>CM046874.1:175046303-185046303 GCA_025667525.1 Glebionis coronaria
TTGCTCAATCTTTTCAGGGAACAACCTATGTTTACGATTCTATCTTCAGAACCTATATTTCAAAACATGAACCAGACATTGATCGTAACATAATGGAACTGCGGACAAGGGCTGGAGATATGTTTGTTTTATACCGGCAAAGGGCTACGAATTATGGTCAAATAAGAACATTTGATGTTCTATAGTATGTCGCTTCACAATCAACGCCCTAACCTCGACCAAAGTGGTTTTCTCTGTAGAGAGTTCCTCAGGTACTTTCCGTATCCAATGAACTCTAAGCTGATATTAACATAAATTGTGTACTTTCCATATTTTGAAGAGCATTTACTTAAGTTAAAAGCATCCTAGGTAGTAATGGTTCTCAATATGGCCCAAACTGGTCACTTTATGTCAGAAAATTACCGTGGACTGGGGTTGACATGATTTATTGAAAAACAGAAGCGAATTTGCTATTAATGTGGTACATTTTTTACTTCTGAAGGATTTCACTTTATAATGCTTATAGAATAAATTACTTTTGTTTGTTGTTTGTCCAATATTATAATCGTAGCCATTGCCAACATGTTATCTTTAGTTCAGTAATAATGCAATGTTAGTAGGCACACTGAACTGAACTAAAGATACTGAAAGTTCTTGGATGGATTTAGATGTATCCTTATGGGTACTTCACTTAAAAGTGAGATAGCGCTAGAAGATAACAATCAAGAGGTTAACTTCATGAAGGTAGTTTTCTTCTCAATGCAGGTAAATGGAACAATATTATACGTCCAATTTAACGTAATAGATGTTTGGTGCTTAATTATATGTGAGGATCAACTTTTTATTAACTTTTTAATGTAATAGGCTTGGTAAGGAGATTGACAAAGAGCCTACATTTCTAAAAAATGGTGATGCTAGAATTGTGAAAATGATTCCAACCAGCCCCATGGTGATTGAGAATTTTTTCTGAGTATCATCCTTTAGGACATTTTGCTGTAGGGGATACGCGCCACACAGTTTCTTTTGGTGTGATCAAAAGTGTGGACAAAAAGGACCCTATTGGTTCCAAGATCACCAAAGCTGCAATCAAGAAAAAATGAGCTGCTTGTGATCAGAATCTAAAATTCATATTTGATCACGAGCTTTTTGTAACATCACCCGAATCAATTAGGGCTTTGGCCGAATATGCATTAATTTGTGCTTGACGCAGCTGAAATAGCTCATTCGCAGTTAGGATTTCCATGTATCTCTTCTCAGATTTCTTATATTTAAATTAGCTGAAACGGCCTAATCCATATAGGGTTTTTATCAATAATTATTTAGGATTATGTTCCGTTTTCAAAGCTGTGTTTATGGTGTTGGCTCATATAGATTACAGATTCATTAAGTAGAGGTCTCCACTAGCTCATACTTGGTACGTGTTTCTACTTACTACTTTTTCCAATTCTTCATATTTCATGTAAGACCCGTGAATGTGCCGTATGATGCTAAGTTATTGTCTCAAGAGTTGTTCAGCATGAGCATGTCCTTTAAGTTGCGACTCACTTGTGGATGTGATATCCCGAGCCCAACGTCATTTATTTAATCCTATTTTACGAATATTTTTGAAATTTTTAAGAAATTTCATTTGTTATATATTTGACGGTTTAAGTTGAAACCGACGTTTACGGTCGTAATTTAACGTTTGACGATTTAAGAAGAACCGATAACGACTACGATACCGACGAATGCCCAAAATTTACCTTTTATTATCGATTGATCGATATTTGAGTTTTTCGAGATTTTATTTTTATTACGTGTTAAGTCGAGTCGGAACCATGTGTATATTCGTTTTGTGTGCGTTTGAACCATTTAAAAGTATTTTCAAGTGTTCGGGGCGAAACCCGACTCCCGTAAATTTTCAAAACCGACTACTAACTCATTCTCGCTCTTTAAAAATGGTTGTTTATTTACAAGGCCAAAAGATAGCCAACTTGTCAAAATTAGCCCCTCCATTTTTACAAAAGGAAGAACTACACACACACACTTCATTTCTATCTTCCAAAAATTAGGGTTCATCCCCTCTCTCTCCATCACCGCCGGCCACCACCACAAAACCACCTCCACCACCATTTTTTTTGGGTTTTTGGAAAAAGCAATCAAATACCCATCCTCCTTTCCTCTTTGTAAGTCTTTTCATCCATTAAAAACACACATGCAACAACTTGATTTTTTCCAAGAATCAATGGTTTTTCAAAAATACGTTTGATCTAATTAAATCATGAATTTGTTTAATTGGTGTATTAATAATGTTAATTAATCCATAAAACAAGATGGGGTTTATGATTTTTGTGTTCTACAGCCCCTAAAGCCACGAAATGTGGGGGGTGTTTGGTGTGTTAAAGGTGTTTGATGAAATGTGTTGTGGGGTTGTGTTTAAAATGGTGTTTTTAGTGTTTTTAAATTGTTTAAACATATTGCATGTATGATTTAGGATTGGGTTTTGATTAAGATTTGATGTTCTTAATGATATAGGCTGTTTAGAGTGTTTGGGAATGATTATAGGTAATGGTTATAGGCTTAGGTAATGATAGAATGGTTTGGAATCAAGTTTTGAAATGATTTTGGAAGGGTGAATCTAGAACAGATTGTTTAGGGATATTTTCGTGGTTTTAATTTTCGGTCCAGGTTGTGATTGTAGGATATAGTTGTAGTGGTCGTCGAGACGCTCGTTTCGGTATAAGATAGAGCTTTTAACTCCAAACGAGTCAAAAGTTATGATATTTTGAAAGTTCGTGTACCGGGAGATGAGAATCAACACAATCCGAATTTGTGTTTGGTTTTGGGTCAAATCTCGGGGACCATAGATAGAGTTTGGTAAATGATTTAAAGTTAACTTTTGGTTTCAAACCTGCATTTGTGAGTCTATTTTTAGACTTAGGTGACAGATGGGTCAATGGTATATTTCAAATGGGTCAAATGAGTCAAACTTTGTCCATGTGCAAAATCAGTCCGAAAAACGTAGGTTTAGTAATGTGTTGAGTAACGGGTCGTAAAAGCGTAAACTTTTAATGGGATTAAAAATGGGTTTTCTACAGGTCTTAAGGTATTTTTGAGAATTTTCCCAAATTTTATAAAAGGGTATAAGTTTAGGAAAACAGCCCATACTTTTGGTAAGTATCAGCGAAATCGTAAAATGGATAGTAACTTTAATAACATTGATAAATGATATAAGTCTAGTAACAACTACTTGTTTGATTTTGGCGTGAGTTTTCATAAGCATTGAGTGTGTTGCATATGCGTGTGTTAGTACAATTATGTACGCGGTGTATTGATTTGGTTTTCGTACTTTGACTTTTAGGTCAAGTGTTTGATTTTCCCGGGCATCTACGTCGTCAGTGACATTTCTCGTTACGTCTTCGCTAGAACTACTACTACTACGCAAGGTGAGTCTATAGCCTCGCTCTTTACTTATTTCAAATGTTTTTACCCGTGAGGGGGATGCATGCTATTTAAATGAAAATGAACATAAGTCATGAATGGTTGTTGGACCCGAATGTTGCCTTGAAATTGTGTTGAGTACCTAGTTGCAAAAGGCCCTAATTTCATGAACTATTAACTATTGTCTTGCCCTTGCGAAGGGGGAAATAGCCGCTTATACAAAGTGATAGTACTATGGGGTTGACGACCCTATCCGAGACGAGGGCTAGTACGTTGATACCCCCTGCGGACGGATAATTTGTGATAAGAGATAAGGTATAATTGCAACTGATGCCTTTAGTAGGGGCACTGGTTTCATCTGAATCACGCCGGTAATTATTACGCGGGTGATTGAGTTAACGGATTAGTGTCATGATCTTAAACACAATTGTCATATCCTTGAAAAATAGATTGTTTGCGCGACAATGCTATTGAATGATCATGATTGGTTTTTAATACTTATGTTCAACTTATGATTTGATAAACCTATAGATTCGCTCAACCTTTGTGTTGACAGTTTTAAGCATGTGTTTCAGGTAACCAAGATTGATAGCAGCGGAGCATGCGAGGATGGAAGTTGTTGTGGCTTGGCGGTCTACTTGTTTTTCCACCCTTATCTAACTTAAAACTCTTTTATTATTCTGTCATGTGAGCAAAAATGTACTTTTGGGTTGAGATTCAGTGGGGACCTAACGCAAACTCTGTTTAGTATTATCTTGAGATTTGGAAAACTGTAGACTTGTATGATTTTAATAATGTTTAAATTTATGTTTAAACTTTTACGTCTCTTTGAGTCGTTTAATATAGCTTATGTGTGATGATAACTAAGTAGCACCCAAATGTTGTAGTTCCGCTGCGCATACCATTTGGTGGGGGTGTTATAGATTGGTAATCAGAGCCATGAGTTATAGAGAACTAGGTCATTTTGAAAAATCCTAAACTATAACTTTTGGTGTCGTAAGAAATTGTCCAAGCACACAACTATCCTGCATGGCTCCGGTAAGCTTTCTTTAGCATTGCTTTATATTTTAGATGTATCCCTCAAACTGACACGAATTCTATAGTATTTAGTAAGTAAATACTTTGATATATATTGAGATATATTGTTGTGTACGTTGAGTACTTATCATCGTAATTTGCAAATTCTTGTAAGATTATCTTATATGTTGCATGTATTTGGCATAACGGGCTACATTGCATTACATGGCAACACTGCGTTGTAATCCTACGTGTATGTAGGAATATTTTTATGTATAAATATGTATATACTATGGTATTTAAAGGCATTGCACGTGAAGCAATGGTCCTTGAGTGATTATCGTACATGTTATAATGTGGTTATATTGAGAATTCGGCCTCACCGCAAATTATCAATCTTGATAATTAATTTATTGTTCGGATAACCGAGTATGAACCTCGTTTAATAATCTAGATACGTAAATAACGCTTCGTAACATATTGTATATTGACTAGATTGATCTCGATTGTCGTTATCGCACCGTGATGTGTCATTTTGGACATTTTCTTTTGAAACGTAATTTACTTACGTATTACTTTATTTTCCTTTATTCCTTATGGGTTTGATATATTAATTGGCGTAACTATAATATAGCCGAAGTATAATCAACGATGCATACATCTTAGCGACGAATCACATGTGTGTGTTATAAAACGTGGTTGAGGCGTGTTGCCATTTAATCGTTGTTTACTATTCTACTTGAATTTTAAAGATGTGTTTTAAAATAGAGATCAATTGCGATAACTTGGAATTTGGTTGGTTTTTGTGTTAATTTTGTGGAGTACGATTTCGAGACTCATCCGAGGCCGATAACAACACTTAGTTGACATACGTATTCTCGCTTCGTTTATTTCATTTTTTTTGTTGTTTTATTATTTTAAATTTGATAGTATATATGACCAGGTGCGGTATTTGTGTGAGTTAAGTAAGCACTAAACTTTGTTGATCGAATGGTTTGAACATAGAGTGTTTTACATATTTAATACTTAGTGGATGAAACTTTTGGATAAAATTAATTTATGATGTGTCTCGTAACAAGTAAAAATAAGTGTAGAGAAGAAATGGACAAAGTGAAATTATTTTTCCTTCAACCTTGGTTGGTATATCATAATAAGTGATTTATATTGCTCGTAAAATCCTTGTTTTATATATTAATAATTTGATACTAGAAGCTAGTGATGGAATTGTTAAGAATTTGTTTAATATAATTTTAAAAAGGAGTTTATAATAAAATTTACGATATGACTATTGAGTATATGTAACTTTGGATTTAGTACGAATTAATTTTCGGGTCAATGTAGCAAACTTTTGGCGTATCTTGTAATATAAAACATAAAGTAGAAGAATTGGCCACGTATTTTGGAGCTAGAGACTTTGTAAAATTGGTTTTATTTTAAACATAAGGTTATGTTTACGTATGCATTGGTGTAAACTAGAACACGTTACTTGTTGTAGTGAATAAAATGGGATAAAATCGGAATATACACCTTAAGTAAGAAATTATAATGCTTGAAATAAAACTTTAAACATTGATGGAACGTCATTGGAAATCATTTGTTTATTAAATTGTCGTTATAGAGAATCACTATGCATAATTCGATGATGCTTGTTTAAAATCGTTTGAAAATCTTTTGTTTTATTCCGCTGCGAGATGTGTTACTGTTAAAAACCGTTTGATAATGGGCTAAGGATTAAAAGTTGATTTTTTACATTTTAGAATTTTTGAAATAAGCATTTCTGATTAATTATTATCTTATTATATTATTTTTTTTATTCAAGTCTCGACTAAAATCAGTAGATTTATCCGAGATAATACTACGTGAAACGTCTTTGACGCCTGACTCGAGTCGCGTGAATAAAATATAGCATACAAATCAGTTTTAAGGAACACATGTGTATAATAAAAAGTCAAAGGTTGATTTTTTAAGAGTTAATTCGACTAGATTGAGTTAGTTTGGATATTTGTATATTCGTAATAAGATATGTCGTAATAACGTAAAACTTTGAGAATTCTTACTATAAACGTTTTTGGTACTTAAGATATGAAGATTATTGAGATTTTGACGTGAGTATCGAGATTTTCAAAACTAATGATTTTACCAGTTATAATAACCGAGTTACCGAATCAACTAATGTTAGAAATTTTCTTGCAACTGTAATTTTTCTAGAAATAAAAAAAAAAAAAAAAAACTTTATATAGATTGAAACATGTAAGGCCTGAAATCTTTAATGGGGTAACACGAATTAAAAATGTGCAAATGTTCGGTTTTACAATGTACCAGGTAACAGTAACTAGAAAATACAAATGGATTACCCAACAAACGAATATTTATATTATTTTCTTAAGATGTATATGTAATGTTTTGAGTCACAATGGTTCGATCGTCCGACATCCCTTCTTTGATTTTATGAGTCTATATCTAAACTTGAGTCGTCGTGTGACTGTTCATTTTAATATTTTCCATGATATGAAACCATTATTATTATATTTATTTGTGGGTTGCTACTTCGCTCGTACTTGATGATGAGGGTATGTCACCTGGCATATTTTGTCCTGTTCATGGACGTTGTGACTTTTCTTCTTTCGGTTAATGGAACCTAAAAATTCCTTGTTTACTTGAATGATGCTATAAGTCTTCATTAAATTGGTTATCTATTTATATTGAACAAAAGCAAGGAGGCGAAGCCGCTTTATCAAATTGTAGAGGTGAAAGAACTCGATCTTCCTGGTGAAATTGTTTCTATTCGACCAAGTGATTATTCTCCTCTCCCCGTTTGCCCTTGGTGGAATGTGTGTGCAACTCGAGACGATGGGAATTATGAGCGTTGTTTTATTTTTGACGCTTGTGTTGATATTCAATTTTTACTCCATGTATTCGTAGATCGCTGTTGTTATCCCGAGACTTTTGTCATATATTTGAAGTATTTTCGTTTCTGATGTAGTTAATTTTAGCTGGCAATTATATTGCTCGTTTACCTCGTTCGATCCCATTGATTTTTGATTTTATTACTTGATGTGCTTGCAATGATCTTTAATCTTGAACCACCTTACCGTTATTTTATGAATAGTCTATTTTGAAAATATGTATGAGTGTGTTAAATGGTTCGTTCAATCAAATGCAAATAGTTTTGATTTATTTATTTAATGATTTATTTATTTTCTCATAAATAGGCAAAGTAATGTATGTTTCCAAAGTAGACGAAAAATGTTTGATGTGTTTCTTAAAACGGTGGTAACAATATTTTCCCATTTCAAATTTCATTTCAAATGGTTTAATTATTTTGAAGATTAGGTCGAAAACTTTCGTAGTCATATTTGGTATGTAATAATAATGTTTGTGTCGTCACTCGATCCTCAATTATGCACAGCTTAGCTAACTATGCATAATTCGGGAAGAGTCATGTTTTGTTGGTTGTTGTTGCGTGATCCTTAAGTATGCATGATCTAGCTAATTATGCATAGTTTAGGAAGGGCACTATCGTGTCAAACAAATTGGTCATCTTGAAACTTGTAGTGTTTTGATAAACGTATTGGATGAGAACGTTTCTTTTTAAAATGGTGGATCATTTTTGCAAGTAGTCGTAATTTCTTTGATTCTTAAAGAAAATTTTTGAATTTTCTTGTGTTCTTTAAAATCTTTTCTTTTTGTTTGGCGTTGACTTATTAAGTCACTGTGACTGAGTAATTTTGGAAGATGTTTTTATGTGTGTGTGTAACGTGCGAATTTCATCGGAATCATGAGGGTGTTGATGAAATATCAAAGGGACTCATACCGACACTGAGAATAAATTTTAAACAAGAATAGAAGACTGCCAAAGTAGAGGAAATCAGAGTTCAAGTGACTCTGAGGGGAATGAAGAAGACTTCTCCTACATCAAATGTATCGTACTTTATTTATTTTCTTTTCTCGTTCTTTTGATATGACAACGACACATGATAAATTGTTGAAGTTTACCAACTGTGCATCGGTAATTGGAAGACCATTCCAATTGTCGTCTTCATTCGTTTAAGTGAGGAATCCTCTTTGCTTGACTCAACCATCCTTGATTATCGATGGTTAAACGATAGATATCCATAGTTGATGTTTTTGTGGTAAGCCATTGCCTTTTATGTATTTATGTGGTAAGTGATCTAGTCGAGTGATCGTAAGTTGTGGGAACTTGAGATGACATTGTCCAATGAAGTCCGATCATGGAGAACACGTGCCATGTAATATTTTTTTTCTTTTTTACTGTGAATGATGATGCTTATTGAGATTTTGACCACGTTTGAGACGGAAGTGAGATGGTGTTCTTGTAATATCTTTTGTGTATAATTCTATGGGTGAGCGCCCTGCGATGACATATGTATGTATTTTTCTTTCCTTATGGATATGTATCCATAGCTAGCAAGCTCGTGAACCTTCTTTAACTTGCAATTTTCTTTTGACTGGACTCATCCGAGAAATATGTCAACATTTCTTATTTTATCATGGCTTGGCTGATTAGAAAGCATGAGTTAACTTTATTGAACTGATTATTTTGGCATGGTTTGGCTATGTTGCCAACATGTCGTACTGTGGTTGTTTGTGCTTCATAGTGACTTTTGTGTTTGATCGGATTGTGATGTTTTCGAGAGAGTTATGTATACGTCGAATGATCAGCGTATCGATGAATTCGTTTTTGACGAAATAGGTTTGTATATACGTGATATTGCGATAAGGTGATTTTGTACGACTAGTAATAATTAATTCGTCTTGTATATTCTGAACGTTTTCGATGGGGTTATGTGTGACCCGTGCGATTTTATTTTGTGATAGTTGTTTTTATGAGATGATGAACCAAGTGAAAGGACGATTCGAAAGTTGGAAGACATGCTCCGAACGTGTGTGATTGATTTTGATAGTTGTTGAGATCAACACTTGTCGTTGGTAGTATCTTTGTACAACGACTTTTACCTTGTTAGCATTGAAGTTGTAGCATTTGAAGAATTATGTTGATGAAAATGTAGATCACCAGTTGAGTGGAATGGAGTAGGAAAAATTTAGTTGAATGGACTTGAAATGATTTGAGAGACTACGAAAGAGATAGTGTAGATTAAGAATTATTTTCTAACCGCGAGAAGCGGTGGAAAGAGATGTGTTGATACCCGTGGGAAGAATTTGGGAAATTGAAGTGGAGATCATGGATCGAGATATTAAGAGATTTAAGCAAGGTATAACACTCATTGTGAAGGTGTGATGGAACCCGAGACGTGAACCGAAGTCCATATTGGAACGTGAATACCTCTATAGTAAGAAGTACCCCCATCTTTCTAGTAGTACGAAATGCGAGTATAAGAACCGGAGAGCGCCGGGACGTCGCTCCTTTAAGGAGGGGAGGATGTAAGACCCGTGAATGTGTCGTGATGCTAAGTTATTGTCTCAAGAGTTGTTCAGTATGAGCATCTCCTTTAAGTTGCGACTCACTTATGGATGTGATATCCCGAGCCCAACGTCATTTATTTAATCCTATTTTACGAATATTTTTGAAATTTTTAAGAAATTTCATTTGTTATATATTTGACGGTTTAAGTTGAAACCGACGTTTACGGTCGTAATTTAACGTTTGACGATTTAAGAAGAACCGATAACGACTACGATACCGACGAATGCCCAAAATTTACCTTTTATTATCGATTGATCGATATTTGAGTTTTTCGATATTTTATTTTTATTACGTGTTAAGTCGAGTCGGAACCATGTGTATATTCGTTTTGTGTGCGTTTGAACCATTTAAAAGTATTTTCAAGTGTTCGGGGCGAAACCCGACTCCCGTAAATTTTCAAAACCGACTACTAACTCATTCTCGCTCTTTAAAATGGTTGTTTATTTACAAGGCCAAAAGATAGCCAACTTATCAAAATTAGCCCCTCCATTTTTACAAAAGGAAGAACTACACACACACACTTCATTTCTATCTTCCAAAAATTAGGGTTCATCCCCTCTCTCTCCATCATCGCCGGCCACCACCACAAAACCACCTCCACCACCATTTTTTTTGGGTTTTTGGAAAAAGCAAGCAAAGACCCATCCTCCTTTTCTCTTTGTAAGTCTTTTCATCCATTAAAAACACACATGCAACAACTTGATTTTTCCAAGAATCAATGGTTTTTCAAAAATACGTTTTGATCTAATTAAATCATGAATTTGTTTAATTGGTGTATTGATAATGTTAATTAATCCATAAAACAAGATGGGGTTTATGATTTTTGTGTTCCACAACCCCTAAAGCCACGAAATGTGGGGGGTGTTTGGTGTGTTCAAGGTGTTTGATGAAATGTGTTGTGGGGTTGTGTTTAAAATGGTGTTTTTAGTGTTTTTAAATTGTTTAAACATATTGCATGTATGATTTAGGATTGGGTTTTGATTAAGATTTGATGTTCTTGATGATATAGGTTGTTTAGAGTGTTTGGGAATGATTATAGGTAATGGGTATAGGCTTAGGTAATGATAGAATGGTTTGGAATCAAGTTTTGAAATGATTTTGGAAGGGTGAATCTAGAACAGATTGTTTAGGGCTATTTTCGTGGTTTTAATTTTTGGTCCAGGTTGTGATTGTAGGATATAGTTGTAGTGGTCGTCGAGACGCTCGTTTCGGTATAAGATAGAGCTTTTAACTCCAAACGAGTCAAAAGTTGTGATATTTTGAAAGTTCGTGTACCGGGAGATGAGAATCAACACAATCCGAATTTGTGTTTGGTTTTGGGTCAAATCCCGGGGACCATAGATAGAGTTTGGTAAATGATTTAAAGTTAATTTTTTGTTTCAAACCTGCATTTGTGAGTCTATTTTTAGACTTAGGTGACAAATGGGTCAATGGTATATTTCAAATGGGTCAAATGAGTCAAACTTGGTCAATGTGCAAAATCAGTCCGAAAAACGTAGGTTTAGTAATGTGTTGAGTAACGGGTCGTAAAAGCGAAAACTTTTAATGGGATTAAAAATGGGTTTTCTACAGGTCTTAAGGTATTTTTGAGAATTTTCCTAAATTTTATAAAAGGGTATAAGTTTAGGAAAACAGCCCATACTTTTGGTAAGTATCGGCAAAATCGTAAAATGGATAGTAACTTTAATAACATTGATAAATGATATAAGTCTAGTAACAACTACTTGTTTGATTTTGGCGTGAGTTTTCATAAGCATTGAGTGTGTTGCATATGCGTGTGTTAGTACAATTATGTACGCGGTGTATTGATTTGGTTTTCGTACATTGACTTTTAGGTCAAGTGTTTGATTTTCTCGGGCATCCACGTCGTCAGTGACATTTCTCGTTACGTCTTCGCTAGAACTACTACTACTACGCAAGGTGAGTCTATAGCCTCGCTCTTTACTTATTTCAAATGTTTTTATCCGCGAGGGGGATGCATGCTATTTAAATGAAAATGAACATAAGTCATGAATGGTTGTTGGACCCGAATGTTGCCTTGAAATTGTGTTGAGTACCTAGTTGCAAAAGGCCCTAATTTCATGAACTATTAACTATTGTCTTGCTCTTGCGAAGGGGGAAATAGCCGCTTATACAAAGTGATAGTACTATGGGGTTGACGACCCTATCCGAGACGAGGGCTAGTACGTTGATACCCCCTGCGGATGGATAATTTGTGATAAGAGATAAGGTATAATTGCAACTGATGCCTTTAGTAGGGGCACTGGTTTCATCTGAATCACGCCGGTAATTATTACGCGGGTGATTGAGTTAACGGATTAGTGTCATGAGCTTAAACACAATTGTCATATCCTTGAAAAATAGATTGTTTGCGCGACAATGCCATTGAATGATCATGATTGGTTTTTAATACTTATGTTCAACTTATGATTTGATAAACCTATAGATTCGCTCAACCTTTGTGTTGACAGTTTTAAGCATGTGTTTCAGGTAACCAAGATTGATAGCAGCGGAGCATGCGAGGATGGAAGTTGTTGTGGCTTGGCGGTCTACTTGTTTTTCCACCCTTATCTAACTTAAAACTCTTTTATTATTCTGTCATGTGAGCAAAAATGTACTTTTGGGTTGAGATTCAATGGGGACCTAACGCAAACTCTGTTTAGTATTATCTTGGGATTTGGAAAACTGTAGACTTGTATGATTTTAATAATGTTTAAATTTATGTTTAAACTTTTACGTCTCTTTGAGTCGTTTAATATAGCTTATGTGTGATGATAACTAAGTAGCACCCAAATGTTGTAGTTCCGCTGCGCATACCATTTGGTGGGGGTGTTATATTTCAAACATGTATTATAAGTTTCAACATCATTTTATTGAAGGATAAGACCTATGGATCGTGAACCCAAATCACCTAGAGCACTAAAAATTTGTACTCAGAGAAAATGTAACAAGAGAATGCGTGCAAAGGAACTAGAAGAGGTAAGTTCCGATAATGAGAAATTAAGAATTGTATGATGTTAAATAAATAAATGCAAGTGTTTTTAATACTGTCTTTTTTCACAACATTGTGATTCTAAAGTGCAAACAGAAACTAAGATGACTATTGCATTGATGTTTAACATTCTCAAACGCAAGAGAAATGTTCGTTTCGATAACCTTAGCCTTAACAGAACGTCATTTGTGACATTTTCAGCTTTTTAATGAGTTGTATTAGAAACTGAACTAGCAGCTAATTATTGCTATGAAAACATCAGACACTAAAGTTAATCTTATTGACATTGATATTTTGTTACTGAAAGTAGTTTGTTTTCAGAACGTTCTTGAGGATTCTCATTCCAAACTTTTTACTTTCAAAAACATCAAGCGAATACATATTTGTGTTTTGCCCAGTTACGATATGCAAGCCCAACACCCTAATACTGTTTGGGACTGGGTATATCTCAGTAGTATTTTGTTGCAAACGGATCATGATTACAAAAACTGAAGAGGTCACATCTTTGATCAGAATGGTGAACGAAAATGCTATATTTTGATTCTTTTAAAATAAAACTATTGGGATATTTTTCTTTTTGGCGTTAACATATGCTGAATGTTTGACACTCTTTAACTATTTTCTGATGTAGATCTTCCAGGTCAATGTTTCATATATCTATGTAAAATATGTCCTATCTGTATTTATCAGTTCTTTAGCCAAACCTATTATTTGGACTCTTGGAGTATTAGTGGTAGGAGGGGCACACTTCTTATGGAGGAGGTGGTTTTGTTGGTTCTCACTTCAGTATATAAAATTACCAAGAATGTATGAGTTTATTTAAGTTGCTTCTGCGAAATCCTCTATAGTAAACATTTGTTTTTATTTCGATACATCATGAACTATATGAACCTTAAATTTAAAATTTACAAATCAAACACAATCAAATTAAACCTAGAGATTATATTTTTATTTATCAAAGACTTAACCAATAGCTTTCATACTTGCAATTGGCTATAAAAGATTAGCGTGGTAAACATATATTTCTTTTCCCTGAAATGCACGTGATATCTGCTGCCATAAATAGGGTGCTTGGTAAAAAAAATTTGCTCTCGCGAATACGCTGTTTAAACATGATATTTGCTGTAAAAAATTGGGTAAACATCTTTGCGTATGGAGCCTGTTGTCATTGTCATATATGAGTAGGTCGTTTGAACCTAATATTTTCTGTAAAAAGTAGTGTAGACAGGGGTCTTTGCGTATGTTACCTGTTGTCATAAACAAGGTGTTGCCTAAATAATTTATTCTCTCTCAAATAGGCCTTTTGAACCTGATTTTTTTCTATATGAAGTAAGGGTTTCATGGTTTAGATTGCCCTCATGATTCGAGGGTAGTTACTTGTGCTATCTGCTGTCATGAAGTGATGTTTGGTAAAAAAACATTTGCCACAAATAAAGCGCTTAAATATGCTATTTTTGTCAAAAGTAGGGACTTTGATGTGTATGTTAGATTCATAAAACCAGCGGTGCAGCTGACCAATGTTAATTGTGTAGGCGACGATTTCTTTAAAAGATCAGGCACGACAATTGAAGTATTTATATCGTTTCTTTTTTGAATGTTATTTAAGTTTGAATGGTGATGAGTGCATATGCGGGACATAGCAATGTTAGCAGCAACTCATATAAAAAGAAGGGATTATGTCAGGTTTGCATCTCTCTTGCACAATTTAACCACTTTGGCACTTTGTAGCTTCCATTGCGTATTTTACTGAGTCATTTCAATACTTGAAACATTAGTATTCTTTAAACCATATAACTAAGATGTAGATTTATATAGTTGGTGAATCTAATAAACTTTTTATCTACAAAACATTGCAAGTTCTACGTATCACATCGCATACTTGCTGTTCATTTGGCGTATTCGTTGTTTTTCTATCACAATTTTCTTAGCGCAACGAATATGTAGTTTCTTCACAAGGGAATTAGGCTTAGTAAACATTGTCCATAGTATTTAAAAAGAACTTGATATGAGTTGTGTATTATCTTATAATGGATGAAACAGTTGAGAAATATATAATATAGTGTGGGTGATATGACTTGAAAGTAGTAGAAAATGTATTTTCATGGCATACATCTCTCAAGAATATTAAAAATAGATGTATCCTACTATAAGTAGAACCATTAGTTACCAATTGCAACCTATTTCGAACAGTACTGATTTTACTTTCTTTCTTTTTATTCAAGTTAAGTTGGTATATAATACGGATTAACATTTAAAAAGTCCACATCATTATATAGAATTATAGGTAGAGTAATTATCTACTGCTCCTTATGGATACCGGCCATAAGGTTATTAAAGAAGGCCGGAATTTAAAAATATGGTCCAGGCTGGTAGTTATATATGTTTGAGACACAGTTAATCTATATAACTTAATAATAATCAAGAACATACAACTTTACTGCATGGTTAAACCCGCTTTCAGGACAGGCACAACAAACGTGATTGAGTTTCTTGTGGAAGATGGATCATTACTGCTATTTTCTATCAATAGGTTATGAAGATGAAAAAAAGTTATTTCAGTTTAACGGTGTGTTTGTCCCACCGCCACACAATGTGCTTATACTTGATGATATAAATTTTAAGCAAGGTTCACATTATTTTGGAAGATAACTAATTTCATGTCATCAACGGAGGTGTTTGTTGACAGTCAGCCACTTATACAGTCAGTTATGGATGGTTACTATATAAGACACCATATCTTTGCATATGGACGGACGGGAATCAGGGAAAACACATTCTATGGTGAGGAAACACATGCACGTATATACTTTTCAGTTTCAGAGTAAAAAATTTGGTTATTAATATCATTTTGGTTGTGAAAATAGTGTGGATCTTCTAGCACATCTAAAAAATAACTGGCAAACTGATATGAGGCTCGAAATGATCTATTTGATCCGCCTAATACAAGAAAAGGTTCTCTGAAATATGAATGGTTTAAATCTATAACGCGCATGTCAGAGATCTTATTCTACTCACTGATTTTTCGTCCACCGATAATTTGAAGATCCGTAGCTCCACACGTGAGAATGTATGGATTCTTACAGCTACAAATGTGTGCCCCGTGAAGTCAAACCACTAATGTTTGAAACTTGATTAGAAGTTGTCAAGTGAACCGCTATGTTAGAGTAACATCACTGGGATATTGGGTTGACTAGATTGAATCAGCAAATTAGATGATCTCACCCCACATGTATGCAAACCATAAATGTGAATCAACAAGTAGCTGATATCACTCCACAGGCCACATATTTATAGTTGAATTTTCATTTTTGTGTAGTTAAAAGGTGTACATCATGTGCTTAGGTTGGCTGAAAGGTATTGTGTTGTGCTTAGGTCCAGTATAAGTATATCAGATCAAATTACATAACTCATTAGTTGCAATAACTTTAGATGATAGATCATATGTTTATATTACTGTATGAAATATATTTGTTGTCTTACGTATTGTATCATCACACATGCGTAATATTCTGTTACTTAATGCACTGCAACCTACTGAGATTGTGTTTCTAAAAGTATTTACTGGCCTATATGTGTATATCATTATGAAATTTATAAAGTTATTCACAAAAAAGATAGATGCACTAATAAAACTTTTGAATATAAAAAGAGTACGTAATATAGATGAAACTTTAAAAAGGTGCCACGTATCTTTGGCACGAGAATATTTTGGCATCATATTTTATGGTGGTGCGGTGAGTTAAAGAAAAAGTGGTGCCAAAAAGTAAAAAAAAAGTGATATTACGAGCTCACAAATACCTCACTTTATTAAAAAAAATCAAAAAACAGTCTGGCGTGAGCGGTGACTTTGGCGTAAGGAAGTTTGTCGCCATGTTTGGTGTGGTAAGCCAATGAAAGTTTCGTGCCAAATTATAAATGTCATTTAAATATTTTGTTTTTCAAATATCATTTTTTTAACAAACAAACATGATAAGTAGAAAAATAGTTATAAATAAGATGTCTTAGATCATCGCTCTTTGGCTTTGAATTCTTCGATTTTTTTATTGCCTTCATCAGGTCAATGATTAGAGAAAGATGATACTTTTCGCGTCTCATTTTTATTGTTTTCATTTGATATTTTAATATCAATATTTTACAACTTTAATCTTTAATATTTGTTTTTCATAATAATTTATACAAAATATATGAATGAATTCGTATTTACGAGAGTTTTTCATTTGTATAATTATCATTATATATGATTTAACACAAAATAAAATATTAAGTATCAAAGTTGGACGGATGTAGTACATAATAACGAATATCAGAGCTATTTTTTCTTTCGTGGCCTAATTAAAAATCACGTATCGAAGAAAAACTTGCATCGTGGATTCATACTATGGGGTTTTTTCCTACTCTCAAGTTCATCGTTAACTTTTATTAAGCCTTTGTATTTTAACAAAGACATGGCCTAAAAAGATTAATTATAAAAAAAAAATGTTTTCTCTTCATCGTCAACAAGAAAAAAAAAGTTTATTTAAATAAACTCATTAAAGTCATTCACTAAAACCGACCTTTTTCAAATACCACATATAATATAGTCATTTAACAAGAGTGAACATAGTGTGTGGATTATATGTGTGGCTGATTTTTTTTCCATTTGTTTCCCATTTTTTAATAAAGTTTTTTTTCATATAAGATGGAAGAAATTTTATTTTACATTTGAACTAGCTGAATAATTTATGAAGTTTTATTCTCAAATTGGATTACCATTCATTTTTAAATATTATCTATTCACACTATAAATATTTTAAAATTTTCTTAATGTAACACACGTGAAAGTGCCGTATGATGCTAAGTTATCGTCTCAAGAGTTGTTCAGTATGAGCATCTTTCTTAAGTTTCGACTCACTTGTGGATGTGATATCCCGAGCCCAACGTTATTTATTTAATCCTATTTTACGTATATTTTTGAAATTTTTAAGAAATTTCGTTTGCGATATATTTGACGGTTTAAGTTGAAACCAACGTTTACGGTCGTAATTTTAATGTTTGACAATTCAAGAAGAACCGATGACGACTACGATACCGACGGATGCCCAAAACTTACATTTTAATATCGATTGATCGATATTTGAGTTTTTCGAGATTTTATTTTAATACGTGTTAAGTCGAGTCGGAACCATGTGTGTATTCGTTTGGTGTGCGTTTAAACCATTTAAAAGTATTTTGAGGTAGCCGGGACGAAACCCGACTCTCGTAAATTTATAAAAACTTACTAGGTACCATTTTTGCCATCTTTATAAGTTAATTTGCAACAAAGGCCAAAATATAGCCTTATTTACACTTTCTACCCCACTCCACTATATATAAGCTTCAAACAAACACACACTTCATTTCTTGCAACAAAAATTTTGTCTCTCCTCCCCTTTTCTCTCTCTAGCTCACGGCACACCCACCACCACCATGATCCACCACCACAATTTGATTTTTGATAAATCTAAGCAATACCCCACGTTTATAATCATCTTGTAAGTGTTTAACACCAAAAAAATCCAACATGCAACACATTTTATTTTCAAGATCTATTTTATAAAATGTTGATTTGATCCATTTTGTTGGTTGCATGTGTGTTATTTTGTGTTAGGATCAAGAAATTTGTGTTATACAAGCTTGGAAAAGACTTCATCTTGGTGTTCTTTGACCCAAAACCCACGAAATTTATGGGGTTCTTGGGTGTTCTTGATCATTTGATCTTAATTAATCATTGTAAGGCTCCACTCATATGTTATTATTATTATATTAATTCTTTATTTTTGAGTGCATGCATTTGTTTTTAATTTTAAATTGATGCATATGACCATGCAAGTGAATTTAAGAATTAGGAGTTGTTGTAGATGATGGGTATAACATATTTAAGGTGTAGATGATGATAAAAATGGGTCAAATTGGTTGTTGGAATGATTTTTAAAGAGTCATTTTAGATCAGTAGGTTTAGGCCCTATTTTCGTACAGTAGATGTTGGATAAGTGTTGGTATTATTGGATATTGTTGTAGTAGTCTCCGAGACGCTCGTTTCGGTATAAGGTAGAGCTTCTAACTCATAACGAGTCAAAAGTTATTAGGTTTTAAAGATCGAGTACCGGGAGACGAGAACTTTCATAATCCGAATTTATGTATAGTTTTAGTCAAATCCCGAGGACCACAAGTATGAATTGGTAAATGGTCAAGGGTCAAATTTTAGTCACAAACCTGTGTAATTGAGTCTATAATTGGACTTAGGAGTCAAAGAAGTCAAAGGTGCATTTCATATAGGTCACAGAGGTCCAAGTTGGTCGAAGTACAATTTCAGTCCGAAAAACGTAGTTTTTGGAAAAGTGTTGAGTAATGAGTCGTAGAAGTAAAAACTTTTATTGGGATTAAAAATGTGTTATCTACAGGTCTTATAGTATTTTTGAGAATTTTGTCAAATTTTATAGGAATGGTTAAGTATAGTAAAACAGCCCATACTTTTGGTAAGTATCGGCGAAACCGTAAAATGGATAGTAACTTTAATAACATTGATAAATGGTATAAGTCTAGTAATAACTACTTGTTTGACTTTGGCGTGAGTTTTCATAAGCATTGAGTGTGTTTACATTTGCGTGTGTTTAGTACAATTATGTACGCGGAGTATTGATTTGGTTTACGTACCTTGACTTTTAGGTCAAGTGTTTGATTTTCCCGGGCATCCACGTCGTCGGTGACATTTCTCGTTACGTCTTCGCTAGAACTACTACTACTACGCAAGGTGAGTCTATAGCCTCGCTCTTTACTTTATTCAAATGTTTTTAACCCGCGAGGGGGATACATGCTAGTTAAATGAAAATGAACATAAGGCTTGAATGATTGTTGGACCCGAACGTTGCCTCGAAATTGTGTTGAGTACCTAGTTGCAAAAGTCCCTAAATTCATGAACTATTAACTATTGTCCTGCCCTCGAGTAGGGGGAAATAGCCGCTTATACAATTTGTAGTACTACGGGGCTAACGACCCAATGCTAGCCGAGAAGCTGTACGTTGAGTAAGTTCTGCGGTAGATTATCTTGTATGAGAGATAAGGTATAATTGCAACTGATGCCTTTAGAAGGGGCACTGGTTTCATCTGAATCACGCCGGTAATTATTACGCGGGTGATTGAGTTAACGGATTAGTGTCATGAGCTTAAACACAATTGTCATATTCTTGAATAATAGATTGTATGGCCACAATGCTATTGAATGATCATGATTGGTTTTTTTTTAACACTTATGTTCAACTGATGTTTTGATAAAACCTATAGACTCGCTCAACCTTTGTGTTGACGATTTTAAGCATGTGTTTCAGGTAATCAAGGTTGATAGCAGTGGAGCATGCGAGGATGGAAGTTGTTGTGGCTTGGCGGTCTACTTGTTTTCCTCCCTTTTTGCACTTAAAACTCTTTTATATTTTGTCGTGAGAATGAAAATGTACTTTTGGTTGAGATTCAGTGGGGACCTAAACGCAAACTCTGTTTTATATTTCTTTTGGGATTTGGAAAACTGTAGACTTGATGTTTTAATAATGTTTGAACTTTTACGTCTCTTTGAGTCGTTTAATATAGCTTATGTGTGATGATAACTACGTAGCACCCAATGTTGTAGTTCCGCTACGCATAGCATTTGTGGGGGTGTTACAGATTGGTAATCAGAGCCATGAGTTATAGAGAACTAGGTCATTTTGAAAAATCCTAAACTATAACTTTTGGTGTCGTAAGAAATTGTCCAAGCACACAACTATCCTGCATGGCTCCGGTAAGAATTCTTTAGCATTGCTTTATATTTTAGATGTATCCCTCGAAATTGATATGAATTCCCTAGTATTTAGTAAGTAAATACTTTGATATATATTGAGATATATTGTTTTGTACGTTGAGTACTTATCATCGTAATTTGCAAATTCTTGTAAGATTATCTTATATGTTGCATGTAATTGGCATAACGGGCTACATTGCATTACATGGCAACACCGCGTTGTAATCCTACGTGTATGTAGGAATGATGGTATGTATAAGTATGTATGTATATACTATGGTATTTAAAGGCATTGCACGTGAAGCAATGGTCCTTGGGAAATTATCGTACATTAAAATGCGGTTTTGTTGAGAATTCGGCCTTACCGCTAATTATCAATCTTGATAATTAATATATTGTTCGAATAACCGAATATGAACCTCGTTTGATATCCTAGATACGTAAATGATGCCTCGTAACATATTGTATATTGACTAGATTGATCTCGATTGTCGTTATCGCACCGTGATGTGTCATTTTGGACATTTTCTTTTGAAACGTAATTTACTTACGTATTACTTTATTTCCTTTATTCCTTATGGGTTTGATATGATAGTTGGCGTAACTATAACATAACCGAAGTATAATCAACGATGCGTACATCGTAGCGGCGAATCATGTGTGTATATTATGAAACGTGGTTGAGGCGTGTTGCCATTTAATCGTTGTTTACTATTCTACTTGAATTTTAAAGATGTGTTTTAAAATAGACTGGCGTTGTGATCAAGCGCGATAACTTGGAATTTGGTTGGTTTTTGTGTTAATTTTGTGGAGTACGATTTCGAGACTCATCCGAGGCCGATAACAACATTTAGTTGACATACGTATTCTCGTTCCATTTATTTCATTTGTCTTGTTGTCTCATTATTTTGAATTTGATATTATACATGACGAGGTCCGGCATTTGTGCAAGTTAAGTAAGCATCGAACTTTGTTGATTGAATGATTTAAACATAAAGTGTTTTATATATTTAATATTTGGTGAATGAAACTTTCGGATAAAAATGACGTATGATGTGTTTTGTAACAAGTAAAATTCGTGTAGAGAATAAATGGACATTGTGAAATTATTTTTTTTTTCTTTCAACCATTGGTTGGTAAATCGTAATAAGTAATTATTATCACTCGTAAAATCCTTGTTTTCATATATTAAAATTTGATACTAAAAGATTGTGATGGACTTGTTAAGAATTTGTTTAAATTAATTCGAGAAAGGAGTTATAATAAAATTTACGAGATGACTATTGAGTATATGTAGCTTCGGATTTAGTATGAATTAATTTTCGGGTCAATGTAGCAAACTTTTGGCATAATTTGAAATATAGAGTAGAAAAATTGGTCATATATTTTGGAGGTAGAAACTTTGTAAAAAAAATTGGTTTATTTTAAACATAAGGTTATGTTTACGTATGAATTGGTGTAAACTAGAACTCGTCACTCGTTGTAGTAAATAAACTGGGATAAAATCGGAATATACACTTTAAGTATGAAATTATAACGCTTGAAATAAATTTTTTTATATAAAAACATTGATGGAACGTCATTTGAAATCATTTGTTTGTCTAATTGTCGTTACAGAGAATCACTATACATAATTTGATGATGCTTGTTTAAAAATCGTTTGAAAAATCTTTTGTTTTATTTTGCTGCGAGATGTGTTAATTTTAAAATTGTTGATAACGAGCTAAAGATTAAGAGTTAAATTTTATATACTTTAAAATTATTAAAATAAGCACTTTGATTGTTTATTATATTATTATTATTGAGATTTAAGTCTCGACTAAAATCAGTAAGTATCCGAGATAAAACTACGTGAAACCTCTTTATCATTTGAGTCGAAGTGCGCGAATGTGATTTAACAAACCAGTTTTAAGGAAGACTTATGTATAATAAAAAGTCAAAAGTTGATTTTTAAGAGTTAATGGGACTAGGTTGAGTCGTGTTGGATATGTGTATATAAGTGATCATATAAGTCGTAATAATAAAAACGTAAAACTTGGGAAATTCTTACTACGTATGTTTTTGGTACTTAAAAATATGGATATTAATGGGATTTTGACACAAGTATGGAGATTTTCGAACCTAATGATTTTATCAAATATGATAACCGAGTCACCGCCTTTATTAATGTTGATAATTTTCTTGAGATTATAACTTCCAGAAATAAAAACTTTGCAAAGATTGAAAGATGAAAGGTATAAATTCTTTAATAGTGTAACACAAATTAAAAATGTGTAAATGTTCGGTTTTACAATGTACAAGGTAACACTAATTATTATACGCAACTGGATTATACAACACACGCCTACTTGTATATTATTTTCTTAAGATGTGTATGTAATGTTTTGAGTCACGATGGTTCGATCGTACAACATCAGTTCTTTGATTTTGCGAGTCTATATCTGAACTTGGGTAGTAATGAGACTGTTCATTTTAACATTTTTCATGATATGAAACCATTATTATTATAACTATTTTAAAACTACTATTTCGCTAGTACTTGATGATGAGGGTATGTCACCCGGTGTATTTTGTCATGTTCATGGACGTTGTGACTTTTCTTCTTTCGGTTAATGGAACCTAAAATTCTGTAATTGATTGAACGACGCTATAAGTCTTCATTAAATTGGTTGTTTATTTATATCGAACAAAAGCGAGAAGGCAAAGCCGCTTTACCGAATTGTAGAGGTGAAAGAAATCGATCTTCCTGGTGAAATTGAGTCTATTCGACCAAGTGATTATTCTCCTCTTCCCGTATACCCTTGGTGGAATGTGTGTGCAACTCGAGACGATGGGAATTATGATCGTTGTTTTATTTTTGACGCTTGTGTTGAAATTCAATTTTTACTCCATGTATTCGTAGATCGCTGTTGTTATCCCGAGACTTTTGTCATATGTTTGAAGTATTTTCATTTCTAATATAGTTAATTTTAGTTGGCAAATATATTGCTCGTTTACCTCGTTCGATCTCATTGATCTTAATTTTATTACTTGTTGTGCTTGCAATGGTCTTTAATCATGAACCACCTTACCGTTATTTTGTGAATAGTCTATTGTGAAAATAGGTATGAGTGTGTCAAATGTTTTGGTGAACTAAATGCAAATGGTGTCGATTTCTTTATTTAATTATTTATTTATTTTCCTCACAAAAAGGCAAAGTAAAAGTATGTTTCCAAAGTGGACGAAAAATGTTTGATGTGTT
The DNA here is from genome assembly GCA_025667525.1 of Glebionis coronaria. Classification (NCBI taxonomy): domain Eukaryota; kingdom Viridiplantae; phylum Streptophyta; class Magnoliopsida; order Asterales; family Asteraceae; genus Glebionis; species Glebionis coronaria. Next base: position 175,070,188 of record CM046874.1, read on the forward strand.
TCTTAAAACGATGGTAGCAATATTTTCCCATTTCAAATTTCATTTCAAATGATTTAATTATTTTGAAGGCTAGGTCGAAAACTTCCATAGTCGTGTTTGGTATGTAATAATAATGTTTGTGTTGTCACTCGATCCTCAATTATGCACAGCTTAGCTAACTATGCATAATTCGGGAAGAGTCCTGTTTTGTTGGTTGTTGTTGCTTGATCCTCAAGTATGCATGATCTAGCTAATTATGCATAGTTTAGGAAGGGCACTATCGTGTCAAACAAATTGGTCATCTTGAAACTTGTAGTGTTTTGATAAATGTTTGGATGAGAACGTTTTTAAAAATGGTGGATCCTTATGCAAGTAATCGCATTTTCTTTGATTCCTAAAGACAATTTTTGGAATTTTTCTTGTATTCCTTGAAATCTTTTCTTTCGTTTGGTGTTTACTTGGTAAGTCACTGTGACCGAGTAGTTTTGGAAAATATTTTCATGTGTGCGTGTAACGTGCGAATTTCATCGGAATCACGAGGGTGTTGATGAAATACCAAAGTGGCTCGTATCGACACTGAGAAGAGTTTTTAACAAAAATAGAAGACTTCCGAAGTAGAGGAAATCCGAGTTCGAATAACTCTGAGTGGAATGACGAAGACTTCTCCTACATCAAACGTATCGTACCTTATTTATTTTCTTTTCTTGTTCTTTAACATGACAACGACACATGATGAATTATTGAAGTGTACCAACTGTGCATCGATAATTGGAAGACCTTTCCAATTGTCGTCTTCGTTTATTTAAGTGAGGAATCCTCTTTGCTTGACCCAACCATCCTTGATTATCGATGGTTAAACGATAGATATCCCTAGTTGATGTTTTTGTGGTAAACCCTTGCCTTTTATGTATTTTTGTGGTAAGTAATCTGGTCGAGTGATCGTAAGTTGTGAGAACTTGAGACGACATTGTCCAATGAAGTCCGATCATGGAGAACACGCGCCATGTTATGTATTTCTTTTATATCTAACTGTGAACGATGATGTTTATTGAGATTTTGACCACGTTTGGGACGAAAGTGAGATGGTGTTCTTATAATATTTTGGGTATGGATCCGTGTGTGAGCACCCTGCAATGACATATGTATGTATTTTATTTCTTTTTGGATATGCATCCATAGCTAGCAAGCTCGTGAATCTTCGTAATATTGCAATTTTCTTTTGACCGGACTCATCCGAGAATTATGTAAATATTCTTGTTTTATCTTGGCTTGGCTGATTAGCAAGCGTGGGTTAACTGATTGAACTGATTGGTTTAGCATGGTTTGGCTATGTTGCAAACATGTCGTAATATGGTTGTATGTGTTTCATAATGGCTTTTGTGTTTGTTTGGATTGTGATGTCTTCGAGAGAGTTATGTATACGCCGAATGACTTCGTATCGATGAATTCGTTTATAACGAAGTAGGGTTGTATGTACGTAATATCGTAACAAGGTGATTTGGTACGACTAGTATTGATTACTTCGTCTTTTATATTTTGAACGTTTTTCTATGAGGTGATGTGCGATCCGTGTGATTTTCTTTATGATTAATTGTTTCTATGAGACGATGAACCAAGTGAAAGGACGATTCGAAAGTTGGAAGACGTGCTCCGAGCGTATGTGTTTGATTTTGGTGGAAGTTGAGATCGTGGAAGGGCGTGATTCGTTTTGGAGAATAAGAAAGGTGGGTCCAAAGGTATGTTGGACCAGTTGCCTACTAGTTGGAACTGCTGGATGAACTCCGTGGAAATGACAATACTCTTCATGTGTCGAATTTGAAGAATTATGGGATGAAAAGGTAGATCACCAGTTGGATAGAATGAAGCAGGGAAAAGTCAGTTGAATGGACTTGAAATGATTCGAGAGGCTACGGAAAAGATGGTGTAGATTGAGAATCACTTGTTGACCACGAGAAGCTGTGAGAAGAGACGTGTCAATAACCGAAGGATGGATTTGAGAAATTGAAGTGGAGATCAAGGATCGAGATATTAAGAGATTGAAGCAAGGTATAATACTCATGGTGAAGGTGTGACGGAACACAAGACGTGAACCAAAGTCCGCATCGGAACGTGAAGACCCCTTTAGGAAGAAGTACCTTTATCTTCCTAGTAAGTACAAAATGCGAGTATAAGAACCAGAGAGCGCCGGGACGTCGCTCCTTTAAGGGGGGAAGGATGTAACACACGTGAAAGTGCCGTATGATGCTAAGTTATCGTCTCAAGAGTTGTTCAGTATGAGCATCTCTCTTAAGTTTCGACTCACTTGTGGATGTGATATCCCGAGCCCAACGTTATTTATTTAATCCTATTTTACGTATATTTTTGAAATTTTTAAGAAATTTCGTTTGCTATATATTTGACGGTTTAAGTTGAAACCAACGTTTACGGTCGTAATTTTAATGTTTGACGACTCAAGAAGAAGAACCGATGACGACTACGATACCGACGGATGCCCAAAACTTACATTTTAATATCGATTGATCGATATTTGAGTTTTTCGAGATTTTATTTTAATACGTGTTAAGTCGAGTCGGAACCATGTGTGTATTCGTTTGGTGTGCGTTTAAACCATTTAAAAGTATTTTGAGGTAGCCGGGACGAAACCCGACTCTCGTAAATTTATAAAAACTTACTAGGTACCATTTTTGCCATCTTTATAAGTTAATTTGCAACAAAGGCCAAAATATAGCCTTATTTACACTTTCTACCCCACTCCACTATATATAAGCTTCAAACAAACACACACTTCATTTCTTGCAACAAAAATTTTGTCTCTCCTCCCCTTTTCTCTCTCTAGCTCACGGCACACCCACCACCACCATGATCCACCACCACAATTTGATTTTTGATAAATCTAAGCAATACCCCACGTTTATAATCATCTTGTAAGTGTTTAACACCAAAAAAATCCAACATGCAACACATTTTATTTTCAAGATCTATTTTATAAAATGTTGATTTGATCCATTTTGTTGGTTGCATGTGTGTTATTTTGTGTTAGGATCAAGAAATTTGTGTTATACAAGCTTGGAAAAGACTTCATCTTGGTGTTCTTTGACCCAAAACCCACGAAATTTATGGGGTTCTTGGGTGTTCTTGATCATTTGATCTTAATTAATCATTGTAAGGTTCCACTCATATGTTATTATTATTATATTAATTCTTTATTTTTGAGTGCATGCATTTGTTTTTAATTTTAAATTGATGCATATGACCATGCAAGTGAATTTAAGAATTAGGAGTTGTTGTAGATGATGGGTATAACATATTTAAGGTGTAGATGATGATAAAAATGGGTCAAATTGGTTGTTGGAATGATTTTTAAAGAGTCATTTTAGATCAGTAGGTTTAGGCCCTATTTTCGTACAGTAGATGTTGGATAAGTGTTGGTATTATTGGATATTGTTGTAGTAGTCGCCGAGACGCTCGTTTCGGTATAAGGTAGAGCTTCTAACTCATAACGAGTCAAAAGTTATGAGGTTTTAAAGATCGAGTACCGGGAGACGAGAACTTTCATAATCCGAATTTATGTATAGTTTTAGTCAAATCCCGAGGACCACAAGTATGAATTGGTAAATGGTCAAGGGTCAAATTTTAGTCACAAACCTGTGTAATTGAGTCTATAATTGGACTTAGGAGTCAAAGAAGTCAAAGGTGCATTTCATATAGGTCACAGAGGTCCAAGTTGGTCGAAGTACAATTTCAGTCCGAAAAACGTAGTTTTTGGAAAAGTGTTGAGTAATGAGTCGTAGAAGTAAAAACTTTTATTGGGATTAAAAATGTGTTATCTACAGGTCTTATAGTATTTTTGAGAATTTTGTCAAATTTTATAGGAATGGTTAAGTATAGTAAAACAGCCCATACTTTTGGTAAGTATCGGCGAAACCGTAAAATGGATAGTAACTTTAATAACATTGATAAATGGTATAAGTCTAGTAATAACTACTTGTTTGACTTTGGCGTGAGTTTTCATAAGCATTGAGTGTGTTTACATTTGCGTGTGTTTAGTACAATTATGTACGCGGAGTATTGATTTGGTTTACGTACCTTGACTTTTAGGTCAAGTGTTTGATTTTCCCGGGCATCCACGTCGTCGGTGACATTTCTCGTTACGTCTTCGCTAGAACTACTACTACTACGCAAGGTGAGTCTATAGCCTCGCTCTTTACTTTATTCAAATGTTTTTAACCCGCGAGGGGGATACATGCTAGTTAAATGAAAATGAACATAAGGCTTGAATGATTGTTGGACCCGAACGTTGCCTCGAAATTGTGTTGAGTACCTAGTTGCAAAAGTCCCTAAATTCATGAACTATTAACTATTGTCCTGCCCTCGAGTAGGGGGAAATAGCCGCTTATACAATTTGTAGTACTACGGGGCTAACGACCCAATGCTAGCCGAGAAGCTGTACGTTGAGTAAGTTCTGCGGTAGATTATCTTGTATGAGAGATAAGGTATAATTGCAATTGATGCCTTTAGAAGGGGCACTGGTTTCATCTGAATCACGCCGGTAATTATTACGCGGGTGATTGAGTTAACGGATTAGTGTCATGAGCTTAAACACAATTGTCATATTCTTGAATAATAGATTGTATGGCCACAATGCTATTGAATGATCATGATTGGTTTTTTTTTAACACTTATGTTCAACTGATGTTTTGATAAAACCTATAGACTCGCTCAACCTTTGTGTTGACGATTTTAAGCATGTGTTTCAGGTAATCAAGGTTGATAGCAGTGGAGCATGCGAGGTGGAAGTTGTTGTGGCTTGGCGGTCTACTTGTTTTCCTCCCTTTTTGCACTTAAAACTCTTTTATATTTTGTCGTGAGAATGAAAATGTACTTTTGGTTGAGATTCAGTGGGGACCTAAACGCAAACTCTGTTTTATATTTCTTTTGGGATTTGGAAAACTGTAGACTTGATGTTTTAATAATGTTTGAACTTTTACGTCTCTTTGAGTCGTTTAATATAGCTTATGTGTGATGATAACTACGTAGCACCCAATGTTGTAGTTCCGCTACGCATAGCATTTGTGGGGGTGTTACACTTAATTCATTAATTGTTATCTTATTTTTCCTTAATATTTACGAGGCTCACTCGCCCATCGGACACGTTATAATATTATGCTTAAGAAAATTTGACACAAACTACTTGAAAAATATTGCTATTATGCTTAAAAATATATTTGTAAAATATACAACGATTAAACAACATTATTTAGTAACATAAAAAACACAGACGATAATTATAAGTCATGTCCGTTCACCGGGTGGGCTTAACCACTAGATTAGTCATGACAAATGGTACCAAAGACATGACAAATGGAACTATAGACATAGTTTAAAACTGATTTCTAAATATTATCAAGAAAATATTTATATAAACATTCAAAATAAAAATCATATTTATATATAACAAAAAGAACCTAAAGCATTCTAGCAAAAACATAAAACAAAACAAAAGTCATGCCTAAAAAAGAGGATAAATATAAAAAATCACTACTCATAATGCTTTAAAACACAACTCAACTAAAAACAAAATTAAAATAAATATTTATCAAATAAAAAATAATAATCAAAAGTCACATCTGTCAATAGAACATCACAAAAATACTTATAACATAGAAAAAAGTAAAACGATAACCAGAAATTTTACCCGTCCATCGGACGGGTTTTGCCACTAGTATATATATATATATATATATATATATATATATATATATATATATATATATATATATATATATATATATGTATGTAGGGATGGGTTCTAGAGAAAACATTACATTTGTAGAAAACCTAGAAAACAAATTGCATGGTAGGTTTTAGAAACAACTCAAACTTTAGGGTAAAAAATGCAAATAACAAAAACAATAGAGGGAGTATACACCACTCATTCTCATCATAACAGATAATCAGACATTGATCAATCATTTCACACACATAAGATCTGTTAGATCTAACCCCACCACGACAACCGTCGGAGCAACCATTAAAACCCAACAGGCACCACCACCATCGAAAACGCCAGCAGCATGACCACCACAAGACTCCACCAATATCTTTCAAATCATTGACATCAATTATCGTCAACCACCATTAAAACCCAATAAGCGGTCGTTGTTGGTACTCTCCGGTATTACTTATAGCAGGTATGATGTTTATTCTTTTGTTTGTTTGTGAATATGAGTAAAATTATTACGCTTATATGGATTCCGAATTTTGTAGATAAAAATTAGAGTATATGAAACAAATTTGACAATAAAATGCATCAAAAATATGTTTGTTAAAATGTATGAGTAAGATTGCATAAGTGATGCACGAATTTGAAGTATATGTTTATATTATGGAATGATATGACATGTTAGGGAACTCTGTGCAATAAATATACATAATATAGTACAATGATTATTAGTGCGGAATACAAATACTAGGAACAAGAAGAAACATAATAACTAGATAAATAACTTGATCCTCTCTAAGGATGTCTACTACTGATATGAAATGAATACTGGTGAAAGGTGTGTTTAACCCTTGTTCCTATGGGTTACTTTTATACTACAAGGAAACCCTAATTACATTAAACACAAAACGTGTAACTCCTGATATGCATATCCTTTCCTAAGATATCTCATGGATATCCTAACAAACTACTAAGAATAATACTGTTTGACTTTCTACTAGACCAGGAGCACGTGTTGCTCCTACTACTACTAGGACCAGGAGAAACTACATACCTCCTAGTTCATCTATTATAAATAGCCTATTACATAGGTCCTAACAATCCTCCCATAAACTTGAATTTGATTGGTTGAGTTCAAGTTTATTGGTAGATCTTTGCAAGAACAACTTGAGGATTGAAATAACATAACGATAGCATCAAAATAACCACCAGCAGTGAAAACACATAGCATGCTGCAACTAAGAACTCTAAGAAGCTTCTTGAAATCTTGGAAAACATCTGCCCTTGTTGAATCTTCACAGCAACATGATCAGATTTGATAAGCCTTTACCAAGTAGCTGCTCGCTCTTGGGCTAGCTAGTCTTTGAGGTGGAAGCAAGCATCATCCTGGGAGACCAGATCCCCGTCCAACTCTTAGAACGTAAATCAATGGTGATTGGGAGTACCCTAATGATTATGGGCAAATCATCACAACCCTCAACGATTTTTATTGAAGTCTTTACCAGAAGCCGTACCTTTCTGGACTAGCGAACTCTTAGCAATGAAGCATCGGTGAGTTGAAAACCCTATGGACTTGAGTAAGCTATTATAGCTATCAACGGATTTGGTGGAAGTCTTTACCAAGATTCGTACCCCCTTGGACTAGCCACTTTTTAGTCTAGGACCAAGGCAAGTGAAAACCATCCAATTTTGGGTAAACTGGCAACCATCAACGGATTTGAGAATCACACCAGAGCCGTACCCCCATGGTGAATCAACTCTTTCTTTTCAGTGAGACATGGTAAGTTGAACACCATTTGTTGTGTGGAAGGATTCCAACACCAGAATTACACCTCATAACAGACCAAGTGTGAAATGTCCATGATATAAAAGTTTTCTTAATGGAAAAGTATAAGCAGATATTATATTATGTACAAGGTTTGAAATCTCCATCACATGTTAGAAGTATAAGTAGATATTATATAAAAGATTTTTTGTTAATGCAAATGATGCCTAAAAACATTATTAGTGTTAACTAATCTTTCTTAGTTTTGATCACAACAAACTATACAACACATTTAGTGTAAAACACAAAACGAATTATTTAACTAACACTATCATCAAGGTAATAATCATATCACTAACCTTTCTTAATCATACTTAGTGATCATCATAATGATTATCCTTAAAACTCACTTTTGTTAATATGACAAAAGACTTTTTAATAAACTTTCTTTTTTAGAAAATGTTTTATTAAAAAAGGAAAATGAAAATTTGAAAATAGCATATTCCATATGCTATTAGAATATCCTTTGAAGGCTTCCAATACCTTAGATATTTCTACCCCACTAAAAGACAAAAAACGGAGCGTACTCTAGGGGCGGAACCTTAAGTAGCTAGGCGGTTCCCTAGCGATAAGGAACCGCCGGGCTAGATAAGGTACCACGCCCAGATAGCCGTTATATATCCGTTATACTTTGTCTCCTTTAAATAGTGGGTCAAATCTCATTTTCCAATAAGCCTCTTCGACGTTTTTCTCAGCCCCCTTTCTCTTTTCTATAACATAATCATTAGTAAATGATCACTTAAAATGTTAAGGATGTTTACATATGATTATACTCTTGATCCCCTCCTTTACCTTGTCCAATGAGAAGATCACTCACTCACTAGTGTTGTGATAAAGATGAATCTATGAGCTAGTCATATTCATCATGATACCCTTTTTGTTTTATGTCAATCCATTGTATTTATGAATAATTGGACTAGTTGTGTTCATCCAAGTTATTTGTGAATACTTGGATTTGTTGTGTACATCCATTGCATATGTGTTTGCTTAGATTTGTGTTGTGTAGATCCAAGCTACATGTGTGTACTTGGATATGTCTAGTTGAGTTGTAATAGATTTGATTAGTAGTTCTCACTAAACTATAAAGTGATATGGTTGTGTCTTGTGAGTTCTCACTAAACTTGAAAGTGATTAGGGGTTGTGTTGTGTGAAGTTCTCACTAATCTTCAAAGTGAAGAGTCGTGAAGATTGGTTCTAGCTTTAGATTAGAACTCGACTTTTGGCCTTGTGTCGTAAAATGGTGAAGTAGGCAACATCGTGAAGATTGGTTCTACTTTAAGATTAGAACTCGACATCTAGCCTTGTGTCGTTAAATTGTGAAGTAGGCAACGTTGTGTAGATTGGTCCTAGCTAAAGATTAGGTCTCGACATTTAGCTTAGTGTCGGAAAATAATGTAAGTGACGATGTAAGGTTTTCTCCACCAAGAAGGGAGCTTGTGGATATAGTTGAAATCTCGAGTAGGTGTACTCGAGGAGTGGAGTAGAAACGAGGATAGAGCCTCGTTGTCGAACCACTATAAATCTTGGTTTCTTCCCACTAGGTTGTCTCCTTCCTTACTCTTTACTTATTTCATTATCATTACACTTACCTATTATCTTTGCTAGTGCATTTGAATTGAACCTAATCATTATGCAACTTAACTTTAAGCAAAAGATAGTTTTGATAAAACCAAATTGAAAGTAATTTTAATTTGGTTGCCAATCGAAGAGAAACTATTCAACCCCCCCCCCCCCCCTTCTAGTTTCTACAATTGGTATCAGAGCGATGGTCACTCAAGATCTTTGAAGTATATTGTACTTTGAAACTTGGATCGATCCATTTTCTCCTCAAATTAGAAGTTCAAGTTGTACTAAAGTTTCTCTTTGGTCAAAACTATTTTGTTTTTGAAAAATAGGTCTTTTAATTGATAATATTGCATCCCACTTAAGATTAGTAGTCATTATGCATTTTAGATATACTCTTGAAATGTATCTACTAGTTTGCATCTTGCTTTGTTTAGGTACTCATGAAGATCAATCACTTAATTGGTTATGGATTGAGTTACTTGCACTTGTAGAAGACTCATCTTCATTTGATCTTTAACATCTTTGAATGATGATACCAAGATGATTGGGAATGATACTAGTCCTTGAAGACTTAGTACTCATCATAGTCATTGTTGGGCAAAGCATTGATTCCTTGATGGATTGCTCTTTGTGGCCAAGGTACGCTTTCGTTCTTCCACACGCCCTTTGATCATTCTCTTGATCATTGCTTGACTATGTGCTTGTTCTTGGCATCCTTGCCTTGACATTTGTTTGTGGTTTGTGATTCTTTTCTTTTATCCTCTTAAACCTTCATTGCTTGGATACTTGACTCACTATGGTGATGTAGAGTGAGTTAGTAGTAGCTTAAAGTATCAAGCATGATTTCCATGGTTTGCACCCATACGGTTAGTAGGCCCCTTGTGGGACAGAAAGTGAATTAATACCTTACTCATATTTTGGTTTAGACTAAGACTATTATTGAAAGTGATCTTAGTCTATACATGAATAATTGCTCTGTGTTTTTTCATTACCAAAGCTGTTTAACGTTTCGCCGGAAAGGCACGTCTTAAACCACTATATATGACACAAGCTCTTCGTTGCCACTATTTTAAGATTGTCATTAATTCCTTGAGCATTGGTCCTAGTCTTGATTCACTTCCCTTGACTTCTCTCCACTTTGCTGTTTTGCTACGAGTAGTCGTTTGTCCGTTTTGGTTCTTTTCGATCTTTATTCAACTCTTAATCCTTCATTAAAACATATTGCCTAGTGTTTTGATGATCCAATGTTATTCTAAAAGGTTTATGATATATTTTTAAGTATCTTAGAAAAACTTGGTTTTTAAAATTTGGCGTTTTTCATTGATAAAAACCTGCCTCTGTAGGCGGTTCTTTATCTAGGCGGCTCAAACCCGCGGTTCCTTATCGATAAGGTACCGCGGGCAGTAAAGTTTGTAAGAGAGCCATTTTTAATAAAATAATCTTTTTCAAACCAAACCCTCTCTCTCCCAAAAATACACAGCCGACGGTTTACCCTTTTTCCACCATTGTTGAAGCTTCCAAAACCTTCAATCACTCTAATTAATTGATTCCAAGTTATGGGTTTCACTCATCCTTCATCTAACATCAATTAATTGTAAGTATTTTCTTTCAATTTCATCTATTTTGCTCTAGGGTTCATCCTTTCATAATTGGGGATTTTAAAAATTGAAATTGAATTAAAACCTTAATAGGAATGTGGGTTGACATGGTTATTTTACTATGATTCCTTAGGATCATATTCATTAAGATTTCACTAAAACCCACTTGTAGAACAAATCCGAATTTTGGCTAAATGATTTTGGTTAAAAGATGGATTTGAGATGAACCCATGAACAAATAGGTAACGACATTGTTAATGCTTACCTAAAAACCTTGTTTTGAAAAACCAATGTTCTAAGTCCATTGTTGATCCAACATAGTTCATATGTTCTTGGTAAATAACGGAATAGCTACATTGTGAACATGAGAATGATATGGATTCAATCCTTGTTTGTCAAGAAATTGATATAACACATTCTCATATTTTTGTTTTTTGATTTTACTTTTCATATGAGTGATTGGAAAAATATTGTCTTATGTTTATATTAGGTACTAATCATGCCTTCTCAATATCAAAAGGATCATCAACTTACTAGAAAATACATGCCAAACCTTTCCCAAACCTATGCTTCCCCTCAACTTCGAAACTCACTTCCATCCCTTTCTACTCGTTGTTTCCATGAGGGTAGAGTCGTTGACGAGGGAATAACAGGTTATGACTATACCCAATCTATGTTTGAGCATTCGGGGTTTGATTGCTTGCTCAACATAGAAGAAGATAGTTACCCCTTATTCCTTCTTGAATTCTTTAGCACCTACTCCATGCTTGAATACAATGGAGAAATCTTCATTCGTTTCGTGTTGAATGATTAATTGATTCAATACTCCCTCGAAAACTTTGGTGAAATTATCGGTGTGCCATATGAAGGCACTTGTCGTTTTACGGATAAATGGAGACTTGATGCTCTCTTGGAATCCTACGATAAACCTCCAAATGACCTCACCGAAATTGGTCTAGAGTTTATCCTTGACATCATTTCGAAAGAGCGTGATGGAAACATTGTGAGAAGCCTTCATTCAAATGTACGAAATGTGAATCGATATGAAGTGCTCTCTAGCGACCTTTAGGATTTTATGGTCCAATGGGCAAATATCCTTAGGGAGAATGTCTTTTGTCTTGGTGGAAACCGAAATCATATCCCGGCTTGTATGGTGCATATGTTGAGTTGAATCTTTACATCCACCAAGTACAATTTGGCATTCTATATCGCTCGACGAATAAATTATGCCCTTTCAAAGCCCAAAACAAACCTTCCCTATGCTATGCTTCTTACTCGCCTTTTCAAAAGGGTTGCTCATGATTTTCCCCACCTCGATCTTTCTCGCTTCCACCCGGTTCATCGGGTTATGTTGCCTATTCAAGAGGCATATGCAAGAAAGACAAGAAGTGATCGAGGTTCGCGAAAATCCGATCATCAAGAGATGGATGATGAGGACACCTATATGCCAACAAGTGATGGTGATGGCATAGGTACTAGTTCTCACTTCAACTCTTCGAGTAATTCCCACCCATCCTCAAACTCATTCGTGGATGGACTTGAAGACTTAGCTCCTCCACCTCATTACTCCTCTAGTGAAGTACCAAAAGATCTCAACATGGAGCATCTCTACCGTGAAAATCTTAGGACTAGAGGTGAATTGCATGAACATCGGGTTGAGTCAAGGAAGGGATTCAAGTATTTGGGGAATATGATCAAGGGATTGGGCAAGAAGAGAAGGAGAAAGCTTTGAAGTATTTCAAAGAATACATGTTGGTAAACATGTAATGTTGAACAATTTTTTTTATTATCTTGGGTGTGTATTAACTTATGCTACATGTTTGGATTGTTATTTATTTTAATCCTAAATGTTGCTTATGCCATCATGTTTGAGATTTACATAGCTTTGTACATGCCTTATGATAGTTAGCTTCTTAGATTTTAATCAGTAGTTAACTTTGGCTTGTGAATCATTTGGTAAAAATCTGGGTTAACCAAAATTTGGGATGTGAATTTTTTTGAAAGACCTCTGGTCGCGGTTCCATATCAACCCGCGGCTCCTTATCGATAAGGAACCGCCGGTCCTAGATAAGGAACCGCCGTCACTGTGTCTGACAGAATCTTTTGCTTTACGCTATTTTCTTCAATCTGTGTAAACTTTGCATGATTCTTTGCAAAAACCTGCATATTTCCTAAACTAGGTTACCTAAATTCATTATTCACCTAAAATGATTTTAACCCATTACTGGTTTGGATCATCCCCTTACCCATTTAAACCTACCTTGTTAGTCATGTTCTTCACACATCAAAACATCCTTCCCTAACCCTTAAACCATCCTTGTCAACCATGGTTTCTACAAAAACCTCAAACACCCCAAGGAAGACACTTAAGATTAGGATTAAGGTACCCAAGCATAACTCCTCACCCTTTCACACACCCAAAAATGAGATGGTTCCAATCCTCATTTCCTCATCACCTTTACCACCCCTTGCACCATGCAAGACAACATCCACCCATGGTACTAACCACTCCATTGGTTCTACCTCCTCTTCATTCAACTTAAGAATGAATGAGCTCTCTTCACCTTTCACTCCAAGTGCACCCTTGGATGTGACCACACAACCCCAACCAATCCAAAGCATTCCTTTTGTGAATGACTTTGATGACACCTTGGTGACTTCACCATCTACCCCTCCTAACTCACCCATTTCACCAGCCTTGGAGAACATACCTCCACACTCACCCATTTCCCCTTTGGGGAACATGCCTCCACTCTCACCCACATCACCCTTGGAGAACATGCCTCCTCCACTTCCACCACACTCAAACATTCCAATTTTGGGTGTCCCACTTTCCCTCCATTTGGGTGATCCTTACTATGGGTTTCAAGAGACTCATGGTCCTAATTGTCCATGTTGTCTCTACAACCACTACATCATCCATAACCTTAGGATGGAGATGTTTGGACTACATAGGAGATTGCAAGAGTTCTTGCTTATCTTGTTCTCCATGCTTCCTCCTAGGAGATGAATGATGAGTTTTCTAAATAAATGGTTTTCTACAAAACCAAGCCAAAGAATACTACTCATCTAGATTTAATGTTAAGCTAGCTTTGTATTAGTTAGCTTTTTCATTTGTCATTGTATTTGCTTCCTTCATGAGTGTTTCATGAAGTTGTTCTATGGATTTAGCTTTATGTGTTTCTACTCTTATGTGCACATTAATCAACTTTAATTTGAAATTAAAATTGAACCTAAATCTATCACAACCTCTAAAAACTTGACTAAAATTGGTTCAAAATGATATCTAAAATATTTTGTCACCCTTTGTTAAGACATTCTTTGTGAATGTGTTGCTTTTATGCAACCCTAGCATAATTTAGTGCTAATAGAGGTAAAATTCCAAGATTTGCAATTTTTTGAAAACGTCTTAGTTTTTCTCAAAACCCTGGAAAACTTGGTTTCAGGTCCACTGCACGCGGATCCTTAAAGTCCCGCGGTTCCTTAAGTGATAAGGAACCGCCGGTCCCTATAAGGTACCTAGGAAAGAAACTGACTTTTGACTCGTTTTTAGTCAAAATTCTTTAAACCCTATACCCTGTCAAGATTCCTTGTTTGCTCAATTTGGCTAAACATTCCTTGACACTTCACATTTTGTATTCAAATTCTTGCCTAGATTACATTTTACTTATACCCCAACCTTGAGATCTCATTCTCACACCTTCCCAACCTTGAGAATTCATTCTCTCACATTTCCAACCTTGAGATTTTATTCTCACACCTTCCTAACCTTGAGATTTCATTCTCACACCTTCACAATGCCTAACTCCTCCATTCCTAACCTTGACATTTCTTTGTCACAACCCCACTCACCCAAAGCTTCCTCATCCAAGCTTTCAAAGAAACTGAAAATCTCGGTTCGACCTATTTTGGTTAAGAAGAATGAACTATCTTCTTCCAAACCACCAAAAAACCCTACCTTCTCTCCAATCAAGTATTGGAATGAGACTTATACCATTAACCCCATTACCGGAGCAAAATAAAATGTTCCCCCACCACCTCAATCCTTCAACACCCCTCAACTCAATGACCTTTCAACCTTCCCAAACCTCACAAGGCATTGTGAAAACATTTCCTGCCCTATTACCACACCACCACCAAACCCTAGGTTTGATGCCCTACCCCCATCAAACGATTTTGTGTTGCATCATGGATCCTCGTGTGCTTGTTGTCGATTTAAAAAAATTGAACTTGCTTATGTATATGAGAAGTTAAATTTCTTTGAATTCCTCCTCACTCGACCTCCTATCCAAGTTTTCGTTCCGGTGGATAAAACTTCGAATGATGCATCGTCGTCTTATTTTTCCAACTAAAGGACTAACTACTCTTAGAGTCTTTATTACTTTAGTTGTTTTGGAGTCTTTTATTTTCTTAGCAATCTTTGAAAATTATCACTATTAGAATAGCTTATGCTTAGTGGTTTATTTTCCATACTTTTTACTTTAGATACGCATATTGTGTATATGACTATCTACCTTGTTATGACTTTTCTTTTATGTAACCTTTGTGTTGTTTGTGTGTTACGTCCTTAGTTCTCTTTTGAGTTGATCATGGTTAATTATTACAATGGCTTATGGGTGATTCCATCAATTCTAAACTTTAACCCATTGACAAGTTTATCATCTTCATTGGATTGAAGCTTGATTTTGTCAATTACCTTTTTGGACATACTTAGCAAAATACTTGCTTCTAATTTAAGATTTCTTCTCTCTCTCTCCCTCTCAAGTTACTTAGTAGGTAGTGATCATATATACATTGGTGTTTCTTTTCTTTCTACTAACCTTTGTGTAGCAAGTCACCTTAGCTCACATACTTGGTGCCCCAATCAAGGGGGAGCAACCACCAAGGTGGAGCTACTAGCAAAGTCCGATTTTCTTCAAAAGACTTGTGCTAACCTTCTCGCTACGACAAAGGGGGAGAAATGATAGTGATAAACTCATTAATAATTCGATATTTTGTGTTTCTACGTCAATGAGTTTATCGTTTGTCATAATCAAAAAGGGGGAGATTGTTAATTCAAGTGATGCCTAAAAACATTATTAGTGTTAACTAATCTTTCTTAGTTTTGATCACAACAAACTATACAACACATTTAGTGTAAAACACAAAACGAATTATTTAACTAACACTATCATCAAGGTAATAATCATATCACTAACCTTTCTTAATCATACTTAGTGATCATCAAAATGATTATCCTTAAAACTCACTTTTGTTAATATGACAAAAGACTTTTTAATAAACTTTCTTTTTTAGAAAATGTTTTATTAAAAATGGAAAATGAAATTTTGAAAATAGCATATTCCATATGCTATTAGCATATCCTTTGAAGGCTTCAAATACCTCAGATATTTCTACCCTACTAAAAGACAAAAAACGAAGCGTACTCTAGGGGCGGAACCATAAGTAGCTAGGCGGTTCCCTAGCGATAAGGAACCGCCGGGCTGGATAAGGTACCGCGCCCAGATAACCGTTATATATCCGTTATACTTTGTCTCCTTTAAAGAGTGGGTCAAATCTCATTTTCCAATAAGCCTCTTCGACGTTTTTCTCAGCCCCCTTTCTCTTTTCTATAACATAATCATTTGTAAATGATCACAGAAAGTGTTAAGGATGTTTACATATGATTATCCTCTTGATCCCCTCCTTTACCTTGTCCGATGAGAAGATCACTCACTCACTAGTGTTGTGATAAAGATGAATCTATAAGCTAGTCATATTCATCATGATACCCTTTTTGTTTTATGTCAATCCATTGTATTTATGATTACTTGGACTAGTTGTGTTCATCCAAGTTATTTATAAATACATGGATTTGTTGTGTACATCCATTGCATATGTGTTTGCTTGGATTTGTGTTGTGTAGATCCAAGCTACATGTGTGTACTTGGATATGTCTAGTTGAGTTGTAATAGATTTGATTAGTAGTTCTCACTAAACTATAAAGTGATGTGGTTGTGTCTTGTGAGTTCTCACTAAACTTGAAAGTGATTAGGGGTTGTGTTGTGTGAAGTTCTCACTTAGCTTCAAAGTGAAGAGTCGTGAAGATTGGTTCTCGCTTTGGATTAGAACTCGACATCTAGCCTTGTGTCGTAAAATGGTGAAGTAGGCAACGTCGTGAAGATTTGTTCTACCTTAAGATTAGAACTCGACATCTAGCCTTGTGTCGTTAAATTGTGAAGTAGGCAACGTTGTGTAGATTAGTCCTAGCTAAAGATTAGGTCTCGACATTTAGCTTAGTGTCGGAAAATAATGTAAGCGACGATGTACGGTTTTCTCCGCCAAGAAGGGAGCTTGTGGATATAGTGGAAATCTCGAGTAGGTGTACTCGAGGAGTGGAGTAGAAACGAGGATAGAGCCTCGTTGTCGAACCACTATAAATCTTGGTGTCTTCCCACTAGGTCGTCTCCTTCCTTACTCTTTACTTATTTCATTATCATTACACTTACCGATTATCTTTGCTAGTGCATTTGAATTGAACCTAATCATTATGCAACTTAACTTCAAGCAAAAGATAGTTTTGATACAAACCCAATTGAAAGTAATTTTAATTTAGTTGCCAATCGAAGAGAAACTATTCAAACCCCCCCCCCCCCCTTCTATTTTCTACATTTTTAAAACAAATTAGAGTGTTAGTCACCAATCACTATACACAGTGGTGAAAAGAATGTATAAGAAATGAAAACTATAGAAGAAACATATTAACTACTAACGAGAAGCAGCAACCTTGTTCGCAAGAAGCCGGGCTTGAATAGATTCAACCAATATGGTGGGCATAGCAGACTCATTACCAAAAGGAGCATTTCACACCACCAGGTGACACTCCAACATAGATTCCATAGTAGCAATGGTAAGGGGATAGTCCATGTCCACAAGCATAAACACCCTAGCACCAGATTCCAAGTCTAACACATGCACACCACACCCAACATATAACTTCCTCCGAGAGATGATCCATCGAGGTTGTTCCTTCCATACTCCAGCACTAGGAGCATAAGGAGGACAATCTAGTATAAGCTTCAAGTCCCCCCAAGAATTAGACCAGGCCATGAAGGGACAATACTAGGAGTTGTAGGAAGAGTAGCATCAACCAATCCATAAAGAACCATAAGATCTTGACGATCCACCCAATATAAGAGACTCTGAAGTCCTGAGAAGTATTTATTATGGCAATCATTGGTCCTGATCATATGAGTAAACGTGCCCGCACAAATGAGGGATGGTTGAATTTCCCAATGCACAATCCGTCCACGACCAAGTGGAATATCATCATCGTCGTCAGAAGCAGCATTAATCAAGTGTGCAGGATCCCTAATAACTGAATTTTACTAAGTGAAATATTGTTTTTATTTTCTATTCATTCTCGGTGTCTAATCGAATGGATCCTGGTTTAAAGTGTGACTCTGTCGTTCTTGGTGAGTAAAAAGAAAATTGGTTTATCTATATCTACTTAAAAAGTAAATGCAAAAAATATTAAAAATTAACTAAATGACAAATGACAAACAATAAAGAAACTAGGCAAATATTAAAACGGGCACTTAATAAAAATTAAAAGTAAAACTTTAGGATAAAATACTAATACTAAAATTTGCGAAAAAATAAAACTAAAAATATCTGACTTTCGGAATAAAAATAAAAACGACTTTCGGATAAAACTAAAACATGTCGTAAAGTGGGGAGCATGTTCCCACGTGGGAGACAAATAAATTGGAGGGAAAAATATAATTTCTGAATGTTAACATATTCGGATAAAGTACATTCGGAATATTTAGAAACGCCATTTTCGGATAAATGGTTTTTTTGTGAGTAAATGGTTTTGGCGGGAGAAAAAGAAGTTTTCGGATAAAGTGGGATAAAGGTTTTCGGATAAATGGCTAATACATTTTCGGATAAACTAACTTTTATCAGAATAACTATTTTTCTGATAAAACTGAAATTTGGATAAATCCTTTCTTCGGATAAAAACTGCTTTTTCGGAATAAATGTATATTTTCAGAATAAATTGCTTTCTTCGGATAAAGTAAAACTAAAAGTTGTTTTCGGATAAATTGATACTAACTAAGTTTACAGATAAACTAAAAAGACAGGATTTCAGATAAACTAAAAGTATAGTTTTCGGATAAAATAACCCTTTTCCGAAAAACGCCAGATACTCAAAATAATAGATCCTAAAAACAGGGGAACACAAATAAGCCAAAAATAAGCAAATAAAATCTAGTAAATAAGCCAATCTAAACACAAATCAAAATCTAACAAACACCAAATCAACCAAATCAATAAGATCTAAATTAAAAACTTTAACTATAAAACCCACTTAATCAAAATAAGCAAATCACACAATAAGCAATAAGCACAATAAGCAATAAAGATTAAATCAAACAAGAAAGGAAGGATGAGATTAATTGAAAAACTTAATTAAAAGATTAAGATTCAAGATTCAACAACAAGATTAAAAAGAAATTAAGGCATGGAAAATTAAAATTACACCTACTCCTACTCCTAATTACTATGTGAAAAATAAAACTACAACTACTCCTAAACTAATAATGAAAAATAAAATGGAGATGAGTCTTTATATAGTGGAGGAGTAATAAGGGTTGTTGCTTGCTTCTTTCTTTTGTTTTCTCGTCTTTTTAATTTAGTCGTCCTTCTCGACTTTGTCTCGGGATTTGTCGATAGATAAAATGAATTCGTCTTCTAATTTTCTTCTTTTATTAGACTTGGTTCTTCGACTTCGTTAAACTTCCGTCTTTGGTCTTTTTCTTCGATAAATCTTCAGAATAAGCCTTTGACTTCCGTTCTTTTTGCACTCTTGATCTTTTGACTTCGTCTTTTATTTTTTTTCTTCGATAAAAGCCCGTGAAAGCCCGTGTTTTCTTCCTTTTTCATCTTTTGGTTCTAAAACACAACCCACGCATAATTCCGACTTTTACGACATTAAATACACGTTTTGGTCTCGTTTTTAATTGTTTTAAGTGGTAAAAGGATAAGTGTTTCCACATTTATTAAATCTCTTACACTTGACCATTGCAATGACCTCATGCAATGCATTAGTTACAAAGCAACATTTACATTTTTCTCATAATTAACCCACTTTGGCCTTTATTAATACTACAATTCTATGGAAACTTTTAAAATAGAAATTCTCAAAATGTTTGAAGGAAGAAACTTGTAAAGAAATATAAGACTTACATTAGGGCTTTGGTGTCATGAATGTTAATCACCCTCAAGTTTCACGTTCCCCACACTAAGCTTAAAAACGAGATCATTGTTATTATTAGTTAGTAAAGCTAACACTTACTCATGTGGCTCAGTTATTCACTTAGACTCCCTTATTCCTAGGTGTATCTCTTATATATTATTATATTCTTGAATGATCACGAGGATGCATTTTTTACTTATTTCGATAGTTTATTAAGGCCGAAAATAAAGTGGGACGATTTAATCAATAGTTAGCTAAAGGACAAAATCTTTTCAAACTGCTTCTTGAAACCTCATTAAGTTCATATCTTGGCATAACTCGTTTCATGATTTGAGACCTTTCTCGGATCGATATTTGGCATTGACTTCATACTTAGAATCTTGAGAGACGTTCTTGAAATAGTGGTCTTCTCTTCATAATAAGAATTTCTTCACTTGAAGTTTTCGAGAGATTCTTCAAACTTAGACCACGACTTCTACATTTTTCTTCAATCTTTACTTGAGATTTTGATATACAACGATCCGCCTCCTTTTTGGACTTGGATCTATTTATCCTCCTACCTTGTTAGGGTCTTTTCGGATAGACTTCTCTATGATCTTTATGGGAGTAATTGCTTCTCGTCGTGTGTCTCGATCCTTCATATTGATTTTTGAATAATGATTCTTCACATCACTTTGGATCTTTAGCAACAAAATGTAGCCCTCATGCCTTGTTAGGGCCTTTTCGGACTCACCAATCTTCGCATCTCGCTTCAATAAGTTATGCCTTGGCTATGAACTATAATTAATCCCGAGCAACTTTTAAGCGATCTTGGGATAGAGGCTAAGTAATTTTTTAAATCGTACGACCTTATTTATTGTATTTATTTATTGGCAAGCGATAGGAAAAAAGCTTATAATTAACTCATATAAATTCATGAAAGAATACAAAACTTATAATTGACTCTATCATCTCTCGTTCTCCACAATTTAAAATCTCAAGGAATGAGACTCATGGATGCTTAGCCTAATAAACCAATTAAGGTCCATATGGTTAAGGATACTAGCTAGAGTAAACTCAAATAAGTAAACTCGGGTTGAGTCAAAATATTCACGACGGGCCTAATATATCAAAGACATCTAAACTTGTTAAAACCATTTTATTAAATACTTTCGAAGAAAGAAAATAGCAATAACAAAGGAAAATACTACTAGGCCAAAATATATCAAAAATTTTGAAAAATATCGAAAAATCAATTTTCCGGTTAAAATGAGGCCAAATTCATGGAAAAGCCCACTTAACTTCGATAGAAATCTCCCCTACACTTAAGATAAGCATTTTCCTAAATGTTTAAGCATGTGGAAGTAAAGTCCCCTACACTTAGGACATTGTGCACCTTGTTTAAATCTTGCTAAGGAAAAGACAACTAAAGTGATTCCTATTTCAACATAATGGATACAAAATAGTGAATCAAAAGAGTTTAGGATAGAACCAGAAAGACGGGTACACGGAATAACGGGTCGTCAAAAGTCATCAAAAGTGGATCTTTGAAAGCTCTAATCCCTGCACATCATAAGAAACAAAACAACAAACACCTACATTGCTCCCCATACACTTATTATAAAAAAGGATAAAGAAGGATAGATTAGCGGGTTGCCCCCCGATAAGCGCTTGTTTTTGTTAACCGAGTCACGAGCCTGACTCGACCCCGAATTAAACATTCAAAGGGAAGCCTCTAATATCGATAATGGGATCAAAAATCTTATCTTCGGTGGTAAAATGTGAAGAAACAGAAAGGGCTTCCCCTACACTAAAACCACACGAAGCATCGTCAAAAGGAGTAGACGAGCTCGTATTAAAAATTCTCACATTTGAGTCATTGGTGGGAGGGGGTGGGTTGTATAAATTCTCAAAATGATGATCGGTAAAGAAAATCACCCCCTCGGGGTCAACATATTTTTCATCCACATGAACGTTAATCTCTTCGATTTCTTCATCATAGATAGGCTCGTGAAACCAAGGTTTGTCGTTCCCCACATTGAGGATTTTAGAAACTCTCTTGACAAGATCACGATCAAGTACGAAACCATCATTCATTTGTGGGAATTGTTGATAAGTTAAATCCTCACGAATGTCGTAAACGTAATTCTCATTTGAAGAGTGTTGATTAGGTAACTCCTCGAGAATTGGATGTTTGGTCAAGTGAGTTGGTTCGTCATTATTATGAACCATAAGACGTTCCAACTCATCAAGTTTGGCCTCGACGTTGGAAAAATCTGCCTCACTCGTAGGTGGAAGTGGAGGTAAAAGAGCTAGCTCTCGTTCGATAATTTCCTCAATCTCGGGCTCGAATTCGAAATCATCATTAAGAGCGACCTCGTCCATAAGCTCCACAGAAGTCGGTTTTGATAAAATAGGAGTGTCATCATCATCCGATCCCGATGAATAATTAAAAGTATAGTCGGAATCACAAGATAACTCATCCCTATCTACAAACTCCTTAGGTGTAGGACCAATTAAGGGTTCTTCTTCTATGGACTCATTATGAATTTCTTCACACTCCTCAAAAATTGGTTTATCAAAACATGTCTCACTAAGAGAATTTGAAGAAAGCATAAAGTCATTTAAAGGAGTAGGTGAGGGAGCCATAAAATAAATGGGGTCATCAATGGGTAATGTAGGCTTAAGTACAATATCGGGAATTTCCTCAAAAGGTGAGGAAGGAGGAGAGCTAAATGTAAATGTGGGTGTCAACACCGGAGGGGGAGTAACACTCATGATAATCGTCGGGCCTTGTCTCTCCTTTAGTGGCGGAGAGATGGATGGATTCACAGTGGGAACATCACTACTAGTAGTGGTGTTAGCCTCAACATTAACTCTCAAGGACGGCTCAATATTATCTTGAGCTTGATAGGTTTCTAAAATGAGCATGAATTTTCTATCGGTTTCCTCTTGCCATTCTCTTAGTAATCTATCATGTTTCTCAAGCTTTTGAAGAATTAAGTCCATTTGAGGTTGTGAAATATTCCCTTGATTATAGTTTTGAAAATTGCCTTCATTTTGAAATTGAAGGTCTACGTATTCTTAGGATTTGGTAAACTATGGATTGATCTATTGATTTAAGATGGAAGAAGGGGATGAATAAAGATGAACTAGAGAGAGAAAGAGGAGAGGAAAAGAAGGTAGAGAGAGAAAGTGTGTTTTATTGAAAATGAAAAGTATGGAATGAAAGAACCACCCCTCCTAACATGCTAGGAGGGGATATATATAGCCCACCCTACATGTGGGCTATATGGGCTATACTATTTACAACTGGATCACGAGCCTAATACATTAATATATCTTTGGAGCGACCGATCCTTCATAAATACGTAAAAACGTATTTCTAACAATCTCCCCCTAAGGGAGGTCGCTCCAAGTTACAAAGTTCTAAATATTCTATATCTCGTGATCTATGCTAACTAAGATGTGACCGAGACTTTATTGGGAAAAACGTATTTCCAACAATCTCCCCCTAAGGGAGGTCACATCTTTTTACAAAATCTTAAACCTAGCATCTATGCTTGAGTCTTCGATCTTGTTCTTGTGAATATGCTTGATGTGATCTTTGACTTAAGTCTTGAGCATGTTTTCTTGCCTTGACCTTGTGCATTCGTCACTTGTGACATTCGCCTCTTCGTGACTTCATGTTCCACATACTTATACCTTTAAATTCTTGAAAGCTTCAGAGTTTGATACAGCGGAAGACTTGACCTTCAGACTTTCTTGAATTTGTTGAAGTACTAATTGTATGTAGTATAAGCATGTGGTGACGACTTCTTCTGGATTGTAGACCGCAATGCCACCTTCTTGTTACGCTGCATAAGACAGTTAGCAACAAACAATATACACGGATGAAATGGCCTTGAACATTTCATTCTAATTCGGTAGCATTTTACCTCCGGTCGGTGAAGACCGTTGGACGATATTAAATATCATACTTGTGGCAGGTAGTTTCAATAAAGAACCTCCTTGACAAGATTTCGCGGGTAAACCCGTTCTCTTTACTCGACCGTCTAAAGCTGACTGCGAACGTAAAGAGTGAATCATTTGGATAATATTATCCGCATGATTTGAAGCCGTCAATTCATGTTCCTGGAACAAGTGAAGTTAAATTAAGAACCGCACCATCGTTGCTTTCCAGTTGTCACGAGCTTGATTCATATAGAATCTTGCAAGTTACCTACCAAGTTCTGTTTGATGTTAACACTAGAAGGATTTCCATTCGTCACTGTAAATACTTAATAGTATTACTCTGAATGTTCTGGCAAGATCACTAAGATTTTGCGTAGAGGCCTGGAACGTGTTTAAATTCATTTAAGAGTTTAAACCATTGTTGCTTTCCAGTTATCACAAGTTTGATTCATAAAGAATCGCACAAGTCACCTACCATGAGCTTTTTGATGTTCGCTCAAGAAGGATTTCCATCTTCATTGTAAATACTTTCGTATTACTCGGATGTTCAGGCAAGATCATGAAGATTTTGTGTAGGACTCTTAAGATCTTTCTTACTTTTCACAGTGTATGAAGAAGCAAGGAAATATGAAAATGTATCCTAATGAGATATTTGATGATCTCAAATGGCTCTAGACTCGATCATGCATTTTGGATTTTAGTGATCGGAGGCTAGAGAGGAGTGCCACCTTTTCAATACCAATTTATTCGGAGTGAATAAATCAATAGATAATGTGTTGTCTCCGTGTGATTAAAACAAATATCTTTTGAGAGATATCTGAGTTAGCTGGGATGGGTTGTGCCTTGCATCACTGGGTCCATGATGTCTATCTTCAATATCGAGAATCATAAATGATCTCAATAGCATATGAATTGACCCGGTTTCTGCCTAAGTTGTAAGGAGGGCTACTTTCTTTACACCCTTTATCTTTACAATTCTTTTTCATTCTTCAACCCCTTCAATGCTTACCAATACGTCATAATTAGCACCTTGTTGTGATTGTTCCAGTGCTAACTTAAGTACTTGCTCGGCATTCAGCTACATTCACAATCTTTCTCCATCTTTCCTAAGGACTACTATTTCTAGCTATGGAATGTCCTTGGGAAGATTCCTCCAGTTCTAGAGAAATCATTGGACTTTAACCTATCCTACCATCCTTATGTCACCACAATCTTCATCGTCGTGAAATAAATGGGTTGCGGGTAAGTATAAATCACCATGAAATCCATTTTTATATCCAAATCCATTTTGCTCCCCCTTAACATATGCCACGATATTCGAAAACATTTCGCACATGTCGGGAGGAGCCAGCACATTAAGTCAAACCATTATCGATCTCAATATTAAATCACATTTTCTCCCCCATATTAAAAATATTAACCCAATCGATATTTTTAATATCAATTGATTTAATAGTATTTTAAGAGAATTTGGGAAGAAAAATGCAAATCCAATTATCTTCATGAATTACACAAGCTCCCCCTCAAATTAATGAGGGTGTGCTGAAACGTAAATTAAATACCTTTTAAACACAAGTGTAAGGTATTTATCACGTGCAAAGATCATATATGATAATGAATTCACAAGATTAGCGATTTATGAGGTTGGACCTGAATGATGGAGAACATCATATGAAAGAAGCACATGGTTCTTGTTCACGAATGTCGGTCGCCTCATCATGTCTGAAGTTATCTCTTGACTCCATGTGTGTGATAGATATCATTGTCTTGACACCAATATGTGAACTTGGCACTTTCGGCATCAAGGATTCTGAGTGCTGGACAATTGCTCCCCCTCAATTGTTGACCCGTGTTCTATTGAAAGAGATGTAGTCGCCGTTTGAGTAGTCGCATCGTCGAGTATGTAGATATCAATTGCAACAACCTTCGGATTGTGGAGTTGATAACTTCGGATTTTGAAGTCAAAGCTTTCCGGTGAAATGCTTGACTTCAATGTGAAAAACTGGTTACTATCGGAAATAATAGCAAACCATATGGAGCATGTTTTAAATCTTTTAAACTTCTGCTCGAACTTTATTTACAACCCCGTGTCATTATTGAACGACATTTCTAGGATCGTAAATATTATCGATTCCAGAAGACATGCTCTTTTTATCAAAACGTATTTGAACACACAGTTTTGAAAGATTTAGAAAAAAAACCTTTTGAAAAATTCTTGAAAAATTGTGTTCAAAGTTTTGAAAAACAATTACTTGAGCTTAAGATGTTGAATATCTTAAAAGGGAACTCAAGTCCGAGAAGTTGTGAACTTCCCGTTGTTAAGGATAAGTTACCATCGGCGATAAACTTTCCTTTTATCTGAAGGACGAGTCCTAAGCTGACATTTACTTAGAAGTCGTTTTTCATGAGCTTGAAAACTTTGACTGTTTTAACGGAAAGCTCATGACCGAGAAAGGTTAATTTCTCGTTATGAGGAAAAGTTCTCTTATTTAAAAGACACACTTTCCTTTCTGAGCTTAAAACTTCGAATGTTTTAATACAAGCTCATGACCGAGAAAGGTTAATTTCTCGTTATGAGGATAAGTTATCATTAATGATAAACTTTCCTTTATTTGAAGTTCGGGTCACAATCTGTCATTTAACTGTGAGCCATTGCGCATGAGCTTAAAAACTTGGAATGTTTTCGATATAAGCTCATGCCCGAGAAAAATTAATTTCTCGTTGTAAGGATAAGTTTATCATCGGCGATAAACTTTCCTGCCTTTGAAGAACGGGGCATAAACTGTAATGTGATTATACGCCATAGTGCATGAGCTTAAAAACTTGGAATGTTTTTTATATAAGCTCATGCCCGAGAAAAATGAATTTCTCGTTGTTAGGATAAGTTTATCATCGGCGATAAACTTTCCTTTCTTTGGAGATCGAGTTATAGTCTGTTATGTGACTGTAAGTCCTCAGGTAAGCTTAACCATGAATCCCCTGAGACATTTGTTTCTCCGATATCTGCTTCTTGAGCAACCAAACTCTAAGAGTGTCCTTAGTTGAACGGTATGCAACGATTGGACCGCTTCGTTCTTTTGGAACATCAACTTTGGGACCTGCATTCTCATTAGGAATTTGCATGCTTTGACATGGGTTAGCGATATCAATTATAGAAGCACGTGGGGGTTCACAGTTTGTTTTACTTGTGTCAGAGGTGACTTGAGTAGATGATTCACTTATCTTAGTTGGCAAACGTTTCCTTTTATAGAAAACTTTAAGTTCAGGCTTAAGTGATGTATCATCTTTTTCAATTTCCTCCCTAGCAGTCTTAGTAGAGTCGGAGATTATCCTAGTTAAAGGGCACTCGTTTCCTACAAGAGCGAAAGTTCTACCAGTGGGGCGCCACATTTTACCAATGGGTTTGATTTTAGCTACCCACTGGGATTTAAGTCTAGCACGGGAATTCACCTCATTAAGCAATTTTTTGATACAAGAGTCATGATTTGCCGTAAAGACACATTTTATACATGTTTTACAAGTAGCATATTTAATGTCCGAGTAAGATCTAGAATCCCTAGATGATTGATTGATGCTCCTAGGATTGGGCATGCTACGGTTAGCTGTGTTGGGTAAACTAGAAGGCATCTGACTAGGTTTGAAATTCCTATCTCTTACTTGTGTCTTTTGAATATCTTCCCTTTGACCAAAAGCATGGCGCACATCATTTGAACTAGTTCTAGACGTATTCTTTGAACTATTCTTAGAGAAACTAGAGGCAATCATATGTTTTGGTCTTGCTAAAGCTGTTATGGTCACATAGGGCCTAGTTCCTGGAGTGACTGGTCTAGAAAGATGAACCAAATCAACTTGGGAGGCAAACTGCGGTCTCGAGGATTGTGGTCGCTCGGATCTAATGCAGTAGGTTGTCTGACAATCGGTTGTCTGACGAACTGATTTGTAGGCGGTTTCCCCAAGATTGATGGTTTTTCAAGCTTAGTGTCCACACTAGATCCTCTAGTTTTCCTTAACTCGTTTTTCAACGCGGCTATAGCAAAGACCTTTTCCTGTATTTGAGCCTTTAATGTCTCGTTCTCGTTAAGCACTCTATCTTGGGATGCCAATTTAGACTCTAGTAAGTGAATTTGTTTCAAAAGATTATCCTTTTCAGCTTTAGAATCTAAAACTTTTTGATCCAATTTTCTTTCAAGAACAACGTTACACTTTTCAAGTTTTTCAAAGTATGCTTCAAATTTGTCCGTTTTCTTAGAAAATTCAAGTTTGGCATCCTCAAGATCTTTTGATTGTTGAGCTACAATCGTTTCGAGCTCTCTAATCTTGGAATCAGAAGCAGTCAATGAAGCAGTTATAATACAATTATCATGATGTACTATAGCATTCTGAACAATCTCTCCCCCATTATGACTTACATCGGATGAATCAGAAGTGGTATTTCTATCACTCTTTTCCATCCCATGTTTGTCATAATTAGGTTCAGGATGCTCATAATGTGGCATGTCATCAGCATATACATCATAAACAACATTACATTGTACCATGTTTGCAGGCTCTGCGTCATAAATGGGTAAGGTGTCATCAAGAGAAATCTCGTGAACATTCCCTGACGTGCCACTGGCATTATGTTGTCCTCCTGATTTCGTGCTCTTGGCATCGTTAGGCTCCAAGTTTTCAACCATATGACCAGTTTCCTCTTGCATCGAAGATTCTTGCACTCCATTATCATACCCTTGCTGAAGTCGAGATCTTTCATAAATCGAAGACGAGACCGATGTCATGAGTTTCAAAATTGTATCACGGAAAACTCGAAGCTCGGTATGTGTATCTCGAAGAAATGATTGGCAAATCACTGAACTTTCAGGCTTGATGATATTGAATTGGAGGAAAGGCGTGAGTTGTGTCACAAGAGCCTTATATGCAAGTGCCGATGCAGAGTGATTAAAGTTGTCATGGTTGAGTTGCTCGGCGATTTGGGTCAAAGTGGTGAATATTGATCGATGAATACATGACGATCTTGACCAAAGATTGTCACAAATTCGCTCCCTCCTTGAATCCATGAAAGAGTGACAAGATGAGACTGAAGCATTCGAAATGAAGTAATGCCACGTTCTCTAACTTTGTTTTGCAAATTATGCGATTCTCCCTCGTTTGATGTCGACTTCAAAAAATCCATTGAATTTTGTGGTTGCTTTCGTGAATAAATTTAGAAACAGAACTTCACGGAATATGACAAAACCAACGAAAGATCCGTGAGTTTCTTGTCGGCTCAAACGTAGATAAAACAAACCCGATCAAGAATCCGTAGCCACTAAAAATAACGCTCGTCTCTTTGACTCGTCACTTTTATCTTTAAATCCGGCCACAAAAACTTTTAACCCGTCAAATATATTTCCACGTTAATACTTTCAAGATACCCGTCTCAACACGATTTGCCAAAAACAAGTGACAAAATATACAAAATTAATTTAACTTAAAAATGACTTAAAACTATATAATTATAAAAAATTTAAATTTTTTAACTAAAAATAGAAAAATAATAATAAAAAAGAACTGATATTTGAAAGTAGAAAGAAAAAATAAAATACAAAAAGAAAAAAATAAAAACGTCTTTAAAACAACAAAAAATCGTAATGCTTTACTAAAACGTGTACCCTCACACGTGGCCCAGTCATATTCTTTCCACCGCCCCACCCAACATTGTAATTTCTGCCCAAATTAAAAAATCCTTACCTACTTTCCCACTCCCTCGTTTTATCCGCCTAACTTAATATACTCCCACCTAATCTCTCTCTCTCTCTCTCTCTCTCTCACAATACAGATCACTCCCAAAAAAATATTACACCTCCATCTATCTCTCTTTCTTTATATGAATCACAAAAACAAAAATTGCCTTGTTTCCTCCGTATATCTTCAGTGACTGCTCTCATCATAGATCATCACATAAGCCTATAAACCCTCTTTGATTCGTGGAACGTTTTCTTCAAGATCTTGGAAAAGGTCTCGGGTAGGTATTTTTTTTATTGTCTAATCACAATCTTTCTCTCATCTGTCGAGTCTTTCTGTCGTGTATCGAGTCTGAACGAGAGATAAATAAAAAAAAGAGTGTTGTTGTTGACGAGGGTTTGTGTTGAGGGTCTTGTGAGGGAGAGTGTTGTCGAGGGTGGGGATGAGGGAGTCTGCTAAGAAATTGTTCGAGTTTGAGGGAGTCGAGGGAGTTTGGATTTGTAGAGGAGTCTGTGTTGAGTTTGTTTCAAGTCAGTTCTGTGAGTTTGTGTGGTCTGGGGCTGGATGTGTTTGTGAGTCGAGGGTGTAGTCGAGAGTGTCTGTGGTGTTGGGGAATGTTTGACCGAGAGAAGAGTGAGTCAATTATGTCGAGTCTTGTGTGTGAGTCCGAGGCTCTTCGAGTCTTTGTAGTCGAGAGGTGTAGGTGAATAAGTCTGTCGAGAGTTGTGGTGAGATTGAGGGGGTCTTAGGAGAAGTGGCAGTCGAGGGAGTCGAGGGTACTTGGGTTTTGATGGTGATGCGAGAGGTGTGTGAGGGTGTTTTAGTCTGAGGTGTTGTGGTGTCGAAGTCTTGAGTCCTGGGGGTGCACTGTGTGTTCGAGTTTGAGAGGGAGAGGTCGAGTCTAAGTCTAGTTTCCCGTTTTGATTGAATCTCTTTTTTTTTCTTATGCGGAATAATCCTATGCGGAATAATCCTATGCGGAATAATCCTATGCGGAATAATTCTATGCGGAATAATCCTATGCGGAATAATCCTATGCGGAATAATCCTATGCGGAATAATCCTATGCGGAATAATCCTATGCGAAATAATCCTATGCGGAATAATCCTATGCGGAATAATCCTATGCGGAATAATCCCTATGCGGAATAATCCCTATGCGGAATATCTTGCTATCCGAAATAATCTGTTATTCGGAATATTTTGGCTTATCCGGAATAACAAGAAAAGGAAACAGAAAGTTGAAACGGATGGATCAAAACATGAGGCTTTTGACAGATTTGGACAGATTGGTTGGACAAAAAGGACAAAATTAAAGATGACAAATTAAATGTATTAAAAAAAACTGATAAAAAACTGATTAATTTAAAATTAATAAAAATCTGATAAAACTGAAAAAACTGCTTATCCAGAAAAGAGGTATCTGAAAGTGGATGAAAACTGATATAGCAAAACTGATTATAAAAAACACTGATTATAAAACACGGAAAAATAAAACTGATAATGAAAAATAAAAATTGATAAAACTGAAATGGATAGAAAGAAAATTGAAAACTTTATGAAATTGATACAACTTTATAAAATTGATAAAATTGATAGAAAGAAAATAGATAACTTTATAAAATTGAAAATTTTTATAAAAAGAAAAGATTTTTACCACCAAATCAAAAGATAAAAATATGCAAATCCTAAGATTTAACCATGGCTCTTGATACCAATTGAAGGTCTACGTATTCTTAGGATTTGGTAAACTATGGATTGATCTATTGATTTAAGATGGAAGAAGGGGATGAATAAAGATGAACTAGAGAGAGAAAGAGGAGAGGAAAAGAAGGAAGAGAGAGAAAGTGTGTTTTATTGAAAATGAAAAGTATGGAATGAAAGAACCACCCCTCCTAACATGCTAGGAGGGGATATATAGAGCCCACCCTACATGTGGGCTATATGGGCTATACTATTTACAACTGGATCACGAGCCTAATACATTAATATATCTTTGGAGCGACCGATCCTTCATAAATACGTAAAAACGTATTTCCAACAATCTCCCCCTAAGGGAGGTCGCTCCAAGTTACAAAGTTCTAAATATTCTATATCTCGTGATCTATGCTAACTAAGATGTGACCGAGACTTTATTGGGAAAAACGTATTTCCAACAGAAAACTTTCATGATTTGAAAACCCTTGATTTTGTAATTCCCCATAAAACTCTTGATCATAATGTGGTGGGTTACTCGTTGTGGGAAAACTAGGGGAGCCAAAATAAGTATTAGTAGCATAGCACATACCTTCCTCATTAGTATAAACTTCCCCATAAGTTTTGTCACAATTAAAATAAGCATGAGGTCCACCACAAGTCGTACACTCCTCGGACATAATCTGATAACGCTCTTCTTGCAATATTTCCCAATCGGACGATTATCCATGATAATAATAGCACGAGTCTCGATATCGGCTAGAGTGGATTTCCTCTCGCCCACGAGTACGCATACACCTACAAAAGAAAAATATATAGCAAAGAAATAGAATAAATAAAGTTATCGTAAAAAGAAAATATTTTTGGTGCAAAACTTTTAAAAATAAATGCTTTTTATGATTTTTTTTTTAAATGTTTTTGGGTTTTTGAAATCTTTGATTTTTTTTGGGTGTTTTGAAAATTTTTTGAAAATTTAGCAAGAAAAATAACGTTCAAAAGTGAACGGGTCCCAAAATCCAACGCGTCTCTCGCAAAAACTGTTAATCTTCACGGAAAGAGTCGGCAGCGGCGCCATTTTAATAACTGGATTTTAATAAAGAAAAATTGTTTTCTTGTTTCGATTCGAATTGATTATGGTTTAACGTGTGACTCAGTCGTTTTTGGTTAATAAAAGAAAAATATGGTTATCTATTTCTACCTAAAAAGTAAATGCGAAAAGTATTAAAAAAAACTAAATGACAAATAATAAACAATAAAGAAACAAATGTTAAAACGAACTTATTTTAAAACAACTATTAAAACAAATATTAAAACAAATATTAAAAAAAACAATTAATAAAAATAAAATTAAAAATAAAAATAAACTTTTGAATTAAAAATAAAGACAATCTTAATAAAAAAAAGAAATTGGATTATATAACTACTTTAAAAAGAAACGAGACAAATGTTAAAACGGGCACTTAATAAAAATTAAAACTAAAACTTTAGGATAAAATACTAATACTAAAATTTGCGGAACAATAAAACTAAAAATATTTGACTTTCGGAATAAAAATAAAAACGACTTTCGGATAAGACTAAAACATGTCGTAAAGTGGAGCATGTTCCCACATGGGAGACAAATAACTTGGAGGGAAAAAAATCTACTTTCTGAATGTTAACATATTCGGATAAAATGGATAGCATATTCGGAATAATTGTGTTTTGGCGGGAATGTACATTCGGAATATTTAGAAACACCATCTTCGGATAAATGGTTTTGGCGGGAGAAAAAGAAGTTTTCGGATAAAGTGGGACAAAGGTTTTCGGATAAATGGCAAATACATTTTTAGATAAACTAACTTTTTTCGAAATAAATATTTTTCGGATAAAACTGAAATTCGGATAAATCCTTTCTTCCGATAAAAACTGCTTTTTCGGAATAAATGTATATTTTCGGAATAAATTGCTTTCTTCGGATAAAGTAAATCTAAAAGGTGTTTTCGGATAAATTGATATTAACTAAGTTTTCGGATAAACTGAAAAGACAGGATTTTGGATAAACTAAAAGTACAGTTTTCGGATAAAATAACCCTTTTCCGAAAAACGCCAGATACTCAAAATAATAGATTCTAAAAACAGGGGAACACAAATAAGCAAAAAATAAGCAAATAAAATCTAGAAAATAAGCCAATCTAAACACAAATCAAAATCTAACAAACACCAAATTAACCAAATCAATAAGATCTAAATTAAAAACTATAACTCTAAAACCCACTTAATCAAAATAAGCATATCACAAAATAAGCAATAAGCATAATAAGCTATAAAGATTAAATCAAACAAGAAAAGAAGGATGAGATTAAATGAGAAACTTAATTAAAAGATTAAGATTCAAGATTCAACAACAAGATTAAAAAGAAATTAAGACATGGAAAATTAAAATTACACCTACTCCAACTCCTAATTACTATGTGAAAAATAAAACTACAACTACTCCTAAACTAATAATGAAAAATAAAATGGAGATGAGTCTTTATATAGTGGAGGAGTAATAAGGGTTGTTGCTTGCTTCTTTCTTTTGTCTTCTCGTCTTTTTAATTAATTCGTCCTTCTCGACTTTGTCTCGGGATTTGTCGATAGATAAAATGAACTCGTCTTCTAATTTTCTTCTTTTATTAGACTTGTTTCTTCGACTTCGTTAAACTTCCGTCTTTGGTCTTTTTCTTCGATAAATCTTCAGAATAAGCCTTTGACTTCTGTTCTTTTTGCACTCTTGATCTTTTGACTTCGTCTTTTGTCTTTTTCTTCGATAAAAGCTCGTGAAAGCCTGTGTTTTCTTCCTTTTTCATCTTTTGGTCCTAATACACAACAAAAACACAACCCACGCATAATTCCGACTTTTACGACATTAAATACAGGTTTTGGTCTCGTTTTTAATTATTTTAAGTGGTAAAAGGATAAGTGTTTTCACACTTATTAATCCCTCTTCTCCCAAGGAACAGCCTTGCCACGGCGAACCTTCTTCTTGCGAATAGACCAACGAGGCTCAGATGGCGAAGGAGAAGGTTCCTCCTTGACCTTGGCATGAAGAGTAGTAGCAGCACCAGAAGGAGAGGGCTGATCATCATCCTGAATAGTCAGGTCAACAATCAAGGGATCAGTAGCATCTTCATCAACAAGTGGTGTAGGGGTTGGTTTAGAAACCCGTGGAGGAGTAGGATCAACAATAGGGGTGTTAGTAGCTTCATCATAAGAAGAAAGGGTGGGATCAACCGTTGGAGAAAGACTAGAGGGAGCAGCAGAAGTACCCGCATCATAAGTTGGGAAACCAGATGTAATTAACACCAGAGGATGGAGGTGGGGCAGCCCTAGGATTGGGGGTTGGAGCAGAAGGTGTAGGAGGGTGAAATACGACATTTGCAGGCCTAGGCACCTCCCTGCGTTTCAGTTGAATAATCTTGTTATATAAAATCTTAAGCTCCTCATCAGAGATCTCCTTAACCCTCTTCATTGGCCATCCATAAGTGAAGTAAGCTCCAGAATGATTCTTCACATACTGTCGCATGATCTTTTTCTGTTCAGCATATGAAAGTGGTCTGTTGCGGCGATTTTGGCGAAGTTGAGA
The DNA here is from genome assembly GCA_025667525.1 of Glebionis coronaria. Classification (NCBI taxonomy): domain Eukaryota; kingdom Viridiplantae; phylum Streptophyta; class Magnoliopsida; order Asterales; family Asteraceae; genus Glebionis; species Glebionis coronaria. The sequence goes on from CM046874.1 coordinate 175,105,075, forward strand.
AGCCAGATCTTCCTTTTTCCGTTGCATCAGAGACATCGCCCGACGAACACAATTCCCCTGGTTCACATCCACACCCAAGACATGATTGAATTGAGAGTAATCAGAGGTGAGCATGGTAACCACATTCATCTAGTCAGCATTGTCCCAAAACATTGCATTGTGTCTCATCTGCTCACGGCGTTGTTGCTGTAAAGCTTCATCCTTAGCTGCAGTCGTTGTAGCAGTCGCAGCCTCTTGGTCAAGTTCCACTTGTAATTTCTGAGCATCTTCCTCCCCCATCCTTTCTTCCTCCATTTGTCTGCGGGTTCACTTCCTATGAGGAGAGGGTGCTTCAGCCATTGGGGCTTTACCCTTGTTGTCATGAGAGGGACCAAGACTTGAGGTTGAAGGACCAAAAGTATCAGTCCTTGGCACGGGGCCAACAACAGTAGGTGGAATGCTTGTAGCACTAGGAGGATCAGGTAAGTCCTCACTAGGCTTTGCTGCAAAGGCGGCCTTGGTCAAAACAGAAAAACCATCTTCCTCCTCTTCTTCATTAGTATCAGATAAAACAACCTTCTTCTTATGGCGCTTCAGCAACCTCTCCAATGTCTTTACTCTATTTGCCAAAGGGAGCACAAAATCCCTAGTGAGCTTGCGGTGCTGGTTGAGCTCATCCTCCAAAGATAGTATCTTTTCATAGTACATGTACACTAAAGCAAGCAATGAAGTTAGAGTAACAGGTTCCTCAGATTCCCCACCAAGTGGACTTGGTTTGGGGGATGCTTCATTAGGACCAGAAGCAAATGATTGGTTAGCCTTAGGATCATGAGAGCTAGAAGGCTCCTCAGTAGAAGGGTGAAATGGACTAGGATGGGGAGAATCAAGAAATGGGGACACATGTGGGTGAGCAGAAAAAGAATCCTTTGGGTTAAATGGCATTTCTACCACCACCTCTTTAGCCGGTTCCTCAACCTCCACATGAGGTACCCTAGTAGAAAGAACCTCCTCCTCCATAGGATCATCAACCAATTGAGGTTCCTCCTCGGCTTGAGCAGTCGGAGGAACCATATTGGGACCCCCTTGGGCAATGCCCAGCAAAGCATCAGTCAGGGTCCTTTCAGGACCAAGATAACCAAGCTTCATATTTGCATACACCTTAGGAGTGAGTTTAGAAGGCACAAATTCTTTTCTATTCTTATGCAAACACATAAGTATTTGTTGCAAAAACCTATGATACATAAGAAATTTATTTTCCGAACCAACATCACTAAGATTTCTTATCATACCATCTAGCAGATAACGTGAGAAGTTAAACCTACGACCCTGGGAGAGACGGACCAAACCAGTAGCAAGGGAGATGGGAAGAGCATCCCAACTCCCAGCTTTGGGACTCAGGCACTGAATCAAGAAGTGAACAAGAAGCTTCCATTGAGGTGAAAAACGGTTTTTCTTAATATTAAATTTTCCCTCATGATTGTATCCAATAGCAGCCATCCCATACAAAACCCCCGCATCGGGGAGAGAAATAATGCCATCATCATCCTGAAGATGAAGGGTAGACCTGATAGAGGCTTCAGTCACCACATAGGAGCGACCATCAATAGTATCATGGAGCTCCAAGGGGTGACGCAAAAGCTCTAGAGTGTCAGCAGTAGCCCAAAACAAAAGAATGATAGAGTCATACACAGTAGGGCAAACAGTTAAGGCATACCTGATATGAGATGCCTCGATGAACTCCAAGATGTCCAAAAATTCCTCCCTTCTGGGGCCTTCACCTAGCTAGGCGACCTTGTTGTGATCAGGTTTGTATTGAAGAGCAGCCATTGATTATTGAAGAAGAATGGAAGGTGATTGCTAGAAGATGATTGAGGATGGGAGCGTGTGTGTGTGTGTGTTTAAGTTGTGATGATTGTGTCAAATGATCCCTTTGACCATAAATAATAGTTAGGGAAAACTGTTCATTGACCCCTAATTATGGGAGTTGCCTTTTCCAGGTTAAGGCATTAATTGTGTGTAACCACTTACCCTTTAATCCATTAATAGTAAATCCTAGTTACCAAAAAGATATGTAAATAAAGGCACCAGAAGTAACTTACGTTGATTAAAAGTCAAAACGTCTAGGAGTCAACGCTAAGAGCAGCAAGTGGTCAACAAAAGTCAATAGAATGAACAGTGACCAGAAGAGATACTAGAAGCCAAACACACTTGGATAAGTAGGGTTATTGACCCACTTGGAGCAGGAGTGTGTCACTAGGAGTAACCAAATCCTTCCACCAAAACTTGCACACACAGCAAAACCCTATGAAAAATGTCAAAAGAACCTATCAGAAGTAAGAATGGACAAATATACATGTACAACAAGCCTCCCCTTAGGCTTTGCCTCCCCTGAATCTTAGACCCAAAGGATTGACCATTACAATGTGAACCACCAAGTGGTTGAACCTTGGGCCATCAAAAGCTTTAGTCAATAAATCAGCAACATTATCATCCGTATGTACCTTGAGAACCTTTATCAGCTTCTTTTCATTTGTGTCTCGTATAAAATGGTGACAAATTTCTATATGCTTTGTTCGTTGATGAAACATAGGATTCTTTACAATGCATATAGTGCTTTGATTGTCAATGAAGATTTTGGTGTTCATAAAATTGAACCCATAATCTAACATTTGGTTTTGTATCCACAAGACTTGTCCTCAACAACTAGCAGCTTTTGTTGAGGAAGTAGCAACAATGGTCTGTTTCTTACATTGCCATGAGATAAGTCTGCGTCCCAAAAACTGACAACCACCAATAGTTAACTTCCTATCATTATTAGCACCTACATAATCACTATTACTATAGGCTTCAAGAAGAATAGGGATTCCCTTGGATACCATAAGGCTAGCTTGGATTGTGCCTTAAGATACTTGAAGATTTTTTTGACATCATTCAAATTGGACACAGTATGTGCCACCTGATGTCTAGAACAAGCACTAACAGCAAACATAATGTCTAGGCAAGAAGCAAACGCCAAAATCAGGCGAATGGCCTCAATTCGTGCAATAAGAGCAAAAACTTCATTATAGTCAATGCCTTCAAGTTGAGTGTGGACCTGTGCTACTAGTATTGCCTTATTCCTCACCACAATACCCCTTGCATCTTTCTTGTTTTTGAGAATCCATTTGGTACCAACTGCTGTCTTTCCATCTGGTAAATCAACTAGGATCCAAACATTCTAAAACAAGAACTATCGCATCTCCTCCTGCATACCTTCTACCCAACTTTGATCCTCAATAGCATGTGATACAGAACTAGGTTCCACATGTGACAGAAAAACAAGCAAACATACAGTAAAGAAAATCTGTGTGATTATTTCGCTTTTGGTCTTCAATGTAGCTCACAAGATCATGATGACCAGAAGTTGCTTTCTTATGCATGTTGCGAGTCTTAGCAGTAGAACCAGGATCTTCTATGATTTAAGTAGTAGGATGCACTTTATGGATCTGCTGAATAGGAGTAGGAGCTACGTCTACTTCTGGTGCCAGGTTAGTAAGATCCCCAACAATGCCATCATCTTATGAAGCAGATTCGAAAATGCCTTCTATTGGTTGCTTATGAATATCATCCAGCTTAGTTGATGACTTATTTTGATAGTTTCCTAGGTCATAAGGACCAGAGAACCTAGTTGTGGAACTTGGATCACTAATAGGACTTCTAATAGGAGTTGAATTAGCACTAGGAGTAACAATAGGCTCACTAGGAGTAGCTGGTATAGCAGGAGAATCCAAAGGAAACACAAAACCTCTTTGAGTAGCTGTAGTAGTAGCATCTTGTTGTTGCTTAAGAAATGCATCAAGAGCTCCTTGTTAGTCAAGAATGTCTGATGAAGTAGCACCAGTAGGAGTAGCAGAGGTGTCAGGATGGACTGTAGTGGATTAGGATGTTACAACAAAAATGTCATCATCCTCATCTGGGTCGGAATTGCTAGAGGTAGCACCTACATTAAAAGCCACAAACACTTGTGGACCTGCATGTTGGTTAGTTTTGAAACAAAAATATCCCAATGAGTCACTGAGATAGTCAAGATCAAAATACCATTCAGGACCTTTGTCTTGAATGTTTGTCTTTTCCTTAAAATACCTGAGATTGACAGTTTTAATAACCCTCTTAGCAGTGAGATTATATACCCGATAGGCTCTAGAGTGAGCTGAATAACCGACAATGAAGCCTTCATCAGCCTTGCCATCAAATTTCCCCAAATAGTCACTAGTGTTGAGAATGGTGACAAGACAGCCAATGGTTTCAAATGAGTAATGCTTGGAACTTTGGTTGTGAGTAGCTCATAGGGAGTCTTTTTATGAGGATTCGTGATGGAGACCATATTCAACACATAACAAGCAGTGTTGACCGCTTCAGTCCAAAACATAGTCGGGAGCTTGGAATTAGCAAGCATGGTTCTTGCTGCTTCTATAAGAGTCTTGTTTTTCCTTTCTGTAACACCATTCTGTTGAGGAGTCCTGGCAGCACTATAATCTCTTTTGATATCTTTTGAATTGCAAAGTGCTATGAGGTCTGCATTTTTTAACTCAATCCTATTGTCACATCGAATACCTTTTACCTTTTTGGACAACTGATTTTCAATAAGGGTAATGAAGTCCTTGAGAATGGGGTAGGTCTCACTTTTAGTAGCTAGAAATAAAACCCATGAAAACCTAATATAATCATCAGTTACCACAAGACAGTAGTGTTCATAGTCAATGCTCCTAATGGAGGTAGGACCAAACAGATCCATATGAAGTAACTACAGTGGTTCAGTTATTAAGCTGAGAGCAGTAATGGCTTTGAATGATGCTTTGTGTTGTTTTCCTTTGCTGCAAGCAAGGCAATTGATGTCATTCCTGAAAGTTTTAGGAGGTAAACCAGAGACTAGGTTCATATTGGTCAGCTTGTGAATGGTCTTGAAGTTTACATTCCCCATCCTCCTATGCCATTTGGTGGCATCATCTTCTGATGCTTTAGCAACTAAGCAAGCTAGTTGACCAGTAGGATTAACTTAATTCAACTTGATACTATAGAGGTTATGTCTTCTTGGGATTTTGAGTAGAACTTGGGAGTCATCTAGTAGCTTAAAGTCTTTGGACAGCACCAAGGCTTCAGTATCCGTAAAGAGAACAAACTGCTTCTTGTCACAAATCTAAGAGACAGAGATCAATTTGAAGTGTTGTAGTGCTTCCACATAGTAAACCTGCTCAAAATTAAGGTTAGGAGTCTGAATTGTTCCTTTTCTAGAGATCCTTCCTTCACCACCACTAAAGTACACTTTCCCGCCTTGAAAAGGTACAAAATTAGTCAAGAGGCCTTTGTTCCCTGTCATGCTTCTAGAATAACAACCATCTACAATGCCAAGAGATGGATCTTGGTATGGATTAATCTACAACAACAGAAAAATTATGTAACAGTTAGTGTATTAAGGGGACCCAAACCATTTCTAGTTTAAATCTGCCTTGTGGATCAATAGTAGATAGCCATGGAGATTGATGAGATCCACTGTTGTTCTTGCGTTGCCTGTGCATCATATGGGTTTTATTTTGTGAACAAGAAAAACCTGTTGAGGGCTTAACAGCAGAACCCAAATTTCCTAATCCAAAATGCATTTGGTCTGAAGTCGTAGCATAATTTTTATGAAAATTTTGAAAATAATTGTTGGTTGGTCTATCAGTGGTACTGGTATTGCTTCTCCAAGAAGTAGAAGCTGAAGGAGAAGTCCTTCTAGTAGAAGAAAAAGATTGGGCACATGGATTTAGTCTTCTAGTAGCAAAATCCACACCACTAGGGGCAGTTCTTGGTGGACAAGGAGTACCATAAGAGAGATGGCTTAATGGCCTTTGATCATAAAAATCACAATCCTTAATCAAATGAAATTTACTACCACACACAAAACATGTTTTATAAGACATTTTATTTAAATAACATTGTTTCAAGCTGCTACTTTTATTACAAACAACCCTAGGAGAATCAACATTCCTAGAATTCAGAAAACTAGAATAAAAAACAATAGAAGTAGAAGTAGTAGCAACTCTCTCATCACTCATCCTAGTACTAGAAACAACAGTGTCATTTGGCTTGGGACTCGAAGGACTTGACTCTTCACTTGAACCACACGATGCACAGTTACTTGCCTTGTTACTGAAAGTACAAGAGACAAAGTCATTAGTATTAGTAGAACTTTAGGAGACGCATGCATTTGTGATACATCCAAGTCTTTATGCATTGATGTAGGCATAAATGTTCTTGTAAGAGGTAGAGGAACAGCATGCATTACTATAGCTAGTTTAAACCTATTGTAACTAGGTTTTCCCTTCTCCTCTTTGTCAGGATCAAAGACACTAGAAATGGATAAATCAAAAACATCATCTGAACCAATATAGTTGTCAAAGCCTAATCCTCTCTTAGTTCTACCAGACATGCTGCTATCTATTAGCTTGGAAAGATTCTTGGGTGCTTTTTGCCATTTATGAAATCTTAATAGTGTAGCATTTAATTTTTCTTGCATTTCTTGTTTTGCTTGAATACTCTTAGTGTTAAGTTTATCAGTATACCTAAGCATGTTAGTGGTATTCTCTAAATCAATGCTTAACACTCTAATCTTATCCTCATATTCAAGTTGAGTATTTTGAAGCCACTTCTTTTGTTGTTCTAAAGTTTTGAGAGAACTCTTATAATCTTGAACTTCTAAAAAATATTTGTCATTTTGAGCATTTAGTTCATAGTATTGAGTTAAGAGGTCTGAGTATTTATCATCACAACCAAGAGGGCAATTTTGTACGTGAGGAGAGATTCCCATGAGAGAAAACTCCTCTACTTCCTCTGCATCAGATATGTGACCAGCAATCATAGCAAACACATCAATATAAGACTCAACTGATTCTAATATTGGAGTCTCGTGCTCATTCTAGTTGACCATGGTATCCACCGATACCAAAGCTTTCTTTTCGTCCTTGAGCTCTTGAACCTTGAAAGCTGAATACCTGTTCTTTTCCTGGTCATTTTTATTAGGGCATTCCCTAGCAAAATGTCCTTGCTGATGATAGTTATAGCATTTGACTTTGCTCCTATCAAACTTGGCAGGCTCTCTTGGGTTGTAACTAAATTTTCTACCAGCCTTCTTTTCAAACTTATGAAATCGGAGAGTAAGCATAGCCATCTGCCCATTAAGGTCCATTTCATCAAAGTCAAGTTTATCAACCTATTTGAAATCATCAAAAGCTAGTTGCTGTTGTGGATCAACATCAACAACAAAGGAGTGAAGAACAGTTTCTACCATGCTACTGGTCTTGACTTTTGATTCAGGAGTATAAGTATGTTGTGATGACAAAGTATAGCTTGGGCTACTGGTATAGGGCATCAGACTAGAGCCCATCGAACTCACAAAAACAAATTTAGCAGGAGTGGAGTAGGAATCACTAGAGTACCCTCTCAAATGAGACTCAAAAGTTTTGAGATTGTAAAATAAGTCATCAAACGAGAGATACTCAAGTCCACCTTTAGCTTTTAGAGAGATGACTACCTGGTTCTATGAATGAGGCAGGGCTCTAAGAAACCTGGCATTGATGTCTTCATTTTCAGGTTTGGACCTCAGTTGATTTAATGGGCTGAGAATCTTTTGAAACCTGTCATAGCCTTGATGAAGACCTTCTGTCTCAAAAATCTTGAATTCTGTAAATTCATCTCTCAGCATTGATCTGCGCATCTTCTTGGATTCGTCATTCCCTCCAAATCTTGCCTTGATCCCATTCCAAATTTCCCTACCATCATCCAAGTGATAGAAATCACCCATATGATCATCAGGAATAGACTAAAGCAAAATAGGTTTGCTTTGATTTCCTTCTGAACAGCAGTGATTTCTTCATGAGTTTTAGGATCTAGAATGGTGATATTTCCATTCTTGCCTCTACTAGTATTCTTCTTGTTGTTACCATTCTGAACAATTTTCCATAAGTCTAGATCAGTGTTGGTGATCCAGCACTCCATCTTCATGGCCCAGCTGTCATACTCTTCCTTCTTCAGAAGTGGGAATTTCCCATTCGTATTGGAGACAGTAGAAAAAATTTGTTGTGTTGTGGTGGTGCTCTGACCTGATTCATTGGAACTAGAAGCAGACATGTTTCAGTTAGTAATAAAAATGAAATAAAATGGTTCTTCTTGTACAGACACTCTCCCAGGCTCTGATACCACTTGTTGGGTCCACTAGTTGTAGATCTTGCAGCCTCTTAAGGATGGTGAACGACTTCTGTAATCACAAGTCTATTCAAAGAGAGACTCTTAAGGAAATACAAAGTATTAGTACGGAATACAAATACTAGGAGCAAGAAGAAACAGAATAACTAGATAAATAACTTGATCCTCGCCAAAGATTTCTACTATTGATATGAAATGAAGATTGGTGAAAGGTGTGTCTAACCCTTCTTCCTATGGGTTCCTTTTATACTACAAGGAAACCCTAATTACATTAAACACAAAACGTGTAACTCCTGATATGCATATCATTTCCTAAGATATCTCATGCATATCCTAACAAACTACCAAGAATTTGTTTGACTTTCTAATAGACCACGAGCACGTGTTGCTCCTACTACTACTAGGACCAGGGGGACTACATACCTCCTAGTTCATCTATTACAAATAGCCTATTACATAGGTCCTAACAAGTTTTATATTTTTTAGCCTTGACCCGACCTGACTTGACCCGAACCCGACCAACCCGACTTGACCCGATTCGAGTAACATATTTTACATTGTATTATTTTTTTTAAATAAGACAATTTTCATACTTTTTCCTTATACTCGGGTTGAACCGAACCCGAATTGATCCGACCTGAATTGACCCGAACTCGAGTGACCCGAGTTCCAATAAAGCTCGGGTTCGAGTATGATTTTTGAAGTCTTGATCCGATTTGATCCGACCCAACTTGACCCGAATCCAGTTGACCCGACCCATTACCACAGCTATTTTTATGTTAAGTTTTAGTTTGTATTATAAAACAAAAATTACATAGTAACTTAATTAATTTTCCAGTATATTAGAAACATAAAATTATAACACTACTCTTCCCATGTGTGCACGAGTAATTAAATTAAAATGCTCAAAAAAAATATGTTTTACAAAAAACAAAATACTCATAAACATATTAGTTCTTATAGAAATAACATAACAAGTAATTAATATTTTATTATCAATGCTTACGTTTGTTATGTATATAACGAGATTTTTATTTTTATCATATAAAGGCACCCGTTATGTGTTGGAAATTTAGTGCAATTGTGGGAACGGGTAATACTTGTAAATGGGTTTGGAGGTACGGAGTGTACACCCATTAAGTCCCTTACCTCCCTGGACTCAATATAGTGGTTGTGATATCAGTAGGAAGTTGCTCCTGGTCAGGAAGTTGCTTCTGGTCAGGAAGTTGCTCCTGGTCAGGAAGCTACTCCTGGTCAGGAAGCTGCTCCTGGTTAGGACGTTGCTCCTGGTGATGCACAAAGTCTTTGTAACCTCTTTGACCAGTTAATGAGGGTTGAATATTGACTTGATGACCAGATTTCTGGTCATGTAACCACTATGCTTTATGAAGGTTATTATGAGATTAATAGACCGATTAATGCTCTTAATACCTTTGACTAGGAGTTACATTCCTTAAAGGAATAGGATCACTATAAATAGTGATCATATTTTGCATGATGAAATACAGAAACAAGAAACACATAAACGCACAGAGTTCTTGATTTGTGCCTAAAACAAGAACTAACTCTTGGTTTTATCCCAAGGAGGTATTCGTGTTAACCCAGGCATAGGGTCGAATAATCTTCTTTGGAAAGTAATTACACGACTCCAAGAGATATCCGGTAACCATTCATTGGTACGTAGTTAGGCTATTGGTTATCTTCACCCTGTTGGAACGAAGTAAACCCCAACAATCAAAGAAGATTATTTTGTGATAATCAATGGCGACGGCAATGAAGCATATGGTGGCTAACTTCTCCAAACTGGACGAGTTTGAAGGGGTTGATTTTAGGAGATGGCGGAAGAAGATGCACTTTCTTCTTTCTACCATGAACGTGGTGTACGTGCTGACTACTCCTATTCCTGATGGTGGTGATGATGCTACTTTGGAGGAATTGAGGAAAAGGAGCAAATGGGAGAATGATGATTATGTGTGTCGCGGCATAATTCTCAATGGTATGTCTGATTCTTTATTTGATATTTACCAAAATGTTGAATCTGCTAAAGAACTATGGGATTCCTTGGAAGCCAAATATATGGCTGAGGATGCATCAAGTAAGAAGTTCCTTGTGAGTGATTTCACAAATTACAAAATGACTGATTCAAGACCAGTCATGGAACAATACAATGAACTTCTTGGAATACTTGGCAGATTTACACAACATAAAATGAACATGGATGAGACCATTCAGGTCTCATGTGTCATTGACAAACTACCTCCTTCTTGGAAAGATTTCAAGCACACCTTGAAACATAAGAAGGAGGAGTTAACTCTTGTTGAGTTGGACAGTCATTTGCGCATTGAGGAATCCCTCAGGGTGCATGAAAGTGATAAGCCAAAGAGCAACAATGTTGCTGGTTCATCTGTTGTCAATATGGTGGAGCATAACAACTCCACCAGGTACAATGACAACAAGGGCAAACGTAAGCATCATGATAACACCAAACCTAATCCTAACAAGAAGTCATCAGTGGCTTGTTGGAAGTGTGGGAAACCTGGACACTTCAAAAGGGATTGCAAAGGTGTTAGCATTAGCAACCAAGCTAATGGATCAGGCACAAAAGGTCAGAATATGTTTAATGAATCTCTCCAGATTTATTATGTTACATATGTATCTGAAGCTTACTTTGTGCAGGATGATGATGTTGCGTGGTGGGTTGACTCTGGAGCAACAGTACATGTGTGTAAAGATAGATGCTGGTTCAAGACTTATGAGTCAATGAATGATGGATCTATTCTTCACATGGGAAATGAGTCAACAGCCCTAGTGCATGGACGTGGTTGTGTAGATCTTAAATTTAGTTATGGAAAGATTGTTTCTTTGTTTAATGTTTTGCATGTTCCTAATATTAGGAAGAACTTGGTTTCTAATAGTGTTTTGAATAATTGTGGTTATAAACAAGTGATTGAATCTAATAAATTTGTTTTATCTAAACATGGTATGTTTATTGGTTTTGGCTATTTGAGTAATCAAATGTTCAGGCTTAATATTGATTCTAGTATAAATGTTGATTATGTCCTGATGACTACCACTAAACTAAATGATTCATCACTATGGCATGCTAGACTAGGCCATGTCCACTATAAGAGGATGCAAGATATGTCTAAGGATGGGTTAATTCCAGCTTTTGACATGGACACTGATAAGTGTCAGACTTGTATGCTGAATAAAATTACTAAGAAACCATTTCAGGATGTAAAACGTGTAACTATAGTTTTGGAGCTAATCCATAGTGACCTATGTGATTTGCATGCTACTCCCTCATTAGGGAATAAGAAATACTTGGTAACATTTATTGATGATGCTTCAAGGTTTTGTTATGTCTATTTGTTGCATACTAAGGATGAAGCATTAGATAAATTTAAAGTATTTAAAACTGAAGTTGAATTACAACAAGGAGTCCAAATCAAAAGATTTAGGACTGATAGGGGAGGTGAGTACATGAATACTCAGTATTTTCAGTCTGTTGGAATAATCCATGAAACAACTGCCCCCTATACTCCACAACAAAATGGTATATCATAAAGGAAAAATAGAGTACTAAAAGAGATGGTTAACTCCATGTTGTCCTACTCAGGACTGAGTCAAGGGTTTTGGGGAGAAGCTATGTTAACAGCTTGCTATTTATTAAATAGGGTTCCTAATAAAAGGAACAGAATTACCCCTTATGAACTCTGGACTAAAAGGAAACCAAACTTGAACTACCTCAAAGTTTGGGGTTGTAGGGCTGTTGTAAGACTCCCTGATCCAAAGGTGAAAACCTTGGGTGAAAGAGGCATTGAATGCATCTTTGTTGGATATGCTGAGCATTCCAAGGCTTATAGGTTCTATGTTATTGAACCTAATGATTCAGTTTCAATAAACTCAATCATTGAATCAAGGGATGCTAACTTTGATGAGACTAGGTTCTCATCAGTCCCTAGACCAAGCCTTAGGACTCCTATAGGAGCTAAGGACACTGGTGTTTCAGTGGAACCTGAAAGGGTCACTGATGAGGTTATGGTTCAGCAACCTGAGCCTGAGCTTAGAAGAAGCACAAGGCATAGGACTCCAAAGAATTTTGGGCCTGAATTTCAACTATACCTAGTTGAAGGTACAAGGGATGAGGTCTCTGACCAGTACTACTATTGCTTTAATGTTGAGGATGATCCCAAAACATTTGATGAAGCAATGAAGTCCCAGGATGTTGCTTTCTGGAAAGAAGCAATAAATGATGAGATGGACTCCATCATGGTCAACAACACTTGGGTGTTGGTTGATCTACCTCCTGGTTGCCATCCACTTGGTAACAAATGGATTTTCAAAAGGAAAATGAAGGTAGATGGAACTGTTGAAAAGTTCAAGGCAAGGTTAGTCATTCAGGGCTTTAAACAAAAGTCAGGGATAGACTATTTTGATACTTATGCTCCAGTAGCACGTATCAGTACCATAAGAATGCTGATTGCTCTAGCAAGTATTCACAATCTGATTATTCATCAGATGGATGTGAAGACAGCATTCTTGAATGGTGACTTGGATGAGGAGGTTTATATGAACCAACCTCAGGGCTTCATCATGCCTGGTCATGAAGGTAAGGTGTGTAAACTGATTAAGTCCTTATATGGACTGAAGCAGGCACCTAAGCAATGGCACCAGAAATTTGATGAAGTGGTTTTGTCTAATGGTTATTCACTTAACCAAGCTGACAAATGTGTATATAGTAAATTTGATGAATCTGGTAAAGGAGTCATCATTTGCCTATATGTTGATGACATGTTAATCTTTGGTACTGACCAAGCTAAGGTTGATCAGACAAAGGATTTTTTGTCATCAAAGTTCTCCATGAAAGACATGGGGGAGGCTGATGTTATCCTTGGCATAAGGATTAAACATGAAAGTGATGGTATTGTAATTTCTCAGTCTCATTACATTGAGAAGGTGCTAAAGAAATTCAATCACTTTGATTGTACTCCAGTAAGTACACCTATGGATACAAGTGAGAAACTAATGCCTAACAATGGTCAGGCTGTCTCCCAGCTTGAGTATTCTAGGGTTATTGGTTGCTTGATGTATGCCATGACTAGTACTAGGCCTGACATTGCATTTGCTGTGGGTAAACTGAGTAGGTATACTAGTAATCCTGGTACTCAGCATTGGCAAGCAATTCAGAGGGTACTGAAGTATTTGAAAGGAACAATGGATTATTTTTTGTCTTATACTGGATATCCTTCAGTGTTGGAACGTTACACTGATGCAAGTTGGATCAGCAATATTGAGGATAATTCATCCACAAGTGGCTGGGTATTCCTTCTTGGTGGTGGTGCAATTTCTTGGGCATCCAAGAAGCAAACTTGCATTACTGGTTCAACAATGGAATCTGAATTTGTGGCTCTAGCAGCTGCTGGTAAAGAGGCTGAATGGTTGAGAAACTTGCTTCTTGAGATTCCATTATGGGTCAAACCTATGGCACCCATTTCTATCCGTTGTGATAGTGCAGCTACATTGGCTAAGGCATATAGCCATATGTACAATGGCAAGTCTAGACACCTAGGTGTTAGACATAGCATGATTCATGAGTTGATCACGAATGGGTGATTTCAATAGAGTTTGTGAGGTCTCAACAAAACTTAGCTGATCACTTGACGAAGGGATTGGCTAGAGACTTGGTTATAAAGTCTGGTAAAGGGATGGGTTTAAAAGTCCACTCTAGTCACTGAATGCTAGGACACCCAACTCCCTCCTGAGGAAACTTGGGAGCTGAGTTCAATGTGGAAAGCTGAACATTCAGGGGACTGAAGCACATGTATATCATCCCAAGGATGTGCTTGTACCTGCTGAAAGGAGGATGAAGTTATAAACTTCTTAATGGTTAATTTCTTTGAAAAAGTGCTTAAGCAGGAGCATGAACTAAAGAGGAACCACCTATGTAAATGTTGAGGTTTTGCCGCCTCAAGGAGCATGGACTTTGGCTCTTACAACATTTATGAATTGGATATGGACACATGGCTTGTATGGTGTCAGGAGCGTTTTAAGTGTTTGAAAACTTGTGTGTATTTTATCTTCAGGTATTCAAAGTAGTTGAAGGGTTCAATTCTTAGAACACCCTGATTCTCGAATATTTGAAGTGATGTACTAAAATGGAAATTCAATCCTAAGGACATTTTCATTTATGCACTGGTTTTGTTAAAGTTGATTTTCATGCAAAAAGGATTTGTACTAAATTGGGGAGGATTGTTGGAAATTTAGTGCAATTGTGGGAACGGGTAATACTTGTAAATGGGTTTGGAGGTACGGAGTGTACACCCATTAAGTCCCTTACCTCCCTGGACTCAATATAGTGGTTGTGATATCAGTAGGAAGCTGCTCCTGGTCAGGAAGTTGCTTCTGGTCAGGAAGTTGCTCCTGGTCAGGAAGCTGCTCCTGGTCAGGAAGCTGCTCCTGGTTAGGACGTTGCTCCTGGTGATGCACAAAGTCTTTGTAACCTATTTGACCAGTTAATGAGGGTTGAATATTGACTTGATGACCAGATTTCTGGTCATGTAACCACTTTGCTTTATGAAGGTTATTATGAGATTAATAGGCCGATTAATGCTCTTAATACCTTTGACTAGGAGTTACATTCCTTAAAGGAATAGGATCACTATAAATAGTGATCATATTTTGCATGATGAAATACAGAAACAAGAAACACATAAACGCACAGAGTTCTTGATTTGTGCCTAAAACAAGAACTAACTCTTGGTTTTATCCCAAGGAGGTATTCGTGTTAACCCAGGCATAGGGTCGAATAATCTTCTTTGGAAAGTGATTACACGACTCCAAGAGATATCCGGTAACCATTCATTGGTACGTAGTTAGGCTATTGGTTATCTTCACCCTATTGGAACGAAGTAAACCCCAACATTATGCTAGTTACATCGGCTGTGTTTGGTAGCAACATTTTGTAGCGTTTAGGAGCGTTAAGCGACAAACAGTAAGAAGTTTTGTTGAAAAACTTGTTTAGGAACATCTCAACAAACATTTTAATAACTTTTAACTGCTCTAATTTTAAATGCTTGTTGGAGAAATATTTTAAGAATTGTTCCAAAAAGTTTGCTTATATTATTATATTTATGCCCTTAAATATAACATTTATAATTTATTTAATTAAGTTATAAGTCCTTCTTAGTAAAGTTACATTTTCTAACTATATTCTTTAGCTACGTTATCAAACACTTTTTAAAACGGACTGCTTAGTGCTCTTACTAATTGCTACTTCTTACTACTACTTAATGCTACGTGTCACCAAACAAAAAAGATATAAAACGTATACAAAGATTAGCTTAGATATTAAGTATACTTATCATTTGTTTCATGTACATGTGGCATGAAGAAACTAATATTTTTGAACATTTTTATAATTTAATACATATGTTATTATGAATTATTTAAAAAGTTATAAAAACTTTATACATAGTAAATATAGATTTATAGTATCAAAAGGTTCACATGTATGAATGGTTATGAAATCTGTAGACTTACCTAAAGCTTCACCACTATGAATGTTCTAATTATAGTTCTTTAGTTACTAAAGCAGGGAGTGCACGATTCGGCGTGGGTCGGTTTTTGGCTAAAACTGAAATCAAATTGGAAATGTTCAATTTTAATAAAATCAAAAATTGAATTCATTCAGTTTTGGACGGTTCGATTTTTTCGATTCCCCACGGTTTCGGTTTGATTTTTCGGTTTTTTAGGTTTTAGAAGTTGTTTATATTTTGGTGCGACAATAAATATTAACAAACTTGTTTTACGTAAAGAAAATTGGTTATTTTTCGTTAATTTTTGAAAATCTAAGCATAGTAATGTTTATCCCAAATTTTTAAAGTTAAACTCATATAAATAAGATACACACGCGTGCAAGTGAACATACGCATAAACGATCATTGTCGTAGATATATCATCAAGTAAGACATGTATACAACAAACATACATGTAAACATTAAGATAAATATATTAATTTTTTTCACCCACAAAATGAATAGGAAATTAAAATTCTATATTCGTTACTTATTCATTTATATCATATTATATATTTTTTAATATAATAAAAATACTTCAATTCGATTTGATTTTAGCCGTTTTTTAAGTAAAAACCTGAAATTAAACCGAACATTTTTCGTTTTTTAAAAGGTGAAAACCGAATCATAGGTTTTTAATTTTGGTTGCTTATACAGTTTCAGTTTTTTTCTCACCCCTATATATATATTTTATATTCATAAATCAGACTCAAAGTTTATATATTATAATACATAATTCTTTTAACATTATTTGTACTTATTGTTGCGTATGGCTTAGTTTTATTTCCATCCATTAAAAAGTATATTATATAGCTAATACTTTTATTTGTTGTTAAAAACTATAATTGTATATGTTTTTAGTTTTGTTGTATTTGACTTATTTCCTCTTTTTCATCATCTTATAAAGTATATGTCATAACGGTATAATCATTAATATTTTGGTGACATTGATTTCTGTATCATTTTATAAACTATATAATATATTTATTGTTTTATAATTTACTACACTTTAATTAAATGTTTCATTAAACTTCATTTATTATAATTTATGACAAATAAGTACTGTAATTACTTTACTAGAACTGATTATACTTTAACTAGCTTAAAGACCCGTGGAATCACGGGATATCTTAAAGAAGTTATTTTGTAAGAAGTTATATGCATAAACAAAGTAAATATCAAACGTGAACATGTTTAGTTATTAATAATAAGATAATAAGTGAATCATTTGACAAACATTTAAATTTGAGATAATATAAAACTGGTCCATGCATTTTGGTCTTTAGCTTTAATGACCATGAGTAGCAAAAGCGCTAATCAAGTTAATACGCAATGTTTGTTAATAAATACCTAAATAGTCTTCATATAATGTAAGTAAAATTAGGTTGCGATTGTCAATATTCAAATTGTTCTACCTTTATGTATATATTGAACATATTCAAATTGTTTCACCTTTATGTATATATTGAACATATTCGACTAATGGTAACAATCTATTTACCTCTTGTTTAAGTGTTTCGTTCAATACTTTATACTACGAGACAACATGACACTTATAAATCATAAAAAATCACAACACAAATGCACAATAGGTCTCATTCCTCTTATACTATAAGACAACCACAAGACAAATGCATAATGAGTGCAAACTCCAGAGTTCAACATAAAAAATCAACATGGACTACGCTTATCATATGAAAAGTACATATAAGTCAACCAAATCATTTATAATCTCAAAACAACAATTCATACACATTATTTTGATTAAGTATGATCAAAATAATTAGGGAGCAAAAGCTGAGAACTGATAAAACTAAAAATAAAGTCCCTTAAGGCTTTCTTCGGACCAACTCATGTACATTGAGCCGTGAAAAACGAAAACAAATTATTCATTTTACCTGTGTACATTGACCTGGATAAGCAACACTCTTCTCATAATTATTCGCAATAACAATATCTTTTAACTGTGACCCTCTTACACATTTCTGAAAAAATAAACTCTGGGAGAATTTAGCTTGTCGTTTATACTACATGCTCTTTTTGGCCAGAATTCAACTTCTTGTTTATCATACGGGTACTTTCTTTAATAAACGAAACAACATTACTTGTGCCTCGCTCAGGTGTCTTTAATAAACGAAACAAATTTAAATGTTTACTTGAACTGGATTACCTCGGTCATGTGTTTTAAGTATCACCTGTTGTTATCCAACTACCACCAACATTAGTTGTGCCCATGGTATTTCTATCGATCATATTCACCCTACCACAACACATATTATCATAAAAATATTAATGACATTTTTTCATTGTATTATTTGCCTTTATATATTTTTTACATTGTGTGATCTTAAATAACTGATACAATATCTATACAGGTGCCTTAACAACGGTATAACAAATCCCGTGAAAAGAGAAATTATCATCACCAGAAGGAAATATTGTCATAAACATACTAATATGCAGGATCAAAGAAATATTTATTACATATATCAAGAAAACAATTCAAACAGTTGACCCTAAAAGAAGCCTTTAAGGCTTTTTTCATCATTTTGTTGTCAAAACTGAAGTTCAAACCTGATCAACAATCTTGGACTTGATTTCTTCTAGAAAAATGCTTCAAAATGATAATACTAAAGAAGTAGTTTGTATTAAAACTATATTGAAAAAGTTGTATAAAAGTTTTCTCAAAAATCAATTTATATAATAACACAAATAAAAAAAGATGAACTATATATTACTTTTTGCAGATTATAACAATCGACTTAAAACACCAACTGTGTATAACATATTTCCTTTAAATTCAAAATGTTTTGTGAAAATCTTCATTCTCTGTGACTTGTTACCATGACAACAAAAAAACATCGGAAAA
This sequence comes from Glebionis coronaria, assembly GCA_025667525.1. Taxonomy (NCBI): domain Eukaryota; kingdom Viridiplantae; phylum Streptophyta; class Magnoliopsida; order Asterales; family Asteraceae; genus Glebionis; species Glebionis coronaria. The sequence continues at coordinate 175,123,720 of CM046874.1, forward strand.
TTAGTCTTTGGTGGAAGATATTTTAAAAGACATGTATCCCATGGGTCTTTGAGTTAACACTATATAATTGAGTCAAGATCGATATATATTTAAAACATTAGACTAACAAAAAGTTTTTATAGTTAAAGGGAGTTTGTTACATGTAATAATAATAGACTTCAAACCTCATGTTTGATTGTTTGACCCATTTGAAAGTTGTTTCATGGCAAGTAACCTAAAATTAAAAGTTGGAAATTTTAATCGGTCTAGAAAGTATCTATATTACCCACCTGATATAGGTACGAAATGGGTCAGCAGGTCGGACGCCACCCTCAACGGCTTAGATACCACCCGATAGCCCCTTTATAGTAGTTAAATAAGCAGTGGGTCAATCAATTTACGTATGTCATGTTTTAGTATTCACTGACACTCTTTATGAATCAGTTCGGACTTGATCTTAGAACTAGATACAAAGTAAAGAGAAACTAATAAGGAATACCTATCAATAAATAAAACAAATTTAAATGTTTATTTGAATTGAATTATCTCGCTCATGTGTTTTTAGTATCACCCGTTATTGTCCAACTACCACCAACGTTACTTGTGCCCAAAGTATCCCTATCGATCATATTCACCCCTCTAACAACACATATTATAATAAAAAAAATTAATGGCACTTTTTTAAAGTATTATTTATCTTTATACATCCAAATTAGTAAAAAGTAACATTATTTCAGTTAGCCAAAGCTTTTAGACATGTTAGTTACAAAGAACTCGATAGGCGTTAAACCTTTTATTTGGATTTGTATCAAGCATTTTTTATAACAACTTTAGCACTGTGTCAACCATGGCTTGAAGAAAAAAAAATCCAAACTGCAAAACATAAATCCAAACTCTAAATATTAATATCAAACGGTGCTTATCAATTGATGTTTGATCTGATGTTTTTGAATCGATGTTCTGACTAACAGTGTTTCAATCGGTGTTTTGATCGGTAATATGGTTTTGATCAAAATTTATTTTGAATTTGTATGACTTTTTGTGGTTTAGGTATTTTAAACACGGGATACATTATGAGTTTACCAAAAATAAAATTTATTATAACGCGTTTTATAAAAACTTTCGCTAGGCGTTTTCGCATAATGCGTTTGTTATCAAATATGGTATTGTTAAAATGAACCTATAGCGCTAATTATTCTAGTAGAATTAGGTGTTTATAAATTCAATTTAGTTTGACATATTGCAATAGTGACATAGACAATCCAAATGGACCAGATATCATGATCATGAAGCATAATGAGTTCAAAAAATCGAATGTACTTAAATATCTCAACATTTTAGCAGTCTCTAAAAGCTAAAATCGACTCATCTTTTGAGCCAAATGTGGGTTACGATAATTTAGCTATGGCTTAATTGAATATGGCTTATGAGCCTTATACTATCGAATTATTTAATTCCCAAATTAGAGTACAGTAATACAGTTAATTACCACCATACAAAAGACTAAATGTTGAATAGTAAACTAAGAATAGAAACATTATACTTGAATAGAATGGTTACCATTTCGATATAATTAAGCAAACCAAGAAAGAAGTTAAAAATACTCTAATAGTTCTCAACTAATCTATTTAATTATCATTATATTAGTACTCTTCTTCGTTGCCTATGATTAGGTGATGAAGAGTTAAATAGTTATTATCCTCACTAACATCAATGTTTTTAAGAGTAGCAACAATAATGTCGACTTTACTTCATTATCATTTTTTTATGAAATATAGATGGGCTGCAGTTTTCACTCAACAAAGCTAAGAACTTAGAGGGTATCAGGATTGACCTTCACTTAGCCTAAACTCGGGACTTATGGCTTATATTTAAAAGTTCTGTAAACTAAATTAATAAGAGGATTATGATACCCATTGTTTGCCATGCCTTACTCAAGATTGCAAGGTGATTCCATATCTCCCATTGGGATGTTTTGGAAATGCTTCATAAGCACATAATTCCGAGTTGCCTTTTCGTACTTTAAAATGCATTAGAGTGAAATAATTAAGTAACTCAAGAGAAGGTTTATAAAATCACATTAACTAAATAGTATGCACCGAAATGAACATATAGATATTAGTTAAAGAAAGCTATTTGTTTTTACCTTTAATTTGATAGTGTACCACTGTCATATACTACTGAGATGTAACACCGTATTTGATCTTCTTTGATTAATAGTGTGTCATCTGCTGTAAATGAGTCTGTAAGATCAATTCAAAATCAAAATCAAAATCAGAAACAAAATATTAGCTGCTCAAAGCAAGAAAAATCACAAAAGATAAAATTCAATAAATAGCAGATTTAGCTATTCATAATATTATCAAATACATAGTATGCATAGAATCCTATCATCGAATCATCACAAGTACAACTCATAATTACTTTGCGAATCAAACATAAATGCATTACAATATAAACACTAATTTCATGAAACTCGTTATGAATCCAAATACTAATTTCATAACAAAAACATAAAAGCAAATTAATCAATAAGAGGGTGTTGATACTATGTTTTTCATTGGGGTCTAGTATTAATCTCGGAATCTTCTCGAATTGATCACAGCTCAAAGTGGAATGATTGTTCTTGGTGACAAATAGGGGGTTTGGTTTTCTATTCTACTAAAAAGATAAATGAATGAAGTAAATAAAGACTTAAAGCAAAAAACAGTTAATGCAATAAAACTTGAATTAAAATTAAACAATTAAACGATAAAACAGTAAAATAACCTCACTGAAAACTTGCTGGGATTCGGAATAATGTTGTTGATGTGGAATAACTGAAGAAATGCTCTTATCCGGAATAATCAACAAGGATGGTTCATTCGGAATAATACTCTATTCGGAATAATAATCCTATCCGGAATAATAGTCTATGCGGAATATTCTTTGATGCGGAATAAAAGTTCTACCCGGAATAACACTCTATTCGGAATAAAAAGGCTACTCGGAATAAAGAGTGATGCGGAATAAAAAGCTATCCAGAATAAATGGCTATTCGGAATAAAGGAAAATCCGGAATAAATGGCTCTATTCGGAATAAATTGCTATACGGAATAAAAGGCTATGCGGAAGAAATGGCCTATGCGGAAGAAATGGCCTATGCGGAACATAGGATATTCTGAATAGACAATGACGATCCGGAATAATTGGGGAATGAAGAACAGTAAACAGAAACAAATACAGGGTAAGACGATTTTTGATCAAAATAAGCCAATTAAACAAAAAGTTTTAAACCAAACTAACCAATGATCATCTACTAACCATAAACAACATATCAAATCATTAAAAACACAAAACCCACTTACTTTTGAAGATCAAAATCAACTAAATAAGAACTTTAAAACTTTGAATCAATGAACAAGATGAAATGGAAAGATTATATTGATGATTAAGGTTTAAACAATCAAAGGAAAAGATTAAAACTACAAGATTTGTGAAAACAAGAATCAAAATCACCAAACACCCTAATGGTGTTGGTGATACCTACGAATAAAAGAAAAGAAAAGAGGAAGACTAAAAACTGGCCAAAAACTGTGAAGGATCCCTCTTTATATAGGTCTTCCATTTGGTTGGTGAGTGGGCTTTCTCCCTTTCTTCTTGTCTTCTCGTCTTTTCAGAAAAGTTGACGTTATTGATTTCTATTCGGGATTTGTCGACGATTAAATTCAACTCATCTTTTAATTTCTTCGTTTAATAGACTTGAGTTTCTTCGACATATGTAAATCTTCCATCTTTGGTCCTTTTCTTCGATAAATCTTCAAACAGGCCCATTGACTTCAAATCTTTTGCATCTCTTGGACAATAGACTTCGTCTTGAGTCTTTTTCCTCGATAAAACCCGTGCAATCCCATGTTTTCTCCAATATCCATCCGGTTGGCTCTGAAAACATAATAAACACAAAAACCACGCATAATTCCAAACAAATGATATTAAATACGCGTTTTGGTCTCGTTTTAGCAAGAAATAAGTGGTAAAAGGATGGGTGTTTTCACACCTATCAAATCCCCTACACTTAACCATTGCCATGCCCTCATGCAATGCTTAGTGATAAAGCAAATTTACACTTTTCTCATAATCAATCAACCTTGGCCTTATTAACATACTAAACAAAAATTAAAGTACTAAGAGAAATTAAAAAATTTTAAAGTACACAAAAGGATAGAAAACCATTTTCTCTTGAAAATAGCTATATGGAAATAACTTGCAAAGACATCAAGGACTTACATTAGGGCTTTGGTGCTGCGAAGATTTATCACCCTCAAGTTTCACGTTCCCCAAACTAAGCTTAAAAACGAGATCATTGTTATTATAAGTTAGCAAATCAAACACTTACACACATGGCTTAATTCTATGCTTAAACTCCCTTGTTCCTAGGTGTATCTCTTATATTTTATTTTTTGTCTTAGAATGATCATGAAGATGCATTTTTGGACTTATTTCGATAGTTTATTAAGGCTGAAAGCAAAGTAGGACGATTTGATCAATAGTTAGCTAAAGGACAAAATCTCTTAAAACTGCTTCTCGGGATATCAAAAAGTTCATATCTTGGCATAACTCGGTTCACGATTTGAGACCTTTCTCGGGCCGATATTTGGCATGTACTTCATACTTCATATCTTGAGAGACGTGCTTGAGATAATGGTCTCCTCATCGTTAATAGAGTTTCTTCACTTGGAGACTTTTAAGGGGTACTCCAACTTTGTTGACCACGACTTCATGATTATTTCTTCAATCGCTAATTGGGATTTTGAGATACAACGATCCGCCTCCTTTTCGGACTTGGATCTATTTATCCTCATACCTTGTTAGGGTCTTTTCGGATAGACTTCTCCATGATCTTTATGAGAGTTGATTGCTTTTCGTCGTGAGTCTTGATCCTTCATATTGATTTTGGGTATAATGCTTTTCACATCACCTTGGATCTTTAGCAATAAGATTGAATCCTCATGCCTTGTTAGGGCCTTTTCGGACTCGCCAATCTTCGCGCCCCGCTTCATAAGTTATGCCTTGGCTATGAACTCTTATCATTACCGAGCAACTTTTAAACGATCTTGGGCTAGAAGCTAAGTAACTTTTCAAATCGTACGACCTTACTTATTGCAGATAAATTATTAGCAAGTGATAGGAGAATAGGCAGATAATTACACCAAGTGAGCTTGTGCAAGAATGCCGACTTATAATTGACTCTATCATTTCTCGTTCTCCACAATTTAAAATCTCAAGTAATGAGACTCGTAGATGCTTAGCCTAATAAACCAATTAAGGTCTACATGGTTAAGGATACTAGCTAGAATAAACTTGGACGAGTCTAGTCGGGTTGAGTCAAAATAATCGCAACGGGCCTAATATGTCAAAGATTTCAAAACTAGCTATACTACTTTATTAATATTTTTGACTTTATTGCGGGATATATACATATGAAATCAACGATAAAAATTTAAAAATTACGACTAAATGGCCAAAGTTAATAAAAATTTTGAAAAATGCTGAAAAATATGATTTTCCGGTTAAATGAAGGCATTTTCATGGAAAAGTCCACTTAAAACTTCGGTAGAAGTCCCCCTACACTTAAGATAAACATTGTCCTCAATGTTTAAGCATGTGGGAAAAATCTCCCCTACACTTATGACATTGTGCACGTTGGTTAAATCAAGTTAAGGAAGAGACGACTAAAGTTATCAATTTCAAATGTGAGTATGAAGAAAATTGAATCACGATAGTTGAGAGATAGAACCGGATTGCGGATAACACGGGAGCACGGTTCTCAAAGGTTCCAAAAGTGCACTTATCCCTGTAATCACATCACCACACAAATACAAACACCTATAGAGGTCCCCCTACACTTAGGAGGTTAAAATAGAAAAGGATAGAAACTCGTGTTGCCTCCCGAGGAGCGCTTGTTTTTTATAACCGAGTCACGAGCCTGACTCGACCCAAAATTAGTTCATGGGAAACGTGGTGAGGGATGGAATCATCTCATGAGAGATGTCCTCACCAAAGTACAACTTCACTCGTTGGCCATTCACCTTAAAATTAGGTCCATTAGGTTGAGCGAGCTCGAGAGTACCATATGGAAACATTTGGGCAATGGTGAATGGGCCGGACCAACGAGATTTCAGCTTGCCCGAAAAGATTTTCAACCGAGAGTTAAAGAGTAACACTTTGTCTCCAACTTGGAACTCTCGGTTCTTAATCTTAGAGTCGTGAATGAGCTTAGTCCTTTCCTTATAGATCAAAGAATTTTCATAAGCCTCATTACGGAGTTCATTCAGCTCATCGAGTTGGATCTTGCGTAGGTCACCGGCTTTGTTGATATCAAAATTAGCCCACTTCAAGGCCCAGTAAGCCTTGTGCTCCAACTCAATGGGGAGGTGGCATGCCTTTCCGTACACGAGACGATATGGTGTACAACCAATCGGAGTCTTGTATGCGGTACGAAAAGCCCACAGAGCATCATCAAGTTTATCGGCCCATGAGGCACGATGCTCTCCCACGGTTCTTTCAAGAATTCGCTTTAATCCTCGGTTAGATATTTCAGCCTGGCCATTAGTTTGTGGGTGGTAGGCGGTGGAAAGACGATGATTGACACTATACTTAGCCATGACTCTTGCAAATTGATCATTGCAAAAATGAGTCCCGCGATCACTAATAATGGCACGAGGCACACCCAATCTAGCGAATAGCGACTTCAAAAAGTTACAAACCACCCTTGCGTCATTAGTGGGTAAAGCTTTGGCTTCAACCCATTTGGAGACGTAGTCAACGGCTACAAGGATGTATTTGTTTCCTTTAGAGGAAGGGAATGGCCCCATAAAGTCGATACCCCAAACGTCAAAGATTTCACATTCTTGAATGAAATTCTGAGGCATCTCGTCTTTATGTGTGATCTTGCCTTGTTTTTGGCAAGCATCACAACGTTTAACCATCTCGTGAGCATCACGATAAATGGTGGGCCAATAAAATCCCGAGTCAAATACTTTTTTGGCGGTGTAGTTGGGACCAAAGTAACCACCGGTGGGTCCTTTGTGGCAAGCGTCAAGGATTTCTAAAGCTGTCGGTCCATCAACACATCGGCGAATAATCAAATCAGCACATTGTTTGAATAGATACGGGTCATCCCAAAAGTAAGTCTTAATGTCTTTGAAGAACTTCTTCTTTTGTTGGGATGTTAACCCGTCGACGAGAATTCCACCCGCCAAGTAGTTTGAAATGTCCGCAAACCACGGGGTTTCATCAGAAGTCGAGTTGATAGACATTAAGGTCTCCAGGGGAAAAGAGTCATTGATCTCTTTGTTCGGATGTTCCCCTAGGTAAGGATCCTCAAGCCTACTGAGATGATCCGCGGCTAGGTTTTCAGCTCCCTTCTTATCGCGAATTTCGATTTTAAATTCTTGAAGTAGCAAAACCCAGCAAAGAAGTCTTGGTTTGGAATCTTGCTTAGTCAACAAGTACTTCAACGCGAAATGATCGGTATAAACGATTGTGGTGGAAAGGACAAGATAGGGGCAGAACTTTTCAAAAGCATAGACAACAGCTAAAAGCTCTTTTTCGGTTGTCGTGTAATGCAATTGAGCCCCTGTCATTGTCTTGCTAGCGTAATGGATCGGTTGGAAGTGTTTGTTCACTCTTTGGCCCAAAACCGCTCCAATAGCAAAGTCGCTAGCATCGCACATCAACTCAAAGGGAAGCTCCCAATTAGGGGTAACCAAGACGGGTGCCTTAGTTAGCTTATCCTTAAGCAAGTTGAAGGCTTCGATACACTCGTTGGAAAAGATAAAAGGAGTATCTTTTTCCAAGAGGTGGGTCATCGGGCGAGCGATTTTAGAAAAATCTTTGATGAAGCGACGGTATAAGCCCGCATGACCCAAGAAACTTCTCACACCCTTCACGGTTGAAGGTGGAGGCAATTTAGCAATAACATCGACTTTAGCACGGTCCACTTCAAGACCGGCTTTGGAGATTTTATGTCCTAGCACGATGCCCTCTTTTACCATGAAATGGCATTTTTCCCAATTAAGAACAAGGCGAGTGTCTTCACACCGCTTAAGCATACGTTCTAAATTGGCAAGGCAAGCAGAGAAAGAATCGCCATAAACCGAGAAATCATCCATGAATACTTCCATAGTTTCTTCAACCATGTCATGGAAGATATCCATCATACACCTTTGGAACGTCCCAAGAGCATTGCATAAACCAAAAGGCATGCGTTTGTAAGCAAATGTTTCATAGGGACAAGTGAATGTTGTCTTTTCTTGGTCTTTGGGATCGATGGGAATTTGAAAATACCTGGAGAAACCGTCTAAAAAGCAGTAATAGTCATTACCAGCTAGACGCTCGAGCATTTGATCCATGAAAGGAAGAGGAAAGTGATCTTTTCTCGTGGCATCATTGAGTTTGCGATAGTGGATACAAACTCTCCACCCAGTAACGAGAAGAGTGGGAATCAACTCGTTGTGTTCATTGGGACCTACCCATGGCGAATCCGAGATAGGGTAAATCAAGCCGACATCAAGAAGTTTGATAACCTCTTGTTTGATGACGTCATGAATGCGAGGATTAACCCTTCTTTGGCTCTGGATTGCGGGTTTAAAGTCATCTTCCATGAGAATCTTGTGAGTACAAAAGTTTGGATCAATTCCGCGGATATCAGAAATTTTCCAAGCAATTGCCTTCTTATGATCTTTAAGCACGGCGATGAGGCGAGATTTTTCTTCTTCTTTCAAGTCCTTCGCGATGATGACGGGCGACTTCTTCTTATCTTCAAGGAACACGTACTCGAGATGGGGCGGCAACTCCTTAAGTTCTAAATCCGGAGGATTTTTTATGGGAGGCGTATTCAAAGTTGGTGCATCGATAGCAATATCCTTGGGAGATGGTGGAGAAATATTGTCTTCTTTAAGAAGGTTCTCAATGAGGCAAAGATCTTCATCCCAATCGGTGGGAGAATCGTCATGTTCTAAGTTCACATCCCCCATGGTGGCTTCCAAATCTTTCCAAAGGAAATCACTTTCTCCAAATAGAGATAGTGATGAATCAATAGAGGAAACGGTCTCAACATTAGGAAGAGAGGTAGGAATACTTTTACAAGCATCTTTGAAGTGTTCTTCACAAGCCTCATCAAGAACGTCAATACAATTAACACTCTCGTATGAATAAGGCTGTTTAGAAAGCTTTCCCATGTTGAAGACGATTTTATTGTCACCAGCTCTCATGATAAGCTCACCCGCTTCAACATCGATGAGAGTGCGACCGGTCCTCAAGAATGGACGACCAACGATCAATGGCACACGAGGGTCCATGTCGTAGTCAACGACAACGAAATCGGCAGGAAAAGTGAATTTGTCGACTCCTACAAAAACGTCTTCGGCTATCCCCACTGGATAAGCAATCGTACGGTTAGCTAATTCCGAAGTCATTTTGGTGGGGACTAGCTCAGGGAGAGATAATTGCTTCCAAACACTTAAAGGCATTAAGTTAATACTGGCACCTAGATCGGCTAGGGCCATGCAATTCTCTACTCCCGGGAAGTTGAAATGAATTAAGAAACGACCCGGATCACCAAGCTTGGTTGGCAATTTCCTTAAGAGCACTGTAGAGCAATTCTCATTAAGTTGGGTGTTAGTGATATCAAGAAGCTTCTCCTTGTCGCTAAGAAGATCTTTGAACATTTTCACGTACTTAGGCATGTGAGTAAGAGCCTCAGCGAAGGAAATGTTGAAATTCAATTGTTTAAACATTTTAAGGAAGTTCGAAACCTGAATATCGTCCTTGCTTTTGAGCTTCTCTTTCCTCAACCTTGAGGGATAAGGTATATCGGAAGAAGAGGAAGGCTTTTGGATCGAAGGATCACTCACATCCTTGGGTGGAGGAGGGGTAGAAGTAAGAGGTGGAGAAATTGGGGAAGTAGAAGGGTGATTAATTGGAGCAGGTGACTCGTTTTCCTTAGTCACAATCACTGGTGGAGGTATAGGAAGCTCGGTTCCTTGGTACCTTTGCCACTTCGAGTGGTGATTGCTTTCATCTCCCCTCTTGGATTCGCAACGGTGTTACTCGGAAGAGTACCCGATGAAGAGGATTGATTACCTTGGAAGAAACCAACCATCATGTTCCTTAAGTCATTCGTTTGACTAGCCAAAGTGTTTCTCATATCAGCTCGAAGATCGTTCCCTTGTTTCACCATGTCTGCTTTCAAGTTGAGCACTTCCCGCTGGATATTTTCCACGATCACATCATTAGTCCTCATGTAGGTTTCAACATCTTGGTGTAATGCGGTAGGTTGGTTGGGAGGAGGAGCATGGTAGGCGGGTGGTTGATAAGCAGGTTGTTGGTAAACTTGGTTGTTTCTTTGAGGTAGATATGGTTGTCTTTGAGGTGGTTGGTATGGTGCACGAGGTTGTTGTTGAGGAGGGCGATTGAGGTTTTGTTGTTGGTTTGGGTTGTTAGGAGGAAAACCGGGCGGTGAGAGAAAGTTGTTTGAGCGGTAGCTAAGTAAGTTGCGGTCTCCTTGTGGTCGTGCTTGATAGGCGGCCGGAGGATAGGTACCGTATGCTGCATTAACATTCTCAGAAGGATAGTCTTGGGTGGTGGTACAAGTGGTGTAAGAGTGAGGACCACCGCATATTTCACATGGTTGGTTGACAGCATTGACTTGAGCATTTTTAGCGTTGATGTTGTTGGTGTTGCTAGCGGTTTGGGCGGCAAGCGATTCAAGAAGCGTAGTAATTTTGTCAAGTCTCTTGTCGTTGTCACTAGTACTAGCACTAGCGGCGTTGGTCCGAACACTCTTGGTTTGCACTCTAGACTTATTTTCAATAATATCCCAAGCGGCATTAGAAGTCTTAACCAAAATATTACCCCCCCCCCCCCCCCCCCCCCCCGAGGCACTATTTAGTGAATCTTGGTCATTCATGCTTAAACCATTATAAAAGGTATTAATTTGGTGCACTTTGGTAAAACCATGTTGTGGGCACTTTCTTAAAAGATCTTTAAAATGGTCCCAAGATTCACTAAAAGACTCATCGTACTTTTGTTCAAAATTAATGATTTCATTCCGCAAAGCGGTAGTACGAGAGGGTGGGAAAAAGTAGTTTATGAATTTGGTCTCCAAATCCGTCCACGTCAGAATACTTTGTGGCGGTTCCTTTGCAAGCCAATGCCGGGCTTGTCCCTCTAAGGAGAAAGGAAAGAGTTGCAAACGGATTACCTCTTGTGGAACACCATTGAATTTGACCGTATTCGTGAGTTGCAGGAATCTCTTGATGCGGTCATGTGGATCATCAATGGTACGCACCAAGAATGGTTGAGCAGAGACCATCTGAATAAAGCCGGATTTGAGCTCAAAGTTGTTGGATGCAATCGCGGGTATGACAATTGGATCAGTGTTGCCGTCTACATGTGCTTGCAGAAGTTCAATCATCGGGCGATTGTCCGGTAGAGGTTCATTGTTGTTATTATTGTTGTTTTGAGGTGGATTATTGTTGTTGTTGTGTACAACGGCCATGTCTAAGTCTTCGAGAGGCTCGGGCTCTTGATAAGACGTTGATCGTGTACGCATGCACCTGCAAAAGAACTAACAAAGCAAACAAGAAATATTTTTGGTTTTTATGGTTTTTTAATTTTTACAATTTATGAAAATTTTATATTTTTTTAGGGTTTTTTGAATTTTTTTATGAAAAAGTAACGTTCACGGTGAACGGATCCCAAAATCCAAGTTCTCACAAAAAACTGTTAATCTTAACGAGAAGAGCCGGCAGCGGCGCCATTTGATACTATGTTTTTCATTAGGGTCCAGTATTAATCTCGGAATCTTCTCGAATTGATCACAGCTCAAAGTGGAATGATTGTTCTTGGTGACAAATAGGGGGTTTGGTTTTCTATTCTACTAAAAAGGTAAATGAATGAAGTAAATAATGATTTAAACCAAAAAACAGTTAACGAAATAAAACTTGAATTAAAATTAAACAATTAAACGATAAAGCAGTAAAATAACCTCACTGAAAACTTGCTTGATTCGGAATAATGTTGTTGATGTGGAATAACTAAAGAAATGCTCTTATCCGGAATAATCAACAAGGATGGTTCATTCGGAATAATACTCTATTCGGAATAATAATCCTATCCGGAATAATAGTCTGCGGAATATTCTTTGATGCGGAATAAAAGTTCTACCCGGAATAACACTCTATTCGGAATAAAAAGGCTACTCGGAATAAAGAGTGATGCGGAATAAAAAGCTATCCGGAATAAATGGCTATTCGGAATAAAGGGCAATCCGGAATAAATGGCTCTATCCGGAATAAATTGCTATACGGAATAAAAGGCTATGCGGAAGAAATGGCCTATGCAGAAGAAATGGCCTATGCGGAACATAGGATATTCCGAATAGACAATGACGAACCGGAATAATTGCGGAATGAAGAACAGTAAACGGAAACAAATACAGGGGAAGACGATTTTTGATCAAAATAAGCCAATTAAACAAAAAGGTTTAAACCAAACTAACCAATGATCATCTACTAACCATAAACAACATATCAAATCATTAAAAACACAAAACCCACTTACTTTTGAAGATCAAAATCAACTAAATAAGAACTTTAAAACTTTGAATCAAAGAACAAGATGAACAAGATGAAATGGAAAGATTATATTGATGATTAAGGTTTAAACAATCAAAGGAAAAGATTAAAACTACAATATTTGTGAAAACAAGAATCAAAATCACCAAACACGCTAATGGTGTTGGTGATACCTACGAATAAAAGAAAAGAAAAGAGGAAAACTAAAAACTGGCCAAAAAGTGTGAAGGATCCCTCTTTATATAGGTCTTCCATTTGGTTGGTGAGTGGGCTTTCTCCCTTTCTTCTTATCTTCTCGTCTTTTCAGAAAAGTTGACGTTTTCAATTCTGATTCGGGATTTGTCGATGATTAAATTCAACTCGTCTTTTAATTTCTTCGTTTAATAGACTTGAGTTTCTTCGACATATATAAATCTTCCATCTTTGGTCCTTTTCTTCGATAAATCTTCAAACAGGCCCATTGACTTCAAATCTTTTGCATCTCTTGGACAATAGACTTCGTCTTGAGTCTTTTTCCTCGATAAAACCCGTGCAATCCCATGTTTTCTCCAATATCCATCCGGTTGGCTCTGAAAACATAATAAACACAAAAACCACGCATAATTCCAAACAAATGATATTAAATACGCGTTTTGGTCTCGTTTTAGCAAGAAATAAGTGGTAAAAGGATGGGTGTTTTCACACCTATCAGGTGTGATAACAATCGCCTGATTTTTGAAGCTTTTACTCGATGTATTTCTCACATATACTGTAGATGCCTGCAAAGAAAAAAATCACATCAATCAAAATCAATCAAAATACATTATAAGTTGAATTGAATTTAAACACAATCAAATTATTTATTTTAAAAAACGACGCTTCAAAATAGTCATGCTATGGATTTATATCGAATCTTGAAGCGTATAGCGGAAGCTTTTAGGAAAACACGTGTGTGATCTTTGAAACGTTTTAAATTGAAGATAATTGACAGAGTTTGCTAAAAAAATTGGGATTTTGAATGTAGGGCTAAAAATAAGATATGTAACACCTATTCTTCTTAAAAGTAGTTTTAATAATTTATAAAAACAACACATCTTTACAAAAATAAATATGATAACTTAATTCTTACTTTTCTAAATTAAAAAAAAAACGTTTTCTTTTTAGTACACGTTTACAGCTGTTTCTTTTTAAAATATGGCAACTTTTTTAAATGCTAAGCGTTTTGTGTTTTTAAATATTTATGAGTTTAAAAAAAAATAACATCAATTACTTGTTGATTTCTAAAAATAAGTAACTGTTATTTTTTAAAAATATTTAATGGAGATATTTTGGAAATGAATTAACAGCGTACAATTCTGAATCAGACGCAAAGCATTAACATGTGTCTTAATGGAGATATTTTTGAAAATGAATTAAATTTTATTAAAACTTTAACATAAATACTAAAATTATAGGGTTAAAGCCATAAATTACCAACGTACTTTATTTTTTTTCTCGATATTACAAGTATAGAACATAAAATACCATTATAACCATGAAAGTTTACAAAATTTTCTAAAATTACAAACATTGTCAAAGGCTACTGTTAATCACAGGTAATAAAGTACAAATAACCGACACCTCACTAATTATAACAGGTATAAATTAATTTTGAGATATTCTTTTTTCCACATAGGTGTCACCTCTTCCTTACACCTCACCAGATATTCCACATCATTAATCCACTACCAAACTATTATTTCCCCCAATTCAAAAATAAGAATCCTAATTTCACATCACCACCTCCTACTCTTTTCAACCAGGTGGCAGCACCACGACCATCACCGCCTGCTCTTTTTAATATGGTGGCGTTATCGGTGATGACTGTTACAACCGGTGGCAGCTCCATCTCCGGTTGTAGCAGTAGGCATCAAATCAAAGCCAACATTCATCAAATACATCATTCGGGGGTTTTGAGGCCTTGGATAAATATGCACTAGAAAATAATGATAGGAAACACTTTGTGAAGCTTTTGTAGAAATTGTTCCTGCAACAATGAAATTGGATATTAGTTTATCTATATCGAGGAACCAACACTCTGTGATAATGACCACTATCATAAACAACAACAATAAGGCCATATAAAAAAAGTCACCGTGAAGCCAAAAGAAATTACATAGAATATTATTAGCCAGCCGTAACTCTTAGCCAATTGAAAGGAAACATCTTCTGGAAAAGCACAAGTTACAAATATCATTATGGTTAATCCGGTGCTTATTTTTGCAATATTGAAGTCAACGCCACGTGGCCAAAAAATGACGTGGAATATAATATTTTTACGTAACTAATAATAGCCAGTACCAACAAGTTTTAATGGTTATAATGGTATTTTATGTTCTATATTTGTAATATCGAAAAAAAAGTAAAGTTCGTTGGTAATTTATGGCTTTAACCCAAAATAATAAAATAACTTCCTAAACTTGTTAAAAAAAATAAAAAATTAATTAATTTATACACACAAAGATACATTTTATAAAAACTAAACGTACAAAAAAGACACACGTATTTTTTCAATTATTAACTTTTTTTAACAAAATAAAAAGTAATTAATTTATACACACAAATAATTTTAATGAAAAACACAAAGATACATTTTATAAAAAATAAACATACAAAAAACACACGCATATTTTTAAAAAAATCTTTCAAAAAAAAAGGCTAATGTGTTGGGCTGTACATAATATATTATTATGGGCTTCTAATTTCTTCTAATTTTTGAGCTACTTTGATACATGTCCATGTTAAACTTTAAAATCACAGGGATAAAAATTATGGCATTGTAATACTTGTACTTATGATTATTTATGGAAAGCAATTTAATTCTTGCATTTAATATTTGTGCTTTATAGACTTGTAATATATTTTGTTTTATTATATAAAATAGATGTAGATATGTATGATATGATAAATCTCCTAAAAAAATGACATTGTTGTAGGATCGTAAGATTCTGATTCGATCTTGAATCTCGAAGTGGCAAAGACAACGATAATGAGTATGATCTTGATCTTGAAAACCTCGATCTACAATATATGTTGAAATGAACCGGACGAACACGGATGAAGTCTTGTTTAGGTTCGTTTGTTTCTTTAGAAATAAGGTTGTTCATATCCATTTATGTTTGTTCACTAAGACACTAAACTAACGAACATAAATGAATGCGATAAAATAATCATAAGATTTACGAAATAAACACAATATTGTGTTTTAAATGTGTTGTTTTGTTTAAGTAAACCAGTTTCAAAAGCATGTTTATCGAATAATCGAAGGTTTATGAACATAAATGAACGAAAAAAAAAATCTCTGTCTGTTTATTTAACTAAACGAACATAAGTTGTTGTTCATGTTTGTTCATTATCCGATGCCGTCAACGGCGTGAATCACCAACTACTCTAGCTAGCTTCTTCTTGTACGACAATGCGTTTTCTTTTGTCATTGAACCGTTTGTGATAACTTAACTGGTTTTTATGCATTCATTCCCGCCCGTTACTCTTCTTGTAACCAACATATTTGAACCTCTTGCACCTATTTTGGAATCAGCGAACCCTTGTTAAAGATCATGAACTCTTCATCCCAGTTATAAACCCTTTTGGACATCTATCTATCTACCGATTATCTTTTTTATAGCCGACCTTCATCGTAAACAATTATATTCCTATTAATAATTAAGTACTTAAAAACTTTCTTTTTTCTTTTTAGATTTCGACATAAACACTTCTGTTAAGCAAAAAATCCAAAGACACGCGCATAGTCCAAGATCAGTTCGCAAATCGATTTAAAGGTTTCTCTCAAACCCTAATTTATCGTGTACTAATTTGTTATAATAGCCTCATAGATTGACAATGTTAGTTTACTAGTTGGATATATTATCGCATTGCTATCAATATATAATTGTTTATTCCGTTGTTGGTCTAAACACAGTTAATAAACTCGAGCTCGACTTGCTAAACATGTCAGACCTCATTTTCTAGGCTCGAGCTCAAGGCTCGGCAAAAGCTCGGCTCGTTTACTCCCCTACCTCAAATATCTCGGTTGGTAATCCTATTTAGTCTTACTCCCCTACCTCAAATATATCGGTTGCTAATTATAATGTAGGGTGAGGTTATTTTCATAACCAAATAAATGTATAGAACTGCGGGAACCACATTTTTCTCTTAAAATGAATATGTATTTTCGTTGGGTTAATTCGTTAGGTAGAAATACATGAATTTTCATTATCGTAGGTTACTAGGAACATGTATCCTAACACCATGCACGTGTATTTGTTTTGTATGTATTATAATTATCTATTCTTTAGATAATATGAAAACACATGTGCACTATTCATATCACTTATCATACTCGGATCTATAACCAATAAAACAATTATTAGATGTTAATTTAAACATAATAATGAAAATACATATGTATTTTTAAGAGTATAAAGGTGGTTCTCGCAGTTCTGTATATTTATTTGGTTCTGAAAATAATCTTACACTTATAATGTAATATGTTAATTCTTTCTATTTAGTCAAGTACTACTTTTTGGGTGGCCATGGAATATGATACCTCGTTAGGCACCATACTACTCGCCCTCACCCGGTAACATTATACGGAGAAAAACATCATCTGTTCACCGGTTTTATCATGAATACTACTCGGTATCTCTGCTTCTGATGTTAGTTAATATGTACCAACTTGATTGCAAGTTCAAAACCTGGGATCACATTTGGCTTTGAAGTATAAACCTTGGTATATATAGTACGCAGAGTTATTTTATTTTTTATTCTATGTTAATACTCCTAATTGATCTATGTTGATCAGTATCACAGTTGGTCATTTGTTAAGAGTGATTATCTTTGCACACACGACCTTATTGGTTTAGTACATTTATAGAAATAGCCTAATTTTGAAGAGTTAATTTTGTTGAAACATGTTTGAGAACAGATTTTTTGTAGGGCTCTTGTTTAGTTGCCTTGTTTGCACTTATGTGTATCTAACTAAAAGTTTTAAATTGGGTGCAGACTATCATTTGCTAAACAGAGAAGATGGTTATTAAGAGAAAAAGAGTTAGATTAGACGTAAAGGAAGATAGATTGAGCGGCTTGCCTGATGAACTTATTCATCAAATCCTATATCGTTTTGACACCAGATTTGTTGTTCAGACATGTGTCCTGTCTTCAAGATGGAAGCTTATTTGGAAATCAATTCCTCGTCTTGAGTTTTCAACTCAACGGTTCAAAACTTTACCTACGTTTGCCAATTTTGTGACCCATGTTTTAACTCATCGCGACCGGCAAGTTAAAGTGTCTTCGGTAGAGCTACGGTTTCATGGAGTAGCTAGTCTGGTTGTTGTGAAAAAGATTGCAGATTATGCTTCTTCTAACAATGTCCACAAACTAACTGTCATTAGTTTGCATAGAAGCTGGCCCAGAATCAACCATGAATACCCGCCTTGCCTCTTTAGCTCTCAGACACTCAGACATTTATCCCTTACAAGTAGGTTTTCAACTTTTATCATACCCAAAACACCTTGGAATTTTCCGGCATTAACAACTTTGCATCTTTATGATACAAAGTTGGCTAACAATAAGAATGAATCTTTTGACCTTTTCTCCAAGTGTTTGAACTTGGAGAACCTTGTTATAGAGAGTTCCGACATCAGGGCTAAGGTATTTGACATTAATACTCCAAGACTTTCTACGTTCAAGCTTATCGATTGCATCGGTTCAGGTTTTATCAATGTGATTGCACCTCTACTTAACAATCTCACTGTTATTATTAATTCCTCACTTAACAACCATGAATACCCTCCTTGCCTCTTTAGCTCTCAGACACTTAAACATTTATCCCTTAAAATTTGGTCTCCACTTAAACATATACCCGAAACACCTTGGAATTTTCCTGCATTAACGTCTTTACATCTTTATGCAACAACTTTGGCTAACAATAACAATGAATCTGTGGAACTTTTCACCAAGTGTTTGAACTTAGAGAATCTTGTTATAGACAGATGCTTCATCCGGGCTAAAGTATTTGACATTAATACTCCACGACTTTCTACGTTGAAGCTTATCAATTGCAGCGATTCAGGTGTTATCAATGTAATTGCACCTCTACTGGAGAACCTCACTGTTATTAAATCCTCAATTAACAACATCAAGGCACCACTCAGACTCTCTTATTTGCGCTACAGTGGTTATTTTCATCCAAAGTGGTTTGAAAACTGTTTTCATTCTCTAAATGAAGCGAGTGTCAGTTTGTTCCCTGATAACGAAAACAAGCCCTACGAGGAGACTGCTGCCCGTGAGACCATTAATATGCTTCAAGAGCTCCGGAGTGCCAAATGTCTCACACTTAACAAGGACATTCTAGAGGTATTTTCATATCTTATCAGTTATTCGTAACATGTCAGCAAATTGTGGACTTCAATTAAAGCATTAAAATGTTAAAATTTATCCATATGTGATCAACATGGGCTGATACACTATTCACGTCAATGAACTTTTGATAAAAGACTTGTAACATATGTATTTTTATGCAACATAATCAGAATTTTAACTTGATATATCTGTGCAGTGTATTTCTTCATTTCCGGAATTATTGTCTCACCTTCCTTCACCATTTAGCAACTTGATTTCCTTGAACATTACCTCAAATTTGAGGAATGAATACAAAGTAAAATTATCTGATGAAGCTAGAAATTTCTTGCTAGAAAACTCTCCAAGTGCCAAATTCATCATGGGTTCACCTAAGGTACGTACTTTTACAAGTATGGTTTTTTCTCATTACTTTTCATGCAACAGTCGTTCAATTTTATCATATCGTGTGTTGATCAGGCTCAGGTATCTATTGGTCAAAAACGAGCCCGTAACAAGTATCATGCATTTTTCAAAGATTGTTCCCGCGCATCAGGTTTACAAACTTCATGAATATAGAGTTATCTTCGTTTGGATTGGACTTCATTCAACTTTTTTGTTTAATTTTAACTTTATCGGATATTCGGATCTAGTCTTGGATTGTAGTTTTCTTTTCCCTTTCTTAAACGAACATTTGGTTATTATATGTTTGGGTGTTTGGCTTATTGTTTAACGTTTTCTGGTCCAAGGTAATTAGACTATTAGAGGACGGTATTTTCCAGAAAAAAAATGATGCAGACTGCAGGCTTGCAGCCACAGACATGTATGGCCCAATACATATGATACTATTGGACTAACTAATTGTATGGCCCAATATACAATCCAACAAACTTATATTAATATCAGCCCAATATGCAATCCAACAAACCTATTAATATCGAACTATAAAACAGTTAATTACATCAAAATGTATCGTACTTGTCATTTTTTTTTATTATGTGTATTAAACTTTTTTTCTTTTTATTGTATGCATTAATTTTTTAATTTCGACACTTTTGTCAATGTTTTAAAACCCGGTTTTTTAATTGACCCGGACCAGTCGCCGGTTCATTGGATCACGGTTCAACCAGTCAAACCACCGAGTCAACCCGGTTCACCAAAGGCAAAGATTATCCGCTGTATAAAAATATACATACACGAGTGCATGATAGCTCTAGTTTTCTAAGATAAGATAATGAAAAAGAAAAATCAATAGTTTAATATATCCAGCAAAAGATATACTATGTGTACATACGTTGACTATAGATACTTTCTGTAACTTCTCTTTTGATCTTTTCCATCTCCGTTATGTATACCCTCTCTCACCATCAATGTGTAGTGTGTACCTTCCTCACTTTCATTGTTCTAAAAAACAAAAGCCGAACATCATTGTATCACCTCACAAAAAAGAATACCAATGGTTCTCAAAAGACAAATCCTCACTTTTATTGTGTAACACTCTAACCTCACAAAACAGATCCACCACTAGTAATTACCCCTTTAATACATTAAGGGGAATGAAAAATCCGAATAAAATATTATATATCGTTTGTGAGAGGCGCACTGTACACTTTCATCTCCTCCACCCGTTTCTAAATGCTCACTTCTTTACAGCCGTTGTTGGTGATTACTTTTTTTGCAACTTTTCCCAGCCGTTCATTTGTAAAGTTAGCTTCCTTCTTTACAACCGTTGGTGTTGATTACTTTTTTTCAACCGTTGATACATTCGAAGGAATGCCGTCGATTTGTATATTACTGTGCATAATGTGAGTGATAAAAAGCGGGGTGTATCTTTCTCTCTCTTACCCCCAATCATTCAATATCTCTCTCTGGTCTTCTTTCATCTATTCTAATGGATCGTTTTTTATCTATATTCATGGATCTTTGATCTATACAGATGGATCTTTGATCTATTCTGATGAATCTTTTTTATCTATATTGATGGATCTTTGATTTATACTGATGGATCTTTGATCTATACGAATGGATCTTTTTTTTATCTATACCGATGGATCTTTGATCTAGACTGATGGGTTAGTAAGTTTTCTGTTTCGATTGAAGTTGGCGCTCCTTTTATTGATTGGGAAAATAGTATAATTGTGGTTTAAGTCACATCTCTCATTTTCAGATCTATATTAGTTTTCTTGCTAAAACTATTTTCTCACATCTTCTTTTAGGGTTAGCAAACCCTTGCAGCCATTCGATGCCACTGACCCCTTCGTTGCCGCCGATAATGGTGTGCGGCGTGGGTGGTCGGTTGGTGACGTTGGTCAGGTTTTGAGGTTACTGTTGGTGATGTTGGTGACCCTAGATGGGTTTTCAGCTTACCCAATGGTTTTTACAATCGACTGAAAACGCTAATTGTTCTCAAGAGGTAACTCTATTTTTTTGAGTTTTTTACAAAATTCATAGAACTTCTTTGTCAGTTTTGCTTTTTATTATTAATTTGATAGATCTGCTGTGTGGCTTTTGTTTTAAATTTTGTTTTGAGTAATGGGTTTTGGTTGTTTTGTTTATATTCTGATTGGTTTGTCATAAAAGATTGAAATTGCAGCCATGTCAGTTGCTTTCTGGTCACGGTCGTCCTTTCGTTGCCGCAGTTGATCGCAGGCGACGATAGTGATGATTTTGTCATGTTGGTGATGGATTCATAAATACCTGCGTTATAGAGACATCGTTTTGTGTGTCTTACCCTGTTTGGGAGTATTTGTTTCAATGTTTGGGATTTTTTTTGCAATAAAACGATAAGCTCATAAAGCCGATTGTTGTGCTCACGGCGTGATGGTCTCATAAGTTGTGGTGATTTGTTGCTTCTGAATTTTGGGTTCTTGGAAAAAAGAACCTGTATTTGATAAGCTGTATGGTTTATCGATGCGAACCATCTGTTCATTTCCGATATTAATGTTGTGCGACGATTCTGATAGGTGTGTGACGGTGTTCATGCCCAGACAGTATGGTAACCGTGTCTTGCCCAGACGGTATGGTAACCGTGTCTGTTCCATTGCATGTCTTAACGGTTCCAACAGGCTATGATGATAATATTTGAACATCCCCAAGCGGGTTCGATTACATTTTGGAAGGCGTGTATCTTGGCGGGGCGAACTTGCAATGTTTGCAGCCATGACGTCGTATCCTCATATTCGACATACCCGATTGTTTACTTATCTGAGTCTCGAAACAATAAAATTAATGTTTTTTTTTTGTAGACACACTTTGATATCCAGAATATATGGCGGGGCAACCTTTTAAGGTTGCAGCCATGGCGGGGTCCATTGTCTCTTTCCAAAGCAGTCACGCACTAAAACATTCAGTGCCAACGCGCCATTGTACAGGCACAACGGGGTCAATCTGATGGCGGTGAAAAAGGAAAGTTGCGGCGAGCACGTTTAGTTGTGTGATATATTAGCAACGGGTAATTCACCATAGTGGTAACATTGCTAAACTTCGAGATACGAGGTGCTTTATCGCTGTTATATGGTACATATTTATTTCCAAATGTGAACTTTACAATTTGGTCCTCACCTTTTTTTTATATAATGAATAACAGATTGGCCGAACGAAGGCGGTGCCTTTTTTACAATTTGGTCCTCACTTTTAGGCTTATGTAAGTTTATTCGGCTTATATATTTTGTTTCTTGCTTATGCTTCATACGCTCGCTTATCTAATTGCAAAGTAACAAAATTGAGTGTTAAATATGATGCCGCCAATTGTCTTATCTTATGCAGGCCTTATGAAATTGTGTTATGAAACCGTACATATCAGGGTAGTAAGACCGGTATGCACATCAAATTTTGGATCGCGTGCTGACTTCAGTTGAAAGCTATTCAAAACATTCAACTGTAACAAATACAGGATATTCAGTTAAGCAAGAGTCAAATAAATATTCAGAGCAGGCTCATTCACGAGGTTGGACACGCTATAGTTTCAGAAGCTGGCAACACTCGTGTAACCAAGCCGACCAAGTACAAGTAAGCCGATTAGATCACAGGCGCAATAGAAAAGTTGGAACAACCTTGATCTTTGCCATCAGCTCCTGCCGATCGTCCAGTATGCCACCCGACATACATTTTGCATATTTTTATATTGCTATCCTTAATGACTCGGATGCTAAAAGTGTAGTTGGCGAGATATATGTTATCCATCTTAAATTCAATTTAACTAACTGTATAGTAGGTTATAGGCAGTATTAGGATGTTGCTGACATTAGATATACTCCATACATATGTTGCATTTTATTATCCTCTATGTGAATTTTTTTTGTAAAGTCGGTGCCTTATGTGAGTAAAGGTTCAATCTTCTCATTATCTCAGGCACCCAGTTTAATGTAATTATTCAGTACTTGCTTTAATCGTTGAGTACTTGCTTTAATATGCGTGTTAACTTGAGCTATGGGATCGTCGCAGTCTAGGCAAGTGACAATCATAAGTAGCTTCGGTTGTTGAACTTTATAGGTAGATGCCATTGTGCTACAATGGGTAGATAGAGTACTCAAGCCAAATTACACCCCACAAACACCCCACTTCATGCGAGAGGGTGTTTGGCTGCTGTTAAACCAGGAACCAAACACCCCTTATGCTGTGAAAGGGGTGTTCCGTTGCTGTTAAACCAAGAACCAAACATCCCTTCACGGGCACCCCATTGTATTTAAATGAAATCAAATGAGTTCCATTTGTTGTCTTACTGTTGCATTGGTTTTGACATGCATATGTCTAAGGAGCGTAATATACCATGACTACAACTAACCCATTTCATGATCAAAAACTCTGCTACATGTTGTCTATTCATATTTGTTAAGCATGTACACATAGATGTACATGTACCAAATGAAAATGGTTTCACTTTTGAAGGTCTATTTCTGATGCGTAACATATTTTTTTCTCAGAATGTAGACAACACTCGGCTAAAGAAAGACCATTCAACTTCACTAAGGCAAACAATGTCGTCCACCCGGGAGCCTTCTTTTCAAGCATAACAAGCGGAAAAGATCATCAAGCCACACTTTATCAACGGCGTGTGAGCAGGACATATGTGCCAATAGAAATGTGGGAAGCGGCTCTATGATTAAGCACTTAGCACCGATGCCAGTGAAATTTGACACCATGAAAATATGAATGACGAAACTCCTAAATTCTATTTTTCCAATGATGGCGACATGTTCCATAATAGAACAACCGGTAAGCGGGTTTCCTCATATTTTTTTCCCTCGCTTCTTTTCGGCTATTTATAGTCTCACTTTTAAACATCTATTACTGATGTGTGACATCTTTTCTTTTTCAGAAGCTGGCAACACTCGGGTAACCAAGCCGACCAAGTATGAGTAAGCCGATTAGATCACAGGCGCAATAGAAAAGTTTGAACAACCTTGATCTTTGCCATCAGCTCCTGCCGATCGTCCAGTATGCCACCCGACATACATTTTTATATTGCTATCCTTAATGACTCGGATGATGAAAGTGTAGTTGGCGAGATATATGTTATCCATCTTAAATTCAATTTAACTAACTGTATAGTAGGTTATAGGCAGTATTAGGATGTTGCTGACATTAGATATACTCCATACATATGTTACATTTTATTATCCTCTATGTGAATTATTTTTGTAAAGTCGGTGCCTTATGTGATTAAAGGTTCAATCTTCTCATTATCTCAGGCACCCAGTTTAATGTAATCGTTCAGTACTTGCTTTAATCGTTGAGTACTTGCTTTAATATGCGTGTTAATTTGAGCTATGGGATCGTCGCAGTCTAGGCAAGTGACAATCATAAGTAGATTCGGTTGTTGAACTTTATAGTAAATGCTTTGTATAACAACCCGGGGCGAAGCCCGGGCTTAAATCCTAGTCCATTAAATAGACGAACATCATTTACATGCGTCAGGTCTTCCCCCACAAACACAGATTAACAGAAATATGAACTCAAATAGATCCATCTTTTACAAATAGGACGCACATGATTCAACTACTCATCAAATTAATGCAGATCATTTTTTATTTTCTCTTTAATATGTGTTGAACCGGCCGGGCACCGGTCCGACGGTTCGATCCGGTTCGACGAAAACCCGACGGTTTAATCCGGCTCGGTTTTTAGTGTAGACCCGGCTCACAACGGCCCGGTCAATGCTCCAGTTCCCAGTTCAACCTGTTGAACCGGCCAGGTTAAACCGGTTTTTAAAACATTGGTATTTGTGACTATTTTGCCCTTCTTTTTTTTCTAGATTTCGAAATATAAAATAATCATTTCATTTTTTGGGTAAAAGGAATACATACTCCGGTAAATATATTATGCCAAAAAACATTGAAATACCACGGATATAGGTGAAGTCCTACATCACAGCCCGTTACATGGGCAACAACCATGCGCAATTCGTGCAACAACAAACCAACCCTATATAAGAGTGACACGCCACACTTATAACTACCGAAATAAGTTGAAACAAATACAAGTAAATAACAAATAAAATAAGATCGATGCTTCAACTTATGCAACCAAAAACACTTGTATCATCGTCAAGAATAGCCATATGAAGTACTTGACTGCTTAAAGATCCTCCAATAGAACAAAGGCATCACCAAGCCATCATAACCGTGTATACATATACAAAGTACTTTCAATATCACAGCAATAGACTATATACGAGTAAACTAGCATGTCATCATAGTAGAAGTTATTCAATCTAAAATAAGAGCGCTTGCTGCATAACCAACTTACCTCCCCAAACCCCACGTGCAACCATGAACATCCCCATAGCATATAACATCCACTGTCATGTCATTTTCTGTAAATCACAAACCAACCTGGGCAATGCAAAAGATCGAAGATCCCCACTGTCACAAAACCATGACAACGAAACAATCACCCAAGCTCCTAATGCTGCAAGTAAGATACCCTAAAACCACGGATAGAATATCAGCGATGAACCATATCAGCCACCAGGAAATTAATGGCGATAATCTCAAAATCACACACCAATCGGCTAAAAGGGTTTTAATCAATCAACCACGAGCCAAACCCAAACAATGAACAAGAAATAATAAACCGGACATGAAAGAAACCCTCGAATTAAGGCTTCCTTGGTAACGTTATTCCACAGCACCACACGAAACAAATATAGGATGATATTTGTGACCTAAATCACAAACCTAAGCAACAGATCACCAAGAAAAACTCAAAACCCTAAAAAGTGAAACGATCATGAAAACCTATCGTTAAGTTTCAAACCCCTAAAAGGATTTGAAACCCAAATCGATTACTAGGGATTCCGTTATAACATGGGAACGATTTCCAAATATATAAATGTTAATGCATTGATGTCTCAAAACATTATTAGTGTTAACTAATCTTTCTTAGTATTGATCACGGCAAATTACAAAGACATTTATCGTCAAATATAATCAAAAGATGAATTATTTGACAAACACTATCATCAAGGTAATAATCATTTAAGTCTTGCCCAAACATCTCTTAATCATGTTTAGTGATCATAAAAAGTGATTAGACTTAAAACTTACATCTTGTTAAATGACAAAAGAATTTTAATAGACTTTCTTTTTAAGAAAATGTTTTATTAAAATGGAAAATGTAAATTTGAATATGGCATATTCCAAATGCCATAGGAATATCCTTTGAAGGTATAAACTACCTCAGATATAACTTCCTCACTAAAATATAAAAAGGAGCGGAGTCTAGGACTCACGGTTCCTCCGCATGTGGTTCTCTATCACTAAAGAACCCCAAGACAATTAAGGAACTGCACCCAGAGAGCCGTTTCCTTTTGTCTGCTATAATAGTGGATGAAATCTCTATTTTCCATGAACCTTTTTGGACATTCTATTTTCCCCTTATCTTCTTTCTATGTCTTAATCGTTAGTAATGATCACATAAATTTTTAAGTATGTTTACTCATGATTATCCTCCTTGATCTATTTCTTTACTTGTCCAAAGAGAAGATCACTCACACACTTGTGATGTGATTAAAGATGAAGCCTTGATGAAGATCATCCTCCGTTAGATCTATTCATGTTCATTCATTTTTACTTGTGTCTTGTGTAGATCCAATGTATCTATGTATACTTGGATTAGTTGTGTTAATCCAATGTATTTGTGAATACTTGGATTATTTGTGTAAATTCATTGTATGTGTGTATACTTAGATTTGTCTTGTAGGGATCCAAGTTACATGTGTATACATGTATATGTCTTATTGAGTTGTAATAAGTCATTTGTGATAGTTCTCACTAAACTACAAAGTGATGTGGGTATGTGTCTTGTGAGTTCTCACTTACCTTTAAAGTGAAGAGTCGTGAAGATTGTTTCTAGCTTTGGATTAGAACTCGACATCTAGCCTTATGTCGGAAAATAATATGGGCAACGAAGATTGGTTCTAGCTTTAGATTATAACTCGATATCCAGCCTTGTGTTGGAAAATGGTGAAGTAGGCGACGTGTGTAGATTGATCCTAGCTAAGATTAGGGCTCGACATTTAGCTTAGTGTCGGAAAATAATGTAAGCGACGTTGTAAGGTTTTTTCCGCCAAGAAGGGAGCTTGTGGATATAGTGGAAATCTCGAGTAAGGTGTACTCGAGGAGTGGAGTAGGAACAAAGATAGAACTTCGTTGCCGAATCACTATAAATCTTGGTGTCTCCCTAATAGGTTGCTTCCTACCTTACTCCTTACTTTCTTAAATTATTGCACTGCATTCAACTATTAGTTATCATTGTTAATGCATTAGAATTTAACCTAATCATTACGAAACTAGCTTTCAAGTAAAAGTTAGTTTAGGGACAAACCTAATTGAAAGGAATTTTAATTAGGTCCTAAACCGAAGAGAAACTATTCAACCCCCACCCCTTTTTAGTTTCTACAATTGGTATAAGAGCTATCGTCACTCAAGATATTTGAAGTATATTGTGCTTTAAAGCTCGGATCAATTCATAGTTTCCTCAAATTAGAAGGGTTCGTTGTACTAAAGTTTCTCTTTGGTCAAAACTTTTTTTCATAGAAAATATGCCTTTTAATTGGTAATATAACATCTCATCTAGATTAGTAGCTTTTATACATTTTAGATTTACTCTTGAAATATATCTAGTTTTTATCTTGCTATGTGTAGGTACTCATGAAGACTAATTATTAAATTGATTGTGGATTGAGTTGCTTACACTTGTTGAAGACACATCTTCTTTTATTTCTAACATCATTGAATGATGATATCAAGATGGATGAGAGTGATACTAGTCCTCGAAGACTTAGTACTCACTTTGGTCAAGTTTGGGCATTGGATTGGTTCTTAGAAGAACTTGAATGCACTTTGTGTCTAAGGTACGCTTTCGTCCTCCCACATGCCCTATTGATCATTATCTTGATCATTACTTGACTATGTGCTTGTTCTTGGCATCCTTGCCTTGACATTTATTTTTTGTATGTGATTCTATTCTTATAACCTCTCAAACCTTCATTGATTGGATACTTAAATCACTTAGGAGATACAGAGTGAGTTACTAGTAGTTTAAAGTATCAAGCATGATTTCTATGGTTTGCACCCATACGGTTAGTAGGCCCTTTATCATGTGTAATATGTGCAATTAAGCTTGTCTCTAAGATGAGTGTTTAATCCTTTGAGATACAAAACTACATCATAAGTTGTAGTTAGGATATTACATATTTGGAACTGAAATATTCCAAGGATACCGTCATTGTTATCCTAAGCAATGATATTTGTACGATCACGTGGGAGAGAAACTGAATCTATACTTTTCTCACATTTTGAAGTAGGTTAAGACTATTCTTGAAAGTGATCTTACTCTATTTATCAAAATTGCTTGGTATGGTTCATTGATTGGTATGGCATGTCT
This sequence comes from Glebionis coronaria, assembly GCA_025667525.1. NCBI lineage: Eukaryota > Viridiplantae > Streptophyta > Magnoliopsida > Asterales > Asteraceae > Glebionis > Glebionis coronaria. The sequence goes on from CM046874.1 coordinate 175,152,561, forward strand.
TAAACCACTATATATGACACAAGCTCTTCGTTTCCCCTACTTGAAGATTGTCACTTGTCTCTTGAGCATTGAACCTAGCCTTGATTCACTCCCCTTGGTTTCTCTCCTCTTTCTCTGTTCATACGAGTAGTCGTTTTCTGTTTCGATTATATTCGGTCATTTTGGTCTCGATTTAACTCGTAATCATTCATCAAAGGCATTGTAACCTAGTACTGAAGTGGTCCAATGATTTTCAAAAGGCTTGAGATATATTTTAAGTATTTTAGAAAAACTTAGTTTTGAAAATTTCATTGATTTTCTTGGTTAAAAACTACCCATTGTGGGCGGTTCTTTAATTGTCACGGTTCAAAGCGAGGTTCCTTATCAACAAAGAACCGCGGCCCACTAGTGACTAAAATAATCAGGTTTTTTTTATTAAAAATCACTTATTCAAAACCCCCCCACTCTTTCTTCTTCCTTGAGCGACGGGTTCCATCTAAAAACCTCGATTGTTGATATACAAAAGCTTCAATCACTCAAGATTAATTAGTTTCAAGACAAGGGTTTCACTCATCCATCATCTTTCATCAATTAACTATAAGTATCTCCATTCAATTTCAATCAATTTGTTATACGGTTCTTAATTTTATAATTGGGGACTTTTAAAATTAAGATTGAATTAGAACCTAACTAGGAATGTAGGTTGACATAGTAGAATTGTAAAACCCGCATAAAATACCCATGAATATTACATGCATGAAACCCAATTAAATTAAAACTTTATATTAATTGATATACGACAGGTGTCACGAACATTTAATACAAGTATTACGTATATTATTAATAAACGATAAGTATTTACGTATAATACTAAAACAATTCAAGAAATAAAACACGACATGTAAAACACGAACACACACGATAAATATTTAAACACGAAATGAAAACGAAAACTATGACAATCCGTCAATTTATGGTTTATATTTTATTCTCAATATTTATTTGAAAACATTATTTTAATGTTATACTATGAACTCACTTATTTTTGGGAAGAAATTGGGTTTACATCTTGAAGTAGCATCGACTACGTCTAAACCGGATGATTCTACGTTACGTGCTTACGTTTACATACACCGTCTTTGGTGACAGTCCGACATTTCAGAAAGTGAATTTATCCGTGAATATTATTTTGAGATTTTAAATTTGTGTTGGTTCATAAACTCACAAATTTACGAGAAGATATTAGGACTTACAATTATAATTTAACGTCCTTTACGACTAAACCGGAAACCTTAGGATTACGTATTTACGTTTTCGAACTCCGTTTTTCATGAGACAATTTTTATTAGACTCGTTTTGTGCCATTGATTCATAATTTATAAAAACGTTTTTCCTAAAACGACCCGAGGGCACGCAAATCGAGGAAACTAGAATCGAGGAATACCCGTAAATTAGTGGGATGGGACAAAACAAGTTTATCCTACCCCTATACACATGGGACGACACAAATGCTACACCACACCAACTTGGTGTCAAGTTGTAAACAAGTTACTTACACTTGTCTTACCAAGCTTAACATGTAAGCTAACCAACACAAAACCACTTCAACCTAAACCATTTCTCACATTACACTCCATGCAAACCACTCTCAAATCCTCTCTTCCTCCTCCTTTGGCCGTCCCTTTTTACCACCACAAAACACCATCTTTGATCAAGTTTATACCATAAATCTTGTGTTTAAACTTGATCAAGATGAAGACCCTTTGAAGATATGAAGATTGGAGGTGATCCTAACATCCAAGGAGGTGATTTGGTGATGTCCAAGGGCTGATTTCTACATGAAGTTTACAAGTATTGGTGGCCATGAAGATTGGTGTTGATCTATCACAAGTTCTTCCATCAAAAATCCAAGCCTTGATGAATACCTACACAATCTTGGTGGTATAAAGACCGTTCTTCCCAACCTCTTGTTATTTTGATTATGTAATCATGTATTTTATTTCTTATTGTATATGTTTATGATGAATATATGATGATAAAAATGTTGTGTGGGGATCAAGTATTGATAAATATGATTAAAAAGATGAAAAACCATAAGAAACAAGGCTAAAATCTTGCTTAAATTGTTGGCTGTATAAAAACAGTAAGTAACCAAGTTATGAACTGATAAAATTGCATGGTGGAATCCATTTACAGTAAGTGTTAGATGTCATACACATGCGATAGTTGGCCATGCAATGGAATCATCCAAATGAGTGAGATATGATCAAAACAAGATGAGTATACCAATCTGAATAGTCTGTTTTGTAGGGACTGTTAAGGATAGATAGACATGGAATGAGCAGTAGCTATAACTAACTTATTTGTAAAAAATAATATTAAGTTTATTCCATCCAAAAATGAGCTTCTATCTCCTTATAGAACTCAAGATATGATAAAAATGGTGAAGATGAAACTAAAAATCAGATTTTGAAGAATTAATGTTTAATAGTATTATATAAGCACTCAAACTAATATTGTATAAAATGTGAATTAAAACCCACTAACATATAAATTTCATTTATATAAATATTTATAAGGTTAAATAAATGGACACTTTATAAAAATGGTAGTTGAATAAGATTTATAAGTTATAAAAACTATAAACATGATTTTTACGATTTTTTCGGCTATTACCGTAAAATTAACGTTTTTCGCCAATTAAAACATAAACGATCAAACCCGTGTAATGTAAAGTTTTTAAAAGTCATATAATGATATATAAGTACCTAATACAAGTAAAAACCAATAAAACCCGAACTATATGACATACGGACATTAACGAGCCAAGTTAGCATATTCGGACTAATAATTTAACTAAATAAGTTAAACACTTATAAAAATTACTTATTGGGCTTAACCCACTTGGCCCCAACATGAAAAGTATAATACTGATAATAAAAGTGTAAAATGTACTAATATAAAGTATTGGGCTTGTAATAGTGTAACACCCCATTTTGGAAATATCACAGTAATTATGGCGTGTCATCAAAGCATACAAGGTAAAATGTCTAAACATTACTTGACCATAAAAAGGAAAATACCGGAATCAAACATCGGTAGTCCAAAAGTAAAGCTCATCACACACAAACATAGTATAATAAAGGAAAGGACTAAACAATGTCCAAAACATAAGTATCATAAGAAAGAAAATGCATAATGTAAAGAAGGCTAGACAGCTTCCAGTCCATATGCACGTACTCTTAGTGTCTACGAGCGTCCCCGAGTACCTGCCGTTTTGGGAACATAGAAAAGGAAAACGGCTGAGCAAATACGCTCAGTGCACGGATGTACAATAAAGCATGAATAGGATAAGCATATAACATAATAACAGCGGAAGAAAACTAAGTCCCGAGTAACCTAGTTAAGTCTTAATAAAACTGATTTTATAGTTTGAAAGTCTTATGTTTATCTTATAAAAACTGTATGTCATATTTTACCATTAGCCAAGATAGGTCATGAAAATCCACCGTGCATGAATAATTGGAGGGGTGACCTCATCATGCAAATTAGAGGGGATGCCTCTAATTTAATATACTGGTTTTTGGGTAGGAGGGATCAGCTCCTTGTGAAGGATGCAAGGCACACACCACATTCACCATGAAATCCTGAATAAAAACATGTAACTAGGATGCACCCATACACCCCACATGATAAATATAAATAAATGGCCAAAAGCTGAAGGGACGCCACGAGCAATCACTCCGCCGTGGTGAAGTCATAACATCAGTGCCTCTAATGTTATGGTTATGGTACCTCCATAACTAGGTGAAACTGGTCATGCATGTATATGGCTATAGGTAATCGTAATTAAACATAAGCAATCAAACTCATAACTTATACTACGGGAAAACAGTTGGCTGCATACGGGGAATCCTAATAAGGAAAGAATGTCCATACTGAAAGGACGGGAATCCGTACCTTATGTCCAGTGAAAGAGAAAGACGAACTGCGAGAATCCTACTTCCGAATCACTAGTGCTACATAAATACGTACATGAATAAGTATCTGCTTACTAAATACATAGCTGGTTTTATGTCATGTCTTAGCTTATTTTATGTGTTCTTACCATGTTTTACTGTTTTAAAGCCTTAACTGTGTTAAATCTTATATTCTGTTTAATCTGATTAAGTATTTCTGGTATTTCATGTGTTATTATACTTACTGTGTAATAATAAGTAACTTTCCAAAAATAGCAGGTTTCCTAAAATAGAAAGTTTCCAAAAATAGAAAGTTTCCAAAAATAGAAAGTTTCCAAAAATAGAAAGTTTTCAAAAATAGAAAGTTACCAAAAATAGAAATTTTCCAAAAATAGAAAGTTTCCAAAAATAGATTTACTGCTTAAAATAGATAAGTTTCTAAAAATAGAAAGTTTCCATAAATAGATTAGCTGCCTTAATTAAATAAGTTTCTATAAATAGATTAGCTGCCTGAAATAAATAAGTTTCTAAAAATAGCTGGTTTCCATAAATAGATTAGTTTTCTTATTTAATTAAGTTTCTAAAAGAAGAAAGTTTCCATAATTAGAAATAAGCTAAGTATATAAGCCTAAGTGTTTTTCATGATTATTTTCTAAGTCATATGGTATATTGTATAGTTTAATAATTGTTTCATGTAATTTAATTAAACTATAGGTTATAATATTTATATAAAGTATAACATGTTTTTAATTAAATAGGTTAAATACTTAGGTTAAAATATGTATTATTATATATTAATAATATAAAATAAGTCATGTTAATTAATTAATTATATCCATGGTTTTAAAATAATTAATTAATTATAAGTCTTAAATATATAAATACTTAGGTTAAAATAATTTCATGATCATTAATAACTAAATAACCTAAGTCATGTTATTAAATTAATCACATCATTTTATTAATTTAAATTTTAACATAAATTCATAAACATAAAAAACTAACATACACCATGAACCGGATCTAGGCTAAAAACATGAACCGGACATGAAATCGACACCGTACCCCGAGCCAACTCGGGGCACCCCGTGTTTCCCTTGCTGCCGTGGGACCCACACGCACCAACCAAGACCATATGGTCTTGGTGGTGGTCGGCTTGGCAAACCGAAACCCCTTCGGGTTCGGTTGCAGCCTGCGGCCAAAACAAACACCCCTTAAAAACAACCTTTGATTTTATCTAACACCAAAACATGTTAGATCTATGCTTAATTATAATGTTTTTGTAAAAACATTACATGTTCATAATTTATAAAAAGATTAAATCAAAAGAAAAGGTTTAAAAAGGTTTTACCGAATTCGTGGATCAAGAGGACGAAGAACAAACACGATCAATCACCAAATCTTCAAGATCAAAGATCAAAAATCACCTTGTATGGTGGTTTTAGGGTGGCGGCACAAAGAACAAGGAAGAGGAGGTTTTAGGTTTTCTTAAAATCTTCTGTAAAGTTAATTTGTGTAGTGAAAAAGTAAATAACCCCCTTTAGTAAATTTGACAAATGGGCTTGGCCCATTTGTCCTTGTTGGCCGCGGGTAGGGACCCCACTTGGGGTACTCGTACCTTTTTCCGTGTCTCTTTATTTAGTTACTCGTTTGTGATTATTTATGTTCGTGTTTTAAGTGTTCTCGTTACGTAAATACCGTGATCTAATATATTTAATTACGCTCGTAATAAATATATATACGTAATTAATAATAGTTCGTGTTTTAATTATGTTCATGATTTCATGATCGCATGTTCGTGATTAATTATTGTTAAATATTTATTACGTGATCGTGCATAGTAAATACTTATCGTGTTCCTACACGTACGTAATACGTAAACTCCTAACACGTAATCGTAATCATGCTATATTAGGAAAGTTTTAACTAGTACGTATGATCCTAAGGGTACAATGCATGGTAAAAGCATGCGGGTTTTACAACTCTTGCCCCCTAAAAAGAATAATTCGTCCCCGAATTATAGATAAAGTAACTGGAAAAGAAGAACATACCCGAATTCAAAATACGAAATGAGGGTAAGAAGCCCGGATAGACTCCTCCGTTTCCCAAGTGGCTTCCTGCTCGGTATGATCCCTCCATAGAATTTTGACGAATGGAATCGTCTTCTTTCTCATGACTCGTTCTTGTCTGTCAAGAACTTGTTCCGGTTCTTCTATAAAAGTAAGATCTTCACGTATCTGTTCCAGTGGATACTGAACCATGTGAAGGGGATGATACTGGTACCCTCTGAGTAAGGACACATGAAACACATTGTGCACATGCGAAAGCTGCGGAGTTAACGCCAATCGGTAAGATACTTCACCGACTCGTTCAATGATATCAAACGGTCCGATGAAACGAGGACTGAGCTTCCCTTTAATCCCAAAGCGTCTAACACCACGTGCCGGCGAAACCTTAAGGAAGACGTGATCTCCTACGTTAAAGTGTAAATCCCTACGATGCTTATCGGCGTAACTCTTCTGGCGTGACCGTGCGTCCTGAATCTTCTGCTTAGCTACTGCGATCTTCTCATTTGTCATCTCTATGATTTCTGGTCCTTCGAGTGTTCGCTCGCCAACCTGATCCCAGCAGATTTGGGCGCGACACTTTCAGCCATACAACATCTAAAATGGAGCACATTTGATGCTTGCGTGCCAGCTGTTGTTGTATGCAAACTCTACCAAACAGATATATTCGTCCCAATCACCCGTCCATTCCAACGCACATGACCTCAACATATCTTCCAATGTCTGAATGGTTCGCTCCGACTGTCCGTCCGTTTGAGGATGAAAAGCCGTGCTCAGCTTAAGTTGTGTACCCCAAGCTTTCTGCAGACTTTTCCAAAAGCGCGAAGTGAATCGAGGATCTCTGTCTGAGACGATGCTGGATGGTGCACCGTGGAGTCTCAGGATCTCTCGTCTATACGTATCTGCGAGTTTACTTACCGGATCTTCCTTGCGGATCGGTAAGAAATGAGCTGATTTGGTAAGTCGATCAACGATAACCCAAATTGCATCGTGCTTCCTTTTGGTAGGCGGAAGACTGGTAACAAAATCCATGGTGATTTTGTCCCACTTCCACTCTGGAATATCTAACGGTTGAAGGAGACCGCCAGATCGCTGATGCTCGATCTTAACCTGCTGGCAGGTAAGACATTTGGAGACGTAAGTGGCCACATCCTGTTTATACCACTCCACCAAAAGTACTGCTTGATGTCATGGTACATCTTAGTCGAACCAGGATGTATCGAGAATGGGGAGCTATGAGCTTCCGCTAACAAAGCTTCCCGGAGTTCTTGGTCATCAGGAACATAAAGTCTAGTGCACTGCCATACGATACCATCTCCATCTACTCTGAATTCTGTCTGCTTCTCCAAATTCTGTACTATCGCCCAGATTTCTCCGTCATCCTTCTGAGCTTCCTTGATCTTAGATAGTAACTCAGGTTCTACTCTAAGATTGGCCCAGTAACCGTGCTGTCCACGTACCATGATCTCGATGTCTAGTCGCTCCAAGTCTCTGATGATTTCCTCTTCGATTTTAATGCCGTTGATCATTCCGGACTTCCTGCTACGAGCATCTGCTACTACATTTGCCTTTCCGGGATGATACTGTAGATTAATGTCATAATCCTTCAACAGCTCTAACCATCTCCTCTGCCTCATGTTCAATTCACGCTGAGTGAAGATATACTTCAAGCTCTTGTGGTCCGTGAAAATGTCACATGATTCCCATATAAGTAGTGCATCCATATCTTCAATGGAAACACGACTGCAGTAAGTTCCAGATCGTGCGTGGGGTAATTTTCTTCATAAGGCTTAAGCTGCCGTGAAGCGTACGCGATCACTTTCCCATGTTGCATGAGAACAAAACCAAGTCCCTTCCCCGATGCATCGCTGTAGATTTGAAATCCACTCGTACCAGATGGTAGAGTAAGAATAGGTGCAGATACTAGCTTCTGCTTCAGGTCTTCAAAGCTCTTCTCTCGATCTCCAGTCCAGACGAATTTCTCCCCTTTCCGCATCAGTTTGGTCAATGGTAGTGCTAGGCGGGAAAAGTCCTCCACGAACCTACGGTAATAGCCAACTAAGCCTAAGAAACTGCGGACTTCCGTCGCTGATGTCGGCCTTGGCCACTTAGTAATGTCCTCAACCTTCGCTGGATCCATAGTGATTCCTTCTGCTGATACAATGTGACCTAAGAATGCCACCTTGTCTAACCAGAACTCACATTTGGAGAATTTAGCATACAGCTGCTTCTGGCGAAGAATCTGTAGTACTGTACGAAGATGGTCTTCGTGTTCCTCCTTGGACTTTGAGAAAATCAGGATATCATCGATGAAAACAATGACGAATTTGTCCAGAAATTCATGGAAGATTCTGTTCATCAGATCCATGAACACTGTTGGAGCATTTGTCAGGCCAAATGGCATAACTACAAACTCGTAGTGGCCATAACGAGTACGAAAGGCAGTCTTTGCGATATCCTGCTCCTTGACCCGTAGCTGATGATAGCCTGACCTAAGATCAATATTGTAGAAGTGTTTGGCCCCTTGGAGTTGGTCAAACAGATCGTCAATGCGTGGCAGTGGATACCTATTCCGAATGGTAATCTTGTTGAGCTCGCGATAGTCTATGCAAAGACGCATACTGCCGTCCTTCTTCTTAACAAACAAAACCGGTGCGCCCCATGGAGATGAGCTCGGTCGAATGAAACCTCGCTCAAGAAGTTCTTGCAGTTGATCCTTCAGCTCCTTCAGCTCTATGGGAGCCATGCGATAAGGAGCCTTGGAGATTGGTTCAGCTCCTGGAATCAGCTCGATACTGAATTCCACTTCTCGTGCAGGTGGTATGCCCGGAAGTTCTGCTGGAAACACGTCTTAGAATTCCGACACTATTGGTTTATCCTGAATCGATGGAGATTCAACATCAATGTCGTGAACCGTAGCTAGATAACCCTCGCAGCCATGTGACAGTAGTGCACGCGCTTACAAGGTGGATATGACTTGTACAGACCGTCCGGGTATGAACCCATTATGAATGTACTCTGGTGCATTGACATCACCTAAGATAACTCGATATGAATGGCAGTCTATGGTAGCATGATACTTGGATAGCCAATCCATTCCCAAAATCATGTCAAAGTCATTCATGTCCAGCGGAAGTGCGTCGACAGGTCGAACCTTATCATCAAATTCTAGAGGAAGACTCTTGTATACATGGGTGATTAATATAGAGTCCCTCAAAGGCGTGGAAATAGTAAGCCTATTTTCTAGTGGCAAGGGAGGCGTCCTAATGTTCTTAGCATAAGCAGTAGAAATAACCGATTGAGTAGCACCCGTATCGAAAAGAACACATGCAGCGCGACCATACATATACAAGATTCCAGTGATGGTACCTGTAGACTTGTTGGCCTGGTCTCGAGATGTCGTGTAGACACGCCCAGCAGTAGGAGGAGGCTTGGTATCAGCATGACCCGATGTACCCTCCATCTCGCCCTTACGGCAATCCTTCATAATATGGCCAGGAAGACCACACTTGAAGCACGCATCAGTATTACGACGACATGGTCCTGGGTGCCTACGGTGGCAAGTAGAGCAAAGAGAGCAGGTGCTCTGGCTGGCTGAGGACCTGATAAAAACATTTTACATAAGACATGATAGTTGGGTACAAAGGACGAAGCGGATAATCGTAAGATTGAATACCAGTGATAGCTGGACGGCTAGGCTGCGAACCTCTCTGGTTCTGGTCCCTACCGTTTCCATGGTTCGTGGTAGAAGTTTGATAAAGTGTCAGAATATGAGTTATAACATAAAACATAAGGAATTTCATAAGTATCAGGACCTGCTGTTGTTGGAGTGCCCGGCGTTATTACGGTAATTGTCATTACTGCCACGCCTATCCGTAGCAGAACGGTCGTTAGTCTGACCGTTTCCCTTGGGCGGATGAGGCTACTGCTGAGTAGCCGGCTGAGACCGGTCCCCAGTTTTTTGCCTCTTGTCGGGTCTTTCAGCTTCCCCGAACTCATCCCTCTCCTGCAGCATCTCCAGTTTTCGTGCTGCATCGGCCACTTGTGCTATAGTGTTGAACGTAGCACACACCAGATTGTTTGCGACCGATGTGCGAAGAGCCCATCTGAAGTGATGTGCCTGCTCTTCAGGAGTACCTGCTGCCGCACCAAGGAAACCAGCCAAGCAAAGAAAGCGCTGCATAAACTCGTTGCCATTCTCCCCAACTCTCTATCGGATCCCATGGTACTCTCTCTTGAGCTTGTCCTGCTCAGCATTGGGAAAGAACTGCTCCATCACCCTGTCCTTGAACTGAGCCCAAGTCAAACTAGCAACCCACTCATCACCACCTTCAGATTGCATCAATGCTAACCACCAGTTGAGTACATCGCCTTCGAACTGATAGCATGCCAACCTCGCCTAGTATGCGGGGTCACAGCCCATAGCGTTGAAAATCTTCTCGATGTGAGCCAACCAGCTTTCAGCATCGCTGGGGCTATCTGTCTTCTCAAAAGCTCGAGGGCGGAGCTTGTTGAATCTCTCCAGCCATACTGCTAATGTCACTGGAGGAGGAGGAGGAGGTGGCTGATTGTGCTGCTGATTGTTGGCAGCTTGAACTTTAGCCCTGATGTCATTCCTTAGTTGAGGAAGCAAGGCTTGCATGGCAGCCTGAATTGCAACATTGAGCTGCTCCTGTTCGCGTGTGAGAACCATCTGACAGTATAACATAAAACATATGATTAAACAGATCAAAACATAAAATATAATATATACATGAAAACAATTTATACTAAAATTTCACGAGAAAAATTTTATGCAAGAAAATTTTTGTATGAATGCATGATGCGGTTTTATGAAAACTTTTGTATGCTCGAGAGTGAACGCCTCTGGTCAGTTCACCCAAAACAAAAGACATAGCGAGGGGACGCCTATGGGTCGATCCCAAATCTAAAAGTTTCGATAAAACACATGCGACTAAATAGGGCCAGTCCTGTACCAACCATTACTTAGTCAAAAACCCTGCAACAATGACATGTATATGTATGCTTAAAAATGATGAATGCATGAAAACAACTGTCAGTTCTAGGAAGACCGTAGTGACTACCCACTAATCACAGGTCATATTTGGGAGCCTACAGGTCGAAGCCTTGGCTCTGATACCATAATTGTAACACCCCATTTTGGAAATGGAAATATCACAGTAATTATGACGTGTCATCAAAGCATACAAGGTAAAATGTCTAAACATTACTTGACCATAAAAAGGAAAATACCGGAATCAAACATCGGTAGTCCAAAAGTAAAGATCATCACACACAAATATAGTATAATAAAGGAAAGGATTAAACAATGTCCAAAGCATAAGTATCATAAGAAAGGAAATGCATAATGTAAAGAAGGCTAGACAGCTTCCAGTCCATATGCACGTACTCTTAGTGTCTACGAGCGTCCCTGAGTACCTGCCGTTTTAGGAACATAGAAAAGGAAAACGGCTGAGCAAATATGTTCAGTGCACGGATGTATAATAAAGCAATAGGATAAGCATATAACATAATAACAGCGGAAGAAAACTAAGTCCCTAGTAACCTGGTTAAGTCTTAATAAAACTGATTTTATAGTTTGAAAGTCTTATGTTTATCTTATAAAAACTTTTTGTCATATTTTACCATTAGCCAAGATAGGTCATGAAAATCCACCGTGCATGAATAATTGGGGGGGTGACCTCATCATGCAAATTAGAGGGGTTGCCTCTAATTTAATATACTGGTTTTTGGGTAGGAGGGATCAGCTCCTTGTGAAGGATGCACGACACACACCACATTCACCATGAAATCCTGAATAAAAACATGTAACTAGGATGCACCCATACGCCCCACATGATAAATATAAATAAATGGCCAAAAGCTGAAGGGACGCCACGAGCAATCACTCTGCCGTGGTGAAGTCATAACATCAGTGCCTCTAATGTTATGGTTATGGTACCTCCATAACTAGCTGAAACTGGTCATGCATGTATATGGCTATAGGTAATCTTAATTAAACATAAGCAATCAAACTCATAACTTATACTACGGGAAAACAGTTGACTGCATACGGGGAATCCTAATAAGGAAAGAATGTCCATACTGAAAGGACGGGAATCCGTACCTTATGTCCAGTGAAAGAGAAAGACAAACTGCGAGAATCCTACTTCCGAATCACTAGTGCTACATAAATACGTACATGAATAAGTATCTGCTTACTAAATACATAGCTGGTTTTATGTCATGTCTTAGCTTATTTTATGTGTTCTTACAATGTTTTATTGTTTTAAAGCCTTAACTGTGTTAAATCTTATATTCTATTTCATCTGATTAAGTATTTCTAGTATTTCATGTGTTATTATACTTATTGTGTAATAATAAGTAACTTTCCAAAAATAGCAGGTTTCCTAAAATAGAAAGTTTCTAAAAATAGAAAGTTTCCAAAAATAGAAAGTTTCCAAAAGTATAAAGTTTCCAAAAATAGAAAGTTACCAAAAATTGAAAGTTTCCAAAAATAGAAAGTTTCCAAAAATAGAAAGTTTCCAAAAATAGATTTACTGCTTAAAATAGATAAGTTTCTAAAAATAGAAAGTTTCCATAAATAGATTAGCTGCCTTAATTAAATAAGTTTCCATAAATAGATTAGCTGCCTGAAATAAATAAGTTTCTTAAAGTAGCTGGTTTCCATAAATAGATTAGATGCCTTATTTAATTAAGTTCCTAAAAATAGAAAGTTTCCATAATTAGAAATAAGCTGGTTAAATAAGCTAAGTATATAAGTCTAAGTGTTTTTCATGATTATTTTCTAAGTCATATAGTATGTTGTATAGTTTAATAATTATTTCATGTAATTTAATTAAACTATAGGTTATAATATTTAATTAAAGTATAACATGTTTTTAATTAAATAGGTTAAATACTTAGGTTAAAATATGTATTATTATATATTAATAATATAACCTAAGTCATGTTAATTAATTAATTATATCCATGGTTTTAAAATAATTAATTAATTATAAGTCTTAAATATATAAATACTTAGGTTAAAATAATTTCATGATCATTAATAACTAAATAACCTAAGTCATGTTATTAAATTAATCACATCATTTTATTAATTTAAATTTTAACATAAATTCATAAACATAAAAATACTAACATACACCATGAACCGGATCTAGGCTAAAAACATGAACCGGACATGAAATCGACACCGTACCCCGAGCCAACTCAGGGTACCCCGTGTTTCCCTTGCTGCCGTGGGACCCACACGCACCAACCAAGACCATATGGTCTTGGTGGTGGTCAGCTTGGCAAACCGAAACCCCTTCGGGCTCGGTTGCAGCCTGCGGCCAAAACAAACACCCCTTAAAAACAACCTTTGATTTTATTTAACACCAAAACATGTTAGATCTATGCTTAATTATTATGTTTTTGTAAAAACATTACATGTTCATAATTTATAAAAAGATTAAATCAAAAGAAAAGGTTTAAAAAGGTTTTACCGAATTCGTGGATTAAGAGGAAGAAGAACAAACAAGATCAATCACCAAATATTCAAGATCAAAGATCAAAAATCACCTTGTATGGTGGTTTTAGGGTGGCGACACAAAGAACAAGGAAGAGGAGGTTTTAGGTTTTCTTAAAATCTTCTGTAAAGTTAATTTGTGTAGTGAAAAAGTAAATAACCCCCTTTAGTAAATTTGACAAATGAGCTTGGCCCATTTGTCCTTGTTGGCCACGGGTAGGGACCCCACTTGGGGTACCCGTACCTTTTTCCGTGTCTCGTTATTTAGTTACTCGTTTGTGATTATTTATGTTCGTGTTTTAAATGTTCTCGTTACGTAAATACCGTGATCTAATATATTTAATTACACTCGTAATAAATATATATACGTAATTAATAATAGTTCGTGTTTTAATTACGTTCATGATTTCATGATCGCATGTTCGTGATTAATTATTGTTAAATAATTATTACGTGATCGTGCATAGTAAATACTTATCGTGTTCCTACACGTACGTAATACGTAAACTCCTAACACGTAATCGTAATCATGCTATATTAGGAAAGTTTTAACTAGTACGTACGTTCCTAAGGGTACTATGCATGGTAAAAGCATGCGGGTTTTACAAATAGGCTTATTGGGCCTAAAACATGTAAATAAGTAAAACTAGTATAAAAAATGTTACCAACACATAAACACTATAATGAATGAGTAAAAATGTATAAACCCACTTGATCACCATCATATATATAAAATCATCATATGTATACATAATTGTTATTTTGATAAAGTCATTGGACAAAAGTATAAGACGAGTATTATTTGTCTAGGTTTCGGTGATTGAAGAACGTATCATACATCCGAATTGCCGATAACCCGCTTTCCCACATCAACGTGAGTTCATAGCCTCGCACTCTTTTAAATATTTTTATGAAATGTTTTATAAACCCACGAGGGAGATAACATGTTAGTTTTTATGAATTAGGACACTAGTTGTTCCGATTGTTTGTTTATTGATTTGGACCCGAATGATTGTATGACCCGATGAATGATTAAATGACCCGATAGATGAAATGAAATGGATTATTAAAGTTAGGTTATGTCACTAAAAGTCCCATTAGCATGAATTGTGAACTACCGGGATTTGGTAGACCCTTATGCATATAATAGTACTATTTGGGGACGATCAACCCAGTTCGCGCCTTGACGGTTGATCCCCGTCGTGCCACATTGATTGGTAAGCGAATTTATGTATGAGAAGATTTACACAAGCGTGATTATTGTGAAGACACGCTAATTTAGATGGGAAAATGAGTTTTGGGCTAGCTACCCGTTGTTTGGTTTAGTAAGGTAACAATGTCATGCGGCTTATAATAATCCAATTAACGAAATACTGCTATGCGCACCGAATTATGATGTATCGCCTGACTAGCAGTACGGGGTCTTATTATTGATATTATGTTCGTGTTTTGGTTTTATATAACCATATTCATATAACGGTTTTTATTTAATCTATACAACGTTATAAAACGTATTGTATGATGTTTTTAACGACAATGGTTCGTATAATGATTTTGAAGGCGAAAGCCTATATTATGATTTTGATAAAGTATAAAATGACTTTGGCTATTTTATGGCCTATTACAATGATTTGTACAAAATGTTTTTCGGTAATAATTTTATACCGATGTTATATTGATGGATTTCATTAAACTCTATGAATTCACTCGGCGTTATCGCTGACCTTTTCTTTTAACATGTTTTATCTCAGGTACTTGAAGGTAATTCTCGGGAAGACGACAAAGAATTCATGGCCCGCACTTAAATAATAGTTTCCATTCAAATGCTTTGTAAAACTTGTATGAAATACAATGACTTTGGACCTATGTAAATTTGATATTTATGAATGGAAATGCTTTATTATTAAACGACGCGATTTTTAAGCGTTGTCTATGATGTGAGTAATGTGTTATCCCGTAACACCAACGAGTCTTCCGCTGTATTGAACTGTATAAATTTTGGGGTGTTACAGTTTGGTATTAGAGCTCTCGTTATAGAGAACGAAAGATTTTTAAAACCAAGGTTTTGAATAAAACATTTCAAAATATTTTAACTACAAACATTTTTCTCAAAATGTCTAAAAATCTTTTGACTATAACGGTGCCGAAGAATTCCCGAGTTACCGACAAGGCCAGACTGAGAAGTGTTAATTTAATATATATATAACTTGGATTATATATATATATATATATATATATATATATATATATATATATATATATGATGTAATTTTATTACATGATTGTTTGATGATTATTTTGATATTTTATACGAGGTATTTATACGACGTAGATTGTCACAAGGAACCCTAAATCCCCTAGTAAATTAATCGAAGCTATTCTCATAGGAATTCTAGCTATCCTAGATCTAAACCAAGTTGTGGATATTTATGATCCCAAAAAAATGGTTGATATTCATAGGAATGTTAATATTAGTTGATTGTGATATTGAAGAAGAATTGGCGAGATTAAAACTGATATCGATGTTATGACGATCTTTCCTTATAGAGTGGAGTTGGACAAAAACATTACCACCTAGAAAGATGTCATCTGATTTGGTGTCATGCAATTCTTAAATTTGGAAATCGCAAGGGTGAATGTTGCACTTGAGGCTGTCATTGGAACCTTTACCGAAAAGGCTCATGCCACTAGTACCTTTCCGAGAAGTCTAATTGAATGTGTGAGTCATCTAATACTAGTGACTCATTTGATAACTATTGATGAGGATCTATAGGATTGGAAATTAAGTGTTGATTCATATCGAGCTTTTATTGCCCTTTTAAGGTTTAAAAACAAAGTTGAAAGTATTGGAAAATGTGGTAGGATATCGACTTAAGTATAAGTTGGTTGAAACTTGAATAAAGTAAAAAAAAAAACTTAACCCGTATGGAATATGAGATTGATAAGAGGAAGTCGTTAAGTTCTGTGATTGAATCATAAGGTTTTAAATGATTGTTGGTTCGTGTTAAGGGTTGTTCTTAGGCCATTGTCCAATAATGAGGATGCCCAGTGTCCAGGAAATAAATTAAAGAAATCTTCTTCTGAATAGGGACCGATGGATCTTCCGGGATAGGTGGAACCCCCATGACTCTTGTAGACTAGTATTCATTGTGGTATCTTTTAAAAATCCCTAACTTAACTGAGACATCAGTTGGTAGGATAAGTTCTGGGAATTGTATGACATAGTGACACGTAATGTGTTACGGTACAATTTTGACTTGTTTGTGATTAATGAAAAGACTAACTTTGATTGCTAAATTCTACATGAATCGATGATATCTATCTTTTCTTGCTTCTTCCTAATGCTCGAATTAGTGATGCAACCATTGAACAAGTACTCATCTCAAATTGAGTTACGTTGTGGATTATTCTTTTTGAGTGCCATCGAGGTTAGTTCTTGGTAAACAACTTTTCATCACTCTTTTGCAGATCACTCATTGTTTTTATAAAGATAAAACAGTATCCTTTGAGAAAGCTGAATTTTCATCACTATATGGTGTTGGAAATTTAGTGCAATTGTGGGATCGAGTCATACTTGTAAATGGGTTTGGAGGTACGGAGTGTACACCCATTAAGTCCCTGACCTCCCTGGACTCAATATAGTGGTTGAAAGTTCATCAGTAGGAAGCTGCTTCTGGTTAGGAAGTTGCTCCTGGTGAGGAAGTTGCTCCTGGTTAGGAAGTTGCTCCTGGTTAGGAATCAATCTGCTCCTTGTCAGGAAGTTGCTCCTGTTTAGGACGCTGCTCCTGGTGATGCACAAAGTCTTTGTAACCTCTTTGACTAATCAATGAGGGTTGAATATTGACTTGATGACCAGGTTTATGGTCATGTAACCACTATGGTTTCATGTAGGTAATTATGAGCTTAATTGGCCGATTAATGCTCTTAATTACCATTGACTATGAGTTACATCCTTCTAGGACTAGGATCACTATAAATAGTGATCATATTTGCATGATGAAATATACCGAAACAAGAAACACTTACACGCACAAAGTTCTTGATTTGTGCCTAAAACAAGAACTAACTCTTGGTTTTATCCCAAGGAGGTATTCGTGTTAACCCAGGCATAGGGTCGAATAATCTTCTTTGCAAAGTGATTACACGACTTCAAGAGATATCTGGTAACCATTCATTGGTACGTAGTTAGGCTATTGATTATCTTCACCCTATTGGAACGAAGTAAACCCCAACAATCAAAGAAGATTATTTTGTGATAATCAATGGCGGCGGCAATGAAGCATATGGTGGCTAACTTCTCCAAACTGGACAAGTTTGAAGGGGTTGATTTTAGGAGATGGCAGAAGAAGATGCACTTTCTTCTTTCTACCATGAACGTGGTGTACGTGCTGACCACTCCCATTCCTGATGGTGGTGATGATGCTACTTTGGAGGAACTGAGGAAAAGGAGCAAATGGGAGAATGATGATTATGTGTGTCGCGGCATAATTCTCAATGGTATGTCTGATTCTTTATTTGATATTTACCAAAATGTTGAATCTGCTAAAGAACTATGGGATTCCTTGGAAGCCAAATATATGGCTGAGGATGCATCAAGTAAGAAGTTCCTTGTGAGTGATTTCACACATTACAAAATGACTGATTCAAGACCAGTCATGGAACAATACAATGAACTTCTTGGAATACTTGGCAGATTTACACAACATAAAATGAACATGGATGAGACCATTCAGGTCTCGTGTGTCATTGACAAACTACCCCCTTCTTGGAAAGATTTCAAGCACACCTTGAAACATAAGAAGGAGGAATTAACTCTTGTTGAGTTAGGCAGTCATTTGCGCATTGAGGAATCCCTCAGGGTGCATGAAAGTGATAAGCCAAAGAGCAACAATGTTGCTGGTTCATCTGTTGTCAATATGGTGGAGCATAAAAACTCCACCAGGTACAATGACAACAAGGGCAAACGTAAGCATCATGATAACACCAAAGCTAATCCTAACAAGAAGTCATTAGTGGCTTGTTGGAAGTGTGGGAAACCTGGACACTTCAAAAGGGATTGCAAAGGTGTTAGCATTAGCAACCAAGCTAATGGATCAGGCACAAAAGGTCAGAATATGTTTAATGAATCTCTCCAGATTTATTATGTTACATATGTATCTGAAGCTTATTTTGTGCAGGATGATGATGTTGCGTGGTGGGTTGACTCTGGAGCAACAATACATGTGTGTAAAGATAGATGCTGGTTCAAGACTTATGAGTCAATGAATGATGGATCTATTCTTCACATGGGAAATGAGTCAACAGCCCTAGTGCATGGACGTGGTTGTGTAGATCTTAAATTTAGTTCTGGAAAGATTGTTTCTGTGTTTAATGTTTTGCATGTTCCTAATATTAGGAAGAACTTGGTTTCTAGTAGTGTTTTGAATAATTGTGGTTATAAACAAGTGATTGAATCTAATAAATTTGTTTTATCTAAACATGGTGTGTTTATTGGTTTTGGCTATTTGAGTAATCAAATGTTCAGGCTTAGTATTGATTCTAGTATAAATGTTGATTCTGTCCTGATGACTACCACTAAACTGAATGATTCATCACTATGGCATGCTAGACTAGGCCATGTCCACTATAAGAGGATGCAAGATATGTCTAAGGATGGGTTAATTCCAGCTTTTGACATGGACACTGATAAGTGTCAGACTTGTATGCTGAACAAAATTACTAAGAAACCATTTCAGGATGTAAAACGTGAAACTACAGTTTTGGAGCTAATCCATAGTGACCTATGTGATTTGCATGCTACTCCCTCATTAGGGAATAAGAAATACTTGGTAACATTTATTGATGATGCTTCTAGGTTTTGCTATGTTTATTTGTTACATACTAAGGATGAAGCATTAGATAAATTTAAAGTATTTAAAACTGAAGTTGAATTACAACAAGGAGTCCAAATCAAAAGATTTAGGACTGATAGGGGAGGTGAGTACATGAATACTCAGTATTTTCAGTCTGTTGGAATAATCCATGAAACTACTGTCCCCTATACTCCACAACAAAATGGCATATCAGAAAGGAAAAATAGAGTACTAAAAGAGATGGTTAACTCCATGTTGTCCTACTCAGGACTGAGTCAAGGGTTTTGGGGAGAAGCTATGTTAACAGCTTGCTATTTATTAAATAGGGTTCCTAATAAAAGGAACAGGATTACCCCTTATGAACTCTGGACTAAAGGGAAACCAAACTTGAACTACCTCAAAGTTTGGGGTTGTAGGGCTGTTGTAAGACTCCCTGATCCAAAGGTGAAAACCTTGGGTGAAAGATGCATTGAACGCATCTTTGTTGGATATGCTGAGCATTCCAAGGCTTATAGGTTCTATGTTATTGAACCTAATGATTCACTTTCAATAAACTCAATCATTGAATCAAGGGATGCTAACTTTGATGAGACTAGGTTCTCATCAGTCCCTAGACCAAGCCTTAGGACTCCTATAGGAGCTGAGGACATTGGTGTTTCAGTGGAACCTGAAAGGGCCACTAATGAGGTTGTGGTTCAGCAACCTGAGCCTGAGCTTAGAAGAAGCACAAGGCAAAGGACTCCAAAGAATTTTGGGCCTGAATTTCAACTATACCTAGTTGAAGGAACAACGGATGAGGTCTCTGACCAGTACTACTATTGCTTTAATGTTGAGGATGATCCCAAAACATTTGATGAAGCAATGAAGTCCCAGGATGTTGCTTTCTGGAAAGAAGCAATCAATGATGAGATAGATTCCATCATGGGCAACAACACTTGGGTGTTGGTTGATCTACCTCCAGGTTGCAATCCACTTGGATGCAAATGGATCTTTAAAAGAAATATGAAGGTAGATGGAACTATTGAAAAGTTCAAGGCAAGGTTAGTCATTCAAGGCTTTAAAAAAAAGTCAGGGATAGACTATTTTGATACTTATGCTCCAGTAGCACGTATCAGTACCATAAGAATGTTAATTGCTCTAGCAAGTATTCACAATCTGATTATTCATCAGATGGATGTGAAGACAACATTCTTGAATGGTGATTGAGATGAGGAGGTTTATATGAACCAACCTCAAGGTTTCATCATGCCTGGTCATGAAGGTAAGGTGTGTAAACTGATTAAGTCCTTATATGGACTCAAACAGGCACCTAAGCAATGTCATCAAAAGTTTGATGAAGTGGTTTTGTCTAATGGTTATTTACTTAACCAAGCTGACAAATGTGTATATAGCAAATTTGATGAATCTGGTAAAGGAGTTATCATTTGCATATATGTTGATGACATGTTAATCTTTGGTACTGACCAAGTTCAGGTTGATTTAACCAAAGAGTTTTTGTCATCAAGGTTCTCTATGAAAGACATGGGGAAGGCTGATGTTATCCTTGGCATAAGGATTAAACATGAAAGTGATGGTATTGTAATTTCTCAGTCTCATTATATTGAGAAGGTCCTGAAGAAATTTAATCACTTTGATTGTACTCCAGTGAGTACACCTATGGATACAAGTGAGAAACTAATGCCTAACAATGGTCAGGCTGTCTCCCAGCTTGAGTATTCTAGGGTGATTGGTTGCTTGATGTATGCCATGACTAGTACTAGGCCTGATATTGCTTTTACAGTGGGTAAACTAAGTAGGTACACTAATAATCCTAGTACTCAGCATTGGCAAGCAATTCAGAGGGTACTAAAGTATTTGAAAGGAACAATGGATTATTGTTTGTCATATACTGGATATCCTTCAGTGTTGGAAGGTTACACTGATGCAAGTTAGATCAGCAATACTGAGGATAATTCATCCACAAGTGGCTGGGTATTCCTTCTTGGCGGTGGTGCAATTTCTTGGGCATCCAAGAAGCAAACTTGCATTACTGGTTCAACAATGGAATCTGAATTTGTGGCTCTAGCAGCTGCTGGTAAAGAGGCTGAATGGTTGAGAAACTTGCTTCTTGAGATTCCATTGTGGGTCAAACCTATGGCACCCATATCTATCCGTTGTGATAGTGCAGCTACATTGGCTAAGGCTTATAGCCAAATGTACAATGGTAAGTCTAGACACTTAGGTGTTAGACATAGCATGATTCGTGAGTTGATCACGAATGGGGTGATTCAATAGAGTTTGTGAGGTCTCAACAAAACTTAGCTGATCACTTGACGAAGGGATTGGCTAGAGACTTGGTTATAAAGTCTGGTAAAGGGATGGGTTTAGAAGTCCACTCTAGTCACTGAATGCTAGGACACCCAACTCCCTCCTGAGGAAACTTGGGAGCTGAGTTCAATGTGGAAAGCTGAACATTCAGGGGACTGAAGCACATGTTTTACATATCATCCCAATGATGTGCTTGTACCTGCTGAAAGGAGGATGAAGTTATAAACTTCTTAATGGTTAATTTCTTTGAAAAAGTGCTTAAGCAGGAGCATGAATTAAAGAGGAACCACCTATGTAAATGTTGAGGTTTCGCCGCCTCAAGGAGCATGGACTTTGGCTCTTACAACATTTATGAATTGGATATGGACACATGGCTTGTATGGTGTCAGGAGCGTTTTAAGTGTTTGAAAACTTGTGTGTATTTTATCTTCAGGTATTCAAAGTAGTTGAAGGGTTCAATTCTTAGAACACCCTGATTCTCGAATATTTAAAGTGATGTACTAAAATGGAAATTCAATCCTCAGGACATTTTCATTTATGCACTGGTTTTGTTAAAGTTGATTTTCATGCAAAAGGAATTGTACTAAATTGGGGAGGATTGTTGGAAATTTAGTGCAATTGTGGGATCGAGTCATACTTGTAAATGGGTTTGGAGGTACGGAGTGTACACCCATTAAGTCCCTGACCTCCCTGGACACAATATAGTGGTTGAAAGTTCATCAGTAGGAAGCTGCTTCTGGTTAGGAAGTTGCTCCTGGTGAGGAAGTTGCTCCTGGTTAGGAAGTTGCTCCTGGTTAGGAATCAATCTGCTCCTGGTCAGGAAGTTGCTCCTGTTTAGGACGCTGCTCCTGAGTTGATTATGAAATACCTTGGAAAACTTAATTATTTTCATAACAAAGAAAATCTTTGTAAATTTGTTTCTGATTCTTATTTAAGAATTAAGCATGAAAATGTTTTTATTATAAACATGATGATAGAATTTTGACGAACTGAGTATTGCATCGTTAATCTTGAAATTCTATATAGTTGCGCGCCTACATACAATTTGGAATGGACCATGCAAGGCTGATTAGTAGTCACCATAAAACTGATTAATAAACACTACATTTTCTTTGAAGATTGTGAAAGATTAAATTTTATGAGATCTGCAAGAAGTGAAAAAATAATGACATATTGATAGGGACACCTACATATGTGCCCGTACCATTTATTCTTCTGATTCGAATTTACTCATCTGTGGAAATTGTCTTATTTGACAAATTGATATTCCCTTCTTGTCCAATTCTCCCGTAGTGAGATTCTTAGGAAAAGTATCTGATTACCGAGTGTTGATACCCGACTGGATGTATCGACGTTCCTATCATTTCTTTTGATTAGATTTCATTTGAATGACCTGGGTAACGATCCGAGGAGCTTTTGAATGCGTACTCAAATTATGAAAAAATGGGATATATTCATATTCGTTAAATGTTTTCGTTTGTATCTGATTTGAAATTCTCTGGCGTAGATTATGCGTTGACCTTACTCTTTCTAATGGTAGTTGTGTCTCCATATATCCTTGAATTTGTGAAGGATTATGAGTTATTATTAGTATTTTGAGAAGTTCACATCTTATCAACGGCAATAAAACTAAAAAGTTGATAGTGCCAGTAGAATGAATTGATTGATTATGACATGACGACATTGTCTTAATTGATGGGAACTCGAATAGAATTCCCATAAATGATAAGATGTTAATTATCAAAACTGATCTAAATAATTCTTGATGAATGACCATATCCTGCATTTAGACTTGAAATTATACCGTGAATGGTTGTGAAGTAGTCATAGATACTATAATCTAGAAAGAACTTAAAGAAAATTTACTAAAAGATGTTTATCTTATCTGAAACTTTAGGAGGTATTTGCTGGTGAATTACCTAGACTTTCGCCATTAAGGCAAGTTGAATGTGGTATTGATTATATTCCCGGTGTTGCACCTGTGACATGTGCACTGTACATCAGCACCATCTGAATTAAAGGAATTACTGTACAACTGAGAAAGTTGTCAGAGAAAGCTTTTATTCTACCGAGCTCGTCATCATGAAGAGCCATGGTATTATTATTCCTTAAATTTACTGATTACCGTGAACAAAGTAAATTGGCAATCTAAATCGATATCCACTACCCAAGATGATAGATTTGTTCGATCATTTACAAGGTTCTAGTGTATATTTAAAATTTGATCCACGGCATTGGTTATCATCAACTTCGCATCCGCGAAAAAGATTATCTATTCCAATCACTACATCCAGAACTTGTAATAAACATTATGAGTTTCACGTGACGTCGCTTGGATTGACCAATGCACATGTAGTATTCATAAATCTGGTGAATCCGTGTGTAGGCTGTAATTTGATAAATTCATGCTCGTGATCATTGATACATGGGTTCAGATTTTATCTCGGTATCTTCTTGAATTGATCACGGTTCAAAGTGGAATAGTTGTTCTTGGTTACTAAAAGGGGTTGGTTTTGGTTATCTGATTTAAATTAAAAGCAAGTATGAAAATGTCGTTGAGTGACATTAAAGTGTTTAAAAATTATTTAGAAAAGCACTTAAAACATAAAACTTTGCAAAACTTTAAAGCGTAAAAACTTAAGCCATCGGAATAAAACAACTCCTATCTATCAGAATGCACCATCGGAATAATCATCAAAACAAGCCATCGGAATATCCATGTGAAGGTCCATCGGAATAATCAAGATCAAATCTATCGCAATGTTGTCTTATCGGAAAGTCCTAGATCAGAAAGTTTTAGATCGGAATACTTTAAATACCTCTGTCGCAATGTTGTTCTATCGGAAAGTTGCTGTCGAAAAATGGGCAGAGTTTCGTCTTAACAAGGACCTTAGTTCCATCGGAATATGCGATCGCAATAAGCGATCGCAATCCAGATCGGAATAAGGGGAAAATGTCAACCGATCGCAAAGTAAAACCCAAGTGGGTTATTGCGATCAAAATAAGTGATCCGTTGGAATGTGTAGAATCCCCAAGATTACGATGGAAGCAATACTTATCCGAATTTGGTGGCCAGCTTAAAACTCAATAAGCATGTATAATAAGCTATCTTATCCGAATCTTAAACAACCTAAAAAGCTTAAATTTGACAACTTTTCAAAACATAAAATCAAACACTTTATGAAAGGAACTTTAAATTGACTAACACTTTTAATAAATCCGAAAATCAATAAGCTAGAACTTGAAATAAGCCAACAAGCATAGAGAGCTTATGGCTTAAACGTATACGAGCTTTTGTAAGCACAAGAAATGAACTTTCTTATCATACAACCTCAACTTCAATCACGGATCATGAAGGATTCGAATCAAGATTAAGGGATCGGATCAAAAATTAACCAAGATCAAGAAATATAGAAGGAGATTTAAGAACACAAAGCTTAAACTTTAACTTGATTAATGGAAATTCAAATACACAAAGTTTAACCTTGCAAAATTAAAAGAAAGAAAAGATGAAAAATTTAGTGAGAGAAAGTTGGGAACTTTCTCTCTCTAAAACTAGAAAGAAGAATGAAAAACTAAAACTAGCTCACCCCCTCCTAATGTGATTAGGAGGGTATTTATAGGGAGTTGGGAAGTGCATGTGTGGTGCTTCCTTCTTTCTTTTTCTTCTCGACTCGATTTAATTCATTTGTCTTTCTCGATGTCGTCTCGGGTATAATTAAACTCGTCTTAATATTTCTTCGTTTATTTAGACTCGAGTTCCTTCGACATATGTAAATCTTCCATCTTTGGTCCTTTTCTTCGATAAATCTTCAAATAGGCCCATCGACTTCAAATCTTTTGCATCTCTTGGACAATAGACTTCGTCTTGAGTCTTTTTCTTTGATAGAACCCGTGCAATCCCATGTTTTCTTCAATATTTATCCGGTTGGCTCTGAAAACACAATAAACACAAAAAACAAGCATAATTCCAAACAAATGATATTAAATACGCGTTTTGGTCTCGTTTTAGCAAGAAATAAGTGGTACAAGGATGGGTGTTTTCACACCTATCAAATCCCCTACACTTAACCATTGCCATGACCTCATGCAATGCTTAGTGATAAAGCAAATTTACACTTCTCTCATAATCAATCAACCTTGGCCTTATTAACATACTAAACAAAAATTAAAGTACTAACAGAAATTAAAACTTTAAAGTAAACAAAAGGATAGAAAACCATTTTCACTCGAAAATAGCTATATGGAAATAACTTGCAAAGAGATCAAGGACTTACATTAGGGCTTTGGCGCTGCGAAGATTTATCACCCTCAAGTTTCACGTTCCCCAAACTAAGCTTAAAAACGAGATCATTGTTATTATAAGTTAGCAAAGAAAACACTTACACACATGGCTTAATTATATGCTTAAACTCCCTTATTCCTAGGTGTATCTCTTATATTTTATTTTTGTCTTAGAATGATCATGAAGATGCATTTTTGGACTTATTTCGATAGTTTATTAAGGCTGAAAGCAAAGTAGGACGATTTGATCAATAGTTAGCTAAAGGACAAAATCTCTTAAAACTGCTTCTCGGGATATCAAAAAGTTCATATCTTGGCATAACTCGCTTCACGATTTGAGACCTTTCTCGGGCCGATATTTGACATGTACTTCATACTTCATATCTTGAGAGACGTGCTTGAGATAATGGTCTTCTCATCGTTAATAGAGTTTCTTCACTTGGAGACTTTTGAGGGGTACTACAACTTTGTTGACCACGACTTCATGATTATTTCTTCAATTGCCAATTGGGATTTTGAGATACAACGATCCGCCTCCTTTTCGGACTTGGATCTATTTATCCTCATACCTTGTTAGGGTCTTTTCGGATAGACTTCTCCATGATCTTTATGGGAGTTGATTGCTTTTCGTCGTGAGTCTTGATCCTTCATATCGATTTTGGGAATAATGCTTTTCACATCACCTTGGATCTTTAGCAATAAGATTGAATCCTCATGCCTTGTTAGGGCCTTTTCGGACTCGCCAGTCTTCGCGCCCCGCTTCATAAGTTATGCCTTGGCTATGAACTCTTATCATTACCGAGCAACTTTTAAACGATCTTGGGCTAGAAGCTAAGTAACTTTTTAAATCGTACGACCTTACATATTGCGGATAAATTATTAGCAAGTGATGGGAGAATAGGCAAATAATTACACCCAGTGAGCTTGTGCAAGAATATCGACTTATAATTGACTCTATCATTTCTCGTTCTCTATAATTTAAAATCTCAAGTAATGAGACTCGTGGATGCTTAGCCTAATAAACCAATTAAGGTCTACATGGTTAAGGATACTGGCTAGAATAAACTTGGATAAGTCTATTCGGGTTGAGTCAAAATAATCGCAACGGGCCTAATATGTCAAAGATTTCAAAACTAGCTACACCACTTTATTAATATTTTTGACTTTATTGCGGGATAAATACATATGAAAGCAACGATAAAAATTTTAAAATTACGACTAAATGGCCAAAGTTAATTAAAAATTTGAAAAATGTTGAAAAAGATGATTTTCCGGTTAAATGAAGGCATTTTCATGGAAAAGTCCACTTAAAACTTCGATAGAAGTCCCCCTACACTTAAGATAAACATTGTCCTGAATGTTTAAGCATGTGGGAAAGGTCTCCCCTACGCTTATGACATTGTGCACGTTGGTTAAATCAAGCTAAGGAAGAGACGACTAACGTGATCAATTTCAAATGTGAGTATGAAGAAAATTGAATCACGATAGTTGAGAGATAGAACCGGATTTCAAATAACACGGAAGCATGGTTCTTCAAAGGTTCCAAAAGTGCACTGATCCCTGTAATCACATCACTACACAAACACAAACAACCTATAGAGGTCCCCCTACAGTTAGGAGGTTAAAACAGAAAAGGATAGATACTCGGGCTGCCTCCCGAGGAGCGCTTGTTTTTGATAATCGAGTCACGAGCCTGACTCGACCCAAAATTAGTTCATGGGAAATGTGGGGAGGGATGGAATCATCTCGGGAGAGATGTCCTCACCAAAGTACAACTTCACTCGTTGGCCATTCACCTTAAAATTAGGTCCATTAGGTTGAGCAAGCTCGAGAGTACCATATGGAAAAATTTGGGCAATGGTGAATGGGCTGGACCAACGAGATTTCAGCTTGCCCAAAAAGATTTTCAACCGAGAGTTAAAGAGTAAAACTTTGTCTCCAACTTGGAACTCTCGGTTCTTAATCTTAGAGTCGTGAATGAGCTTAGTCCTTTCCTTATAGATCAAAGAATTTTCATAAGCCTCATTTCGGAGTTCGTCCAGCTCATTGAGTTGGATCTTGCGTAGGTCACCGGCTTTGTTGATATCGAAGTTAGCCCACTTCAAGGCCCAGTAAGCCTTGTGCTCCAACTCAATGGGGAGGTGGCATGCTTTCCCGTACACGAGACGATATGGTGTACAACCAATCGGAGTCTTGTATGCGGTACGAAAAGCCCACAAAGCATCATCAAGTTTATCGGCCCATGAGGCACGATGCTCTCCCACGGTTCTTTCTAGAATTCGCTTTAATCTTCGGTTAGAGATTTCATCCTGGCCATTAGTTTGTGGGTGGTAAGCGGTGGAAAGACGATGATTTACACCATACTTAGCCATGACTCTTGCGAATTGATCATTGCAAAAATGAGTCCCGCGATCACTAATAATGGCACGAGGCACACCGAATCTAGCGAACAGCGATTTCAAAAAGTTACAAACCACCCTTGTGTATTAGTGGGTAAAGATTTGGCTTCAACCCATTTAGAAACGTAGTCAACGGCTACAAGGATGTATTTGTTTCCTTTAGATGAAGGGAATGGCCCCATAAAGTCGATACCCCAAACATCAAAGATTTCACATTCTTGTATGAAATTTTGAGGCATCTCATCTTATGTGTGATCTTGCCTTGTTTTTGGCAAGCATCACAACGTTTAACCATCTCGTGAGCATCACGATAAATGGTGGGCCAATAAAATCCCGAGTCAAACACTTTTTTGGCGGTGTAGTTGAGACCAAAGTGACCACCGGTGGGTCCTTTGTGGCAAGCTTCGAGAATGTCTAAAGCTGCCGGTCCATCAACACATCGGCGAATAATCAAATCAGCACATTGTTTGAAGAGATACGGGTCATCCCAAAAGTAATTCTTAATGTCTTTGAAGAACTTTTTCTTTTGTTGGGATGTTAACCCGTCGATGAGAATTCCACCCGCCAAGTAGTTTGCAATGTCCGCAAACCACGGGATTTCATCAGAATTCGAGTTGATAGACATTAAGGTCTCCAGGGGAAAAGAATCATTGATTTCTTTGTTCGGATGATCCCCTTGATAAGGATCCTCAAGTCTACTGAGATGATCCGCGGCTAGGTTTTCAGCTCCCTTCTTATCACGAATTTTGATTTTAAATTCTTGAAGTAGCAAAACCCAGCGGAGAAGTCTTGGTTTGGAATCTTGTTTAGTTAACAAGTACTTCAACGCGGAATGATCGGTATAAACGATTGTGGTAGAAAGGACAAGATAGGGGCAGAACTTTTCAAAGGCATAGACAACAGCTAAAAGCTCTTTTTTGGTTGTCGTGTAATGCAATTGAGCCCCCGTCATTGTCTTGCTAGCGTAATGGATTGGTTGGAAGTGTTTGTTCACTCTTTGGCCTAAAACCGCTCCAATAGCAAAGTCACTAGCATCGCACATCAACTCAAAGGGAAGCTCCCAATTAGGGGTAACCAAGACCGGTGCCTTAGTTAGCTTCTCCTTAAGCAAGTTGAAGGCTTCAATACACTCGTTGGAAAAAATAAAAGGAGTATCTTTTTCCAAGAGGTGGGTCATCGGGCGAGCGACTTTAGAAAAATCTTTGATGAATCGACGGTAGAAGCCCGCATGACCAAGGAAACTTCTCACACCCTTCACGGTTGAAGGTGGAGGCAGTTTAGCAATAACATCGACTTTAGCACGGTCTACTTCAAGACCGGCTTTGGAAATTTTGTGTCCTAGCACAATGCCCTCTTTTACCATGAAATGGCATTTTTCACAATTAAGAACAAGGCGAGTGTATTCACACCGCTTAAGCATACGTTCTAAATTGGCAAGGCAAGTAGAGAAAGAATCGCCATAAACCGAGAAATCATCCATGAATACTTCCATAGTGTCTTCAACCATGTCATGGAAGATAGCCATCATACACCTTTGGAACGTCCCAGGAGCATTGCATAAACCGAAAGGCATGCGTTTGTAAGCAAATGTTCCGTAGGGAAAAGTGAATGTGGTCTTTTCTTGGTCTTTGGAATCGATGGGAATTTGAAAATACCCAGAGAAACCGTCTAAGAAGCAGTAATAGTCATTACCCACTAGACGCTCGAGCATTTGATCCATGAAAGGAAGAGGAAAGTGATATTTTCTCGTGGCATCATTGAGCTTGCGATCGTCAATACAAACTCTCCACCCAGTAACGAGACGAGTGGGAATCAACTCGTTGTGTTCATTAGGAACAACGGTTATTCCGCCCTTCTTGGGCACACAATGGACGGGACTTACCCATGGCGAATCCGAGATAAGGTAAATCAAGCCGGCATCAAGAAGTTTGATAACCTCTTATTTGATGACGTCATGAATGCGAGGATTAACCCTTCTTTGGCTCTGGATTGCGGGTTTAAAGTCATCTTCCATGAGAATCTTGTGAGTACAAAAGTTTGGATCAATTCCGCGGATATCGGAAATTTTCCAAGCAATTGCCTTCTTATGATCTTTAAGCACGGCGATGAGGCGAGATTTCTCTTCTTCGTTCAAGTCCTTCGCGATAATGACGGGCGATTTCTTCTTATCTTCAAGGAACACGTACTCGAGATGGGGCGGCAACTCCTTAAGTTCAAAATCCAGAGGATTTTCGCTGGGAGGCGGATTGAAAGTCAGTTCATCGATAGAAATAGCCTTGGGAGATGGTGGAGAAATATTGTCCTCTTTGAGAAGGTTCGCAATGAGTCGAATGTCTTCATCCCAATCGGTGGGAGAATCGTCATTTGCTAAGTTCACATCTCCCATGGTGGCTTCCAAATATTTCCAAAGGAAATCACTTTCTCCAAATAGAGATAGTGATGAATCAATAGAGGAAACGGTCTCAACATTGGGAAGAGAGGTAGGAATACTTTTACAAGCATCTTTGAAGTGTTCTTTACAAGCCTCATCAAGAACGTCGATACAATTAACACTCTCGTATGAATAAGGCTGTTTAGAAAGCTTTCCCATGTTGAAGACGATTTTATCGTCACCCACTCTCATGATAAGCTCACCGGCTTCAACATCGATGAGAGTGCGACCGGTCCTCAAGAACGGACGTCCAACGATTAATGGCACACGAGGGTCCATATCGTAGTCGACCACGACGAAATCGGCAGGAAAAGTGAATTTGTCGACTCCTACAAAAACGTCTTCGGCTATCCCCACTGGATAAGCAACCGTACGGTTAGCTAATTCTAAAGTCATTTTGGTGGGGACTAGCTCAGGGAGATATAATTGCTTCCAAACACTTAAAGGCATTAAGTTAATACTGGCACCTAGATCGGCTAGGGCCATGCAATTCTCTACTCTCGGGAAGTTGCAAGGGATTAAGAAGCGACCTGGATCACCAAGTTTGGTTGGCAATTTCCTTAAGAGCACTGCAGAGCAATTCTCATTAAGTTGGGTATTAGCAATATCAAGAAGCTTCTCCTTGTCTCTAAGAAGATCTTTGAACATTTTCGCATATTTAGGCATGTGAGTGAGAGCCTCAGCGAAGGAGATGTTGAAATTCAATTGTTTAAACATTTTGAGAAAGTTTGAAACTTGAATATCATCCTTGCTTTTGAGCTTCTCTTTCCTCAACCTTGATGGATAAGGAATATCAGAAGAAGAGGAAGGCTTTGGAATAGTAGGATCACTCACATCCATGGGTGGAGGAGGGGTAGAAGTAAGAGGTGGAGGAATTGGGGAAATAGAAGGTTGAGGAATAGGAGCAGGTGACTCGTTTTCCTTAGTCACAATCACCTGTGGAGGTATAGGAAGCTCGGGTTCCTTGGTACCTTTGCCACTGCGAGTGGTGATTGCTTTCATCTCTCCTCTTGGATTCGCAACGGTGTTACTCGGAAGAGTACCCGAAGAAAAGGATTGATTACCTTGGAAGAAACCAGCCATCATGTTCCTTAAGTCATTCGTTTGACTTGCCAAAGTGTTTCTCATATCAGCTCTCAGATCGTTTCCTTGTTTCACCATGTCTGCTTTCAAGTTGAGCACTTCCCACTGGAGATTTTCCACAATCACATCATTGGTCCTCATGTAGGTTTCCACATCTTGGTGTAATGCGGTGGGTTGGTTGGGAGGAGGAGCATGGTAGGCGGGTGGTTGATAAGCAGGTTGTTGGTAAACTTGGTTGTTTCTTTGAGGTGGATATGGTTGTCTTTGAGGTGGTTGGTATGGTGCACGAGGTTGTTGTTGAGGAGGACGGTTGAGGTTTTGTTGTTGGTTTTGATTGATAGGAGGAAAACCGGGTGGGGAAAGAAAGTTGTTTGAGCGGTAGCTAAGCAAGTTGTGATCTCCTTGAGGACGAGCTTGATAAGCGGCCGGAGGATAGGTACCGTATGCTGCATTAACATTCTCAGAAGAATAGTCTTGGGTGGTGGTACAAGTGGTGTAAGAGTGAGGACCCCCGCATATTTCACATGGTTGGCTGACAGCATTGACATGAGCGTTTTTAGGTTGATGTTGTTGGTGTTGCTGGCGGTTTGGGTAGCAAGCGATTCAAGAAGTGTAGTAATTTTGTCAAGTCGCTTGTCGTTGTCACTAGTACTAGCACTAGCGGCATTGGTCCGAACACTTTTGGTTTGCACTCGAGACTTATTCTCGATAATATCCCAAGCGGCATTAGAAGTCTTAACCAAAATATTACCCCCCGAGGCACTATTTAGTGAATCTTGGTCATTCATGCTTAAACCATTATAAAAAGTATTAATTTGGTGCACTTTGGTAAAACCATGTTGTGGGCACTTTCTCAAAAGGTCTTTAAAACGGTCCCAAGATTCACTAAAAGACTCATCATACTTTGTTCAAAATTAATGATTTCATTCCGCAAAGTGGTAGTACGAGAGGGTGGGAAAAAGTAGTTTATAAACTTGGTCTCCAAATCCGTCCACATCAGAATACTTTGTGGCGGTTCCTTTGCAAGCTAATGTCGGGCTTGTCCCTCTAAGGAGAAAGGAAAGAGTTGCAAACGGATTACCTCTTCTGGAACACCATTGAATTTGACCGTATTCGTGAGTTGCAGGAATCTCTTAATGTGGTCATGTGGATCATCAATGGTACGCCCCAAGAATGGTTGAGCAGAGACCATCTGAATAAAGCCGGATTTGAGCTCAAAGTTGTTGGCTGCAATCGCGGGTATGACAATTGGATCATTGTTGCCGTCTACATGTGCTTGCAGAAGTTCAATCATCGGGCGATTGTCCGGTAGAGGATCATTGTTGTTGTTATTGTTTTGAGGTGGGTTATTGTTGTTGTTGTGTACACCTGCCATGTCTAAGTCTTCGAGAGGCTCGGGCTCTTGATAAGATGTTGAACGTGTACGCATGCACCTGCAAAAGAACTAACAAAGCAAACAAGAAATATTTTTGTCTTTTTTATGTTTTTTACTTTTTAGGATTTTTGAAAATTTTATATTTTTAGGGTTTTTGAAAGTTTTTATGAAAAAGTAACGTTCACGGTGAACGGATCCCAAAATCCAAGTTCTCACAAAAAACTGTTAATCCTTACGAGAAGAGCCGGCAGCGGCGCCATTTGATACATGGGTTTTAGCATGGGTTCAGATTTTATCTCGGTATCTTCTCGAATTGATCACGGTTCAAAGTGGAATAGTTGTTCTTGGTTACTAAAAGGGGTTGGTTTTGGTTATCTGATTTAAATTAAAAGCAAGTATGAAAATGTCGTTGAGTGACATTAAAGTGTTTAAAAATTATTTAGAAAAGCACTTAAAACATAAAACATTGTAAAACTTTAAAGCGTAAAAACTTAAGCTATCGGAATAAAACAACTCCTATCTATCGGAATGCACCATCGGAATAATCATCAAAACAAGCCATCGGAATATCCATGTGAAGGTCCATCGGAATAATCAAGATCAAATCTATCACAATGTTGTCTTATCGAAAAGTCCTAGATCAGAATGTTTTAGATCAGAGTACTTTAAATACCTCTGTCGCAATGTTGTTCTATCGGAAAGTTGCTGTCGAAAAATGGGCAGAGTTTCGTCTTAACAAGGACCTTAGTTCCATCGGAATATGCGATCGCAATAAGCGATCGCAATCCAGATCGGAATAAGGGGAAAATGTCAACCGATCGCAAAGTAAAACCCTAGTGGGTTATTGCGATCAAAACAAGTGATCCGTCGGAATGTGTAGAATCCCCAAGATTGCGATGGAAGCAATACTTATCCGAATTTGGTGGCCAGCTTAAAACTCAATAAGCATGTATAATAAGCTATCTTATCCCAATGTTAAACAACCTAAAAATCTTAAATTTGACAACTTTTCAAAACATAAAATCAAACACTTTATGAAAGGAACTTTAAATTGACTAAAACTTTTAATAAATCCAAAAATCAATAAGCTAGAACTTGAAATAAGCCAACAAGCATAGAGAGCTTATGGCTTAAACGTGTACGAGCTTTTGTAAGCACAAGAAATGAACTTTCTTATCATACAACCTCAACTTCAATCACGGATCATGAAGGATTCGGATCAAGATTAAGGGATCGGATCAAAAATTAACCAAGATCAAGAAATGTAGAAGGAGATATAAGAACACAAAGATTAAACTTTAACTTGATTAATGGAAATTCAAATACACAATGTTTAACCTTGCAAAATTAAAAGAAAGAAAAGATGAAAAATTTAGTGAACTTTCTCTCTCTAAAACTAGAAAGAAGAATGAAAAACTAAAACTAGCTCACCCCCCTCCTAATGTGATTAGGAGGGTATTTATAGGGAGTTGGGAAGTGCATGTGTGGTGCTTCCTTCTTTCTTTTTCTTCTCGACTCGATTTAATTCATTTGTCTTTCTCGATGTCGTCTCGGGATTAATTAAACTCGTCTTAATATTTCTTCATTTATTTAGACTCGAGTTCCTTCGACATATGTAAATCTTCCATCTTTGGTCCTTTTCATCGATAAATCTTCAAATAGGGCCATCGACTTCAAATCTTTTGTATCTCTTGGACGATAGACTTCGTCTTGAGTCTTTTTCTTTGATAGAACCCGTGCAATCCCATGTTTTCTTCAATATTTATCCGGTTGGCTCTAAAAACACAATAAACACAAAAACCACGCATAATTCCAAACAAATGATATTAAATACGCGTTTTGGTCTCGTTTTAGCAAGAAATAAGTGGTACAAGGATGGGTGTTTTCACACCTATCAATCATTAAGGACCATCTGTTTATTTCTAAGAATAGGAAGGAGTTAATAATTATTTATAGATTGCCCTGAATTGGCCGAACAATGAAAACTTGTACCTTGAGTATTTAACATGTGATTAAAGATTAATCCTTTACATTAATTGACCGTGTGATTAATAAGATTATGGAATCTATATTGACTCTTCAAAAATTTAGAACCCTTTTAAGACTTTGGGTTTTACCAAAAAGAAAGTGCAAATGTGTTTTGACAAATGTTTTATCAAAAAGAACTTTTCAGGGATTATTCCCTTATACCCAGAACATTTAACTAAACTCTTGTTTAGGGGTAAATTTCGTGTATTCCTCAAGACAACCTAAGAGAGATTGAGGAAACCATTTAAACCATGACTTGAAATTTGAAACGACACTTTTTGCTTTTCAACTAAGAAAATTTTGACCAAAGTATAACCAAAGATTTTTTAAACATTTACGAATCTTATTAGTTATTTTTGTTAAATAAGCAAAAATCGTGTTAATTAAATTCAAATTTGTTTTGAACATTTTATTATAATTGGTCGAACTAAGAAATTTAAACTTTTAACGTTTACGTTTCATAAAAACTTAATATTTATTGTTAATTTGCGTGTAATAATTATCGACGCTTTAAAACGTCGGATCAAGCAAAACTGATAAAAATATTAGTTGAGATAGAACTAAGACTTAGAAAATATGAAGGAATAATTTCTGAATAAATACGGTCATGATATTTATTTCATCAAGGAAGGTGAATATAATTACTGACACATTATGTAGAAAAGATAAAGAACCAATTAGGACATGTTCCTTAATAATGAAGGTGCAAAATAAATTGCCAGACAATATAAAAATAAACAATGATTGTAAAAAGGATAATATAGATAATAAAAAGGGGTTCGCGGCTAATGTAAACCATCAAAATTGAGAAGTCAATGGCGTTGAATGTATAACAGGCCACTTGAGGTTGCCTAAAATGGAGATTTTGAGATATATTTATGTTGGAATCTTGTAAGTATAAGTATTCTATTCCTGTCATTTCTGATTTAATGTAATCAGAAGAAGTTGTACTGATGGCAAATTATGAAGGCAGACATCGCCTCATACATTAGTAAACGTCTAACTATTACAAAGGTCATCATCTGAATTTGATTCGATTTGGGTAATCATCGACAGACTGACCAAATCTGCTAATATCATTCCTGTTAATGATAGATTCTCGATGAAGAAATTGCCTCTTTTGTATTTAAAGGAGTTGTGTAAACATGGTGTGCCTGTATCGATCATCTCTAACAAGATCCTCGCTTCACATCGAATTTCTAGAGATTTGCTCAGAAGTCATTGAGAACAAATCTTGATGATAGTACTGTACCACCCCAATCGAAGGGACGAGGTAAAGTAACGATACAAAATACTATAAGTGTTGTTTTATGTTTGAATGATTGACCTTTGGTAATAAACTGTAAAATCGTTTTCCTTTGGAGAGATTATACTTGATAATTATCGTATTAGGATCAAGATCGAATCTTGTGAGGATATATATTAGAGCATTTGTAAGCAGGAGTTGGGATAAAGACACCCGACATACACCCATTGTGAGTTGAACATGTCTTTTAGGTCCATGATGTCTTTCTTCAATATCAAGAATCATTAACAAAAATGATCTCAATAGCATATGTATTGACCCGGTTTCTGCCTTAAGTTGTAAGGAGGGCTTCTTTCTTTACACCCTTTATCTTTACATTTCTTTTTCATTCTTCAACCCCTTCAGTACTTACCAATACATCATCACTAGCACCTTGTTGTGATTGTTCCAGTGCTAGCATCAGTAATTAGTCGGTACTCAGCTACATTCACATTCTTTCTCCATCTTTCCTAGGACTTCTAATTCTATCTAGGGAATTGTCCTTGGGAAGATTCCATCGGCTCTGATGAATCATTGGACTAAACCTATTCCTACCACCCTTTTGTCACCACATTCGTCGTGAATTAAGCGTGTTTTGGGAAAGTATAGCCACCATGAAAAATCATTGAAAATCACCTAAGGTACTTGTGATATTGAAATCAAAAGTTTTGTACCTTAGGTGTTTTGTTCATCAAAAACGCTCCCCCTTAACACGTGCTTTACACATATTAAGTTGGATTATCGTTAAGTGTTTTTCATCTTTTAGCCAAGTATGATCTAAGTCTCCTTAATCCCATTTTCTCCCCTTATCCAAAATGTTAACCATTAATATTTGGGATATTGAATGGATTAACCGGTCTTTGGGTAAAAAATGAAATCGATGTTTGGCCATAGAACATGTTAATGCTCCCCCTTAAGTTAATAAGGGATAGTTGTAGTGCTTTAGTATGATATATTTTGAAAGATTTAGAATCTCGTGAGAAATTCTTGAAAAATTATCATACCTTAACACTACATCAAGCCGTACAAGCACAATATTCACCAATATACATATTCACAATTGAAAACCAATATAAAGTGGACCTGAAATGTACGACCCATTAGATGGATCGTTGCAGTAACTTGTGGTGCACTCCATATGGTCTACCACCAACGAATCTTTCATTCGGAACAATCCTTCACTCGGAACTTTTCATCTGGAACTCTTCATTCGGAACTCTTCATCCGGAACTCTTCATTCGGAACTCTTCATCCGGAACTCTTCATCCGGAAGTCCTTCATTCGGAACTCTTCATTCGGAACTCTTCATTCGGAAGTTCTTCATGCGGAACTTCTTCATTCGGAACTTCTTCATTCAGAAGTCCTTCATTCAGAAGTCCTTCATTCGGAACTTCTTCATTCGGAACTTCTTCATTCGGAAGTCCTTCATTCGGAAGTTCTTCATTCGGAACTTCTTCATTCGGAAGTTCTTCATTCGGAAGTCCTTCATTCGGAAGTCCTTCATTCGGAAGTCCTTCATTCGGAACTTCTTCATTCAGAACTTCTTCATTCGGAACTTCTTCATTCGGAAGTTCTTCATTCGGAAGTTCTTCATTCGGAACTTCTTCATTCGGAACTTCTTCATTCGGAACTTCTTCATTCGGAACTTCTTTCATTCGGAAGTCCTTCATTCGGAACTTCTTCATTCGGAACTCCTTCATTCGGAACTCCTTCATTCGGAACTTCTTCATTCGGAAGTCCTTCATTCGGAACTTCCTTCGGAAGTTCACTAGCCATGTTCATTCAGAAGTTCACAAACCGTCCCCCATGAAAGATTATTCTAAAGCAAGACCACTCATAAACCATTTAGCCAATTAATTTTCCACAAACAATTTTGAAAAATCGTTTTGATGACGAAAATGATTTAATATTTTCTCCCCCTTAAACGATGACCCGTTTTCTATTTAAAGAGCTGTAGTCATTGTTTAAAGAGTCGAATATTGATGAAAACATTTCCAATTAGTATCTTGAAGAAGATTGATTCGCGGTGGCAATAAGATTTCTCTTATTTTAACAAATTAATGCACTGAGACGTACACAAATTCGTGTTGGACCAAGTTGTAAAGTAAACTTGATCCCTTTGCATGATTTGGCTTGTAAATCATGCCCGAGAAAATTAATTCCCGTTCTGAGCCAACGTTTTCCAAGGAAATACGTGACTTTAATATGAAAACCGGGTTGCAGTCTGAAATAACTACAAGCCATTATGGGCATGTTTTAAAAATGTACAACTTTTATACGGACTCTATTTATGGCACCGTGTCAATATTAATCGACATTTCTAAGGCTGTAAATATTACCGTACTAAAAGACATGCCCGTTTTAAAAACGAAAAATATTTTTGGTTTTTCTTGATTTTATAATTTTTATGGTTTTTCTAGGTTTTATATTTTTGTATTTTTCTTTCATGGTTTATATATTTACTATAATATACATGATCACGAACAAAGGATACTCTGAATAGTTTACCACCACTATTCAGCTGATTCTTCTGCCAACTCTTTGAGAGTCGCTGGTGTGAATGATTTCATGCCAAGCTTGTCGATCAAAAACTCGATTCGTCCTCGATCTAAGGCTTTGGTGAACATATCCGCCAGCTGGTACTCAGTAGTGACAAAATACAGCTCGATCACTCCGTTCTCCACCTGCTCTTTAATGAAATGGTAGCGAATGTCTATGTGCTTGGCCCGGGAGTGTTGAACATAGTTGCAGCAAAGGGAAATGGCGCTCTTGTTATCACAATACATCGGGATTTTGTTGAAACCCAAATCGTAGTTAGTTAATTGTGATCTCATCCAAAGGACTTGAGCACAACAACCGGACATGGCGATGTATTCAGCCTCCATGCTAGAAATTACAGCGCTTTTCTGCCTTTTTGAAGACCAACTGATCAATCTATCTCCAAGGAGTTGCACAGATCCAGAAGTGCTACGCCTCGTGTCTTGACATCCAGCATGATCGACATCTGCGTATGATATTAAAGCAATAGAGGAATCTTTCGGATACCATAGACCACGATGAAGTGTTCCTTTTAGATACCGAAAGATCCTTTTCACAACATGTAGGTGCTTTTCGGTAGGCCGAGCCTGATACCGGGCACACATGCATACAGCAAATTGCAAATCAGGCCTGCTAGCAGTCAGATAGAGAAGGGTGCCGATCATCCCACGGTAAAGTTTTGGATCGACAATAGTCCCATTCATATCTTCATCTAACTTGGATTTCTCCACCATTGGAGTGTCCACGGGGTCACAATTATCAAAGTTATATTTCTTTAACGATTCTAGAGCATATTTGGATTGATTAATAAAGATGCCTCTGGGATTTTGAGAAATCTGTAATCCTAAGAAAAATTAGATTTTTCCCATCATTGACATCTGAATAGAGTGGGGTCCACCTTGCCTTTGGAGAAGCCTTCCGAGATGAGGTATGTTGAAAGGAGATCGTACCACGCGCGTGGAGCTTGTTTCAACCCATAGAGAGCCTTCTAAAGCTTGTACACATGATTAGGAAACTCCGTGCTTACGAACCCATCCGGTTGACTAACATAGACTTCTTTCCTTAGTTCACCGTTCAAAAATGTCGTCTTCACATCCATTTGATAGACGATCATATTCATATGAGCAGCATACGCAAGGAATAGTCTAATTGCCTCCAATCTTGCCACAAGAGCAAAATATTCTTGAAAGTCTATACCCAAGGCTTGTTTATATCCTCTAGCAACCAATCTAGCCTTATTCTTCAATACCGCACCCATCTCATCAAGTTTAACCTTATAAACCCATAACAAAGTAAGGATGTTAAACTTGTCAGGGAGAGGAACCAATTCCCATACTTCAAGTCGTTGGAATTCATTTAGTTCCTCCTGCATGGCTTCAATCCAAGATGATTGAGTCATAGCCTGCTGCCAATTTTTAGGTTCAACTTCAGAGAGAAATGCATCAAAGTAGCAATAGAGTGCACTCTCCTGTAATTGATGGCGTGTAGAGACTGGTCGATCTAGATCTCCAATGACATTCCTAATTGGGTGATCTTTTGTCCATTTAGTGCTATGGTTTTCAATCCTAGGTGGTCTGGAGTGAACAATAGAAGGAGCTTCTTCTGAGGTAGACGCGGCTGAAGGGTTTTCAGGGAACGGTATACCAAAGAAAGGAAGCTCTTTTAAGTGAGCATATTCCAAATCGTGATCAGTAGAATCCTCTTCCACATCATTAGGCACAAGTAGGGGTGATGATTCAGGTGTAGTTTGAGAATCACTTGGTGAAGGTGCATCCGGTTCAATGTGAATTGAAGATGCATTAGATAAAGGTTTATTAGCTTGAGCAACCACTTCAGGGATTGGAGCAATTACTACAGGTGCTGGAACTTCATTAGTAGGGGGATCGAAGAATTCATCAAACAACGGTTGAAACAGTTTATCCCACTCGGGCCTTGTTGGTGGTAAAAATGATGTAGAAGTAGGATTATTGGGAACTAATCCGGAACTAATAGCACCGGTTCCCATCTCATGAAGCGCGGGTTCAGAGCTGTGTTGCTCAGAAGCCATCGCTACCAGCTCATCGAAATCTACGTCCATAGTTTCTACAATCTTGCCAAGACGACGGTTGTAAATTCGGTATGCTTTCTTGGACGGTGAGTAACCAATGAAAATCCCTATATCGGCTTTCGGTTGAAGCTTGCCCAAGTTCTCACTATTAATGTTTGGATAGCAAAGAGCACCAAACACATGAAAGAATGAAACATCGGGTTTACGGTCATGTAGAAGCTCGTAAGGTGTTTTTCCATGGCGTTTCCGAATGATAGAACGGTTTTGGGTGAAACATGCAGTAGATATAGCCTCTGCCCACAAGAACAATGGAGCGTTCGCATAAATAAGCATAGTCCTAGCAGCTTCCATAAGTGTACGATTTCGTCTTTCAACGACACCGTTTTGTTGTGGAGTGCGTGCAGCGGATGTTTCATGTGAGATACCAACTCCTTCATAGTAATCACAAAGAGTCTGGTTGACGAACTCTGTTCCATTGTCTGTACGAATACGGCGGACAATAGTATTCAAACGTACCTGAATGAATTTCAGAAAAGTGATGATAGCCTTCGGTGCTTCATCCTTTGTACGTAGAAATCTAACCCATGTAAACCTGGAGAAATCATCCACAATAACCAGAATGAATTTCTTACCGCTTACACTTTCAGTTCTCATTGGCCCACAAAGATCCATATGCAAAAGATGAAGTTTTTCTTGATTGGTGTCTTCAGCTTTGGGCTTGTAAGATTTCTTGGTACTTTTCCCCCTTGAACACGCGGAACATAAATGATCCTTGTGAAATTTAAGCTTTGGAAGACCACGAACTAATTTGTTTTTAGCCAGATGATTAATAGCATCAAAGTTAAGATGAGATAATCTGCGATGCCATAACCATGACTTGGTCTTAGATGCTTTAGAGAGAAGACATACTGGAGAGGCGGCCATCATGTCTTGTAAGGACAAGGTATAAATATTTGCACCACGAGATCCCTTCAACAAATATTTTCCTTCCAAGTTACGGATGAAACAAGTGTGTTGTCGAAAAGCAACCTCTAGGTTGGAATCACAAAACTATCCTACTGAGAATAAATTATGACCAAGACCTTCTACATAGTATACCCTTGAAATCGTAACGTTTCCAATCTGATATTCACCATACCCCATTATCTTTGCTATATGATCATTCCCGAATTTAACCGTACCAAGAAACTTGCTGACGAAATTTCGGAGCATCGAGCGATCTCCGGTCATATGCTTTGAACAACCGGAGTCCAAATACCAGAGGATGATTTGGACCACCTGAAAATATCACCACACGAAGACAATGTAGAGGTATCGGAATCTGAATGTTCCTTGTTATTAGCAGGTACAGATTTAATAATCTTAGATTTGCTAACTTTAGGTTTCTTAGATTTCCTAGCCTTCTTCTTCCTAGTTGGTGGTGTAGATTCTAGTTGGCTTAAATCCTGTGGTATTTCTTCACTGATAGGCACTATAGTGGGGGCTGACCTAATTAAAGGGCGCTGTTTCCATACTTGAGTGCGAGTGTTCCTAACTAAAGGACGCTCAGACCTAACCTCAATGGATGCATTCCTAGTTAAAGGGCACATTTTTCCATCTAATGTAAAGGTCCTACCAGTGGGACGCCATTGCCAGCCAACTTGGGCACGAGTTCTACCTGTTGGCTTCCATTCAAGACCATTCCTAATGGCATTCATTTCATTCACATGATCAATAAGACACAAATCATGACGTTGGGAAAACATACATTCATTACAATTCCAACAATTCAAATTAGAATTCACGAGTGGTTTAGGCTTTTACACAGGCGCAGAGCTTTTAGTCTTAACATGATTCTTTTTATTTAAAACTGAACTAACATTCCTATGGTGAGCTTCTACGTTCTTCTTTTTGGCACTACTAGTGGAGGGCTTGATCTTATCTTTCTTGAGTGGCGATCCTTTAGCCTTAGTAGTCTCTTTTAATCCTGTAGAAGGCAAAGTGGGAACATTAGCAACAGATTTTAAAGGTGCCTTACTTGATTGTGCCAGTGACGGTTTTGCTCCTGGAGTCTTATTGAATGGAGTTACAGCAATGGGCCTATTAGTAAGTAGTGCAGAGCCTGGTTTACCTATGTATTGCAGATATGCTAAGCAATATTGAACTCGCTTAATATATTCATGAGCCGAATAATAGTAGCTACTTGAGGGATCTAAGGCATAAAGATCGTCTAAAATATCCCTAACAAGATCTACATGCTTAATGGCATTCCTCATATAATCATCGTAGGTAACCGGGTTTCTCTTATGAAGCGGATTCTTATAAAGCACTACTGACTTGGTTGTTGGAGCACTAGTGGACGGTGCAGAGTCGGTAGCTAAGTTATCAACAACTTCTTGTCGGGTGAGAAGAAGTGTCTCTTTTAACTCGGCCAAAACCATGTTTTTGTCAATGAGCAGGATGTTTAAGTCAGAAATTTCCTCACATTTTTGGTTCAATTGTTCAAAATAAAATTGTTGCTGTGCCGCATTAAAAGCGAAGCGTTCTTCTAGTGAACCATAAAGTTTGGACATTCCCTGTCTTGCACGATCCATCTCCCCTAGAATAGACGAAAGTCTAATTTCTAAGGCCTGGTTTTTAGACTCTGCAGCCTCTAGTTCCAATTTTAGTGTTTCATTTGATGACACATCTCTCTTCAATCTCATGATCTCTTCCTCTAATGCCTTAACAATTGCAATCATCTTGTCACTCGTCTCAACACCGTTGTCACAACCATTTGATATCAAAAGATCCTCATTTTGAGTTTGTTGTTTTAATTCTAAAGATTTACAATGTTGTTCTAGTTGATTAAAGCGTTTTGAAAGTAAATTGTAAGAATCTTGTAGCTTTAAAAACTCAACGTTAGATTCGTGACAAGAATG
This sequence comes from Glebionis coronaria, assembly GCA_025667525.1. Taxonomy (NCBI): domain Eukaryota; kingdom Viridiplantae; phylum Streptophyta; class Magnoliopsida; order Asterales; family Asteraceae; genus Glebionis; species Glebionis coronaria. The sequence continues at coordinate 175,196,625 of CM046874.1, forward strand.
ATTATCTACCTCATTTACAGTATCAGCAACATTTACAGAAAGATCACAAACATCATCACATATATGCACAGCATCACAATTAATCATAGCGGATGTAAGCTCATTCGAATAATTAACATTTACAGTAGTAAGCACATCACACGAGATTACTGCAGACAAGAATCGGTCATATTCGGTTAAAATCTTTTCTTTTTCAATTAGTTGTAGTTCGTAAGCGGTGTCCATTTCATAAAACACTTTTTGAACTTCACCAATTTCAAACACAAGATTTTCCTTAAGAGATGCAAAAGTTCCTTTTAGACTTTCGACAAACGGATTGATCTCATTTTTAAACACCTCGTTCATATGTTCGAAAGCCCATTCTCCGGCGTTTAAGCCATTTGAAGTCGTACATTCCAGAATGACCTTGTCAAAATTAGTAAAGTATTGATTAATCTCTTGCAAGTTTAACCATAGAGTGCTAACAGGTGGAAGATCCTTTGGAATTTCCTTAGGACCTTCCATGTTGACAAGTGTAGGAAATGTACTAGGGTTTTCTTCATCTAATATGTAGGTTGGTGCTGTGATGAGATCTTTGTCCATATGGAAGCGAATTCTAAAATCCGTTTTTGCAAGCTCCTTATTCATTTTAAAATAATCACACTCGGGATATTTTGCAGAATTGTATGACCGATCCTCATCAACTAGATCCTTACTTGTTCGATCATCGAAAAAAACAATCGGGTCTAAGGCCAATCCTAATTGAGTTGCATTATAAAGTCTAGGACTATGTCTTAAAGCTTGTTTTGCATACCGTGGGTTAGGGGGAAGGCCTTTTTGACGTGATAAGTTAAATTCTCTAAACGAAGCATCAAATAAGTGTACTAGTTGAGAAGCAGCGTATTGTCTTAAAAGCAAATAATCTAAACTTCTAATCTTATTAGCAGCATTAATCTCCATTTCATTCTTCTTAGACTCGAGTGATTCAAAATCCGTTTGAAGTTTTTGAAAATTAGTGACCACTAACTCCTTTTCTTTAAGTTCATTAGAAAGATTTGCTCTTAAGTTTTCAATTTCTTGCAAGTGACCCATTTGTTTGTTTCGAAAGTGATCATATTCGGGATTTGTTAGAACACTAGACGAAGGCACTAATTCCAAAGTTTGAACTTTCTCGTTGCTTAAGGCAAGCTCATCAGACAAATTCTTATTCTTAGCTAGGGTTTCTAAGAGTGCAGCATTCATTTGGCTAAGTAATGTGGCAGGAACCATGACCAAATCTTGTTGAGCAGGAGTAGGCGTATGCGAAATGGCTCCCGGTTGTAATTCACTCAAAGTCTGGGGACTCACATTGATATTTCTATCACTGATTGTCTCCTCATTTGAAAGACTCACCACCGAAGACTCATTCGAATCAGCACTCTCTTGCACAACTTGATGTGGTTGAATACTAGCATCAATGGTATTATCGGTGATATTAATAAGTACCTCAGATCTCTTTTCTGGCCCTAAGCTGGAGATAGTTGCCATGAGAGCAGCCTTTGCAGATTGAAATTCATCACAGTCTGAGTCATACGCATCGAGATCATCTGCTTGGTATGCTGCATTCTGTGTGGTGACAGTGTCTTGTTCAGCAATCCCTGGATCAGCAAGAAATGCAAGCTCCTCTTCATCAAGTTCCCTTCCTTGTGCCTGAGCATTCACCAGATAGATCTTCTCTACAAACCATTGACCATCCCTTCTCCTCTTGGGTTTCTTGCAATCCCTGGACATGTGTCCTTCTTCCTTGCAGTTGTAGCATGTAATCATTCTCAACTTGCCAGTGGAATTAGCCCGTGGAGCAGGATTGACCATTGGAGCAGTATTGACCGTGCGAGCATTGGTAGTTGATGTGGTAGGTCTCCCCTGATATGGTTGAATAGGTTGAACCATTACCCTGCCATTCTCAATAGTAGCTTGTTGGCGAGAATTGGAAGAATTCCTCAACTGATTGTTGGTAGGAGCTGATCCCCTAAATCCACGTTTGCTTAAAGTCCTTGTGAGATAAGCAGACATAGTGGTTAACACTTCAACTGGGTCAGCTCCTTGTTTGAATACAGGAATGGGGACTTCCTCATCATCACAATACATTGCTTGGTCTTGATGAGCTGCATAATCACTAGAAGGAATACTCATTTGATCAGGGTAGCTTGTTGGATATGCTGCATTCTCTTGATAAGAAGAATATGAGGATTGAGCATAAGGTGCAATACTTGCTGGGTGAGGTTGTGTAGCATATTGTGATGAAGGTGCACTAAACCGATATTATTGCTGATGTGAGGTGGGTGGTTGCGGTAGAATCGAGTATTGGGGAAAGGTTGGTGTCATGTAAGGTGATGGATGATAGGCTTGATGTCCCAAAATATAAGGAGTGTTGTTGTGAGACAAGCTTGGTTGATTCGCCATCAAAGCTAATGAATCAGGGTACATACCTCGTGGAGAACGGTGCATGATCACATGTTTCTCATGCTTCTGAAGAAAAGCATATAGTTGATCCAAATTGCACTTATGCAAATCCCTGGTTAACTTAACATCGGTAATATACTCACCCCATTCAGCTTGAGGTAAAGTATTCAAGAATTTGGTGTTAACCTGGAATGGAGCAATCACAAGATTGTATACATTCAGATCATTCATGAGAGTGGTGAACCTGAAGTAACAATCGTGAAGCGTTTCCCCTGGGTTGTACGTGAATCTATCAAACAGATCATACAACTGACATTCCCTTTCCTGTTTGGTGAGAGACGTACCTTGTAGCAACACCTTTAGACGTTCCCATAAATCCTTTGCCACCGTATACTGACATACCATCCGATAGATGTCATGGGGAAGAGCTTGGAGAATGGTTTGAAGAGCCTTTTCGTCTGCATCGGCAACAAGTTGTTGAGCTGGTGTAAGTTCTTCAAATTCTCTTGGTCGAGTCACATTGTTAACCACGATGGTACCATAGTCAAGTGGACCATTTAAAATTGACTTAACCATAAGCCTCCCATAAACCGGTTTTCCCTTAAGGTAAGACATCATCCGGCTTTGCCATGCTTCAAAAACTTCTTTTATGAGCATTGGCGGGCGATTATCCGTTCCCGTAATGACGAAAATATCCGTAAGTGATGTCATCTGAGGCATTACTGAATTCGGATTCATTTTGTTCACTTCAAAGAGACAAAGATTATCGGTTGATCGACCAGTGAAGTAAAGCTTGTGAATTGTGTTGAGTTTTTGTTGTAAGAAACCAAGATTAAATCCTCTAAAAAATCGTCGAAAAAAAACAAGTAAAATAACCCTTGATTCGGAACTTTTTGTTGATTCGGAAGTTTGATTCGGAAGATTTTGACTTGGAAATACCTTGATTCGGAACTTTTGGTTCGGAAGTCTTGATCCGGAACTTTCCCTTGATCCGGAACTTTTCCCTTGATCCGGAACTTTCCTTGATCCGGAACTTTCCCTTGATCCGGAACTTTTTCCTTGATCCGGAACTTTCCTTGATCCGGAACTCTTGGTTCGGAACTTCCTTGATCCGGAACTTTCCTTGATCCGGAACTTTTGGTTCGGAACTTCCTTGATCCGGAACTTTTGTTGATCCGGAACTTTTCGTTCGGAACTTTTGGTTCGGAACTTTTGTTGATCCGGAACTTTGGTTGATCCGGAACTTTTTGGTTCGGAACTTTTTTGTCCGGAACTTTGGTTGATCCGGAACTTTTTGGTTCGGAACTTTTGCTGGGTAATCAGAAACTTGTACGATGAACAGTCGATCAATAAAAAATGAAGATTAAGCCCAGATTTTTACCAAATAACCCAAAAAGTTTTGTGATTTCAACAATAATAAGTAAAAACTAATACTTATCCACTAATCCCAATCACAAAAACACCAAAAACTCCAAGAATCAAGATGATCTTCTTAAAGAACACTAATACAATCAAAAACTAAAAAACCACACAAATCATTACCTTAAATCACCCCATAGCTCTTGATACCAAATGTAGAATCTTGATAACCTATGAATCTATGAAGTGGGTTGATGATTTCTAGAGAGAGAAACTAGAGAGAGAAAGTGAGAGAAAACTATGTGTTATTTCATTAAGTAGAAACTAGAAATGTTCAACAACCAACCCCTTTCCAAGGAGGAAAGGGGTATTTATACTTCCAAGGCCTTACTTGGACTTGGGCCGGCCCATGACAAGCCCATGGACCGGTTCTTACTTAACTTAATAAGCATACTCTAACTACGAGCTATTACAACATAAATAATATTGTGGAGTGACCGATACTTCTAATATACGTAAAACGTATTTCTAACAGGATCGATGTCGATAAAACCTTTAGCCTCAACGGATACTGGGCTAGGTGACGGAGGCACTTTAATGGATTTAGGAGAAATTTCTAACGTGAAATTCTCATAGCATGGAGAAATGTCATCATTAAGAGCGACCTCGTCCGTAAGCTCCACAAAAGTGGTTACATCACAAACCTCATCAAAGAATTTGTCGAGACCAAAATCACTAATCTCACTCAATGTATCACTATCCTCAGACGCATTTGGGATATCAAGAGTAGGAGTAGTAATCTCAGAAGATGGGTTGAGATCTAAGATATCATTCTCGTCATCATAATAAGAAAAGGGACGCACAAGAGGCGTAGGGGTATAAGCACTAAGATTAGATACTTTCTCTTGTCGCCTTTGCTCGGCCCTTGTTTCGCGTATTCTATCTAATTCTTCTTGAACTCTTAGAAGTGCATTCAAAATAGTGGCATGTTCTTCTTCACTCATTACAAAAGATGATTGATGATCGAGGGAGTAATGTGGGGGCTCAAAATTATCAAAACTGGAATTATATCACGGATTTGGGTCATAATAATTCATCGCTTGACAAGAAAAAGTATCGTGAGGGCCCCAAAATTGTTGCAACACGGGTATTGAGAAAAAGCCAGTGCATTTTCCGGATATGGATCCTCATATATGGAAGAGGGTGAGATAGTGTAATCATTGGTGAAGAATGAATTGATCAAATTGCACGATAGACAATGTCCAAATCCACAATTGAGGATATCTCTTCTACACCGTTCGCAGGAACACCATGGACATGATTGACTACTTGACGATGGTCGCCCACACCCTACACAATCGACCGGCGAATCCATGAAGAATTAAAAATAAGAGGGGTTGAGAAAAAGAATTAAACACAATAGAGCATTAATAAGAATATTTTTGGGGGTAACACTTGGGAAAGTGTCATTGTTGTGGTTTTTTAACTTTGGTTGCAAAACTTAGGAAAGAATCGCATTTTATGATTTTTTAAATGTTTTTGGATTTTTGAAATTTTTGATTTTTTGGATTTTTTTTAATTTTTTTTTATTTTTGAAAATTGTTGAAATTTTTTAATTTTTTTTAATTTTGAAAATTTTAACACGAAAAATAACGTTCAAAAGTGAACGGATCCCAAAATCCAACGGGTCTCTCATAAAAACCGTTAATGTTCACGAAAAGAGCCGGTAGCGGCGCCATTTTAATATTAAATTTTAATGTTATTTGAATTGGTCAAATCGAATTGACAACGGTTAAACGTGCGACTCAGTTGTTCTTGGTGGATAAAAGGAAAAATGTCGTTGATTATCTATTTTAAACTACTAATGAAAACTTGAAAAAGTATAAAACAAATGACAAATAAAAAGATATAAAGTAAATTTAAAACTTAATAAAAAGTAAATGTAAAAATAAAATAAGACAAAAAAATTTAAAATTAAACTTGACAAAAATGGCGGGAAGAATAAAAGTTGAAAAAAATAAAGTATAAAAATAGTCTAAGTATTGCGATCACGATTAGAATGTGATCGCAATGTTGGATCACAATGTTGATCGCAATGTTAGATCACAATGCTGATCGCAATGTTGGATCGCAATGCTGATCACAATGTTGGATCGCAATGCTGATCGCAATTTTGGATCGCAATGCTGATCGCAATGTTTGATCGCAATGCTGATCGCAATGTTGGATCGCAATGCTGATCGCAATGTTGGATCGTAATGCTGATCGCAATACCTGATCGCAATGTAGAAACCCTTAGGCTTTTGCGATTTCGATACTCGATCGGAATATGTAAAACCCTTAAAACATTGTGATCGCAATGTTAAAGATATCTAGGAAAAAGTAAAATAAGCAAAAACCAAATAAGCACTTAACCAAAACTTAAGCTAAACAAATATTAAGAAAAGCTAAATAAGACACAAATCAAAAACCTTAAAAACACCAAATAATCAAAATATTAAAAATCAACTTTTAAAAGATTTAACTATTAAAACCACTTAATTAAAAATAAGACAAACACAAATTAATCAATAAGCACAATAAGCAAAAAACATCAAAACATGAAAACAATAAAAACAATCAAATAAGAACATCAATCAAACAAGTAACAAGATTAAACAAACTACATGATTAATCAAACCAAACAATAGATTTTAAAATCAAGAAAGTAAGAATGAGAATGATTATAAAAAACTTGAATTAAAGATGAAGATTAAGATTCAAAAGATTACAAGATTAAAAATGAAAAGCTTGAAAACATTAAAGGAAGTTTAGAGAGAGAAAGTAATTAACCTACTCCTACTCCTAAACTAATCTATCTAAAACTAACTAATTAACCAAATGAAGGAATAAAAGACCATTTATAGGAGGAGGGAATGTGATGTGTTGCTTCCTTCTTTCACTTTGTTTTCTCGTCTTTTTAATTAAGTCGTCTTTTTCGACTTTGTCTCGGGATTTGTCAAATGATAAAATAAACTCGTCTTCTAGTTTCTTCTTTTATAAGATTTGGTTCTTCGACTTCGTTAAACTTCCGTCTTGGGTCTTTTTCTTCGATAAATCTTCGAAATAGGTCTAAAACATTAATCATCTCACATTGGTAATTATCGAATCCTTAACCTTTTTAATTATTGCCTTTAACTCAAGAACCCATCTAATTAAACAATAAAAACATGTGGTAAATGATTAAAAACATGGAAGGGTTTTAGGTTTGGTTTGGTTTTAGTCTCGACTGCACACAAACCGAGAGTCATAAGACTCTCGGTGGTCTTACTGTTCCACCAGCCGCAACCCATAAGGGTCGGGTGGTGTTTTTCTATGATCAACAGCAAGCCAAGCAGCTCATAGTGGCTGTTGGTTGAATAACAGTGGGAACTGAGAGCTGGTATGCTCTCGGTGGGAACATTGGTCAAGACAAGGGGGAACCTAGCTGTAGCCGGTGGGTACCTTCTGGCTAACAGTGGGAGACAACAGCATCCTAAGCTGTCTGGCCGTCGGCTAAGAACCTAAGCCGCCTGTTGGGGTGGCTGTTTTGGTGTTTTGGGTTGTTTTGTTAAGTGCGACCGAGAAGGGTGTCTCGGTAGGCTCGGGTTTAGGACTCGGTTCACGAGGGTTTTAATTGGCTATACCACTTTCATTAAATTAATTAATTTAATTACATGTTATTATTATAATTAATTATTTAATCATGAAAACTTAGGTTATAATTATTAGTGTATTAATTCATGAAATTAACCTAAGTATTTTATTATGACATAATTAAATTAATAACCATACTTCAATTTAATTATTTAGCTAGGGTAAAGTTTTATTAAAATAAATCATGTCATGTTATTAATTAATAATTCTTATTAAAACCATGCTTTATATTATTAATTAATAACCATCATTTAGTCTAAGTATTAATTTAATAAGCTTTACTATTAAATCACCATAATTTATAAATTATGAATATTAAGCACTAGCTTATATTTTGGACTTATTAATCAAGCTTATTATAATTTAAGGAAACTTTCTATTTTTAGAAACTTACTATTTTTGTAAACTTTCTATTTTTGGAAACTTACAGTTTTTGAGAACCTCCTATTTTTAGAAAGTTACTTATTATGATACTACTAGTATAATAGCACAAGAATACATGAAACACATAATCAGAATACATGGAAAACATGAATAATTACAAGATAATACGCGAAACAGTAAAACATGATAAGAACATATAAAATAAGTTAAGAACACTAGAAATTAGTAAAAGTATACAGTAATCAGACAACTCATTAACGTCCCTTTTATTATGTAGCTATCGTGAAGTCGGAGTAATCCATTCACATTCATTTTCATCCTCATTACTGGACACAAGGTATGTATATTCCATCCTTCAGTATGGACATTCCCTTCGTATGTATGATTAGGATTCCTCGTTTGCAGCCATCAGTTTTCCCCAGTTATTTTATATGTATTTAAACTTACAGTAATGCTTATGTTATATTTTAAAATGCATGAGCTATATACATGCATGCCAGTTTCACCTAGTTATGGAGGTACGATAACCATAACACTTGAGGCACCGGTGTTATGACTCGTCTACGAGGGAGTGATTTCTCGTGGCGTCCCTTTCAGTTTGGCCATTTATTATTATCATGTGGGGGGTATGGGTGCATCCTAGTTCATGTATTTAGGATTTTCATAGTGAATGTGGTGCGTGCTCTACATCCTTCACATTGGAGCTGATCCCTCCTACCCAGACCAGTATAATTAGAGGTCACCCCTCTAATTACATGATGAGGTCACCCCTCTAAGTATTGATGCACGCTGATTCCTTCATGACCTATATGGGCTCTTTCTAACTAAAATATAGTTTTCATATATTAAACATGAGCTTTTCAAAATATAAAACCAGTTTATAAAAATGTTCCAAGTTTTCCAAGATTTATACATTTCTGCTGCTTATCAGTCTTTACTTATGTGTCAGTCATTCATACTATGTTATATATCCGTTTACTGAGCGTATTGCTTAGCCGTAACTTTTCTTCCATGTCCCAAAACGGCAAGTACCCAAGGTCAGACTTGAGCAATTGGAGGGCGTGCATAGGATGGAAGCTACCTTAGACTTCTTCTCCTTTTTGCCTTCATATACTTATGCTTGCTTGGACACTTTTTTTGTCCTTCCTGATATTTTTATTTCAGTTATGTTCTGCGCTTATGTTTGGGACCGATGTTTGATCCTGATTTTCCCTTTGGTCATGTATGTTTTAGGACATATTACCTTGCATGCTTTGATGACACGCCATAATTATCATGTAACGGTCCACTTATCAAAGTGGGGTGTTACAATAATGTTATGATTCCTTAGGTTTAAATTCATTGCGATTTCATTAAAACCCACTTGTTGAAAAAATTCGAATTTCAACTACTATAGTTTGGTTGAATGATAGAATTGATATGAACCCATGAACAAATTGGTATTTGCATTGTTAATGCTTACCCAAAAATGAATTTTGATAAACCAGTGTTCAAAGATCATGGTTGATTTTACATAGTTCATATGTTCTAGTCAATGATGAATTTGGTACATTGTGAATTCCTTTCTTTGTCATGTAGTTGATTAAACATATTCTTATGATTTTGATTTTTGTTTATTATGTAACATAAGAGTGATTATGGAAATATTTTCTATGTTGTATATAGGTACATTTCAAGAGTAAATCTAAAATGCATAAATACTAATAATCTAAATGAGATGCAATATTACCAATTAAAAGGCCTATTTTCAATAAAAAATAGTTTAGGCCAAAAAAACTTTACTACAACTTAACATTCAAATTTGAGGAGACAATGGATCGATCCAAGTTTTAAAGTACAATATACTTCAAAGATCTTGTGTCACCATCACTCTAATACCAATTGTAGAAACTAGAAGAGGGGTTGAATAGTTTCTATTTGGTTTATCCCTTTAAATTAGGTGAGTGTCAAAACCATATTTTACTTGAAAGCTAGTTGCATAATGATTTGGTTCAGTTCTAATGCATTAACAATGACAAGTAGTAAGTGTAATGATGACGAAGGTAAGTAAAGAGTAAGGTAAGAAACAACCTAGTAGGAAGACACCAAGATTTATAGTGGTTCGGAAACGAGGCTCTATCCTCGTTCCTACTTCACTCCTTGAGTACACCTACTCGAGATTTCCACTATATCCACAAGCTCCCTTCTTGGCGGAGAAAACATTACAAAGTCGCTTACATTATTTTACGACACTAAGCTGAATGTCGAGACCTAATCTTAGCTAGGACCAATCTACACAACGTCACCCACTTCACCATTTTACGGCACAAGGCTAGATGTCGAGTTCTAATCTAAAGATAGAACCAATCTTTACAACGTTGTCCACTTCACCATTTTCCGACACAAGGCTAGATGTCGAGTTCTAATCCAAAGCTAGAACCAATCTTCACGACTCTTCACTTTGAAGTGAGAACTGCACACAACACAAATACACATCACTTTATAGTTTAGTGAGAACTCACAAGATACAACCACATCACTTTATAGTTTAGTGAGAACTAACACAACTTATTACAACTCAACTAAACATATCAAAGTACACATATGTAACTTGGATCTACACAACACAAATCCAAGCACACACATATGAAAAGGATTTACACAACTCTAATCCAAGTATTCACAAGTAGCTTGGATGAACACAACTAGTCCAAGTATTCACAAATACATTGGATCTACACAGGACACAAATAAACAAATTATGAACATGACTGGATCTTTAGGAGAGGATGATCTTCATCAAGTCTTCATATTTAATCACATCACAAGTGTGTAAGTGATCTTCTCTTCGGACAAGGTAAAGAAGGAGATCAAGAGGATAATCATAAGTAAACATACTTAACGCATTAAGTGATCATTTTCAAATGATTAGGATTAGAAAGGAGAAAGAAGGATGAAAGAGATATCCAAAAAGGGTTGATGAAAATGCAGATTTGATCCACTATTTATAGAAGACAAAACCCAACGACTAGATGAGGGCGGTTCCTTATCTACCTAGGCGGTTCCTTGACGACAGCGAACCACATAGGCACTTAAGGAACCACGGAGTGTAGACTCCGCTCCTTTTTGTCTTTTAGTGAATTTGAAATATTTGAGGTTGTTTAAACCTTCAAAGGATATTCTTATGGCATTTGCAATATGCCATATTCAAATTTGCATGTTCATTTAAATAAAACATTTTCTTAAAAATAAAGTTTAATAAAAATATTTTGTCCCATTTGACAAAATTGAGTTTTAAGGCTAATCACTTTTATGATCACTAAGCATGATTAATATATGTTAGTGTAATGATTATTACCTTGATGATAGTGTTTGTTAGCTAATTCGTTTTATGATTGTGTTTGACAATAAATGTCTTTGTAATTTGTCGTGATCAAAACTAAGAAAGATTAGTTAGCACTAACAATGTTTTTAGGCATCACTTTGCATTAACAATCTCTCCCTTTTTGATTACAACAAACTATAAACTCAATTATGTAAAATACAAGATTATTCGAATTATTAACGATTTTATCACTATCATTTCTCCCCCTTGTATAAGCAAAAAGGTTAGCACAAGTATTTAAAGGAGAAAAGAATCGGACTTTGCTAGTAGCTCCCCTTTGGTGCTTACTCCCCTTTGCTTGGGGCACCAAGTGAAGGAGCTAAGGTGACATGTGACACAAAGGTTAGAAGATAGAAAATAAACACCAATGTATATATGTGCATAATAAGTGTGAAAACACTTATCCTTTTACCACTTATTTCCAATAATAACATGACCAAAACGTGTATTTTATGTAGTAAAAGTCGGAATTATGCGTGGTTTGTGTTTTTATTGTGTTTTAGGACCAAAAGATGAAAAAGGAAGAAAACACGGGCTTTTATCGAAGAAAACGAGAAAAGACGAAGTCAAGAGATCAAGAGTGCTTAAAGAACGGATGTCCAAGACCTATTCTAAAGATTTATCGAAGAAAAAGTCGAAAGACGGAAGTTTAATGAAGTCGAAGAACTCAAGTCTAAATTATAGAAGAAAATTAGTAAGACAAGTTCAAATCCCGAGTCGACGTCAAGAAAAGACAAAGAATTAAATCGAGTCGAGAAGAAAAGAAAGAAGGAAGCACACCATACATGCACTTCCCACTTAGCCTATAAATACCCTCCTAATCACATAAGGAGTGTGGTTAGCTAGTTTTATTTTCTTTATTTTAGTTTTTCATTTTAGAGAGAGAAAGTGTTTATCTTTCTCTCACTAAAACTTCATCTTTTCTTTTAAGTTAAGCTTTAGTTAATCTTTGTATTTGAGTTTTATTAATCAAAAGTTTCAGTTTAAGTTTGTGTTCTTTACTCTCTTTCTACATTTCTTGATTTTGATTGATTTTGATCCGAAACATAATTGTTTCGTGTTTGAAATTGATGTTTTGGTGTTTAGAAAGTTAATCTTTCTTGTTCCTACATAAGCTCATACACGTATAAACTATAAGCCCTTGATGCTTATTGGCTTATTCGATTGTTTTGGCTTATTTACTTTTAAGTTTTCCGAAACGATTTATCGTCTTATATTCGGTTTATAAAGGTTACGTGTTTAGATTCCAAAAAGCTTTCTAATTTGAGCTTAACAAGTTTTGGGAAAGTTGATAAGTGCTTATCGTGTTAACTGCTTCTTCGTCTTATTCGTTTAAGCTTATTTACTTTTTGGACGCCTTTTTCATCTTAGGAGGGTTTTACTTGGTCTCGATCTTGTTACGATTTCATTGAGTGCGATCCATTTGTTTTACCTTGGTACGATCCCTTTGGCTTCGATCGCATAGATTGCGATCTGTTGTTCTTTCCCTGATACGATCCACGCCCACGATCACTCATTGCGATCTGGGGTGCGATCTAGTCTCACCTCCTTGCTACGATCGCATTGATTGCGATCTGATTTGTTACGATCAGGCTACGATCCTGACCACGATCCACTTGTTGCGATCGTGGTTGCGATCGGGAGTACGATCACCCCTACCCATCGTACTAGTGAGTACGATCTGATTCCTTTGTTGTGATCGCAGTGGACAGGATCCATCGTATTATTTGGGTACGATCGCGTTGCGGTCTGCTTTGTTTTATTTTCCTTAGACTTTCAAATTTACTCTTTCCCGCCTTTTGTCTTAGTTTATTGATGGTTGAGTTTTTACAACCCTTTAGGAAAAGAGTAATAAAGTAGGGCAAGTGAGCACGACGATTTAGGAAAACCGTGTGTGAATGACCCAATTAAGTTCGTTCTCAAGGAGGCTAGTGTGTTATGTGTGTAATGATTTGGATTAATTTGTGATTATATTTGAGAAAAGAAAAATAGAAAAGGGATTAGAAGAGAATGACGGTTATGAAGACGGATTAAACTAAGTCTAAAAAGGCGTACACGTAAAGTCGTAAAAACCACCAAAATTAAAATTTTAACCTAAAAATTTCTAAAAATTACCAAAAATCCCTAATAATATTCAAAGAGTTTACAAAAAATCAAAACTTGCAAAAACCTTTTAATTAATTAGATAATGACTTTTTAATGCTAATTAAAGCCCTAAAAATCAAAATTAATTATTAAAAAGCCCTAAACAAGATTTACAAGTTTGTAAACCTCAAAAATACTCTAATTAAGCTAAAAACTATTTTTCAAAATTTTAAAACCAATTAACACTATTTTTAAACAATTAAAAACTCCTAAAATAATTAAATGTTAAATTAATTATAGAAAATAATTAAAAGACCTAGAAAATAATTGGAAAGTTGCAAAAATCCTAATTAAGTATTTAGAACCTAGGAAAAATATAAAAAACCTAGAAAATAACACTTTTAATTTTTAATAATAAAATAATATTTAAATAATATTAAAAATCCAAAAATTATAAAAAATTCTAAAAACTTGCAAACTAGCTTAATTTAACCTAAATAACTCAGAAATGAAAGTGAAATTACCTAAATACCCCTATTGGGCATAGAAAATGGGCCAAACCCAAAACAGTCCCTTATTGGGCTTAATTAAGGCCCAATAAGAAAAAGTGCTCAAAATAAGCTCAAAAAGCACAGGTTGACTCAAAATTTGATTTTAAACAAATTTTTCCAAAGGCTCAAAAGCTGAAAATGTGAAATAAGCTAACTTATAATAAGTAGCTTATTCTTAATGGGCTTTTTGGCCCATTAAGCCATAAGCTGATGCCATAAGCTAAAATTTAACACACAACCTTCTTTTGACCTAACAAAGACTTTTGCAAAAAGAAATTTCAAATAAGCCCACTTAATAAGCCAGAAACAAGTCACAAACTTATTCACAAAACGACAAAATAGTCGTTTTTATGATCTAGACCACCTCAGAAGCTGATTCAAGTTGCAAAATGTTTCTTTTGACAAAACTAAGCTTAAAAACCAAAGAAATTTCAAATAAGCACACTCAATAAGCTGGAAAATCAAATAAGCACTTATCTTAAAAGTCAAACAAGTTGGTTTTCTAGTAAAAAGTCAAAGTCAAAGTCTCATAAGCTCCAGTTCACTTAAATGGGTCAAATAATGAAGATCTATTACAAAAAATAAGTTGTTGCAAGTCAGAATAAGCTAGATTAGCTTATTGATAAGCTGATGACAAAATTGCACTAGCAGGGGCTAGTTTTGGATGTTGAGCAGTGGAAACTTTTTCCACTGCTTGACTATTTTGACTTTTTGTCTTTAGTGACTTTTTCTTGGATTCAGATTTCACAAAGGCACCCAAATGATCTTTGGATCAAAAGGAGTCAATAACAATCAAAATAACACAATCACAAACACCCAATTGATACAGTTTAATCAATTAATCACCAGACATTGCACAGACATGAACAATAAGCAATTTAGCATTCAAGAGCAGTTTTAGCACAAATCAGCCAGCCAAATTCAACCAAATGCACACAAAAGCTATAATAAACTCCAATAAGCAAGTCTAAACAGGTTTCATGCACTGGTTCAAAGAATTAAGCATGATTCAAGCAATGAAAGTTACTGATGAACACTACACATGAAGTTTTCTACTTTTGCTGATGTATTTGACACACAAGCCAATTTCAACACCTTAAATCTTTCAAACAGGTTATGTTAACTTTGTTTAAACCACTTTTATCCCTAAGCATGCATACACACTAAGTGTTCCCAAAATCCTAGGTCAAAACAAGCAGAAACAAGGTCTATATAGCAGATTGATTGATTCAAGTGTTCAAACCCAAAAACTTGCAGCAAAACACTCTCAAACAAAGGTATAGCAGATACAAAGCATAAACAACACTTTCCCTTAACACTAAAACAGATTACAAGCATAAACTAGTAGACCCAAACACCCCATTAACTTTTTCAAATCAAAATTTTCAAAAGCAAAACAAGATTTCAGGCCAACCAAGCATCAATTAACACTAAAACAAGTCTAATAAACAGATTCAAGCAAGAACAAGCCACAAAATTCACAAGAACAACAATTTCATACAAATATCACCAAAAATCACAATTTAAGCAGATTTGGAGATTAAGTATGCAAACCTCATGGATGTACATCTACACCCACGAATTTTGAGCTTATGTGCTAGCAATAACAAGCACAAGCTTCCACAAAAAGCCTGCTAAGATTGAACAAGGGTTAAGCACAATAACATGAAAAATCAGAAACTTGGGAAAAACTTGATTAATGCAAACTTGTTACCCCACACTTGATTATCCCCAAGTTATAAGCCTCACCACACCTTAACCAACTCAGTTAGGATGCTATGATCAGCCCTATAGCCCAAGAATTCCAAGATTGGAACAAGACTTAGCAAAATATCAAGAAAATGAGGAAAATATGCAAACTTGTGCACACTCCTCTTTTGAAAACATGTTTTAAACTTCAAAAGCAGTAAACTAAGAACATAAACAAGCAGAATAAATATGGCACTTGGTCTTTCTTCAAAGCACTTAACTCAAATTCATTAATCAGAAAGAGGATTTACAAGTGTTTGAACAAAGGAAAAACCAAAAGCAAACTGAAATGTGAAGGCCTAAGTGGCTTTATATAGCCTTACAAGTGAACTATGAAAGCTGAAAACGTGTAACCCTAGCTACTTGATCTTCCAAAAATGCCCTTATGAAGTTTGAATGCCTTGGAGAATCATGTGACTTTTCTTGTTGTGTAGTGGCAGCTGGCATGTGTGAGAGCATCCAATGGTGTATATGAAGCTTAGAAAGTAAGCAAGTTTCTCAAACGTTGGATTTACTGGCTTGTTTTTGTTTGGACGTGAAGGGTGGGGCAGGGGAGGTAGCATGTGACAAAGGGGATGATGATGTGGCAGGTTTTAAGGTTGGGTTGTGATTATAGGACCCTTAATCATTGTTCTGGAAAGAATTAGCCTTTAATTCATAATGATTAAGGAATGCCTAATTGTGTTCTTGAGCTGATGAACACATGGTTTGATTTGTTTTTGTGTTGGATTAAGTTTAAATAAGTGTTAATGGGGCCAAGATTAATTTAATCTTAATTCAGCTGAGTGGGATTGTGACATGGAGGAAAGGTGAGCTGTGATTGGCTGGATGGAGTGAGTGGGGCACGTGTCACCCCCTCACTGGTCTATGTAACTTCTTTGTCTGGCCCAATATTACCCCCTATCTTTCTTTCTCTTGCCACTTTGTAAATATTTAGCCAAAAACTCGTTTCCTTTGTTATTGAAGTTTCAAACTTCATACTTTTGCCCCAAAAAGTTTCATAAAGTAAATTCAGGGGTATTTCTTGCCATTTTTGCATTCTTCAAGGGCTGGTTTGGTATTTTCTTCAATGATAATGGTCTAGACTTGCAAATTTGACATTTTGGAGGACTGAATTTTCCAAGTCTTAATGATTGAGGGACCATTTTTGCCAAATGTTGAAAGTTGAGGGTCCTTTTTGTAATTTTGAGATTTTCAAAGGACCAAACTTGTCATTTCTTGTACTTTGAAGGACTTCATGATGTATTTGACTTTATGGATGATATTGGTTGACAATTTAGCTTTGTTGAGGGGCTAAACTTGCCAATTCTTCAAAGTTAAGGGCCCTTTTTGTAATTTTGACAAACTTTAGGGACCAAACTTGTAATTATGAGGATACAAGGGTATAAAGTGTCAATTCTTCATAATTGGAGGACCCTTCTTCATAATTCTTCAAATCTTCAAGGGTTGATCTTGGGAAAGTCTTCACTAGGGCTTGGTTCATTGTGCGGCTTCGTTTCCCGTATTCGTTTTTGCATGATTCTTGTGATCTTTTGTCATTATCTCAATATCCGTACCTAAAATACACAAGCAACAAACACAAGCATATATTTGGGTATTTTGATGATATTTAATGCATTTTAAGCCCTATTTGGAAGATGAAACTATGTATAAAAGCAGACTCATCACTCCCCCATACTAAACCATTGTCGTGCCCTCACGCAATGCTAGAATAAAGTATCAAAGCATCTCCAAAATTCATTTTATTCACTTTATT
The DNA here is from genome assembly GCA_025667525.1 of Glebionis coronaria. NCBI lineage: Eukaryota > Viridiplantae > Streptophyta > Magnoliopsida > Asterales > Asteraceae > Glebionis > Glebionis coronaria. Next base: position 175,213,969 of record CM046874.1, read on the forward strand.
GAACGATAAACTAGCTAAACTACTACTATTACTACTTGTGTTATAGACATAATGTATGATTTTCATCGCAAAATGGGACGTTTAGGTTCATAGAATAAGAACACGTGAATGCTTCTTTAGAAATAATTTCATCGTCCTCGATATTCACCCTAATTCCATGCTAAGCGTGCAACGAGATCATTGTCATTATAAGTTAGTAATGCTAACACTACTCATATGCCCTAATCACGTACTTATCCTCCCATTATTCCTAAGTTGTATCTCTTATATTTTATTTTGTCTTGAATGTTTCACGAGGATACATTGTTTGACTTATGCGATAATAGAGATTTAGGTCTAAAAATAGAGTCATAACGGTGTAACTAAGACCATCAAATCAATAACCCCTCCTAATAAACGACGATGTTAAAAAATTAAGTTGACAAGAAGAATCGATAAACACGGTTTTATAACGGTTTTGAACATGAGACTTATTACCAAGACTTTTATACGCCCCCTAACGGAAGGGCCTTATTATCTTTGGTTTACCTCCATCTTTTATTCAACTTCGCCATGAAGCTTTTATTATGACTTCGGTCTTGCCTTGCCTTTTATTATCCACCTCATCGGTGGTTTTATTAGCCAAAGACGTATATCCTCACGCTAAGGCGAATTTTGGATCTTTAAAGCTTCGAAGATTAAGGCTTGATTCACTTTCAATTTTTGCATAGATTTTAGGCCTTGCGGGGCTTCAAATTGTTTGCTTGATTTAGGTGAGCACTTGAAATCTTATTATTGGGTGAAGCTTTCGATTATTCGGGTGCCAATACTTCAAAACCGTGACGCTGGCGATACCTTAATGTCTTCCCAATTTAATTACACGGAAGCTACTAGAAAAGACTAGAAACCCAACAATCCCAACTAAACCGCTAAGTCAATATTTATTAAGCAAAAATATTTACATGCGAAGGGAGAATAAGCAAACAACGAGAACACATGAGTTTTTGAAAGAATACGAGTACTCTACGTTTAGCATAGTAACTTATAATTAACTCTATCATTTCTCGTCCTCATTTAAGAGACTTAGCCTAATGTGAAGTTAAGGAATCAAAGCTAAGTGCTCAACACGCACGGTCGAGTCAAAAATTACTCTTATTCTCGCCATCAGAAAATCTACATTCGTGTCTTCAAACACTTATAAAACATGAGAAAAATTTAAAATTTGGCCATTTTTAGCCTTATTTTGCAACAAAAATGATAAACAAAACGATAAACTTTGGAAAGCGTGAAGGTTTGGCAAGGCAAGTATCTATTCACCCCCCCATACTAAAGTTAAACATTGTCCTCAATGTTTCGAGTCTAGGGGTGCAAACACCCCCATACTAGAGACGTAGTCGAATGCCTAATCTAGCATGGAAAGGGTGTAACCATTAAATTAATAGCCGTTTATGAAGTGTGCTAAAAACCTAAGGTTAGAACATCAAAGGATATATCATGGATATTGAGAAATGTCTCCAAAGCAAACGATCGAGTGCTCTTATAAAACGAACACGAGAGGCTCCAATCGTGAAGATCATGATCTAAAAACCACATATCACAAACAACCACGGAACAAAGGTTGGAAGGGCACAAATCCCCACACGTAAGCTACATTAGAAAGCGATAATATGTACATAGGATAAGCATTGGACTCCCCCACGAGGCTCCTCGTTTTTGATTACCGAGTCATGAGCTCGACTCGATCCCCTCAATACTAATTATCATTGGGGAAGGTGACTTGGTCGAGGTAGTTCAAGGATGGAACTTCCCCACCAAAGTAGTGCTTCAACCTATGTCCATTCACCTTGAAGTTAGGACCATCATCATGAGCTAGCTCGATGGTCCCATAAGGAAACACTTGAGTCACGGTGAATGGACCGGACCAACGGGATTTCAATTTACCGGAAAAAATTTTCAATCTTGAATTAAAAAGCAATACTTGATCCCCAATGTTAAAAACCCGGTTTTTAATTTTTGAATCATGCAACTTTTTAGTTTTCTCTTTGTAAATCAATGAATTTTCATAAGCAATGTCTCTCAATTCATCCAATTCATTTAATTGCATTTTCCGGTGTTTTCCCGCGGTCTCCATGTCATCATTACAATGCTTTAGGGCCCAATAAGCCTTGTGTTCTAACTCGATTGGCAAATGGCAATTCTTTCCATACACAAGCTTATAGGGAGTGCACCCAATGGGCGTCTTATGAGCGGTCCTAAAGGCCCATAAAGCATCGTCTAACTTATCCGACCAAGATTGTCGGTTTTCTCCTACGGATCTCTCCAAGATCCTCTTCAATGCTCGGTTTGAAACCTCGACTTGCCCACTCGTTTGTGGGTGATAAGCCGTAGAAAGACGATGTGTAACCCCATATTTCCTTAGAACCCTTTCGAATTGGTCATTACAAAAATGGGTTCCACGATCGCTTATGATCGCACGAGGGGTTCCAAACCTAGCAAACAAACTTTTCAAGAACTTAACTACCACACGAGCATAATTAGTGGGCAAGGCCTTCGCCTCCACCCACTTAGATAGGTAGCCAACCGCAACAAGGATGTACTTATTACCACGAGATGATGGGAACGGCCCCATAAAGTCTATACCCCAAACGTCAAAGATCTCACATACTTGAATGATATTTTGTGGCATTTCATCTTTTTGTGAGGCTTTTCCTTGTCGTTGGCATGCATCACAAGACTTCACAAGAATTTGTGCATCTCGGTAAATAGTAGGCCAAAAGAAGCCGGCATCAAACACCTTCTTAGCCGTGAGATTAGCACCGTGGTGACCACCCGTGGGTCCCTCATGGAAAGCTCTAAGGATGTTAGAAGCTTCGGTGCCAAATACACAACGTCGGATGATTTGATCCGCACAAGTTCGAAACAAGTAAGGGTCGTTCCAAAAATAGAACTTGACGTCACGAAAGAATTTTCGTTTTTCTTGAGTCGTCATAGCCTTAATGATGAAGTTACCCGCATGGTAATTTGCAAAATCCGCAAACCATGGGGTAGAAGAATCAAGCTTAGAATTCACTACACCAAGTGTCTCGAGCGGAAATGTTTCGGTGATTTCCTTAGGCTCGTAAACACTTTGGTGAGGATCTTCCAAACGAGAGAGATGATCGGCCGCTAGATTCTCGGCTCCTTTTTTGTCAACAATGGTGTGATCAAATTCTTGAAGGAGGAGAATCCATCGAAGTAATCTCGGCTTAGCATCTTGCTTTGCCATGAGATACTTGATAGCCGAATGGTCCGTATACACTATGCATTTCGTCAAGACGAGATAAGGTCGGAATTTCTCAAATGCATACACCACGGCAAGGAACTCCTTTTCCGTTGTAGTGTATTTAAGTTGAGCCTCGGTCATCTTCTTGCTAGCATAGTGAATAGGCAAGAAGTGCTTATCATGACGTTGCCCCAAAACGGCCCCAATAGCGTAATCACTTGCATCACACATAAGTTCAAAGGGGAGGTTCCAATTTGGAGCAACAAGAATGGGAGCTTCGGTAAGTTTCCTCTTAAGGATCTCAAAGGCTCGTACACAATCTTCGTCAAATACGAAACGTGCCTCTTTTTCAAGAAGATGTGTAATGGGTCGAGAAATCTTCGAGAAATCCTTGATGAATCGTCGATAAAAGCCCGCGTGGCCTAGGAAACTCCTAACTCCCTTGACGGTTTTGGGATGAGGTAATTTGGCGATGACGTCTACCTTAGCTTGATCTACCTCAATCCCCGCTTTCGAGACCTTGTGCCCTAAGACGATTCCACTCTTAACCATAAAATGACATTTTTCCCAATTGAGCACAAGGTTGGTTTCCTCACAACGTTTTAACATTCTCTCAAGGTTCGACAAACACGAAGTAAAGGAATCACCAAACACGGAAAAGTCATCCATGAAGACTTCCACCGTCTTCTCGATCATATCATGAAAAATAGCCATCATGCATCGTTGAAAAGTTCCCGGTGCATTGCAAAGTCCGAATGGCATTCTACGATAGGCAAACGTTCCATATGGACACGTAAACGTAGTTTTTTCTTGATCACGAGGATCGATGGGAATTTGGAAGTAACCGGAAAAACCATCTAAAAAGCAATAGAAATCGTTTCCCGCAAGACGCTCCAACATTTGGTCCATGAAGGGCAAGGGAAAATGGTCTTTTCGAGTGGCTTCATTCAACTTACGATAGTCAATGCACACTCTCCATCCGGTCACGAGTCTAGTGGGAATCAACTCGTTGGCATCGTTTGGCACAACGGTCATCCCTCCCTTTTTAGGGACACAATGGATAGGACTCACCCAAGGGCTATCGGAAATAGGGTAAATCATTCCCGCGTCAAGGAGTTTAAGGACCTCCTTTTTGATGACGTCGTGAATTTTGGGGTTCACCCTCCTTTGACTTTGGATTGGTGGCTTGAAATCTTCCTCTATTAAGATTTTGTGGGTACAAAACTTGGGATCGATCCCCTTAATGTCGGATAACTTCCATGCAATCGCCCCTTTGTGAGCCTTAAGAACATCGACAAGTGCGGTTTTTTCATTATTCGAAAGATCCTTCGCAATAATAACCGGCAACTTGTCTTCCTCCTCCAAATAGACATATTCGAGGTGAGGAGGTAAATCTTTCAACTCGAGAATAGGTGGTTCCTCAAGTGAAGATTTGGGCTCGATACTCATAACCTCCTCGGGTGGAGGAAATGGGAAATCGTTAAGAAAATAATTGATAATCGAGAAGTCCTCATCGTTGTCGAGGTCTTCGTCACAAGTACGTGGAACATTGCATTCTTCCAACGTAAAACCACCACCTTCAAATGGAGTGAAGGTTGGTGTCGAATTATCAAGAATTGGATCCAACATAGTGGGATTGCCACTAGTTTCTTCATCACCAAAACCTAGAACTTCTTGTGAAAATTCCTCGTAAACCACGTCAATCATATAAACGAGGTTTATGGTTGCAACGGAATAAACATGAGAAATTTGAGAGTTTTGAGTTGCGTTTATAACAAGTTCCTCGTCGTTGAAACGTAAGGTGATCTTTCTAGCATGCACATCGATCAAAGCCATAGACGTATCTAAAAACGAACGACCTAAAATGAGAGGAACTTGAGGATCCATGGGGATATCAACAACAATGAAGTCTACGGGATAGTAGAACTTCCCCACTTTCACAAAAACGTCTTCCGCCAAACCACATGCGGGAATTGTGGAATGGTCGGCCAACTCGATAGACATTAGTGAAGGAGTAAGATTAGGAAGATTGAGCGACTTGAAGATTGCAAGTGGCATCAAGTTAATGCTAGCACCAAGATCGGCCAAGGCAAAGCATTCTTCCATGTCTTGGATTGCACAAGGGATCAAAAATTTACCGGGATCACCGACTTTTTGAGGTATGCGATTAAGATAAACCGACGAACAACTAGACAATTGGTGCAATTTCTCCTTGTTGTTCAACATACTCTTAAAGTTAGCGGCAAATCGAGGCATCATGACCAAAGCATCGGCGAAACTTACATTAAGGTGCAAATCACGAAACATTTTCATAAAAAGCTCAAATTGGTAATTGTCGCGCTCTTGACGTTTCTCCTTCCTAAGTCTCGATGGATAGGGCAAAGGTGGTGTAGGTTGAGGCTTAGTAGGCATAGCCTTTGGAATCTCGGGTTCCAATGATGGTAATGGGTCAACCGTAGGTGTGGCATGAGCGGTACTTCGTGGGATTGGGACATGCTCCTTTTGGACCACCACCTCGGGTTCTTCCTCAATTGCTTCCTCCGTAGGAGCAATTGGTTGAGGAATCGGCTCCTTAAGTGTCTTACCACTACGTGTGGTAATCACTTTCATCTCACCCTTAGGGTTGGATATGGTGTTGCTAGGAAGACCACTTGACGACGGCTTACACATTATTGCCTCAAACATAGACGAGATTTTATCTTCAAAATTAGATTGCCTCAATACGGCTTCGGTTTGCCTTTTCTCGGCCTTAAGCATATCTTGTTTAATCTCATGTTGCCCTTGTTCCATTTTTTGTTGGTTTTGTTGCAACCTAGTGACATTTCCTTCCATCTTGTTGGTGTGGATTTTAAGTTCATTAGCTAACTCATTTTTCAACTCTTTCTTCAAGTCGTTTTTAAACTCGGATCTTAGGCTAATGATTTCTCTTTGTATGTTGTCAAACCTAGCATCATTACCACTAGCATATTCAACAAACTCACTTGGAAGATCTTTCAATGTTTGCAAACTTTTGTTGTTATTTTGAAAATCATTTTTGTTTGAAACTTGATTATTAGCCCCTTGATTCCCATAGTTTCCCTTGTTGTAATTGTTCTTAAAACCAACTTGATTGTTGCGATAGTTGTTAGCATTTTGATTTGTTCCAAAACCCGGTGGAGTCATTTGATTAGAGCGGGAAACTTGACCGTTTTGGTTGTAATTTCCCGTGGCCGCGAAGGCACTCGAAGTGTTACCACCGTTGGTAATGCACTCGAAGTGTTACCACCGTTGGTAATGCACTCGGAGAAATCATGACCTCCACCACAATACATGCAAGAAACCTCAACCGCTTTAGCCGTAGCGGGAGCACTTGGTTCACCAACGTTAAACTCAATCAAAAGTCCTTTCAACTTATCAAAAATCTTGTTTTCCAAGTTTGCCTCAATTTGGCAAGCATCGATAGTATTAGACAAAGAAGGTGAAGCCGAAGACGAAGCCTTACGAACACTAGACGTGCTACGAGGACTATACACCTTAGATCTATTTTCAATTATCACCAAAGCTTCCTCAACCGTTTTACACAAAAAATTACCACCCACGGCAGCATTCAAATAATCCCTTTTATGATCATTAAGTCCATTGTAAAACGTGTCAATTTGATGCAAATCGGAAAAACCGTGATGAGGACATTCATGTAACATTTCCTTAAACCTATTCCAAGCCGTTGAAAAACTTTCATTAAATTCTTGTGAAAACTTTGAAATCTCGTTTTTCAAGTGCGTAGTCTTAGAGGGCGGAAAAAATTGGTTCACAAACTTAGACACGAGATCCTTCCACGTCAATATAGAATTGGGTGGCTCTTTCTCTAACCAAATTTTAGCGGGGCCCGCTAAGGAATACGGAAAAAGCATCATCTTAATCGAGTCGTTAGAGACATCCTTAAACTTGCAAGTAGCGGTAAGACGATTGAATTGGCGGATATGGTTGTGTGGATTGTCCTTCTCATCACCACGGAATTTGTTGTTTTGAATCATGGATAACAAACCCGTCTTAACCTCAAAATTCTCCGCAAGGATTGCGGGAATCACAATAGCCTCTCCATAACCCTCGGTGGGTGCTTGAAGTAACTTCATCATAGTTCGATTCGCCATGGTTGGTGCTTCTCTTACAATGGGTTCGTCAATAGGAGACTCCTCACTAGAATTGTTGGGAGTGGGAGTTTTGTTCTTTCGTTTACGAGCACGTCTTGCTTGATTTCGAGTTAGCATAAACGTCACGTACAACGAGGGGATGAGCAAAGAAGATTCTTTTTGGTATTTTGTATTTTTTTTTTCAATTTTTTTTTTGTGGTTTTTGATTGTATTAACCTTTTTGGAGCTTGGTGAAATGTATTAAGTAGACAAAAAGTCCACAAATCTCCTCACTAATCAAATCTCTTGATTAACGAAGCCTCAAGGAATGAAAACGATCACGTGGAGTGAACGCCTTCGATGACTTTAGAACGATGGTGGAACACCAAATCGTTCAAGAGGGTTTAATCAATAGAAACCAAGAAAATATATATGATACTTAGTAATACTTTGGGCGGCAAAACCCTCGATTCACTCTCACAATCAAATACTCACAAGCAAGCGGGGAAACGAGGCGGCGCGAAGCACTTAAGAGCCTTTTTCCTTAGGATATATTTTATAATATCCGCCTTATACCCACCTTATAGTTTGTATTTTCAAGATTAAGCTTCACGAAAGTATTTATCTATTTTTGCCTTTTTCTTTGGTTTGAGATTCGAATACAATGATTGGGTAATGACCTCCCAAGTCAAGGTTGTGATTTCTCACGTATTTGGAGTACTTGTGTATTTATTGTTCTACGTATACAATATAGTAATAATATTCACACAAAAACCGAAAAACGATAATACGTATTAGTAGAGTGCTACTAATACAAATACTAATTATGGTTAGTATAAAAACAACAATGCCAAATCAAAACACAACATGCCTCCCCGGCAGCGGCGCCAAAATGATGGTTGAGTTTTTACCACCCTTTAGGAAAAGAGTAATAAAGTAGGGCAAGTGAGCACGACGATTTAGGAAAACCGTGTGTGAATGACCCAATTAAGTTCGTTCTCAAGGAGGCTAGTGTGTTATGTGTGTAATGATTTGGATTAATTTTTGATTATATTTGAGAAAAGAAAAATAGAAAAGGGATTAGAAGAGAATGACGGTTATGAAGACGGATTAAACTAAGTCTAAAAAGGCGTACACGTAAAGTCGTAAAAACCACCAAAATTAAAATTTTAACCTAAAAATTTCTAAAAATTACCAAAAATCCCTAATAATATTCTAAGAGTTTACAAAAAATCAAAACTTGCAAAAACCTTTTAATTAATTAGATAATGACTTTTTAATGCTAATTAAAGCCCTAAAAATCAAAATTAATTATTAAAAAGCCCTAAACAAGATTTACAAGTTTGTAAACCTCAAAAATACTCTAATTAAGCTAAAAACTATTTTTCAAAATTTTAAAACCAATTAAAACTATTTTTAAACAATTAAAAACTCCTAAAATCAATTAAATCTTAAATTAATTATAGAAAATAATTAAAAGACCTAGAAAATAATTGGAAAGTTGCAAAAATCCTAATTAAGTATTTAGAACCTAGGAAAAATATAAAAAACCTAGAAAATCAGACTTTTAATTTTTAATAATAAAATAATATTAAAATAATATTAAAAATCCAAAAATTATAAAAAATTCTAAAAACTTGCAAACTAGCTTAATTTAACCTAAATAACTCAGAAATGAAAGTGAAATTACCTAAATACCCCTATTGGGCCTAGAAAATGGGCCAAACCCAAAACAGTCCCTTATTGGGCTTAATTAAGGCCCAATAAGAAAAAGGGCTCAAAATAAGCTCAAAAAGCACAGGTTGACTCAAAATTTGATTTTCAACAACTTTTTCCAAAGGCCCAAAAGCTGAAAATGTGAAATAAGCTAACTTATAATAAGCAGCTTATTCTTAATGGGCTTTTTGGCCCATTAAGCCATAAGCTAAAATTTAACACACAACCTTCTTTTGACCTAACAAAGACTTTTGCAAAAAGAAATTTCAAATAAGCCCACTTAATAAGCCAGAAACAAGTCACAAACTTATTCACAAAACGACAAAATAGTCGTTTTTATGATCTAGACCACCTCAGAAGCTGATTCAAGTTGCAAAATGTTTCTTTTGACAAAACTAAGCTTAAAAACCAAAGAAATTTCAAATAAGCACACTCAATAAGCTGGAAAATCAAATAAGCACTTATCTTAAAAGTCAAACAAGTTGGTTTTCTAGTAAAAAGTCAAAGTCAAAGTCTCATAAGCTCCAGTTCACTTAAATGGGTCAAATAATGAAGATCTATTACATAAAATAAGTTGTTGCAAGTCAGAATAAGCTAGATTAGCTTATTGATAAGCTGATGACAAAATTGCACTAGCAGGGGCTAGTTTTGGATGTTGAGCAGTGGAAACTTTTTCCACTGCTTGACTATTTTGACTTTTTGTCTTTAGTGACTTTTTCTTGGATTCAGATTTCACAAAGGCACCCAAATGATCTTTGGATCAAAAGGAGTCAATAACAATCAAAATAACACAATCACAAACACCCAATTGATACAGTTTAATCAATTAATCACCAGACATTGCACAGACATGAACAATAAGCAATTTAGCATTCAAGAGCAGTTTTAGCACAAATCAGCCAGCCAAATTCAACCAAATGCACACAAAAGCTATAATAAACTCCAATAAGCAAGTCTAAACAGGTTTCATGCACTGGTTCAAAGAATTAAGCAAGATTCAAGCAATGAAAGTTACCGATGAACACTACACATGCAGTTTTCTACTTTTGCTGATGTATTTGACACACAAGCCAATTTCAACACCTTAAATCTTTCAAACAGGTTATGTTAACTTTGTTTAAACCACTTTTATCCCTAAGCATGCATACACACTAAGTGTTCCCAAAATCCTAGGTCAAAACAAGCAGAAACAAGGTCTATATAGCAGATTGATTGATTCAAGTGTTCAAACCCAAAAACTTGCAGCAAAACACTCTCAAACAAAGGTATAGCAGATACAAAGCATAAACAACACTTTCCTTTAACACTAAAACAGATTACAAGCATAAACTAGTAGACCCAAACACCCCTTTAACTTTTTCAAATCAAAATTTTCAAAAGCAAAACAAGATTTCAGGCCAACCAAGCATCAATTAACACTAAAACAAGTCTAATAAACAGATTCAAGCAAGAACAAACCACAAAATTCACAAGAACAACAGTTTCATACAAATATCACCAAAAATCACAATTTAAGCAGATTTGGAGATTAAGTATGCAAACCTCATGGATGTACATCCACACCCACGAATTTTGAGCTTATGTGCTAGCAAGAACAAGCACAAGCTTCCACAAAAAGCCTGCTAAGATTGAACAAGGGTTAAGCACAATAACATGAAAAATCAGAAACTTGGGAAAAACTTGATTAATGCAAACTTGTTACCCCACACTTGATTATCCCCAAGTTATAAGCCTCACCACACCTTAACCAACTCAGTTAGGATGCTATGATCAGCCCTATAGCCCAAGAATTCCAAGATTGGAACAAGACTTAGCAAAATATCAAGAAAATGAGGAAAATATGCAAACTTGTGCACAATCCTCTTTTGAAAACCGGTTTTAAACTTCAAAAGCAGTAAACTAAGAACATAAACAAGCAGAATAAAGATGGCACTTGGTCTTTCTTCAAAGCACTTAACTCAAATTCATTAATCAGAAAGAGGATTTACAAGTGTTTGAACAAAGGAAAAACCAAAAGCAAACTGAAATGTGAAGGCCTAAGTGGCTTTATATAGCCTTACAAGTGAACTATGAAAGCTAAAAACGTGTAACCCTAGCTACTTGATCTTCCAAAAATGCCCTTATGAAGTTTGAATGCCTTGGAGAATCATGTGACTTTTCTTGTTGTGTAGTGGCAGCTGGCATGTGTGAGAGCATCCAATGGTGTATATGAAGCTTAGAAAGTAAGCATGTTTCTCAAACGTTGGATTTACTGGCTTGTTTTTGTTTGGACGTGAAGGGTGGGGCAGGGGAGGTAGCATGTGACAAAGGGGATGATGATGTGGCAGGTTTTAAGGTTGGGTTGTGATTATAGGACCCTTAATCATTGTTCTGGAAAGAATTAGCCATTAATTCATAATGATTAAGGAATGCCTAATTGTGTTCTTGAGCTGATGAACACATGGTTTGATTTGTTTTTGTGTTGGATTAAGTTTAAATAAGTGTTAATGGCGCCAAGATTAATTTAATCTTAATTCAGCTGAGTGGGATTGTGACATGGAGGAAAGGTGAGCTGTGATTGGCTGGATGGAGTGAGTGGGGCACGTGTCACCCCCTCACTGGTCTATGTAACTTCTTTGTCTGGCCCAATATTACCCCCTATCTTTCTTTCTCTTGCCACTTTGTAAATAATTAGCCAAAAACTCGTTTCCTTTGTTATTGAAGTTTCAAACTTCACACTTTTGCCCCAAAAAGTTTCATAAAGTAAATTCAGGGGTATTTCTTGCCATTTTTGCATTCTTCAAGGGCTGGTTTGGTATTTTATTCAATGATAATGGTCTAGACTTGCAAATTTGACATTTTGGAGGACTGAATTTGCCAAGTCTTGATGATTGAGGGACCATTTTTGCCAAATGTTGAAAGTTGAAGGTCCTTTTTGTAATTTTGAGATTTTCAAAGGACCAAACTTGTCATTTCTTGTACTTTGAAGGACTTCATGATGTATTTGACTTTGTGGATGATATTGTTTGACAATTTAGCTTTGTTGAGGGGCTAAACTTGCCAATTTTTCAAAGTTAAGGGCCCTTTTTGTAATTTTGACAAACTTTAGGGACCAAACTTGTAATTATGAGGATACAAGGGTATAAAGTGTCAATTATTCATAATTGGAGGACCCTTCTTCATAATTCTTCAAATCTTCAAGGGTTGATCTTGGGAAAGTCTTCACTAGGGCTTGGTTCATTGTGCGGCTTCGTTTCCCGTATTCGTTTTTGCATGATTCTTGTGATCTTTTGTCATTATCTCAATATCCGGACCTAAAATACACAAGCAACAAACACAAGCATATATTTGGGTATTTTGATGATATTTAATGCATTTTAAGCCCTATTTGGAAGATGAGACTATGTATAAAAGCAGTCTCATCACTTATTTTTAAAACAAGTTTCTAAGTTTTTGAGTTTTTAAGTTTTAAATTCCAAAAGATTGCACATTTTTATTTTTAGTTTAAATTCTTAAATCTTTCACTTTACTCAAACGACAACTTTATTACTTGCATTTAGTTTAAAAATAGATAACCACTCCAAACCATTTTGTTTTCTAAAAGACAATTGAGTCACACTCTTAGCCGGTAATCAATTCGAAGAGATCGGACGATAAAGATTTTATACTTAGCCAAAAGCTTTTGTATTAAATGGCGCCGCTGCCGGCTCTTTTCATTAAGATTAACGGTTTCTAGTGAAAGACGCATTGAATTTTGGGACCCGTTCTTTTAAGAACGTTATTTTCCTAGCTCAAAAATTTTCAAAAACCCATAAAAAATATAAATTTTTCAAAAATAAAAAAAAAATAAAATTAAAAAACCTATAAAAACCAAAAATATTTTCTCTTGAATTTTCTTTTTAGTGTATGCGTACTCGATCAACGTTTTATCCCGAGCCCGAGACTCTCGATAATTTAGACATGGCCGGTGTACACAACAACAATAATAATCCACCTCACCCCAACATTAATAATCCACCCATACCCGACCTACGAACCATGGAGGAGCTATGCCAACCCACGATGAATGGACGCGGAGGCCCGATTGGGCCGATGCAAATTACGGCTCAAGAGTTTTCGTTGAAGCTCAAGAGTTGCCGGATGATGATGCCAACAAACACCTCGACAAATTCATTACCATCACCCAAAGCATGAAGATGCCCGGTGCTTCTATGGATGTACTTCGCCTTCAACTATTTCCCCACTCGCTTTCTCATCATGCCGAAAAATGGTTTGACCGTCTCCCAAAGAATTCTATTCATACTTGGGACGACATGACTCAACGATTTTTGTCGCGCTACTTTCCACCATCCATGGTCACGAGCCTTCGTAAACAAATTAGTGGATTCATGCAAGACAACGATGAATCGCTCTTCGATGCTTGGGAACGTTACAATGATTTGATCGACCGTTGTCCAAATCACAACATACTCCCCGTCACTCTCATTGAAACTTTCTACAATGGTCTCACTTTTCGTGATCGTGACACGATCAACGCCGCCGCCGGTGGTACTTTTATGAAAAGGTGACCGGAGGAGTGTAGAGAGTTGATTGAAAACATGACTACTCACCACAAGAATTGGGATTCTTCCGCATCCTCAAGATCTAATTAGAGAGTCAATGTTTCCTCTACTTCTTCCACCACCGACATGTCCGCCATGGAACGAGCCATTATCGAAATGAGCAAAAATATGAAAATTTTGGCTAATAAGCACACTCAACAAGCTAAAGCCGTTGCTATTTCTTGTGACATATGTGGTGGTCCTCATTCTTACAATGATTGTCCTTCTACTCAAGGCAATTTTTGTGAAAACGTTAACGCGGCATACGGTACTTATCCCACGGGAGGCTATCAAGCTCGTCCTCAAGGAGACCGTAACTTGATAAGTTATCGTTCAAACAACTATCTTGCACCACCCGGTTTTACTCCTCAAAACCAAATCCAACAACAAAGCTATAACCGAAATAACCAAACCCAACCTCGTGCTAACAATCAATATCAATCCCAAAGAAACCCATATCCACCTCAAGGAAATTCTCAAGCTTACCAAGCTCCACCTCTCAATCAACCAACGGTGTTGAATCAAGACATCGAAACGTTCATGAGGACTAATAGAGAGATGGTGACGAACCTTCAGAGTCAATTCATCAACTTGAAGGGAGACATGGCGAAACAAGGGAGCGATATTCAAGCCGAGCTAAGGAATGACATGGCGAAACAAAGAAATGATATTCGCGCAGACATGAGAGACTCTTTCAGCACTCAAGCTGATAATATACGTGATATGATCGGTTCGCTTTTCCAAAGTAATCAACCCTCTTCTTCGGGTACTCTCCCGAGTAACACCGTTGCTAATCCAAGAGGGGAGATGAAAGCAATCACCACTCGTAGTGGAAAAGGTTATACGGAACCCGAGCTTCCTACACCTCCACCCGTGATTGTGAACAAGGAAAAAGAGCAACTTTCCTCACCTCCTTTGCCTTCTACCCCCATTCCCCCACCACCCGTGGTTGTGAGTGATCCTACTCTCCTAAAGCCTTCCTCTTCATCCGATATACCTTATCCTTCAAGGTTGAGGAAAGAGAAGCAAAAGAGCAAGGATGATATTCAAGTTTCAAACTTTCTTAAAATGTTTAAACAATTGAATTTCAACATCTCCTTTGCTGAGGCTCTCGCTCACATGCCTAAATATGCGAAGATGTTTAAGGATCTTCTTAGTGACAACGAAAAGCTTCTTGACATTTCTCAGACCCAACTTAATGAGAATTGCTCCGCGGTTCTCTTAAGGAAATTTCCCACCAATATTGGTGATCCGGGTCGCTTCTTGATTCCTTGCAACTTCCTGGGAGTAGAGAATTGCATGGCCCTAGCCGATCTAGGTGCTAGTATAAACTTAATGCCTTTAAGTGTTTGGAAGCAATTATCTCTCCCCGAGCTAGTCCACACCAAAATGACTTTGGAATTAGCTAACCGTACAGTTGCTTCTCCAGTGGGGATAGCCGAAGACGTCTTCGTTGGAGTTGACAAATTCACCTTCCCGGTGGGTTTTGTTGTCGTTGACTACGAGATGGATCCCCGTGTTCCATTAATCGTTGGACGTCCCTTCTTGAGGACCGGTCGCACTCTCATTGATGTAGCCGCGGGCAAAATAATCATGAGAGTTGGTGACAATAAAATTGTCTTCAACATGGGTAAGATATCTAAGCAACCTTATTCATATGAGAGTGTTAATGCTATTGATGTTCTCGATGAGGCTTGTGAAGAACACTTTAATGATGCTTGCAAAAGTAATCTTTCTTCTCTACCCATAGTTGAGACCGTCGCCTCAATCGCTCCGTCATTAACTCCAATTGGAGAAAGTGATTTCCTCTTGAAAGAATTTGAAGCAACTCTAATAGATGTGGATTTGCAATATGACGATTCTCCCTCCAATTGGGATGAAGACATTCGTACCATTGAGAAACTTCTCAATGAGGACCATATGTCTCCAGAGTCTCCTAAGGCTATCTCTACCGATGATCCGAAGTTGACTACGCCGTCCGTCGAAAATCCTCCGGATTTAGAGCTTAAGGATCTTCCGTCTCATCTCGAGTACGTTTTCCTTGAAGAAAACAAAAAGTTACCGGTCATCATCTCAAAGGACCTAAAAGAAGAAGAAAAATCTCGACTTATTGCCGTGCTGAAAAATCATAAGAAAGAGATTGCTTGGAAAATTTCCGATATTTGTGGAATTGATCATCACTTTTGCACACATAAAATTCTCATGGAGGACGACTTTAAACCCACTATTCAAAGTGATAGGTGTGAAAACACCGATCCTTTTTACCACTTAATTACAATAATAACCAGACCAAAACGTGTATTTTATGTCATTTATGTCGGAATTATGCGTGGTTTTTGTTTTTGTTGTGATTTAGGACGAAAAGTCAAAAAGTGGAGAAAACACGGGTATTTACGGGCTTTTATTGAAGAAAAAGATGAAAGACGAAGTCAAGAAGTCAAGAGTGAAAAAAGAACGGAAGTCCAAGACCAATTCTGAAGATTTATCGAAGAAAAAGTCAAAAGACGGAAGTTTAATAAAAGCCGAAGAACTCGAGTCTTATATATTGAAGAATTAAAAGACGAGTTTAAAGAAATCCCGAGCCATAAGTCATTAAAGTCCAAGATTAACTAAAGATTAAGAAAGGAAGGACTTAATGGTGCAATTAAGAAGAAATGAAGGAGGGGAGGAAGCTTCCTAATCCTCCCCTATATATAGTCATTAGATAGTTCATTTTCATTTGGTTGGCTAAGGTGACAATTAGTCTTCCATCCTTTTAATTACTTGCTCTTTAAATACATGTCAATTTAAATACTTGTCTTGCACTTTTAATATCTTTAATTTCCAAGTAAGTGTTCTTTAATTTTCTTGTTTTAATCTCTTACTCTACCTTTCTTTCTATGCTTTAATCTTTGTTTACATGCTTATTGTGTTATTTATTTGATTAAAGGTTATGTTTTTGTGTTTTTGATTGTTCTAGATCATTGATTTTTATAGCTTATTGTGTTTATCTTTAAGTTTATAAAGTTTTTATAAAAGTTTGTTTTTCGTAAACCTTTTCTTTTCGTGTTATAAAAGTCTTTAAATTTCAGTTTAGTAATACGGTTTGCCCTAGGATTTTCGTTGTGTGCTTATTCGATTAGTAGCTTATTTTTCTAGCTTATTTTGTGCTTTTTCTTCTGTATTCCGATCTAGTGATCGGATAAGGGTTTCACATTCCGACCAGCATTCCTTGCTTGGTCGGAAAAGGGTTTTGACATTCCAATTAGTGTAGCTTTAGTGTATTCCGATTAGGGGAGTTTGTGGTATTTCGATCAGGAGTCTACTCTCATTCCGATCAAAGATAAGTTATTCCGACCAGGGTCCACTTCATATTCCGATCAGGATCTATTTGGTTATTCTGATCTGAAAAAGTGACATATTCCGATCTGGTGTTCCGATCACATTCCGATCAGAGACGAGGTACATTTCGATCAGAATGCATTCCGATGGTAGGGGTGTTTTACTATTTGGTCTTGTTTAATTTTTAAGTTCTCGTTTTAATTCTTTGTCAAATTTAAATTCTCGTCACGCTTTTAAATTTCCGTCATTTAATTATTTTACTTTTCAAAGTTTTAATATTGCACCCTTTCTTTTAATTAGAATTAGATTTACGTTAACGCACTTTTATTTTAAACACATCTTTATTTTAACGTCATTTTTCATTTAAGTCTTTGCACTTTTAATATACTACAACGACACATTTTTGTTTCACCAAAGAACAACTGAGTCACACATAGAACCTAGATCAATTCGATTAGACACACATCAACGAATCTTTTTAATTAGGCAAAAACCTAATATTAAATGGCGCCGCTGCCGGATCTTTTCGTTAATATTAACAGTTTTCTGTGAGAGACGCGTTGCTTTTTGGGATCCGTTCACTTGTGAGCGTTATTTTTCTTGCATAAAAATTTCAAAAAACCATAAAAATTAAAAATTGTTAAAAATACATAAAAATTAGAAATTATAAAAATCCAAAAAGATTTTATTTTTATTGTGTATATATATTGTCTTTGTGTTTGGTTTCTTTTTCTTTTGCATTTTCAGGTGTATGCGTACTAGATCTTCTAATTATCAAGAGCCCGAGACTCGAGAAGATTTAAGTATGTCAGGGGTTAACAACAACAATAATCCACCGCACCTCAACAATAACAACAATGTTCTTCCACAGCCCGATCTTCAGACAATGGAGGAGCTTTGTCAACCTACCATGTTTGGACGAGGAGGACCGATTGCGCCGATGCAAATCACGGCTCAGGAGTTTTCGTCGAAGCACCACATGATTCAGCAAGTGAAAACTAATCCATTCACCGGAATGCCTGATGATGATGCCAACAAACACCTCAACAAGTTCATTACAATCACCCAAAGCATGAAGTTGCCCGGTGCCACAATGGATGTTCTTCGCCTACAACTCTTTCCACATACTTTATTACATCATGCCGAGAAATTGTTTGATCGTCTTCCAAAGAATTCTATTCATACTTGGGATGACATGACTCAACGCTTTTTATCGCGCTACTTTCCACCATCCATGGTCACGAGCCTTCGCAATCAGATCAACGGTTTCATGCAAGATCCCGATGAATCTCTTTTTGATGCTTGGGAAAGATATAATGTCTTGATTGATCGTTGTCCAAACCACAACATGCTCCCTGTGACCTTAATTGATACTTTCTACAACGGTTTGACTTTTCGAGATCGTGATACGATTAATGCAGCTGCCGGTGGCACATTCATGAAAAGGAGACCCGAGGAGTGTAGAGAGATTATTGAGAACATGACTACTCACTACAAAAACTGGGATTCCTCCACTTCTTCAAGTAACAACCCGAGAGTCAAAGTCTCTTCCACTTCAGCAAACCCTGATATGACCGAACTCACCCGCATGATGACTGAAATGAGCAAAAGTATCTTGCTTCTTGCTTCAAACCAACAACATCAAGTTAAAGCGGTTGCACCTTCTTGTGAAACATGCGGCGGTCCTCACTCATACACCGATTGTCCTTCTACACAAGGAAATCCGGAAAATGTGTATGCAGCTTATGGTAATTATTCACCGGAAAATTACCAAGCTCGACCTCAAGGGGATAGAAATTTGCTGAGTTACCGGTCCAACAACTACCTTTCACCCGGTTTTTCTCCTCAAAACCAAAACCCCGCCAACAACTACAATAGAAGCAACCAAATCCCACCAAGAGCTTCTAACCTTATCACCCACCCACTCAACAAGCCCCACCCATAAATCCCAATGTTGAAGCCATCATGAGAATCCAAGGTGAGCAAATCAAGAATCTGCAGAGCCAAATTATCAATCTTAAAGGAGATATTACCAAGCAAGGAAATGAGATAAGATCCGAGCTTCGAGATAATATTCAATCCTCCTTCAGCAATCAAACGAATTATTTAAAGAATATGCTTGCTAGTTTCTTGCCCGCCGCTCAACCACCTTCTTCAAGTTCTCTACCTTCAAACAACGTCACCAATCCGCGAGCAAATGTGAGTGCTATTACTACTCGTAGTGGAATTACCATTGTCGATCCACCGATCCCACCCCCATCATCTACACCTCCTCCACCACCATTTATCCCTACTCCTCCTACACCTAGTATTAGTGCACCATTACCGTCTCCGCCTCGTCATGACGATGTAACTAGAAAGGAATCTTCAACATCTTAACCTTTACCTACTACACCTGCACCTTCACCACCCAAACCCAATATCCCTTATCCCTCTCGTTTAGGCAAGACCAAAATGCTAACAAAGGATGACTCTGAAGTGTCGAGCTATGTGAAGATGATCTCTCAAATGAACTTCAACATTAGTTTTCTTGAAGCACTTGTCCACATGCCGAAATTTGTTAAAGCATTTAAGGAATTGCTTAACAAGAAGGAGAAGCTGATTGAGCTCGCCAACACACGCTTAAATGAAAACTGTTCTGCAGTTATTCTTAAAGAACTTCTGGAAAAGCTTGGAGATCCCGGTCGTTTTGTGTTGCCTTGCGTTTTCAACAAAACTGAATAATTTACTGCCCTAGCTGATCTCGGGGCCAGTATTAGTCTTATGCCTTTGAGTGTTTGGAAAACACTATCATTACCCGACCTCACTCCCACGAAGATGACTCTTGAACTTGCAAATCACACTCTCGCTTACCCCGTTGGTATTGCCGAAGACGTGTTCATAAAAGTTGGCACATTTGCTTTCCCGGTCGATTTTGTCGTTGTTGATTATGAAATGGACCCTCGTATTCCTTTAATACTTGGTCGGCCATTCTTGAGAACCGGACGAGCTTTAGTTGATGTGGCCGAAGGTGAGTTAATCTTAAGAGTCGGGAATGATTCACAAGTTTTCAAAATAGGGAAGCTTACAAGCAAATCCTTTGGACGAGAATCAGTGAATATGATTAATGTGCTCGATGATTTTGTCGTCTACAACAATCCTCTATTCGAATCTTGCATTGATAATCCACTTTCTCATGATGATGTGGATGATTCTCTCTCCAATTTGGAACCTTCTCCCATTAACGATTCTCCATCGATCTTTGATGCTTATGATGATGATTCTAGCTCAGATTCGGATGATTATGATGACCTAACTTCCAAGTATCCCGACCTGCCCACATATGATGATTTTGATGAGGCCGATACTCTTTCGAGCGATTCTTCACATGATGAAGATCCTCCGCCATCACCCGATCCTACTTTGGACGATTACTCATTTGAGGAAGACTTCTCTACATTTCTCAATACTTACTTCCCTCATGAGAGTGATGCTCCTCCTTATGATTTTGAAGATTATCGTCTTGATCCTACTTTGGATTTGAAGAACATTCTTTCGAAGGAGAAGAAACCGGTCGACACCGATATCCACAGCACATATGATTTAACACCTCTTTATCCACCTTCTGAGGACGAGGTTGTGCTTTTTCGCGGATCTTCTTCACACTCTGCTGAGCCTGAGTGCTATTTTCCCCTAAAGGAAAAGGTGTTCGACCCCGGTATTGATATTCTACAGCCATCTCAGTATCCACCTAATGAAATAAAAGGAAAAATCTATTGAATTATTGAAGACATGCTTGCACCAATTCACCCTTGCTTCCACCGTGCTCCATCTTTGCTTAAGGGAACCTTACCTATTCTTCTTTGGCTTGCCTTGTTCGCCTTAAGCTTCTGCTATTTGATAGACGAAAACTATGTCTTTGATCCTGGTGGATATGTTTCATGCTTCTTCCTACTATGATCAAGGTCGAGTCAGGCTCACGACTCGGTAATAAAAAATCAAGCGCTTCTTGGGAGGCAACCCATGTATCTATCTTTTCGCTTTCTTTATCCTAAGTGTAGGGGAGACCCGTTGGTGTGCTATTTCCTCTCCTCTCTTAATCAGGGATTCGAGCTCAATGATCCACTCTTGATGATTCTTGACGACCCGTGATTCCGTGTTCCCTTCTTTCCCGGTTCTATCCTAAACTCTTTTCGATTCACTATTTTATATTTTCTAATATTAAAATAGGAATCTCTTTAGTTGTCCTTTCCTTAGCAAGATTTAAACAAAGTGCACAATTTCCTAAGTGTAGGGGAGTTTACTCCCACATGCTTAAACATTGAGGAAAATGTTTATCTTAAGTGTAGGGGGGACTTCTATCGAAGTTAAGTGGCCTTTTCCTTGTATTTGTCCTCATTTTAACCAGAAAATCAATTTTTCGACATTTTTCAAAATTTTTGATCTATTTTGGCCTATTAGTTTTTCCCTTTGTATAGTTATTTTCTTTCTTTGCTAGAATAAATCTTTAATAATGTGGTTTTAATTTTCAAAACGATGTGAATCTTTTGACTCAACCCGAGTTTACTTATCTAAGTTACTCTAGCTAGTATCCTTAATGTGTTTAGGTCAAGTTTTGCTAGGCTTTTATATAGGGAGCTATAAAACGCGAAAGTCTTAACTCTCACGGGTTAAGAACAAGAACTTTTCGCAAGTTCCTATAATTGATCCTAGAGAGTCGTTTATCAAGGCAACTTTAAAATGCAATTTCTAAACTTGAAAAAGTCTAAGAATCTGCAAGATCCTATAGGCGACTCGAAAACCTAAAACTTTGATTTAATAGGCTAAGCATCCACGAGTCTCATTCCTTGAGATTTTAAACTGTGGAGAACGAGAGATGATAGAGTCAATTATAAGTTCGGTATTCTTTCGTGAATTTATGTGAGTTAATTATGAGCCTATTCTCCCATCGCTTGTTAACAAATTTATCTGCAATAAATAAGGTTGTACGATTTGAAAAGTTACTTAGCTTCTAGCCCAAGATCGTTTAAAAGTTGCTCGGTATGGATTAGAGTTCATAGCCAAGGCATAATTTATTGAAGCGGGACGCGAAGATTGGCGAGTCCAAAAAGGCCCTAACAAGGCATGTGGGCTACATTTTGTTGCTAAAGATCCAAAAGTGATGTGAAGAATCATTTATCGAAAATCAATATGAAGGATCGAGACACACGACGAAAAGCAAATACTCCCCTAAAGATCATGGAGAAGTCTATCCAAAAAGGCCCTAACAAGGTATGAGGATAAATAGATCCAAGTCCTAAAAGGAGGCGTATCGTTGTATATCAAAGTCCAAAATAAAGATTGGAGAAAAATGAAGAAGTAGTGGTCCAAATATGAAGAATCTCTCAAAACTTCAAGTGAAGAAATTCTTATTATGAAGAGAATACCATAATTTCAAGAACGTCTCTCAAAGATTCGAAGAATGAAGTCGCTGCCAAATATCGGTCCGAGAAAGGTCTCAAATCGTGAAGCGAGTTATGCCAAGATATGAACTTTATGAGGTCCCGAGAAGCAGTTTTAAAAGATTTTATCCTTTAGCTAACTATTGATTAAATCGTTTACTTTATTTTCGGCCTAAATAAATATCAAAATAAGTCAACAACGCATCTTCGTGATCATTCAAGACAATAATAAAATATAAGAGATACACCTAGGAATAAGGGAGTCTAAGTGAATAATTGGCCCACATGAGTTCGTGTTAGTTTGCTAACTTATAATAACAATGATCTCATTTTTAAGCTTGGTTTGGAGAAAGTGAAAACTTGAGGATGATGATTATTCATGGCATTTCCAAAACCCAAGGTATGTGATGAGATGGCATTTATACATGATCTCATCGTTCTTTTCGGGCTTTAAATGCACTAAAATGTCATAAAATACCATATATATGCTTGTGTTTGTTTACTTGTGTGTTTTAGGTATAGATATCGTGAAAAAGACAAAAGATCACAAGATACAAGGAAAAACGGACACGAGAAACGAAGCCGTACAAAGAACCGGGCCCTAATCATGGAATTTTCATCAAATACCCTTGAAGACTTGAAGACAAAACAAGATTGATCCTTATTCTATGAAGAAATGACACTTAAAACCCTTGTATATTAATAATTACAAGTTTGGTCCCTTAAGTTTGTCAAAATTGCAAAAAGGTCCTTCAACTTTGAAGAAATGGCAAGATTAGTCCCTCAACAAATTCAAATTGCCAATAATGGTCCCTCATGAAGTCAAAGTTAAAGTGAACACCTTTGAAGATCAAAAAAGCACAAGATCAGCCCTTGAAGAATCACAAAATGACATAATTCATCCTTGTAACACTTTTGGAAAAGTTTTGAGCCAAAATTGTCAAAGTGGGAAAGTTAATTACAAAGGATATCCAGTTTTTAGGGCAGGAAACCTTAAAAGCCAAAAATATCAAAAGTAAAGGACCATTTGTGCCAAACCTGAAACATTTGAAAAGAAAAACGCGGTTAACAACTTACTTCCCCCTTTTTTAGGATCAAAGTGGTTACTGTTTATCTTTCTTACCACCCAGAATTTACCCCGATCAAACATGGGTAAAATTCCAATTAAAATCACACACGTGTAATTCCCACACCCCTAAACCTTTCCCACTCCTAAAAACCTGCATCCCACGTTTGTGGTCCAAACCCCCAAATACCCTCTCCTCCAATCAGAGAACTCCTTGTCCTCTAAGGCATATGACGTGTCCAAAATGAACGTCCATGATGAAATGCGTGCTCACAAAGCAAAACAAACGGATGAGATCAAATGGACAGCTCAATCACACCAAAAATCGTTCAAGGGCATTATAGGGATTTTTATATGATTAGGGTTTGTATTTTATGCTTCTAGTAGGTTCATTAGAGTACTATATAAGAGACCCCAACCTGTGGGTGTTCCTTGTTCCAGTTTTCCTCCCAAATATTGTAATTCCTTTTAAGTTGAAATAAAAGTTGGTTTTATTTGAAAAGCAAGTTAATTCCTTTTTTATTTTTGTTAAAGTTGGTGTTATTTGGTGGAGGGATTCTGAGTTCCATATGTTAGTTTGGTCAAGTAATTTTGAGATTCAAAGTTGCTTGAAAGATTTGGAAATTTGGAAGATTTTTGGTGAAAATCTGTCCAAAGTGTTTTTGTGTTAAGAGTTCATGATTTTGGTGATATTAGGTTATAGAAAACGTGTTTCATAAATTGGAAAAGGTTTTGGAAGTTTTTTTTTTAAAAGAAAAGAAAAAGTAAACAGAAAATATTGCTTGTTTATTGTTCATCTTCCTTTGATTTTGGCTTTAAACAGGTTGGAAGGTGTTGATAAAGGGTCTGCACCAGCCCGGGCTGGTTTGGAGGTGGATTCAACATCCACTAGGACCCTTGGATGTAAGGGTCCTAAGGTAACTCTTCTTTTTTCTCTTTAAAATTTCAGAAAAAGTGCTTGTTACATGATTTTGCTTGACTGATTGATTAAGTGTTAGTTTGTTGTTTAAGCTGCTTGATCTTTGTTCTTGTGATGTTATATGCATGAAAGATGCAATAGGAATCAGTTTGAACAAGTTTTGAAAGGTTTTGAGTTGTTAAAAACGTTTTTAAAATTTTTATAAGCGTGTTTGGCAACAAGTATTAGCAGGGTACAATCATTGATTAGTGTTGCTAAAAGGTGTTAGGTTACTTGATTAGAGTTGAGATAGGTTTCTTGTTAGTTATAATTTAGTTTGAAGCAAGTTTAAGCTAGGTTTGTGTGTTAAAAAAAGTGAAAGTTAGTCTTAAAATCTGCATAACCAAAAACTGCTTGTTTTTGCTGATTATTGGTGCTTGAATCTTGTTTCCTGTTAGGTGTTAGGGCATGAGTGTTATTGGAATTGATTGTGCATCTGTTTGAGAGTTTGTATGCCAAATTTTGGGTTCTGTAGTTCACTAGGAAGCTAGTTATAAGCCCATAAGTTCCCAGACTTAGGCTGTCATCACAGAAACTGCATAAGTGTTAGGGTGTGCTTGGTTTGCTTATTGGTGCATGCTATTTGCTTGAATTTGCTTGTCTTGACTTCTTGTGATCAAAGGATCACAAGAGTGCCCCATTTTGCCAATAATAATCACCAAATAAGCCAAGGTCAAGTCCTCTTGGCCATATTCCTAAGCACAAACCAAAAGTGCTCATCTGCTTTGTTCAAGCTTCATTTGTCACGTTTTTGGTCTTGATTTGTGGTTAATCTAGCTCAGTAAGGGAATTGGTGTGAGTTTTTAAGCTAATACAAGGTTACTGGATTGTTTTGGAGTTTAAAAAAATAAAAAAAATACAAGAAGCAAAAAGGGGGTTAGCAGACTCGAACCCTGGTCACCACGTTCACACACACTCAACACTACCACTGCGCCCTAGGGTCTTTGACTGCTAGGGTGTGGTTTTGTTTAATACTTAACCACATTTTCCTTTCTATGCTTATTAATAAAGCCGTGGCTTATTTTGCAATTTCCAGCTTATTTGCTTTTCACTTTTGCTTATTTTCATTTTTCCTAGAGTCTTATTAGGTTTATAGATTTTTCTAGCTACTTTTCATATTTTTCACATTATTAGTTTATTTAATAGAATTTATTTAATATACGTTTTTATTAAATCATTAAAAAATACCAAAAAGATTTTTAATTTTTAGAAAAAATAGTTTTTAGGTTTTAAAATATATTTTTGAGGTTTACAACTAGTTTTGGTTTCAAAAACATTTATTTTTAATTTTATAATATTTTAAGGTTTTTATAAACTTTAAGGATTTTTATAAAATTATTAAAAAAGGTTTAGAAGCTTAGATTTGTGTTTTTCTCTTAATTATATTATTTAGGATTTTTAGAAATTTTTTTATTTCAAATTTTAGTAACTTTTAATTTTTAGCAATATTTTAATATTATTTTATTATTTAATTTTCAAAATTTTCTTTTTCCTTCTTTTTCATTTCTCTTAGGTTCTTTATCATAAATTAGGACCTTTTCCATTTTTAGAATAATTTTTAAGCTTTTAGATTTATTTTTATAATTATTTTAAGTTTAATTAGGTTTTAATTATTTTAAATCATTTTTAGAGTTTTAAAAATAGTTTTAATAGGTTTTAATTTTTAGAAAATTACTTTTTAGTCTTCTAATAATATAAGGTAAGTGATAATTCAATAAAATCATATTTTAGACTTTTGAATTAGTTAAATTTAATTTTAGGGCTTTAATTAGCATTTAAAAATTAATTATTTAATTAATAAAAGGTTTTAAAATATCTTTGTTGGATTTTTAACTTTATTTATATTATTTTAGACTTGTTTTAGCCTTTTTAATCTTTTCTTGATTTTGTTTTTGGCTTTAGCTTAATTTTTAATTTTTGTGTTTTTCTACGGCTTTACGTTTACGTTTTTACGTCATAGTGTAATTTTCACAAAACCGTCATTCCATCTCATCAATATTAATCTCAAAGAAATACAAGTTAATTCACAACACATATACCTCCTTGGGAAACGAATCTTTCTCTCATTTTATTTGATTGTGGGTCATTACTTGTGGTTTTCCTAAATCACTCGTCGATACTTACCGCTCATATTTAGTCGCTTGTTTTTCCTAAAGCAAGTTATCTAAATTTACTACAATCATTTTTGGCGCCGCTGCCGGGGAGGTGTGTCGTGCTTTAATTTGGAAACTTTTGTTTTTGATATTATCCATAATAAGTATTTGTGTTAAGTGGAACTCCCTTAACACGTATTATCGGTTTTCTTGGTTTTTCTTTGTGAATATTATTAATATATTGTATTAAGTATCACAATCAAAATACAATATCTCCAAAAGTGTGAAAACACAACCTTGATTCGGGATTTCATCACTCGATCATTGTATTCGAATCTCAAACAAAAAGAAAAGGCAAAAATAGATAAATACTTTCGTGAAGCTCGATTTTGAAAGATACGAACTATAAGGTGGGTATAAGGCGGGTATTATAAAATATACCCTAAGGAAAAAGGCTCTTAAGTGCTTCGCGCCGCCTCGTTTCCCCGCTTGCTTGTGAGTATTTTGAGATTGAAGGCTAATCGAGGGTTTTGCCGCCCAAAGTATTAATACGTATACTATATTTGCTTGGTTTTCTTTGTGATTAAACCCTCGTGAACAATTTGGTTTTCACCAAAGTTCTAAAGTCATTCGAAGGCGTTCACTCCACGTGATCGTTTTCATTCCTTTGAGGCTTCTTTATTCAAGAGTTTGATTCGAGGAGAGATTTT
This sequence comes from Glebionis coronaria, assembly GCA_025667525.1. Taxonomy (NCBI): domain Eukaryota; kingdom Viridiplantae; phylum Streptophyta; class Magnoliopsida; order Asterales; family Asteraceae; genus Glebionis; species Glebionis coronaria. The sequence goes on from CM046874.1 coordinate 175,241,183, forward strand.
GTAGATTGTTGTCTACGAAGATACACCAAAATCCAAAAAAATTAAATATCATCAAAAACACAAAAAAATTGAAAATTCACAAAACAACCAAAAAGAATCTTCTTTGCTCACCTCCCATTCTTCGTGAAGTTTATGATCACTCGTAATCAAGCTAAACGAGCTCGTAAACGTCTACAAAAGCAAGCAAATAAAGGATCGTTGATTGTTGAAGAACCTCCAATTGTTGAACCTATTGTAGAACAAGAAGTCGTCATGGCTAATCGTACTATGATGGAGTTGCTACAAGCACCCACCGAGGGTTTTGGAGAGGCAATTGTTATTCCCGCCATCCTTGCGGAGAATTTCGAGATTAAGACGGGTTTAATGTCTATGTTGCAAGCAAACAAGTTTCGAGGTCACGAGAAAGACAACCCGCATTACCACATTAGGAATTTCAACCGTCTCACGGCCACTAGCAAATTCAAAGATGTTCCACATGACGCCATTAAGATGATGTTGTTCCCATATTCGTTGGATGGACCCGCAAAAATTTGGCTCGAGAAAGAACCGCCAAATTCGATTTTGACATGGGCCGATCTCGTTTCTAAGTTTGTGAACAAGTTTTTTCCACCATCGAAAACAACACACTTAAAAAATGAGATTTCACGATTTGTGCAACGTAACAATGAAAGCTTTTCAATGGCATGGGAACGATTTAAGGAGATGTTACATGAATGTCCTCACCATGTTTTTTCGGAATTGCATCAAATTGATACCTTTTATAATGGGCTTAATGATCATGAACGAGATTATTTGAATGCCGCCGCGGGTGGTAATTTTTTGTGCAAGACGACAAATGAGGCTTTACAAATCATTGAAAATCGATCTAAGGTTTATAGCCCTCGTAACACACCGAGTGTTGCCAATATGGGTTCGTCATCTTCGTCACAATCGTCTCGTAGCATTAACGCCTTACATGATGAAGCTAATGAGGAAAATCGTTTTTTTGATAGATTTGCTAATCTAATGTCCCATTGGAAGGCTCAAGAAGCTTCCAATTCCGCTTCGGTTAAAGCGGTTGCTAAGAGTTGTTTATCTTGTGGGGGAGCTCATGATCTTTCCGAGTGCATTACCGCGGATGGTAACACTTCGAGTGCTTATGTAGCAACGGGAACTTACAACCAAAACGGCCAAGGTTCCCGCCAAAATCAAGCTCCACCAAATCAAAATGCTAATAATTATCGAAACAACAACCAAGGTAATTACCAAGGCAACACACGCAATTACAACAAAGGGAATTATCAAAGTGGGAATGGACAAATCTCTAATCAAAACCAAAACCGTGATTTTCAAAACACTACACAAGGTTTTCAAAATGCTCACACGAAAAATTTGCAAGGAGAATTTTTGGATTATGCAAAAGCAAATGATGCTAAATTTGATAATATGCAACGTGAGATGATTAGCTTAAGGTCCGAGTTGAAAAACGAGCTTAAAAATGAACTTGCTAATGAACTTAAAACTCATGCTAATAAAATGGAAGGAAATGTCCAACGTCTTCAACAAAACCAACAAAAGATGGAATTAGGACAACATGAGATTAAGCAAGAGTTATTGAAAGCGGATGCTAGGCAATCAAAATTTGAGGACCGAATGGCTAAGATGTTTGAAGCAATCATGTGTAAGCCCTCTTCTTCGGGTGGTCTTCCTAGTGATACCATTAACAACCCGAGGGGAGAATTGAAGGTTGTTGCTACACGAAGTGGTAAAACTTTCAAGGAACCAATCTCTCGACCAAGTACTTCTACGGAGAAGGAAATCGAGAAAGAACCCGAGGTGATGGTCGAAAAGGAGCACATTACAATCCCACGAAGTACCGCTCAAACCACACCTACGGTTACACCAATACCAATTGTGGAACCCGAGTTTCCAAGGCCGTTGCCTAATGACCAACCCACACCACCTTTACCTTACCCTTCGAGACGTAACAAAGAGAAAGCACAAGAACGGAACAATTATCAATTTGAGCTATTTATGAAAATGTTTCGTGATTTGCATTTTAACATAAGTTTTGCCGATGCTTTAATCATGATGCCTCGATTCGCCGCAAACTTCAAAAGTATGCTAAACAACAAAGAAAAGTTACAACAATCGTCTAGTTGTTCATCGGTTTTTCTAAGCCGCATACCACAAAAAGTCGGTGATCCCGGTAAATTTTTGATTCCGTGTACTATTCAAGATATGGAGGAATGCTACGCCTTGGCCGATCTTGGTGCTAGTATTAACTTAATGCCTCTCGAGATTTTCAAATCGCTTTCACTTCCGGCTCTTACTCCTTCGAACATGTCCATCGAGATGGCCGATCATTCTACGATCATGGCATGTGGAGTAGCCGAGGACGTTTTCGTTAAAGTCGGAAAGTTTTACTATCCCGTTGACTTTATCGTTGTAGACATTCCTATCGATCGAAAAGTTCCTCTCATTTTGGGTCGTTCATTTTTGGATACATCACGAGCACTCATCGATGTTCATGCTCGAAAAATCACCCTTCGTTTCAATGAAGAAGAACTTGTCATCAATGCAACACAAAACTCCAATCTTTCTCATGTATATTCTATTGCAACTTTAAACCATGGTGACTCGACCAATGTCGTTTGCAAAGAATTTTCACCAAGAGTTTTAGGGAATGTCTCCAAAAACAATTTACCATTTCCTCCGCCGGTGGAGGTTATGAGTGCTAAGCCTACAAAGAAGAAACCATCAATACTTGAATCGAAAAATCCTTCACCTTCATTCTTGAAAAGTGTTGATAAGTTGCCGGTTTCTACGGAAGATCTTTCGGATGATGAATATATGGACCCCGATGGGGAGGTTTTCTTCGTCGATAAACGTTTTGAGAACTTGCCACCACCAAAACCAAAACGGTTTCAAAATGTGAGAATTTTTAGTGTGACTAACATCGTCTTAGAAACACCGAATATTTTCGACATAATCAACAAGGGTTTTCATAAGGAGAGTTTAAATGATAACAAAGAAAAAGATTTTAAATGTGATTTAATTGATTTTTCTACAAATCTAACTCCGTCATCACCACGTGTTTTGAGTGCTACAAACTCGTCTACTCCTTTTGACGATGTTTTGTGTGGTTCTAGTATGGGGGAAGCCCCTTATGTTCCCTCATCCTTGTCCACCGAGGACGAGATATTCGATCCCGGAATTTCATATAAAGGGAAATCTCGGTCTTCCACCGATGCAATAAATGGAAACTATATCTATTTGCTTGGTGCGAGTCTACCTCGAGTAGCTCAAACGTTTGTCTTACCAATTGTCTCACCCTTCTATTTCTCATCTATTTTCTTCAAACTCTTTGAGTTTATGGCACGTGATGAAGTGGCGTTGATTTGTTTTTCCAATGGAAACGAGAACGCCATCTTCGACCCCGGTATTTTGCATCATCTAAGGACTTAGTCCTTTATACCGGTTGCTTTTTGGGCCTTGTTTATCATGTAAGCCCCATCAAAAATTGACCACACCATGAATTTCCCTAAATGTTCACATTTTAAGGGGATCGAGTCGAGCTCATGACTCGGTAATCAAAAACGAGGTGCCTCGTGGGGGAGATCCCATGCTTATCTTTATGCTTTTATATTCACTAATTAGGGGACTTGTACCCTTCCAACTCGTTGTCTCGTGGTTGTTTGTGATTGTGTTATCTAGATCATAATCATCGTCTACGATTGAAGACTCTCGTGTTCGTTTACGTGAGCCTCCATCGTTCGTTTGAAGAAGTTTTTCACGAATCCATGACATATCCTTTATTGTTCTAACAATTATCTTTTAGCATAATTAATAAACGGCTTTAGATATATTGTTGATCACCCTTTCCATGCTAGATCCTAAGCATTCGACTCTTCGTCTCTAGTATGGGGGTGCTCCACCTTTAGACTCGAAACATTGAGGACAATGTTTACTTTTAGTATGGGGGGGGGTGAATAGGTACTTGCTTTGCTACGCCCTCACGTTTTCCAACTTTCAATGTTTTGTTTTGCTAATAAGGCTAAAAATGGCCAAATTTTAAAATTTTTCTTAGTTTTCATAAGTGTTTTTAAGACACGAATGTATATTTTCCGATGGGTAGAATAAGAGTTAATTTTTGACTTGATGGGCATTTGGAGCCATTTACATTCCTTAACCCGCTCAATTCAAGTTTTGCTAGACTTTTATATAGGGAGCTTTAAAACGCGAAAGTCTTAATTCATTCGGGTTAAGAACAAGAACTTTTCGCAAGTTCCTATAATTGATTCTAGAAAGTCACTTATCAAGGGAACTTTAAAACGCATTCTCTAAAACTTGAAAAAGTCCAAGAAAGTGCAAGATCCTATAGGTGGCTTGAAAACCCAAAACTTTGATTTGATATAGTCTTAATGAAAGCTAATCCAAATTTGGCTTAATTTTGACTTGCATGGCTAAGTATTCACGAGTCTCTTTAATTAGAGGTCTTTATATAGTGAAGAACGAGAAATGATAGAGTTAGACAAGTGATCATGCTAAACGTAGAACATGAAAGTGTTCTTTCAAAAACTCATATGTTTTTAATTGTGGCTTTTTCTTCCCATAAGATCAATGCATTAGGAATAAATCATAATTGCAATAAGTAAGGTCGTACGGTTTGAAAAGTTACTTAGCCTCTAGCGCAAGATCGTTTAAAAGTTTCTCGGGGTTGAGTAGAGTTCATAGCCAAGGCATAACTTATTGAAGCGGGACGCGAAGATTGGCGATCATCCAAAAAGGCCCTAACAAGGCATGAGGAGCTCTATTTTTGCTAAAGATCCAAAGATGATGTGAAGTATCATTATTCCAAAATCAATATGAAGGATCGAGACACACGACGAGAAGCAATTACTCCCCTAAAGAATGGAGAAAGTCTATCCAAAAAGACCCTAACAAGGTATGAGGATAAAAATATCCAAGTCCGAAAAGGAGGCGGATCGTTGTATATCAAAATCCAAAGTAAAGATTGAAGAAAAATGATGAAGTCGTGGTCCTATATGAAGAATCTCTCAAAAACGTCAAGTGGAGAAATTCCAAAATATGAAGAGAAGACCATAATTTCAAGAACGTCTTCCCAAGATTTGAAGTATGAAGTACATGCCAAATATCAGTCCGAGAAAGGTCTCAAATCGTGAAACGAGTTATGCCAAGATATGAACTTAAGGAGATACACGAGAAGCCGTTTTAAAAGATTTTGTCCTTCGGCTAACTATTGATCAAATCGTGCTACTTTGCTTTCGGACTAATAACTACTCAAATAAGTCAATATGAATCACTTGTGATCCATGACAAATAGATAAAAAATGCTAGTAACCCATTTCCTTTTATAATAACTAGGATTGCGGGGAGAAAAAGTATTACACAATTTGGACGTATGAGTAGTGTTAGCATTGTGACTTGTACCAACAATGATCTTGTTTTTGCACTTAGCATGGAATGTATGACAATCAAGGATGACGAAGTTTACTCTAAGGGACATTAACTTGTTTCTATTCTTAGACCCTAAAAGTCACATTTTGGTGATGAAAATCATACATTATGTCTTTACACATTCTCGTAGTATGTTACAAGTCTTTTACTCTTCAATAAAGGTTAATAAAATTGAACTTTAGGTGATGCTTAGATACTTTATTCTAGCATTGCGTGAGGGCACGGCAATGGCTTAGTATGGGGGAGTGATGAGATGGCATTTATACATGATCTCATCGTTCTTTTCGGGCTTTAAATGCACTAAAATGTCATAAAATACCATATATATGCTTGTGTTTGTTTACTTGTGTGTTTTAGGTATGGATATCGTGAAAAAGACAAAAGATCACAAGATACAAGGAAAAACGGACACGAGAAACGAAGCCGTACAAAGAACCGGGCCCTAATCATGGAATTTTCATCAAATACCCTTGAAGACTTGAAGACAAAACAAGATTGATCCTTATTCTATGAAGAAATGACACTTAAAACCCTTGTATATTAATAATTACAAGTTTGGTCCCTTAAGTTTGTCAAAATTGCAAAAAGGTCCTTCAACTTTGAAGAAATGGCAAGATTAGTCCCTCAACAAATTCAAATTGCCAATAATGGTCCCTCATGAAGTCAAAGTTAAAGTGAACACCTTTGAAGATCAAAAAAGCACAAGATCAGCCCTTGAAGAATCACAAAATGACATAATTCATCCTTGTAACACTTTTGGAAAAGTTTTGAGCCAAAATTGTCAAAGTGGGAAAGTTAATTACAAAGGATATCCAGTTTTTAGGGCAGGAAACCTTAAAAGCCAAAAATATCAAAAGTAAAGGACCATTTGTGCCAAACCTGAAACATTTGAAAAGAAAAACGCGGTTAACAACTTACTTCCCCCTTTTTTAGGATCAAAGTGGTTACTGTTTATCTTTCTTACCACCCAGAATTTACCCCGATCAAACATGGGTAAAATTCCAATTAAAATCACACACGTGTAATTCCCACACCCCTAAACCTTTCCCACTCCTAAAAACCTGCATCCCATGTTTGTGGTCCAAACCCCCAAATACCCTCTCCTCCAATCAGAGAACTCCTTGTCCTCTAAGGCACATGACGTGTCCAAAATGAACGTCCATGATGAAATGCGTGCTCACAAAGCAAAACAAACGGATGAGATCAAATGGACAGCTCAATCACACCAAAAATCGTTCAAGGGCATTATAGGGATTTTTCTATGATTAGGGTTTGTATTTTATGCTTCTAGTAGGTTCATTAGAGTACTATATAAGAGACCCCAACCTGTGGGTGTTCCTTGTTCCAGTTTTCCTCCCAAATATTGTAATTCCTTTTAAGTTGAAATAAAAGTTGGTTTTATTTGAAAAGCAAGTTAATTCCTTTTTTATTTTTGTTAAAGTTGGTGTTATTTGGTGGAGGGATTCTGAGTTCCATATGTTAGTTTGGTCAAGTAATTTTGAGATTCAAAGTTGCTTGAAAGATTTGGAAATTTGGAAGATTTTTGGTGAAAATCTGTCCAAAGTGTTTTTGTGTTAAGAGTTCATGATTTTGGTGATATTAGGTTATAGAAAACGTGTTTCATAAATTGGAAAAGGTTTTGGAAGTTTTTTTTTTAAAGAAAAGAAAAAGTAAACAGAAAATATTGCTTGTTTATTGTTCATCTTCCTTTGATTTTGGCTTTAAACAGGTTGGAAGGTGTTGATAAAGGGTCTGCACCAGCCCGGGCTGGTTTGGAGGTGGATTCAACATCCACTAGGACCCTTGGATGTAAGGGTCCTAAGGTAACTCTTCTTTTTTCTCTTTAAAATTTCAGAAAAAGTGCTTGTTACATGATTTTGCTTGACTGATTGATTAAGTGTTAGTTTGTTGTTTAAGCTGCTTGATCTTTGTTCTTGTGATGTTATATGCATGAAAGATGCAATAGGAATCAGTTTGAACAAGTTTTGAAAGGTTTTGAGTTGTTAAAAACGTTTTTAAAATTTTTATAAGGGTGTTTGGCAACAAGTATTAGCAGGGTACAATCATTGATTAGTGTTGCTAAAAGGTGTTAGGTTACTTGATTAGAGTTGAGATAGGTTTCTTGTTAGTTATAATTTAGTTTGAAGCAAGTTTAAGCTAGGTTTGTGTGTTAAAAAAAGTGAAAGTTAGTCTTAAAATCTGCATAACCAAAAACTGCTTGTTTTTGCTGATTATTGGTGCTTGAATCTTGTTTCCTGTTAGGTGTTAGGGCATGAGTGTTATTGGAATTGATTGTGCATCTGTTTGAGAGTTTGTATGCCAAATTTTGGGTTCTGTAGTTCACTAGGAAGCTAGTTATAAGCCCATAAGTTCCCAGACTTAGGCTGTCATCACAGAAACTGCATAAGTGTTAGGGTGTGCTTGGTTTGCTTATTGGTGCATGCTATTTGCTTGAATTTGCTTGTCTTGACTTCTTGTGATCAAAGGATCACAAGAGTGCCCCATTTTGCCAATAATAATCACCAAATAAGCCAAGGTCAAGTCCTCTTGGCCATATTCCTAAGCACAAACCAAAAGTGCTCATCTGCTTTGTTCAAGCTTCATTTGTCACGTTTTTGGTCTTGATTTGTGGTTAATCTAGCTCAGTAAGGGAATTGGTGTGAGTTTTTAAGCTAATACAAGGTTACTGGATTGTTTTGGAGTTTAAAAAAATAAAAAAAATACAAGAAGCAAAAAGGGGGTTAGCAGACTCGAACCCTGGTCACCACGTTCACACACACTCAACACTACCACTGCGCCCTAGGGTCTTTGACTGCTAGGGTGTGGTTTTGTTTAATACTTAACCACATTTTCCTTTCTATGCTTATTAATAAAGCCGTGGCTTATTTTGCAATTTCCAGCTTATTTGCTTTTCACTTTTGCTTATTTTCATTTTTCCTAGAGTCTTATTAGGTTTATAGATTTTTCTAGCTACTTTTCATATTTTTCACATTATTAGTTTATTTAATAGAATTTATTTAATATACGTTTTTATTAAATCATTAAAAAATACCAAAAAGATTTTTAATTTTTAGAAAAAATAGTTTTTAGGTTTTAAAATATATTTTTGAGGTTTACAACTAGTTTTGGTTTCAAAAACATTTATTTTTAATTTTATAATATTTTAAGGTTTTTATAAACTTTAAGGATTTTTATAAAATTATTAAAAAAGGTTTAGAAGCTTAGATTTGTGTTTTTCTCTTAATTATATTATTTAGGATTTTTAGAAATTTTTTTATTTCAAATTTTAGTAACTTTTAATTTTTAGCAATATTTTAATATTATTTTATTATTTAATTTTCAAAATTTTCTTTTTCCTTCTTTTTCATTTCTCTTAGGTTCTTTATCATAAATTAGGACCTTTTCCATTTTTAGAATAATTTTTAAGCTTTTAGATTTATTTTTATAATTATTTTAAGTTTAATTAGGTTTTAATTATTTTAAATCATTTTTAGAGTTTTAAAAATAGTTTTAATAGGTTTTAATTTTTAGAAAATTACTTTTTAGTCTTCTAATAATATAAGGTAAGTGATAATTCAATAAAATCATATTTTAGACTTTTGAATTAGTTAAATTTAATTTTAGGGCTTTAATTAGCATTTAAAAATTAATTATTTAATTAATAAAAGGTTTTAAAATATCTTTGTTGGATTTTTAACTTTATTTATATTATTTTAGACTTGTTTTAGCCTTTTTAATCTTTTCTTGATTTTGTTTTTGGCTTTAGCTTAATTTTTAATTTTTGTGTTTTTCTACGGCTTTACGTTTACGTTTTTACGTCATAGTGTAATTTTCACAAAACCGTCATTCCATCTCATCAATATTAATCTCAAAGAAATACAAGTTAATTCACAACACATATACCTCCTTGGGAAACGAATCTTTCTCTCATTTTATTTGATTGTGGGTCATTACTTGTGGTTTTCCTAAATCACTCGTCGATACTTACCGCTCATATTTAGTCGCTTGTTTTTCCTAAAGCAAGTTATCTAAATTTACTACAATCAGTATGCTTTTGATTTCTTTACTTTGAATGTTTATAGTTTTCTGTCTCTTTAATAAAGGCCAACTGGGTTGATTATGATGAAAAGTGTAAACATGCTTTGTAACTAATGCATTGCATGAGGACATTGCAATGGTCAAGTGTAGGGGATTTGATAGGTGTGAAAACACCCATCCTTTTTACCACTTAATTACAATAATAACCGGACCAAAACGTGTATTTTATGTCATTTATGTCGGAATTATGCGTGGTTTGTGTTTTTGTTGTGATTTAGGATGAAAAGTCGAAAAGTGGAGAAAACACGGGTATTTACGGGCTTTTATTAAAGAAAAAGATGAAAGACGAAGTCAAGAAGTCAAGAGTGCAAAAAGAACGGAAGTCCAAGACCAATTCTAAAGATTTATCGAAGAAAAAGTCAAAAGACGGAAGTTTAATAAAAGCCGAAGAACTCGAGTCTTATTTATTGAAGAATTAAAAGACGAGTTTAAAGAAATCCCGAGCCATAAGTCATTAAAGTCCAAGATTAACTAAAGATTAAGAAGGGAAGGACTTAATGGTGCAATTAAGAAGAAATGAAGGAGGGGAGGAAGCTTCCTAATCCTCCCCTATATATAGTCATTAGATAGTTCATTTTCATTTGGTTGGCTAAGGTGACAATTAGTCTTCCATCCTTTTAATTACTTGCTCTTTAAATACATGTCAATTTAAATACTTGTCTTGCACCTTTAATATCTTTAATTTCCAAGTAAGTGTTCTTTAATTTTCTTGTTTTAATCTCTTACTCTACCTTTCTTTCTATGCTTTAATCTTTGTTTACATGCTTATTGTGTTGCTTATTTGATTAAAGGTTATGTTTTTGTGTTTTTGATTGTTCTAGATCATTGATTTTTACAGCTTATTGTGTTTATCTTTAAGTTTATAAAGTTTTTATAAAAGTTGTTTTTATATAAAAGTTTGTTTTTCGTAAACCGTTTCTTTTCGTGTTATAAAAGTCTTTAAATTTCAGTTTAGTAGCTTTTTCTTATACGGTTTGCCCTAGGATTTTCGTTGTGTGCTTATTCGATTAGTAGCTTATTTTTCTAGCTTATTTTGTGCTTTCTCTTCTGTATTCCGATCTAGTGATCAGATAAGGGTTTCACATTCTGACCAGCATTCCTTGCTTCGTCGGAAAAGGGTTTTGACATTCCAATTAGTGTAGCTTTAGTGTATTCCGATTAGGGGAGTTTGTGGTATTCCGATCAGGAGTCTACTCTCATTCCGATCAAAGGTAAGTTATTCCGACCAAGGCCCACTTCATATTCCGATCAGGATTTATTTGGTTATTCCGATCTGAAAAAGTGACATATTCCGATCTGGTGTTCCGATCACATTCCGATCAGAGACGAGGTACATTCCGACCGGAATGCATTCCGATGGTAGGGGTGTTTTACTATTTGGTCTTGTTTAATTTTTAAGTTCTCGTTTTAATTCTTTGTCAAATTTAAATTCTCGTCACGCTTTTAAATTTCCGTCATTTAATTATTTTACTTTTCAAAGTTTTAATATTGCACCCTTTCTTTTAATTAGACTTAGATTTACGTTAATGCACTTTTATTTTAAACGCATCTTTATTTTAACGTCATTTTTCATTTAAGTCTTTGCACTTTTAATATACTAGAACGACACATTTTTGTTTCACCAAAGAACAGCTGAGTCACACATAGAACATAGATCAATTCGATTAGACAGACATCAACAAATCTTTTTAATTAGGCAAAAACCTAATATTACAAAGCCAACGAAGGGTGAATCCCAAGATCCATGACGTAATCAAAAAAGAGGTTATCAAACTTCTTGATGCGGGAATGATCTATCCTATATCGGATTCACCATGGGTTAGTCTAGTCCATCGTGTGCCTAAGAAAGGCGGAATCATCGTTGTTCCCAATGAAAACAACGAGTTGATTCCTACTCGCCTCGTTACAGGGTGGAGAGTTTGTATAGACTATCGCAAACTCAATGATGCTACGAGAAAGGATCATTTCCCCTTCCTTTCATGGACCAAATGCTTGACCGTCTAGCGGGTAATGACTATTACTGCTTCTTAGACAGTTTCTCGGGTTATTTTCAAATACCTATAGATCCCTAAGACCAAGAGAAAACCACATTCACTTGTCCTTATGGAACATTTGCTTACAAAATAATGCCTTTCGGCTTATGCAATGCTCCTGGGACTTTCCAACGGTGTATGATGGCTATCTTCCATGACATGGTTGAAGAAACCATGGAAGTCTTCATGGATGATTTCTCAGTCTATGGTGATTCCTTTTCTACGTGCCTTGCCAATTTGGAACGCATGCTTAAGCGGTGTGAAGACACTCGCCTTGTTCTGAATTGGGAAAAATGCCATTTCATGGTAAAAGAAGGCATTGTGCTAGGACATAAAATCTCTAAAGCCGGTCTTGAAGTGGACCGTGGTAAAGTGGATGTCATAGCCAAATTACCTCCACCTTCAACCGTGAAGGGTGTGAGAAGTTTTCTTGGTCATGCGAGCTTCTATCGTCGATTTATTCAAGACTTCTCTAAAATCGCTCGCCCGATGACCCACCTCTTTGAAAAAGATACCCCTTTCATCTTTTCCAAAGAGTGTCTTGACTCCTTAAATCTTCTCAAGGATAAGCTAACTAAGGCACTGGTCTTAGTCACCCCTAATTGGGAGCTACCTTTTGAATTGATGTGCGATGCTAGTGATTTTGCTATTGGAGCGGTTTTGGGCCAAAGAGTGAACAAACACTTCCAACCAATCCATTATGCTAGCAAGACAATGACGGGGGCTCAATTGCATTATACCACTACCGAAAAAGAGCTTTTAGCTATAGTGTATGCTTTTGAGAAGTTCCGCCCCTATCTTGTCCTTTCCACCACAATTGTCTATACCGACCATTCCGTGTTGAAGTACTTGTTAACTAAGCAAGATTCTAAGCCAAGACTTCTTCGTTGGGTTTTGCTCCTTTAAGAATTCAACATTGAAATTCGTGACAAAAAGGGAGCCGAAAACCTAGCAGCGGATCATCTGAGTAGACTTGAGGATCCTTATCAAGGGGATCATCCGAATCAAGAGATCAATGACTCTTTTACCCTTGAGACCTTAATGTCTATTCATTCCAATCTTGATGACACCCCGTGGTTTGCGGACATTGCAAACTATTTAGCGGGTGGTATTCTCATCAAAGGGTTAACATCCCAACAAAAGAAGAACTTCTTTGAAGATGTTAAGACTTACTTTTGGGATGACACTTATCTCTTCAAACAATGTGCTGATCTGATCATTCGTCGATGTGTTGACGAACCGGCAGCTTTAGACATTCTTGAGGCTTGCCATAAAGGACCCACCGGTGGTCACTTTGGTCCCAACTACACCGCCAAGAAAGTGTTTGACTCTGGATTCTATTGGCCCACCATTTATCGTGACGCTCACTAAATGGTTAAGCATTGTGATGCTTGCCAAAGACAAGGCAAGATCATACATAAAGACGAGATGCCTCAAAATTTCATACAAGAATGTGAAATCTTTGATGTATGGGGCATTGACTTTATGGGGCCATTTCCATCATCCAAAGGGAACAAGTACATCCTCGTAGCCGTTGACTGCGTTTCTAAATGGGTTGAAGCTAAGGCTCTCCAAACGAACGATGCGAGGGTGGTTGTGAACTTTTTGAAGCAGCTGTTTGCTCGATTCGGTGTTCCTCGTGCTATAATCAGTGACCGCGGGACTCATTTTTGCAATGATCAATTTGCAAGAGTCATGGCTAATTATGGTGTCAATCACCGTCTTTCCACCACCTATCATCCCCAAACCAATGGGCAAGCCGAGATTTCTAACCGCGGATTGAATCGAATTCTTGAGAGAACTGTGGGAGAGCATCGTGCCGCGTGGGCCGACAAATTAGATGATGCTTTGTGGGCTTTCCGTACCGCCTATAAGACGCCGATTGGTTGTACAGCTTATCGTCTTGTGTACGGGAAACCATGCCACCTCCCTATAGAGCTGGAACACAAGGCATACTGGGCCTTGAAGTGGGCTAACTTCGACATCAACAAAGCCGGTGATCATCGGAAGATTCAACTCAACAAGCTTAACGAACTGAGGAATGAAGCTTACGAGAACACACTGATCTACAAGGAGAAGACCAAGATCATCCATGATGCAAGCATTAAGAACCGAGAGTTCCACGTTGGTGATCAAGTTTTACTCTTTAACTCTCGGTTGAAAATCTTATCTGGCAAGTTGAAGAGCCGCTGGTCTGGTCCATTCACCATCACCAAAGTCTTTCCATATGGCACCATTGAGCTTTCTCAGCCAAATGGGCCTAATTTTAAAGTGAATGGCCAGCGTTTGAAGCTTTACTTTGGTGAGGACATCTCTCATGAGATGATTCCATCCCTCACCACGTTTCCCATAAACTAGTTTTGGGTCGAGTCAGGCTCGTGACTCGGTTATAAAAAACAAGCGCTTCTCAGGAGGCAACCCGTGATCTATCCTTTACCGTTTTCATAATAAGTATAGGGGGAGCCCCGTATGTGTTGTTGTCTTGTTCTTATTCTCTACAGGGATTCAAGCTTCAAAGAGCACCTCGATGACTTTTGACGAACCGTGATCCCGTGTTCTCATCTTCCTGGTTCTATCCTAAACTGTCGTGATTCAATTTTTCATATCTTATATGTTCACATTTAAATCACTTTAGTTTTCCTTTCCATAGCAAGATTTAAACAAAGTGCACAATGTCCTAAGTGTAGGGGAGTTTACTCCCACATGCTTAAACATTGAGTACAATGTTTATATTAAGTGTAGGGGGGACTTCTATCGAAGTTAAGTGGTCTTTTCCTTGCATTTGTCCTCATTTTAACCGGAAAATTTGATTTTTCGACATTTTTCAAAAATTTTAATCTAATTTGGCCTAGTAGTTTAGTAGTATTTTCCTTTTGTTATGGTTATTTTCCTTCCTTGCTAGAATAAATTTTCAATAAAGTGGTTTTAAATTTTTCAAAGTCATGAATATTTTTACTCAACCCGAGTTTACTTATCTAAGTTTACTCTAGCTAGTATCCTTAACGTGTTTAAGTCAAGTTTTGCTAGGCTTTTCTATAGGGAACTTTAAAACGCGAAAGTCTTAACTCTCACGGGTTAAGAACAAGAACTTTTCGCAAGTTCCTATAATTGATCTTAGAGAGTTGTTTATCAAGGGAACTTTAAAATGCGATTTCTAAACTTGAAAAAGTCTAAGAATTTGCAAGATCCTATAGATGACTCGAAAACCCAAAACTTTGATTTAATTGGCTAAGCATCCACGAGTCTCATTCCTTGAGATTTTAAATTGTGGAGAACGAGAGATGATAGAGTCAATTATAAGTTTGGTATTCTTTCGTGAATTATGTGAGTTAATTATGAGCCTATTCTCCCATCGTTTGCTAATACATTTATCTGCAATAAATAAGGTTGTACGATTTGAAAAGTTACTTATTTTCTAGCCCAAGATCGTTTAAAAGTTGCTCGGTATTAATTAGAGTTCATAGCCAAGGTATAACTCATTGAAGCGGGACGCGAAGATTGGCGAGTCCGAAAAGGCCCTAACAAGGCACGAGGGCCACATTTTGTTGCTAAAGATCCAAAAGTGATGTGAAGAATCATTTATCGAAAAACAATATGAAGGATCGAGACACACGACGAAAAGCAAGTACTCCCCAAAAGATCATGGAGAAGTCTATCCGAAAAGACCCTAACAAGGTATGAGGATAAATAGATCCAAGTCCTAAAAGGAGGTGGATCGTTGTATATCAAAGTCCAAAATAAAGATTGGAGAAAAATGAAGAAGTCATGGTCCAAATATGAAGAATCTCTCAAAACTTCAAGTGAAGAAATTCCTATTATGAAGAAAAGACCATTATTTCATGAACGTCTCTCAAGATTTAAAGTATGAAGTCGCTGCCAAATATCTGTCCGAGAAAGGTCTCAAATCGTGAAGCGAGTTATGCTAAGATATGAACTTTATGAGGTCCCGAGAAGCAGTTTTAAAAGATTTTATCCTTTAGCTAACTATCGATTAAATCGTCCACTTTATTTTTGGCCTAAATAACTATCGAAATAAGTCAAACAATGCATCCTCGTGATCATTCAAGACAACAATAAAATATAAGAGATACATCTAGGAACAAAGGAGTCTAAGTAAATAATTAGCCCACATGAATTCGTGTTAGTTTGCTAACTTATAACAACAATGATCTCGTTTTTAAGCTTGGTATGGGGAACGTGAAACTTGAGGATGATAAACGTTCATGGCAGCCAAAACCCAATGTAAGTCTTGGATTTCTATACTTGTTTCTATCTTTTTATTTTCCTTAAATGTTTAGTATTTAATAAAGGCCGAGGTGGGTTATTTATGATGAAAAATATAAACCGTGCTTTAAAATTAATACATTGCATGAGGGCATTGCAATGGTCAAGTGTAGGGGATTTAATAAGTGTGAAAACACTTATCCTTTTACCACTTATTTCCAATAATAACATGACAAAAACGTGTATTTTATGTCATAAAAGTCGGAATTATGCGTGGTTTGCGTTTTTATTGTGTTTTAGGACCAAAAGATGAAAAAGGAAGAAAACACGGGCTTTCACGGGCTTTTATCGAAGAAAACGAGAAAAGACGAAGGCAAGAGATCAAGAGTGCTTAAAGAACGGATGTCCAAGACCTAATCTGAAGATTTATCGAAGAAAAAGTCTAAAGACGGAAGTTTAATGAAGTCGAAGAACTCAAGTCTAAATTATAGAAGAAAATTAGTAAGACAAGTTCAAATCCCCAGTCGACGTCAAGAAAAGACAAAGAATTAAATCGACTCGAGAAGAAAAGAAAGAAGGAAGCACACCATACATGCACTTCCCACTTAGCCTATAAATACCCTCCTAATCACATTAGGAGGGTGGTTAGCCAGTTTTATTTTCTTTGTTTTAGTTTTTCATTTTAGAGAGAGAAAGTGTTTAACTTTCTCTCACTAAAACTTCATCTTTTCTTTTAAGTTAAGCTTTAGTTAATCTTTTTATTTGAGTTTTATTAATCAAAAGTTTAAGTTTAAGTTTGTGTTCTTTACTCCCTTTCTACATTTCTTGATTTTGATTGATTTTGATCCGAAACATACTTGTTTCGTGTTTGAAATTGATGGTTTGGTGTTTAGAAAGTTAATCTTTCTTGTTCCTACATAAGCTCATACACGTATAAACTATAAGCCCTTGATGCTTATTGGCTTATTCGATTGTTTTGGCTTATTTACTTTTAAGTTTTCCTGAACGATTTATCGTCTTATATTCGGTATATAAAGGTTACGTGTTTAGATTCCAAAAAGCTTTCTAATTTGAGCTTAACAAGTTTTGGGAAAGTTGATAAGTGCTTATCGTGTTAACTGCTTATACGTCTTATTCGTTTAAGCTTATTTACTTTTTGGACGCCTTTATCATCTTAGGAGGGTTTTACTTGGTCCCGATCTGGTTACGATTGCATTGAGTGCGATCCATTTGTTTTACCTTGGTACGATCCCTTTGGCTTCGATCGCATAGACTGCGATCTGTTGTTCTTTCCCTGGTACGATCCACGCCCACGATCACTCATTGCGATCCGGGGTGCGATCTAGTCTCACCTCCTTGCTACGATCGCATTGATTGCGATCTGATTTGTTATGATCAGGCTACGATCCTGACCACGATCCACTTGTTGCGATCGTGGTTGCGATCGCGAGTATGACTACCCCTACCCATCGTACTAGTGAGTACGATCTGATTCCTTTGTTGTGATCGCATTGAGTGCGATCGGTGGACACAATCCATCGTATTATTTGGGTACAATCGCGTTGCGATCTGCTTTGTTTTATTTTCCTTAGACTTTCAAATTTACTCTTTCCGGCCTTTTGTCTTTATTTTTAAAACAAGTTTCTAAGTTTTTGAGTTTTTAAGTTTTAAATTCCAAAAGATTGCACACTTTTATTTTTAGTTTAAATTTTAAATCTTTCACTTTACTCAAACGACAACTTTATTACTTGCATTTAGTTTAAAAATAGATAACCACTCCAAACCATTTTGCTTTCCAAAAGACAATTGAGTCACACTCTTAGCCGGTAATCAATTCGAAGAGATCAGACGATAAAGATTTTATACTTAGCCAAAATCTTTTGTATTAGTGCACTACCTACTAACTAACTTGAGAGGTAGGAGGAAAACAAATCTCAAATTAGAAGTAAGTATTTGCTAAGTAAGTCCAAAGAGTGTGTGTTGACAACATCAAAGTTCAATTGGTGGAATAAAGGAAGAGAAGAAACATCCAAACCAATAAAAAATGATTAAAAAAATCAAGGGGTTAAAATTTACTCCCTCTCTCCCATATTAAGTGTCTAGATACTTAAAACACAAAGTTTTAGATATATTTATTTCTACCATTATTAGCTATCTAAATGACAATTATACCCTCATTTAATACAAAAAGTCAAAAATAAAAAACACACCTTAAATATGGGCCACATATTAAAGGGCATATATTGAACATTAATTATCAAGATTCCCTCATTTATTATAGTGGACACTTAATATAGGACGACCAAAGATTCCATAGTGGACACTTAATATAGGACGGAGGGAGTAGAATTTATGGAATCACCCATAGTTAATTGTAAGTTTTAACCATGATCAACTCTTTAACAAATTTGTGATAAAGAATTAGCGAGAAACAGATAACACATATAACATTCTTATTACACAAATATGAAAGAACATACAAGATAAATATTCACACGCACAATATGAATATTTAAAAGAAAGACGACGAAGCATCATTCGAAGTTTTGTTCACAAGAACGAAAACTTTGAGAGGAGGTCGAGTGAGGAGGAATTCAAGGAAATTTAGCTTGTCATAGATATGAGCAAGTTCAATTTGTTGAAACCGACAACAAGCACACGAGAAACCATGATGCAAAAAAAAGTCGTTGGATGGGGGAGGTCCATAAAAATTAGAGTTTGGTGGAGAGGGAGATAATGGATATGAGATATTCACAATGCCTAGTAAGATTTGGGAAAGAAGATAGGTCATTGAGTTGTAGAGTGTTGAAAGGTTTAGGTGGTGGTGGAAGAATTTCCTTTTTTTCCGGTAATTGGATTTATAGAGTAAGTGTCATTCCAATATTTAATCGGAGAGAAAGAAGAATTCTTGGAGGATTTTGGAGAAGAGGAATCATGAGGATTCTTGTTCTTCTTGATCCAAATAGGTCGAACCGAAATTTTCGGTTTCTTTGAAAGCTTAGAAGAAGAAGCTTTAGGTTGAGAAGATTGTGACAAAGATATCTCAAGGTTAGGAATGGAAGAGTTATGCATTATGAGGGATGAAGAGAAGAACTCCCAAAAGAGAAGAATTTAAAGAAAGTAGACAAGGCAAAGATTTGAAATGAAAACAAAATGTTTTAGGAAATGTTTAGCCAAATTGGTTAAACAAAGAATCTTAACCAAGACAGTGGTCAAAGTAGAAAGACCAAAAGTAAGCTAAAAGTGGCTTTTCCGTACGCGGTTCCTTAAAGGAACCCGTGGTTCCATATCGATAGAGCCGCCGACTAGCTAAAGAGCCACGTATAGTGGACGTTAAACCATGATTTTCAAAAGTTTCAAATAAAAATAAGAGTTTTTCAAAATTTTGCAAATCTTGGATTTTTACCTCTTTTATCACTAGAGTATGCTAGGGTTGCATAAAAGCAAGACATTCCCAAAGAATGTCTTGACAAAGGGTGACAAAATATTTAGATAACATTTGATCCAATTTTAAGTCAAGTTTTAGAGCTTGTGATAGATTTATGTTCAATTTTAAGTAAACTGAAGTTGATTAATGTGACCACATAGGTTAAAACACATAAAACTATATCCATAAAACATCTTCATGAAAAACTCATGAAGGAAAGGAAATACAAGAAACGAAATAACAACTAACTAATACAAAGTTAGCTTAAACTATGTCTTGAAAGCATAGTCTTCTTTGGCTTGACATTCTTTAAAAACATTTGATTTTGAAAATCATCATTCATCTCCTAGAAGGAGGAGGATTAGCAAATAGGTTCAACAAGAAGCTTTGCAACTTGATGTGAGCCCAAATCATCTCCATCCTATGGATATCAATGAGGTGGAATTTGTTCAAGCAACAAGGACAATTGGTTCCAATGTGCATGAAAAAATCAAACATGTGTGGATCACCTAAGAACCGAGAAATGGGAACACCCAAGAGTGGAGTGTTAGAGGGAGGAGGAGGTGGGGAATGTAAAACCCCTAAATTTGGGTTTTCTACACGTCACGGGCTTCATTATCATTATCACTCATCATATAATGTTTTAACGCACCACCTTTATAATATATCATCACAAGACTTATTACGTACATAAATCATCATTTTAGTATATAAAAATAGTAGAGTATTTTAATTCACTATAATGAATATTGTCATGTTTAAAAATACAGCTTATAACTAGACTCATAAATAAATTCATATTTAATTATTTAGAAGTATTTTGATAAAATGATTAATTAAATCGTTTAATATTTCATTATAAAAATGTACAAAGATACTTAATGAGAAGTTATTTTTGTTAAAACGATATAATTATAATCGTCATTTAAATGAACAAACACGTTATTCATAAATAAAAGTCGTATAAATACTTTAATTTATTGGAGAAATCATTTTTTCAAAATCAATGGCGCAAATCTCGCAAAGCTAATCTAATTTTATAAAACACGAACGAGTCCCGAATCATTTATTTACAAACATATAAGAAAAGTTACACTTTAAGCCCCTACAGAAGTATTTACAACTTAACCCTTAACTATGGTACACCTTACAAATTATTCTTATAAACTTTTACATGGCATATAAATGGGTTCTAGGGTTTTATCTTCATTTAACCTCACCCTAGCCTCCAAATAAAACACACACACCTAGAATGGCAACCGCCATCTTATCCGGCCATATTTTCTGGCCACCAAAACTATAGCAGCCACCACCCTATATCAATAGGTCATATAGCTCTATGATGTGCACCACCACCTCACTTGATCCTCCATCGCAACCACCATGATCTTCCCTATACCACTCAAAAATCCGGTCGACCACCACCACTGTCATAGATCCATGATCACAACAGTCGTATCTCACAGCTACCCTCACTATCACCACCATCGTCTAAACTCAGACACATTACCATTCGTGAACTCACCATTGTCACCCTCAAAAATCACTCATCTTGTGCAAGGTTGTTATAGATCCGTCGCCACCATGTTTTCCCATCACGTCCGTGGTCTGAACCACCAGATCTACATCCGAAACCACTCTGTGGTGTTGGATCTGTTCATCCTCCACACCTATGACAGGTTCATATTTTTTGTATACCGTAAAAGCTAACAGCCGCCATCTCGTGATGGTTTAATGTTAGGTTTTTTCAATCCTATTTAAACAATGAATGTTCGTTTCTCGGTATCTTCTCGAATTGATTTCCGGTTCAAAATGCGACTTAATAGTTTTTGGTGAAAAAGAATATTTTTGGTTGTTTTAAAAATAAATGTGCGAGACTTTAAAGTAAAAGGCGGTAATTTAAATCTAACTCTAATTAAAACGTGACGAGAATTAAAAGGCACTTAAAGTAAATAACTCAAACTTATATCTATCCTAAAGGCAAACTTAAAACGCAACTAAAACTTAAACTAAGGCAAGGCTTAAAATAAATCTAAGGCAAGTAAATTTAAAGTGCAACTAAGGAAAAAGGCGGGAAGAGTAAAACTTAAAAATTCAAACTTAAAAACAAAAACTTAAAAGAACCTAAAAACAGCTTATTCTGAAAATACACTCATTCGGAATAATCACTCATCCGGAATGTTACCTTAGTTCGGAATGATTCTTCTTCACTTGGAATAATTACCAAAACCCTTGATCCGGAATAAAACGTTCACCCGGAATATTACTTCATTCGGAACAAATGTCTCATCCGGAATAACTCTTTATTCGGAATAAAAGCCTCACTCGGAATAATTTAGTATTCCGAATAAACGACCTTGACTCGAAATATTAACTATTCCGAATGAAATGCCCTTGATCCGGAATATATGATATTCCGAATGAAAACCCTTGATTCGGAACAAACAGCTGATCCGGAATATAAATTTGGTTCGGAATAACCACTGATCCGGAATATTCCACTAGTTCGGAATATTCTGAACACAACCTTGATTCGGAATAAATTTCAACAAAACCTTGATCCAGAATATCCTTTTATTCGGAATATGTCACTTATCCGGAATAATTAGGAGAATTCCTTGATTCGGAATGTGAGTTGGTTCCGAATGAACTCCTTCACTCAGAATGTTGCTGATCCGGAATATGGCCTTGATCCGGAATATGTCACTTATTCCGAATGAAAGCCCTTGATTCGGAATATTCAACAAACAATCTTCGTTCGGAATAATCAACTGAAACCCTTGATTCGGAACAACTTTCTTTGATCCGGAATAACCTGGGAACACAGCGAAGAACACGCAAGGACAAATATAACACGAATCCAATCTAATCTAATCAAAATCAACCACAAGATTAAATCAAACTAATCAATAAACATATACTAATCATAAACAAACACTCCAAATCAACAAAACTAACAATAATGATCAAAATAATCAAAACCCACTGATGAGATGGCATTTATACATGATCTCATCGTTCTTTTCGGGCTTTAAATGCATAAAAATGTCATAAAATACCATATATATGCTTGTGTTTGTTTACTTGTGTATTTTAGGTATGGATATCGTGAAAAAGACAAAAGATCACAAGATACAAGGAAAAACGGACACGAGAAACGAAGCCGTACAAAGAACCGGGCCCTAATCATGGAATTTTCATCAAATACCCTTGAAGACTTGAAGACAAAACAAGATTGATCCTTATTCTTTGAAGAAATGACACTTAAAACCCTTGTATATTAATAATTACAAGTTTGGTCCCTTAAGTTTGTCAAAATTACAAAAAGGTCCTTCAACTTTGAAGAAATGGCAAGTTTAGTCCCTCAACAATTTCAAATTGCCAATAATAGTCCCTCAACAAGTAAAAGACTCATTGAAGACCTTTGAAGATCAACATTGTCCAAGATTAGTCCTTGAAAAATCACCAAATGTCAAATTACATCCTTGATAACCTTTTATCAAAAGTTGGTGCCAAAATTGTCAAAGTGGGAAAGTTAATTATCAAAGGGATGCAAGTTTTAGGCTGAAAATCTTTAAAAGCCAAAAAAACCAAAAACCAAGGACCAAAGTTGCCAAAGCTGGAACTTTCAAACAAAAAAATGCGCCTAACACCTTTGTCTCCCCCTTTTTAGGATCAAACTCAGTTACTATTCATCTTTACCATGCCCAGAAATTACCCACCTTTTTACTTGGGTAAAACCCAATTAAACTTGCACACAAGTAATTCACACATGCCAAAACCCTTCCCACTCCTAAAAACCTGCATCCCACTCATGTGCACCAAAACCCCAATTCCCCAATCCACCAATCACATCATTCCTTAGCCCCCAAGCTCATGACGTGGCTTAAATCAATGGCCAAGATTATTTGCTTCCTCCCAAAGCAAAATAAACGTTCAAGATCAAGAGAGGACAAAATGCACTCAAAATCATTCAAGGGCACATTTGGGATTTTCTATGTATTAGGGTTTTATGTTTTTATGCTTCTAGGATGTTCTATAGACTCTATAAAAGGAGCTCACAACTTGTGTGAAGCCCTTGTTCCAGTTTCTAGTCTCTCACATGTAATTCCTTTTTAAAGAAATAAAAAGTTTGGTTTTTGAAATATTCAAGTGTAATTCCTTTTTTATTGTTTTTAAAAGTTTGTGTGTTGTGAGGAGATTGATTCTGAGTTCCACTTTTATTTGGTTAAGCAACTTTGATTTTCAAAGTTGTTTAAGGTTTTGAGATTTTGAGAGATTTTGGTAAAATCTTCTCAAAAGGTATTTTGGTGTTCTTGGTTCATGATTTTGGTAATTTAAGGGTTTATGATACGTTTTAAGTAATTGGAAAAGGTTTTGGAAGAGTTTTAAAAAAAAAAGAAAAAAAAAAGGATCATATCATATCATATTATTTTTGTTCTTGTTTCTTTGTTTTGTGTTCAAATAGGTTGAAGGCTTGTTGATTTAGTTCAGCTCCAACCCGGGTTGGATTGGAGGAGGATTTTCATCCTCTAGGTTCTTGGATGTAAGAACCTTAGGTAAACTCCTTTTTCTTTTGAAAGTTCAAAAATAGCAAGTTGTATGATCTTAAGTGATTTGGTGATTAAGTGTGTTTATATTGCATGATTTGTGTTCTAGTGTGTATGTTTACATGTTAGATGCACTTGGAATCAATTTGGTAGCTTTTGTAAGCATGTTGGTATGTTAAAAGTTGGTTTTTAGATTTTAAAAGGGTGTTTGGCAACAGGTTTAAGCAGGGTACAATCATTGATTTGTGTTGCTAAAAGATGTTAGGTTACTAGATTAAGGATAAGTTAGATGTTAGTAAGATGGTAATATAGTTTGGCACACGTTTTGAGCAATTTTGTTGAGTTTAAAAAGGTAAAAAGGGTGTTAAAAATCTGCATATTGCTATATTGCTTGGTTTTTCATGATCTTTGATGCTTTTGATTTCTTGAATTTGAGTGCTAAGTGATTTGTGCTTGTTTGTCTTGACTTCTTGTGATCAAAGGATCACAAGAGTGCCCTTTTGTCCAAAATATTCATCCAAATAAGCTCAATAAGCCCAAGTCCTCTTGGCTTAAAATCTCAAGCAAAACACAAGCTCAAACCTGCTTGTGCTAAAGTTCATAGCTGGTCCGTCACACCAGTTGCGCCGCAAGACCAACTAGTTGCGGCGCAACACAAGGAGCTGCAGATTTTGGTTTTCCCGTTTCACAAGTTGCGGCGCAAGGAATAAACGTTGCGGCGCAACTGAAGGTGCTGCTGATCTGGTGATCTCGTAACACTAGTTGCGGCGCAAGACCCAAGCACTGCGGCGCAAGACAGTGTTTTAATATTATTTTATTAATTAATTTTCAAAATTTTATTTTTCTTTCTTTTTCATTTTTCTTAGGTTCTTTGGCATTAAATAGGACTATTTCCATTTTTAGATTATTTTTATAACTTTTAGATTTATTTTTATAATTATTTTAAGTTTAATTAGTTTTTAATTACTTTTAATCATTTTTAGAGTTTTAAAAATAGTTTTAATAAGTTTTAATTTTTAGAAAATTACTTTTTAGTCTTCTAATAATATAAGTTGAGTAATTATTCAATAAAATCATATTTTTGACATTTAAATTAATTAAATTTAATTTTAGGGCTTTAATTAGCATTTAAAATTAATTATTTAATTAATAAAAGGTTTTAAAATATCTTTATTGGATTTTTGTCTTTATTTATATTATTTTAGACTTGTTTTAGTCTTTTTAATCTTTTTCTTGATTTTGTTTTTGGTTTTAATAATTTTTAATTTTAGTGGTTTTGCTACGGTTTTACGTTTTCGTTTTTTACGTCATAGTATAATTTCCAAGAAACCGTCATTCCATCTTCTCAATATTAATCTCAAAGAAATACAAGTTAATTCACAACACCATACCTCCTTGGGAAACGAATCTTTCATCTCTTTTAAGTGATTATGGGTCATTAGTGTTGATTTTTCCTAAAATCATCACTCGATACTTACCGCTCATATACGTTCTTTTTGTTTTCCTAAACAAGAGACGTGTTTTTACTACAATCACTTTGGCGCCGGTGAATAGGTACTTGCTTTGCTACGCCCTCACGTTTTCCAACCTTCAATGTTTTGTTTTGCTAATAAGGCTAAAAATGGCCAAATTTTAAAATTTTTCTTAGTTTTCATAAGTGTTTTTAAGACACGAATGTATATTTTCCGATGGGTAGAATAAGAGTTAATTTTTGACTTGATGGGCATTTGGAGCCATTTACATTCCTTAACCCGCTCAATTCAAGTTTTGCTAGACTTTTATATAGGGAGCTTTAAAACGCGAAAGTCTTAATTCATTCGGGTTAAGAACAAGAACTTTTCGCAAGTTCCTATAATTGATTCTAGAAAGTCACTTATCAAGGGAACTATAAAATGCATTCTCTAAACTTGAAAAAGTCCAAGAAAGTGCAAGATCCTATAGGTAGCTTGAAAACCCAAAACTTTGATTTGATATAGTCTTAATGAAAGCTAATCCAAATTTGGCTTAATTTTGACTTGCATGGCTAAGTATTCACGAGTCTCTTTAATTAGAGGTCTTTAAATAGTGAAGAACGAGAAATGATAGAGTTAGACAAGTGATCATGCTAAACGTAGAACACGAAAGTGTTCTTTCAAAAACTCATATGTTTTTAATTGTGGCTTTTTCTTCCCATAAGATCAATGCATTAGGAATAAAACATAATTGCAATAAGTAAGGTCGTACGGTTTGAAAGGTTACTTAGCCTCTAGCGCAAGATCGTTTAAAAGTTGCTCGGGGTTGAATAGAGTTCATAGCCAAGGCATAACTTATTGAAACGGGACGCGAAGATTGGCGATCATCCAAAAAGGCCCTAACAAGGCATGAGGAGCTCTATTTTTGCTAAAGATCCAAAGATGATGTGAAGTATCATTGTTCCAAAATCAATATGAAGGATCGAGACACACGACGAGAAGCTATTACTCCCCTAAAGAATGGAGAAAGTCTATCCAAAAAGACCCTAACAAGGTATGAGGATAAATATATCCAAGTCCGAAAAGGAGGCGGATCGTTGTATATCAAAATCCAAAGTAAAGATTGAAGAAAAATGATGAAGTCGTGGTCCTATATGAAGAATCTCTCAAAAACGTCAAGTGAAGAAATTCCAATTATATGAAGAGAAGACCATAATTTCGAGAACGTCTTCCCAAGATTTGAAGTATGAAGTACATGCCAAATATCGGTCCGAGAAAGGTCTCAAATCGTGAAACGAGTTATGCCAAGATATGAACTTAAGGAGATACACGAGAAGCCGTTTTAAAAGATT
The DNA here is from genome assembly GCA_025667525.1 of Glebionis coronaria. NCBI lineage: Eukaryota > Viridiplantae > Streptophyta > Magnoliopsida > Asterales > Asteraceae > Glebionis > Glebionis coronaria. The sequence continues at coordinate 175,267,778 of CM046874.1, forward strand.
TTGTCCTTCGGCTAACTATTAATCAAATCGTGCTACTTTGCTTTCGGACTAATAACTACTCAAATAAGTCAATATGAATCACTTGTGATCCATGACAAATAGATAAAAAATGCTAGTAACCCATTTCCTTTTATAATAACTAGGATTGCGGGGAGAAAAAGTATTACACAATTTGGACGTATGAGTAGTGTTAGCATTGTGACTTGTACCAACAATGATCTTGTTTTTGCACTTAGCATGGAATGTATGACAATCAAGGATGACGAAATTTACTCTAAGGGACATTAACTTGTTTCTATTCTTAGACCCTAAAAGTCATATTTTGGTGATGAAAATCATACATTATGTCTTTTCACAATCTCGTAGTATGTTGCAAGTCTTTTACTCTTCAATAAAGGTTAATAAAATTGAACTTTGGTGATGCTTAGATACTTTATTCTAGCATTGCGTGAGGGCACGGCAATGGCTTAGTATGGGGGAGTGATGAGATGGCATTTATACATGATCTCATCGTTCTTTTCGGGCTTTAAATGCATAAAATGTCATAAAATACCATATATATGCTTGTGTTTGTTTACTTGTGTATTTTAGGTATGGATATCGTGAAAAAGACAAAAGATCACAAGATACAAGGAAAAACGGACACGAGAAACGAAGCCGTACAAAGAACCGGGCCCTAATCATGGAATTTTCATCAAATACCCTTGAAGACTTGAAGACAAAACAAGATTGATCCTTATTCTTTGAAGAAATGACACTTAAAACCCTTGTATATTAATAATTACAAGTTTGGTCCCTTAAGTTTGTCAAAATTACAAAAAGGTCCTTCAACTTTGAAGAAATGGCAAGTTTAGTCCCTCAACAATTTCAAATTGCCAATAATAGTCCCTCAACAAGTAAAAGACTCATTGAAGACCTTTGAAGATCAACATTGTCCAAGATTAGTCCTTGAAAAATCACCAAATGTCAAATTACATCCTTGATAACCTTTTATCAAAAGTTGGTGCCAAAATTGTCAAAGTGGGAAAGTTAATTATCAAAGGGATGCAAGTTTTAGGCTGAAAATCTTTAAAAGCCAAAAAAACCAAAAACCAAGGACCAAAGTTGCCAAAGCTGGAACTTTCAAACAAAAAAATGCGCCTAACACCTTTGTCTCCCCTTTTTTAGGATCAAACTCAGTTACTATTCATCTTTACCATGCCCAGAAATTACCCACCTTTTTACTTGGGTAAAACCCAATTAAACTTGCACACAAGTAATTCACACATGCCAAAACCCTTCCCACTCCTAAAAACCTGCATCCCACTCATGTGCACCAAAACCCCAATTCCCCAATCCACCAATCACATCATTCCTTAGCCCCCAAGCTCATGACGTGGCTTAAATCAATGGCCAAGATTATTTGCTTCCTCCCAAAGCAAAATAAACGTTCAAGATCAAGAGAGGACAAAATGCACTCAAAATCATTCAAGGGCACATTTGGGATTTTCTATGTATTAGGGTTTTATGTTTTTATGCTTCTAGGATGTTCTATAGACTCTATAAAAGGAGCTCACAACTTGTGTGAAGCCCTTGTTCCAGTTTCTAGTCTCTCACATGTAATTCCTTTTTAAAGAAATAAAAAGTTTGGTTTTTGAAATATTCAAGTGTAATTCCTTTTTTATTGTTTTTAAAAGTTTGTGTGTTGTGAGGAGATTGATTCTGAGTTCCACTTTTATTTGGTTAAGCAACTTTGATTTTCAAAGTTGTTTAAGGTTTTGAGATTTTGAGAGATTTTGGTAAAATCTTCTCAAAAGGTATTTTGGTGTTCTTGGTTCATGATTTTGGTAATTTAAGGGTTTATGATACGTTTTAAGTAATTGGAAAAGGTTTTGGAAGAGTTTTAAAAAAAAAAGAAAAAAAAAAGGATCATATCATATCATATTATTTTTGTTCTTGTTTCTTTGTTTTGTGTTCAAATAGGTTGAAGGCTTGTTGATTTAGTTCAGCTCCAACCCGGGTTGGATTGGAGGAGGATTTTCATCCTCTAGGTTCTTGGATGTAAGAACCTTAGGTAAACTCCTTTTTCTTTTGAAAGTTCAAAAATAGCAAGTTGTATGATCTTAAGTGATTTGGTGATTAAGTGTGTTTATATTGCATGATTTGTGTTCTAGTGTGTATGTTTACATGTTAGATGCACTTGGAATCAATTTGGTAGCTTTTGTAAGCATGTTGGTATGTTAAAAGTTGGTTTTTAGATTTTAAAAGGGTGTTTGGCAACAGGTTTAAGCAGGGTACAATCATTGATTTGTGTTGCTAAAAGATGTTAGGTTACTAGATTAAGGATAAGTTAGATGTTAGTAAGATGGTAATATAGTTTGGCACACGTTTTGAGCAATTTTGTTGAGTTTAAAAAGGTAAAAAGGGTGTTAAAAATCTGCATATTGCTATATTGCTTGGTTTTTCATGATCTTTGATGCTTTTGATTTCTTGAATTTGAGTGCTAAGTGATTTGTGCTTGTTTGTCTTGACTTCTTGTGATCAAAGGATCACAAGAGTGCCCTTTTGTCCAAAATATTCATCCAAATAAGCTCAATAAGCCCAAGTCCTCTTGGCTTAAAATCTCAAGCAAAACACAAGCTCAAACCTGCTTGTGCTAAAGTTCATAGCTGGTCCGTCACACCAGTTGCGCCGCAAGACCAACTAGTTGCGGCGCAACACAAGGAGCTGCAGATTTTGGTTTTCCCGTTTCACAAGTTGCGGCGCAAGGAATAAACGTTGCGGCGCAACTGAAGGTGCTGCTGATCTGGTGATCTCGTAACACTAGTTGCGGCGCAAGATCCAAGCACTGCGGCGCAAGACAGTGTTTTAATATTATTTTATTAATTAATTTTCAAAATTTTATTTTTCTTTCTTTTTCATTTTTCTTAGGTTCTTTGGCATTAAATAGGACTATTTCCATTTTTAGATTATTTTTATAACTTTTAGATTTATTTTTATAATTATTTTAAGTTTAATTAGTTTTTAATTACTTTTAATCATTTTTAGAGTTTTAAAAATAGTTTTAATAAGTTTTAATTTTTAGAAAATTACTTTTTAGTCTTCTAATAATATAAGTTGAGTAATTATTCAATAAAATCATATTTTTGACATTTGAATTAATTAAATTTAATTTTAGGGCTTTAATTAGCATTTAAAATTAATTATTTAATTAATAAAAGGTTTTAAAATATCTTTATTGGATTTTTGTCTTTATTTATATTATTTTAGACTTGTTTTAGTCTTTTTAATCTTTTTCTTGATTTTGTTTTTGGTTTTAATACTTTTTAATTTTAGTGGTTTTTCTACGGTTTTACGTTTTCGTTTTTTACGTCATAGTATAATTTCCAAGAAACCGTCATTCCATCTTCTCAATATTAATCTCAAAGAAATACAAGTTAATTCACAACACCATACCTCCTTGGGAGACGAATCTTTCATCTCTTTTAAGTGATTATGGGTCATTAGTGTTGATTTTTCCTAAAATCATCACTCGATACTTACCGCTCATATACGTTCTTTTTGTTTTCCTAAACAAGAGACGTGTTTTTACTACAATCACTTTGGCGCCGCTGCCGGGGAGGTGTGTCGTGATTTAATTTGGAAAATTTTGTTTTTGATATTATCCATAATAATATTTGTGTTAAGTGGAACTCCCTTAACACGTATTATCGGTTTTCTCGGTTTTTCTTTGTGAATATTATTAATATATTGTATTAAGTATCACAACCAAAATACAATATCTCCAAAAGTGTGAAAACACAACCTTGATTCGGGATTTCATCACTCGATCATTGTATTCGAATCTCAAACAAAAAGAAAAGGCAAAAATAGATAAATACTTTCGAGAAGCTCGATTTTGAAAGATACGAACTATAAGGTGGGTATAAGGCGGGTATTATAAAATATACCCTAAGGAAAAAGGCTCTTAAGTGCTTCGCGCCGCCTCGTTTCCCCGCTTGCTTGTGAGTATTTTGAGATTGAAGGCTAATCGAGGGTTTTGCCGCCCAAAGTATTAATACGTATACTATATTTGCTTGGTTTTCTTTGTGATTAAACCCTCGTGAACAATTTGGTTTTCACCAAAGTTCTAAAGTCATTAGAAGGCGTTCACTCCACGTGATCGTTTTCATTCCTTTGAGGCTTCTTTAATCAAGAGTTTGATTCGAGGAGAGATTTTGTAGATTGTTGTCTACGTAATACACCCAAAATCCAAAAAAATTAAATATCATCAAAAACACAAAAAAATTTTGAAAATCCACAAAACAACCAAAAAGAATCTTCTTTGCTCACCTCCCATTCTTCGTGAAGTTTATGATCACTCGTAATCAAGCAAAACGAGCTCGTAAACGACTTCAAAAGCAAGCCAATCAATCGTTGATTGTTGAAGAACCTCCAATTGTTGAACCTATTATAGAACAAGAAGTCGTAATGGCTAATCGTACTATGATGGAGTTGCTACAAGCACCCACCGAGGGTTTTGGAGAGGCAATTGTTATTCCCGCCATCCTTGCGGAGAATTTCGAGATTAAGACGGGTTTAATGTCGATGCTACAAGCAAACAAATTTCGAGGTCACGAGAAAGACAACCCGCATTACCACATTAGGAATTTCAACCGTCTCACCGCCACTAGCAAATTCAAAGATGTTCCGCATGACGCCATTAAGATGATGTTGTTTCCATATTCGTTGGATGGACCCGCAAAAATTTGGCTCGAGAAAGAACCGCCAAATTCGATTTTGACATGGGCCGATCTCGTTTCTAAGTTTGTGAACAAGTTTTTTCCACCATCGAAAACAACACACTTAAAAAATGAGATTTCACGATTTGTGCAACGTAACAATGAAAGTTTTTCAATGGCATGGGAACGATTTAAGGAGATGTTACATGAATGTCCTCATCATGATTTTTCGGAATTGCATCAAATAGATACTTTTTATAATGGGCTTAATGATCATGAACGAGATTATTTGAATGCCGCCGCGGGTGGTAATTTTTTGTGCAAGACGACAAATGAGGCTTTACAAATCATTGAAAATCGATCTAAGGTTTATAGCCCTCGTAACACACCGAGTGTTGCCAACATGGGTTCGTCATCGTCATCACAATCGTCTCGTGGCATTAATGCCTTACATGATGAAGCTAATGAGGAAAATCGGTTTTTTGATAGATTTGCTAATCTAATGTCCCATTGGAAGGCTCAAGAAGCTTCCAATTCCGCTTCGGTTAAAGCGGTTGCTAAGAGTTGTTTATCGTGTGGAGGAGCTCATGATTTATCCGAGTGCATTACCGCGGATGGTAACACTTCGAGTGCTTATGTAGCAACGGGAACTTACAACCAAAACGGCCAAGGTTCCCGCCAAAATCAAGCTCCACCAAATCAAAATGTTAACAATTATCGAAACAACAACCAAGGTAATTACCAAGGCAACACACGCAATTACAACAAAGGGAATTATCAAAGTGGGAATGGACAAATCTCTAATCAAAACCAAAACCGTGATTTTCAAAACACTACACAAGGTTTTCAAAATGCTCACACGAAAAATTTGCAAGGAGAATTTTTAGATTATGCAAAAGCAAATGATGCAAAATTTGATAATATGCAACGTGAGATGATTAGCTTAAGGTCCGAGTTGAAAAACGAGCTTAAAAATGAACTTTCTAATGAACTTAAAACTCATGCAAATAAAATGGAAGGAAATGTCCAACGTCTTCAACAAAACCAACAAAATATGGAATTAGGACAACATGAGATTAAGCAAGAGTTATTGAAAGCGGATGCTAGGCAATCAAAATTTGAGGACCGAATGGCTAAGATGTTTGAAGCTATCATGTGTAAACCCTCTTCTTCGGGTGGTCTTCCTAGTGATACCATTAACAACCCGAGGGGAGAATTGAAGGTTGTTGCTACTCGTAGTGGTAAAACTTTCAAGGAACCAATCTCTCGTCCAAGTACTTCTACGGAGAAGGAAATCGAGAAAGAACCCGAGGTGATGGTCGAAAAGGAGCACATTACAATCCCACGAAGTACCGCTCAAACCACACCTACGGTTGAACCAATACCAATTATGGAACCCGAGATTCCAAGGCCATTGCCTAATGACCAACCCACACCACCTTTACCTTACCCTTCGAGACGTAACAAAGAGAAAGCACAAGAAAGGAACAATTATCAATTTGAGCTATTTATGAAAATGTTTCGTGATTTGCATTTTAACATAAGTTTTGCCGATGCTTTAATCATGATGCCTCGATTCGCCGCAAACTTCAAAAGTATGCTAAACAACAAAGAGAAGTTACAACAAACGTCTAGTTGTTCATCGGTTTTTCTAAGCCGCATACCACAAAAAGTCGGTGATCCCGGTAAATTTTTGATTCCGTGTGCAATTCAAGATATGGAGGAATGCTACGCCTTGGCCGATCTTGGCGCTAGTATTAATTTAATGCCTCTCGAGATTTTCAAATCGCTTTCGCTTCCGGCTCTTACTCCTTCGAACATGTCCATCGAGATGGCCGATCATTCTACGATCATGGCATGTGGAGTAGCCGAGGATGTTTTCGTTAAAGTCGGAAAGTTTTACTATCCCGTTGACTTCATAGTTGTTGATATTCCCATCGATCCTAAAGTTCCGTTAATTTTAGGTCGATCTTTTTTGGATACCTCGAGAGCACTTATCGATGTGCATGCAAGAAAAATCACTCTTCGTTTCAATGAGGAAGAACTCGTCATTAATGCAACCCAAAACTCCACGCTTTCTCATGTTTATTCGATCACATCTTTGTACAATGTCAATCCCATCAAAAACATGTGTCAAAAGATTTCCAATAGAGTTTTAGGAGTTGATAAAAATGAAGTTCCGTCCCCTCCGCCGATGGAGGTTAAGAGTGTTAAGCCGATAATTCCAATCTCGAGTGATTCTTCGGATGATGAATACGTTGATCCCGATGGGGAGGTTTTCTTCGTCGATAAACGTTTTGAGAACTTGCCACCACCAAAACCAAAACGGTTTCAAAATGTGAGAATTTTTAGTGTAACTAACATCGTCTTAGAAACACCAAATATTTTCGACATAATCAACAAGGGTTTTCATAAGGAGAGTTTAAAAGATAAGAAAGGAAAAGATCTTAAATGTGATTTAATTGATTTTTCTACAAATCTAACTCCGTCATCACCACGTGATTTGAGTACTACAAACTCGTCTACTCCTTTTGACGATGTTTTGTGTGGTCCTAGTATGGGGGAAGCCCCTTATGTTCCCTCATCCTTGTCCACCGAGGACGAGATATTCGATCCCGGAATTTCATGTAAAGGGAAATCTCGGTCTTCCACCGATGCAATAAATGGAAACGATATCTATTTGCTTGGTGCGAGTCTACCTCGAGTAGCTCAAACGTTTGTCTTACCAATTGTCTCACCCTTCTACTTCTCATCTATTTTCTTCAAACTCTTTGAGTTTATGGCACATGTTGGAGTGGTGTTAATTAGTTTTTTCCATGAAAACGAGAACGCCACCTTCGACCCCGGTATTTTGCATCATCTAAGGACTTAGTCCTTTTTACCGGTTGCTTTTTGGGCCTTGTTTATCATGTAAGCCCCATCAAATATTGACCACACCATGATATCCCTAAATGTTCACATATTGAGGGGATCGAGTCGAGCTCATGACTCGGTAATCAAAAACGAGGTGCCTCGTGGGGGAGATCCCATGCTTATCTTTATGCTTTATGTTCACTAATAAGGGGACTTGTACCCTTCCAACTCGTTGTCTCGTGGTTGTTTGTGATTGTGTTATCTAGATCATCATCATCATCTACGATTGAAGACTCTCGTGTTCGTTTACGTGAGCCTCCATCGTTCGTTTGAAGAAGTTTTTCACGAATCCATGACATATCCTTTATTGTTCTAACAATTATCTTTTAGCATAATTAATAAACGGCTTTAGATATATTGTTGATCACCCTTTCCATGCTAGATCCTAAGCATTCGATTCTTCGTCTCTAGTATGGGGGTGCTCCACCTTTAGACTCGAAACATTGAGGACAATGTTTACTTTTAGTATGGGGGGGTGAATAGGTACTTGCTTTGCTACGCCCTCACGTTTTCCAACCTTCAATGTTTTGTTTTGCTAATAAGGCTAAAAATGGCCAAATTTTAAAATTTTTCTTAGTTTTCATAAGTGTTTTTAAGACACGAATGTATATTTTCCGATGGGTAGAATAAGAGTTAATTTTTGACTTGATGGGCATTTGGAGCCATTTACATTCCTTAACCCGCTCAATTCAAGTTTTGCTAGACTTTTATATAGGGAGCTTTAAAACGCGAAAGTCTTAATTCATTCGGGTTAAGAACAAGAACTTTTCGCAAGTTCCTATAATTGATTCTAGAAAGTCACTTATCAAGGGAACTATAAAATGCATTCTCTAAACTTGAAAAAGTCCAAGAAAGTGCAAGATCCTATAGGTAGCTTGAAAACCCAAAACTTTGATTTGATATAGTCTTAATGAAAGCTAATCCAAATTTGGCTTAATTTTGACTTGCATGGCTAAGTATTCACGAGTCTCTTTAATTAGAGGTCTTTAAATAGTGAAGAACGAGAAATGATAGAGTTAGACAAGTGATCATGCTAAACGTAGAACACGAAAGTGTTCTTTCAAAAACTCATATGTTTTTAATTGTGGCTTTTTCTTCCCATAAGATCAATGCATTAGGAATAAAACATAATTGCAATAAGTAAGGTCGTACGGTTTGAAAGGTTACTTAGCCTCTAGCGCAAGATCGTTTAAAAGTTGCTCGGGGTTGAATAGAGTTCATAGCCAAGGCATAACTTATTGAAACGGGACGCGAAGATTGGCGATCATCCAAAAAGGCCCTAACAAGGCATGAGGAGCTCTATTTTTGCTAAAGATCCAAAGATGATGTGAAGTATCATTGTTCCAAAATCAATATGAAGGATCGAGACACACGACGAGAAGCTATTACTCCCCTAAAGAATGGAGAAAGTCTATCCAAAAAGACCCTAACAAGGTATGAGGATAAATATATCCAAGTCCGAAAAGGAGGCGGATCGTTGTATATCAAAATCCAAAGTAAAGATTGAAGAAAAATGATGAAGTCGTGGTCCTATATGAAGAATCTCTCAAAAACGTCAAGTGAAGAAATTCCAATTATATGAAGAGAAGACCATAATTTCGAGAACGTCTTCCCAAGATTTGAAGTATGAAGTACATGCCAAATATCGGTCCGAGAAAGGTCTCAAATCGTGAAACGAGTTATGCCAAGATATGAACTTAAGGAGATACACGAGAAGCCGTTTTAAAAGATTTTGTCCTTCGGCTAACTATTAATCAAATCGTGCTACTTTGCTTTCGGACTAATAACTACTCAAATAAGTCAATATGAATCACTTGTGATCCATGACAAATAGATAAAAAATGCTAGTAACCCATTTCCTTTTATAATAACTAGGATTGCGGGGAGAAAAAGTATTACACAATTTGGACGTATGAGTAGTGTTAGCATTGTGACTTGTACCAACAATGATCTTGTTTTTGCACTTAGCATGGAATGTATGACAATCAAGGATGACGAAATTTACTCTAAGGGACATTAACTTGTTTCTATTCTTAGACCCTAAAAGTCATATTTTGGTGATGAAAATCATACATTATGTCTTTTCACAATCTCGTAGTATGTTGCAAGTCTTTTACTCTTCAATAAAGGTTAATAAAATTGAACTTTGGTGATGCTTAGATACTTTATTCTAGCATTGCGTGAGGGCACGGCAATGGCTTAGTATGGGGGAGTGATGAGATGGCATTTATACATGATCTCATCGTTCTTTTCGGGCTTTAAATGCATAAAAATGTCATAAAATACCATATATATGCTTGTGTTTGTTTACTTGTGTATTTTAGGTATGGATATCGTGAAAAAGACAAAAGATCACAAGATACAAGGAAAAACGGACACGAGAAACGAAGCCGTACAAAGAACCGGGCCCTAATCATGGAATTTTCATCAAATACCCTTGAAGACTTGAAGACAAAACAAGATTGATCCTTATTCTTTGAAGAAATGACACTTAAAACCCTTGTATATTAATAATTACAAGTTTGGTCCCTTAAGTTTGTCAAAATTACAAAAAGGTCCTTCAACTTTGAAGAAATGGCAAGTTTAGTCCCTCAACAATTTCAAATTGCCAATAATAGTCCCTCAACAAGTAAAAGACTCATTGAAGACCTTTGAAGATCAACATTGTCCAAGATTAGTCCTTGAAAAATCACCAAATGTCAAATTACATCCTTGATAACCTTTTATCAAAAGTTGGTGCCAAAATTGTCAAAGTGGGAAAGTTAATTATCAAAGGGATGCAAGTTTTAGGCTGAAAATCTTTAAAAGCCAAAAAAACCAAAAACCAAGGACCAAAGTTGCCAAAGCTGGAACTTTCAAACAAAAAAATGCGCCTAACACCTTTGTCTCCCCCTTTTTAGGATCAAACTCAGTTACTATTCATCTTTACCATGCCCAGAAATTACCCACCTTTTTACTTGGGTAAAACCCAATTAAACTTGCACACAAGTAATTCACACATGCCAAAACCCTTCCCACTCCTAAAAACCTGCATCCCACTCATGTGCACCAAAACCCCAATTCCCCAATCCACCAATCACATCATTCCTTAGCCCCCAAGCTCATGACGTGGCTTAAATCAATGGCCAAGATTATTTGCTTCCTCCCAAAGCAAAATAAACGTTCAAGATCAAGAGAGGACAAAATGCACTCAAAATCATTCAAGGGCACATTTGGGATTTTCTATGTATTAGGGTTTTATGTTTTTATGCTTCTAGGATGTTCTATAGACTCTATAAAAGGAGCTCACAACTTGTGTGAAGCCCTTGTTCCAGTTTCTAGTCTCTCACATGTAATTCCTTTTTAAAGAAATAAAAAGTTTGGTTTTTGAAATATTCAAGTGTAATTCCTTTTTTATTGTTTTTAAAAGTTTGTGTGTTGTGAGGAGATTGATTCTGAGTTCCACTTTTATTTGGTTAAGCAACTTTGATTTTCAAAGTTGTTTAAGGTTTTGAGATTTTGAGAGATTTTGGTAAAATCTTCTCAAAAGGTATTTTGGTGTTCTTGGTTCATGATTTTGGTAATTTAAGGGTTTATGATACGTTTTAAGTAATTGGAAAAGGTTTTGGAAGAGTTTTAAAAAAAAAAGAAAAAAAAAGGATCATATCATATCATATTATTTTTGTTCTTGTTTCTTTGTTTTGTGTTCAAATAGGTTGAAGGCTTGTTGATTTAGTTCAGCTCCAACCCGGGTTGGATTGGAGGAGGATTTTCATCCTCTAGGTTCTTGGATGTAAGAACCTTAGGTAAACTCCTTTTTCTTTTGAAAGTTCAAAAATAGCAAGTTGTATGATCTTAAGTGATTTGGTGATTAAGTGTGTTTATATTGCATGATTTGTGTTCTAGTGTGTATGTTTACATGTTAGATGCACTTGGAATCAATTTGGTAGCTTTTGTAAGCATGTTGGTATGTTAAAAGTTGGTTTTTAGATTTTAAAAGGGTGTTTGGCAACAGGTTTAAGCAGGGTACAATCATTGATTTGTGTTGCTAAAAGATGTTAGGTTACTAGATTAAGGATAAGTTAGATGTTAGTAAGATGGTAATATAGTTTGGCACACGTTTTGAGCAATTTTGTTGAGTTTAAAAAGGTAAAAAGGGTGTTAAAAATCTGCATATTGCTATATTGCTTGGTTTTTCATGATCTTTGATGCTTTTGATTTCTTGAATTTGAGTGCTAAGTGATTTGTGCTTGTTTGTCTTGACTTCTTGTGATCAAAGGATCACAAGAGTGCCCTTTTGTCCAAAATATTCATCCAAATAAGCTCAATAAGCCCAAGTCCTCTTGGCTTAAAATCTCAAGCAAAACACAAGCTCAAACCTGCTTGTGCTAAAGTTCATAGCTGGTCCGTCACACCAGTTGCGCCGCAAGACCAACTAGTTGCGGCGCAACACAAGGAGCTGCAGATTTTGGTTTTCCCGTTTCACAAGTTGCGGCGCAAGGAATAAACGTTGCGGCGCAACTGAAGGTGCTGCTGATCTGGTGATCTCGTAACACTAGTTGCGGCGCAAGATCCAAGCACTGCGGCGCAAGACAGTGTTTTAATATTATTTTATTAATTAATTTTCAAAATTTTATTTTTCTTTCTTTTTCATTTTTCTTAGGTTCTTTGGCATTAAATAGGACTATTTCCATTTTTAGATTATTTTTATAACTTTTAGATTTATTTTTATAATTATTTTAAGTTTAATTAGTTTTTAATTACTTTTAATCATTTTTAGAGTTTTAAAAATAGTTTTAATAAGTTTTAATTTTTAGAAAATTACTTTTTAGTCTTCTAATAATATAAGTTGAGTAATTATTCAATAAAATCATATTTTTGACATTTGAATTAATTAAATTTAATTTTAGGGCTTTAATTAGCATTTAAAATTAATTATTTAATTAATAAAAGGTTTTAAAATATCTTTATTGGATTTTTGTCTTTATTTATATTATTTTAGACTTGTTTTAGTCTTTTTAATCTTTTTCTTGATTTTGTTTTTGGTTTTAATACTTTTTAATTTTAGTGGTTTTTCTACGGTTTTACGTTTTCGTTTTTTACGTCATAGTATAATTTCCAAGAAACCGTCATTCCATCTTCTCAATATTAATCTCAAAGAAATACAAGTTAATTCACAACACCATACCTCCTTGGGAGACGAATCTTTCATCTCTTTTAAGTGATTATGGGTCATTAGTGTTGATTTTTCCTAAAATCATCACTCGATACTTACCGCTCATATACGTTCTTTTTGTTTTCCTAAACAAGAGACGTGTTTTTACTACAATCACCCACTTTAATCAATTTAATAAAAACTCAATAACATGAACATAAACAACAAAGCATAAAGATTAAGATCAAACAAGAAAGCTAGATAGGAGATAAACAATAAAAGTAAAGATTAACAATAATTAAAAGGAAACTTACTTGAAATTAAGGGTATTTAAGGTGCAAGACAATTAATTAAATGACATGTAATTAAAGAACAAGTAATTAAAATGGAAGAGCTAATTGTCACACTTAGCCAACAAAAAAAAAGAATATCCTAATGATCTATTTATAGGGGAGGATTAGGGAGGTGCTTAGGAAGCTTCCTCCCCTCTTTCTTCTTTCTTTAATTGCATGATTAAGGCCTTGTCTTCTTAATCTTTTGGCTTTAACGACTTTGTCTCGGGATTTCTTCATACTCGTCTTGTAATTCTTCAATAAATTAGACTTGAGTTCTTCGGCTTTTAGTAAACTTCCGTCTTTTGACTTTTACTTCGATAAATCTTTAGAATGGTCTTAGACTTCCGTTCTTTTTCCACTCTTGATTTCTTGACTTCGTCTTTCGTCTTTTTCTTCGATAAAAGCCCGTGAATGCCCGTGTTTTCTCTGTTTTCCACATTTTCGTCCTAAATCACAACAAAAACACAAACCACGCATAATTCTGACATTTACGACATAAAATACACGTTTTGGCTCGGTTATTATTGTAGTTAAGTGGTAAAAAGGATGGGTGTTTACACACCTATCATGGTTCCCTTGGTTAGTCGATCCAGATCCACGACGGATCATCAACCCGTCGTCCACCAGCCATCTTCACAACTACTACCATGAGAATGGTGATTATGGGCTCATCAACAGGTGTGTTTGTTTCGGATTTATATACAACCAAGGGTGTGTTTGTCTTGTTGTTATGTAGATCTGTAAGGGGGTTTATATGGAGTGTTAGTTGCTGCGAGATAATGAAACGAAGGGGGTGTTTGTTTGGCTAGTACAAAAAACGCAGCAAGGGTGCTTGAATCTGTTTAAACAACAACGAGTGTGTTTGGATCTGCTGGTAAGATCATCAGTGGGAGCATTTGGATCTGCTGATTTGCAGCAGCAGTGGGAGTGTTTGGATCTACTGATTAGGGCAGCAGGAAGGGGTGTTCGGGACTGCTGATAAGGTACACGATGTTGTAGTGGGTGCGTTTGGGACTACCGATGACGACGAGTGAACGTTAGGTTGCTGACTTGTAGCTTCGGGGTGTGTTTTGACTTGGGTAGAAATCACCTTAAGGTATTCTTGCCACTGACTCCTTAAATATTACCATCGCTAGCCTTAACTTACCACCGGTAGCCCAAAATAACCACTATGGCCTAAAACTTACCACTGTTTCTTATTATAGCCACTGTTTTCTTAAATATGGCCACTGCTTTCTTAAAGTATCCACTGCTTTCTTAAAAGTACGCACTGTTAGCTTGAACAACCACTGTTGGTACACGAAGGATGATTTTAATAGTTCTTGGAATAAAAATATTTTGTTTTGCCAACGAGAAACGTATTTTAAGTCGGGATTAATTACTAATAATTTCTTATCAGTTATTTTTGGTATCTTATAAACTATTAAATAAATTTAATAATTTATTTATGAGCACAGACTACAATATTGTACATAATCATCGAGGGTACGCGTAAACAATAAATAAACAGTACGCGCATACAGTATTTGTCATAACAATATATATAGATAATTAAATATACTCTGATCTATTAATAACGAGAACGAACGTAAGAATAAATAAAGTGTATACATTTATTACTTATGCATATGCTGAGACCTACTCAATTACTTAGGTATTTGATGTACTGTATACACTATGACTTGAATACTCGATCATCCTCGAGCAGTATTATTCAGGTGAGTTCATAGCCTCGCATTTCACTACTTTTATGTTTTTACTAACCCGTGAGGGGGAGACATGCTACTAAAGAACTATAACTTGTTTTGATAATACGATTTTGACATCATGAGATCATGGCCTTACACTTATATTTAATAAACTGTTGATTGATACCATGGAAGAAAACATGTAACATAGTTTATAGGACGCAAACTGAACTGTTACCCTTAATTACATTTTCCTTGAATTCCTCATGACCCGTGAACTAAATCTGTTAAAATTCTTGAATTGCGTGAATGTTATAAATAGATCTATCTGGGAATGACCGTCCCCATCTAAGTGAGTCATGCTCAATGTGCCTTGGTCGGGACAACAGGTGTTTATCATGTCAGAACTGGAAAATGGGTGCCTTATATAAGGCGAAGGGTCCTCATCTATTGAGGGCTTAATGTTTCAGAGCCTTAGTTTCAGACAATAGGAAATGTGGTTAACTGAGAGTATTTGGCTCTATGCAATGCTATACTTTACTTTTGTGATGATTGTGTTCCAAAACTCGATTTTATACCGCTTAGTAAAACACTTTATGGAATACTTGGAAACTCTCAACTTGGTTTTTATATCAAACTTTGTGCAACACTATGTAGGACAATTTTCAGTCCTGAACTATGATTTTACAAAACTCTATGAATTCACCAACTTTATGTTGACTGTTTTAAGCATGTTTTCTTAGGAAATTAAGCTGGATTACTTGAGAATGGATTAAGCATCATTTAGGACCATAAAATGACTGCAGATATATTTTTCACTGGGTTACTTGTAACAACTGATATTCAACATGTCAACTGATTGTCCTAAAAGAATATTTGTATCAATTCTATTTCAAAATCATATAATTATGATCAATGCTTTGTATACCATTTGTTCTGTGATCCACAACGTGACACCCGATTACTATTCTTTCGTTGCATACCCGATCTGGGGGTGTCACATGAATGGTATCAGAGCAATGGTTATAGAGAATCAGATCAAAAATAAATTTTTCATTTTATTAACTGAACTATAACCGAACAAAATTTTCAAAAACTTAGATTTCAAAAACTGGGTTTTTGACGGGGACATACTTAGAGAGCATTGTAACCACGAACAACCTAATACCTAACAAACCCTTGGAAATATCTAAGTTGAAATCTAAATAAAATCTTTAGAAATATTTGAAAATCTAACTAAATCTTTGGAAATCTTTGAAAATTTTAAATTAGATTGGATAAATCTTGAGAAATCTAACAAAATATTAAGGAAATCTAGCCAAATTTTACAAATCTTTGGAAAATCTTAACTTATCTTTAAAAATCTTACCATATCTTTGGAAAGGCCAACTAGATTTTATAAATTTTGGAAAATCTAAATAGATTTTTATAAATCTTGTAAAAATCTAAAAATGATTTTGGAAAATCTTGGAAAATCTAAATTGATTTTCATAAATCTTAGAAAAATCTAAAAAGTATTCTAGAAAATCTTAGAAAAATCAAAATTAGATTTTATAATTTTTTTAGGAATCGCTATTTGAACTATGGAAATACCCTAGATCTATGAAATGCCTTGGATAATTACTAGTATTCCTTAATGGACTTATTAAGCCCATAAAAATATAGCCGAAACTTAACTAGGCCCAATAGGCCCATTATGGTAGTCGTATGTTTTTAGGAGCCCATTAGGCCCATTTAGTGCCTTGTGAGCCCACTTAGCTAATCTTGAATTTAATGGACTTAAAATATGTTTAGGCCCATTAGGAAGCCCATTAGCTCTTTTGGCACATTTAATAAGCTCACTTAGTGTTCTTATGATTAAATAAAGTTTTTATACCAATAAATATAACCATAAAAACTTTTGGACTAAAAATGTAAATTAATAAAGCCTAGGGGTTAAAACCATGACATTTGTAACTTATTTTGACAAAACATTAAGTACAAGGATTAATATACTAAATATATGAAAGTTTAGGGGTTAGATAATTCCATTCGTGACTTATTTAAACCCTAAGGACCATTTTTGCAAATTCTCGAAAGTTTAATTGTCATTTTATAACTCTAAGGACTATTTATGTAAATAACCAAAACATTTAGGAGCCATAGGGACTATTTTTGCCACTTAATGAAAATTCTAAAACCTAATTTTAACTAGAGGGACTATTCTTGCCATATCCCGAAAGTATTACAAGCCCTAAGGACTAAAAGTGCCAATATCTGAAAGTTATACATTTAATAAAATATGGAGGGACTTGTTTTGCCTATATCTGAAACTTAAACAAACCCTAAAACCTTTTATTCATTTAATTTATTAAAACTTAAATAAATCCTAAACTAAAAGGACTAGAACCATCATTTTCTCAAACTTGTAATCAAAGGACTATTTATTAACTTGTGGAAACTTTGGGGACTTTAAGTTAAATTAAACAAAGTATTATTATTTTTATAAACTATTTATATAAATCGTATAAAATTTAATGTACGTGGATTATAAAAGTAAAAATACAACAATTGTAAGTGAAATACTTTTACTTAAACACTATTATTATTAACAAATTTAAATGGAGGTTATTAATACTTGTACAACGATGTATTTAAGTAAAATACAGTAACATTACTAAACTGCCGAAAAACTGTATAAGCATGCACAAATATTTATCTGGGTAAACCTTAATTGATTTTTGGAGATCTCAACTAAAGCATTTACTATCTAACCGCATCTTAACAACTCTCTTACTAAAGTTTTCAGCTAAAATTACTAGCCAATGTTTGAAATTACTCCCTATCTTGTTTTAAACCTTATCCAATAGTTACCAGTTGAGAAATATACTTGATATTGTAATGAAATCCAAATAAATCCAAAAAATCTTATACTAAGATTTTAAAATCCTTCACGACTGCTTGTTGTATCAGTTTAAGCTTATACGCTAATTATTCCTTATACTTATTTGATAACTATTATAATAAATCCTTATATTATATACTAGATCCTTGATTGATACATATTTTAACGCACGTGATATGAACACCTACTTACAGAACGCAACTACTTAACGACTCATACACTTTTACGTTTGATAAGTTCATGTGGTATTATTTAGATACAGTTTGCATCTTTAAATGATGCGGTCAAATCAAGGTATTTATGATTCTATATTTAGATGAGGTTTAAATATGGAACCTGAGTCTCTTGATCCTAAGTTAATTATGATTCCATCTTTAGATGGAATGGGACGTCTAAAGGTGAAATCATAAGCCACCAGACCAGAAGTTTATTTATAAGTTCGTATTAAGGTGGAATGGGACGCCCGAAGACGAATGTATAAAATAAATGGCCTATAAAGTATCTTAGTAATATTTATTTTTAGATATTATATTGGTTTTAAATGATAAGCCTTGCCGGGAAAATTTAAGTAGGTTGGGCTATGAAATCCTTATTCAAACGAATTAGGACGCTTTTTCATTTGAATAAAGAAATCATAGGTCACCCAACCATGAAGTTATAAATTGTTAATTTACATGGATGAGGACGCTTATCGATGTAAATAAAAATTTATAACCAAGTAGGCTTAAATATATTCGACATGATGTTATTTTATGTATCCAGCTATGGAACCCATTCCTTTTTTACTCACGATCCCTCCAAAATATCTAATCATTATTACATCCTCATCAAGAAACCTAAGGAAGATCCGTGTTCATCTCTTTTGGATCATAGCATTGTGCTATTGATTTTCGGCTTATTTTTAACCCAAATATCACTTTCGCTGCATTTGACCCATTTGGGGGTGTCATAGGGAATAAAGTTGGTTCGTCTGCCATGGGGAAATGAATCTTCGATCATTCAAGGAGACACTAACACATACATTATCGACACTAGACTTAGTGTCATTTCTTGTACCGAAGCCCAGAAATACTTGGTAAGAGGGTGCCCTATCTTCTTAGCTCATATTTCTCAGATCAACGAGGAAGTCAAACCCAAGAATAAAAGTCAGGCCCAACTCACAATGGGTGTATTTTGTACGATTATGTTTGTCATCTTCCATAAAGAGATATTTGATGTCCCATACTTTTTGACAATCTTCTTCCTCTTCGGGTCCAATTAGTTCGACAATGCCATCAAGTCTTAAAATGAATGACTTCCTTCTTTTAAAAGTCTAAATTTCTGCAAATGTTGAACCACTAACAGTGGACGCACATCCCTTCCAGCATCACACAAGATGCGCATTTCTTTATTCTTGGTATCTTCTTTTATTTCCACCATTTGAGGTACTTCTTTTCTAAGCCACTTACGCCCCAGCTCAGTCACAAATGAAGCAAATTCTTTGCAACTTCCTACCGAATCACTATCAACAATAATATTAACCATTCTGCTGAGTGAAGCTTTAGTGTCAATCTAATGTTTGCATTCCACATGCTATAAGTATATAGTAGAAAGCCTTTCGCGTATAGTTGTTGACACAAGAGCGGTACCAGCCAAAATCATATTTTTAACCCAACATCACATAAACTTATTGAAGCTTAATAGACTTAAAAATCTCTTAAAGAACTATTAAAAACGTTAATGAACCTTTATCTATGCACATCGAGGCCCACTAAGGCCCATGAAGCACATCTAAGTAAAACCAAGACTTAAGACGAGTTTATCCTAGTCAACTCAACCTTGTAAACTTAATCGAACTTAAATATGATTTAATGAACCTTTTAATAAATCTTTTGGACTAAACTTAAATTTTTAGAACTATCGGGAACTTATTTTGCTATTTGTCAAACATATTATAAGCCCTAGAATTTTGAGACGAGAGTTGTAAAACTCTAAGGACTAAACATGGACTTTACAAACTTAAAAGAAACCCTAGTTGATTTAACACGAATTAAAAACCCTATGGGTTAATTTTGTCACTTTTAAAACTAAATTTGAGCCCTAAGTTATTTTCATTTGAAACTATTCGTGCCCTAAGGGCCATATTACAAAAATAGAAAGACCAAATGTGTAAATTATCAAACAGAAAAGACAATTTACTTTGTGCATTAAAAATTTACTCAACAGAGGTATACGATCAATAACTATAATTTTAAATAACACCTATGATTCTAAACTTGAGTTCACAAGATTACACGTTCAAGGAAAAGTGCCCTCACTTGTTCCCTGGACGAGTAACTTCATCTTCAGCTTTGAGGACAAAACTAAAATAACGGGTAGGTGATGTAAAACCCCTGGTTTTACTTTTCTACACGTCACCAGCCTCATTATACGAGATTACACGTTCAAGAAAAAGTGCCCTCACTTGTTCCCTGGACGAGTAACTTCATCTTAAGCTTCGAGGACGAAGCTAAAATAACGGGTAGGTGATGTAAAACCCCTAAATTTGGGTTTTCAACTCGTCACCGGCTTCATTATCATTATCACTCATCATATAATATTTTAACGGGCCACCTTTACAATATATCATCACAA
Organism: Glebionis coronaria; assembly: GCA_025667525.1. NCBI lineage: Eukaryota > Viridiplantae > Streptophyta > Magnoliopsida > Asterales > Asteraceae > Glebionis > Glebionis coronaria. The sequence continues at coordinate 175,288,045 of CM046874.1, forward strand.
GACTTATTACGTACAAAAATCACTATTTTAGTATATAAAAATAGTGGAGTATTTTAATTCACTATAATGAATATCGTCATGTTTAAAAATAGAACTTATAACTAGACTCATAATTAAATTTATATTTAATTATTTAGATATATTTCGATAAAACGGTTAATTAAATTGCTTAATATTTCATTGTAAAAATGTACGAAGATACTTAATCAGAAGTTATTTTTATTAAAATATAATCGTCATTTAAATGAACAAACACATTATTCTTAAACAAAAGTCATATAAACACTTTAATATATTGGAGAAATCACTTTTTAAAATCAATGGTGCAAATATCGCAAAGTAAATCTAATTTTATAAAACACGAACGAGTCCTGAATCATTTATTTACAAACGTATAAGAAAAGTTACACTTTAAGCCCCTACAGAAGTATTTACAACTTAACCCTTAACTATGGTACACCTTACAAATTATTCTTAAAAACTTATACATGGTATATAAATGGTGTCTAGGGTTTTATCTTCATTTAACCTAACCTTAGCCTCAAAATAAAACACACACACCTAAAATGGCAGCCGCCATCTTATCCGAACATATTTTCCGGCCACCAAAACTATAGTAGCCACCACCCTATATCAATAGATCGTATAGCTCTATGATGTGCACCACCACCTCACTTGATCCTCCATCGTAACCACCATGATTTGCCCACCACCACTCAAAAATCCTATCAGCCACCATCACTGTCATAGATCCATCATTACAACAGCCGTATATCACAACCACCCTCACTATCACCACCATCGTCTAAACTCAGCCACATTACCAATCGTGAACTCACCATTGTCACCCTCAAAAACCACTCCTCTTATGCAATGTTGTTATAGATCCGTCGCCACCATGGTTTCCCATCACGTCCGTGGTCTGAGCCACCAGATCTACATCTGAAACCACTCTGTAGTGTTTGGATATGTTCGTCCTCCACACCTATGACGGGTTTTTTTTTGTATATCACAAAAGCTAACACCCGCCATCTCGTGATGGTTCCCTTGGTTAGTCGATCCAGATCCACGACGGATCATCAACCTGTCGTCCACCAGCCATCTTCACAACTACTACCGTGAGAATGGTGATTATGGGCATGGTTCATCACCAGGTGTGTTTGTTTCTGATTTATATACGGCCAAGGGGGTGTTTGTCTTGCTGTTATGTAGATCTGTAAGGGGGTTGATATGGAGTGTTAGTTGCTGCGAGATATGGAGTGTTTGTTCGGCTAGTAGAAAAACGCACCAAGGGTGCTTGAATTTGTTTAAACGACAACGAGTGTGCTTGGATCTGCTGGTAAGACCAGAAGTGGGAGTGTTTGGATCTGCTGATTTGCAGCAGTAGTGGGAGTGTTTGGATCTACTGATTAGGACAGAAGAAAGGGTGTTTGGGTAGAAATCACCTTAAGGTATTCTTGCCAGTGACTCCTTAAATATTGCCACCGCTAGCCTTAACTTATCACCGTTAGCCTAAAATAACCACTGGTGCCTAAATACCACTGTTTTCTTATTATAGCCACTGTTTACTTAAATATGGCCACTGTTTTCTTAATGTATCCACTGCTTTCTTCAAGGCACCCACTGTTAGCTAGAATAGCCACTGTTGGTACACGAACGACGATTTTAATAGTTCTAGGAATTAAAATATTATGTTTTACCAACGGGAAACGTATTTTAAGTCAGGATTAATTACTAATAATTTCTTATCAATTATTTTTGGTATCTTATAAACTATTAAATAAATTTAATAATTTATTTATGAACAAAGACTACAATATTGTACATAATCATCGAGGGTACGCGTAAACAATAAATAAATAGTACGCGCATATAATCTTTTTCATAACAGTATATATAGATAATTAAATATACTGTGATCTATCCATAACGAGAACGAACATAAGAATAATTAAAGTGTATACATTTATTACTTATGCATATACAGAGACCTACTTAATTACTTAGGTATTTGATGTATTATGTGCACTATGACTTGAATACTTGATCATCCTCGAGCAGTATTATTCAGGTGAGTTCATAGCCTCGCATTTCACTACTTTTATGTTTTTACTAACCCGCGAGGGGGAGACATGCTACTAAAGAACTATAACTTGTTTTGATAATACAATTTTAACATCATGAGATCATGGCCTTACACTTATATTTAATAACTGTTGATTGATGCCATGAAAGAAATCATGTAACATATTTTATAGGACGCAAACTAAACTGTTACCCTTAATTACATTTGACTATTGTAGAATTCCTCATGTCCCATGAACTGAAACTCTAAAATTCTCGAATTGTCTGAATGTTATAAATAGATCTATTTGGGATTGACCATCCCCATCTGGGTGAGCCATGCTCATTGTGCCTTGGCCAGGACAACAGGTGTTTATCATGTTGGAACTTGAAAATGGGTGCCTTATATAAAGCGAAGGGTTCTCATCTGTTGAGGGCTTAACGTGTCAGAGCCTCAGTTTCGGGAAATAGGGAAATGTAGTTAACTGATAGTATTTGGCTCTGTGTAATGGTATACTTTACTTTTGTGATGTTTGCGTTCCTAAACTTGATTTTATACTGCTTAGTACAACACTGTATGGAATAGTTGGAAACTCTGAACTTGGTTTTTATATCAAACTTAGTGCAACACTATGTAGGACAATTTGTAGTCCTGAACTATGATTTTACAAAACTATATGAATTCGCCAACTTTATGTTGACCGTTTTAAGCATGTTTTTTGTATGAGGTATGCACACGACTTATAGATCAAGAAATAAAGATGATGAAGAACAAGATTAAAACTAAGAATGGAATATTAGATTAGATGAAGAAGAAGGAATAAAGATACAAAGTAGGTGTTCATAGTGAGAGAAACAAAGGAGAGTTTCTCTCTCTAAAACAAGAAGAATGGAAAGATACTATGAGACACACACACACAAAAATGAGGTTGATGTGCCTTTTATACTAAGGCTTACAAGGTTAGGAGGACTTCCTCATTTGTGTGTCCGGGACTAATTCCCGTTACATACATAACAATAACATAGAACTCTCGACACCATTGAATAGCATTTTCCATGAGCTTCACAACGGTATATTATATGACCATCACTTTAAATACTTCTAACAATCTCCCCCAAAGGGGTGGTCATGTTATATGTGACTTCACTTCTTTGACCATCACTTTAAATACTTCTAACAATCTCCCCCTAAGTGGTGGTCATGTATTATGTGACTTCACTTCTTTGTTGTTGCAGACTTTGAAGCTCGTTATCTTGAGAATTCTTTCATCGTTCCTTTCATGACTTGTGATCTTGGATCTTTGATCTTTGCCTTGACTTGATCTTGATGCTTTGACAACTTGTGTTCTTGTGTCTTTATCCAATACTCATGGTTTGCGTTGTCTTGAAAGCTTGTTAACAATCTCCCTTGATAAACAGAGTAGCGGAAGTCTTTGTCTTTAGATGTTCTTGAGCTTTCTTCATTTTCATGAGAATGTGGTGTTGAATTACGACTCTTGAGGTTACGCCACCGTTTGCATTCCTTCGGTTTCCTGTTATACATTACGAATATTGTACCTATGATTAGGTAAGTTCAAAGAACTTCCTTGACAGGGTTTCCGGCTGTGGTAGCCGTTCTTAATACTTGAATATATCGAAAGATAATTCATAGTAAGGAGTGAATCATGCAGTTCCATTCTGTTGATTGAGTCGTCAATTCAATTTCCTGGAGCAAGTTTGAATCAATTAAGAATCAAACCATTGTTGCTTTCTAGTTGACACAAGTTTTATTCGTATAGAATCTCACAAGTCACCTACCGCAGTGTTGTTTGATGATGACACTGGAAGGATTTTCTGTAAATACTGAGCAGTATTACTTTGAATGTTCTGGCAGGATCATAAAGATATTGCGTCGAGACTTGGAACGAGTTTGAATCACGAAAGAATCAAACTGTTGTTCCTTTCTAGTTAACATATGTTTAATTCAGGTGAATCTTACATATGACCTACCACAATGCTGTTTGATATTAACACTGGAAGGATTTCCATTCATCACTATGAATATTCTGGCAATATCACAAGGATAGAGCGTAGGACTCTATAAGGTATCACTTGTGTTCTAACGAAGAACAACAATTGATATATGGAATAAGTGTCCTAATGAGATTTTTGATGAATCTCGTTGGCTCTAGACTCTATAAGTGCACGTTTATTTGGTGATCGGAGGCTGGAGCAGACTGCCACCTTTTCAATATCTACTATCTCGGAGTGAGAAAGTTGATAGAAATGGGTTGAACTCCGTGACAATAAAACAAACTTCTTTTGAGAGAAGGTTGAGTAGGCTGGGAAGGGTTGTGCATTGCATCACTGGGTCCATGATGCTTTGTCTTCAGTATCAGAAATCATCAAAGTTATTCTGGTAATAGATGTATTGACCCAGTTTCTGCCTAAGTTGTATCGAGGGCTATTTCTTTTCACCCTTTATCCTTACATTTCTTTTTCATTCATCAACCCCTTCAATGCTTACCAATACATCATAGCTAGCACCTTGTTGTGATTATTTCAGTGCTAGCTTAAGTGCTTGGTCGGCATTTTTCCCGTACGCTCAATTACTCCATCTTTCCTAAGGACTTCTAAGTTCTAATGGATTGTCCCTGGGAAGATCCCTCCGGTTCTGGTTGGATCATAGGACGAATACCTAACCACCTTTTGACACCAATATCGTCGTGAATAATTGTGTTGAAGGTATAGATATCGTAACCAGAAAAACTTTCTAAATCACCAAAAATTGCTCCCCCTACACATGTGCATCAAAATGCGAAAGAGTTTAAGTGAACATTTTGCACATGTTAGGACGAGAAAGAACTTATCTCAAAGATCTTATCCAACATAAAACATTTTGATCACATATTAATCACTATTCTCCCCCTCAAAAATTGCATGTGATTGAAATTTTTGTGAACCTAGTGATGAAACAAGGAGAGAATAATGTTGTATGAAAGTTTGTACTCCCATTCGAAAAGAATTTCAAATTAAAATAGGGGAGTATATGAGCACACAGTTTGAAATACCTTGAAAAATTGTGCTCAAACCCGAGAAAACTGAATTTCCCGTTGTTGAGGAAAAATGTACATAAATGAACATTTTCCTTGAGTTCATGAGCTTAAAACTTCGAATGTTTTAACATAAGCCCATGACCGAGAAAAATTAATTTCCCGTTGTTGAGGATAAGTCGTAGACTTTCCTTTCTTTGGGGACCGGGTTATAGTCTGCATATGACTATAAGCCATTATGTTGAGCTCAAAACTTTTAATGTTTTATGACAAGCTCAACCCGAGATAGATTTCTCTACCCGTTATTAGTATAAGTTATCTTTAGAGATACACTCTCCTTTATTTGAAGTTCGAGTTACAGTCTGACATTTAACTGTAAGTCGTTTTGCTTGAGCTTAAAAAACATGGAATGTTTTTATCGGAAGCTCATGAACGAGAAAATTTTATTTTCTCGTTGTTAAGGATAAGTTATCATCCTTGATACACTTTCCTTTCTTTGAGAAATCTATCTGAAGAAAGGAGAAATCTATCTGATGAGGTAATTGCAAATCATCTGAAGAAAGGGGAAATGACATGTTTTGAAAAACATTTGAACTTTCATTCGAGCTTGATGTACACACCCGTGTCGTTATTGAGCGACGTTTCTAGGCACTTCCATATTATCAAAACTGAAAGACACGTCGAGAAGAATATTTTTGGTATTTTTGAAATATTTTTTCATTTTTTATTTTGTTTTTATAGATTTTATATTTTTGTATTTTGATTTTTTCAATGTTTTCGAAAGTAATCCAAAATAGACCTTTGTACAACAGAAGAGGGTGATGTCGAATGTACATAATTTGAACCCTTTGAAGAAGTGGATTCAGAATCCGCTGAAGTACCTGCAATGACAGAAGAAGAGTTTGCACAAATACTAGTGTTAAGAGTAACAAATGTATTTTCTACATTCAGAACACTCACATTAGTGCTAGAGCAGGTGTCATCACCCTTCTTGATGGGAATCCACTTAAGACCAACTTCCTTGAAGATCCTACCTGTTGGTTTTCACTGAAGAATAGATCTAGGAGTAGTGTTCTCTTGCACAGCGAAAGACTTCTTTGGAGAGAAACTAGGTCCTACACTGATCTGCCTTGAATATTTCATGTCATTGCTTTTATTTGTGACAGGTGTGAATCTTTTGGTTGTCTTATAGGATTCTGCATTCTTTCTATGTGAGAAGGAACGAGAGTTTACCTCATAGAGGTATTGCAGAATGCAATGAGCATGATTTCCATAGTGAATGCCCTTTTTACACGTGGGATATACAGGGAGTTTGGGATTCTCAAAAGGCCTTGTGTACCTAGGGTTTGCTGACCATTCAGGCACCATGTACGAAACACGACTACTCATTGGTGGTTGTCAATTCCTAGGTTGTTGGGAAGAGGTCCTAGGTTTTGGTTGATTACCATTAGGAGTGTGTTGAACTCTAGCGGTTGTTTGGTTACTAGGTGGTGAATACCAATGGTTTACTTTCTTAATGTTCCATGTTTGCTTACCATCCCCTGGGTTGTTGATTTGAACAACGTCATTTGAACCTTTAGATTCCTTTGTGGGCGTAAGAATCACATGCTTAGGAGTACTCTTAGGAGTAGTGGAAGGTGCATTCACATGGTTGGGTTTAGCAAAAGTGGGTTTTCTAAATGGAGGAACATAGGGTGAAATGGCTGGTTTTGGAACAGTTGATTGCACATCGGTATTAGGAGGTAACCTAGAAACATTAGAAGGTGGTTTTCCTAAGATAGATGGCTTTGGTACTTTGTACGCATTGGGTTGTCTAACAACTGGTTTTACAACCTTAGGTTCCATAGTTTTTCCACCCATCTTTCCAACAAGTTTCTTCAATTCAGCAATCGCGATGGCCTTTTCTTGCAACTGCGCTGTTAGATCAGAAATATCCTTACTCTTTTCATTCAATTTGCGAAATAATTCAGAGAGTTTTACTTGTAAATTACTGTCATCGGGAACTTTTCCAACTTTTTTTGCAAAGCAAGTTCAAGAGAATGACAATGTTTCTGAAGAAAATCATATCGGTGTTGAAGAATCGTGAACTCTTTTTGATTAACATTTGTTGAAGGCTCACTATCACCACATTCACCTCCGAACTGAGCTTGCAGCTGTTGGATTGTTTGTTGTAGTTCATTGTAAGCTTTATCATACGAGAGTTTGTCATCCTTACATTCATCACATTTTTTGACATATTTATTTCAAAGATCGGTGAATTCGTTATCCTTTTTGATGACATAAGACTCCATTTTCTCTTTCGTACGATCAAGCTCATTTTGGAGGGTTGCATTGTCTGACCCAGAAAAGTTTACCGCAACGGGGTTACTATCAACACAATCACCACTGTCACTTGATTTCGAGAGACATGCAAGGTCGCTTTCCAAAACTTTAATTCTATCAAGAGATTCATCAGCCTCCTTCGCCAAAGATTTAAAGTCTTCAACAAATTTGGCTAGTTCTTTTAGAAAAGCGTTCTCAAGATTGCCTATCCTCGCATCAACTTGATTAGTAATCGGATTGATTTCAGTATGAAGCACTTTTTGTAACTCGGCATGAACGGGTGATGTAAAGTTTCCTCCAGTCATTTTGGCGTTAACAACCCGTTTGAGAATGACAAAATTATCTTTGAGCTCGTTTAGATACCTACGTGTGATACTCGGTTTCGGAGGGTCATCAGACAATTCCTCACTTGGTAGCAAAAGCACTTTATCAAGCTTTTTCATTCTTAAACGAGTCTCTACTACAAGTTCAGTAGTTTCCTCGGAATCATGCACACTAGGAGGATCATGCTCATCAGACAAGAGCACACTACCATTATATAAGGTTTCATTAGTGGCCCGAACTTGCTTAAGATATCCTGGATTAGGAGGAAGGGGACAACCTAAGGCCAATTTGTATCGACTGTAGTTTATCTCATTCACTTTTGGTACGAGCATATTTATTGTCTGCATAGTTTGGCCACATTTTACCAAAAGGTTGTCTAATTCCTTAATCCTATCCTGATCTTTGCAAAAATCCTCAAGAAGCCCATCTTCTCGAATTTTGAAATCATGTTTCAACTTTTTTCGTTCTTCTTTTAAATCCAAAAAATTAGATTTTTCAGTTGAAAGCTGTTTGTTAAGAGATGTGATTTCATCATTCAATTCACTTATCTTTTTAGCACCACTCAAGTGTAAGGCATTTAATTTCTTAGTGGTGCATTTTTCTTGATGAACCGATGTAGCATGAGCTTGTTCAAGTTCCTTGATTTTAGCATGATGAATCTCAAAACTTTTCTCCCATTCCTTATATCCCGCAAGCTCAGTGGTCAATTTGACATTAGTTTCTCTAAACTTATTATTAACCACATTCGCATGAGCAACATCCTTGGCAAACTTAACAAATAGTTATTTATAATACACATGCATCTCGTCAGGAAGGGTTGTAGGTTGCGCTACTTGATCTCCACTAAGGTCCATAATATATTGATTTTTGCTAGTTGAAAGTTCGTTTTCTCGGTGTCTTCTCGAATTGATTTCCGGTTAATTGTGTGAGATTAGTTGTTCTTGGTGAAGCAAGTATTTTTGGTTTTGGTAAATTAAATGTGCAATACTATAAAATAAAGGACGGGGAATTAAATCTAAAGCTAGTTAAAACGTAAGACGGTGCAATATTTAAAACGTTAAAAGTAAATGACGTGAAATTAAATGACGTAAAATTAAAACTTAGCGAAAAGTAAATTGACAGTAAAATAAAAATGCAAAACGAAATTAAAATGAGCTAAAATTAAACGAGAAAAATTAATACTTTAACGAAAACAATATATCAAAACAAATCAAAATACCCTACTCGGAATACATTCCGATCGGACTCCATAAGGATCCGATCGGAATGCACCCATCGGAAAGACTGCAAATCGGAATGTTAAAAAGAGTGCTGATCGGAATATAACAAAATGAAGACAATCGGAATAAATAAATAAAAAAAGGTACCAATCGGAATGTTGAGCAGACCTTATAATCGGAATACACTAGAAGACATCCAGATCGGAACAACATGAAGACTAGTGCAATCGGAATGAGCAAACTTTCATGATCGGAATGACCCAAATCCTTACAATCGGAATATCGGAAAAGATCAAATCGGAATACTAATAAAAGGCTCAGATCGGAATGCTAAGAATTAACATCAATCGGAATGTGTTACAAAATCAATGCAATCGGAAAAACTAAAACCCTATTCCGATTGTTCAATCGGAATAAAGGGATGCGTCCGGTCGGAATAGATCAATCGGAAAGGGGAGTTATACCCTTTCCTAGATTTGTGGAATTCGGTTACAAGCTAATGAAATGAGCTATTTTGACAAGCTTAACACCAAACTAAACCGAACCAAAGATTAACCGAATCAAATAAGCACTTATCAACTTATCTAACTTGAAATCAAACAACTTTTTGGATCAAACAATAAAAACATAAACTTTTTAAGCACGAACACATAAATGAACAACACGGATCATAAGTAATCCGCACCAAAAGTAAACAAGAATCAAGAAAGGAAGATGAAAGATTAAGACAAGAAAAGTAAAGATTAACGAACAATAATTGAACACTTACTTGAAAATTAAATAATTAAAAGTGCATAATATTTAATTAAAGTGAAAGAAATGAAATGACAAGAAATGAAAATGGTGGAAGAGTGGTTTGTCAAGCCACCAACAACTTGAAAAATGAAGACTAATGGCCTATTTATAGTGGTGATTAGGGAGGGGCTTAGGAAGCTTCCTCCCTCTTTCCTCTTTTCCTTAATTGCGTCATTAGGTCCCTCCTTTCTTTAATCTTCTTAAATCTTGGACTTAAATGATTTTGTCTTTGGGATTTCTTTGAACTCGTCTTGTATTTTCTTCATAAATAAGACTCGAGTTCTTCGGCTTTTTAGTGAACTTCCGTCCTTTGACTTTTTCTTCGATAAATCTTTAGAATTGGTCTTGGACTTCCGTTCTTTTTCCACTCTCGATCTTTCGACTTAATCTTTCGTCTTTTCCTTCGATAAAAGCCCGTGAATGCCGTGTTTTCTCCACTTTTCACCTTTTCGTCCTAAATCACAACAAAAACACAAACCACGCATAATTCCGACATAAATGACATAAAACACACGTTTTGGCTCGGTTATTATTGCAATTAAGTGGTAAAAAGGATGGGTGTTTTCACACCTATCAAATCCCCTACACTTAACCATTGCAATGTCCTCATGCAATGCATTAGTTACAAAGCAAGATTACATTTTCCATCAAAAATAACCCACCTTGGCCTTTATTAAATACTAAACATAAAAAGATAGAAATAAGTAAAGAAATTAAAAACTTACATTGGGTTTTGGCGGCCATGAACGTTTATCATCCTCAAGTTTCACGTTCCCCATACCAAGCTTAAAAACGAGATCATTGTTATTATAAGTTAGCAAACTATCACGAACTCATGTGGGCCAATTACTCACTTAGACTCCCTTATTCCTAGGTGTATCTCTTATATTTTATTTTTGTCTTGAATGATCACGAGGATGCATTGTTTGACTTATTTCGATAGTTATTTAGTCCGAAAATAAGATGAACGATTTAATCAATAGTTAGCTAAAGGACCAAATCTTTTAAAACTGCTTCTCGGGATATCAAAAAGTTCATATCTTGGCATAACTTGGTTCGCGATTTGAGACCTTTCTCGGGCCGATATTTGGCAGCGACTTTATAGTTCGAATCTTCGAGAGACGTTCTTGAAATTATGGTCTTCTCTTCATAATAGGAATTTCTTCACTTGAAATTTTTGAGAGATTCTTCATCTTTGGACCACGACTTCTTCATTTTTCTCCAATCTTTATTTTGGACTTTGATATACAACGATCCGCCTCCTTTTAGGACTTGGATCTATTTATCCTCATACCTTGTTAGGGTCTTTTCGGATAGACTTCTCCATGACTTTTGGGGAGTTCTTGCTTTTCGTCGTGTGTCTCGATCCTTCATATTGATTTTCGATAAATGATTCTTCACATCACTTTTGGATCTTTAGCAACAAAATGTAGCCCTCATGCCTTGTTAGGGCATTTTTGGACTCGCCAATCTTCGCGTCCCGCTTCATAAGTTATGCCTTGGCTATGAATTCTCATCATTACCGAGCAACTTTTAAACGATCTGGGGCTAGAAGCTAAGTAACTGTTTAAATCGTACAACCTTATTTATTAGCAGATTAATTATTTAGCAAGCGGAGGGAGAATAGGCTCATAATTAACTCACATAAATTCAAGAAAGAATACCGAACTTATAAATGACTCTATCATCTCTCGTTCTCCACAGTTTAAAATCTCAAGTAATGAGACTCGTGGATGCTTAGCCTATTAAATCAAAGTTTTGGGTTTTCGAGTCGCCTATAGGATCTTGCAAATTCTTAGACTCTTTCAAGTTTAGAAATCGCATTTTAAAGTTCCCTTGATAAACGACTCTCTAGGATCAATTATAGGAACTTGCGAAAAGTTCTTGTTCTTAACCCGAGAGAGTTAAGACTTTCGCGTTTTATAGCTCCCTATATAAAAGCCTAGCAAAACTTGACTTAAACACGTTAAGGATACTAGCTAGAGTAAACTTAGGCAAGTAAACTCGGGTTGAGTCAAAATGTTCACGACTAAGAAAAATCTAAAACCACTTTATTAAGAATTTATTCTAGCAAAGGAAACATAACAAAGGCAAATACAACTATACAACTAGGCCAAAATAGATTAAAAATTTTGAAAAATGTCGAAAAATTGATTTTCCGGTTAAAATGAGGACAAATACAAGGAAAAGACCACTTAACTTCGATAGAAGTCCCCCCTACACTTAAGATAAACATTGTCCTCAATGTTTAAGCATGTGGGAGTAAACTCCCCTACACTTAGGACATTGTGCACGTTGTTTAAATCTCGCTAAGGAAAAGACAACTAAAGAGATTCCTATTTTAATATTGAGAAAATATAAAATAGTGAATCAAAAAAAGTTTAGGATAGAACCGGGATAAAGTAGAACACGGAGTCATGGGTCGTCAAGAATCATCAAGAGTGTGTCTTTGAAGCTCTAATCCCTGCACATGATAAGAAAGAAAGCAAGAAACACCACGGGGCTCCCCCTACACTTATGGTGAAAACAGGTAAAGATAGATAATTGGGTTGCCTCCCAAAAAGCGCTTGTTTTTGTTGACCGAGTCACGAGCCTGACTCGTCCCCGAATTAAATGGTCCATGAGGAAGCCTCGAATGTGATACCGGGATCAAAGACCTTGTCCTCATTCCCGGTGGACATTAACAAAGGGGAGGCGGGGGAATAAGTCTTAAATGGGGGAAAGGTCCGCTCAACATACGAGAGGTATGTGAGGTAATGATCCACGGGAGGTGGGGTGGGTAAAGGAATCACATTGTCATCCCCTAAAGACAATGGATGCTCAGCAGCAAGCGGCAAAGCCGTAAGGTCATCAAGTATAAAATAATCAATGACACCCCCCGGGTCAAAGCGCTCATCCTCATGAACGTTAATCTCTTCGATTTCTTCATCATAGATAGGTGCATCAAACCAAGGTTTGTCGTTCCCATCATTGAGGATTTCAGAAACTCGCTCGAAAAGATCACGATCAAGTACGAAACCATCATTCATTTGTGGGGATTGTTGATAAGTTAAATCCGCACGAATGTGGTAAACGTAATTCTCAGTGGAGGAGTGTTGATTAGGTAACTCCTCGAGAATAGGATGATTGGTCAAGTGAGTTGGTTCGTCATTATTATGAAAAATAAGACGCTCCAACTCATCAAGTTCGGCATCGATTTTGGAAAAATCGACCTCGCTTGTAGGAGGAAGCGGAGGTAAAAGAGCTAGCTCTTGTTCGATAATTTCCCCAATCTCAGGCTCGATTGGAATTCATCATTAAAAGCGACCTCATCCTTACCTTCAGCAAAAGTCGGAATATCACAAACCTCATCAAAGAATTCTTCAAGACCAAAATCACGAATCTCACTCGAAGTATCACTATCCTTAGACGAATTGGTGTTATCAAGAATATGAGTAGTAATATCAGAAGATGGGTTGAGATCATAGACATCATCCTCGTCATCATCATAATAGTATGGATACACCGGAGGAGGAGTATAAGTCTCGATATTCGATATTTGCTCTTGTCGTTGATCCTCTTGCCATTTTTCGATGATCTTGTTGAAAGTTTCTTGAATTTGTTGACTTTGCTTAACAAGAGAGTTCCATTGTTCGTGGGGGCTCAATTGTTCGAAGGAGGGTTGATGATCGATGGGGTGTTGTGGGGGCTCAAAATGTTGAAAACCTGAATTATAGCATGGTTGTGGCTCATAGTAGTTCATCGGTTGAGAAGAATTATAAACCGGGTTTGGTTCATAATAATCCACTTGTTGACAATAATAGGTATCGTGAGGACCCCCACAGTTGTTGCAGAACGGGTGAGTAGAAAGACTGGGTGCGTCTTGTGGATAGCTATTGTCATTGTCATAATTGTACCCCGGTTCTTGCCCGTGATTATACGGGTATTGAACCGGGCACGAAACATGCCAATGAGAATCGCTTCCACAATAGATGCACGGGGAAAGAGTAGGTGGGTTCAAAAAGGACGAATTAAGTGAGTGGCACAAAGGACAAAATCCTGGTATTAATTGTGTATCTTTGATATCGTTTCCGCACCGCTCACATGTACACCATTGACAAGAGTCGTTCCCGTACAATTGTCTCCCACAACCGACGCAATGGACATAAGAATCCATAAAGAAAGATAGATGAGCAAGAAGAATATTTTTGGTGCAAAACTTTGAAAAAGAAATGCTTTTTATGATTTTTCAAATGTTTTTGAATACGAAAAATAACGTTCACAAGTGAACGGGTCCCAAAACCAACGCGTCTCTCACAAAAAAAACGTTAATCCTCACGAAAAGAGCCGGCAGCGGCGCCATTTTAATATATTGATTTTTGCTAGTTGAAAGTTCGTTTTCTCGGTGTCTTCTCGAATTGATTTCCGGTTAATTGTGTGAGATTAGTTGTTCTTGGTGAAGCAAGTATTTTTGGTTTTGGTAAATTAAATGTGCAATACTATAAAATAAAGGACGGGGAATTAAATCTAAAGCTAGTTAAAACGTAAGACGGTGCAATATTTAAAACGTTAAAAGTAAATGACGTGAAATTAAATGACGTAAAATTAAAACTTAGCGAAAAGTAAATTGACAGTAAAATAAAAATGCAAAACGAAATTAAAATGAGCTAAAATTAAACGAGAAAAATTAATACTTTAACGAAAACAATATATCAAAACAAATCAAAATACCCTACTCGGAATACATTCCGATCGGACTCCATAAGGATCCGATCGGAATGCACCCATCGGAAAGACTGCAAATCGGAATGTTAAAAAGAGTGCTGATCGGAATATAACAAAATGAAGACAATCGGAATAAATAAATAAAAAAAGGTACCAATCGGAATGTTGAGCAGACCTTATAATCGGAATACACTAGAAGACATCCAGATCGGAACAACATGAAGACTAGTGCAATCGGAATGAGCAAACTTTCATGATCGGAATGACCCAAATCCTTACAATCGGAATATCGGAAAAGATCAAATCGGAATACTAATAAAAGGCTCAGATCGGAATGCTAAGAATTAACATCAATCGGAATGTGTTACAAAATCAATGCAATCGGAAAAACTAAAACCCTATTCCGATTGTTCAATCGGAATAAAGGGATGCGTCCGGTCGGAATAGATCAATCGGAAAGGGGAGTTATACCCTTTCCTAGATTTGTGGAATTCGGTTACAAGCTAATGAAATGAGCTATTTTGACAAGCTTAACACCAAACTAAACCGAACCAAAGATTAACCGAATCAAATAAGCACTTATCAACTTATCTAACTTGAAATCAAACAACTTTTTGGATCAAACAATAAAAACATAAACTTTTTAAGCACGAACACATAAATGAACAACACGGATCATAAGTAATCCGCACCAAAAGTAAACAAGAATCAAGAAAGGAAGATGAAAGATTAAGACAAGAAAAGTAAAGATTAACGAACAATAATTGAACACTTACTTGAAAATTAAATAATTAAAAGTGCATAATATTTAATTAAAGTGAAAGAAATGAAATGACAAGAAATGAAAATGGTGAAAGAGTGGTTTGTCAAGCCACCAACAACTTGAAAAATGAAGACTAATGGCCTATTTATAGTGGTGATTAGGGAGGGGCTTAGGAAGCTTCCTCCCTCTTTCCTCTTTTCCTTAATTGCGTCATTAGGTCCCTCCTTTCTTTAATCTTCTTAAATCTTGGACTTAAATGATTTTGTCTTTGGGATTTCTTTGAACTCGTCTTGTATTTTCTTCATAAATAAGACTCGAGTTCTTCGGCTTTTTAGTGAACTTCCGTCCTTTGACTTTTTCTTCGATAAATCTTTAGAATTGGTCTTGGACTTCCGTTCTTTTTCCACTCTCGATCTTTCGACTTAATCTTTCGTCTTTTCCTTCGATAAAAGCCCGTGAATGCCGTGTTTTCTCCACTTTTCACCTTTTCGTCCTAAATCACAACAAAAACACAAACCACGCATAATTCCGACATAAATGACATAAAACACACGTTTTGGCTCGGTTATTATTGCAATTAAGTGGTAAAAAGGATGGGTGTTTTCACACCTATCAAATCCCCTACACTTAACCATTGCAATGTCCTCATGCAATGCATTAGTTACAAAGCAAGATTACATTTTCCATCAAAAATAACCCACCTTGGCCTTTATTAAATACTAAACATAAAAAGATAGAAATAAGTAAAGAAATTAAAAACTTACATTGGGTTTTGGCGGCCATGAACGTTTATCATCCTCAAGTTTCACGTTCCCCATACCAAGCTTAAAAACGAGATCATTGTTATTATAAGTTAGCAAACTATCACGAACTCATGTGGGCCAATTACTCACTTAGACTCCCTTATTCCTAGGTGTATCTCTTATATTTTATTTTTGTCTTGAATGATCACGAGGATGCATTGTTTGACTTATTTCGATAGTTATTTAGTCCGAAAATAAGATGAACGATTTAATCAATAGTTAGCTAAAGGACCAAATCTTTTAAAACTGCTTCTCGGGATATCAAAAAGTTCATATCTTGGCATAACTTGGTTCGCGATTTGAGACCTTTCTCGGGCCGATATTTGGCAGCGACTTTATAGTTCGAATCTTCGAGAGACGTTCTTGAAATTATGGTCTTCTCTTCATAATAGGAATTTCTTCACTTGAAATTTTTGAGAGATTCTTCATCTTTGGACCACGACTTCTTCATTTTTCTCCAATCTTTATTTTGGACTTTGATATACAACGATCCGCCTCCTTTTAGGACTTGGATCTATTTATCCTCATACCTTGTTAGGGTCTTTTCGGATAGACTTCTCCATGACTTTTGGGGAGTTCTTGCTTTTCGTCGTGTGTCTCGATCCTTCATATTGATTTTCGATAAATGATTCTTCACATCACTTTTGGATCTTTAGCAACAAAATGTAGCCCTCATGCCTTGTTAGGGCATTTTTGGACTCGCCAATCTTCGCGTCCCGCTTCATAAGTTATGCCTTGGCTATGAATTCTCATCATTACCGAGCAACTTTTAAACGATCTGGGGCTAGAAGCTAAGTAACTGTTTAAATCGTACAACCTTATTTATTAGCAGATTAATTATTTAGCAAGCGGAGGGAGAATAGGCTCATAATTAACTCACATAAATTCAAGAAAGAATACCGAACTTATAAATGACTCTATCATCTCTCGTTCTCCACAGTTTAAAATCTCAAGTAATGAGACTCGTGGATGCTTAGCCTATTAAATCAAAGTTTTGGGTTTTCGAGTCGCCTATAGGATCTTGCAAATTCTTAGACTCTTTCAAGTTTAGAAATCGCATTTTAAAGTTCCCTTGATAAACGACTCTCTAGGATCAATTATAGGAACTTGCGAAAAGTTCTTGTTCTTAACCCGAGAGAGTTAAGACTTTCGCGTTTTATAGCTCCCTATATAAAAGCCTAGCAAAACTTGACTTAAACACGTTAAGGATACTAGCTAGAGTAAACTTAGGCAAGTAAACTCGGGTTGAGTCAAAATGTTCACGACTAAGAAAAATCTAAAACCACTTTATTAAGAATTTATTCTAGCAAAGGAAACATAACAAAGGCAAATACAACTATACAACTAGGCCAAAATAGATTAAAAATTTTGAAAAATGTCGAAAAATTGATTTTCCGGTTAAAATGAGGACAAATACAAGGAAAAGACCACTTAACTTCGATAGAAGTCCCCCCTACACTTAAGATAAACATTGTCCTCAATGTTTAAGCATGTGGGAGTAAACTCCCCTACACTTAGGACATTGTGCACGTTGTTTAAATCTCGCTAAGGAAAAGACAACTAAAGAGATTCCTATTTTAATATTGAGAAAATATAAAATAGTGAATCAAAAAAAGTTTAGGATAGAACCGGGATAAAGTAGAACACGGAGTCATGGGTCGTCAAGAATCATCAAGAGTGTGTCTTTGAAGCTCTAATCCCTGCACATGATAAGAAAGAAAGCAAGAAACACCACGGGGCTCCCCCTACACTTATGGTGAAAACAGGTAAAGATAGATAATTGGGTTGCCTCCCAAAAAGCGCTTGTTTTTGTTGACCGAGTCACGAGCCTGACTCGTCCCCGAATTAAATGGTCCATGAGGAAGCCTCGAATGTGATACCGGGATCAAAGACCTTGTCCTCATTCCCGGTGGACATTAACAAAGGGGAGGCGGGGGAATAAGTCTTAAATGGGGGAAAGGTCCGCTCAACATACGAGAGGTATGTGAGGTAATGATCCACGGGAGGTGGGGTGGGTAAAGGAATCACATTGTCATCCCCTAAAGACAATGGATGCTCAGCAGCAAGCGGCAAAGCCGTAAGGTCATCAAGTATAAAATAATCAATGACACCCCCCGGGTCAAAGCGCTCATCCTCATGAACGTTAATCTCTTCGATTTCTTCATCATAGATAGGTGCATCAAACCAAGGTTTGTCGTTCCCATCATTGAGGATTTCAGAAACTCGCTCGAAAAGATCACGATCAAGTACGAAACCATCATTCATTTGTGGGGATTGTTGATAAGTTAAATCCGCACGAATGTGGTAAACGTAATTCTCAGTGGAGGAGTGTTGATTAGGTAACTCCTCGAGAATAGGATGATTGGTCAAGTGAGTTGGTTCGTCATTATTATGAAAAATAAGACGCTCCAACTCATCAAGTTCGGCATCGATTTTGGAAAAATCGACCTCGCTTGTAGGAGGAAGCGGAGGTAAAAGAGCTAGCTCTTGTTCGATAATTTCCCCAATCTCAGGCTCGATTGGAATTCATCATTAAAAGCGACCTCATCCTTACCTTCAGCAAAAGTCGGAATATCACAAACCTCATCAAAGAATTCTTCAAGACCAAAATCACGAATCTCACTCGAAGTATCACTATCCTTAGACGAATTGGTGTTATCAAGAATATGAGTAGTAATATCAGAAGATGGGTTGAGATCATAGACATCATCCTCGTCATCATCATAATAGTATGGATACACCGGAGGAGGAGTATAAGTCTCGATATTCGATATTTGCTCTTGTCGTTGATCCTCTTGCCATTTTTCGATGATCTTGTTGAAAGTTTCTTGAATTTGTTGACTTTGCTTAACAAGAGAGTTCCATTGTTCGTGGGGGCTCAATTGTTCGAAGGAGGGTTGATGATCGATGGGGTGTTGTGGGGGCTCAAAATGTTGAAAACCTGAATTATAGCATGGTTGTGGCTCATAGTAGTTCATCGGTTGAGAAGAATTATAAACCGGGTTTGGTTCATAATAATCCACTTGTTGACAATAATAGGTATCGTGAGGACCCCCACAGTTGTTGCAGAACGGGTGAGTAGAAAGACTGGGTGCGTCTTGTGGATAGCTATTGTCATTGTCATAATTGTACCCCGGTTCTTGCCCGTGATTATACGGGTATTGAACCGGGCACGAAACATGCCAATGAGAATCGCTTCCACAATAGATGCACGGGGAAAGAGTAGGTGGGTTCAAAAAGGACGAATTAAGTGAGTGGCACAAAGGACAAAATCCTGGTATTAATTGTGTATCTTTGATATCGTTTCCGCACCGCTCACATGTACACCATTGACAAGAGTCGTTCCCGTACAATTGTCTCCCACAACCGACGCAATGGACATAAGAATCCATAAAGAAAGATAGATGAGCAAGAAGAATATTTTTGGTGCAAAACTTTGAAAAAGAAATGCTTTTTATGATTTTTCAAATGTTTTTGAATACGAAAAATAACGTTCACAAGTGAACGGGTCCCAAAACCAACGCGTCTCTCACAAAAAAAACGTTAATCCTCACGAAAAGAGCCGGCAGCGGCGCCATTTTAATATATTGATTTTTGCTAGTTGAAAGTTCGTTTTCTCGGTGTCTTCTCGAATTGATTTCCGGTTAATTGTGTGAGATTAGTTGTTCTTGGTGAAGCAAGTATTTTTGGTTTTGGTAAATTAAATGTGCAATACTATAAAATAAAGGACGGGGAATTAAATCTAAAGCTAGTTAAAACGTAAGACGGTGCAATATTTAAAACGTTAAAAGTAAATGACGTGAAATTAAATGACGTAAAATTAAAACTTAGCGAAAAGTAAATTGACAGTAAAATAAAAATGCAAAACGAAATTAAAATGAGCTAAAATTAAACGAGAAAAATTAATACTTTAACGAAAACAATATATCAAAACAAATCAAAATACCCTACTCGGAATACATTCCGATCGGACTCCATAAGGATCCGATCGGAATGCACCCATCGGAAAGACTGCAAATCGGAATGTTAAAAAGAGTGCTGATCGGAATATAACAAAATGAAGACAATCGGAACAAATAAATAAAAAAAGGTACCAATCGGAATGTTGAGCAGACCTTATAATCGGAATACACTAGAAGACATCCAGATCGGAACAACATGAAGACTAGTGCAATCGGAATGAGCAAACTTTCATGATCGGAATGACCCAAATCCTTACAATCGGAATATCGGAAAAGATCAAATCGGAATACTAATAAAAGGCTCAGATCGGAATGCTAAGAATTAACATCAATCGGAATGTGTTACAAAATCAATGCAATCGGAAAAACTAAAACCCTATTCCGATTGTTCAATCGGAATAAAGGGATGCGTCCGGTCGGAATAGATCAATCGGAAAGGGGAGTTATACCCTTTCCTAGATTTGTGGAATTCGGTTACAAGCTAATGAAATGAGCTATTTTGACAAGCTTAACACCAAACTAAACCGAACCAAAGATTAACCGAATCAAATAAGCACTTATCAACTTATCTAACTTGAAATCAAACAACTTTTTGGATCAAACAATAAAAACATAAACTTTTTAAGCACGAACACATAAATGAACAACACGGATCATAAGTAATCCGCACCAAAAGTAAACAAGAATCAAGAAAGGAAGATGAAAGATTAAGACAAGAAAAGTAAAGATTAACGAACAATAATTGAACACTTACTTGAAAATTAAATAATTAAAAGTGCATAATATTTAATTAAAGTGAAAGAAATGAAATGACAAGAAATGAAAATGGTGGAAGAGTGGTTTGTCAAGCCACCAACAACTTGAAAAATGAAGACTAATGGCCTATTTATAGTGGTGATTAGGGAGGGGCTTAGGAAGCTTCCTCCCTCTTTCCTCTTTTCCTTAATTGCGTCATTAGGTCCCTCCTTTCTTTAATCTTCTTAAATCTTGGACTTAAATGATTTTGTCTTTGGGATTTCTTTGAACTCGTCTTGTATTTTCTTCATAAATAAGACTCGAGTTCTTCGGCTTTTTAGTGAACTTCCGTCCTTTGACTTTTTCTTCGATAAATCTTTAGAATTGGTCTTGGACTTCCGTTCTTTTTCCACTCTCGATCTTTCGACTTAATCTTTCGTCTTTTCCTTCGATAAAAGCCCGTGAATGCCGTGTTTTCTCTACTTTTCACCTTTTCGTCCTAAATCACAACAAAAACACAAACCACGCATAATTCCGGCATAAATGACATAAAACACACGTTTTGGCTCGGTTATTATTACAATTAAGTGGTAAAAAGGATGGGTGTTTTCACACCTATCAAATCCCCTACACTTAACCATTGCAATGTCCTCATGCAATGCATTAGTTACAAAGCAAGATTACATTTTCCATCAAAAATAACCCACCTTGGCCTTTATTAAATACTAAACATAAAAAGATAGAAATAAGTAAAGAAATCAAAAACTTACATTGGGTGTTTTCACACCTATCAGTCCACACTGGGCGCATTAGAAATAATATTGCTATTATTCGTTTGAACCCCGTGTGTCTCAGTGGATGGCTCAAGTGACTTAGTATACTCTTCCTCCTGATTAGACATATTATATAACTCATTATCATTGAGACGTGGGTGTACCTCAGAGGAACCATCTAAATCATACACAGGAGCTCTGTCAGGTTGAACTACCGATGTGGACGGTTGTTGCGATTTAGCCATCAAGATGGAGTCGGTAGTCACCTCTTCTTCCTCGTCATATGCTGCTGCAGATGCTATGAGATCAAACTCTTCAGATAGAAGTGGAATTCCTGCTCTTCCTTTTGTGCTATAAGAAGCTGAGACTGGAGATGGCCATCATTCCTCTTCTTTCTTACATGGCTATCACGATGCTCAAAACCTACAGCATCACTGACTTGTTGATAAGTCATAGTAGAAGTCGTGTGAAAAACAGGATCTCAATTCGTAGAAAGCGTGTGTTGGAATGTCAACAAAATCAAACTTTGCCTAAATTTTCCAGCCCGACAAAAAATTCATCAGTCCGACAAAACGGTAAGCCGAAAAACATTTGAAACACTAAATTTTGAAATCGAGTTAGAAATAGCCAATAGCTAGTAGGGAAAAAGTTTGAAAAATTGAAATTTTTAATGAAAAATAAAACCTAAAAAATTTGAAATTTGGCCTAAAAATTTGAATTTTGGTCAGAAAATTTGAATTTTTGGTCGAAAAATTTTTCGCATTGCAAAAATTTGAAATTGAAGCTTAAATGGCCTAAAAGTGGTCTAGGAAAAAAAATTTACTTGGGTTTTCCCGCCAAAAAACTCTTCTATTTTTTTAATCTTCGTGTAAACTATGTTCCGAGACTAGTCTAGATAGTGGCTAAGTCTGAAGAATACTCGAACAAATTATCCATCGGAATGCCCATCGGAATATTCTGTCAGAATGATCTATCGGAATGATCTATCGGAATGATATCGGAATACCCTGTCGGAATGTCTGTCGGAATACCTGTCGGAATACTCTGTCGGAATGCTCTGTTGGAATGCTCTGTCGGACTAACCGTCGGAATATACAATCGGAATACCTATCGGAATATGAGGACTATCGCAATAAGGCAAATGAAATTTTGGCAGAGTGACGTTTCAATAAGCCTTAAAGCCGTCGCAATCCACGATCGCAATGAGCGATCGCAATATACGTCAGAATAAGGGTATCACAATACCTGGTGATCGCAAAGTAAAACCCTAGGGTTATTGCGATCAAACTCTACTTACCTGTGCTATTCCGATGAAGTCTGACGCAATGGGAAGATCAATTTCGCAACTTTGAGCCAAATAAATTCGCAACTTTGAGCCAAAAGATTTGTGTTTTATCCCCAACCAAAATACTCAAATCATGAATACTACTATGATGAGGGTATACGAATCACTTAGAACACTAAAACACGAAAAAAAAATTGATCAAAAGGACACGGATGTCAAGAAAAAACACGGACAACACCAAAGAGCTATCCACGTATCCCTTGGCGAATGATACCAATTGTATGAGGTATGCACACGACTTATAGATCAAGAAATAAAGATGATGAAGAACAAGATTAAAACTAAGAATTGAATATTAGATTAGATGAAGAAGAAGGAAGAAAGACACAAAGTAGGTGTTCCTAGTGAGAGAAACTAAGGAGAGTTTCTCTCTTTAAAAAAAGAAGAATGGAAAGATACTATGAGAGACACACACACAAATGAGGTTGATGTAGGTTAGGAAGCCTTCCTCATTTGTGTGTTCGGGACTAATTCCTGTTACATACATAACAATAACATAGAACTCTCGACACCTTTGAATAGCATTTTCCACGAGCTTCGCAACGGTATATTATATGACCATCACTTTAAATACTTCTAACAATTTTCTCAGGAAATTAAGCTGGATTACTTGAGCATGGACTGAGCGTCATTTAGGAGCATAAAAATGACTGGGGATGTATTTTTCACTGGGTTACTTGTAACAACTGATACTCAACATTTCAACTGATTGTACTAAAAGAATATTTGTATCAATTGTATTTCAAAATCATATAATTATGATCAATGCTTTGTATGCCATTTGTTCTGTGATCCACAACCTGACACCCGATTACTATTCTTCCACTGCATACCCGATCTGGGGGGTGTAACAGGAATGGTATAAGAGCAATGGTTATAGAGAATCAGATCAAAAATAAAATTTTTATTTTATTAACTAAACTATAACCGGACAAAATTTTCAAAAACTTAGATTTCAAAAACTGGGTTTTTGACGGGGACATACTAAGAGAGCATTTAGCATAGAGATCATGCATAACTATATGATTTAAATGCACTTTTATGATCCTATGAATTTATAATTGTTGATAGTACTAGATACTAACCATTTACGTGCTTTACATATTACGATTGTTTAATATCTTTATAAAGCTATTAAAATGCTCAAGGTATTTAATGGAACATATAAACATGTCATGTTAGTAGGGAGCTTTATACTAAAGATGTTCCATCTCGATATTACGTTTTGACTGAGTGGTTGGGTTTACGATTTAAAGTGCCCTCGCTCCTCAAACATTTATAGAATGGCTTCTGAAGTATGATGGCCCGAAAATGCATTGTAACCACGAACAACCTAATACATAACAAACCCTTGGAAATGTCTAAGTGGAAATCTAAATAAAATCTTTAGAAATATTTGGAAATCTAACCAAATCTTTGGAGATCTTTGAAAAATTTAAATTAGATTGGATAAATCTTGAGAAATCTAACAAAATATTAGGTAGATCTAGCCAAATTTTACAAATATTTGGAAAATCTTAACATATCTTTAAAAGTCTTACCGTAACTTTGGGAAGCCCAACTAGATTTTATAAATCTCAGAAAATCTAAATAGATTTTTATAAATCTTGGAAAAACCTAAATGGATTTTTATAAATCTTGGAAAAATCTAAAAATGATTTTGGAAAATCTAAATAGATTTTCATAAATCTTAGAAAAATCTAAAAAGGATTCTAGAAAATCTTGGAAATATCTAACAAAATCTTGGAAAAATCTAAATTAGATTTGATAATTTTTTTTAGGAATCTTATTTGAACAATGGAAATACCCTAGATCTATGAAATGCCTTGGATAATTAATAGTATTCCTTAGTGGACTTATTAAGCCCATAAAAATATAGCCGAAACTTAACTAGGCCCAAATCCCAATAGGCTCATTATGGTATCCGTATATTTTTTGGAGCCCATTAGGCCCATTCAGTGCCTTGTGAGCCCACTTAGCTAATCTTGAATTATTAATGGACTTAAATATGTTTAGGCCCATTAGGAAGCCCATTAGCTCTTTTGGCACACTTAATAAGCTTACTTAGTGTTCTTATGATTAAATAAAGTTTTTATACCAAAAATATAACTTATAAAAAGTATTGGACTAAAAATGTAAATCAATAAAGCCTAGGGGTTAAAACCATGACATTTGTAAATTATTTTAACAAAACATTAAGTACAATGATTAATATGGTAAATATCTGAAAGTTTAGGGGTTAGATAATTCCATTCGTGATTTATTTAAACCCTAAGGACCATTTTTGTAAATTCCTGAAAGTTAAATTGTCATTTTATAACTCTAAGGACTATTTATCTAAATAACCAAAACATTTAGGAGTCCTAGGGACTATTTTTGCCACTTAATGAAAATTCTAAAACCTAATTTTAACTAGAGGGACTATTCTTGCCATATCCCGAAAGTATTACAAGCCCTACGGACTAAAAGTGCCAAGATCCGAAAGTTATACATTTAATAAAATATGGAGGGACTTGTTTTGCCTATATCTGAAACTTAAACAAACCCTAGAACCTTGTATTCATTTAATTTATTAAAACTTAAATAAATCCTAAACTAAAACGACTAGAACCATCATTTTCTCAAACTTGTAATCAAAGGACTATTTATTAACTTGTGGAAACTTTGGGGACTTTAAATTAAATTAGATAAAGTAATATTATTTTTTTAAACTATTTATACAAATTATATAAAATTTAATGTACGTAGATTATAAAAGTAAAAATACAACATTTGTAAGTAAAATACTTTTACTTAAACAATATTATTATTAACAAATTTAAATGGAGGTTATTAACACTTCTACAACGATGTATTTAACTAAAATATAGTAATATTAATAAACTGCCTAAAAACTATATAAGCATGCACATATATTTATCTTGGTAAACCTTAATTGATTTTTGGAGACCTCAACCAAAGCATTTAGTATCTAACCGCATCTTAACAACTCTCTTACTAAAGTTTTCGGCTAAAATTACTAGCCAATGTTTGAAATTACTCCGTATCTTGTTTTGAACGTTATCCAATAGTTACCAATTGAGAAATATACTCCATATTGTAATGAAATCCAAAATAAATCCTAAAAATTTTGATACAAAGATTTTAAAATCCTTCACCACTGCTTGTTGTATCAGTTTAAGCTAATACGCTGATTATTCTTTATACTTATTTGATAACTATTATAATAAATCCTTATATTATATACTATATCCTTGATTGATACATATTTTAACGCACGTGATATGAACACCTACTTACAGAACGTAACTTATTAACACCTCATACACTTTTGCGTTTGATAACTTCGTGTGGTATTATTTAGATACAGTTTGCATCTTTTAATGATCTGGTGGGACCCAAATCAAGGTATTTATGATTCTACATTCAGATGACGTTTAAATATGGAACTTGAGTCTCGTGATCCTAAGTTAATTATGATTCTGTCTTTAGATGGAATGGGACGTCTAAAGTTGAAATCATAAGCCACCGGATCAGAAGTTTATTTATAAATTTGTATTAAGGTGGAATGAGACGCCCGAAGACGAAAGTTATAAAATAAACGGCTTGTAAAGTATCTTAGTAATATTTATTTTTAGATATTATATTGGTTTTAAATGATAAGCCTTGCCGGGAATATTTAAGTAGGTTGGGCTATGAAATCCTTATTGAAATGAATTAGGACGCTTTTTCGTTTGAATAAAGGAATCATAGGTCACCCAACCATGAAGTTATAAATTGTTACTTTACATGGATGAGGACGCTTATCGATGTAAATACAAATTTATAACCAAGTAGGCTTAAATATATTCGACATATTTTATTATGGATGTTATTTTATGTATGCGGCTATAGAACGCATTCCTTTTTTACTCACGATCCCTCCAAAATATCTTATCATTATTACTTCCTCATCAAGAAACGTAAGCTAGATTCTTGTTCATCTCTTTTGGATCATAGCATTGTGCTATTGATTTTCGGCTTATTTTTAACCCAAATATCACTTCCGCTGCATTTGACCGATTTGGGGGTGTCATAGGGAATAAAGTTGGTTCGTCTGCTATGGGGATATGAAAATTAGATCATTCGAGGAGACGGTAACACAGACATTATCGACACTAGACTTAGTGTCATTTCTTGTACCAAAGCCCAGAAATACTTGGTAAGAGGGTGCCCTATCTTCTTAGCTCACATTTCTCATATCGACGAGGAAGACAAACCTAAGCATGAAAGACATGCCCAACTCACAATGGGTGTATTTTGTAGGGTTATGTTTGTCATCTTCCAGAAAGAGATATTTGATGTCCCATACTTTTCGGCAATCTTCTTCTTCTTCGGGTCCAATTAGTTCGACAATACTATCAGCTAACAAGTCTTGAAAGGAATGACTTCCTTCTTTTAAAAGTCGAAATTTGTCCAAATTTTGAACCAGTAACAGTGGACGCACAACCCTCCATCATCACACAAGATGCACATTTCTTTATTCTTGGTATATTCTTTTATTTCCACCATTTGAGTTACTTATTTTCTAAGCCACTTACGCCCTAGCTCGACCACAAATGAAGCAGATTCTTTGCATCTTCCTACCCAATCACCATCAACAATAATCTTATCCATTCCGCTGAGTGAAGCTTTAGTGTCAAACTTAATAGACTTTCACATATAGATGTTGACACAAGAGCGGTACCAGCCAAAATTTTATTTTTAACCCAACATCACATAAACTTATTAAAGCTTAATAGACTTAAAAATCTCTTAAAGAACTATCAAAAACGTTAATGAACCTTTATCTATGCACACCGAGGCCCACTAAGGCCCATGAAGCACATCTAAGTAAAACCAAGACTTAAGATGGGTTTGTCCTAGTCAACTCAACCTTGTAAACTTAATCAAACTCGAATATAGTTTAATGAACCTTTTACTAAATCTTTTGGACTAAACTTGAATTTTAAGAACTATCGGGAACTTATTTTGCTATTTGTCAAACATGTTATAAGCCCTAGAATTTTGAGACGAGATTTGAAAAACCCTAAGGACTAAACATGGACTTTACAAACGTAAAAGAAACCCTAGTTGATTTAACGCGAATTAAAAACCCTATGGGTTAATTTTGCCACTTTTAAAACTAAATTTGAGCCCTAAGTTATTTTCATTAGAAACTATTCGTGCCCTAAGGGCCATATTACAAAATAGAAGGACCAAATGTGTAAATTATCAAACAAAAAAGATAAGTTACTTTGTGCATTAAAAATTTACTCATCAGAGGCATACGATCAATAACTATAATTTTAAATAACACCTATGATTCTAAACTTGAGTTCACAAGATTACACGTTCAAGGAAAAGTGCCCTCACTTGTTCCCTGGACGAGTAACTTCATCTTCAGCTTTGAGGACAAAGCTAAAATAACGGGTAGGTGATGTAAAACCCCTGGTTCAACTTTTATACACGTCACCGGCCTCATTATTTGAGATTACACGTTCAAGAAAAAGTGCCCTCACTTGTTTCGGCCACCAAAATTATAGCAGCCACCACTCTATATCAATAGATCGTATAGCTCTATGATGTGCACCACCACCTAACTTGATCCTCCATCGCAACCACCATGATCTACCCTCTACCAGTCAAAAATCTGGTCTGCCACCACCACTGTCATAGATCAATCATCACAACAGCCGTATATCACAGCCATCCTCACTATCACCACCATCGTCTAAACTCAGCCACATTACCAATCATGAACTCACCATTGTCACCCTCAAAAACCACTCATCTTGTTCAAGGTTATTATAGATCCGTCTCCACCATGGTTTCCCATCACGTCCGTGGTCTGAACCACCAGATCTACATCCGAAACCACTATGTGGTGTTTGGATCTGTTCGTCCTCCACACCTATGACGGGTTCATCTTTTACTGTATACAACAAAAACTAACAGCCGCCATCTCGTGATGGTTCCCTGGGTTAGTCGATCCAGATCCACGACGGATCATCAACCCGTCGTCCACCAGCCATCTTCACAACTACTACCGTGAGAATGGTGATTATGGGCGTGGTTCATCACCTGGTGTGTTTGTTTCGGATTTATATACAGCCATGGGGGTGTTTGTCTTGCTGTTATGTAGATCTGTAAGGGGGTTGATATGGAGTGTTAATTGCTGCGAGACAATAAAACATAAGGGGTGTTTGTTTGGCTAGTAGAAAAACACAGCAAGGGTGCTTGAATATGTTTAAAAGATAACGAGTGTGTTTGGATCTGCTGGTAAGACCGGTAGTGGGAGCGTTTGGATCTACTGATTTGCAGCAGCAGTGGGAGTGTTTGTATCTGTTGATTAAGGTAGCAGGAAGGAGTGTTTGGGACTGCTTATAAGGTACATGATGTTGTAGGGGGTGCATTTTTGACTGCCGATGACGATGAGTGAACGTTAGGTTGCTGACTTGTAGCTTCGAGGTGTGTTTTGACTTGGGTAGAAATCACCTTAAGGTATTCTTGCCACTGACTCCTTAAATATTGCCTCCGCTAGCCATAACTTACCACCGTTAGCCTAAAATAACCATTGCTGCCTAAAACATACCACTGTTTTCTTATTATAGCCACTGTTTTCTTAAATATGGCCACTGTTTTCTTAATGTATCCACCGCTTTCTTAAAAGTACCCACACGTTAGCTTGAATAGCCACTGTTGGTACACGAAGGACGATTTTAATAGTTCTTGGAATAAAAATATTAAGTTTACCAACGGGAAACGTATTTTAAGTCGGGATTAATTACTAATAATTTCTTATCAATTATTTTTTGTATCTTATAAACTATTAAATAAATTTAATAATTTATTTATGAGCAAAGACTACAATATTGTACATAATCATCGAGGGTACGCGTAAACAATAAATAAACAGTAATCGTATACAATCTTTGTCATAACAGTATATATAGATAATTAAATATATTGTGATCTATTAATAACGAGAACGAACGTAAGAATAATTAAAGTGTATACATTTATACTTATGCATATACTGAGACCTACTCAATTACTTAGGTATTTGATGTACTGTCTGCACTATGACTTGAATACTTCATTATCCTCGAGCAGTATTATTCAGGTGAGTTCATAGCCTCGCATTTCACTACTTTTATGTTTTTACTAACCCGCGAAGGGTAGACATGCTACTAAAGAACTATAACTTGTTTTGATAATACGATTTTAACATCATGAGATCATGGCATTACACTTATATTTAATAAACTGTTGATTGATACTATGGAAGAAAACATGTAACATATTTTATAGGACGCAAACTGAACTTTTACCCTTAATTACATTTGCCTACCGTAGAATTCCTCATGACATGTGAACTGAAACTGTTAAAATTCTCGAATTGCCTGAATGTTATAATTAGATCTATTTAGGATTAACCATCCCCATCTGGGGAGTCATGCTCACTGTGCCTTGGCTAGGACAACAGGTGTTTATCATGTTGGAACTGGAAAATAGGTGCCTTATATAAGGCGAAGGGTCCTCATCTGTTGAGGGCTTAATGTGTCAGAGCCTCAGTTTTGGGCAATAGGAAATGTAGTTAACTGATAGTATTTGGCTCTGTGCAATGCTATACTTTACTTTTGTGATGTTTGTGTTCCTAAACTTGATTTTATACTGCTTAGTACAACACTGCATGGAATACTTGGAAACTCTGAACTTGTTTTTTATATAAAACTTTGTGTAACACTATGTAGGACAATTTGCAATCCTGAACTATGATTTTACAAAACTCTATGAATTCACCAACTTTATGTTGACCGTTTTAAGCATGTTTGTAAAACCCACAAAAATAAGGTCATTATTTAATTCTATCTTTCTGATATTTTTAAAGTATTTCATAACGTTAAGTACTATTATGATTAACGGTTTGAGTTGAAACCGATATTGAATGTTATATTTTAATATTTTGATGAGTAGCGAGGACTACTAGTGATCGTGATACCGACGGATGCCCAAAATTTTATATTTTATTATCGACCGTTTCGATATTTAATACTTTCGACGATATCGTTTTAATTGCGTTTTAAGTCGTTATATTATTATTTTTCGTGTGCGTTTAAACTTTTAAAAAGTATTTTTACGAAACCCGAGTCCCGTAAATATTTATAAAATTGACTAATAGTCATTTCTCGCTTTTTAGCTAACTATTTTTATTATGGACCAAAACTATCAAAAATTGGCAAATTAAGCCCTTCCACCACCATATAAAAGGATTTTTCTTTCCACCAACTTACACATAGTTTTTATAAACAAATTTTTTTTCACTCTCTTCTTTTTATCCTACAAACCGTGACCCCCTTTCATCCAAAACCAAACTTTGATCAAATTTTACTCAAAATCTATTATGATCTAAGCAAAAACAAACAAAGACCCATCCCTATAATCTCAAGGAGATCATTTTGGTAAAAAATTTTGATACATGCATCAAGTTTTATTTTTTTGGATTGTTAGGTGGAGATTATGGTCATGCATGTGTTAGTCGTGATGATCAAGAGATTTCCATGCTATGTTTTTGTTAAAAAGTTGATTTTTAGTTTTTGGGTTTTTGATTTTGATGATGATACAAGTGTTAGGATTAGATTATGTTGATATTAGGATGTTAGAATGATGATAAAAAGATTGGTTTTGATCAAAACCATGATTTTGTGGGAGATTTTAGTAGGTGATTTAGATCAGTGGGAAAAAAAAGGCTGTTTTGGGTATTTTATGATTTGATGATGGCTTAACTAATTGGATACGGCTATAGAGAATTTCAAGAGCTTCGATTTGATATAAAGTAGGCCTTCCAACTCCAAACGAGGTGGAAGATACGCTAGTTTGATTTTCGTGTACCGGGATACGAGTGTTGACACACTCCGAAAATTGTTGTCGATATTTGGATCGAATCTCGGGGACAATAAAATGAGTTTCAAAAGGGTTCAAGGGCTATTCTCAGGCTCTATAGTTATTGTTTTGAGTCTATTTTTAGAATCAAGTGTCGATATTATAAATGGAGTTGTTTAGGATGGTCAAAATGGTTTCGTAAGTCAAGGTCGCTAAACTGTCCGAACTTTGTAAATCAAGGATGTGTCGGGCAGGGAACTTTAGAAGTAAAATCTTTTGATGGGATCTTGGGAGGACTTTCTACATATAGTATGTGAGTTCCTCAGGTAGTATCATGAAGTTTTGATGTGTCTAAGTATGGGAAACCAGCTTGGACATTCAGTATGTTCCGGTAGATTTTTACGAAAGGTATAGAATAATAAATTGAATGTATAAGAGAGTATAATAGTATCACATGTATCTTTTTCTCTCGATTTTGTCGTGATTTTATACTCTTGAGTTTGATGTTATTATTTATGATTTATTTCTCGAGTCTATTATTAATGTACACACTTTATTTGCTAGGTTAAGATTCTCGTGTTTGAAAGGCATCATCTATCGTCGGCGATCGTCTTCAACTGCTTCTACTACTTAAGGTGAGTCTATAGCCTCGTTTGAGCTCATTCAAATATTTATAAAACCCACGAGGGGGAATACAAGTTTTGTAAACTTAGAACACAAGATTTTTATGGTATGCTTGTCCCTCTATGAATAGACCCGTGGTTGCCTTTGAATTGCATTAAGTGATTGCCTTTGTTAAAGCCTCAATTATGGACCGTTAATTAACCTATGATGGCTTAACCGCTAGTACAATTAATCGATCTACGGGGGAAGCCACCCCGGTTCAGTTTGTGTGGACTTGTAAAACCCGCATGCTTTTACCATGAATAATACACTTATTATCGTACGTACACGATTAAAACTTTCCTTTTATAGCATGTTTACGTTTCACGAACAAGATTTACAAGTATTACGTACGCGTTATAACACGATAAGTAATTAATACGTATTAAGACACGATAGTTATTCAATAATAATTATAATCACGAACATACGAACATGAAATCATGAACGTAAATAAACCAAGAGCTAAAATTACGTATGTATGTATATTTATTACGATCACGAATAAATACATTAAGTCACGATCGATAACTAATTAAATCACGTAAAAATACGAACACGAGAACACACTAATTATTTAGTCACGAGAAATTTTCGGATTACCCACATGTGGGCCCCTACCCCCGGATACAACAAGAGAAAAGGGCCTAGCCCATTAAATTTTACTAAACATGAAATTATGGGAAGGATTATTTTTCTTAATCACAAAAATATTAAAAACAAGAAAACCCCTAATCCCTTTCTTCTTCCTCTCTTGGCCGTCGGGTTCTACATACACCAAAGGGGTATTTGATTACTTTTTGGTGTTTGTTTATTGCAAGGATTGTTAGGGTGTTCATCATCCTTTGATTCACGTGATCGGTATAACCTCAAACCTCTTTTATTTTATGTTTTTGATTTACTAATCACATAAAATCATGAATGCTTTTAAGAAACAAATTAAAAACAAGTAAGAACATGTTGTTTAATCGTAGGGTAAAATCAATTATATGGTTAAGGGGTGTTTGTTTGTTGGCCGACGCCTAAACCGAGCCCCAAGAGGGTCTCGGCTTGGCTTTAATTCGTACCACCGAGACCACATGGTCTCGGTTTAGTGTCTTGATGTCACAGCAGTAGCAAGAAGGGAGACCCCAACCTCGGTCGGGGCATGGTGGTGCTCGGGTTAGGCCACGGCAGCAAGGGGACACCGGCTACCCGGTGGGAAACCTTGGCTAGCCGGCGGCTATTTGACCAAGGGTGCATTGGGTCCGGTTCACGGGTTAAACACGGGTCCGGTTCACACATGCTAGATTTAAAACACGGTCCGGTTCATGAGTTATTTTTACAAGGTTAATATTTTTACTAGTTATATTTTTTTACAAGACTAAAATCAAATTAATTAAAAACATGAACATGATTAATTTAATTTACATGACTTAGGTTATTAATTTTATTATTAATGCATGAATTTTAACCTAAGTAGTTTTCCATTTAATTAGACTATATAATTAATTAATTATTAAAACCATGACTTATAATTAATTAATTTACATGACTTAGGTTATATTATTAATAATTAATAATATATGTTTTAACCAAAGTATTTTACTTTTATTTAATTAAACCATGTTATATTTAATTAAATACTTTAACATATAGTTTATTTAATTCACATGAAATAATTAGTAAACTATACTATTTAATCACATGACTTAGAATATTAATCAGTAAACATCTAAGCTTATATAATTAGCTTAATTATTCAACTTATATCTAATTATGGAAACTTTCTATTTTTAGAAACTTATTTAATTAAGACAACTAACCTATTTATGGAAACTTTCTATTTTTAGAAACTTATCTATTTTAAGCAGTAAATCTGTTTTTGGAAACTTTCTATTTTTGGAAACTTTCTATTTTGGTAACTTTCTATTTTTGGAAACTTTCTATTTTAGGAAACCTGCTATTTTTAGAAAGTTACTTATTATTACACACAAGTAAAATAATACATGAAATACAAGTAATACTTAATCAGAATAGATAGAATATATGATAAACACAGTATAAAGCTAAATCAGTAAAACATGACATGAACATATAAAACAAGCTAAGTCAGGATATAAAACCAGTTACGTACTCAGTAATCAGATAATTATACACGTATGTATTTATGTAGCATTAGTGATACCAAAGTAGGACTCTCTTCCGTTCATCTTCTTCGTTCACTGGACACAAGGTACGGATTCTCCGTCCTTTCAGTATGGACATTCTTCCTTATTAGGATTTCCCGTATGCAGCCAACTGTTTTCCCAGTATATGTTTTATATGTTTTTGAATTGCTTATGTTTAATTAGAATAACTAAAGCTATATATATGCATGACTAGTTTCACCTAGTTATGGAGGTACCATAACCATAACACTAGAGGCACTGGTGTTATGACTTCACCACAGCGGAGTGATAGCTCGTGGCGTCCCTTTCAGCTTTTGGCCATTTATTATTATCAGGTGGGGCGTATGGTTGCATCCTAGTTACATGTTTTCAGCAGATTACTCAGTGTGAATGTGGTGTGGGCCTTGCATCCTTCACAAGGAGCTGATCCCTCCTACCCAAAACTAGTATATTAAATTAGAGGCAGTCCCTCTAATTTACATGACGAGGTCACTCCTCCAAGTATTCATGCATGTTGATATTTCATGACCTATATTGGCTAATGGTAAATATATTAAACAGTTTTTACAAGATAAACATAAGCCTTTTCAAACTATAAAACCAGTTTTATGAACATGTTCCACGTTTTCTAGGACTTATAATTTTCCGCTTCTATTAAGTCTTTATTATGTTTCAGTCATTCATACTATGTCTATATCCGTGCATTGAGCGTTTTGCTCAGCCGTTACTTTCCATTCCATGTCTCAAAACGGCAGGTACCCAAGGACAGACTCGAGCATTTGGAGGACGTACATAGGATGGAAGCTGCCATAGACTTCTTCCTTTGCCTTCATATACCTATGCTTGTTTATTCATTTCTTATTTCCTTTACTTTATTATGTTTTGGGCTTATGTTTGGGAACCGATGTTTGATTCCAATTTTCCCTATGGTCATGTATGTTTTAGTACATATTACCTTGCATGCGTTGATGACACGCCATGATTACGCGTAACGGTCCACTTATCACAGTGGGGTGTTACAATTATGGTATTAGAGACAAGGCTTCGACCTTTAGGATCTAAAACTTGACCTGTGACTAGTGGGTAGTCACCAGGAGCTTCCAAAGCTAATGCTTGTTCTTCCACGTATTGATGTGTTTAGCGCATTGTTGTTTTAACCATGATGTTTTCAGCACCTTGATGTTTTAACCTTGATGTTTTCATCGATATTGTTTTACTAATATGGATGGACAACCGTCATTCATATTTAGTTATGTGTCATTGTTTCATGCATGATGTTCCTCGTGAACTATCGCTATGTGGACTGAACCCTAGTAGTTCATAGTTAGCTACATAATTTTTTATGATAAGTTTTGACAGATGATTTTTATTTATATATGTTTCATGTATCACTATTGCAGGAATTTTAACTAAGTAATGGTTGGTACATGACTGGCCGTATTTAGTTGCATGTGCTTTTATCGAAACTTTTAACTTTAGGACCGACCCATTGGCGTCCCCTTGCCATGTCTTTTGTTTTGGGACCGACCCATAGGCGTCCCCTTGCGCATATAAAGTTTTTTTATAAACTACATCATGTATTCATGCACTGTTTGCATGCATAAAAATTTTCTCATGATTTATAAGCATAAATTTTTTTCATGTCCCCTCATAAGTTAATATGTTTTATGTCAAGTATGTTTTCATACTGTCATGGTTAACTTCAGTTTCATGCTGATTATGTTATATAACTTCAGTTTCATCCTTCATGTTAAGTTGTTTCATGTGTCTTCATGATGATTTAGTCTTCATTATTGATTACGTCTTACGTCTCTTTTGTTGTTTATGCTTTCATGTAAGACACTGTTGGTGTTCACTTAAATACCACTTTTATGATAGTCATGGTTGGTTTTCATTAATCATGCTTTCAGAAAATCATTGTTGAAATTTGTTTAACCACATGTTAGTGTTTCTCTATGCAACCAGAATGAGGTATATACTGGCATTGCCAGGTTATCATGATGGTTTTTCAAACCATTTAACCGATTATAGTTCCTTTAAAATCATGACAAATGATCGACCCCATACCAATCATTTCATGTGCATTCCATGTGTGCTCCAAGTACCGTATTCCATGTGTATTACACGTACCTTAATCCATGTGTATTTCATTGGCAATACTTAACGAGTATTCGCTAGTCAATTATAAATCATCTCAGGCGTATTTTCAATTGCTGATATTCTACCAGATTTCTGATGCCGCTCATAACTTGGAGATGTTACTAAAGGTTGATGTTGCTGATGTTGGAGACGCTACAAGATGCGGATGCTGTTCACAACCTGGAAATCCTACAAGACGAAGACAAAGGCGTTAAAAGCAAAGCAATTGGACGAGAAGATGCTTCACCATCAGACGATTTTCATAAATCATTGTCCCTAATTTTTAGTTACATATCACATGTCATTCAGTTGTCGTTTCAGCCATATGAGTGCAAACCGGTACCAGCCGGTCCCTCAGCTAAATAGTTATATGAATCACAGTCTTGAGAATGACCGTCATGGAACTGACAGACAAGACGATAGTAACCACTACTACGACAGCAACTATCCTAGCAATCGCAACCGAAGCTCCAGCCGCGGATGTGATCAGAAATACAAAGGATTAGTAGTCCAACCGATTCGCCAATTCTGGCATAATAACCTAATATTTGTAGTTCTATTTGTTTCACATCTTGAGACACATGTCATGCTTATATTTCCCACGACACGAGTCAAGATACATGACTCAAGTCCAAATTCTGGAACAGTTCTAAGAAATTCAGGGTACCCTCCAAAGGGTATATCCATTTTGTTGTGCCCTGTATTAATCAGGCCATAAGAATTTCAGTACCATCACCGGCGTATTAGTAAGACTAGTCACGTTTGCTCGATGACACTTTCATTTCTTTCACAATAGTTCATATATTCATGACCATGAAGGGCGCCATTCGTATTCCCCATGTATACGAAGGTTTTTCCTTCAGCCTAATGATAAGATCCAAGCTGCTAACTCATTACCTTAGACAGATGCGAGGTAAATTTTATCCTAATTATGGACTGCGAACATCACACCATGCTACGATTCATGATTATGTACAGTAATGTTCAGGCTCCTGAATACATTCAGCTTGATTTTTTATCAACAAAATCTGTCAAATTATCTATGCTTACAAGCATGTGCCTTGTTAGCCATGGTTGCTAAAATTTTCTAGCTGTCAGTAAGACACGACTACTGAGGTCCTTTTACGCATAGCAGTTGATTATTTCAAAATCATCCCATACATTCCAGAAGAACCTACAAAGATAAGGACGGTACCATGAGATTTTGTGTCGACTACTGTTGATTTAAACAAATCACCATTCATAACAGTTATTCTCCTCCACATATTGACAAGATCGGATTCATTTAGGGTGCTAAGCACTTTCCAAGATCGGATTCATGATCATGCTACCAACCGTGACGAGTGAAAGAGCAGGACATGTCCATGACTACTATTCGTACACGACTCGGTCATGCTAGATTCATGATTTTGTATTAGTCTCATAAGTGCTCCAGCAGCATTATGGACTTAATAAATTGAGTTTCCATGAACTCATAAACAAATTTATCAGTGTTATCATCTATGACAACCTAACCTTCTCTAAAGTCTGGAGAAGGGCAGGAAGACCATATTTTCTCTATGTTGCAAATCCTACGATAGAGAAAAATTTCACCCTGAAATTTTTTGATATAAATTCTAATTGATTACAGTGACACGCTGAATCACATGTATTCTCACGGTTAATCTTACCATGACTCAGCTCATGCATAAAGGAGAGAACCCTACACTACGTTAGGTGTTCCAAGAAAAATCCTACGCTAAGAGAAGTCTAATTTCGGAGACTTATAGTTCCGCAAATTTCTACTTATCAAGTTTCTACGAAGCAAGATATAGTTACGTTCATATCTAAGTACCTGACATACCAACAGGCTAAGATAGAACACCAACTAACTAGGATGTTTTCCATCATTGGGAAAAGGTGAACAGAAATGGGACAAGATCTCGACGGATTTTGATTACCAGATTAATGCAAACTCAGAAGAAATAAGATGCTATCTAGGTTGTTGCAAACAGTTTGATCAAATCTGCAGAATCCTTACATCTGCAAGGATTTCAGAAACAACAGATTGATCAGACATGTTCCAGCGAAGGCTCATCTGATCACTTGGTAATCCGTCAAATATTGGGTCAGACAAAGGTTCACATTTGTGCTCCTTATTTACGTTCACGTCCTTGTTCTAATTTCACGACTTGTTTTCACGCTCACGTACATGACACTATTCACGTTCATGATCGTATCCTGGCTTACGATTTTAAGATCATTTTCGTTCTGGGAAGTTTTGCAAGAACTTGAGAGACCAGACCCAAGTTTAGTATAACTCTCTATTCTCATACAGACGTTTCACGTTGCATTCCACGTCTCACCTTATAGCGTTTGGCGTTACCACCGCCGTATTCCATGTTCACGATATGTTTCACATGTCATGTTCATTCCACGTTCCTCATATTACGTTCACGATATGTTACACGTATCATTGATCACGATATGTTTGCTCATACTACACTCACCATGTCTCCACGTATCACGTTCAAAAATTTTCACGTATCACGTTCAAAAATTTTCACGTACTACGTTTCAATATGTCTCGCGCATCGTTGCTAATTATCAGTTAAGTTAGATTGTTTTGCACCATAACGTTTCAGTTATCCTTGCACGTTAATTCTTATTCCCTTGGTCAAATTTAGGGGATCTACGTTACGTAGATGACAATGAACTTTGCGCGTTTTCAATTCAAGGTCAGGAGGGCCAAGATTATCATTGTGTCAAGATCTTATGAAGGAACCGTTCCAAGAGGGAAGCCACGTAGAAACGGACAAGTTCATCCAGATTTCTTATCCGTTTTGTCTCTTATCAATTAGATATGTCCTTTCAGTCACGTTCAACGTTCCTTCTACCATGTCACCTATAAGTCCATTTATCTTACATACCCTCTCAGTTTGATTCAGGTATGTTTCTCTTTTAGTTACTTATCTATAATTTGGGGACGAATTATTCTTTTTAGCAAGGGAGAGTTGTAAAACTCGCATGCTTTTACCATGAGTAGTACCCTTATGATCGTACGTACACGATTAAAACTTTCCTTTTATAGCATGTTTACGTTTCACGAACAAGATTTACAAGTATTACGTACGTGTTATAACACGATAAGTAATTAATACGTATTAAGACACGATAATTATTCAATAATAATTATAATCACGAACATACGAACATGAAATCATGAACATAAATAAATCACGAGCTAATATTACGTATGTATGTATATTTATTACGATCACGAATAAATATATTAAGCACGATCGATAACTAATTAAATCACGTAAAAACACGAACATGAGAAAACACTAATTATTTAGTCACGAGAAATGTTCGGGTTACCCTCATGTGGGCCCCTACCCGTGGCTACAATAAGAGAAAAGGGCCTAGCCCATTAAATTTTACTAAACATGAAAATATGGGAAGGATTATTTTTCATAATCACAAAAATTATTAAAAACAAGAAAAACCCTAATCCCTTTTGTTATTCCTCTCTTGGACGTCGGGTTCTACACACACCAAAGGGGTGTTTGATTAATTTTTGGTGTTCGTTTATTGCAAGGATTGTTAGGGTGTTCATCATCCTTTGATTCACGTGATCGGTATAACCTCAAACCTGTTTTATTTTATTTTTTTGATTTACTAATCATATAAAATCATGAATGTTTTTAATAAAAAAATTAAAAACAAGTAAGAACATGTTGTTTAATCATGGGGTAAAATCAATTATATGGTTAAGGGGTGTTTGTTTGTTGGCCGACGCCTAAACCGAGCCCCAAGAGGGTCTCGACTTGGCTCTAATTCGCACCACCGAGACCACATGGTCTCGGTTTGGTGTCTTGATGTCACGGCAACAGCAAGAAGGGAGACCCCGACCTCAGTCGGGGTATGGTGGTGCTTGGGTTAGGAAACGACAACAAGGGGACACCGGCTAGCTGGTGGGAAACCTTGGCTAGCCGGCGGCTATTTGACCAAGGGTACATTGGGTCCGGTTCACGGGTTAAACACGGGTCCGGTTCACACATGTTAGATTTAAAACACGGTCCGGTTCATGAGTTATTTTTACAAAGATAGTATTTTTACAAGTTATATTTTTTACAAGACTTAAATCAAATTAACTAAAAACATGAACATGATTAATTTAATTTACATGACTTAGGTTATTAATTTTATTATTAATGCATGAATTTTAACCTAAGTAGTTTTCCATTTAAATAGACTATATAATTAATTAATTATTAAAACCATGACTTATAATTAATTAATTTACATGACGTAGGTTATATTATTAATAACTAATAATATATGTTTTAGCCTAAGTATTTTACCTTTATTTAATTAAACCATGTTATATTTAGTTAAATACTTTAACCTATAGTTTATTTAATTCACATGAAATAATTAGTAAAGTATACTATTTAATCACATGACTTAGAATATTCATCAGTAAACACCTAAGCTTAAATAATTAGCTTAATTACTTATATCTAATTATGGAAACTTTCTGTTTTTAGAAACTTATTTAATTAAGACAGCTAACCTGTTTATAGAAACTTTCTATTTTTAGAAACTTATCTATTTTAAGTAGTAAATCTATTTTTGGAAACTTTCTATTTTTGGAAATTTTCTATTTTTGGAAACATTCTATTTTGGTAACTTTCTATTTCTGGAAACTTTCTATATTAGGAAACCTGCTATTTTTAGAAAGTTACTTATTATTACACACAAGTAAAATAATACATGAAATACAAGTAATACTTAATCAGAATAGACAGAATATATGATAAACATAGTATAAAGCTTAAATTAGTAAAACCTGACATGAACATATAAAACAAGCTAAGTCAGGATATAAAACCAGTTATGTACTCAGTAATCAGATACTTATACACGTATGTATTTATGTAGAATTAGTGATACCGAAGTAGGAATCTCCTCCGTTCGTCTTCTTCATTCACTGGACACATGGTACGGATTCTCCGTCCTTTCAGTATGGACATTCTTCCTTATTAGGATTTCCCGTATGCAGCCAACTGTTTTCCCAGTATATGTTTTATATGTTTATGAATTGCTTATGTTTAATTAGAATACCTAAAGCCATATACATGCATGACCAGTTTCACCTAGTTATGGAGGTACCATAACCATAAAACTTGAGGCACTGGTGTTATGACTTCACCACGGCGGAGTGATAGCTCGTGGCGTCCCTTTCAGCTTTTGGCCATTATTATTATCTTGTGGGGCGTATGGGTGCATCCTAGTTACATGTTTTCAGCAGATTACTCAGTGTGAATGTGGTGTGTGCCTTGCATCCTTCACAAGGAGCTGATCCCTCCTACCCAAAACCAGTATATTAAATGAGAGGCAGCCCCTCTAATTTGCATGACGAGGTTACCCCTCCAAGTATTCATGCACGTTGATATTTCATGACCTATATTGGCTAATGGTAAATATGTTAAACAGTTTTTAGATGATAAACATAAGGCTTTTAAAACTATAAAACCAATTTTATGAACATGTTCCAAGTTTTCCAAGACTTATACTTTTCCGCTGCTATTAAGTCTTTATTATGTTTCAGTCATTCATACTATGTCAATACCCGTGCACTGAGCATTTTGCTCAGCCGTTACTTTCCACTCCATGTCTCAAAACGGCAGGTACCCAAGGACAGACTCGAGCATTTGGAGGATGTGCATAGGATGGAAGCTTCCACAGACTTCTTCCTTTGCCTTTATATACCTATGCTTGTTTAGTCATTTCTTATTTCCTTTACTTTATTATGTTTTGGGCTTATGTTTGGGAACCGATGTTTGATTCCGGTTTTCCCTATGGTCATGTATGTTTTAGTACATATTACCTTGCATGCTTTGATGACACACCATGATTACGCGTAACGGTCCACTTATCAAAGTGGGGTGTTACAAGACTTGTCATAAAAGCTTAGACCCGACCTCCATACTGTTTGAACATATTGTATTGAGAAGTCAGGTATACGGCAATGTACCAATAATCTGGAGGTAACCGACCATTAATAAATCTCTTGTCTTATTAGACCTAACGGAGTGTCTAAGGGCTTAGTTCCATGAGCTTGATGCAATTTATGCTATATACAATTATTATTGTTGATGCAAATTATTATTCGATGCTTGTTTCCTTCAAGTATGCCACAAACTTATAATCTTTGCTTGTGTTCAAAATGATTATATAAACCTATAGATTCACTCGGCATTTTTGCTGACGATTTTCTCACATGTATTTTAGGTAATCAAGAAGTGTGAAGCTTAGAGGTCACGGGAATGAAGTTGTGCACTGCTTTTGTAATATAAAATCTTTGAATGTTTATCGTTCCTTTGTTTAAAACAATTTAAATCTTTTATTTTAGCCGTACTTTGGTTACGAAGTCTTGGGACTACGCTACTCTGATAAATGTTTTAGGAACGATAAATTTGAAAGGTCTCTTTTCGAGTCGTTCTTTATAAATTATGTGTTACTGTATCATTTTTTAGCACCCAAAGATGTATTCCGCTGCGTGTAAATTTGGGGGTGTTAAAGATTGGTATCAGAGCCATGAGTTATAGAGAACTAGGTATTTTTTTTGAAAACCTAAACTATAACTGTCAGTTTTTATTTTTCAAAGAGTCGGTGCACATGATTTCGCGTGACTTCAGGTTCAAGCTACTTCTGGGATTACAACTTTAGTATACATTATTATGTATCCTTTATTGCTAAGTATTTATAAACAAATACTATAATTCGTGATCGATATATATATTAATATCGTTAAACTTTTCGATAAAATTTTATCAATTACTAATGATTTATTTTAATAAATTTCTGAAATTTTCCTCTACTTATTTTAAAGGATTTTCTATATTTATTTAAATTTTTGGAAAATTATTCTATTTCATTTTATTATGACCTTATACCTATTTTTTGAATTTACCACCGTTGAATTACGTCTTCGATGAGGAGGAAGTAGGATCCACTGCTGCAAGCGAGTCACAGTCAACTAAGCTATGTGGACCCCACGTGACTAGTGTCTATCATTTTGTGTCATTGTACTCTATTTGTCTTTAAGATCATTCTTTGTTGATCTATGATAATAGTTTCCTTTGATCCTTATAATGATTGTGAATTCTTGTATCGAAAATGTGTATGCATTTGATGATTGATTTTGTACATTATATGACTATACCATGATTACAATTAACTCATTCATTTTATCTTCTCTCTTTGTGATATGACAGAATCATGCCACCTAGGAGAATGACAAATGATGCCATTGCAAGGCTAGTTGCTGAAGAGGTTGCGAAAGCATTAGCTGCGGATAGAGCTGCACGTGTTAACACTAAAGGAGCAGGTGGCTCTAGAGGTGCGGGTGCTGAAGTTGCTGGTGAACCTGTTGAACCAGAAGTTGTTGGAGGAGCAGGTGTAGCTGAGAATCCTATAGGAGAGGTTTCTCAGGCTGCTGCTGTATTTAAAGAGTGTACTTTTGCTGGATACATGAAATGTGGACCCACCACATTTCAAGGAACTGGTGGAGCACTAGAATTATTCAAGTGGATTGAGAAAATAGAAACAACATTTGAAACTACTGATTGCTCAGAAAGGAACAAGGTTATGTTCGTAGTTGCTACTTTCAAGGATCGAGCTTTAAGCTGGTGGAAGACTCAAGTTGCTACAATTGGTTTAGAAGCTGCAAACCGGAAACCTTGGGATGAAGTCAAAAGGTTGTTGAAAGAAGAGTTATCTTCAGAATAAGAGTTCTCTTGAGAAGAAGAGTTCTCTTCAGAAGAAGAGTTATCTGCTTTGGATGATGAGTTGAGGCACCTGAAGCTGAAAGATAACAACATTGCTGCCTATACCAGCCGATTCAATTAGTTGGTTTTGTTGTGTCCAGATGCTTTTATTACTGAGAAGAAAAAGATGGACCAATACATTAAAGGGCTGCCTGGGTACATTAAAGGTGAGACAACTTCATCTCGACCTAAGAACATTGTTGAAACTATGAGAATGGTGTTGGGAATAAATTAAGGCCAGATCACTTGAGCACTGACAAGAGTAAAACAAGCGTTGACAAGAGCAAAATGATGTAGTGGTTTTTGTACCCTTTAGGAAAAGGATGACAAATAGTGGTAGTATTAAGTGTCGGTTTAGGAAAACCGAGCACCAATGACCAAGCAAGTTCGTTTCCCAAGG
Source organism: Glebionis coronaria (assembly GCA_025667525.1). Taxonomy (NCBI): domain Eukaryota; kingdom Viridiplantae; phylum Streptophyta; class Magnoliopsida; order Asterales; family Asteraceae; genus Glebionis; species Glebionis coronaria. The sequence goes on from CM046874.1 coordinate 175,332,960, forward strand.
AGACAAGTGCGTTGTGTTAAGAGTTGATTTTTGTTTGAGATTATATTGATTGAAAAAGAAATAAGAAAGGAAAGAAAAGACGGTTACGACTACGAATTAAACTAATTCTAAAAAGGTGTACACGTAAAATCCTAAAAACCACCAAAATTAAAATCTTAACCTGAAAATTTCTAAAAATTACCAAAAATCCCTAATAATATTCTAAGAGTTTACAAAAAATCAAAACTTGCAAAAACCTTTTAATTAATTAGATAATGACTTTTTAATGCTAATTAAAGCCCTAAAAATCAAAATTAATTATAAAAAAGCCCTAAACAAGATTTTCAAGTTTGTAAACCTCAAAAATACTCTAATTAAGCTAAAAACTATTTTTCAAAATTTTAAAACCAATTAAAACTATTTTTAAACAATTAAAAACTCCTAAAATCAATTAAATTTTAAATTAATTATAACAAATAATTAAAAGACCTAAAAAATATTTGGAAAGTTGCAAAAATCCTAATTAAGTGTTTAGAACCTAGGAAAAATATAAAAACCTAGAAAATCAGACTTTTAATTTTTAATAATAAAATAATATTAAAATAATATTAAAAATCCAAAAATTATAAAAAATTCTAAAAACTTGCAAACTAGCTTAATTTAACCTAAATAACTCAAAAATGAAAGTGAAATTACCTAAATACCCCTATTGGGCCTAGAAAATGGGCCAAATCCAAAAACAGTCAACACAAAAGTCAAACGCTGATAAGTTATAATCAAACGCTGACAGGTAGAAATCAAGCGCTGATAAGAACAAAGTAGGCGCTGACAGGAACAATATGGGCGCTGCCAGACTTAATGAAGTGCTAGGACTTGTTTTTCACCCCTGCTGGTCAAGGTTTGAGTGCAAACCTTGTGAATCAAGGCTTACCAGTTGGGTAAACTTGATGTGTTTTGGCACAAATAAGCCAATAAGCCAGTGGGCTTATAAGCTAAGATCAAAGCAATCCAAATAGCAAAAACAAATCACGAGCAGCACATGAACAATATCCAAGCAACAATTCAACAATCCTAAACAGGTTTCATGCACTGGTTCAAAGAATTAAGCAAGATTCAAGCAATGAAAGTTACTGATGAACACTACACATGCAGTTTTCTACTTTTGCTGATGTATTTGACACACAAGCCGATTTCAACACCTCAAATCTTTCAAACAGGTTATGTTAACTTTGTTTAAACCACTTTTATCCCTAAGCATGCATACACACTAAGTGTTCCCAAAATCCTAGGTCAAAACAAGCAGAAACAAGGCCTATATAGCAGATTGATCAATTCAAGTGTTCAAAACCCAAAACTTGCAGCAAAACACTCTCAAACAAAGATATAGCAGATACAAAGCATAAACAACACTTTCCTTTAACACAAAAACAGATTATAAGCATAAACCAGTAGACCCAAACACCCCTTTAACTTTTTCAAATCAAAATTTTCAAAAGCAAAACAAGATTTCAGGCCAACCAAGCATCAATTAACACTAAAACAAGTCTAATAAACAGATTCAAGCAAGAACAAGCCACAAAATTCACAAGAACAACAGTTTCATACAAATATCACCAAAAATCACAATTTATGCAGATTTGGAGATTAAGTAAGCAAACCTCATGGATGTACATCCACACCCACGAATTTTGAGCTTATGTGCTAGCAAGAACAAACACAAGCTTCCACAAAAGCCTGCTAAGATTCAACAAGGGTTAAGCACAATAACATGAAAAATCAGAAACATTAAAAATCTTGATTGATGCAAACTTGTTACCCCACACTTGATTATCCCCAAGTTATAAGCCTCACCACACCTTAACCAACTCAGTTAGGATGCTATGATCAGCCCTATAGCCCAAGAATTCCAAGATTGGAACAAGACTTAGCAAAATATCAAGAAAATGAGGAAAATATGCAAACTTGTGCACACTCCTCTTTTGAAAACAGGTTTTAAACTTCAAAAGCAGTAAACTAAGAACAATAATAAGCAGAATAAAGATGGCACTTGGTCTTTCTTCAAAGCACTTAACTCAAATTCATTAAACTGAAAAAGGATTTACAAGTGTTTGAACAAAGGAAAAACCAAAAGCAAACTGAAATGTGAAGGCCTAAGTGGCTTTATATAGCCTTACAATGTATCTAGAAAGCAAAGGAAAACGTAAACCCTAGCTGTCTGATCTTCCAAAAATGCCCTTATGAAGTTTGAATGCCTTGGAGAATCATGTGACTTTTCTTGTTGTGTAGTGGCAGCTGGCATGTGTGAGAGCATCCAAAGGTGTAGATGAAGCTTAGAAAGTAAGCATGTTTCTCAAACGTTGGATTGCTGCCATCTTTTTGGCAGTATGCATGGGTGTGGAGCAGGGGAGACACAAGGAGACAAATGGGGTGGTGAGGTGTCAAGTTTTAAGGTTGGGTTGTGATTATAGGACCCTTAATCACAAATCTGCACAATATGGGAGTTTAATTGTGGGTAATTAGCAAATGCCCAATTTGTGCCAAGAACACCAAGAACATGTTTTTAATCCGTTTGGATTTTTAAATGGGTGTTTAGCGCCAAGTTTAAACTAATCTGTTAGGATTAGTTAATAAACAAATGTGAGTGGGATCTGATGTGGACAAAGGGTGAGTTGTGATTGGTTGATTCAAGTGAGTGGGGCACGTGGCAGCTCACCATTGGTCTAGGTTTCTTCTTTGTCTGCCAGCTTAACACCCCTATGTTTCAAAAACTTGTCAAATTCAATCCAAACTTCTATCAGCGCCTGTTTAAGCGTTGTCAACTTTTGCCTTTTTACACTTTTGGCCCAAAAACTTTTGCAAAGTGAAATCAGGGGTAATTCTTGCCATATCTGAATTCTTCAAGGGCTGGTTTGGTATTTTCTTCCATGTTAATGGTCTAGACTTGCAATATTGATAATTTGGAGGACTGAAATTGTCAAGTCTTGATGATTGAGGGGCCATTTTTGCCAATTGTTGAAAGTTAAGGGTCCTTTTTGTAATTTTGAGATTTTCAAAGGACCAAACTTGTCATTTCTTGTACTTTGAAGGACTTCATGATATATTTGACTTTTTGGATGATTTTGGTTGACAATTTAGCTTTGCTGAGGGGCTAAACTTGCCAATTAAGGGTATAAAGTGTCAATTCTTCATAATTGGAGGACCCTTCTTCATAATTCTTCAAATCTTCAAGGGTTGATCTTGGGAAAGTCTTTACTAGGGCTTGGTTCATTGTGCGGCTTCGTTTCCCGTGTTTGTTTTTGCATGATTCTTGTGATCTTTTGTCATTATCTCAATATCCGTACCTAAAATACACAAGCAACAAACACAAGCATATATTTGGGTATTTTGATGATATTTAATGCATTTTAAGCCCTTTTTGGAAGATGAGACTATGTATAAAAGCAGTCTCATCACTCCCCCATACTAAACCATTGCCGTGCCCTCACGCAATGCTAGAATAAAGTATCAAAGCATCTCCAAAATTTAATTTTATTCACTTTATTGGAATGATAAACTAGCTACACTACTACTATTACTACTACTTGTGTTATAGACATAATGTATGATTTTCATCGCAAAATGGGACGTTTAGGTTCATAGAATAAGAACACGTGAATGCTTCGTTAGAAATAATTTTGTCATCCTCGATTTTCACTTCAATTCCATGCTAAGCGTGTAACGAGATCATTGTCATTATAAGTTAGTAATGCTAACACTACTCATATGCCCTAATCACGTACTTATCCTCCCATTATTCCTAAGTTGTATCTATTATATTTTATGATGTCTTGAATGTTTCACGAGGATACATTGTTTGACTTATGCGATAATAGAGATTTATGTCTAAAAATAGAGTCCTAACGGTGTAACTAAGACCATCAAATCAATAACCCCTCCTAATAGACGACGATGTTAAAAAATTAAGTTGACAAGAAGAATCGATAAACACGGTTTTATAACGGTTTTGAACATGAGACTTATTACCAAGACTTTTATATGCCCCCTAACGGAAGGGCCTTATTATCTTTGGTTTACCTCCATCTTTTATTCAACTTCGCCATGAAGCTTTTATTATGACTTCGGTCTTGCCTTGCCTTTTATTATCCGCCTCATCGGTGGTTTTATTAGCCAAAGACGTATATCCTCACGCAAAGGCGAATTTTGGATCTTTAAAGCTTCGAAGATTAAGGCTTGATTCACTTTCAATTTTGCATAGATTTTTCGGCCTTGTGGGGCTTCAAATTGTTTGCTTGATTTAGGTGAGCACTTGAAATCTTATTATTGGGTGAAGCTTTTGATTATTAGGGTGCCAATACTTCAAAACCGTGACGCTGACGATACCTTAATGTCGTCCCAATTTAATTACACGGAAGCTACTAGAAAAGACTAGAAACCCAACAATCCTAACTAAACCGCTAAGTCAATATTTATTAAGCAAAAAATATTTACATGCGAAGGGAGAATAAGCAAACAACGAGAACACATGAGTTTTTGAAAGAATATGAGTACTCTACGTTTAGCATAGTAACTTATAATTAACTCTATCATTTCTCGTCCTCATTTAAGAGACTTAGCCTAATGTGTAGTTAAGGAATCAAAGCTAAGTGCTCAATACGCACGGTCGAGTCAAAAATTACTCTTATTCTCGCCATCGGAAAATCTACATTCGTGTCTTCAAACACTTATAAAACATGAGAAAAATTTAAAATTTGGCCATTTTTAGCCTTATTTTGCAACAAAAATCGATAAACAAAACGGTAAACTTTGGAAAGCGTGAAGGTTTGGCAAGGCAAGTATCTATTCACCCCCCCATACTAAAGTTAAACATTGTCCTCAATGTTTCGAGTCTAGGGGTGCAAACACCCCCATACTAGAGACGTAGTCGAATGCTTAATCTAGCATGGAAAGGGTGTAACCAATAAGTAATAGCCGATTATGAAGTGTGCTAAAAACCTAAGGTTAGAACATCAAAGGATATATCATGGATATTGAGATATGTCTTCAAAGCAAACGATCGAGTGCTCCCATAAAACGAACACGAGAGGCTCCAATCGTGAAGATCATGATCTAAAAACCACATATCACAAACAACCATGGAACAAAGGTTGGAAGGGCACAAATCCCCACACGTAAGCTACATTAGACTAAGAAAGCGATAATATGTACATAGGATAAGCATGGTACTCCCCCACGAGGCACCTCGTTTTTGATTACCGAGTCATGAGCTCGACTCGATCCCCTCAATACTAATTATCATTGGGGAAGGTGACTTGGTCGAGGTCGTTCAAGGATGGAACTTCCCCACCAAGGTAGTGCTTCAACCTATGTCCATTCAACTTGAAGTTAGGACCATCATCTTGAGCTAGCTCGATGGTCCCATAAGGAAACACTTGAGTCACGGTGAATGGACCGGACCAACGGGATTTCAATTTACCGGAAAATATTTTCAATCTTGAATTAAAAAGTAAAACTTGATCCCCAATGTTAAAAACCCGGTTTTTAATTTTAGAATCATGCAACTTTTTAGTTTTCTCTTTGTAAATCAATGAATTTTCATAAGCAATGTCCCTTAATTCATCCAATTCATTTAATTGCATTTTCCGGTGTTTTTCCGCGGTCTCCATGTCATCATTACAATGCTTTAGGGCCTAATAAGCCTTGTGTTCTAATTCGATAGGTAAATGACAATTCTTTCCATACACAAGCTTATAGGGAGTGCACCCAATGGGCGTCTTATGAGCGGTCCTAAAGGCCCATAAAGCATCGTCTAACTTATCCGACCAAGATTGTCGGTTTTCTCCTACGGATCTCTCCAAGATCCTCTTCAATGCTCGGTTTGAAACCTCGACTTGCCCACTCGTTTGTGGGTGATAAGCCGTAGAAAGACGATGTGTAACCCCATATTTCCTTAAGACTCTTTCGAATTGGTCATTACAAAAATGGGTTCCACGATCGCTTATGATCGCACGAGGGGTTCCAAACCTAGCAAACAAACTTTTCAAGAACTTAACTACCACACGAGCATCATTAGTGGGCAAGGCCTTCGCCTCCACCCACTTAGATAGGTAGTCAACCGCAACAAGGATGTACTTATTACCACGAGATGATGGGAACGGCCCCATAAAGTCTATACCCCAAACGTCAAAGATCTCACATACTTGAATGATATTTTGTGGCATTTCATCTTTTTGTGAGGCTTTTCCTTGTCGTTGGCATGCATCACAAGACTTCACAAGAATTTGTGCATCTCGGTAAATAGTAGGCCAAAAGAAGCCGGCATCAAACACCTCTTTAGCCGTGAGATTAGCACCATGGTGACCACCCGTGGGTCCCTCATGGCAAGCTCTAAGGATGTTAGAAGCTTCGGTGCCAAAAACACAATGTCGGATGATTTGATCCGCAGAAGTTCGAAACAAGTAAGGGTCGTTCCAAAAGTAGAACTTGACATCACGAAAGAATTTTCGTTTTTCTTGAGTCGTCATACCCTTAATGATGAAGTTACCCGCATGGTAATTTGCAAAATCCGCAAACCATGGGGTAGAAGAATCAAGTTTGGAATTCACTAAACCAAGTGTCTCGAGCGGAAATGTTTCGGTGATTTCCTTAGGCTCATAAACACTTTGGTGAGGATCTTCCAAACGAGAGAGATGATCGGCCGCTAGATTCTCGGCTCCTTTTTTGTCAACGATTGTGTGATCAAATTCTTGAAGGAGGAGAATCCAACGAAGTAATCTCGGCTTTGCATCTTGTTTAGCCATGAGATACTTGATAGCCGAATGGTCCGTATACACTAAGCATTTCGTCAAGACGAGATAAGGTCGGAATTTCTCAAACGCATACACCACGGCAAGAACTCCTTTTCCGTTGTAGTGTATTTAAGTTGAGCCTCGGTCATCGTCTTGCTAGCATAGTGGATAGGCAAGAAGTGCTTTTCATGACGTTGCCCCAAAACGGCCCCTATAGCGTAATCACTTGCATCACACATAAGTTCGAAGGGGAGGTTCCAATTTGGAGCAACAAGAATGGGAGCTTCGGTAAGTTTTCTCTTAAGGATCTCAAAGGCTCGTACACAATCTTCGTCAAAGACAAAACGTGCCTCTTTTTCAAGAAGATGTGTAATGGGTCGAGAAATCTTCGAGAAATCCTTGATGAATCGTCGATAAAAGCCCGCGTGGCCTAGGAAACTCCTAACTCCCTTGACGGTTTTGGGATGAGGTAATTTGGCGATGACGTCTACCTTAGCTTGATCTACCTCAATCCCCGCTTTCGAAACCTTGTGCCCTAAGACGATTCCACTCTTAACCATAAAATGACACTTTTCCCAATTGAGCACAAGGTTGGTTTCCTCACAACGTTTTAACATTCTCTCAAGGTTCGACAAACACGAAGTAAAGGAATCACCAAACACGGAAAAGTCATCCATGATGACTTCCATCGTCTTCTCGATCATATCATGAAAAATAGCCATCATGCATCGTTGAAAAGTTCCCGGTGCATTGCAAAGTCCGAATGGCATTCTACGATAGGCAAACGTTCCATATGGACACGTAAACGTAGTTTTTTCTTGATCACGAGGATCGATGGGAATTTGGATGTAACCGGAAAAACCATCTAAAAAGCAATAGAAATCGTTTCCCGCAAGACGCTCCAACATTTGGTCCATGAAGGGCAAGGGAAAATGGTCTTTTCGAGTGGCTTCATTCAACTTACGATAGTCAATGCACACTCTCCATCCGGTCACGAGTCTAGTGGGAATCAACTCGTTGGCATCGTTTGGCACAACGGTCATCCCTCCCTTTTTAGGGACACAATGAATAGGACTCACCCAAGGGCTATCAGAAATAGGGTAAATCATTCCCGCGTCAAGGAGTTTAAGGACCTCCTTTTTGATGACGTCGTGAATTTTGGGGTTCACCCTTCTTTGACTTTGGATTGTTGGCTTGAAATCTTCTTCCATTAATATTTTGTGTGTACAAAATTTGGGATCGATCCCCTTAATGTCGGATAACTTCCACGCAATCGCCCCTTTGTGAGCCTTTAGAACATCGACAAGTGCGGTTTTTTCATCATTCGAAAGTTCCTTCGCAATAATAACCGGCCACTTGTCGTCCTCCTCCAAATAGACATACTCGAGGTGAGGAGGTAAATCTTTCAACTCGAGAATAGGTGGTTCCTCAAGTGAAGATTTGGGCTCGATACTCATAACCTCCTCGGGTGGAGGAAATGGGAAATCGTTAAGAAAATCCTTGATAATCGAGAAGTCCTCATCGTTGTCGAGGTCTTCGTCACAAGTACGTGGAACATTGCATTCTTCCAACGTAAAACTACCACCTTCAAATGGAGTGAAGGTTGGTGTCGAATTATCAAGAATTGGATCCAACATAGTGGGATTGCCACTAGTTTCTTCATCACCAAAACCTAGAACTTCTTGTGAAAATTCCTCGCAAACCACGTCAATCATATCAACGAGGTTTATGGTTGCAACGGAATAAACATGAGAAATTTGAGAGTTTTGAGTTGCGTTTATAACAAGTTCCTCGTCGTTGAAACGTAAGGTGATCTTTCTAGCATGCACATCGATCAAAGCCATAGACGTATCTAAAAACGAACGACCTAAAATGAGAGGAACTTGAGGATCCGTGGGGATATCAACAACAATGAAGTCTACGGGATAGTAGAACTTCCCCACTTTCACAAAAACGTCTTCCGCCAAACCACATGCGGGAATTGTGGAATGGTCGGCCAACTCGATAGACATTAGTGAAGGAGTAAGATTAGGAAGATTGAGCGACTTGAAGATTGCAAGTGGCATCAAGTTAATGCTAGCACCAAGATCGGCCAAGGCGAAGCATTCTTCCATGTCTTGGATTGCACAAGGGATCAAAAATTTACCGGGATCACCGACTTTTTGAGGTATGCGATTAGGATAAACCGACGAACAACTAGACAATTGGTGCAATTTCTCCTTGTTGTTCAACATGCTCTTAAAGTTAGCGGCAAATCGAGGCATCATGACCAAGGCATCGGCGAAACTCACATTAAGGTGCAAATCACGAAACATTTTCATAAAAAGCTCAAATTGATAGTTGTCGCGCTCTTGACGTTTCTCCTTCCTAAGTCTCGATGGATAGGGCAAAGGTGGTGTGGGTTGGGGCATAGTAGGCATAGCCTTTGGAATCTCGGGTTCCAATGATGGTAATGGGTCAACCGTAGGTGTGGCATGAGCGGTACTTCGTGGGATTGGAACATGCTCCTTTTGGACCACCACCTCGGGTTCTTCCTTAATTGCTTCCTCCGTAGGAGCAATTGGTTGAGGAATCGGCTCCTTAAGTGTCTTACCACTACGTGTGGTAATCACTTTCATCTCACCCTTAGGGTTGGATATGGTGTTACTAGGAAGACCACTTGACGACGGTTTACACATTATTGCCTCAAACATAGACGAGATTTTATCTTCAAAATTAGATTGCCTCAATACGGCTTCGGTTTGCCTTTTCTCGGCCTTAAGCATCTCTTGTTTAATCTCATGTTGCCCTTGTTCCATTTTTTGTTGGTTTTGTTGCAACCTAGTGACATTTCCTTCCATCTTGTTGGTGTGGATTTTAAGTTCATTAGCTAACTCATTTTTCAACTCTTTCTTCAAGTCGTTTTTGAACTCGGATCTTAGGCTAATTATTTCTCTTTGAATGTTGTCAAACCTAGCATCATTCCCACTAGCATATTCAACAAACTCACTTGGAAGATCTTTCAATGTTTGCAAACTTTTGTTGTTATTTTGAAAATCATTTTTGTTTGAAACTTGATTATTAGCCCCTTGATTCCCATAGTTTCCCTTGTTGTAATTGTTCTTAAAACCAACTTGATTGTTGCGATAGTTGTTAGCATTTTGATTTGATCCAAAACCCGGTGGAGTCATTTGATTAGAGCGGGCAACTTGACCGTTTTGGTTGTAATTTCCCGTGGCCGCAAAGGCACTCGAAGTGTTACCACCGTTGGTAATGCACTCGGAGAAATCATGACCTCCACCACAATACATGCAAGAAACCTCAACCGCTTTAACCGTAGCGGGAGCACTTGGTTCACCAACTTTAAACTCAATCAAAAGTCCTTTCAACTTATCAAAAATCTTGTTTTCCAAGTTTGCCTCAATTTGGCAAGCATCGATGGTATTAGACAAAGAAGGTGAAGCCGAAGACGAAGCCTTACGAACACTAGACGTGCTACGAGGACTATACACCTTAGATCTATTTTCAATTATCACCAAAGCTTCCTCAACCGTTTTACACAAAAAATTATCACCCGCGGTGGCATTCAAATAATCCCTCTCATGATCGTTAAGTCCATTGTAAAACGTGTCAATTTGATGCAAATCGGAAAAACCGTGATGAGGACATTCATGTAACATTTCCTTAAACCTATTCCAAGCCGTTGAAAAACTTTCATTAAACTCTTGTGAAAACTTTGAAATCTCGTTTTTCAAGTGCGTAGTCTTAGAGGGCGGAAAAAATTGGTTCACAAACTTAGACACGAGATCCTTCCACGTCAATATAGAATTGGGTGGCTCTTTCTCTAACCAAATTTTTGCGGGCCCCGCTAAGGAATACGGAAAAAGCATCATCTTAATCGAGTCGTTAGACACATCCTTAAACTTGCAAGTAGCGGTAAGACGATTGAATTGGCGGATATGGTTGTGTGGATTGTCCTTCTCATCACCACGGAATTTGTTGTTTTGGATCATTGACAACAAACCCGTTTTAACCTCAAAATTCTCCGCAAGGATAGCGGGAATCACAATAGCCTCTCCATAACCCTCGGTGGGTGCTTGAAGTAACTACATCATGGTTCGATTCGCCATGGTTGGTGCTTCTCTTACAATGGGTTCGTCAATAGGAGACTCCTCACTAGAATTGTTGGGAGTGGGAGTTTTGTTCTTTCGTTTACGAGCACGTCTTGCTTGATTTCGAGTTAGCATAAACGTCACGTACAACGAGGGGATGAGCAAAGAAGATTCTTTTTGGTGTTTTGTATTTTTTCAATTTTTTTGTGGTTTTTGATTGTATTAACCTTTTTGGAACTTGGTGAAATGTATTAAGTAGAAAATGAGTCCACAAATCTCCTCACTAATCAAATCTCTTGATTAACGAAGCCTCAAGGAATGAAAACGATCACGTGGAGTGAACGCCTTCGATGACTTTAGAACGATGGTGGAACACCAAATCGTTCAAGAGGGTTTAATCAATAGAAACCAAGAAAATATATATGATACTTAGTAATACTTTGGGCGACAAAACCCTCGATTCACTCTCACAATCAAATACTCACAAGCAAGCGGGGAAACGAGGCGGCGCGAAGCAGTTAAGAGCCTTTTTCCTTAGGATATATTTTATAATATCCGCCTTATACCCACCTTATAGTTTGTATTTTCAAGATTAAGCTTCACGAAAGTATTTATCTATTTTTGCCTTGTTTGAGATTCGAATACAATGATTGGGTAATGACCTCCCAAGTCAAGGTTGTGATTTCTCACGTATTTGGAGTACTTGTGAATTTATTGTTCTACGTATACAATATAGTAATAATATTCACACAAAAAACGAAAAACGATAATACGTATTAGTAGAGTGCTACTAATACAAATACTAATTATGGTTAGTATAAAAACAACAATGCCAAATCAAAACACAACACGCCTCCCCGGCAGCGACGCCAAAATGATGTAGTGGTTTTTGTACCCTTTAGGAAAAGGATGACAAATAGTGGTAGTATTAAGTGTCGGCTTAGGAAAACCGAGAACCAATGACCAAGCAAGTTCGTTTCCCAAGGAGGCAAGTGCGTTGTGTTAAGAGTTGATTTTTGTTTGAGATTATATTGATTGAAAAAGAAATAAGAAAGGAAAGAAAAGACGGTTACGACTACGAATTAAACTAATTCTAAAAAGGCGTACACGTAAAATCCTAAAAACCACCAAAATTAAAATCTTAACCTGAAAATTTCTAAAAATTACCAAAAATCCCTAATAATATTCTAAGAGTTTACAAAAAATCAAAACTTGCAAAAACCTTTTAATTAATTAGATAATGACTTTTTAATGCTAATTAAAGCCCTAAAAATCAAAATTAATTATAAAAAAGCCCTAAACAAGATTTTCAAGTTTGTAAACCTCAAAAATACTCTAATTAAGCTAAAAACTATTTTTCAAAATTTTAAAACCAATTAAAACTATTTTTAAACAATTAAAAACTCCTAAAATCAATTAAATTTTAAATTAATTATAACAAATAATTAAAAGACCTAAAAAATATTTGGAAAGTTGCAAAAAACCTAATTAAGTGTTTAGAACCTAGGAAAAATATAAAAACCTAGAAAATCAGACTTTTAATTTTTAATAATAAAATAATATTAAAATAATATTAAAAATCCAAAAATTATAAAAAATTCTAAAAACTTGCAAACTAGCTTAATTTAACCTAAATAACTCAAAAATGAAAGTGAAATTACCTAAATACCCCTATTGGGCCTAGAAAATGGGCCAAATCCAAAAACAGTCAACACAAAAGTCAAACGCTGATAAGTTATAATCAAACGCTGACAGGTAGAAATCAAGCGCTGATAAGAACAAAGTAGGCGCTGACAGGAACAATATGGGTGCTGACAGACTTAATGAAGTGCTAGGACTTGTTTTTCACCCCTGCTGGTCAAGGTTTGAGTGCAAACCTTGTGAATCAAGGCTTACCAGTTGGGTAAACTTGATGTGTTTTGGCACAAATAAGCCAATAAGCCAGTGGGCTTATAAGCTAAGATCAAAGCAATCCAAATAGCAAAAACAAATCACAAGCAGCACATGAACAATATCCAAGCAACAATTCAACAATCCTAAACAGGTTTCATGCACTGGTTCAAAGAATTAAGCAAGATTCAAGCAATGAAAGTTACTGATGAACACTACACATGCAGTTTTCTACTTTTGCTGATGTATTTGACACACAAGCCGATTTCAACACCTCAAATCTTTCAAACAGGTTATGTTAACTTTGTTTAAACCACTTTTATCCCTAAGCATGCATACACACTTTGTGTTCCCAAAATCCTAGGTCAAAACAAGCAGAAACAAGGCCTATATAGCAGATTGATCAATTCAAGTGTTCAAAACCCAAAACTTGCAGCAAAACACTCTCAAACAAAGATATAGCAGATACAAAGCATAAACAACACTTTCCTTTAACACAAAAACAGATTATAAGCATAAACCAGTAGACCCAAACACCCCTTTAACTTTTTCAAATCAAAATTTTCAAAAGCAAAACAAGATTTCAGGCCAACCAAGCATCAATTAACACTAAAACAAGTCTAATAAACAGATTCAAGCAAGAACAAGCCACAAAATTCACAAGAACAATAGTTTCATACAAATATCACCAAAAATCACAATTTATGCAGATTTGGAGATTAAGTAAGCAAACCTCATGGATGTACATCCACACCCACGAATTTTGAGCTTATGTGCTAGCAAGAACAAGCACAAGCTTCCACAAAAGCCTGCTAAGATTCAACAAGGGTTAAGCACAATAACATGAAAAATCAGAAACTTCAAAAATCTTGATTGATGCAAACTTGTTACCCCACACTTGATTATCCCCAAGTTATAAGCCTCACCACACCTTAACCAACTCAGTTAGGATGCTATGATCAGCCCTATAGCCCAAGAATTCCAAGATTGGAACAAGACTTAGCAAAATATCAAGAAAATGAGGAAAATATGCAAACTTGTGCACACTCCTCTTTTGAAAACAGGTTTTAAACTTCAAAAGCAGTAAACTAAGAACAATAATAAGCAGAATAAAGATGGCACTTGGTCTTTCTTCAAAGCACTTAACTCAAATTCATTAAACTGAAAAAGGATTTACAAGTGTTTGAACAAAGGAAAAACCAAAAGCAAACTGAAATGTGAAGGCCTAAGTGGCTTTATATAGCCTTACAATGTATCTAGAAAGCAAAGGAAAACGTAAACCCTAGCTGTCTGATCTTCCAAAAATGCCCTTATGAAGTTTGAATGCCTTGGAGACATGTGACTTTTCTTGTTGTGTAGTGGCAGCTGGCATGTGTGAGAGCATCCAAAGGTGTAGATGAAGCTTAGAAAGTAAGCATGTTTCTCAAACGTTGGATTGCTGCCATCTTTTTGGCAGTATGCATGGGTGTGGAGCAGGGGAGACACAAGGAGACAAATGGGGTGGTGAGGTGTCAAGTTTTAAGGTTGGGTTGTGATTATAGGACCCTTAATCACAAATCTGCACAATATGGGAGTTTAATTGTGGGTAATTAGCAAATGCCCAATTTGTGCCAAGAACACCAAGAACATGTTTTTAATCCGTTTGGATTTTTAAATGGGTGTTTAGCGCCAAGTTTAAACTAATCTGTTAGGATTAGTTAATAAACAAATGTGAGTGGGATCTGATGTGGACAAAGGGTGAGTTGTGATTGGTTGATTCAAGTGAGTGGGGCACGTGGCAGCTCACCATTGGTTTAGGTTTCTTCTTTGTCTGCCAGCTTAACACCCCTATGTTTCAAAAACTTGTCAAATTCAATCCAAACTTCTATCAGCGCATGTTTAAGCGTTGTCAACTTCTGCCTTTTTACACTTTTGGCCCAATAACTTTTGCAAAGTGAAATCAGGGGTAATTCTTGCCATATCTGAATTCTTCAAGGGCTGGTTTGGTATTTTCTTCCATGTTAATGGTCTAGACTTGTAATATTGATAATTTGGAGGACTGAAATTGTCAAGTCTTGATGATTGAGGGACCATTTTTGCCAATTGTTGAAAGTTAAGGGTCCTTTTTGTAATTTTGAGATTTTCAAAGGACCAAACTTGTCATTTCTTGTACTTTGAAGGACTTCATGATATATTTGACTTTGTGGATGATTTTGGTTGACAATTTAGCTTTGCTGAGGGGCTAAACTTGCCAATTAAGGGTATAAAGTGTCAATTCTTCATAATTGGAGGACCCTTCTTCATAATTCTTCAAATCTTCAAGGGTTGATCTTGGGAAAGTCTTTACTAGGGCTTGGTTCATTGTGCGGCTTCGTTTCCCGTGTTTGTTTTTGCATGATTCTTGTGATCTTTTGTCATTATCTCAATATCCGTACCTAAAATACACAAGCAACAAACACAAGCATATATTTGGGTATTTTGATGATATTTAATGCATTTTAAGCCCTTTTTGGAAGATGAGACTATGTATAAAAGCAGTCTCATCACAAAACAAGCGCTGACAGCTCAAGCGTTGACAAGATAAAGTCAAGCGTTGACACATTGATGACAAGCACTGATGGAAGATATACTCTACGCGTTTATTGTATTCTAGATTACTTCTAGTAAAGATAGGAACAACAATGTATTTTCTATATTTATCTTTACCTAGAATAGCTGATACGTAGATTATTGTACAAGACTTCTTATATCTATAAAAGAAGACCTTTAGGTTAATGTTTGATATAAGTTTTCATTCGTAAACTACTTTCATTGTAAGAAAGTTTGATATCATTAATCAAAGTGAAAGTTTGTTTATATCATTGTGTGTTCTTGTTTAAGTGTTAATTCCGCATAACACTTAGATTATCATAACCATATACAAAGGTTTCTCTAAGTGTATTACTTGATCTAATCTCGTATACATAAAGCTAAATCGATCTAAGTTTGGGATCAACAAGTGGTATCAGAGCTTGTTGAGGAACTTTTGATCTTATAGAGCCACTAAGGACATGACTGGGATTGGGATGAATGATTACTCTTTGGTTCCACCACCAGCTGGTGACTTCTATGGTGTCCAACAAAAGGACCTATCTTGGACTGGTTTTGCCAGAATTCCAAGAGGAGGAATTCATTCCTCCACCAAGAGTTGTCACTCCAGTTGAAGAGTACCAACAAAAGATGACTGACCTGAATGAATGGAAGAAACCTAACCCTACTTTGTTTGTTAAGGGTGGCTTGCTATGTGAAAGTCCCAATGAGTCAACTCCTATTAAGGTTACAAACCCAATCATTGGTAAAGCTGTTGACCTAGGCTAAAACACTGATAGAAAACCTAGCATTAAATATGCAGAGATGTATAGGAATACTAGAGCACCCAAGAGCCAAGTTAGCAATAATGGAACAGGCTTCTTCTCTTCTAGACCTAAGGTTGTGTCTAGAAAAGCTTGTTACACTTGTGGTAGCTTTTCACACTTGGCATACAAGTGTGTCAACGCTCCCAAAGCCAGCGCTGACAGGAACAATTTTAGCGCTGACAGGAACAAAGTCAACGTTGTTAGGAAGTCAAACGTTGTCAGACCCAAACCTTGTGTGCAGCAAAGTCCACAAGTGATTAGACCTGCCCCATTATTTAGTAGAGGGTCTAACACTCATGGACAGAGACCATTTCAAAAGACAAACACCTGGTCTAATAGGCAATGGGTTTCTGTAGCAAACCCTAGGTTCAACGCTGACAAGGGTAATTTCAGCGTTGACAAGACCAATTCCAACGCTGACAGAAACGTGACCAGACCTAAATATTTGCAACCACAGGGTAAGAGGTCTAAAGCTTCTTCAAGCTTAACATGGAGACCCAAGAAAGATCAAAACCCTAATGATAATGAGATTTCAATGACCTGCAACAGATTTAATTACATTTCAAAGGTCATTACAAAACCTATTGGGGTTAACTGGGTATTTCATTCTAAGAAGGATGAGAATGGGGTTGTTGTGAGAACTAAGTCTGTTCTTATTGAACAACCAGATGAATCCAAGTCTTTTAAGACTTAGGTTCCCAAAGAAAACTAATTTGTTTTCTTTATGTGCAGGGCATTCAAAAACAGGTTAATGATTATGGATATTGGGATAGTGGATGCTCAAGGCACATGACAGGGAAGGAAGATTACTTAACTAACTTCACTCCCATTGTAAAACCCGCATGCTTTTACCATGAATAGTGCCCTTAAGATCGTACGTCCTAGATTAAAACTTACCTCATTTAGTATTGATCACATTCATGTGCTAATAATCAAGCAAGTGCATACGTGTATGACATGACAAGTATCGATTACGTACGAACTCATGATAAACAGTTAATAAATATATCACGTGAACCTAATTAAATCATGATCACCATTTAAATTACGAACTAAAATAATTACGTAAATACATATAATATAATTACGAGCGTTAAGTTTACGATAAACGACACGAAAGAATAAACAGAAACACTTTAAACACGAGCACGTTTAACCACGAACGAACACGAAACATCGGGACACGAGAAAGGTACGGGTACCCCATGTGGGGCCCCCATACCCACGGCACATATACAAGAAATGGGCTTAGCCCATGGACTTTACAAGTAAAGGGGGGTAAGAGTAAAAACATGTTTTCATTTTTCACTTTCAAGAAAATAAACTAAAACCCTAAAAAGAGTTTTCTCCTCCTCCTTTTTCTCCTTTTGTGCCGCCACCTAAACACCACCATTGGAGGGTGATTGTTTGATTTTGATCTTAAAAACAAGTGTTAGAAACCGTGTTTGTTCATCCTTTTTCCAAGCTACATAGTGGTATACCTTTCTAACCCTTCTTTTTAATTCTTTTTAATCCTTTTAATCTTTGATTATTTTCATGAACATGTTATTATTTTTTTTTCTTATTAAAACATGGTAATTAATCATTGATCTAACATGTTTTGGTATTAAATAAAATCAAAGAATGATTTAAAAGGGGTGTTATGTTTGGCCGCCTAGCAAAAAAACCCGAGGGGGGTTTGGTTTGCTATTGCCGCCACCACCAAGACCATTTTTGGTCTTGGTTGGCTCATGTGGGACCCACGGCAGCAAGGAGGCACACGTGCCCCGGGTTTGGCTCGGGGTACGGTGTCGAATTCATGCCCGATTCATGGTTCGTTGGTTAATTCATGATTCATGCTACATGTTAATTTTTATGAATTATGAACTTAGGATATAATTAATTAATAACATGGAATATTAATTAAATCATGACTTAGGTTATTTTAATTATTAGTTTAACATGACATTAATTTAACCTAAGTATTTTATGTTATAAGTTATAATTAATTAATTATTTAAAACATGCCTATAATTAATTAATTTAGACATGACTTAGGTTATATTATTAATAATAATAATACACATTTTAACCTAAGTATATTCATTTCATTTTAATTAAAACATGTTATACTTTAATTAAAATGCTTAACCTATAGTTTAATTAAAATACATGAAATAATAATTAAACTATATACTATATCATATGACTTAAGAAACAAGCTTATAAACACTTAGACTTATATGTTAGCTTATGTAACCAGCTTAATTCTAAATATGGAAACTTCTATTTATAGAAACTTAATTAAATAAGCCAACTAATCTATTAATGGAAACCTTCTATATATGGAAATCTATCTATTTCAGGCAGCTAATCTATTAATGGAAACCTTCTATATATGGAAATCTATCTATTTCAGGCAGCTAATCTAATCATGGAAACCTTCTATATATGGAAACTTATTTAATTAAGGCAGCTGATCTATTTTTGGAAACTTTCTATTTTTAGAAACTAATCTATTTTAAGCAGTAAATTCTATTTTTGGAAACTTTCTATTTTGGAAACTTTCTATTTTTGGTAACTTTCTATTTTTGGAAACTTTCTATTTTTGGAAACTTTCTATTTTTGGAAACTTTCTATTTTTGGAAACCTGCTATTTTTGGAAAGTTACTTATTATTACACAGTAAGTATAATAATACATGAAACACCAGTAATACTTAATCAGATAAATCAGAATACAAGATAAACACAGTTTAAGGCTTTAAACAGTGAACCATGACCTAAAACACACCAAGTCAGCTAAAATGAGACATAAAACCCAGTACGTAATCAGTGAATCGATACTTATACACGTGTGTATTCATGTAGCGTTAGTGATCCAGAAGTAGGAGTCTTTCTTCCGTTCATTCACTGGACTTGAGGTACGGATTCCCGTCCTTTCAGTATGGACATTCTTTCCTTATTAGGATTTCCCCGTATGCAGCCAACTGTTTTCCCTAGTATTTGTTTTATTGTTTTGAACTGCTTATGTTTAATTAGCATAATCTATATCCATATACAAGCATGACCAGTTTCACCTAGTTATGGAGGTACCATAACCATAGCATTGGAGGCACCGATGTTATGACTTCCCCACGGCGGAGTGATTGCTCGTGGCGTCCCTTTCAGTTTTGGCCATATTATTATATCATGTGGGGCGTATGGGTGCATCCTAGTTACATGTTTTATTCAGTTTATCATGGTGAATGTGGTGTGTGCCTTGCACCCTTCACAAGGAGTTGATCCCTCCTACCCAAATCAGTATATTGATTAGAGGCATCCCCTCTAATCAGCATGATGAGGTCACCCCTCCAAGTATTCATGCACGTGACCTTTTCATGACCTATATGGGCTATGGTATATATATGTTAAAACAGTTTTCACAAGATAAACATAAGGCTTTTCAAACTATAAAACCAGTTTTTCTTGATACTTAACCAGTTTACTCAGTACTTAGTCTTCCGCTGTTATATGTTACATGCTTATCCTATTTCATGCTTTATTGTACATCCGTGCACTGAGCGTCTTGCTCAGCCGTTTTCCTTTTCATGTTCCCAAAACGGCAGGTACTCAGGGACGCTCGTAGATCTCAAACGTAGGTGCATATGGACTGGAAGCTTTACTGTCTTTCTTTACTTTATGCATTTCCTTTACTTTGATACAGTTGCTATGGACATTGTTTCGTCCTTTCCTTTTACAGTATTTATGTTTGTGTGTGATGAGCTTTACTTTGGGATACCGATGTTTGATTCCGGTATTTCCCTTTTATGGTTGAATAATGCTTAGACATTTATCCTTGTATGCTTTGATGACACGCCATGATTATGCGTAATATTCCATTTCCAAAATGGGGTGTTACATTTATGGTATCAGAGCCAAGGTTTCGACCTGTAGGATCTCAAATATGACCTGTGATTAGTGGGTAGTCACTACGGTCTTCCTAGAACTGACAGTTGTTTTCATGCATTCATCATTTTTAAGCATACATATACATGTCATTGTTACAGGGTTTTTGACTAAGTAATGGTTGGTACAGGACTGGCCCTATTTAGTCGCATGTTTTTTATCGAAACTTTTAGATTTGGGACCGACCCATAGGCGTCCCCTCGATATGTCTTTTATTTTGAGTGAACTGACCGAAGGCGTTCACTCTCGAGCATCAAAAGTTTTCATAAAACTGCGTCATGCATTCATACAAAGATTTTCTGCATAAAATTTTTCTCGTGAAATTTTTGGCATAAAATTTTTTTTATATACATATTTTATGTTTGAACTGTTAATCATATGTTTTATGTTATACTGTCAGATGGTTCTCACACGCGAGCAAGAGCAGCTCAATGCTGCAATTCAGGCTGTCATGCAAGCCTTACTTCCTCAACTGAGGAATGACATTCGTGCTGAAGTCCAAGCTGCCAACAATCAGCAGCAGCAGAATCAGGCAGCTCCTCCTCCTCCTCCCCCAGTGACACTAGCGGTATGGTTGGAAAGATTTAACAAGCTCCGTCCTAGAGCTTTCAAAAAGACTGATAGCCCCAGCGATGCTGAAAGCTGGCTGACTCGCATTGAGAAAATCTTCAATGCTATGGGATGTGACCCCGCCTTCAAGGCAAGATTGGCATGCTACCGATTTGAAGGCGATGTACTCAACTGGTGGCTAGCTTTGACGCAGTCAGAAGGAGGTGATGAATGGGTCGCTGGTTTGACATGGGCCCAATTCAAGGAGAGAGTGATGGAACAGTTCTTTCCTAAGGCAGAGCAGGATAAACTCAAGCGAGAATACCATGGGATACGTCAGAGAGCGGGCGAGAATAGCAATGAATTCATGCAGCGCTTTCTTCACTTGGCTGGTTTTCTGGGAGCAGCGGCTGGTACTCCTGAGGAGCAGGCACACCACTTTAGGTGGGCACTTCGCACCTCGGTCGTGAACAATCTGGTATGTGCTACGTTCAATACAGTAGCACAAGTGGCCGACGCAGCAAGGAAGCTTGAGAAGTTGCAGGAACGCGATGAGTTCGGGGAAGCTGAAAGACCCGACAAGAGGTAAAACAATTCGTGTTCTAGCGTTAACCAGACCGCATCCTATCATTATATGTTCTATAATCATCTCTTAAACTGTATCTTCCAGGCAGAAAACTGGGGACCGGTCTCAGCCGGCTACTCAGCAGCAGCCAAATCAGCCCAAAGGAAACGGTCACTCTAACGACCGTTCTGTTGTGGAAAGGCGCAACGGTAATGATAATTACCGTAACAATGCGGGACACTCCAACAACAGCAGGTCCTACTATTTACGCATCTTCTTATGATTTCATGTTATATTTCCCATGCTGACACTATAATAATCTCTACCAGGAACCACGGTAACGGAAGGGACCAGAACCACAGGGGTTCTCAGCCTAACCGTTCAGCTAACACTGGTAAGCATCTTATGACGCTTACGTCCTATACTCGTGCATATACTTTATTCTTAACACGTCTTGTCATCAGCAGGCCCTCAGCAAGCAAGGACTCCTGCTGGAGGATTCACTCATCCTCTTTGCAGCACTTGCCATCGCAGACACCCTGGCCCATGTCGTCGTGATTCCGACGCGTGCTACAAGTGCGGCCTCCCTGGCCATCGTATGAGAGATTGCCGTAAGGGTGAAATGGAGGGTACTTCGGGTCATGCTGATACTAAACCGCCTCCTACCACTGGGCGTGTCTACACGACATCGCGTGATCAGGCAAACAAATCTACAGGTACCATTACAGGAATTTTGTATATGTACGGCCAAGCTGCATGTGTTCTTTTCGACACGGGTGCCACTCATTCAGTTATTTCCACTACTTATGCTAAGAACATCAGGACACTTCCCTTGCCATTAGAAAATAAGCTTACCATTTCGACGCCTCTGAGGGACTCTGTATTAATAACTCATGTATACAAGAGTCTTCCTCTAGAGTTTGACGATAAAGTTCGTGCAGTAGATGCACTTCCCCTAGACATGATTGAGTTCGATATGATTCTTGGCATGGACTGGCTATCCAGGCACCATGCTACCATAGACTGCCACTCATATCGGGTGATCTTCGGTGACATTAATGCACCATAGTACATCCATAACGGGTTCATACCCGGACGGTCTGTACAAGTCATATCTACCTTGCAAGCACGTGCATTACTGTCACATGGCTGCGAAGGTTATCTAGCTACGGTTCATGACATGGATGCTGAATCCCCATCGATTCAGGATCAACCGGTAGTCTCAGAATTTCAAGACGTCTTCCTAGATGAACTTCCAGGCATACCACCTGCAAGAGAAGTGGAGTTCAACATCGACCTTGTTCCAGGAGCTGAGCCAATCTCTAAGGCTCCGTATCGAATGGCTCCCATAGAGCTAAAAGAACTGAAGGACCAACTGCAGGAACTTCTTGAGCGAGGGTTCATTAGACCAAGCGCATCTCCATGGGGCGCACCGGTCTTGTTCGTTAAGAAGAAGGACGGCAGCATGCGACTTTGCATTGACTACCGTAAACTTAATAAGATTACCATCCGCAATAGGTATCCACTGCCACGTATAGACGATCTGTTTGACCAACTTCAAGGAGCCAAACACTTCTCAAAGATCGATCTAAGGTCAGGCTACCATCAGCTAAGGGTTAAAGAGCAGGATATTGCCAAGACTGCTTTTCGTACCCGCTATGGCCATTATGAGTTTGTGGTCATACCATTCGGCCTGACTAACGCTCCAGCAGTATTCATGGATCTGATGAACAGAATCTTTCATGAATTCCTTGATAAATTTGTCATTGTATTCATCGATGATATCTTGATATTCTCAAAGTCCACGGAGGAACACGAAGATCATCTCCGTACTGTACTACAGATTCTTCGTCAGAAGCAGCTGTATGCGAAATTCTCCAAGTGTGAGTTCTGGTTAAACAAGGTGGCATTCTTAGGTCACATTGTATCAGCAGAAGGGATCACTATGGACCCAGCGAAGGTTGAGGCTATCACTAAATGGCCAAGACCAACATCAGCGACGGAAGTCCGCAGTTTCTTAGGCTTAGCTGGATATTATCGAAGATTCGTGGAGAACTTTTCCCGCCTGGCATTGCCTCTCACCAAACTGATGCGAAAAGGAGAGAAATTCGTCTGGACGGAAGAACGAGAGAAGAGCTTTGAAGACCTAAAGCAGAAGTTAGTATCTGCACCTATTCTTACTCTCCCATCTGGTACAGGTGGATTTCAGATCTATAGCGATGCATCGGGGAAGGGACTGGGCTGTGTTCTCATGCAACATGGGAAAGTGATCGCGTATGCTTCACGGCAGCTTAAGACCTATGAAGAAAACTACCCTACGCATGACCTGGAACTTGCTGCAGTGGTGTTCGCATTGAAGATATGGAGGCATTACTTATACGGAGAATCATGCGACATTTTCACAGATCACAAGAGCTTGAAGTATATCTTCACACAGCGAGAATTGAACATGAGACAAAGGAGATAGTTGGAACTGTTGAAGGATTATGATATTAACCTACAGTATCATCCCGGAAAGGCTAATGTAGTAGCAGATGCACTCAACAGAAAGTCCGGAATGATCAACGGTATTGAGATCAAGGAACAAAACATAAGAGACTTGGAGCGGCTAGACATCGAAATCATGGTACGTGGGCAACACGGATACTGGGCGAATCTTAGAGTAGAACCTGAGTTACTGACTAGGATTAAGGAAGCGCAGAAGGATGATGGAGAGATTTGGGCGATAATTCAGAATTTGGAGAAGCAGACAGAATTCCGAATGGACGCAGACGGTATCATTTGGCAGGGCACGAGACTTTGTGTTCCTGACAATCCAGAACTTCGGGAAGCATTGTTAGCTGAAGCTCACAGCTCCCCATTTTCCATACATCCTGGGTCGACAAAAATGTACCATGACATCAGACTGCACTTTTGGTGGAGTGGTATGAAACAGGATGTAGCCACGTATGTCTCCAAATGTCTTACCTGCCAGCAGGTTAAGATTGAACATCAGCGATCGGGCGGTCTCCTTCAACCGTTGGATATTCCAGAGTGGAAGTGGGACAAAATCACCATGGATTTTGTTACCGGTCTTCCGCCTACCAAGAAGAAGCACGATGCTATTTGGGTCATTGTTGATCGACTCACCAAATCAGCTCATTTCTTACCGATATGCAAGGAAGATCCGGTAAGTAAACTCGCAGATACGTACAGAAGGGAGATCATGAGACTCCACGGCACTCCCTCCAGCATCGTCTCAGACAGAGATCCTCGTTTCACGTCGCGATTCTGGAAAGGTCTGCAAAAAGCTTGGGGTACACAACTTAAGCTGAGTACGGCCTTTCATCCCCAAACGGACGGACAGTCAGAGCGAACAATTCAGACATTGGAAGATATGTTAAGGTCGTGTGCGTTGGAATGGACAGGTGATTGGGACGATTACATCTGTTTAGTCGAGTTTGCATACAACAACAGCTGGCACGCAAGTATCAAATGTGCTCCTTTTGAAATGTTGTATGGCAGAAAGTGTCGCGCTCCAACTTGCTGGGATCAAGTGGGAGAGCGAACACTCGAAGGACCAGAGATTATAGAAATGACCAATGAGAAGATTGAGGTAGCTAAACAGAAGTTGCAAGAAGCACGGTCACGTCAGAAGAGTTACGCCGATAAGCATCGTAGGGACATACATTTTAATGTGGGAGATCACGTCTTCCTCAAGGTTTCGCCGGCACGTGGTGTTAAACGCTTCGGGATCAAAGGGAAACTCAGTCCTCGGTTCATCGGACCATTTGATATCATTGAACGAATCGGTGAAGTATCTTACCGATTGGCGTTACCTCCTCAGCTTTCGCACGTGCATAACGTGTTCCATGTGTCCTTACTCAGAGGGTACAATTATCATCCCCTTCACATGGTTCAGTATCCACTGGAACAGATACGTGAAGATCTCACTTTTATAGAAGAACCCGAACGAGTACTCGACAGGCAAGAACGAGTCATGAGAAGGAAGACGATTCCATTCGTCAAAATTCTTTGGAGGGACCATACCGAGCGGGAAGCCACTTGGGAAACAGAGGAGTCTATCCGGGCTTCTTACCCTCACTTCATATTTTGAGTTCGGGTATGTCACTTCTTTTCAGCTTACTTTATCTATAATTCGGGGACGAATTATTCTTTTTAGGGGGAAGAATTGTAAAACCCGCATGCTTTTACCATGAATAGTGCCCTTAAGATCGTACGTCCTAGATTAAAACTTACCTCATTTAGTATTGATCACATTCATGTGCTAATAATCAAGCAAGTGCATACGTGTATGACATGACAAGTATCGATTACGTACGAACTCATGATAAACAGTTAATAAATATATCACGTGAACCTAATTAAATCATGATCACCATTTAAATTACGAACTAAAATAATTACGTAAATACATATAATATAATTACGAGCGTTAAGTTTACGATAAACGACACGAAAGAATAAACAGAAACACTTTAAACACGAGCACGTTTAACCACGAACGAACACGAAACATCGGGACACGAGAAAGGTACGGGTACCCCATGTGGGGCCCCCATACCCACGGCACATATACAAGAAATGGGCTTAGCCCATGGACTTTACAAGTAAAGGGGGGTAAGAGTAAAAACATGTTTTCATTTTTCACTTTCAAGAAAATAAACTAAAACCCTAAAAAGAGTTTTCTCCTCCTCCTTTTTCTCCTTTTGGGCCGCCACCTAAACACCACCATTGGAGGGTGATTGTTTGATTTTGATCTTAAAAACAAGTGTTAGAAACCGTGTTTGTTCATCATTTTTCCAAGCTACATAGTGGTATACCTTTCTAACCCTTCTTTTTAATTCTTTTTAATCCTTTTAATCTTTGATTATTTTCATGAACATGTTATTATTTTTTTTTCTTATTAAAACATGGTAATTAATCATTGATCTAACATGTTTTGGTATTAAATAAAATCAAAGAACGATTTAAAAGGGGTGTTATGTTTGGCCGCCTAGCAAAAAAACCCGAGGGGGGTTTGGTTTGCTATTGCCGCCACCACCAAGACCATTTTTGGTCTTGGTTGGCTCATGTGGGACCCACGGCAGCAAGGAGGCACACGTGCCCCGGGTTTGGCTCGGGGTACGGTGTCGAATTCATGCCCGATTCATGGTTCGTTGGTTAATTCATGATTCATGCTACATGTTAATTTTTATGAATTATGAACTTAGGATATAATTAATTAATAACATGAAATATTAATTAAATCATGACTTAGGTTATTTTAATTATTAGTTTAACATGACATTAATTTAACCTAAGTATTTTATGTTATAAGTTATAATTAATTAATTATTTAAAACATGCCTATAATTAATTAATTTAGACATGACTTAGGTTATATTATTAATAATAATAATACACATTTTAACCTAAGTATATTCATTTCATTTTAATTAAAACATGTTATACTTTAATTAAAATGCTTAACCTATAGTTTAATTAAAATACATGAAATAATAATTAAACTATATACTATATCATATGACTTAAGAAACAAGCTTATAAACACTTAGACTTATATGTTAGCTTATGTAACCAGCTTAATTCTAAATATGGAAACTTCTATTTATAGAAACTTAATTAAATAAGGCAACTAATCTATTAATGGAAACCTTCTATATATGGAAATCTATCTATTTCAGGCAGCTAATCTATTAATGGAAACCTTCTATATATGGAAATCTATCTATTTCAGGCAGCTAATCTAATCATGGAAACCTTCTATATATGGAAACTTATTTAATTAAGGCAGCTGATCTATTTTTGGAAACTTTCTATTTTTAGAAACTAATCTATTTTAAGCAGTAAATTCTATTTTTGGAAACTTTCTATTTTTGGAAACTTTCTATTTTTGGTAACTTTCTATTTTTGGAAACTTACTATTTTTGGAAACTTTCTATTTTTGGAAACTTTCTATTTTTGGAAACCTGCTATTTTTGGAAAGTTACTTATTATTACACAGTAAGTATAATAATACATGAAACACCAGTAATACTTAATCAGATAAATCAGAATATAAGATAAACACAGTTTAAGGCTTTAAACAGTGAACCATGACCTAAAACACACCAAGTCAGCTAAAATGAGACATAAAACCCAGTACGTAATCAGTGAATCGATACTTATACACGTGTGTATTCATGTAGCGTTAGTGATCCAGAAGTAGGAGTCTTTCTTCCGTTCATTCACTGGACTTGAGGTACGGATTCCCGTCCTTTCAGTATGGACATTCTTTCCTTATTAGGATTTCCCCGTATGCAGCCAACTGTTTTCCCCAGTATTTGTTTTATTGTTTTGAACTGCTTATGTTTAATTAGCATAATCTATAGCCATATACAAGCATGACCAGTTTCACCTAGTTATGGAGGTACCATAACCATAGCATTGGAGGCACCGATGTTATGACTTCCCCACAGCGGAGTGATTGCTCGTGGCGTCCCTTTCAGTTTTGGCCATATTATTATATCATGTGGGGCGTATGGGTGCATCCTAGTTACATGTTTTATTCAGTTTATCATGGTGAATGTGGTGTGTGCCTTGCACCCTTCACAAGGAGTTGATCCCTCCTACCCAAATCAGTATATTGATTAGAGGCATCCCCTCTAATCAGCATGATGAGGTCACCCCTCCAAGTATTCATGCACGTGACCTTTTCATGACCTGTATGGGCTATGGTATATATATGTTAAAACAGTTTTCACAAGATAAACATAAGGCTTTTCAAACTATAAAACCAGTTTTTCTTGATACTTAACCAGTTTACTCAGTACTTAGTCTTCCGCTGTTATATGTTACATGCTTATCCTATTTCATGCTTTATTGTACATCTGTGCACTGAGCGTCTTGCTCAGCCGTTTTCCTTTTCATGTTCCCAAAACGGCAGGTACTCAGGGACGCTCGTAGATCTCAAACGTAGGTGCATATGGACTGGAAGCTTTACTGTCTTTCTTTACTTTATGCATTTCCTTTACTTTGATACAGTTGCTATGGACATTGTTTCGTCCTTTCCTTTTACAGTATTTATGTTTGTGTGTGATGAGCTTTACTTTGGGATACCGATGTTTCATTCTGGTATTTCCCTTTTATGGTTGAATAATGCTTAGACATTTATCCTTGTATGCTTTGACGACACGCCATGATTATGCGTAATATTCCATTTCCAAAATGGGGTGTTACACCCATTAAAGATGGTGATAAGGTTTACTTTGGAGGCGGATATGGTACTATCATAGGCAAAGGAACCCTTCTCACCAAGAATTTGCGTTTTGAGAACGTATTTCTGATTGAGAAGAGGTCTAGCAATGAAGTTAAAATGCTTAGGAGTGATAATGGTGGAGAATTTAGGAATAAGAAGCTAGATGATTTATGTGCCAGGAAAGGAATTACTAGGCAATTTAGTATTGCTAGAACCCCACAGCAAAATGGGGTTGCTGAGAGGAAAAATAGAACCCTAATTGAAGCAGCTAGAATAATGTTGGCTGATGCTCATTTTCCTATAGCCTTTTGGGCTGAGGCTGTTAATACAGCTTGTTATGTTCAAAATAGAGCTTTGGTTAACAAAATTCAGAACAAAACACCTTATGAGTTACTTTGGGGAAGAAAACCTAATATTGGTTTTCTCAGACCTTTTGGTTGTCATGTAGTAGTTTTAGATACTAGTGATGCCTTAGGGAAATTTAGTGCAAAAGGTGATGAGGGCTATTTCATGGGGTATTCAGTGCAGAGCAAGGGATATAGGGTTTATCTTAAAGAGGAAAAACGTATACTTGAAAGAGTACATGTTAGGTTTTTAGAGAATAAACCTAGTGATCCTGAAAGTGGTCCTAATTGGTTGTTTGATTTGGAACCTTTGTCTAGAACTTTAAATTATATGTCTGTCACTAATCCAGACATTGTGAAGGTAACTTCAAATGTTGTGGAGGAACAAGTTATTGATGTTTTAGGTACACAGGTTCATGAAAAGGTTGGATTACAAGCAGAAAAGACATCTCCTATACAAGAATATGTCACAATTCCCATTTGGACTGATGCTTTTGCTGCTGCTGCTGCTGCTGGTAAAGATAATGGTGGTTTCCAAGTACCACCAGATACAAACATGCATGGTCCTTCAGGCGCTGACAAAGGCAAATCTAGCGCTGACAAGACCAATTCAGACGTTGATGGTTCAGACGTTGACAACAACAGTTCAAGCGTTGTTAGCCCAAGCACTGACAAACAAGGTTCAAGCGTTGACAACACTTCTACACATCTTTTCTCTTCCATTTTTGAACAAGGTGAACCTTCCAATATATATGAAGAGGTTCATCCTCATGTTGATGAAAGAGAGTCTGATGAAGAAGATATTGGCAACATGGAGAATGAAGTTGAAGATACCAGACTTTTTGAGGGAGGACTACTTACTTCGGTCATGAAGAATCATCCTCCTTCTCAAATCATTGGTCATGTTAATACTCCAGTTCAGACTAGAAGATCTCATCAAGATCTTGGTGGGTTTATTGCCAATATACACAAGAAGGTTGATACCCCTCTTATGCAAGCATGTTTGTTTGCCTGTTTTCTGTCACAAAAGGAACCCAAGAAAATATTTGATGCTCTCAAAGAACCAAGTTGGGTGGAAGCAATGCAGGATGAGCTTCACCAATTTACAATTCAGGATGTTTGGGAGCTGGGTGACTGTCCCAGATATGTCAGACCTATAGGGACAAGATGGGTTCTAAGAAATAAGAGAGATGAAAGAGGCATTGTAGTCAGAAACAAGGCAAGGTTAGTGGCTTAGGGATATAATCAAGAGGAGGGGATAGACTATGAGGAAGTCTTTGCACCAGTTGCAAGGATTGAAGCTATAAGGATTTTTCTAGCCTATGCATCATGCATGGGCTTCACTGTCTATCAATTGGATGTCAAGAGTGCCTTCCTCTATGGAACTATTCTTGAGGAAGTATATGTGATGCAACCTCCTGGTTTTGAGGATCCAGAGCATCCATATAAAGTGTATAGAGTCAAAAAGGCTATGTATGGCCTTCATCAAGCTCCTAGAGCATGGTATGGTACTTTGTCTACCTATTTGGTGGACAATGGATTCAAGAGGGGCACCATAGATCAGACACTATTTACAAAGAAGAAAGGCAAGGATGTGCTGCTTATCTAGGTCTATGTTGATGATATCATTTTTGGGTCTACTGATCCAAAGATGAGTGAGGATTTCTCCAAGCTTATGACAGACAAATTCAAGATGAGTGCTATGGGGGAGATGAACTTCTTTCTTGGTTTACAAGTTCAGCAGAAAGAAGATGGTATCTTCATCTCCCAGGATAAATATATGGCTGAGATCTTGAAGAAGTTTGGCTTTTCTCCACATGAAAAGAGGGCTACTACTCCTATGCATAGAGAACACCCTTGGGGAAAGATTGGAGATGGGAAAGATGTTGATGTCAGGAACTATAGGTCCATGATTGAATCCTTGATGTATCTTACTGCCTCTAGACCTGACATCATGTTTGTTGTGTGTGCTTGTGCACGCCATCAAGTGACTCCCAAAGAATGTCACCTTTATGATGTGAAGAGGATCTTTAGGTACCTAAGATTCTATCCTGGTCTTGGTTTGTGGTACCCAAAGGATTCACCATTAGAGATGATTGCATATTCAGATAGTGATTATGGAGGTGATAAATTTGATAGGAAATCCACAACTGGTGGATGTCAGTTTCTTGGGAGCAGGTTGATATCTTGGCAATGCAAGAAACAAACAGTGGTGGCTAATTCTACAACTGAAGCCGAGTATGTTGCTGCAGCTGCTTGTTGTGGACAAGTTTTGTGGATTCAGAACCAGCTGTTGGACTATGGGTATAATTTCATGCATACCAAGATATTTGTTGACAATAACAGCACTTTATGCATCATTAAGAATCCTGTACATCATTCTAAAACTAAACACATAGAAATTAGACACCATTTTATAAGAGATTGCTTTGAAAAAGGTTTAATACAACCAGATAGGGTTGACACTGAGGAAAATGTGTCAGATTTATTAACTAAACCTTTTGATGCTGGGAGGTTTCAATACTTGGTAACAAGTATTGGAATGGTCAATCTCACATGATATGTGTTTTGGAGTCTTTTTGTAAAAGTATGTACAGGATGATGTATTGTTATTTGTCTTATGATTTAGATTTTCCACTTTGCGCTGACAGCTCAAGCGTTGACAAGATAAAGTCAAGCGTTGACACATTGAAGACAAGCACTGATGGAAGATATACTCTACGCGTTTATTGTATTCTAGATTACTTCTAGTAAAGATAGGAACAACAATGTATTTTATATATTTATCCTTACCTAGAATAGCTGATACGTAGATTATTGTACAAGGCTTCTTATATCTATAAAAGAAGACCTTTAGGTTAATGTTTGATATAAGTTTTCATTCGTAAACTACTTTCATTGTAAGAAAATTTGATATCATTAATCAAAGTGAAAGTTTGTTTATATCATTGTGTGTTCTTGTTTAAGTGTTAATTCCGCATAACACTTAGATTATCATAAGCATATACAAAGGTTTCTCTAAGTGTATTACTTGATCTAATCTCGTATACATAAAGCTAAATCGATCTAAGTTTGGGATCAACAAATGGATCATACACTCATGGGACAGAAAGTTCAAAATAGGGCTGAGAAAGCTGCTGAGAGTAGTAAAAGGAAATGGGAAAATTCGCAGAGTGGTAATCAGGGTAGTAACTGCCATAAGCAGTGCAATCAGAAGGAGCTCAATATGAGGGAGAGAAGATGGGTAGAATTGTTGAGTGATTATGACAATAAAATTTTCTATCATCCTGGCAAGGCGAATTTAGTTGCCGATGCTCTTAGTAGGAAGGATAGAGAAATAACCAAACGGGTTAGAGCTTTAGCCATGACAACTTATTCTAATTTATCTAATAGAATAACTAAAGCTCAAACAAAGGCGATGAAAGAGGAGAATGTGAGAAATGAAGACTTGGGTAGAAGGATGACACCTATATTCGAAATTAGTGATGACAGAATTCGGTATTTCGAGAATCGTGTATGGTTACCGGTGTATGGAGGACTAAGAGATCTAATTATGCACGAATCTCATAAGTCTAAATATTTGATTCACCCAGGATCGGATAAAATGTACCAAGACTTGAAGAAATGCTACTGGTGGCCGAATATGAAGGCTAACATTGCTACTTATGTTAGTAAATGCTTGACGTGTGCTTAGGTGATGTTTGAGCACAAGAGACCTTCGGGTTTACTGCAACAACCTAAAATTCCAGAATGGAAATGGGAGAAGATCACTATGGACTTTGTTTTGGGACTTCCGAGAACTTCTAGTGGTCATGATACGATTTGGGTGATTGTTGATCGGTTGACTAAGTCGGCTCATTTCTTGGCGATGAAGAAAACCGATGACTTAGACAAACTTACTCAGTTGTATTTGAAGGAAGTTTTTTGTAGACATGGAATTTCTTTGTCAATTATTTCTGATCGAGATAGTCGGTTCACATCCGAGTTTTGGAAATCGCTTCAGCGAGCTTTGGGGACTCAGTTTGACATGAGCACTACGTATCATCCGGAAACGGGCGGACAAAGTGAAAGGACTATTCAGACTTTGGAGGATATGTTACGAGCGTGTGTAATAGACTTTGGAGGTAGTTGGGATCGACAATTACCTTTGGTGGTGTTCTCATACAACAACAGTTATCACGCAAGTATCAAGGCTGTGGCTTTTGAAGCACTTTACGGGCAAAAGTGTAGATCACCAGTTGGTTGATGTGAAGTTCAAGAAAGTCAATTGACGGGTCCTTAATTGATTAGAGAAACGACTGAGAAGATCGTACAAATCAAGAATCGTTTATTGACACCCCGTAGTAGGCAGAAGAGCTATGCGGATAAGAGGAGAAAACCATTGGAGTTTGATACTGGCGATATGGTTATGTTGAAAGTATCACCTTGGAAAGGAGTAGTTCGATTTGGCAAGCGAGGAAAGCTTAGTCCACGTTATATTGGTCCATTCAAGATTATTGATCGAGTTGGTCCTGTGGCATATAAGTTGGAATTTCCACAGAAGTTAAGTGCTATTCACAATACTTTTCACGTTTCTAATCTAAAGAGGTGTTTGGCGGACGAGAATTTGATAATTCCACTTGAGGAGATTCAATTGGAGGACAAGTTGCATTTCATTGAAGAACTGGTGGAGATTATGGATCGAGAGGTGAAACAACTTAAGCAAATTCGGATCCCGGTAGTGAAAGTGCGATGGAATTCCCGACGTGGACCCGAATACACTTGGGAGCGAGAGGACTACTTCAAGAGCAAGTATCCGCATTTATTCGTAGACGGACCTAGGGAGAAGTAAGCCCCGGGACGGTGCTCTCCTAAGGTGGTGAGGATGTAAAACCCACAAATATAAGGTCATTATTTAATTCTATCTTTCTAAGATTTTTAAAGTATTTCATAACGTTAAATACTATTATGATTAACGGTTTGAGTTGAAATTGATATTGAATATTATATTTTAATATTTTTATGAGTAGCGAGGACTACTAGTGATCGTGATACCAACCGATGCCCAAAACTTTATATTTTATTATCGATCGTTTCGATATTTAATACTTTCGACGATATTGTTTTAATTGCGTATTAAGTCATCATATTATTATTTTTCGTGTACGTTTAAACTTTTAAAAAGTATTTTTACGAAACCTGAATCCCGTAAATATTTGTAAAATTGACTAATAGTCATTTCTCGCTTTTTAGCTAACTATTTTCATTTTGGACCAAAACTATCACAAATTGGCAAATTTAGCCCTTCCACCACCATATAAAAGGTTTTTTTTCCACCAACTTACACATAGTTTTTATAAACAATTTTTTTTCCTCTCTCTTCTTTTTCTCTTACAAACCGTGACCCCCTTTCATCTAAAACCAAACTTTGATCAAATTTTACTCAAAATCTATTATGATCTAAGTAAAAACAAACAAAGACCCATCCCTAGAATCTCAAGGAGATCATTTTGGTTCAAATTTTGGATACATGCATCAAGTTTTATTTTTTTTGGATTGTTAGGTGGAGATTATGATCATGCATGTGTTAGTAGTGATGATCAAGAGATTTTCATGCTATTTTTTTTGTTAAAAAGTTGATTTTTAATTTTTGGGTTCTTGATTTTGATGATGATACAAGTGTTAGGATTAGATTATGTTGATATTAGGATGTTAGAATGATGATACAAGGATTGGTTTTGATAAAAAACATGATTTTGTGGGAGATTTTAGTAGGTGATTTAGATCAGTATGAAAAAGGCTGTTTTTG
The DNA here is from genome assembly GCA_025667525.1 of Glebionis coronaria. Taxonomy (NCBI): domain Eukaryota; kingdom Viridiplantae; phylum Streptophyta; class Magnoliopsida; order Asterales; family Asteraceae; genus Glebionis; species Glebionis coronaria. The sequence goes on from CM046874.1 coordinate 175,367,490, forward strand.
GGTATTTTATAGTTTGATAATGGCTTAACTAATTAGATAGGGCTGTAGAGAATTTCGAGAGCTTTGATTTGATATAAGGTAGGCCTTCCAACTCCAAACGAGGTGGAAGATACGCTAGTTTGATTTTCGTGTACCGGGAGACGAGTGTTGACACAATCCGAAAATTGTTGTCGATATTTGGATCAAATCTCGGGGACTATAAAATGAGTTTCAAAAGGATTCAAGGGCTGTTCTCAGGCTCTATAGTTAGTGTTTTGAGTCTACTTTTAGAATTAAGTGTCGATTTTATAAATGTAGTTGTTTAGGATGGTCAAATGGTTTCGTAAGTCAAGGTCGCTAAACTGTCCGAATTTTGTAAATCAAAGATGTGTCGGGCAGGGAACTTTAGAAGTAAAATCTTTTGATGGGCTCTTGGGAGGACTTTCTACATATAGTATATGAGTTCCTCAGGTAGTATCATAAAGTTTTGATGTGTCTAAGTATGGGAAAACAGCTTGGACATTCAGTATGTTCCGGCAGATTTTTACGAAAGGCATAGAATAAAAGTGAATGTATAAGAGAGTATAATAGTATCACTTGTATCGTTTTCTCTCGAGTTTGTCGTCATTTTATACTCTTGAGTTTCATGTTTGTATTTATGATTTATTTCTCGAGTCTATTATTAATGTACGCACCTTATTTGCTAGGTTGCGGTTCTCGTGTTTGAAAGGCATCATCTATCGTCAGCGATCGTCTTCAACTACTTCTACTACTTAAGGTGAGTCTATAGCCTCGTTTGAGCTCATTCAAATATTTATAAAACCCGCGAGGGGGAATACATGTTTTGTAAACATAGAACACAAGATTTTTATGGTATGCTTGTCCCTCTATGAATGGACCCGTGGTTGCCTTTGAATTGCATTAAGTGATTTCCTTTGTTAAAGCCTCAATTATGGACCGTTAATTAACCTATGATGGGTTAACCGATAGTACAATTAATAGATCTATGGGGGAAGCCGCCCCGCTTCAGTTTGTGTGGACTTGTCATAGAAGTTTAGGCCCGACCTCCACACTGTTTGAGCATATTGTATTGAGAAGTCAGGTATACGGCAATGTACCAATAATCTGAAGGTAACCGACAATTAATAAATCTCTTGTCTTATTAGACCTAATGGAGTGTCTAAGGGCTCGGTTCCATGAGCTTGATGAAATTTATGCTATATACAATTATTATTGTTGATGCAAATTATTATTCGATGCTTGTTGCCTTCAAGTATGCCACAAACTTATAATCTTTGCTTGTGTTCAAAATGATTATATAAACCTGTAGATTCACTCGGCATTTTTGCTGATGATTTTCTCACATGTATTTCAGGTAATCAAGAAGTGTGAAGCTTGGAGGTCACGGGAATGAAGTTGTGCACTGCTTTTTGTAATATAAACTCTTTGAATGTTTATCGTTCCTTTGTTTAAAACAATTTAAATCTTTTTTTTAGTCATACTTTGGTTACGAAGTCTTGGGACTACGCTACTCTGATAAATGTTTTAGGAACGATAAATTTGAAACGTCTCTTTTCGAGTCGTTCTTTATAAATTATGTTTTATTGTATCACTGTTTAGCACCCAAAGATGTATTCTGCGGCGTGTAAATTTAGGGGTGTTAAAATGTTTTTCTCAGGAAATTAAGCTGGATTAATTGAGCATGCACTAAGCATCATTTAGGAGCATAAAAATAACAGAGGATATATTTTTCACGGGGTTACTTGTAACAACTGATATTCAACATTTCAACTGATTGTACAAAAACAATATTTGTATCAATTGTATTTCAGAATCATATAATTATGATCAATGCATTGTATGCCATTTGTTCTGTAATCTACAATGTGACACCCGATTACTATTCTTCTGTTGCATACCCGATCTGGGGTGATATGGGTGAAATGGGTGAATTTGGTGGAGTGAAAGGAAGAGGCTAAAAAACAAATGGAATTCTTTGATGAGTTTGGGGTTGAGTATTGACATTCAAAGGAGGACTAGAAGTGACTGGTGAGGAAAACTCATTCATTCTTGATTGGTATGAAGAGGAGGTAGAACCATGAGAATGGTTAGTACCATGAGTTGAGTTTGTCTTCCATGAAGCAAGAGGTGGTGAAAGTGATGAAGAAATGAAAATAGGAGAAGTTTCACTCTTGGGTTTGTGAGAAGATGGAGAACCAAGTTTTGGAAATTTGAATCTCATCTTAAGGTTTCTTTTGGATGAGGAAGTTTTGGAAGAGTTGGATGTTCTAGTGGACACCATGGTTGCGTGTTTAGGTTTAGAGAAAGGTTGAAGGGCGATGTAGTGGTTTTACTACCCTTTAGGAAAAGAGCGTAAAAGTGGTAAGTATTAAGTGTCGGTTTAGGAAAACCAAACACTAATGACCCAAAAGTGGGGATCGTTCTCAAGGAGGCTAGTGTGTTGTGTAAAGATAAGATTAATGATGTGATTATGATTTATGAGAAAAGAAAAATAGAAAAGAGATTAGAAGAGAATGACGGTTACGATTATGAATTAAACTAAGATGATAAGTCGTGGACGTAAAACCGTAAAAAGTGACCAAAATTAAAAATTACCCTAAAAATTCCTAGAAAATTGCAATAAATCCTAAAAAATGTAATTATAGTTTACAAAAAATCAAAAATCACTCAGACCTTTTATTTAATTAAATAATAATTTTTAATGCTAATTAAAGCCCAAAAATTAATTTAATTAACAAAAAGCCCAAAATGAGATTTTTTAACTTGTAAACCTCTAAAATGACTAAAATAAATATAAAACTATTTTTAAAAATTTTAAAATTAATTAAAACTATTTAAAAACAATTAAAAACTATTAAAACTTAAAATAATCCTAAAAATTAATCTAATGACAATAAAATTATTTTAAAAATTGTAAAATTCCTAACCTAATGTATTTGAACTAAGAAAAATAAAAAAGCTTGAAAAAATCTAAATTTTAATTTTTAATAATAAAATAATAATAAAAATCCAAAATTTATAAAAAATTCTAAAAAGTTGCAAACTAGTTTATTTTAACTTAAATAAAACATAAATGGACTTGAAATTACAAAAATACCCCTATTGGGCCTTGAAATGGGCTAAATGACAAAACAGTCCCTTAATGGGCTTAATTTGGGCCCAATAAGAAGAAGTCAACCAAATAAGCCCAAAACTTCCTATCTGACTTAAAATTTGATTTTAAGAACAAAACTCTGAAGGCCTAAAAGCGGAAAATGTGTTTAAGCTAGCTTATTTCAAAGCAGCTTATTCTTAATGGGCTTTTTGGCCCATTGCTATAAGCTAATGCCATAAGCTAAAATTTGACACACAAGCTTCTTTTGAGTTACTTACGAGATCTGTAAAAAGAAATTTTGAAAAAGCACAAGAAACAAGCCTGAAATAAGCCAAGACTCTCTTCACAAAACGACAAAATAGTCGTTTTTGAGTTCTAGACCACCTCAAGAGCTAATTCAACTTTGAAAAGGTTTTAATGACTTAATTATGCAAAATAATCAAAAAGTTTTCAAATAAGCACAAGCAATAAGCCAGAATGAGCAATTAAGCACTTATGTAAAAGTCAACTTACTGAGTTTTTTAGTAGAAAGTCAAAGTCAAACCCTACTAAGCTCCAGATCAAATCAATGGGTCAAATAAGGAAGATATATCACAAAAAATAAGTTGTTGCAAGTTTGGATAAGCCAAAATGGCTTATGGATAAGCTGTTTGATGATTAACACTAGCAGGGGCTAGTTTTGGAGGTTCAGCAGTGGGAAAAGTTTCCGCTGCTTGACCCAATTAACTTTTTGTCTTATGTGACTTTTTTTGTGGATTCAAGTTAAGCAAAGGCACCCAAGTGATTAGTTAATCACAAGGAGTCAATAACAACAAAAAAATCACAATTTCAATCAGCCAATCAATACAGTTTAATCAAAAGATCATCAAGCATGCATCAGACATGAACATAAACAGTTATGAACTTAATAAGCACTTTTAGCAAAAATCAGCCAGCCAAACTTCACCAAATGCATACCTAAGCTATAATTAATTCAAATGAACAAATATAAACAGGTTTCATGCATTGATTCAAGGTCTAGATCAAGATTCAAGCTCAAAAATGTTGCTGATGAACAAAGAACATGCAAACTTTATACTTTGCTGATATACTTTACCACAAATCCAATTTCAAACACTCAAATCTTCTTAACAAGTTATATTAAGTATGTTTAATCACTTGTTATCCCTAAGCATGCATACAAACTAAGTGTTTCCAAAATCTTAGGTCAAAACAAGTAGATTTCAAACTTTTATAGCACAATCAAGATTTTGATGTTTTAAAGCCAATAACATGCAGCAATGAGCACTCAACCAAGCATATAACATATACCAACTCAAACAAACAACAAACAATAACTCAATAACAACTTATGCACTTAAACAGGTTAACCCAAACACCCCTTATCTTTTTTAAATCAAGATTTAAACAAGTATAAGTGTGATTCAATGTTACCCAAGCCCAATCAAACATAATAACAGTTATATTATGTAGTATCAAGCAAGATTAAGTCACAAAAACAACAAGAACAATAGAAGAACTCAAAATCACAAATTTCAAGTACTTAAACAGATTTTTGGGTTCAAGGGATCAAACCTCATGAATGTACATCCACACTCATGAATTTTTGAGCTGATGTGCCTAGCAAAACAAGGCACAAGCTTCCATAAACAAGATGCTAAGATTCAACAAGGTTAGAAGCAAAAATATCAAAATCAAAAAAGTGACAAAGCTTGATTGATGCAACCTTTATACCCACTCTTTGATTATCCCCAAGCTACAAGCCTCACAACACCTTGATAACTTCTTATCAGGGTGCTATGATCCACTTATAGCCCAAAAATTCCAAAGGTGTACCAAAGAACTTAGGAAAATATCAAGATTTTGGAAAATTGAGCATTTCTTGCACAATCTTTAAAAACAGGTTTTAGGATTCAAGTTTCATAAACATTAAACATAAACAAGAGTATATTAAAATGGCACTTGGAATTCGTCACACAATTTCAAACACAATTCATTAATGATGTAGTAAGATTTACAGAAATGTTGACCAAAGGAAAACCAAGAGCAGGGCTCAATGTTGATACCCTAATGCCTTTTATAGGCTACAATGACTATCTAGAAACATAAAAAACGTAAACCCTAAAGCTGTAGAAGTCCCAATTTGCCCTTGAGGATTTTGAATTTTTTGCTTGAACATGTGAACTTCTTTGGCTGTTTGTGGACATGTCAACTGTTGTAATTTGATCAAATGGTCCATAAGAAGCTTAGAAAGTAAGCTTGTATGTAGGGCGTTAGATTCCTTTGGCATATTTGTCTTCTTCCTCAAACGTGTAGCAGGTCACTATATATGTGATCACATGAGTGAAATGGCAAGGTAAATGTGAGTTGGATTTTGATTATGGCACCATTAATCATTAATCTGGAGGTTATAGGAGTTTAATTGTTGCTTAAACAAGAATGCCCAATTTTGTTCTTGAGTGAATAGTGGTTAAGTTTGATCTGATTAGGGAAAGATTAAGGTTTAAAAAGTTGTTTAGGCACCAAGGTTTAATAAATATTAAACAGGGTTAAGTGGATGGGTGACTTGGTAGTTTGGTGAGGTGTGATTGGTTGGTTGGAGTGAGTGGGGCACGTGTCACCCCACCACTTGTAAATCCTGCATGCTTTTACCATGAATAGTACCCTTACAATCGTATGTACATGATTAGAACTTTCCTTTTATAGCGCGTTTACATTTGAAGAACAAGAATTACAAGTACTAAGTACGCGTTGTATCACGATAAGTATTTATTGCGTATTAACACACGATAATTATTTCAATAATAATTATAATCACGAACATACGAAAATGAAATCATGAACGTAAATAATCACGAGCTTAGTTTTACGTACGTATGTATATTTATTACGAACACGAATAAATATTATAAGACACGAACGATAACTATTAAATAACGTAAAACATGAACACGAGAACACACTTATTATTTAGTCACGAGAAAAGTTCTGGTTACCCCATGTGGCCCCTTACCCGGGGACACAACAAGACAAAAGGGCTAAGCCCATTAATTTTTACTAAACAAGGGTTAAGGGGAAAAGTTATTTTCATAATAACAAAATTTAGAAAATATCAAGAAACCCTAAAAATCTTTTTCTCCTTTCTCCTTTGCTCTTTGGCCGCCGGGTATACATCACAGCAAGGGTGTGATTGGTCGATTTTGGTGTTCGATTTATTACAAGGATCGTTAGTGTGTTCATCCTCTTTGATTCATGTGATTGGTATAACCATAAACCTCTTTTCTTTTTATGTTTTTGATTTATTAATCACATGAAATCATGAATGTTTTTAATACAAATTAAAAACAAGCTATAATCATGTTAATGAATCATGGGGTAAATTAAATAATGGTTAAAGGGTGTTTGTTTTGTGGCCGACGCATAAACTGAGCCCAAGGGGGTCTCGGTTTGTTTTTATTCGCACCACCGAGACCTCAAGGTCTCAGTTTGGTGTCTTGTTGTCTCGGCAGTAGCAAGAAGGGGAGACCCCGACCTCGGTCGCGGCATGGTGGTGCTGGGGTAGGCCACGACAGCAAGGGGAACACCGGCTAGCCGGTGGGAACTCTTGGCTAGCCGGCGGCTAGTTTGACCAAGGGTGCATTTGGGTCCGGTTCACGGGTTAAAACATGGGTCCAGTTCACACATGTTTAGATTAAAACACGGTTCGGTTCATGGGTTTATTTTTACAAGATTAATAATATGTACAAGTTTATTTCTTTCAAGACTTAAATTAAATTAATTTAAAACATGAACATGATTAATTTAATTTACATCACTTAGGTTATTAATTTATTATTAATACATGAATTTTAACCTAAGTACTTATCATATCATTTAGACTATATAATTATTTAATTATTAAAATCATGACGTATAATTATATAATTTACATGACTTAAGTTATATTATTAATAGATAATAATACATGTTTTAACCTAAGTATTTTTACCTTTATTTAATTTAATCAAGTTGTATTAATTAAATACTTTAACCTATAGTTTATTTGATTCACATGAAATAATTAATAAACTATACTATCTAATTACATGACTTAGTATATTAATCAGTAAACACTTAAGCTTATATAATTAGCTTAATAATCTAGCTTATTTCTAATTATGGAAACTTTCTATTTTCAGAAACTTATTTAATTAAGGCAGCTAATCTATTTATGGAAACTTTCTATTTTTAGAAACTTATCTATTTTAAGTAGTAAATCTATTTTTGGAAACTTTCTATTTTTGGAAACTTTCTATTTTTGGAAACTATCTATTTTTAGAAACTTTCTATTTTACGAAACCTGCTATTTTTAGAAAGTTACTTATTATTACACAACAGGTATAATAATACATGAAATACAAGGAATACTTAAACAGAATAGACAGAATACATGATAAACACAGTATAAAGCTTAAATCAGTAAAACATGACATGAACATATAAAACAGGCTAAGACATGATATAAAACTAGTTACGTACTCAGTAATCAGATACTTATGCACGTATGTATTTATGTAGCATTAGTGATATCGAAGTAGGACTCTCTTCCGTTCGTGTTCTTCGTTCACTGGACACAAGGTACGGATTCTCTGTCCTTTCAGTATGGACATCCTTCCTTATTAGGATTTCCCCGTATGCAGCCAACTGTTTTCCCTAGTATATGTTTTATATGTTTTTGAATTGCTTATGTTTAATTAGATACCTAAAGCCATATACATGCATGACCAGTTTCACTTAGTTATGGAGGTACCATAACCATAACATTGGAGGCACCAGTGTTATGACTCCACCACGGCGGAGTTATACCCTTTCATCTTTTGGACATATTATTATTATCATGTGTGGCGCATGGGTGCATCCTAGTTTACATGTTTTCAGCAGATTATTTAGTGTGAATGTGGTGTGTGCCTTGCATCCTTCACAAGGAGCTGATCCCTCCTACCCAAACCAGTATATTAAATTAGAGACAACCCCTCTAATTTGCATGACGAGGTCACCCCCCAAGTATTCATGCACGGTGACAATTCATGACCTATATTGGCTAATGGTAAACATGTTAAACAGTTTTTACAAGATAAACATAAGGCTTTTCAAACTATAAAGCCAGTTTTACTAAGATATAACCAAGTTATCCAGGACTTAGTCTTTTCCGCTGCTTCATGCTTATATGCTTATATTATTCATGCTTTACTTGTATATCCGTGCACTGAGCATTATGCTCAGTCGTTTTCCTTTTCATGTTCCCAAAATGACATTTACTCAGGGACGCTCGTAGACTTTAAGCGTATGTGCATATGGATTGGAAGCTTCATAGCCTTCTTTACTTTATGCATTTATCTATACTTTCATACTCATTTCCATGGACATTGTTTTGTCCTTTCATTTACAGTACTTATGTTTGTGTGTGATGAGTTCTACTTTTGGGATACCGATGTTTGATTTCGGTATTTCCTTTATGGTCATGTAATGTTTAGACATTTATCCTTGTATGCTTTGATGACACGCCATAATCACGCATGACATTCCATTTATCAAAATAGGGTGTTACAATTATGGTATCAGAGCCAAGGCTTCAACCTGTAGGCTTTCAAAACACGACCTATGATTAGTGGGTAGTCACTATGGTCTTCCTAGAACTGACAGTCGGTTTTCATGCATTCATCATTTTTATGCATACATATATATGTCATTATCGCAGCTTTATGACTAAGTAACAGTTGGTACAGGACTGGCCATATTTAGTCACATGTGCTTTTATCGAAACTTTTAAATTTGGGACCGACCCATTTGGCGTCCCCTCGCCATGTCTTTTGTTTTGAGTGAATTGACCAGAGGCGTTCACTCTCGCGCATACAAAAGTTTTCATAAAACTGCATCATGCATACATGTACTAGTTTTCCTACATAAAATTTTTCTCATGATTTATTGGTATAAATTTTTTTTCATGTATATAGTTTATGTTTTTATTAGTTTAATCATGTATTTTATGTTATACTGTCAGATGGTTCTCACACGCGAGCAGGAACAACTCAATGCAGCAATCCAAGCTGTAGTGCAAGCTATGCTTCCTCAACTGAGGAACGAAATCAAGGCTGAGCTTCTGGCTGCCAACAACCAGCAGCAACACCTAGTACCTCCTCCTCCTCCTCCGGCAACATTGGCCACATGGTTGGAGAGCTTCAACAAGCTCCGCCCTCGAGCTTTTGAGAGAACAGATAGCCCTAGTGAAGCTGAAAGCTGGTTGGCTCACATTAAGAAGATCTTCGATGCTATGGGTTGTGATCCTGTCTTGAAGTCGAGGTTGGCATGCTACCGGTTCGAAGGTGATGTGTTAGCATGGTGGATAGCACTGAAGCAGTTAGAGGGAGGTGATGATTGGGTGGCTGGTTTGACTTGGGCTCAGTTTAGGGGTAGGGTAATGGAGCAGTTCTTTCCCAAGGCTGAGTAGGACAAGCTGAAGAGAGAGTACCATGGGATCCAACAGAGAGTTGGGGAGAATAGCAACGAGTTCATGCAGCGCTTTCTTCGCTTGGCTAGTTTCCTTGGTGCAGTAGCAGGTACTCTTGAAGAGCAACCACACCACTTCAAGTGGGCTCTTCGCACATCGATCACAAACAACTTGGTGTGTGCTACGTTTAACACGGTAGCACAAGTGGCCGATGTAGCACGTAAGCTGGAGATGCTGCAGGTAAGAGATGAGTTCGGGGAAGTAGAGAGACCCGATAAGAGGTAAACATTCGTATTCAACGGTGACCAATCCGTATTCTTTCAGTATATGTCTATATTTCGTATCTTAAAAATGTATCTTCCAGGCAAAAGACTAGGGACCGGTCTCAGTCGGCTACTCAGCAACAGCCTAATCAGCCTAAGGGAAACGATCAGACTAACGATCGTTCTGCTATGGATAGGCGTGGCGGTAATGATAATTATCGTAGCAACGCTCGACACTCCAACAGCAGCAGTCCTTATACTTACGTATTTTCTCCTATTCAAACTAGAAGATCTCATCAGAATCTTGGAGGATTTATTTGCTAATAACTACAAGAAGGTTGATACCTCTCTTGTTCAAGCATGTTTGTTTGCCTGTTTTCTGTCACAACAGGAACCCAAGAAGATTTTAGATGCTCTCAAAGAACCAAGTTGGGTGGAAGCAATGTAGGATGAGCTTCACCAATTTGCTATTCAGGATGTTTGGGAGTTGGTTGATTGTCCTAGATATGTCAGACCTATTGGGACAAGATGGGTTCTTAGAAACAAGAAAGATGAAAGAGGCATTGGGGTCATAAACAAGGCACGTTTAGTGGCTCAAGGGTATACACAAGAGGAAGGGATAGACTATGAGGAGGTCTTTGCACCAGTTGTAAGGATTGAGGCTATAAGGATATTTCTAGCCTATGCTTCCTGCATGGGCTTTACTGTCTATCAAATGGATGTGAAGAGTGATTTCCTTTATGGCACAATTGTTGAGGAGGTATATGTTATGCAGCCTCCTAGTTTTGAAGATCCAGAGCACAAGGCCTGGTACAAATAGTCACTACACAAGGCCTTGAACTCAAGCAATTGAGGGAGAGGATTGTCATTTTGGAGAATGCTAGCACTAGGCAGGGGATGGAGGAATCTTCCAAAGGGGAGGATGAGCAGATTAATGTGAGTGATAAAGGCTCACATGATGGAGAGTCTTTGGGTATTGCTGAAGCCCTCACTAAATTGAAGAAGCAACCAGGTTTTGACACATCTCTGGTTACTCCTACAAATGTAAACTTGTCTTTTACAGCTATGTTGGAACAATTTACAAGAGATGCTAAGACAAGTAAGTTGGGCGTTGACAAGCAAAATTTGAACGCTGACACACCAAGCGCTGACGAGAGTAATTTGGGCGCTGACACAAGGAATTTGAGCGTTGACAGACCTGCAGACATGGTTGATGTATTCCAGTCATCAGCTATCATCAAAGAAGTGTCTTCACAGGTATTACCATCATCTTTACCCATCATGGATCCATTAGATAAGGGTAAAGGAATTATGGTAGAAGTAGAAGTAGAAGTTCCAAAGGATGCAGCACAAGTAGAGTTTGATTCAAGGTTGGCTGCACAACTTATGGAACAAGAAAGAAAGAAGGTTGGTGAATTACCATTTGTTATCACTTCTGAGGAACAAGAAGAAAGTGATGAAGGAAGTTCAGATTCAAGTGTGATGATAATAGAACAGCCAGAAAGACTTGAATATGGTGATGATTTGGCAAGAGAGAAGCTTAGAGAGTTAAAATTGCAAGTAGACTTTGATATGCCAGAAGTTGTTCAGATGTACCATGCTTGGGAGAATAGGATTATAGAGCCTCCAGATTTGACAATTTCAGACCAAATTTGGGGATTGGAGATTCTCCTAAGAGTTCAAAGAGACTGCAAGGTAATTCTGAAGCACAAGGCTAGCAATGTTTTCTCACTGCTGAAGAGGGATAGAAGGGAGCTTTACTACATGTTACTCAGATGTCATGGAACTGGATGGACCTTCAAGAAATTACAAGGATTATCCTTTGAAGAATTGGAGTACAAGGCTTATCCCATTTAGGCAAAAGTGCAGGAAATGAACACTCTTAGACTTATTTTAGATGAAAGGAAAGAAGAACTTGAAGAAGAGATGGAAATTCAGAAAGCTATGATTGTTCCAAGGCCTTTGAAGAAGGGAGTTCCACATGAGTTCCCTAAAGGTTTAAATAAAGTGAATCCCAGTGAAGCTGTTCTTAGAAGAAGCATTAAGCTCTCACCAATGGAGGCTTCAGATATGGTACAAGTGTTACCTCTTGATGCCAGAAACCCTATCATTAGCTATGATGAAGATGCAAGTGGGTTTTGGAAGATTGGTAGATATGGGAAAGAGGTACCCACATTTACTAATCTTATGTCTCTCTTTGCAAGTATGGATAGAGAAGACTTAGCAGACCTTTGGAGGTTGTTGATGGCCAAGTATGAGACTGAAGCACCTACTTCAGTCAATGGAATAAAGCTTTGGTCAACATTCAAGAGAACGTGTGCACCAGAAGAAGAAGATCCTGTTTGGAAGGATCTTGAGGATGATATCAGTGGTCTTCAATGGCGTTTGTATTTAGCTACTGGTGTGTATTATTTGAGCTCTACAAAGTTTGCTGAGTATCTACATGTAGATGCTGAGTATCCCATGTCCAAAGAAGTTTTGGAAAAGATGAAGACAACACAGCTGGAGATTGACTATTCAAGTGACGTGGCCAAAGATTTGATTAGGCATATTTATTACCAATATGATAATATTTGTAAGATTCCTCCTAGTTCTTAATTTTTATTCAGAAACTTGATTACTAGAGTAGATATCAAGTTTAGGGGAGGATTGTTGGGAATAAAAGGTAGCCATTCCACTTGAACGCTGACAAGAAGAAAACAAGCGTTGATAAGAAGAGAACAAGCGCTGACAGATCAAGCGTTGACAGAAAGAAGTCAAGCGTTGATAGGTTGAAGACAAGCACTGATAGAAAGATATAGTCTACGCGTATTATGTTTCTAGATTGTTTCTAGTAAAGATAGGATCAATAATGTATTTTCTATAATTATCTTTACCTAGAATAGTTGATACGTAGACTCTTGTACAAGGCTTCTTATGTCTATAAAAGAAGACCTTTAGGTTATGTTTCATAAAAGTTATTCATACGTTAAACACTTTCATTGTAAGCAAGTTCGATTCACTCAATCAAGTGAAAGTTTGTTTTACATTCTTTGTGTGTTCTTGTTTAAGTGTTAATTCCGCATAACACTTAAATTACTTTATACATAAACAAGTTTCTCTACGTGTTAAACTTGATTCAATCTCGTTAACACAAAGCTAATCGATCTACGTTTGGGATCAAAATGATTCACTTTGAATTTCGCATAAATTTTTCGGCGTTGTGAGCTTCAAACTGTTTGCTTGATTTAGGTGAACACTTGAAATCTTATTATTGGGTGAAGCTTTCGATTATTCGGGTTGCCAATACTTCATAACCGTGACACTGGCGATACCTTAATGTCTTCTTAATTTAATTACATGGAAGCTAATAGAAAAGACTAGAAACCAACAATTAAGACTAAACTGCTAAGTCAATATTTATTAAGCAAAAAATATTTATAGGCGAAGGGAGAATAAGCAAACAACGAGAACACATGAGTTTTTGAAAGAATACAAGTACTCTACGTTTAGCATAGTAACTTATAATTAACTCTATCATTTCTCGTCCTCGTTTAAGAGACTTAGCCTAATATAAAGTTAAGGAATCGAAGCTAAGTTCTCAACACGCACGGTCGAGTCAAAAATTACTCTTATTCTCGCCATCGGAAAATCTACATTCGTGTCTTCAAACACTTATAAAACATGAGAAAAAATTTAAAATTTGGCCATTTTTAGCCTTATTTTGCAACAAAACGATAAACAAAAAGATAAACTTTTGAAAGCGTGAAGGTTTGGCAAGGCAAGTATCTATTCACCCCCCCATACTAAAGTTAAACATTGTCCTCAATGCTTCGAGTCTAGGGGTTGGAAAGACCCCCATACTAGAGACGTAGTCGAATGCATAATCTAGCATGGAAAGGGTGTAACCGTTAAAATTAAAGCCGTTTATGAAGTGTGCTAAAAGCCTAAGGTTAGAACATAAAAGGATATATCATGGATATTGATAAATTCTTCCAAGCAAACGATCGAGTGCTCCCATAAAACGAACACGAGAGCCTCCAATCGTGAAGATCATGATCATCTAAAAATCACATATCACAAACAACCACGGAACAAAGGTTGGAAGGGCACAAATCCCCACACGTTACTACATTAGAAAGAGATAATATGTACATAGGATAAGCATGGGACACCCCCACGAGGCACCTCGTTTTTGATTACCGAGTCATGAGCTCGACTCGGTCCCCTCAATACTAATTATCATTGGGGAAGCTGATTTGGTCGAGGTAGTTCAAGGATGGAACTTCCCCGCCAAAGTAGTGCTTCAACCTATGTCCATTCACCTTGAAATTGAGGCCATCATTTTGAGCTAGATCGATGGTCCCATAAGGAAAAACTTGAGTCACGATGAATGGACCAGACCAACGGGATTTCAACTTGCCAGAAAATATTTTCAAACGAGAGTTAAAAAGCAACACTTGATCTCCAATGTTAAAAACCCGGTTTTTAATTTTTAAGTCAAGAAACTTTTTAGTTTTTTCTTTATAAATCAATGATTTTTCATAAGCAATGTCCCTCAATTCATCCAATTCATTTAATTACATTTTCCGGTGTTTTACCGCGGTCTCCATATCATCATTACAATGCTTAAGGGCCCAATAAGCTTTGTGTTCGAGTTCAATTGGCAAGTGACAATTCTTCCCATACACAAGCTTATAAGGAGTGTACCCGATGGGCGTCTTATGAGCGGTCCAAAAGGCCCATAAAGCATCGTCCAACTTGTCCGACAAATATTGTCGATTTTCCCCAATCGATCTCTCCAAGATCCTTTTCAAAGCTCGGTTCGAAACCTCGACTTGCCCACTCGTTTGTGGGTGATAAGCCGTAGAAATCCGATGTGTAACCCCATATTTCCTTAGGACCCTTTCGGATTGGTCGTTACAAAAATGGGTTCCACGATCGCTAATGATCGCACGAGGGGTTCCAAACTGAGAAAACAATTGCTTCAAAAACTTGACTACCACATGAGCATCGTTCGTAGGCAAAGCCTTAGCTTTCACCCACTTAGATAGGTAGTCAACAGCGACAAGGATGTACTTATTACCACGAGATGATGGGAACGGCCCCATAAAGTCAACGCCCCAAAAGTCAAAGATCTCACACACTTGGATGATATTTTGTGGCATTTCATCGTTTTGTAAGGCTTTTCCTTGTCGTTGGCATGAGTCACACGACTTCGCAAGTGCATGTGCATCTCGGTAAATAGTAGGACAAAAGAAACCAGCATTAAAAACCTTCTTAGCCGTGAGATTAGCACCGTGGTAACCACCCGTGGGTCCCTCGTGACAAGCTCTAAGGATGTTAGAAGCTTCGGTACCAAAGACACAATGTCGAATGATTTGATCCGCACAAGTTCGAAACAAGTAAGGGTCGTCTCAAAAATAGAACTTGACGTCACGAAAGAATTTTCGTTTTTCTTGAGTCGTCATACCCTTAATGATGAAGTTCCCCGCATGGTAATTTGCGATGTCCGCAAACCATGGGGTAGATGAATCAAGCTTAGAATTCACTACACCAAGTGTCTCGAGCGGAAATGTTTTGGTGATTTCCTTTGGCTCATAAACACTTTGGTGAGGATCTTCCAAACGAGAAAGATGATCGGCCGCTAGATTCTCGGCTCCTTTTTTGTCAAGGATTTTGTGATCAAATTCTTGTAGGAGGAGAATCCAACAAAGTAATCTCGGCTTTGCATCTTGTTTAGCCATAAGATACTTAATAGCCAAATGATCCGTATAAACTATGCATTTAGTCAAGACGAGATAAGGTCTAAATTTCTCAAATGCATACACCACCGCAAGGAATTCCTTCTCCATTGTAGTGTATTTTAGTTGAGCCTCGGTCATCGTCTTTCTAGCATAGTGAATAGGCAAGAAGTGTTTTTCATGACGTTGCCCCAATACGGCCCCAAGAGCGTAGTCACTAGAATCACACATGAGCCAAAGGGGAGGTTCCAATTGGGAGCAACAAGAATGGGAGCTTCAGTAAGTTTCCTCTTAAGGATTTCAAAGGCTCGTACACAATCTTCGTTAAAGACAAAAGGTGCATCTATTTCGAGGAGATGTGTAATAGGTCGAGATATCTTTGAAAAATCCTTGATGAATCGACGATAAAAGCCCGCATGGCCTAGGAGACTCCTAACTCCCTTAACGGTTTTGGGATGAGGTAATTTGGCGATGAAGTCAACCTTAGCTTGGTCTACCTCAATCCCCGCTTTCGAAACCTTGTACCCTAAGACGATTCCACTTTTAACCATAAAATGACATTTTTCCCAATTTAGCACAAGGTTGGTTTCCTCACAACGCTTCAACATTCTCTTAAGATTTGACGAACACAAAGTTAGCGAACTACCAAACACGGAAAAGTCATCCATGAATACTTCCATCGTCTTCTCGATCATATCATGAGAAATAGCCATCATGCACCTTCGAAAGGTTCCCGGTGCATTGCAAAGTCCGAATGGCATTCTACGTTAAGCAAACGTTCCATATGGACACGTAAACGTAGTTTTTTCTTGATTACGATGATCGATGGGGATTTGGAAGTAACCGGAAAACCATCTAAAATGCAATAGAAATCATTTCCCGCAAGACGCTCCAACATTTGATCCATGAAGGGCAAGGGAAAATGGTCTTTTCGAGTGGCGTCATTCAACTTACGATAGTCAATGCACACTCTCCATCCGGTAACGAGTCGAGTTGGAATTAAATCGTTGGCATCGTTTGGCACAACTGTCATTCCTCCCTCTTAGGAACACAATGAATAGGATTCACCCAAGGGCTATCGGAAATAGGCTAAATCATTCCCGCGTCAAGGGGTTTTAGGACTTCCTTTTTGATGACGTCGTGAATTTTGGGGTTCACCCTCCTTTGACATTGGATTGCGGGTTTGTAATCCTCCTCCATTAAGATTTTATGGGTACAAAATTTGGGATCGATCACTTTAATGTCGGATGACTTCCACGCAATTGCCCCTTTGTGATCCTTTAGAACATCGACAAGTATGGTTTTTTCATCATTCGAAAGATCTTTCGCAATAATAAACGGCAACTTTTCGTCCTCCTCCAAAAATACATATTCAAGATGTGGAGGTAAATCTTTCAACTCGAGGATTGTGGCTCCTCAATTGATGATTTGGGATCGATACTCATAACCTCTTTGACATTGGATTGCGGGTTTGTAATCCTCCTCCATTAAGATTTTATGGGTACAAAATTTAGGATCGATCACTTTAATGTCGAATGAATTCCACTCAATTGCCCATTTGTGATCCTTTAGAACATCGACAAGTACGGTTTTTCATCATTCGAAAGATTTTTCGCAATAATAAACGGCAACTTTTCGTCCTCCTCCAAAAATACATATTCAAGATGTGGAGGTAAATCTTTCAACTCGAGGATTGGTGGCTCCTCAATTGAAGATTTGGGCTCGATACTCATAACCTCCTCGGGTGGAGGAAATGGGAAATCGTTAAGAAAATCCTTGATAATCGAGAATTCCTCATCATTGTCGAGGTCTTCGTCACAAGTACGTGGAACATCGAATTCTTCCAACGTAAAACCACCACCTTCAAATGGAGTGAAGGTTGGTGTCGAGTTATCAAGAATAGGATCAAGCATAGTGGGATTGCCACAATTTTCGTCATCACCAAAAACCTAGAACTTCTTGTGAAAATTCCTCGCAAACAACATCAATCATATCAACGAGGTTAATGGTAGCAACGGAATAAAAATGAGAAATTGGAGAATTTTGAGTTGCGTTTATAACAAGTTCCTCGTCGTTGAAACGTTAGGTGATCTTTCTAGCATGCACATAAATTGAAGCCATAGACGTATCTAAAAATAAACGACCTAAAATGAGAGGAACTTGAGGATCCGTGGGAAAATCGACAACGATGAAGTCTACCGGATAATAGAACTTTCCCACTTTCACAAAAACGTCTTCCGCCAATCCACATACGGGAATCGTGGAATGATCGGTCAACTCGATAGACATTAGTGAAGGAGTAATATTAGGAAGATTGAGTGACTTAAAGATTGGAAGTGGCATCAAGTTAATACTAGCACCAAGATCGGCCAAGGCATATCATTCTTCCATATCTAGGATTGCACATGGAATCAAGAATTTACCGGGATCACCGACTTTTTGAGGTATGCGGTTAAGATAAACCGATGAACAACTAGACAATTGTTGCAATTTCTCCTTGTTGTTCAACATACTCTTGAAGTTAGCGGCAAATCGAGGCATCATGACCAAAGCATCGGCAAAACTTACATTAAAATGAACGTCACGAAACATTTTCATAAAAAGCTCAAATTGGTAATTATCGTGCTCTTGATGTTTCTCCTTTGTAAGTCTCTATGGATAGGGCAAAGTTGGTGTAACACCAGTGAAAGTGCCGTATGATGTAAAGTTATTGTCTCAAGAGCTGTTCAGTATGAGCATCTCTCTTAGGTTGTGGCTCACTTGTGGATGTGATATCCCGAGCCCAACATTATTTATTTAATCCTATTTTACGTATATTTTTGAAATTTTTAAGAATTTTTATCGTGGAATTATTTGACGGGTTAAGTTGAAACCGACGTTTACGGTCGTAATATAACGATTGACGATTTAAGAAGAACCGATAACGACTACGATACCGAGGGATGCCCAAATATCTATAATTATTGACGATTTATCGGTAATGTAATTTTTCGAGAATTTTACTTACGGTTCGTGTTAAGTTGAGTCGGGTGAGTTTTATAGCCTTCCAAGTACATTTAAAGTATCCCAAAAATATTTTGGAGTGTTCGGGATGATTTCCGACTCCCGTAAAATTTTCAAAATGGACTAGCGAGTCGAACCCGCAAAGTTTTGATGACGTTTTATACTTAAGGCCAAAAGAAACCCTTATTTGCATTTTGGTCCCTCCCAATACCACAAAAAGCCACAAACACAAACACATACAAACATTTACCAAAAACAAAATCAAAACTCTCTCTCTCTTGTCCTTAGGCCGACGGCCAAACCACCAAGAACCACCATCCCATCAATTTTTTTTGAGTTTTAACAAAAACTAACCTTAGACCACCTCTTAAAATTCATTGGTGAGTGTTAATCCATGGTTTAATTAAACATGCATTAACAAAAATTTCCCAAAAATTTTCAAGAACATTCAAATTCGTTTTTGAGGTCAATTGTGTGGATGCATGTTAAATTCATGTACAATGGAAGTATAATCACCAATAAAACCCACCAAAATTAATTTGGTTGTGGTGATTTGGTCACCCAAACCCCACGGCACAAGGGGGTGTTTGGGGAGCCATTGTGGTTGATGATTTTGAACATTTATTTTGTGTTTGGTATTGTGTTTAGTGATGTTTTAGATTGGTACATGTGGTTGCATGTTTGTTTTTAGATGTTGGGATTATGAGGTTGGTTGATCAATAGGGGTTAGGACTGAAATTTGTGTTTGGTTGTGATTAGGGAAGCTTAGGATGATGCCTAGTGGTGATTGATAGGTTTGGAATCGAGCTTAGGCATGATTTTGGTATGGATAAATTTAGGCAGAAAGTTTGAGGCCTTTTTATAAAAATTATTTTTCCTACAGGTCTAGATAACTAAATGTAGTTATAGAGGGTCCTCTTATCTTTAATTTGGTATAAGGTAGAGCCCGTGACTCAAAACGAGCTAAAAGTTATGAGGTTTTAAAGATCGAGTACCGGGAGACGAGAACTTTCATAATCCGAATTTATGTATAGTTTTAGTCAAATCCCGAGGACCACAAGTATGAATTGGTAAATGGTCAAGGGTCAAATTTTGGTCACAAACCTGTGTAAATGAGTCTATAAGTTGACTTAGGAGTCAAAGAAGTCAAAGGCACATTTCATATAGGTCAAAGAAGTCAAAGTTGGTCGAAGTATAATTTCAGCCCGGAAAATGTAGTTTTTGAAAAACGTTGAGTAACGGGTCGTAGAAGTAAAAACTTTTATTGGGATTAAAAATGTGTTATCTACAGGTCTTATAGGATTTTTGAGAATTTTTTCAAATTTTATAAGAATGGTTAAGTATAGTAAAACAGCCCGTACTTTCGGTGAGTACCGGCGAAAATGAGTAAAAATGGATAACGTAAGTAATAAGAACGAATAATGTTAAATGAGTGATGCTTGTTGTTTTGTTTTGGCGTGAGTTATAATTGTCCTAAGTGACTTGTATCTATGTATTTTATACAGTACCGTAAGGTATTTAAAATGAGATTACTCATTACGCGTTATTTGTTGATAGGTGTTGATTTACCCGGGCATCCGTAGCGTCGTCAGTGATCATCTCTCGAACTACCGACTACTTAATATATAAGGTGTGAATTTATAGCCTCGCTTATATTTATTTCAAATTGTTTTACCCGCGAGGGAAATGCATGCTAGTTTTTAAAAGGAACGTATATCATGAATGATTGTTAGACCCGAATGTTGCCTTAGAAATTGTGTTGAGTACCAAGTTGCAAAAGACCCTAAATTCATGAACTATTAACTATTGTCCTGCCCTCGAGTAGGGGGAAATAGCCGCTTATACAATTTGTAGTACTACGGGGCTAACGACCCAATGCTAGCCGAGAAGCTGTACGTTGAGTAAGTTCTGCGGTAGATTATCTTGTATGAGAGATAAGGTATAATTGCAACTGATGCCTTTAGAAGGGGCACTGGTTTCATCTGAATCACGCCGGTAATTAATACGCGGGTGATTGAGTTAACGGATTAGTGTCATGAGCTTAAACACAATTGTCAGTATCCTGAATATAGATTGTTTGATCGACAAGTCTATGAATGATCACGAATGGTTTTTATTTCATATACGTTCAAATGAATTGTAAAACCTATGAATTCCACTCAACGTTTTCGTTGACCAAATTTTGGCATGTGTTTCAGGTAACCGCTGAAGTGTAGAATGGAGCGTGCATGGGATGGATGTTGTGTGTATGGCTTGGAGTCTGCTTGTTTTTCCTCCCTTTTCTACTTAAACAATTTTTAATCTTAATGTAATGTTGTTGTGAAACTGAAATTCTTGGGTTGAGATTCATGGGGACCGAAAACGCTAAACTCTGTTGTACCAATTGGGGTTGGAAAAACCGTGGACATGTATCATCTAACAATTTTAAATTCAAGTTTTAAGTTGGCGTCTTTTTAGCGTCGTTTGATATATCTTGTGTGAAATGAATACTGTGTAGCACCCAATGTTGTAGTTCCGCTGCGCATAGCATTTGTGGGGGTGTTACAGATTGGTATCAGAGCCATGAGTTATAGAGAACTAGGTCGTTTTTGAAAATCCTAAACTATAACTTTTGGTGTCGTAAGAAATGGTCCAAGCACACACAACTATCCTGCACGGCTCCGGTAAGAATTCTTTAGCATTGCTTTATATTTTAGATGTATCCCTCGAAATTGATATGAATTCCCTAGTATTTAGTAAGTAAATACTTTGATATATATTGAGATATATTGTTTTGTATGCTGAGTACTTATCATCGTAATTTACAAATTCTTGTAAGATCTTCTTATATGTTGCATGTAATTGGCATAACGGGCTACATCGCATTACATGGCAACACCGCGTTGTAATCCTACGTGTATGTAGGAATGGTTGTATGTATAAGTATGTATATACTATGGTATTTAAAGGCATTGCACGGGAAGCAATGGTCGTTGAGTAATTATCGTACATTAAAATGCGGTTTTGTTGAGAGTTCGGCCTTACCGCTAATTATCAATCTTGATAATTAATTTATTGTTCGAATAACCGAATATGAACCTCGTTGGATATCCTAGATACGTAAATGATGCTTCGTAACATATTTTATATCGACTAGGTCGATCTCGATTGTCGTTATCGCACCGTGATGTGTCATTTTGGACATTTTCTTTTGAAACGTAATTTACTTACGTATTACTTTATTTCCTTTATTCCTAATGGGTTTGATATGTTAGTTCACGTAACTATAACATAGACGAAGTATAATCGACGATGCGTACATTGGGGCGGCGAATCATGTGTGTATATTATGAAACGTGGTTGAGGCGTGTTGTCATTTAATCGTTGTTTACTATTCTACTTGAATTTTAAAGATGTGTTTTAAAATAGACTGGCGTTGTGATCAAGCGTGATAACTTGGAATTTGGTTGGTTTTTGTGTTAATTTTGTGGAGTACGATTTCGGGACTCATCCGAGGCCGATAACAACATTTAGTTGACATACGTATTCTCGCTTCGTTTATTTCATTTTGTTTTGTTGTTTCATTATTTTGAAGTAAATATTTTACATGACGAGGTCCGGCATTTGTGCAAGTTAAGTAAACATCGAACTTTGTTGATTGAATGATTTAAACATAAAGTGTTTTATATATTTAATATTTGGTGAATGAAACTTTTGGATAAAAATGACGTATGATGTGTTTGTAACAAGTAAAATTCGTGTAGAGAATAAACGGACATTGTGAAATTATTTTCCTTCAAGCCTTGGTCGGTAAATCGTAATAAGTAATTATTATTACTCGTAAAATCCTTGTTTTCATATATTAAAATTTGATGCTAAAAGATTGTGATGGACTTGTTAAGAATTTGTTTAAATTAGTTCGAGAAAGGAGTTTTATAATAAAATTTGCGATATGACTGTCGAGTATATATAACTTGGATTTAGTATGAATTAATTTTCGGGTCAACGTAGTAGACTTTTGACGTATCTTGTAATATAAAACATGAGTAGAAGAATTGGTCACGTATTTTGGAGATAAAAACTTTGTAAAATTGGTTTATTTTAAACATAAGGTTATGTTTACGTATGCATTGGTGTAAACTAGAACTCGTCGCTCGTTGTAGTAAATAAACTGGGATAAAATCGGAATATACACTTTAAGTATGAAATTATAATGCTTGAAATAAAATTTTAAACATTGATGGAACGTCATTGGAAATCATTTGTTTGTTTAATTGTCGTTATAGAGAATCAATATGTGTAATTTGATGATGCTTGTTTAAAATCGTTTGAAAAATCTTTTGTTTTATTCGGCGACGAGATGTGTTAATTTTAAAATCATTTGATAATGGGCTAAGGATTAAAAGTTGAATTTTATATATTTTAAAATTATTGAGATAAGCATTTTGATTGTTTATTATATTATTATTATTGAGATTTAAGTCTCGACTAAAATCAGTAAGTATCCGAGATAATACCACGTGAAACCTCTTTATCATTTGAGTCGAATTACGCGAATATGATTTAACAAAACAGTTTTGGGGAAAACATGTGTGTAATAAAAGTCAAAGGTTGATTTCAAGAGTAAATTGGGCTAGTTTGAGTCGTGTTGGATACGTGTATGTATGTGATAAGGTAAGTCGTATAAATAATAACATAAAACTTGGAAAATTCTTACTACGTATGTTTTTGGTATTAAGATATGAACATTAATGGGATTTTGACACAAGTATGGAGATTTTCAAACCTAATGATTGTCAATTATGATAACCGAGTCACCGCATCTACTAATGTTAATAATTTCCGAGAGATTGAAATTTTTCCAGAAATGAAAGCGTTGTAAAGATTGGAAAATGAAAGGTATAAATTCTTTAATGGTGTAACACAAATTAAAAATGTGTAAATGTTCGGTTTTACAAATGTACAAGGTAACACTAATTATTATACGCAACTGGATTACACAACACACGCCTACTTGTATATTATTTAATAAAGATGTATATATAATGTTTTGAGTCACGATGGTTCGATCGTCCGACATCCCTTCTTTGATTTTGTGAGTCTGTATCTAAACATGAGTCGTCATGTGATTGTTCATTTTAATATTGTCTATGGTATGAAACCATTATTGTTATATTTATTTTAAAACTACTATTTCGCTAGTACTTGAAAATGAGGGTATGTCACCCGGTGTATTTTGTCATGTTCATGGACGCCGTAAAAATTTTTTTTTCTTTCGGTTAATGGAACCTAAAATTCTGTATTTACTTGTATGATGCTATAAATCTTCGTTAGAGTGGTTGTTTATTTATATTTAACAAAAGCGAGGAGGCGAAGCCGCTTTACCAAATTGTAGAGGTGAAAGAACTCGATCTTCCTGGTGAAAATTGTTTATAGTTAACCAAGTGATTATTCTTCTCTTCCTGTATACCCTTGGTGGAATGGGTGTGCAACTCGAGACGATGGGAATTATGATCGTTGTTTTATTTTTATTTTTATTTTTGACGCTTGTGTTGATATTCGACTTTCACTCCATGTATTCGTAGATTGTTGTTGTTATCCCGAGACTTTTGTCATATATTTGAGGTATTTTCATTTCTAATGTGGTTAATTTTAGTTGGCAATTGCATTGCTAGTTTACCTCGTTCGATCTCATTGATTTTTTTTAAATTTTATTACTTGTGTGCTTGCAATGATCTTTAGTCATGAACCACCTTACCGTCATTTTGTGAATAGTCTATTGTGAAAATAGGTATGAGTGTGTCAAATGTTTTGGTGAACCAAATGCAAATGGTGTCGATTCCTTTATTTAATTATTTATTTATTTTCCTCACAAAAAGGCAAAGTAAAAGTATGTTTCCAAAGAGGACGAAAAATGTTTGATGTGTTTCTTAAAACGATGGTAGGAATATTTTCCCATTTCAAATTTCATTTCAAATGATTTAATTATTTTGAAGGCTAGGTCGAAAACTTCCATAGTCGTGTTTGGTGTGTAATAATAATGTTTGTGTTGTCACTCGATCCTCAATTATGCACAGCTTAGCTAACTATGCATAATTCGGGAAGAGTCATGTTTTGTTGGTTGTTGTTGCTTGATCCTCAAGTATGCATGATCTAGCTAATTATGCATAGTTTAGGAAGGGCACTATCGTGTCAAACAAATTGGTCATCTTGAAACCTGTAGTGTTTTGATAAATGTTTGGATGAGAACGTTTTAAAAATGGTGGATCCTTATGCAAGTAATCGTATTTTCTTTGATTCCTAAAGACAATTTTTGAATTTTCTTGTATTCCTTGAAATCTTTTCTTTCGCTTGGCGTTGACTTAGTAAGTCACTGTGACCGAGTAATTTTGGAAAATGTTTTTATGTGTCGTGTGTAATGTGTGAAGATTATCGGAATCACGAGGGTGTTGATGAAATACCAAAGGGGCGCGAATCGACACTGAGAAGAGTTTTTAACAAAAATAGAAGACTTCCGAAGTAGAGGAAAACCGAGTTTGAATAACTCTTAGGGAAAGGACGAAGACTTCTCTTACGTCGAATGTATCGTACTTTATTTATTATTCTATTCTTGTTTTTTTTTTTTATGACAACGACACATGATAAACTGTTGAAGTTTACCAACTGTGCATCAGTAATTGGAAGACAATTCCATTGTCGTCTTCGTTTATTTAAGTGAGGAGTCCTCTTTGCTTGACTCAACCATCCTTGATTATCGATGGTTAAACGATAGATATCCCTAGTTGATGATTTTGTGGTAAACCCTTGCCTTTTATGTATTTGTGTGGTAAGTAATCTGGTCGAGTGATCGTAAGTTGTGAGAACTTGAGACGACATTGTCCAATGAAGTCCGATCATGGAGAACACGTGCCATGTAATGTATTTTTTTTTAAAACTGCGAACGATGATATTTATTAAGATTTTGACCACGTTTGGGACGGAAGTAAGATGGTGTTCTTGTAGTATCTTTTGGGTATGGATCCGTGTGTGAGCACCCCACGATGACACATGTAAGTATTTTATTTCTTTTTGGATATGCATCCATAGCTAGCAAGCTCTTGAACCTTCTTTAACTTGCAATTTTCTTTTGACTGGACTCATCCGAGAATTATGTAAATATTCTTGTTTTATCTTGGCTTGGCTGATTAGCAAGCGTGGGTTAACTTGATTGAGCGGATTGACTTGGCATGGTTTGGCTATGTTGCAAACATGTCGTAATGTGATTGTATGTGTTTCATAATGGCTTTTGTGTTTGTTTGGATTGTGATGTCTTCGAGAGAGTTATGTATACGCCGAATGATTTCGTATCGATGAATTCGTTTTTGACGAAGTAGGGTTGTATGTACGTAATATCGTAATAAGGTGATTTGGTATGACTAGTATTGATTACTTCGTCTTTTATATTTTGAACGTTTTTCTATGAGGTGATGTGCGACCTGTGTGATGTTTCCTTCATGATTAATTGTTTTTATGAGGCGATGAACCAAGTGAAAGGACGATTCAAAAGTTAGAAGACGTGCTCCGAGCGCATGTGTTTGATTTTGGTGGAAGTTGAGATCGTGGAAGGGCGTGATTTGTTTTGAAGAATAAGAAAGGTGGGTCCAAAGGTATGCTGGACCGGTTGCCTACTAGTTGGAACTGCTGGATGAACTCCATGGAAATGACAATACTCCTCATGTGTCGAATTTGAAGGATTATGAGATGAAAAGGTAGATCACCAGTTGGATAGAATGAAGCAGGAAAAAGACAGTTGAATGGACTTGAAATGATTCGAGAGGCTACGGAAGAGATGGTGTAGATTAAGAATCACTTGCTAACCGCGAGAAGCTGTGAGAAGAGACATGTCAATAACCGAAGGAAGGGTTTGAGAAATTTAAGTGGAGATCAAGGATCGAGATGTTAAGAGATTGAAGCAAGGTATAATACTCATGGTGAAGGTGTGATGGAAAACCAGACGTGAACCGAAGTCCAGAACAGAACATGGAGACCTCATTAGGAAGAAGTACCTTTATCTTACTAGTAGTACATAATGCGAGCATAAGAAGAGACGAGCGCCGGGACGTCGCTCCCTTAAGGGGGGAAGGATGTAACACCAGTGAAAGTGTCGTATGATGCTAAGTTATTGTCTCAAGAGCTGTTCAGTATGAGCATCTCTCTTAGGTTGTGGCTCACTTGTGGATGTGATATCCCGAGCCCAACATTATTTATTTAATCCTATTTTACGTATATTTTTGAAATTTTTAAGAATTTTTATCGTTGAATTATTTGACGGGTTAAGTTGAAACCGACGTTTACGGTCGTAATTTAACGATTGACGATTTAAGAAGAACCGATAACGACTACGATACCGAGGGATGCCCAAATATCTATAATTATTGACGATTTATCGATAATGTAATTTTTCGAGAATTTTACTTACGGTTCGTGTTAAGTTGAGTCGGGTGACTTTTATAGCCTTCCAAGTACATTTAAAGTATCCCAAAAATATTTTGGAGTGTTCGGGATGATTTTCGACTCCCGTAAAATTTTCAAAATGGACTAGCGAGTCGAACCCGCAAAGTTTTGATGACGTTTTATACTTAAGGCCAAAAGAAACCCTTATTTGCACTTTGGTCCCTCCCAATACCACAAAAAGCCACAAACACAAATACATACAAACATTTACCAAAAACAAAATCAAAACTCTCTCTCTCTTGTCCTTAGGCCGACGGCCAAACCACCAAGAACCACCATCCCATCAATTTTTTTTGAGTTTTAACAAAAACTAAACTTAGACCACCTCTTAAAATTCATTGGTGAGTGTTAATCCATGGTTTAATTAAACATGCATTAACAAAAATTTCCCAAAAATTTTCAAGAACATTCAAATTCGTTTTTGAGGTCAATTGTGTGGATGCATGTTAAATTCATGTACAATGGAAGTATAATCACCAATAAAACCCACCAAAATTAATTTGGTTGTGGTGATTTGGTCACCCAAACCCCACGGCACAAGGGGGTGTTTGGGGAGCCATGGTGGTTGATGATTTTGAACATTTATTTTGTGTTTGGTATTGTGTTTAGTGATGTTTTAGATTGGTACATGTGGCTGCATGTTTGTTTTTAGATGTTGGGATTATGAGGTTGGTTGATCAATAGGGGTTAGGACTGAAATTTGTGTTTGGTTGTGATTAGGGAAGCTTAGGATGATGCCTAGTGGTGATTGATAGGTTTGGAATCGAGCTTAGGCATGATTTTGGTATGGATAAATTTAGGCAGAAAGTTTGAGGCCTTTTTTAAAAATTATTTTTCCTACAGGTCTAGATAACTAAATGTAGTTATAGAGGGTCCTCTTATCTTTAATTTGGTATAAGGTAGAGCTCGTGACTCAAAACGAGCTAAAAGTTATGAGGTTTTAAAGATCGAGTACCGGGAGACGAGAACTTTCATAATCCGAATTTATGTATAGTTTTAGTCAAATCCCGAGGACCACAAGTATGAATTGGTAAATGGTCAAGGGTCAAATTTTGGTCACAAACCTGTGTAAATGAGTCTATAAGTTGACTTAGGAGTCAAAGAAGTCAAAGGCACATTTCATATAGGTCAAAGAAGTCAAAGTTGGTCGAAGTACAATTTCAGCCCGGAAAATGTAGTTTTTGAAAAACGTTGAGTAACGGGTCGTAGAAGTAAAAACTTTTATTGGGATTAAAAATGTGTTATCTACAGGTCTTATAGGATTTTTGAGAATTTTGTCAAATTTTATAAGAATGGTTAAGTATAGTAAAACAGCCCGTACTTTCGGTGAGTACCGGCGAAAATGAGTAAAAATGGATAACGTAAGTAATAAGAACGAATAATGTTAAATGAGTGATGCTTGTTGTTTTGTTTTGGCGTGAGTTATAATTGTCCTAAGTGACTTGTATCTATGTATTTTATACAGTACCGTAAGGTATTTAAAATGAGATTACTCATTACGCGTTATTTGTTGATAGGTGTTGATTTACCCGGGCATCCGTAGCGTCGTCAGTGATCATCTCTCGAACTACCGACTACTTAATATATAAAGTGTGAATTTATAGCCTCGCTTATATTTATTTCAAATTGTTTTACCCTCGAGGGAAATGCATGCTAGTTTTTAAAAGGAACGTATATCATGAATGGTTGTTAGACCCGAATGTTGCCTTAGAAATTGTGTTGAGTACCAAGTTGCAAAAGACCCTAAATTCATGAACTATTAACTATTGTCCTGCCCTCGAGTAGGGGGAAATAGCCGCTTATACAATTTGTAGTACTACGGGGCTAACGACCCAATGCTAGCCGAGAAGCTGTACGTTGAGTAAGTTCTGCGGTAGATTATCTTGTATGAGAGATAAGGTATAATTGCAACTGATGCCTTTAGAAGGGGCACTGGTTTCATCTGAATCACGCTGGTAATTAATACGCGGGTGATTGAGTTAACGGATTAGTGTCATGAGCTTAAACACAATTGTCAGTATCCTGAATATAGATTGTTTGATCGACAAGTCTATGAATGATCACGAATGGTTTTTATTTCATATACGTTCAAATGAATTGTAAAACCTATGAATTCCACTCAACGTTTTCGTTGACCAAATTTTGGCATGTGTTTCAGGTAACCGCTGAAGTGTAGAATGGAGCGTGCATGGGATGGATGTTGTGTGTATGGCTTGGAGTCTGCTTGTTTTTCCTCCCTTTTCTACTTAAACAATTTTTAATCTTAATGTAATGTTGTTGTGAAACTGAAATTCTTGGGTTGAGATTCATGGGGACCGAAAACGCTAAACTCTGTTGTACCAATTGGGGTTGGAAAAACCGTGGACATGTATCATCTAACAATTTTATTATCAAGTTTTAAGTTGGCGTCTTTTTAGCGTCGTTTGATATATCTTGTGTGCAATAAATACTGTGTAGCACCCAATGTTGTAGTTCCGCTGCGCATAGCATTTGTGGGGGTGTTACAGTTGGTGTGGGTTGAGGCATAGGCATAGCCTTTGGAATCTCGGGTTCCAAATGTGGTAATGGGTCAACCTCGTGGGATTGGGACATGCTCCTTTTCGACAATCACCTCGGGTTCTTCCTTAATTGCTTCCTCCCTAGGAGCAATTGGTTGAGGAGTCAGTTCCTTAAGTGTCTTACCACTTTGTGTGGTAATCACTTTCATCTCTCCCTTAGGGTTCGACATGGTATTCGTAGGAAGACTACTCGAAGATGGTTTGCACATTATAGCCTCAAACATGGATGGAATTTTATCCTCAAACATAGATTTCCTCTTCTCGGCCTTAATCATCTCTTGTTTTATTTCATGTTTCCATTGTTCCATTTTTTGTTGGTTTTGTTGTAACCTAATTACATTTCCCTCCATTTTGTTTGTATGGATTTTAAGCTCATTTGCTAACTCGTTTTTCAACTCCTTTTTCAAGTCATTCTTAAACTCGGATCTTAGGCTAATGATCTCTCTTTGAATATTATCAAACCTAGCATCGTTTCCATTTGCATATTCAACAAATTCATTTGAAAGATCTTTCAAAGTTTGCAAACCTTTGTTGTTGTTTTGATTTTTGTTTGAAACTCGTTTGTTATTAACCCCTTGATTCCCATAGTTTCCTTTGTAATTGTTTTTGAATCCAACTTGATTGTTTCGATAGTTGTTGTTAGCATTTTGATTGGGAGCAAAACCCGGTGGAGTCAATTGATTAGAGCGGGTAACTTGACCGTTTTAGTTGTAAGTTATGGTGGCTGCGTAGGCACTCGAAGTGTTACCAGCGTTGGTAATGCACTCGGAGAACTCATGACCTCCACCACAATACATACATGAAACCTCAACCGCTTTAGCCGTAGCGGGAGAAATTTGTTCACCAACTTTGAATTCAATTAAAAGTCCTTTAAGTTTATCAAAGATTTTGTTTTCCAAGTTCGCCTCAATTTGGCAAGCATCGATGGTATTGGACAATGAAGGTGAAGCCGAAGACGAAGCCTTATGAACACTCGATGTGTTACGAGGAGTCGAGGACTATACACCTTAGATCTATTCTCAATAATCAACAATGCTTCCTCAACCGTTTTACACAAAAAATCACCACCCGCGGCGACATTAAGATAATCCGTTTCATGATCATTTAAACCATTGTAAAACGTGTCAATTTGATGCAAGTCGGAAAAACCGTGATGAGAACACTCATGTAACATTTCCTTAAACCTATTCCAAGCCGTTGAAAAACTCTCATTAAATTCTTGTGAAAATTTTGAAATCTCGTTTTTCAAATGCATAGTCTTAGAGGGCTGGAAAAATCGGTTCACAAACTTAGAAACGAGATCCTTCCACGTCAATATAGAATTGGGTGGCTCTTTCTCTAACCAAATTTTAGCGGGCCCCGCTAAGGAATACGGAAAAAGCATCATCTTAATCGAATCATTAGCAACATCCTTAAATTAGCAAGTGGTGGTAAGATGATTGAATTGGCGGATATGGTTGTGCGGGTTGTCCTTTTCATCACCACGGAATTTGTTGTTTTGAATCATCGACAACAAACCCGTTCTCACTTCAAAATTCTCCGCAAGGATAGCGAGAATCACAATAGCCTCTCCATAACCCTCGGTGGGTGCTTGAAGTAACTCCATCATAGTACAATTTGCCATGGTTGGTTCTTCTTCTACGATAGGTCCGTCAATAGGAGACTCCTCACTAGAAAGATTAGGAGTAGGTGTGGACTCCTGTTGGTTTTTTCGTTTACGTGCACGTCTTGCTTGATTACGAGTAAGCATAAACGTCACGTACAACGTGGGGATGAGCAAAGAAGATTCTTTTTTATGTTTTTAATTTTTCCAATTTTTTTGTGGTTTTATGATTATTTTTACTTATTTGGATTTTGTGATTGTATTAGGTAGACAAAAATCTACAAATCTCCTCCTTAATCAAATCTTTTGATTAAAGAAGCCTCAAGGAATGAAAACGATCACGTGAAGTGAACGCCTTCGATGACTTTAGAATGTTGGTGGATCACCAAAACGTTCAAGAGGGTTTAATCAAATGAAACCAAGAAAATATATATGATACTTAGATAATACATTGGTTGGCAAACCCTCGATTAGCCCTTTTTATCTAAACACTCACAAGCAAGCGGGGAAACGAGGCGGCGTGAAGCACTTAAGAGCCTTTTTCCTTAGGGTATATTTTATAATACCCACCTTATAGTTTGTGTTTATCAAAATTAAGCTTCACGAAAGTATTTATCTATTTTGCCGTTTCTTTCTTGTTTGAGATTCGAATACAATGATTGAGTAATGACCTCCCAATCAAGGTTGTGTTTTCACACTTTTGGAGTACTTGTGAATTTATTGTTCTACGTATACAATATAGTAATAGTATTCACACAAAAAACGAAAACCGATAATACGTATTAGTAGAGTGCTACTAAAACAAATAGATATTATGGCTATATAAAAACAACAATTGTTCAAAACTAAACACAACACGCCTCCCCGACATTGGACCCAAAATGATGTAGTGGTTTTACTACCCTTTGGGAAAAGAGCGTAAAAGTGGTAAGTATTAAGTGTCGGTTTAGGAAAACCAAACACTAATGACCCAAAAGTGGGGATCGTTCTCAAAGAGGCTAGTGTGTTGTGTAAAGATAAGATTAATGATGTGATTATGATTTATAAGAAAAGAAAAATAGAAAAGAGATTAGAAGAGAATGACGGTTACGATTATGAATTAAACTAAGACGATAAGTCGTGCACGTAAAACCGTAAAAAGTGACCAAAATTAAAAGTTACCCTAAAAATTCCTAGAAAATTGCAATAAATCCTAAAAAATGTAATTATAGTTTACAAAAAATCAAAAATCACTCTAACCTTTTATTTAATTAAATAATAATTTTTTAATGCTAATTAAAGACCAAAAATCAATTTAATTAACAAAAAGCCCAAAATGAGATTTTTTAACTTGAAAACCTCTAAAATGACTTAACTAAATTTAAAACTATTTTTGAAAATTTTAAAACAAATTAAAACTATTTAAAAACAATTAAAAACTATTAAAAATTAAAATAATTCTAAAAAGTAATCTAATGACAATAAAATTAATCTAAAATTTGTAAAATTCCTAACATAATGTATTTGAACTAAGAAAAATGAAAAACTTGAAAAAATCTAAATTTTAATTTTTAATAATAAAATATTAATAAAAATCCAAAATTTATAACAAAATTCTAAAAACTTGCAAACTAGTTTATTTTAGCCTAAATAAAACAGAAATGGACTTGTAATTACAAAATACCCCTATTGGGCCTTAAAATGGGCTAAATGACAAAACAATCCCTTAATGGGCTGACTTTGGGCCCAATAAGAAAAAGTCAACCAAATCAGCCCAAAACTTCCTATCTGACTTAAAATTTGATTTTAAGAACAAAACTCTAAAGGCTCAAAAACTGAAAATGTGTTTAAGCTAGCTTATTTCAAAGTAGCTTATTCTTAATGGGCTTTTTGGCCCATTAAGCTATAAGCTGATGCCATAAGCTAAAATTTGACACACAAGCTTTTTTGAGTTACTTAAGAGATCTGTAAAAAGAATATTTTAAAAAGCTCAAGAAATAAGCCTGAAATAAGCTAAGACTCTTTTCACAAAAAGACAAAATAGTCATTTTTTAGTTCTAGACCACCTCAAGTGCTGATTAAACATTCAAAAGGTTTTAAATGACTTAATTAAGAAAAATAATCAAAATGTTTTCAAATAAGCACAAGCAATAAGCCAGAATGAGCAATTAAGCACTTATGTAAAAGTCAACTTAATGAGTTTCCTTGTAATAAGTCAACGTCAAACCCTAATAAGCTCCAGATCAAATCAATGGGTCAAATAAGAAAGATCTATCCCAAAAAATAAGTTGTTGCAAGTCTGGATAATCCAAAATGGCTTATGGGTAAGCTGTTTGATGTTTAACACTAGCAGGGGCTAGTTTTGGAGGTTCGGCAGTGGGAAAAGTTTCCACTGCTTGACCCAATTGAGTTTTTATCTTATGTGACTTTTTTGTGGATTCAAGTTAAGCAAAGGCACCCAAGTGATCAGCTAATCACAAGGAGCCAATAACAACAACAAAATCACAATTTCAATCAGCCAATCAATACAGTTTAATCAAAAGATCATCAGACATGAACATAAGCAGTTATGAACTTAATAAGCACTTTTAGTATAAATCAGCCAGCCAAACTTCACCAAATCCATACAAAGCTATAATTAAATCAAATGAACAAATATAAACATGTTTCATGCATTGATTCAAGGTCTAGGTCAAGATTCAAGCTCAAAAATGTTACTGATGAACAAAGACCATGCAAACTTTATACTTTGCTGATATACTTGACCACAAATACAATTTCAAACACTCAAATCTTTTTAACAGGTTATATTAAGTATGTTTAATCACTTGTTATCCCTAAGCATGCATAAAAACTAAGTGTTTCCAAAATCTTAGGTCAAAACGAGTAGATTTCCAACTTTTATAGCACAATCAAGATTTTGATGTTTTAAAACCAATAACTTGCAGCAATGAGCACTCAACCAAGCATATAACAGATACCAACTCAAACAAACAACAAACAATAACTCAATAACAACTTATGCACTTAAACAGGTTAACCCAAACACCCCATATCTTTTTCAAATCATGATTTAAACAAGTATAAGTGTGATTCTGTAGCACCCCACTTTGATAAGTGGACCGTCACGCGTAATTATGGCGTGTCATCAAAGCATGCAAGGTAATATTACTAAAACATATATGACCATAGGGAAAACTGGAATCAAACCTCGGTTCCAAACATAAGCCCAAAACATAATAAAGTAAAGGAAATAAGAAATGACTAAACAAGCATATGTATATGAAGGCAAAGGAAGAAGTCTTTGACAGCATCCACACTATGCACGTCCTTTAAATGCTCGAGTCCTAGGTACCTACCATTTTGGGACATGGAAAGGAAAGTAACGGTTGAGCATAACACTTACTGCACGAATATAGCATAGCATCAATGACTGAAACATAAATAAGACTTAATAACAGCAGAAATGTATAAGTCCTGGAAAACTTGGAACATGTTCATAAAACTGGTTTTATAGTTTGAAAAGCCTTATGTTTATCTTACGAAAACTGTTTAACATGTTAACCATTAGCCAATATAGGTCATGAAATATCAACGTGCATGAATACTTGGAGGGGTGACCTCGTCATGCAAATTAGAGGGGCTGCCTCTAATTTAATATACTGGTTTGGGTAGGAGGGATCAGCTCCTTGTGAAGGATGCAAAGCACACACCACATTCACACTGAGTAATCTGCTAAAAAGATGTAACTAGGATGTACCCATACGCCCCACCTGATAATATAATAAATGGCCAAAAGCTGAATGGGACGCCACGAGCAATCACTCCGCCGTGGGGGAAGTCATAACACCAGCGCCTCTAGTGTTATGGTTATGGTACCTCCATAACTAGGTGAAGCTGGTCATGCATGTATATGGCTTTAGGTATTCTAATTAAACATAAGCAATCAAAACATATAAAACATATAATGGGAAAATAGTTGGCTGCATACGAGGAATCCTAATAAGGAAAGAATGTCCATACTGAAAGGATGGAGAATCCATACCTTGTGTCCAGTGAACAAAGAAGACGAACAAAAGAGAGTCCTACTTTGGTATCACTAATGCTACATACATAGGATACATGTATAAGTATTCTTATTACTGAGTAATAACTGTTGTCCCTTATATTTGTGATTATTAAGCAAGAAAGAAAGAAAGGTAGATAAAAGATGGAAGGTTTCTAGAGAGAGAAAGTAGTGAGAGAAAGTAGAGAGAAAATGGTTGGAGAAACTAGGTGATACTAGATTGAGAGAAAAAAATGAAATGACCAACACCCTTCCTAACATGCTAGGAAGGGTATATATAGTCCACCCACATGCGGGCTTCTTTATGGACTATATGGTTTGGGCCGGGCTTTCCTTTTGGGCTTTAGTTAGTTATTAATGAACTTTTGCCTAAAGTTAAGCCCGTATAACATGACTAATATACTACCTATTACAACGTTCTAAAATACGATACATAATAAACATATGACTGAGCATTCTTATTTGACTCAATATTTTGAGGCTAACAATCTCCCCCAATGAGAGGTCATAAACCTTGATCATTTAGGAAATTTGTAGAGATTACTAATCTCGCCGTAAATGAGTCTTGAACGTGTAATCGTAGTCTTGTTCCTTCATGCTGTGATCTTTGAGCCTTTGTCGTTGTCTTTAAGTTTGAGATCTTCAAATCATCCTTGACTTGTATTTTCCATATTGCGATCTTGTGTCTTCATCCACATGCTCACACTATTAATTGTTGAATATGTCTTTAGGCATGAGAATGTGGTTTTGAATCTTTGACTTTGATGAGTACACCGTAACGCCACCTTCTCGATACAAAACATAGACACGGACTGAATGGCTTTGACATTCGTCCTAAATCGGTAGCGTTTTACCTCCGGTCGGTGAAGACTGTTATACTATATTGAATATCGTACATGTGATTAGGTAGATTCAATTAAGAATCTCCTTAACAGGGTTTCGCGACTGTACTAGCCATTCTCTTTACTCGACCGTCTCAACGCAAGACTGCAACATAAAGAGTGAGTCCATTGGATAAATATCCGCTTTATTAAAGTCGTCAATTCAAATTCCTGGAACAAGTGTGATTCATAAAGAATCTTACCATTGTTTCTTTCCAGTTGACACAAGCTTGATTCATAAGAATCTCACAAGTCACCTACCGTAGCGCTGTTTGATGTTGACGCTAGAAGGGTTTCCATTCGTCACTGTGAATATTAATGAATATCACTCTGAATGTTCTGGCAAGACCATAAAGATATTGCGTAGAAACCTGAAGCGAGTTTAAATCAATTCAGAATCAAACCACTGTTGCTTTTCAGTTTTACACATGTTCAATTCATAAAGAATCTTACATATGACCTACCGCAGTGCTGTTTGATGTTAACACTGGAAGGATTTCAACTCTTCATTGTGAATACTAAGTAGTATTACTCTGAGTTTTCTAGCAATATCGCAAGGATATAGCGTAGGACTCTCTTGATCTTCATCCATGTGTCCTAACGAGATTTGATTGATCTCTTGGCTCTAGACTCGATTTGTGCACTTTTAGTGGTCGGAGGCTGGAGCAGATGCAACCTATTCAATATCAACTATCTCGAAACCTATTCAATATCAACTATCTCGAAGTGAGAAATTCAATAGAAGTCATGTTGTTCTCCGTCACAATAAAAAAAACTTCTTTTAAGAGAAGCCTGAGTAGCTAGGAAAGGGTTGTGCATACATCACTAGGTCCATGATGAGTTGGTCTTCATGATGAGTTGACCCGGTTTGTGCCTAAGTTGTATGGAGGGATTCTTTCTTTACACCCTTTATCCTTACATTTATTTTTCATTCTTCAACCCCTTCAATGCTTACTAAGACATCATTACTAGCACCTTTTGTGATTGTTCCAGTGCTAGCATCAGTACTTGGTCGGCATTCAACTTCGTTCACATTCTACTCCATCTTTCCTAAGGACTTCTAATAATCTATTGGATTGTCCCTGGGAAGATCCCTCCGGTTCTGGTTGGATCATAGGACTTAAACCTAACCACCCTTTTGACACCAATAATGTCGTGAATTAAAGATGTTGTGGGTATTTGATCGTAACCATGAAAACCACTTTAAATTCTAACAAAGTGTTTGAAAAACATTTAACACCTTGCTAGTTTTGTCGTTTCAGAAAAGCTCCCCTTCACATGTGCATCGATAATCAAAAGTGTTTCGCACATGTAGGTAAGAGTTAAAGTGCTTGAGTCTTATATAAGATCACATTTTAATCACATTTTCTCCCCTATCTCTAATATATAAAATCTTTTGATATTAGAGATACGAAATTTGTTCAATATATATTTTGAAAAATAGTCTTGAAAATCTCTAGGAGAAAGATGTGTTAATCTTTTGCATGAAGTTAAAATGCTCCCCCTCAAAAATTGATCCAACTGAATTGTCGTTGTGAGGATATGATCCACATTTCGCTTTTTGAGGATGGGAGTTGTTGAACACACAATTTTTGAAAGATTTTAAATAATCATTGAGAGATTCTTGAAAAAATTGTGTTCAACGCTTTTTGAAAAATCCTATTTCTTTTTATCGAAGAGGTTTTTTTCTAATGTAGAAACTCGAGTTCTTAGACGTTGAATGTCTTGACTAATCCACTCAAGTGTAAGAAGATTTCTCTTTTTTTGTTGAGGGTAAGCGCACTAAATCGTACACTCCCCCGTGAATATTGATCTGGGTTACAATCTGAAAGTGATTACAAGCCATTGTGTTGAGCTCAAAACGTTGAATGTTTTGTGACAAGCTCAACCCGTGATAGATTGCTCTACCCGTTGTTTGGAAATATTGTCCAAGATAGACAATTTCCTTCATTAAAAAAAATAAATGACATGTTTTGAAAAATATTTACAAATTTCATTCAAGCTTTATGTACACACCCGTGTCGTTATTGAGCGACATTTCTATTCACGTCCATATTACCGATACTGAAAGACATGTCGAGAAGAATACTTTTGGATTTTGAAGGATTTTTTAATTTTGTGTTTTGTTTTTATATGTTTTATATTTTTGTATTTTGCTTTTTCAAAGATATTTACAGGTATATGTTTAATAGATAAATCAAGCAGCCACCTTTGCCGGAATCTCCAGGTCTGCTGGAGTCAAACATCTCATACCAATTTGCCTAACGAGGTACTCAAACCTATCTTTCGACAGAGCTTTCGTAAACAAGTAGGCTAATTGGTAATCCGTTCCAACAAAGTATAGTTCAACGATACCTCTTTCAACTTGTTCCTTTATGAAGTGGTATCTGACATCGATGTGCTTCGTGCGGGAATGCTGTATCGGATTGCAGGAGATGGCTATGGCCGACTTTGAGTCACAGTACATAGGTACTTTATCAAAGTGGAAGCCATAATCCGTGAGTTGTGTTCTCATCCAAAGAACTTGAGCACAACACGCAGATAGAGACACATACTCCGCTTCGGCTGATGAAAGTGACGTGCAATCCTGCCTCTTGGAAGACCATCCCACAAGCTTATCTTGACCTAGAAATTGTGCACCACCAGAAGTACTTTTTCGTGTATCAAGACACCCTGCATGATCAGAATCTGAATAGGCTGGTAGAAAGAAACCGGTTTCCCTCGGATACCAGAGTCCCAAATGAATGGTATTCTTGAGGTACCGAAAGATCCGTTTAACCTCCTTGAGGTGCTTTTCATTGGGTCGTGCTTGAAATCGTTCACAATAACACGTAGCATGTGAAATATCAGGTCTGCTTGTTGTTAAGTACATGGGGGAACCAATCATGGAACGATATCTCGTTTGATTGATGGCATTTCCCTCCAAGTCAGCATCTAGCGATGTGGTTGATAATGGTGTCCCAACGGGGTCACATGAAGTCATACCATGATTTTTTATTATCTCTTGACAATACTTAGCTTGGTTTATAAAGATACCACTTGGGGATTGGTGAACTTGAATTCCAAGAAAGAATTTTAGTTCGCCCATCATTGACATTTAAAATTTGTTGTGCATTACTTTTTCAAACCATTTTGAAAGTTTTGGGTTTGTAGACCCAGAAATAATGTCATCAACATAAATCTGCACGAGCAAAATGTCATCCCCATATTTATAAGTGAACAGAGTTAGATCAATGGAACCTTTTGAGAAACCTTTGGATACCAGAAATTTCGAGAGCTCGTCGTACCACGCCCTTGGAGCTTGCTTGAGTCCATAAAGTGCTTTGTGGAGACGATACACCTTGTCAAGATAATGAGGATTAACGAATCCTTCCGGCTGCGTGACATAGACTTCTTCCTTTAAAGGACCGTTAAGTAACACCGTCTTTACATCCATTTGATAGACAGTAAATCCCTTATGTGCAGCATAAGCAAGGAAAATCCTGACCGCTTCCATACAAGCAACTGGTGCAAATGATTCGTCAAAATCAATTCCCTCTTTCTGGCCATACCCCTTAGCCGCTAGCCTAGCTTTGTTCTTGATGATCGTGTTTTCTTCATCCATCTTGTTTTTCTAGATTCAACGAATATTTAGAGAAATCACATCGTATGGTCTATCAACAAGTTCCCAGACTTTAAGTCTTTCAGACTGTTGAAGTTCATCCGTCATCGATTCAATCCAAGCATGATCAGCCATGGCTTCTTTTAATGTTTTTCAGTTCAGCAGTACTCACGGCGAGTGCGAACATACAAACATCGCCATCGGTTGCTAGTTGTCGTCTTGTACGAACAAGCTGTGAAGGGTTTCCAATTACGTGAACCAAAGGATGATCTCGGGTCCAATGATGTGTTGAAGGACGTCGTTGATAAAACGTATGCATATTTAACGGATCAAGATGGCGAGTAGAAGACTCTCCAATTTCGTGTACCGATGTACCGAATGGGTTTTGAAAATCGTCTTCGTCAGATAATGCGCCGTCTGCTTGATTAGTGTTCTCTGGAGTAATGACAGTAGTTGTGGATGTTGTAGGATCGATTGTTGAAGTGATATTCTGAGGAGGTAAATCTGCAACAACCCGTGTTGAAGTAGATGAAGTTGTATCCTTTTGTTGATGATGATCGATATCATCATTCGTATCATGAGTGACAGTGGAAGACTTCGATACAACATGTTTCTCCCCCGTGAAATATTCATCAAACATTGGTCCATATAACATTTCCAACTCTTCAAGTGTCGTGTCCACTGTCATATCTGCTCTAGGAACATGTTCAGGAACCATCTTTAAACTTGACGGTTCATTGCTGTGGTCTTGAGTACCGAGTTCCGTGCGGTTGTGAACATAAGTCATTTGTCGTTGTGGATCGGGACTTAAACTGTTTTGTTCAAGTGCCATTTCTTGCAATTCATCAAATATGATATGAATAGTCTCGACTATCAATTTTGTTATCTTGTTGTATACTTTGTATCCCTTAGACTGAGTTGCATATCCCACTAAAATGCATGCATCACCTTTCTCTTTCATCTTGTCCAGATTTTCACCATCTCGAATAATGTAACACGTACATCCAAAATCATGAAGCTGTTTGAGTGAAGGTTTACGATCATGAATTATGTGATATGGTGTATTTTCATGTCTTGGGATCATTAAGGAGCGGTTTTGTGTGTAGCACGCGGTTGACACAGCTTCGGCCCAAAAGTATAGTTGAAGTTTTGAAGCGGATAATAATGTTCGAGCAGCCTCAACTAAATTAAGGTTTCTTCTTTCAACAACGCCGTTTTGTTCGGGTGTTCGAGCAATAGATGTTTCATGTTCAATTCCTTCGGCTTCAAAATAGTTTCTCAGTTTTGAATTCAAAAATGGAGTTGAATATGTGGAGTCTTGTAGTTAAATAGTGTAGAGATCAGTACCCCGTGTTCCGGTAAGTAAGTCATTCCCATCATAATCACGAACAAAACGTGTCTTCTTTCTAAAATCAACCTCCAAATCCACATCACATAATTGACCAACCGAGAAAAGATTATGATTGAGCCCTTCGACGTAGTAAACCTTTTTGATAGTGATATTCCCCTGAACCAAGTCTCCATATCCTAGGATTGGTGCAAATTGATCATTTTCGAATCGGACCGTACACAGGAACTTCTCCACGAAGTTAATTAGAAGCTTGAGATTCCCCGTCATGTGCTTCGTGCATCCGGAGTCCAGTATGAATAGAATTATTTCGATCACCTGCAGAAGAATTAGAACACGATGGAGCATTTGCTAAATTGGATTCCATGTTAGTTGTGATTTCCGATTCATTAGTTTCCCTAGTTTCATCACTTAGAGTCAAACTAACGCACGTAGTCACATTTTCTGTCCTAACCTTAGGCATCCATGTATATCCTGGAGGACATTGATTAGCAAACCACCATTTCCAAGGCTTGCTAGCAGACTCATATAATTCCCTAATTCTGCTTCTAGGGTTCCTAGTGGTGGAGTCTGATGCAATACTTTTCTTAGGAGGGGTTGCACCAGAATGGTTCACTTTGCGTTTGGGTTTTCTAGCACTAATAGGCATCACAGTTTGCTTCTTAGTTCTAGTTTCTATTCCTTTGACATTATTCGAAACACACATAGCATGATTAGCATTAGCACACTTTCCACACTTCACACAAAGAAACTTAACATTCAAAGCATTCAAAGTCGAATCATTCATATCGTCATTACACGCGATTACAGACGTTTTATTCTTAGAAACATTGAAAATCCTAGGGTGGTCTTCTACTGTCTTCATCTTCCCTTGACTTTTGTTTTGCCAAACCTTTTCATTCATGCGAGTGCTCTTAAGCTGGGGCCGACTAACACTATCAGTGGGGACTGCTCCTGTAGTAAAAGACACACGTCTACTAGTGTTTCTAGAAGTCTGAGGTGATTGTCTTTCTTTGTTGTATGTAGCTGTAGTGGCGAATCTATACATCCCTGGTTTAACCACATTTGTGTTCTTAATACTTTGTGATCGAATATGTGTTTTGGGAGTGTTTTGTGGTAACCTATCCTTCCCATCCGTCTTGGGGGAAAACGCAGGTTTTGCTATTGCAGAATTAGAGAAAACAGATGGTTTTCCCAAGACAGAGGGTCTAGTCACTTTTTGAGCATTGGGTTGTCTTACAACAGGTTGCTTAATGCTAGGTTCCACGACTTTTCCACCCATTTTAGCAACGAGTTTTTGCAACTCTGCTGTCGCTCTGTCCTAGTCTTGTAACTGAGCTTTCAACCCTTTAATTTCCAAATTCTGTTCATTCATTTCTCGAAACATTTGGGAAAGTTTTTCTTGCAATTTATTATCATGTGGAAAACTACCAATGTCTTTTTGCAAAGCAAGTTCAAGAGAATGACAATGTTTTTGAAGGAAATCAGTTTTGTGTTGAAGTAACTCAAAAGCCTTTTTATCAATATTTTCTTTATGTTTCGAAAGCTCAAGTTCAAGACGGTCACATTTTTGATTTTATCAAGATATTTGCATGCAACATTGTTGGGAATAAAATGTAGCCAGTCCACTTGAACGCTGACAAGAAGAAAACAAGCGTTGATAGAAAGAAAACAAACGCTGACAGATCAAGCGTTGACAAGAAGAAGTGAAGCGTTGATAGGTTGAAGACAAGTACTGATAGAAAGATATGATCTACGCGTTTATTATGTTCTAGATTACTTCTAGTAAAGATAGGAACAACAATGTATTTTCTATATTTATCTTTATCTAGAATAGTTGATACGTAGATTATTGTATAAGACTTCTTATGTCTATAAAAGAAGATCTTTAGGTTATTGTTTAATATAAGTTTTTCATAAGTTATTCGTACGTTAAACACTTTCATTGTAAGCAAGTTCGTTATCATCAATCAAGTGAAAGTTTGTTTACATCTTTGTGTGTTCTTGTTTAAGTGTTAATTCTGCATAACACTTAGATTACATTATACATAAACAAAGTTTCTCTACGTGTATAACTTGATCTAATCTCGTATACACAAAGCTTAATCGATCTAAGTTTGGGATCAACAAGTGGTATTAGAGCTTGTTGAGAAACTTTTGATCTTAAAGAACACAAGAACCCTAAAATCACCAAAACCCTAATTTTCACAAAACCCTAAAAACATCATGTCAAATCCAAAAGTAACCTCCTCCTCATCTTTACCAAACATCAAGATTCCCATGCTTGATGCAACCAACTTTGAGCTGTGGAAATTAAACTTTGAGCAATATCTGGGGATCTATGACTACACTCTCTGGGAGATTATTGAATATGGAAACACATTCAATAAAGCTTAAAAGATTGCTAATGCC
Organism: Glebionis coronaria; assembly: GCA_025667525.1. Lineage (NCBI taxonomy): Eukaryota > Viridiplantae > Streptophyta > Magnoliopsida > Asterales > Asteraceae > Glebionis > Glebionis coronaria. The sequence continues at coordinate 175,410,980 of CM046874.1, forward strand.
ATTGCTCCAAGATCAGCTGTTGCTGGATGTTCAGAAGCAGATAAGAAAGAAAAACCTGATGATGGTAGAGCTGTGTCTGCTGAAGACATAGCAAAGAAAAGGGTTGATATGAAAACCCTAAACATTCTGAAACTCTCTTTGGGTCAAGAGAACCATCATAAATACAGAGGTTATAAATCTGCAAAAGACCTTTGGGCAGCTCTTGAAGTTACATATGGTGGCAATGATGATACTAAGGAAGAGAAGAAGAAGCAACTCATGCATGAGTATGTTGTTTTCAAGGCTCAACCTAATGAGAAGCTTAGTAGTGTTAGAAGCAGACTACTTGACATTACGAGCAAGATGTCCTTCATGGGGACACAAGTTGGTGATGTCGACACCATTGCCACTTTTCTTAAAAGCCTTGGTGATGCGTGGAAGATTGAGGCAAGATCTATACTTGCCAATAACACTCACAAAAGTTATACTTTTGATGATATCTACAATAATCTGAGGCTGTTGGAGAATGAAACTCCTTTGGAGCATGGAAGTAAGTCTACCAACAGTAATATGGCCTTCTTCTCACATAGTGAAGGTCAATTTAATCAGAAGGACTCATACATGCATCCAGTTACTGGATCAACATGTGTCAACGCTGGATCATGTCCTGTCAACGCCTCATATTCAGACGCTGACACATACAAAATTGACTCACCAAGAGTTAAGCCTGTTGGTTTGGATCTGGATACTGTGTGTGTGCATATATTGCTTCTTTGCCCAATGGTTCAGGATTACATATGAGGACCTTGAGCAAATAAGTGATGAGCACTTGGAGGAGATGGATATTAAGTGGAACATGGCTCTTGCTAGTATAAGAGCAAACAGGTGGAATAGCAGGTTTAAGAAGAAGATGACCTTTAATGTAAAGGACACTGCTGGATTTGATAAATCCAAGGTTGAATGCTACAACTGTCATCGTATGGGGCACTTCATGAGGGAATGTAGATCTCCAAGAAGATCTGATGTTGGCAAACCATCAAGCCAAGTTGTTAAGGCTCAGGATCCTAAGGCCATAATAGCAGTACAAGAAATTGATGGTGTTGGATGGGACTGGAGCTATTTGGCTAAGGATGGGGAAGAGGATAAAGCTTTGGTTGCTGAGATAGAAGAAGAGCATGTTCAATATGCTCTCATGGTACACTCCTCCTCTTCATCAGATAATGAGGTATATGATGATGCTTTTTGTAGTAAGGGTTGTAGGTTAAATACTGAAAAACTTAACAAAGAGGTTTTAAGATTGTTAGAAGATGTGAGTACTGAGAGATGAAAATTGTCTAACTATCAAATTTCTCTCACTCAAACTGAGAAGACAGTTTCTGAGTACAAGAAAATTGAATTTAAAGGTAAAATAAATATCTTAAAACATTAGTTAAATGCTAGTAATGATGTTAGGAACATCATGGAAAGGGTCAATGGGGAATTACAGGCTAAGTTAGATGAGGCTATTAAGAATAAGGATAATGTAGACCTTAAAATTCAGAGATTTGATAAGGCCTCGCAAACCCTAGGAGAATGTGTCAATAAACAGAGGGATCCTAAGGACATGACTAGGATTGGAATGAAAGACTATACTCTTGTTCCACCACCAGCTGGGGACTTCTATGGTGTCCAAAGAAAGGACTTATCTTGGACTAGTTTGCCAGAACTCTAAGAGGAGGAATTTATTCCTCCACCAAGAGTCCTTACCCCAATTGTAGAGTATAAGCAAAAGCTGACTGACTTGAATGAATGGAAGAAAGCCAACCCTACCTTGTTTGTCAAGGGTGGGCTGCTGAGTGAAAGTCATAATGAGTCTGCCCCTATTAGAGTAGCAAACCCAATCACTGGCAAGACTGTTAACCTTGGCTCAAACACTGTTAGAAAACCTAGCATTAAGTATGCAAAAATGAATAGGAATACTAGGTCACCTAAAAGCTAAGTTAGTGACAATGGAACAGGCTTCTTCTCTTCTAGACCTAGAGTTGTGTCTAAGAAAGCCTGTTACACTTGTGGTAGCTTCTCACATTTAGCATATAAGTGTGTCAATGCTTCCAAGGTCAACGCTGTTAAAAGGTCAAACATTGTCAGACCGAAGAATTTTGTGGAGCAAAGTCCACAAGTTGTTAGACCAGTCCCATTCTTCACTAGAAGGTCTAACACCCATGGACAAAGTCCATTTCAGAGGACCAATACTTGGTCTAATAGGCAATGGGTTTTTGTAGCAAACGATAGGTTCAACGCTGACAAGGGTAATTTCAGCGTTGACAAGACTAAATCCAACGCTGACAGAAACGTGACCAGACCTAAATATTTGCAACCACAGGGTAAGGGGTCTAAAGCTTCTTCTAGCTTGAAATGGAGACCAAAGCAAGCTCAAAACCCTAATTCTAATGGGATTTCTATGACCTGCAACAGATTTAATTATATTTTAAAGGTCATTACAAAACCAATTAGGGTTAACTGGGTATTTCATCCAAAAAGGGATGAACAAGGGGTTGTTATGAGAACTAAGTTTGTTCTTGTTGAACAACCAGATGAATCCAAGTCTGCTCAGGCTTGGGTTCCCAAAGAAAACTAACTTGTTTTCTTTATGTGCAGGGCATTCCAAAACAGGTAAATGATTATGGATATTGGGATAGTGGATGCTCAAGGCACATGACTGGGAAGGAAGATTATCTCACTAACTTTACTCCCATTAAGGATGGTGATAAGGTTTACTTTGGAGGCGGATATGGAACTATCACAGGCAAAGGAACTCTTCTCACCAAGAACTTGCGTTTTGAGAACGTGTTTCTGGTAAAAGAACTTGATTACAATCTTTTTAGTGTATCACAAGTTTGTGATAACAAAAATAAAGTTTTGTTTACTGATACTGAATGCTTGGTGTTAAGCAAGGATTATAAAATTCCAGATGAGAAATATATTGACTATAGGACACCTAGACATAAAGACATATATAATGTGAATCTTAATGGTATTAGGATGAATAATACTATGTCATGTTTTTATGCTAAAGCTTCAGTTGATGAGAGTAATCTATTGTTGTCCCATCATATATGATGATATAATAGCACGAATTCAAGAAAGAAAGGTAGATATGAGATGAATTTTAGAGAGAGAAAGTACTGAGAGAAAGTAGAGAGAAAAATGGTCGGAGAAACTTCTGGAATATTAGATTAGAAGAAAAAATGAAATGAGCCAACCAACCTCTCCTTACATGCAAGGAGAGGTTTATATAGCCTTGCCTACATGTGGCATAATGGGCTATATGATAATGGGCCGGGCTTTACTTTTGGGCTTTGGTTACTTATTAATGAACCTTAGCTTAAAGTTAAGCCCGTAATAACACGACTAATCTACTACCTGTTACGACGCTCTAAAATACGATACATAATAAACATATGACCGAGCATTCTTGTTTGACTCAATATTTTGAGGCTAACATCTATGGCACATGAGACTAGGGCACATAAACTTTAAGAATATAAACAGACTTGTGAGACTTGGCTTGGTTGATGGTTTGCCTGAAAAGGCTTTCTACAATGACCACTCTTGTGTTGCATGTCTTAAAGGCAAGCAGCACAAGGTCTCATTTAAGTCTAAACAGGTGCTTTCGTAAACAAGTCGGCTAATTGGTAATCCGTTCCAACAAAGTATAATTCAACGATACCTCTTTCAACTTGTTCCTTAATGAAGTGATATTGGACATCAATGTGCTTCGTGCGGGAATGCTGTACCGGATTGTAGGAGATGGCTATGGCCGACTTTGAGTACAGTACATAGGTACTTTATCAAAGTAAAAGCCATAATCCGTGAGTTGTGTTCTCATCCATAGAACTTGAGCACAACACGCAGATAGAGACACATACTCCGCTTCGGTTGATGAAAGTGACGTGCAATCCTGCTTCTTGGAAGACCATCCCACAAGCTTATCTTGACCTAGAAATTGTGCACCACCAGAAGTACTTTTTCGTGTATCAAGACACCCTGCATGATCAGAATCTAAATAGGCCGTTAGAAAGAAACCGGTTTCCCTCGGATACCAGAGTCCCAAATGAATGGTATTCTTAAGGTACCAAAAGATCCGTTTAACCTCCTTGAGGTGATTTTCAGTGGGTCGTGCTTGATAACACGCACAATAACACGTAGCATGTGAAATATCAGGTCTGCTTGTTATCAAGTACATGAGGGAACCAATCATGGAACGATATCTCGTTTGATCGATGGCATTTCCCTCCAAGTCAGCATCTAGCGATGTGGTTGATAATGGTGTCCCAACGGGGTCACATGAGGTCATACCATGCTTTTTGATTATCTCTTGACAATACTTAGCTTGGTTTATAAAGATACCACTTGGGGATTGGTGAACTTGAATTCCTAGAAAGAATTTTAGTTCGCCCATCATAGACATTTCAAATTTGCTGTGCATTACTTTTTCAAACCATTTTGAAAGTTTTGGGTTTGTTGACCCAAAAATAATGTCATCAACATAAATCTGCACAAGCAAAATGTCATCCCCATATTTGTAAGTGAACAGAGTTAGATCAATGGAACCTTTTGAGAAACCTTTGGATACCAGAAATTTTGAGAGCTCGTCGTACCACGTCCTTGGAGCTTGCTTGAGTCCATATAGTGCTTTGTGGAGACGATACACCTTGTCAGGATAATGAGGATTGACGAATCCTTCCGGTTGCATGACATAGACTTCTTCCTTCAAAGGACCGTTAAGAAATGTTGTCTTTACGTCCATTTGATAGATAGTGAATCACTTATGTGCAGCATAAGCAAGAAAAATCCTAACTTCTTCCATTCGAGCTACTGGTGCAAATGATTCTTCAATATCAATTCCCTCTTTCTGGCCATACCCCTTAGCCACTAGCCTAGCTTTGTTCTTGATGATCGTGTTTTCTTCATCCATCTTGTTTTTCCAGATCCAACGAAGATTTAAAGGAGTCACATCGTATGGTCTGTCAACAAGTTCCCAGAATTTAAGTCTTTCAAATTGTTGAAGTTCATCCGTCATCGATTCAATCCAAGCATGATCAGCCATGGCTTCTTTGATGTTTTTCGGTTCAGCTGTACTCACGGCGAGTGCGAACATACAAACATCGCCATCGGTTGCTAGTTGTTGTCTTGTACGAACAGGCTGTGAAGGGTTTCCAATTACGTGAACCAAAGGATGATCTTGGGTCCAATGATGTGTTGAAGGATTTCGTTGATAGAACGTATGCATATTTGATGGATCAACATGGCGAGTAGAAGACACTCCAGTTTCGTGTACCGGTATATCGAATGGGTTGTGAAAATCGTCATCGTCAGATAATGCACCGTCTGCTTGATTTGTGTTCTCTGGAGCAATGACAGTTGTTGTGGATGTTGTAGGATCGATTGTTGAAGTGATATTCTAAGGAGGTAAATCTGCAACAACCCGTGTTGAAGTAGATGAAGTTGTATCCTTTTGTTGATGATGATTGGTATCATCATTCGTATCATGAGTAACAACGGAAGACTTCGATGCAACTTGTTTCTCCCCCGTGAAATATTCATCAAACATTGGTCCATATAACATTTCCAACTCTTCACGTGTCGTGCCCACTGTCATATCTGCTCTTGGAACATGTTCAGGAACCAGCTTTGAACTTGACAGTTCATTGTTGTGGTCTTGAGTTCTGAGTTCCGTACGGTTGTGAACGGAAGTCGTTTGTCGTTGTGGATCGGGACTTAAACTGTTTTGTTCAAGTGCCATCTCTTGTAATTCATCAAATCTGATATGAATAGTCTCGACTATCAATTTTGTTCTCTTGTTGTATACTCGGTATCCCTTAGACTGAGTTGCATATCCCACTAAAATGCATGCATCACCTTTCTCTTTCATCTTGTCCAGATTTTCACCATCTCGTATAATGTAACACGTACATCAAAAAACATGAAGGTGTTTGAGTGAAGGTTTGCGATCATTAATTATGTGATATGGTGTCTTTTCGTGTCTTGGGATAATTAAAGAGCGGTTTTGTGTGTAGCATGCGGTTGACACGGCTTCGGCCCAAAACTATAGTGGTAGTTTTGAAGCGGATAATAATGTTCGAGCAGCCTCAACTAAAGTACGGTTTCGTCTTTCAACAACGCCGTTTTTTCGGGTGTTCGAGCAATAGATGTTTCATGCTCAATTCCTTCGGCTTCAAAATAGTTTTCAGTTTTGAATTCAAAAATTCTGTACCTCTGTCAGTACGAACCACTTTCACTTGAGCTTGAAGACCACGTTGTATCATTTTAAGGAAGCTGATGAGAACATCGGGTGTTTCATCCTTGGACCTCAAGAAGTGAGTCCATGTGTACCTTGAGTAGTCATCGATAATTACCATAACGTATTTCTTCCCATTGATACTTTGAACATGCATGGGACCACACAAATCTATATGAAGAAGATCTAACCGTCCTTTAGAGCTTGGTGTAGTCTTTGTCTTGAAACTACTCTGTTTAGCTTTACAAAGCTCACAAGAAGAACAAAGATGATCTTTGATGAATTTCAAGTTAGGAAGGCCTCGCACAATATCTTTCTTGGAAAGCAAGTTGATGGTATCAAAGTTAAGATGAGATAAACGTTGATGCCATAACCAAGCTTGAGTCGTTGAAGCTTTAGCCATGAAACAGATTGGAGTTGAAGATGTGGAGTCTTGTAGTGAAATAGTGTAGAGATCAGTACCCCGTGTTCCGGTAAGTAAGTCATTCCCATCATAATCACGAACAAAACATGTCTTCTTTCTAAAAGCAACCTCCAAATCCGCATCACAGAATTTACCAACCGAGAAAAGATTGTGATTGAGCCCTTCGACGTAGTAAACCCTTTTGATAGTGATATTCCCTTGAACCAAGTCTCCATATCCTAGGATCGGTGCAAATTGATCATTTCCGAATCGGACCGTACCCAGGAACTTCTCCGCGAAGTTAATTAGAAGCTTGAGATTCCCCGTCATGTGCTTCGTGCATCCGGAGTCCAGTATGAAGAGAATTATTTCGATCACCTGCAGAAGAATTAGAGCATGATCTAGCATTTGCTAAATTGGATTCCATGTTAGTTGTGATTTCCGATTCATTAGTTTCCCTAGTTTCATCACTTAGAGGCACACTAACGCTCGTAGTCACATTTTCTTTCCTAACCTTAGGCATCCATTTATATCCTAGAGGACATTGATTAGCAAACCACCATTTCCAAGGCTTGCTAGAAGACTCATATAATTCCCTAATTCTGATTCTAGGGTTCTTAGTGGTGGAGTTTGAAGCAATACTTTTCTTAGGGGGGGTTGCACCAGAATGGTTCACTTTACGTTTGGGTTTTCTAGCACTAATAGGCATCACAGATTGCTTCTTAGTTCTAGTTCTACGCCTTTGACATTAGTCGAAACACACATAGCATGATTAGCATTAGCACACTTTCCACATTTCACACAAACAAACTTAACATTCAAAGCATTCAAAGTCGAATCATTCAAATCGTCATTACACGCGATTACAGACGTTTTATTCTTAGAAACATTGAAAATCCTAGGGTGGTCTTCTACTTCCTTCATCTTCCCATGACTTTTGTTTCGCCAGACCTTTTCATTTATGCGAGTGCTCTTAAGCTAGGGCCGACTAACACTAGCAGTGGAGACTACTCCTATAGTAAAAGACACACGTCTATTAGTGTTTCTAGAAGTCTGATGTGATTGACTTTCTTTGTTTTATGTAGGTTTAGTGGCAATCTATACATCCCTGGTTTAACCACATTTGTGTGCTTAATGCTTTGTGATCGAATATGTGTTTTGGGAGTGTTTTGTGGTAACCTCTCCTTCCCATCCGTCTTGGGGGCAAACGCAGGTTTTGCAAATGCAGAATTAGAGAAAACAGATGGTTTTCCCAAGACAGAGGATCTAGTCACTTTTTGAGCATTGGGTTGTCTAACAACAGGTTTCTTAACACTAGGTTCCACAATCTTCCCTCCAATCTTAGCAACGAGTTTCAGCAACTCTGCTATCGCTCTGTCCCTGTCTTGTAACTGAGCTTTCATCCCTTTAATTTCCAAATTCTGTTCATTCATTTCTTGAAACGTTTGGGAAAGTTTTTCTTGCAATTTATTATCATGTGGAAAACTACCAACGTCTTTTTGCAAAGCAAGTTCAAGAGAATGACAATGTTTTTGAAGGAAATCAGTTTTGTGTTGAAGTAAGTCAAAAGCCTTTTTATCAACATTTTCTTTATGTTTCGAAAGCTCAAGTTCAAGACGCTCACATTCTTTGATTTTATCAAGATATTTGCATGCAACATCAGAATATTCATAGATATCAGCACAAGATTGAAGAGTAACACACAAAATATCTTTGGAGAGACATTCTTCTAAGAGTAGATCATATTCGTTTGAAAATTCTGATTTGTCATTCTGAAGTTCATCAATTTCTTTTTCAAGCGACTCAACATATTTCAAATCATCAAACATTTCTGACCGGATCAAATTTTCAAACTCAAGAACATGTTCTTTTATTATCTTCGTATTTGGTATTAAAAGTTCTTTCACAAGTACAGTTATGTCGTGAGGAATCTTGGTTTTCCACTTATCCTTTTGACGTTTTTCCCAATCGCTTTCAACAATTGATTGAACATTATCAACGTGGTGTTTAAGAAAACCAAGTGTTTTTCTACTTTTTGCTTTTAGAAGCATCTAGAGGCAAATAGTAAATATATTTAAAAACATTAGTTTTCCTCTTAGCGGCAAAAGCCTTTTTCCATTGAATTCTTTTTGTTTGCATTCTAAAAAGAATTCCTCACGAGACTTCTCTTTTTGTGGAGTGAAAAGACCATAAAGACTGTTTAGATAAGCATAGTTATATGGTTTGACAAAATCTTTATTGACCGGTGATCTACTCTCCTCATCTCAAAGGGACGTCTCTTCACTATCTAGATTAGCTATTGGGCAGTCATTATCAGTCCATTCGGACTCATCAAGATATAAGTGAGGGTTCGCAGCTTGAGCTTGTTCGAGGTACTTGGGGGTGGCAAATCTAGGTTGACCCTTGAAAAACGACCGAGGTGCTATCATTCTTTCGGTTTGAATAGAGTCATGTGTATTATAAACAACTTTTTTCAAAAAATTGACTTTCTCTTCGAGATCCTTTACTTTTTCAGTATCTTTGCTTTGTCTATTTTTGAAATCTTGTTTTAATGTTTCAACCTCTTGTTTCTTCTCGTCAAGAATTTTAGCAGAATCGATGGTGTTCATAGAAAGCCTCTGTTCAAGTTCATTAACTTTTGTCGTGGCAAGGTACGTTTTTTGACGTTCATCACTTAATAAAACATTAAATTGACGTTTTTCTTTAGTTAACAAAGCAAGAGCTTCATTGTATTTATTTTCAAAATCGTCCTTTTTAACGTTGATGACACGACTTTTGTACCCCTCAAGCTTGTTGGTCTTTTGAAGAAGCTCAACCCTATAACTATCAATAGTCTCACTAGATTTTATAAGAGCGGCTTTGCATTCTTCAAAGTTTTTAGTGAGCGCTGCGTTTGCCTTCTTTAATTGATTTTGATTCTTTCTATTTTCATTAACATCTTTTTGTAAACTAGCAATTAAATTAGCAAGCGTGACACGCTCCTCGTCATCATACTCATTTGCATGTTGATCATCCTCAAACTCATTATTACACATGTCTGATGAATCGGGTGTGGTATTGTTGTCAATCGTTTCCATCATACACGTGTCAGTAATTGTTGTTGGTAGATCACTATGCTCATGTGTATCACCAAACACATTATATTCAGCATCATCTTGTAACTTATCAATTGGCTCGGTATCAAAGATAGGACCATTGTCATCTTTAGTGACGTTAAGGACCTCATGAATCTTTGCCATGTATGAATAATGTGCCTCGAGTTCTTGGTCGGAGAGTTCATGATCTGTGTCGTCAAGCATTTCTCCTTCCTCAGCTGATAACTTGATTCCAGCTTCCATTTTCTTGCACAACAACATCTTTTCCTTATTATAACCATAATCTTTAACCCTCTTTCGTTGCCTGCATTCCCTAGCCAAATGCCCAAGACCTCTGCAGTTATAACACTGAATCCCACTTTGTTGCACAACTTGAGTACCAACTGTTTCCCTATTTCCAACAATAATAGCCACCCTCTGATTATCATACTTAGGTTATCGATCATACTTTGGAGGACTCTCAGCACGTCTTCGTGTGTCATAACTTGGAGGACTCTGTGCATGGGTGTTCCTCGGGTTTGAAGATGTTCGAAGGTTGTTGTTGGTGGGTTTGTAGATTTTCTTATATTGCTTCATAACGAAAGCCATTTGTTGCTTGAATTCCCTATCCTTTTGAGCTATTTCTTCATCACTGTCTTCTTCGGATGATTGCTCAGGTGTGGGTGATGGTGCTCGTGCAACTTCTTTCCCTCGGGATCGTGTTGGAACATGTGACTTGGAGACAATGGATGATCGTGGTGATGATGATTGAGTAGAGTAGGTCTTTGAAGTACGAGAGTGATAATATGGGTAATGTTGAGTGGTAGACACCAAAGCAAGTGGATTGGAAATCTTTGTAACTCGTTCAGCTCGAAGTTCATTTGCCTCATTTTGAAATTGTTTCAAAATGTCAAAGAGCTTGTGATATGAAACTTCGTCTAACTTTTGTTGTTGTTTCACCAAGGTCACAAACCGTGTCCACTCTGGTTGAAGTTGCTGTAGAAATTGGACATTGACTTGCATGGTGGAAACTTGCAAGTTGTTTCGGGTCATATCATTCATCATCTTGTAGAATCGGGAGTATTATGAATCAATTGATTCCCCATCCTTTGATGTAAACTTGCCAAAGTTCCAAAACATCTTAGTTTTCACATCTTGTTTGTTAAGTGATTCACCTTGTTGCAATCTTTCAATGGCCGTCCACATTTCTTGAGCAATAGGACATGCGTCAACCGTAGAGTAAATTTCGTCTCCAATGCCACTGAGAATTAAGTAGATTTCTTCCTTCTCTGCATCAAACCACGCACGGTTCTCTGGGGTAAGGTCGGTCCTCTTTTCATCACGTTCATATGCGGGTTGTGCGTCACTTGTGTCTGTGGCTGGTACTGCAGGAACTTGAATCCTTGAGAGTTTATAGGGTCCATCCAAAATGCATTGCCTTAAAGCATCACCGTTAGGTTTTGTGTCAAGGTAACGTATAAAACGGGATTGCCATTGATCATATCGACCCGACACAAGCATTGGTGGTCTCTCTTTGTTACCCGCCACCATTATGTTGTTGTTCGTCACCCGATATTCGGCAGTAGAATCCATCTCAATATTCTCTGAAATGATTAAGTGAATATGGATCTTAAGTAGATTTGTTGTGATTGTTGTTGTGGTTAAAATTCCGAAACTTGCAATATTTCTTCAGTCCGACAATAAATTTCCCAGTCCGACAAAAACAGTAGACCAAAAATTTTGTGATCGCCAAATATTGAAATCGAGCTTGAAATGTCCTAAAACTAGTATGGAAAGAATTTGAATTTACTTGACGGAAAAATTTTAACTCCGAAACTAGTCTAGATGGTGGCTAAGTCTAAAAAATACTCGAACAAAAATTTGGCTTAACAGAACTCAATATCCCATCGCAATGTTATCCCATCGCAATGTGTTCCCATCGCAATGTCTGTCGCAATGTGTTCCCATCACAATGTCTGTCGCAATGTCTGTCGCAATATCCTATCGCAATGACCTTGTCGCAATAACCCCTGTCGCAATCTATCTCAATCGTAATAATAGATCGCAATCTCAATCGGAATATCCAATCGCAATCTCTGTCGTAATAACAGCCAATCGCAATCTGAATCGCAATGTCGACCGCAATGAAAAACCCTAGCGTATTGTGATGGAAGGGAAGGAATCCGGTCGCAATAAGGGTACTTTTCCGAAATTGTAGGCCAAAAAATGAGATTTTTACCAAGAAAAACGTGATTTTACCCAAACCAAAGCAACCAGATCTCTACCACAACTATGTAGGAGATTTAGATCAAGATTTAGAACATGGAAAACACAAAAAAAATGAATTTGAGAAGTGAAAGAAAGATCAAAACGTGTGAATCAAAGAAAAACACCACAACCAATCACAAAACTACCCCATGGCGATTGTTACCAATTGTTGTCCCATCATATATGATGATATAATAGCACGAATTCAAGAAAGAAAGGTAGATATGAGATGAATTTTAGAGAGAGAAAGTAGTGAGAGAAAGTAGAGAGAAAAATGGTTGGAGAAACTTGTGGAATATTAGATTAGAAGAAAAAATGAAATGAGCCAACCAACCTCTCCTTACATGCAAGGAGAGGTTTATATAGCCTTGCCTACATGTGGCATAATGGGCTATATGATAATGGGCCGGGCTTTACTTTTGGGCTTTGGTTACTTATTAATGAACCTTAGCTTAAAGTTAAGCCCGTAATAACACGACTAATCTACTACCTATTACGACGCTCTAAAATATGATACATAATAAACATATGACCGAGCATTCTTGTTTGACTCAATATTTTGAGGCTAACATCTATGGCACAGGAGACTAGGGCACATAAACTTTAAGAATATAAACAGACTTGTGAGACTTGGCTTGGTTGATGGTTTGCCTGAAAAAGCTTTCTACAATGACCACTCTTGTGTTGCATGTCTTAAAGGCAAGCAGCACAAGGTCTCATTTAAGTCTAAACAGGTGCACTCTAGTTCTAAACCACTTCACTTGCTGCATATGGACTTGTTTGGTCCAACTAATATAGAAAGTTTGAATGGTAAATCATACTGCTTTGTCATCACAGATGACTTTTCTAGGTTTACTTGGACTTTCTTTTTAGCTATGAAGACTGACACTGTGGATACTCTAATTGACTTTATTACCTAACTTGAGAAGAAAACAGGTAATGAAGTTAAAATGCTTAGAAGTGAAAATGGTGGTGAGTTTAGAAATAAGCTTTTGGATGATTTTTGTGCCAAGAAAGGGATTACTAGGCAGTTTAGTGTTGCCAGAACCCCACAACAAAATGGGGTTGCTGAGAGAAAGAATAGAACCCTAATTGAAGCAGCCAGAACCATGTTGGCTGATGCTCACATTCCCATAGCCTTTTGGGCTGAGTCTGTGAATACAGCTTGTTATGTTCAAAATAGAGCATTGGTCAACAAGATACATAATAAAACACCTTATGAGTTACTTTGGGGAAGGAAACCTAATATTGGTTTTCTTAAACTTTTTGGCTGTCATGTAGTTATGTTAGATACTAGTGATGCCTTAGGTAAATTTAGTGCTAATGGTGAAGAAGGCTACCTCATGGGTTATTCAGTGCAGAGCAAGGGATATAGGGTTTATCTTAAGAAGGAAAAACTTATACTTGAAAGAGTACATGTTAGGTTTTTAGAGAGTAAACCTCGTGATCCTGAAAGTGGTCGAAATTGGTTGTTTGACTTGGAACCTCTATCTAGGACTTTGAATTATATGCCTGTCACTAATCCAGACATTGTGAAGGTAACTTCAAATGTTGTGGAAGAACCAGTGTTGATGTTTCAGGTACACGGATTAATGAAGAGATTGGATCACAAGCAGCCAAGTCATCTCCCATACAAGATTATGTTACCATTCCCATATGGACATATGCTTTTGTTGCTGCTGCTGCTGCTGGAAAGGAAAATGGTGGTCCCCAAGTACCACCAGTTAACAACATGCATGATCCTTCAGGCGCTGACAAAGGAAAATCTAGCGTTGACAGGACAAATTCAGGCGTTGATGGCTCAAACGTTGACAACACCAATTCAGACGTTGATAACCCAAACGCTGATAACCAAGGTTCAGGTGTTGACAACACTTTTGAGCATCTCTTCTCTTCAAATTTTGAACAAGGTGAACCTTCAAATAGAAGTGAAGAGGTTCATATTAATATTGATGAAAGAGAGTCTGAAGAAGATATTGGCAACATGGATGATGAGATTGAAGACAACAGACTTTTTGAGGGAGGAGTTCTCACTTCTACAATGAAGAATCATCCTCCTTCTAAAATTATTGGGGATGTCATGACTCCTGTTCAGACAAGAAGATCTCATCAAAGTCTTGGTGGATTTATTGCCAATATACATAAGAAGGTTGATACCCCTCTTGTACAAGCATGTTTGTTTGCCTGTTTTCTGTCACAACAGGAACCCAAGAAGATTTTTGATGCTCTCAAAGAACCAAGTTGGGTTGAAGCAATGCAAGATAAGCTTCACCAATTTTCTATTCAGGATGTTTGGGAGCTGGTTGATTGTCCCACGTATGTCAGACCTATTAGGACAAGATGGGTTCTAAGAAACAAGAAAGATGAAAGAGGCATTGTGGTTAGAAACAAGGCACGTTTAGTGGCTCAGGGATATACAGAAGAGGAAGGGATAGACTATGAGGAGGTCTTTGCACCAGTTGCAAGGATTGAAGCTATAAGGATATTTCTAGCCTATGCTTCCTGCATGGGCTTCACAGTCTATCAAATGGATGTGAAGAGTGCCTTCCTCTATGGTACAATTGTTGAGGAGGTATATGTTATGCAGCCTCCTGGTTTTGAGGATATAGAGAATCCAGACAAGGTGTATAGAGTCAAGAAAGCCATGTATGGACTTCATCAAGCCCCAAGAGCATGGTATGGTACATTGTCCACTTATTTGGTAGAAAATGGATTCAAGAGGGGCACCATAGACCAGACATTATTTACAAAGAAGGCTGGTAAGGATGTCTTACTTGTTCAGGTTTATGTTGATGATATCATCTTTGGTTCTACTAATCCAAAGATGAGTGAAGACTTTTCAAAGCTTATGACAGACAAATTCAAGATAAGTGCAATGGGGGAGATGAACTTATTTCTAGGGTTACAGGTTCAGCAAAAAGAAGATGGTATCTTCATCTCTCGGGATAAGTATGTAGTAGAGATCATGAAGAAGTTTGGCTTTTCTCCTGCTAGCAGTAGGGGCTTGCGGCTAATGGAGAAAAGGCCCACCGAGAGTCTCTCGACTCTCGGTTTGTACGCCATATGGACGCAGCAACACCAAAAACGACCCCCCCCCCCTATTTAGCTTATTATATACATGTTTTAGATCACCCGTCTTGGATTTGTGATCGATTAAACCAAAGAAAAGAAAAATAAAAACGAGTTAATGGTTACCTTAATTCGTGATTAGGATTTAGGACACTAACAACCTTGGTCTCTTGGATTAGTTGCCATGTTTTTCTTGGTTCCCATGGTGTTGGTCGACGGCAGCAAGGAAGACAAAGGGAGAAAACATACGGCTGTTTCTTTTTGTGTCTAGGGTTTCATAGGATTTTGTCTAAAAAATGTATGCCCCGTCCCTTTTCTTTTTATGCCGATATAAGCCCATTTGGGCCTAGATCCCATGCTTGTATTTTTCTCCCTTATCCAAATGGCCCAACAACAGCCCTCATATATTTTATAAAAATTCGCGTCTTGTTAAAAGACGCGCGTAATCGTATATTGAAATGTCATGAATTCTCATAGTTATTTTTATACGTGTTAAAAGTGAACATTACATACGTAATTACTTGTCGTGTAATTTAATATACGTAGTAATAATAATAATCGTGTTAAGTATTCGTGTTTACGTGTTACATAATTATTAATTATTCATGTTATTAATATTACTTGTACGTACGACATTCATCGTATTAATAATATACGTAAATGCGTAATTATAGTTTTGTGATTTTATGTTCATGATTTTATGTTCGTGATTTCATGTTCATGATTTTATATTCGTGATTATAGTTATTATTGTTAATAATTATCGTGTACTAACACGTATTAATACTTATCGTGTAATAATAATACGTACGTAATTCTCGTAACGAATATCTGTGCCACGTGTTCATGTTATAAAAGGAAGTTTTGATCTTGTACGTACGACTATTAGTGTACTGCTCATGGTAAAAGCATGCGGGTTTTACAACTCTTCCCCCCTAAAAAGAATAATTCGTCCCCGAATTATAGATAACGTAACTGAAAGAGAAACATACCCGCATCAAACTGAGAGGGTATGTAAGATAAAAGGACATGAAGGTGACATTGTAGAAGGGAACATGGAACGTAACATGGCTAACAAAAGGACATGGAACGTGACGTGACTGAAAGGACATATCTAATCGATAAGAAAAAAACGGATAAGAAATTCGGACGAACTTGTCCGTTTCCAAATGGCTTCCCGCTTGGAATGGTGCCTTCATACGATCTTGGCACAGAGATAAATCTTGGTCCTCCTGACCTTGACTTGAATATCCTTAAAAGTTCATGGTTATCAACGTAAGATAGATCCCCTGAATTTGATCGAGGGATTAAGAATTAACGTGCAATGGTAACTGAAACGTTATGGTGCAAACAATCTAACTTAACTGGTAATTAGCAACGATGCGTGAGACATATCGAAACTTAGTACGTGAAAATTTTTGAACGTGATACGTGAAAAAATTTGAACGTGATACGTGGAGATATGGTGAGTGTAGTATGAGCAAACATATCGTGATCCGTGATACGTGTAACATATTGTGATCGTGATATGAGGAACGTGAAATGAACATGACATGTGAAACATATCGTGAACATGAAATACAACTACGGTAACGCCAATCGCTATAAGGTGAGACGTGGAATGTGACGTGAAACGTCTATCTGAGGATAGGGAGTTATACCAAGCTTGAGTCTGGTCTCTCCAGTTCTTGTAAAACTTCCTAGAACGAAGATGAACGTAAAATCGTAAACCAAGATACGATCATGAACGTGAATAGTGTCATGAACGTGAGCGTGAAAGCAAGTCGTGGAATTAGAATAAGGACGTGAGCGTAAATAAGGAGCACAAATGTGAACCTTTGTCTGACCTGATATCTGACGGATTACCAAGTGATCAGACGAGCCTTGGCTGGAACGTGTCCGATCAATCTGTTGGTTCTGAAATCCGTAAGGATGTAAGGATTTCGCAGACTTGATCAAACTTGTTTGTCAAACCCAAGTAGCATCTTGTTTCTTCTGAGTTTGCGTTAATCTGGTAACCAAAATCTGTCGGGATCTTGTCCCATTTCTGTTCACAAATATGATGATGGAAAACATCCTAGTCAGTTGGTGTTCTATCTTAGCCTGTTGGTATGCCAGATACTTAGATATGAACGTAACTTTATGTTGCTTCGCAGAAACTTGATACGTAGAAATTTGCAGAACTACGAGTCTCCGAAATTAGACTTCTCTTAGCATAGAATTTTCTTGGAACACCAAACTTAGTGTAGGGTTCTCTCCTTTATGCATAAGTTGAGTCATGGTAAGGTTAACCGTGAGAATACACGTGATTCAGCGTGTCACTGTAATCAACCAAAATTTAGAATGGAAAATTTCATGGTGCAATTTCTCTTGTCATAGAATTTGCAACATAGTGCAGATATTGTCTTCCTGTTCTTCCCTAGACTTAGAGAAAATTAAGTTATTCTCAATGAAGACACTGATGAATTTGCTCATGAGTTCATGGAAACTTATTCTTATTGTGACACCCTAGAATCGAGGTCATTAACGTTACCCTAAATTACGCTAATTTTTGAAATTTTTAATAATTTTAATTTCTATACTTATAAGTATTTTGGTTAAAGCCGATGTTCGAGGTTATAATTTTTACGATTGACGTTTTAAGAAGGACGATGACGATTACGATCCCGAGGGATGCCCAATTTTATATAATTTTTGACGATTTATCGATAATGTGATTTTTCGAGAATTTTATTTACGGTTCGTGTTAAGTTGAGTCGGGTGAGTTTTATAGCCTTCCGAGTACATTTAAAGTATCCCAAAAATATTTTGGAGCGTTCGGGAAGATTTCCGACTTCCGTAAAATTTTCAAAATTGACAAATGGGTCGAACCCGCAAAGTTTTGAGGACGTTTTCCATTTAAGGCCAAAAGAAGTTAAAAATTGCAAAAAGGCCCCTCCCAACCCACCAAAAAGGCCAAAGTTGACACAAACACAAACACACACAAAACTTTCACCAAAAATCAAACTCTCTCTCCCTCCTTTCTCTCTAAAGCCGACGGACACCCCCAACACACCAAGAAATCCACCAAAAATCTTTTTCCACTTGATTTTCCTAAAAACTAAGGTTAGACCACATCTAGTTTGGTCATTCCCTACATGTTCATGTGCTCAAATCCCACATGCATTAACAAAAATTTTCCAAGATTTTTCAAGATGATCCAAATTCGTTTTTGTGGCTAAATGTGCTAATGCATGTTGATTTTATGAGTAATGGATGCAAGAACACCAAGAAAACCCACCAAAATCAATTTGGTTTTGGTGATTGGGTCACCCAAACCCCACGGCAATGGGGGTGTTTGGGGAGCCATGGTGGTTGTTGATTTTGAGTGTTGTTCTTATGTTTGGTGTATTGTTTTAGGATGATTTACATAGGTTTTATTAGTTGCATGTTCATTTCTTTGAATTTATGATTTTGAGATTGGTTGATCAATAGGGGTAGGACTGAAATTTGATGTTAGGATATGTTTGGGAAGGCTTAGGATGATGTTTAGTGGTGGTTAGAAGGCTTGAAATCGAGTCTAAGTGCGTTTTTGGTATGGTCATTTTTAGGCAGAAACATTAGGTCCATTTCATAAAAATTATTTTTTTTCCAGGTCTTGAAAACTAAATTTAGTGATAGAGGGTCTTTCTAGCTTTAATTTGGTATAAGGTAGAGCCCGTGACTCAAAACGAGCTAAAAGTTATGACATTTTAAAGATCGGGTACCGGGAGACGAGGACTTTCATAATCCGAATTTGTGCAAAGTTTTAGTCAAATCCCGAGGGTCACAAGTATAAATTGGTAAATGGTCAAGGGTCAAAATTTGGTCCCTAGCCTGTACAAATGAGTCTATATGTTGACTTAGGAGTCAAAGAAGTCAAAGGTATTTTTCATATAGGTCAAAGAGGTCAAAATTGGTCGAAGCGCAATTTCAGCCCGTAAAATGTAGTCGTGGAAAAGAGTTGCGTAACGGGTTGTAAAAGTAAAAACTTTTATTGGGCTTAAAAACATGTTATCTACAGGTCTTATAGGAGTTTTGGAAATTTTGTCAAATTTTACAAGTATGGTTAAATAAGGTAAAACAGCCCGTACTTTAGTCAAGTACCGGCGAGAATGGGTAAAAATGGACAACGTAAGTAATGAGAACGAATGGTATAAAATGAGTGATACTTGTTATTTTGTTTTTGGCGTGAGTTATACTTGTCCTTAGTGACTAGTATATATGTATTTTATACAGTACCGTAAGCATTTAAATGAGATTACTCATTACGCGTTATTTGTGATAGGTGTTGAATTAACCGGGCATCCGTTTCGTCGTCAGTGATCATCCCTCGAACTACCGACTACTTAAGATATAAGGTGTGAATTTATAGCCTCGCTTATATTTATTTCAAATTGTTTTACCCGCGAGGGAAATGCATGCTAGTTTTTAAAAGGAACGTATATCATGAATGATTGTTAGACCCGAATGTTGCCTTAGAAATTGTGTTGAGTACCAAAGTTGCAAAAGTCCCTAAAATCATGAACTATTAACTATTGTCCTGCCCTCGAGTAGGGGGAAATAGCCGCTTATGCAATTTGTAGTACTACGGGGTTAACGACCCAATGCTAGCCGAGAAGCTGTACTTTTAGTAAGTTCTGCGGTAGATTATTTTGTATGAGAAATAAGGTATAATTGCAACTGATGCCTTTAGAAGGGGCACTGGTTTCATCTGAATCACGCCGGTATTTATTACGCGGGTGATTGAGTTAACGGATTAGTGTCATGAGCTTAAACACAATTGTCAGTATCCTGATTATAGTTTGTTTGATCGACAAGACTATAAATGATCACGAATGGTTTTTATTATATATACGTTCAAATGGATTGTAAAACCTATGAATTCCACTCAACGTTTTCGTTGACCAAATTTTTGGCATGTGTTTCAGGTAACCGCTGAGGTGTAGGATGGAGCATGCATGGGATGGATGTTGTGTGTACGGCTTGGAGTCCGCTTGTTTTTCCCTCCTTTTTCTACTAAAACATTTTAAGTTTAATGTTATGTTGTTGTAAAACTGAAGTTTTTGGGTTGAGATTCATGGGGACCGAAAACGCTAAACTCTGTGTACTATTTGGGGTTGGAAAAACAGTGGACATGTATCATCTAACAATTTTAAATTTCAAGTTTTAAGTTGACGTCTTTTTAGCGTCGTTTGATATATCTTGTGTGCAATGAATACTGTGTAGCACCCATTGTTGTAGTTCCGCTGCGCATAGCAATTGTGGGGGTGTTACAGATTGGTAATCAGAGCCACGAGTTATAGAGAACTAGGTCGTTTTTGAAAATCCTAAACTATAACTTTTGGTGTCGTAAGAAAGGGTCCAAGCACACACAACTATCCTGCATGGCTCCGGTAAGATTTATTGTTGTATTTATGGCATTTGACGTATACTTTTGAGTAAAGTATATATGTGGGTAATTATTACGTAAGTATGGAATTACTATATGTAGACGTTGAATTTTACGTGAAATATCCGACATCGTAATTTTTGTATTAATCATGCATGAGCATCATATTATTACATTTCGGGCATATGTACCACCTTTGCATTGCATTTGCATGCATATATTTATAATTACTGTATAATTACTTATGTACCCTCTGAAATTCGCTGTTATTGCAGGAATGGCCGAGGTACCGCCTAACGATAACGGAAACGATTACGTCGTAGGTCACGAAGGGGGACCGTTTCCTCCGAACCCACCGGACAATGATAATGGATGGATCGCTCCAGAAGACGAAATAGGGCCGGAAAACGACAATGACGAAAGTGAGGTGGATAATTTCAGCATGAGTAGTGACGAGAGTGAGGATTCTGAGGAAGAACCCGAGGAGCTAATGGATGATGGCATTCCCGAGGATGCCGTAGGCCAGACCGAACCCGATTTGTTTCAATCCCCGAATTCGCCGAAGGGTTATGAGGTACCACCGACCGGTCGTTATGAGCAGCAACCCTTTAATCGCCCGATGGACAATTGTAAGGATTATTTGAGAACAGTGCCAGGATTGGTTAGAGTAAGTGATGGGAACAGTGGAGAGTCCAGTAAATCATCCAAGTCGCCATCGATTCATGAGAATATTACAAGGGTCTACTTTCCGAGACCGAGACACTACTGGGATCCCGCAGGTCGTTTGGGGAGGATGGAAAGGTTGATGTATGAGCGGTTTGTAGTTGAGACCAGGGTAATTAAGAAGTTTGATAAGACTGAAAGGGAACACCAAAGACTGTTGGAAAGGACGACAAGGATTGAGTATGATGGGAATGTGAACAAAAGTGACATCAACAGTTTAAAATCAATGGTTGCGAATTTAAGTGCTAGTCTTGACCGTGTTAGGGAGGATCAGATGAGGTTGTCGAGGATGCAAAGTTGGGAGCATCGTGTGAGGGATTCATTGCCCCCGGATTGGAGATTCGTGGACGATTTGGAGATGGAGGCGAATGACTTCATGATTCAGCCGCCTACTAGAGGTGATTGTATTACGGTGGGAAGTCAGGTAGCGATTGAGTATGGATCCACATCAGGGACGAAAAAGGAAATGGAATGTGAGCCGGATGAAAAAGGAAAAAGAAAAGTGGATGATGTGGATGAGGACGTTAGTGATGAGGAAACCGAGGAAGACGACGACGAGCCGCCATCCAAGAGGCCGTGTGGATCACCACATGCCTAGTTACTTGTTTTGTATTTTCTTTGATCATTGTAATAGAACTATTTTGGACCTTTGTATGATGGTATTATGACGAGAAACTCAAGTACTTGATGTTTTATGGTGAACGATTGTAGTGGCAATACTTGTCACGATTTTGGTTAATTATCAATACAATCTATGTTACCTTTCATGATCTGTGATATGTCTTAAATTTGATCTTTTGTGGTGTGAATTGATGAATATTAGTAACTCCGTAGTGATGTGTCGTTGTATGTATTTTATGTCTGGGAAACTTGATATGAATACTTACATTGTTTTTCTATTTTCCTTGTCTTGTAGAAAGAGATATTCGATAACACCATGCCTCCAAAGTTGACTGCCGATCGTGTTAACACCATGATTCAGGAAGCTATAGCTAATGCGTTGGAAGCGGACCGAGCTGGGAGAAATCAGGATCCAGGAAGGAACGCGGGGAGACAGCAAGCCCCGAGAGTGTGTACCTATTCTAGTTTTATGAAGTGCGGTCCCACGCAGTTCCGTGGAACGGGTGGAGCTTTAGAACTTAGACGATGGTTGGAAAAGGTTGAAAGTACGTTTGAAATCAGTGGTTGTGCAGAAGCGGATAAAGTAAAATTTGCAGCAGCTACGTTTCTTGATGATGCGTTAAGTTGGTGGAATACCCAGGTAGCTACGGTTGGATTGGCTGTAGCGAATGCAAGGACGTGGAATGCGACCAAAGCTTTGTTGACTAAGAAGTTTTGCCCAGAGGAGGAATTAAGGCAATTGGAGGACGAATTGAGGCATTTGACCTTGAAGAATAACGATATAGCTGCTTACACCAGGAGATTCAATGAGTTAAGTCTTTTGTGTCCGGACATATTTGCCAATGATGCCAAGAAAATGAAGCAGTATATTAAGGGTTTATCTAGCAACATCAAAGGTGAAACAACTTCGTCAAAACCTGGAACGTTTGATGAAGCGGTTCAAATGGCTCACGCTTTGATGGACGTTAAGCTTCAGGACAAGCAGAACTACATTGCTGAAGGCAACAAAAGGAAATGGGAAGCAGCACAAAGTAATCAATCCCAAGGCCAGAACCGAGGTGGAAATCGAAACAACCATGGGCCGAACCGTAATCAGCAGTTTAATCAGAGAAGGAACGAAGGGATGAGGGCAGTGACGAACCCTAGAGGTGTGAAAGTGAATCCCCATTGTGGTAAGTGCAACTTGTATCATGTTGGAAATTGCCCGCCTGCATGCGGCAAGTGTGGAAAGGCAGGTCATAGGACATCTGGTTGTCGAACGGGAGGAGTAGCCACTGGGGCTAATGCTATCAGGATGAGGGGATGTTATAGTTGTAGAGAAAGGGGTCATGTGCAAGCGAATTGCCCGAAGGCAGGAAACAGGCGGGGAGGTAATAATGCGGCTGCTGTGTATCAAGTGGGAACTGCTGATAAACCACAGGGTCCCAATGTGGTTACCGGTACGTTTTTGCTAGACGCTTGTTATGCTAGTATTTTATTTGATTCTGGCTCCGACAAGAGTTTTGTAGACGTTAGATTTAGTCGTCATATTGATAGAGAACCGGTGTTGTTAACGACTAGTTATAATGTTGAATTAGCCGATGGAAAAATTGTTAGTACGAATTCTATACTGAAAGGGTGTACCTTGAAGTTAGGAAATTACGCTTTTAAAATCGACTTGATGCCTATAGAACTAGGATCGTTTGACGTGATTGTGGGAATGGATTGGCTAATGGCGCATAGTGCTACGATCGTCTGTGGTGAGAGATTGGTTCAGATTCCGCTGAGGAATAGGGTTTTGACGGTAAAGGGAGACGAATGCACTTCTCGTTTGAAGGTGATTTCGTGTTTGAAAATGATGA
Organism: Glebionis coronaria; assembly: GCA_025667525.1. NCBI lineage: Eukaryota > Viridiplantae > Streptophyta > Magnoliopsida > Asterales > Asteraceae > Glebionis > Glebionis coronaria. The sequence continues at coordinate 175,434,648 of CM046874.1, forward strand.
AGTACGTAGAGAGCGGATGCGATGTGTTTTTGGCACAAGTTTCGAGTGATGGTGATGTAGAGGCGAGGATCGAAGAGGTACCAGTTATTTGCGAGTATCCGGACGTTTTTCCAGACGAGTTGCCAGGTTTACCGCCTACCCGTGAGGTCGAGTTTCGAATTGATTTAGTGCCAGGAGCTGCGCCGGTTGCACGTGCACCTTATCGCTTAGCACCATCTGAGTTAAAGGAGTTATCGGATCAATTGAAGGAATTGATGGACAAAGGATTTATTAGGCCGAGCTCATCACCTTGGGGAGCGCCAGTGTTGTTCGTAAAGAAGAAGGATGGTTCGTTTAGGATGTGTATCGACTATAGGGAACTCAACAAGCTGACGGTTAAGAATCGGTACCCATTGCCGAGGATTGACGATTTATTTGATCAATTACAAGGTTCCAGTGTATACTCAAAGATCGATTTAAGATCAGGGTATCATCAACTGCGTGTAAGAGAGGAGGATATTCCTGTAACTGCCTTTCGTACGCGGTATGGACACTTTGAATTTCGAGTGATGCCGTTTGGGTTGACGAACGCGCCTGCTGTATTCATGGATCTTATGAATCGCGTGTGCAAGCCGTATCTAGATAAGTTTGTTATTGTTTTCATCGATGATATACTTATTTACTCTAAGAGTAGGGAGGAGCACGAGAAGCACCTAAGAAAGATTTTGGAGTTGTTAAGAAAGGAGAAGCTGTATGCAAAATTCTCTAAGTGTGAGTTTTGGTTGGAATCAGTGCAGTTTCTAGGTCATGTGATTGATAGTGAGGGAGTTCGTGTAGATCCGGCTAAGATCGTAGCGATCAGGGAATGGTCAGCACCGACGACGCCGACTGAAGTTCGACAATTTCTGGGTTTAGCGGGGTATTATCGAAGGTTTATCGAAGGATTTTCGTTGATTGCGAAACCATTGACGCGGCTTACCGAAAAGAATAGGGTGTACGAATGGGGAAATGAGGAAGAGCTTGCTTTCGAAACGCTCAAGGATAAGTTATGTTCCGCACCGATTTTATCATTGCCTGAAGGAACCGAAGACTTCGTAGTGTATTGTGATGCGTCTCGTAAGGGTTATGGAGCGGTATTAATGCAACGTGAAAAGGTGATAGCTTACGCGTCGAGGCAACTGAGGAAAAATGAGGAGAACTACACGACGCACGATTTGGAATTAGGAGCGGTAGTTTTTGCGTTAAAGCTGTGGAGACACTATCTGTATGGGACAAAGTGTGTTGTATTCACTGATCACAAGAGTTTGCAGCACATTTTAGATCAAAAGGAGTTGAATATGCGACAAAGACGATGGGTTGAACTACTAAGTGATTACGACTGTGAAATTCGCTACCACCCTGGAAAGGCGAATGTTGTAGCGGATGCACTAAGTAGGAAGGAACGGGAGAAACCTTTGAGGGTTAGAGCTTTAGTGATGACTGAGAGCGTTGACTTAACCGAAACCATACTGAAGGCTCAGGAGAGAGGATTAATGAAAGGGAATGTTGAAGCCGAAAACTTGGGACGAATGTTGAAACCTCTTTTCGTGATTAGGTCTGACGGACTGAGATATTTTGAGAATCGGATTTGGTTACCATTGTGTTCATCTGAGGAAGGAAAGCCTGGAGTTCGAGAATTGGTTATGAATGAGTCGCATAAGTCGAAATATTCGATACATCCTGGATCGGATAAGATGTACCACGACCTGAAGAAAGTTTATTGGTGGCCGAATATGAAGGCGGATATTGCTCGTTACGTTAGTAAGTGTTTGACTTGCGCGAAGGTTCAGGCAGAGCATAAGAAACCATCTGGATTGTTGGTACAACCGGAGATCCCAGAATGGAAATGGGAGAAAATCGCAATGGATTTCGTGACAGGTTTACCTAGGACTCCTAGTGGAAGCGATATGATATGGGTAATTGTGGATAGGTTGACGAAATCTGCTCATTTCTTACCTATGAAGAAGACGGACAGCATGGAAAGACTCGCCAGCGTGTACGTGAAGGAGATCGTCTGTAGACATGGAGTGCCGTTATCGATCATTTCGGATCGCGATAGTAGATTTACGTCGGAATTTTGGAAATCGCTTCAATGTGCGATGGGCACTGAACTGAGTTTAAGCACGGCTTATCACCCGGAAACTGACGGCCAGAGTGAACGAATGATTCAAACGATGGAGGACATGCTCCGAGCATGCGTGATTGATTTTGGAGGAAGTTGGGAACGCCACTTGCCTCTGGTGGAATTTTCGTACAATAATAGTTATCATGCGAGTATCAAGGCAGCACCGTTCGAAGCATTGTATGGAAGGAAGTGTAGATCGCCTGTGTGTTGGAGTGAAGTAGGGGAAAGTCAATTGACTGGACCCGAAATGGTTTTAGAAACGACAGAGAAGATCGTACAGATCAAGAACCGACTACTTGCTACGAGAAGCCGACAGAAGAGTTATGCCGATAACCGAAGGAAACCGTTGGAGTTTGAAGTTGGAGATATGGTTATGCTCAAGGTATCGCCGTGGAAAGGTGTAATTCGTTTTGGGAAGAAAGGAAAGTTGAGTCCGAGGTATATTGGACCGTTTAAGATCGTTGAACGAATTGGACCGGTAGCGTACAAGTTAGAATTGCCGACTGAGCTTAGTGCTATTCATGACACGTTTCACGTATCGAACCTGAAGAAGAGTTTGGCGGACAAGGAATTGGTGATTCCTTTGGACGAGATTCGACTAGACGACAAAATGCACTTTGTGGAAGAACCTGTGGAAATTATGGACCGGGAGGTCAAGCGGTTGAAGCGTAGTAGGATTCCTATTGTGAAGGTCCGATGGAATTCTAAGCGTGGACCGGAATACACCTGGGAACGTGAGGAATTTTTCAAGGAAAGGTATCCTCATCTGTTCCAGTGAGACGAAATGTGAGTACAAGAAGAGGCGAGCGCCGGGACGTCGCTCTCTTTAAGGAGGGGTGGATGTGACACCCTAGAATCGAGGTCATTAACGTTACCCTAAATTACGCTAATTTTTGAAATTTTTAATAAATTTTAATTTCTATACTTATAAGTATTTTGGTTAAAGCCGATGTTCGAGGTTATAATTTTTACGATTGACGTTTTAAGAAGGACGATGACGATTACGATCCCGAGGGATGCCCAATTTTATATAATTTTTGACGATTTATCGATAATGTGATTTTTCGAGAATTTTATTTACGGTTCGTGTTAAGTTGAGTCGGGTGAGTTTTATAGCCTTCCGAGTACATTTAAAGTATCCCAAAAATATTTTGGAGCGTTCGGGAAGATTTCCGACTTCCGTAAAATTTTCAAAATTGACAAATGGGTCGAACCCGCAAAGTTTTGAGGACGTTTTCCATTTAAGGCCAAAAGAAGTTAAAAATTGCAAAAAGGCCCCTCCCAACCCACCAAAAAGGCCAAAGTTGACACAAACACAAACACACACAAAACTTTCACCAAAAATCAAACTCTCTCTCCCTCCTTTCTCTCTAAAGCCGATGGACACCCCCAACACACCAAGAAATCCACCAAAAATCTTTTTCCACTTGAGTTTCCTAAAAACTAAGGTTAGACCACATCTAGTTTGGTCATTCCCTACATGTTCATGTGCTCAAATCCCACATGCATTAACAAAAATTTTCCAAGATTTTTCAAGATGATCCAAATTCGTTTTTGTGGCTAAATGTGCTAATGCATGTTGATTTTATGAGTAATGGATGCAAGAACACCAAGAAAACCCACCAAAATCAATTTGGTTGTGGTGATTGGGTCACCCAAACCCCACGGCAATGGGGGTGTTTGGGGAGCCATGGTGGTTGTTGATTTTGAGTGTTGTTCTTATGTTTGGTGTATTGTTTTAGGATGATTTACATAGGTTTTATTAGTTGCATGTTCATTTCTTTGAATTTATGATTTTGAGATTGGTTGATCAATAGGGTTAGGACTGAAATTTGATGTTAGGATATGTTTGAGAAGGCTTAGGATGATGTTTAGTGGTGGTTAGAAGGCTTGGAATCGAGTCTAAGTGCGTTTTTGGTATGGTCATTTTTAGGCAGAAACATTAGGTCCATTTCATAAAAATTATTTTTTTTTTCCAGGTCTTGAAAACTAAATGTAGTGATAGAGGGTCTTTCTAGCTTTAATTTGGTATAAGGTAGAGCCCGTGACTCAAAACGAGCTAAAAGTTATGACATTTTAAAGATCGGGTACCGGGAGACGAGGACTTTCATAATCCGAATTTGTGCAAAGTTTTAGTCAAATCCCGAGGGTCACAAGTATAAATTGGTAAATGGTCAAGGGTCAAAATTTGGTCCCTAGCCTGTACAAATGAGTCTATATGTTGACTTAGGAGTCAAAGAAGTCAAAGGTATTTTTCATATAGGTCAAAGAGGTCAAAATTGGTCGAAGCGCAATTTCAGCCCGTAAAATGTAGTCGTGGAAAAGAGTTGCGTAACGGGTCGTAAAAGTAAAAACATTTATTGGGCTTAAAAACATGTTATCTACAGGTCTTATAGGATTTTTGGAAATTTTGTCAAATTTTACAAGTATGGTTAAATAAGGTAAAACAGCCCGTACTTTAGTCAAGTACCGGCGAGAATGGGTAAAAATGGACAACGTAAGTAATGAGAACGAATGGTATAAAATGAGTGATACTTGTTATTTTGTTTTTGGCGTGAGTTATACTTGTCCTTAGTGACTAGTATATATGTATTTTATACAGTACCGTAAGCATTTAAATGAGATTACTCATTACGCGTTATTTGTGATAGGTGTTGAATTAACCGGGCATCCGTTTCGTCGTCAGTGATCATCCCTCGAACTACCGACTACTTAAGATATAAGGTGTGAATTTATAGCCTCGCTTATATTTATTTCAAATTGTTTTACCCGCGAGGGAAATGCATGCTAGTTTTTAAAAGGAACGTATATCATGAATGATTGTTAGACCCGAATGTTGCCTTAGAAATTGTGTTGAGTACCAAAGTTGCAAAAGTCCCTAAAATCATGAACTATTAACTATTGTCCTGCCCTCGAGTAGGGGGAAATAGCCGCTTATGCAATTTGTAGTACTACGGGGTTAACGACCCAATGCTAGCCGAGAAGCTGTACTTTTAGTAAGTTCTGCGGTAGATTATTTTGTATGAGAAATAAGGTATAATTGCAACTGATGCCTTTAGAAGGGGCACTGGTTTCATCTGAATCACGCCGGTATTTATTACGCGGGTGATTGAGTTAACGGATTAGTGTCATGAGCTTAAACACAATTGTCAGTATCCTGATTATAGTTTGTTTGATCGACAAGACTATAAATGATCACGAATGGTTTTTATTATATATACGTTCAAATGGATTGTAAAACCTATGAATTCCACTCAACGTTTTCGTTGACCAAATTTTTGGCATGTGTTTCAGGTAACCGCTGAGGTGTAGGATGGAGCATGCATGGGATGGATGTTGTGTGTACGGCTTGGAGTCCGCTTGTTTTTCCCTCCTTTTTCTACTAAAACATTTTAAGTTTAATGTTATGTTGTTGTAAAACTGAAGTTTTTGGGTTGAGATTCATGGGGACCGAAAACGCTAAACTCTGTGTACTATTTGGGGTTGGAAAAACAGTGGACATGTATCATCTAACAATTTTAAATTTCAAGTTTTAAGTTGACGTCTTTTTAGCGTCGTTTGATATATCTTGTGTGCAATGAATACTGTGTAGCACCCATTGTTGTAGTTCCGCTGCGCATAGCAATTGTGGGGGTGTTACACTTATAATGTTGCTGGAGCATTGATGAGACTAGTTCAAAATCATAAATATAGCATGACCGAGTCGTGTACGAATAGCAGTCATGGGAATGTCCTACTCTTTCACTCGTCACGGTTGGCAGCATGATCATGAATACCATCTTGGAAGAGTGTTTAACACCTTAAAGCTGATTAGACATGTTGTCAATACGTGGAAGAGAATAACGGTTATGAATGGTGATTTGTTTACATCGACGATGGTCAACACATAATCTCATGTTACCGTCCTTCTCCTTGAACGTTTTTATGGGAAGATTTTGGAGTACTCGTCTAGTTATGCGTAAAAGGAACTTCAGTGGTCATGTCTTAACTGACAGCTAAAAATTTTAGCAGTCATGGCTAACAAAGCACGTGCTTGTAAAGCATAGATCATTTGTACAGATTTTCCTGATGGAAAACCATGTTGAATATATTCAGGAGCCTAAACATTACTGTACATAATCATGAATCATAAGATGGTGTGCTGTTTGTAGTCCATAATTAGGATTAAATTCAACTCGCATCTGTCGGAGGTAATGCGTTATCAGTTGGGATCTTATCATTAGGCTGAAGAAAACCTTCGTATACATGGGGAATGTGAATGGCGTCCGATATGGTCATGGACATATGAAATATAGGTGCAAGAAAGGAAAGTGTCATCCAGCGAACGTGACTGACCTTATTGATACACCGGTGATGGTACTGAAATTCTTGTGGCCTGATTAATACATGGCACAACAAAATGGACATACCCTTTGGAGAGTACCCTGAATTTCTTAGAAATGTTTCATAATTGGACGTGAGTAATGTGTCTTGACTGGTGTCTTGGGAAATGTAAGCATGACATGTGTCTTGACTGGTGTCTTGACACGTGTCTTCAGAAAGTAGTCGTGAGGCATGTGTCTTGACTGATGTCTTGACATGTGTCTCGAGATGTGAAACGAATAGAACCTCAACTATTAGGTTATTATGCCAGAATTGGCGGATCGGTTGAACTACTGAACCTTTGTTTTCTTATCACGTCCACGACCAGAGCTTCGGTTGCGATTGTTAGGATAGTTGTTGTCATAGTAGTGGTTACTATCGTCCTATCTGTCAGTTCCATGACGGTCATTCTCATGATTGTGATTCATGTAACTATTCAGCTGAGTGGTCGGCTGGTACCGGTTCTCCACTCATATGACTAAAATGACAACTGAATGACGTGTGACATGTAACTAAGAATTTGGGACCATGATTGATGGAAATTGTCTGGTAGTGAAGCATCTTCTCGTGTGATTACTTTGATCTAACGCCTTTGTCTTCGTCTTGTACGATCTCCAGGTTGTGAACAGCATCAGCATCTCGTAGCGTCTCCAAACATCAGCAGCATCATCTTTAGTAACATCTCCAAGCTATGAGAGGCATCAATTAATTGTAGAAAATCAACAAATGGAAAACACATGAGATGATTTAGAATCGACTAGCGAATACTCATGGAGTATTGTAAGTGAAATACACATGGATTATGGTACGTGTAATACACATGGAATACTGTACGTGGAGTACACGTGGAATGCACATGAAATGATCGATATGGGCTGATCTTTTGACATGATTTTAAAGGTAAATAACTGATTAAACGGTTAGAAAGACCATCATGATAACCTGGTGATGCCAGTATATACCTCATTCTGGTTGCGTAGAGAAATGCTAACGTGTGGTTAAATGAATTCCAACGATGATTTTCCTGAAAGCATGATTAATGAAAACCAACCATGACTATCTTGAAAGCAGGATTCAATGAAATCCATCAATGTCTTGCATGAAAGGATAAATAACAAAAGAGGCGTAAGATGTAATCAACATGAAGATGGAATTATCATGAAGAAACATGAAACAATTTAACATGAGGGAGTGTATAACATAATTAGCATGAAACTGAAGTTAACCATGATAGTGTGAAAGCATACTTGATATAAAAGAAATCGTAACTTATGAGGGGACATGAAAAAAAATTTATGCTATAAATCATGAGAAAAAATTTATTCATGAAAACAATGCATGAATATCTGATGCAGTTTAAAACACCTTTATATGCGCGAGGGGACGCCTATGGGTCGGTCCCAAAACAAAAGACATGGCGAGGGGATGCCTATGGGTCGGTCCCAAAGTTAAAAGTTTCAATAAAAGAACATGCGACTAAATAGGGCCAGTCCTATAACAACCATTACTTAGTCAAAATTCCTGCAACAATGATACATGAAATAATAAACTGAAATTCAGTTGTCAAAACTTAACAGAAAAAAAAATTTGTGACAAATTATGAACTACTGGGGTTCAGTTCACATTAATCACAGTTCACGAGGGACATCATGCATGAAGCAATGACACATAACTAAATATGAATGACGGTTGTCCATCCATATTAGTGAAACAATATCGATGAAAACATCAAGGTTAAAACATCAAGGTTAAAACATCAAGGTGCTGAAAACATCATGGCTGAAACAACAATGTGCTGAAAACATAAATATGTGGAATAACAAACGTTGGCTTACGAAGCTCCTGATGACTAACCACTAGTCACAGGTCAAGTTTTAGAGCCTACAGGTCGAAGCCTTGGCTCTCATACCATAACTGTAACACCCCACTTTGATAAGTGGACCGTCACGCGTAATTATGGCGTGTCATCAAAGCATGCAAGGTAATATGTACTAAAACATACATGACCATAGGGAAAACCAGAATCAAACCTCGGTTCCCAACATAAGCCCAAAACATAATAAAGTAAAGGAAATAAGAAATGACTAAACAAGCATAAGTATATGAAGGAAAAGGAAGAAGTCTTTGGCAGCTTCCATCCTATGCACGTCCTCCAAATGCTCGAGTCCTGGGTACCTGCTGTTTTAGGACATAGAAAGGAAAGTAACGTCTGAGTATAACGCTCAGTGCACAGATATAGACATAGCATGAATGACTGAAACATAAATAAGACTTAATAGCAGCGGAAATGTATAAGTCCTAGAAAACCTGGAACATGTTCATAAAACTGGTTTATAGTTTGAAAAGCCTTATGTTTATCTTATGAAAACTGCTTAACATATTAACCATTAGCCAATATAGGTCATGAAATATCAACGTGCATGAATACTTGGAGGGGTGACCTCGTCATGCAAATTAGAGGGGCTGCCTCTAATTTAATATACTGGTTTGGGTAGGAGGGATCAGCTCCTTGTGAAGGATGCAAGGCACACACCACATTCACACTGAGTAATCTGTTGAAAACATGTAACTAGGATGCACCCATACGCCCCACCTGACAATGTAATAAATGGCCAAAAGCTGAAAGGGACGCCACGAGCAATCACTCCGCCGTGGGGAAGTCACAACACTAGTGCCTCTAGTTTTATGGTTATGGTACCTCCATAACTAGGTGAAATTGGTCATGCATGTATATGGCTTTAGGTATTCTAATTAAACATAAGCAATCAAAACATATAAAACATATAATGGGAAAACAGTTGGCTGCATACGGGGAATCCTAAAAAGGAAATAATGTCCATACTGAAAGGACAGAGAATCCGTACCTTGTGTCCAGTGAACGAAGAAGACGAACGGAAGAGAGTCCTACTTCGGTATCACTAATGCTACATACATAGGATACATGTACAAGTATTCTGATTACTGAGTACGTAACTGTCTTTAAATCATGTTTTAGCTTGTTTTATATGTTCATGTCTTGTTTTACTGATTTTAACGTTATATTGTGTTTATCGTGTATTCTGTATATTCTGATTAAGTATTACTTGTATTTCTTGTATTACTATACTTGTTGTGTAATAATAAGTAACTTTCTAAAATAGCAGCTTTCTTAAAATAGAAAGTTCCAAAAAATAGATTTACTGCTTAAAATAGATAAGTTTCTAAAAATAGAAAGTTTCCATAATTAGATTAGCTGCTTAAAATAAATGAGTTTCTAAAAATAGAAATAAGCTGGATTTATAAGCTAATAATATAAACTTAGTTTTGCTGATTAATTATACTAAGTCGTATGATTAATAGTATAGTTTATTAATTATAACATGTAAATCACATAAACTATAGGTTATAAGATTTAATTAAATATAAATATGATTTAATTAAATAAAAGGTGATGATACTTAGGTTAAAACATGTATTAATATTAATATTAATATAACCTAAGTCATGATAATTAATATACATATAAATATACATATAAAGCTAAGTAAACTTGTAAAAATAATGTGTATTATTTTATGAAAACGTGTCGTAAACCGAACCCGTGAAAACCCATGAAAACCGTGTTGTTTTTACATATAGGCCGAACCAAACAGCCCTTAACTTATTTATTAAACTGCCAACCAAACACCCCTTAACTGTTTATAAACTCAAAAACAAACAACCCCTTAACTGCCAGTTCCCCCTGGCAGTTTTGTGTTCCCCCTGCTTGTTTAAGACTCCCACCGACAGGCTAAACCTGCCAGCCATGGGTTCCCACTGCCAGACCAAACCCAAACACCCCCTGTTGCCTTGTTGAACACCACTGTTAAGCCAAACGCACCCCTGCTAGCAGCAGGGGCTTGTGGCTGATGGAGAAAAGGCCCACCGAGAGTCTCTTGACTCTCGGTTTCTGCGCCATATGGACGCAACAACACCAAAAACGACCCCCCCCTTATTTAGCTTATTATATATATGTTTTAGATCACCCATCTTGGATCTGTGATCGATTAAACCAAAGGAAAGAAAAATAAAAACGAGTTAATGGTTACCTTAATTCGTGACTAGGGTTTAGGACACTAACAACCTTGATCCCTTGGATTAGTTGCCATGTTTTTCTTGGTTCCCGTGATGTTGGTCGACGGCAGCAAGGAAGACAAAGTGAGAAAACATACGGCTGTTTCTTTTTGTGTCTATGGTTTCATACGATTTTGTCTAAAAAATGTATGCCCCATCCCTTTTCTTTTTAAGTCGATTTAAGCCCAAATGGGCCTAGAGCCAATGCTTTTCTTTTTCTCCCTTATCCAAATTGCCCAACAACAGCCCTTATATATTTTATAAAAATTCGCGACTTGTTAAAAGACGCGCGTAATCGTATATTGAAATGTCGTGAATTCTCATAGTTATTTTTATACGTGTTAAAAGTGAACATTACGTACGTAATTACTTGTCGTGTAATATAACATACGTAGTAATAATAATAATCGTGTTAAGTATTCGTATTTACGTGTTACTTAATTATTAATTATTCATGTTATTAATATTACTTGTACGTACGACATTCATCATATTAATAATATACGTATGTGCGTAATTATTTGTTCGTGATTTTATGTTCATGATTTTGTGTTCGTGATTTCATGTTCATGATTTTATATTCGTGATTATAATTATTATTGTTAATAATTATCGTGTACTAACACGTATTAATACTTATCGTGTAATAATAATACGTACGTAATTCTCGTAACGAATATCCGTGCCACGTGTTCATGTTATAAAAGGAAGTTTTAATCTTGTACGTATGATTATTAGTGTACTGTTCATGGTAAAAGCATGCGAGTTTTACAGATTCAATGTTACCCAAGCCCAATCAAACACAATAACAGTTATATTATGCAGTATCAAGCAAGATTAAGTCACAAAAACAACAAGAACAATAGCATAACTCAAAATCACAAATTTCAAGTACTTAAACAGATTTTTGGGTTCAAGGGCTCAAACCTCATGAATGCACATCCACACTCACGAATTTTTGAGCTGATGTGCCTAGCAAAACAAGGCACAAACTTCCATAAACAAGCTGCTAAGATTCAACAAGGTTAGAAGCAAATATATCAAAATCAGAAAAGTGACAAAGCTTGATTGATGCAACCTTTCTACCCACTCTGTGATTATCCCCAAGCCACAAGCCTCATAACACCTTGATAACTTCTTATCAGGGTGCTATGATCCACTTATAGCCCAAAATTCCAAAGGTGTACCAAAGAACTTAGCAAAATATCAAGATTTTGGAAAATTGAGGAATTTCTTGCACAATCTTTAAAAACAAGTTTTAGGATTCAAGTTTCATAAACATTAAACATAAACAAGAGTATATTAAGATGGCACTTGGAATTCGTCACACAATTTCAAACACAATTCATTAATGATGAAGTAGGATTTACAGAAATGTTGACCAAAGGAAAACCAAGAGCAGGGCTCAATGTTGATACCCTAATGCCTTTTATAGGATACAATGACTCTCTAGAAACATAAAAAACGTAAACCCTAAAGCTGTAGAAGTCCCAATTTGCCCTTGAGTATTTTGAATTTTTTGCTTGAACATGTGAACTTCTTTGGCTGTTTGTGGACATGTCAGCTGTTGTAATTTGATCAAATGGTCCATAAGAAGCTTAGAAAGTAAGCTCGTATGTGGGGCGTTGGATTCCTTTGTCATATTTGTCTTCTTCCTCAAACGTGTAGCAGGGCACTATACATGTGAGCACATGAGTGACGTGGCAAGGTAAATGTGAGTTGGGTTTTATTAATGCACCATTAATCATTAATCTGGAGGTTATGGGAGTTTAATTGTTGCTTAAACAAGAATGCCCAATTTTGTTCTTGAGTGACTAGTGGTTAAGTTTTATCTGATGTGATTAGGGAAAGATTAAGGTTTAAAAAGTTGTTTAGGCACCAAGGTTTAATAAATATTAAACCGGGTTAAGTGGATGGGTGACTTGGCAGTTTGGTGAGGTGTGATTGGTTGGTTGGAGTGAGTGGGGCACGTGTCACCCCACCACTGGTCTATGTATCTATTATGTCTTGGCAAAACATACCCCCAGCCTTTCTTTTCCTTTTCATTTGCAACTTTACTATCCAAATCCAGAATTCCCTTTATAGCAAAGTTTCTATTTTCACACTTTTGCCCCAAATACTTTTCCAAAGTATTTTCAGGGGTATTTCTTGCCAATTCTTGATATTTGATGGACCAAACTTGTTCTTTCTTGTATCTTGAAGGTCTTCATGGCATGTTTGACTTTGAGGAGGACTAATATTGACAATTTAGTTTTGTTGAGGGACTAAACTTGCTAATTCTTCAAAGTGGAGGGCCCTTTTAGTAAATTTGACAAACTTTAAGGACTAAACTTGTAATTATGAATATACAAGGGTTTAAAGTGTCAGTTCTTCAATATTGGAGGACCCTTCTAGTAAAATCTTCATTTCTTTAAGAGTTTTTCTTGGAAAATCAACACTAGGGCTTGGTTTATTGTGCGGCTTCGTTTCCCGTGTTTGTTTTTGCTTGTTTCTTGTGATCTTTTGTCATTTTCTCAATATCCGTACCTAAAATACACAAGTAACAAACACAAGCATGTATTTGGAATTTTTGATGATATTTAATGCATTTAAAGCCTGTTTTGGATGATGAGACTATGTATAAAAGCAGTATCATCAAAGGGATGAAGAACACAATCAACAAGAGAGGGTTTAAGAAGAGGAAGGGATGATCCAAACTAGTAATGGGTTAAAAGTATTTTATGTGAACAATGAAATTAGGTATCCTAGTTTAGGAAAGTGCAGGTTTTTGCAAAATATTTATCAATGTTTACACAAATCAAGGGAAAACAGTGTAAAGCAAAGATTCTTCTCGGAACATACAGCGACGGTTCCTTATAGATAGGCGCGGTTCTTTATCGCTTAGGAACCGTGGCATAGATAAGGAGCTGCCACCAGTGGGTTTGATAAAAGGCACTTCCAGAAACTTTTGCTAGCCCAGATTTTATACAAAGGTTTATCAAGCCAAAAAGAACTATTAATCAAGGTCTAGGAAGCTAACTAACACATAAGATGCACAAAGCCATGTAAATTGAAAGATCGATCGCATAGACAATTAGGATTAAAATACTAAATAATCCAAACAGAAAGTATTAGTTAATAAACACATAACATCCTAAAAATAAAGAGATAAAGGAGATGATGTTCAATAATCCAAACATGTTTACACACATGTTAATCATTCAAGAGTGGTATATATCATTCATCTATGAGCATTTCCTCATTGCCTTGATTCACTTATTATGCGTTCTTAAAGATGAAGATTAAGACAATATTGATAGTCCGAATCAATGTCTAGAAAAGAAAATTGAGGGATAGAGGATAACAAGTAATAACAAAGTTTGAGAGAGTCGTCTTGAGAGAAATTTCCATCTTCATTTGAATCATGCGTGGGTACAGAAGAGACATTTCCTTCAATAGGAAGCATGACTCGATCAATGGAGTGAAATGATAAAGCATTTAAAGGTGGAAAGTCAAGAAGAAGTTTCTTAAGAATCCGTGAGAGAAACATGGAATATGGAAGACTAGAACGAGACCCGCTGAGAACAAATCTTATTCTTATAGCTATGAAAAATGCAAGGTTGTATGGAGTGGTGGTAGCAACATAATACAACATATGCGCAAGACAAGCGGGCACATGGTTGCAATTACCATCCAAGCACATTGCATTTTCCCTAATGATTTCGGCCCAAAGGATCATAAAATCACTAAGATCGCTAGTTAGTAATTCCCAAGGAATGAGAGCACGAAATTCTCCCTCAAAATTACCAAGAATAAGGTGTTCACGAGGTTTAGAAATGGCACAAGAGATGGTCGAATCCGAGGGTATCTCGGTCACATAATGCACATCAATATGGGCTGATTCTAAATAGTTTAAAGCCCAGGCATCGGTGAACCTACATTGACCTTCGTATGGAACTTTGAGAATCTTACCAAATTCTTCAAGAGTATATACAAAGGTTTTCCCCTTGATGAAAAATGTTATAGTTAAACCATTATTAATGCACATTAATGTGTACGAGTTAAAGAATTCCACGAGGAAGGAAGGAAAGATTGGATCATTTATATCAAGCAAACAATCAAAGCCAATTGTATTGAACATGAATCGAATGAAGTCAAGTCCAAGACAGTTAGAAGGAACAATGCGTCCTTCATGAAAACAACGAGATTCAAGACTATGATAAGTGTTTTGAGTGGAACGAGTTTGACGCAATAAAGAAAGATTAGGCATCTATTCTATAGTACGTTGGTGGTCATTTTGATATCCCAAAGTCATGATAGTACCTAAAAATAACATACAAACATATTCCCCAATTACTCATATGTTACATATAAATAAAAAATCAAAAAGATGAGAATGTGTTTCATCAATTTCTTGATAAACAAAAGATTAATCCTTATCATTCTCATGTTCACAATGTTCCTAGTTCATCATTGACAATAACATATTAACCATGTAAAATCAACAATGAACTTGAACATTGGTTTTTCAAAACAAGGTTTTTAGGTAAGCATTTAATAATGCCTATTACCAACTTGTTCATGGGTTCATATCAATTCCATCAATTAACCAAAATTATTTAGTCAAAATTCGGATTGTTCTACAAGTGGGGTTTTAGCGAAATCTCAATGAATATGAACCTAAGGAATCATAGCAAGATTACTATGTCAACTCTTATTCCTAGTAAGGTTCTAACTCAATGTCAGTTTTAAAAATCCCCAATTATGAATGTAATGAACCCTAGAAGAAATTAGATGAAATTGAAAGAAATAACTTACAATTAATTGATCTTGAATGAAGGATGAGTGAAACCCGCAAATTGAAATCAATCAATCTTGAATAATTGAAGGTTTTAGAAGATCAACAATGGTGGAAAAGGGAGATACACATCGCTATGTTGGAGAAGAGAGAGAATGAAAGTTTGAAAAAATGATTTTTAATAAAAACTAGCACTTTATTCGCAAACACTGGCCGCGGTTCCTTATCGATATGGAACCACGTGTTTGAGCCACGACAATAACGAACCGCCTACAGTGGCGAGCTTTTATCAAAGAAAATCAAAGAAATTTTCAAAACCAATTTTTTCTAAAATCCTTAAAATATGTCTTAAGCCTTTAGGAAATTATTGGACCACCACAACACTAGGTAATAATGCCTTATTGAATAATTACGAGTTGAATCGAGATAAGAAAAGGCCGAAACAGACAAACGACTACTCGTAGCAAAGAACCAAAGAAGATAGAAGTCAAGAGAAGTGAAAAAAGACCAAGAACATTGCTCAAGAGTCAAATGACATTCTTCAAGTCAAGGAGATGAAGAGCTTGTGTCATATATAGTGGTTTAAGACGTGCTTTTACGGTGAAAGTTTAAACGGCTTTGGTAATGAACTATACCAAGAAATTTTGATGCATAGAATAAGATCAATTTCAAGAGTAGTCTTACTCTATTTCAAAATGTGAGCAAAGTATGGATTCACTTTCTCTCCCGCATGATCGGATAATTATTGCTAGGATTTACAATAACAATATCCTTGGAATATTTCAATTCAAAATGTGTAAAATCAAACTAAAACTTGTGAAGTAGTTTGGTATCTCAAAGGATTCATCAATCATCCTAGAGATGAGCTTAATTGCACAAGTTACACATGATAATGGGCCTACTAACCGTAAGGGTGCAAACCATGGAAATCATGATTGATACTTTAAGCTACTACAAACTCACTCTACATCTCCATAGTGAGTCAAGTATCCAAGCAATGAAGGTTTGAGAGGGAAAAAGGGAAGAATCACAAACCACAAACAAAAGGCAAGGATGCCAAGAACAAGCATATAGTCAATTAATGATCAAAAGAATGATCAATAGGGCGTGTGGAAGAACGAAAATGTACCTTAGCCACAAATTGCATTCCAAGCGTTCAAGGTGCTAAGGCAAAGCCCAACCATGACTAAAGTGACTACTAGGTCTTCAAGGACTAGTATCACTCTCATCCATTTTGATATCATCATTAAGTGATGTTGTAAATCAGAGAAGATGAGTCTTCTACAAGTGTAAGTGACTCAATCCACAATCAATTGAATGATTGATCTTCATGAGTACATACACATAACAAGATTCAAACTAGTAGATACATTTCAAGAGTAATCTAATATGCATAAATACTACTAATATAAATGAGATGCAATATTGCTAATTAAAAGGCCTATTTTCAATAAAAAATTAGTTTTGACCAAAGAAAAACTTTATTGAAACTTAACCTTCTAATTTGAGGAGACAATGGATCGATCCAAGTTTCAAAGTACGATATTATTCAAATATCTTGTGTCACCATCGCTCTGATACCAATTGTAGAAACTAGAAGGGGGGTGAATAGTTTCTATTCGTTTTATCTCCTAATTAAAATTCCTTTCAATTAGGTGAGTGTCAAAACCATCTTACTTGAAATCTAGTTGCATAATGATTAGGTTCAATTCTAGTGCATTAACAAGGACAAGTAGTAAGTGTAATTATAATGAAGGTAAGTAAAGAGTAAGGAAAGAAACAACCTAGTAGGAAGACACCAAGATTTATAGCGGTTCAGCAACGAGGCTCTATCCGCGTTCCTACTCCACTCCTCGAGTACACCTACTCGAGATTTCCACTATATCCACAAGCTCCCTTCTTGGTGGAGAAAACCTTACAACGTCACTTACATTATTTTTTGACACTAAGCTAAATGTCGAGACCTAATCTTAGCTAGGACCAATCTACACAACGTCGCCCACTTCACCATTTTACGACACAAGCTAGATGTCGAGTTCTAATCTAGAGATAGAACCAATCTTCACAACGTTGCCCACTTCACCATTTTCCGACACAAGGCTAGATGTCGAGTTCTAATCTAAAGCTAGAACCAATCTTCACGACTCTTCACTTTGAAGATAAGTGAGAACTTCACACAACACAACTACACATCACTTTTTAGTTTAGTGAGAACTCACAAGACACAACCACATCACTTTATAGTTTAGTGAGAACTAACATAACTTATTACAACTCAACTAAACATATCCAAGTACACACATTTAACTTGGATCTACACAACACAAATCCAAGCACACACATATGCAAAGGATTTACACAACTCTAATCCAAGTATTCACAAATAGCTTGGATGAACACAACTAGTCCAAGTATTCACAAATACATTGGATCTACATAAGACACAAGTAAACAAATGATGAACATGACTAGATCTTTACGAGAGGATGATCTTCATCAAGGCTTCATCTTTAATCACATCATAAGTGTGTGAGTGATCTTCTCTTTGGACAAGGTAACAAAGGAGATCATGAGGATAATAATAAGTAAACTACTTAACACATTAAGTGATCATTTACAAATGATTAGGATTAGAACAGAGAAAGAAGGCTGAAAGAGATGTCCAAAAAGGGTTGATGAAAATGCAGATTTTATCCACTATTTATAGAAGACAAAGCCCAACGGCTAGCTGAGGGCGGTTCCTTATCTACCTAGGCGGTTCCTTATCTATAGCGAACCGCATAGACACTTAAGGAACCGCCGAGTGTAGACTCTACTCCTTTTTGTCTTCTAATGAATTTAAAATATCTGTGGTTGTTTAAACCTTCAAAGAATATTCTTATGGCATTTGGAATATGCCATATTTAAATTTATATTTTCATTTTAATAAAACATTTTCTTGAAAATAAAGTTTATTAAAAAGCTTTTGTCACATATGACAAAAGTGAGTTTTAAGGCTAATCACTTTTATGATCACTAAGCATGATTAAGATATGTTAGTGTAATGATTATTACCTTGATGATAGTGTTTGTTAGATAATTCGTTTTATGATTTTGTTTGACAATAAATGTCTTTGTAATTTGTCATGATCAAAACTAAGAAAGATTAGTTAGTACTAACAATCTATTTAGGCATTGATTTGCATTAACATATACGATTTTCCATCAAGGGGAAAATCGTATATACACTCTTGAAGAATTTGGTGAAATTATTAAGGTTCCATATAATGGTCAATGTAGGTTCATCGATGCTTGGAGTATTGACTATCTAAAATCGACCTCTATTGATGGGCAATATGTGACCAAGATACCCTCTCATATGGTCATCTTTAATACTATTGCCAAACCTCATGAACATCTTCCTCTTGGTAATTATCAAGGAAACACTCGTATTCTCACTCCTTGGAAATTACTTACTAGAGAACTTGTTGATTTTATGATCCCTTGGGCGGAAATCATTAGGGAGAATGCAATGTGTCTCGGTGGTAATCGCAATCGTGTGCATGTTTGCCTTGCACATATGTTTTATTTTGTTACAACCTCCACCTCGTACAACCTTTCATTCCTAATAGCTAGAAGAATTAACTATGTTCTCTTTGAGTCAAATTCGAGTCTTCCCTTTGATATGCTTCTATCTCGACTTCTTAGAAGAGTCCTTCTTGACTTTCCATTTTTGAATGCTTCATCCTTCTACTCTGTTGATCGTGTTATGCTTCCTGTTGAAGGGAACCTCTCACATGAGCTTAAGATTGATTCAAATGAAGATGGAAATGTTCATAAAGTGAAAACTTATGTTGTTGTATATTCCTCTCTTGCTTCTAATGACTCTTTGTCATTCTTTTTTTCGCACATGTCCTCTCAAGACATTGATTTCGATTATCAGTTTTACCTCAATCGATGTCTTCTTGAAAATCTAAGAAAGGGATCAAGGCAATGAAGAATTGTTCATGAGTGAATGTGAGAAGGATTGTTGATCCTTGATTGATTCCACTAGTATTGTTTTGCTCTTGTGTTTCTCCTTTTAGACTTGGGTTTGTAGAACTAATACTTTTCCCAATTTAGCCTAGCTAATATCATTATTTACTCAAATGAGTTTTAACACATTACTAGTTTGGATCATCCCATCTCCTTCTTAAATCTCTCTTGGTTATTCTTTTTCTTCATCATCTAAGCGTTCTTTTAAACCTAGACACTCAACCATGGTGTCCAAAAGATCCTCAAACTCTTCCAAACACTCAGTCTCAAAAGGAAACCTTAAGATTAAGATCAAGGTTCCTAAACAAGGCTCTTTATCTTTTCTTACACCTAAGAATGAGATTGCTCCGATTCTCATCTCTTCATCCCTCTCACCACCTCTTGCACCATGCAAGACTAGTTCAACTCATGGTACTAACCATTCACATGGTTCTACCTCTTCTTCATTCCAATCTAGGATGAATGAGTTATCCTCAACTTTCACTCCAAGTCCTCTCTTAGATTTGAACCCTTAACCTCTCCCAAGCATTCCTTTTGAGAATGACTTTGTTGAGCCTTTGGTTATTGATACATGCATTTTGTATGGGGTTCTAGTTATTATGTTCTTGGTATCTCCTCGAATTGATCACGGTTCTAAGTGGAATGATTTGTTCTTGGTTAATAAAAAGGTGTTGGTTTGTTTATCTATTTTAAACTAATAGCAAATAAATGTAAGTGGCGTGAGTAAATTATAAGCTTTGAAAGATTAAACTAAATTGACGAGTTAAAAATAAAAGCTTGAAAACGTAAAGAAAAGATTATAAAAATACTTTGAAAGCTCAACTAAATTAAAACTTAAACCTTTATAAAACTTTAAAACTTAGTGCATCGGAATATAAGAAATGTAAAGCTGTCGGAATGTCAAAATCATAACCATCAGAATACAATTAAAATGATCCATCAGAATATTTCAAGTGAAGGTCCATCGGAATCTCAAGTACACTTCTATCGGAATATGGTTTATCGCAATGATGTCTTATCGGAATGATCTAGATCAGAATATGGTGAATTAAAATTGGCCAGAGTTTCGACTTAACATAGAACCTTAGTCCCGTCGGAATGTGCGATCGCAATGAGCGATCGCAATCCCAGATCGGAATAAGGGGAAATGACAACCGATCGCAAAGTAAAACCCTCTTGGGTTATTGCGATCAAAAGCAGTAAATCCGTCGGAATATGTATAACCCTTATATTGCGATGAAATGCAAAACCAATCCGAAAATGGTGAAAGCTGAAACTTCAATAAGCACGTACAATAAGCTATTTTAACCGAGACTTAAACACTTCAAAAAGATTAAATTTGACAACTTTTGAAAACGTAAAATCATAAACTTTATAAACGAAACTTTTGAATGACCAAAACCTTGATGAAATCCGAAAACCAATAAGCTAAAATAAGAATTAAGCCAATAAGCATAGAGAAATTATGGCTTAGACCAAATGAAAGCTTATGCAGGACGAGAAAGACACAAGCTTCCTTAATACACAACCTCAAATTCAATAACGAATAATGAAGGATTCAGATCAAATTAAAGATTTCGGATTAAGGAATAAGTAAAATCAAGAAAAGTAGAAAGATATTAAAAAGCTAAACTTTAATTAGATTAATGAGATCCCAAGTACAAAAATAAAAGAAAGCTTAAATTTAAGAGATGAAAACAAAGAAAAACTTAGTGAGAGAAAGTTGGGAACTTTCTCTCTCTAAAACTAGAGAAAATGAAAAAGTGAAAAACTAAGACTAACTAGCTCCCAATTGTGAACTAAGGTCCTATATATAGGCGTGTGGTGGTGGGCTTGTGAATGGGCTTTGGTTTGGGCTTCGTTTCTTCTTTAGTCTTTAGTCTTTACGTCTCTTTTAAATAAACATTTCCGACTTTGGATTTTTAGAAGTGTCGGTGAATAATTCCAACTCGTCTTATAATCTTTTGTTTATTAGACTCGAGTTCTTCGACATATTTGAATCTTCCATCCTTGGCCTTATTCTTCGTTAAATCTTCAAATAGACACAATGACTTCAAATCTTTTGCATCTCTTGGACAATAGACTTCGTCTTGAGTCTTTTTCTTTGATAAAACCCGTGCAATCCCATGTTTTCTTTAATATTCACCCGGTTGACTCTGAAAACACAATAAACACAAAAACCACGCATAATTCCAAACAAATGATATTAAATACGTGTTTTGGTCTTGTTTTAGCCAGAAATAAGTGGTAAAAGGATGGGTGTTTTCACACCTATCAAATCCCCTACACTTAACCATTGCCATGCCCTCATGCAATGCTTAGTGATAAAGCAAATTTACACTTTTCTCATAATCACTCAACCTTGGCCTTATTAACATTCTGCTAAACAAAAATTTAAGTACTAAGAGAAAATAAGACTTTAAAGTAAACAAAAGGATAGAAAACCATTTTTCACTTAAAAATAGCTATATGGAAATAACTTGCAAAGAGATCAAGGACTTACATTAGGGCTTTGGTGCTGCGAAGATTTATCACCCTCAAGTTTCACGTCCCCAAACTAAGCTTAAAAACGAGATCATTGTTATTATAAGTTAGCAAATCAAACACTTACACACATGGCTTAATTAGATGCTTAAACTCCCTTATTCCTAGGTGTATCTCTTATATTTTATTTTTGTCTTAGAATGATCATGAAGATGCATTTTTGGACTTATTTCGATAGTTTATTTAGGCTGAAAGCAAAGTAGGACGATTTGATCAATACTTAGCTAAAGGACAAAATCTCTTAAAACTGCTTCTCGGGATATCAAAAAGTTCATATCTTGGCATAACTCGGTTCACGATTTGAGACCTTTCTCGGGCCGATATTTGGCATGTACTTCATACTTCATATCTTGAGAGACGTGCTTGAGATAATGGTCTTCTCATCGTTAATAGAGTTTCTTCACTTGGAGACTTTTGAGGGGTACTCCAACTTTGTTGACCACGACTTCATGATTATTTCTTCAATCGCTAATTGGGATTTTGAGATACAACGATCTGCCTCCTTTTCGGACTTGGATCTATTTATCCTCATACCTTGTTAGGGTCTTTTCGGATAGACTTCTCCATGATCTTTATGGGAGTTGATTTCTTTTCGTCATGAGTCTTGATCCTTCATATTGATTTTGGGAATAATGCTTTTCACATCACCTTGGATCTTTAGCAATAAGATTGAATCCTCATGCCTTGTTAGGGCCTTTTCGGACTCGCCAATCTTCGCGCCCCGCTTCACAAGTTCTGCCTTGGCTATGAACTCTTATCATTACCGAGCAACTTTTAAACGATCTTGGGCTAGAAGCTAAGTAACTTTTCAAATCGTACGACCTTACTTATTGTAGATACATTATTAGCAAGTGATGGGAGAATAGGCAAATAATTACACCAAGTGAGCTTGTGCAAGAATACCGACTTATAATTGACTCTATCATTTCTCGTCCTCCACAATTTAAAATCTCAAGTAATGAGACTCGTGGATACTTAGCCTAATAAACCAATTAAGGTCTACATGGTTAAGGATACTAGCTAGAATAAACTTCGATAAGTCTATTCGGGTTGAGTCAAGATAATCGCAACGGGCCTAATATGTCAAAGACTTCTAAACTAGCTACACCACTTTATTAATATTTTTGACTTTATTGCGGTATATATACATATGAAAGCAACGATAAAAATTTAAAAATTACGACTAAATGGCCAAAGTTAATAAAAAAAATTGAAAAATGTTGAAAAATATGATTTTCCGGTTAAATGAAGGCATTTTCATGGAAAAGTCCACTTAAAACATCGATAGAAGTCCCCCCTACACTTAAGATAAACATTGTCCTCAATGTTTAAGCATGTGGGAAAAAATCTCCCCTACACTTATGACATTGTGCACGTTGGTTAAATCAAGTTAAGGAAGAGACGACTAACGTGATCAATTTCAAATGTGAGTATGAAGAAAATTGAATCACGCTAGTTGCGAGATAGAACCGGATTTCGGATAACACGGAAGCACGGTTCTTCAGAGATTCCAAGAGTGCACTTATCCCTGTAATCACATCACCATACAAACACAAACACCTATATAGGTCCCCCCTACACTTAGGAGGTTAAAACAGAAAAGGATAGATACTCGGGCTGCCTCCCGAGAAGCGCTTGTTTTTATAACCGAGTCACGAGCCTGACTCGACCCAAAATTAGTTCATGGGAAACGTGGTGAGGGATGGAATCATCTCTTGAGAGATGTCCTCACCAAAGTACAACTTCACTCATTGGCCATTCACCTTAAAATTAGGTCCATTAGGTTGAGCGAGCTTGAGAGTACCATATGGAAAAATTTGGGCAATGGTGAATGGGCCGGACCAACGAGATTTCAGCTTGCCCGAAAAGATTTTCAACCGAGAGTTAAAGAGTAAAACTTTGTCTCCAACTTGGAACTCTTGGTTTTTAATCTTGGAGTCGTGAATGAGCTTAGTCTTTTCCTTATAGATCAAAGAATTTTCATAAGCCTCATTCCGGAGTTCATTCAGCTCATTGAGTTGGATCTTGCGTAGGTCACCGGCTTTGTTGATATCAAAATTAGCCCACTTCAAGGCCTAGTAAGCCTTGTGCTCCAACTCAATGGGGAGGTGGCACGCTTTCCCGTACACGAGACGATATGGTGTACAACCAATCGGAGTCTTGTAAGCGGTATAAAAAGCCCACAAAGCATCATCAAGTTTATCGGCCCATGAGGCACGATGCTCTCCCACGGTTCTTTCAAGAATTCGCTTTAATCCTCGGTTGGATATTTCAGCCTGACCATTAGTTTTTGGGTGGTATGCGGTGGAAAGACGATGATTTACACCATACTTAGCCATGACTCTTGCAAATTGGTCATTGCAAAAATGAGTCCCGCGATCACTAATAATGGCACGAGGCACACCGAATCTAGCGAATAGCGATTTCAAAAAGTTACAAACCACCCTTGCGTCATTAGTGGGTAAAGCTTTGGCTTCAACCCATTTAGAAACGTAGTCAACAGCTACAAGGTTGTATTTGTTTCCTTTAGATGAAGGGAATGGCCCCATAAAGTCGATACCCCAAACATCAAAGATTTCACATTCTTGAATGAAATTCTGAGGCATCTCGTCTTTATGTGTGATCTTGCCTTGTTGTTGGCAAGCATCACAACGTTTAACCATATCGTGAGCGTCACGATAGATGGTGGGCCAATAAAATCCCGAGTCAAACACTTTTTTGGCGGTGTAGTTGGGACCAAAGTGACCATCGATGGGTCCTTTGTGGCAAGCGTCAAGGATTTCTAAAGCTGTCGGTCCATCAACACATCGGCGAATAATCAAATCGGCACATTGTTTGAATTGATACGGGTCATCCCAAAAGTAAGTCTTAATGTCTTTGAAGAACTTCTTCTTTTGTTGGGATGTTAACCCGTCGATGAGAATTCCACCCACCAAGTAGTTTGCAATGTCCGCAAACCACAGGGTTTCATCAGAAGTCGAGTTGATAGACATTAAGGTCTCCAGGGGAAAAGAATCATTGATCTCTTTGTTCGGATGTTCCCCTTGGAAAGGATCCTCAAGTCTACTGAGATGATCCGCGGCTAGGTTTTCAGCTCCTTTTTTATCGCAAATTTTGATTTTAAATTCTTGGAGTAGCAAAACCCAGCGAAGAAGTCTTGGTTTGGAATCTTGTTTAGTTAACAAGTACTTCAACGCGGAATGATCGGTGTAAACGATTGTGGTGGAAAGGACAAGATAGGGGCTAAATTTTTCAAAGGCATAGTCTTGCTAGCGTAATGGATCGGTTGGAAGTGTTTGTTCACTCTTTGGCCCAAAACCGCTCCAATAGCATAGTCGCTAGCATCGCACATCAACTCAAAGGGAAGCTCCCAATTAGGGGTAACCAAGACCGGTGCCTTAGTTAGCTTATCCTTAAGCAAGTTGAAGGCTTCAAGACACTATGTGGAAAAGATAAAAGGAGTATCTTTTTCCAAGAGGTGGGTCATCGGGCGAGCGATTTTAGAAAAATCTTTGATAAAGCGACGGTAGAAGCCCGCATGACCAAGGAAACTTCTCACACCCTTCACGGTTGAAGGTGGAGGCAACTTAGAAATAACATCGACTTTAGCACGGTCCACTTCAAGACCGGCTTTGGAGATCTTGTGTCCTAGCACGATGCCCTCTTTTACCATGAAATGGCATTTTTCCCAATTAAGAACAAGGCGAATGTCTTCACACCGCTTAAGCATACGTTCTAAATTGGCAAGGCAAGCAGAGAAAGAATCGCCATTAACCGAGAAATCATCCATGAATACTTCCATAGTGTCTTCCACCATGTCATGGAAGATAGCCATCATACACCTTTGGAATGTCCCAGGAGCATTACATAAACCAAAAGGCATGCGTTTGTAAGCAAATGTTCCGTAGGGACAAGTGAATGTGGTCTTTTCTTGGTCTTTGGGATCGATGGGAATTTGAAAATACCTGGAGAAACCGTCTAAAAAGCAGTAATAGTCAATACCCGCTAGACGCTCGAGCATTTGATTCATGAAGGGAAGAGGAAAGTGATCTTTTCTCGTGGCATCATTGAGCTTGAGATAGTCGATACAAACTCTCCACCCAGTAACGAGACGAGTGGGAAGCAACTCGTTGTGTTCATTGGGAACAACGGTTATTCCGCCCTTCTTGGGCACACAATGGACGGGACTTACCCAAGGCGAATCCGAAATAGGGTAAATCAAGCCGGCATATAGAAGTTTGATAACCTCTTGTTTGATGACGTCATGAATGCGCGGATTAACCCTTCTTTGGCTCTGGATTGCGGGTTTAAAGTCATCTTCCATGAGAATCTTGTGAGTACAAAAGTTCGGATCAATTCCGCGGATATCGGAAATTTTCCAAGCAATTGCCTTCTTATGATCTTTAAGCACGGCGATGAGGCTAGATTTCTCTTCTTCTTTCAAGTCCTTTGCGATGATGACGGGCGACTTCTTCTTTTCTTCAAGGAACACGTACTCGAGATGGGGCGGCAACACCTTAAGTTCTAAATCTGGAGGATTTTCGATGGGAGGCGTTTTGAAAGTCGGATCATCGATAGAAATAACCGTGGGAGATGGTGGAGAAATATTGTCTTCTTTAAGAATGTTTTCAATGAGGCGAAGATCTTCATCTCAATCGGTGGGAGAATCGTCATGTTCTAAGTTCACATCTCCCATGGTGGCTTCCAAATCTTTCCAAAGGAAATCACTTTCTCCAAATAGAGATAGTGATGAATCAATTGAGGAAACGGTCTCAACATTGGGAAGAGAGGTAGGAATACTTTTACAAGCATCTTTGAAGTGTTCTTCACAAGCCTCAACAAGAACGTCAATACAATTAACACTCTCGTATGAATAAGGCTGTTTAGACAACTTTCCCATGTGGAAGAGAATTTTATCGTCACCCACTCTCATGATAAGCTCACCGGCTTCAACATCGATGAGAGTGCGACCGCTCTTCAAGATTGGACGACCAACGATCAATGGCACACGAGGGTCCATGTCGTAGTCAACGACAACGAAATCGGCAGGAAAAGTGAATTTGTCGACTCCTACAAAGACGTCTTCGGCTATCCCCACTGGATAAGCAACCGTACGATTAGCTAATTCCAAAGTCATTTTGGTGGGGACTAGCTCAGGGAGAGATAATTGCTTCCAAACGCTTAGAGGCATTAAGTTAATACTGGCACCTAGATCGGCTAGGGCCATGCAATTCTATACTCCCGGGAAGTTGCAAGAGATTAAGAAACGACTCGGATCACCAAGCTTGTTTGGAAATTTCCTTAAGAGCACTACAGAGCAATTCTCATTAAGTCGGGTGTTAGCAATATCAAGAAGCTTCTCCTTGTCGCTAAGAAGATCTTTGAACATTTTCGCGTACTTGGGCATGTGAGCGAGAGCCTCAGCGAAGGAGATGTTAATATTCAATTGTTTGAACATTTTAAGACAGTTCGAAACCTGAATATCATCCTTGATTTTGAGCTTCTCTTTCCTCAACCTTGATGGATAAGGTATATCGGAAGAAGAGGAAGGCTTTGGGATCGAAGGATCACTCACATCCTTGGGTGGAGGAGGGGTAGAAGTAAGAGGTGGAGAAATTGGGGAAGTAGAAGGAGGAGGAATAGGAGCAGGTGACTCGTTTTCCTTAGTCACAATCACCGGTGGAGGTATAGGAAGCTCGGGTTCCTTGGTACCTTTGCCACTGCGAGTGGTGATTGCTTTCATCTCCCCTCTTGGATTCGCAACGGTGTTACTTGGAAGAGTACCCGAAGAAGAGGGTTGATTACCTTGGAAGAAACTAGCCATCATGTTCCTTAAGTCATTCGTTTGACTATCCAAAGTGTTTCTCATATTAGCTCTCAGATCGTTCCCTTGTTTCACCAGGTCTGCTTTCAAGTTGAGCACTTCCCGTTGGAGATTGTCCACGATCACATCATTAGTCCTCATGTAGGTTCCAATGTCTTGGTGTAATGCGGTGGGTTGGTTTTGAGGAGCATTGTATGCGGGTGGTTGATAAGCAGGTTGCTGGTAAACTTGGTTGTTTCTTTTCGGTGGATATGGTTGTTTGTGAGGTGGTATGTATGGTGCACGAGGTTGTTGTTGTTGTTGAGGAGGGCGATTTGGGTTTTGTTGTTGGTTTGGGTTGTTAGGAGGAAAACCTGGTGGGGAAAGATAGTTGTTTGAGCGGTAGCTAAGCAAGTTGCGGTCACCTTGAGGACGAGCTTGATAAGCGGCCGGAGGATAGGTGCCGTATGCTGCATTCACATTCTCCGAAGGGTAGTCTTGGGTGGCAGTACAAGTGGTGTAAGAGTGAGGACCCCCGCATATCTCACATGGTTGGTTGACAGCATTGACTTGAGCGTTTTTAGCATTGATGCTGTTGGTGTTGCTAGCGGTTTGGGTAGCAAGCGATTCAAGAAGCGCAGTGATTTTGTCAATTCGCTTGTCGCTGTCACTAGTACTAGCACTAGCGACATTGGTCCGCACACTCTTGGTTTGCACACGAGACTTATTCTCAATGATATCCTAAGCAGCATTGGAAGTCTTAACCAAAATATTACCCCCTGAGGCACTGTTTAGTGAATCTTGGTCATTCATGCTTAAACCATTATAAAAGTGTTAATTTGGTGCACTTTGGTACAACCGTGTTGTGGGCATTTTCTCAAAAGATCTTTAAAACGGTCCCAGGATTCACTAAAAGACTCGTCGTACTTTTGTTCAAAATTGATAATTTCATTCCGCAAAGCGGTAGTACGAGAGGGTGGGAAAAAGTAGTTGATAAACTTGGTCTCCAAATCCGTCCACGTAAGAATACTCTGTGGCGGTTCCTTAGCAAGCCAATGCCGGGATTGTCCCTCTAAAGAAAAGAGAAAAAGTTGTAAACGGATTACCTCTTGTGGAACACCATTGAATTTGACCGTATTAGTGAGTTGCAAGAATCTTGATGTGGTCATGAGGATCATCAATGGTACGCCCCAAGAATGATTGAGCGGAGACCATCTGGATAAAGCCGGATTTGAGCTCAAAGTTGTTGGCTGCAATCGCGGGTATGACAATTGGATCATTGTTGCCGTCCACATGTGCTTGTAGAAGTTCAATCATCGGGCGATTATCCGGTAGAGGCTCATTGTTGTTGTTGTTATTATTGTTGTTGAAAGGAGCATTGTTATTGTTGTTGTTTTGTACACCGGCCATGTCTAAGTCTTCGAGAGGCTCGGGCTCTTGATAAGACGTTGATCGTGTACGCATGCACCTGCGAAAGAACTAACAAAACAAGCAAGAAATATTTTTGGTTTTTATGGTTTTTTAATTTTTAGGATTTTTGAAATTTTTTATGAAAAAGTAACGTTCACGGGGAACAGATCCTAAAATCCAAGTTCTCACAAAAAAACTGTTGATCTTAACAAGAAGAGCCGGCAGCGGCGCCATTTGATACATGCATTTTGTATGGGGTTCTAGTTTTTATGTTCTCGGTATCTCCTCGAATTGATCACGGTTCTAAGTGGAATGATTTGTTCTTGGTTAATAAAAAGGTGTTGGTTTGTTTATCTATTTTAAACTAATAGCAAATAAATGTAAGTGGCGTGAGTAAATTATAAGCTTTGAAAGATTAAACTAAATTGACGAGTTAAAAATAAAAGCTTGAAAACGTAAAGAAAAGATTATAAAAATACTTTGAAAGCTCAACTAAATTAAAACTTAAAACTTTATAAAACTTTAAAACTTAGTGCATCGGAATATAAGAAATGTAAAGCTGTCGGAATGTCAAAATCATAACCATCGGAATACAATTAAAATGATCCATCGGAATATTTCAAGTGAAGGTCCATCGGAATCTCAAGTACACTTCTATCGGAATATGGTCTATCGCAATGATGTCTTATCGGAATGATCTAGGTCGGAATATGGTGAATTAAAATTGGCCAGAGTTTCGACTTAACATAGAACCTTAGTCCCGTCGGAATGTGCGATCGCAATGAGCGATCGCAATCCCAGATCGGAATAAGGGGAAATGACAACCGATCGCAAAGTAAAATGTAACACCCCCAAATTTATACAACTCAATACAGCGGAAGACTAGTTGGTGTTACGGGATAGCACATTACTCACATCACAGACAACGCATAAAGATCGCGTCGTTTATTAATAAAGCATTTCCATTCATAAATATCAAAGTTACATAGGTCCCAAGTCATATTATTTCATACAAAGTTTTATAAAGTATTTGGATGGAAAATATAGTTTAAGTGCGGGCCATGAATTCTTGTCGTTTTCCCGAGAATTACCTTCAAGTACCTGAGATAAAACATGTTAAAAGAAAAGGTCAGCGATAACGTCGAGTGAATTCATAGAGTTTAATAAATTCCATCAATATAACTTTGGTATAAAATTATTACCAAAAATCATTTTGTACAAATCATTTTAATAGGCCATAAAATAGCCAAAGTCATTCTATCCAAATCCTTATCGAAAATCATAATATAGGCATTTTGCCTTAAAAATTATTATACGAGCCAATGTCGTAAAAACATCATACAATACGTCTTATGACGTTGTATGAAAACAAAAACCGTTATATGAATATGGTTATGAAAACCAAAACACAAACATAATATCAATAGTATGACCCTGTATTGCTAGTCAGGCAATACATCGTAATTCGGAGCGTCTAGTAGTATTTCGTTAGTTTTGGATTATTATAAGCCGCATGACATTGTTACCATACTAAACCAACAACGGGTAGCTAACCCGATACTCAATTTGCCCATCTAATGTAGCGTGTCGTCACAAAGGTCACGCTATGGAAATCTTCTCATACATAAATTCGCTTACCAATCAATGTGGCACGACGGGGATCAACCGTCAAGGCGCGAACTGGGGTGATCGTCCCCAAATAGTACTATTATATGCACAAGCGTCTACCAAATCCTGGTAGTTCACAATTCATGCTAATGGGACTTTTAGTGACATAACCTAACTTTAATAATCCATTTAATTTCATCTATCAGGTCCTTTAATCATTTATCGGGTCATACAATCGGGTCATTCAATCATTCGGGTCCAAATCAATAAACAAACAATCGGGACAAATGGTGTCCTATTTTATAAAAACTAACATGTTATCTCCCTCGCGGGTTTATAAAACATTTCATAAAAACATTTAAAAGAGTGCGAGGCTATGAACTCACGTTGATGTGGGAAGGCGGGTTATCGGCAATTCGGACGTACGGTACGTGCTTCAATCACGGAAACCTAGACAAATAATAATCGGTCTTAGACTCATGTCCAATGACTTTATAAAAATAACAATTATGTATACATATGATGATTATATATATATATGATGATCAAGTGGGTTTACATATTCTCGTTTACTCATTTTAGTGTTATATGTCGGTAACTTTTATACTAGTTTACTAGGTTTACCTATTTACACGTTTTAGGTCCAATAAGCCTATTATAAGTTCTTAACTTTTATTAATCTATTTTATACATATATTATCAGTATCTACATTTTACAAGTTGGGCCTAAATGGGTTAAGTCCAATAATAAGTTTATAAGTGTTTTAGTCTATTTTTGTTCTATTATTAGTCCAATAACGTTAATTTAGTCCGTTAACGTCCGTATGCCCTATAGTTCGGGTCTTATCGGTTTTTACTTGTTATACATGTTTATATATCAGTATATAAGTTTTATAAAGTTTACATTTGACGGGTCCAACCATCTAAGTTTTATTTAACAAAAACGTTAATTTTACGGTATTAGCCGAAAAAGTCGTAAAAATCATGTTTATAGTTTTATAACTTATAAAACTTAACAAGTTACTATTTTAATAAAATGTCCACTTATTTATCATTTTAGATATTTATGTAAATAAAATTCATGAGTTAGTGGGTTTTAACTTTACATTTTATACAATATAATTTTGAGTGCTTATATAATAGTATTATACTTTAATTTCCAAAATCTGATTTTTATCTTCACTTTCACCAAAACTGCCATATCTAGAGTTCTATATGGAGATAGAAGCTCAAATTTTTATCACATAAACTAAATGATATGTGATCCATTTAACTCTCCTTTAGCTACTGTTGAATCATCTTCTAAGTATTTTCTAAAAATCGTCCAAAACAGTGAACTCAGATTTGTATCTTAAACTTGTTTTGATCATATCTCACTCATTACAATGATTCCATTGCATGGCCAACTCTCACATGTGTACAATACCAATAGCTTACTGTATATTAGTTCTACTTCATCATTTTATCAGTTCATGACATGTTTCTTTACTGTTTTATACAGCCAACAAATTTAAGTAAGATTTTAACCTTGTTCTTTATAGTTTTTCACCTTTTTAATCATGTTTATCAACACCAAATCCCCACACAATACTTTTATCATCATATAATCATCATGTACATATACAATAGGAAATAAAATAAATGATTACATAATCAAACTAACAAGAAGATGAGGAGGACAATCTTTATACCACCAAGTTGATGTAGGTTGTGATTTGGACATGGATTTGGATGGAGAAACTTGTGGATAACCATGACCATCTTCAAGATCACCAATCTTCATGAATACCTTGTGGAAAAATCAGCCCTACTAATCCATGAAAACTCCTCCTTGGATGTTATAAGCACCACCAATCAATAGGGTTTCAAAAGGGCTTCAACATATGTGTATATAACATAAGATTTCATGGTTGATTTTGATCAAAATTGGTGTTTAAGGGGAGAAATGGGACGGCTCAAAAAGAGAGTAGAGAAGAAATTTTGGGTGGTTTGCATGTTGCAAATGGTGGAAAAAGAGTTGGCTAGTGGTTTTGTTTCAAAGTGTGCTTAACTTGTAAGCTTTAGCTTACAAGTGTAAGTGTTTATTTACATGTTGCCACATCTTGTGATGTGGTGGCACATCTTGGCCGGTTTTGAGTGGGGGTGGGGCAAGTGTCCCACTTGTCTCATCCCCATTTATTTACGGGTACTCCTCGATTCTAGTTTCCTCGATTTGCGTGCCCTCGGGTCGTTTTACGAAAAACGTTTTTATAAATTATGAATCAACGTCACAAAACGAATCTAATAAAAATTGTTCCATCAAAAACGGAGTTCGAAAACGTAAATACGTAATCCTAGGGTTTCCGGTTTAGTCGTAAAGGACGTTAAAATAAAATCGTAAGTCCTAATCTCTTCTCGTAAATTTGTGAGTTTATGAACCAACACAAATTTAAAACTCCAAAATAATATTTACGAATAAATTTATTTTCTGAAATGTCGGACTGTCACCAAAGACGGTGTATGTAAACGTAAGTACGTAACGTTGAATCCTCCGGTTTAGACGTAGTCGATGCTACTTCAAGATGTAAATCCAAATTTCTTCCCAAAAATAAGTCAGTTCATATTGTAACATTAAAATAATGTTTTTAAATAATATTCGAAAATAAAATATCAACCATAAACTGACGGATTGTCACAGCATTTACCCCTAAACAGGATCTTTGTCCTCAAAGATCATCTTACTACTCGCTTCTTCTAGAGTTAAAGCCATGTGGGTAATTCCTCCACATTCGGTCTTTTCTCACAAGTGTAATCCATTATAATACGCGAGTTTCATCAAACATAACTACGGGAATAAGATCAGGCTTAATGCTGACTTACTTTCTCTATCCATGATGTTCACGGGTTTTTGATGAATGCAACTTTTCGCCGATCTAAGCTCTACTAAGAATAATCAGATTCTCACTTGATAGATATTCCATCAAGTTCGATATACGAAACATAATTCACGCAGTCTTTGAAGTCCTAGAGTAGATCCAGCTTATATGCCTTTCAAACCAATCTTTTATCATCTCAATGGTCCCATACAACGGGGACTTATATCCCATGATTTGTCAGATCATGAATTCATTTTTCCAAGGTTAAAAATTTTGGCATAACTTCGTACCCATTTGGCACTTCAAGATCTACATTTCATATTCACATGACCTCCTGTCCACTCTCGACGGTTAATAATCAAATCCTAATTTCAACAATCATTTCAGATCTCGCGGGTCGGGTATTTTGCAAGGATAGGTTCGCCATCATAGGAAACCTTAAACCTAAGAGACATGTCCAACTCACAATGGGTGTATGTCGGATGTCTTCATCTCAACTCCCGCTCATAGATGCTCTAATTTCTAAATCTTAACAAGATTCGATCTCGATCCTAATACGATGATTATCAATGATAATCTTTCCAAAGGAAAATGTTTATACGGTCTATTACCAAGGTCAATCATTCAAACATAAAACAAGACTTCTATTGTTTTGTATTGTTACTTTACCTCGTCCCTTCGATTTGGGGTGGTAAACAGTACTCTCATCAAGGTTCGTTCCCAACGACTTCTGAGCAAATCTCTAGAAATTAGATGCGAAGCGAGGATCTTGATAAAGATGTTCGATACAGGCACACTATGTTTACATAACTCTTTTGCATTTATCATTAACGGGAATGATATTAGCAGATTTGGTTAGTCTGTCGACGATGACCCAAATCGAATCAAATTCAGATGATGACCTTTGCAATAGCTAGACGTTTACTAATGTATGAGGCGGTGTCTGCCTTCATAATTTGCCATCAATACAACTTCTTTAGACAAGATACTTTTAGTCAAAAATGACATACATATAATACTTATACTTACAAATTCCAGCATAACTATATCTCAAAATCTCCATATTTAGGCAACCACAAACGGCCTTTTATACATTTAACGCTATCAGCTTCTCTATTTTAATGGTTCACATTAGCCGCGAACCTCTTTTATAATCTATATTATCCCTTTTTACAAACATTGTTTGTTTTTATATCACTCGGCAATTTATTTTGCACCTTCATTATAAAGGAACATGTCCTAATTGGTTCTTTATCTTTTCTACATAATGTGTCAGTAATTACGTTCACTTTCCTGATGAAATAGTTATCATGTCCGTATTTGTTCAATAATTATTTCTTCACATTTTCTCTGTTTTAGTTTCGTCTCATCTATCATTTTTATCAGTCTTTCTTAATCCGACGTTTTAATCGTCGATAAGTATTACAAGTAATTAAAGGTTAGATATTTAAATTTTTATGAAATGTAAACGTAAAATTTTAAATTTCCTAGTTCGACCAATTATATAAAATGTTCAAAACAAATTTGAATTTAATTAACAAGATTTTTGTTCATTTATTGAAATTAATTAATAAGATTCGTAATTATTTGAAAAACCTTTGTTTACATTTTGGTCAAAAATTTTCTTAGTTGAAAAGCAAAGATTGTTGTTTCAAATTTCAAGTTATGGTTTTAATGGGTTCCTCATTCCTTCTTAGGTTGTCTTAAGGTATACACAAACATTTACCCCTAAACAGAAGTTTAGTTAAATGTTTTGTGTATAAGGGAATAATCCGTTTAAAATCCTTTGTTAAAACATTTGTCAAAACATATTTCCATTTCTTTTTGGTAAGATCCAAAGTCTTAAAAGGGCTCATAATTTTTAAAGAGTCAATATAGATTCCATTATCTTTTAATCACACGGTTAAATCATGTAAAGTATTAAGTCTTAAGTCTTATGTTAAATATTCATGGTAAAATTTTTAATTGTTCAACCAATTCAGGGCAATCTATAATTAATTATTAACTTCATTCTTATTCTTATAAACAAACATATAGTCCTTATTGATCTCAAGCATGAATTTATAAATTTACAGCCTACACAAGTGATTCACCAAATTTATGAATGCTACATGTGTATTAGTCAATCCAAACGACATCACGTGAAAATCATAACGTTCATTACAAGTACCGGATGTAGTGATTGGAATAGATAATCTTCTTCGCGGACGCGAAATTGATGATAACCATGTCGAGGATCAAACCTTTAGAACATACGCTAATACCTTGTAAATGATCGAACAAATCTTCCATTTCGAGTCATGGATATCATTTTCGATTGTCAATTTACTCAGTTCACAGTAATTTATAAATATAAGGAATGATAACACCATAGCTCTTCATGATGACAGGCTTGGTAGAATAAAATCTTTCTCCGACAACTCTCTCAGTTGTACGGTAATTCCTTACATTCAGATGGTGCTGACATACAGTGCCCAAGCCACAGGTGCAGCACCGGGAATAAAATCAATACCAAATTCAATCTTTCCTTAATGGCAAAAGTCTAGGTAATTAATCAACAAATACTTCCTAAAGTTTCAGATAGCGGAAACATCTTTTAACAA
The DNA here is from genome assembly GCA_025667525.1 of Glebionis coronaria. Taxonomy (NCBI): domain Eukaryota; kingdom Viridiplantae; phylum Streptophyta; class Magnoliopsida; order Asterales; family Asteraceae; genus Glebionis; species Glebionis coronaria. The sequence continues at coordinate 175,470,859 of CM046874.1, forward strand.
ATTCATATTAGGTTCTTTCTAGATTACAATATCTATAACTAGTTCACAACCATTCATGGTATAATTTCAAGTCTAAATGCAGGATATGGTCATCCATCAAGAATTATTTAGATCACTTTTGATAATCAACATCTTATCATTTAGGGGAATTCTACTCGAGTTCCCATCAATTAAGACAATGTCGTCATGTCATAATCAATCAATCCATTCTACTGGCACTTATCAACTTTTCAGTTTTATTGCCGTCGATAAGATGTGATCTTCTCAAAAGACTAATAATAACTCATAATCCTTCACAAATTCAGGGATATATGGACACACAACTACTATTAAAAGAGTAAGATCAACGCATAATTTATGCGAGAGAATTTCAAATCAGATACAGACGAAAACATTTAATGAATATGAATATATCCCATGAATTCATAATATGAGTACGCATTCGAAAGCTCCTCAGATCGTTACCCAGATCATTCAAATGAAATCTAATCAAAAGAAATGATAGGAATGTCGATACATCCAGTCGCGTATCAACACTCGGTAATCATATACTTTTCCTAAGAATCTCACTAAGGGAGAATTGGACAAGAAAGAATTGTCAATTGTCAAATAAGACAATTTCCACAGATGAGTAAATTCGACTCAGAAGAATAAATAGTACGGGTACATATGTAGGTGTCCCTAACATTATGTCCCTATTTTTCACTTCTTGCAGATCTCATAAATTTTTAATCTTTCACAATCTTCAAAGAAAATGTAGTGTTTATTCATTAGTTTTATGGTGACTACTAATCAGTCTTGCATGGTCCATTCCAAATTGTATGTAGGCGCGCAACTATATACAATTTCAAGATTAACGATGAAATACTCAGTTCGTCAAAATTTTATCATCATGTTTATAATAAAAACATTTACATGCTTAATTCTTAAATAAGAATCAAGAATAAATTTACAAAGATTTTCTTTCTTATGAAAACAATTAAGTTTTCCAAGGTGTTTTATAAACAACTTCATTTCGATAACAATCACTTATAAATCTCACTTTGAATAATCCTTATTGTGTTGAAAATTAAATTTTCTCAAAGGATACCGTTTTAACTTTATAAAAACAATGTGTGATCTGCAAAAGAGTGATGAAGAGTTGTTCACCAAGAACTTAACTACAATACGATAGGAAATGAGCTTAGCCAAATAATCATGAGGTTCATGACCTCGATGGCACTCACGAAGAATGATTCACAACGTAACTAAAATCAAGATGAGTACTTGTTCAATGGTTGCATCACTAATGAGAACATTAGGATGAAGCAAGAAAAGAATAGATAACATCAATACATGTAGAATTTAGCAATCAAAGGTAGTATTTTCTTTAATCACAAACAAGTCAAATTGTACCGTAACACATTACGTGTCACTATGTCATACAATTCTCAGAACTCATCCTACCAACTGATATCTCAGTTAAGTTAGGGATTTTTAAAAGATACCACAATGCATACTAATCTACAAGAGTCATTAGGTGTTCCACATATCCCGAAAGATCCATCGGTCCCAATTCAGAAGAAGATTTCTTCGATTTATTTGTTGGACACTGGGCATCCTCATTAGTGGACAATGGCCTAGGAACAGCCCTTAACACAAACTAACAATCAATTAAAACCTTATAATTCAATCACAAAACTTAACGGCTTCTATTAATAATCTCATATTCCATATGGGTTAAATTTTTCTTTATTCAAGTTTTAACCAATTTATACTCAATGCGATATCCTACATCATTCTTCGATACTTTCAACCTTATTCATAAACCTTATTAGGCAATAAAAGCTCGACATGATCAACACTTAATTTCCAATCCTATAACTCCTTTATCAATAATTATCAAATGAGTCACTAGTATGAAATGACTTGATCATTCAACTAGACTTCTCGGAAAGGTATTAGTGGCATGAGGCTTTTGGGTAATGGTTCCAATGACAGCCTCAAGTGCAACATTCACCCTTTCGATTTCAATTTGAGAATTGGAAGACAACGAATCAGATGACATCTTTCTAGGTGATAACGTTTTGTAAAACTCCAATCTATAAGGAAAGATCGTCATGACATCGATATCAGATTTAATCTCGCCAATTCTTTTTCAAGATCACAATCAACTAATATCTACATTTCTACGAATATCAACCATTTGTTGGGATCATAAATATCCACAACTTGGTTTAGATCTAGGATAGCTAGAATTCCTACGAGAATAGCTTCGATTAATTTACTAGGGTATTTAGGGTTCCTTGTGGCAATCTACGTCGTATAAATACCTCGTATAAATATCAAAATAATCATCAAACAATCATGTAATAAAATTACATCATATATATATAATCCAAGTTATATATATATATATATTAAAATAACACTTCTCAGTCTAGTCTTGTCGGTAACTCGGGAATTCTTCGGCACCGTTATAGTCAAAAGATTTTTAGACATTTTTAGAAAAATGTTTATAGTTAAAAGATTTTGAAATGTTTTATTCAAAACCTTGGTTTTAAAAATCTTTCGTTCTCTATAACGAGAGCTCTGGTACCAAACTGTAACACCCCCAAATTTATACAACTCAATACAGCGGAAGACTAGTTGGTGTTACGGGATAGCACATTACTCACATCACAGACAACGCATAAAGATCGCGTTGTTTATTAATAAAGCATTTCCATTCATAAATATCAAAGTTACATAGGTCCCAAGTCATATTATTTCATACAAAGTTTTATAAAGTATTTGGATGGAAAATATAGTTTAAGTGCGGGCCATGAATTCTTGTCGTTTTCCCGAGAATTACCTTTAAGTACCTGAGATAAAACATGTTAAAAGAAAAGGTCAGCGATAACGCCGAGTGAATTCATAGAGTTTAATAAATTCCATCAATATAACTTTGGTATAAAATTATTACCAAAAATCATTTTGTACAAATCATTTTAATAGGCCATAAAATAGCCAAAGTCATTCTATACAAATCCTTATCGAAAATCATAATATAGGCATTTTGCCTTAAAAATTATTATACGAGCCAATGTCGTAAAAACATCATACAATACGTCTTATGACGTTGTATGAAAACAAAAACCGTTATATGATTATGGTTATGAAAACCAAAACACAAACATAATATCAATAGTATGACCCTGTATTGCTAGTCAGGCAATACATCGTAATTCGGAGCGTCTTGTAGTATTTCGTTAGTTTTGGATTATTATAAGCCGCATGACATTGTTACCTTACTAAACCAACAACGGGTAGCTAACCCGATACTCAATTTGCCCATCTAAAGTAGCGTGTCGTCACAAAGGTCACGCTATGGAAATCTTCTCATACATAAATTCGCTTACCAATCAATGTGGCACGACGGGGATCAACCGTCAAGGCGCGAACTGGGGTGATCGTCCCCAAATAGTACTATTATATGCACAAGCGTCTACCAAATCCCGGTAGTTCACAATTCATGCTAATGGGACTTTTAGTGACATAACCTAACTTTAATAATCCATTTAATTTCATCTATCGGGTCCTTTAATCATTTATCGGGTCATACAATCGGGTCATTCAATCATTCGGGTCCAAATAAATAAACAAACAATCGGGACAAATGGTGTCCTATTTTATAAAAACTAACATGTTATCTCCCTCGCGGGTTTATAAAACATTTCATAAAAACATTTAAAAGAGTGCGAGGCTATGAACTCACGTTGATGTGGGAAGGCGGGTTATCGGCAATTCGGACGTACGGTACGTGCTTCAATCACGGAAACCTAGACAAATAATAATCGGTCTTAGACTCATGTCCAATGACTTTATAAAAATAACAATTATGTATACATATGATGATTATATATATATGATGATCAAGTGGGTTTACATATTCTCGTTTACTCATTTTAGTGTTATATGTCGGTAACTTTTATACTAGTTTACTAGGTTTACCTATTTACACGTTTTAGGTCCAATAAGCCTATTATAAGTTCTTAACTTGTATTAATCTATTCTATACATATATTATCAGTATCTACATTTTACAAGTTGGGCCTAAATGGGTTAAGTCCAATAATAAGTTTATAAGTGTTTTAGTCCATTTTTGTTGTATTATTAGTCCAATAACGTTAATTTAGTCCGTTAACGTCCGTATGCCCTATAGTTCGGGTCTTATCGGTTTTTACTTGTTATACATGTTTATATATCAGTATATAAGTTTTATAAAGTTTACATTTGACGGGTCCAACCATCTAAGTTTTATTTAACAAAAACGTTAATTTTACGGTATTAGCCGAAAAAGTCGTAAAAATCATGTTTATAGTTTTATAACTTATAAAACTTAACAAGTTAATATTTTAATAAAATGTCCACTTATTTATCATTGTACATATTTATGTAAATAAAATTCATGAGTTAGTGGGTTTTAACTTTACATTTTATACAATATAATTTTGAGTGCTTATATAATAGTATTATACTTTAATTTCCAAAATCTGATTTTTATCTTCACTTTCACCAAAACTGCCATATCAGAGTTCTATATGGAGATAGAAGCTCAAATTTTTATCACATAAAATACATGATATGTGATCCATTTAACTCTTCTTTAGCTACTGTTGAATCATCTTCTAAGTATTTTCAAAAAATCGTCCAAAACAGTGAACTCAGATTTGTATCTTAAACTTGTTTTGATCATATCTCACTCATTACAATGATTCCATTGCATGGCCAACTCTCACATGTGTACAAGACCCATAGCTTACTGTATATTAGTTCTACATCATAATTTTATCAGTTCATGACATGTTTCTTTACTGTTTCATACAGCCAACAAATTTAAGTAAGATTTTAACCTTGTTCTTTATAGTTTTTCACCTTTTTAATCATGTTTATCAACACCAAATCCCCACACAATACTTTTATCATCATATAATCATCATATACATATACAATAGGAAATAAAACAAATGATTAAATAATCAAAATAACAAGAAGATGAGGAGGACAATCTTTATACCACCAAGTTGATGTAGGTTGTGATTTGGACATGGATTTGGATGGAGAAACTTGTGGATAACCATGACCATCTTCAAGATCACCAATCTTCATGAATACCTTGTGGAAAAATCAGCCCTACTAATCCATGAAAACTCCTCCTTGGATGTTATAAGCACCACCAATCAATAGGGATTCAAAAGGGCTTCAACATATGTGTATATAACATAAGATTTCATGGTTGATTTTGATCAAAATTGGTGTTTAAGGGGAGAAATGGGACGGCTCAAAAAGAGAGTAGAGAGGAAATTTTGGGTGGTTTGCATGTTGCAAATGGTGGAAAAAGAGTTGGCTAGTGGTTTTGTTTCAAAGTGTGCTTAACTTGTAAGCTTTAGCTTACAAGTGTAAGTGTTTATTTACATGTTGCCACATCTTGTGATGTGGTGGCACATCTTGGCCGGTTTTGAGTGGGGGTGGGGCAAGTGTCCCACTTGTCTCATCCCCATTTATTTACGGGTACTCCTTGATTCTAGTTTCCTCGATTTGCGTGCCCTCGGGTCGTTTTACGAAAAACGTTTTTATAAATTATGAATCAACGTCACAAAACGAATCTAATAAAAATTGTTCCATCAAAAACGGAGTTCGAAAACGTAAATACGTAATCCTAGGGTTTCCGGTTTAGTCGTAAAGGACGTTAAAATAAAATCGTAAGTCCTAATCTCTTCTCGTAAATTTGTAAGTTTATGAACCAACACAAATTTAAAACTCCAAAATAATATTTACGAATAAATTTATTTTCTGAAATGTCGGACTGTCACCAAAGACGGTGTATGTAAACGTAAGTACGTAACGTTGAATCCTACGGTTTAGACGTAGTCGATGCTACTTCAAGATGTAAATCCAAATTTCTTCCCAAAAATAAGTCAGTTCATATTGTAACATTAAAATAATGTTTCTAAATAATATTCGAGAATAAAATATCAACCATAAATTGACAGATTGTCACAGCATTTACCCCTAAACAGGATCTTTGTCCTCAAAGATCATCTTACTACTCGCTTCTTCTAGAGTTAAAGCCATGTGGGTAATTCCTCCACATTCGGTCTTTTCTCACAAGTGTAATCCATTATAATACGCGAGTTTCATCAAACATAACTATGGGAATAAGATCACGCTTAATGCTGACTTACTTTCTCTATCCATGATGTTCACGGGTTTTTGATGAATGCAACTTTTCGCCGATCTAAGCTCTACTAAGAATAATCAGATTCTCACTTGATAGATATTCCATCAAGTTCGATATACGAAACATAATTCACGCAGTCTTTGAAGTCCTAGAGTAGATCCAGCTTATATGCCTTTCAAACCAATCTTTTATATCATCTCAATGGTCCCATACAACGGGGACTTATATCCCATGATTTGTCAGATCATGAATTCATTTTTCCAAGGTTAAAAATTTTGGCATAACTTCGTACCCATTTGGCACTTCAAGATCTACATTTCATATTCACATGACCTCCTGTCCACTCTCGACAGTTAATAATCAAATCCTAATTTCAACAATCATTTCAGATCTCGCGGGTCGGGTATTTTGCAAGGATAGGTTCGCCATCATAGGAAACCTTAAACATAAGAGACATGTCCAACTCACAATGGGTGTATGTCGGATGTCTTCATCTCAACTCCCGCTCATAGATGCTCTAATTTCTAAATCTTAACAAGATTCGATCTCGATCCTAATACGATGATTATCAATGATAATCTTTCCAAAGGAAAATGTTTATACGGTCTATTACCAAAGGTCAATCATTCAAACATAAAACAAGACTTCTAGTGTTTTGTATTGTTACTTTACCTCGTCCCTTCGATTTGGGGTGGTAAACAGTACTCTCATCAAGGTTCGTTCCCAACGACTTCTGAGCAAATCTCTAGAAATTAGATGCGAAGCGAGGATCTTGATAAAGATGTTCGATACAGGCACACTATGTTTACATAACTCTTTTGCATTTATCATTAACGGGAATGATATTAGCAGATTTGGTTAGTCTGTCGACGATGACCCAAATCGAATCAAATTCAGATGATGACCTTTGCAATAGCTAGACGTTTACTAATGTATGAGGCGGTGTCTGCCTTCATAATTTGCCATCAGTACAACTTCTTTAGACAAGATACTTTTAGTCAAAAATGACATACATATAATACTTATACTTACAAATTCCAGCATAACTATATCTCAAAATCTCCATATTTAGGCAACCACAAACGGCCTTTTATACATTTAACGCTATCAGCTTCTCTATTTTAATGGTTCACATTAGCCGCGAACCTCTTTTATAATCTATATTATCCCTTTTTACAAACATTGTTTATTTTTATATCGCTCGGCAATTTATTTTGCACCTTCATTATTAAGGAACATGTCCTAATTGGTTCTTTATCTTTTCTACATAATGTGTCAGTAATTACGTTCACTTTCCTGATGAAATAGTTATCATGTCCGTATTTATTCAATAATTATTTCTTCACATTTTCTCTGTTTTAGTTTCATCTCATCTATCATTTTTATCAGTCTTTCTTAATCCGACGTTTTAAGCGTCGATAAGTATTACAAGTAATTAAAGGTTAGATATTTAAATTTTTATGAAATGTAAACGTAAAATTTTAAATTTCCTAGTTCGACCAATTATATAAAATGTTCAAGACAAATTTGAATTTAATTAACAAGATTTTTGTTCATTTATTGAAATTAATTAATAAGATTCGTAATTATTTGAAAAACCTTTGTTTACATTTTGGTCAAAAATTTTCTTAGTTGAAAAGCAAAGATTGTTGTTTCAAATTTCAAGTTATGGTTTTAATGGGTTCCTCATTCCTTCTTAGGTTGTCTTAAGGTATACACAAACATTTACCCCTAAACAGAAGTTTAGTTAAATGTTTTGTGTATAAGGGAATAATCCCTTTAAAATCCTTTGTTAAAACATTTGTCAAAACATATTTCCATTTCTTTTTGGTAAGATCCAAAGTCTTAAAAGGGCTCATAATTTTTAAAGAGTCAATATAGATTCCATTATCTTTTAATCACACGGTTAAATCATGTAAAGTATTAAGTCTTAAGTCTTATGTTAAATATTCATGGTAAAATTTTTAATTGTTCAACCAATTCAGGGCAATCTATAATTAATTATTAACTTCATTCTTATTCTTATAAACAAACATATAGTCCTTATTGATCTCAAGCATGAATTTATCAATTTACAGCCTACACAAGTGATTCACCAAATTTATGAATGCTACATGTGTATTAGTCAATCCAAACGACATCACGTGAAAATCATAACGTTCATTACAAGTACCGGATGTAGTGATTGGAATAGATAATCTTCTTCGCGGACGCGAAATTGATGATAACCATGTCGAGGATCAAACCTTTAGAACATACGCTAAAACCTTGTAAATGATCGAACAAATCTTCCATTTCGAGTCATGGATATCGTTTTCGATTGTCAATTTACTCAGTTCACAGTAATTTATAAATATAAGGAATGATAACACCATAGCTCTTCATGATGACAGGCTTGGTAGAATAAAATCTTTCTCCGACAACTCTCTCAGTTGTACGGTAATTCCTTACATTCAGATGGTGCTGACATACAGTGCACAAGCCACAGGTGCAGCACCGGGAATAAAATCAATACCAAATTCAATCTTGCCTTAATGGCAAAAGTCTAGGTAATTCATCAACAAATACTTCCTAAAGTTTCAGATAGCGGAAACATCTTTTAACAAATTCATATTAGGTTCTTTCTAGATTACAATATCTATAACTAGTTCACAACCATTCATGGTATAATTTCAAGTCTAAATGCAGGATATGGTCATCCATCAAGAATTATTTAGATCACTTTGGATAATCAACATCTTATCATTTAGGGGAATTCTACTCGAGTTCCCATCAATTAAGACAATGTCTTCATGTCATAATCAATCAATCCATTCTACTGGCACTTATCAACTTTTCAGTTTTATTGCCGTCGATAAGATGTGATCTTCTCAAAAGACTAATAATAACTCATAATCCTTCACAAATTCAGGGATATATGGACACACAACTACTATTAAAAGAGTAAGGTCAACGCATAATTTATGCGAGAGAATTTCAAATCAGATACAGACGAAAACATTTAATGAATATGAATATATCCCATGAATTCATAATATGAGTACGCATTCGAAAGCTCCTCAGATCGTTACCCAGGTCATTCAAATGAAATCTAATCAAAAGAAATGATAGGAATGTCGATACATCCAGTCGCGTATCAACACTCGGTAATCATATACTTTTCCTAAGAATCTCACTACGGGAGAATTGGACATGAAAGAATTGTCAATTGTCAAATAAGACAATTTCCACAGATGAGTAAATTCGACTCAGAAGAATAAATAGTATGGGTACATATGTAGGTGTCCCTAACATTATGTCCCTATTTTTCACTTCTTGCAGATCTCATAAATTTTTAATCTTTCACAATCTTCAAAGAAAATGTAGTGTTTATTCATTAGTTTTATGGTGACTACTAATCAGTCTTGCATGGTCCATTCCAAATTGTATGTAGGCGCGCAACTATATACAATTTCAAGATTAACGATGCAATACTCAGTTCGTCAAAAATTTATCATCATGTTTATAATAAAAACATTTACATGCTTAATTCTTAAATAAGAATCAAGAATAAATTTACAAAGATTTTCTTTCTTATTAAAACAATTAAGTTTTCCAAGGTGTTTTATAAACAACTTCATTTCGATAACAATCACTTATAAATCTCACTTTGAATAATCCTTATTGTGTTGAAAATTAAATTTTCTCAAAGGATACCGTTTTAACTTTATAAAAACAATGTGTGATCTGCAAAAGAGTGATGAAGAGTTGTTCACCAAGAACTTAACTACAATACGATAGGAAATGAGCTTAGCCAAATAATCATGAGGTTCATGACCTCGATGGCACTCACGAAGAATGATTCACAACGTAACTAAAATCAAGATGAGTACTTGTTCAATGGTTGCATCACTAATGAGAACATTAGGATGAAGCAAGAAAAGAATAGATAACATCAATACATGTAGAATTTAGCAATCAAAGGTAGTATTTTCATTAATCACAAACAAGTCAAATTGTACCGTAACACATTACGTGTCACTATGTCATACAATTCTCAGAACTCATCCTACCAACTGATATCTCAGTTAAGTTAGAGATTTTTAAATGATACCACAATGAATACTAATCTACAAGAGTCATTAGGTGTTCCACATGTCCCGAAAGATCCATCGGTCCCAATTCAGAAGAAGATTTCTTCGATTTATTTGTTGGACACTGGGCATCCTCATTAGTGGACAATGGCCTAGGAACAGCCCTTAACACAAACTAACAATCAATTAAAACCTTATAATTCAATCACAAAACTTAACGGCTTCTATTAATAATCTCATATTCCATATGGGTTAAATTTTTCTTTATTCAAGTTTTAACCAATTTATACTCAATGCGATATCCTACATCATTCTTCGATACTTTCAACCTTATTCATAAACCTTATTAGGCAATAAAAGCTCGACATGATCAACACTTAATTTCCAATCCTATAACTCCTTTATCAATAATTATCAAATGAGTCACTAGTATGAAATGACTTGATCATTCAACTAGACTTCTCGGAAAGGTATTAGTGGCATGAGGCTTTTGGGTAATGGTTCCAATGACAGCCTCAAGTGCAACATTCACCCTTTCGATTTCAATTTAAGAATTGGAAGACAACGAATCAGATGACATCTTTCTAGGTGATAACGTTTTGTAAAACTCCACTCTATAAGGAAAGATCGTCATGACATCGATATCAGATCTAATCTCGCAAATTCTTTTTCAAGATCACAATCAACTAATATCTACATTTCTACGAATATCAACCATTTGTTGGGATCATAAATATCCACAACTTGGTTTAGATCTAGGATAGCTAGAATTCCTACGAGAATAGCTTCGATTAATTTACTAGGGGATTTAGGGTTCCTTGTAGCAATCTACGTCGTATAAATACCTCGTATAAATATCAAAATAATCATCAAACAATCATGTAATAAAATTACATCATATATATATAATCCAAGTTATATATATATATATATATATATATATATATATATATTAAAATAACACTTCTCAGTCTAGTCTTGTCGGTAACTCGGGAATTCTTCGGCACCGTTATAGTCAAAAGATTTTTAGACATTTTTAGAAAAATGTTTATAGTTAAAAGATTTTGAAATGTTTTATTTAAAACCTTGGTTTTAAAAATCTTTCGTTCTATATAACGAGAGCTCTGGTACCAAACTGTAACACCCCCAAATTTATACAACTCAATACAGCGGAAGACTAGTTGGTGTTACGGGATAGCACATTACTCACATCACATACAACGCATAAAGATCGCATTGTTTATTAATAAAGCATTTCCATTCATAAATATCAAAGTTACATAGGTCCCAAGTCACATTATATCATACAAAGTTTTATAAAGTATTTGGATGGAAAATATAGTTTAAGTGCGGGCCATGAATTCTTGTCGTTTTCCCGAGAATTACCTTCAAGTACCTGAGATAAAACATGTTAAAAGAAAAGGTCAGCGATAACGCCGAGTGAATTCATAGAGTTTAATAAATTCCATCAATATAACTTTGGTATAAAATTATTACCAAAAATCATTTTGTACAAATCATTTTAATAGGCCATAAAATAGCCAAAGTCATTCTATACAAATCCTTATCGAAAATCATAATATAGGCATTTTGCCTTAAAAATTATACGAGCCAATGTCGTAAAAACATCATACAATACGTCTTATGACGTTGTATGAAAACAAAAACCGTTATATGAATATGGTTATGAAAACCAAAACACAAACATAATATCAATAGTATGACCCTGTATTGCTAGTCAGGCAATACATCGTAATTCGGAGCGTCTAGTAGTATTTCGTTAGTTTTGGATTATTATAAGCCGCATGACATTGTTACCTTACTAAACCAACAACGGGTAGCTAACCCGATACTCAATTTGCCCATCTAAAGTAGCGTGTCGTCACAAAGGTCACGCTATGGAAATCTTCTCATACATAAATTCGCTTACCAATCAATGTGGCACGACGGGGATCAACCGTCAAGGCGCGAACTGGGGTGATCGTCCCCAAATAGTACTATTATATGCACAAGCGTCTACCAAATCCCGGTAGTTCACAATTCATGCTAATGGGACTTTTAGTGACATAACCTAACTTTAATAATCCATTTAATTTCATCTATCGGGTCCTTTAATCATTTATCGGGTCATACAATCGGGTCATTCAATCATTCGGGTCCAAATCAATAAACAAACAATCGGGACAAATGGTGTCCTATTTTATAAAAACTAACATGTTATCTCCCTCGCGGGTTTATAAAACATTTCATAAAAACATTTAAAAGAGTGCGAGGCTATGAACTCACGTTGATGTGGGAAGGCGGGTTATCGGCAATTGGGACGTACGGTACGTGCTTCAATCACGGAAACCTAGACAAATAATAATCGGTCTTAGACTCATGTCCAATGACTTTATGAAAATAACAATTATGTATACATATGATGATTATATATATATGATGATCAAGTGGGTTTACATATTCTCGTTTACTCATTTTAGTGTTATATGTCGGTAACTTTTATACTAGTTTACTAGGTTTACCTATTTACACGTTTTAGGTCCAATAAGCCTATTATAAGTTCTTAACTTGTATTAATCTATTTTATACATATATTATCAGTATCTACATTTTACAAGTTGGGCCTAAATGGGTTAAGTCCAATAATAAGTTTATAAGTGTTTTAGTCCATTTTTGTTGTATTATTAGTCCAATAACGTTAATTTAGTCCGTTAACGTCCGTATGCCCTATAGTTCGGGTCTTATCGGTTTTTACTTGTTATACATGTTTATATATCAGTATATAAGTTTTATAAAGTTTACATTTGACGGGTCCAACCATCTAAGTTTTATTTAACAAAAACGTTAATTTTATGGTATTAGCCGAAAAAGTCGTAAAAATCATGTTTATAGTTTTATAACTTATAAAACTTAACAAGTTACTATTTTAATAAAATGTCCACTTATTTATCATTGTACATATTTATGTAAATAAAATTCATGAGTTAGTGGGTTTTAACTTTACATTTTATACAATATAATTTTGAGTGCTTATATAATAGTATTATACTTTAATTTCCAAAATCTGATTTTTATCTTCACTTTCACCAACTAGAGTTCTATATGGAGATAGAAGCTCAAATTTTTATCACATAAACTATATGATATGTGATCCATTTAACTTTACTTTAGCTACTGTTGAATCATCTTCTAAGTATTTTCTAAAAATCGTCCAAAACAGTGAACTCAGATTTGTATCTTAAACTTGTTTTGATCATATCTCACTCATTACAATGATTCCATTGCATGGCCAACTCTCACATGTGTACAAGACCCATAGCTTAATGTATATTAGTTCTACTTCATCATTTTATCAGTTCATGAGTTTCTTTACTGTTTTATACAGCCAACAAATTTAAGTAAGATTTTAACCTTGTTCTTTATAGTTTTTCACCTTTTTAATCATGTTTATCAACACCAAATCCCCATACAATACTTTTATCATCATATAATCATCATATACATATACAATAGGAAATAAAATACATGATTACATAATCAAAATAACAAGAAGATGAGGAGGACAATCTTTATACCACCAAGTTGATGTAGGTTGTGATTTGGACATGGATTTGGATGGAGAAACTTGTGGATAACCATGACCATCTTCAAGATCACCAATCTTCATGAATACCTTGTGGAAAAATCAGCCCTACTACTCCATGAAAACTCCTCCTTGGATGTTATAAGCACCACCAATCAATAGGGTTTCAAAAGGGCTTCAACATATGTGTATATAACATAAGATTTCATGGTTGATTTTGATCAAAATTGGTGTTTAAGGGGAGAAATGGGACGGCTCAGAAAGAGAGTAGAGAGGAAATTTTGGGTGGTTTGCATGTTGCAAATGGTGGAAAAAGAGTTGGCTAGTGGTTTTGTTTCAAAGTGTGCTTAACTTGTAAGCTTTAGCTTACAAGCGTAAGTGTTTATTTACATGTTGCCACATCTTGTGATGTGGTGGCACATCTTGGCCGGTTTTGAGTGGGGGTGGGGCAAGTGTCCCACTTGTCTCATCCCCATTTATTTATGGGTACTCCTCGATTCTAGTTTCCTCGATTTGCGTGCCCTCGGGTCGTTTTACGAAAAACGTTTTTATAAATTATGAATCAACGTCACAAAATGAATCTAATAAAAATTGTTCCATCAAAAACGGAGTTCGAAAACGTAAATACGTAATCCTAGGGTTTCCGGTTTAGTCGTAAAGGACGTTAAAATAAAATCGTAAGTCCTAATCTCTTCTCGTAAATTTGTGAGTTTATGAACCAACACAAATTTAAAACTCCAAAATAATATTTACGAATAAATTTATTTTCTGAAATGTCGGACTGTCACCAAAGACGGTGTATGTAAACGTAAGCACGTAACGTTGAATCCTCCGGTTTAGACGTAGTCGATGCTACTTCAAGATGTAAATCCAAATTTCTTCCCAAAAATAAGTGAGTTCATATTGTAACATTAAAATAATGTTTTTAAATAATATTCGAGAATAAAATATCAACCATAAATTGACGGATTGTCACATAAAACCCTCTTAGGTTATTGCGATCAAAAGCAGTAAATCCGTCAGAATATGTATAACCCTTATATTGCGATGAAATGCAAAACCAATCCGAAAATGGTGAAAAGCTGAAACTTCAATAAGCACGTACAATAAGCTATTTTAACCGAGACTTAAACACTTCAAAAAGATTAAATTTGACAAATTTTGAAAACGTAAAATCATAAACTTTATAAACGAAACTTTTGAATGACCAAAACCTTGATGAAATCCGAAAACCAATAAGCTAAAATAAGAATTAAGCCAATAAGCATAGAGAACTTATGGCTTAGACCAAATGAAAGCTTATGCAGGACGAGAAAGACACAAGCGTCCTTAATACACAACCTCAAATTCAATAACGAATAATGAAGGATTCGGATCAAATTAAAGATTTCAGATTAAGGAATAAGCAAAATCAAGAAAAGTAGAAAGATATTAAAAAGCTAAACTTTAATTAGATTAATGAGATCCCAAGTACAAAAATTAAAGAAAGCTTAAATTTAAGAGATGAAAACAAAGAAAAATTTAGTGAGAGAAAGTTGGGAACTTTCTCTCTCTAAAACTAGAGAAAATGAAAAAGTGAAAAACTAAGACTAACTAGCTCCCAATTTGTGAAGTAAGTTCCTATATATAGGCGTGTGGTGGTGGGCTTGTGAATGGGCTTTGGTTTGGGCTTCGTTTCTTCTTTAGTCTTTAGTCTTTACGTCTCTTTTAAATAAACGTTTCCGACTTTGGATTTTTAGAAGTGCCGGTGAATAATTCCAACTCGTCTTATAATCTTTTGTTTATTAGACTCGAGTTCTTCGACATATAAGAATCTTCCATCCTTGGCCTTATTCTTCGTTAAATCTTCAAATAGGCACAATGACTTCAAATCTTTTGCATCTCTTGGACAATAGACTTCGTCTTGAGTATTTTTCTTCGATAAAACCCGTGCAATCCCATGTTTTCTTCAATATTCACCCGGTTGACTCTGAAAACACAATAAACACAAAAACCACGCATAATTCCAAACAAATGATATTAAATACGTGTTTTGGTCTTGTTTTAGCCAGAAATAAGTGGTAAAAGGATGGGTGTTTTCACACCTATCAGTTATGTTCGTCCCATTTAACTCGTTACTACTTATCAACCTTAAGTATTAACCCGTTAATAAGATTCAAGTGTGTTGTTTTATCAACTAATAAGAACTACTAACAAATAAAACAACAATGCCAAGTTAATTTTCAACGTATAGACATTTAATTTGAAATCAATAAAGAATGTATAACCCACTTTATTTACGTAATAACAAAGTGGTTGCATGACAATGTGGGGGTGATCTCCTCTACTTAAACTTCTAACCTAAGTAAAGAGTTTAAGTGTTAACCAAAACGTTCATAAGCATTTAGCAATATGGCTTGTTAACGTTGGGAGAGAATGGCTGTCTTGAATATTATTATCTTTCAATTCCAAGGTTTAGTCGACTCTCCCGAGATCACTCCGTATATAGGCAGTGCAAACTCTATGGTTTACATTCACGTGTAACCATGCAAATGTTTGTCCAGCGGGTGGTTGAATGCCCAGTTGGTCATACGTGTAAAGCAATATTAAACTATTCTAAAAAGCATAAAGGTTGTACTTAAATCTGACTTTACAAACAACCTTTTCTACTTTAACTTAAAGTAGATCTTTTCCCGCCTAATGTTAACCTTTAGAAGGCTGAAGTATCTTCAGCATCCTAGAGGAGATCGTCGTCATTCAATTTGGTATTGTCAACCCAAACTAAACTGAAAGCTCTTCTTCAGGACATTTTCTTCAGCAACTAGACCTCCTGGTCACTGAAGCAAAGACTCCTTTGTCTTCTAAGTTAACTGGAAGTGGAATGTTGAACTTTCTTCAGCAAATTATTCTTTAGTAGGAATTCTTCTTCTTTTGTTATGCTTTAGTAGAGCCACAATTCTGCTGACCATAACACTTAGGGGATTTTATATTCAAATTCAGTGATTGCTTCATCATCAGAAAATGCTGACCCAACAATCTCCCCTATTTAGATATACAAATAGCCTAAGTTAAAGTCAGTAGTAAGTGAGCAACACAACTTCTTCTTACTTGCACTGAAAAATAATTTAACTTATAAACATCAAATAATCATTAATCATTTAAAAAAAACTTACAAAGTATAAAAGATAAAATTACAAATGATTATCCTACTGGCTAGCTAGCCTAAGAGCTTTAGTGACTGGAGTTTGAATTTCTGGATCAGCATTCCTATCATCCAGTATACCAAGTAAGCACATGCTGAAGGTCCTAGCAGCTTCAGTCATACTTAAACCTCTATGTCTGACATAGAAGATCCTCTAAACATTCCCCAGCATCTCATTGTTCATCCCATCCAAGTCACTTATGCCCACGAAATCTTACCTTTGTGGATGATTGAACATTATCATTCCTAGTTCAGGTTCTATCAGTAAATCCCCACGAAGATGATTCGAAAACTGAACCTTCTCTTTTATGTCTTTGAGGAGACAAATATATCACCTACACCTGGTCTAACTTCATTAGCTCTTTTGTTTAATTCTAGAATTGGATCTTGATCCTCCAGCAACATATAATCATTTATTCTGAGGAGCTCAACAATTATGAGATAATTTCTCTTGGAATGAGAAATTCTGACAAGAACTTCTTTCCATCTCCTAGAAGTCTTTTTAGCAATCATTTTCTCCATTTCAATCCATTTAGTATAGGATAGCTCCTTAGCTAGGAAATCATCCAGAATTTCATCAGACCCATCAGCCTTGTAGAATCTGAGATCAATATCACCTTTGTAGTTGATCACATCAATGTTTGTGATCTTTGAAGGGTTCCTTCTATTCAGTCTGATTATACAAAAATTTTCATAGATCATTTTCCTTTTGAACAATTCTTCCACCTCTTAATGTCCAATTTCATCAGATAAGGCCTTCTTCAGATTTCTTATCTTATCAGCTTCATTCAGCTTCATCACTTTCTCAATATCAGCTTTAGTGACCACTCTATATCAGCCTTTAATGAAGAGTGGAGTCACCTTTGTCATTGAGTGGTGGAATGACTGGTGAGCCTTCTTCACTGGTGGTTAAGCCATCAATAAGGCTATCTTTATTTGATGACTCCCCCTTAGTCTTTATTGGACTCTTATCAAGGAAAGGTGACTCTGGTGGTGCTTTCTGCTTTTGAGCCTTCTTCTTTGCATGACTTTGAGTAAGGCTTGGATAGTATGATTTTTCTCCCCCTCAGCAGAAGAATGTGTAGCAACTTCTGCTGACACATTGGAGGGGAAGGCAGCAACAAGAGCGTTCAGAGTGTTAGAAATATTAGCCAGGAGAGCTGGAACACCCTGAAGAGCATGAAGTTTACTCTGAATCTCCTTAGAAACCTTAATCTTTTGTTGCTCCAGTCTCCCCACTCTATGTAAGTTTATGGACTTACATTTAATAGTCGTGTGAAAGGATCGAACTCGAGATTACGAGATTGCACACAATACGTAAAGAGTTAATTTAATTAATAAATATATTTATTTTATTTATTAATTTATTTAGTAAATATATTTATGTATTTATTAATTTAACCGAGCAAGTAACTATATAACTTTAACGGTCGTTAATTAATTAATAGTTAAGTTTTACCAAATGTTAAATAAATATATAGTATACATAAACAAAAGGAAAGAAGTTTGGAAAGTTCCGGAACACCCCACAAGGGGGTGTCCGTCGGTCGGATATGTGTTCCAAGGGGGGGGGGGGGGGGCATTTGTTGCCTTTTATTTATCTTGGGATGCAAGGGTTGAGGCCTATAAATACACCTCCCTATCCCTCATAATTCATAAAACATAAATATTTCTCCCTTCCTTCTCTTTTGGGTCGATCGCAAGACACACCACAAAGGGGTGTTTGGTTGGTTTTCTTGGTTGATTGATTGTATACTTAATCTAGTACTATCCCCTCTCTAGGGTTGTTGGGTAAATTAATTACAAGCATTGTAGATCGGTTTTGACGTGCTAGAATCACAGTTAGCTCGTTGTATTACGTGTGTACAAGAGCGTAATATAGTCTTACTTTAGACCATTTCTTGGTGTATACGGTATTAGCCCGAATTGGTGATTCATTCTTCGCCTTGTGGAATTGCTTTAGCGTAAAGGTATGTAACCCTAATTCAATTAATGATAATTGTGTTATTATTATGATCTTGTTAAATCGCTTCTGCTATATGTGCTTTGATCTCGTTTAGGGTTTTATATCATTGTTATGATAGTAATAAAACTTTAGTTGCATCGAGAGCCGTTTTAACATGTTATAATTATCGAAAATCTAAAATCTTTTAACTATAAATTGTTTTGAGTTAAAACTAAATGTTTTTTAGGTTTTTCATAAAATTAGGGTTTTGTTTTTAAAAAATTAGGTTTTTACTCTATTTTTTAATAAAAAAAGGAATTGTTTTGAAACCCTAAATTACATGTGGAATAATTTTAGATTGTATTGCATGATTAATTGTTATGTCATGTATGGTTACGATCCGTGGAGATTTAATTGTTAAGATTTGTGGGGAATCCATGGTTACGTGCATGTTTTCATCTAATCGTAAAATTATATGTTTATATGATTTTATGTGCTATGTGATTATTTGATTCAATAAATCTCGAATTAGGGAAGACTTTTATATGAATATAAAGACCTAGATTTTGTGATTATTGAATAAATCGTATGCATGTAGCTATTTGATTTATTTGTTGCACATATAAATTGTTATTATGTGTTTATGATTTAGTTTTTTTACTTGTTTATATATAAAATCGTTGAATCGTTGTAAACAAGGGTTTTTTTGAAAAGAAATAATACGAACTAAATCATATGAAAATAATGAATTGTTAGAGATATAAATTACATAAGATTAAGTTGATTGGTGAATTGCAATAATAATCTAACGGTCTACTCCTTTTGACAAACTATAAAGTGGGTATAACGCACCGCTGGTCATGTACCCGGTTAAGGAAGGAGGTGTTATGCCATTAGTCGTTAACCGAATTCCCGGCTCGCATGTGCATCAAATTGAAATTACCTACGATTATTAATAAAATTATACCTTAAGGGTGATTTATCACAAATTCACATCCGAAACATAATGAATAAGGGTATTGCTTTGTGCTAGCCGAGTTCTAGCAAAAGTACGTTGTAAATAGTTGTGGATAAATTCTTTAATTGGTTTTAACCAATACCTCAACATAATTTATGTAGAAATTTAGTCTCGTGAAGAAGTTTACTAAATGTTTTATTAAACTTATGCAATGGAGTTGTATGCATGCTTCTCCATACATTGATTTTGACATTAAAATTTATACCCTTAAAATTTAATTCGAATGCTCCTAATTGAGGAATACTTGAAATTACTTCGTCATCAAATGAGATCTTTGGGTGATGTTGTGATGGAGAGAAAACCATTTTTAGAATGAGAATTCGTATGATAGTTTTACGTTACTCAGAACAGATGACTTAATTAAGTTACTCAGTGAGATCTGGAAACTTAATGCATTCAGAAAGGATGAAACATGTTTACAATGCAAAACGTTTTTTAGCAATGTAAATCCCTTAAATATCTAGAAATTGAAAATTATTTGTCAATTGAATTGTTCGACAAGTCGTTATGTTGAGTACATTCATTACTGGCAGATCAACTGATGTAATGGATTTATGTCAATGTAGTTCTAGAATTCAAGGAAAATAATATGGTTTTATACCAGGGTAATTTTATTTTCTTGAAAGTATTTTGTTATCGAAAATACTAATATTTGAACTTATTTATGTAGAAATGGCTCAACCCGAAAACAATATGACTATACGTTCTGCGTTCAAAGCTTTCTTTGATCGTCCTGAACTTACTGGCCCAAACGTCAATGATTGGTACCGCTCACTAAGGATTGTCTTGAGAGTAGCGGGTACTATCGATATGTTGACTACTCCTTATCTGGAGGATCTTGCTGAAGGAGCATCTGATGCGGAAAGGCTTGAACACGCTGCTAATATTAAGAAGCACTCTGAGGTGGCTGCCTTAATGTTAGAAAAAATGGCTCCTCCACTTCAACAGAAATATGAGCTATTTTCACCTAAGCGAATGCTTGATGAGCTCAAGGCTATGTTCGAAAAGTCGCAAGCTTTGGAGATCTACGACTTAGTAGATGCTTTGCATAGTTGCAGTCAAGCTCCTAGAAAGTCTGTAAGTGCCCATTATATGGAGAAGAGGGGTTATATGGAACAGCTCATTGCACTAGGACAACCCTATGATCATAATATGGCTATCAACTTGATCAATAGGTCCCTTAACAAGGACTTCAATGATTTTGTTAGAAACTATAATATGCATTGCACGGGGAAGACAGTTAATGATTTCATGTAATGGTCATTGACTATGAAAAGGGGTTGAAAGACAAGGCATCTACCGCTACGCCTTCTGTACTAACCATACAAAAGGGTAGAGTGAGTAAGCCAAAACCGCAAGCGAATAAGAAGAAAGGCGAAGGCAAGGGTGATAAGAGCAAACTAGTTGCGACTTATTCAAAACCTAAGCAGAACTTTGTCAAGAGGAATAAATCTCAGAAAGATGAGACTTGTCACCATTACAAGGAAAGTGGTCACTGGAAGAGGAATTGCCCTCTTTACCTCGAAGAACTACGAGAAATAAAGAAGAAGTCTGAGAAGAGCGATGCAGCTTCAGGTACTTTATTTATGATTGAATTGTTCAATTTAACATATAAATAAAATTCACAGGTATATGACACAGAACGCGGTATTAACATTTGTAAGATATTGTAAATCTTGCTTATGTTTAGAGAGAGAAAGAGATAGAAAGTTGGTAGATTTCACACACACTTCTAGAGAGAGAAAGTAAGAAACTATGTGTTTTTATGAATGAAACCACACCCTCTCCATCTAAGGAGAGGGTTTATATACCCAAGCCTTGAGATGGGCTTGGGCATACATATTAGGTCGTCCATACATTCCATGGACTGGGCCTTTCCATGTTTACTTAATGTAAAGTAACTAAACTACGAGCTACTACTTAATATATATTGTCGGAGTGACCGAATCTTCCTAAATACGTAAAACGTATTTCCAACAATATCCCCCTAAGGGAGGTCACTCCAAACAAGGGCATTACCCAAGTTACAATAATGAAATAAACCTAGCATACTGTGCTTGTCTTGAGCTCGTAGTCTTTGTCTTTCTTTTCTTTTTCTTTTCTGGTGACCATGTTGATGTGATATTTGATATCAATCTTTAGCATTAATCTCTTGCCTTGATCTTGTGCATCCTTCACTTGTGATCTTCTCCTCTTCGTGACTTCATGTCCCACATGCTTATACCTTCGTAATTCTTGAAAGCTTCAGAGTTTGATACAGCGAAAGACTTGACTTGTAGACTTTCTTGAATTTGTTGAAGTATTAAGTGCATACAGTATAAGCATGAGGGGACGACTTCTTCTCGGACACCACAACGCCACCGTCTTCAAATGTAGTAACATAAGTAGACACGAATGAAATGGCTTTGAACATTTCATTCTATTTCGGTAGCATTTTACCTCCGGTCGGTGAAGACCTTTGGACGATATTAAATATCGTACTTGTGGCTGTTGGGAATAAAATATAGCCAGTCTACTTGAGCGCTGACAAGAGTAAAACAAGCGTTGATAGGAATAAAACAAACGCTGACAGATCAAGCGTTGACAAGAAGAAGTCAAGCGTTGATACATTGAATAAAAGAACTAATGGAAAGATTTAGTCTACGCGTTTATTATGTTCTAGATTACTTCTAGTAAAGATAGGAACAACAATGTATTTTCCATGTTTATCTTTACCTAGAATAGTTGATACGTAGATTATTGTACATGGCTTCTTGTGTCTATAAAAGAAGACCTTTAGGTTATTGTTCGATATAAGTTTTCATACGATAAGCACTTTCATTGTAAGCAAGTTTGTTATCATTAATCAAGTGAAAGTTTGTTTACATCTTTGTGTGTTCTTGTTTAAGTGTTAATTCCGCATAACACTTAGATTGTCATATACATATACAAAGGTTTCTCTACGTGTATAACTTGATCTAATCTCGTATACATAAAGCTAAATCGATCTAAGTTTGGGATCAACAAGTGGTATCAGAGCTTGTTGAGGAACTTTTGATCTTAAAGAACACAAGAACCCCAAAATCACCAAAACCCTAATTTTCGAAAC
Source organism: Glebionis coronaria (assembly GCA_025667525.1). Taxonomy (NCBI): domain Eukaryota; kingdom Viridiplantae; phylum Streptophyta; class Magnoliopsida; order Asterales; family Asteraceae; genus Glebionis; species Glebionis coronaria. The sequence goes on from CM046874.1 coordinate 175,493,949, forward strand.
CCTAAAAACATCATGTCAAATCCAGAAGTAACCTCCTCCTCCTCACCTTTACCAAAAATCAAGATTCCCATGCTTGATGCAAACAACTTTGAACTATGGAAATTCAAATTTGAGCAATACCTGGGAATCTATGACTACACTCTCTGGGAGATTATTGAATATGGAAACACATTTAATAAAGCTGAAAAGATTGCTACTGCCATTGCTACAAGATCTGCTGTGGCTGGATGTCCAGAAGTAGATAAGCATGAAAAACCTGGTGATGGTAGATCTGTGTCTGCTGAAGATATAGCAAAGAAAAGGGTTGATATTAAAACCCTAAACATACTAAAACTCTCTTTGGGACAAGAGAACCAGCATAAATACGGAGGGTATGAGTCTGCTAAAGACCTTTGGGCAGCTCTTGAAGTTGCATATGGTGGAAATGAGGATACTAAGGAAGAGAAGAAGAAGCAACTCATGCATGACTATGTTGTTTTCAAGGCTCAACCTAATGAGAAGCTTAGCAGTGTGAGAAGCAAACTGCTTGACATTACAAGCAAGTTGTCCTTTATGGGGACACAAGTTGGTGATGTTGACATTAATGCCACTTTTCTAAAAAGTCTTGGTGATGCGTGGAAGATTGAGGCAAGATCTATTCTGGCCAATAACACTTACAAAAGCTCTACTTTTGATGATATCTACAACAAACTGACGCTGTTGGAGAATGAAACTCTTTTGGAGCATGGAAGCAAGTCTACCGACAGTAACATGGCCTTCTTCTCACATAGTGAAGGTCAATTCAATCAAAAGGACTCTTACATGCATCCAGTTACTAGATCAACATGTGCCAACGCTGGAACATGTCCTGTCAACGCCTCATATTCAGACGCTGACACATACAAAAGTGACTCACCAAGAGTTAAACATGCTGGTTTAGATCTGGATACTGTATGTGCTTACATTGCTTCTTTGCCTAATGGTTTAGTGATTACATATGAGGACCTTGAGCAAATAAGTGATGAGCACTTGGAGGAGATGGACATTAAGTAGAACATGGCTCTTGCTAGTATAAGAGCAAACAGGTGGAATAGAAGTTTTAAGAAGAAGATGAACTTCAATGCAAAGGACACTGCTGGATTTGATAAATCCAAAGTTGAGTGCTACAATTGTCATCGTATGGGGCACTTCATGAAGGAATGTAGATCTCCAAGAAGATCTGATGCTGGCAAACCCTCAAGTCAAATTGTTAAGGCTAAGGATCCTAAGGCCATGGTTGCAGTGCAAGAAATTGATGGTATGGGATGGGATAGGAGCTCTCATGGCACACTCCTCCTCTTCATCAGATAATGAGGTATACGATGATTCCTTTTGTAGTAAGGGTTGTAGGTTAAATACTGAGAAACTTAACAAAGAGGTGTAAAAATGATTAGATGACGTGAGTACTGAAAGATGCAAGCTGTCTAATTATCAAATTGCTCTCACTCAAACTGAGAAGACAGTTTCTGAGTACAAGAAAATGGAAATTGACTTAAAAGATAAAATAAATATCTTAAAACATGAGTTAGAGACTAGTAATGATGTAAGGAACATCATGGAAAGGGTTAATGCTGATATACAGGCTAGGTTAGATGAGGCCATCAAGAATAAGGATAATGTTGACCTTAAAATTCAGAGATTTGATAAGGCCACACAAACCCTAGGAGACTGTGTTAATAAACAAAGAGATCCTAAGGACATGACTGGGATTGGGATGAAACACTATACTCTTGTTCCACCACCAGCTGGGGACTTCCATGGTGTCCAGAGAAAGGACTTATCTTGGATTGTTTTACCAGAACTCCAAGAGGAGGATTTTATTCCTCCACCAAGAGTCATTACACTAGTTGAAGAGTATAGACAAAAGTTGGCTGACCTGAATGAATGGAAGAAATCCAACCCTACCTTGTTTGTTAAGGGTGGCTTATTATGTGAAAATCCTAATGAGTCTACCCCTATTAAGGTAACAAACCCAATCACTGGTAAGGCTATTGAACTTGGCTCAAATACTGTTAGAAAACCTAGCATCAAGTATGCTGAAATGTATAGGAATACTAGGTCACCTAAAAGCCAAGTTAGTAATGATGGAACAGGCTTCTTCTCTTCTAGACTGATAGTTGTAAAATAGCACTTGTTTAGGAAAACAAGGCAATTAGGGCAAGTATTAACGAGTAGTTTAGGAAAACCACAAGTTATGACCCTTTGTGGGGATCGTTCTCAAGGAGGCACGTGCGTTGTGTAATGAATTGATTTGACTTTCACATATCTTTCCCTTCGGGGAGAAGAGCGGAATACAAACAAGCTATCCCGTAGGGAGAGGAATTGCGCGTGTGGACGACTTCTAGCCCGGATTCTGATTGAGAGGTGTGAGAGAAAGACAAGCAAGCCCTATCCCGTCCCCTATAAATAAGAGAGTGACTAACTCTCTTAGCCCTCAGCGAGGGCCTTTGCTTGACCCTCAACCGTTGGTAGAGCTTCTTCTCGTTCCTCACCCTCAGCTAGGAGATTTGTGATTATATAAAAAAAATAGAAATGGGGTGAGAAGAGAGTGACGGTTACGAAGACGGATCGAGCTAAGACGAAAAGGTCGTTCACATAAAACCGTAAAAAGCTACAAATTAAAAATTTTAAACCTAAAAATTAATTAAAAGCTAAACTAAGTCTCAAATAATATGAATAAGAATAAAAATCCAATAAAAATATTTTAAAACCTTTTATTAATTAAATATTCAATTTTAAATGCTAATTAAAGCCCTAAAATTAAATATAATTAATCAAAATGTCCAAAATATTATTTTATTGAACAAATAACTTACTTATATTATCTAAAGACTAAAAAGTATTTTTCCTAATTTTTAAAAACTATTTTTTCTATTTTTAAATCACTAAAAACTATTTTTAAACCAAAATAATTATAAAAAATAATAAAATAATGCCAAAAATAGTTTGTCAATTTTAAAAATCCTAAATTACTCTAATGAACAGTATAAAAATGAAGAAGTTTGAAAAATATAAAATTTCCCACTAAAAGACAAAAACAGTTTAATATTAAACCCTAATTAAACTAAATTAATTCTAAAGAATAATTTAAAAGTGAACAGTAAAAACTTTTTGAACTAAAAATCTTAAAATGTTTTTCTAAATAAAAGAAAAATTTTAAAACTGAAAAATACTTATTTTTGTCACTAAAAGACAAAAAAAAACTAGAAAGTTAATTTAAAATAGCTATTAAACCTAAAAAAATAGTAAATGAACAATAAATAAAAATCTAATTAATCAGAAAAATCAAAAATTAAATTAGAAAAATAACAAAATTGGTTTCAATGTTTAACTCCTAAATAAGTTCACAAAAGACAAAAAAATCAATTTTCTGAAAGTGACATGTGCCTAGGGTTTGTCTTTTTGTATAGCAGTACTAACCAGTGTATTAGCAGGGGAAACCTTTTTCCCACTGCTAGTGCAATTATCAGGTCTGGTGACCTTTAGAGCTTAGGAAAGCTTATGGCTTGGTTTACCTTGGACAAATGGGCACCCCTATACTCAGTTGAGTATAGGGAGTCAATGTAAACACAAAAACACACAAGTTCTTACACACAATCAAGCACAAAATGCCCTAACAAGTTACTGATGAATGCTAACAAGTTTCTGATGAACAGTGACTATTTTTACTTGCACAAAAATGAAATTCAAGCCTTCAAAACTTGCACATAACCCTACCAACTAGCATATGAGCAATACACAATCCTTAATGGACCTTATATCTAGTATTTACCAAGAGTTATAGGTCTAATAAACACAAAAACTGGCAAAGCAAAGACCTACTGTTTTGTGACCACTTTTCCAAATTTTAAGCATGCAAATGTGTTCTAAACCTTACCAAACTGAAAGACAAGTACTAATATCACCTACTACTAACTTGTTGAGTGTGTATAAGAGGTTTTTAACCAAGAATCTTGTCAATTAACCCAAGTTAACCCCTAATCTAAACACTCCCTTTAGTTTCTGAAAACCAATTTTATCAAAGCACGCCTATTTAAATCTACTCAAACCTGATCTATATTGCTTCTAACATGCCTTAAAACACCAAACAAGCATAAACCAACAAATTAACAAACACTTAAGCAACTTCAAGCACTTTTCACTTAAATCACATAAATCACCAAATTGAAAACTAAAAAAAATAGAAACAAGGAGGTTACCTTGTTGGACCTACATCTAGGCCCAACAGTGACTGAAAAGTCACCTCCAAACAAGCCCAGGCTTGTGCAGACTTCTTGGACTTTTGACTGCAAAATGATTATGATGATGATGACACTTGTTTTGAACCTGCACAACCACAACCAAACTGGAAAACAAAGTCCAAGCTTCAATAAGCTAGACCCACAAGCTGGTGTCAAGAGCTTGTGGGGAAAGCTTATGAAACAATAAGTTTAACAACCCAAAAAAATAATATAAAGTTTCTGAAAATCCACTTTTGAAATACCACATTTTGAAAACTTAAACACAAAGTGTTTATCGAATGAATAATGGAACTCAGATATTTCTTCAAGACAGTCACCAACTTTTAAAACTCATAAAAAGGAATTACTTTTTAAATCAAAAATACCAACTTTTATTCCTTCTAAAAAGGAATTACAAAGCTTTGAAGAAAATCTGGAACAAAGGGAAATGTACAAGCCACATTCTCCTTTTATAAGCTTAAACAAAAGGTTCTAGTGCTATGAATAAAATAATAATAAGCTAGAACCCTAATCCTTAAAAATCCGAAAATGCCCTTGATTCTTGACTGAATTTTTGGTCAAAAAGGCTCCATGTGATGTTTCCAGCTGTTGAGAGTTGATCTTGGACGTTTGTTTGAGCTTAGGGACCAAGGAATACCATCTAGCCGTTTATCTTGTCTGGTATTGGGGTTTGGGGAAAGTGACGGGTGCAGGGGACCCCTGGGGATGTCACATGGGTTGGTTGGGATCAACTTTGTGGGTGGGTTTAGGATTAGAAAGAGATTAATTAGGGATCTGGAGATTATTAGGGAAAAACCCTTTGTTTTGATCTTTGTTCATCCTGGAAAATTTTAGGGTTTGTTGGGTCAAAAAGTTGATGTGGCAGAAACTCAAAAATCAAAGAAAACATGAAGACATTTGTTCAAGCGTTGTCAAGAGTAAATCAGACGTTGACAAGAGTAACTTAAGCGTTGACAGAAGTCAAACGCAGTCAACAAGGTCAAACGCTAATGGATGTTTAAAGATTGATGGAGAAATCTATTTAGGGAATATATTGAGTATAGTATTTATGATATACACAATATATAGTTTATCTAAATAGAAGATTTAGATGTTTATTTGATTTTATCTCTTGTAGATTCTGTTCCTTCCACTATAAAAGGAACAAGGGTCTTAGGTTTTATACATAACTTTCATTCACAATGTAAACCTAAAAGCGTGTGTCGACTAGGTGTGGGATTCAATGTACACACACCTAGTGGTTGTTCGTTATTAATATAATGGGCAATCCAATTGTGTTTTATTCATGTTCTTGTGCCCTAAACACCTTGTTAATGGTTGTTGTTCTAATTCCGCTTTGATTGTATTATCATATGAACAATGATCATTCCTAGTAGCTTCAAAGATCCGGAAACCATGGTTTCCAAAATTGGTATCAGAGCCTCGTGGCTCGTGATGCTAGGACCAACAAGGTGTTCGTGTATGGTGAAAAGAAGAAAAATCCGTCTAGGGTTTTTCTGGACGTTTTTGTGTGCGCAGCAGTATTCAGAAGGTCATAACTTTTGATTAAACTGTTGGATCGTCACGAAATTTTATATGTGTGTTCTTCATACACATATCTAAACATCCACTGGAGGGATTGTCAAGTTTTATCCCCAGGAAAAAGTTATTAAGCGTCAAAGTCAGCAGTGAGTGAATGCAGATTTCTGTGAACAGCCATGTTCAAAACAAGATCTCTCCTTCGTTAACCGTTGGATCTTTGTGATTTTTGAACTGTAGATTCTTGGCACTTGTGTCTAGAATCTAACCGAAGGGATTTTCGATTTGAGCCCTAATGAAGAAGTTATTCAAGGTCGAGATTCACTGTTTAAGGTATTAATGTTCTTGCTTTTTTCACATAAAATCATGAACTAGGGTTTCTTAAAACCCTAGATCGAATTAAAGAGCAGGATGTTATGAGTTTTGGGGCTGTTGTGATTCATGATAAATATTAGATATAAGGTACAAGCTTGGGAGATTCCACTTCTTCAACAAAAAGGTTATATTCATTTTTCTTCATTCGTAATGTACAATTAGAGTCTACATGGTTCGTGATTCATTTACATGCACCACTTAAGGGGAAGCGTTTATTAGTTGTTTATCTTTAGAAGACCCCTATTGGATGAGACAAAAAGGGGAAGAAGATTCAAAGATCAAGGTATGCAACTTAATTTTATGTGGTGATATGTTTTACAAGAAATCTTACTTTAAAGGGAAGCTTGTTTCATTCGTGAAAGATCAAGATTTGAAGATTGGTTTTGTCATCATCAAATAGGGGAAGATTGTTGGGAATTAATTTGATGAGACAAATCAAGAATAATGAAACAAGAAGGACTTATATGCAATTATCAAGATTTACAAGAATATGGAGCCCTTTCATACAACAAGGAGGACTTATTAGCAAAAGATGGAGGGACTTCTAGTGTAATTAGATTTCTTGTAAAGAGGGTTATGTGTAGTATATAAACACACACCCTGCATAGGTTTATTCATCCCATCATTCACAACGTAGTCTTAAAGTTGAGTCATGTGTTCTAGACGTGTGTAACCTTGTAAACACGTCTAGGTTTGTTACTTGTAATCGTTTGAAGTTTAATACAAGTAAACGTTGGAAAAGAAACACCTTGTTCGTAATCATTGTTCTAATTCCGCTATGTTTATCATATGAACATTGATTATCCTAGTAAGCTTAATCGATCCGTGATTTAAGGTTTCCACAATTGGTATCAGAGCCTCTTGGCTCATGATGCTAGGACCAACAAGGTGTTCGTGTATGGTGAAAAGAAGAAAAATCCGTCTAGGGTTTTTCTGGACGTTTTTGTGTGCGCAGCAGTATTCAGAAGGTCATAACTTTTGATTGAACCGTTGGATCGTCACGAAATTTTATATGTGTGTTCTTCATACACATATCTAAACATCCACCTGAGGGATTGTCCTGTTTTATCCTCAATCAAAAGTTATTAGGCGTCAAAGTTGGCTGATGAGTGATTTTCAGATTTCTTGTTTACATAAAATCATGTTTTAGGGTTTTTCTACAAACCCTAGATCGTTGCATATAACAGAAAAAGAATGATGTGTGATACAAGGCTGTTTCAGTAGAGATGAAAACATGAAGTCATGGCTCTCATGCATAATTTTCGTTTTTAGGGTTTTGTAAAAACAAACCCTAGATTTGTGACTATGAAGATATGTTGCTGGACGCTTGACATGATGATATTGAATCAGATCTGTTATTCATCGTACATAGCGTGGTTATGTTACTTCTTGTTTGTTTCATGGGATCCCAGACAGAAAAGACAAATTTATGTGAGGATATGGTTGCAAAGAGAATCACGTCAAAAATATTACTGATCTCCAAAGTACATAATATTCAAAGACGTGAGTTAAGGTACAAACTCTTCACACAGACGAGATCTTTGCTTCCCAAGATATATCTTATTTGAATATTCTTATTGGTGGAGGTTATTCTGTTCACACGATCAAAGTAATAGCAAGTGTGTTCACATGGTTGCTATGGACCTGCATTCACACGATCAAAGCCTAAAAACAAGTGACATGATCTTTTCATTCGCATGTGATTGGTTATGCTCCCATCTTATTTTCATGTGGGAGTCAAAAGTTACGGCTACCTTTTTTTATTGATTATTCTAAGCATTGATTATTATGGCCTATTGATTATACCAATGGTTAAGGCAACGTAAGGTAGCCATGTGAAGTCCCAAGACGTTGATACTTGTCATTTAAGCGCTATCAAAGAGTAAGTTCGATGCTGACAGCGTATATGTTTGACGCTGACGTTTGTAATTGAGGCGCTGACAAAAAGGATTTTGACGCTGACAGAATAAGTCAACGCTGACAGCGTTGACAGTGTCGTCTGAGATATGGTTTTTCAAACGCTGTTAGGTATTGTCCGATATGTGACAATACACATTCCAGATATATTGGATATAGAAGGATCTTGGACAACACAAGGAAGGCTGCTGTTTGAGAAAATTGGTACGTTTTGAGCACACAAAAAGGAGTTATTTACACACGAAGGTACATGGAATCTCCGTTTTAATTTATAATATCGTTTTGATATTTATGGCTCGGATATTTTTAAAGGGATTAATGATCTTAAAGCGAGTTAGCAACTTTTCATGGGGAATTTGATGGATATTAGATTATGTAATCGGGGTAGCCTTGTGAAAGAGTTATCCATCGTTTGGCTTTTACATATGAAGGTATTTCATTAAGACTTGTCATGAAGAGGTGTTGGCTTAAGGGGAAGAATTCTTATGGTAAGTTTGGTGATTGAAGAAGATTTTCGCGAGTTTGTGTTCTATCATATCTTAAAGTCGTGCACTCCCAGTCATAGACTTTAAAGATAACTTGTTCGTGCTTTACATGGTTGGTGATGAAGACTTGTCATAACACTTGAAGGAGTTACATTATCGTGCTCAGTGTCTCATATAGGATGAGAATATTGACAAGGGATTGAGGTCTACTTATACTTGGTCTGATATAAGTACTTTATCACATGGATAGTACAAGAAATGGAACACAAGGTTGGGTTATTCTACTTCTACATTAAAAATATTATATTAATTGTTCTTCAATATCATTACACAGAGTCTACATTTGGAGAATCTTCAAAGATTGCATACATTGTTTACTTTCCTGTTGATGTGACAAAAAGGGGAAGAAATACATGCTACACTTGAGGGGAAGCAATTTGAAGATCATGTACAACTTACAAGAGATACACATAGAGTTTTGCCACTATCAACTAGGGGAAGATTATTGGGTCAAAAAGTTGATGTGGCAGAAACTCAAAAATCAAAGAAAACATGAAGACATTTGTTCAAGCGTTGTCAAGAGTAAATCAGACGTTGACAAGAGTAACTTAAGCGTTGATAGAAGTCAAACGCAGTCAACAAGGTCAAACGCTGATGGATGTTTAAAGATTGATGGAGAAATCTATTTAGGGAATATATTGAGTATATTATTTATGATATACACAATATATAGTTTATCTAAATAGAAGATTTAGATGTTTATTTGATTTTATCTCTTGTAGATTCTGTTCCTTCCACTATAAAAGGAACAAGGGTCTTAGGTTTTATTCATAACTTTCATTCACAATGTAAACCTAAAAGCGTGTGTCGACTAGGTGTGGGATTCAATGTACACACACCTAGTGGTTGTTCGTTATTAATATAATGGGAAATCCAATTGTGTTTTATTCATGTTCTTGTGCCCTAAACACCTTGTTAATGGTTGTTGTTCTAATTCCGCTTTGATTGTATTATCATATGAACAATGATCATTCCTAGTAGCTTCAAAGATCTGGAAACCATGGTTTCCACAGGGTTTATGGGGATAATAGGGAAAGTTTAATCTGATTTGGGGAGTGGTTAATTTAAATTAAGTGTTTGGAGGGAAGTACTTAAATAACTGATTAATCAGTTATTTACAAGTAGTGGAAGGTGACGTGGGTGGGGGAGTGAGGTGGTGAGATGTGAGTGGCTGGTGGAGGTGACATGGCAGATTGATTGGTTGGGATAAGGTGTGTTGTCTGGCAGTTTAGGTCCCTTGGTTTCCATCATTTCTTCACTTGATATAAAACAGCAAAAACTTCTATTTACTTTGTAATTAACTTTTGCAGATTATCAATTTTGGCACAATATTTTCTCAAACTTAAAGCAAGGACTTTAAATGCATAACTTGCATTCTTCAAGGGCCATTTTTGTAATATCTTCAAACATAGAGGACCTTTCTTGCCAAATGATGATTTCTTCAAGGTCTTATCTTGCCAAATCTTCAAAAATGAGGGACCAATGTTGACAATCTTCATTTCTTCAAGGACCATTTTGGAATTTCTTAATTCGGGTCCGGTTCATTGTGCGGCTTCGTTTCCCGTGTTCGTTTTTGATTGATTCTTGTGATCTTTTTGCCATTTCCTCAATATCCGTACCTAAAATACACAAGCAACAAACACGAGCATATATTTGGTAGTTTTAATGATATTTAATGCATTTTAAGCCCGATTTGGACGATGAGACTATGTATAAAAGCAGTCTCATCATAGACCTAGGGTTGTGTCTAGAAAAGCCTGTTACACTTGTGGTAGCTTTTCACATTTAGCATATAAGTGTGTCAACGCTTCCAAGGTCAACGCTGTTAGAAAGTTAAGTGTTGTCAGACCCAAAACTTGTGTGCAGCAAAGTCCACAAGTTGTTAGACCAGCCTCATTCTTCACTAGAAGGTCTAACACCCATGGACAAAGGCCATTTCAGAGGACCAATACTTGGTCTAATAGGCAATGGGTTTCTGTAGCAAACCCTAGGTTCAACGCTGACAAGGGTAACTTCAGCGTTGACAAGACCAAATCCAACACTAACCGAAACGTGACCAGACCTAAATATTTGCAACCTCAGGGTAAGGGGTCTAAAGCTTCTTCAAGCTTGACATGGAGACCAAAGAAAGATCAAAACCCTAATGATAATAGGATTTCTATGACCTGCAACAGATTTAATTACATTTCAAAGGTCATTACTAAACCTATTGGGGTTAACTGGGTATTTCATCCAAAGAAGGATGAACAAGGGGTTGTTATTAGAACTAAGTTTGTTCTTGTTGAACAACCAGATGAATCTAAGTCTGCCAAGGCTTGGGTTCCCAAAGAAAACTAACTTGTTTTCTATATGTGTAGGGGATTCAAAAACAGGTCAATGATTATGGATATTGGGACAGTGGATGCTCCAGGCACATGACAGGGAAGGAAGATTATCTTACTAACTTCACTCCCATTAAAGATGGTGATAAGGTTTACTTTGGAGGTGGATATGGAACTATCATAGGCAAAGGAACTCTTCTCACAAAGAACTTGCGTTTTGAGAACGTATTTCTGGTAAAGGAACTGGATTACAATCTTTTTAGTGTATCACAAGTATGTGATAACAAAAATAAAGTTTTGTTTACTGATATTGAATGCTTGGTGTTAAGCAAGGATTATAAGATCCCAGATGAGAAATATATTGACTATAGAACACCTAGACATAAAGACATCTATAATGTGAATCTTAATGGAATTAGGATGAATAATAATATGTCATGTTTTTATGCTAAAGCTTCAGTAGATGAGAGTAATCTATGGCAAAGGAGACTAGGTCACATAAACTTTAAGAATATAAACAGGCTTGTGAGACTTGGCTTGGTTGATGGATTGCCTATAAAGGCTTTCCACAATGACCACTCTTGTGTTGCATGTCTTAAAGGCAAGCAGCACAAGGTCTCATTCAAGTCTAAACAGGTGCATTCTAGTTCTAAACCACTTCACTTGCTTCATATGGACTTATTTGGTCCAACTAATATAGAGAGTTTGAATGGTAAATCATACTACTTTGTCATCACAGATGACTTTTCTAGGTTTACTTGGACTTTCTTTTTAGCTATGAAAAGTGACACTGCTGACACTTTAATTGATAATATTACCCAGATTGAAAAGAAAACAGGTAATGAAGTAAAAATGCTTAGAAGTGACAATGGTGGTGAGTTTAGGAATAAACTTTTAGATGATTTTTGTGCCAGGAAAGGGATTACTAGGCAGTTTAGTGTTGCCAGAACCCCCCAGCAAAATGGGGTTGCTGAGAGGAAAAATAGATACCTAATTGAAGCAGCCAGAACCATGTTGGTTGATGCTCACTTTCCCATAGCTTTTTGGGTTGAAGCTGTGAATACAGCATGCTATGTTCAGAATAGAGCATTGGTCAACAAAATACATAACAAAACACCTTATGAGTTACTTTGGGGAAGAAAACCTAATATTGGTTTTCTTAAACCTTTTGGTTGTCATGTAGTTTTACTTGATACTAGTGATGCCTTGGGTAAATTTAGTGCAAAAGGTGATGAAGGCTATTTCATGGGTTATTCAGTGCAGAGCAAGGGATATAGAGTTTATCTTAAAAAGGAAAAATGTATACTTGAAAGAGTACATGTTAGGTTTTTAGAGAGTAAACCTAGTGATCCTAAAAGTGGTCCAAATTGGTTGTTTGACTTGGAACCTCTATCTAGAACTTTAAATTATATGCCTGTTACTAATCCAGACATTGTGAAGGTAACTTCAAATGTTGTGGAAGAACAAGTTGTTGATGTTTTCGGTATACAGATTAATGAAGAGGTTGGATCACAAGTAGAAAAGTCTTCTCCTATACAAGAGTATGTCACAATTCCCATATGGACAGATGCTTTTGCTGCTGCTGCTGCTGCTGGAAAGGATAATGGTAGTCTCCAAGTACCACCAGTTAACAACCTGCATGTTCCTTCAGGCGCTGACAAAGGCAAATCTAGCGCTGACAGGACAAATTCAGACTTTGATGGCTCAAATGTTGACAACAACATTTCAAGCGTTGTTAGCCCAAACGCTGACAACCAAGGTTCAGGCGTTGACAACACTTTTGAGCATCTTTTCTCTTCAAAATTTGAACAAGGTGAACCTTCTAATTTATATGAAGAGGTTCATCTTAATGTTGATGAAAGAGAGTCTGATGAAGATATTGGCAACATGGAGAATGAAATTGATGACACCAGACTTTTTGAGGGAGGAGTTCTTACTTCCACTATGAAGAATCACCCTACTTCACAAATCATTGGTGATGTTATGACTCCTGTTCAGACTAGAAGATCTCATCAAAGTCTTGGTGGATTTATTGCCAATATTCACAAGAAGGTTGATACCCCTCTTGTGCAAGCATGTTTGTTTGCCTGTTTTCTGTCATAACAGGAACCTAAGAAGATCTTTAATGCTCTCAAAGAACCAAGTTGGGTGGAAGCAATGCAGGATGAGCTTCACCAATTTGCAATTCAGGATGTTTGGGAGCTGGTTGATTGTCCCAGATATGTCAGACCTATAGGGACAAGATGGGTTCTAAGAAACAAGAAAGATGAAAGTGGCATTGTGGTCAAAAACAAGGCACGTTTAGTGGCTCAGGGATATACACAAGAGGAAGGGATAGACTATGAGGAGGTCTTTGCACCAGTTGCAAGGATTGAAGCTATAAGAATATTTCTAGCCTATGCTTCCTACATGGGCTTCACTGTCTATCAAATGTATGTGAAGAGTGCCTTCCTCTATGGAACAATTGTTGAGGAGGTATATGTGATGCAGCCTCCTGGTTTTGAAGATCCAGAGAATCCAGACAAGGTGTATAGAGTCAAGAAGGCTATGTATGGCCTTCATCAAGCCCCAAGATCATGGTATGGTACATTGTCCACTTATTTGGTAGAAAATGGATTCAAGAGGGGCACCATAGACCAGACATTATTTACCAAGAAGGCTGGTAAGGATGTTTTGCTTGTTCAGGTCTATGTTGATGATATCATTTTTGGATCTACCAATCCAAAGATGAGTGAGGACTTTTCCAAGCTCATGACAGACAAATTCAAAATGAGTGCAATGGGGGAGATGACCTTCTTTCTAGGGTTACAAGTTCAGCAGAAAGAAGATGGTATCTTCATCTCTCAGGATAAGTATGTGGCAGAGATCTTGATGAAGTTTGGCTTTTCTCCACATGAGAAGATGGCTACTACTCTTATGGATAGAGAACACCCTTGGGGAAAGGTTGGAGATGGAAAAGTGTGGATGAAGGCACTATAGATCAATGATTGGTTCATTGATGTATCTCACAGCCTCTAGACCTGACATCATGTTTGTTGTGTGTGCTTGTGCAAGCCATCAAGTGACTCCCAAAGAATGTCACCTTTATGTTGTCAAGAGAATCTTTAGGTACCTAAGATGTTATCCCAATCTTGGCTTGTGGTACCCTAAAGATTTACCATTGGAGCTTATTGCATATTCAGACAGTGACTATGGAGGTGATAAGCTTGATAGAAAATCCACAACTGGTGGATGTTAGTTTCTTGGGAGAAGGTTGATATCTTGGCAATGCAAGAAACAAACAGTGGTGGCCAATTCTACAACTGAAGCAGAGTATGTAGCTGCAGCTGCTTGTTGTGGACAAGTATTATGGATTCAGAACCAGCTGTTGGATTATGGGTATAATTTTATGCATACCAAGATATTTGTTGACAGTAACAGCACTTTATGCATTATTAAGAATCCAGTACATCATTCTAAAACTAAACACATAGAAATAAAACACCATTTTATAAGGGATTGTTTTGAAAAGGGTTTAATACAACCAGATAGGGTTGACACAGAAGAAAATGTGTCTGATTTATTAACCAAACCTTTTGATGCTGGAAGATTTCAATACTTGGTAACAAGTATTGGAATGATCAATCTCACATAATATGTGTTTAGGGGTCTTTTTGTAAAAGTATGTACAGGATAATGCATTGTTATTGGTCATTTTGAGGATTTAGATTTTCCAATATATTTTTCTAACACTGACAAAGGTTACTTTAACGCTGATAAGTGTTATTGTGACATTGTCAGCAATATATTTGTCTAACACTGACACATGTTTCCTTAACGCTGACAAGTGTTATCGGGGCGTTGTCAGCAACAATGTTAGTTTTGTGGTTTTCAATCTAAATGTGCAGGTGGTGTTAGCATTATACCATTGGATACAGAGTTTCTTATGGATCATTAGAGAATCATTTGAGCATGTTTTAATTTATGGATGATGGTTGGAATTTTCTATTCCTATCTTGACATAAATTTTTTATGTTCATGCATATTTTTAGCAACATATGTATCACAGTTTTAGGGGAGGTTTTAGGAACCTTTAGGATTTTTGGGTATACTTATGATACTCTTATCACAATTCTAGATTGTGTCCACAGGTGAGTATGAGTTAGTTTTACTAAATCATGAGGCACTGTAGCATGCAAAGTTGATATACTATGCATGCTGCCAAGACATTTTTGGCCTAGAATTGGTTGTGGTCTGTTGGGAGACTTGGGAATGATTTTATCATGGGATTTACCTGGGAGTAACAAGGAATTTTAGGAGGTAACTTAGTTGTTAAGAGTTTTGGTTAGCAAGGGACACTAGAGGACTGTTATGTCTATCTTGCGTAAGCAAGTGTGCATAACGGGACAGTATCTTCTCTAGGATAAATTACTTTGTTAAGATCATTTTTCATTTTTATAAATTTTTATTTTTGGAAGCTGACAAGTATTTTTCCAAGCATTGTTGTGACCAATTTAGACGCTGACATGGCTTTGGCAAACGTTGACAAGAATATAGCCGTTGGGCGTTGATGGGTTATTTTTGACCGTTGACACTCAATGGGACCTACCCAGTTGTTACTTTTTGACGAATTTTTGGGCCGTAATTTTTGGAGCAGATAACTTTCATTTAATGCATGAGATAAACTTATTTCTTTTCAATATTTTTATGATTGTATTTTTGAAAATAGTTGCCTAATTTTTGACCAATCACATGCATATTTCTCTCCTATATATTTGGCTCCTATTTTAAACAGGGTACCTATCATTCTTGTCTAACAATATTTTCTCTTATACTTCATCTTTATCAATCATTTAAACAGCTTTCAACAATGGCACCAAAATTCAAACCAACTGATTTGGAATTGGGATTCAGGAGTCAACACAACATGATAGCATATTTGGACGCTGATGACACTTTGTTTCCCCAATATACACAAATGGTGGCGTATTTGAATTCATCCCCAATTAGGTATGCTCTTTCTCATGCTCCACTCATTCCTGTCACACATATTAAATAGTTTTGGAACATTGTTAGTTCCTCTACAGTTAATAGAGTGACCACATTATCATATATTGTTCATGGGCGCACATGGGTGGTTACTGAAGCTTTGGTTTGCCAAGCTTTGCATCTTGATGATGCAAATGGTATAACCACCCTCCCCATTCATGAAATAGAACAAGGACTAAGGGCTTTGGGTTATCCTTTTCCTGATGAGGGAACTTTAAATAAATATCATAAACAGGAGTTTCCCCCAGCCTGGAAGTACCTAATACATGTCCTCTTGCAATGTTTGAGTCCCAAGTGTACTGCACATAATGAGATCAATAGATCCATTGCTAGTGCTATTGTGTGCATTGCAACTGGGCAAAAGTTTAATTATTCCAAAATGATTTTTAAGGGCATGTGTAAAAATAAAGGGAACAAAATGACTTTAGCTTATCCCATATTTTTACAAATGGTTTTTGATGTCCAAAGTTACTGCACAAGGGATCATGATAATTTTTATGAGATCCCTGTGTAAAAGAAAGCAATTTTTACAAAGATGAACTCACCCCCACATCGTGACTTACCCCTCACCCCAGCTATGGTTGTTGTCATTGAAGCAGCACAACCCCAGCTAGACCCACAACCCCAACTTGACCCAATACCTGAACCATTACCTTCACCACAACACATGCAAATTGACCAAGAACCCTTCGACGCTGACACTTTAAATGTTGGCGTTGACATGTCTATTCCAAACGTTGACACCAATCCTTCACAGACCCAAACACCCCGTAACCAACCCACATCTACCCAATCCACATCTTCTTCTCCCCCCAACACAATATAGTTTTCAAAAACGCCAAAGGACTACTGGAGTGTTCTACTCTAGTGGTCCTAGCCATGTAGCAGAGAGAACCACCACCACAAGTGTGGTTGGTGCAATGGATGAGGCTGGGACTATTGGTTCTGGCTTAGACGCTGGCCAAGACAGTCCTAACATCTTTAAGACCTCATCCATGCCCAATGAATCTAACTTGGTAGGTCAAATACCCATTTTAGAGGAGGGCAGATTGGAACCAATGACATTAATGGAATTGACGGCTGTTTGCATAAGCTTGCAAAAGCAAAATGCAGACTTGGTACAGATTGTCAGTACACAAGATGTAAAACCCGCATGCTTTTACCATGCATAGTACCCTTAGGATCGTACGTACTAGTTAAAACTTTCCTAATATAGCATGATTACGATTACGTGTTAGGAGTTTACGTATTACGTACGTGTTAGAACACGATAAGTATTTTATATGCACGATCACAAAATAGTTATTTAACAATAATTAATCACGAACATGCGATCATAAAATCATGAAGTTAATTAAAACACGAACTATTATTAATTACGTATATATATTTATTACGAGCGTAATTAAATATATTAGATCACGGTATTTACGTAACGAGAACAATTAAAACATGAACATAAATAATCACAAACGAGTAACTAAATAACGAGACACGAAAAAAGGTACGGGAACCCCATGTGGGATCCCTACCCGCGGCCAAACAAGGGCAAATGGGCCAAGCCCATTTGTCAAATTTACTAAAGGGGGTTATGTTTATTTTTACTACTCAAAAATAACTTACAGAAGATTTTAAGAAAAACCTAAAACCCTCTTTCTCCTTGTTCTTTGTGCCGCCACCCATAAATCACCATACAAGGTGATTTGTTGATCTTTGATCTTGAAGAATTGGTGATTGATCGTGTTTGTTCTTCGCTCTCTTGATCCACGAATTCGGTAAAACCTTTTTAAACCTTTTCTTTTAATTTAATCTTTTATTAATTATGAACATGTGATGTTTTTATAAAAACATAATAATTAATCATAGATCTAACATGTTTTGGTGATTAATTAAATCAAAGGGTTGTTTTTAAGGGGTGTTTGTTTTGGCCGCAGGCTGCAACCGAACCCGAGGGGGTTTCGGTTTGCCAAGCCGACCACCACAAAGACCATATGGTCTTGGTTGGTGGATGTGGGTCCCACGGCAGCAAGGGGAAACACGGGGTACCCCGAGTTGGTTCGGGGTACGGTGTCGACTCATGTCCGGTTCATGTTTTTAGCCTAGATCTGGTTCATGGTATATGTTAGTTTTTTTATGTTACGAACTTATGTTAAAATTAAATTAATAAAAGATGTGATTAATTTAATAACATGACTTAGGTTATTTAATTATTAATAATCATGAAATTATTTTAACCTAAGTATTTATATATTTAAGACTTATGATTAATTAGTTATTTTAAAACCATGGATATAATTAATTAATTAACATGACTTAGGTTATATTATTAATATATAATAATATATATTTTAACCTAAGTATTTAACTTATTTAATTAAAAACATGTTATACTTTAATTAAATATTATAACCTATAGTTTAATTAAATTACATGAAATAATTATTAAACTATACAATATACCATATGACTTAGAAAATAATCATGAAAAACACTTAGGCTTATATACTTAGCTTATTTAACCAGCTTATTTCTAATTATGGAAACTTTCTATTTTTAGAAACTTAATTAAATAAGGCAGCTAATCTATTTATGGAAACCAGCTATTTTTAGAAACTTATTTATTTAACGTAGCTAATCTATTCATGGAAACTTATTTAATTAAGGCAGCAAATGTATTTATGGGAACTTTCTATTTTTAAAAACTTATCTATTTTAAGCAGTAAATCTATTTTTGGAAACTTTCTATTTTTGGAAACTTTCTATTTTTGGAAACTTTCTATTTTTGGTAACTTTCTATTTTTGGAAACTTTCTATTTTTGGAAACTTTCTATTTTTGGAAACTTTCTATTTTTGGAAACTTTCTATTTTAGGAAACCTGCTATTTTTGGAAATTTACTTATTATTACACAGTAAGTATAATAACACATGAAATACCAGAAATACTTAATCAGATTAAACAGAATATAAGATTTAATACAGTTTAAGGCTTAAAACAGTAAGACATAGTAAGAACACATAAAATAAGCTAACACATGACATAAAACTAGCTATGTATTTAGTAAGCAGATACTTATTTCATGTACGTATTTATGTAGCACTAGTGATTCGGAAGTAGGATTCTCGCAGTTCGTCTTTCTCGTTCACTGGACATAAGGTACGGATTCCCGTCCTTTCAGTATGGACATTCTTTCCTTATTAGGATTCCCCGTATGCAGCCAACTGTTTTCCCGTAGTATAAGTTATGAGTTTGATTGCTTATGTTTAATTAAGATTACCTATAGCCATATACATGCATGACCAGTTTCACCTAGTTATGGAGGTACCATAACCATAACATTAGAGGCACTGATGTTATGACTTCACCACGGCGGAGTGATTGCTCGTGGCGTCCCTTTAGCTTTTGGCCATTTATTTATATTTATCAATTGGGGCGTATGGGTGCATCCTAGTTACATGTTTTTATTCAGGATTACATGGTGAATGTGGTGTGTGCCTTGCATCCTTCACAAGGAGCTGATCCCTCCTACCCATAAACCAGTATATTAAATTAGAGGCAGCCCCTCTAATTTTCATGATGAGGTCACCCCTCCAATTATTCATGCACGGTGGATTTTCATGACCTATATTGGCTAATGGTAAAATATGACAAACAGATTTTTATAAGATAAACATAAGACTTTCAAACTATAAAACCAGTTTTATTAAGACTTAACCAGGTTACTCGGGACTTAGTTTTCTTCCGCTGTTATTATGTTATATGCTTATCCTATTCATGCTTTATTGTACATCCGTGCACTGAGCGTATTTGCTCAGTCGTTTTCCTTTTCTATGTTCCCAAAACGGCAGGTACTCAGGGACGCTCGTAGACACTAAGAGTACGTGCATATGGACTGGAAGCTTTCTAGCCTTCTTTACATTATGCATTTCCTTTCTATTGATACTTATGCTTTGGACATTGTTTAGTCCTTTCCTTTATTATACTATGTTTGTGTGTGGTGAGCTTTACTTTTGGACTACCGATGTTTGATTCCGGTATTTTCCTTTTTATGGTCAAGTAATGTTTATACATTTTACCTTGTATGCTTTGATGACACGCCATAATTACTGTGATATTTCCATTTCCAAAATGGGGTGTTACAATTATGGTATCAGAGCCAAGGCTTTGACCTGTAGGCTCTCAAATATGACCTGTGATTAGTGGGTAGTCACTACGGTCTTCCTAGAACTAACAGTTGGTTTCATGCATTCATCATTTTTAAGCATACATATACATGTCATTGTTGCAGGTTTTTGATTAAGTAATGGTTGGTACAGGACTGGCCCTATTTAGTCGCATGTGTTTTATCGAAACTTTTAGATTTGGGACCGACCCATAAGCGTCCCCTCGCAATGTCTTTGTTTTGGGTGAACTGACCAGAGGCGTTCACTCTCGAGCATACAAAATTTTTCATAAAACTGCATCATGCATTCATACACAAAATTTTCTTGCATAAAATTTTTCTCGTGAAATTTTAGTATAAATTTTTTTCATGTATGTATTTATATTTTATGTTTTGAACTGTTTAATCATATGTTTTATGTTATACTGTCAGATGGTTCTCACACGCGAACAGGAGCAGCTCAATGCTGCAATTCAGGCTGCCATGCAAGCCTTGCTTCCTCAACTGAGGAATGACATCCGGGCTGAAGTTCAAGCTGCCAACAATCAGCAGCACAATCAACCACCTCCTCCTCCTCCTCCAGTGACATTAGCAGTATGGTTGGAGAGATTCAACAAGCTCCGCCCTCGAGCTTTTGAGAAGACAGATAGCCCCAACGATGCTGAAAGCTGGTTGGCTCACATCGAGAAGATTTTCAACACTATGGGTTGTGACCCCGCATACAAGGCGAGGTTGGCATGCTATCGGTTCGAAGGCGATGTACTCAACTGGTGGTTAGCATTGATGCAATCTGAAGGTGGTAATGAGTGGGTTGCTGGTTTGACTTGGGCTCAGTTCAAGGACAGGGTGATGGAGCAGTTCTTTCCCAAAGCTGAGCAGGACAAGCTCAAGAGAGAGTACCATGGGATCCGACAGAGAGCTGGGGAGAATAGCAACGAGTTTATGTAGCGCTTTCTTCGCTTGGCTGGTTTCCTTGGTGCGGCAACAGGTACTCCTGAAGAGCAGGCACATCATTTCAGATGGGCTCTTCGCACATCGTTCGCAAACAATCTGGTGTGTGCTACGTTCAACACTGAAGCACAAGTGGCCGATGCAGCATGAAAACTGGAGATGATGTAGGAGATCGATGAGTTCGGGGAAGCTGAAAGACCCGACAAGAGGTAAACATTCGTATTCAAGCGGTGACCAATCCGTATACTTTCCATATGTCAATTATTCATCTCTTTAACTGTATCTTCCAGGCAGAAAACTGGGGACCGGTCTCAGCCGGCTACTCAGCAGCAGCCTCATCAGCCCAAGGGAAACGGTCAGACCAACAACCGTTCTACTACGGATAGGCGTGGCGGTAATGACAATTACCGTAACAACGTCGGGCACTCCAACAACAGCACGTCCTAATACTTACGAAATTGCTTATGTTTTATGTTATAACTCATATTCTGACACTTTAGCAAACTTCTACCAGATCCATGGAAACGGTAGGGACCAGAACCAGATAGGTTCACAGCCTAGCCATCCAGCTATCACTGGTATTCAATCTTACGATTATCCGCTTCGTCCTTTGTACCCAACTATCATGTCTTATGTAAAATGTTTTTATCAGGTCCTCAGCCAGCCAGAGCACCTGCTGGAGGATACACTCATCCTCTTTGCTCTACTTGCCACCATAGGCACCCAGGACCATGTCGCCGTAATACTAATGCGTGCTTCAAGTGTGATCTTCCTGGCCATATTATGAAGGATTTCCGTAAGGGCGAGATGGAGGGTACATCGGGACATGCTGATACCAAGCCGCCTCCTACTGCCGGGCGTGTCTTCACGACATCTCGAGACCAGGCCAAAAAGTCTACATGTACCATCACTGGAATCTTGTATATGTATGGTCGCGCTGCATGTGTTCTTTTTGATACGGGTGCTACTCACTCGGTTATTTCTACTGCTTATGCTAAGAACATTAGGATGCCTCCCTTGCCACTAGAAAATAGGCTTACTATTTCCACGCCTCTGAGGGACTCTATATTAATCACCCATGTATACAAGAGTCTTCCCCTAGAATTTGATGATAAGGTTTGACCTGTCGACGCACTTCCGCTGGACATGAATGACTTCGACATGATTTTGGGCATGGATTGGCTATCCAAGTATCATGCTACCATAGACTGCCATTCATATCGAGTTATCTTCGGTGATGTCAATGCACCAGAGTACATTCATAATGGGTTCATACCCGGACGGTCTGTACAAGTCATATCCACCCTACAAGCGCGCGCACTACTGTCACATGGCTGCGAGGGTTATCTAGCTACGGTTCACGACATGGATGCTGAATCTCCATCGATTCAGGATCAACCAATAGTGTCGGAATTCCAAGATGTGTTTCCAGCAGAACTTCCGGGCATACCACCTGCACGAGAAGTGGAATTCAGTATCAAGCTGGTTCCAGGAGCTGAACCAATCTCCAAGGCTCCTTATCGCAAGGCTCCCATAGAGCTGAAGGAGCGAAGGATCAACTGCAGGAACTTCTTGAGCGAGGTTTCATTCGACCGAGCGCATCTCCATGGGGCGCACCGGTCTTGTTTGTTAAGAAGAAGGACGGCAGTATGCGTCTTTGCATAGACTATCGCGAGCTCAACAAGATTACCATTCGGAATAGGTATCCACTGCCACACATTGACGATCTGTTTGACCAAATCCAAGGGGCCAAACACTTCTCCAAGATCGATCTTAGGTCTGGCTATCATCAGCTACGGGTCAAGGAGCAGGACATCGCTAAGACTGCCTTTCGTACCCGCTATGGCTACTACGAGTTTGTAGTTATGCCATTTGGCCTGACAAATGCTCCAGCAGTGTTCATGGATCTGATGAACAGAATCTTCCATGAATTTCTGGACAAGTTCGTCATTGTTTTCATCGATGACATCCTGATTTTCTCAAAGTCCAAGAAGGAACACGAAGACCATCTTCGTACAGTACTACAGATTCTTCGCCAGAACCAGCTGTATGCTAAATTCTCCAAGTGTGAGTTCGGGTTAGACAAGGTGGCATTCTTAGGTCACATTGTATCAGCAGTAGGAATCACTATGGATCCAGCGAAGGTTGAGGCCATTACTAAGTGGCCAAGGCCGACATCAACGACGAAAGTCCGCAGTTTCATAGGCTTAGCTGGCTATTACCGTAGGTTCGTAGAGAACTTTTCCCGCCTAGCACTACCATTGACCAAACTGATGCAGAAAGGGGAGAAATTCATCTGGACTAAAGATCGAGAGAAGAGCTTTGAAGACCTGAAGCAGAAGCTAGTATCTGCACCTATTCTTACTCTACCATCTGGTACGGGTGGATTTCAAATCTACAGTGATGCATCGGGGAAGGGACTTGGCTGTGTTCTCATGCAACATGGGAAAGTGATCACGTACGCTTCACGGCAGCTTAAGCCTTATGAAGAAAATTACCCCACGCACGATCTGGAACTTGCTGTAGTCGTGTTTGCATTGAAGATATGGAGGCACTACTTATATGGAGAAACATGTGACATTTTCACGGACCACAAGAGCTTGAAGTATATCTTCACTCAGCGTGAATTGAACTTGAGGCAAAGGAGATGGTTAGAGCTGTTGGAGGATTATGACATTAATCTACAGTATCATCCCGGAAAGGCAAATGTAGTAGCAGATGCTCTTAGCAGGAAGTCCGGAATGATCAACGGCATCAAAGTCAAAGAGGAAATCATCAGAGACTTGGAGCGACTAGACATCGAGATCATGGTACGTGGACAGCATGGTTACTGGGATAATCTTAGAGTAGAACCCGAGTTACTATCTAAGATCAAGGAAGCTCAGAAGGATGACGGAGAAATCTGGGCGATAGTACAGAATTTGGAGAAGCAGACAGAATTCAGAGTAGATGCAGATGGTATCGTATGGCAGGGCACTAGACTTTGTCTTCCTGATGCCCAAGAACTCCGGGTAGCTTTGTTAGCTGAATCTCATATCTCCCCATTCTCAATACATCCTGGTTCGACTAAGATGTACCATGACATCAAACAGTACTTTTGGTGGAGTGCTATGAAACAGGATGTGGCCACTTACGTCTCCAAATGTCTTACCTGTCAGCAGGTTAAGATCGAGCATCAGCGATCTGGCGGTCTCCTTCAACCGTTAGATATTCCAGAGTGGAAGTGGGACAAAATCACCATGGATTTTGTTACCGGTCTTCCGCCTACCAAAAGGAAGCACGATGCAATTTGGGTTATCGTTGATCGACTTACCAAATCAGCTCATTTCTTACCGATCCGCAAGGAAGATCCGGTAAGTAAACTCACAGATACGTACAGACGAGAGATCCTGAGACTCCACGGTGCACCATCCAGCATCGTCTCAGACAGAGATCCTCGATTCACTTCGCGCTTTTGGAAAAGTCTGCAGAAAGCTTGGGGTACACAACTTAAGCTGAGCACGGCTTTTCATCCTCAAACGGACGGACAGTCGGAGCGAACCATTCAGACATTGGAAGATATGTTGAGGTCATGTGCGTTGGAATGGACGGGTGATTGGGACGAATATATCTGTTTGGTGGAGTTTGCATACAACAACAGCTGGCACGCAAGCATCAAATGTGCTCCATTTTAGATGTTGTATGGCTGAAAGTGTCGCGCCCAAATCTGCTGGGATCAGGTTGGCGAGCGAACACTCGAAGGACCAGAAATCATAGAGATGACAAATGAGAAGATCGCAGTAGCTAAGCAGAAGATTCAGGACGCACGGTCACGCCAGAAGAGTTACGCCGATAAGCATCGTAGGGATTTACACTTTAACGTAGGAGATCACGTCTTCCTTAAGGTTTCGCCGGCACGTGGTGTTAGACGCTTCGGGATTAAAGGGAAGCTCAGTCCTCGTTTCATCGGACCGTTTGATATCATTGAACGAGTCGGTGAAGTATCTTACCGATTGGCGTTACCTCCGCAGCTTTCGCATGTGCACATTGTGTTTCATGTGTCCTTACTGAGAGGGTACCAGTATCATCCCTTTCATATGGTTCAGTATCCACTGGAACAAATACGTGAAGATCTCACTTTTATAGAAGAACCCGAACGAGTTCTTGACAGACAAGAACGAGTCATGAGAAAGAAGATGATTCCATTCGTCAAAATTCTATGGAGGGATCATACCGAGCGGGAAGCCACTTGGGAAACGGAGGAGTCTATCCGGGCTTCTTACCCTCATTTCATATTTTGAATTCGGGTATGTTCTTCTTGTCCAGTTTACTTTATCTATAATTCGGGGACGAATTATTCTTTTTAGGGGGAAGAGTTGTAAAACCCGCATGCTTTTACCATGCATAGTACCCTTAGGATCATACGTACTAGTTAAAACTTTCCTAATATAGCATGATTACGATTACGTGTTAGGAGTTTATGTATTAAGTACGTGTTAGAACACGATAAGTATTTTATATGCACGATCACGAAATAATTATTTAACAATAATTAATCACGAACATGCGATCATAAAATCATGAACACAATTAAAACACGAACTATTATTAATTACGTATATATATTTATTACGAGCGTAATTAAATATATTAGATCACGGTATTTACTTAAGGAGAACAATTAAAAACGAACATAAATAATCACAAACGAGTAACTAAATAACGAGACACGGAAAAAGGTACGGGAACCCCATGTGGGGTCCCTACCCGCGGCCAAACAAGGGCAAATGGGCCAAGCCCATTTGTCAAATTTACTAAAGGGGGTTATGTTTATTTTTACTACTCAAAAATAACTTACAGAAGATTTTAAGAAAAACCTAAAACCCTCTTTCTCCTTGTTCTTAGTGCCGCCACCCATAAATCACCATACAAGGTGATTTGTTGATCTTTGATCTTGAAGAATTGGTGATTGATCGTGTTTGTTCTTCGTTCTCTTGATCTACGAATTCGGTAAAACCTTTTTAAACCTTTTTTTTTAATTTAATCTTTTATTAATTATGAACATGTGATGTTTTTATAAAAACATAATAATTAATCATAGATCTAACATGTTTTGGTGATTAATTAAATCAAAGGGTTGTTTTTAAGGGGTGTTTGTTTTGGCCGCAGGCTTCAACCGAACCCGAGGGGGTTTTGGTTTTCCAAGCCGACCACCACCAAGACCATATGGTCTTGGTTGGTCCATGTGGGTCCCACGGCAGCAAGGGAAAACACGGGGTACCCCGAGTTTGTTCGGGGTACGGTGTCGATTCATGTCCGGTTCATGTTTTTAGCCTAGATCCGGTTCATGGTATATGTTAGTTTTTTTTATGTTATGAACTTATGTCAAAATTTAATTAATAAAAGATGTGATTAATTTAATAACATGACTTAGGTTATTTAATTATTAATAACCATGACATTATTTTAACCTAAGTATTTATATATTTAAGACTTATGATTAATTAATTATTTTAAAACCATGGATATAATTAATTAATTAATATGACTTAGGTTATATTATTAATATATAATAATATATATTTTAACCTAAGTATTTAACTTATTTAATTAAAAACATGTTATACCTTAATTAAATATTATAACCTATAGTTTAATTAAATTACATGAAATAATTATTAAACTATACAATATACCATATGACTTAAAAAATAATCATGAAAAACACTTAGGCTTATATACTTAGCTTATTTAACCAGCTTATTTCTAATTATGGAAACTTTCTATTTTTAGAAACTTAATTAAATAAGGCAGCTAATCTATTTAAGGAAACCAACTATTTTTAGAAACTTATTTATTTAAGGCAGCTAATCTATTTATGGAAACTTATTTAATTAAGGAAGCAAATCTATTTATGGGAACTTTCTATTTTTAGAAACTTATCTATTTTAAGCAGTAAATCTATTTTTGGAAACTTTCTATTTTTGGAAACTTTCTATTTTTGGAAACTTTCTATTTTTTTGAAACTTTCTATTTTTGGAAACTTTCTATTTTTGGTAACTTTCTATTTTTAGAAACTTTCTATTTTTAGAAACTTTCTATTTTTGGAAACTTTCTATTTTTGGAAACTTTCTATTTTAGGAAACCTGTTATTTTTGGAAAGTTACTTATTATTACACAGTAAGTATAATAACACATGAAATACCAGAAATACTTAATCAGATTAAACAGAATATAAGATTTAATACAGTTTAAGGCTTTAAACAATAAGACATAGTAAGAACACATAAAATAAGCTAAGACATGACATAAAACCAGCTATGTATTTAGTAAGCAGATACTTATTTCATGTACGTATTTATGTAGCACTAGTGATTCGGAAGTAGGATTCTCGCAGTTCGTCTTTCTCGTTCACTGGACATAAGGTACGGATTCCCGTCCTTTCAGTATGGACATTCTTTCCTTATTAGGATTCCCCGTATGCAGCCAACGGTTTTCCTGTAGTATAAGTTATGAGTTTGATTGCTTATGTTTAATTAAGATTACCTACAGCCATATACATGCATGACCAGTTTCACCTAGTTATGGAGGTACCATAACCATAACATTAGAGGCACTGATGTTATGACTTTACCACGGCGGAGTGATTGCTCGTGGCGTCCCTTCAGCTTTTGGCCATTTATTCATATTTATCATGTGGGGCGTATGGGTGCATCCTAGTTACATGTTTTTATTCAGGATTACATGGTGAATGTGGTGTGTGCCTTGCATCATTCACAAGGAGCTGATCCCTCCTACCCATAAACCAGTATATTAAATTAGAGGCATCCCCTCTAATTTGCATGATGAGGTCACCACTCCAATTATTCATGCACGGTGGATTTTCATGACCTATATTGGCTAATGGTAAAATATGACAAAAAGATTTTTATAAGATAAACATAAGACTTTCAAACTATAAAACCAGTTTTATTAAGACTTAACCAGGTTACTCGGGACTTAGTTTTCTTCCGCTGTTATTATGTTATATGCTTATCCTATTCATGATTTATTGTACATCCGTGCACTGAGCGTATTTGCTCAGCCGTTTTCCTTTTCTATGTTCCCAAAACGGCAGGTACTCAGGGACGCTCGTAGACACTAACAGTACGTGCATATGGACTCGAAGCTGTCTAGCCTTTTTTACATTATGCATTTCCTTTCTATTGATACTTATGCTTTGGACATTGTTTAGTCATTTCCTTTATTATACTATGTTTGTGTGTGATGAGCTTTACTTTTGGACTATCGATGTTTGATTCCGGTATTTTCCTTTTTATGGTCAAGTAATGTTTAGACATTTTACCTTGTATGCTTTGATGACACGCCATAATTACTGTGATATTTCCATTTCCAAAACCGGGTGTTACACAAGACCTTGAACTCAAGCAATTGAGGGAGAGGATTGTTATCTTGGAGAATGCTAGCACAAGGCGTGGGATGGAGGAATCTTCCAAAGGGGAGGATGAACAGATAAATGTAAGTGATAAGGGCTCACATGATGGTGAGTCTTTGGGTGTTGCTGAAGCCCTAACTAGTTTGAAGAAACAGACAGGTTTTGATACTTCTCTAGTCACTCCTACAAACTTAAATGTGTCTTTATGTTGGAGGAAATTACAAGAGGCGCTGAGACAGGTAATTTGGGCGTTGACAAGCAAGGTTTGAACGCTGACATGAGTAACTTGGGTGCTGACAAAGCAAAATTGAGCGATGACAGACCTGCTGATGAGGTTGATGTATTCCATTCATCTCCATCATCAAAGAAGTTTCTTCACAGGTATTACCATCTACCTTATCCAAAATTGATCCATTAGATAAGGGTAAGGGTATTATGGTAGAAGTAGATGTTCCAAAGAATGCAGCACAGATTGAGTTTGATAGAAGCTTGGCTGCACAAATTGTAGAACAAGAAAGAAAGAAGGAAGGTGAATCACCTTTTGTTGTCACTTCAGAAGAACAAGAAGGAAGTGATGAAGCTATTTTAGACTCAGTGTAATGATAATAGAACAACCAGAAAGACTTGAGTATGGGGATGAATTGGCAAGAGAGAAGTTGAATGAGTTGAAATTCCAAGTTGATTTTGATATGCCAGAAGTTGTTCAGATGTACCATGCTTGGGAAGATAAGTGCATAGAGAATCCACAGTTTTCTATTTCAGACCAGATATGGGGCTTGGAGATTCTTCTAAGAGTACAAAAAGACTACAAGGTAATTCTGTAACATAGAGCTAGCAATATTCTCTCATTGTTGAAAAGGGATAGGAGGGAGCTGTACTACATGCTACTCAGATTTCATGGAACATGATGGACTTATAAGAAATTGATTGGATTTACATTTGAAGAGTTGGAGTTCAAAGCTTATCCCATTTGGGTAAGAGTGCAGGAATAAAACACTCTAAGACTTCTTTCTGATGAAAGAAAAGAAGAACTTGCAGAAGAAATGGAGATTAAGAAGGCAATGATTGTTCCCAGACCTGTGAAGAAGGGAGTCCCTCTTGAGTTTCCCAAAGATATGGATCCATTGTATCCTAGTGAAGCTGTTATAAGAAGGAGCATCAAGCTCTCACCATTGGAAGCTTCTGACATGGTACAAGTGTTACCTCTTGATTCTAGAAACCTTAATATAAGCTATGAGGAAGATGAATGTGGGTTTTGGAAGATTGGCAGGTATGGGAAAGAGGTTCACACTTTTACCACTCTTATATCTTTGTTTGCAAGTTTTGATAGAGAAGACTTGGTAGACCTATGGAGGTTGTTGGAGGCCAAGTTTGAGACTGAAGATCCTACTTTAGTCAATGCAATAAAACTATAGTCAACATTCAAGAGAATGTGTGGACCAGTAGATGAAGATCCTACTCTTTGGAATGATCTTGAAGATGATGTCAGTGGTCTTCAATGGCGTTTGTATTCAGGTGCTGGTGTATATTATTTGAGTTCTACAAAGTTTGTTGAGTATCTTCTTGTAGATGCTCAATATTCCATGTCCAAGGATGTCTTGGAGAAGATGAAGACTACACAGCTAGAAATTGATTATTCAAGTGACGTGGCCAAAGATTTGATCAGCCATATTTACTACCAATATGATAAGTGTTGTAAGAATTCATCCTAGTTCTTAATGTTTATTCAGAAACTTGATTACTAGAGTAGATATCAAGTTTAGGGGAGGATTGTTGGGAATAAAATATAGCCAGTCTACTTGAGCGCTGACAAGAGTAAAACAAGCGTTGATAGGAAGAAAATAAACGGTGACAGATCAAGCGTTGACAAGAAGAAGTCAAGCGTTGATACATTGAAGACAAGCACTGATGGAAAGATTTAGTCTACGCGTTTATAATTCTAGATTACTTCTAGTAAAGATAGGAACACCAATGTATTTTCCATGTTTATCTTTACCTAGAATAGTTGATACGTAGATTATTGTACAAGGCTTCTTGTGTCTATAAATGAAGACCTTTAGGTTATTGTTCGATATAATTTTTCATACGATAAGCACTTTCATTGTAAGAAAGTTTGTTATCATCAATCAAGTGAAAGTTTGTTTACATCTTTGTGTGTTCTTGTTTAAGTGTTAATTCCGCATAACAGTTAGATTTTCATATACATATACAAAGGTTTCTCTACGTGTATAACTTGATCTAATCTCGTATACATAAAGCTAAATCGATCTAAGTTTGGGATCAACAGTGGTAGGTAGATTTAGTTAAAAATCTCCTTGACAAGATTTCGCGGGTAAACCCGTTCTCTATACTCGACCGTCCAAAGCTGACTGCGAACGTAAAGAGTGAATCATTTGGATAAAATTATCCGCGTGATTGAAGCCATCAATTCCGATTCCTAGAACAAGTTTGATTCATTAAAGAATCTCACCATCGTTGCTTTCCAGTTGGAACGAGCTTGATTCATATAGAATCTTGCAAGTTACCTACCAAGTGCTGTTTAAGGTTAACAGTAGAAGGATTTCCACTCATCACTGTGAACACCATAGATTGTTACTTTGAGTGTTCTGGCAAGATCACTAAGATATTGCGTAGAGGTCTGGAACGTGTTTAAGTTCAGTTAAGAATTAAACCACTGTTGCTTTCCAGTTATCACAAGTTTGATTCATAAAGAATCGCACAAGTCTCCTACCATGATATTTTTGATATTCACTCAAGCAGGATTTCCATCTTCATTGTAAATACTTTCGTATTACTCGGATGTTCAGGCAAGATCACGAAGATTTTGCGTTGGACTCTTCAGATCTTTCTTACTTTTCATAGTGTGTGAAGAAGCAAGGAATTATGAAAGTATGCCCTAATGAGATATTTGATAATCTCAAATGGCTCTAGACTCGGTCGTACATTTTTTATTTTTAGTGATCGGAGGCTGGAGAGGATTGCCACCTTTTCAATACCAATTTATTCGGAGTGAATAAATCAATAGATAATGTGTTGTCTCTGTATGATTAAAACAAATATCTTTTGAGAGATATATGAGTTAGCTGGGATGGGTTGTGCATTGCATCACTGGGTCCATGATGTCTTATCTTCAATATCAAGCATCATTAAAAATGATCTCAATAGCATATGTATTGACCCGGTTTCTACCTAAGGTTGTAAGGAGGGCTTCTTTCTTTAGACCCTTTATCTATACAATTCTTTTTCATTCTTCAACCCTTTCAATGCTTACCAATACGTCATAACTAGCACCTTATTGTGATTGTTCCAGTGTTAACTTAAGTACTTGGTCAGCATTCAGCTACGTTCATAATCTTTCTCCATCTTTCCTAAGGACTACTATTTCTAGCTATGGAATGTCCTTGGGAACATTCCTCCGATTTTGGAAGAATCATTGGACTTAACATATCCTACCATCCTTATGTCACCACAATCTTCATCATCGTGAAACAAACGGGTTGTGGGTAAGTATAAGTCACCATGAAATCCATTTTGATATAGAAAATCCATTTTGTTCCCCTTAACATATGTCATGATATTCGAAAACATTTCGCACATGTCGGGAAGAGCCATCATGTTAAGTCAAACCATTTGTGATAATTTCCCATATTAAATCACATTTTCACCCCATATTAAAAATATTAACCCAATCGATGTTTTAAATATCATTTGATTTAATAAAGTTTTAACAAAGGTTTTTGAGAAGAAAAATGCAAGTCCGTTTATCTTCATGATACTAAATGTGAGATATGATACCGATTTGTAACATGATCACATATTCACCATATAAGAGTAAATTGACAAGGTTGGACCTGATTGATGAGAACATCATATGATAATGTCAAATGGTTCTTGTCGGCAAACGTTGGTCGCCTCGTCACGTCTGAAGTCGTCTCTTGACACCACATGTACGATTGGTATTGTTGTCTTGACACCAATTAGTGAATTTGGCACTCTCGGCATCGAAGATTCTGAAAGCCTAACAATTGCTCCCCCTCAATTGTTGACCCGTGTTCTATTGAAAGAGTTGTAGTCGCTGTTTGAGTTGTCGCATCGTCGAGTATGTAGATACCAATTATAGATAGCTATGGTTGTAGAGATGATAGCTTCATAAAAACAAGATTTCTCTTGTTTTAACAAATAAATGCACTGATGCATACATAGATTCGTGTTAGATTGTGTTATAATGTAAACACAATCCCTTACATGGTTATAAAAGTAAACCATGCCCGAGAAAATTATTTCCCATTGTGAGCCAAAGTTTTCAGAAGAAATACTTGACTTTAATATGAAAAACGGGTTGCAGTCTAAAATGACTACAAGCCATATGGGCATGTTTTATGAAACATTTACAACTTTTGTATGAACTCTATTTATGGCGCCGTGTCGATATTAATTAACATTCCTAAGGCCGTAAATATTATCGTCCCAAAAGACATGCCTTTGAAAAAAATAAAGTAAAAATATTTTTGGATTTTTCTAAATTTTTCAAATTTTATGGTTTTTATATGGTTTTATATTTTTGTATTTTGCTTTTGTGGATAAAAAAATATAAACAATATATACAGATGATCACCAAGGACACGGAGAATAGTTTACCACCACTATTCTTTCGCTTCATCTGCCAATTCTTTTAGAGTCTCGAGCGAGAATGTTCTCAAATCTAGCTTGTCGGCCAAAAATTCCATTCGAGCGCGATCTAAAGCCTTCGTGAAAATACCGGCCAGTTGATACTCAGATCGGACAAAGTAAAGCTCAATCACTCCATTTTCCACTTGCTCCTTGATAAAGTGGTAGCGAATGTCAATATGCTTCGACCGGTAGAATTGAACGTTGTTGCAGCATAAGGAAATTGCACTTTTGTTGTCGCAGTACATCAGAATTTTGTTGAAACCTAGACCATAGTTGGTTAATTGCGATCTCATCCAAAGAATTTGAGCACAGCAACCGAACATAGCTATGTATTCTGCTTCCGTACTTGAAATTGCAGCGCTTTTCTGCCTTTTTGATGCCCAACTGATTACTCGATCTCCTAGTAGTTTCAAAGTTCCACTCGTGCTACGCCTTGTATCTTGACAACTCGCGTGATCAGCATCTGCATATGCCATTAGTACAATAGAGGAGTCCTTTGAATACCAAAGTCCACGATTAACAGTTCCTTTAAGATATCGAAAAATCCTTTTAACAGTAGCTAAGTCTAACTCAGTAGGCCTAGTTTGATACCGAGCACACATACATATAGAAAATTGAAGATCAGGTCGACTAGCTATGATATACAAAAGGGTATCGATCATTCCCCGATAAAGTGTTTGTTCAACGACAACTCCATGTGGATCTGCATCAAGCTTAGTTCGTTCCACCATTGGAGTATCCACGGGGTCACAAGATTCCATCTTACATTTTTTAAGCGATTCAAGGGCATACTTAGATTGATTGATAAAGATGCCTCTGGGACTCTGAGATATCTGAAGTACTAAGAAGAATGATACCTTGCCCATCATTGACATCTTAAACTTAGAAGACATGAGTGTCCCAAACTCATCGGATAAGGTTTGGGTCGAGGCAGCAAATATAATATCATCAACATATATTTGTACCATAATCATATCTTTACCTCATTTCTGAATGAACAGCGTGGGATCCACCTTGACTTTAGCTAAGCCTTGTGTAATGAGGAAGTGTGACAATAGATCATACCATGCGCGTGGAGCTTACTTCAACCCATATAGAGCCTTCTTAAGCTTGTACACATGATTAGGATATTTAGGATTCACAAAACCATCCGGCTATTGAACATAGACTTCTTCCTTGATTTCACCATTAAGTAATGCCGTTGTAAAACCCGCATGCTTTTACCATGAATAGTACCCTTACAATCGTACGTACTAGATTTAAACTTTCCTAATATAGCATGATTACGATTACATGTTAGGATTTTACATATTACGTACGTGTTAGAACACGATAAGTATTTACTATGCACGAGCACGTAATAATTATTTGACAATAATTAATCACGAACATGCGATCATGAAATCATGAACGTAATTAAAACACGAACTATTATTAATTACGTATATATATATTTATTACGGGCGTAATTAAATATATTAGATCATGATAATTACGTAACGAGAACACATAAAACGCGAACACAAATAATCACGAACGAATAACTAAACATCGAGACACGGAAAAAGGTACGGGTACCCCATGTGGGGCCCCCTACCCGCGGCTACAAGGAGCAAATGGGCCAAGCCCATTTGTAATTTTTACTATAGGGGGTTAAGGGATTTTTACACTACTCAAAATCACTTTACAAAAGATTTTTAGCAAAAACCTAAAAACCCTCCTCTCTTCTTCTTTTTGGTCGCCACCTACAAAACACCACAAGGGGGTGTTTGTTGATCTTGGATCTTGGAATTCTAGTTGGTGATCATGTTTGTTCTTCGTCCTTTTGATCCACGTATTCGGTAAATCCTTTTTAAACCTTTTCTTTTGATTTGATCTTTTATAAATTAAGAACATGATATGTTTTTATAAAAACCTAATTAAAATCATGGATCTAACATGAATTTGGATTTAATAAAATCAAAAGTAATGTTTTAAGGGGTGTATGTTTTGGCCGCAGCCTACACCGAACCCAAGGGGGGTTTCGGTTTGGCCATCCGACCACCACCGAGACCATATGGTCCCGTTTGGTTGGTGTGGGTCCCACGACAGCATCAAGACAAGGGTTACCCCGATTTGGTTCGGGGTACTGTGTCGATTTCATGTCCGGTTCATGGTTTTTAGTCTAGATCCGGTTCATGGTGTATTTTTAGTTTTATATTTTTTATGATCATATGTTAAAATTAAATTAATATTATGACATGATTAATTTAATAACATGACTTAGGTTATTTTAATTATTAATAATCATGAAATTAATTAACCTAAGTATTTTTATATTTTAGACTTATAATTAATTAATTATTTAAAAACCATGTTTATAATTAATTAATTAACATGACTTAGGTTATATTATTAATAAATAATAATACATGTTTTAACCTAAGTATTTAACTTTATTTAATTAAAAACATGTTATACTTTAATTAAATATTTTAACCTATAGTTTAATTTAATTTCATGAAATAATTATTAAACTATACATTATATCATATGACTTAGAAAATAATCATGAAAACACTTAGGCTTATATACTTAGCTTATTTAACCAGCTTATTTCTAATTATGGAAAATTTATACTTTTAGAAACTTAATTAAATAAGGCAGCTAATCTATTTATGGAAACCTTCTATTTTTAGAAACTTATTTATTTCAGGCAGCTAATCTATTTATGGAAACTTATTTAATTAAGGCAGCTGATCTATTTATGGAAACTTTCTATTTTTAGAAACTTATCTATTTTAAGCAGTAATTCTATTTTTGGAAACTTTCTATTTTTGGAAACTTTCTATTTTTAGAAACTTTCTATTTTTGGTAACTTTCTATTTTTGGAAACTTTCTATTTTTGGAAACTTTCTATTTTAGGAAACCTACTATTTTTGGAAAGTTACTTATTATTACACAATAAGTATAATAATACATGAATTACCAGAAAGACTTAATCAGATTAAACAGAATATATGATAAATACGGTTTAAGGCTTTAAAACAGTAAAACATGGTAAGAACACATAAAATAAGCTAAGACATGACATAAAACCAGCTACGTATTTAGTAAGCAGATACTTATTCATGTATGTATTTATGTAGCACTAGTGATACGGAAGTAGGATTCCTCTCAGTTCATCTTCTTCGTTCACTGGACATAAGGTACGGATTCCCGTCCTTTCAGTATGGACATTCTTTCCTTATTAGGATTCCCCGTATGCAGCCAAATGTTTTCCTGTAGTATAAGTTATGTGTTTGATTTTCTTATGTTTAATTAAGAATACCTATAGCCATATACATGCATGACCAGTTTCACCTAGTTATGGAGGTATCATAACCATAACATTAGAGGCACTGATGTTATGACTTCACCACGACGGAGTGATTGCTCGTGGCGTCCCTTCAGCTTTTGGCCATTTATATTATATTTATCATGTGGGGCGTATGGGTTTATCCTAGTTACATGTTTTCAGTCAGGATTTCATGGTGAATGTGGTGTGTGCCTTGCATCCTTCACAAGGAGCTGATCCCTCATACCCAAAAACCAGTATATTAAATTAGAGGCAGCCCCTCTAATTTACATGATGAGGTCACCCCTCCAAGTATTCATGCACGGTTGATTTTCATGACCTATATTGGCTAATGGTAAAATAAGATAATGGTTTTTACAAGATAAACATAAGACTTTTCAAACTATAAAACCATTTTTATCAAGACATAACCAGGTTACGCGGGACTTAGTTTTCCTCCGCTGTTATATGTTATATGCTTATCCTATTCATGCTTTATTGTACATCCGTGCACTGAGCCTATTTGCTCAGCCGTTTTCCTTTTCTATGTTCCCAAAACGGCAGGTACTCAGGGAAGCTCGTAGACACTAAGAGTACGCGCATATGGACTGGAAGCTGTCTAGCCTTCTTTACTTTATGCATTTCCTTTCTTATGATACATTTGCCATGGACATTGTTTAGTCCTTTCCTTTATTATACTATGTTAGTGTGTGATGAGCTTTACTTTTGGACTACTGATGTTTGATTCCGGTATTTTCCTTTTATGGTCAAGTAATGTTTAGACATTTTTCCTTGTATGCTTGATGACACGCCATAATTGCATGTGACATTTCCATTATCAAAATGGGGTGTTACAATTATGGTATCAGAGCCAAGGCTTCGACCTGTAGGCTCTCAAATATGACTTATGATAGTGGGTAGTCACTACGGTCTTCCTAGCACTGACAGTTGTTTTCATGCATTCATCATTTTTAAGCATACATATACATGTCATTGTCGCAGATTTTTGACTAAGTAATGGTTGGTACAGGACTTGCCCTATTTAGTCGCATGTGTTTTATCGGAACTTTTAAATTTGGGACCGACCCATAGGCGTCCCCTTGCTATGTCTTTTGTTTTGGGTGAACTGACCAGAGGCGTTCACTCTCGAGCATACAAAAGTTTTCATAAAACTGCATCATGTATTCATACACAAACATTTTCTTGCATAAAATTTTTCTCGTGAAATTTTAGTATAAATTTTTTTCATGTATATATATATATATATATATTTCATGTTTTGATCGGTTTAATCATATGTTTTATGTTATACTGTCAGATGGTTCTCACACGCGAACAGGAACAGCTCAATGCTGCAATTCAAGTTGCTATGCAAGCTTTGCTTCCTCAACTGAGGAATGTCATCAGGGCTGAAGTTCAAGCTGCTAACAATCAGCAGCATAATCAGGCACCTCCTCCTCCTCCAGTGACATTAGCAGTATGGCTGGATAGATTCAACAAGCTCCGCCCTCGAGCTTTTGAGAAGACAGATAGCCCCAGCGACGCTGAAAGCTTGTTGGCTCACATCGAGAAGATTTTCAATGCTATGGGTTGTGACCCCGCATACAAGGCGAGGTTGACATGTTATCGGTTCGAAGGCGATGTACTTAATTGGTGGTTAGCATTGATGCTGTCTGAAGGCGGTGACGAGCGGGTTGCTGGTTTGACTTGGGCTCAGTTCAAGGACAGGGTGATGGAGCAGTTCTTTCCCAAGGCTGAGCAGGACAAGCTCAAGAGAGAGTACCATGGGATCCGACATAGAGCTGGGGAGAATAGCAACGAGTTTATGCAGCGCTTTCTTCGCTTAGCTGGTTTCCTTGGTGCGGCAGCAGGTACTCCTGAAGAGCAGGCACATCACTTTAGATGGGCTCTTCGCACGTCGGTCGCGAACAATCTGGTGTGTGCTACGTTCAACACTGTAGCACAAGTGGCCGACGCAGCCCGTAAGCTGGAGATTCTGCAGGAGAGAGATGAGTTCGGGGAAGCTGAAAGACCCGAAAAGAGGTAAACATTCGTATTCAAGCGGTGATCAATCCGTATACTTTCCATAAATGTCAATTATTCATCTCTTTAAATGTATCTTCCAGGTAGAAAACTGGGGACCGGTCTCAGCCGGCTACTCAGTAGTAGCCTCATTAGCCCAAGGGAAACAGTCAGACTAACTACCGTTCTACTACGGATAGGCGTGGCGGTAATGATAACTACCGTAACAACGTTGGGCACTCCAACAACAACAGGTCCTAATACTTAAGAATTTCCTTATGATTTCATGTTATAACTCATATTCTGACACTTCAGCAAAACTTCTACCATGAACCATGGAAACGGTAGGGACCAGAACCAGAGAGGTTCGCAACCTAGCCGTCCAACTATCATTGGTATTCAATCTTACGATTATCCGCTTTGTCCTTTGTACCCAATTATCATGTCTTATGTAAAATGCTTTATCACGTTCCCAGCCAGCCAGAGCACCTGCTGGAGGATTCACTCATCCTCTTTGCTCTACTTTCCACCGTAGGCACCCAGGACCATGTCGCCGTAATACTGACGCGTGCTTCAAGTGTGTTCTTCCTGGCCATATTATGAAGGACTGCCGTAAGGGCGTGATATGTGTGAAAACACCCCTCCTTTTACCACTTATTTCTGGCTAAAACAAGACCAAAACACGTATTTTATATCATCTGTTTGGAATTATGCGTGGTTTTTATGTTTATTATGTTTTCAGAGTCAACCGGATGAATATTGAAGAAAACATGGGATTGCACGGGTTTTATCGAAGAAAAAGACTCAAGACGAAGTCTATTGTCCAAGAGATGAAAAAGATTTGAAGTCATTGTGCCTATTTGAAGATTTATCGAAGAAAAGGGCCATAGATGGAAGATTCATATATGTCGAAGAACTCGAGTCTATTAAACAAAAGATTATAAGACGAGTTGGAATTATTCACCGACACTTCTCAAAATCCAAAGTCGGAAACGTTTATTTAATGAAACGTAATGACTAAAGAAGAAATAAGAAAAGAAGCCCAAAACCAAAGCCCATTCACAAGCCCACAAGCACACGCCTATAAATAAGATTTCACTTCACATTTTTAGGAGCTAGTTAGTTTTAGTTTAACTTTTCATTTTTTCTCTCTAGTTTTAGAGAGAGAAAGTTCTCAACTTTCTCTCACTAAGTTTTCGTCTTTCTTTCTTTTAATCTTTCAAGATTAAACCTTTGTATTGTTTACTTTCATTAATCAAGTTTAAGTTTAAGCTTTTAATCTTTAATCTCTTTCTACCTTTCTTTGATTTTGGTTCACTTTTGGTGCGAATTACTTATGATCCGTGTTGTTCATCAATGTTTTCGTGCTTAAAAAGTTAATCTTTTTATGCTTACTTAAGTTTTCTTGCGAATAAGCTCTAAGATCTTTTTGCTTATTGGCTTATTTCTAAGTTTAGCTTATTTACTTTTTAAAAGTTTTCTTAAAAAGTTCATCTTTTTATCATTTGATTTATAAGTTTTCTTATTTAAAGTTAGTAAAAGTTGTTTTTAGTCCTTATTTAATCCGTTTTAGTTTAGATTCGTGTTAGTTTTAGTGTTGGCTTATTCCTATAGCTTATTGCCTTAGCTTAAGTCTCGGATCAAAAGGGTAATCGGAAAGGGTAAAACCCTTTTCCAATTGGTGTATTCCGATCAGTACTACCACCCTTATTCCGATCGTCAGATCGGAAAAGGGTTTATGATTATTCCGACGGCTAAGTTTTAGTGTATTCCGATCTTGGCATTATTTCATGTCATATTCCGATTGTGGCCTATTTCCAACATTCCGATTGGTTCAGTTTTGCAACATTCCGATTGTGAGGGTATTGGGATATTCCGACGGGTTTATTAGTAAATCATTCTGACAGCTTGGTGTTTTTAGAACATTCCGATCAGGGCCATTCTACCATATTCCGATCACCATTATTTCCAGCATTCCGATTGGAGTGTTTTGTAATATTCCGACAGCAAGTATTATATATTCCGATCTGATTCGTTTTCAAACATTCTGATTGATGCACTTTAGATACTCCGATTTGGTTGTTTTCCAAATATTTAATCTTTTGTTTTTACAAAGTTT
This sequence comes from Glebionis coronaria, assembly GCA_025667525.1. NCBI lineage: Eukaryota > Viridiplantae > Streptophyta > Magnoliopsida > Asterales > Asteraceae > Glebionis > Glebionis coronaria. Next base: position 175,534,565 of record CM046874.1, read on the forward strand.
TCAAGGGTTAGTTTTATTAAGTGTTCAAGTATTTTTCTAATTTTGCCTTTAAGTTTTCAAACATTTAATTGTAACTTGTCAGTTTAGTTTAATCTTTCAAAGCTCTTATTTTACTCTTCGACACTTACTTATTTGTTATTAGTTTAAAATAGATAAACAAACCAACACCTTTTTATTAACCAAGAACAATTCATTCCACTTTAAACTGTTATCAATTCGAGGAGATACCGAGATTAATCTGAACCCATAACAAAATCGCAAGTATCAAATGGCGCCGCTGCCGGCTCTTCTCGTTAAGATAAACAGTTTTTTGTGAGAACTTGATTTTGGGATCCGTTCACCGTGAACGTTACTTTTTCATAAACACTTTCAAAAACCCTAAAAAATAGAAAATTTTCAAAAATCCTTAAAATTAAAAAACCATAAACAAAAATATTTCTTGCTGCTTTGTTAGTTCTTTTGCAGGTGCATGCGTACACGATCAACGTCTTATCAAGAGCCCGAGCCTCTCGAAGACTTAGACATGGCCGGTGTACACAACAACAACAATAACCCACCTCAAAACAATAACAATAATAACAATCCACCTCTCAACAACAATAATAACAACAACAATGAGCCTCTACCGGATAATCGCCCGATGATTGAACTTCTGCAAGCACATGTGGAGGGCAACAATGATCCAATTGTCATACCCGCGATTGCAGCCAACAACTTTGAGCTCAAATCCGGTTTTATCCACATGGTCTCCGCTCAACCATTCTTGGGGCGTACCATTGATGATCCACATGACCACATCAAGAGATTCCTGCAACTCACGAATACGGTCAAATTCAATGGTGTTCCACAAGAGGTAATCCGTTTGCAACTTGTTCATTTCTCCCTAGAGGGACAAGCCCGACATTGGCTTGCAAAGGAACCGCCACAAAGTATTCTGACGTGGACGGATTTGGAGACCAAGTTTATAAACTACTTTTTCCCACCCTCTCGTACTACCGCTGTGCGGAATGAAATCATTAATTTTGAACAACAGTACGATGAGTCATTTAATGAATCTTGGGACCGTTTTAAAGATCTTTTAAGAAAGTGCCCACAACATGGTTTTACCAAAGTGCACCAAATTAATACTTTTTATAATGGTTTAAGCATGAATGACCAAGATTCACTAAACAGTGCCTCGGGGGGTAATATTTTGGTTAAGACTTCTAATGCCGCTTGGGATATTATTGAGAATAAGTCTCGTGTGCAAACCAAGAGTGTGCGGACCAATGACGCTAGTGCTAATACTAGTGACAACGACAAGCGAATTGAGAAAATCACTACGCTCCTTGAATCGCTTGCCGCCCAAACCGCCAGCAACACCAACAGCATCAACGCTAAAAACGCTCAAGTCAATGCTGTCAGCCAACCATGTGAAATATGCGGGGGTCCTCAATCTTACACCACTTGTACCACCACCCAAGACTACCCTTCTGAGAATGTGAATGCAGCATACGGTACCTATCCTCTGGCCGCTTATCAAGCTCGTCCTCAAGGAGACCGCAACTTGCTTAGCTACCGCTCAAACAACTTTCTTTCCCCGCCTGGTTTTCCTCCTAACCACCCAAACCAACAACAAAACCTCAATCGCCCTCCTCAACAACAACAACAACCTCGTGCACCATACATACCGCCTCACAAACAACGATATCCACCTCAAATAAACAACCAAGTTTACCAACAACCTGCTTATCAACCACCCGCCTACCATGCTCCTCCTCCCAACCAACCCATCACATTACATCAAGATGTTGAAACCTACATGAGGACCAATGATGTGATCGTGGAAAATCTCCAGCGAGAAGTGCTCAACTTGAAAGCAGACATGGTGAAGCAAGGAAACGATCTGAGAGCTGATATGAGAAATACTTTGGCAAGTCAAACGAATGACTTAAGGAACATGATGGCTGGTTTCTTCTAAGGTAACCAACCCTCTTCTTCAGGTACTCTTCCGAGTAACACCGTTGCGAATCCAAGAGGGGAGATGAAAGCAATCACCACTCGCAGTGGCAAAGGTACCAAGGAACCCGAGCTTCCTATACCTCCACCAGTGATTGTGACTAAGGAGAACGAGTCACCTGCTCCTATTCCTCATCCTTCTCCTTCCCCAATTTCTCCACCTCTTACTCCTACCCCTCCTCCACCCAAGGATGTAAGTGATCCTATTCTCCCAAAGCCTTCCTCTTCTTCCGATATACCTTATCCCTCAAGGTTGAGGAAAGAAAAGCTCAAAAGCAAGGACGATATTCAAGTTTTAAACTTTCTCAAAATGTTTAAACAATTGAATTTCAACATCTCCTTCGCTGAGGCTCTCGCTCACATGCCTAAGTACGCGAAAATGTTCAAAGATCTTCTGAGCGACAAGGAAAAGCTTCTTGATATTGCTAACACCCAACTTAATGAGAATTGCTCTACAGTGCTCTTAAGGAAATTGCCAACCAAGCTTGGTGATCCGGGTCGTTTCTTAATCCCTTGCAACTTACCGGGAGTAGAGAATTGCATGGCCCTAGCCGATCTAGGTGCCAGTATTAACTTAATGCCCTTAAGCGTTTGGAAGCAATTATCTCTCCCTGAGCTAGTCCCCACCAAAATGACTTTGGAATTAGCTAACCGTACGGTTGCTTATCCAGTGGGGATAGCCGAAGACGTCTTTGTAGGAGTCGACAAATTCACTTTTCCTGCCGATTTCGTTGTCGTTGACTACGACATGGACCCTCGTGTGCCATTAATTGTTGGTCGTCCATTCCTTAGGACCGGTCGCACTCTCATCGATGTTGAAGCCGGTGAGCTTATCATGAGAGTGGGTGACGATAAAATCGTCTTCAACATGGGAAAGCTTTCTAAACAGCCTTATTCATACGAGAGTGTTAATTGTATTGACGTTCTTGATGAGGCTTGTGAAGAACACTTCAAAGATGCTTGTAAAATATTCCTACCTCTCTTCCCAATGTTGAGACCATTTCCTCTATTGATTCATCACTATCTCTATTTGGAGAAAGTGATTTCCTTTGGAATGATTTGGAAGCCACCATGGAAGATGTGAACTTAGAACATGACGATTCTCCCACCGATTGGGATGAAGATCTTCGCCTCATTGAAAACCTTCTCAAAGAAGACAATATTTCTCCACCATCTCCCACGGTTATTGTTATCGATGCTCCGACTTTGAATACGCCTCCCATCGAGAATCCTCCGGATTTAGAACTTAAGGAGTTGCCGCCCCATCTCAAGTACGTGTTCCTTGAAGATAAGAAGAAGTCGCCCGTCATCATTGCTAAGGACTTTAAAGAAGAAGAGAAAACTCGCCTTATCGTTGTGCTTAAAGATCATAAGAAGGCAATTGCTTGGAAAATTTCCGATATCCGCGGAATTGATCCAAACTTTTGTACTCACAAGATTCTCATGGAAGATGACTTTAAACCCGCTATCCAGAGCCAAAGAAGGGTTAATCCTCGCATTCATGACGTTATCAAACAAGAAGTTATCAAACTTCTAGATACCGGCTTGATTTACCCTATTCGGATTCGCCTTGGATAAGTCCCGTCCATTGTGTGCCCAAGAAGGGCGGAATAACCGTTGTTCCCAATGAACACAACGAGTTGATTCCCACTCGTCTCGTTACTGGGTGGAGAGTTTGTATCGATTATCGCAAGCTCAATGATGCCACGGGAAAAGATCACTTTCCTCTTCCTTTCATGGATCAAATGCTCGAGCGTCTTGCGGGTAATGACTATTACTGCTTCTTAGACGGTTTCTCCGGGTATTTTCAAATTCCCATCGATCCTAAAGACCAAGAAAAGACCACATTCACTTGTCCCTATGGAACATTTGCTTACAAACGTATGCCTTTTGGTTTATGCAATGATCCTGGGACGTTCCAAAGGTGTATGATGGCTATCTTCCATGACATGGTGGAGGACACTATGGAAGTTTTCATGGATGATTTCTCGGTTTATGGCAATTCATTCTCTGCTTGCCTTTCCAATTTAGAACGTATGCTTAAGCGGTGTGAAGACACTCGCCTTGTTCTTAATTGGGAAAAATGCCATTTCATGGTAAAAGAAGGCATCGTGCTAGGACACAAGATCTCCAAAGCCGGTCTTGAAGTGGACCGTGCTAAAGTCAATGTTATTTCTAAGTTGCCTCCACCTTCAACCGTGAAGGGTGTGAGAAGTTTCCTTGGTCATGCGGGCTTCTACCGTCGATTCAACAAAGATTTTTCTAAAATCGCTCGCCCGATGACCCACCTCTTGGAAAAAGATACTCCTTTTATCTTTTCCAACGAGTGTATTGAAACCTTCAACTTGCTTAAGGATAAGCTTACTAAGGCACCCGTCTTGGTTACCCCTAATTGGGAGCTGCCTTTCGAGTTGATGTGCGATGCTAGTGACTTTGCTATTGGAGCGGTTTTGGGCCAAAGAGTGAACAAACCCTTCCAACCGATCCATTACGCTAGCAAGACAATGACGGGGGCTCAATTGCATTACACGACAACCGAAAAAGAGCTTTTAGCTGTTGTCTATGCCTTTGAAAAGTTCTGCCCCTATCTTGTCCTTTCCACCACAATCGTTTACACCGATCATTCCGCGTTGAAGTACTTGTTAACTAAACAAGATTCCAAACCAAGACTTCTTCGCTGGGTTTTGCTACTCCAAGAATTTTTTATCGAAATTCACGATAAAAAAAGGAGCTGAAAACCTAGCCGTGGATCATTTCAGTATACTTGAGGATCCTTAACAAGGGGAACATCCGACCAAAGAGATCAATGACTCTTTTCCCCTGGAGACCTTAATGTCTATCAACTCGACTTCTGATGAAACCCTGTGGTTTGCGGACATTGCAAACTACTTGGCGGGTGGAATTCTTGTTGACGGGCTAACATCCCAACAAAAGAAGAAGTTCTTCAAAGACATTAAGACTTACTTTTGGGATGACCCGTATCTATTCAAACAATGTGCTGATTTGATTATTCGCCGATGTGTTGATGGACCGGCAGCTTTAGAAATCCTTGACGCTTGCCACAAAGGACCCACCGGTGGTCACTTTGGTCCCAACTACACCGCCAAAAAAGTGTTTGACTCGGGATTTTATTGGCCCACCATTTATCGTGATGCTCACGAGATGGTTAAACGTTGTGATGCTTGCCAAAAACAAGGCAAGATCACACATAAGGACGAGATGCCTCAGAATTTCATACAAGAATGTGAAATATTTGATGTTTGGGGTATCGACTTTATGGGCCATTCCCTTCCTCTAAAGGAAACAAATACATCCTTGTAGCCACGTTTCAAAGTGGGTTGAAGCCAAAGTTTTACCTACTAATGACGCAAGGGTGGTTTGTAACTTTTTGAAGTCGCTATTCGCTAGATTCGGGGTGCCTCGTACCATTATTAGTGATCGCGGGACTCATTTTTGCAATGACCAATTCGCAAGAGTCATGGCTAAGCATGCTGTCAATCATCGTCTTTCAAACGCATACCACCCACAAACTAATGGCCAGGCTGAAATCTCGAACCGTGGCTTAAAGCAAATTCTCGAAAGAACCGTGGGAGAGCATCGTGCCTCATGGGCTGATAAACTTGATGATGCTTTGTGGGCTTTTCGTACCGCATACAAGACTCCGATTGGTTGTACACCATATCGTCTCTCGTATAGGAAAGCGTGCCACCTCCCCATTGAGTTGGAGCACAAGGCTTACTGGGCCTTGAAGTGGGCTAATTTTGATATCAACAAAGCCGGTGACCTACGCAAGATCCAACTCAATGAGCTCAATGAACTCCGTAATGAGGCTTATGAAAATTCTTTGATCTATAAGGAAAAGACTAAGCTCATTCACGACTCTAAGATTAAGAATCGAGAGTTCCAAGTTGGAGACAAAGTTTTACACTTTAACTCTCAGTTGAAAATCTTTTCGGGCAAGCTGAAATCTCGTTGGTCCGGCCCATTCACCATTGCCCAAATTTTTCCATATGGTACTCTCGAGCTCGCTCAACCTAATGGACCTAATTTTAAGGTGAATGGCCAACGAGTGAAGTTGTACTTTGGTGAGGACATCTCTCAAGAGATGATTCCATCCCTCACCACGTTTCCCATGAACTAATTTTGGGTCGAGTCAGGCTCGTGACTCGGTTATCAAAAACAAGCGCTCCTCTGGAGGCAGCCCGAGTATCTATCCTTTTATGTTTTAACCTCCTAAGTGTAGGGGGGCCTCTATAGGTTCTTTGTGTTTTGTGTGGTGATGTGATTACAGGGATGAATGCACTCTTGGAATCTTTGAAGAACCGTGCTCCAGTGTTATTCGAAATCCGGTTCTATCTCTCAACTATCGTGATTCAATTTTCTTCATACTCACATTTGCAATTGATCACTTTAGTCGTCTCTTCCTTAACTTGATTTAACCAACGTGCACAATGTCATAAGTGTAGGGGATATTTTTCCCACATGCTTAAACATTGAGGACAATGTTTATCTTAAGTGTAGGGGGACTTCTATCGAAGTTTTAAGTGGACTTTTCCATGAAAATGCCTTCATTTAACTGGAAAAATCATCTTTTTCAATATTTTTCAAATTTTTAATTAACTTTGGCCATATTAGTCGTAATTTTTAAATTTTTATCGTTGCTTTCATATGTATATATCCCGCAAAAAAAGTCAAAAATATTAATAAAGTGGTGTAGCTAGTTTAGAAGTCTTTGATATATTAGGCCCGTTGCGATTATTTTGACTCAACCCAAATAGACTTATTCAAGTTTATTTTAGCTAGTATCCTTAACCATGTAGACCTTAATTGGTTTATTAGGCTAAGCATCCACGAGTCTCATTATTTGAGATTTTAAATTGTGGAGGACGAGAAATGATAGAGTCAATTATAAGTCGGTATTCTTGCGCAAGCTCACTTGGTGTAATTATTTGCCTATTCTCCCATCACTTGCTAATAATTTATCTGCAATAAGTAAGGTCGTACTATTTGAAAAGTTACTTAGCTTCTAGCCCAAGATCGTTTAAAATTTGCTCGGTAATGATAAGAGTTCATAGCCAAGGCATAACTTATGAAGCGGGGCGCGAAGATTGGCGAGTCCGAAAAGGCCCTAACAAGGCATGAGGATTCAATTTTATTGATGAAGATCCAAAGTGATGTGAAAAGCATTATTCCCAAAATCAATATGAAGGATCAAGACTCACGACGAAAAGCAATCAACTCCCAATAAGATCATGGAGAAGTCTATCCGAAAAGACCCTAACAAGGTATGAGGATAAATAGATCCAAGTCCGAAAAGGAGGCGGATCGTTGTATCTCAAAATCCCAATTAGAGATTGAAGAATAATCATGAAGTCGTGGTCAACAAAGTTGGAGTGCCCCTCAAAAGTCTCCAAGTGAAGAAACTCTATTAACGATGAGAAGACCATTATCTCAAGCACGTCTCTCAAGATATGAAGTATGAAGTACATGCCAAATATCGGCCCGAGAAAGGTCTCAAATCGTGAACCGAGTTATGCCAAGATATGAACTTTTTGATATCCCGAGAAGCAGTTTTAAGAGATTTTTTCCTTTAGCTAACTATTGATCAAATCGTCCTACTTTGCTTTCAGCCTAAATAAACTATCGAAATAAGTCCAAAAATGCATCTTCATGATCATTCTAAGACAAAAATAAAATATAAGAGATACACCTAGGAATAAGGGAGTTTAAGCATTTAATTAAGCCATGTGTGTAAGTGTTTGATTTGCTAACTTATAATAACAATGATCTCATTTTTAAGCTTAGTTTGGGGAACGTGAAACTTGAGGGTGATGAATCGTCGCAGCACTGATGCCCTAATGTAAGTCTTAGATCTCTTTGCAGGTTATTTCCGCGTAGCTATTTTCTATCCTTTTGTTTAGTTTAAAGTTTTAATCTCTCGTAGTACTTTAATTTTTGTTTAGTAGAATGTTAATTAGGCCAAGGTTGATTGATTATGAGAAAAGTGTAAAATTGCTTTATCACTAAGCATTGCATGAGGGCATGTGTTGGGAATCTAAACTTGTTAGATTCCCTGATCATAGATTTAAACATAATTAGGCTGTTAGATAGTCCCTTGCCTGTGCCTAGGAGGCAGGCAAGTTTCGCAAGACTCACAGAGATCCAAGTCTTTGTGAGCAACCTCAGAGGAGTCCATGTCAAAGACATTGTCAAGGAAGTCAAAGATTACTTGAAGACATACTCATTGGCTGTGATGGATAACAGCCAAGATGTATCAGGGACTCTGAGGGGTTGAGGGTTAACAGGGGTGGTAATACCCTGTTAACACTCAGCACACTTTGGACATGCCATTTGTGTGTCCGAGACTATGAAGAAAAAGGAAACTGTTTTGACAACTGTTTCCTTAAAGCATAATGGAAGACTACCAAGAATAGAAGGACATCATGTGACTGATGTGGGAACTTGTAAAAGCTTGTGTAGTCACCATCAAGTACTATTTAGGTCAATCTCGTAACACTATAAATAGGATGTGTATCCATGCATTAATGTTTAAGACTTTGAGATATTCATAACATTATTGCATATAACTTAGTGAATCAAACAGCTACGACTGTATTCATAAGTTAGGGTTTATAGTTGTTCAAAGTGTGCACAACACATTGTCATCAAACTGTGTTATCCATAACACTTGTAATTCTTTATTATACAATAATAAGATTACGTTTGAAAAGTAATACCTTGTGTTGATTAAGTTAAGATTAGGGTTTCTTGCATTGATTAGGGACTTTCAATTGGTATCAGAGCGAGTTGATATTAAAACCTTCAAGAAACATCGTTCTCAGTTTTATAATCAAGATCCACCATGTCAGAAACTTCTAACCCACGACAATCACCTTCCACAAGCCCATCTTCACCAAGACTCAACCCTCCTGCCAATGACGATGATCTACCCCAACTTCTTGACTCAAGATGTGGATCACACGTCACAAGTGTACTAGTCTTTGATGAAGAAGATTTTTCCAGTTGGAAGAGTCAATTTCTTGTATATCTTGATGGGCTTGAACCTTTTCTTCTAGAAGTTTTAGAAAATGGTCCTTATATTCCCATGGCGCTTACATCCACTAAAGAAAACCCTCTTCCCAAACCTCTCAAACAATGGACTCCAGCTGATAGGAAATTGGCAAACCAAGATAAACGTCTCAAAAGCATCATAATATCCTATCTTCCCAAGCATATCATGAAGTCTGTCATTCAGTGTCCCACAGCTAAACAAATGTGGACAGACCTCATCCTTGGCCATGAAGGACCCTCTGAAACAAGAGAGACAAAGATTCAGGCACTCAGACTTCAGTTCAATGCCTTCAAGTCACTTGAAGGTGAAAAGGTTCAGCAAACCTATACTAGGCTGAAGATTCATCTTAATGACCTAGCAATGAATGATGTCACTATTGGTCAAGCTGAGATCAATGCCACTTTTGTCAACAGCCTTCCAAGAAAGTGGCTGAGCATGAACCAAACTCAGAGAGCTAACAACTCAATCAAAAATGATACCCTTGCTCAGCTCTATGGAAAGTACAATTATGAAGAAGGGTTGATTGATACTATTTACAAGTCAGAGACTAAAAGATTTGTTGTCTAAGGAGCATCTTCCAAAGCATTGATCTCTGCAACACATCCTCTTGATAGCGATTCTGATGTTGAAGAAGATACCTGTAGCAGCCAAGAGTTCTTGACAGACCTTAATGCAGAGTTCCATGAAAGAGCCTTGCTAGCCAATCAAAGAAGATACTTCAAAAGATCAGGAAAAGTAGGATCAGCTAGTAAACCAACTGACAGGTCAAAAGAAACTTGCTTTGCCTGTGGAAAGCTTGGACATTTTTAAAAAAGACTGTCCTTCCACCAAGACATCCTCACCCTCTTATCCATCATCTTCATCCAAACCTTACAAGTTCAAACAACATAATAACTTATCTCAGCAATCAAATTCTTCAGACACTGAAAAGAAGGATTACAAAAATAAGTACAAGGCACTTAAAGCTGAGTTAGAACAAATGAACTTGAAGATTGAAGCTTTGTCCAAGAATAAGGGTAGTGAGAAAAAGACAGAGAAAGGGTTGGTTGCTGAAACGTATGATTGGAATGATGAACCACTAACTTCAGATGAAGAAGATACCACCAGAGTCAAGGCTTTCATGGCGATAGCTGAGGATGAACCAGCTGTTGGAAAAGGTGATGCAAGATCAGGACAACGGGTTGTCATCACTATGAAAAAGGTACACAGGCTTTTATCCATGTCTGATAGTGATGAACGTAAGCATGTCCTTGATTACACCTTTGTTGATTTACACTTTGTTGAGGAACAAAAAAAGAACCTACTTGATAAGTTTCATTCTGTTAAATCTGAAATGCTAAATGCTAAAGCTGAATGTGAAACTCTCAGGCGGGTTAATTTAGAGAAAATATCCCTGCAAAATGAAGTAGCTAGATTAACCTTGAAAAACATTGCTTTAAATGATCAAGTCTCTGAATTAAACAAGGTTATTGAAAAATGGTTGTGTGCTAGGTTTACTATAGATCAATTGCTTAGGGATGAAGTGCCTGCTGACTTAAAAAGGGATATATCTGCTAAGAAAAAATAAGCTGAGAATTCTCACCAAACCCAAAGACATTGTCTTTAAATCTACAGAGACTATTCATATGTCAGACACCACTTTGCTGATGACCCTGTCTCTGAAGATGTGGCTGAACTACCACCTTTGCCCAAACTCTCTAGAGTTGAACCCAGCAGTTCTTCTAGATCTGCTAAGGGTGAACTTAAGACAGATATTGAGAATCCTCCAGCTAAAGTTTTTCATGTGCCTGCTAAACAAACTGGCAAACAAGTAGCTTTTAAGCATGTTACTACTAAAGCTGTGAATAAGGTTGACCCTACCACGGAAGATCGCCTGTTGTCTCTTATAAAAGAAGTAGAACTCTTGAAACAACACATTAAGCCTTCCGCTGAATGCTCTACTTCTCATGAACCTAAGTCTGTCCTAGGTGAACCCAAAGGGGAAAGGTTAATCAAACCTTATTGCAATATATGTAAAAACTCTCACCATATGACTTTAGATCATGACAGACACATGGCAGCTAAAAGAGCTCAGACACCCTCTAGGGATAGACCACAGAGTTCCAAAAGACAACAGGGAAATTACAAACCTTATCCTCCCTGTAAATTCTGTGGGTTCACAGACCATCACTCAGACGAGTGTGGTGACTTCCCTAGGTGTGATATTTGTGGAAGTTATAACCATGAAACTGTGAACTGTCCCTCCCAACGCCAAAAGTTCTTTAGAAACACAAGAGTTGCTAACAAGCAATTCAGGGAACCCACTGGAAAGTGGGTTCACCATAGGAACTAACCTATTTCTATGTATCTGTGCAGAAATATCTCAAGGAATCGGTATGGTATCTAGATAGTGGCTGTTCTAGACACATGACAGGGATTCAACAATACCTGCACAGATACTCAAAGGAGCCAGGTCCTAAAGTGGTGTTTGGAGATAACTCTTTAGGTGACACAAAAGGATATGGCTCAGTGAACTGCAATGGGATTACATTTACCAGGGTTGCATATGTGAATGGTCTTAAACACAATCTTATTAGCATCAGCCAATTGTGTGATGCTGACTATAAGGTTTTGTTTACTAAGACTCAGGGAACCATATTCAACAAAAACAATGATGTTGTGCTGATTGCACCTAGAAGGAGAGATGTTTATGTCATCAACATGGCTGTGTGCTCTGAAGACAACTCAAATTGTTTTCTTGCTAAAGCCTCTGAAAGTGTCAATTGGCTGTGGCAAAAAAGACTGTCTCATCTCAACTTCAAGAACATCAACAAGATAGACACTCAAAACTTGGTTGCTGGTCTACCTTCAGTAATGTTTTCCAAAGACAAGACTTGTTCTGCCTGTGTCAAAGGAAAGCATTACAGGTCTTCATTCAAGACTAGGCAATCATTCTCTATTGACAAGTGCTTACATCTCCTTCACATGGATTTGTTTGGGCCTGTCAAACCTCAGACCATTAATCACAACAAATACACCTTGGTCATAGTTGATGAATTTTCAAGATACACATGGGTGTTCTTCCTCAGAAGGAAAAGTGATGCAGCTGAAACCATCATGTCCTTCATTAGACAGGTTGAAAATATGAATGATGTTAGAGTCAAACCTCTAAGAAGTGATAATGGTACTGAATTCAAGAATCATCTACTTGAATCTTTTTGTGATGAAAAAGGAATTTCACAGAACTTCTCTTCAGCTGGCACCCCTGAACAAAATGGTGTGGCTGAAAGAAGAAATAGGACTTTGATTGAAGCAGCAAGAACTATGTTAAATTGTGCAGCCTTACCAAAGCAATTTTGGGGAGAAGCTGTACACACTGCTTGCTACACACAAAACAGATCAATCATTGTAAAAAGACATGGTAAAACTTCCTATGAAGTTTTCAGAAAAAGATCTCCAGATGTCAGCTATTTTCATGTGTTTGGATGCCCTGTGTTTATTTATAACTACAAGGATAAACTTGGAAAGTTTGATGAAAAAGCTGATGATGGTTTCTTCTTGGGATACTCTCTAACAGCCAAAGCCTTCAGAGTATTCAACATCAGAAGACAAGAAGTAGAAGAAACATTCCATGTTAGATTCAATGAAGATGATGAAGTCATACAGAGAACAGGAACAGAGGGTGATGAAATTGATTTTAATGAAAATGTATCTTTCCCAAGTGATGAGTTCACAGAACCCAGACCTACTAGTCATCATCACTCCAACACTCTCACCCCTTATGTCCCTGCCTTTGACCCTCTGTCTACTCACAACATAGAAGTTCCTACCTCTCAGGAACTTGATGAAGAAGAACCTCAAATCTCTGATGGTCCTTCTCATGCTATTGATGACTCACCAATTCTTCAAATCCCTGAAGATTCTCCTGCTGATAATGAAATATCACCTCTTGATATGGCTGAAGAAGACTCTGACACTGAAGTAGTCTTTGAAGAAAGCCCTTCTAGTCAGCAGGATGAAACTCAAATTGTACCAGCTGTGCTCACACGTGTTCCTGTCCCTGAGTCCCTAGCTCCTCAAAATAAGTGGTCAAGAGATCAACACATTCTTCTTGTCAACATTATTGGGGAACCAAATGCAGGGGTCACAACTAGACAGCGAATCCAAGACTCAGAGTCAGCCTCAGCCAATGAATGTCTCTTTGCTGAATTTCTTTCACAAATTGAACCTAAAAGAGTAGCTGAGGCTTTGGTAGAAGAAGGATGGGTAGCTGCTATGCAAGAAGAAATCAATCAGTTCAAAAGGAACAAAGTATGGACATTAGTGCCAGCTCCACCTGGAAAGAATATCACAGGCACTAGATGGATTTATAGAAATAAGATGGATGAAATTGGGAACATCATCAGGAACAAGGCCAGACTGGTGGCACAGGGATTCTCTCAGACTGAAGGAATTGATTATGATGAAACATTTGCTCCAGTTGCTAGACTTGAAGCCATCAGAATCTTCCTTGCTTATGCTGCCTATATGAACATCACTGTGTATCAGATGGATGTAAAGCGTGCATTCCTCAATGGTGATTTGGCTGAGGAAGTGTATGTTGCACAACCTGAAGGATTTGAGAACATCGAGTTTCCCAACCATGTGTACAGACTTCACAAGGCAATGTATGGGCTGAAACAAGCTCCAAGAGCATGGTATGAAACTCTTTCCAATTTCTTAACTGAAAATAAATTTGTCAGGGGTTCTATTGATAAAACACTCTTTACCTTCAAGGATAAGAGTGATTTCATCATTGTGCAGATTTATGTGGATGATATCATATTTGGGTCAACAAATGTCAATCTTAGTAAACGTTTTGCTAAATTAATGACCAAGAAATATGAGATGAGTATGATGGGTGAATTAACTTACTTTTTGGGCTTTCAAATTAAACAATGTCCTAAGGGAATTTCAATTTGTCAAGAAAAGTATGTTAAGGATTTACTTAAAAAATATGACTTAGTTGATTGCGCATCAGTGAAATGCCCCATGCTTCCACCCAACAACTTGGGCCCTGATGAGTCAGGGGTCTCTGTTAATGAGACTTTATATAGAGGCATGATTGGGTCACTCATGTATTTAACAGCTAGTCGTCCAGATATACAATTCTCCACATGCCTCTGTGTAAGGTACCAAGCTAACCCAAAAGAATCCCATCTAGTGGCTGTTAAGAGAATTTTCAGGTATCTTAAAGGTACACCATCCCTAGGCCTATGGTATCCAAAGGAATCAGGCTTTGATCTCAAGGCCTATTCAGATTCAGATTATGCTGGATGCTGTATTGACATGAAAAGCACTTCAGGGAGCTGTCAAATCCTAGGAGGAAAATTGGTTGGATGGAGTGCTAAAAAGCAAAACTCTTTGGCTATGTCTTCAGCTGAAGCAGAATATGTCGCTGCAGCCAACTGTTGTGCTCAGGTGCTCTGGATGAAAAGTCAATTGGCTGACTATGAAATTTTGTATGACAAAGTGCCAATCTTTTGTGACAACACCAGCGCCATTGCCATATCCAACAATCCTGTTCTTCACTCTCGTACCAAACACATTGATATCATGTATCATTTTATCAGGGATCATATAATGAAGGGGGATATTGAGCTGCATTTTGTTCCCACTGAGTTACAACTAGCTGATATCTTTACAAAGCCTTTGGCTGAACCTTCGTTCAACAGGCTAGTTGCTGAGCTAGGGATGCTCAATATCTCAAAGCCTGTGGCTTGATATTAAATGTGTTCATTAAATGATTGATTCTATATTAAATGTTTTTCACATGAAACTAGGTAGTTACTTTCCAAGTAAATGCAAAAAACATTCTCAAATATTTAATCATTTATTTTTCGAATAACGAGGAGACAAATAAGTTTTGAAAGGTCAAGGGACCCACTTGAACAATCATTTTCTCACTTTGCATTTAATTCGGTTGAATAACTGTTTACGTAATTTGAATATATATATTGTATCTTCTCTCTTCTCACCCACCTCCATTCTCATTTCTCAAATCATTTCTCTCTCTAAGTTCTTCTCTCTCTTAACCTATCCGCCATTTTCTTTCACCTTCAACCTCGAATCCATGGCGTTTTCAGTTCCTAAAGCAGCAAATGTTAACTTCGAGATCAATGAAAGCATCCTCGCCTCCAACAACGCCATTGGATGGATTAAGGCACCAAATAGCACCTATTCAGATCTGGTCAGTTTCATGCAGAATTGTGACATAAGTGAAGCCTTCACCAAATCCACATCCACCTTTTATCAAGAATACCTTAGGGAATTCTGGTATTCTGCTAAAGTGGTAGAAGACACCATAACATTTAGCCTTTCATGGAATGAACACCCTTTCGCCTTCTCCCTTAAAGATTTCTCAAGTGTGGTCGGATTGAAGCATGGAGATGAATGCCTGAAGGTAGTTGACAAAAAGACTGTCAAAGAAGCCCTGGCCACACTCAAACCATGCCATGATGTAAACCCTGCCCTTACACCAACTGAGGTCCTCTCCAAATCCCCCCTGAAGATCAAGTATTTCACTCCCATGTGGCGTGTCCTCTTCACCCACAGTGTTAAATCCCTGGGAGGAATGCAGGGATCCCAAGATCAGATGTCTTTCAACCATCAGGCTATTGCATATAGATTAATCTGGGGAGCTGATGTTGATGTTGGAAGCATTCTCTTCTCCAACCTTGTAGAGCAGCTGAAGGGAAGGAATCAAGTTAGGGAAAAGAATATCTGCTATGTACGCTTCCTGTCTCTGATCTTCGAAAGTCTGCTGGGAGACAACTACCACAACAATGCCTTGACTACTCTGAAGCCCTACCGCATCACAGGTGCCATCTATAAAGAAATAGGAGCTGAAGATGTCCCTGTCACCGCTCATATGCCGAATGTGGCCAACCAACAACCAACAGCTGAGAAGCCCTTGCTCCCTTCTTCTGAGAAGGTGAATACTTCTAGTGTTGCTGGCAAGTCTAAGTCTTTGACCTCTGGGTAGCACACTACTAAGTCCAAGGCTTCTTCTGGCCAACAACCTAAGAAGAAGAAAATCCCCTCTTCTTCTCACTCTAAAGCTGTTTCTAAGGCCAAGGGAAAGAAGACTGACACCTCCTCTGGTCCAGATACTCATGTGGACTCAGATACATCTGCTGACAAACAACAGGAGTCTAGTGTCTCAAAGTCAGCTGAGACGACAGGAAACCAGCCTGATCCAGTTGATATCTCACAGGTAATCAGTGTACATTTTTAGAGGTTCACAAGCAGCCACTCTCATTTGTCTGTAGGAGAGAGTGGTGAAGTTAGGGTAATCCTCGACCCATAGAAGTCTGTCAATGCACTTAGAATCCTTTAAGACTTCTGTACACCCTGTCTTTGCACCAGGGAATGATTCATTTGTGTTTATAAAGCATCCCGATGACCCTGCACCCTCTAGACAGTATTCAGGCTAACAACAACCTGAATACACTAATGTCTCAACCTTGATTAGCTGTACTTCACACATCCTCTTGGTTCCCTCCTTAAAAGAGTCTCAAAGGATTTATCCTTTCAGGGGGAGCTGAATCATCACCCTCAGCTTTCCTAGGGGCAGCGTAACAGGCGACCTTTAACCACATATGTTTCACTCTTAAAAGAGTCCCAAAGGTTCTTAACCTTTTGGGGGGGCTGAATAATCACACTCATCTTTCCTAGGGGCAGCGAATGGCGACCCATAACCAACATATGTCTCACAATCAAAAGAGTCCCAAAGGTTTTAACCTTTTGGGGGGGCTGAATAATCACACTCAGCTTTCCTAGGGGCAGCGAATGGCGATCGATAACCATATTTTTTTTCACACTTAAAAGAATCCCAAGGATTTATCCGTTGGAGTGGCTGAGTAATCACCCTCAGCCTCTCTAGGACAGCGAAATGGCGACCATTCCCCTTCTATTTTTCCCTATTACTAATTGAAACAATTTGCAGGCTGAAATTGTACAGCCAGTCATCGAATCTCAGGTACAACAAGAAAAGGAGGCTGACACAATGACTCAAGACAAACCCAATGATGAAGAGCCTCTGTTAAATGCTGATGAAGAAATGCTATCATTGGAGGATTATGTCTCTGATATTGAGTCCATGCCTGAAGATGAAATCCCTGAAGGGATGTTTGATGAGGAGGATGAAGAAGATGAGGAAGACCAGTTGTCTGTCTCTCCTCCCAAAGATATAGTTGTGTCCACACCAGCTGGCGATAAGACCTCTCCTCCCAAGGATGCTGTTGATACTCCAAACTCTGCTACATCAACAACAACAGTTTTCCAACGCCCAGCCTATGATCCAATAGCGGAGTTTCTCTTGTTTGATCATCCTGCCCAAACAAATTTTGATCTCTTACCAAGGGGGGATGACTATGCTCAACAAAGCCTCAACATCAAGAATCTTCAGCCTGTTCACCATCAGTCAGACATTGAACGTTTATCAAGAAAGCTGGATGTGATCAAGTCTGAGATGCACAACTTCACTGTTACATTCCCTGGAATAATACAAAAGGCTGTGGCTGAGGCGGTTACTGAGCCAATCAAGGATGGTGCCAGGAAAGGTGTTGCCCAAGGACTAAGTCACCTTTCTACTAGAGTAAAGGATGTCATTGACACAGAGGTCCCTGCCATGTTTCATGAACATGAGCTAACCATGCACAGGCAATTTGATGCGGTTCGCAACAGGCAATATCGTCATGCTAATTTTATTGTCAGGCGTGTTCAGGCAAATACTAATGCCAATGGCAACCTCCTACTGAAGATTTCCAGGGCTTCAAGGAAAAGGCAACGTACTATGGCTGCCTCTGTTGAACAGATAGCAAGGCATTTTCAAGCACGTTCATCCAAAAGTCTGCGAAGCCAGGATGAACGTGAGGGGGAGAAAGATACAACACTCATCCTTGCATCAGCTAACCCCTCCATTACACATGTTCCTCTCCAAGTCATCACACCTATTATAATACCTGATGATAAGGATAATACTCAGGGGGAGCAACAAACTCAAGATGGAGCTGACTCATCAAAGTCTCTAGTTTTGGTTAACACCAGCAAGCATGGGGATGATGATGAACCAGCTGCCAAGAAATTAAAGTTCACTGTTAGGTCCCTCCCCAAAGCAATTCAAACTCAGGCTCAGACAGCATTTATCAAAAGAGCTGATGTTTTGAAAAACATAAGTGTGGAGTCCTCTGTCTCAAAGAAAGGAAAGGAGATAGTTTTGGTTGACACAGACACCAAACTCAAGAAGATAGCTGCGATGCTAGAGACAGGAGGATCCACCATAGACCTTTCCCAATTCTCAACCTTTACACCTTCCAATGAGATTCCTTTAACCCCTGAAGAAATAGAGAAACAGGCTGAGGAATTCAAGAGATTAAATGAACTCAAGACAGCCAAAGAATTGAATGAAGCTACTCTGAGGAAGATGACACCACCTGAAAGAGAAAAGCAAAAACAAAGGTTGAGGGAAATGGAAGCAAAAAGCGCTGAGGCACTAAGGAAAGTCAAAGCTGACTATGACGCCTGCGTGAACAACAGATATGCCCCTGGCAAGATAACCAAGTTCAAATACACCATTCATAAATCCACAAACACCCCAAGAATGATCTTATGGAGGGATAATCAACCAGGAAATATGAATGTGTTTGACAACTTCAGGCTAAAGACACTTGGGTTATCAGTATGGTTTGAACTTGAAGCCTTAGCTGCCAAAAGAAATGGACAGGCAAATTTCCTCTTGCTGAAGACTATTAAGGCCAATTTTACCTGAATCAAGGAAACAGCTACCAAACTTAAGATTGATCCCCCTCCACAGCTTTTTGAACAAGAACCCCCAAAGACTGGCAACAAAAGAAGAAGAATTTCTCAAATATTTAATGAAACTTTTGTTACTGAAGATGTTCAAGTGGATGGCATGCACAGAAATTTGATCCTCCCCAATGGTATTGTTGGCCCAGCTGATGGTCAGACATACGCAGAGCCTGAAAGAGGAATGGCATTCATGAACAGGGCTTGCCAGTATGCTTTTGAAAGGGAAGATGAGCTTTGCTTAGCTTCAACTATTCAGCTACTTTGTCACAAGAGGTCACTCAAGATCAACACAGAGTATTCCAAGAAGTTTGCCAAGACTTTGCAGGATGAAATAGATAACAGACTGGACGTGGCAGAAGCTGAAGAAAGGATTAAAAATGATGACTATTGAAGATGTTCACAGCCCTTTTTACCTTCATCTTTTATTTTACTTATGTAATGTACTTGTAATTTTTTCCTTAAGTATTAATAAAATCATGAGGTATGTTTGTTTAGATCTGTTATGAGTAAGAAGAAGCTGTTAACTCACTTACCTTAACTTAGTTAGATCTAGCATTATTTATGTTTAAATAGGGGGAGATTGTTGGGAATCTAAACTTGTTAGATTCCCTGATCATAGATTTAAACATAATTAGGCTATTAGATAGTCCCTTGCCTGTGCCTAGGAGGCAGGCAAGTTTCGCAAGACTCACAGAGATCCAAGTCTCTGTGAGCAACCTCAGAGGAGTCCATGTCAGAGACATTATCAAGGAAGTCAAAGATTACTTGAAGACATACTCATTGGCTGTGATGGATAACAGCCAAGATGTATCAGGGACTCTGAGGGGTTGAGGGTTAACAGGGGTGGCAATACCCTGTTAACACTCAGCACACTTTGGACATGCCATTTGTGTGTTCGAGACTATGAAGAAAAAGGAAACTGTTTTGACAACTGTTTCCTTAAAGCATAATGGAAGACTACCAAGAATAGAAGGACATCATGTGACTGATGTGGGAACTTGTAAAAGCTTGTGTAGTCACCATCAAGTACTATTTAGGTCAATCTCGTAACACTATAAATAGGATGTGTATCCATGCATTAATGATTAACACTTTGAGATATTCATAACATTATTGCATATAACTTAGTGAATCAAACAGCTACGACTGTATTCATAAGTTAGGGTTTATAGTTGTTCAATGTGTGCACAACACATTGTCATCAAACTGTGTTATCCATAACACTTGTAATTCTTTATTATACAATAATAAGATTACGTTTGAAAAGTAATACCTTGTGTTGATTAAGTTAAGATTAGGGTTTCTTGCATTGATTAGGGACTTTCAGCATGGCAATGGTTAAGTGTAAGGGATTTGATAGGTGTGAAAACACCCCTCCTTTTACCACTTATTTCTGGCTAAAACAAGACCAAAACACGTATTTAATATCATCTGTTTGGAATTATGCGTGGTTTTTGTGTTTATTGTGTTTTCAGAGTCAACCGGACGAATATTGAAGAAAACATGGGATTGCACGTGTTTTATCGAAGAAAAAGACTCAAGACGAAGTCTATTGTCCAAGAGATGCAAAAGATTTGAAGTCATTGTGCCTATTTGAAGATTTATCGAAGAAAAGGGCCAAAGATGGAAGATTCATATATGTCGAAGAACACGAGTCTATTAAACAAAAGATTATAACACGAGTTGGAATTATTCACCGACACTTCTCAAAATCCAAAGTCGGAAACGTTTATTTAAAGAAACGTAAAGACTAAAGAAGAAAGAAGAAAAGAAGCCCAAATACAAAGCCCATTCACAAGCCCACAAGCACACGCCTATAAATAGGATTTCACTTCACATTTTTAGGAGCTAGTTAGTTTTAGTTTCACTTTTCATTTTTTCTCTCTAGTTTTAGAGAGAGAAAGTTCTCAACTTTCTCTCACTAAGTTTTCATCTTTCTTTCTTTTAATCTTTCAAGATTAAACCTTTGTATTGTTTACTTTCATTAATCAAGTTTAAGTTTAAGCTTTTAATCTTTAATCTCTTTCTACCTTTCTTTAATTTTGGTTCACTTTTGGTGCGAATTACTTATGATCCGTGTTGTTCATCAATGTTTTTCTGCTTAAAAAGTTAACCTTTTTATGCTTACTTAAGTTTTCTTCCGAATAAGCTCTAAGATCTGTGTGCTTATTGGCTTATTTCTAAGTTTAGCTTATTTACTTTTTAAAAGTTTTCTTAAAAAGTTCATCTTTTTATCATTTGATTTATAAGTTTGCTTATTTAAAGTTAGTAAAAGTTGTTTTTAGTGCTTATTAATCCGTTTCAGTTTAGATTCGTGTTAGTTTTGGTGTTGGCTTATTTCTATAGCTTATTGCCTTAGCTTAAGTCTCGGATCAAAAGGGTAATCGGAAAGGGTAAAACCCTTTTCCGATTGGTGTATTCAGATTAGTACTACCACCCTTATTCTGATCGTCAGATCGGAAAAGGGTTTATGATTATTCCGATGGCTAAGTTTTAGTGTATTCCGATCTTAGCATTATTTCTTGTCATATTCCGATTGTGGCCTATTTCCAACATTCCGATTGGTTCAGTTTTGCAACATTCCGATTGTGAGGGTATTGGGATATTCCGACGGGTTTATTAGTTAATCATTCCGACAGCTTGTTGTTTTTAGAACATTCCGATCCGGGCCATTCTCCCATATTCCGATCACCATTATTTCCAGCATTCCGATTGGAGTGTTTTGTAATATTCCGACAGCAAGTATTATATATTCCGATCTGATTCGTTTTCAAACATTCCGATTGATGCACTTTAGATACTCCGATTTGGTTGTTTTCCAATTATTTAATCTTTTGTTTTTACAAAGTTTTCAAGGGTTAGTTTTATTAAGTGTTCAAGTATTTTTCTAATTTTGCCTTTAAGTTTTCAAACATTTAATTGTAACTTGTCAATTTAGTTTAATCTGTCAAAGCTCTTATTTTACTCTTCGACACTTACTTATTTGTTATTAGTTTAAAATAGATAAAGAAACCAACACCTTTTTATTAACCGAGAACAAATCATTCCACTTTGAACCGTTATCAATTCGAGGAGATACCGAGATTAATCTGAACCCATAACAAAATTGCAAGTATCAGGGCGAGATGGAGGGTACATCGGGACATGCTGATACCAAGCCGCCTCCTACTACCAGGCGTGTCTACACAACATCTCGAGACCAGGCCAACAAGTCTCCAGGTACCATCACTGGAATCTTGTATATGTATGGTCAAGCTGCATGTGTTCTTTTCGATACGGGTGCTACTCACTCGGTTATTTCTACTGCTTATGCTAAGAACATTAGGATGCTCCCCATGCCACTAGAAAACAGGCTTACTATTTCCACACCCTTGAGGGACTCTGTATTAATCACCCATGTATACAAGAGTCTTCCCCTAGAATTTGACGATAAGGTTCGACCTGTTGACGCACTTCCGCTGGACATGAACGACTTCAACATGATTTTGGGCATGGATTGGCTATCCAAGTATCATGCCACCATAGACTGCCATTCATATCGAGTTATCTTCGGTGATGTTAATGCACCAGAGTACATTCATAATGGGTTCATACCTGGACGGTCTATACAAACCATATCTACCCTAGAAGCGCGTGCACTACTGTCACATAGCTGCGAGGGTTTTCTAGCTACGGTTCACGACATGGATGCTGAATCCCCATCAATTCAGGATCAACCTACAGTGTCGGAATTCTAAGATGTTTTTCCAGCAGAAATTCCGGGCATACCACCTACACGAGAAGTGGAATTCAGTATCGAGCTTATTCCAGGAGCTGAACCAATCTCCAAGGCTCCTTATCGCATGGCTCCCATAGAGCTGAAGGAGTTGAAGGATCAACTGCAAGAACTTCTTGAACGGGGTTTCATTCGACCGAGCGCATCTCTATGGGGCGCACCGGTCTTGTTTGTTAAGAAGAAGGACGGCAGTACGCTTCTTTGCATAGACTATCACGAGCTCAACAAGATTACCATTCGGAATAGATATCCACTGCCACGCATTGATGATCTGTTTGACCAACTCCAAGGGGCCAAACACTTTTCCAAGATTGATCTTAGGTCAGGCTATCATCAGCTACGGGTCAAGGAGCAGGACATCGCTAAGACTGCCTTTCGTACCCGTTATGGCTACTACGAGTTTGTAGTTATGCCATTTGGCCTGACAAATGCTCCAGCAGTGTTCATGGATTTGATGAACAGAATCTTCCATGAATTTCTGGACAAGTTCGTCATTGTCTTCATCGATGACATCCTAATTTTCTCAAAGTCCAAGGAGGAACACGAACACTGTAAAACCCGCATGCTTTTACCATGAACAGTGCCCTTAAGATCGTACGTTCTAGATTAAAACTTACCTCATGTAGTATTGATCACATTCATGTGCTAATAATCAAGCAAGTGCATACGTGTATGTCATGACAAGTATCGATTACGTACGAACCCATGATAAACAGTTAATAATATATCGTGAACATAATTAAATCATGAACACCATTTAAAATACTAATTATAATAATTACGTAAATACTCAGAATATATTCACGAGCGTGGAGTTTACGATAAACGACACGTTAAAAGAAACAGAAACACGTTAAACACGAGCACGTTTAACCACGAACGAACACGAAACATCGGGACACGAGAAAGGTACGGGTACCCCATGTGGGGCCCCCATACCCACGGCACACATGCATGTAATGGGCTTAGCCCATGGACTTTTCAAGTTAAGGGGGGTAAAGTGTTAAACATGTTTTCATTTTCATTTTACAAGAAATAAACTAAAAACCCTAAAAAGAGTTTTCTCCTCTCCTTTTTGCCTCCTTTGTGCCGCCACCTATACACCATCATAAGGGGGTGTTTGATTGATTTTGATCTTGAAAACAAGTGTTAGAATACGTGTTTGTTCATCCTTTTTCCAAGCAACATAGTGGTATACCTTTCTAACCCTTCTTTTTAATTCTTTTTAATTCTTTTGATCTTTGATTATTTTCATGAACATGTTAATATTTTTCTTATGAAAACAAGATAATTAATCATTGATCTAACATGTTTTGGTATTAAATAAAATCAAGGAATGATTTAAAGGGGTGTTTGTCTTTAGCCGCCTAGCAAAACAAACCCGAGGGGGGTTTGGTTTGCTATTGCCGCCACCACCAAGACCACAAATGGTCTTGGTTGGCTCATGTGGGACCCACGGCAGCAAGGGGACACGTGTGCCCCGGGTTTGGCCCGGGGTACGGTGTCGAATTCATACCCGGTTCACGGTTCGTTGGTTAAAATCATGATCTATGTTACATGTAATTTTATGAATCATGAACTTAGGATATAATTAATTAATAACATGAAATATTAATTAAATCATGACTTAGGTTATTTTAATTATTAGTTTATCATGACATTAATTTAACCTAAGTATTTTTATGTTATAAGTTATAATTAATTAATTATTAAAACATGCCTATAATTAATTAATGTAGACATGACTTAGGTTATATTATTAGTAATAATAATACACATGTTAACCTAAGTATTTTTCATTTCATTTTAATTATACATGTTATAA
The DNA here is from genome assembly GCA_025667525.1 of Glebionis coronaria. Lineage (NCBI taxonomy): Eukaryota > Viridiplantae > Streptophyta > Magnoliopsida > Asterales > Asteraceae > Glebionis > Glebionis coronaria. Next base: position 175,559,066 of record CM046874.1, read on the forward strand.
TTTAATTAAAATGCTTAACCTATAGTTTAATTAAAATACATGAAATAATAATTAAACTATACACTATATCATATGACTTAAGTAGTAAGCTTATAACACTTAGACTTATATGTTAGCTTATATAATCAGCTTAATTCTAATTATGGAAACTTCTATTTATAGAAACTTAATTAAATAAGGCAACTAATCTAATTATGGAAACCTTCTATATATGGAAACCAATCTAATTCAGGCAGCTAACCTAATCATGGCAACTTTCTATATATGGAAACTTATTTAATTAAGGCAGCTGATCTATTTTTGGAAACTTTCTATTTTTAGAAACTAATCTATTTTAGGCAGTAAATTCTATTTTTGGAAACTTTCTATTTTTGGAAACTTTCTATTTTTGGAAACTTTCTATTTTTGGAAACTTTCTATTTTTGGAAACTTTCTATTTTTGGTAACTTTCTATTTTTGGAAACTTTCTATTTTTGGAAACTTTCTATTTTTGGAAATTTTCTATTTTTGGAAACCTGCTATTTTTGGAAAGTTACTTATTATTATACAGTAAGTATATTAATACATGAAACACCAGTAATACTTAATCAGATAAACCAGAAATACAAGATAAACACAGTTTAAGGCTTAAAACAGTGAACCATGACCTAAAACATACCAAATCAGCTATAACAAGACACATAACCCAGTACGTAATCAGTGAATCGATACTTATACACGTGTGTATTCATGTAGCATTAGTGATCCAGAAGTAGGAGTCTTTCTTCCGTTCATTTCACTGGACTTGAGGTACGGATTCCCGTCCCTTCAGTATGGACATTCCTTCCTTATTAGGATTTCCCCGTATACAGCCAACTGTTTTCCCCAGCATTTGTTTTATTGTTTTGAACTGCTTATGTTAATTTAGCATAAACTATAGCCATATACAAGCATGACCAGTTTCACCTAGTTATGGAGGTACCATAACCATAGCATTGGAGGCACCGATGTTATGACTTCCCCACGGCGGAGTGATTGCTCGTGGCGTCCCTTTTCAGTTTGGCCATATTATTATATCAGTCGGGGCGTATGGGTGCATCCTAGTTACATGTTTTATTCAGTTTATCATGGTGAATGTGGTGTGTGCCTTGCACCCTTCACAAGGAGCTGATCCCTCCTACCCAAATCAGTATATTGATTAGAGGCATCCCCTCTAATCAGCATGATGAGGTCACCCCTCCAAGTATTCATGCACGTGACCTTTTCATGACCTATATGGGCTATGGTATTTATATGTTAAAACAGTTTTCACAGGTTAAACATAAGGCTTTTCAAACTATAAAACCAGTTTTCATGTTACTTAACCAGTTTACTCAGTACTTAGTCTTCCGCTGTTATATGTTACATGCTTATCCTATATCATGCTTTATTGTACATCCGTGCACTGAGCGTCTTGCTCAGCCGTTTTCCTTTTCATGTTCCCAAAACGGCAGGTACTCAGGGACGCTCGTAGATCTGAAACGTAGGTGCATATGGATTGGAAGCTTTACTGTCTTTCTTTACTTTATGCATTTCCTTTACTTTGATACAGTTGCTTTGGACATTGTTTCGTCCTTCCTTTTACAGTATTTATGTTTGTGTGTGATGAGCTTTACTTTGGGATACTGATGTTTGATTCCGGTATTTCCTTTTATGGTTGAATAATGCTTAGACATTTATCCTTGTATGCTTTGATGACACGCCATGATATGCGTAATATTCCATTTCCAAAATGGGGTGTTACAATTATGGTATCAGAGCCAAGGCTTCGACCTGTAGGCTCTCAAATATGACCTGTGATTAGTGGGTAGTCACTACGGTCTTCCTAGAACTGACAGTTGTTTTCATGCATTCGTCATTTTTAAGCATACATATACATGTCACTGTTACAGGGTTTTTGACTAAGTAATGGTTGGTACAGGACTGGCCCTATTTAGTCGCATGTGTTTTATCGAAACTTTTAGATTTGGGACCGACCCATAGGCGTCCCCTCGATATGTCTTTTATTTTGAGTGAACTGACCGAAGGCGTTCACTCTCGAGCATCAAAAGTTTTCATAAAACTGCATCATGCATTCATACAAAGATTTTCTTGCATAAAATTTTTCTCGTGAAATTTTGGCATAAAATTTTTCTTTTATATATTTTATGTTGAACTGTTAATCATATGTTTTATGTTATACTGTCAGATGGTTCTCACACGCGAGCAAGAGCAGCTCAATGCTGCGATTCAGGCTGCCATGCAAGCCCTACTTCCTCAACTGAGGAATGACATTCGTGCTGAAGTCCAAGCTGCGAATAATCAGCAGCCGCAGAATCAGGCACCTCCTCCTCCTCCTCCCCCAGTGACTCTAGCAGTATGGTTGGAAAGATTTAACAAGCTCCGTCCGAGAGCTTTTGAAAAGACTGATAGCCCCAGCGATGCGGAAAGCTGGCTGACACACATTGAGAAAATCTTCAATGCTATGGGATGTGACCCCGCCTTCAAGGCAAGATTGGCGTGCTACAGGTTTGAAGGCGATGTACTCAACTGGTGGCTAGCTTTGACACAGTCAGAAGGAGGTGATGAATGGGTCGCTGGTTTGACATGGGCCCAATTCAAGGAGAGAGTGATGGAACAGTTCTTTCCTAAAGCAGAGCAGGACAAACTCAAGCGTGAATACCACGGGATACGTCAGAGACAGGGCGAGAATAGCAATGAATTCATGCAGCGCTTTCTTCGCCTTGCTGGTTTTCTAGGAGCAGCGGCTGGTACTCCTGAGGAGCAGGCACACCATTTCAGGTGGGCACTTCGCACCTCGGTTGCGAACAATCTAGTATGTGCTACGTTCAATACGGTAGCACAAGTGGCTGACGCAGCAAGGAAGCTCGAGATGTTGCAGGAACGTGATGAGTTCGGGGAAGCAGAAAGACCCGACAAGAGGTAAAATATTTCATGTTCTAGAATCAACCAGACCGCATCCTATCGTTACATGTTCTATAATCATCTCTTAAACTGTATCTTCCAGGCAGAAAACTGGGGACCGGTCTCAGCCGGCTACTCAGCAGCAGCCCAATCAGCCCAAAGGAAACGGTCACTCTAACGACCGTTCTGTTGTGGAAAGGCGCAGCGGTAATGACAATTACCGTAACAATGTGGGACAGTCCAACAACAGCAGGTCCTACTATTTACGCATCTTCTTATGATTTCATGTTATATCTCTCATGCTGACACTATGTTAATCTCTACCAGGAACCACGGTAACGGAAGGGACCAGAACCACAGGGGTTCTCAGCCCAACCGTTCAGCTAACACTGGTAAGCATCTTACGACGTTTACGTCCTATACTCGTGCATATACCTTATTCTTAACACGTTCTGTCATCAGCAGGCCCTCAGCAAGCAAGGACTCCTGCTGGAGGATTCACTCATCCTCTTTGCAGCACCTGCCATCGCAGACACCCTGGCCCATGTCGTCGTGACTCCGACGCATGTTACAAGTGCGGCCTCCCTGGCCATCGTATGAGAGATTGCCGTAAGGGTGAAATGGAGGGTACTTCGGGTCATGCTGATACTAAACCGCCTCCTACCACTGGGCGTGTCTACACGACATCGCGCGATCAGGCAAACAAATCTACAGGTACCATTACTGGAATTTTGTATATGTACGGCCAGGCTGCATGTGTTCTTTTCGACACGGGTGCCACTCATTCAGTTGTTTCCACTACTTATGCTAAGAACATCAGGACACTTCCCTTGCCATTAGAAACTAAGCTTACCATTTCCACGCCTCTGAGGGACTCTGTATTGATAACTCATGTATACAAGATTCTTCCTTTAGAGTTTGACGATAAAGTTCGTGCAGTAGATGCACTTCCTCTAGACATGATTGAGTTCGATTTGATTCTCGGCATGGATTGGCTATCCAAGCACCATGCTACCATAGACTGCCACTCTTATCGAGTGATCTTCGGTGACATTAATGCACCAGAGTACATCCATAACGGGTTCATACCCGGACGGTCTGTACAAGTCATATCTACCTTGCAAGCACGTGCATTACTGTCACATGGCTGCGAAGGTTATCTCGCTACGGTTCATGACATGGATGCTGAATCCCCATCGATTCAGGATCAACCTGTAGTTTCAGAATTTCAAGACGTCTTCCCAGATGAACTTCCAGGTATACCACCTGCAAGAGAAGTGGAGTTCAACATCGACCTTGTTCCAGGAGCTGAGCCAATCTCTAAGGCTCCGTATCGTATGGCTCCCATAGAGCTAAAAGAACTGAAGGACCAATTGCAGGAACTTCTTGAACGAGGGTTCATTAGACCGAGCGCATCTCCATGGGGCGCACCGGTTTTGTTCGTTAAGAAGAAGGACGGCAGCATGCGACTTTGCATTGACTACCGTGAACTTAATAAGATTACCATCCGCAACAGATATCCACTGCCACGTATAGACGATCTGTTTGACCAACTTCAAGGGGCCAAACACTTCTCAAAGATCGATCTAAGGTCAGGCTACCATCAGCTAAGGGTTAAAGAGCAGGATATTGCCAAGACTGCTTTTCGTACCCACTATGGCCATTATGAGTTTGTAGTCATGCCATTCGGCCTGACTAACGCTCCAACAGTATTCATGGATCTGATGAACAGAATCTTCCATGAATTCCTTGATAAATTTGTCATTGTATTCATCGATGACATCTTGATATTCTCTAAGTCAACGGAGGAACACGAAGATCATCTCCGTACTGTACTACAGATTCTTCGTCAGAAGCAGCTGTATGCGAAATTCTCTAAGTGTGAGTTCTGGTTAAACAAGGTGGCATTCTTAGGTCACATTGTATCAGCAGAAGGGATCACTATGGACCCAGCGAAGGTTGAGGCTATCACTAAATGGCCAAGACCAACATCAGCGACAGAAGTCCACAGTTTCTTAGGCTTAGCTGGATATTATCGAAGATTCGTGGAGAACTTTTCTCGGCTGGCATTGCCTCTCACCAAACTGATGCGGAAAGGAGAGAAATTCGTCTGGACGGAAGATCGAGAGAAGAGCTTCGAAGACCTAAAGCAGAAGTTAGTATCTGCACCTATTCTTACTCTCCCATCTTGTACAGGTGGATTTCAGATCTATAGCGATGCATCGGGGAAGGGACTGGGCTGTGTTCTCATGCAACATGGGAAAGTGATCGCGTATGCTTCACGGCAGCTTAAGCCCTATGAAGAAAACTACCCTACACATGACCTGGAACTTGCTGCAGTGGTGTTCGCATTGAAGATATGGAGGCATTACTTATACGGAGAATCATGCGACATTTTCACGGATCACAAGAGCTTGAAGTATATCTTCATACAGCGAGAATTGAACATGAGACAAAGGAGATGGTTGGAACTGTTGAAGGATTATGATATTAACCTACAGTATCATCCCGGGAAAGCTAATGTAGTAGCAGATGCACTCAGCAGAAAGTCCGGAATGATAAACGGCATTGAGATCAAGGAGCAAAACATAAGGGACTTGGAGCGGCTTGACATTGAAATCATGGTACGTGGGCAGCACGGATACTGGGCGAATCTTACAGTAGAACCTGAGTTACTGACTAGGATCAAGGAAGCGCAGAAGGATGATGGAGAGATTTGGGCGATAATTCAGAATTTGGAGAAGCAGACAGAATTCAGAATGGACGCAGACGGTATCATTTGGCAGGGCACGAGACTTTGTGTTCCTGACAATCCAGAACTCCGGGAAGCATTGTTAGCTGAGGCTCACAGCTCCCCATTTTCTATACATCCTGGGTCGACAAAAATGTACCATGACATCAGACAGCACTTTTGGTGGAGTGGTATGAAACAGGATGTAGCCACGTATGTCTCCAAATGTCTTACCTGTCAGCAGGTTAAGATTGAACATCAGCGATCTGGCGGTCTCCTTCAACCGTTGGATATTCCAGAGTGGAAGTGGGACAAAATCACCATGGATTTTGTTACCGGTCTTCCGCCTACCAAGAAGAAGCACGATGCTATTTGGGTCATCGTTGATCGACTCACCAAATCAGCTCATTTCTTACCGATACGCAAGGAAGATCCGGTAAGTAAACTCGCAGATACGTACAGAAGGGAGATCATGAGACTCCACGGCACTCCCTCCAGCATCGTCTCAGACAGAGATCCTCGTTTCACGTCGCGATTCTGGAAAGGTCTGCAAAAAGCTTGGGGTACACAACTTAAGCTGAGCACAGCCTTTCATCCTCAAACGGACGGTCAGTCGGAGCGAACAATTCAGACATTGGAAGATATGTTAAGGTCGTGTGCGTTGGAATGGACAGGTGATTGGGACGATTACATCTGTTTAGTCGAGTTTGCATACAACAACAGCTGGCACGCAAGTATCAAATGTGCTCCTTTCGAGATGTTGTATGGCAGAAAGTGTCGCGCTCCAACTTGCTGGGATCAAGTGGGAGAGCGAACACTCGAAGGACCAGAGATTATAGAAATGACCAATGAGAAGATTGAGGTAGCTAAACAGAAACTGCAAGAAGCACGATCACGTCAGAAGAGTTACGCTGATAAGCATCGTAGGGACATACATTTTAATGTGGGAGATCACGTCTTCCTCAAGGTTTCGCCGGCACGTGGTGTTAAACGCTTCGGGATCAAAGGAAAACTCAGTCCTCGGTTCATCGGACCATTTGATATCGTTGAACGAATCGGCGAAGTATCTTACCGATTGGCGTTACCTCCTCAGCTTTCGCACGTGCATAACGTGTTCCATGTGTCCTTACTCAGAGGGTACAATTATCATCCCCTTCACATGGTTCAGTATCCACTGGAACAGATACGTGAAGATCTCACGTTTGTAGAAGAACCCGAACGAGTACTCGACAGGCAAGAACGAGTCATGAGAAGGAAGACGATTCCATTCGTCAAAATCCTTTGGAGGGACCATACCGAGCGGGAAGCCACTTGGGAAACAGAGGAGTCTATCCGGGCTTCTTACCCTCACTTCATATTTTGAGTTCGGGTATGTCACTTCTTTTCAGCTTACTTTATCTATAATTCGGGGACGAATTATTCTTTTTAGGGGGGAAGAATTGTAAAACCCGCATGCTTTTACCATGAACAGTGCCCTTAAGATCGTACGTTCTAGATTAAAACTTACCTCATGTAGTATTGATCACATTCATGTGCTAATAATCAAGCAAGTGCATACGTGTATGTCATGACAAGTATCGATTACGTACGAACCCATGATAAACAGTTAATAATATATCGTGAACATAATTAAATCATGAACACCATTTAAAATACTAATTATAATAATTACGTAAATACTCAGAATATATTCACGAGCGTGGAGTTTACGATAAACGACACGTTAAAAGAAACAGAAACACGTTAAACACGAGCACGTTTAACCACGAACGAACACGAAACATCGGGACACGAGAAAGGTACGGGTACCCCATGTGGGGCCCCCATACCCACGGCACACATGCATGTAATGGGCTTAGCCCATGGACTTTTCAAGTTAAGGGGGGTAAAGTGTTAAACATGTTTTCATTTTCATTTTACAAGAAATAAACTAAAAACCCTAAAAAGAGTTTTCTCCTCTCCTTTTTGCCTCCTTTGTGCCGCCACCTATACACCATCATAAGGGGGTGTTTGATTGATTTTGATCTTGAAAACAAGTGTTAGAATACGTGTTTGTTCATCCTTTTTCCAAGCAACATAGTGGTATACCTTTCTAACCCTTCTTTTTAATTCTTTTTAATTCTTTTGATCTTTGATTATTTTCATGAACATGTTAATATTTTTCTTATGAAAACAAGATAATTAATCATTGATCTAACATGTTTTGGTATTAAATAAAATCAAGGAATGATTTAAAGGGGTGTTTGTCTTTAGCCGCCTAGCAAAACAAACCCGAGGGGGGTTTGGTTTGCTATTGCCGCCACCACCAAGACCACAAATGGTCTTGGTTGGCTCATGTGGGACCCACGGCAGCAAGGGGACACGTGTGCCCCGGTTTTGGCCCGGGGTACGGTGTCGAATTCATACCCGGTTCACGGTTCGTTGGTTAAAATCATGATCTATGTTACATGTAATTTTATGAATCATGAACTTAGGATATAATTAATTAATAACATGAAATATTAATTAAATCATGACTTAGGTTATTTTAATTATTAGTTTATCATGACATTAATTTAACCTAAGTATTTTTATGTTATAAGTTATAATTAATTAATTATTAAAACATGCCTATAATTAATTAATTTAGACATGACTTAGGTTATATTATTAGTAATAATAATACACATGTTAACCTAAGTATTTTTCATTTCATTTTAATTATATATGTTATACTTTAATTAAAATGCTTAACCTATAGTTTAATTAAAATACATGAAATAATAATTAAACTATACACTATATCATATGACTTAAGTAGTAAGCTTATAACACTTAGACTTATATGTTAGCTTATATAATCAGCTTAATTCTAATTATGGAAACTTCTATTTATAGAAACTTAATTAAATAAGGCAACTAATCTAATTATGGAAACCTTCTATATATGGAAACCAATCTAATTCAGGCAGCTAACCTAATCATGGCAACTTTCTATATATGGAAACTTATTTAATTAAGGCAGCTGATCTATTTTTGGAAACTTTCTATTTTTAGAAACTAATCTATTTTAGGCAGTAAATTCTATTTTTGGAAACTTTCTATTTTTGGAAACTTTCTATTTTTGGAAACTTTCTATTTTTGGAAACTTTCTATTTTTGGAAACTTTCTATTTTTGGTAACTTTCTATTTTTGGAAACTTTCTATTTTTGGAAACTTTCTATTTTTGGAAATTTTCTATTTTTGGAAACCTGCTATTTTTGGAAAGTTACTTATTATTATACAGTAAGTATATTAATACATGAAACACCAGTAATACTTAATCAGATAAACCAGAAATACAAGATAAACACAGTTTAAGGCTTAAAACAGTGAACCATGACCTAAAACATACCAAATCAGCTATAACAAGACACAGAACCCAGTACGTAATCAGTGAATCGATACTTATACACGTGTGTATTCATGTAGCATTAGTGATCCAGAAGTAGGAGTCTTTCTTCCGTTCATTTCACTGGACTTGAGGTACGGATTCCCGTCCCTTCAGTATGGACATTCCTTCCTTATTAGGATTTCCCCGTATGCAGCCAACTGTTTTCCCCAGCATTTGTTTTATTGTTTTGAACTGCTTATGTTAATTTAGCATAAACTATAGCCATATACAAGCATGACCAGTTTCACCTAGTTATGGAGGTACCATAACCATAGCATTGGAGGCACCGATGTTATGACTTCCCCACGGCGGAGTGATTGCTCGTGGCGTCCCTTTTCAGTTTGGCCATATTATTATATCAGTCGGGGCGTATGGGTGCATCCTAGTTACATGTTTTATTCAGTTTATCATGGTGAATGTGGTGTGTGCCTTGCACCCTTCACAAGGAGCTGATCCCTCCTACCCAAATCAGTATATTGATTAGAGGCATCCCCTCTAATCAGCATGATGAGGTCACCCCTCCAAGTATTCATGCACGTGACCTTTTCATGACCTATATGGGCTATGGTATTTATATGTTAAAACAGTTTTCACAGGTTAAACATAAGGCTTTTCAAACTATAAAACCAGTTTTCATGTTACTTAACCAGTTTACTCAGTACTTAGTCTTCCGCTGTTATATGTTACATGCTTATCCTATATCATGCTTTATTGTACATCCGTGCACTGAGCGTCTTGCTCAGCCGTTTTCCTTTTCATGTTCCCAAAACGGCAGGTACTCAGGGACGCTCGTAGATCTGAAACGTAGGTGCATATGGATTGGAAGCTTTACTGTCTTTCTTTACTTTATGCATTTCCTTTACTTTGATACAGTTGCTTTGGACATTGTTTCGTCCTTCCTTTTACAGTATTTATGTTTGTGTGTGATGAGCTTTACTTTGGGATACCGATGTTTGATTCCGGTATTTCCTTTTATGGTTGAATAATGCTTAGACATTTATCCTTGTATGCTTTGATGACACGCCATGATATGCGTAATATTCCATTTCCAAAATGGGGTGTTACAAACACCATCTTCGTACAGTACTACAGATTCTTCGCCAGAAGCAGCTGTATGCTAAATTCTCCAAGTGTGAATTCTGGTTAGACAAGGTGGCATTCTTAGGTCACATTGTATCAGCAGAAGGAATCACTATGGATCCAGCGAAGGTTGAGGCCATTACTAAGTGGCCAAGGCCGACATCAGCGACGGAAGTCCGTAGTTTCTTAAGCTTAGCTGGCTATTACCGTAGGTTCGTGGAAAACTTTTCCCGCCTAGCACTACCATTGACCAAACTGATGCGGAAAGGGGAGAAATTCGTTTGGACTGAAGATCGAGAGAAGAGCTTTGAAGACCTAAAGTAGAAGCTAGTATCTGCACCTATTCTTACTCTAACATCTGGTACGGGTGGATTTCAAATCTACAGCGATGCATCGGGGAAGGGACTTGGCTGTGTTCTCATGCAACATGGGAAAGTGATCTTGTACGCTTCACGGCAGCTTAAGCCTTATGAAGAAAATTACCCCACGCATGACCTGGAACTTGCAGCTGTGGTGTTTGCATTGAAGATATGGAGGCACTACTTATATGGAGAATCATGTGACATTTTCACGGACCACAAGAGCTTGAAGTATATCTTCACTCAACGTGAATTGAACATGAGGCAGAGGAGATGGTTAGAGCTGTTGAAGGATTATGACATTAATCTACAGTATCATCCCGGAAAGGCAAATGTAATAGCAGATGCTCTTAGCAGGAAGTCCGGAATGATCAACGACATTAAAATAGAAGAGGAAATCATAAGAGACTTGGAGCGACTAGACGTCGAGATCATGGTACGTGGACAACACGGTTACTGGGCTAATCTTAGAGTAGAAACCAAGTTACTCTCTAAGATCAAGGAAGCTCAGAAGGATGACGGAGAAATCTGGGCGATAGTACAGAATTTGGAAAAGAAGACGGAATTCAGAGTAGATGCAGATGGTATCGTATGGCAAGGCACGAGACTTTGTGTTCCTGATGACCAAGAACTCCGGGAAGCTTTGTTAGCGGAAGCTCATAGCTCCCCATTCTCTATACATCCTGGTTCGACTAAGATGTACCATGACATCAAGAAATACATTTGGTGGAGTGGTATGAAACAAGATGTGGCCACTTACGTCTCCAAATGTCTTACCTGCCAGCAGGTTAAGATCGAGCATCAGCGATCTGGCGGTCTCCTTCAACCGTTAGATATTCCAGAGTGGAAGTGGGACAAAATCACCATGGATTTTGTTACAGGTCTTCCGCCTACCAAGAGGAGGCATGATACAATTTGGGTTATCGTAGATCGACTTACCAAATCAGCTCATTTCTTACCGATCCGCAAGGAATATCCGGTTAGTAAACTCGCAGATACGTACAGAAGAGAGATCATGAGACTCCATGGTGCACCATCCAGCATCGTCTCGGACAGAGATCCTCGATTCACTTCGCGCTTTTGGATGAGTCTGAAGAAAGCTTGGGGGACACAACTTAAGCTTAGCACGGCTTTTCATCCTCAAACGGACGGACAGTCGGAGCGAACCATTCAGACATTGGAAGATATGTTGAGGTCATGTGCGTTGGAATGGACGGGTGATTGGGACGATTACATCTGTTTGGTGGAGTTTGCATACAACAACAGTTGGCACGCAAGTATCAAGTGTGCTCCATTTGAGATGTTGTATGACAGAAAGTGTCGCGCCCCAATCTGCTGGGATCAGGTTGGTGAGCGAACACTTGGAGGACCGGAAATCATAGAGATGACCAATGAGAAGATCGCAGTAGCTAAGCATAAAATTCAGGAAGCACGGTCACGTTAGAAGAGTTACGCCGATAAGCATCGTAGGGACATACACTTTAACGTAGGAGATCACGTCTTCCTTAAGGTTTCGCCGGCACGTGGTGTTAGACGCTTTGGTATTAAAGGGAAGCTCAGTCCTCGTTTCATCGGACCGTTTGATATCATTGAACGAGTCGGTGAAGTATCTTACCGGTTGGCGTTACCTCCGCAGCTTTCGCATGTGCACAATGTGTTTCATGTGTCCTTACTCAGAGGGTACCAGTATCATCCCCTTCACATGGTTCAGTATCCACTGGAACAGATACGTGAAGATCTCACTTTTATTGAAGAACCCGAACGAGTTCTTGACAGACAAGAACGAGTCACGAGAAAGAAGACGATTCCATTCGTCAAAATTCTATGGAGGGATCATACCGAGCGGGAAGCCACTTGGGAAACAGAGGAGTCTATCTGGGCTTCTTACCCTCATTTTATATTTTGAATTCGGGTATGTTCTTCTTTTCCATTGTACTTTATCTATAATTCGGGGACGAATTATTCTTTTTAGGGGGGAAGAGTTGTAAAACCCGCATGCTTTTACCATGAATAGTACCCTTAAGATCGTACGTACTAGATTTAAAATTTCCTAATATAGCATGATTACGATTACGTGTTAGGATTTTACGTATTACGTACGTGTTAGAACACGATAAGTATTTACTACGCACGAGCACGTAATAATTATTTGACAATAATTAATCACGAACATGCGATCATGAAATCATGAACGTAATTAAAACAGGAACTATTATTAATTACGTATATATATTTATTACGGGCGTAATTAAATATATTAGATCACGATAATTGAACACATAAAACGCGAACACAAATAATCACGAACGAATAACTAAACATCGAGACACGGAAAAAGGTACGGGTACCCCATGTGGAGCCCCCTACCCGCGGCTACAAGGAGCAAATGGGCCAAGCCCATTTGTAATTTTTACTAAAGGGGGTTAAGGGATTTTTACACTACTCAAAATCACTTTACAGAAGATTTTTAGCAAAAACCTGAAAACCCTCCTCTCTTCTTCTTTTTGGCCGCCACCTACAAAACACCAATAGGGGGTGTTTGTTGATCTTGGATCTTGGAATTCTAGTTGGTGATCGTGTTTGTTCTTCGTCCTTTTGATCCACGTATTCGGTAAATCCTTTTTAAACCTTTTCTTTTGATTTGATCTTTTATAAATTAAGAACATGTTATGTTTTTATAAAAACCTAATTAAAATCATGGATCTAACATGATTGGGATTTAATAAAATAAAAAGTAATATTTTAAGGGGTGTTTGTTTTGGCCGCAGCCTACACCGAACCCAAGGGGGGGTTTCGGTTTGGCCATCCGACCACCAGCGAGACCATATGGTCCCGGTTGGTTGGTGTGGGTCCCACGGCAGCATCAAGACAAGGGGTACCCCGATTTGGTTTGGTGTACGGTGTCGATTTCATGTCCGGTTCATGGTTTTTAGTCTAGATCCGGTTCATGGTGTATGTTATTTTTTTATGATCTTATGTTAAAATTAAATTAATATTATGACATGATTAATTTAATAACATGACTTAGGTTATTTTAATTATTAATAATCATGAAATTAATTAACCTAAGTATTTTTATATTTTAGACTTATAATTAATTAATTATTTAAAAACCATGATTATAATTAATTAATTAACATGACTTAGGTTATATTATTAATAAATAATAATACATGTTTTAACCTAAGTATTTAACTTTATTTAATTAAAAACATGTTATACTTTAATTAAATATTTTAACCTATAGTTTAATTTAATTTCATGAAATAATTATTAAACTATACATTATATCATATGACTTAGAAAATAATCATGAAAACACTTAGGCTTATATACTTAGCTTATTTAACCAGCTTATTTCTAATTATGGAAACTTTCTATTTTTAGAAACTTAATTAAATAAGGCAGCTAATCTATTTATGGAAACCTTCTATTTTTAGAAACTTATTTATTTCAGGCAGCTAATCTATTTATGGAAACTTATTTAATTAAGGCAGTTGATCTATTTATGGAAACTTTCTATTTTTAGAAACATATCTATTTTAAGCAGTAATTGTATTTTTGGAAACTTTCTATTTTTGGAAACTTTCTATTTTTGGTAACTTTCTATTTTTGGAAACTTTCTATTTTTGGAAACTTTCTATTTTTGGAAACTTTTTATTTTAGGAAACCTGCTATTTTTGGAAAGTTACTTATTATTACAGAGTAAGTATAATAATACATGAAATACAAGAAATACTTAATCAGATTAAACAGAATATAAGATAAATACGGTTTAAGGCTTTAAAACAGTAAAACATGGTAAGAACACATAAAATAAGCTAAGACATGACATAAAACCAGCTACGTATTTAGTAAGCAGATACTTATTCATGTATGTATTTATGTAGCACTAGTGATACGGAAGTAGGATTCCTCTCAGTTCATCTTCTTCGTTCACTGGACATAAGGTACGGATTCCCGTCCTTTCAGTATGGACATTCTTTCCTTATTAGGATTCCCCGTATGCAGCCAAATGTTTTCCCGTAGTATAAGTTATGTGTTTGATTTGCTTATGTTTAATTAAGAATACCTATAGCCATATCTATGCATGACCAGTTTCACCTAGTTATGGAGGTACCATAACCATAACATTAGAGGCACTGATGTTATGACTTCACCACGGCGGAGTAATTGCTCGTGGCGTCCCTTTAGCTTTTGGCCATTTATATTATATTTATCATGTGGGGCGTATGGGTGCATCCTAGTTACATGTTTTCGGTCAGGATTTCATGGTGAATGTGGTGTGTGCCTTGCATCCTTCACAAGGAGCTGATCTCTCCTACCCAAAAACCAGTATATTAAATTAGAGGCAGCCCCTCTAATTTGCATGATGAGGTCACCCCTCCAAGTATTTATGCACGGTAGATTTTCATGACCTATATTGGCTAATGGTAAAATAAGATAACGGTTTCTACAAGATAAACATAAGACTTTTCAAACTATAAAACCAGTTTTATCAAGACTTAACCAGGTTACTCGGGACTTAGTTTTCTTCCGCTGTTATATGTTATATGCTTATCCTATTAATGCTTTATTGTACATCCGTGCACTAAGCGTATTTGCTCAGCCGTTTTCCTTTTCTATGTTCCTAAAACGGCAAGTACTCAGGGACGCTCGTAGACACTAAGAGTACGTGCATATGGACTGGAAGCTGTCTAGCCTTCTTTACTTTATGCATTTCCTTTCTTATGATACATTTGCCATGGACATTGTTTAGTCCTTTCCTTTATTATACTATGTTTGTGTGTGATGAGGTTTACTTTTGGACTACCGATGTTTGATTATGGTATTTTCCTTTTATGGTCAAGTAATGTTTAGACATTTTTCCTTGTATGCTTTGATGACACGCCATAATTGCATGTGACATTTCCATTATCAAAATGGGGTGTCACAGCCGTCTTCACATCCATCTGATAAACGATCATATTCATGTGGGCCGCATAAGCGAGGAATAATCTAATAGCTTCTAAACGAGCAACAGGTGCAAAGGATTCCATAAAGTTGATGCCCAATAATTGCTTGTATCCACGAGCTACTGGTCGAGCTTTGTTCTTCAATATTCCGCCTAACTCGTCAAGTTTCACCATGTAATCCCATTTCAAAGTGAGTAACTGCACTTGATCCGGGCATGGGATACGTTCCCATACATCAAGACGTATAAATTCATTAAGTTCTTCTTGCATAGCTTCTATCCAACAGGATTGGGTAAAAGCTTGTCGCCACGTATTAGGTTCAACTTCACTGAGAAAAGCATCAAAATGACAAAACATTGCACTTTCTTGTAACTGACTTCGTGTGGATACAAGACGGTTAGGATCACCAATAATAGAATCTATAGGATGATCCTTTTTCCATTTGTTGTCATGTTTGTGAATCCGTGGATTGGAGTAGACCGTAGTAGGAGCTTCTTCTGAGGTGGACGACTCGGCTTGATTACAGTCGGGAATTGGTACACCAAAGAATGGAAGTTCACGCATTTGAGCGAATTCCAAGTCGTGATCATCATCATCCTCTTCATCATCAATAGGCATGACATGGGTAGTTGATTCGGGTGTTGGTTGAGAATTACTTGATGAAGGTATATCTTGACCAATAGTAGGTCAGACGTATCTGATTGTGCTTCGGTTGCAAGAGCTACAACTACGGTAACCCGAGCTATTACTTCAGGTTCTGGAGCAACAATACTTGGAGGAGTAAAGAATTCATCGAAGAACGGTTGAAACAATGTATCCCATTCATTCCTAGTTGGTGGTGTAAATGATGATGAAGAAGGGTTATTTGGGACAAGACCAGAGCTAATGTTACTGGGTCCCATTTCATGAAGTGTGGGTTCATAGCTGCTTTGGTTAGAAGCCATAGCTGTCAACTCATCAAAATCAACATTCTTATTTTCGAGGATCTTTCGAGAATTACGGTTGTAGATTCGGTATGCCTTCTTTGTGGGTGCATAACCAATGAAAATAACAATATCAGCCTTTGGTTGAAGTTTTCCCAAATTGTCACTGTGACAATCTGATATTTTCAGGTAGTAAATTATTTCTCGTCTATTATTTTGAATTTTGTTTTGTGTTGGTTTATGAACTCACAAATTACGAGTTGAAATTAGGTCTTACGTGCATAATTTAACGTCCTTTACGATTAAACCGGGAACCCTAGGTTTACGTATTTACGTTTTTGAACTCTGTTTTTATGAGACAATTTTTATTAGAATCGTTTTGTGCCGTAGTTTCATAATTTATAAAAACGTTTTTTGTAAAACGCCCCGAGGGCACGTAAATCGGGAAAACCAGAATCGAGGAGTACCCGTAAATTAGTGGGGATGAAACAAGTTTACACTTGTCTCACCCCCACTATAGGCGGCAGAGACAAGACCAAGACCACCTTTGGTGGCAAGTTTATATTAACCATGAGGACACTTGTCCTCCAACTATACTAAACCATCTAACCAAAACCATTTACCATTTACCATTCTATCATAACATGCAAAACTAGAGAAATTTTTTCCCACTCTCTTCTTTTCTCTCTCTTTGTCGTCCCATATACACCATCCACCACCACTATACATCAAAAATCTAGCCATAAACTTTACATACAATCTACATATGTTGATCCCCATTTGAAAAGATGAAGATTGAAAAGATGAAGATTTAAGGTGATCTTAACAAGTAGAAAAGAGTTTCAAGAAGGTTTAGGGCTGATTTTCAAAGAAGTATACATACTCTTGGTGATCTCAAAAGTGGTCTTGCTATCTCATAAGATTTGGTTACCAAAAACCAAGTCTAGTTCATCAAAAACCTTAACCTTTCATCATATTGGTTGGTACAAGATCATTTCTTTCTATCACCTTGTTATTTTGTAAATTTACTCATGTATTTTCTTCAAAAATATATATGTATATGATGATAAATGATGATCAAAATATTATGTGGGGATTTTGTGTTACTAGATTAGGATAATAAGGTTAAAATCTACAAGTAAAAATGTTAAAATCATGACTAGTCACATTGGCTGTATAAAACAGTAAGTTTCAATATCTTCACTTGGTTAAATGGCTAAGATTATTAAATATACAGATAGATAAATGATTATTACATATGTGGTAAGTTGTCCATGCAATGGAATGTTAAAAATGAGCAAGATATGGCCAAAACACTTTTGTAGTACAAATCTGTATAGTCTGTTTTGGATGAATAATTAGAAATACTTATAGGCTGTTTGAGCAGTAGCTATAAAAGAGTTATTTGTAGCACACATCAAGTTTATGTTGTTTAAATTTGAGGTTCTATCTCCTTGAAGAACTCAACATATGACAAAAATATTGGACTTGACTTTAGAAATCAGATTTCTTAATAAACTATATAATATAAAACGAGCACTCAAAGTAAAATACTATCATAAAATAAGTATATAAAAGCCACTAAATAATAATAACTATTATAAGATAACTTGGTATATAATAAATAAACATGACATTTTATAAAAGTAAAACTCAAATGTTTTCTAAAAGTCTAAAACTACAAAACTATATAGAAGTTATACGTCTTTTCAGCTAAAACCGAATGTGACAATCCATCAATTTCAGGTCGATATTTTAATCTCGACTAATAAGTAATATATGTTTACTCTAATGAAAATTTTAAATTATCGATTAACCGAGAAGGTTATGACTTGAAACTTAACGTAAGAATGTCGTTTCGATGAAAACTGACAAGAAATACATTAAGTATCGATATCATATTCTCAAATTATCATATGAATGATTTTATTGTATTTATTTTTATTTCTCGTGTTTTACGTTTTAACGAATGACGAGAACTACTAATGATCGCGATACCAACGGATGCCCAAAAATTTACGTTTTATTATCAATTGTCTCGATATTTAATATTTTCGACGTTTTCGATTTAATTACGTTTTAAGTAGTGTCGAAGTTATATTATTATATTTATGAAGCGTTTTAATTTTTAAAAGTATTTTTACGAAACCCGAGTCCCGTAAATATTTCAAAAATTGACAATTTACATTTTCTACCTTTTAAACAATTTAATTCCAATTTGGTCCAAAACTATGCAAAATTGGCAAAATTTACCCCTCCACCACTACTATATATATTTTTCCACTTACAAACACACACACAAAATCATTTTAAAAAGAAAAACCACCCACCCCTTTTTCTTCTTGCTTTTGCCGTACAACACCAACACCAAAACACATTTGATCTTGAAAATTTACTTTGATTCATTAAAAACTAATCAATGACCCATTAATGGTTTTGAAAGAGGATCATTATGGTATAAATTTTTCCAACATGCATTCACTTTATTTTTCTTTCAAATTTTTAGTGAAGAACATCATGTTTGATCCATTTTTGTAGTTGTGGTATTGTTATTATTATTATATTGGTAGTGAGATGATGTTGCATGCATGATTTTTATATATCTGATTTTTATTAGATTGAATTTGAGGGTGTTAGGAGTTAGATACATGTGTTATAATGATATTAGGGTAATATTAGGAGTATGTAAGTTGTTAAAATGGGGCAAAATGTTGGTTTGGTATGATTTTTAGATGGTTAATTTTAGGCAGTAACTTAAAGGGTATTTTTGAATTACTTACTGTAATAATATTGTTAATATAATAAGATAGAGTCGTAGAGAATTTCGTTAGCTTCGATTAGATATAAGATAGAGCTTCTAGCTCCAAACGAGTGCGAAGTTACAACAATTTTAGTATTTGTGTACCGGGAGACGGGTATCGGCACAATCCGAAAATTGTTGTCGATATTTGGATCGAATCTCGGGGACTATAGAATGAGTTTTGAAAATGTTCAAGGACTGATGTTGGAGTCTAAACCTCAGGTCATGAGTGTATTTTCAAACCCGAGTGTCGGTTTTATAAATGGAGTTGTTTAGATATGTCAAAATGGTTTTACGAGTTGAAGACGTAAATCTGTCCGGTTTTGTTAACACGAAGGTGTGTCGGGCAGAAGGTCTTAGAAGTAATATATTTGAAAGAAATTTAAACTGAGTATTATCCATATTATATGTGAGTTTGTGACCAAGTTTCGTCGAAATCGGACAAGTCTAGATAGGGTAGATTGGTGTGTACATTTGAAGTGTACATGCTGATTGATACTTTGGACACGTAGTTCAATAATTATGTGGCGTGAGTTGAGTATTAGCCATTGGACATGTTTGGACATGGTGATTTATTCAAGTGTTAAGTCATTATGTAAATGACTTACTTACTGGTCCGAGAGAAGTAAAATGATAATTTGACTTGCGTTGACTTGGCGTCTTAAGACGGGTCAATATCGTGAGTGCAAGTGTTGAATAAAAGGGTATAGTAATAACACTTGTATTATTAAATTTTTCGGAATTGTCTTTGTTTTGTAATTTTGATTTTTATATTATTTAAGTATGATTTATACTTAAGTCTATTATTAACAAACGCGCCCTATTTGGTAGGTTGCGGTTTTCGTGTTTAAACGGGCATCACTAATCGTCGGCGATCGTCTCATTACCACTATTGGCTAAGGTGAGTCTATAGCCTCGCTTTTAACATGTTTACTTTTTTATAAAACCCGCTAGGGGGATAACATGCTTGTTTTAATAAAAATAATGGGTATAACGAGAAGTTATGGAAATCTTATTAACGGGTGCAACGAGAAGTTGTGGGAACCCTATTTACTTGAAAGTATTTATTGAAATTGAAAAGTACAACTATAAGTTGTGGTAAACTCATGATTGTTTTAAAATTGAACACAAGGAACTTAATTGTATGTTTAGATGAAAGTTATTACATAAGTTTGTTTAGCCTTAAAAGACCCATGAATCGTGAATTGTTAATCGAAGTAACGCTAATGCTATGGATAGATCTATCGGGGTGACGCCCAGTCCGGTCGCGATTAGCTCTCGCGTGGTGTTGTGATGCACTAGTAATCAAACATTGGATGCATTGTATAAGAGAAATATACGCACTTGGCTAGGTGTGTTAGGCTGAAATAATATATGTTAACGTTCAATGTCACGAGACTTATGTAATGACACGATAATTATGTCTGTACAACATAATTGTCTTTCATAAATTATTAACCATGGAAGGTTATGTTGAATACTTGTGTTTTCTTTATTTAAATTAAACTCTATAGATTCACTCGGCAAATTTTGCTGACTTTTTAGCATGTTTTATCTCAGGTCCATTGGGAAGGCATGTGAAATACCTAGTAACTCTTAGTAGATTAGTTTATCAATTGTAGTATCTTCTCATTAATCCCTAACTAAACTGTGACAACAGTTAGTAGGACTAGTCTTTTAAGTTGTATGGCGTTAGACGATGATTATCTATAATGTTTGACAATACGACTTGTACTAGTTTGTGATCAATGGAATAACTATCTTTTGATTCCTAATTCTACATCGTTCTATTATCTTTCTTTGCTTTTCTCTTGTAAATTCATGTGGTATAACGCAGTCATTGAATGAATACTCATTATGATTTGATTTGCGCTACACACGAATCATGCAGTCAATGAAAGCTATGACTGAAGCACGAATGCGCCAAGTTATTAGTGAATAAGTTATTGTATCTTAGTTGAATTCATGGCCAACATGAATGATGGATCTGGAACTGGAGCTGAAACTAAAAATTGGTGGAACTGGAACCGGTAGAGCTGAAGCTGGAACCGATAATGTTCGTGGTACGGATGGAACAAATGTGCCCGAAATTAGAGGCTATAACTACACTTCATTCATTAAGTTTAATAATATACTCTTAAGAGGACAAAAGATGATGGAGGATTGTGTCAGTTGTTGAAAAGCTGGCGTCAGTCTTTCGAATTAGTGACCCTAATTAGGAGGATAAGGTGCGGTCTGAAATCGCTACTCTCCAAGGTCGTACATTAATTTGGTGGAATGGCAGACTTGCTTCCATAGGTATCGTTACTTATGGGACACGATGGACTAAGGTGAGGAAGCGGTTAACTGAGGAGCTTGTCCTTGAAGCATTTCCAAAGTATGGAGCAAGTGTTATACAATCTGAAACTGAAGGGAACAATCACTGGTAGATATATCAAGTGTTTCCACAAGTTGACTCCTTTATGTCCAAGAATTGTGGAACCCGAACCGTCAAGGTCAAGCAGTATATTCACGGCTGACTAAGAATAAATGCGGTGATGTGACTTCTTCTAAGCCATTTACTATTTGTGAAGCTGTCTGCATGGCTTATTAGCTCGTGGGACACATAATCCAAGGTAAGGCTGATGAGGTTACTGAAGGAAAAAATAATTCCAAATTGAAAATTCTTTTCGTGCATTAGAGCTCGTAAGTATATAAAAAGAGGTTGTGGATTATTCATGGCTTAGGTATCGTAGAAGGAATCGTAAAGAAAGTGAGTAGAGATATTGTAGTCATTCATGACTATCCCGAAGTGTTTCTGGAAGATTTGCCAAGGCTTCCGCCTCCAAGGCAAATAGAATTTCTAATTGATCTAATCTCTGATTCTGCAACCGTGGCACGTGCGACATATCGATTAGCACCATCCGAGCTGAAGTAATTATTTGTGTAGTTTTAAGAACTATCTGATAGATGTTTTATTCGACCGAGCTCGTCAGTTTGTAGAACTCCTATCCTATTCGCTAAGAAGAAAGTTGATTCGTTTCGTATGTGTATCGATTACTGATGAGACTGCTTTTATACATAGTCTCATCGTCCAAATCGGGCTTAAAATGCATTAAATATCATTAAAACTGCCAAATATATGCTCGTGTTTGTTGCTTGTGTATTTTAGGTACGGATATTGAGGAAATGACAAAAAGATCACAAGAATCAATCAAAAACTAACACGGGAAACGAAGCCGCATAATGAACCGGGCCCAAATCAAGAATTTCCAAAATGGTCCTTGAAGAATTGAAGATTGTCAACATTGGTCCCTCATTTTTGAAGATTTGGCAAGAAAATACCTTGGAGAAATCATCAATTGCAAGAGAAGTCCTCCATGTTTGGGGATTATACAATATGAGCCCTTGAAGAATGCCCAAATGACATTTGTGGTCCTTGTTTAAAGTTTGAGAATAACTTGTGCCAAAATTGACAGGTTATGCAAAGTTGTTAAAAGGAAAAATGAAGTTGTGGGCTGTTTTAGACAAAGTAAACAAATGAAGAGACTTTGAGGACTGTTTTTGCTAAAGTAAACAAATGAAGAGACTTTGAGGACTGTTTTTGCCAGACAATCAAACCCACCACCACCAATCATCCTGCCACATCACACCTTACACCCAATCACACCCCACCACCTCACCACTCCACCTCCACTTTTGAAACCCACTCACCCGATTTATTTAAATAAACCTGGTCAAGCCAGGTCAACCCCATTAACTTCCCACCAAAACACATTTTTTAAATACCTTAATCCCCAAAACGGATTAAACAAACTCTAATATCCCCTTAAACCCTAAAATTTCCCAGGATGAACAAAGATCAAAACAAAGGGTTTTTCCCTAATAATCTCCAGATCCTTAATTAATCTCTTTCTAATCCTAAACCACCCACAAAGTTGATCCCAACCAACCCATGTGACACCCCCAAGATTCCCCTGCAACGTCCCTTTCTTCCCAAACCCAGCAAGGGGACAAGATAAACGTCCATGATCCATTACTTGGTCCCCAATATCAAATGAACGTCTATGATCAACAAAAACTGCTGGCAACATCACATGTCACCACTTTTGACCAAAAATCCGAATATTTCAAAGGGCAATTCAGGAAATTCAGCAATTAGGGTTTAAGTTTATTATTTTTTTTATTTCAGGTAGCCTAGAAGGTTCTGTTTCAGCTTATAAAAGGAGAATGTGGCTTGTACATTTCCCTTTGTTCCAGATTTTGCTTTAAAATATTTGTAATTCCTTTTTAAAGTTATAAAAGTTGGTATTTGTTTGAAAAGTAATTCCTTTTTATTGTTTAAAAGTTGGTGAGTGTTTGAAAGGCAAAATCTGAGTTCCATAAATCACTTTTGATTTTGTAAGTATTCAGAAGTTGAGGTTTTTGTGAGAGGACACTTGATCCAAAACCTTGGATTTTCTGTGTTAGTTATAGAAGTTATTGGCTTATTTGGTGGATAACCAAATAAGCTACATAGCTTTTATAAGCTATTTGATCAGTTTTCAAGTCTTTCCAATTTTTCTGAATTTTCAATTTTCATTCAAGAAAAAATTCAGTTTTTAATATTTCTGTTTCATTTTTAAAAAGCTATAAGCTATAAGTTGACTTGTCAATAAGTCAATCTTATAGCCTATAGGCTCTTGTACCAGGTTATCCTTGCTCTTGGTTGTTTGTTTTTGGCAGGTTCAAAACAAGAACTAAGAACATCATCATCATCATAATCATTTTGCCTTCAAATTGCCAAAAAGTCTGCACAAGCCCGGGCTTGTTTGGAGGTGGCTTTTCAGTCACTGTGGGACCTGGATGTGGGTCCCACAAGGTAACACTCTTGCTCTTTGTTTTAGTTCTCAAAAACTTGTTATTCATGAGATTTGGTCAAATTGTATGCAATCTGTTTAGGTGTTAGTTTATTGTTTGAATATGCTCATTTGTGCCTTGGATGAATGTTAGAAGTGTTTGTAATCAGATTTGTTGGGTTTAAAATGGATTTGGTATGTTAAATTTTGATTTACAAAAATTAAGGGGTGTTTGGATTAGTGTTTTAAGGGAAGTTTTTGCTAAACTTTTGGCTTGAATCCAGTCTAGACTTACTGGTTATTGTTGATAAGTAGCTATTTTGGTCATAGGTTTCATATTTGGGTAGGATTTAGAGTTTGCATGATAAAAAATTTGGAAAAGTGGTCAAAAAACAGCAAGGTCCTCTATCTGCCTGATTTGTAAAAATTTGCTCATCAAA
Organism: Glebionis coronaria; assembly: GCA_025667525.1. Lineage (NCBI taxonomy): Eukaryota > Viridiplantae > Streptophyta > Magnoliopsida > Asterales > Asteraceae > Glebionis > Glebionis coronaria. Next base: position 175,583,505 of record CM046874.1, read on the forward strand.
TTTTGAAAGCTGCTAGATATAGGGTCTATTGAGGATTGTGTAGGGCTTGTATGTCATTTGGTGGATTTGTGTGCAAGCTTTAAGCTTTTGAAATTCATTTTTATGCGTGTAATCTATTGTTACTGTTCATCAGAAACCATCTAGCCTTAATCAGTAACTTTAAGGACAATTTGTGGTTGATTTTGTGATAGGACTTGTGTTTTTTCTTGTTTGATTGACTTCCCACAACCCAACTGGTTGTGGGAGTGCCCCCATTGTCCAAGGAAACCAAGCCAATAGCTTTCCTAAGCTAAAAGGGTCAAGTGACCTAAAATCTACACTAGCAGTGGGAACAAAGTTCCCCCTGCTTGCACAATCTTTACCACTGCTATACAAGCAGACAAAAACAAGTCACATGTCCCTTTCAGAAACCTGATTTTTTGTCTTTTGTGGACTAATTTAGGAGTTAGGGTTTCAAACCAATTGCAATATTTTTCTAATTCAATTTCTGATTTTTCAGTTTAATTAGTTTTTAAGTTACTGTTCATTTGGTATTTTGGATTAAATAGCATTTTTAATTAACTTTTTAACTTTCTGTTTTTGTCTTTTAGTGACAAAAAGTGTTGTTTTTCAGTTTTAACATTTTTCTTAGATTTAGAAAAATAATTTAAGATTTTTAGTTTAAAAAGTTTTTACTGTTCACTTTTTAATTATTTTTTAGAATTAATTTAGTTTAATTAGGGTTTTAATTCAAACTGTTTTTGTCTTTTAGTGAAAAATTTTATATTTTTCAAAATTTTTCATTTTTCTACTGTTCTTTAGAGTAATTTAGGATTTTCAAAATTGTCAAATTATTTTTGGCATTATTTTATTATTTTTTATAATTATTTTAGTTTAAAAATAGTTTTTAGTGTTTTAAAATAGAAAAATAGTTTTTAAAAATTAGGAAAAATACTTTTTAGTCTTTAAATAATATAAGTAACTTATTAGTTCAATAAAATAATATTTTGGACATTTTGATTAGTTATATTTAATTTTAGGGCTTTAATTAGCATTTAAAATTGAATATTTAATTAATAAAAGGTTTTAAAATATTTTTATTGGATTTTTATTCTTATTTATATTATTTTAGACTTAATTTAGCTTTTAATTAACTTTTAGGTTTAAAATTTTTAATTTTTAGCTTTTTACGGTTTTACGTGAACGAACTTTTCGTCTTATCTCGATCCGACTTCGTAACCGTCTTTCTCTTCTTAGCCCATTTCTATTTTCTTTTTCTCAACAATATAATCAAAAATCTAAATCAATTCATCACACAACGCACTAGCTTCCTCGAGAACGAACTCACTTCATTTTTGGGTCATTTACACACGGTTTTTCTAAATCGTCGTGCCTACTTACCCTATTTTGTTGCTCTTTTCCTAAAGGGTATACAAAACTCTACATCAATTTTGGCGCCGCTGCCGGGGAGGCGTGTTGTGTTTTGATTGGAATTGTTGTTTTTATATACTAACCTTAATTAGTATTTGTATTAGTAGCACTCTACTAATACGTATTATCGGTTTTCGGTTTTTGTGTGAATACTATTAAGATATTGTATACGTAGAACAATAAATTCACAAGTACTCCAAATACGTGAGAAATCACAACCTTGACTTGGGAGGTCATTACCCAATCATTGTATTCGAATCTCAAACCAAAGAAAAAGGCAAAAATAGATAAATACTTTCGTGAAGCTTAATCTTGAAAATACAAACTATAAGGTGGGTATAAGGCGGATATTATAAAATATATCCTAAGGAAAAAGGCTATTAAGTGCTTCGCGCCGCCTCGTTTCCCCGCTTGCTTGTGAGTAGTTGATTTTGAGAGCCAATCGAGGGTTTTTCAGCCTAAAGTATTACTAAGTATCATATATATTTTCTTGGTTTCATTGATTAAACCCTCTTGAACGTTTTGGTGTTCCACCAACGTTCTAAAGTCATCGAAGGCGTTCACTTCACGTGATCGTTTTCATTCCTTGAGGCTTCTTTAATCAAGAGATTTGATTAAGGAGGAGATTTGTAGATTTGTGTCTACTTAATACATTCCACAAGATCCAAAAAGGTTAATACAATCAAAAACCACAAAAAAATTGAAAAATACAAAACACCAAAAAGAATCTTCTTTGCTCGTCCCCTCGTTGTACGTGACGTTTATGCTAACTCGTAATCAAGCAAGACGTGCACGTAAACGAACAAACAAAACTCCCACTCCCAATCTTTCTAGTGAGGAGTCTCCTATTGACGAACCCATTGTAAGAGAAGCACCAACCATGGCGAATCGAACTATGATGGAGTTACTTCAAGCACCCACCGAGGGTTATGGAGAGGCTATTGTGATTCCTGCTATCCTTGTAGAGAATTTTGAGGTGAAAACGGGTTTGTTGTCGATGATCCAAAACAACAAATTCCGTGGTGATGAGAAGGACAACCCACACAACCATATCCGCCAATTTTATCGTCTTACCGCCACTTGAAAATTTAAGGATGTCTCGAATGACTCGATTAAAATGATGCTTTTTCTGTATTCCTTAGCGGGGCCCGCTAAAAATTGGTTAGAGAAAGAGCCACCCAATTCTATATTGACGTGGAAGGATCTCGTGTCTAAGTTTGTGAACCAATTTTTTCCGCCCTCTAAGACTACGCACTTGAAAAACGAGATTTCAAAGTTTTCACAAGAATCAAATGAAAGTTTTTCAACGGCTTGGAATAGGTTTAAGGAGATGTTACATGAATGTCCTCATCACGGTTTTTCCGACTTGCATCAAATTGACACGTTTTACAATGGACTTAATGATCATGAAAGGGATTATTTAAATGCCGCCGCAGGTGGTAATTTTTTGTGTAAAACGGTTGAAGAAGCTTTGGTGATAATTGAAAATAGGTCTAAGGTTTATAGCCCTCGTAACACACCGAGTGTTGCCAAATTAGGTTCATCATCGTCACCATCGTCTCGTAGCATTAATGCCTTGCAAGATGAAGCTAATGAGGAAAATCGGTTTTTTGATAGATTTTCTAATCTTATGACTCATTGGAAAAATCAAGAAGCTTCAAATTCCGCTTCGGTTAAAGCGGTTGCTAAGAGTTGTTTGTCGTGTGGTGGAGCTCGTGATCTTTCCGATTGCATTACCGCGGATGGTAACACTTCGAGTGCTTATGTAGCCACGGGAACTTATTGTTGGAAATATGTTTTACGTATTAAGAAGGATCGGTCACTCCAATGATAGTCTATGTAATAGCTCGTAGTTTAGTTAACCTTCTTTATTTATCAAACAAGTCCAAGCCTAGCCTACAACATGTGTAGGCCGGCCCAAACGTGTAAGCCCAAGCCCATTACAAGGCTTGGGTATATAAACCCTCTCCTTTGATGGAGAGGGTGTGTGGTTTCATAATTTACACATAGTTCTCTTAACTTTCTCTCTCTAAAAGTGTGAAATCCACCATCTCTTTCTCTCTCTAAAACATAAGTATAGATTTACATTTCTACAAATGTGTAGAAACTAGAAGGGGGGGTTGAATAGTTTCTCTTCGATTGGTGACCAAATTAAAATTACTTTCAATTTGGTTTGTATCAAAACTATCTTTTACTTGATGCTAAGTTGCATAATGATTAGGTTCAATTGAAATACACTAGCAAGGATAATAAGCAAGTATAATGATAATGAAATAAGTAAAGAGCAAGGAAGGAGACAACCTAGTGGGAAGACACCAATATTTATAGTGGTTCGACAACGAGGCTCTATCCTCGTTTCTACTCCACTCCTCGAGTACACCTACTCGAGATTTCCACTATATCCACAAGCTCCCTTCTCGGCGGAGAAAACCTTACATCGTTGCTTACATTATTTTCCGACACTAAGCTAAATGTCGAGATCTAATCTTTAGCTAGGACCAATCTACACGACATTGCCTACTTCAAAATTTAACGACACAAGGCTAGATGTCGAGTTCTAATTCTTAAGGTAGAACCAATCTTCACGACGTTGCCTACTTCACCATTTTACGACACAAGGCTAGATGTCGAGTTCTAATCGAATGCTAGAACCAATCTTCACGACTCTTCACTTTGAAGCTAAGTGAGAACTTCACACAACACAACTACTAATCACTTTAAAGTTTAGTGAGAACTCACAAGACACAACCACATCACTTTATAGTTTAGTGAGAACTCCTAATCAAATCTATTACAACTCAACTAGACTTATCCAAGTACACACATGTAGCTTGGATTTACACAACACAAATCCAAGCAAACACATATGCAATGGATGTACACAACAAATCCAAGTATCCACAAATAACTTGGATGAACACAACTAGTCCAAGTATTCATAAATACATTGAATTGACCTAAAACAAAAAGGGGTATCATGATGAATATGACTAGCTCATAAATTCATCTTTATCACTACACTAGTGAGTGAGTGATCTTCTCATTGGACATGGTAAAGGAGGGGATCAAGAGGATAATCATATGTAAACATCCTTAACAAATTAAGTGATCATTTACTAATGATTATGCTATAGAAAATAGAAAAGGGGCTGAGAAAATCGTCCAAGAGGCTTACTGGAAAATGAGATTTTACCCACTATTTAAAGAAGACAAAGTTACAACGGATATATAACGGCTATTGTGCGCGGTACCATATCTCACCCCGCGGTACCATATCGCTAAGGTACCGCGTAGGTACTTAAGGTACCGCCACTAGACTCCGCTCCCTTTTTTGTCTTTTAGTGGGGTGGGAATATCTGAGGTATTTAAACCCTTCAAAGGATATTCTAACAGCATTTGGAATATGCCATTTTCAAATTTTCATTTTCTATTTTAATAAAACATTTTCTAAAAAAGAAAGTTTATTAAAAAGTCTTTTGTCTTATTAGCAAAAGTGAGTTTTAAGGATAATCATTTTGATGATCACTAAGTATGATTAAGAAAGGTTAGTGATATGATTATTACCTTGATGATAGTGTTAGTAAAATAATTCGTTTTGTGTTTCTACACTAAATGTGTTGTATGGTTTGTTGTGATCAAAACTAAGAAAGATTAGTTAACACTAATAATGTTTTTAGGCATTACTTGCATTAACAATCTCCCCCTTTTTGATTACGACAACGATAAACTCATTTACGTATAAACACAAACTATGGAATTATTAACTAGTTTATCACTATCATTTCTCCCCCTTTGTCGTAGCAAAAAGGTTAGCATAAGTCTTTGAAGTGCATCGAACTTTGCTAGTAGCTCCCCCTTGGTGGTTGCTCCCCCTTGCTTAGGGCACCAAGTTTGTGAGCTAAGGTGACATGCAACACAAAGGTTAGTAGAAAGGAAAGAAACACCAATGTATATATGATCACTACCTACTAAGTAACTTGAGAGGGAGAAAGAGAAGAAATCTCAAATTAGAAGCAAGTATTTTGCTAAGTATGTCCAAAGAGGTAATTGACAAAATCAAACTTCAATAAAAATGAAGATGATAAGCTTTTCAATGGATTAAAGCTTTAGAATTGATGGAATCACCCATAAGCAATTGTAAAAATTTAACCAAGATCAACTCAAAAATAGAATTAATTAGATAGCACACAAATAACACAAAAGTTACAAAAAAAATACAACAAAGAGGATAGTTATACACATAGTATGAGTATCTAAAAGCAATAAATATGGAAAATAAACCACTAAGCATAAGCTAGTCTAATAGTGATATTTTCCAAGATTGCTTAAAAAAAACTAAAAAGACGACGATGCATCATTCGGAGTTTTGTCCACCGGAACGAAAACTTGAATAGGAGGTCGAGTGAGGAGGAATTCAAGAAAATTCAATTTGTTCAAATTCAATTTGTTCAAATCGGCAACAATCACACGAGGATCCATGATGCAACACAAAATCGTTTGATGGGGGTATGGCATCAAACTTAGGGTTTGGTGGTGGTGGGGTAAAGGGTTTGGGAGTGTTTTCACAATGCCTTCTGAGGTTTGGGAAGGTGGAAAGGTCATTGAGTTGGGGGGTATTGAAGGATGGTGGTGGTGGTGGAACATGTTCTTTTGCTCCATTGATGGGGTTTATGGTGTAAGTCTCATTCCAATACTTGATTGGAGAGAAGGTAGGGTTTTTGGGTGGTTTAGACGAAGATGGTTCATTCTTCTTAACCCAAACGGGTCGAACCGAGATTTTCGGTTTCTTTGAAAGCTTGGATGAGCAAGCTTTGGGTGAGTGGGGTTGTGACAAAGAAATGTCAAGGTTAGGAATGTAGGAGTTAGGCATTGTGAGAGTGTGAGAATGAATTCTCAAGGATAGGAAGGTGTGAGAATGAAATCTCAAGGTTGGGGTATAAGTAAAATGTAATCAAGGTAAGAATTTGAATACAAAATGTGTATTGTCAAGGAATGTTTAGTCAATTTGAGTAAACAAGGAATCTTGACTGGGAATAGGGTTTAAAGGTTTTGACCAAAAATTCGTCAAAAGTCACATTCTGGCCGCGGTACCTTATATGGGCCGGTGGTTCCATATCGCTAAGGAACCGTGGGTCCTTAAGGAACCGCGTCCAGAGGACTTCAAACCAAGTTTTTCCTGGGTTTTGGGAAAAACTAAGACTTGTTCAAAAAAAATTGCAAATCTTGGATTTTTACCTCTATTAGAACCAAAATATGCTAGGGTTGCATAAAGCAACACATTCACAAAGAATGTCTTGACAAAGGGTGACAAAATAATTAGATATCATTTTGAACCAATTTTAGTCAAGTTTTAGGGGTTGTGATAGATTTAGGTTCAATTTTAATTTCAAATTAAAGTTGATTAGTGTGCACAAAAAGATAGAATCACACAAAGCTAAATCCATAAGTCAACAACATAAAAAATTCATTAGTGAAACAAGTACAATGATAAATAAAACTAACTAATACATAGCTAGCTTATCATTAAATCTAGATAGGTGGTTTTCTTTGGCTTGTTTTTTTTTGAAATTCTTTATTAAAAGAACTCCATCATTCATCTCCTAGGAGGAGGCATGGAGAACAAAGCAAGCAAGAAGTTTTGCAACCTCCTATGTAGTTCATACATGTCCATCCTAAGGTTTTGGATGAGGAAGTGGTTGTTGAGACAACATGGACATCTAGGACCATGAGTTTGTTGAAACCCAAAGTAAGGATCACCCAAGAGGAGGGAAAGAGGGATACCCAAAATTGGGATGTTTGAGTTGGGTGGAGGTGGAGGAGGCAAGTTCTCCAAGGGTGATGTGGGTGAAAGTGGAGGCATGTTCCCCAAAGGGGAAATGGGTGAGTGTGGAGGTAGAACCTCCAAGGTTGGTGAAATGGGTGAGTTGTGAGGGGTAAATGGTGAAGTCACCAAAAGGTCATCAAAGTCATTCCCAAAAGGAATGCTTTGGATTGGTTGAGGTTGTGTGGTCACTTCCAAGGGTGCACTTGGAGTGAAGGGTGAAGAAAGCTCATTCATTCTAGAATTGAATGAAGAGGAGGTAGAACCAATGGAGTGGTTAGTACCATGGGTGGAGGAGGTCTTGCATGGTGCAAGAGGTGGGGAAGGTGATGAAGAAATGAGGATAGGAGCATTCTCATTCTTAGGTGTGTGGAAAGGTGAAGAGTTAGGCTTAGCTACCTTAACCCTTATTTTGAGTGTTTTTCTTGGGGTGGAGGTCTTGGAAGTGTTTGAGGTTTTGGTACACACCATGGTTGATTAGGGTGGTTTAAGGTTTAAGGAAGTATGTTTGATGTGTGAAGAACATGGCAAACAAGGTGGGTTTAAATGGTTGAGGGGATGATCCAAACTAGTAATGGGTTAAAATCATTTTAGGTGAATAATGAATTTAGATACCCTAGTTTAGGAAATGTGCAGTTTATTACTGAAAATCATGCAAGGTTTACAAAAAATTAAGAAAACAGTGTAAAGCAAAGATGCTATCGTGCACAATGACCGGCGGTTCCTTATCTAGGACCGGCGGTACCTTATCGATAAGGAACCGCGGGTCGATATGGAACCGCGACCAGAAGGTTTTCAAAAATTTCCCATTTTAGTTTTTGATAAACCCAGATTTTTCCCAAAAGGTTTCACAAGCCAAAGTTAACTACAGATCATAATTTAATAAGCTAACTATCATATGGCATGCACAAAGCTATGTAATCACAAACATCATTGCAAGAGCAACATTTAGGATCAAAAAAAGTAGTAATCCAAACATGCAACATAAGTAAATAAACAGCTAAACCAAAGTGTTTAATAAGCAAATGTTTAAGCTGCAGATGATAGCCAAACTTTGACACAACTCAAAGTCTTCACCTCCTTTTCTTGCCTAAATCCTTGATCATTTTCCCAGATACTTGATTCCCTTTCTTGACTCAACCCGGTGTTCATGCAAATCACCTCGGGTTCGAAAATTTTGACGGTAAAGTTCCTCCAAATTGAGATTATTAGGAACTTCACTAGAGGAATGGTGGGGAGGGGAAGCAATGTCATCTAAACCATCCACGAATGAGTTCGTGGAGTGGTGAGAAGAACTCGAAGAGTCAATGGGAGCACTTGTGCCAATGCCATCACCATCACTTGTTGGCATGTCCATGTCCTCATCACTGAACTCTTGTTGATCGGATTTACGGTCAGATCTTGTCTTTCTCTTATACACCTCTCGAATAGGTAGCATGACCCATTTGACCGGATGAAATTGAGAAAGATCAAGATTTGGAAAATCACGGCCAACCCTTTTAAAAAGGCGAGTGAGAAGCATTGCGTAAGGGAGGTTTGTTTTAGGCTTGTGAATAGCATAATTGATCCGTTGAGCAATAAAATATGCCAAATTGTAATTGGTGTTGGTAAAGATGCAATATAACATATGCACTAAACACGCCGGAACATGATCCCAGTTCCCACCAAGACAAAACACATTTTCCCTAAGGATATTGGTACATTGAACCATATTATCATTAAGGTCGCTCAAGAGAATCTCATGACGTTTCACCGAACGTACCTTAGTATGAAGGCTTCTCCTAACGGGTCGATTACGCTTTTTGGAGACAACGTCGACAATGAAGTCGAGATCAATTTCCTCATGATCATTTGGAGGATAATTTTCGGATTCAAGGAGAGCACTAAGCTTCCATTTATCCGTGAAGCGACAAGTTCCTACAAATGGGACATCAAGAATTTGACCAAACACTTCGAGAGAGTATTGAATGAGTTGATCTTTCAAGATGAACCTAACAAATATTCCATCATTGTTTTCAATGACAGAGTATGTGCTAAAGAACTCCAAAAGGAATCGAGGATAGATGTCTTCCTTAATGTTCAACAAACAATCAAATCCAATGTGTTCAAACATGGACTTGATGTAGACATAATCCTTGATATCCTCTTGGACAACTCTACCCTCATGAAAGCAACGGGATTGGAGAGAGGAAAAAGTATGGGCAAGGTGAGTTGAGTGACAAAAGTTGGATAGGTTTGGCATATACTGTTTGGTGAGTTGATGATCCTTTTGGTATTGTGAAGGCATGATTAGTACCTAATTATAAACACAAGACAATATTTCTCCAATCACTCATATGAAAATCAAAAAGGAAAACGAAAAATGAAAATGTGTTATATCAATTTCTTGACAAACATAGGATTGAATCCATATCATTTTCATGTTCAGAATGTGTCTATTACCACATTGACCAAGAACACATGATCTATGTTAGATCAACAATGGATTAGAACATTGGTTTTTCAAAACAAGGTTTTTAGGTAAGCATTAACAATGTCATTACCTACTTGTTCATGGGTTCATCTCAAATCCATAATTCAACCAAAATCATTTAGCCTAAATTCGGATTTGTTCTATAAGTGGGTTTTAGTGAAATCTTAATGAATATGAACCTAAGGAATCATAGTAAAATAACTATGTCAATACACATTCCTATTAAGGTTTTAATTAAATTTCAATTTTAAAAATCCCCAATTATGAAAGGATGAACCCTAGAACAAAATAGATGAAATTGAAAGAAAATACTTACAATTAATTGATGTTAGATGAAGGATGAGTGAAACCCACAACTTGGAATCAATTAATTTGAGTGATTGAAGGTTTTGGAAGCTTCAACAATGGTGGAAAAGGCAAAACCCGTCGGCTGTGTGTTTTTGGGAGAGAGAGAGTTTGGTTTGAAAAAGAATAAAAAACATAAACTGGCGCGCTAACAAAAGTTACTGCCCGCGGTACCTTATCGATAAGGTACCGCGGGTTTGAGCCGCGGAGATAAGGTACCGCCTACAGAGGCAGGTTTCTATCTCTGAAAAATGCCAAATTTTGAAAATCCAGTTTTTCTAAAATACTTAAAATTAAATCATGAGCCTTTTAGAATATCATTGGATCATCATAACACTAAGCAATATGCCTTAATGAAGGATTACGAGTTAAATCAAGATCGAAAAGAACCGAAACGGACAAACGACTACTCGTAGCAAAACGACTAAGTGGAGAGAAGTTAAGAGAAGTGAATCAAGACTAGGATCAATGCTCAAGCGATTAATGACAATCTTCAAGTAGTTGAAACGAAGAGCTTGTGTCATATATAGAGGTTTAAGACGTGCCTTTCCGGCGAAACGATAAACGGCTTTGGTAATGAATAAACACAAAGCAATTATTCAAGTCTAAACTAAGATCACTTTCAATAATAGTCTTAGTCTAAACTAAAATATGAGCAAAGTATTAATTCACTTTCTCTCCCACAAAGGGCCTATTAACCGTATGGGTGCAAACCATGGAAATCATGCTTGATACTTTAAGCTTCTACTAACTCACTCTACATCACCGTAGTGAGTTAAGTATCCAAGCAATGAAGGTTTGAGAGGATAAAAGAAAAGAAACACAAACCACAAATAAATGTCAAGGCAAGGATGCCGAGAACAAGCACATAGTCAAGTAATGATCAAAAGAATGATCAAAGGGCGTGTGGAAGAACGAAAGCGTACCTTGGCCATAAAGAGCAATCTATGAAGAAATAAGTGCTATGCCCAATCAATGACTATGATGAGTACTAAGTCTTCAAGGACTAGTATCATTCCCAATCATCTTGGTATCATCATTCAAAGATGTTAAAGATCAATGAAGATGATTCTTCTAAAAGTGCAAGTAACTCAATCCATAACCAACAAATTGATTGATCTTCATGAGTACCTACATAAAGCAAGATGCAAACTAGTAGATACATTTCAAAAGTATATCTAAAATGCATAAAGGCTACTAATCTTAAGTGGGATGCAAAATTATCAATTAAAATACCTATTTTCAAAGAAAACATAGTTTTGACCAAAGAGAAACTTTAGTACAACTAGACCTTCTAATTTGAGGAGACAATGGATCGATCCAAATTTTAAAGTACAATATACTTAAAAGATCTTGAGTGACCATCGCTCTGATACCAATTGTAGAAACTAGAAGGGGGGGTTGAATAGTTTCTCTTTGATTGGTGACCAAATTAAAATTACTTTCAATTTGGTTTGTATCAAAACTATCTTTTACTTGATGCTAAGTTGCATTATGATTAGGTTAAATTGAAATACACTATCAAGGATAATAAGCAAGTATAATGATAATGAAATAAGTAAAGAGCAAGGAAGGAGACAACCTAGTGGGAAGACACCAAGATTTATAGTGGTTCGACAACGAGGCTCTATCCTCGTTTCTACTCCACTCCTCGAGTACACCTACTCGAGATTTCCACTATATCCACAAGCTCCCTTCTCGGCGGAGAAAACCTTACATCGTTGCTTACATTATTTTCCGACACTAAGCTAAATGTCGAGACCTAATCTTTAGCTAGGACCAATCTACACGACGTTGCCTACTTCACAATTTAACGACACAAGGCTAGATGTCGAGTTCTAATTCTTAAGGTAGAACCAATCTTCACGACGTTGCCTACTTCACCATTTTACGACACAAGGCTAGATGTCGAGTTCTAATCGAAAGCTAGAACCAATCTTCACGACTCTTCACTTTGAAGCTAAGTGAGAACTTCACACAACACAACTACTAATCACTTTAAAGTTTAGTGAGAACTCACAAGACACAACCACATCACTTTATAGTTTAGTGAGAAATCCTAATCAAATCTATTACAACTCAACTAGACTTATCCAAGTACACACATGTAGCTTGGATTTACACAACACAAATCCAAGCAAACACATATGCAATGGATGTACACAACAAATCCAAGTATCCACAAATAACTTGGATGAACACAACTAGTCCAAGTATTCATAAATACATTGAATTGACCTAAAACAAAAAGGGGTATCATGATGAATATGACTAGCTCATAAATTCATCTTTATCACTACACTAGTGAGTGAGTGATCTTCTCATTGGACATGGTAAAGAAGGGGATCAAGAGGATAATCATATGTAAACATCCTTAACAAATTAAGTGATCATTTACTAATGATTATGCTATAGAAAATAGAAAAGGGGCTGAGAAAATCGTCCAAGAGGCTTACTGGAAAATGAGATTTGACCCACTATTTAAAGGAGACAAAGTTACAACGGATATATAACAGCTACTATACGCGGTACCATATTTCACCCCGCGGTACCATATCGCTAAGGTACCGCGTAGGTACTTAAGGTACCGCCACTAGACTCCGCTCCCTTTTTTTGTCTTTTAGTGGGGTGGGAATATCTGAGGTATTTAAACCCTTCAAAGGATATTCTAACAGCATTTTGAATATGCCATTTTCAAATTTTCATTTTCTATTTTAATAAAATATTTTCTAAAAAAGAAAGTTTATTAAAAAGTCTTTTGTCTTATTAGTAAAAGTGAGTTTTAAGGATAATCATTTTGATGACCACTAAGTATGATTAAGAAAGGTTAGTGATATGATTATTACCTTGATGATAGTGTTAGTTAAATAATTCATTTTGTGTTTCTACACTAAATGTGTTGTATGGTTTGTTGTGATCAAAACTAAGAAAGATTAGTTAACACTAATAATGTTTTTAGGCATTACTTGCATTAACAAAATGGTATCAAGAGCTTGAGATGAAATATAGGTTTGTTTTAGTGTTGCGTATGTTCTTATAAGCATTTCGTGGCTTTTTGAGCTCATATTGCCGAATCATCAAAAAAAATTTGTGTTTGATCGTGATTTCAAGAAGCATAACGTATTCAGTAGTATTGTAGTGTTTTTGGTGTCTTGATTTTGGTTAAAACACAATCTTTCTTGGATCAAAAGTGCAAAAAGGTATTGTGTTCTTCTTTCCGAAATTCAAGCAAACACTTCCATCGGAAAGTACAAGAAAAAGGGGGCTTCCATCGCAATAACCATCACCATCGAAAAGTGTTTGGTTCCACATTGTGATACTGAGGATTTCGATACTTATTCCGATCTGAACATTCCGATCGTTCTTTGCGATCTGGGATTTCGACGGATATAAGGAAGTTGTTTAATCGTTACTCTGCCGAAATTTTGCCAGCTATATTCCGATCTGAATCTTTCCGATAGGTCATTGCGATCTGAATCATTCCGATAAGGTCATTCCGATCTGAATCTTTCCGATAGGTCATTCCGATCTGGACTTTCTGATAGTGACATTCCGATCTGGCATTCCGATCTAGACATTCCGACAATCCAAAAATTATTCCGTAAAAAATTTCGACTTGGAATTTTTGGTTTATCGAGAACATATTTTAGGGGATTTTAACATTGTTTCTCGACTTCAACACAAAACACTTAACCTTATTTCATTGTTCGATCAACTTTGTAAATCTTAACTTATTGAAATGAAGTACACATCTCTTATGGATAAGTCCATCCTCTCGGGTACGGATAATCGTCCACCAATGTTGGTGAAGACTATGTATGAGGAATGGGCTTCTCGAATGGAACTTTATATGTTGAACAAGGATAATGGACATCTAATTTGGGCATCGGTGCTCAATGGACCATTAGATTATGGTACAGTGACGGAATGTACGACTACTCGTCCTCGCACAACGGGTGAGTTGACTGGAGATATGAAGATTCAAGATAAATGTGATGAGTATGCTACAAACATCATTCTCCAAGCCCTTCCTCCAGATGTCTACAAACTCGTCAGCAAACATAAAGTTGCCAAAGAGTTATGGGATAGAATTCGTGTTCTAATGCAAGGCACCTCGTTAACTAAACAAGAACGAGAGTGTAAGCTTTATGATACTTTTGATAAGTTTGCCTATGTGCCAGGGGAGACTCTCAATGATTACTATATGAGATTTACCCTATTGTTGAATGAGCTTAATATCTATGGCATGGCAATCCCTACCTTTCAATTGAACACCAAGTATTTGAACACTCTTCCTCCAGAATGGAAAAAATACGTGACGGATGTTAAATTGGCTAAGGACTTGCATAACACCAATGTGGATCAACTTCAAGCTTTTCTTCAACAACACGAATGCCATGTGATCGAGGCTCGGTTGTCTACACCTCAAGTTCATGATCCACTTGCAATGTATGTTTCTCAACAAAACATGGCTTATACTTATCAACAACCATCATACTTGCAGCAGCCACCACCACACATCTATCAGCAACCACAGCAACCATCTTATCAACCACCAATGATGCCACAGCAAGAATATCAACAAAGTGTTCATCAACAATCTTTTCAACATCAACCACCATATCAAACATCACCATCACAAGCCAACACTTCTCCATTGGGCTATACTCCTCAGCAAGGATATTTTCCAATAGAAGCACAACCAGCACAAGCTTTCTACTCTAATGAACTTCCACCAATCCAAGCACCGATCTTTACTCCAAATGATACACCAGCTGATGTTCTAAACCATCTCACATCCTATTTGTCAAAACTTGTTGCAACAAGAGGATTTCCACCAACAAACAATCAGCTCCGCACCTCATCAAATCCTCGACAACAAGCCACTGTTCAAGATGGTCAAGTGACGGTGCAACCTATTCAGGGAAGGCAAAATTCATATGGACCTCCTACAAGGACTGGGAACAATCAATCTGTGAATTCTCAAGCTAGTGGAAATGGGAGTCCTATTGGTCCTAAAAAGGTTGTGACTTGCTACAATTGCCGAGGACAAGGTCATATGGCTAGGGAATGCACTCAGTCGAAAAGGAGAAGGGATGATGCATGGTTTCGTGAGAAGATGTATTTGGTTGATGCTCAATCTAAGGGGAAGATCTTGGATTCAGAGGAGTTAGAATTTCTTGCAGACCCAGGGGCAGCAGATACTGAAGGCATTGCAGTCGTTTCCACTTCTAATGCAGCTTATCAAGTAGATGACCTTGACGCATATGATTATGATTGTGATGACATTCACTCTGCCCAACCTGCTCTCGTTGCTAATCTCTCTCACAACGGTTCTGATGTCATCAGTGAGGTACCAACCACATCTAATAATATCGATGATAACCAACATCAAGTTGGGCATGAAAATGACAACCTCGAACAGCATTCGGGGACTAGTAACTCAAATGATATGGTACCCAATCCAACACATTTGAGTGAACCTCAACCAAATGCTACGACGGGTATGGAATCTTATGCTCAACATGATTTGGTCATGGTGCCTAAACATATTATTGATCAAATGCATATGGCCCTCAGATAATCCGTAGATACGAATTCCACCCTAACGGCTGAGCTTGCGTTGCATAAAGAAAAGGTCAAAACTTTTGAAATGGTCCCTCAAGAAGAGAAAATAACATGTTCTGAATTTTACCAATTTCGTTTTGAAAAGATTGAACACTTGAAAGAAATAGAATCATTAAAAGCTAATCTTTCCAATGAATTAAAAGCAAAAGAGTCGGTTGCCAATGATTTTCAGAAACTTAAAAGGGATTTCGAAACTCTCGAGTCTAAATAGGTTGAATCGGAAAGTAATGCTACCAAACTTCTCAAATTTAAAGAACAACAGCTTTTAAAACAATACG
Organism: Glebionis coronaria; assembly: GCA_025667525.1. NCBI lineage: Eukaryota > Viridiplantae > Streptophyta > Magnoliopsida > Asterales > Asteraceae > Glebionis > Glebionis coronaria. The sequence goes on from CM046874.1 coordinate 175,599,460, forward strand.
CTTCCACAGAAAAGGTTCATCTTTTAATTAAATCATTTAAAGAACTTGAACTTAAGCGTCTTCAAGATTTACCACCTAATCCCGGTTATGCAAAACAAGCTCAGGAATATATTCCCGGTCTTTATGATATGACCATAATTGGCAAATCGAAAGAAGCACCTTATGTTCGTAGTACTGAGAAGACACAATCAATTGCGGATGAAACTCATTCTAAAATGATTTCTAAATTCCATATAATTGATTATGATCAACATAACAAAGATCAATTTTCAAAAAAGACACGCATTCGCTTACAAAAGGAATTAGCAGAATTAACAGTTCGTGTGCCCCAAAGTTTGTCAAATGAAAACCTTCCTAGTACGTCTCTTACACTTGTCAAAAAGGATTTAACGAAGTTAATTCCACCGGTAAGTAAGGCGTCCGTCAACTTAAATACGGTTCACCAACACTTAGCCGATTTTGACAAGGTCATTTTGGAACGTACGACAGCCACGGCCATAACGGAAGGTGAATGGAACTTTGAGCACACTAGAGCTGCGTTTCGAGATGAAATTGTTCCGTTTGTAAACAATGTTAAAGCTTGTCTTCGTAATATGGATCAAGATTTGTTTTTGGAAATAGAAGAAGTTAGACATGTTTTCAATGAAATGGAAGATGCATATGAAAACAGTTTACTTGAAATAGAACGGGTTTCATGCCAAAATGATCAGCTTCTGAAGCAAGTGATGTCTCATGATATAGTTTCCGTCTGTGTGAATAAAAGTGTTGATAATGATTCTATTGTGCATAATGTTGAATCTGTGGATAATGTGGTAGATAGTACTTGTCACGAATCTGACGTTGAATTTTTAAAGCTTCAAGATTCATATTCTTTGCTTTCAAAGCGTTTTGATGAGATTCAAACACATTATATTTCGCTTGAATGCAAGCAACAATTTATTCAAGAAATTTTTGAAACGTCATTCGAAGGTCTTAATATCGATGATGTAAACTTTGAAAAGAATTTTCGATTGAATTTACAATCAAAACAGCGTCAGCCAAGTGACAAAGTTGCTAACTCTTTGCCGATAGAAATAGAGAAATCTAAGGAGCTTAACTGTGTGAACGTACTCGAGGCCGCTGAGAATTTTAGACTTGATCTAGATAATCGAGTTTTCAAGATTTTGTCCAAAGTTGATAACTTAAAACAGAAAAATACACGACTCTTCGATTCAGTACAGCCCGCATGTGTTATTACCACTGCACAGAATCAATCATTGATTGAACAATTGAATCGAAAGTCGATGGAAATATCTGATTTGAGGGAACAAATTTGTGATAAGAATCTGGTCTTGGCTGAGTTAAAGGAAACACTTCGTACTCTAAAAGGTAAGAATGTTGTGGATAACGCAACCACTGTCTCAGCATCGTCCTCTAGTGCAATCAAAAGGAACCTTATAGACGTCACACCACTTAACAAGGGCCCTAGGACTAAACCATCTCAAACTTTGGTCACTAAAGATAAGGCGGAATCAAAACTAGCTTCTAATATTCCCGTGTTGCCTTCTACAGGAGTAAGCACCACTACTAAGGCTCAAAGATCTAAGCTTAAAAGAAACAAGAAGAATGATAGGATCTTGCCCCCATCTAGTAGTCAAGTGAAGAAGAAAGTAGAAGCCCATCCTAGGAATGTTATTTCTGTTTTGAATAAAAAGAATCATGTAGCTAAACCTAAAGGCTCTGCGGTTGTGCAGCATTCTAAGCCTACTGTGAATTCTAATTTGGAATGTTGGAATTGCAATGAATGTATGTTTTCTAGTCGTCATGATTCTTGCCTTATTGACCATGTGAATGAGATGTATGCCCGGAAAAATGGATTAGAATGGAAACCGACTGGGAAAGTGTTAACCCAAGTTGGTTGGATGTGGCGTCCCACTGGTAGAACTTTCACTATAGTAGGAAATGCGTGCCCTTTGACTAGGATCACTCCCACTATAGCGAAGAAAGCGTGCCCTTTAACTAGGAGTACCAAGGCTACCAAAACACAAGCGTGTCCTTTAACTAGGAACACCAACACTACTGTAGGAACAAAGTGCCCTTTAACTAGGTCTACTCCCACTGTAGTCGCCGCGAATAATCCAAAACCTAAGAAAGTTGGAACAGTAAAACCTGTTAGTGCTAAAACTCACATTAGAAAACGCAGGAAATCTAAGGGTCTCAAAAATGTCAGCAATTCTGATAATTCTAAATCTGCATCTGCTAACACTCCGTAACCAATAGTTTCCAATGCATTGTCTATTGTTGTTTGTAATAACCCGAACTTTAAAATCAACATTTAGACTGAGTTCTAATACTAATTCTATTATTCGGACCAATACTTATTAATCAACTTTTATTTGTCATGTTCGTCCGACAAATATTATCAAATTCTTGACTAGCCGGCATGGTTAAGGCTTTAACGTATCGAATACGTGTCATTTATTATTATCGACAAAGTCTATGTCCGTCATCAGCTGTAAATATCCTCGTCATGACATAGAAATATTTTTATTATCGTCATTTTAATTTCTCTTTTTATGAGCATTCTTCATAATTTATGTTAAACCTTTAGGTGTCATTCGTTTAGACGACGCGTTAGCATTTATAAAATTATAAGCCCTCATTTATTTATCTAAATATCAACATTCTCCGAATGTCGATGTTTTTATTTTATATTGAGCGTTTATTTTGCGTGTTTAACGCATATCTTTCAAATCGCGTAACTTCTAAAATATCGGACGTCAATATTACCCGTTTTAGCAAATTGTGAAGAAAAGTTTATTTAATAAACTCACGTCACCTGTTCAAAAATAAACTCACGTCACTATCTTTGGATGAGAACCAATTTGAAACGTGTCATTTTGACGTCTTCCATCCTAACAAGTGTATACTTGTTTTATGAAAGTCATATTTTCATAATGCTTATCTTTCCATCTCATTGCCAACATCTAAAAAAAATGTATTTGTTCTTTCCTCTGTTGGTTAGGACGAGAAACAAGAGTCATACCACAAATAACCATTTCATTTATTGAAGGCTCATATCTTAACTCCTACTCCTTATTTCATTTCTATCAAATCAACTATGATCATCTATCTATTGTAAGAGACCATCTCTCCATTTTTGTAACACTTGTTTTATTTGATTTTTGTAGTACTTTTTATATAATCTCTATATTTTTATATTTTAGTTATTATTTTTTTTCAGTTTGGATATTGTATACATGGGCTTTGAATATAAAATGCTAGCTAAAATGAACCATAGTTCATGGTTTTATTTTTAAAAATCCAAACAGTTAATAAAACGTGTTATTTGAGAAGCTCAGTGGCTCATGAGACTTAAATAAAAATATAGGAAGATAGCCTTGTGGTTTGTGGTGATTTGGCCGGGTGCCTCGTCTCTTGACGATACCCGATGAATTAGATATGGTTAAAATACTGAAAAGTGTCGAATCTGATCTACCAGTTTTGCACGGCCAAAAACTCTTAAAAATTATATACTGACCTCTAAATATGTAAAACTAAAAGTTGTAGCTAAATTTATGTAGAATCTCCACGAATCGAATGGTTTTCTACGGATAAACGGTTTGGAAATGGCGGCCAAAACGGTGAAACTGAAGTTGGCTGCGAAAAACAGCCAACTCTTCTAAGTAATAAAATGGGTAAATAAGCTATGATAAATATACATTAGAGGCAATTGAACTTATAATAAGTAAACTAAATAAGTTAAGAATGACATTAGTAAAAATACCTCATCTATATTATATACGGTTTAGGATAAATGGTCTAATTAACGAGACATGTCGTGAAAATTGTAAGAATTAGACTATATTCAATTAAGGTAAAACGTGATGATTTTTATAAACACCGAAATGGTATGAGCCGCTTTTTAGTAAATATAGACTCGTTTATTTATTGATAACTAGAATACCCGAGACCCGTCCATCGTGGACATTAAGTTTACATCGTTATGAGGCGTTTTAGAACCCGTAATACATATAAAGTGGATTTGGGCCACAAAAGCCCAACTTACACTTATAATGGCTATTGGGCCATTATTGGACCTGAGATTAATAATGTATATGGAGATCAATAATGAGTTTGAAATGGACTTAGGTTATATAAATTATTAATGGGTCACTAATGGGCTAGAATGGGCTTAATGGTCATAATGAGAAGATACATGTTAAATTGTTATGAAAGGTTTTATAAAAAAGTTTTATAAAACTTATGCAATGTCCAAACTTACTAAAGTAAACTATTTACATATATGTAGGACTTATGTATAGTCTCGAGCCTAAGACGCGTTTCGTCATTATTAGGTCTCGTTCAGTTATATGTTGACCGTTCGGCATCTCGTTCTCGATCAATGAGCGATTGATATCTCGTGAAATCGTGTATCGACTATTGGACGTTTGTTCCCTGATCGACGTGTTGTACCTATATCAGGTGAGTTCATAGCCTCGCTTTTACTGCTTTATATGTGTTTATAAACCCGCGAGGGGGAATACATGCTCTTGGTAAATAAGCATACGTGTTGTATCCTTTTGAAAGGATACATGATTGTGAATAAACATTCGTTGTTGGAATATATGCTTTGAACGAATACAAGCTGTTGTTAATAAACGTAAAGACGTTTGATTGAATGCTTTTGGAAAATGAACACAAGCATTGATTTTATAGGTAATGAGCCACTATTAGTAAGGCTAAGTTGCTTATTGCCAGTGAAAAGTCCCTATAAATCGTGAACCGTTAACTACCTATGATGGGTAGGCGCTCGTACAGACGAATGGATCCATTGGGAATGATGACCCCCACCCAGGCAGGTCGCACCTGTGAGTTGGAGGCTCAGCTGGGTGTGTTGTACGTGAGGTATGGGGTATTTGGAAAGATACCTGACTAGGGCAAATTTATTAATTAAGGCATCGGTGTCATGAGCTTAGCGTAATAGTGTGGAGTATTGATATTGTATGTGTTACAATATCGCCAGTGGATGAGATTCTTGTGTTCAAAAGCTTTATGGTTTATTTAAAAACCCATTATTATTTATTAAAAACCTATGAATTCACTCAACCGTTGTGTTGACATGTTTGCATGTATTCTCAGGTGTGTAGGTTTAAGAGCAACTGGAGCATGTAGCCGCGCGGGATAATATCAAGGCAAAACAAACAATTTCCATTCGATACATTTGAAAAACTTTTATATTTATTAAGGTTTGTATAAACTGTTGGGACCTCTTTTATTGAACTCTGATTTTGTCGAATGGTTTATTTTATAAAACGTCTCTTTTGAGGTCGTTTTCTATGACTATGTGTGATGTGCTATGAAGTAACGCCCAATGTTGATATTCCGCTGCCTTATGAAATTGGGGGTGTTACAGATTGGTATCAGAGCACTAGTTATAGCGAACTAGGTCATTTTTTTAAACCTAGACTATAACTGCTCTTTCGTAAAATTGTTTGGTTGCCTTACAAAGTATCCGCGCGCTCATGGCTCCTTGAAATCAAAGCTTGGTTGTGATATTGTGATCATGTGTGTATGTATAAATGTTTGTATGTATATTGAATGTATATACTATGGTACTTAAGGGCATTGTGCATGAAGCAATGAGCCTTACGTGATTATCGTACATTTTATGATACGGTTTTATAGAGAGTTTGGCCTCGCCGCCAATCACTTTTCTTGATAATTAATTAATTATCCGAATACGAGTATGGACCTCGTTTGATATTTTAGGTACATATATATTGTTTCATAATCTATCGCATGTCGACTAATTTAAGCTCGATTTTTGTCATCGCATCGTGATGTGCCATTTTAGGACATCTCCTTTTGAAACGTAATTGATAAGCGTATTATTATATTTCTGCACTCCTTATGATTTTGGAGAATCATTTCTTCAAGGAGAGATCTTCTACGTAATATAACGTTTAATTTAATTGTGTTTGATTACGTTTTGTGGCGAAAAGGAGGATGCCAATGTTGGACCTAAAATATATATACCCAAATCATTATATAATTTGGGTACAACAAAGGTATGCTCATAGTAGTCATTAGTTGAGCAATTTAATACCTTATATTTAAATGGAATGGGACATTTAAATATAGAGAATTTAAATCGTCCAACTTTGTGTCGTTTAAGGTTATCTTATTGAAATGGATTGGGACATTTGAATAAGAAAGTTTTAAACCACTGGACCTTAGATTGTTTATGGTTTCTTTATTCAGATGGAATGGGACGTTTGAATACAGAAATCATGGAGTAAGTTTGACTCCCTGTACTTTTCTTGGCATTTAATTTGATTATGATATCGTGTTTTGTGACGGTATTACTGAGTAGGATGATTTATAATCGTCTTGTTGAAATAAACTGGGACGCCTTTTTATTTGAACAAGAAAGTTATAAGTTCCCGAACCATAAATTTATAAATTCTTGTTTACATGGATTGGGACGCCTTTCAATGTATACAAGAAATTATAAACAAATGGGCTCAAGAATGCTTGACTTGGTTTGTGATTATTTTTGTATACGGATGTATTTCTTCGACTCATGTTTCGTTGGTACGAATCATTCGTTTCGTCGTCATTATGGTTATTATTGATTATCGTCTATGTATGAGTAACCCTGTAAGTCTTCTCTCGAGTTATAATTTGTTTCTATGGACCATTTCTAATGTGTCCTAACTATCGCGAGCATTATAAGCTAATAGTTAAGAACCATTACCTGTTCTGAGAACAGATGACTTGTTTAATCGACACTAGTTGTGTACTTGTGGATTGACTGAGGATTGAGTTAGCAACACAACTCATCGTGAATGAAAAGATCTTGTTATTCTTTCTTATTATTATGGATGGTTCATCGAATAATTTTTCAAACGTAACGATAAAATATTTTGGGTATGGATCCGTTTGTAAGCACCCTATAATATCTTTTGGATATGGATCCGTTTGTGAGCACCGTGAAATGTCATTTGGGTATGGATCCATGTGTGAGCACCATCTGATGATGAAAATATTGATCTATATGCATCTATGGAATCAATATCGTGAACATCCTTTAACTTGCAAACTTTCCTTTGACTGGACTCATCTGAAAATCCTATAAGATATTTATTTTATCATGTCTTGACTATTTAGCAAGCATGAGTTAACGTGATTGAATTTATTGATTTGGCATGGCTTGGCTATTCTGCAAGCATGTCGTAATGTGATTATATGTGCCTAATGATGGATTTTGTATTTGATTTGGATCATAGTTCCTCCGATCGAGTAATGTATACTCCGAACGATTTCCGTGTCGATGAATTCGCTTTTGAAAAAAATAAGTTTGCATGTTCGAGATCAATGCAATTAGGTGATTTTGTATGACTACTAATAATTACCTCGTCTTGATTATTTTGTAACGTTTTGATGGACTTATGTGTGATCCAAACGATTTTCTTTTACGACGTAATTGTTTTTACCAGACCCGTGAACGATATGTGTTTTAATTTGATCGACGTGATCACCGTTTGTTTTAAATTAATTTTCGCATTGGAAAATTTCTCAAATGCGCCCAATTCTTTTGACTCTTCGCTCTTCATGTGGAATTTTTATAACTTATATCGACCGTCGCAAGTTTGATAATCTAGTAGTAATGTTCCTTGAGGCACTTCCAAAAATTGACGGCTTGTTAGTTTTCCGCTTTCCATGGCTTCTCCTTCAAATTATGTATTATTCTTTACTTATAAGGGTTAAAGAGACATTTAAAACGTTCATTCATAGTTGTTATGTATACTCGTTGCTTTGAATTTTGTTCATTTGACATTGGTTAGAAACCTCATCGATGATTTGTCTATCTCTCACCTCTTCGCCCTTTAACCTAAGACTATTGAGATGAATTAAGCGCTGGGACATCGCTTCCTAAAGGGGTAGATGATGTAATAACCCGAACTTTAAAATCAACATTTAGACTGAGTTCTAATACTAATTCTATTATTCGGACCAATACTTATTAATCAACTTTTATTTGTCATGTTCGTCCGACAAATATTATCAAATTCTTGACTAGCCGGCATGGTTAAGGCTTTAACGTATCGAATACGTGTCATTTATTATTATCGACAAAGTCTATGTCCGTCATCAGCTGTAAATATCCTCGTCATGACATAGAAATATTTTTATTATCGTCATTTTAATTTCTCTTTTTATGAGCATTCTTCATAATTTATGTTAAACCTTTAGGTGTCATTCGTTTAGACGACGCGTTAGCATTTATAAAATTATAAGCCCTCATTTATTTATCTAAATATCAACATTCTCCGAATGTCGATGTTTTTATTTTATATTGAGCGTTTATTTTGCGTGTTTAACGCATATCTTTCAAATCGCGTAACTTCTAAAATATCGGACGTCAATATTACCCGTTTTAGCAAATTGTGAAGAAAAGTTTATTTAATAAACTCACGTCACCTGTTCAAAAATAAACTCACGTCACTATCTTTGGATGAGAACCAATTTGAAACGTGTCATTTTGACGTCTTCCATCCTAACAAGTGTATACTTGTTTTATGAAAGTCATATTTTCATAATGCTTATCTTTCCATCTCATTGCCAACATCTAAAAAAAATGTATTTGTTCTTTCCTCTGTTGGTTAGGACGAGAAACAAGAGTCATACCACAAATAACCATTTCATTTATTGAAGGCTCATATCTTAACTCCTACTCCTTATTTCATTTCTATCAAATCAACTATGATCATCTATCTATTGTAAGAGACCATCTCTCCATTTTTGTAACACTTGTTTTATTTGATTTTTGTAGTACTTTTTATATAATCTCTATATTTTTATATTTTAGTTATTATTTTTTTTCAGTTTGGATATTGTATACATGGGCTTTGAATATAAAATGCTAGCTAAAATGAACCATAGTTCATGGTTTTATTTTTAAAAATCCAAACAGTTAATAAAACGTGTTATTTGAGAAGCTCAGTGGCTCATGAGACTTAAATAAAAATATAGGAAGATAGCCTTGTGGTTTGTGGTGATTTGGCCGGGTGCCTCGTCTCTTGACGATACCCGATGAATTAGATATGGTTAAAATACTGAAAAGTGTCGAATCTGATCTACCAGTTTTGCACGGCCAAAAACTCTTAAAAATTATATACTGACCTCTAAATATGTAAAACTAAAAGTTGTAGCTAAATTTATGTAGAATCTCCACGAATCGAATGGTTTTCTACGGATAAACGGTTTGGAAATGGCGGCCAAAACGGTGAAACTGAAGTTGGCTGCGAAAAACAGCCAACTCTTCTAAGTAATAAAATGGGTAAATAAGCTATGATAAATATACATTAGAGGCAATTGAACTTATAATAAGTAAACTAAATAAGTTAAGAATGACATTAGTAAAAATACCTCATCTATATTATATACGGTTTAGGATAAATGGTCTAATTAACGAGACATGTCGTGAAAATTGTAAGAATTAGACTATATTCAATTAAGGTAAAACGTGATGATTTTTATAAACACCGAAATGGTATGAGCCGCTTTTTAGTAAATATAGACTCGTTTATTTATTGATAACTAGAATACCCGAGACCCGTCCATCGTGGACATTAAGTTTACATCGTTATGAGGCGTTTTAGAACCCGTAATACATATAAAGTGGATTTGGGCCACAAAAGCCCAACTTACACTTATAATGGCTATTGGGCCATTATTGGACCTGAGATTAATAATGTATATGGAGATCAATAATGAGTTTGAAATGGACTTAGGTTATATAAATTATTAATGGGTCACTAATGGGCTAGAATGGGCTTAATGGTCATAATGAGAAGATACATGTTAAATTGTTATGAAAGGTTTTATAAAAAAGTTTTATAAAACTTATGCAATGTCCAAACTTACTAAAGTAAACTATTTACATATATGTAGGACTTATGTATAGTCTCGAGCCTAAGACGCGTTTCGTCATTATTAGGTCTCGTTCAGTTATATGTTGACCGTTCGGCATCTCGTTCTCGATCAATGAGCGATTGATATCTCGTGAAATCGTGTATCGACTATTGGACGTTTGTTCCCTGATCGACGTGTTGTACCTATATCAGGTGAGTTCATAGCCTCGCTTTTACTGCTTTATATGTGTTTATAAACCCGCGAGGGGGAATACATGCTCTTGGTAAATAAGCATACGTGTTGTATCCTTTTGAAAGGATACATGATTGTGAATAAACATTCGTTGTTGGAATATATGCTTTGAACGAATACAAGCTGTTGTTAATAAACGTAAAGACGTTTGATTGAATGCTTTTGGAAAATGAACACAAGCATTGATTTTATAGGTAATGAGCCACTATTAGTAAGGCTAAGTTGCTTATTGCCAGTGAAAAGTCCCTATAAATCGTGAACCGTTAACTACCTATGATGGGTAGGCGCTCGTACAGACGAATGGATCCATTGGGAATGATGACCCCCACCCAGGCAGGTCGCACCTGTGAGTTGGAGGCTCAGCTGGGTGTGTTGTACGTGAGGTATGGGGTATTTGGAAAGATACCTGACTAGGGCAAATTTATTAATTAAGGCATCGGTGTCATGAGCTTAGCGTAATAGTGTGGAGTATTGATATTGTATGTGTTACAATATCGCCAGTGGATGAGATTCTTGTGTTCAAAAGCTTTATGGTTTATTTAAAAACCCATTATTATTTATTAAAAACCTATGAATTCACTCAACCGTTGTGTTGACATGTTTGCATGTATTCTCAGGTGTGTAGGTTTAAGAGCAACTGGAGCATGTAGCCGCGCGGGATAATATCAAGGCAAAACAAACAATTTCCATTCGATACATTTGAAAAACTTTTATATTTATTAAGGTTTGTATAAACTGTTGGGACCTCTTTTATTGAACTCTGATTTTGTCGAATGGTTTATTTTATAAAACGTCTCTTTTGAGGTCGTTTTCTATGACTATGTGTGATGTGCTATGAAGTAACGCCCAATGTTGATATTCCGCTGCCTTATGAAATTGGGGGTGTTACATTGTTGTTGAAAACAGGTGGTCCAAATTGTTCTCTGGTATTTGGACTCTGGTTGCTCCAAGCATATGACCGGAGATCGCTCTCAGCTCAGAAATTTCGTCAGCAAGTTTCTTGGTACGGTTCGATTTGGTAATGATCATATTGCAAAGATAATGGGTTATGGTGAATATCATATTGGGAATGTTGTAATTTCAAGAGTGTATTACGTGGAAGGTATCGGTCACAACTTATTTTCTGTGGGACAATTTTGTGATGCAAACCTAGAAGTTGCTTTTCGAGAACATACCTGCTTCATTCATAATTTGGAAGGGGTTGATTTATTGAAAGGTACTCGAGGGAATAAATTGTATACTTTGTCTCTACAAGACATGATGGCCGCTTCTCCCGTATCTCTTCTCTCCAAAGCATCGAAGACTAAGTCATGGTTATGGCATCGACGGTTATCTCATCTTAACTTTGACGCTATTAATCATTTGGCGAAAAACGAACTTGTTCGTGGTCTTCCTAAACTATCATTTCACAAGGATCATTTGTGTTCCGCGTGTACAATGGGGAAAAGCACTAAGAAATCTTACAAACCCAAGACGGAAGACACCAACCAAGAGAAACTTTATCTATTGCATATGGATCTTTGTGGACCAATGCGTATTGAAAGTCTTAGTGGCAAAAAGTACATCCTCGTCATTGTCGATGATTACTCTCGGTTTACATGGGTGAAATTTCTTAAAGCAAAAAATGAGGCACCTAAATTCATCATCGGATTTCTAAAAATGATTCAAGTGCGTCTCAACACTACTGTCCGACGCATTCGTACAGATAATGGAACCGAATTTGTGAATCAAATTTTGCGTGACTATTATGAAGAAGTTGGCATTTCTCATGAAACATCCGTTGCTCGCACTCCACAACAAAACGGTGTCGTTGAAAGGCGAAATCGCACACTTATGGAAGCTGCTCGAACGATGTTAATTTACGCAAAGGCTCCATTGTTTTTATGGGCAGAAGCAGTATCTACAGCAGTGTACACCCAAAACCGGTCACTAATTCGTAAACGCCATGGTAAAACACCTTATGAGCTTCTCCATGGAAAAGTACCAGATTTATCATATCTTCATGTATTTGGTTCTCTTTGCTATCCAAATAATGATTGTGACAATTTGGGAAAACTTCAACCTAAGGCTGATATTGGTATTTTCATTGGTTACGCACCCGCAAAGAAGGCATACAGAATCTACAACCGTAACTCTCGCAAGATCCTCGAAACTATGAATGTTGATTTTGATGAGCTGACAGCAATGGCTTCTGAGAAAAGCAGCTCTGAACCCGTACTTCATGAAATGGGACCCAGTAATATTAGTTCTGGTCTTGTCCCAAACAACCCTACGTCATCATCATTTACACCACCTTCTAGGACTGAATGGGATACGATGTTTCAACCGTTCTTTGATGAATTCTTTACTCCTCCAAGTATTGTTGCTCCAGAACCTGTGGAAATAGCTCCGGTAACCGAAGTTGTCGCTCCAGCAACCGTTGCACAATCAGATACATCTGCACCTACAATTGGTCAAGATATACCATCAACAAGTAATTCTCAACCAACACCTGTTTCAGCTACCCATGTCATGCCTATTGATGATGAAGAGGATGATGATGATCATGATTTTGAATTCGCTCAAATACGTGAACTTCCATTCTTTGGTGTACCAATTCCCGCCTCTAATCAAGCTGGGTCGTCCACCTCAGAGGAAGCTCCTTCTACAGTTTACTCCAATCCACGGATTCGTGAACATGACAGCAAGTGGACAAAGGATCATCCTATAGATTCTATTATTGGTGACCCTAATCGTCCGGTATCCACACGAAGTCAGTTACAAGAAAGTGCAATGTTTTGTCACTTTGATGCTTTTCTCACTGAAGTTGAACCTAAGACATGGCAACAAGCTTTTACTCAATCATGTTGGATAGAAGCTATGCAAGAAGAACTTAATGAAATTATACGTCTTTAAGTATGGGAACTTGTCCCATGCCCGGATCAAGTGCAGTTACTCACTTTGAAATGGGTTTACAAGGTGAAACTCGATGAGTTATGTGGAATATTGAAGAACAAAGCTCGACTAGTAGCTCGTGGATACAAGCAATTATTGAGCATCGACTTTATGGAATCCTTTGCACCTGTTGCCCGTTTGGAAGCTATTCGACTATTCCTCGCTTATGCAGCCCATATGAATATGATCGTCTATCAGATGGATGTGAAGACGACATTTCTTAATGGTGAACTCAAGGAAGAGGTCTATGTTCAACAACCAGATGGTCTTGTGAATCTTAAATATCCAAATCATGTGTACAAGCTTAAGAAGGCTCTCTATGGGTTAAAGCAAGCTCCACGCGCATGGTATGATCTATTATCACAACTCCTCATTACGCAAAGCTTCGCTAAAGGCAAGGTGGATCCCACGTTGTTCATTCAGAAACGAGGTAAAGATATGATTATGGTACAAATATATGTTGATGATATTATATTTGCAGCCTCGACCCAAACCTTATCGGATGAGTTTGGGACACTCATGTCTTCCAAGTTTAAGATGTCAATGATGGGCAAGGTATCATTCTTCTTAGGTCTTCAGATATCTCAGAGTCCCAGAGGCATCTTTATCAATCAATCCAAGTATGCCCTTGAATCGCTTAAGAAGTATAAGATGGAATCTTGCGACCCCGTGGATACTCCAATGGTGGAACGAACTAAACTTGATGTAGATCCACATGGAGTTGCCGTTGATCCGACACTTTATCGTGGAATGATCGGTACTCTTCTGTATATCACAGCTAGTCGACCTGATCTTCAGTTTGCTATATGCATGTGTGCTCGGTATCAAACTAGGCCTACTGAGTTACACTTAGCTACTGTTAAACGGATCTTTCGATATCTTAAAGGAACCATTAATCGGGGACTTTGGTATTCGAAGGACTCTTCGATTGCACTTATGGCATATGCAGATGCGGATCACGCGGGTTGTCAAGATACAAGGCGTAGCACGAGTGGAACTTTGCAACTACTAGGAGATCGACTAATCAGTTGGGCATCAAAAAGGCAGAAAAGTGCTGCAATTTCAAGTACGGAAGCAGAATACATAGCTATGTCCGGTTGCTGTGCTCAAATTCTTTGGATGAGATCGCAATTAACCGACTATGGTCTAGGTTTCAACAAGATTCTGATGTACTGCGACAACAAGAGTGCAATTGCCTTATGCTGCAACAATGTTCAATTCTCTCGGTCGAAGCATATTGACATTCGCTACCACTTCATCAAGGAGCAAGTGGAAAATGGAGTAATCGAGCTTTACTTTGTCCGATCTGAGTATCAATTGGCGGATATTTTCACGAAGGCTTTAGATCGCGCTCGAATTGAATTTTTGGCCGACAAGCTAGGAATGAGAACCTTCTCGCCTGAGACTCTTAAGGAACTAGCAGATGAAGAGAAAGAATAGTGGTGGTAAAACTATACTTCGTATCCTTGGTGATCATTTGTATATATTGTTTATATTTTTATCCACAAAAGCAAAATACAAAAATATAAAACCATATAAAAACCATAAAAAATTGAAAAATCTAGAAAAATCCAAAAATATTTTTATGTTATTTTTTCAAAGGCATGTCTTTTGGTACGATAATATTTACGGCCTTAGAAATGTTGATTAATATCGACACGGCGCCATAAATAGAGTTCGTACAAAAGTTGTAAATATTTCATAAAACATGCCCTTATGGCTTGTAGTTATTTCTGACTGCAACCCGGTTTTCACCTTAAAGTCAAGTATTTCTTATGAAAGCTTTGGCTAACAACGGGAATTAATTTTCTCGGGCAAGGTTTACTTTAAAACCTTGTAAGGGATCAAGTTTACTTTATAACTTGGTCTAACACAAATATATGTACGTTTCAGTGCATTTATTTGTCAAAATAAGAGAAGTCTTGTTTTTATGAAGCTATTATCTCTACAACCATAGCAATCTACAGTTGGTATCTACATACTCGACGATGCGACTACTCAACCGACGAATACAGCTCTTTCGATAGAACACAGGTAAACAATTGAGGGGGAGCAATTGTCAAGCATTCAGAATCTTCGATGCCGAACGTGCCAAGTTCAAAAGTTGGTGTCAAAAATACAATACCAATCGTACATGTGGTGTCAAGAGATAACTTCAGACGTGACGAGGCGACCAACATATGCTGACAAGAACCATTTGATCTTATCATATGATGTTCTCTTCAATCAGGTCCAACCTTGTCAATTCTTTTCTAATATGGTGAATATGTGATCATGTTACAAATCGGTATCATATCTCATACGTTTGATATCATGAAGATAAAACGGACTTGCATTTTTCTTCCCAAAACCTTTGTTAAACTTCATTAAATCAATTGATATTAAAAACATCGATTGGGTTAATATTTTTAATATGGGGGAGAAAATGTGATTTAATATGGGATATTATCACAAATGGTTTGACTTAATGTATTGGCTCATCCTGACATATGTGAAATGTTTTCGAATATCGTGGCATATGTTAAGGGGGAGCAAAACGGATTTGCATATCAAAATGGATTTTCATGGTGACGTATACTTACCCAAAACCCATTTATTTCACGACGATGAAGATTGTGGTGACATAAGGATGGTAGGATAGGTTAAGTCCTATGATTCTTCCAGAACCGGAGGAATCTTCCCAAGGACATTCCATAGCTAGAAATAGTAGTCCTTAGGAAAGATGGAGAAAGATTGTGAACGTAGCTGAATGCCGACCAAGTACTTAAGTTAGCACTGGAACAATCACAACAAGGTGCTAGTTATGACGTATTGGTAAGCATTGAAGGGGTTGAAGAATGAAAAAGAATTGTAAAGATAAAGGGTGTAAAGAAAGAAGCCCTCCTTACAACTTTAGGCAGAAACCTGGTCAATACATATGCTATTGAGATCATTTTTAATTATTCTTGATATTGAAGATAAGACATCATGGACCCAGTGATGCAATGCACAACCCATCCCAGCTAACTCAGATATCTCTCAAAAGGTATTTGTTTTAATCACACGGAGACAACACGTTATCTATCGATTTATTCACTCCGGATAAATTGGTATTGAAATGGTGGCACTCCTCTCCAGCCTCCGATCACTAAAAGCCAAAATGCACGATCGAGTCTAGAGCCATTTGAGATCATCAAATATCTCATTAGGACACACTTTCATATTTCCTTGCTTCCTCACACACTGTGAAAAGTAAGAAAGATTTTAAGAGTCCTACGCAAAATCTTCATGATCTTGCCTGAACATCCGAGTAATACGAAAGTATTTACAATGAAGATGGAAATCCTTCTTGAGCGAATATCAAAAAGCTCATGGTAGGTAACTTGTGCGATTCTTTATGAATCAAACTTGTGATAACTGGAAAGCAACAGTGGTTTAATTCTTAACTGAACTTAAACACGTTCCAGGCCTCTACGCAAAATCTTAGTGATCTTTCCAGAACACTCGGAGTGATACCTTAGTGTTCACAGTGATGAGTGGAAATCCTTCTAGTGTTAACCTCAGACAGCACTTGGTAGGTAACTTGCAAGATTCTATACGAATCAAGCTCGTGACAACTGGAAATCAACGATGGTGCGGTTCTTAATTGAATTTCACTTGTTCCAGGAACATGAATTGACGGCTTCAAATCATGCGGATATTATTATCCAAATGATTCACTCTTTATGTTCGCAGTCAGCTTTGGACGGTCGAATAAAGAGAACGGGTTTACCCGCGAAATCCTGTCAGGAAGTTACTTAATTGAAACTATCCGTCATGGGTACGATATCTAATATCGTCCAACGGTCTTCACCAACCGGAGGTAAAATGCTACCGATTTAGAATGAAATGTACAAAGCCATTTCGTTCGTGTCTACTTATGTTGCGGCATTTGAAGACGGTGGCGTTGCAGAATCCAAGAAGAAGTCGTCCCCGCATGCTTATACTTTATGCACTTAATATCTCATCTAATTCAATAAAGCCTAAAAGTTAAGTCTTTCGCTGTATCGAACTCTGAAGCTTTCATGAATTATGAAGGTATAAGTATGTGGGACATGGCGTCACGAAGAGGCGAATATCACAAGTGATGGATGCACGAGATCAAGGCAAGAGATTAATGCTCAAGATTGATATCAAATATCACATCAGCATGTTCACCAGAAAAGAAAAAGAAAAGAAAGACGAAGACTACGAGCTCAAGATAAGCATAGTATGCTAGGTTTATTTAATTATTGTAACTTGGGTAACGCCCTTGTTTGGAGTGACCTCCCTTAGGGGGAGATTGTTGGAAATACGTTTTACGTATTAAGAAGGATCGGTCACTCCAACGATAGTCTATGTAATAGCTCGTAGTTTAGTTAACCTTCTTTATTTATCAAACAAGTCCAAGCCTAGTCTAAAACATGTGTAGGCCGGCCCAAACGTGTAAGCCCAAGCCCATTACAAGGCTTGGGTATATAAACCCTCTCCTTTGATGGAGAGGGTGTGTGGTTTCATAATTTACACATAGTTCTCTTAACTTTCTCTCTCTAAAAGTGTGAAATCCACCATCTCTTTCTCTCTCTAAAACATAAGTATAGATTTACATTTCTACACTTATAACCAAAACGGTCAAGGTTCTCGCCAAAATCAAGCTCCACCAAATCAAAATGCTAATAACTATCGAAACAACAATCAAGGTGGTAATTATCAAGGCAATCAACGTAATTACAACAAGGGTAATTATCAAAGTGGAAATGGGCAAATTTCAAACCAAAACCAAAACCTTGATTTTCAAACTACCACACAAGGTTTTCAAAATGATCACACCAAAAATCTTCAAGGAGAATTTTTGAATTATGCTAAAGCAAACGATGCTAAGTTTGACAATATGCAACGTGAAATGGTTAGTTTAAGATCTGAGTTGAAAAACGAGCTTAAAAACGAACTTGCTAATGAACTTAAAACTCATGCTAATAAAATAAAAGGAAATGTTCAACGACTCCAACAAAATCAACAAAAAATGGAGCAAGGTCAACATGAGATTAAGCAAGAATTGTTAAAAAGTGGATGCTAGGAAATATAAGTTTGAAGACCGAATGGGAAAAATTTTTGAAGCTATCATGTGTAAACCTTCTTCTTCGGGTGGTCTTCCTAGTGATACCATCGTGAACCCGAAAGGAGAATTGAATGTTATTACTACTCGTAGTGGTAAAACTTTCAAAGAACCCATTTCTCGTCCAAGTACTTCTATGGAGAAGGAAAAAGAGAAAGAACCCGAGGTGGTGGTTGAAAAGGAGCAAATTCCAATCCCACGAAGTACCGCTCAAACCACACCTACGGTTGAACCAATACCAATCATGGAACCCGAGATTCCAAGGCCGAGGCCTATGCCTATGCCCCAACCCACACCACCCTTACCTTACCCTTCAAGACGAGACAAGGAAAAGGCACAAGAACGAAATAATTATCAATTTGAACTTTTTATGAAAATGTTTCGTGACTTGCATTTTAATATACGTTTTGCCGACGCCTTGGTCATGATGCCTCGATTTGCCGAACTTCAAAAGTATGTTGAATAACAAAGAGAAATTGCAAAAATCGTCTAGTTGTTCATCGGTTTTTCTTAGCCGCATACCTCAAAAAGTCGGTGATCCCGGCAAGTTTTTAATCCCATGTGCAATACAATATATGGAGGAATGCTACGCCTTGGCCGATCTTGGTACTAGTATTAATTTGATGCCTCTTGAGATTTTTAAGTCGCTCAATCTTCCCAATCTCACTCCTTCAAGAATGTCAATCGAGATGGCCGATCATTCTACGATTCTAGCTTGTGGAGTTGCCGAGGACGTCTTCGTGAAAGTTGGAAAATTCTACTATCCCGTAGACTTTATTGTTGTTGACATTCCCATCGATCCTAAAGTTCCTCTAATTTTAGGACGATCATTTTTGGATACCTCAAGAGCACTTATCGATGTGCATGCTAGGAAAATCACTCTTCGTTTCAATGAGGAAGAACTCGTCTTTAATGCAACTCAAAACTCCACACTTTTTCATGTGTGTTCTATCACGTCTTTGTACAATGTCAATCCCATCAAAAACATTTGCAAAAAGATTTCAAAAAGAGTTTTAGAAGTTGATGATAAAAATGAAGTTCCGTCCCCTCCGCCGGTGGAGGTTAAGAGTGTTAAGCCTACGATTCCAATCATGAATGATTCTTCGGATGATGAATATGTTGATCCCGATGGGGGAGTTTTCTTTATCAACAAACGTTTTGAGAACTTACCACCACCTTTACCAAAACGGTTTTCAAATGTGAGAATTTTTAGTGTGACTAACATTGCCTTAGAAACACCAAATATTTTTGACATAATTAAGTCGGGTTTTCGCAAGGAGAATTTAAAAGATGAAAAAGGGAAAGATTTTAAATTTTATTTAAAAGATTTTTCTACAATTCTAACTCCGTCATCACCACGTGTTTTGAGTGCTACAAGCTCGTCTTCTCCTTTTGACGATGCTTTGTGTGGACTTAGTGTGGGGGAAACCCCATATGTTCCCTCCCCTTTCTCCACCGAGGACGAGATATTTGATCCCGGAATTGCTTATAAAGGGAAATCTCGGTCTTCCACCGATGCAATAAATGGAAAATCTTTCTATTTGATTGGTGCGAGTCTACCTCGAGTAGCTCATGTTTTTTATGACTTACCCATTGTCCCACCCTTCTATTTCTTCTCATCTATTTTCTTTAAACCCAAAGGGTTTTTGTTGACTCACGATGAAGTGGCGTTGATTTGTTTTTCCAATGAAAACGAGAACGCCATCTTTGATCCCGGTATTTTGCACCATCAAAGGACTTAATCCTTTATACCGGTTGTTTTTGGGCCTTGTTTATCATGTAAGCCCCACTAAAAATTGACCATACCATGATAATCCCTAAATGATCACATTTATAGGGATTCGTGTCGAGCTTTTGACTCGGTTATCAAAAACAAGGTGCCTCGTGGGGGAGACCCATGCTTATCCATGTACATTTTATTGCTTTCCAATTAGTTTAATGTGAGGGGATTTGTGCCCTTCCAACCTTTGTTCCGTGGTTGTTTGTGCATTGTGGTTTTTAGATCATGATCTTCACGATTGGAGACTCTCGTGTTCGTTTTATGAGAGCACTCGATCGTTTGCTTTGAAGACTTTCTCAATATCCATGATATATCCTTTTGATGTTCTAACCTTAGGTTTATAGCACACTTGATAAACGGATATTAATTTATTGGTTACACCCTTTCCATACTAGATTAGGCATTCGACTACGTCTCTAGTATAGGGTGTTTGCACCCCTAGACTCGAAACATTGAGGACAATGTTTAACTTTAGTATGGGGGGTGAATAGATACTTGCCTTGCCAAACCTTCACGCTTTCCAAAGTTCATCTTTTTGTTATCGTTTTTGTTGCAAAATAAGGCTAAAAATGGCCAAATTTTAAAAATTTTCTCATGTTTTATAAGTGTTTAAAGACACGAATGTAGGTTTTCCGATGGCGAGAATAAGAGTAATTTTTTACTCGACCGTGCGTGTTGAGCACTTAGCTTTGGTTCCTTAACTACACATTAGGCTAAGTCTCTTAAATGAGGACGAGAAATGATAGGGTTATAAAAGTAGAGTACTCGTATTCTTTCAAAAACTCATGTGTTCTCGTTGTTTGCTTATTCTCCCTTCGCATGTAAATATTTTTTGCTTAATAAGTATTGACTTAGCGGTTTAGTTAGGATTGTTGGGTTTCTAGTCTTTTCTAGTAGCTTCCGTGTAATTAAATCGGGAAGACATTAAGGTATCGCCAGCGTCATGGTTTTGAAGTATTGGCACCCGAATAATCGAAAGCTTCACCCAATAATAAGATTTCAAGTGCTCACCTAAATCTAGCAAACAATTTGAAGCCCCACAAGGCCGAAAAATCTATGCAAAATTGAAAGTGAATCAAGCCTTAATCATCGAAGCTTTAAAGATCCAAAATTCGCTTTAGCGTGAGGATATACGTCTTTGGCTAATAAAACCACCGATGAGGCGGATAATAAAAGGCAAGGCAAGACCGAAGTCATAAAAAAAGCTTCATGGCGAAGTTGAATAAAAGATGGAGGTAAACCAAAGATAATAAGGCCCTTCCGTTAGGGGGAGTATAAAAGTCTTGGTAATAAGTCTCATGTTCAAGACCGTTATAAAACCGTGTTTATCGATTCTTCTTGTCAACTTAATTTTTTAACATCGTTGTCTATTAGGAGGGGTTATTGATTTGATGGTCTTAGTTGCACCGTTAGGACTCTATTTTTAGACCTAAATCTCTATTATCGCATAAGTCAAACAATGTATCCTCGTGAAACATTCAAGACAAAATAAAATATAAGAGATACAACTTAGGAATAATGGGAGGATAAGTACGTGATTAGGGCATATGAGTAGTGTTAGCATTACTAACTTATAATGACAATGATCTCATTGCACGCTTGGCATGGAATTGGGGTGAAAATCGAGGACGATGAAATTATTTCTAACGAAGCATTCACGTGTTCTTATTCTATGAACCTAAACGTCTCATTTTGCGATGAAAATCATACATTATGTCTAAAACGCAAGTAGTAGTAATAGTAGTAGTGTAGCTAGTTTATCATTTCAATAAAGTGGATAAAATGAATTTTGGAGATGCTACGATACTTTATTCTAGCATTGCGTGAGGGCACGGCAATGGTTTAGTATGGGGGAGTGATGAGACTGCTTTTATACATAGTCTCATCGTCCAAATCGGGCTTAAAATGCATTAAATATCATTAAAACTGCCAAATATATGCTCGTGTTTTGTTGCTTGTGTATTTTAGGTACGGATATTGAGGAAATGACAAAAAGATCACAAGAATCAATCAAAACGAACACGGGAAACGAAGCCGCACAATGAACCGGGCCCAAATCAAGAATTTCCAAAATGGTCCTTGAAGAATTGAAGATTGTCAACATTGGTCCCTCATTTTTGAAGATTTGGCAAGAAAAGACCTTGGAGAAATCATCAATATCAAGAGAAGTCCTCCATGTTTGAGGATTATACAATATGAGCCCTTGAAGAATGCCCAAATGACATTTGTGGTCCTTGTTTAAAGTTTGAGAATAACTTGTGCCAAAATTGACAAGTTATGCAAAGTCGTTAAAAGGAAAAATGAAGTTGTGGGCTGTTTTATACAAAGTAAACAAATGAATAGACTTTAAGGACTGTTTTTGCCAGACAATCAAACCCACCACCACCAATCATCCTGCCACATCACACCCTACACCCAATCACACCCCACCACCTCACCACTCCACCTCCATGTCTGAAACCCACTCACCCGGTTTATTTAAATAAACCTGGTCAAGCCAGGTCAACCCCATTAACTTCCCACCAAAACACATTTTTTAAATACCTTAATCCCCAAAACAGATTAAACAAACTATAATCACCCCTTAAACCCTAAAATTTCGCAGGATGAACAAAGATCAAAACAAAGGGTTTTTCCCTAATAATCTCCAGATCCTTAATTAATCTCTTTCTAATCCTAAACCCACCCACAAAGTTGATCCCAACCAACCCATGTGACACCCCCAAGATTCCCCTGCAACATCCCTTTCTTCCCAAACCCAAGAAGGGGACAAGATAAACGTCCATGATCCATTACTTGGTCCCCAATATCAAATGAACGTCTATGATCAACAAAAACAGCTGGCAACATCACATGTCACCACTTTTGACCAAAAATCCGAATATTTCAAAGGGCAATTCAGGAAATTCAGCAATTAGGGTTTAAGTTTATTATTTTTTTATTTCAGGTAGCCTAGAAGGTTCTGTTTAAGCTTATAAAAGGAGAATGTGGCTTGTACATTTCCCTTTGTTCCAGATTTTGCTTTAAAATATTTGTAATTCCTTTTTAAAGTTATAAAAGTTGGTATTTGTTTGAAAAGTAATTCCTTTTTATTGTTAAAAGTTGGTGAGTGTTTGAAAGGCAAAATCTAAGTTCCATAAATCACTTTTGATTTTGTTAAGTTTTCAAAAGTTGAGGTTTTGGTGAGAGGACACTTGATCCAAAACCTTGGATTTTCTGTGTTAGTTATTGAAGTTATTGGCTTATTTGGTGGATAACCAAATAAGCTACATAGCTTGTATAAGCTATTTGATCAGTTTTTAAGTCTTTCCAAGTTTTCTGAATTTTCAATTTTCATTCAAGAAAAAATTTAGTTTTTAATATTTCTGTTTCATTTTTAAAAAGCTATAAGCTATAAGTTGACTTGTCAATAAGTCAATCTTATAGCCTATAGGCTCTTGTACCAGGTTATCCTTGCTCTTGGTTGTTTGTTTTTGGCAGGTTCAAAACAAGAACTAAGAACATCATCATCATCATAATCATTTTGCCTTCAAATTGCCAAAAAGTCTGCACAAGCCCGGGCTTGTTTGGAGGTGACTTTTCAGTCACTGTGGGTCCTGGATGTGGGTCCCACAAGGTAACACTCTTGCTCCTTGTTTTAGTTCTCAAAAAATTGTGATTCATGAGATTTGGTCAAATTGTATGCAATCTGTTTAGGTGTTAGTTTATTGTTTGAATATGCTCATTTGTGCCTTGGATGAATGTTAGAAGTGTTTGTAATCAGATTTGTTGGGTTTAAAATGGATTTGGTATGTTAAATTTTGATTTACAAAAATTAAGGGGTGTTTGGATTAGTGTTTTAAGGGAAGTTTTTACTAAACTTTTGGCTTGAATCCAGTCTAGACTTACTGGTTATTGTTGATAAGTAGCTCTTTTGGTCATAGGTTTCATATTTGGGTAGGATTTAGAGTTTGCATGATAAAAAATTTGGAAAAGTGGTCAAAAAACAGCAAGGTCCTCTATCTGCCTGATTTGTAAAAATTTGCTCATCAAATTTTGAAAGCTGCTAGATATAGGGTCTATTGAGGATTGTGTAGGGCTTGTATGTCATTTGGTGGATTTGTGTGCAAGCTTTAAGCTTTTGAAATTCATTTTTGTGCATGTAATCTATTGTTACTGTTCATCAGAAACCATCTAGCCTTAATCAGTAACTTTAAGGGCAATTTGTGGTTGATTTTGTGATAGGACTTGTGTTTTTTCTTGTTTGATTGACTTCCCACAACCTAACTGGTTGTGGGAGTGCCCCCATTGTCCAAGGAAACCAAGCCAATAGCTTTCCTAAGCTAAAAAGGTCAACTGACCTAAAATTTACACTAGCAGTAGGAACAAAGTTCCCCCTGCTTGCACAATCTTTACCACTGCTATACAAGCAGACAAAAACAAGTCACATGTCCCTTTCAGAAACCTGATTTTTTGTCTTTTGTGGACTAATTTAGGAGTTAGGGTTTCAAACCAATTGCAATATTTTTCTAATTTAATTTCTGATTTTTCAGTTTAGTTAGTTTTTAAGTTATTGTTCATTTGGTATTTTCTAGATTAAATAGCATTTTTAATTAACTTTTTAACTTTCTGTTTTTGTCTTTTAGTGACAAAAAGTGTTGTTTTTCAGTTTTAACATTTTTCTTGGATTTAGAAAAATAATTTAAGATTTTTAGTTTAAAAAGTTTTTACTGTTCACTTTTTAATTATTTTTTAGAATTAATTTAGTTTAATTAGGGTTTTAATTCAAACTGTTTTTGTCTTTTAGTGAAAAATTTTATATTTTTCAAACTTTTTCATTTTTCTACTGTTCTTTAGAGTAATTTAGGATTTTCAAAATTGTCAAATTATTTTTGGCATTATTTTATTATTTTTTATAATTATTTTAGTTTAAAAATAGTTTTTAGTGTTTTAAAATAGAAAAATAGTTTTTAAAAATTAGGAAAAATACTTTTTAGTCTTTAAATAATATAAGCAACTTATTAGTTCAATAAAATAATATTTTGGACATTTTGATTAATTATATTTAATTTTAGGGCTTTAATTAGCATTTAAAATTGAATATTTAATTAATAAATGGTTTCAAAATATTTTTATTGGATTTTTATTCTTATTTATATTATTTTAGACTTAATTTAGCTTTTAATTAACTTTTAGGTTTAAAATTTTTAATTTTTAGCTTTTTACGGTTTTACGTGAACGACCTTTTCGTCTTAGCTCGATCCGACTTCGTAACCGTCTTTCTCTTCTTACCCCATTTCTATTTTCTTTTTCTCAAAAATATAATCACAAATCTAAATCAATTCATCACACAACGCACTAGCCTCCTTGAGAACGAACTCACTTCATTTTTGGGTCATTTACACACGGTTTTCCTAAATCGTCGTGCCTACTTACCCTATTTTGTTGCTCTTTTCCTAAAGGGTATACAAAACTCTACATCAATTACCGAGAGCTGGATAAGCTAACAATCAAGAATCGTTACCCATTTCCATAAATTGATGATCTATTTGATCAACTTCTAAACTCTCGTGTTTTCTCCAAGATTCTGGTGTTTTCTCCAAGATTGATCTTTGTTTTGCTTATCATCAACTTCGCATACGCGAGGGATATATTCCTCTTACGGCGTTTAGAACTCGTGATGATCATTCTGAGTTTAGTGTTATGCCTTCTGGTTTGACCAGTACACCTTTGTATTCATTGACTTAATGAATTGTATGTGTAAGCCGTGTCTTGATAAATTTTTAATTGTTTTCTTTGATGATATTCTAATCTGCCCGAAGAGAAAGGAAGAACATGCCGAACACTTAGGGATTATCTTGAACTTGTTAAAGAACGAAAAGATGTACCCAAAAATTCCTAAAGTGTGATTTTTGGCTTGGTTCGGTACAACTTCTCTGTCATGTGATTGACAAAAGTGGCATACCTGTTGATTCTGTGAAAATCGAAGCCATCGAAAAATTGAATGTTCCAACTACTCCAACTGAAGTACGACAAATTCTAGGTTTGGCTGGTTATTACTGAAGGTTTATTAAAGGATTCTCTTTGATATCAAAACCAGTAACTAAGCTAACTCGGAGAATGAACCGTACGTGTGGGGCGATGATGAAGAAAAAGCTTTTCAAACCATGAAAAGGAAACATTGTAGTACGCCGATCTTATCGTTACCTGAAAGAACTAAAGGTTTGTTGTTGATTGTAATACATCTCCTATATGATTTGGGGTTGTTTTGAATTGTGAATGCATGTAGGAAACCTAGGAAGAATGAGGAATCTACTCAACTCATGAGTTGTAATTGAGTGCGGTGATTTTACTCTTCGTCTATTGAGACATTATTGTATGGCACTAAATGTACGGTATCCACCGATAGTAAGAGCCTACAGTGTATTCTGGAATAAAAGAGGTAACTTAGCCTTTAAGTGATTACGATTGTGTTATTCGTTATCATTCGTGAGGTAGGAGCAAATTACAATGGATTCATTGTTAAGCTCTTGAAAACTCAGTCTAAATATAATTTAAATTGTGTCAATGTTGACCGGTTGACTCTGCTCATTTTATTCCGACAATAAATGATCGTGCGAACTAAGAATCGTTTGTTAACTGCTCGTAGTAGACATAGAAGTTATGACGATGTGAAGCGAAAACCTTTGGAAATCGAGGTAGGTGGAAAAGTTATGCCAAAGCTATCACCATGAAAACGTGTTATGTAATGTGGAAAACGTTGGAGGTTAAGTCCCCGTTAGTTTGGACCATTCGAGATGATATAGAGAGTGGGTCCAATGCTATGAAAACTTAAAATTACCTCGAGAGCTACAAGGAATTCACAATACTTTTCATATGTCGAACCTAAAGAAATTTCTTTCTGACGAAGATCTTATTATCTCTCTTGATGAAGTATGAATCGACGATAAGTTAAATTTCATCAATGAATCTGTTGATATTATCGACAAGGAATTTGGACAACAGAAGCAAAGTCGTATTCCTATTGTCATATCTGATGGAACTCAAGACGAGGACCAAAAATACGTTTACCTCTTAGATTTCAACGAGCGATCGAGGAAGAACGCAAGTTGATCTTCGGGACGAAGATCCCAATTTGGTGGGGATAATGTGACAATCCGTCAATTTCATGTCGGTATTTTAATCTCGACTAATAAGTAATATATGTTTACTCTAATGAAAATTTTAAATTATCGATTAACCGAGAAGGTTATGACTTGAAACTTAACGTAAGAATGTCGTTTCGATGAAAGCTGACAAGAACTACACTAAGTATCGATATCATATTCTCAAATTATCATATGAATGATTTTATTGTATTTATTTTTATTTCTCGTGTTTTACGTTTTAACGAATGACGAGAACTAGTAATGATCGCGATACCGACGGATGCCCAAAAATTTATGTTTTATTATCAATTGTCTCGATATTTAATATTTTCGACGTTTTCGATTTAATTACGTTTTAAGTCGTGTCGAAGTTATATTATTATATTTATGAAGCATTTTAACTTTTGAAAATTATTTTTACAAAACCCGAGTCCCGTAAATATTTTAAAAATTGACAATTTACATTTTCTACCTTTTAAACTATTTAATTGCAATTTGGTCCAAAACTACGCAAAATTGGCAAAATTTACCCCTCCACCACTACTATATATAATTTTTCCACTTACAAACACACACACAAAATCATTTTAAAAACAAAAACCACCCACCTCTTTTTCTTCTTGCTTTTGTCGTACAACACCAACACCAAAACACATTTGATCTTGAAAATTTACTTTGATTCATTAAAAACTAATCAATGACCCATTAATGGTTTTGAAAGAGGATCATTATGGTATAAATTTTTCCAACATGCATTCACTTTATTTTTCTTTCAAATTTTTGGTGAAGAGCATCATGTTTGATCCATTTTTGTAGTTGTGGTGTTGTTATTATTATTATATTTATAGTGGGATGATGTTGCATGCATGATTTTTATATATTTGATTTTTATTAGATTGAATTTGAGGGTGTTAGGAGTTAGATACATGTGTTATAATGATATTAGGGTAATATTAGGAGTATGTAAATTGTTAAAATGGGTCAAAATGTTGGTTTGGTATGATTTTTAGATGGTTAATTTCAGGCAGTAACTTAAAGGCCATTTTTGAATTACTTACTGTAATAATCTTGTTAAACTAATAAGATAGAGTCGTATAGAATTTCGTTAGCTTCGATTTGATATAAGATAGAGCTTCTAGCTCCAAACGAGTGCGAAGTTACAACAATTTTGGTATTTGTGTACCGGGAGACGGCTATCGGCACAATCCGAAAATTGTTGTCGATATTTGGATCGAATTTCAGGGACTATAGAATGAGTTTTAAAAATGTTCAAGGACTGATGTTGGAGTCTAAACCTCAGGTTATGAGTTTATTTTCAAACCCGAGTGTCGGTTTTATAAATGGAGTTTTTTAGATATGTCAAAATGGTTTTACGAGTTGAAGACGTAAATCTGTCCGGTTTTTATAACACGAAGGTGTGTCGGGCAGAAGGTCTTAGAAGTAATATTTTAAAATGAAATTTAAACTGAGTCTTATCCATATTATATGTGAGTTTGTGACTAAGTTTCGTCGAAATCGGACAAGTCTAGATAGGGTAGATTGGTGTGTACATTTGGAGTGTACATGCTGATTGGTATTTTGGACACGTAGTTCAATAATTATGTGACGTGAGTTGAGTATTCGCCATTGGACATGGTGATTTATTCAAGTGTTAAGTCATTATGTAAATGACTTAGTTACTGGTCCGAGAGAAGTAAAATGATAATTTGACTTGCGTTGACTTTGCGTCTTAAGACGGGTAAATATCGTGAGTGCAAGTGTTGAATAAAAGGGTATAGTAATAACACTTGTATTATTAAATTTTTTGGAATTGTCTTGGTTTTGTAATTTTGATTTTTATATTATTTAAGTATGATTTATACTTAAGTCGATTATTAACGAACGCGCCTTATTTGATAGGTTGTGGTTTTCGTGTTTAAAAGGGCATCACTAATCGTCGGCGATCGTCTCATTGCCACTATTGGCTAATGTGAGTCTATAGCCTCGCTTT
This sequence comes from Glebionis coronaria, assembly GCA_025667525.1. Classification (NCBI taxonomy): domain Eukaryota; kingdom Viridiplantae; phylum Streptophyta; class Magnoliopsida; order Asterales; family Asteraceae; genus Glebionis; species Glebionis coronaria. The sequence continues at coordinate 175,628,556 of CM046874.1, forward strand.
TAACATGTTTACTTGTTTTATAAAACCCGAGAGGGGGATAACATGCTTGTTTTAATAAAAATAATGGGTATAACGAGAAGTTATGTAAATCCTATTAATGGGTGCAACGAGAAGTTGTGGGAACCCTATTTACTTGAAAGTATTTATTGAAATTGAAAAGTACAACTATAAGTTGTGGTAAACTCATGATTGTTTTAAAATTGAACACAAGGAACTTAATTGTATGTTTAGATGAAAGTTATTACATAAGTTTGTTTAGCCTTAAAAGACCCATGAACCGTGAATTGTTAACCTAAGTAACGCTAACGCTATGGATAGATCTATCGGGGTGACGCCCAGTCCGGTCGAGATTAGCTCTCGCGTGGTGTTGTGATGCACTAGTAATGAAACATCGAATGCATTGTATAATAGAAATATACGCACTTGGCTAGGTGTGTTGGGCTGAAATATATATGTTAACGTTCAATGTCACGAGACTTATGTAATGACACGATAATTATGTCTGTACAACATAATTGTCTTTGATAAATTATTAACCATGGAAGGTTATTTTGAATACTTTCTTTATTTAAATTAAACTCTATAGATTCACTCGGAAAATTTTGCTGACTTCTTAGCATGTTTTATCTCAGGTCCATTGGGAAGGTACTCGAGGAAGGCGGTTTCATGAAGCTTGCTTATTTGAAATGTTTTCGCCCGTTTTTATAAATTATATCCATTCAAATGAGTTTTACCATTTACTAGGTTTTGTAAACTTGAAGTTATCTGGGACCGTGTATGAAATTGTACTTTTATTAAATAAAAATGAATGGATGTTTATTAAAACGACTTGTTTTGAACCGTTTTCTATGATTATGAGATTGAACCATGATAGTAACACCCAATGACCCTTCTGCTGTTATGACCGAAATTTGGGGGTGTTACACTGAAAGATTAACGTTTTCGCCAAATAAAACTTAGATGGTCGGACACGTCTAATGTAACGTTTTTATAAATCATATAATGATATGTAAACACATTTGACAAGTAAAAATCGATAAAACCGAGCTTTATAAATTATGGGCCATAATGGGCCAAAGTAGCCTTATTGGACCATTAGGCCCACCTAGTTTGCCTTAACACTAATGGACTTAATCATGGACTTAACCCACTTAGGCTCAATATATAAGTTAGGCCTGGTATTAAAAGTATAAATGGGCTAATATAATGCATTGGACTCTTAATGGGCTTATTGGGCCTTAATATGTAAATGGGTTAAAACTAGTATAAGTAGTCTAAATTAACTAACACATAAAAACTATAATGTTGTATGAGGAGATATAATCTCACTTGATCATCATCATACTTATGACATCATCTCATATACATAAGCATTATTTTTATAAAGTCATTTGACAAAAGTCTAAGACCGAGTATTACTTGTTTAGGTTTCCCGTGATCGAAGCACGCACCGTACATCCTAATCGCCGATAACCCGCCTTTCCCAATCTATGTGAGTTCATAGCCTCGCACTCTTTATATGTTTTATAAAATGTTTTATAAAACCGCGAGGGAGATAACATTCTAGTTTTGAAAAAAATAGAACACAAGTAGTCCCGATGGTATGCTTATTGATATAGACACGAATGATATTATGACCCAATGAATGAGAAGAAATGGATTATTATTAGTTAGTTTATGTCACTAAAAGTCCCATTAGCATGAATTGTGAACTACCGGAATTTGGTAGACGCTTATGCATATAATAGTACTATTTGGGGAAGATCACCCTAGTTCGCGCCTTGACGGTTGATCCCCGTCGTGCCAAATTGATTGGTAAGCGAATTTATGTATGAGAATATTTATATTGCGTGATTTTTGTGACGACACGCTAATTTGGATGGGCAATTGTTTGTCGGGTTGGCGGCCCGTTGTTTATTTTAGTAAGGTAGCAATGTCATGCGGCTGGTAATAATCCAATACAAATAACGATAATAATGTTACCTATAATGGTAATATTGAGACTACGGTCTCATGGACGGTATAAGATGTATGACTTGATTTATAATATATTACCTGACTAGCAATACGAGGACTCACTTCTGATATTATACTTATGTTCTGCTTTCTATAACTATTTTATATGACGGATTTATTAAACTCTATGAATTCACTCGACATTCGCTGATATAATTTTTGCATCTTTTATCTCAGCTTCTTGAAGGTAACTTGGATGGAGATCAAATCTGATGGCCCACATAATAATGATGTTCATTCGAACTATATTTTGTAAACTTTATGACTGTGAAACTGGGGGACCTTGTATAAACTTAAACATTTATTCGAATGAATGTATGCTTGACCTTGTACAACCCTTTTTATGCGTTGTCTATGATTCGAGTTACTGTGCTATCCCGTAACACTCTATTGACCCTTCCGCTTATCCGATACAAAATTTGAGAGTGTTACAGTTTGGTACCAGAGCTCTCGTTATAGAGAATGAAAGTTTTTTAAAACCAAGGTTTTAAATAAAACATTTCAAAAATCTTTTAACCATAAATATTTTTAAATAAGTATTTGAGTAAAATGTTTAAAAATCTTTTGACTATAACGGTGCCAAAGATCTCCGGTGTAACCAACAAGCCTTATTGAGAAGATATATATTGATATATATTATCTAATATATATATATATATATATATATATATATATATATATATATATATATATATATATATATATATATATATATATATATATATATATATATATATATATATATATATATATATATATATATATATATATATATATATATATATATATATATATATATATATATATATATATATATATATATATATATATATATATATATATATATATATATCGTGAATTCAGTATGTAACTGTTTAATATATATTTTATGCTAATACGAGATATATTATATAATGCAGACTTGTCATGGCAGACCCTAACATTCTCGTAGAGAACCCTGCTATCCATGAACCTAACGTAGATGATAACCCTTACCTAGACTTAGTGGATTATAATGTAGAGGAAGATATGGATGATGAAGAGGAGGAACCATTTGAGGATCTTGAGCCCGAGATAGGACTAGGAGATCAGATTGCCCCTCAGGTTGATGTTGTAGAGAATGATAATGATAATGTTGGTATTGAGGAAGATGATGAGGTTGATATAGATAATGTAGGTGATGAGGATGACGACGAGGATGTCGAGGAGGAGGTAGATATAGATGATGAGGTTGATGATGATGAGGCTGAGCTTATTTTTCCTTATGATGTAGAGGATGGTGAGCTTTTACCCCCTCCAATTGATTGGTCAGATTCTGAGTTCGAGTTACTTAGAGATGAATTGTCTGAATCATCTAAATCTGAGTCTGAATCAGAGGATGATGAGGATGATGATGCACCTGATGGCACTGATGGGATTGCTGCTCGTAGGCTGATTGATTTGGACGACTTTCAGGGTAGTGTGCATGTGATAGGAGAGTCGTTTAGGGTTCAAGAGGCTGCTCATATTGATGGACTTGCACCTTGGGCCTTAAGGCGTGATTTAGATGCTTCCCGTGATCAAGGTCGTGTGACAGAGATTGGTTTAAGTGTTGTTCAGACTCATGTTGCTTTATTGGAGTCTAAAACAAAGATTGGTGAGAAAGAGCGAGAGTTACTTAATTTGGGTTTGACTGATTTGGAGCGTGGTTTGAATGAGTAATAACTGAATTTTTCAATTCTTTTTATCTCTATTTATCGTTCCTCAAATCGTCTCGAACTGATCTCAAATAATTCACGAGATTTATCGTTTTTGGTTAAGATATTTTTTGGTTTTTATGTTACTTGAATGCACGTAAAAAAATAATACTATTAATAAGTAAATACTTACTAATCTAAAACGAAGTGCAATTAAAGCACAAAGAACGAAATTAAAATGCACAATTAAAATGCAAACGAGAATTACTAAAATGCCAAACGAGAATAAACGTATAAATGCAAAAATATTAAAATGCTAAAAAATGTAAATGCCGAATTTATTCTAAGAATGTAGAAACTAATTTTTTTATACTTTTAAATTTTTATTTTTATTTTTTTTAATTCTTTTTTAACTTAATGAAGTAAATTTTAATAAATGATTTAACAATTAATTAATGAAAACTTGTATTAGTTCTTATTTAAAAGCTAACAGTCAACTATTATAAGGCTATATTAATTTATTAAGCTGTATTTAAACACAAACAGGTTGCTAGATGAGATGGTTAACACCTTGTGCTCATGACCAAGAGGTCAAGAGTTCAAGTCCCATAGTGGACAATTTTTTTGTGAACTAATATTTAGACTTCAAAGTAGCAAGTAAAAGTCACAAAAAATACTCACAAATATCAGTAGAACTTCGAACAAAACAATTGCAGATACACAAAATAACAATAACTCAGTTAAACCATGCGAAGATAAAAATCAGCAAATATAAAATCACTCAGTGAAGCAGCAAACATTCAGATACAAAAACAATTAATCAAGCAGATTAAATCAAACTTAGCATACTACTCAACAATCTAAACAACAATCTAAATCATAAACACATCTAGGCATAACAAATAATACATTATATCTTAGTAAAAATGACAATCTCAATCATATAAGCATCTAAAACAGTTTAAATCTAAAAACAATAAAAATTAAATGAAATTGAACCTATTGGAGAAATCCTTTGGGAAGATGCGCAGCGCTGAGCTGGCCTTTTAAACCGAATCAACACCACCATTCACCATTCGAATCACCATAACCGTAACACCATCGAACCACCACATATTTTCGAACCAAATGATTGTTTATGAAAACTTTCCAGTGGGGAAAGTTTTCTTCCCAAATTTACTCTTATTATTTAATTAGATCTATGATTTAGCTTAATTAAATAATTTTATCATTATCATAACAAAATAGATTAAAGAATTAAATTGCAATATTATATTTTAACAGAAAATAAAATAAGAATTTATTCAAATCTAAATAACTTTTTATTAATAATTAAACCGATTACAATACTAGAAAAAAGAAATTACAATTAACCCTAAAACTATTTTTGCATAATAACTTTAAAAGTAAAAAAATGGGATTCAAAATAAATTACAGATTTGGGGGTTTTTATAGGCAAACCCCAAGCCTGTTGGTGAGGGTTTGTTGAGCAAGAATCTTCATCTTGACCATTCAATACATATTTTCTCTTTCTTTTCTTGATCTTGTGGGTGAGATAAGTTTACTAGCACACAGATTGCCAACTTGGCAAGGATGTGTGCTAGTTGTGCTTGTTGTCAACTGAATTGGCCTCTCCTTATTGGTAGATTGATGAGAATGATGTGTCTAGACCAATCACAGGGGAGAAAGGAGCCACGTCACTTTGATTCTCCCCATCTTCAAACTCCTAAATTCTTGTGTATTTATTTCTAGTGCATGGGTTACACACACCATGGGATAAAAAACCCCTTAAACTGATTTAATTAGGGATAGGGTGAACAGGTGAAGGGTAACTGGTTTATTTGGTTGAGAAAGAAACAGAAAGATTTTGTTAACATTGTTTTTATCGAAATAATCAGGTGTTGTGTGAGAAGTGGTATACGGTGTGACTAGAAAGATATAAAAGTAAATAAACTTTTTACTTTAAGTTGTAAATCGTCCATGTTTTCAAACCCTAATGGGATTTGGAAGCCCATATTCTCACGTCTCATAAAAAATTGTTATCATTTTGAGCTTTTGGCCGAATAATTCCATCTGTCACATGTAACTTGTAAATTGGGCCATGTTATGGGCTTGTGGTTAAAAAATGAATACCACATCTTCTCAAATAGGATTTTGGGCCCATTAACCTATTGTGGGGCCCACAATGCCCAAATAACCTTGCTATGGTTATATCCACTAAAAACGAACTTATATTTGGCTTCCTTGATCTTTTCTTTAAAAACCGTGTCGTTTTTGCCGATTTTCGTGAACTTCGGACCTTTGGAATTTTTGCACTTCTTGTTCTTTGACTTTGACTTTGTCTCTTTCTTTGACTTTTCTTCAACAATTGACCGTGAATTCCTGTGTTTTCTTTTCTTTTGATCTTTTGTACCTATTTCACACAAAAACACAAAACCACGTGTAATTCCGACTTTTACGATATTAAACACATGATTAGGTCTTGTTTTTCATTGATTTTAGTGGTAAAAGGATAAGTGTTTACACACTTATTAAATCCCCTACACTTGACCATTGCAATGACCTCATGCAATGCATAATTTTAAAGCATAAAGCTACATTTTCCTCTTAATTAACCCATCTTGGCCTTTATTACAATATACTATTATTACTATAATGAAAGAAACTAAAGAACAATGAAAAGATAAATACTTATAAAAGATATAACAATTTCCTTTAATTTATTAATTTTGAAATTGTTTGATGGAAAAAAATTGTAAAGAAATATCAGACTTAAATTAGGGCTTTGGTGTCATGAATATTTATCACCCTCAAGTTTCACGTTCCCCATACCAAGCTTAAAAACAAGATCATTGTTTACCATAAGTTCTCAAGTTAAAACCACTTATACAAGACAATTGTGTAATACTCTTTCTCCAATTCCTAAGTTGTATCTCTAGATTTTAAAGATTGTCATTCACCTGTAGGCTCATTTGACTTATTTAATAATCTAGTCCAAAAATGAAGGCAAAACGGTGCAAACTCGACACTCAGAACCTAACCTCGTCCTCAAAAACGTTGCCACTAAAGTAATCCCACATCAAGGATAATTTAACATGATTTGGGGAATAAATTCCCGGATCCGAAATTTGGCCAATAGTAATACTTATTATTTCCTCCAAAGTCATGTAGACTTTATGTGGAGTTTATCAAGTTCACATCATATACCCTTTAGGCTCTTTAAGATGTAAAAATGCTCCTCATCTATGGTCCACACCCTAAGGCTCCTTGGACCATAAACAAGGGAATTGATTTTTGATCAATTTTTATTCAACACTTACCATGCCATATACCCTAAGGCTCTAATGACAAGGTTTGTGCTACAAGCCCCAAACCCTAAGGCTCCTTGAGGTCATGTTTTAATCTTATTCTTTCTTTATTTATAATATATATATATATATATATATATATATATATATATATATATATATATATATATATATATATATATATATATATATATATATATATATATATATATATATATATATATATATATATATATATATATATGTATGTATATATATATTTGTATGTATATATATATATATATATATATATATATATATATATATATATATATATATATATATATATATATATATATATATATATATATATATATATATATATATATATATATATATATATATATATATATATATATATATATATATATATATATATATATATATATATATATATATATATATATATATATATATATATATATATATATATATATATATATATATATATATATATATATATATATATGTATATATTAGGCCAATTTCCGGGGTCCCATGGTCTGAATACCTCCTACTTAGTGGTTATGAGCCACCTTAGTCGGAAGTCCACAACGATGGCATCCTCAATGTGTTCATGCTTTAATTACAAGGAGATAAAAGATTTGGCTAAAGATATCGAATCTACATCGCAAAAATCCTCATTTATTAAGCAATTAAATATACAAGCGGGAAGAAAGAGCCACAAAAACTCATATAAGCAAGAATTAACCCTTAAACTTATTATCAACTCTATCATCTTTTTCTCTACAATTTAAAATCTCAAGGAAAGAGACTCGTGGATGCTTAGCCTAATAAACCAATTAAGGTCCATATGGTTAAGGATACTATCTAGAGTAAACTTGGATAAGTAAACTTGGGTTGAGTCAAAATATTCACGACGGGCCTAACATATCAAAGATATCTAAACTTGTTAAAACCATTTTATTTATTTATTTATTTATGACTTTATTCTTGAAATGGAATATATACATACGATTTGATGACAAAAGGAAAGAAAATAAAAGAAAATAAATGAAAAATACTACTAGGCCAAAATAGATTAAAAATTTGAAAAACGTCAAAAATTTAAAACTTCCGGTTAAATGAGGTCAAATTCATGGAAAAGCCTACTAAACTTAGATAGAAGTCCCCCTACACTTAATATAAACATTGTCCTCAATGTTTAAGCATGTGGTAGAATAAACTCCCCTACACTTAGGACATTGAGTACGTTGTTTAAATCTTGCTAAGGAAGAGACAACTAAAGTGATCAATTTTTCACATTTTATTTATATAAAAAATTGAATCAAAATAGCAAAAACGAATCAAAGAAACCGGGTACACGGGAACACAGGATCACAGGTCGCGTCAAAAGCACCAAAAATAGATCATTAAAGCACATGTCCCTGCACAACATCACAACACAAACAACCTACTTGGCTCCCCCTACACTTATTGGTGGAAATAGGTGAAGGCGAAAAAGGGTGGAAAAGGTGGAAAAGGTAAAAATCTAACCTAGTTAAACGATGCTTGATTTATTTATCACGAGTCTCTAGCTCGACTCGATTTCCCGAATTAATTCAAGGGAAACATGGAGAGGGATGGAATCATCTCATGACAGATGTCCTCTCTAAAGTACAACTTAACCCGTTGGCCATTCACCATAAAATTGGGCCCATTTGGTTAAGATAGCTCAATGGTACCATATAGGAAAATTAGGCCACGGTGAATGGACCGGACCAACGATTCTTAAGTTTACCCAAAAAGATTTTCAACCGAGAGTTAAAGAGTAAAACTTGATCACCAACATGGAACTCTCGGTTCTTAATCTTGGAATCATGAATGATCTTATTCTTCTCCTTGTAGATCAACCTATAGGTGTCTTATAAGTGGTACGGAAAGCCCACAAAGCATCATCTAATTTATCGGCCCATGAGGCACGATGCTCTCCCACGGTACGCTCTAAGATTCGCTTAAGTCCACGGTTGGAAACCTCGGCTTGACCATTAGTTTGTGGATGATACGCGGTGGAAAGTCGGTGATTGACACCATACTTATCCATGACTCGTGCAAATTGATCATTGCAAAAATGAGTCCCACGATCACTAATAATAGCACGAGGCACCCCAAATCGAGCAAACAATTGTTTCAAGAAGTTTACAACCACCCTCGCATCATTAGTAGGTAAAGCATTTCCTTCAACCCATTTTGATACGTATTCAATGGCTACGAGGATGTACTTGTTCCCTTTGGATGATGGAAATGGCCCCATAAAGTCGATGCCCCATACGTCAAAGATTTCACACTCTTGAATGAAATTTTGAGGCATCTCATCTTTATGTGTGATCTTGCCTTGTCATTGACAAGCATCACAATGCTTAACCATTTCATGAGCGTCATGATAAATGGTGGGCCAATAGAATCTGGAGTCGAAAACTTTCTTAGCGGTGTAGTTAGGACCAAAGTGACCACCGGTGGGTCATTTGTGGCAAGCTTCAAGGATTTGTAAAGTCGCTGACGCATCAACACACCTACGAATGATAAGATCCACACATTGCTTGAAAAGATAAGGGTCATCCCAATAATAGTGTTTAACATCCTTAAAGTATTTTTTCTTTTGTTGGGACGATAACCCTTCGATAAGAACACCACCTGCCAAATAGTTTGCAATGTCCGCAAACCATGGGGTATCATCAAGATTGGAATTAATAGACATTAAAGTCTCAAGGGGAAAAGATTCATTAATCACTTGATTTGGAAGTTCCCCTTGATAAGGATCCTCGAGTCTACTAAGATGATCCGCGGCTAGGATTTTCGCTCCCTTTTATCACGAATTTCGATTTTAAATTCTTGTAGGAGAAAAAACCAACGAAGGAGTCTCGGTTTAGCATCTTGCTTGGTCAACAAGTATTTCAAGGCGGAATGGTCAGTGTAAATGATGGTGGTGGAAAGCACAAGATAGGGGCGGAATTTCTCAAAAGCATACACTACAGCTAAAAGCTCTTTTTCGGTAGTGGTATAATGCAATTGAGCCCCCATCATTGTCTTAGTAGCATAATGGATTGGTTAGAAGTGTTTGTTAACTCGTTGACCTAAAACCGCTCCTACCGCAAAATCACTAGCATCACACATGAGCTCAAAAGGTAACTCCCAATTTGAGAGACTAAGACCGGTGCCTTAGTTAATTTACCTTTAAGAAGTTCGAAAGAGTCGAGACATTCTTAAGAAAAGATGAAAGGAGCATCCTTTTCCAAGAGATGAGTCATTGGTCGAGCTATCTTAGAAAAATCTTGAATGAAACGTCGATAAAATCCCGCATGACCTAAAAAACTACTAACTCCTTTGACGGTGGTAGGTGTCACACCCCACCATGGCGGAATATGGGGCACGACGTATGGATATCATCACAACAATAGCGTGTCTATAGAGATAACTAAATGATATAAGAAATGTCATAAAAATGGTGACACGAAGGTCATGACAATATCTCAACAAATGCAAGGGGTCTAGGTAAGTAAGTAACAGTCCTACTTCTTACCCAAGACAACAAATAACATACCAAAACAATCATATGTGTGCCACAGTATCACTTATTAAAATGAACAATCAAATAAAACTAAGAAGGAAACGCGGATTCTCCTTCTATATGCATTCCTAAGCCTCTCCTATCCTAGCCACTTATGTTCTCATGCTTAACCATAGTATCACCTGAAAGAGACACTAAAACACGTCAACATAAAGTTGGTGAGAGTCATAGGTTTAGACTCCAACGCTAAAACAGTTATAAGCTGTGAATATCAAACATCAACACAAGAACATATGGACCATGTGCTACAATAATGTATTAACAACTAGGCATTCAAGTTTAATCAATCAATACAATTCCAAGGCATCACGCCTTACCAAACAACCCCAATTACCAAGGCATCACGCCTTACCAAACACTATAATTTCCAAGGAATCACGCCTTACCAAACACTATGGTACCATAGGCGCCCATACACCTATGTACCCTTCCGATCCAAAACATACACAAACAAGAACCACATAGCAGTTAAACACATACTGTACACACAAGTCCAATCTCAAATCACAAACACATTTACAGCATCAATTTATAAATAACTCCATACAGTGTCTCTTCCATCCCATCTGGAAGTCAAAAACAAAAATAAACATGGGACTATGAACACTCACCTGATAGCTCCTTCACAAGTCCTTGCACTAGCAACAAGCTAACAAACCAAAAACACGAAATCAATATACGAACCAATCACTAAGATGGCTCATTAACCTATGATGGACATCTAGCCTATTCCCACATATTTACCTCATTGATAAGCTCTAATTACCCCATTACCCTTCCTAAACAAGTCCTTAACTTGGTTAAGTTTAATAACTAACCCGTTCATATTTTATCCAAAACAGTCCCAGTTTTTAGGTCTCAAAACTTTAAGTCAACCGTCCACTTAAACATACCCATAGTTTCTGTAAAAGGAATATTCATACCATTACATATGTTGGCTAACACATCCCACTTGCCATAACCTTAAAGCTACAGTTAAGGCCCCGATATACATATATCTACTTTTGTCATTCCAGATTTCCTGATTTTAAACGTACTAAAAGTTTGTTACCATTAAGGGGTCTTACCCTAAACCACCACCTTAGCCCAAGTGCAGATACTTACTACAATATATAAACCATCTCTCACGTTCGTGAGAAGATCCCAATGCAACCCTAAGTACCCCAAACAACCCAAAACTTAAAAAGAAAACAGGCTGAATTCAAAACTGTTTTGACCTTCGACTGTTGTAACCTGTTTTTGACAAAATTCCCTACCTCCAATTTAGTTCTAGTTTCTTGAATTGGAAAGCCACTTCAAATATCTTTCCAGGGGTACTTGGATCGTAAAATAAGAGTTTATAGAACTCCCTATATGATCAAAACAATTGACTCAAAATCTGCCCAGTTTTTAAAAACGGGTTTAAACAAATTGAACTAATTAATTACCCATAACCCCATCTAATACAAGCCCTAGATTATATGATCATCATAATATGATTATAACATCATTAATTTACTGATTTTATATAAACCCTAACCCTAATCCATCATAAGAATGATTAATTTAAACATAAAACAATTCAATCAAAAAGGTTTAAGAAGGTTTACCTTTAATTAAATGGAGAATGAAAAAAAAATACAGAAAACCCTAAAAAAACTCTTCTGCCGTCGACTTAAAGGTTCCAGGAGAAAAAAATATGATTTTATTTTTTAGTTATAAATTTATATAGGGTATGGGTGAACCCAAGTCCAACCCATAGCCCAACTACACTTTCCTTTTTTTTTCTTGTTTAATCGGCCTATAACCGCCCCTAATATACATATTTTATTTTATTTTTCTTTTTTTTATTGTTAAATAATATGCTACTAATATTACCTTAATTTGTCTTAATTTATTACAGCTCCTAAAGCTTCCAAAACCCCAAAACCGTAAAACCAGTCAATTTTACGCGTTTTATCGTAAAAGACGTAAAATATACACTTTTAAAAAAAATCTCAAATTTTTAAATAAACTTTATAACTAAGTCCTAAATGACTTAAAACCATCCCGAAAAATATTCATATGACTAATTACCTTATCCGAGACCTCTAAATGCTAAACCGTAAATCCTAAAAAAATACACTATTACTATAATACTTATACGTATACGTAACCACCAAAATATCACCATTTCATTTCATAGTCACTAATTGTGATCTCATGAACATGAATTAACCGTTCCTCGATTTACTTATGAGTACTCTATACTCATAAACGATAATCACATCAACCTCGTTCACACAACATAAACACGTAAGCACAAAAATCAAGTAGTCACACATAAAATAACCTAAAAGTAAGACCAAGTGACGAACCTCAAAACCGCGGTTGTCACATCACTCCCTCCTAATAGAAATCTCGTCCCGAGATTTACTCCTTAGGATCGTCATTAACGAACAGCTGAGGATACTTACTCCTCATAAACTCTTCCCGTTCCTACGTGAACTCCGGTTCACGTTTAGAATTCCACCTAACCTTAACTAACAGTATGTTACTTCTTTTCAAGGTTTTAATTTCACGGTCCATAATCTCTATCGGCTCTTCAATAAAACGAAGGCTCGCATCTATACTAATATCGTCCACCGACACTTGCAAGTCAGTTCTTCCTAAGCATTTCCTCAAGTTTGAGACATGAAACACATCATGTACACTACTTAACTCTTCCGGTAATCTCAACCTGTATGCCACTAGCCCAATCCTTTCAAGGATTTAAAATGGACCCACAAATCTAGGCGCTAACTTCCCTTTCTTCCCGAACCGCATCACCCCTATCCATGGTGAAACCTTTAGCATAACCTTGTCCCCAACCCCAAATTCCAACGGCTTACGCCTCTTGTCCGCGTAGCTCTTTTGTTGATCTCTAGCCGCCTTTAATTTTCCCTTAAGCACGGTAATCGCATCCATAGTCTCCTGTACCATCTCCGGTCTAATTAGTTGACTACTTCCTACTTCAGCCCATAACAACGGTGACCTACACTTCCTACCATAGAGTGCCTCAAATGGTGCACACTCTATACTAGCATGGTAGCTATTATTGTACGAGAATTCTGCCAACGCCAGATGATTCTCCCAACTTCCTCCAAAGTCTATCACACACGCTCTTAACATGTCCTCTAGTGTTTGTATAGTCCTCTCACTCTGTCCATCCGTCTGCGGATGATAAGCTATGCTCATATCCAGCCTCGTACCCAAGGCCTTCTACAATAGCCCCCAAAACCTAGACATAAACCTGCTATCTCTATCTGATATGATTGACACCGGTACTCCATGTTTTGCCACCACATGTTCCAAGTATTTCTTGGCAAACCTTTCCATCTTATCATCCTCCTTCATTGCCACAAAATGGGTAGACTTAGTCAGTCTGTCCACTATTACCCAAATCATATCATTTCCACTGTTAGACCTTGGCAGTTTTGTAATGAAGTCCATGGCAATATTCTCCCACTTCCATTTAGGAACCTCTGGTTGTTGCAGTAACCCTGACGGTCTTTGATGTCCAGCCTTCACCTTGGAGCAAGTCAAACATTTACTAACGTACAAAGCGACATCCTTCTTCATTCCTGGCCACCAATACATATCTCTCATGTCCCGATATATCTTATCAGCTCCTGGGTGTATCGAATACCTCGACGTATGAGCTTCATCCAATATCACCTTCCTTGTATCGCCAAACAACGGAACCCAGATTCTATCCAAGTAATACTTGCAACCATCTCCTCTTTCTTCCATGTATTGATCCATAGTATGTAGATTTTCTTCAACAAGTCTTTCTTCCTTTACGGCCTCTACTTGTGCTGCCCCAATTCTATCCTTAAGAGTTGTCTGAATTTTTATGCTCATTGCCCTTACTCTCTTTGGTTTTAGCCTCTCCTTCCTACTTACCGCATCCGCCATCACATTGGCCTTCCCAGGGTGATACTTAATCTCACAGTCATAATCACAAAATAACTCCAACCATCGTCTCTGCCTCATGTTCAAATATTTCTGATCAAAGATGTGCTGCAAACTTTTGTGGTCCGTAAAGATCACACTTTTTGTCCCATACAAGTAATGTCTCCATATCTTGAGAGCAAAAACTACAGCTCCTAGTTCCAAGTCGTGTGTGGTGTAATTCTTCTCATGGTTTTTCAATTGTCGTGATGCATAAGCCATGACCTTGTCTCGCTGCATAAGAACACATCCTAAACCCTGGTTGGACGCATCACAGTAAACCACAAAATCTTCCACCCCTTCTGGTAAAGACAAGATAGGTGCATTACACAACCTATCCTTTAGTGTCTGAAACGCATGTTCTTGCTCTTCGCCCCATTCATACTTCTGATTCTTTTGGGTCAACAATGTCAAAGGCTTTGATACTCTAGAGAAATTCTCTATAAATCTCCTGTAATATCCTGCCAAGCCTAAGAATGACCTTATTTATGACGGTGTAGTAGGTGCCTTCCAATCCTTCAATGCTTCAATCTTCTTTGGGTGTACATGTATGCCATCATTATCGAGTACATGCCCCAGAAATTGTACTTCTTGCAGCCAAAATTCACACTTGGAGAACTTCCCATAAAGTTTCTCCTTCCTGAGCAGCTCCAATACCGATCTCAAATGTTGGTTATGCTCCTCCTACGTCTTAGAGTAGATAAGTATGTCATCAATGAAGACTATGACAAATTCGTCTAGATATGGCTTGCACACTCGGTTCATTAGATCCATGAACACTGCTGGCGCGTTTGTCAATCCAAATGGCATAACGGTGAATTCAAAGTGTCCATACCTTGTTTTGAACGCGGTCTTTTGTATGTCCTCCTCACAGACCCTTAGTTGGTGATAACCGGACCTAAGGTCAATTTTTGAGAAGTACCTTGCTCCTTGCAACTGATCAAATAAATCGTCAATCCTTGGGAGAGGATAACGGTTCTTAATGGTTAGCTTGTTCAACTCCTGATAATCAATACACATCCGGAATGATCCATCTTTCTTCTTAACAAATAGCACCGGCGCTCCCCATGGAGAAGAACTTGGTCGAATGAAACCCTTATCCTGCAATTCCTTGAGTTACTTGGCTAATTCTTGCATCTCTGACGGTGCTAGACGATACGGTGACTTTGCTACGGGTGTTGCCCCGGGTACTAAGTCAATCTTAAACTCTACTTGTCTCATCGGTGGTAACCCCATCAAGTCATCCGGGAATACATCGACGAACTCTCTTACTACTCGAATCTTATTGATTTGTGGCTCATCATCCTTGGCATTCATAAGGGACCTGGTCTTCTTCTCATTCCTTTCTCCGTACACGTATAACACCTTCTTATCACCTATGGGTATCTTAACAATCTTTTCATGACACATTAGCTCAGCCCTATGCTTCGATAACCAATCCATCCCAATGATTACATCGAAGCTCCCATGTCCTAGAGGGATTAAATCTATGGTGAACTTAAATTCTCCCAACTCTAATTTGCAGTTTAAAAATATCTCATCTACTTCTTCTTGCTTACCACTAGCTATTCCAATCACATATCCTGGTTTCGCTACACTAGGGTTCATATCTAACAAAGGCACGAATTGAGAAGACACAAAACTAAAATCTGCCCCAGAGTCAAAAAGAATCGTAGCGAGGTGATTGTTAACAGAAAACGTACCCGTCACCACATTTGGGTCCTGAACCGCTTCTACTGCATTTGCAAGGTAAACCCTGCCTCCATTCCGATTTCCCCTATTCCGATTTCCCTCATTCCGGTTCCAGTTTCGATTCCCAGTGTTTCCATTGTTGCGGTTAGCACTGTTCCGGTTTCCACCACCTTGGTTTCCTCGATTTCCTTCCAAATCTAGCTGGCCTCTGCCCTGGTTGGTTGCTCCAACCAATCTAGGACACTCCCTCTGGAAATGGCTGGGTTGTCCACACTCAAAGCAATTTCCCCAGGTGACATTCATCCTCACAGACTGGATTGGGGTTGCGTTCCTGGTAAGTGCATCACAGTTTCTAGCAATGTGTCCTGGTTTCTGGCGGTTGTAGCATGTCTAGCATGGTGTACCTCTTGGATGGAACCTAGAGCAGGTTCGGCAGGCAGCATTGTTGTTCGGATTTCCAGAACCTTGGGGTACTCTCATGGCAAAATTTCTTCCATCCTTCGCCTTCTTAGCATTCTTCCAGTTGGTGTCAGGCGACTTTGCGGCTTCTGGCTCCTTTCTTTTATCTCTCGCCTTGACCAAAGTTCCACTAGATACCGCCTCCTCAGTAAGTATTCCTGCCGTTAGTATGGCCTGTTACATTGTGTTAGGCTGAGTAGCCTTAATCATTCCCCTGATCTGAGGAGGTAATCCAGCAATGTACCGCTTAATCTTGTTCGCCTTAGGGGTAACCAAATGGGGAACCAATTTTGCCAATTCATGGAAGCGATCTGTGTAATCTGCATGAGCCGCTCCAACCATAGCATGTCCCCAAAACTCATTTTCCAGCTTCTCCATCTCATTGCTTGGACAAAACTCCGTAGTCATAAGAGCTTTAAAATCGGCCCAAGCCATAGCATTTGCAGCAACTCTTCCCCTTGCTTGAACTTGGGTGTTCCAACAAGTTAAAGCCTTCCCTACCAGTGAACCTGTTACATACATGACCCTTTGATTGGGTAAACAACCACTCATCTGAATCACATTTTCCATCTTCTCAAGCCATTGGGTAAGTACTACCGCGCCGCCCTTCCCATCATACTCTCTTGCACCACAAGAAGTGAATGCCTTATAGCTACAACCATTGTTTCCACCTCCTCCTTGACCATTGTTGTTATTATTGTTGTTCAGGTTGTTAGTCACCTGCTGAACAATGGTTGGTATTATGTTGGCCATTTGAGCAGCAATCAAAGTAGCCAAGTCAGGATTTCCATCACCACCACTTCCACCAGCACCATTTCGCGTGTTCACCATGCTGATAGTAAAAACATGACACCCGTTAACAACTACCAGAATACTCCATATAGTATACTTACCACCATGCACACGCCTCATCATAATCATACATACTACCAACATATACTATACAAGCATGTATCAATTCTCTTTCATGCAATCATACTTGAAAGTCTAGTGGCGTTGTGGCACATATATAATTATGTAGGCCTCCATAATTATACATGTTCCCTTTCCCCAATGTACTCCCTCCTATGATGACACTTATAAGAAATTAATACTACACATAACATATAATCCATCAACTCACAAGCACATAAACACACAAAATAAAATCCAAAACTCCAT
Organism: Glebionis coronaria; assembly: GCA_025667525.1. Lineage (NCBI taxonomy): Eukaryota > Viridiplantae > Streptophyta > Magnoliopsida > Asterales > Asteraceae > Glebionis > Glebionis coronaria. The sequence continues at coordinate 175,646,426 of CM046874.1, forward strand.
GTATTAAAATAACATAGTCAAAACTTGAAACATCGCAAATCCATCGTCTAGCTAAACTAGCGTAGACATAATCCAAACGAAAAAATAAATAATTTTAAGGCATGCCGTCCATAAGAGTCGGAAAATTTAAAACAAATAACTATTGGATGCAGTGGATTCGGTATCGGATTCGGTATCGGTTAATTCTCCTTCATTATTGTTATCCCATGAATAAACTGGTTTAGTCTTGACAGTCCTTAATAGTACCTCCTTATTCCCTTCCTTAGATGTTATCGTTAGGATTGTCTTATATACCCACGCCCGGTTCACTTTTACCCTAGACATGTGTTCTATCGCCTCGCATGGATACCACGCCTCTGGGATTGTCCTCCTATAGTTTGCACGTACGTTGCATCTTAACCTCCTAATTCCAGTGACTTGCACCACTATTTGTCTCTCAGAAGGCATGACTTAAACATTAAAAGAAAATATCACTCATCAGATACATAGTATAACACAACAAAAGACAGATGCTATCATGCATTAAATCATAAATCATAACATACATTTTCTGGCAAAGTACAAAGATGACTAGCGTGGACGATGGTAGTTAAACCCACACTAGTCAAAACCCGAAAGGAAAATATTATGTGGTCAAGTATGAACCATATTAGTTCCTAACTTAACAACATCGCAAAATAACATTCAAACACATCAATTATTATAAAATGCACACATACTCCTATGACGCCTATATGCAGGGACCCTTAAGCTATAGACTAGGCTACGCGACTAGGCAACCTAATTCTCTATAACCATTGTCTCTGATACCATTCTGTCACACCCCACCATGGCGGAATATGGGGCACGACGTATGGATATCATCACAACAATAGCGTGTCTATAGAGATAACTAAATGATATAAGAAATGTCATAAAAATGGTGACACGAAGGTCATGACAATATCTCAACAAATGCAAGGGGTCTAGGTAAGTAAGTAACAGTCCTACTTCTTACCCAAAACAACAAATAACATACCAAAACAATCATATGTGTGCCACAGTATCACTTATTAAAATGAACAATCAAATAAAACTAAGAAGGAAACGGGGATTCTCCTACTATATGCATTCCTAAGCCTCTCCAATCCTAGCCACTTATGTTCTCATGCTTAACCATAGTATCACCTGAAAGAGACACTAAAACACGTCAACATAAAGTTGGTGAGAGTCATAGGTTTAGACTCCAACGCTAAAACAGTTATAAGCTGTGAATATCAAACATCAACACAAAAACATATGGACCATGTGCTATAATAATGTATTAACAACTAGGCATTCAAGTTTAATTAATCAATACAATTCCAAGGCATCACGCCTTACCAAACAACCCCAATTACCAAGGCCTCACGCCTTACCAAACACTATAATTTCCAAGGCATCACGCCTTACCAAACACTATGGTACCATAGGCGCCCATACACCTATGTACCCTTCCGATCCAAAACATACACAAACAAGAACCACATAGCAGTTAAACACATACTGTACACACAAGTCCAATCTCAAATCACAAACACATTCACACCATCAATTTATAAATAACTCCATACAGTGTCTCTTCCATCCCATCTGGAAGTCAAAAACAAAAATAAACATGGGACTATGAACACTCACCTGATAGCTCCTTCACAAGTCCTTGCACTAGCAACAAGCTAACAAACCAAAAACACGAAATCAATATACGAACCAATCACTAAGATGGCTCATTAACATATGATGGACATCTAGCCTATTCCCACATATTTACCTCATTAATAAGCTCTAATTACCCCATTACCCTTCCTTAACAAGTCCTTAACTTGGTTAAGTTTAATAACTAACCCGTTCATATTTTACCCAAAACAGTCCCAGTTTTTAGGTCTCAAAACTTTAAGTCAACCGTCCACTTAAACATACCCATGGTTTCTGTAAAAGGAATATTCATACCCTTACATATGTTGGCTAACACCTCCCACTTGCCCTAACCTTAAAGCTACTGTTAAGGCCCCGATATACATATATCTACTTTTGTCATTCCAGATTTCCTGATTTTAAACGTACTAAAAGTTTGTTACCATTAAGGGGTCTTACCCTAAACCACCACCTTATCCCAAGTTCAGATACTTACTACAATATATAAACCATCTCTCACGTTCGTGAGAAAATCCCAATGCAACCCTAAGTACCCCAAACAACCCAAAACTTAAAAAGAAAACAGGCTGAATTCAAAACTGTTTTGACCTCCGACTGTTGTAACCTGTTTTTAACCCACTTCCCAACCTCCAATTTAGTTCTCGTTTCTTGCATTGGAAAGCCACTTCAAATATCTTTCCAGGGGTACTTGGATCGTAAAATAAGAGTTTATAGAACTTCTGATATGATCAAAACAATTGACTCAAAATCTGCCCAGTTTTTAAAAACGGGTTTAAACAAATTGAACTAATTAATTACCCATAACCCCATCTAATACAAGCCCTAGATTATATGATCATCATAATATGATTATAACATCATTAATTTACTGATTTTATATAAACCCTAACCCTAATCCATCATAAGAATGATTAATTTAAACATAAAACAATTCAATCAAAAAGGTTTAAGAAGGTTTACCTTTAATTAAATGGAGAATGAAAAAAATACAGAAAACCCTAAAAAACTCTTCTGCCGTCGACTTAAAGGTTCCAGGAGAAAAAAATATGATTTTATTTTTTAGTTATAACTTTATATAGGGTATGGGTGAACCAAAGTCCAACCCGTAGCCCAACTACACTTTCCTTTTTTTTCTTGTTTAATCGGCCTATAACCGCCCCTAATATACATTTTTTTCTTTTTTTATTGTTAAATAATATGCTACTAATATTACCTTAATTTGTCTTAATTTATTACAGCTCCTAAAGCTTCCAAAACCCCAAAACCGTAAAACTAGTCAATTTTACGCGTTTTATCGTAAAAGACGTAAAATATACACTTTTAAAAAAAATCTTAAATATTTAAATAAACTTTATAACTAAGTCCTAAATGACTTAAAACCATCCCGAAAAGTATTCATATGACTAATTACCTTATTCGAGACCTCTAAATGCTAAACCGTAAATCCTAAAAAAATACACTATTACTATAATACTTATACGTATACGTAACCACCAAAATATCACCATTTCATTTCATAGTCACTAATTGTGATCTCATGAACATGAATTAACCGTTCCTCGATTTACTTATGAGTACTCTATACTCATAAACGATAATCACATCAACCTTGTTCACACAACATAAACACGTAAGCACAAAAATCAAGTAGTCACACATAAAATAACCTAAAAGTAAGACCAAGTGACGAACCTCAAAACCGCGGTTGTCACAGTAGGTGGAGGCAATTTACCAATGACGTCAACTTTAGCACGGTCGACTTTGATACCGGCTTTTGAAATTTTGTGAACGAGGACGATGCCTTCTTTTACCATGAAATGGCATTTTTCCCAATTAAGAACGAGACGAGTGTCTTCACACCGTTTAAGCATACGTTCTAAATTGGCAAGGAAAGAAGAGAAAGAATCACCATAGACCAAGAAATCGTCCATAAAGACTTCCATAGTTTCTTCAACCATGTCATGAAATATTGCCATCATACACCTTTGGAAAGTCCCGGGAGCATTGCATAAGCCGAAAGGCATTCTTTTGTAAGCAAATGTTCCATAAGGACAAGTGAATGTGGTTTTCTCTTGGTCTTTTGGATTGATAGGGATTTGAAAATATCCGGAGAAACCATCTAAGAAGCAATAGTAGTCATTACCCGCTAACGCTCGAGCATTTGATCCATTAAAGGAAGAGGAAAATGATCCTTACGAATGGCATCTTGAGCTTACGATAGTCTATGCAAACTCTCCAACCCGTTACGAGTCGAGTAGTAATCAACTCGTTGTTTTCATTAGGAACAACGGTTATTCCGCCTTCCTTAGGCACACAATGGACGTGACTAACCCATGGCGAATCCAAAATAGGGTAAATCATGCCGGCATCTAGAAGTTTGATAACTTCTTTCTTAATGACTTCATGAATTTTTGGATTAACCCTTCTTTGATTTTGGATTGCGGGTTTGAAGACATCTTCCATGAGAATTTTATGAGTGCAAAAGTTAGGATCAATTATGCAGATGTCGGAGATTTTCCGAGCAATTGCTTTCTTATGATTCTTAAGCACTTCGATAAGTCAATATTTTTCATCTTCTTTTAAGTCCTTAGCAATGATGACGGGTAACTTATTATCCTCTTCTAAGAAAACGTATTTTAAATGAGACGATAAATCCTTAAGCTCTAAATCCGGTGGATTGTCGGTGGAAGGATTAGTCAAATTTGGATCATCGTTTGTAACTTCCTTAGGAGTGGGTGGAGAAATATGGTCCTCATTGAGAAGTCTCTCAATGGTACGAATGTCTTCTTCCCAATCGGTGGGAGAATCGTCATATTCTAAATCCACATCCCCTAAACTCGCTTCAAATTCTTTTAAAAGAAAGTCACTTTCTCCAAATGGATTCAATGTTGGAACAATAGAAGCTATAGTCTCAACATGAGGTAAATGAGAAATCCCCCTCTTACAAGCCTCGTGAAAATGTTCTTCACATGCTCCGTCGAGCACATCGATGTAATTCACGGATTCGGGCTCATTGGGAAGTTTAGAAAGTTTACCCATGTTAAAGACGATTTTATCATCCCTTACCCTCATAATAAGTTCACCCACGGCTACATCAATCAATGTATGCCCGGTCCTCAAGAAGGGTCGTCCCACAATTAAGGGAACACGGGGATCCATCTCATAGTCGACTACAACAAAATCAGCGGGGAAAGTAAATTTGTCGACTCCTAAAAAAACATCCTCGGCTATCCCTACCGGATAAGCAACCGAACGGTTAGCTAGTTCCAAAGTCATACGAGTGGGGACTAGCTCGGGTAAAGATAATTGTTTCCACACGGACAATGGCATAAGATTGATACTCGCTCCGAGATCCGCCGAGACCATACAATTCTCAACACCCGGAAAATTACAAGGAATAAGGAATCGACCAGGATCTCCTAACTTAACCAGTAATTTTCTCAAAAGAACTGCGGAACAATTCTCATTCAATTGGGTATTGGCAATATCGAGCAATTTTTCCTTATCACTTAAAAGGTCCTTAAACTTCTTAGCTTACTTAGGCATGTGAGCGAGAACCTTGGCAAAGGTGATATTAAAATTCAATTGTTTGAACATTTTTAGGAAGTTCTAAACATGAATATCATCCTTATTCTTCAATTTCTCTTTCCTCAACCTTGAAGGATAAGGTATTGGGTTGAGATGAAGGCTTTAGAGTGGATTTCTCACTCACATCCTTTGGTGGAGAAGGGGTAGAAATGGAAGGTGAAGGAACTGGTTTGGGAACCTTAGGTGTGGTATAAGATTGAGAAACATGAGGTGTAGACGAAGGCATTAAGGGTGGTATCTCACAAGTAAAAGGTGAAGGAGGGTGGGTAGAAGTAGAAGGAATCTCGGGTCCTTGGTTAGGTGGGGAATAAGAAGGTTCTTCGGTGGTCACAGTGTTAAAAGGGAGGGCACCTTAGGGACGAAGGGTTTGAAGCATTTGCATAAATTTCCTATCGGTCGATTCTTGCATCTCTTTCATGGTTCGCTCATGTTCGGTTAATTTTTCTAGAACCAAGTCCATTTGAGGATTATGCATGTTCATTTGATTATACCCTTGATTGTTAAACCCTTGATTAGGAAAACCTTGGTTTGGATTATAATTTTGAAAACCTTGATTAAAACCTTGATTTTGAAGACCTTGGTTATAAAATCCTTGATTTTGATTATTAAACCATTGGTTTTGCCCTTGAAAATTCCCTTGATTTTGATTAAAACCCCTTGTATTTGAATTCCCTTGAAAATTACCCTGTTGAGGACCTTGGTTACTATTTTGGGCGGGTGATGGTGGTCTTTGTGGAGCTACAAACCCGAGGGAGCCAAATAGTTATTAGACTTATAAGACAAATGGTTAACATCAACATTTGGTTTGAAATGAACCTGCTCATTTTCATTGTTGCTATAAGCATAAACTTCTTGTTGTTGATTGTAAACCTTGTCACAATTATAGTACGAATGTGGTCCACCACAAGTTTCACATGTTTCACAAGTCTCTTTTAAGGAATTTACTTGCACATTGTTCTTAACATGTATAGAAAGGTCGTTCATGATTGAAGTAAGCGCGTCAATTTTCTTGTCGGTCTCACTAGTACTAGCACTAGCCATAATAACCCTTACACTCTTGGTTTGAATGTTTGCTTTGTTTTCTATTATTGCCCAAGCCTCGTTCATGGATTTCACAAGAATATTACCCCCCGCGGCACTATTAAATGAGTCTTTATCATTAAGAGTTAAACCATTGTAAAACGTATTGATTTGATGCACTTTCGTAAAACCATGTTGTGGACATTTTCGTAAAAGCTCCTTAAACGATCCCAAGACTCACTAAACGTTTCTGCATATTTTTGTTCAAAGGTAATGATGTCATCAAAGAGGTGGTCCGTGATGGTGGGAAAAAGTAGTTAATTAACTTGGTCTCTAAATCCGCCCATGTAAGAATACTTTAGGGTGGTTCCTTATCAAGCCAATTCCGGGCTTGTCCCTCGAGGGAAAAAGGAAAGAGGAGTAAACGAATGGCCTCTTATGGCACCCTATTGTATTTGACGGTGTTTGCCAATTGTATGAAACGTTTCATATGAGTGTGTGGACCATCATGTGTACGCCCTAAAATGGTGTAGCGGAAACCATTTGAATAAAACTCGTTTTTAGTTCAAAATTATTCGCTCCAATATCCGGCACCACAATCGCGTCATCATTTCTCTCAACGTGAGATTGTAAAATCTCAATCATTGGTCGATTATCCGTTGCCATCGTGTTGTTAAAAGCTCGATTCTCGGGATCGGCTTGATTGACGGTCTTTTTGTTCTTCTTCTTCTTTTTGGAAGAATTAGAAGTATTTGGTACACCACTCGGTATGTGTGCAGGCGCGCGAGTGCGCATACAACTAAACACGAGGAATGAGGTAGGAGACCTCGGTCGACTTTGAGACGAAAGGGATTATCCCTCTCGAGGTTCAATATCAAAAAGCTACAAAAAATATATATGTAATACTACTTGGGTGGCAAAACCCTCGATGAGCCTTCCTTCTCAAAATACTCACAAGTGAGCGGGGGGAATGAGGTGGCGCGAAGCACTTAAGTACCTAGCTTCCCTTAGACGGCCTTTTATAGCGCGTCGCCTATCTATTCACCTTAAAGTTCGTATTTTCTCGAATTCTTGCTTAACGAAAGTATTTATCTATTTTAGCCTTTATTTTTGTTTGATCGATACACGTATAATGAACCGGAACGCCTTCAAATACGGTGTAATGCCTTAGTATTGGAATATTGTGTATTAAAGTTCTTATACGTAATATCTTATAGTAAAAGAAAAATATTTTTGTATTTTTTATAAAAAAAATATATATTCACAATAAAAAACGAAAGAAATCGAAATAAGGAAAATAACAATAATACTTAATATTTTTGGTGTAATACTTTAGGAAAAGTATTACTTTTGGATTTTTTTTTTGGTGCAAATCTTAGGAAAGAATTTGCTTTTGATGAGTTTTTAATTTTTTGTATTTTTATATTTTTGATTTTATTATGTTTTTTATTTTTTAACAACAAAAGTAACGTTAAAAAATGAACGGATCCCAAAATCCAAACCTTCTCACAAAAATCGTCAATCGTAACGAGCGAAGCGGCAGCGGCGCCAATTTAATAACTGAATTTTTCGATTCTTTTTATCTCTATTTATCGTTCCTCGAATTGATCTCAAATAATTCACGAGATTTATCGTTTTTGGTTAAGATATATTTTTAGTTTTTATGTTACTTGAATGCACGTAAAAAGAATAAAAATAATACTATTAATAAGTAAATACTTACTAATCTAAAACAAAGTGCAATTACCACAATTAAAGCACAAAGAACGAAATTAAAATGCACAATTAAAATGCAAACGGGAATTACTAAAATGCCAAACGAGAATAAAAGTATAAATGCAAAAATATTAAAATGCTAAAAAATGTAAATGGCGAATTTATTCTAATAATGTAGAAATTAATTTTTTTATACTTTTAAATTTTTTTTATTTTTTTTATTTTTTCGCATAATAACTTTAAAAGTAAAAAATGGGATTCAAAATAAATTACAGATTTGGGGGTTTTTATAGGCAAACCCCAAGCCTGCTGGTAAGGGTTTGTTGAGCACGAATCTTCATCTTGACCGTCCAATACATATTTTCTCTTTCTTTTCTTGATCTTGTTGCTGAGATAAGTTTACTAACACACAGATTGCCAAATTGGCAAGGATGTGTGCTAGTTGTGCTTGTTGTCAGCTGACTTGGCCTCTCCTTATTGGTAGATTGATGAGAATGATGTGTCTAGACCAATCACAGGGGAGAAATGAGCCACGTCACTTTGATTCTCCCCATCTTCAAACTCCTAAATTCTTGGGGATTTATTTCTAGTGTGTGGGTTACACGCACCATGGGATAAAAAACCCATTAAACTGGTTTAATTAGGGTTAGGGTGAAAAGATGAAGGGTAGCTGGTTTAATTGGTTGAGAGAGAAAGAGAAAGGTTTTGGTAACATTGTTTGTATCGAAATAATCATGTGGTGTGTGAGAAGTGGTATACGGTTTGACTGGAAAGATATAAAAGTAAATAAACTTTTTACTTTAAGTTGTAAGTCGTCCATGTTCTCAAACCCCTAATGGGTTTTGGAAGCCCATATTCTCACATCTCATAACAAATTGTTATCATTTTGGGCTTTTGGCCCAATAATTCCATCCGTCACATGTAACTTGTAAATTGGGCCATGTTATGGGCTTGTGGTTAAAAAATGAATACTACATCTTCTTAAATGGGCTTTTGGGCCCATTAACCAAATGTGGGACCTACAAGGCCCAAATAACCTTGATAGAGTTAAATTCACTAAAAACGAACTCCTATTTGGCTTCCTTGATCTTTTCTTCAAAACCCGTGTCGTTTTTGCCAATTTTCGTGAACTTCGGACCTTTGGAATTTTTGCACTTTTGGTTCTTTGACTTTGACTTTGTCTCTTTCTTTGACTTTTCTTCAACAATTGACCGTAAATTCCCGTGTTGTCTTCCCTTTGATCTTTTGTACCTATTTCACACAAAACCACGCGTAATTCCAACTTTTACGATATTAAGCACATGATTAGGTCTTGTTTTTCATTGATTTTAGTGGTAAAAGGATAAGTGTTTACACATTTATTAATGAGGCGTTTAGGAGATTGTCTGTGTTGGAAAGTGGTGAGTATGAAGAGATGAAGAAAAAGGTTAATACGATGGAGATTCAGTTGAGTGTGGCTCGTGCGATGCGCGAGAAGGCGGAAAAAGAGTTACATATATATGTTGGTTGGAACAGTAGGTTTTATACTGAGATGGTTGAGAAAGGAGTGATTCGTAAGCGCCCAGCTGAAGATATGTCTTGTGATCGTCCGAGGAAGATACCAAAGACGATGGATGATGGACCTTCTAGCAGTTCTCAGTAGACCAGTCTATCTTTAGTAGTATCTTTTGTATCTTTTGTAAACTTTAACTAAACCGACATATTGGTTAGTAGATCTGGGACAAATTTTAGGCCTGTATAGTGTTAGGAATTTTAATGTGGAATGTTCACTAAGACAATATGCTTGTGTATACTCTAATGGAATATCTTTTGTCTTGAATTCCATATCGTACCTTATTTGTATCTTGCTTCCTTGATTATCAATTCAATCCATCTTATATAGATCCAACATTGAGTAAATGTTTATCATACTTTGAAATTGTGCAATAATAGAATCATGCCGCCCAAGAAAGCCATGACCGAGGAAGAAGTGCGTAGGATCATTGTGGAACAAGTTGCCGCATCTATGGCTGAATTTATGGCAAATGCTAGATGGAGCTGGCGGTAGTGGAGCTGGCTGTAGTGGAGCTGGCGGTAGTGGAGCTGGCGGTAGTGGAGCTGGCGGTAGTGGAGCTGGCGGTAGTGGAATTGGTGGTAATAATGTGAATGCAAATGCTGGAGGATATGTAGGAGGACTTGGACCTAATGCGCCTGAAGTCGGTGGTTGTACTTATGTGACGTTCATGAAGTGTGACCCACTCCCTTTTAATGGAACTAAAGGTGTTGTAGGATTAAGTCAGTGGATTGAAAAGATTGAGTCGGTGTTTCGCATTAGTAAGTGTAAGGATGAGGATAAGGTGACTTTTGCTATGGCTACCCTTAGAGGTCATGCATTGACTTGGTGGAATGGGAGAATTGCTTTCATGGGCATTAATGATGTTAATACTACTCCTTGGGCTGAAATTAAAAAGTGGATGACTCTGGAGTTCTGTCCCTGTAGTATGATTATACAGTTAGAACAAGAGTTGATTCATTTGAGAATGAAATGTGTGGACATTGATAGCTACACAAACTGATTCCATGAGTTAGCCTTGTTGTGTCCTCGATTGGTGGAACCCAAGGAGATCAGAATTGAACAATACATTAAAGGGTTGACCAAGAATATCTGAGGGGATGTGACACCGTCAAAACCATTGACCATTGATGATGTGGTTTGAATGGCTTACCAACTCATTGGACAAATAATTCAGGACAAGGAGGATGAAGCACATGCTGGTGAGAAAAGAAAGGGAGAAGGCGATCATGGAGGTCGAGGTAACAATAGGCAGAATTTCAATCGCCGTCAAAATCAAAGAAGGGGGAATGTAAATGCTCTTACCAACAACACACCACACAATGATGAGAAGTGTCCTAAGTGTGGTAATAAGAGGCATGCTGGCGACTGCTAGAAGTGCTGAAACTACGGAAAGCTAGGACAAAAAGTGGAAAAGTGTAAGAGGGGACTCATTTGCTTCAACTCTAGTGAAGAGGGTCATAAGAAACTGGATTGCCCCAAGTTGAAAAGGAATGGACCAGGAAGAAACAACCAGGGTGTTGCTTATCAACGTGGGACGGTTAAGGTTAAGAAGGAGGACCCGAATGTCGTTACTGGTATGTTTTTACTCAACAATCATTATGTTGTTGCTTTATTTGATTCGGGTGCTGATTGGAGCTTTGTATCTACCAAATTTAGTACCCTTATTGACATTGAACCTGTTGAGATAAGTACCAGATACGAAGTAGAATTGGCTGACGGTAAATTGGTAGAAACTAATAAGTTGTTAAAAGGATGCTCTCTAAAACTCCTGAACCATTCCTTCCCGATTGATTTGATGTTAATCGAACTAGGTAGTTTTGACATTATCATAGGGATGGATTGGTTACCCTTGAATAATGCTGCAATTTTATGTGGCGAAAAGAAGGTTAGGATTCCTTTTAAGAATAGAACGTTAGTAATTGATGGTAATCAAGGTGAATCCCGTTTGAAAATCGTTTCATGTGTTAAAGTCCAAAAGTACATCAGGAACGGTTGCCAGCTATTCTTAGCTCAAGTGACCGAGAATGAGTCTAAGGAGAAACGATTAGAAGACGTTACTGTTATCTGTGATTTTTCTGAGGTATTTCCTAATGATCTACCCGGACTTCCGCCGATAAGACAAGCTGAGTTTCGAATTGATCTAGTTCTGCACCGGTGGCGCGTGCGCCTTACCGATTAGCACCATCTGAATTGAAAGAATTATCTGAACAACTTAAGGAGTTGTCTGATAAAGGTTTCATTCGACCGAGCTCGTCACCCTAGGGAGCCCTGGTCTTGTTCGTTAAAAAGAAAGGTAGATCTTTTTGTATGTGTATCGATTACCATGAGCTGAATAAGTTGACAATCAAAAATCGATATCCTTTACCAAGGATTGATGATGTATTTGATCAACTACAAGGCTCTAGTGTATATTCTAAGATTGATCTGTGGTCTGGATATCATCAACTTCGCGTCTGTGAAGAAGATATTCCAATCACTGCATTCCAAACTCGTTATGGACACTACGAATTAAAGTGATGCCATTTGGGTTAACTAACGCACCGGCAGTATTGATGGATCTGATGAATTGAGTGTGCAAACCCTATTTGGATAAATTTATGATCGTATTTACTGACGATATTCTAATCTATTCCAAGAATCAAGAAGAGCATGGAGAACATTTAAGGACAATATTGAATTTGTTAAAGGATGAAAAGTTGTACGCCAAGTTTCCGAAATGTGTTTTTTGGTTGGACTCTGTTCAATGTCTTGGTCATGTGATTGACAAGGATGGAATTCATGTTGATCCGGTAAAGGTTGAAGCCATTAAGAATTGGTCTGCACCGACAACGCAACGGAGGTGCGACAGTTCTTGGGATTGGCTGGCTATTACAGACGATTCATTAAATAATTTTCTTTAGTAGCTAAACCCCTGACTAAGCTTAATCAGAAAAATAAACCTTTCGTTTGGGGAAGTGAAGAAGATGGAGCATTTCAGATATTGAAGAAAAAATTATGTACTGTACCAATTCTATCATTACCTGACGGAAGTGAAGATTTTGTAGTATTTTGTGATACATCTCTTAGAGGCTATGGAGCTGTCTTGATGCAGCGAGAAAAGGTGATAGCTTATGCTTCTAGAAAATTAAGGAAAAATGATGAAAATTATACTACTCATGATCTTGAGTTAGGAGCTGTAGTCTTTGCTCTTAGGTTGTGGAGAAATTATCTGTATGGCACCAAATGTACGGTATTCACCGATCATAAAAGCCTACAGTATATTCTCGACCAAAAAGAACTAAACATGAGGCAACGTAGATGGATAGAACTGTTAAGTGATTATGATTGTGAGATAAAATATCACCCGGGAAAAGCAAATGTTGTTGCCGATGCATTAACTAGAAAGGATAGAGAGCCTATCAGGGTACATTCTCTAGTCCTGACTGTGCATAATAATTTGCCTGAACAAGTTAGAAATGCACAAATAGAAGCTTGTAAGAAAGAAAATTTTATAAACGAAGGGTTTCGAGGTGAAGGAGATCCTTTAGAGGTTAGAGCAAATGGAGTGAAATGTTTAAGAGGTCGTATGTGGTTACCTAAGTTTGGAGGCTTAAGAGATTTTATCATGTTAGAATCCCATAAATCTAAATATTCCATTCATCCTGGTTCTGATAAAATGTATCATGATTTGAAGAAGTTATACTGGTGGCCGAATATGAAAGCTGATATTGCAATGTATGTTCAACAATGTTTGACTTGTGCAAAAGTCAAAGCTGAACATCAAAAGCCATCAGGACTACTTCAATAACCCGAAATTCCTGAATGGAAGTGGGAACGAATCAGAATAGATTTCATCACTAATCTTCCTAGAACATCTTCTAGAAATAATTCGATTTGGATCATTGTCGACAGACTGACCAAATCAGCTCACTTCATTCCTGTTAAAGAGCAGTTCTCATTGGAGAAGCTGACTCGTATCTATCTTGAGAATGTTGTATGTAAGCATGGAGTGCCTGTATCAATTATTTCTGATCGAGATCCTAGATTCGCGTTAAATTTTTGGAAAACCCTCCAAAGATCCTTGGGAATGAATCTCGACATGAGCACTGCTTATCACCCCCAAACTGATGCGTAGAGTGAAAGGACGATACAGACACTGGAGGATATGTTAAGAGCTTGTGTGATAGACTTTGGTAAGAATTGGTACAAACCTTTTCCTTTAGCATAATTTTCATATAATAATAGTTATCATGCTAGCATTAAGGATGCACCTTTTGAAGCTTTGTATGGTAGAAAATATAGATCTCCTGTATGTTGGAGTGAAGTTGGGGATACCCAGCTCACAGGACAGGAATTGATCCGGGAAACTACATAGATGATAGTTCAGATCAAGAAACGGCTGTTGACAGCCCGAAGTAGACAGAAAAGTTACGCGGATGTGCGGCAGAAACCGATGGAGTTTGAAGTGGGTGACCATGTGATGTTGAAAGTGTCACCATGGAAAGGCATCATAAGATTTGGAAAGCGAGGGAAATTGAATCCCCGCTATATTGGACAATATAGGATTTTATCTAGAATAGGTCTGGTGGCCTATAAATTAGAGTTACCACAAGAACTTCATGGTGTCCATAACACTTTCCATGTATCTAATTTGAAGAAATGCTTAGCATTGTGTGATGAGAAAATCTCATTGGATAAGGTCATAATTGATGAGAAGTTGCATTTTATCGAAGAACCCGTAGAGGTTATGGATCGTGAGGTAAAGCAACTTAAACAAAGTCAGATACCTATCGTTAAGGTTCGGTGGAATTCAAAGCATGGGCCAGAATTTACTTGGGAGCGAGAGGATGAAATGTGGAAGAAATACCCACACCTCTCTGACTTCAATAAGAAACAGGCATCGAAATGAAATGGATCACGAGGACGTTGATCCCTTTTAGGAGCAAATGCTGTGACAATCTGGCATTTTTAGGTAGTAAATTATTACTGGTATATTAATTTGAATTTTATTTTTGTGTTGGTTTATGAACTCACAATTTACGGGTTGAAATCAGGGCTTACGTGCATAATTTAACGTCCTTTACGATTAAACCGGGAACCCTAGGTTTGCGTATTTATATTTTTGAACTCTGTTTTTTATGAGACAATTCTTATTAGAATCATTTTGTGCCGTAGTTTCATAATTTATATATACGTTTTTCGTAAAACGATCCGAGGGCACGTAAATCGAGAAAACTAGAATCGATGAGTACCCGTAAATTAGTGGGGATGAAACAAGTTTACACTTGTCTCACCCCCACTATGGGCGTCCAATACAAGACCAAGACCACCTTTGGTGGCAAGTTTATATTAACCATGAGGACACTTGTCCTCCAACTATACTAAACCATCTAACCAAAACCAAAAACCATTTACCATTCTATCATAACATGCAAAACTAGAGAAAAATTTCCCCACTCTCTTCTTTGCTCTCTCTCTCTCTCTTTGACGTGCCATATACACCATCCACCACCACCATACATCAAAAATCTAGCCATAAACTTTACATACAATCTACATATGTTGATCCCCATTTGAAAAGATGAAGATTGGAGGTGATCTTAACAGGTAGAAAGGAGTTTCAAGAAGGTTTAGGGCTGATTTTCAAAGAAGTATACATACTTTTTGTGATCTCAAAAGTGGTCTTGCTATCTCATAAGATTGAGTTACCAAAAACCAAGTCTAGTTCATCAAAAACCTTAACCTTTCATCATATTGGTTGGTACAAGATAATTTCTTTCTGTCACCTTGTTATTTTGAAAATGTACTCATGTATTTTCTTCAAAAATATATATGTATATGATGATAAATGATGATCAAAATATTGTGTGGGGATTTTGTGTTACTAGATTAGGATAAAAAGGTTAAAATCTACAAGTAAAATGTTAAAATCATGACTAGTCACATAGGCTGTATAAAAAAGTAAGTTTAAATATCTTCACTTGGTTAAATGCCTAAGATTATTAAATATACAGATAGATAAATGATTTTTACATATGTGGTGAGTTGGCCATGCAATGGAATGTTAAAAATGAGCAAGATATGGCCAAAACACTTTTGTAGTACAAATCTGTATAGTCTGTTTTGGAAGAATTATTAAAAATACTTAGAGGATGTTTGAGAAGTATTTATATAAAGTTATTTGTAGCACACATCATGTAGTTCATGCTGTTTAAATTTGAGGTTCTATCTCCTTCTATAACTCAAGATATGACAAAAATGGTGGACTTGACTTTAGAAATCAGATTTCTTAATAAACTATATAATATAAAAAGAGCACTCAAATTAAAATACTATTATAAAATAAGTATATAAAAAGCCACTAAATAATAATAACTATTATAAAATAAGTTGGTATACTATAATAAATAAACATAACATTTTATAAAAGTAAAACTCAAATGTTTTCTAAAACTACAAAACTATATATAAGTTTTACGTCTTTTTGGCTAAAATCGAAAGATTAACGTTTTCGCCAAATAAAACTTAGATGGTCGGACACGTCTAATGTAACATTTTTATAAATCATATATTGATATGTAAACACATTTGACAAGTAAAAGTCGACAAAGCCGAGCTTTATAACTTATGGACCATAATGGGCCAAAGTAGCCTTATTGGACCATTAGGCCCAACTAGTTTGGCTTAACACTAATGGACTTACTCATGGGCTTAACCCACTTGGGCCCAACATATGAGTATAGGTCTGGTATTAAAAGTATAAATGGGCTAATATAATGCATTGGACTCTTAATGGGCTTATTGTGCCTTACTATGTAAATGGGTTAAAACTAGTATAACTAGTCTAAATTAACTAACACATAACAACTATAATGTTGTATGAGGAGATAAAATCCCACTTGATCATCATCATACTTATGACATCATCTCATATACATAACTATTATTTTTATAAAGTCATTTGACAAAGTCTAAGACCGAGTATTACTTGTTTAGGTTTCCCGCGATCGAAGCACGCACCGTACATCCTAATCACCTATAACCCGCCTTTCCCAATCAACGTGAGTTCATAGCCTCGCACTCTTTTAAATATTTTATAAATGTTTTGTTAGCCCTATATTTTATATAGTCGAACAAGAATGTAATAGGTCATCTCAGTCGTTAAATGGTCTTGTATTGTAATAAGTTAGTCGGGAAAACCGGGCTTGGACTTTAAGCTAACATTGTATAAGTTAGGGGCGTAAGACCAAAATAAAGCCAAGCCCGGCCCAAGATGAAGCCCACAAAGGCCTAAGAGCCGTGGGGTATATAACCCTCTTTCACATGTGAAAGAGGGTGTTGGTTCATTTCATAAAACACATAGTTTTAGTGTAAACCTTCCACTTCTCTCTTTACTTTCTCTTTCTACTTTTCTTCTCTTTCTCTCTCTAAGAATCTTGTGTTATGGATTGATTTGGAACAACATTTGGTATCAAGAGCCTATAGTGGATAGGTGATTAAAGATTCATGTGTGGTGTTCTTGATTTTTCGTGGCTTTTTTGATCCATTTCTCACGTCCCATTTCTCTTTTTGTGTTTTTATGGTCTTTTCTTGATACGAATCATCTACATACTAGTAATAGTGATTTGGGTATCTTGGTTTTGGCTAAAACACAAATTTTTTGGATCAAAAGTTGCGAAATTTCTTGCTTTTCTTCATTCTGAAATTCAAGCAACTGTTACGATCGGAAAGTACAAGTGAAAAGTGGGCTTCCATCGCAATAACCATCACCATCGGAAAGGGTTTTGGTTCTACATTGCGATACGTGGATTTTTATTACTTATTCCGATCTGGACATTCCGATCGTACTTTGAGATCTGGGATTCTAACGGGTTTAAGGGTTTTGTTAAGTCGTTATTCTGTGCAATTTGTCTCAGCCACATTCCGATCTAACATTGCGACAGCATATTGCGATCTGAACATTTCGACAGCCACATTCCGACTGAACATTCCGATCTGGGCATTGCGACAGTGCATTGCGATAGAACATTCCGATCTGAACATTCCGATAAGTATTCCGATGGACATTCCGATGGGTTTTTTGTTTGAGTAATTTTTGGACTTAGCCACTATCTAGACTAGTTTCGGAACGTAGTTTACACGAAGATTAAAAAAAAAAAAATTTAGATCAGGTAAAATCAAATTTTTTCCCTACTAGTTTTTTGCTATTTCTAACTCAAATTCAAAATTTGGCGATACAAAATTTTTCGGCTTACCGTTTTGTCAGACTGAGGAATTTATTGTCGGACTGAGAAATTTTTTTTCCAATTTTCGGAATTTCAATTTTAACCACACATCATCACAACAAATCCACTAAGATCTGCAATTCATCCACAAGTATTCACCATGTCTAACAACAACATCAACATTGCAACTGCTAATCAAATTCGTTTGGAACAAGGTGGCAACGGTAACCCACCTGTGCTCACTGCCGGTTGCTACGTTCAATGGAGATCTCGCTTTCTCAGATTTCTCGACGGAAAAGAAAACCGAAATGCTCTTCGTCACTGCCTTGAGAATCCACCTCCAGTTTTTGAATTCAAACCAATTACCACACAGGCAGAGGATGGTACTTCATCAACTATACGAGCTATGGAGGATTTTGACACATGTTCTGCTGAGAAAAAGAAACTCCTCCAAGCTGAAGCTGATGCTGTAAATTTCATACTCACTGGAATTGATAACGATATCTATTCCACAGTTGATGCATGTCCTAATGCTATGGAAATGTGGAATGCAATTCATCGATTGAAGCAAGGTGAGTCAATCAATGTTCAAGATCTCGAGACTAATCTACTTTGGGAGTTTGGAAAATTCACATCTGAAGATGGTGAATCCATTGACTCATATTACTCGAGATTCTACAAAATGATGAATGAGCTTGTCAGAAATCAGTGCACCATCTCCAATCATCATGCCAATGTTCAGTTTCTACTTCAACTCAAACCGGAATGGCAAAGGTTTGTGACTTTGGTCAAACAAAGGGAAGATATCAAGACTATATCTTACCACAAACTTTATGATATCTTGAAACAACATCAGAATGAAGTGAATGAACTAAGGGCTGAAAAGGCAGAACGGTCTGCTAATTCTATTGCTTTTGTGGCTGCTACTTCAACAAAACCCGTTCCCCGTCAACAACCACCTACTCATTCCTCAAAGTCATCAAGCTCATCCACCAAACCTCTAATTGCTGCTAAACACAAAGCAAAAGCAATTGTCCCCACTCCACCTCCAAAGTATGACACCGAGTCAGATGGAGACAGTGATGATGAACAAACTTCAAGGGACAAGAAGATTGAAGAACTCATGTCTTTACTCACCACAACTTATAAGAAGATCTACAAACCTACCAACAACAACCTCAGATCATCATCCAATGCTAGATATAAGGAAGTTGATCATGCACCTAGGTATGATCGTGATGCTAGGTATGATAATCAGAGGATGCTGAATCAAGTTGGGGCTAGAGATACTGTAGGCACTCCGGTGGTGCAGAAGACTGGGATTCAATGCTTCAACTGCAAGGGATTTAGGCACATGGCTAGGGAATGTAAGAAGCCAAAACGGGTTAAGGATTCGGGATATCACAAGGAAAAGATGTTGCTGTGCAAGAAAGAAGAAGCAGTAATTCCACTCACAGCAGATGAAGTTGACTGGCGTGATGACACTGATGATGAAGCCGATGATCAAGAGTTAGAGGCACATTATGTGTACATGGCAAAGATTCAAGAAGTGATCCCAGAGACTGATGATACTTCTGGACCCATCTATGATTCTGAGCCACTTGAAAAGGTACCATCACATGATAACTATAATGTGTTTGCTAACGAACGACGGCATCCTGAGCAACCTGAAAGCATCAGTGACACATATGTAATGGACACGGAGGATAGCAATATCTCTACGGATTCACAGCATATGTGTAATGATGACGGAAAAGCTGTTCAGGATACTGACTCGGATGAGGACCGTGATTTGCTTGCGTCTATTATTAATTCTTTAAAACGTGAAATTGAGGAAAACAAAGATGCTAATAAACGTTTGAAGCAAGCAAACACATCCTTAGCCGAGGAGATAGACAGGCTTAAAGAGTGTGATTATGTAAAAGAAGCTGATCGACGGGTTGCAATAGCTAATGGTTTGCTATATGAACGTAAGGTGCTCAACGAACAATATTGTTCTGAAGTAACACACGAAATTCATATGTCAAAACAGAAGATATCGGAACTTGAAGAACAACTGCTGCTACATAAACTCCAAATTACTGAATTAGAGTCGGTTAACAAAGAACAAACTGAGCTTTATAAAACTCGTGAAGAAAAGGATATTGAAAAAATTCTTGCTTTGGAAAAGAGAGTCGACACGTTAAACAACATTGTTTACAAAACGGGTCAGTCTATTCAAACTATGAATATGCTCAATAGAAATATGAAAACGAGTTTTGTCAAGCCTGAATATCTCAAGAAAGCTCAAAGTACCAAGCCTGCTCTTTATGATATCGGTTGTTATGTTGATAATCTTGCTCTTATGCTTTCCCCTGACTGCGACGAAATCATTCGTCAACAAGAAGAAAGTCGATCAAACTTAAGTGATTTAATAAACCTTTCTGATTCTAACAATCATATTAAGTTTGTCCCTCAAAAAGAACTTTCAAAAGAACAAAAGATGTATAATAGTGTTCCACCACCAAGTGATGAACCACAAAAGAAAGTTTCTTTAAAAAGGAGTTTCAAAAAGCAATCAATTTTGTTAGAAAAGCGAATTTTGGATGAAAAACGTAAATGGGATGAGAAAAGCAAAAGTGTTCAGCAATTTGAGTTTATAAAACAAGGGGTTTTAAATTTGTACAAAGGTGTCGTCGACTATGAAAAAGTTTCTAGGGATACCATTTGGAATATTAAACCTAACCCACAAGTAGAAGTCGTCATTCAACAATGCATTGTTCCAACCATTGATGATCTTTCAAAAAATGTGGAAATGTTTTATAATGCTCTCACTGAGGAAATGTTAACTGATTTAAGCTATGTCAAATCTCTTGAAGATGAAGTTGATTTTCTTCAAATTAAATTAAAGACACAAGAACACCAACTTTCTAACGAAATTGATCGACTTTCTAAGGAATACTTTTATGCTGACCATATGAATGCTATACTTGGTGTGTATACCGATCTTGATCAATATTGTCATGTAGCATGTCTAGTGTCAGAATCAGACGAGAAATGTCGCAATCTTGAAGTAGAGCTTTCAAAACAAATTCAATCATATAACAAACTTTCGAAAAGCTTTTCTCAACTTGAGAAACACTCCATTTCTCTTGAACTTGCTTTACAAAAAGGTGAAAAATCTCATAATCATAAACAGTGTCAAGAAATATCAGCTTCTTCGTTTCGTCTATTGAATGAAAAAGATTTCGAAATAAATGATTTGAAAGCTCAGCTAAAAGAAAGGGACATAGCCATAAGTGAGTTACAGAAACTCATTGAGAAAATCAAAGGAAAGTCTATTTTGGGTAAACCATCCGCCGTTCGTCAACCGAATGCGGTTAAATGCCCTAAAACATCTATTTTGGGACAATCCCCACAGACTTTGCCTAAGATAGGAAATGATAAGAGCACTAATGTGATAGCACCTGGAATGTATAAGATGAACACTAGGTCCACTCAAACTGGAACAACGCAGTTACCTCAGAATACTAGGAAAACTAATCAACGTGTGTCTTCTTCTACAGGAGTAAATCCCACTACTAGTGTTAGCAGACCACAGCTTAAGAGCACTAGAGTTGAAGATAGAGTCATGCCTAACAATAGTCAAGGGAAGAAGAATGAAGTAGAAGATCACCGTAGGAATTTTAAGTTTTCTAAGAATAAAACGTCTGTAACTGCATGTAATGACAGTTTAAATGCTAAGACCTCGAATGTTGAATTTGTTTGTGTTAAATGTGGCAAATGTGTTCGTACTTTCAATCATGATGCTTGTGCTCTTAATTATAATGGCGTGAATACTAGAACTAGGAAGCCTATTAGTATGCCCACTAGTACTAGTAAACCCACAAGAACTTTGAACCAATCCACTGAGCAACCACTTAAGAAACTAAGTGCGTTAGAATCCACTACTCTACGTAAACAAAACAGGTTAAAGAAGCTTGATGAGAACATGATTAGGACATGTACACGGGGGTATTCAAGATTTACGTCACCCGGATACAAATGGGTACCTAAGACAACCCCCATTCTAATTGGGTCTATGAATGTTAGCTTGCCTTTAGAATCTAGGTCCACTACTATTTTGGAACCCGTTTCTATCAAGGGCTCCCATTTGTCAAATGCTACATTTTCTTCTAATTCTTCTGCAGCTCGTCGAACTCATCCTATTCATAATGGACTCCGGGTGCACAAAGCACATGACGGGCAATCTCAAGCTTCTCATTAACTTCGTGGAGAAGTTTCTGGGTACGGTACGGTTTGGAAATGATCAATTTGCACCGATACTCGGATATGGAGACTTGGTTCAAGGGAATATCACTATAAAACGGGTTTATTACGTCGAGGGACTGAATCACAATTTATTCTCGGTTGGTCAATTTTGTGATGCGGATTTGGAAGTGGCTTTTCGGAAATCTACTTGCTATGTTAGAGACTACGATGGGAATGACCTTCTTACAGGTTCTCGTGGTTCTGATCTCTACACAGTAACTCTTCAAGACACATCTTCAACAAATCCAATTTGCTTAATGGCTAAAGCGTCATCATCTCAAGCATGGTTATGGCATCAACGATTGTCACATCTCAACTTTGACACCATCAACTTGCTTTCGAAGAATGATATTGTGACCGGTCTTCCTAAGTTAAAATTCGTCAAAGACCATCTTTGTTCTTCTTGTGAGTTGGGGAAAGCAAAACGAAAATCTTTCAAATCAAAGACTACCTCAAGCTCAAAAGGACGATTGGAACTTCTACACATGGATTTATGTGGTCCCATGCGTGTAGAGAGTATCAACGGGAAAAAGTATATTCTCGTGATTGTTGATGATTACTCTAGATACACATGGACTTTCTTCTTAAGGTCCAAAGATGAAACACCAGAGGTTCTCAAAAACTTTCTCAAGATGATACAACGCAATCTTCAAGCTCAAGTCTTGACCGTAAGAATGGATAGGGGTACTGAATTTTTGAACAAGAACTTGCAATCTTACTTTCAAGAAGAAGGCATCGAACATCAAACGTCTATTGCTCGAACTCCTGAACAAAACGGCGTTGTCGAAAGGCGGAACCGTACTTTGGTTGAGGCTGCTCGAACAATGCTTTCTGCTTCAAAATTACCACTATTCTTCTGGGCTGAAGCAATTGCAACTGCCTGTTATACTCAGAATTGTTCTCTCGTTATCCCTAGACATGAAAAGACACCTTACCACATCATCAATGGCAGGAAACCTACTGTCAAATTCTTTTTCGTATTTGGATCTTTATGCTACATTATTAAAGACGGTGAGAATCTCGACAAGATGAAAGAAAAAGGTGATGCATGTATTTTTGTGGGGTATGCGACATTGTCGAAAGGATATCGGGTCTATAACAAGAGAACAAAGATCATTGTCGAAACAATTCATGTGAACTTTGACGAATTTCCACAAATGGTACTTGATCACAACAGCTCAAGTCCCGCACCTCAATGTCCAACAATGGCACCTACACACAACAGTGTACGTCCCGTGCAAGAATGTCAAGAAAATACTCCTACAGCAGACTCGACGGATATGACACAAATGAATGAGTTGGTTGATTTATATGATCCAATGTTTGATGAATATTACTATGGAAACAATCAAGTTGTGTCAAAGCCTTCCGCTGTCAATACTGCTGATGCACCCGAACAAAATCAACAAGACACAACTGCCTCTACTTCAGCAACCGTTGCTCAAGAGAATATTCCATTGGATACTCAACAAACTCCAGAAACAGTCATACAACCAACATCACCAACTGTCAATGCTAAAGGAGGTAACAACAATCAAGCAGTCGATGCACAACCTGACGATGAAGAATTTATCAATCCGTTCGGTACACCGGTACACGAAGTCAGAGAGTCTTCTACTCAACATGTTGATCCGTCCAAAATGCATACATTCTACCAACCATATCCATCCACTCACCATTGGACACGTGATCATCCATTGGAACAAGTCATTGGAAATCCTTCACAACTGGTTCGAACACGCAGACAACTCGAAACCGATGGTGATGTATGTATGTATGCACTCACCGTGAGTTCAACTGTACCTACAAACATCAAACAAGCCATGACTGATCATGCGTGGATTGAATCAATGCAAGACGAAATTCATCAGTTTGAACGCCTAAATGTTTGGGAACTTGTTGACCGACCCTATGGAATGTCAATTTTAGATTTCAAATGGATCTGGAAAAACAAACTGGATGAAGAACAAACCATCATCAAAAACAAATCTCGTCTTGTGGTTAAGGGATACCGTCAACAAGAAGGCATAGACTACGATGAATCATTTGCTCCAGTCGCTCGTTTGGAAGCAGTCAGGATATTCCTTGCTTATGCTGCACATAAGGGCTTCACGGTTTTTCAGATGGACGTTAAAACTGCTTTTCTCAACGGTCCTCATCATCCTGACAAAGTCTCTCGTCTCAAGAAGGCTGTATATGGACTTAAACAAGCTCCAAGGGCATGGTACGAAGAACTTTCAAACTTCTTGGTGTCCAAAGGATTCTCCAAAGGTTCTATTGATCCTACTCTCTTTACTAATAAATATGGGGATGACATAATGCTGGTGCAAGTTTATGTTGATGACATTATTTTTTGTTCTACGAACCCAAAACTTTCAAAACGTTTTGAAAAATTAATGCACAGCAGATTTGAAATGTCAATGATGGGGGAGCTAAAATTCTTTTTAGGCCTCCAGATTCATCAATCCCCACGTGGTATCTTCATTAACCAAGCTAAGTATGCTCAAGAGATACTTAAAAAGCATGGTATGACCTCATGTGCTCGCGTTGGTACACCATTGTCGACCACATCCCTAGACGCTGACTTGTACTCATATCCCGTAGATCAAACGCGATATCGCAGTATGATCGGGTCACTTATGTACCTTACAGCCAGCAGGCCTGATATTCATCATGCCACATGCTATTGTGCACGATATCAAGCCAGACCTACTCAAAAGAACCTCAAAGAGGTTAAACGGATCTTTCGGTACCTTAAGAATACCATTCACATGGGACTCTGGTATCCGAGGGAAACCGGTTTTCATCTAACAGCTTTTTCAGATTCTGATCACGCAGGTTGTCTTGATAGTCGAAAAAGCACTTCTGGTAGCATACAATTTCTAGGGGAAGACAAGCTTGTCAGCTGGTCGTCAAAGAAGCAGGATTGCACTTCGCTCTCATCAGCTGAAGCAGAATATGTGGCTCTATCCGCGTGTTGTGCTCAAGTCCTTTGGATGAGAACTCAGCTCACGGATTATGGCTTCCACTTTGATAAAATACCTATGTATTGTGACTCAAAGTCGGCCATAGCCATATCTTGCAATCCGGTTCAGCACTCCCGCACCAAGCACATCGATGTCAGATATCACTTCATCAAGGAACAAGTGAAACGCGGCATCGTGGAATTATACTTTGTCAGAACTGAGTACCAGCTGGCAGACTTGTTTACAAAAGCTCTATCGAAAGATAGGTTTGCGTATCTCGTTGGCCGTCTTGGTATGAAGTATATGACTCCAGAAGACTTGGAGGTTTTGGCAAATGAAGCTGCTTGATATTCTCTCACAATGACTTCTAGGCGCATCACAGCTTAGAACTCGGACCTCAACTAAGGAAAGTTTATCTCGGACGATAACTTATCCTTCTCAACGAGAAATTCATATTTCTCGGTCATGAGCTTCTCATAAAAACATTCAAAGTTTTTAAGTTCATGAAAACGATTTCTACGTAAATGTCAGCTTAGAACTCGAACTTCAACTTAAGGAAAGTTTATCACGGATGATAACTTATCCTTCACAACGGGAAATTTATTTTTCTCGGTCATGAGCTAGTCACAAAACAATCAAAGTTTTGAGCTCATGAAAAACGGACCCGAAAGGGGAGTGTACGTTTCAGTGCGCTTTCCCTAAGCAATAGAAGAGAAGTCTTCTATCCTGATTATTTTAAAACCGTTGAACACAATTTTTCAAGAATTTCTCAAAAGGTTTTTCTAAATCTTTCAAAATTGTGTGTTCAACACTCCCTTCCTCATAAGTGGTTTTTATATCTCAAAATTTTCATATGTTATTTTGATCAATTTTTGAGGGGGAGCGTTTTAAAATCAAGCCTTTTAATGTTGTTGGGTACATCTCTAAAATTGTCATATTTTATGTATCCAACACATTCCGAAAATGATATGAAATTGTCAAATGTAATATATTATATCAGAAAAGGCATCTCAACTCCGTACCTCAACATATTTTGTGGTGTCGTTTTTCTAAAATTTTGTCAAATTTTGTCTCAAGACACACATATATTGTTGAGGGGGAGCGACCCGACTGAAAATGTTCCATGATTCATGCGTGCACACATGTTTCTCTCCCGTCGATTTTTCGGAAAATGTCATATTTTAATCAATTGGTATCTCTAATATTATATTTTTATATTAGAGATAGGGGGAGAAAATGTGATTAAAATGTAATATATCGCAACATGTGATCTTAAAGACTCAAGTGCAACTCTTTCCTTCACATGCTAAACTATTTCGTATATCGATGCATGTTTGTAGGGGGAGCTTTTTCGGAAATGTAAAACTTTCAAGTGTTAAAAGTTTTGATTTTTATCAAACACTTTGAATGGTTTTCAATGGTTTAATGGTTACGATCTATACCCAAAACAACCTACTATCCACGACAGAACGATGGAGTCAAAAGGTGGTTTAGGATAGGAAACTAAGTCCTATGATCCAACCAGAACCGGAGGGATCTACCCAAGAACATTCCATAGCTAGAAATAGTTGTCCTTAGGAAAGATGGAGTTGAATGAAGCTGAATGCGGACCAATTACTTAAGTTAGCACTGGAACAATCACAACAAGGTGCTAGTGATGACGTATTGGTAAGCATTGAAGGAGTTGAATATTCTATGCAACTTAGGCAGAAACCGGGTTAACACATCTTTTGGAGACAAGTGTCATGGACCCAATGATGCGATGCACAACCCTTCCCCAGCAATTCGAGTTTCTCTCAAAAGAAACTTGTCTCATTGTCACGGAGATCAACACGTATCTATTGACTTTCTCACTTTGAGTCAGTTAATATTGAAAAAGGTGGCAGTCTGCTCCAGCCTCCGATTACCAAAAATGCACTTATTGAGTCTAGAGCCAAACGAGATCAATTTATCATCTCATTAGGACACAATCGAGTCCTACGCATTATCCTTGTGATATTGCCAGAACATCTGAGTGATACGATTCACAATGAAGATGGAAATCCTGCTTGAGCCAGCATCAAACAAGCTCATGGTAGGTAACTTGTGCGATTCTACACGAATCAAACCTGTGAGAACTGGAAAGCAACTAAGTTTGGATTCTTAATTGATTCAAACTTGATTTCAGGTTTCTTCGCAAAATCCATGTGATCTTGCCAGAACATTCAGAGTGACACTCATTAGTGTTCACAGTGACGAATGGAAATCCTTCCAGTGTCAACATCAAACAGCACTGCGGTAGGTAACTCGCAAGATTCTCTATGAATCAAGCTTGTGACAAACTGGAAAGCAACAATGGTGCGATTCTTTTAGAATCAAACTTGTTCCAGGAAATCTGAATTGACGACTCTAATCAGACGGATAATTTATCCTTATGATTCACTCTTTATGTTCGCAGTCTGCTTTGAGACGGTCGAGTAAAGAGAACTGGCTACTACCGCCGGGAAACCCTGTCAAGGAGGTTCTTAATCGAATCTATCTGATCACAGGTACGGTATTTAATACCGTTTAACGGTCTTCACCGACCGGAGGTAAAACGCTACCGAGTTAGGATGAAATGTTCAAAGCCATTTCATCCGTGTCTATATATGTTGCTGCATATCAAGAAGGTGGCGTAGCTGTGCACCGATGTCGATTCAGAAGTCACAAGAGCACAAGATGGCGATAATCAAGATACCTAAGAATGTAAGAATGTAATAGGTCATCTTAGTCACAAGGAGTACAGATGAAGATCTCAAGCACTCAAAGTCAAATGACAAAGGCTCAAGATAAAGATCACGAAAGCATGAAGGAACAAAGTTATTACAAACAAGATCAAGACCAAGATACAAGACCAAAGCAGGAAGATCTCCTCTACAAGAATGTATTCACTCAATCATCTTATGCTTTTTAAGCTTTTTAAGATGACCGATACATTGGGGGAGATTGTTAGCCCTATATTTTATATAGTCGAACAAGAATGTAATAGGTCATCTCAGTCGTTAAATGGTCTTGTATTGTAATAGGTTAGTCGGGAAAACCAGGCTTGGACTTTAAGCTAATATTGTATAAGTTAGGGGCGTAAGCCCAAAACAAAGCCAAGCCCGGCCCAAGATGAAGCCCACAAAGGCCTTAGAGCCGTGGGGTATATAACCCTCTTTCACATGTGAAAGAGGGTGTTGGTTCATTTCATAAAACACATAGTTTTAGTGTAAACCTTCCACTTCTCTCTCTACTTTCTCTTTCTACTTTTCTTCTCTTTCTCTCTCTAAGAATCTTGTGTTATGGATTGATTTGGAACAACATGTTTTATAAACCCGCGAGGGAGATAACATGCTAGTTTTGATAAAAATAGAACACAAGTAGTCCCGATAGTATGCTTATTGATATGGACCCGAATGATATTATGACCCAATGAATGAGATGAAATGGATTATTATTAGTTAGGTTATGTAACTAAAAGTCCCATTAGCATGAATATTGAACTACCGAGATTTGGTAGATGCTTATGCATATAATAATACTATTTGGGGAAGATCACCCCAGTTCGCGCCTTGACGGTTGATCCCCGTCGTGCCACATTTATTGGTAAGAAAATTTAAGTATGAGAAGATTTATATAGCGTGATTTTAGTGACGACGCGCTAATTTAGATGGGCAATTTTTTTGTCGAGTTCGCGGCCCGTTGTTTATTTTAGTAAGGTAGCAATGTCATACGGCTGGTAATAATCCAATACAAATAACGATAATAATGTTACCTATAATGGTAATATTGAGACTATGGTCTCATGGACGGTATAAGATGTATGACTTGATTTATAATATATTGCCTGACTAGCAATACGAGGACTCACTTCTGATATTATACTTGTGTTCTGCTTTCTATAACTATTTTATATAACAGATTTATTAAACTCTATGAATTCACTCGGCATTCGCTGATATAATTTTTGCATGTTTTATCTCAGGTGCTTGAAGGTAACTTGGATGGAGATCAACTTTGATGGCCCACATAATAATGATATTCATTCGAACTATATTTTGTAAACTTTATGACTGTGAAACTGGGAGACCTTGTGTAAACTTACAACTTTTATACGAATGAATGTATGCTTGACCTTGTATAACCCTTTTTATGTGTTGTCTATGATTTGAGTTATTGTGCTATCCTGTAACACTGTATTGACCCTTCCGTTGATCCGATACGAAATTTGAGAGTGTTACAGTCACCATCATTATTTGGATAGCAAAGAGAACCAAATACATGAAGATATGATAAATCTGGTACTTTTCCTTGTAGAAGCTCATAAGGTGTTTTACGATGGCGTTTACGAATTAGTGACCGGTTTTGGGTGTAAACTTCTGTAGATACTGCTTCTGCCCATAAAAACAATGGAGCCTTTACGTAAATTAACATCGTTTGAGCAGCTTCCATAAGTGTGTGATTTCGCCTTTCAACGACACTGTTTTGTTGTGGAGTGCGACTAACGGATGTTTCATGAGATATGCCAACTTCTTCATAATAATCACGCATGATTTGATTCACAAATTCGGTTCCATTATTTGTACGAATGCGTCGTACACTAGTGTTGAGACGCACTTGAATCATCTTGAGAAATCCGATGATGAATTTAGGTGCCTCATTTTTTGTTGTAAGAAATTTCACCCATGTAAACCGAGAGTAATCATCGACAATTACGAGGATGTACTTTTTGCCACTAAGACTTTCAACACGCATTGGCCCACAAAGATCCAAATGCAACAAATAAAGTTTCTCTTGGTTGGTGTCTTCAGTCATGGGTTTGTATGATTTCTTTGTGCTTTTCCCCATTGTACATGCGGAACATAAATGGTCCTTGTGAAATGTAAGTTTAGGAAGACCACGAACAAGTTTGTTTTTCGCCAAATGATTAATAGCTTCAAAGTTAAGACGAGATAACCGTCGATACCATAACCATGACCTAGTCTTTGATGCTTTGGAGAGATGACATACGGGAGAAGCGGCCATCATATCTTGTAGAGACAAAGTGTACAAATTATTCCCTCTAGTACCTTTCAATAAATCAACCCCTTCCAAATTACGAATGAAGCAGGTATACTCTCGAAAAGCAACTTCTAGGTTTGCATCACAAAATTGTCCCACATAAAATAAGTTGTGACCGAGACCTTCCACATAATACACTCTTGAAATTATAACATTCCCAAAATGATATTCACCGTAACCCATTATCTTTGCAATATGATCATTTCCAAATCGAACCGTACCAAGAAACTTGCTGACAAAAATTCTAAGCTGAGAGCGATCTCTGGTCATATGTTTAGAGCAACCAGAGTCCAAATACCAGAGAACAATTTGGACCACCTGTTTTCAACAACAACAGTAGACAATGCATTGGAAACTATTGGTTCCTGAGTGTTAGCAGATACATATATAATATTATCAGAATTGCTAACATTTGTGTTGCCCTTAGATTTCCTGCGTTTTCTATTGTGAGTTTTACCACTAACAGGTTTTATTGTTCCAACTTTCTGAGGTTTTGGAGTATTAGCGGGCACTACAGTGGAAGTAGACCTATTAATACAAGGTTTTTGCCAAGTATGAAAATTAAGTTCGTAGAATGTGTCTAATCGAATTGATTACTGGTTGAAACTGTGACTCAGTCGTCTTTTGGTGAAAAGAAAATGATTTGTCGTTGTTGTAAAATAAATGTGCAAAAATTTAAAGTAAATTGTGAAAAATCAAGACTCTAAAAGTAATTAATTAAATAACAAAAATTAAAGCTCGACAAAAAGTAAATTTGACAATGAAATAAAAAGGCAAACTTGAAATTTAAATAAAGAAAAACAATTAAAATAACACTAAAGAAAAATGGCGGGAAAAATAAATGCTTGAAAATAAAAAAGAGGATAAACAAAACCTGAGTCGGAATCCAAAATACTGTCACTATCCGGAATACCCAACAAGCTGCTTATCCGGAATAAACCAAACTGAAAATTATCCGGAATCAAAAATTGACCACTATCCGGAATCCTATTTCTAGCTACAATCCGGAATACGTGAAGATGCCCATATCCGGAATATTTCCAAATTCTTATTCGGAATAATTGTGAACTCAAGCATATCCGGAATCCATGATCTTGCTGTTATCCGGAATTCGCGTTTTGAGTTTATCCGGAATCAGGATGAATGCCCATATTTGAAATAATATTTCGGATAGAATCCGGAATCCCTAACTCTTATTCTTATCCGGAATCCAAGTCTTTGACTTATCCGGAATCTTTTGATCAGTCACCTTATCCGGAATTGGTTCCTATGGCTACCCAGAATGTGTAGATTCGAAGCTTATCCGGAATTTGGTCATGTAGGTCTTATCCAGAATGTTGAGCTCTTTTTCTTATTCGGAATATTGAATTCCACTTGATATCCGGAATACAATGGTTTTAAAGAAACCCGGATAACAACAACATGCAATTAAGCTAAGAACCAATATTAAGCTAAAAACTAATAATTATATAACTAAAACTTTAACCAAATCAAATTTAAGAAAAAGGAAATAAGCCAAAATTTAAAAACTTTTGAAAACACTAAATAATAAAAATATTTAAAATAAACTTTTTATAAAAGGGGAAAGGCTGAATTTATGTAACATTTTTGTTCAAATTAACTAATGTACGCAAGATACTTTTTTTATTCCATATCTACGCAACATACTTTCAAATACTTACTAATCTACGCAATATTGACCAAAATGTGACTTGTTTGACCGGTTACCAATTAGAAAAGTTACAATTTGTTCCTTTCGTCTACATGGACTTCCACCATTATTCGTTTGACATTTTTTTCGATAAAAACTTAGTAATGATACTTTGACTTTAATACACATATTTTTATTCACGATTTTATACACACTTTTTTATACGTGCAATTATATACAGTTTTTATACGCGAGAAAATTTGAACTTTGACAGACATTTTAGCGTCAAAACTGATCTCGTAGACTCCGAAAATCTCGCGCTAAGTCAATGTATACGTTCGGTACAACTTTCATGTTTTACGTTTTTCATGTAAAAGATATTTAGATGGTCGAAACCTCGAATTAAAACTGTGACAGCAATACTAGTATTTTCAGTAATTAAGTAAATTCGGATTTCAACGATCTCGTTTAGTGCTAAAAACTTACTTTTAAGTCTCTAAACCTATCACTGACTAAATATAAACAGTATATATATAAAATATTCTTAAATAAAGTTTAAACTTATAACGATAGTAGTATGATAAAAAATGGAAAATTAATAAGCACATAACATGCGTCTAAAAATGTGTATCGAAGTGTGTGTATACAAACGTGTATAAAAAGGAGTGTATAAAAAGGTATATAAAACTGAGTGTATATACACGTTTTTATACAACTTTTATACACACAATTTTATAAAAAAAATTTACATTTTTAATACACACAATTTTATACACACGTTTTTATACAACTTTTATATACGTTTGTATACACACACTTCGATACACATTTTTAAACACATGTTTTGTGTTTGAGTTTAATCTTAAACGAGAAATTTTTCGAGCAATTTCTTTTCACAGGTTTTTTTTTAGATAAGTAATGGAATCGATCTGGTGCACTTATTAAATTTTCTATATTTATCATACTACTATTTTTATAAGTTTTAAACTTTTTTTTTATAATATTTTACGTATAGAATGTCTATATTTAGTCATTGATAGGTTTAGAGACTTCAAAGTAAGTACTTAGCACTAACCGAGACCATCGAAATTCGGATTTACTTAATTACCGAAAATACTAGTATTGTTGTCATAGTTTTAAATCGGGGTTTCGACCATCTAAATGTATTTTTCATGAAAAACATAAAACATGAAAGTTGTAGAGAACGTATACATTGACTTAACGTGAGGTTTTCGGAGTTTACGGGATAAGTTTTGACGTTGAAATCGTCTGTCAAAGTTCAGAATTTCTCGCGTATAAAACGTGTATATAATAACACGTATAAAAGTGTGTATAAAATGTATATAAAAATACGTGTATTAAAGTTAAGGTATCATTACTAAGTTTTCTAATGAAAAAAATGTCAAAGGACTAACGGTGGAAGTCCACGCAGACCAAAGGACCAAACTGTAACTTATCTAAGTGGTAACCCTCAAACAAGTCACATTTTGGTCAATATTGCGTAAACTAGTAAGTATTTGAAAGTATGTTGCGTATATCCGGAATAAATAAAGAATCTTACGTACATTAGTTAATTTGAACAAATACATTACATAAATTCAGTCTTTCCCCTTTATAAAATAACTTTTAAAAAAAAACTAATTAAATTTAAATCAAACACACAATAAGCTATAAAATCAATAAGCCAACACAATCAAACACATAAAATCATAACAAATAATCAAATAAGCATGACAATAAACAAATAAGCATAAAGATTAAGCAAAACAAGAAAGGTAGAATGAGAGATTAATTAAAAACTTGATTAAAAATAAGATTCAACAACACAAAATTAAACTTACTTGAAATTAAAGGCAAGAATTTAAATGAAATTAAGTAAATGACAATAAGAAAGTGCAAGTAATTTAATGGAAGAACTATGTGTCAAATAGCCAACACCTCCTAATGTGTCATTAGGAGGGTATATATAGGTGATTAGGGAGGTTAGCATGTGTTGCTCCTTTCTTTCTTTTCTCGTCTTTTCGTCTTCTAAATTCTTCGACTTTTTCAACTTTGTCTCGGGATTAATTGAACTCGTCTTATAATTTCTTCATTTATTCGACTTGAGTTCTTCGACTTCATTAAACTTCCGTCTTTAGACTTTTTCTTCGATAAATCTTCAGAATAGGCCTTGTACTTCCGTTCTTTTTGCACTCTTGATCTTTTGACTTCATCTTTTGTCTTTTTCTTCGATAAAAGCCTGTGAAAGCCCGTGTTTTCTTCCCTTTTCACATTTTGATCCTAAATCACAACAAAAACACAAACCACGCATAATTCTGACATTTACGACATAAAATACACGTTTTGGCTTGGTTATTATTATAATTAAGTGGTAAAAGGATAAGTGTTTTCACACTTATTAGACGCCCTACACTTGACAATTGCAATGTCCTCATGCAATGCATTAGTTACAAAGCAGGTTTTACATTTTTCATCATAATCAATCCACCTTGGCCTTTATTAAACACAAGACGTAAAAGATATTGAAAATAATAAAATATTCAAAGAAGAAAACAAGTAAAAAGATCAAAAACTTACCTTAGGGTTTTGGAATGTCATGAATGATTATCACCCTCAAGTTTCACGTTTCCCTATACCAAGCTTAAAAACGAGATCATTGTTATTATAAGTTAGCAAACTATCACAAACTCATGTGGGCCAATTATTTACTTAGACTCCCTTATTCCTAGGTGTATCTCTTATATTTTAATGTTGTGTTGAATGATCACGAGGATGCATTGTTGACTTATTTCGATAGTTATTTAGGCTGAAAATAAAGTAGGACGATTTAATCAATAGTTAGCTAAAGGACAAAATCTTTTAAAACTGCTTCTCGGGACCTCATAAAGTTCATATCTTGGCATAACTTGCTTCACGATTTGAGACCTTTCTCGGACCGATATTTGGCAGTGACTTCATACTTCGAATCTTGAGAGACGTTCATGAAATAATGGTCTTCTCTTCATAATAGGAATATCTTCACTTGAGTTTTTTGAGAGGTTCTTCATATTTGGACCATGACTTCTTCATTTTTCTCCAATCATTATTTGGGATTTTGATATACAACGATCCGCCTCCTTTTAGGACTTGGATCTATTTATCCTCATACCTTGTTAGGGCCTTTTTGGATAGACTTCTCCATGATCTTTAGGGGAGTATTTTATTTTCGTCGTGTGTCTCGACCCTTCATGTTGATTTTTGATAAATGATTCTTTACATCACTTTTGGATCTTTAGCAACAAAATGTAGCCCTCATGTCTTGTTAGGACCTTTTCGGACTCGCCAATCTTCGCATCCCGCTTCAATAAGTTATGCCTTGGCTATGAACTCTAATTAATACCGAGCAACTTTTAAACAATCTTGGGCTAGGAGCTAAGTAACTTTTCAAATCGTACAACCTTATTTATTGCAAATATATTTATTAGCAAGCGATGGGAGAAAAAGCTTATACTCAACTCACATAAATTCATAAAAGAATACCGAACTTATAATTGACTCTATCATCTCTCGTTCTCTACAATTTAAAATCTCAAAGAATGAGACTCGTGGATGCTTAGCCAATTAAATCAAAGTTTTGGGTTTTCAAGTCGTCTATAGGAACTTGCATCTTCTTAGACTTTTTCAAGTTTAGAATTCGCATTTTAAAGTTCCCTTGATAAACGAATTTCTACGATCAATTATAGGAACTTGCGAAAAGTTCTTGTTCTTAACCCATAAGAATTAAGACTTTCGCGTTTTAAAGTTACCTATATAAAAGCCTAGCAAAACTTGACTTAAACACGTTAAGGATACTAGTTAGAGTAAACTTAGATAAGTAAACTCGGGTTGAGTCAAAAGATTCATGACTTTTTAAAAATTAAAACCACTTTATTAAAATTTATTCTAGCAAAGAAGGAAAATAACTATACAAAGGCAAATACTAATAGGCCCAAACAGATCAAAAATTTTGAAAAATGTCGAAAAATCAATTTTCCGGTTAAAATGAGGACAAATACAAGGAAAAGCCCACTTAACTTCGATAGAAGTCCAACTACACTTAATATAAACATTGTCCTCAATGTTTAAGCATGTGGAAGTAACCTCCCCTACACTTAGGACATTGTGCATGTTGTTTAAATCTTGCTAAGGTAGAGACAACTAAAGTGATTCCTATTTTAATATTGAAGAATATAAAATAGAGAATCAAAAGAGTTTAGTATAGAACCGGGAATACGGGTACACGGAATCACGGGTCGTCAAAAGTCATCAAGAATGGATCTTTGATAGCTTGAATCCTTGCATATGATTAGAAAGAAGACAACAAACACATACCAGGGTCTCCCCTACATATATTATAAAAACAAAAGAAAAAGGATAGATACTACGGGTTGCCTCCCGAGAAGCGCTTGTTTTTGTTAACCGAGTCGTGAGCCTGACTCGACCTTTATTAGCATAGTAAGAAGCTTGAAACACATCCACCTGATCAAATACATGGTTCTCTTCCGTCAGATAGCACAAGCTTAAGGCGAACAAGGCAAGCCAAAGAAGAGTAGGCAAGGTTGCCTTAAGCAGAGATTGAGCATGGTGGTAGAGAGTGTGATGAGGTGCAAGCATATCTCCATAAGTTCCAAAAATCATTCCTTTTATTTCATCAGATGGATACTGAGATGGCTTAAAAATTGCGATACCGAGATCGAACACCTTTTCCTTTAGGGGAAAATAACACTCAGGCTCAGTAGACCTTGAAGAATATCCGCTCATAAATCGTACAATCTTATCCACAGAAGGTGGATAGAGAGGTGTCAAAACATAAGTACTGCGGATATCGGTGTGTTACGGCTTCTTCTCCTTTAAAACGGGTTTCTTCATATCCAAAGGAGGATAAAGAGCATCATCAAAGTCCAAAGGAGGAGAATCATTCTCATCTGGGAAGTAAGTGTTGAGAAAAGTAGCAAAATCTTCCTCAAATGA
Organism: Glebionis coronaria; assembly: GCA_025667525.1. Lineage (NCBI taxonomy): Eukaryota > Viridiplantae > Streptophyta > Magnoliopsida > Asterales > Asteraceae > Glebionis > Glebionis coronaria. The sequence continues at coordinate 175,683,140 of CM046874.1, forward strand.
GTAGTCATCCAAAGTAGGATCAAGCATTGTTGGTGGAGGATCTTCATCAAAAATAGGAACAAGGTCATCATGTGAAGAATCACTCGAAAGAGTATCGACATCATCAAAATCATAATATGTTGGCATGTCTTTATACTCTAAAGTAAAATCATCATAATCGTCCACATCAGAACTATAATCATCATCATAGTCATCATAAATTGGTGGAGACTCATGAATTAGTGGGGCATCCAATTTGGAGAGAGAATCATCCACATCATCTTGGAAAAGTGGATTATTATAGCAAGAATCGAAAAGAGGATTGTTGTAGACGACAAAATCATCAAGCTCATTAATCATATTCGCTGATTCTCTTCCATTTGATTTGGTTATGATCTTCCCCATTTTAAATACTTGTGCATCATTCCTGACTCTTAAGATTAGCTCACCTTCGGCAACATCGACTAATTCTTTTCCGGTTCTCAAGAATGGCTGACCAAGTATTAACGGAATACGAGGGTCCATTTCATAATCAACAACAACAAAGTCGACCGGAAAAGTGAAGGTACCAACTTTAATAAACACATCTTAGGCAATACCAACGGGGTAAGCGAGAGTGTGATTTGCTAGCTCAAGAGTCATCTTTGTTGGTGTAAGGTCGGGTAATGATAGCTTTTTCCAAACACTTAATGGCATCAAATTAATACTTGCCCCGAGGTCGGCTAAGGCAGTAAATTCTTCGGTTTGGTTAAAAATGCATGGCAACACGAAACGACCGGGATCTCCAAGTTTTTCCAGAAGTTCTTTAAGAATGACTGCAGAACAGTTTTCATTTAAGCGTGTGTTGACAAACTCAGCCATCTTTTCCTTCTTGTTAAGCAATTCTTTGAATGCTTTGACGAATTTCGGCATTTGGACAAGTGCTTCAACAAGGCTAATGTTGAAATTCATTTGAGAGATCATCTTCATAAATAAAGTGATTTGAGCATCCTCTTTAGTAAGCAATTTGCTCTTGTCTAGCCGAGAAGGATAATGGATGTTGGGTTTAGGTGGTGTAGGTGTAGCAGGTAAAGGTTGAGATGTTTAAGGTTTAAAGGTGGAAGGTGGGGTTGGTGAAGGGTGTTTCTTGGGTACTACTTCTGTAAGAGGTGGAGACGGTAATGGAGAACTAATACTAGGCGTGGGAGTAGGAGGGATAAATGGTGGTGGGGGAGGTGTAGATGGAGTAACTGGGGGAGGGTTAGATGGTCCTACTAAGGTTGCTCCACTGCGTGTAGTAATAGCACTCACATTCGCTCTCGGGTTGGTGACGGTATTTGAAGGAAGAGAGCCCGAAGTAGAGGGTTGAGTACTTGGTAAGAAACTAGCTAGCATATTCTTCAAATCATTTGTTTGATTGCTAAAAGAGTTTTTCATATCATGTCGAAGCTCGGTTCTAATATCATTCCCTTACTTAGTGATATCTCCTTTCAAGTTGATGATTTGGCTTTGCAGATTCTTAACTAGCTCTCCTTGGGTCCTCATAAAAGCTTCAATATCATGATTAATGGGTGGTGCTTGTTGAACGGGTGGGTGATAAGGATTAGAAGATCGAGTTGGGTTTGGATTGCTTCTAGTGTAGTTTTTGGGGTTGTGGTTTTGAGGAGAAAAACCGGGTGAAAGAAAGTTGTTAGAACGGTAACTTAGCAAGTTACGATCACCTTGAGGTCGGGCTTGATAGCTTTCTGTTGAATAGTTACCATGAGCCGCATACACGTTTTCTGGATTCTCATGAGTAGAAGGACAATCAGTGTATGAATGAGGACCGCCGCAGATCTCACAAGAAAGTGCTACAGCTTTAACTTGTTGTTGTTGTTGATTTGTAGCCAAGAGTTGCATATTTTTGCTCATTTCGATCATTGCGCGGGTCAATTCGGTCATATCAGGGTTTGAAGAAGTAGAAGACACATTGACTCTCGGGTTATTCCTTGAAGATGCGAATGAATCCTAATTTTTGTGATGAGTAGTCATGTTCTCGATAAGCTCTCTACACTCCTCGAGTCTTTTTTTTACAAATGTGCCACCGGCGGCTGCAGTAATCGTATCACGATCACGAAAAGTTAAACCGTTGTAGAAAGTATCAATTAAGGTGACGGGGAGCATGTTATGGTTTGGACATCGATCAATCAAAACATTATATCGTTCCCAAGCATCAAAAAGTGATTCATAGGGTTCTTGAGTAAATCCACTAATTTGATTCTGAAGGCTCGTGACAATGGATGGTGTAAAATAGCGCGACAAAAAGCGTTGAGTCATCTCATCCCAAGTATGAATTGAATTCTTCGGAAGACGATCAAACCATTTTTCGGCATGGTGGGATAAGGTGTGTGGAAATATGTGAAGGCGAAGAAAATCCATTGTGACCCCGGGCAACTTCATGCTTTGAGTAACAATAATGAATTTGTCGAGATGTTTGTTGGCATCATCATCCGGTAATCCGCGAAATGGACAAGTATTTTGAACTTGTTGGATCATGTGATGCTTCAACGAAAACTATGGAGCCATGATTTTCATCGGCGCAATCAGTCCTCCTCGTCCATTCATCGTTGGTTGACAAAGCTCCTCCATCATTCGAAGGTCGGATGGGGGAACATTGTTGTTGTTATTCATGTTGAGGTGAGGTGGGTTATTGTTGTTGTGCACACCATCCATATCTAAATCTTCATGAGTCTCGGGCTCAGAATAAGTTGAAGATCTAGTACGCATACACCTACAATAGAAAAAGAAAAAGATACCAAAGAAATAGAGAATACATATGTACTTGAAAAAATAAAATCTTTTTGGTGCAAAAACTTTGAAAAAATTTCTTTTTATAAGTTTTTTAATGTTTGTGTATTTTTGAAAATTTTTAATTTTTATGGATTTTTGAAAATTTTTGACACGAAAAATAACGTTCACGAGTGAACGGATCCCAAAATTCAACGCGTCTCTCACAGAATACCGTTAATCTTTACGAAAAGAGCCGGCAGCGGCGCCATTTAATACAGGGTTTTTGCCAAGTATGAAAATTAAGTTCGTAGAATGTGTCTAATCGAATTGATTACCGGTTGAAAGTGTGACTCGGTCGCCTTTTGGTGAAAGGAAAATGATTTGTCGTTGTTGTAAAATAAATGTGCAAAACTTTAAAGTAAATTGTGAAAAATCAAGACTTTAAAAGTAATTAATTAAATGACAAAAATTAAAGCTCGACGAAAAGTAAATTTGACAATGAAATAAAATGGCAAAATAGAAATTTAAAATAAAGAAAAACAATTAAATAACACTAAAGAAAAATGGCGGGAAAAATAAATGCTTGAAAATAAAACAGAGGATAAACAAAACCTGAGTCGGAATCCAAAATATTCTCACTATCCGGAATACCCAACAAGCTGCTTTTCCGGAATAAACCAAATTGAAACTTATCCGGAATCCAAAATTGACCACTATCCGGAATCCTATTTCTAGCTAGAATCCGGAATACGTGAAGATGCCCTTATCCGGAATACTACCAAATCCTTATTCGGAATAATTGTGAACTCAAGCATATCCGGAATCCATGATCTTGCTATCATCCAGAATTCGTGTTTTGGAGTTTATCCGGAATCAGGATGAATGCCCATATTCGGAATAATAATCTGGATAGAATCCGGAATCCCTAACTCTTCTTCTTATCCGGAATCCAAGTCTTTGACTTATCCGGAATCTTTCGACCAATGACCTTATCCGGAATTGGTTCCTATGGCTATCCGAAATGTGTAGATTCGAAGCTTATCCGGAATTCGGTCATGTAGGTCTTATCCGGAGTGTTGAGCTCTTTTTCTTATTCGGAATATTGAATTCCACTTGATATCCGGAATACTAGGGTTTTAAAGAAACCCGGATAACAATAACATGCAATTAAGCTAAGAACCAATATTAAGCTAAAAACTAATAAGCATATAACTAAACTTTAACCATATCAAGTTTAAGAAAAAGCAAATAAGCCAAGATTTAAAAACTTTTGAAAACACTAAATAATAAAAATATTTATAATAAACTTTTTATAAAATAACTTTAAAAAAACACCTAATTAAATTTAAATCAAACACACAATAAGCTATAAAATCAATAAGCCAACACAATCAAACACATAAAATCATAACAAATAATCAAATAAGCATGACAATAAACAAATAAGCATAAAGATTAAGCAAAACAAGAAAGGTAGAATGAGAGATTAATTAAAAACTTGATTAAAAATAAGATTCAACAACACAAAATTAAACTTACTTGAAATTAAAGGCAAGAATTTAAATGACAATTAAGTAAATGACAATAAGAAAGTGCAAGTAATTAAATAGAAGAACTATATGTCAAATAGCCAACACCTCCTAATGTGTCCTTAGGAGGGTATTTATAGGTGATTGGGGAGGTTAGCATGTGTTGCTCCTTTCTTTCTTTTCTCGTCTTTTCGTCTTCTAAATTCTCCGACTTTTTCGACTTTGTCTCGGGATTATTTGAACTCGTCTTATAATTTCTTCATTTATTATACTTGAGTTCTTCGACTTCATTAAACTTCCGTCTTTAGACTTTTTCTTCGATAAATCTTCACAATAGGCCTTGTACTTCCGTTCTTTTTGCACTCTTGATCTTTTGACTTCATCTTTTGTCTTTTTCTTTGATAAAAGCCCGTGAAAGCCCGTGTTTTCTTCCCTTTACACATTTTGATCCTAAATCACAACAAAAACACAAACCACGCATAATTCTGATATTTACGACATTAAATACATGTTTTAGCTTGGTTATTATTATAATTAAGTGGTAAAAGGATAAGTGTTTTCACACTTATTACCTATTTAAAGGGCACTTGGTTCCTACGGTAGTGTTGGTGTTCCTAGTTAAAGGACATGCTTGTGTTTTGATAGCCTTGGTACTCCTAGTTAAAGGGCACGCTTTCTTCGCTTTAGTGGGAGTGATCCTATTTAAAGGGCACGAATTTCCTACTATAGTGAAAGTTCTACCAGTGGGGTGCCACATCCAACCAACTTGGGTTAACACTTTCCCAGTCAGTTTCCATTCTAATCCATTTTTCAGGGCATTCATCTCATTCACATGGTGAATAAGGCAAGAATCATGACGACTAGAAAACATACATTCATTTCAATTCTAACATTTCAAATTAGAATTCATAGTAGGCTTAGAATGCTGCACAATCGTAGAGCCTTTAGGTTTAGCTACATGATTCTTTTTATTTCAAAACAGAAATAACATTCCTAGGATGGGCTTCTACTTTCTTCTTCACTGGACTACTAGATGGAGGCAATATCCTATCATTCTTCTTGTTTCTTTTAATCTTAGATCTTTGAGCCTTAGTAGTGGTGCTTACTCATGTAGAAGGCAACACAGGAATATTAGAAGCTGGTTTTGATTTTGCCTTATCTTTAGTGACCAATGTTTGAGATGGTTTAGTCCTAGGGCCCTTGTTAAGTGGTGTGAATGTGATAAGGTTCCTTTTGATTGCACTAGAGGACGATGCTGAGACAGTGGCTACGTTATCCACAACATTCATAACTTTTAGAGTATGAAGTGTTTCCTTTAACTCAGCCAAAGCCAGATTTTTTTCATAAATTTGTTCCCTCAAATCAGATATTTCCACTGACTTTCGATTCAATTGTTCAATCAATGATTGATTCTGTGGCAGTGGTATTAGCACATGTGGGCTTTATTGAATCGAAGAGTTGTGTATTTTTCTGTTTTATGTTATCAACTTTGGACAAAATCTTGGAAACTCGATTATCTAAATCAAGCTTAATATTCTCAGCGGCCTCAAGTACGTTCACACAGTTAATCTCCTTAGATTTCTCTATGTCTATCGGCAATGATTTAGCAACCTTGTCACTTGGCTGACGTTGTTTTGATTGTAAATTCAATCAAAAATTCTTTTGAACATTTGCATCATCGATATTAACACCTTCGAATGACGTTTCAAAGATTTCTTGAATAAATTGTTGCTTGCATTCAAGCGAAATACAATGTGTTTGAATCTAATCAAAACGTTTTGAAAGCGAAGAATATGAATCTTGAAGCTTTAAAAATTCAGCGTCAGATTTATGACAAGTACTATCTACCACATTATCCACAGATTCAACATTATGCACAATAGAATCATTATCAACACTTTTATTCACACAGACGGAGACAATATCATGCGACATCACTTGCTTCAGAAGCTGATCATTTTGACATGAAATTCGTTCAATTTCAATTAAACCGTTTTCATATGCATCATCCATTTCATTGAAAACGTGTCTAACTTCTTCTATTTCAAAAAGAAATTCTTGATCGACATTGCAAAGACAAGCTTTAATATTGTTTAAAAATGAAACAGTTTCGTCTCGAAATTCAGCTCTAGTGTGATCAAAATTCCATTCACCTTCCATTATGGCCAAAGCCGTCGTACGTTGCATAAAGACCTTGTCAAAATCGGTTAAGTGTTGGTGCACTGCATTTAAGCTATCGGACGCTTTACTTACCGGTGGAATTAACTTAGTTAATTCCTTTTTGACAAGTGTAGGAGACGTACTAGGAAGGTTTTCCTTTGACAAACTTTGGGGCACAAAAGCTGATAATTGAGATAATTCCTTTTGTAATCGAATACGAGTCTTTTTATCAAATTGATCTTTATTATGCTTATCATAATCAAGCTTATGGAATTTTGAAAGCATTTTAGATTGAGTTTCTTCCGCAAGTGACTGTGTCTCCTCAGTACTACGAACATAAGGTGCTTCTTTTGATTTGCCAATTAGGGTCACATCATAAAGACAAGGAATATATTCCTGAGCTTGTTTTGCATAACCAGGATTATGTGGTAAATCTTGAAGACGCTTAAGTTCTAGTTCTTTAAATGATTTAGTTAAAAGATGAACCTTTTCTGTGGAGGCGTATTGTTTCAAAATCTGTTGTTCCTTGAATTTAAGAAGTTTGGTAGCATTAATTTCTGATTCAAACTTTTTAGACTCGAGAGTTTCGAAATCCAGTTTAAGTTTCTGAAAATCATTTACAACCGACTCTTTTTCTTTTAATTCATTGGAAAGATTAGCTTTTAATGATTCTATTTCTTTTAAGTGTTCAATCTTTTCAAAATGAAATTGGTCAAATTCAGAATAAGTTATTTTCTATGCTTGAGGGACCATTTCAAAAGTTTTGACCTTTTCCTTATACAGCACAAACTTAGCGGTTAGGTTGGCATTCATATCTACGGTTTGTCGAACAGCCACATTCATGTTATCAATAATATGTTTAGTCACCATTACGAAATCACGTTGATCATAAGATTCCATACCCGTCATAGCATTTGGTTGAGGTTCACTCAAATACGTTGGATTGGATACCGCATCATTTGAGTTACTAGTTCCCGAATGCTGTTCGAGGTTGTCATTTCATGCTCAACATGATGTGGATTATCAAAAACATTATTAGATGTGGTTGGTACCTCACTGAAGACATCAGAACCGTAGTGAGAGAGATTAGCAACGAGTGCAGCTTGGGTTGAGTGAATGTCATCACAATCCGAATCATATGCATCAAGATCATCTGCTTGATAAGCCGCATTAGAAGTAGAGACGACTGTAATGCCTTCATTATCTGCTTCCCCTGGGTCTGCAAGAAATGCTAATTCCACTGAATCCAATATCTTTTTTTTAGATTGACCATCGACCAAATACATCTTCTTACCAAACCACATTGCATCCCTTCTCCTTTTCGGCTGAGTGCATTCCCTAGCCATATGACCTTGTCCTCGGCAATTGTAGCAAGTCACAACCTTTTGAGGACCAACAGTGCTTCCATTTCCATTAGCTTGAGAATTCGTAGCTTGAGCATTCACGGTCCTTGTAGTGGGTCCATATGAATTTTGAATTCCCTAAATGGGTTGCACCGTCACTTGACCATCTTGAACAGTGGCTTGTTGTCGAGGATTTAAAGAAGTGCGAAGCTAATTCTTCGTTGGTGGAAAACCTCTAGTAGCAATAAGTTTTGACAAGTAGGCAGTTAGATGGTTTAAGACATCAGTAGGCGTATCATTTGTAGTAAAGACTGGTGGTTGAATTGGTGGAAGTTCATTGGAGTAGAATGCTTGTGCTAGTTGCGCTTCAATTGGAAAATACCATTGCTGAGTAGTATAGCCCATTGGAGAAGTGATAGCTTGTGAGGGTGATGCCTGATGTGCTGGTTGCTGTGGAAAAGACTGTTGATGAACACTTTGTTGAAATGCTTGTTGTGGCATCATTATTGGTTGATAAGGTGGTTGTTGTGGTTGCGGATAGATGTGTGGTGGTGGCTGCTGCAAGTAAGATGGTTGTTGATAAGTGCAAGCCATGTTTTTTTGGGGAGTCATTTGTTAAGAAGCATACATGTCAAGTGAATCATGAACTTGTGTGACAATCTAACATTTTCAGGTAGTAAATTATTTTCTCGTATATTATTTTGAAACTTATTTTTGTGTTGGTTGATGAACTCACAATTTACGGATTTAAATTTGGGCTTACGTGCATAATTTAGCGTCCTTTACGACTAAACCGGAAACCTTAGGATTACTAATAAGTGTGAAAACATTTATCCTTTTACCACTTATTTCCTATAATAACAAGACCTAAACGTGTGATTTATGTCGTAAAAGTCGGAATTATGCGTGGTTTGTGTTTTTATTGTGTTTTAGGACCAAAATATGAAAAAGGAAGAAAACACGGGTTTTCACGGGCTTTTATCGAAGAAAACGGGAAAAGACGAAGTCAAAAGATCAAGAGTGCAAAGAGAACAGAAGTCCAAGGCCTATTCTGAAGATTTATCGAAGAAAAAGTCTAAAGACGGAAGTTTAACGAAGTCGAAGAACTTAAAGTCTAATAGAAGAAGAAAATTAAAAGACAAGTTCAAATCCCGAGACGACAAAGACAAAGAATTAAAGTCGAGTCGAGAAAACTTAAATAAAGCAAGAAAGAAGATGCAACACATGCACTCCTTCCACCTTCCCTATAAATACCCTCCTAATAGTCATTAGGAGGGTGGTTAGCTAGTTAGTTTTCAGTTTTCACTTTTTCATTTTCTTTCTAGTTTTAGAGAGAGAAAGTCTTAAACTTTCTCTCACTAAGTTTCATCTTTTCTCTTAATCTTTCAAGATTAAACACTTTGTATTGCTTATTTTCATTAATCAAGTTCTATTTTAAGCTTTTAATCCTTAATCTCATTCTACTTTTCTTTGATTTTAGATTGATCTTGGTGCGATTATCATATGATCCGTGTTGTTCTAATTGGTTTCGTGCTTAAAAAGTTAATCTTTTGATCATTTCATAAGTTTTTCATTTGATTAAGCTTTAAGACTCTTGTGCTTATTGGCTTATTTTTATGATTAGCTTATTTTCTTATAAAAAGCTTTCTTTAAAAGTTCATGTTTTTATTGTTTGATCTAAAAGTTGCTTATTTTGAGGTTGAATAAGTTGTGATAAGTGCTTATTTGATCCGTTTAATCCTTGATTCGGTTTAGTTTGGTGTTAAGCTTGACAACATAGCTTATTCATTGGCTTATAACCGAATCCCTTGGATTTCGGAAAGGGTGATAAACCCCTTTCCGATTGGTGTTTTCCGAGCAGCCAACATACCACCCTTTCCGATTAATCAATCGGAAAAGGGTTTGAGTCTTTCCGATCTGCACCCTCATTATTCCGATCGAGTGATCAGATTAGGGTTAAGTATTCCGACCGAGGGACGCAGCTGATATTCTGATAGGCGCTATCCTTTGTTATTCCGATCTGGCCCCTTGCTGAATATTCCGATTGTAGTTGTTTTCCCAACATTCCGATTGGTAGACTTTGTCTATTATTCCGATTGGGACTTTTCTGCATATTCCGATTTGAGCATTTGTGTGTATTCCGATTGAGTGGGAATTGTGAACATTCCGATTGGTAGGTCTTTGCCATTATTCCAATTAGACCAACCTTTACATCATTCCGACCACCAGATCGGAATATATTCCGATCTGGGCTGGTTTTTGGACACTCCGATCATCTTCATTATTTGCACTTTCCTATTAGAGTTGGTTTTAGTTTATTGTTTTTACATAGTTTCTAAGTGTTAGTTTTATTTAGTGTGCTAGTACTTTTTCATCATTGCCTTTAAGTCTTCAAGCATTTTCTTTTAACTAATTTTAGTATTAATCTTTTAAACTTCCATTTTACTCAACGACACTTATTACTTGCTTATAGTTTAAAATAGACAATCAATCAAACCATTCTCTTGATTCACCAAAAGACGATTGAGTCGCACTTATGACCGGTTTTCAATTCGAAAAGACTTAGGGACAACAAGATTTTATACCTAGCCAAAAGCGAAGTATTAAATGGCGCCGCTGCCGGCTCTTTTCGTTACGATTAACGGTTTCTAGTGAGAGACGCATTGAATTTTGAGATCCGTTCTTTGAACGTTATTTTCCTCGCTTCAAAAATTTTCAAAAATTCAAAAAAATATAAAAATCTTCAAAAATACTAAAACATTGAAAAATCATTAAAAGCAATTCTTTTCAAAAGGTTTTGCACCAAAAAGATTATATAGATATATTCTATGTGTATATTTTTCTTCTACAGGTGTATGCGTACTAGATCTTCGAACTATTCTGAGCCCGAGACTCGTGAAGATCTAGATATGGCTGGTGTTAATAACAAAAATAATAACCCACCTCTACCTAATTTGAATAACAATAACAACAACAACAATGTCCACCTACCTGATTTACGGACAATGGAGGAATTGTGTCAACCCACCATGAACGGACGCGGAGGCCCGATTACGCCAATGCACGTCACGGCTCAGGAGTTTTCGTTGAAGCATCACATGATCCAGCAAGTGCAAACTAACCCGTTTCGTGGAATTCCGGTGATGATGCCAACAAACACCTCGACAAATTCATTACCATGACCCAAAGCATGAAGTGCTCCAGTGTTTCTATGGATGACCTTCGCCTTCAACTTTTTCCACACTCGCTTTCTCACCATGCCGAAAAATGGTTTAACCGTCTTCCTAAGAATTCTATTCATACGTGGAATGACATGACTCAACGCTTTTTGTCGCGCTACTTTCCCCCATCCATGGTCACTAGCCTTCGTAACCAAATCAGTGGATTCATGCAAGAGAATGATGAATCACTTTTCGATGCTTGGGAACGGTAGAATGATTTGATCGACCGCTGTCCAAATCACAATATGCTCCCCGTCACTCTCATTGACACCTTCTACAATGGTCTCACTTTTCGTGATCGTGACACGATCAATGCCGCCGCCGGTGGTACCTTTATGAAAAGGAGACCGGAGGAGTGCCGAGAGTTGATTGAAAACATGACTACTCACCACAAGAATTGGGATTCATCCGCATCCTCAAGATCTAACTCGAGAGTCAATGTTTCTTCTACTACTTCTAATCCTGAAATGACTGAAATTTCTCGACAACTCGCTGAGATGAACAAGAATTTCATGGCCATGGCCAGAAACCACTTTCAACAAGCTAAAGCCGTCGCTATTTCTTGTGACACATGTGGTGGTCCTCATTCTTACAATGATTGTCCTTCTACCCAAGCCAATTTTTCTGAAAACGTTAACGTAGCTTACGGCACTTATCCCACGGGAGGCTATCAGGCCCGCCCTCAAGGAGACCGTGGCTTGCTAAGTTATCGTTCCAACAATTATCTTGCTCCTCCCGGTTTCCCTCCTGCAAACCAAAACCAACAACAAATTTACAACCAATCCCAACCTCGTGCAAACAATCAATACCAATCCCAACGAAACACATACTCACCTCAAGGAAATTCTCAAGCTTACCAAGCTCCACCTCTCAATCAACCGATGGCAGTGAGTCCAGACGTCGAGACATTCATGAAGACGAATCGGGAGATGGTGACGAATCTTCAGAGTCAAGTCCGCAACTTGAAGGGAGAAATGGCAAAACAAGGGAACGATATTCGAGCCGAGCTAAGGAATGACATGGCAAAACACAGCAATGAAATTAATGCAAACATGAGAGACTCTTTTAATAATCAAGCGGTTCACCTTCGTGATATGATTGGTTCGCTCATCCAAGGTAATCAACCCTCTTCTTCAGGTACTCTTCCGAGTAATACCGTTGCGAATCCAAGAGGGGAGATGAAAGCAATCACCACTCGTAGTGGAAAAGGTTATATGGAACCCGAGCTTCCTACACCTCCACCCGTGATTGTGAACAAGGAAAAAGAGCAACTTTCCTCACCTCCTTCACCTTCTATCCCCATTTCCCCACCACCCGTGGTTGTGAGTGATCCTACTCCCTTAAAGCCTTCTTCTTCATCCAATGTACCTTATCCTTCAAGGTTGAGGAAAGAGAAGCAAAAGAGCAAGGATGATATTCAAGTTTCAAACTTTCTCAAAATGTTTAAACAATTGAATTTTAACATCTCCTTTGCCGAGGCTCTCACTCACATGCCTAAATACGCTAAGATGTTTAAAGATCTTCTAAGTGATAAGGAAAAGCTTCTTGACATCGCTCAGACCCAACTTAATGAGAACTGCTCCGCAGTGCTCTTAAGGAAATTGCCCACCAAACTTGGTGATCCGGGTCGCTTCTTGATTCCTGGCAACTTCCCGGGAGTAGAGAATTGCATGGCCCTAGCCGATCTAGGTGCCAGTATAAACTTAATGCCTTTAAGTGTTTGGAAGCAATTATCTCTCCCCGAGCTAGTCCCCACCAAAATGACTTTGGAATTAGCCAACCGTATGGTTGCTTATCCAGTGGGGATAGCCGAAGATGTCTTTTTTGGCGTTGACAAATTCACCTTCCCGACTGATTTTGTTGTCGTTGACTACGAGATGGATCCTCGTGTTCCATTAATCGTTGGACGTCCATTCCTAAGGACCGGTCGCACTCTCATTGATGTAGCCGCGGGCGAAATAATCATGAGAGTTGGTGACGATAAAATTGTCTTCAACATGGGTAAGATTTCTAAGCAACCTTATTCATATGAGAGTGTTAATGCTATTGATGTTCTCGATGAGGCTTGTGAAGAACATTTTCATGATGCTTGCAAAAGTACTCTTTCTTCTCTACTCAATGTTGAGACCGTTGCCTCAATAGCTCCGGCATTGACTCCTTTTGGAGAAAGTGACTTGGATGATTTCGAAGCAAGCTTAGGTCCTCTTGATATTAAGTATGATAATTTGTCCACCAATTGGGATGAAGACATTCGTACTATTGAGAGACTTCTCAATGAGGACTAGTTTCCTCCTTCCTCTCCTAAAGAGGTGACTAATGATGATCCATCGTTAGTTACACCATCTATTGAGGATCCTCCTACTCTTGAGCTTAAAGACCTACCTCCTCATCTTGAGTATGTTTTCCTAGAAGACGACGAGAAGTTACCGGTCATCATCGCAAAGGACCTGAAAGAAGAAGAAAAAGCCCGACTTGTCGATGTGTTGAAGAAGCATCAACGAGCTATCGCTTGGAAAATATCCGACATCCGTGGAATTGATCCTCACTTCTGCACACATAAAATTCTCATGGAGGACGACTTTAAGCCCACAATTCAAAGCCAACGAAGGGTGAATCCCAAAATCTATGAAGTCATCAAAAAAGAGGTTATTAAACTTCTTGATGCGGGTATGACTTACCCTATTTCGGATTCACCATGGGTTAGCCCAGTCTATTGTGTGCCTAAGAAAGGCGTAATTACCGTTGTGCCCAATCAAAACAACGAGTTGATTCCTACCCGTCTCGTTACTGGGTGGAGAGTTTGTATAGACTACCGCAAACTCAATGATGCCACGAGAAAGGATCATTTCCCTCTACCTTTTATGGACCAAATGCTTGAACGTTTAGCGGGTAATGAATATTACTGCTTTCTTGATGGTTTCTCGGGTTATTTCCAAATACCCATCGATCCCCAAGATCAAGAGAAGACAACATTCACTTGTCCTTATGGGACATTTGCTTACAAACGAATGCCTTTTGGCTTATGCAATGCCCCCGGGACTTTCCAAAGGTGCATGTTGGCTATCTTCCATGACATGGTTGAGCAAACCATGGAAGTCTTCATGGATGATTTCTCGGTCTTTGGGGATTCCTTCTCTTCTTGCCTTGCCAATTTGGAACGTATGCTTAAGCGGTGCGAAGACACTCGCCTTGTTCTGAATTGGGAAAAATGCCATTTTATGGTAAAAGAAGGCATTGTGCTAGGACACAAAATCTCTAAAGCCGGTCTTGAAGTCGACCGTGCTAAAGTAGATGTCATAGCCAAATTACCTCCACCTTCAACCGTGAAGGGTGTGAGAAGTTTTCTGGGTCATGCGGGCTTCTATCGTCGATTCATTCAGGATTTCTCTAAAATCGCTCGCCCGATGACCCACCTCTTGGAAAACGATACTCCTTTTATCTTTTCTAAAGAGTGTCTCGAAGCCTTCAACCTTCTTAAGGATAAGCTAACTAAGGCACCGGTCTTGGTTACCCCTAATTGGGAGCTGCCTTTTGAATTGATGTGCGATGCTAGCGACTTTGCTATTGGTGCGGTTTTGGGCCAACGAGTGAATAAACACTTCCAACCAATCCACTACGCTAGCAAAACAATGACTGGGGCTCAACTGCATTATACGACAACCGAAAAAGAGCTTTTAGCTGTTGTCTATGCTTTTGAGAAATTTCGCCCCTATCTTGTTTTATCCCCCACCATCGTATACACGGACCATTCCGCGTTGAAGTACTTGATGACAAAGCATGATTCTAAGCCAAGACTTCTTCACTGGGTTTTACTCCTTCAAGAATTCAACATTGAAATTCGTGACAAGAAGGGAGCCGAAAACCTGGCCGCGGATCATCTGAGCAGACTTGAGGATCCATATCAAGGGGATCATCCGAACAAAGAGATCAATGACTCTTTCCCCCTTGAGACCTTAATGTCTATAAATCTCAATCTTGATGGCACCCCGTGGTTTGCGGACATTGCAAACTACTTAGCGGGTGGTATTCTCATCAAAGGGTTAACATCCCAACAAAAGAACAAGTTCTTGAACGATGTTAAGACTTACTTTTGGGATGACCCTTATCTTTTCAAACAATGTGCTGATCTGATCATTCGTCGATGTGTTGACGGACCGGCAACTTTTGACATTCTCCAAGCTTGCCACAAAGGACCTACCGGTGGTCACTTTGGTCCCAACTACACCGCTAAAAAAGTGTTTGATTCTGGATTCTATTGGCCCACCATTTATCGTGATGCTCACGAAATGGTTAAGCACTGTGATGCTTGCCAACGCCAAGGCAAGATCACACATAAGGATGAGATGCCTCAAAATTTCATACAGGAATGTGAAATCTTTGATGTATGGGGCATCGACTTTATGGGGCCATTTCCATCCTCCAAAGGGAACAAGTACATCCTCGTCGCCGTCGACTACGTTTCTAAATGGGTTGAAGCTAAGGCTCTTCCTACGAATGATGCGAGGGTGGTTGTGAACTTTTTCAAGTAGCTTTTTGCTCGATTTGGCGTTCCTCGTGCGATTATCAGTGACCGCGGGACTCATTTTTCCAGCGATCAATTTGCAAGAGTCATGGCTAAGTATGGTGTTAATCATCGTCTTTCCACCGCCTATCATCCCCAAACCAATGGGCAAGCCGAGATATCCAACCGTGGCTTGAAGCGAATTTTGGAGCGTACTGTGGGAGAGCATCGCGCCGCGTGGGCCGATAAGTTAGATGATGCTCTGTGGGCTTTCCGTACTACTTACAAGACCCCGATCGGTTGTACACCTTATCGTCTTGTGTACGGGAAAGCCTGCCACCTTCCCATCGAGCTGGAACATAAGGCGCACTGGGCCTTGAAGTGGGCTAACTTCGACATCAACAAAGCCGGTGATCATCGCAAGATTCAACTCAACGAGCTAAATGAACTGGGGAATGAAGCTTATGAGAACTCGCTGATCTACAAGGAGAAGACGAAGATCATTCATGACGCAAAAATCAAGAACCGAGAGTTCAACGTTGGTGATCAACTCTTGCTCTTTAACTCTCGGTTGAAGATTTTCCCTGGCAAGTTGAAGAGCCGCTGGTCTGGTCCATTCACCGTCGCCAAAGTCTTTCCATATGGGACCATCGAGCTTTCTCAGCCGAATGGACCCAATTTCAAGGTGAATGGCCAGCGTTTGAAGCTGTACTTTGGTGAGGACATCTCTCACGAGATGATTCCATCCCTCACCACGTTCCCCATGAACTAAATTGGGTCGAGCCAGGCTCGTGACTCGGTGAACAAAAACAAGCCCTTCTCGGGAGGCAACCCGTGATCTATCCTTTAATGCTTTCATAATAAGTGTAGGGGGAGCCCCGTATGTGTTAGTTGTCTTGTTTCTTGTGTTGTGCAGGGATTAAAGCTTCAAAGATCCACCTTGATGACTTTTGACGAACCGTGATACCGTGTTCCCATCTTCCCGGTTCTATCCTAAACTCTTGTTATTCAATATTTCACATTCTATATGTTCACATTGAATTCACTTTAGTTGTCCTTTCCTTAGCAAGATTTAAACAAAGTGCACAATGTCCTAAGTGTAGGGGAGTTTACTCCCACATGTTTAAACATTGAGGACAATGTTTATCTCAAGTGTAGGGGGGACTTCTATCGAAGTAAGTGGTCTTTTCCATGAATTTTCCCTTATTTTAACCGGAAAATTCGATTTTTAGATATTTTTCAAAATTTTTAATCTACTTTGGCCTAGTTGTATAGTTGTATTTGCCTTTGTTATTATTATTTTCTTTCCATTACTAGAGTAGTTCTTAAATAAGTGGTTTTAGATTTTTCTTAGTCGTGAACATTTTGACTCAACCCGAGTTTGCTTATCTAAGTTTACTCTAGCTAGTATCCTTAACGTGTTTAAGTCAAGTTTTGCTAGGCTTTTATATAGGGAGCTATAAAACGCGAAAGTCTTAACTCTCACTGGTTAAGAACAAGAACTTTTCTCAAGTTCCTATAACTGATCCTAGAGAGTCGTTTATCAAGGGAACTTTAAAACGCGATTTCTAAACTTGAAAAAGTCTAAGAATTTGCAAGATCCTATAGGCGACTCGAAAACCCAAAACTTTGATTTAATAGGCTAAGCATCCACGAGTCTCATTCCTTGAGATTTTAAACTGTGGAGAACGAGAGATGATAGAGTCAATTATAAGTTCGGTATTCTTTCGGGAATTTATGTGAGTTAATTATAAGCCTATTCTCCCTCCGCTTGTTAATAAATTTACCTGCAATAAATAAGGTTGTACGATTTAAAAGGTTACTTAGCTTCTAGCACCAGATCATTTAAAAGTTGCTCGGTACGGATTAGAGTTCATAGCCAAGGCATAACTTATTGAAGCGGGATGCAAAGATTGGCGAGTCCGAAAAGGCCCTAACAAGGCATGAGGGCTACATTTTGTTGCTAAAGATCCAAAAGTGATGTGAAGAATCATTTATCGAAAATCAATATGAAGGATCAGGACACACGACGAAAAGAAAATACTCCCCAAAAGATTATGGAGAAATCTATCCGAAAAGACCCTAACAAGGTATGAGGATAAATAGATCCAAGTCCTAAAAGGAGGCGGATCGTTGTATATCAAAGTCCAAAATAAAGATTGGAGAAAAATGAAGAAGTCGTGGTCCAAAGATGAAGAATCTCTCAAAACTCCAAGTGAAGAAATTCCTATTATGAAGAGAAGACCATTATTTCAAGAACGTCTCTCGAAGATTCGAAGTATGAAGTCGCTGCCAAATATCGGTCCGAGAAAGGTCTCAAATCGTGAAGCGAGTTATGCCAAGATATGAACTTTATGAGGTCCCGAGAAGCAGTTTTAAAAGATTTGGTCCTTTATCTAACTATTGATTAAATCGTTCACTTTATTTTCGGCCTAAATAACTATCAAAATAAGTCAAACAATGCATCCTCGTGATCATTCAAGACAAAAATAAAATATAAGAGATACACCTAGGAATAAGGGAGTCTAAGTGAGTAATTGGCCCACATGAGTTCGTGATAGTTTGCTAACTTATAATAACAATGATCTCGTTTTTAAGCTTGGTATGGGGAACGTGAAACTTGAGGATGATAAACGTTCATGGCTGCCAAAACCAATGTAAGTTTTTTATTTCTTTACTTGTTTCTATCTTTTTATGTTTAGTATTTAATAAAGGCCAAGGTCGGTTATTTATGATGGAGAATGTAAACCGTGCTTTAAAATTAATGCATTGCATGAGGGAATTGCAATGGTCAAGTGTAGGGGATTTAATAAGTGTGAAAACACTTATCCTTTTACCACTTATTTCCTATAATAACAAAACCTAAACGTGTGATTTATGTCGTAAAAGTCGGAATTATGCGTGGTTTGTGTTTTTATTGTGTTTTAGGACCAAAATATGAAAAAGGAAGAAAACACGGGTTTTCACGGGCTTTTATCGAAGAAAACGGGAAAAGACGAAGTCAAAAGATCAAGAGTGCAAAGAGAACGGAAGTCCAAGGCCTATTCTGAAGATTTATCGAAGAAAAGTCTAAAGACGGAAGTTTAACGAAGTCGAAGAACTTAAAGTCTAATAGAAGAAGAAAATTAAAAGACAAGTTCAAATCCCGAGACGACAAAGACAAAGAATTAAAGTCGAGTCGAGAAAACGTAAAGAAAGCAAGAAAGAAGATGCAACACATGCACTCCTTCCACCTTCCCTATAAATACCCTCCTAATAGTCATTAGGAGGGTGGTTAGCTAGTTAGTTTTCAGTTTTCACTTTTTCATTTTCTTTCTAGTTTTAGAGAGAGAAAGTCTTAAACTTTCTCTCACTAAGTTTCATCTTTTCTCTTAATCTTTCAAGATTAAACACTTTGCATTGCTTATTTTCATTAATCAAGTTCTATTTTAAGCTTTTAATCCTTAATCTCATTCTACTTTTCTTTGATTTTAGATTGATCTTGGTGCGATTATCATATGATCCGTGTTGTTCTAATTGGTTTCGTGCTTAAAAAGTTAATCTTTTGATCATTTCATATGTTTTTCATTTGATTAAGCTTTAAGACTCTTGTGCTTATTGGCTTATTTTTATGATTAGCTTATTTTCTTATAAAAAGCTTTCTTTAAAAGTTCATGTTTTTATTGTTTGATCTAAAAGTTGCTTATTTTGAGGTTGAATAAGTTGTGATAAGTGCTTATTTGATCCGTTTAATCCTTGATTCGGTTTAGTTTGGTGTTAAGATTGACAACATAGCTTATTCATTGGCTTATAACCGAATCCCTTAGATTTCGGAAAGGGTGATAAACCCCTTTCCGATTGGTGTTTTCCGAGCAGCCAACATACCACCCTTTCTAATTAATCAATCGGAAAAGGGTTTGAGTCTTTCCGATCTGCACCCTCATTATTCCGATCGAGTGATCGGATTAGGGTTAAGTATTCCGACCGAGGGACGCAACTGATATTCCGATAGGCGCTATCCTTTGTTATTCCGATCTGGCCCCTTGCTGAATATTCCGATTGTAGTTGTTTTCCCAACATTCCGATTGGTAGACTTTGTCTATTATTCCGATTGGGACTTTTCTGCATATTCCGATTTGAGCATTTGTGTGTATTCCGATTGAGTGGGAATTGTGAACATTCCGATTGGTAGGTCTTTGCCATTATTCCAATTAGACCAACCTTTACATCATTCCGACCACCAGATAGGAATATATTCCGATCTGGGCTTGTTTTTGGACACTCCGATCATCTTCATTATTTGCACTTTCCTATTAGAGTTGGTTTTAGTTTATTGTTTTTACATAGTTTCTAAGTGTTAGTTTTATTTAGAGTGCTAGTACTTTTTCATCATTGCCTTTAAGTCTTTAAGCATTTTCTTTTAACTAATTTTAGTACTAATCTTTTAAACTTCCATTTTACTCAACGACACTTATTACTTGCTTATAGTTTAAAATAGACAATCAACCAAAGCATTCTTTTGATTCACCAAAAGACGACTGAGTCGCACTTATGACCGGTTTTCAATTCGAAAAGACTTAGGGACAACAAGATTTTATACCTAGCCAAAAGCGAAGTATTAATTACGTATTTACGTTTTTGAACTCTGTTTTTTATGAGACAATTTTTATCAGATTCGTTTTGTGCCGTTGATTCATAATTTATAAAAATGTTTTTCGTAAAACGACCCGAGGGCACGCAAATCGAGGAAACTAGAATCGAGGAATACCCGTAAATTAGCAGGATGGGACAAAACAAGTTTATCCCACCCCACTCATATGGGATGGCCAAAACTTGACACCACAACATGTGATGTGTCCAAGTTGTAGCTAGTTGCTTACACTTGTTAAGCAAAGCTTAACAAGTAAGCCAACTTTCTACCAAACCATCAAAACAACCTTAACCTTACCATTTGCACGAGAAACACATGCAAACAACTCACAAAACTCTCTCACGCCTCCTCCTTTGCCGTCCCACTTCACCATCAAACACCCCTTGTTGATCAATTCTAGCCACAAATCTTGTGTTATCTACTTATATCATGAAGAAACCTTGAAGCCTTGTTGATTGGTGATCATATTAACATCAAAGAAGGTGATTTTCTTGTGTCCTAGGACTGATTTCTCAACAGACAATCTTGGTGGTTGATGATTTTGAAGATATATTTGGTGTTCATCAAGTTGTTATCATCCAAAAACAAGATATAATCTTGGTTGGTAAACAAGATCATCCTTTCTATTTTCTTGTTATTTTTGTAAAGATCAAATGAACTTTGTTTCTTATTGTATATTTATATGATGAATATATGATGATAAAAATGTTGTGTGGGGATCAAGTGTTGATAAATATGGTTAAAAGGATGAAAAACCATAGGTAACAAGTTAAAATCTTGCTTAAAATGATGGTTGTATAAAAACAGTAAGTAACCAAGTTATAAACTGATAAAATTACATTGTGGAATCAACTTACAGTAAGTATTAGATGTCATACACATGTGAGAGTTTGCCATGCAATGGAATCATCAAAACGAGTGAGATATGATCAAAACAAAATTAGTATAACAATCTGAATAGTCTTTTCTGTAGGGACTGTTAAGGATATTTAAACATGGATTGAGCAGTAGCTATAACTAACTTATTTGTAGCACATAATATGAAGTTTATTCCATCCAAAAATGAGCTTCTATCTCCTTATAGAACTCAAGATATGATAAAAATGGTGAAAGTGAAACTAAAAATCAGATTTTGTGAAATTAAAGTTTAATATTATTATATAAGCACTCAAAATAATATAGTATAAAATGTGAAATTAAAACCCACTAACTTATATATTTTATTTATATAAATGTGTATAAGGATAAATAAATGGACATTTTAAAAAAATGGTAGTTTGGTAAGTTTTATAAGTTATAAAAACTATAAACATGATTTTACGTCTTTTCGGACCCGTCTAATGTAAGCTTTTTAAAAGTCATATACTGATATATTAGTACTTAGTACAAGTAAAAACCGATAAAAACCGAACTATATAACATATAGACATTAACGGGCTAAGTTAACATTATTGGACTATTAATCCAACTAAATGGGCTAAACACTTATAAATTTATTTATTGGGCTTAACCCACTTAGGCCCGACATGTAAAGTATAATATTGATAATAAAAGTATAAAATGGATTAATACAAGTTAATGGACTTATAATAGGCTTATTGGACATAAAACAAGTAAATAAGTAAAACTAGTATGCAACACTCTCAATTTTCGTATCGGTACAGCGGAAGGGTCTTTTAGAGTGTTACGGGATAGCACAATAACTCCAATCATAGACAACACATAAAAATGGTTGTACAAGGTTCAACATACATCCATTCGATAAAAAGTTTTAAAGTGTACAACAGGTCCCAAATTACACAGGTCATTAAGTTTACAAAACATAGATCGAATGAACATTTTTATTAATATGTGGGCCATCAGAGTCGATCTCCATCCGGATTACCTTCAAGCACCTGAGATAAAAACATGCAAAAATCATATCAGCGAATGCCGAGTGAATTCATAGAGTTTAATAAAACCGTTATATAAAACAATCGTTGAAATCAGAACACAAGTATAATATCGGAAGTAAGTCCTCGTATTGCTAGTCAGGCAATATATAATCAAAGCATACATCTTAAACCGTCCATGAGACTGTAGCCTCAATATTACCATTATAGGTAATATTATTATCGTTATTAACATCGTATCATATCGGATATTTAGATTATATAGGAATCATTTGGATTATTATTAGCCGCATGACATTGTTACCTTACTATCAAAACAACGGGCCACGAACCCGACAAACAATTTTCCCATCTAAGTTAGCGTGTCGTCACAAAAATCACGCTATGTAAATCTTCTCATACATAAAATTCGCTTACCAATCAATGTGGTACGACGGGGATCAACCGTCAAGGCGCGAACTGGGGTGATCGTCCCCAAATAGTACTATCATATCCATAAGCGTCTACCAAATCCCGGTAGTTCACAATTCATGCTAATGGGACTTTGAGTGACATAACCTAACTACTAATAATCTTTTTTTTTATCCCGTTTATTGGGTCATCGCATCATTCGGGTCCATATCATTAAGCATACCATCGGGACTACTTGTGTTCTATTTTTATCAAAAACTAGCATGTTATCTCCCTCGCGTGTTTACAAATCATTTTATAAAACATTTAAAAGAGTTCGAGGCTATGAACTCACGTTGATAATGAAAGGCGGATTATCGGCTACGGGCGTGCTTCGGTCACGGAAACCTATATAAATAATAATCGGTATTAGACTTTTGTCCAATGACTTTATCAAAATAACAAATATACATATGATGATTCTGTACATATGATAATGATCAAGTGGGTTTATGTATTCTTATTTACTCATTTTAGTGTTTATGTATTGGTAACTTTTTACTAGTTTACTAGTTTTACCTATTTACATGTTTTAAGTCCAATAAGCTTATTATAAGTTCTTTAACTTGTTTTAATCCATTTTATACTTGTATTATCAGTATTTATACTTTACATGTTGGGCCCAAATGGGTTAAGCCCAATAAGTAATTTTTATAAGTGTTTAACTTATTTAGTTAAATTATTAGTCCAATATGCTAACTTAGCTCGTTAATGTCCGTATGTCCTATACTTCGGGTTTTATCGGATTTTACTTGTATTAGGTACTTATATATCAGTATATGACTTTTAAAAACTTTACATTAGACGGGTTTGATCGTCTAAGTTTTAATTGGCGAAAAACGTTAATTTTACGGTAATAGCCGAAAAAGTCGTAAAAATCATGTTTATAGTTTTTATAACTTATAAATCTTATTCAACTACCATTTTATAAAGTGTCCATTTATTTAACCTTATACATATTTATATAAATGAAATTTATAAGTTAGTGGGTTTTAATTTCATATTTTATACTACACTATTTGAGTGCTTATATAATAGTATTAAAAATTAATTCTTCAAAATCTGATTTTTAGTTTCATCTTCACATTTTTATCATATCTAAAGTTATACAATGAGTTAGAAATTCATTTTTGGATGGCATGAACTTCATATTATGTGCTACAAATAAATTAGTAATAGCTACTTCTCATTCCATGTCTAACTATCCTTAACAGTCCCTACAAAACAGACTATTCAGATTAACACACTCATCTTGTTTTGATCATATCTCACTCATTTTGATGATTCCATTGCATGGCCAACTCTCACATGTGTATGACATCTAATACTTACTGTAAATGGATTCCACCATGCAATTTAATCAGTTTAAGTCTTGGTTACTTACTGTTTTTATACAGCCAACAATTTAAGCTTGATTTTAGCCTTGTTTCTTATAGTTATTCATCTTTTTAAGTATATTTATCAACACTTGATCCCCGCACAACATTTTTTATCATCATATATTCATCATATACATATAGAATAAGAAATAAAATACATTTTATCTTTACAAAAATAACAAGAGAAATGGAAAGGATGATCTTCTTTACCAACCAAGATTATATCTTGTTTTTGGAAGACAACAACTTGATGAACACCAAATATATCTCCAAGATCATCAATCACCAAGATAGTTTGTTGAGAAATTAGCCCTAGAACACAAGCAAATCACCTCCTTTGTTGTTAAAATGGCCACCAATCAATCATGGCTTCAAGGTTTCTCCATAATATGGATAGAGAACATGTATCTTGTGGCTAGAAAAGATCAAATGGTGGTGTGGTATGGTGAAGTGGGACGGAAAGTGTAGAGAGTGGGAGAGAGTTTGTAAGTTGTTTTGCATGTGTAAAAAGAGTAAATGGGAAAGTTAGATGGTTTTATTGGATGAGTAGCTTCAAAATGAAGCTAAGCTTACAAGTGTAAGTTTAGTTAGTGTAAGGATGCCACATCTTTGATGTGGTGTCCCTAGTTTGGCCGTCCCTTTTAGTGGGGTGGGATAAACTAGTTTTGTCCCATCCCGCTAATTTACGGGTATTCCTCGATTCTAGTTTCCTCGATTTGTGTGCCCTCGGGTCGTTTTACGAAAAACATTTTTATAAATTATGAATCAACGGCACAAAACGAATCTAATAAAAATTGTCTCATCAAAAACGTAGTTCAAAAACGTAAATACGTAATCCTAAGGTTTCCGGTTTAGTCGTAAAGGACGCTAAATTATGCACGTAAGCCCAAATTTAAATCCGTAAATTGTGAGTTCATCAACCAACACAAAAATAAGTTTCAAAATATTATACGAGAAAATAATTCACTACCTGAAAATGTTGGATTGTCACAGCTTTTCCTCCTAAAAGGGATCAACGTCCTCGTGATCCATTTCATTTTGATGTCCGTTTCTTATTGAAATCAAAGAGGTGCGGATATTTCTTCCACATTTCATCCTCTCGTTCCCAAGTATATTCTGGTCCATGCTTTGAATTCCATCGGATCTTGACAATAGGTATCCGACTTTGTTTCAGTTGCTTTACCTCACGATCCATAACCTCTACGGGTTCTTCGATAAAATGCAACTTCCCATCTATTCGAACCTTATCTAATGAAATTTTCTCATCACTCACTGCTAGACATTTCTTCAGATTAGATACATGGAATGTGTTGTGAACACCATGGAGTTCTGGGGGTAACTCTAGTTTGTAAGCCACCGGACCTACTCTAGATAAAATCTTAAAGGGTCCAATATAGCGGGGATTCAATTTTCCTCGCTTTTCAAATCTTATAACGCCTTACCATGGCGATACTTTCAACATTAATATGTCACCCACTTTAAACTCCATTGGTTTCCGCCGCACATCCGCGTAACTTTTCTGTCTACTACGGGCAGTCAACAGCCTATTCTTAATCTGAACTATCATCTCTGTAGTCTCCCGGATCAATTCTGGTCCCGTGAGCTGGGTATCCCTAACTTCACTCCAACATACAGGAGATCTACACTTCCTACCATACAATGCTTCAAACGGTGCAGCCTTAATACTATAATGGTAACTATTGTTATACGAAAACTCTGCTAACGGCAAATGTTTATCCCAATTCTTACCAAAATCTAACACACAAGCTCTCAACATATCTTCTAGTGTTTATATCGTCCTTTCACTCTGCCCATCAGTCTGGGGGTGATAAGCAGTGCTCATGTCAAGATTCGTTCCCAAAGATCTTTGGAGAGATTTCCAAAAATTCTATGTGAATCTAGGATCTCGATCTGAAATGATCGATACATGCACTCCATGCTTGCATACAACATTATCAAGGTATATACGAGTCAGCTTCTCTAGTGAGAACTGCTCTTTAACCGGAATGAAGTGTGCTAATTTGGTCAGTCTGTCGACAATAACCCAAATCGAGTTGTTTCCAGATGATGTTCTAGGAAGCTTGGTGATAAAGTCCATCGTAATTCGCTCCCACTTCCATTCAGGAATCTTTGGCTGTCGAAGTAGTCCTTATGGCTTTTGATGTTCAGCTTTGACTCTAGCACAAGTCAAGCATTGAAGAACATACATAGCAATATCAGCTTTCATATTCGGCCACCAGTACAACTTCTTCAAATCATGGTACATCTTATCAGATCCCGAATGAATGGAATACTTAGATTTATGGGTTCTAACATAATCAAGTCTCTTAAGCCTCCAAACTTAGGTATCCACATACGACCTCTTAAGCATTTCACTCCATCAGCTCTAACCTCTAAAGGATCTCCTTCTCCTCGGAACCCTTCATTAACAAAATATTCTTTCTTACAAGCTTCTATGTGCGCATTTCTAATTTGCTCAGGCAAATTATTGTGCACGGTCAAGACTAGAGAACGTACCCTGATAGGTTCTCTATCTTTCCTACTTAATGCATCAGCAACAACATTGGCTTTTTCTAGGTGATCTTTTATATCACAATCATAATCACTTAGCAACTCTATCCATCTTCGTTGCCTCATGTTCAATTCCTTTTGATCGAGAATATATTGTAGGCTTTTGTGATCGGTGAATACCGTACACTTGGTGCCATACATATAATGTCTCCACAACCTAAGAGCAAAGACTACAGCTCCTAACTCAAGATCATGAGTAGTATAATTCTCTTCATTCTTCCTTAATTGCCTAGAAGCATAAGTTATCACTTTCTTTCGCTGCATCAAAACAGCTCCATAGCCTCTAAGAGATGCATCACAATACACTACAAAATCTTCACTCCCGTCGGGTAATGATAAAATTGGCACACTACATAATTTTTGCTTCAATGTCTGAAATGCTCCATCTTCATCACTTCCCCAAACGAAAGGTTTATTTTTCTTGGTAAGCTTAGTCAAGGGTTTAGCTATTAAAGAAAATTCTTTAATGAATCGCCTATAATAGCCAGCCAATCCTAAGAACTGTCGCACTTCCGTTGGCGTTGTCGGTGCAGACCAATTCTTAATGGCTTCAACCTTTGCAGGATCAACATGAATTCCATCTTTGTTAATCACATGACCAATAAATTGCACAGAATCTAACCAAAATCACATTTCGAAAACTTAGCATACAACCTTTCTTCCTTTAACAAATTCAAAATAATCCTTAAATGTTCTCTATGTTCATCTTCCTTCTTAGAATAGATTAGAATATTGTCAATAAACACAATCATAAATTTATCCAAGTAGGACTTGCACACTCGATTCATTAGATCCATGAAAACCGCAGGTGCGTTAGTTAACCCAAATGGCATTACTTGAAATTCATAGTGTCCATAACGAGTTCTAAATGCAGTTATAGGAATATCTTCTTCACGGATGCGAAGTTGGTGATATCCTGACCGCAAATCTATCTTAGAATACACACTAGATCCTTGTAGTTGATCAAACAAATCATCAATCCTAGGTAAAGGATATCGATTTTTAATATTCAACTTATTCAGTTCCCTATAATCAATGCACATACGGAAAGATCCATCCTTCTTCTTAACGAACAAGACTGGAGCTCCCCAAGGCGACGAGCTCGGTAGAATAAAACCTTTATCAAACAACTCCTTAAGTTGCTCAGATAACTCCTTTTATTTAGAAGGGGCCAATCGGTAAGGCACACGTGCCACCGGTGCAGCACCAGGAATTAAATCGATTCGAAACTCTACTTGCCTTATCGGTGGAAGTCTGGGTAAATCTTTAGGAAATACCTCAGGAAATTCACAAATAATAGGTACATCTTCCAATCGTTTCTCCCTAGACTCATTCCCGGTCACTTGAGCTAAGAATAACTCAAAACCGTTCCTGATGTAATTTTGGACTTTAATACATGAAATGATTTTCAAACGGGATTCACCTCGATTACCATCAATTACTAACGTTCTATTCCTAAGAGGAATCTTAACCTTCTTTTCTCCACATAAAATAGTAGCATTATTCAACGACAACCAATCCATACCAATACTAATATCAAAACTACCTAATTCTATCAACATCAAATCAATCGGAAAGGAATAGTTCAAGAGATTTAGAGAGCATCCTTCTAATAGCTTATTAGTTTTCACTAATTTACCATCAGCCAATTCCACCTCGTAACTGGTATTTATCTCAACAGGTTCAATGTCGATAAGGGCACTAAATTTAGTGGATACAAAGATCCTATCTGTAACACCCGTGAAAGTGCCGTATGATGCTAAGTTATTGTCTCAAGAGCTCTTCAGTATGAGCATCTCTCTTAAGTTGTGGCTCACTTGTGGATGTGATATCCCGAGCCCAACATTATTTATTTAATCCTATTTTGCATATATTTTTGAAATTTTTAAGAATTTTTATCGTGGATTTATTTGACGGTTTAAGTTGAAACCAACGTTTACGGTCGTATTTTAACGTTTGACGATTTAAGAAGAACCGACGACGATTACGATCCCGAGGGATGCCCAAAATTTTATAATTATTGACGATTTATCGATAATGTAATTTTTCGAGAATTTTACTTACGATTCGGGTTAAGTTGAGTCGGGTGAGTTTTATAGCCTTCCGAGTACATTTAAAGTATCCTAAAAATATTTTGGAGTGTTCGAGATGATTTTCGACTCCCGTAAAATTTTCAAAATTGACTAGTGAGTCGAACCCGCAAAGTTTTAATGGCGTTTTTACTTAAGGCCAAAAGAAACCTTTATTTGCACTTTGGTCCCTCCCAATACCACAAAAAGGCATAAACACAAACACACACAAACATTTCACAAAAACAAATCAAACACTCTCTCTCTCTTGTCCTTAGGCCGACGGCCAAACCACCAAGAACCACCATCCCACCAATTTTTCTTGAGTTTTCACAAAAACTAACCTTAGACCACCTCTTAGAATCCATTGGTGAGTGTTAATCCATGGTTTAATTAAACATGCATTAACAAAAATTTTCCAAAAAAAAATTTTCAAGAACATTCAAATTCGTTTTTGGGGCTAATTGTGTGCATGCATGTTAAATTCATGTATAATGGAAGTATAATCACCAATAAAACCCACCAAAATTAATTTGGTTGTGGTGACTTGGTCACCCAAACCCCACGGCATAAGGGGGTGTTTGGGGAGCCATGGTGGTTGATGAATTTTGAGCATTATCTTGTGTTTGGTATTGTGTTTAGTGATGTTTTAGATGGGTATTAGTGGTTGCATGTTTGTTTTCTTTGATTTTAGATTATGAGGTTGGTTGATCAATAGGGGTAGGACTGAAAATTTGTGTTTGGTTGTGATTAAGGAAGCTTAGGATGATGCCTAGTGGTGATTAGTAGGATTGGAATCGAGTTTAAGCATGATTTTGGTATAGCAAAATTTAGGCAGAAAGTTTGAGGTCATTTCATAAAAATTATTTTTCCTACAGGTCTTGAAAACTAAATGTAGTTGTAGAGGGTCTTTTTATCTTTAATTTGGTATAAGGTAGAGCCCGTGACTCAAAACGAGCTAAAAGTTATGAGGTTTTAAAGATCGAGTACCGGGAGACGAGAACTTTCATAATCCGAATTTATGTATAGTTTTAGTCAAATCCCGAGGACCACAAGTATGAATTGGTAAATGGTCAAGGGTCAAAATTTGGTCACAAACCTGTGTAAATGAGTCTATAAGTTGACTTAGGAGTCAAAGAAGTCAAAGGTACATTTCATATAGGTCAAAGAAGTCCAAGTTGGTCGAAGTACAATTTCAGCCCGTAAAATGTAGTTTTTGAAAAGCGTTGAGTAACGAGTCGTAGGAGTAAAAAAATTTATTGGGATTAAAAATGTGTTATCTACAGGTCTTATAGGATTTTTGAGAATTTTTTCAAATTTTATAAGAATGGTTAAGTAGAGTAAAACAGCCCGTACTTTCGGTAAGTACCGGCGAAAATGGATAAAAATGGATAACGTAAGTAATAAGAACGAATGATGTAAAATGAATGATGCTTGTTGTTTTGTTTTGGCGTGAGTTATAATTGTCCTAAGTGACTAGTATCGATGTATTTTATACAGTACCGTAAGGTATTTAAAAATGAGATTACTCATTACGCGTTATTTGTGATAGGTGTTGATTTACCCGGGCATCCGTATCATCGTCAGTGATCATCTCTCGAACTACCGACTACTTAATATATAAGGTGTGAATTTATAGCCTCGCTTATATTTATTTCAAACTGTTTTACCCGCGAGGGAAATGCATGCTAGTTTTTAAAAGGAACGTATATCATGAATGATTGTTAGACCCGAATGTTGCCTTAGAAATTGTGTTGAGTACCAAGTTGCAAAAGACCCTAAATTCATGAACTATTAACTATTGTCCTGCCCTCGAGTAGGGGGAAATAGCCGCTTATACAATTTGTAGTACTACGGGGCTAACGACCCAATGCTAGCCGAGAAGCTGTACGTTGAGTAAGTTCTGCGGTAGATTATCTTGTATGAGAGATAAGGTATAATTGCAACTGATGCCTTTAGAAGGGGCACTGGTTTCATCTGAATCACGCCGGTAATTATTACGCGGGTGATTGAGTTAACGGATTAGTGTCATGAGCTTAAACACAATTGTCAGTATCCTGAATATAGATTGTTTGATCGACAAGTCTATGAATGATCACGAATGGTTTTTATTTTATATACGTTCAAAATGGATTGTAAAACCTATGAATTCCACTCAACGTTTTCGTTGACCAAATTTTGGCATGTGTTTCAGGTAACCGCTGAAGTGTAGCATGGAGCGTGCATGGGATGGATGTTGTGTGTATGGCTTGGAGTCTGCTTGTTTTTCCTCCCTTTTCTACTTAAACATTTTTAAATTTTAATGTAATGTTGTTGTGAAACTGAAATTCTTGGGTTGAGATTCATGGGGACCGAAAACGCTAAACTCTGTTGTACCAAGTGGGGTTGGAAAAACCGTGGACATGTATCATCTAACAATTTTAAATTCAAGTTTTAAGTTGGCGTCTTTTTAGCGTCGTTTGATATATCTTGTGTGCAATGAATACTGTGTAGCACCCAATGTCGTAGTTCCGCTGCGCATAGCATTTGTGGGGGTGTTACAGATTGGTATCAGAGCCATGAGTTATTGAGAACTAGGTCGTTTTTGAAAATCCTAAACTATAACTTTTGGTGTCGTAAGAAATGGTCCAAGCACACACAACTATCCTGCACGGCTCCGGTAAGAATTCTTTAGCATTGCTTTATATTTTAGAAGTATCCCTCGAAATTGATATGAATTCCCTAAGTATTTAGTAATTAAATACTTTGAGATATATATTGAGATATATTGTTTTGTACGTTGAGTACTTATCATCGTAATTTGCAAATTCTTGTAAGATTATCTTATATGTTGCATGTAATTGGCATAACGGGCTACATTGCATTACATGGCAACACCGCGTTGTAATCCTACGTGTATGTAGGAATGGTTGTATGTATAAGTATGTATATACTATGGTATTTAAAGGCATTGCACGTGAAGCAATGGTCCTTGAGTAATTATCGTACATTAAAATGCGGTTTTGTTGAGAATTCGGCCTTACCGCTAATTATCAATCTTGATAATTAATTTATTGTTCGAATAACCGAATATGAACCTCGTTGGATATCCTAGATACGTAAATGATGCTTCGTAACATATTTTATATCGACTAGGTCGATCTCGATTGTCGTTATCGCACCGTGATGTGTCATTTTGGACATTTTCTTTTGAAACGTAATTTACTTACGTATTACTTTATTTCCTTTATTCCCAATGGGTTTGATATGCTAGTTCACGTAACTATAACATAGACGAAGTATAATCGACGATGCGTACATTGGGACGGCGAATCATGTGTGTATATTATGAAACGTGGTTGAGGCGTGTTGCCATTTAATCGTAGTTTACTATTCTACTTGAATTTTAAAGATGTGTTTTAAAATAGACTGGCGTTGTGATCAAGCGCGATAACTTGGAATTTGGTTGGTTTTTGTGTTAATTTTGTGGAGTACGATTTCGAGACTCATCCGAGGCCGATAACAACAATTAGTTGACATACGTATTCTCGTTCCATTTATTTCATTTTGTCTTGTTGTCCCATTATTTGAATTCGATATTTTATATGACGAGGTCCGTCAATTGTGTGAGTTAAATAAGCATAAAACTTTGTTGATTGAATGATTTAAACATAAAGTGTTCTATATATTTAATGTTTGGTGAATGAAACTTTTGGATAAAAATGACGTATGATGTGTTTTGTAACAAGTAAAATTCGTGTAGAGAATAAACGGACATTGTGAAATTATTTTCCTTCAACCTTGGTTGGTAAATCGTAATAAGTAATTATTATTACTCGTAAAATCCTTGTTTTCATATATTAAAATTTGATACTAAAAAAAAAATTGTGATGGACTTGTTAAGAATTTGTTTAAATTAGTTCGAGAAAGGAGTTATAATAAAATTTGCGAGATGACTATTGAGTATATGTAGCTTCGGAGTTAGTATGAATTAATTTTCGGGTCAATGTAGCAAACTTTTGGCATAATTTGTAATATAGAGTAGAAAATTGGTCATATATTTTGGAGGTAGAAACTTTGTAAAAAAATTGGTTTATTTTAAACATAAGGTTATGTTTGCGTATGCATTGGTGTAAACTAGAACTCGTCACTCGTTGTAGTAAATAAACTGGGATAAAATCGGAATATACACTTTAAGTATGAAATTATAATGTTTGAAATAAAATTTTAAACATTGATGGAACGTCATTGGAAATCATTTGTTTGTTTAATTGTCGTTATAGAGAATCAATATGTGTAATTTGATGATGCTTGTTTAAAATCGTTTGAAAAATCTTTCATTTTATTCCGTTGTGAGATGTGTTAATTTTAAAATCACTTGATAATGGGCTAATGATTAAAAGTTGAATTTTATATATATTTTGGAAATAATTGAAATAAGCATTTTGATCACCTACTTCATTATTATATTATCATATTATTATCATTAATTTTTGAGATTCAAGTCTCGACTAAAATCAGTAATTTATCCGAGATAATACTACGTGAAACGTCTCTGACGCCTGATTCGAGCCGCGTGAATAAAATATAGCAAATCAATTGTAAGGAAGACATGTGTGTAATAAAAGTCAAAGGTTGAATTTTTAAGAGTTAATGGGACTAGGTTGAGTCATGTTGGATATGTGTATATAAGTGATAATATAAGTCGTAATAATAAAAAAAAACGTAAAACTTGGGAAATTCTTACTACGTATGTTGTTGGTACTTAAAAATATGGATATTAATGGGATTTTGACACAAGTATGGAGATTTTCGAACCTAATGATTTTATCAAATATGATAACCGAGTCACCGCCTTTACTAATGTTGATAATTTTCTTAAGATTATAACTTCCAGAAATAAAAGCGTTGTAAAGATTGGAAAATGAAAGGTATAAATTCTTTAATGGTGTAACACAAATTAAAAATGTGTAAATGTTCGGTTTTACAATGTACAAGGTAACACTAATTATTATACGCAACTGGATTACACAACACACGCCTACTTGTATATTATTTAATAAAGATGTATATATAATGTTTTAAGTCACGATGGTTCGATCGTCCGACATCCCTTCCTTGATTTTGTGAGTCTGTATCTAAACATGAGTCGTCATGTGATTGTTCATTTTAATAATGTCTATGGTATGAAACCATTATTGTTATATTTATTTTAAAACTACTATTTAGCTAGTACTTGAAAATGAGGGTATGTCACCCGGTGTATTTTGTCATGTTCATGGACGCCGTAACTTTTTCCTTTCGGTTAATGGAACCTAAAATTCTGTATTTACTTGTATGATGCTATAAATCTTCGTTAGAGTGGTTGTTTATTTATATTTAACGAAAGCGAGGAGGCGAAGCTGCTTTACCAAATTGTAGAGGTGAAAGAACTCGATCTTCCTGGTGAAAATTGTTTATAGTTAACCAAGTGGTTATTCTTCTCTCCCCGTATACCCTTGGTGGAATGGGTGTGCAACTCGAGACGATGGGAAGTGTGATCGTTGTTTTATTTTTTGACGCTTGTGTTGATATTCAACTTTTACTCTATGTATTCGTAGATTGCTGTTGTTATCCTGAGACTTTTGTCATATATTTGAAGTATTTTCATTTCTAATGTAGTTAATTTCTGTTGGCAATTATATTGCTCGTTTACCTCGTTCGATCTCATTGATCTTAATTTTATCACTTGTTGCGCTTGCAATGATCTTTAATCATGAACCACCTTAACGTCATTTTGTGAATAGTCTATTGTGAAAATAGGTATGAGTGTGTCAAATGTTTTGGTGAACCAAATGCAAAGGGTGTCGATTTATTTATTTAATTATTTATTTATTTTCTCATAAAAAGGCAAAGCAAAAGGTATGTTTCCAAAGTGGACGAAAAATGTTGGATGTGTTTCTTAAAACGATGGTAACAATATTTTCCCATTTCAAATTTCATTTCAAATGGTTTAATTATTTTGAAGATTAGGTCGAAAACTTCTATAGTCGTGTTTGGTATGTAATAATAATGTTTGTGTCGTCACTCGATCCTCAATTATGCACAGCTTAGCTAACAATGCATAATTCGGGAAGAGTCCTGTTTTGTTAATTGTCGTTGCTTGGTCCTTAAGTATGCATGATCTAGCTAGTTATGCATAGTTTTGGAAGGGCGATGTAGTTTCAAATAAATTGGTCATCTTTAAAAACCGGTAGTGTTTTTGATAAATGTTTGGATGAGAACATTTTTAAAAATGGTGGATCCTTATGCAAGTAATCGTATTTTCTTTGATTCCTAAAGAAATTTTTGAATTTTCTTGTGTTCTTTGAAATCTTTTCTTCTGTTTGGCGTTGACTTAGTAAGTCACTGTGACCGAGTAATTTTGGAAAAATGTTTTTGTGAGTTGTGTGTAATGTGTGAAGTTTATCGGAATCACGAGGGTGTTGATGAAATACCAAAGGGGCACGAATCGACACTGAGAAGAATTTTTAACAAAAATAGAAGACTTCCGAAGTAGAGGAAAACCGAGTTTGAATAACTCTAAGGGAAAGGACGAAGACTTTTCCTACGTCGAATGTATCGTACCTTATATATTTTCTTTTCTCGTTCTTTTGATATGTCAAGCGACACATGATAGATTGCTGAAGTTTACCAACTGTACATCGGTAATTGGAAGACCATTCCAATTGTCGTCTTCGTTTATTTAAGTGAGGAATCCTCTTTGCTTGACTCAACCATCCTTGATATTCGATGGTTAAACGATAGATATCCCTAGTTGATGTTTTTGTGGTAAACCCTTGCCTTTTATGTATTTGTATGGTAAGTAATCTGGGCGAGTGATCGTAAGTTGTGAGAACTTGAGACGACATTGTCCAATGAAGTCCGATCATGGAGAACACGTGCCATGTAATGTATTTTATTTTTTTAACTGTGAACGATGATATTTATTAAGATTTTGACCACGTTTGGGACGGAAGTAAGATGGTGTTCTTGTAGTATCTTTTGGGTATGGATCCGTGTGTGAGCACCCCACGATGACACATGTAAGTATTTTATTTCTTTTTGGATATGCATCCATAGCTAGCAAGCTCTTGAACCTTCTTTAACTTGCAATTTTCTTTTGACTGGACTCATCCGAGAATTATGTAAATATTCTTGTTTTATCTTGGCTTGGCTGATTAGCAAGCGTGGGTTAACTGATTGAACTGATTGGTTTAGCATGGTTTGGCTATGTTGCAAACATGTCGTAATATGGTTGTATGTGTTTCATAATGGCTTTTGTGTTTGTTTGGATTGTGATGTCTTCGAGAGAGTTATGTATACGCTGAATGATTTCGTATCGATGAATTCGTTTTTGACGAAGTAGGGTTGTATGTACGTAATATCGTAATAAGGTGATTTGGCACGACTAGTATTGATTACTTCGTCTTTCATATTTTGAACGTTTTTCTATGAGGTGATGTGCGACCCGTGTGATTTTCTTTGTGATAGTTGTTTTTATGAGATGATGAACCAAATGAAAGGACGATTCGAAAGTTGGAAGACGTGCTCCGAGCGTATGTGTTTGATTTTGGTGGAAGTTGAGATCGTGGAAGGGCGTGATTCGTTTTGGAGAATAAGAAAGGTGGGTCCAAAGGTATGTTGGACCAGTTGCCTACTAGTTGGAACTGCTGGATGAACTCCGTGGAAATGACAATACTCTTCATGTGTCGAATTTGAAGGATTATGGGATGAAAAGGTAGATCACCAGTTGGATAGAATGAAGCAGGAAAAAGTCAGTTGAATGGACTTGAAATGATTCGAGGGGCTACGGAAGAAATGGTGTAGATTAAGAATTATATGCTAACCGCGAGAAGCTGTGGGAAGAGATGTGTTGATACCCGTGGGAAGAATTTTGGGAAATTGAAGTGGAGACCATGAATCGAGATGTTAAGAGATTGAAGCAAAGTATAATACTCATCGTGAAGGTGTGATGGAATCCGAGACGTGAACCGAAGTCCACAACGGAACGAGAAGACCTCTTTAGGAAGAAGTACCTTTATTTTCCTAGTAGTACAAATGCGAGTATAAGAACCGGAGAGCGCCGGGACGTCGCTCCTTTAAGGAGGGAGGATGTAACACCCGTGAAAGTGCCGTATGATGCTAAGTTATTGTCTCAAGAGCTCTTCAGTATGAGCATCTCTCTTAAGTTGTGGCTCACTTGTGGATGTGATATCCCGAGCCCAACATTATTTATTTAATCCTATTTTGCATATATTTTTGAAATTTTTAAGAATTTTTATCGTGGATTTATTTGACGGTTTAAGTTGAAACCAACGTTTACGGTCGTATTTTAACGTTTGACGATTTAAGAAGAACCGACGACGATTACGATCCCGAGGGATGCCCAAAATTTTATAATTATTGACGATTTATCGATAATGTAATTTTTCGAGAATTTTACTTACGATTCGGGTTAAGTTGAGTCGGGTGAGTTTTATAGCCTTCCGAGTACATTTAAAGTATCCCAAAAATATTTTGGAGTGTTCGAGATGATTTTCGACTCCCGTAAAATTTTCAAAATTGACTAGTGAGTCGAACCCGCAAAGTTTTAATGGCGTTTTTACTTAAGGCCAAAAGAAACCTTTATTTGCACTTTGGTCCCTCCCAATACCACAAAAAGGCATAAACCCAAACACACACAAACATTTCACAAAAACAAATCAAACACTCTCTCTCTCTTGTCCTTAGGCCGACGGCCAAACCACCAAGAACCACCATCCCACCAATTTTTCTTGAGTTTTCACAAAAACTAACCTTAGACCACCTCTTAGAATCCATTGGTGAGTGTTAATCCATGGTTTAATTAAACATGCATTAACAAAAATTTTCCAAAAAAAAATTTTCAAGAACATTCAAATTCGTTTTTGGGGCTAATTGTGTGCATGCATGTTAAATTCATGTATAATGGAAGTATAATCACCAATAAAACCCACCAAAATTAATTTGGTTGTGGTGACTTGGTCACCCAAACCCCACGGCATAAGGGGGTGTTTGGGGAGCCATGGTGGTTGATGAATTTTGAGCATTATCTTGTGTTTGGTATTGTGTTTAGTGATGTTTTAGATGGGTATTAGTGGTTGCATGTTTGTTTTCTTTGATTTTAGATTATGAGGTTGGTTGATCAATAGGGGTAGGACTGAAAATTTGTGTTTGGTTGTGATTAAGGAAGCTTAGGATGATGCCTAGTGGTGATTAGTAGGATTGGAATCGAGTTTAAGCATGATTTTGGTATAACAAAATTTAGGCAGAAAGTTTGAGGTCATTTCATAAAAATTATTTTTCCTACAGGTCTTGAAAACTAAATGTAGTTGTAGAGGGTCTTTTTATCTTTAATTTGGTATAAGGTAGAGCCCGTGACTCAAAACGAGCTAAAAGTTATGAGGTTTTAAAGATCGAGTACCGGGAGACGAGAACTTTCATAATCCGAATTTATGTATAGTTTTAGTCAAATCCCGAGGACCACAAGTATGAATTGGTAAATGGTCAAGGGTCAAAATTTGGTCACAAACCTGTGTAAATGAGTCTATAAGTTGAATTAGGAGTCAAAGAAGTCAAAGGTACATTTCATATAGGTCAAAGAAGTCCAAGTTGGTCGAAGTACAATTTCAGCCCGTAAAATGTAGTTTTTGAAAAGCGTTGAGTAACGAGTCGTAGGAGTAAAAAAATTTATTGGGATTAAAAATGTGTTATCTACAGGTCTTATAGGATTTTTGAGAATTTTTTCAAATTTTATAAGAATGGTTAAGTAGAGTAAAACAGCCCGTACTTTCGGTAAGTACCGGCGAAAATGGATAAAAATGGATAACGTAAGTAATAAGAACGAATGATGTAAAATGAATGATGCTTGTTGTTTTGTTTTGGCGTGAGTTATAATTGTCCTAAGTGACTAGTATCGATGTATTTTATACAGTACCGTAAGGTATTTAAAAATGAGATTACTCATTACGCGTTATTTGTGATAGGTGTTGATTTACCCGGGCATCCGTATCATCGTCAGTGATCATCTCTCGAACTACCGACTACTTAATATATAAGGTGTGAATTTATAGCCTCGCTTATATTTATTTCAAACTGTTTTACCCGCGAGGGAAATGCATGCTAGTTTTTAAAAGGAACGTATATCATGAATGATTGTTAGACCCGAATGTTGCCTTAGAAAATGTGTTGAGTACCAAGTTGCAAAAGACCCTAAATTCATGAACTATTAACTATTGTCCTGCCCTCGAGTAGGGGGAAATAGCCGCTTATACAATTTGTAGTACTACGGGGCTAACGACCCAATGCTAGCCGAGAAGCTGTACGTTGAGTAAGTTCTGCGGTAGATTATCTTGTATGAGAGATAAGGTATAATTGCAACTGATGCCTTTAGAAGGGGCACTGGTTTCATCTGAATCACGCCGGTAATTATTACGCGGGTGATTGAGTTAACGGATTAGTGTCATGAGCTTAAACACAATTGTCAGTATCCTGAATATAGATTGTTTGATCGACAAGTCTATGAATGATCACGAATGGTTTTTATTTTATATACGTTCAAAATGGATTGTAAAACCTATGAATTCCACTCAACGTTTTCGTTGACCAAATTTTGGCATGTGTTTCAGGTAACCGCTGAAGTGTAGCATGGAGCGTGCATGGGATGGATGTTGTGTGTATGGCTTGGAGTCTGCTTGTTTTTCCTCCCTTTTCTACTTAAACATTTTTAAATTTTAATGTAATGTTGTTGTGAAACTGAAATTCTTGGGTTGAGATTCATGGGGACCGAAAACGCTAAACTCTGTTGTACCAAGTGGGGTTGGAAAAACCGTGGACATGTATCATCTAACAATTTTAAATTCAAGTTTTAAGTTGGCGTCTTTTTAGCGTCGTTTGATATATCTTGTGTGCAATGAATACTGTGTAGCACCCAATGTCGTAGTTCCGCTGCGCATAGCATTTGTGGGGGTGTTACACTATCAGCACCCGAATCAAATAAAGCAACAGCATAATGATTGTTGAGTAAAAACGTACCAGTAACGACATCTGGATCCTCTTTCTTCACCTCAATTGTTCCAAGTTGATAGACACCACCCTGGGGATTTCTTCCAGGTACAATCTCTTTCAACTTGGGGCATTTCGATTTCCTATGACCTTCTTCATTACAGTTGAAGCAAATGGTTCCCTTCTTACACCTTTCAACCTTGTGTCCAAGCTTTCCGCATTTTCGGCACTTCCAGCAGTCGCCAGCATACCTCTTGTTGCCACACTTAGGACATCTATCATCGTTGCGCGGTGTGTTGTTGGTAACAGCATTTGCATTCCCCTTTCTCTGGTTCTGACGGCGATTAAAATTCTTCCTATTATCACCTCTATCTACACGATCACCGTCACCCTTTCTTTTCTCACCAACACGGGCTTCATCTTCCCTATCCTGAATTATCTGTCCAATGAGTTGGTAAGCCATTCGAACAGCATCATCAATGGTCAGTGGTTTTGATGATGTCACATCCCCCCGGATATTCTTGGTCAACCCTTTGATATATTGTTCGATTCGGATCTCTTCGGGTTCTACCAATCGAGGACATAGCAAGGCCAACTCTTGGAATCAGTTTGTGTAACTATCAATGTCCACACCTTTCATTCTCAGATGAATCAACTCTTTTTCTAACCTAATGATCACACTACGAGGACAGAATACCAAAGCCATCCACTTCTTAATTTCAGCCCAAGGAGTAGCATTAGCAACATCAATACCCATGAAAGCAATTCTCCCGTTCCACCAAGTCAACGCACGACCTTTAAGAGTAGCCATAGGAAAAGTCACCTTATCTTCCTCCTTACACTTAATAATCCGAAACACCGACTCAATCTTCTCAATCCACTGGCTTAATCCTACAGCACCTTCAGTTCCATTAAAAGGTAGAGGTTCACACTTCATGAACGTCACATAAGTACAGCCACCAACTTCAGGTGCATTAGTTCCAAGTCCTCCTATATTTCCTCCAGCATTAGCATTCACATTATTAGCATTCACATTATTAGCATTCACATTCACATTAGTACCACCAATTCCACTACCGCCAGCTCCACTACCGCCAGCTTCATTTCTAGCATTTGCCATAAATTCAGTCATAGATGCGGTAACTTGCTCTGTAATAATCCTACGTACATCATCCTCAGTCACAGCTTTCTTGGGCGGCATAGTTCTATAATTTCACAATTTCAAAGTATTAAGCATTCACCCAACAAGGGATTCATATAATATGGATTGAATTCATAATCAAGGTACAAATAAGGCACAATATGGAAGTCAAGACAAGATACATATTTCATTCGATTTGAAACAAAAGCATTGTCTTAGTTACATCCCATATCAAAGCTCTAGCACTATACATACTCAAAATTCGTGCCAGGTCTACTACTAACAAGTCGGTTCAGTCAAAGTTACAAAAGGTACAAAAGATACAAAGGTCACTACTAAACACAGACTGGTCTACTGAGAACCGCCAGATGGTCCATCATCCATCGTCTTCTGTGTCTTTGTCGGACGATCACTAGACACATCTTCAGCTGGGCGCTTACGGATCACTCCTCTTTCAACCATGTTAGCATAAAATCTACTATTCCAACCCACAGATATATTCAACTCCTTCTCAGCTTTCTCACGCATCGCATGAGCTACATTCAACTGAATCTCCATGGAATTTACCTTTTTCTTCATAGCAGCAAACTCACCACTTTCTAACACCGATAACCTCCTAAAAGCCTCATTCAAACCACGCTCTACATCAGTCAAATCCAAACTAAGCAATTCCCGCTCTTTCTCACCAACCTTAGTCTTCGACTCCAAATAAGCAACATGAGTCTGAACAACACCTAATCCAATCTCTGTCATACTACTGTTAACATGGGAAGCATCTAAATCACGTCTCAAGGCCCAAGGTGCAAGACCATCAATATGAGTAGCCTCTCGAGCACTAGACGACTCTCCTATCACACGTCTACGAGTAGCAATACCATTAGTACCGTCAGGTGCATTATCATCCTCATCCTCCTCTGATTCAGAATCAGATTCAGACGATTCAGACATTTCATCCCTAGGTAGCTCAACCTCATAATCAGACAAATAAACTGGTGGGGGTAAGGGCTCGCCCTCTGAACATCATATGGGTAAATAAGCTCGGTTTCCTCAACATCATCAACCTCATCGTCTATACCTATATCCTCCTCGACATCCTCGTCGTCAATCTCATCATCTAAATTATCTAACCCAATCTCATCCTCATTCTTAATATCAACATTCTCATTCTCTATCATGTCATCCTGAGGGGCAATCTGATCTCCTAGTCCTATATCGGGCTCGGGATCCTCAAATGGTTCCTCCTCATCATCCATATCATAATATACTAAGTCTAAATAAGGATCATCATCTACATTAGGTTCAGGAATAGCATGGTTCTCTACAGGAATATTAGGGTCAGCCATGACAATCTGCATTTATATATATATCTCGTATTAGGATAACATACTTATTAAACAATTACATACTGAAATCACGATATATACATATATATGTAAATTAAATTATATATATCAAAATATATATCTTCTCAATAGGGCTTGTTGGTAACGTCAGAGATCTTTGGCACCGTTATAGTCAAAAG
The DNA here is from genome assembly GCA_025667525.1 of Glebionis coronaria. NCBI lineage: Eukaryota > Viridiplantae > Streptophyta > Magnoliopsida > Asterales > Asteraceae > Glebionis > Glebionis coronaria. The sequence goes on from CM046874.1 coordinate 175,725,297, forward strand.
ATTTTTCAAATATTTTCTCAAATGTTCATAGTTAAAAGATTTTGAAAAGTTTTGTTCAAAACCTTGGTTTTTAAAATCTTATGTTCTCTATAACGAGAGCTCTGGTACCAAACTGTAACACTCTCAATTTTTGTATCGGTACAGCGGAAGGGTCTTTTAGAGTGTTACGGGATAGCACAATAACTCCAATTGTGAGACCCCCAAAATCTGACATGGAACAACTAGGCAACGAGGGGTAACACGTCATAGTACAAGAAACAATGAATTACAGTTGACACAAAGCTGACATAATAAAAGCATATATATCACATCATAAATGATCAGAGTTTTAAACATAGGTCCCAGAGTTTTATATGCGGAAAGATATATTATTTCATCATGATTTATAACATAAAGTTGCCCAAAAGATATACTAAATTTATGACAGTTTATACTAAAACCAGTCTTTTAAAAGCATCACAGAAACCTCCAAGCTGCGATAATATCCTGCGGGCTCCCATCCAAGCAAAGCTAAGTAATAATACCTGAGATTAAACATGTAAAATCGTCAACACAAAGTTGAGTGAAATTCATAGGTTTAGCAATAAAGGTGTGGAACACAAGCATTCATTTGTAAAACAAGTAAATAGAGAAAATGGTTATGATCATTAACCATAGTCTGAAACCAATATTATTGCTGTTTAGTTCATGAACCGAAGCTTAACTCAAAGTAAGTTCCTCTAGGGAGTATTCAGCCTAAATACTCAAGTATAAACAAATGTAAGTACGTCAAGGTAATCGGGACGGGGATTGTCAATCCCGATGGATCCACCCACAACATTCGCGCTTAGCGCAAAGCATACGGGACAACTAACGGTTCATGATCAAGAGAGGAAACTTAAGGCTATCAATGAAAACTGTTGGAAAGCATACAAGTCTGAATAGCATACAAGTTCTGAATAGCATACAGTTTTTTTAATGGATGTGTTCCACCATGTAAAATCTCACCCCGCGTTTAGAAACAATGTACAAGTAGTAAAAGGGGCTATGAACTCACCTTTAGTAAGTAATCACAAGGTAAAAGGGGTTGAGCAAAAAGAAGTCTTCACGGACCTATGCAATGGTGACGCGTAATAAGAATGCGTTCAATGAAGCAATAACGTTTTAGAAGTGGTGGGACATAGTATGGCTAGGTAACTTGCGTGCGATGGCGAGACCTAAGCTTAAGTTAAAATTTTGACCCAACACCTTGAACCTACTGTAATAACCTAATATCAACCTTGTATGATGGTCCAAGCATTTATGTGTGGGTTCCGAACACGTTTAAGACTCGGTTTGAAAAACCAAAACAAGGGACTGCATTTAGTTTTCTGAAAAAGGCTGAGAAGATTTGGTCATATCTAAAAATCTATAATAGTACAGGAGGTGAAATTTCTTGACATGTATAGGTATTTCTCTTACCTTTAAAAGTTGGGAAAGAACAGCCCTAGAACTATTTTCAATCAACGAGAAATGCACTTTTAGTGACAGACTATCAAAACAGAAAGTTGTAAACGTCTTTCGTACCTTACGGTAGATTAAGCATAAATCCCAATCGGTAAAATATTTTGACACGAAAACAAAAAGAGAAGTTTTATTATATTTGTAGCTACTGTAAAAAGTCATAAAATCATAAATTAATCCTTTTTACCCAAGTCAATTTACCCATGTTTTAAGCATAACATTTAGATTTGACCTAGTTTAGTAAAACGACCGTTTCGGGCTCATCCGGACACTTCCCATTTCCATCCAACTCAACACATACTAATAACATCAGTGGGTATCCATTTTTCATATAAAAACAAGGTCATATGTTTAAGAAAATTTTGCCATGACCTGTTTGTTTCTGTGGTGATTTCCATACTACAAAAACGACTCCATTTAGCTACCTAACCTCAATCAAGCAACACTTAGGCTATACCAAATCGCCACGCAAGTGTCCTAAGTCCTAATATGCCCTAAGTATCTATAATCTCAGTGGGTTTCACCCAAGGAATTCAAAATCCATGAATAAAAAGAATCAAAGTACTAGTAACATCAAAACTAAAATGCTAGGAGTGACTATACCTTCATAACACGTAGGAATTAATCCAAACACGCAAATTAAACAATTCCTCCTCCTTGATCCTTAAAAATTTCGTGGCCCTTAGCCACGTGTTAAGTCAATCACGGTACTCAGCAACTGAGTAGAAACAATGTAGTGAGACGATCACCGACGATATGGATGCCCGGGGAAAACACGAAAACCGCAACCTATCACAATAAGGCGCGCGTTAAGACTCGAACTCAATATCGATATATATATCAAATATAACATGACTCAAATGTTTTCAAAGTATACACGTTTCAAAACCATTGACACGAATCAAATGAATTCATACTACCCATTTATCCAACGTTACTCGTTAAAACAGTTGAACACTTGAAAATGACTCGTCATACGACGCCAAGTCAACGCAAGTCAAACTATCTTTTACCCTTATTTGGACCAGTAGCTAAGTCATTTATATAATGACTAAGCACTTGAGTAAGTCACCATGTCCGATGGTGAACACTCAAACTCACGCAACACAAGCATTGAACTACGTGTCTAAAATAAAAATCAGCAAGTACACCCCGAATGTACACACCGATCTACCCTATCTAGACTTGTCCGTTTTACATGAAAATTGGTGTCAAGGTCACTTATAACATGTATAAGACCTCACCAAAATTTGAGCCAAATTTTACACTTTAAAATCCATCAGCTCGACGCTTTACTCGACTCCAAATTTTAGGACAAATTTGTACACTTGTTTTGTAAAACCGTTTGGACCACTTTAAAAGTACTAACCCGACAATCCGTCTTTTGAAACCACTACTAGACTCATCAAACTCAGTTTGTAAACTTTGAAAATCAGTAGTATCAACTATCTAACCAAGCTAAAGTCCCCGAGAGTCGACCCAAAATCAGCCACAATTTCGGATTGTGCCGACTTGCGTCTCCCGGTACACGAAAACTAAAACTAGCATAACTTTTGACTCGTAATGAGTTATAAGCTCTATCTTATACCAAAACGACCGTCTCGGAAAACTCTACAACAATTTCAAATAATCTCAGTCTTTCACAGACCTTCAACCCACGAAACATACTGTTTAAGGCTGCTGTCCCAAATTAGCTTTTTAGAAAACATGACAAATCTATTTTTCACTCAAAACCAATCATTCCCATACCCCTAGGATCACTATACTATCATACCCATCAACCAAACACTCCTAAAAATACTTGTATGAAAAATCTATCAAAAATCAAAGATTAAAAACAAGACTTTTAAGGATCAAAACATGATAAGCTTACCAAATATAACATATGCAAGATGATTACAACATCATACAACCATAAAATCATAAGTTCTTGAAATCTTGATGCATGTAAGAAATTTTTGTATCATTAGAATCACAATTAAATTCTAAGAATGGGTCTTTATTTAGATTTTGTTAAAACAAGATGGATGGTGGTGGTTTATGGTGGTGAAGTGGCGGCAACAATGGAGGGTGGGGAGAGAGTTTTTGTTTTGGTGTGTGTGTTTTATGAATAAGTGGAAGAAAAAATCTTTATATAGTGCTAGTTAAGTGGAGGGGCTAATATTGCCAATTTTGAAACTTGTGGACTTAAAAACAATTAATAGTTTTAAAAGGTAGAAAATGGTTATTGGTAAATATTAAAAATATTTACGGGGCTCGGGTTTCGTAAAAATACTTTTCAAAAGTTACAATGCATCATAAAAATGATAATATGATTTCCCGACACGACTTAATACGTAATTAAAACGAAATCGTCGAAAATATTAATTATCGAAACAATCGATAAATAAATGTAAACTTTTGGGCATCCGTCGGTATCACGATCACTAGGAAATTCTTGTTGTACATTGATTTGAATAAACTCGTTATAAAACGCAGGCGGGTGATTTTAAATCAAAAACTTTGATTTAAATTAAATATGAAAAAAAATAAAATAAAATTTTTATAATTCCATATGAAGCATTGTCAATGAACAAAATAATACTTAAAAGTATAATTTAAAAATCTTAGGATTTACATATAAAGTATTCAAGAAAACGTAATACATTGGAAAAATTCAAGAAGTACGAATAAAAAGAATAAAATAATGTTGGGAAAGTACGGGTTCTCACAGTCTTCCCCCCTAAAGGAACTCTGGTCCCCAGAGTTCTCCTGAAAACAGTAGAAGATGCAAACAAGAGGAGGTACAAAGTGTAGAACAAAATTCATTGCATCCCAGGTAAACTTCCGTACCATGACGAATCTTAACGGTTAGAATTCATTATGCTTCAGTTTCTTAACTCCTTTTCGTATAACTTTTCAGTCTTGGATTAGGATAACGATCTTTCAATACGGAGATACATCGAGAGATAGAGTTGTTGGAAATACGTGCGATAAACTAACAAGAATGAACACAAGAATCGCTTAAACAGGCAAAGTGCGATAAAATGAACCAAGATTGTAAATCAACAAGGGGTCGCAAATCGTGCAACTGTAAAACGTGACAATCTTAAAACGTAAATAATCCAGTCACAAGCGAAATAGAAGGGAAAAGAAAATGAATAACATATGATCATTTAAAATACAAGTTGTCTCAATCAGTTGTCTAGCATTTTGGGATTACTTTAAAAACTCAGTTTAAATATTTTCTTAATAAAAAGAAAATTTTACCAGATGTAGTGATTTAAAAATCAAACTCTATATAAAATGAATGGGTAAACAGTTGTCAAATCTTTTTTTTTCTTGATAAGGACTTCAAAGTAAAAGTAGAACAGTTCAAAATAGTTATCCTGATCGGCTTAAGAACTTTTGGATGACCGCATGAAATTATTGTTAAAACCTCAGGTTTATCGTTACCATTAGAAAAATCAGTTTTTTTTTTTCCAAGTTATTTTGAATCATTGTTAGAAATTATAAATTAATTTAAATAATTTCATTAGGTTGACAATAAAGTATGATATAATCAAATACTTTAAAAGATACAGCTTGATATCCTTTGAAACATTAGGTAAATTTACCAAAGAGGATATATAGATCCGATACTTAACTTGAAACAGTTATTTTGGTAATTTAAACATTTGATAAAATGTATAAAATGTTCTTAAAAATTAATAATAATTTTTTTTTTAGAAATTAAAGAAAGTGTTTAAGATATCAAACGATAAACACGTAATAGTTTCTGGTTTTCAAAAGGTGACAAGACAGCAACGAATGTGAATCATATAAAGGTCAACAATCTGTATGCGAGCAATATACAAAGGAATAAGACGGAAGTCGTATCAATTATTAACAAACGTGGTAGAATAGTCACGTCAATAATAAAAATAATAAGAAACAAGGATTATAGCAAGATTAATTCACGAGTGCGGTTGGCGTCACCAATAACGGCTTATTAAGTTCTCGATGGTCGAAATACGATCGAAAGGGAAAAGCCACACAACTAATTTTCGAATCAAAGAAAATTCTTAAGAAGTCAATTGAGAGAAGTTCCAGTAAGATGAACAACATTAGCAATGAAAGGCGAAATCAACACATGATTCACACGAATGAAATTTCAAGACGATAGTATCTTAACACATACCATGGCAATTACACGTAATCATCGTTCACATCCAGTCATAAATCACTAATCGCATCCAGAGACGTTTCGAAGGTCTACCAAAATAGATAGAGATGGTCAATCGATGTAGGAGCATAGCAACGTTGAAACTTTCAAGTCGGGTATCAATGGTAAGAATTTAGGCAAATGGTAACGAAAATCGTATCATGAGGATGATGAGGTAACAGGTAAAACAAAGGTCGTTGAGTAAGGAAATATGTGCTCGAGGCATGTACTTAGTTCAAGAAAAGATAATGGTTCATATGTGTATGTTGCAAACTGTTGCTACTCGCATAAAATGTAAAAGTTTTCAAAACTTTATTTTATCAAACATTTTAAGCAACATAACTAAAAAGTTGATTCTAGGTTAAATATTTAAGGCGACTACTATTTGGCCTTGCATGGCTCCTTCTAAATTAAGCATAGGTGATCAGGCCATGCATAATTTAGGACTAACAATGCGATGCTCATCTTCGTCAAACCAGTATTACAGGTCATATTATTTAAAATATGTATATAATGCCATTTGTAAAAACAGAAATCAAAATAGTTTATGAAACTATTTGCTAATAAGTTACTGGCTAACTGTTTTAAATCGACAATTCGTATAGTTACAAGGGTTCTTTATAAGACCGTATTAGAACAATTTGTGAAAATACATTGTAAAATTAATATAAGTTAATTTTATAAGATAACAGTCAACTATTTAAGAAAGCCCAAATGAAACCTTTTGTAAAATGATTCGCAAACAAGACCAGTTTGAGTTGTATGGTAACATGACAATAGTTTATAAAGTAGCGAGTGGGTTACAAGAGGGAAATAAGGAGTAGTTCAAGACAACCAATAAAATGGTTACAAGGTGATTAGGTTTCAAGAGGTTTAGCCGAAATCGTCAGGAGACACGTGTCAAGATGATAACAAACGATATGAAAGAAAGATCTTCAAATCTCGGTCCAAATCAGTGGTACGATAGAAGTAAAGAAAGACAATGGAATGACAAATAAGTCATAAATAAAAGAAGGAATAAGGAATCCGTATGTGCACATCGTAATTTATTTGACAAAAATATACTTTTAAGAAAGTAGGGTATCAGTTAACAAATAGTACAATCACTTCGAAAAGATTCTATATTAGGAAGTTACCGAATTTCAAAAGTTCAAGATCTAGGTACATGTATGACCGAACTCAAAGTTACTATTCTATTCTTTTCAAACGCAATCATTGTTTTTAGTTTGCAAAATATCATTAGTTAAAGTTTTACGAGCTCAAACGAACTCAAAAACGCTTCAATCCATGTTTTTAACTTTTATTAGTTTTGACCTTTGGGTTTGATTAGACCAATTAACTCAATAAACGATATTCTAAGACTCAAAGTCTAATGCATTTCGATGTAAAACAATGTTTTGAACAACTTTCTAGTTTTACCCGAGACTTGAAACGGAATAAAAATGGACGAAAATGCCCTAGCATTAAATCTGTTAACAAAATGATATTTTAGCATTATTCAGAAAATAATTTCTTAGATTTTACAATCTCAAATGAGCGTAACTTGCTCGATTTTAAAGTTTAGTGGTCAAATTTTATGTCCTAAACGGACGTCTCAACATGTAGAAATATATATATATTTTTATGTCTAAAGTTGTAAAAATATTTTCTCGACACTGTTAAACTTCCTGTAAAGTTTCTGTACAAAGTATATTTTTCGACACAGCTTGAAATTAAATTCAAATTTCATGATAACTCAAAATTAATGTACACATAGGACTTGTGGATTCCATAAAGACGAAAGAAGGTAAACTGTATAATTAGTCATGTAAAGAAAACACAGTATAGAAATGGTTCAAGAATGCCAACGATAATCGGAGACATAAAAAAAACGACGCATATCATCCATGTCTTCGGCTGCAAGATGCAATGCAGAAAGGTCTCTTGGTGGCATGATTTCCAAAATCACAAGATATATCGAGAAAGAAACGGGACAATAACAAGTGGCATTCCTGGAGCAAAGAGGTTCAATGAAAATGGAGGATACAAGTAGGATCGTATTCCAAACGATCATCACATAATAAATGACGATTATGTGTTCAAGGTACAACGGATGTTCTAAGTTGAAATCGAAACGTAGAATGGTCAATGAAGTAAGATGTAATCCATGTACAAGTATCGCGTAAAACGGTGGCGTAAAGGTAAATCAAGATTATGAAAACCCACAATATTATTCAGCACTGATTTAACAAATTTTTCGAGATGTGAGACTCACACGATGTCCTTTAGTCTTTCTGGGAGACACATTGAGCTACACAATGGTCTACAGACTAGACATTCAATTATGAATGGTCAGAAAGAAAATCTGAGTATCTAAGTAGATATTTTAAGGGAAATAAACAATGAAAGCAACACACACGGTAGTAGAATGAAAATCAGAAGTTCATCGAAAACAACACTTATTCAATCCCGAATGGTATCGCGATAGTATGCACAACACGTATCAGTCAAGAAAAACAGACGGTTCAAACCGAACGAGCATATAAAGTCAGTCGTATAACGCATAAATGAAATAGCAATAGTACTCAGAAAAATGAGTATGAAAAGTCGGCAGCATACGCGCTCTGAATACAAGTATGTAACGTCATAACGATATAATATCATTGCAATAAGATCAATTCACAAGAACAAGAATTCAAGAAATACAGTATAGGCAGATGTAATCACAGTAACATTCAATGATAATTCATGAAGCACATAGGCTTTGAAAAGACATAGTAATTATCGTCATTAGTGTAAAGTAATATTTCAAAATGTAATCAAGAGATGAAATACTACAACGATAATTAAAAGTAAATAATAAAGATTAGAGAGTTACCCGCGAAGATATCGAACAGCAATGGCAAATTCTGTGTTTGACACTTAGAAACAATAAAATATTTGAACTTTCGGTTATAGACTAAGTTTTGAAAAACGACTCAGTTCCCTATAACCATCGCTCTGATACCAATCTGTGAGACCCCCAAAATCTGACATGGAACAACTAGGCAACGAGGGGGTAACACGTCATAGTACAAGAAACAATGAATTACAGTTGACACAAAGCTGACGTAATAAAAGCATATATATCACATCATAAATGATCAGAGTTTTAAACATAGGTCCCAGAGTTTTATATGCGGAAAGATATATTATTTCATCATGATTTATAACATAAAGTTGCCCAAAAGATATACTAAATTTATGACAGTTTATACTAAAACCAGTCTTTTAAAAGCATCACAGAAATCTCCAAGCTGCGATAATATCTTGCGGGCTCCCATCCAAGCAAAGCTAAGTAATAATACCTGAGATTAAACATGTAAAATCGTCAACACAAAGTTGAGTGAAATTCATAGGTTTAGCAATAAAGGTGTGGAACACAAGCATTCATTTGTAAAACAAGTAAATAGAGAAAATGGTTATGATCATTAACCATAGTCTGAAACCAATATTATTGCTGTTTAGTTCATGAACCGAAGCTTAACTCAAAGTAAGTTCCTCTAGGGAGTATTCAACCTAAATACTCAAGTATAAACAAATGTAAGTACGTCAAGGTAATCGGGACGGGGATTGTCAATCCCGATGGATCCACCCACAACATTCGCGCTTAGCGCAAAGCATACGGGACAACTAACGGTTCATGATCAAGAGAGGAAACTTAAGGCTATTAACTATAAGCAATAATATCAATGAAAACTGTTGGAAAGCATACAAGTCTGAATAGCATACAAGTTCTGAATAGCATACAGTTTTTTTAATGGATGTGTTCCACCATGTAAAATCTCACACCGCGTTTAGAAACAATGTACAAGTAGTAAAAGGGGCTATGAACTCACCTTTAGTAAGTAATCACAAGGTAAAAGGGGCTGAGCAAAAAGAAGTCTTCACGGACCTATGCAATGGTGACGCGTAATAAGAATGCGTTCAATGAAGCAATAACGTTTTAGAAGTGGCGGGACATAGTATGACTAGGTAACTTGCGTGCGATGGCGAGACCTAAGCTTAAGTTAAAATTTTGACCCAACACCTTGAACCTACTGTAATAACCTAATATCAACCTTGTATGATGGTCCAAGCATTTATGTGTGGGTTCCGAACACGTTTAAGACTCGGTTTGAAAAACCAAAACAAGGGACTGCATTTAGTTTTCTGAAAAAGGCTGAGAAGATTTGGTCATATCTAAAAATCTATAATAGTACAGGAGGTGAAATTTCTTGACATGTATAGGTATTTCTCTTACCTTTAAAAGTTGGGAAAGAACAGCCCTAGAACTATTTTCAATCAACGAGAAATGCACTTTTAGTGACAGACTATCAAAACAGAAAGTTGTAAACGTCTTTCGTACCTTACGGTAGATTAAGCATAAATCCCAATCGGTAAAAGATTTTGACACGAAACCAAAAAGAGAAGTTTTATTATATTTGTAGATACTGTAAAAATTCATAAAATCATAAATTAATCCTTTTTACCCAAGTCAATTTACCCATGTTTTAAGCATAACATTCAGATTTGACCTAGTTTAGTAAAACGACCGTTTTGGGCTCATCCGGACACTTCCCATTTCCATCCAACTCAACACATACTAATCACATCAGTGGGTATCCATTTTTCATATAAAAACAAGGTCATATGTTTAAGAAAATTTTGCCATGACCTGTTTGTTTCTGTGGTGATTTCCATACTACAAAAACGACTCCATTTAGCTACCTAACCTCAATCAAGCAACACTTAGGCTATACCAAATCGCCACGCAAGTGTCCTAAGTCCTAATATGCCCTAAGTATCTATAATCTCAGTGGGTTTCACCCAAGGAATTCAAAATCCATGAATAAAAAGAATCAAAGTACTAGTAACATCAAAACTAAAATGCTAGGAGTGACTATACCTTCATAACACGTAGGAATTAATCCAAACACGCAAATTAAACAATTCCTCCTCCTTGATCCTTAAAAATTTCGTGGCCCTTAGCCACGTGTTAAGTCAATCACGGTACTCAGCAACTGAGTAGAAACAATGTAGTGAGACGATCACCGACGATATGGATGCCCGGGGAAAACACGAAAACCGCAACCTATCACAATAAGGCGCGCGTTAAGACTCGAACTCAATATCGATATATATATCAAATATAACATGACTCAAATGTTTTCAAAGTATACACGTTTCAAAACCATTGACACGAATCAAATGAATTCATACTACCCATTTATCCAACGTTACTCGTTAAAACACTTGAACACTTGAAAATGACTCGTCATACGACGCCAAGTCAACGCAAGTCAAACTATCCTTTACCCTTATTTGGACCAGTAGCTAAGTCATTTATATAATGACTAAGCACTTGAGTAAGTCACCATGTCCGATGGTGAACACTCAAACTCACGCAACACAAGCATTGAACTACGTGTCTAAAATAAAAATCAGCAAGTACACCACGAATGTACACACCGATCTACCCTATCTAGACTTGTCCGTTTTACATGAAAATTGGTGTCAAGGTCACTTATAACATGTATAAGACCTCACCAAAATTTAAGCCAAAGTTCACACTTTAAAATCCATCAGCTCGACGCTTTACTCGACTCCAAATTTTAGGACAAATTTGTACACTTGTTTTGTAAAACCGTTTGGACCACTTTAAAAGTACTAACCCGACAATCCGTCTTTTGAAACCACTACTAGACTCATCAAACTCAGTTTGTAAACTTTGAAAATCAGTAGTATCAACTATCTAACCAAGCCTAAAGTCCCCGAGAGTCGACCCAAAATCAGCCACAATTTCGGATTGTGCCGACTTGCGTCTCCCGGTACACGAAAACTAAAACTAGCATAACTTTTGACTCGTAATGAGTTATAAGCTATATCTTATACCAAAACGACCGTCTCGGAAAACTCTACAACAATTTCAAATAATCTCAGTCTTTCACAGACCTTCAACCCACGAAACATACTGTTTAAGGCTGCTGTCCCAAATTAGCTTTTTAGAAAACATGACAAGTCTATTTTTCACTCAAAACCAATCATTCCCATACCCCTAGGATCACTATACTATCATACCCATCAACCAAACACTCCTAAAAATACTTGTATGAAAAATCTAACAAAAATCAAAGATTAAAAACAAGACTTTTAAGGATCAAAACATGATAAGCTTACCAAATATAACATATGCAAGATGATTACAACATCATACAACCATAAAATCATAAGTTCTTGAAATCTTGATGCATGTAAGAAATTTTTGTATCATTAGAATCACAATTAAATTCTAAGAATGGGTCTTTATTTAGATTTTGTTAAAACAAGATGGATGGTGGTGGTTTATGGTGGTGAAGTGGCGGCAACAATGGAGGGTGGGGAGAGAGTTTTTGTTTTGGTGTGTGTGTTTTATGAATAAGTGGAAGAAAAAATCTTTATATAGTGCTAGTTAAGTGGACGGGCTAATATTGCCAATTTTGAAACTTGTGGACTTAAAAACAATTAATAGTTTTAAAAGGTAGAAAATGGTTATTGGTAAATATTAAAAATATTTACGGGGCTCGGGTTTCGTAAAAATACTTTTCAAAAGTTACAATGCATCATAAAAATGATAATATGATTTCCCGACACGACTTAATACGTAATTAAAACGAAATCGTCGAAAATATTAATTATCGAAACAATCGATAAATAAATGTAAACTTTTGGGCATCCGTCGGTATCACGATCACTAGGAAATTCTTGTTGTACATTGATTTGAATAAACTCGTTATAAAACGCAGGCGGGTGATTTTAAATCAAAAACTTTGATTTAAATTAAATATGAAAAAAAATAAAATAAAATTTTTATAATTCCATATGAAGCATTGTCAATGACCAAAATAATACTTAAAAGTATAATTTAAAAATCTCAGGATTTACATATAAAGTATTCAAGAAAACGTAATACATTGGAAAAATTCATGAAGTACGAATAAAAAGAATAAAATAATGTTGGGAAAGTACGGGTTCTCACACCAATCATAGACAACACATAAAAGTGGTTGTACAAGGTTCAACATACATCCATTCGATAAAAAGTTTTAAAGTGTACAACAGGTCCCAAATTACACAGGTCATTAAGTTTAAAAAACATAGATCGAATGAACATTTTTATTAATATGTGGGCCATCAGAGTCGAGCTCCATCTGGATTACCTTCAAGCACCTGAGATAAAAACATGCAAAAATCATATCAGCGAATGCCGAGTGAATTCATAGAGTTTAATAAAACCGTTATATAAAACAATCGTTGAAATCAGAACACAAGTATAATATCGGAAGTAAGTCCTCGTATTGCTAGTCAGGCAATATATAATCAAAGCATACATCTTAAACCGTCCATGAGACCGTAGCCTCTATATTACCATTATAGGTATTATTATTATCGTTATTAACATCGTATCATATCAGATATTTAGATTATATAGGAATCATTTAGATTATTATTAGCCGCATGACATTGTTACCTTACTATCAAAACAACGGGCCGCGAACCCGACAAACAATTTGCCCATCTAAGTTAGCGTGTCGTCACAAAAATCACGCTATGTAAATCTTCTCATACATAAATTCGCTTACCAATCAATGTGGTACGACGCGGATCAACCGTCAAGGCGCGAACTGGGGTGATCGTCCCCAAATAGTACTATCATATGCATAAGCGTCTACCAAATCCCGGTAGTTCACAATTCATGCTAATGGGACTTTGAGTGACATAACCTAACTACTAATAATCCTTTTTTTTATCTCGTTTATTGGGTCATCGCATCATTCGGGTCCATATCATTAAGCATATCATCGGGACTACTTGTGTTCTATTTTTATCAAAAACTAGCATGTTATCACCCTCGCGGGTTTACAAATCATTTTATAAAACATTTAAAAGAGTGCGAGGCTATGAACTCACGTTGATAATGAAAGGCGGATTATCGGCTACGGGCGTGCTTCGGTCACGGAAACCTATATAAATAATAATCGGTCTTAGACTTTTGTCCAATGACTTTATCAAAGTAACAAATATACATATGATGATTTTGTACATATGATGATGATCAAGTGGGTTTATGTATTCTTATTTACTCATTTTAGTGTTTATGTATTGGTAACTTTTTACTAGTTTACTAGTTTTACCTATTTACATGTTTTAAGTCCAATAAGCTTATTATAAGTTCTTTAACTTGTTTTAATCCATTTTATACTTGTATTATCAGTATTTATACTTTACATGTTGGGACCAAATGGGTTAAGCCCAATAAGTAATTTTTATAAGTGTTTAACTTATTTAGTTAAATTATTAGTCCAATATGCTAACTTAGCTCGTTAATGTCCGTATATCCTATAGTTTGGGTTTTATTGGTTTTTACTTGTATTAGGTACTTATATATCAGTATATGACTTTTAAAAACTTTACATTAGACGGGTTTGATCGTCTAAGTTTTAATTGGCGAAAAACGTTAATTTTACGGTAATAGCCGAAAAAGTCGTAAAAATCATGTTTATAGTTTTTATAACTTATAAATCTTATTCAACTACCATTTTTACAAAGTGTCCATTTATTTAACCTTATACATATTTATATAAATGAAATTTATAAGTTAGTGGGTTTTAATTTCACATTTTATACTATATTATTTGAGTGCTTATATAATAGTATTAAACATTAATTCTTCAAAATCTGATTTTTAGTTTCATCTTCACCATTTTTATCATATCTCGAGTTCTACAATGAGTTAGAAACTCATTTTTGGATGGCATGAACTTCATATTATGTGCTACTGCTCATTCTATGTCTAACTATCCTTAACTGTCCCTACAAAACAGACTATTCAGATTAGCACACTCATCTTGTTTTGATCATATCTCACTCATTTTGATGATTACATTACATGGCCAACTCTCACATGTGTATGACATCTTATGCTTACTGTAAATGGATTCCACCATGCAATTTTATCAGTTAAAGTCTTGGTTACTTACTGTTTTTATACAGCCAACAATTTAAGCTTGATTTTAGCCTTGTTTCTTATGGTTATTCATCTTTTTAAGCATATTTATCAACACTTGATCCCCACACAACATTTTTTATCATCATATATTCATCATATACATATACAATAAGAAAGAAAATACATTTGATCTTTACAAAAATAACAAGAGAAATGGAAAGGATGATCTTCTTTACCAACCAAGATTATATCTTGTTTTTGATGAACACCAAATATATCTCCAAGATCATCAATCACCAAGATATTTTGTTGAGACATTAGCCCTAGGACACAAGCAAATCACCTCCTTTGTTGTTAAAATGGCCACCAATCAATCAAGGCTTCAAGGTTTCTCCATAATATGGCTAGATAACAGGTATCTTGTGGCTAGAAAAGATCAAATGATGGTGTGGTATGGTGAAGTGGAACGGAAAGTGTAGAGAATGGGAGAGAGTTTGTAAGTTGTTTTGCATGTGTAAATGGAGTAAATGGGAAAGTTAGATGGTTTTGTGGGATGAGTAGTAATAAGTGTGAAAACACTTACCCTTTTACCACTTATTTCCAATAATAACAAGACCAAAACGTGTAATTTATGTCGTAAAAGTCGGAATTATGCGTGGTTTGTGTTTTTATTGTGTTTTAGGACCAAATGATGAAAAAGGAAGAAAACATCGGCTTTCACGGGCTTTTATCGAAGAAAACGAGAAAAGACGAAGTCAAAAGATCAAGAGTGCAAAAAGAACAGAAGTCCAAGGCCTATTCTGAAGATTTATCGAAGAAATAGTCTAAAGACGGAAGTTTAATGAAGTCGAAGAACTCAAGTCTAATAGAAGAAGAAAATTTCAAGACAAGTTCAATATATATCGACAAATCCCGAGACGACGTCGAGAAAAGACAACGATTTAAATCAAGTCGAGAAGAAAGAAAGAAGAGGCAACACATGCACACCTTCCCATTTTCCCTATAAATACCCTCCTAATACACATTAGGAGGGTGGGTTAGTTGGTTAGTTTTTAGTAGTTAGTTTCATTTTTTCATTTTTCTTTCTAGTTTTAGAGAGAGAAAGTTCTCAACTTTCTCTCACTAAGTTTTCATCTTTTCTTTCTTTTAATCTTTCAAGATTAAACCTTTGTGTATTGTTGATTTCATTAATCAAGTTTAAGTTTAAGCTTTTAATCTTTCATCTCTTTCTACCTTTCTTTATTTTTAAGTACTTTTGGTGGGAAATAATATTTGATCCGTGTTGATCTTGATGTTTTCGTGCTTAAAAAGTTAATCTTTTTATTCCTACTTAAGTTCTTATACGAATAAGCTTTAAGATCTTTGTGCTTATTGGCTTATTTATATGTTTAGCTTATTTGCTTTTTAAAAGTTTTCTTAAAAAGTTCATCTTTCTATTGTTTGATTTATAAGATTGCTTATTTTAAGTTGAACAAGTTGTTATTTGTGCTTATTTAGTCCGTTTTACTTTAGATTCGTTCAAGTTTTGGTGATAGCTTATTCCTAATAGCTTATTGCCTAGCTTATTTTTGAATCCCATATTAATCGGAAAAGGGTAAACCCTTTTCCAATTGGAACATTCCGACCACCCCCCTTATTCCGATCACCTTGATCGGATTAGGGTTTATTGTATTCCGATTTGACAACCTTCCTATTTCAATCACCTAATCGGAATAGGGTTTTAATATTCCGATCGTGGGGTTTTGTATAACATTCCGATTGGATGTTTCTTGCATAGCATTCCGATCTGAATCCTTTATTGGACATTCCGATTAGCTTTGTGTTTAATACATTCCGATTAGAGCTGTTTTCCCATTATTCCGATTGCCTTTCCGACAACATATTCCGATCAGTATTTCCGACCACACATTCCGATTGATGCACTTTAGATATTCCGATTTGGCAGTATTCCGATTGTTTTCCAATTGTTTAATTTCTTGTTTTTGCGAAGTTTTCAAGTGTTAGTTTCATTAAGTTTTCAAGTATTTTCCTTTAAGTTTTCTATCATTCTTTTAACTCGTTATTTTTTAGTTTAATCTTTAAACTTCTACTTTACTCAACGACACTTTCATATTTGCTATTAGTTTAAAATAGATAATCAACCAAACCATTTATTATTCCACCAAGAACAATTGAGTCGCACTTTGAACCAATAGTCAATTCGAAGAGATTCGGAACAACGAACTTTCATACGAGCTTAAAACCTTGTATTAAATGGTGCCGCTGTCGGCTCTTTTCGTTAAGATTAGAGGTTTTTAGTGAGAGACGCGTTGGATTTTGGGATCCGTTCATCTTTGAACGTTATTTTCCTTGCTTTAAAAAATTTTCAAAAATCCTAAAAAATATTAAATCTTCAAAAATACAAAAAAATTAAAAAACCATAAAAACCAAAAATATTTCCTTTCTATTTTTCTAATCCTTTTGTAGGTGTGCACTTGGTTTAAAAATGCGCGCATCATTGCGTAAATTGCACGCATTAATGCATTGCATTTAAAATTTCGCAACGAGGTGCCTAATGCATTGCCATCCCAGATTGCGTTCGCATTAAACCGCAATTTACCGCATTTATGTAATGCTAGCAATGGTAGCAATTGTCGCAATCTAGTACGTTTGTCATTTTTGTCAAATTTTAAGCATATAAAAGATACCTACGTATTTTAATGGATCGTTGAGGATAAAACTTGTTAAAAACATCTAAAACAACACAATAACGAAAATATAGTACCTTGCGTTTACTAAGTGTTTTTTTTCAAGCTTTACTTTTGACTTATTTGTGTTACAAAGGGATTATAGGACGAATCTCAATATCTTAGTAACTTATTTTGTAACTTTATTTCACATACTTCGAACTTCATAGACTATACTATTTCTAAATAATTTTTTTACTTTATTTTATACTAAACGCATCACATCCAAATTGCGCTCGCAGTCGCATCACGCATCACGCATTACGCAATAGCTGTTGGGACCTTTAGCGCAATGGATCGCAAAACGCATTTTTAAACCAAGGGTGTGCATGCGTACTCGTGCTCGTAAGAAGAAAGTAGCTCAAGCTGAAGTCATTATTCAACCAATTGTCACCATGGACAATCAACCAATGATCGAGCTTTTGCAATCGCACGTAGAAGGCAACACCGATGCAATTGTCATACCTGAGATTGGAGCCAACAACTTTGAACTCAAATCTGGCTTTATACAAATGGTCTCCGCTCAACCCTTCTTGGGCCGCTCACTTGATGACCCTCATGACCACATTAAAAGGTTTCTTCAGCTTACCAATACGGTTAAATACAATGGGGTATCACAAGAAGTTATTCGCTTGCAACTTTTTCCTTTCTCTTTAGAGGGACAAGCCCGGAATTGGCTTGATAAGGAACCGCCACAAAGTATTCTTTCATGGACGGATTTAGAGACCAAGTTTATCAACTACTTTTTCCCACCCTCACGTACTACCGCTTTGCGGAATGAAATTATTACCTTTGAACAAAAGTACGGTGAGTCTTTTAGTGAATCTTGGGACCGTTTTAAGGAATTTTTAAGAAAGTGTCCACAACATGGTTTAACAAAAGTACATCAAATCAATACTTTTTACAATGGTTTAAGCATGAATGACCAATATTCACTAAACAGTGCCTCGGGGGGTAATATTTTGGTTAAGTCTTCTAATGCTGCTTGGGATATTATTGAGAACAAATCTAGAGTACAAACCAAGAGTGTTAGAACTCATGTAGCAAGTGCTAGTACTAGTGATGCCGACAAAAGAATTGATAAACTTACTTCGCTTGTGGAATCGCTTGCTTTACAAACTGCCAACAATGCCAAACAATTCAATGCCCAAGCTAATGTTTTGAGCCAATCTTGTGATATATGCGGGGGATCTCACTCATACACCGGTTCCTTCGACTAACGACAATCCGGAAAATGTGTATGCCGCCAACGGTACCTATGCTACAGGAGGCTATCAAGCACGTCCTCAAGGTGACCGCAACTTGCTCAGCTATCGCTCAAACAACTTTCTTTCACCTCCCGATTTTCCCCCACAAAACCCAAACAACCTCAATCGCAACAATCAAAACCAACCTCGTGCTCCAAATCAATATCCAAACCAAAGAAACCCATATCCACCTAAAAGAAACAACCAAGTTTACCAACAACCTGCTTATCAACCACCCGCCTACCATGCTCCTCCTCTCAACCAACCAACAGCCTTACACCAAGATGTTGAAACCTACATGAGGACGAACGATGTGATCGTGCAAAATCTTCAGCGGGAAATGGCCAACATGAAAGCAGATATGGTGAAGCAAGGGAATGATCTTCGAGCTGATATGTGAAACACTTCGGCAAGTAAAACGAATGACTTGAGGAACATGATGGCTAGTTTCTTCCCTAGTAATCAAGCCTCTGGATCGGGTTCTCTTCCGAGTAACACCGTTGCTAATCCCAGAGGAGAGATGAAATCAATCACCACTCGCAATGGAAAAGGTTTAAAGGAACCCGAGCTTCCTACACCTACACCGGTGATTGTGACAAAGGAAAACGAGTCTCCTTCTCTGAATCCTCCATCTTCTATACCTCCAACTTCTACTTCTCCAATTCCACCACCTTCTACTTCTACCCCTCCACCACCCAAGGATGTGAGTGCGAATTCTATCCCAAAGCCTTCATCTCAACCCAATATACCTTATCCTTCGAGGTTGAGGAAAGAGAAATTGAAGAACAAGGATGATATTCAGGTTTCGAACTTTCTTAAAATGTTCAAACAACTGAATTTCAATATCTCCTTTGCTGAGGCTCTCGCTCACATGCCTAAATATGCGAAAATGTTTAAAGATCTTCTCAGTGATAAGGAGAAACTTCTCGATATTGCTCAGACCCAACTTAATGAGAACTGCTCCGCAGTGCTCTTAAGGAAATTGCCAACCAAACTTGGTGATCCGGGTCGCTTCTTGATTCCTTGCAACTTCCCGGGAGTAGATAATTGCATGGCCCTAGCCGATCTAGGTGCTAGTATTAACTTAATGCCATTAAGTGTCTGGAAGCAATTATCTCTCCCCGAGCTAGTCCCCACACGAATGACTTTGGAATTAGCCAACCGTACGGTTGCTTATCCAGTGGGGATAGCCGAAGACGTCTTCGTTGGTGTCGACAAATTCACCTTCCCGGTGGATTTTGTTGTCGTTGACTACGAGATGGACCCCCGTGTTCCATTAATCGTTGGACGTCCATTCCTGAGGACCGGTCGCACTCTCATTGATGTAGCCGCTGGCGAATTAATCATGAGAGTTGGTGACGATAAAATCATCTTCAACATGGGTAAACTTTCTAAGCAGCCTTCGGAAAACGAGAGTGTTAATTTCATTGATGTTCTTGATGAGGCTTGTGAAGAACATTTCAAAGACGCTTGTAAAAGTGGTTCTTCCTCTCTACCCAATGTTGAGACCATTGCCTCAATTGCTTCGTCATTGACTCCTTTTGGAGAAAGTGACTTAGATGATTTTGAAGCTAGCTTGGGTCCTCTCGATCTTAAGTATGATAATTCTCCCACCGATTGGGATGAAGACATTCGTACCATTGAGAAACTTCTCAATGAGGATCATATTTCCCCACAATCTCCTAAGGCTATCTCTACCGATGATCCGAAGTTGCCTACGCCGTCCATCGAAAGTCCTCTGGATTTAGAGCTTAAGGATCTTCCGTCTCATCTCGAGTACGTTTTCCTTGAAGAAAACAAGACGTTACCAGTCATCATCGCTAAGCACTTGAAAGAAGAATAAAAATCCCGACTTATCGCTGTGCTGAAGAATCACAAGAAAGCGATTGCTTGGAAGATCTCTGATATTCGTGGAATTGATCCTCACTTCTGCAAACACAAAATTCTCATGGAGGACGAATTTAAACCCACTATTCAAAGCCAACGAAGGGTGAATCCTAAGATCCATGACGTAATCAAAAAAGAGGTTATCAAACTTCTTGATGCGGGAATGATCTATCCTATCTCGGATTCACCGTGGGTTAGTCCTGTCCATTGTGTGCCTAAGAAAGGCGGAATCACTGTTGTTCCCAATGAAAACAACGAGTTGATTCCTACTCGTCTCGTTAC
Source organism: Glebionis coronaria (assembly GCA_025667525.1). Lineage (NCBI taxonomy): Eukaryota > Viridiplantae > Streptophyta > Magnoliopsida > Asterales > Asteraceae > Glebionis > Glebionis coronaria. Next base: position 175,746,090 of record CM046874.1, read on the forward strand.
AGGGTGGAGAGTTTGTATAGACTATCGCAAAATCAATGATGCTACGAGAAAGGATCATTTTCCCCTTCCTTTCATGGACCAAATGCTTGAACGTCTAGCGGGTAATGACTATTACTGCTTTTTAGACGGTTTCTCCGGGTATTTTCAAATTCCCATCGATCCCAAAGACCAAGAGAAAACCACATTCACTTGTCCTTATGGAACATTTGCCTACAAAAAAATGCCTTTCGGCTTGTGCAATGCTCCTAGGACATTCCAAAGGTGTATGATGGCTATCTTCCATGACATGGTTGAAGAAACTATGGAAGTCTTCATGGATGATTTCTCGGTTTATGGCGATTCTTTCTCTGCTTGCCTTGCCAATTTAGAACGTATGCTTAAGCGGTGTGAAGACACTCGCCTTGTTCTAAATTGGGAAAAATGCCATTTCATGGTAAAAGAGGGCATCGTGCTAGGACACAAAATCTCCAAAGCCGGTCTTGAAGTAGACCGTGCTAAAGTCGATGTTATTGCTAAATTGCCTCCACCTTCAACCGTGAAGGGTGTGAGAAGTTTCCTCGGTCATGCGGGCTTCTATCGTCGATTCATCCAAGATTTTTCTAAAATCGCTCGCCCGATGACCCACCTCTTGGAAAAAGATACTCCTTTCATCTTTTCCAAAGAGTGTCTTGAATCCTTCAATCTTCTTAAGGATAAGCTAACTAAGGCACCGGTCTTGGTTACCCCTAACTGGGAGCTACCTTTTGAATTGATGTGTGATGCTAGCGACTTTGCTATTAGAGCGGTTTTGGGCCAAAGAGTGAACAAACACTTCCAACCAATCCACTATGCTAGCAAGACAATGACGGGGGCTCAATTGCATTACATCACTACCGAAAAAGAGCTTTTAGCTGTAGTATATGCTTTTGAAAAGTTCCGCCCTATCTTGTCCTTTCTACCACCATCGTGTATACCGATCATTCCGCGTTGAAGTACTTGATGACTAAACAAGATTCTAAACCAAGACTTCTTCGTTGGGTTTTGATCCTTCAAGAATTCAACATTGAAATTTGTAACAAAAAGGGAGCTGAAAACCTAGCCGCGGATCATCTCAGTAGACTTGAGGATCCTTATCAAGGGGATCATCCAAACAAAGAGATCAATGACTCTTTTCCACTTGAGGCCTTAATGTCTATCAACTCCAATCTTGATGACACCCCGTGGTTTGCGGACATTGCAAACTACTTAGCGGGTGGGATTCTCAAGGAAGGGCTCACGTCCCAACAAAAGAAAAAGTTCTTTAAAGATATTGAACATTATTTTTGGGACGACCCTTACCTTTTCAAACAATGTGCTGATCTGATTATTCGTCGATGTGTTGATGGGCCGGCAGCGGTACAAATCCTAGACGCTTGCCATAGAGGACCCACCGGTGGTCACTTTGGTCCTAATTACACCGCGAAGAAAGTATTCGACTTTGGATTCTATTGGCCCACCATTTATCGTGACGCTCACGATATGGTTAAACATTGTGATTCTTGCCAAAGACAAGGCAAGATCACACATAAAGATGAGATGCCTCAAAATTTCATACAAGAATGTGAAATCTTTGACGTATGGGGCATCGACTTTATGGGGCAATTTCCATCTTCCAAAGGGAACAAGTACATCCTCGTCGCCGTTGACTACGTTTCTAAATGGGTTGAAGCTAAGGCTCTCCCTAGGAACGATGCGAGGGTGGTTGTGAACTTTTTGAAGCAGCTCTTTTCTCGATTCGGCGTTCCTCGTGCTATTATTAGTGACTGCGGGACTCATTTTTGCAATGATCAATTTGCAAGAGTCATGGCTAAGTATGGTGTTAATCATCGTCTTTCAACTGCCTATCATCCCCAAACCAATGGGCAAGCCGAGATTTCCAACCGTGGATTGAAGCGAATTTTGGAGCGTACTGTGGGAGAGCATCGCGTCGCGTGGGTCGATAAGTTAGATGATGCTCTGTGGGCTTTCCGTACAGCTTATAAGACACCGATTGGTTGTACACCGTATCGTCTTGTGTACGGGAAAGCATGCCACCTCCCCATCGAGCTGGAACACAAGGCGTACTGGGCCTTGAAGTGGGCTAACTTCGACATCAACAAAGCCGGTGGTCTTCGCAAGATTCAACTCAATGAGCTAAATGAACTAAGGAATGAAGCTTATGATAACTCGCTGATCTACAAGGAGAAGACCAAGATTATCCACGATGCTAGAATTAAGAACCGAGAGTTCCACATTGGTGAACAAGTATTACTTTTTAACTCTCGGTTGAAGATCTTCTCGGGCAAGTTGAAGAGCCGCTGGTCTGGTCCATTTACCGTCGCCAAAGTCTTCCCATATGGGCCCATTGAGCTTTCTCAGCCAAATGGGCCCAATTTCAAGGTGAAAGGCCAGCGTTTGAAGTTGTACTTTGGTGAGGACATCTCTCATGAGATGATTCCATCCCTCACCACGTTTCCCATGAACTAAATTTGGGTCGAGTCAGGCTCGTGACTCGGTTATCAAAAACAAGCGCTTCTCGGGAGGCAACCCGTGATCTATCCTTTACTGCTTTCATAATAAGTGTAGGGGGAGCCCCGTATGTGTTTGTTGTCTTGTTTCTTGCGCTGTGCAGGGATTAAAGCTTCAAAGATCACCTCGATGACTTTTGACGGACCGTGATCCCGTGTTCCCATCTTCCCGGTTCTATCCTAAAACTCTTATGATTCAATATTTCATATTTTATATGTTCACATTGAAATCACTTTACTTGTCCTTTCCTTAGCAAGATTTAAACAAAGTGCACAATGTCATAAGTGTAGGGGAGTTTACTCCCACATGCTTAAACATTGAGGACAATGTTTATATTAAGTGTAGGGGGACTTCTATCGAAGTAAGTGGTCTTTTCCCTGAATTTGCCCTTATTTTAACCGGAAAATTTGATTTTTCGACATTTTTCAAAATTTTTAATCTATTTTGGCCTAGTTGTATAGTTGTATTTTCCTTTGTTATGGTTATTTTCTTTCTTTGCTTAAATAAAGTGGTTTTAAATTTTTCTTAGTCGTGAACATTTTGACTCAACCCGAGTTTACTTATCTAAGTTTACTCTAGCTAGTATCCTTAACGTGTTTAAGTCAAGTTTTGCTAGGCTTTTATATCGGGAGCTATAAAACGCGAAGGTCTTAACTCTCACGGGTTAAGAACAAGAACTTTTTGCAAGTTCCTATAATTGATCCTAGAGAGTTGTTTATCAAGGGAACTTTAAAATGTGATTTCTAAACTTAAAAAAGTCTAAGAATTTGCAAGATCCTATAGATGACTCGAAAACCCAAAACTTTGATTTAATAGGCTAAGCATCCACGAGTCTCATTCCTTGAGATTTTAAAATGTGGAGGACGTGAGATGATAGAGTCAATTATAAGTTTGGTATTCTTCTGTTAATTTATGTGAGTTAATTATGAGCCTATTCTCCCATCGCTTGTTAATAAATTTATCTGCAATAAATAAGGTTGTACGATTTGAAAAGTTACTTAGCTTCTAGCCCAAGATCGTTTAAAAGTTGCTCGGTATGGATTAGAGTTCATAGCCAATGCATAACTTATTGAAGCGGGATGCGAAGATTGGCGAATCCGAAAAGGCCCTAACAAGGCATGAGGGCTACATTTTGTTGCTAAAGATCCAAAAGTGATGTGAAGAATCATTTATCGAAAATCAATATGAAGGATCGAGACATACGACGAAAAGCAAATACTCCCCTAAAGATCATGGAGAAGTCTATCCAAAAAGGCCCTAACAAGGTATGAGGATAAATAGATCCAAGTCCTAAAAGGAGGCGGATCGTTGTATATCAAAGTCCAAAATAAAGATTGGAGAAAAATGAAGAAGTCGTGGTCCGATTATGAATAATCTCTCAAAACTTCAAGTGAAGAAATTCCTATTATGAAGAGAAGACCATAATTTCAAGAACGTCTCTCAAAGATTTGAAGTATGAAGTCGCTGCCAAATATCGGTCCGAGAAAGGTCTCAAATCGCGAAGCGAGTTATGCCAAGATATGAACTTTATAAGGTCCCAAGAAGCAGTTTTAAAAGATTTTGTCCTTTAGCTAACTATTGATTAAATCGTTCACTTTATTTTCGGCCTAAAGAACTATCAAAATAAGTCAAACAATGCATCCTTGTGATCATTCAAGACAAAAAAATAAAATATAAGAGATACACCTAGGAATAAGGGAGTCTAAGTAAATAATTGGCCCACATGAAGTCATGATAGTTTGCTAACTTATAATAACAATGATCTCGTTTTTAAGCTTAGTATGGGGAACGTGAAACTTGAGGATGATAAACATTCATGGTAGCCAAAACCCAATGTAAGTTTTTGATTTCTTTACTTGTTTCTATCATTTAATGTTTAGTATTTAATAAAGGTCAAGGTGGGTTATTTATGATAGAAAATGTAAACCGTGCTTTAAAATTAATGCATTGCATGAGGGCATTGCAATGGTCAAGTGTAGGGGATTTAATAAGTGTGAAAACACTTATCCTTTTACCACTTATTTCCAATAATAACAAGACCAAAACGTGTAATTTATGTCGTAAAAGTCGGAATTATGCGTAGTTTGTGTTTTTATTGTGTTTTATGACCAAATGATGAAAAAGGAAGAAAACACGGGCTTTCACGGGCTTTTATCGAAGAAAACGAGAAAAGACGAAGTCAAAAGATCAAGAGTGCAAAAAGAACGGAAGTCCAAGGCCTATTCTGAAGATTTATCAAAGAAATAGTCTAAAGACGGGAGTTTAATGAAGTCAAAGAACTCAAGTCTAATAGAAGAAGAAAATTTCAAGACAAGTTCAATATATATCGACAAATCCCGAGACGACGTCGAGAAAAGACAACTATTTAAATCAAGTCGAGAAGAAAGAAAGAAGAGGCAACACATGCACACCTTCCCATTTTCCCTATAAATACCCTCCTAATACACATTAGGAGGGTGGGTTAGTTGGTTAGTTTTTAGTAGTTAGTTTCATTTTTTCATTTTTCTTTCTAGTTTTAGAGAGAGAAAGTTCTCAACTTTCTCTCACTAAGTTTACATCTTTTCTTTCTTTTAATCTTTCAAGATTAAACCTTTGTGTATTGTTGATTTCATTAATCAAGTTTAAGTTTAAGCTTTTAATCTTTCATCTCTTTCTACCTTTCTTTATTTTTAAGTACTTTTGGTGCGAAATAATATTTGATCCGTGTTGATCTTGATGTTTTCGTGCTTAAAAAGTTAATCTTCTTATTCCTACTTAAGTTCTTATACGAATAAGCTTTAAGATCTTTGTGCTTATTGGCTTATTTATAATTTTAGCTTATTTGCTTTTTAAAAGTTTTCTTAAAAAGTTCAACTTTTTATTGTTTGATTTATAAGATTGCTTATTTTAAGTTGAACAAGTTGTTATTTGTGCTTATTTAGTCCGTTTTACTTTAGATTCGTTCAAGTTTTGGTGATAGCTTATTCCTAATAGCTTATTGCCTAGCTTATTTTCGAATCCCATATTAATAGGAAAAGGGTAAACCCTTTCCGATTGGAACATTCCGACCACCCCCCTTATTCTGATCACCTTGATCGGATTAGGGTTTATTGTATTCCGATTTGACAACCTTCCTATTCCGATCAGCTAATCGGAATAGGGTTTTAATATTCCGACCGTGAGGTTTTGTATAACATACCGATTGGATGTTTCTTGCATAGCATTCCGATCTGAATCCTTTATTGGACATTCCGATTAGCTTTGTGTTTAATACATTCCGATTAGAGCTGTTTTCCCATTATTCCGATTGCCTTTCCGACAGCATATTCCGATCAGTATTTCCGACCACACATTCCGATTGATGCACTTTAGATATTCCGATTTGGCAGTATTCCGATTGTTTTCCAATTGTTTAATTTCTTGTTTTTGCAAAGTTTTCAAGTGTTAGTTTCATTAAGTTTTCAAGTATTTTCCTTTAAGTTTTCTATCATTCTTTTAACTCGTTATTTTTTAGTTTAATCTTTAAACTTCTACTTTACTCAACGACACTTTCATATTTGCTATTAGTTTAAAATAGATAATCAACCAAACCATTTATTATTCCACCAAGAACAATTGAGTCGCACTTTGAACCAATAGTCAATTCGAAGAGATTCGGAACAACTAACTTTCATACGAGCTTAAAACCTTGTATTAAATAGCTTCAAAATGAAGCTAAGATTACAAGTGTAAGTTTAGTTAGTGTAAGGGTGCCACATCTTTGGTGTGGTGTCCCTAGTTTGGCCGTCCCTTTTAGTGGGGTGGGATAAACTAGTTTTGTCCCATCCCGCTAATTTACGGGTATTCCTCGATTCTAGTTTCCTCGATTTGTGTGCCCTCGGGTCATTTTACGAAAAACGTTATTATAAATTATGAATCAACGGCACAAAACAAATCTAATAAAAATTGTCTCATCAAAAACGGAGTTCAAAAACGTAAATACGTAATCCTAAGGTTTCCGGTTTAGTCGTAAAGGACGCTAAATTATGCATGTAAGCCCAAATTTAAATCCTTAAATTGTGAGTTCATCAACCAATACAAAAATAAGTTTCAAAATATTATACGAGAAAATAATTCACTACCTGAAAATGTTAGATTGTCACATAGTAAACTAGTATAAAAGTTACCAATACATAACACTAAAATGAGTAAATGAGAATGTATAAACCCACTTGATCATCATCATATGTATAAAATCATCATATGTATACATAATTGTTATTTTAATAAAGTCATTAGAGAAAAGTCTAAAACCGATTATTATTTATATACGTTTCCGTGACCGAAGCACGCCCGTAGATGATAATCCGCCTTTCATTATCAACGTGAGTTCATAGCCTCGCACTCTTTTAAATGTTTTATAAAATGATTTGTAAACCCGCGAGGGAGATAACATGCTAGTTTTTGATAAAAATAGAACACAAGTAGTCCCGATGGTATGCTTAATGATATGGACCCGAATGATGCGATGACCCAATAAAAGAGATAAAAAGGATTATTAGTAGTTAGGTTATGTCACTTAAAGTACCATTAGCATGAATTGTGAACTACTGGGATTTGGTAGAAGCTTATGCATATGATAGTACTATTTGGGGACGATCACCCCAGTTCGCGCCTTGACGGTTGATCCCCGTCGTACCACATTGATTGGTAAGCGAATTTATGTATGAGAAGATTTACATAGCGTGATTTTTGTTACGACACGCTAACTTAGATGGGCAAATTGTTTGTCGGGTTCACGACCCGTTGTTGTGATAGTAAGGTAACAATGTTATGCGGCTAATAATAATCCAAATGTATTTCAATACAATACGATAACGAAGTTAATAGCGATGATAATATTACCTAAAATGGTAATATTGAGACTACGGTCTCATGGACGGCTTAAGATGTATGGTTTGCTTTATATATTGCCTGACTAGCAATACGAGGACTTACTTCTGATATTATACTTGTGTTCTGATTTCAACGATTGTTTCATATAACGGTTTTATTAAACTCTATGAGTTCACTCGGCATTCGCTGATATTATTTTTGCATGTTTTTATCTCAGGTGCTAGAAGGTAATTCGGATGGAGATCGACTCTGATGGCCCACATAATAATAAAAATGTTCATTCGATCTATGTTTTGTAAACTTAATGACCTGTATAATTTGGGACATGTTGTACACTTGAAACTTTTTATCGAATGAATGTATGTTAAACCTTGTACAACCATTTTTATGTGTTGTCTATGATTGGAGTTATTGTGCTATCCCGTAACACTCTAAAAGACTTTTCCGCTGTATCGATATGAAATTTGAGAGTGTTACAGTTTGGTACCAGAGCTCTCGTTATAGAGAACGAAAGATTTTAAAAACCAAGGTTTTGAACAAAACTTTTCAAAATCTTTTAACTATGAACATTTGTGAAAATATTTTAAAAATCATTTGACTATAACGGTGCCAAAAATCTCTGACGTTACCGACAAGCCCTATTGAGAAGATATATATTTTTTGATATATATAATTTAATTTAAATATATGTATATATCGTGGTTTCAGTATGTAACTGTTTAATAAGTATGTTATCCTAATACGAGATATATATAAATGCAGACAGTCATGGCTGACCCTAATATTCATGTAGAGAACCATGTTATTCCCGAACCTAATGTAGATGATGACCCTTATTTAGACTTAGTGGATTATGATATGGATGATGATGAGGAGGAACCATTTGAGGATCCCGAGCCCGAGATAGGACTAGGAGATCAGATTGCCCCTCAGGTTGATATAGTAGAGAATGAGATTGATAATGTTGGTATTGAGAATGATGATGAGATTGGAATAGATAATATAGATAATAAGGATAACGACGAGGATGTCAAGTAGGATATAGGTATAGATGATAAGATTGATGATGATGAAGAAGATGAGCTTATTTACCCTTATGATGTTTCGGAGGGCGAGCCCTTACCCCCTCCAGTTTATTGGTCTGATTTTGAGGTTGAGCTACCTAGAGATGAAATGTCTGAATCATTTGAATCTGATTCTGAATCAGAGGATGATGAGGATAATGATGCACCTGATGGTACTGATGGTATTGCTACTCGTATACATGTGATAGGAGAGTCGTCTAGGGTTCGAGAGGCTACTCATATTGATGGTCTTGCACCTTGGGCCTTGAGACGTGATTTAGATGCTTCCTGTGCTTAGAGTAGTATGACAGAGGTTGGATTATGTGTTGTTCAAACTCATGTTGCTTATTTGGAGTCGAAGACTAAGGTTGGTGAGAAAGAGCGGGAATTGCTTAGTTTGGATTTGACAGATGTAGAGCGTGGGTAGAATGAGGCTTTTAGGAGGTTATCTGTGTTAGAAAGTGGTGAGTTTGCTGCAATGAAGAAAAAGGTGAATTCTATAGAGATTCAGTTGAGTGTAGCTCGAGCGATGCGTGAGAAAGCTGAGAAGGAGTTGAATATATCTGTGGGTTGGAACAGTAGATTTTATGCTGATATGGTTGAAAGAGGAGTGATCCGCAAGCACTCAGCTGAAGATGTGTCTTGTGATCGTTCGACAAAGATACAGAAGACGATGGATGATGGACCATCTGGCGGTTCTCAGTAGACCAGTCTGTGTTTAGTAGTGACCTTTGTATCTTTTGTACCTTTGTAACTTTGACTGAACCGACTTGTTATTTAGTAGACCTGGAACGAATTTTGAGTATGTACAGTGCTAGAACTTTGATATGGGATGTAATTAAGACAATGCTTTTGTTTCAAATCCAATGAAATATTTATCTTGTCTTGAATTCCATATTGTGCCTTATTTGTATCTTGATTACGAATTCAATCCATATTATATGAATCCCTTGTTGGGTGAATGCTTAATACTTTGAAATTGTGAAATTATAGAACTATGCCGCCCAAGAAAGCTGTGACTGAGGATGATGTACATAGGATTATTACGGAGCAAGTTACCGCATCTATGACTGAATTTATGGCAAATGCTAGAAATGAAGCTGGCGGTAGTGGAGTTGGCGGTAGTGGAGCTGGCGGTAGTGGAATTGGTGGTACTAATGTGAATGTGAATGCTAATAATGTGAATGCAAATGCTAGAGGAAATGAAGGAGGAGTTGGAACTAATGCACCTGAAGTTGGTGGATGTACTTATGTGACGTTCATAAAGTGTGAACCTCTACCTTTTAATGGAACTGAAGGTGCTGTAGGATTAAGCCAGTGGATTGAGAAGATTGAGTCGGTGTTTCGGATTAGTAAGTTTAAGGAGGAAGATAAGGTGACATTTGCTATGGCTACTCTTAAAGGTCGTGCGTTGACTTGGTGGAACGGGAGAATTGCTTTCATGGATATTGATGCTGCTAATGCTACTCCTTGGGTTGAGATTAAGAAGTGGATGACTTTGGAGTTCTATCCCCGTAGTGTGATCATTAGGTTAGAACAAGAGTTGATTCATCTGAGAATGAAAGGTGTGGATATTGATAGTTACACAAACCGATTCCATGAGTTGGCCTTGTTGTGTCCTCAATTGGTGGAACCCGAAGAGATCCGAACTGAACAATATATTAAAGGGTTGACCAAGATTACCCGGGGGACGTGACATCATCTAAACCACTGACCATTGATGATGTTGTTCGAATGGCTTACCAACTCATTGGGCAGATAATTCAGGATAGGGAAGATGAAGCACGTACTGGTGAGAAAAGAAAGGGTGGCGGTGATCGTGTAGATAGAGGTGATAATAGGAAGAATTTCAATCGCTGTCAGAACCAGAGAAGGGGAAATACAAATGCTCTTACCAACAACACACCGCGCAATGATGATAGATGTCCTAAGTGTGGCAACAAGAGGCATGCTGGCGACTGCTAGAAGTGCCGAACTTGCGGAAAGCTTGGACACAAAGTTAAAAGGTGTAAGAAGGGAACCATTTGCTTCAACTGTAACGAAGAAGGTCATAGGAAATTAGATTGCCCTAAGTTGAAAGCGATTGTACCTGGAAGAAACCCCTAGGGTGGTGCTTATCAACTTGGAACAGTCGAGATGAAGAAAGAGGATCCAAATGTCGTTATTGGTACGTTTTTACTCAACAATCATTATGTTGTTGCTTTATTTGATTCGGGTGCTGATAGGAGCATTGTATCCACTAAATTTAGTGCCCTTATTGACATCAAACCTGTTGAGATAAATACTAGTTACAAGGTGGAATTGGCTGATGGTAAATTAGTGAAAACTAATAAGCTATTAGAAGGATGCTCTCTAAATCTCTTGAACTATTCCTTTTCGATTGATTTAATGTTGATAGAATTAGGTAGTTTTGATATTATTATTGGTATGGATTGGTTGTCGTTGAATAATGCTACTATTTTATGTGGAGAAAAGAAGGTTAAGATTCCTCTTAGGAATAGGACGTTAGTAATTGATGGTAATCGAGGTGAATCCCGTTTGAAAATCGTTTCATGTATTATAGTCCAAAAGTACATCAGGAACGGTTGCGAGTTATTCTTAGCTCAAGTGACCGGGAATGAGTCTAAGGAGAAACGATTAGAAGATGTACCTATTATCTGTGAATTTCCTGAGGTATTTCCTAAAGATTTACCCGGACTACCACCGATAAGGCAAGTTGAGTTTCGAATCGATTTAATTCCTGGTGCTGCACCGGTGGCACGTGCGCCTTACCGATTAGCCCCTTCTGAATTAAAGGAGTTATCTAAACAACTTAAGGAGTTGTCTGATAAAGGTTTTATTCGACCGAGCTCATCGCCTTGGGGAGCTCCAGTCATATTCGTTAAGAAGAAGGATGGATATTTTCGTATGTGCATTGATTATAAGGAACTGAATAAGTTGACGATTAAAAATCGGTATCCTTTACCGAGGATTGATGATTTATTTGATCAACTACAAGGATCTAGTGTATTCTAAGATAGATTTGCGGTCTAGATATCACCAACTTCGCGTCCGTGAAGAAGATATTCCTATAACTTCATTTAGAACTCGTTATGGACACTATGAATTTCAAGTAATGCCATTTGGGTTAACTAACGCACCTGCGGTTTTCATGGATCTAATGAATCGAGTGTGCAAACCCTACTTGGACAAATTTGTGATTGTGTTCATTGACGATATTCTAATCTATTCTAAGAATGAAGATGAACATGGAGAACATTTAAGGATTATTTTGAATTTGTTAAAGGTTGAAAGGTTGTATGCTAAGTTTTTGAAATGTGATTTTTGGTTAGATTATGTGCTATTTCTTGGTCATGTGATTAACAAGGATGGAATTCATGTTGATCCTGCAAAGGTTGAAGCCATTAAGAATTGGTCTGCACTGACAACGCCAACGGAAGTGCGACAGTTCTTAGGATTGGCTGGCTTATATAGGCGGTTCATTAAAGAATTTTCTTTAATAGCTAAACCCTTGACTAAGCTTACCCAGAAGAATAAACCTTTCGTTTGGGGAAGTGATGAAGATGGAGCATTTCAGATATTGAAGCAAAAATTATGTAGTGCACCAATTCTATCATTAGCCGACGGGAGTGAAGATTTTGTAGTATATTGTGATGCATCTCTTAGAGGTTATGGAGCTGTTTTGATGCAGCGAGAAAAAGTAATAACTTATGCTTCTAGGCAATTAAGGAAGAATGAGGAGAATTATACTACTCATGATCTCGAGTTAGGAGCTGTAGTCTTTGCTCTTAGGTTGTGGAGACATTATTTGTATGGCACCAAGTGTACGGTATTCACCGATCACAAAAGCCTACAGTATATTCTCGATCAAAAGGAATTGAACATGAGGCAACGAAGATGGATAGAGCTGTTAAGTGATTATGATTGTGATATAAAATATCACCCAGGAAAAGCCAATGTTGTTGCCGACGGATTGAGCAGAAAAGATAGAGAGCCTATCAAGGTACGTTCTCTAGTCTTAACCGTGCTCAATAATTTGCCTGAGCGAATTAGAAATGCGCAAATAGAAGCTTGTAAGAAAGAAAATTTTGTTAATGAAGGGTTCCGATGAGAAGGAGATCCTTTAGAGGTTAGAGCTGATGGAGTGAAATGCTTAAGAGCTCGTATGTGGATACCTAAGTTTGGAGGCTTAAGAGACTTGATTATGTTAGAATCCCATAAATCTAAGTATTCCATTCATCCTGGATCTGATAAAATGTATCATGATTTGAAGAAGTTGTACTGGTGGCCGAATATGAAAGCTGATATTGCTATGTATGTTCTTCAATGCTTGACTTGTGCTAGAGTCAAAGCTGAACATCAAAAGCCATCAGGACTACTTCAACAACCAAAGATTCTTGAATGGAAGTGGGAGCGAATTACGATAGACTTTATCACCAAGCTTCCTAGAACATCATCTGGAAATAACTTGATTTGGGTCATTGTCGACAGACTGACCAAATCAGCACACTTCATTCCGGTTAAAGAGCAGTTCTCACTGGAGAAGTTGACTCGTATTTATCTTAAGAATGTTGTATGCAAGCATGGAGTGCCTGTATCGATCATTTCAGATCGAGATCCTAGATTCGCCTCGAATTTTTGGAAATCTCTCCAAAGATCTTTGGGAACGAATCTCGACATGAGCACTGCTTATCACCCTCAGACTGATGGGCAGAGTAAAAGAACGATACAAACACTGGAAGATATGTTGAGAGCTTGTGTGATAGATTTCGGTAAGAATTGGGATAAACATTTGCCTTTAGCAGAGTTTTCGTATAACAATAGTTACCATTATAGTATTAAGGCTGCACCGTTTGAAGCTTTGTAAGGTAGGAAGTGTACATCTCCTGTATGTTGGAGTGAAGTTGGGGATACCCAGCTCAAGGGACCGGAATTGATCCGGGAGACTACGGAGATGATAGATCAGATTAAGAATAGGCTATTGACTGCCCGTAGTAGACAGAAAAGTTACGCGGATGTGCGGCAGAAACCGATGGAGTTTGAAGTAGGTGACCGAGTAAGTTGAAAGTATCGCCATGGAAAGGCGTTATAAGATTTGGAAAGCGAGGGAAATTGAATCCCCGTTATATTGGACCCTTTAAGATTTTATCTAGAGTAGGTCTGGTGGCTTACAAACTAGAGTTACCCCTAGAACTTTATGGTGTTCACAACACATTCCATGTATCTAATCTGAAGAAATGTTTAGCAGTGAGCGATGAGAAAATTTCGTTGGAAAAGGTTCGAATAGATGGAAGTTGCATTTTATCGAAGAACCCGTAGAGGTTATGGATCGTGAGGTAAAGCAACTGAAACAAATTCGGATACCTATTGTCAAGATCCGATGGAATTCAAAGCATGGACCGGAATTTACTTGGGAATGAGAGGATGAAATGTGGAAGAAATATCCGCACCTCTTTGATTTCAATAAGAAACGGACATCAAAATGAAATGGATCACGAGGACGTTGATCCCTTTTAGGAGGAAAATCTGTGACAATCTAACATTTTCAGGAAGTAAATTATTTTCTCGTATATTATTTTGAAACTTATTTTTGTGTTGGTTGATGAACTCACAATTTACGGATTTAAATTTGGGCTTACGTGCATAATTTAGCGTCCTTTACGACTAAACCGGAAACCTTAGGATTACGTATTTACATTTTTTAACTCCGTTTTTGATGAGACAATTTTTATTAGATTTGTTTTGTGCCGTTGATTCATAATTTAAAAAAAACGTTTTCCGTAAAACGACCCGAGGGCACGCAAATCGAGGAAACTAGAATCAAAGAATACCCGTAAATTAGCAGGATGAGACAAAACAATTTTATCCCACCCCACACATATGGGACGGCCAAAACTTGACACCACAACATGTGATGTGTCCAAGTTGTAGCTAGTTGCTTACACTTGTTAAGCAAAGCTTAACAAGTAAGCCAACTTTCCACCAAACCATCAAAACTACCTTAACCTTACCATTTGAACTAGAAACACATGCAAACAACTCACAAAACTCTCTCACCCCTCCTCCTTTGCCGTCCCACTTCACCATCAAACACCCTTTGTTGATCAATTCTAGCCACAAATCTTGTGTTATCTACTCATATCATGAAGAAACCTTGAAGCCTTGTTATTTGGTGATCATATTAACATCAAAGAAGGTGATTTGCTTGTGTCCTAGGGCTGATTTCTCGACAAACAATCTTGGTGGTTGATTATTTTGAAGATATATTTGGTGTTCATCAAGTTGTTATCATCCAAAAACAAGATATAATCTTGGTTGGTAAACAAGATCATCCGTTCCATTTTTCTTGTTATTTTTGTAAAGATCAAATGTATTATCTTTCTTATTTTATATGTATATGATGAATGTATGATGATAAAAATGTTGTGTGGGGATCAAGTGTTGATAAATATGGTTAAAAAGATGAAAACCCATAGGTAACAAGTTAAAATCTTGCTCAAAATGATGGCTGTATAAAAACAGTAAGTAACCAAGTTATAAACTGATAAAATTGCATGGTGGAATCAATTTACAGTAAGTATTATATGTCATACACATGTGAGAGTTGGCTATGCAATGAAATCATCAAAATGAGTGAGATATGATCAAAACAAAATTAGTATACCAATCTGAATAGTCTGTTTTGTAGGGACTGTTAAGGATACTTAGACATGGATTGAGCAGTAGCTATAACTAACTTATTTGTAGCACATAATATGAAGTTTATTCCATCCAAAAATGAGCTTCTATCTCCTTATGTAACTCAATATATGATAGAAATGGTGAAAGTGAAACTAAAAATCAGATTTTGTGAAATTAAAGTTTAATAGTATTATATAAGCACTCAAAATAATATAGTATAAAATGTGAAATTTGATTGTAGGATAAAAACACGTCTCTTGTTTAGGAAAACAAAAAGAACGTATATGAGCGGTAAGTATCGAGTGATGATTTTAGGAAAAATCAACACTAATGACCCATAATCACTTAAAAGAGATGAAAGATTCGTTTCCCAAGGAGGTATGGTGTTGTGAATTAACTTGTATTTCTTTGAGATTAATATTGAGAAGATGGAATGACGGTTTCTTGGAAATTATACTATGACGTAAAAAACGAAAACGTAAAACCGTAGAAAAACCACTAAAATTAAAAAGTATTAAAACCAAAAACAAAATCAAGAAAAAGATTAAAAAGACTAAAACAAGTCTAAAATAATATAAATAAAGACAAAAATCCAATAAAGATATTTTAAAACCTTTTATTAATTAAATAATTAATTTTAAATGCTAATTAAAGCCCTAAAATTAAATTTAATTAATTCAAATGTCAAAAATATGATTTTATTGAATAATTACTCAACTTATATTATTAGAAGACTAAAAAGTAATTTTCTAAAAATTAAAACTTATTAAAACTATTTTTAAAACTCTAAAAATGATTAAAAGTAATTAAAAACTAATTAAACTTAAAATAATTATAAAAATAAATCTAAAAGTTATAAAAATAATCTAAAAATGGAAATAGTCCTATTTAATGCCAAAGAACCTAAGAAAAATGAAAAAGAAAGAAAAATAAAATTTTGAAAATTAATTAATAAAATAATATTAAAACACTGTCTTGCGCCGCAGTGCTTGGATCTTGCGCCGCAACTAGTGTTACGAGATCACCAGATCAGCAGCACCTTCAGTTGCGCCGCAACGTTTATTTCTTGCGCCGCAACTTGTGAAACGGGAAAACCAAAATCTGCAGCTCCTCCAGTTGCGCCGCAACCTTCTGTCTTGCGCCGCAACTGGTGTGACGGACCAGCTATGAACTTTAGCACAAGCAGGTTTGAGCTTGTGTTTTGCTTGAGATTTTAAGCCAAGAGGACTTGGGCTTATTGAGCTTATTTGGATGAATATTTTGGACAAAAGGGCACTCTTGTGATCCTTTGATCACAAGAAGTCAAGACAAACAAGCACAAATCACTTAGCACTCAAATTCAAGAAATCAAAAGCACCAAAGATCATAAAAACAAGCAAGATAACACTTATGCAGATTTTTAACACCCTTTTTACCTTTTTAAACTCAACAAAATTGCTCAAAACGTGTGCCAAACTATATTACCATCTTACTAACATCTAACTTATCCTTAATCTAGTAACCTAACATCTTTTAGCAACACAAATCAATGATTGTACCCTGCTTAAACCTGTTGCCAAACACCCTTTTAAAATCTAAAAACCAACTTTTAACATACCAACATGCTTACAAAAGCTACCAAATTGATTCCAAGTGCATCTAACATGTAAACATACACACTAGAACACAAATCATGCAATATAAACACACTTAATCACCAAATCACTTAAGATCATACAACTTGCTATTTTTGAACTTTCAAAAGAAAAAGGAGTTTACCTAAGGTTCTTACATCCAAGAACCTAGAGGATGAAAATCCTCCTCCAATCCAACCCGGGTTGGAGCTGAACTAAATCAACAAGCCTTCAACCTATTTGAACACAAAACAAAGAAACAAGAACAAAAATAATATGATATGATATGATCCTTTTTTTTTTCTTTTTTTTTTAAAACTCTTCCAAAACCTTTTCCAATTACTTAAAACGTATCATAAACCCTTAAATTACCAAAATCATGAACCAAGAACACCAAAATACCTTTTGAGAAGATTTTACCAAAATCTCTCAAAATCTCAAAACCTTAAACAACTTTGAAAATCAAAGTTGCTTAACCAAATAAAAGTGGAACTCAGAATCAATCTCCTCACAACACACAAACTTTTAAAAACAATAAAAAAGGAATTACACTTGAATATTTCAAAAACCAAACTTTTTATTTCTTTAAAAAGGAATTACATGTGAGAGACTAGAAACTGGAACAAGGGCTTCACACAAGTTGTGAGCTCCTTTTATAGAGCCTATAGAACATCCTAGAAGCATAAAAACATAAAACCCTAATCATAAGAAAATCCCAAATGTGCCCTTGAGTGATTTTGAGTGCATTTTGTCCTCTCTTGATCTTGAACGTTTATTTTGCTTTGGGAGGAAGCAAATAATCTTGGCCATTGATTTAAGCCACGTCATGAGCTTGGGGGCTAAGGAATGATGTGATTGGTGGATTGGGGAATTGGGGTTTTGGTGCACATGAGTGGGATGCAGGTTTTTAGGAGTGGGATAGGTTTTGGCATGTGTGAATTACTTGTGTGCAAGTTTAATTGGTTTTTACCCAAGTAAATATGAGGGTAAAATCTGGGGTGGTAAGAATGATGAATAGTACTCATTTGATCCGAAATTGGGGGTGGTGTGGGTGTTAGGCGCCTCTTTTTTTTAAATGTTTCAGAAATGGCGAATTTGGTCCTTGTCTTTTGGAATTTTTGGCTTTTAAAGATTTTCAGCCTAAAATCTCCTTTCCTTTGTTATTAACTTTCCCACTTTGACAATTTTGGCACCAACTTTTGATAAAAGGTAATCAAGGATGTAATTTGACATTTGGTGATTCTTTAAGGACTAATCTTGGACAATTTTGATCTTCAAAGGTCTTCAATGAGTCTTTCACTTGTTGAGGGACCATTATTGGCAATTTGAAAATGTTGAGGGACTAAACTTGCCATTTCTTCAAAGTTGAAGGACCTTTTTGTAATTTTGACAAACTTAAGGGACCAAACTTGTAATTATTAATATACAAGGGTTTTAAGTGTCATTTCTTCATTCATTGAGGATCAATCTTGTTTGTCTTTAAGTCTTCAAGGGTATTTGATGAAAATTCCATGATTAGGGCTCGGTTCATTGTACGGCTTCGTTTCTCGTGTCCGTTTTTCCTTGTATCTTGTGATCTTTTGTCTTTTTCACGATATCCATACCTAAAATACACAAGTAAACAAACACAAGCATATATATGGTATTTTATGACATTTTAATGCATTTAAAGCCCGAAAAGAACGATGAGATCATGTATAAATGCCATCTCATCAAAATTAAAACCCACTAACTTATATATTTCATTTATATAAATGTGTATAAGGATAAATAAATGGAAGTTTTATAAAAATGGTAGTTTGGTAAGTTTTATAAGTTATAAAATCTATAAACATGATTTTACGTCTTTTCGGCTAATACCGTAAAATTAACGTTTTTCGTCAATTAAAACTTAGACGATCGGACCCGTCTAATGTAAACTTTTTAGAAGTCATATACTGATATATAAGTACTTAATACAATTAAAAAATGATAAAACCCGAACTATATAACATATAGACATTAACGGGCTAAGTTAACATTATTGGACTATTAATCAAACTAAATGGGCTAAACACTTATAAATTTACTTATTGGGCTTAACCCACTTGGGTCCAACATGTAAAGTATAATACTGATAATAAAAGTATAAAATGGATTAATACAAGTTAATGGACTTATAATAGGCTTATTGGACCTAAAACAAGTAAATAAGTAAAACTAGTAAACTAGTATAAAAGTTACCAATACATAACACTAAAATGAGTAAATGAGAATGTATAAACCCACTTGATCATCATCATATGTATAAAATCATCATATGTATACATAATTGTTATTTTAATAAAGTCATTGAACAAAAGTCTAAGACCGATTATTATTTATATAGGTTTCCGTGACCGAAGCACGCCCGTAGCCGATAATCCGCCTTTCATTATCAACGTGAGTTCATAGTCTCGCACTCCTTTAAATGTTTTATAAAATGATTTGTAAACCCGCGAGGGAGATAACATTCTAGTTTTTGATAAAAACAGAACACAAGTAGTCCCGATGGTATGCTTAATGATATGGACCCGAATGATGCGATGACCCAATAAAAGAGATAAAAAAGGATTATTAGTAGTTAGGTTATGTCAATTAAAGTCCCATTAGCATGAATTGTGAACTACCGGGATTTGGTAGAAGCTTATGCATATGATAGTACTATTTGGGGACGATCACCCCAGTTCGCGCCTTGACAGTTGATCCCCGTCGTACCACATTGATTGGTAAGCGAGTTTATGTATGAGAAGATTTCATAGCGTGATTTTTGTGACGACACGCTAACTTAGATGGGCAAATTGTTTGTCGGGTTCGCGACCCGCTGTTGTGATAGTAAGGTAACAATGTCATGCGGCTAATAATAATCCAAATGTATTTCAATACAATACGATAACGATGTTAATAACGATGACAATATTACCTATAATGGTAATATTGAGACTACGGTCTCATGGACGGTTTAAGATGTATGCTTTGCTTTATATATTGTCTGACGAGCAATACGAGGACTTACTTCTGATATTATACTTGTGTTCTAATTTCAACGATTGTTTTATATAACGGTTTTATTAAACTCTATGAATTCAATCGGCATTCGCTGATATGATTTTTGCATGTTTTTATCTCAGGTGCTAGAAAGTAATTCGGATGGAGATCGACTCTGATGGCCCACATAATAATAAAAATGTTCATTCGATCTATGTTTTGTAAACTTAATGACCTGTATAATTTGGGACCTGTTGTACACTTGAAACTTTTTATCGAATGAATGTAAGTTAAACCTTATACAACCATTTTTATGTGTTGTCTATGATTGGAGTTATTGTGTTATCCCGTAACACTCTAAAAGACTCTTCCGCTGTATCGATATGAAATTTGAGAGTGTTACAACTTGAGGTGTAGACAACCGAGCCTCGGTTACATGGCATTCGTGTTGTTGAAGAAAAGCTTGAATTTGATCCACATTGGTGTTATGCAAGTCCTTAGACAATTTAACAGCCGTCACGTACTTATGCCATTTAGATGGAAGGGTGTTCAAATACTTGGTGTCTAATTGAAACGTAGGAATTGCCATGCCATAGATATTGAGCTCATTCAACATAGCGTAAATCTCAAATAGTAATCATTGTGAGTCTCCCCGGGAACATAGGAAAACTTATCAAAAGTATCATAAAGCTTACACTCCCGTTCTTGTTTAGTTAACGAGGTGCCTTGCATTAGAACACAAAATCTATCCCATAACTCTTTGGCAACTTTATGTTTGCTGACGAGTTTGTAGACATTTGGAGGAAGGGCTCGGAGAAGTATGTTTGTAGCATACTTATCACATTTGTCTTGAATCTTCATATCTCCTATCAATTCACCCGTTGTGTGAGGACGAGTAACTGCACCTTCCGTCACTGTACCATAATCTAATGGTCCATTGAGCACTGATGCCTATATGAGATGTCCATTCTCTTTGTTCAACATGTAGAGTTCCATTCGGGAAGTCCAGTCCTCGTACATAGTCTTATCCAACATTAGTGGACGATTATCCGTACCCGAGAGGATGGACTATTCCGTGAGAGATGTGTACTCCATTTCGATAAGTTAAGATTTACAAACGTTGATCAAACAATGAGAGAAAGTAAATGTGTTTGTTGTTGTGTGTTGAAGTCAAGAAATAATGTTGAAATCCCCTAATAATTGTTCTCGATAAACAAAAATTCCAAGACAAAAGCACACACGACTTGTTAAAAAATTTCAAAAACACGTTTTTGAAAAAATCTTGGAATAGTGGTCACAGTATCGCAATGTGTGATCGCAACCTTAGATCATAAGATGTAGATCGCAAGTCATGATCGTAAGATGTGATCGCAAGTCCTGATCGTAATATGCTATCGCAATCCCTGATCGTAAGATGTAGATCGCAAGTCGTGATCGTAAGATGTGATCGCAATGACAGATCGCAACTTTAGATCGTAATGTGTGATCGTAACTTTAGATCGCAATAAGCAGATCCCAAGTTTAGATCACAATATGTGATCGTAACTTTAGATCGTAATACGCAGATCGCAAGTTTAGATCTCAATATGTGATCGTAACTTTGGATCACAATAAGCAGATCGCAAGTTTAGATCGCAATATGCTATCTGAATATTCGATCGTAATGTAGAAACCCTAGGGTTTTTGCGATCGCAATATTCGGATCAGAATGTATAACCTGTGACAACCATGGTTTTGGGGCTCGTCACTTAGACTATAGTTTAAGGTGTTTTGTGCAAATATGTGCTTTTATGTGCCTATGTGTTTATTTTGTGTGTTTGGAGTGAGGTTTGGATATCGTTTATGGGTAAATGGTACTCATAAGTAAATCGAGGAACGGTTATTTCATGTTAATTAGCTCAAAAATTGGTGAATATGAAATGAAATGGTTTTATTTAGGTGTTTTACATATACGTATAAGTATAATAGTAAATCGTATTTTTACGATTTAAGGTTTAGTATTGAGAGTCTCGGATGAGGTAATTAGTCACGGGAGTATTTTTCGGGATGGTTTTAAGTCATTTAGGACTTAGTTAATTAGTTTATTTCATATTTCAAGAGTTTCTATAAAACTGTATATTTTACGTCTTTTACGGTATACGCGTAAATTTGACTAGTTTTACGGTTTTGAGGTTCGAGAGGCTTTAGGAGCTGAAAGAAATTAAGGGAATTTAAGGTAATGATAATTAATAGTTATTTTATAGTAATATAATTAAATAAAGTCGGCTATAGGGTGTTGGACTTGATTTTGGGCCGAATTTTGCTTAAGGAAAGGAAGGGGAGCCCAGTTTGAGTACTATTAGGCTTCCTGGTTAGTTTTAATTACCCATATTACTCCCTTTAGCCCCAAAAACGAATTTATACTTTACATAACTCTAATATCAGTGGTTTCTATCAATGGAGGAGCAAGAAAACCCAATAATTCAAATAGGGTTTAAGGTACACACTAAAACTATGTCAATTAACGTTTAATTTACGTATATGAAACCTAATATTATATATTAGGGTTGAGATTCTTAAATTTCTATTAGGGTTTGTTAAGGACCTGTAATTAGTGAGGTAATTAATGGGTTTTTATCATTCTAAATTGTTTTTAGGTATTAATTAGGTTTATGTATGATTAATTAGGGTTTAATCATGTTTAAAATCGTTTTTAAAAACTGGGCAGAATTTTAGGCTTATTGTTTTGATTATATCTAGAGTTCTAGGAACATTCATTAATCGAACCAAGTATCCTTGAAAAGGTATTTGAGTTGGCTTTTGAATTCAAGAAACGAAGAATAAATTGGAGGCCTGGAAGTGTGTCCAAAATAGTTTACAACAGTCGGAGGTCAAAACAGTTTTGAAATCAGTCGGGTTTAAATTAATGTTTTAAGATGTTTAGGGTACTTAGGAGTATAATTGGACCTTCAAACGAACATTATACTTAGATTATATGTTAAATAAAATATTTGGAGGAGGGCTAAATAAACGGGTTAGGGTAAGACCCTCTGATCATAACAAACTTTTCATATGTTCAAAATCAGTAAATTCTAGATAAGTAAAAGTATATATATATATATATATATATATATACATATATATATATATATATATATATATATATATATATATATATATATATATATATATATATATATATATATATATATATATATATATATATATATATATATATATATATATATATATATATATATATATATATATATATATATATATATATATATATATATATATATATATATATATACACATATATATATATATATATATATATATATATATATATATATATATATATATATATATATATATATATATATATATATATATATATATATATATATATATATATATATATATATATATATATATATATATATATATATATATATATATATATATATATATATGGAGGCCTTAACAGTAGCTTTAAGATTGAGGCCAAATGTGAGAGTTATCTAACACATGTAAGGGCATAGGGTTTCTTTTACAAGGCATGTTAGTTTGGTTAAGGGGGTGTTCCATCCATAGTTTGAAGTATGAAAAATGGGACTGTTTTGGGTTAAATGTTAACGGGGCGAGTTATAAACTAAACTAAGTTAAGGGCTTTATAGAGGGATGTAATGAGATGCATATGGCATATAAATGGGGTTAATTTGTAGGATAAGGTTATATATCCATCATAGATTGATTAGCCATTTTGGTATGTGGTTCATGTCTTGATTATATACGTTTATGTGTTTAGATTTTTGCTAGAGCGCGGATACTTGGAGAAGCTTGTTCAGGTGAGTTTCATAGTCCCATGTTTCTATGATTTATAAATGTTTTGACTTCCAGATGGGATGGAAGAGACGCTCTATGGTTTTGTAACTAATGCTTTGAATGTTTTTATGGTTTGTGATGGACTTGTGTGTGCACTTATGTGATTAACTTCTATGTGATTCTTGATTATGTTTATGATTTGGATCGGGGGATACGTACCGTCTCAGTTATTGTGGTTTGACATGGTACCAAGGGGATGTTGACAAGGCGGGGCCTTGGGATTTGTTCATAGGTGTATGGCCGCCTATGGGACCATGGTTATTGGTAAGGCTTGGAGCCTTGGAATTATGGTTATTGGTAAGGCTTGCAGCCTTGGATTTGTGGTGAATGGTTAATCTTAGATGCTAGTTGTTCATACATAATTGTAGCACATTTTCCATATGTTCTTTTGTTAATGGTTGTTATTCACAGCTTATAACTGATTTGGCATTGGAGTCTAAACCTATGACTCTCACCAACTTTATGTTGACGTGTTTTAGTGTCTCTTTCAGGTGAGAATGTGGTTAAGCGTGAGAATAGGAGTGGCTAGTTAGAAGGCTTAGGATTGCCTATGAGGAACCCCTTTTCCTCTTAGTCTTTATTTATGTTTGAATAAGTGATACTTTGTAGACACCTATATGTTTGTTATTTGTTAATTGTATGTCTTTGGTAAGAGGTAGACCTGTTACCTACTTACCTAGACGCTTGTATCGTTAAGATATCTTCATGACATTGTGTCACCATTTATGATATTTCCATTTCATTTAGTTATCTCTATAGACACGCTATTGTTGTGATGATATCCATACGTCGCGCCCCATATTCCGCCATGGTGGGGTGTGACAGTATGGTATCAGAGACAATGGTTATAGAGAATTAGGTTGCCTAGTCTAATAGCCTAGTCTATTTCTTAAGGGTCCATGCATGTAGGTGTCATAGGGGTATGTGTGCATTATAGTATATGGAGTGCTTAAGTGTTAATTTCGTTTTGGATATTTATTTACTTTCATACTTACTTATTGAGATATAGTATATGTAAGTACATTCATTTATTTTATATTGATGCTACGTATGAACCGGAAGTGTAGGAACCTATTTAGTGTTACCCATGTCGCGTAGAAGAAGAGGCGCGATAGGTAATAACAGGATAGTACCGATGTTGAGTCTGCGACTGGTAGTAGATTCGAATTTCCGCCTGAATGATTATGGTCATTTTTTTAATGTTGGATATTTTGTTGTTATTGATTTGTTTTGGTGATTGAGCCTCGAGTTATGAATGAAGTTAGGTTTGACGTATGAGATGTTCTTATTTTACCTATACGGTATATATAGAGTGTATTTTATGTGGTACACTTATGTGTTCCGTGTAGTACTAATTTCTTATAAGTGTCGTCATAGGAGGGAGTACATGGGTGAAAGGGGACATCTATAATTATGGAGGCCTACGTAATTATATATGTTCCACAACATCGATGGACTTCCAAGCATGGTTGCATGAAAAAGGGGTTAATACATGCTTGTATATGATGAGATCTGTATTTTGGGTATTTGTAAACAATATGGGTTTATGTAATGGTTGCCTATGATATGGCTATGTTTTTTTGTGTTATAGTCGTGTTGTGTGATTATGGGGTCACACAATATGGTTTGGTTTTGGTGATGGGTTTTATGCCTTGTTGTGGCATGGTGAAATGGTGAGATGGCGATTACTCGTATGGAAAAACGAGTGTATGACGCGATCGATTGACTTGACATGTATGATAACGAGTATGTTTTGAGAGATTTAATAGGTATATATATACGGATGTATATATACTAGTAGATGTTATGTTATGATATACGGTCGTTCAATAGTTATCATAACTTGAACGTACCTAGTGTTCTCTCGTGTTTAAACAGTTTATTAGTGCTAGAGTTTGATGGAGTTCCAACGACGTTTTGAATCTTTTGACGTATGTCTACATTCGAGTATGTATTTTAATTAATGAGAACTACCAAATTTTCTTGCAAAGGAGTCTAGCTAATTAAAGGAAAATGCTTTTGAAAATATTTTGTAAGTGTAAGGTATGATATCCTGACTTACATATCTTTTCTTTAAGTTTATTGGTAATAAGTAAAAAAAAATCTTGACAATGAATGAATTAGTTTTCTAGGTAACATGTGATGGTACATATAAAGGGTAAAGAAATTTTACGATAATTTTCTTAAAAGTGGAGTTAAAATTTTAGAAGTATTTAAATAGACTGAAAGAGTAAAAAGGAAGATTTTATTACAATAATGATAATAATAACACCACACCTTGTAAACGTGTAATAGTTAGTTATAACAAGCCTAAATGGATTATATAAAATAACTATAATATAGAATAAAATGAATAAAAACACCATATTTTATAAACACGTATTGGTTTCATAATAACATGTGAAATGAGTTTAATGTGAGTAAACAAGATAATGGTTAGAATAACGTTATACTATACTAACTAGTGGATACCTTTGATTAAATAATGAAGATAAAAGATGAATTTATTGTTAAAGGAGATGATAGATAAACTGAGTTTTAGTACACTAACTGAGTTATGCCCTTTGACAGTAACGAAGATGGTAAAATATGACTATGACTTCATTTATTGGTGTTAAAATATGGTCCTAATGTAAGTAACTAATTTAGATGAAAATTTAAAATTTCCTAAGATATTGAAATTTGGTAATACAAATCGTGATGAGTCTATCTTTTGTTGTTGACACACTTATTGATCTTTCGGATTACATCGTTTTGTTTTCAGTTTTTTTGGCTAGGGTTAGTTTTACCCTATATTTTATTTTGGGACACGATTATTTGGGATTCTTCTGGTGCATGTCATGGTTGATTTAGTTATGCGGTTGTGGGAACGTTAGGATGAGAGGATAGAGTTGGGTAGTATTACTTATGGTTAGATATTAGAATGGAGAGATGTATTTTGGTTTAAAGGTTGTGTTGAAGGAATGATTAAGATTTGTGGAGTTTTGAAACATAGACTGGTTACGGGAATAAGGGAGTAAGTAAAGTTAGTTGACTAGTCGTGTGAACGAGATGTCATGCTATGAGAAGTTGGTTGAAGTACCATTAGGAGATTGATGAAAGTACTAGCGGATGTGAGGGTAGAGTAGAAAGTTTCTATTGATGGAAAGATGAGGCAAATAACACGCAAGGGAATTGGTATATTTATGAAGGCAAGGTAGTAGTAGACACGTGAAGGAAAACATGGATGTGAAAGAATGATTGGTAGGAGGCTGATTAATGGTTAAGTACAACAAGTAAGGAAAAGTGAGCCATTGAGGGGTTGAAGTACCTTTAAAAATATTATGATATATGAGTTGAAGTTAGAAGCTACTGCGTAGTGTGAAGTTTCTAGGTAACATCATGGAGACGAGAAGGAGTGCGTGAAGAGCTACATCGTGAAGCAAGGAGCGGAAAGGACTACGTACCGGCTGCTAGAAGGATGCAAGAGATTTCGAAGGAGTCAGAGAACTTGCAAGGACTAGAAAGGTGACAAGCACTATGATGGGAATCTTCGTATGGTTCGTGACGAAGAAGGACAGATCAAGTACTGCAGTGGAGCTACAAAGAGCTGAACCAATGGATCGTGATGGAGTGACTACATAACATGGGAGATTAAGAACTCGTGGAAGTAACAAGGGGAGTCGAGTGACTACACAAATATAGAATTTCGTGGCAATCAATATCGAGGGATGAGTAGTGAAGCTGAGCGGAATAAGTTCGTGGTGAAGTGATTATAGGGTCAGTTTAGTGAAGGTGTTTATGAAGGATATTTGGAAGAGACAGTTATGCATTATCCAATGCAATAACGATTTCCATAGAGTTGATGAATTGAGTGAGAAATTTTGGTTGGACATGATAGTGAAGGAATTAGGGAGAACCATGGAAGGAGAGAACCAGGTATTCCTAGAAGATGATGATTGAAAGTACCTCATGTTAGGTGCAAGGTCATAATAGAAGTATGAGACTTGTGTAAGAACTTAAAATATGACTTAGTTTAGACATATGGAAACTAATATGGGTATAAGATGAGAGTGTGATCCGCATGTAATCACAGGAAACTCGAGTATGTCCCTATTAGGAGGGAGTAGGAGAACTAGTCGTGGGGAAAACAAGTGAATCTACTTGGAAAACTTTGACGTATAGATGACTTGAAAGACGGGAAGCATAACATCGTAATGTATGCCATGAGCTGAGGAAGAAGAAGGAAGTGTGGACAGATGCGAATCATGAATGAAAGAGGTCAAGATAGGAAGCGAAGGTAAAACTTTGGTATAGCCTGATGAGTAGAATAAGGCACTAAGCATGCTAATATTGTTGTAGTGTGGAAAGGAAATGGCACTAACCTATATTGTTTAATTGGAAGGCTTAGTATCGATAATTGAACGGATGAGGAGTTATAGATGGGATGTGTCATGAGTGACGAAGGGTTTGGCCTAACTGAGACAAGATGAGGAGCACTATGACCTTGAAGGTAAGATATTGTGTAGGTATAAAGGAGTGTTGGGTACTAATATATATATATATAAATATATATATATATATATATATATATATATATATATATATATATATATATATATATATATATATATATATATATATATATATATATATATATATATATATATATATATATATATATATATATATATATATATATATATATATATATATTCATATATATATATATATATATATATATATATATATATATATATATATATATATATATATAAATCTTTCAATGAGGAAAGTGAGGAAAGAAGTGTATGGGTGCTGCTAATGAGCTATCGAAATATAATGGAAGTAGTTGTAGCATGGGTTTGGATGGCAATTGATAGACTAACTGAGATAACCGTCCTTTTGGTGATGTGTATAGATCATAAGTTTATTTGGATTTGAAGAGCCTCGTTATGATAAACAAATCAATATGTGAAATATCATCATAGGTCACTTGTGTAAGGAAATTGGAATTTTTAAGTAGTTTACGGTATGGGCTAACGGGAGTTGATGAACATGATTGGATATGAGTATATCCAGCTAATTGGAAAATGATGGACGAAGTGAGAAATTGATACAAGTATAGGATTCGTGTTGAGAGCTTGGGTGACTGATTTAGAGGTATGTGGAAAACTCGTTAGCGATGTCTGAGTTTTCATATAATGATAGTTATCATACTAGAAGTTGATGAATGCCATTTGAGGAACTATATGAAAGGATAGGGTGAGTAGTCCTTATGGTGGACTAAAATTGGTGAAAGAGACCACTAATGTAGTAATGGTGTTTGTGTAAAGGATGAGAGCAACAAGAGATGATATGTTAAAACGAGGAAACCACTAGAGTTTAGTGACAAAGTTATGTAGGAAGTTTCACCCATAGTAACGGGTGGTATATTTTGGTAAAAAAGGAAAGGTTGATGTCGAGTTTTGTAGGTCCATTTATGATCTTTGAAAGATTGGACCAGTAGTTTATGGGTATAGAATTACCTGTGGAATTGAGTGGTGTACATGATATATTTCATGTATTGAGATTTGGGAAATGTGGTTGGAGAATGCATATTTACATGTGCGGTTATTAGGGATTTATGTTAAAAATAGTCATTTGTAAGATTTATGGCCTGTGAGGTCAATAGTTTGGGAATGAGTTTAAATAATGTTGGTTAATATATGTGGTAATTTGAGACTTGAAGTAAAGTACACATGGAAATGAGAGGAGTTCATTTAGAACAAATATCCTGATGTGATTTGTGGTTTGTGTGTTTGATCCTAAGGATTAAATCTCGGGACGGGATTTCTATTAGGAGGGAGTGATGTGACAACCATGGTTTTGGGGTTCGTCACTTAGACTATAGTTTAGGGTGTTTTGTGCAAATATGTGCTTTTATGTGCTTATGTGTTTATTTTGTGTGTTTGGAGTGAGGTTTGGATATCGTTTATGGGTAAATGGTACTCATAAGTAAATCGAGGAACGGTTATTTCATTTTCATTATCTCACAAATTGTTGACTATGAAATGAAATGGTGTTATTTTTGTGTTTTACGTATACGTATAAGTATAATAGTAAATCGTATTTTTACGATTTAAGGTTTAGCATTTAGAGTCTCGAATGAGGTAATTAGTCACGGGAGTATTTTTCGGGATGGTTTTAAGTCATTTAGGACTTAGTTAATTAGTTTATTTCATATTTCAATAGTTTTTATAAAACTGTATATTTTACGTCTTTTACGGTATACGCGTAAATTTGACTTGTTTTACGGTTTTGAGGTTCAGGAGGCTTTAGGAGCTGAAATAAATTAAGGGAATTTAAGGTAATAATAATTAATATTTAATTCACAGTAATATAATTAAAAAAGTCGGCTATAGGGTGTTGGACTTGATTTTGGGCCGAATTTTGCTTAAGGAAAGGAAGGGGAGCCCAGTTTGAGTACTATTAGGCTTCCTTGTTAGTTTTAATTACCCATATTACTCCCTTTAGCCCCAAAAACGAATTTATACTTTCCATAACTCTAATCTCAGTGGTTTCAATCAATGGAGGAGCAAGAAAACCCAATAATTCAATTAGGGTTTAAGGTATACACTAAAACTATGTCAATTAACGTTTAATTTACGTATATGTAACCAAATATTATGGATTAGGGTTGAGATTCATAACTTTTTATTAGGGTTTGTTAAGGACCTGTAATTAGTGAGGTAATTAATGGGTTTTTATCATTCGAAATAGTTTTTAGGTATTAATTAGGTTTATGTATGATTAATTAGGGTTTAATCATGTTTAAAATTGTTTTTAAAAACTGGGCAGAATTTTAGGCTTATTGTTTTGATTATATCTAGAGTTCTAGGAACATTCATTAATCGAACCAAGTATCCCTGAAAAGTTATTTGAGCTGGATTTTGAATTCAAGAAACGAGGAATAAATTGGAGGCCTGGAAGTGGGTCAAAAACAGTTTACAACAGTCGGAGGTCAAAACAGTTTTGAAATCAGTCCGGTTTAAATTAATGTTTTATGATTTTATAGGGTACTTAGGAGTATAATTGGACCTTCAAACGAACATGATACTTATATTATATGTTAAATAAAATATCTGGAGGAGGGCTAAATAAATGGGTAGGGTAAGACCCTCTGATCATAACAAACTTTTCATATGTTCAAAATCAGTAAATTCTGGATAGGTATAAGTATATATATATATGTATATATATATATATATATATATATATATATATATATATATATATATATATATATATATATATATATATATATATATATATATATATATATATATATATATATATATATATATATATATATATATATATATATATATATATATATATATATATATATAGGAGTGGGGTAAAATAAAACAAAATTTAAAATAAAATAAATGAGGTGGAACCACATGCTGCCATGTGTCCCCCTCTTTTTTAAAAAAAAAAATGGTGTTATTTTGTAATTTTAGAAACTTCAGGGGCATTTTTTCAATTTTTACCGAAACTATTTATAGTTCTTTTTCATCTAATTTTTTTAGTTCTTTCTTCTTCTTCGGTTTATCTTAAACTGATAAACCCTAACCACCAATAACCACCAATCGGAACTATCGTCGAGATCACCGTCCCAAACCACCGTAACCAACTTCCGTCATCACCGTAACTGTAACCACCGTATCTCTAACCACTGGTTATTGATTCATTATGTTTACTGAATCTTCGTTCAGTAGTGTTGCGTCGTCATCATCATCATCATCTTCTGGTGTTTTTTGTAAGTTTTTATCATGGCGTTTTTTTAATACTCTTTATATTAGCTGCATTGTAGTTTAGTTACTTTTAAACTCTTTAGTTCGTACCGCATTATATGTATGTTTTACTGAAAGTTTTTATGTTTAAGAAAGTTGCATACAAGGTGTTTGCTAAAATGTCTCAACTAGACTTTACAAATGTGTTTTGGTAAATTATAACTGTAATGTAGTATGATTTTGTCTGATGTACTAGAAAGTGATCAGAGATGCAGTAGGATTGTGTGTGGTAGAGTGGAACATGTACTAAGATGCATTATAGTTATTTCTACTGCATTACAGTTCAAATTTTAATGCACTGTAATGCAGTAGGTCACTTGCATTGTTCTTTCTACTACATTACAGTTTAATTTTAATGCACTGTAATGCAGTAGGTTACTTGCATTGTTCTTTCTACTGCATTATAGTTTAAATTTTAATGCACTGTAATGCAGTAGGTTACTTGCATTGTTCTTTCTACTGCATTACAGTTTAATTTTAATACATTGTAATGCGGTAGGTTACTTCCATTGTTCATATGCATGATTTAATGCATTGTAGTGCAGTAGGTTAATTGCAATGTTCTTTCTACTGCATTACAATTTAATTTTAAGGCATTATAATGGAGTAGGTTACTTACATTCTTCATATGCATGATTTACTGCATTAAAAATTTATTTCTACTACATTAAGGTTTAAATTCGAAACACAGTAGGTTACTCGTGATGTAGTAAAATAACATAGTGATGTAGTAAAATAACGTATTGATGGAGTAGAATCACATATATACAGTAATGGAGTAGATCATAACTACAATGCGGTAGAAACATACATGTGACGCAGTAGGATATAAAGTAATGTAGTAGAACGTAACAGTAATGCAGTAAAAGCTATTTGTACTAATGTAGTAGAACGTAACAGTAATGCAGTAAAAGCTATTTGTAGTGTTTTTATAGTTTTTACTGAAACTTTATTTCTACTACATTATATTTATACTCCGGTGCATATGCTTGAGTAGGATAAAGTTGTATTTGAGCTTTTGTAGAAATTAAGTATTTGTATGTAATATAGAACTGATTTAGTAAAATATAACTGTGACAGAGTAGGATTAACACTATGATTGAGTAGAATTCATATTATGATGGAGTAAACTAATACTATGCATGTGATTTGGTAAAATTAGAACTGTAATGGAGTATGATTATTTTTAATGTGAATATGCTTGAGTAGGTTAAAGTTGTGATTGAGGTTTTGTCGAAATTAAGTAATTGTATGTAATATAGAAGTTATTTGGTAAAATTATAACTGTGATCGAGTAGGATTAACACTATGATTGAGTAGAATTCATATTATGATGGAGTAAACTAATACTATGCATGTGATTTGTTAAATTATAACTGTGATGGAGTAGGATTAACACTATGATTGAGTAGAATTCATATTATGATAGAGTAAACTAATACTATACATGTGATTTGGTAAAATTAGAACTGTAATGGAGTATGATTATTTTTAATGTGAATATGCTTGAGTAGGTTAAAGTTGTGATTGAGGTTTTGTCGAAATTAAGTAATTGTATGTAATATAGAAGTGATTTGGTAAAATTATAACTGTGATGGAGTAGGATTAACACTATGATTGAGTAGAATTCATATTATGATGGAGTAAAACTAATACTATGCATGTGATTTGGTAAATTATAAGTGTAATGGAGTAGAATTAAGACGTTGGAGCACAACTAAATTATAGTTTATGTTCTACTAATTTATAGTTTATGTTCTACTGAACTGGAGTTTACCTTCTACTGAATTACAATTTATGTTCTACTAAATTAATTTTTTTGTTCTACCAAATTATATTTTATCTTCTACTGAATTAAAGTTTATCTGCTACTGAATTCTAGTTTATCTTCTACTGAATTATATCTTATGTTCTACTGAGTTATAGTTTTATATAATCTCTTTTCATCTTGTTTTCTTTTAAACTATAATTCAGTAGAAAATTATAGTGTTATTTCTGCTACATTATAGTGTTATTTCTACCACATTAGAATATTTTTACACTTCATTACACTGTTATTTTTACTGCATTACAGCATTATTACTACTAAATGGTTCTAAATACTTTTCAAGGTTTAGACCCAGAGCTGAAGGACTATCGAAGAGAATGGCTTGTTCATATGTGGAGAGAAAGGATGTCACAATTCTAAGACTTTACCAAATTATTACCAACATCAAAGAAATCCAAGAAAAGAAAAAAGATTTGCCAAAGAGAGCTCGTTTAAAAGAATCTACAACACCGAAAATGATGTCTTTTCTACTTTTTTCTTTTATTTTTTACTGTTATTCATTCGGGTAATAGAATTTTAAGTGAGATGTACTAGTTTTAAGATACATTTTAATACATTAACTTTTTAAAACTGAGATGTACTAACTTTATAACTTTAGCGCATTAACAAAATATATTGTGATGCTTAATGTATGATTGCAATGCAGTAGAATATTTGTGTAGTGCAACATAATATAACTATAATGCAGTAGAATGAAAGATATAAATGCAGTGGAATTAAAGACAAAAAATATAGTAGAATATAAAATATGAGTACGAACAAACACTGTCATCATCAAAATGTACAATATTGTGTAGACATTAAGTATTCCAAAGTGTTACATCTAATAAAATTTAAACATTGTTTTCAAATGATCCACGAGTATCCTCCAATAATCTTTGTTACGCGTTCAATGTATCTTTGTACCGCACCGTTTTTGAATAGGAGTGTATCATTTGGTATTAGAGGATGCAATCTAGTATTTGTGGCTTGTTAAATGCACCTTGCTTTGTCACCTGCATTTTTCCCTATGTAACAACAGTTCAAATATTTATTCATGAGAATACCAAAATATATTATGTGATAGATTAGAATCTAAACTATCATGCAGTATAAGATGGTAAATATTAATTTGTAATGCATTAAAAACAATAAATATAAAACCTATTGTGTTTCAGTTCTAATACATCACACACAATCCTACTACATTCAGTTCACATTTTAGTACATCACACACAATCCTACTGCATTTCAGTTCAAGTTCTAGTTCATTACTCAATGTAGTGGTTTTTGTCCTGTTTGT
Organism: Glebionis coronaria; assembly: GCA_025667525.1. Classification (NCBI taxonomy): domain Eukaryota; kingdom Viridiplantae; phylum Streptophyta; class Magnoliopsida; order Asterales; family Asteraceae; genus Glebionis; species Glebionis coronaria. Next base: position 175,780,628 of record CM046874.1, read on the forward strand.
AGTAGTTTCAATGCATTAATTCATGCATATGAAGAATGTACGTAACCTACTTCATTACAATGCATTAAAATTAAACTGTAATGTAGTAGAAATAAAGCTGCAATATAGTAAATCATGCATATGAACAACACGAGTAACCTACTGCATTAAATGCATTAGAACTTAAACCTTAATGTAGTAGAAATAAATTTTAATGCATTAACTCATGCATATGAAGAATGTACGTAACCTACTTCATTACAATGCATTAAAATTAAACTGTAATGTAGTAGAAATTAAGTTTCAATGTAGTAAATCATGCATATGAACAACACGAGTAACCTACTGCATTAAATGCATTAGAATTTAAACCTTAATGTAGTAGAAATAAGTTTTTAATACAGTAAATCATGCATATGAAGAATGTACGTAAACCTACTTCATTACAATGCATTAAAATTAAACTGTAATGTAGTAGAAACAAAGCTGCAATGTAGTAAATCATGCATATGAACAACACGAGTAACCTACTCATTAAATGCATTAGAATTTAAACCTTAATGTAGTAGAAATAAAGTTTTAATACATTAAATCATGCATATGAAGAATGTACGTAACCTACTTCATTACAATGCATTAAAATTAAACTGTAATGTAGTAGAAATAAAGCTGCAATGTAGTAAATCAATTATATGAACAACACGAGTAACCTACTGCATTAAATGCATTAGAATTTGAACCTTAATGTAGTAGAAATAAAGTTTTAATGCATTAAATCATGCATATGAAGAATGTATGTAACCTACTTCATTACAATGCATTAAAATTAAACTGTAATGTAGTAGAAATAAAGCTGCAATGTAGTAAATCATGCATATGAACAACACGAGTAACCTACTGCATTAAATGCATTAGAATTTAAACCTTAATGTATTAGAAATAAAGTTTTAATGCATATGAAGAATGTACTTAACCTACTTCATTACAATGCAACTAATTAAACTGTAATGTAGTAGAAAGAAAAATGCAAGTATCATAATATATTACAGTGCATTAAAATTAAACAGTAATGTAGTAGAAAGAACAATGCAAGTGACCTACTGCATTACAGTGCATTAAAATTTAACTATAATGCAGTAGAATAAAATTTGCTTATTATTATTAAAATTTTACCAAATCACATGCATAGTATTAGTTTTACTCCATCATAGTATTAATTTTACTCAATCATAGTGTAAATCCTACTCCATCACAGTTATAATTTTACCAAATAACTTCTATATTACATACAAATACTTAATTTCGACAAAACCTCAAAATACAACTTATCCTACTCAAGCATATGCACCAGAGTATAAATATAATGTAGTAGAAATAAAGTTGTGATTCAGTAAAAACTCTAAAAACACTACAAATAGCTTTTACTACATTACTGTTACGCTCTACTACATTACTTTATATCCTACTGCGTCACATGTATGATTCTACCGAATTGCAGTTACGATCTACTCCATTACTGTATATCTTACTGCATCACATTGTGAATTAAGTTTATCACAGTTATAAAATCTAGTTTAGACATTTTATCAAACACTTTGTATACAACTTTCACATTTTCTATATTTGTTTACAGATCTAAGAACATGTATGTATTAAAAAAAACAAGATATAATGTGCGAACCAGTAGGAGAAAGCGGCGGCGATAGTCCTATAAATGTGCGAACCATCTCGATGCGAGATGATTCAGTAGGTTTGATTTGATGGATTCGAGAGGATTTGGTGTACTGTGTGTTTTGATCGGTTTTTAGTCTGTGAAGTGTGTGTTTTTTGATCGGGCCTGTTTTAATTTTCATAATTTTCAACAATTACCCTTAAAGTTTGAGAATTTACAAAAAAGACACCATTTTTTTTTATCAAATTAGGTGATTTTGATCCAAGGGTTGAGATTTCACCTCATTTATTTTATTATAAGTTTTGTTTTAGAATAACCCCACTCTATATATATATATATATATATATATATATATATATATATATATATATATATATATATATATATATATATATATATATATATATATATATATATATAATATATATATATATATATATATATATATGGAGGCCTTAATAGTAGCTTTAAGATTGAGGCCAAATGTGAGAGTTATCTAACACATGTAAGGGCATAGGGTTTCTTTTACAGGGCATGTTAGTTTGGTTAAGGGGGTGTTCGACCCATAGTTTGAAGTATGAAAAATGGGACTGTTTTGGGTTAAATGTTAACGGGGCGAGTTATAAACTAAACTAAGTTAAGGGCTTTATAGAGGGATGTAATGAGATGCATATGGCATATAAATGGGGTTAATTTGTAGGATAAGGTTATTTATCCATCATAGATTGATGAGCCATTTTGGTATGTGGTTCATGTCTTGATTGTATACGTTTATGTGTTTAGATTTTTTCTAGAGCGCGGATACTTGGAGAAGCTTGTTCAGGTGAGTTTCATAGTCCCATGTTTCTATGATTTATAAATGTTTTGACTTCCAGATGGGATGGAAGAGACACTCTATGGTTTTGTAACTAATGATGTGAATGTTTTTATGGTTTGTGATGGACTTGTGTGTGCACTTATGTGATTAACTGCTATGTGATTCTTGATTGTGTTTATGATTTGGATCAGGGGATACGTACCATCTCAGTTATTGTGGTTTGACTTGGTACCAAGGGGATGTTGACAAGGCGGGGCCTTGGGATTGGTTCATAGGTGTATGGGCGCCTATGGGACCATGGTTATTGGTAAGGCTTGGAGCCTTGGGATTGTGGTTATTGGTAAAGCTTGGAACCTTGGATTTGTGGTGATTGGTTAATCTTGAATGCTAGTTGTTAATACATAATTATAGCACATTGTCCATATGTTCTTTTGTTAATGGTTGTTATTCACAGCTTATAACTGATTTGGCGTTGGAGTCTAAACCTATGACTCTCACCAACTTTATGTTGACGTGTTTTAGTGTCTCTTTCAGGTGAGAATGTGGTTAAGCGTGAGAATAGGAGTGGCTAGCTGGAAGGCTTAGGATTGCGTTTGGAGGAACCCCTTTTCCTCTTACTCTTTATTTATGTTTGAATAAGTGATACTTTTTAGACACCTATATGTTTGTTATTTGTTAATTGTATGTCTTTGGTAAGAGGTAGACCTGTTACCTACTTACCTAGACGCTTGCATTGTTTGAGATATCTTCATGACATTGTGTCACCATTTATGATATTTCTATTTCATTTAGTTATCTCTATAGACACGCTATTGTTGTGATGATATCCATACATCGCGCCCCATATTCCGCCATGGTGGGGTGTGACACAACCTTTCAAAAGTTGCGATGGAGAAGATTTCCACTGTTCTCGGATAGTACACAACAAATTCGAGATTTTTAGCCAACAAATGAATCAAACACCTAAAAACTTTATATTTTTAACCTAAGTAACAATACCAAATCACTACTACAAGTAAGTAGATGATGTATATCAAGATTAAACCATAAAAAGACAAAAAAAATTGGTCCGAATGTTTTTGGATCAAAATAGGTGTATGAATCAAGAACACAAACACATAGACCAAACAATCATCCCATGGCTCTTGATACCATTTTTAAGATATTGTATATCTTGCTTATGTTTAGAGAGAGAAAGAGATAGAGAGTTCGTAGATTTCACACACACTTATAGAGAGAGAAAGTAAGAAACTATGTGTTTTTATGAATGAAACCACACCTTATCCATCTAAGGAGAGAGTTTATATACCCAAGCCTTAAAATGGGCTTGGGCTTACATATTGTGTCGTCCATACATTCCATGGACTAGGCCTTTCCATGTTTACTTAATGTAAAGTAACTAAACTACGAGCAACTACTTAATATATATTGTCGGAGTGACCGAATCTTCCTAAATACGTAAAATGTATTTCCAACAACATTTGTAATACGTTGTAGTGGTTTAATCTGGAAAGGAAGCTATCCTATGGGGAACAATTTCTACAAGTGGGCAATGGTGCACAAGCAGCAGTTGAAGCTATAGGAACATTTAATCTAGTTTTACCTTCGGGTTTAGTACTGAGCTTAAATGATTGTCATTATGCACCTACAATTGTTAGGGGTATTATTTCCTTTTCTTGTTTGTTAAATGATGTATTTGTTAACACGATTGATAATAATGGAATTTCTGTTTGGAAAAATAGTATTTTCTATTTTAATGCAATTTCTGTGAATGGTGTGTTTGAATTAGACATGCATGATAATGAATCTATGAAGAATAAATCTATGTTTAGCATGAGTAAGAAGAGAAAGTTTGACAATAATTATTCTTATCTTTGGCATTGTAGACTTGCCCATATTGGGAAGACTCGTATACAAAAGCTTCGACGTGAAGGTCTTTTGGAAAATATCAATGATGAATCATTTGATAAATGTGATTCTTGTATCTCTGGAAAGATGACCAAGAAACATTTTAATAGCAATATTTGAAAGAGCTACTGATCTACTTGGACTTATACACACCGATGTGTGTGGACCACTTAGACATGTGTCAAGGAAAGGTGCTAGCTACTTCTTAACATTTACGGATGATTATAGCCGTTATGGTTATGTTTTTTTACTTAAACATAAACATGAGGTATTTGAAACATTCAAAGTGTTTGAAGCATAAGTAGAACTGCAATTAGGGAAGAAGATTAAAGCTCTTCGTTCTAATAGAGGTGGTGAATATTTAAGTCAAGAGTTTATAGATTATCTAAGTGAGAATGGAACTGTTCAGCATCTTACTTCTCCCTATACTCCACAACAAAATGGTGTATCTGAAAGGAGAAATTGTACATTATTGGATATGGTACGATCCATGTTTAATCTTACAACTTTATCTTTATCATTTTGGGATTATGCTTTAGAATATGTTTTTCACAATTTAAATATGGTTCTCACAAAGAAGGTTGATAAGACACCATATGAAATATTGCATGGCAAGAAGCCATATTTGTCTTATTTAAAGGTCTGGGTTTGCGAGGCGTATGTGAAACGTGACTCGAGTGACAAACTCCAACAACGATCTGTAAAATGTATCTTTGTAGGATACCCTAAGGAAACTATGGGTTACTACTTTTATTATCCACCTGAGAACAAAGTTATTGTTGCTAGGTATGGAGACTTCCTTGAATCTAATCTTGTAAACCAAGAATTCAGTGGGAGAAACTATGATCTTGAGGAGAGTCATATAGATACATTACCTTCTGAAAACACTAGCGATGTAATTCCTGTAGAACCAGAAAGTCTGGCGGTTCCATCAGATTTAGTTCCTCTGGTAGATCTGCAAGGATTAAAAAAGCAAATAGCAATATGTGTCTTAACATAGAGGATGATGATGAGTTAGGGGATCTTGGTGAACCCGCTAATTATAAATCCGACATACTTGATCCTGAGAAGGATAAGTGGATGGTTGCAATAGATGAGGAAATGAAATCCATGAAAGTAAATGACGTTTAGATTCTTGTAGAACCACCACCGAATGCAAAAGTAGTGATACATAAGTGGATATACAAGAAGAAAATCGACATGGACGGAAAAGTACAATCCTATAAAGCTCGTTTAGTAGCTAAAGGTTTTACACAAACTTTTGGCATAGACTACGAGGAGACATTTTCTCCTGTAGCAGACTTAGGAGCTATTAGGATTCTCATAGCTATAGCAGCATACTATGACTATGAGATATGGAAAATGGATGTTAAAACTTCTTCCTTGAACGGTCGCTTAGATAAAGACATCTATATGTAGCAACCAGAAGGGTATGTTGATCCTAAGAATCCAGGACATGTGTGTTATGGTTTGAAGCAAGCATCACGTCAATGGAATAAAATATTTAACGAAGAAATCAAAAAGTTTGGATTTGTTCAGAATCATGATGAGCCATGTGTATATCGCAAAGCTAGTGGGAGTGATGTAGTATTCCTAGTCCTATATGTTGATGAAATATTAATCATGGGAAGTAACATTCCAAGACTTAAAGTTGTTAGTCCTATATGTTGATGACATATTAATCATGGGAAGTAACATTCCAAGACTTAAAGCTGTTAAGGATTATCTTGGTAAATGTTTAAGGTGGAATTATCGTTTTTGGTCAGAAAAAAGGGGGAGCTTTTGGTTATCTATTTTAAATTAAATGACAAAGGTTTTAAAGTAAATAACAAAATTACAAAACCAAGAAGAAAGACTTAAACGAAATACAAAGGAATTAAAGTAATTAAAAACTAAATTAAAAGTAAATATGAAAATAAAATGAGACAAGACACTTTAAAATTAAACTAGACAAAAATGGTGGGAAAGAAATAAAATTTGAAAAACAACTAAGGAAAATGAACCACGGATCGTAACAGGCGATCGCAACACCGATCGCAACTGGGGATCGCACCCACGATCGCAGTCTTCGATCGTAAGTCCTGATCGTAACTATGATCGCAGTCCACGATCACAACTGGCGATCGTAACCAGCAATCGCAATGACCAATCGTAACTCGGATCTCACCCTCGATCGCAACACAGATCGCACCCTCAATCACAGTATGTGATCTTAGTATGGATCGTAGTTTAGATCGCAGTATGTGATCTTAGTTATGATCACAGTCTTTGATCGCAGTTTCTGATCGCAAGTAGAAACCCTTGGGTTTATGCGATTCACGAAACTCGATCGGAACAAGTAAAACCCTTAGAACTTTACGATGGGATACAAGAGGCAAATAAGCAAAAACCAAATAAGCACTTTTCTAATAAGCACTTACCAAAACTTAACCAACTCAATATCAAAAAGAACTAAATAAGCATGAATTAAAAACATTCAAAACACTAAATAAGCAAGATTTTTAAAATAAACTCTAAAAAGATAAAGTTTTTAAAAACACTTAAATGAAAATAAGCTAAACATGAAACAAACAAAAAGCACCATAAGTTGGAATCATCAACCGTATGAAATTGATAAGAACAACAAGATGATCACTTTAATCAAATAAGCACCAAGATTAAACAAGTTACATACTTGACCCGAATCAAAATCAAGATTAAAAAAAGAAAGGTAAAATAAGATAGATTATGAAAAGCTTAAAATTAAACTTAGAAACTAAAGATTCGAATACAAGATTAAAGTGAAAAACGTAAAACTTTAAAGAAAAATGGAAGAAATCTAGAGAGAGAAGTAGAAACTCCTACTCCTACTTCTCTCTAAAGATATGAACTAAAAAAATGACCAACTCCCTAAAATAAAGTTTTAGGGGAGTATTTATAGGAGAGGAGAGGTGTGGTGTGTTGCTTGCTTCTTTCTTCTTTTTGTCTTCTCGTCTTTTTAAATGACTCGTCTTTCTCGACTTTGTCTCAAGATTAGTCGAATGATAAAATGAACTCGTCCTCTAATTTTCTTATTTTAGTTGACTTGGTTCTTCGACTTCGTCAAACTTCCGTCCTTAGACTTTTTCTTCGATAAATCTTCGTAATAGGCCTTTGACTTCCGTTCTTCTTGCACTTTTGATCTTTTGACTTCGTCTTTTGTCTTTTTCTTCGATAAAAGCCCGTGAAAGCCCGTGTTTTCTTCCTTTTTCATATTTTTGCCCTAAAACACAATAAAAACACAAACCACGCATAATTCCGACTTTTACGATATAAAATACACGTTTTGGTCTTATTTTGTTTATAATTAAGTGGTAAAAGGGATAAGTGTTTTCACACTTATTAAATCCCCTACACTTAACCATTGCAATACCCTCATGCAATGCATTAATTTCATAGCACGATTTACATTTTTCATCATAATTAACCCACCTTGGCCTTTATTAAATACTAGACAATAAGGAAACCAAAAAGATTAGAAAATTACAAAATGCAAGAAGGAAGAACAAGTAAAGTGATCGAAGACTTACATAAGGGTTTGGTTGTCATAAATGTTTATCACTCTCAAGTTTCACGTTCCCCACACCAAGCTTAGAAACGAGATCATTGTTATTATAAGTTAGTAAGCTACCATTCACTCATGTGGCTCAATTATTCGCTTAGACTCCCTTATTCCTAGGTGTATCTCTTATATTTTATTATTGTCTTAAATGATCACGAGGATGAATTGTTGACTTATTTCGATAATTTATTTAGGCTGAAAATAAAGTAGGACGATTTAATCAATAGTTAGCTAAAGGACAAAATCTTTTAAAACTGCTTCTCGGGACCTCATAAAGTTCATATCTTGGCATAACTCGCTTCACGATTTGAGACCTTTCTCGGACCGATATTTGGCAGTGACTTCATACTTCGAATCTTGAGAGACGTTCTTGAAATAATGGTCTTCTCTTCATAATAGGAATTTCTTCACTTGAAGTTTTTGAGAGATTCTTCAAACTTGGACCGCTACTTCTTCATTTTTCTCCAATCTTTATTTTGGATTTTGATATACAACGATCCGCCTCCTTTTAGGACTTGGATCTATTTATCCTCATACCTTGTTAGGGTCCTTTTGGATAGACTTCTCCAAGATATTTAGGGGAGTATTTGCTTTTCGTCGTGTGTCTTGATCCTTCATATTGATTTTTGATAAATGATTCTTCACATAACTTTGAATCTTTAGCAACAAAATGTAGCCCTCATGCCTTGTTAGGGCCTTTTCGGACTCCCCAATCTTCGCATCCCGCTTCAATAAGTTATGCCTTGGCTATGAACTCTAATCAATACCGAGCAACTTTTAAACAATCTTGTGCTAGAAGCTAAGTAACTTTTCAAATCGTACAACCTTACTTATTGCAATTATATTATTAACAAGCAATGGGAGAAGAAGCTCATAATTAACTCACACAAATACATGAAAGAATACCAAACTTATAATTGAATCTATCATCTCGCGTTCTCCCTAATTTAAAATCTCAAGGAATGAGACTCGTGGATGCTTAGCCAATTAAATCAAAGTTTTGGGTTTTCAAGTCATCTATAAGATCTTGCAACTTCTTAGACTTTTTCAAGTTTAGAATTCGCATTTTAAAGTTCCCTTGATAAATGAGTTTCTAGGATCAATTATAGGAACTTGCGAAAAGTTCTTGTTCTTAACCCGTAAGAGTTAAGACTTTCGCCTTTTAAAGTTCCCTATATAAAAGCCTAGCAAAACTTGATTTAAACACGTTAAGGATACTAGCTAGAGTAAACTTAGATAAGTAAAATCGGGTTGAGTCAAAAGATTCATGACGGGCCTAATATATCAAAGACATCTAAAGTCATTAAAACCATTTTATTTAACTTTATTTTTCTCTTTTGACTTTATTTTTGAAATATATACATACGATGCGATAACAAAAGGAAAGAACACAAAAGAAGATAAATGAAAAATACTACTAGGCCAAAATATATCAAAAAATTTGAAAAATGTCGAAAAATTATATTTTTCGGTTAAAATGAGGACAAATTAATGGAAAAGCCCACTTAAATTCGATAGAAGTCCCCCTACACTTGATATAAACATTGTCCTTAATTTTTAAGCATGTGGGAGTAAACTCCCCTACACTTAGGACATTGTGCACTTAGTTTAAATCTTTCTAAGGAAGAGACAACTATCGTGATTTCAATGTCAACATATAAGATATGAAATATTGAATCACAAGAGTCTAGGATAGAACCGGGAAGACGGGAACACGGGTCGTCAAATATCATCAAAAGTGCTCTTTAAAAGCTTTAATCCCTGCACATCATAAGAAACAAAACAACAAACACCTATGTAGCTCTCCTCTGTACTTATTATGAAAACCGGTAAAAAGGATAGATCAACGGGTTGCCTCCCGTGAAGCGCTTGTTTTTGTTAACCGAGTCACGAGCCTTGACCCAGAACTAATTCAAGGGAAACATGGTGAGGGGTGGAATCATATCATGAGAGATGTCCTCACCAAAGTACAACTTAACACGCTATCCATTCACCTTAAAGTTTGGCCCATTTGGTTGAGATAACTCAATGGTGCCATAAGGGAAGACTTTAGCGACGGTGAATGGGCCGGACCAACGACTTTTAAGCTTGCTCGAATAGATTTTCAACCGAGAGTTAAAGAGTAAAACTCGATCACCTATGTGAAACTCTCGGTTCTTAATCATAGAATCATGAATGAGCTTGGTTTTCTCCTTGTAGATCAATGAATTCTCGTAAGCCTCATTCCTCAGTTCATTAAGTTCATTGAGTTGGATTTTCCTAAGATCACCGGCTTTGTTGATATCAATATTAGCCCATTTCAAGGCCCAATAAGCCTTATGCTCCAACTCAATGGGGAGGTGGCATGCCTTTCCGTACACAAGACGATATGGAGTGCAACCAATAGGTGTCTTATATGTGGTAAGGAAAGCCCACAAAGCATCATCTAACTTATCGGCCCATGAGGCACGATGCTCTCCCACGGTACGCTCTAAGATTCGCTTAAGTCCACGGTTAGATATCTCGGCTTGACCTTTAGTTGGTAGATGATACGCGGTGGAAACACGGTGATTGACACCCCATACTTTGCCATGACTCGAGCAAATTGATCGTTGCAAAAATGAGTCCCGCGATCACTAGTGATAGCACGAGGAACACCAAATCGAGCAAATAATTGTTTCAAAAAGTTCACAACCACCCTCGCATCGTTCCTAGATAAAGCCTTTGCTTCAAACCATTTAGATACGTAGTCAACGGCTACGAGGATGTACTTGTTCCCTTTAGATGATGGAAATGGCCCCATAAAGTCGATGCCCCGTACGTCAAAGATTTCACATTCTTGGATGAAATTTTGAGGCATCTCATCTTTATGTGTGATCTTGTCTTGTCTTTGGCAAGCATCACAACGCTTAACCATTTCATGAGCATCATGATAAATGGTGGGCCAATAAAATCCAGAGTCGAATACTTTCTTCGTGGTATAGTTAGGACCAAAGTGACCACAGGTGGGTCCTTTGTGGCAAGCTTCTAGGATTAGTAAAGCTGCCGGCCCATCAACACACATATGAATGACAAGGTCCGCACATTGCTTGAAAGGGTAAGCGTCATCCCATTAATAGTGTGTAATATCCTTAAAGAATTTTTTCTTTTGTTGGGACGTTAGCCCTTCCATAAAAACACCACCCGCTAAATAGTTTGCAATGTCCGTAAACCATAGGGTATCATCAAGATTGGAGTTAATAGACATTAAGGCCTCAAGGGGAAAAGATTCATTAATCTCTTGGTTTGGAAGTTCCCCTTGATAAGGATCCTCGAGTCTACTAAGAAGATTCGCAGCGGGGTTTTCCGCTCCCTTTTTATCACGAATTTCAATTTTGAATTCTTGAAGGAGTAAAACCCAACGAAGAAGTCTTGGTTTATAATCTTGTTTTGTTAACAATTACTTCAACGCAGAATGATCGGTGTACACAATGGTGGTGGAAAGGACAAGATAGGGGCGAAATTTTTCAAAAGAATATACAACAGCTAAAAGCTCTTTTTCGGTTGTAGTATAATGCAATTGCCCCCCCCCCCCCCCCCCCCCCCCCGTCATTGTCTCGATAGCGTAATGGATTGGTTGGAAATGTTTGTTAATTGTTTGTCCCAAAACCGCTCCAATAGCAAAATCGCTAGCATCGCACATCAGTTCAAAAGGTAACTCCCAATTAGGGGTAACTAAGACCGGTGCCTTAGTTAATTTATCCTTAAGAAGATTGAAAGAGTCAATACACTCTATAGAAAAGATAAAAGGAGTATCTTTTTCCAAGAGGTGGGTCATCGAGCGAGCGATCTTAGAAAAATCTTGAATGAATCGACGATAGAAGCCCGCATGACCAAGAAAACTTCTCACACCCTTCACGGTTGAAGGAGGAGGTAATTTAGCAATCACATCGATTTTAGCACGGTCGACTTCAAGACCGGCTTTGGAAATTTTATGTCCAAGAACAATGCCTTATTTTACCATGAAATGGCATTTTTCCCAATTTAGAACAAGACGAGTGTCTTCACACCGTTTGAGCATACGTTCTAAATTGGCAAGGCAAGATGAGAAATTATCACCATAGACCGAGAAATCGTTCATAAAGACTTCCATAGTTTCTTCAACCATGTCATGGAATATAGCCATCATACACCTTTGGAAAGTCCCAGGAGCATTGCATAAGCCGAAAGGCATTCTTTTGTAAGAAAATGTTCCATAAGGACGAGTGAATGTGGTTTTCTCTTGGTCTTTCAGATCGATGGGAATTTGAAAATAGCCGGAGAAACCATCTAAGAAGCAATAGTATTCATTACCCGCTAAACGCTCGAGCATTTGATCCATGAAAGGAAGAGGAAAATGATCCTTATGAATGGCATCATTGAGCTTGCGATAGTCTATGCAAACTCGCCAACCCGTGACAAGTCGAGTAGGAATCAACGCGTTGTTTTCATTGGGAACAACGGTTATTCCGCCATTCTTAGGCACACAATGGACGGGACTAACCCATGGCGAATCCGAAATAGGGTAAATCATTCTGGCATCTGGAAGTTTGATTACTTCTTTTTTGATAACGTCATGAATTTTTGGATTAACCCTTCTTTGGCTTTGGATTGCGGGTTTAAAGTCATCTTCCATGAGAATTTTATTAGTACAAAAGTGAGGATCAATTCCGCGGATGTCAGAAATTTTCCAAGCAATTGCTTTCTTATGATTTTTGAGCACATCAATAAGTCGATATTTTTCATCCTCTTTTAAGTCCTTTGCAATGATGACGGGTAACTTCTTATTGTCTTCTAGGAAAACATATTCAAGATGAGACGGTAAATCCTTAAGCTCTAAATCCGGGGCATTGTCAACGGAAGGCTTAATCAAATTCGGATCATCGTTTGTAATTTCCATAGGAGAATGTGGAGAAATATTATCCTCATTGAGAAGTTTCTCAATGGTACGAATGTCTTCTTCCCAATCAGTGGAAGAATCGTCATATTTTAAGTCCACATCCCCTAGAGTTGCTTCAAATTCTTTCAAAATAAAATCACTCTCTCCAAATGGATTCAATGATGGAGCAATAGAGGCAACGGTCTCAACAATGGGTAGAGAAGAAAAACCACTTTTACAAGCGTCTTTGAAATGTTCTTCACAAGCCTCATCAAGTACGTCAATGAAATTAACGCTCTCGTGTTAATAAGGTTGCTTAGAAAGTTTACCCATGTTAAAGACGATTTTGTCATCACCAACTCTCATGATTAATTCGCCCACGGCTACATCAATAAGAGTGCGACCGGTCCTCAAGAATAGACGTCCAACGATTAATGGAACACGGGGATCCATCTCGTAGTCAACGACAACAAAATCCGCCGGAAAGGTGAATTTGTCAACACCGACGAAGACATCTTCGGCTATCCCCACCGGATAAGAAACCTACGGTTAGCTAACTCCAATGTCATTCGTGTGAGGAATAGCTCGGGTAGAGATAACTATTTCCAAACACTTAATGGCATTAAGTTGGTACTAGCACCTAGATTGACTAGGGCCATACGATTCTCTACCCCGAGAAAGTTGCAAGGAATGAGAAAGCGACCTGGATCACCAAGTTTGGTTGGTAATTTCCTTAAAAGAACCACGGAGCAATTCTCATTAAGTTGGGTTTGAGAAATATCAAGGATTTTTTCCTTATCACTGAGAAGATCTTTGAACATTTAACATATTTAGGCATGTGAGCGAGAGCCTCGGCAAAGGAGATGTTGAAATTCAATTGTTTAAACATTTTAAGAAAGTTTGAAACTTGAATATCATCCTTGTTCTTCAACTTCTCTTTCCTCAACCTTGAAGGATAAGGTATGTCGGGTTGAGATGAAGGCTTTGGAATGGAATTCTCACTCACATCCTTGGGTGGAGGAGGGGTAGAAGTAGAAGGTGGAGGAATTGGTGAAGGGGGCTCGTTACCCTTTGTCACAATCACCAGAGTAGGTTTAGGGATCTTGGGTTCCTTATAACCTTTTCCACTTCGGGTGGTGATTGCTTTCATCTCCCCTCTTGGATTAGCAATGGTGTTACTTGGAAGAGAACCCGAACCAGAGGGTTGATTACTTTGGAAGATGTGGAAACCTTGATTTCCTCGAATCTTTTAGCTACTAGGCATAGCCATTGTTCATATGATTATACAATCAAAGCGGAAAAGAACAATAACTATGTAACAAGGTGTTTAGGGACAAAGAACATGAACTAAAACAAAAGGATTGCTAATTATATTATTAATCAACAACCACGAGGTGTGTATACATTGAATCCCACACCTAGTCGACACACGCTTTAGGTTTACATTTTATATGAAAGTTATGAATAAACCTAATACCCTTGGTTCCTTTTATAGTGTAAGGAATAGGATTTACAAGAGATAATATCAAATAAACATGTAAATCTTCTATTCAAATAAACTTATACAGAATATATTATGCATACTTATCTAAATAGAAGCTTCCAACAACACTTGTCAAAGTTTCTGTCAATGCTTGGATTGCATGTGACAATGCTTGGATTGCACATGACAATGATTGTCAATGTTGACTTCTGTCAACGCCCGATTTGCTCTTGACAATGCCTGATTTGCTCTTGAGAACGCTTAGACAAATGCCTTCATATTTTCTTTGTTTTTGAGTTTCTGCCACATCAACTTTTTGACCCAACAATCTTCCCCTAGTTGATGTCGGCAAAACTCTTTGTGTATCTCTTGTAAGTTGTACATGATCTTCAAATTGCTTCCCCTCAATTGTAGCATGTATGTCTTCCCCTTTTTGTCACATCAACAGGGAAGTAAACAATGTATGCAATCTTGAAGATTCTCTAAATGTAGCTCTATGTAATGATTTTGAAGAAAAATAAATAAAGTAATCTTGATGTAGAAGTAGAGTAACCCAAACCTATGTTCCATGTCTTGTATTATCCATGTGATGAAGAACTTATACCATGAGAAAACATAAGTAGACCTCAATCCCTTGTCAATATTCTCATCCTATGTGAGACGCTGAGCACGATAATGTAACTCCTTCAAGTGTTATGACAAGTCTTCGTCACCAAACATTTAAAGCATGAACAAGTTATCATAAAAATCAATTACTAGAAGTGCATGTCTTTAAGATATGATAGAACACAAACTAACGAAAATCTTCTTCAATCATCAAACTTACCATAAGAATTCTTCCCCTTAAGCCAACACCTCTTCAAGACGAATCTTTATGAGATAATATCTTCATATCATATGTAGAAGTGATACACGGATAACTCTTTCACAAGGCTACCCCGATTACATAATCTAATCAAATATTATTCCAATAAAATACTTCACGAATTGTTGTTAACTCACATTAAAATCATTAATCCATTTAAAAATATCCGAGCCATAAATATCAACCTGATATTCTGAATAAAAACGGAGATTCCATGTACCTTCGTGTGTAAATTCCTCCTTTTTGTGTGCTAAAATCGTATCAATTTTCCAAACAGCAGCTATTCCTTTTGTTGTCCAATATCTTTCACTGTCCAAGATATCAACGTTGTGTGATGTCCAATATCGGACAACACTTGACAGCGTTTGAAAAATCATATATCGGACAACAAGTGTCAACGCTTTCCATCAGCGTTTAACTTATTCCTGTCAGCATCTAGTTCTGTCAGCGGCTGACCTTTAGCACCTTAAATCACGTGATCATAACATTATTTTCTTCACATGACCTTTAGCTACTCATCTTTGGACCAGCACCAATAAAAATCAAACAGCATGCACTTTATACACGACAAACTCACAATATCATAATCGTGGACCACTTCTGCAATAATCAGTACAACCTTGATTCACAACTGAATCGTATTTCTCACACGTATGATGTATGATCGTACATTAATGTACGAATTGAAGCAGCAACTTCAATCATTCAATCATTCTTTAATCATTCTTCACAGTGCTATTACATTCGAACAATATAATTAAATTCCACATATTGGGCCCAGATCAGCAGCAAAACTTCAAATCACCAACAGTAGCAAAAACATCGATCTAGAGTTTATAATTTTAGCATCGAAACCCCAACTTAACGTTTAAAGATTAACCTTAGATCGTGTACTATCTTGAATTAAACCAGCCACAAACCTTATAATCTTCTGCTTTTTATGTCGATCTAGGGTTTATAGAAACCCTAATCATGATTTTATGTAAATGCAGAAAATTGAATACCTTTAATCAACGAACTTCGACCTTGAATAATTTCTTCATTAGGGCTCAGATCGAAAATCCCTTCAGTGAGATTATAGACACAAGTGCCAAGAATCTACAGTTCAAAAATCACGAAGATCTAACGGTTAACGAAGGAGAAAACGTGTTTTGAACATGGTTGTTTACAGAAAACTGCATATACTTACTGCTGACTTTGACGCCTAATAACTTTTGATTGGGGATACAACTTGACAATCCCTCCGGTGGATGTCTAGATATATGTGTATAGAATACACACAAGAAATTTCGTGACGATCCAACAGTCCGATCAAAAGTTATGACCTTCTGAATACTGTTGCGCACACAAAAACGTCCAGAAAAACCCTAGATGGATTTTTCTTTTTCTTCACGATACACGAACACCTTGGTGGTCCTAGCATCACGAGCCACGAGGCTCTGATACCAATTGTGGAAACCTTGATTTCCTCTAATCTTTTAGCTACTAGGCATAGCCATTGTTCATATGATTATACAATCAAAGCAAAAAAGAACAATAACTATGTAACAAGGTGTTTAGGCACAAAGAACATGAATTAAAACAAAAGGATTGCTAATTATATTAATAATCAACAACCACTAGGTGTGTATACATTGAATCCCACACCTAGTCGACACACGCTTTAGGTTTACATTGTATATAAAAGTTATGAATAAACCTAATACCCTTGGTTCCTTTTATAGTGTAAGGAATAGGGTTTACAAGAGATAATATCAAATAAACATGTAAATCTTCTATTCAAATAAACTTATACAGAATATATTCTGCAAACTTATCTAGATAGAAGCTTCCAACAACACTTGTCAAAGTTTCTGTCAATGCTTGGATTGCATGTGACAATGCTTGGATTGCACATGACAATGCTTGTCAATGTTGACTTCTGTCAACGCCCGATTTGCTCTTGACAATGCCTGATTTGCTCTTGACAACGCTTAGGCAAATGCCTTCATATTTTCTTCGATTTTTGAGTTTCTGCCACATCAACTTTTTGACCCAACAGAAGAAACTAGCCATCATATCCCTTAAGTCATTTGTTTGACTGCTTAAAGAGTTTCGCATGTCATTCCTAAGCTCGGCTCAAAGATCATTCCCTTGGTTCGCCATGTCATCTTTTAAGTTAATAATTTGACTCTAAAGATTCTTCACTAGCGCGTCATTAGTCCTCATGTAGGTTTCAACCTCGGGATTAAATGTCGTGGGTTGGTTGGGAGGGGGAGTTTGGTAAGCGGGTGGTTGATATATGGGAGGTTGGTAAACTTGATTATTTCCTTGAGGTGGATATGGATTTCTTTGGGTTTGATAATTATTAGGAGCTCGAGGTTGGTTTTGATTTTCGTGATTAAGGTTGGTTTGGTTTTGAGGAGGAAAACCGGGTGGTGAAAGAAAGATGTTTGAACGATAACTTTGCAAATTGCGGTCACCTTGAGGACGTGCTTGATAGCCTCCCGTGGAAAAGTTACCGTTAGCCGCATACACGTTTTCCGGATTGTCATGAGTAGAAGGACAATCGGAGTATGAATGAGGACCTCCGCAAGTCTCACAAGAAAGTGCTACAGCTTTAACTTGTTGAAATTGGTTCGTAGCCATGGTTAAGAAATTTTTGTTCATCTCGGCTATTTGGCGGGTGAGTTCGGTTAACTCGGGGTTTGATGAAGTAGAAGAAACATTGACCCTCGGGTTATTTCTTGAAGATGCGGATGAATCCCAATTTTGTGATGAGTGGTCATGTTCTCTATAAGCTCTCTACACTCCTCGGGTCTTCTTTTCATAAACGTACCACCGGCGACAGCATTAATCGTATCACGATCACGAAAAGTTAAATCATTGTAGAAAGTATCAATTAGAGTGACGGGGAGCATATTATGGTTATGACAACGATCGATCAAAACATTATAACGTTTCCAAGCATCGAAAAAAGACTCATCGGGTTCTTGAGTGAAACCACTGATTTGATTACGAAGACTAGTGACCATGGATGGTGGAAAATATCTTGACAAAATATTTTGAGTCATCATGTCCCATGTATGAACTGAGTTTTTAGGAAGACGATCAAACCATTTTTCGGCATGGTGGGATAAAGTGTGTGGAAAAAAGTGAAAGCGAAGAAAATCCATTGAAACACCGGGCAGTTTCATGCTTTGAGTGACGGTTATGAATTTATCGAGGTGTTTGTTGGCATCATCATCCGGTAATCCGCGAAATGGGAAAGCATTTTGAACTTGTTGGATCATGTGATGCTTCAACAAAAATTCGGGAGCCGTGATTTGCATCGGTGTAATCGGTCCTCCACGTCCATTCATAGTTGGTTGGCATAGCTCCTCCATCGTACGAAAGTCGGGTTGAGGGTCATGGTTGTTATTATTCATATTGGGGTGAGGTGGGTTGTTATTATTATGCACACCGCCCATATCTAAGTCTCTACGAGTCTCGGGCTCAAGATAAGACGAAGATCGAGTACGCATACACTAAAAATGAAATTCAATATTTTGGATTTTTTATCTCTTTTATTTTTTTGGATTTTTGAAAAATTTTATGCTTGAAAATAACGTTCCCAAAAGAACGGATCCCAAAATCCAATTTTTCTTACTAATAACCGTTAATCTTTACGAAAAGATCCGGAAGCGTGCCATATTAATAAATGACAAATTTTGCATATGCGTACTCGTTCGTTCTCGGAGTCTAATCGAATTGATCACGGTTTAAGGTGGAATTAACGTTTTTGGTCACAAAAAAGGGGAGCTTTTGTTATCTATTTTAAATTAAACGACAAAGGTGTTAAAGTAAATGACAAAATGATAAAACCAAGAAGAAAGACTTAAACGAAATACAAAGGAATTAAAGTAATTAAAAACTAAATTAAAAGTAAATATGAAAATAAAATGAGATAAGACAATTTAAAATTAAACTAGACAAAAATGGCGGGAAAGAAATAAAATTTGAAAAACAACTAAGGAAAATGAACCACGGATCGTAACAGGCGATCACAACAATGATCGCAACTGGGGATCGCACCCACGATCGCAGTCTTCGTTCGTAATTCGCGATCGTAACTATGATCGCAGTCCACGATCACAGCTGGGGATCGCAACCAGCGGTCGCAATGACCAGTCGTAACTCGGATCTCACCCTGGATCGCAACACATATCGCACCCTCGATCGCAGTATGTGATCTTAGTCTGGATCGTAGTTTAGATCGAAGTATGTGATCTTAGTTATGATCACAGTCTTTGATCGCAGTTTCTGATCGCAAGTAGAAACCCTTGGGTTTATGCGATTCACGAAACTCGATCGGAACAAGTAAAACCCTTAGAACTTTATGATGGGATACAAGAGGCAAATAAGCAAAAACCAAATAAGCACTTTTCTAATAAGCACTTACCAAAACTTAACCAACTCAATATCAAAAAGAACTAAATAAGCATGAATTAAAAACATTCAAAACACTAAATAAGCAAGATTTCTAAAATAAACTTTAAAAAGATAAAGTTTTTAAAAACACTTAAATGAAAATAAGCTAAACATGAAACAAACAAAAAGCACCATAAGTTGTAATCATCAATCGTATGAAATTGATAAGAACAACAAGATGATCACTTTAATCAAATAAGCACCAAGATTAAACAAGTTACATACTTGACCCGAATCAAAATCAAGATTAAAACAAGAAAGGTAGAATAAGATAGATTATGAAAAGCTTAAAATTAATCTTGGAAACTAAAGATTCGAATACAAGATTAAAATGAAAAACTTAAAACTTGAAAGAAAAATGGAAGAAATCTAGAAAGAGAAAGTAGAAACACCTACTCCTACTTCTCTTTCAAGATATGAACTAAAAAATGACTAACTCCCTAAAATGAAGTTTTTGGGGAGTATTTGTAGGAGAGGAGAGTTTGGTGTGTTGCTTGCTTCTTTCTTCCTTTTGTCTTCTCGTCTTTTTAAATGACTCGTCTTTCTCGACTTTGTCTAGGGATTAGTCGAATGATAAAATGAACTCGTCCTCTAATTTTCTTCTTTTAGTTGACTTGGTTCTTTGATTTCGTTAAACTTCCGTCTTTAGACTTTTTCTTCGATAAATCTTCAGAATAGGCCTTTGACTTCTGTTCTTCTTGCACGTTTGATCTTTTGACTTCGTCTTTTGTCTTTTTCTTTGATAAAAGCCCGTGAAAGCCCGTGTTTTCTTCTTTTTTCATATTTTTGCCCTAAAACATAATAAAAACACAAACCACGCATAATTCTGACTTTTACGATATAAAATACACGTTTTGGTCTTGTTTTTATTATAATTAAGTGGTAAAAGGGATAAGTTTTTCACACTTATTAAGGATTTAGGAGAAGTTGCATACATTCTGGGAATTAAGATCTATCGAGATAGGAAAATACGGTTAATTGGTCTAAGTCAAGATGCTTATATAGATAAGATTTTGAATAAGTATAATATGCATAATTCCAAGAAAGGTTTTCAACCTATGGAAGTTAAGCATAATATAAGTCATGAGATAGATGCATCAACTCCTGAAGAGGAGGCATACATGAAGAAGGTGCCTTATGCTTCGGTTGTAGGATCTATAATGTATGATGTTAGATGCACAAGGCCTGATGTAGCGTTTGCTCAGAACTTGGTCAGTAGATACCAACAGAATCCAGGGAAGCTCCACTGGACTGCTGTCAAACATATTCTAAAGTATTTGAGGAGTACAAAAGATATGTTTTTGGTATTTGGAGGTTAACCAGACATAGAACGGAATGTTACAGGTTTATGTGATGCGTCCTGGCAATGTGATAAAGACGATACGAAGTCTCAGACGGGTTACGTTTCTGTTATCAGTGGAGGAGCAGTTGACTGGAAGAGCAAGAAACAAACAACGATTGCAATGCATGCTACTCAATCTGAGTACATGGCTGCTTTAGAAGATGCAATGGAAGCTGTTTGGATTAGGAAGTTTATTGAAGATCTTGGAGTGATGCCTTCAATTAAAGAACCTATAGATATGTATTGTGACAATTCTGTCGCAATAATATTTGCCAATGACCCTGGAGTCATGAAAGGCGCCAGACACTTTATGCATGGACATCGCTACGTACGAGAACAAGTTGAAGCTCGTGAAATCAAATTAATAAAAGTTCACACAGATGATAACGTAGCTGATCCTTTAACTAAGGCTTTGCCTAGACCAAAGGTAGTTAAGCATCTCAAAGCGATTGGGCTGCAACTAGCTAGCAAATTCATGTAATAAATCTGTGATTAGTATTTGGATGAAGGATGTTATGGCATTATTATTTAATAAAATAAAGATTGGGTTTTGTTTATTTTTATTATTTAATAAATGTATCCTATTTTACATGTATTAATCCAAGAATAAATGTTATGTTAAATGTCCGTTGCCGATTCATAATATGGGAATGTTATTAAATTAAGACAAATCAAAATAGCGATAGAGTATACTTGAAGTATATTGATCGATTTTGGATGATATTCGATGAATCAAATATAGGACTTATCCCAACTATATGTTTTCACTTTATGGATCTTTGTCATCAAGTAAAACATAAATAGATTTCCTTAGACTTGAGATACCAGGAAACTATTGTGAATCTAGTGCATCTCTGTGGAATAATTTAACGCTAAACGTAACTTGTAGCTATAAGGATTATTTTCGGAAGTGTTGCAAAATTCATAAGGTTTGCTCGTAGTCAATATAGAATTTATTTCCTCCAATTTCGCTTTGCAGTTTAATACAGTTGGGCCCCTCGTGGGATTAGTAAGATGTTTGTGTGGCCACACCCAAATTTGTTTTGGTAATCTTGTTGAATCTGTGAACGAGAAACAGAATGGTTAATAAAAGGAATGACTAAGATCCATATCCTTATTAAAGTTGTAATAGAAATAAAAGGACAGTGTGAATTCTGGTGGAAACTCCATGGTGGCAGAATTGATAGATTCCACAAGAGAATCTAAGGCTTCTTTCAGAATAGGAGTAGTGACAACCTCCTTTACCATTGGCTTTAGGGCACCCATCAGCACAACTTTAATTTCATCAGCATTGGGTGGGGCTGGCCTAGCCTTTAGTGAGGCAACTTCAGCTTCAGCAGTTGCCTTCTCTGCCTTGAGCCTAGTAACTTGTGATTGAAGAAGTAACACTTTATTTGTTAGGTCTTTTACCTGCTGAGACTTTGGAGATGGTGGAGTTGGTGTGTCATCAGCACGAACTTCTTCTAGATCACTATCATCAAGATTTATCGGTTCATGCTCAGCAACCCCAAGTTCTTTCTCTAGATCTAATGAAGAGAATTTAAACATAAAATGAGGCAAGTTTCCCACATTGTCTCTAGTGGTGAGTGGAACTTTCTCAGTAATCTTGGTGGCACCAGCATCAACTTCCTTCATGTGTTGGTCAGTTTCAACTTCTTCACCACCAGGCTTGGTTTGACTTGATGGATCCTGAGAAAAGGTCCAGATGAGTTAAGATCAATGAGCATGACATTAGTCCCTTCTGTAGGACCTTGTTGTTGGGGTACTACCTCATTAGCAACATAATGGCCAGGGTCAGCGTCAACTGTTATATTTGCTTACGCCTCATGCCCTGATGTAGACTTAGAGTGACAAATGATAGTGTTATGTAGTAAAGATGGTAATGAATTAAGATTTAAATAACTTACTAATGCTGGCACGACACTACTGAGCTGAGGGTGAGCTCCTCTTCACCCTTATCCCCTAAAGAAGTTGGGATAAGGGTTGCTTGCAGGGCCTCTTTATGCACGCCACTTCCAGCAGGTGCTGAGAATGGCGACTGGCTTGGGTTCATGTATTTGGCCGTTGAAGACTTAGATTTCTTAGAAGTTGGGCCTTTTGAGGCATCAGAAGACTCCTTAGATGAAGTTTCTGTGTTGGGTTGCTCCTTTTTGGAACTCACTTGTCTTTTTGAAATGTACCAAGCTTCTTCTAGCGAGTTCCAGTACTAGCTCCAGGAAATTTTCCTTTTGGATCCTCTTCTCCAGTTGGAAAAGTGTCCTTGGGAGCTTTAAACACTACTGGACCCTCTGCTGAGCAGATGTCCGGCTTGGATTGTGTCAAAGGAGGATCAGTAGTTCTAACTGGAATGTTCCAGTGCTTAAATCTAAATAATGGGAATACCAGCTTTTCTCCTTAATGTTTAGCATATGATTCTTTCATGTGATCAACAAAAATAAGGGATAGAAATCTGTTGGAAATACGTTTTACGTATTAGAAAGGATCGGTCACTCCAACGATAGTCTAAGTTATAGCTCGTAGTTTAGTTATTTACATTTGTCAAACAAAGCCCAAAACCGAGCCCATGGAATGTATGGGCCGGCGGCCTATTGTAAACCCAAGCCCATCATATGGGCTTGGGTATATAAACCCTCTCCTTTGATGGAGAGGGTGTGGTTTTTCATATTTTACACATAGTTCTTTCTTAGTTTCTCTCTCTAAAGTGTGAAATCCACCATTTCTCTATCTCTTTCTCTCTCTAAAAACATAAGCATAGATTTACAATTCTACAAATGGTATCAAGAGCTTGGGATGAAATATAGGTTTGTTTTTGTGTTGCGTATTGTTTTCTAAACAATTCGTATTGTATAAATGTGTTTTGCCGAAATCTTCAAAAATTTTTGTGTTTGATCGTAGTTTAAAGTAGTGTAACATAGGGATTCGTGCTTAAGAGTGTTCTTGGTATCTTGGTTTTCATTGAAACATCAGTTTTCTTGGATCAAAAGTGCAAAAAAAAAAAAAAAAAAGTTGGTGTTCTTCATTCCGAAATTCTAGCAGCAACATCCATCGGAAAGTACAACTGTACTTGGGCCTCCATCGCAATAACTTAACCATCGGAAAGGGTTAGGTTTCTACATTGCGATCGTTGGATTTTTATCACTTATTCCGATCTGAATCATTCCGATAGCTATTACGATCTGAGATTCCGACGGGTATAAGGAAGGTTTGTTAAAGTCGTTACTCTGCTCGAATTTTGACAGCCACTTTGCGATCTGAAACATTCCGATAGGCTTTGCGATCTGAACATTCCGATAGGGCTTTGCGATCTGAACATTGCGACCGTTCTGCATTGCGATCTAGGCATTCCGATACCATCATCATTCCGACAGTGTTACATTACGATCTGGTATTCCGATCTGGTATTCCGATCTGGTATTCCGATCTGACATTCCGATCAACATTCCGATAATCACAAACTTTTCCATAAAAAATTTCGACTCGTGTGTAATTTTGACTTGGAATTTTTGGTTTATCGAGAACATATTTTAGGGGATTTTAACATTGTTTCTCGGTTTTAACTCACAACAACACAAAATACTTAACCTTATTTCATTGATCGATCAACTTTGTAAATCTTAACTTATTGAAATGGAGTATACATCTCTTACGGATAAGTCCATCCTCTCGGGTACGGATAATCGTCCACCAATGTTGGTGAAGACTATGTATGAGGAATGGGCTTCCCGAATGGAACTTTATATGTTGAACAAGGAGAATGGACATCTAATTTGGGCATCGGTGCTCAATGGACCATTAGATTATGGTACCGTGACGGAAGGTACGACTACTCGTCCTCGCACAACGGGTGAGTTGACTGGAGATATGAAGATTCAAGATAAATGTGATAAGTATGCAACAAACATCATTCTCCAAGCCCTTCCTCCAGATGTCTACAAACTCGTCAGCAAACATAAAGTTGCCAAAGAGTTATGGGATAGAATTCGGGTTCTAATGCAAGGCACCTCGTTAACTAAACAAGAACGAGAGTGTAAGCTTTATGATGCGTTTGATAAGTTTGCCTATGTGCCAGGGGAGACTCTCAATGACTACTATCTGAGATTTACCCTATTGTTGAATGAGCTAAATATCTATGGCATGGCAATCCCTACCTTTCAATTGAACACCAAGTATTTGAACACTCTTCCTCCAGAATGGAAAAAATACGTGACGGATGTTAAATTGGCTAAGGACTTGCATAACACCAATGTGGATCAACTTCAAGCTTTTCTTCAACAACACGAATGCCATGTGATCGAGGCTCGGTTGTCTACACCTCAAGTTCATGATCCACTTGCAATGTATGCTTCTCAACAAAACATGGCTTATACTTATCAACAACCATCATACTTGCAGCAGACACCACCACACATCTATCAGCAACCACAGCAACCATCTTATCAACCACCAATGATGCCACAACAAGAATATCAACAAAGTGTTCATCAACAATCTTTTCAACAGCAACCACCATATCAAACATCACCATCACAAACCAACACTTCTCCATTGGGCTATACTCCTCAGCAAGGATATTTTCCAATTGAAGCACAACCAGCACAAGCTTTCTACTCTAATGAACTTCCACCAATCCAAGCACCGGTCTTTACTCCAAATGATACGCCAGCTGATGTTTTAAACCATCTCACCGCCTACTTGTCAAAACTTGTTGCAACTAGAGGATTTCCACCAACAAACAATCAGCTCCGCACCTCATCAAATCCTCGACAACAAGCCACTGTTCAAGATGGTCAAGTGACGGTGCAACCTATTCAGGGAAGGCAAAATTCATATGGACCTCCTACAAGGACTGGGAACAATCAAGCTGTGAATGCTCAAGCTAGTGGAAATGGGAGTCCTATTGGTCCTAAGAAGGTTGTGACTTGCTACAATTGCCGAGGACAAGGTCATATGGCTAGGGAATGCACTCAGCCGAAAAGGAGAAGGGATGATGCATGGTTTCGTGAGAAGATGTATTTGGTTGATGCTCAGTCTAAGGGGAAGATTTTGGATTCAGAGGAGTTGGCATTTCTGGCAGACCCAGGGGCAGCAGATACTGAAGGCGTTGCAGTCGTTTCCACTTCTAATGCAGCTTATCAAGCGGACGATCTTGATGCATACGATTCGGATTGTGATGACATTCACTCTGCCCAAGCTGCTCTTGTTGCTAATCTCTCTCACTACGGTTCTGATGTCATCAGTGAGGTACCAACCACATCTAATAATATTGATGATAACCAACATCAAGTTGGGCATGAAAATGACAACCTCGAACAGCATTCGGGAACTAGTAACTCAAATGAAGTGGTACCCAATCCAACACATTTGAGTGAATCTCAACCAAATGCTACGACGGGTATGGAATCTTATGCTCAACATGATTTGGTCATGGTGCCTAAACATATTATTGATCAAATGCATATGGCCCTCAGACAATCCGTAGATACGAATTCCACCCTAACTGCTGAGCTTGCGTTGCATAAAGAAAAGGTCAAAACTTTTGAAATGGTCCCTCAAGCAGAGAAAATAACATGTTCTGAATTTGACCAATTTCGTTTTGAAAAGATTGAACACTTGAAAGAAATAGAATCATTAAAAGCTAATCTTTCCAATGAATTAAAAGAAAAAGAGTCGGTTGTCAATGATTTTCAGAAACTTAAAATGGATTTCGAAACTCTCGAGTCTAAAAAGGTTGAATCGGAAATTAATGCTACCAAACTTCTTAAATTCAAAGAACAACAGCTTTTAAAACAATACGCTTCCACAGAAAAGGTTCATCTTTTAACTAAATCATTTAAAGAATTCGAACTTAAGCGTCTTCAAGATTTACCACCTAATCCCGGTTATGCAAAACAAGCTCAGGAATATATTCCCGGCCTTTATGACATGACCATAATTGGCAAATCGAAAGAAGCACCTTTTGTTCGTAGTACTGAGGAGACACAATCACTTGGGGATGAAACTCATTCTAAAATGCTTTCAAAATTCCATACAATTGATTATGATCAACATAACAAAGATCAGTTTTCGAAAAAGACACGCATTCGCTTACAAAAGGAATTAGCAGAATTAACAGTTCTTGTGCCCCAAAGTTTGTCAAGTGAAAACCTTCCTAGTACGTCTCCTACACTCGTCAAAAAGGATTTAACGAAGTTAATTCCACCAGTAAGTAAGGCGTCCGTTAACCTAAATACGGTTCACCAACACTTAGCCGATTTTGACAAGGTCATTTTGGAACGTACGACGGCCACGGCCATAACGGAAGGTGAATGGAACTTTGAGCACACTAGAGCTGCGTTTCGAGATGAAATTGTTCCGTTTGTAAAGAATGTTAAGGCCTGTCTTCGTAATCTTGATCAAGATTTGATTTTGGAATTAGAAGAAGTTAAACGTGTTTTCAATGAAATGGATGATGCTTATGAAAACAGTTTACTTGAAATAGAACGGGTTTCACGCCATAATGATCTGCTTCTGAATCAAGTGATGTCTCATGATATAGTTTCTGTCTGTGTGAATACAAGTATTGATAATGATTCTATTGTGCATAATGTTGAATCTGTGGATACTGTGGTAGATAGTACTTGTCACGAATCTGACGCTGAATTTTTAAAGCTTCAAGATTCATATTCATCGCTTTCAAAACGTTTTGATGAGATTCAAACACATTGTATTTCGCTTGAATGCAAGCAACAATTTATTCAAGAAATCTTTGAAACGTCATTCGAAGGTGTTAATATCGATGATGCAAATTTTGAAAAGAATTTTCGATTGAATTTACAATCAAAACAGCGTCAGCCAAGCGACAAAGTTGCTAACTCTTTGCCGATGGAAATAGAGAAATCTAAGGAGCTTAACTATGTGAACGTACTTGAGGCCGCTGAGAATCTTAAACTTGATCTAGATAATCGAGTTTCCAAGATTTTGTCCAAAGTTGATAACTTAAAACAGAAAAATACACGACTCTTCGATTCAATACAGCCCGCATGTGTTGATACCACTGCACAGAATCAATCATTGATTGAACAATTGAATCGAAAGTCGGTGGAAATATCTGATTTGAGGGAACAAATTTGTGATAAGAACCAGGTCTTGGCTGAGTTAAAGGAAACACTTCGTACTCTAAAAGGTAAGAATGTTGTGGATAACGCAGCCACTATCTCAGCATCGTCCTCTAGTGCAATCAAAAGAACCCTTATTGCCGTCACACCACTTAACAAGGGCCCTAGGACTAAACCATCTCAAACTTTGGTCACTAAAGATAAGGCGGAATCAAAATCAGCTTCTAATATTCCCATGTTGCCTTCTACAGGAGTAAGCACCACTACTAAGGCTCAAAGATCTAAGCTTAAAAGAAACAAGAAGAATGATAGGATCTTGCCCCCATCTAGTAGTCAAGTGAAGAAGAAAGTAGAAGCCCATCCTAGGAATGTTATTTCTGTTTTGAATAAAAAGAATCATGTAGCTAAACCTAAAGGCTCTGCGGTTGTGCAGCGTTCTAAGCCTACTGTGAATTCTAATTTAAAATGTTGGAATTGCAATGAATGTATGTTTTCTAGTCGTCATGATTCTTGCCTTATTGACCATGTGAATGAGATGCATGCCCGGAAAAATGGACTAGAATGGAAACCGACTGGGAAAGTGTTAACCCAAGTTGGCTGGATGTGGCGCCCCACTGGTAGAACTTTCACTATAGTAGGAAATATGTGCCCTTTGACTAGGATCACTCCCACTACAGCGAAGAAAGAGTGCCCTTTAACTAGGAGTACAAAGGCTACCAAAACACAAGCGTGTCCTTTAACTAGGAACACCAACACTACTGTAGGAACAAAGTGCCCTTTAAATAGGTCTACTCCCACTGTAGTGCCCGCTAATACTCCAAAACCTCAGAAAATTGGAACAGCAAAATCTGTAAATGCTAAACTCACATTAGAAAATGCAGGAAATCTAAGGATAACAAAAATGCTAGCAATTCTGATAATAACATATCTGTATCTGCTAACACTCCGGAACCAATAGTTTCCAATACATTGTCTACTGTTGTGATTGAAAACAGGTGGTCCAAATTGTTCTCTGGTATTTGGACTCTGGTTGCTCCAAGCATATGACCGGAGATCGCTCTCAGCTCAGAAATTTCGTCAGCAAGTTTCTTGGTACAGTTCGATTTGGAAATGATCATATTGCAAAGATAATGGGTTATGGTGAATATCATATTGGGAATGTTATAATTTCAAGAGTGTATTACGTGGAAGGTCTCGGTCACAACTTATTTTCTGTGGGACAATTTTGTGATGCAAACCTAGAAGTTGCTTTTCGAGAGCATACCTGCTTCATTCGTAATTTGGAAGGGGTTGATTTATTGAAAGGTACTCGAGGGAATAATTTGTATACTTTGTCTCTACAAGACATGATGGCCGCTTCTCCCGTATGTCTTCTCTCCAAAGCATCGAAGACTAAGTCATGGCTATGGCATCGACGGTTATCTCATCTTAACTTCGACGCTATTAATCATTTGGCGAAAAACGAACTTGTTTGTGGTCTTCCTAAACGTTCATTTCACAAGGATCATTTGTGTTCCGCGTGTACAATGGGGAAAAGCACCAAGAAATCTTATAAACCCAAGACGGAAGACACCAACCAAGAGAAACTTTATCTGTTGCATATGGATCTTTGTGGGCCAATGCGTGTTGAAAGTCTTAGTGGCAAAAAGTACATTCTCGTCATTGTCGATGATTACTCTCGGTTTACATGGGTGAAATTTCTTAAAGCAAAAAATGAGGCACCTAAATTCATCATCAGATTTCTCAAGATGATTCAAGTGCGACTCAACACTACTGTCCGACGCATTCGTACAGATAATGGAACCGAATTTGTGAATCAAATTTTGCGTGATTATTATGAAGAAGTTGGCATTTCTCATGAAACATCTGTTGCTCGCACTCCACAGCAAAACGGTGTCGTTGAAAGGCGAAATCGCACACTTATGGAAGCTGCTCGAACGATGTTAATTTACGCAAAGGCTCCATTGTTTTTATGGGCAGAAGCAGTATCTACAGCAGTGTACACCCAAAACCGGTCACTAATTCGTAAACGCCATGGTAAAACACCTTATGAGCTTATCCATGGAAAAGTACCAGATTTATCATATCTTCATGTATTTGGTTCTCTTTGCTATCCAAATAATGATGGTGACAATTTGGGAAAACTTCAACCAAAGGCTGATATTGGTATTTTCATTGGTTACGCCCCCGCAAAGAAGGCATTCCGAATCTACAACCGTAACTCTCGCAAAATCCTTGAAACTATGAATGTTGATTTTGATGAGCTGACAGCAATGGCTTCTGAGCAAAGCAGCTCTGAACCCGCACTTCATGAAATGGGACCCAGTAATATTAGTTCTGGTCTTGTCCCAAACAACCCTACTTCATCATCATTTACACCACCTACTAGGAAGGAATGGGATACGTTGTTTCAACCGTTCTTTGATGAATTCTTTACTCCTCCAACTATTGTTGCTCCAGAACCTGAGGTAATAGCTCCGGTAACCGAAGTTGTCGCTCCAGCAACCGAAGCACAATCAGATACATCTGCACCTACAATGGGTCAAGATATACCTTCAACGAGTAATTCTCAACCAACACATGTTTCAACTACCCATGTCATGCCTATTGATGATGAAGAGGATGACGATGATCACGATTTGGAATTCGCTCAAATGCGTGAACTTCCATTCTTTGGTGTACCTATTCCCGACCCTAATCAAGTCGGGTCGTCCACCACAGAGGAAGCTCCTTCTACAGTTTACTCCAATCCACGGATTCGTGAACATGACAGCAAGTGGACAAAGGATCATCCTATCGATTCTATTATTGGTGACCCTAATCGTCCAGTATCCACACGAGGTCAGTTACAAGAAAGTGCACTGTTTTGTCACTTTGATGCTTTTCTCACTGAAGTTGAACCTAAGACATGGCAACAAGCTTTTACTCAATCTTGTTGGATAGAAGCTATGCAAGAAGAACTTAACGAATTCATACGTCTTGATGTTTGGGAACTTGTCCCATGCCCGGATCAAGTGCAGTTACTCACTTTGAAATGGGTTTACAAGGTGAAACTCAATGAGTTAGGCGGAATATTGAAGAACAAAGCTCGTCTAGTAGCTCGTGGATACAAGCAATTATTGGGCATCGACTTTATGGAATCCTTTGCACCTGTTGCCCGTTTGGAAGCTATTAGACTATTCCTCGCTTATGCAGCCCATATGAATATGG
The DNA here is from genome assembly GCA_025667525.1 of Glebionis coronaria. NCBI lineage: Eukaryota > Viridiplantae > Streptophyta > Magnoliopsida > Asterales > Asteraceae > Glebionis > Glebionis coronaria. Next base: position 175,811,903 of record CM046874.1, read on the forward strand.
TCGTCTATCAGATGGATGTGAAGACGGCATTTCTTAATGGTGAACTCAAGGAAGAGGTCTATGTTCAACAACCGGATGGCTTTGTGAATCCTAATTATCCTAATCATGTGTACAAGCTTAAGAAGGCTCTCTATGGGTTGAAGCAAGCTCCTCGCGCATGGTATGATCTTTTGTCACAATTCCTCATTACCCAAGGCTTCGCTAAAGGCAAGGTGGATCCAACGCTGTTCATTCAGAAACAAGGTAAAGATATGATTATGGTACAAATATATGTTGATGATATTATATTTGCAGCCTCGACCCAAACCTTATCGGATGAGTTTGGGACACTCATGTCTTCCAAGTTTAAGATGTCAATGATGGGCAAGGTATCATTCTTCTTAGGTCTTCAGATATCTCAGAGTCCCAGAGGCATCTTTATCAATCAATCCAAGTATGCCCTTGAATCGCTTAAGAAATATAAGATGGACTCTTGCGACCCCGTGGACACTCCAATGGTGGAGAAATCTAAGCTTGATGCAGATCCACATGGAGTTGCCGTTGATCCGACACTGTATCGTGGAATGATCGGTACTCTTCTGTATATCACAGCCAGTCGACCTGATCTTCAGTTTGCTATATGTATGTGTGCCAGGTATCAAACTAGGCCTACTGAGTTACACTTAGCTACTGTTAAAAGGATCTTTCGATATCTTAAAGGAACCATTAATCGGGGACTTTGGTATTCGAAGGACTCTTCTATTGCACTAATGGCATATGCAGATGCGGATCACGCGGGTTGTCAAGATACAAGGCGTAGCACGAGTGGAACTTTGCAACTACTAGGAGATCGATTAATCAGTTGGGCATCGAAAAGGCAGAAAAGCGCTGCAATTTCAAGTACGGAAGCAGAATACATAGCTATGTCCGGTTGCTGTGCTCAAATTCTTTGGATGAGATCGCAATTAACCGACTATGGTCTAGGTTTCAACAAGATTCCGATGTACTGTGACAACAAGAGTGCAATTGCCTTATGCTGCAACAACGTTCAATTCTCCCGGTCGAAGCATATTGACATTCGCTACCACTTCATCAAGGAGCAAGTGGAAAATGGAGTAATCGAGCTTTACTTTGTCCGATCTGAGTATCAATTGGCGGATATTTTCACGAAGGCTTTAGATCGCGCTCGAATTGAATTTTTGGCCGACAAGCTAGGAATGAGAACTTTCTCGCCTGAGACTCTTAAGGAACTAGCAGATGAAGCGAAAGAATAGTGGTGGTAAAACTATTCTCCGTATCCTTGGTGATCATCTGTATATATTGTTTATATTTTTATCCACAAAAGCAAAATACAAAAATATAAAACCATATAAAAACCATAAAAATTGAAAAATATAGAAAAATCCAAAAATATTTTTACTTTATTTTTTAAAGGCATGTCTTTTGGTACGATAATATTTACGGCCTTAGAAATGTTGATTAATATCGATACGGCGCCATAAATAGAGTTCGTACAAAAGTTGTAAATATTTCATAAAGCATGCCCTTATGGCTTGTAGTTATTTCAGACTGCAACCCGGTTTTCATATTAAAGTCAAGTATTTCTTATGAAAGCTTTGGCTCACAACGGGAATTAATTTTCTCGGGCAAGGTTTACTTTAAAACCTTGTAAGGGATCAAGTTTACTTTATAACTTGGTCTAACACAAATCTATGTACGTTTCAGTGCATTTATTTGTTAAAACAAGAGAAGTCTTGTTTTTATGAAGTTATCATCTCTACAACCATGCTATCTACAATTGGTATCTACATACTCGACGATGCGACTACTCAACCGACGACTAGAGCTCTTTCAATAGAACACGGGTCAACAATTGAGGGGGAGCAATTGTCAAGCATTCAGAATCTTCGATGCCGAACGTGCCAAGCTCACTAACTGGTGTCAAGACAACAATACCAATCGTACATGTGGTGTCAAGAGATGACTTCAGATGTGACGAGGCGACCAACATATGCTGACAAGAACCATTTGATCTTATCATATGATGTTCTCATCTATCAGGTCCAACCTTGTCAATTCTTTTCTAATATGGTGAATATGTGATCATGTTACAAATCAGTATCATATCTCATGCGTTTGATATCATGAAGATAAAACGGACTTGCATTTCTCTTTCCAAAACCTTTGTTAAAACATCATTAAATCAATTGATATTAAAAACATCGATTGGGTTAATATTTTTAATATGGGGGAGAAAATGTGATTTAATATGGGATATTATCACAAATGGTTTAACTTAATGTGCTGGCTCATCCCGACATGTGCGAAATGTTTTCGAATATCGTAGCATATGTTAAGGGGGAGCAAAATGGATTTGCTATATCAAAATGGATTTTCATGGTGATTTATACTTACCCTCAACCCATTTATTTCACGACGATAAAGATTGTGGTGACATAAGGATGGTAGGATAGGTTAAGTCCTATGATTCTTCCAGAACCGGAGGAATCTTCCCAAGGACATTCCATAGCTAGAATTAGTAGTCCTTAGGAAAGTTGGGGAAAGATTGTGAACGTAGCTGAATGCCGACCAAGTACTTAAGTTAGCACTGGAACAATCACAACAAGGTGCTAGTTATGACGTATTGGTAAGCATTGAAGGGGTTGAAGAATGAAAAAGAATTGTAAAGATAAAGGGTGTAAAGAAAGAAGCCCTCCTTACAACTTTAGGCAGAAACCGGGTCAATACATAAGCTATTAAGATCATTGTTTAATGATTCTTGATATTGAAGACAGACATCATGGACCCAGTGATGCAATGCACAACCCATCCCAGCTAACTCAGATATCTCTTAAAAGATATTTGTTTTAATCACACGGAGACAACACGTTATCTATCGATTTATTCACTCCGAATAAATTGGTATTGAAAAGGTGGCACTCCTCTCCAGCCTCCGATCACTAAAATCCAAAATGCACGATCGAGTCTAGAGCCATTTGAGATCATCAAATATCTCATTAGGACACACTTTCATATTTCCTTGCTTCTTCACACACTGTGAAAAGTAAGAAAGATTTTAAGAGTCCTACGCAAAATCTTCATGATCTTGCCTGAACATCCGAGTAATACGAAAGTATTTACAATGAAGATGGAAATCCTTCTTGAGCGAACATCAAAAAGCTCATGGTAGGTGACTTGTGCGATTCTTTATGAATCAAACTTGTGATAACTGGAAAGCAACAGCTGTTTAATTCTTAACTGAATTTAAACACGTTCCAGGCCTCTACGCAATATCTTAGTGATCTTGCCAGAACACTCAGAGTGATAACTTAGTGTTCACAGTGATGAGTGGAAATCCTTCTAGAGTTAACCTCAAACAGCACTTGGTAGGTAACTTGCAAGATTCTATACGAATCAAGCTCGTGACAACTGGAAAGCAACGATGGTGCGGTTCTTAATTGAATTTCACTTGTTCCAGGAACATGAATTGACGGCTTCAAATCATGCGGATATTATTATCCAAATGATTCACTCTTTATGTTCGCAGTCAGCTTTGAACGGTCGAATAAAGAGAACGGGTTTACCCGCGAAATCCTGTCAGGAAGTTACTTAATTGAAACTATCCGTCACGGGTACGATATCTAATATCGTCCAACGGTCTTCACCGACCGGAGGTAAAATGCTACCGATTTAGAATGAAATGTTCAAAGCCATTTCGTTCGTGTCTACTTATGTTGCGGCATTTGAAGACGGTGGCGTTGCGGAATCCGAGAAGAAGTCGTCCCCGCATGCTTATACTTTATGCACTTAATACCTCATCTAATTCAAGAAAGCCTAAAAGTTAAGTCTTCCGCTGTATCGAACTCTGAAGCTTTCAAGAATTACTAAGGCATAAGTATGTGGGACGTGAGGTCACGAAGAGGCGAAGATCACAAGTGATGGATGCACAAGATCAAGGCAAGAGATTAATGCTCAAAGATTTATATCAAAGATCACATCAACATGTTCACCAGAAAAGAAAAAGAAGAAAAAGAAAGACGAAGATTACGAGCTCAAGACAAGCATAGTATGCTAGGTTTATTTTACTATTGTAACTTGGGTAACGCCCTTGTTTGGAGTGACCTCCCTTAGGGGGAGATTGTTGGAAATACGTTTTACGTATTAGAAAGGATCGGTCACTCCAACGATAGTCTAAGTTATAGCTCGTAGTTTAGTTATTTACATTTGTCAAACAAAGCCCAAAACCGAGCCCATGGAATGTATGGGCCGGTGGCCTATTGTAAACCCAAGCCCATCATATGGGCTTGGGTATATAAACCCTCTCCTTTGATGGAGAGGGTGTGGTTTTTCATATTTTACACATAGTTCTTTCTTAGTTTCTCTCTCTAAAGTGTGAAATCCACCATTTCTCTATCTCTTTCTCTCTCTAAAAACATAAGCATAGATTTACAATTCTACAAAATCTGATGTAAACCAAAAATTTATCCCTTGTATGTTTTTCAAGTTTCCCCACCAAATCCTCAAATATCATTTTCCCAAAATCTGCTTTAACACTTGCTGCCAGACAATATAGAATTGTGACATCCTTTTGGTTGATTTGATCAAATCCACTAGTCCCCCCCTGACTCAATCATAATACTCATCAGCAACTTCTACTTAGGTGGAAGACAACTTCTTTTCAAACCCCCTTTATCAGCAATATCCCTAGTGTACCCAAATTCTTTAAAATGATTTTTTATGTTGGAAATACGTTTTACGTATAAAGAAAGTCTTGGTCACTCCAACTATATAGTTATAGGCTCGTAGTAGTGTTTTAGTAACATTTATTAAATAGCCCGACCCATGAGCATGTTCATTGGCCGGAGGCCCAAGTCCATTAAGGACTTGGGTATATAAGCCTCTTTCCACCATGGAAAGAGGTGTTGGTTGTTTCATTTCTCACTTTGATAATACGTAGTTTCTTTTATTTCTCTCTATAAGTTTCTCTCTCTAGAAAACATCAACCCTCTTGATTCATAAAGATTATCATTGTTCTACAATTGGTATCAAGAGCATGGGATGAAATATAGGTTGGTTTTCGTGTTGTGTATGCTTTCTTAAGCATTTCGTAGCCTTTTGAGTGTTTTTGCCGAAACATCAATTTTTTTTTGTGTTTTTTTGTGATTTCAAGTCGTATACATTCTTCAATAGTGTTGTAGTGATTGTGGTATCTTGGTATTGGTTAAAAACACAACCTTTCTTAGATTGAACGTTCAAAACTTCTTGGTTTTTAGTCATTCCGAAATTCCAGCAAGGATAACCATCGGAAAGTACAAGTGAGAGTGATTTGATCGCAATAACGAGTTGGTTCTACTTTGCGATCACAGTATTACGATACCTTATTCCGATCTGGACATTCCGATCGTTCTTTGCGATCTGGGATTTCGACGGTTTTAAGGGATTTTGAGTCGTTACTCTGCCAAATTTGTCTCAGCCATATTCCGATCTGAACATTCTGACGGCACATTGCGATCTAAGGATTCCGACAGGTTTACATTGCGATCTAAGCATTCAGATAGTGTGGCATTCCGATCTAGACATTCTGATACCAGCAACATTCCGACAGGTTTACATTGCGATCTAAGCATTCAGATAGTGTGACATTCCGATCTAGACATTCCGATCTAGGTATTCCGACATAAAGCAACATTCCGATCTAGATTGCACATTCCGATAGAACTTGTTTTTGGATACTTAGCGGATTTTTTTCTATCTTGCATTAAATTTGGTAATTTGGTAAATTTCAAAAGCAAACACAACAAAAAGATAACAACATATTTCATTTAACAACACAAAAACACATAACCTTATTTCATTGTTCGATCATTTTTTATAATCTTTTTTCAAGGGATCATAAAATGAATTCACATTCATATATGCCAACAATGACTTCGCTTACCGATATCTCAATCATTTCGGGTACCGATACTCGCCCACCTTTGCTCATCAAAGATTTATTTGAAGCATGGCAGTCGCATGAGAACGTACATCATGGGCAAACCCATTGGTCGACTTATGCTTCAATCAATTGAAAAAGGTCCATTAGATTGGGGAGAGGTTAGAGTCAACAATGTGACAAGGGCAAGGGAGTATCATGAGTTAACTGATGCTAACAAAATCATTGCAGATGCAGATGAAAGGGCTTTTCAGACAATTCTTCAAGCCCTTCCACGAGATATCTTTAGAATGGTAAGTGAACATAAAGTGGCAAAGGATCTTTGGGATCGACTAGCTGTTTTGTTACAAGGGACATATCTAACTAAGCAAGAACGAGAGTGTCAATTGTATGACTTGTTTGATAGGTTTACATACATTCCAGGGGAGACTCTTCATGATTACTACTGGCGTTTCATCACTTTGATGAATGACATGAACGTGTATAGTCTAAGGATTGAACAGTTTCAACTAAACACAAAGTTCTTGAACACGTTACCCCAAGAATGGAGTCAGTATGTCACCGATGTTAAGATGATTCGAGATTTGCACAAGTCCAATTTAGATCAACTCTATGCTTTCTTACAACAATACGAGAAGCATGTGATCCAAAAACGACTCTCTCATGGATCTTATTAAGAACCATTGGCATTAATGGGAAACCATCCTACACTGTCATACAACAACTCTTAGCATGCTTTAGGACATCAATCTTCATATCAACCATTGTATCAAACACCAAGCTTCCCACAGTACTCGATCTTGCCACAACCACCTACATCTTATCACCAACAATTCAAGCAACCAAAAACTTATCACCAGGAGATTCACATCCGTTACCTTATGCTTCACACCAGTACTCACCTTATCAACCTCCAACAAACCCTGTTGTTACCTATCAACTTGAGGCTCCTCAACCCTAATACTCACAACAAGTTAGTGCTCCATCAAATCAACTTTTAGCTCAATCAGCACCAGCATTCTATTGTGATGATGAGATCCCTATCCCTGAGTTTAGACAAGGGGACAGTCCTACTGATATACTTGCTCAAATGTTTGCTTATCTCACTCAAACATTGAACAAACAAGGTTACAGAGGCCCAGCAACAACTAACAATCAGTTAAGGAACTCTTCTGACTCTCGACAACAGACTATAATTTAGGATGGCAGAGTCATGGTGCAACCACTTCAGGGGAAACCCAATTCATCTACTGCTGGTTCACGTTCATCTAACACTGCTGCTACAAGAGGTAATAGCACTGGTAAAATGAAGGTGATTATATGCTACAACTGCAAAGGGGAAGGGCACATGGCCCGAGAGTGCAAGCAGCCTAAGCGGAAAAAGAACGGCACTTGGTTTCAGGAGAAGATCTACTTGGTGAATGATCAAGCCCAAGGACGTGAACTCAATGAAGAAGAGTCGGCATTTCTCGCATATCTGGGAGTAGCGAACACTGACGGTCTCACAGCAGTCATCACAAACAATGTCGCATATCAATGTGATGATTTGGATGCATACGACTCCGACAGTGATGATCTCAACACCGTTAAAATAGCTCTCATGGCAAATCTTTCACTTTATGGAGCTGATACAATTTCTGAGGTACCAAATACTGCTACAGATACTAGTATTGTACCTTATCAAGTTGAGCAAGTGTCTGAGTATTCGGAACAGCCTCCGGTGGTTAGTAACTCAATCGAGGAGACAAACAATGATAGCAATATCAATGCAATTCCCCAGACTTTGAGTGAACCACAACCAGGAGCTATTACGACTACAAATTCGTCTGCTCAACCTAATTTGGTTATGGTCTCGGCATCTTTGCTTAGCCAAATGAATAATGTGGTCCTCGAAACCCTCAATGTTAATCAGACTCTATCTGTCGAGCTTGCTTTGCATAAGGAAAAGGTTAAAACCTTGGAATTAACTCTAGTATCCACGACCCTAACCAATCATGAATTTGATAGGTTTAGGCAAGTCCAAATGGATAATCTGCTAGAAATTGAGAGTTTAAGAGCAAATCTTTCGAAAGAACTCAAAGAAAAAGAGTCAGTCATTAATAATTTTCAAAAACTTCAACCGGATTTCAAAATTCTCGAGTCTAAAAGAGTTGAAACGGAAATTAAGGCGTCGGAGAGAGTTAAAAAGACTGAAATTTTGCTTTTAAAACAATATGCTGCTTCACATTTAGTGCACTTGTTTCATTCTTCTTTTCAAGAGTTCAATCTATCGCGTCTATTAGACCTACCACCTAACCCGGGGTATGCAAAGCAAGCATTTCTGTGACAATCCGTCAATTTATGGTTGATATTTTATTCTCAAGTATTATTTAAAAACATTATTTTTAATGTTATATTATGAACTCACTTATTTTTGGGAAGAAATTTGGATTTACGTCTTGAAGTAGCATCGACTACGTCTAAACCGGAGGATTCAACGCTACGTGCTTACGTTTACATATACCGTTTTGGTGACAGTCCGACATTTCAGAAAATAAATTTATCCGTAAATATTATTTTGGGATTTTAATTTTGAGTTGATTCATAAACTCACAAATTTACGAGAAGAGATTAGGACTTACGATTTTAATTTAATGTCCTTTACGACTAAACCGCAAACCTTAGGATTACGTATTTACATTTTCGAACTCCGTTTTTTATGAGACAATTTTTATTAGATTCGTTTTGTGTCGTTGATTCATAATTTACAAAAACGTTTTTCATAAAACGGCCCGAGGGCGCGCAAATCGAGGAAACTAGAATCGAGGAATACCCGTAATTAAATGGGGATGAGACAAGAATAAACTTGCCCCACCCCCACAAACCCACGGCCAAAACCATAACACATACACCCTTGAGGTGTCAACTTTACATAAACAAGTGTTACACTTGTTTCTTAATGCTTATAAAATAAGCTACCACATAACAAAAACCACTAGCACAAACTATTCTCTCATTCTTACATGCAAAACAACCAAACAATCTCTCTCTCTAGCTCCATTTTCGTCTAACCTACTCCATAAATACCCCATTTGATCTAAATTTATCCATGAAATCCTATGTTATTCTTGCACAAGACGATGCCCTTTTGAAGCCCTATTGATTGGTGGTGATTATAACATCCAAGGAGGAGTTTCTATGGAGTCTTAGGGCTGATTTTCCACAAGGATTTCTTGAAGATTGGTGGACTTGAAGATGATATTGGTTTATCACAAGTTGTGTGATCAAAATCCATGTCTTGATCATAACCTACATCATCATGGTGGTATAAAGATTGTCCTCCCCATCCTTTTGTTAATTTTGATTATGTAATCATGTATTTTCTTCTTAAATTTATATATGTATGATGATATATGATGATAAAAATATTATGTGGGGATTTGGTGTTGATAATCATGGGTAAAAAGATGAAAAACTATATGTAAAAATGGTTAATCTTGTTTAATTTAGTAGGCTGTATAAAAACAGTAAATAACCATGTCATGAACTAATAAAATGGCATATATTAATGGATATACAGTAATTAATATGTCTTGTACACATGTGAGAGTTGGCCATGCAATGGAATCATTATGATGAGTGAGATATGATCAAAACAATATTAGAGTACAAATCTGCATAGACTGTTTTGGACGAATTTTAGAAAATATTTAGAGGATGATTCAACAGTAGTCATAGAACTTCTATCTCCATATAGAACTCTAGATATGGCTGTTTTGGTGAACATGAAAGTAAAAATCAGATTTTGGGAAAATTAAAGTATAATAGTATTATATAAGCACTCAAATAAAAATAGTATAAAATGTGAATTAAAACCCACTAACTTATATAATACATTTATATAAATATGTATAACGATAAATAAATGGAAATTTTATAAAAATGGTAGTTTGATAAGTTTTATAAGTTATAAAACTATAAACATGATTTTTACGACTTTTTCGGCTATTACTGTAAAATTAACGTTTTTCGCCAATTAAAACTTAGACGATCAAACCCGTCTAATATAAAGTTTTTAAAAGTCATATACTGATATATAAGTATCTAATACAAGTAAAAACCGATAAAACCCGAACTATAGGACATACGGACATTAACGGGCTAAGTTAACGTTATTGGACTAATAATACAACAAAATGGGCTAAAACACTTATAAACTTATTTATTGGGCTTAACCCATTTGGTCCCAACATGTAAAGTATAAATACTGATAATAAAAGAGTAAAATGGATTAATATAAGGTATTGGGCTTATAGTAGGCTTATTTGACCTAAAACACGTAAATAAGTAAAACTAGTAAACTAGTAAGAAGTTACCAATACATAAACACTAAAATGAGTAAATGAGAATATGTAAACCCACTTGATCATCATATATATATAATCATCATATGTATACATAATTGTTATTTTTATAAAGTCATTGGACAAGAGTCTAAGACGAGTATTATTTGTCTAGGTTTCTGTGATTGAAGCACGTACCGTACATCTGAATCGTCGATAAACCGCTTTCCCACATCAACGTGAGTTCATAGCCTCGCACTCTTTTAAATGTTTTTATGAACTGTTTATAAACCCGCGAGGGAGATAACATGTTAGTTTTTATAAAATAGGACACTAGTTGTCCCAATTGTCTGTTTATTGATTTGGACCCGAATGATTGTATGACCCGATGAATGATTAAATGACCCGATAGACGAAATGAAATGGATTATTAAAGTTAGGTTATGTCACTAGAAGTCCCATTAGCATCAATTATGAACTACCGGGATTTGGTAGACGCTTATGCATATAATAGTACTATTTGGGGACGATCACCCCAGTTCGCGCCTTGACGGTTGATCCCCGTCGTGCCACATTGATTGGTAAGCGAATTTATGTATGAGAAGATTTACACAATCGTGATTATTGTGACGACACGCTAACTTAGATGGGCAAATGATTGTCGGGTTAGCTACCCGTTGTTTGTTGTAGTAAGTAACAATGTCATGCGGCTTATAATAATCCAATTAACGAAATACTGCTTTATGCATTGAATTACGATATATTGCCTGACTAGCAATACAGGGTCTTATTATTGATTTTATGTTCGTATTTTGTTTTTACATAACCATATTTATATAACGGTTTTTATATAACTTTATACAACGTTATGAAACGTATTGTATGATGTTTTTACGACTTTGGTTCGTATAATGATTTTAAAGGCAAAAGCCTATATTATGATTTTTGATAAGGATTTGTATAAAATGACTTTGGCTATTTTATGGCCTATTACAATGATTTGTACAAAAATGATTTTCGGTAATAATTATATACCGATGATATATTAATGGTTTTATTGAACTCTATGAATTCACTCGGCGTTATCGCTGACCTTTTCTTTTAACATGTTTTATCTCAGGTACTTGAAGGTAATTCTCGGAAGACAACAAGAATTCATGGCCCGCACTTAAACAATAATTTCCATTCAAATGCTTTGTAAAACCTGTATGAAATATAATAACTTGGGACCTATGTAACTTTGATATTTATGAATGGAAATGCTTTATATTTAAAACGACACGACTTTTAAGCGTTGTCTATGATGTGAGTAATGTGCTATCCCGTAACACCAACTAGTCTTCCACTGTATTGAGTTGTATAAATTTGGGGGTGTTACAGTTTGGTACCAGAGCTCTCGTTATAGAGAACGAAAGATTTTTAAAACAAAAGGTTTTGAATAAAACATTTCAAAATCTTTTAACTATAAACATTTTTCTAAAAATGTCTAAAAATCTTTTGACTATAACGGTGCCGAAGAATTCCCGAGTTACCGACAAGGCCAGACTGAGAAGTGTTATTTTAATATATGTATAACTTGGAGTATATATATATATATATATATATATATATATATATATATATATATATATATATATATATATATATATATATATATATATATATATATATATATGATGTAATTTTATTACATGATTGTTTGATGATTATTATTATATTTATACGAGGTATTTATACGACGTAGATTGTCACAAGGTACCCTAACTCCCCTAGCAAATCAATCGAAGCTATTCCCGTAGGAATTCTAGCTATCCTAGATCTAAAACAAGTTGTGGATATTTATGATCCCAACAAATGGTTGATATTCGTAGAAATGTAGATATTAGTTGATTGTGATATTGAAAAAAAAATTGGCGAGATTAAATCTGATATCGATGTCATGACGATCTTTCCTTATATAGTGGAGTTTGACAAAACGTTACCACCTAGAAAGATGTCATCTGATTCGTTGTCATCCATTTCTTAAACTTGAAATCGAAAGGGGGAATGTTGCACTTGAGGCTGTCATTGGAACCATTACCCAAAAGCCTTATGCCACTAGTACCTTTCTGAGAAGTCTAATTGAATGTATGAGTTATTTCATACTAGGGACTCATTTGATAATTATTGTTGTAAGAGCTATAGGATTGGAAATTAAGTGTTGTTCATATCGAACTTTTATTGCACTTTGAAGGTCTAAGAATAAGGTTGAAAGTATTGGAAAATGAGGTAGGATATCAAATTGAGTATAAGTTGGTTGAAACTTGAATTAAGTAAAATTTAACCCGTATGGAATATGAGATTGTTAAAAAGGAAGTCGTTAAGTCATGTGATTGAATTATAAGGTTTTAATTGATTGTAGGTTCGTGTTAAGGGTTGTTCCTAGGCCATTGTCCACTAACGAGGATGCCTAGTGTCCAAAAAATAAATTGAAGAAATCTTCTTCTGAATTGGGACCGATGGATCTTCCAGGACATGTGGAACACCTAATGACTCTTGTAGATTAGTATTCATTGTGGTATCTTTTAAAAATAATCCCTAACTTAACTGAGACATCAGTTGGTAGGAGGAGTTCTGAGAATTGTATGACATAGTGACACATAATGTGTTACGGTACAATTTTGACTTGTTTGTGATTAATGAAAAGACTACCTTTGATTGCTAAATTTTACATGTATCGATGTTATCTATCTTTTATTGCTTCATCCTAATGTTCGCATTAGTGATGCAATCATTGAACAAGTACTCATCTCGATTTGAGTTACGTTGTGAATTATTCTCTTTTGAGTGCCATCGAGGTCATGAACCTCATGATTAATTGGCTAAGCTCATTTCTTATCATATCGTAGTTAATTCTTGGTGAACAAGCTTTCATCACTCTTCTGCAGATCACTCATTGTTTTTATAAGATAAAACAGTATCCCTTGAGAAAAATTGAATTTTCATCACCATAAGGATTATTTAAAGTAAGATTTATAAGTGATTGTTAACGAAATGAGGCTGTTTATAAAACACCTTGGAAAAACTTAATTGTTTTCATAATAAAGAAAATCTTTGTAAATTTATTTTTGATTCTTATTTAGGAATTAAGCATGAAATTATTTTTATTATAAACATGATGATAAAATTTTGACGAACTGAGTATTGCATCGTTAATCTTGAAATTGTATATAGTTGCGCGCCTACATACAATTTGGAAGGGACCACGCAAGGCTGATTAGTAGTCACCACAAAACTAATGAATAAACACTAAATTTTCTTTGAAGATTGTGAAAGATTAAAATTTATGAGATCTGCAAGAAGTGAAAAATAGGGACATAGTGTTAGGGACACCTACATATGTGCCTGTAGCATCTATTCTTCTGAGTCGAATTTACTCATCTGTGGAAATTGTCCTATTTGACAATTGACAATTCTTTCTTGTCCAATTCTCCCGTAGTGAGATTCTTAGGAAAAGTATATGATTACCGAGTGTTGATACCCGACTGGATGTATCGACGTTCCTATCATTTCTTTTGAATTGATTTCATTTGAATGACCTGGGTAACGATCCGAGGAGCTTTCGAATGCGTACTCAAATTATGAAAACATGGGATATATTCATATTCGTTAAATGTTTTCGTCTGTATCTGATTTGAAATTCTCTCGCATAGATTATGCGTTAACCTTACTCTTTTAATTGTAGTTATGACTCCATATATCCTTGAACCTGTGAAGGATTATGTGTTATTATTGGTCTTTTGAGAAGTTCACATCTTATCGACGGCAATGAAACTGGAAGGTTTATAGTGCCAATAGAATGGATTGATTGATTATGACATGACGACATTGTCTTAATTGATGGGAACTCGAGTAGAAATCCCCTAAAAGATAAGATGTTGATTATCAAAAGTGATCTAAATAATTCTTGATGGATGACCATATCCTGCATTTAGACTTGAAACTATACTATGAATGATTGTGAATTAGTCATAGATATTATAATCTAGAAAGAACTTAAAATAAATGTATTAGAAGATGTTTATGTTATCTGAAACTTTAGTAAGTATTTGTTGATGAATTACCTAGACTTTTGCCATTAAGGCAAGTTGAAATTGGTATTGATTATATTTTCGGTGTTGCACATGTGGCTTGTGCACTGTACGTCAGCACCATCTGAATTAAAGGAATTACCGTACAACTGAGAGAGTTGTCGGAGAAGGATTTTATTCTACCGAGCTCGTCATCATGAAGAGCTATGGTGTTATCATTCCTTATATTTATAGATTACTATGAAGTGAGTAAATTGACAATCGAAAACGATATCCATGACTCGAAATGGAAGATTTGTTCGATCATTTACAAGGTTCTAGCGTATGTTCTAAAGATTTGATCCATGGCATGGTTATCATCAACTTCGCATCTGCGAAAAAGATTATGTATTCCAATCACTACATCCGTACTTGTAATGAACATTATGAGTTTCACGTGATGTCGTTTGGATTGACTAATACACATGTAGCATTCATAAATTTGGTGAATCACGTGTGTAGGCCGTAATTTGATAAATTCATGCTTGTGATCATTAAGGACTATTTGTTTGTTTATAAGAATAAGAAGGAGTTAGTAAATATTTATAGATTGCCCTGAATTGACCGAACAATAAAAACCTGTACTTTCAATATTTAACATGTGATTAAATATTTAATCCTTTACATTATTTGAACGTGTGAATAAAATATAATGGAATCTATATTGACTCTTCAAAAATTAAGAGCCCTTTTAAGATTTTGGGTTTTACCAAAAAGAAAGTGCAAATGTGTTTTAACAAATGTTTTGACAAAGGATTTTTAAGGGATTATTCCCTTATACCCAGAACATTTAACTAAACTCCTGTTTAGGGGTAAATATTCGTGTATACCTCAAGACAACCTAAGAGGGATTGAGAAAACCGCTAAACCATGACTTAAAATTTGAAAGGACAATTTTTGCTTTTCAACTACGAAATTTTTACCAAAGAATAAACGAAGGTTTTTCGAACATTTACGGATCTTACTAATTATTTTCGATAAATTAACAAAAAAATCGTGTTAATTAAATTCAAATTTATTTTCGAACATTTTCATATAATTGGTCGAACTAAGAAATTTAAAATTTTTACGTTTACGTTTCATAAAAATTGAATATTTGTTATTTAATTACGTGTAATAACTATCGACACTTTAGACGTCAGATTGAGTAAAACAGATAAAAATAATAGTTGAGACGAAACTAAAACATAGAAGATATGAAGAAAGAAATTTTTAATTAATACGGTCATGTTATATATATTTCATCAGGAGAAAGTGAATGTAGATACTGACGCAATATGTAGAAAAGATAGAGAACCAATTAGGACATGTTCCTTAATAATGAAGGTGCAAAATAAATTGCCGAATAATTTAAAAATAGCTGATGTTTGTAAAAAGAGATAATATAGATAATAAAAAGGGGTTCGCGGCTAATGTGAACCATCAGAATTGAGAAGCCGATGGCGTTGAACGTATAAAAGGTCGTTTGTGGTTGCCTAAGTATGGAGATTTTGAGATTTAGTCATATTAGAATCTCATAAGTTTATGTATTCTATTCATGTCATTTCTGACTAAGTGTATCTTATCTGAAGAAGATGTACTGATGGCAAATTATGAAGGCAGACATCGCCTCATACATTAGTAAACGTCTAACTATTGCAAAGGCCATCATCTGAATTTGATTCGATTTGGGTCATCGTCGACAGACTGACCAAATCTACTAATATCATTCATGTTAATGATAGATTCTTGATGAAAAGATTAACTCTTTTGTATTTAAAGGAGTTGTGTAAACATGGTGTGCCTGTATCGATCATCTCTATCAAGATCCTCGCTTCGCATCGAATTTCTTGAAATTTGCTCAGAAGTCATTGAGAACGAATCTTGATGAGGGTACTGTACCACCCCAATCGAAGGGACGAGGTAAAGTAACGATACAAAATACTATAAGTGTTGTTTTGTGATTGAATGATTGACCTTTGGTAATAGACCGTAAAATCGTTTTCCTTTAGAGAGATTATCATTGATAATTATCGTATTAGGATCGAGATCGAATCTTGTTAGGATCTAAATATAAGAGCATCTGTAAGCAGGAGTTGGGAGGAAGACACCCGACATACACCCATTGTGAGTTGGACATGTCTTTTAGGTTTAAGGTTGCCTATGATGACAAACCTAACCTTACAAAATACTCGACCCACGAGACCCGAATTGATTGTTGAAATTAGGATCTGATTGTTGACTGCCGGTAGTAGGCAGGAGGTTATGTGAATATGAAATGTAGATCTTGAAGTGCCAGATGGGTAGCGAAGTTATGCCAACAATTTTAACCATGGAAAAATGAATTGATGATCTGAAAGATCATGGGATATAATTCCCCGTTGTATGGGACCATTGAGATGATGTAAAAGATTGGCTTGAAAGGCATATAAGCTGGATCTACCCTAGGACTTCAAGAGCTGCGTGAATTATGTTTCGTAAATCGAACTTGATAAATGCCTATCAAGTGAAAATCTTAATATTCCTTAATGAAGTTTAGATCGGCGAAAAGTTGCATTCGTCAAAAACCCGTGAACATCATGGATAGAGAAAGTAAGTCAACATTAAGCCTGATCTTATTCCCATAGTTATGTTTGATGAAACTCGCGTATTGTAATGGATTACACTTGTGAGAAAAGACTTAATGTGGAGGAAATACCCACATGGCTTTAACTCTATAAGAAGCGAGTAGTAAGGTAAGATGATCTTTGAGGACAAAGATCCTGTTTAGGGGTAAATGTTGTGACAATCCGTCAATTTATGGTTGATATTTTATTCTCAAGTATTATTTAAAAACATTATTTTTAATGTTATATTATGAACTCACTTATTTTTGGGAAGAAATTTGGATTTACGTCTTGAAGTAGCATCGACTACGTCTAAACCGGAGGATTCAACGTTACGTGCTTACGTTTACGTATACCGTTTTGGTGACAGTCCGACATTTCAGAAAATAAATTTATCCGTAAATATTATTTTGGGATTTTAATTTTGAGTTGGTTCATAAACTCACAAATTTACGAGAAGAGATTAGGACTTACGATTTTAATTTAATGTCCTTTACGACTAAACCGCAAACCTTAGGATTACGTATTTACGTTTTCGAACTCCGTTTTTGATGAGACAATTTTTATTAGATTCGTTTTGTGCCGTTGATTCATAATTTATAAAAACATTTTTCGTAAAACGGCCCGAGGGCACGCGAATCGAGGAAACTATAATCGAGGAGTACCCATAATTAAATGGGGATGAGACAAGAATAAACTTGCCCCACCCCCACAAACCCACGGCCAAAACCATAACACATACACCCTTGAGGTGTCAACTTTACATAAACAAGTGTTACACTTGTTTCTTAATGCTTACAAAATAAGCTACCACATAACAAAAACCACTAGCACAAACTATTCTCTCATTCTTACATGCAAAACAACCAAACAATCTCTCTCTCTAGCTCCATTTTCGTCTAACCTACACCATAAACACCCCATTTGATCTAAATTTATCCATGAAATCCTATGTTATTCTTGCACAAGACAATGCCCTTTTGAAGCCCTATTGATTGGTGGTGATAATAACATCCAAGGAGGAGTTTCTATGGAGTCTTAGGGCTGATTTTCCACAAGGATTTCTTGAAGATTGGTGGACTTGAAGATGATATTGGTTTATCACAAGTTGTGTGATCAAAATCCATGTCTTGATCATAACCTACATCATCATGGTGGTATAAAGATTGTCCTCCCCATCCTTTTGTTAATTTTGATTATGTAATCATGTATTTTCTTCTTAAATGTATATATGTATGATGATATATGATGATAAAAATATTATGTGGGGATTTGGTGTTGATAATCATGGGTAAAAAGATGAAAAACTATATGTAAAAATGGTTAATCTTGCTTAATTTAGTAGGCTGTATAAAAACAGTAAATAACCATCTCATAAACTAATAAAATGGCATAGATTAATGGATATACAGTAAGTAATATGTCTTGTACACATGTGAGAGTTGGCCATGCAATGGAATCATTAGGATGAGTGAGATATGATCAAAACAATATTAGAGTACAAATCTGCATAGACTATTTTGGACGAATTTTAGAAAATATTTAGAAGCTGATTCAACAGTAGCCATAGCAGAGATAAATGGAGTACATATCATGTAGTTTATGCCATAAAAATTTGAGCTTCTATCTCCATATAGAACTCTAGATATGGCTGTTTTGGTGAACATGAAAGTAAAAATCAGATTTTGGGAAAATTAAAGTATAATAGTATTATATAAGCACTCAAATAAAAATAGTATAAAATGTGAATTAAAACCCACTAACTTATATAATACATTTATATAAATATGTATAAGGATAAATAAATGGAAATTTTATAAAAATGGTAGTTTGATAAGTTTTATAAGTTATAAAACTATAAACATGATTTTTACGACTTTTTTGGCTATTACCGTAAAATTAACGTTTTTCGCCAATTAAAACTTAGACGATCAAACCCGTCTAATATAAAGTTTTTAAAAGTCATATACTGATATATAAGTATCTAATACAATTAAAAACCGATAAAACCCGAACTATAGGACATACGGACATTAACGGGCTAAGTTAACGTTATTGGACTAATAATACAACAAAATGGGCTAAAACACTTATAAACTTATTTATTGGGCTTAACCCATTTGGGTCCAACATGTAAAGTATAAATACTGATAATAAAAGAGTAAAATGGATTAATATAAGGTATTGGGCTTATGGTAGGCTTATTGGACCTAAAACACGTAAATAAGTAAAACTAGTAAACTAGTAAGAAGTTACCAATACATAAACACTAAAATGAGTAAATGAGAATATGTAAGCCCACTTGATCATCATATATATATAATCATCATATGTATACATAATTGTTATTTTTATAAAGTCATTGGACAAGAGTCTAAGACGAGTATTATTTGTCTAGGTTTCCGTTATTGAAGCACGTACCGTACATCCGAATCGCCGATAAACCGCTTTCCCACATCAACGTGAGTTCATAGCCTCGCACTCTTTTAAATGTTTTTATGAACTGTTTTATAAACCCGCAAGGGAGATAACATGTTAGTTTTTATAAAATAGGACACTAGTTGTCCCAATTGTCTGTTTATTGATTTGGACCCGAATGATTGTATGACCCGATGAATGATTAAATGACCCGATAGACGAAATGAAATGGATTATTAAAGTTAAGTTATGTCACTAGAAGTCCCATTAGCATGAATTGTGAACTACCGGGATTTGGTAGACGCTTATGCATATAATAGTACTATTTGGGGACGATCACCCCAGTTCGCGCCTTGACGGTTGATCCCCGTCGTGCCACATTGATTGGTAAGCGAATTTATGTATGAGAAGATTTACACAAGCGTGATTATTGTGACGACACGCTAATTTAGATGGGCAAATGATTGTCGGGTTAGCTACCCGTTGTTTGTTGTAGTAAGTAACAATGTCATGCGGCTTACAATAATCCAATTAACGAAATACTGCTTTATGCATTGAATTACGATATATTGCCTTACTAGCAATAGAGGGTCTTATTATTGATTTTATGTTCGTATTTTGGTTTTACATAACCATATTTATATAACGGTTTTTATATAACTTTATACAACGTTTTGAAACGTATTGCATGATGTTTTTACGACTTTGGTTCGTATAATGATTTTGAAGGCAAAAGCCTATATTATGATTTTTGATAAGGATTTGTATAAAATGACTTTGGCTATTTTATGGCCTATTACAATGATTTGTACAAAAATGATTTTCGGTAATAATTATATACCGATGATATATTAATGGTTTTATTGAACTCTATGAATTCACTCGGCGTTATCGTTGACCTTTTCTTTAACATGTTTTATCTTAGGTACTTGAAGGTAATTCTCGGGAAGACAACAAGAATTCATGGCCCGCACTTAAACAATAACTTCCATTCAAATGCTTTGTAAAACCTGTATGAAATATAATGACTTGGGACCTATGTAACTTTGATATTTATGAACGGAAATGCTTTATATTTAAAACGACACGACTTTTAAGCGTTGTCTATGATGTGAGTAATGTGCTATCCCGTAACACCAACTAGTCTTCCGCTGTATTGAGTTGTATAAATTTGGGGGTGTTACAATTTCACCACAACCCACGACTTTATGATGCAACCAAGTTAGGATTGGTATTAGATCCGATTGTGTTCTTGAATGAATCTGAGAGCATGACACCATATGACGAGAAGCGGTTAAAATTACTTCCTACATATCCTGAATATGACTATGCTCAAACGAATGCAATAAATGCTACAATAGATCTTAGAACTCGATTTAATATGAAGAAGAGAACTATCCAAACATCCACTTTCATGCCTACTAGAGAATGCCTTAGTATAATTCCTACGCTCGTTAACTCGGACGAACCGAAGGAAATTCCTAAGAATCTTCCACCGGTAAGTATGGTACAGCTTGGAAGAGATTGAGCGATACCTTACCGAGTTTGACAAGGTCATCCTGGAATGTACGACTTCAACGGCTCTAACCGCTGGAGAATGAGCTTTCGAACACATGAAAACAGTGTTTGAGAAGGAGATCGTTCCGTTTGTGAACCATATTAAAAATGGAGTATCTGATCTAGCGGGTAATCTAAGTTTTGAAATTGGTGAAGTTCAAAAAGTTTTCTATGAAATGTATGATGCTTATGAACAACATTTAATTGAAAAAGAAAAGATTTTATCTGAATATGACCGTTTCTTAGAACATATTGTGTCTCTCGAAGTGATGCAAGTTGTTACTCTTAAATACGCTCATGAGATTTCATCTACTTCTATGAATATATGTGATGATGTGCATGATATGTCTGTGAATATTGTTGAGCCTTTGATTAATGTAGATAATCTTTCTTGTCATGAATCCAACGCTGAATTTTTAAAGCTTCAAGATTCTTATGACACACTTTCAAAACGTTTTAATGAGCTTCAAAAATATTGTATATCTCTTGAAATTGAGAATCAATCTAAAAATGAAACTCTTTCAAAAACAATTGATTGTGAAAACTCCGTTGAGACAAGTGACAAGATGATTCAGGTTGTTCAGGCTCTAGAGGAAGAAATTATGAGACTTAAGAGAGAATCAGTAGCAGAGAAATTGGAACTAGAGGTTGTAGAGATTAAGAATCATGCCCTAGAAGATAGAATTAAATCTATGATAGGAGAGCTTGATAAAGTAAAGCAGGGTTTCTTAGATATTTATGGTTCATTAGAAGAACGCTTCGCTTTTAACACGGCAGAGCAAAAGTCACTCGTTGACAAATTGAACCGTAAGTGCGAGGAGGTCTCTGACTTAAATATTCAACTCACAGACAAAAACATTGTTTTGGCTGAATTAAAGGAGACACTTCAACTCAAAGGACAAGAAGTTGTTGATAATCTAGCCACCATCTCTGCCTCGACCTCTAGTGCTCCCAAACCCAACCCACGTGTGCTATATCGGGATCCAAAATTTAAGAATAGTCCGACTAAGTTTGCCACATACATGAAAAATGCCTTAGAACATGCTGATCTTGCTAGAGAGATAGTTGACGAAATAAGTGAATTAGATCCCAGAAGTCATCTTCTATATGAGCTTTTCTTATATGTGGATCGCGTTCAGGATTGTTTAGCAAACTTAGAGTACATTGGGCAACCGATATCTGTACCCCTGAAACAGCAAACCCCCACCATTGCCATTACTCCATTCAATAAGAATCCAGGATCTAAGCCTATTTCAAATACACCCATCAAGGCTACATCAAAATTTGTCAATAATGTTTCATGGCTTCTACAGGAGTAATTATCTCTACTAAGGCTAAAGGATCTCAAGACAAGAAAGATAGGATCAAGCCTTCCACTAGTAGGACTGCCAAGAAGAAAGTAGAAGTTCACCCTAGGAATGTTATTTCAATTTCAAATAAAAAGAATCATGTATCTAAGACAAAAGGATCTGCTTTTGTGCAGAAGCCTAAGAAAAATGTGAATTCGAATTTGCGATGTTGGAATTGTAATGAATGCATGTTTTCTCAGCGCCATGATTTATGCCTTGTTGATCACGTGAATGAAATGTATGCTATTAGGAATAACCTTGAATGGATTCCAACGGGGAAGAAATTCACCCAAGTCAATTGGCAATGGAAACCAACTGGTAGGACCTTTACTGCTAATGGAACTAAGTGCCCTTTAACTAGGATCACATCCACGGAAGCTATGTCTTAGCGTCCTTTAAATAGGAACACTGGCACTAAGAAATGGAAAAAGCGCCCTTTAACTAGGTCTGCCCCCACTATTGTGCCTACCAGTGAAGAAGTACCTTAGGATCTTAGACAACTAGAATCTAAGTCGGCATTTAGGAAGCAAGTTTGGAAGCCTAAGAACTCTTCGGTTAGCAAATCTGAGATAATTATATTTGTACCTGCTAACACAGAGGAACTACTAGATTCTGATACATCGTCCTTGTTTGGTGATATTTTCAGGTGGTCCAAATCATCCTCTGGTACTTGGACTCTGGATGCTCAAAGCATATGATCGTAGATCGCTCGATGCTCAGAAATTTCATCAGCAAGTTTCTAGGAATGGTTAAATTCGGCAACGACCATATTGCGAAGATCATGGGTTATGGTGAATACCAAATTGGGAATGTTACGATTTCAAGGGTTTATTATGTGGAGGGACTTGGTCACAATCTATTTTCATTAGGACAATTTTGCGATTCAAACCTTGAGGTGGCTTTTCGACAACATACTTGCTTTATTCGCGATCTTACAGGAAATGATTTGTTAAAGGGTTATCGAGGGGATAATCTCTACACACTGTCCATTCAAAACATGATGGCCGCCTCTCCTGTTTGCCTGCTCTCCAAAGCATCTAAGACCAAGTCATGGTTGTGGCATCGCCGGTTATCTTATCTTAACTTTGATGCTATTAACCATTTGGCTAAAAACGAACTTGTTCGTGGTCTTCCAAAACTTAAGTTCGACAAGGATCATTTATGTTCCGCGTGTTCTTTGGGGAAAAGAACTAAGAAATCATACAAACCTAAAGCTGAAGACACCAACCAAGAACCACTATATCTTTTGCACATGGATCTTTGCGGGCCAATGCGTACGGCTAGTGTGAGTGGTAGAAAATACATCCTCGTCATGGTGGATGATTTCTCAAGGTTTACATGGGTAAAATTTTTAGCATCCAAGGATCAAGCACCAAAGTATATTATTACTTTCTTAAAGATGATCCAAGTACGTCTTAATGCTACTGTTCGCCGCATTCGCACTGGTAATGGAACTGAGTTCGTTAATCAGACTCTATGAGAATATTATGAAAAGGTAGGTATTTCACATGAAGCTTCTGTTGCCCGCACTCCACAACAAAACGGTGTCGTGGAAAAACGTAACCGTACACTTATGGAAGTTGCTAGAACTATGTTGATTTATGCGAATGCTCCTTTATTCTTATGGGCTGAAGCAGTGGCAACCGTATGTTATACTCAAAACTGCTCCATCATTCGTAAACATCATGGTAAAACTCCATATGAGCTACTTCATGGACATAAACCCGATATTTCATTTCTTTATGTGTTTGGTGCACTGTGTTATCCAAATACAAATAGTGAGAATTTGGGTAAACTTCAACCGAAGGCTGATATTGGAATTTTCATTGGTTACTCGCCTGCAAAGAAAGCTTACCAAATTTATAATCGTCGTCTTGGTAAGATAGTAGAACTTTGGATGCCGATTTTGATGAGCTGAAAGCGATGGCTTCTGAGCAACACAGCTCTGAACCCACATTAGATGAGATGGGAACCGGTACAATCAGTTTCGGATTAACTCCCAACAATCCTACTTCTCCATCATTTATACCACCTACAAGGTCCGAGTGGGATGAGTTATTTCAACCTATGTTTGATGAATTATTTAATCCACCGAGTAATGATTCTCCAGCACCTGCAGCAGTAGCTTTGATTCCCGAAGTTGTTGCTCAAGATAATGGAAATCAATCCGAGACATCTACTGTTACTCTAGAACCAGATGTTCCTTCCCCCACCAATTCTCAAACTACACCTGAATCATCACCCCCACTCGTTCCTAATGATGTTGAAGAGGATCCCTATGATCACGATTTAGAAATTGCTCATTTACAAGAGCTTTCGTTCTTTGGTTCACAAATACCCGAAAACCCTAACGGTGCGTCTACCTCAGAGGAAGCTCCTGCAATCGTTCACTCCTGACCACCACGAATTGAAACTCACAACACAAAATGGACAAAGGATCACCCAATCCGCAATATTATTGGTGACATCGATCGATTAGTCTTAACACGCCACCAACTCTAAGAACATGCATTATATTGCTATTTTGATGCATTTC
Source organism: Glebionis coronaria (assembly GCA_025667525.1). Lineage (NCBI taxonomy): Eukaryota > Viridiplantae > Streptophyta > Magnoliopsida > Asterales > Asteraceae > Glebionis > Glebionis coronaria. The sequence goes on from CM046874.1 coordinate 175,836,693, forward strand.
TTTCAGACACTGAACCTAAAAACTGGCAACAAGCCATGACCAAATCATCTTGGATTGAAGCCATGCAAGAGGAACTTAATGAATTTCAACGTCTTGAGGTGTGGGAATTAGTTCCTTTATCCAGCAACGTTGAAATCCTGACATTATTGTGGGTATATAAGGTTAAACTCGATGAGTTAGGTGGAGTGCTGAAGAACAAAGCTAGATTGGTTGCTAGAGGTTACAAACAAGCTTTGGGTATTGACTTTGAAGAATCTGTTGCCCCTGTTACACGATTGGAGGCAATTATACTATTCCTTGCTTATGTTGCTCACATGAACATGATCGTCTATCAAATGGATGTTAAGATGGCATTTCTCAATGGTGAATTAAGGGAAGATGTCTATGTAAGCCAGCTGAATAGATTCGTCAACTCGGAGTATCCTAATCACGTGTACAAGCTTAAGAAGGCTCTTTACGGGTTGAAACAAGCTCCACGCGCGTGGTACGATCTCTTATCGTCGTATATCATCTCGAAAGGCTTCTCCAAAGGCAAAGTGGACCCAACTTTATTCATTCTCAAGGAGGACAACGACAGGATACTGGTACAAATTTATGTTTATGATATAATATTTGCTGCTACTAATCAACGATTGTCTGACCATTTTGAGAAAATTATGTCCACACGTTTTAAGATGTCGATGATGGGAAAAAATTCATTTTTCTTAGGGTTGCAAATTTCTCAAAATCCCAGAGGCATCTTCATTAATCAATCCAAATTTTCTCTTGAATCATTAAAGAAATATCATTTTGAAAATTGTGACCCCGTGGATACTCCAATGGTGGAGAGATCCAAGTTATATGAAGATAAGGAAGCGATAGCTGTCGATCCTAAACTTTACCGTGGAATGATCGGCACCCTTCTCTATATGACTGCTAGCAGGCCTGATTTGCAATTTGCTATATGCATGTGTGCCCGGTATCAGGCTCGGCCTATCGAAAAGCACTTACATGTTGTGAAAAGGATCTTTTGGTATCTTAAAGGAACACTTAATCGTGGTCTATGGTAATCGAAGGATTCCTCTATTGCACTAATTTCATATGCACATGCGGATTATGCTGGGTGTCAAGATACTAGACGTAGCACTTCTGGAAGTGTGAAACTTCTTGGAGATAGACTTATTAGTTGGGCATCTAAAAGGCAGAAAAGCGTTGTGATATCAAGTACAGAGGCTGAATACATTGCTATGTCTGGTTGTTGTGCTCAAGTTATTTGGATGAGATCACAATTAACTGACTACAGTCTTGGATTCAACAAAATCCCGATGTACTGTGATAACAAAAGTGCAATTGCTTTGTGCTTCAACTATGTTCAACATTCCCGGGCGAAGCACATTGACATACGCTACCACTTCATCAAAGAGCAAGTGGAAAATGGAGTGGTCGAACTGTACTTCGTCAACACTGAGTATCAGCTTGCAGATATATTCACAAAGGCATTAGATCGAGGACGTATCGAGTTTTTGATCGAAAATCTAGGCATGAAATCATTCTCACCAGCGACACTTAAGGAATTGGCAGAAGAATCTGAAGAATAGTGGTAGTAAACTATTCTCGAGTATCCTTTGATCGTGATCTTGTATATTATCGTGTTTATTTAAACCACAAAAAGAAAAATACAAAAATATAAAACATAGAAAAACCATAAAAAATATAAAACATAGAAAATCCATAAAAAATCTAAAATCAAGAAAATCAAAAAATATTTTTCATTTTAAAACGGGCATGTCTTTTAGTACGGTAATATTTACGGCCTTAGAAATGTCGATTAAAATTGACACGGCGCCATAAATAGAGTCCGTATAAAAGTTGTGCATATTTAAAACATGCCCACATGGCTTGTAGTTACTTCAGACTGCAACCCGTTTTTTGCATTAAAGTCACGTATTTCTTATGAAAACGTTGGCTCACAACGGGAATTAATTTTCTCGGGCAAGGTTTACTTTAAAACCTTGTAAGGGACTAAGTTTACTTTATAACTTGGTCTAACACAAATTAGTGTACGTATCAGTGCACTTATTTTGTAAAAATAAGAGAAATCTTATTGCCACTAGAATCATTCCAACCAATCACTTAACCGGAAAATGTCTTCATGAATATTTGCGTCCTTAAAATCATTGACTACAGCTCTTTAAATAGAAAACGGGTCCGTGTTTAAGGGGGAGCAAATATTAAATCTTCTTGGAATTAAAATTAGTCTTCAAAAAGGATTTTTCAAGAAATATAAATCGTTCTTCCTCATCATTAAATGCTCAGTGTGCCTTGTGTGACATAGAAATTCATGAATAGGTTATTTGAATTTTGGCGTTAAGTATTTGTGTTCGTGTTTGTGAGCGGGTTGGTATTTTGTTAAGTCTATTTGGTTAAACCTAATAACTTTAAACAGATACTATAAAACCGGGGGACGTTTGTTGAAAATATGGCAAACTTGGGGTTTCATGTGTAAATTTGGCAAAAATTTTGACCAAAGTCAAACACTTCACCCCCCATTCCCTGTTTCTTCTCCATCGCAAAACACACTCTTCTTAAACACTCCCCGCCATTGTTGTAGCTTGCTAAATCCTTCATTCTTTGATTTTGTGATTTCGTGCTATCTGTTTACTCATCTAGGTATATTTTCATGTGTCATTTCCTATCACTTATCTATTTATCTAGCATCTCAAACAAACCGTAAGATCTAGGATAAATCAAAAAAATTAGGGTTTTGCGTTTTTGCGATGTACATGGAAATTGAGTTGTGGGATTTGTTTAGTATGACTAGATGCACAATGGTTTTGCCCAGAATTACTTAAAACATTGCCTAGCTCCTGGAAATGAGAATTCAAAGTTTAAGATCGGATCCCTTTAACGGATTCCGATGATCATTACGATACATACATTGTGATGCCTGTCATTGCGATGAGTCATTCCGATGGCTCTTTGCGATGGGCTATTGCGATGAGTCATTCTGATGGCTCATTACGATGACTCATTGCGATGTGTCATTGCGATGGCTCATTGCGAAGGGCTATTGCGATGGGTCATTCTGATGGCTCATTGCGATGGCTCATTGCGATGGGTCATTCCGATGACGCATTACGATGGCATATTGCGATGATGCATTCCGATGCGTCATTGCGATGGCATTGTAATGGTATTACGATGGGACATATTGCGATGATTTCTCATTCATTCCGATGGAAACATAATTATTGCGATGGACTTAGATATTGCGATAGAACATAATTTCGAGAGGATTGCGATGCTTTCATCATTACGATGGCTATGTTAGGATTCTGATGGATTAATAGATTGCGATGGACTTAGGACTCTTAGTATTCCGATGCCTTGTAAGTTTTGCTACGGACTTTTAGAATTATGCACATACCTTAGACTATCTAATGAGTTCGGCCTAGAATGCATTTTTTCCTTATTAGGCTTTAAGTAAATTAGGGCCACTAACACGAAACCAAGTTTTATTGAAATTAATTTTATCTCATAAGAATACTTGAAAGGTTTCTTATTACAGAAGTTCATCTTATATAATAAGTTGACTTCTCTGTAAACAAAAGAGATACAAATTACTTATTCAATGTCTTGTGTTTTGTATCCAGTCCATGGAAGACAAAGTTTTATCATTGTCTTTCCCTTTGTTCAAGCCTACTGAAATTTGGGTTGAGGATAATCCTACAATTCCTGACGTAGTGGTTGAAACTAAACCAAAGCCCACTGAAGTTGTGGTTGATATTAAACCAAGCCCTACTAAGGTGTTAGTAGAAATTAAACCTAGACCTACTGAGGTTCTGGTTATGACAACCAAGAAATCCAAATATTCTAAGAACTTATGCTAGGTCGTTATCTCTTTAGAATAAAATGTCTTTGGCATATTTGTCATTATTCTAAGTGTGCTGTTCAATGTAAGGACTTAGTACATCTGAACCATGTTTGTATGTTGTTTCTCAAAAATATGTGGTAATAATTGTTATGATTTATTCCCTATGCTTCAACTTGGCATAGAATTAAGATATATATACATTGTGTATATCATTTGTGCTTATGTCATCAAAGCAGGGAAATGTCAATCACAGAAGAACAACAACGTCTACGTGATCTCGAACTTGTTTCACTCAGCGACAGGCTTCCATATGCTAAAAACAACTCTCGTCTACAAGAGGATTTTGATCCGTCTTTACCAGCTTTCAAAATCGCCACGGATATCCTAGAAATCTCACCCATCAGAGATACACTCAGATGTACTGCCTCTGTTCCTAAAGTCTACATGCACGAGTTCTGGAATACTGCATCTCTTACTAAAAAGACTATCTCATTCCAACTGGACAACACGCCAAGGGTACTTAACTTGATCATCTTTCGTCAACTGTTTAAACTTCCTAGGTTGGCACAAGGAGAACAATTTGTGGCTAACCTAAAGAACGATGAAGTGCTTCGAGTCATTTGTGCCATGAATTATGAAGGTGACATCCACAACCTATCCCAGTTCAACACATCACACATAGGGCAACCCTGGAAAGCACTTATCACCATCATTGTCAAGTGTCTTACTGGAAAGACTAGGGGCACCGATGCAATGAGACCACCTCAGGCTCACTTATTTTGGGGATTGTACACTGCGTCTAAAGTAGACTATGCACTTCTTCTCTGGCAAGAATTTTGTTATCAGTTTATTGGAACGAAGAAGAAATCCGTGCATCTTCCATTCCCAAGATTCACCAAGCTCATTATCAACCACTTTATGAAGAATGACCCAACCATTGACACTCGCGGGAATTTCTTCTACCACACCAAAGATGATGACTATGTGATTCTCACAATGAATGCAGACACTAATTCCACAAAGTATGCATTATGTCCTGCCCTAGTACCTGACACAATGATAAATGACGGAATCAAGGACAGTGATAAATATCAAGAGATGCTTAATGATATTGACGCACAGGTTCGACGTGGAAATTCACTTCCCTTAGAGAAGCAAAAAGGTAAACGCAAAAAAAGAATTTCAAAGCGCAAATCAACTCTTCTTCTAAAGATAAAGGCACAGGGAAACTGCAAATTGTTGATGAAGATGATACGATCAATACTGAGGAAGAACAGGAAGAAGTACCACTCCGAAGGCCTAAGAAAGCAAAGCAGACTAAAGGTAAAGAAGCAAGTGTCGCTTCAGATGAACCTGCTCAACAACACATTTCTGAAGCCAAACGACTGCGTATCGTTCTTCAACAAAGCAGACAGGAAGCTTTTGCAACTTCCACAGGATCAGGCTCAAGAATGTTTGAGGACTTAGAAGAATTTGGCAATCCAGATGCTGACATGGCATTTTATGAAGATCCTACCGATGAAGATGCTTATGAAGATGTTGCTAACTTCCACTTTGAAAGTCATGAGCAGAGTGAAGAATGTGGTAGCAGTGCAGACACCGATACAAGTTTGATGTATCGAGACGCCAATATCACCACATCCTTACCAGAACCAACTCACATGGTGCTAAACGACGATGCTCATGCTACTCTCATACCAGAGACTCAACTTCAAAGTAACTCTACTTCCGGCTCTTATGATGTTTTGAAATATCTTAATTTGGAAGGGGAGGGTATTGAGGTTACAAACATTGATCCGTCGACAAATGAAGAAATGGTGGTTGTTCCCATAACTACTGTTACATCAACCACCACTCCACCATTATCCACCCTGGTCATCAGTGAGGTCATAACATCAGTTATCACACCAGCACTCGTTAAACAACCAGTATCAACCACCATCCTAACCACCACCATCCTAACCACTGAATCTACACCGTCATCAACAGCTGAACAACATGTATCAACCACCGCCCCAATCACTGAATCTACACCAACACCTATCCTTGAACAACCCGTATCATCCACCACCACTTTAACAGTAATGGTTACACCTCTATCATTAGAACAACAAGTATCATCCACCTCCAATCCATTCCTTACAGTCAGTGATCCATTGATACAGTCTCTTCAACAACAGTTGGAGGTTCAAGCTAAACAAATAGCTACACTGACTGAAAGATTCACCACTCCCGACACACAACCTCTCAAGGAACCTCAACCTGATGAGCCTACACTTCAGAAAATATCCGACAGAGTGTCTAAACTTAAAGCCCAACACAAACCATTTCTTGGAGAGAAGAAAACTCGTGACAAAGAGAATGCTGCCTTTCTTGGGTCAATTGATGAGAAGATGACCAAGATCATTTGACGAGAAGTCAAGTCATACGTTGATCAGCAGCTACCAACTTTTGTCGGTAATGGTTTATCTACACTTCAACTAATGACATTGTTACAGACACGTCTGCTAAACATGGGGGCTCATAAATCAAAGAATAAACGAAAAGTTCTGCAATATCTCAACAAAGCAATTATTAACGATACACCAGCAGATACTATCGACTCTGAGTCTACAATGAAGACGAACTAGAGGAGGAAGAAAATGAGGATAACAGTGATGAGGACGCTGGTGAAAATGGTCAAAATGAGGAAGAGGACGAGGAAGCAGAGGATGAGGAAGAAGAGGATGAGGAAGAAAAGGATAAGGATGAAGATGAAGATGAGGACGCGGATACAGATGACGATGAGGATGACGATGATGATAATGACGATGGTAATGGAACCAAAAAGGGTGATAAGAATGACGAAACGGTTATTAATGCCGAAGATTCTAATAAGGATGACAGTGATAAGGCTACTGAGAAAGGATTAGAGGAAGCTGCAGAAAACATTGCTGAAACCGCAAAAAAGACACTAGAGTCAACTGTACCAGAAACTCAGCATGTTGACACAGGTATATATACTGTACCAGTTTTTACTACTGATTCTAACAATGAATATGTAAAATATATGCAAGCAGAAGAACCAACAAGGTCAACGCTAGAAGAAGAACCTCGCGATGATATACCGGTGATGCAAGATCAACCTTCAACACCATCTAAAGATCAGCACAACATTGATATGGAAGTTGAAGACTTTAATGTGCCAGAACCAATGTTTGCTGAATCTCTAATCATCGATGACACGGTACAGGAGCAACTCTGGCTCACAAATGCAGCTCCATTGCATCCTTTCGACACAGCAACTGAAATGGAGCTGACACAATTCCTGAACAATCTAATCGATTTCTCGGCCTTTCTAAGGTATTCTCATGGGAAACCGACAATGACTCTGGATCTGATCAAAATGGCAGCCGCAAATGTGGACTTCTTTGATACTTTGAAGATCAGCCATAATGAAGCAGAATATCACTTGAATGAGCTTACCAAGGCAATGAGAGCGACGACTACAGGAATTCAGACTCCTGTGTTGCGACCTCTTACACCCACGGTCATTGCCGGTTCTGCAACAATCCCAATTGAGCACTTTGTTTCTCACGATCTTGAATACCTTGAAAATGAAGCAAAGAAATATGCCACGTCACTCACTATGGTCAAGGCTGTTAATTTGGAGAATGTTCCATGGATAGAGGATAAAGTACCTGATGCAATATGGAGAAAGAAATTGCTCAAGTTTTATGACACATATGCATCACTTGGCATCTCTCACTGGAATCCAAAGAAAAGGTTAGCTTACAATCACTTCCATCATCCTAAGAGAGGTTCTTCTATTGTCTCGGCTCACAGAATCAAAAGCATTCAAGGAGCAACCACTCAGACGGTATTCGGCTATGATTACTTGAATGTAATCGTGTTCAAACGTACTGATGAGAAAGAATACCGAATTAACGAAAGTGATCTCCAGTACCTTCAACTTGAAGATATCGAAGATCTTCTGTTGTTGTTGGCTCAAGAAAAAGTCGACCATTTACCACCTGAGATAGTCATTGCATTGAGCTCCAACTTTCGCCAATATGCTAGGAAAATCGTCATCCAAAACCGGGTGGAAGACTTTCAACTTGGAGTAGAGAGCTATCAGAAGCAGCTAAACTTGGAACGTCCCCATACAACTCGACTCGGTAATTTCCATAAGAACAAGAAGGTTTACATGGGGACCACAACGCCGGAAGCAGGGATTTTTTATCCAAATGAGACTGGCGTCATGCAGTATATGCGATTCTCCGAACTGCACAAATTCAGCGATCGTACGCTCAAGCATGTTCGAGATGATCTGACGGTTCCCAATGCCAACCTACCACTTCCAGCAGTCAAGTACACCTGGACAAGCCAATGCAAAAGAGGAGCAAAGTACGCGATAAAGAAGATCGAGGAACTTCTAAAGAAGTGTCGGTTGCTACGAAGTGTGGAACGATTCGTCGGTAGACGACCATATGGAGCTCACCATAGGTTCACGGAACGAGCCATTTAATTATTGTTCGTCTTATAACAGGTCAACTCCATATGTCTATAATTGTGAATATGTTACTTTTTGTATAATCAACTTTTGTGGCATGTTGTAGTGTAAAAGTATGATATTTTTCAAGAATTTCTCTCGAGATTCTAAATCTTTCAAACATATCATACTCAAGCACTACAACTAACCCTCATTAATTTGAGGGGGAGCATTAATATGTTCTTTGGCCAACATATAATTTCATTTTATTACCCAAAGACCGGTTAATCCATTAATATCCAAAATATTGATGGTTAACATTTTGGAAAGGGGAGAAAACGGGATTAAGGAGACTTAATGATACTTGGCTAAACAATGAAAAAGGCTTAAAAGATAAACCAACCTAATATGTGTAATGCACATGTTAAGGGGGAGCGTTTTTGATGATCAAAACCACTTAAGGCACAAAAACTTTGATTACAATATCACAAGTGATTTAAGTGATTTTTCAAGGATTTTTCATGGTGACAATACTTACCCAAAACACACTTAATTCACGACGGATGTGGTGACAAAAGGGTGGTAGGTATAGGTATTAGTCCAATGATTCATCAGAACCGATGGAATCTTCCGAAGGACAATTCCCTATATAGAATTAGAAGTCCTAGGAAAGATAGAGAATGATTGTGAACGTAGCTGAATGCCAACCAAGTACTTAAGCTAGCACTGGAACAATCACAACAAGGTGATAGTGATGACGTATTGGTAAGCATTGAAGGGGTTGAAGAATGAAAAAGAATTGTAACGATAAAGGGTGTAAAGAAAGAAGCCCTCCTTACAACTTTAGGCAGAAACCGGGTCAATACATATGTTATTGAGATCATTTTTTAATGATTCTCGATATTGAAGAAAGACATCATGGACCCAGTGATGCAATGCACAACCCTCCCCAGCTAACTCAAATATCTCTCAAAAGGTATTTGTTTTAATCACACGGAGATCAACACGTTATCTATTGGTTTATTCAGTCCGAATAGACTGATATTGAATAGGTGGCACTCCTCTCCAGCCATCGCTCACTAAATCAAAACGCACTATCGAGTCTAGAGCCACGGGATCATCAAAAGTATCATTAGGACACTTTCCATTTATTCCTTGCTTCTTCACACACTGTGAAAAGTAAGAGATCTTTATGAGTCCTACGCAGTATTCTTGTAATATTGCCAGAATATCCGAGTGATACGCAAGTATTACAATGAAGATAGAAATCCTGCTTGAGCCAACATCAAACAAGCTCATGGTAGGTGATACGTGCGGTTCTTTAAGAACCAATCTTGTGAAAATTGGAAAGAAACAGTAGTTTAATTCTTAATTGAACTTAAACTCGTTCCAAGCCTCTACGCATTATCGTATGATCTTGCCAGAACACTCAGAGTGACACTCTTTAGTGTTCACAGTGACGAGTGGAAATCCTTCTAGTGTTAACATCAAACAGCACTTGGTAGGTGACAAGCAAGATTCTATTTGAATTAAGTTTGTGACAACTGGAAAGCAACGATGGTGAATATCTTAATTGAAATTCACTTGTTCCAGGTTTTGTGAATTGACGGCTTCAATCATAAGGATTTTTAATCCAAATGATTCACTATTTATGTTCGCAGTCAGCTTTGGACGGTCGAATAAAGAGAACGGGTTTACCCGCGAAATCCTGTCAGGAAGTTACTTAACTAAAACTATCCGTCACGGGTACGATATCTAATATCGTCTAACGGTCTTCACCGACCGGAGGTAAAATGCTATCGAATTAGAATAAAATGTCAAAGCCATTTTATTCGTGTCTTATTATGTTGCTGCATTCGAAGACGGTGGCGTTGCGGTGTACCTGTTGAAGACGTCCTCACATGCTTATTCCTTCTGCATCAAATACTTCTGCAAATTCAAGAAAGTATGACCCAAAAGTCTTCCGCTGTATCGACTCTGAAACTGTCAAGAATTCAACAAAGGATAAGTGTGTGGGACATGAAGTCACGAAGAGGCGAACATCACAAGAAGATAAAGACTGCACGTGAAAGGCCAAAAGAACGTGTTCCAAGCAAAAGGCTGATATTATTCAACACATATTCACAAAAGGAATAAAAAGAAAGAAAGAAAAGAGAAAGTGGACTACGAGCTCAAGAACAAGATCTAACATGCTAGATTAGGACTTTGTAAATTTGGAGTGACCTCCCTTTGGGGGAGATTGTTGGAAATACGTTTTACGTATAAAGAAAGTCTCGGTCACTCCAACTATATAGTTATAGGCTCGTAGTAGTATTTTAGTAACATTTATTAAATAGCCTGACCCATGAGCATGTTCATGGGCCGGAGGCCCAAGTCCATTAAGGACTTGGGTATATAAGCCTCTTTCCACCATGGAAAGAGGTGTTGGTTGTTTCATTTCTCACTTTGATAATACATAGTTTCTTTCATTTCTCTCTCTCTCTAAGTTTCTCTCTCTAGAAAACATCAACCCTCTTGATTCATAAAGATTATCATTGTTCTACATTTTACCACAGTAAAATCATTTGGGACATTTTCATATTATTTGAATTCTCCAAATAATTCAACCCTAAAACTCTTCTAGACATCTTCAACCCTATTTTCCCATGAAGACCACCAGAAGAAGAATTAAACTCAATGTGTTTTCTACTTTTGGAGGGTTGGGCTGTGTACCAAAATTCCTTTAACAGATCTTGGTACATTGTTCCTGGATCTTTAAAAAGTGCTTCTCTAAGAACATATTTTGTAACAAAATCCATACCTTGTTTTCTAGGAACATATGTAATAGGGATTGGATCAACTAGGACAAGGTTGTTTGCTTTAATAATGATATTGGTGATTGGGAAGTTAACCTGATTGATGGGTTTAGAACGTTTTCTAGTTGATCTGGGTTGACTTGAGATGATGATTCTGCCATTGTTGTGTTTGAAGGTTTATTTTTTGAAAAAATGAGAGAGTTGTGTGTGTTTTGAGTGTGAAAAGATTTGAAAGCTTGTGAGATACGCAGTTGTTCTTGAAATTTTTCTCGAAATTTTGAGTGGTTTTGTAAAGTTTAGAAACCGCTTAGAGTAAACCACTCCAATAATTAGGGAAAGTTTTGAACAAATGGCACAAACTCTCTCATTAATGCTCTGCAAAACAAGTAGATCAAGACATGTATGAACCATGAAACACCTGTTTGTGTCAGGAAGTTGTTGACTATGAAAGGGACGTTTGATTTTTCCTTAATAATTAGATGTACATATCTCAAAGAATATTTTTCTTTCAAAAAAGATATTAAGGACATTCAATTTTTCAAAACATGTGATTGATTTGATTTTAATGATTTGGCCATATATGCTGAAACTGATGGTGGTACTTATGAGCTTTAGTGCATCAGATGAGGCGACAAAACCCCATATACATGTTCACTTAATGTGAACAAGACATATGACACTACACGCTCCTCTACTCAGGCCTAGCTAGTCATTTATATCACAAAAGATGTTTTGGTCAGCAATAATGATCCTTCAGAAATTTCGAAGGAATGTTTTTGATGATGAGGACTTGGGATACCAAAGACCTAAACTGTGAGTACCTTTAGGTATCTAAAAATTCTCTTTACAGCAATAGGTATGATTCCTTTGGCTTTGCTTGATATCTTGCACAAAGGCAAGTCGAGAATTGAATGTCAGGTCTACTTGTAGTTAAGTACATTAAAGAACCAATCATACCTCTATATTGAGTCTCATTGACAGATTGCCATTGAGATCAGGTCCTAAATTGTTAAGGGGTACCACTGGAGTTTTTATTGAAGCATAGTTGATGTCAAAAAATTTCGGCAGATCCTTGACATATTTTTCTTGGTTGATGGAGATGCCTTGGTCAGATTGTTTTATCTAAAGACCAAGGAAGTATGTGAGTTCACCCATCATACTCATCTTAATTTTGCTGGTCAAAAGCTTGGCAAATTGTTTGCATAGTTTCAAGCTTGTAGAACCAAAGATGATGTCATCAACATAAATTTGTACTAGAATGATATCAGTTTTGGATTTGTAGATAAACAAAGTATTGTCTATCTTTCCTTTGACAAATTTATGTTCAATGAGAAAAGTTGATAGAGTTTCATACCATGCCCTTGGGGCTTGTTTCAGTCCATACAAAGCTTTGTAAAGCTTGTAAACATGATTTGGGTATTCACTACTCTTAAAGCAAGGAGGCTGAGATACATACACTTCTTCTTTGAGGTCACCATTGAGGAATGCACTTTTGACATCCATTTGGTAGATTGTGAAGTTCATGTAAGTGGCATAGGCAAGAAAAATTCGTATGGCTTCTATACGTACAATAGGGGCAAATGTCTGATCAAAGTCAACACCAGGTTCTTGATTAGAACCTTGAGCCACCAACCTTGCCTTACTTTTTACTACAACATTTGTTTCATCTCTTTTGAGTTTGTAAACCCATTTGGTACTAGTCGTTGATTTACCATATAGAAGAGGAACCAATTTCCAGCCTTTATTTCTTGCAAATTGATTTAATTCCTCTTGCATGACGTCTACCCAACCAAGGTGTGTGAGAGCTTCAGAAATATTCTTTAGTTTGATTTCTAAGAGGTAATTAGCAAAGAGACATTCTCTAGATGAGGCGGCGTTAAGCATGTTGTCCATAGCTCTTGTGAGCATCCAATCCCCAAGATTACCCACTATATTCACCAGCTGAATATGATTGTTTTTAGTCCATGACTTTTGTGGAGCTGGTGAGTGAGCATTGAAGAAAATATTTTTGCTAGAGCTTGGTTGATCAGAAGTTTGTGAACTAACTCCAGTGTTCAGTGAATGATATTCAATATTTGATGGTTCAATCATTGGTGGACTATCCTCTTGTTCAGAAGAAGAGTTCACAAATCCCACTTCTTTATGAAACACTAGAGAGTTTTGAGCATCATCCTCAGTATGAATATTTGATTGATTAGAAGACTAATCATTTGTGTGATCATTTATTTGATCATTTGATTAAGGCTGAGCATTTTGGTTATATTGATCTATTGATTGAATGCCATCAGTATTTGATACTGAAGGATTCCTTTTTGTAGGACAAGTCAAATCTTCAAAAGGGTCAATATGAGGAACTGAAGATCTTGTTTTCTGATATCTCTGAGAAGGCTCATAGTGTTGAAATTCATCTGATGGATAATTATGAGATTCATGTATATGAAATTCACCCATTGATGGATTTGCAAACTTGAGAGCTTCAGAGCTTTCATTGAAGGTGATGTGAAATGTTTCTTCAATACATTGTCTTCTTGTGTTGAAGACTCTGTATGCCTTGGATACGCGTGAGTACCCAAGGAAATAGCCATCATCAGATTTTTCATCAAACTTACCAAGGTGGTCCTTATGATTGTGAATGAATACTGGACACCCAAACACATGTAAGAATTTGATGTTTGGAGTTCTTCATGTGTCTTTTCACAATGATGGACCTATTCTGAGTATAGCATGTAGTGGCTACAACATCAGTCCAAAAATGTTTAAAGAGAGCAGATCCAGCAAGCATTGTCCTTGCTGCTTCAATCAGATTTTTGTTCCTTCTTTTAGCTACACCATTTTGTTCAGGTGTGTAAGGAGATGAGAAATTTTGAGAAATTCCTTTATCATCACAGAATTTTGTTAGTGTATGATTTCTGAATTCAGTTCCATTTTTAGTCCTGAGTTGTTTGACATGTGTGTCATTTTGATTTTCAGCTCTTCTGATAAAGGACATGATTGCTTCAGGTGCATGACTTTTCTTTGTTCAAAAATATACCCAGGTGTACCTAGAGTACTCATCAACAATGACAAGTGTATATTTTTCATGACAAATGGCTCTTGGTGAAACTGGGCCAAATAAGTCCGTGTGAAGTAGATGAATACTTTCTTTGATTGAGAAAGTTTATTTTGTTTTGAAACTGTCCCTATGGTGCTTCCCTTTTTCACATGATGAGCATGGTTTGTCTTTTGAATAAACAAGTAAAGGGAGACCAATTACAAGATTTTGTTTTGCCAGCTGAGTGATTGTTTTGAAGTTAAGATGAGAAAGCCTCTTATGTCATAGCCAATTGGTAATATTGGAGGCTCTAGCAAAGAAGCATGTCTCTTGAGTAGAGCTCATGTCCATGACATAAACATCTTTCACTGTGGGAGAAATCATCACAATTTCATGATTGGAATTGAAGATTGTACCTTCTTTGTCATCAAACAGAACCAAGTACTTTACATCACAAAGTTAACTGATGCTGATGAGGTTATGCTTCAATCCATTGACATAGGACACCCTTGTAAAAACTATACCATTGTATTTCACTGAACCATATCCTTCAGTGGAAGCTGATGAGTTATCACCAAACACTACTTTAGGACCTGGTCCCTCCTCATACTTGTGCAGATAACTTTTAGTGCCAGTCATATGCCTTGAGCAACCACTATCCAGGTACCATATAGGCGTCATGAGATCTCCCTTTATAAGTTAAGGCAATTATTAGCTTTGTTTATAAACCCACCTTTTTTGGGTGGATGTCTTAGATCTGGAAGGTATTCTAGATCTAATGGGTGTCTTCGATGAGGATGATGAATAAGATTGCTCAAAGGAAGAGGTTTTTTCAACATTGTCCTTTTTAGCCTAAAGGGCTTCACCTCTTCTAAACCACTTTATGTGATTGTGATCAGATGTAGTGTGCACAGCATTTGTTAATAGAGTTTGGGTTCCTTGGTTTGATACCTCTTCTAAGGGAGATAACTCGATTATGTCCATGAGTGTCATGGTCATAACTTCCACAAATGTTACACACAAGGTAATAACGACAATTATCATATTGATGATTGTTCATACCACAATGGACACATGGTGGGAAAGGCATATTTCTCCTGGAGTAAGATGATCCACTACTGTAAGCATCACCACTAGTTTTTGTGTAACACCCCCAAATTTATACAACTTAGTACAGCGGAAGACTAGTTGGTGTTACGGGATAGCACATTACTCACATCATAGACAACGCATAAAAATCGCGTCGTTTAATATTAAATCATTTCCATTCATAAACAACAAAGTTACATCGGTCCCAAGTCATTACAATACATACAAAAGTTTTACAAAGTGTTTGAATGGAAAATATTGTTTAAGTGCGGGCCATGAATTCTTGTCGTCTTCCCGAGAATTACCTTCAAGTACTTGAGATAAAACATGTTAAAAGAAAAGGTCAGCGATAACGCCGAGTGAATTCATAGAGTTTAATAAATTCCATCAATATAACTTTGGTATAAAATTAGTACCAAAAATCAATTCGTACAAATCATTGTAATAGGCCGTAAAATAGCCAAAATCATTTTATACAAATCTTTGTAATAGGCCATAAAATAGCCAAAGTCATTTTATACAAATCCTTATCGAAAATCATAATATAGGCATTTGCCTTAAAAATTATTATACGAGCCAATGTCGTAAAAACATCATACAATACGTCTTATGACGTTGTATGAGAATAAAAACCGTTATATGAATATGGTTACGAAAACCAAAACATAAACATAATATCAATAGTATGACCCAGTATTGCTAGTCAGGCAATACATCGTAATTCGAAGCGTCTAATAGTATTTCGTTAGTTTTTGGATTATTATAAGCCGCATGACATTGTTACCTTACTAAACCAACAACGGGTAGCTAACCCGATACCAATTTTGCCCATCTAAAGTAGCGTGTCGTCACAAAGGTCACGCTATGGAAATCTTCTCATACATTAATTCGCTTACCAATCAATGTGGCACGACGGGGATCAACCGTCAAGGCGCGAACTGGGGTGATCGTCCCCAAATAGTACTATTAAATGCATAAGCGTCTACCAAATCCCGGTATTTCACAATTCATGCTAATGGGACTTTTAGTGACATAACCTAACTTTAATAATCCATTTGATTTCATCTATTGGGTCCTTTAATCATTTATCGGGTCATACAATCGGGTCATTCAATCATTCGGGTCCAAATCAATAAACAAACAATTGGGACAAATGGTGTCCTAATTTTATAAAAACTAACATGTTATCTCCCTCGCGGGTTTATAAAACATTTATTAAAACATTTAAAAGAGTGCGAGGCTATGAACTCACGTTGATGTGGGAAGGCGGGTTATCGGCAATTCGGACGTACGGTACGTGCTTCAATCACGGAAACCTAGACAAATAATACTCGGTCTTAGACGTTTGTCCAATGACTTTATAAAAATAACATCTA
Organism: Glebionis coronaria; assembly: GCA_025667525.1. NCBI lineage: Eukaryota > Viridiplantae > Streptophyta > Magnoliopsida > Asterales > Asteraceae > Glebionis > Glebionis coronaria. Next base: position 175,853,308 of record CM046874.1, read on the forward strand.
TGTATACATATGATGATTATATATATATGATGATCAAGTGGGTTTACATATTCTCGTTTACTCCTTTTAGTGTTATATGTCGATAACTTTTATACTAGTTTACTAGTTTTACCCGTTTACGTGTCTTAAGCCCAATAAGCTTATTATAAGTTATTTAACTTATTTTAATCCATTTTGTACCTATATTATCAGTATGTATACTTTCCAAGTTGGGCCTAAATGGGTTAAGCCCAATAGATTCTTTTTACAAATTTTTATCCTACTTAGTCCATTTATTAGTCCAATATGTTTATTTAACTTGTTAATGTCCGTATGCCCTATAGTTCGGGTTTTGTCGGTTTATACTTGTTATACATGTCTATATATCAGTATATAGGTTTTATAAAGTTTTCATTAGACGGGTCCAACCATCTAAGTTTTATTTAACAAAAACGTTAATTTTACGGCAATAGCCGAAAAAGTCGTAAAAATCATGTTTATAGTTTTTATTACTTATAAACATTATTTCACCATCATTTATATAATTTATCCATTTGATTAACCTTTTATATATATTTATATAAATAATTTTTATAAGTTAGTGGGTTTTTATTTTACATTTTATATATTAAAATGTGAGTGCTTATATAATAGTATTATTCTTTAATTTTCAAAAATCTGATTTTTAACTTCATCTTCACCAAAACTGCCATATCTTGAGTTCTATATGGAGATAGAAGCTCAACTTTTTACCACATAAACTACATGATATGTGCTACATTTAACTCTTTTATAGCTACTGTTGAATCATCTTTTAAATATTTTCTAAAAATCGTCCAAAACAGTAACCTCAGATTTATACCCTAAACTTGTTTTGATCATATCTCACTCATTATTTTGATTCCATTGCATGGCCAACTCTCACATGTGTACAAGACCAATAGCTCACTGTAAATCTATTCCACTTTATCATTTTATCAGTTTATGACTTACTTATTTACTGTTTTATACAGCCATCAAATTTAACCAAGATTTTAACCTTGTTTCTTATGGTTTTTCACCTTTTTATCCATGATTATCAACAACAAATCCCCACATAACATTTTTATCATAATATAATCATCATAAATATATACAATAGGAAATAAAATACATGTTTACATAATCAAAATAACAAGAAGTTGAGGAGGACAATCTTTATACCACCATGATGATGTAGGTTGATCAAAACATGGATTTTTGATGGAGAAACTTGTGTTGCACAAAGACCATCTTCAAGACCACCATGCTCCATGAACTCCTTGTGGAAAATAAGCCTTGATACTCCATGGAAACTCCTCCTTGGATGTTATAATCACCACCAATCAATAGGGTTTCAAAAGGGCTTTAACATATGTAGAAACAACATAGGATTCCATGGTTAATTTTGATCAAATTTGGTGTTTAAAGGGTAATATGGGACGGCATGTTTGAGTAGGATGAGAGGATTTGTGTGTGGTATTTCATGGATGAATGAAGAGAGTGGTAGTAGTTTGATGGTTTTAGTTAGATGGTGGCTTAACTTGTAAGCCTAAGTGGACAAGTGTCTTCCACTTTCTCTCAAACTTGACACCAAATGTTTGTGTTGGCTAAGTATGGACGGTTTGTAGTGGGGGGTGGGACAAGTGTAACTTGTCTCATCCCCATTTATTTACGGGTACTCCTCGATTCTAGTTTCCTCGATTTGCGTGCCCTCGGGTCGTTTTACGAAAAAAGTTTTTATAAATTATGAATCAACGTCACAAAACGAATCCAATAAAAATTGTCTCATCAAAAACGGAGTTTGAAAACGTAAATACGTAATCCTAAGGTTTCCGGTTTAGTCGTGAAGGACGTTAAAATAAAATCGTAAGTCCTAATCTCTTCTCGTAAATTCGTGAGTTTATGAACCAACACAAATTTAAAACTCCAAAATAATATTCATGGACCAATTTATTTTCTGAAATGTCGGACTGTCACCAAAGATGGTGTATGTAAACATAAGCACGTAACGTTGAATCCTCCGGTTTAGACGTAGTCGATGCTACTTCAAGACGTAAATTCAAATTACTTCCCAAAAATAAGTGAGTTCATATTGTAACATTAAAATAATGTTTTCAAATAAATATTGAGAATAAAATATCAACCATAAATTGACGGATTGTCACAGCATTTACCCCTAAACAGGATCTTTGTCCTCAAAGATCATCTTACCTTACTGCTTGCTTCTTATAGAGTTAAAGCCATGTGGGTATTTCCTCCACATTCGGTCTTTTCTCACAAGTGCAATTCATTATAATACGCGAGTTTCATCAGACATAACTACAGGAATAAGATCAGGCTTAATGTTGACTTACTTTCTCTATCCATGATGTTCACGGGTTTTTGATGAATGCAACTTTTCGCCGATCTAAACATTACTAAGAAGAATTCAGATTTTCACTTGATAGATATTCCATCAAGTTCGATTTACGAAACATAATTCGCGCAGTCTTTGAAGTCCTAGGGTAGATCCAGCTTATATGCCTTTCAATCCCAACTTTTACATCATCTCAATGGTCCCATACAACGGGGACTTATATCCCATGATTTGTCAGATCATGAATTCATTTTTCCAAGGTTAAAAATTGTGGCATAACTTCGCTACCCATTTGGCACTTCAAGGTCTACATTTCACATTCACATAACCTCCTGCCCACTACCGGCAGTCAATAATCAGATCCTAATTTCAACAATCATTTCAGATCTCGCGGGTCGTGTATTTTGCAAGGATAGGTTCGCCATCGTAGGAAACCTTAAACCTAAAAGACATGTCCAACTCACAATGGATGTATGTCGGGTGTCTTTATCTCAATTCTTGCTTACAGATGCTCTAATTTCTAAATCTTAACAAGATTCGATCTCGATCCTAATATGATAATTATCAATGATAATCTTTCCAAAGGAAAGCGATTATACGGTCTATTACCAAAGGTCAATCATTCAAACATAAAACAGCACTTATATTACTTTGTATCGTTACTTTACCTCGTCCCTTCGATTGGGGTGGTAAAAAGTACTCTCATCAAGGTTCGTTCTCAATGATTTCTGAGCAAATCTCTAGAAATTCAATGCGAAGCGAGGATCTTGATGTAGATGTTTGATACAAGCACACTATGTTTACATAACTCTTTTGCATTTATCATTAACGGGAATGATGTTAGCAGATTTGGTCTGTCTGTCGACGATGACCCAAATCGAATCAAATTCAGATGATGACCTTTGCAATAGCTAGACGTTTACTAATGTATGAGGCGGTGTCTGCCTTCATAATTGCCATCAGTACAACCTCTTCAGACAAAGATACATTTAGTCATAAAATGACTTAAATAGAATACGTATACTTACAAATTCCAACATAACTATATCTCACAATCTCCATATTTAGGCAACCATAAGTGGCCTTTAAAACATTTATCGCTATTGGTTTCTCAATTATAATGGTTCACATTAGCCGTGAAACCTTTCACTATTTATATTATCCTTTTTACAAACATTGTTTATTTTTATATCGTTCGGCAATTTATTTCGCACCTTCATTATTAAGGGAACATGTCCCAATTGGTTCTTTATCTTTTCTACATAATGCGTCAGTATCTATATTCACCTCTCATGATGTTATAATTATCATGTTCACAATTTACTCAGATATTCTTTCTATATTATGTGTCAGTAATTACGTTCACCTTCCTAATGAAATAAATATCGCAACCGTATTTATTCAAAATTCTTTCTTCATATCTACTATGTTTTAGTTTCGTCTTTACTATTATTTTTATCAGTTTTTCTCAATCCGGCGTCTAAAGCGTCGATAATTATTATATGTAAATTAACAATAGTTATTTAATTTTTATGAAGCGTAAACGTTAAAAGTTTTAATTTTCTTAGTTCGACCAATTATAAAAGTGTTCAAAAATAAATTTGAATTTAATTAACAAGATTTTCGTTGATTTATTGAAAATAATTATTAAGATTCGTAAATGTTCGAGAAATCTTTGATTATATTTTGGTCAAAGTTTTCTTAGTTAAAAAGCAAAATTTGTTGTTTCAATTTCAAGTTATGGTTTAAATGGTTTTCCTCAATCCTTTTTTTTTTTTTTTTTTTTTTTAGTTATCTGGAGGTATACACAAACATTTACCCCTAAACAGAAGTTTAGTTAAATGGTTTGTGTATAAGGGAATAATCCCTTAAAATCCTTTGTTAAAACATTTGTAAAAACATTTCTCCATTTCTTTTTGGTAAAATCCAAAGTCTTAAAAGGGCTCTTAATTTTTGAAGAGTCTATTTATATTCCATTATCCTTTTAATCACATAGTTAAATCATGTAAAGATTCAAGTCTTCAATCACGTGTTAATTATTCAAGGTTCAGGTTTTCATTGTTCGTCCAATTCAGGGCAGTCTATAAATAATTATTAACTCATTCTTATTCTGATAAACAAACACGTAGTTCTTAATGATCACGAGCATGAATTTATCAAATCACAGCCTACACACGTGATTCACCAAATTGATGAATGCTACATGTGCATTGGTTAATCCAAACGACATCACGTGAAACTCATAACGTTCATTACAAGTACCGGATGTAGTGATTGGAATAGATAATCTCTTTCGCAGATGCGAAGTTGATGATAACCATGTCGTGAATCAAATCTTTAAAACATACACTTAGAACCTTGTAAATGATCGAACAAATCTTCCATTTCGAGTTATGGATATCGTTTTCGATTGTCAATTTACTCAGTCACAGTAATCTATACATGTAAGGAAAGATAACACCATAGCTCTTCAGGATGACAGGCTTGGTATAATAAAATCTTTCTCCGACAACTTTCTCAGTTGTACGGTAATTCCTTAAATTCAGATGGTGCTGACGTATAGTGTACAAGTCACAAGTGCAACACCAGGAATATAATCAATGTCAATTTCAACTTGCCTTAATGGCGAAAGTCTAGTTAATTTACCAACAAATACTTACTAAAGTGTCAGATAACAAAATTATGTTCTTAATAAATTCGTTTTAAGTTCATTCTAGATTATAATATCTATGACTAATTCACAATCATTCACAATATAATTTCAATTCCCAATATAGGATATCGTCATCTACCAAGAATTATTTATATCACTTTTGATAATCAACATCTTATCTTTTTAGGGGAATTTTGCTCGAGTTCCCATCAATTAAGACAATATCGTCATGTCATCATCAATCAATCCATTCTACCGGCATTATCAACTTTTCAGTTCCATTGCCGTCGATAAGATGTGAACTTCTCAAAAGACTAATAATAACTCATAATCCTTCACAAATTCAAGGATATATGGAGACACAACTACCATCTAAAGAGTAAGGTCAACGCATAATCTACGCGAGAGAATTTCAAATCAGATTCAGACGAAAACATTTAACGAATATGAATATATCCCATGTTTTCATGATTCGAGTACGCATTCGAAAGCTCCTCGGATCGTTACCCAGGTCATTCAAATGAAATCAAATCATAAGAAATGATAAGAATGTCAATACATCCAGTCGGGTATCAACACTCGGTAATCGGATACTTTTCCTAAGAATATCACTACGGGAGAATTGGACAAGAAAGAATTGTCAATTTGTCGAGTAAGACAATTTCCACAGATGAGTAATTTCGACTCAGAACAATAGATGGCACGGGCACATATGTAGATGTCTCTAACATTATGTCCCTATTTTGCACTTCTTGCAGATCTCATAAATTTTAAATCTTTCGCAATCTTCAAGGAAAATGTAGTGTTTATTCATTAGTTTTATGGTGACTACTAATCAGTCTTGCATAGTCCATTCCAAATTGTCTGTAGGCGCGCAACTATATACAATTTCAAGATTAACGATGCAATACTCAGTTCGTCAAAATTTTATGATCATGTTTATAATAAAAACATTTTCATGCTTAATTCTTAAATAAGAATCAAGAATAAAGTTACAAATATTTTCTTTGTTTATGGGAATAATTAAGTTTCCAAAGCTTCTTATAAACAACTTCATTTTGATATCAATCACTTATAAATCTTACTTTGAATAATCCTTATTGTGATGAAAATTTAATTTCCTCAAAGGATACCGTTTTAATTTTATAAAAACAATGTGTGATCTGCAGAAAAGTGATGAAAAGTTGTTCACCAAGAACTTAACTACAATGCGATAGGAAATGAGCTTAGTCAAATAATCATGAGGTTCATGACTTTGATGGCACTCAGGAATACAAAGAGAATAATCCACTACGTAACTCAATTCGAGATGAGTACTTGTTCAATGGTTGCATCACTAATGCGAACATTAGGGCGAAGCAATAAAAGATAGATAACATCGATACATGTAGAATTTAGCAATCAAAGGTATTCTTTTTCATCAATCACAAACAAGTCAAAATTGTACCGTAACACATTACGTGTCACTATGTCATACAATTCTCAGAACTCATCCTACCAACTGATGTCACAGTTAAGTTAGGGATTATTTTTAAAAGATACCACAATGAATACTAATCTACAAGAGTCATTAGGTGTTCCACATGTCCCGGAAGATCCATCGGTCTCAATTCAGAAGAAGATTTCTTCAATTTATTTCTTGGACACTGGGCATCCTCGTCAGTGGACAATGGCCTAGGAACAACACTTAACACAAACCTACAATCAATTAAATCCTTATAATTCAATCACAGAACTTAACGACTTCTATTAACAATCTCATATTCCATACGGGTTAAATTTTACTTTATTCAAATTTCAACCAATTTTATACTCAATTCATTATCCTACCTCGTATTCCAATACTTTCAATCTTATTCTTTGGCCTTGTAAAGGCAATACAATCTCAATATTTATCAACACTTAATTCCAATCCTATATCTCTTATAACAACAATTATCAAATGAGTCATTAATATAAAATGACTTAATCATTCAACTAGACTTCTCGGAAAGGTATTAGTGGCATGAGGCTTTTGGGTAATGGTTCCAATAACAGCCTCAAGTGCAACATTCACCCTTTCGATTTCAAATCAAAGAATTGGATGACAACGAATCAGATGACATCTTTCTAGGTGGTAACGTTTTGTCAAACTCCACTCTATAAGGAAAGATCGTCATGACATCGATATCAGTTTTAATCTCGCCAATTCTTTCTTAATATCACAATCAACTAATATCTACAATTCTACGAATATCGACCATTTGTCGGGATCATAAATATCCACAACTTGGTTTAGATCTAGGGTAGCTAGAATTCCTACGAGAATAGCTTCGATTAATTTACTAGGGGATTTAGGGTACATTGTGACAATCTACGTCGTATAAATATCTCGTATAAATATCAAAATAATCATCAAACAATCATGTAATCAATTTACATCATATATATATATATAATCCAAGTTATATATATATATTAAAATAACACTTCTCAGTCTTGGCCTTGTCGGTAACTCGGGAATTCTTCGGCACCGTTATAGTCAAAAGATTTTTAGACATTCTTAGAAAATGTTTATGGTTAAAAGATTTTGAAAAGTTTTATTCAAAACCTTAGTTTTTAAAAATCTTTCGTTCTCTATAACGAGAGCTCTGGTACCAAACTGTAACACCCCCAAATTTATACAACTTAGTACAGCGGAAGACTAGTTGGTGTTACGGGATAGCACATTACTCACATCATAGACAACGCATAAAAATCGCGTCGTTTAATATTAAATCATTTCCATTCATAAACAACAAAGTTACATCGGTCCCAAGTCATTACATTACATACAAAAATTTTACAAAGTGTTTGAATGGAAAAATATTGTTTAAGTGTGGGCCATAAATTCTTGTCGTCTTCCCGAGAATTACCTTCAAGTACCTGAGATAAAACATGTTAAAAGAAAAGGTCAGCGATAACGCCGAGTGAATTCATAGAGTTTAATAAATTCCATCAATATAACTTTGGTATAAAATTAGTACCAAAAATCAATTCGTACAAATCATTGTAATAGGCCGTAAAATAGCCAAAATCATTTTATACAAATCTTTGTAATAGGCCATAAAATAGCCAAAGTCATTTTATACAAATCCTTATCGAAAATCATAATATAGGCATTTGCCTTAAAAATTATTATACGAGCCAATGTCGTAAAAACATCATACAATACGTCTTATGACGTTGTATGAGAATAAAAACCGTTATATGAATATGGTTACGAAAACCAAAACATAAACATAATATCAATAGTATGACCCAGTATTGCTAGTCAGGCAATACATCGTAATTCGAAGCGTCTAATAGTATTTCGTTAGTTTTTGGATTATTATAAGCCGCATGACATTGTTACCTTACTAAACCAACAACGGGTAGCTAACCCGATACCAATTTTTCCCATCTAAAGTAGCGTGTCGTCACAAAGGTCACGCTATGGAAATCTTCTCATACATTAATTCGCTTACCAATCAATGTGGCACGACGGGGATCAACCGTCAAGGCGCGAACTGGGGTGATCGTCCCCAAATAGTACTATTAAATGCATAAGCGTCTACCAAATCCCGGTAGTTCACAATTCATGCTAATGGGACTTTTAGTGACATAACCTAACTTTAATAATCCATTTGATTTCATCTATCGGGTCCTTTAATCATTTATCAGGTCATACAATCGGGTCATTCAATCATTCGGGTCCAAATCAATAAACAAACAATTGGGACAAATGGTGTCCTAATTTTATAAAAACTAACATGTTATCTCCCTCGCGGGTTTATAAAACATTTATAAAAACATTTAAAAGAGTGCAAGGCTATGAACTCACGTTGATGTGGGAAGGCGGGTTATCGGCAATTCGGACGTACGGTACGTGCTTCAATCACGGAAACCTAGACAAATAGTACTCGGTCTTAGACGTTTGTCCAATGACTTTATAAAAATAACATCTATGTATACATATGATGATTATATATATATGATGATCAAGTGGGTTTACATATTCTCGTTTACTCCTTTTAGTGTTATATGTCGATAACTTTTATACTAGTTTACTAGTTTTACCCGTTTACGTGTCTTAAGCCCAATAAGCTTATTATAAGTTATTTAACTTATTTTAATCCATTTTGTACCTATATTATCAGTATGTATACTTTCCAAGTTGGGCCTAAATGGGTTAAGCCCAATAGATTCTTTTTACAAATTTTTATCCTACTTAGTCCATTTATTAGTCCAATATGTTTATTTAACTTGTTAATGTCCGTATGCCCTATAGTTCGGGTTTTGTCGGTTTTTACTTGTTATACATGTCTATATATCAGTATATAGGTTTTATAAAGTTTTCATTAGACGGGTCCAACCATCTAAGTTTTATTTAACAAAAACGTTAATTTTACGGCAATAGCCGAAAAAGTCGTAAAAATCATGTTTATAGCTTTTATTACTTATAAACATTATTTCACCACCATTTATATAATTTATCCATTTGATTAACCTTTTATATATATTTATATAAATAAGTTTTATAAGTTAGTGGGTTTTTATTTTACATTTTATATATTAAAATGTGAGTGCTTATATAATAGTATTATTCTTTAATTTCCAAAAATCTGATTTTTAACTTCATCTTCACCAAAACTGCCATATCTTGAGTTCTATATGGAGATAGAAGCTCAAATTTTTATCACATAAACTACATGATATGTGATACATTTAACTCTTCTATAGCTACTGTTGAATCATCTTCTAAATATTTTCTAAAAATCGTCCAAAACAGTAACCTCAGATTTATACCCTAAACTTGTTTTGATCATATCTCACTCATTATTTTGATTCCATTGCATGGCCAACTCTCACATGTGTACAAGACCCATAGCTTACTGTAAATCTATTCCACTTCATCATTTTATCAGTTTATGACTTACTTCTTTACTGTTTTATACAGCCATCAAATTTAACCAAGATTTTAACCTTGTTTCTTATGGTTTTTCACCTTTTTATCCATGATTATCAACAACAAATCCCCACATAACATTTTTATCATCATATAATCATCATAAATATATACAATAGGAAATAAAATACATGTTTACATAATCAAAATAACAAGAAGTTGAGGAGGACAATCTTTATACCACCATGATGATGTAGGTTGATCAAAACATGGATTTTTGATGGAGAAACTTGTGTTGCACCAAGACCATCTTCAAGACCACCATGCTCCATGAACTCCTTGTGGAAAATCAGCCTTGATACTCCATGGAAACTCCTCCTTGGATGTTATAATCACCACCAATCAATAGGGTTTCAAAAGGGCTTTAACATATGTAGAAACAACATAGGATTCCATGGTTAATTTTGATCAAATTTGGTGTTTAAAGGGTAATATGGGACGGCATGTTTGAGTAGGATGAGAGGATTTGTGTGTGGTATTGCATGGATGAATGAAGAGAGTGGTAGTAGTTTGATGGTTTTAGTTATATGGTGGCTTAACTTGTAAGCCTAAGTGGACAAGTGTCTTCCACTTTCTCTCAAACTTGACACCAAATGTTTGTGTTGGCTAAGTATGGACGGTTTGTAGTGGGGGGTGGGACAAGTGTAACTTGTCTCATCCCCATTTATTTACGGGTACTCCTCGATTCTAGTTTCCTCGATTTACGTGCCCTCGGGTCGTTTTACGAAAAACGTTTTTATAAATTATGAATCAACGTCAAAAAACGAATCCAATAAAAATTGTCTCATCAAAAACGGAGTTCGAAAACATAAATACGTAATCCTAAGGTTTCCGGTTTAGTCGTGAAGGACGTTAAAATAAAATCGTAAGTCCTAATCTCTTCTCGTAAATTCGTGAGTTTATGAACCAACACAAATTTAAAACTCCAAAATAATATTCATGGACAAATTTATTTTCTGAAATGTCGGACTGTCACCAAAGATGGTGTATGTAAACGTAAGCACGTAACGTTGAATCCTCCGGTTTAGACGTAGTCGATGCTACTTCAAGACGTAAATTCAAATTACTTCCCAAAAATAAGTGAGTTCATATTGTAACATTAAAATAATGTTTTCAAATAAATATTGAGAATAAAATATCAACCATAAATTGACGGATTGTCACATTTTGCAACCATATATTCAGTATGTTCACAAGTACGATGATCAGTTCTTTCACATTTAATACAGAAAATTACCTTAAGGCAAGTTTTAGTGAGATGGTTGTTTAGACCACATAAACCACATACCTTTTTAAAATTGTGTTTTGTATCTATAATGCAAAGAGTTAGGAGGCTCATCTCTAACTCGAGTTGTTGTTTGCTGTTTCTTGAGTTATATTTTAAGATCATTAATCTCTTGCATAACAAGAGACATTCGTTCATCTTCCTAAGACCTATCATTTTTCAATTTACTTGATGAAACTAAAGAGGTGGGTTCCCTTATGTGAACCTTAAGCAGGAGTTGAAGAGTTTTTTATTGTGTTAATTGTGACATTCTTAGAGGAACCACTCTTGTGTGTTGTTTGTGCCTTGATGATAGACTGGATAGTTTTAGGTCCAGTAGAGGGTTTAGCACCAGCAAGTTTCTCTAGAGGAGGAAGTGGGGTGCTTACTGAAGGCTCTGTATGTAACACCCTATTTTGATAATGGAAATGTCACACGTAATTATGGCGTGTCATCAAAGCATACAAGGAAAAATGTCTAAACATTACATGACCATAAAAGGAAAATACCGGAATTAAACATCGGTAGTCCAAAGTAAAGCTCATCACACACAAACATACGTATAGTAAAGGAAAGGACTAAACAATGTCCATAGCAAATGTATCAAAGGAAAGATAATGCATAAAGTAAAGAAAGGATAGAAAGCTTCCAGTCCATATGCACGTACTCTTAAAGTCTACGAGCGTACCTGAGTACCTGCCGTTTTGGGAACATAGAAAAGGAAAACGGTTGAGCAATACGCTCAGTGCACGGATGTACAATAAAGTATGAATAGGATAAGCATATAACATATAACAGCGGAAGAAACTAAGTCCCGAGTAACCTGGTTAAATCTTGATAAAACTGGTTTTATAGTTTGAAAAGCCTTATGTTTATCTTGTAAAACTGTTTGACATATTTTACCATTAGCCAATATAGGTCATGAAAATCCACCGTGCATGAATACTTGGAGGGGTGACCTTATCATGCAAATTAGAGGGGCTGCCTCTAATTTAATATTTTGATTTGGGTAGGAGGGATCAGCTCCTTGTGAAGGATGCAAGGCACACACCACATTCACCATGAAATCCTGACTGAAAACATGTAACTAGGATGCACCCATACGCCCCGCATGATAAATATAAAAATATGGCCAAAAGCTGAAGGGACGCCACGAGCAATCACTCCACCGTGGTGAAGTCATAACATCAGTGCCTCTAATGTTATGGTTATGGTACCTCCATAACTAGGTGAAACTGGTCATGCATGTATATGGCTATAGGTATTCTAAATTAAACATAAGCAAATCAAACACATAAACTTATACTACGGGAAAACATTTGGCTGCATACGGGGAATCCTAATAAGGAAAGAATGTCCATACTGTAAGGACGGGAATCCGTACCTTAAGTCCAGTGAACGAAGAAGACGAACCGAGAGGAATCCTACTTCTGTATCACTAGTGCTACATAAATACATACATGAATAAATATATGCTTACTAATACGTAACTGATTTTATGTCATGTCTTAGCTTATTTTATATGTTCTTATCATGTTTTACTGTTTTAAGCCTTAAACTGTGTTTATCTTATATTCTGATTACTCTGATTAAGTATTTCTGGTATTTCATGTATTATTATACTTACTGTGTAATAATAAGTAACTTTCCAGAAATAGCAGGTTTCCTAAAATAGAAAGTTTCCAAAAATAGAAAGTTCCAAAAATAGAAAGTTACCAAAAATAGAAAGTTTCCAAAAATAGAAAGTTTCCAAAAATAGAAAGTTTCTAAAAATAGAAAGTTTCCAAAAATAGAAAGTTTCTAAAAATAGAATTACTGCTTAAAATAGATAAGTTTCCATAAATAGATTAGTTGTCTGAAATAAATAAGTTTCTAAAAATAGAAAGTTTCCATAAATAGATTAGCTGCCTTATTTAAATAAGTATATAAGCCTAAGTGTTTTCATGATTATTTTCTAAGTCATATGATATAATGTATAGTTTATTAATTATTTCATGTAATTAAAATAAACTATAGGTTAAAATATTTAATTAAAGTATGTCATGTTTTTAATTAAATAAAGCTAAATACTTAGGTTAAAACATGTATTATTATTTATTAATAATATAACCTAAGTCATGTTAATTAATTAATTATAACCATGGTTTTTAAATAATTAATTAATTATAAGTCTAAAAATATAAAATACTTAGGTTAATAATTTCATGATTTTAATAATTAATATAACCTAAGTCATGTTATTAAATTAATCATGTCATATTTATTAATTTAGTTTTAACATATGATTATATAAAAAATAATCTTAACATAAACCGTGAACCGGATCTTGACTAGAACCCTTGAACCGGACATGAAATCGACACCATACCCCGAACCACTTCGGGGTTCCCCTTGTCTTGCTGCTGCTGTGGGACCCACACCAACCAACCGGGACCATATGGTCTCGGTGGTGGTCGAGTAGCCAAACCGAGACCCCCTTGGGGTTCGGTTTAGGCGTCGGCCAACACAAACACCCCTAAAAACACCCTTTTTGATTTCTCCAAAAACCATTTACATGCTTAATCTATGTTTTTAATTAGGTTTTAAAAACATCTTGTTCTTAATTAATTTTTAGATCAAATCAAAAAGAAAAAGGGTAAAAAGAATTATACTGAATGCGTGAATCCAAACAAGGATGAACAAACACGAACACTTGCACCAAAACCAAGATCAAAAATCAAATAAACACCCTCCTTGGTGTGTTTATGTGTGGCGGCCAAACAAAGAAAAAGAAGGAGAAGGAGAAAATATTTTTAGGTTTTTGGTTAATTCTTCTATAAAGTAAAAATGGGTAGTAATTTTCCCTTAACCCCTCTTTAGTGAAATTTGAGATGGGCTTGGCCCATTTCTTCCTTGTTGCCGCGGGTAGGGTCCCTACACGGGGTACCCGTACCGTTTTCCATGTCTCGATGTTTAATTGTTCGTTCATGTTTATTTGTGTTCGCGTTTAATGTGTTCTCGCTAAATAATCACCGTTACCTAATATATTTATTTCCGCTCGTAATAAATATATATATATACGTAATTAATAATAGTTCGTGATTTAATTACGTTCATGATTTCATGATCGCATGTTCGTGATTAATTATTGTTAAATGATTATTGCGTGCTTGTGCGTAATAAATACTTATCGTGTTCTAACACGTACGTAATATGTAAAATCCTAACATGTAATCGTAATCATGCTATAATAGGAAAGTTTTAATCTAGTACGTACGATCTTAAGGGTACTATTCATGATAGAAGCATGCGGGTTTTACAACTCTTCCCCCCTAAAAAGAATAATTCGTCCTCGAATTATAGATAAAGTAAACTGGAAAAGAAGAACATACCCGAATTCAAAATATGAAATGAGGGTAAGAAGCCCGGATAGACTCCTCTGTTTCCCAAGTGGCTTTCCGCTCGGTATGATCCCTCCATAGGATTTTGACGAATGGAATCGTCTTCCTTCTCATGACTCATTCTTGTCTGTCAATAACTCGTTCGGGTTCTTTTATGAAAGTGAGATCTTCACGTATCTGTTCCAATGGATACTGAACCATGTGAAGGGGATGATACTGGTACCCTCTGAGTAAGGACACATGAAACACATTGTGCACATGCGAAAGCTGCGGAGGTAACGCCAATCGGTAAGATACTTCACCAACTCGTTCAATGATATCAAACGGTCCGATGAAACGAGGACTGAGCTTCCCTTTAATCCCGAAGCGTCTAACACCACGTGCCGGCAATACCTGAAGGAAGACATGATCTCCTACATTAAAGTGTATGTCTGATAGTCGTAAAATCACACTCTTTAGGAAAAGAGGGTAAAATATAGGGAAGTAGGCACGACGATTTAGGAAAACCGTGTGTGAATGACCCTAAAAGTGAGTTCGTTCTCGAGGAGGCTAGTGTGTTGTGTAATGAATTGATTAAAGTTTGTGATTATATTGTAAAAGAGAAAAGAGAAATTGGGGTGAGAAGAGAAAGACGGTTACGAAGACGGATCGAGCTAAGACGAAAAAGTCGTTCACGTAAAACCGTAAAAAGCTACAAATTAAAAAAATTAAACCTAAAATTAATTATAAGTTAAAACTAAGTCTAAAATAATATAAATAAGAATAAAAATCCAATAAAAATATTTTAAAACCTTTTATTAATTAAATATTCAATTTTAAATGCTAATTAAAGCCCTAAAATTAAATATAATTAATCAAAATGTCCAAAATATTATTTTATTGAACAAATAACTTACTTATATTATCTAAAGACTAAAAAGTATTTTTCCTAAATTTCAAAAACTATTTTTCTATTTTTAAATCACTAAACACTATTTTTAAACTAAAATAATTATAAAAAATAATAAAATAATGCCAAAAATAATTTGACACTTTTAAAAATACTAATTTACTCTAATGAACAGTAGAAAAATGAAAAAGTTTGAAAAATATAAAATTTTTCACTAAAGGACAAAAACAGTTTAAATAAAAACCCTAATTAAACTAAATTAATTCTAAAAAATAATTAAAAAGTGAACAGTAAAAACTTTTTAAACCAAAAATCTTAAATTATTTTTCTAAGTCCAATAAAATTTTTGAAATCTAAAAATATTGATTTTTTACACTAAATGCCAAAAACAGAATATTAAAAAGTATTAAAAATAGCTAATTAATGTAAAAAATATTCAATGAACAGTAAATAAAATTCTAATTAAACAGAAAATCAAAAATAAAATAAGAAAAATATTAAAACAAATTTGAAGTCCTAACTCCTATTTTTAGTCACTAAAGACAAAAAATTAAGAAAGCTGAAAGTGACATGTGCCTGGGGTTTGTCTTTTAGCCCAGCAGTGGAAACAATGAGGCTAGCAGGGGGAACCTTTTTCCCACTGTTAGTGTAATTTTTTGTTCAGTTAAGCAATAAGCTTAGGAAAGCTTATTGTGAGTGCTTATTTTGGACAATAAGGCACCCCTACACTCAGTGGAGTGTAGGGAGTCAGATTAAACACAAAAAACAAACAATTACTTCACAAATTCAGGCTCAAATTGGCAAAAAATGTTACTGATTAAGGCCTAAGGTGGTCTGTGAGTATTTTGCTGGTCTATTTGGCACAAATGTGAATTTCAGACCTTCAAAACTTGCACACAAGTCTACCAAATGACATACAAACCCTACACAATCCTAAACAGACCTGATATCTAGCAATAAACAAGCTATGATGAACAAATTTCACATGAAAACTGGCAAAAATGGGGCTTACTGAATTTTGCTAGTAAATAACCTTTTTTAACATGCAAACTTGTTTTATACTTTACCAAACTGAAAACCAAAAGCATATATCACATACTAACCACCTAAGAAGTGTTTTAAACATGTTTTTACACAAGATTGATAACAATTAACCAATGTTAAACCCTAATCCGAACACCCCTTAATCTTCTGAACTTGATTTTTAACAAAGCAAAGCTATTCTAAACTACACAAATCTGATCCTAATCACCTCTAACATGCATTCAAACATCAAATGAACATAAATCAACAGATAAGCTAACACTTAAGCAACTTTCACACAAATTCATGCAAAGCTCATAAAACTGAAATATTTTGAAACTGAAAAAGAAACAAGGGATTTACCTTGTGGGACCCACATCCAGGTCCCACAATGGCTGCAATGCCATCTCCATTCAGGCTGGGGCCTGAGCAGAACCTCTATAAGCTGCTTATGTAGCTTATGCTTGATATAATAAAATGAAATGGATAAAAAATGGATACTTTTTTTGCTTCTTGTTTCCTGCACACCACAACCAACAAGAAAAGAGAACAGGTAGAGTAAGCTTGTCACAAGCTTATCAGGCTTGTGATGAGCTTATGCTACAGTAAATGCCAAGGTAAAAAAAAAGTAAAATGAGATTTTTTTGAAAATTCAAAAAACTTGAAAACCCTTGAAACGGATTAAAAAGCTTATACAAGCTTAGTAGCTTATTTGGTTATCCACCAAATAAGCTAATAGCTTCTATAACTTTCACAGAAAGTTCAAGGCTTTGGATTGAGTATCCTCTCACCAAACCTTAACTTTCTGAATTACACTTAACAAAACCAAAAAGGATTATGGAACTCAGCTAGCTTTCAATCAAATACCAACTTTTACAATTTATAAAAAGGAATTACTTTTTCAATCAAATACCAACTTTTATTAACTTATAAAAAGGGATTACAATTTTCGAAAAGCTAAAACTGGAACAAGTGATAGAGGTCACATGCGACCTCTATTTATACAAGTGAAAGGAACTATCTAGAAAAGCAGAAACAATAACCCTAATTTGCTGAAAAGCCCTAATTGCCCTTGGTCTTCACGTTTGAAAATTACTGTCAAGGATCACATGTGAGGGTATGCTGTTGCCAGGCTGTTGGAAAGTGATCATAGCCATCCAAATACTCCTTTGGGAACACGAAATTGGCGTGGCCCGTTGATTTTCTGAAAAGATTCGAAGTATGTCATTTTTGGGGGAGCAGGGGTGTCTGTGTGGGGTCCAGGGGTCACGGGAAAGGGTATTTTGTTGGTGGGTTGGGATGAGAAAGGTGTTAATTAGCAATCTGGAGTTGTTAAACGAAAACCCCTTTGATTTAGTTAATTTTTGGATTAGGGTTTATAAGGTTTGGGGGGGATAAGCAGATGGTATTTGATTGTTTTTAGGGTGGGATTAATTTAAATAAGGTGTTAGGAGGGAAAGTTAAACTGATTTAATAATCAGTTAAACTTATTTAAGTGGGTTGTGGACGTGGCAGGTTGGGGGATGGTGATTGGTGGGTGAGTAGATAGTGGGTGATGTATCAAGCAGGGAGTGGTGGAGTTAAGTTGTATTGTCTGGCAGTTTTGGCCCCTTGACTCTTCTTGTCTTGCTACGTGATGAATAAACATTGACAACGCCCAAATCACTCTTAACAACTTTTGCCAACTTGCTGAAAATGGCCCATCATAGTTTCAAACTTTTTCCAAGGACCACTCATGTAATTTAAGCATTCTTCAAGGGCTAGATATGCATACTCTTGGTAATTTAGGGACCTCAATGTAATTTATGAGTTTACAAGGGTATAAATTGCCAAGTCCTCCAAAGTTGAGGGATCATTCTTGCCAAATCTTCAAACTTCAAGGTCTTGATAGGAAAATCATGATTTAGGTCCGGTTCATTGTGCGGCTTCGTTTCCCGTGTTCGTTTTTGATTGATTCTTGTGATCTTTTTGTCTTTTCCTCAATATCCGTACCTAAAATACACAAGCAACAAACACGAGCATATATTTGGCAGTTTTAATGATATTTTATGCATTTTAAGCCCGAAATGGACGATGAGACTATGTATAAAAGTAGTCTCATCACTCCCCCATACTAAACCATTGACGTGCCCTCACGCAATGCTAGAATAAAGTATCGTAGCACCTCCAAAATTCATTTTATTTACTTTATTGAATGATAAACTAGCTACACTACTACTATTTCTACTACTTGCGTTTTAGACATAATGTATGATTTTCATCGCAAAATGGGACGTTTAGGTTCATAGAATAAGAACACGTGAATGCTTCGTTAGAAAAAATTTCATCGTCCTCGATTTTCACCCTAATTCCATGCCAAGCGTGCAACGAGATCATTGTCATTATAAGTTAGTAATGCTAACACTACTCATATGCCCTAATCACGTACTTATTCTCCAATTATTCCTAAGTTGTATCTCTTATATTTTATTTTGTCTTGAATGTTTCACGAGGATACATTGTTTGACTTATGCGATAATAGAGATTTAGGTCTAAAAATAGAGTCCTAACGGTGTAACCAAGACCATCAAATCAATAACCCCTCCCAATAGACAACGATGTCAAAAAATTAAGTTGACAAGAAGAATCGATAAACACGGTTTTATAACGGTTTTGAACATGAGACTTATTACCAAGACTTTTATACGCCCCCTAACGGAAGGGCCTTATTATCTTTGGTTTACCTCCATCTTTTATTCAACTTCGCCATGAAGCTTTTATTATGACTTCGGTCTTGCCTTGCCTTTTATTATCCGCCTCATCGGTGGTTTTATTAGCCAAAGACGTATATCCTCACGCTAAAGCGAATTTTGGATCTTTAAAGCTTCGAAGATTAAGGCTTGATTCACTTTCAATTTTGCATAGATTTTTCGGCCTTGTGGGGCTTCAAATTGTTTGCTAGATTTAGGTGAGCACTTGAAATCTTATTATTGGGTGAAGCTTTCGATTATTCGGGTTGCCAATACTTCAAAACTGTGACGCTGGCGATACCTTAATGTCTTCCCAATTTAATTACACGAAAGCTACTAGAAAAGACTAGAAACCCAACAATCCTAACTAAACCGCTAAGTCAATATTTATTAAGCAAAAAATATTTACATTGCGAAGGGAGAATAAGCAAACAACGAGAACACATGAGTTTTTGAAAGAATACGAGTACTCTACGTTTAGCATAGTAACTTATAATTAACTCTATCATTTCTCGTCCTCATTTAAGAGACTTAGCCTAATGTGAAGTTAAGGAATCAAAGCTAAGTGCTCAACACGCACGGTCGAGTCAAAAATTACTCTTATTCTCGCCATCGGAAAATCTACATTCGTATCTTCAGACACTTATAAAACATGAGAAAAATTTTAAAATTTGGCCATTTTTAGCCTTATTTTGCAACAAAACGATAAACAAAAAGATAAATTTTTGGAAAGCGTGAAGGTTTGGCAAGGCAAGTATCTATTCACCCCCCCATACTATAGTTAAACATTGTCCTCAATGTTTTGAGTCTAGGGGTGCAAACACCCCCATACTAGAGACGTAGTCGAATGCCTAATCTAGCATAGAAAGGGTGTAACCAATAAATTAAAGCCGTTTATGAAGTGTGCTAATAACCTAAGGTTAGAACATCAAAAGGATATATCATGGATATTGAGAAAGTTTTCAAAGCAAACGATCAAGTGCTCCCATAAAACGAACACGAGAGGCTCCAATCGTGAAGATCATGATCTAAAAACCACATATCACAAACAACCACGGAACAAAGATTGGAAGGGCACAAATCCCCACACGTTAAACTATTTAGAAAGCAATAATATGTACATGGATAAGCATGGGTCTCCCCCACGAGGCACCTTGTTTTTGATAACCGAGTCAAAAGCTCGACTCGAATCCCCATAAATGTGATCATTTAGGAATAATCATGGTATGGTCAATTTTTGGTGGGACTTACATGTAATAAAGGCCCAAAAACAACCGGTATAAAGGACTAAGTCCTTTGATGGTGCAAAATACCGGGATCGAAGATGGCGTTCTCGTTTTCATCGGAAAAACAAATCAACGCCACTTCATCATGAGTCAACAAAAACCCAAAGGGTTTCAAGAAAATAGATGAGAAGAAATAGAAGGGTGGGACAATGGGTAAGTCATAAAAACATTGAGCTACTCGAGGTAGACTCCCACCAATCAAATAGAAAGATTTTCCATTTATTGCATCGGTGGAAGACCGAGATTTCCCTTTATAAGCAATTCCGGGATCAAATATCTCGTCCTCGGTGGAGAAAGGGGAGGGAACATAAGGGGATTCCCCCACACTAAGTCCACACAAAGCATCGTCAAAAGGAGAAGACGAGCTTGTAGCACTCAATACACGTGGTGATGACGGAGTTAGAGTTGTAGAAAAATCTTTTAAATCCAATTTAAAATCTTTTCCTTTTTCATCTTTTAAACTCTCCTTATGAAAACCCGATTTAATTATGTCAAAAATATTTGGTGTTTCTAAAGCAATGTTAGTCACACTAAAAATTCTCACATTTGAAAACCGTTTTGGTATAGGTGGTGGTAAGTTCTCAAAACGTTTGTCGATAAAGAAAACTCCCCCATCGGGATCAACATATTCATCATCCGAAGAATCATTCACAATTGGAATCGTAGGCTTAACACTCTTAACCTCCACCGGCGGAGGGGACGGAACTCCATTTTTATCATCAACTCCTAAAACTCTTTTTGAAATCTTTTTGCAAATGTTTTTGATGGTATTGACATTGTACAAAGACGTGATAGAATACACATGAGAAAGTGTGGAGTTTTGAGTTGCATTTATGACGAGTTCTTCCTCATTGAAACGAAGAGTGATTTTCCTTGCATGCACATCGATAAGTGCTCTCGAGGTATCCAAAAATGATCGACCTAAGATTAGAGGAACTTTAGGATCGATAGGGATGTCAACAACAATAAAGTCTACGGGATAGTAGAACTTTCCAACTTTCACGAAGACGTCCTCGGCTACTCCACAAGCTAGAATCGTAGAATGATCGGCCATCTCGATTGACATTCTTGAAGGAGTGAGATTAGGAAGATTGAGCGATTTAAAAATCTCAAGAGGCATCAAATTAATACTAGCACCAAGATCGGCCAAGGCGTAGCATTCTTCCATGTCTTGTATAGCACATGGGATTAAAAACTTGTCGGGATCACCGACTTTTTTAGGTATGCGGCTAAGAAAAACCGAAGAACAACTAGACGATTTTTGCAATTTCTCTTTGTTATTTAACATACTTTTGAAGTTCGCGCAAATCGAGGCATCATGACTAAGGCGTCGGCAAAACTTATATTAAAATGCAAGTCACGAAACATTTTCATAAAAAGTTCAAATTGATAATTATTTCGTTCTTGTGCCTTTTCCTTGTCTCGTCTTGAAGGGTAAGGTAAGGGTGGTGTGGGTTGGGGCATAGGCAAAGGAATCGGCCTTGGAATCTCGGGTTCCATGATTGGTATTGGTTCAACCGTAGGTGTGGTTTGAGTGGTACTTCGTGGGCTTGGAATTTGCTCCTTTTCTACCACCACCTCGGGTTCTTTCTCTTTTTCCTTCTCCGTAGAAGTACTTGGACGAGAAATGGGTTCTTTGAAAGTTTTACCACTACGAGTAGTAATAACATTCAATTCTCCTTTCGGGTTCACGATGGTATCACTAGGAAGACCACCCGAAGAAGAAGGTTTACACATGATAGCTTCAAACATTTTTCCCATTCGGTCTTCAAACTTAGATTGCCTAGCATCCGCTTTTAAAAACTCTTGCTTAATCTCATGTTGACCTTGCTCCATTTTTTGTTGATTTTGTTGGAGCCGTTGAACATTTCGTTCCATTTTATTAGCATGAATTTTAAGTTCATTAGCAAGTTCGTTTTTAAGCTCGTTTTTCAACTCGGATCTTAAGCTAACCATTTCACGTTGCATATTGTCAAACTTAGCATCGTTTGCCTTAGCATAATTCAAAAATTCTCCTTGAAGATTTTTGGTGTGATCATTTTGAAAGCCTTGTGTGGTAGTTTGAAAATCACGGTTTTGGTTTTGGTTCAAAATTTGCCCATTTCCACTTTGATAATTACCCTTGTTGTAATTACGTTGATTGCCTTGATAATTACTACCTTGATTGTTGTTTCGATAGTTATTAGCATTTTGATTTGGTGGAGCTTGATTTTGGCGGGAACCTTGACCGTTTTGGTTATAAGTTCCCGTGGCTACATAAGCACTCGAAGTGTTACCATCCGCGGTAATGCACTCGGAAAGATCATGAGCTCCACCACACGACAAACAACTCTTAGAAACCGCTTTAACAGAAGCGGAATTTGAAGCTTCTTGATTTTTCCAATGAGTCATAAGGTTAGCAAATCTATCAAAAAACCGATTTTCTTCATTAGCTTCATCTTGCAAGGCATTAATGCTACGAGACGATGACGAGCCCATTTTGGCAACACTCGGTGTGTTACGAGGGCTATAAACCTTAGACCTATTTTCAATTATCACCAAAGCTTCCTCAACCGTTTTACACAAAAATTTACCACCCGCGGCGGCATTTAAATAATCCCTTTCATGATCATTAAGTCCATTGTAAAACGTGTCAATTTGGTGTAAGTCGGAAAAACCGTGATGAGGACATTCATGTAACATCTCCTTAAACCTATT
This sequence comes from Glebionis coronaria, assembly GCA_025667525.1. Taxonomy (NCBI): domain Eukaryota; kingdom Viridiplantae; phylum Streptophyta; class Magnoliopsida; order Asterales; family Asteraceae; genus Glebionis; species Glebionis coronaria. The sequence goes on from CM046874.1 coordinate 175,876,551, forward strand.
CCAAGCCGTTGAAAAACTTTCATTACATTCTTGTGAAAATTTTGAAATCTCGTTTTTCAAATGCGTAGTCTTAGAATTGGTTCACGAATTTTGAAACGAGATCCTTCCACGTCAATATAGAATTGGGTGGCTCTTTCTCTAACCAAATTTTAGCGGGCCTCGCTAAGGAATACGGAAAAAGCATCATCTTAATCGAGTCATTCGAGACATCCTTAAATTTGCAAGTGGTGGTAAGACGATTGAATTGGCGGATATGGTTGTGGGGATTGTCTTTCTCATCACCACGGAATTTGTTGTTTTGGATCATCGACAACAAACCCGTTTTCACCTCAAAATTCTCGGCAAGGATAGCGGGAATCACAATAGCCTCTCCATAACCCTCGGTGGGTGCTTGAAGTAACTCCATCATAGTTCGGTTCGCCATGGTTGGTGCTTCTCTTACAATGGGTTCGTCAATAGGAGACTCCTCACTAGAATGATTTGGAGTGGGAGTTTTGTTCTTTCGTTTACGTGTACGTCTCGCTTGATTACGAGTTAGCATAAACGTCATGTACAACGAGGGGACGAGCAAAGAAGATTCTTTTTGGTGTTTTTGTATTTTTCAATTTTTTTGTGGTTTTTGATTGTATTAACCTTTTTGGATATTGGTGAAATGTATTAAGTAGACAAAAATCTACAAATCTCCTCCTTAATCAAATCTCTTGATTAAAGAAGCCTCAAGGAATGAAATCGATCACGTGAAGTGAACGCCTTCGATGACTTTAGAACGTTGGTGGAACACCAAAACGTTCAAGAGGATTTAATCAAATGAAACCAAGAAAATATATATGATATGTAATAATACTGGGCGGCAAAACCCCCGATTAGCTCTCAAAATCAAATACTCACAAGCAAGCGGGGAAACGAGGCGGCGCGAAGCACTTAAGAGCCTTTTTCCTTAGGATATATTTTATAATATCCGCCTTATACCCACCTTATAGTTTGTATTTTCAAGATTAAGCTTCTCGAAAGTATTTATCTATTTTTGCCTTTTTTCTTTGGTTTGAGATTCGAATACAATGATTGAGTAATGACCTCCCAAGTCAAGGTTGTGATTTCTCATGTATTTGGAGTACTTGTGAATTTATTGTTCTACGTATACAATATAGTAATAGTATTCACACAAAAACCGAAAACCGATAATACGTATTAGTAGAGTGCTACTAATACAAATACTAATTATGGCTATATAAAAAACAACAATTGTTCAATCAAAACACAACACGCCTCCCCGGCAGCGGTGCCAAAATGATAGTCGTAAAATCACACTCTTTAGGAAAAGAGGGTAAAATATAGGGAAGTAGGCACGACGATTTAGGAAAACCGTGTGTGAATGACCCTAAAAGTGAGTTCGTTCTCGAGGAGGCTAGTGTGTTGTGTAATGAATTGATTAAAGTTTGTGATTATATTGTAAAAGAGAAAAGAGAAATTGGGGTGAGAAGAGAAAGACGGTTACGAAGACGGATCGAGCTAAGACGAAAAAGTCGTTCACGTAAAACCGTAAAAAGCTAAAAATTAAAAAAAAATTAAACCTAAAATTAATTATAAGTTAAAACTAAGTCTAAAATAATATAAATAAGAATAAAAATCCAATAAAATATTTTAAAACCTTTTATTAATTAAATATTCAATTTTAAATGCTAATTAAAGCCCTAAAATTAAATATAGTTAATCAAAATGTCCAAAATATTATTTTATTGAACAAATAACTTACTTATATTATCTAAAGACTAACAAGTATTTTCCTAAATTTTAAAAACTATTTTTCTATTTTTAAATCACTAAAAACTATTTTTAAACAAAAATAGTTATAAATAATAATAAAATAATGCCAAAAATAATTTGACACTTATAAAAATCCTAATTTACTCTAATGAACAGTATAAAAATGAAAAAGTTTGAAAAATATAAAAATTTTCACTAAAGGACAAAAACAGTTTAAATAAAAACCCTAATTAAACTAAATTAATTCTAAAAAATAATTAAAAAGTGAACAGTAAAAACTTTTTAAACCAAAAATCTTAAATTATTTTTCTAAGTCCAATAAAATATTTGAAATCTAAAAATATTGATTTTTTACACTAAATGCCAAAAATAGAATATTAAAAAGTATTAAAAATAGCTAATTAATGTAAAAAACATTAAATGAACAGTAAATAAAATTCTAATTAAACAGAAAAATCAAAAATAAAATAAGAAAAATATTAGAACAAATTTGAAGTCCTAACTCCTATTTTTAGTCACTAAAGACAAAAAAATTAAGAAAGCTGAAAGTGACATGTGCCTGGGGTTTGTCTTTTAGCCCAGCAGTGGAAACAATGAGGCTAGCAGGGGGAACCTTTTTCCCACTGTTAGTGTAATTTTTTGTTCAGTTAAGCAATAAGCTTAGGAAAGCTTATTGTGAGTGCTTATTTTGGACAATAAGGCACCCCTACACTCAGTGGAGTGTAGCGAGTCAGATTAAAAAAACAAACAATTACTTCACAAATTCAGGCTCAAATTGGCAAAAAAATGTTACTGATTAAGGCCTAAGGTGGTCTGTGAGTATTTTGATGGTCTATTTGGCACAAATGTGAATTTCAGACCTTCAAAACTTGCACACAAGTCTACCAAATGACATACAAACCCTACACAATCCTAAACAGACCTGATATCTAGCAATGAACAAGCTATGATGAACAAATTTCACATGAAAACTGGCAAAAATGGGGCTTACTGAATTTTGCTAGTAAATAACCTTTTTTAACATGCAAACTTGTTTTATACTTTACCAATCTGAAAACCAAAAGCATATATCACATACTAACCACCTAAGAAGTGTTTTAAACAGGTTTTTACACAAGATTGATAACAATTAACCAATGTTAAACCCTAATCCAAACACCCCTTAATCTTCTGAACTTGATTTTTAACAAAGCAAAGCTATTCTAAACTACACAAATCTGATCCTAATCACCTCTAACATGCATTCAAACAACAAATGAACATAAATCAACAGATAAGCTAACACTTAAGCAACTTTCACACAAATTCATGCAAATCTCATAAAACTGAAATATTTTGAAACTGAAAAAGAAACAAGGGATTTACCTTGTGGGACCCACATCCAGGTCCCACAATGGCTGCAATGCCATCTCCATTCAGGCTGGGGCCTGAGCAGAACCTCTATAAGCTGCTTATGTAGCTTATGCTTGATATAATAAAATGAAATGGATAAAAAATGGATACTTTTTTGCTTCTTGTTTCCTGCAACACCACAACCAACAAGAAAAGAGAACATGTAGAGTAAGCTTGTCACAAGCTTATCAGGCTTGTGATGAGCTTATGCTACAGTAAATGCCAAGGTAAAAAAAAGTAAAAATGAGATTTTTTTGAAAATTCAGAAAACTTGAAAACCCTTAAAACGGATTAAAAAGCTTATACAAGCTTAGTAGCTTATTTTGTTATCCACCAAATAAGCTAATAGCTTCTATAACTTTCACAGAAAGTTCAAGGCTTTGGATTGAGTATCCTCTCACCAAACCTTAACTTTCTGAGTTACACTTAACAAAACCAAAAAGGATTATGGAACTCAGCTAGCTTTCAATCAAATACCAACTTTTACAATTTATAAAAAGGAATTACTTTTTCAATCAAATACCAACTTTTATTAACTTATAAAAAGGGATTACAATGTTTGAAAAGCTAAAACTGGAACAAGTGATAGAGGTCACATGCGACCTCTATTTATACAACTGAAAGGAACTATCTAGAAAAGCAGAAACAATAACCCTAATTTGCTGAAAAGCCCTAATTGCCCTTGGTCGTTTGAAAATTCCAGTCAAGAATCACATGTGAGGGTATGTTGTTGCCAGGCTGTTGGAAAGTGATCATAGCCATCCAAATACTCCTTTGGGAAAACGAAATTGGCGTGGCCCGTTGATTTTCTGAAAAGATTCGAAGTATGTCATTTTTGGGGGAGCAGGGGTGTCTGTGTGGGGTCCAGGGGTCACGGGAAAGGGTATTTTGTTGGTGGGTTGGGATGAGAAAGGTGTTAATTAGCAATCTGGAGTTGTTAAACGAAAACCCCTTTGATTTAGTTAATTTTTGGATTAGGGTTTATAAGGTTTGGGGGGATAAGCAGATGGTGTTTGATTGTTTTTAGGGTGGGATTAATTTAAATAAGGTGTTAGGAGGCAAAGTTAAACTGATTTAATAATCAGTTAAACTTATTTAAGTGGGTTGTGGACGTGGCAGGTTGGGGGATGGTGATTGGTGGGTGAGTAGATAGTGGGTGATGTGTCAAGCAGGGAGTGGTGGAGTTAAGTTGTATTGTCTGGCAGTTTTGGCCCCTTGACTCTTCTTGTCTTGCTACTTGATGAATAAACATTGACAACGCCCAAATCACTCTTAACTTTTGCCAACTTGCTGAAAATGGCCCATCATAGTTTCAAACTTTTTCCAAGGACCACTCATGTAATTTAATTATTCTTCAAGGGCTAGATATGCATACTCTTGGTAATTTAGGGACCCCAATGTAATTTATGAGTTTACAAGGGTATAAATTACCAAGTCTTCCAAAGTTGAGGGATCATTCTTGCCAAATCTTCAAACTTCAAGGTCTTGATAGGAAAATCATGATTCGGGTCCGGTTCATTGTGCGGCTTCGTTTCCCGTGTTCGTTTTTGATTGATTCTTGTGATCTTTTTGTCTTTTCCTCAATATCCGTACCTAAAATACACAAGCAACAAACATGAGCATATATTTGGCAGTTTTAATGATATTTTATGCATTTTAAGCCCGAAATGGACGATGAGACTATGTATAAAAGCAGTCTCATCAATGTCCCTACGATGCTTATCGGCGTAACTCTTCTGACGTGACCGTGCTTCCTGAATTTTCTGCTTAGCTACTGCGATCTTTTCATTGGTCATCTCTATGATTTCAGGTCCTTCAAGTGTTCGCTCGTCAACCTGACCCCAGCAGATTGGGGCGCGACACTTTCTGCCATACAACATCTCGAAAGGAGCACACTTGATACTTGCGTGCCACTGTTGTTGTATGCAAACTCCACCAAACAGATGTAATCGTCCCAATCACCCGTCCATTCAAACGCACATGACCTCAACATGTCTTCCAACGTCTGAATGGTTCGTTCCGACTGTCCGTCCGTTTGAGGATGAAAAGTCGTGCTAAGCTTAAGTTGTGTACCCCAAGCTTTCTGCAGACTCTTCCAAAATCGTGAAGTGGAACGAGGATCTCTGTCTGAGACGATGCTGGATGGTGCACCGTGGAGTCTCATGATCTCTCTTCTGTACGTATCGGCGAGTTTACTTACCCAATCTTCCTTGCGGATCGGTAAAAAATGAGCTGATTTGGTAAGTCGATCTACGATAACCCAAATTGCATCGTGATTCCTCTTGGTAGGCGGAAGACCGGTAACAAAATTTATGGTGATTTTGTCCCACTTCCACTCTGGAATATCTAACGGTTGAAGGAGACCACCAGATCGTTGATGCTCGATCTTAACCTGCTGGCTGGTAAGACGTAAATGGCCACATCCTGTTTCATACCACTCCACCAAAAATACTACTTGATGTCATGGTACATCTTAGTCGAACCAGGATGTATAGAGAATGGGGAGCTATGCGCTTCAGCTAACAAGGCTTCCCGGAGTTCTTGGTTATCAGGAACATAAAGTCTCGTGCCCTGCCATACGATACCATCTGCATCTACTCTGAATTCTGTCTGTTTCTCCAAATTCTGTACTATCGCCCAGATTTCTCCGTCATCCTTCTGAGCTTCCCTAATTTTAGAGAGTAACTCGGGTTCTACTCTAAGATTAGCCCAGTAACCTTGTTGTCCATGTACCATGATCTTGATGTCAAGTCACTCCAAGTCTCTTATGATTTCCTCTTCGATTTTAATGCCGTTGATCATTCCGGACTTCCTGCTAAGAGCATCTACTACTACATTTGCCTTTCCGGGATGATACTGTAGATTAATGTCATAATCCTTCAACAGCTCTAATCATCTCCTCTGCCTCATGTTCAATTCACGTTGAGTGAAGATATACTTCAAGCTCTTGTGGTCCGTGAAAATGTCACATGATTCTCCATACAAGTAGTGCCTCCATATCTTCAATGCAAACACGACTGCAGCATGTTCCAAGTCATGCGTGGGGTAATTTTCTTCATAAGGCTTAAGCTGCCGTGAAGCGTACGCGATCACTTTCCCATGTTGCATGAGGACACAGCCAAGTCCCTTCCCCGATGCATCGTTGTAGATTTGAAATCCACCCGTACCAGATGGGAGAGTAAGAATAGGTGCAGATACTAGCTTCTGCTTCAGGTCTTCAAAGCTCTTCTCTCGTTCTTCAGTCCAGACGAATTTCTCCCCTTTTCGCATCAGCTTGGTCAATGGTAGTGCTAAGCGGGAAAAGTTCTCCACGAACCTACAGTAATAGCCAGCTAAGCCTAAGAAACTGCGGACTTCCGTCGCTGATGTCGGCCTTGGCCACTTAGTAATGGCCTCAACCTTCGCTGGATCCATAGTGATTCCTTCTGCTGATACAATGTGACCTAAGAATGCCACCTTTTCTAACCAGAACTCACACTTGGAGAATTTAGCATACAGCTGCTTCTGGCGAAGAATCTGTAGTACTGTACGAAGATGGTCCTCGTGTTCCTCCTTGGACTTTGAGAAAATCAGGATGTCATCGATGAAGACAATGACGAACTTGTCCAGAAATTCAGAAGATTCTGTTCATCAAATCCATGAACACTGCTGGAGCATTTGTCAGGCCAAATGGCATAACTACAAACTCGTAGTGGCCATAGCGGGTACGAAAGGCAGTCTTAGCGATGTCCTGCTCCTTGACCCGTAGCTGATGATAGCCTGATCTAAGATCAATCTTGGAGAAGTGTTTGGCCCCTTGGAGTTGGTCAAACAGATCGTCAATACGTGGCAGTGGATATCTATTCCGGATAGTAATCTTGTTGAGCTCGCGATAGTCTATGCAAAGACGCATACTGTCGTCCTTCTTCTTAACAAACAAGACCGGTGCGCCCCATGGAGATGCGCTCGGTCGAATGAAACCTCGTTCAAGAAGTTCTTGCAGTTGATCCTTCAGCTCCTTCAGCTCTATGGGAGCCATGCGATAAGGAGCCTTGGAGATTGGTTCAGCTCCTAGAATAAGCTCGATTCTGAATTCCACTTCTCGTGCAGGTGGTATGCCCGAAAGTTTTGCTGGAAAAACATCTTGGAATTCTGACACTATTGGTTGATCCTGAATTGATGGAGATTCAGCATCCATGTCGTGAACCGTAGCTAGATAACCCTCGCAGCCATGTGACAGTAGTGCACGCGCTTGCAGGGTAGATATGATTTGTACAGACCGTCCGAGTATGAACCCGTTATGAATGTACTCTGGTGCATTAACATCACCGAAGATAACTCGATATGAATGGCAGTCTATGGTAGCATGATGCTTGGATAGCCAATCCATGCCCAAAATCATGTCGAATTTATTCATGTCCAGCGGAAGTGCGTCAAGAGGTCGAACCTTATCGTCAAATTCTAGGGGAAGACTCTTGTATACATGGGTGATTAATACAGAGTCCCTCAAAGGCGTGGAAATAGTAAGCCTATTCTCTAGTGGCATGGGGAGCATCCTAATGTTCTTAACATAAGCAGTAGAAATAACCGAGTGAGTAGCACCCGTATCGGAAAGAACACATACAACTTGACCACACATATACAAGATTCCAGTGATGGTACCTGTAGACTTGTTGGCCTGGTCTCGAGATGTCGTGTAGACACGCCCGGTGGTAGGAGGCGGCTTGGAATCAGCATGTCCCGATGTACCCTCCATCTCGCCCTTACGGCAATCCTTCATGATATAGCCAGGAAGACCACACTTGAAGCATGCGTCAGTGTTACGGTGACATGGCCCTGGGTGCCTACGATGGCAAGTAGAGCAAAGAGGATGAGTAAATCCTCTAGCAGGTGCTCTGGCTGGTTGGGAACCTGATAAAACATTTTACATAAGACATGATAATAGGGTACAAAGGACAATGTGGATAAACGTATGATTGAATACCAGTGATAGCTGGACGGCTAGGTTGTGAACCTCTCTGGTTTTGGTCCCTACCATTTCCATGGTTCCTGGTAGAAGTTTTTGCTAAAGTGTCAGAATATGAGTTATAACATGAAATCATAAAGAAATGCGTAAGTATTAGGACCTGCTGCCATTGGAGTGTCCAGAATTGTGACGGTGATTATCATTACCGCCACGCCTGTCCGTAGCAGAACGGTCGTTAGTCTGACCGTTTCCCTTGGGCTGATGAGGTTGCTGCTGAGTGACCAGTCCCCAGTTTTCTACCTGGAAGATACATTTAAAGAGATGAATAATTGACATAAATGAAAGAATACGGATTGATCACCGCTTGAATACGAATTTTTACCTCTTGTCGGGTCTCTCAGCTTCCCCGAACTCATCTCTCTCCTACAGCATCTCCAGCTTACGTGCTGCATCGTCCACTTGTGCTACAGTGTTGAACGTAGCACACACCAGATTGTTTGCGACCGAAGTGTGAAGAGCCCACCTAAAGTGGTGTGCCTGCTCTTCAGAAGTACCTGCTGCCGCACCAAGGAAACCAACTAAGCGAAGAAAGCGTTGCATAAACTCGTTGCTTTTCTCCCCAACTCTCTATCGGATCCCATGGTACTCTCTCTTGAGCTTGTCTTGCTCAGCCTTGGGAAAGAACTGCTCCATCACCCTGTCCTTGAACTAAGCCTAAGTCAAACCAGCAACCCACTCGTCACCACCCTCAGACTACATCAACGCTAACCACCAATTAAGCACATCGCCTTCGAACCGATAGCATGCCAACCTCGCCTTGTATGCGGGGTCACAGCCCATGGCATTAAAAATCTTCTTGATATGAGCCAACCAGCTCTCAGCATCGCTGAGGCTATCTGTTTTCTCAAAAGCTCGAGGACGGAGCTTGTTGAATCTCTCTAGCCATACTGCTAAGGTCACTAGAGGAGGAGGAGGAGGTGCCTGATTATGCTGTTGTTGTTGGCAGCTTGAACTTAAGCCCTGATGTCGTTCCTCAGTTGAGGAAGCAAAGCTTGCATAGCAGCTTGAACTGCAGCATTGAGCTGTTCATGTTCGCGTGTGAGAACCATCTGACAGTATAACATAAAACATATGATTAAACAGATCAAAACATAAAATATATACATGAAAAAAATTTATACCAAAATTTCAAGAGAAAAAATTTATGCAAGAAAATTTTGTGTATGAATGCATGATGCAGTTTTATGAAAACTTTTGTATGCTCGAGTGGTCAGTTCACCCAAAACAAAAGACATGGCGAGGGGACGCCTATGGGTCGGTCCCAAATTTAAAAGTTTTGATAAAACACATGCGACTAAATAGGGCCAGTCCTGTACCAACCATTACTTAGTCATAAACCTGCGACAATGACATATATATGTATGCATGAAAATGATGAATGCATGAAAACAACTGTCAGTTCTAGGAAGACCGTAGTGACTACCCACTAATCACAGGTCATATTTTGAGAGCCTACAGGTCGAAGCCTTGGCTCTGATACCATAATTGTAACACCCCATTTTGATAATGGAAATGTCACACGTAATTACGGCGTGTCATCAAAGCATACAAGGAAAAATGTCTAAACATTACATGACCATAAAAGGAAAATACCGAAATCAAACATCGGTAGTCCAAAGTAAAGCTTATCACACACAAACATACGTATAGTAATGGAAAGGACTAAACAATGTCCATAGCAAATATATCAAAGGAAATATAATGCATAAAGTAAAGAAAGGCTAGAAAGCTTCCAGTCCATATGTACGTACTCTTAAAGTCTACGAGCGTCCCTAAGTACCTGCCATTTTGGGAACATAGAAAAGGAAAACGGCTGAGCAATACGCTCAGTGCACGGATGTACAATAAAGCATGAATAGGATAATCATATAACATATAAAAGCGGAAGAAACTAAGTCCCGAGTAACCTGGTTAAATCTTGATAAAACTGGTTTTATAGTTTGAAAAGCCTTATGTTTATCTTGTAAAAACTGTTTAACATATTTTACCATTAGCCAATATAGGTCATGAAAATCCACCGTGCATGAATACTTGGAGGGGTAACCTCATCATGCAAATTAGAGGGGCTGCCTCTAATTTAATATTCTGGTTTGGATAGGAGGGATCAGCTCCTTGTGAAGGATGCAAGGCACACACCACATTCACCATGAAATCCTGACTGAAAACATGTAACTAGAATGCACCCATACGCCCCACTTGATAAATATAAAAATATGGCCAAAAGCTGAAGGGACGCCACGAGCAATCACTCCGCCGTGGTGAAGTCATAACATCAGTGCCTCTAATGTTATGGTTATGGTACCTCCATAACTAGGTGAAACTGGTCATGCATGTATATGGCTATAGGTATTCTAAATTAAACATAAGCAAATCAAGCACATAAACTTATACTACGGGAAAACATTTGGCTGCATACGGGGAATCCTAATAAGGAAAGAATGTCCATACTGTAAGGACGGGAATCCGTACCTTATGTCCAGTGAACGAAGAAGACGAACTGAGAGGAATCCTACTTTCGTATCACTAGTGCTACATAAATACATACATGAATAAATATCTGCTTACTAATACGTAACTGATTTTATGTCATGTCTTAGCTTATTTTATGTGTTCTTATCATGTTTTACTGTTTTAAGCCTTAAACTGTGTTTATCTTATATTATGTTTACTCTGATTAAGTATTTCTGGTATTTCATGAATTATTATACTTACTGTGTAATAATAAGTAACTTTCCAAAAATAGCAGGTTTCCTAAAATAGAAAGTTTCCAAAAATAGAAAGTTTCCAAAAATAGAAAGTTACCAAAAAGAGAAAGTTTCCAAAAATAGAAAGTTTCCAAAAATAGAAAGTTTCTAAAAATGGAAAGTTTCCAAAAATAGAATTACTGCTTAAAATAGATAAGTTTCCATAAACAGATTAGCTGCCTGAAATAAATAAGTTTCTAAAAATAGAAAGTTTCCATAAATAGATTAGCTGTCTTATTTAAATAAGTATATAAGCCTAAGTGTTTTCATGATTATTTTCTAAGTCATATGATATAATGTATAGTTTATTAATTATTTCATGTAATTAAAATAAACTATAGGTTAAAATATTTAATTAAAGTATGTCATGTTTTTAATTAAATAAAGCTAAATACTTAGGTTAAAACATGTATTATTATTTATTAATAATATAACCTAAGTCATGTTAATTAATTAATTATAACCATGGTTTTTAAATAATTAATTAATTATAAGTCTAAAAATATAAAATACTTAGGTTAATAATTTCATGATTTTAATAATTAATATAACCTAAGTCATGTTATTAAATTAATCATGTCATATTTATTAATTTAATTTTAACATATGATTATATAAAAAATAATCTTAACATAAACCGTGAACCGGATCTTGACTAGAACCCTTGAACCGGACATGAAATCGACACCATACCCCGAACCACTTCGGGGTTCCCTGTCACACCCCACCATGGTGGAATATGGGGCGCGACGTATGGATATCATCACAACAATAGCGTGTCTATAGAGATAACTAAATGATATAAGAAATGTCATAAAATGGTGACACAAATGTCATGACAATATCTCAACAATGCAGGAGTCTAGGTAAATAGGTAACAGTCCTACCTCTTACCCAAGACAAACAAATAACACAAACAAACAAACATATAGGTGCCAACAGTATCACTAGATAAATGAACAAACAAAGCTCAGAAGGAACGGGGATCTCCTTCTATATGCAATCCTAAGGCATCCAAGTCTAGCCACTTCTATCCTCAAGCTTAACCACATCTCACCTGAAAGAGACACTAAAACACGTCAACATAAAGTTGGTGAGAGTCATAGGTTTAGACTCCAATGCTAAAATCAGTTACAAGCTGTGAATAACAATCATCAACAAAAGAACATATGGACAATATGTTACAAATATGCATTAACAACTATCAATCAAGATTAATCATACCAAACCAATCTAAGGCTCCTACCTTGCCAAACAACATCATGGTACCATAGATGATCACACTATGTACCTATCCCAAGGCCACTACCTTGGCAAACCACAAGGCTACTACCTTGTCAAACCACAAGGCCACTACCTTGTCAAACCAGAAGGCCACTACCTTGTCAAACCACAATAACTGAGACGGCACGTGTCCCCCGATCCAAATCATACACAATCAAAAATCACATAGCATTTAATCACATAATGTACACACAAGTCCATCACAAACCTTAAAAAAACATTCACAGCATCAATTTGGAAAATAACTCAACACAGTGTCTCTTCCATCCCATCTGAAAGTCAAAATCAATATTAAACATGGGACTATGAAACTCACCTAATTGAGCTTCCCCAAACATCCGCGCACTAGCAAAAAGCTAACAACCAAAAACACATAATCAAAACATGAACCAAACACTAAAATGGCTCATCAACCTATGATGGACATCTAACCTTCTCCCATATATATACCTCATATATATGCTCTAAGAATCTCATTACACCCCTCTATAAAGCCTTTAACTCGTTCTACTTCATAACACATCCCGTTAACATTTTATCAGAAACAGTCCCAGTTTTAGGTCTCCAAACTATAAGCCAAACACCCACCTAAACACACCCATGATCTCTGTAAAAGGGAATATTTATGCACTTACATATGTTAGCTAACATCTCCCACTTGCCCTAACCTTAAAGCTACTGTTAAGACCCCGATATATATATATGTATATACTTTTGTCACTCCAGATTTACTGATTTTAAACTTACAAAAAGTTTGTTAGGATTAGGGGGTCTTACCGTAAACCACAACCTTAGCCAAAGTGCAGATACTTACTATAATATATAAACCATCTCTCATGTTCGTTAGAAGATCCCAATGCAACCCTAAGTATCCCAAACAACCCAAAACTTAAAAAGAAAACAGGCTGACTTCAAAACTGTTTTGACCTCCGACTGTTGTAACCTATTTTTGACCCACTTCCCGACCTCCAATTTAGTTCTCGTTTCTTGCATTGGAAAGACACTTCAATTACCTTTTTAGGGATACTTGGATCGCAAAATAAGAGTTTGTAGAACTCCCAATATGATCAAAACAATTGACTCAAAATTCTGCCCAGTTTTTAAGAACGGGTTTAATCAAATTAAACTAATTAATTAACCCTAACCCCACTAATTACAAACCATAACTTATGTAATCATTATAACCTCATTATTATAACATTAGTTTAATGTTTTTAAATTAAACCCTAACCTAATTCCATCATAAGATGATTAAACAAAACATAAAAACAATTAAATTAAAAAGGGATTTGAATATTTACCTTTGATTTATGAAAACCCCAAAATTTTATGAAGAACCCTTATATTCTCCACTAAATTCGACCTAAGCTTGATCTCTAGGGGATTATGATGTGTTTTTAGTTAATAAAAGTCTTTATATAATTACCATAATAATCCTAGCCCAATACAATGTTTCCTTTTTCTCCTTTTTTCCTTTTTTCCTTTTTTTTATTTTCCAACCGTCTATACCCTTTCCATATCCATTAAATTTCGTTTTTTTTTCTTTTTATTGTTTAATATTATGTTATTAACAATACCTTAATTTACCTTAATTTATTTCAGCTCCTAAAACCTCCAAAACCTCAAAACCGTAAAACTAGTCAATTTTTACGCGTTTTACCGTAAAAGTCGTAAAATATACACTTTTAAAAAAAATCTCAAATTTTGAAATAAACTTTATAACTAAGTCCTAAATTACTTAAAACCATCCCGAAAATTATTCCCGTGACTAATTACCTCATTCGAGACCTCTAAATGCTAAACCGTAAATCGTAAAAATACGATTTTCTATAATACATATACGTATACGTAAAACCACTAAATAACACCATTTCACTTCATAGTCACTACCATGTGAGCTCATGAACATGAAATCATCACACATAGTTTCACTCACAAGGTACCCCGTACCGGAAACGATATCCAAACCACAATCTATACACACCAATAAGCACATAAACACGTAAAGACACGTAACTAGCACAAAATAAAATTAAGTGACGAACCTCAAAACCACGGTTGTCACATCACTCCCTCCTAATAGAAATCTCGTCCCGAGATTTACTCCTTAGGATCAAACACACAAACAACAAATCACGTGAGGATACTTGTTCTAAACGAACTCCCCTCATTTCCACGTGAACTTTAGTTCGAGTTTCAAAATACCACATATACAAACCAAAAATAATTAAACTCATTGCCAAACTCTTGACCTCACAGTCAATAAATCTCACAGATGACTCTTTGATAAAACAAAGACTCTTATTAATACAAGTCCTGAATAACCGTACATGCAAAATGCATTCTCAAACAACCTTTACCAATCTCAATACATGAAATGTATCATGTATACAACTCACTTTCCCCAGATAATTCTATACTCATAAGCTAATGGTCCGATCTTTCCAAAGATCATAAATGGACCTACAAAACTCTACATCAACTCTTCCATTTTACCAAAACATACCACCCGTTACTATGGGCGAAACTCCCTACATAACTTTGTCACTAAATCTAGTGGTTTTCTCCTTTTCTACATAGCATCCCTTGTTGCTCTCATTCTGTCCACAAACACCATTACCACATTAATAGCCTCTTTTACCAATTCTAGTCCACATTAGGGACAACTCACCCTATCCTTTCATATAGTGCCTCAAATGGCATTTATCGACTTCTAGTACGATAACTATCATTATATGAAAACTCAGCCATCGCTAACGAGTTTCCGAACTACCTCTAAATCAATCACCCATGCCCTCAGTGTAACACCTAAAGTTGTATAAATATCTCACTTGCCTATCCTTTTCCAGTTAGCTGGATATACTCATATCCAATCATGTTCATCAACTCCCTTTAGTCCATATGGTTGTCCAAGCCACGAAACATACATGTTGACGCGTTCTCTGCTTTAGACAACTCAACTCGTGCAACCTACATCCTTCATCCAAACCACCCTAATACGTCATCCATATAGTTCAAGTTCGTCTCAGCTTCACTTCATTCTTCTTATTCCATGTCTCATCAACCATGCTTGCCTTTCCCAGATGGAACTTGGCCTTGCATATTTTTCTTTCATCACTTAACTCCACCCCTCACCTTTGCCAAATGTTCAATCAAGATGATTGAATATGTGTTGGAGACGTTCATGATCCGTATAGATAATTCTCCACGTCTCGTACACCAAATGCCTCTAGCATTCTAGGCAGATATAACAGTCCAGCTCCACTAACTAAGTCTATCCAGTTCTTCCAAATCTTCAGTTCCTGCAACATATAAGCGATCGCCTTTCTTTGTCGTCCTCATACGCGTCCAAGTCCTTGCTCCACGTATCGTCATGCTTCGCGAATTCATCCAGTCCTTCCGATAATGCCAAGATTGGCTCACTATCCAATCCACCTCTTCAGCCTCCAAAATGCTTCCTCATCCTTCTTCACTTCGCCCCTTGCTGGTTCCATGATATGCCATCATCTCTAACTACTCATCATGGTAGACTTAATACTAAAACTCACACTTGAAATTCTCACGTATAATTCTACTCCAAAACCAACACATACTTAGCCTCACTCTCCTTCTTAGACTTTGAGTAGATCAAGATGTCGTCGATGCTCCCGATGACAACTCGTTTATACACGTTCATGCACAATCGGTTCATTGACTCCATGAAATCCGCTAGTGCTTTGGCGAAGCCAAATGCATAACCGTAAACCCAAAGCGTTCATACAACATCCTTAGCCGTTTCAACTACGTCCTCCTTGCACCCTCTCCTAGAAGCAATACGAATAAATTTCCTACCTCGTTCTACTTGCGAAATTCTACACGCATTGCATCCGTTGCAATTTCCATCAACTCTTGTTCTTGAACTCATCCCATCATCAATTTCCTTGGGAAGGCACTAACTGCAACTCCTCTCACCTCCCTTACTTGCTCTATTTATGGTTCTACCTCACAGTAATAGGCAACCCTACTAAATTTCAGGAAATTTTCGGAAAACTTACATGCCCTACGAACAATCATAAATACCTTTGAGGTATTGTATCCCCTTCCAACACTCTCTATGGCGCGTTACTTGTGCTAGTATCCCACAAATCTCTATTCATTTCCTTGGTACTCCTAAGAGACCTCATGACCACATTAGTTTGTCTACGAACTTCTTTCCTCCCCGCTAAGGGTATTCTGACCGTTCTCTCATGGCCACCTACTTAAGCGTGTAGGCGCGACCAAGTCTTTCATATGACTACCTCAACGCTCTCGAACAATACGAAACCAAAACTACATCCTGAATCCATCAGATACGATCAACAAATCAAACCAACGGATAACTAACGACATTTCATGTGCACCAGTTAAAACAAGTCAAAACCATGAGACTTGAAAGAAAACTCAAACCCAAAACGTGTATCAATTCAAAATGACCCATGACAACGAAAAATAATCCAAGAAACACCCAATGGCAACCAAGCATATTACGCCCCACGACATATTATTTAAACCGTGCAAAAGATCGACTTTTCCAAAAGAATATATATCTTTTTTTTAATTATTATTACCTCCCACATCTATGTGACTCAAACAATATACCAACAACCTTCTAGGCGATCTCAAAACTCAACCCAAAGACTAGATATCCCGTGCACCCCAAATAAATATAAACTACTATTCACAACTCAACCTTGAACCCGACACTTGTACAACAATTCCGACCAGTCCACTGACCTCCCATGACTATACTTTCTGAATATTTGAAAAGTACGTTCCGAGTACATAATTTTTGGCTTTTGAATCACTCAAAAATATCTAAAAACGAACAAGTTATGACCAAAACAGTTTTATACTAGTTGTTTTAAAAAAAACTAAAGAATAAACTTAGTGATTAATGTAATCCTTTTAAATGACAGATATAATTGTACGTGAAATCTTCATAAACTCAATTTAACCTTGTATAAATAATTATAAATGACATAAATCGGTCGAACTCAATTATATAAACTATGTAGGTAGAAAGAAATTTTTATTTCGCTTTATTTCAAAGAAAGTCTTTTAGAATTTGAAATATATAAGTGTTGATTAAAATGAAATCTTATGTTACATCTTGTTTGAAACATGACTTCAACACCTTACCCTTATTTTACCGAATACAACCAACTATCTAACCCTATAATAGATTTCCAAGTCCCCCTTTTTCTCGACATATACCGACCAAAAGAAATGTTAGACCCAACACAAAAGATTTCATTATCTCAAAAGGAATCCCAAGTTATTTCAATAGACATAAAACCAAGAACACCATTTTAAAACGTACACGTGAAATACGAAACTCAAAGAATACGCTACCAGACACACTTCAAAAGATTCAAAACGTCGTTGGAACTCCATTATACTCCAGCACCATAAAACACGAGCAAACACAAGGTACGTTCAAGTTATAATAACTAGTGAACGACCATATACCATAACTTAACACATAGTAGTATATATACATCCGCATATATATACCTATTAAATCACCCAAAACATACTCGTTACTATACATATCAGATCAACCAATCGCGTCATACACTCGTTTTTCCATACGAGTAATCCCCATATCACCATCTCACCATGCCACAACAAGGCACAAAACCCATTACCAAAACCAACCCATATCGTGTGACCTCATAATCACATAACAGGACTATAACTCAAAACATATAACACACTAAAAAAATAGCCATATCGTAGGCATCCGTTACATATACCCATATATTATAAATATACCCAAAATCCACATCTCATCATATACAAGCATGTACTAACCCTCTTTCATGCAATCATACTTGAGAACCCATTGAAGTTGTGGTACTTGTATAACTATGTTGGCCACCATACTTATACAATTACCCTTTCCCCAATGCACTCCCTCCTATGATGACACTTATAAGAATCAATACAACATATAACACATAAATCCATCTACTCACATAAGCTCATAACCACACAAGATAAGATCCAAAACCCCATGTATTAAAATAACATAGCCAATGCACGAAACACATAAACTCATAGTCCAGCTGAACCAGCATAGACAAAATTCAAAATGTATAAAGAACATGAAAACATAATTAAGCGAAATCCAACAATGACTAGCGTATACGACCATGGTTCCACCCGCACTAATCCAAAACTCGTAAAGAAAATAACATGTAGTTAAGTATGAACCATAGTAGTTCATAACCTAACAAATACTGCGAAAATAATATTCAAACACATCAATTACTATAAAATGCACACATACTCCTATGACGCCTATATGCAGGGATCCTTAAGCTATAGACTAGGCTACACGACTAGGCAACCTAATTCTCTATAACCATTGTCTCTGATACCATTCTGTCACACCCCACCATGGCAGAATATGGGGCGCGACGTATGGATATCATCACAACAATAGCGTGTCTATAGAGATAACTAAATGATATAAGAAATGTCATAAAATGGTGACACAAATGTCATGACAATATCTCAACAATGCAGGAGTCTAGGTAAATAGGTAACAGTCCTACCTCTTACCCAAGACAAACAAATAACACAAACAAACAAACATATAGGTGCCAACAGTATCACTAGATAAATGAACAAACAAAGCTCAGAAGGAACGGGGATCTCCTTCTATATGCAATCCTAAGGCATCCAAGTTTAGCCACTTCTGTCCTCAAGCTTAACCACATCTCACCTGAAAGAGACACTAAAACACGTCAACATAAAGTTGGTAAGAGTCATAGGTTTAGACTCTAATGCTAAAATCAGTTACAAGCTGTGAATAACAATCATCAACAAAAGAACATATGGACAATATGTTACAAATATGCATTAACAACTATCAATCAAGATTAATCATACCAAACCAATCCAAGGCTCCTACCTTTCCAAACAACATCATGGTACCATAGATGATCACACTATGTACCTATCCCAAGGCCACTACCTTGGCAAACCACAAGGCCACTACCTTGTCAAACCACAAGGCCACTACCTTGTCAAACCACAAGGCCACTACCTTGTCAAACCACAATAACTGAGACGGCATGTGTCCCCCGATCCAAATCATACACAATCAAAAATCACATAGCAGTTAATCACATAATGTACACACAAGTCCATCGCAAACCTTAAAAAAACATTCACAGCATCAATTTAGAAAATAACTCAACACAGTGTCTCTTCCATCCCATCAGAAAGTCAAAATCAATATTAAACATGGGACTATGAAACTCACCTGATTGTGCTTCCCCAAACATCCGCGCACTAGCAAAAAGCTAACAACCAAAAACACATAATCAAAACATGAACCAAACACTAAAATGGCTCATCAACCTATGATGGACATCTAACCTTCTCCCATATATATACCTCATATATATGCTCTAAGAATCTCATTACACCCCTCTATAAAGCCCTTAACTCGTTTTACTTCATAACACATCCCGTTAACATTTTATCAGAAACAGCCCCAGTTTTAGGTCTCCAAACTATAAGCCAAACAACCACCTAAACACACCCATGATCTCTGTAAAAGAGAATATTTATGCCCTTACATATGTTAGCTAACATCTCCCACTTGCCCTAACCTTAAAGCTACTGTTAAGACCCCGATATATATATATATATACTTTTGTCACTCCAGATTTACTGATTTTAAACTTACAAAAAGTTTGTTAGGATTAGGGGGTCTTACCGTAAACCATAACCTTAGCCCAAGTGCAGATACTTACTATAATATATAAACCATCTCTCATGTTCGTTAGAAGATCCCAATGCAACCCTAAGTACCTCCAAACAACCCAAAACTTAAAAAGAAAACAGGTTGACTTCAAAACTGTTTTGACCTCCGACTGTTGTAACCTGTTTTTGACCCACTTCCCGACCTCCAATTTAGTTCTCGTTTCTTGCATTGGAAAGAAACTTCAATTAACTTTTCAGGGATACTTGGATCGCAAAATAAGAGTTTGTAGAACTCCCAATATGATCAAAACAATTGACTCAAAATTCTGCCCAGTTTTTAAAAACGGGTTTAATCAAATTAAACTAATTAATTAACCCTAACCCCACTAATTACAAACCATAACTTATGTAATCATTATAACCTCATTATTATAACATTAATTTAATGTTTTTAAATTAAACCCTAACCTAATTCCATCATAAGATGATTAAACAAAACATAAAAACAATTAAATTAAAAAGGGATTTGAATATTTACCTTTGATTTATGAAAACCCCAAAATTTTATGAAGAACCCTAATATTCTCCATTAAATTCGACCTAAGCTTGATCTCCAGGGGATTATGATGTGTTTTTAGTTAATAAAAGTCTTTATATAATTACCATAATAATCCTAGCCCAATACAATGTTTCCTTTTTCTCCTTTTTTCCTTTTTTCCTTTTTTTTCTTTTCCAACCGTCTATACCCTTTCCATATCCATTAAATTTCGTTTTTTTTCTTTTTATTGTTTAATATTATATTATTAATAATACCTTAATTTACCTTAATTTATTTCAGCTCCTAAAACCTCCAAAATCTCAAAACCGTAAAACTAGTCAATTTTTACGCGTTTTACCGTAAAAGTCGTAAAATATACACTTTTAAAAAAAATCTCAAATTTTGAAATAAACTTTATAACTAAGTCCTAAATTACTTAAAACCATCCCGAAAATTATTCCCGTGACTAATTACCTCATTCGAGACCTCTAAATGCTAAACCGTAAATCGTAAAAATACGATTTTCTATAATACATATACGTATACGTAAAACCACTAAATAACACCATTTCACTTCATAGTCACTACCATGTGAGCTCATGAACATGAAATCATCACACATCGTTTCACTCACAAGGTACCCCGTACCGGAAATGATATCCAAACCATAATCTATACACACCAATAAGCACATAAACACGTAAAGACACGTAACTAGCACAAAATAAAATTAAGTGACGAACCTCAAAACCACGGTTGTCACATTCCCCTTGTCTTGCTGCTACCGTGGGACCCACACCAACCAACCGGGACCATATGGTCTCGGTGGTGGTCGAGTAGCAAAACCGAGACCCCATTAGGGTTCGGTTTAGGCGCCGGCCAACACAAACACCCCTAAAAACACCCTTTTTGATTTCTCCAAAAACCATTTACATGTTTAATCTATGTTTTTAATTAGGTTTTAAAAACATCTTGTTCTTAATTAATTTTTAGATCAAATCAAAAAGAAAAAGGGTAAAAAGAATTATACTGAATGCGTGAATCCAAACAAGGATGAACAAACACGAACACTTGCACCAAAACCAAGATCAAAAATCTAATAAACACCCTCCTTGGTGTGTTTATTTGTGGCGGCCAAACAAAGAAAAAGAAGGAGGAGGAGAAAATATTTTTAGGTTTTTGGTTAATTCTTCTATAAAGTAAAAATGAGTAGTATCCCTTAACCCCTCTTTAGTGAAATTTGGGATGGGCTTGGCCCATTTCTTCCTTGTTGCCGTGGGTAGGGGCCCCACATGGGGTACCCGTACCGTTTTCCGTATCTCGATGTTTAATTGTTCGTTCATGTTTATTTGTGTTCGCGTTTAATGTGTTCTCGCTAAATAATCACCGTGACCTAATATATTTATTTACGCTCGTAACAAATATATATATATATATATATATATATATATATATATATATATATATATATATATATATATATATATATATATATATATATATATATATATATATATATATATATATATATATATATATATATATATATATATATATATATATATAGGGGGACTTTATTTACAGAACTAGTTTTACTGACAGAACTTGCAGAACTCCTCTAAACCAATGAAATATTTTAATTTATTAAATCTTTTTTTAAATTCAAAAGGGTATAATAGGAAAAGACGTTTTCAGTTTTTTTTCCAATTTATTAAAAGAGATTTTTGTTTTTATTATAAAATATAATTTTTTAAAATCTATATATATTTTTTTTAAATAATTTTTAGCAAACGAAAAACATATATGTTTTTCACAAACATATATGTTTTTCACAAACATATATGTTTTTTCACAAACATATATGTTTTTCACAAACATATATGTTTTTTTATAAACGCTAACTTTTTTTTTAGTACAATAATTTGAGTAAATATGTTTGTCTTAAACGATGATTACATGTGTAAATATTCAAACATCTGAATCCAAAACCAACTTCATATATAGCAAAAAGTTGTACAAGTGATTTTTACTATGTAAATGTACATAAATGTCATATACAAAATTTGATATTAAATTATACACATTTAAAAAGCTAATGTATCATGCTGAACATATTTGTACACGACATCCATCAAACATGTACGCACGCCTTCATAGAACATATGTACACGCTTTAAAAAAACATATGTGTTTTCCACTTTCTCGTCAAATCTATACATGCACATCTTCAATGGATATATTTGAACGTCTTCATATAACCTTGTAGTTAAAGCTTCCTAAAATAAAACAATGGTTAGGATTATACAATAGTTGAGTAAAATATAAAAACCTAACAATATATTATGACACTTTATAAACATGTATGTTTGACGGTACATGTATGTTTTATAGTAAAAACATACATGTTATATACGACATGTATGTTTAACACTTTATAAAATAAAATTTACAATTAAAAACATACATGTTATACGGGACATACATGTTTATACTTTATAAACATGTATGTTTGACTGTACAAACATACATGTTTAATAGGACCAAACAAAATTGTAACAAAACAAGTCGCATTAAATAAAACATAATCTGTACAAAAAGAAAATAATTGTTACATTTTATAGTTCGACTAATATATTCTCCATTGGAAATTAACAACTACAAACATTCTCGGTTTCAATTAATAAATATAGAACAATTAAAGCAGTATAAACAACAAAAGCAACAAGTCAATAAAAGCAACAGTACAGACTAGAAAACAAAACCATTCACAATACCCTATAAGTTTTACAACAATAAACAAATGATTATTCATTCTCACAGGGATAAAGATTAAAAGTCACATACCTTGAAAATTAAATCAAGTAAATCGAATATACGTAGTAATTCCGGATCTAGTTCAGATCTTGAGAAATGAATATTGAGACGCGATGTGTTGTGATAATGGTGGTTGTCATCGTTGCGATGGATCTGTCGGGGTCGGATCTTGGTCAGATCTGATCTTATTATGGTGGTCTGATCGTGGTCGGGTTGTGGCCAGATCTTATTGTGATAACGATGGTTGTGACCAAAAGGCAAAATAAACGTTGCCATAAGGGCTAAGAATTGATATTGTGGTGGCCGGACATGTCGTTGCGGATGTTTCTAAGGATGGTTGTGGCAGTCGCGTGATGATTTTTCGGACGGCAAGAGTTTTGTTTATCAAGTGCTTTTCTTAATTCATTGGTTCATCAGTGGTGATTCGTGGTGGCAGTTTATTGTGGTTTTATTGGTTCGTCGATGGTGACAGTTTTTTGTGATTCATCGGTTGGAGGAGCAGAGGAGAAGAGAATAATGGAGCGGCGTTTTTTTTTTGAGAAATTAGAATATGGTTAGGTTAAATAGGAATTACAAGTATCTGGAAGTGATTTTATTTGTATGAAATATTAAAATTCCTAATTTACCCCTCATTTAAATTCTGTGTAAAAATTAAATTGTATGTATTTACAAAACTGCCATTTTTGCATTAACATATTGTAAGTTATGCCATATTAGGAGTAAATAAAGTGGTTCTACAAGTTCTGTCACTTAAATGGGTTCTGCAAATAAAGTTCCACTATATATATATATATATATATATATATATATATATATATATATATATATATATATATATATATATATATATATATATATATATATATATATATATATATATATACGTAATTAATAATAGTTCGTGATTTAATTACGTTCATGATTTCATGATCGCATGTTCGTGATTAATTATTGTTAAATAATTATTGTGTGCTCGTGCGTAATAAATACTTATCGTGTTCTAACACGTACGTAATATGTAAAATCCTAACACGTAATCGTAATCATGCTATAATAGGAAAGTTTTAATCTAGTACGTACGATCTTAAGGGTACTATTCATGATAGAAGCATGCGGGTTTTACATTGTATCATCATCTGAGTCATCTTCAGTAACTAAAGATTCAACAGGTGATGAAGAATCAGCACTTGCCATAAACTCAGAAGAAGGATACGTCTAGTGTCATGATTTGGCAAATTTTCTTCACCTGACCTTTCAATGTCAGGGATTGAACTACCAACCTCAGATGAGGCTTTGACAAAGACAATATCACGAGAGTTGGTGCTGGAGGTTCCTTCAACACCAAGCATTTTCTTCTTTTGAGCAGGAATTTGTTCATTAATACACTGATTAACCTTATCGGAGTTTCTAAGCCAAGATTTAACAATGTCTTTAGCTTCTTTTAGTTCAACTCTTAAAGATTTGTTTTCTTCAATGATTTCAGTTTTTAATTGCTTAAAGGTAAGAATATCATGTTTGGCTTCTTTTAACTCAATTAACTTCGTTTCAAAATCCTTTAGCTCAATAAGACTTTTATCGTATTTTTCAAGAAGGTTAATTCTTTGTTCTTGAACAAAATTTAGATCAATACACAGGTAATCAAAAGACAAATTTAATCTCATCTTTATCTTCTAAGTCAATAAGAGTTTGTACCTTTTTATAGTGATATTGACCCATTTACCATTATGAGCACTTTCTTTGGCCACAACATTTGTGTTTGACCTTTCATCAATAACCTCATCATCAGCAAGAGCCATCAGAAGTTTTACATTGACCATATCATCATCATCTGAAGAGACTTCATCTTCATCCCATTCATATTCTTCAACAATAAGTCCTTTGTTCTTTTCATTCTTGTTAAGTTTTGATGATGATGCTTCAACATTGGCACTAACGAGAGCAAGTCTTGCTTTGATCTGTCTGTACTTGGCTTCAAAGTCTTTGGTTGGCCTCAGTTTTGCTTTGTGTGGCTGGAATGAGGTTGAAGCAATCTGTCTAGGTTGAAATGGTGATTGAACATGTGATTGGTACTGAACTTGTGAGGGGTAAGAAGGAGTTGATGATTTGGAATAGAAATCTTTGGCAAAGTGACCAGACTTACCACATTTAAAGAACACAGTGTCAGATGTGGATTTTGTGGCGCTGGTAAACTTTCCTCCCTTCTTAAAGAACCTTATAGACTTGGCTAGAAGAGCTCTTTCATGAAATTCCTCAACAAGGTCTTTCATGTATTCCTCACGAGTTCTGGTATCTTCTTCATCATCAGGACTTTCTTGGAAGTCTTGGATGACAGCTTCACTAAAGAAAGAAGTTGACAAGGGTGTAGCAATTGTTAATGATTTACTCTTGTTGGTGCCTTCATAAATCCTATCAACAAGGTTTTCTTCATATTTGAGTTTCCCAAAGAGAGAAGCTAGTTCATAATCTTTTGATTGATTAGCATTTCTCAAACTTTGGCAGAAACTTAGCCACTTATTTGGCAATGCATTTACGAAAACAGTGTTAATTTCTAACTTTGAAAGTTCAACACCATCATTCACGAGTTTATTCATCAAAGCTTTATATATGGTGAAAGTTTGAGTGAGGGTCTCACCTTCTTTGTGTCTAAACATGTTATAGGATAGCTTTAAATCCATAACCCTTGTTTCTTTCACATATGAGAGCCCTTCATGATATAGTATAAAGTCCTCCCAGGTGGATTTAGCTGATTTGCAATTCACAACAGAATTCATTTGGTCTTCTGGAAGTACATACATGATGAGACTTTTGAGACGCCGATCAAGGTTAGCAGCTTTCCTCTCATCAGCGGTCCAATGTGCTTATGGTTTTATATTTTTCCCACTCATAGAAACAAATGGACCATTTTCAATGATTCCAAGGAATTGAGATTCGATTCCAACCATGTCGACAAGAAACCTTTTCTTCTAATTTGTGAAGTTTTCCACTTCTAGAATAGGTGCATCATTGAGTTGGCCACCTCTATATTCTAGGGTTTGTGGTATTACTTGAACCATTTTAAATCTTGATTTTAAAAACTTGAATGAGTTGTTTTGTTAGAAATAATGGTTTTACAAATCAAATAGGTCTTATACCACTTGTTGGTCCCGTTTAACTCGTTACTACTTATCAACCTTAAGTAGTAAATCGTTAATAAGATTCAAGTGTGTTGTTTTATCAACTAATAAGAACTACTAACAAATAAAACAACAATACCAAGTTACTTTTCAACGTATATACATTTTATTAGAAATCAATAAAGAATCTATAACCCACTTTGTTTGCGGAATAACAAAATGGTTGAATGACAATGTGCGGTGATCTCCTCTACTTAAACTTATAACCTAATTCAAGAGTTTAAGTCTTAACCAAAGCGTTCATAAGTGTTTACCAATATGGCTTGGTTAACGTTGGGAGAGAATGGTTGTCTTGAAGATTATTATCTTTTAATTCCAAGGTTTAGTCGATTCTCCCCCAATAGCACTCCTTATATAGGCAGTGCAAACTCTAGGCTTCACATTCACGTGTAACCATGCAAATGTTTGTCCAGCGGGTGGTTGAATGCCCATCTGGTCAAACGTACAAAGTAATATTAAACTATTCTGAAAAACATAAAGGTTGTACTTACATCTAACTTTACAAGCAACCTTTTCTACTTTAACTTAAAGTAGATCTTTTCCCGCCTAATGTAAACCTTCAGAATGCTGAAGTATCTTCAGCATCCTAGAGGAGATCGTCGTCATTCAGTTTGGTATTGTCAACCCAAACTAACGTGAAAGCTCTTCT
Organism: Glebionis coronaria; assembly: GCA_025667525.1. Classification (NCBI taxonomy): domain Eukaryota; kingdom Viridiplantae; phylum Streptophyta; class Magnoliopsida; order Asterales; family Asteraceae; genus Glebionis; species Glebionis coronaria. The sequence continues at coordinate 175,903,651 of CM046874.1, forward strand.
TCAAGACTTGTTCTTTAGTAACTAGACTGCCTGGTCATTAAAGCAAAGACTCATTTGTCTTCTAGGTTCACTAGAAAAGGAATGCTGAACTTTCTTCAGCAAAGTATTCTTTAGTAGGAATTCTTGTTCCTCTTGTTATGATTCAGCAGAGCCACCATTCTACTGACCATAACACTTAGGGGATTTTATATTCAAATTTAATGATTGCTTTAGCATCAGAAAATGCTGACCCAACAGGTTACCTCATCATTCACTCCACCAAATTCACCCATCTCACCTTTGGACATCGTACCCTCTCCTCCTCCTAACACGCCTCTTTTGGGTGTTCCTATTTCTCACTTCATGGATGATCCATACTTCTTTGTTTTCTTGAATGCACGTGGCACTAATTTTCTATGTTGCCTCTATAACAACTACATCATTCAAAACCTAAGAATGGAGATGTTTGGTCTTCCTAGGAGGTTGCAAGATTTCTTGTTAACCTTGTTCACTAATGCTCCTCCTCCTAGGAGATGAATGATGGTTTTTCAAAATGTTTTTCAAGAAAAACAAGCCAAGAAAGTCTACCAAAATCAAGAACTAAATTAGCTAACTTTGTAATAGTTAATTGTTATTTCTTTTTTTGTATTTGCTTTCCTTCATGAGTTTATCATGGAGATTTTTATAGGTGAAGCCTTTGTGTGTTTCAACCTATGTGTTCTCACACTAATCAACTTAAATTTTAATTAAAATTGAACCTTAATCTAACACAACCTCTAAAACTTGACTAAAATTAGATCAAAATATTATCTAAATATTTTGTCACCCTTTTTCAAGATACTATTTGTGAGTATGTTGCTTTATTTTGCAACCACATCCTAACCTAGTGCTATTAGAGGTAAAAATCCAAGATTTGCTTAATTTTAAAAGAGTCCAAACTTTTCTTAAAACTTCAAAAATTGGTTTTTTCATGTCTACTGTATGCAGCTCATTAAAGCTGTGTGGTTCCTTATATTTAAAGAACCGTAGGCTCTTTTATAGAACAGCGGACAGTAAGCCAACTTTTGGCTCATTTTTTTCTTTCTTCTTTGACCTTAATATTTTTCAAGATTCTTTGTTTGCCAATTTAGGCTAAACATTCCTTGAAACCTTTTGATTTCTTTCAAATCTTTATCTTGTCTACTTTCTTTAAATCCTCTTGCTTTAGGAGTTATTCTTCTCATCCCTCACAATCTCTAATTCTTCTAAACCTTCTCTTGACATCTCTTTGTCACTCTCTTCTAAACCCAAAGCTTCTTCTTCTAAGCTTTCTAAGAAACCAAAGATCTCGGTTTGACCCGTTTGGATCAAAAAGAAGAAGGATTATCATGATTCCTATTCTCCAAAACCTTGCAAGAATTCCTCTTTCTCTCCAATTGAGTATTGGAATGAGACTTACTCAATCAATCCAATTACTGGAGAAAAGGAATTTCTTCCACCACTACCTAAGCCTTACAACACTCCTCAACTCAATAACCTTTCTTCTTTCCTCAATCTCACTAGGCATTATAAAAACCTTTCTTATCCACTCTCTTCTTCTCATCCACCACCTTCTCATTTTGATGGACTTCCCCCATCAAACGATTTTATTTTGCATCATGGAAGCTCGTGTGCGTGTTGTCGATTTCAACAAATTGAACTTGATCATGTGTATGCCAAGCTAAATTTTCTTGAATTTCTTATCACTCGACCTCCTCTCAAAGTATTTGTTCACATGAACAAATCTTTGGATGATGCTCCTTCGTCTTCTTTTACCAATTGAAGCACATTTTATGTTTTAATTGTGTTAGTCAAAAATAAAAAAAAAACTAAGCAATCTTGGAGGACTATCTTTAATAGATTAGTTGTTATGCTTATGTTGTTTATTTTCTTATTTTTTGGTTTAATATTCTTGTTTTGTACTTGAATATTACCCTTGTGTGTTCTTTCATATTTTGTAATATGCATGTTATGTGTGTTATTTTCCTCTCTTGCTAATTCTTTATCACACACATTGAGAGTTGATCATGATTAAAATTTATAATTGTCTTTGGGTGATTCCAATAATTATAAGTTTTTAACATTTTACATAATATTTTTACATTTGGTATGGATGTTTCTTTTCTACCTCTATTTCATCCAATTATGAAATAACCGTGTCAAAACACTCTCGTTGAACATACTTAGCAAATACTTACTTCTAATTTGAGATTTCTTCTCTTCCTCCCTCTCAAGTTATCTAGTAAGTAGTGACTATACTATATACATTGGTGTTTCTTTTCTCTCTAATAACCTTTGTATGAAGGTTGTCACCTTAGTTCACTCACTTGGTGCTCCAAGCTAGGGGGAGTAAGCACCAAAGGGTAGCTATAGCCGAGTTCGTTTCTTCTCTTCTTCAAAGACTTGTGCTAACCTTTTTGCTTCGACAAAAGGGGAGAAATGATAATGATAAACTCGTCAATAAGTTGAAAAAATTTTGTTTTCACATAAATGGTTTATAGTTTATCGTAATCAAAAAGGGGGAGATTGTTAAAGCATTGATGTCTCAAAACATTATTAGTGTTAACTAATCTTTCTTAGTTTTGATCACGACAAATTACAAATACATTTATCGTCAAAGATAATCGAAAGCCGAAGTATTTGACAAACACTATCATCAATGTAATAATCATTTAACTCTTAAACAAACATCTCTTAATCATGTTTAGTGATCATAGAAAATGATTAGACTTAAAACTTACATTTTGTAAAATGACAAAATATTTTTAATAAACTTTCTTTTTAAAAAATGTTTTATTAAAATGGAAAATGTAAATTTGAACATGGTATATTTCAAATGTCATAGGAATATCCTTTGAAGGTATAAAATACCTCAAATATAACTTCCCCACTAAAAGACCAAAAGGAGCGGAGTCTAGGACTCACGGTTCCTCAAATAGGCTTGCGGTTCTCTATCACAAAAGAATCACAAGACAATTAAGGAACCACGCCCAGAGAGCCGTTTTCTTTTGTCTCCTATAAATAGTGGATAAAATCTCCATTTTCCATGAACCATTTTGGACATTATTTTTGCCCCTTATCTTCTTTCTATGTCCTAATCATTAGTAATGATCACTTAACTTGTTAAGTATGTTTACTCATGATTATCCTCCTTGATCCCCTTCTTTAATTTTCCAAAGATAAGATCATTCGCACACATGTGATGTGATTAAAGATGAAGCCTTGATGAAGATCATCTTCCCTTAGATCTAGTCATGTTCATCATTTTTTTACTTGTGTCTTGTGTAAATCCAATATATTTGTGTATACTTGGAGTAGTTGTGTTAATCTAATTTATTTGTGAATACTTGAATTAAGTCTTGTGTAAATCTGTTGTATGTGTGTATACTTGGATTTGTCTTGTGTGGATCCAAGATACATGTGTATACCTGGATATGTCTTATTGAGTTGTAATAAGTCATTTGTGTTAATCTAATGTATTTGTGTATACTTGGATTAGTTGTGTTAATCTAATGTATTTGTGAATACTTGGATTAAGTCTTATGTAAATCCATTGTATGTGTGTATACTTGGATTTGTCTTGTGTGGATCCAAGTTACATGTGTATACCTGAATATGTCTTATTGAGTTATAATAAGTCATTTGTGTTAGTTCTCACTAAACTACACTTAGCTTCAAAGTGAATAATCCTGGAGATTGGTTCAAGCTTTGGATTAGAACTCGACATCTAGCGTTATGTCGAAAAAGAATATGGGCGACGAAGAGTGGTTCTATCTTTGGATTATAACTAGACATCTAGCCTTGTGTTGGAAAATGGTGAAGTAGGCGACGTGTGTTGATTGGTCCTAGCTAAGATTAGGTCTCGACATTTAGCTTAGTGTCAGAAAATAATGTAAGCGACGTTGTAAGGTTTTCCCCACCAAGAAGGGAGCTTGTGGATATAGTGGAAATTTCGAGTAAGGTGTACTCGAGGAGCGGAGTAGGAACGAAGATAGAGCAGAGCTTCATTGCCGAATCACTATAAATCTTGGTGTCTCCTTATTAGGTTGCTTCGTTCCTTACTCCTTACTTACTTACCTTATTGCATTGCATTTAACTATTAGTTATCATTGTTAATGCATTAGAATTTAACATAATCATTATGAAACTAGCTTTCAAGTAAAAGGTAGTTTTGGGACAAACCTAATAGAAATAAATTTTAATTAGGTCCTAAACCAAAGAGAATCTATTCAACTCCCCTGCCTATCTAGTTTCTACAATAAATAATAAGGACAAGCACGCCACCTCTAAGAAAATATCCCAATTAATAACGATAGCGTACCTAAAACAAAACTACATGAGCGAATATTTAAATAACTATAGATCCTTATACAAACAATCGACACATAAGAGTTGTTAATAGGCAGAGATACGTTATATTAAAGGATTTTTTGTCGAAATAACATGGTAGAGGTGGCGGCTGAAATCGCCCATAGAGAAGAGAGAATTAGGGTTTTAAAAAATAATCATTTCACATGACTCAATAGTGGAAAATGGTACGTAAAAATATATCATCTAACAACTTTATGGTGTGCGTATTGCATCTCAAAATAACAAAAGTCACACAATTTTACAAAAAAACATAATGCGTGCTTGTGTCTTTGTGTGTCTGATTTTATAATTTTATTTGTTATGGTCTGTATCTGTTAAAAATTGTTGATTTTGCTAATGATATCTCCAAATATGTTTGCAAAATAATGTGACCTGATATTGTTTAAGTTACATGATTCGTTCGAATTGTAATAACTTGTTTCACACTAATGATGACTCTTATTTGGGGCATGTTTGAGAAAACTAAAAGAATTACTTGATGTTTTTTTATAATGAATGTGTTTGAAAAACGTTGTTGTATCAGTGATTATAAAGTGTAAAATGACGTAAAAATGAAATGCTAGACAATACGTTTCTTTAGCCAGTGTTTTTAGAAAGAAAACAAAACACTAAATGCCTCTTACGAGATGAGCTTTTAGTTCTAAATGCTAAATGCTCCTAAAACCTTCTTGCCATATATACAACTTTGATCATAGTCTCATGCTTTATGCAAGGTGGGCATCGGATTAGAATCGATTCGAACCGACAAAAAACAATATCGACCCAAAACCGAATAAGAAATTTTTTTCCAACAGAGAACTGAACCGAGTATAAACTATCTACAAGCTGAATAAAGTCGGTTCCGTTCGTTTTAAGTAGTCCGAACGGGCTAAGTGTCGATTATGACCCAAACCGAAACTGATCCAAACCGACCACATCCAGTATTTATTTCTTCATCGCATATCAAATAAGTGGTTCTCTCTCATAAGCCTTAATTATTGTCTTTTTTTAAAATATAAATTTACACTTTTGCTTACTTCACATTTAATTGTTGATCTTTAAATACTTATGAATAGTTATATAGTACTACTATCTTAAAGACCCGTGGAATCACGAGATATTTCAATGAATTAATTTGTAAGAAGTTATATGCGTAAATAAAGTAAGAAAAATATTGAACGTAAAACATGTTCCATTACTATATGAAAGAAATAATGATAAAATACGTGGATTATTCGATAAACATTTGAGTTTGTAACAATTATAATAATAAACTTTCATTCGTTTTGATCATCCACCTTTTATTAATAGAAAACGATGTTTGTGAGCACTAATCAAATTAAATCCAATTTCTATTCAGTCTCTCAGGCATCAGCAAGCTCCTTAATAAAATTATGTGAGGCAAGAATGAAAGCCACATACCAAGCCATCGACATCAGCAAGCTCCTTAAATAATTCTGAGCCTAAATACATTGTTTCTAAACAAGATTATAAGATAATAATTAAGAAAATCGAATCTTAATTTAAGAGGCTTTCAAGAAACCTCTTTTATCCTTAGCTTCTGCAGACTCGGCTGATAATCATGTGAAATAGAAAAATTGCTCAAAGGCTTGAGAGTATCTATAAAAATAATTACTAAGCATAGTAAATAATCATGTGAAAACTAAGAACTTTAGTTAATTCATGTTAAAGCTTTGATGTTAAGCAATAACTACTTAGAAGATATACAAAATGTTACATGTTTCTATGGGTCGATTCAAATACCCGTTGGTTTTACCTGTTAAAATGACTCGTTTTTAAAGATTAAGATATTAGTTCATTTTGCCATTTTCTTTTCAAGACATTGAAACAATATGATTTTTTAACAGTAGAATTTAGTGTAATTAACCTGGATTTACAAATCCAAGAGGCGTGCATAATAAATAAACTAATCTTAAGCAGTAATTTTCACTTAGCGCCAAGGAATATCGAGTCCTACCAAATACATACCTACTTGAACCAATCAAGTACTACTTTCCTTCTTCATGAATATTTCTTGCTACATACAAGTTAAGGAACTCTTATAAGCAAATCCTTAGTAAACCTTTATACTACTCAGAAAATCCAATGCTAATAATCATTTCCACCTGTATCCATAGCAATGTGCTTAAAGTTAAAAGGAACGAGTCATGTTAAAAGGAACGGGTCACTCCCAGTTGAAATTTGTCGAAAGTCTAGTTTTAATTGCATACAACTTTGCTAAATCTTTTAACTTACAATACTTAACGAAGGGTATTTATAACATATAATTTGATCCGTAATCAGGTATATAATATAGAGTTATACAACAGAAGTTTGGAAAAACTTATAGCCTCTGACTATGTTCATCTAAGAAGGCTTAGCCTCAATAACACGTCAGAAAATATTTTCTCGCACATTACCGGATCCAATGGTAACTTTTGTTGAAGATTAGTAAGTCAATCAATTAGTGCGTGCAATATTGAGGAAAGAAACTCAGCGACTTGTTTGTGAAGAGAGTAAAAAGTCCATATTCTACATAAATTCTCTCAATAAATTACAGAGTACCGCTGTGTTTATAGTCATATGGACAGAAAGTATATGTGGATGCATTAAATTTTACTTGTGCTAAAAAGAATTTGTATAACTAATACAAGTGAGAATATATTATTAAAATAAAGTATATAAACAATGATACATGAAGTATATCAACATAAAAAAGATACTTGATCCCGCCTAAGGATATATGGAATGACACGCGAAGTACATGTTATACATTATCATGACTCATATTTTCATACGTGTTATGATTTATTACATTCAATACCTTTCTAACAGAATGAAGATGTACGAAATCTTTATGGAATACTGATGGCTCCAGTTTTCTTGGGCTGTAAATCAAGACGCAAGTACTTCTTATTCTTGTTAGCTTCCCCAAGAGCATATTTCTGGGTCTACGAAATCACAGTTAGCACCTGAGCAATTGTGGTCCTAACCTGTTTTAAAATTGTGTGTCTCGCATCAATCGAAACACCATACCTACAACCAAATATTATTGAAATATTTGTAGATTCATGTACATAAAAAACTTGGAACCATTAGTATTTTAATTGACACTCTATGACCTTTTAATTCAATTATATTGTTTATCATCCTATTTGGCCAGGCTAAGTTATAGCTAATTTTCATATTTTAAGTTTCACTAATCATAGAAAATTATAACCCAAATAGACCTTTCTACCAACATTTATTTCAATATTACGCTATCTCTTATAACATTAACAGCTTGGCATGCCCAAGAATGTAGGATATGGTTTGCACGTGATTATTTAATAACATAAACAATAAAAAAACATTAAGGGAATAGAGCTTGACTACGTTAAGAGTATTCAAAGTAAAGGACAAAAAGAAAGAGACTTACCAGAATGAAGTTGAGAGTATTCAAGTATGCGTCTTTCTACTAATTGTTACAGCATAAGCGAACACCCTACCTGCATTACCAAGCTTATATTAGCTCAAATAAAACGTGTATACTTACTAAAACAGTAGGCAATATAACTAACAATGTATTTAAACTTTATATAGCTTTAACATATAACGTTTATGTATTCCATAGCATCTTTAATAACAGGTACAAAAGCGACATTTTAACACTTTCCGAGTCTTCGAATACTCTCCAAAAACTTTATTTGGCATGCAAATTTAATCACCAAACTTGAAATAAACCATTTTCAATATAGTACCAAATGCATAAGACGTTAGCGAGAGTATACCTATTATAACTTAATTAACATATATTAGGTACAATAACTTTTATGATAGTGTTATATGTTAGTTTGACTCATTGAGGAAAAAGTAAAATAACATTTATAAAAACTCCGTACCTTTTGCCATTCATAGTGATCATCTCGTCGCAAAAGATGAAAAGAGTCATGTCATCTCATCTCCAATTTGAAGGTTTTCGTCGTTGTGCGAACCCTAAAAATAAAACAATACTTCATACCATTAGGCCTTTACATTGACATATCTGAGCGCTTGAATAATTTTTTTATTTTCGGCCAAAGATTTTAATAATTAGAAAGAACGCAGAAATTTTATAAGCTCAAACCTTTGAGCAAAAGTTAGCCTAAATGTTTTTTTCCTTTCTAATCATCTAATACAAATATGAACACTAAAAAGGCGTCAAAACACTTTGAAAGTTTCACTTTTTTACCCAAATTTTGTTTTCATTAAAGGGTGTTTGTTTTTATATGATGAGCTTATGATATATGAGCCTATATCAAGTGAATAAGCTTATAACCAATTAGCTTACCCGATTTTACATAAGTTGATAAGCTAAGACAAACACCGTTTTACTCTTTATAGACATTTTTTAGACTTAATTCATTGACCCAAAGTTTTAAAGACTGAATTTATTTAGAATAACGTTGAGTTCTTTAAGAGTCTATAATTGCAGCTGCATTGGTCCTTACACCCGTGAGTATGTAAAGAGGCTCAAAAACGGACATTTGATCTTTGTTCTTGCTCAAAGTGTCCAGGTGTATCTCAAAAGCGCCTTGTTAGTGCTTATTTAGTTAGCCATTCTAAATGATTTACCTTTTGATAAAAACCGTTTTGCGTAGTTAAATTGTTTCTCCTTTTGATCTGTATTCTAGCTATTTTCCCCCTCATCAATCATTAACGAAAAAAAGTAGTAACATAATATTAATCCATTATTCATTCTCAATTAACCAAAACGAATTTTTTTGTTACTGAAACTCACTTTGCATAATGTAGTAACCTAATGTTGTGTGGACTTTAGATATCTCATGGTGATTTTAGCGAAATTCTCAATTGAAGTATGTAAAACATGATTTTAGCAAAATATAATAACACGTGACTAAAAAGTTTCAATATATACCTGAGTGTTTATCGACCTGTTGCAATCCAAGTATTGGAGCCATCATCCCTTGCTTCCCCTGATTTCTTCTAAATACTACACAAAATTCAAGACAAAGTAGTGAGCGACCTTTTTGAAAAGAACCTCATCAAAAATAGTTATTCGCATTGTATCAGACGATCTTGAACATGCATAACTTAAACAAAACATATAAATAATATATTGGATCTAAAGTTATTTATCATATATAAATATACGTCATTTTTAGTTTGAGGATATACTGGTCACTTACTTAAGGAGTAGTAGCAGACTCATAATTAACTCAAATACAATTTTTCATTGCCTACAAAGCATTCTAATAAAAACCATTGTCGTTGTTCTAGACATGCAAATTTATGTTCTTTCTACTTTATTTGCACCTACAGTTTAATTATTTATATAAATATATATGGATTGCTATAGCTGCAACTACGGGTTATTATAGTATATGTAATGTCAGGACACATATGAATTATGTGATTTAGACCAAACCATATACCCCGTAGTTGTAACAAACGACATGGTCTAGATCCAATGCTCAAAGGAGCCATTATTTATTTATATCATATTGGAAACAAAGTATACATATTTGTCACCATTGATTCCACAAGTTTCAAGGCAATAGTACAACAATAATAATATAACATCTAACACTATTTATTAAAAGTACTTAATATCTCAAACACCTAAGCCACCCTCACTATTTCTTTCTTATATTTAGAGTTTTGTTTTTGTAAGGTATGATAAAGGGACACATACCTTATAAGAAATTAGTTTTGCAAGGTGTGAAACTTAATGATTAAATTACTTATCAGTGCTTAAGTGATTACCCTAACATTTTTGTTTCTCTTAAACATACCATCAAACATCTATTATGCGACCTTTAAACAAAAAGATTCATAAACATCTTAAAATTGAATCGAAGTATGAAAATCTAAATAAACCATATATATATAACAAAATTAGATTGTAATAATACAAAACACCAAATTAGCCAATAACATAAAATTTTGAAATTGATAAGAATGATTAGAGAGATGAGAGACTTACCATTGTAATTAAACTATTGTTGGTGATGGACCTCTAAACTTAATCAACTCTGTAGATTAGTAAAACGATTTAAAGTGTGACCTGCAAAAAATCAAGAAAGTTTATCTGCAAATATCAGTTCATTTTCAAACATAATCAATATAATTATTGTTTGATTTTTATTAATCGAAGAAAAATAATTATTGTTTGCAAGTAATTAATTAACCTTAAATAATAGTACTATAGTTTTGTTCCGCCAAAAGAATCATTAAAAAATCAAACAAACTTTAAAAGAAAACATGACACAATGAGTATTCAAAAATCATAGAAACAAATATTATGGTACATCGACGGTGGTTGGAATGGTTATTCACATGGTTAATTACATTGAAAAAATCTTTTTTGGTGTGTTTTTGAATCGATGAAATAATGATTTGATTTTCATGCTCAAACGTAATTATACGATTTTTGAATGAAAAGAGTATGAGAGAAGTTTTAGATGTGGTTATCAGAGATTCAATGTCATTGAATCTGCAAATGCCGATCCAGAGAGAAAGTGTATAGAGGAAGTTTGATGGGCGTTTTTATTTTAAAAACTTAATGTAGTTATTTTTGGAAATTTTTGAAAATGAATTTAATTCATTCATTAAATTGTTATGTCCATCAGACGCATTGAGGTGTTGTACAAAACTCTTTATATGGAAATGAATTTAATTCATTCATTAAATTGTTATGCTTTATAAGCTTGTAAAATCTTTTGTTTTATTATATAAAATAGACTAGTATTAGTTTTATAATGTTATTTGTTATAGCCTTGTCTGCTCTAAATTATTCCTTTCGTTCTAAAATTACTATTTAGCGACAAAAACATACAAGTTAAATTTTTTTTATAATTACAACTTTCTCTCTTTTGCGTTTTATATAATAACAGTTTTATCCTTAAATAATCAATTTACAACTTTTATAAAATTTGTAATATTAATCTTAAGTAAGGATGTATCAAATCTATTTTTAAAAACGAACAATCAAATTGAAACTATCTGAAAAGAAAGATGAATTATAATTTTAAACGGAGGTAGTACTGATTTTGCTGACATGCATAGCAATCGAAATATCTCTAAGTAATGTGATCTGATATTGATTAAGTTATGTGATTCGCTCGAATTGTAATAAATTGTTTCACACTAATGCCCATTCTTATTTGGGGTATGTTTAGAAAAATTATAAGTAACACTTCAATTAGTTGTTGTTTGTTATTACAGAAACGTTGCTGTACGGATATTTTTGAAGTGTAAAATAAAGTCAAAGTGAAACGCTAACGCTAGACGCTTTTTTAACCAGACTTTTTACCTTTTAGAAAGAAAACAAAATATTATACGATCTTTTACCAAACGAATTATCAGTTACTAATGCTAAACGCTCCTACAACCTTCTTTCCATATATACAACTTTGATCATAGTCTCATGCTTTATACAAGGTGAGCGTCTCAGAATCGACCCGAACTAACAAGAACCAAACAAAAATACGTTATTTAACAAACCAAACTAAATAAAGAACCCAAACCGGGTATACGTTATCTAAACCGAACCAAATAAGGTCGGTTTGATTCAGTTTAGAAAGTTCAATCCGGCTGATTTATCCAAAACCGATTCGAACCGATCAAACCGAGATAATTATCCAAAACCGAAAAGATATTGAAATTTAGACGTAAAAAATTTTCAAACAGAAAAGTTATTGAAATTTGATGTACTAAATCTTAACAAACCCCAAACTTGGATTTTCACCATCCCAAAATTGTGGGGGGAATTCTTCACACCAAACCGCCAAAATCCAAAAAATTTGAGCTATATCCACACGTACCAAACCCACCCTGGTCAGTTATGTAACCGGTAGCTAGTTATCCGGGGGTTTAATTAATGAATTAATTTCACAGATCCATTTCTCATTTTCATCACATATCAAGGTTTCTGGTTTCTCTCAAATCCTAATTAATTTTTATAAATTTACAATTTATTAGTTTATATTTGTTATAGATTTATTTGTTGATGTTAATTTTGCTGACGTGTGTGATAATTGAAATATCTCTAGATAATAATAATGTCACCTCTTATTGTTTAAGTTATGCTATTCGCTCGAATCGTAATCATTGTTTCGCACTCTTGTTATTGTTAGGTGCTGTTTATTATTATAAGACTGTTTCGTAACCTAGTGGTTGTTGTATATGTATAAGTGATTATAGTGTAAAATGACGTAAAACCAAAATGATAGTGCTAAACGCTTCTTCTAATTAGCGTTTTTAGAATGAAGAAAAGAAAAAACAAAATGCTAGAAATGCTCCTTACTGAACGAGCTTTGAGTTCTAAACGCTAAATGTTGAACGCGTTCATATGATATTATTTTTTGTTCTCCGGTAAACAAGGGGGGGTTATAAGGAAAACCAATAAAAAGTGTTTTGTAGTTTCCTTTGTTTAAGTAGGAAATGCAAATTTGATGGGAAACATTTGATTCGAACACAAAATCTATATTTTCCTTATTTTGTACAAAACATTTTGTAGAAAACGAGGGTGTTTCCTTTTAACTCGTCGCATATTAAATGCTTCTTACCAAACGAGCTTTCATCTGAACGCTGAATGTTAAACACTCTTAATAGGTTCTTTCCAAATAGTATTTGATCATACTTTGAAATAAGGGTGCGTTTGGTATGGAGTCCGGAATTACTAATCAAAAGTCAAAACTGCTGTTTAGGTTGTTTCTGAGTATGAGTTTACATCTGAGTTAAATAGAGTATACCAAACAAGCTTACTTAGGAACGATTTCATTGCTTAAAACTAATTTATTTCATCTCATATATTAACTTTGGAATAAGTAGCTTCCAACCTGCTTACCAGAAACTACTTATTTTACCTCCAAATAAGCGGAGAACCACAAGTATATTCTTGTATAGGATAACACAGGACTGCGTCAGCTTAACTAAGATCACAATTAGTTATGGAAAAGAAACTCTTGTATAGGATTTTGAGTGATTAAACTTTGCATACCAACTTATTGGAGCAATTATACGAAGAGTTAATTTTGTGGAAACGATGTTAGAGAACAGAAATTTGTTTATAGGGCCCTTGTTTGTTTGTTTGTTTGGTTTGTTTGTGTTATGCATATTCTTATGTGTTATCTAACTAATTGATTCTAGTTTTATGGTTAGGTGCGGATTTTCATTGGCTAAGTAGAGAAAATGGACATCGATAGCAAGAGGGTTAGATCAGACTTAAATGAAGACAGATTGAGCGGCTTGCCTGACGAGCTTATTCATAAAATCTTATATGGTTTTGACACCAAATTTGCTGTTCAAACATGTGTCCTGTCTTCAAGATGGAAGCTTATCTGGAAATCAATTCCTCGTCTCGAATTTTCAAGTCAGCAATTCAAATCTTTACCTAAGTTTTCCAAATTTGTGACCAATGTTTTAACTCGTCGCAACCGGCAAGTTGAAGTGACTGCGGTAAAACTAAGGTTTCATGGAGCAGCTAGTCAGGTTTTTGTGAGAAAGATTGCAGAGTATGCTTTTTCTCACAACGTCCAAGAACTAACTCTCATCAGTTGGCCCAAAAACCACCATGTATACCCTCCTTGCCTCTTTAGCTCTCAGACACTGAAACAATTGTCCCTTAAAAGCCAATTTATGGCACCTTGTATCACACCCAAAACACCTTGGGATTTTCCCACATTAACGACTTTACATCTTCATGATGCAATGCTGGGTGACAATAATAATGAATCAGCTGACCTTTTCTCCAAGTGTTTGAACTTAAAGAACCTTGCTATGGAGAGTTGCATCATCCGGGCGAAGGTATTTGACATTAGCACTCCACGACTTTCTGTGCTCAAGTTTAACGATTGCAGACATTCTGGTGCTATTAATGTGAATGCACCTCTACTTGATAATCTCACTGTTATTAAATGCTCAATCAACAACATCAAGGCACCACTCAGACTCTCATATTTTCACTTCAGTCATTATCATCGTCCACAATGGTTTAAAAATTGTTTTCATTCTCTAAATGAAGTGAGTGTCAGTTTGTCCATCTCTAAATATAACAAGCTCTATGAGGAGACTGATGCTCGTGAGACCATTGACATGCTTCAAGAGCTCCGTAGTGCCAGATGTCTCACACTTAACATGGACATTGTTGAGGTATGCATATATCTTATCATTCATTTTGGCAAATTGTGGACATAAGATAAATATTGAAATTTCAAATATTCAGTCTGGTACTTGTTTTCGTAGTTTATTTTGCATGGGACTTGATTCTTAATATGCGTGACAAAATATGAAATGTAATAAAATATTCATCTGTGATCAACATGGCTTGAAGCCTACAGATTTAGGGACTGCTACGCCATTTGTATTAATGGATTTTATCTTCTGATGTCTGTGCAGTGTATCTCCTCGTTTCCGGATTTACTGTCTCACCTTCCTTCACCATTTAGCAACCTATTTTCTTTGAGTATTAACTCAACCATGAGTAATAATGCATACAAAGTAGAATTACCTACTGAGACTAGAAATTTCTTGTTAGAGAACTCTCCAAGTGCCACGTTCATCATGGATTTACCCGAGGTACTTTCAGCACGATGCTGTTTTCTTATAACTTTCCATACATCGCCTATATTATTTTTATACGAGTATGTAGCAGGGTTTAGTTAAGACACTTATGGTAATTTAAATTTTTGTGTTCGCTCTTGTTTGCTGGTTAACATCTGAGCAACTTTGTACAGATTAGCAGTCATCATGGTTTATAATAACATCTCTTGAAGACTTTGATTAATCTTGCATTTCTACTTAACCATTTTCTATCACTTTTTCACTTATGTTACCTCTTTACAACTCGACGCTAACCAAAGTTACTGCTTTGGCAGATGATGCGATTAAAGGTTGTACACTAGAGAGAATCGCCTACATTAGCATTGATAATTTTCAAAATTGTTTCTGTTTGATAATTTTAATTTTAATGCCCTTCAGTGATATTGAAATGCTGATTGTGGTTCAATTATGTTTCTTTTTCACATATGTGGTTCTATCTCAACCAGGCCTCTTTATACAGCTAGTTTTTTTTGTTTAATTTGACTGCTGAATTGTGGCTATCCTTTCAAATGGAGCAAGTGACATTCTTGTAAACATTTCAGCCACCACCTACAAAAGCAATGAAAGCTAAAGAGGCTAGGGCGAAGAAGGCGAAACTGCGCGCAGACATTCATAATCATATGAAGGAATTACCTCTTGAGCAGGGAAATATGCTTTTCAATGAGAGAAAGCTGGCATTGGAGAAGAAGAAAACAACCGTTGAACACCATATGACAGTTCTACAGCTCTTCACTGAGAAAAAACCAATGCAGACTGAACTTGATAGTGCTAAGATTGAGGGGCTAGTTGCTGGTCTGAAGTCACAGATCGCTGCCTGTTTGATAGAGATTCTGGATATGGTCAGCCAGGATATTGACGAAGCTTTTACCTTCTCTTCAAAGAGGGCAAATATCATATCGTTATTGGAAGCTTTGCCCGAGCGACAGATGACAGAGATGGAAGGACGCTACACTCACCAACTTAAAGAAATTGGAACACTATGTAATAGCCTACGCTCAGCAAGACGATCCCTTTTTTCTTATGTAGAAGAAAAAATTGAAGCTTTAAACGAGTATAATTCTGACAAAATATCGGCTGTTCATGAGGTTTCTGTTAGCAAAGTTCTTCTGGCATCACAACCATCTTCTTCAGCAGCTGTGAGTTTCCGCCTCCATGTTTAGCTTGTTATATTCACAGATGTATTTTAAACTCTTCTATCTGTGATTTTGAACTACATGCGTTGTATGCACTCCTTAGCATCTTAATTTTGATTTCCAAGGACCCTTGTGGCAGTATAGCACGTAACATTCTTGTAAAATTTGCAGCCACCACCTACAAATGCAATGGAAGCGATAGAGAATATGAATGCCAAACGGGTTGCAGATATTGAGAGTCATATGAAGGAACTGCAAGCATCAGCTGAGGTGGGAAATATTAATCTTGTTGAGAAAAAACAGGTACGGCGAAAAACCGAAGCAACCCTTGAGGACCTTGTGGTAAAACTTAAGGTATTGTCTGATACACTGCATAGTAAACCCGAGAGAGTTAAAAGTGACGTCGTGGAGGGATTGATAGCACAGATCAAGGCCCATTTGGGAGAGATGCATGATCTGGCTAAACAATACTGGAAAGCTGCTACAGCCACTTATAAAAAGCAGTACAGTATCGAATTATTGTTGAAAATGTTGCGTAACCTACAGAGTGAAGAGATGAATGCACAATATTCTCATCAGCTTGAAGAAGCAGAGTCATTGGGTCGTCATCTAATACAAGAGTTTTATCTTTCAGAAAAAGTTATTGATGATATTGAAAGAATGGTATGTGATTGCCTCTCAGTATATCATGGTTTTTCAGTTGCAAACTTCCTCTGTTATCACAATTATCGTCGTCATCTTAAAAAAATGTAAGTTTCTTTTCTACATCTGACGCTACATAAATATAGTTTTAGTAAGACTGTAAGAGTGACAAAATGGGTCGGTCAGGGGCTCACTCTCGTCTTCAATGGGGTCTGCTCTTTCTTTTTTGGGAGAGTATGCCAGGCTTTTCCAACCCATCAACATTTTTGTGTCCATTTCTTGATTTCGGCAAACAGTTGATGTATCAAATTTGATTACAAACTAATTTACTAGCATGTAATGTCTTTTAAAAGTAACAAATTTAGGATATTTTTTTAACCAAATACTCAATAGGCAACCTCTTACCCGATGAATCCAGCCGTTTCTTTTTTAGCTGTTCTTATGGGACCTTTTTTATCCTTGACCTATGGAACAAAATACAAATAGACAGGTATTTATACAAATGGTTGATATGGCAACCTCTACTTTTACTTGCATTAGAATATAATATTTGTGGCGTTTTAAGTATCTTAATGGAATGATGTCAGGGTCATGCTCCTACACCCTCTCGCCTCAAGTGTCAACCCTATGCCGTGAACCACGCCACCCAGGTAAATATCTCCTTTTCAGCAGTTTTCATTATATTATTCATGTATACGACTATAAACTATGTGCTGCTTGAAAACCATTCTTGAAGTTGCATTTTCTAATGTCACTTGAACTGCATTACAAATTATAATATTTTTTTTTATCATATACGGAGTACAAAACATCAACAAAAAATCTTTGGAATATGTATGCAATGACCTTCAAAGTTCAATATTAAACCAAGAGTTACTTGCATAAATCGTCCTTGTGGTTTGTCAGGTTTAACGAAATTGGTCCCTAGAACCTTTTTTTTTAAAGGATCCTCTCCTCCTGGTTTTTTACCCGTTTTGGGTTTGGTCCCTTGACCACTAAGTCTGTATCGGATTTGGTCCCTTGACACTACTTCAGTATCGGGTTTAGTCCCCACAGGAACTAGTGGTCAAGGGACCAAATCGGAGACGGGTCAAAACCACAAGGAGAGGATCTGTTTATTTTTTTTTCTAAGGACCAATTTCGTTAAACCCAAAGAACCACAGGGACTATTTATGCAATTAACTCGTAGGCTCGTACAGCGGCACTTCTAAAGATTTATGGTTGTATTGTCGTGGTGTATGTTGCTTGTGAGATTGAACGGCTTGTGCTCACCTATTTGTTTTTTTTTTTCAGTTTATTAGTATCTGCCTTAGCATACCCCCTCAAGATCTTTCTAGAATTAAACAGTTAACCAGTATCATGTATTTTTCAGGGATGTTTTAAATTTGGCCATCATGAAAGTTGCCGTCTTCATACGAGTCTTTATGAATTGGTTAGAAAGCATTACTGTCAGGCATCAGACTTTATAGGATTTGTTCCTGAACTTTGTTATGGAGTATGGACCAGTGTTTTTTTTTTCTTTTTGTTGTTGTGTAAACTTAAACTTTTATTGGTTATTTACTCATGTGATTGACTATTTTCTATGTCACCGTTACTTGGAAAAAGAATTTTCTTTTATGCCACCGATTTGCCCACTCTTTGGATTGATTGGGACACTCCAAAATATGATATTTTAACATTTTATACCCTTGTATGAATAGATATAAATGAAAATGATATAAGGGTATATATGTCAAAACACTATATTTTAGAGTGTGCCAATCAATATAAGAAATGTGCAAATCACTTCTCTTAATTAAAACCGACTCATAGGCTACCCATTTATATGTTTGCTTAACCACTCAAGGGTGGCCTAATGGCAAATGGATTTGTGGCTATCACTCCAAAGTGTGTGAGGTCTCAAGTTCAATTCTCATTAGGTGCAAACAACCTTGTAGTGGCCACGCCAACCTCCTGAAAAGGGAGGGCTTTACCTGGTTTGAGTTTGTGTGGCGGTGGGTTCAAACCCATGGATTAGTCGGAAATCACGGTTAAAAAAAAAAAAACATTTATATGTTTGCTTTCGTTTACACAAATCTAGGAAAAACAAGTATAAGCTAAAATTAACATATTAAGGCGGATGCTTATTGAAAATTGATTGTTCGTTTTGAAAACAAAAAAGCAAATGGTTTTAAAATATAGTGTTTGGATTTAATTATTTTGTTTGATATCACAATAATCATATAATCAGTTCTTTTAGTGTTTGACAAAAAGAATTATCAAATAGCTAATCTTTTTTTTTGTAAAACAAAACTTAAAGTATGGACTTTTTCAAAAGATTCTTTCTTAGTATGATATAATCGTTTTATTTATTCCTTTAAGAAGTGAAAGTGTTCCTTAATTTAGTAACAAATGTGTAATTTTCGTCCTTTTGTTTAATAAAAGTAAAAAACTGGTTAAAAAATATACGTGTCAAAAACGAAAAAAAATTAAACTTATAGAAAAAAGCGGGTGAAAAATTATAAAACTTTAAGGTTGAATCTATAATTTGTGGAACGTAAGGGTTAAAACTAGCCTTTTTAAATCTTAAATACCCAATCGAAGATTTATCAGAGGATAAAGTCTAAATCGGCAGCGTGTGCTAATTTGGTGATCTGATTGCCACCGTTACCGTCACAGAGGAGGTAGGTTCAAGGCTACTTTGGTGATCTAAAACTAGCCTTTTCAAACCTTAATTACTATTCCGTTGGCAGGTTTTGCACACAAAGAATCAACTGAGTTATTCGAATAGTAGGTATGATTTATCTTACACATATGTTTATTCACGTTTTTTTCGTGATACGAATTGTTCTTAATTTGATCATTAGAAGTCAGATTTAGGTCTTATAGATGTCAGTGGATGATGGAAGCTTGATTGGGTTCAGAAGTTCAGGTAACTATCTGAGTGCCATTTTATTTTAGTTAGTCGAAACAAAGTTGAGATTATGGCGAATTTAGCCAACTTTCTAATCATTTGCCTAAAATGGGTATATAGGGGTTGTATTTTATTATCTATAATGATGTTATCAAATGCTTAATACCCCTGAATCGCAATTTTGCCACCTCTATTGTTATTATATTAGAAAGTCCTTTCTTATCAAGCTTAGCGAGAAGGATGATTCTCGACATGTGAGCAAAGTGCGTTCTCTATTTAATACAGTAATTATTTGAGCATGGACTTTTATAGTCTCCGGTGTATGCTTAAGGGAAAAGAACGTGTTTGCTCTTTAGTACAAGAGTTTAAGTCCTAGGTCCCAAAACCCTTAATACTTTAACATAACGATTGTTATCGACCATCCATACTTCTGTGGGAATATCTAATAAGTGTGAAAACACTTATCTTTTTACCACTTATTTTCAATAATAACAAGACCAAAACGTATATTTTATGTCGTAAAAGTCGGAATTATGCGTGGTTTGTGTTTTTATTGTGTTTCAGGATAAAAATATGAAAAAGGAAGAAAACACGGGCTATCACGGGCTTTTATCGAAGAAAACGAGAAAAGACGAAGTCAAAAGATTAAGAGTGTAAAAAGAACGGAAGTCCAAGGCCTATTCTGAAGATTTATCGAAGAAAAAGTCTAAAGACGAAAGTTTAATGAAGTCGAAGAACTCAAGTCTAATAGAAGAAGAAAATTATAAGACAAGTTCAATTTATATCGACAGATCCCGAGACGACGTCGAGAAAGACAAAGAATTTAAATCAAGTCGAGACGAGAAGAAAGAAAGAAGGAAGCAACACATGCACTCCCCACCTCCTATATATACCCTCCTAATGACACATTAGGAGGGTGTTAGTTAGTTAATTTAGCTAGTTTATTTTTCTTTCTTTAGTTTTCATTTTAGAGAGAGAAAGTGCTTAACTTTCTCTCACTAGAATTTCATCTTTTCTTTCTTTCATGTTTGAGCTTTAATTTACTCTTGTATTTTTGAATCATTAATCTACAAGTTCAAGTTAAGTTTTTCATCTTCAATCTCTTTCTACCTTTCTTGATTTTTACTTATTTTTTATTCGTGATAAGCTTGATCTTGTTTCATCTTGATGTTTATGAGATCAAAAAGTTTATCTTTTGGTTTCTATCTAAGTTTTATACGGATTAAGCTTTGAGCTTATCATGCTTATTGGCTTACTTTGTATTTAGCTTATTTACTTTTTAGTTTTCGTTAAAAGTTTTGTCTTTTTAAAGTTTGATTCATAAAGTTTGCTTATTTCGTGTCTTAAAAGTTTTTAAATTTATGCTTGTTTTCATTCAGTTGAGATTTAAATAAGTGCTTATTCGTCTTGCTTATTTGTGCTTATTCATTTTTGCTTATTCTGTTTTTGAATCCCATCGTAACAGCTATTTACCTAATCCGATCGAGTAAGTGTGATCGCATAAACCCCTAGGGTTTCTACTTGTGATCCATTGTTGCGATCAAAGCTAAGATCACTTGACCACGATCACTTGAGTGCGATCACTCGTTGCGATCACTTGGTTGCGATCTGGGCCACGTTTCTAATTTCCATCGCATTGATTGCGATCCATTAATCCGATCACCAAGTACGATCGTTCACTACGATCACACTCCATAATCCACACCACGATCACTTGTTGCGATCGTGGGTGCGATCATTGAGTGCGATCCGTGGCTGCGATTGCCTGGCTACGATTGCCTTGGGTGCGATCACTTGTTACGATCGCATTGAGTGCGATCCCTTATACTACGGTCACTAGGCTGCGATCGAGTGCTACGATCTAGGTTACGATCGGTGGTCACGATCCAATAGTGCGATCAACCACTGCGATCCACATTGAGTTACGATCGTGTTGCGATCTGACTTATGTTTTTGTTTTATTTATCTTAGTTTTCAAATTTAACTTTTCCCGCATTTTTACTTAGTATTATTTTAAACGAGTTTTGTCTTAGTTTATTATTACAAAGATTCAAGTTTTAAATTCACTTTAAGTTTTTAATCATTTATTTTTAACTCGTCATTTTAGTTTAATTTTTAAAGTTTTACTCAACGACACTTTCATATTGCTATTAGTTTAAAATAGATAACCACCTCCATTTTATTGTCCACCAAGAACGACTGAGTCGCACTAATAACCAATAGTCAATTCAAAAAGATCGGATCAACGAACTTTCATACAAGGCAATCCCTTGTATTAAATGGCGCCGCTGCCGGGTCTTTTCGTTAAAATTAACGGTTTTTAGTGAGAGACGCGTTGGATTTTAGGATCCGTTCATTTTTTAACGTTATTTGTGTTGCTTAAAATTTTTCAAAAATCCATAAAAATTAAAAATTTTCAAAAATCAAAAAAAAAAAGAAAAACATAAAAAACCAAATATATTTCTTGTCTATCTTTCTTTTCTTTTTGTAGGTGTGTATGCGTACCCGTGCTCGTAAGAAGAAAGCAATTCAAGCCGAAGTCGAAACTCCACCTATTGTCACCATGGATAATCGACCAATGATCGAGCTTTTGCAATCGCAAGTAGAGGGCAACACCGATGCTATTGTCATACCCAAGATTGGAGCCAACAACTTTGAGCTCAAATCCGGTTTCATTCAAATGGTCTCTGCTCAACCATTCTTGGGGCGTACACTTGATGATCCTCATGACCATATAAAAAGGTTTCTTCAACTCACTAATACGGTTAAGTATAATGGGGTTTCACAAGAGGTGATTCGCTTGCAACTTTTTCCTTTCTCCTTAGAGGGACAAGCCCGACATTGGCTTGATAAGGAACCGCCACAAAGTATTCTTACGTGGTCGGATTTAGAGACCAAATTCATCAACTACTTTTTCCCACCCTCACGTACTACCGCTTTGCGGAATGAAATCATTAACTTTGAACAAAAGTACGGTGAGACATTTAGTGAATCTTGGGATCATTTTATGGAACTTTTAAGAAAGGGTCCACAACATGGTTTCACCAAAGTACATCAAATTAATACTTTTTACAATGGTTTAAGCATGAATGACCAAGATTCACTAAATAGTGCCTCGGGGGGTAATATTTTGGTTAAATATTCTAATGCCGCATGGGATATTATTGAGAATAAGTCTAGAGTGCAAACTAAGAGTGTTCGGACTAATGTGGCTAGTGCTAGTACTAGTGACACCGACAAGAGAATTGATAAGCTCACTTCGATTGTCGAAACACTTGCTCTGCAAACTGCTAACAATACCAAAAGCATCAATGCGCAAGTTAATGCTTTGAGTCAGTCATGTGAAATATGCGGGGGATCTCATTCATACACCGATTGTCCTTCGACTCATGACAATCCGGAAAATGTGTATGCCGCCAACGGTAACTTTTCTACGGGAGGCTATCAAGCACGTCCTCAAGGTGACCGCAATTTGCTCAGTTATCGTTCAAACAACTTCCTTTCACCACCCGGTTTCCCACCTCAAAACCAAAACAACCTCAATCGCAACAATCAAAACCAACCACGAGCTCCAAATCAATATCAAACCCAAAGAAACCCATATCCACCTCAAGGAAATAATCAAGTTCACCAACCACCCGCGTATCAACCACCTGCCTACCATGCTCTTCCTCCCACCCAACCCACCACATTTAATCAAGAGGTTGACACTTATATGAGGACTAATGATGTGATAGTGCAGAATATTCAGCGATAAATCATCAACTTGAAAGGAGATATGGCGAAACAAGGGAATGATCTTCGAGCCGATATGTGAAACTCTTTGACCAGTCAAACGAATGACTTAAGGGACATGATGGCTAGTTTCTTCCAAAGTAATCAAGCCTTTGGTTCGAGTTCTCTTCCGAGTAACACCGTTGCTAATCCAAGAGGAGAGATGAAAGCAATCACCACTCGAAGTGGAAAAGGTTTAAAGGAACCTGAGCTTCCTACACCTACACCGGTGATTGTGACAAAGGAAAATGAGTCCCCTTCTCCAATCCCCCACCCCTCCACCACCCAAGGATGTGAGTGAGAATTCTATTCCAAAGCCTTCATCTCAACCCAATATACCTTATCCCTCAAGGTTCAGGAAAGAGAAGTTAAAGAACAAGGATGATATTCAGGTTTCTAACTTTCTTAAAATGTTTAAACAACTAAATTTCAACATCTCCTTTGCTGAGGCTCTCGCTCACATGCCGAAATATGCTAAAATGTTTAAAGATCTTCTCAGTGATAAGGAGAAACTTCTTGATATCGCTCAGACCCAACTTAACGAGAATTGCTCCGCAGTGCTCTTAAGGAAATTACCAACCAAACTTGGTGATCCGGGTCATTTTCTCATTCCTTGCAACTTCCCCGGGGTAGAGAATTGTATGGCCCTAGCCGATCTAGGTGCTAGTATCAACTTAATGCCATTAAGTATTTGGAAACAATTATCTCTACCCGAGCTAGTCCCCACACGAATGACTTTGGAATTAGCTAACCGTACGGTTGCTTATCCAGTGGGGATAGCCGAAGATGTCTTCGTCGGCGTCGACAAATTCACCTTTCCGGCGGATTTTGTTGTCGTTGACTACGAGATGGATCCCCGTGTTCCATTAATCGTTGGACGTCCATTATTGAGGACCGGTCGCACTCTCATTGATGTAGCCGCGGGCAAATTAATCATGAGAGTTGGTGACGATAAAATCGTCTTCAACATGGGTAAACTTTCTAAACAGCCTTCTGAAAACGAGAGCGTTAATTTCATTGACGTTCTTGATGAGGCTTGTGAAGAGCATTTCAAAGACGCTTGTAAAAGTGGTTCTTCTTCTCTACCCATTGTTGAGACCGTTGCCTCTATTGCTCCCTCACTGACTCCATTTGGAGAAAGTGATTTCCTTTTGAAAGAATTTGAAGCAACTTTGGGGGATGTGGACTTACAATATGACGATTCTCCCTCCAATTGGGATGAAGACATTCATACCATTGAGAAACTTCTCAATGAGGACCATATTTCTCCACCAGCTCCTAAGGAAATCTCTATCGATGATCCGAATTTGACTACGCCTTCCTTCGAAAATCCTCCGGATTTAGAGCTTAAGGATCTACCGTCTCATCTCAAATACGTGTTCCTTGAAGACAATAAGAAGTTACCCGTCATCATCGCAAAGGATTTGAGAGAAGACGAAAAATCTCGACTTATCGACGTGCTAAAGAATCATAAGAAAGCGATTGCTTGGAAAATATCCGATATTCGTGGAATTGATCCTCACTTTTGCACACATAAAATTCTCATGGAGGACGACTTTAAACCCACTATTCAAAACCAAAGAAGGGTGAATCCCAAGATCCATGACGTTATCAAAAAAGAGGTTATCAAACTTATTGATGCGGGAATGATCTACCCTATCTCGGATTTACCATGGGTTAGTCTGGTCCATTGTGTGCCTAAGAAAGGCAGAATCACCGTTGTGCCCAATGAAAACAACGAGTTGATTCCTACTCGTCTCGTTACAGGGTGGAGAGTTTGTATAGACTATCGCAAACTCAATGATGCTACGAGAAAGGATCATTTTCCCCTTCCTTTTATGGACCAAATGCTCGAACGTCTAGCGGGTAATGACTATTATTGCTTCTTAGACGGTTTCTCCGGGTATTTCAAATTCCCATCGATCCTAAAGACCAAGAGAAAACCACATTCACTTGTTCTTATGGAACATTTGCTTACAAAAGAATGCCTTTCGGCTTATGCAATGCTCCTGGGACTTTCTAAAGGTGTATGATGGCTATCTTCCATGACATGGTTGAAGAAACTATAGAAGTCTTCATGGATGATTTCTCGGTCTATGGTGATTCTTTCTCTACGTGCCTTTCCAATTTAGAACGTATGCTCAAACGGTGTGAAGACACTTGTCTCGTTCTTAATTGGGAAAAAAAATACCATTTCATGGTAAAAGAAGTGATGAGACTGCTTTTATACATAGTCTCATCTTCCAAATAGGGCTTAAAATACATTAAATATCATCAAAATACCCAAATATATGCTTGTGTTTGTTGCTTGTGTATTTTAGGTACGGATATTGAGAAAATGACAAAAGATCACAAGAATCATGCAAAAACGAACACGGGAAACAAAGCCACACAATGAACCAAGCCCTAGTGAAGACTTTCCAAAGATCAACCCTTGAAGATTTGAAGAATTATGAAGAAGGGTCCTCCAATTATGAAGAATTGACACTTTATACCCTTGTATCCTCATAATTACAAGTTTGGTCCCTAAAGTTTGTCAAAATTACAAAAAGGACCATCCACTTTGAAGAATTGGCAAGTTTAGCCCCTCAACAAAGCTAAATTGTCAACCAATATCATCCAAAAAGTCAAATACATCATGAAGTCCTTCAAAGTACAAGAAATGACAAGTTTGGTCCTTTGAAAATCTCAAAATTACAAAAAGGACCCTCAACTTTCAACATTTGGCAAAAATGGTCCCTCAATCATCAAGACTTGGCAATTTCAGTCCTCCAAAATGTCAATATTGCAAGTCTAGACCATTATCATTGAAGAAAATACCAAACCAGCCCTTGAAGAATTCAAATATGGCAAGAATTACCCCTGATTTCACTTTGCAAAAGATTTTGGGCCAAAAGTGTAAAAAGGCAAAAGTTGACAAAGCTAAAACAAGCGTTGATAGAAGTTTGGAAGGCATTTGACAAGTTTCTGAAACATGGGGGTGTTAAGCTGGCAGACAAAGAAGTTACATAGACCACTCCCAAGCTGCCATGTGTCCCACTCACATTCTCCACCAATCACACTCCACCATTTTGCCATGTCACTTTCCACTCACAAACGGATTTAACAACTTAATTAATTAAGTTTAAAAATGGCGGTTAACATGTTTTTAAACTTAAAACAAGATCAAACCTTGTTCTTGGAGTTCATAATCCGAATTGGGGATTTACTAATTACTATGAATTAGGCCATGATCTTGTCCAGATTTGTGATTAACCTCAACATAAACATATCCCCACTTCAAAAACCCTTGCCACGTCATTCATGTGCTCACATGATAAACCCTTGCTACACACTTTTGGGGATAGTGCCAAAACCAGCCAGAGAATCAACCATCCAGAAACAAGCTTACACTTTAAGCTTTGTTTGAGCCCTTGGATCAAATTACAACAGCTATCTACTTCACAAGGCTCCAAATTCAGTCACATGATTCAAGAAGATGCCAAAACCTCAAGGGCATTTTTGGAAGATCAAGTAGCTAGGGTTACACGTTTTTCAGCTTTCATAGTTCACTTGTAAGGCTATATAAAGCCACTTAGGCCTTCACATTTCAGTTTGCTTTTGATTTTTCCTTGGTTCAAGTTTATGTAAATCCTATTTCTAAGTTAATGAAATTGAGTTTGAAATCTTGAAGAAAAGTCATTGGCCAATCTTGTTTACTGCTTTCATTTGTTATATGCTTTGTAGTTCTTAAAGTTCAAAACCTGTTTTTCAAAGAGGAGTGTGAAAAAGTTTGCATATTTCCTCATTTTCTTGATATTTTGCTAAGTCTTGTTCCAATATTGGAATTCTTGGGCTATAGGGCTGATCATAGCATCCTAACTGAGTTGGTTAAGGTGTGGTGAGGCTTATAACTTGGGGATAATCAAGTGTGGGGTAACAAGTTTGCATTAATCAAGTTTTTTTTCCAAGTTTCTGATTTTTATGATATTTTGCTTAACCCTTGTTCAATCTTAGCAGGATTTTTGTGGAAGCTTGTGCTTGTTCTTGCTAGCACATAAGCTCAAAATTCGTGGGTGTGGATGTACATCCATGAGGTTTGCATACTTAACCTCCAAATCTGCTTAAATTGTGATTTTTGGTGATATTTGTATGAAACTGTTGTTCTTGTGAATTTTGTGGCTTGATTCTTGCTTGAATCTGTTTATTATACTTGTTTTAGTGTCAATTGATGCTTGGTTGGCCTGAAATCTCATTGTGCTTTTGAAAATTTTGATTTGAGAAAGTTAAAGGGGTGTTTGGGTCTACTGGTTTATGCTTGTAACTTGTTATTGTGTTAAGGGAAGGTGTTGTTTATGCTTTGTATCTGCTATACCTTTGTTTGAGAGTGTTTTGCTACAAGTTTTTGGGTTTGAACACTTGAATTAATCAATCTGCTATATAGACCTTGTTTCTGCTTGTTTTGACCTAGGATTTTGGGAACACTTAGTGTGTATGCATGCTTAGGGATAAAAGTGGTTTAAACAAAGTTAACATAACCTGTTTGAAAGATTTGAGGTGTTGAAATTGGCTTGTGTGTCAAATACATCAGCAAAAGTAGAAAACTGCATGTGTTAGTGTTCATCAGTAACTTTCATTGCTTGAGTCTTGCTTAATTCTTTGAACCAGTGCATGAAACCTGTTTAGACTTGCTTCTTGGAGTTTATTATAGCTTGTGTGTGCATTTGGTTGAATTTGGCTGGCTGATTTGTGCTAAAACTGCTCAAAAGTGCTTGACTGCTTATTGTTCATGTCTGTGCAATGTCTGATGAATGATTGATTAAACTGTATCAATTGGGTGTTAGTGATTGTGTTATTTTGATTGTGATTGACTCCTTTTGATCCAAAGATCATTTGGGTGCCTTTGTGAAATCTGAATCTCCAAAAAAGTCACTAAAGACAAAAAGTCAAAATAGTCAAGCAGTGGAAAAAGTTTCCACTGCTCAACATCCAAAACTAGCCCCTGCTAGTGCAATTTTGTCATCAGCTTATCATTAAGCTATTTTAGCTTATTTTGACTTGCAACAACTTATTTTTTGTAATAGATCTTCATGATTTGACCCATTTAAGTGAACTGGAGCTTATGAGACTTTGACTTTGACTTTTTACTAGAAAACCAACTTGTTTGACTTTTAACATAAGTGCTTATTTGATTTTCCAGCTTATTGAGTGTGCTTATTTGAAAGGTCTTTGGTTTTTAAGCTTAGTTTTGTCAAAAGAAACATTTTGCAACTTGAATCAGCTTCTGAGGTGGTCTAGATCATAAAAACGACTATTTTGTCGTTTTGTGAATAAGTTTGTGACTTGTTTCTGGCTTATTAAGTGGGCTTATTTGAAAATTATTTTTGCAGAAGTCTTTATTAGGTCAAAAGAAGGTTGTGTGTTAAATTTTAGCTTATGGCATCAGCTTATGGCTTAATGGGCCAAAAAGCCCATTAAGAATAAGCTGCTTATTATAAGTTAGCTTATTTCACATTTTCAGCTTTTGGGCCTTTGGAAAAAGTTGTTTAAAATCAAATTTTGAGTCAACCTGTGCTTTTTGAGCTTATTTTGAGCACTTTTTCTTATTGGGCCTTAATTAAGCCCAATTAGGGACTGTTTTGGGTTTGGCCCAATTTCTAGGCCCAATAGGGGTATTTAGGTAATTTCACTTTCATTTCTGAGTTATTTAGGTTAAATTAAGCTAGTTTGCAAGTTTTTAGAATTTTTGGATTTTTAATATTATTTTAATATTATTTTATTATTAAAAATTAAAAGTCTGATTTTCTAGGTTTTTATATTTTTCCTAGGTTCTAAATACTTAATTAGGATTTTTGCAACTTTCCAATTATTTTTTAGGTCTTTTAATTAATTTTTATAATTAATTTAAGATTTAATTGATTTTAGGAGTTTTTAATTGTTTAAAAATAGTTTTCATTGGTTTTAAAATTTTGAAAAATAGTTTTTAGCTTAATTAGGATATTTTTGAGGTTTACAAACTTGAAAATCTTGTTTAGGGCTTTTTAATAATTAATTTTGATTTTTAGGGCTTTAATTAGCATTAAAAAGTCATTATCTAATTAATTAAAAGGGTTTTGCAATTTTTGATTTTATGTAAACTCTTATAATATTATTAGGGATTTTTGGTAATTTTTAGAAATTTTTAGGTTAAAATTTTAATTTTGGTGGTTTTTACGACTTTACGTGTACGCCTTTTTAGACTTAGTTTAACCCGTCTTCATAACCGTCATTCTCTTCTAATCCCTTTTCTATTTTTCTTTCTCAAATATAATCACAAATTAATCCATATCATTACACACATAACACACTAGCCTCCTCGTGAACGAACTTGAATTTAATTGGTCATTAGTGCTTGGTTTTCCTAAACCGACACTTAATACTTGCCACTTTTGTCATCCTTTTCCTAAAGGGTAGCAAAAACACTACATCAATTTTGGCGTATATCCTTTTGATGTTCTAACCTTAGGTTTTTAGCACACTTCATAAACGGCTATTACTTATTGGTTACACCCTTTCCATGCTAGATTAGGCATTCGACTACGTTTCTAGTATGGGGGTGTTTGCACCCCTAGACTCGAAACATTGAGGACAATGTTTAAATTTAGTATGGGGGGGTGAATAGATACTTGCCTTGCCAAACCTTCACGCTTTCCAAAGTTTATCGTTTTGTTTATCATTTTTGTTGCAAAATAAGGCTAAAAATGGCCAAATTTTAAATTTTTCTCATGTTTTATAAGTGTTTGAAGACACGAATGTAGATTTTCCGATGGCGAGAATAAGAGTAATTTTTGACTCGACCGTGCGTGTTGAGCACTTAGCTTTGATTCCTTAACTTCACATTAGGCTAAGTCTCTTAAATGAGGACGAGAAATGATAGAGTTAATTATAAGTTACTATGCTAAACGTAGAGTACTCGTATTCTTTCAAAAACTCATGTGTTCTCGTTGTTTGCTTATTCTCCCTTCGCTTGTAAATTTTTTTTTGCTTAATAAATATTGACTTAGCGGTTTAGTTAGGATTGTTGGGTTTCTAGTCTTTTCTAGTAGCTTCCGTGTAATTAAATTGGGAAGACATTAAGGTATCGCCAGCGTCACGGTTTTGAAGTATTGGCACCCGAATAATCGAAAGCTTCACCCAATAATAAGATTTCAAGTGCTCACCTAAATCTAGCAAACAATTTGAAGCCCCACAAGGCCTAAAATCTATGCAAAAATTGAAAGTGAATCAAGCCTTAATCTTCGAAGCTTTAAAGATCCAAAATTCGCCTTAGCGTGAGGATATACGTCTTTGGCTAATAAAACCACCGATGAGGCGGATAATAAAAGGCAAGGCAAGACCGAAGTCATAATAAAAGCTCCATGGCGGAGTTGAATAAAAGATGGAGGTAAACCAAAGATAATAAGGCCTTTCCGTTAGGGGGCGTATAAAAGTCTTGGTAATAAGTCTCATGTTCAAAACCGTTATAAAACCGTGTTTATCGATTCTTCTTGTCAACTTAATTTTTTAACATCGTTGTCTATTAGGAGGGGTTATTGATTTGATGGTCTTAGTTACACCGTTAGGACTCTATTTTTAGACCTAAATCTCTATTATCGCATAAGTCAAACAATGTATCCTCGTGAAACATTCAAGACAAAATAAAATATAAGAGATACAACTTAGGAATAATGGGAGGATAAGTACGTGATTAGGGCATATGAGTAGTGTTAGCATTACTAAACTTATAATGACAATGATCTCGTTGCACGCTTAGCATGGAATTGGGGTGAAAATCGAGGACGATGAAATTATTTCTAACGAAGCATTCACGTGTTCTTGTTCTATGAACCTAAACGTCCCATTTTGCGATGAAAATCATACATTATGTCTATAACACAAGTAGTAGTAGTAATAGTAGTAGTGTAGCTAGTTTATCGTTCAATAAAGTGAATAAAATGAATTTTGGAGATGCTTTGATACTTTATTCTAGCATTACGTGAGGGCACTGCAATGGTTTAGTATGGGGGAGTGATGAGACTGCTTTTATACATAGTCTCATCTTCCAAATAGGGCTTAAAATACATTAAATATCATCAAAATACCCAAATATATGCTTGTGTTTGTTGCTTGTGTATTTTAGGTACGGATATTGAGAAAATGACAAAAGATCACAAGAATCATGCAAAAACGAACACGGGAAACAAAGCCGCACAATGAACCAAGCCCTAGTGAAGACTTTCCAAAGATCAACCCTTGAAGATTTGAAGAATTATGAAGAAGGGTCCTCCAATTATGAAGAATTGACACTTTATACCCTTGTATCCTCATAATTACAAGTTTGGTCCCTAAAGTTTGTCAAAATTACAAAAAGGACCCTCCACTTTGAAGAATTGGCAAGTTTAGCCCCTCAACAAAGCTAAATTTTCAACCAATATCATCCACAAAGTCAAATACATCATGAAGTCCTTCAAAGTACAAGAAATGACAAGTTTGGTCCTTTGAAAATCTCAAAATTACAAAAAGGACCCTCAACTTTCAACATTTGGCAAAAATGGTCTCTCAATCATCAAGACTTGGCAATTTCAGTCCTCCAAAATGTCAATATTGCAAGTCTAGACCATTATCATTGAAGAAAATACCAAACCAGCCCTTGAAGAATTCAAATATGGCAAGAATTACCCCTGATTTCACTTTGCAAAAGATTTTGGGCCAAAAGTGTAAAAAGGCAAAAGTTGACAAAGCTAAAACAAGCGTTGATAGAAGTTTGGAAGGCATTTGACAAGTTTCTGAAACATGGGGGTGTTAAGCTGGCAGACAAAGAAGTTACATAGACCACTCCCAAGCTGCCATGTGTCCCACTCACATTCTCCACCTATCACACTCCACCATTTTGCCATGTCACTTTCCACTCACAACCGGATTTAACAACTTAATTAATTAAGTTTAAAAATGGCGGTTAACATGTTTTTAAACTTAAAACAAGATCAAAACCTTGTTCTTGGAGTTCATAATCCGAATTGGGGATTTACTAATTACTATGAATTAGGCCATGATCTTGTCCAGATTTGTGATTAACCTCAACATAAACATATCCCCACTTCAAAAACCCTTGCCACGTCATTCATGTGCTCACATGATAAACCCTTGCTACACACTTTTGGGGATACTGCCAAAACCAGCCAGAGAATCAACCATCCAGAAACAAGCTTACACTTTAAGCTTTGTTTGAGCCCTTGGATCAAATTACAACAACTATCTACTTCACAAGGCTCCAAATTCAGTCACATGATTCAAGAAGATGCCAAAACCTCAAGGGCATTTTTGGAAGATCAAGTAGCTAGGGTTACACGTTTTTTTAGCTTTCATAGTTCACTTGTAAGGCTATATAAAGCCACTTAGGCCTTCACATTTCAGTTTGCTTTTGATTTTTCCTTGGTTCAAGTTTCTGTAAATCCTATTTCTAAGTTAATGAAATTGAGTTTGAAATCTTGAAGAAAAGTCATTGGCCAATCTTGTTTACTGCTTTCATTTGTTATATGCTTTGTAGTTCTTAAAGTTCAAAACCTGTTTTTCAAAGAGGAGTGTGAAAAAGTTTGCATATTTCCTCATTTTCTTGATATTTTGCTAAGTCTTGTTCCAATCTTGGAATTCTTGGGCTATAGGGCTGATCATAGCATCCTAACTGAGTTGGTTAAGGTGTGGTGAGGCTTATAACTTGGAGATAATCAAGTGTGGGGTAACAAGTTTGCATTAATCAAGTTTTTTTCCAAGTTTCTAATTTTTATGATATTTTGCTTAACCCTTGTTCAATCTTAGTAGGCTTTTTGTGGAAGCTTGTGCTTGTTCTTGCTAGCACATAAGCTCAAAATTCGTGGGTGTGGATGTACATCCATGAGGTTTGCATACTTAACCTCCAAATCTGCTTAAATTGTGATTTTTGGTGATATTTGTATGAAACTGTTGTTCTTGTGAATTTTGTGGCTTGATTCTTGCTTGAATCTGTTTATTATACTTGTTTTAGTGTCAATTGATGCTTGGTTGGCCTGAAATCTCATTGTGCTTTTGAAAATTTTGATTTGAGAAAGTTAAAGGGGTGTTTGGGTCTACTGGTTTATGCTTGTAACTTGTTATTGTGTTAAGGGAAGGTGTTGTTTATGATTTGTATCTGCTATACCTTTGTTTGAGAGTGTTTTGCTGCAAGTTTTTGGGTTTGAACACTTGAATTAATCAATCTGCTATATAGACCTTGTTTCTGCTTGTTTTGACCTAGGATTTTGGGAACACTTAGTGTGTATGCATGCTTAGGGATAAAAGTGGTTTAAACAAAGTTAACATAACCTGTTTGAAAGATTTGAGGTGTTGAAATTGGCTTGTGTGTCAAATACATCAGCAAAAGTAGAAAATTGCATGTGTTAGTGTTCATTAGTAACTTTCATTGCTTGAATCTTGCTTAATTCTTTGAACCAGTGCATGAAACCTGTTTAGACTTGCTTCTTGGAGTTTATTATAGCTTGTGTGTGCATTTGGTTGAATTTGGCTGGCTGATTTGTGCTAAAACTGCTCAAAAGTGCTTGACTGCTTATTGTTCATGTCTGTGCAATGTCTGATGAATGATTGATTAAACTGTATCAATTGGGTGTTAGTGATTGTGTTATTTTGATTGTGATTGACTCCTTTTGATCCAAAGATCATTTGGGTGCCTTTGTGAAATCTGAATCTCCAAAAAAGTCACTAAAGACAAAAAGTCAAAATAGTCAAGCAGTGGAAAAAGTTTCCACTGCTCAACATCCAAAACTAGCCCCTGCTAGTGCAATTTTGTCATCAGCTTATCATTAAGCTATTCTAGCTTATTTTGACTTGCAACAACTTATTTTTTGTAATAGATCTTCATGATTTGACCCATTTAAGTGAACTGGAGCTTATGAGACTTTGACTTTGACTTTTTACTAGAAAACCAACTTGTTTGACTTTTAACATAAGTGCTTATTTGATTTTCCAGCTTATTGAGTGTGCTTATTTGAAAGGTCTTTGGTTTTTAAGCTTAGTTTTGTCAAAAGAAACATTTTGCAACTTGAATCAGCTTCTGAGGTGGTCTAGATCATAAAAACGACTATTTTGTCGTTTTGTGAATAAGTTTGTGACTTGTTTCTGGCTTATTAAGTGGGCTTATTTGAAAATTATTTTTGCAGAAGTCTTTATTAGGTCAAAAGAAGGTTGTGTGTTAAATTTTAGCTTATGGCATCAGCTTATGGCTTAATGGGCCAAAAAGCCCATTAAGAATAAGCTGCTTATTATAAGTTAGCTTATTTCACATTTTCAGCTTTTGGGCCTTTGGAAAAAGTTGTTTAAAATCAAATTTTGAGTCAACCTGTGCTTTTTGAGCTTATTTTGAGCACTTTTTCTTATTGGGCCTTAATTAAGCCCAATTAGGGACTGTTTTGGGTTTGGCCCAATTTCTAGGCCCAATAGGGGTATTTAGGTAATTTCACTTTCATTTCTGAGTTATTTAGGTTAAATTAAGCTAGTTTGCAAGTTTTTAGAATTTTTGGATTTTTAATATTATTTTAATATTATTTTATTATTAAAAATTAAAAGTCTGATTTTCTAGGTTTTTATATTTTTCCTAGGTTCTAAATACTTAATTAGGATTTTTGCAACTTTCCAATTATTTTTTAGGTCTTTTAATTAATTTTTATAATTAATTTAAGATTTAATTGATTTTAGGAGTTTTTAATTGTTTAAAAATAGTTTTCATTGGTTTTAAAATTTTGAAAAATAGTTTTTAGCTTAATTAGGATATTTTTGAGGTTTACAAACTTGAAAATCTTGTTTAGGGCTTTTTAATAATTAATTTTGATTTTTAGGGCTTTAATTAGCATTAAAAAGTCATTATCTAATTAATTAAAAGGGTTTTGCAATTTTTGATTTTATGTAAACTCTTATAATATTATTAGGGATTTTTGGTAATTTTTAGAAATTTTTAGGTTAAAATTTTAATTTTGGTGGTTTTTACGACTTTACGTGTACGCCTTTTTAGACTTAGTTTAACCCGTCTTCATAACCGTCATTCTCTTCTAATCCCTTTTCTATTTTTCTTTCTCAAATATAATCACAAATTAATCCATATCATTACACACATAACACACTAGCCTCCTCGTGAACGAACTTGAATTTAATTGGTCATTAGTGCTTGGTTTTCCTAAACCGACACTTAATACTTGCCACTTTTGTCATCCTTTTCCTAAAGGGTAGCAAAAACACTACATCAATTTTGGCGTATATCCTTTTGATGTTCTAACCTTAGGTTTTTAGCACACTTCATAAACGGCTATTACTTATTGGTTACACCCTTTCCATGCTAGATTAGGCATTCGACTACGTTTCTAGTATGGGGGTGTTTGCACCCCTAGACTCGAAACATTGAGGACAATGTTTAAATTTAGTATGGGGGGGGGGGTGAATAGATACTTGCCTTGCCAAACCTTCACGCTTTCCAAAGTTTATCGTTTTGTTTATCATTTTTGTTGCAAAATAAGGCTAAAAATGGCCAAATTTTAAATTTTTCTCATGTTTTATAAGTGTTTGAAGACACGAATGTAGATTTTCCGATGGCGAGAATAAGAGTAATTTTTGACTCGACCGTGCGTGTTGAGCACTTAGCTTTGATTCCTTAACTTCACATTAGGCTAAGTCTCTTAAATGAGGACGAGAAATGATAGAGTTAATTATAAGTTACTATGCTAAACGTAGAGTACTCGTATTCTTTCAAAAACTCATGTGTTCTCGTTGTTTGCTTATTCTCCCTTCGCTTGTAAATATTTTTTTTGCTTAATAAATATTGACTTAGCGGTTTAGTTAGGATTGTTGGGTTTCTAGTCTTTTCTAGTAGCTTCCGTGTAATTAAATTGGGAAGACATTAAGGTATCGCCAGCGTCACGGTTTTGAAGTATTGGCACCCGAATAATCGAAAGCTTCACCCAATAATAAGATTTCAAGTGCTCACCTAAATCTAGCAAACAATTTGAAGCCCCACAAGGCCTAAAATCTATGCAAAAATTGAAAGTGAATCAAGCCTTAATCTTCGAAGCTTTAAAGATCCAAAATTCGCCTTAGCGTGAGGATATACGTCTTTGGCTAATAAAACCACCGATGAGGCGGATAATAAAAGGCAAGGCAAGACCGAAGTCATAATAAAAGCTCCATGGCGGAGTTGAATAAAAGATGGAGGTAAACCAAAGATAATAAGGCCTTTCCGTTAGGGGGCGTATAAAAGTCTTGGTAATAAGTCTCATGTTCAAAACCGTTATAAAACCGTGTTTATCGATTCTTCTTGTCAACTTAATTTTTTAACATCGTTGTCTATTAGGAGGGGTTATTGATTTGATGGTCTTAGTTACACCGTTAGGACTCTATTTTTAGACCTAAATCTCTATTATCGCATAAGTCAAACAATGTATCCTCGTGAAACATTCAAGACAAAATAAAATATAAGAGATACAACTTAGGAATAATGGGAGGATAAGTACGTGATTAGGGCATATGAGTAGTGTTAGCATTACTAAACTTATAATGACAATGATCTCGTTGCACGCTTAGCATGGAATTGGGGTGAAAATCGAGGACGATGAAATTATTTCTAACGAAGCATTCACGTGTTCTTGTTCTATGAACCTAAACGTCCCATTTTGCGATGAAAATCATACATTATGTCTATAACACAAGTAGTAGTAGTAATAGTAGTAGTGTAGCTAGTTTATCGTTCAATAAAGTGAATAAAATGAATTTTGGAGATGCTTTGATACTTTATTCTAGCATTGCGTGAGGGCACGGCAATGGTTTAGTATGGGGGAGTGATGAGACTGCTTTTATACATAGTCTCATCTTCCAAATAGGGCTTAAAATACATTAAATATCATCAAAATACCCAAATATATGCTTGTGTTTGTTGCTTGCGTATTTTAGGTACGGATATTGAGAAAATGACAAAAGATCACAAGAATCATGCAAAAACGAACACGGGAAACAAAGCCGCACAATGAACCAAGCCCTAGTGAAGACTTTCCAAAGATCAACCCTTGAAGATTTGAAGAATTATGAAGAAGGGTCCTCCAATTATGAAGAATTGACACTTTATACCCTTGTATCCTCATAATTACAAGTTTGGTCCCTAAAGTTTGTCAAAATTACAAAAAGGACCCTCCACTTTGAAGAATTGGCAAGTTTAGCCCCTCAACAAAGCTAAATTGTCAACCAATATCATCCACAAAGTCAAATACATCATGAAGTCCTTCAAAGTACAAGAAATGACAAGTTTGGTCCTTTGAAAATCTCAAAATTACAAAAAGGACCCTCAACTTTCAACATTTGGCAAAAATGGTCCCTCAATCATCAAGACTTGGCAATTTCAGTCCTCCAAAATGTCAATATTGCAAGTCTAGACCATTATCATTGAAGAAAATACCAAACCAGCCCTTGAAGAATTCAAATATGGCAAGAATTACCCCTGATTTCACTTTGCAAAAGATTTTGGGCCAAAAGTGTAAAAAGGCAAAAGTTGACAAAGCTAAAACAAGCGTTGATAGAAGTTTGGAAGGCATTTGACAAGTTTCTGAAACATGGGGGTGTTAAGCTGGCAAACAAAGAAGTTACATAGACCACTCCCAAGCTGCCATGTGTCCCACTCACATTCTCCACCAATCACACTCCACCATTTTGCCATGTCACTTTCCACTCACAACCGGATTTAACAACTTAATTAATTAAGTTTAAAAATGGCGGTTAACATGTTTTTAAACTTAAAACAAGATCAAAACCTTGTTCTTGGAGTTCATAATCCGAATTGGGGATTTACTAATTACTATGAATTAGGCCATGATCTTGTCCAGATTTGTGATTAACCTCAACATAAACATATCCCCACTTCAAAAACCCTTTCCACGTCATTCATGTGCTCACATGATAAACCCTTGCTACACACTTTTGGGGATACTGCCAAAACCAGCCAGAGAATCAACCATCCAGAAACAAGCTTACACTTTAAGCTTTGTTTGAGCCCTTGGATCAAATTACAACAACTATCTACTTCACAAGGCTCCAAATTCAGTCACATGATTCAAGAAGATGCCAAAACCTCAAGGGCATTTTTGGAAGATCAAGTAGCTAGGGTTACACGTTTTTCAGCTTTCATAGTTCACTTGTAAGGCTATATAAAGCCACTTAGGCCTTCACATTTCAGTTTGCTTTTGATTTTTCCTTGGTTCAAGTTTCTGTAAATCCTATTTCTAAGTTAATGAAATTGAGTTTGAAATCTTGAAGAAAAGTCATTGGCCAATCTTGTTTACTGCTTTCATTTGTTATATGCTTTGTAGTTCTTAAAGTTCAAAACCTGTTTTTCAAAGAGGAGTGTGAAAAAGTTTGCATATTTCCTCATTTTCTTGATATTTTGCTAAGTCTTGTTCCAATCATGGAATTCTTGGGCTATAGGGCTGATCATAGCATCCTAACTGAGTTGGTTAAGGTGTGGTGAGGCTTATAACTTGGGGATAATCAAGTGTGGGGTAACAAGTTTGCATTAATCAAGTTTTTTTCCAAGTTTCTGATTTTTATGATATTTTGCTTAACCCTCGTTCAATCTTAGCAGGCTTTTTGTGGAAGCTTGTGCTTGTTGTTGCTAGCACATAAGCTCAAAATT
Source organism: Glebionis coronaria (assembly GCA_025667525.1). NCBI lineage: Eukaryota > Viridiplantae > Streptophyta > Magnoliopsida > Asterales > Asteraceae > Glebionis > Glebionis coronaria. The sequence continues at coordinate 175,942,712 of CM046874.1, forward strand.
CGTGGGTGTGGATGTACATCCATGAGGTTTGCATACTTAACCTCCAAATCTGCTTAAATTGTGATTTTTGGTGATATTTGTATGAAACTGTTGTTCTTGTGAATTTTGTGGCTTGATTCTTGCTTGAATCTGTTTATTATACTTGTTTTAATGTCAACTGATGCTTGGTTGGCCTGAAATCTCATTGTGCTTTTGAAAATTTTGATTTGAGAAAGTTAAAGGGGTGTTTGGGTCTACTGGTTTATGCTTGTAACTTGTTATTGTGTTAAGGGAAGGTGTTGTTTATGCTTTGTATCTGCTATACCTTTGTTTGAGAGTGTTTTGCTGCAAGTTTTTGGGTTTGAACACTTGAATTAATCAATCTGCTATATAGACCTTGTTTTTGCTTGTTTTGACCTAGGATTTTGGGAACACTTAGTGTGTATGCATGCTTAGGGATAAAAGTGGTTTAAACAAAGTTAACATAACCTGTTTGAAAGATTTGAGGTGTTGAAATTGGCTTGTGTGTCAAATACATCAGCAAAAGTAGAAAACTGCATGTGTTAGTGTTCATCAGTAACTTTCATTGCTTGAATCTTGCTTAATTCTTTGAACCAGTGCATGAAACCTGTTTAGACTTGCTTCTTGGAGTTTATTATAGCTTGTGTGTGCATTTGGTTGAATTTGGCTGGCTGATTTGTGCTAAAACTGCTCAAAAGTGCTTGACTGCTTATTGTTCATGTCTGTGCAATGTCTGATGAATGATTGATTAAACTGTATCAATTGGGTGTTAGTGATTGTGTTATTTTGATTGTGATTGACTCCTTTTGATCCAAAGATCATTTGGGTGCCTTTGTGAAATCTGAATCTCCAAAAAAGTCACTAAAGACAAAAAGTCAAAATAGTCAAGCAGTGGAAAAAGTTTCCACTGCTCAACATCCAAAACTAGCCCCTGCTAGTGCAATTTTGTCATCAGCTTATCATTAAGCTATTCTAGCTTATTTTGACTTGCAACAACTTATTTTTTGTAATAGATCTTCATGATTTGACCCATTTAAGTGAACTGGAGCTTATGAGACTTTGACTTTGACTTTTTACTAGAAAACCAACTTGTTTGACTTTTAACATAAGTGCTTATTTGATTTTCCAGCTTATTGAGTGTGCTTATTTGAAAGGTCTTTGGTTTTTAAGCTTAGTTTTGTCAAAAGAAACATTTTGCAACTTGAATCAGATTCTGAGGTGGTCTAGATCATAAAAACGACTATTTTGTCGTTTTGTGAATAAGTTTGTGACTTGTTTCTGGCTTATTAAGTGGGCTTATTTGAAAATTCTTTTTGAAAAAGTCTTTATTAGGTCAAAAGAAGGTTGTGTGTTAAATTTTAGCTTATGGCATCAGCTTATGGCTTAATGGGCCAAAAAGCCCATTAAGAATAAGCTGCTTATTATAAGTTAGCTTATTTCACATTTTCAGCTTTTGGGCCTTTGGAAAAAGTTGTTTAAAATCAAATTTTGAGTCAACCTGTGTTTTTTGAGCTTATTTTGAGCACTTTTTCTTATTGGGCATTAATTAAGCCCAATAAGGGACTGTTTTGGGTTTGGCCCATTTTCTAGGCCCAATAGGGGTATTTAGGTAATTTCACTTTCATTTCTGAGTTATTTAGGTTAAATTAAGCTAGTTTGCAAGTTTTTAGAATTTTTTATAATTTTTGGAGTTTTAATATTATTTTAATATTATTTTATTATTAAAAATTAAAAGTCTGATTTTCTAGGTTTTTATATTTTTCCTAGGTTCTAAATACTTAATTAGGATTTTTGCAACTTTTCAATTATTTTTTATGTCTTTTAATTAATTTTTATAATTAATTTAAGATTTAATTGATTTTAGGAGTTTTTAATTGTTTAAAAATAGTTTTAATTGGTTTTAAAATTTTGAAAAATAGTTTTTAACTTAATTAGGATATTTTTGAGGTTTACAAACTTGAAAATCTTGTTTAGGGCTTTTTAATAATTAATTTTGATTTTTAGGGCTTTAATTAGCATTAAAAAGTCATTATCTAATTAATTAAAAGGTTTTTGCAATTTTTGATTTTTTGTAAACTCTTATAATATTATTAGGGATTTTTGGTAATTTTTAGAAATTTTTAGGTTAAAATTTTAATTTTGGTGGTTTTTACGACTTTACGTGTACGCCTTTTTAGACTTAGTTTAACCCGTCTTCATAACCGTCATTCTCTTCTAATCCCTTTTCTATTTTTCTTTCTCAAATATAATCACAAATTAATCCATATCATTACACACATAACACACTAGCCTCCTCGTGAACGAACTTGAATTTAATTGGTCATTAGTGCTTGGTTTTCCTAAACCGACACTTAATACTTGCCACTTTTGTCATCCTTTTCCTAAAGGGTAGCAAAAACACTACATCAAGAAGGCATTGTGCTTGGACATAAAATCTCAAAAGCCGGTCTTGAAGTGGACCGTGCTAAAGTTGATGTCATAGCCAAATTACCTCCACCTTCAACCGTGAAGGGTGTGAGAAGTTTCCTTGGTCATGTGGGCTTCTATCGTCGATTCATTCAAGATTTTTCTAAAATCGCTCGCCCGATGACCCACCTCTTAAAAGATACTCCTTTTATCTTTTCTAAAGAGAGTATTGACTCCTTCAATCTTCTTAAGGACAAGCTAACTAAGGCATCGGTCTTGGTTACCCCTAATTGGGAGCTACCTTTTGAATTGATGTGCGATGCTAGCGACTTTGCCATTGAAGCGGTTTTGGGCCAAAGAGTGAACAAACACTTCCAACCAATCCATTATGCTAGCAAGACAATGACGGGTCTCAATTGCATTATACCACTACCGAAAAAGAGCTTTTAGCTGTAGTGTATGCTTTTGAGAAGTTCCGCCCCTATCTTGTTCTTTCCACCACCATTGTCTATACCGACCATTCCGCGTTGAAGTACTTGTTAACTAAGCAATATTCTAAGCCAAGACTTCTTCGTTGGGTTTTGCTCCTTCAAGAATTTAAAATCAAAATTCGTGACAAAAAGGGAGCGGAAAACCTAGCCGTGGATCATCTAAGTAGACTTGAGGATCCTTGTCAAGGGGATCATCCGAATCAAGAGATCAACGACTCTTTTCCCCTTGAGGCCTTAATGTCTATCAATTCCAATCTTGATGACACCCCGTGGTTTGCGGACATTGCAAACTACTTAGCGGGTGGTATTCTCATCTGTTGGAGCATAATTTGGCTAGGCCGGTTTAACGACTCTCCTGGGTCGTTCGTTGTCTTCCCGGGTCCTGAGTAATGCTACAAACAAAGGTAAACCGGTTAGACATGGACCCGAGGCCGGAGCCCCGAGATCCACCTCCGACGGTCAAGTTAGTATCGGGACGATGTGTGGTATAAGAGGTGTAGGTAAGAGAGATAACCTGGTGTAGAATGAGACCCTTAGCCCTGTTTATATAGTGCTAGTGTTTCTTGAAGGATAAGTTAGGTATGTGTGGGTCGCGGGCCTGTCGGGCCGGGCTGACTGCAGACTATACGTCGACATGTCCCCCAGTCTAGTATGATATGGTCCATGACCATGTTATGCTAGACTCATTCGTGTATCAGGCTCACTAAACAACCGCGTGCGGCTTGCTGCTAGGACATCCTCGTGGGTTGTCCTTAACATATAGCTCCACTCGTAATGGGCTACTTTTAGTGAAAAGATGATGGTTTAGGATTGCGAATAGTGAGCATAGCCACTATACGCCATCATGTCCCCCCAGTCTAGTATGCGAGGTTGTCACCGAGGTTACTAGAATTTACACCATATCCGCTACCTGTAAGTATATCCACGTCGAAAGAAATGGGAAAACACGTAAGATGGGTGATTGTGCTCGAATGCTTGGTTTCCCGTTAATAGACGGTAAGGACCCCGTAAGAAGAAAAACGTGTTCTATAGTCGGGGTAACACTGGCTTTTGGCAAGGTTTAATTCTTGTTCATCACTAACGTGAGGATGACAAGAAGGTTTTATGAAGGTGGAAGTTGAACCCGTATGTTGCATTGTGAATATTTTGAAGGCGTACTTCTTGTACCCATTGATGATGCAACATAATGTGAATATTTCATTCGTCTTAAGGAAAACAGAAGACGTACTTCTGTGGCAAGGTGATGCAGATGGTACATCCGTCTTGTGGCCACGGCATATGATAATGACTTAAAAAATTTGTCACGGTTTTTCCTGAACTAGGCGTAGTTGATCAGGCTTCGCCTAATTAACTTCAACAATGCAAACTTTGAAGAAATCACTTCGTAGCCGGGTAAAGTAATTCGTCGCGGAAGACGTACTTCCGCAACAAAGAAATGTGCCAACGGAAGACGTACTTCCGCGACGAAGATAATGAGTGCATGGAAAAAACTACTTCCACGGCGAAGGAGAATGCGCACGTGGAAGGATTGCTTCCACGGCGAAGGAAAATAAGCACGTGGAAGGGTACTTCCACGGCGAAAGGTAATGAGCCAACGAAAGAGATACTTCCACGACGAAGACAATGAGCCAATGGAAGGAGTACTTCCACAGCGAAGACAATGAGCCAGTGGAAGGAGTACTTCCACGGCGAACACAATGAGCCAGTGGAAGGAGTACTTCCACAGCGAAAATGATAAGCCAGTGGAAGGAGTACTTCCACGGCAAAAATGATAATCCAGCAGAAGGAGTACTTCCAATGCGAAGATAATGAGCACATGGAAGAGTACTTCCACAGCGAAAACAATGCGCCAGTGGAAGGAGTACTTCCGTGGCAAAGGATAATAAGCCCGTGGAAGAGTACTTCCACAGCGAAAACAATGAGCACGTGGAAGAGATACTTCCACATCAAAAAGAGTGCGCCAGTGGAAGGAGTACTTTCATGGAGAAGGATAATAAGCCCGTGGAAGAGTACTTCCACAGCGAAAATAATGAGCAAGTGGAAGAGATACTTCCACGGCAAAAATAATAAGCACGTGGAAGAGATACTTCCACGGCGAAGATAATAAGCACGTGGAAGAGATACTTCCACGGCGAAGATAATAAGCACGTGGAAGAGATACTTCCACGGCGAAGATAATAAGCACGTGGAAGAGATACTTTCACGGCGAAGATAATAAGCACGTGGAAGAGATACTTTCACGGCGAAGATAATAAGCACATGGAAGAGATACTTCCACGGCGAAGATAATAAGCACGTGGAAGAGACTTCCACGGCGAAAATAATGAGCACATGGAAGAGATACTTCCATGACGAAGATAATAAGCACGTGGAAGAGATACTTCCACGGCGAATATAATGAGCACGTGGAAGAGATACTTCCACGGTGAAGATAATAAGCACGTGGAAGAGATACTTCCACGGCGAAGATAATAAACATGTGGAAGAGATACTTCCACGGTGAAGATAATGAGCACGTGGAAGAGATACTTCCACGGCGAAGATAATAAGCACGTGGAAGAGATACTTCCACGGCGAAGATAATAAGCACGTAGAAGAGATACTTCCACGACGAAGATAATAAGCACGTGGAAGAGATACTTCCACGGCGAAGATAATAAGCACGTGGAAGAGATACTTCCACGGTGAAGATAATAAGCACGTGGAAGAGATACTTCCACGGCGAAAGCTAACGAGCACGTGGAAGAGATACTTCCATGGCGAAAGCTAACGAGCACGTGGAAGAATATTTCCACGGCGCATGAATAAGCCAACGGAAGAGATACTTTCGTGGCAAAGGCATAAGCCAATGGAAGAGATACTTCCATGGCTCAGAAACAAGCGCGCGGAAGGAGTGCTTCCGCGGCGAAGAAATAAGCCAATGGAAGAGATACTTCCATGGCGCAGAAACAAGCGCGCGGAAGGAGTACTTTGATAGGTGTGTAAACACCCATCCTTTTACCACTTATTTATTACTAAAACAAGACCAAAACACGTATTTAATATCATTTGTTTGGAATTATGCGTGGTTTTTGTGTTTATTATGTTTTCAGAGCCAACCGGATGAATATTGAAGAAAACATGGGATTGCACGGGTTTTATCGAAGAAAAAGACTCAATACGAAGTTTATTGTCCAAGAGATGCAAAAGATTTGAAGTCATTTGGCCTAATTAAAGATTTATCGAAGAAAAGGACCAAAGATGGAAGATTTACATATGTCGAAGAAACTCAAGTCTATTAAACGAAGAAATTAAAAGACGAGTTGAATTTAATCGACGACAAATCCCGAATCAGAATCGGAAACGTCAACTTTTCTGAAAAGACGAGAAGACAAGAAGAACGGGAGAAAGCCCACTCATCAACCAAAGACAAGACTATATAAAGACCACCCTTCACACTTTTCATTCAGTTTTTCATTTCCTTTTTTTCTCTCTTTTCTGTTCGTAGTCATCACCAACACCACTAGGGTGTTTGGTGATTTTGATTTTTATTTTTCCAAGATCTTGTAGTTTAATCTTTGTCTTTTGATTGTTAAAACCTTATTCTATCAATTTAATCCTTCCATTTCATCTTGTTCATCTTCATCTTTTTGATTCAAAGTTAAAAGTCTTATTTTGTTGAGTTTGATCTTTAAAAGTTAATGGGTTTTATGTTTTTGTTGATTTGATTTGATGTTTACTATTAATAGATGATTCGTGGTTGAATTTGTTTAAGTTTCAGTGAAAAACTTGGTTGATTTTGGCTTTAAATCGCATTCCCCTGTTCTTTCTGTCGCCCACTGTTCTTAAGTTTCCCCAGGTGAACGAGCACAAATCTTCCGAGTGAAGCGTCTTAGCCAAAAGTTCCGAACGAAGTTCCGAACGAAACTTCCGAACGAAGTTCCGAACGAAACTTCCGAACGAAGTTCCGAACGAAACTTCCGAACGAAGTTCCGAACATAGTTCCGAACGAAAGTTCCGAGTGAAGTTCCGAGCAAAGTTCCGAGTGAAGTTCCGAGCAAAGTTCCGAGTGAAGTTCCGAGGGAAGTTCCGAACCAAATCCTCCGGATCAAATAGTTCCGAATCAAGGAGTTCTGGATTAACATCTTTTCATCCGGAAGAGTTCCGAATCAGTAAGAACTTCAGAATCAATTCTCTTTTTAAGCATATTGTATCAAAGTTAAGTGTCATTTACTGTTTCTTCATTTTATATTTATATTTTAATTCAGGTTTTATTAATTGTTATTAAATTAATTGCTCTTAATTTAAGTTTACATCTTAGTGCATTTAAACGTTTAGTAGATTAGAAAACCACTCTTTTTTTTAGTAACCAAGAACAATCATTCCACATTGAGCTGCGATCAATTCGAGAGGATTCCGAGACATAATCTAGAACCCATAGCAAAATTCAAAAATATCAAATGGCGCCGCTGCCGGCTCTTCTCGTTAAGATCAACACTTTTTTGTGAGAACTTGGATTTTGGGATCCGTTCCCCGTGAACGTTACTTTTTCATAAAAAATTTCAAAAACACAAAAAAATATAAAATTTTCAAAAATTCTAAAAATTAAAAAACATATAAACCAAAAATATTTTTGCTTTGTTTTTGCCTTGTTAGTTCTTTTGCAGGTGTATGCGTACACGATCAACGTCTTATCAAGAGCCCGAGCCTCTCGAAGACTTAGACATGGCCGGTGTACAAAACAACAATAATAACCCACCTCAAAACAATAATAATAACAATAACAATCCACCTTTCAACAACAATAATAACAACAACTATGAGCCTCTACCGGATAATCGCCCGATGATTGAACTTCTGCAAGCACATGTAGATGGTAACAATGATCCAATTGTCATACCCGCGATTACAGCCAACAACTTTGAGCTCAAATCCGGCTTTATCCAGATGGTCTCTGCTCAACCATTCTTGGGGCGTACCATTGATGATCCTCATGACCACATCAAAAGGTTCCTGCAACTCACGAATACGGTCAAATTCAATGGTGTTCCACAAGAGGTAATCCGTTTACAACTTTTTCCTTTCTCCTTAGAGGGACAAGCCCGACATTGGCTTGCAAAGGAACCGCCACAAAGTATTCTTTCGTGGACGGATTTGGAGACCAAGTTTATCAATTACTTTTTCCCACCCTCTCGTACTACCGCTTTGCGGAATGAAATTATCAATTTTGAACAAAAGTACGATGACTCGTTTAGTGAATCTTGGGACCGTTTCAAAGACCTTTTGAGAAAATGCCCACAACATGGTTTTACCAAAGTGCATCAAATTAATACTTTTTATAATGGTTTAAACATGAATGACCAAGATTCACTAAACAGTGCCTCGGGGGGTAATCTTTTGGCTAAGACTTCCAATGCTGCTTGGGATATCATTGAGAATAAGTCTCGTGTGCAAACCAAGAGTGTTCGGACCAATGTCGCTAGTGCTAGTACTAGTGACAGCGATAAGCGACTTGACAAAATCACTGCGCTTCTTGAATCACTTGCTACCCAAACCGCCAGCAACACCAACAGCATCAACGCTAAAAACGCTAAAGACGCTCAAGTCAATGTTGTCAGCCAACCATGTGAGATATGCGGGGGTCCTCACTCTTACACCACTTGTACTGCCACCCAAGACTACCCTTCTGAAAATGTGAATGCAGCTTATGGCACCTATCCTCAACCCGCTTATCAAGCTCGTCCTCAAGGTGACCGCAACCTGCTTAGCTACCGTTCGAACAACTATCTCTCACCACCCGGTTTTCCTCCAAACAGCCCAAACCAACAACAAAACCTCAATCGCCCTCCTCAACAACAACAACAACCTCGTACACCATACATACCACCTCACAAACAACCATATCCACCTCAAAGAAACAACCAAGTTTACCAGCAACTGCTTATCCACCACCCGCATACAATGCTCTTCCCAACCAACCCACCGCTTTACACCAAGAAGTGGAAACCTACATGAGAACTAACGAAGTGATCGTGGGAAATCTTCAGCGGGAAGTGCTCAACTTGAAAGCAGACCTGGTGAAACAAGGGAACGATCTGAGAGCTGATATGAGAAACACTTTGGTTAGTCAAACGAATGACTTAAAGAACATGATGGATAGTTTCTTCCAAGGTAATCAACCCTCTTCTTCGGGTACTCTTCCGAGTAACACCGTTGCGAATCCAAGAGGGAGATGAAAGCAATCACCACTCGCAGTGGCAAAGGTACCAAGGAACCCGAGCTTCCTATACCTCCACCGGTGATTGTGACTAAGGAAAACGAGTCACCTGCTCCTATTCCTCATCCTTCTACTTCCCAATTTTTCCACCTCTTACTTCTACCCCTCCTCCACCCAAGGATGTGAGTGATCCTATTCTTCCAAAGCCTTCCTCTTCTTTCGATATACCTTATCCCTCAAGGTTGAGGAAAGAGAAGCTCAAAAGCAAGGATGATATTCAGGTTTCAAACTTTATTAAAATGTTTAAACAATTGAATTTTAACATCTCCTTTGCTGAGGCTCTCGCTCACATGCCTAAGTACGCGAAAATGTTCAAAGATCTTCTTAGCGACAAGGAGAAGCTTCTTGATATTGCTAACACCCAACTTAATGAGAATTGCTCTGCAGTACTCTTAAGGAAATTGCCAACTAAGCTTGGTGATCCGGGTCGTTTCTTAATCCCTTGCAACTTCCCGGGAGTAGAGAATTGCGTGGCCCTAGCTGATCTAGGTGCTAGTATTAACTTAATGCCTTTAAGTGTTTGGAAGCAATTATCTCTCCCTGAGCTAGTCCCCACCAAAATGACTTTGGAATTAGCTAACCGTACGGTTGCTTATCCAGTGGGGATAGCCGAAGACGTCTTTGTAGGAGTCGACAAATTCACTTTTCCTGCCGATTTCGTTGTCGTTGACTACGACATGGACCCTCGTGTGCCATTGATCGTTGGTCGTCTATTCTTGAGAACCGATCGCACTCTCATCGATGTTGAAGCCGGTGAGCTTATCATGAGAGTGGGTGACGATAAAATCGTCTTCAACATGGGAAAGTTGTCTAAACAACCTTATTCATACGAGAGTGTTAATTGTATTGACGTTCTGGATGAGGCTTGTGAAGAACACTTTATTGATGCTTGTAAAAGTATTCCTACCTCTCTTCCCAATGTTGAGACCGTTTCCTCTATTGATTCATCACTGTCTCTATTTGGAGAAAGTGATTTCTTTTGGAAAGATCTTGAAGCAACCATGGGAGATGTGAACTTAGCAAATGATGATTCTCCCACCAATTGGGATGAAGACATGCATTTCTTTAAAAACCTTCTCAACGAAGACAATCTTTCTCCACCATCGCCCACGGTTATTGCTATCGATGCTCCGACTTTGAAAACGCCTCCCATCGAAAATCCTCCGGATTTAGAACTTAAGGAGTTGCCGCCTCATCTCGAGTACGTGTTCCTTGAAGAAGAGAAGAAGTCGCCCGTCATTATCGCGAAGAACTTGAAAGAAGAAGAGAAATCTCGCCTAATCGCCGTGCTTAAAGATCATAAAAAGGCAATTGCTTGGAAAATTTCCGACATCCGCGGAATTGATCCGAACTTTTGTACTCACAAGATTCTCATGAAAGATGACTTTAAACCCGCAATCCAGAGCCAAAGAAGGGTTAATCCTAAAATTCATGACGTCATCAAACAAGAGGTTATCAAACTTCTAGATGCCGGCTTGATTTACCCTATTTCGGATTCGCCGTGGGTAAGTCCCGTCCATTGTGTGCCTAAGAAGGGTGGAATAACCGTTGTTCCCAATGAACACAACGAGTTGATTCCCACTCGTCTCGTTACTGGGTGGAGAGTTTGTATTGATTATCGCAAGCTCAATGATGCCACGAGAAAAGACCACTTTCCTCTTCCTTTCATGGATCAAATGCTCGAGCGTCTAGCTGGTAATGACTATTACTGCTTCTTAGACGGTTTCTCCGGGTATTTTCAAATTCCCATCGATCCCAAAGACCAAGAAAAGACCACATTCACTTGTCCCTATGGAACATTTGCTTACAAACGCATGCCTTTTGGTTTATGCAATGCTCCTGGGACGTTCCAAAGGTGTATGATGGCTATCTTCCATGACATGGTGGAAAACACTATGGAAGTATTCATGGATGATTTCTCGGTTTATGGCGATTCTTTCTCTGCTTGCCTTGCCAATTTAGAACGTATGCTGAAGCGGTGTGAAGACACTCGCCTTGTTCTTAATTGGGAAAAATGCCATTTCATGGTAAAAGAGGGCATTGTGCTAGGACACAAGATCTCCAAAGCCGGTCTCGAAGTAGACCGTGCTAAAGTCGATGTTATCGCTAAGTTGCCTCCACCTTCAACCGTGAAGGGTGTGAGAAGTTTCCTCGGTCATGCGAGCTTCTACCGTCGCTTTATCAAAGATTTTTCTAAAATCGCTCGCCCGATGACCCACCTCTTGGAAAAAGATACTCCTTTTATCTTTTCCAACGAGTGTCTTGAAGCCTTCAACTTGCTTAAGGATAAGCTAACTAAGGCACCCGTCTTGGTTACCCCTAATTGGGAGCTTCCCTTTGAGTTGATGTGCGATGCTAGCGACTATGCTATTGGAGCGGTTTTGGGCCAAAGAGTGAACAAACACTTCCAACCGATCCATTACGCTAGCAAGACAATGACGGGGGCTCAATTGCATTACACGACAACCGAAAAAGAGCTTTTAGCTGTTGTCTATGCCTTTGAAAAGTTCCGCCTCTATCTTGTCCTTTCCACCACAATCGTTTATACCGATCATTCCGCGTTGAAGTACTTGTTAACTAAACAAGATTCTAAACCAAGACTTCTTCGCTGGGTTTTGATACTCCAAGAATTTAAAATCGAAATTCGCGATAAAAAAGGAGCTGAAAACCTAGCCGCGGATCATCTCAGTAGACTTGAGGATCCTTACCAAGGGGATCATCCGAACAAAGAAATCAATGATTCTTTTCCCCTGGAGACCTTAATGTCTATCAACTCGAATTTTGATGAAACCCCGTGGTTTGTGGATATTGCAAACTACTTAGCGGGTGGAATTCTCAAGGACGGGTTCACATCCCAACAAAAGAAAAAGTTCTTTAAAGATGTTGAACATTATTTCTGGGACGACCCTTACCTATTCAAACAATGTGCCGACTTGATTATTCACCGATGTGTTGATGGACCAGCAGCTTTAGAAATCCTTGACGCTTGCCACAAAGGACCCACCGGTGGTCACTTTGGTCCCAACTACACCGCCAAAAAAGTGTTTGACTCGGAATTTTATTGGCCCACCATTTACCGTGATGCTCACGAGACGGTTAAACATCGTGATGCTTGCCAAAAACAAGGCAAGATCACACATAAAGACGAGATGCCGCAGAATTTCATTCAAGAATGTGAAATCTTTGATGTTTGGGGTATCGACTTTATGGGGCCGTTCCCTTCTTCTAAAGGAAAAAAATACATCCTTGTTGCCGTTGACTACGTCTCCAAATGGGTTAAAGCCAAAGCTTTACCCACTAATGACGCAAGGGTGGTTTGTAACTTTTTGAAATCGCTATTCGCTAGATTCGGTGTGCCTCGTGCCATTATTAGTGATCGCGGGACTCATTTTTGCAATGACCAATTTGCAAGAGTCATGGCTAAGTATGGTGTAAATCATCGTCTTTCCACCGCTTACCACCCACAAACTAATGGCCAGGCTGAAATATCCAACCGAGGATTAAAGCGTCTTGAAAGAACCGTCGGAGAGCATCGTGCCTCATGGGATGATAAACTTGATGATGCTTTGTGGGCTTTCCGTACCGCATACAAGACTCCGATTGGTTGTACACCATATCGTCTCGTGTACGGGAAAGCATGCCACCTCCCCATTGAGTTGGAGCACAAGGCTTACTGGGCCTTGAAGTGGGCTAATTTTGATATCAACAAAGCCGGTGACCTACGCAAGATCCAACTCAATGAGCTCAATGAACTCCGTAATGAGGCTTATGAAAATTCTTTGATCTATAAGGAAAAGACTAAGCTCATTCACGACTCCAAGATTAAAAACCGAGAGTTCCAAGTTGGAGACAAAGTTTTACTCTTTAACTCTCGGTTGAAAATCTTTTCGGGCAAGCTGAAATCTCGTTGGTCCGGCCCATTCCCATTGCCCAAATTTTTCCATATGGTACTCTCGAGCTCGCTCAACCTAATGGACCTAATTTTAAGGTGAATGGCCAACGAGTGAAGTTGTACTTTGGTGAGGACATCTCGCACGAGATGATTCCATCCCTCACCACGTTCCCCATGAACTAATTTTGGGTCGAGTCAGGCTCGTGACTCGGTTATCAAAAACAAGCGCTCCTCGGGAGGCAGCCCGAGTATCTATCCTTTTCTGTTTTAACCTCCTAAGTGTAGGGGGACCTCTATATGTGTTTGTGTTTGTGTGGTGATGTGATTACAGGGATGAATGCACTTTTTGAACCTTTGAAGAACCGTGCTCCCGTGTTATCCGAAATCTGGTTCTATCTCTCAACTATCGTGATTCAATTATCTTCATACTCACATTTGAAACTGATCACTTTAGTCATCTCTTCCTTAACTTGATTTAACCAACGTGCACAATGTCATAAGTGTAGGGGAGATTTTTCCCGCATGCTTAAACATTGAGGACAATGTTTATCTTAAGTGTAGGGGGGACTTCTATCGAAGTTTTAAGTGGACTTTTCCATGAAAATGCCTTCATTTAACCGGAAAATCATCTTTTTCAACATTTTTCAAATTTTTTATTAACTTTGGCCATTTAGTCGTAATTTTTAAATTTTTTATAGTTGCTTTCGTATGTATATATCCCGCAATAAAGTCAAAAATATTAATAAAGTGGTGTAGCTAGTTTAGAAATCTTTGACATATTAGGCCCGTTGCGATTATTTTGACTCAACCCGAATAGACTTATCCAAGTTTATTCTAGCTAGTATCCTTAACCATGTAGACCTTAATTGTTTTATTAGGCTAAGTATCCACGAGTCTCATTACTTGAGATTTTAAATTGTGGAGAACGAGAAATGATAGAGTCAATTATAAGTCGGTATTCTTGCACAAGCTCACTTGGTGTAATTATTTGCCTATTCTCCCATCACTTGCTAATAATTTATTTGCAATAAGTAAGGTCGTACGATTTGAAAAGTTACTTAGCTTCTAGCCCAAGATCGTTTAAAAGTTGCTCGGTAATGATAAGAGTTCATAGCCAAGGCATAACTTATGAAGCGGGGCGCGAAGATTGGCGAGTCCGAAAAGGCCCTAACAAGGCATGAGGATTCAATCTTATTGCTAAAGATCCAAGGTGATGTGAAAAGCATTATTCCCAAAATCAATATGAAGGATCAAGACTCACGATGAAAAGCAATCAACTCCCATAAAGATCATGGAGAAGTCTATCCGAAAAGACCCTAACAAGGTATGAGGATAAATAGATCCAAGTCCGAAAAGGAGGCGGATCGTTGTATCTCAAAATCCCAATTAGCGATTGAAAAAATAATCATGAAGTCGTGGTCAACAAAGTTGGAGTACCCCTCAAAAGTCTCCAAGTGAAGAAACTCTATTAACGATGAGAAGACCATTATCTCAAGCACGTCTCTCAAGATATGAAGTATGAAGTACATGCCAAATATCGGCCCGAGAAAGGTCTCAAATCGTGAACCGAGTTATGCCAAGATATGAACTTTTTGATATCCCGAGAAGCAGTTTTAAGAGATTTTGTCTTTTAGCTAACTATTGATCAAGTCGTCCTACTTTGCTTTCAGCCTAAATAAACTATCAAAATAAGTCCAAAAATGCATCTTCATGATCATTCTAAGACAAAAATAAAATATAAGAGATACACCTAGGAATAAGGGAGTTTAAGCATATAATTAAGCCATGTGTGTAAGTGTTTGATTTACTAACTTATAATAACAATGATCTCGTTTTTAAGCTTAGTTTGGGGAACATGAAACTTGAGGATGATAAATCTTCGCAGCACCGAAGCCCTAATGTAAATCCTTGATCTCTTTACAAGTTATTTCCATATAGCTATTTTCAAGTGAAAATGGTTTTCTATCCTTTTGTTTACTTTAAAGATTTTAATTTCTCTTAGTACTTTAATTTTTGTTTAGTAGTATTTTAATTAGGCCAAGGTTGATTGGTTATGAGAAAAGTGTAAATTTGCTTTATCACTAAGCATTGCATGAGGGCATGGCAATGGTTAAGTGTAGGGGATTTGATAGGTGTGTAAACACCCATCCTTTTACCACTTATTTCTTACTAAAACAAGACCAAAACACGTATTTAATATCATTTGTTTGGAATTATGCGTGGTTTTTGTGTTTATTGTGTTTTCAGAGCCAACCGGATGAATATTGAAGAAAACATGGGATTGCACGGGTTTTATCGAAGAAAAAGACTCAATACGAAGTTTATTGTCCAAGAGATGCAAAAGATTTGAAGTCATTTGGCCTAATTAAAGATTTATCGAAGAAAAGGACCAAAGATGGAAGATTTACATATGTCGAAGAAACTCAAGTCTATTAAACGAAGAAATTAAAAGACGAGTTGAATTTAATCGACGACAAATCCCGAATCAGAATCGGAAACGTCAACTTTTCTGAAAAGACGAGAAGACAAGAAGAACGGGAGAAAGCCCACTCACCAACCAAAGACAAGACTATATAAAGACCACCCTTCACACTTTTCATTCAGTTTTTCATTTCCTCTTTTTCTCTCTTTTCTGTTCGTAGTCATCACCAACACCACTAGGGTGTTTGGTGATTTTGATTTTTATTTTTCCAAGATCTTGTAGTTTAATCTTTGTCTTTTGATTGTTAAAACCTTATTCTATCAATTTAATCCTTCCATTTCATCTTGTTCATCTTCATCTTTTTGATTCAAAGTTAAAAGTCTTATTTTGTTGAGTTTGATCTTTAAAAGTTATTGGGTTTTATGTTTTTGTTGATTTGATTTGATGTTTACCATTAATAGATGATTCGTGGTTGAATTTGTTTAAGTTTCAGTGAAAAACTTGGTTGATTTTGGCTTTAAATCGCATTCCCCTGTTCTTTCTGTTGCCCACTGTTCTTAAGTTCCCCAGGTTCCGAACGAGCACAAATCTTCCGAGTGAAGCGTCTTAGCCAAAAGTTCCGAACGAAACTTCCGAACAAAGTTTCGAACGAAACTTCCGAACGAAGTTCCGAACGAAACTTCCGAACGAAGTTCCGAACGAAACTTCCGAACGAAGTTCCGAACGAAACTTCCGAACGAAGTTCCGAACAAAGTTCCGAACGAAAGTTCCGAGTGAAGTTCCGAGGAAAGTTCCGAGTGAAGTTCCGAGCAAAGTTCTGAGTGAAGTTCCGAGCAAAGTTCCGAGTGAAGTTCCGAGGGAAGTTCCGAACCAAATCCTCCGGATCAAATAGTTCCGAATCAAGGAGTTCTGGATCAACATCTTTTCATCCGGAAGAGTTCCGAATCAGTAAGAACTTCAGAATCAATTCTCTTTTTAAGCATATTGTATCAAAGTTAAGTGTCATTTACTGTTTCTTCATTTTATATTTATATTTTAATTCAGGTTTTATTAATTGTTATTAAATTAATTGCTCTTAATTTAAGTTTACATCTTAGTGCATTTAAACCTTTAGTAGATTAGAAAACCACTCTTTTTTTTAGTAACCAAGAACAATCATTCCACATTGAGCTGCGATCAATTCGAGAGGATTCCGAGACATAATCTAGAACCCATAGCAAAATTCAAAAATATCATACTTTCACGGCGAAGAAATAAGCCAATGGAAGAGATACTTCCATGGCGCAGAAACAAGTGTGCGGAAGGAGTACTTCCGCAGCGAAGGAATAAGCCAATGGAAGAGATACTTCCATGGCGCAGAAACAAGCGCGCGGAAGGAGTACTTCCGCGGCGAAGGAATAAGCCAATGGAAGAGATACTTCCATGGCGCAGAAACAAGCAAGCGGAAGGAGTACTTCCGTGGCGAAGGAATAAGCCAATGGAAGAGATACTTCCATGGCAAAGGAATAAACCGGTAGAAGGCGGACTTCTGCGGCAAAGGAATATATCAAAAGATATTTGTGTGACGTGCACATAAATAGTGGTATTAGTATACCCTAGTATCCCCCCAAGTTTAATGGTGCTACATTCGATTAGTATTATTAAACTTACTCAAGTATTCAAAAAATTACGATCACGTAGACCAGCGCGAATGGACGTACCATAGCCGCGTACGAAAGATAGAATTAGGTTCCAACGTGCAAACCAACGCGGATGGGTCTTGCCATAACCGCGAATTGTCACATGGTATAAGACGTATATTAACTAACTTATGAGATAAGCTATGTCATTACGTGTGGCGTACCGCTACTACCACAAGGACGTTCAAGGATTTTGACCAGTTGTTAGACGTGCACAGTGTGTCTTTTGCATATCCATCATGAGTCATGTGGTTTGCGTAACTTACTACAACCTGATAGCAAGGTGTCTAACAAGGATACATGATCCGTGGTCGTTGGGTTTGCAACCCTCTTACACGACAAGTTGAATTATTAGGTTCATTCAATCCTCTTATTCCGCTTGGGAACGATAAGTACATGTACGCCCGTAGGCAGAAGATATCCGAGTGTACGGATTAGCACGGATGGACGTACCATGACCGCGAATGATAAACATATTATTTAAAAAATATATGTAATATATCTTACCGATTTAAAAGATATAATAAAAAATATCGGAATATATCCTAAAGACTATCTTGTAGTAATTTAAATGATATGTGTAATATCCGTTAATATAAGCAATATATCCGAACGTGTGGACTAACGCGAAAGGACGCGACACATGATCGATGTTAAAAATAAAATATGTTCCAACGTATGGACAAACATACCATTACCGCGGATAATTAATAAAATATGCCCGATCATACGGACTATCGCATATAAAAGATAAAATAAGCCCGATACCGTAGATGAGCGCGGATGGACGGGCCATGACCGCGAATCACGATATTGCTACGCCGGGTCGCGACATATACAAAAAACATATTTAATCAAATCAAAAGATATATTTAATATCTCCTTGCCAATTTAAAAGATGCAGGCAATATCTTTTATTAACATAAAAAATATCGATAATATTTTAAAAGGTATATGTAATATCTTTTTTTTAATATTGATAACTAAGATTTTACCTAGTTAAAAAGATTCTTTGTCGTGTGTCTAATCGAATTGATCTGGTTTAACTATGCGACTCAGTCGTTCTTTGGTGAAACAAAAGTTGTGTCGTTGTAGTATATTAAAATGTGCAAAACAATTAAAGTAAAATGACTTTAAAGTAAATCTAAATCTAATTTAAAGTAAATGACAAGTATTTCAAAACGTGACGAAAATTAAAAGACACTAAACGTAAATAACGCAAACTTAAATCTAACTAAGGCAAACTTAAAACGCAAATAAAACTTAAAACTAAGGCAAGGCTAAAATAAATCTAAGGCAAGTAATCTTAAAGTGCGACTAAGTAAAAAGGCGGGAAAAGAAAAGCTTGAAAATTAAGAACAGAAACTTAAAAACAGTAATCTTAAAAAGAACCTGAAAAATAGCTCATCCGGAATAATACCCTCATGCGGAATAAACACTCATCCGGAATGTCACCTTCATTCGGAATGTTTTTCTTCACTCGGAATATTCACCAAAATCCTTGATCCGGAATAAATTGCTTACTCGGGATATGTCACCTATCCGGAATAACTTCTCTATTCGGAATAAAGCCTTGATGCGGAATATTGCCCTTGATCTGGAATATCTCTTGATCTGGAATATTATTCCGAATAAAACCCTTGATCCGGAATGTCTTAATATTCCGAATAAACTCCTTGATCCGGAATAATAAATTATTCCGGATGAACTTGCTTGATCCGGAATATTATTTGATTCGGAATGAGAGGTTGATCCGGAATAACACCTTGATCCGGAATATCCTGTTGATCCGGAATGTGAGCTTGGTTGAACCGGAATGTCTAATATTCCGGATGAATGGTTTGATTCGGAATAATAAATTATTCCGAATGAACTCTTCTGATCCGGAATGTTCAATATTCCGGATGAACACCCTTTGAAAACCTTCACTCGGAATAACGTGTTGATCCGGAATGTTTCCTGGGAAAAGATCAGTAACTGCAAACCGAAGAACAAGGAAACACAAAAAGATACGGATCTAGATAAAATTAAGCTAAATCAACCACAAGATTAAATCTAACTAGTCAATAAACATCTATTAATCATAAACAATCAATCCAAAACAACAAAACTAACAATAATGATCAAGATAATCAAAACCCACTTGAATAAATCAATAAAAATCAAGAACATGAACATAAACTATAAAGCATGAAGATTAAGATCAAATAAAGAAAGGTAGATAAGAGATTAACAAGAAAAAGTAAAGATTGACAAGAATTAAAATGGAAACTTACTTGAAATTAAATGTATTTAAGGTGCAAGACAAGGTATTTAAATGGACATGAAATTAAATGTGCATAAAATTAAAGTGGAAGAAACAGTGTGTCAAACTATCCAACAAAATGAAAATGAAATAATCCTAATCTATTTATAGGGGAGGATTAGGGAGTGCTTAGGAAGCTTCCTCCCCTCTTTCATCTTTTCTTAATTGCACCATTAAGTCCTTGCTTTCTTTAATCTTCTTAATACTTGGACTTTAATGACTTTGTCTCGGGATTTCTTTGAACTCGTCTTATAATTCTTCAATAAATTAGACTTGAGTTCTTCGGCTTTTAGTAAACTTCCGTCTTTTGACTTTTTTCTTCGATAAATCTTCAGAATTGGTCTTGGACTTCCGTTCTTTTTGCACTCTTGACTTCTTGACTTCGTCTTTCGTCTTTTTCTTCGATAAAAGCCCGTGAATGCCCGTGTTTTCTCCACTTTTCACCTTTTCGTCCTAAATCACAATGAAACACAAACCACGCATAATTCCGACATAAATGACATAAAATACACGTTTTGGCTCGGTTATTATTGTAATTAAGTGGTAAAAAGGATGGGTGTTTACACACCTATCAAATCCCCTACACTTGACCATTGCAATGTCCTCATGCAATGCATTAGTTACAAAGCACGTTTACACTTTTCATCATAATCAATCCATAGTGGCCTTTATTAAAGAGATAGAAAACTATAAACATTCAAAGTAAAGAAATCAAAAACATACCTTGGGTTTTGGAAATGTCATGAATAATCATCATCCTCAAGTTTTCACTTTCTCCAAACCAAGCTTAAAAACGAGATCATTGTTATTATAAGTTAGCAAACTAACACGAACTCATGTGGGCTAATTATTCACTTAGACTCCCTTATTTCTAGGTGTATCTCTTATATTTTATTATTGTCTTAAATGATCACGAGGATGCATTGTTGACTTATTTCGATAGTTATTTAGGCCGAAAATAAAGTGAACGATTTAATCAATAGTTAGCTAAAGGACAAAATCTTTTAAAACTGCTTCTCGGGACCTCATAAAGTTCATAACTTGGCATAACTCGCTTCGCGATTTGAGACCTTTCTCGGACCGATATTTGGCAGCGACTTCATACTTCAAACCTTGAGAGACGTTCATGAAATTATGGTCTTCTCTTTATAATAGGAATTTCTTCACTTGAAATTTTGAGAGATTCTTCATATATGGACCACGACTTCTTCATTTTTCTCCAATCTTTATTTGGGATTTTGATATACAACGATCCGCCTCCTTTTTGGACTTGGCTTTATTTATCCTCATACCTTGTTAGGGCCTTTGTAGATAGACTTCTCCATGACTTTTGGGGAGTTTTTGCTTTTCGTCGTGTGTCTCGATCCTTCATATTGATCTTTGATAAATGATTCTTCACATCACTTTGGATCTTTAGCAACAAAATGTAGCCCTCATGTCTTGTTAGGACCTTTTTGGACTCGCCAATCTTCGCATCCCGCTTCAATAAGTTATGCCTTGGCTATGAACTCCAACCCATACCAAGCAACTTTTAAACGATCTTGGGCTAGAAGCTAAGTAACTTTTCAAATCGTACAACCTTATTTATTGCAGATAAATTTATTAGCAAGCGATGGGAGAATAGGCTTATAATTAACTCACATAAATTCACGAAAGAATACCAAACTTATAATTGACTCTATCATCTCTCGTTCTCCATAGTTTAAAATCTCAAGCAATGAGACTCGTGGATGCTTAGCCTATTAAATCAAAGTTTTGGGTTTTCGAGTCGCCTATAGGATCTTGCAAATTCTTAGACTCTTTCAAGTTTAGAAATCGCATTTTAAAGTTCCCTTGATAAACAACTCTCTAGGATCAATTATAGGAACTTGCGAAAAGTTCTTGTTCTTAACCCGTGAGAGTTAAGACTTTCGCGTTTTATAGCTCCCTATATAAAAGCCTAGCAAAACTTGACTTAAACACGTTAAGGATACTAGCTAGAGTAAACTTAGATAAGTAAACTCGGGTTGAGTCAAAAGATTCACAACGTCTGAAAATTAAAACCACTTTATTCAAAATTTATTCTAATAAAGAAACAAATTAACTATACAAAGGGAAAAACTAATAGGCCAAAATAGATCAAAAATTTTGAAAAATGTCGAAAAATTGATTTTCCGGTTAAAATGAGGACAAATACAAGGAAAAGACCACTTAACTTCGATAGAAGTCCCCCCTACACTTAATATAAACATTGTCCTCAATGTTTAAGCATGTGGGAGTAAACTCCCCTACACTTAGGACATTGTGCACTTTGTTTAAATCTCGCTAAGGAAAAGACAACTAACGAGATTCCTATTTTAATATCGGAAAATATAAAATAGTGAATCGAAAAGAGTTTAGGATAGAACCGGGAAAATGGGAACAACGGAATCACGGGTCGTCAAGCATCATCAAGAGTGTGTCTTTGAAGCTCGAATCCCTGAATAGTAGAAGAGAGGAAATAGCAAACACCAACGGGTCTCCCCCTACACTTAAGGTAAAAACAAAGAAAAAGATAGATAGATAGTTGGGTTGCCTCCCAAAAAGCGCTTGTTTTTGTTATCCGAGTCACGAGCCTGACTCGTCCCCGAATTAAATGGTCCATGGGGAAACCTCCAATGTAATACCGAGATCAAAGACCTTATCCTCGTTCCCAGAGGAATATAACAAAGTAGAGGTAGGAGGATAAGTCTTGAATGGTAGGAAGGTCCTTTCAACATACGAGAAGTATGTGAAATCTTGATCCTCAGGAGGTGGGGTGGGTGTAGGAATCACATTTTCATCCTCCAAAGACAATGGATGCTGACCAATTGGCAAAGCCGTAAGGGTATCAATCATAGAATGGTCATTGTCACCTCCCGGGTCAAAGCACTCATCCTCATTTCTTGGTACGAAACGAGGAAAGTAAAAGTGATACATCACCCGCTGGGGTGTGCATGCGGTAGGAGGAGGTGGTAATATAATATGAGAAGTATGAGAACAATTACCTTCCACCTGCGTCACCTTTCCAGTAAAGTCAAATTTCTCCACCTCTGTGATAGAAGGGGGCATGGCTAACAAAGTATGCTCATCAATAGTAGGAGAATCAGAGCTATCAATGTCCTCAATCCCTTCGTCAAAGAGAGGATTCACCTCACTAGATATGTAATCGTCATCAAAATCAAATAAAGGGTTCGAATAAATCTTGAAAATTTTCTTCGGAACGTCTTCATCGGATAGTGACTCGTCATCACTAGAAGTAAAATCATCATCTTGATCAAAAAGAGGATTAGAGAAAGCCAAAGAATCCTCTCCCAAAGTGTTGGTGGAAGGATCATCATCAGAAGAAAGTGCATCATGCTCATCGTCACTGTCGGATGTCAACTCAGATTCACTTGGAAATGGGACAAGGTTATCAGCACTAGACTTATGGAATTCGTCAGATTCCTTTGCAGGAATTGTGCTAAGATCCTCATCCCCTAGGATGGGTGAATCCGTAGGCTCCAGAGCCGGCAAGTCGGGAGAAGGAATAGCATTCTCATCGTTCCAAGAAATAGGACTCTCATCGTCATCACTGTCATAATAATATGGAAGCACAAGAGGAGGAGTATAAGCATTAAGGTTAGATACATGCTCTTGTTGCTAAACCGCTTGATATTTCTCCATCATCTTGTTGCAAGCTTCTTGAACTTTTTGAAAGGTGTCAAAAAGTTGGGCCATTTGCTCAGGAGGAAGTGCACACAAGGGTTGATGATTGACGGTGTGACGTGGGGGCTCAAAGTTATATACACTGGGATGATAGCACGGTGGTTTCTCAAAGACCTTCGACGGATCACAAGAAGAAGCATCGTGAGGGCCCCCACAAATAGAGCACCACGGGTATGGAGAAAAACCCGGTGCATCTTGAGGATAGGGATTGTCATAGACGGGAGAGGGTGGGAAAGTGTTGTAAGAGGAGAAGTATGAATTTGTTGAATTGCAAAATGGACAAAATCCAAATTGTGTATCGTCGATATCAAAACCACACCGCTCACAAGTACACCATTGACATGTTGGAAAACCACGCCATGGTTTCCCACACCGTACGCAAGACGAATCCATGAAGAATTATAAATAAGAGGGATAAAGAAAAGAATTACACATAATAGAGGATAACGAGGAATATTTTTGGTGTAAAACTTTGAAAAAGAAATGCTTTTTATGATTTTTCAAATATTTTTGGGATTTTTTGAAAATTTTTGACACGAAAAATAACGTTCACAAGTGAACGGATCCCAAAAAGCAACGCGTCTCTCACAGAAAACCATTAATCTTTACGAAAAGAGCCGGCAGCGGCGCCATTTGATAACTAAGATTTTACCTAGTTAAAAAGATTCTTTGTCGTGTGTCTAATCGAATTGATCTGGTTTAACTATGCGACTCAGTCGTTCTTTGGTGAAACAAAAGTTGTGTCGTTGTAGTATATTAAAATGTGCAAAACAATTAAAGTAAAATGACTTTAAAGTAAATCTAAATCTAATTTAAAGTAAATGACAAGTATTTAAAAACGTGACGAAAATTAAAAGGCACTAAACGTAAATAACGCAAACTTAAATCTAACTAAGGCAAACTTAAAAAGCAACTAAAACTTAAAACTAAGGCAAGGCTAAAATAAATCTAAGGCAAGTAATCTTAAAGTGCGACTAAGTAAAAAGGCGGGAAAAGAAAAGCTTGAAAATTAACAACAGAAACTTAAAAACAGTAATCTTAAAAAGAACCTAAAAAATAGCTCATCCGGAATAATACCCTCATGCGGAATAAACACTCATCCGGAATGTCACCTTCATTCGGAATGTTTTTCTTCACTCGGAATATTCACCAAAATCCTTGATCCGGAATAAATTGCTTACTCGGAATATGTCACCTATCCGGAATAACTTATCTATTCGGAATAAAGCCTTGATGCGGAATATTGCCCTTGATCCGGAATATCTCTTGATCCGGAATATTATTCCGAATAAAACCCTTGATCCGGAATGTCTTAATATTCCGAATAAACTCCTTGATCCGGAATAATAAATTATTCCGGATGAACTTGCTTGATCCGGAATATTATTTGATTCGGAATGAGAGGTTGATCCGGAATAACACCTTGATCCGGAATATCCTGTTGATCCGGAATGTGAGCTTGATCCGGAATAAATGGTTGATCCGGAATGTCTAATATTCCAGATGAATGGTTTGATTCGGAATAATAAAGTATTCCGAATGAACTCTTCTGATCCGGAATGTTCAATATTCCGGATGAACACCCTTTGAAAACCTTCACTCGGAATAACGTGTTGATCCGGAATGTTTCCTGGGAAAAGATCAGTAACTGCAAACCGAAGAACAAGGAAACACAAAAAGATACGGATCTAGATAAAATTAAGCTAAATCAACCACAATATTAAATCTAACTAATCAATAAACATCTATTAATCATAAACAATCAATCCAAAACAACAAAACTAACAATAATGATCAAGATAATCAAAACCCACTTGAATAAATCAATAAAAATCAAGAACATGAACATAAACTATAAAGCATAAAGATTAAGATCAAATAAAGAAAGGTAGATAAGAGATTAACAAGAAAAAGTAAAGATTGACAAGAATTAAAATAGAAACTTACTTGAAATTAAATGTATTTAATGTGCAAGACAAGGTATTTAAATGGACATGAAATTAAATGTGCATAAAATTAAAGTGGAAGAAATAGTGTGTCAAACTATCCAACAAAATGAAAATGAAATAATCCTAATCTATTTATAAGGGAGGATTAGGGAGTGCTTAGGAAGCTTCCTCCCCTCTTTCATCTTTTCTTAATTGCACCATTAAGTCTTTGCTTTCTTTAATCTTCTTAATACTTGGACTTTAATGACTTTGTCTCGGGATTTCTTTGAACTCGTCTTATAATTCTTCAATAAATTAGACTTGAGTTCTTCGGCTTTTGGTAAACTTCCGTCTTTTGACTTTTTCTTCGATAAATCTTCAGAATTGGTCTTGGACTTCCGTTCTTTTTGCACTCTTGACTTCTTGACTTCGTCTTTCGCCTTTTTCTTCGATAAAAGCCCGTGAATGCCCGTGTTTTCTCCACTTTTCACCTTTTCGTCCTAAATCACAACAAAAACACAAACCACACATAATTCCGACATAAATGACATAAAATACACGTTTTGGCTCGGTTATTATTGTAATTAAGTGGTAAAAAGGATGGGAGTTTACACACCTATCAAATATGCATAATATTTTTTATAAATTTAAAACATATGGATAAAATCTTGTTAAGAACTAAATAGATATCAGTAATATCTTTGATTAAAATACAAAATATATGTTTGTTTGCGAAATATTGCGAAAGGACGAACCTCTAACCATGAGTTGTAAATAAAATACATATATATTCGAACGTGTGGACAAAAGCGGCTAGTCATGCCATAGCATCGGATAAAAATTAAAACATCCGACGAGTGGGATATCGCGGATGGACATACAGTCCGAACATGCGAATACTATCTAATTTAAGTTCACGAAACTAATTATTAGGCACGATTATATCGCAAAAGCCACTTTAACTAAGATATCACTGTTATCAAATATATTTTGTGGACCATAACATATGCCAAAAGCTAATTTATGTAGATATTGATGTCATCAATTGACTTAGAATCGTAAAAGCCAAAAAAAATCGTTGATTTACATGTGATGACATGACAAAAAACTAATTAATGAAATCCGGACAGAACGCATCGAACGTAGATATTAATGACATGACAAAAAAGTTTTCGTTTATTTACATGTGATGACATGAAAAAAACTAATTAATGTAAATATTAATGTCATCAATTGGTAATATAGGAGAATTCTTGTTATTTTAAAAAAACAACTCTACGCATGGCAGAACGCATCGAACAAAAAAATATCAAAGTTTTAAGGTTACCGATTTTCAGTTTGACTCTTGCTTTTCGATAGTATGAGACCATGAAACATAGTATGTTCATGGTCCCATGGATGGCGCCAACTTGTTGGAGCATAATTTGGCTAGGCCGGTTTAACGACTCTCCTGGGTCGTTCGTCGTCTTCCCGGGTCCTGAGTAATGCTGCAAACAAAGGTAAACCGGTTAGACGTGGACCCGAGGCCGGAGCCCCGGGGTCCACCTCCGACGGTCAAGTTAGTATCGGGTCGATGTGTGGTATAAGAGGTGTAGATAAGAGAGATAACCTGGTGTAGAATGAGACCCTTAGCCCTGTTTATATAGTGCCAGTGTTTCTTGAAGGATAAGTTAGGTATGTGTGGGCCGCGGGCCTGTCGGGCCGGGCCGACTACAGACTATACGTCGACATCATCGAAGGGTTAACATCCCAACAAAATAAGAAGTTCTTTAAAGATGTTAAGACTTACTTTTGGGATGACCCTTATCTCTTCAAACAATGTGCTGATCTGATTATTCATCGGTGTGTTGATGGACCCGCAGCTTTAGACATTCTCGAAGCTTGCCATAAAGGACCCACCGGTGGTCATTTTGGTCCCAACTACACCGCGAAGAAAGTGTTTGACTCGGGATTCTATTGGCCCACCATTTATTGTAACGCTCACGAGATGGTTAAAAATTGTGATGCTTGCCGACGCCAAGGCAAGATCACACATAAAGATGAGATGCCTCAAAATTTCATACAAGAATGTGAAATCTTTGACGTATGGGGTATCAACTTTATGGGGCCATTTCCATCATCTAAAGGGAAAAAGTACATCCTCGTAGCCGTTGACTACGTATCTAAATGGGTTGAAGCTAAGGCTCACCCTACGAACGATGTGAGGGTGGTTGTAAACTTTATGAAGCAGCTTTTTGCTCGATTTGGTGTTCCTCGTACTATCATCAGTGACCACGGGACTCATTTTTGCAATGATCAATTTGCTCGAGTCATGGCTAAGTACGGTGTCAATCACTGTCTTTCCACCGCTTATCATCCCCAAACAAATGGTCAAGCCGAGATATCTAACCGTGGATTGAAGAGAATTGTAGAGCGAACTGTAGGAGAGCATCGTGCCTCATGGACCGATAAGTTAGATGATGCTTTGTGGGCTTTCCGCACCGCATATAAGACACCAATTAGTTGCACTCCATATCGTCTTGTGTACGGGAAGGCATGCCACCTCCCTATTGAGCTGGAACATAAGGCGTACTGGGCCTTGAAATGGACCAATTTTGACATCAACAAAGCCGGTGATCTTTGGAAGATTCAACTCAACGAGCTAAATGAACTGAGGAATGAAGCTTATGAGAACTCATTGATTTACAAGGAGAAGACCAAGATCATTCATGATTCAAGAATTAAGAACCGAGAGTTTCACGTTGGTGATCAAGTTCTACTCTTTAACTCTCGGTTGAAGATCTTCTCGGGCAAGCTGAAGAGCCGTTGGTCTGGTCCATTCACCATCGCCAAAGTCTTCCCTTACGGCACCATTGAGCTTTCTCAACCAAATGGGCCTAATTTTAAAGTGAATGGCCAGCGTGTGAATCTGTACTTTGGTGAGGACATCTCTCATGAGATGATTCCATCCGTCATCATGTTTCCCTTGAATTAGTTCTGGGTCGAGTCAGGCTCGTGACTCGGTTAACAAAAACAAGCGCTTCTCGGGAGGCAACCCGTTGATCTATCCTTTACCGTTTTCATAATAAGTGTAGGGGGAGCCCCGTATGTGTTTGTTGTCTTGTTTCTTATAATGTGCAGGGATTAAAGCTTCAAAGAGCACTTTTGATGACATTTGACGAACCGTGATCCCGTGTACCCGTCTTCCTGGTTCTATCCTAAACTATCGTGATTCAATATTTCATATCTTATATGTTCACATTGAAATCACCATAGTTGTCCTTTCCTTATCAAGATTTAAACAAAGTGCACAATGTCCTAAGTGTAGGGGAGTTTACTCCCACATGCTTAAACATTGAGGACAATGTTTATATCAAGTGTAGGGGGACTTCTATCAAAGTAAGTGGGCTTTTCCATGAATTTGTCCTCATTTTAACCAGAAAATTTGATTTTTCAACATTTTTCAAAATATTTAATCTATTTTGGCCTAGTAGTTTTTCCTTTGTTATCGTTATTTACTTTCCTTGCTAAAATAAAATATTTAATAAAGTGGTTTTAAATTTTTCAACGTTGTGAATCTTTTGACTCAACCCGAGTTTACTTATCTAAGTTTACTCTAGCTAGTATCCTTAACGTGTTTAATTCAAGTTTTGCTAGGCTTTTATATAGGGAACTTTAAAACGTGAAAGTCTTAACTCTCACGGGTTAAGAACAAGAACTTTTCGCAAGTTCCTATAATTGATCCTAGAAATTCGTTTATCAAGGGAACTTTAATATGTGAATTCTAAACTTGAAAGAGTCTAAGAATTTGCAAGATCCTATAGATGACTTGAAAACCCAAAACTTTGATTTAATTGGCTAAGCATCCACGAGTCTCATTCCTTGAGATTTTAAATTGTGGAGAACGAGAGATGATAGAGTCAATTATAAGTTTGGTATTCTTTCATGAATTTATGTGAGTTGATTATGAGCTTTTTCTCCCATCGCTTGCTAATAAATTTATTTGTAATAAATAAGGTTGTAAGATTTGAAAAGTTACTTAGCTTCTAGCACAAGATCGTTTAAAAGTTGCTCGGTATTAATTAGAGTTCATAGCCAAGGCATAACTTATTGAAGCGGGATGCGAAGATTGGCGAGTCCGAAAAGGCCCTAACAAGGCATGAGGGCTACATTTTGTTGCTAAAGATCCAAAAGTGATGTGAAGAATCATTTATCGAAAATCAATATGAAGGATCGAGACACACGACGAAAAGCAAATACTCCCCAAAAGATCATGGAGAAGTCTATCCGAAAAGACCCTAGCAAGGTATGAGGATAAATAGATCCAAGTCCTAAACGGAGGCGGATCGTTGTATATCAAAGTCCAAAATAAAGATTGGAGAAAATGAAGAAGTCGTGGTCCAAAAATTGAAGAATCTCTCAAAAACTTCAAGTGAAGAAATTCCTATTATGAAGAAAAGACCATAATTTCAAGAACGTCTCTCAAAGATTCGAAGTATGAAGTCGCTGCCAAATATCGGTCCGAGAAAGGTCTCAAATCGTGAAGCGAGTTATGCCAAGATATGAACTTTAAGAGGTCCCGAGAAGCAGTTTTAAAAGATTTTGTCCTTTAGCTAACTATTGATTAAATCGTCCCACTTTATTTTCGGCCTAAATAAACTATCGAAATAAGTCAAACAATGTATCCTCGTGATCATTCAAGACAATATTAAAATATAAGAGATACACCTAGGAATAAGGGAGTCTAAGTAAATAATTGGGCCACATGAGTTCATGTTAGTTTGCTAACTTATAATAACAATGATCTCATTTTTAAGCTTGGTATAGGAAACGTGAAACTTGAGGATGATGAACATTCATGACAACCAAAACCCCAATGTAAGTCTTTGGTTTCTTTACTTATTTTGTACATATTTCTATCTTTTTAATTTCCTTAAAGTTTAGTATTTAATAAAGCCCAAGGTGGGTTATTTATGATGAGAAATGTAAACTGTGCTTTAACATTAATGCATTGTATGAGGGCATTGTAATGGTCAAGTGTAGGGGATTTAATAAGTGTGAAAACACTTATCCTTTTACCACTTATTTCCAATAATAACAAGACCAAAACGTGTATTTTATGTCGTAAAAGTCGGAATTATGCGTGGTTTGTGTTTTTATTGTGTTTTAGGATAAAAATATGTAAAAGGAAGAAAACACGGGCTATCACGGGCTTTTATCGAAGAAAACGAGAAAAGATGAAGTCAAAAGATCAAGTGATGACGTATAGTCCCCAGCCGGGTCATGAACCCGGCCCACGGGTACTACCCGCATCCGGCCCATTACTGATGGGTGGGATTAATGTCATTTAAGCTAACGGGCTTAGATGAACAGTAACCGCACACACGTGTGCGGCCCACGGCCCAGCATGGCCGGTACAGTGTTAGACAGAATCATACTCTTACTATGATTAGGATTTACCCCAAAGAAGAGGATATTTACTCACCATAATTAGAAGATAACAATCAATCTAATTCTGGTATTTATCCTTTCCTTGGGGCCGAAACATCAGTGACAGCTCATTAGGGTTTCACTGCCTATATAAGGAACCCCCAAGGGTTCCACAAAGGTATTACATTCTACACACTCACATCTCATCCGATTCTCATAACCCTAACCGATTACTTACTCTCACGCCAGAGTCTAATCGTGGGATACATTCCCACGGTAAGCCTAACGCGTGTTGTTTTAGTGTGCAGGATCCCAACCAGATATTTCACTTGGTGCATGAGCCGGAGTCCAGCCAACCCGAATTAAGCCTAATTCGGGTCTAGCAAGGATCACCCAACTTTTGTATCAACAAGTTGGCGCCATCCGTGGGACCAATACACTAAGCTAGAGCAAACCTCATCTCAATCTCTTTCAATGACGAAAGGACACCAGCAAGGAAACCCTAGGAACAAGAATCCTGCGAACCGGAAGTCCACAGGGGACGGGATACTCATTTCTAATCGATCCCCTAGTAACCAAACAGGCGGACCGAATAACCGAAGTGTTCATTAGTCCACGGGTGTGACAAGCACGTTCGCTATCACCCCACCACCTACTTCGACCTTGGACAACCCTGATCCAGGGAGTGCGCCTAACCCCCCTAACAAGGAGCCACGCAGACCATCGACTGAGGAAGAAGTGGAGGTCGAACCACTTAGTGAGGAAGATCTCACTGAGTTCTCACGCAGAACTTCGAGAGGATCGACCCAGGAATCGCATCCAGGTTAAACCTAGGGAGGGACCTCCAATCTAGGCTCAACTTTGACAGTACCGGACCGGGCACCTCTCCTCAAATTCAAAGGAAGCGAAGGATACGACCCCAGAAGTGAAACATCTTTGAGGAAACTCCCCAACCTAGGAATGTGTTCGAACGCACAGGGGATCGTATTATGCAGGAACTACTACAATCCCGTGGGGAGGGAGAGAGGTCCGACGATTCACCCGAACGACCAGATCTGGAGCTAACCAGAACTAATCGCCACACAAGCGTGTGGGACAGGATGAATACCGGGAAGAAGGCTCCTAGATCTTCTCAAAAGAGCGATCCTCAGCCAAAGAATGGGGCACCGCCCCCTTCTCCTGGTCCTTCAAGAGAGGATTCGGATGACCATCCACCCAAACGTCGCCGACCCAGGCGTACTCCTCCACCACCACCAGACAATGAAGAGTACTACCGCGGTCCCTATCATCGCAAGGCGGAAGCAGAAGATCTTTCCCGCACATGGTGTGATCCAAATCTCACCCGTCCATGGGCTGATCCCAGGGAAGATCCTTTTACCCTCCGCATACGGAATTACTCCGAGGATACAAAGCGTCGCATGCTGGCGTGCGTCAAGACCTATGATGGGACTGGTGATCCGGATGAGCACCTAAAGATATTTGACACGCAGGCGAAAATTGAACGATGGCCCATGCCTATATGGTGCCAAATGTTCAATTCAACCTTGATCGGCAATGCTCGTGATTGGTTTAAGGGACTTCCTCCTCGAAGCATTGATAGCTTCACTGAACTGCGTACTGCGTTCAAGAACAATTATACTCAGCGAAAGAAGTATAATAGGGACCCGGTCTCATTGGAAACCGTCAAGCAACGGCCTGGGGAATCTACGAAGGCCTTCACCGAACGCTTCAATGACGAGTGCACGCGCACAAAGACAATGCCAGAACTTCTGAAAATTTCCGATTATATGCACGCCATAACAGATAGGGAATTAATCAGACGTCTCAATGATAAGCGATCGGAGAAGTATGACGACCTTATGGAAAGGGTCAGGAACTTCATAGAGGGAGAAACCGCGGTAGCCGCGACCTACCCTTCAAAAGGAAACAGCTATTGATCGAACGACCAGTCCAGGAGACAGTCGGGCGGTCAAAGCAACCAGGGCAGTGGGAGGAGATCGAAATACAAGAGCCAAAACAAAGGAGGGAGGTCGGAGGACAAATTTACCTCTCTAAAGATGTCCTACCGGGAGATCTTGCTGACAGAAGGGGCCAACTTCCCGAGACCTCCCCCAATGACGACTCCGGTAGACCGTCGTCAAGGAAATCATTTTTGCGAATTCCACAACGACAAGGGCCACGACACAGAGGAATGTATCCAGCTCAAAAAGCACATCGAGTCACTGATCAAGTCAGGCAAACTCAAACATTTGGTCAAGGATTGGAAGGACGGAAAGGACAACAAAAAGTATGACAAGAAGGATCCCCAAAAGGACAAACCTTCGACTATATACATAATCCAATCCAGGCAGCGTCACACAAGGCAGAAAATTAGTCAAAAATTTTCACGCGGCAGAGAAATCTCATTCCCTCCCATCACGGCAAGTGATATAGCCGATGCACCTCTCACAATTGAGATAAGCATCGGAAAACACAATCTCCGCCGTATGTATGTGGATGGAGGGTCATGAGAAGAAGTACTATACGAACACTGTTTCGTACAGTTACGACCTGAAATAAGAAGCCAATTAGTACCGGCCACATCGCTGCTCATCGGCTTTAGTGGAGACACCATCTGGCCAATAGGACAGTTGTGTCTGCTTGTAACCATTGGGAATGAAGAGCATTCCACCACGACGTGGATGAACTTTATGGTGATACGCTCACACTCTTCATACAATGGGATCATAGGCAGACCAGGTATCCTGGCCATACGGGCAGTACCCTCCACAGCTCACGGAATGATTAAATTCCCTGTGAAAGGAGGAATTGTTACTATCTATAACATAATCATACCAGCATCCGAATGTCATGCCGTGACAACACCGGTTCCACCTGTTCCCCCCAAGGATGGATCACCACCTCCCAATTGGAAGGTGGCAATCCATCCTGATTATCCGGAACAAGAGGTATCCATAGGGGAACACTCTCGGATAGCGGCAAGAGGGCCATGTGCTCTCTCCTAAAAGCAAACTTAGATATATTCGTATGGGAGCCCAAGCATATGACGGGCGTACCGCGTGCGATAGCAGAACATAAGCTCCAAATCCGCCAGGGATATCCTCCCGTTAAGCAAAAGAAGCACGGTCAGGCACCAGAACGCAACCAAGTAATATTGGATGAAGTACGGAAATTGGTGGATGCAGGTATCATGCGCGAGGTATACTACCACGAGTGGTTATCCAACCCGGTCATGGTCAAGAAGCATGATGGGAGCTGGCGCATGTGCGTGGATTTCACGGATCTGAACAAAGCCTGTCCGCAAGACTGCTATCCGTTACCGGAGATTGATTGGAAGGTGGAATCCCTATGTGGATATCCCTTTAAGTGCTTCTTAGACGCATACAAAGAATACCACCATATCCAGATGGCGGAAGAGGACGTAGAGAAGACGGCGTTCCATACTAGTCAAGGCGTATACTGTTATACAAAAATGCCATTCGGACTAAAGAACGTCGGGGCAACATATCAACGGCTTGTTGACAAAGCCTTCGACTCACAGATAGGCCACAATCTTGAGGTCTATGTTGATGATTTAGTCATCAAAAGTCATACGAAGGATGCACTTCTTCGTGACGTCCAAGAGATGTTTGACACATTGAGGAGGATTAATATGAAACTAAATCCAAAGAAATGCACGTTTGGGGAAACTGAAGGGATGTTCCTTGGATATATGATTGATCCAAATGGCATCAAGCCTTGCCCGAAAAAGACAGACGCGGTAATACAGTTACCATCCCCCTAGACGCGAAAAGAGGTACAATCATTAAATGGGAAGTTGGCCGGGCTAAACAGGTTCTTGTCGAAGTCCGCGGAGAAGTCACTCCCCCTATTCAAAACACTCAAGAAGTGCATCAAGAAGGGAGATTTCCGGTGGACAAAGGAAGCGGAGGAAGCTTTTGGTCAGCTCAAGCAACACCTCGCAGCTCTTCCCATGCTAGTGGCCCCCCGACCCAAGGAGGAGCTCATCATGTATCTGTCGGCCACACATGGAGCAATAAGTGTGGTACTCATGACGGATAGGGACACAGTCCAAACTCCGGTCTACTTCATAAGTAGAACACTGCAAGGGTCGGAGTTGAATTATTCTTCTATGGAGAAACTGGTTTTGGCATTAGTGTTTGCCACAAAACGGTTACGCCGGTACTTTCAGGCGCACCCAATTGTGGTCATTACTGGTCAACCAATAAAACAAGTCATCTCCAGACCAGATGTGGCCGATAGGCTACAGAAGTGGAGCATTCTGTTGGGAGAGCATAACATCTCTTATATACCACGAACAGCTGTTAAAGGCCAAATCTTGGCAGATTTCTTGATAGAGAAGTCGGACGAGGATGGACCGACCATACAACGAGAGGAAACTCCAGCAGAACCATGGGTATTATTTCCGGACGCATCCTCGTGCACGGATGGATCAGGAGCTGGTCTCATCCTTACGAATCCGGAAGGAATGGAGTTTACATACGCGCTGCGCTTTGAGTTCACAACCACCAATAATGAGGCAGAATATGAGGCGTTAATTGCGGGTTTAAAAATCGCCGCTAGAATGGGAGTCCGCAACCTTGAGGCCTACATGGACTCACGGCTTGTCGCGAACCACATTCTAGGGGGTTACGTAGCCAAGGAGGATAACATGGTTCGATACTTGGAGAAAGTCAAGTCACTCATCGCTGCTTTCAGCAAGTTTTCTATCAAAAAGGTACCAAGAGGTGAAAACAAGAAGGCGGACACTCTTAGCAAGATCGCGTCTACAAGTTTCGCCCACTTATCCAAGCAAGTCTTGGTAGAAATACTAAAGGAAAAGTCTATAACGGAAGGGGAAGTCGTAGATATAGTTGAGGAAGATGGACCTACATGGATGACCCCTATCATCAACTATTTGACTAGTGAAACCCTTTCGGACGAGGAAAAGGCGGTACGACGTATTAGAAGGAAGTCGCAGCATTTCGAGCTTCGAGAAGGTAATATTTATAAGCTCTCTTTCTTACAGCCGTGGTTGCGGTGTGTTGGGCCACGCCAGGCTACTTATGTGATCAGTGAGATACATGAAGGGTTATGCGGCATGCACGCGGGCCCCCGATCTGTAGTAGCTCGAGCTCTACGAGGATATTATTGGCCTACTATGCATAGGGATGAACGCAACATGATTCGCAAATGCAGTGATTGCCAAGTGCACAGACCAGTACCACGACACCCGCAGCAGGAACTGACACCCATTACATCCCCATGGCCATTCTATAAGTGGGGGATTGACATTGCAGGACCTTACCCTGTAGCTGCGGGGGGAGTTAGGTTCTTGATTGTCGCAATGGACTACTTTACACGCTGGATAGAGGCTAAGCCAGTTAAATCCATCACAGGCAAACAAGTTAAAAAGTTTGTTTGGGAGAACATCGTGTGCCGTTTTGGCTTACCAGGAGAAATCATCTCGGACAACGGGAAGCAGTTCGCGGATAATCCATTAAAGGACTGGTGCGCATCATTGAATATCACGCGGCACTTCGCATCTGTTAAACATCCGTAGACAAATGGTCTTGTGGAACGAGCAAATAGAAGCTTGGGTGAAGGCATCAAGGCACGCTTGGATGAACGAAGTACCAAATGGGTAGATGAACTGCCACATGTTCTATGGGCACATAGGACTATGATTAAAACAGCCAATGGGGACACTCCATTTGCACTGGCCTATGCACTGAAGCTGTTATACCGGCAGAATTCGGAATGCCGACCATCCGCACAGCGGAGGTTAATGTCGTCACGAACGACGAGCAGCTCCGGATCAATCTGGACTTGTTGGAGGAAAAAAGAGAAATAACGGCTATCAATGAGGCCAAGTCCAAGGCACGGATGAAGGCTTATTATGACGCCAAGGTTAAAGGTGTTTCTTTTCGACCGGGAGATTTTGTTTATCGTGCCAACTAGGCAAGTCGAGCGGAGAATACAGGAAAGCTAGGCCGTAAGTGGGAAGGACCGTATGAGGTTACGGAATCCTTAGGACGGGGCACGTACAAGTTACGTGACATGGATGGCCGCGACCTGGAACGCACATGGAATATCTGCAATCTTAAAAGGTGCTATCTTTGAAGATACTGCTTCCGCATGGACACTTCGGTATATCTGGCTTCAACGAAAATCCATGTGTTCTCTTTGTTTTGTTTTTTATGCTTTCTAGGTTCCCTTTGTTTTTTAGGATTTTCCATTCTTGTCAAAACAAAAAACGTAAACGTTCTAATAAAATGTCGTGGTGCCTAGCTAGCTCCATGA
This sequence comes from Glebionis coronaria, assembly GCA_025667525.1. Classification (NCBI taxonomy): domain Eukaryota; kingdom Viridiplantae; phylum Streptophyta; class Magnoliopsida; order Asterales; family Asteraceae; genus Glebionis; species Glebionis coronaria. Next base: position 175,979,508 of record CM046874.1, read on the forward strand.
CTCGTTTTTGTGCAAATTATTGTCTTATTTTTTAAGATTCTATGAACAAATTATTGTCGTATAGATTTAGTTGTTATTACTATAATGTGCTATCTCTTATTCATATGCATTCATTCAATACCGTACATGTACTATGCGCCTCCAGGCGAGGTAAGAGGATTAAGTGAACCTAATAATTCAACTTGTCGCATAAGAGGGATGCAACCCCAGTGACGTGGATCATGTATCCTTACTAGACACCTTACTCACAAGACGTTGTGATTAGTTTCCATATGTCGCGCTCACGTAGTGCTTTGCATGGTAAAGACGCACGCCGCACGTCTAGTAAAATATAGACTTGATTGTATTTTTGAGTAAGACGTGACATGTCATGCAACACAGGTATATGATATCTAAAAAAAATACACAAGTTTCAAATTCAATACACCAAAATAGCCGTGGTCATCACGGACTTGCTTGCATAAGTATAACAAGTTATCACAATAACATCAGTTTAGCCGTATACATTAATACAAGGTTTTGGCCAAGTAAGAAAATTTTGTCGTCTGATCTTTTCGAATTGAGAAAGGGAAGAATGTGCGACTCAGTCGTCTTTTGGTGGAAAAGAGTATTTGTCGTTGTTGAAAAATAAAAGTGCAAAAACGTTAAAGTAAAAGGCAGGTAAAGTAAAGTTAAAAATGATTAAAAATAAATGACGAGAAATTAAAAACGTGACGAGAAATTAAGAGGCAAACTTAAACGTAAATAAGGCAAACTTAAACTTAAACTAACGGCAAGGTAAGTATAAATCTAAGGCAAGTAAACTAAAAGTGCGACTAAGGAAAAAGGCGGGAAAAGTAAAGCTTAAAAATTTAAACTTAAAGTAAACTAAAAATGCTCATTCGGAAAAACATCTGGTTCAGAATAAAGTTACTGATGCGGAATAATCAAAACAAAACATTGATTCGGAATATACACTCATTCGGAATAAACATTGATCCGGAATAAACTGCTCATTCGGAAAAAGTGCTTCACCCGGAATAATAACTTCATTCGGAATAAGGGTTGATTCGGAAAAAGTGGTTCATCCGGAATATTCGTTCATGCGGAATAAGGGTTGATTCGGAAAAAGGTGGTTCATCTAGAATATAACTCTTGATCCGGAATAAACTGCTGGTTCGGAAAAAGTAGTTCACTCGGAATATTTGTTTGGTCCAGAATAATGGTTCGTCCGGAATAAACACTTCATCCGGAATAAACACTTCGTCCGGAATAAACTGCCTTGATTCGGAATAATCTAATTCATCCGGAATAAAAGCTTTGATTCGGAATAACCTGGGAAAACTAATTTCGCGAAGAACAAGGAGAATAAAGAAGGACGAATTTTAATCAAGAACTACCAAATTAAACCCAAAGATTAAACAAAACTAACCAATTAACATCTACTTATGCTAACGTATCAATCCAAATCAATAAAACTAACAAATAAACACCACAAAATCAAAACCCACTTAATCAAATCTATCAAAAACACATAAACACAACCAAAAACATAAACAAAGATTAAACCATAAAAAGAAAGGAAGGATGAGAGATTAACAATAAAAACTTGATAATAATAAGATTCAACAATAAAAAGTAAAGATTAAACTTACAAATTTAAGGTGCAAGACAAGGTAATTAAATGGCAAGAAAGTAAATGACTTGAAAATTAAAGATGGAAGAGCTAATTTGTCAAGTTAGCCAACAACTTGAAAAATGAAAAGTTCTATTTATAGGGGAGGAGGAGAGGAGTAGGTTGGAAGCTTCCTCCTCTATTTCTTTCTTTCTCGTCTTTTCGTCTTTTAAGTTCTTCGACTTTTTCGACTTTGTCTCAGGATTACTTTAAACTCGTCTTGTAATTTCTTCATAAATTAGACTTGAGTTCTTCGGCTTTATTAAACTTCCGTCTTTAGACTTTTTCTTCAATAAATCTTCAGAATAGGCCTTGGACTTCCGTTCTTTTTGCACTCTTGATCTTTTGACTTCGTCTTTTCTCGTTTTCTTTGATAAAAGCCCGTGAAAGCCCGTGTTTTCTTCCCTTTTTACATTTTGATCCTAAAATCACAACAAAAACACAACCACGCATAATTCCAACATTTACGACATAAAAAACACGTTATGGTCTTGTTTTCATTATAATTAAGTGGCAAAAGGATGGATGTTTTCACACCTATCAAATCTCCTACACTTGACCATTGCAATGTCTTCATGCAATGCATTAATTTAAAGCAAGATTACACTTTTCATCACAATCAATCCACATTGGCCTTTATTAAAGAGATAGAAAGTAACAAAACAAGTAAAATCAAAGACTTACCTTAGGGTTTTGGAATGTCATGAATGATTATCATCCTCAAGTTTCACGTTCCCCATACCAAGCTTAAAAACGAGATCATTGTTATTATAAGTTAGCAAACTAACATGAACTCATGTGGGCCAAATATTTACTTAGACTCCCTTATTCCTAGGTGTATCTCTTATATTTGTTATTGTCTTAAATGATCACGAGGATGCATTGTTGACTTATTTCGATAGTTATTTAGGCTGAAAATAAAGTAGGAAGATTTAATAAATAGTTAGCTAAAGGACAAAATCTTTTAAAACTGCTTCTCGGGACATCATAAAGTTCATATCTTGGCATAACTCGCTTCACGATTTGAGACCTTTCTCGGACCGATATTTGGCAGTGAATTCATACTTCAAATCTTGAGAGACGTTCATAAAATAATGGTCTTCTCTTCATAATAGGAATTTCTTCACTTGAAGTTTTGAGAGATTCTTCATACTTGGACCACGACTTCTTCATTTCTCCAATCTTTATTTTGGACTTTGATATACAACGATCCGCCTCCTTTTAGGACTTGGATCTATTTATCCTCATAACTTGTTAGGGCCTTTTTGGATAGACTTCTCCATGATCTTTACGGGAGTATTTCTTTTCGTCGTGTGTCTCGATCCTTCATATTAATTTTTGATAAATGATTCTTCACATCACTTTGGATCTTTAGCAACAAAATGTAGCCCTCATGCCTTGTTAGGGCCTTTTCGGACTCGCCAATCTTCGCATCCCGCTTCAATAAGTTATGCCTTGGCTATGAACTCTAATTAATACCGAGCAACTTTTAAACGATCTTGTGCTAGAAGCTAAGTAACTTTTCAAATCGTACGACCTTACTTATTGCAGATAAATTTATTAACAGCGATGGGAGAATAGGCTTATAATCAACTCACATAAATTCACGAAAGAATACCAAACTTATAATGGACTCTATCGTCTCTCATTCTCCACAATTTAAAATCTCAAGGAATGAGACTCGTGGATGCTTAGCAAATTAAATCAAAGTTTTGGGTTTTCGAGTCATCTATAGGATCTTGCAAATTCTTAGACTTTTTCGAGTTTAGAATTCGTATTTTAAAGTTCCCTTGATAAACGACTCTCTAGGATCAATTATAGGAACTTGCGTAAAGTTCTTGTTCTTAACCCGTGAGAGTTAAGACTTTCGCGTTTTAAAGCTCCCTAAATAAAAGCCTAGCAAAACTTGACATAAACACGTTAAGGATACTAGCTAGAGTAAACTTAGATAAGTAAACTCGGGTTGAGTCAAAAGATTCACAACGTTGAAAATTAAAACCACTTTATTAAAATTTATTCTAGTAAAGAAAGAAAATAACTATACAAAGGTAAAACTACTAGGCCAAAATAGATCAAAAATTTTGAAAAATGTCGAAAAATTAATTTTCTGATTAAAATGAGGACAAATACAAGGAAAAGGCCACTTAACTTCGATAGAAGTCCCCCTACACTTGATATAAACATTGTCCTTAATGTTTAAGCATGTGGGAGTAAACTCCCCTACACTTAGGACATTGTGCACTTTGTTTAAATCTCGCTAAGGAAGAGACAACTAAAGTGATTCCTATTTTACTATTGAAGAATATACAATTGAGAATCAAAAGAGTTTAGGATAGAACCGGGAAGACGGAAACACGGAATCACGGGTCGTCAAAAATCATCAAGAGTGGATCATTGAACGCTCGAATCCCTGAGTATGAGAAGAGAGAAAATAGCAAACACCAACGGGTCTCCCCTACACTTAGGATAGAAATAGATAAAAGATAGATACTTGGGTTGCCTCCCAAGAAGCGCTTGATTTTTGTTCACCGAGTCGTGAGCCTTACTCGACCTTGATTAGCATAGGAAAAAGCTTGAAAAACATCCACCGGGATCAAATACATAGTTTTCGTCCATCAAATAGCACAAGCTTAAGGCGAACAAGGCAAGCTAAAGAAAAGTAGGCAAGGTTCCCTTAAGCAAAGATGGAGCACGGTGGTAGCAAGGGTGAAGAGGTGCAAGCATATCTTCATGGTTTCCAAAAATATTTCCTTTTATTTCATCAGATGGATACTGAGATGGCTTTAAAAGTGCAATACCGGGATCGACCACCTTTTACTTTAGGGGAAAATAACACTCAGGCTCAGAAGATCTTGAAGAAGATCCGATCATAAATCTCGCAATCTCATCCTCAGAAGGTGGATATAGAGGTGTCAAGACATAAGTGCTGCGGATATCAGTGTCGGCCGGCTTCTTCTCCTTTGAAGCGGGTTTCTTCATATCCAAAGTAGGATAAAGACCATAATCATCAAAGTCTAAGGGAGGAGCATCACTCTCATGAGGGAAGTATGTATTGAGAAAAGTAGAAAAGTCTTCCTCAAATGAGTAGTCATCCAAAGTAGGATCAAGCATGGATGGCGGAGGATCTTCATCATGTGAAGAATCACTCGAAAGAGTATCAACCTCATCAAAATCATCATAAGTGGGCATGTCTGGATACTCAGAAGTAAAATCATCATAATCATCCCCATCGGAGATAGAATCATCATCATAAGCATCATAGATCGGTGGAGAATCATAAATTGGTGGAGGATCAAAATTGGAGAGAGAATCTTCCACATCATCTTGGAACAGTAGATTATCATAGCAAGAGTCGAATAGAGGATTGTTGTAGACGACAAAATCATCAAGCACATTAATCATATTCGCCGATTCTCTTCCATAGGATTTGTTTGTGATCTTCCTCATTTCGAACACTTGTGCATCATTCCCGACCCTTAAGATTAACTTACCTTCGGCAACATCGATAAGAGCTTTTCCGGTTCTCAAGAATGGCCGACCAAGTATTAAAGGAATACGAGGGTCCATTTCATAATCAACAACAACAAAATCAACCGGAAAAGTGAAGGTGCCAACTTTAATGAACACATCTTCGGCAATACCAACGGGGTAAGCGAGAGTGCGATTTGCAAGCTCAAGAGTCATCTTCGTTGGTGTAAGATCGGGTAATGATAAATTTTTCCAAACACTTAGAGGCATCAAATTTATACTTGCCCCGAGATCGGTTAAGGCAGTAAATTCGTCAGTTTGGTTAAAAGTACATGGTAGCACAAAACGACCGGGATCTCCAAGTTTTTCTGGAAGTTCTTTAAGAAGGATTGCAGAGCAATTTTCATTCAAGCGAGTATTAACAAACTCGGCCATCTTCTCCTTCTTATTAAGCAATTCCTTAAACATCTGGATAAATTGTGGCATTTGGGCAAGAGCTTCAACAAGGGTAAAGGTGACGGTCATGCCAGCAATCTTGTCCAAAAAGTTAGAGACTTGAACGTCATTCTTAGTCAAAATTCTAGCCTTGTTGAGTCTAGAAGGGTAAGGAATGCTGGGTTTATAGGTGGAAGGTGGGGTTGGTGAAGGGTTCTTCTTGGGTACTTCTTCATGACAAGGCGGAGACGGTAATGGTGAAATAATACTAGGTGTGGGAGTAGTAGAGATAAATGATGGTGGAGGAGGTGTAGATGGTGTAATTGGGGATGGGATAGATGGTCCTACTAAATTTGCTCCACTACGGGTAGTAATAACACTCACATTCGCTCTCGGGTTGGTGACGGTGTTTGAAGGTAGAGAGCTCGAAGTAGAGGGTTGAGTGGTTGGTAAGAAACTAGCTAGCATATTCTTCAAATCATTTGTTTGAGTGCTGAAGGAGGTGTGTATATCATTTCGAAGCTCGGATCTAATGTCATTCCCTTGCTTAGTGATATCCCCTTTCAAATTGATAATTTGGCTTTGTAGATTCTTGATTTGCTCTCCTTGGGTTCTCATTAAAGCTTCAACATCTTGATTAATGGGTGGGGCTTGTTGAGCGGGTGGGTGATAAGGATTAGAAGCTCGAGGTGGGATTTGGTTGCTTCTATTGTAGTTGTTGTTGGGATTGTAGTTTTGAGGAGAAAAACCGGGTGAAAGATAGTTGTTCGACCGGTAACTTAGCAAATTTCGATCCCCTTGAGGTCGGGCTTGGTAATTTTCCGGTGAATAGTTACCATAAGCTGCATACACGTTTTCCGGATTGCCTTGAGTAGAAGGACAATCAGTGTATGAGTGAGGACCGCCGCATGTCTCACAAGAAATTGCTACAGCTTTAACTTGTTGTTGTTGATTTGTAGCGATGAGCAAGATATTTTTGTTCATTTCGGCCATCATGCGGGTGAATTCGGTCATAACGGGGTTTGCTGAAGTAGAAGAAACATTGACTCTCGGGTTGTTCCTTGAAGGTGCGGAGGAATCCCAATTTTTGTGATGAGTAGTCATGTTCTCAATAAGCTCTCTACACTCCTCAGGTCTTCTTTTCATAAATGTGCCACCGGTGGCTGCATTAATCGTATCACGATCACGAAAAGTCAAACCGTTCTAGAAAGTATCAATTAAGGTAACGGGGAGCATGTTGTGGTTTGGACATCGATCGATAAAAACATTATATCTTACCCAAGCATCAAAGAGAGATTCATCGGGTTCTTGCATGAAACCGCTGATTTGATTTCGAAGGCTCGTGACCATGGATGGTGGAAAGTAGCGCGACAAAAATCGTTGAGTCATGTCGTCCCAAGTATGAATGGAATTCTTCGGGAGACGATCAAACCATTTTTCGGCGTGGTGAGATAAAGTATGTGGAAAGAGTTGAAGGCGAAAGACATCCATAGGAACACCGGGCAACTTCATGCTTTGAGTAATAGTAATGAATTTTTCGAGGTGCTTGTTGGCATCATCATCAGGCAATCCGCGAAATGGATTAGTTTGCATTTGTTGGATCATGTGATGCTTCAACGAAAACTCCGGAGCCGTGATTTGCATCGGCGCAATCGGTCCTCCTCGTCCAAACATTGTGGGTTGACAAAGCTCCTCCATTGTCCGAAGATCGGGCTGTGGAAGAACATTGTTGTTGTTATTGTTAAGGTGCGGTGGATTATTATTGTTGTTCACACCTGCCATAGCTAAATCTTCACGAGTCTTGGGCTCTGGATAAATTGAAGATCTAGTACGCATACACCTGCAAAAGCTAAAGAAAAAGATACCAAAGCAATAGACAATATATATACACTATAAAAATAAAATCTTTTTGGATTTTTGAAAATTTTTAATTTTTATGGATTTTTAACAGTTTTTAGTTTTTATGGGTTTTTTGAAAATTTTTGAGCAAGAAAAATAACGCTCACGAGTGAACGGATCCCAAAATGCAACGCGTCTCTCACAGAAAACCGTTAATCTTTACGAAAAGAGCCGGCAGCGGCGCCATTTAATACCTGGATTTTACCAAGTATAAAAATTAAGTTCGTTGAAGTGGTCTAATCGAATTGATTACTGGTTTAAGTGCGACTCAATTGACTTTGGTTAAGAAAAATAATTGTCGTTGTTTGAAAAATAAAAGTGCAAAAATTTTAAAGTAAAAGGCAGGTAAAGTAAAGTTAAAAATGATTAAAAATAAATGACGAGAAATTAAAAACGTGACGAGAAATTAAGAGGCAAACTTAAACGTAAATAAGACAAACTTAAACTTAAACTAAAGGCAAGGTAAGTATAAATCTAAGGCAAGTAAACTAAAAGTGCGACTAAGGAAAAATGCGGGAAAAGTAAAGCTTAAAAATTTAAACTTAAAGTAAACTAAAAATGCTCATTCGGAAAAACACCTGGTTCGGAATAAAGTTACTGATGCTGAATAATCAAAACAAAACATTCATTCGGAATATACACTCATTCGGAATAAACATTGATCCGGAATAAACTGCTCATTCGGAAAAAGTGCTTCACCCGGAATAATAACTTCATTCGCAATAAGGGTTGATTCGGAAAAAGTGGTTCATCCGGAATATTCGTTCATGCGGAATAAGGGTTGATTCGGAAAAAGGTGGTTCATCCGAAATATAACTCTTGATCCGGAATAAACTGCTGGTTCGGAAAAAGTAGTTCACTTGGAATATTTGTTTGGTCCGGAATAATGGTTCGTCCGGAATAAACACTTCGTCCGGAATAAACACTTCGTCCGGAATAAACTGCCTTGATTCAGAATAATCTAATTCATCCGGAATAAAAGCATTGATTCGGAATAACCTGGGAAAACTAATTTCGCGAAGAACAATGAGAATAAAGAAGGACGAATTTTAATCAAGAACTACCAAATTAAACCCATAGATTAAACAAAACTAACCAATTAACATCTACTCATGATAACCTATCAATCCAAATCAATAAAACTAACAAATAAACACCACAAAATCAAAACCCACTTAATCAAATCTATCAAAAACACATAAACACAACCAAAAGCATAAACAAAGATTAAACAAAAGAAAGGAAGGATGAGAGATTAACAATAAAAACTTGATAATAATAAGATTCAACAATAAAAAGTAAAGATTAAACTTACAAATTTAAGGTGCAAGACAAGGTAATTAAATGGCAAGAAAGTAAATGACTTGAAAATTAAAGATGGAAGAGCTAATTTGTCAAGTTAACCAACAACCTGAAAAATGAAATACATGGTTCTATTTATAGGGGAGGAGGAGAGGAGTAGGTTGGAAGCTTCCTCCTCTCTTTCTTTCTTTCTCGTCTTTTCGTCTTTTAAGTTCTTCGACTTTTTCGACTTTGTCTTGGGATTACTTTAAACTCGTCTTGTAATTTCTTCATAAATTAGACTTGAGTTCTCCGGCTTTATTAAACTTCCGTCTTTAGACTTTTTCTTCGATAAATCTTCAGAATAGGCCTTGGACTTCCGTTCTTTTTGCACTCTTGATCTTTTGACTTCGTATTTTCTCGTTTTCTTTGATAAAAGCCCGTGAAAGCCCGTGTTTTCTTCCCTTTTTACATTTTGATGCTAAAATCACAACAAAAACACAAACCACGCATAATTCCGACATTTACGACATAAAATACACGTTATGGTCTTGTTTTCATTATAATTAAGTGGTAAAAGAATGGGTATACATACACGGACGAATAAAATGGTACATATGTTTACAATGTAAATTACAAAGGAGGTAGGAACTCCCCTATCTCTTTCTTCCCTTCTTCAATCAAGGTGCGGAGGACCTCCCCGTGAGCATTCTTTCCATCTTGTGCCCTGATCATGTTTGCGTCCAGCGCCTCGGCCAGCAGCTTTTCACCTTTCATCACCTTCGACACAGAGTCGTAGGTAGGCAGGGTCAGTTGGATGGGATCGGCGGTGAGCTTCGACATTATTACACCATTGGGAGCATCCTTCAGCGACTCTAGCTCGTCTAGGAAGGGGTGTTGGATTTCAGCAAGGGCGGCCATTGATGCGGTCATCTTGTCTTCGGCTAGAGGGTTGTGGTAGGCATGCTGGGTAATATCTTCTTTCTTGCCTATTAGCTCCGCAGCTTTGACCAGCCCCTCGTGCCTACCACGGTCAATACCGTCCGATACAACGTCAGCAAAGGCCTACAACAGGTACGGAGCCTCTGTTACCTTGCTCACGGAAAGCCGCATTCCCTGGCCAACCATCCATCTACGCCCAGCTATGGCTGTGAGCAAAGGAGGACACATCATTTCGGCGCAGTCGATTGCCATCTTGCTTAGTTCACCCTGAGCTACTGCAGCTTGCTCTTCCAAGGTAGTCCGCGCCTGGGTTAGTTCATCCTTCAGCGTGTTGCGCTCCTAAGCAATAGTGAAGGCTTGTACGGTTACGGCTTTAGTAGTAGCTTCGGCTGCGGATACCTATACATGACACTTGGAGTTACTACAAAGACAATGTGGTTTTTTGCGTGCACAAATAAGTGTTAATGTAAGAATATACCTTCTCATTAGATGCAGCTAAAAGGTCCTACAGCTCGGCAATACGTTCCTTACGAGCGTTGGTGTGATGGGCTTGCTCCTTGACGGTTGACTCTGCCACGACCAACGCTACCTGCAAGGATGTGATAGTTTTCTCGTGCTTGTCTACCAGTTCTTCACGGCGAGCTATCTTTCTATCAGTATGGCTCACGTTAGCCAAGGCCTTGATTAGACGGCGTCTTAGGGCCGCAACAACTTTCACCTGGTGTGCGGAGGATACATCAAACTGCTCCAGCAACGTCTCATGCTCTAGTTCGTCCAGATCTTGCGCCAGTGCTGGAGGAGTGATGTGTTTAATGAATTCAGTGCACTCGGACTCCGCCTCCAACCTTGTTAAGCTGAATAAATTCCATGCTAGGCGAAGGTTGGTGTTGGGTCCCTCAGTACGTGGCTCCTTGGCATGAGTTACGGGAGGGGATGGAGGTCTCATTGATGTCATGGGTGAGGGTTCCCTTTCCACCTCCTTCTCTTGGGCTATTGTCGATGGGTTCACGCTGTTATTAACACACTTATTAGTTCTGTTTATGGATTTGTATCCTTTGGAGTATTAAATGGGTACTTACGTAGTGCCATTCACGGGTTCTGTGATGGTAGGAGCCATGGCATTCACAGGGGTGGCCATCTAGACTTGCTCATCCGCGCGCAGCGAGGGGTCGACTTGGGCCGTAGCGGCGCTGCTCCCTTCCTGGAACTGCGGATGGTCTTTCCTTAGCTTCTTCAGGGGAGCATTATGTACCCCCGCCCCATCCCCTAGATTTTTTGCTACCTTCCTGGTAGTCTTCCGTTTCCTAGATTTGGGCTTTGATGACTGCGGGGACCCAGAAGCTTGTACTATTTCTTCATCATCACCGGTGCGATTGTCAGCAGGGCTGGTGAATTCTTCCTCTTCTTCTTCATCCTGGTGCGGCACGGCGTCCTCCAGCAGCGGTTCTCCACCATCTTCATTATGGAAGTCAAGAGGGGACTTCTCAATCACGGGCTCTCCCTCATCTGATCGTTGCTCAGTGGTTTCTTCCAGTGGGATGGTTTTGTCTACGGTGGCTTCCAGTAGGGGGAGTTCATTTTCTTTCAGTGATCGGAATCCTTCAGGAACTTTGCTTGGATCGCCTTGGCCCAATAATCCATGTAGCTTCATCTATGCGGACATGTGCATATATAAGGATTAGTAAATTCACAAAGTACAATGAGGCACTTTTACATCTAAAAATATAAGAAGACCTACCCTGCCTACGTTCGGTCAGAAAGCACGGATATCTATCCTCCCTCCCATAGTAGTAGTGGCTGATTCCTACTAGGCAAAGGAAGTGCTCCGGCAAACCCCTATGGAATTCTGTGCGGTGGGTATCTAAAATTTTCAAATCCTTACTACTATAGTCTTTGGATTTGGGAGGATAGTCTTTGGGTACTCTGGTTTTGAGGACGAATGGGGTGGGGAATACTTTCTCATCCACAAAAAAGTAATGGTCGTACCAATTCTTGAGGGAATCTAAGGGTTTCCTATAAGTCATGGGGGCGGTCGCGGATCGTTTTTGAACGACAGCCACCCATTCACTAGTTGGGGGGAGTAAAAGACCCTAAATAGATTCACGGTCGGGGTTACCTCGCACGTATGGCAGGTAATCTCAAACTGATTGATTTTACATGCCCCTATGCAGTGCAGTTGGGTTATGTGGAAGCCATAATATAGAAGCAGATCTACCAAAAACTTGGATAAGGGGATGCGGTAGTTGGCCGAATCAAATAGGCGCGTGTACATGCCTATTTTTCCCTTTGGAGCATCCGTAATCGCTTCACCGTCACCTAGATAGGTCGGATGTACGCTTTCAGGAATATAATACTTAGACAAAAAGTCTATGTATTTCTCCGCAGGCATCACGTTAAGGACATCCGTAATAAGAGGATTGTCCTTCACCATGTCTTATAAAAAGGATTTGAGAGGCGTGATGATCTAACCTACAGTGGAGAAAATCCGTGGAATAAGAAGCGAAGGTATGAAGGAATGAGCTTAGGAATAACAATGGCGGAATGAATATAAATTGTGTGTGTAAACAGTATCACACACCAACTCTTATATAGGGTTGCCTCGATTCCCGAGGCGGCGTGGATGTTCACCACGTGTAAACCACTACGCCCATCCAACGGATGGGATTTCTGACACTTCTGAAACATCAGAAGGGACCCACGGGTCACTTCTTGACATTTTTACGTGGCTCAAGGGTGGGCCTTTCTAGTGGACTTTTGCAGGCGTGCGTCTGACTATCGACTACCATTAATGCATTCATTAAAGTTGTCCCGGTCGGCTTATTTTGGAGTGCGGTCGTAATTACAACAAACAGGTCTACGTGACATTATATAGTCTAGAGGTTACGCCTACGGTTGTAACAACTAGACTGGGGGGACATGATGACGTATAGTCCCCAACCGGGTCATGAACCCGGCCCACGGGTACTAACCGCATCCGGCACATTACTGATGGGTGGGATTAATGTCATTTAAGCTAATGGGCTTAGATGAACAGTAATCGCACACACTTGTGCGACCCACGACCCGGCATGGCCGGTACAGGGTTAGATAGAATCATACTCTTACTATGATTAGGATTTACCCCAAAGAAGAGGATATTCACTCACCATAATTATAAGATAACAATCAATCTAATTCTGGTACTTATCCTTTCCTTGGGGCCGAAGCATCAATGACAACCCATTAGGGTTTCACTGTCTATATAAGGAACCCCCAATGGTTCCACAAAGGTATTACATTCTACACACTCACATCTCATCCGATTCTCATAACCCTAACCGATTACTTACTCTCACGGCGGAGTCTAATCATGGGATACGTTCCCACGATAAGCCTAACGCGTGTTGTTTTAGTGTGCAGGATCCCAACCAGATATTTCACTTGGTGCAGGAGCCGGAGTCCAGCCAACCCGAATTAAGCCTAATTCGGGTCTAGCAAGGATCACCCAACTTTTGTATCAACATCAAGAGTGTAAAAAGAACGGAAGTCCAAGGCCTATTCTGAAGATTTATCGAAGAAAAAGTCTAAAGACGGAAGTTTAATGAAGTCGAAGAACTCAAGTCTAATAGAAGAAGAAAATTATAAGACAAGTTCAATTTATATCGACAAATCCCGAGACGACGTCGAGAAAGACAAATAATTTAAATCAAGTCGAGACGAGAAGAAAGAAAGAAGGAGGCAACACATGCACTCCCCACCTCCTATATATACCCTCCTAATGACACATTAGGAGGGTGTTAGTTAGTTAATTTAGCTAGTTTATTTTTCTTTCTTTAGTTTTCATTTTAGAGAGAGAAAATGTTTAACTTTCTCTCACTAGAATTTCATCTTTTCTTTCTTTCGTGTTTGAGCTTTACTTTACTCTTGTATTTTGGAATCATTAATCTACAAGTTCAAGTTAAGTTTTTCATCTTCAATCTCTTTCTACCTTTCTTGATTTTTACTTATTTTTTATTCGTGATAAGCTTGATCTTGTTTCATCTTGATGTGTATGAGATCAAAAAGTTTATCTTTTGGTTTCTATCTAAGTTTTATACGGATTAAGCTTTGAGCTTATCATGCTTATTGGCTTACTTTGTATTTTGCTTATTTACTTTTTAGTTTTCGTTAAAAGTTTAGTCTTTTTAAAGTTTGATTCATAAAGTTTGCTTATTTCGTGTCTTAAAAGTTTTTAAATTTATGCTTGTTTTCATTCAGTTGAGATTTACATAAGTGCTTATTCGTCTTGCTTATTTGTGCTTATTCATTTTTGCTTATTCTGTTTTTGAATCCCATCGTAACAGCTATTTACCTAATCCGATCGAGTAAGTGTGATCGCATAAACCCCTAGGGTTTCTACTTGTGATCCATTGCTGCGATCAAAGCTAAGATCACTTGACCACGATCACTTGAGTGCGATCACTCGCTGCGATCACTTGGTTGCGATCTGGGCCACGTTTCTAATTTCCATCGCATTGATTGCGATCCATTACTTCGATCACCAAGTACGATCGTTCACTACGATCACACTCCATAATCCACACCACGATCACTTGTTGCGATCGTGGGTGCGATCATTGAGTGCGATCCGTGGCTGCGATGGCCTGGCTACGATTGCCTTGGGTGCGATCACTTGTTACGATCGCATTGAGTGCGATCCCTTATACTACGGTCACTAGCCTGCGATAGAGTGCTACGATCGTAGGCTACAATCTAGGTTACGATCGATGGTCACGATCCAATAGTGCGATCAACCGCTGTAATCCACATTGAGTTACGATCGTGTTGCGATCTGACTTATGTTTTTGTTTTATTTATCTTAGTTTTCAAATTTAACTTTTCCCGCATTTTTACTTAGTATTATTTTAAACGAGTTTTGTCTTAGTTTATTTTTACAAAGTTTCAAGTTTTAAATTCACTTTAAGTTTTTAATCATTTATTTTTAACTCGTCATTTTAGTTTAATTTTTAAAGTTTTACTCAACGACACTTTCATATTGCTATTAGTTTAAAATAGATAACCACCTCCATTTTATTGTCCACCAAGAACGACTGAGTCACACTAATAACCAATAGACAATTCGAAAAGGTCGGATCAACGAACTTTCATACAAGGCAATCCCTTGTATTAATATCTTATCAAGCGCTTAGAAAAGAAAATTGTGATCATATTTGATTATAGAAGTGGTAAGATGGCAAGTTGGCTACGGTTAAGTATTAAGGTGTGTTGTGAAAAGAGTAGGGTCTGCAAACTATTTTTCTACTTTTTCGAGGCTGGTTTCTTCTTAGCTAAAATTTTGATTTGATTAACCTTAGATAAAACACAGTACCTATGATCCCATTGACCCATTCACAAGTTGACTGGCAAGCACGCTACTGGAATGGCAATTGTTTCTCTTGCGTCTTTGGTGGTTGCTTGGTATTTCTTATGTTATACACTACGTAACAAACTGCAGGCATTACACATCTCTATTCCAACTAAATGACTCGATCTCTTTTTTCTAGCAAGTGATAGAAGAAAATGTCAGGAAACCACTATCGCTACCTTAAGTCCTCGGCTATAAAAACTTTCTAAACCACTGTTCTAACCACTACTGGGAAGAGGCTGCATTAGTTAGAGCCTTGGGATAAGACTGCAATTAGTAAGAGAAAGTTTAATAATTTTTCTTTTGACGGGATTCGTGTAATGTCAACAACGCAATCAACGATCCGGCTCTCTTTGTATGTTGAATAATTGATTTTCAGTTTATTATAGGCGATGAAGATATTATTGTGTTTATTGTTTTGCAACTACAATAGGTGGCGGGATTTCATGTCTGTATCCATGCCGGGTCGGCTACCCTTATATAGCTTTTGCTTTTGACAAACTAATACGATAACTGTAAAAGTTTATGTCATTCTACATTGTTGTGTGAAAGTGTCTATGACATCGATTCCTTTTTTCTTAAATGTTGGATAATGCTTTTTAGTTGATCTGTTTTTTTGTTTGAATAGGATATTGCACAAGAGGTTGTAAAGAAGAGCGTCGTGCTACCACGAAGTTGTATTCCAATGCTATAATTGAAGCCGCTTTGGAAGTTATTCGGTAGAAGAGAATTGAGAAACCTGAAGTTCGTGATACCGTTACGGGACCTGCTTTATGGTATGATTGCTTTACACTTTTTTGGGTCGTTTTGGTTGGGCAGGTTTGGCACAGGTCAAAACACGTAGTTAAATCTCAAATAGATAAACAAGGAGAAAATTTTACCTATAATGCTTCTTAGTACGAGATACAAAAGCAGATTGGAAATGGGTTCGCAGAGGTGTGTCAACCAACCCTAAGCTGAAATACTTTGAGATGCAGTCATATTAGACCCAACAATTAGTCTGTTGAATCTTAGTGTGACAATCGGAAACTATCTAATGGTCAAAATAGGTAACATGTTTTAAATCATTCAAGTTGATGTGTACACATTCATTGAATTTCATTGAATAGGTAAGTCTTTGGGAAGACACTTAGCATGTCGATTTGATTCAACCATAGTTTGAAAGACGACTTTTGATGATGGTTTAAACTTTAAAGGTATGGTTTAATTTTTTTAATGCATCTCTTCTTATTGTTCGGAATATCTAAACGTAAATATTTCATCTTCAACTACTCTTTTAAAGTATGCTTTTAAAACCTTTTATTTGCTTATATGACTCCAAATTTTATAAGGATACTTACCAAAAAACGAAACTAAGTTATTTGAGGAGTTCAAGTGACCGGTTTCAAAGAACATAATAAGAAAGTTATGTAGGGACTAGATAAGGTTATTTCTTGCTCTAAATTTTAATATGAAACAATTCTTTTATTTTGCTCGAGAAGTATTTGAATTTTGTTCATGTCTCCTAAAGTTACTGATGTCACTATTCATACCATATTGTTCAGGGATATGATCATACACTGTGTGCCAAATTAACATTTCCAAATGATATGCTTTTTAAGTTTATACTAAAACCTAATCTTTCTTTGGCTGCAAGTAAGTAAATATTTGTCAAATAATAGCTTTATATATATTGAATCATGGATTCTGTCAAGAAATCACTATGAAAATTTACAACTGAATTGCATATTTTTTTCTGCCTGGCATCTAATTCTCATGAGGTACTCGCAAAATTTACAACTGAATTGCATATTTCTTCGCCTTAAGGATAATTATATAATATAATTTTATACTAATAAAATACCACAGAACGATCTAAGCTAGGCAAAAAAAACTTTTACGGTGATTTTTTGTTCATTTCTACTTTCAATATGCCCTTGGTGACGTTAGACGAGCATATATATATATGAGGTTTGTAGCTATAAGCATTCACAAGATAAGAACTCCGTTGTGTATAGTGTTTTTTCTTAATCTCCTTCTCGAATTCGCTTGGATATATATCCCAGCTTTCCAAAAAAATAAATTTACTAACCCTGTCGTATGATATTTTATTTTTATAAAAATGTATCAGATATATCATTTATAAAAGAATTGAATCGGGTGCAGAAGTCACGTCATGTTTAATTTAAACCCACAAACCGACACAGACCATGAGTAGGCTCAGAACTTTATACGTTCTTTGATTGCAGTTATCCCGCTTGAGCAAGACCCGGGGCAGTTGTAGCTAACTATGGGGGCAAAAGTGTGTACATCGATTTAGAAGATTTAGGCAGCACCACCAACTAAGGAAGTTTATGGTTCTGTGCGGCTTCTGATGCTCCTTTACCTTACAACCCCGTACAGGTATTCTACTTTTTACCTAAATGATTTACTAAGTATATACAGTAAGTCCAAAGGACAGACCAACTGATCATGTTAATGGCACACAAATGCGCTCAGAAATCATAATCCTCATACTTCTTGCATACCGCGTTCAACCCTCTTTCACTGGTACACACATCTAAGTTGACCAAACTCTTAGCAGAATCTATGTTCATAAACAAGTTTCTCAAGTTATAACTAGATCTTCAGAATACTGGTTTTGATGTTTTAGCGTCTCTGTCAATGCATGTGTCTTCTTTAGAGTCCACCGAGCATCATAAACAGATGAAGCGACCTACTTTGAAGGGTTATTGCTTATGATAACCATGTAACCATTACCCCAAACTCAGTGTAGAAGAACACCATATTCTCCCATCTAGATTCAACAACAAAAGATCATCAGTTTGCAGTCGTAATTAGTACTCATACATGTACACAAATCGACTTTTTGGTGGTTTTATCGCATTATTGTTGATGTCACTCAAAAGTGCAGCATCAAGTACTTACAAAATTGTGCATTTTTTTATAAAGTACTTTACAGTTGAGTTTAATGCAGCACTTCTTGCTCACTTTTTAGCCTAAACTGCATTAACTATACCATGTTTACTATTTATACTCGCAACAACATGTGCACTTGATGAACATTTATAATGTTTCGCTGTTTAATACTTTCGTATACACACATAGCGCCGCAAAGCGCGGGCCTAAAACAGTGAACTACGAAGATGGTGGGGTGGGGGCTGCAAGACACTGAAGATGATGATGATTACTTCATATTAGAGGCCACATTCATATTTCGAGAAGGCACATTTTAAATATATTGTTTAATGTTTGTAGATAGTATGATAAGGTGTTGAGCACTGCTTTATTTTATATTATATTGTTGGACTTTTATTTTATATAAAGAGAAATGATTACAGTAGTTTTTACTTTTTAGTATAAGGTCAGATTGCAGTTAGAAGTGTCAAAGTTGACGCTTGGGGCCACTTGTGTAACAGGCCAATACATGCTTTGACAATAATGGTCCTATATACAGGTTAAATGGGTCAAAGTTGACATACAAATAATTATAGTCTGTTTTTTGTCTTTCTTTTTTTGAATCCCTAATTTTTTTTCTTCTTCTTATTGTCTTTGTGTACATATCAAGTTGCTAGATACCTGTGTCTGTTTTTATTGTGCTTGGAGAGAAACAAATTAAGACACGTCAACTCGTCAAGTAAATGAAAATTTAGAAAGAAACCCGTGCGTGCACAGGTATTATAACTGGTATGTAAAATGACAAAACTAAGCCTTCTTATTTATTTATTTTAATGTAACATTTTAATGAATAAACTTACAAAAACTTTTTTTTGTTATTTATAATCTAAATTAAAAGGCACACGAATTTTTATTTGAGTCTAGTTATGCACGTCACAAGATGTTTTGGGCCATTGCAATTGTAAAAGGCAGTGTAAATTTATAATATCTTCATATATATATATATTCCACCTTTCACTTATCATTTTAACGTCACTTTTACAAACCAAACTGGAAAAAGATGAATACAAAAACAAAAGCCCGCCCGTAGCGTTCCTATTTTTGGTCAAGTTATCGCCTAGTTTTCTAAAAACTAACTATATACCGAAAACGCCGAATTTATTTTCTAACTAAAATAATCAACACATTCACCAAATCAACAACTCCCCCATCTCACACATAATTTCGCATCCACTACTCACTTAACAAGCATAAAGACATCTACTCACTCATTCGTATAACTACGATCGCAACATCTAAGCAACAATAACCATCATCATATTTCTACACTAAACATTAACTACAATATTACACTAAAATTTAAGACTGACTGAATATGATAGAAAGTAAAACCGGTTTAAAAGACACAGACAACGGTAATAACATTTCATTGTAAAAAATAATAAAACAGTAAAGTTTAGTTCTTTGAAGTGTTTATTCCACTAATTTAAGAAATGTTGTAAATTTTGTTTTTTATTTAGCTTTCTAAATTCTGTAAAAACTTAAAACTTTCACTAATAATCTAACTTATGGTTTTATACAAACCCTAAGCTCCTCGCCTCGATGAAGATCTACCTCTTTTAACATAGATTCACCAATTTTAAACACATTCAACAAAGTTAACACAAACAATCTATACAAATAAGCTATAAGCTAATAGCTTAAATTCGAATTATAAAGGATTTCAAATATAATAAGCTAAAAGCTATGAGAACAAACAAAACTAGATTTGAAATTAAAAGGACTAAGCTACATAAAGATGAGCTTATTTTGAAATTATTAAGCTATAAGCTATATACCACTAATTATTAAAATATATTGATACTCAATAAGCTAGGAATTAGCTAGAGGTATCAATAAGCTCTAATAAGCTCTATAAAGCTAAGAAGCTAAACAGAGTTTATAAAAACTTATACTATAATAAAAAAATTTAAAATAAAACTTAATAAAAATACAAAGCTCTATTAAAATAATCTAAAAGCTATTTTTAAAGAAATAAGCTCTTAATAAGCTTGTCAAGCTTATAAGTGCTTATTTGATATTAAAAACATTATTAGAAAAGATTAAAGAAAGAAAATAGTTAAGTAACACAACAATTAATAAACTTTTTCATCTTCATTGATTAAAAGTGTGGAAAACTACAAGGGGTTGAATAGTTTTATCGATTAATTTTACTTCTTTGAAACTTCTAATGTGATTAGCGATGATATAGATCAAGTATGATTGAGTATGTAAAAGAGATAGAGAAAGAATCAATCAAACCACAATGCACACATGATTTATAGTGGTTCAGCCTAGCAAGATCTCACTTATCTTGCCTCTACTTCCACTCCTGGATTTCGACTTTCACTAGTCAACAACCTCCTTTATGCAGGTGAAGAAACCCTTACACGTCGCTTACAATCTTTACTGACACCTAAGCTAAGTTTTCATGTTCTTTTACATAGGTAAAACAACTCTCTTCACACTATTTATTTCACACTATTTATTTTGAAGACTAAAATACTAACCAGCCTATTATAGAAGTAGTAGATGAATAGGTAAAAAAATAGTGATTATATAGATATCACTTAACACAATCATCCAAGTAAACTTTGAAGGATCAAAGCTTGGAGATAGGATTCTTGTAAATGATCTTCAAGAAGACAAATAATTATATCATAAGAGACAAGAAGTGAGATAAAAATAGATTTTAGAATAGAGATAGTCAAAGATTTATAGATTTAGATAGAAGAGGGGTGAGTGTGAAGCTTGAAGAGTGTTTGGTATTTAAACGTAGCACTAGCAATAATTATAACATATAAAATTACGAAAAAAACATAAACACATTAAATTTAAAAACTAATTAAAGAAATAATAAAGTAATTAAGAAACTAAAAAAAATATATTTGTAACTTTAGAGCAAAACGTTTGAAGTATTTTCTAAAATACTTATTTATCAAGCATCTTAATAAAAACAGTCGTGTGATTTCAAACTCTAATTGATCTTTTATCAAACAAGCTTTTAAATTAAACTGAAATTGCTTGTCACTTTTCGCTCTCTAAAACGCTATAAGAAAAAAAATCTTAACAACCCAATCTTTTCACCATCCCAAAATCAAATGTAGGTAGGGGTATTCTTCACACCAAACCGCCAAAACCCAAAAATTTGAGCCATCACACACGTACAAACCCACACCACCCTGGTCAGTTATGTAACCGGTAGCTAGTTATCCGGGGGTTTAATTAATGAATTAATTTCACAGATCCATTTCTCATTTCTTCATCACATATCAAACACAGGTTTCTCTCTCTCTCTCTCAAACCCTAATTCATTTATATAAATTTACAATTAATTGCTTACTTTACAATTAATTACTTATCTGTTGATGTTAATTTTGCTGATGTGTGTTGTAATTGAAATACCTCAACGTCACCTGATATTGTTTAAGTTATAGTTAGTAGCTGTTTGTTATTATAAGACTGTTTGGTAACATAGTTGTGTATCTGTATCAGTGAGATTATAGAGCGTAACATGACGTAAAACCAAAATGATAGCGCTAAACGCTTCTTCAAGTACTTTACCCGAAAGAACATGGGTGTGTCCTTTTAACTAGTCTATTATTAAATGCTTCTTACCAAACGAGCTTTCAATTCTGAACGCTAAATGTTAAACACTGTTAAAAGCTTCTCGCCAGCAAATAGTATTTGATCATACTTTGAAATAGGGTGCGTTTGGTATGGGGTCTGGAATTACTATGGGTATGGGATTGATATTAGGATGGAATAGTAGTGCGTATCACTCAATCAAAACTGTTGTTTGGATTGTTTCTGAGTATGAGTTTACATCTCAGGTAAATAGCGTGTACCAAACAAGCTTACTTGGGAATGATTCCATTGCTTAAAACTAATAAATTTCATCTCATATATTAACTTTGGAATAAGTAGCGTTCCACGTGCTTGCCAGAAACTACTTATTTTACCTCCGAATATGCCGATAACCACAAGTATTATGGATAACACAGAACCGCGTCACCTTAATAACAAGCAGGTAAGCAGAAAAACAAAATAAACAATCCTTTTAACGCTTTCTAAGTGGCGCAAAGGTGTGGTTGTTAATATAATATGTTCCTTCTTTTTATTTAGTTTTGTTATCATGATTCATGAGTACTATTTGTTTAATGATGCTAAATATGTAATAAATTTTTTACGAGTGCAATAATAAGATCACATTTAGTTATGTAAAAGAAACTCTTGTATAGGGTTTTGAGTGATAACTTTGCATACTGGACCAATTATACAAAGAGTTAATTTTGTGGAAACGATGTTAGAGAACATAAATTTGTTTTATATAGGGCCCTTGTTTGTTTGGGCTGTTTGTGTTATGCATATTCTTATGTGTTATCTAGCTAACTGATTCTAGTTTTATGGTTGAGTGCAGATTTTCATTGGCTAAGTAGAGAAAATGGACATCGATAGCAAAAGGGTTAGATCAGACTTAAATGAAGACCGATTGAGCGGCTTGC
This sequence comes from Glebionis coronaria, assembly GCA_025667525.1. Taxonomy (NCBI): domain Eukaryota; kingdom Viridiplantae; phylum Streptophyta; class Magnoliopsida; order Asterales; family Asteraceae; genus Glebionis; species Glebionis coronaria. The sequence goes on from CM046874.1 coordinate 176,001,991, forward strand.
CTGACGAGCTTATTCATAAAATCTTATATGGTTTTGACACCAAATTTGCTGTTCAAACATGTGTCCTGTCTTCAAGATGGAAGTTTATCTGGAAATCAATTCCTCGTCTCGAATTTTCAAGTCAGCAATTCAAATCTTTACCTAAGTTTTCCAAATTTGTGACCAATGTTTTAACTCGTCGCAACCGGCAAGTTGAAGTGACTGCGGTAAAACTAAGGTTTCATGGAGCAGCTAGTCAGGTTTTTGTAAGAAAGATTGCAGAGTATGCTTTTTCTCACAACGTCCAAGAACTAACTCTCATCAGTTGGCCCAAAAACCACCATGTATACCCTCCTTGCCTCTTTAGCTCTCAGACACTCAAAAAATTGTCCCTTAAAAGCCAATTTATGGCACCTTGTATCACACCCAAAACACCTTGGGATTTTCCCACATTAACTACTTTACATCTTCATGATGCAATGCTGGGTGACAATGACAATGAATCAGCTGACCTTTTCTCCAAGTGTTTGAACTTAAAGAACCTTGTTATGGAGAGTTGCATCATTCGGGCAAAGGTATTTGACATTAGCACTCCACGACTTTCTGTGCTCAAGTTTAACGATTGCAGACGTTCTGGTGCTATTAATGTGAATGCACCTCTACTTGATAATCTCACTGTTGTTAAATGCTCAATCAACAACATCAAGGCACCACTCAGACTCTCATATCTGCACTTCAGTGATTATCATCATCCAAAATGGTTTAAAAATTGTTTTCTTTCTCTAAATGAAGTGAGTGTCAGTTTGTCTAAATATAACAAGCTCTATGAGGAGACTGATGCTCGTGAGACCATTGACATGCTTCAAGAGCTCAGTAGTGCCAGATGTCTCACACTTAACATGGACATTGTTGAGGTATGCATATATCTTATCATTCATGTTCGCAAATTGTGGACCTAAGATAAATATTGAAATTTCAAATATTCAGTCTGGTACTTGTTTTAGTGTGTTATTATTGTGCATGGCACTTGATTCTTAAGATGCGTGACAAAATATGAAATGTAATAAAATATTCATATGTGATCAACATGGCTTGAACCTACATATTTATGGACTGGTACGTCATTTGTATTAATGGATTTTATCTTGTGATGTCTGTGCAGTGTATCTCCTCGTTTCCGGATTTACTGTCTCACCTTCCTTCACCATTTAGCAACCTATTTTCTTTGAATATTAACTCAACCATGAGTAATAATGCATACAAAGTAGAATTACCTACTGAGACTAGAAATTTCTTGTTAGGGAACTCTCCAAGTGCCACGTTCATCATGGATTTACCCGAGGTACTTTCAGCACGATGCTGTTTTCTTATAACTTTCCATACATCACCTATATTATTATACGAGCATGTAGCAGGGTTTAGCTAAGACACTCATGGCAATTTAAATTTATGTGTTTGCTCTTGTTAGCAGCCATTTTACTTCTACAATTGAAGCTTGAGATAATCATGGTGTATAATAAGTGATCATTTGAAAAAAAAAATACTAACATATGTACATAGAGTAACATCTTTTGAAGACTTCCCTTAATCTTGCATTTCTACTTAACCATTTTCTCTCACTTTTTCACTTATGTTACCTCTTTACAACTCAACGTTAACCAAAGTTACTGCTTCAGCAGATGATGCAATTAAAGGTTGTACACTAGAGAGAATCACCTACTTTAGCATTGATAATTTTCAAATTTGTCTTCTGTTTGATAATTTTAATTTTAACGCCCTTCAGTGATATTGAAATGCCGATTGTAGTTCATTTTATGTTTCTTTATATAGCTTGCTTTTTTTTGTTTAATTTGACTGCTGAATTGTGGTAATCCTTTTCAAGTGACATTCTTGTAAACATTTCAGCCACCACCTACAAAAGCAATGAAAGCTAAAGAGGCTAGGGCAAAGAAGGCTAAACTGCGTGCAGACATTCATAATCATATGAAGGAATTACCTCTTGAGCAGGGAAATACGCTTTTCAATGAGAGAAAGCTGGCACTGGAGAAGAAGAAAACAACTGTTGAACACCATATGACAGTTCTGCAGCTCTTCACTGAGAAAAAACCAATGCAAACTGAACGTGATAGTGCTCAGATCGAGGGGCTAGTTGCTGGTCCGAAGTCACAGATCGCTGCCTGTTTGGTAGAGATTCTGGATATGGTCAGCCAGGATATTGACGAAGCTTTTACCTTCTCTTCAAAGAGGGCAAATATCATATCGTTATTGGAAGCTTTGCCCGAGCGACAGATGACAGAGATGGAAGGACGCTACTCTCACCAACTTAAAGAAATTGGAACACTATGTGATAGCCTGCACTCAGCAAGACGAGACCTTTTTTCTTATGTAGAAGAAAAAATTAAAGCTTTAAAAGCGTATAATTGTGACAAAATATCGGCTATTCATGATGTTTCTGTTAGCGAAGTTCTTCTGGCATCACAACCATCTTCTTCAGCAGCTGTGAGTTTCCGCCTCCATGTTTATCTTGTTATATTCACAGATGTATTTCAAACTCTTCTATCTGTGGTTTTTGAACTACATGCGTTGTATGCAGTCCTTAGCATCTTAATTTTGATTTCCTAGGACCCTTGTGGCAATATAGCATGTAATATTCTTGTAAACTTTGCAGCCACCACCACCTACAAATGCAATAGCGATAGAGGCTATGGAGAATATGATTGCCAAACGGGTTGCAGATATTGAGAGTCATATGAAGGAACTGCAAGGATCAGCTCAGGAGGGAAATATTAATCTTGGTGAGAAAAAGCAGCTACGGGGAAAAATCGAAGCAACCCTCGAGGACCTTGTGGTAGAACTAAAGGAATTGTCCGATACACTGCATATCAAACCCGAGAGATTTAAAAGTGACGATGTGGAGGGATTGATAGCACAGATCAAGGCCCATTTGGGAGAAATGCATGATCTGGCTAAACAAAACTTGGAAGCTGCTACAGCCACATGTAAAAAGAAGTACTACATCGAATTATTGTTGGAGATGTTGCCTAACCTACAAAGTGAAGAGATGAATGCACGATACTCTCATCAGCTTGGAGAAGCAAATTTATTGTTTCGTCATCTAATACGCGAGTTTTATCTTTCAGAAAAAGTTATAGATGATATTGAAAGAATGGTATGTGATTGCCTCTCAGTATATCAAGATTTTTCAGTAGGAAACTTCCTCTGTTATCACAATTATCGTCGTCATCTTCAGAAGATGTAAGTTTCTTATTCCAAATCTGACGCTACATAAATATAGTTTTAGTAAAAAGAGTGACAAAATGGGTCAGTCAGGGGCTCGAGGCCGGATAGGTAACGAGTCAAAACTGGTGATGTCAGGCTTTTCCAACCCATCAACATTTTTGTGTCCATTTCTTGAATTCGGCAAACAGTTGGTGTATCAAATTTGGTTACAAAATATTTTACTAGCATATAATGTCTTCTTTTAAAATTGAGTGATTTAGGATATATAATGGAACCAAATACTCCATAGGCAACCTCTTACCCAATTAATCCACCCGTTTATTTTTTAGCTGTTCTTTGTATGGTATCCGTGACCTATGGAACACAATACAAATAGACGGGTATTTATACAAATGGGTTGATATGGCCACCTCTAATTTTACTTACATTAGAATATTATATTTGTGGCTTTTTAACTATCTTAATGGAATGATGTCAGGGTCATGCTCCTACACCCTCTCGCCTCAAGTGTAAATCCTATGCCGTGAACCACCCCACCCAGGTAAATATCTCCTTTTCAGCAGTTTTCATTATATTATTCATGTATACGACTATAAACTATGTGCCTGCTTGAAAACCATTCTTGAAGTTGCATTTTCTAATGTCACTTGAACAGCATAACATATTATAATATTTTTTTTATCATATACGGAGTACAAAACATCAACAAAAAATCTTTGGAATATGTTTGATTCATATGCAATGACCTTCAAAGTTCAATATTAAACCAAGAGTTACTTGCATAATTCGTCCTTGTGGTTTGTCCGGTTTAACGAAATTGGTCCCTAGAACCTTTTTTTTAAAGGATCCTCTCCTGGTTTTTTACCCGTTTTGGGTTTGGTCCCTTGACCACTAAGTCTGTATCGGATTTGGTCCCTTGACACTACTTCAGTATCGGGTTTAGTCCCCACAGGAACTAGTGGTCAAGGGACCGAGACGGGTCAAAACCACAAGGAGAGGATCCGTTTAATTTTTTTCTAAGGACCAAATTCCGTTAAACCCAATAAACCACAAGGACTATTTATGCTATTAACTCGTAGGCTCGTACAGCGGCACATCTAAAGATTTATGAGGTATTGTCGTGGTGTATGTTGCTTGTGAGATTGAACTGCTTGTGCTCACCTATTTGTTTTTTTTTTCAGTTTATTATCTTCCTTAGCATACCCCCTCAAGATCTTTCTAGAATTAAACAGTTAACCAGTATCATGTATTTTTCAGGGATGTTTTAAATTTCGCGATCATGAAAGTTGCCGTCCTTGTTGGGTTCATACGAGTCTTTATGAATTGGTTAGAAAGCATTACTGTCAGGCATCAGACTTTATAGGATTTGTTCCTGAACTTTGTTATGGAGTATGGACCAGTGTTTTTTTTTCTTTTTGTTGTGTAAACTTGAACTTTTATTGGTTATTTACTCATGTGATGACTATTTTCTATGTGACGGTTACTTGGAAAAACAATTTTCTTTTGTTGCCACCCACCCATATATTAAAACTGACTCATAGGCTACCCATTTATATGTTTGCTTATTGAAAAACAAGTATTAGCTAAAATTAACATATTAAGGCGGATGCTTATTGAAAATTGATTGTCCGTTTTAAAAACGAAAAATCATATGATTTTGAAATATAGTGTTTGGATTTAATTATATTGTTTGATATAACAATAGAGTTAAGATCTATATAGACACTTAAATTAGCATAGACGTATCCAACCAATTATAATCACCTATTATCTAAAAAACCCACTTCTCACCATTTTTTTAAAAATTAAATATCTCACAAACGATAAATCGTCAAACGAAAAAAAATACACAATTGTGACGAGAATTAAATCATCTATCTATTGAGGGGTACATGTATACACTTTCGATAAACTTTTTTTTCGACTTTTTTTTTCTTAAGTCACGTCTGAAGAGAATCATATATGATTCGTCACGAATCATATATGATTTTCAGAAAATTATATATGATTCGTGATATAAATCATATATGGTTTTCTGAGAATCATATATGTTTCGTGACGAATCATATATAATTCTCTTCAGACGTGACTTAAGAAAAAAAGTCGAAAAAAAAGTTCGTCGAAAGTATATACATGTGTCCCTCGATAGATAGATGATTTAATTCTCGTCGTGATGATATGTTTTGTTTTACGTAACGATGAAGAGTTTGTGAGATATTTAATTTTTAAAAAATGAGTTTTTTTTGTTACATGATAAAAATGGATGGTTGTGATTGATTGGTTGAGTATATGCTAAACTAAGGGTCTATAAGATCTTTTTACCAAATAATTAATATGTAAATTGACAAAACTAGGCATTCTTATTTATTTATTTTAATGTAACATTTTAGTGAATAAACTTACAAAAACCATTTTTTGTTATTTATAATCTAAATTGAGTCTAGTTATGCACATCACGAGATGTTTTAGGCCATTGCAATTGTAAAAGGCATTCTAAATTTAGGATATCATATATATTACTATATTACACCTCCACCTTTCACTTATCTTTTTAACGCCACTTTTACAAACCAAACTGGAAAAAGATTAATGCAAAAACAAGAGCCTGCCCGTAGCGTTCATATTTTTGGTGAGGTTATCGCCTAGTTTTCTAAGAACTAACTATATACCAAAAACGCCGAATTTATTTTCTAACTAAAATAATCAACACACTTCACCAAATCAACAACTCCCTCATCTCACACATAATTTCACATCCAATACTCACTTAATAAGCATAAAAACATCTACTCACTCATTCGTATAACTACGATCGCAACATCTAAGCAACAATAACCATCAACATATTTCTACACTAAACATTAACTACAATATTACAATAAAATTTAAGACTGACTAAATATAATAGAAAGTATAACCGATTTAAAAGACACATACAACGGTAATAACATTTCATTGTATAAAATAATAAAACAGTAAAGTTTAGTTCTTTGAAGTGTTTATTCCACTAATTTAGGAAATGTTGTAAATTTTATTTTTTATTTAGCTTTCTAAATTCTGTAAATACTTAAAACTTTCACTAATAACCTAACTTATAGTTTTGTACGAACCTTAAGCTCCTCGCCTCGATGAAGATCTACCACTTTTAACACAGATTCATCAATTTTAAACACATTCCACAAAGTTAGCACAAACAATCTATACAAATAAGCTATAAGCTAATAGCTTAAATTCGAATTATAAAGGATTTCAAATATAATAAGCTAAAAGCTATGAGAACAAACAAAACTAGATTTGAAATTAAAATGACTAAGCTCATAAAGATGAGCTTATGTTGAGATTATTAAGCTATAAGCTATATACCATTAATTATTAAAATATATTGACACTCAATGAGCTATGAATTAGCTAGATGTATCAATAAGCTCTAATAAGGTCTATAAAGCTAAGAAGCTAAACAGAGTTTATAAAAACTTATACTATAATAAAAATGAGATTAAAATAAAACTTAATAAAAATAAAAAGTTCTTTTAAAATAATCTAAAAGCTATTTTAAAAGAAATAAGCTCTTAATAAGCTTGTCAAGCTTATAAGTGCTTATTTGATATTAAAAACATTATTAGAAAAGATTAAAGAAAGAAAATAATTAAGTAACACAACAATTAATAAAAATTTTCATCTTCATTGATTAAAAGTGTGAAAAACTACAAAGTGGTTGAATAGTTTTACCGATTAGTTTTACTTCTTTGAAACTTTTTATGTGATTAGTGAGGATATAGATCAAGTATGATTGAGTATGTAAAAGAGATAGAGAGAGAATAAACCAAACCACAATGCACAAAGGATTTATAGTGGTTCGGCTTTGCAAGATCTCACTTATCTTGCCTCCACTTCCACTATTGGATTTCGACTTTCACTAGTCAACAACCTCCTTTATGCCGGTGGAGAAACCCTTACACGTCGCTTACAATCTTTACCGACACCTAAGCTAAGTTTTCGTGTTCTTTTACATAGGTAAAACAACTCCCATTCACACTATGTATTTTGAGGACTAAAATACTAACCAACCTATTATACAAGTAATAGATGAATGGGTACAAAATGGTGATTATATAGATACCACTTAACACAATCACACAAGTAAACTTTGAAGGATCAAAGCTTGGAGATAGGATTCTTGTAAATGATCTTCAAGAAGACAAATATCTATATCATAAGAGACAAGAAGTGAGATAAGAATAGATGTTAGAATGTTAGAGATAATAAAAGGTTTAGAGAGATTTAGATAGAATAGGGGTGAGTGTGAAGCTTGGAGATTGTTTGGTATTTATAGGCAAAGCATCAACAACTCATGGGCCCAGCAGACCCTTTTTCCATAGGGGTCCGCCCCTTTACGAAAGGGTCTGTGGCTTCTGACTTTTGTTGCCTCGTAAATGCCTTTCCCAAGATCACACTCAAACAATATTACACTAGGGTTGACTTTTGTATATAAGAGATATGGAGAGAGTATGTGTACTTTTACACATTTTAAGTTTACACAAAAAGCTTATAAGTGTAGACAACTTTTTACAAAAGTTTGAAACATAAAATCATTGATCCAAAAGCTTTAATGTTGTTTGTAACACTAATGTAAAAATATATCGGATGTTTTGTCGTTAACAAAAATTAAGAGTGATTAAAATATAAACATCATTTTAATACGATAGTTGTAATTATAAAAAAGGTAAGTGATGTAGTAAAAATATGCTTTTAGGAAAAAGACGTATTAATGGTAAGTATTAAGTAGCACGTTTAGGAAAACGTGAAACTCGACAAGTGAAAGTTCGTTCTCGGCAGAGGTGTGTAATGTGTGCCGATAATATAAAAACAATGTTTGGATTAGTGACGTTTTTGGATAAGAAATAGTGGAAAAGTAAATGACGAGTTACACTACGATTAAACTACGACGAATAATAAAACATAAACGTAAAGACGTAAAACATGACAAAATTAAAAATTAAACTAAGAATTAATTAAAAATCAAAATTAAATCCAAAATAATAAAAATAAAAATAAAAATTCAATAAATATATTTTAAAACTTATTATTGATTTAATATTTATTTTTAAATGCTAATTAAAGCCCTAAAATTTAATAAAATCAACAAAAGTCCAAAATTATATTTTATCAAACAAATATTTTATTTATATTATTTAAAAAATAAAAAGTGTTTTTCCTAAATTTTTAACACTATTTTTCTATTTTTAAATCACTAAAAACTAATTTTTAATTAAAATAATGCTAAAAATAATAAAATAATGAGAAAAATAAAATTACTTTTCCAAAAATTCTATTTTAACTTAAAGAAACAAGGAAAAATTGAAAAAAATAAATGAAAAAGCTAGGTTTTTACCTAATAAGACAAAAAAGCAGAAAATGAAAGTGACATCTTGTTGTTTGCTGTTTGAGGTCAAACAGTGGTAACAATGACTAGTGTTGGAAATACGTTTTTACGTATTTAGAAAGGATCGGTCACTCCAACAATATATACGTAGATTGGGCCCGTGATTCAATATGTAAACAATATAGCCCATCAAGCCCACATGTAGGGTGGGCTATATAAACCCTCTCCTAGCATGTTAGGAGGGGTTGGTCATTAGTTGTGATTTCAGATTCTCACTTAATACATCTTTCTCTCTAATCCTCTCCTTTCTCTCTCTAACTTTCTCTCTCTAGTTCTTCATCTCTCTCCCTCTCTTTAGATCTTAACAACACTTGTACAATCATAAGAAAACGTGGACTTACAATTGGTATCAAGAGCCATGGTTGATTGATTTGTTCTTGTGTTTGTTTTTGATTGATTTTGGTGGGTTTTGATTTAATCAAGCTCAAATCTTGAAATTTTTTGCGTTTTTGTGGTTTAAGTTTATAGCCAAATCGACTACACAGTTGTGGTAGTGATTTGGTCAAAACCGCAAAATTTTTGGTTATTTTGGTGATTTTCGGGGTATTTTTCGCTTAACAGTGTTCAGATTGCAGATTTACTTTGATTATTCTGAAAGTTAAAACTTTCGTAAGAGGGTTTATCTATTTATGCGAAAGTTTCACAATATCAAATGTTACGAAAGTTTTATAATATCACAATTGTTCCGGAAGTTTCACAACATCACATTGTTTCGAAAGTTACCAAATTCTTCCGAAAGTTTCACAACATCACAATATGTTCCGAAAGTCCATTTTCTTCCGAAAGTTAATTTTTTCCTCCGAAAGATTTTTTCCTCCGAAAGGGTTCTCCTCCGAAAGTTAATTTTTCCTCCGAAAGATTTTTCTTACGAAAGGTGATTTTTCTACGAAACTGATTTTCTACGAAAGTATTCTTCTGCGAAAGGTTGTTTATGCGACAGTTTGTTTCTACGAAAGTTTAGTATTGTTTGGTTCTGCGAAAGTTTAGTATTGTTTTGTTTCTACACACAGATTACAACACTTGACTCAAAACTCAACTGCTCTTGACTCTCGACAAGCAAATCCCAACATTTCTCAAATCTTTTACAAACCAAGACTTGACCCACAACTGACTCATACCCGCGTCTCATCTGGCACATTTTCTTACAAATGCTCAACATTTCTCACGTTGACTCTCGTACCTACAATTGCTCTTGACTCTCGTCACATTTTCTCAACATTTCTCAACTCATACCCACAACTGCTCTTGACTATCGTCACATTTTCTCAGGAATGACTCAGACTCAATACAAAGACTCTATTTTTTAACATCTCCTCGACTCTCAACCTAGACTCGACCAACAAACACTTACACCAAGACTCAGACTCATCGAGACTCAAACTCTCGAAACACTGACTCGACTCACCTCGTTTCACGACTCACCAAAAACCCAAGATCTCGACAAAGACAACACAGACAAAGACTCTCGACACACCCTCGAAAAAACAAGATCTCAGTCTCAAAGAAAACTTTCATCGATCCCAAAAACCAAAAATAAAACAATATAAAGAACCTACCCGAGACTATTTCTGATCTTGAAGAAAACCTCCTTCTTTCGTGATTCCCTATGTGATTCGGTGAAGGAGTACTGTAGCGAAAACAAAGGGTCCGAGGGTTTTTTGTTTGTTCTCTCGATAGTGATATGAGATCGAGGTTTCATTTGTTCTTCATGTACTTGATTGGAGAAGGATGAATTCGTGTGCCTTTGTTTGATCTGGGGTTGATAGCAATATATTTCTGAGTTGAGTTTCAGATTGGGATTAAGCAAAGATGGATTTTTCTTTGATTGGTTGATGGAGGGATAAGGTGGATGAGTTAGATCTGTGATTTTGGGAGATGTTTTTGAGATTGAGAGAAAAAGAGACAGAGGAAACGAATGTGTAGAGATTAGGTATTTTTTTTAAGAGTGAAGATAAGTTGTGAGGCGGAGTATACAAAGTGAGTAGTAAGTAAGTAATATAATCATCTCAAAACAAGCCACGTTTACATAGGCCACGTCTTTTTTACATATTCCACTCATTCGCAATTGAGTTGGGCCACTTTTTTTTTTGTTAATTGTGAAATTAAAAAAGTTGGGCCAAGTTTAAATCACACTGCTGGGCCACGCTTTTTGTTTATAGTGCTGTTGGGCCGTATGGATATGTAATAATTGAGAAATTTCATTTTACGCAATTGTTGCAAAATGTTGGGACATAGGCATAATATTGTGTAAATGATGAAACACTTTATTTGGGTAATTATCGAGGCTTGACAAAGACAAAAATGACAAGTTTTGAAGACGAGTATCGGGACAAAGTGATAAAATTTATTTGACGAGACCAAGAAAAATTGGATATAAATTGTCGGGCCGATCACTATATTAACCGAAGGTTGGATTAATTAGTTTACGGGCTTTATTTTTGGAGTGAGCCGAGTTTGAATTGGACTCCGGTTTGTTTTATCAACGTTTGAGCTGATCACGAAATTATTGAGCTGAGAAAAAGATTTTTTACCAAACAAGGATCCAAGAATATTTCATCGAACTATCAATGGATTCGTTGAATTCGAAATTTCAAGAGGGAGACTTGCATCACATGCAAGACACAGCTAGAGAAAGTGGTATAACTTCATTTCGACTACTTCAGTCTCATCTTGTGAACATTTCATGGCTTCAAGGAGGGAGCGAATTTGTGACACTCTTTGGTCAAGATCGTCATATATTCATGGAATCGATGTTCATCATCTTGAACCAACTATCAGAGCAACTCCACAATGAAGACTTTAATCACTCTGCATCGGTACTTGCATATAAGGCTCTTGTAACACAACTCACGCCTTTCCTCTAATTCAATATCTTCAAGTCTGAAAGTTCAGTGATTTGCCAGTCATTTCTTCGAGATACACATACCGAGCTTCAAGATTTTCGTGGTACAATATTGAAACTCATGACATCGGTCTCATCTTTGATTTATGAAAGATCCCGACTTCAGCAAGCGTATGATAATGGAGTTAATGAATCTACGATGCAAGAGGAAAATGGTCAGACGATTGACGCATTAGAGGCTGCTAAAGATTACAAGGACATGGAATCAACAGTTAAGCACGACATCAGCAACACGTCAGGGAATGTTCCAGACATCTCTTATGATGACACCATACCCGTTTATGACGAAGAGCCTACACATATAGTACAATGTAATGTTGTATATGATGTCTATGCCGATGAACTACCGCATGTTGAGCATTTCGAACCTAATTATGACAAACATGGGATGGAAAAGGGTGATAGTTTTACCACTTTATGTAAAATCCATGATTTTACCATGATTGAATATAATAAATTTCCACCTAATAATCCTAGAACACTCATTCATGTGTTATATCTCCTTAAGATGTGTGTGAACTTGTCCATCATGTAATTATACTTTTACTTTCATATTTGTTGTAAATAACTTCATAACCTAAAACCATGAAATTAAAACTAGGAAAAACAAGTAATGAAGTTATAACTAGCAATGTGTGTACCACACTTAACACAATTTGAAAATATACTACATTACACATATGTAGCTATGTATATGTGCATACACACTATGGGCTTGCTTAACCTTTCTTGGACTAGCTCAAGATCTTGTATATTATGTTAAGCCCAACATAAGCCCATGACCAAAGCCCATCTTTCCCCATTTGGTGAATGTTACACTGCAACAAGGTGTAGGTGGAAGGAGAAGAGATGCATGGGAAACACAAAAGCCTACACTTGGCATAAGTGTTCTTACCAAGGCAATCATGCCTTTTGCATTCCCTTTCCTTCTCTCTTCTTTAAGCCAAAACACACATTCCCATTTCACATACATGCAATCTCACTTCTCTCTTCATCTCTCTCTCAACATTTCGGCTATAAGCCACAAAAATCCAAAGTTGTTCATTGAATCAACTAAATATTTGTCCCATCTTGATTACAAATCATTTGGTAGCATCATTTCTTTTGGAATCACTATAAACAAGCCCTAGCCGAATCTTTAAGGCCACAGCTTGGTTTATATTAGGGTTTTCTTCATCAACTAGATTAGATCTCTAATCTCCTTGTTCATCTAGATCATCTTTGGTACTTTTAAGCAAGAAAGGTATACTCCTTATGCTCTTTCATTTCTTCACTTGCATGCATCATCATACATCTATAAACACATGTAAATAACTTGTTAAAATCAAGATTTGGTAAAGCCATGGCCATCCTAGGTCACGAAATATTTTAGATCACCATAGTTATGGTTAAAACTTTTTAATTAAGAAACCTAAGGCTTCTATGTTTTTAACATTGATTAAAAATCATATGAACCATTTTATGAGTTTAAAATGTTGCATGGGTTACAAATCTTACTTTTGGAATGTTGGTTAACTAATAATCATAGATCTCATGAGTAAACATGTGTATCTCAAAAACCATGAAAAACCATGACGTAGAAGGTCACGGCATATTAAATGGATTAACTAGGAGTTATGTACCAAGTTTTAATAATGGGAAACATATTATTACATATGAAATGGAATACTAAAAATCACAAAATACAACTTATGTGTATATATGTGGCCGTGGGTTACATATGACCTAAAATAGGTTAGATGTACATGCATGCTTATATAAACCATAGATCTAATGATAGAGTTGACTTGAGCATAATAAACCATAGATCTATATGTAGTCTTCTTGGAATAATGGTAACATTGGGAACATACATGTAACCTAGATAATCATAATGTATTTTTGTAAATATTTACAAGACACATAAACTAGCTAAAGTGTTCATCTTAGAAACACCAAGATTTAGAAATATAGTCGTGGGCTATATATGAGTGTACATGGATCTATGATTATTTTTAGGTCTAGACATAGTTTAGATCTCATTTTGGACTTGTGACTTGTTTTCTTGACTTGAATGCTAGATCTTAATTTGGACACATATAAGTACATGCAACCTTAAAACAAGTTTAACTCATCTTAATAAGCTATAACAAATTATAGCCGTGAGTTATAAGCTCCTATTATGGCTTATGACTTGCATGCAACCTTGTAACACACCTAGATCTAATTTGGATCATCACATAAAACCAACTATTAGTTTTTATTCTTTAATTAAGATTTAAAACTAAATATGAATAAGCTAATAATAAGCTTATAAGAAAATCCTAAGTTAATACTTACATGAAATGTAAAGTAGTGTTAATGGACTATTTAAGCCCATGCAATGTTAGTCCAAGACTTAATGGACCCAATAAGCCCATTTGATAAATCTTAGTATCTTAATGGACTTAAGATTACACTTAGGCCCATTTAACTAATTAAAGGACTTAAAAATGTATTTAAGCCCAATAAATGATTTGAAGGCCCATTTAAATAAATTAGTGGACTTGAGATATATTTAGGACCACTAGATAGCCCATTAGATGTTTAGCCCATTTAATGAGCCCATATAATGTTTGAATGTTAAAATAAAAGTTTTTATAATAAAATATAACTTATGAAAACTTTTTGGATTAAAATGACAATTTATGAAACTTAAGGACTAAAACCGTGAATTATGAAACTTAATTTGATAAACTAGTAAACACAAGGACTGAAAATGAAAATATCCGAAAGTCTAGGGTTTAATAAATACCATCCGTGGCAAATTAAACCCTAGGGACCATTTTGGGAAGTTTCTAAAAGTTATTTTGTCATTTTATAACCCTAAGGACCATTCTTGTAATTAGCCGAAACTTAAAGAAGCCATAGGGGCTGTTTTTGTCATTTTAGTAACGTTACAAAACCTAGATATAACTAGGGGGACTAAATCTGCCATAATCCGAAACTTTAACAAGCCCTAGGTACCAAATGTGTAAAATCCGAAAGTTATACTTGTTTAAAAATATGGAGAGACTAGTTTTGCCATGTTCCGAAACATTAACAAGCTCTAACCCTAAAATCTATTTTAATTATAATAAAAAATAATTAAACACACCTAGACCATAAGAATTAATGTATAAATTCTTAAGTTTGTAATTAATAAATTATTTTATAAATATTAAATAATTTATGGAAACTTTAAAGTTAAATAAAATATTATATTTTATTATTCAAAATAAAATATTTATATTTGCTTTAGGGAATAAGTTGTATAAACAATTATGAATATGTATTATTAATGCATGAACTAATATACTTTTAGAAAATAAAATTTATATGAATGTTGGATAAATTGAATACTAATATTTAAGTAGAACACCTTACGTCTACTTAAAATATGAAACTTAATAGTAAGTTTAAATGAATGATTATAATACATGAACTACGAACGTAAACTAGTATTAAGTAGAACATTTTATGTTTACTTAATAATGAAACTTAATAGTAAATGAGTGATTATAATACATGAACGGAACGTAAACTAATATTTTAAATAGGACATTTTAAGTCTACTTAAATAAGAAACTAAATTGTAAGTTGAATGTTTATTATTAATCCATGTATGCTAACTGATATTAAAAGTTAAACATTTTATGTTTACTTAGAAATGAAACTTATATAGATAAGTTTAAATGAATATTGTTGATACTTGAACTACGGTTATTTAGATAAATACCGTAGCATAAACGAACTGACAAAAAATCTGTATAAGCATACACATATGTTCTTTGTACTATCTATTAAGACTATACTATTTGATTAGGCATAACTTTTGGCGTGAGCATTATTTGGATATTCATGTTATACAGCTTTTGCCAACTCCCAGGTGAGTTTACAGCCTCACATAAACTATTGATAAACTTTTCCTCTATGGGGGAGAAAACATGTAACTGTTTTAAATTGGACATAACTGAGTTGTATAAACTTGACTATGATTGACTATTATTAAAACTGTTAAATTGTTGTAAATCGCCCGAATGTTATAAATAGATCTATTAGGGATTGACCATCCCCATCTGGGTGAGTCATGCTCACCGTGCCTTGGCCGGGACAACATATGTATACCATGTTGGAACTGGGTTGGGTGTCTTTTTGTAAGACACTACGTCCTCATCTGTTGAGGACTATGGAAGGTTAAGCTTCAGTTTCGAGTAATAGCAAATGTAATCTAATTTGTAGTAAGAATGCTTTGTGCATTGTTACTTCTATGATTAATGTATTTCTAAACTAAATAATTGTTAAAACCTATAAATTCACCAACTTTATGTTGACCCTCTAAGCATGTTTATCTCAGGGAAATGAAGTTAGAACGAGATATGTTCATGGACTTAAGCATCTATGTAATCTACATCGTAGGACTCGTCAGGGGTTGTATTTGGGAAACATAAACAATCACCTTTTATCATGTTTAAGACAATTTTTATTTATTTGTTTATCAAACATGCAATTTGATTTGAATAACTCTTTATCTTATGCTCTATGGACTATATGCTATCGATCCCTTGTGACATCTCCGTTGATATTTCCGCATATTATGACCCTACCCGGGGTGTCACAGAGAATGGTATCAGAGCATTAGTTATAGAGAACCAGATAAACTTTTAAATAAAATAAAAATAAATGATTTTTCTTTTATTTAAAACTGGACTATAACTTATAAAAATCTTTTGGGGATTTTATTTGGGACCGTATTAGTTAAGCATATAGATCTTAGGGCATTTTATGCTATGTGAACTAAGTGTGTACAAATTGTTACTAAACTTGATTATTAATACTGTTTAGTGAAATATTGCTATGGAAAATGTTAGATATGCTAACCTTGAAATTTTTACACTACTTAGTAAAATACTGACATGAAAATATAAGGTGATACTAAACTAAACTTTGCACTTACAAATTGATAAATGAACTGCCTAAATGATAACATATATATATAAGTATAAATATATATAACCTTAAAACATTATGATAATTGTTTAAAAGGGATATATTTCATAAAACATGTAATCTAAAATAATATTGTTCTTCGTTTGTAAGCTTATACTTACTTCAAACTTAAAATAATACTATTTCAGAGCATCATGACTCCGCCTACTGCACCTTCGACTCTTCTACCCGTAGTAGCTCCTACTCCAGTTGTTTGTTCATCTCCACGATCGACGCAGTGTGGATGGTTATCAGCCTCAGATTCATAGGATGACCCAACTATCGAAGCTGTACTCCCAGAGGATCCTTTTCCTATCTCAGCATCAGCCATACTGGCCCCAACCTCTATGGAGGAGGATCAGGTTCTTCCTAGCATACCATCTTCCATGCCTCCATCTTTATCATCAGGCTATTTTTCCGGGTCCGTACCCGTCTCCACTTATGAGACCGGGGAAGGCTCCAGGGCAGGGCGTGTCGATTCCGTCCAGGCCCAGATCGCCACACTGGCCGCACG
This sequence comes from Glebionis coronaria, assembly GCA_025667525.1. NCBI lineage: Eukaryota > Viridiplantae > Streptophyta > Magnoliopsida > Asterales > Asteraceae > Glebionis > Glebionis coronaria. Next base: position 176,019,055 of record CM046874.1, read on the forward strand.
CCAGGAGCGGGAGATATCCGACCTCCGCAGCCAGTTAACAGTCAGTCAACAAGGCCACGCCGTCATCTACGATCGTATCGACTCTCTCTTTCGCACTATGAGAGGAGAATCCCAGACCGCTAAAGGCATCCAGGCTAGGACAGACGAGGCATTGAAGTGGTTATTGAAGGAGAACTACCGTCTCCACCAGCGCGTTCAAGTCATGGAGGGTCTGTAGCATCAGACCCATGCTGCTCTTTCTGCTCAGGAGAAATCATTATCTATTTTCTTTGATCTCGCCACTGTCCGGCATGATGGGGTTACTGGGGAGATGGCTTATCTCCGAGGGGTCGTCGATAGACTCCAGAACCAGCTACTATCAGCACTCCGTACGCTTAAGGAGACCCGAACGACAGTTCAGACTTTATGGAACACCAAGAGGAATTCTGCAGCTCCACCAGCTCCATCAGCACCATCAGCACCGGCCTCATCTAGTGGACCATCTAGGCAGGATTAGTATAGACATACTAGACTTATTGTACGTCATGATAAGCTTACGGGTTGCATCCCGGCTATCATGACATAGGGCCTTTGTACTTTCATTTCTTTTCAGCTTTTGGTGATGTGATCCTGTACTTTATCTTTTCTTTTCTTTTGGACATGTAACTTCGGAATGTAATGTTTTAAAGACTGTGTGTATCATTACCTTGGACAAGGCCCGACCGGCCTATGACCTAGATTTTGTTATGATAGACGAATGTTAAATTTCTTATGGAAATAACATGCAATCACTTTCTTTATTATATTTGCTGTGCAATGAATTATATTATGAGATCTTGACAGGTTATCCAAATTTGTTATGAAATCAATGCATGAATTTTTCCCGTGCAAATAATATAAAAACTGTACTAACATTTGAACTAATAATCTCATTTTGTGTATGATTATAGACAAATGGTGATTACGAGATCAAATCCCAATAATGCAACCACTTCCAATGCCGATAATGCTGAATCCCCAGCAGCTACTCGAAATGTCACTGCCGCACAACTCCGGGAAATGATAAGTGAAGGCATCACATCGGCCATGGCAGCCAGAGGAGCTGACCCGAATGCAAACGATGACCCAAACCTCAATGCACGCAGAAACAACGCCAACAGGGGTTTCTCTTACCCCGACTTCTTAAAATGAAAACCCTCATACTACCAAGGAAAAGAAGGAGTTGTTGAATTGATGCAGTGGTTTGAAAGACTAGAGACAGTTTTCCGCATCAGCGGTTGTGCTGACGAGAACAGAGTTAAGTTTTCCACATGCACACTACTTGAGAGCGCCCTCACCTGTTGGAACTCTGTGGTTGTTACCCTTGGACATGACACTGCTTACACTCTCACTTGGGCCAACCTCAAAGAGAGGATGACTGAGAAGTACTGTCCTAGAGGAGAAATGAAGAAGTTGGAGATAGAGCTGTAGGATCTAAAGTGTAAGAACAATGATATCCTTTGGTACAACCAAAGATTTCAAGAGTTAAGCTTGATGTGCACCAGAATGTTCCCTTTAAGGAGTGATAAGATTGAGAAGTATGTCAGCGGACTCCCTGACAACATCCATGACAGTGTGCTAGCTTCACGACCCACTACCATTGAAGGTGTTATGGAATTTGCGACTGAGCTGATCAACAAGCGAGCCCGCAATCTGTCCGAAAGGAAAACGGACAACAAGAGAAAATCTGATGAAAGCTCTCGTAGCCAGCACCAGCAGCCTTCCAAAAAGCAAAACGTTGGGCAAGCTGATGACACTACTCCCACAACCCGTACCAAAAACTACTCGGGATCCAAGCCTAAGTGTCCGAAGTGCAACTATCATCATATTGTGGAGGACAATGCCAAGGGTGCAACAAGTGTGGCCAACAAGGCCATTTTGCTCGTGATTGTCAAATAAATGTTGCTACCCCGGGTCGACCCAATACCAATCCCGGAAACAGCAACAAGGGCAAGTCCAATGCACGTGGGAGTGGAAGTGGGCAGCAGGGAAACCGAAACCCCACAGGTGGAAGCAGTAGTGGACCAAAGAAAGCTGTGATATGTTACGAGTGTTGAACCCCTGTGCATGTGAGACCTGACTATCCCAAGTTGGCCAACCAGGAGAAGGACAACAGGGGAACTTCTTCACAAGTGTACATGGCCGGCAATGCCCAAGCTAATCCAGACTCCAACGTCGTCCCTGGTACGTTCTTACTAACCCAATGATATACATCTATCTAGTTTGACACATGGGCAGACCAAAGCATTATATTTGCTGAATTTAGTAAGATATTTGAAATCCCTCCGTTAGTTCTAGACTTCTATTATGCTGTAGAATTGTCAACGGAAAAGTTATGATGGTTAACACCATCATTCGAGGTTGTTCCTTAAAACTTTCCAATCACCCGTTTTACATCAATCAGATTCCAGTAAGTCTTGGTAGCTTTGATGCCATCATTATCACGAAATGACTAACAAATATCATACAGATATCCTATGCGATCAAAAATTAGTTCGTATACCTTGGGGAAATGAAACCTTGCTTATACTAGGGGACGATAACCCCGATATAACTAACACTAGACATAGTGTCATTTCTAGCACCAAGCAAGCCAAGGAATACTTGGTCAAGGGATGCCCCATTTCTTTAACCTGTTTCTCCCCGCCTAAACCTGAAGGACACATCCAACTCACAATGGGTATATTTTGTAGGGTTATATCCGCTACTTAGGCAACCCTAAACCTAAAAGACACATCCAACTCACAATGAGTGTATTTTGTAGGATTATATCCGCCACTTAGGCAACCCTAAACCTGAAAGACACATCCAACTCATGATGGGTGTATTTTGTAAGATTATATCCGCCACTTAGGCAACCCTAAACCTGAAAGGTACATCCAACTCAGAATGGGCGTATTTTGTAGGGTTATATCCGCCACTTAGGCAACCCTAAACCTGAAAGGCACATCCAACTCACAATGGGTGTATTTTGTAGGGCTAAGTTCGACATCCCTCGTAAAGAGATGTTGAATGTCCCATGTTTTTGGACATACCTTTTTCCTCTTCGTGTCCAATTAGTTCGACAATACCATCATCCACCAGACTATGGGAGGTGTCATTTCCTCTCTTTAGAAGTCAGAATTTGTGCAAACTTTGAACCAGTAATAGTGGATGCATCACCCTTGTTGCGGCACCCTGCAAGCCGTGCACTTCTTTATTCTTGGTATCTTCTTTTATTTCCACCATTCGAGGTACTTCTTTTCTACGCCCCTCTCGCTCAGCCCCGCGGCAAATGAAGCAGATTCTTTGCAACTTCCTACCTAATCGCCATCAACAATAATCTTAACCTCTCTGTTAGGTAGAAACTTTAGTACTATTAACTGATGTTTGTATCCCACAAGCTTGAGGTATAATTGTAAGATTTTTCATAAAGCTGTTGACATAAGTGGGGACTATAGTTAAAATACTTTATTTTAATTTCAACCCCCAATTCTCATAATCGGGTGTGGAGATATAACCTATATCTCACCCGTAAAAAGGACGCGGGTATAGTGCATCCCCAACTTCCCCAACATATAAAACATGTTGGCGTCTCCTCCTCATATCAGAAACCATTTGCAGTGGATTTGCCCTCCTAACCAGATCCACAACACCATTGGTCCTCTCCCAGCTCTTGAAAGTACATAACTACAACCCCCGTTGAAAGGCCCGCGCCTATCCATCCATAGCAGCAGTCTCCTTTACTGCTCAATCGGATGAATAGTGCGACCCGGATAAAGATCTCTTTGCATTCCCTTCCTATCCATCCACAACAACAGTCTCCTTTACTGCTCAATCGGATGAATAGTGCGACCTGGATAAAGATCTCTTTGCATTCCATTCCTATAGATCCACAACAACAGTCTCCTTTACTGCTCAATCGAATGAATAGTGTGACCCGGATAAAGATCTCTTTGCATTCCCTTCCTATCCATCCACAACAATAGTCTCCTTTACTGCTCAATCGGATGAATAGTGCGGCCCGGATAAAGATCTCTTTGCATTCCCTTCCTATCCATCCACATCAGCAGTCTCCTTTACAGCTCAATCGGATGAATAGTGCGACCCGGATAAAGATCTCTTTGCATTTCCTTCCTATCCATCCACAACGGCAGTCTCCTTTACTTCTCAATCGGATGAATAGTGCGACCCGGATAAAGATCTCTTTGCACTCCCTTCCTATCCATCCACAATAATAGTCTCCGTTACTGCTCAATCGGATGAATAGTGCGATCCGGATAAAGATCTCTTTGCATTCCCTTCCTATCCATCCACAACAGCAGTCTCCTTTACTGCTCAATCGGATGAATAGTGCGACCAAGATAAAGATCACTTTGCATTCCCTTCCTATCCATCCACAACAACAGTCTCCTTTACTGCTCAATCGGATGAATAGTGTGACCCGGATAAAGATCTCTTTGCATTCCCTTCCTATCCATCCACAACAGCAGTCTCCTTTACTGCTCAATCGAATGAATAGTGCGACCCTGATAAAGATCTCTTTGCATTCTCTTCCTATCCATCCACAGCAACAGTCTCCTTTAATGCTCAATCGGATGAATGGTGCAACCCGGATAAAGATCTCTTTGCATTCTTTCCCTATCCATCCACAGCAGCAGTCTCCTTTACTGCTCAATCGGATGAATAGTGCGACCCGGATAAAGATCTCTTTGCATTCCCTTCCTATCCATCCACAACAACAGTCTCCTTTACTGCTCAATCGGATGAATAGTGCGACCCGGATAAAGATCTCTTTGCATTCCTTCCTATCCATCCACCGCAGCAGTCTCCTTTACTGCTCAATCGGATGTATAGCGCGACCCAGATAAAGATCTCTTTGTATTCCCTTTTATCCATCCTTAGAAGCAGCCTCTATTACTGATCAACCGGACGTATAAAGGTAACCTATATATAGACCATTTCGTATCAATGTCACCATTCATTTCTGAGAAAGAGTGTTCTACATGAACCATATACTTAGAACATCTTGCATTTAAAAGATAAATACGTTTTTAGTAGCTTTGAGGACAAAGCTAACGGGGTGGTGCTATAAAATCCATGATTTTACCATGATTGAATATAATAAATTTCCACCTAATAATCCTAGAACACTCATTCATGTGTTATATCTCCTTAAGATGTGTGTGAACTTGTCCATCATGTAATTATACTTTTACTTTCATCTTTGTTGTAAATAACTTAATAACCTAAAACCATGAACTAAAAACTAGGAAAAACAAGTAATGAAGTTATAACTAGCAATGTGTGTACCACACTTAACACAATTTGAAAATATACTACATTACACATATGTAGCTATGTATATGTGCATACACACTATGGGCTTGCTTAACATTTCTTGGACTAGCCCAAGATCTTGTCTACTATGTTAAGCCCAACATAAGCCCATGACCAAAGCCCATCTTCCCCTTTGGTGAATGTTACACGACACCAAGGTGTAGGTGGAAGGAGAAGAGATGCATGGGAAACACAAAAGCCTACACTTGGCATAAGTGTTCTTACCAAGGCAATCATGCCTTTTGCATTCCCTTTCCTTCTCTCTTCTTTAATCCAAAACACACATTCCCATTTCATATACATGCAATCTCACTTCTCTCTTCATCTCTCTCTCTCTCAACATTTCCGCTATAAGCCACAAAAATCCAAAGTTGTTCATTAAATCAACTAAATCTTTATCCCATCTTGATTACAAATCATTTGGTAGCATCATTTCTTTTGGAATCACTATAAACAAGCCCTAGGCGAATCTTTTAGGCCACAGCTTGGTTTATATTAGGGTTTTCTTCATCAACTAGATTAGATCTCTAATCTCCTTGTTCATCTATATCATCTTTGGTACTTTTAAGCAAAAAAGGTATACTCCTTACGCTCTTTCATTTATTCAATTGCATGCATCATCATACATCTAAAAAACACATGTAAATAACTTGTTAAAATCAAGATTTGGTAAAGCCATGGCCATCCTAGGTCACGGCATATTTTAGATCACCATAGTTATGGTTAAAACTTTTTAATAAAGAAACCTAAGGCTTGTAATCTATGTTTTTAACATTGATTAAAAATCATATGAACCATTTTATGAGTTTAAAATGTTGCATGGGTTACAAATCTTACTTATGGGATGTTGCTTAACTAATAATCATAGATCTCATGAGTAAACATGTGTAACTCAAAAACCATGAAAAACCATGACCTAGAAGGTCACGACATATTAAATGGATTAACTAGAAGTTATGTACCAAGTTTTATTAATGGGAAACATATTATTACATGTGAAATTGAATACTAAAAATCACAAAATACAACTTATGTGTATATATGTAGCCGTGGGTTACATATGACCTAAAATAGGTTAGATGTACATGCACTCTTATATAAACCATAGATCTAATGATAGAGTTAACTTGAGCATAATAAACATAAAACAAGCTTATAAAAATCTTATGGGAACCTTGGGAGAAGACAATATAGCCGTGGGCTATATGTAGTCTTCTTGGAATAATGGTAACATTGGGAACATGCATGTAACCTAGATAATCATAATGTATTTTTGTAAATATTTACAAGACACACAAACTAGCTAAAGTGTTCATCTTGGAAACACCAAGATTTAGAAATATAGCTGTGGGCTATATATGAGTGTACATGGATCTATGATTGATTTTTAGGTCTAGACATAGTTTAGATCTCATTTTGGACTTGTGACTTGTTTTCTTGACTTGTACATAGCTAGATCTTAATTTGGACACATATAAGTACATGCAACCTTAAAACAAGTTTAACACATCTTAATAAGCTATAACAAATTATAGCCGTGAGTTATAAGCTCCTATTAGGGCTTATGACTTGCATGCAACCTTGTAACACACCTAGATCTAATTTGGATCATCACATAAAACCAACTATTAGTTTTTATTCTTTAATTAAGATTTAAAACTAAATATGAATAAGCTAATAATAAGCTTATAAGAAAATCCTAAGTTAATACTTACATGAAATGTAAAGTAGTGTTAATGGACTATTTAAGCCCATGCAATGTTAGTCCAAGACTTAATGGACCCAATAAGCCCATTTGATAATCATAGTATCTTAATGGACTTAAGATTACACTTAGGCCCATTTAACTAATTAAAGGACTTAAAAATGTATTTAAGCCCAATAAATGATTTAAAGGCCCATTTAAATAAATTAGTGGACTTGAGATATATTTAGGACCACTAGATAGCCCATAGATGTTTAGCCCATTTAATGAGCCCATATAATGTTTGAATGTTAAAATAAAAGTTTTTATAATAAAATATAACTTATGAAAACTTTTTGGATTAAAATGACAATTTATGAAACTTAAGGACTAAAACCGTGACTTATGAAACTTGATTTGATTAACTAGTAAACACAAGGACTGGAAATGAAAATATTCGAAATTCTAGGGTTTAATAAATACCATCCGTGGCAAATTAAACCTTAGGGACCATTTTGGGAAGTTTCTAAAAGTTATTTTGTCATTTTATAACCCTAAGGACCATTCTTGTAATTAGCTGAAACTTAAAGAAGCCATAGGGGCTGTTTTTGTCATTTTAGTAACGTTACAAAACCTAGATATAACTAGGGGGACTAAATCTGCCATAAGCCAAAACTTTAACACGCCCTAGGTACCAAATGTGTAAAATCCGAAAGTTATACTTGTTTAAAAATATGGAGGGACTCGTTTTGCCATGTTCCGAAACATTAACAAGCCCTAACCCTAAAATCTATTTTAATTATAATAAAAAATAATTAAACACCTAGACCATAAGAATTAATGTATAAATTCTTAAGTTTGTAATTAATAAATTATTTTATAAATATTAAATAATTTATGGAAACTTTAAAGTTAAATAAAATATTATATTTTACTTTTCAAAATAAAATATTTATATTTGCTTTAGGGAATAAATTGTATAAACAATTATGAATATGTATTATTAACGCATGAACTCATATACTTTTAGAAAATAAAATTTATATGAATGTTGGATAAATTGAATACTAATATTTAAGTAGAACACCTTATGTCTACTTAAAATATGAAACTTAATAGTAAGTTTAAATGAATGATTATAATACATGAACTACGAACGTAAACTAATATTAAGTAGAACATTTTATGTTTACTTAATAATGAGACTTAATAGTAAATGAGTGATTATAATACATGAACGGAGAATGTAAACTAATATTTTAAATAGGACATTTTATGTCTACTTAAATAAGAAACTAAATTCTAAGTTGAATGATTATTATTAATACATGTATGCTAACTGATATTAAAAGTTAAACATTTTATGTTTACTTAGAAATGAAACTTATATAGATAAGTTTAAATGAATATTGTTGATACTTGAACTACGGTTATTTAGATAAATACCGTAGCATAAACGAACTGACTAAAAATTTGTATAAGCATACACATATGTTCTTTGTACTATCTATAAGACTGTACTATTTGATTAGGCATAACTTTTGGTGTGAGCATTATTTGGATATTCGTGTTATACAACTTTTTCCAACTCCCAGGTGAGTTTACAGCCCCATATAAACTATTGATAAACTTTTCCTCTACGAGGGAGAAAACATGTAACTGTTTTAAATTGGACATAACTGAATTGTATAAACTTGACTATGATTGACTATTATTGAAACTGTTAAATTGTTGTAAATCGCCCGAATGTTATAAATAGATCTATTAGGGATTGACCATCCCCATCTGGGTGAGTCATGCTCACTGTGCCTTGGCCGGGACAACAGATGTATACCATGTTGGAACTGGGTTGGGTGTCTTTTTTTAAGACACTACGTCCTCATCTGTTGAGGACTATGGAAGGTTAAGCTTCAATTTCGAGTAATAGCAAATGTAATCTATCTTGTAGTAAGAATGCTTTGTGCATTGTTACTTCTATGATTAATGTATGTCTAAACTAATTAATTATTAAAACCTGTAAATTCACCAACTTTATGTTGACCCTCTAAGCATGTTTATCTCAGGGAAATGAAGTTAGAACGAGATATGTGCATGGACTCAAGCATCTATGTAATCTGCATCGTAGGACTCGTCAGGGGTTCTATTTGGGAAACATAAACAATCACCTTTTATCATGTTTAAGACAATTTTTATTTATTTGTTTATCAAACATATAATCTGGTTTGAATAACTCTTTATCTTATGCTCTATGAACTGTATGCTATCGATCCACCCTTGTGACATCTCCGTTGATATTTCCGCATATTATGACCCTACCCGGGGTGTCACACTTTAGATTCATCCGATGTGCGTCATAATGGGGGAGAGATTGTTCATAATGCTTTAGTACATCTTGATAAATGCTTTATGACTGCTTCGTTAACTGATTCCGATTCCAAGATTAAAGAGCTCGAAACGATCGTAGCTCAGCAATCAAAAGATCTTGAGGATGCCAAACTTGAATTTTCGAAAAAAACGAACAAATTTGAAACATATTTTGAAAAACTTGAAAAGTCAAACTTTGTTCTTGAACGAAAATTGGATCAAAAAGTTCTAGATTCTAAAGCTGAAAAGGATAATATTTTGAAACAAATTAAGTTGCTAGAATCTAAAGTGGCATCCCAAGATAACTTGCTCAAAGAGAATGAGACTTTAAAGGCTCAGGTTCAAGAAAAGGTTTTTGCTATATCTGCTTTGAGAAATGAATTAAGGAAAACCAAAGGAACTAGTGTGAAACCATCAATATTGGGGAAACCGCCTCAAATTCAGTCTATTAGACAACCGACTGCATTTAGATCCGAGCGACCACAATCCTCGAGACCGCGGTTTGCCTCCCAAGTTGATATGGTTCATATTTCTAGACTAGTCACTCCACCATCTAGGCCCAATGTGACTAAAACAGCTTTTGCAAGACCTAATCACATGATTGCCTCTAGTCTCCCTAGACATAGTTCAAAGAACACGTCTCGAACTAGTTCAAATGACTTTAGCCATAATTTTGATCTAAGGGATGCTAAGAAAAAGACACAAGTGAGAGATAGAATTTTCAAACCTAGTCAGATGCCTTCTAGATTATCCAACATTGCTATCCGTAGCATGTCATATCATAGGAGCATCAATCAAGCTTCTAGGGATTCTAGATCTTACTCGGACATTAAATATGCTACTTTTAAAACATGTAGGAAATGTGTCTTTAAGGCAAATCATGATTCTTGTGTCAAGAAATTACTTAATGAGGTGAATTCCCGTGCTAGACTTAAATCCCAGTGGTTAGCTAAAATCAAACCCATTGGTAAAATTTGGCGACCCACGGGTAGAACTTTCAATGTTGTAGGAAATGAGTGCCCTTTAACTAGGATAGTCTCTGATTCTACTAAGACTACTAGGGAGGATATTGAAAAGGATGATGCATCACTTAAGCCTGAACTTAAGGTTTTCTATAAAAGGAAACGTTTGCCAACTAAGATAAGTGAATCATCTCCTCAGGCCACTTTTGGCACAAGAAAAGACAACTGTAACCCCACTTGCTTCTAAAATAGATATTGCTAACCCATATCAAAGCATGCAAATTCCTAATGAGAATGCAGGTACCAAAGTTCACGTTCAACAAGAACACATCGGTCCAATCTTTGTATACCGTACAACTAAGGACACTCTCAGAGTTTTGTTGCTGAAGAAGATGATATCTAAGAAACAAGTGTCTCAGGGGTCTCGCAGTTAAGCAGTATATGGCTCACATTCAAATCACAGTCTGTGACCCGCTCTTCGAAGAAAGGGAAGTTTATCTCGTCAACGATAACTTACCCTCAAAACGAGAAATTAAGTTTTCTCAGACACGAGCTTACACTAAAACCATTCAAAGGTTTTATGCTCATGTACATGGCTCATCGTTAAATATCAAACGATGACCCGATCTTCAAATTAAAGGAAAGTTTATCGCTGATGATAAACTTATCCTCAAAACGAGAAATTAAATTTTCTAGGACACGAGCTTACATTTAAAACTATTCAAAGGTTTTAAGTTCGTGTATATGGCTCATCATTAAATATCAGACGATGACACGATCTTCAAATTAAAGGAAAGTTTATCATCGATGATAAACTTATCCTCAAAAATGAGAAATTAAATTTTCTCGGACACGAGCTTACATTTAAAACTATTCAAAGGTTTTAATCTCGTGTATATGGTTCATCGTTAAATATCAGACGATGACCCGATCTTCAAAGAAAGGAAAGTTTATCGCCGATGATAATCTTATCCTCACAACGAGAAATTAATTTTTCTCGGGCATGAGCTTATATTAAAAACATTCCAAGTTTTTAAGTTCATGCACAACGGTTTGCATTCACATGACAGATTGTAACCCGAGCTTCAAAGAAAGGAAAGTTTATCGTCGATGATAAACTTATCCTTACTAACGAGAAATTAAATTTTCTCGGACACGAGCTGACATTAAAATTATTCAAAGATTTTAAGCTCGTGTAAATGGCGTATAATCACATTTCAGATTATGCCCCGGACTTCAACGAAAGGAAAGTTTATCGCCGATGATAAAGTTATCCTTACAAAGAGAAATTAATTTTTCTTGGGCATGAGCTAATAATAAAAACATTCGGAGTTTTTGAGCTCATGCACTATGACTTACAGTTAAATATTAGACTGTAACTCGGACTTCAATTTTAGGAAATATTATCTTTAATGATAGCATATCCTCGTAACGAGAAATTCATTTTTCTCGGTCAAGAGCTTGTATTAAAACATTCCAAGTTTTAAGCTCAGAAAGGAAAACATATCTTTTAAATAAGAGAAATTTTCCTCATAACGGGAAATTCATCTTTCTCGGTCATGAGCTTTACGTTAAAACATTCAAAAGTTTTTCAAGCTCATGAAAACGACTTCTAAGTAAATGTCAACTTAGGACTCGCCGATGATAAACTTACCATCACAACGGGAAGTTTACAACTTCTCGGACTTAAGCTCGTTTTGTAAGATATTCAACATCTTAAGCTCAAGTAATTGGTTTTCAAAACATTGAACATAATTTTTCGAGAATTTCTCAAAAGGTTTTTCTAAATCTTTCAAAATTGTGTGTTCAAAAATGTTTTGATAAAAAGAGCATGTCTTCTGGAATCGATAATATTTACGATACTAGAAATGTCATTCAATAATGACACGGGGTTGTAAATAAAGTTCGAGCAGAAGTTCAAATGTTTTTAAAACATGCTCAATTATGGTTTGCTATTATTTCAGATAGTAACCCATCTTTTACTTTAAAGTCAAGCATTTCACCGAAAAGCTTTGACTCAACAACGGGAATTAAATTTCTCAGGCATGGTGTATTTTATAACCATGTAAGGGATTGTGTTTATGGAATAACACAATCTAACACGAATATATGTACGTGTCAGTGCATTTATTTGTTAAAACAAGAGAAATCTTGTTTTTATGAAGTTATCATCTCTACCAACCGTAGCAATTTACAATTGATATCTACATACTCGACGATGCGACTACTCAAACGGCGACTACAACTCTTTCAATAGAACACGGGTCAACAATTGAGGGGGAGCAATTGTCGAGCATTCAGAATCTTTGATGCCGAAAGTGCCAAGTTCACATATTGGTGTCACGACAACGATATCAATCGTTCACATGGTGTCAAAAGATAACTTCAGACGTGACGAGGTGACCAACATTCGTGAACAAGAACCATGTAATTCTATCATATGATGTTCTCCATCATTAAGGTCCAACCTCGTAAACTGCTACTCTTGTGAATACATTATCATATATGATCTTTGCACGTGATAAGTACCTTACACTTGTGTTTAAAAGGTATTTAATTTATGTTTCAAGTACACCCTCATTAATTTGAGGGGGAGCTTGTGAAAATCATGAAGATAATTGGATTTGCATTTTTCTTCCCAAATTTTCTTAAAATGCTATTAAATCAATTGATATTAAAAACATCGATTGGGTTAATATTTTAAATATGGGGGAGAAAATGTGATTTAATATGGGAAATGATTAGTCACAAATGGTTTGACTTAACGTGATAGCTCATCCCGACATATGCAAAATGTTTTCGAATATCATGGCATATGTTAGGGGGAGCAAAATAGATTTGGATATCAAAATGGATTTCATGGTGACTTACAGTTTCCCAAAACATCTCTATTCACAACGGTGAAGATTGTGTTGACATAAGGATGGTAGGATTGGTTAAGGTCCAATGATTCTTCTAGAACCGGAGGAATCTTCCTAAGGACATTCCATAGCTAGAAATAGTAGTCCTTAGGAAAGATGCAGAAAGATTGTGAACGTAGCTGAATGTCGACCAAGTACTTAAGTTAGCACTGGAACAATCACAACAAGGTGCTAGTTATAACGTATTGGTAAGCATTGAAGGGGTTGAAGAATGAAAAAGAATTGTAAAGATAAAGGGTGTAAAGAAAGAAGCTCTCCTTACAACCTTAGGCAGAAACCGGGTCAATACATATGCTATTGAGATAATTTTTAGTGATTCTTGATATTGAAGATAGACATCATGGACCCAGTGATGCAATGCACAACCCATCCCAGCTAACTCAGATATCTCTTAAAAGATATTTGTTTTAATCACGCGAAGACTACGCATTATCTATTGATTTATTCACTCCGATTAAATTGGTATTGAAATGGTGGCACTCCTCTCCAGCCTCCGATCACTAAAATCCAAAATGTAAGATCGAGTCTAGAGCCATTTGAGATCATCAAATATCTCATTAGGACACACTTTCATAATTCCTTGCTTCTTCACACCCTGTGAAAAGTAAGAAAGATCTTAAGAGTCCTACGCAAAATCTTCATGATCTTGCCTGAACATCCGAGTAATACGAAAGTATTTACAATGAAGATGGAAATCCTTCTTGAGCGAATATCAAAAAGCTCATGGTAGGTGACTTGTGCGATTCTTTATGAATCAAGCTTGTGATAACTGGAAAGCAACAGTGGTTTAATTCTTAACTGAATTTAAACACGTTCCAAGCCTCTACGCAATATCTTAGTGATTTTGCCAGAATACTCAGAGTGATACCTTAGTGTTCACAGTGATGAGTGGAAATCCTTCTAGTGTTAACCTTAAACAGCACTTGGTAGGTAACTTGCAAGATTCTATACGAATCAAGCTCGTGACAACTGGAAAACAACGATGGTGCGGTTCTTAATTGAATTTCACTTGTTCCAGGAACATGAATTGACGGCTTCAAATCATGCGGATAATATTATCCGTATGATTCACTCTTTACGTTCGCAGTCAGCTTTGGACGGTCGAGTAAAGAGAACAAGTTTACCCGCGAAGTCTTGTCAAGGAGGTTCTTAATTGAAACTACCTGCCACAAGTACGATATTTTAAATCGTCCAACGGTCTTCACCGACCGGAGATAAAATGCTACCGAATTAGAATGACATGTTCAAGGCCATTTCATCCGTGTATATGTTTTGTTGCTAACTGTCTTATGCAGCGTAACAAGAAGGTGACATTGCGGTGTAAAATCCAGAAGAAGTCATCAACACATGCTTATACTGTATGCACTTAATACTTCAACAAATTCAAGGAAGTCTAAAAGTCATGTCTTCCGCTGTATCAAACTCTAAAGCTTTCAAGAATTTATAAAAGTATAAGTATGTGGAACATGAAGTCACGAGGAGGCAAATTTCACAAGTGATGAATGCACAAGGTCAAGGCAAGAAAACATGCTCAAGACTAAAGTCAAATATCTCATCAGCATATTCACAAGAACAAGATCGAAGACTCAAGCATAGTGTGCTAGGTTTAAGATTTTGTAAAAATGGTGTGACCTCCCTTAGGGGGAGATTGTTGGAAATACGTTTTTCCAAAGAAAGTCTCGGTCACATCATTGTTAGCATAGATCACGAGCTATAGACTGTTTAGGACATTGTAACTTGGAGTGACCTCCCTTAGGGGGAGATTGTTGGAAATACGTTCTTACGTATTTAGAAAGGATCGGTCACTCCAACAATATATACGTAGATTGGGCTCGTGATCCAATATGTAAACAATATAGCCCATCAAACCCACATGTAGGGTGGGCTATATAAACCCCCTCCTAGCATGTTAGGAGGGGTTGGTCATTAGTTGTGATTTCAGATTCTCACTTAATACATCTTTCTCTCTAATCCTCTCATTTCTCTCTCTAACTTTCTCTCTCTAGTTCTTCACCTCTCTCCCTCTCTTTAGATCTTAACAACACTTGTACAATCATAAGAAAATGTAGACATACAGCTGGGCAGTGGGAATGTGGTTCCCACTGCTATTCACAAAAACTGAATTGGGGGGCTTTTGGAGCCTTGTTTGCTTGTTTTTGTTGGTACAAAGGGCACCCCTACAACCAGTTGGGTTGTGGGGAGTCAAGAAAATACAAGAAAACAATGAACCAAACACTCAAACGTCTACAAAACAACAATTATATCAACAACTATCACAAATATGGGGGTCTAGGGATTGCTGTCGGTACACAGTGAGTCACAAGATGGTTTTTCACCCAGAAAAAAGCTATAAAACTTGGATACCAGATACTAAGAACCTAAATCCACCCTAAAACAACATGTGTACCAAATTTTAAACCTTAGAAACCAAAAATAATGCTTATAATGGTTGCTGAATTGCTCAGTAGGTAGGAAATGGTA
Source organism: Glebionis coronaria (assembly GCA_025667525.1). Lineage (NCBI taxonomy): Eukaryota > Viridiplantae > Streptophyta > Magnoliopsida > Asterales > Asteraceae > Glebionis > Glebionis coronaria. The sequence continues at coordinate 176,034,804 of CM046874.1, forward strand.
TTAGCTGGTCTATTTGGCCATTTGATGAAATTGCATGCACCAAAAATTGATTTTAAACCAACTAAACCCCAAATCAAAGATATGCAGCCCTAAACTAACACAGTATCTACCATCAAACAAGATTAGGAGGTCTAACTCACAACATCAAAACCAAAATTGGGGACTGATGGCTTATGCAGTTTTCAAAAAGAACTTGCAACTTAGGACTACACAACTAAACTTATCAAACAAGTATTTCAAAACAACTAAACTATCAATTCAAGAGTGTATAGGCAAATAAGTAGATGCTTGTTGTCACCCAAACTTTTTGAAACCTCTTTACCCAAACACCCACTTTCTGATTTTTAACTAGCAATTAACAAAGGATTTCTTGAAAACCAAAACCAAAACACTTTTTAATTAAAGAAATTACTTAAAATATCCTAAATTATCATGAAACAAATAACAAAACAACACTTAAAGTAGTCAAATCCAAATCCCACAAAAATTCACAAAAATCTCATTACAAGTAGAAAACTAGTTCTAAAAAGTTCTCAAAGCCACACCTTATGGGGTGTACATCCACACTTCCCAAAATGATGAGCTGATGTGCTTATAGCACAAGCTTCCTATGGAACATGATCTTTGAAAAGGCTGTTGTGAGCTTGTGAATGTAATCTACCACTAAAAATCAACTAAATCTTCCACATGCGCCTTTGATACCTGCACAATCACATGAGCACAAGTATAAGCAACATAAGCTCTTGGATAATCTCACTTTGTCAGAGTGAGCTTATTGGGGCTTATGCTATAGTGAATATCAACAATAACTTTGAAAACAAAATATTTAAGAAAAATATTTCGAACCAGCTTTAAAATTCATGAAAAGTAAAGTGACCAACTGAATTTAACACAAATTAAATCTAGTTTTTACAAAATGGTTGTCAAGTATTTTATAAAAATAGAATTAAAATTCATGGATCTTCAAAAACCTTTTTTGATTTTAATTTTCAAAAAAAGCTAAATGAATAAAATTAAACTAAATATTGCATAAACTAAATAATGGTACAAGAAAATAATGGAACTCAGTTTGAAATGTTTTTTAAAATAATGCAAATATTCATTAAAAAAATTACAAAACTGGAACTGTTAACTTGGATTCACTATGAACACGGGTTCGATCTGGAGGTCGGGGAGGGTGATATAGATGTTTAGCCATTGTTAGTGAGAGAAAGAGATAGAGAGAGGCTCTAATATGTATGTTTTATTAGAGAGAGAAAGTAAAACAAAAAATGAAGAACCTTACCCCTCAATGGAAGTATGGAGGGGTATATATAGCACGGGACTTGAACTACTTACATGTGACATTAATAGTCCATGCAAGTCCCGGCTATGAAACTAATGTAATTCTGTTAGTCGCACACATTTTAAGGCTAACAATCTTCCCCCAATGTGAAGACATACGGAATTACTTACAATGTTCCTAACAAATGCAAATACAACAAAAATATGACAGTTTTAAGTTTGTTTCATTGCTGAGGATGACGTCGTTGTCTTCAAGTCTTCTAGAAAAACTCATAGCCCAGTTTGAATCCTGTTTGTCTTTGCTTGTTAGGGAGCCATTGTATCATGTATGAAATGGATTAACTTCCCCCCAATTCATACTACATGTCTTGAAAAGCTTTCTTCATAGACTTCTTTTTGACGAAGCTTCTGAATCAGCTTCCCCCCAAACCAATATCCCTGTCTTGAGCAGATCCTGTAGCTTGAGCAATCTTCTATCTTTGACATTTAAAGTGCACATCGGAATTTTGTAGAAGAAGAGGCAAACCACACCAAGTACATGCTTCCTTGACATTTTTGGTCTTCATGATTATGTGTTTGGGAGGACATGCAAGAAATCAGCAACAAATCTTCTCATGCTTGTAGAATACTTCCCCCTGGAAGTTGAACTAAGTACTCCAAAGTACACCTTCTTCCCCCATGATGGTGACAAACTCTCGGAAGCATCATCTGACGTGTACAGTCAAAATCGCGAGATGTTCTTGTCGAAAGTTTGATGGTTACAAACACTCAGAAGCATCATCTGACGTGTACGCTCAGAATCGCGAGATGTTCTTATCAAAGGTATGATGGTTACGAACACTCGGAAGCATCATCTGACGTGTACGCTCAAAATCGTGAGATGTTCTTGTCAAAAGTATGGTGGTTAAGAGCACTCGGAAGCATCATCTTACGAGTACAATTAGAATCGCGAGATGTTCGTGTCTGAAGCAGAAATCTTTGTTGACATTCTGTCGCTCAAGTTGCTCGTGATAATTGTTTGTTGATCACATCTCTACTCATTTACTCTCGGGCTAAACTTAACAACTTCGTATTCTTTCGGCTATCAGTAGTGACCACTGGTGAAGTGAAACTGATATTCCAAACTTGAAACTGAAGTACAATCCCCCAAATTTGTTACTTACGCTTAGCACTTTTGTTGATTGACGAACGGTGCAGAGAAACGTCTCTTAGTACCTTATACCCAGAAGAAGAGAGAAGTATAAGATGTAAAACACCTCTTGAAATACCCACAACTACAGGTGAGTATGACACTAAGCACTAAAACGTAACTCCTTTAAGTGATAGTTGTCCATGTCGTCACCCATCCACCCATTAACAATGGAAACTAGATAAATCAAGTCTCAATCATAAACGCTCAAGCGAATCATCAATCGATAGAAGGGTTTGGAGAAAAGGGGTATAAAGTGGGTGAAAAGGCTCGATGATGAAATAAGTAAACGCCTTCGTGAAATTCCACTTCAACTTCAAATAACGAATACCAAATCCACTTCGTAATCACTTGACGTTCTTTGCTCGAATACTAGCCGTTTTGACAATTTCTTTGCTCCAATGTTTATGTTAAAACGACTCAAAGAGAATAGCCGAGGATGTTTATGTTAAAATCAAAAAGGAAATTTTCAAAAAAAATTAGGAAACTATAATCAAGGTCGTAATTTGAGTTGGCAAAATCGAGACAACAACAACAATCAAAACTCGAATTTTCAAAACAACGCTAATCAAGGAAACAAATTTTCAAGCGGTAATCAAGGAAATTTTCAAAGAAATAATCAAAACCAGGGAACTTTAATTCTAATCAAAATAGTTCGTCAAACGAGTTTAAAGAATATATGAAAACGAATGAGGCTAATATGAGACGATTAGAGGGACACATTGGTACTTTGAAAAACGAATTTTCCAACACTTTGAAGGGTCAAAATAATAAAATTGAACAAGGTCAAAGTGAGATTAAAAAGATGTTTTCAGCAATTATGAGCAATCAAGCGAGTTCGTCTTCGAGTGCGTTACCAAGCAACACCGTGGTTAATCCGAAGGAACACGTCAAAGCCGCCTCGTCTCATTGAAAAGGTCGTATGATTACCCCTAACCTTGATAATTTTAGAATTGTGCCTTCATCTCGACCCTCGAGTTCTAAAATGCCTTCATGTTCTAAAGTTGAGGGAATGAACATGGTGACCAAGGAAAAGAGTGCACACCCTCTTGTACCTCAAATTCCATCCACGGTTCAAAAAGAGAGCTTTATCGACCTTACGAAAGTAACCCTTGAGGAAACTTGTGCTTCGGTTCTTCTATGAAAACCAAAAAGGCATATGCCGAGAAAGGAAGAAGATCCGGACCAATTTCTTTTACCTTGTGATTTTCCCGAGATTGAGGTATGTATAGCACTTGCCGGTTTAGGTGCTAGCATCAATCTCATGCCTCATTCTCTTTGGAAATTGATGAGATTGCCTAATCTTATCCCCACAAACATGACAATCGAGCTAGCAAATTGTACGCCTTTAAAACCAATTGGAATAGCCGAGGATGTTTATGTTAAAATTGGAAAGTTTATTTTTCCCGCGGATTTTGTCATTTCCGATTATGAATGTAATCCTAAATGTCCCATTATTTTAGGTCGACCATTTTTATCGACGGCTCGTGCCATTATCGACGTCCACAGTGGGAAATTAACTATTAATTATGGGGAGGATGAAACAGACTTTTTCGCGAGTAGATCGCAAATTTCAAATGATCAAAGTAAAATCGAGGTTCCAAAAACTAATGATTTCAATGTACATACTTTAGCGGAATTAAATGAGGCTAGATTCATGTTTTGAAATAATTAAAAGCAACGGTTTTAGAGATGAGGATTTTAATGATAAAGAATAGGTGTACTTAATTGAAAAGGGTATTCGTAAATTTATGGATGAAAAATCATTTTATGATTTATGCGGCAAAACAAGTGAACAAACAATTCCGAAGGGAGACGTTAGTGCCATCACGACTATAAATTATGGACTCGTTTTCACCACCTTCAAAGGACCACATCTTTGAGGCTTCAACTTCTAACTCCATCGAGCCTCCTCACCGCCTTCTACCCCTTTTATCGACGGCTCGTGCCATTATCGACGTTCACAGTGGGAAATTAACTATTAATTATGTGGAGGATGAAAAAGACTTTTTCGCGAGTAGATTCCAAATTTCAAATGATCAAAGTAAAACCGAGGTTCTAAAAACTAATGATTTCAATGTACATACTTTAGCGGAAAAAAATGAGGCTAGATTCATGTTTTGAAATAATTAAAAGCAAGGATTTTAGAGATGAGGATTTTAATGATAAAGAATAGGTGTACTTAATTGAAAAGGGTATTCGTAAATTTATGGACGAAAAATCATTTTGTGATTTATGCGGCGAAACAAGTGAACAAACAATTCCGAAGGGAGATGTTAGTGCCATCACGACAATAAATTATGGACTCGTTTTCACCATCTTCAAAGGACCATGTCTTTGAGGCTTCAACTTCTAACTCAATGTAAGTAGGGTTTTGATCTAGTAAATTAATAAGTTATATGTTTTTAAAACCCTAGAAGTTACTAATGGGGTTATTAATACATGTATTATAAAAATTAGAAACCTAAACTATTAGGGTTTTTATAATGGTGGGGTTGTTCATATTAGTGGGAATGGCCCATTAATAATAGAATTAATGGGCCATCCAAAATAGGGACTCTTTATATTTTTGGGACTGTTATAAAGTTAAAAAGTGTTTTGAGATAATTTAATGGGTTTACAGACTATTTTTATATTTAATAAATTTAAAAAGGGTGCTTCTTAATATCATGGATGCTAAAATAAAGAATTTAATATGTTTAAAGTTTAGAACGTTATGGATCAGGAGATATTTTAAAGCCTAATCATACTTGAGGGTTTTTTTTAAAATAAGAAAAAAATAAAATAGAAATGTTTATTGTAAATGAACAATGACCATATGTTCACCAATGTTGACAAATTCCTCGCTTCATCCAAATGTGTAAAAATCTTTGCCGCACTTAAAGGCCGAGTACATTACCGCTGAGTTAGAAACCCAAATAAAAATAGAGGCATATAGATATAATTAGAATAAAAATAGTTCTTAAATCAATGCATTAATCTATCAAAAAAATCAAATTTATTTGGAATATAAAATGACTAAATTTGTAACACCCGCTCCGATGAAGAGACAAGTATCACATTATGAGGTCATATCAGAAACATATATTACAAAAATGCAAGCAGAAGTCTTATTATTAAAACATGAAATCTAGAGGAAGTACTCTCTAAAAGAGTAAAAATCCCAAACATGAGGGTCCAAAACGTAATTTGCAGAATTATAAAATGTCTTCAAAACATTTATTCAGACACATGGGTGACTCTAAGGGTAGCTCTAATCACACTCTCTCACTTCCCATCTTCCCGCTTAATACCTGCCGTAGGAAAAGAAAATACGTTTGAGCTAACGGTCAGTGAATAAATATAATACGTATGTAGTAAATGGAACAAAAGAGAAATAACGAAAACCTGCAAATCAGTTGTCATATGAAGTACATTGGAGTGAAGGAATAAGAGATATCAAAGGAATAAGAATAAACACAACAAAGAAATGCCCACGAGCCCACATAATGTCTAAACTTGATACATGAATAGACTTAAGCACATATTATCACATCAAACCACATAATCATAAGTGTACACAGGTGGATCAGACCAAATGTACCAGAATATGAATTGGGGTGTATTACACACACACATACACCATCAAGACAAAACGAAGTACCTAGGATGCATCCATATGCCCCCTGCAAAACAAAGTCATATATGTACACTAGCTCGATGACTCTTGCACACACACATATATCATATCAAATGCGCATACAAAAGGGAACGTTATGGACTAATCAAACTGCCATAGATAGTATCACGTCATTGGTGCATCAATGACGTGGTCATGGCACCTCCATGGCCAGTTAGAAATAGCTCAGAACAACAAATTTCAAATAGATTGCAAACGAATCCAACAAATCATAAATAGGGTCATACGAAGCACAACGAACAAAGGGGAATAATAAGGTTATCTAATTCAAGAGCATATCATAAGGGATCATAACAAAGGAATAAAGGGATCAAGAAAAAGTAACCGAAAGTTAGAAAGAAGGTCCTTACTAGAAGGACAAAATATCTATACGAGCAATGAAACAAATGAAACAACCGGAGAAACAAATGAGTATCAAGAATATCTATACCTTAACGAATGGGCTAAGAGAACACGAACATAAACGAAAGTGGAATCAAACACACGTCACCGGATCTACAAAACCATTATTATACATATTACATACAATAAATAGTCACTTACTACTCAAGTTACCATAAATAGGTAGGTGACACTACTTAACTAAGATGTTTCTATATTTTTGGTTTTACTTCTTATTTACGGTAAGTTACACTAGTTAGAAGCCCAACCAAAAGAAACACATAATTCTTATAAAAATCATAAGGTCCCTATATGGGTCTAATGGGCCTTTGTAATTGGGTTTTACCCAAATCGAATTTTAAACCATCCCTTAACCCATGTTTCCAAAACTAGTCCAAAATCTGATCTGGTAGAACATACAAAAAGCTTTAGACCAAAAATCCTACTTTGACATCTCCAAAAATAACAAAAAAAATCATGGACATGTCTAAAAATATGAACAATAAGATATCCATAATTCACTAAATTACTACTTATATATTTCAAAATGAAGAATCAAATACCATAGTTGAATATTCAAGACTAAAAATCTATTTTTGTCACTTTAACTTGCAAAAATAAAAAAATCATAGTTCGAGGCCTCTAAAAATAAGAAGGAGACCTGTTTCAGAAGGTAGACTCAGAGTACTTAGTTTTAGGCTCAAGAAACACCCAGACACCTTTAGTTATGACCAAGATACACACGTTTTAAGATTACTTATTTTATGAACAACCCCACCATTATAAAAAACCTAATAGTTTTACCATCAAACCAACCCTAGGGTTCTAATTTTTATAATACATGTATTAATAACCCCATTAATAACTTCTAGGGTTTTAAAAACATATAACTCATTAATTTACTAGATCAAAACCCTACTTGTTACATTAATTATACACAAGTTTTACATCATCTTTTATGTTAATATTAATATAAGATCACGGTGACACATGAAAAAACATAAAGACAAGAACGAATACCTATGAAGATAAAAAGAGAATGATGATGAGAACACCACCAAGAATCACCAAGAACACAAAGAAAACTAAGAACACCAAGAACTGATGAACATCCACAAACACCTAAGCTTTTTCCTTTTTGCAAGAACCTTCAATGGAGTATTGCATAAAAATGGAGATTGGGAATTTTAATAATGGAGGATTGGTGGAGGAGACATATGGGATGGCTTGTATATGATTTTAGAGGGGATATGCTTAAATTTTATATGTTTCTATATAAGAGAAAACATGTCTTAATATTTAACACCATATTCTTACAATAAAATAACACTTAAAATATATAGAGATATTTTTGTGTATTCTTACACCTCATTCCTAAAATAAAATATATTTAAAAAATAAAATATTTTTGATGTGGAATAACCCCTCTTGACCGAATTTCTATATACGACAAGGTTCTTTTTTTTTAACTATTACCTTATGTTATGTTTCTATAATTTTCAAATAATTATAACATAAGGTTTAATTTTTAAAATTTATTTATTAATTCAAAACTATACTTTAAATTATATTAAATGAAATAAAAAATCCAATTTCTCAAAATTCGGGTTTTACATCTCTTCCCATCTAAAAGAGAATTTCGTCATCGACTAAAATAGATTATACGGGTTTTATAAAATTAGATAAAAAACAAAAACTCCCGATCAAAATATCAAAAAAGAAATGTAAAAAATGTAAACCATCCCCTATATAATATGATAACAAATAGTTTTTCAATACATTAAATTTTCTAGTTTAGTATGTGTTAGGTCCACTAAATGTGGATCTTGCAGCCTGTTAGGAACGCTGAACGACTTCTGTAATCACAAGTCTATTCACAGAGAGACTCTATATAAATCACACAGTATAAGTGCGGAATACAAATACTATGAACAAGAAGAACATAATAACTATAACGACTTGATCCTTTACTAAGGATTTCTAATTTTAGTATGAACTAGAATTATATTTGATGAAGGTGTGTTGAACCCTTCTGCCTAAGGTTCCTTTTATACTACAAGGAAACCCTAATACATCATTAACCAAAACGTGTAAAACTGATATGCATATCCTTTTCTAACATATCTCATGCATATCCTAACAGAATAATCTTTAAATAATAAAGTTTGACTTTCTATAAGACCAGGAGCACGTGTTGCTCCTACTACTACTAGGACCAGGAGGAACTACATACCTCCTAGTCTACCTATTACAAATAACTATTCTAAAGGTCCTAACAATCCTCCCCTAAACTTGAATTTGACCTGTTGAGTTCAAGTTTCCTAGTAAATCGTGCAACATAGCTTGAGGATTGGAACAGCAAATGAAACATCAGCATTATAACCATCAGCATAAAGAACATAAGAACTGCTGCAATAAAGAACACCTAGAAGCTTCTTGAAAGCTTGAAACAAATCTACATCTTGTTGATCTTCACAGCAACATGAGCAGATTTGATGAGCCTTTACCAAGTAGCTGCTCGCTCTTGGGCTAGCCAGTCTTTATGGTGGAATAAGCATCACCCTGGGAGACCAGAACCCAGCCTAACTCTTAGAACGTGAATCAATGGTAAGTGGGGGTACCCTGATGATTTTAGGCAAACCATCACAGCCGTCAACGGATTTGATATGTCTTTACCAGAAGTCGTACCCTTCTGGACTCGCCAACTCTTAGCAATGAAGCATCGGTGAGTTGAAAACCCTATAGCTTTGAGCAAGCTATTACAGCTAGCAACGGATTTGATAAAATCTTTACCAAGAGCCGTACCCCCTTGGATTAGACACTTTTCAGTCGAGGACCATGGCAAGTGAAAACCATCCAGTTTTGGGTAACCTGGCAACAATCAACGGATTTGACTATCACACCAGAGCCGTACCCTCATGGTGAATCAACTCTTTCTTGTCGGTAAGACATGGTGAGTTGAGCACCATTTATTGTGTGGACCAGGTCCAACACCAGATGTTACTCCAAACCAGCACAAGTGTGAAACAGTCAAATGAAACCCAATGTATGATGGAAAAGTATAAGTAGATATTATATAAAAAGTATATATATATATATATATATATATATATATATATATATTAGCTAGAATGTAAGTCACCAATCACTGTACAGATTGGTGAAAAGAATGTTAGTATAATCACAAAAACATAAAAACATACCCATCACATACCACACACTACCACATTGTCAGCTTGCAACCGAGCTTGTATCCCTTCCACCAAAGTAGTAGCCATGGAAGTCTCATTCCCTGAAGGGGCATTGGAGATCAGAAAATGACACGCTAGCATGGCCTCCATAGTAGCAATCATCAACGGATAGTCCATATCCGTAAGCATAAACACTATGGCACCAGACTCCAACTCCAATATATGAACCCCACAACCAGCATAAATCTTCCATCTCTTGAGTACCCAGCGTGGCTCGTCTTTCCAGACACCAGAATGTGGAGCATTAGGAGGAGAGTCAAGCATCATCTTCAAGTCACCTCTTATAGTCAGACCAGGCCAGTTGGCCACCTCACTAGGATGTTTAGGAATACCAGCATCCACAAACCCATACAACGACATAAGATCCCGACAATCCGCCCAAGGCAAAACACCTTGCAAACCTGAGACATAACGAACATAACCATCACTGATGGAAATCCGATGGGTGAATGTACCAGCAACACTTGTGGATGGCTTAACCGTCAAAGCAGTAATAAAACCCGTACCTTGGCAACTGTGTGTCACTGTCCGAAGCTGCATCAATAAGGTTTTCAGGAGCACGCTTCTCATAAGGAACAGACTTATCACGTCTAGCCTTCTTCTTCGAATGGAACGACGAGGTGTAGGAACACCAGAAGAAGATTCAACCTTTACCTTCCCAGCAGCAGGAATATCAGCATGAGTAGAATCAAAACCTTGACCGTCCAAAGGATCAAAGGCGGCTGCACCAGTAGAAGGGGTAGGGTATGGTTCAGTCACTGGTGGTGAGGATTGCTCCATAGCAGGGGTAGCAGGGGTGGTACTAGTAGCTGGTGGTGGTGGTAGGACCCGAAGATGAAGTAGGATTAACAACCGTAGGTGGGGGTGTAGGACCAGCAGTAGAAGTATCAACAACATATGGTATACCAGTAGAAACAGGAGGAACACCAGATGAAGAACCAGGAGCAACAGCAGGTTGAGAAGTGGAAACCACTCTTGGAGGAGGACGATAGATGAAGCGCTCAGGAACCGGTGTGTTTTGACGCTTTATCATCCTCTGATATAGATCCTTAAGCTCGTCAAAAGACAATCCCCTAACCCGATCCCATGTCCAACCAACAGTAAAGTGAGCACCCGACTGATATTTGACATACCGCTGCATTAACTTCCTCTCCTCGGTTCTTGACAAAGGTCTGTTCTGACGCTTTTCACACAGTTGAGCAGCAAGAGACAATTGTTGTTTGCGCATTAATGCCATTGCATGGGGGATACAATTTTGTTCATTCACATCAGCACCCAAAAGATCAGTAAACTGCGAGTAATCAGATGTAAGAATAGTAAGCACCCGCATCCAATCATTATCATCCCAATGCATAGCATCATGCTGCAACTATTCATGCTTATGCTTTTGAAGAGCTTCTTCCTTAGCCCTAGCAGCCTGATCAATCTCCGCCTACAATCGCTGTGTAGCCTCCTCCCCCAACCGGTCTTCCTCAAGTTGTCTGCGAGTACGCTTCCTAGGGGGTGAGGGTGCATCAGTCAAAGGGGCTTTCCCCTTAGGATCATGTGACAGCCTAGCAGATGGATCAGCAGAAGAACCAGCAATATCCTCCCTTGGTCTAGGACTAGCAACAGCAGTAGGGATGCTTGATGGACTAGGAGGAACAGGTAAATCAGCAAACGGCTTATCAGCAAATGCAGCCTTCGCCAACAAAGTCAACCATCCTCCGCAAGATCCTCAACATCATCATCAGAATCAGAATGAACAACATGCTTCTTTCTCCTCCTCTGCTGTGTCTCCAAAGCCTTAATCCGATCCGCCATTGGAAGAACAAATTCCCTGGTAAGCTTACGATGCTGATTCAGATCTGTCTCCAAAGAAACAAGCCTTGCATGGTACCTGTGCATGAGATCAAGCAAAGAAGTGAGTGTAGCAGGTTCCTCCGCTTCCCCACCAAGAGGACTTGGATCAGGGAAAGCTTCATTGGAACCAGAATCAATAAAGGGGTCAGCATTATGAGCACGAGAACTCGAGGGCTTCTCAGTAGAATGAGGTGTTGGACTAGAAGGGGGAGTATCCACAAATGGGGACTTATATGGCAGAGAAGAGGGGGCAACCTTGGAAGTGGATGGCATTTCAACCACCACTTCCTTAGCTGGCTCTTCCACGACCACATGAGGCTCACCACTAGCAGGATGCTCCTCCTCCATAGGATCAGATCCTAATGGAAGTTCCTCCTCGGCTTCAGCAGCCGAAGGAATAACATTAGGAGGACCTTGGGCAAGGCCTAGCATAACATCAGTAAGAGGCCTCCAAGCCCCCTTAAACCCAAGTGCCATATTGGAGTAAACTTTAGAAATAATCTTAGGGGTCTCATACTCCTCCCTATTATGGAGTATGCACATAAGTATCTGCTGCAAAAACCTAGGATACATTAAAAATTTCTTCCTAGATCCAGTACTACTAAGATTGCAAACCATCCCATCAAATAAGTAGCGAGAAAAATTAAACACTCGACCCTGTGCTATGCAGATCAAACCAGTAGCCAAAGGAATGGGAAATGCATCCCAACTCCCAGACTTTGGGCTTAAACAATGAATCAAAAAGTGCACTAGAAGCTTCCATTGGGGGGTGAACCTATTCTTTTGGAAGTTAAACTTCCCCCATGGTTATAACCAATATCAGCCATCCCATCCAATACCTCAGAATTAGGGATGGAAACACCACCACCTTCATCTTGAAGATGAAGTGCACTACGAATAGAAGCTTCAAAAACCACATATGAACGTACATCAATGGTAGCATGGAGTTCAAGTGGGCGTCCCAAAACATCCACAAGATGAGCAGTGGCCCAAAACTGGCGAATGACACTATCATAGACAATCGGGCAAACACTAAAAGCATACATGAGGTTAGAAGCCTCAATAAACTCGATGATGTCTGTGAACTCGTCACGTTTAGGACCATCTCCCAGATAAGCCACCTTATTGTGATCGGGTTTGTAGAACAAAGCAGCCATGGATGATGATTGGAGGTTATGGAAGATGATTGATTAGTGATTGAAACAGTAGGAGCGTGTGTGTGTGTTATGGTTGGAATGAATGAGTCAAGGAGGATATTTGACCATAAATAATGGTCTTGTAACTGTTGATTGACCCCTAATAATGTGGGTTGCCCTTTCAATTTAGGCAGTTAATGCAAAAGTAACCACTTGCCCCTTATAACTTTATTTGCAAATCCCAGTTACCAAAGTTAAATTATATGATATACACAGAAGTAACTTGCGTTGACTAAAAGTCAAAACGCATAAGGGTCAACACTAGAAGCACAATGTGGTCAACAAAAGTCAACGTAGTGAACAGTGACCCAAATCAAGACTAGAATCCAACCATCAATGACAAGGAAGGATTTGTATCTACTAGAAGCTGAAGACTACCACCATAAGTGACCAAAATCCTCCACTAGAAGTAGCACACACCGCAAAGACCCATAAAATTTGTTGTTAAAAGCTACCAATATGTTAGTCTGTGCAAGTAAATATGTACACTAAGCCTCCCCTTAGGCTTAGCCTCCCCTCAATCCTAGGTCTCAAGGATTGACCATTCCAATGTGAACCACCAAGTGGTTGAACCGAGGACCATCAAAGGCTTTAGTCAATAAATCAGTAACATTATCATCCGTATGAACCTTAAGAACCTGTATCAACTTCTTCTCATTGGCATCCCTGATAAAGTGGTGCCTAATTTCAATATGTTTTGTACGTTGATGAAAAACAGGATTCTTCACAATGCAAATAGTGCTTTGATTGTCAAAGAAAATTTTGGTGTTCATAAAGTTGAACCCATAATCAAGCATCTGATTTTGTATCCACAAGACTTGTCCACAACAACTACCAGCAGCTACGTATTCAGCTTCTGTTGAAGAAGTAGCTACTATCGTATGTTTCTTACATTGCCATGAGATAAGTCTTCGACCCAAAAACTAACAACCACCAGTAGTAGACTTTCTGTCATTATTAGTACCTGCATAGTCACTATCACTATAGGCTTCAAGAACAAAAGGTGATTCTCTAGGATACCACAAGCCTAGCTTGGGTTGAGCCTTGATGTACTTGAAAATTTTCTTGACTGCATTCAAGTTAGAAACAGTTGGAGCCACCTGATGTCTAGAACAAGCACTTACTGCAAACATAATATCCGGACGTGATGCAGTCAAATACATGAGTGAGCCAATCATTGACCTGTACATGTGAACATTTACCGGAGGATCTGGCTCATTCTTGAGTTTGACTTTAGTTACTTCATAAGATGTCGCTGCTGGTCTAAGAGGATCCATATCAAACTTCTGAAGGATCTCATGAACATATTTATCTTGTCTTATGAAGATTCCATCCGACTGTTGCTTGACTTGAAGACCAAGGAAAAATGTAAGCTCTCCCATAACACTCATCTGAAATTCGCCCTTCATCAGTTGTTCAAACTCATCACACCATTCCTTCTTAGTAGAACCAAAGATAATATCGTCCACATAAACCTGAACTAGGATAATGTCCTTGGTATTCCTCTTAAGAAATAGTGTTTTGTCAATCGTGCCTCTTCTATAGCCGTGTTTCAACAAGAAAGTGGAAAGACGCTCATAGCAAGCTCTAGGAGCTTGATGAAGTCCATAGAGAGCTTTGACCACCTTGTAAACTTTCTTGGGATGAAGTGGATCCACAAAGCCCTTAGGTTGAGTGACATAAACTTCCTCATCAATCTTGCCATAGAGAAATGCACCCTTGACATCCATCTGAAAAACTGTAAAGCCCACATAAGAAGCAAAAGCCAAAAATAGACGAATGGCCTCAATCCTAGCAACAGGAGCAAAAAGTTCAGTATAGTCAATGCCTTCAAGTTGTGTGTGACCTTGTGCAACCAACCTTGCCTTATTTCTCACCATAATACCCCTTGCATCTTTCTTGTTTTTAAGAATCTATTTGGTACCAATTGTTGTCTTTCCATCTGGCAAGTCAACTAGGATCCAAACATTCTGAAACAAGAACTGCTGCATCTCCTCCTGCATAGCCTCCACCCAACTTTGATCCTCAAGAGCATGAGAGACTGATCTAGGTTCCACCTGTGAAAGAAAACAAGCAAACAAACAGTGTTGAAAGTCAGTATGATTATTACGCTTTTGGTCCTCAATATAGCTCACAAGAGCATGATGATCAGATGTTGCTTTCTTATGCATTCTGCGAGTCTTGACAGTAGAACCACGATCTCCAATGATTTGAGTAGTAGGATGGTCTTTATGTGACTGCAGAACTTGATTGGAAGCTACTTCCACTTTTGGTGCCAAGTTATTAAGATCCCCAACAAAGTCATCATCATATGAAGCAGAGTCGAAAATGCCATCTATTGGTTGCTTATGAATATCATCCAGCTTAGTAGAAGACTTCGTTTGATAGTTTCCCAGGTCAGAAGGACCAGAGAATCTAGTAGAGGAAGTGGGATCACTAGCCGGACTACCAATAGGTGTTAAACTAGCACTAGGAGTAACAGTTGGAGTACTAGGAGTAGCTTTGTCAGCAGATGTATTCAAAGGAAACTCAAAGCCACCTTGAGCAGCTGCGGTAGTAGCATCTTGTTGTTGCTTGAGCAATGTGTCCAAAGCTCCTTGTGAGTCCAAAATGTCTGATTGAGTAGGATCACTAGGAGTAGCATTGGCATTAGGAGTGACTGTGGTGGAATAGGATGGAACAACAAAAATATCATCCTCCTCATTTGAGTCTGAAAAACTAGAATGAGCACCTGCACTAGAAGTTGCAAACACTTGTGAACCTGCATCATGATTAGTTTTGAAACGAAAATATCCCAATGAATCACTAATATAATCAAGATCAAAATACCATTCAGGACCCTTTCCTTGTATGTTTGACTTCTCCTCAAAATACCTGAGATTAATAGTTTCAATTACTCGCTTGGCTTGGAGATTGTAGACACGATAGGCCCGAGAGTGAGCTGAATATCCCACAATATATCCTTCATCTGCCTTGCCATCAAATTTCCCCAAATAGTCACTAGTATTCAGAATGGTGACAGGACACCCAAATGGCTTCAAATGAGCAATGTTTGGTAATTTAGCTGTGAGTAGCTCATAAGGAGTCTTCTTGTGAGGATTAGTAATAGAAACTCTATTCAAGACATAACTTGCAGTATTGACAGCTTCTGTCCAGAACATGGTTGGAAGCTTGGAATCGGCAAGCATTGTTCTCGCAGTTTCTATTAGAGTCCTGTTCTTTCTTTCTGCCACGCCATTCTATTGAGGAGTTCTTGCTGCACTATAATCTCTTTTGATACCTTTAGAATTACAAAGTGCTATGAGGTCTGCATTTTTGAATTCTGTTCCATTGTCACATCGGATACCTTTAACCGTTTTGGACAACTGATTCTCAATTAGTGTAATAAAGTCCTTGAGAATTGAGTAGGTCTCACTCTTGGCAGCCATAAAGAAAACCCACGTGAACCTGCTATACCCATCAGTTACCACAAGGCAGAATTGTTTGTGGTCAATGCTCCTAATGGAGGTAGGACCAAATAAATCCATGTGTAGTAGCTGCAATGGTTCAGTTATAAGACTGAGAGCAGTAATGGCCTTGAAGGATGCTTTATGTTGTTTGCCTTTGCTGCATGCAAGGCAATTGATGTCATTTCTAAAGGTTTTGGGAGGTAAACCAGAGACCAAGTTCAGATTTGATAATTTGTGAATGGTTTTGAAGTTCACATGTCCCATCCTTCTGTGCCATTTAGTGGCTTCATCTTCTGAGGCTTTAGCAACCAAACATGCTAGTTGACCAGTAGGATTGACTTCATTCAGCTTGATACTATAGAGGTTGTGTCTTCTAGGGATTCTGAGTAGAACCTGTGAGTCATCCGGGAGTTTAAAGTCTTTGGATAACACTAGTGCATCAGTATCCGTAAAGAGGACAAACTGCTTCTTGTCACAAATCTGAGAGACAGAGATCAAGTTGAAGTGTTGAAGTGCTTCCACATAGTAGACCTGCTCAAAGTTAATATTAGGCGTCTGAATCGTTCCTTTGTTGGTGATCCTTCCTTCACCACCTCCAAAATAGACCTTTCCACCTTGAAATGGTACAAAGTTAGATAGAAGACTTTTATTTCCTGTCATGCTCCTAGAGCATCCACTATCAACAATCCCAAGAGTCGGATCTTGGTATGGAGTAACCTACAACAACAAGAAAAGATATATGCAAAAGTTAATGTCTTAAGGGGACCCAAACCTTTTCAGGTTTGAGCCTGCCTTGTGGATCTTTAGTAGATAGCCAAAAAGATTGATGAGATCCACTGTTGTTCTTAGGTTGCCTATTCATCATACGGGTGTTATTGTTTGACCAAGAACAACCTGGTGAGGGCTTAACAACAGTACCCAGATTTCCCAACCCAAAATACATTTGGTCTAAATTAAATGCATAATTCGGATTAAAGTTCTGAAAATAGTTGCTGGTTGGTCTATTTAGTAATAATCCAGTGTTTCTCCAATGATCAAAAGTTAATGGAGAGGTCCTTCTAGAAGAATAAAAAGATTGGGCACATGGGTTTAGTCTTCTAGAAGAATATGGAGCCACTCCTGGTGGACCAGGAGCAGGAAATGCTTGACAAACAGAAGGATGTTGGTCATAGAAATCACAATCTTTAATCAAATGAAATGCACTCCCACAAACAAAACATGTTTTAAACGACCTTTTATTAGAATGACATTGTTTCATACTGCTAACTTTATTACACACAATTCTAGGAGAAACACTATTCCTAGGAATCAATAAACCAGAACTAGACACAGTTGAAGTAGAAGAAACTCTCTCTTCAC
This sequence comes from Glebionis coronaria, assembly GCA_025667525.1. NCBI lineage: Eukaryota > Viridiplantae > Streptophyta > Magnoliopsida > Asterales > Asteraceae > Glebionis > Glebionis coronaria. The sequence goes on from CM046874.1 coordinate 176,052,434, forward strand.
TCTTCCTAGCACTAGTAGCAGTATGGTCATTTGACTTGGAGCTTGTAGGTCTCGACTCTTCACTTGAACCACATGATGCATAGTCACTGGCTTTGTCACTGAAAGTACAAGAGACAAAGTCATTAGTATTAGTAGAACTTTTTGGGGACTCATGCATCTATGATCCATCCAAGTCATTATGCCTAGTAATGGGCATGAAAGTTCCTGTAAGAGGTGGAGGGACAACATGCATTCCTTCAGCTGGTTTAAACTTATTGTAGCTAGGTGTTCCCTCTTCCTCCTTGTCAGGATCAAAGACACTTGAAAAAGATAAATCAAACACATCTTCTGAATCAATATATTTATCAAATCCTAACCCTCTTTTAGTCCTACCAGACATACTACTATCAATTATTTTGAAAGATTCTTAGGTGCCTTTTGCCATTTTTCAAATCTTAAAAGCATAGCATCTAATTGTTCCTTCATGTCTTGTTTATCTTTGATATTGTCATCTTTTACCTTTTCAGTGTATTTAAGCATATTTTTTGTGTTTTCTAAATCAATGTTCAGAATTCTAAGTTTATCCTCATACTCTCGTTGAGTATCTTGAAGCCACCTCTTTTGTTGTTCCAATGTTTTTAAAGAAGTCTTATATGCTTGAACCTCTAAAAAATAATTATCATTCTGATCATTTAAGTCATTATATTGAGATAACAATTCTGAATATTCATCATGACAACCAAGAGGACAATGTTGTACCTGAGGTGAGATGCCCATAAGAGCAAACTCTTCTGCTTCCTCGGCATCAGACAGATTCCCAGCAATCATTGCGAACACGTTAGTAGAAGGTTCAGCTGTTTCCAGGGCAACATTCTGATGATCATTCCAGTTGACCATAGAGTCAACAGACACCAAAGCCTTCTTGTCATCCTTCACCTTCTGAATCTTGAAAGCTGGATATCTGCTCTTCTCCTGGTCATGCTTGTTAGAGCATTCCCTAGCAAAGTGACCTTGCTACTGGTAGTTGTAGCATCTAACCTTGCTTCTGTCAAACCTTGCTGGCTCTCTTGGGTTGTAGTTAAATTTTCGACCGGCTTTCTTCTCAAACTTGTGGACCCTAAGAGTGAGCATGGCCATCTGCCATTTGAGATCTATTTCATCCAGGTCAAGTTTATCAACCTGTTTGAAGTCATCAAAAGCAAGTTGCTGTTGAGGATCAACGTCAGCAACAAAAGAGTGAAGAACAACTTCTACCATGCTACCAGACTTGGCTTTTGATTCAGGAGTAGAAGTATGCTGAGAAGACACAGTATTGCTTGGGCTACTAGCATAAGACATGGGACTAGATCCCATAGAACTCACAAAGGCAGAGTTAGCAGGAGTAGGAAAAGAATCACTTGAGTATCCCCTCACATGAGGCTCAAAGTTTTCGAGCTTATGAAACAAATCATCAAAATTAAGATAGTCAAGCCCACCTTTTGCTTTGAGAGAGATTACCACCTGATTCAATGAGTAGGGTAAGGCTCTAAGAAACCTTGCATTGATATCACCATTGTCAGGTTTCGACCGAAGTTGATTCAACTGGCTCAGTATCTTTTGGAACCTGTCATACCCTTGATGGATACCTTCAGTTTCTGATATCTTGAAGTCTGTAAATTCATCTCTCAGCATGGATCTTCGCATTTTCTTTGACTCCTCATTCCCACCAAACCTTGCTTTTATTCCATTCCATATTTCTCTAGCATCGTCCAGATGATAAAAGTCACCCATGTGATCATCAGGAAGAGACTGAAGCAAAATAGTTTTTGCTTTGATCTCCTTCTGAACAGCTGTGATTTCTTCATGAGTTTTAGGGTCAAGAAGAATAATACTACCATTCTTGTCTCTTCCAGTCAACTTCTTGCTGTTTCCATTCAGAATAATCTTCCAAAGATCTTGATCAGTGTTGGTGACCCAACATTCCATCTTCATTGCCCAGCTATCATACTCATCCTTTTTCAGAAGAGGAAACTTACCATTTGTGTTGGAAACCGTAGCAATGATCTGCTGAGGTTGCTGTGTTTTAGGGGTATTATCTTCTCCTGTTTGAGTAGAACTTGAGGCAGACATAATTAAACAAAGATGTTAGTAATAAGAAAAATTGATTCTTCTTGTACAGAGACTCTCCCAGGCTCTGATACCACTTGTTGGGTCCACTAAATGTGGATCTTGCAGCCTGTTAGGAACGGTGAACGACTTCTGTAATCACAAGTTTATTCACAGAGAGACTCTATATAAATCACACAGTATAAGTGTGGAATACAAATACTATGAACAAGAAGAACAGAATAACTATAATGACTTGATCCTTTACTAAGGATTTCTAATATTAATATGAACTAGAATTATATTTGATGAAGGTGTGTTGAACCCTTCTGCCTAAAGTTCCTTTTATACTACAAGGAAACCCTAATACATCATTAACCAAAACGTGTAAAACTGATATGCATATCCTTTCCTAACATATCTCATGCATATCCTAATAGAATAATCTTTAAATAATAAAGTTTGACTTTCTATAAGACCAGGAGCATGTGTTGCTCCTATTACTACTAGGACCAGGAGGAACTACATACCTCCTAGTCTACCTATTACAAAAAACTATTCTAAAGGTCCTAACAGTACGTAACTGATATAACAATCTTTATATTTGGTTTTAAATATATACAAGGCATTTTAAATAACAATAACAAACCTAATCTGGCCGAGTGTGGTAAAAGGGAGGTGAAGCGTAAACAGATCTTACCGCTATCATCAGGGTAAACCCGACAGCAAAATGTCATCTCATATACAACGATAGTGTGTCTTTTGCATATAATTGTAAGATTTTATAAATTTATTTATGCTATAATAACGATGCTTTTTTAGACGTTATATTATGTTGGTATTCATTATTTTCTTGTTTTATTGTTATTTCTTGTTTGTTGCCATTCATACACATTGTTTACGGTGAATTCACTTAAGGTCTTATAACCACAAAGTGTTTGGGCCTTGGCCCATGAACGTACAACCTAGATAAGTTTTAGCTGCCATTTCGTGAACCCTAAAGATACGAGCATTAACAATTATGGCCGTCGGATCAATTTGATCAATTAATATGTGATATACTTCCCCTATATAAGGTTGTCAAGGGCGTACACAATTTCACAAAGTGTCAAATATGAGGCAGAGAACACCGATAAGAAGAAATGTATTTTTAGATCCTCGTTGTGATAAGAAGATACCGATTTCAGATGAAATGTCATATCTTACCGTGATCATTGTTCATAATATTTCGATTGTTAGTAACCTTTTATAATTATACAGTCTACATATCTTTACAAATTGTCATTTAGGGTTTGCGTATGTTTTAACATTTGGTAACATTTTCTAACTTAGATAAACCATTATGTTTTTATAAAAGTTTTTTTTTTAATTTATAGTTTAAGTGAGTCCGTGTTTTTAGAATTCTTTTTTTATTTGTTTGTTACTTATTGAGATGACTTTTATTCACGATACAATCTTACATATGTCATCTCCTTGTACAGATGGAGTCCATTCATCCAAAAGTAATGGATTTGACGAGTTTGCCTATACACTTTACCACCTCCGATGTGCAATATATAAGGTAATATTTCTATTTAATATTTGTTTTCCGTTTAATCATAAATTAAAAATAAAAGTGTAGTTAATATATTTACCTTCTTAAAAGCAATATTTGAATTTTGTTATAGTAACTTGAGACTAAAACTTTTTTTCTTTTTCTTTTTTTAACATGTTTTTTCTTTGCCTTATTTTTAATCAAATGACAAAAGAAATAAAAAATAATATTAAAAAATGCAATTTTATTGACATCCTACTTTTTTTTTCTTAACATGTCATTTCTTTACTTTTAACTAAATGGCAAAAAAATTACTAAAGAATATCAGAAAATACAATTTTATCGATAAAGAAAAGAGTAATGTTATAAAGTAAAGACATGATTATGTGATTTTTAAACATATATTGCTTTATATCTCATCTAAAGAAAAAGTTCAACATAAACCCTTAGTTTATCATAAACTCAATCAACCAATCACAACCACCCATTTTTATCATGTAATAAAAAAACTCATTTTTAAAAAATTAAATATCTCACAAACCGTTCATCGTTACGTAAAACAAAACATATCATCGCGACGAGAATTAAATCATCTATCTATCGATGGCACATGTATATACTTTCGACGAATCTTTTTTTCGACTTTTTTCTTAAATCACGTCTGAGAGGAATCATGTATGATTCGTCACGAAACATATATGATTTTCAGAAAATCATATATAATTCATATCACGAATCATGTATGATTTTCCGAAAATCATATATGATTCGTGACGAATCATACATGATTCCTCTCAGACGTGACTTAAGAAAAAAAATCGAAAAAAAGTTCGTCGAAAGTATATACATGTGCCCCTCGATAGATAGATGATTTAATTCTCGTTGCAATGGTGTATTTTTTTTCGTTTGACGATTTACCGTTTGTGAGATATTTAATTTTTTAAAAAGTGGTGAAAAGTGGGTTTTTTTTTTAAATGGTGATTATGATTGGTTAAATAGGTTTATGCTAATTTAAGGGTTTACATATATCTTAACTCTCTCATCTAAAGATGATAAACTTAAGTCTATAACACTATTGTTTGGTCAACATGTCTAACAAATCAATTACATTTGCTAGAGTACAAAATCGAGTTTATATCATAGTTATTTAGCTACAATTTGCAAATTAAATTTTACGCCAATTTGTTTTGCTAAATAATATTAATTTGCATATGCTTCAATTTAGAGTGAAATGTATTTTAAAATAGGGTGAGTTATGATACATGTTTTATCTTGTGAGGTACTAGTGATAAGTCTCACATATGTATTTAGCCATGAACCAAACTTAGAATTTGCTAAAGTTTTATTCTTCCTATTTGTGCACGAATTATCAATTTATGAGTGCTTTTCTTGTAACTTTATCATTAGAGAGTCAACTACCTTTTTTAATACAATATTATTTTATTAAAATATATTGTAGCATATTTGTATGATAAGTTTTAGTTTGTATAAAAAAATACATAGTAACTGAAATAATTTTTAAGTATACTAAAAACATAAAATGTATATAAAGCTACTCAAGCATGCATTTGCAATACACATGTATTGTTAATATAAAAGTTAAATTTTGACTTCATATATATATATCTATCTACACTTACAGTTGAATTTATTATACTCGATAGTTTAAAACACGCGTTATAACAAAATAATTTATTTTAGAGACCATGTAGTAAAAAACTTAAGCTTGAAACCAGTTTTTATGGATTCAAATATTATTTTTAGTTGTCCTAAGAAGCGAAATTTATCAAAAAATATTAATATAATGTTTTAAAATTCCATAAAAATTTTGAATGCTCAAAGTTTAATTTCTTTAGTTTACAAAGATGCCATATTTATAAACATATTTATTCTTATAGTAAAAACATAACAATTAATAAAATGCTAATTACTTTTGTTAGGTATATAATTAGTTTTTTATTTTTATCAATTCATAAATTTTGTAATATAAAAACATTCTTTATGGTAGTTACATCAAAAGTATAAAACATATACAAAGATTAGCTTACATTTTAACTATACTGATCATTTGTTTCATGTACATGTGGTATGAAAAGATTAATATTCTTGAGCCTTTTCATAATTTAATACACGTGTTATTAAGATTATTTGAAAAATTATAGAAAAATTACACATAATAAATAATAGATTTATAATATCAAAAGGTTTACATATAAATGATTATGAAAGCTTATAGACTTATCTAAAGGTTCACGACTATGGATGTTCTAATTATAATTCTCTAGTTATTAAAAGTTATACTCATAGATGAAACTCAAAGTTTGTATATGATAATACAAAATTATTTTAGTATTATTTGTACTTATTGTTACATATGACTTAATTTTATATCTATCCATTAAATTTGTTATGTAATATACCTAATATTTTATAATTAATAATATTTTTATTTATTGTAGAAAACTCTAATTATATATAGAGCAATGTTACAACCACAAAGAAAATCCCATAAAAAAGTTTACAAAATGATGTGTCATAAATTTGTGGATGCATGTAAGAGAAAGAATTGAAAAGTAAATTTTATGTAACCACTAAGTTCATGACAAATCATTTTGTAAACTTTTTTGTAAGATTCTCTTTGTGGTTGTAGCATTTCTCTTATATATATTCCTATCTTTGTTGTATATGATTTCATTCCTCTTTTTCATCATTTAATAAAATATATGCCAATAGCAGTATAATCATTAATATTTTGGTGTATTTAATTTCTTTTGTATCATTTTATAAAATTTATAATATAGTTATTGCTGTATAATTTACTACACTTTACTTAAATATTTCATTAAACTTCATTTATTATAATTTATGACAAATAAATACTGTAATTACTCAATGGAATTGACTATACTTTAATTTAAAGTGATATATAAAGCAAAATATGATTAATTGACTATATACAATAATTAATTATTTTCCAATTAAAGCGTGTTTTTAATATGTATTCTCAAAAGATCACATTAATTTGTTTGGACCAAATTAAAGTCATTGAATAAAACAAAATCTCTAGACTTAAATGACTTTTCTATATATAAAAGCTAAATTAAATTCATGCAAAATATATTATTTTTACAGCCAAGCGCGCCATTATTACTATCAAATACCCTTCATTCTATTTAACAAGCACACACAACTCTTTTTAAAAATTAGTAATAACAAAGATCAATCCTGCTTTAACAAACATAGGTGATACTTACTTGTTACATTTTTTTTTTGCTATAATTTCTGAAATATGAGTTGATATAAGTTTGATACTGATCAAAAGAATGTTAAAATAACATGCTTTAACCTTTCAACGTATAAACTTCCAAAATTCACAGAATATATAAGTTTGGTATATATGCATGTCACAACTGTTTGGAACTCGCTAGATTAAGAAGCGATCATACTAGGAGATGTACATGTGTTTCTTTTTTTTTAATGGAATTTTTAGTTTAGTTTGTTTTGTTTAGCAAGCTAGTTTATGTGTTATAGATTACAGTATATCTTTTGATGAGAAGCCACCATTTGATTTATTGAAATTCTAATTTTGTGATGTTTAAACTTCTAAGATTTACACATGGATCCATATCCGATTTCTGGTTTTTATTAATGGTCTTCTTTAAGTAATAGCTTTCGATCTAGTATATGCTTGCTATACTTACAGAAGTGGTAATAACATCTAGACATCATGTTAGGAAACTGAATAAATTCGTTCATGTTAATTGGTTTTGGTTTCACTTTGATTTTATTCTCTATTATCATAGTAACTGATAGGAACTTTACATTATGAAATGCAGATTACCAGTTAAATTATTAGAGATGATGGATTTTGATCATGATAATGTCAGATTAGCTGTAGATGAAGATAGATTGAGCAGCTTACCCGATGAGCTTATTCAGCGGATCCTTGATTGCAATGACACAAAATATGCAGTAGAGACGTCTTTGGTGTCTCCAAGATGGAGGTTTCTTTGGAAATCAGTATCTTGTCTTAATTTTTCGAGTCGTCAATTTGATTCTTTACCTAAATTTTCTAAATTTGTGAAAAAAATTCTGATACATCGTATCTTGCAAAACGTAGAAGTGTCTTCAGTAAATTTAAATTTCCATGGTGCAGCTAGTCAGATGTTTGTGAGAGACATTGCAGAATATGCATTTTCTCACAATGTCCAAGAATTAACCATCGTTAGCGATGCCAAAAAACACCATGAGTTTCCTTCATGCCTATTTAGCTCTCGAACTCTTAAACATTTCACCCTTAGGAACAATTTTTTGTCAACTTGTATTACACCTACAACACCTTGGGATTTTCCAGCTTTGACAACTTTGTATCTCGGTGAAATCACATTGTGTGACAGTAATCGTGGATCTGTTGATCTTTTCTCAAAGTGTGTTAACTTACAGACACTCACTTTAGAAAAATTTATTGTCAACAATGTGGAGGTATTTGAAATCATATCCCCTCGACTTTCTAATCTCGTCCTTAAAGATGGCAGATTTTTAATTGTCCTCAGTGTGATTGCACCTAATCTTGAGAACCTAACTATAGAATGCTGCTTAATCAAGTCCTTAAATGCACCACTTGGAATTACATGTTTGTGCTATACTGGTTATGATCCTCCACAATGGTTTAAAGGCGGTTTTCATTCCCTAAAAACAGTGAGTATCAGTTTGAATTTTAATTGTTCAATGGGTTGGCCTCGTACTGAGGAGGATGCGCGTATGACTATTGACATGCTTCAAGCGTTCCATAGTACCGAAACTCTTACCCTTAACATTGACATTCTTGAGGTTTGTTGATATTCTATCTATCATCTATGAAATGTTAGTTAGTATGATAGTATCTTTGAATTATATACGCCTTGTGTTTTTTATGCAGTGTATTTCCTTATTTCCGGATCTACTATCAGACCATCCTTCACCGTTCGGCAACTTGAATTGCTTAAATATAGGACCAAGCATACGGAAGGGTGCTAAAATCACAAAAATGACTACTGAAGCCAGAAACTTTTTTCTGGAAAACTCCCCAAACGCCACATTGATCATGGAACATTTACTTGAGGTACTTCCATCAGATAGTATTATTTTTATTAGTTTCCGTTTATCACTTTTTATCCTTGTTTATGAATTTTAGTCATGGGGTTTAGTCGTGACTTGTTCACTTATCTTGGCAATTACGCCGATTTAAGGCAACTCATAAGAGCATACACAATGCTTTCTACCTATTATGACTTTTTTTATTTATGACCATTTAATTTTCCATTAATTCTACCTGTTTAAAAGTCATTTCTATAAACTTCCTACAATGCATAAAAAGCTTTTCTATATTAGTCTTCATTTAATAGAGGGTGTAAAATAAAATTTTGTATGCTTACATTTAATGCAAATGACTTGTAAAAATTTTGTCAAACACTTAGACATATAACAAGTCATTCTATGAAAAGTCTTTAATAAACCTTTTCCTACAATGCATCAAGTTATTCATATAACTTTTCTAAATAGTAAAAAGTCATTCAAAAACCTTGCATTGTAGATGCTCTAACATCTTAATGTATTGATATTTTTTTTGGAACGGCTAATGTATTGATATTGTAGTCAACGTTTTTTTAATAACTGTAATTAGTAAGAGTTCTTGTAAACTTTGCAGCCACCACCTACGAAAGCATTGAAGGCGAAAGAGGCAAGGGAGAAAAGGAAAGCCAAAATGATTGCAGACATTGAGTCTATAATGAAGGAACTACAAAAACAATCTGAGCAGGTAAATATGCTTGTGAGAAAACCGGCTAAGCAAAGGACCACAGTTGCCCTTGATAACCTTTTGGAAGAACTACAAGTATGGACCAAAATAAAAAACATGCAAGGTGAACTCGAGAAGAAGGCTCACGTGAACGAGACAATAGCCAGATTGAAGGCACATATTTGTGCCGTTTTAGGAGAGATGCAAATTATCATGAAGCAAGAAAATGATGATTTGGATGCCATCGTCTCAAAAAGAAATCAGATCAGCTCATTAGGGGAAAAATTGGGTAAGCGACTGAGAGCATCGATGGTTGCACACTACGGTTGCACACTACGCAGACCAGCTTGCAGAAACAAGAAGATTGATATCTTGTCTAGCCTCAGAGGCTTTTTCCTCACACCAATATATGTTTTATTATAACTTGATAGATGAAGACTGCTCAAAGGGAAAAGTTCCACCAGACTCGCAAGCATCATCTTCATCTTCAGCAATGGTAAGTTTCTGATTCCATATTTGACTGCATACTTTTAGTAGTAAGTCCAATACTAATAACAGTATATTTTTTAAACTTGCTTAGTGTCGGATCGATTCAGTTCCTACACCCTCAACCTCGAGTATCAACCATATGAAGTGAACCCCCATCCCAGGTAACCACTCTTTTGTGCAACACTAAAAAAAGATTCGACTATAGATGATGCACGTAATTAAAACATTTATCCCTTTTTTTATGTAACCCATTTCCTGCATTATTTGTGAAGTTTTTCTTTTTCTTTTTCAGCATATATATTTTGTAACGATTCTCTCATAATCATATCATTGAATCGTAGTTAACAAGTATCATGACTTTTCCAGGGTTGCTACAGCACATTCCAACATGAAGCTGTTTGTCCTCATCGTGGGGACTCATACAAACTTTCATGAGAGATGTCGGAGTTACATTTCGGAATTCTACTTGATTGACGCTGTCTTGGAATATTTACTTTTGTGCGGTTTTATTCGCTGAACTTTAGATCTGTACGATGGTTATATGATGACTATTTTGTAATCACATTTTTATCTATACTTATTACTCGTATTTGACAGATTACATATATAGACATGTGCAAACAAGGTTTCCGAAGGTTAACCAGTTACTAGCCCACTTGATCCTTAGGAATACTTGTTACATATGATCAAATACTTAGTTACATGCTTTTTACATAGAAGATGGTTGAGTATACGAAATTTATATTGCAGATGTGCTCGAAAATATTTAGTAATATATATAATCCAAGGATCAAACTTAAACTTATTACAGGAACATAGTTTTACTTATGAGATAATACAAAATGATCATATTGATCTCACTTTTATCTCATATACATACATATGCATACATATATATAGTGATGATTTAACACCAAGAAGTAGATCTACTTGTTAACGACGTGACAATTTCTTCTAATTTGGCCTTTGGTTCCGGTAAGAACCTTGAGTCCTCCCATTCTACTCATTGAATAAGCGAATGCGCCTCTAAAGTCTTCAAGGCCCTTAGCAAATTCATCGGTTAGTTCATGGGTGTCGTTTCCATAGAGCATCTGTTGATCAACTCCTAAAACAGCTTTATTTGCCAATATTCTTGAGTAGTAAGAGTTGGTAAACTTGTGTGTCGGGTTTTGTGGGTTTAGGTTTATAAGAGGGTTGGCCTGGCCCAGCTTCACCTTCTTGGGACATTGTTTTTGCAAGTAAGTTAATGTCACTGGTTCCATGGAGGGGTCTGGTGTTGGATCTGAAGTGTATGGATCTAATTTACAGTGGATAATAATTAGGAAGATAAAGTGTTTGCTGAAAGATTGATTTTATTATAAAAAGGAAGATTACAATGCTTGAATTGATAATAAACTACTACTGCTACCTTGCTTAAATAGAGAAAACAAGAACTGAACCAGTAAAGCATAAACCATAAGACTAGGAGATAAAGGTGCTACCACTTCCTCCACTTATTTGACTATTCTGATAATAAACCTAAAAACCTGGTCTTCACATCCAACGTGCATAAGACTGAGCACTACTACCTGTTGTTGGACCATTAAAGATTTGACTAAGTTTGGGTCAATTTTCTGTTCTGGACCAGCCCAAGTCCAGTTTACAGTCCACAATCTCCCCCTTAAACTGGACCAAGCTCGGTGTCAGTCAAACCGAGTTTGTTACGCATTTCAATGAAGTTCACTAGTGCCAACGCCTTAGTGAATAAATCTGCTCGCTGATCTTTTGAGTTAACATGCTCCACTACGATCTTCCCTTCTTCAACACACTCCCTTATGAAGTGAAAACGAATATTAATGTGCTTGCTTCTTCCATGAAAAACCGGATTCTTCATTAAGGCAATTGCTGATTTGTTGTCAACAAACAGAGTGATTGGCTCAACGTGTTGTCCCGCTAGTTCCTTCACGAGATTTGCGAGCCAAATAGCTTGACATGCTGCTGAAGTTGCTGCCATAAACTCAGCTTCACAAGATGATAAAGCAACTGTCTTTTGTTTCTGAGATTGCCAGGTAATTGCATTCCTTCCGAGGTAGAAAATCATACCGCTCGTACTTTTACCACCGACTACATCACCACCATGATCACTATCGCTGAACCCGACTAGATCTTTGAATTCTGATCCTTTCTCATAATTCAACCCATAATCAAAAGTACCTCTAATATACCTCAGTATGCGCTTTACAACTTGAAAGTGCAAGGTTGTCGGTTTTTCCATGAAACGACTAGCAATTCCAACCGCAAATGACAAATCTGGACGAGTGTGGGTTAAATACCTCAAGCATCCAATTACTTTCCTGTATTCGGTAGGGTCAACACGTTCACCAGCTTCATCATTATCGACCTTCAACTTTGATTCCATAGGAGTTTTGGTCGGGTTGCAATCTTGCAATCCAAACTTCTCCAACAGCTTCTTTGCATAAGCCGTTTGTCGCAAAGCTATTCCCCATTTCTTTTGTGAGACTTCAATTCCAAGGTAATAACTTAACAATCCCAGGTCACTCATCTCGAACTCATTCTTCATTTGCTCTTTGAATTCGATAATGTCTTGTGTGTTCGAACCTGTGATAATAAGATCATCAACATAAACTCCAACAATCAAAGTTTTACCGTTAGTGTTTTTGGTGTAAACGGCTGCATCCTGAGAACTTTTCAAAAAACACAACCCTTTCATGGTTTTATCCAAACGCACATTCCAAGCTCGAGGTGCTTGTCGTAAACCATAAAGAGCTTTGAAAAGTTTCAGCACTTTATCACTTTGACCCTTCTTGACGTACCCTTCTGGTTGAGTGACGTAAACCTCCTCCTTGAGGTCTCCGTTGAGAAAAGCCGACTTGACATCCAGATGGTGAACACTCCACCCATGTTGCGCCGCTAAGGCAAGAATAAGCCTTATCGTGTCGAGTCTTGCTACGGGTGCGAAAACTTCATCATAGTCCACCCCCTGTTTTTGCACACACCCTTTCGCGACGAGACGTGCCTTATACTTAACCACGTTTCCCATGTTGTCTTTCTTAACCTTATAGACCCACTTCAAAGCGATTGCTTTATGACCCGGTGGCAAGCTAGTAAGCTGCCACGTCTTGTTCTTTTCGATCGCATCCAACTCGGCTTGCATAGCTTCTTGCCATGCCTTGTGTGCCACCGCCTCTACAAATGTTGAGGGCTGATCCGTTTCAGCCATCATAAGTTCTTCGGGTTCAAGTGTCACCTCATGAGTTCTAGCATACACATTATCTAAGGAACGGAACCCTCTAGGTCCAAGAGCATTTGGGGAGTTACTTGAATGTGATGAGAGCGGGGAAGAGGGATCAAAGGCTGCAATGTTTGGGTTTGAATCAACTTGTGCATCTTCAGAATACGGCTGTCCCGAAAACGCATTTTCGAATCCAAGATCTTCTGGTTGGTTGTGATTGGTTTCGGGGCTGTTTTGTGGAGTACCTGGTGGTTGTATTTGTGACTGTGGTTTGATTATAGTGAAGGTAGTTGCTACTGGTCTCTCTTCCTCCACACTTTTACACCAATCCCATCCTTCTTGTTCATCAAATACAACATCACGGCTAACCCGCAACTTCCTGTTATGTGGGTCATATAAACGGTTTCCTTTCGTTCCGTCTTCAACTCCAAGGTACACCATCTTTTTGCTCCGATCATCGAGTTTTTTTAAATGACCACCTGTACATTTAGCAAAAGCAACACAACCAAAGATTTTTAAATGTTCAAGATTCGGTCTTTTACCATACCAAGCTTCATACGGGGTGATGTCAGGAAGCGACTTCGATGGTAAACGGTTTAGAAGATAGACCGCGTGTCTCACGGCTTCACCCCAGAATTCTCCAGGTACATTCCTTCCTTTGAGAAGGCTCCTTGCCATCTCCATTACGGTTCGGTTTCGCCTCTCCACAACTCCGTTTTGTTGGGGCGAATAAGGGGCTGTAAAATGCCTTGTAATACCATTTTCGTCACAAAAATTTGCAAACTCCTTTGATGTAAACTCTCCCCCACGATCAGTGCGAAGTGTTTTCACTTTGTTACCTGAGCTCTCCTCGATCATCTTTTTGTACCGTTTAAATGCATTAAAAGCTTCACACTTACTAGAAAGCATGTACACCCATGACCACCTGCTAAGATCATCAATTAAAAGTAGAAAATACTTACTTCCCCCGACAGTTGTGGGTGTGATCGGGCCACACAGATCAGCGTGTACAAGCTCGAGGGGTTTTTTAGCCCGAAACACTGCTTGTTCTGGGAAAGGAATTCGGGTTTGCTTTGCTAGAACACACCCTTCACACACCTGATTTGGGTGTGTTATCATGGGGATACCTGCTGCCATATTCTTCTGAACCAATCTTCGTAGTGAGTAAAAGTTCACATGCCCGAGTCTTGAATGCCATAACCAAGCTGGTTCGTCCCGTGTGGCAAGAAAACAAGTGGAATGACCTGTTTCTAAGATAACTTTATAGAGACGGTTCGGTGATCTTTTCACCCTCATAAGAAGATTTTTGCTTCTATCAAAAACTTTTAATAACGAACCTACTAATTCAACCCGACTCCCCTGCTCTGTCATTTGCCCAAGACTAATAATGTTACTTTTTAAGCTTGGAATAAAGTATACCTCGTTAAGGAGTCGCTGATCACCATTTTTGCAATCGAACAAGACTGATCCTTTCCCCATGATGGCTACCGTCGATCCATCACCAAACTTCACTCGACCCGAAACATACTCGTCTAGCTCATGGAATTTTGAACGATCTCCCGTCATGTGATTGCTAGCACCATTGTCAAGATACCAGACATCGGACTCGACTCGAGGTTCACCCATTTGAAGGAGATTTGCTGTAACTTTCTCCTCATTCAGAAATACTTCGCCATAAGTATTCTCTTCTAAAATCGACATCATCAATGTCGGTTCATCATCAATAGTTTGAGTGAGGTTCGATTCTTCACCGTGTTTCTTTTTCGGACATTCAGAAGCATAATGACCAATCTCTTCACAAGAGAAACACTTTATTTTGCTTTTATCTTTTTGGACATATTTCTGATCACTAGTTTTGAAATCATGTCCATCGCCTCGACCACGACCACGTCCGCGACCTCGGCCTCGCCCCCGACCTCGGCTACTTGAACCTCCTCTTCCTCTTGGTGCATTTGACGAGTCCCTCTCGTCGGTTCTCTTATATCGTGCGGACCACTCGGCGTGAGTGAGCAATAGTGACTGTTCTCCTTTTAGATCTCCATAACCTCGGAGTCTCTCTTCATGGGTCTTGAGACGACCCACAACCTCTTCCACTGTCATGTTCTTTAAGTCCCCAAACTGTTCAATAGACGTTACGATTTGCATAAATCGTATCGGAACAGCCCGAAGGAACTTCTTCACCACTGTAATCTCCTCTATCTTGTCACCTAGAGATCGAATACCCGTCACAATGGTATTCAATCTCATTGCAAACTCGTCCACTGATTCACTGTCTTTCATTCGGATCACCTCAAAGTCGCTTCTCAAGGTTTGTACTTTAGCCTCCTTTACCCTTTCTGCTCCCATGTGCATTGTACGAAGCGTCTCCCACGCTTCCTTAGCCGTATCCTTATCGGCTAACATCAGTAACACATCTTCTGGAATCGCCTGATAAATGGCGGCTAGAGCCATCCGATCTTGCCGTTCGTCAACCCCTTCTCCTTGAGTGGCATCCCACACTCCTTGTGCTTGCAAATTCACCCGCATCTTAATAGCCCACACAGAATAATTCGTCTTTGTGAGCATCGGATAACGAAGAGTGACACTACCCTCCTTTCCGGTCCCTTGAACATCATCATTAATTGAAGAAGATGAACTTGCTACCATGGTTGTTCTTGGCATACACTTGACCATACACTAACACAAGCTCTTGATACCAATTGTTGGATCTGAAGTGTATGGATCTAATTTACAGTGGATAATAATTAGGAAGATAAAGTGTTTGCTGAAAGATTGATTTTATTATAAAAAGGAAGATTACAATGCTTGAATTGATAATAAACTACTACTGCTACCTTGCTTAAATAGAGAAAACAAGAACTGAACCAGTAAAGCATAAACCATAAGACTAGGAGATAAAGGTGCTACCACTTCCTCCACTTATTTGACTATTCTGATAATAAACCTAAAAACCTGGTCTTCACATCCAACGTGCATAAGACTGAGCACTACTACCTGTTGTTGGACCATTAAAGATTTGACTAAGTTTGGGTCAATTTTCTGTTCTGGACCAGCCCAAGTCCAGTTTACAGTCCACATCTGGTTTCCCGGTGTTATTGAAATTGTATAGACGGTCTAGGATGTTGCTGCAACGAGTTCTGCCCATCATATGCCCTCCTAAAATAATAAGAAATGTGATAAATATATATTACAAATGATAGTGTTGTGAAACTAGAATTAAAGAGGACACATTTGTTTTATGAGCAATGGAAATAATGTATCTACATCATACCTAAGAGCGTAACCATGTCTTGTACATTTAAACCTTTAGATGTGAAGTAGGCGAGAGAGGCTTCCCATGAAATGGAAGGTGGGGGGAGATCAACCCATGACGCTTCTGATTTCATCCCGTCTCTTCTTCCCAAAAACACTGGGTATGATGGTCCACCTGACTGTAGATTTCACATAGAAGTAGTTAAACTTGATGTTTGATTCATATGAAACGTCGCCTACGCAAGTATCACAAATTCTAGAGAAGAAAATTAAACAGTTATGAGGTCTTACATAGAAAATGGCATCTCTAGTTGCGATGTTGAGAATATCAGCACACGAAACTGCTCCAGGACACCTTGCTTCAACAACTGTCTTCAGTTTGTCAATAATAACAAATGCTGCTAGTCCTCGGGTCTTTGGTGATGATTTTTCTGTGTTCGGGCCATCCAACAAAATTGATGCATCACAACCCTGTTGTTTCCATATAACCATTAGATATATCTTTACTGATAACATAAAGTGTATCAAAACTTACTATCATTAGATGTATTCAAGAAAAGTACTATAAAAGTACGTACATTAACCATGCAATCGGCATATAGCAACTTAACGAGCTTGGGGGTTATGGTCTTGTCCTTGTCAAATAGGAGTTTCATTTGATGTCGAATAAATGGCTCTACGTTATCACATGTATTATGCACTTTGTAGAAATGACGGATCAGTGGTGCTGCCTCTGGCGGCAACCCATCTGCCGCCACTATATCAACACCAAGGACCGCCATAATAACTACTACAACGGAGAGGAACAAACACACTTGTCTCTTCATCTCCTTGATATGAAATGGTGAGCAAAATTGTGTATGTATGTAGTAGCTAGGTATCGTATAAGTGGTGAATGTGCATGGATTATTGTTAACATGGAAGTGTTTATATAGGCTACAAGTGTGGTATTTCCACGTGGTTTACTGGCAATACCAACGTGGAAATAATTTTAAATTCGTTTCTAGCCAGTTGGTATTTCTTGAAGCCTTCAAAGAATTCATTAGTTTATCTAACTAGCTAGTCATGGAATTATTTAGTTTTCGTTTTGCATGTTTGCGTGTAGGCGACTAGGCGCAAGTCAAAATTTAACATGGTTAACGTGAATGCAACTTTTTTTTTTATCCGTTACCGAATACAATTTGAATCAGATAATTGTTAATTGAGTGATAACCTGTCATTTTTAAGACATTTCGCTAGGAGAGGTTTATGAAAAAGTTTATAAACTTTTAAAAAATTTATAAATTTTGAAAATTGTTATAAATTGAGTAACCGTGATGAGATGAGATTTAGAGTGACATGAAAAGAAATAGGTCTAACTATTCATTATAACTAAATGCATATATCTCATTTAATATCTCATTAAATTATAAAATTTTATCAAGTTTAATCACAATGATAATATGTTTATAATATAAGAAACTAAAAACCCAAAACTATATGACATGAAAATTTTATAAATCTTTTCAAAAAGTTTATCATAGAAAATGCTCTTAAGAGATTAACTAGCTTTATAAAAAATTGCATTTCTCAAAAGACGCTTATAACAATCAAGTATTTTAAAAAATGTATATTATTATCATGATATTTGTAAGTCATTTTTCATGGAAAAACTGTTGCTTTGTTATAAGTGTCAACTATGTAATGTGACATATATAGGAAAGTAAACGAGCGCACACAATCATCACTACCAACTATTCAACATTATTATCACATAAACATCATTATATGTTAAGTGTATGATCTAAAATCAACATTATATCATGTGTTATTCTTATATAATATCATTTATAATATTTTTTAATATTATATAATGAACCTGTTACATAAAATAACACTTTAAAACCCTAATTTCATGAACTATAAATATCCAAAAAAACATGTATAAGTATCAAATAATATGTATAAGATGCAATAGCATATATTTGCATAAATCTTCCCTCCAAAAATATAGTACAATTCCATTAAGCACAATGTACAACCCTTTGACGCATAATACTCAAATCACCATGTTCCCTCCATTTCTCCTATAAGCATTATACAACCATCAAAACCAAGTGTACACGTCAACATAGCAAAAAATTAAAAATATATTTTCATCATAAATCACAGTACAACCATTTTAATCATACAAGTCACTTAAGCACAAATATTCAAAGTATGTATTTTCCCTCCAAACCAACTTTAAACATGTACAAACCTTTAAACCAAGTTTACATAAACCTTAAATACAATGTATAATCACTAAATACACCCTAATCTATCCTTAAGCACTGACTTAAACCTTAATTACAAAGATCAAACTCTAAGTATTTGAAACCCTAATTCGACAAGGGTTTTAAGCTCTAATCTTTTTTAAACTTTATTAGCTCCTAAACTAAGTTACTAAATCACTAAATAAGATCAAACACACAACCTAGCACCTCCATAAAGGCCTTTAAAGTTACATGTGCACCTTTGTACTTGTTTTTAGTCGTGGCCTCGAAATAACCTTCCACACCATTTCACATATTTTTAGCTTATAAGACTCATCACGTAGCCCATCTTGGTCACCCTCTACCTGCTAGGATACCTCTAAATCTAATACTTAAGCTCCAAGGCTATTTCATGGCTATAAATAGTTGTGATACCCATAAATTTTCAATTCATCCCACACACATTAATCTATACACATATTCTGATTTCAAGCCTCCATTGAAGTTCTCGAAGGTTCCTAAGATCATTATCAAGATCAAGATAAGCTTTAAAATCTCTTGGAGAAGTAGAAGCTAAAATGTACCCTAGAAATTCCAGTTTCCCGTTTTCAAGATTTTTAATTGATCTTCTTGTTCTATAAGTTATTTTCTTTATTATATATGTCTAATATGCTCCTAATAAGCTCCCTCAGTAATTCATAAAGCTTGATAAGCTCTTATAATGTTTTTATAGACAATCCGTACCCTAGAAAACCCTAAAGTTGAGTTTTACATTAAATAATAAGTTATAAGTTGTTTTAATAAGCCATAAGCTCCTAAAAGCTATTAGTTGAAATGATAAAAGTTATTTTTAAGAATCGGATATGAAAAATATAAAATTCGTAAGTTTTGAACTTAAAATAAGTTATTTTGAACTAGAGGGGTATTTCTTTCCAAATCAGGAAAGATATAACATAAGGGCTGAAAATTGCATTTTTCTAAAGTATAAACTATAAGGACTAATATTTCAAAGTTTAAACGTAAGAGATAATTATTTTATATATTTAAGGATTAAAAGTGTAATATATAAAACTTATAAAATTTTGGGCTAAAAGTGTAACTAACCTAAACTTATAATATTTGTGGGCTAAAAATATAAATATCCTAAACTTATAACTCTAAGGACCATTTTTGCATTTATTAAACTTAAGGGTGTATTAAATTATTAGAAATATATTAAAAGAGTATAAAGTGTCATTTTGAAATACTTAAAGATATAAAGATAATATTTTCATATTTATTATAAAAATACATTAAGTAAAATAATATTCAATTATATAAAAATAGTTATATAAATTATTTTTACATAACATATCATCCACTAACATTTAAAGAAATATAAACTATTAACGTATCACGTTACCAGGGAGCTTCATATCAGGGGTTTTATCTTGGTATTACGTTCTGACTGAGTTTGATGGGTTTACGATTTAAAGTACCATGTCTCCTTAAACGTTTACTGAATGATCTTTTAGTTATGATGGCCGAACAATGATGCAATATTATCATAATTCCATAAATATAATTATAATAACTTAAACTTTATAAAACAAAGTCCTAGCGTTCAATCTTCTAAAAAATTAACATATTAACTCAAGTTGCTTGTCGAAGCTGTTAAATTCGAACTAAGTCACTTTTGACGTAATCAGATTTTCCTAGCAAGGTGAGATTCATAGTCCCGCTTTTACTGCTTTATAATATTTTCTAAACCCCGTTGAGGGGATACATGTTTTAAAAATAAATATAAATGATTTATGAAATGTATGTTATCCTGATATAGATTATTGCACTATTACCTTACACCAGTTATTGAAATATTATGAATCATATTAAAGGAATGTCTTGGTAAGTTATTAGGTACATGTCCTGGCTAAATACTTAGGGCATGTCTTAGTTCATGTCCTGGCTAAATATCAGGGGAATGTCTTATGTACTGGCTAGATATTAGGGTGTACCTTGGCACTATAGTTGATGATATTATGAATACATCCTGACTAGTTTCCTACCATAAGGACTTAGGTTCCTCCCACTATCAATGCGATGATTTCTTAGTTAATTTCAATGATAGCCATAGGGTTGTATAAGAATGTAACCTACTATTTTAATTACTTACAGTGGTGTAACCCACTAGAATGATACTTGTATTCAAAAATTGTTATTAAAAAACTTAGAAATTCCACTCAGCCTCTGTGTTGATCTGTTAAGCATGTATCTCATGTAATTAAGCAAAGACAACATGAAGTGACATTGGAATTGAGGACGTTCAAAATGTTCTCATTAAGTTTTTATCAACTAGGGATCTTGAGATACTATGGTGTAAAACTCTAATTATTAATTGATTACTTATGTTTTATAAAGTCTCTTTTTAGTTGTTTTTATGATTATGACTATGTTAACTATGAAGTAACACCACGAACTTAAGCTTCCACTCAGGTATCCAAAATGGGTTATTACACTACGGTATCAAAGCCATAGTTAAAGAGAACGAAAAAACTATAACAACCGTATTTTTTGAGTTCTCTGTGCCATATAGAGAATGAAAGAAACTATAACTATCGTATTTTTCGAGTCCTCCTTGCCACTATATTATCCGGAACATTTTGTAGTAGATAGCTACAAAATTATTTATGATTTATAGTACTTATTTATTTATACCGAGTTGTTCTAGAATTATGTCTTCCAACTATTCTACTCTTGTATCATCCGATGACGAAGCTATTCTCAATCACACTCCGGAGCAGTTATACGAAAATTCCGCACCCATCTCGCTTTTTTATAATAACCCGTATGTGCTAGCATATTATGTCAGTAATATGCAATCACCAAAAATTCAACCTCCACTTCAAGATTTACCATCAGTTGATTTTGTATTTCTCAAGAACCTTTTTGTTAGTCCGAATATTACGATATTTAAACTATCCATCAAAAGGAGATCCACTTGTTTTGTTGATGACAAACCTGTAGCTTGTAATACATAACGTAAAATGTACAAGTTACTCGTAATCATATTTAGTGCATACTTACACGTTTCCATCTTTGTAAAAATAAAGATAAATAATTTTTACATCATTAAGTAACATGCCTTGCAAAAGGTAGACAAATCCTTCAAGAAAATCTAACAATTGATATGGTTTAGGAGTTGACTTAACCAAAGATTTGCAATATTAAATTACTGATTTTATGACTTAAGAACAGAAACCGACGGACCCTTTGGGAAAGGGTCCGGTGGGGTCCGGTGGGGTCCGTGGGTACCTGAGCTTTGGCTATAAATAGAGACCTCATGCTCACTCATTTCTCACACCTTTCCATCATACTCTTCTCTCTATATCTGTTCTTCTATCCGATATTTCTACTCTCTAACATGTAGATCTTAGATCTATAATTGTTCTTCTTCTTGTTTAGTGTTTCTCTTTGTAGTTATGGAGATCACTCAAGGTGTAAACAAGATCAAAAAGTTCAAGCACAAAACATACATCAAGTCATTGTGTCACCTCCGAGATCTATCATTTCAGATCTCTCTCTTAATAAGTCTCACCAAGCATTGATTCTTGAAGACTTCACTTTGCGTGAATGTATTAAGTGTTACCTACACAATCACCATTGTTGTGTCTATACTTCTACTGTTGTGTAATAATGTGGTTGGTGTTGTAAACCATAAAGTATGTAGTGTGAAGGGAGTTGTTGTACCCATGTGAAAGAACACGACATCCTAGCTTAGGTGTCAGAAAATATTGTAGGCGGTGTAAAATGGTGTTGGTCCTATCCATTATGCAAGGACCCGGTGTGTAGCTTAGTACCGGATAAAGTGTAAGCGATGTAGAAGGGACTTGTTGTACCCATGTGAAAGAACACGACATCCTAGCTTAGGTGTCGGTAAAGATTGTAAGCCAATGTGTGAAGGTTTCTCCAGCGGTGTAAAGGAGATTCTTTTACTATTGAAGTCGAACTCTCGAGTAGGTGACTCAAGGAGTAGATGTGGGTAAAGGAAGGAGTCCTTTTATCCGAACCACTATAAATCATTTTGTCGGTTTGCATTTACTTTTCCTTATTGCTTTATCCTTTTACTTGCATTACTTGTGTGTGGTGTGATCTATCAATGTGCTACTTGATTCATATAGTCTTTGACTATAAACAAACGCTTCTCATCTTATGTCCCGCTAATGGACATTTGATACAAAAAGTTTTTAAAAAATAAAAGAAAACTATGCAACCCCCTTCTAGTTTTCTACACTTTTCTCATCTCCTAAACAGACTCGTGTTAACTCTTCAACCCCACCTCATAGGTTTGAAGAAGGAGAAAGCTCTCAAGTTAGACGCATGCAACGTCATAACAGGAAACTCGATATTGTCACCAACCATCTTGGTGAACTTTTAATAGAGCGTATTGAAGGTATTAAACACAAGGTTCGAGGTCTTGGCAAAGGACGATTGGCTATCCAAGGAAAGTTTAAGAAGATTGAAAAAGAACTCAGTGAAACCCGCAACCAAAAAATTAAGCTGAAGAAGAAACATAATAAACACAAAGATGAGACCATACTTGTTAATCTTAGAAATTCCAATATGGAAAAAGAGATTGCAGATACTAATCATAATCTTGAAGCGGTTATTGCACATAATCCATGAGCTTAAGAAGAACCGAGGAGTATCCACAAGTCTACTAATTAAACTCTTTTATTTCCAGCATTTATCTTTCAACTTTTATATTTTCAAATTTCTGTATTTCCTTTCCATCCAGCCACAAGATGTGTGGTATGAACAGTAAAGCTTGACATGTACATATAACAGACAAGTTATTTATTAATAAAAGTTATGTTTCCGTTATACCTCTTCATTTCATGGTTGTTATGTTACGATTAATCAACATATTAAGCCTCCTGCACCTTCATCTATATTCTCGTTCCCATTTATTAAATTTTCATCTCCAATTACCCGTATATCCTGCAAATTGATCATAGAGGATATGATTTTCTCAATTAAAAGTTATATCAAATAAGCATTTATATATTCTTATATATATTTGACAAATGCTTTGTGATACGAGTATATCATAATTGTTATATCATCTTGTTTATAGAAGGGATCTCAAGAAATAACCCACAACATCATCTATGTCACAATATGCCATCAGGAAACTAGTCGCTCAAAGTGTTGCTGCAGCCCTTGAAGCACAAGCTGCTACTATAAGAAATATTATCAATGCAATTAGAAACATGGATCAGAGAGAAGATCATGTGGTAAAGCAATGTAGCTATAAAGAGTTTATGATCTGCCAACCCTTTAACTTCAAAGGGATAGAAGGTGCATTTGGTCTCATCCACTGGTTTGAGAGAACCGTATAAGTCTTTTCCTGTAGCAATTATATTGAGGAGTGCAAGGTGAATTTTGCTACTGGTACCTTAACTGATGAACCACTATCCTTGCGTATCTTCTACGCCCAACCTATTGGGATAGAAGAAGCTTATAGAACCCTTTGGTCCGTATTTAAAAAACTCTTGATAAAGAAATGTTGTTCTCGCGTTGAGATTAAGAAGATGGAAGATGATTTCTACAATCTAACTGATAGGTGTGTAAACACCCATCTTTTTACCACTTAATTCCGGCTAAAACAAGACCAAAACACGTAATTAATATCATTTGTTTGGAATTATGCGTGGTTTTTGTGTTTATTGTGATTTCAGAGCTAACCGGATGAATATTAAAGAAAACATGGGATTGCACGGGTTTTATCAAGGAAAAAGACTCAAGATAAAGTCTATTGTCCAAGAGGTGCAAAAGATTTGAAGTCGCTGGGCCTATTCGAAGATTTATCGAAGAAAAGGACCAAAGATGGAAGATTTATATAAGTCGAAGAAACTCAAGTCTATTAAACGAAGAAATTAAAAGACGAGTTGAATTTAATCGACAACAAATCCCGAATCAGAATCGAAAACGGAAACTTTTCTGAAAAGACGAAAAGACACGAAGAACGGGAGAAAGCCCACTCACCAACCAAAGGAAACACCTATAAATAGGCCATCCCACACACATTTTTAGAGCTAGCTAGTTTTTCTTCTTCTTTTTCTTTCTCCTGGTTCGTTTAACACCATCACCACTAGGGTGATTGGTGATTTTTATTTTTAGTTCTTCAATCTTGTAATTTTAACCTTTGTTTCATCTTGTCAAAACATTAATCATCCAATTCAAAGTTCTTGTTTAATCTTTCATTTCATCTTGTTCATCTCCATTTTTATCTTCAAGTTCTTAAGTTTTATTTTTCTTGATTTGATCTTCAAAAGTTGTTTGGATTTGTGTTTTTATTAGTGGGATTTGTTGCTTATGTTATCTAAATGATTTGTGCTTAATTTGGTAAAACCTTTTTAAGTGTTTGATTTGATTTTGGTTAATTTTGTGTCCCGTGTTCTTCGCTTTTACTGTTACTGTAACTGGGTTTCTAAAACTTCCGAATCAGCCAAGAAGTTCCGAATGAGTCCTTCATTCGGAAACTTCCGAACCAAGCATTAGAGTTCCGAATCAAGAGAAAAGTTCCGAATGAACATTCATTCGGAATGTTCCGGATGAGTATGTTCCGAATGAGTGAATAGTGTCTTCCGAATCAGTTAGTTCCGAATCAATTATTTTTTGGGTATTTTTAAGTTACTGTTTTACTGTTGATGTTTCACTATTTCTCTGCTCACATTTCACAATTTACTTTTTAACTCTTTAACTTTAATTTTAATTTGATTTTAATTTGAACTTTAAATTTGCAACCAAGTTTTTGTTGATCTTAATTAAAGTAATTGCCTTTGCTTTAGACTTTCATTTATTATTAGAATAGAAAACCAAACCCCCTTATTTAGTAACCAAGAACAATCATTCCACTTTTAACTGAGATCAATTCGAGAGGATTCCGAGAAATTAGAACCCATACTAAATCGATGTATCAAATGGCGCCGCTGCCGGCTCTTCTCGTTAAGATCAAAAGTTTTTTGTGAGAAATTGGATTTTGGGATCCGTTCCCCGTGAACGTTACTTTTTCAAGAAAATTTTCAAAAACAACCAAAAAATATAAAATTTTCAAAAATCCTAAAAAGTAAAAAACAATAAAAACCAAAAATATTTTTGCTTTGTTTTTCCTTGTTCGTTCTTTTGCAGGTGTATGCGCACTCGATCCACGTCTTATCAAGAGCCCGAGCCTCTCGATAACTTAGACATGGCTGGTGTTCAAAACAACAATAACATACCACCTCCGAACAACAATAATAACAACAACAACCCACCTTTCAACAACATGAATAACAACAACAATGAGCCCCTTCCGGATAATCGCCCAATGATTGAATTGCTGCAAGCTCATGTTGATGGCAACACGGATCCAATTGTTATACCACCAATTGCCGCCAACAATTTCGAGCTAAAGTCAGGCTTTATCCAGATGGTATCCGCTCAGCCGTTCTTGGGACGCACCATTGATGACCCACACGACCATATCAAGAGATTTCTACAACTCACCAACACGGTCAAATTCAATGGAGTTCCACAGGAGGTCATAAGGTTACAACTTTTTCCCTTTTCTTTAGAGGGACAAGCCCAGCATTGGCTTGCTAAGGAACCGCCACAGAGTATTCTCTCGTGGACGGATTTGGAAACAAAGTTTATCAACTACTTTTTTCCACCCTCTCGTACTACCGCTTTGCGGAATGAGATTATAAACTTTGAACAAAAGTACGATGAGTCATTCAGTGAATCTTGGGATCGTTTCAAAGATCTTTTAAGAAAATGCCCACAACATGGTTTTACCAAAGTACATCAAATTAATACTTTTTACAATGGTTTAAGCATGAGTGATCAAGATTCACTGAATAGTGCCTCAGGGGGTAATTTATTGGCTAAGACTTCCAATGCTGCTTGGGATATCATTGAGAACAAGTCTCGTGTGCAAACCAAGAGCGTTAGGACCAATGTTGCTAGTGCTAGCACTAATGACAGCGACAAGCGATTAGACAAAATCACCACGCTTCTTGAATCGCTTGTCACACATACCGTCAGCAACAACAACAGCAACAACGCTAAGAACGCACAAGTCAACGCTGTCAGCCAACCTTGTGAGATATGCGGTGGTCCCCACTCGTACACAACTTGTACCGCCACCCAAGATTACCCTGCTGAGAATGTGAATGCGGCATATGGCACCTACCAACAACCTGCTTATCAAGCTAGACCTCAAGGTGACCGTAACTTGCTTAGCTACCGCAGCAACAACTATCTTTCACCACCTGGCTTTCCTCCAACCAACCCAAACCAACAACAAAACCTTAACCGCCCCACTCAACAACAACAACAACCTCGACAACCATATATCCCACCTCACAAGCAGCAACAACCGCCTCAACGTAACAATCAAGTATACCAACAACCTGCTTACCAACCACCTGCATACAATGCTCCTTCCAACCAAACCAACACTGCACTACACCAAGAGGTCGCCACCTATATGAGGACCAATGATGTGATAGTGGGAAATCTCCAAGAAGAAGTGCGCAATTTGAAGGCAGATCTGGTCAAGCAAGGAAACGATTTGCGAGCTGATATGAGAAACACGTTGGATAGCCAGACTAATGATCTGAGGAACATGATGGCTAGTTTTTTCCAAAGTAGTCAACCCTCTTCTTCGGGTACTCTTCCGAGTAACACCGTTGCGAACCCAAGAGGGGAGATGAAAGCAATCACTACTAGAAGTGGTAAAGGTACCAAGGAACCCGAGCTTCCTATACCGCCACCGGTGGTTGTGACTAAGGAGAACGAGTCGCCTGCTCCTATTCCTCATCCTTCTCCTTCCCCAAATTCTCCACCTCTTCTTTCTACCCCTCCTCCACCCGTGATTGTAAGTGATCCTATACTCCCAAAGCCTTCCTCTTCTTCCAATATACCTTATCCTTCAAGGTTGAGGAAAGAGAAGCAAAAGAGCAAGGATGATATTCAGGTTTCTAACTTTCTTAAAATGTTTAAACAACTGAATTTCAATATCTCCTTCGCTGAGGCTCTCGCTCACATGCCCAAGTATGCTAAAATGTTTAAAGACCTTCTGAGCGACAAGGAAAAGCTCCTCGACATTGCTAACACCCAACTTAATGAGAACTGCTCTGCAGTGCTCTTAAGGAAATTACCAACCAAGCTTGGTGATCCGGGTCGTTTTCTTATCCCTTGCAATTTCCCGGGAGTAGAGAATTGCATGGCTCTAGCCGATCTAGGTGCCAGTATTAATCTCATGCCTCTAAGTGTTTGGAAGCAATTATCTCTCCCAGAGCTAGTCCCCACCAAGATGACTTTGGA
The DNA here is from genome assembly GCA_025667525.1 of Glebionis coronaria. Lineage (NCBI taxonomy): Eukaryota > Viridiplantae > Streptophyta > Magnoliopsida > Asterales > Asteraceae > Glebionis > Glebionis coronaria. Next base: position 176,080,363 of record CM046874.1, read on the forward strand.
ATTGGCGAACCGTACGGTTGCTTATCCAGTGGGGATAGCCGAAGATGTTATTGTAGGAGTCGACAAATTCACCTTCCCTGCTGATTTTGTTGTCGTCGACTACGAGATGGACCCCCGTGTGCCACTTATTGTTGGTCGTCCATTCTTGAGGACCGGTCGCACTCTTATTGATGTTGAAGCCGGAGAGCTTATCATGAGAGTGGGTGACGACAAAGTAGTCTTCAACATGGGAAAGTTGTCCAAACAACCTTATTCGTATGAGAGCGTTAATTGTATTGACGTTCTTGATGAGGCTTGTGAAGAACACTTTAATGATGCTTGCAAAAGTATTCCTACTTCTCTTCCCAATGTTGAGACCGTGTCCTCCATTGATTCATCGTTGTCTCTATTTGGAGATAATGATTTATTCTGGAACAATCTTGAAGCTACCATGGGAGATGCGAATTTACCCACTAATGATTCTCCCACCGAGGGGGATGAAGATATGAGTTTCTTTGACAATCTGCTCACCGAAGACAATCCTTCGCCTCCATCTCCCACGGTTATTGCTATCGATGCCACGACTTTACAAACGCCTCCCGTCGAAAATCCTCCGGATTTAGAATTAAAGGAGTTGCCGCCACATCTCGAGTACGTGTTCCTTGACGACAACAAGAAGTCGCCCGTCATTATTGCAAAGGATTTGAAAGATGCAGAGAAGACCCGCCTCGTTGCTGTGTTGAAAGCTCACAAGAAGGCTATTACGTGGAAAATCTCGGATATTCGTGGTATTGATCCTCACTTCTGCACGCACAAAATTCTCATGGAGGACGACTTCAAGCCCACTATTCAAAGCCAACGAAGGGTGAATCCAAAAATCCATGAAGTCATCAAAACAGAGGTTATCAAACTTCTTGATGCGGGTATGATTTACCCTATTTCGGATTCCCCGTGGGTTAGTCCAATCCATTGTGTGCCCAAGAAGGGCGGAATAACCGTTGTTCCCAATGAACACAACGAGTTGATTCCCACTCGTCTCGTTACTGGGTGGAGAGTTTGTATAGACTACCGCAAACTCAATGATGCCACGAGAAAGGATCATTTCCCTCTACCTTTCATGGACCAAATGCTTGAACGATTAGCCGGTAATGAATATTACTGCTTTCTTGATGGTTTCTCGGGTTATTTCCAAATACCCATCGATCCCCAAGATCAAGAGAAGACTACATTCACTTGTCCCTACGGCACTTTCGCTTACAAAAGAATGCCTTTTGGCTTATGTAATGCGCCCGGGACTTTTCAAAGGTGTATGTTAGCTATCTTCCATGACATGGTTGAACAAACCATGGAAGTCTTCATGGATGATTTCTCGGTCTTCGGGGATTCCTTCTCATCTTGCCTTGCCAATTTAGAACGTATGCTAAAGCGGTGCGAAGACACTCGCCTAGTTCTAAATTGGGAAAAATGCCATTTCATGGTAAAAGAAGGCGTCGTGCTTGGACATAAGATTTCGAAAGCCGGTCTTGAAGTAGACCGTGCTAAAGTTGATGTTATAGCAAAGTTGCCTCCACCTTCCACTGTGAAGGGTGTGCGAAGTTTCTTGGGTCATGCGGGCTTCTATCGTCGATTCATTAAAGACTTTTCTCAAATCGCTCGCCCGATGACCCACCTCTTGGAAAAAGATACTCCATTTATCTTCTCCAAAGAGTGCCTTGAAGCCTTTAACTCACTTAAGGATAAGCTAACTAAGGCACCCGTCTTAGTTACCCCTAATTGGGAGCTTCCCTTTGAGTTGATGTGCGATGCTAGCGATTTTGCTATTGGAGCGGTTCTTGGACAAAGAGTGAACAAACACTTCCAACCGATCCATTATGCTAGCAAGACAATGACAGGGGCACAATTGCATTATACGACAACCGAAAAGGAGCTTTTAGCTGTTGTCTATGCTTTTGAAAAATTCTGCCCCTATCTTGTCCTTTCCACCACCATTGTGTATACCGATCATTCCGCGTTGAAGTACTTGTTGACAAAGCAAGATTCCAAACCAAGACTTCTTCGTGGGTTTTGCTGCTCCAGGAATTTAAAATCAACATCCGCGATAAAAAAGGAGCAGAAAACCTAGCCGCGGACCATCTTAGTAGACTTGAGGATCCATACCAAGGGGATCATCCGACCAAAGAAATCAATGATTCTTTTCCCTTGGAGACCTTAATGTCTATAAACTCGAAGCCGAATGAAACCCCGTGGTTTGCGGACTTTGCAAATTACTTGGCGGGTGGAATTCTCAAGGAAGGGTTGACGTCCCAGCAAAAGAAGAAGTTCTTTACCGACATCAAGACTTACTTTTGGGACGACCCTTACCTATTCAAACAATGTGCTGATTTGATAATTCGCCGATGTGTTGATGGACCGGCAGCGTCGGACATCCTTGATGCTTGCCACAAAGGACCCACCGGTGGTCACTTTGGTCCCAACTACACCGCAAAGAAAGTGTTTGATTCGGGATTTTATTGGCCCTCCATATATCGTGATGCTCACAATATGGTTAAGCGATGTGATGTTTGCCAAAAGCAAGGCAAAATCACACATAAAGACGAGATGCCTCAGAATTTCATTCAAGAGTGTGAAATTTTTGATGTTTGGGGTATCGACTTTATGGGGCCATTCCCCTCGTCTAAAGGAAACAAATACATCCTTGTAGCCGTCGACTACGTTTCAAAGTGGGTTGAGGCCAAAGCTTTGCCTACTAATGACGCAAGGGTGGTTTGTAACTTTTTGAAGGCTCTATTCGCTAGATTCGGTGTGCCTCGCGCCATTATTAGTGATCGTGGGACTCATTTCTGCAATGATCAATTTGCTCGAGCCATGGCTAAGTACGGTGTAAACCATCGTCTTTCCACAGCCTACCACCCACAAACTAATGGCCAGGCCGAAATATCCAACCGAGGGCTGAAGCGAATTCTTGAAAGGACCGTGGGAGAGCATCGTGCCGCATGGGCCGATAAACTTGATGATGCTTTGTGGGCTTTCCGTACTGCTTACAAGACCCCGATCGGCTATACGCCTTATTGTCTTGTGTACGGGAAAGCGTGCCACCTCCCCATTGAGTTGGAGCACAAGGCTTATTGGGCCTTGAAGTGGGCCAATTTTGATATTAACAAAGCCGGTGACCTACGCAAGATCCAACTCAATGAGCTGAATGAACTCCGTAATGAGGCTTATGAAAATTCTTTGATCTATAAGGAAAGAACTAAGCTCATTCACGACTCCAAGATCAAAAACCGAGAGTTCCATGTTGGAGACAAAGTCTTACTTTTTAACTCTCGGTTGAAAATCTTTTCGGGAAAGCTCAAATCTCGTTGGTCCGGCCCATTCACCATTGCCCAAATTTTTCCATATGGTACTCTCGAGCTCGCTCAACCTAATGGACCAAATTTTAAGGTGAATGGCCAACGAGTGAAGTTGTACTTTGGTGAGGACACCTCTAAGGAGGTGATTCCATCCCTCACCACGTTCCCCATGAACTAATTTTGGGTCGAGTTAGGCTCGTGACTCGGTTATCAAAAACAAGCGCTCCTCGGGAGGCAGCCCGAGTATCTATCCTTGTATGTTCTAATCCCCTAAGTGTAGGGGGGGACTTCTATATGTGTTGGCCTTTGTGTGGTGATGTGATTACAGGGATAAGTGCACTCTTGGAATCTTTGAAGAACCGTGCTCCCGTGTTTATCCGAAATCCGGTTTTATCTCTCAACTACCGTGATTCAATTTTCTTCATACTCACATTTGAAATTGATCACTTTAGTCGTCTCTTCCTTAACTTGAGTTAACCAAACGTGCACAATGTCATAAGTGTAGGGGAGACTTCTCCCACATGCTTAAACATTGAGGACAATGTTTATCTTAAGTGTAGGGGGGACTTCTATCGAAGTTTTAAGTGGACTTTTCCATGAAAATGCCTTCAATTAACCGGAAAATCCTATTTTTCAACATTTTTCAAATTTTTTATTAACTTTGGCCATTTAGTCGTAATTTTTAAATTTTTATCGTTGCTTTCATATGTATATATCCCGCAATAAAGTCAAAAATATTAATAAAGTGGTGTAGCTAGTTTAGAAGCCTTTGATATATTAGGCCCGTTGCGTTTATTTTGACTCAACCCGAATAGACTTATCCAAGTTTATTCTAGCTAGTATCCTTAACCATATAGACCTTAATTGGTTTATTAGGCTAAGTATCCACGAGTCTCATTACTTGAGATTTTAAACTGTGGAGGACGAGAAATGATAGAGTCAATTATAAGTCGGTATTCTCGCGCAAGCCCACTTGGTGTAATTATTTGCCTATTCTCTCATCACTTGCTAATAATTTATCTGCAATAAGTAAGGTCTTACGATTTGAAAAGTTACTTAGCTTCTAGCCCAAGATCGTTTAAAAGTTGCTCGGTAATGATAAGAGTTCATAGCCAAGGCATAACTTATGAAGCGGGGCGCGAAGATTGGCGAGTCCGAAAAGGCCCTAACAAGGCATGAGGATTCAATTTTATTGCTGAAGATCCAAAGTGATGTGAAAAGCATTATTCCTAAAGTCAATATGAAGGATCAAGACTCACGACGAAAAGCAATCAACTCCCATAAAGATCATGGAGAAGTCTATCCGAAAAGACCCTAACAAGGTATGAGGATAAATAGATCCAAGTCCGAAAAGGAGGCGGATCGTTGTATCTCAAAATCCCAATTAGAGATTGAAGAAATAATCATGAAGTCGTGGTCAACAAAGTTGGAGAACCCCTCAAAAGTCTCCAAGTGAAGAAACTCTATTATGATGAGAAGACCATTATCTCAAGAACGTCTCTCGAAGATATGAAGTATGAAGTACATGCCAAATATCGGCCCGAGAAAGGTCTCAAATCGTGAACCAAGTTATGCCAAGATATGAACTTTTTGATATCCCGAGAAGCAGTTTTAAGAGATTTTGTCCTTTAGCTAAATATTGATCAAATCGTCCTACTTTGCTTTCAGCCCTAATAAACTATCGAAATAAGTCCAAAGATGCATCTTCATGATCATTCTAAGACAAAAATAAAATATAAGAGATACACCTAGGAATAAGGGAGTTTAAGCATTTAATTAAGCCATGTGTGTAAGTGTTTGAATTGCTAACTTATAATAACAATGATCTCGTTTTTAAGCTTAGTTTGGGGAACGTGAAACTTGAGGGTGATAAATCTTCGCAGCACCAAAGCCCTAATGTAAGTCATCGATTTCTCTACAAGTTATTTCCATGTAGCTATTTTCAAGTGAAAATGGTTTTCTATCCTTTTGTTACCTTTGAAGTTTTATTTCTTTAATTTTTGTTTAGTAGTATTTTAAATAAGGCCAAGGTTGATTAATTATGAGAAAAGTGTAAGCTTGCTTTATCACTAAGCATTGCATGAGGGCATGGCAATGGTTAAGTGTAGGGGATTTGATAGGTGTGTAAACACCCATCTTTTTACCACTTAATTCCGGCTAAAACAAGACCAAAACACGTAATTAATATCATTTGTTTGGAATTATGCGTGGTTTTTGTGTTTATTGTGATTTCAGAGCTAACCGGATGAATATTAAAGAAAACATGGGATTGCACGGGTTTTATCAAGGAAAAAGACTCAAGATAAAGTCTATTGTCCAAGAGGTGCAAAAGATTTGAAGTCGCTGGGCCTATTCGAAGATTTATCGAAGAAAAGGACCAAAGATGGAAGATTTATATAAGTCGAAGAAACTCAAGTCTATTAAACGAAGAAATTAAAAGACGAGTTGAATTTAATCGACAACAAATCCCGAATCAGAATCGAAAACGGAAACTTTTCTGAAAAGACGAAAAGACACGAAGAACGGGAGAAAGCCCACTCACCAACCAAAGGAAACACCTATAAATAGGCCATCCCACACACATTTTTAGAGCTAGCTAGTTTTTCTTCTTCTTTTTCTTTCTCCTGGTTCGTTTAACACCATCACCACTAGGGTGATTGGTGATTTTTATTTTTAGTTCTTCAATCTTGTAATTTTAACCTTTGTTTCATCTTGTCAAAACATTAATCATCCAATTCAAAGTTCTTGTTTAATCTTTCATTTCATCTTGTTCATCTCCATTTTTATCTTCAAGTTCTTAAGTTTTATTTTTCTTGATTTGATCTTCAAAAGTTGTTTGGATTTGTGTTTTTATTAGTGGGATTTGTTGCTTATGTTATCTAAATGATTTGTGCTTAATTTGGTAAAACCTTTTTAAGTGTTTGATTTGATTTTGGTTAATTTTGTGTCCCGTGTTCTTCGCTTTTACTGTTACTGTAACTGGGTTTCTAAAACTTCCGAATCAGCCAAGAAGTTCCGAATGAGTCCTTCATTCGGAAACTTCCGAACCAAGCATTAGAGTTCCGAATCAAGAGAAAACTTCCGAATCAAGCTTTCATCCGGAAAGTTCCGAATCAGTCATAAAGTTCCGAACCAAGCCTTTCATTCGGAAGTTTAAAACTTCCGAACCAGTGACTTCCGGACGAGACAAAAGTTCCGAATCAGCTCAGACTTCCGAATCAAGGAGAAGTTCCGAATGAACATTCATTCGGAATGTTCCGGATGAGTATGTTCCGAATGAGTGAATAGTGTCTTCCGAATCAGTTAGTTCCGAATCAATTATTTTTTGGGTATTTTTAAGTTACTGTTTTACTGTTGATGTTTCACTATTTCTCTGCTCACATTTCACAATTTACTTTTTAACTCTTTAACTTTAATTTTAATTTGATTTTAATTTGAACTTTAAATTTGCAACCAAGTTTTTGTTGATCTTAATTAAAGTAATTGCCTTTGCTTTAGACTTTCATTTATTATTAGAATAGAAAACCAAACCCCCTTATTTAGTAACCAAGAACAATCATTCCACTTTTAACTGAGATCAATTCGAGAGGATTCCGAGAAATTAGAACCCATACTAAATCGATGTATCACTAACTGTGAAAGGAAATGATATTAAAACTTACATAAGAAGATTTCAATAATTGGCAATACTATGCCTACTATGGTGCCAAATTATGAGAAATGATGGAAGCCTTTATTGGAGGATTGCCCCAAAGTATTGATAGAAATATTAGCTCTTGAAAGCCCCAAACTTTGGAGGAAGCTATTAACATAACAAAAAAGTTAATAGATCAGGTCATTAAGCACAATTTTGTGCAAGAAACCGGTGATTACAAACGAAAGTTTGATGATAGAAATAGCCTTCACCAACTACCAAATCCCCAGCTGCAACTACCCTAACAATGATCACCACCAGCAAGAAATTTCCGTAACGTATGTTGTTAATCCAACTAAGAGCTATGTATATGATGGAAAACTTCCTCTATGTATGAGATGTAACCAACATCACAAAAGATCTTGCCCTGCTAAGTTCCAAACTTACAACAAGTTAGGCCATCTTTCCCGGAACTACCGAAGTAAAGGGCCTGATAATCCATACCTTTGATATATCTCCAATATATTTTATATACATATTCTATAAATTTATAGGTCTACGGGGACTAAACCGATGTCTTTGACTTTTTTTACGTTTGATTTCGTTAACCAAGAAAATTACGACGTCAGTCTTTTGAGACCAAAATTAGTATCTGTATAATCTTTAGCGACTAATAATTGCCTCTACAAGTAGTGCTTAAAGAAACTCTACTTCGTTGAGCGAACATTTAGGACTACATGTAGGGACTACAAGTGGCGGTTGAGGTTTCTTTGACATTCTTGACCAAACATTTAAGAATTTTGTCTAGGCTCTAAAGTTTTTATTCAAAAAAACAATGGCCACCTTTAAGGACGCAGTCCCCAAGGGTATGTTGGTACGACGAAATAAAATAGTAATGAAATATAATGAGCATCGTAATGGAATAACTCAAGTAATGAAATGATACATTACGATTGTAATTATGTTTGGTTGTGCAAATAAAATAAAATGTAATTAAAAATAAAAAGATTAAAGAACCTTAATGATGTATATTTTTTGTTTGATGAGTAATTAATAAAGGGTTTTTATGTAATTTCATTCCATTTCATGACGTAATAAAAAAAGAAAGGCCCCCTAATGAATAAAAATAAAGATTTTTGACGTAGTGAGTGCTTGTGTGTAATAAATCATTATATTACGTAATTGCAAACAAACAATTTTTTTTCAACTTATCGCAATGATATTTTCTATTTCCATTTTCATTACGATATATCAAACGGTACGTTAAACTAACAATCAAGGACTAGTTACTCTTATACTTTACATGAGTATTTATTACTAGGGATGACACCCCTGAGTAATGGGTACGGGTATATCAAACTCGTCACCCACCCACATAGATTTTTTTAAAACTCATCACCCACCCGTCACCCACTACTGGGTATAATTTTTTACCCATACCCATACCCGTAGGTATTTGTTACCTGTGGGTTAACCTATGCGTTAATGCATTAAAACAAAATCACAAAACATTGATATGTATGTAAACTGGCTATTAAAATGAGTAATAAGACACCAATTATTTTTCCAAGTATCAAGTTCACAAAAGACTTAAACATGTGTCTCAAGTTCACAAAAGGCTTAACAAGTATATATCAATCGTGTATAACTATGGAAGAACTGCTATTTCAAACCTCAAAGGAGGAACTGAGAAGCGTGGATTAGACATAAATATATATTAGATTTTTGGATTCTTCATATTCTCTTTTTAATCTCGAGACACCTACAAACTATTAGTTTCTTGTGCTTTCATTGAAAATTGATAATTATTAAATATACATTTATAACATCATAAATATTGTTTAATTTTAGATGGGTTAATGGGTACACATAAGGTATTTTAATGAGTATACCTACGGGTATTTTAATGGGTATACCCGTAGGTATTTTAAATCGGTATCATGGATTTACCCGTGATGGATATACTTTACCCGCCAACCACCAATGAGTATTATTTTTTACCCATACTCATACCCATTGGTACAAATTGACGAAATTACCCACCCATTTTTGTACGAGTACCCGTAGATTGTGGGTTTTTTACACCCATTACCATCCTTATTTATTACATAGTATGAACACATTCAAAGCTAAATTTTTGACACCATCCTCCATGAGACCACTTTTTACTCCATCTAATTACTCCCTCCGTCCTATAATAAGTGTCCACTATGGAATATTCCAAGTCTTTGTTACTAAACTTTGACTATAAATATTTGTACTTGTGTTATATAATACTCGATGAAAATTATACCAATGAAAATAATTTTTAAAATCGAATCTATTCATATGATTTTCGTCAGGTATTATATAACATAAGTACAAATATTTATGATCAAGTTTAGTAACAAAGACTTTAAATATTCAATAGTAGACACTTAATATGTGACAGAGGTAGTAACAAGTTACAATATTCACATCATTTTTTAAAGAAAATAAACAACAATCTAACTGATGATCAGATGCGCTATACTATTTCGAAACTGCATTAACAGTTTAGACAAGGTTCGAAATGTAGCTAACTCACCAGGCCATGGACAGTTAAAAATGACCTTTGACGATCGATACTTGATCATGAGCATCAATAGAATTATGAAGTTGCAAATTTCATCCGGAACTCAAGCATGAGTTTCACTTAATTAAGTTGTTTTCTTACTTTAAACAGAACATTTGGAGTTACAAACTATAAGTTACATGCATGTCTCTTTGTATTAATTTGATCTTTTTAGGATAGTTAACATTCCTTTGACAAAAACACTCACATATATCTCAAACAAGGTTTCAATTATAAGCACTATTTATGGTGGATACGCCTAAACTCACATGCGAGAGTTTTTATTTAAGCACTATTTATGTTGAATATGATTGGAAACCTTCTAGATGCTTGAGTTGTAAGATTTTTGGGCAAGTATTTAAGGATTGTCCTAAAGTTACGAGATCAATTGGGGTAAAGAATGTGAACAAGCATAAACAAGTAGCTACACGTGTACGAATTGTCCCTAAGATGAACTTTAAACCGGTTACTCAGGATTATCAAAAGATAGGAAAGAAGAATAGTACTTCAAGTGGTAGGAAAAAACAAGCTGTCTTGCGGCCTAGTAAAGAGGTAAAGTACAAATAAAGAGGTTAGTAACTTAAATTCTTTTGAGACGCTCAATTCTGTTGAAAATGACGATGATTTTGGTATAAATTGTGGGAATTCTAAGTTGGTTGGTTTAGATGACTCTTCGAGTGGGTTTATGTCTAAGGATGGTAATCCTCATCCGGAAGTTAGCTATACCCCGATTATTGAGAACATTGACAATATTGAAAACAAGATTGTTGAATTATAATTTACTCTTATGGATGATCAGGAGTTTCATACAGGCGATAGGGGCTTCACGGGGATAACATGAATTGTACAAAAAGTAGTTGAACCGGTTTCTATAAAAAGGGGTGATATCTCAGGTGAGCTTAATAACAAGGATGTGGTTGAACCTGTAAATGATAAATGATATGGCAAAGTTTCTGGCTGCTAAAAGGTTTGATATGAGATATGGTACTAATAGTTTGTGAGAAAATGAAAAAATTCTTACAAGAATACTGATGATGACTACGACCCATATCATGATGATATGTATGACGACCAGGATATTCCAGAAAGTGCTCAGTCTATTGCTGATAATCTTGGACACAAGAAATTTTAGTTTTCAATATGTTATATGCGATTTTTTAGTTGTTTTACTTGTTTCTTCTCGATAGGAAGTTGTTTCTCTATGAACATGCACATATGTAAATTCACCTGCATTCTTGTAATTAAACAATTTTTTAATAATAAATTTTACCAAAAAACCATTTACCAAAATAATGTTGAATAACTAATTACAATAATAACAATTTACATATTTATTACGTAGTGTGGACACATCAAAGCTAAATTGTTAGGTGTGTAAATCCAGTATCTTACATCGGTTGAAATATAATCTCAAAATCAATATATAAGCTTGGTGAGCTACTCCTTTTATCAACGACTGATTTTAGAATGAAACTTCAATGGGTTTATGTGTTAGACTTAGTGAGATGTTAGGTCAAGGATTCCTACAATTGGTATCAGAGTCAGGTTGGGGCCAGTGGTGATTTGAATGGTGTTCTTTTGGTTAAACCCCGGTTCGACGATATTAGTGGATCCCGGTAAATCTTGTACCGAAAGAAAGCCGGTTATAAGGTAGGGTGTTTCGATGGTAAATGTCGACGGTATGAAAAAAGTGAGATCGTGGCTATACTCGAAGGAGAGGCCCATAGTGATTTGGGTGTGAGGGAGGTATTGTTGAGTGTACAAACCCAGTAACAACATCGGTTGAAACATAATCTCAATATCAAGATATAAATTTAGTGGACTATTTCTTTTATCACCGATTGATTTTAAATATTAGACTTAGTGAGATAATGGGTAAAAAATTTACGTAGTGTGGACACATTGAAAGCTAAATTGTTGTCGCCATTCTCCAAGAAACCACTCTTTACTCCATCTAACAAGTTGCAAGTATGCATTCACACCATTTTTTTAGAGAAATTAAACAACGATCTAACTGATGATCAGATGCGCTATACTATTTCGAACTGCATTAACACTTTAGACAAGGTTAAACAGTTGGCCTGTAAATTTACTGAACTTTTCTTAGTCATGGTTTCTGACCTTTGACGATCGACTTGATCATGAACATCAATCGAATCATGAGCTTGCACATTTATCCGGAACTCGGGCATGAGTTTCACTTAATTAAGTTAATTTCTTACTTCAAACAGAACATCTGGAGTTGAAAACTATAAACATGCATGTCTCTTTGTATTAATTTGATCTTTTAGGATAGTTAGCATTCCTTTGTGATTTACAGTTTGGATTTAGCGAATTTTTCGAAATCATAATTCAAGAATAATGAATATCCAATGATGCCGTTGTATGCATGGGGATGGTTCCAAGAAGTAAATTAAGAATATATAGATCTAGGATCTGATGCATATATATATATATACGGGTACGTGCATCCCTAGAGCTATGTGGCCGACCACTCTCACTACACTCTAATCCATGAATCTTGAATTTATTTCGATCTATATTGGCTTTATACAATTAAAACGGATATATAGATGTTAATTAACGGGTTGAAATCACTTGTTTTTAAACCATTTTCTTTTTAATTCCATTTTGATGCATATTAATGACTATGCATGTGCGTGCCGATCAAAAACGAATTCTCTCCACTGTGGGCTGCAGCTCAGCTGGCGTGATGCACTGGGTTTATATCCACTGTGGGCTGCAGGTTGTGGGTTCGATCCTTGTGGTCGTCGCATTATGCATAAATTTAACTCATACCTCACACGGGCCCACGTGGGGAATTCTCCCTGGAAACCCCTTTGGGGGCTGGGTTTGCCCGCTATGCGGAGCTCGAACTCGGGGTGCTCGTTGAAATATTGCGAGTAGGCTTCCGTTTAATTATTTGCCGTTTCCAAAAAAAAAAAACGAATTCTCTCACCAGAGCTACTATATATAACGATTTAAAATACTGAAATTTACTTCACTTTGCGTTCTACTCATATTACCGGCCTGATAAACCTATCATTTGCCTAAATTTTTTCCAAATCATATCAATTAATGGGTCGAACACTAAACCGAGTTGGAGCAATTAGATCATTGTAATTAATAGCAGCATTTCTTGCGCGTAACTTATGAAGGACGATTATGCATGTAGAATGCGTAGGGAATGTTTAATAGAGTGCAAAATACCTCATAAGTTAAATTGTTGGCATTTCACATGTGCCCTCAGCAATATTAGGAAGAACAGTTAGTTCTGGTGAGTGGTGATCACAAAATATGCATTAACACACAATAAATGGTACCATTATATTAGAAGTCCTTCTGCGGAATTGATTCATCTCTAATACCAGTTAGGAGTATAGTTTTAGACTAGTGGTAATGATAAGGTCGACCTGCCTCAATTCCCCTTCCTGACCAAGTCGCACCCTACTACACACATGCGTGAAAGTTAGCCAAGCCCCTTTTGTGAGATGCTCGGAGTTGACTTGGTAAAAGTTTATGACAAGCTGATCTTACATTTGGTCGAGCTTGAGCCTTTTTAGGGCGTATTTAATACACAAGGTGAGTAAGAGCTTCAGCTCGATTAGGCTCATGAGACTAAATTAGTATAAACAAACAAGAGAAATGCTTGTGCTTTTATATATGTTAATAGACTTCATCTACGTGTATAGACTTAACATCTTGTGTATATTTATGTACAAATGAAATTAAAGTTAAATAAAAGAGCTTAAGTAGATCATTATTTCAGTTAGGCCGATCAAAAGAATGAGCCGAGCTTGAGCCTAAGAGACATGTGACGGTCGGAGCTTGAGGTATCATAAAGTTAGGAGCCATGGAGCTCGAGGCTTATAAATATAAACGCTCAAGCCTTATAGATATGACTGAGTCTTGTTTGAGCTTTGACAAGCTGAGATTCGGCTTTTCTACAAGCCTAAAAAGAATTGCAAATTGACCAAAGACAAACAAATAACCTGAACCAGTCATGGCCCAAAGATATTTTGATCCAAACAAGATTTGACCCAAGTTTTACCAGCATTTACCGTACAATGAGGTCATAAGCATGTGCAAAGGTTGTGTGCGAAATGGCTAAGCATCTTGCCTTCAAAAGTGGTCAACTAGTTTTCTTCACACCCTCTCGTGCTACCAAAGGCTTTGCATGAAAACATGAAGAAGGTTCATTTTGGTTCAACTTCAGAAATTCTAAAGATCAAATTTATTGGTCCAAAAACTTTTTTTTTTGGAAACGGCAAATAATTCAACGGACGCCTACTCGTAATATTTCAACGAGCACCCCAGGTTCGAGCTCCGCATAGCGGGCAAACCCAGCCCCCAAAGGGATCTCCAGGGAGAATTCCCCACGTGTGCCCGTGTGAGGTATGAGTTACATTACACTAATGCGACGACCACAAGGATCGAACTCACAACCTGCAGCCCACAGTGGTTGTAAACCCAGTGCATCGCGCCAGCTGGGCTGGAGGTCATTTGCGTCCAAAAACTTTTTAATGCAGAACCAATGTATATCATGACAGAAGTTCTTAAATACAAAATTAACAGTTTTAAGGGTATCACTAAATACAATTACTCCACAAAATATTTCAAATATTATAACAGCTCGTCTTTTCTTGACCATTCAACAAAAACCGATAAGTAACTTTACACTAAACTAATTGTGTTTAAATCACACCTCTTTACTTGGTACAAAAGGCCCGTTAATTAACTAACGACGACAAATCTCTCGTACTTTTGGACGTAGGATTCGGAGTCTTTATAGAAAAAAGAGAACGGTTGCTTCGTGGGCGAGTTGTGAATGTCTTCGTTGTCTACTTAAGAGCATGCCGAGACCTATTAAAGAGGATTTTGGAGTATCTTTTATCCCACTTGTGCATCATGTGGAATGTTTTTTAATGATAAAGAAACTAAATTTGTACTGTTTTAAACAAATTCTAAGCTTAGAGCTTAAGGGTCATAAAGATCCATTTATGCCGTAGAGCAATAACATTAACAACAATTCGTCGTACATGTGGGAAGTATAAAAAAGCATCTAAAGAAGAGAAACGATTGCTTGCAGGGACATGGTTGATTAGTTTAGCAGCATTAGGAAGAAAGTACAACATAAAGCAATCTGGTTGGCAATTATTCATGTTGAAGTATTTGAGCTTAGGTTAGCTATTATTTATGTTGGAGTTTAATGCTAGCATATGAAAACTTGATAGCATTTAAAGTATTTGTATTCCTTGGTGTGATGTTTTTTTTTATCTAAGGGTCCGTTTGGTTAGTGGGTTATCACAGGTTTAGGCGGATAGAATGTTAAAATGTAATGTTTGGTACAAATTGTCAGGATTTAAATAAGCTTTAGTTCTAATTTTCAATCACTGGCCTTACTAGTGGGTTTATGAAATCAAACATTGTTGAGATATTTTTTTTAATACAAATAAGTTATCAACCGATAGTTTTGTCATCATTTTCTTCTTTTTTAATTTAAAATTAATTTAAATTAATATTTTATTAATTTTATTATTTATTTTATATGTCTAACTCTAAACACAAACCTAAACTAACTATTTTATAAACCCACATTTAAAATAAAATCCGACTTTAAACCAAACGGACCATAAGTTCTTTCAAGTTTCAACTTAAGTTTTAGAAAGGATAATAACTTTGGTTTGTTTTTTGTTGTGTACGTCTTTTTGTATTCTTCTTTGAGCCTCCTGTTTGGAACCCTTATGATCAAGGTCTTTAAGATCGGGATCTTACTTAGAATCGTTTTCGTGTTTGGAAGATTGAGATCGTAAAGTAGGATCGGGATCGTAAAACTCTATTGTAATGTAATTTTCTTAGTAGTTTTTGCAATATTTTACAAATTTACAAATTAATATACATATTAAACACAAAATTATACAAATATATCATAAAAATGTGGTCCTAAATAATGATTATGAAATGTATAAGAAGAGTTACGTGTTGTTTTTTAGATTATACAAAATAGAACTATAAATTTTGTGGTTTTTTAGTTTGTCTTTCGAGAAAAAGTAAGATCGGATCGTAGTAGATCCTATGATCAAGATCAGAATCCTATAAGATCTTAAGCATGCAAAGATCCTACGTAAGATCCAGATCGTTTTTCCTTTCTAGTATCGTAAAATTGTAAGATCATAAGATCAAGATCGGTATCTTGACAACCTTGCTTTCTACTATATTTTTGCTAGGAATAGGGATTGATAATCAAGTGTAGAATATTAACAAATAAACATCATAATATCGCAGCAATACATCAATCAGAACATATAAACAGAAAGAGGGTGTTTGGGACAAAAAATGGGATATCATTCATCAATGACCAAATACCAAGTTACAAATACATCATATTATATGATGACGTATAGTCCCTAACCGAGTCATGGACCCGGCCCACGGGTACTACCCGCATCCGGCCCATCACGGATGGGTTAGATTAATGTCATTTAAGCTTATGGGCTTCGAATGAATAGTGGCCGCATAGATGTGTGCGGCCCACGGCCTGGCACAGCCGGTACAGGGTTAGACAGAATCACAACCTAATTGGGATTGTGATTTACCCTAAAGTGTAGGATATACACTAACCATAATTAGAAGGTAACAATCAAGCTAATTATGGTGTTTATCTTATACTTGGGGCCGAAGTATCGGTGAAAGCCCACTAGGGTTTCACCGCCTATATAAGGAACCCCCAAGGGTTCCACAAAGGTATCATATTCTCCATACTCTCATACTACAACCAATTTCTAACCCTAAACCGATTACTTACTCTTACGCCGGAGTCTAATCGTGGGGTACATTCCCACGATAAGCCTAACAGCGTGTTATTTTTAGTGTGCAGGATCCCAACCCGAAGTTTACTTGGTGTAGGAACCGAAGCCCAAGCACCCGAATTAAGCCTAATTCAGGTCAAGCTAGGATCATCCAACTTTTGTATCAACAAGTTGGCGCCATCCGTGGGACCCTACACTAAACTCAATCTCTACCAATGACGAAGGGAAACCCTCAAGGGAACCCAAGGAACACGAATCCTGGAAACCGGAAGTCTGTGGGTGACGTGATAGTCACCCCAACCCCGCTTCCCGGTGGGCAAACAGGAGGGCAGAATAACCGAAACACATTGTTTCAATCTCCCGGTGGGGCAGGCACGTCCACTAATACCCCACCACCAACCATCACTCTGAATAATCCCGATCCGGGATATGCGCCAAAGGCTCCCACTAAGGAGCCGCAAAAGCCACCTGTGGTCGAGGCGGACTTGGAAGTTGGTTCACTCGATGATGAGGATCTCGAATGCGTACTCACGCTAAACTTCGAGAGAATAATCCCGAGCATCACAGCAAGGTTGAATATGGGGAGGAACCTCCAATCTAGACTTAACTTCAGCAGCGCCGCGCGCGGTACTCTTTCTCAAGCTCGAAAAAGGGGGAGGAAGACCCGGGCCCAGGAACAGCCTCCCTTGGAGGAATCACCTCGACCACAGAATGTGTTCGCGCGCATAGGAGACCGCATCATGCAAGAATTGCAAGACGCCCAAGGGGATGAGGATAACTTCGACGGATCCACTGGACGCGCGGTGTTGGAAACTCCTCCTATGGATAACCGCCGCACTAGTGTGTGGCGTAGGATAAACTCTGGTGGGAAGAAAGCTCCTACCCCTTCTCACAAAAGTGGTTATCATAGTTAATCGAAAGGTGGGGCACAACCTCCTATCACGACCCTTCGGGTCTGACTCGGAGGATCATCACCCCAGACGTCTCCGACCCATGTATTCCCCTCCCGAACCATCGGATGACGAAGGACGTTACAGCGACACCTACTATCGTGATGAGGAGGAGGAAGATCTCTCCCTTCCATGGTGTAGCGAGAGGGAGGATGGTTTCACTCTTCGTATACGGAATTACTTCGAGGAAAAGAAGCGCCGCATGTCGGCGAGTGTTAAAACCTATGACGGATCCGATGATCCGGAGGATCACCTAAAGGTGTTTGACACACAGGCTAAAGTTGAACGATAGTCGATGCCCATATGGTGTCAGATGTTTAATTCAACTTTGATTGGCAACGCACGCGACTGGTTTGAAAAACTCCCACATCGAAGCATCAACAGCTTCGATGAACTATGCACAACGTTTCAAAACAATTATACTTAGCGAAAGAAGTATAATAGAGATCTGATATCATTAGCAACAGTAAAACAAAGGCCCGGAGAGTCTACGGAAGACTTCACGGAGCGTTTCAATGACGAATGTACGCGCACAAAAGCGTGCCCAGAGCTCCTCAAAATCTCCGACTATATGCACGCCATAACGGAAAGGAGCTAATTAGGCGCCTCAATGATAAACGTCCGGAGAAGTTTGACGAACTCATGGAAAGGGTCCAAAATTTTGTGGAAGGAGAGACCGCTGTCGCTGCGGCTTACCCCACAAAGGGTAACCACGTCTATCGATCAAACGATCAGCCCAGAAGGCAATCGGGTAGCCAAGGCAACCACGGTAATAGGAGGAGCTTGGATTACAAAGATCAGGCAAAAGGAGGACGGTCGGATGACAAGTTTACCCCTCTAAAGATGACTTATCGAGATATCTTATTGACAGAAGGAGCAAATTTTCCAAGACCTCCCCAATGACAAATCTAGTTGATCGTTGTCAAGGCACTCGCTTCTACGAGTTCCATAATGATAAAGGTCACAACACAGAGGAGTGCATTCATCTCAAGAAGCATATAGAGTCACTGATCAAATCAGGCAAGCTCAAACATCTAGTTAAGGATTGGAAGGATGGGAAGGATAACAAAAAGCATGACAAAAAAGATTCCCAGAAAGATAAGCTTACGACCATATACATGGTTCAATCATAGCATCGCCAGACGAAGCAGAAAGTTAGTCAAAAAATTTCACGCGGCAAGGAAATCTCGTTCCCTCCTATCACGGCGAGCAACGTGGCGAACGCACCTCTCACGATTGAGGTAAGCATTGGAACTCATAACGTTTGTCGTATGTATGTGGATGGAGGATCATCGGTGGAAGTACTCTATGAACACTGCTTCATGCAGCTACGACCAGAAATTAAAAGCCAATTGGTGTCGACCACGTCGCCGCTTATTGGCTTCAGTGGGATACTATCTGGCCGATAGGGCAATCACGCTTGCTGGTAACCATTGGAGATAAAGAGCATTCAACTACGACATGGATGAACTTTATGGTGATACGTTCACATTCTCCGTATAATGGTATTATCGGAAGACCAGGGATCCTAGCCATACGGGCAGTCCCATCCACGGTACACGACATGATTAAATTCCCCGTGGAAGGGGGAATTGTCACTATTTACAATTCGGTCAGACCGACATCGGAGTGTCATGCCGTGACAACACCAATCCAGCCAGCTCCTATAAAGGAAGGATCACCACCCCCTAATTAGAAAGTGGTAATCCACCCCGAATATCCAGAACAAGCGATAGCTATCAGGAGAACCCTCTCCGATAAAGTAAAGACAGCCATGTGCTCTCTCCTAAAAGCAAACCTAGATATATTCTCATGGGAACCAAGGCATATGACGGTCGTACCACGTTCGATCGCAGAACATAAGCTTCAAATCCGCCCTGGATATCCCCCTGTTAAGCAAAAGAAGCGCGGTCAAGCGCCAGAAAGAAGCCAGGTAATCGTGGACGAGGTAAAGTAACTGGTAGACGCAGGAATTATGCGTGAGGTCTATTACCATGAGTGGCTTTCCAACCCGGTCATGGTCAAGAAGTGTTGATACAAAATTTGGATGATCCTTGCTTGACCCGAATTAGGCTTAATCCGGGTAGGCTGGGCTCCGTCTCTTGCACCAAGTGAATAACTTGCTAAGATCCTGCACACTAAAACAACACGCGTTAGACTTACCGTGGGAATGTATCCCACGATTAGACTCCAGCGTGAGAGTAAGTAATTGGTTTAGGGTTAGTAATCAGTTGTAGGTTGAGAGTACAGAGAATGTGATACCTTTGTGGAACCCTTGGGGGTTCCTTATATAGGCAGTGAAACCCTAATGGACTGTCACTGTTACTTCGGCCCTAAGCATAAGATAATCACCATAATTAGCTTGATTGTTATCTTCTAATTATGATGAGTGTATATCCTATACTTTGAGGCAAATCCCAATCCTGATAAGATTGTCATTCTGTCTAACCCTGTACCGGCCGTGTCGGGCTGTGGGTCGCACACATCTTATGTGGCCACTGTTCATTCAAGCCCATAAGCTCAAATGACATTAATCTAACCCATTCGTGATGCGCCGGAAGCGGGTAGTACCCGTGGGCCGGGTTCATGACCCGGTTAGGGACTATACGTCATCATGTCCCCCTAGTCTATTTGTTACAGCCGTAGGCGTAACCTCTAGACTAAATCGTTGTCACAAACATAGCCACACTCCAAAAAGGTCGGCCGGGACAACATTAATGAATGCATTAATGGTAGTCATTAGTCGGACGTTTTGTCTGCAAAAGTGCACCAGACAGGCCCATTCTCGAGCCACGTAAAACTGTCAAGAAGTGACCCGTGGGTCCCTTCTGACGTTTCAGAAGTGTCAGAAATCCCATCCGTTAGATGGGCATAGTGGTTTACACGTGGCAAACATCCATTGTACCTCGTAACTAGAGGCAACCCTATAAAAGAGTTGGTGCGTGTAACTGTGTAAACACACAGTTAACAACTCCATTTCCGCCATTGTTATACCTTCGCTCAATCCTTCATTTCTTCTCCTTCTTTTTCCTCGGAAATCCATCACACCAGGTTTGACCACCGCGCCTTTCTACTCTCATTTCTAAATCATGGTGACAGATAATCCTGTGATCACGGACGTGCTTAATGTGATGCCCGCGGAGAAATATATGGACTTTTTGTCTGAATATTACATCCCTGAGAGCGTAAACCCCACCTATCCAGGTGACGGCGAAGCTATCACAAACGCCCCTGTTGGGAAAATAGGTGTGTACACGCGCTTATTCGACTCGGAAAACTACCGCATCCCCCTATCTAAGTTCCTTGTAGATGTGCTAATGTATTATGACTTCCATATAACCTAGCTCCACTGTATAGGGGCGTGCAAGGTTAACCAATTTGAGGTTACCTGCCACTCCTGTGAGGTAGCCCCAACCGTTAGTTTATTTAGGGTTTTCTACTCACCCCAAATGGTGAATGGGTGGCTGTCGTTCAAAAAACGATCCGCAACCGCCCCCGTGTGTTATAGGAAACCCCTAGATTCCCTTAAGAAGTGGTACGATCACTACTTTTTCGTAGATGCCAAGGTGTTCCCTACCCCTTTTGTTCTGAAAACCAAAGTACGCTTTGACTACCCACCCTCATCCAAGGATTATAGTAGCTAGGATGTGAAAACATTAGATACCCACCGCACTGATTTCCATAAGGGTCTGCCAGAGCACTTCCTATGCTTAATAGGGATCATCCGCAATTATTTTGGGAGGAAGGATAGATATCCATGCTTTCTGACCGAGCGTAGACAGGGTAGGTATTCCGTATACATGAATATGCATATAAATGTGTCAATAGCACTTGGAATCATACTAACCCAAATGGTTGCTCATGTTTGTAGAGATGAAGTTGTTTGGACTACTACGCCAAGGTGACCCAAGCAAGGTTCCGCAGGGATCTCGACCCCTGAAAGAGGGCGAGCACCCATTACTAGTCGCCACTGCCAACATGACTATTACACTGGAAGAAACAACTGAGCCGCGGTCGGATGAGCAGGAACCAGTGATCCAGAAGTCGCCGATGGACTTCACCAGCGAAGATGGTGGTGAGCTGCTACTAGAGAATGCCACCTCCATCCAAGGTGAAGAACAACCAACAGATCTGTCCATCAACCGCATGGTTGATGATGATGATGAAAGGGGAGGAGGAAGTGGCGCAGGAGGCCGGATCCTCCCATTAGCCAAAACCTACGCCCAAGAAGCACAAATCCACCAGGAAGGTGGTGAAGAATGTAGAATCGGAGGCGGGGGAACACAACAAGCCCCTAAGAAGCTGAGGAAAGACCACCCTCAATTCCAAGAAGTGAGCAGCACCACACTGCCGCAGGACAACCCCCCGCCGCAAGCAGATACACATGTATGGAAGGAAACACCAGTGAGCGCCGTAGCTTCCACTATCACGGAGCCGATGATAGATGCGACGTAAGTAACTTTTGTTATACTTAATAATATTTTCTTCCCCCATGATACCACAAAAACTCATAAGTGTTTGTTAAATAACAGGGTGGACCCTTCGATAGTTGCGCAGGAGAAGGAAGTAGAGAGAGAACCTTCTCCCATGATATCCACGATGCCCCCATCACCTCCCCCGACTTACGAAGGGGAGCCTTGCGTCGAGGGTCTGGACACCAACCTACGCCCGACATGGAACTTGTCCAGCCTACCAAGACTAGAGGCAGAGTCCGAGTGTAAGGAGTTCATAGATCACTTGACTCCTCCCTCCTTAGCCCAAGACCTAGACGAAATGAACCATTTGGTCCTTCTTGAGCAGTTCAACGTGGCCACGACGCACCAGGTAACACTGGGAGCAGCCTTACGGCGCCGGCTGGAAGAGTCCTTGGCCTACGCTCGCCGTGCCGATAAGGGAATAACTCGCAGGGAAGAGCTTGTAGTGAAGCATGAAAAGACAATTAGCTCCCTGCAGGCGGACTTGGTCGTCGCTGAGGCGACAATAATAGAACAGACAAGCCATGCCAACGTCTGTGAAGAGCGTATTGCTGAGTTGGAAACTCTCCTTGAGGCGACAAACTGCAAGGTACGTACGTTTTTGTATACAAATTTGTATGTGTAACATCCATGTCTTTCTATGTAGTAACCCAAGTGTTTTGCATAGGTATCCACAGCTGAAGCCGCCACCAAAACCGCAGCGGACCAAGCATCCGCCCTTGCAGAAGAGCGTGATACGCTGAAGGAAGAATTTATCAAGGAGCGGGCAACCATGGAGGAGCGAACAGCTGAGGTATTGGGTGAGGCGGAGCAAGAACTGAACGTGCTGGCAACAGAATGCGCTAAAGTGTTGTGCCCCCCACTGCTTACGTCCATTGCTGGTCGTAGGTGGATGGTGGGCCAAGGGATGCGCCTAGCCGTGACAAGGGTGATGGAGGCTCCATAGTTTGTGCAGGCCTTCGCGGATATCGTGTCAGACGGTATTGACCGTGGCGGGCATGAGGGGTTGACCAAGGCTGCTGAATTGATAAGCATGAAAGAAGACATCTCTAAGCATGCCTATCATAACCCTGAGGCGGAGGCCAAAATGACTGCATCCATGGCCGCTCTTGGAGATATGCAGTACCCCTTCCTGGATGACCTTGAAGCTCTAAAGGACGCCTCTAATGAGGACATCATGGCGAAGCTTACACCAGCCCCGATCCAACTTACTCTACCAATATATGATGCCAGTCTGAAGGTCGTGAAAGGTGAAAGGCTATTAACGGAGGCGTTGGAAGCTAACTTAGCCAGGGCGCATAGTGGAAAGGATGCTCGTGGCGAAGCCCTCCGTGCTATGATAGCCGAAGGAAAGAAAGAATCAGGAGAGTTCCTACATCCTTTGTAGTTTAATTGTTGTAAACATTTGCACAACCTTGTATTTATTCGTCCGTGTATGTACACGGCTTTAATTTGTAACTCTATGTGTACACTTTAGAATATCTATTAAGATACATGTCCGTGGTGAGCACGACAAGTTTTGTTTGATTATATTGAAACTTGTTATTATTCCTTAGATATCATGTATCTGTTTGCATGACATGTCACGGCTTTATCAAGAATAAAACTAAGTCTATTATTTACTAGACGTGCACCGTGTGTCTTTATCATGTCCGGCACTATGTAAGTGCGGCATGTGGAAACTTATTACAACGTCTTGTGAATAAGGTGTCTAGTAAGGATACATGATCCGTGTCACTGGGATTGCATCCCTCTTATGCGACAAGTTGAATTATTAGGTTCACTTAATCCTCTTACCCCGCTTGGGAGCGAATAGTACATATACGGCTGAATGAATGCATATGAACAAGTAATAACATACTAGAAAATAATGATTCTAAAGACGTAAGACAATAATTTGCACAAGAACAGACCGTGGAGCTAGCTAGCCACCACAGCATTTTATTTGAACGGTTACGATTTTTTGACAGAATTAAAATCCTAAGACAAATAGAACCTAGAAAGCATGAAAACAAAAATACATGGATCTTCATTGAATCTGACCACAACGAAGTGTCCATGCGGAGGCCATAGCCCTTTCAGAGGTAGCATCTTTTAAGGTTGCAAATATTCCATGTACAGTCCAAGTCACGGCCATTCATATCACGCAACTTGTACGCACCTAGTCCCAAACCTTTCGTGACCTCATACGGCCCTTCCCACTTTGGACCAAGCTTCCCTATGTTTTCCGTGCGACTTGCCTCGTTAGCACAATAAACAAAATCCCCCGGTCGGAAGGAAACACCCTTGACTTTGGAATCGTAATAAGCTTTCATACGTGCCTTAGACTTAGCCTCATTGATGGCTGCTATCTCTCGTTTCTCCTCTAACAAGTCTAGATTGACCCAGAGTTGCTCATCGTTTGTGACGACGTTAACCTCCACCGTGCGGATTGTTGGCATCCCAATTTCTGTTGGGATAAAGGCCTCAGTTTCATAAGCCAATGCGAATAGAGTGTCCCCATTGGCTGTTTTGATCATTGTCCTATGTGACCATAGGACATGCGGCAATTCATCTACCCACTTGGCGCTTCGTTCATCGAGGCGTGCTTTGATACCTTCACCTAGGCTTCTATTTGCCCGCTCTACAATGCCATTAGTCTATGGGTGTTTAACTGATACGAAACACCGTGTGATGTTCAATGTCGCACACCAGTCCTTGAATGGATTATCAGTGAACTGCTTTCCGTTATCCGAGATGATCTCGCCTTGCAAACCAAAGCGGCACACAATATTTCCCAAACAAACTTTTTTACCTGTTTGCCCGTAATCGTTTTGACCGCCTTAGCTTCTATCCAGCGAGTGAAATAGTCCATAGCTACAATCAAGAACTTAACTCCCATGCGGCAACAGGGAAAGGGCCTGCGATATCAATCCCCTCCTTGTAGAATGGCCATGGGGATCTGATGGGAGTAAATTCTTGTTGTGGATGTCGCGGTACTGGCCTGTGTACTTGACAATCGCCGCATTTAAGAATCATGTCCCGTGCGTCTTGATGCATAGTCGGCCAATAGTACCTTGTACGTAGGGCTCGTGCCACTACGGAGATGCCATGCGTGCATGCCGCACGACCCTTTATGTATCTTACTAATCACATAGCCAGCCTGGCGCGACCCAACGCATCACAGCCACGGCTGTAGGAAGGAACGTTTTTATAGAACACCATCTCGAAGTTTGAAATGCTGCGACTTCCTTTTGACACGTTGCGCCGCCTTTTCGTCCTCAGGAAGGGTCTCATCAGTTAGGTAGTTGATGATCGGGGTGATCTATGTAGGCCCCTCTTCTTCAACTATGGTCGCTATCTCTCCCCCTGTGATGGACTTTTCCTTGAGTATTTCAACCAACACCTGTTTGGATAGATGGGCAAAGCTTGTAGATGCGATCTTGCTAAGAGCATCCGCCTTTTTGTTCTCGCCTCTTGGTACCTGCTTGATGGAGAACTTTCCAAAACCAGCGATGAGTGACTTGACTTTCTCCAAGTATTGGATCATGTTATCCTCTTTAGCTACGTACCCTCCTAGGATGTGATTCGCGACAAGCCGTGAGTCCACATGGGCCTCAAGGTTGCGGACTCCCATCCTAGCGGCGATTTTTAAACCCGCAATCAATGCTTCATATTCTGCCTCATTATTCGTGGCTGTGAACTCAAAGCGCAAGGCGTATGTAAATTCCATTCCTTCCGGATTTGTGAGAATGAGGCCGGCTACTGATCCATCCGTGCAAGAAGATCCGTCAGTAAACATAACCCATGGTTCCGTTGGAATTTTTTCTTTTTGCACCATTGGCTCGCCCTCCTTAGGTTTTTCAATTAGGAAATCTACCAAAACTTGGCCCTTGACAGCTATCCTTGGCCTATAAGAGATGTTATGTTCTCCAAGTAGGACGCTCCACTTCTACAATCTCCCGACCACGTCCAGTTTAGAGATGATATGTTTTATTGGCTGATCAGTGATAACCACAATTGGGTGCGCCTGGAAGTACCGGCGCAGCCTTTTCGCGGCGTAAACCAATGACAAAACCAATTTCTCCATTGATGAATAATTCAACTCCGGCCCTTGCAATGCTCTACTTATGAAGTAAACCGGAGTCTGGGCTGAATCCCGATCAGTCATAAGGACTGCGCTTATTGCTCCTTAAGTAACGGACAGATACATAATGAGCTCCTCCTTAGGTCGGGGTGCAACTAGTATGGGAAGAGCCGCGAGATGTTGTTTGAGCTGCCCAAAGGCTTCCTTTGCCTCTTTTGTCCAGCAGAAGTCTCCTTTCTTTAAGCACTTCTTGAGTGTTTTAAATAAAGGTAGTGACTTCTCCGCGGACTTTGACAAGAACCTATTGAGCCCAACCAGCTTTCCATTGAGTGATTGTACCTCATTGAGTGTCCGAGGGGATGGTAGTTGTATCACGGCGTCCGTCTTCTCCGGACAAGGCTTGACGTCGTTTGGATTAATCATATACCCAAGGAACATTCCTTCGGTTGCTCTAAACGTGCATTTTTATGGATTCAGTTTCATGTTGATTTTCCTCAACGTGTCGAACGTTTCCTGGATATCACGGAGGAGCGCTTCCTCCGTATGGCTCTTGATGACCAAGTCGTCAATATAGACCTCAAGGTTATGACCTATCTGCGAGTCGAAGGCTTTATCAACAAGTCGTTGATATGTGGTGCCGGCGTTCTTAAGTCCGAACGACATCTTTGTGTAACAATACACGCCCTGACTAGTTTGGAACGCCGTCTTTTACTCGTCTTCCTCCGCCGTATGGATCTGATGGTATCCTTTGTATGCGTCCAAAAAACATTTAAAAGGGTATTCGCACAAGGATTCCACCTTCCAATCGATTTCTGGTAACGGATAGCTATCTTGCGGACAAGCTTTGTTCAAGTGTGTGAAGTCCACACACATACGCCAGCTTCCGTCATGTTTCTTGACAATGACCGGATTAGATAACCATTCATGGTAATAGACCTCGCGCATAATTCCTGCGTCTACCAGCCTCCGTACCTCGTCCATTATTACCTGGTCGTGTTCTGGTGCTTGACCATGCTTCTTTTGCTTAACAGAGGGATACCCCGGGCGGATTTGAAGCTTATGCTCTGCTATTGAATGCGACACGCCCGTCATATGTTTGGGCTCCCATGCGAATATGTCAAGGTTTGCCTTCAGGAGAGAGCACATGGCCTTCTTTCCTTTTTCCGATAGCGTACCCCCTATGGCTACCTCTTGCTCCGGGTAGTCGGGGTGGATTACCACCTTCCAATTGGGGGGTGGTGATCCTTCCTTTATGGGAACTGGCTGGACTGATGTTGTCACGGCGTGGCACTCGGATGTCGGTACGATCGAATTGTAAATAGTAACAATTCCCCCCTCAACTGGGAATTTAATCATGTCGTGGACGGGACTGTCCGTATGGCTAGGATGCCTGGTCTTCCAATAATACCATTGTACGGAGAGTGTGAACGTATCACCATGAAGTTCATACACGCCGTGGTGGAATGCTCTTTATCCGCAATGGTTACCAGTAGACGCAGTTGTCCTATTGGTCAGATAGTGTCCCCACTAAAGCCAATGAACGACGACGTGGCCGACACTAATTGGATTTTGATCTCTGGTCGTAGCTGTACGAAGCAATGTTCGTAGAGTACTTCCGTCGATGATCCTCCATCCACGTACATACGACGAACGTTGTGGGTTCCAATGCTTACCTCAATCGTGAGAGGTGCATCGGCCACGTTGCTCGCCGTAATAGGAGGGAACGACATCTCTCAGCCACGTGAAATTTTTTTGACTAACTTTCTGCTTTGTGCGGCGCTGCCACGATTGGATCATATATATGGTTGAAAGCTTGTCCTTTTGGGAGTCCTTCTTGTCGTACTTTTTTTTATCCTTCACATCCTTCCAATCTTTGACCAGGTGTTTGAGTTTGCTTGATTTAATCAGCGACTCTATGTGCTTCTTGAGTTGGATGCACTCTTCCGTGTCATGGCTCTTGTCATTGTGGAATTCGTAGAAGCGATTCCCTTGACGGCGGTCAACTGGAGTTGTCATTGGGGGAGGCCTTTGGAAGTTTTCCCCTTCCGTCAACAATATATCTCGGTAAGTCATATTTAGAGGGGTGAATTTATCATCCGGCCACCCTCCTTTATTATGGCTCTTGTAATCCGAGTTCCTCCCACCGCCGTGGGTGCTTTGACCACTCGATTGCCTCTTGGGCTGGTCGTTCGATCGATAGTTATGATTTCCCTTTGTAGGGTACGCCGCAGCTACCGCGGTTTCTCCTTCTAAAAAGTTTCTGACCCTTTCCATGAGGTCGTCGTACCTCTCCGGTCGTTTGTCATTGAGACGCATAATTAACTCCTTGTCCGTTATGGCGTGCAAATAATCAGAATTTTTTAGGAGTTCTAGGCACGTTTTTGTGCGCGTGCACTCATCATTGAAACGTTCCGTAAAGTCTTCTGTAGACTCTCCGGGCCTTTTCTTGACGGTTGCTAGCGAGACCGGATCCCTATTATACTTCTTTCGCTAAGTATAATTGTTTTTGAACGCGGTGCGTAGCTCGTCGAAGCTATCAATACTTCGGTGAGAGAGCCTTTCAAACCAATCACGGGCATTGCCAATCAGGGTCGAATTGAACATCTGGCACCATATAGGCATTGGCCATTGTTTAATTTTCGCTTGTGTATCAAATATCTTTATGTCATCGTCCGGATCACCAGACCCATCATAAGTTTTCACGCACGCCGGCATACGTCGCTTCTTTTCCTCAGAGTAGTTCCGTATGCGGAGAGTGAAGGCGTCCTCTCTGTCATCGCACCATGAACGGGAAAGGTCCTCCTCTTCATCGCGATAGTAGGAATCATCGTAGTATCCCTCATCGTCCGATGGCGGTGGGGGGGGGGGGGGGAATACCTAGGTCGGCGAAGCCTGGGAGGATGGTCATCCGAATCAGACCCTAAAGGGTCATGAGGAGGGGGCGTGTGACAACCATGGTTTTGGGGTTCGTCACTTAGACTATAGTTTAGGGTGTTTTGTGAAAATATGTGCTTTTATGTGCTTATGTGTTTATTTTGTGTGTTTGGAGTGAGGTTTGGATATCGTTTATGGGTATATGTTACTCATAAGTAAATTTAGGAACGGTTATTTCATCTTCATGAGATCACAAGGTAGTGACTATGAAATGAGATGGTGTTATTTCGTGGTTTTACGTATACGTATATGTATTATAGAAAATCGTATTTTTACGATTCAAGGTTTAGCATTAAGAGGTCTCGGATGAGGTAATTAGTCACGGGAATAATTTACGGGATGGTTTTAAGTCATTTAGAACTTATTTGTATAGTTTATTTCATATTCTAAGAGTTTTTATAAAACTGTATATTTTTACGTCTTTTACGGTATACGCGTAAAATGACTAGTTTTACGGTTTAGCGGTTTTGGAGGTTTTAGGAGCTGAAATAAATTAAGGAAATTTAAGGTAATGATAATTAATAGTTAATTTACCGTAAATAATAAAAAAATAAAGAAAAAGGCTATTTGGGTCGGTTATGGGCCAATTTGGTGGAAGGGGGTTAGAAAATATGGAAAGTTTTGGTTTTAGCCTTAAATTTGGATTAGGAAAGGTGTTTTAATATTAATTAAGACCCCTAAATGCCATGAACGACTTATATCAGTTATAGGGTCGAAAATACATCAATGGAGGTTAGGGTTTTCAAGAAAAATCAATCCCATGAAGATTAGAGGTAAAAATCATGTTCTAATTACGTTTTTTTATTAACTAAATCATGTTTCTAATTCATGTAAACATCAATTATGATGGATTTAGGGTTAGGGAAAAATTAAAATCTGAGAATTAATGTTATTATAATGATTAGATAAATTAGGGCTTGTGATTAAATAAATTATGAATAATTAATTAGGTTAATTCAATTAAATTCACAATTAAAAACTAGGCAGAATTTTTGGTATATTGTTTTGATCATATCTAGAGTTCTACAAAATTTTAATTTTCGAATCTTATATCCCTGAAAAGGTAATTGAATTGGCTTTCAAATTCAAGAAACTAGAATTGAATTGAAGGTAGGGAAGTGGGTCAAAAACAGGTTACAACAGTCGGAGGTCAAAGCAGTTTTGAATCAGTCGGGTTTAAATTAATGTTTTAAGATGTTTAGGGTACTTAGGAGTATAATTGGACCTACAAACGAACATGAGACTTAGATTATATATTAAATAAAATATATGGAGGAGGGATAAACAAATGAGTTAGGTCAAGACCCTCTTATCATAACAAACTTTTCATATGTTCAAAATTAGTAAATTCTGGAGGTAAAAGCATATATATATATATATATATATATATATATATATATATATATATATATATATATATATATATATATATATATATATATATATATATATATATATATATATATATATATATATATATATATATATATATATATATATATATATATATATATATATATATATATATATATATATATATATATATATATATATATATATATATATATATATATATATATATATATATATATATATATATATATATATATATATATATATATATATATATATATATATATATATATATATATATATATATATATATATATATATATATATATATATATATATATATATATATATATATATATATATATATATATATGGAGCACTTAACAGTAGCTTTAAGGTTGCGGCCAAAGGGGAGAGTTAGCTAATACATGTAAGGAAATAGGGTTTCTTTTATAGGACATGTTATTTTGGTTAAGGGTTGTTCGACCAATAGTTTGAAGTATGAAAAACGGGACTGTTTTGGGTTAAATGTTAACGAGACGAGTTATGAACTAAACTAAGTTAAGGGCTTTATATAGGGGTGTAATGAGATTCATATGGCATATAAATGGGGTTATGTTGTAGGAGAAGGTTAGATATTCATCATAGATTGATGAGCCATTTTGGTATGTGGTTCATGTCTTGATTGTATACGTTTGTGTGTTTAGATTTGTGCTAGAGCGCGGTTACTTGGAGAAGCTTGTTCAGGTGAGTTTCATTGTCCCATGTTTCTATGATTTATAAATGTTTTGAATTCCAAATAGGATGGAAGAGACACTGTGTGGTTTTATAACTAGTGCTGTGAATGTTTTTATGGTTTGTGATGGACTTGTGTGTACATTTATGTGATTAACCGCTATGTGATTCTTGATTGTTATTGTGGTTTGACTTGGTACCAAGGGGATGTTGACAAGGCGAGGCCTTGGGATTGGTTCATAGGTGTATGGGCGCCTATGAGACCATGGAGATTGGTAAGGCTTGTAGCCTTGGAATTGTGGTTATTGGTAAGGCTTGGAGCCTTGGATTTGTGGTGATTGGTAAATCTTGAATGCCAGTTGTTAATACATAACTGCAGCACATTGTCCATAAGTTCATTTGTTAGTGGTTGTTATTTACAGCTTATAATTGATTTGGAGTTGGAGTCTAAACCTATGACTCTCACCAGCATTGTTGTTGATGTGTTTTAGTGTCTCTTTCAGGTGAGAATGTGGTTAAGCATGAGAATAGGAGTGGCTAGCTGGAAGGCTTAGGATTGCATTTGGAGGAACCCCCACTCCTCTTAGCCTTTATTTTATGTTTGAATAAGTGATACATTATAGACACCTATATGTTGATGTGTGTATTTGTATGTCTTTGGTAAGTGGTAGACCTGTTACCTACTTACCTAGACGCCTGCATTGTTTGTGATATTGTCATGACATCCTGTCACCCATTTATGATATTTCCATTTCATTTATTTACTCTATAGACACGCTATTGTTGTGATGATATCCATACACCGCACCCCATATTCCGCCATGGTGGGGTGTGACAGAATGGTATCAGAGACCAATGGTTATAGAGAATTAGGTTGCCTAGTCTAGTAACCTAGTCTATAGCTTAAGGATCCCTGCAGATAGGCGTCATAGGAATATGTGTGTATGGTTTTGATTGTATAATCTGAGTATTGTTGATTCGTTTTCTGTGAGTTTTGACTAGTATGGATTGAACTATAGTCCTTCATACTTAGTCACATGTTAATTTCTGTTTTATTTTTTATAATGAATTACTTTTATAATAATTGATAAGTTATTTGGTGTACCTAATGTATAGTATTTTTCTTTTGATGTTTAAGTCATGTTCCCTAAAAAATCATGTGGTGATTCGAGTTACTGGGAGTAGGTGGATAGGAAGGATTTTAAGTTGTTTCCACTCTTATGGGCGACATGACTTATAATTGATTATGATGTTGTGTTGGAGTTTGTCTATGTTGTTTTAGCTAGACTATATTTATGTATTCCAAGAGTTTTACTATGTTATTTTAATAGATAGAGTTTTGGACCTTATTGTTTATGTGTTTATGAGCTTATGTGAGTAGATGGATTTATGTGTTATATGTTGTATTGATTCTTATAAGTGTCATCATAGGAGGGAGTGTATTGAGGAAAGGGTAATTGTATAAGTATGGTGGCCAACATAGTTATACAAGTACCACAACTTCAATGGGTTCTCAAGTATGATTGCATGAAAGCGGGTTAGTACATGCTTGTATATGATAAGATGTGGATTTTTGGGTATATGTATAATATATAGGTTTATGTAACGGCTGTCTACCATATGGCTATTTTTTAGTGTGTTATATGTTTTGGGTTATACTCATGTTGTGTGATTATGGGGTCACACGATATGGACTGGTTTTAGTGATGGGTTTTATGCCTTATGGTAAGATGATGATTACTCATATGGAAAAACGAGTGTATGACGCGATTGACTGATCTGACATGTATGGTAACGAGTATGTTTTGGGTGATTTAATAGGTATATATATGCGGATGTATATATACTAGTATGTGTTAAGTTATGATATATGGTTGTTCAGTAGTTATTATAACTTGAACGTACCTTGTGTTTGCTCATGTTTTAGGGTGCTGGAGTTTGATGGAGTTCCAACGACGTTTTGAGTCTTTGATGTGTGTCTACATTCGGGTATGTATTTTTAATTAATGAGAAATACTAAATTTTCTTACAAATAAGTGTGGCTGATTATAGGAAACCAGTTTTGAAAATAATTGTAAGTGTATGGTATGATATCGTGACTTACATATTTTTTTAAAAGTTTGTGGTAGTAAGCTATAAAAAAAATTCATCTTGAAAATATTTGGATTAGTTTTCTATGTAACATGTGATAATACATTTAAAGGGGTAAAGAAATTTTACAAAAATTTTCTTAACTGGAGTTAAATTTTTTGAAGTATTTAACTAGACGGAAAGAGTAAAAAGGGAGATTTTATTATAGTAATGATAAAAAACATCACACCTTGCAAACGTGTAGTAGTTTAGTTATAACCAGCCTAAATGGATTTTATAAAATAATAATAATAATAATATAGAATAAAATTAAAATAAAACACTGTACTTTATAAACATGTATTGTTTTCATAATAACAAGTGAAATAAGTTTAATACGGGTAAACAAGATAATGGTTAGAATAAGATTGTAGTATACTAACTAGTTGATATCTTTGATAAAATAATGAAGATAAAAGATGAGTTTATTGTTCAAAACGAGTATGATTGATTTTAGTAGTACTGAAGTTTGGTTCTTATGAGGAGTAACTAAACGGGGCGAAAGTTTAAAATTTTCTGAGGTATCGAAATTTGGTAATACTAACCGTGACGAGTCTAATTTTTCGTTGTTGGCACACTCCATTGAATCTTTTGGATTACATTGTTTCGTTTTCAGTTGTTTTGGCTAGGGTTCATTATGGTTGATCTTTCAGTTTACCCTATATTTATTATGGGATGCGATCGTTTGGAATTCTTTTGGTATACGTCATGGTTGATTTAGTTATGCGGTTGTGGAAACGTTAGGATGAGAGGATAGAGTTGGGTAGTATTACTTATGGTTAGATATTAGAATGGAGAGATGTATTTTGGTTTAAAGGTTGTGTTGAAGGAATGATTAAGATTTGTGGAGTTTTGAAAGTTAGATTGGTTACGAGAATAAGGAATAAGTAAAGTTAGTTGACTGGTCGTGGGAACGAGATGTCATGCTATGAGAAGTTGGTTGAAGTACCATTAGGAGATTGATGAAAGTACTAGCGGATGTGAGGGTAGAGTAGAAAGTTTCTACTGATGGAAGGATTAACACGCAAGGGAATGGTATAGTTATGGAGGCAAGGTAGTAGTAGACACGTGAAGGAAAACATGGATGTGAAAGAATGATTGGTAGGAGGCTGATTAATGGTGAAGTACAACAAGTAAGGAAGAGTGAGCCATTGAGGGGTTGAAGTACCTTTAGAAATATTGTGGTAGATGAGTTGAAGTTAGAGGCTACTGGGAAGTGTGAAGTTCCTAGGTAACATCATAGAGACGAGAAGGAGTGCGTGAAGAGCTACGTCATGAATCAAGGAGCTGAAAGGACTACATTTCGGCTGCTAGAAGGAAGCAAGAGATTTCAAAGGAGTCACAGAAGTTGCAAGGACTGGAAAGATGACAAGCACTATGATGGGAATCTCCGTATGGTTCGTGACGAAGAAGGACAGATCGAGTACCGGAGTAGAGTTACAAAGAGTTGAACTAGTGGATCGTGATGAATTGAATACATAACATGGGAGATTAAGAACTCGTGGAGGGAACAAGGGGAGTCGAGTGACTACGTGGATAGAATTTTTATGGAAATCAATATCGAGGGATGAGTAGTGAAGCTGAGCTGGATAAGTTCATGGAGAAGTGATTAGAGAGTCGGTTTTGTGAAGGTGTTATGAAAGATCTTTGGAAGAGACAGTTATGCATTATCCAATGCACTAACGATTTCCATAGAGTTGATGAATTGAGTGAGAAGTTTTGGTTGGACATGATAGTGAAGGAATTAGGGAGAACCATGGAAGGAGAGAACCAAGTATTCCTAGAAGATGATAATTGAAAGAACCTCATGTTAGGTGCAAAATCAAAATAGAAGTATGAGATTTGAATAAGTATTTAAAATATGGCTTAGTTTAGACAAATGGAAACTAATATGGGTATAAGATGAGAGTGTGATCCGCATGGGATCACATAAAACTCTAGTCTGTCCCTATTAGGAGGGAGTAGGAGAACTTATCGTGAGGAAAAACAAGTGAAGCTACTTGGAAAAAATTTAAGGTATAGATGACTTGAAAGACGGGAAGCATAACATCGTGATGTATGTCATGAGCTGTGGAAGAAGAAGGAAGTGTGGATAGATGCAAATCATGAATGAAATAGGTCGAGATAGGAACCGAAGGTAAAACTTTGGTATAGCCTAATGAGTAGACTAAGGCACTAAGCATGCTAATATTGTTGTAGTGTGGAAAGGAAATGGTACCGACATATACTATTTGATTGGAAGGCTTAGTATCGATAATCGAATGGTTGAGGAGTTATAGATGTTATGTGTCATGAAGGACGAAGGGCTTGGTCTAACTGAGACAAGATGAGGAGCACTATGACCTTGAAGGTAAGACATTGTGTAGGTATAAAGGAAGTGTTGAGTATCATGGGAAAAAAATCTTTCATGGAGAAAAGTGAGAAAGAAGGGTATAGGTGATACTAATGATCTATCCAAATTTTATGGAAGTAGTTGTAGCATGGGTTTGGATGGTAGTTGATAGACTAATTGAGATAACCGTCCTTTTGGTGATGTGTGTAGATCATAAGTTGATTTGGATTTGAAGAGCCTCGTTGTGATAAACTAATCAATATGTGAAATATCTTCATAGGTCACTTGTGTAATGAAATTGGAATTTTTAAGTAGTTTGCGGTATGGACTAAAGGAAGTTGATGAACATGATTGGATATGAGTATATCCAGCTAATTGGAAAATGATGGACGAAGTGGGAAATTGATACAAGTATAGGAGTCGTGTTGAGAGCTTGGGTGACTGAT
Organism: Glebionis coronaria; assembly: GCA_025667525.1. Classification (NCBI taxonomy): domain Eukaryota; kingdom Viridiplantae; phylum Streptophyta; class Magnoliopsida; order Asterales; family Asteraceae; genus Glebionis; species Glebionis coronaria. The sequence continues at coordinate 176,116,149 of CM046874.1, forward strand.
TTAAAGGGATGTGGGAAACTCATTAGTGATGTCTGAGTTTTCATATAATGGTAGTTATCATACTAGAAGTCGATGAATGCCATTTGAGGCACTATATGGAAGGATAGGGTGAGTTGTCCTTATGGTGGATTAAAATTCGTGAAAGAGACTACTAATGTGGAAATGGTGTTTGTGGAAAGGATGAGAGTAACAAGAGATGATATGTTGAAAAAGAGTAAATCACTAGAGTTTAGTGACAAAGTTATGTAGGAAATTTCACCTATAGTAATGGGTGGCATGTTTTGGTAAAAGGGAAAAGTTGATGACGAGTTTTGTAGGTCCATTTATGATATTTGGAAAGATTGGACCTATATCTTATGGGTATAGAATTACCTAGGGAATTGAATGGTATACATGATATATTTCATGTATTAAGATTGGTAAATGTTGTTTGAGAATGCGTATTTGCATGTATGGTTATTCGGGATTTGTGTTAATAAGAGTCTTCGTTCTATCAAAGAGTCATTTGTGAGATTTATTGGCTGTGAGGTCAAGAGTTTGGGAATGAATTTAAATATTGTTGGTTAGTATATGTGGTATATTGAGTCATGAACTAAGGTACACATGGACATGAGAAGAGTTCATTTTGAACAAGTATGCTCATGTGATTTGTTGTTTGTGTGTTTGATCCTAAGGAGTAAATCTCGTGACGAGATTTCTATTAGGAGGGAGTGATGTGACAACCATGGTTTTGGGGTTCGTCACTTAGACTATAGTTTAGGGTGTTTCGTGCAAATATGTGCTTTTATGTGCTTATGTGTTTATTTTGTGCGTTTGGAGTGAGGTTTGGATATCGTTTATGGGTATATGGTACTCATAAGTAAATTTAGGAACGGTTATTTCATGTTCATGAGCTCACAAGGTAGTGACTACGAAATGAGATGGTGTTATTTCGTGGTTTTACGTATACGTATATGTATTATAGAAAATCGCATTTTTACGATTTAAGGTTTATCATTAAGAGGTCCCGGATGAGGTAATTAGTCACGGGAATAATTTACGGAATGGTTTTAAGTCATTTAGAACTTATTTGTATAGTTTATTTCATATTCTAAGAGTTTTTATAAAACTGTATATTTTTACGTCTTTTACGGTATACGCGTAAATTGACTAGTTTTACGGTTTAGCGATTTTGGAGGTTTTAGGAGCTGAAATAAATTAAGAAAATTTAAGGTAATGATAATTAATAGTTAATTTACAGTAAATAATAAAAAATAAAGAAAAAGGCTATTTGGGTCGGTTATGTGCCAATTTGGTGGAAGGGGGTTAGAAAATATGGAAAGTTTTGGTTTTAGCCTTAAATTTGGATTAGGAAATGTGTTTTAATATAAATTAAGACCCCTAAAGGCCATGAACGACTTATATCAGTTATAGGGTCGAAAATACATCAATGGAGGTTAGGGTTTTCAAGAAAAATCAATCCCTTGAAGATTAGAGGTAAAAATCATGTTCTAATTACGTTTTTATTAACTAAATCATGTTTCTAATTCATGTAAACATCAATTATGATGGATTTAGGGTTAGGGAAAAATTAAAATCTGAGAATTAATGTTATTATAATGATTAGATAAATAAGGGCTTGTGATTAAATAAATTATGAATAATTAATTAGGTTAATTCAATTAAATTCGTAATTAAAAACTGGGCATAATTTTTGGTACATTGTTTTGATCATATCTAGAGTTCTACAAACTTTTAATTTTCGAATCTTATATCCCTGAAAAGGTAATTGAATTGGCTTTCAAATGCAAGAAACTAGAATTGAATTAGAGGTAGGAAAGTGGGTCAAAAACAGGTTACAACAGTCGGAGGTCAAAGTAGTTTTGAAATCAGTCGGGTTTTAAATTAACGTTTTAAGATGTTTAGGGTACTTAGGAGTATAATTGGACTTTCAAACGAACATGAGACTTAGATTATATATTAAATAAAATATCTGGAGGAGGGCTAAATAAATGGGTTAGGGTAAGACCCTCTGATCATACCAAACTTTTCATATGTTCAAAATCAGTAAATTCTGGATAGGTAAAAGTATATATATATATATATATATATATATATATATATATATATATATATATATATATATATATATATATATATATATATATATATATATATATATATATATATATATATATATATATATATATATATATATATATATATATATATATATATATATATATATATATATATATATATATATATATATATATATATATATATATATGGAAGACTTAACAGTAGCTTTAAGGTTGCGGCCAAAGGGGAGAGTTAGCTAACAAATGTAAGGGAATAGGGTTTCTTTTACAGGGCATGTTATTTTGGTTAAGGGGGTGTTCGACCAATAGTTTGAAGTATGAAAAACGGGACTATTTTGGGTTAAATGTTAACGAGATGAATTATGAACTAAACTAAGTTAAGGGCTTTATATAGGGGTGTAATGAGATTCATATGGCATATAACTGGGGTTATGTTGTAGGAGAAGGTTAGATATTCATCATAGATTGATGAGAAATTTCGGTATGTGGTTCATGTCTTGATTGTATACGTTTGTGTGTTTAGATTTGTGCTAGAGCGCGGGTACTTGGAGAAGCTTGTTCAGGTGAGTTTCATAGTCCCATGTTTCTATGATTTATAAATGTTTTGAATTCCAAATGGGATGGAAGAGACACTGTGTGGTTTTATAACTAGTGATGCGAATGTTTTTATGGTTTGTGATGGACTTGTGTGTACATTTATGTGATTAACCGCTATGTGATTCTTGATTGTTATTGTGGTTTGACTTGGTACCAAGGGAATGTTGACAAGGCGAGGCCTTGGGATTGGTTCATAGGTGTAGGGGCTCCTATGAGACCATGGTGATTGGTAAGGCTTGGAGCCTTGGAATTGTGGTTATTGGTAAGGCTTGGAGCCTTGGATTTGTGGTGATTGGTAAATCTTGAATGCCAGTTGTTAATACATAATTGCAGCACATTGTCCGTATATTCATTTGTTAGTGGCTGTTATTCACAGCTTATAATTGATTTGGAGTTGGAGTCTAAACCTATGACTCTCACCAGCATTATTGTTGACGTGTTTTAGTGTCTCTTTCAGGTGAGAATGTGGTTAAGCATGAGAATAGGAGTGGCTAGCTGGAAGGCTTAGGATTGCATTTGGAGAAACCCCCATTCCTCTTAGCCTTTATTTTATGTTTGAATAAGTGATACATTGTGGACACCTATATTTTGATGTGTGTATTTGTATGTCTTTGGTAAGTGGTAGACATGTTACCTACTTACCTAGACGCCTGCATTGTTTATGATATTGTCATGACACTGTGTCACCCATTTATGATATTTCCATTTCATTTAGTTATCTTTATAGACACGCTATTGTTGTGATGATATCCATACATCGCACCCCATATTCCGCCATGGTGGGGTGTGACAGGGCGGTGCCCCACTTCTCGGTTGGTTATGATGCCCACTTCTGTGAGAAGAGCTAGGAGCTTTCTTCCCACCAGAATTCACCATATCCCACACGCTGGTGCGGCGATTGTTCACGGGGGTTTCCAACATCGGGCGTTCGGTGGAGCCGTCGGACCTATCCCCATCCTCATGGGCTTGTAGCAATTCCTGCATGATGCGATCCTTTATGCGCTCGAATACGTTTCGAGGTTGAGGGGTTTTCTCAAGGGGAGGTTGTTCCTGTGGGCGTGCCCTCCTTCTCCTCTTCCGAGTTCGAGGGGAAGTACCAGGCGCGGTACTGCCAAAGTTAAGCCTGGATTGGAGGTTCCTTCCCAGGTTTAGCCTTGGCGAGATGTCCAGGACGATTCTGTCAAAGTTCTGCGTGAAAACACGCTCGAGGTCCTCGTCACCGAGTGAACCCACCTCCAATTCTATCACGATTTGTGACCTCTTCGGCTCCCTGATAAGGGGCCTTTGGCGCACTCCCCGGATCAAGGTTATCCATGGTGATGGTTGGTGGTGGGGTATTGTCGGATGTACCTGCCCCACCAAGAGATTGAAAGATGTTCCGGTTATTCGGTCCGCCTACTTGGCCACCAGAGGACTGGGTGGAGATGAGTATTCCATCACCCGTGGACTTTCGATTCCCAGGATTCGTGTTCCTCGGGTTTCCTTGAGGATGTCCCTTCGTCATTAGGAGAGATTGAGATTAAGATAGAGTTTAGTTTAGTGTTTGGGTCCCACGGATGGTGCCAACTTGTTGATACAAAAGTTGTATGATCCTTGCTTGACCCGAATTAGGCTTAATCCGGGTAGGCTGGGCTCCGGCTCTTTCACCAAGTGAATAACTTGCTGAGATCCTGCACATTAAAACAACAAGCGTTAGACTTACCGTGGGAACGTATCCCACGATTAGACTCTGGCGTAAGAGTAATTAATCGGTTTAGGGTTAGAAATCGGTTGTAGGTTGAGAGTATAGAGAATGTGATACCTTTGTGGAACCCTTGGGGGTTCCTTATGTAGGCAGTGAAACCCTAATGGGCTGTCACTGTTATTTCAGCCTCAAGCATAAGATAATCACCATAATTAGCTTGATTGTATCTTCTAATTATGGTGAGTGTATATCCTATACTTTGAGGCAAATCCCAATCCTGATAAGATTGTGATTCTGTCTAACCCTGTACCGGTCGTGCCGGGCCGTGGGCCGCACACATCTTATGCGGCCACTGTTCATTCAAGCCCATAAGCTCAAATGACATTAATACAACCCATTCGTGATGGGCCGGATGCGGGTAGTACCCGTGGGTCGGGTTCATGACCCGGTTGGGGACTATACGTCATCAAGAAGCATGATGGAAGCTGGCGCATGTGTGTGGATTTGAAAGACTTGAACAAAGCTTGCCACAAGATTTCTATCCGTTACAAGAAATTGATTGGATGGTGGAATCCTTATGCAGGTACTCTTTTAAATGTTTCTTGGACGCATATAAAGGATACCATCAGATCCAGATGGCGGAGGAATACGAGGAGAAGACGGCGTTCCATACCAGTCAGGGCGTGTATTGTTACACAAAAATGTCGTTCGGACTCAAGAACGCAGGCGCGACATATCAACGACTTGTTGATAAAGCCTTCGACTCACAGATAGGCCGTAACCTTGAAGTCTACGTTGATGACTTGGTTATCAAAAGCCATACGGAGGACGAACTCCTCCGTGATATCCAAGAGACATTTGACACATTGAGGAAAATCAACATGAAGTTGAATCCCAAAAAGTGCACTTTGGAGCAACCGAAGGAATGTTCCTTGGGTATATGATTAATCCAAACGCCATCAAGCCTTGTCCGGTGAAGACGGACGCTGTAATACAGCTACCATCCCCTCGGACACTTAAAGAGGTACAATCACTTAATGGAAAGCTGGTCGGGTTTAATAGGTTCTTATCAAAGTCCGTAGAGAAGTCACTCCCATTATTCAAAACACTCAAGAATTGCTTGAAGAAAGGAGACTTTCGCTGGACAAGAGAGGCGGAGGAAGCGTTTGGACAGCTCAAGCAACATCTAGCGTATCTTCCCATGCTAGTCCCCCGCGACCTAAGGAGGAGCTAATCATGTACTTATCTGCTACGTACGGAGCAATAAGCGCAGTCCTTATGACTGATTGGGATTCAGTCCAGACTCCGGTCTACTTCATAAGCAGAGCGTTGCAAGGGCCAGAGCTGAATTATTCACCAATGGAGAAATTAGTCTTATCATTGGTCTACGCCACAAAAAGGTTACATCGTTACTTCCAGGCGCACCCAATTGTGGTTATCACGGATCAGCCATTAAAACAGATTATCTCTAAACCAGACGTGGCAGGGAGACTATAGAAGTAGAGCGTCCTACTCGGGGAACACAACAACTCCTATAGACCAAGGACAGCCGTCACAGGCCAAATCTTGGCAGATTTCTTAATAGAGAAACCCGAGGGGGATAAGCCAATGGTGCTAAAGGAAGAAATTCCAACGGAACCATGGGCTTGTTTACTGATGGGTCTTCTTGCACGGACGGATCAGGAGCAGACCTCATACTCACAAAGCCAGAAGGTATGGAGTTCATCTATGCCTTGCGTTTTGAATTCACGACTACGAATAATGATGCAGAATACGAAGCATTGATTGCAGGCTTAAAAATCGCTGCTAGGATGAGAGTAAGAAAGCTGGAAGCCTATGTGGACTCGCGGCTTGTCGCGAATCACATCCTAGGAGGGTACGAAGCCAGGGAGGAAAACATGATCTAATATCTGGAGAAAGTAAAGTCACTTATCGCTGGTTTTGCCAAGTTCTCTATCAAGCATGTACCAAGAGGCGAAAATAAGAAGGCGGATGCCCTTAGCAAAATCGCATCTACGAGCTTCGCCCATTTATCCAAACAAGTGTTGGTAGAAATACTCAAGGATAAATCCATTGCAGGAGAGGAGATCACAACAATAGTTGATGAGGAGGGACCTACGTGGATGACCCCGGTCATAAGCTATTTGACAGACGAGACCCTTCCTGGGGATGAAACAGAGGCGCGTCACATCAAAATAAAGTCGCAACAGTTTGAACTCTGCGATGGTGTCTTATACAAACGCTCATTCTTACAGTCGTGGTTGCAATGTGTTGGACCACGCCAAGCTGATTATGTGATTAGTGAAATTCATGAAGGGTCGTGCGGCATGCACGCCGGCCCCAGATCGGTAGTAGCACGGGCTCTACGCACATGATACTATTGGCTGACTATGCATCGAGATGCATGAGATATGATTCTTAAATGCAATGATTGCCAGGTGCATAGGCCAGTACCACGTCATCCACAACAGGAGCTGACACCCATCACATCCCCTTGGCCATTTTACAAATGGGGAATTGACATAGTAGGTCCTTTTCTTGTTGCAGCCGTAGGCGTTAAGTTCTTGATCGTGGCTATGGACTACTTCACTCGCTGGATAGAGGCTAAGGCGGTCGCGACAATTACGGGCAAACAAGTAAAAAAAATTGGGAAAGTATTTTATGCCGTTTTGGTTTACCAGGGGAGATCATCTCAGATAACGGGAAACAGTTTGCGGACAATCCGTTCAAAGATTGGTGCGCAGCGCTGAACATCAAGCGGCGCATTGCATCAGTGAAACACCCACAGACTAATGGTCTAGTGAAGCGGGCAAATAGAAGCCTAGGTGAAGGAATAAAGGCGCGCCTGGATGAGAGAAGCGCCAAATGGGTGGGCGAACTACCACATGTCCTATGGGCGCATAGGACAATAATCAAAACGGCTAATGGGGACACTCCATTTGCGTTAGCCTATGGGACCGAGGCAGTCATTCCAGCCGAGATTGGAATGCCAACAATCCGCACGGTGGAGGTCAATGTTGTCACGAACGATGAGGAACTCCAGGTCAATTTAGACTTACTCGAGGAGAAAAGGGAGATAGCAGCTATCAATGAATCTAAATCTAGGGCAGGGATGAAAGCTTACTACAATTCCAAATTTAAGGGTGTTTCCTTCCGACCGGGGGACTTTGTCTATCATGCTAACGAGGCAAGTCGCGCGGAGAACACGGGGAAACTTGGACCAAAGTGGGAAGGACCGTATGAGGTCACGGAAGCTTTGAGGCTAGGTGCGTACAAGTTACGTGACACAGAGGGCCATGACTTGGATCGTACATGGAATATTTGCAACCTCAAAAGATGCTATCTCTAGAAGGATACGGCCTCCGCATGGACACTTTGTTGTTTCCTAGGTTCTATTTGTCTTAGGATTTAATCATTTTGTCAATAAATCGTAACCGTAATAATAAAACGTTGTGGTGCCTAGCTAGCTCCACGGCTTGTTCTTGTGCAAATTATGTCTTTTATGTACTTAGGAATATTTTTTGTTTATATTCTTAAGTATTATTTCTTATTCATATGCATTCATTCAGCCATACATGTACTATTCGTTTCCATGTGGAGCAAGAGGGTTAAGTGAACCTACTAATTCAACTTGTCGCATAAGAGGGATGCAACCCCCACGACGTGGATCATGAATCCTTACTAGACACCTTATTCACAAGACGTTGTAATAAGGTTCCACATGTCGTACTTATCAAGTGTCGGACATGATAAAGACACACAGTGCACGTCTAGTAAATTATAGACTTGGTTTTTTGTGAAGCCATGATAGATCACGCATGGATATTTAATTATCTAACGGCAAAAGACTAAGTTTCAAATGAACACATCAAAATGCCGTGAACATTCACGTCCATAATAAGTTACATTAAAAACTGTTGTACAATAAACATGATTAAATGTTTGATGTCGTGGACATCCACGGACGAATATTACAATTACATAAGTTATTGTTTGTTACAAACTTTGACAAATTAACGGGGTAACATTGACTCCCCAAGCTCTTTCTGGCCCTGCGCTAAGGACTCCATGGAGGATCCTTCTGGAGTTGCATGGTTCTCTGCTACTAAGGTCACGCCATGCATAGTCGGGGCCGTCACGGGCATTCCATCAGACCTGGAAAGGTGGGCAGACCCTGCAGTGTGGGTGCGGCATGTAATGTGACACCCTTTCTTCTTTAAGGCGGGTCCACATTAGCTTTAACAACTTCCGCCAGGCTTCTTTCTCCCTTGAGGGCCCATGGGTTCTCGGACGGAGGGTTATCTGCATAGATGGGCACAGTCAATTGGGAATTAAAATCAGCTTCTACGCACAAGTGCTCCATGACCATGTCGATAGATGCGTCCTTGAGCGCCTCGACCCTGTCCAGCAAAGGATATTCCACTTGGTCCAAAGTTGTCATAAACGCAGTCATCTTTACCTCAGAATCTGGCTTATGATAGGCATGGTCTTTGACCTCTTTGCCTTGACCTATCCACTCAGCCGCAGCTACAAGTCCCTCGTACCTACCACGGTCTATATCGTCAGATACGACATCCTTAAAAGACTGGGACTCTTCAGGAGATTCCGCAACCTTGATCATGGCCAACCGAAGGCCGGATCCTATCAGCCATCTGCGGCCTGCAATCGCTGTCAGTAGGTGCGGGTAGAGTTCTTCATCAAAATCGATGGCCATGGCATCTACGCGTATGTCCAAATCTCCTAGACGCCCCTCTACGACCTTTTCATGTTCAACCCTGTAGTCTACAAAGGCCGACGCCAGCTGTCCCTCACCCTTTACCATTTGGTGTTGATCATCGCGCTCCTTGGTGAGGTCAGCCATGTCCTTTGTCAAAGAATAGACCGATGCTTCTAGGGTTGTTACCTGTTGTTATAACAAGTAAATAGTTATTTTGCGAATTCAAATTTTATGTTGAGAACATGTGAATAATGGGGGCATACCTTGTCTTTTAAATCTTGAGCCTCAGCCTCTAATTCCGCAATGCGGCTTTCACGGGCGGCGGCGTGGCTGGCCTTCTCCTTGATGGTTGCCTCGGCCATTGTAAAATCATCCTGCAAAGTAGATAGGGTTTGCTCATGTTTGTCTACCAGCTTTTCCCTGCGGGCAATTTTTCTGTCGGCACTTCGTACATGACCCAGGGTCGTCTCAAAGCGGTGTCGCAAAGCCACGCCGACAATCATCTGGTGCGCCGTGGCCACATTGAACTGATCGAGCAGAACTCCATGGGTAAGCTCGTTGAGATCCTGAGCTAGACTAGAAGGAGTAAAGTGATCCACAAACTCCTTGCATTCCTCCTCTGTTTCTAGCTTCGTTAGCTTGGATAGGTTCCATGGCGGGCAAAGTCGAGGTGCTGGGCCTTCCAATTGAGGTTCTTCCACATGGGTGGGAGGAGGAGAGGAGAGAGTGACTATTATCATTGGCGATGGTTCCCTAACAACATCCTCCTCATGCAGCATGGTCGTAGGATCCACTCTGTTATTTCAATAAACTTATAAGTATTTTGGAGTTTTTACTTAACAAAAAAAACATAAAGTAGATAAATGAGTTGAGAGGTATACTTACATTGAAGCTATTGTAGGCTAAGTAATGATACGGGCCACAGTGCTGACGGGGGTCGCCTTCCACACAATCTTCTCCGATTGGCTGCTTGTCACGACAAAGGGGAGGAAGTGGGTTAATTTCTGGCACGGTGGACCTACTACCCTCTTTGTATTGAGGGTGGTCCATACGCAACCTCTTGACAGGCGCATTGGACGCGCCCACTTCTTCCTCCGTTGTCTTCACAACTCTCCTCTTGAGCGTGCACCTTTTTCTGGCAGGTTTTGATTGTGTGGTGGAGTCTGGTTGGTCCCCTACTTCTTCTTCCTCGGATTCAAGCATCCGGTCGACCTCCTCAGACAATTGGTCTTGATTGTCACCTTGGTTCTCTGGGCGAGGGGTCGTGGTGTTTTTCGCCGGGCCCTTGCCACCTTCCATCAATAGGTTGTCACCGTCTTCATTCAGGAAATCTAGCGGCGACTTCTCTATTCCTTCGCCCATATCTAAGTGGGGCTCCGACACATCTTCCAGGGGCATGGTCATGTTTTGGGTGGTAGCAAGAAGCGGTGGCTCGTTTTGTCGCAGTGGACGTGAGCCTTCAGCAACCTTTTTAGGGTCTCCTTGGCGTAGCAAACCGAATAGCCTCATTTCTGTCGATAAATGCATACAAATGTGTTAGTCACATATAATGCATGTTCACAATGCATACAAATGTGTTCGTTAAATATACTCACCCTGTCTACGGTCGCTTAGAAAGCACGGATATATGTCCTCCCTACCAAAGTAGTTACGGCTAATCCCTACCAAGCATAGGAAATTCTCCGGCAGGTCCTTAAATTGTCTGAGGAGGTATTGTTACACAAAAAACATATAATAGAGATCTGGTCTCATTAGCAACAGTCAAAGTTCTCACGTCCCGTGTACTATACTCGCTTGTGGTGGGTAATCATGTCACACCCTGGTTTTTAGGACAAAAGGTGCGGGGAAGACTTTGGCATCTACAAAGAAATAATGGTCATACCAATTCTTAAGTGATTCTAGAGGCTTCCTATAACACATTGGGGTGCTCGCGGATCGTTTTTTGAATGACAGCCACCCATTTACCATTTGGGGGCGTAAAAGACCCTAAATAAACTCACGGTGGGGGGCTACATCACAGGTATGACATGTGATCTTAAATTGATTAATCTTACACGCCCCTATGCAATGTATTTGGGTTATGTGAAAATCAAAATAGGTTAGAATATCTACAAGGAACCTAGATAATGGGATACGGTAGTTGGTCGAGTCAAATAGGCGTGTATACATACCTATCTTCCCAGCCGGAGCATCCGTGATAGCTTCACCGTCACCCGGATAGGTGGGGTGTACGCTTTCAGGAATGTAATAGTCACACATGAAATCCATAAATTTCTCCTCCGACATCACATTGAGTATGGTCGTGATTGTAGGGTTGTCTTTCACCATGATTTATAAATATATGGAGAAAGGCGCGATAATCTAACCTGGTACGACGGATTTCCGTGGAAAGAAAGTAAAACGGATGAAGGAAAGTGCAACAATGGTGGTAGAAGGTATGAACTGTGTGTGTGCACAGTCACACACACATGCTTTTTATAGGGTTGCCTTAGTTTAGGAGGTGGTCTGGATGATTGACACGTGTAATCCACTACGTCCATCTAACGGATGGGGTTACTAACACAGTTGAAACGTCAGAGGGGCCCACGGGTTACCTCTTAAACAGTTTTACGTAACTCGAGGGTAGGCCCATGTGGTGCACTTTTGTAGAGATATATTTGAACCGTCGTCTCGAACTCGCCTACCATTAATGCATTCCTTAATGTTGTCCCGGTCAACAGTAGGCGGCCGTTTTCGTAACGAAAGAATAAGGGAAATTGGTTAGTCTGGAAGTTACGCCTACGGCTGTAACAACTAGACTGGGGGGACATGATGACGTATAGTCCCCAACCGGGTCATGGACCCGGCCTACGGGTACTACCTGCATCCGGCCCATCACGGATGGGTTAGATTAATGTCATTTAAGCTTATGGGCTTCGAATGAATAGTGGCCGCATAGATGTGTGCGGCCCACGGCCCGGCACAGCCGGTACAGGGTTAGACAGAATCACAACCTAATTGGGATTGTGATTTACCCTAAAGTGTAGGATATACACTAACCATGATTAGAAGATAACAATCAAGCTAATTATGTTGATTATCTTATACTTGGGTCCGAAGTATCGGTGAAAGACCAATAGGGTTTCACCGCCTATATAAGGAACCCCCAAGGGTTTCACAAAGGTATCACATTCTCCATACTCGCATACTACAACCAATTCCTAACCCTAAACCGATTACATACTCTCACGTTGGAGTCTAATCGTGGGATACATTCCCACGATAAGCCTAATAACGTGTTATTTTTAGTGTGTAGGATCCCAACCAGAAGTTTACTTGGTCCAGGAGCCGAAGCCCAAGCACCCGAATTAAGCCTAATTCGGGTCAAGCTAGGATCATCTAACTTTTGTATCAACATTATATAAGATAGAAACCGACATATTGGTTTCTTATATCTGAAGATATTAGCAAATGACTAAACTACCCTTATGAACAAAATTACATAAATACCCTTCGGACTCAAGTTAACATACCTAACAATTTCCACCTTGAATTTAGCTCCTAAGTGATACTAAAATTTCCAAATCAAATTCAAAACTCCAAACGCTAGAGAAACTAGCCTAATTCAAACAAACGACCGATTCCGAAAACAATCAAAGACAAAACCAACCAAATCAAACGCTGATGTCTTTAAATGCGAACAACCAAACATTAATCGACAAATTAAAACTCGGTTAACTAAAAAACCAAATCGGCTCAAACGATCTTCAACAATCAAATTCGGCAATCAACTTCAAACTCCCGATAAATGAAGATCCAAATTTCCAAATTCCATACGATCGAACAAACTTCAAATGACATAATGACAATCAAGTCTTCAAACACCAAATCGATCTTCAAATTCAAAATACCAAATTCAAATTCAACGGTCCACTTATATAATAAGAATTACGACCCAAGTTCAAACTTATTATCTGTACCAAACAAATTCAAATTAATAAATAATTTGACGAACAGGCTCAAAGTCAAATGCCCCCATGGTCTGGATAACAATAGTAACGACCCACTTATTCAATAAGGATTATGATCCAAACTTCAAATTCCAAACAAATAGCCCACGTATATGATACAAATTACGCCTCAAATTCAAACAAATAAAATCAAATTTGAACACCAAACAAACCGATTCCAAGAAAGCAATACCACCAATCGATGATCTCATATTTTCATATTGTTACAAATAGCCAAATTCCAACTTTCCAATTCAAACAAAATCATAAGCATAACGATGATAACATATCAAACAACAAATAAACAAATCTTGTAACGGTCGCTCCACCATGCCAAATAGAAGTACAAAGCCTTATGTTATTCAGACGAGTTTACTATGTAACAAACAACTTTCATATCAACTCCTATGTAACAAAGGCTCCAAAAGCCACTAACCAACTAATTCACAAGACCAAATTCTGATTACTACAAATCCTAACCAACAACCCCCTTTTGAATAAACCCCTCAATCTATCAAATAAGCGAAAGCAACAAATGATTGAAAAGGAAAATCCCAAAACCACAAAACAAACAACGTTGATGTTCCAAATCAGCAAGCCATCAAACACAAATTCAAACGATGTCAAGAATTTGATTCTTCAAATCAACCAAAAAAGGATGAAATCTAACTAACCAATTTAATGATTCACTAACCCAAAACACTTGTAGCTTGCTTCAAATAGATCGAACCCGCTCGTATACCAGTTTGTTAGGAATATGGGCTGATACTGAGGTGCAGTATATTAACAAACAAACATCATAATATCGCAGCAATCAATCAATCAGAACATATAATCAGAAAGAGGGTGTTTGGGACAAAAATTGGTATTTCATTAATCAAAGTCCCAATACCAAGTTACATATACATCACATTATACAATATAGAACCGACATATTGGTTTCGTACATTTGAAGATACTTGCAAAATGACTAAACTACCCTTATGACCAAAATTTCATAAATACCCTTAGGACTCAAGTCAACATATCTAACAATTTTTACCCTTAAAAACAAGGACAACAAGGTTATGAATAGCATGAGACCTGACGTGGCGGTATAGCCAAGCTTCACGTTTTAGTGTGAGATGCTATGACATAGCGTTTATAAAGAGACAAAAAATATTTAAAATTGTAGGTTTATATCATATTTTATAATTATATGAGGAGTAAATAGCAATGTTTTAAAACCTGGGTTTTGAATCGACCCAGACAAGTCGCGGATCACCGCTTCAACCGGTTAGACCATCGGGTCGACATGGTTTTCCATAAAAAATATTTTATATATATTTGCAATAATACAAAAAAAAATCAAAACCAAGTCGGGTCTCATGAACCGGGACAACCCGGGTCGCTTCAAACCGGACGAGTCACGCCGAGTTTCTAGAATATAAAACCCGGGTCAATTTGACCCGTTTTTCACCCGAAACCGGCCTAACTGGTTGAACCGGTCGAGTCGACCCGGGTTTCAAAACATTGGTAAATACTATTAAATTCAAACATCAATCCAAAATATTAGTAAATCCAAGTCCAAAACTCAGATATTAAAAAATATCATAACCCCTTTAAAAACTTGTCACGCCTTACACCTTTGCCCGTCTTTTAATGGCTGTTCAGGCCTCAACTCACGTCACACCTAAATTCGACACATGGGTCTGTTTCGTAGCGTAGACGCCCGCCTTACACCTTGGCACACCTTTTAGACCATGATATATAATAACTAGAGTAAATGGTTGGTGGTGGTCGCAGTGGTGATTGGTGGGTGAATTAGTGGCAAGGGGATGGGTGGTAATGATGGTCGGGGTTGGTGGCGGCGATGGTGATTGGTGGTCATGATGGTGGTTGGTGGTAAACTTGAGATATAAAATTTAACGAATAATCATTGAATACTTGACAAAAAAAATCGCAAACTAAAAAAAGATATGTTCGCTAGACCTGTCTCATTAACACACGCGTTAACAAACACTTAAATGAATTCACAAGAACGAGCTACAAGATCAATGCAATTGACTATCGAAAAAGGGACAATGACCAATAAAACAAATCTACGAGGTAATGCATCGTCTACACACTCACGTTTCTCTAAACATATCAACAGTTAAGATATGAAAATATAATATGGTTTTAGGGAGCCTAACGTACACACAACATGTCAAGAAGCAATAAACAATCAAGGATCACATTATAACTTTCATGCAATTGTAAACAAACAGAAGAAGAATTAGCCAAGCATGATTAATGAATAAGAATAGTAACTAATAAAAGGAATTGAAGACATGAATCAATATATAAGCAATAATCAATACTAATACAAGACGTTAATGGCATGAATTAAGTTTAAATGGATGCAAATACTCCTAACCAAACCCTAAAATCAGACTAGGGTTTGGGAATTAATTTGATGAGACAAAACAAGAATAATGAAACAAGAAGGACTTATATGCAAATATCAAGCTTTACAAGAATATGGAGCCCTTTCATACAACAAGGAGGACTTATTAGCAAAATATGGAGGGACTTCTAATGTAATTAAAGTTTTCTTGTAAGAAAAGTCTTGTATTCTAGTATATATAGAATACAATGACCATAGGTTTTATTCATCTCATAATTCACAATGTAGTCATAAAGCGTGTGTCGTGTTCTAGGCGTGTGTGTTCTTTATAAACACGCCTAGGGTTTGAGTGTTAACGTTTAATGAGAAGTAAACGTTGAAAGTAATTGTCTTGTTTGTTAAACACCTTGTTTATGTGTCATGTTCTATTCCGCTATGTTAATCATATGAACATGATGCATTCCTAGTAAGCTTAATCGATCCGTGAATTATTGGTTTCCATAATTGGTATCAGAGCCTCGTGGCTCGTGATGCTAGGACCAACAAGGTGTTCGTGTTTCGAGAAGAAAAGAAAAATCCGTCTAGGGTTTTTCTGGACGTTTTTGTGTGCGCATCAGTATTCAGAAGGCCATAACTTTTTATTGAACCGTTGGATCGCCACGAAAATTTATATGTGTGTTTTACATACATATATCTAGATATCCACCAGAGGAATTGTCGAGATCTATCCCCAAGAAAAAGTTATTAAGCATCGAAGTCAGCAGGGGTCATATGCTGTTTTCTGTGAACAGTTACAGTAAAAACGCGATTTCTCCTTCGTTAACCGTTGGATCGTCGTGAAATTCGATCTGTAGGTTCTTGACACTTATGTCTAGGATCTCACTGAAGGGATCTTCGATCTGAGCATTTATGAAGAAGTTATTCGCTGTCGAAGTTCACTGCTGTTTCTGGATTTTCACATGAAATAATGATTTAGGGTTTATAAAACCCTAGATCAATTAGCCGCTGATGGGAGTTATTTAGACGCTGATGACGTCAGCGTTTGGGACAAGACGCTGACAAGGTTTAAAGTTGACGCTGACGTTTGTTATTTAGGCGCTGACATGCTTAATTTTGACGCTGACAGAATAAGTCAACGTTGATAGAGTTGACAGTGTTATCCGATATGTGAGATTTTGAACGCTGACACGTATTGTCCGATATCGGACAATACATCTGACTTAGATCTTGGATGAAAAAGGATATTGGACAACACATGAATCGCTGCTGTTTGAGAAAATTGGTACGTTTTAAGCACACAAAAAGGTGGTAATTACACACGAAGGTACATGGAATCTCCGTTTTAATATAGAATATCATGTTGATATTTATGGCTCGGATATTTTTGAAAGGGATTAATGATCTTAAAGCGAGTTAGCAACTATTTGTGGGAATTTGATGGATATTTTAAACTATGTAATCGGGATAGCCTTGTGAAAGAGTTATCCATCCAAATACTTTTACATATGGTATGAAGATGTGATTCCATCAAAATCGTCATGAAGAGGTGTTGACTTAAGGGGAAGAATTCTTATGGTAAGTTTGATGATTGAAGAAGATTTTCGCGAGTTTGTGTTCTATCATATCTTAAAGTCGTGCACTTCCAGTCATAGACTTTAAAGGTAACTTGTTCGTGCTTTACATGGTTGGTGACGAAGACTTGTCATAACACTTGAAAGAGTTACATTATCGTGCTCAGTGTCTCACATAGGATGAGAATATTGACAAGGGATCGAGGTCTACTTATACTTTGTGCCATGAGTATAAGTTCTTAGTCACATGGATAGTACAAGACATGGAACATAGGTTTGGGTTATTCTACTTCTACATCAAAAATATTATATTAATTGTTCTTCAAGATCATTACATAGAGCCTACATATGGAGAATCTTCAACATTGCAACATTGTTTACTTTCCTGTTGATGTGACAAAAAGGGGAAGAAATACATGCTACACTTGAGGGGAAGCAATTTGAAGATCATGTACAACTTACAAGAGATACACATAGAGTTTTGCCACCATCAACTAGGGGAAGATTGTTGGGTCAAAAAGTTGATGTGGCAGAAACTCAAAAATGAAGAAAACGTGAAGAAATTGTCCAGGCGTTGTCAAGAGTTAATCAAGCGTTGACATGTACAATTTAGGCGTTGATAGCTCAAGAGTTGTCATGTACAATGTAAGCATTGTTACATGCAATTCAAGCATTGACAAAACATAGACAAAGAAGCTTATGGAAGCTTCTATTTAGATAAACATGCAAAAGATATTCTGCATAAGTTTATTTAAATAGAAGATTTACTTGTTTATTCATCATTATCTCTTGTAAACCCTAATCCTTACACTATAAAAGGAACTAAGGGTCATAGGTTTTATTCATTCAATTCATTCACAATGTAAACCTAAAGTGTGTGTCGACTAGACGTGGGATTCAATGTATACACGTCTAGTGGTTGTTCGTTATTAATATAATGAGCAATCCCTATTGTTTTAATTCATGTTTTGTGCCTAAACACCTTGTTAATGGTTGTTGTTCTAATTCCGCTTTGATTGTTTAATCATATGAACAATGATCATTCCTAGTAGCTTAAAATAGGGGAAGATTGTTGGGAATTAATTTGATGAGACAAAACAAGAATAATGAAACAAGAAGGACTTATATGCAAATATCAAGCTTTACAAGAATATGGAGCCCTTTCATACAACAAGGAGGACTTATTAGCAAAATATGGAGGGACTTCTAATGTAATTAAAGTTTTCTTGTAAGAAAAGTCTTGTATTCTAGTATATATAGAATACAATGACCATAGGTTTTATTCATCTCATAATTCACAATGTAGTCATAAAGCGTGTGTCGTGTTCTAGGCGTGTGTGTTCTTTATAAACACGCCTAGGGTTTGAGTGTTAACGTTTAATGAGAAGTAAACGTTGAAAGTAATTGTCTTGTTTGTTAAACACCTTGTTTATGTGTCATGTTCTATTCCGCTATGTTAATCATATGAACATGATGCATTCCTAGTAAGCTTAATCGATCCGTGAATTATTGGTTTCCATATTGGGGCTTTCAAAAACTTAGTTTTGAGGTTGGTTCGACCCGTCCCGACAACGTCTATGCCTACTGTTCAACATGTTTTAGATTTTTTTTATCATGGTCGTGTGAGATGTAGAATCATCAAAATTTGAGTCAGAATATGAGAGTTATGGCCAAAATACTACTATGTGGTAGCACACGCACCAATTTCAACCAGAAGACGTCGGGTGTGTAACTTGTGACGATGTTGCAAGTGGTCTTAAAAAACGTTGGCTATTCATCCCGGTGGCTTCAATAGATCCTTTAATTCTAGATTTTTAGCGTAATCGTGAAATATTGTGTATTTGTTTCGGCTTCTTCCAAATTTCTTCCAAATGATCCGAAAAGCTTCCAAATCATCCAAGTGCTTCCAAAATGCTAAAACAACAAAAATGTAGGATTGATGATGTTTTAAAGGCACCTCATCAAATATCCATACACTTGGGATTTGTTTGTCTTCAGGAAACTAAGCTTTTCTACCTATTAAAATGTTATTTGGTTGCATTTAACTTAATGTTAAAAAGATATACCAACAAACGAGTCAAATTTTGTTAGTAATTCATAAAAATTATATATCAGCACCTCACATAAGTGTTTGAATTCTCTCATCTCTCGATTGTATAAAGATATGTAATAACATATGAAACATGACTTATTACTTCTCATAGCATATAGAGTACCATAGGTTTGTTAATGGATCAACAATCACCACTAAAGTCATAAGCACCTAGTATTTGCTATTAGAGAGGAATTTTGAGGGTTGTAACGTTAGATTTAAAGGTACCTTAAGACAGGTAGGGGCAAGACATGGGATCTTAGGGGTGGAAAGTCAACTACATGCACAATCTTTATAATGTTGCTCAAGTCAAGATGCGACTTCCATCTTTAAAATACAACATGATACATACAATACTTTACAATGCATCGATTTTTTTGCTTTTTTTGTTTTCCATTTACTTATTTATTTTTTATTTCTCTTTTTCTTGGATAACATAAATAGATATATCAATGAGTTGTAGCATCCCCACACTTGAGTTTTACTACAACTCATTTCTACTTCTATGACCCAAACTAGAAGGATCAACGTATATGGGGGTTTCTTCAATATAGTAACAGTATGCTTGAAAAATCAAGCAAAAACGGTATACAATTTCTTCTTGACTTGAAAACACGGTTACGTTTTCGGTTTTATATAGGGGTTATCACAATCACAATAATTCACTAGAAATGAGTGAATACACAGAAGGCTGTGCAATTTGGTTATAACTTTTGTAGGTTGTAAACAATGTTCTACATTAACTAACTAAATTAACCCGAAAACTAGCCAAACCAAAGTCTGGAAAGAGCGTTTAGTTCAAAAGAACCATGAAAATATAGGCTCGGGGGGGGGGGGGGGGAGTATGGTAGGGGTGACTTGCACTGTGTGCCAAGTATAGGGTGTGGGCAGAGTTATATGATCGATTGATCATGGTAACTTACACATACATCTATAGTTTACACTTAAAGCGTTATTCTAATGCATCTTATCATTTAACAAAATACCAATTCACATGAATGTGATCTCACATACGATATCGAGATGCATTTATATGTCAATTTCTAGAATCAAATACACTACCGGTACACTCATATAGTCTTTTCTACGATCCCATACTTCAAAAAAGGCGTTGAGAATCAAACATGTTACGGTCATAACAATGGTAGAGACATGATGATTAATCCAAGCCCTTAACTCAAGAAAGCGAAAGATTAAAGAAACTATCTTGAACACCAATGATGGATGCTCGATTTCCTAAAGATGTAGGGTGAACCTTACATTTTGGGGGTCAAAGTATTTAGGTGGAGGATTTTTGTGCTAGTCATATAAAATCATATCCATAAGACGCAATTAAAAGTACAATTACTTAATACATTATACAAAACATATTAATTTTTGGCCAAAATTACCGTCTTAACAATCTTTTAGTATATTACTCATCATTTTAAGAACGAAGCAAAATAAAACAGTTTCTAAGGATTTTATTACCTTCCTTACACTTAAGAAAAACATTGTCCAACATGTTGTACAAGTGCCCCATAAAATGAGAACGAGAAGATAATAAGAAGTGAGAGAAACTAATACTCTTCTGGTTTAATCATCGTGGGGAAAGGAGCATGATAATATAACTAAATCTTCATCCAAGAGTCATTAACTAATATTCCTGTTGGGAATAAAATGTAGCCAATACACTTGGACGCTGACAAGAGTAATCTGGACGTTGTTAAGAAGAAATCAAGCGTTGACAGGACAAGAGTTGACAGGAAGAAGTCAAGCATTGATAAGAAGAAGTCAAGCACTGATAGAAGACTTAGTCCACACGTATTATGTTTCTAGTAAAGATATGATCGACAATGTATTTCTTATGTTTATCTTTACCCTAAAATAGCTGATTTGTAGACTCTTGTACAACGCTCCTTAATCAATAAAAGGAGGCCTTTAGGTTTAAGTTTGATATATGTTTTAACACTTTCATTCTACGCAAGTTTGATTTATCAATCAAAGTGAAAGTTTGGTTTATACTGTTTGTGTGTTCTTGTTTGAGTATTAATTTCGCATAATACTTAAATTGTTTTATATACAACAAAGTTTCTCTACGTGTTTAACTTGATTTAATCTCGTTTACACAAGCTAAATCGATCTAAGTTTGGGATCAACAAGTGGTATCAGAGCTTGTTGAGAAACTTTGATCTAAAGAACACAAAAACCCTAAATCGCCAAAAACCCTAATTTTCAAGAAACCCTAAAAACAATATGTCTACTCCAGAGTTAAACTCCTCCTCCTCCACAAACCCCAACATCAAGATTCCCGTGCTAGACCCAGACAATTTTGAGATGTGGAAGTTTAACTTTGAATAGTATCTTCAAATCCATGACTACACCCTATGGGAAATTATTGAATATGGAAACACATTCAATAAGGCTGAAAAGATTGCAGCTGCTATCCAGACAAGATCAACTCAAGGCTCTACTGAAGAGGATCGAAAAGAAAAACCTGAAGATGGTAGAGCTGTCTCAGCTGAGGACATTGCAAAGAGAAGGAATGACATGAAAACCCTAAGCATTCTCAAACTCTCTTTGGGACAAGCCAATCAGCACAAATATAGAAGCTATGAGTCTACAAAAGATCTTTGGGCAGCCCTTGAAGTTGCTTATGGTGGTAATGCAGATACTATACAAGAGAAAAAGAAGCAACTCTTGCATGAGTATGTTGTTTTTAAAGCTCAACCCAATGAAAAGCTAAGTGGAGTGAGAAGCAGACTTCTTGACATTACAAGCAAGCTGTCTTTTATGGGAACAGTGCTTGGTGATGTTGACATCATCACCACTTTTCTTAAAAGTCTTGGTGATGCATGGAAGATTGAAGCAAGATCTATAATTGCCAATAATACTCACAAAAGTTCTACTTTTGATGATGTTTACAATAAACTAAGGCTTGTTGAGAATGAAATTCTTTTGGATCAAGGAAGCAAGTCTACCAATGGAAATATGGCCTTCTTCTCACATAGTGAAGGTCAATTTGATCAAAAGGAGTCATACATGCACCCTGTTACTGGATCACCTTGTGTCAACGCTGGATCAAGCTTTGTCAACGCCCCACATTCAGACGCTGACACATACAAAGTTGACTCACCAAGAGTTAAGCCTGCTGGTATTGATCTAGATACTGTGTGTGCATACATTGATTCATTGCCTAATGGTTTAGTGATTACATATGAGGACCTTGAGCAAATTAGTGATGAGCATTTGGAGGAGATGGACATAAAGTGGAATATGGCCCTTGCAAGCATAAGGGAAAATAGATGGAATAGAAGATTTAAGAAGAAGATGACTTTTAATGTTAAGGACACTGCTGGATTTGATAAATCCAAGGTTGAGTGTTATAATTGTCATCGAATGGGACACTTTATGAGAGAATGCAGATCTCAAAGAAGATCTGATGCTGGAAAACCCTCAAGCCAAATCATCAAGGCTCAGGATTCCAAAGCTATGGTTGCCATGCAAGATATTTATGGTGTTGGCTGGGATTGGAGCTATTTGGCCAAGGATGAGGAAGAAAACAAAGCTTTGGTTGCAGAAAAGGAAGAAGAAGAGCATGTTCACTATGCTCTCATGGCACACTCTTCATCCTCATCAGACAATGAGGTATATGATGATGCATTTTGTAGTAAGGGTTGTCGTCTAAACACTGAAAAACTTAACAAAGAAGTTTTAAAATTGACAACAGATGTGGTTAATGAAAGATGCAAGTTATCTAACTATCAACTTGCTCTTACTCAAACTGAAAAGACTGTAGCTGAGTATAAGAAAATGTAGTTTGACCTAAAAGATCAAATCAATATTTTAACTCATGATTTAAATGCTAGTGTTGAGGTTAGAAACATCATGGAAAGAGCCAATGGTGCTTTACAGGCTAAGTTAGATGAGGCTATCAAAAACAAAGATAATGTAGATCTTAAAATTCAGAGATTTGATAAAGCTTCACAAACCCTAGAAAAATGTGTTAGTGAATAAAGGGATTCTAGGGATATGAGTGGGATTGGGATGAAAGAATATGCTGGTGTTCCACCACCTGCTGGGAACTTATATGGTGTTCCTAGAAAGGACTTGTCTTGGACTAGTATACCAGAACTCCAAGAGAAGGAATTTATTCCTCCACCAAGAGTTCTTACCCCAGTAGAGGAATACAAGCAGAAGTTGACTGATTTGGACCAATAGAAGAAAGCTAACCCTACCTTGTTTGTTAAGGGTGGCATGCTTAGTGACAGCCCAAATGAGTCTACACCCATAAAAGTGACAAACCCAACCACTGGCAAGACTGTTGACCTTGGCTTAAACATTGATAGAAAACCTAGTATTAAATATGCAGAAATGTATAGAAAACTTAGGTCACCAAAAAGCCAAATTAGTGATAATGGGACGGTTTTCTTTTCTTCTAGACCTAGAGCTATGTCTAGAAAAGCATGTTACACTTGTGGAAGTTTTTCACATTTAGCTTATAAGTGTGTCAATGCTTCAAAGTTCAACGCTGACAAAAAATCAAACATTGTCAAACCCAAACCCTTTGTCCAGCAAAGACCACAAGTTGTTAGACCAGCCCCATTCTTTACTAAAGGGTCTAATACTTATGGACAAAGACCTTTTCAGAAGACCAATACATGGTCTAATAGACAATGGGTCCCTGTAGCAAACCCTAGGTTCAACGCTGATAAAGGTAATTTTAGCGTTGACAAGACCAAATTAAACGCTGACAGGAACGTTGCAAGACCACATAATGGTAAATATTTGCAACCAAAAGGAAAAGGGTCTAAAGCTTCTTCTAGCTTGACATGGAGACCTAAGCAAGACCAAAACCCTAATTCAGATGGGATTTCTATGACTTGTATCAGATTTCATTATATTTCAAAGGTCATAACAAAACCAACTGGGGTTAACTGGCTGTTTAATCCAAAAAGGGATGAACAAGGGGTTGTCATAAGGACTAAGTCTGTTCTTGTTGAACAACCAAATGAATCTAAGTCTGCTCAGGCTTGGGTTCCCAAAGAAAACTAATTTGTTTTCTTTATGTGCAAGGCATTCAAAAGCAGGTTAATGATTATGGCTATTGGGATAGTGGATGCTCTAGGCACATGACGGGCAAGGAATATTATCTGACAAATTTTATCCCCATTAAAGATGGTGACAAAATGTACTTTGGAGGTGGATATGGAACTATCATTGGCAAAGGCACTCTTCTCACCAACAATTTGCGTTTTGAAAACGTGTTTCTGGTAAAAGAACTTGACTATAATCTGTTTAGTGTATCACAGGTGTGTGATAACAAAAATAACGCTCTTTCCACTGATACTGAATGCTTGGTGTTGAGCAAAGATTTTAAAATACCAGATGAGAAATTTTATTGATTATAGAACACCTAGGCATAATGACATTTATAATGTGAATCTTAATGGAATTAGGATGAATAATATATTGTCATGTCTATATGCTAAGGCTTCAGTTGATGAGAGTAATCTTTGGCACAGAAGATTAGGGCACATTAATTTTAAAAATTGTTGATCCCAAACTTAGATCGATTTAGCTTTATGTATACGAGATTAGATCAAGTAATACACTTAGAGAAACCTTTGTTTAGGTGTGTAAACACCCATCCTTTTTCCACTTAATGCGGGCTAAAACGAGACCAAAACACGTATTTAATATCATTTGTTTGGAATTATGCGTGGTTTTTGTGTTTATTGTGTTTTCAGAGCCAACCGGATGAATATTGAAGAAAACATGGGATTGCACGGGTTTTACTGAAGAAAAAGACTCAAGATAAAGTCTATTGTCCAAGAGATGCAAAAGATTTGAAGTCACTGGGCCTATTCGTAGATTTATCGAAGAAAAGGACCAAAGATGGAAGATTTATATAAGTCGAAGAAACTCAAGTCTATTAAACGAAGAAATTAAAAGACGAGTTGAATTTAATCGACGACAAATCCCGAATCAGAATCGAAAACGGAAACTTTTCTGAAAAGACGAAAAGACAAGAAGAACGGGAGAAAGCCCACTCACCAACCAAAGGACAAGCCTATAAAAGGAGCCCCTCACACATTTTAGAGAGTTAGTCTGGAATTTTCTCTCCTCCCCACCTTTTTCTCTCTGTTCCGTTTCATCACCATCACCATTAGGGTGATTGGTGATTTTAATCTTTAATTTTCTCATCTTGTAATTTTAATCTTTGATTTATCTTGTCAAAACATTAATCATTCAATACTAAGTTCTTATTTAATCTTTCAATCTTATCTTGTTCATCATCATCTTTATCTTCAAGTTTTTAAGTTTTTATTTTCTTGATTTGATCTTCAAAAGTTGTTGAGATTTGTGTTTTTGTTGATGGGAATAGTAGTTTATGGTTAGTAGATGCTTTGTGATTGATTTATTTAAGTTTTTGGTGAAAAACTTGGTGATTTTTGGATCAAAATCGTGTTTCCTTGTTCTTCGGGATAGTTTCTGTATCTGGGTTTCCCAGATCTTCCGAATGAATGAACAGTAACTTCCGAATGAGTTTTGTTTTCAAAAGTTCCGAGTCAGTTAAAAGTTCCGAATGAGTTTACTTTGAAAAGTTCCGAACCAATTTTCAGACTTCCGAACCAATAACTTCCGAACCAAATAGTTCCGAACCAATCCAAAAGTTCCGAACCGATTTATTTACCAAAAAGTTCCGAATCGGAACTTACAAAACTTCCGAACCAAAGACTTCCGAACCAGTAAGTTCCGAATCAAGGGGCTTCATTCGGAAGTCCAAAACTTCCGAATCAGTAAGTTCCGGATGAGTGTAAAACTTCCGAATCAGAAACTTCCGAATGAGTCTACAACTTCCGAATGAAGGCAAAGTTCCGGATGAGTACTTAAGTTCCGAATCAATCCCTTTGTCAAAACTTCCGAATGAAGGTTAAAACTTCCGAATCAACTTCTTGTTAGTGTTTCTGTTTCACTGTTTATCTGTTCTTTACTTTTCATACTTCAACTTTAACTTTAAGTTTAATTTTAATCTTAATTTCAATTTTAATTCAAGTCTTTGTTAAATTGTCATTAAAGTAACTATCTTTGATCCAAATTTTCATTTCCACTTTTTATTAGATTAGAAAACCAAACCCTTTTATTTAGTAACCAAGAACAATCATTCCACTAAAGACCGAGATCAATTCGAGAGGATTCCGAGATTTAATCTGAACCCATTGCAAAAACCTAATATTAAATGGCGCCGCTGCCGGCTCTTCTCGTTAAGATCAAAAGTTTTTTGTGAGAACTTGGATTTTGAGATCCGTTCCCCGTGAACGTTACTTTTTCAAGAAAATTTTCAAAAACAACTAAAAATATAAAATTTTCAAAAATACAAAAAAAATTAAAAAACATAAAAACCAAAAATATTTGTTCTTTGCTTTTCTTTGTTCGTTCTTTTGCAGGTGTATGCGCACTCGATCCACGTCATATCAAGAGCCCGAGCCTCTCGATCACTTAGACATGGCCGGTGTACCACCTCCAAACAATAATAACAACAACAACATGAATAATAACAACAACAATGAGCCCCTTCCGGATAATCGCCCGATGATTGAATTGCTGCAAGCTCATGTCGATGGCAACACGGATCCAATTGTTATACCACCAATTGCCGCCAACAATTTCGAGCTAAAATCAGGCTTTATCCAGATGGTCTCCGCTCAACCGTTCTTGGGACGTACCATTGATGACCCACATGACCATATAAAGAGATTCTTGCAACTCACCAACACGGTCAAGTTCAATGGCGTTCCACAAGAGGTTATAAGGTTACAACTTTTTCCCTTTTCTTTAGAGGGACAAGCCCAGCATTGGCTTGCTAAGGAACCGCCACAGAGTATTCTCTCGTGGACGGATTTGGAAACAAAGTTTATAAACTACTTTTTTCCACCCTCTCGTACTACCGCTTTGCGGAATGAGATCATAAATTTTGAACAAAAGTACGATGAGTCATTCAGTGAATCTTGGGATCGCTTTAAAGATCTTTTAAGAAAATGCCCACAACATGGTTTTACCAAAGTACATCAAATCAATACTTTTTACAATGGTTTAAGCAGGAGTGACCAAGATTCACTGAACAGTGCCTCAGGGGTAATCTTTTGGCTAAGACTTCTAATGCTGCTTGGGACATCATTGAGAATAAATCTCGTGTGCAAACCAAGAGTGTTAGGACCAATGTCGCTAGTGCTAGCACTAGTGACAGCGACAAGCGACTTGACAAAATCACCACGCTTCTTGAATCGCTTGTCACCCACACCGTCAACAACAACAACAGCAACAACGCCAAAAACGCTCAAGTGAACGCTGTCAGCCAACCTTGTGAGATATGCGGTGGTCCTCACTCTTACACAACTTGTACCGCCACCCAAGATTACCCTGCTGAGAATGTGAATGCGGCATATGGCACCTATCCTCAACCTGCTTATCAAGCTAGACCTCAAGGTGACCGTAACTTGCTCAGCTACCGCAGCAACAACTATCTTTCACCACCCGGTTTTCCCCCAAACAACCCAAACCAACAACAAAACATTAACCGCCCTCCTCAACAACAACAACAACCTCGACAACCATACATCCCACCTCACAAGCAACAACAACCACCTCAACGTATCAATCAAGTCTACCAACAACCTGCTTACCAACCACCTGCATACAATGCTCCTCCCAACCAAACCACCATTGCATTACACCAAGAGGTTGCAACCTACATGAGAACCAATGATGTGATAGTGGGAAATATCCAAGAGGAAGTGTGCAATTTGAAAGCAGACTTGGTCAACCAAGGAAACGATTTGAGAGCCGACATGAGAAACACGTTGGATAGCCAAACTAATGATCTGAGGAACATGATGGCTAGTTTCTTCCAAGGTAATCAACCCTCTTCTTCGGGTACTCTTCCGAGTAACACCGTTGCGAACCCAAGAGGGGAGATGAAAGCAATCACTACTCGAAGTGGTAAAGGTACCAAGGAACCCGAGCTTCCTATACCTCCACCGGTGGTTGTGACTAAGGAGAACGAGTCGCCTGCTCCTATTCCTCCTCCTTCTCCTTCCCCAATTTCTCCACCTCTTCTTTCTACCCCTCCTCCACCCGTGGTTGTGAGTGATCCTATTCCCCTAAAGCTTTCCTCTTCTTCCAATATACCTTATCCTTCAAGGTTGAGGAAAGAGAAGCTCAAAAGCAAGGACGATATTCAGGTTTCGAACTTCCTTAAAATGTTCAAACAACTGAATTTCAATATCTCCTTCGCTGAGGCTCTCGCTCACATGCCCAAATACGCGAAAATGTTTAAAGATCTTCTGAGCGACAAGGAAAAGCTCCTCGATATTGCCAACACCCAACTTAATGAGAACTGCTCTGCAGTGCTCTTAAGGAAATTGCCAACCAAGCTTGGTGATTCGGGTCGTTTTCTTATCCCTTGCAATTTCCCGGGAGTAGAGAATTGCATGGCCCTAGCCGATCTAGGTGCCAGTATTAATCTCATGCCTCTAAGTGTTTGGAAGCAATTATCTCTCCCAGATCTAGTCCCCACCAAAATGACTTTGGAATTAGCTAACCGTACGGTTGCTTATCCAGTGGGGATAGCTGAAGACGTCATTGTAGGAGTCGACAAATTCACCTTCCCTGCTGATTTTGTTGTCGTCGACTACGAGATGGACCCCGTGTACCACTGATTGTTGGTCATCCATTCCTTAGGACCGATCGCACTCTTATTGATGTTGAAGCCGGTGAGCTTATCATGAGAGTGGGTGACGATAAAGTAGTCTTCAACATGGGAAAGTTGTCTAAGCAGCCTTACTCATATGAGAGCGTTAATTGTATTGACGTTCTTGATGAGGCTTGTGAAGAACACTTTAATGATGCTTGCAAAAGTATTCCTACCTCTCTTCCCAATGTTGAGACCGTGTCCTCCATTGATTCATCGTTGTCTCTATTTGGAGATAGTGATTTATTCTGGAACAATCTTGAAGATACCATGGGAGATGCGAATTTAACTACTAATGATTCTCCTATCGATGGGGATGAAGACATGAATTTCTTTGACAATCTTCTCACCGAAGACAATCCTTCGCCTCCATCTCCCACGGTCATTGCTATCGATACTCCGACTTCGAATACGCCTCACGTCGAAAATCCTCCGGATTTGGAACTTAAGGAGTTGCCGCCCCATCTTGAGTATGTATTCCTCGAAGAAGAGAAGAAGTCGCCAGTCATCATTGCTAAGGATTTGAAAGATGAAGAGAAAGCCCGACTTGTCGCTGTGTTGAAAAATCATAAGAAGGCTATTGCTTGGAAGATTTCTGATATTCGTGGAATTGATCCTCACTTCTGCACACACAAAATTCTCATGGAGGACGACTTCAAGACCACAATTCAAAGCCAACGAAGAGTGAATCCAAAAATCCATGAAGTCATCAAAACAGAGGTTATCAAACTTCTTGATGCGGGTATGATTTACCCTATTTCGGATTCCCCATGGGTTAGTCCAATCCATTGTGTGCCCAAGAAGGGCGGAATAACCGTTGTTCCCAATGAACACAACGAGGTGATTCCCACTCGTCTCGTTACTGGGTGGAGAGTTTGTATAGACTACCGCAAACTCAATGATGCCACGAGAAAGGATCATTTCCCTCTACCTTTTATGGACCAAATGCTTGAACGATTAGCTGGTAATGAATATTACTGCTTTCTTGATGGTTTCTCGGGTTATTTCCAAATACCCATCGATCCCCAAGATCAAGAGAAGACTACATTCGCTTGTCCCTACGGCACATTCGCTTACAAAAGAATGCCTTTTGGCTTATGTAATGCGCCCGGGACTTTCCAAAGGTGCATGTTAGCTATCTTCCATGACATGGTTGAACAAACCATGGAAGTCTTCATGGACGATTTCTCGGTCTTTGGGGATTCCTTCTCTGCTTGCCTTGCCAATTTAGAACGTATGCTAAAGCGGTGCGAAGACACTCGCCTTGTTCTGAATTGGGAAAAATGCCATTTTATGGTAAAAGAAGGCGTCGTGCTTGGACATAAGATCTCGAAAGCCGGTCTTGAAGTTGACCGTGCTAAAGTCGATGTTATCGCAAAGTTGCCTCCACCTTCAACCGTGAAGGGTGTGAGAAGTTTTCTGGGTCATGCGGGCTTCTACCGTCGATTCATCAAAGATTTTTCTCAAATCGCTCGCCCGATGACCCACCTCTTGGAAAAAGATACTCCTTTTATCTTCTCCAAAGAGTGTCTTGAAGCCTTCAACTCGCTTAAGGATAAGCTAACTAAGGCACCCGTCTTGGTTACCCCTATTGGGAGCTTCCCTTTGAGTTGATGTGCGATGCTAGCGATTTTGCTATTGGAGCGGTTCTTGGACAAAGAGTGAACAAACACTTCCAACCGATCCATTACGCTAGCAAGACAATGACAGGGGCACAATTGCATTATACGACAACCGAAAAAGAGCTTTTAGCTGTTGTCTATGCTTTTGAAAAATTCCGCCCCTATCTTGTCCTTTCTACCACCATTGTGTACACCGATCATTCCGCGCTGAAGTACTTGTTGACAAAGCAAGATTCCAAACCAAGACTTCTTCGCTGGGTTTTGCTGCTCCAGGAATTTAAAATCGAAATTCGCGATAAAAAAGGAGCAGAAAACCTAGCCGCGGATCATCTCAGCAGACTTGAGGATCCTTACCAAGGGGATCATCCGACCAAAGAAATCAATGATTCTTTTCCCTTGGAGACCTTAATGTCTATAAACTCCAAGTCGAATGAAACCCCGTGGTTTGCGGACTTTGCAAACTACTTGGCGGGTGAAATTCTCAAGGAAGGGTTGACGTCCCAACAAAAGAAAAAGTTTTTCACCGACATTAAGACTTACTTTTGGGACGACCCTTACCTATTCAAACAATGTGCCGACCTGATTATCCGCCGATGTGTTGATGGACCGGCAGCGTCGGAAATCCTTGATGCTTGCCACAAAGGACCCACCGGTGGTCACTTTGGTCCCAACTACACCGCCAAAAAAGTGTTTGATTCGGGATTTTATTGGCCCTCCATATACCGTGACGCTCACTATATGGTTAAACGATGTGATGTTTGCCAAAAGCAAGGCAAAATCACACATAAAGACGAGATGCCTCAGAATTTCATTCAAGAGTGTGAAATTTTTGATGTTTGGGGTATCGACTTTATGGGGCCATTCCCTTCTTCTAAAGGAAACAAATACATCCTTGTAGCCGTTGACTACGTCTCTAAATGGGTTGAAGCCAAAGCTTTGCCTACTAATGACGCAAGGGTGGTTTGTAACTTTTTGAAAGCTCTTTTCGCTAGATTCGGTGTGCCTCGTGCCATTATTAGTGATCGTGGGACTCATTTCTGCAATGACCAATTTGCTAGAGTCATGGCTAAGTACGGTGTAAACCATCGTCTTTCCACAGCCTACCACACACAAACTAATGGTCAGGCTGAAATATCCAACCGAGGACTTAAGCGAATTCTTGAAAGGACCGTGGGAGAGCATCGTGCCTCATGGGCTGATAAACTTGATGATGCTTTGTGGGCTTTCCGTACTGCTTACAAGACCCCGATCGGCTGTACGCCTTATCGTCTTGTGTACGGGAAAGCGTGCCACCTCCCCATTGAGTTGGAGCACAAGGCTTATTGGGCCTTGAAGTGGGCTAATTTTGATATAAACAAAGCCGGTGACCTACGCAAGATCCAACTCAATGAGCTCAATGAACTCCGTAATGAGCTTATGAAAATTCTTTGATCTATAAGGAAAGAACTAAGCTCATTCACGACTCCAAGATCAAAAACCGAGAGTTCCATGTTGGAGACAAAGTCTTACTTTTTAACTCTCGGTTGAAAATCTTCTCGGGAAAGCTCAAATCTCGTTGGTCCGGCCCATTCACCATTGCTCAAATTTTTCCATATGGTACTCTCGAGCTCGCTCAACCTGATGGACCAAATTTTAAGGTGAATGGCCAACGAGTGAAGTTGTACTTTGGTGAGGACACCTCTCAGGAGGTGATTCCATCCCTCACCACGTTCCCCATGAACTAATTTTGGGTCGAGTCAGGCTCGTGACTCGGTTATCAAAAACAAGCGCTCCTCGGGAGGCAGCCCGAGTATCTATCCTTTTATGTTTTAATCCCCTAAGTGTAGGGGGGACTTCTATACGTGTTTGTCTTTGTGTGGTGTGATTACAGGGATAAGTGCACTCTTGGAATTTTTGAAGAACCGTGCTCCCGTGTTATTCGAAATCCGGTTCTATCTCTCAACTATCGTGATTCAATT
Organism: Glebionis coronaria; assembly: GCA_025667525.1. NCBI lineage: Eukaryota > Viridiplantae > Streptophyta > Magnoliopsida > Asterales > Asteraceae > Glebionis > Glebionis coronaria. The sequence continues at coordinate 176,148,561 of CM046874.1, forward strand.
TTCTTCATACTCACATTTGAAATTGATCACTTTAGTCGTCTCTTCCTTAACTTGAGTTGACCAACGTGCACAATGTCATAAGTGTAGGGGAGACTTTTCCCACATGCTTAAACATTGAGGACAATGTTTATCTTAAGTGTAGGGGGGACTTCTATCGAAGTTTTAAGTGGACTTTTCCATGAAAATGCCTTCATTTAACCAGAAAATCATCTTTTTCAACATTTTTCAAATTTTTAATTAACTTTGGCCATTTAGTCGTAATTTTTAAATTTTTATCGTTGCTTTCATATGTATATATTCCGCAATAAAGTCAAAAATATTAATAAAGTGGTGTAGCTAGTTTAGAAATCTTTGACATATTAGGCCCGTTGCGTTTATTTTGACTCAACCTGAATAAACTTATCCAAGTTTATTCTAGCTAGTATCCTTAACCATATAGACCTTAATTGGTTTATTAGGCTAAGTATCCACGAGTCTTATTACTTGAGATTTTAAATTGTGGAGGACGAGAAATGATAGAGTCAATTATAAGTCGGTATTCTTGCACAAGCTCACTTGGTGTAATTATTTGCCTATTCTCCCATCACTTGCTAATAATTTATCTGCAATAAGTAAGGTCGTATGATTTGAAAAGTTACTTAGCTTCTAGCCCAAGATCGTTTAAAAGTTGCTCGGTAATGATAAGAGTTCATAGCCAAGGCATAACTTATGAAGCGGGGCACGAAGATTGGCGAGTCCGAAAAGGCCCTAACAAGGCATGAGGATTCAATTTTATTGCTGAAGATCCAAAGTGATATGAAAAGCATTATTCCTAAAATCAATATGAAGGATCAAGACTCACGACGAAAAGCAATCAACTCCCATAAAGATCATGGAGAAGTCTATCCGAAAAGACCCTAACAAGGTATGAGGATAAATAGATCCAAGTCCGAAAAGGAGGCGGATCGTTGTATCTCAAAATCCCAATTAGAGATTGAAGAAATAATCATGAAGTCGTGGTCAACAAAGTTGGAGTACCCCTCAAAAGTCTCCAAGTGAAGAAACTCTATTATGATGAGAAGACCATTATCTCAAGAACGTCTCTCGAAGATATGAAGTATGAAGTACATGCCAAATATCGGCCCGAGAAAGGTCTCAAATCGTGAACCAAGTTATGCCAAGATATGAACTTTTTGATATCCCGAGAAGCAGTTTTAAGAGATTTTGTCCTTTAGCTAACTATTAATCAAATCGTCCTACTTTGCTTTCAGCCCTAATAAACTATCGAAATAAGTCCAAAAATGCATCTTCATGATCATTCTAAGACAAAAATAAAATATAAGAGATACACCTAGGAATAAGGGAGTTTAAGCATTTAATTAAGCCATGTGTGTAAGTGTTTGAATTGCTAACTTATAATAACAATGATCTCGTTTTTAAGCTTAGTTTGGGGAACGTGAAACTTGAGGGTGATAAATCTTCGCAGCACCAAAGCCCTAATGTAAGTCATCGATTTCTTTGCAAGTTATTTCCATGTAGCTATTTTCAAGTGAAAATGGTTTTCTATCCCTTTGTTACCTTTAAAGTTTTATTTCTTTAATTTTTGTTTAGTAGAATTTAAATAAGGCCAAGGTTGATTAATTATGAGAAAAGTGTAAAATTGCTTTATCACTAAGCATTGCATGAGGGCATGGCAATGGTTAAGTGTAGGGGATTTGATAGGTGTGTAAACACCCATCCTTTTTCCACTTAATGCGGGCTAAAACGAGACCAAAACACGTATTTAATATCATTTGTTTGGAATTATGCGTGGTTTTTGTGTTTATTGTGTTTTCAGAGCCAACCGGATGAATATTGAAGAAAACATGGGATTGCACGGGTTTTACTGAAGAAAAAGACTCAAGATAAAGTCTATTGTCCAAGAGATGCAAAAGATTTGAAGTCACTGGGCCTATTCGAAGATTTATTGAAGAAAAGGACCAAAGATGGAAGATTTATATAAGTCGAAGAAACTCAAGTCTATTAAACGAAGAAATTAAAAGACGAGTTGAATTTAATCGATGACAAATCCCGAATCAGAATCGAAAACGGAAACTTTTCTGAAAAGACGAAAAGACAAGAAGAACGGGAGAAAGCCCACTCACCAACCAAAGGACAAGCCTATAAAAGGAGCCCCTCACACATTTTAGGGAGTTAGTCTGGAATTTTCTCTCCTCCCCACCTTTTTCTGTCTGTTCCGTTTCATCACCATCACCATTAGGGTGATTGGTGATTTTAATCTTTAATTTTCTCATCTTGTAATTTTAATCTTTGATTTATCTTGTCAAAACATTAATCATTCAATACTAAGTTCTTGTTTAATCTTTCAATCTTATCTTGTTCATCATCATCTTTATCTTCAAGTTTTTAAGTTTTTATTTTCTTGATTTGATCTTCAAAAGTTGTTGAGATTTGTGTTTTTGTTGATGGGAATAGTAGTTTATGGTTAGTAGATGCTTTGTGATTGATTTATTTAAGTTTTTGGTGAAAAACTTGGTGATTTTTGGATCAAAATCGTGTTTCCTTGTTCTTCGGGATAGTTTCTGTATCTGGGTTTCCCAGATCTTCCGAATGAATGAACAGTAACTTCCGAATGAGTTTTGTTTTCAAAAGTTCCGAGTCAGTTAAAAGTTCCGAATGAGTTTACTTTGAAAAGTTCCGAACCAATTTTCAGACTTCCGAACCAATAACTTCCGAACCAAATAGTTCCGAACCAATCCAAAAGTTCCGAACCGATTTATTTACCAAAAAGTTCCGAATTGGAACTTACAAAACTTCCGAACCAAAGACTTCCGAACCAGTAAGTTCCGAATCAAGGGGCTTCATTCGGAAGTCCAAAACTTCCGAATCAGTAAGTTCCGGATGAGTGTAAAACTTCTGAATCAGAAACTTCCGAATGAGTCTACAACTTCCGAATGAAGGCAAAGTTCCGGATGAGTACTTAAGTTCCGAATCAATCCCTTTGTCAAAACTTCCGAATGAAGGTTAAAACTTCCGAATCAACTTCTTGTTAGTGTTTCTGTTTCACTGTTTATCTGTTCTTTACTTTTCATACTTCAACTTTAACTTTAAGTTTAATTTTAATCTTAATTTCAATTTTAATTCAAGTCTTTGTTAAATTGTCATTAAAGTAACTATCTTTGATTCAAATTTTCATTTCCACTTTTTATTAGATTAGAAAACCAAACCCTTTTATTTAGTAACCAAGAACAATCATTCCACTAAAGACCGAGATCAATTCGAGAGGATTCCGAGATTTAATCTGAACCCATTGCAAAAACCTAATATCATTTATGCTTATGAATCTAAGTGTTATGCGGAATTTAACACTTAAACAAGAACACACAATGATATAAACAAACTTTCACTTTGATTATCAATATCAAACTTGCTTACAATGAAAGTAGTTTACGAATGAAAAACTTATATGAAACATTAACCTAAAGGTCTTCTTTTATAGACATAAGAAGCCTTGTACAATAATCTACGTATCAGCTATTCTAGGTAAAGATAAATATAGAAAATACATTGTTGTTCCTATCTTTACTAGAACTATTCTAGAATACAATAAACGCGTAGAGTATATCTTCCCATCAGTGCTTGTCTTCAATGTGTCAACCCTTGACTTTATCTTGTCAACGCTTGAGCTATCAGCGCTTGTTTTGTTCTTGTCAACGCTTGTTTTACTCTTGTCAGCGCTCAAGTGATCTGGCATTAATTTATTCCCAACAATCCTCCCCTAAACTTGATATCCACTCTTATGATCAAGTTTCTGAATAAGCATTAAGGACTAGGAGGAATCTTACAAACCTTCTCATATTGATAGTGAATAAATCTGATCAAATCTTTTGCCACGTCACTTGAATAATCTATTTCCAGCTGAGTGTCCTTCATCTTCTCCAAAATAGCCTTGGATATGAAATATTGACCATCCACAAGTAGATACTCAGCAAACTTTGTAGAACTCAAATGGTAAACACCAGCAGCTGAATATAACCTCCATTGAAGACCACTGAGGTCATCTTCAAGATCCTTCCAAATTGCAGGATCCTCATCTTTTGGTCCACACATTCTTTTGAATGTGGTCCAAAGTTTTATTCCATTAGCTGAAGTTGGTGCTTCAGCCTCATACTTGGTCTCCAGCAACCTCCAAAGGTCCACCAAGTCTTCTCTATCACAACTTGCAAACAAAGATATGAGAGTGGTAAAAGTGTGTACATCTTTGCCATATCTGCCAATCTTCCAAAACCCACATTCATCTTCTTCATAGCTCACAATTGGGTTCCTGGAATCTAATGGTAACACTTGCACCATATCTGAAGCTTCTAAAGGTGAGAGCTTGAGGCTCTTTCTAATGACAGCTTCACTTGGATATAGTGGATCCATATCTTTGGGAAACTCAAATGAAATTCCCTTCTTCACTGGCCTGGGAACAAACATAGATTTCTTGAGTTCCATTTCTTCTGCAAGTTCTTCCTTTCTTTCATCTGAAAGAAGTCTGAGAGTATTTGCTTCTTGCACTCTCACCCAAATGGGATAAGCCCTGCTTTCCAACTCATCAAATGTCAAAGCCTTCAACTTCTGATAAGTCCATCCAACTCCATGACATCTGAGCAACATAAAGTATAGCTCCCTTCTATCCCTTTTCAACTCTGAGAGAATATTACTTGCCTTGTGTTTCAAAATTACCTGGCAATCCTTCTGAACTCTAAGAAGAATCTCCAAACCCCATATTTGATCTGAAATGGTCAAGTCTGGATTCTCCATGCATCTTTCTTCCCAAGCATTATACATTTGAACCACCTCTGGCATGTCAAAGTCAACCTGCAATTTCAATTCTCTCAACTTCTCCTTAGCCAACTCATCCCCATACTCAAGCCTTTCTGGTTCTATAATCATCACACTTGAGTCTGAGCTAGCTCCATCACTTCCTTCTTCTGAAGTCACAACAAATGGTGACTCCTTTTTATCTTGTTCCATAATTTGTGCAGCTAATCTTCTATCAAACTCAACTTGAGCTGCATCCTTTGGAACAATCTCTTCTACCATTATACCCTTACCCTTATCTGATTGTGCAATGGTTGGTAAGGTAGATGGTGATACATGTGTAGAAACCTCCTTGATGATAGATGATGACTAGGATACATCACCTTCATGTGCAGGTCTGTCAACGCCCAATTTTGTCCTATCAGCGCCCAAAATATTTCTGTCAGCGTCCAAATTCTCCTTGTCAACGCCCAAATATCCTCCCTCAGCGCCTTTTGTAACCTCTCTCAACATAGCTGTAAATGATAAATTTAAGTTGGTAGGAGAGACTAAGGACGTATCAAAACCTGTTTGTTTCTTCAAAGTTGTAAGGGCCTCAGCAACATCCATTGATTGACCATCATGACTGCCCTTATCACTTAGATTTACTGGATCTTCCTCCCCTTTGGAAGATTCCTCCATACCCCTCCTTGCACCAGCACTCTCCAAAACAACAATCCTCTCCCTCAATTGCTTGAGTTCAAGGCCTTGTGAGCTGACAACTTGTACTAAGTCTGCATTTTGCTTTTGTAAGCTAATGCAGACTGCCGTCAATTCCATAAGAGTCATTGGTTCCAGTCTGCCCTCTTCTAAAATGGGGATTTGACCTCCCAAGTCAGATTCATTGGGCATGGATGAGGACTTAATGATGGTGGGACTGCCTTGGCCAGCATCTAAGCCAGAACCAATAGTCCCAGCCTCATCCAGGTCACCAGCCACACTTGTGGTGGTGGTTCTCTCTGCTACATGGCTAGGACCACCAGAGGAGAACACTCCAGTAGTCCTTTGGCGTTTCATCAACCTATATTCAGGGGGTGTGGAAGATGGTGTGGAAGAATGGGTGGATGTGGGTTGGTTAAGGGGTGTTTGGGTTTGGGAAGGTTGTGTGTCAGCGTTGGAAATAGGCACATCAACGCCAACATTTAATGTATCAGCGTTGAAGGATTCTGAGTCAATTTGCATGTGTTCATGTGAAGGTAAAGGTTCAGGGATTGGTTCAAGTTGTGGTTGGGGGTCAATTTGTGGTTGGGGGTCTGGTTGGGGTTGTGCTGCTGCAATAACAACAAGCATAGGTTGGGTTAAAGGTAGGTCACAATGAGGTGGTGAGTTCATCTTCATAAAAATAGCTTTCTTTTGCTCAGGGATCTTATAAAAATCATTATGATCCCTTGAGCAGTAACCTTGGACATCAAAAACCATTTGTAGAAAACGGGGAAAAGCTAAAGTCATTTTGTTCCCCTTGTTTTTACACATGCCCTCAAAAATCATTTTAGAATAATTAAATTTTTGCCCTGTTGCAATGCACACAATAGCACTTGCAATGGATCTATTGATCTCATTGTGTGCAGTGCATTTGGGACTCAAACATTGAAGGAGGACATGTATGAGGTACTTCCAGGCTGGGGGAAATTCCTGCTTATGATACTTGTTTAGAGTACCTTCATCAGGAAAAGGATATCCCAAAGCCCTAAGCCCTTGTTCTATTTCATTTATGGGAAGGATGGCTATACCATCAGCATCATTAAGATGCAAGGCTTGGCGTACCAAAGCCTCAGTAACCACCCAAGGTCTCCCATGAACAATAGAAGTCAATGTTGTCACTCTATTAACTGTTGAGGAACTAACAGTGTTCCAAAACTGTTTAATATGTGTGACTGGAATGAGTGGTGCATGAGAAAGAGCATACCTTAAAGGGGATGCGTTCAAATACGCCACCATTTGTGTGTATTGGGGAAACAGAGTATCATCAGCGTCAAGATATGCAATCATGTTGTGTTGAGATCTGAACCCCAATTCCAATTCTGATGGTTTAAACTTTGGTGCCATTGATGAAAGCTGTTAAATTTAAGTGAAGAAGATGAAGTTGATAAGAGAAAATTGAGGTAGACAAGAAATATAGATACCCTGTTTAAAATAGGAGCCAAATTTATAGGAGAAGAAAATGCATGTGATAGGCCCAAAAATAGGCAAGTATTTTCAAAAATCAATCATGAAAATATTGAAAAATTATAAGTTTATCTCATGCATTAAATGTAAAGTAACAACTCCCAAAATTACGGCCTAAAAATATGTCAAAAGTAACAACTGGGTAGGTCCCATTGAGTGTCAACGGTCAAAATAACCTATCAACGCCCAACGGCTATAATCTTGTCAACGTTTGCCTATAGCCATGTCAGCGTCTAATTTGGTCACAACAACGCTTGGAAAATTCTTGTCAGCGTCCAAAAATAAAAATATTTTAAAAATGAAAAATGACCTTAACAAGTAATTTATCCTAGAGAAGATAACCAAAAGCTGATAATTATTATAGGGCGGCAAGCACTGTCCAGTTATGCACACTTGCATAAGCAAGATAGACATAACAGTCCTCTAGTGTCCCTTGCTAACCAAAACTCTTAACAACCAAGTTATCTTATAAAACTCCTTGTTACTCCCAGGTAATTCCCATAACAAAATTATTCCCAAGTGTCCCAACAGACCACAACCAATTCTAGGCCAAAAATGTCTTGGCAGCATGCATAGTATATCAACTTTGCATGCTACAGTGCCTCATGATTTAGTAGAAACTAACTCATACTCACCTGTGGACACAACCTAGAATTGTGATAAGAGTATCATATGGATACCCAAACATCCTAAAGGTTCCTAAAACCTCCCCTTAAACTATGATACATAAGTTTGCTAAAATCATGCATGAACATAAAAAATTTATGTCAAGATAGGAATTAAAAATTCCAACCATCATCCATAAATAAAAACTTGTCCAAATGCTTCTCCATTGATCCATAAGCAACTCTGTATCCAATGGTATACTGCTAACACCATCTGCACATTTAGATTAAAAACCACAAAACTAACATTGTTGCTGACAACGCCCCGATAACACATGACAGCGTTGAGGGAAGCTTTGTCAGCGTTAGACAATTATAATGCTGAAAACGTTGCAAAAACACTTATCAGCGTTCAGGCAACCTTTGTCAGTGTTAGAAAAATATAGTGGAAAATCTAAATCATAAATAAGACCAATAACAATGCATCATCCTGTACATACTGTTACAAAAAGACTTCAAAACACATATTATGTGAGATTGACCATTCCAATACTTGTTACCAAGTATTGAAACCTCCCAGCATCAAAAGGTTTGGTTAATAAATCTGACACATTTTCCTCAATGTCAACCCTATCTAGTTGTATTAAACCTTTATCAAAACAATCTCTTATGAAATGGTGTCTAATTTCTATGTGTTTAGTTTTAGAATGATGTACAGGATTCTTAATGATGCATAAAGTACTATTATTGTCAACAAATATCTTAGTATGCATGAAATTGTACCCATAGTCTAACAGCTGGTTCTGAATCCACAACACTTGGCCACAACAAGCAGCTGCAACCACATACTCAGCTTCAGTTGTAGAATTAGCCACCACTGTTTGTTTCTTGCATTGCCAAGATATCAACCTGCTCCCAAGAAACTGACATCCACCAGTTGTGGATTTCCTATCAAATTTATCACCTCCATAATCACTATCTGAATATGCAATCAGCTCCAATGGTGAATCCTTTGGGTACCACAAACCAAGACTAGGATAGCATCTTAGGTACCTAAAGATCCTCTTCACAGCATAAAGGTGACATTCTTTGGGAGTCACTTGATGGCGTGCACAAGCACACACAGCAAACATGATGTCAGGTCTGGAGGCAGTAAGATACATCAAGGATCCAATCATGGATCTATAGTGCCTGACATCAACATCTTTTCCATCTCCAATCTTTCCCCAAGGGTGTTCTCTATCCATAGGAGTAGTAGCCCTCTTTTCATGTGGAGAAAAGCCAAACTTCTTCAAGATCTCAGCAACATATTTATCCTGGGAGATGAAGATACCATCTTCTTTCTGCTGAACTTGTAAACCAAGAAAGAAGTTCATCTCCCCCATAGCACTCATCTTGAATTTGTCTGTCATAAGCTTGGAGAAATCCTCACTCATCTTTGGATCAGTAGATCCAAAAATGATATCATCAACATAGACCTGCACAAGCAACACATCCTTGCCTTTCTTCTTTGTAAACAGTGTCTGATCTATGGTGCCCCTCTTGAATCCATTGTCCACCAAATAGGTAGACAAAGTACCATACCATGCTCTAGGGGCTTGATGAAGGCCATACATAGCCTTTTTGACTCTATACACTTTATCTGGATGCTCTGGATCCTCAAAACCAGGAGGTTGCATTACATATACTTCCTTAACAATGGTGCCATAGAGAAAGGCACTCTTGACATCCATTTGATAGACTGTGAAGCCCATGCAGGAGGCATAGGCTAGAAAAATCCTAATAGCTTCAATCCTTGCAACTGGTGCAAAGACCTCCTCATAGTCTATCCCCTCCTCTTGTGTATATCCCTGAGCCATTAACCTTGCCTTGTTTCTGACCACAATGCCTCTTTCATCTCTTTTGTTCCTTAGAACCCATCTTGTCCCTATAGGTCTGACATATCTGGGACAATCAACCAGCTCCCAAACATCCTGAATTGCAAATTGGTGAAGCTCATCCTGCATTGCTTCCACCCAACTTGGTTCTTTGAGAGCATCAAATATTTTCTTGGGTTCCTGTTGTGACAGAAAACAGGCAAACAAACATGCTTGCACAAGAGGGGTATCAACCTTCTTGTGTATATTGGCAATAAACCCACCAAGACCTTGATGAGATCTTCTAGTCTGAACTGGAGTATCAACATTACCAATGATTTTATAAGGAGGATGATTCTTCATGACTGAAGTAAGTACTCCTCCCTCAAAAAGTCTGGTATCTTCAACTTCATTCTCCATGTTGCCAATACCTTCTTCATCAGACTCTCTTTCATCAACATGAGGATGAACCTCTTCATATATATTGGAAGGTTCACCTTGTTCAAAAATGGAAGAGAAAAGATGGGCAGAATTGTTGTCAACGCCTGAATCTTGTTTGTCAGCGCTTGGGCTAACAACGCTTGAATTGTTGTTGTCAACGTCTGATCCATCAACGTCTGAATTGGTCTTGTCAGCGCTAGATTTGCCTTTGTCAGCGCCTGAAGGACCATGCATGTTTGTTTCTGGTGGTGCTTGGAAACCACCATAATCTTGTCCAGTAGCAGCAGCAGCAAAAGCATCTGTCCAAATGGGAATGGTAACATATTCTTGGATAGGAGATGTCTTTTCTGCTTGTGATCCAACCTTTTCATGAACCTGAGTACCTGAAACATCAACAACTTGTTCCTCCATAACATTTGAAGTTACCTTCACAATGTCTGGATTAGTGACAGGCATATAATTTAAAGTTCTAGATAAAGGTTCCAAGTCAAACAACCAATTAGGACCATTTTCAGGATCACTAGGTTTATTTTCTAAAAACCTAACATGTACTCTTTCAAGTATACGTTTTTCTTCTTTAAGATAAACCCTATATCCCTTGCTCTGCACTGAATACCCCATGAAGTAACCCTCATCACCTTTTGCACTAAATTTCCCTAAGGCATCACTAGTGTCTAACACTACTACATGACAACCAAAAGGTCTGAGAAAACCAATATTAGGTTTTCTACCCCAAAGTAACTCATAAGGTGTTTGGTTCTGAATTTTGTTAACCAATGCTCTATTTTTCACATAGCAAGCTGTATTAACAGCCTCAGCCCAAAAGGCTATAGGAAAGTGAGCATCAGCCAACATTGTTCTGGCTGCTTCAATTAGGGTTCTATTTTTCCTCTCAGCAACCCCATTTTGTTGTGGGGTTCTAGCCAATGCTAAATTGCCTAGTAATTCCTTTCCTGGCACAGAAATCATCTAGCTTCTTATTCCTAAATTCTCCACCATTATCACTCCTAAGCATTTTAACCTCATTGCCAGACCTCTTCTCAATCTGAGTGATAAAATCAATTAGAATATCAGCTGTGTCACTCTTCATGGCTAGAAAGAATGTCCAAGTAAACCTAGAAAAGTCATCTATGATGACAAAACAATATGACTTACCATTCAAACTTTCTATATTGGTTGGACCAAAGAGGTCCATGTGTAGCATATGAAGAGGTCTAGAACTAGTGTGCACCTGTTTGGACTTGAATGAGACCTTGTGCTGCTTGCCTTTAAGACATGCAACACAAGAGTGGTCATTGTGGAAGGCCTTCTCAGGCAAACCATCAACTAAACCAAGCCTCACAAGTCTATTTATATTTTTAAAATTTATGTGCCCTAGTCTCCTGTGCCACAAATTACTCTCATCTACTGAGGCCTTAGCATAAAAACAAGACATATTTTTATTCATTTTAATCCCATTCAAATTAACATTATATATGTCCTTATGCCTAGGTGTTCTATACTCAATATATTTCTCATCAGGGATCTTAAAATCCTTGCTTAACACCAAACACTCAGTATCAGTAAAAAGAACTTAATTTTTGTTATCACAAACTTGTGATACACTAAAAAGGTTGTAATCAAGTTCTTTTACCAGAAAGACGTTCTCAAAACGCAAATTCTTGGTGAGAAGGGTTCCTTTGCCTGTGATAGTGCCATATCCGCCTCCAAAGTAAACCTTGTCACCATCCTTAATGGGAGTGAAGTTAGTAAGATAATCTTCCTTCCCTGTCATGTGCCTTGAGCATCCACTATCCCAATATCCATAATCATTGACCTGTCTTTGAATGCCCTGCAGATAAAGAAAACAAATTAGTTTTCTTTGGGAACCCAAGTCTTAAAAGACTTGGATTCATCTGGTTGTTCAATAAGAACAGACTTAGTTCTCACAACAACCCCATTCTCACCCTTCTTAGGATGAAATACCCAGTTAATCCCAATAGGTTTTGTAATGACCTTTGAAATGTAATTAAATCTATTGCAAGTCATTGAAATCCCATTATCATTAGGGTTTTGATCTTTCTTGGGTCTCCATGTTAAGCTTGAAGAAGCTTTAGACCCCTTACCTTGTGGTTGCAAATATTTAGGTCTGGTCACGTTTCTGTCAGCGTTAGAATTTGTCTTGTCAACGCTGAAATTACCCTTGTCAGCGTTGAACCTAGGGTTTGCTACAGAAACCCATTGCCTATTTGACCAGGTGTTTGTCTTTTGAAATGGTCTTTGTCCATGAGTGTTAGACCCTCTAGTAAAGAATGGGGCAGGTCTAATCACTTGTGGACTTTGCTGCACACAAGGTTTGGGTCTGACAACGTTTGACTTCCTAACAACGTTGACTTTGTTCCTGTCAGCGCTGAAATTGTTCCTGTCAGCGCTGGCTTTGGGATCGTTGACACACTTGTATGCCAAGTGTGAAAAGCTACCACAAGTGTAACAAGCTTTTCTAGATACAACTTTAGGTCTAGAAGAGAAGAAGCCTGTTCCATGATTGCTAACTTGGCTCTTGGGAGACCTAGTATTCCTATACATCTCTGCATATTTAATAGTAGGTCTTCTAACAGTGTTTGAGTCTAGGTCAACAGCTTTACCAGTGATTGGGTTAGTAACCTTAATGGGTGGTGACTCATTAGGACTTTCACATAGCAAGCCACCCTTGACAAATAAAGTAGGGTTAGCCTTCTTCCACTCATTCAGGTCAGTCAGTTTTTGTTGATACTCTTCAACTGGAGTGACAACTCTTGGTGGAGGAATGAATTCCTCCTCTTGGAGCTCTGGCAAACCAGTCCAAGATAGGTCCTTTTGTTGGACACCATAGAAGTCACCAGCTGGTGGTGGAACCAAAGAGTAATCATTCATCCCAATCCCAGTCATGTCCTTAGGATCCCTTTGTTTAGCCACACAGTCTCCTAGGGTTTGGGTGGCTCTATCAAATCTTTGAATTTTAAGGCCAACATTATCTTTATTCTTAATGGCCTCATCTAACTTAGCCTGTAATTCACCATTAACCCTTTCCATGATGTTTCTAATATCCATACTAGCCTCTAACTCATGTTTTAAGATATTGATTTTATCTTTTAAGTCAAATTCCATTTTCTTGTATTCAGAAACGGTTTTCTCAGTTTCAGTAAGAGCTAGTTGGTAATTAGACAATTTACATCTTTCGGTACTCATATCATCTAATAATCTTAACACCTCTTTGTTAAGTCTTTCAGTATTTAACCTACAACCTTTGCTACAAAAAACGTCATCATATACCTCATTATCAGATGAAGAGGAGGAGTGTGCCATGAGAGCATATTCAACATGCTCTTCTTCTTCAATATCAGCAACCAAAGCTTTATCCTCTTCAACATTCTTAGCCAGATAGCTCCAATCCCATCCCATACCATCAATTCCTTGAACTGCAACCATAGCTTTGGAATCCTGAGCTTTAACAACCTGACTTGAGGGTTTACCAGCATCAGATATTCTAGGAGATTTGCATTCCCTCATGAAGTGCCCCATACGATCGCAGTTGTAGCATTCAACTTTGGATTTGTCAAATCCAGCTGTGTCTTTAGCATTGAAGGTCATTTTCTTCTTAAACCTTCTGTTCCACTTGTTTGCTCTTATACTAGCAAGAGCCATGTTCCACTTGATGTCCATCTCTTCCAAGTGCTCATCACTTATCTGCTCAAGGTCCTCATATGTAATTACTGAACCATTGGGCAAAGAAGCAATGTAAGCACAAACAATATCCAAATTCAAACCAACAGGTGTAACTCTTGGGGAGTCACTCTTGAATGTGTCAGCGTCTGAATAGGAGACGTTGACAGGACTTGTTCCAGCGCTGACATATGATGATCCAGTAACTGGATGCACGTAAGAGTCCTTCTGATTGAATTGACCTTCACTATGAGAGAAGAAGGCCATGTTGCTGTTGGTAGATTTGCTTCCATGTTCTAAAAGAGTTTCATCTTCCAACAGCCTTAGTTTGTTGTAGATGTCATCAAACGAGGAGCTCTTGTAAGTATTGTTGGCAAGAATAGATCTTGCCTCAATCTTCCATGCCTCACCAAGACTTTTAAGAAAGGTAGCATTAATGTCAACATCACCAACTTGTGTCCTCATGAAGGACAACTTGGTTGTAATGTCAAGCAATCTGCTTCTCACACTACTCAGTTTCTCATTGGGTTCAGCTTTGAAGACAGCATAATCATGCAGAAGTTGCTTTTTCTTTTCTTCCTTAGTGTCTGCATTGCCACCATATGCAACTTCAAGAGCTGCCCAAAGATCCCTAGCAGAGTCATAGCCTCTATATTTATGCTGGTTTTCTTGTCCCAAAGAGACTTTCAGAATATTTAGGGCTTTCATGTCAACCCTTCTCTTTGCTATGTCATCAGCAGCCACAGCTCTACCATCTCCAGGTTTTTCTCTCTTATCCTCTTCAGAACATCCAGCAAAAGCTGTTCTTGCAGCAATGGCATTAAGAATCTTTTGAGCCTTATTGAATGTGTTTCCATATTCAATAATCTCCCAGAGTGTGTAGTCATAGATCCCCGGATATTGTTCAAAGTTGAACTTCCACAAGTCAAAGTTGGTTGCATCAAGCATGGGAATCTTGATGTTTGGTAAAGCTGAGGAAGAGGAGGTTATTGCTTCAGACATGATGTTGTTAGGGTTTTTGAGAAAATTAGGGTTTTGGTGATTTTTAGGGTTCTGGTGTTCTTTAAGATCAAAAGTTCCTCAACAAGCTCTGATACCACTTGTTGATCCCAAACTTAGATCGATTTAGCTTTATGTATACGAGATTAGATCAAGTAATACACTTAGAGAAACCTTTGTTTATGCTTATGAATCTAAGTGTTATGCGGAATTTAACACTTAAACAAGAACACACAATGATATAAACAAACTTTCACTTTGATTATCAATATCAAACTTGCTTACAATGAAAGTAGTTTACGAATGAAAAACTTATATGAAACATTAACCTAAAGGTCTTCTTTTATAGACATAAGAAGCCTTGTATAAGCATCTACGTATCAGCTATTCTAGGTAAAGATAAATATAGAAAATACATTGCTGTTCCTATCTTTACTAGAACTATTCTAGAATACAATAAACGCGTAGAGTATATCTTCCCATCAGTGCTTGTCTTTAATGTGTCAAGGATTGACTTTATCTTGTCAACGCTTGAGCTGTCAGCGCTTGTTTTGTTCTTGTCAACGTTTGTTTTACTCTTGTCAGCGCTCAAGTGATCTGGCCTTAATTTATTCCCAACAAAAATATAAACAGACTTGTGAGACATGGTTTAGTTGATGGTTTGCCTGAAAAGGCTTTCCACAATGACCACTCTTGTGTTGCATGCCTTAAAGGCAAACATCACAAGGTCTCATTTAAGTCTAAACCAGTGCACTCTAGTTCAAAACCACTTCACGTGCTGCATATGGACTTGTTTGGTCCAACTAATATAGAAGCTTAAATGGTAAATCCTACTGTTTTGTCATCACTAATGATTTTTCTAGATTTACTTGGACTTTCTTTTTAGCTTTGAAAAGTGACACTATTGATACTTTGATTAAATTTATTACCCAAATTGAAAAGAAGTCTGGTAATGAGGTTAAGATGCTTAGAAGTGACAATGGTGGTGAGTTTAGAAATAAGTTATTAGATGACTTTTGTGCCAAGAAAGGGATTACTAGACAATTCAGTGTAGCTAGAACCCCACAACAAAATGGGGTTGCTGAGAGAAACAATAGAACCCTCATAGAAGCAGCCAGGACTATGTTGGCTGATGCTCACTTTCCCATTGCTTTTTGGGCTGAGGTTGTAAATACAGCTTGTTATGTTCAGAATAGGGCATAAGTCAACAAGATTCATAACAAAACACCTTATGAGTTACTTTGGGGCAGGAAACCTAATATTGGTTTTCTTAAACCTTTTGGATGTCATGTAGTTGTGCTGGACACTAGTGATGCCTTAGGTAAGTTTAGTGCTAAAGGTGATGAAGGCTACTTCATGGGTTATTCTGTGCTGAGTAAAGGATATAGATTTTACCTTAAGAAAGAAAAACGTATACTTTAAAAGGTACATGTTAGGTTTTTAGAAATTAAACCTAGTGGTCCTAAAAGTGGTCCAAATTGGTTATTTGACTTGGAACCTCTATCTAGGACTTTGAAGTATATGCTTGTTACTAATCCAAACATTGTGAAGGTGACTTTAAATGTTGTGGAAGAACCAGTTGTTGATGTTTCAGGTAAATAGGTTGAGGAAGAGGTTGGATCACAAGCAGACAAATCAGCACCCATACTTGAGTATGTTACCATTCCCATATGGACAGATGCATTTACTGCTGGAAAGGAAAAAGGTGGTCCCCAAGTATCACCAGTTGAAAACATGCATGATCTTTCAAGCGCTGACAAAGGAAATTCTGGCGCTGACGAGACAAATTCAGGCGTTGATGGCTCAAACGTTGACAGCTTTGGTTCAGGCATTGACAGATCTTTTGACCATCTTTTCTCTTCCAATAATTTTGAACAAGGAGAACCTTCAAACAGTCATGGAAGGGCTCATTCAGATGATGATAGAAGAGAATATGAAGAGGATATTGGTAACATAGAAGATGAGATTGAGGACAACACAATTATTGAGGGAGGAGTACTTACTTCTACAATCAAAAATCATCCTCCTTCTCTAATTATTGGTGATGTGATGACTCTTGTGCAAACTAGAAGGTCTCATCAGAATCATGGAGGATTTATTGCCAATATTTACAAGAAGGTTGATACCCCTCTTGTTCAAGCATGTTTGTTTGCTTGTTTTCTGTCACAATAGGAACCCAAGAAGATTTTTGATGCTCTCAAAGAACCAAGTTGGGTGGAAGAAATGCAGGATGAGCTTCACCAATTTGCTATCCAGGATGTTTGGGAGTTGGTTGATTGTCCCATACATGTTATACCTATTGGGACAAGATGGGTTCTTAGAAACAAAAAGGATGAGAGAGGCATTGTGGTCAGAAACAAGGCACGTTTAATGGCACAAGGATATATACAAGAAGAAGGGATAGACTATGAGGAAGTCTTTGCACCTGTTGCAAGGATTGAGGCTATAAGGATTTTTCTAGCCTATGCTTTCTGCATGGGATTTATAGTCTATCAAATGGATGTGAAGAGTGCTTTTCTTTATGGCACAATTGCAGAAGGGGTTTATGTAATGCAGCCTCCTGGTTTTGAAGATTCAGAACATCCAGACAAGGTGTATAGAGTGAAGAAAGCTATGTATGGACTTCATCAAGCCCCTAGAGCATGGTATGGCACATTGTCCACATATCTGGTGGAAAATGGATTCAAAAGGTGCACCATAGACCAGACCTTGTTTACAAAGAAGACTGGTAAGGATTTCTTACTTGTACAGGTCTATGTGGATGATATCATTTTTGGCTCTTCTAGTCCAAAGATGAGTAAAGATTTTTCCAAACTCATGACAGACAAGTTCAAGATGAGTGCAATGGGAGAGATGAACTTCTTTCTAGGGTTTCAAG
The DNA here is from genome assembly GCA_025667525.1 of Glebionis coronaria. NCBI lineage: Eukaryota > Viridiplantae > Streptophyta > Magnoliopsida > Asterales > Asteraceae > Glebionis > Glebionis coronaria. The sequence goes on from CM046874.1 coordinate 176,166,011, forward strand.
TTCAACAGAAAGAAGATGGTATCTTCATCTCTCAAGATAAATATGTAGCAGAAATCTTGAAGAAGTTTGGCTTTTCTCCACATGAGAAACGGGCTAGCACACCTATGGATAGGGAACACCCTTGGGGAAAAGTTGGAGATAGAAAAGAGGTGGATGGCAGGCACTATAGGTCAATGATTGGTTCATTTATGTATCTTACAGCTTCAAGACCTGACATTATGTTTGCTGTGTGTGCATGTGCACGTCATCAAGTGACTCCCAAAGAGTTACATCTTCATGCTGTCAAGAAGATCTTTAGATACCTTAGGTGTTATCCAGACCTGGGATTATGGTATCCAAAAGATTCCCCATTGGAGCTTATTGCATATTCAGACAGTGATTATGGTGGTGACAAATTTGATAAAAAATCCACAACTGGTGGATGCCAGTTTCTTGGGAGTAGATTGATATCTTGGCAATTCAAGAAACAAACAGTGGTGGCCAAATCTATAACTAAAGCAGAGTATGTTGCTACAGCTGCTTGTTTTGGACAAGTCTTATAGATTCAGAACCAACTGTTGGATTATGGGTATAATTTCAGGCATACCAAGATTTTTGTAGACAATAACAGTACTTTATGCATTATTAAAAATCTTGTACATCATTCTAAAACAAAACACATAGAAATTAGACATCATTTTATAAGAGATTGTTTTGAAAAAGGTTTAATACAACCAGATAGGGTTGACACAAAAGAAAATGTGTCTGATTTATTAACTAAACCTTTTGATACTGGAAGATTTCAATACTTGGTAACAAGTATTGGAATGATCAATCTCACTTAATATGTGTTTTGGGATCTTATTATAAAAGTATGTACAGGATATGCATTTGTTATTGGTCTTTATACAAAATTAGATTTTCCATTTATTTGTCTAATGCTGACAAAGGTTATTTTAACGCTAATAAGTGTTAACGTAACGTTGTCAGCAACATGTTTGTTTTATGGTTTTTGATCTAATTATGCAGGCGTTGTTAGCATTGTACCATTGGATACAGAGTTGCTTATGGATCCTTGGAGCATTATTGGAGCATGTTTCAATTTATGGATGATGGTTGGAATAATTATATTCCTATCTTCACATAAATTTTTATTACATGCATATTATTTGGCAACTTATGTATCATAGTTTAAGGGGAGGTTTAGGAACCTTTTAGGACTTTTGGGTATTCTTATAATACTCTTATCACAATTATAGATTGTGTCCACTGATGAGTATGAATTAGTTTACTAATTCATGAGGCACTGTAGCATGCAAAGTTGATATACTATGCACGCTTCCAAGACTTTGCCTAGAATTGGGAGTGGTCTGTTAGGAGACTTGGGTATGATTTATATTGGGCTTACCTGGGAAGTTACAAGGGATTTTATAAGATAACTTCGCTGTTAAGAACTTTGGTTAGCAAGGGACACTAGAGGACTGTTATATCTATCTTGCATAAAGCAAGTGTGCATGATTGGACAGTGCTTGCCACCCTATAGTAATTTTCAGTTTATAGGTTATCTTCACTAGGATAAATCACTTTGTTAAGGTCCTTTTTCATTTTTATTATTTTTATTTTTGGATGTTGACAGATATATTTCCAAACGTTGTTGTGACCAATTTAGACGTTGACATGGCTTTTTCCAACGTTGACAAGAATATAGCCGTTGGGCGTTGATGGGTTATTTTTGACCGTTGACACTCATTGGATCCTACCCAGTTGTTATTTTTGACGAAAATTGGGGCCGTAATTTTGGAGTTGATAACTTTTAATTAATGAACAAGATAAGTTATTTTCTTTTCATTATTTTTATCATTATATTTTGAAAATACTTGCCTCATTTTCTACCAATCACATGTGCCTATCTCTCCTATAAATTTGGCTCCTTATTTTTTAAACAGGGTAATCTCATATTCTTGTCTAACAACTTTTTCTCCTATAATTCATCTTTCATAACCTTTCACACAGCTTTCTACATCAATGGCGCCTAAGTTTAAACCGAGTGACTTGGTATTGGGATTCAGAAGTCAGCATAACATGGTTGCCTATTTGGAGGCTGATGATGCTTTGTTTCCTCAATACACTCAGATTGTGGCGTATTTGAATGCATCTCCACTACGGTATGCACTTTCTCATGCTCCTCTCATTCCTGTCACTCATATTAAACAGTTTTGGAACATTGTTAGTTCCTCAACGCTTAATAATGTGACTACATTAACTGCTATTGCTCATGGGCGTCCATGGGTGGTTACTGAAGCCTTGGTTCTCCAGGCTTTGCATCTTAATGCTGCAGATGGTATAACCACTCTACCCATTTTGGTGAGATAGAACAGGGACTTCAAGCTTTGGGGTATCCTTTACCTGAAGAGGTTACTTTAAATAAATATAATAAACAGGAATTTCCCCCAGCTTGGAAGTACTTAATACATGTCATCCTTCAATGTTTAAGTCCCAAATATACTGCACATAATGAAATTAATAGATCTATTGCTAGTGCAATTATGTGTATTACTAATGGGCAAAAGTATAATTTTTCTAAACTGATTTTTGATGGCATGTGTAAAAACAAGGGTAATAAGATGACTCTGGCTTACCCAAGATTTTTACAAATGATTTTTGATGAGCAAAGGTATTGCACCAAGGATCATGATGATTTTTATGCGATCCCTGTGCAAAAGAAAGCTATTTTTAGTAAGATAAATTCACCCCCTCACAGACTTACCACTTACCCAAGCCATGCTTGCTGTTATTGCAACAGCACAACCTCAACCTGACCCACAACCACAACTTGACCCATTGCCTGAACCATCACCTTCACATCAACATATGGAACTTGACCAAGATCCCTTCAACGCTGACACATTAAATGTTGGCGTTGATACTTCAAATCCAAACGTTGACACCTTTCTACAACAGACCCAAACACCCCTTAACCTTCAAACTACTACCCAATCCACATCATCTTCTTCACCCAAAGACTATAGGATGGAAAAACGCCAAAGGACCATTAGAGTGTTCTCCTCTGGTGGTCCTAGCCATGTTGTAGAGAGAACCACCACCACAAGTGTGGTTGGTGATATGGGTGAGGTTAGGACTGTTGGTGCTAGCTTAGATGTGGGACAAGCCAGTCCTAACATCATTAAGACCTCATCCATGCCCCATGAATCTACTTTGGGAGGTCAAATCCCCATTCTAGAGGAGGGCAGATTGGAACCATATACAATGTTGGAATTGACGGTTGTCTGCATTTGCTTGCAAAAGCAAAATGCAGACCTGGTACATACTATCACTACACAAGGCCTTGAACTCAAACAATTGAGAAAGAGGATTGTTCTTTTAGAAGGTGCTAACAATAGGCGTGGTATGGAGGATTCTTCCAAAGGGGAGGATGAGCAGATACATGTGAGTGACAAAGGCTTACATGATGGAGAATCTTTGGGTGTGGCTGAAGCTCTTACAGAATTGAAGAAGCAACCAGGTTTTGATGTCTCTTTGGTTACTCCTACAAATTTGAACTTATCCTTTATAGCAATGATAGAGCAGTTCACAAGAAGCTCTGACAAGAGTAAGGTGAGCGTTGACACACAGGTTTTGAACGTTGATAGACCTGCAGATATGGTTGATGTATTCCAATCATCAGCTATCATCAAGGAAGTGTCCTCACATGTACCATCATCATCTTTACCCATCATTGATGCATTAGATAAGGGTAAAGGAATCATGGTAGAAACAGAGGTTCCAAAGGATGCAGCACAAGTAAAATTTGATTCAATGTTGGCTGCACAAATTATGGAATAAGAAAAGAAGAAGGTTGTAGAGTCACCATTTTTGGTTACTTTTGAGGAGCAAGAAGGAAGTAATGATGAAAGCACAGATTCAAGTGTTATGATAATTGAAGAACTAGAAAGACTTGAATATGGTGATATGTTGGCAGGGGAGAAACTTGGAGAATTAAAGTTGAAGGTAGATTATGATTTGCCAGAAGTTGCCCAGATGTACTTTGCTTGGGAAAAGAAGATCATGGAAGTTCTAGACATGTCTTTGCAGATCAGATTTGGGGATTCGAAATTCTTCTTAGGATTCAAAGAGATTGTCAGGTAATCCTAAAGTATAAGGAAAGCAAAGTTTTCTCACAGTCTAAGAGAGAAAGAACGGATCTTTATAATATGTTGCTTAGATGTCATCAAGGAGGTTGGACTTTTCAGAAGTTGTAGGAACTATCCTTTGAAGAATTGGAGTATAAGGCTTATCCTATTTGGGCAAGAGTGCAAGAGATGAACACTATCAGACTTCTTTCAGATGAAAGGAAAGAAGAACTTGCAGAGGAGATGGAGATTCAAAAGGCTATGATTGTACCAAGGCTATTGAAGAAGGGAGTTCCACTTGAGTTTCCTTCAGATTTGAATAAAGTGAATCCCACTGAAGCTGTTATTAGAAAGAGTATTAATCTCTCACCCATGGACGCTTCAGATATGGTAAAAGTGTTACCTCATGATTCTAGAAAGCCTATCATTAGTTATGAAGAAGATGCAAGTGGGTTTTAGATGATTGGCAGATATGGGAAAGAGGTACACACTTTTACTACTCCTATGTCTTTGTTTGCAAGTATGGATAGGGAAGACTTGGCAGAACTTTGGAGGTTACTGCTGGCCAAGTATGAGACTAAAGCACCTACTTCAGTCAATGGAATAAATCTTTGGTCAACATTCAAGAGAATGTGTGCACCAAAAGAAGAAGATCCAGTTTGGAAGGATCTTGAGGATGATATCAGTGGACTTCAATGACGTCTATATTCAGCAGCTGGTGTGTATCATTTGAGTTCTACAAAGTTCTATGAATATCTTCTTGTGGATGCTGAGTATCCTATGTCCAAAGAAGTTTTGGAAAAGATGAAGACAACACAGATGGAGATTGACTACTCAAGTGACGTGGCCAAAGATTTGATTAGACATGTTTATTACCAATTTGATAAGATTTGTAAGAATCCTCCTAGTTCTTAATTTTTATTCAGAAACTTGATTACTAGAGTAGATATCAAGTTTAGGGGAGGATTGTTGGGAATAAAATGTAGCCAATACACTTGGATGCTGACAAGAGCAATATGGACGTTGTTAAGAAGAAATCAAGCGTTGACAGGACAAGCGTTGACAAGAAGAAGTCAAGCGTTGATAAGAAGAAGTCAAGCACTGATAGAAGACTTAGTCTACACGTATTATGTTTCTAGTAAAGATATGATCGACAATGTATTTCTTATGTTTATCTTTACCTAAAATAGCTGATTTGTAGACTCTTGTACAAGGCTCCTTAATCTATAAAAGGAGGCCTTTAGGTTTAAGTTTGATATATGTTTTAACACTTTCATTGTACGCAAGTTTGATTTATCAATCAAAGTGAAAGTTTGGTTTATATTGTTTGTGTGTTCTTGTTTGAGTATTAATTCCGCATAATACTTAAATTGTTTTATACACAAGAAAGTTTTTCTACGTGTTTAACTTGATTTAATCTCGTTTACACAAGCTAAATCGATCTAAGTTTGGGATCAACAATTCCAATATTTTGGATAATTTTCATAAACAACTCTTATCTAATATAACATGAAAATAACAAACAAAACGACTATACCCAACGTAAAATCTATGACATAAAATATGATACAACGCATATAATCAGCCAACTTATTCTTCCTAGAAAGCGATACAGATAGAATGTTTTGTACTATTATTTAAGTTGCCTTGCAAATATTGGAAAATTATACAATTTATGGATGTTAAATAAAATTTTTGGGCTCCCGATGTCATCGGGTTTTACCCACGATATCGTCGATAGCCATTTATTAAAATTCAAAGTTCGTATTTCTGGAAAAACTTAACTCTGCTCTAGTAGTCACTAGACTCACTATAGTAGTCCGTCCGGCTGCTCTTGCTGAAATTATTACTCTTCATTCTCTCGTGCTCTTACAAATAATCAGTTAATATTTCTTAAGGGGGTTTTACTACACAAGCCACAAAATAATTAGCATAAAATTTAACTCAAAATAAACAAACATGAAGTGTGAACTAAACACTTATTGACACTCCTAAGATACGAAAATAAAACATAGGTTGCCTCCCAATAAGCTCTTATTTTTGTTCGAGTCACGAGCATGACTCTATGCTTATATGACATGTAAAGGGTGGGTCCTCCCTACACTAAGGTTAAGTGTAAATGATAGTAACGATACAACCCATTTTGGTGAGCGTATGCCACATGGGCTGAAGGTGGTGTGTGAATAGTCAAGCGTTTTACTACCTTCATTCTAAAATTCTCAAGACTATACTAGTTTATGGATGTGTCGGCTACTCTTTTTTCTCTTAGATTTACACCTAAGGATGGAAGATTGGTTAAAAATCAAGGTTTCGGTTAATCAACACTAGGAACTTCCCTAAAACTACTTCATCCTCTAGTTTTGGTTTTTCTAGAGTTTCAACCTCTATCCGGATCTCTATAGTCTCTTCTATTTCTACCGAGTACGTCACGGGTGGTGTGTATTGATGCGTATTTTCTTTTGATTAAAAACACGTCAATTTTAAATTTATAAAACCCGATCTACCTATCACGCACTAATGAGAAGAATACCCGTTGGATTGTGGTATAGTTGGTAAATTCGGGTTCGTCCCAAAATCTAGCGTAATTGTATTTAATTTGAAAAGGTTTTGTCATGATTGAAAGGTTTAATAAGAACTAAAAACAATAATTAAAATAACCAAAACAAAGAAATGGCAGATAAAGATCAATAGGATAAATGTACTAGCCTAGTTACTCTATTGCTATCTAGTTGCAATTATGTTTCTAGTGCAATGTCTAGTTATTATTATTTAGTGGTCATAATATCGACAAGTTTGTTATTAACCTCATCCCTTGCCCTATGTCTTCTAAATCCCAACTACCACCATGCCGACTATCCAAGTATAAAGTCAACAGTGATTTAACCACAATTACCCATATGACCTAATTATTTATACCCTGTCACTAGGTTTCATGCATGTTTATGTAAATAATTTATTAAAGACGATGATCTGGACTTCCCCTACATGTTGAACACTTGCCAACCTACCCCTAGTAAATCCCTTCCAAAAGTTATTGAACGATCAACCCATTTACACCAATCATATAGGCCAAAGGAAATATTTAATAAATCAAGCAAACTACAAGGATTGCATAACATGCATAATAATATCCTGAAAAAATAAAAACATCAACTAAGAAACTATGACAACATCAATAACAATATCATAAGTTGGCCAACACCTAAGATTGACAACTCATATAAAAAACACAACAAGATAGCATAAAGAAAATGGTCATAAACATTATGAAAATCATACATATTTTGTGACCTAGAATGATTAAAAGAATCAGTGTAAAATACAATAACTCCCTTTTATGGTGGGACCTTGGTCGAATTCAGACCATTGGAACCCTCCAAAATTGATCTAGTAACTATTGGCATATGGTGAGAAGAAGTGTGTGTCAGTTTCGAGAGAATGGGGTCTCTATTTATAGTTTTCGAACCATCTACGATGTAGACAATATTATGGTCTACACCATAGAGACATAATATCTTACTTTCCTTCTTATGACGAGATACATACGTCGTAAAGAGACAAGTACCTACGACGTACGCCTTCATTAATTGCATTTTCCTTCTAGCTTCTAAAGCATGTAGAGCGTAGAGGGGACAACTAAATACATCGTAAATGTTGAATTTATGAAGTTTTATCAATAGCCTTGATCTTGTCGCCTAGTGTATAATGACAGAGATTTAAATCCTATGGCATAATATGCCGTAAAGCCTTCAAATATGAAATCTTCTATCATTATTTTGTATACGTTGTATGGTAGAAATCCATCTACGCCATACACACCTTTGAATTCTTGAAATTCGCGCCTTTTTATGTCAGATTCTACTATTTTTCCTCATTTTATGTTACTTGCTCGTTCCTAAAAAATAAAAAATAGCATCTTCTTTGCAATATCGGGTGTTATTAGTACCAAAACCGAGAAGAATTCAATGGTTAAACAAGTGTGCTCATCTAATCATGCATTATTCCTTGCAATATTTATCCTAACTGTTTATTACTCGTCATACCTTGTTGATTAAATGTGTAAGTGTTTTCGTTCGTATTAGTTATAAGTCATATGAGAATATTAAATCTAGCATAGTGTTATGGAGGCATTTACTAGACCTAATCGTTGAAATACGCACCTACAACCTTCTATGTGCAAATAAAATATCGAGCATAATGGTAAGAAGACATTTACTAGACCTGCTCATTAACACATGCATTAACAAATACTTAAATGAATCCGCCTAATCGGTCCAGAAAGTTATATTATGGTCGAGGGTAAGCCCAAATACGACCATATAACGTACATCTCATGGTCAAGGTATAATCTATACACTCACGTTTCTTTAGACATATCGACAGTTAAAATATGAAGATCTAATATGGTTTTCAAGAGCCTAACGTGCACACAACCAAACAAGAATAAATAAACAATCAAAAATAACATCATAAGTTTCATGCAATTATAGACAAACACTCATTAATTTAGTTGAGCATATTAAATGAATAGAAATTTTATAATCAAAAAACAAATAGACACATTGAATAATAAATATATTAAACCTTGATATCTAATTGACAAAGGAGTTACAATCATGTTTCTAGGGGTTTTTGAACCCTAAAAATGGACTAAAATAACTATGTTAGTCAATATTATTTATTATGTTTATGGGCTTTATTTTTTATAGGCATGGCCCACCTTTGTAACTTATATATTGAACACATGAGTTTAATGAAAACTTAAGAAAATTACAAAATCAATATGGTAATGAGAGCCATCTAAATTTTCTCCTACTATTTTTCTTATTCTCCTCCCAAAACCCCTCTTTTTTCTCTTCTTCAGTTAAATAAGTTTCGAATGCTCACTTATTGTTTGATGATATCAATTGTTTAATTGATTGTTTAAAAAAAATTGGGTGCCTTCGATTACTTTATATCATTTTCAACGTATGTACAGCTATTGTTGACTTTTGATTTGGGTTTATATATTTGAGTTACTGAAAAAGGAACAAAAGGGTGCTCCATTAGTTTGTTTCAATTTTAACGAAGTGCAATACACAGTATCTTGAAACAATTGCTATTTCAAGTATAATAAATTACAATGGTGTGACTGGTATGCCAAGATTGATAGAAAAATGTATAAAAACACAACAAAAACGTCAGATCTTACCTAATGCTTTCTCTACGATAACACTAGAAGATCCATTATGGAACATGGATGCGGGTGCATCTTCTCATCTAAACTCTCATTCAAGTAACTTAAGTACTTTTTATAACAATTGTTTATGTCCATTTGTTCGTTTGGGTGACGGAAAACTATTCTCGTCACCAACATTGGCCATAGCATCCTACCCACCCTTAGTCGTCCGTTGTATCTTCATAATGTACTTGTCACTCCGGACATAATTAAAAATCTTATTTTAGTGCGTCAATTTACTAGGGATAATAAATGCACTATTGAGGTTGATGAATTTGGTTTCTCTATAAAGGATTTCTTAACTCGTCATATCCTCCTTAGATGTGACAGTTTAAGAGAACTCTACCCGGTTACCAAACCATCTCGTATACCTAGTGCTTTGATTTCTTTGAGTCATGCTACGTGGCACCAACGTCTCGGACACCCCGATACTGAAGTGCTACGATCTCTTATTACTCGTAATTCCATTTCATGTAATAGTGAGAAGTCTTCACATATTTGTCATGCTTGCCAACTTGGAAAACATGTAAAGCTTCCATTTGTTAGTTCAGATACTCATGTTTCTTCTTGCTTTGATATTATTCATGCTGAAATATGGACTTCACATGTTGTCAATGTTGGTGGTTTTAAATATTATGTGTTGCTTCTTGACCACTTTTCTCATTACGTGTGGATTCACCCATTACGTCATATATCTGATGCGCTTCCAAAGTTTATACATTTTTTATCTTATGTCAAAAACCAATTTAAGTGTGAAATTAAAGCTTTCCAATGTAACCATGGTGTTGAGTTTGATAACACCAACCTTCTTCACTTTTTTGAGAAAAGTAGAATTCAATTTCGTTTTTCTTGTCCCCGAACCTCTCAACAAAACGGGAAATCTGAGCGTATGATTAGAACTATTAAAAATGTCATACGTACACTACTTTTTCAAGCCCACCTTTCGCCTAACTATTAGGTCGAGGCACTTCATATGGTCGTCTACTTATCAACCTACTTCCATCAACCGCAATTAACAATGACATACCATGCACAAAATTATTTCATAAGGAACCTGATTATTCTCGTCTTCGCATTTTTGGATGTTTATGTTACCCACACCTAGATTCACCTCATAAATTAGCCCCTCGAGCCACATCGTGCATTTTTTTGGGCTATCCGGCCTACTATAGCGGATACCATTGCCTTGACCTTTCCACGAACAAAGTTATACTTTCTTGACACGTCACATTTGACGAAACCCAATTCCCTTACAGCTCTATTTCTGATGTCACCTCGTCTCCCTCTTATGATTTTCTTAACTTGTCTCCTCTTACACGTACTTTAATCCATAACACATATTCTCACACAAATACATCCCAAAATATTCCATCATCACCTATGGCCTAAACAAATACACCACACCAACAACCGACTCCCACCATGCACGAACCAGCACCTACTAGCCCGTCTTTTCACAACCTAACTCCAACACCTATGACACAACTTCAACAACTGGTTACAATGGCCCATTCCCATACACCTATCGACCCATCTACATCGGCCTAACACCCACCTACAGGAACTCACCCAATGGTCACACGTGCTCAAGTTGGTATCGTTAAGCCTAATGCTCGTTTTATTTTCCATACATCTAATATATCACCTCTTCGTAAGTTTCCTTTTATTTCTTTGTCTAATCTTTATTGGCGTGCTGCTATGTATGATGAATATAATGCTCTAGTTAAAAACAGTACCTGGATGTTGGTTCTAAAACCACCTAATGCTAATGTGGTTCGGTCTATGTGGTTATTTAGACATAAGTATCATGCAGATGGGTCTTTGAGTATGTACCAGGCCCGACTTGTTGCCAATGGGCGCACTCAGCAGGTTGGTGTTGATTGTGATGATACATTTAGTCTAGTTAACCGGCTAGCATTCAAACTATTCTTAGCCTTGTTTTGTCTCGTGGATGGAATGTTCATCAGCTTGATGTTAAGAACGCATTTCTTAATAGTGATCTTTCAAAGACAGTTTATATGTATCAGCCCCTAGGGTTTGGGGATTCTCTTTTTCTGAATCATGTTTGTCAGTTACAACGTTTCTTATATGGTTTGAAGCACGCGCCTCGTGCTTGGTTTCAACGGTTTAACAGTTATGCTTTACGTGTTGGCTCTTCTTCTAGTAGATGTGATTCTTCTTTATTTATTTATAGTCATGGTGCCGAGGTTGCATACTTATTGATATATGTTGATGATATAGTACTGACCACATCTTCTACAGCTTTACATCAGCAAATTATTTCATCTTCGCATCAGGAGTTTGAGATGACAGATTTGGGAGCCCTTATTTATTTTTTGGAGATTTTGGTTAGTCGTGATTCTACTGCTATGGTCTTCTCACAAACAAAATATGCTATGGATATTTTAGAGTGAGCACACATGGAATCTTCTAATCCTTCTCGGACCCCTGTTGATGCACTTTAAGCTTGGTCCTGACGGGGATCCTGTTTTGGATCATACTTTATATCAGAGCTTGGCAAGTGTTTTGTAGTATCTTACATTTACTCGTCCTGATATCTCTTATGCGGTCCAAGAAATTTGTCTCTATATGCATGATCCTCTAGAGCCTCACTTAGCAGCTCTCAAGTGCATTCATCGGTATGTTTGTGGTACTTTATAGTTTGGCCTACAATTGTTTGCTTCTTCTAGTAGTTCTCTTATTACATATTCTGATACTGATTGGGCGGTTGCCCTTCTACTCGCCTATCCACTTCTGGCTATCGTGTATTTTTAGCGATAATCTTCTTTCTTGGTCTTCTAAGCGCCAACATACTATATCTAGGTCAGATGGAGATGCTAAATACCGAGGCGTTGCTAATGATGTAGTCGAGACCTCTTGGATTCGTAATCTAATTCGGGAACTACATTCCTCTTTATTATCTACCACTCTCGTATATTGTGATAACGTGAGTGCCATTTATTTGTCAGCTAACCTTGTGCAACATCAAAGGACGAAGCATATAGAGATTGATATCCATTTGGTTCTTGACATGGTTACTAAGTTTAACACCCCCAAATATACTGCGCAGTGGAATACACATTTGGGTGCTAAACACAAGCAACATTACACAAGCTACATTGAACGACCACAAAATGAGACGTTTAAAATAAAAGGTAAATAATTTCAAAAACGTCTAAAACCTTTCATCGCAGATAAAACAAGTTTAAACATTCAGAGTAGCGTTTTAGTCCCCCAAGGATCTCAAGCATCCAACCAAATTATTTTACCACAATACATAACCATACAACAAATTGTTTATGACAAAAGGGAAAGAAATAGTTTTAGACCACACAACCACAAAAGCAAACCCTTCCAAGCAAGCTCCGCCATTATCACCTTCTATTACCTGAAACACATGCTTAAAAGGGTTAACAAATAATTTTGAGCGAATCTATAGGTTTATCAAATCATCATTTGAACATAAGATAAAAATCAATCATTATCATTCAATAGTATTGTTGTGCACACAAACTATTATTAAGGTATTCCGTCTTATAGCAACAGCTATATAATTATATTAAGCTCATAACACTGACCCCTTAACTTAGTCACCCGCGATAAAAGCTGGCCTGACCAGATGAAACCATTGCCCCTCTAGGGTATCTGCTGCCAATTATATACCACAATTCTTATCCCAAATTATCCGTTCATAGAGGTTACTCGACGTAAAACTCTCGTCTAGGATAGGGTCAAAACAACCCCATAGTACTATTATTTGTATAAGCGGTTATTGCTATCCCACACAAGGGTAAGACAATAGTTAACGGTTCATGAATTTAGGGTCTTTAGCATCAAGGTACTTATACAATTCAACAACATTTGGGTCCAATAATTATTTATGACTTGTGTTCATTTTATTTCAAGTAGCATGTATCCTCCTCACGGGTTAAAATCATTTAAAACAAGTCTAAAGCGGGGCAATAGACTCACCTTAGTAGAAAAAGTAGTAGTAAGACGATCGCCAACGATAGTAGATGCCCGGTAACACTCGAAAGCCGCAACCTACCAAATAAGGCGCGCACTTTAATAATATACTCAAGTATAACTCATACTTAGTAAAACCAAAGTTAACAATTCAAAACCACAATAAACCCACAAGAAAATACCCATACAAGTGATACTATTAGACGCTTTTACATGTTTACTTTACTAATTAACACTCCCGATAACATTCTACCGGTACATACAAAATGTACAAGTTGTTTTCCCCTACTTAGACACATCCAAATTTTATGAAACTACTTGGAGAACTCACTGACAACCTGTAGAAATACCTCCAAAAATTTCATCAAAAGAACTTACCCTTAAGACCTTCAGCTCAATACATCTTGACTTCTAAAATTCGGACAGAATTACGCCTTCGACTCACAAACCATTTTGAGCATCCAGACCATTTATGTTTGTAAAACCAATACTCAAGTTTAAAAATAGACCCCTAACCCTAAGTTTAGAGCCAAAGAACATCCATTGAACATTTTTGAAACTCATTTTATAGTCTCCGAGATTTGACCAAATATCAACAACAATTTCGGGTTGTGTTGACACTCATCTCCCGGTACACGGATAATCAAACTAGCATAACTTCTTCCTCGTTTTGATTTAGAATCTCTAATTGGTACCAAAACGAAGCTTGAGAAAAGCTCTATAACAATATCCCATCAACCCTACTTCAACTCAGACATAAGACTTTCGAAAATACCTCTAAACTCACTGATCTAAAATACACTTTTAAAAACCATATTAAACCATCTTTTCAATCAATTCCATCAACTCCTAAACCCCTAATAACAATTTATAATCAACCTAAACCGTTCCAAATACTCATAATCACTTGTATGGTTATTCTTTAATAAAACCCAAATCAAAAGTCTTACATGCAATGAAATTAATTAATTGAAAAACAAATAAATCAAGGCTATAAACACATACCAACTAAGTAGCAAGATTAAAACCCACAAAACCAAATACCCTCTTTGGGCCGTGGGGTTTAAAGAGCATGAACACCAAAAAAATAAACTCTAAGCTTGTTTAATTGATTCTCCTTGATCCTAAACACAAAATAACAACATACAACAATAAAAATGGATCAAAACACATTTGTTCATCAAAAAAACTCTTGAAAATAAAAATGTGTTGCATGTATGATTTCTTTAGCTTAAAACACTCACCAAGTAATTTTCAAGATGGCTTTATGCTTAGATTTCTTAAAATCAAGCTAGAAAATTTTTTATGGTGATCTTTGTGGGGTTTGGTTTGGCCGTGGGTTTCATAGAGAGGGAGAAAGAGATTTGTTGAAAAATTTAAGTATGTAAAATGAAGTATGTGTTAGTGGATTTTGTTTATACAGTGGGGTGGGGGTTAGAAAATGTAAATTGAGCTTTCTTTTGGACTTAAATGTAAAATACAAGCTAAAGAGCGGGAAATGACTAGTAGTCAATTTTTCAAAAGTTTACGGTAGTCGGAATTCGTATAAATACTTTTCAAAAGTTAAAACGCACACAAAATATAATAATATGGTCCCAACACGACTTAATACGCAATTAAACGAAAACGTCAAAAATATCAAACATCGAAACGATCGATAATAAAACATAAAATTTCGGGCATCCGTCAGTATCGTGATCACTAGTAGTCCTAGTAACTCGTCAAAACGTAAAAATAGGACTTCCAACATTGGTTTCAACTTAAACCGTAAATCACAATAGTATTCAATCTCATCAAAAAATTTAAAAATACTCGTAAAATAGAATTAAATAATGACCTCAGGTTTCGGTTGTCACATCCTCCCCTCCTTAAAAGAGCGACGTCCCGGCGCTCGGCTCTTCTTATTCTCACATTGTTTACCACTAGAACAAATGAGGATACTTTTCCTTAAAGAAATCATCACGCTCCCACGTGAACTCGGGTCCACGTCTAGAGTTCCATTGTACCTTCACAATAGGAATCCTACTATGCTTCAACCTCTTAACCTTCTGATCCATAATCTCTACGGGTTCTTCAATGAAATGCAACTTACCATCAAGCTGAATCTCCTCCAACGGGATCACCAATCCCTCTCCGCCAAACACTTCTTCAGATTTGACACGTGAAACGTGTTATGAATGAGTCGAAGTTCATCCGACAATTCCAACTTATAAGCAACCGGTCCAACCCTTTGGATCACCATAAAAGGTCCAATAAACCTCGGACTCAACTTCACTAGCTTCCCAAAACAACTCACACCCTTCCATGGCGACACCTTCAGCATAACCATGTCCCCTCCAACGATTTCCTTCGATTGTCAACATAACTCTTCTGACGACTCCTTGCAGCTAACAGACGATTCTTAATCTCCACAATCTTCTCGGTAGTCTCCAGTATCATTTCAGGTCCAGACAATTGACTTTCCCCTACATTACCCCAACATACTGGAGACCTACACTTACGTCCATACAAAGTCCCAAACGGTGCAGTCTTGATACTATCATGATAATTGTTGTTGTATGAGAGTTCCACCAATGGCAGATGTCGTTCCCAACTATTTCTAAAGTCAATCACATACTAGGAATCCAATGTTTGAATCGTCTTCTCATAGCCCATCAGACTCTGGATGAAACACAGTACCCAAACTCAATTCAGTTCCATCGCTCTTTGCAGAGATCTTCGAAACTCATAAGTAAACCTGATATCACGATCCGAAATTACCGACATAGGCACACCATGTCGACAAACGATATCCCTCAAATACACCGTAGTCAACCTCTACATATTATCCGTCTTCTTCCTTGCATGATACATCTTATCCAAACCAGGATGTATCGAATACCTTGACTTGTGAGATTCTTTCATCACCAAATCTCGCACTCCCAACGCACCTTTCTCAGGTGGACATAACGGCAACTAGGTCTGATTCTCAAAATACCTCATCCCATTCGACTTTACTATAAAAAGCGGTTTCAACATCCTTCCTAGATTCTCCTCCTTGACATTTTCCTCCTTCAAACCATTGGCTTGAGCTTTCAATATCATTTTTGTCAAGTCAACACTTTCCGTCATCACCAAAGCTCTAACTTGGCTTTTCCCTTTCCTTCCTACTAAGTGCACTAGCTACTACATTTTCCTTTCCAAGATGGTAGTGAATCTCGCAGTCATAATCACTCAGCAATTCCACCCATCTCCTTTGCCTTTCC
Source organism: Glebionis coronaria (assembly GCA_025667525.1). Lineage (NCBI taxonomy): Eukaryota > Viridiplantae > Streptophyta > Magnoliopsida > Asterales > Asteraceae > Glebionis > Glebionis coronaria. The sequence goes on from CM046874.1 coordinate 176,182,549, forward strand.
CAGAAGTAGAATATGAGGCAAACCCTTATGATCCTTGAACACCACACACTTCGTTACATACAAATAATGTCTCCACAGCTTCAAAGCAAACACCACAACACCAAGTTCCAAATCATGAGTAGTGTAGTTCTCCTCATGCTTTCTCAATTGCCTTGACGCATAGGCGATCACTTTCTTCCGCTACATCAACACAACACAATAACCTTGTGAAACGCAACACAATAAACTCATGAAATATTCAAATCCTTCTGGCAACGACAAAATCGGCACAAAACACAACCCATCCTTCAGTGTTTGGAAATCAGCTTCTTCATCCGGTATTCATCAGATCTCGAAACTTACAAATTTAGGCGTATGAGTGGGGACCACGCGTCTATTTCTTCACAGTAAGCTTGGTCAATGGTTTAACAAACCTTCGGTAATACCTAACTAGACCAATAAATTGACGAACTTCAATCGGCGTTGTCGGTACCGACCAATCCTTGATAGTCTCAACCTTAGCAGGATCTACACGAACCCCTTTGTTGTCAATCACGTGCCCTCAGAAATTTCATTGACTTCAACCAAAACTCACACTTAGAGAACTTATATACAACTTTCTCTTTCTTCAACAATTCTAGAATTGTTCTAATTTGCTTCTCATACTCCTCTTTGTAACTGATCAAACAAATCATCAATCCTCGGTAATGGATACCGCTTCTTGATAGACCATTTGTTAAACTCACGGTGATCGATACACATCCAAAACGATCCATCCTTCTCCATCAAAAACAAAATAGGCGCTCCCCGCGGCGACGAGCTCGACCTGACGAGTCCATTATCCATCAATTCCTACAACGAATCGGATAACTCCTTCATGTCCAACAGTGCCAAACGATAAGGCACACGAGCAACTGGTGTAACTCCCGGCACTAAGTCGATACGAAACTCCACTTCACGAGACGGTAACTATAGAATACTCCCGAATTACAGGCACCTCCTCCAATTTACTCTCAACTACACCACCACTAGTTATCTGAGCAAGAAATACATCACAACCCTCTTCCACAAACAATCACCGCACCATACGCAACTAACCAATTCATACCAACAATCACATCAAAAGACCCTAGTTCTATAGGCATCAAATCAATATCAAACACATAATTCCCTAACTTCAAGGAACACCCTTTTGGTATAGAACTAGTGCTAATAATCCTTCCATCGGCTAACTCTATATTATAACTAGTTGTCAATCTTACTGGTTCTCTATCCATAAGGAGACTGAATCTAACATCTATGAATCTTCTATTGGATCTAGAATCAAACAACACACTAGCATAACGAGCATCAAGTAGGAACGTACCAGTCACCACATTCGGACCTTGAGGCTTGTCAGCATCACCCACGACATAGGCTGGAGCAGCAGCAACATTGCCTCCCTGTCAATTTCCAGTCCTTAGACAATTTCCCTGTTTGTGTCCTCTTTCACCACAACCAAAACACACCATAAATCTAGTGGCGTTAGCTCCAGTATCCACACCTCTTGTCCTACACCCAACAACTCGATGACCAACTTTCCCACATTTCTGATAAGAAGGAGAACAATTACCCACATGGTATAAACTGCAGCGCACACACTTGGGATTTATCTTGTTACCTCGGGGTACAGTGGCAGCACGGACACCATCACTCCTTCTTTGGTTAAATTGTTGATTTCGGTTCTGTCCTTGGTTATTATTGCTATGATAACCACCACAATTCTGACCTTGACTGGACTGAGCAGATTTCCATTTCCTTTTGGTACCCTCAGCAATGTTATCCTTCTTGTCTTGCACCTTATTCGCTTCTGAACATCCATCGCTCTCAAAAGTACTCTCCATCTTCTCAACCCATCTGCACAACTCCATAGCTCCTCCAGTACCATGAGATTGGGTAGGCCCACGCCTCATGAAACCAACATACGAACATGCCCTAGGATCTTGTGGACCAGCAGCAATATCTCCAACTGGACCAGCCCCTTGTCCCTGACCTCTCGCAGCACGGTCAGCCTCGAGTGCTCTAGTAATTGCTCGCTTAATCATAGTGTTCACCCTAGCAGTTGTTAGCTTCTGAAGCATCCTAACACCCCCAATTTACCTTGCGTAGCAGAATATCACAATTGGGTGTTGGTCAAAGAATCATCCCACACAAGCCATATTGAACGACTCAAAAGAGACGTTTTCACATAAGTAAATTAAAAACTTGTTAAATTACAACAACAACATAAATTGTCTAAAATTTTTCCACCCCAAAATGTAACAGAGCAGCGTTAGGTCCCCACAAATCTCAACCCGTTTAAAACCAACCCCATTGTTTACAAAACATACAAAAGATACAATGTAACACCCCATTTTGGAAATGGAATATTACGCATATCATGGCGTGTCATCAAAGCATACAAGGATAAATGTCTAAGCATTATTCAACCATAAAAGGAAATACCGGAAACAAACATCGGTATCCCAAAGTAAAGCTCATCACACACAAACATAAATACTGTAAAAGGAAGGACGAAACAATGTCCAAAGCAACTGAATCAAAGTAAAGGAAATGCATAAAGTAAAGAAAGACAGTAAGGCTTCCAGTCCATATGCACCTACGTTTCAAATCTACGAGCGTCCCTGAGTACCTGCCGTTTTGGGACATGAAAAGGAAAACGGCTGAGCAAGACGCTCAGTGCACGGATGTACAATATAGCATGAAATAGGATAAGCATGTAACGTATAACAGCGGAAGACTAAGTACTGAGTAAACTGGTTAAATAACATGAAAACTGGTTTTATAGTTTGAAAAGCCTTATGTTTAACCTGTGAAAACTGTTTTAACATATAAATACCATAGCCCATATAGGTCATGAAAAGGTCACATGCATGAATACTTGGAGGGGTGACCTCATCATGCTGATTAGAGGGGATGCCTCTAATCAATATACTGATTTGGGTAGGAGGGATCAGCTCCTTGTGAAGGATGCAAGGCACACACCACATTCACCATGATAAACTGAATAAAACATGTAACTAGGATGCACCCATACGCCCCGACTGATATAATAATATGGCCAAACTGAAAAGGGACGCCACGAGCAATCACTCCGCCGTGGGGAAGTCATAACATCGGTGCCTCCAATGCTATGGTTATGGTACCTCCATAACTAGGTGAAACTGGTCATGCTTGTATATGGCTATAGTTTATGCTAAATTAACATAAGCAGTTCAAAACAATAAAACAAATGCTGGGGAAAACAGTTGGCTGCATACGGGGAAATCCTAATAAGGAAAGAATGTCCATACTGAAAGGACGGGAATCCGTACCTCAAGTCCAGTGAAATGAACGGAAGAAAGACTCCTACTTCTGGATCACTAATGCTACATGAATACACACGTGTATAAGTATCGATTCACTGATTACGTACTGGGTTCTGTGTCTTGTTATAGCTGATTTGGTATGTTTTAGGTCCTGGTTCACAGTTTAAAGCCTTAAACTGTGTTTATCTTGTATTTCTGGTTTATCTGATTAAGTATTACTTGTGTTTCATGTATTAATATACTTACTGTATAATAATAAGTAACTTTCCAAAAATAGCAGGTTTCCAAAAATAGAAAGTTTCCAAAAATAGAAAGTTTCCAAAAATAGAAAGTTTCCAAAAATATAAAGTTTCCAAAAATAGAATTTACTGCCTAAAATAGATTAGTTTCTAAAAATAGAAAGTTTCCAAAAATAGATCAGCTGCCTTAATTAAATAAGTTTCCATATATAGAAAGTTGCCATGATTAGGTTAGCTGCCTGAATTAGATTGATTTCCATATATAGAAGGTTTCCATAATTAGATTAGTTGCCTTATTTAATTAAGTTTCTATAAATAGAAGTTTCCATAATTAGAATTAAGCTGATTATATAAGCTAACATATAAGTCTAAGTGTTATAAGCTTACTACTTAAGTCATATGATATAGTGTATAGTTTAATTATTATTTCATGTATTTTAATTAAACTATAGGTTAAGCATTTTAATTAAAGTATAACATGTATAATTAAAATGAAATGAAAATACTTAGGTTAACATGTGTATTATTATTAATAATAATATAACCTAAGTCATGTCTAAATTAATTAATTATAGGCATGTTTTAATAATTAATTAATTATAACTTATAACATAAAATACTTAGGTTAAATTAATGTCATGATAAGCTAATAATTAAAATAACCTAAGTCATGATTTAATTAATATTTCATGTTATTAATTAATTATATCCTAAGTTCATGATTCATAAAAATTACATGTAACATAGATCATGATTTTAACCAACGAACCGTGAACCGGGTATGAATTCGACACCGTACCCCGGGCCAAACCCGGGGCACACGTGTCCCCTTGCTGCCGTGGGTCCCACATGAGCCAACCAAGACCATTTGTGGTCTTGGTGGTGGCGGCAATAGCAAACCAAACCCCCCTCGGGTTTGTTTTGCTAGGCGGCTAAAAACAACACCCCTTTTAAATCATTCCTTGATTTTATTTAATACCAAAACATGTTAGATCAATGATTAATTATCTTGTTTTCATAAGAAAAATAATAACATGTTCATGAAAATAATCAAAGATCAAAAGAATTAAAAAGAATTAAAAAGAAGGGTTAGAAAGGTATACCACTATGTAGCTTGGAAAAAGGATGAACAAACACGTATTCTAACACTTGTTTTCAAGATCAAAATCAATCAAACACCCCCTTATGATGGTGTATAGGTGGCGGCACAAAGGAGGCAAAAGGAAGAGGAGAAAACTCTTTTTAGGGTTTTTAGTTTATTTCTTGTAAAATGAAAATGAAAACATGTTTAACACTTTACCCCCCTTAACTTGAAAAGTCCATGGGCTAAGCCCATTATATGCATGTGTGCCGTGGGTATGGGGGCCCCACATGGGGTACCCGTACCTTTCTCGTGACCCGATGTTTTGTGTTCGTTCGTGGTTAAACGTGCTCGTGTTTAACGTGTTTCTGTTTCATGTAACGTGTCGTTTATCGTAAACTTAACGCTCGTAAATATATTATAAGTATTTACGTAATTATTTAGTTAGTATTTTAAATGGTGTTCATGATTTAATTATGTTCACGTGATATATCATTAACTGTTTATCATGGGTTCGTACGTAATCGATACTTGTCATGACATACACGTATGCACTTGCTTGATTATTAGCACATGAATGTGATCAATACTACATGAGGTAAGTTTTAATCTAGAACGTACGATCTTAAGGGCACTATTCATGGTAAAAGCATGCGGGTTTTACAATTCTTCCCCCCTAAAAAGAATAATTCGTCCTCGAATTATAGATAAAGTAAGCTGAAAAGAAGTGACATACCCGAACTCAAAATATGAAGTGAGGGTAAGAAGCCCGGATAGACTCCTCTGTTTCCCAAGTGGCTTCCCGCTCGGTATGGTCCCTCCAAAGGATTTTGACGAATGGAATCGTCTTCCTTCTCATGACTCGTTCTTGCCTGTCGAGTACTCGTTCGGGTTCTTCTACAAACGTGAGATCTTCACGTATCTGTTCCAGTGGATACTGAACCATGTGAAGGGGATGATAATTGTACCCTCTGAGTAAGGACACATGAAACACGTTATGCACGTGCGAAAGCTGAGGAGGTAACGCCAATCGGTAAGATACTTCGCCGATTCGTTCAACTATATCAAATGGTCCGATGAACCGAGGACTGAGTTTTCCTTTGATCCCGAAGCGTTTAACACCACGTGCCGGCGAAACCTTGAGGAAGACGTGATCTCCCACATTAAAATGTATGTCCCTACGATGCTTATCGGCGTAACTCTTCTGACGTGACCGTGCTTCCTGCAGTTTCTGTTTAGCTACCTCAATCTTCTGGTTGGTCATTTCTATAATCTCTGGTCCTTCAAGTGTTCGCTCTCCCACTTGATCCCAGCAAGTTGGAGCGCGACACTTTCTGCCATACAACATTTCGAAAGGAGCACATTTGATACTTGCGTGCCAGCTGTTGTTGTATGCAAACTCAACTAAACCGATGTAATCGTCCCAATCACCTGTCCATTCCAACGCACACGACCTTAACATATCTTCTAATGTCTGAATTGTTCGCTCCGACTGTCCGTCCGTTTGAGGATGAAAGGCTGTGCTCAGCTTAAGTTGTGTACCCCAAGCTTTTTGCAGACCTTTCCAGAATCGCGACGTGAAAGGAGGATCTCTGTCTGAGACGATGCTGGAGGGAGTGCCGTGGAGTCTCATGATCTCCCTTCTGTACGTATCTGCGAGTTTACTTACCGGACCTTCCTTGCGTATCGGTAAGAAATGAGCTGATTTGGTGAGTCGATCAACGATGACCCAAATAGCATCGTGCTTTTTCTTGGTAGGCGGAAGACCGGTAACAAAATCCATGGTGATTTTGTCCCACTTCCACTCTGGAATATCCAACGGTTGAAGGAGACCGCCAGATCGCTGATGTTCAATCTTAACCTGCTGACAGGTAAGACATTTGGAGACATACGTGGCTACATCCTGTTTCATACCACTCCACCAAAAGTGCTGTCTGATGTCATGGTACATTTTTGTCGACCCAGGATGTATAGAAAATGGGGAGCTGTGAGCTTCAGCTAACAATGCTTCCCGGAGTTCTTGATTATCAGGAACACAAAGTCTCGTGCCCTGCCAAACGATACCGTCTGCGTCCATTCTGAATTCTGTCTGCTTCTCCAAATTCTGAATTATCGCCCAAATCTCTCCATCATCCTTCTGCGCTTCCTTGATCCTAGTCAGTAACTCAGGTTCTACTGTAAGATTCGCCCAGTATCCATGCTGCCCACGTACCATGATTTCAATGTCAAGCCGCTCCAAGTCCCTTATGTTTTGCTCCTTGATCTCAATGCCGTTTATCATTCCAGACTTTCTGCTGAGTGCGTCTGCTACTACATTAGCTTTCCCGGGATGATACTGTAGGTTAATATCATAATCCTTCAATAGTTCCAACCATCTCCTTTGTCTCATGTTCAATTCTCGCTGTGTGAAGATATACTTCAAGCTCTTGTGATCCGTGAAAATGTCGCATGATTCTCCGTATAAGTAATGCCTCCATATCTTCAATGCGAACACCACTGCAGCAAGTTCCAGGTCATGCGTAGGGTAGTTTTCTTCATAGGGCTTAAGCTGCCGTGAAGCATACGCGATCACTTTCCCATGTTGCATGAGAACACAGCCCAGTCCCTTCCCCGATGCATCGCTATAGATCTGAAATCCACCTGTACCAGATGGGAGAGTAAGAATAGGTGCAGATACTAATTTCCGCTTTAGGTCTTCGAAGCTCTTCTCTCTATCTTCCGTCCAGACGAATTTCTCTCCTTTCCGCATCAGTTTGGTGAGAGGCAATGCCAGCCGAGAAAAGTTCTCCACGAATCTTCGATAATATCCAGCTAAGCCTAAGAAACTGCGGACTTCTGTCGCTGATGTTGGTCTTGGCCATTTAGTGATAGCCTCAACCTTCGCTGGGTCCATAGTGATCCCTTCTGCTGATACAATGTGACCTAAGAATGCCACCTTGTTTAACCAGAACTCACACTTGGAGAATTTCGCATACAGCTGCTTCTGACGAAGAATCTGTAGTACAGTACGGAGATGATCTTCGTGTTCCTCCGTGGACTTTGAGAATATCAAGATGTCATCGATGAATAAAATGACAAATTTATCAAGGAATTCATGAAAGATTCTGTTCATTAGATCCATGAATACTGCTGGAGCGTTAGTCAGGCCGAATGGCATGACTACAAACTCATAATGGCCATAGCGGGTACGAAAAGCAGTCTTGGCAATATCCTGCTCTTTAACCCTTAGCTGATGGTAGCCTGACCTTAGATCGATCTTTGAGAAGTGTTTGGCTCCTTAAAGTTGGTCAAACAGATCGTCTATACGTGGCAGTGGATATCTGTTGCGAATGGTAATCTTATTAAGTTCACGGTAGTCAATGCAAAGTCGCATGCTGCCGTCCTTCTTCTTAACGAACAAGACCGGTGCGCCCCATGGAGATGCGCTCGGTCTAATGAACCCTCGTTCAAGAAGTTCTTGCAATTGGTCTTTCAGTTCTTTTAGCTCTATGGGAGCCATACGATACGGAGCCTTAGAGATTGGCTCCGCTCCTGGAACAAGGTCGATGTTGAACTCCACTTCTCTTGCAGGTGGTATGCCTGGAAGTTCATCTGGAAAGACGTCTTGAAATTCTGAAACTACAGGTTGATCCTGAATCGATGGGGATTCAGCATCCATGTCATGAACCGTAGCGAGATAACCTTCGCAGCCATGTGACAGTAATGCACGTGCTTGCAAGGTAGATATGACTTGTACAGACCGTCCGGGTATGAACCCGTTATGGATGTACTCTGGTGCATTAATGTCGCCGAAGATCACTCGATAAGAGTGGCAGTCTATGGTAGCATGGTGCTTGGATAGCCAATCCATGCCGAGAATCATATCAAACTCAATCATGTCTAGAGGAAGTGCATCTACTGCACGAACTTTATCGTCAAACTCTAAAGGAAGACTCTTGTATACATGAGTTATTAATACAGAGTCCCTCAGAGGCGTGGAAATGGTAAGCTTAGTTTCTAATGGCAAGGGAAGTGTCCTGATGTTCTTAGCATAAGTAGTGGAAACAACTGAATGAGTGGCACCCGTGTCGAAAAGAACACATGCAGCCTGGCCGTACATATACAAAATTCCAGTAATGGTACCTGTAGATTTGTTTGCCTGATCGCGCGATGTCGTGTAGACACGCCCAGTGGTAGGAGGCGGTTTAGTATCAGCATGACCCGAAGTACCCTCCATTTCACCCTTACGGCAATCTCTCATACGATGGCCAGGGAGGCCGCACTTGTAGCACGCGTCGGAGTCACGACGACATGGGCCAGGGTGTCTGCGATGGCAGGTGCTGCAAAGAGGATGAGTGAATCCTCCAGCAGGAGTTCTTGCTTGCTGAGGGCCTGCTGATGACAGAACGTGTTAAGAATAAGGTATATGCACGAGTATAGGACGTAAACGTCGTAAGATGCTTACCAGTGTTAGCTGAACGGTTGGGCTGAGAACCCCTGTGGTTCTGGTCCCTTCCGTTACCGTGGTTCCTGGTAGAGATTAACATAGTGTCAGCATGAGAGATATAACATGAAATCATAAGAAGATGCGTAAATGGTAGGACCTGCTGTTGTTGGACTGTCCCGCATTGTTACGGTAATTGTCATTACCGCTGCGCCTTTCCACAACAGAACGGTCGTTAGAGTGACCGTTTCCTTTGGGCTGATTGGGCTGCTGCTGAGTAGCCGGCTGAGACCGGTCCCCAGTTTTCTGCCTGGAAGATACAGTTTAAGAGATGATTATAGAACATATAACGATAGGATGCGGTCTGGTTAACGCTAGAACATGAAATGTTTTACCTCTTGTCGGGTCTTTCTGCCTCCCCGAACTCATCACGTTCCTGCAACATCTCGAGCTTTCTTGCTGCGTCAGCCACTTGTGCTACCGTATTGAACGTAGCACATACTAGATTGTTCGCAACCGAGGTGCGAAGTGCCCACCTGAAATGGTGTGCCTGCTCCTCAGGAGTACCAGCCGCTGCTCCTAGAAAACCAGCAAGGCGAAGAAAGCGCTGCATGAATTCATTGCTATTCTCGCCCTGTCTCTGACGTATCCCGTGGTATTCACGCTTGAGTTTGTCCTGCTCTGCTTTAGGAAAGAACTGTTCCATCACTCTCTCCTTGAATTGGGCCCATGTCAAACCAGCGACCCATTCATCACCTCCTTCTGACTGTGTCAAAGCTAGCCACCAGTTGAGTACATCGCCTTCAAACCTGTAGCACGCCAATCTTGCCTTGAAGGCGGGGTCACATCCCATAGCATTGAAGATTTTCTCAATGTGTGTCAGCCAGCTTTCCGCATCGCTGGGGCTATCAGTCTTTTCAAAAGCTCTAGGACGGAGCTTGTTAAATCGTTCCAACCATACTGCTAGAGTCACTGGGGGAGGAGGAGGAGGTGCCTGATTCTGCGGCTGCTGATTATTCGCAGCTTGGACTTCAGCACGAATGTCATTCCTCAGTTGAGGAAGTAGGGCTTGCATGGCAGCCTGAATCGCAGCATTGAGCTGTTCTTGCTCGCGTGTGAGAACCATCTGACAGTATAACATAAAACATATGATTAACAGTTCAAACATAAACTATATAAAAGAAAAATTTTATGCCAAAATTTCACGAGAAAAATTTTATGCCAGAAAATCTTTGGATGAATGCATGATGCCGTTTTATGAAAACTTTTGATGCTCGAGAGTGAACGCCTTCGGTCAGTTCACTCAAAATAAAAGACATATCGAGGGGACGCCTATGGGTCGGTCCCAAATCTAAAAGTTTCGATAAAACACATGCGACTAAATAGGGCCAGTCCTGTACCAACCATTACTTAGTCAAAAACCCTGTAACAATGACATGTATATGTATGCTTAAAATGATGAATGCATGAAAACAACTGTCAGTTCTAGGAAGACCGTAGTGACTACCCACTAATCACAGGTCATATTTGAGAGCCTACAGGTCGAAGCCTTGGCTCTGATACCATAATTGTAACACCCCATTTTGGAAATGGAATATTACGCATATCATGGCGTGTCATCAAAGCATACAAGGATAAATGTCTAAGCATTATTCAACCATAAAAGGAAATACCGGAAACAAACATCGGTATCCCAAAGTAAAGCTCATCACACACAAACATAAATACTGTAAAAGGAAGGACGAAACAATGTCCAAAGCAACTGAATCAAAGTAAAGGAAATGCATAAAGTAAAGAAAGACAGTAAGGCTTCCAGTCCATATGCACCTACGTTTCAAATCTACGAGCGTCCCTGAGTACCTGCCGTTTTGGGACATGAAAAGGAAAACGGCTGAGCAAGACGCTCAGTGCACGGATGTACAATATAGCATGAAATAGGATAAGCATGTAACATATAACAGCGGAAGACTAAGTACTGAGTAAACTGGTTAAATAACATGAAAACTGGTTTTATAGTTTGAAAAGCCTTATGTTTAACCTGTGAAAACTGTTTTAACATATAAATACCATAGCCCATATAGGTCATGAAAAGGTCACATGCATGAATACTTGGAGGGGTGACCTCATCATGCTGATTAGAGGGGATGCCTCTAATCAATATACTGATTTGGGTAGGAGGGATCAGCTCCTTGTGAAGGATGCAAGGCACACACCACATTCACCATGATAAACTGAATAAAACATGTAACTAGGATGCACCCATACGCCCCGACTGATATAATAATATGGCCAAACTGAAAAGGGACGCCACGAGCAATCACTCCGCCGTGGGGAAGTCATAACATCGGTGCCTCCAATGCTATGGTTATGGTACCTCCATAACTAGGTGAAACTGGTCATGCTTGTATATGGCTATAGTTTATGCTAAATTAACATAAGCAGTTCAAAACAATAAAACAAATGCTGGGGAAAACAGTTGGCTGCATACGGGGAAATCCTAATAAGGAAAGAATGTCCATACTGAAAGGACGGGAATCCGTACCTCAAGTCCAGTGAAATGAACGGAAGAAAGACTCCTACTTCTGGATCACTAATGCTACATGAATACACACGTGTATAAGTATCGATTCACTGATTACGTACTGGGTTCTGTGTCTTGTTATAGCTGATTTGGTATGTTTTAGGTCCTGGTTCACAGTTTAAAGCCTTAAACTGTGTTTATCTTGTATTTCTGGTTTATCTGATTAAGTATTACTTGTGTTTCATGTATTAATATACTTACTGTATAATAATAAGTAACTTTCCAAAAATAGCAGGTTTCCAAAAATAGAAAGTTTCCAAAAATAGAAAGTTTCCAAAAATAGAAAGTTTCCAAAAATAGAATTTACTGCCTAAAATAGATTAGTTTCTAAAAATAGAAAGTTTCCAAAAATAGATCAGCTGCCTTAATTAAATAAGTTTCCATATATAGAAAGTTGCCATGATTAGGTTAGCTGCCTGAATTAGATTGATTTCCATATATAGAAGGTTTCCATAATTAGATTAGTTGCCTTATTTAATTAAGTTTCTATAAATAGAAGTTTCCATAATTAGAATTAAGCTGATTATATAAGCTAACATATAAGTCTAAGTGTTATAAGCTTACTACTTAAGTCATATGATATAGTGTATAGTTTAATTATTATTTCATGTATTTTAATTAAACTATAGGTTAAGCATTTTAATTAAAGTATAACATGTATAATTAAAATGAAATGAAAATACTTAGGTTAACATGTGTATTATTATTAATAATAATATAACCTAAGTCATGTCTAAATTAATTAATTATAGGCATGTTTTAATAATTAATTAATTATAACTTATAACATAAAATACTTAGGTTAAATTAATGTCATGATAAGCTAATAATTAAAATAACCTAAGTCATGATTTAATTAATATTTCATGTTATTAATTAATTATATCCTAAGTTCATGATTCATAAAAATTACATGTAACATAGATCATGATTTTAACCAACGAACCGTGAACCGGGTATGAATTCGACACCGTACCCCGGGCCAAACCCGGGGCACACGTGTCCCCTTGCTGCCGTGGGTCCCACATGAGCCAACCAAGACCATTTGTGGTCTTGGTGGTGGCGGCAATAGCAAACCAAACCCCCCTCGGGTTTGTTTTGCTAGGCGGCTAAAAACAACACCCCTTTTAAATCATTCCTTGATTTTATTTAATACCAAAACATGTTAGATCAATGATTAATTATCTTGTTTTCATAAGAAAAATAATAACATGTTCATGAAAATAATCAAAGATCAAAAGAATTAAAAAGAATTAAAAAGAAGGGTTAGAAAGGTATACCACTATGTAGCTTGGAAAAAGGATGAACAAACACGTATTCTAACACTTGTTTTCAAGATCAAAATCAATCAAACACCCCCTTATGATGGTGTATAGGTGGCGGCACAAAGGAGGCAAAAGGAAGAGGAGAAAACTCTTTTTAGGGTTTTTAGTTTATTTCTTGTAAAATGAAAATGAAAACATGTTTAACACTTTACCCCCCTTAACTTGAAAAGTCCATGGGCTAAGCCCATTATATGCATGTGTGCCGTGGGTATGGGGGCCCCACATGGGGTACCCGTACCTTTCTCGTGACCCGATGTTTCGTGTTCGTTCGTGGTTAAACGTGCTCGTGTTTAACGTGTTTCTGTTTCATGTAACGTGTCGTTTATCGTAAACTTAACGCTCGTAAATATATTATAAGTATTTACGTAATTATTTAGTTAGTATTTTAAATGGTGTTCATGATTTAATTATGTTCACGTGATATATCATTAACTGTTTATCATGGGTTCGTACGTAATCGATACTTGTCATGACATACACGTATGCACTTGCTTGATTATTAGCACATGAATGTGATCAATACTACATGAGGTAAGTTTTAATCTAGAACGTACGATCTTAAGGGCACTATTCATGGTAAAAGCATGCGGGTTTTACATACAAATTGTTTTTGTTAAAAGGGAGGAAAAACAAGTTAGACCACCCACAAGCCATAACAACATCCATTGCATGCTCCGCTTCTATCATCCTCGATTACCTGAAATACATGCTTAAAAATCGTCAACAAATAATGTTGAGCGAGATCTATAGGTTTTACAAAATCATAATTGAACATAAGTATAAAATTCATTCACGATCGTTCAATAGTATGCAGATCATTACAAACTATTATCGGGTATTACTCATTATAGCATAGGCTATTTATTTATGTTTAAGCTCATGACACCGACCCCATAAACTAATCACCCGCGCCAAATGCCGGCGTGATTTAAGTGAAACCATTGCCCCTCTTAGGTATTCGTTGCCAATCATACCTTTTTCTTGATACAAGTTATCCAACCGCAGAGGGTACTCAACATACTACTCTCGTCTAGGATAGGGTCGTCAACCCAATAGTACTACCAATTGTTCAAGCGGCTATTTCCAATCCACACTAGGATCAAACAATAGTTAACGGTTCATGAATTTAGGGTCTTTGGCGACTAGCTACTCAACATAATTCATAACATCTTTCGGGTCCAAAAATCATTCATGACTTATCTTCCTTTTTCGTTTAAATAGCATGTATCCCCCTCGCAGGAAAAATCATTTAAAATACAGTAAAGAGCGAGGCTATAGACTCACCTTAAGTAGTAGTAGTAGTAGTATTACGAAGACGTAGACGGAAAACAATCACCGACGATGAGGACACCCCTTGAATTCAATTTCAATACCTAGCAAACAAGTCGCGCAATGAATCAACACTTTAAAGTACCTTCAAGTACTGTATTTACAAAATTAAGAACACTAAATGTTCATACAACTCACACCAAAACCTCAACCAAGTGATATTTACTAGACACATCCATTGTTCTACGTTATTAAAGCATTTACTCGATTTACAATTATGCCGGTACATACCTAATGTACGGACTGAATTCTCATACTTAAACATCACAAACTTTTACGAAACTCGCTGTAGACTTCATTTATATCATGTAAAAAGCCCATAAAAATTTTCATAAAAAGATATCACTTTTAAGTCACGCTGCCCAGCACATTTCCAACCTTGAAAATCCGGACAGATTTGCACTCTTACGTTGTAAAACCAATTTGACTCACTTAACCAAACCATTTGCAAAAACAAAATCTAAGTTTGAAAATAGACTCACAAACCCAAGTTTTGAACTAAAGAACAGCCCTCAATCATTTTTAAAGCTCTATTTATAGTCCCCGAGATTTGACCTAAAATCGAACATAAATTCGGATTACATCGACCTTCATCTCCTGGTACACAAAACTTTAAACTAACGTAACTTTTGACTCGTTTGGAGCTACAAGCTCTATCGTATATCAAATCGAAGCTAAAAAGAATTTCCACAACTCTATCCTATAATAAAAATCTGGACTCAAACTTAAATTTAGGAAAAATGGCCTTGAAAAATCTGATTAAAAATAACGCTTTGCAAATCACGTTTCTACCCATTTTCAACCCATCCAAACTACTCCTATGATCCTAAAATCATCTATAAACTACCCTAACACTTCAACAACATCCTAAATCACTTGGATAATTCATTCTCATAAAAACCTATTTCAAAAAATGCACATGCAATCTAACCAACCAAAAAGAAAAATCATTTAAACAAGTATTTAAACACAAACCCATAAGCTAATTACATCAAAAATCAAAATCAACAAACACCCCCTTTTTACCGTGGGTTTAAAGAACAAAAACACCAAAAAAATACTTTTCTAACTTGTTTAATTGTTTCCTTTCACTTATAAACACACATTTAGAACATGCAATGAAGAATAATAGATCAAAACCCACTTAATTAAAAATACTTTTTTTTTGAAAAATCAAAGATGATGCATGTATGATTAAATTAGTTAGAAAGAATTACAAAGGTAATTGGAAGAATTGTCTTTTATTAGTTTTTCTTAAAACAAGAAAAAAAAATGGTGATGTGATGGTGGTGGTGGTGTAGGCCGACGGCCAAAGAGAACAAAGAAAGAGAGTGGGAAAATTTTGGGGGGAAAATGATTTAGTGTGTGTTTGTTTGTTTGTTTTAAGAATTTGGGAGGGACCTTTTTGCAAAATTGGCTTTCTTTTGGCCTTAATGGCAAACTAATATATAAAGAGCGGGAATTTAACCCAAATGTCGGTTTTGAATTTTTGCGGGAGTCATGGTTCATCCCGGCTACTCCAAAATGAGTTTAAATGGGTCAAACGCACCCAAATGGATTAAAAATGGTTCCGACTCGACTTAACACGAAATAAAAATAAAAACTTCGAAAAATCCAAATATCGATCAGTCGATAATAATAGATAAATTTTGGGCATCCGTTGGTATCGTAATCGTCATCGGTTCCTCTTAAATCGTGAAATGTTAAAATTAAGACCTCCAACCTTGGTTTCAACTTAACCCGTCAAACATATAATCCACAAAAAATTCTAAAAATTTCAAAAATATATGTAAAATAGGATTAAATAGTGACATCGATTTTTGGGATGTTTCATCCTCCCCTCCTTAAAGGAACGACGTCCCGGCGTTATCCTCTTCTTATACTCACATATTGTACCACTAGGTCAAATGAGGATACTTTTCCCTAAAGAAGTCCTCAATTCCCACGTATATTCAGTCCATGCCTAGAATTTCATCGTCACAAGAAATTCTATGAGAGTCCCATCCATAATCTCCACCGGCTTCTCCGCTATTGCAATCTATCGTCGAATTGAATCTCATCCAGAGGAATCTCCAATTCCTTATCCGCTAAGCATTTCTCCAATTTCAACACATGAAATGCGTCATCTCCTTCAGTAAATCCAACATATATGCTATCGCCCATTTCGTTAACGATCTTCAATGATTCGATTCACCTCTAATTTCAACTGCCCTTCCTTTTCAAACAAATTGCAAAATACAATTTCCTATCCCATAGGAAACGCGAATTTCTTCCGTCGATCTCTCACAAAAAACAAATGGTTCTTGATTCGCACCACCTTCTCATTAATCTCCAGATTCATCTCCGGTCCATTCAAATAACGTCATCTTTCCTCACTCCAATATGTCGGCGTTCAACGTTTCTCGTCCATTCGAAACCTCCAAAATAGCGCTGCCTTAATCCTCATATGATAATTGTTGCTTCACGATTTCACTAAGAAAACAAACGGTATTCCTGTATTCCTCCAATTCAGTAGCACTCGTTCGAACACTTCTTACACAATTTATAAAACACATTCAGACTCTTGAAGAATAATCCTTTCGCTCTTGCCATCAGTCTCGAGTTGATATGTCGCACTCAGTCTCACCCAGTGTCTAACACACACTGAAGAAATCTTCAAAACTCAGAAGCAAAACTACTGTCGCGCTCCAAAATAATCGATAGAGGTAGTCCATGTCGACACGCGATCTCCTTCACATACAACTTCAAAATCCCTTCAATCAAATCCACATCCTCCACCGTCATCGAAACCCTAACTCTAAGAGGCCTTCTCCTTCCTTACTACTAAGTACCATAGTAGTGGATGTACTCACATCCCGATCCTTCTTAGTAAGCTTAGTCATTAGCATCGCGATCAACGAAAATTCTTCGATGAATCACCAATAATAACCAACTAAACCAAGAAATTATCTGACTTCAGTCGGCGTTGTTGGTACCGACCAGTCGTTAATTGCCTCAGTCTT
Source organism: Glebionis coronaria (assembly GCA_025667525.1). Taxonomy (NCBI): domain Eukaryota; kingdom Viridiplantae; phylum Streptophyta; class Magnoliopsida; order Asterales; family Asteraceae; genus Glebionis; species Glebionis coronaria. The sequence goes on from CM046874.1 coordinate 176,199,855, forward strand.
GGCAGGATCTCCACAACATCTTTGTTGTCAATCACATGCCCAAGAATATCATACCGAACCCAACCATAATGTCTTAATCCAAGCGCGAATAATGGTTCACTCCGAGAAATTCAGCATACAACTTCTCTTCCACCAACAATTCAAAATTATTTTCAAATGCTCCTTAATTTCTTCTTTGCCCTTGGAATAAATAAGGATATCATCACTAATCATAATGAAAAACCTATCCCATTTACGACTTGCACCCATCTACACGGTTCTCCAATTCCATAAACATAGCTGGCGCATTCTTAAGACTAAACGACATCTCCTGAATCTCACAACAATCACACTAGATATGGAAAATTAGTTATAGGAATGTCTTCATCTCTAACTTATAGTTGGTGATAGTCCTGATCTCAAGTCGATCTTTGAATACGAATACGAATCAAATCAGTTATAAGGATCAAATAACACAGGTGTGTTAATTCATTTGATTTAGTCCTCAATAATTTATACACAATTTGAATAATCCGGCCTTCTTCATACAACACAACATTGGCGCCACACAAAACTAACTAGTCTATCCCAAAAATTACATCGAACAATCTTGATTCTAAAAGCGTCAATCCACATCAAACCGATAATTCCCTAACTTCAAGGAATCCCCTTTTAGTATAGAATTAGTGCTAACTCTCTTTCCATCGGCTAATTACACATTACACTTAGTTGCTAACTCTATTGGTTCTTAATCGATAAGGCGACCGAATTTGTATATCTATAAAACTCCTATCTGAACCAGAATTAATCAATATACTATCATAACAAGTATGTAGCAAAACGTACCGTTCACCACGTTAGGACCTTGAGGTTTGTCCATGTTTCCTACAGCATAAGCCGGAGCAGCATCGTTTCCTCCTTGTCGATTTCCAGCCATAGGACAGTTTCCTTGTTTGTGTCCCTTCTCACCACATCCAAAATATACCATCACTCTTATGGCATTTGCACCTGTCGCCACGCCTCTTGCTCGACATTCCACCACCCTATGCCCTGCCTTTCCATACTTGTTACACGCGGGAGGGCAATTACCCACGTGATACAAACTAAAATGGTCACATTTTGGATTGACCCTATTTCCTTTGGCACTGTGGCAGCTCTTACTCCATCATTCCTCCTCAGGTTAAACTTCTGATTTATGTTGGCTACTTGGGTGTTATTGCGGTATCCACCATGATTCTGACCTTATGCTTGACTTGCTTGAGTCGTCTCCCACTTCCTCTTGTTACCTTCAGCCACACTATCTTTCTTGTCTTGCACCTTCACATCCATTAGAGCATGAGCCATTTGGACAGCTTCATCAAAAGATTTCGGCTTTGACGAAGTAGTCTCACCCTTTATGTTGCTTGACAATCCTTTGATGTATTGCTTCATCTTTTTACGTTCATCCGCAAAAGTATCGGGGCACAGCAAGCTCAACTCATTACATCTCCTTGTGTAAGCAGTGATGTCATTGTTTCTCAACACTAGATGCCTTAGTTCATCCTCTAACTGACCCAACTCCTCTTCAGGACAGAACTTCTTAGTCAAAAGTTCCTTCGTAGCATCCCAAGTTCTCCCATTGGCCACTGCCAGCCCAACAATAGCTACTTGATTGTTCCACCAACTCAAAGCGTCATCAAGAAAAGTAGCAGTCGCAAACTTTACTTTATTAGCCTCAGAGCACCCACTTATTTTAAACGTGCTCTCAATCTTCTCCACCCAACGACGAAGTTCTAAATCTCCTCCAGTCCCACGAAATTGCGTAGGCCCGCACTTCATAAAACTAGCATAAGAACACTCCCTTGGGACTTGTGGTCCTCTAGCATTTCCACCAGCATTGCCACCTTGGCCATGAGTTCTAGCTGCACGATCCGCCTCAAGAGCATTAGCAATCGCCTCTTGAATCATAGTGTTCACCCGCTCAGTTATCAACTTTGGAGGCATGTTTTACAATTAGTCACACAATGGTTTGGTGATAACAGAACAATGCTCACAAACTCCTCCCCTTACACATCTCTACAATGACAGGTAAAGAAAACAAAGTAAATATACATATCGAGATTAAGAAGGATTTCTTTTTCAAGACATAATATAAGTACCACAGGCACAATCAACGAATGCTACAAATATTAATCAACCCAATCACAAAAGAGCTAGTAAAGACACATCATAGATCATGAGAGGTAAATAATGATTGCATTGATATCAACAAAATTGTGACAAGATATGCCACTACAATCATTCACCAAATAAAACTTAAAATCATCAAGTTCTACCATAATGCCATAATACAAAAGTCTGAAATAGTTCCATTACAACGAGGAATAAAATGAAATATAGTAACTAATCACGTGATGATCCACATGATCTCTTTGATGGTCGTTCGTCCTTATCATCTTCTTCCTCTTCTTCTGGCTCTTCCTCAAAATCCTCCATCTTTTCTTTACCTTTCGAAGTAGTTCCCTCTTCAACCTTCCTCTTTCCCTTCAAAGTAGAGCCTTCACCTGATGGAACCATACGCTGAGCCAAATACAACATATCCTCAAAAGTATAGTACTCGCCAACTTCTGGTGGTTCGACCATGAAATGCGTCTTCGCATACTTTGGATCACTTCGAAACTTCCATGCATTCATCAAGAAAGGTCTTACTCGAGCCTCCCAACATCGAAGACGATCAAACATGACACGATCTCCCTTGATTCCTTCAAACTCAGCACACAGATTCTCTACAATCATTTTCAGCTTTGCCATCTCCATCCTTTCACGATCCCTAGTTTCGTTAGCCCTCTTCACATCTGAATAGAATCTATGAAAAGCCTTCTCATTCCTCTGAAATCTCTTAATCACCCTTGTCTCTACCACATACCTTTCGTACAACAGTCAATCGAACTTCTTCAAACAATGCTCCGTGTTACTGTAGATCCTTGGTCCAGGATAGTTGACCCTTGCTATGTTCTCGTGGAGAGAACGAGCATTAACCGCAGTACTAGAATCAACTTGATCATCATCACTACTATCATGAGCAACCACTGGCAAACCCCTCCAATAAGCATCACATGTAGGTGCAGCAGAACGAGAACGAACAGGTTGTTGCTCAGTCTGTCCAACTACAGCCACATAAACTTCATCCTCCTCCGGATCCTCTTCCGGTTCCTCATCACTGTCAATCTCATCTTTTCCAACTTCATTCCTTTCAACCTCATCCAGTTCAATCCATCCATTTTCGCCTTGCGGGTTAGGAGCATTAGGTCCACCTTCAGCCCCTACAATGTAATCGTCTCCATTATCGTTCGGTGGTAAATCTGCCATTTCTGCAAAATACATAAAGTTCGAGGGTATATAAGGTCATTATCCCAAAATTATATATACATGCATGCACATGCAATGCAAATGTAGTACGTAAGCCAATATGTATCAAAATGATATCCATGCAAAAATTACGATGTCAAGTACTCCTCGTATGTTCACAATACCTCCATATAATACCATAATACCATAGTAATTACTTAATAAATATTCAGGAATCATTTCAGTTTCAAAAGGGATACATCTCGAAATAAAACAATACTAAAAGAAATCTTACCGGAGCCATGCGGGATAGTTATGTGCTTTGGAAACAAAATATTTACGACACCAAAGTTATAGTTTAGGACCTTTTTTAAAACGACCTAGTTCTCTATAACTTGTGGCTCTGACACCAATCTCTAACACCTCTAATTTACCTTGCGCAGCGGAATATCACAATTGGGTGTTAGTCAAAGAATCATCCTACACAAGCCATATTGATTGACTCAAAAGAGACGTTTTAACATAAGTAAATTAAAAACTTGTTAGATTACAACAACAACATAAATTAAAAGTTTTCCACCCCAAAATGTAACAGAGTAGCGTTAGGTCCCCACAAATCTCAACCCGTTTAAAACCAACCCTATTGTTTACAAAACATACAAAAGATACAAATTGTTTTTGTTAAAAGGGAGGAAAAATAAGTTAGACCATCCACAAGCCACAACAACATCCATTGCATGCTCGCTTCTATCATCCTCGATTACCTGAAATACATGCTTAAAAAGCGTCAACAAATAGTGTTGAGCGAGATCTATAGGTTTTACAAAATCATAATTGAACATAAGTATAAAATTCATTCACGATCGTTCAATAGTATGCATATCATTACAAACTATGAAAGTCCTTAATCAATACTAGAAACCCTAAACTTAGCTAATCAACACAAGTTATTACTTTTCAAATGTAATCTTATTATTGTATAATAAAGAATTACAAGTGTTATGGATAACACCGTTTGATGACAATGTGTTGTGCACACTTTGAACAACTATAAACCCTAACTTATGAATACAGTCGCAGCTGTTTGATTCTATAAGTTCTAAGCATTAATGTTATGAATCTACACAAAGTGTTGAACATTAATGCTTGGATACACATCCTATTTATAGTGATACGAGTTGACCTAAATAGTACTTGATGGTGACTACACAAGACTTTCACTTTTCAGACATCAGTCACATGATGCTCTTCTATTCTTGGTAGTCTGCCATTATGCTTTAAGGAAACAGTTGTCGAAACAGTTTCCTTTTTCTTCATTGTCTCGAACACACAAATGGCATGTCCAAAGTGTGCTGAGTGTTAACATGGTATTGCCACCCCTGTTAACCCTCAACCCTTCAGAGTCCCTGATACATCTTGGCTGTTATCCATCACAGCCAATGAGTATGTCTTCAAGTAATCTTTGACTTCCTTGACAATGTCTCTGACATGGACTCCTTTGAGGTTGCTCACAGAGACTTGGATCTCTGTAAGTCTTGCGATACTTGCCTGTCTCCTAGGCACATGCAAGGGACTATCTAACAGCTTAATTATGTTCAAATCTATGATCAGGGAATCTAACAAACTTAGGTTCCCAACAATCTCCCCCTATTTAAACATAAATATAGCTAGATCTATCTAAGTTAAGGTAAGTGAGTTAACAGCTTCTTCTTACTCATAACAGATCTAAACAAACATACCTCATGATTTTATTCATACTTAAAGAAAATTACAAGTACATTACAAAAGTGAAATAAAATGTGAAGGTAAAATTGGGCTGTGAATTTCATCAATAGTCATCATTTTTAATAGTTTCTTCAGCTTCAGCTATGTCTAATCTGTTATCCAATTCTGCCTGCAAAGCTTTTGCAAAAACCTTGGAATACTCTGTGTTAATCTTGAGTCCCTTCTTGAGACAAAGCAGCTGAATTGTTGATGCTAAGCCAAGCTCATCTTCTCTTTGAAATGCATACTGGCAAGCTCTGTTCATGAATGCCATTCCTCTTTCAGGCTCTATATATGTCTGACCATCAACAGGGTCAACTATACCATTTGGTAGGATCAAATCCCTGTGCATTCCATCCACTTGAACATCATCTATGACAAAAGTTTCCTTAACAAGTTGGGGAACTCTTCTTCTTTTCTTACCAGTCTTTGGGGGTTCTTGTTCAAAAAGCTGTGGTGGGGGATCTATCTTGAGTTTGGCAGCCGTTTCTTTGATCCAGGTAAACTTGGCCTTAAGAGTCTTAAGCTGAAGAAAATTAGCCTGTCCAGTTCTTTTGGCAGCTAATGCTTCAAGTTCAAACCATTCAGATAACCCAAGTGTCTTTAGCCTGAAGTCGTGAAACACATTCATGTTTCCATGTTGGTTGTCTCTCCACAAGATCATCTGTGGGGTGTTGGTGGATTTGTGAATTGTGTATTTGAACTTGGTTATCTTGCCAGGTGCATACATGTTGTTAACGCAGGCATCATAATCAGCTTTGACTTTTCTTAGTGCCTCTGCGCGTTTAACTTCCATTTCCCTTAACCTTTGTCTCTGCTTCTCCCTTTCAGGTGGAGTCATCTTCCTCAGAGTAGCTTCATTCAATTCTTTGGTTGTCTTGAGTTCATTTAGTCTTTTGAATTCCTCAGCCCGTTTCTCTATTTCTTCAGGGGTTAAAGGATTCTCATTGGAAGGTGTAAAGGTTGAAAATTGGGAAAGGTCTGTGGTGGATCCTCGTGTCTCTAGCATCGCATCTATCTTCTTTAGTTTGGTATATGTGTCAACCAAAACTATCTCCTTTCCTTTCTTTGAGACAGATGATTCCACACTCATGTTTTTCAAAACTTCAGCTCTTCTGATAAACGCTGTCTGAGCCTGAGTTTGTATTGCTTTGGGAAGGGAGCTAACAGTGAACTTTAGCTTCTTGGCAGCTGGTTCACCATCATCCCCAGACTCGCTGGTGTTAACCAAAGTCAGGGACTTTGATGAATCAGCTCCATCTTGATTCTGTTGCTCCCCCTGAGTGTTATCCTTATCATCAGATATGGTAATAGGTGTGATGACTTGGAGGGGGACAGGTGAAATGGTGTTGTCAGCAGAAGTTGAGCCTTGTTTAGCAGATTCAAGGTTAAGTATTGTTTCCTTCTCCCCCTCACGTTCATCCTATCTACGCAGACGTTTGGATGAACGTGTTTGAAAGTGCCTTGCAATCTGTTCAACAGAGGCAGCCATAGCACGTTGCCTTTTCCTAGAAGCCCTGGCAATCTTCAACAGAAGGTTGCAGTTTCCATTAGTAATGGCCTGAACGCGATTAACAATGAAGTTTGCATGACGATATTGCATTTTGCGAATAGCTTCAAACTGTCTGTGCATAGTGAGCTCATGTTCATGGAATAAGGCAGGGACCTCTGAGTCAATTACATCCTTGATTCTTGTGGATAGGTGACTAAGTCCTTGTGCTACACCTTTTCGTGCACCATCCTTGATGGGTTCAGTAACCGCCTTAGCAACAGCCTTTTGTATGATCCCTGTAAATGTGACAGTGAAGTTATGCATTTCAGACTTGATCACATCCAGCTTTCTTGATAAGCGTTCAATGTCAGACTGATGATGAACAGGCTGAAGATTATGGATGTTGAGGCTTTGTTGAGCATAATCATCCCCCCTTGGTAAAAGATCAAAGTTGGTTTGGGCAGGATGATCAAACATGAGAATTCAGCTGTTGGATCATAGGCTGGGCGTTGGAAGACTGTTGTTGTGGAGGTAGCAGAGTTGGGAGTAACAACAGCTTCCTTAGGAGGAGGAGTATTATTGTAAAACCCGTATTTAAAATCCCCGAATATTAAATACGCGTAGTCTCAGCTTTAACTGTAATTAAGTGTCAACAGTAAATACGCAGTCGCAGTTTTAATTAAGATCAGGACAGAATTAATTAGGGCTGAGCACGGAAGACCCAAAACCGACCCGGACCGGAAAACCGGACCGGACCGGACCGAACCGAACCGGACCGAGCAATTTCGGTCCGGTCCTCGGTCCATGGTAATGGACGAATTCGGTCCTCGGTCCGGTCGGTCCGGTCCGGTCCGGTTCGGTCTTACCAAAATTACGTCAAATATGTCTAATAAGACCGGACCGGACCGAGGACCGAACCGGACCGGACCAACCCGGACCGGACCGGACTATTTCGGTCCGGTCTCGGTCCGGGATTTCGGACCATTTCGGTCCTCGGTCCGGTCCGGTCTTGGCCGGTCCGGTCCGGTCCCGGACCGATGCTCAGCCCTAGAATTAATTATTCAGGAAATAATTCGGAAAATAATTATTCAGTATTACGTACGTATTTATTTTCCGTAAAATAAATAAATACATGACGGGTTTTAAAATACGAAACGCAAGTTATACGATCTTACACGAAGCGAAACAAAAACAAAAATCACATGGACTGTGTTGGGATGCGTTTTAAAAAAATAAAAGAAGGAAAATAATAAATGGGCTTTGAGCCCACTTCACTAGTAAAAAAAACGGGAGTAAACCCCTTCCCTTTTGTCAAATCAGTAAACACAAAAAAAACAGAAGGAAAACCCTAATATCTAGTGGTAGCCGCCGGCTGTTGTGACAATCCGTCAATTTATGGTCGATATTTTATTCTCGAATATTATTTAAAAACATTATTATAATGTTACAATATGAACTCACATATTTTTGGGAAGAAATTTGGATTTACGTCTTGGAGTAGCATCGACTACGTCTAAACCGGAGGATTCAACGTTACGTGCTTACGTTTACATACACCGCCTTTGGTGACAGTCCGACATTTCAGAAAATAAATTTATCCGTGAATATTATTTTGGAGTTTTAAATTTGTGTTGGTTCATAAACTCACAAATTTACGAGAAGAGATTAGAACTTACGATTTTATTTTAACGTCCTTTACGACTAAACCGGAAACCCTAGGATTACGTATTTACGTTTTCGAACTCCGTTTTTAATGAAACAATTTTTATTGGATTCGTTTTATGACGTTGATTCATAATTTATAAAAACGTTTTTCGTAAAACGACCCGAGGACACGTAAATCGATGAAACTAGAATCGAGGAGTACCCGTAAATAAATGGGGATGAGACAAGTGGGACACTTGTCCCACCCCCATCAAAACCGGCCTAAATAACTACTAACACCATGAGGTGTCATCTTGTGCTTAACTAGTTACAACACATGTAACTTGTAAGCTTACAATGTAAGCTACCTTACAACAAAACCAACCAAACCACTAGCAACTCTCATTACCATCTTTCTCACCATGCAAACCACTTCAAACACTCTCATCCTCCATTTTTGGGCCGTCCCATATCTCCCCCACAAACACCATTTGATCTAAATTTCACCACAAAATCTCATATTATTCATATACATGTTGATGCCTTTTTGAAGCCCTATTGATTGGTGCAAGTTATAACATCCAAGGAGGAGTTTCCATGGAGTATTAAGGATGATTTTCTACAAGTAGTTCATGGAGAATGATGGTCATGAAGATGGTCTTGGTGCATCACAAGTTTCTCCATCAAAAATCCATGTTTTGATCAACCTACATCATCATGGTGGTATAAAGATTGTCCTCCTCATCTTTTTGTTATTTTGATTATGTAAACATGTATTTTATTTCCTATTGTATATGTATATGATGATTATATGATGATAAAAATGTTATGTGGGGATTTGTTGTTGATAAACATGATTAAAAAGGTGAAAAACTATAAGAAACAAGGCTAAAATCTTGTCTAAATTTGATGGCTGTATAAAACAGTAAAGAATCAAGTCATGAACTGATAAAATGATGAAGTAGGATGGATTTACAGTAAGCTATGGGTCTTGTACACATGTGAGAGTTGGCCATGCAATGGAATCATTGTAATGAGTGAGATATGATCAAAACAAGTTTAAGGTATAAATCTGAGTTCACTGTTTTGGACGATTTTTAGAAAATATTTAAAAGATGATTCAACAGGCTATAGAAGAGTTAAATGTAGCACAAATCATGTAGTTTATGTGATAAAAATTTGAGCTTCTATCTCCATATAGAACTCAAGATATGGCATTTTTGGTGAAAGTGATGTTAAAAATCAGATTTTTGGAAATAATGTTTATTAATATTATATAAGCACTCACATTATAATGTATAAAATGTAAAAATATAAACTCACTAACTTATAAAACTTATTTATATAAATGTATAAAAGTTTAATTAAATGGGTAAATTATATAAATGGTGGTAAAATAATATTTATAAGTAATAAAAACTATAAACTTGATTTTTACGACTTTTTCGGCTATCGCCGTAAAATTAACGTTTTTCGCCAAATAAAACTTAGACGACCAAACCCGTCTAATGTAATGTTTATAAAATTCATATACTGATGTATAAGTAACTAATACAAGTAAAAACCGATAAAACCCGAACTATAAGAAATACGGACATTTACGAGCTAACTAAGCATATTGGACTAATAATTGGACTTAATAAGATGAATACTTGTAAAAAGAACTTATTGGGCTTAACCCATTTGGGCCCAACATGGAAAGTTTAAATACTGATAATATAAGTAAAAAATGGATTAAAACAAGTTAAATAACTTATAATAAGTTTATTGGACTTAAAACGTGTAAATAGGTAAAACTAGTAAGCTAGTATGAAAGTTACCGACATATAACACTAAAATGAGTAAGCGAGAACATGTAAACCCACTTGATCATCATATATATATATATATATATATAATCATCATATGTATACATAATTATTATTTTTATAAAGTCATTGGACAAACGTCTAAGACCGATTATTATTTATATAGGTTTCCGTGATTGAAGCACGTACCGTACGTCTGAGTTGCCCATAACCCGCTTTCCCATATCAACGTGAGTTCATAGCCTCGCACTCTTTTAAATGTTTTATAAATGTTTTATAAACCCGCGAGGGAGATAACATGTTAGTTTTTATAAACTTAGGACACCATTTGTCCCGATTGTTTGTTTATTGATTTTGGACCCGAATGATTGAATGACCCGATAAATGACCCGATAAATGATTAATGGACCCGATAGATGAAATAAAATGGATTATTAAAGTTAGGTTATGTCACTAAAAGTCCCATTAGCATGAATTGTGAACTACCGGGAGTTGGTAGACGCTTATGCATTTAATAGTACTATTTGGGGACGATCACCCTAGTTCGCGCCTTGACGGTTGATCCCCGTCGTGCCACATTGATTGGTAAGCGAATTTATGTATGAGAAGATTTCCATAGCGTGACCTTTGTGACGACACGCTACTTTAGATGGGCAAAATTGGTATCGGGTTAGCTACCCGTTTTGGTTTAGTAAGGTAACAATGTCATGCGGCTTATAATAATCCAAAATTAACGAAATACTAATAGACGCTCCGAATTACGATGTATTGCCTGACTAGCAATACAGGGTCATACTATTGATATTATGTTCGTGTTTTGGTTTTCATAACCATATTCATATAACGGTTTTTATTTGATTTTATACGACGTCATAAGACGTATCGTGTGATGTTTTTACGACATTGGCTCGTATACTGATTTTTAAGGCAAATGCCTATATTATGATTTACGACGAGGATTTGTATAAAATGACTTTGGCTATTTTATGGCCTATCAAAATGATTTCTACAAAATTATTTTCAGTAATAATTTTATACTGATATTATATTGATGGATTTTATTAAACTCTATGAATTCACTCGGCGTTATCGCTGACCTTTTCTTTTAACAGTTTTATCTCAGGTACTTGAAGGTAATTCTCGGGAAGACGACAAGAATTCATGGCCCGCACTTAAACAATATTTTCCATTCAAATACTTTATAAAACTTTGTATGAAATAATATGACTTGGGACCGATGTAACTTTGATGTTTATGAATGGAAATGCTTTTATTATTAAACGACGCGATTTTTATGCGTTGTCTATGATGTGAGTAATGTGCTATCCCGTAACACCAACTAGTCTTCCGCTGTACTGAGTTGTATAAATTTGGGGGTGTTACAGTTTGGTACCAGAGCTCTCGTTATAGAGAACGAAAGATTTTTAAAAACCAAGGTTTTGAATAAAACATTTCAAAATCTTTTAACTATAAACATTTTTCTAAAAATGTCTAAAAATCTTTTGACTATAACGGTGCCGAAGAATTCCCGAGTTACCGACAAGGCCAAGACTGAGAAGTGTTATTTTAATATATATATAACTTGGATTATATATATATGATGTAATTTTATTACATGATTGTTTGATGATTATTTTGATTTTTATACGAGATATTTATACGACGTAGATTCTCACAAGTAACCCTAAATCCCCTAGTAAATTAATCGAAGCTATTCTCGTAGGAATTCTAGCTATCCTAGATCTAAACCAAGTTGTGGACATTTATGATCCCAATAAATGGTTGATATTCGTAGAAATGTAGATATTAGTTGATTGTGATATTGAAAAAGAATTGGCGAGATTAAAACTGATTTCGATGTCATGACGATCTTTCCTTATAGAGTGGAGTTTGACAAAACACTACCACCTAGAAAGATGTCATCTCATTCGTTGTCATCCAATTCTTAAATTGAAATCGAAAGGGTGAATGTTGCACTTGAGGCTGTTATTGGAACCATTACCCAAAAGCCTCATGCCACTAATACCTTTCCGAGAAGTCTAGTTGAATGATCAAGTCATTTCATATTAATGACTCATTTGATAATTGTTGTTGTAAGAGTTAATAGGATTGGAAATTAAGTGTTGATTCATATTGAGATTGTATTGCCTTTACAAGGCCGAAGAATAAGATTGAAAGTATTGGAGATTGAGGTAGGATATCGAATTGAGTACAAAATTGGTTGAAACTTGGATAAAGTAAAAATTTAACCCATATGGAATATGAGATTATTAATAGAAGTCGTTAAGTTTTGTGATTAAATTATAAGGTTTTAATTGATTGTAAGTTCGTGTTAAAGGTTGTTCCTAGGCCATTGTCCACTAACGAGGATGCCCAGTGTCCAAGAAATAAATTGAAGAAATCTTCTTCTGAATTGGGACCGATGGATCTTCTGGGACAGGCAGGACACCTAATGACTCTTGTAGATTAGTATTCATTGTGGTATCTTTTAAAAATAATCCCTAACTTAACTGTGACATCAGTTGGTAGGATGAGTTCTGAGAATTGTATGACATAGTAACACGTAATGTGTTACGGTACAATTTGACTTGTTTGTGATTAATGAAAAGACTACCTTTGATTGCTAAATTCTACATGTATCGATGTTATCTATCTTTTCTTGCTTCTTTCTAATGCTCGCATTAGTGATGCAACCATTGAACAAGTACTCATCTTGATTTGAGTTACGTTGTGGATTATTCTCTTTGTATTCTTGAGTGCCATCGAAGTCATGAACCTCATGATTATTTGGCTAAGCTCATTTCCTATCATATCGTAGTAAATTCTTGGTGAACAAGCTTTCATCACTCTTTTGCAGATCACACATTATTTTTATAAAGTTAAAACGGTATCCTTTGAGAAAATTTAATTTTCATCACAATAAGGATTATTCAAAGTGAGATTTATAAGTGATTGTTATTAAAATGAAGTTGTTTATGAAATACCTTGGAAAACTTAATTGTTTTCATAACAAAGAAAATCATTGTAAATTTATTTTTGATTCTTATTTAAGAATTAAGCATGAAAATGTTTTTATGATGATAAAAGTTTGACGAACTGAGTATTGCATCGTTAATCTTGAAATTGTATATAGTTGCGCGCCTACATACAATTTGGAATGGACCATGCAAGGCTGATTAGTAGTCACCATAAAACTAATGAATAAACACTACATTTTCTTTGAAGATTGTGAAAGATTAAAATTTTACGAGATCTGCAAGAAGTGAAAAATAAGGACATAGTGTTAGGGACACCTACATATGTGCCTGTAGCATCTATTCTTCTGAGTCGAATTTACTCATCTGTGGAAATTGTCTTATTTGACAATTGACAAATTCTTTCTTGTCCAATTCTCCCGTAGCGAGATTCTTAGGAAAGGTATTTGATTACTGAGTGTTGATACCCGACTGGATGTATCGACATTCCTATCATTTCTTTTGATTTGATTTCATTTGAATGACCTGGGTAACGATCCGAGGAGCTTTCGAATGCGTACTCAAATTATTAAAACATGGAATATATTCATATTCATTAAGTGTTTTCGTCTGTATCTGATTTGAAATTCTCTCGCATAGATTATGCGTTGACCTTACTCTTTAGATAATAGTTATGTCTCCTAATATCCTTGAATTTGTGAAGAATTATGAGTTATTATTAGTCTTTTGAGAAGTTCACATCTTATCGACGGCAATGAAACTGGAAAGTTGATAATGCCAGTAGAATGGATTGGTTGATTATGACATGACGACATTGTCTAAATCGATGGGAACCCGAATAGAATTCCCCTAAAAAAATAAGATGTTGATTATCAAAAGTGACCTAAATAATTCTTAATGGATGACGCTATCATGCATTTAGACTTGAAATATTACCATGAATGGTTGTGAACTAGTTATAGATATTATAATCTAGAAGGAACCTAATATGTATTTATTGAAAGATGTTTCTGTTATCTGAAACTTTAGTAAGTATTTGTTGATGGTTTACCTAAACTTTCGCCATTAGGGCAAATTGAAATTGGTATTGATTATATTCCTGGTGCTGCACCTATGGCTTGTGCACTGTACGTCAGCACCATCTGAATTTAAGGAATTACCGTACAACTGAGATAGTTGTCGGAGAAAGATTTTATTATACCAAGCCTGTCATCCTGAAGAGCTATGGTGTTATCATTCCTTATATTTATAGATTACTGTGAATTGAGTAAATTGAAAATCGAAAACGATATCCATAACTCGAAATGGAAGAATTGTTCGATCATTTACAAGGTTCTAGCAAAATTTGATCCATAGCATGGTTATCATCAACTTCGCATCTGCGAAAGAGGTTATGTATTCCAATCACTACATCCAGAACTTGTAATGAACGTTATGAGTTTCACGTGATGTCGTTTGGATTGACTAATACACATGTAGTATTCATAAATTTGGTGAATCACGTGTGTAGGTTGTAAATTGATAAATTCATGTTTGCGATCATTAAGGACCATATGTTTGTTTATAAGAATAGGAATGAGTTAATAATTATTTATAGATTGCCCTGAATTGGCCGAACGATAAAAACCTGTACCTTGAATAATTAACACGTGATTAAAAACTTAATCCTTTACATAAAATGACCGTTGGATTAATAATGGTAAGATGTATGCATATAGACTCTTCAAAAATTAAGAGCCCTTTTAAGACTTTGGATTTTACCAAAAAGAAATGGAAATATGTTTTGACAAATGTTTTAACAAAGGATTTTCAAAGGGATTATTCCCTTATACACAAACCATTTAACTAAACTTCTGTTTAGGGGTAAATGTTTGTGTATACCTCAAGATTACTTAAGAAGTATTGAGTAGAACCGTTAAACCATAACTTGAAATTTGAAACAACAAATTTTTCTTTTCAACTAAGAAAATTTTGACCAAAATATAAACAAAGATTTCTCGAACATTTTCGGATCTTATTAATTATTTTAATTATTTTCGATAAATCAACAAAAATCTTGTTAATTAAATTCAAATTATCTTTGAACATTTTATATAATTGGTCGAACTAAGAAATTTAAAATCTTTGCGTTTACATTTCATAAAAATTGAAAATTTATTATTTAATTAGTTGTAATAATTATCGACGCTTTAAACGTCGGATTGAGTAAAACGGATAAAATGATAGTAAAGACGAAACTAAAACATAGAAGATATGAAGAAAGAATTTTGAATAAATACGGTTGTGTTATTTATTTCATTAGAAAGGTGAACGTAATTACTGACGCATAATATAAAAAGAATATTTAAGTGAATTATGGACATAATAATTATATCATCATGAGAAGTGAATATAGATACCGACGCATTATGTAGAAAAGATAAAGAACCAATTAGGATATATTTCTTAATAATGAAGGTGCAAAATAAATTGCCAAACAATTTGAAATATAGCCGATGATTGTAAAAAGGATAATATAAATAATAAAAAAGGGGTTCGCGGATAATGTGAACCATTAGAATTAAGAAGCCGATGGCGGTAAATGTATAAAAGACCACTTATGATAACCTAAATATGGAGATTGTGAGATATAGTTATGTTGGAATTTGTAAGTATAAGTATTATATGTATGTCATTTTTGACTAAAAGTATCTTTGTCTAAAGAAGTTGTACTGATGACGAATTATGAAGGCAGACATCGCCTCATACATTAGTAAACGTCTAGCTATTGCAAAGGTCATCATCTGAATTTGATTCGATTTGGGTCATCGTCGACAGACTGACCAAATCTGCTAATATCATTCCCGTTAATGATAAATGCAAAAAGAGTTATGTAAACATAGTGTGCCTGTATCAAACATCTTTATCAAGATCCTCGCTTCGCATCGAATTTCTAGAGATTTGCTCAGAAATCATTGAGAACGAACCTTGATGAGAGTACTGTTTACCACCCCAAATCGAAGGGACGAGGTAAAGTAACGATACAAAGTAATATAATTGTTGATTTATGTTTGAATGATTGACCTTCGGTAATAGACCGTATAATCGTTTTCTTTTAGAGAGATTATCATTTATAATTATCGTATTAGGATCGAGATCGAATCTTGTTAGGATCTGAATCTTAGAGCATCTGTAAGCAGGAGTTGAGATGAAGACATCCGACATACACCCATTGTGAGTTGGACATGTCTTTTAGGTTTAAGGTTCCTATGATGGCGAACCTAACCTTGCAAAATACCCGACCCGCGAGATCTGAAATGATTGTTGAAATTAGGATTTGATTATTGACTGCCGGTAGTGGGCAAGAGGTTATATGAATGTGAAATGTAGATCTTGAAGTGCCAAATGGGTAGCGAAGTTATGCCACAAATTTTAACCTTGGAAAAATGATTTCATGATCTGACAAATCATGGGATATAAGTCCCCGATTGTATGGGACCATTGAGATGATGAAAAAGTTGGGATTGAAAGGCATATAAGCTGGATCTACCCTAGGACTTCAAAGACTGCGTGAATTATGTTTCGTATATCGAACTTGATGGAATATCTATCAAGTTAAAATCTGAATTCTTCTTAATAGAGCTTAGATCGGCGAAAAGTTGCATTCATCAAAAACCCGTGAACATCATGGATAGAGAAAGTAAGTCAACATTAAGCCTGATCTTATTCCCGTAGTTATGTTTGATAGAACTCACATATTATAATGAATTGCACTTGTGAAAAAAAGACCGAATGTGGAGGAAATACCCACATGGCTTTAACTCTATAAGAAGCGAGTAGTAAGATGATCTTTGAGGACAAAGATCCTGTTTAGGGGTAAATGCTGTGACAATCCGTCAATTTATGGTCGATATTTTATTCTCGAATATTATTTAAAAACATTATTATAATGTTACAATATGAACTCACATATTTTTGGGAAGAAATTTGGATTTACGTCTTGGAGTAGCATCGACTACGTCTAAACCGGAGGATTCAACGTTATGTGCTTACGTTTACATACACCGCCTTTGGTGACAGTCCGACATTTCAGAAAATAAATTTATCCGTGAATATTATTTTGGAGTTTTAAATTTGTGTTGGTTCATAAACTCACAAATTTACGAGAAGAGATTAGAACTTACGATTTTATTTTAACGTCCTTTACGACTAAACCGGAAACCCTAGGATTACGTATTTACGTTTTCAAACTCCGTTTTTAATGAAACAATTTTTATTGGATTCGTTTTATGACGTTGATTCATAATTTATAAAAACGTTTTTCGTAAAACGACCCGAGGACACGCAAATCGAGGAAACTAGAATCGAGGAGTACCCGTAAATAAATGGGGATGAGACAAGTGGGATACTTGTCCCACCCCCATCAAAACCGGCCTAAATAACTACTAACACCATGAGGTGTCATCTTGTGCTTAACTAGTTACAACACATGTAACTTGTAAGCTTACAATGTAAGCTACCTTACAACAAAACCAACCAAACCACTAGCAAATCTCATTACCATCTTTCTCACCATGCAAACCACTTCAAACACTCTCATCCTCCATTTTTGGGCCGTCCCATATCTCCCCCACAAACACCATTTGATCTAAATTTCACCACAAAATCTCATGTTATTCATATACATGTTGATGCCTTTTGAAGCCCTATTGATTGGTGCAAGTTATAACATCCAAGGAGGAGTTTCCATGGAGTATTAAGGCTGATTTTCTACAAGGAGTTCATGGAGAATGATGGTCATGAAGATGGTCTTGGTGCATCACAAGTTTCTCCATCAAAAATCCATGTTTTGATCAACCTACATCATCATGGTGGTATAAAGATTGTCTTCCTCATCTTTTTGTTATTTTGATTATGTAAACATGTATTTTATTTCCTATTGTATATGTATATGATGATTATATGATGATAAAAATGTTATGTGGGGATTTGTTGTTGATAAACATGATTAAAAAGGTGAAAAACTATAAGAAACAAGGCTAAAATCTTGTCTAAATTTGATGGCTGTATAAAACAGTAAAGAATCAAGTCATGAACTGATAAAATGATGAAGTAGGATGGATTTACAGTAAGCTATGGGTCTTGTACACATGTGAGAGTTGGCCATGCAATGGAATCATTGTAATGAGTGAGATATGATCAAAACAAGTTTAAGGTATAAATCTGAGTTCACTGTTTTGGACGATTTTTAGAAAATATTTAAAGATGATTCAACAGTATCTATAGGAGAGCTAAATGTAGCACATATCATGTAGTTTATGTGATAAAAATTTGAGCTTCTATCTCCATATAGAACTCAAGATATGGCATTTTTGGTGAAAGTGATGTTAAAAATCAGATTTTTGGAAATAATGTTTATTAATATTATATAAGCACTCACATTATAATGTATAAAATGTAAAAATATAAACCCACTAACTTATAAAACTTATTTATATAAATGTATAAAAGGTTAATTAAATGGGTAAATTATATAAATGGTGGTAAAATAATATTTATAAGTAATAAAAACTATAAACTTGATTTTTACGACTTTTTCGGCTATCGCCGTAAAATTAACGTTTTTCGCCAAATAAAACTTAGACGACCAAACCCGTCTAATGTAAAGTTTATAAAAGTCATATACTGATGTATAAGTAACTAATACAAGTAAAAACCGATAAAACCCGAACTATAAGAAATACGGACATTTACGAGCTAACTAAGCATATTGGACTAATAATTGGACTTAATAAGATGAATACTTGTAAAAAGAACTTATTGGGCTTAACCCATTTGGGCCCAACATGGAAAGTTTAAATACTGATAATATAAGTACAAAATGGATTAAAACAAGTTAAATAACTTATAATAAGTTTATTGGACTTAAAACGTGTAAATAGGTAAAACTAGTAAGCTAGTATGAAAGTTACCGACATATAACAGTAAAATGAGTAAGCGAGAACATGTAAACCCACTTGATCATCATATATATATATATATATATATATATATATATATATATAATTATCATATGTATACATAATTATTATTTTTATAAAGTCATTGGACAAACGTCTAAGACCGATTATTATTTATATAGGTTTCCGTGATTGAAGCACGTACCGTACGTCCGAGTTGCCCATAACCCGCTTTCCCATATCAACGTGAGTTCATAGCCTCGCACTCTTTTAAATGTTTTATAAATGTTTTATAAACCCGCGAGGGAGATAACATGTTAGTTTTTATAAACTTAGGACACCATTTGTCCCGATTGTTTGTTTATTGATTTTGGACCCGAATGATTGAATGACCCGGTTGTATGACCCGATAAATGATTAATGGACCCGATAGATGAAATAAAATGGATTATTAAAGTTAGGTTATGTCACTAAAAGTCCCATTAGCATGAATTGTGAACTACCGGGAGTTGGTAGACGCTTATGCATTTAATAGTACTATTTGGGGACGATCACCCCAGTTCGCGCCTTGACGGTTGATCCCCGTCGTGCCACATTGATTGGTAAGCGAATTTATGTATGAGAAGATTTCCATAGCGTGACCTCTGTGAAGACACGCTACTTTAGATGGGCAAAATTGGTATCGGGTTAGCTACCCGTTTTGGTTTAGTAAGGTAACAATGTCATGCGGCTTATAATAATCCAAAATTAACGAAATACTAATAGACGCTCCGAATTACGATGTATTGCCTGACTAGCAATACAGGGTCATACTATTGATATTATGTTCGTGTTTTGGTTTTCATAACCATATTCATATAACGGTTTTTATTTGATTTTATACGACGTCATAAGACGTATCGTGTGATGTTTTTACGACATTGGCACGTATACTGATTTTTAAGGCAAATGCCTATATTATGATTTTCGACGAGGATTTGTATAAAATGACTTTGCCTATTTTATGGCCTATCAAAATGATTTCTACAAAATGATTTTCAGTAATAATTTTATACTGATATTATATTGATGGATTTTATTAAACTCTATGAATTCACTCGGCGTTATCGCTGACCTTTTCTTTTAACATGTTTTATCTCAGGTACTTGAAGGTAATTCTTGGGAAGACGACAAGAATTCATGGCCCGCACTTAAACAATATTTTCCATTCAAATACTTTATAAAACTTTGTATGAAATAATATGACTTGGGACCGATGTAACTTTGATGTTTATGAATGGAAATGCTTTTATTATTAAACGACGCGATTTTTATGCGTTGTCTATGATGTGAGTAATGTGCTATCCCGTAACACCAACTAGTCTTCCGCTGTACTGAGTTGTATAAATTTGGGGGTGTTACAGCTGTGAAACCAAGAACAAGAAAAAAAAAGTTAGCCGCAAAAGAAAAGAAAACAAGACCGGTGGTTTGTGTTCACACGACTTGATGCCTTCTTTCATTTGCAATTCGTCCATTTGTGTTCACACGAGCAGTAATCCATTGGTTTTCATAACCAAGATTTGCAAAATAAAAAAAAAATGGACGAGTATTAGTTCATTTTTGTGTTCACACGAGATTGATGATTGTTTAGTGATTTGGTTATTGTTGTGGGCTGCTAATCTTGGACTTTTAGTCTTGATCCTATCTTGCTGAATTTTGGCACTTATGTTTTCATCTGATCGATCGTTTTGTCGAGAGGTATTCTTGAACTAAGATTTATATAGATGATAATGTGTTGCGTTAAGAACCTATTAGGTATTAATATGTTGCATATAGATATCTATTACCATAAGCATCGCTAATGAGTTTTCTAAACAAAGAGTAACAAATCATGCTTTTGATATATATAAACAGTGAATCCATATGCATAGCAGTTCTAATACATGTGATTATATATGAAACTGGTATCTAATCAAGGTTGAAGTAATGTTCGGTGAATCGGGTTTCGCATTATGATATTTCCTTTGACATATGACGCTACGTATTTAATTATAGTAATTCATCGATTTTCTTAATGATACTTTCTTATAATACTTTAAACTTTGATATGAAATTGTCATAAGATGTCATGATCGAGTTCTGATTGACAGTTTGTACGTCAAATGCATTTTAGGAGCAAGATGATACATTTTATAGTTATTATTATTTGGTCCTTTTATTTTTAGTATGGTTACCTAATTAGCCCTTACCTTGTTGAATTTACTTTTGTCAACTCAAAACAAGTCTTTTATATCTGATTTCTTTATCGAGTATTTCATTTCCTTTTCAAATGTAAATGGAGCCATCAATTCCATGTAAGATAAATCGTTTTATACAACCAAAAAAATGGTTCGACATATATACATAATAGTACATTTAATGAATAACAAGATGTGATTATAATAGTGGTATTAATAATTAGTCCAACATTATTGTAGATTACTTGGAGGAAGATTTATCAATATTACCGAGTCTGCGTTTGATTTTATAAGGTACGGAATTTCCGTCCTTTCAGTTTACTTCCTTTCTATGCATGATTAGGATTCCCCGTCTGCAGCCAAATGTTTTCCTCAGTATATGTTTAAGTTTATCAGTAATCATGTTAATAACTAAATAAATTGCCTGAGCATTATATACAAGCACGACCAGTTTATGTACTAGTTACGGAGGTACCGTAACCACGGCACTAGAGGCACCGGTGTCGTGACTCACATGCAGGAGAGTGATATCCTGCATCGTCCCACTCAGCTCAGCTTGGCCATTTTATCAGTATTATTAGTGGGGCGTATGGATGCATCCTAGGCTACAGTTTACAGTTTAGCAGGTGAATGTGGTGTGTGCTCTACATCCTTCACATTGGAGCTGATCCCTCTACCCAGCACAGTTATTTAGAGGTCACCCCTCTATAGCATGACGAGGTCACCCCTCCAGGTATTCATGCACGGTTGTTACAGCACGTGACCTATATAAGCTCTGGCAAATAAAATACAGTAAATGCATGTTTTCAGAATTTATAGTTATATTTCAGTATCAGTAAATATGAATCAGGTTTCAGATTTTATGCAGAGTTCTACTACATGTTATATATCAGTCTTACAGCTTCAGTATTCTATCGCCTGTTTCATTCAGTATATTCTTATCATGCTTGATATCCGTTCACTGAGCGTTATGCTCAGCCGTAGTTTCTTTCATGTTCTAACGGCAGGTACACCAGGACGCTCTTAGGATTCTGGGAGTATGTGCATTTGGATGGAAGCTATCCAGACTTCTTACTTTATGCATTTCTTACATTATTCTGCTTATTTGGACATTGTTTAGTCCTTTCCTTCAGTATTTTACTTTTCATGTTTTGGGCTTATATTTGGATTACCGATGTTTGATTCCGGTATTCCTTTATGGTCAGTTAATGTTTTAGGACATTTACCTTATGCTTTGATGACACGCCATAAATACACGTAACGGTCCACTTGTCCAAGTGGGGTGTTACAATTATGGTATCAGAGCGCAAGGTTCGACCTGTAGGCTCTAAAACTTGACCTGTGACTAGTGGGTAGTCACCAGGAACTTCCCAGATCTTGGCGTTGTTATCTTTCATGTGTCTCATGCATTTATTAGTCAGTTTTCTTCAATTATCAGTCATTTTCTTAAAGTTTTTGACTAAGTAAAAGGTTGGTACAGGACTGGCCATATTTAGTCGCATGTGCTTTTCTGCGAATTTTGTTTTGGTGAACCGACCCATAGGCGTTCACCCTTGGCCGTTCAGATTTTGTATTGATGAACTGAACCTAGGCATTCATCCTTATTCATGTCAGATTCATGTTGTCAGTCAAGTAATTCTTGGTGAACCAGCCATAAACGTTCACCATTGTTCAGGTCAAATTTCATGCTATTCAGTCGAAGGTTGTTTTGTGAACCGACTCATAGTTGTTCACCTTTGTCATATCAGGACATTTCATAAATTTAGATAAGTATGGGCTGGACTATAGCCAACCATATTTAGTCCCAGATTATGAATTTCTATACATGACAGTTCTCAGAAATTTTTGACAAGCATGGATCGAACCAAAATCGCCCATACTTAGTCGTATGTTTTGTTCCTTGAATTCTGTGGATTGAACCATAGCCATCCACACGAGTTGATGTTAAACCTCAGTTGATTTTCTTTTATGTTCTAGTAACAGTCAAATTTTAATATCCTCACGTTGATGTCGTCTTCAGGTTTGATTCAGTTCATGTCTCCTTACGAGGATTATGTTTTCAGCAAAGTAATGATGTTCTCATACACAAGAATTTCAGTAAAACCCATTTTTATAATAAATCATGTTTGGTCTTCATCAGTCATGTCTTCATGCTGGCCATTGTTAAAATTCCGTTTAATCATACCCTTGAATCTCTATGCAACCAGCATTAAGTCTACGCAGGAATTACCAGGCTATCATGTTGTTTCAGTTCAGTATGCTAACCAGTTAAATCAAATTATCTCTGTTGACCATGTCAGACGGTTGACACCAGTATCGATCATCTCAAGAAATTCCCACCAGTGTCATGTCTAGTATTCCATATGTACTCCATGCATAGTGTCTCAGTTATATTCCATGTACATTATTTCATGTGTACTCCACGTACAGTGTCTCAGATATACTCCATGTGCAGTATTCATTTTGTACTTTATGTACAGTAGTTCAAGTGCACTCTATGTACCATACTCCATGGATATTACTAATCGATTCTCAATCATCTCAGGCGTTTCCACTTGTCGATATTCTACCAGGTGCTGATGCTGCTCGTGAGTTGAAGATTTTACTAGATGCTGATGATGCTAACACCTTGAAGACCTCATAAATGCTGATGCTGCTGATGCTTTGGAGATTTCTCAAGATGCTGATGCGGTTTATACTATGAAGACTCTACAAAGCAAGGACGAAAACTATAAATTGAAATTTCTGACAAGACTATATTTCAACCATCAGACGCTACCATTTCATCCCATGCTTTTACTTCCTCAGTTAGATATCACACTTCACACAGCTATATTTTTCCAGTCAAAAGAGTGGGGACCGGTACCCAGCCGGCCACTCAGTAGATTTGTTAAAGAAATCACGGTCGTTATAATGACCGTCATGAAAATGACAGACAAAGAGGTGATAACAACCACCGTGCTTATATTAACCAGTCAGTAGACGTCAGAACTTCGGAACGGACTTGACCAGAAATACAAAAGGTCAGTAGTCTAACCGGTCCACCAATCTTAACAGTTACTAGAAATTTTTAACCTTATTCAGACTCACCCATTAAAATACATGTCCAGACAACAGTCAAGACACAGGTCCTAAGAATCATTTCGGAAAACACATGTCAGGACACCAGTCATAGTACACGTCATATGAATATCTTCTCAAAGTACGAGTCAGATTCATAACACCAGTATGCCTCCTAAACCAGGTCCTCAAAAATTCAGGGTACCCTCCAAGGGGGTATACCCATTCTGTTAGGCCACGCATAAATCAGACCATTAAAATTCAGTTACCACCACCGAAGTATTATTCAGATTAGACAAGCAGTGTTCATTTTGTGAGATTACAGATGAACACAATCTGTGAAGTTGTCACGTTTACTTCACATGTTCCTATGTCAGCTTTATCTTAAATCAGGTAGTTACCTGCCTCTCACCCAGAAAAGACTCCACAATACCATCCATAATTATTAAATTTTTCTTTTCAGTTAACGACAAGATTTGTCTTACCAACTCCTGAACATATTCATTTTATTTCTACCAGAAAAATTAGTACAAATTGTTCAGCTTTATCAGCACGTGAATTATTATCTTTTAGCTGCGAAGAATTCTGGTCACCATTCATGATACAAATTCTGAAATTCCTTAAATTCATTGTCAACAGATTATCCCAAAGTTTCCAGATGTAATTCCGGAAGGTTTTCCAGAAATTCATTCTTGACCACAAGACAGAATTTAACATCGAGTTAGTCTCAAGAACGGAACTTGTTTTCAAAACTCTTTATTGCAAGGCTTCAGCTAAGTTAAAGAGTTGCAGCATTTGCTGCAAAAGTTACCGGATCGAGGCCTTATTTTCCCTAGGGCATCGCCAGAATGTGCACTGTGTTATGCCTATCAGAAAGAAGGCCTGTAACATGAGATCATGTATCGATCACCGAAGACTTTATAAGATCACCATTCATAATCGATGTCATCTCACGTATATAAGGTTTACCTGACCTGTTGCGACGTATTGAACATTTTCTGGAACGATTCACGATTATGCCACCAGCAGTGGTGAGAAAAAGAACATGAGATTTTTCCAGACTGCTGATGCACACGTTATAGTCTCTCCAAAATTTGGACTTATATTTCTGAGCTCCCTAATACTCCAGCTATAGTATGAAATTTATGAATAAAATTTTTCCCAATACTTCTCAGACAAAATCGTCAGTATATTCATTGATAACATTCTGATCTGCTAAATTCTAAGAGAAGTATATGAGGATCATCTTTTCACGATCCTGCAGAGTCTCCGTTAGGCGAAAATTATAAAAGCAGCTTTCCAAATGTGAATTTCAGTTGAACGATGTGGCATTTCTGAACCACCCTATTTCAGCAGGAAGAAATTTCAGAAAATCCTGCGAAGGTGAAGGCCATCACCTGATGGTCAAGATCGATGCCTGTGACTATTTTACACAGACTTAAAATTCTTTCATGACTATTCACCAAATTCCACCAGAACATACCATAATCCTAGACAGAATTTTGATAGAATCAGTATAACACATTGATGCAGCTATGTTCATATATAAATGCCTGACTCACCGCAGGTTTTAGATAGAACTCCGTTATGCTATCGAGTTATTACTACCAGTAGAAATTCTGAATAGAAATGAGACAGGATTCCATCAAAGTTATTATCAGTTACCACAGACTCTATATAAAGTTTGATCCTATCTAAGTCATCGGCAACCATTTAAACCAGCCTATACCTTTTCTCTTATCCGAAAGGTTTACGCAGTGACAGACCTGCAGGAAATTCAACAATAAATCGTAAAATTTCACGGTATTCCATCAACCATCATAACAAATAGAAAATTTCACGTTCGCGAATCAAGCTCACGTTCATGTTCACGATCACGTGTATGTTTACGGTCACCTTCACGTTATGTCTCGCGTTCACATTATGATCTTGTTTTAGTCCATAGTTTGTGCTATTGCATGATTTAAATTCACGTTCGCATTCATGACCTCGTTCACGTTCACGTTCGTGTTCCACCTTAGTATATACGTTCCAGGTCTCGTTTTTGATTTGGTTACAGAAGGATTAAGAAACCAGACTAGAGTTTAGCATATCTTTTCCATGTCTAGACAGACGTTTCACGTCTCAGGCCGTATCGTTTGGCATTCCTTTCTCAATCAGCATACGTTCATGATATGTCTAGTATTGCATTCACAATATGTTTCACATATCATGATTACGATATATTCCATGCAATCATTCATCAGATGATCGCGAACCACGTTCACAATTTCTCATGTAGCACGTTCACAATTGTTCACGTAGTTCGTCCCTTATGTTTCAGCAGCTTGCTCAGAGATGAATGTTATCTTTTCAGGATACTTGTACGTACCGTTTCATGTATACTACATGCTATAGCTTATTCATTCCATCAGATTTAGAAAATCCATCTTAGGTATGGAACCTGAAACTATTCAGCATTCATCAGGACAGGGTAATCAGGACCAATATTTTTTTTATTATTATGTTAGATCTTTGAAGGAATCGTTTCGAGCGGGAGGCCATTCGAAATGGAGGAGTCCATCCAGACCTCTCATTTTTTTTTCTTCATTAATTCAGTTAAGTTCTTCAAGACATGTTACGTCCCATGTTCACTTCAGTCATGTCACGTTATACCCTTCAGCAGCAGTATGTTCTAGATCAAGGACGAATGGTCTTTCATCTTATATGTCCTTTCAGCCTTCATACTCTTTCAGCCTATGTACCTTTCAGCTTATATATAAACTACACCAGCTTAATTTACCTTTAATTCGAGGATGAATTTTCTTTTTAGAGAGGGAGAATTGTAAAATCCACAGCATAATCGCATCCTTAATTCGAGGACGAATTATTTTTTTTTAGAGGGGAAGAATTGTAAAACCCGTATTTAAAATCCCCGAATATTAAATACGCGTAGTCTCAGCTTTAACTATAATTAAGCGTCAACAGTAAATACGCAGTCGCGGTTTTAATTAAGATCAGGACAGAATAAATTATTCAGGAAATAATTCGGAAATAATTATTCAGTATTACGTACGTATTTATTTTCCGTAGAATAAATAAATACATGACGGGTTTTAAAATACGAAACGCAAGTTATACGATCTTACACGAAGCGAAACGAAAACAAAAATCACATGGACTGTGTTGGGATGCGTTTTAAAAAAATAAAAGAAGGAAAATAATAAATGGGCTTTGAGCCCACTTCACTAGTAAAAAAAAACGGGAGTAAACCCCTTCCCTTTTGTCAAATCAGTAAACACAAAGAAAAACAGAAGGAAAACCCTAATATCTAGTGGTAGCCGCCGGCTGTGAAACCAATAACAAGAAAAAAAAAGTTAGCCACAAAAGAAAAGAAAACAAGACCGGTGGTTTGTGTTCACACGAGTTGATGCCTTCTTTCATTTGCAATTCGTCCATTTGTGTTCACACGAGCAGTAATCCATTGGTTTTCATAACCAAGATTTGCAAAATAAAAAAAAAATGGACGAGTATTAGTTCATTTTTGTGTTCACACGAGATTGATGATTGTTTAGTGATTTGGTTATTGTTGTAGGCTGCTAATCTTGGACTTTTAGTCTTGATCCTATCTTGCTGAATTTTGGCACTTATGTTTTCATCTGATCGATCATTTTGTCGAGAGGTATTCTTGAACTAAGATTTATATAGATGATAATGTGTTGCGTTAAGAACCTATTAGGTATTAATATGTTGCATATAGATATCTATTACCATAAGCATCGCTAATGAGTTTTCTAAACAAAGAGTAACAAATCATGCTTTTGATATATATAAACAGTGAATCCATATGCATAGCAGTTCTAATACATGTGATTATATATGAAACTGGTATCTAATCAAGGTTGAAGTAATGTTCGGTGAATCGGGTTTCGCATTATGATATTTCCTTTGACATATGACTGATTGTGGTAAAATACGACTCTTGTTTAGGAAAACAAAAGAACGTATATGAGCGGTAAGTATCGACGAGTGATTTAGGAAAACCACAAGTAATGACCCACAATCAAATAAAATGAGAGAAGAAGTTCGTTTCCCAAGGAGGTATGGTGTTGTGAATTAACTTGTATTTATTTGAGATTAATATTAAGAAGAATGGGGATGAGAAGATGAAAGACGGATACGTTAAAATTAAACTACGACAAAAACGTAAAGCCGTGAAAAACTACCCAAATTAAAAATTTATTAAAACCAAAAAAACAAAATTTATAATTAAAAAGACTAAAAGAAGTCTAAAATAATATAAATAAAGACAAAAAATCCAACAAAGATATTTTAAAACCTTTTATTAATTAAATAATTAATTTTAAATGCTAATTAAAGCCCTAAAATTAAATTTAACTAATTCAAATGTCTAAAATATGATTTTATTGAATAATCACTTAACTTATATTATTAGAAGACTAAAGAGTAATTTTCTAAAAATTAAAACCTATTAAAACTATTTTTATTACTCTAAAAATGATTAAAACCTAATTAAACTTAAAATAATTATAAAAATAAATCTAAAAGTTATAAAAATATTCTAAAAATGGAAATAGTCCTAATTAATGATAAAAAACCTAGGAAAAATGAAAAAGAAAGAAAAATAAAATTTTGAAAATTAAATAATAAAATAATATTAAAATATTGCTAAAAATAAAAAGTTTCTAAAATTTAAAATAAAAAATTTCTAAAAATCCTAAATATTATAACTAAGAGAAAAACACAAATTAGAAGTCCTAAACCTTTTTTAATAATTTTATAAAAATCTTTAAAGTTTATAAAAAACCTTAAAATATTATAAAATTAAAAATAAAAGTTTTTAAAACCAAAACTTGATGTAAACCTCAAAAGTATATTTTAAAACCTAAAAATTATTTTTCCTAAAAATTAAAACTGTTTTTGGTATTTTTTAATGATTTAATAAAAAACGTCTAATTAATAAATCCTAATAAATAATCTACTAAAGGGAAAAATATAAAAGCTATCTTGAAAAATCACAAATCTATAAAGGGTTCTAGGAAAAATAAGCTAATCAAGATAAGCTGAACAAATAAGCTGAAATTGGACAAAGAAGCTACGGCTTTTGAATAAATAAGCAAAAAGAAAACGTGGTTAAGTAGAAAACAAAACCACACCCTAGTAGTCAAAGACCCTAGGGCGCAGTGGTAGTGTTGTGTGTGTGTGAACGTGGAGACCAGGGTTCGAGTCTTACAACCCCCTTTTTACTACTTTTTTTATTTTTTATTTTTTTAAACTTTTTACCAATCAAACAGACAACTTGGCAAGCTTATAAACACAATCCAGTAACCTTATAACCAAGATTTAAGCTAGATCAAGGACAAAATATGTCCAGGTTGCTTATTGTTGCTGATGTAAAAAGTGTGAGTGCACACTTCACATTTGTGAGCCAAGAGGACTTGGCAATGATTGTTTGGTGGATATTTTGGGAGCAATGGGGCACTCTTGTGCTCCTTTGAGCACAAGAAGTCACAAACAACACAAATTAAACACTTAGCAAGCACAGATTAAGCAATCAAGTGTACACTAAGCTCAAACAAGCAATGAAGTTCTCTGTGACAGATAGCTAGGACAGTGGGCTTATGGGCTTATAACTTGCAAACTAGTGAACTTCAGAACCCAATTTTAAACACACACACTCACAATCTGTCATACAAACCAAATACAACCTTAAATCCACCTATTACTTCACAAATTTCAAAAATCAAGCTTCAAATTGTATGAAAAACAAACAGATTATAACTATGCAGATTTTTGACTCCCTTAATCCTTTTAAAACTACACTAAATAACTTCTAACTTGATCCAAACTAATTTACCAACTTACTAACACCTAACTTAACCTTAATCAAGTTGTCTAACACCTTTTTAAACCATTAATCAAAGATCTTACCCTGCTTAAACCTATTGCCAAACACCCTTGTAAATTCTGAAAACCAATTTTTTCAACTCAAATCCTTATAAATCCTATTCTAACTGATTCTCTTAACATCTAGCATGCATATAACATAACAATAACACAAATTAAGCAACTAAAACACACTTAAACACAGAAATCAACCAAGATCATACACCTTGCAATTTTCTGAGATTTAAACAAGGTAAAGGGTTTTACCTTAGGACCCTTACATCCAAGGGTCCTAGTGGTTGCTTAACCACCTCCCTACCAGCTGGGGCTGGTGCAGAACCTTGGATCAACACTTTCTTCACCTGCTTGAATCAAAATCAAACAAAAACAAAAGATACAAGCATATAATATCAAACTGTTTTCTTTTCTTCCTTTTTTAAACCTTCCAAAAACTTTTCTTACCTTCTTAACACGTTTCAATAACACTTATGTTACCAATAACATGAACTAAGAACACCAAATCCTTAACACAAATTTCTGACAAAAATCCTTTGATTTTCAGAAACTTTTGAAATATTTTGAAAATCCAAATCACTTAACCAAATAATAATAATGGAACTCAGTTTCCCTTCTCAAATAGACACCAACTTTAAGTAAATAAAAAAGGAATTATATTGTATAAAAACAAAAACACAACTTTTTATTTCAAATAAAAGGGATTACAAAATTTAGAATGGAAACTGGAACAAAGGGGTCATCACAGGTTGATGCCTCCTTTTATAGTACTCTAATGAACATTCTAGGAGCTTAAAACATAAACCCTAATCATAAGAAAATCCCAAATATGCCCTTGAACGGTTTTGAGTGGTGAGCTGTCCTTTTTGATCTCCACTGTTTAATTTTGCGTTGAGAGTAAGCCTTTCATCTTGGACGTTCATTTGGGACACGTCAGAGAACTTGGGGACTAAGGTATGATGTGATTGGCTGAGAGGGAATTGGGGGTGGGGTCCTCAAGTGGTGGGATTGGTGAGTTTGTGCGTGGGAAAGGTTTATACGTGTGGGAATTACACGTGGCCAAAAGGAATTAGGTTTTAACCCAAGTTAAGTGAGGGTGAAATCTGGGTGGTAAGAAATGTGAACAGTAAACCCTTCAATCCGTTTTTAGGGGAAAGTAACATGTTAGGCGCCCTTTTAGGATTTAAATGTTTCAGTTGTCACTTTGGGTCCTTGGCTTTTGTTCTTTTTGGCATATCAAGTTTTCAAGCCCTAAAACCCGTTTTCCTTTGCATTTAAGTTTCCACACTTGACACTTTTGGCACAAATCTTTTCCAAAGTGTTTCAAAGGATTAATTTTGCCATTTCTTGATTTTTAAAGGGCTGATCTTGGACTTCTTTGATCTTCAAAGGTCTTTAACATAACTTTGACTTCATGAGGGACCATAAATGGCAATTTTGAAATTGTTGAGGGACCATTCTTGCCATTTCTTCAAAGTTGAAGGACCTTTTTGCAATTTTGACAAACTTAAGGGACCAAACTTGTAATTATCAATATACAAGGGTTTTAAGTGTCATTTATTCATTCATTGAGGATCAATCTTGTTTTGTCTTCAAGTCTTCAAGGGTATTTGATGAAAATTCCATGATTAGGGCCCGGTTCTTTGTACGGCTTCGTTTCTCGTGTTCGTTTTTCCTTGTATCTTGTGATCTTTTGTCTTTTTCACGATATCCATACCTAAAATACACAAGTAAACAAACACAAGCATATATATGGTATTTTATGACATTTTTATGCATTTAAAGCCCGAAAAGAACGATGAGATCATGTATAAATGCCATCTCATCACTCCCCCATACTAAGCCATTGCCGTGCCCTCACGCAATGCTAGAATAAAGTATCTAAGCATCACCAAAGTTCAATTTTATTAACCTTTATTGAAAAGTAAAAGACTTGCAACATACTACGAGAATGTGTAAAGACATAATGTATGATTTTCATCACCAAAATGTGACTTTTAGGGTCAAAGAATAGAAACAAGTTAATGTCCCTTAGAGTAAATTTCGTCATCCTTGATTGTCATACATTCCATGCTAAGTGCAAAAACAAGATCATTGTTGGTACAAGTCACAATGCTAACACTACTCATACGTCCAAATTGTGTAATACTTTTTCTCCCCGCAATCCTAGTTATTATAAAAGGAAATGGGTTACTAGCATTTTTTATCTAATTGTCATGGATCACAAGTGATTCATATTGACTTATTTGAGTAGTTATTAGTCCGAAAGCAAAGTAGCACGATTTGATCAATAGTTAGCCGAAGGACAAAATCTTTTAAAACGGCTTCTCGTGTATCTCCTTAAGTTCATATCTTGGCATAACTCGTTTCACGATTTGAGACCTTTCTCGGACCGATATTTGGCATGTACTTCATACTACGAATCTTGGGAAGACGTTCTTGAAATAATGGTCTTCTCTTCATATATTTGGAATTTCTTCACTTGACGTTTTTGAGAGATTCTTCATATAGGACCACGACTTCATCATTTTTCTTCAATCTTTACTTTGGATTTTGATATACAACGATCCGCCTCCTTTTCGGACTTGGATATATTTATCCTCATACCTTGTTAGGGTCTTTTTGGATAGACTTTCTCCATTCTTTAGGGGAGTAATAGCTTCTCGTCGTGTGTCTCGATCCTTCATATTGATTTTGGAATAATGATACTTCACATCATCTTTGGATCTTTAGCAAAAATAGAGCTCCTCATGCCTTGTTAGGGCCTTTTTGGATGATCGCCAATCTTCGCGTCCCGCTTCAATAAGTTATGCCTTGGCTATGAACTCTATTCAACCCCGAGCAACTTTTAAACGATCTTGCGCTAGAGGCTAAGTAACCTTTCAAATCGTACGACCTTACTTATTGCAATTATGTTTTATTCCTAATGCATTGATCTTATGGGAAGAAAAAGCCACAATTAAAAACATATGAGTTTTTGAAAGAACACTTTCATGTTCTACGTTTAGCATGATCACTTGTCTAACTCTATCATTTCTCGTTCTTCACTATATAAAGACCTCTAATTAAAGAGACTCGTGAATACTTAGCCATGCAAGTCAAAATTAAGCCAAATTTGGATTAGCTTTCATTAAGACTATATCAAATCAAAGTTTTGGGTTTTCAAGCCACCTATAGGATCTTGCACTTTCTTGGACTTTTTCAAGTTTAGAGAATGCGTTTTATAGTTCCCTTGATAAGTGACTTTCTAGAATCAATTATAGGAACTTGCGAAAAGTTCTTGTTCTTAACCCGAATGAATTAAGACTTTCGCGTTTTAAAGCTCCCTATATAAAAGTCTAGCAAAACTTGAATTGAGCGGGTTAAGGAATGTAAATGGCTCCAAATGCCCATTAAGTCAAAAATTAACTCTTATTCTACCCATCGGAAAATATACATTCGTGTCTTAAAAACACTTATGAAAACTAAGAAAAATTTTAAAATTTGGCCATTTTTAGCCTTATTAGCAAAACAAAACATTGAAGTTGGGAAAACGTGAGGGCGTAGCAAAGCAAGTACCTATTCACCCCCCCATACTAAAAGTAAACATTGTCCTCAATGTTTCGAGTCTAAAGGTGGAGCACCCCCATACTAGAGACGAAGAGTCGAATGCTTAGGATCTAGCATGGAAAGGGTGATCAACAATATATCTAAAGCCGTTTATTAATTATGCTAAAAGATAATTGTTAGAACAATAAAGGATATGTCATGGATTCGTGAAAAACTTCTTCAAACGAACGATGGAGGCTCACGTAAACGAACACGAGAGTCTTCAATCGTAGACGATGATGATGATCTAGATAACACAATCACAAACAACCACGAGACAACGAGTTGGAAGGGTACAAGTCCCCTTATTAGTGAACATAAAGCATAAAGATAAGCATGGGATCTCCCCCACGAGGCACCTCGTTTTTGATTACCGAGTCATGAGCTCGACTCGATCCCCTCAAAATGTGAACATTTAGGGAAATCATGGTGTGGTCAAAGGGGCTTACATGATAAACAAGGCCCAAAAAGCAACCGGTAAAAAGGACTAAGTCCTTAGATGATGCAAAATACCGGGGTCGAAGATGGCGTTCTCGTTTCCATTGGAAAAACAAATTAACACCACTCCAACATGTGCCATAAACTCAAAGAGTTTGAAGAAAAAAGATGAGAAGTAGAAGGGTGAGACAATTGGTAAGACAAACGTTTGAGCTACTCGAGGTAGACTCGCACCAAGCAAATAGATATAGTTTCCATTTATTGCATCGGTGGAAGACCGAGATTTCCCTTTACATGAAATTCCGGGATCGAATATCTCGTCCTCGGTGGACAAGGATGAGGGAACATAAGGGGCTTCCCCCATACTAGAACCACACAAAACATCGTCAAAAGGAGTAGACGAGTTTGTAGTAATCAAATCACGCGGTGATGACGGAGTTAGATTTGTAGAAAAATCACATTTAAGATCTTTTCCTTTGTTATCTTTTAAACTCTCCTTATGAAAACCCTTTTTGATTATGTCGAAAATATTCGGTGTTTCTAAGACGATGTTAGTCACACTAAAAATTCTCACATTTTGAAACCGTTTTGGTTTTGGTGGTGGCAAGTTTTCAAAACGTTTATCGACGAAGAAAACCTCCCCATCGGGGTCCATAAATTCATCATCCGAAAGATCTTCCGTAGAAACCGGCAATTTATCAACACTTTTCAAGAATGAATGTTTGAGATGAGGCGAAGGATTTTTCGATTCAAGTATTGATGGTTTCTTCTTTGTAGGCTTTGCACTCATAACCTCCACCGGCGGAGGAAATGGTAAATTGTTTTTGGAGACATTCCCTAAAACTCTTGGTGAAAATTCTTTGCAAACGACATTGGTCGAGTCACCATGGTTTAAAGTTGCAATAGAATAGACATGAGAAAGATTGGAGTTTTGTGTTGCATTGATGACAAGTTCTTCTTCATTGAAACGAAGGGTGATTTTACGAGCATGAACATCGATAAGTGCTCTTGATGTATCCAAAAATGAACGACCCAAAATGAGAGGAACTTTTCGATCGATGGGAATGTCTACAACGATAAAGTCAACGGGATAGTAAAACTTTCCGACTTTAACGAAAACGTCCTCGGCTACTCCACATGCCATGATCGTAGAATGATCGGCCATCTCGATGGACATGTTCGAAGGAGTAAGAGCCGGAAGCGAAAGCGATTTGAAAATCTCGAGAGGCATTAAATTAATACTAGCGCCAAGATCGGCCAAGGCGTAGCATTCCTCCATATCTTGAATAGCACACGGAATCAAAAATTTACCGGGATCACCGACTTTTTGTGGTATGCGGCTTAGAAAAACCGATGAACAACTAGACGATTGTTGTAACTTTTCTTTGTTGTTAAGCATACTCTTGAAGTTTGCGGCGAATCGAGGCATCATGATTAAAGCATCGGCAAAACTTATGTTAAAATGCAAATCACGAAACATTTTCATAAATAGCTCAAATTGATAATTGTTCCTTTCTTGTGCTTTCTCTTTGTTACGTCTCGAAGGGTAGGGTAAAGGTGGTGTGGGTTGGTCATTAGGCAACGGCCTTGGAATCTCGGGTTCCATAATTGGTATTGGTGTAACCGTAGGTGTGGTTTGAGCGGTACTTCGTGGGATTGTAATGTGCTCCTTTTCGACCATCACCTCGGGTTCTTTCTCGATTTCCTTCTCCGTAGAAGTACTTGGACGAGAGATTGGTTCCTTGAAAGTTTTGCCACTTCGTGTAGTAATAACCTTCATTTCTCCCTTCGGGTTTGCAATGGTATCACTAGGAAGACCACCCGAAGAAGAGGGCTTACACATGATAGCTTCAAACATCTTAGCCATTCGGTCCTCAAATTTTGATTGCCTAGCATCCGCTTTCAATAACTCTTGCTTAATCTCATGTTGTCCTAATTCCATCTTTTGTTGGTTTTGTTGAAGACGTTGGACATTTCCTTCCATTTTGTTAGCATGAGTTTTAAGTTCATTAGCAAGTTCATTTTTAAGCTCGTTTTTCAACTCGGACCTTAAGCTAATCATCTCACGTTGCATATTATCAAATTTAGCATCATTTGCTTTTGCATAATCTAAAAATTCTCCTTGCAAATTTTTCGTGTGAGCATTTTGAAAACCTTGTGTAGTGTTTTGAAAATCACGGTTTTGGTTTTGATTAGAGATTTGTCCATTCCCACTTTGATAATTCCCTTTGTTGTAATTGCGTGTGTTGCCTTGGTAATTACCTTGGTTGTTGTTTCGATAATTATTAGCATTTTGGTTTGGTGGAGCTTGATTTTGGCGGGAACCTTGGCCGTTTTGGTTGTAAGTTCCCGTTGCTATATAAGCACTCGAAGTGTTACCATCCGCGGTAATGCACTCGGAAAGATCATGAGCTCCTCCACACGATAAACAACTCTTAGCAACCGCTTTAACCGAAGCGGAATTGGAAGCTTCTTGAGCCTTCCAATGGGACATTAGATTAGCAAATCTATCAAAAAACTGATTTTCCTCATTAGCTTCATCATGTAAGGCGTTAATGCTACGAGACGATTGTGACGACGATGACGAACCCATATTGGCAACACTCGGTGTGTTACGAGGGCTATAAACCTTAGATCGATTTTCAATGATTTGTAAAGCCTCATTTGTCGTCTTGCATAAAAAATTACCACCCGCGGCGGCATTCAAATAATCTCGTTCATGATCATTAAGCCCATTATAAAAGGTATCAATTTGATGCAATTCCGAAAAATCATGGTGAGGACATTCATGTAACATCTCCTTAAATCGTTCCCATGCCATTGAAAAACTTTCATTGTTACGTTGCACAAATCGTGAAATCTCATTTTTTAAGTGTGTTGTTTTCGATGGTGGAAAAAACTTGTTCACAAACTTAGAAACGAGATCGGCCCATGTCAAAATCGAATTTGGCGGTTCTTTCTCGAGCCAAATTTTTGCGGGTCCATCCAACGAATATGGAAACAACATCATCTTAATGGCGTCATGCGGAACATCTTTGAATTTGCTAGTGGCGGTGAGACGGTTGAAATTCCTAATGTGGTAATGCGGGTTGTCTTTCTCGTGACCTCGAAATTTATTTGCTTGCAACATCGACATTAAACCCGTCTTAATCTCGAAATTCTCCGCAAGGATGGCGGGAATAACAATGGCCTCTCCAAAACCCTCGGTGGGTGCTTGTAGCAACTCCATCATAGTACGATTAGCCATTACGACTTCTTGTTCTATAATAGGTTCAACAATTGGAGGTTCTTCAACAATCAACGATTCTTGATTTGCTTGCTTTTGAAGACGTTTACGAGCTCGTTTAGCTTGATTACGAGTGATCATAAACTTCACGAAGAATGGGAGGTGAGCAAAGAAGATTCTTTTTGGTTGTTTTGTGGATTTTCAATTTTTTTGTGTTTTTGATGATATTTAATTTTTTTTGGATTTTGGTGTATCTTCGTAGACAACAATCTACAAAATCTCTCCTCGAATCAAACTCTTGATTAAAGAAGCCTCAAAGGAATGAAAACGATCACGTGGAGTGAACGCCTTCGAATGACTTTAGAACTTTGGTGAAAACCAAATTGTTCACGAGGGTTTAATCACAAAGAAAACCAAGCAAATATAGTATACGTATTAATACTTTGGGCGGCAAAACCCTCGATTAGCCTTCAATCTCAAAATACTCACAAGCAAGCGGGGAAACGAGGCGGCGCGAAGCACTTAAGAGCCTTTTTCCTTAGGGTATATTTTATAATACCCTCCTTATACCCACCTTATAGTTTGTATTTTTCAAAATCGAGCTTCTCGAAAGTATTTATCTATTTTTGCCTTTTCTTTTTGTTTGAGATTCGAATACAATAATTAGGAGATCAAATCCCAATTAAGGTTGTGTTTTCACACTTTTGGAGATATTGTATTTTGATTGTGATACTTAATACAATATATTAATAATATTCACAAAGAAAAACCAAGAAAACCGATAATACGTGTTAAGGGAGTTCCACTTAACACAAATACTATTTATGGATAATATCAAAAACAAAAGTTTCCAAATTAAGACACGACACACCTCCCCGGCAGCGGCGCCAAAAAATGATTGTAGTAAAAATACGACTCTTGTTTAGGAAAACAAAGAGCGTAAAATAGCGGAAAGTATCGAACAAATGACTTTAAGAAAAAATCAAGTGTTAATGACCCACAATCAAATAAAATGAGAGAAAAAGATTCGTTTCCCAAGGAGGTATGGTGTTGTGAATTAACTTGTATTTATTTGAGATTAATATTAAGAAGAATGGGGATGAGAAGATGAAAGACGGATACGTTAAAATTAAACTACGACAAAAACGTAAAGCCGTGAAAAACTACCCAAATTAAAAATTTATTAAAACCAAAAAAACAAAATTTATAATTAAAAAGACTAAAAGAAGTCTAAAATAATATAAATAAAGACAAAAAATCCAACAAAGATATTTTAAAACCTTTTATTAATTAAATAATTAATTTTAAATGCTAATTAAAGCCCTAAAATTAAATTTAACTAATTCAAATGTCTAAAATATGATTTTATTGAATAATCACTTAACTTATATTATTAGAAGACTAAAGAGTAATTTTCTAAAAATTAAAACCTATTAAAACTATTTTAATTACTCTAAAAATGATTAAAACCTAATTAAACTTAAAATAATTATAAAAATAAATCTAAAAGTTATAAAAATATTCTAAAAATGGAAATAGTCCTAATTAATGATAAAGAACCTAGGAAAAATGAAAAAGAAAGAAAAATAAAATTTTGAAAATTAAATAATAAAATAATATTAAAATATTGCTAAAAATAAAAAGTTTCTAAAATTTAAAATAAAAAATTTCTAAAAATCCTAAATATTATAACTAAGAGAAAAACACAAATTAGAAGTCCTAAACCTTTTTTAATAATTTTATAAAAATCTTTAAAGTTTATAAAAAACCTTAAAATATTATAAAATTAAAAATAAAAGTTTTTAAAACCAAAACTTGATGTAAACCTCAAAAGTATATTTTAAAACCTAAAAATTATTTTTCCTAAAAATTAAAACTGTTTTTGGTATTTTTTAATGATTTAATAAAAAACGTCTAATTAATAAATCCTAATAAATAATCTACTAAAGGGAAAAATATAAAAGCTATCTTGAAAAATCACAAATCTATAAAGGGTTCTAGGAAAAATAAGCTAATCAAGATAAGCTGAACAAATAAGCTGAAATTGGACAAAGAAGCTACGGCTTTTGAATAAATAAGCAAAAAGAAAACGTGGTTAAGTAGAAAACAAAACCACACCCTAGTAGTCAAAGACCCTAGGGCGCAGTGGTAGTGTTGTGTGTGTGTGAACGTGGAGACCAGGGTTCGAGTCTTACAACCCCCTTTTTACTACTTTTTTTATTTTTAATTTTTTTAAACTTTTTACCAATCAAACAGACAACTTGGCAAGCTTATAAACACAATCCAGTAACCTTATAACCAAGATTTAAGCTAGATCAAGGACAAAATATGTCCAGGTTGCTTATTGTTGCTGATGTAAAAAGTGTGAGTGCACACTTCACATTTGTGAGCCAAGAGGACTTGGCAATGATTGTTTGGTGGATATTTTGGGAGCAATGGGGCACTCTTGTGCTCCTTTGAGCACAAGAAGTCACAAACAACACAAATTAAACACTTAGCAAGCACAGATTAAGCAATCAAGTGTACACTAAGCTCAAACAAGCAATGAAGTTCTCTGTGACAGATAGCTAGGACAGTGGGCTTATGGGCTTATAACTTGCAAACTAGTGAACTTCAGAACCCAATTTTAAACACACACACTCACAATCTGTCATACAAACCAAATACAACCTTAAATCCACCTATTACTTCACAAATTTCAAAAATCAAGCTTCAAATTGTATGAAAAACAAACAGATTATAACTATGCAGATTTTTGACTCCCTTAATCCTTTTAAAACTACACTAAATAACTTCTAACTTGATCCAAACTAATTTACCAACTTACTAACACCTAACTTAACCTTAATCAAGTTGTCTAACACCTTTTTAAACCATTAATCAAAGATCTTACCCTGCTTAAACCTATTGCCAAACACCCTTGTAAATTCTGAAAACCAATTTTTTCAACTCAAATCCTTATAAATCCTATTCTAACTGATTCTCTTAACATCTAGCATGCATATAACATAACAATAACACAAATTAAGCAACTAAAACACACTTAAACACAGAAATCAACCAAGATCATACACCTTGCAATTTTCTGAGATTTAAACAAGGTAAAGGGTTTTACCTTAGGACCCTTACATCCAAGGGTCCTAGTGGTTGCTTAACCACCTCCCTACCAGCTGGGGCTGGTGCAGAACCTTGGATCAACACTTTCTTCACCTGCTTGAATCAAAATCAAACAAAAACAAAAGATACAAGCATATAATATCAAACTGTTTTCTTTTCTTCCTTTTTTAAACCTTCCAAAAACTTTTCTTACCTTCTTAACACGTTTCAATAACACTTATGTTACCAATAACATGAACTAAGAACACCAAATCCTTAACACAAATTTCTGACAAAAATCCTTTGATTTTCAGAAACTTTTGAAATATTTTGAAAATCCAAATCACTTAACCAAATAATAATAATGGAACTCAGTTTCCCTTCTCAAATAGACACCAACTTTAAGTAAATAAAAAAGGAATTATATTGTATAAAAACAAAAACACAACTTTTTATTTCAAATAAAAGGGATTACAAAATTTAGAATGGAAACTGGAACAAAGGGGTCATCACAGGTTGATGCCTCCTTTTATAGTACTCTAATGAACATTCTAGGAGCTTAAAACATAAACCCTAATCATAAGAAAATCCCAAATATGCCCTTGAACGGTTTTGAGTGGTGAGCTGTCCTTTTTGATCTCCACTGTTTAATTTTGCGTTGAGAGTAAGCCTTTCATCTTGGACGTTCATTTGGGACACGTCAGAGAACTTGGG
Organism: Glebionis coronaria; assembly: GCA_025667525.1. Lineage (NCBI taxonomy): Eukaryota > Viridiplantae > Streptophyta > Magnoliopsida > Asterales > Asteraceae > Glebionis > Glebionis coronaria. The sequence continues at coordinate 176,241,022 of CM046874.1, forward strand.
GACTAAGGTATGATGTGATTGGCTGAGAGGGAATTGGGGGTGGGGTCCTCAAGTGGTGGGATTGGTGAGTTTGTGCGTGGGAAAGGTTTATACGTGTGGGAATTACACGTGGCCAAAAGGAATTAGGTTTTAACCCAAGTTAAGTGAGGGTGAAATCTGGGTGGTAAGAAATGTGAACAGTAAACCCTTCAATCCGTTTTTAGGGGAAAGTAACATGTTAGGCGCCCTTTTAGGATTTAAATGTTTCAGTTGTCACTTTGGGTCCTTGGCTTTTGTTCTTTTTGGCATATCAAGTTTTCAAGCCCTAAAACCCGTTTTCCTTTGCATTTAAGTTTCCACACTTGACACTTTTGGCACAAATCTTTTCCAAAGTGTTTCAAAGGATTAATTTTGCCATTTCTTGATTTTTAAAGGGCTGATCTTGGACTTCTTTGATCTTCAAAGGTCTTTAACATAACTTTGACTTCATGAGGGACCATAAATGGCAATTTTGAAATTGTTGAGGGACCATTCTTGCCATTTCTTCAAAGTTAAAGGACCTTTTTGCAATTTTGACAAACTTAAGGGACCAAACTTGTAATTATCAATATACAAGGGTTTTAAGTGTCATTTCTTCATTCATTGAGGATCAATCTTGTTTTGTCTTCAAGTCTTCAAGGGTATTTGATGAAAATTCCATGATTAGGGCCCGGTTCTTTGTACGGCTTCGTTTCTCGTGTTCGTTTTTCCTTGTATCTTGTGATCTTTTGTCTTTTTCACGATATCCATACCTAAAATACACAAGTAAACAAACACAAGCATATATATGGTATTTTATGACATTTTTATGCATTTAAAGCCCGAAAAGAACGATGAGATCATGTATAAATGCCATCTCATCAATGACGCTACGTATTTAATTATAGTAATTCATCGATTTTCTTAATGATACTTTCTTATAATACTTTAAACTTTGATATGAAATTGTCATAAGATGTCATGATTGAGTTCTGATTGACAGTTTGTACGTCAAATGCATTTTAGGAGCAAGATGATACATTTTATAGTTATTATTATTTGGTCCTTTTATTTTTAGTATGGTTACCTAATTAGCCCTTACCTTGTTGAATTTACTTTTGTCAACTCAAAACAAGTCTTTTATATCTGATTTCTTTATCGAGTATTTCATTTCCTTTTCAAATGTAAATGGAGCCATCAATTCCATGTAAGATAAATCGTTTTATACAACCAAAAAAATGGTTCGACATATATACATAATAGTACATTTAATGAATAACAAGATGTGATTATAATAGTGGTATTAATAATTAGTCCAACATTATTGTAGATTACTTGGAGGAAGATTTATCAATATTACCGAGTCTGCGTTTGATTTTATAAGGTACGGAATTTCCGTCCTTTCAGTTTACTTCCTTTCTATGCATGATTAGGATTCCCCGTCTGCAGCCAAATGTTTTCCTCAGTATATGTTTAAGTTTATCAGTAATCATGTTAATAACTAAATAAATTGCCTGAGCATTATATACAAGCACGGCCAGTTTATGTACTAGTTACGGAGGTACCGTAACCACGGCACTAGAGGCACCGGTGTCGTGACTCACATGCAGGAGAGTGATATCCTGCATCGTCCCACTCAGCTCAGCTTGGCCATTTTATCAGTATTATTAGTGGGGCGTATGGATGCATCCTAGGCTACAGTTTACAGTTTAGCAGGTGAATGTGGTGTGTGCTCTACATCCTTCACATTGGAGCTGATCCCTCCACCCAACACAGTTATTTAGAGGTCACCCCTCTATAGCATGACGAGGTCACCCCTCCAGGTATTCATGCACGGTTGTTACAGCACGTGACCTATATAAGCTCTGGAAAATAAAATACAGTAAATGCATGTTTTCAGAATTTATAGTTATATTTCAGTATCAGTAAATATGAATCAGGTTTCAGATTTTATGCAGAGTTCTACTACATGTTATATATCAGTCTTACAGCTTCAGTATTCTATCGCCTGTTTCATTCAGTATATTCTTATCATGCTTGATATCCGTTCACTGAGCGTTATGCTCAGCCGTAGTTCCTTTCATGTTCTAACGGCAGGTACACCAGGACGCTCTTAGGATTCTGGGAGTATGTGCATTTGGATGGAAGCTATCCGGACTTCTTACTTTATGCATTTCTTACATTATTCTGCTTATTTGGACATTGTTTAGTCCTTTCCTTCAGTATTTTACTTTTCATGTTTTGGGCTTATGTTTGGATTACCGATGTTTGATTCCGGTATTCCTTTATGGTCAGTTAATGTTTTAGGACATTTACCTTATGCTTTGATGACACGCCATAAATACACGTAACGGTCCACTTGTCCAAGTGGGGTGTTACAATTATTTCCAGTTGGAGTGGACACAGCTATTTCCTTGGGAGGAGAGACAGATTGTTGATCATCTTCTTCTTCTCCTTCTTCATCCTCCTCCTCAAACATCCCCTCAGGGATTTCATCTTCAGGCATTGATTCAAGATCAGAGACATCATCCACTAATGACAGCATTTCTTCTTCAATATTAAGCAGAGGCTCTTCGTCATTTGTTTGGTCTTGAATAATTGTATCAGCCTCTTTCTCCTGTTGTACCTGGGATTCAGTGGCTGGTTGTACAATTTCAGCCTGCAAGTTGTTATAATTAGTAACAGGGAAAAAAGTAAGGGGAATGGTCGCCATTTCGCTGTCCCAGAGAGGCTGAGGGTGATTACTCAGCCACTCCAAAGGATAAATCCTTGGGATTCTTTTAAGTGTGAAAAATATAAGGTTAATGATCGCCATTCGATGCCCCTAGGAAAGCTGAGTGTGATTATTCAGCCCCCCCCCCCCAAAAGGTTAAAACCTTTGGGACTCTTTTGATTGTGAAACATATGTTGTTTAATGATCGCCATTCGCTGCCCCTAGGAAGGCTGAGGGTGATCATTCAGCCCCCCCAAAAGGTTAAGAAACCTTTGTGACTCTTTTAAGAGTGAAACATATGCGGGTTAAGGTCGCCTGTTACGCTGCCCCTAGGAAAGCTGAGGGTGATGATTCAGCTCCCCCTGAAAAGGATAAATCCTTTGGGATTATTTTAAGGTGAAAAAGTTAAAGGTTAAGATCGTCTTATCACGCTGTCCCTAGAAGAGCTGAGGATGATTATTCAGCTCCCCTAAAAGTAAAACTTTTGGGATTCTTTTTCTAAGGGAACCAAGAGGCTGTGTGAAGTACAGCTGATCAAGGTTAAGACATAAGTGTATTCAGGTTGTTGTTAGCCTGAATACTGTCTAGAGGGTGCAGAGTCATCGGGGTGCTTTATAAACACAAATGAATCATTCCCTAGTGCATAGACAGGGTGTACAGAAGTCTTAAAGAGTTCTAAGTGCATAGACAGACTTCTATAGGTCGAGGATTACCCTAACTTCACCACTCTCACCTACAGACATTTGAGAGTGGCTGCTTGTGAACCTCTAAAAATTTACACTGATTACCTATGAGATATCAGCTGGATTTGGCTGGTTTTCTGTTGTCTCAGCTGACATTGAGACGCTAGACCCCTGTTGTTGGTCAGCCGAAGTCTCTGATTCCACAAGAGTATCTGGAACAGAGGAGGTGTCTTGGTTCACAGTCTTCTTTCCTTTGGCCTTAGCAACAGATTTGGTGAGGGAAGAAGATGGGTTTTTCTTCTTCTTAGGTTGTTGGCCAGAAGAAGACTTGGACGTCGTAGTGTGCTGCCCAGAGGTCAAAGACTTAGACTTGCCAGACACACTAGAGGTAATCACCTTCTTAGAAGAAGGGAGCAAGGACTTCTCAGCTGTTGGTTGTTTGTTGGCAACGTTCATCATATGAGAGGTGACAGTGACATCTTCAGCTCCAATTTCTTTGTAGATGGAACCTATGATGCGATAGGGCTTCAGAGCAGTCAAAGCAGAGTTATGATAGTTGTCTCCCAACATGCTTTCAAAGATTAGCGACAAGAAGCGAACATAGCAGATATTCTTTTCCCTGACTTGGTTTCTTCCCTTCAGCTGTTCAACAAGGTTGGAAAAAAGAATGCTTCCTACATCAACATCAGCTCCCCAGATCAGCCCATAAGCTATAGATTGATGGTTAAAGGACATCTGATCTTGGGATCCCTGCATTCCTCCCAGGGATTTAACAATGTGGGTGAAGAGGACACGCCACATAGGTGTAAAGTACTTAATCTTCAGAGGATATTTCGAGAGGACCTCAGCGGGTGTAAGAGCATGGTTTACATCATGGAAGGGTTTGAGTGTGGCCAGGGCATCCTTAACAGCCTTTTTGTCAACCACCTTAAGGCATTCATCACAATGTTTTAATCCATCCACACTCGAGAAATCTTTAAGGGAGAAGGCAAATGGGTGTTCATTGCAAGAGAGGCTAAAGGTTATTGTGTCATCAACTACTTCAGCAGAGTACCAGAATTCCCTAAGGTATTCTTGGTAGAAGGTGGTTGGGGATTTGGTGAAAGCTTCACTTACATCACAGTTTTGCATGAAGTTAACCAGATCTGAGTAGGTGTCATTTGGAGCTTTGATCCATCCAATGGAGTTGTTTGAGGCGAGGATGCTTTCGTTGAGTTCGAAGTTAACGTTTGCTGCCTTGGGAACGGGAAAAGCCATGGATTCAAGGTCGAAAGAGAATGAAAATGGAGGATGGTTTAAGAGAGAGAAGAACTTAGAGAGAGAAATAGATTTGTGAAATGAGAATAGTGGTGGGTGAGGAGAGACGAGAGACAATATATATATATATATATATTCAAATAAGTAAACAGTTATTCAACCGTATTTAATGCAAAGTGGGAAAATGACTGCTCATGTGGGTCCCTTGACCTATCAAAACTTATTTGTCTCCTCATTATTCGAAAAATAAATGATTGAGAATGTTTTTTGCATTTACTTGGAAAGTAACTACCTAGTTTCATGTGAAAAACATTTAATATAGAATCAGTCATTTAATGAACACATTTATTATCAAGCCACAGGCTTTGAGATATTGAGCATCCCTAGCTCAGCAACTAGCCTGTTGAACGAAGGTTCAGCCAAAGGCTTTGTGAAGATATCAGCTAGTTGCAGCTCTGTGGGAACAAAGTGCATCTCAATATCTCCCTTCATTATATGATCCCTGATAAAATGATACCTGATATCAATGTGTTTGGTACGAGAGTGAAGAACAGGGTTGTTGGAGATGTCAATGGCGCTGGTGTTGTCACAAAAGATTGGCACTTTGTCATATAAAATTTCATAGTCAGCCAATTGACTTTTCATCCAGAGCACCTGAGCACAACAGCTAGCTGCAGCGACATATTCTGCTTCAGCTGAAGACATAGCCACAGAGTTTTGCTTCTTAGCACTCCATCCAACCAATTTTCCTCCTAGGATTTGACAGCTGCCTGAGGTGCTTTTCCTGTCAATACAGCATCCAGCATAGTCTGAATCTGAATAGGCCTTGAGATCAAAGCCTGATTCCTTGGGATACCATAGACCTAGGGATGGTGTTCCTTTGAGATACCTGAAAATTTTCTTAACAGCCACTAGATGGGGTTCTTTTGGGTTAGCTTGGTACCTTGCACAGAGACATGTGGAGAATTGGATATCAAGACGACTAGATGTCAAATACATGAGTGACCCAATCATGCCTCTATATAAAGTCTCATTAACAGAGACCCCTGGCTCATCAGGGCCCAAGTTGTTGGGTGGAAGCATGGGGCATTTCACTGATGCACAATCAGCTAAGTCATATTTTTTAAGTAAATCCTTAACATACTTTTCTTAACAAATTGAAATTCCCTTAGGACATTGTTTAATTTGAAAACCCAAAAAGTAAGTTAATTCACCCATCATACTCATCTCATATTTCTTGGTCATTAATTTAGCAAATCGTTTACTAAGATTGACATTTATTGACCCAAAGATGATATCATCCACATAAATCTGCACAATGATGAAATCACTCTTATCCTTGAAGGTAAAGAGTGTTTTATCAATAGAACCCCTGACAAATTTGTTTTCAGTTAAGAAATTAGAAAGAGTTTCATACCATGCTCTTGGAGCTTGTTTCATCCCATACATGGCTTTGTGTAACCTGTACACATGATTGGGAAACTCGCTGTTCTCAAATCCTTCAGGTTGTTCAACATACAATTCCTCAGCCAAATCTCCATTGAGGAATGCACTCTTAACATCCATCTGAGACACAGTGAAGTTCATATAAGCAGCATAAGCCAGGAAGATTCTGATGGCTTCAAGTCTTGCAACAGGAGCAAATGTTTATAATCAATTTCTTCAGTCTGAGTATACCCCTGTGCCACCAGCCTGGCCTTGTTTCTGATGATGTTTCCAATTTCATCCATCTTATTTCTATAGATCCATCTAGTGCATGTGATATTCTTTCCAGGTGGAGCTGGCACTAGTGTCCATACTTTGTTCCTTTTGAACTGATTGATTTCTTCTTGCATAGCAGCTACCCACCCCTCTTCTACAAAAGCCTCAGCTACTCTCTTAGGTTCAATTTGTGAGAGAAATTCAACAAAGAGACATTCATTGGCTGAGGCAGATTCTGAGTCATGAATTCGCTGTCTAGTGGTAACCCCTGCATTAGGTTCCCCAATAATGTTGACAAGAAGAATGTGTTGATCTCTTGACCATTTATTTTGAGGAGTTGGGGACTCAAGGACAGGAATACTTGTGGGGACAGCTGGTACAATTTGAGTTTCATCCTGCTGACTAGGAGGGCTTTCTTCAAAGACTACTTCAGTGTCAGAGTCTTCTTCAGCCATATCAAGAGGTACAAGTTCATTATCAGCAGGAGATTCTTCAGCAATTTGAAGAATTGGTAAGTCATCAATAGTAGTAGAAGAAGAGGGACTACCAGAGGTCTGAGGTTCTTCTTCATCAAGTTCCTGAGAGGTAGGACTTCTATGTTGTGAGTAGACAGAGGGTCAAAGGCAGGAACATAAGGAGTGAGAGTGTTGGAGTGATGAATGTGATGACTGGTAGGTCTTGGTTCTGAGAATTCATCACTTGGGAAAGACACATTTTCATTAAAATCAATTTCATCACCCTCTGTTCCAGTTCTCTGTATGACTTCATCATCTTCATTGAATATGACATGAAAAGTTTCTTCTACTTCTTGTCTTCTGATGTTAAATACTCTAAAGGCTTTGGCTGTTGGAGAGTATCCCAAAAAGAAACCATCATCAGCTTTTTCATCAAATTTTCTAAGTTTATCCCTGTAGTTGTAAATGAACACAGGGCATCCAAAAACACGAAAATAGCTGACATCTGGAGATCTTTTTTTTGAAAACTTCATAGGAAGCTTTACCATGTCTTTTGACAATGATTGATCTGTTTTGTGTGTAGCAGGCAGTGTGAACAGCTTCTCCCCAAAATTGCTTTGGTAAGGCTGCACCATTCAACATGGTTCTGGCTGCTTCAATCAAAGTCCTGTTTCTTCTTTCAGTCACACCATTTTGTTCAGGGGTGCCAGCTGAAGAGAAGTTTTGTGAAATACCTTTTTCATCACAAAAAGATTCAAGTTGATGATTCTTGAATTCAGTACCATTATCACTTCTTAGAGCTTTGACTCTAACATCATTCATATTTTCAACCTGTCTGATGAAGGACATGATGGCATCAGCTGCATCACATTTCCTTCTGAGGAAGAACACCCATGTGTATCTTGAAAACTCATCAGCTATGACCAAGGTGTATTTGTTGTGATTAATGGTCTGAGGTTTGACAGGCCCAAACAAATCCATGTGAAGGAGATGTAAGCACTTGTCAATAGAGAATGATTGCCTAGTCTTGAATGAAGACCTGTGATGCTTTCCTTTGACACAGGCAGAACAAGTCTTGTCTTTAGAAAACATCACTGAAGGTAGACCAGCAACTAGGTTTTGTGTGGCTATCTTGTTGATGTTCTTGAAGTTGAGATGAGACAGTCTTTTGTGCCACAGCTAATTGACACTTTCAGAGGCTTTAGCAAGAAAACAATTTGAGCTGTCTTCAGATCAAACAGCCATGTTGATGACATAAACATCTCTCCTTCTAGGTGCAATGAGCACAACATCATTATTTTTGTTGAATATTGTTCCCTGAGTCTTAGTAAACAAAACCTTGTAGTCAGCATCACACAATTAGCTGATGCTAATAAGATTGTGTTTAAGACCATTCACATATGCAACCCTGGTAAACGTTATCCCATTGCAGTTCACTGAGCCGTATCCCTCTGTGTCACCTGAAGAGTTATCTCCAAACACCACTTTAGGACCTGGCTCCTTTGAGTATCTGTGCAGGTATTGTTGAATCCCTGTTATGTCTAGAATAGCCACTGTCTAGATACCATATCGATTCCTTGAGATATTTCTGCACAAATACATAGAAACAGGTTAGTTCCTATGGTGAACCCACTTTCCAGTGGGTTCCCTGAATTGCTGATTAGCAATTCTTGTGTTCCTGTAGAACTTTTGGCGTTAGGAGGGACAATTCACTGTCTCATGGGTAAAACTTCCACAAATATCACACCCAGGGAAGTCACCACACTCGTCTGAGTGATGGTCTGTGAATCCATAGAATTTACAGGGAGGATAAGGTCTGTAGTTTCCCTGTTGTCTTTTGGAACCCTGTTGTCTATCCCTAGAGGGTGGCTGAGCTCTCTTAACTGCCATATGTCTATCATGATCTAAGGTCATGTGGTGAGAGTTCTTACATATATTGCAGTAAGGTTTCATTAACCTTTCCCCTTTGGATTCACCTAGGACAGACTTAGGTTCACGAGAAGTAGAGCATTCAGTGGAAGGCTTAATGTGTTGTTTCAAGAGTTATACTTCTTTCATTAGAGACAACAGGCGTTCTTCAGTGGAAGGGTCAACCTTATTCACAGCTTTAGTTGAGACAGGCTTAAAAGCAACTTGTTTACCAGATTGTCTAACAGGCACATTAAAAACTTTAGCTGGTGGTTTCTCAACATCTGTTCTAAGTTCACCCTTAGCAGCTCGTGAGGAACTGCTAGGTTCAACTCTAGAGAGTTTAGGCAAAGGTGGTAACTCAGCCACATCTTCAGAGACAGGGTCATTAGTCAAAGTGGTATCTAACATATGAATAGTCTCTGTAGATTTGAAGACAATGTCTTTGGGTTTGGTGAGAATTCTCAGCTTATTTTTCTTAGCAGATATATCCCTTTTAATGTCAGCAGGCAGTTCATCATTAAGCAATTGATCTATAGTGAACCTAGCACACAGCCATTTTTCAATAACCTTGTTTAATTCAGAAACTTGCTCATTTAAGGCAATGTCTTTCAAGGTTAACCTAGTGACTTCATTTTGCAGGGATATTTTCTCTAAATTAACCCGTCTGAGAGTTTCACATTCAGATTTAGCATTTAGCAGTTTAGTTTTAACAGAGTGAAACTTATCAAGTAGGTTCTTTCTTTGTTCCTCAACAAAGTGTAAATCAACAATGGTGTAGTCAAGGACATGCTTGCGTTCATCACTATCAGACATAGATAAGAGCCTGTGTACCTTTTTCATTGTGATGTCAACCCATTGTCCTGATCTTGCATCACCTTTTCCAACAGCTGGTTCATCCTCAGCTATAGCCATGAAAGCCCTGACTCTAGTAGTATCTTACTCATTTGAGTTCAATGGCTCATCATTCCAATCATAAGCTTCAGCTACCAACCCTTTCTCTGTCTTTTTATCACCTCCCTTCTTCTTAGACAGAGCTTCAAGCTTCAAATTCATCTGTTCTAACTCAGCTTTAAGTGCCTTGTACTTGTTTTTGTAATCCTTCTTCTCATTGTCTGATGAATTCGACTGGTGAGATGAGTTATTGTGTTATTGTTTGAACTTGTAAGGTTTGGAAGAAGATGATAGATAGGAGGGTGAGGATGTCTTGGTGGAAGGACAATCTTTTTGGAAGTGTCCAAGCTTTCCACAGGCAAAGCAAGTTTCTTTTGATCTGTCAGTTTGTTTACTAGCTGATCCTATTCTCCCTGATCTTTTGAGGAATCTTCTTTGGTTGGCTATCAAGGCTCTTTCATGAAACTCTGCATTAAGGTCTGTCAAGAACTCTTGGCTGCTGCGGGTGTCTTCTTCAACATCAGAGTCGCTGTCATGAGGATGTGGTGCAGAGATCAAGGCTTTGGAAAATGCTCCTTGAACTACAAATCTTTCAGTCTCTGACTTGTAAATAGTATCAATCAGCCCTTCTTCATAATTATACTTTCCATAAAGCTGAGCTAAGGTGTCATTCTTGATTGAGTTATTTGCTCTCTGAGTCTGATTTATACTCAGCCACTTTCTTGGAAGGCTGTTGACAAATGTGACATTAATCTCAGCTTGACCAATGGTGACATCATTCATTGCTAGGTCATTGAGAAGAATCTTCAGCCTTGTATAGGTTTGTTGAACCTTTTCACCTTCAAGTGACTTGAAGGCATTGAACTGAAGTCTGAGTGCCTGAATCTTTGTCTCTCTTGTTTCAGAGGGTCCTTCATGGACAAGGATGAGGTCTGTCCACATTTGCTTGGCTGTGAGACACTGAATGACAGACTTCATGATGTGTTTGGGAAGATAGGATATGATGATGCTTTTGAGACGTTTATCTTGGTTTGCCAAATTTCTATCAGCTGGAGTCCATTGTTTGAGAGGTTTGGGAAGAGGGTTTTCTTCAGTGGAGGTAAGCGCCATGGGAATATAAGGACCATTTTCTAAAATTTCTAGAAGAAATGGTTCAAGTCCATCGAGATACACAAGAAATTGACTCTTCCAACTGGCAAAATCTTCTTCATCAAAGACTGGTACACTTGTGACATGTGATCCACCGCTTGAGTCAAGAAGTTGGGGTAGATCATCGTCATTTGGAGGAGGGGTGAGTCTTGGTGAAGATGGTGTTGCAGAAGGTGAATGTGGTGGGTTAGAAGTTTCTGGCATGGTGGATCTTGATTATAAAACTGAGAATGATGTTTCTTGAAGGTTTTAATATCAAACACCGCTCTGATACCAATTGAAAGTCCCTAATCAATGCTAGAAACCCTAAACTTAGCTAATCAACACAAGTTATTACTTTTCAAACGTAATCTTATTATTGTATAATAAAGAATTACAAGTGTTATGGATAATACCGTTTGATGACAATGTGTTGTGCACACTTTGAACAACTATAAACCCTAACTTATGAATACAGTCGCGGCTGTTTGATTCTATAAGTTCTAAGCATTAATGTTATGAATCTACTCAAACTGTTGAACATTAATGCTTGGATACACATCTTATTTATAGTGATACGAGGTTGACCTAAATAGTACTTGATGGTGACTACACAAGACTTTCACTTTTCAGACATCAGTCACATGATGCTCTTCTATTCTTGGTAGTCTCCCATTATGCTTTAAGGAAACAGTTGTCGAAACAGTTTCCTTTTTCTTCATTGTCTCGAACACACAAATGACATGTCCAAAGTGTGCTGAGTGTTAACATGGTATTGCCACCCCTGTTACCCCCTCAGAGTCCCTGATACATCTTGGCTGTTATCCATCACAGCCAATAAGTATGTCTTCAAGTAATCTTTGACTTCCTTGACAATGTCTCTGACATGGACTCCTCTGAGGTTGCTCACAGAGACTTGGATCTCTGTAAGTCTTGCGATACTTGCCTGTCTCCTAGGCACAGGCAAGGGACTATCTAACAGCTTAATTATGTTTAAATCTATGATCAGGGAATCTAACAAACTTAGATTCCCAACAAACTATTTTCGGGTATTACTCATTATAGCATAGGCTATTTAATTATGTTTAAGCTCATGACACCGACCCCATAAACTAATCACCCGCGCTAAATGCCGGCGTGATTTAAGTGAAACCATTGCCCCTCGGTATTCGTTGCCAATCATACCTTTTTTCTTGATACAAGTTATCCAACCGCAGAGGGTACTCAACGTACTACTCTCGTCTAGGATAGGGTCGTCAACCCAATAGTACTACCAATTGTTCAAGTGGCTATTTCCAATCCACACTAGGATCAAACAATAGTTAACGGTTCATGAAATTAGGGCCTTTGGCAACTAGCTACTCAACATAATTCATAACATCTTTCGGGTCCAACAACCATTCATGACTTATGTTCCTTTTTCGTTTAAATAGCATGTATCCACCTCGCGTGTAAAATGATTTAAAATACAGTAAAGAGCGAGGCTATAGAATCACCTTAAGTAGTAGTAGTAGTATTACGAAGACGTAGACAGAAAACAATCACCGACGATGAGGACGCCCCTTGAATTCAATTTCAATACCTAGCAAACAAGTCTCGCAATGAATCAACACTTTACAGTACCTTCAAGTACTGTATTTACAAAATTAAGAATACTAAATGTTCATACAACCCACACCAAAACCTCAACCAAGTGATATTTACTAGACACATCCATTGTTCTACGTTATTAAAACATTTACTCGATTTATAATTCTGTCGATACATACCTAATGTACGGACTGAATTCTCATACTTAAACATCACAAATTTTTATGAAAATCGCTGTAGACTTCATTTATATCATGTAAAAATCCCATAAAAATTTTCATAAAAAGATATCACTTTTAAGTCACGTTGCCCAACACATTTCCAACCTTGAAAATCCGGACAGATTTGCACTCTTACGTTGTACAACCAATTTGACTCACTTAACCATTTCGGTTTGCAAAAACAAAATATAAGTTTGAAAATAGACTCACAAACCCAAGTTTTGAACTAAATAACAGCCCTCAATCATTTTTAAAGCTCTATTTATAGTCCCCGAGATTTGACCTAAAATTGAACATAAATTCGGATTACGTCGACCTTCATCTCCCGGTACACAAAACTTTAAACTAACGTAACTTTTGACTCGTCTAGAGCTACAATCTCTATCTTATATCAAATCGAAGCTAAAAAGAATCTCCAAAACTCTATCCTATAATAAAAATCTGGACTCAAACTTAAAGTTAGGAAAAATGGCCTTGAAAAATCTGATTAAAAATAACGCTTTGCAAATCACGTTTCTACCCATTTTCAACCCATCCAAACTACTCCTATGATCCTAAAATTATCTATAAACTACCCTAACACTTCAACAACATCCTAAATCACTTGGATATATCATTCTCACAAAAACCCATTTCAAAAAATTCACATGCAATCTAACCAACCAAAAAGAAAAATCATTTAAACAAGTATTTAAACACAAAACCATAAGCTAATTACATCAAAAATCAAAATCAACAAACACCCCCTTTTTTCCGTGGGTTTAAAGAACAAAAACACCAAAAAAATATTTTTCTAACTTGTTTAATTGTTTCCTTTCACTTATAAACACATATTTAGAACATGCAATGAAGAATAATAGATCAAAACCCACTTAATCAAAAATAATTTTTTTTTGAAAAATCAAAGATGATGCATGTATGATTAAATTAGTTAGAAAGACTTACAAAGGTAATCGGAAGAATGGTCTTTGATTAGTTTTTCTCAAAACAAGAAAAAAAAATGGTGATGTGATGGTGGTGGTGGTGTTGGCCGATGGCCAAAGAGAAGAAAGAAAGAGAGTGGGAAAATTTTTGGGGAAAAATGATTTAGTGTGTGTTTGTTTGTTTGTTTTAAGAATTTGGGAGGGACATTTTTGCAAAATTGGCTTTCTTTTGGCCTTAATGGCAAATTAATATATAAAGAGCGGGAATTTAACCCAACTGTCGGTTTTAAATTTTTGCGGGAGTCGGGGTTTATCCCGGCTACTCCAAAATGAGTTTAAATGGGTCAAACGCACCCAAAGGGAATAAAAATGGTTCCGACTCGACTTAACACGAAATAAAAATAAAAACTTCGAAAAATCCAAATATCGATCAATCGATAATAATAGATAAATTTCGGGCATCCGTCGGTATCGTAATCGTCATCGGTTCCTCTTAAATCGTGAAACGTTAAAATTAAGACCTCCAACCTTGGTTTCAACTTAAACCGTCAAACATATAATCCACAAAAATTCTAAAATTTTCAAAAATATACGTAAAATAGGATTAAATAGCGACGTCGATTTCTGGGGTGTTTCAGGCATATTCAAGAAACTTAGTCACGCGACAATCTACAAATGACAGAAAATGCCTCCCTTACTTCTTTCCATGTCATCATAGATGAAAGAAACATGGTAAGTATACACATCAAGATAAAAAGAAGGATTTATTTATCAGGATATATCATGGATACTACATGTACAAACAACACAACTACAAAGATTCATCAACCAAATCACAAAAGAGCTAATAAAGACACATCATAGATCATGAAGGTAAATTTAGATTGCATTGAGGATTTAATCAAAATTGTGACAAGATATGTCACTACAATCATCTACCGAATAAAACTCAAAAGATATTATGTTTCATCACAATACTACACCACAAAGTCTAAATAAGTTCGATTACAATAAGGAAATAAAGATGAAATACAAAGAAACTAATCACGTGATGATCCAAGTGCTTCTTGGGCAACAGCTCCTCATCCTTCCTATCATTGCTGTCAGAACCATCATTCTCTTCTACCTACCCTTTACACCTCAAAGTAGACTCATAACACGGTGGCAACTCACTCCCATAAATTAAATGCTCACCCCTACACGACGGGTTGATCATAAAATGAGTCTCAATACGACTCTGATCATCTTTAAACTTCCAACCTTGCCCAAAAAATGGTCTCACATGAGACTCCCAAATGCTCATCCTCTCAAACCTAGCTCTTTCATCCTTGAATTTTTCAAATTCAGCACCAAAAGTATTAACTTCAACTTCACTCACATTTTCCACAGCCTCATTATCTTCCCCATCCTCGTCTATCCACTCGTTGTGACCTTGCGGGTTCGGAGCATTCGGTCCACCTCCAACTCCTACAACATACCCGTCTCTATTACCATTCGGCATTACTTCGGCCATTTTCTACAAATACAGAAAATTCGAGGGTATATAAGGTCATTATTCGAAATTATATATGCATGCTCATGCAATGCAATGTAGTACTTATGCTATAATATGCAACAATATGATGATTATGCAATGCTTGCAAAAGAAAATTACGATGACAAGTACTCGACGTACTTTCAACAATATCAATACATTATCATAGTATTTACTTAATAAATACTTAGGAATTCATTTCAGTTTTTTAGGGATACATTTAACATACAAAACAAGACAAACTAAAAGTAATCTTACCAGAGTCTCGCGGAGAAGTTGCGTGCTTTTGTGAAAAAAATATTTTCGACACCAAAGTTATTGTTTAGGACGTTTTCAAAACCGACCTAGTTCTCTATAACTTGTGGCTCTGATTGCCAATCTTTAACACCCCTAAATATACTGTGCAGCGAAATACACAATTGGGTGCTAAACACAAGCAACATTACACAAGCTACATTGAACGACCTCAAAATGAGACGTTTAAAATAAAAGGTAAATAATTTCAACAACGTCTAAAACCTTTCATCCCAGATAAAACAAGTTTAAACATTCAGAGTAGCGTTTTAGTCCCCCAAGGATCTCGACCATCCAACCAAATTATTTTACCACAATACATAACCATACAACAAATTGTTTATGACAAAAGGGAAAAAAATAGTTTTAGACCACACAACCACAAAAGCAAACCCGCAACCTTCCCAAGCAAGCACCGCCATTACCACCTTCTATGACCTGAAACACATGCTTAAAAGGGTCAACAAATAATGTTGAGCGAATCTATAGGTTTATCAAATCATTATTTGAACACAAATGAAAAATCAGTCATTATGATTCAGTAGTATTGTTGTGCACACAAACTATTGTTCAGGTATTTCGTCTTATAGCAACAACTATATAATAGTATTAAGCTCATGACACCGACCCTTTAACTTAGTCACCAACGCGAAAAGCCAGCCTTACTAGATGAAACCATTTCCCTTCTAGGGTATCTGCTGCCAATTATATACTACAATTCTTATCCCAAATTATCCGTCCGCAGAGGTTACTCGGCGTAAAACTCTCGTCTAGGATAGGATAGTCAACCACATAGTACTATTATTTGTATAAGAGGATATTCCTATCCCACACAAAGGGAAGACGATAGTTAACGGTTCATGAATTTAGGGTCTTTAGCAGCAAGGTACTTATATAATTCAACAACATTCGGGTCCAATAATTATTCATGACTTGTGTTCATTTTATTTAAAATAGCATGTATCCCCCTCGCAGGTTAAATTCATTTAAAACAAGTATAAAGCGAGGCTATAGACTCGCCTTAGTAGAAGAAGTAGTAGTAAGACGATCGCCGACGATAGTAGATGCCTGGTAACACTCGGAAGCCGCAATCTACCAAATAAGGCGCACACTTTAATAATATACTCAAGTATAACTCATACTTAGTAAAACCAAAGTTAACAATTCAAAAATAAACCCATAAGAAAAACCCATACAAGTGATACTACTAGACGCCTTTACATGTTTACTTTACTAATCAACACTTCCGATAGCATTCTGCTGGTACATACCAAATGTACAAGTTGTTTTCCCCTACTTAGACACATTCAAATTTTATGAAACTACCTGGAGAACTCACTCATAACCTGTAGAAAGCCCTCCAAAAATTTCATCAAAAGATCTTGCCCTTAAGACCTTCTGCTCAATACATCTTTGACTTCTAAAATTCGGACAGAATTACGCCTTCAACTCACAAAACCATTTTGACCATCCAAACCATTTCCGTTTGTAAAACCAATACTAAAGTTTAATAACAGACTACTAACCTAAGTTTAGAGACCAAGAAAATCCCTTGAACATTTTTGAAACTCATTTTATAGTCCTCGAGATTTGACCAAATATCAACAACAATTTCGGGTTGTGTTGACACTCATCTCCCGTTACACAGATAATCAAACTAGCATAACTTCTTCCTCGTTTTGAGTTAGAAGCTTTAATTGGTAGCAAAACGAAGCTCGAGAAAATCTCTACAACAATATCCTATCAACTCAACTTCAACTCAGACTTAAGACTTTCAAAAACACCTCTAAACTCACTGATCTACACTTATAAAAATTATATTAAACCATCTTTTCAATCTATTCCATCAACTCCTAAACCCCTAATAACACTTTATAATCAACCTAAACCATTCTAAATACTCTTAATCACTTGTATGATTATTCTTTAATAAAACCCATATCAAAAATCTTATATGCAATCAAAATTAATTAATTGAAAAACAAATAAATTAAGGCTATAAACACATACCAACTAAGTAGCAAGATCAAAACCCACAAAACCAAATACCCTCTTTGGGTCGTGGGGTTTAAAGAACAAGAACACCAAAAAAAAAACTCCAAGCTTGTTTAATTGATTCTCCTTGATCCTAAACACAAAATAACAACATGCAACAACAAAAATAGACCAAAACACATTTGTTCATCATAAAAATTCTTGAAAATAATAATGTGTTGCATGTATGATTTCTTTAGCTCAAAACACTTACCAAGTAATTTCCAAGATGGGTCTATGCTTAGTTTCCTTCAAATCAAGCTAGAAATTTTTTTATGGTGATCTTTGTGTGGTTTGGTTGGCCGTGAGTTTCATAGAGAGGGAGTGAGAGATTTGTTGAAAATTTTAAGTATATAAAATGAAGTGTGTGTTAGTGGATTTTGTTTATATAGTGGGGCGGGGATAAAAAAATGTAAATTGAGCTTTCTTTTGGACTTAAATGTAAAATACAAGCTAAAGAGCGGGAAATGACTAGTAGTCGATTTTTTCAAAAATTTACGGGAGTCGGTGATGTAGCTTGAAACAAGGATAGATAAATTGGATCTATTGATTCCGAAGAATACTAGAGACAATTTCTTCCAACAATCGTTGATTCAACGAATACCGATTATTAGGTTGAAAATCAAACAATAAACCCTAATCTTGGTTTATGTCAATTAACACAAGACATTTTTTTTATTTAACACTCAATATCCAATACAATGAACAAATTCCTAATTTTATAGGAAAACTAAACTTGGGAAAAAATAAAACATTATTCTTCCCAAAAACACAAAATAAGAAAATTAATTAAAAGATACCACAAAATAAGAAAATTAATAAAAGATATCAACCAGTTTATTTTTTATGTTCCTCCATCATTCTTCCTCACTTCAAAAAACTCGTCCTCGAGTTTGTGTCGCTCGTCCTTGTACTCGTAGCATCCAAGTTTGCATCTCTTGCATCAAGTTTCCTTTCTTTAAAATGACTCGACCACGAATCTTGATCGTCTTAAAACCCAACTTATCGATCATGATATTTTGGATCATTGTAGGACAAAGATTTTTAGCCACAACAACAGTGTCTTCAATATTGTCTTCTTCCCCACCAAATTCTTTTTTCGCCGTAAATCCTTCTTTTTCCTCAATGACATCTTCAATGTCTGTGTCATAAACTAGCATCGGTTCTTCTTCATATTCATCAAATATGAGAGGTCCATCATAATCATCACTAGCCGCACCATAATCTTCCCATTCATCAGAAGAACCATCAACCTCAAAAAACGGATATGCTAACATCTTAATCAGGAACTTCGGCTCTTGATACCAACTGATGTAGCGAAACAAGGATAGATAAATTGGATCTATTGATTCCGAAGAATACTAGAGACAATTTCTTCCAACAATCGTTGATTCAACGAATACCGATTATTAGGTTGAAAATCAAACAATAAACCCTAATCTTGGTTTATGTCAATTAACACAAGACATTTTTTTTATTTAACACTCAATATCCAATACAATGAACAAATTCCTAATTTTATAGGAAAACTAAACTTGGGAAAAAATAAAACATTATTCTTCCCAAAAACACAAAATAAGAAAATTAATTAAAAGATACCACAAAATAAGAAAATTAATAAAAGATATCAACCAGTTTATTTTTTATGTTCCTCCATCAGTCGGGTTTCGTAAAAATACCTTTCAAAAGTTAAAACGCACACAAAATATAATAATATGCTCCCGACACGACTTTATACGCAATTAAATGAAAACGTCAAAAATATCATACATCGAAACGATCAATAATAAAACGTAAAAATTTGGGCATCCGTCGGTATCGCGATCACTAGTAGTCCTAGTAACTCGTCAAAACGTAAAAATAGGACTTACAACGTTGGTTTCAACTTAAACCGTAAATCACAATAGTATTCAATCTCATCAAACTTTTCAAAAATACTCGTAAAATAGAATTTAATAATGATCTCGGGTTCGGGTTATCACACTAAGGGTCAGGTCCGTGTTCTTCATGCGCATCACGTTATCAATATGGTGATATCTTTACTAAGGGATTGCCTTCTGTGTTGTTTGAGATATTTCGTACCAGTTTGAGTGTTCGTTCCTCTTCCGCTCCAGTAGTGGAGGAGTGTTAGTCGGTATTATTTATTATGTTTATTGGCTTTATTTATTTGTATAGGCATAGCCTACCTTTGTAACTTATATATTTAACACATGAGTTTAATGAAAACCTAGGGAAATTACAAAATTAATAAACTACACTAATGTCCCTCCAGAATTTTGAACTGATTGGTAATTTACAAAGGTTTGTATATATAGACTATTGGCTACGATGGCATCGGGTTAAGGTTGCGATGATGCCTGGTCGTCGAATCTTCTTATGGTTTCTTCAATCGTCATAAGGGCAACGACGTCTCGTATCAGCCCTAAAGCGTCATGGGATGTTTAAAAATAGCGTTGACTAGAACTCCCGACAACATCTATACTTCTTATTTCTAATATTTTTCATCGTTCATAACTTCTTGTATTCTTGGCCCCATTTCTTCCGTACTTCATCCAAATGTTCATATATGCTTCAAAACAAATCAAAATCACACCCAAATGCTCAAAGTCATTCAAATCATAAAAGGAAAGAAATTTAGGACATTTTAAGGCACGTTTAGGTAAATATGGGGGTTGAACGACCCCTAAAAATTGTATAAAATGACACCTCATTAAGTGTTCGCTAATTTGTTACGGAACTCGTGTCATGTCGGTAGGTTTCCAAGCGAGTATGTCTAGGTTACGTCTAAGCAAATTACACAATTCTTTTCGCCTAATTTCTGTCAAAGTGAACCATATGGTTATGGTTTGCTTTAGATACTCTGGGTGAATCACAACCTTAATTATTATCTCCATCGCATGGATAATGGATGAAGGATATGCTTCTAGTTCTGAAGCTATTGTACATTCTAGCAACACGAATTTGCTACTCTATAGCTTGAGTACTCCTCCTAGGAGAGGAAATTTCAACATTCCGTAAGCCATTGATAGAACTACCTAGATTTTTATTATCTCGGGCCTTTTGATTATTCATTGTATGGAGATAGTGATCGGACTATTACCACGTTCATCCATGAGGAAGCTGAGTGCTATGTGTCAGCTATTGTTACAAACAATGATAACTGACCCAACGACGATGATATCTCTCTACTAAACCCCAAGAGTGGCGTAGTGACCATGATCGTTTGGATTTTGACCTCCAAATAAAGCATGTTGAAGAAGTGCTCGTATAGTACTTATGAAGTTGTCCCCCTGTCCACGTACATGCAATGTATGAAATGGCCCCTACTTCTACATCAGATATCATGATACTTTCTCGTCCACCGTCATCACCTTGGGGGGCAGAAATGAGACTTTTGGATTTGGGGAGAAACTTTGTGTGGCCTTTTTCCTGGTTATCCTTAGCCAAGGTTGGACCATGAGGATCACTAGTACTTTATCCTTTTCGCACATTTCTCCATTCGTCACCGCCTTTGGCTGGTCTCTCCCATTGTTTTGCTTAAGTTCTTTGATTACATGTGAGAGCTTATCGACTTTGATTAGTTCTTCAATTTGTTTCTTCAAATGTATGTACTCATTAGTGTTATGACTATGATATTTGATAATATAGGTAGGTATATAAATTCCACGGATCACGATTTAGAAAAACAGAGCTTGAACTTAAAAACCGAAAGATTCGTTCTCGAATGAGGTGGTTATATGGCCAATAATACGTTTTTGGATTAATTACGCTTTTGAAATGAATAGGATTTAAAATTAAAGACGAAACTACACTACGACGGATTAAAAATACAATGAATTACGTTGGCACGCAGATCGAGACAAAATAATATTAAAATAATCAAAAATTATAAAAGAATCTAAAAAGTTGCAAACTAATTTATTTTAACCTAATTTAATCAAAAATGAAAATAAAAACTTTTAAAAACCCTTAATGGGCCCTAAAACAGGCCCAAACCTAAAACAATTCAAAGTTAATGGGCTTTTTGGCCCAAAAAAAGTTAGAAAAATAAAGTTGAAAAAGCCCTATCTGACTTAAATTAAATTCTAAGAACAATTTTTTAAAGGCCCAAAAGATGAAAACCAACTTATCACAACTTAATAAGCAATAAGTTGTCTTATTAGGCCTTAATAAGCCAAATAAGCAAAAGACTTAGTGCCATAAGATGTGATTAAGCAGAAATTCCTCTTTTGGGATAACTAAAACACAACAAAAAGAAAATTTGAAAAAGGTTAAGTAAATAAGCTAAAATAAGCAAGAAAGTAAAATCCAAAAAAATACAAAATAGTCAATTTAGGGTTTTAGGACACTACAAGAGCTGGATTTTTGTAAAAAGCTAGGAAATAAGCTAATTAAGACAAAATAACAAAGAACAGTCCAAAAAGCTAACCAGAATAAGTTGGATAAGCCAATATGCACTTTTATAAAAAGAAAATAAGTTACTTCCCTAGTGAAAACTTAAAATTAAGACTTGAAACTTTGAAAATGGAAAAATAAGTTGAGAAAACTAAGGTTAACTACAAAAAATAAATTTTTGCTAGATTAAATAAGCTAGAATTATGAAATAAGAAAATCTGGTCACTTTTGTACAAATAAGCTAAAATTTCCTTTAGGGATTTCGTAAGGAGTGTGTTATTTTATAGCTAAACCATTTCTAAAATTCGTTTCTTCAAAACACACATTTTTTTGCAAGTTTTATTTTTTTGCTAAAATTTGTATATGAGAGAAATCACATTTTATGTGTTATTTTAAAATCACGTGTGATTTCAACCTCTTTATAAGACGTGAATCAAAATAGACTGCTATTTAATAGCCAAACCCTTTCTAAATTTACATAACTTGAAACAAACACGTTTATTTTAAATAGCTTTGGTTAATTTTTTTCTTAGGGTACCTATATTAGTGAGCCTAAGCTATCTATAAATTTTCTGCCATCTTAGTTTTCTCTCTTGTACGATCAACATACAACCTATTTGGCATAGTAAGGCGACCGATCTACAAAGCAACTAAACACAAAATAAGTGTAATTTGTGTGTGTGAGGAACAAGTCATGACCTCGACATGCTTCTCCAAATAATTAAAACACTACCAAGTCGAAGTGGGGTGTTTCAATAGTGGTGACCGAGTTGGGTAGGGTTCAATCTACCCGCTCGGCCGCCCATTGTGACAAGCCTCGATGTGTCCTATGCAAAATCTTTAGTCATGAGCAATATCTATATCCAAAAATGGTTAAGATTACTCATATTGTTGATCCAACTTATGATGGTTTCCAAACTGTATCTAGTAAGAAAAAACGTGAAGAAAATGTGTTAACAATGGTGGTAAGACGAGTGATCAAACTGTTGGACAAAATTTCACTATATCCTTAAGGCTTCAGTTAGTTTACCTACAAAGGTAGTCTCTAATGTTAGTACATCGTCTGAATCGGGTTCGGGTAGGCCTTCCAAGGCTAGTGATGTTTCTTCGTCGTCTATAGATGATCAGACTCTGAAGAGTGTAGGTTGAAAACATTTATGATGAATATTCACACTTGTTCTACAACAAGCCCGGGGTTTCCAAAGATCCTAAGTTCAAAACGTCATTTATTTAGTTTTTATTTTCTCTTGTTATCTCTAATAATTTCTTATGTGATTTATTTTTATGACATGTCATATGCACAGATTTTAGTGTTTATCAAGCATTCTTTTTTTAAACGACAGTTTTGGTGCATCGGAGTATCTTGCGTGCCACCGAGGCACCAAGTCTCTCGACCCGAGTTCGAATCATCTCACGAAGAGAATATCAACCCCCATGCTAGCCATCCAGTTTCCTATTAAGGGGCTCCAAAACATTGCGCTGGGATTCGAACCCGGCTGCTAATTTTGGGAAAATCCCCCACATGGGGAATTGTAGGAATCAAACTCCTAACCTCCCACACATGGAGACTATAACCGGATGCATCCATGCAACTGAACTGGACTTCATTTGCTCAAGCATTTTCATTTGAGGTCAATGTGATACTTAATATATGAGAAATGATTGCAGGGGTGGAGCTAGTATGAGGACTAGTGGGTGTTGAGCCACCCCAATCGGCCAATTTTACTTATTATTTATGTGTATTAAAAATTATTTTCTCACTATCTTCTACATTCAGCCTCCCCAACGTAATGAACTTTTGCCTTAAGTATAGTTAGCATCCCTCAACTAAAAATCCTGGCTCTGCCCCTAATTGATTGGCACACTCAAACTTTTGATTAAGACACTCAAATTTACAATTTGTTAAACAACAATGTACCTGTTCAATGCATAGTTTGAAGTGTCTCAATCAAATTTTTGAGTGTATAAATTATTAGTCTTAATATATACTTAATTGTTTTTTTTATGTAATAAACGTGGTCCTAAAGGCCTTTTTTTAAAAAAAAAAAAAGAAAAAAAAGAAAAGTAAAAAAGAAAATCACACAAGCTAAAAGCGGTATGAATATCTAGCGTACATTCAGTTCTGGAGAAAGTACAGGGGCCAAAAGTACCAAAAAGAGAAAACAATATCAAAATGAAGAGAAGAAAAGAGCTGTACGGTACAAACAGACATTGCATGTCGAAAAGTCCAATCGGAAAATAAAACTCTAGTAACATAGAAGTACACTAATAATAACGGCGGACTTAAAGTTGTCTGATTACATGGTTCGATCATTAGCAGCATGGCCTCTGATCATCTGACTAATATCCCGCTTCCTAATACTACTGACCCAGGTTATATTAATTATATATTTACTCACTAAGGTTTTTGTTTTTTTTTTTAATAATTTTTTATTAGGGTTTATGATCCTGCTGCCTTTGGACCATAATTAGTTTTTTTATGATTAGGGTTTTGATTGGTTTTGTTGATTAGGGTTTTGACTGATACTCAAATAACTAGTGGGGAAATCTATTTGTGTTATTCTTTGGTTAGGAATACTCCATTTCATCGGGTTTTTTTTTTCGTAACCATGATCAGGAGGATTAGGGGTTTTTAGCGTTTGATTGATAGTCAAACAATTAGTTTTGGGGTCCGTTGTGATTGTTGTCGTAATTGTTATTGATTTTAATTAGGGCTTATGATCCTGCATCCCCGGTTTGGACTATAATTAGTTTTTTTTAAGATTAGGGTTTTGATTGTGGTATATATGTTTTTGCTTATTTTGATTAGTGTGATTAGGGTTTTGACTCGTAGTTAAATAACTAGTGGTTAAATGTTTGAAATCTGATGCTGGTAATTGATATGGAATTTGTGGTAGTATCCACTTTGATCGGGATTTTTGGTTTCCGATACCGCCAAATACTCAACTATGATCAGGATGATTAGGGGTTTTTAGATTAGTTTTAGAGTCCGTTGTGATTGTGGTCGTAATTGTTATTGATTAACATTTGTTAATAAATTTACTGAGTTTTCTTTTTTACTATGGTGTTAAGCTGTAAATTGTTGGCTGTATTCAATTCAGTGAGTATGAGTACGGTTTATTAGTGTTTGACTGATGGTCAAACAAGTACCTTTGAATGAGTTATTGCAGCTATTATGGTTAGGTGGGATTGCTTGGTATGGAAGTTGTTATCTAAGTTTTAATGCTGAAAAATGTTGGTTGTATTAATTTCGGTCAGTATGATTAAAGAGTTACACATATGATGTATTTAGTGCTTATTGACTTACCAATATGCAACATAAAACCGAATAGGCGAAAAACTTCGAAACTCAAGGTTGTCTTATCTGGGTGAAGGAAAGTCACGGATGAGGCTTCATTGCTTAATCCTCCAACCTTTAGAAGTACCATGTTAGAAGTGTATGCCTTCGAGGCCGCTGTGGTTGCTGACAAGGATATTGCTCGTGTGATATTTGGGAGTGTCTACACTGAGTTGTGATACACTTTGTATATGGTATGATGCATACCATACAAGACATGTGGCATGGAAAGGCATTTGATGAAATCTTAGAATTTATCAACATGCTCCACACTTTGGATCCCACGGGCTAAATGCAGATCTTGTTGAGACCATAATTAAGAACATGCCTTATAGGGAAATAACTTAACTATGGAACATTGGGACATAGTGCTTGGTAATATTTAATTGATTTGAAACTTTTGATTAGAAGTGCTTGCCAAAAGTTGGAGCATTGCTGATAAGAAACCATGGCATTAAACCTTATAGGTGGTTCTCACACCGGAGTTTTGTTGAATTCGAGGTGGCTAGGTCCAATGGGTCTAGCATTTCAGGGTTGTTCATGATGGAACATTATAACTCTCTTTTGAAATTCCCAAGTATTGATACTAATATGTATTTACTCTTGCAACGAGGAGTAAAGGGGACGAAGGACCGGAAGATATATGCTGACATCTGAACATCTGAACTGAGGCTTATGAATTTTAAAAGAGAGTTATAATGTTCCATCATGAGCATACGTGACGGGCTAGACCCATTAGCCCTAACAGCCTCAGATTCAACCAAATCTCGGTGTGTCGACCACCTATTGGGTTTAATGGGTGGGCCCCTTATTAGCAATGCTCCAAATTTTGTCTAAGTACTTGTAATGAAGTCTCAGTCTTCAATTGAATGTTACAACTTACAAGCACTATGTCCCAGTGTCCCATACTGAAGTTATCTTTCAGGCATGTTATTCATTATGGTTTCAACAAGATCTGCATTCCAAAATGATCCAATCTCTCCATATAATCCTTCAAAACGTCGGATGACACCCGATAACGTTTAGACATACATGTATTATATGATATGCATCATACCATACACAATGTAACTGCGAGCTATCCAACTCTGGGTATACACTTCTTGCATGGTACTTTTAAAGGTTTGAGGATTAGGCGATCGAGCCTTAATAAGGTGTGTGACATTTCTTCACTAGATAAACAACACCTTCAATTTCTCATACCAGAAAGTTTTGCCTAGACGTTGCAGCAAAACATTTGCATATTGCATGATTAAAATCATCCGCAAAATACATATGCAAAGTTCGATTTAGTAATTTGATATTAATATCCGTTTTGCAATTTATAACCAATATAATTGATTTCAAAAGCATAAACAGCGAGGGGTCTATTGGTAAGTCAATAAGCACTAATTACATCATATGTGTAACTCTTAGAACTTCACAGGACTTGGTAATTTATAGTCGAACAAACTGTTGGCTGATTTGGTTTTTTAGTATTTGACTGCTAGTCAAACAAGTACCTTCGAATGAGTTGTTGCAGCTATTATGAATAGGCGGGATTACTTGTTATGGAAGTTGTTATTTACTAGTTTTAATGCTTTCTTGATTCGGAAAACATTTACTATTAGCTGCTAGTCATTTTATTTTACTTAAATTTTTTCTGGTGTAAATTTTGACCAGCACCATGCATTTAACTAATAATCCACCTAGTGAAGTGTTGTGTATTAATGCAAAGTAACTGTTTTGCAGGTGGAGAAGTAGTTCCTGTCCACATTGTTACTCATGCAAGTCAACTTCCACCTGAATTCTTGCATCCGTCTGCCGATAAGAAGTTGGTCATCGGCTTTGACTGTGAGGGTGTTGACCTTTGTCGCAATGGATCTTTGTGTATCATGCAGGTAAAAAATAAAGCCTCTTGCATGTCTTTGGTCTATTAAAATTTCAGTATATTGACTCCATGTTATTCTCTATATTTGCACAATAGAGATGAAAGGGGTGTTTGGTGTTGCGTTTTCCAAGCGATTATATAGTGGTTGTCTTTTCAAGTTGTAGATCATCACTTCCTGGTGTTTGGATTTACAAAAATTTGATTATCATTATATGATTATTTATTATGGGGGTATTTGACAAATAACTATATAACTATATAAGTAACTACATAATTAAAGCATTCTAAAACACTCACATTATTGATTATCAAATTATACTAAAAAAATAACTAAAGCACATTAAAACGCTTTCATGCAACCCATTCTGTTACATAATCAGTTTCGAAACATATTGCCAAACACCCCCGAAATGTGACAGTTTTCCAGAATCGACTAATATCTCTAATATTAAAACTTAACACTATTGTGGCTACGAATTGTGCAAATTTTACTGTCATCAAGTTTATCACTTCTCACTTCGATCAATAACATATATTATATTTATCCCAAGTCCCATCTGCGTTTCTGTGTTATAATGAAATTGTGCCTAATCAGTATTATGTTTTTCTTGGAGTTGACAGCTAGCGTTTCCTGATGCTATATATTTGGTTGACGCAATTGCGGGTGGAAGGGCACTTGTGGAAGCCTGTAAGCCTGCACTTGAATCTAGTTACATCACTAAAGTAATTCATGATTGCAAACGCGATAGTGAGGTCTCTAATTGATTTAATCCATTTCTTGCTTTTCCACTTTTTTCAACAAGTGTGTTTGTGTGATGATTTCTGACTTTCTGTTTACTCTTATTTTGAAGGCATTGTATTTTCAATTCAACATCAAGCTTCACAACGTTTTTGATACTCAGGTATACTGCTTTCCATTGTGCTGGTTATCACCAGGTTCGTGATATTGAATTTTCATTTATTCATGTTGGCTAATTTATATGTGATACAGATTGCTTATAGTTTGATTGAGGAGCAAGAAGGCGGGACAAAAGTGCCAGATGACTACATATCGTTTGTTGGTCTTCTTGCGGATCCACGTTACTGTGGTACTTACCCTCAACTTTTGTCATTTCATTTCTAATCACTGTAATATTGGAATTCTCCATAAAATACTTTTAATTATCTCATTTTGCGTTATGTTACAAAGCAAGTTCTTAATCAATACAAGCTTACAAAGTTATGACAATAAAATCTAAAAAGAACCTAGTTATGATTTGAAGAAGATACGACAATCATAATCATTGTCTTAGTTTCAATATTTAAGTAATTTATTTTATCTTAATGTTTTGTTTTGCCATGTGCAATCATTTCTCAATTGTATCCGTATTCTCACCCAGAGGTTTTAATGTCAGGTATGTCTTATTTGGAAAAGGAAGAAGTTAGAGTTCTTCTCAGACAGGTTTGTCACTCTTACAGTGCCTTTAGAAATATGTATCCTGCGCCCTTGGTTTAAAAAAGCGCGCCTTTTTGTGCGTGAGGCGTGGCGAGGGGTCATCGCAGCGGCACCCTTGATGCACAGCTGTTACATAAAGCGATTGGAAGCGGTCCTTTTTGACGCCTTAGAAGAACGCTTTTTACTGCCTCAAGTGTTTTTTCTTCTGAAAATGACATTTAAAAGGGTTTTTTTATTAATCTTTTCCAGTTGGCATTTGGACTTGTATTAGTCCAAAAATGACATTTAAGCTCAACGAGTTTGAATTATGGTTTTTAACATAGTTACAATCATTGTGTACAAAGCATGCGCCTCACCTACGAGAGGCGTGCGCTTTTGCCTCATCTACCAGCGCTTCTCGCTTTGGACCCTTAACGCAACGGACCGCTTCTCTCTTTTTAAAACCAAGCCTGCGCCTATTTGATAAAGTTAGCATGATACAAGAAAATTTGACTCCACATAAGAATCAGTGTCTATTTGTACTGCTAATTTCCTGTATGATGCTTTAAGTTTGTTACGGTATAAACTTTATGGATTATTATTAGCATAAGGTTTTGAAGTTTTTGTTATGTGGAATGTACCAGGATCCCAACTTCTGGAAATATAGGCCATTATCTGAACTGATGGTGCGTGCAGCTACAGACGATGTGCGATTTCTTCTGTACATATATAACAAAATGGTGGTGAAGATGAACTCAAAATCATTATGGTATCTTGCTGTTCGTGGTGCACTTTATTGTCGTTGTTTCTGCATTACTGATAATGGTTGTGTAGATTGGCCACCTCTCCCTCCGGTCCCTGGTTTGTTCTTTATAATATTCTTTATTTCTTTTTTCTATTGTAAGTTTGTTCATCTATTTTCCCAAATAGATGTAGAATAATAATTACTTACTACTTTTAATTAAATGGCTCATTGCAGAGAACGTCGTCAATGATAACAAGGCTCTTGAGGAAGAAATCCTATCGGTTGTCGATGTTCCACCAGGGAAGATGGGGCGCGTTATTGGAAGAAAAGGAGCTTCCATTTTAGCTATTAAGGAGTCTTGCAAGTAATCTTTCTTGTTTTTTGTTTATCTTACGTTTATATATCGGCTTTTTTCCTCCATTGACTAGTTTTTTGTTCCGACAGCTGTGAAATATTCATTGGCGGTTCCAAGGGACCACCAGACAAGGTCAGTTAATACCTTCTTTTAATCATAGATCCTCTTCGTATACAAATTTGCTACCTTTTTATTTATCTACTGCCTTTTCTTATGAACTAATGAGGTAGACTAGTAAAATTTACATGAAAAGAAGTACACACTCGAAAGCCTTTCACTTCTGCTTGAATGGTAACATGAGCAAATCTTTAGTTATAGGAAAAGAGCTTTTATCTCATAGTCAGACCTCATAAGTGTGGGACTACCCAAATTGCATGTTCGAAGGGTACCCAGTGAAAAGCCATAGCATGTTGCCAC
This sequence comes from Glebionis coronaria, assembly GCA_025667525.1. NCBI lineage: Eukaryota > Viridiplantae > Streptophyta > Magnoliopsida > Asterales > Asteraceae > Glebionis > Glebionis coronaria. The sequence continues at coordinate 176,270,887 of CM046874.1, forward strand.
ACCGCGTCGTTTGCCATAGGCCATAGCATGTTGCTATGCCACCATGCCCCTTGTTGTGAAGCATCACACAGATACCACATTCAGCTTTGTTCAAACTCCAAACTATTTTTGTCTTATAAAATGGAATGTGTATGAATAGAGTTATATGTGCAGAATCTAATATTAAACTTGATGTGGGGTTGCAGGTTTTTGTAATTGGGCCAGGGAAAGAAGTGAGGAAAGCTGAAGCCATACTAAGGGGCAGGATGATGGATGTCTATTACTAAAAGGGCCTATGTTTTGTATCACTTTCCTTTCTTCTTGCATATTTGTGTAATAAGCCGAATTGGAAAATGGTTCCCTTGGGTTTCACAATAGGATATGTGGGATATTGGTAATGATGTCATTTCTACTCTTAGCATGTAGGGATGGTATGGAAATGGTTCCTTGTGCACCTGCACATTGGTCGAATTGTGTGTCTTAAGCCAAAAAAATTTATATCTTTTCACCAATCTAAAGCTTAATTGTTCTCCTTTATGAAGCTTCTCAGCGGAGAACTTGATAGTCCTCTCTGATAAAGCTTCTCATTGGATGGGATAACTTGATTTCAGTTATGGTGCTTGATACTTGTGATTAGTTAAAAAAAATAAATAAGTGCTATTTGAAATGGAATTAATGAATTTAATGTTTATCAAGTTGTATGAAAATTGTTAGTTATGTTTTAATTGATAGATGGCTGCAAACTTAAAAGGTTAAAACTGGCTGCTTACATCAAGTCATTTGTTAATTAAATACTATTAAACATGCCGTAAGACTATTTTGTTGATTATACTATTTGTGAGGTGAGTTCTACCTTGGCAAAAAGCCACACGTTGCTTCTTACCTTTTTGAAACTATTGTGCTGGTTATGTAAACCTTTCGAACCGTAAGGGCTTATATGTAGTTATTTATGTCTTAATTTAAGTTTGGGAAGTTTGTGTTTGTTTATGATTGTGCAGGGTCTAATTAGTAAATATGAAGAGAGTAGAACACAATCATCTTTCACAGACAGTTTCTCTCAAATCAAGATTAAGGTTTCAATCATAATATTTTTTAGATCATCTTGAGCTTTTGTGTAGAGTTTGTTAGAGTTTTGTGTGAGTTTTGTTTAGATAAATAGCATCCAGTTTATTGAGGATTGAATAAGAACTTCACAAGATCTTTTTGTTTGCTAAAAGATATGGACCAAGATTCTGCACACATGGTGGTTGCATCCAAAATTCCCATGCTTACTGTTGATCCCTTTGAATAGATCGAGATCCTGTTAAAAATTGTACAATAGCTTACAAACAAACTTGAGCACTTGAGAGACTCTTACTAAACTCTAATAAGTTATGCGAAATCTAACTTATGAAAGCAAATAAGAACAGCAATATACTCTAACTATTCGATTCTTATTAATCGATTGTGGAAATGTACAATAAACTCAATGCACTATGTTTCTTTTATAATCCAAGGAACCTTAGAATATTCTAATTAGATAAGTATATCACATATGATATACTCTCAATATACCTAGAACATATTTTTACTAAAGATATTTCAGTCCTTATCTATACTAGCAACACTTACATTTAGCTTAGCAGTACTTAGCATGTACCGCGCTAACACTAACAGTACTTACTATAACTAACGGTACTTAGTCCATAACTAACGATACTTGGTACTTTTACAAATAATTCCAAACAATCCCCCCTAAACAAGAATGATAACTTGTTGTCGTCTTGTTTTTCTATGTGTTGAAGTATAAGAATACATGTCTTCAAACTTCACTTCAACTTTGGATTGAACTTGGTAATTTCGATCTTTGTACCAACTGAATGTATCCAAACACTGCTGCAGATATTCTTCTGATATGATGAACTCCAGTTCTGTATGAACTTCATCTTTGTCTTCAAAAGTATGATCTTCCGTGTCTTGAACATTCTTTATAGCAACTATATTGTCTTCATAGTTTAGACCTTGTCATCTTGAGATAAAACCTGTGTGGCTCTAAATCATGGATCATCTTCTCCTATTTAATGATGACAAAACCTTATGTATAGTCTCCTTGATAAGCATGAATCTCCTTGAACATGTCACCAATGTTATTTATGAATCAACATTCTTGCTTGTATCACCAGAAATAAATCAGTTAACAACAAACCAATCTGTATTGGCATCATGATTTTTAGCAAATCATCAGCTATCAATGGATTTGATTTATTCTTTACCAGTTAGCCGTACACTCTGGAATAGCCAATACTTTATTCATCAAGAATAAGGTGTACTGATAACCTACAATTTTTGGTAAACTGTCAACCATATAACGGATTTGATAAAGTCTTTACCTAGAATCGTTTGCCCTAGGACTAGCCAACTCTTTGAAATTAAGCATGGTGAGTTAATGACCATGTAGTTTTTAGCAAACTACCAGCTATCAACGGATTTGAGAAGTCTTTACCATAAACCATTTGTGAAGTGCGACTGAAAGTCAAACACTTAAAGTTCCTCATCAGCTTCCTCCTCTCTCTCCAAATCCTTGATTTGCTGCTTAGTCATCCTTATCAACTCCAAAGCACTAGTGGATTCTTCTGAAACTTCTAGTTGAAGATCCAACATCCTTTCTAGCATTCTCCTTCCAAAAGGATATCTCTTCTCTTGAAGCATATAATAAGTAACATCATCTACATTCGATGTGTGTGCTCCACAAGATCTAAAGTATCTCCAGTAAGTAGGAACCTTGTCTTCCAATTCTTTCAATATCTCTTGATAAGCAGTATATGGCTCATATATAATTTTTAGCCCATGAAGCAATAGTGAGACTTGTTCTCTTCCTTCACTTCCTCCTTAGACATACTTGTACAGATCTTGAATATCTTGTCTATAAAGTATATGGAGTATTTCTTCCAATAATCTAAACATCCTTAATGTTCCATCTGTTCTGGTTATCCCATGAGCTTCAAGTCCTTGATTAGTAGCATATGTCCATCTTGTAATGGAAGATTCCTTTCCTAAGATCTTTGCATCCATGCACTGATCTGCAAATCCAACTACCTTTAAGTACTTTCTACAGCTCTCATCACTATCACTTTCTTCATCAATTTTAGACTTTCCCTTTTTTCCTTGCCAGGTGCTTCCTTTTAGTTGATTTCTTTCTCTTAGTACCTCTAGAGGTTCCCTCTTCATGTTCTGTTTGTACAATATCTTCCTCCAAAAGTTCCTCTATATGTACCGTTTCTCCATGTACCGTTGACTGTGTATGTACCGCCTGTACATTTTCAGTCTTTTCAACACTTTGAGCTTTTTTACCCTCATCCAATACTTGAGTTTCAACTACCTTTGGAGTCTCCTTTGCTCTCTTATTCTTCCTAGCATAAATAGTCTTAATGGTGAACTTCCTTCTGTATCAAGTTTGGTGGTACTTTCAAACTGTCTTTGTTGTCCTAGATATTTCTTAACATCTTCAATATCTTTCTTATCTGCTTCAGATCCAATATCAACAAAGTTGAGTTTGCTCCTCTTGTGTTGTTCATAGAGAGCCTTAATCTCATTAAAACTTTTTCTGAGTAGCTAAACATGAGTGAAATGCTTAACTTTTTTTAGATAAGCCATCATCTGGTTCCTTAGTTGATTGGTTGTTGGAGGCTTGATTCTTTCCAATCTCCTCTTTTCTGCAAAGAAACTTTGCTATTCTTTGACCAAATCATCAATAAATTTTGACTTCTCATCATCATCATCATCATAAGCCTTTCTCGCTTCAGCTATCATAGATTCAGCTAGAAGCTCACTTGCTTTCAGTTCAGCTTGTAATTATGTCATATTCTTCAATATTCCATGCTTGCTGTATTCTTTGTGCTTCAAGCAATTCTTGTTGAGCTTCAAGTTATTCTTGTTGTTGTTCTTCATGAAGTCTAGCTTGTAATCTCCAAGCACTTCTTCATCATGTTCCATTTGATGAAATTTCTTCAAGGCATCTTCAACAGTATCTGAATCACTATCTTCTTCTTCTTCTGACTCAGATTACACTTTCTTCTTGCCTTTGTCCTTAGGGTCAATCTTTAGTTGTTTCCTTGAGAACCTGAGAGGTCTTTCATCTTCACCCTCATTTAGTTGTTGACCTGGTATAACAATACCTTTAGTAGCAGGCTTTGAAGTCTGCACCTTCTTACCTCTATCTTGGACTTTACTAGCAACGTTTGGTTGTTCCAATGGTTGATTTTGTTGTACTTGTGGCTCCTCAACCTGTTTTTGTTGTGGCTCTGTTGTTGAAGTTACTTGAGCTTTCACAACATCTTCTTGTTCCTTTCTTTCAACCTCTTCTTGTTTAGCTTTTTCTGCTGAACTTTTCTCTTTAAGACTAAGCAAAAGGTTTGCTAAAGTCTCATTCTCTCCAAAAGATAGAGTAGACCTTTCTTCAGAAGCTGGTAGTGAAGATCTTTGACCAACAGTACTTGCACCTGCAGCAGTACTTGCACTAGGCTTGACAGTACTTGGGTCAGCAATACTTGTTTCACCAGTTTTAGATACTTCTTTTTCATCTACCACCAAGGTATTTTCAGATACCTTCTTCTCCTTAGAATTTGTTTTCTCAATCTCTAACTCTTCAGTTTTGTCAGACCCATAACATTTTTTTGTTCCATCCTTTGAAAGTGACTGTGTCTTTCTGTTGTTGTTGATTTGTAATAACTTGAAAAGTTTGATCAATCTCTTCAAGCTTCTCATATAACCTTTCCCAATTTGATTCTGGAATCACATGTTGTTGTTGTGGTGGTGGTTGTTGATGTGGTTGATCTGTTGCTTCTTCCATTGCTTCAACATTCTGTTGTGAGATTGGCAAGTTGTTGTAACCACATTTTCTTCAAATGATAATGGATTCTGTGGCTGATCTTCCATGTTGGTTTCATGCACAAAATATTCAAATCCATCATCAAATTCAGCATCAAACTTCCTTTCCTCAAAATTTGCTCCTTCCCCAAAACTAGCCTGAATATCATAAGAAGGTCCTGCTACCTCTAATTTCCTCTTCTGTTTGGATGCTTTAAGTTGCTTTCTCCTGAAGGCTCTTAATTTTTGCTTTTGCTATTTCAATTGAGCCTTATGAATGGACTTGTGATGCATGATCCAAGGATTTTCTCTCATCCTTAGCTTTTTGATCTTAGCATTCAGCTCCTCAATCCTTTCATCTTGCAAAAGCTTAGCATCTTGCAAATCTTTAACCTTTTAGATAAACTACTACACAAAGCAGTCAAATTTACAATATCCAATACCTCTGTTGCCCTAGATGGTGGTGAACCACTAGCATCATGTGAAACAGCAGGTGTATGGATCATCTAATCAGAGATTGGTTGTTTATCCTTATGATGAGATGAAGACGTGTGTACTTCTCTAGAGTTTTGGGGAATTTGATAAAAGGGAGTTTGCTGAGGTTCACCATCAGAGCTAGGATCCTCACCCTCTGGTTAACCTCATTTGCTAACATATGGGCAAATAATGGTGTTACAATCCCTGTAAAGTACCTTTCTTAGACAAGAAAGAAAAAGCCCTTTTGTTAAAAGTAGAGACATCTCATGTTTCTGATGACATGGGTAAATTAGGGACTTGGTCATTTATTTTAGCCTGAATAAATCTAGGGTACATTAAGAATTTCTTAGAGGCATCTAAGTTCCTATTCATTCCTTCAAAAATCAATTTTGAGAAGTTGAAAATTCTATTAGTAGCCAAACAAATACCAGCTAATTCCAAAGCAGCAGGAATTTGGTCAAAAGAAGTACTCTTTGAACTTAAACAGTGAATGATAGTATGAAAAAGAAATCTCCACTGAGGTGAAAACAACCCTTTAAATAAAGTAAGTATTTCCCTACTACCCTCATAACCCATGGCTGTAGGGCCATCATGAATTTCTGAATCTGGTAACATACTAATGCCATTAGCATCATTATGTCTCAATGATGCTCTTAAAAGAACTTTTGTGACATATATATTCCTATCATTAACCCTAGCTTTAATGCAAGGTTGATTATGTCGAGTAATAGTAGAGGCAGTCCTCTAAATTTGCTCAATAATAGGAATGGAAACAGTAGGACTTACAGTGAGTGCATATTGTATGCGACTTCTGAAAAGAAAGTCAAGTATCTTATGAAAACCTTGGGAATCAGTGTTCTGAATCAACTTAGCAACTTGGTTGTGTTTAGAGATCACTTGTAGAGCAACCATTGTTGTTTTTGATGATCTAAGATAAGAAATAGAGTTATAGAATCGAGGTGTAAAAATAAAAGATTAGGTGAATCAATTATGTAACTGGAGTTGGTTTATATATGGGAAGCAAACCTAAGCGCGAAGAAACCGCCAATTTTACAAAAGAGACCCTCCAACGGTACAACGGCCAAATAGCGGTACGTGGAATATACGCGGTACTTCAAATATGCCTAGCGGTACTTGGTTCCAAAACGGTACCTCAAAGATAATTACCGGTACATGCAGGCCACTATCGTTGTATCCTCTTTTACCTTGATCTATTAACCTGTAATTACATCACAAGCAATTGCAAACACTATACAATATAATAAACATAATAATTGTACAATTATATCCTCCCCTTAACATATGCAGCAATTATTGGTTGAGCATACCAATATTTGTTACCAAGAACTCAAACCTCTTTTTCTCAAACGCCTTGGTCAATAAATCAGCTAGATTGTTATCTGTATAGATCTTCAAAACCTGAATAAGCTTTTTGTCATAAGCATCTCTGATGAACTGATGTCTTATTTCAATATGCTTGGTTTTGGAGTGAAATACTGGGTTTTTGACAATGCATATAGTACTTTCATTATCAATGTAGATTTTGGTATTGAAACCATAATCTATCATCTGATTCTGAATCCAAAGTACTTGTCCACAACAATGAGCAGCAGCCACATATTCAGCAAGTTGTAGAAGTAGCAGCAATAGTTTGCTTTTTACACTACCAAGAAATAATTCTTCTTCCTATGAATTCAAACCTCCTGTTATGGATTTCCTATCATGATTAGCTTCAGTACAATCACTATCTGAGTAAGCTTCCAAATCAAAGGTAGAGTCTCTAGGATATCATAAACCTAAGTTAGGATGTCCTTTGAGATATTTGAAGATTCTTTTCACATCATGTAGATGTGAAACCTTTGGATTTAGTTGAAACCTTAAACAAGCACATACATCAAACATAATATCTGGCCTGGAAGCAGTAAGATACATAAGTGACCCAATCATGGACCTATATAAGTGAAGATCCACATCTGCACCATGTTCATCTTTTGACAAAGACTTATTGGCTTCAAAAGGTGTACTTGTACTTCTTGTATCTATACTTGAAAATTTCTTCAATATTTTAACAACATATTTATCTTGACTGATAATATTCCATCTTTCCTTTGTTTAACTTGTACTCCTAAAAAGAAAGTAAATTCTCCCATAGAACTCATCTGAAACTTTCCTTTCATCAAAGCTTCAAACTCTTCACACCATGACTTCTTGGTTGAACCAAAAATAATGTCATCCACATATACTTGTACTAAGATGATGTCATTGACATTCTTCTTGATAAAAAGAGTCTTATCAATGGTCCCTCTCCTATATCCATGTTCCAAAAGAAAATTTAACAGAGTTGCATACCATTCCCTAGGAGCTTGATAAAGAACATAAAGAGCTTTGATAACTTTGTAGACTCTATTGGGGAATTTAGGATCTACAAAACCGGAAGGTTGTGATACATATACCTCCTCAGAAATAGTGCCATAGAGAAAAGCACTTTTCACATCCATTTGATAGGCTATAAAACCCATATATGATGCAAAGGCCAAAAATAACCTAATGGCTTTTATTCTTGCCACTGGTGCAAAAACCTCATCATAGTTTATTCCTTCTTCTTGTCTATATCCTTGGGCAAAAAGTCTAGCCTTGTTCCTGACAACAACACCTTTTTACATCCTTCTTGTTTCTGAAAACCCACCTTGTACCAATTACTCTCTTTCCAAAAGGTAGGTCAACAAGAATCCAAACCTTCTGTAGTTCAAACTGCATAAGCTATTCTTGCATAGCATCCACCTAGCTTTCTTCTTCAAGAGCTTGAGAAATGTTCATAGGCTCTATTTGTGATAGAAAAAAAGCAAACAAACAATGTTGAGTATCTTTATGATTTATTCTCTGTTGTTGCTTAACATAACTCATAAGTGCATGGGTTTCAGTACTAGCTTTAACTTGTCTTCTGGTTTGTACAACAGACTTTGGATCTCCAATGATCTGAGCTATAGGATGGTTGGTATTGACTCTATGAGTAGGAATATGACTGACTGGTATAATAGTTTCCAAGTTATTGAAATCAGTCACTGCACCCTGCTCATCATAGGAAGATTTTGAGAAGATTCCTTCCTTTGGACTAGCATAAGCATCTTCATCATCTATAGACTAAAGAATGTCTTCTAGTGAATCAATAGTATTTTAAAAAATTTGATCAGCAGTACTTGGATGTGAAGTATTGCTAGTTTGCATATGTACTGCTGAGCTTTATGATTCCAAGGGTTCTTCTCTAGTGTGCTTAACATTAGCTGTAGCATCCTTCTCTTGATCCATAAGCCTATGAAATTCAGCATGAGAGGCTTGATCATCATTTGGTATTACTGGTTGCTTCTATTATGGACTTGGAAATATATGTGAGACAGGAGGAAAAACTGGTACATATATATAAGCATCATCATCATAATCCTTAGTGTCAGATGTAGAGGAATTCTCTTCTTGAGTACCTGTTCTTATATTGTTAGTTTGGCAGTCTTGTTGCATAGAGTAGTATTTCATGGAATTGGTTAGATAATCCAAATCAAACATCCAAGCATAAACTATTCCTGGGACATTGGGCTTATTCTCTAAGAAATTGACATGTGCATTCTCTTCTACCTTTCCTGATGCCAAATTATAAACCCTATATGCTCTACTTTGTAAAGAATACCCTACTAGATATCCTGAGCCAGACTTTCCATCAAACTTTCCCAACGAATCAAGAGTATTAAAAAGTTAAACATGACACCCGAAAGGTCTTAAGTGACTTATGGTTGGCTTAGTGCCAGTCAAAATTTCATAAGGTGTTTTGTTATGAGGCTTGGTTACTAAAACTATATTAAGCACATAGCATGCCGTGTTGATTGCCTCTGCCCAAAATGTATTAGGCAAAAGTGAATCAGCCAACATGGTCCTAGCAGCCTCAATTAGTGTCCTATTCTTCCTCTCAGCCACTCCATTTTGTTGTGGAGTCCTGGGATTACTAAATTGTCTCTTGATTCGCTTAGACCTATCGAATTCATCAAATTCAGCATTCTTGAATTCTGTCCCATTATCTGTCCTAATGAATAAAACTTGTTTAGTGAATTGATTTTCAACTAATGTAACAAAGACTTTGAGTAATTCATTGGTTTCATTTTTATGTAACATAAAGAAAACCCAACTAAATCTACTAAAATCATCAGTTATAACTAGGCGAAAGGTCTTGTTACTAATACTCCTAATAGAATATGGACCAAATAAAGCCATATGTAAGAGTTGCAAAGGTTTAGTCACTGAATTGACAGTCTTGGTCTTACAATAGGTTCTATGTTGTTTACCCTTTTGACAAGCAACACATGTAAGCTCATTTTGAAAAGATTTGGTAGGTAACCCTCTAACCAAATTTCTCTTAACAAGTTTGTTCAAGTTTTTAAAGTTCACATGACCTAACCTCCTATGCCATAAATTAGACTGTCACTAGAAGCTTTAGCTATCAAACATGTAATACCATCTGTTGGAGTAATAGTATAAAGATTAAAGGTATACATATTTTCTTGCCTAGGTACTTTAAGCAGTATTTGAGACTCTTAGGCATCTCAAAATTTGAAGAGAGTACCATACAATCTGTATTTATAAAAAGTACCTTGTTCTTTTTATCACACATTTGTGATACTAAGAAAAGGTTGAATTCATTCAACTCTTTTTACAAAGAATACTTCTTCAAACTCAAACCTTCCTGTATTAATCTTTCATTTTCTAGTAATTCTGCCTTTACTTCCACCAAAGGCTACTAGTCCACCTATGAATTCTTCAAATTCAGTAAGGTAGTCTTTGTTCCCTGTCATGTGCCTTGAGCATCCACTGTCCACTATTCCTTTATCCTTAAATTCATTGATTAGATGCTCTTGCACAAGTAAAAACCAAATTAGTTTTTAACAGAGACCCAAGCCACATTAGGCTTGGATCTGGTGGAGCTAATATACTTAAGTTTTTTATAAGTAGTTTTTCCAGTAAGGCAACAAACACTCTTGTATTTCATGGTTCCAGTTATATAGTAAAAAACATAAGTAGTTTCAATGTTTTTAGATTGTTTTGACTTAAGTACCGTTTTAGCAGTACTTGGTTGAACACATTATTTTTGACCTTTTGGCACCCATATCTGCATCGGTTTTACATAAGGCTTGTTTCTAGGTGACTTAGAAATTTCAAATAGACTCCTAGAAGGTGTGTGGGACATTGGGTTCTAGACTTTTGACTAGCGGTACTTGTGTTTGGTCCAACGGTACTGGCAGATTTTGATCTGCCGGTACTTGGAGAACTTGACCTTAAAGGTACTAGACCTTGTTTCATAAGTACTGCTTTGGGTATGAAGTCTCTATTGGCATGAGGGTGACTCACTTTATTGATCTTGTTTTGCTTATTCACCCTCTGTGCATAACCACACTTGGGTTTATCATCCCTTGGTCCCATTTGCCTTTTACCTTGTGCATTCTTATTTGTTTCATTTTGACTTTTTACATCTTTTTGTCTAGCAATTTTATTATCATGCACAGTATAGTCTTTAATAAAGTGGTTTAAACTACCATACACAAAACATCCTCTTCTTTTAAAAGAAGATCCAAAAGGTAAGTTTGTCCTAGTGTTCTTAAAGCCTAGCCCACCCCTTTTGATACTACCATGATGTTTTGGGTTAGCTCCATTGTCTTCCTAGGAGTTTTTTCCTTCTTAGGAGCAGAACTAGGTGAAAAGACATGTCCTTCAGGCACAAATGTGCTCATTAAAGGTGGATAGACAACCTTTTTAGTCACTATAGGCTCTCCCTAGGTCAAAATACTAGAGTCAGAGGTGCAAGAAGTGTAGTTGCTAGAGTCTGAATCTGAATCATTAGACTTTTTACCATAGACATCTTTTGATTCATCTAAATCTACACTTTCATCATTATTTGGGGGCATGTATATTCCCGATAATGGTGGAGGAACTGCCTTCATTCCTTCAGCATACCTATCATTCTCATGAGTATTTTCTGAATCACTAGAACTACAAAAAATTCCTTTTGATAAGTCCTTGTCAGTCAGAGTTATCCCATGTTGGTCCTTTATATATCCTAGGCCAGTCTTCTCATAGTGTCCCATCTGAGAAATAATCAGCTTACCAATGCCTTTTGAGAATTTTGCCAATGATTAATTACTTCTCTTTAATTATATAAACTAGCTTTTAAAACTTTATTATCTGTTGTAACTTTTAAAAGTTGCCTTTCAAAAGCTTGGATAGCTACATCTTTTTCTCTCATTTGAAGAGTCAAAATCCTAATTTTCTCCTCATAGTTTTGCTGACCCTTTTGGTACAAAACTATATTAGCTTCTAACTTAGCAACACCTTGTTTAAAAGCATTTAACTCTATAGTACATGTGTTAACCTTTTGATATTGTTCTTCTAGTTCTACTTTAATACTATTAAACTTAAGAACACAATCTTTAGAACAAGGATGTACCTCAGGGTCTCCATGCGAAAGAGCCATTAGACCATGCTCTTCTTCTTCACGTGCTTGAGCCTAGTTGACCACTCTATCTACTATAACCAAGGCTTTAGAGCTTTTTGGAGTCTATGGACTTCTGTTATCTCCTTTTGGGACACTTTTAATGATTCTAGGTTGGATCTGTTGTTGTTCTTAAACATCTGGTTGCTTCCTTCAGCCTTCTCTCTCTTGCATTCCCTAGCAAAGTGTCCAAGAATTCACAATTGTAGCATTCAACATTTGACTTGTCATATCCTAATGGTTCATTAGGATCAACATTCATCTTCCTTCCAGTCCTTTTATAGAGTCTTTTGGACCTAACAGAGATCATAGCAGCTTGACACTTAGATCCATCTCTTCTATATCAGCATCATCCATCTGGAACAGATCATCAAGGGTTAACCTTGGTCTGTTGTCTTGACCAACAAAGAATGAAAAAGCATCATTCTTATTAAACAATGATGGAGATCTTCCTTGTGGATTTTGAGTCATAGATGGACTATTATCAGTACTTTGAAAGTAAGTATTGTTAGTTGGTCCACCAACGCTACTTTGGAAGTAAGTACCGCTACTTGATCAACTAGCGGTATTTTGTAAGTATGTACCGCTGCTTTCTTCTGACACAAAAGTCAAGTTAGGCTTTGATACAGATGCTTTAGCTGGCTCATTACCTTTAAAATCCATCTCATATACTTGAGATTGTTATAAATATGATCAAATGGAGTAATATCCAAATCATCTCTTGTAATGAAGTGCATAACCATTACTTTCCATTCTAGTGGAACCCCTCTCAAGAACTTTTGATTAGCTTCTTCATTGGGAATTGTTAGTCCATGAACTGCTAATTTGATAGTTGATGTAAAATACGTATTTTAGGAAAAAGAGCGTAATTAGGGCAAGTATTAACAAGTAGTTTAGGAAAACCACAAGTTATGACCCAAAGCGGGGATCGTTCTCAAGGAGGCTTGGTGTGTGTGTGTTAAGAGATGAAACAAAAATGAGATAAGAAGAGAATGACGGTTACGATTGTGGATCACACTAAGACGAAAAGTCGTACACGTAAAACCGTAAAAAGTGACAAAATTAAAAATTTACCCTAAAAATTCCTAGAAAATTGAAATAAATCCTAAATAATGTCATTAGAGTTTAAAAAAAATCAAAAATCACTTAAACCTTTTATTTAATTAAATAATAATTTTTTAATGCTAATTAAAGCCCAAAAAATCAATTCAATTAACAAAAAACCCAAAATGAGATTTTTTCAATTGTAAACCTCTAAAATGACTTAACTTAATTTAGAACTATTTTTGAAAATTTTAAAATTAATAAAAACTATTTAAAAACAATTAAAAATATTAAAACTTAAAATAATTCTAAAAATTAATCTAATGACAATAAAAATATTTTAAAAATTGTAAAATTCCTAACTTAATGTATTTAATCTAAGAAAAATGAAAAAACTTGAAAAATCTAAATTTTAATTTTTAATAATAAAATAATAATAAAATATTAATAAAATCCAAAATTTATAAAACAATTCTAAAAAGTTGCAAACTAGCTTATTTTAACCTAATAAACACAAAAATGAAGTTGAAATTACAAAATACCCCTATTGGGCCTAGAAATGGGCTAAAAGACAAAACAGTCCCTTAATGGGCTTAATTTGGGCCCAATAAGAAAAAGTCAACCAAATAAGCCCAAAAGCTCCTATCTGACTCAAAATTTGATTTTAAGAACAAAACTCTGAAGGCCCAAAAGCTAAAAATGTGGTTAAGCTAGCTTATTTCAAAGCAGCTTATTCTTAATGGGCTTTTTGGCCCATTAAGCTATAAGCTGATGCCATAAGCTAAAATTTGACACACAAGCTTCGTTTGAGTTACTTAAGAGACCTGTAAAAAGAAATTTGAAATAAGCACAAGGAATAATCCTGTATAAGCAATAAGCTATCTTCACAAAACGACAAAATAGTCGTTTTCGAGTTCTAGGCCACCCAAGAGCTGATTCAACTTTCAAAAGCTTTTAAATGACTTAACTAAGCTTAATCAACAAAAAGTTTTTCAATAAGCACACTCAATAAGCTGGAATAAGTAGATAAGCACTTAATTTAAAGTCAACCTTATGAGTTTTCTAGCAAAAAGTCAAAGCCAAGGTCTGATAAGCTCCAATTCAAATAAATAGGTCAAATAAGGAAGATTGATCACAAAAAATAAGTTGTTGCAAGTCTGGATAAGCCAATATGGATTATTAATAAGCTGAATGAAAAATTACACTAGCAGGGGCTAGTTTTGGGTGTTCAATAGTGGAAACTTTTCCCACTGCTTGACTTTCTTGACTTTTTGTCTTTAGTGACTTTTTGTTGGAATCAAGTTACAAACAAGGCACCCTTGTGATCAGTGAATCAAAAGGAGTCAGAAACAACAAACAAATTACACTTGCAAACAGCCAATTAGCACAGTTAATTCAAAACATCACCAGATCTAGCCCAAACATAAACATAAGCAGTTAAGAGTTCAATGTTTTAGCAAGATTCAGCCAACCAAATTGCACCAAAAGCATACACAAGCTATAATAAACTCAAATGAACAAGTTTAAACAGGTTTCATGCAATGGTTCAAGGTCTAGATCAAGATTCAAGCTCCAAATAGTTACTGATGAACAAGAACAAATAGATTTTTCACTTTGCTGATATACTTGACCAACAAGCCAATTTTAAACACTCAAATCTTCAAATCAGGTTACACAAACTTTTATTTAACACCTTTTATCCCTAAACATGCATATACTCTAAGTATTACCAAAATTTTAGGTAAAAAACAGTCAAAACCAATGAGATATAGCACAATCTTGAATTTAAGGTTTTAAAGCCAATAACTTGCAGGTTTTAGTACTCAACCAAGTAAATAACAGATACAATCAACAAACAAAACTTTCTAACAACACAATACCAATCTATGATCTTAAATAGATAATCCTAAACACCCCTTATCTTTTTCAAATCAAATTTAAACAAGTATAAGTGTATTCCAAGACTACCCAAGCCCAATCAAACACATAAACAGATGTAATATGCCGTATTAAGCAAGATTAAGCCAAAAATTTCACAAGAACACAAGCAACACACAAAATCACCAAAAATCAAGATTTTAAGCAAATTTAAGGTAGAATGGTTCAAACCTCATGGATGTACATCCACACCCACGAATTTTGAGCTTATGTGCTAGCAAGAACAAGCACAAGCTTCCACACACACTCCTGCTAAGATTCAACATAGTGAGAAGCAAAAATATAAAATAGTAAAGTGACAAATCCTTGATTAATGCAACTCTTGTACCCCACACTTGATTATCCCCAAGTTATAAGCCTCACAACACCTTGATATCACAATATCCAGGTGTCATGATCAATTTATAGCCCAAAAATTCCAAGGTGTACCAAGATCTTAGCAAAATATCAAGATTTAAGGAAAATATGCAAACTTTTGCACACTCCTTTGAAAACAGGTTTTAGGATTCAGGTTTAGTAAACATGTAACATTAACAAGCAATATTAAAGATTGGTACTTGGTTTCTCTTCAAAGTTTCAAACACTTTTCATTCATAAATGACAAAGGATTTACAGAACTTGAACAACGGAAAAATCAAGAGCAAAGACAAATGTAGAATCCTAAGGCCTTTAAATAGGCTTACAAGTGAACTACTGATGCTAAGAAAAACGTAAAACCCTAGTTGTAGAAGCCCAAAAATGCCCTTGAGGATTTTGAAAATGCTTGATCATGTGACAATGTTTTGGCAGGTTGTGTGAGTTGTCAAAGGTGAAAATGTATCCAAGGGCTTCAAAGAAGCTTAAAAACTAAGCTTGGATATACGTTGGATGACTGGTGGTGTTTTGGCAGCTTCTTTATTTTTGCAGCAGGGGAATCTTGTGTGGGTCTCTTGAGTGATGTGGCACATGTTTTTAAGGTTGGGATGTGATTAAGGCACCATTAATCACTAATCTGGAGCATATGGTGGTTTAATTACAAGTAGATTAAGAAAACCCAATTTTGTTCATATGATAAACAGTGCATGTTTTGATCCGTTTTGGGTTTAAATGTTGTGTTTAGCGCCATTTAATTAACTAATCAGATTAATTAAATATGGTTATGGGTGGAAAGCTGAGGTGGAAGCAAGGTGAAGTGTGATTGGTTGATTCAAGTGAGTGGGACACGTGTCATGTGGTGAGAGGTCTAGGTAACTTTCCTTGTCTGCCCAATTCATACCCTCAATTCTTTAATTCCTTTCACTTGCAAATAAATAAGCCAAAATCCGTTTTCCTTTGTTAATGAAGTTTCCAACTTCACACTTTTGCCCCAAAAAGTTTTGTAAAGTAATTTTAGGGGTATTTCTTGTCATTTCTTGATTCTTGAAGGGCTGATTTGGCATTTCTTCAAAGATAATGGTCTTGACTTATATTGTTGACATTTTGGAGGACTGAAATTGCCAAGTCATGATTTATGAGGGACCATTTTTGCCAATTCTTCATAGTTAAGGGTCTTTTTTGCAATTTGACATATTTTGAGGACCAAACTTGTAATTTCTTGTAACTTGAAGGCCTTCATGATATGTTTGACTTTGAGGAGGACTAATATTGACAATTTAGTTTTGTTGAAGGACTAAATTTGCCAATTCTTCAAAGTGGATGGCCCTTTTGGTAATTCTGACAAACTTTAGGGACCAATCTTGTAATTATGAAGATACAAGGGTTTAAAGTGTCAATTCTTCACTATTGGAGGACCCTTCTTGCATAATCTTCAAATCTTCAAGGGTTATTCTTGGAAAATCTTCATTAGGGCTTGGTTCATTGTGCGGCTTCGTTTCTCGTGTTCGTTTTTGCATGATTCTTGTGATCTTTTGTCATTTTCTCAATATCCGTACCTAAAATACACAAGTAACAAACACAAGCATATATTTGGCCAATTGCATGATATTTTATGCATTTAAAGCCCGTTTTGGACGATGAGACTATGTATAAAAGTAGTCTCATCACTCCCCATACTAAACCATTGCCGTGCCCTCACGCAATGCTAGAATAAAGTATCGTAGCACCTCCAAAATTCATTTTCTATTCACTTTTATTGAATGATAAACTTGCTACTCTACTATTATTAATACTACTTGCGTTTTAGACATAATGTATGATTTTCATCGCAAAATGGGACGTTTAGGTTCATAGAATAAGAACACGTGAATGCTTCGTTAGAAATAATTTCATCGTCCTCGATTTTCACCCCAATTCCATGCCAAGCGTGCAACGAGATCATTGTCATTATAAGTTAGTAATGATAACACTACTCATATGCCCTAATCACGTACTTATCCTCGCATTTTCCTAAGTTGTGTCTCTTATATTTTATTTTGTCTTGAATGTTTCACGAGGATACATTCTTTGACTTATGCGATAATAGTGATTTAGGTCTAAAAATAGAGTCCCAACGGTGTAACCAAGATCATCGAATTAATAACCCCTCCTAATTGACAACGATGTCAAAAAATTAAGTTAACAAGAAGGATCGATAAACACGGTTTTATAACGGTTTTGAACATGAGACTTATTACCAAGACTTTTATACGCCCCCTAACGGAAGGGCCTTATTATCATAGGTTTACCTCCATCTTTTATTCAACTTCGCCATGAAGCTTTTATTATGACTTCGGTCTTGCCTTGCCTTTTATTATCCGCCTCATCGGTGGTTTTATTATGGCCAAAGACGTATATCCTCACGCTAAGGCGAATTTTGGATCTTTAAAGCTTCAAAGATTAAGGCATGATTCACTTTCAATTTGGGCATAGATTTTTCGGCCTTGTGAGCTTCAAACTTTTGCTTAATTTAGGTGAGCACTTGAAATCTTATTATTGGGTGAACCTTTCGATTATTCGGGTTGCCAATACTTCAAAACCGTGACGCTGGCGATACCTTAATGTCTTCCCAATTTACTTACATGGAAGCTACTAGAAAAGACTAGAAACCAACAATCAAGACTAAACCGCTAAGTCAATATTTATTAAGCAAAAAATATTTACAAGCGAAGGGAGAATAAGCAAATAACGAGAACACATGAGTTTTTGAAAGAATACGAGTACTCTACGTTTAGCATAGTAACTTATAATTAACTCTATCATTTCTCGTCCTCATTTAAGAGACTTAGCCTAATAAAAAGTTAAGGAATCGAAGCTAAGTGCTCAACACGCACGGTCGAGTCAAAAATTACTCTTATTCTTACTATCGGAAAATCTACATTCGTGTCTTCAAACACTTATAAAATATGAGAAAATTTTTAAAATTTGGCCATTTTTAGCCTTATTTGTTAACAAAACGATAAACAAAAAGATAAACTTTAGAAAGCGTGAAGGTTTGGCAAGGCAAGTATCTATTCACCCCCATACTAAAGTTAAACATTGTCCTCAATGTTTCGAGTCTAAGGGTTGGAAAACCCCCATACTAGAGACGTAGTCGAATGCTTAATCTAGCATGGAAAGGGTGTAACCGTTAAATTTAAAGCCGTTTATGAAGTGTGCTATAAACCTAAGGTTAGAACATCAAAGGATATATCATGGATATTGAGAAAGTCTTCAAAGCAAACGATCAAGTGCTCCCATAAAACGAACACGAGAGGCTCCAATCGTGAAGATAATGATCATCTAAAATCCAAAATTCACAAACAACCATGGAACAATGGTTGGAAGGGCACAAATCCCCACACGTGACTACATTAGAAAGCGATAATATGTACATAGGATAAGCATGGGACTCCCCGACGAGGCACCTCGTTTTTGATTACCGAGTCATGAGCTCGACTCGATCCCCTCAATACTACTTATCATTGGGGAAGGTGATTTGGTCGAGGTAGTTCAAGGATGGAACTTCCCCGCCAAGGTAGTGCTTCAACCTATGTCCATTTACCTTAAAACTAGGGCCATCATTTTGAGCTAGCTCGAAGGTACCATATGGAAAAACTTGAGTCACGGTGAATGGACCAGACCAACGGGATTTCAACTTACCTATAAAGATTTTCAAACGAGAGTTAAAAAGCAAAACTTGATCCCCAATGTTAAAAACCCGGTTTTTAATTTTTGAATCATGCAAATTTTTAGTCTTCTCTTTATAAATCAATGATTTTTCATAAGCAATATCCCTTAATTCATCCAATTCATTTAATTGCATTTTCCGGTGTTTTCCCGCGGTCTCCATATCATCATTACAATGCTTTAGGGCCCAATAAGCTTCGTGTTCGAGTTCAATTGGCAAGTGGCAATTCTTCCCATACACTAGCTTATAAGGAGTGCACCTGATGGGCGTCTTATGAGCGGTCCTAAAGGCCCATAAAGCATCGTCTAACTTATCCGACCATGATTGTCAGTTTTCCCCAATAGATCTCTCCAAGATCCTCTTCAACGCTCGGTTTGAAACCTCGACTTGCCCACTCGTTTGTGGGTGATAAGCCGTAGAAAGACGATGTGTAACCCCATATTTCCTTAGGACCCTTTCGAATTGGTCGTTACAAAAATGGGTTCCACGATCGCTTATGATCGCACGAGGGGTTCCAAACCGAGAAAACAACCTTTTTAAAAACTTGACTACCACACGAGCATCATAGGTGGGAAAAGCCTTAGCTTCCACCCACTTAGATAGGTAGTCAACGACGACAAGGATGTACTTATTACCATGAGATGATGGGAACGGCCCCATAAAGTCGATGCCCCAAACGTCAAAGATCTCACATACTTGGATGATATTTTGTGGCATTTCATCTTTTTGTGACGATATTCCTTGTCGTTGGCATGAGTCACACGACTTCACAAGTTCATGTGCATCTCGGTAAATAGTAGGCCAAAAAACCGGCATCAAAAACCTTTTTAGCCGTGAGATTAGCACCATGGTGACCACCCGTGGGTCCCTCGTGACAAGCTCTAAGGATGTTAGAAGCTTCGGTACCAAAGACACAACGTCGAATAATTTGATCCGCACAAGTTCGAAACAAGTAAGGGTCGTTCCAAAAATAGAACTTGACGTCACGAAAGAATTTTCGTTTTTCTTGAGTCGTCATACCCTTGATGATGAAGTTGCCCGCATGGTAATTTACGATGTCCGCAAACCATGGGGTGGAAGAATCAAGCTTAGAATTGACTACACCAAGTGTCTCGAGCGGAAATGTTTCGTTGATTTCTTTGGGCTCGTAAACACTTTGGTGAGGATCTTCCAAACGAGAAAGATGATCGGCCGCTAGATTCTCGGCTCCTTTTTTGTCAACGATTTTGTGATCAAATTCATGAAGGAGGAGAATCCAACGAAGTAATCTTCGCTTTGCATCTTGTTTAGCCATAAGATACTTGATACCGAATGATCCGTATATACTATGCATTTAGTCAAGACGAGATAAGGTCGGAATTTCTCAAATGCATACACCACGGCAAGGAACTCTTTCTCCGTTGTAGTGTATTTTAGTTGAGCCTCGGTCATCGTCTTGCTAGCATAGTGAATAGGCAAGAAGTGCTTATCATGATGTTACCCCAATACGGCCCCAATAACATAGTCACTAGCATCACACATGAGCTCAAAGGGGAGGTTCCAATTGGGAGCAACAAGAATGGGAGCTTCGGTAAGTTTCCTCTTAAGGATTTCAAAGGCTCGTACACAATCTTCGTCAAAGACAAAACGTGCATCTTTTTCAAGGAGATGTGTAATAGGTCGAGAGATCTTTGAAAAATCCTTAATGAATCGACGATAAAAGCCCGCGTGGCCTAGGAAACTCCTAACTCCCTTAACGGTTTTGAGATGAGGTAATTTGGCGATGACGTCTACCTTAGCTTGATCTACCTTAATCCCCGCTTTCGAAACCTTGTGCCCTAAGAGGATTCCACTTTTAACCATAAAATGACATTTTTTTCCAATTAAGCACAAGGTTGGTTTCCTCACAACGCTTCAACATTCTCTCAAGATTCGACAAACACGAAGTGAACGAACTACCAAACACGAAAAAGTCATCCATGAAGAATTCCATCGTCTTCTCGATCATATCATGAAAAATAGCCATCATGCACCTTTGAAAGGTTCCCGGTGCATTGCAAAGTCCGAATGGCATTCTACGATAGGCAAACGTTCCATATTGACACGTAAACGTAGTTTTTTCTTGATCACGAAGATCGATGGGGATTTGGAAGTAACCGGAAAAACCATCTAAAAAGCAATAGAAATCGTTTCCCACAAGACGCTCCCACATTTGGTCCATGAAGGGCAAGGGAAAATGGTCTTTTCGAGTGGCTTCATTCAACTTACGATAGTCAATCCACACTCTCCATCTGGTCACGAGTCTAGTTGGAATTAACTCATTGGCATCGTTTGGCACAACGTTCATTCCTCCCTTTTTAGGGACATAATGGATAGGACTCACCCAAGGGCTATCATAAATAGGGTAAATCATTCCTGCGTCAAGGAGTTTTAGGACTTCCTTTTTGATGACGTCGTGAATTTTGGGGTTCACCCTCCTTTGACATTGGATTGCGGGTTTGTAATCCTCCTCCATTAAGATTTTGTGGGTACAAAATTTGGGATCGATCCCCGTAATGTCGGATAACTTCCACGCAATTTCCCCTTTGTGATCCTTTAGAACATCAACAAGTGCGTTTTTTTTATCATCCGAAAGTTCTTTCGCAAAAATAACCGGCAACTTGTCGCCCTCCTCCAAAAAGACATATTCTAGATGAGGAGGTAAATCTTTCAACTCGAGGATAGGTGGTTCCTCAATTGAAGATTTGGGCTCGATACTCATAACCTCCTCGGGTGGAGGAAATGGGAAATCGTTAAGAAAATCCTTCATAATCGAGAAGTCCTCATCATTGTTGAGGTCCTCGTCATAAGTACGTGGAACATCGAATTCTTCCAACGTAAAACCACCACCTTCAAATGGAGTGAAGGTTGGTGTCGAATTATCAAGAATGGTATCTAACATAGTGGGATTGCTACTATTCTCATCATCACCAAAACCTAAAATTCTTGTGAAAATTCCTCGCAAACAACATCAATCATATCAACGAGGTTTATGGTTGCAACGAAATAAATATGAGAAATTTAAGAAATTTTGAGTTGCGTTTATAACAAGTTCCTCGTCGTTGAAACGTAAGGTGATCTTTCTAGCATGCACATCGATTAAAGCCATAGACATATCTAAAAACGAACGACCTAAAATGAGAGGAACTTGAGGATCCGTTGGAATATCGACAACGATAAAGTCTACTGGGTAATATAACTTTCCCACTTTCACAAATACGTCTTCCGCCAATCCACATGCGGGAATCGTGGAATGGTCGGCCAACTCGATAGACATTAGTGAAGGAGTAAGATTAAGAAGATTGAGCGACTTGAAGATTGCAAGTGGCATCAAGTTAATACTAGCACCAAGATCGGCCAAGGCATAGCATTCTTCCATATCTTGGATTGCACATGGAATCCAGAATTTATCGGGATCACCGACTTTTTGAGGTATGCGGTTAAGATAAACCGATGAACAACTAGACAATTGTTGCAATTTCTCCTTATTGTTCAACATACTCTTAAAGTTAGCGGCAAATCGAGGCATCATGACCAAAGCATCGGCAAAACTCACATTAAAATGAACGTCGCGAAACATTTTCATAAAAAGCTCAAATTGGTAATTGTCGCGCTCTTAACGTTTCTCCTTTCTAAGTCTCGATGGATAGGGCAAAGGTGGTGTGGGTTGAGGCATAGGCATAGCCTTTGGAATCTCGGGTTCCAAATGTGGTAATGGGTCAACCGTAGGTGTGGCATGAGCGGTACTTCGTGGGATTGGGACATGCTCCTTTTCGACCACCACCTCGGGTTCTTCCTCAATTGCATCCTCCGTAGGAGCAATTGGTTGAGGAGTCGGTTCCTTAAGTGTCTTACCACTACGTGTGGTAATCACTTTCATCTCTCCCTTAGGGTTCGATATGGTGTTACTAGGAAGACTTCTCGAAGACGGTTTGCACATAATAGCCTCAAATATATATGAAATTTTTTCCTCAAACATGGATCGCCTCTTCTCGGCCTTAATCATCTCTTGTTTTATTTCATGTTGCCCTTGTTCCATTTTTTGTTGGTTTTGTTGTAACCTAGTTACATTCCCTTCCATTTTATTTGTATGGATTTTAAGCTCATTTGCTAACTCATTTTTAACTCATTCTTCAAGTCATTTTTAAACTCGGATCTTAGGCTAATGATTTCTCTTTGAATGTTGTCAAACCTAGAATCGTTTCCATTAGCGTATTCAACAAATTCATTTGGAAGATCTTTCAAAGTTTGCAAACCCTTGTTGTTGTTTTGAAAATCATTGTTTTGATTCTTGTTTGAAACTTGATTATTAGCCCCTTGATTCCCATAGTTTCCTTTGTAGTTGTTTTTGAAACCAACTTGATTGTTTCGATAGTTGTTGTTAGCATTTTGATTTGGAGCAAAACCCGGTGGAGTCAATTGATTGGAGCGGGTAACTTGACCGTTTTGGTTGTAAGTTCCCGTGGCCGCGTAGGCACTCGAAGTGTTACCACCGTTGATAATACACTCGGAGAAATCATGACCTCCACCACAATACATACATGAAACCTCAACCGCTTTAGCCGTAGCGGGAGCACTTTGTTCTCAAACTTTGAATTCAATTAAAAGTCCTTTAAGCTTATCAAAGATTTTGTTTTCCAAGTTCGCCTCAATTTGGAAAGCATTGATGGTATTAGACAAAGACGGTGAAGCCGAAGATGAACACTCGATGTGTTACGAGGACTATACACCTTAGATCTATTCTCAATTATCAACAATGCTTCCTCAACCGTTTTACACAAAAAAATTACCACCCGCGGCGGCATTTAGATAATTTCTTTCATGATCATTAAGTCCATTGTAAAACGTGTCAATTTGATGCAAGTCGGAAAAACCGTGATGAGGACACTCATGTAAAATTTCCTTAAACCTATTCCAAGCCGTTGAAAAACTCTCATTAAATTCTTGTGAAAATTTTGAAATCTCGTTTTCAAATGCGTAGTCTTAGAGGGCGGGAAAAATTGGTTCACAAACTTAGAAACAAGATCCTTCCACGTCAATATAGAATTTGGTGGCTCTTTCTCTAACCAAATTTTAGCGGGCCCCGCTAAGTAATACGGAAAAAGCATCATCTTAATCGAGTCATTAGCAACATCCTTAAATTTGTAAGAGGCGGTAAGACGATTGAATTGGCGGATATGGTTGTGCGGGTTGTCCTTTTCATCACCACGAAATTTGTTATTTTGGATCATCGACAACAAACCCGTTTTCACTTCAAAATTCTCCGCAAGGATAGCGGGAATCACAATAGCCTCTCCATAACCCTCGGTGGGTGCTTGAAGTAACTCCATCATAGTTCGATTCGCCATGGTTGGTTCTTCTCTTACGATAGGTTCGTCAATAGGAGATCCTCACTAGAAAGATTAGGAGTAGGTGTTGACTCCTTTCGGTTTCTACGTTTACGTGCACGTCTTGCTTGGTTACGAGTTTGCATAAATGTCACGTACAACGTGGGGATGAGCAAAGAAGATTCTTTTTGGTGTTTTTTATTTTTCCAATTTTTTGTGGTTTTTGATTGTTTTTACTTTTTTTTTGATTTTATGATTGTATTAAGTAGACAAAATCTACAAATCTCCTCCTTAATCAAATCTCTTGATTAAAGAAGCCTCAAGGAATGAAAACGATCACGTGAAGTGAACGCCTTCGATGACTTTAGAACGTTGGTGGAACACCAAAACGTTCAAGAGGGTTTAATCAAATGAAACCAAGAAAATATATATGATACTTAATAATACTTTGGGCGGCAAAACCCTCGATTAGCTTTCAATCTCAAAATACTCACAAGCAAGCGGGGAAACGAGGCGGCGCGAAGCACTTAAGACCCTTTTTCCTTAGGGTATATTTTATAATACCCGCCTTATACCCACCTTATAGTTTGTATTTTTCAAAATCGAGCTTCACGAAAGTATTTATCTATTTTTGCCTTTGATTTCTTGTTTGAGATTCGAATACAATGATTGAGTAATGACCTCCCAATCAAGGTTGCGTTTTCACACTTTTGGAGTACTTGTGAATTTATGGTTCTATGTATACAATATATTAATAATATTCACACAAAAAACGAAAACCGATAATATGTATTAGTAGAGTGCTACTAATACAAATACTATTATGGCTATATATAAAAACAACAATTTCCAAATCAAAACACAACACGCCTCCCCGGCAGCGGCGCCAAAATGATAGTTGATGTAAAATACGTCTTTTAGGAAAAAGATCGTAATTAGGGCAAGTATTAACAAGTAGTTTAGGAAAACCACAAGTTATGACCCAAAGTGGGGATCGTTCTCAAGGAGGCTTGGTGTGTGTGTTAAAAGATGATTAATGGTTTGTGATTATATTTGTAAAAATAGAAATGAGATAAGAAGAGAATGACGGTTACGATTGTGGATCACACTAAGACGAAAAGTCGTACACGTAAAACCGTAAAAAGTGACAAAATTAAAACTTTACCCTAAAATTCCTAGAAAATGGCAATAAATCCTAAATAATGTAATTAGAGTTTAAACAAAATCAAAAATCACTCAAAACCTTTTATTTAATTAAATAATAATTTTTTAATGCTAATTAAAGCCCAAAAAAATCAATTCAGTTAACAAAAAGCCCAAAATGAGACTTTTTTCAATTGTAAACCTCTAAAATGACTTAACTTAATTTAAAAACATTTTTGAAAATTTTAAAATTAATAAAAACTATTTAATAACAATTAAAACTATCAAAACTTAAAATAATTCTAAAAATTAATCTAATGATAATAAAAATATTATAAAAATTGTAAAATTCCTAACTTAATGTATTTAATCTAAGAAAAATGAAAAAACTTGAAAAATCTAAATTTTAATTTTTAATAATAAAATATTAATAAAATCCAAAATTTATAAAAAATTCTAAAAAGTTGCAAACTAGCTTATTTTAACCTAATAAACACATAAATGAAGTTGAAATTACAAAATACCCCTATTGGGCATAGAAATGGGCTAAAAGACAAAACAGTCCCTTAATGGGCTTAATTTGGGCCCAATAAGAAAAAGTCAACCACATAAGCCCAAAAGCTCCTATCTGACTCAAAATTTGATTTTAAGAACAAAACTCTGAAGGCCCAAAAGCTGAAAATGTGTTTAAGCTAGCTTATTTCAAAGCAGCTTATTCTTAATGGGCTTTTTGGCCCATTAAGCTATAAGCTGATGCCATAAGCTAAAATTTGACACACAAGCTTCTTTTGAGTTATTTAAGAGATCTGTAAAAATAAATTTGAAATAAGCACAAGGAATAAGCCTGAATAAGCAATAAGCTATCTTCACAAAACTACAAAATAGTCGTTTTCGAGTTCTAGGCCACCCCAAGAGCTGATTCAACTTTCAAAAGCTTTTAAATGACTTAACTAAGCTTAATCAACAAAAAGTTTTCAATAAGCACACTCAATAAGCTGGAATAAGCAGATAAGCACTTAATTTAAAGTCAACCTTATGAGTTTTCTAGCAAAAAGTCAAAGCCAAGGTCTGATAAGCTCCAGTTCAAATAAATGGGTCAAATGAGGAAGATTGATCACAAAAAATAAGTTGTTGCAAGTCTGGATAAGCCAATATGGCTTATTAATAAGCTGAATGAAAAATTTCACTAGCAGGCGCTAGTTTTGGGTGTTGAGCAGTGGGAACTTTTCCCACTGCTTGACTTTCTTGACTTTTTGTCTTTAGTGACTTTTTGTTGGAATCAAGTTACAAACAAGGCACCCTTGTGATCAGTGAATCACAAGGAGTCAGAAACAACAAACAAATCACACTTGCAAACAGCCAATTAGCACAGTTAATTCAAAACATCACCAGATCTAGCCCATACATGAACATAAGCAGTTAAGAGTTCAATAAGCTATTTTAGCAAGATTCAGCCAACCAAATTGCACCAAAGGCATACACAAGCTATAAAAAACTCAAATGAACAAGTTTAAACAGGTTTCATGCAATGGTTCAAGGTCTAGATCAAGATTCAAGCTCCAAATAGTTACTGATGAGCAAGAACAAAAAGATTTTTCACTTTGCTGATATACTTGACCAACAAGCCAATTTTAAACACTCAAATCTTCAAATCAGGTTACATAAAATTTGATTTAACACCTTTTATCCCTAAACATGCATATACTCTAAGTATTACCAAAATTTTAGGTCAAAAACAGTCAAAACCAATGAGATATATCACAATCTTGAATTTAAGGTTTTAAAGCCAATAACTTGTAGGTTTTAGTACTCAACCAAGTAAATAACAGATACAATCAACAAACAACACTTTCTAACAACACAATACCAATCTATGATCTTAAACAGATAATCCCAAACACCCCTTATCTTTTTCAAATCAAATTTAAACAAGCATAAGTGTATTCCAAGACTACCCAAGCCCAATCAAACACATAAATAGATGTAATATGCAGTATTAAGCAAGATTAAGCCACAAATTTCACAAGAACACAAGCAACACACAAAATCACCAAAAATTAAGATTTTAAGCAGATTTAAGGTAGAATGGTTCAAACCTCATGGATGTACATCAACACCCACGAACTTTGAGCTTATGTGCTAGCAAGAACAAGCACAAGCTTCCACACACACTCCTGCTAAGATTCAACAAAGTGAGAAGCAAAAATATAAAAACAGTAAAGTGACAAATCCTTGATTAATGTAACTCTTATACCCCACACTTGATTATCCCCAAGTTATAAGCCTCACAACACCTTGATATCATAATATCAGGGTGCCATGATCAACTTATAGCCCAAAAATTCCAAGGTGTACCAAGATATTAGCAAAATATCAAGATTTAAGGAAAATATGCAAACTTTTGCACACTCCTTTGAAAGCAGGTTTTAGGATTCAGGTTTAGTAAACATGTAACATTAACAAGCAATAATAAAGATTGGCACTTGGTTTCTCTTCAAAGTTTCAAACACTTTTCATTCATAAATAACAAAGGATTTACAGAACTTGAACAAAGGAAAAATCAAGAGCAAGAAAAAATGTAGAATCATAAGGCCTTTAAATAGGCTTACAAGTGAACTACTGATGCTAAGAAAAATGTAAAACCCTAGTTGTAGAAGCCCAAAAATGCCCATAAGGATTTTAAAAATGCTTGATCATGTGACAATGTTTTGGCAGGTTGTGTGAGTTGTCAAAGGTGAAAATGTATCCAAGGGCTTCAAAGAAGCTTAAAAACTAAGCTTGGATATTGGACGTTGGATGACTGGTGGTGTATTGGCAGCTTCTTCATTTTTGCAGCAGGGGAATCTTTTGTGGGTCTCCTGAGTGATGTGGCATATGTTTTTAAGGTTGGGATGTGATTAAGGCACCATTAATCACTAATCTGGAGCATATGGTGGTTTAATTACAAGCAGATTAAGAAAACTCAAATTTGTTCATATGATAAACAGTGCATGTTTTGATCCATTTTTGGGTTTAAATGTTGTGTTTAGCGCCATTTAATTAACTAATCAGATTAGTTAAATATGGTTATGGGTGGAAAGCTGAGGTGGAAGCAAGGTGAAGTGTGATTGGTTGATTCAAGTGAGTGGGACACGTGTCATGTGGTAAGAGGTCTAGGTAACTTTCCTTGTCTGCCCAATTCAGTCCCTCAATTCTTTAATTCCTTTCACTTGCAAATAAATAAGCCAAAATCCGTTTTCCTTTGTTAATGAAGTTTCCAACTTCACACTTTTGCCCCAAAAAGTTTTGTAAAGTAATTTCAGGGGTATTTCTTGCCATTTCTTGATTCTTGAAAGGCTGATTTGGCATTTTCTTCAAAGATAATGGTCTTGACCTGTATTTTTGACATTTTGGAGGACTAAAATTGCCAAGTCATGATTTATGAGGGACCATTTTTACCAATTCTTCATAGTTAAGGGTCCTTTTTGCAATTTGACATATTTTGAGGACCAAACTTGTAATTTCTTGTAACTTGAAGGCCTTCATGATATATTTGACTTTAAGGAGGACTAATATTGACAATTTAGTTTTGTTGAGGTACTAAATTTGCCAATTCTTCAAAGTGGAGGGCCCTTTTGGTAATTTTGACAAACTTTAGGGGACCAATCTTGTAATTATGAAGATACAAGGGTTTAAACTGTCAATTCTTCAATATTGGAGGACCCTTCTTGCATAATCTTCAAATCTTCAAGGGTTATTCTTGGAAAATCTTCATTAGGGCTTGGTTCATTTTGCGGCTTCGTTTCCCGTGTTCGTTTTTGCATGATTCTTGTGATCTTTTGTCATTTTCTCAATATCCGTACCTAAAATACACAAGTAACAAACACAAGCATATATTTGGCCAATTTCATGATATTTTATGCATTTAAAGCCCGTTTTAGACGATGAGACTATGTATAAAAGCAGTCTCATCATAATTGAATAAGCAATTTACTGAACCTTCCATATCCTTTATGGATCCCTTCTGCACTTGAAATTATGAACTTATCAAACTCTTGCTTTAGCACCAGTTTCTTCATCTTTTTAGATTTGTCGCTTCCTCCAAATCTAAGTTTGATTGCATCCCACATAACTTTTGCATCTTTGTAATGATGAAAGCTAAGTAGAATATCTTCAGAGAGTGCCATAGCCAATGCAGTTCTTGCCTTTCTCTCCCTAATCTCAACCTGAATATCTTCAGCATTGACAATAAGTAAAGCAACACATGTACCATCTGGTAACTAGTGTAGCTTTTTAGTAGAATTCCCTTTCTTAATGACCTGCCACAGAGTGTGATATGTGTGATTAATGTAGTGTTCCATCTGCATAGACCATGTCTCATAGCTGTCATTTTTGAGAATAGGAAGCTTTACAACAGACAAAGTGTGGGGAGAAGATGTAGCTGATGGTGTTGCAGCTACAACTTATGTAGTTTGTATAGGTGGTGGAGGTGGAACCAAAGGTGCATCTTGCACAACTTGAGATTTTTCTTGAGGTATAGGTTCAGGGATTTGGAATTCATCTCCAAAGTGAGGATGGTCACCAGACATGATGTAAGTTTTTGTGGGTGAAGATTTAGGTTTTCATTCTTCTTATTCAGAGTGTCTCAACTAGCTCTGATACTACTTGTTGATCCCTTTGAGTAAATTGAGATCTTGTTGAAGATTTCACAATAGCTTGCAAACAAACTAGAGCACTTGAGAGACTCTTACTAAACTCTAATAAGTTATGCGGAATCTAACTTATGAAAGCAAAGAATAACAACAGTATACTCTAACTATTAGTTTCTTATTAATCGATTGTGGAAAGGTACAATAAACTCAATGCATCTATGTTCCTTTTATAGTGCAAGGAACCCTAGAATATTCTAATTAGATAAGTATATCACAAATGATATACTCTCAATATACCTGGAACATATCTTTGCTAAAGATATTCTAGTCCTTATCTATTCTAGCAGTACTTATATTTAGCTTAACTGTACTTAGCATGTATCGTGCTAACACTAACAACACTTACTATAACTAACGGTACTTAGTACATAACTAACGGTACTTGTTACTTTTACAAATAATTCCTAACACTTACATCTGGTGGGTAAAATATTGGAGGATGAGAATTGAGCAATATATATATAGATGATGGACTATTAACTGTGAGAAGTCATTGAGAATGGCAACACCCCACCTAAAACACAAATATATTGGTTTCTTTGTATTCGTTTGGTTTCCATTCGTGTTGGAGACTCATCTACTGTGTATATTGTTATCATAAATAGTAATAAGATCATCAAAGGGAGGTTAGTTGGGTGATCAAGAAATCTTGTTAGTTTTGTATTATTTTAACATGGTATTAGAGCTCTAGGTTGATTTCTTGAGCTTATATTATGGTTTTCTTGTTGATTGATTGATATGGGTTTTCTTCTTAAAACCCTAATTTTTAAGGGTTCAATCGTTTGTAGTTTTTAGAGGTTCTTGGTTGGTTAATAGGTGATTAACTAGGTGTTTGATCATTTTGGTACAATGGTATTTGGAAAACCTAAAAATTTTCGATTTGTGTTTTTTTTATCATATGGTTTGTTGTTTAATTGGGTTTTTGGTTATTGAAGGGATGTGTGTAAAACCCACATGCTTTTATCATGAATAGTACCCTTACGATCGTACGTACATGATTATAATTTTCCTTTTATAGCATGTTTACGTTTCACGAACAAAATTTACAAGTATTACGTACGTGTGATAACACGATAAGTATTTAATACGTATTAAGACACGATAATTATTTCAATAATAATTATAATCACGAACATACGAACATGAAATCATTAACGTAAATAATCACGAGCTTAGTATTACGTATTTATGTATATTTATTACGATCGTGAATAAATATAATAAGACACGAACGATAACTATATGAATCATGAAAACACGAACACGAGAACATGAATAATATTAGACACGAGAAAACTATGGTTTACCCTTGTGGGCCCCATCCTACCCGCGGCTAGAAACAAGACAAGAGCCAAGCCCATTTAAATTTTTACTAAACAAGGAAAAAGGGAAAAAATTATTTTCATAATTACAAGAATTAGAAAATAATCAAAACCCTAAATCTCTCTTTTTCCTCTCTTTGGCCGCCGGGTAGAACAAACACAAAGGGTATGTTTGGTTGATGTTTGGTGGTTGATTTCTTGCAAGAGTGTTAGTGTTATCGTTCTCCTCTGTTTCACATAAGCGGTAAATCCTTAAACCCTTTTTCTTTATGTTTTTATTTAATCAAGAACACATGAAATCATGGTGTATTTAAAAACAAGTTAATATTCATGTAATTAAACATGGGGGTAAAATAATTAAGGTTTAAGGGGTTTTTGTTTCGGCCGGACATACAAACCGAGAGCCCAAGGCTCTCGGTGTGCCTCGTGTGAACACAGCCGAGACCTACGGGTCTCGGTGTGGTGTTGTTGGTCTCGGCCGCAAGAAGCAAAGGAACCCCCACCTTGTCGGGGGTGTGTTTGGGCTCGGTTGGGTCTCGGCAGAAACAGGAACCACCACCGGCATAAGCTGATGGCTATTTTTGGTAAGCAGGGGGAACCCATGCCGCGGCAGCAGTGGTAACCACCGGCTAGCCAGTGGGAACTTTTGCTAGCCGGCGGCTAGCCATGATCAAGGACACCACTAGCACAGCCGGTGACTGTTTTACACAAACAGTGCCAACCGGCTAGGCCGGTTAGCCACTGTTAAGGGTGCGTTTGGTTAATCCGTGATAGGTGTGTAAACACCCATCCTTTTTACCACTTAATTACAGTAATAACCGGACCAAAACGTGTATTTTATGTCTTTTATGTCGGAGTTATGCGTGGTTTGTGTTTTTGTTGTGATTTAGGACGAAAAGGTGAAAAGTGGAGAAAACACGGGAATTCACGGGCATTTACGGACTTTTATTGAAGAAAAAGATGAAAGACGAAGTCAAGAAGTCAAGAGTGCAAAAAGAACGGAAGTCCAAGACCAATTCTGAAGATTTATCGAAGAAAAAGTCAAAAGACGGAAGTTTACTTAAAGCCGAGGAACTCAAGTCTTATTTATCGAAGAATTAAAAGACGAGTCCAAAGAAATCCCGAGCCAAAAGTCATCAAAGTCCAAGATTAACAAAAAGATTAAGAAGGAAGGACTTAAGGGCGTAATTAAGAAGAAAGGAAGGAGGGGAGGAAGCTTCCTCTAACCATCCTCCTAATCACCTATAAATACTTCTCATTTTCATCTCATTTAGTTTTGTTGGCTAATTTGACACATTAGTTCTTCCACTTTATTTTATGCACTTTTAATTACTTGCACCTTTAATTACATGTCTTGCACCTTATTTACCATTTAATTTCAAGTAAGTTTTTTCTTTTAATTCTCGCACCTTTACTTTATCTTGTTGATCTCATTCTACCTTTCTTCAATCTTTGATTTTTATGCTTTTTATCTTGTTAACTTGTTTAAATATTTCATTTTTATGCTTTTGATTGTTTTAAATCATTTATTTTCATAGCTTATTTGGTTTATTTTCAAGTTTATATAGTTTTTACAAAAGTTATTTTTATATAAAAGTTGTTTTTAGTAAAGCTTATCTTTTTCATGTCTTTAAAGTTGTTAAATTTCAGTCTAGTAGCTTATTTTCATACGGTTTACTTTAGGTATTTCGTCTTGTGCTTATTAGGATTATAGCTTATTTTTCTTGCTTATTTTGTGAACGTTTCTTCGTATTCCGATCTTACAATCGGAAAAGGGTTTACACATTCCGACCAGCGTTTCTGGCTTGGTCGGAAAAGGGTTTAACATATTCCGATTGGGGAGTATTTAGCTCATTCCGATCGTGGGTAAGGACAGTTATTCCGATCAAGGGTTAATGATATTCCGATTGGGGAGTCTAGGGGATTCCGATCAGAGTTTGGTGACAGTTATTCCGATCAGAGATCTTCTACACATTCCGATTGGTTATTCCGACCAAGCATTCCGACCAGGTAGGTTTTTGGCATTCCGATCGGTGGTGTGTTTGGCATTCCGATCAAGGTAAGGTGACAACTTTCCGAATGGACTTTCCGATTCTCATTCCGATCAGAGTGGTAAGATTATTCCGATTAGGGTGCTGATCGGAATACATTCCGATCTGGGATTTCTTTTATGGCTTTGTCTTGTTTAATTTTTGCATTATCATTTTAATTCTTTGTCTAACTTTAATTCTCGTCACGCTTTTAACTATTGTCATCTAATTAATCTACTTTTTCGTCACGTTTTTAAATATCGCACCTTTCTTTTAATTAGATTTAGATTTATTTTAACGTCTTTTATTTTAAACGCCATTTAATTTTAATTGTTTTGCACATTTAAATATACTACAACGACAACCCTTTTGTTCCACCAAAATAAAACTGAGTCACGCATTAAACACAAGTTTTTCAATTCGAAGAGATTGGTTCAACGATATTTTTAACCTGAGTAAAATCGAGTTATTAAATGGCGCCGCTGCCGGCTCTTTTCGTAAAGATTAACGGTTTTCTGTGAGAGATGCGTTGCTTTTTGGGATCCGTTCATTCGTGAGCGTTACTTTTCTTGCATAAAAAATTCAAAAAAATCATAAAAATTAAAATTTCAAAAATCCAAAAAGATTTTATCTTTATTGTGTATATATATTGTCATTGTGTTTGGTTTTGTTTTCTTTTGCATTTTCAGGTGTATGCGTACTAGATCTTCTAATTATCAAGAGCCCGAGACTCAAGAAGATTTAGCTATGTCAGGTGTAAACAACAACAATCCACCGCACCTCAATAATAACAACAATGTTCTTCCACAGCCCGATCTTCGGACAATGGAGGAGCTTTGTCAACCTACCATGTTTGGACGAGGAGGACCGATTGCGCCGATGCAAATCAACGCTCCTGAGTTTTCGTTGAAGCACCACATGATTCAGCAAGTACAAACTAACCCATTCCGTGGATTGCCTGATGATGATGCCAACAAACACCTCGACAAGTTCATTACAATCACCCAAAGCATGAAGTTGGCTGGTGCCACAATGGATGAACTTCGCCTACAACTCTTTCCACATACTTTATTACATCATGCCGAGAAATGGTTTGATCGTCTCCCGAAGAATTATATTCACACTTGGGATGACATGACTCAACGCTTTTGGTCGCGCTACTTTCCACCATCCATGGTCACAAGCCTTCGCAATCAAATCAGCGGTTTCATGCAAGATCCCGATGAATCTCTCTTTGATGCTTGGGAGAGATATAATGTCTTGATCGATAGATGTCCAAACCACAACATGCTACCTGTGACCTTAATAGATACTTTCTACAACGGTTTGACTTTTCGAGATCGTGATACGATCAATGCAGCCGCCGGTGGCACATTCATGAAAAGGAGACCCGAGGAGTGTAGAGAGCTTATTGAGAACATGACTACTCACCACAAAAACTGGGATTCCTCTGCTTCTTCTAGGAACAACCCGAGAGTCAATGTTTCCTCCACTTCAGCAAACCCTGATATGACCGAACTCACCCGCGTGTTGACCGAAATGAGCAGAAGTATGCAACTCTTAGCTTCAAACCAACAACAACAAGTTAAAGCTGTTGCTACTCCTTGTGAAACATGCGGCGGTCCTCACTCATACACCGATTGTCCTTCTACACAAGGAAATCCGGAAAATGTGTATGTAGCTTATGGTAATTATTCAACGGAAAATTACCAAGCTCAATCTGCTGAGTTACCGGTCCAACAACTACCTTTCACCCGGTTTTTCTCCTCAAAACCAAAACCCCGCCAACAACTACACTAGAAGCAACCAAATCCCACCAAGAGCTTCTAATCCTTATCACCCACCCGCTCAACAACTCCCACCCATTAACCCCGATGTTGACACCATCATGAGAACCCACGGTGAGCAAATCAAGAACCTGCAGAGCCAAATTATCAATCTGAAAGGAGATATTACCAAGCAAGGAAATGAGATTAGATCCGAACTTCGAGATAATCTTCAATCCTCCATCAGCTCTCAAACGAATGATATAAAGAATATGCTGGCTAGTTTCTTGCCCCCTGCTCAACCTTCTACTTCAAGTTCTCTACCTTCAAACACCGTCACTAATCCGCGAGCCAATGTGAGTGCTATTACTACCCGTAGTGGAGTCACCATCGTAGATCCACCAATCCCACCCCCATCATCTACACCTCCTCCACCACCATTTATCCCTACTCCTCCTACACCTAGTATTCGTGCACCATTACCGTCTCCGCCTCGTAATGACGATGTCCCCAGGAAGGACCCTTCAACATCTCAATCTCCTGCTGCACCTTCCACCTATAAACCCAATATCCCATACCCCTCTCGTATAGGCAAGACCAAAATGCTAACCAAAGAGGACTCCGAAGTGTCACGCTATGTGAAGATGATTTCTCAAATGAACTTCAACATTAGCTTTCTTGAAGAACTTGTCCACATGCCCAAATTTGTTAAAGCATTTAGGGAATTGCTTAACAAGAAGGAGAAGCTGATTGAACTCGCCAACACTCGATTAAATGAAAACTGCTCTGTAGTTATTCTTAAAGAACTACCGGAAAAGCTTGGAGATCCCGGTCGTTTTGTGTTGCCTTGCGTGTTTAACAAACCTGAAGAATTTACTGCCCTTGCTGATCTCGGGGCTAGTATTAATTTGATGCCATTGAGTGTTTGGAAAACACTATCATTGCCCGACCTCACTCCAACAAAGATGACTCTCGAACTTGCAAATCTCACTCTCGCTTACCCCGTCGGTATTGCCGAAGACGTGTTCATCAAAATTGGCACATTTACTTTCCTGGTCGATTTTGTGGTGGTTGATTATGAAATGGACCCTCGTATTCCTTTAATACTTGGTCGGCCATTCTTGAGAACCGGACGAGCTTTAGTGGATGTGGCCGAAGGTGAGTTAATCTTAAGAGTCGGGGATGATGCACAAGTTTTTAAAATGGGGAAGCTTACCAGTACAACCTTTGGAGGACGAGAATCAGTGAATATGATTAATGTGCTTGATGACTTCGTTGTCTACAACAATCCTCTATTCGACTCTTGCATCGATAATCCACTTTTTCATGATGATGTGGATGATTCTCTCCATACTTTGGACACTTCTTCCATTTATGATTCTCCACCGGTCTTTGATGCTTATGATGATGATTCTAGCTCAGATTTGGATGATTATGATGACCTTACCTCTGAGTATCCCGAGCTGCCCACTTATGATGATTTTGATGAGGCTGATACTCTTTCGAGCGATTCTTCTCACGATGAAGATCCTCCGCCATCACTCGATCCTACTTTGGACGATTACTCATTTGAGGAAGATTTCTCTACGTTTCTCAACACTTACTTTCCTCATGAGAGTGATGCTCCTCCTTATGACTTTGAAGATTATCGTCTTGATCCTACTTTGGATTTGAAGAACATCCTTTCTAAGGAGAAGAAACCGGTTAACACCAATATCCGCAACACGTATGATTTAACACCTCTTTGTCCCACTTCTAAGGACGAGGTTGTGCTTCTTCGCGGATCTTCTTCACACTCTGCTGAGCCTGAGTGCTATTTTCCCTTAAAGGAAAAGGTGTTCGACCCCGGTATTGAAATCTTTAAGCCATCTCAGTATCCACCTGATGAAATAAAAGGAAAAATCTTTGGAAATATTGAAGACATGCTTGCACCACTTCACCCTTGCTTCCACCGTGCTCCATCTTTGCTTAAGGGAACCTTGCCACTTCTTCTTTGGCTTGCCTTGTTCGCCTTAAGCTTGTGCTTATTGATGGACGAAAACTATGTCTTTGATCCCGGTGGATATGTTTCATGCTTCTTCCTATGATGATCAAGGTCGAGTCAGGCTCACGACTTGGTTAACAAAAATCAAGCGCTTCTTGGGAGGCAACCCATGCATCTATCTTTTCGCTTTCTTTATCATAAGTGTAGGGGAGACCCGTTGGTTTGCTCTCTCCTCTCTTCTACAAATCAGGGATTCGAGCTTCAATGATCCACTCTTGATGATTCTTGACGACCCGTGATTCCGTGTTCCATTATCCCGGTTCTATCCTAAACTCTTTTCGATTCACTATTTTATATTTTCTCAATATTAAAATAGGAATCTCTTTAGTTGTCTTTCCCTTAGCGAGATTTAAACAAAGTGCACAATGTCCTAAGTGTAGGGGAGTTTACTTCCACATGCTTAAACATTGAGGACAATGTTTATATTAAGTGTAGGGGGGACTTCTATCGAAGTTAAGTGGCCTTTTCCTTGTATTTGTCCTCATTTTAAACGGAAAATCAATTTTTCGACATTTTTCAAAAATTTTGATCTATTTTGGCCTATTAGTTTTTATCTTTGTATAGTTATTTTCTTACGTTGCTAGAATAAATCTTTGAATAAGTGGTTTTTAATTTTCAAAACGTTGTGAATCTTTTGACTCAACCCGAGTTACTTATCTAAGTTATTCTAGCTAGTATCCTTAACGTGTTTAAGTCAAGTTTTGCTAGGCTTTTATATAGGGAGCTTTAAAACGCGAAAGTCTTAACTCTCACGGGTTAAGAACAAGAACTTTTCGCAAGTTCCTATAATTGATCCTAGAGAGTCGTTTATCAAGGGAACTTTAAAATGCGATTTATAAACTTGAAAAAGTCTAAGAAATTGCAAGATCCTATAGGCGACTCGAAAACCCAAAACTTTGATTTAATAGGCTAAGTATCCACGAGTCTCATTACTTGAGATTTTAAACTGTGGAGAACGAGAGATGATAGAGCCAATTATAAGTTCGATATTCTTTCGTGAATTTATGTGAGTTAATTATGAGCCTATTCTCCCATCGCTTGCTAATAATTTATCTGCTAATAAATAAGGTTGTACGATTTGAAAAGTTACTTAGCTTCTAGCCCAAGATCGTTTAAAAGTTGCTCGGTATGGATTAGAGTTCATAGCCAAGGCATAACTTATTGAAGCGGGATGCGAAGATTGGCGAGTCCGAAAAGGCCCTAACAAGGCATGAGAGCTATATTTTGTTGCTAAAGATCCAAAAGTGATGTGAAGAATCATTTATCAAAAATCAATATAAAGGATCGAGACACACGACGAAAAGCAAAAACTCCCAAAAGTCATGGAGAAGTGTATCCGAAAAGACCCTAACAAGGTATGAGGAGTAATAGATCCAAGTCATAAGAGGAGGCGGATCGTTGTATATCAAAGTCCAAAGTAAAGATTGGAGAAAAATGAAGAAGTCGTGGTCCAAGTATGAATCTCTCAAAATTTCAAGTGAAGAAATTCCTATTATGAGGAGAAGACCATAATTTCATGAACGTCTCTCAAGGTTTGAAGTATGAAGTCGCTGCCAAATATCGGTCCGAGAAAGGTCTCAAATCGCGAAGCAAGTTATGCCAAGATATGAACTTTATGAGGTCCCGAGAAGCAGTTTTAAAAGATTTTGTCCTTTAGCTAACTATTGATTAAATCGTTCACCTTATTTTCAGACTAAATAACTATCAAAATAAGTCAAACAATTCATCCTCGTGATCATTCAAGACAAATAATAAAATATAAGAGATACACCTAGGAATAAGGGATTCTAAGTGAATAATTGGCCCACCTGAGTTTGTGTTAGTTTACTAACTTATAATAACAATGATCTCGTTTTTAAGCTTGGTTTGGAGAAAGTGAAAACTTGAGGATGATGATTATTCATAACATTTCCAAAACCCAAGGTATGCTTTTGATTTCTTTACTTTGAATGTTTATAGTTTCTATCTCTTTAAAAAAGGCCAACATGGATTAATTATGATGAAAAATGTAAACGTGCTTTGTAACTAATGCATTGCATGAGGACATTGCAATGGTCAAGTGTAGGGGATTTGATAGGTGTGTAAACACCCATCCTTTTTACCACTTAATTACAGTAATAACCGGACCAAAACGTGTATTTTATGTCTTTTATGTCGGAATTATGCGTGGTTTGTGTTTTTGTTGTGATTTAGGACGAAAAGGTGAAAAGTGGAGAAAACACGGGAATTCACGGGCATTTACAGACTTTTATTGAAGAAAAAGATGAAAGACGAAGTCAAAAAGTCAAGAGTGCAAAAAGAACGGAAGTCCAAGACCAATTCTGAAGATTTATCGAAGAAAAAGTCAAAAGACGGAAGTTTACTTAAAGCCGAGGAACTCAAGTCTTATTTATCGAAGAATTAAAAGACGAGTCCAAAGAAATCCCGAGCCAAAAGTCATCAAAGTCCAAGATTAACAAAAAGATTAAGAAGGAAGGAATTAAGGGCGCAATTAAGAAGAAAGGAAGGAGGGGAGGAAGCTTCCTCTAACCATCCTCCTAATCACCTATAAATACTTCTCATTTTCATCTCATTTAGTTTTGTTGGCTAATTTGACACATTAGTTCTTCCACTTTATTTTATGCACTTTTAATTACTTGCACCTTTAATTACATGTCTTGCACCTTATTTACCATTTAATTTCAAGTAAGTTTTTTCTTTTAATTCTCGCACCTTTACTTTATCTTGTTGATCTCATTCTACCTTTCTTCAATCTTTGATTTTTATGCTTTTTATCTTGTTAACTTGTTTAAAGATTTCATTTTTATGCTTTTGATTGTTTTAAATCATTTATTTTCATAGCTTATTTGGTTTATTTTCAAGTTTATATAGTTTTTACAAAAGTTATTTTTATATAAAAGTTGTTTTTAGTAAAGCTTATCTTTTTCGTGTCTTTAAAGTTTTTAAATTTCAGTCTAGTAGCTTATTTTCATACGGTTTACTTTAGGTATTTCGTCTTGTGCTTATTAGGATTATAGCTTATTTTTCTAGCTTATTTTGTGAACTTTTCTTCGTATTCCGATCTTACAATCGGAAAAGGGTTTACACATTCCGACCAGCGTTTCTGGCTTGGTCGGAAAAGGGTTTAACATATTCCGATTGGGGAGTATTTAGCTCATTCCGATCGTGGGTAAGGACAGTTATTCCGATCAAGGGTTAATGATATTCCGATTGGGGAGTCTAGGGGATTCCGATCAGAGTTTGGTGACAGTTATTCCGATCAGAGATCTTCTACACATTCCGATTGGTTATTCCGACCAAGCATTCCGACCAGGTAGGTTTTTGGCATTCCGATCGGTGGTGTGTTTGGCATTCCGATCAAGGTAAGGTGACAGCTTTCCGATTGGACTTTCCGATTTTCATTCCGATCAGAGTGGTAAGATTATTCCGATTAGGGTGCTGATCGGAATACATTCCGATCTGGGATTTCTTTTATGGCTTTGTCTTGTTTAATTTTTGCATTATCATTTTAATTTTTTGTCTAACTTTAATTCTCGTCACGCTTTTAACTATTGTCATCTAATTAATCTACTTTTTCGTCACGTTTTTAAATATCGCACCTTCTTTTAATTAGATTTAGATTTATTTTAACGTCTTTTATTTTAAACGCCATTTAATTTTAATTGTTTTGCACATTTAAATATACTACAACGACAACCCTTTTGTTCCACCAAAATAAAACTGAGTCACATAGAGAACCTAGATCAATTCGATTAGACATACTTAGAACGATAATTTTTATACAGGCCAAAAGTCTTGTATCAATCGGTCATGGGTTAAACCGGTCCGGTTCACGACATGTTTAGATTAAAACACGGGTTCGGTTCATGGGTTATTTTTTGCAAGTTAATTATTTTACAAGGTTAGTTATTTTAACAAGATTAAATTAAATTAATTAAAACATGTACATGATTAATTTAATTTATGCATGACTTAGGTTATTAATACTATTATTAATACATGAATTTTAACCTAAGTAATTATCATTTTATTTAGACTATATAATTAATTAATTATTAAAATCATGACTTATAATTAATTAATTTACATGACTTAGGTTATATTATTAATAGATAATAATACATGTTTTAACCTAAGTATTTTTTACCTTTATTTAATTAAATCATGTTATATTTAATTAAATACTTTAACCTATAGTTTATTTAATTTATATGAAATAAATAATAAACTATACTATTTAATTACATGACTTAGAATATTAATCAGTAAACACTTAAGCTTATATAATTAGCTTAATAATCCAACTTATTTCTATTTATGGAAACTATCTATTTTTAGAAACTTATTTAATTAAGGCAGCTAATCTATTTATAGAAACTTTCTATTTTTAGAAACTTATCTCTTTTAAGCAGTAAATCTATTTTTGGAAACTTTCTATTTTAGGAAACCTGCTATTTTTAGAAAGTTACTTATTATTACACAACAAGTATAATAATACAAGAAATACTTAATCAGAATAGACAAAATACATGATAAACACAGTATAAAGCTTTAATCAGTAAAACATGACATGAACATATAAAACAAGCTAAGACATGATATAAAACCAGTTACGTACTCAGTAATCAGATACTTATACACGTATGTATTTATGTAGCATTAGTGATACCGAAGTAGGACTCTCTTCCGTTCGTCTTCTTCGTTCACTGGACACAAAGTACGGATTCTCCGTCCTTTCAGTATGGACATTTTTCCTTAATAGGATTCCCCATATGCAACCAACTGTTTTTTCCAGTATATGTTTTATATGCTTTTGAATTGCTTATGTTTATTTAGATACCTAAAGCCATATACATGCATGACCAGTTTCACCTAGTTATGGAGGTACCATAACCATAACACTGGAGGCACCAGTGTCATGACTCCACCACGA
This sequence comes from Glebionis coronaria, assembly GCA_025667525.1. Taxonomy (NCBI): domain Eukaryota; kingdom Viridiplantae; phylum Streptophyta; class Magnoliopsida; order Asterales; family Asteraceae; genus Glebionis; species Glebionis coronaria. The sequence continues at coordinate 176,313,033 of CM046874.1, forward strand.
CGGAGTGATAGCTCGTGGCGTCCCTTCAGCTTTTGGCCATATTATTATTATTAGGTGGGGCGTATGGGTGCATCCTAGTTTACATGTTTTCAGCAGATTATTTAGGTGAATGTGTTGTGTGCCTTGCATCCTTCACAAGGAGCTGATCCCTCCTACCCAAACCAGTATATTAAATTAGAGGCAGCCCCTCTAATTTGCATGACGAGGTCACCCCTCCAAGTATTCATGCACGTTGATAATTCATGACCCATATTGGCTAATGGTAAACATGTTAAACAGTTTTTATAATATAAACATAAGGCTTTTCAAACTATAAAACTAGTTTTTATAAGACATGCTAGGTTATTCAGGACTAAGTCTTTTCCGCTGCTTCATGCTTATATGCTTATATTATTCATGCTTTAGTTGTATATCCGTGCACTGAGCGTTATGCTCAGCCGTTTTCCTTTCATGTTCCCAAAACGGCAGGTACTCAAGGACGCTCGTAGACTTTTAGCGTACGTGCATATGGATTGGAAGCTTCCTATCCTTCTTTACTTTATGCATTTCTTTATACTTTGATACTCATTTCCATGGACATTGTTTAGTCCTTTTCATTTACAGTACTTATGTTTGTGTGTGATGAGTTCTACTTCTGGGGTACCGATGTTTGATTCCGGTATTTCCTTTATGGTCATGTGATGTTTAATACATTATCCTTGTATGCTTTGATGACACGCCATAATCACGCGTGACATTCCATTTATCAAAATGGGGTGTTACAATATGGTATCAGATCCAAGGCTTCGACCTGTAGGCTCTCAAAACACGACCTGTGATTAGTGGGTAGTCACTATGGTCTTCCTAGAACTGACAGTCGGTTTTCATGCATTCATCATTTTCATGCATACATATATATGTCATTGTCACAGTTTTATGACTATGTAATGGTTGGTACAGGACTGGCCCTATTTAGTTGCATGTGCTTTTATCGAAACTTTTAATTTTGGGACCGACCCATTGGCGTCCCCTCGCCATGTCTTTTGTTTTGAGTAAACTGACCATAGGCGTTCACTCTCGCGCATACAAAAGTTTTCATAAAACTGCATCATGCATTCATGTACTAGTTTTTCCTACATAAAATTTTTCTCATGATTTATTGGTATAATTTTTTTTTCATGTATATAGTTTATGTTTTAAGCAGTTTAATCATGTATTTTATGTCATATTGTCAGATGGTTCTCACACGCGAGCAGGAACAACTCAATGCAGCAATCCAAGCTGCAATGCAAGCTATGCTTCCTCAGCCGAGGAACGAAATCAGGGCCGAGGTTCAGGCTGCCAAAAACCAGCAGCAACACCAAGTACCTCCTCCTCCTCCTCAAGCAACATTGGTCACATGGCTGGAGAGATTCAATAAGCTCCGCCATCGAGATTTCGAGAGAACAGATAGCCCCAGTGAAGCTGAAAGCTGGTTGGCTCACATCAAGAAGATCTTCGATGCTATGGGCTGTGACCCCGTCTTCAAGTCGAGGTTGGCTTGCTACAGATTCGAAGGTGATGTACTATCATGGTGGATGGCACTGAAGCAGTCTGAGGGAGGTGATAATTGGGTGGCTGGGTTGACTTGGGCTCAGTTCAGGGATTTGGTGATGGGACAGTTCTTTCCCAAGGCAGAGCAAGACAAGCTAAAAAGAAAGTACCATGGAATCCGACAGAGAGCTGGGGAGAATAGCAACAAGTTCATGCAACGTTTTCTTCGCTTGGCTGGTTTTCTTGGTGCAACAGCAGGTACTCCTGAAGAGCAGGCACACAACTTCAGGTGGGCTGTTCGTACATCGGTCGCAAACAACTTGGTGTGTGCTACGTTCAACACGGTAGCACAAGTGGCCGACGCAGTAGGTAAGCTGGAGATGCTGTAGGAAAGAGATGAGTTCGGGGAAGCAGAGAGACCCGACAAGAGGTAAACATTCGTATTCAAACGGTGACCAATCCGTATTCTTTCAGTATATGTCAATATTTCATCTCTTTAAACTGTATCTTCCAGGCAGAAGATTGGCGACCGGTCTCAGCCGGCTACTCAGCAACAGCCTAATCAGCCCAAGGGAAACGATCAGACTCACGACCGTTCTGCTACGGATAGGCTTGGCGGTAATGATAATTACCGTAGCAACGCTGGACACTCCAACAGCAGCAGGTCCTTATACTTACTCATTTTCTTATGATTACATGCTAAAATTTTTAATTCTGACACATTAGCAAATCTTCTACTAAGAATCAGGGTAACGGGAGGGACCATAACCAGAGAGGTTCCGAGCCTAACCGTCCAGCTATCACTGGTATTCCATCTTACGATTTATCCACATTGTCTTTTGTACCTTTTTACCATGTCTCATGTATATTGTTCTTGTCAGGCTCTCAGCCAGTCAGGACACCTGCTGGAGGATATATCATCCTCTTTGCTCTACTTGCCACTGTAGGCACCCAGGGCCATGTCGCCGCGATAGTGACGCATGCTACAAGTGTGGTCTTCCTGTCCATGCATGAAGGATTGCCGCAAGGGCGAGATGGAGGGTACATCAGGACATGCTGATACAAAGCCGCCTCCTACTAGTGGACGCGTTTACACGACATCTCGTGATCAGGCCAACAAGTCTACATGTACCATCACTGGAATCTTGTATATGTATGATCAAGATGCATGTGTTCTGTTTGATACAGGTGCTACTCACTCGGTCATTTCTACTGCTTATGCCAAGAATGTTAGGATACTCCCCATTCCACTAGAGAATATACTGAATATTTCCACGCCTTTGAGAGACTCTGTATGCATAACCCATGTGTACAAGAGCCTTCCCCTAGAGTTTGACGACAAGATTCGTCCTGCTGACGCACTTCCGCTGGACATGAATGATTTCGACATTGTTTTGGACATGGATTGGCTATCCAAGCATCATGCTACCATAGACTGCCATTCATATCGAGTCATCTTCGGTGATGTTAATGCACCAGAGTACATTCACAACGGGTTCGTACCCGGAAGGTCTGTACAAATCATATCAACCCTACAAGCACGTGCATTACTTTCATATGGTTGTGAGGGTTATCTAGCTACTGTTCATGACATGGATGCTAAATCGTCATCAATTCAGAATCAGCCGATAGTGTCAGAATTTCCAGATGTATTTCCAAAAGAACTTCTGGACATACCACCTGCACGTGAAGTAGAATTTAATATCGAGCTCATCCCAGGAGCTGAGCCGATTTCCAAGGCTCCTTATCGTATGGCTCCAATAGAGTTAAAGGAGCTGAAGGATCAATTGCAAGAACTTCTGGAACGAGGCTTTATTCCACCGAGCGCATCTCCATGGGGCGCACCGGTCTTATTCGTTAAGAAGAAGGACGGTAGTATCCGTCTTTGCATAGATTATCGCGAGCACAACAAGATTACCATCAGGAATAGGTATCCATTACCACGTATATATGATCTGTTTGACCAACTCCAAGGGGCCAAACATTTCTCCACGATTGATCTAAGGTCGGGCTATCATCAACTACGGGTTAAAGAGGAGGACATTGCCAAGACTGCTTTCCGTATACGCTTTGGCCACTACGAATTTGTAGTCATGCCATTTGGCCTTACCAATGCTCCAAAAGTGTTTATGGATTTGATGAACAGAATCTTCCATGAATTTCTGGACAAGTTCGTCATTGTCTTCATTGACGACATCCTGATATTCTATAAGTCCAAGGAGGAACACGAAGACCATCTTCGTACAATACTACAGATTCTTCGCCAGAAGCAGCTGTATGCTAAATTCTCCAAGTGTGAGTTCTGGTTAGACAAGGTGGCATTCTTAGGTCACATTGTATCAGCAGAAGGAATCACGATGGATCCAGCAAAGGTTGAGGCTATTACCAAGTGGCCAAGACCGACATCAGCGACTGAAGTCTGTAGTTTCCTAGCCTTAGCTGGTTATTACCGTAGGTTCGTGGAGAACTTTTCCCGTTGAGCACTACCATTGACCAAACTGATGCGGAAAGGGGAGAAATTTGTCTGGACTGATGAAAGAGAGAAGAGCTTTGAAGACCTAAAGCAGAAGTTAGTATCTGCACCGATTCTTACTCTCCCATCTGGTACAGGTGGATTTCAGATCTACAGTGATGCATCGGGGAAGGGACTTGGTTGTGTTCTCATGCAACATGGGAAGGTGATCGCGTACGCTTCACGGCAGCTTAAGCCTTATGAGGAAAATTACCCCATGCATGACTTGGAACTTGCAGCAGTCGTATTTGTATTGAAGATATGGAGGCACTACTTATATGGAGAATCATGTGACATTTTCACGGACCACAAGAGCTTGAAGTATATCTTCACTCAGCGTGAATTGAACATGAGACAGAGGAGATGGCTAGAGCTGTTGAATGATTATGACATTAATCTATAGTATCATCCCGACAAGGCGAATGTAGTGGCAGATGCACTTAGCAGAAAGTCCGAAATGATAAACGACATTAAAATTGAGGAGGAAATTATAAGAGACTTGGAGCGACTAGACATAGAGATCATGGTACGTTGACAGCACAGTTACTGGGCTAATCTTAGAGTGGAACCCGAGTTACTCTCTAAGATCAAGGAAGCTTAGAAGGATGATGGTGAAATCTGGGCGATAATTCAAAATTTGGAGTAGCAAACAAAATTTCAAGTAGATGCAGATGGTATCTTATGGCAGGACACGAGACTTTGTGTTCCTGATGATCAAGAACTCCGGGAAGCATTGTTAGCTGAGGCTCATAGCTCCCCATTCTCTATTCATCCTAGTTCGACCAAGATGTACCATGACATCAAGCAATACTTTTGGTGGAGTGGTATGAAATAGGATGTTGCAACCTACGTCTCCAAATGTCTTACCTACCAGCACGTTAAGATCGAGCATCAACGATCTGGTAGTCTCCTTCAACCGTTAGATATCCCAGAGTGGAAGTGGGACAAGATCACCATGGATTTTGTTACTGGTCTTCCGCCGACAAAGAAGAAGCACGATGCAATTTGGGTTATCATTGATCGACTTACCAAATCAGCTCATTTCTTACCGATCCGCAAGGAAGATTCAGTCAGTAAACTCGCCGATACTTATAGGAGGGAGATCATGAGACTTCACGGTGCTCCATCCAGCATCGTCTCAGACAGAGATCCTCGGTTCACTTTACGATTTTGGCAAAGTCTGCAGAAAGATTGGGGGACAAAACTTAAGCTTAGCACGGCTTTTCATCCTCAAACAGACGGGCAGTCGGAGCGAACAATTCAAACATTGGAAAACATGTTGAGGTCATGTGCATTGGAATGGACGGGTGATTGGTACGATTATATCTGTTTGGTGGAGTTTGCATACAACAACAGTTGGCACGCAAGTATCAAGTGTGTCCCATTCGAGATGTTGTATGGCAGAAAGTGTCGCGCCCCAATATGCTGGGATCAGGTTGGTGAGCGAACACTTGAAGGACCAGAAATAATAGAGCTGACTAATGAGAAGGTCGTAGTAGCTAAGCAGAAACTGCAAGAAGCACGGTCACGTCAGAAGAGTTATGCAGACAAGCATCGTAGGGACTTACATTTTAACGTAGAAGATCACGTTTTCCTTAAGGTTTTGCCGGCACGTGGTGTTAGACGTTTTGGAATCAAAGGAAAGCTCAGTCCTCGATTCATCGGACCGTTTGATGTCATTGAATGAGTCGGTGAAGTATCTTACCGTTTAGCGTTACCTCCACAGCTTTCTCATGTTCACGATGTTTTCCATGTGTCCTTACTCAGAGGGTACAAGTATTATCCCCTTCACATGGTTCAGTATCCACTGGAACAGATTCGTGAAGATCTCACTTTCTTAGAAGAACCCGAACGAGTTCTTGACAGACAAGAACGAGTCATGAGAAGGAAGACGATTCCATTCGTCAAAATCCTTTGGAGGGATCATACCGAGCGGGAAGCCACTTGGGAAACAGAGGAGTCTATCCGGGCTTCTTACCCTCATTTCATATTTTGAATTCGGGTATGTTCTTCTTTTCCAGTTTACTTTATCTATAATTCGGGGATAAATTATTCTTTTTAGGGGGGAAGAGTTGTAAAACCCGCATGCTTTTACCATGAATAGTACCCTTACGATCGTACGTACATGATTATAATTTTCCTTTTATAGCATGTTTACGTTTCACGAACAAGATTTACAAGTATTACGTACGTGTGATAACAAGATAAGTATTTAATACGTATTAAGACACGATAATTATTTCAATAATAATTATAATCACGAACATGCGAACATGAAATCATGAACGTAAATAATCACGAGCTTAGTATTACGTATTTATGTATATTTATTACGATCATGAATAAATATAATAAGACACGAACGATAACTATATGAATCACGAAAACACGAACACGAGAACATGAACATATTAGACACGAGAAAACTATGGGTTACCCTTGTGGGCCCCATCCTACCCGCGGCTAGAAACAAGACAAGGGCCAAGCCCATTTAAATTTTTACTAAACAAGGAAAAGGGAAAAACTTATTTTCATAATTACAAGAATTAGAAAATAATCAAAACCCTAAATCTCTGTTTTTCCTCTCCTTGGAAGCCGGGTAGAACACACACCAAGGGTGTGTTTGGTTGATTTTTGGTGGTTGATTTCTTGCAAGAGTGTTAGTGTTATCGTTCTCCTTTGTTTCACATAAGCGGTAAATCCTTAAACCCTTTTTCTTTATGTTTTTATTTAATCAAGAACACATGAAATCATTGTGTATTTAAAAACAAGTTAATAATCATGTAATTAAACATGGGGGTAAAATAATTAAGGTTTAAGGGGTGTTTGTTTCGGCCGTACACACAAACCGAGAGCCCAAGGCTCTCGGTGTGCCTCGTGTGAACACATCCGAGACCTACGGGTCTTGGTGTGGTGTTCTTGGTCTCGGCCGCAAGAAGCAAAGGAACCCCCGATCTTGTCAGGGGGTGTGTTTGGGCTTGGTTGGGTCTCGGCAGAAACAGGAACCACCACCGGCATAAGCCGGTGGCTATTTTTGGTAAGCAGGGGGAACCCAAGCCGCGACAACAGGGGTAACCACCGGCTAGCCCGTGGGAACTTTTGCTAGCCGGCGGCTAGCCATGATCAAGGACACCACCGGCACAGCCGGTGGCTGTTTTACACAAACAGTGGCAACCGGCTAGGCCGGTTAGCCACTGTTAAGGGTGCGTTTGGTTGACCGCTTCATGGGTTAAACCGGTCCGGTTCACGACATGTTTAGAATAAAACACGGGTTTGGTTCATGGGTTATTTTTTGCAAGTTAATTATTTTACAAGGTTAATTATTTTACAAGGTTAATTATTTTAACAAGATTAAATTAAATTAATTAAAACATGTACATGACTAATTTAATTTATGCATGACTTAGGTTATTAATACTATTATTAATAAATGAATTTTAACCTAAGTAATTATCATTTTATTTAGACTATATAATTAATTAATTATTAAAATCATGACTTATAATTAATTAATTTACATGACTTAGGTTATATTATTAATAGATAATAATACATGTTTAACTTAAGTATTTTTTTTACCTTTATTTAATTAAATCATGTTATACTTAATTAAATACTTTAACCTATAGTTTATTTAATTTACACGAAATAGATAATAAACTATACTATTTAATTACATGACTTAGAATATTAATCAGTAAACACTTAAGCTTGTATAATTAGCTTAATAATCCAGCTTATTTCTATTTATGGAAACTTTCTATTTTTAGAAACTAATTTAATTAAGGCAGCTAATCTATTTATAGAAACTTTCTATTTTTAGAAACTTATCTATTTTAAGCGGTAGATCTATTTTTGGAAACTTTCTATTTTAGGAAACCTGCTATTTTTAGAAAGTTACTTATTATTAAACAACAAGTATAATAATACAAGAAATACTTAATCAGAATAGACAGAATACATGATAAACACAGTATAAAGCTTTAATCAGTAAAACATGACATGAACATATAAAACAAGCTAAGACATGATATAAAACCAGTTACGTACTCTGTAATAAGATACTTATACACGTATGTTTTTATGTAGCATTAGTGATACCGAAGTAGGACTCTCTTCCGTTCGTCTTCTTCGTTCACTGGACACAAGGTACGGATTCTCTGTCCTTTTAGTATGGACATTTTTCCTTATTAGGATTCCCCGTATACAGCCAACTGTTTTTCCCAGTATATGTTTTATATGTTTCTCAATTGCTTATGTTTAATTAGATACCTAAAGCCATATACATGCATGACCAGTTTCACCTAGTTATGGAGGTACAATAACTTTAACACTGGAGGCACCAGTGTTATGTGTCCACCACGACGGAGTGATAGGTCGTGGCGTCCCTTCAGCTTTTGGCCATATTATTAGTATCAGGTGGGGCGTATGGGTGCATCCTAGTTTACATGTTTTCATCAGATTATTCAGGTGAATGTGGTGTGTGCCTTGCATCCTTCACAAGGAGCTGATCCCTCCTACCCAAGCCAGTATATTAAATTAGAGTTAGCCCCTTTAATTTGCATGACGAGGTCACCCCTCCAAGTATTCATGCACGGTGATAATTCATGACCCATATTGGCTAATGGTAAACATATTAAACAGTTTTTATAATATAAACATAAGGCTTTTCAAACTATAAAACCTATTTTTATAAGACATGCTAGGTTATTCAGGATTTAGTCTTTTCTACTGCTTCATGCTTATATGCTTATATTATTCATGCTTTACTTGTATATCCGTGCACTAAGCGTTATGCTCAGCCGTTTTCCTTTCATGTTCCCAAAACGGCAGGTACTCAAGGACGCTCATAGACTTTAAGCGTACATGCATATGGATTGGAAGCTTCCTAGACTTCTTTACTTTATGCATTTCTTTATACTTTGATACTCATTTCCATGGACATTGTTTAGTCCTTTTCATTTACAGTACTTATGTTTGTGTGTGATAGTTCTACTTTTGGGGTACCGATGTTTGATTCCGGTATTTCCTTTATGGTCATGTGATGTTTAATACATTATCCTTATATGCTTTGATGACACGCCATAATCACGCGTGACATTCCATCTATCAAAATAGGGTGTTACAATGTGATTCTTTATCCACTGTAAGTCTTCTTATTCCCTAAAGTGAATCATTCTTTGACAATGGGAGCAAATAGGTTGGCTAACATATTGACATACCACCATTGAGTTGTTTGGATACCTGCTTTAGACAATCCCCTTTACTTGGTGAGGTTTTGAGGAGCTTGGGTGTGAGTTGATTGTTTTTTTAGTTCTTAATATGTTTGGTTGATTATAATAATTAGTTTCATATTTTGTTTGTTTTTTTGCTTTTTTTGTTGTTCGTGATTTGTTTGGTTGGTTAGCTCATTTGGTTTCTTGTTCTGCGTGTTTCTTGGTTTTTGTTTTATTATGATTGATCTTTTTTGTTTATCATGGCTATTCTTATTGGTTCTCTAGATCAGAATAACCCCTTGCATTTACATCAAAATGATTCTAGTTGTACCTCTAATGTTACTATTAAATTGACTGGTGTTGAGAACTATAGAATTCGGGCTTATGCTGTGAAACTTGCTTTACAAATTAAAGAAAAAATGGGATTTTTTGATGGTACTTCTAAAAGAAGTGATTATTCTACTAGTGCTCTTTTTCTTGCCCAGTGGGATAAGGGTAAGGATGTTGTGCTTAATTAGATTTTAACTTCTTTAATTCAACATGTTTATCTTGGTCACGTATTCTCTGATAATGTTGCTTTAGTTTGGAAAGAGTTAAAAGAAACTTATAACAGAGTTGATGGTTCTATTGTTTTTTAATTTTCTTGAAAAGATTTAAACAAGGTGGTTTACCCATTTTTGAATATTATCAATAAATTGAACTCTCTTTGAAGAGAGTTTGATATTCTCACTAAAGTGCCTGATTGTACTTGTGATGCTAGAGAGTAATTACTGGTCATGGCAAATTGTTGAAACATATGTAATTTCTAATAGGAATTGATGACATATATAAGCCTATTAGAAGTAAGATTTTGATTAGAGGAATCTTTCCTCAAGCCGGGGATGCATTTTTTATCAATGCTAGGGAAGAGTCTCATTGGAGCTTTTCTCCTTCCTTTGTTAAGGCTGATAAGCCTTAGGCTTCTCCTTTTGGTAATAGACGTACTGATGTTAAAAAGTGGCTTTAATGATAACTGGAATAGTAACAATATTAATTTTAATAATAAAGGAAAGTATAACAGTTTGAGATGCAAAAATTATGGATTAAAGGGTCATATTGTTGATAGATATTTTGAGATTATTGGTTATCATACTAGTTTTAAAAGAAATCTAAATTTGAAACTATTTGGGAATAAAAATTTTAACAAATGCAATAATGTTGATTTAAAAATCCTTTAGTTGGTAATCAAGATGTTAAAATATATCCTGGTTCTCTATCTTTATCTAATGAATAAGTTATGAAATTTTTTAATATTCTTAATGAAAAGAATAGGACTTCTGCTAGTGCTAATATGACAGGTAGTGGATCTTGTTCCTTTTCTAATTGTAATGTGTATTTTAATCAATATTTTTAGAATTTTTTTGGTGCTAGTATTAATTTTAATAGAGTCAATTACCATCTTGGTTAGATAATTGACTCTAGGGCTAATCATCATATGACTAATAGTACTAAAGATATGTTTAATGTGGTTGATAAGTAGTCTTAAGATTACTGTTGGTCATTCTAATGGTACATCGGCTAAAATTCCATATGTGGGTATTTTAAAGTTAAATAATAATGTGGTTTTATCTAATGTTTTGGGTGTTCCCAAATATTGTTTGAGTTTTTTATTTGTTACTAAGTATATTGAGGATAGTAAATTCGGTGTTTGTTTTGATGAGACTTTGTGTTACATTCATGATTTGAGAAGGTGAATGTTCTAGGGCCCGATAGTGAATATGTTGTTCTTTACTTGTTTGATATCGTGTGCTCTAATTCCCATGTTGTTAGTGAAATTAAGTTTCTTGTCTGTAATGTTTCTAAGGAAGTTTGACATAATAGATTGGGTCATTATGCTAATCAAGTTTTAAAATTGTTAAAAGGTTCTTTAAATGCGCCTAATATTGATCTTAATGGTCCTTGTGAAGTCTACCATAAGGCTAATCAAACTAGATAATCTTTTCCTTTAAGTGAACATAAGTCTAAATGTTTGGTGGTTTGATTCATCTTGATGTATGAGATTCATACAAAGTGGTTAGTAGGGAGGGATTCTAATATTTTTTTATTATGGTTGATGATTTTAATAGAGCTCTGTGGGTGTATATGATTAAAAACAAGAGTGAAGTTTATGATATGATGGTTAGTTTTTAAAGATTGGTTTTAACCCAGTTTGGTTAAAAATAAAGTTGTTAGATAATACATTGGTGCTCACTTTGTTAAATCAACAAACAAATGAGTATTTAATTCCAAGGGTATTTTTCATCAAACCTCGTTTGCTTATACATCTCTGCAGAATGAGATTGCTGAAAGGAAACATAGACACATGTTTTATGTTGCTAAGAGTCTTATGTTTCAAGGTGGGATTTCTCTTATGTTTTGGACTGAGTGTGTATTAACTACTAGTTATTTGATTGATAGACTTCCTTCCTCAATTTTAAATGCTAAATCTCCTTTTTCTTTATTATATGGTAGGGAACCTAACCTTTCTTATTTAAGAAATTATGGTTGTTTTTGTTTTGCCAATGTTGTCAAAGGTTTTGATAATTTTTCTCAAAGACCTGAAAAATATATTTTAATTGGTTATGCTAGTGGTAAAAAAACTTATAAGTTGCTTTGTCGAGAAAACATGAGTGTTTCATACTCATAGATATGTTAAGTTTTATGGAACTATCATTATTTATAGGGATGTGTCAAAATCAATATGATAATATGAATATAAGAGATGTTTTTACTAAAAAATTATGAGTAACTTAAGTCTGAAAAAGTAACCAAAACTTCTTTAAGACCCAATGATGATGAGGAAGGATCATCTAGTAGAGATGGTAGGGTACATCAACCAATGATTGCTATTAATGACCAACCTGGAAATGATTATTTATAGATGAACATCTCAATTTTAAGGGCAATATAGACTCTGATAATAGTCATGAGTTTGAGGAGGTTCATGTTTTTAAAATGATTGCCTAATACTTCTAAGGAGGATGGTTTTGAGAAGGTCTTATAGACTATCTAAACTGACTGCTAAACTGAATGATTTTGCGCTTGATAATAAGGTTAAATATGGTCTTAATAGATATTTTAATCATTTTGTACTTAATACTTAAAACTATTGCTTTATGCCTAATTTGAATATGTCTAATGAGCCCTTTTCTTTTGCAAAAATGCTAATGATGTTAATTTTATCAATGTCATGAACGATGAATTAAAAGCTTTGTTTGAGATAGTACTTAGTATTTAGTTGATCTTTCATATTGGAAGAAAAGCTATCAATTCTATATAGGTTTATAGAATCAAAATTAGATTTTAAAGATACAAAGCTATGCTTGTTGCTAAAGTTATTTGAAACCTTTAGTCCTGTTGTTAAGATGTGTACTATAAGGTGTCTTGTAACTTTTGATGTTCAAAATAATTGGGTTATTTTTCAAATGAATGTTAATAATGTCTTTTTTTATGGGGATCTTTTATGAAGAGATTTACATGTTGCCTCTTCCTGGATATTATAAAGGATATTAGAGATAATGTTTTTAGACTAAATAAGTCTTTCTATGTTCTTAAATCATAAGTTGACAAAGGCTTTGCTTAAGGCATGGCTTGTTGCTTCTAAAAATGATCACTCTTTATTCATTACGAATAAAGTGAGTGTTTCATTATATCTATTGATTTATGCTGATGGTTTGGTTATAACTGTTAATAATGTCGGTGAAACTGAAAACTACAAAAAAAAAGTTTAGGTAACAAGTTTAAAATCAAAGATTTGGGAAAATTAAAATATTTTTGGGAATTGAGGTTTTACAAATTAAGGAAAGGTTGTGTTTAAATTAGATGAAATACTGTTTAAAACTTTTTCATGATTACGTCTTGTTAGCCTATAGACCTATATTATAGCCCATCTTCATGAAAACATTGTGTTAAACCCTAAGGAAAGTGATACTGACAAACTTTTTGTCAGTATAACTTACTATCAGAAACTTGTTGGGAAATCGATTTACCTAACACATACCAGAACTAATATTTCTTACTCTCTTCAATGCTTAAGTTATTATATGCATGTTCCTCTCAAGTCTCACTTTGATCTTGCATTGAGACTGCTTTAATATCTTATGTTGGCTATTGGGTTGGTTGTTGAAGTGTTGAAGACTAAGGGTATTTTTGAAGTTGTTGCCTACTCTGATTTTGACTGGGCAAAATGTCCTATAACTAGAAGGTCAGTGTCATGATATTGTGTGTTTGTTAATGGAAAAAGCATGCTACATTGTTTAAGTCCTTAGCTGAAGTTGAGTATATAGATCATGGCATATGCTACTTGTGAAGTTATGTGAATTGTGAAAATCCTAAAAGATTTTGGTGTTGAAAATATACTTCTAGTGGAAGTGTTTTGTGACAATAAGCCATCAATTCAGATTGTTGTTAACCCTGTTATGCATGATAAAACCAAGCACTTTGATATTGATGTGCATTTGGTTCGAGAAAAAGTTGCTTCCGGGTTGATTCAGACTGTGAAGGTTGAGTCTAAAAGTCAGGTTGCTAACATATTGACTAAAGCTCTTGGTATTATGTGTTGGTGAAAAAGTTAGGTTTATTGAATATGTTTGTTCCATAAGGTTTGAGGAAGGGTGCTGAAAGGATTGTGTTTGTTCCATAAGGTTTGAGGAAGGGTGCCGAAAGGATTGTGTTGGTTATGCATAACTTTGGAACCGTAAGGGTTTATTTGTAATTATTTATGTGTTAACTTAAGTTTGAGAAGTTTTTGTTTGTTTGTGATTGTGTAGAGTCTAATTGGTAAATATGGAGAAGTTGCTTTGGCTATATAAGCTGGAGATTAGGTCAAACACAATCATCTTTCACACACAGTCTCTCAAGTAAAAATGGGTGTTACAAGTATTAAGAAAATACTTAATTTATAAAAAGTTTACTCTTTGTGACTTAAAATAGGATGCACCCGTGCCAACCTCACCTCTTCGTATTAGGTCCGCCCAATCTCATTTCAAACCATGTTAACGTATTAAGTCTATATATAGGATTAAAGGCATTACAGAGCTCATAAAATGATATTAATGTCAAAATCATATTGCATAAACGCCATACTGCCGGCACATCCTCCCTTGTCTCTACTTGGCTCTCCCGTCTTTACAGTCTTTATCTAGGAAATACCAAGAAATTTAACTTCCAAAATGCAGAGACTTTCATGTTTATAATGCCAATTCTGTCGTCAATGCAGCAAGCTCTTCCTCGGCTGTGATTTGTTCTGGTTGTTTACTAGCTGGCACATCCTGCGACGCCACAGGGGCAGTTGTTGTGACAGGCTGGAGAAGTTGTTCCTCCAACTCAAGTCCTTCTAATTCTTCAAGTTCAGCCTCCAATTCATCCTGCGTATACAAAATTTAATATTACTTTTAATTCCATATCATACTCTGAAAGTAAAGATTAGAGTTTAGAAGTAAAACAAATCTCTTTGACCATTACCTCATCGAATTCTTGGCCGCCAAAAGGTGCTGCAATTGCTTCTTGGATTTGTTTCAAATTATCGCTTTGCATACTTAGTTCATCCAGTGTTTTGTCAATGTCATTAATTTTCCTGCACAATAGAAGACGACCCACAGTTAGATATCATACATTTGTTCTCATAGCATATATACAAAAAAAAAAAAAAAAAAAAACACAGATTAATGTGGCGTATGTTGGATATAAAATCGGGCACTTACACTTCCTTCTGCATTTTCTTCATTGCTTCAGCTCCGGTTCTTAGAGCAACTACAGTATCAGTGGTACATTTTGCAGTCTCTATCATAGTCATCTGTTATCAGATCATACAAGTTAGTTATTTAACACCACTGTTGATGAGAAATATGGAAAGTAAAGTGTAAAATCATAAAAAGAAAAAGTCACCTGCTCATGAATACGCAGCTGAGAGTTCGCAAGATTTTCAAGTTGTTGTTCATAAAGCTTCTTTCTCTTTAAACACTGTATTGCGGCTGAACAATGGACATAAAGAAAAAGAACAAAACAAGTAAACAACGTTAAGAAGTGACAAAATAATTTGATAAAAAATATTTCAAGGATGTGTAGTAGTCTATACCCCTTTTATTTTTCGCCTTAGTGAAGGCCTTTGCTTTATCAAGCTCTGCTGCAATTTTCTTCAGCAGTAGTTTCTCTTTTGTCTCAAGCGATCGATGTGTCTGCAGGAATTGTAAACATAATTAAGCATATACATGAAAAACGTAGCATCAGGTGATAGGAACACTATACATATTCAGCAAGTCCCACAAGGCCACAACTCGACCTTATTACAGTATGCCTTTGGCATGATCAAATAACAAAAGAACATGCATTCATATTATATCTTAAGATCATGCATTAGAGGATGATCAAGATCATGCAAAAAAACAAACATCATAAAACATAGTCTTTTTATGATGTTATTCAGTTCTTTTTAAGCAACAAAACAAGAAACAATCTATGAAATCATTATCAACAAGTAGACATAAAGAAGAAACAAATTAAAGTGAGACAAGATCAATGTACCTCAGATAACTTTTCTGTGGTTGCTACATGGTCTGGTTGCTTTTTAGATTTGCCAAAAAATTTGGCCAACTTTGTGAAACTCATTGCTACGATGATGAATAACCAAACGAATAAACAAAAGGTATATAAAACCAACAAGTTACGTATAGGATCTATAATGCTATAGTTACCCTTATATATAGTCTCACGTATGCTAGTGTTATTCCAATTAGTATAGGGGATTTTTACGTGCATGGGAAGAATAAAGAATCTCAAGGGAATTTAGTTAGCTAATTTTTCGCTATTAATAGATTAATACCTCGTAAATGTGTACACGTATTATAGTGTGTTTCGGATTCCTTTACTGAAGGGTCTTTTATATAAAAGATATACATTTAAATGGGCTTTTCTATTGTTATCAACAAATTAAATTATAATTTTGATAACCCTTATTTGTTTAATGGTTAAATTTAAAAAATTTCTATTCTTAAAAAGTAACAAAAACTAAATATTTCTAAATTTGGGAACAATTTATATAGAAACGTTTTTCATACTCACACGTATAACACAAGTGAAATTACTTTTTTATCGTTTTGAAGCTAAAATGTAAACCTTTTTTATAAGAGCGGAGTTATCAATATTTTTTCAATTGAAATGATAATGATGCAGATAAAAAATATCTAATAACAACAAAGAAAGTAATTTAATCTCATCGACAATTAAAAAAAACCCCAATTTTGATCTAATAGTTTTTTCAATTTGATATGATATGAATAACAATACTTGTAGATTTAAAAGAGAACCTACATAAAACCGCATTAGATGTTAGCGACAATGATTTTGTGGATAAGGAGGATAGGTTATATAAGATCTCGAATAATGATCAAAGGGGATATTCGGGTAAAAATCAGAACAACATTACTGGATCAATGAACTCCAAAATATTACCTCATCATGAGGTTCAGTTCAGTGATAATGCTCAAGATATTGGTAATTTTTCTGTATTTTATTTTTCAGTTTTTGCAGTTTTGTTTTATCAAAAGAGCGTGTATCATATTGATAAACATGTTTTGGAATTTGCTAAAAGAACAATGTTAGTCCCATCATTATTCACGTATTTATAACCACATGGTTATAAAAGTTTTTGTGTAGACAAATTTGATATAATTGCACTAAATGTGGCGAAGATCAAACTCATAAGCCAAAAATCCTTGAAAGTTTTCTAATTTCCAATTGCAGCATTGCTAAGCTTTTAAAGTTTTTTAAAATCCTACAACTTTCTAAATTTGGCGTAATTCCATATAACACTGTAAACATATACTACATCCGTCCTATATTAGATGTCCACTTTGACATTTTTCAGTTTTATTTTTTAAACTTTGACTATAAATATTTTTAAAAATTATACTAAGGAAAAACTATTTAAAAACTTTATTTATCCATATATTTTGCACCACGTATTATACAACACAAATAAAAATATTTATAATCAAAGTTGTGAAAGAAAGACTAGAAAAATTCAAAGTGGACATTTAATATGGGATAGAAAGAGTAACATACATTTAATCATTATTTGAATAATACAAACTCTAAAAAGTTACATATAAATACAAAATTAACTGAATTCGTGTTGAAATGTAGCTTGAACACTTGAAACACCAGGGACTGATGTTGTATTTAGTGTAAAGTTATTTGTGCATGTTTTATTATGCTTAGAGCTGTTTAGCAAGTTGTTGGAAGTTGAGGGGCTAAAGCTGGCTAGCTAGCAAATTCGATTCGTAGCTGCTATAAAAGGCCCAAGCTTCTGACTATTTTTAGTTTATATCGATCATTTTTTTCTTCTCTCTAAAATTTGTTACAGTGTTAGGTGATTGATATCATCTTGATCTAGTATTTAATTCTTGTTTGTAATATTGTTGTTTGTTAATTAGATATCTGCTCTACATCTTAGTAGCAGTGGGAGACGGAGTTGTTGAGGTTCTTATTGATTTTGGATTGAGATCCTGATTGTACAGTTGCTTTTATAAATTTTTACATGGTATTAGAGACATGTTTCATTACTTGTTCTGATTATCATTTTTTTTTAATTAGAGTTTCAAAGATATTGGAGTTTTTCTCAATTAAGTTGTTTCTTGATCGATTAACCTTGTTAGTCGATAAATCGCAGCTTATTTTTGGTTCATCTTCAAGTTTTGTTCAAACCCTCCAATTGTAACAAATTTAGGGTTTTTAAAATTTTGAGGATCGCTTTTGGTTCGATTGGTGTTGGTGAATTGATTGGATCGTGGTTTGGTTGTGATCTTGGTGATTTGCCTTAATTTTGAAAAGTAGAGTTTGGTTCTTGTTCTTTGATTCAAAGAATGGTTGAGTTTGTCTTTCGCTAATTTTATAGATCTGTAACATCTCTATTCTTTGTTCTTGTTTTTTCTTGTATTATTTTCTTGATGGTTGCATTATTTTTTGTGTGCTAGAATTTATCTGAATCCTTATTCTAGTCTTTGCCTTTGACCTACCATCATGAATGGTCAGGAAGCCTGAAAATTTAGTTTGGCTAAGATAAGTTGTTTCTTGTGTGCTATTATTTGTTTTTATGGTTTCAATTTTTGTTTTGCGTCATGGTTGTGCATGGCTATACTTATGATGAGTTTATGGAGGATGTTGGTGAGGCTGTTACTTTGATTAGTAAGATTGATATTAGTAATCCTTATATTTGCATCCTAATGATTCATTTACTTTTAATGTTATGTCTATAAAACTTAAAGGTACCAAAAATATAATGTGTGGTCATGTGCTATACTTCTTGCTTTGGAAGGTAGCAATAAAACTAGTTTTGTAGACAATACGTGTAGGTGGCTAATACTGATGAGATCTCAGGTAGACAATGAGATAGAGTCAATGTTGTTTTGTTGAGATAGATTTTGAACTCTATTTTTGAGAAACTTTTTATGGGTCATTTTTTTTCAAAAGGAGTTTTTGGATTTTGAAATGAGTTATAAGAAACTTTTGATAAAGTTGACAATTCTTTAACTTTTAATCTTGGAGCTCATGTTCATGAATATTTTAATAGGTTAAGTACCTTGTGGAAACAATTTGATGATTTGGTTCAACTTTTTAGATGTACTTGTCATGTTGTTGATGATTTTAAGAAACATAATCAATTAATGAAATTTATGCAGATTTAATGGGATTAGATGGTACATATATGCAGTTGAGAAGTAATATCTTAGCTTTACTGGTATATGTTTATGATATTATTGTTACTAGTAGTAACATTGTTGATATTGAAAAGTTAGAAAATTTTCTCAAAACTAAGTTCATGATTAAAGATTTAGGAAACATAAATATATTTTTTGGGATTGAATTGGTGGATAGTGGTAGTGGTATTTGCGTGTCCCAAAAGAAGTATTATCTTGATCTTTTGTCTGAGTTTGGGTTGCTTGCTTGCAAGCCTTTTGGTGTTCCTTTAGAACATAATCTTTCTATCACAAATGAACCTTCTAATATCGATCATGTGATTGATAATATAATTGAATATCAGAAGTTGATTGGTTTATTAAATTAGTTTCTCACGCAATGTCTGGTATTTTTTATTTTTTTTGTTGCCTTAGTCAGTTTATGCATAAACCTATAAAGTCTCATCTTAAGATTGCTCTTAAAGTACTTAGATATTTAAAGAGTTCTCCAGGTAAAGGCATACAAATATCTAAAAATCTAGGAACTTCTCCTGAGGTTTATGTTGATGCAGATTGGGCTAAATGTCAGGTTACTAGAAAAGCTATCACATGTTTTTGTATCTTTCTCAATAGTTCTTTAGTTTCCTTGAAAAGCAAAAGTAAAACACCCTTTATAATTCATCTGCAGAGGGTTTGCACACCATAGCCTTTGCAACTTTAGAAACTGTTGGATCTTGAAAATCTGAAAAGATCTAAACTGGGAACATTTTATTACTGCTACAGTTTAAACTATGACAATCACGCAATTGATGCTAATCCTGTGTTTCATGAAAGAACTAAACATTTGGAGATTGATTTACATTTTGTTAGAGCCAAAATTATTTTTATAGAACCACTCAAGGGTGGCCTAGTGGCAAAAAGATTTGTGGCTATCACTTCAAAGTGTGTGAGGTCTCAAGTTCAATTCCCGCTATGTGCAAACAACCTTGAAGTGGCCACGCCAACCTCCTGAAAAGGGAGGACATTACCTGGTTTGAGTCTGTGTGGCGGTGGGCTCAAATCCTGTGGATTAGTCGGCAAATGAGTAAGAAATCACGGTTACAAAAAAAATAAAAAAAAATCTAAAGTTATAAAAACTGTTAATGTTTCTTATTTAGATCAAAATACATGATGTTTTAACAAAAGAGCTTGATAAGGATCAACATGATAAACTTCTTTTAAAAATAGGTTGATATGATGTGTTCCAGGTTCAAACGAAGCGAGGATGTTGAAATGTAGCTTGAGCAATGGAAACATCAGGGACGGATGTTGTATTTGTTGTAAAGTTATTTGTGCGGGTCTTATTATGTTTGGAATTGTTTAACAAGTTGTTGAAAGTTAAGGGGCTAAAGGTGGTAAGCTAGTAAAGTGGATTCATATCTAATATAAAAGGCCCAAGCTTCTCATTACCTTGATCTGGTTTTGATTATTGGTTATAAAACTGTTATCATTTAGACAACAACTCTAAACGTAAGTAGTAGTGATAGAGAGTTTGAGTTGTTAAGTTCTTTATTGAGGCTGGGCACAACGCACCGTATTTTTTTCGGTCACTAGTAGGTCGCGACCGAATCGTCGCGTTGCGGCGATTCGGTTGCCGGTGTCGATCGAGGCCAAACCGACCTTAGTCACGACCTTGTTTCATTTGTGTGTTTGTGTTTGTGTAAAAAAAATGGTTTGTTTCTGTTTAAAAAAAAAATTTATTATATAATTAATACTATATACTGTAAAAAGAAATGTAAAAATCTTGTATTCGAAAGTTAAAAATTTATTCAATACTAATAAAACTTGAAAATACTGAAATACAATAGGAAATGCAATACGATGCTAAAAATAAAATTACATAATACGATTAGTCAGTTCCCGGATCCGAATCCGATAACAGACCACAAGGAAACTCCCAACGCAATGTTTCTTCTTCATCTTCTTCGGCCATAATTTGCGCCTCCAGCTCTCTTCTTTCCCTTTCTTCTTCTTCCTGAGTTTGTCTCAACACTTTTTGATCTAGGTATTCTTGATACACCTCATTGTCAGTCATTCTGCCATCTGTGAGATTTGGAATTGGAAAGGGTAGATCGGGCGACTCATTTCTTATTCGGTGTTGTTGCGACGAAGGACCGATATGAGTTGTTTGATATCAGGACGAAGAACCAAAGTTATTCAACCATTTAGTATTTTCTTCAATTCTAGCCTCAAATTTTGTCGCCTTTCTACACAAAGATCTCCGGAGGCTGAAATCCAATTCAACTTGCTTACTAAGATACGTGTCGATAAACTGACGCTCCTGTGGGGAGAGATCACGGCATTTCTTACATGCCGAGCTCAATTCCCTATTCTCTTCGGACGCAGCATCGAAATCATCACCTAACTTCGTAAGCTGCTCGTAACGGCGTTGTTGTTGAAGTATTTGTCTGTTAACTATAGCCTTAATCTCGGCTTCGGTATGTGGGAATGAGCATGCCATTTTTGATTTCTGAATGTGTGTGTGAAAAACCAGAGTTGTGTGTGAGATAACTGTGTGTGAAAATGTGGTATTTATAAAGAAAAAATATTGATTTTAAAAAAAAAAATTTTTTTTTTTACTAGGTCGCACTAGGTCGCCGGGTTGTGGCAAATAGGTCGCACTAGGTCGCCGACCGAAAAAACTAGGTCGCGACCCCCATGCGTTGTGCCTAGCCTGATAAACCGCACTTTTGTTTTTATTTTATTCCGCCTAAAAAGGTTCATTATATGACTCGAACCTAAAACATTTTTAAAGATAATTTCCCAAAATTATTTTTGCCCAAAGTTATAACCATTTTGTTTTAGTCGATATCATCAATGTCATAACTAAATTTTTTGTAAAAGCTACATACAGGACAGGTAGTATAACTGGTACCATATATGGCGTATAAGATTTTATCTTAGAATTTGTGGCTGGCGAGAATCAAGACGTGTAACCTGAAATTAAAAAGATGGTAATCTTTCCATCAAAACATACCAGTTTGCACTGAAATGTATTTTTAGGTTAAATCATTGGTATCATTTTAAAATCATTGTCGCAAATTATTCTTTTGAGATATCATTCCATTCCGACAAATCAAAACACATGCACAAAATTTGAAAGTTCCACAAGCTTGTATGGAAAATTATTAGGAAGCATAAAGTTAGAAATAAGTATAACAGAAAGAACCACAATGATTGAACATTAGTTTGATCGAACAATATTAAACACGTACGTAACATTGAGTAAATCAAAGATATATGTAGGCCCACACATCGCCCATTGTTTTCTACTTTCCTCTCCAATTTTTAAAATCTTTATCTAAGAAACACGAAGATGTTTGAGTTCCAAAATGCGGAAAGTTTCATGTTTATAATTCCAGTTTTGTCATGGATGCAACAAACTTATCATCTTCCTCGGCTGTGTTATGACGTTGGGCCATGCGTGCTGGTTGTTTGCTAGCTAGCACATACTGCGAGGTCATAGGGGCAGTTGTTGTGACAGGCATGTGAAGTTGTTCCTCCAACTCAAGTGCTTCTAATTCTTCAAGTTCAGCCTCCAATTCATCCTGCGTATACACAAATTATTACTTTTTGTTCCATATCACACTGAAAGTAACAGATTAGAGTTTAGAAGTAAAACAAATACAACTCTGACCATTACCTCATCAAATTCTTGGCCGCTTAAAGGTGCTGCAAGTGCTTCTTGGACTTGTTTCAAATTCTCGTGTTGCTCGTTTATTTCGTTTAATGTTTTGTCCACCTCATTAAGTTTCCTGTACAATAGAAGACGACCGACAATTATATATGATATCATATCTTTGTTCTCATAGCGCAAATTACACTATAAACAAAACACATTAGCGTGATGTGTATGTTGGATATAAAATTGGGAGCTTACACTTCATTCTGCATTTTCTTCATTGCTTCGGCTCCTGTTCTTAGAGCAAGCATCGTATCAGAGGTGCATTTTGCACTCTCTATCATAGTAATCTGTTATCAAATCATACATGTAAGTTATTTAACATCACTGTTGATGAGAATATGAAAGTAAAGGGTAAAATCATAAAATGAAAAAGTCACCTGCTCATGAATACGCCATTGAGAATTTACAAGATTTTCAAGTTGGTCTTCATAAAGTTTCTTTCTCTTTAGACACTGTATCGCGGCTGAACAATCAACAAAGTAAACAACGCTAAGAATACAGAAGTGACAAAATAATTTTATAAAAGTATCACAAGGATATCATCAATCTATATAATAGTCTATACCCCTTTTATTTTTTGCGATAGTGAATGCCTTCGCCTTTTCAAGCTCCGCTGCAACTTTCTTTTTAAGTAGTTTCTCCTTTCTCTCAAGCGATCGACGTGTCTGCATGAATTATAAACATAAGTATATAAAATCTAGCATCACTTTGTATCCTCATTAGTTAGAGAACAAAATTTAACTAAAAAGTTCGAGTAGACGATAGAAACACTATATTCAGCAAGTCTTATTTCAGTTAGTTTTTGGCATGATCAAAGAACAAAGGAACATGCATTCATTTCTTTCACAAATTTGACGTGTAATCAATACCATTAGAGGATCAAGATCGAACAAAAGAAGAAACAATTAAAACCTAGTCTTGTTATGAAGTTAGCCTTCACAACAAAACAAGAAACAGTCATTAAAACCATTATCAACAAGTAGACGATAAACAAGAAACAAAGTGATCGACAAGAATGTACGTACCTCGGATAACTTTTCTGTGGTTGCTACATGGTCTGGTTCCTTTTTAGATTTGCCAAAAAAACTCGTCAACTTTGTGAAACTCATTGCTGCGATATGTGACGAATAACCAATTAACGAATAAACAAAAGCCAGATAACCCAACAAATTAATAATAATGAGGTATGGTATACCCTTATATATAGTGACGTATGTTAATACGTAGCATTATCCGAGTTGGCATAGGACTATATGACGTGCATGGGAAGAATAAAGAATTTCAAGGGAGTAGAGTTAGATAATTCTACGCTATTAATAATTTATTATATAATTTCGCAAATGTGTAAGCCGTATTACAGTGTGTTAGGGACTCTTTCACTTAAAAGGATAATTTTATATTTCACCAATTAAAACATAAAATTAATATTTTTTAAATATGCATCATAATCATTATGTATTATTTATTTGTAAGTTAAATAAATAAAACATTTTGAGTTTTATATTAAGTAAATATATAATTATTCAATACTTAAGATGGAATTTTTAAGTGCCAATGACATGAAATGTATCATAATATGTAAAGTCAGGTAAAAAATTTAAGATGGATATTATGTATTATTTATTATATAAATAATGGTAAAACACTAACCGGATGCGTTTCTGGATTGTAGGAAAGATACTTGAATTTTCTATATGCTGACTTTAACATCTACTGTCATATCAAATGGCTTTTTGGATTTTTAACTAACCTTAAAATGTACATGTTTGCACAGATAATTCAGATTTAATCTAACAGTTCATCTACTTATCCATTCTAAATTTGGCCCACCTAAGCAACCAATGGTAGCTAAAAAAATCCAACTAAGCTACCAATTATGTTTACAAAAAGAGTTTTAACTAAAAGTATCTCCGTTGCTAAAAACTATAAAAGACTTTTTACTATTTTATTAAGTTTTTGAGAATGTTTTTTATCATTGCACTAACAACTTTATGAAAGACTTTTTATAAAGACTTGGGCAAACATCAAATCTTTGATAAAAACTTTTTCATTGAATATGTTTTGCATTTAATAGAATTAATGCAAAAAGCTATTCAAGCTTTCTTGCATTACATATACTCTAACGGAGACAGAAAATGTCAAATTAGATAGATTCCTAAAGAGTTACTTCAATGGTACGATGATACCAAAAGTCCAAGCTGATACGACCCGAGTTGAGTAGTACCGATAGTTAGCACCACTTTTAGCGGGTGCTTGCTCCTAAGAATAATTAAGAGAAGAGAAGATATTTATTTGACTCAAAAAGCTACAAGTTTCATTAATTGATCTGGCTTAAATAGCCACACGACACAAGGGAGAATCCCACATGAACACAAAGACGTTCCTAGATGATAAGGACTAACAGTGACTTATCCTATCACACAATGACAGTCAATGACATTCCTAAACAAGATAAACATAAAGATAGATATTCTAGTGCAACACAAAGTCCTCGAGCCACACTGGAGCAACTGACGCCCTGGAGGTTCGCCGAAGTTCCCGAACAGTCCCTGACGTATCATTCCCCTTTCCTTCAAAAGTGACCTTGTCCTCAAGGTCATAAGCCGGATAAGCAATTTGAAACTCAGATAACCATACCGACGTAGCTTCCTCAGGAGACCGTCCAGCCCATTGCACCAACACCTGTTGCTCCATCCGCCCATTATGCAATATATCCCGAGCCCCACAAATAGCAATGGGTTCTTCAGGAATAGCCGTAACTTCATGAGTATCATTTCCAGAAAATGGTTTGAGAGAGAAACATGAAACACATGATGGATCTTGCTATCCACTGGCAAGGCTAGACGATAGGCCACACTTCCTACACGCCCCACTACCTCATACGGCCCAGAGTATCGTTTGGCTAACTTGTTGGATAATCGTTTAGCCAAGGTAATCTGCCGGTACAACTGGAGTTTGACGAGCATCTTATCTCTGACGTTGAACTCAATCTCTCGGCGCTTTAGATTAGCCTTCAACTCCATTCGATTCTTCGTTGCTAAGAGGTTTTGGCGTAATTTTCGTAACAACACATCCCGTTCACACAAAACATCATCAACATCCGCAACCTTGGATGATCCCGGAGGATATCGAATAATTGCTAGTGGAACCTAGCCATACAAAGCTTGATATGGCGATATTTTTAGGCTGCTATGATAAGTAGTATTGTAACAATACTCAGCCCACGGTAAAAAAACGAACCCAATGAGTAGGACGATCCGCGACCATGGCATACAAATATTGCTCCAGCCCGCAATTAACTACTTCTGTTTGTCCATCAGGTTGAGGGTGATAAGCGGTGCTATGATTAAGTTGAGTCCCACTAAGCTTAAAGAGTTGCGTCCAAAATTTTCTTACGAAGATAGGATCACGGTCAGATACGACATTTTTCGGTATCCCATGAAGTTTAACAACAGTATCCACAAAGACCTCCGCCAGTTTGTGCGCATTGAAATTAGTTGGCAAAGGAGCAAAGTACGCGTATTTGGAAAACCGATCGACCACAACAAACACAACTGTAAAGCCTTTAGAGATGGGAAATCCCATAATAAAATCCATCGAAATATCCTCCCAGCTTGCTGTTGGTGTAGCTAGTGGTTGAAGATAACCTCCTACGGCCTGTGTCGAGTATTAGGTTTGCTGGAAAATACGACATATTTTGACGTACTCCTCCACAGACTTTCGCATACCTTTCCAATAAAAAAACAGCCGATAGGCCAACCATCATCTTTTTCACCCTGTCATGCCCAGAACTAGGCGTATCATAGAACTCACGCAACAACAAGGACTTTAATTCAGAGGTAGCCCCGATATAATAACGGTCTCGAAAAATTATCATTCCCTCTTGGCGTCGAATCCCATCCGCGACTACTCCCTGGTCCAATTGACGATGTAAGGTGACTAAATCGTCCAAAGTGCCATATTCAACTTTAAGATCATTGAGAAACTCCACCAATGGTTGGCTTAAACGCATGAAAGACGCGGCGGCCAAAGGTTCACTATCTTCAAAAACTCGAGAAAACGCATTCGCCACGGTGTTTTGAACCCCTGGTTTGTATTCAATGCTAAAATCAAAGCGCAACAATTTCCGCACATATTTTTGTTGAATTGGGGTTTGTATTACTTGTTGCAAAAGCTCCTTAATACTTTGGTGATCAGTCCGTATAACAAAACGCCGCCCGAGTAAGTGTTGCCGCTATTTAAAAACTGCTTCCACAATAGCAAAGAGTTCTTTCTGGTAGGTCACTGCTAGTTGCATTCGTGGCCCCAACCGACGACTAAAGTAATAGATGGGTCACCCATTTTGAAGTAACACGGCACCAATACTTGCATCTGCGGCATCTCTTTCAACAATAGAAGTATGATTAAAGTCGGGCAAGCTCAATACCGGCGTAGTAGTCAATTGTAGTATAAGAGATTCGAACGCCGCTGCCTCGGTCTCTCCCCATTTAAACCCATCTTTTCGCAGCAAATTTTTCAACGGGGCAGCTATAGCCGCATACCCTTTATGAAACGCCGGTAGTACCCGGCTAACCCAAGAAACCCACGAAATTGCCACGACATTTTAGGTATCGGCCACTCACTAACGGCTGCCACCTTTTGGGGTCCACTTCTATACCAAGACCCAAAATTATGTGATCAAGATATTTGAGTGTCGTCGCCCCAAATTTGCACTTGGATTTTATCACATAAAAGTTATGCTCCTAGAAACAAAAAAAACATACTCCAAATGCTCCACATGAGCCGTAAGTGACTTACTATAAATTAATATATCGTCAAAAAAATGATCACAAATTTTCGTAAGTAAGGAAAAAACAACCGATTCATCGTGGCTTGGAAAGTAGACGGGGCATTGGTGAGCCCGAATGGCATAACCAAGAATTCATAGTGCCCGTCATGCGTGCGAAAATTCGTTTTGTAAACATCACGATCATGAACCCGAATCTGATGATAACCTGCCCTTAAATCAAGTTTAGTAACTATAATCGCCCCCCAAGTTCGTCAAACATCTCATCGACAGTAGGAATAGGGAACTTATCCTTAACTGTGACCTCATTAAGCGCCCGATAGTCGACACAAAAACGATAACTCACATCTTTCTTTTTAACAAGTAGTACAGGAGATGAGAAAGGTCTTTGACTAAACCGTATAATACCTTGTTCGAACATTTCCTTAACCAATTTTTCCATTTCTACCTTTTGATAATACGGATAACGATAAGGTCGCACATTCACGGGTTTTGTATTAGGAAGTAAATAAATTCGATGATCAGTTACACGATGAGGAGGTAAGGAAGTAGCTACCTGAAACAAGGACACAAAGCGATCCAAGAGTTGTGCAATCTCAGGGGGTGTTGCGTCTGCTTGCACCGCTAGTGACACGTCAACCTCACTCGAACCAGTCGCCAAGTTGTGTAATACATATACACCATAAACGTCCCCAGAATCTAGTAGCGCATGCATATGATGAAGACTAATGTGTTAAATACGAAGCGACTCGTCTCCCTTCAACAAATGGGTAGTATTAGAAAGTGAAAATCCCATAGTTGTTGGGCATAATCACGAGTCACCTTGCCAAGTTGTTGCAGCCAATGTATTCCCAAAACCACATCGGTACCTTGCATAGGAAGTACATATAAATCAACTCTAATTGTTAGCCCCTGCATGGCAAGCGTAACTTGAGTGCAAAGATTTTCGCACAATAAGGACTCCCCACTCCCGATGTATACTTGAAAGCTTTAGTAGTTTGCACCGGTAAACACATTTTTTCTACAATACCGGGACGAACGAAATTATGTGTACTACCGTTATCAATTAAAATGTGCACGTTACCCGTTCCAATCAATCCCCATAACTGAAGAGACCGAGGACTCCCTTGTCCCATCATCGAATTTAAGATAGAGATTCGCCACTTTCGACGACCTCGGTAGTGGTGGGATCTTAATCAGACTCCACATCATCCCCGTCGCTAGTCATGAGCAATAAAAACTTGTCGGGACACTTATGACCCCGGACCCATTTATTGTCACAATTAAAACACAAAACTTTGTTGAGTCGTTCTTGTCGTTCCGCTGGAGAGATCCACTTAATGGAAAGTGGTTTAGAACTTGTACCCCCGAGTTAGGTTGGTGTTGGTAACAACGCCGGTTGAGGCGTGCTAACCACTGATGAGGTTACCCCAGCACGGAAATTCGATTGGCGCTGCCCCCCTAAATTCGTCACACCTTTAGTAGCCGTACGCGACAACGATGTCGCCTGATCATCCAAAAGGGCTTCAGTAACACGAGCCAGCGAGAATGCATCGCCCAACGTGGTTGGTTTGGACACCAACAATTCGCGTTGTAGATGAAGTTTTAGGCCGGAAATATAAAAAGAGACGAGCAAAGATTCGGGTACATCAGTAACCCTATTCATGATTTTTTTTCAAACTTACGTTGGTATTCTTCCACGGTAACGAGTTGAAGCAGATTCGACAAGGCCCCCTGCGGGTCCTCGTAGTTAGAAGGGCCAAACCGGTCCCTAAGACTCTCCAAAAACCGATCCCAAGTAGTGATCAACCCATTCCTTGTCATCTAACGAAACCCTTCTGCCACTGCGCCTTCAAGATTAAAACCCACTATCCATAGACGTTGGTCTGCGGGTGTATTAAGTAGCGCAAAGTATTCGGCAATGGCAAAAATCCACTGATCTGGATCATCCCCTGTAAACCTGGGAACATCTAGACGCATAGATCGGGTAAGCAACGACCCTTGATCGCCACCACCTCCGCCTATTGGATGTCCCTGAAGTAACCCTCGTGTTGCCTGCAACTCGGCACGCAAGGCAACGAATTGAAGTTCAAACGCAACAGCTTGTTGTTGTGCCAGCGCTTCAGCGCGATCTTGTTGTTCCTTCAACCCTCTACGCACAGTGTTTTCATCCATGAGTGCAATGAAAGCACTAATTGATACGACCTGACTTAAGTAGCACCGATAGTTAGCACCACTTTTAGCGGGTGCTTGCTCCTAAGAATAATTAAGAGAAGAGAAGAGATTTATTTGACTCAAAAAGCTGCAGATTTTATTAATTGATTTGGCTTAAATAGCCACACGACACAAGGGAGAATCCCACATGAACACAAAGACGTTCCTAGATGATAAGGACTAACAGTGACTTATCCTATCACACAATGACAGTGACTTATCCTATCACACAATGACTCAATGACATCATAAACAAGATAAACATAAAGATAGATATTCTAGTGCAACACAAAGTCCTTGAGCCACACTGGAGCAACTGACGCCCTAGAGGTTCGCCGAAGTTCCCGAACAGTCCCTGGCGTATCACAAGCTGTAAAGCTCGCTATGATTCATGTGATGAAGAGTTTGATTTTATTGATGATGAGTCTAATTTTAATGACGAGGATATAGATTTTATTGATGATAAATACACTATGAATGGTGATGATGACACAAATGAGGATTTGTAGAAACTGAAATAAGAATAGCAACACTTCAAAAGGTAAAGATGTCATTTACTTGATTAAAGGTTTTGTTCAAGTTTTTAAATACCTATTTATTTGGTTTTTGTTTAACAAGTTCAAAAATGGTAGAAAGCCTTATCTTAGATAGGTCCAAATGCACGACTTCAAAAGATATAGATGTGTATCAACTGATCAAAGGTTATTCTTTTAGGGTGATGAGACTGTATTTATACATAGTCTCATCGCCCAAATTGGGCTTAAAACGCTTAAAATGTCATCAAAATACCCATATATGTGCCTATGTTTGTTCATTGTGTATTTTAGGTATGGATAACGTGAATTCACCAAATGATCAAAGGAATCAAGCAAAAACGAACACGGGAAACGAAGCCGCACAAAGAACCGGACCCGAATCATGATTTTCCTATCAAGTCCTTGAAGTTTGAAGATTTGGCAAAATTGGTCCTTCTACTTTTGAAGACTTAACATTTTATACCCTTGCAAATCCCATTATTGAATATTGGGTCCCTTAAATGTTGAGATATTGCATTATTGGTCCTTGAAGAATGCATTTATTGCATAATTAGCCCTTTAAACAAAGTTTGGAAATGCATGTGCCAAAAGTGACAAGTTGTTGAAAGATTTTTACAAAGGGAATAAGTTAAATGAGTTGTTTTCTACAAATGAAGAAATGAAGATATATGGGGGGGGGGTTAATTGGGCCAGACAAGGAAAGATGAACCCACCATTACCAAGCCGCCACGTCACCCTCTCTCTCCCCTCAACCAATCACCTTGCACCCCTCATCCACGTCAGAATCCACCCAGCGTTTTTATTAAATCAGTTTTTAACTAATTTTCTTTGGTGGGAAACACACTTTTTAAACACAATTAACCCCTTAAACAATTAAATCATCCCTGCTACTTTCCCTAACCCACATGAACCCTAAAATCTCAATTCACTCAAAACAAAGGGTTATGAGCCAATTAACTCCAGAATAATGATTAATGGTGAGTAAACCAAAACCCACATCTTTAACCACTCACCCACTCACTCCTTGGGCCCTACTCGTGCTCCCCTGCCACCCCCAAAATAGCAAATTGAGCATCTTGACAGAAATCGAACGGATATGGCTTATTCCTTGGTCCCAAAGTTGAGAAGGACGCTCAAGATCAATACACAAAGCTCAGCAACATCACCATCATTCACATGGGCATAGCATTGACCAGATTCGAATTTCAAATCAAAGGGCAAGACTGGAAATTCCAGGATTAGGGTTTAGGTCATTTCATTATTTTATTGTAGTTCTAGTACCTTCCATCTTGTACTATATAAGCTAGCCGTGTGTGGCTTTAGCTTTTCTTTGTTCCAGCTTGTTTGTAAAGTTTTTTAATGAAAAATATTTAGAGTTTGCTGAAAATCTTTAACTTCCAATGCTGAGTTCCATTTAAGTTTTGTCTTAGTGTAATCATTTATTTATATGCAACTTAGTTTAATTTATCCAAAAAACTTTTGTTCAAAAATATTTGGCAAAATCATTTTTCTGGAGATCCAAGTGTGTAGAAGCTGTTATAAGCTCGTTAGCCTGACAAGCTAAAAGCTTATAAGCCCATACAAACTTGTTTAGTTCTTGTTAGTTCACAGTTTGGTAGTTTTCAAAGTTTGTGGTTTTAAAAATCAGATTTTCAAGTTTTTTTTCTTTTTTTTTCATCTTATTGCACTCACCCACTGTCCATAAGCTCATATCAAAAGCTGTTTGACATACAGCTTTTGATTGAGGTTTTGGATTTGTGCTTTGTTTGTTTGTGGTTACTCACAGGTTCAAAGATATCAACCCAAGTCTGACTGTTGTAGTCACTTGGGTTGGGACTGTCATAGTCCATTGCTCTACATCTTGCACTAAATATTCCCTCACCATCATTCCACATCATTAGGGAAGGCATCAGCTGTATTTCTTGGCCTGAACAAGGTCAAGAGAGGTTTTGGCTTGAACCCTCTACTTATGTGCTTTGTATGATTTTTTTTTGGAAAATTTCATATGCATGCTTGTTTGAGTACCCTTAGTATTTATTTTGTGAACTCTGCATATGTATGAATATTCAGTTAGTGGTAGTAGATTTGGAATTGTTTTGTGAAAAAGTCTGAAAATAAAATCGTTTTTCAATTTTAAGGGGGTGTTTGGGATTAGCAATTTTGTGATCCTAGGTATTGATTCATAGGGACTATTTTCTTGTAATAGTTCTTAAATTGGTTAAGTAATCTTAGTTTAAGCTTGGTTTCATCCAGTATTAGGTATAATAGACTTTTGTATGCTAAAATGTGCACAAAATAGTCAGAATCATTCAGTAGGCCCATAGGAGTAGGATTTTTGAGTTTTATGCATTGAAACTTGGCTTTTAGTTAGATTATCTGTGTATCTAGGTATGTGTGTTCTTGGTTCTGAAGTTGGTATGCTAAATTGATAGCTTTGCCTGTTTAAATTTTACATTAAGGACATTTAAATCAGCAAAAACTAGTGCCTACTTGCCTTGTTCATCAGTCACTATACTTGGTCTCTTAAGTGTTTATTCTGCTTTAAACTTGTTCCTTTTTGTGTTTAAACTGACTCCCCACACTCCACTGAGTGTGGGGGTGCCCTTGTATCCAAGAAAAAAACCACCAACAAAGCTTTCCTAAGCTTGTAACTCACCAGACCTCAATTTTTGCACTATCAGTGGGAACCAAGTTCCCACTGCTAGTTAGAAAGTTTCCACTGCTTTGCTAGAAGACAGAAAGTGGTAACATGTCACTGTCAGTTTCTTAGATTTTTGTCTTTAGTGCACTCTTTTAGGAATTAGGACCTGAAATCTTTTTCATAATTTTTCTTATTTTATTTTTGATTTTTCAGTATAATTTATTTTACAGTTACTATTCATTAAGTATTTTTTAGATTAAATGGTTAATTTAAATTACTTTTTAATTACTGATTTTTGGAATCTAGTGTAAAAAATTTATATTTTTCAATTTTAAAATTTTTCTTAGACTTAGAATATTAATTTAAGATTTTTAGTTTAAAAATTAGTTACTGTTCACCTTTTTAATTATTTTTTATAATTAATTTAAGTTAATTAGGGTTTAAATATTAACTAGTTTTGTCTTTTAGTGCAAATTTTTACATTTTTCAAACTTTTTCAATTTTACTGTTCATTAGGGTAATTTAGGATTTTTAAAATTGTTAGATTAATTTTGTCATTATTTTACTATTTTCTAGGATTATTTTAATTTAAAAATAGTTTTTAGTGATTAAAAAATAGAAAAATAGTTTTTAAAATTTAAGAAAAATAGTTTTTAGTCTTTAAATGATATAAGTTAGTTATTAGTTCAATAAATTAATATTTTGGGCATTTTGTTAATTATATTTAATTTTTGGGCTTTAATTAGCATTAAAAATTGAATATTTAATTAATAAAAGGTTTTAAAATATATTTGTTGGATCTTTATTCTTATTTATATTACTTAAGACTTAGTTTAATCTTTTAATTAATTTTTAGGTTTCATTTTTAATTTTGTCGCGTTTTACGTAATTACGTTCGCGTTTTACGTCAACGTCGTAGTTTAATCGTAGTCGTAACTCGTCTTTTATTTTTCTCTCTTTACACCAAAAACGTCACTAATCCAAACATTGTTATTTTACATAATTGGCACACATAATACACACCTCCTTCGAGAACGAACTTGGAATTTATTCGGTTTTACGTTTTTCCTAAAGCGTATAACTTAATACTTGCCGCATTTATACTCGTCTTTCCTAAGACTTGTATATAAAAACCTACATCAAATTTTTGGCGCCGCTGTCGGGGAGGTGTTTGTGTTGCCATTATTATTAGTATCGTGTTTGTGTGAGTAGTGCGTTTTTGCTTTTCATTTTTTGGAAAGCGTAAATAACGTACATACTCATTTTTGTTATTTTTTCTTATTATATTATAGTATCCAAATAAATCGTGTTTAGTTTTCCTAAACTAAACTCACAACAATCTTTACTATATTGTAGATATATTGGTTTTCGTTTTTTCTTGTGAATAATATTATTACTATATTGTATTTACGTAAGAACAAATAAATATACAAGTACTCCAAATACGTGAGAAATCACAACCTTGATTCGGGATTTCATCACTCGATCATTGTATTCGAATCTAAAGCAAAAGTTTAAAGGCAAAATAGATAAATACTTTCGTGAGGCTTAATTTCAATTAACACAAACTATAAGGTGGGTATAAAGCGGTTGTATTTCACGACCTAAAGGAAAAAGGCTCTTAAGTGCTTCGCGCCGCCTCGTTTCCTCCGCTTGCTTGTGCGTGTTTTGAGAAAGAGGGCTAATCGAGGGTTTGCCGCCCAAGTATTATCTACGTATCATATATATTTGCTTGTTTTCAAGATTAAACCCTCTTGAACGTTTTGGTGTTCCACCAACGTTCTAAAGTCATCGAGAACGTTCACTCCACGTGTTCGTTTTCATTCTTTGAGGCTCCTTTAATCGAGAAAGTCGATTCGAGGAGAGATTTGTAGATTTTTGTCTACGTAATACATTCAAAAATCCAAAAAAAAATTAAAAAAACCAATCAAAAACCAAAAAAATTGAAAAATCAAAAAAGCCGCAAAAAGAATCTTCTTTGCTACCACCCATTCTACGCTTAGTGCATGCGCACTCGATCGAAGGACTATTCCAATTCTAGTGAAGCTTCGAATCGACGCAATCGTAATCGAAGGAATCGACGACGTAGACGAGAATTAGAAACCGACGTTCCTAATATCGTTGTTGAAGAAACCGTAGAGGAGATGGCCGACAATCGTTCTATGATGGAATTGCTCCAAGCGCCCACCGAGGGTTATGGAGACGCGATCGTAATTCCCGCCATCGAGGCGGAGAATTTTGAGATCAAGAGCGGAATGCTTTCGTTGATCCAAGCTACGAAGTTTCGAGGTCGTGAATCCGATAATCCTCACGACCATATTCGGAATTTTGATCGTCTTTTGGCCACGAGCAAGTTTAAGAACGTCGACGCCGATGTCGTCAAGCTTATGCTTTTTCCATACTCGCTTGATGGTGCCGCCAAGGATTGGTACGAGAAAGAGCCACCTAATTCCATAGTTACGTGGAAGGATCTCGTTTCCAAGTTCGTTAATTATTTTTTCCCACCGTCTAAGACGACGTTTTTCAAGAACGAAATTACAAAATTTGAGCAAAAACCGAATGAATCTTTTAGAGACGCGTGGGATCGCTTTAAGGAATTGCTTAGGCAATGTCCTCACCATGGTTTTTCCGAGTTGCACCAAATCGATACGTTTTACAACGGTCTTAATTTTCACGAACAAGACTCGTTGAATTCCGCCGCCGGTGGCAACTTTTTGTGTAAGACTCCGAGAGAAGCTTTGATAATTATCGAGAACCGATCCAAGGTTTACCAACTCCGCAATGCACCGAGTGTTGCCAATGTCGCCAATGTTAGTAGTTCTAATCGCGACATTAAGAGAGTTGATGCAAAAGTCGACAAGCTTACGAATGTGTTCACGTCTTATCTCATTGAGATGCAAAAGAAAGACGCTCCCGCTACGGTGAAAGCGGTTGAGGTTTCGTGTACGTTTTGTGGTGGACCTCATAATTATTACGAGTGTGCGGCTACGGATGGCCAAACGTCGAATGTGAGTGCGTTAAATGGAAACAACAATTTTTAAAATCAAAATAACGCCGGTCCATCACAACAAGGCAATTATAACCAAGGCAACAATTTTAATCAAAACCGAAACAATTTTCAAGGAAACAATCAACAAGGAAATTTTTCGAATCAAAATCAAGGAGGTTATAATCAAGGTCGTAATATAACTTGGCAAAATCGAGATAACAATCAAGGAAATAATTTTTCAAGTGGGAATCAAAACAATTTTCAAAGAAACAATCAAAACCAAGGGAACTTTAATTCTAATCAAAATAGTTCGTCAAACGATTTTCAAAATTACATGAAAACGAATGAGGCTAATATGAGACGATTAGAGGGAGAAATTGGTACTTTGAAAAACGACTTTACAAATACTTTGAAATTGCAAAACACGAAGATTGAGCAAGGGCAAATTGATATTAAAAAGATGTTTTCGGCCATTATGAACAAAGCCTCGGGTTCGTCATCAAGTTCGTTACCTAGTGACACCGTTGCTAATCCGAAAGAACAATGCAAAGCCGCCTCGTCTCGTGAGAAAGGTCGTGTGATTACCCCTAACCTTGAAGGATTCCGTGTTGTTTATCCCTCTCAACCCTCGACTTCTAAGACGTCTTCTTGTTCTAAAGTCGATGGGGTGAACGTGGCGACCAAGGAAAAGAGTGCACACCCTCGTGTACCTCAAATTCCATCCACGGTTCAAAAAGAGAGCTTTGTCGACCTTACCAAAGTAACCCTTGAAGAAACTTGTGCATCGATCCTTCTTAAAAAACCCAAAAGGCGTATGCCGAGAAAGGAAAAGGATTCGGGCCAATTTCTACTACCCTGTGATTTTTCCGAGATTGAGGGATGTTTAGCCCTTGCCGATTTAGGTGCTAGCATCAATCTTATGCCTCATTCTCTTTGGAAATTGATGAGATTGCCTTCGCTTACCCCCACGAACATGACAATCGAGCTTGCAAATTGTACACCTTTAATACCAATTGGAATAGCCGAGGATGTCTATGTTAGGATTGGAAAGTTTGTTTTTCCCGCG
Organism: Glebionis coronaria; assembly: GCA_025667525.1. Lineage (NCBI taxonomy): Eukaryota > Viridiplantae > Streptophyta > Magnoliopsida > Asterales > Asteraceae > Glebionis > Glebionis coronaria. Next base: position 176,349,921 of record CM046874.1, read on the forward strand.
GATTTCGTTATATCCGATTACGAGTGTGACCCTAAATGTCCCATTATTTTAGGCCGACCATTCTTATCGACGGCTAGAACCGTAATCGACGTTCACGAGGGGAGACTTACTATGAGATATGGGGATGAGAAAATAGACTTTTTCGCTAGAAAATCCCAAGGATTTTATGAGAATGAAAAAACCGAGGTTTCAAAACCTAATGATTCAAATTCTAATGATTTCAAAATGTTTACTTTAGCGGAAAGAATGAAGCTTGATGCATGTTTTGAAAGAATTAAGAAAAACGGTTTTAAAGATGATGATTTTAATGATAAAGAATATGTGTACCTAATTCAAAAGGGTATGTGTAAATTTATGGATGAAAACTCACTTTGGGATGTTTTTAGCGAAACAAGCGAAACACCAATTCCGAAGGGCGACGTTAGTGCCATCACGACAAAGACCAATATGGGCTCGTCTTCACCACCTTCGAAGGACCATGACTTTGAGGCCTATACTTCTAAAACCATTGAAGTGCCTCCCACTCCTAGCCCCAAATCCATTAAGGCTAAGGAAGTGGCCCAACCCAATGCAATCTCACCCATCATAGAAATGTCACCTAAGCATAGTCATTCGACTTGTAAGTCCATGGTTGTGACTCTCGAGAAATCCACTCGAGAACTTGCTCACATCGACACTTTCTTTGATGACGATGGTGATTTTGCCGAGATCGAGCATATACTTGCTAATCCGCCATCCATCTTCGAGGATTTACCCTTTGATAAATCTTTAAATGAAGAGGACGATCTCATGTCGGAAATTTCTTATGATGATGAGAATGACGACACTTTCACAACGTACTCGAATTCCGTATACGAACCTATTTTTCATCATAATCCCATTTTTGATGATGAATTCGAGAACGTTGATGACCATATCATCGATCCTCCTTCGTTTCACAATTGTGATGATGAAGAATTCTTTAAGGAGGTCGATGATTTTCTTGCTATAGACACAAGTCCCATTCTCGAGGAGTTACCTTATCAACACTCCTCATTTGAGAATGACGTTTACCACATTCGTGAGGATCTAACTTATCAACGATCCCCACAAAAGAATGATGGTTTCGTGCTTGATCGTGATCTCTTCGAGAGAGTTTCTAAGATACTCAAGGAGGGGAATGACAAACCTTGGTTTGACAAGCCTATCTTTGATGAGGAAATCGATGAGATCGACGTTCATGAGGATGACGAGTATGTAGACCCCGAGGGGGCGGTGTTCTTTATTGATCGACGTTTTGAGAACTTATATAATCCACCACCCCCTAACCACGACTTAAATGTGAGGATTTTTAGCGCGACTAATTTTGAATTTGACACGCCAAATATTTTCAACATTATTCAATCGGGTTTTCATAAAGAGTTTACAAACGATGAAAAAGGAAAAGATTTTAAAAATGTTTTAAATGATTTTTCTACATGTTTAACTCCGTCATCACATCGTGTTATGAGTACTACCACCTCGTCTACTCCTTTTGACGATGGTTGGTGTGGATCTAGTGTGGGGGAAGCCCCAAATGTTCCCTCGCATTTCTCCACCGAGGACGAGATTTACGATCCCGGAATTGCTTGTAAAGGGAAATCTCGGTCTTCCACCGATGCAATAAATGGAAAATCTTTTCGTTTGCTTGGTGTGAGTCTACCTCGAGTAGCTCATTATGTTGCCTTACCCATTGCCCCACCTTTCTACTTCTTATCTCTTTTCTTCTACCCCATTGGGGTTTGTGTTGAAGTAGCGTTGTTTCGTCTTTCATCCGAAAACGAAGACGCTATCTTTGACCCCGGTATACGTTTATCGGGTTTTTAAAGTACTCCATGTACTTTTGGGCCTTGTTTATCATGTAAGCCCCACCAAAAATGACCAAACCAAGATTATCCCTAAATGATCACATTTATGGGGATTCGAGTCGAGCTTTTGACTCGGTTATCAAAAACAAGGTGCCTCGTGGGGGATTCTCATGCTTATCCTTGTACATATTATTGCTTTCTTAGTTTAACGTAACGAGGGGACTTGTGCTCTTCCTACCTTTGTTTCATGGTTGTTTGTGATTGTGATTTATTAGGTTCATCGACACCATTGAAGCCTCTCGTGTTCGTTTTACGGATCACTCGAGCTTCGATCGTTGCCTTTGGAGATTCCGATATCCGATGATATCCTTTTATGTTCTAACGTTTATCTTATTAGCATAATTCATAAACGGCTTTTAGGTTATTCGTTTTACCCTTTCCATGCTCGAGATTAAGCATTCGACTTCGTCTCTAGTATGGGGGTGTTTACACCCCTAGACTCGAAACATTGAGGACAATGTTTAGTTTTAGTATGGGGGTGAGTAGATACTTCACCTTGCTTACGTCAACACGCAATCCAAAATTCATCTTTTTGTTATCGTTTTGTTGCAAATAAGGCTAAAAATGGCCAAATTTTAAAATTTTTCTAGTTTTTCATAAGTGTTTAAGACACGAATGTAGGTTTTCCGATGGTGAGAACGAGAGTAATTTTTGACTCGACCGTGCGTGTTGAGCACTTAGCTTCGATTCCTTAACTTTTTAGGCTAAGTCTCTTAAATGAGGACGAGAAATGATAGAGTTATTTATAAGTCTCGTAATCATCACAATCTTATGTGTAGTAATTATTAGCTTATTCTCCCAACACTTTTGCATAAATAATTGTTAATAAATATTGATTTGGCGGTTTAGTCACTATTGTTGGGTTTCTAATTTGTTTTGGTAGCCTCCATGTAATTAAATTGGGAAAACATTAAGGTATCGCCAGCGTCACGGTTTTGAAGTATTGGCACCCGAATAATCGAAAGCTTCACCTAATAATAAGATTTCAAGTGCTCACCTAAATTAAGCAAAAATTTGAAGCTCACAAGGCCGAAAAATCTATGCCCAAATTGAAAGTGAATCAAGCCTTAATCCTCGAAGCTTTAAAGATCCAAAATTCGCTTTAGCGTGAGGATATACGTCTTTGGCTAATAAAACCACCGATGAGGCGGATAATAAAAGGCAAGGCAAGACCGAAGTCATAATAAAAGCTTCATGGCGAAGTTGAATAAAAGATGGAGGTAAACCAAAGATAATAAGGCCCTTCCGTTAGGGGGCGTATAAAAGTCTTGGTAATAAGTCTCATGTTCAAAACCGTTATAAAATCGTGTTTATCGATCCTTCTTGTTGACTTAATTTTTTGACATCGTTGTCTATTGGGGTGAATTATTGATTTGATGATTTTGGTTACACCGTTAAGTTTCTATTTTTAGACTTAATCTCTATTCACGCATAAGTCGATGATGTATCCTCGTGATCATTAAGACATAATAAAATATAAGAGATACCAAGTAGGAATAAGGGAGTTTAGGTTCGTAATTAACACTCATAAGATGTGTTCGTGTTGCTAACTTATAATAACAATGATCTCGTTACACGCTTAGCATGGAATTGGGTGAAAATCGAGGACGACGAAATTATTTCTAACGAAGCATTCACGTGTTCTTGTTCTATGATCCCAAAAGTCACATTCTCGTGATGAAAACAATACATTATGTCTAAAGCACGTGTAGTAGTTTATTTAAATTTATGTCTTGAATAAATGTCATCATAAAATGAATTTTGGAAGTGCTACGATACTTAATTCTAGCATTGCGTGGGGACACGGCAATGGTTTAGTATGGGGGAGTGATGAGACTGTATTTATACATAGTCTCATCGCCCAAATTGGGCTTAAAACGCTTAAAATGTCATCAAAATACCCATATATGTGCCTATGTTTGTTCATTGTGTATTTTAGGTATGGATAACGTGAATTCACCAAATGATCAAAGGAATCAAGCAAAAACGAACACGGGAAACGAAGCCGCACAAAGAACCGGACCCGAATCATGATTTTCCTATCAAGTCCTTGAAGTTTGAAGATTTGGCAAAATTGGTCCTTCTACTTTTGAAGACTTAACATTTTATACCCTTGCAAATCCCATTATTGCATATTGGGTCCCTTAAATGTTGAGATATTGCATTATTGGTCCTTGAAGAATGCATTTATTGCATAATTATCCCTTTAAACAAAGTTTGGAAATGCATGTGCCAAAAGTGACAAGTTGTTGAAAGATTTTTACAAAGGGAATAAGTTAAATGAGCTGTTTTCTACAAATGAAGAAATGAAGATAGATGGGGGGGGTTAATTGGGCCAGACAAGGAAAGATGAACCCACCATTACCAAGCCGCCACGTCACCCTCTCTCTCCCCTCAACCAATCACCTTGCACCCCTCATCCACGTCAGAATCCACCCAGCGTTTTTATTAAATCAGTTTTTAACTAATTTTCTTTGGTGGGAAACCAACTTTTTAAACACAATTAACCCCTTAAACCAATTAAATCATCCCTGCTACTTTCCCTAACCCACATGAACCCTAAAATCTCAATTCACTCAAAACAAAGCGTTATGAGCCAATTAACTCCAGAATAATGATTAATGGTGAGTAAACCAAAACCCACATCTTTAACCACTCACCCACTCACTCCTTGGGCCCTACTCGTGCTCCCCTGCCACCCCCAAAATAGCAAATTGAGCATCTTGACAGAAATCGAACGGATATGGCTTATTCCTTGGTCCCAAAGTTGAGAAGGACGCTCAAGATCAATACACACAGCTCAGCAACATCACCATCATTCACATGGGCATAGCATTGACCAGATTCGAATTTCAAATCAAAGGGCAAGACTGGAAATTCCAGGATTAGGGTTTAGGTCATTTCATTATTTTATTGTAGTTCTAGTACCTTCCATCTTGTACTATATAAGCTAGCCGTGTGTGGCTTTAGCTTTTCTTTGTTCCAGCTTGTTTGTAAAGTTTTTTAATGAAAAATATTTAGAGTTTGCTGAAAATCTTTAACTTCCAATGCTGAGTTCCATTTAAGTTTTGTCTTAGTGTAATCATTTATTTATATGCAACTTAGTTTAATTTATCCAAAAAACTTTTGTTCAAAAATATTTGGCAAAATCATTTTTCTGGAGATCCAAGTGTGTAGAAGCTGTTATAAGCTCGTTAGCCTGACAAGCTAAAAGCTTATAAGCCCATACAAACTTGTTTAGTTCTTGTTAGTTCACAGTTTGGTAGTTTTCAAAGTTTGTGGTTTTAAAAATCAGATTTTCAAGTTTTTTTTCTTTTTTTTTCATCTTATTGCACTCACCCACTGTCCATAAGCTCATATCAAAAGCTGTTTGACATACAGCTTTTGATTGAGGTTTTGGATTTGTGCTTTGTTTGTTTGTGGTTACTCACAGGTTCAAAGATATCAACCCAAGTCTGACTGTTGTAGTCACTTGGGTTGGGACTGTCATAGTCCATTGCTCTACATCTTGCACTAAATATTCCCTCACCATCATTCCACATCATTAGGGAAGGCATCAGCTGTATTTCTTGGCCTGAACAAGTTCAAGAGAGGTTTTGGCTTGAACCCTCTACTTATGTGCTTTGTATGATTTTTTTTGGAAAATTTCATATGCATGCTTGTTTGAGTACCCTTAGTATTTATTTTGTGAACTCTGCATATGTATGAATGTTCAGTTAGTGGTAGTAGATTTGGAATTGTTTTGTGAAAAAGTCTGAAAATAAAATCATTTTTCAATTTTAAGGGGGTGTTTGGGATTAGCAATTTTGTGATCCTAGGTATTGATTCATAGGGACTATTTTCTTGTAATAGTTCTTAAATTGGTTAAGTAATCTTAGTTTAAGCTTGGTTTCATCCAGTATTAGGTATAATAGACTTTTGTATGCTAAAATGTGCACAAAATAGTCAGAATCATTCAGTAGGCCCATAGGAGTAGGATTTTTGAGTTTTATGCATTGAAACTTGGCTTTTAGTTAGATTATCTGTGTATCTAGGTATGTGTGTTCTTGGTTCTGAAGTTGGTATGCTAAATTGATAGCTTTGCCTGTTTAAATTTTACATTAAGGACATTTAAATCAGCAAAAACTAGTGCCTACTTGCCTTGTTCATCAGTCACTATACTTGGTCTCTTAAGTGTTTATTCTGCTTTAAACTTGTTCCTTTTTGTGTTTAAACTGACTCCCCACACTCCACTGAGTGTGGGAGTGCCCTTGTATCCAAGAAAAAAACCACCAACAAAGCTTTCCTAAGCTTGTAACTCACCAGACCTCAATTTTTGCACTATCAGTGGGAATTGTTGAAAGATTTTTACAAAGGGAATAAGTTAAATGAGCTGTTTTCTACAAATGAAGAAATGAAGATAGATGGGGGGGGGTTAATTGGGCCAGACAAGGAAAGATGAACCCACCATTACCAAGCCGCCACGTCACCCTCTCTCTCCCCTCAACCAATCACCTTGCACCCCTCATCCACGTCAGAATCCACCCAGCGTTTTTATTAAATCAGTTTTTAACTAATTTTCTTTGGTGGGAAACACACTTTTTAAACACAATTAACCCCTTAAACCAATTAAATCATCCCTGCTACTTTCCCTAACCCACATGAACCCTAAAATCTCAATTCACTCAAAACAAAGGGTTATGAGCCAATTAACTCCAGAATAATGATTAATGGTGAGTAAACCAAAACCCACATCTTTAACCACTCACCCACTCACTCCTTGGGCCCTACTCGTGCTCCCCTGCCACCCCTAAAATAGCAAATTGAGCATCTTGACAGAAATCGAACGGATATGGCTTATTCCTTGGTCCCAAAGTTGAGAAGGACGCTCAAGATCAATACACACAGCTCAGCAACATCACCATCATTCACATGGGCATAGCATTGACCAGATTCGAATTTCAAATCAAAGGGCAAGACTGGAAATTCCAGGATTAGGGTTTAGGTCATTTCATTATTTTATTGTAGTTCTAGTACCTTCCATCTTGTACTATATAAGCTAGCCGTGTGTGGCTTTAGCTTTTCTTTGTTCCAGCTTGTTTGTAAAGTTTTTTAATGAAAAATATTTAGAGTTTGCTGAAAATCTTTAACTTCCAATGCTGAGTTCCATTTAAGTTTTGTCTTAGTGTAATCATTTATTTATATGCAACTTAGTTTAATTTATCCAAAAAACTTTTGTTCAAAAATATTTGGCAAAATCATTTTTCTGGAGATCCAAGTGTGTAGAAGCTGTTATAAGCTCGTTAGCCTGACAAGCTAAAAGCTTATAAGCCCATACAAACTTGTTTAGTTCTTGTTAGTTCACAGTTTGGTAGTTTTCAAAGTTTGTGGTTTTAAAAATCAGATTTTCAAGTTTTTTTTCTTTTTTTTCATCTTATTGCACTCACCCACTGTCCATAAGCTCATATCAAAAGCTGTTTGACATACAGCTTTTGATTGAGGTTTTGGATTTGTGCTTTGTTTGTTTGTGGTTACTCACAGGTTCAAAGATATCAACCCAAGTCTGACTGTTGTAGTCACTTGGGTTGGGACTGTCATAGTCCATTGCTCTACATCTTGCACTAAATATTCCCTCACCATCATTCCACATCATTAGGGAAGGCATCAGCTGTATTTCTTGGCCTGAACAAGGTCAAGAGAGGTTTTGGCTTGAACCCTCTACTTATGTGCTTTGTATGATTTTTTTTGGAAAATTTCATATGCATGCTTGTTTGAGTACCCTTAGTATTTATTTTGTGAACTCTGCATATGTATGAATGTTCAGTTAGTGGTAGTAGATTTGGAATTGTTTTGTGAAAAAGTCTGAAAATAAAATCGTTTTTCAATTTTAAGGGGGTGTTTGGGATTAGCAATTTTGTGATCCTAGGTATTGATTCATAGGGACTATTTTCTTGTAATAGTTCTTAAATTGGTTAAGTAATCTTAGTTTAAGCTTGGTTTCATCCAGTATTAGGTATAATAGACTTTTGTATGCTAAAATGTGCACAAAATAGTCAGAATCATTCAGTAGGCCCATAGGAGTAGGATTTTTGAGTTTTATGCATTGAAACTTGGCTTTTAGTTAGATTATCTGTGTATCTAGGTTTGTGTGTTCTTGGTTCTGAAGTTGGTATGCTAAATTGATAGCTTTGCCTGTTTAAATTTTACATTAAGGACATTTAAATCAGCAAAAACTAGTGCCTACTTGCCTTGTTCATCAGTCACTATACTTGGTCTCTTAAGTGTTTATTCTGCTTTAAACTTGTTCCTTTTTGTGTTTAAACTGACTCCCCACACTCCACTGAGTGTGGGGGTGCCCTTGTATCCAAGAAAAAAACCACCAACAAAGCTTTCCTAAGCTTGTAACTCACCAGACCTCAATTTTTGCACTATCAGTGGGAACCAAGTTCCCACTGCTAGTTAGAAAGTTTCCACTGCTTTGCTAGAAGACAGAAAGTGGTAACATGTCACTGTCAGTTTCTTAGATTTTTGTCTTTAGTGCACTCTTTTAGGAATTAGGACCTGAAATCTTTTTCATAATTTTTCTTATTTTATTTTTGATTTTTCAGTATAATCTATTTTACAGTTACTATTCATTAAGTATTTTTTAGATTAAATGGTTAATTTAAATTACTTTTTAATTACTGATTTTTGGAATCTAGTGTAAAAAATTTATATTTTTCAATTTTAAAATTTTTCTTAGATTTAGAATATTAATTTAAGATTTTTAGTTTAAAAATTAGTTACTGTTCACCTTTTTAATTATTTTTTATAATTAATTTAAGTTAATTAGGGTTTAAATATTAACTAGTTTTGTCTTTTAGTGCAAATTTTTACATTTTTCAAACTTTTTCAATTTTATACTGTTCATTAGGGTAATTTAGGATTTTTAAAATTGTTAGATTAATTTTGTCATTATTTTATTATTTTCTAGGATTATTTTAATTTAAAAATAGTTTTTAGTGATTAAAAAATAGAAAAATAGTTTTTAAAATTTAAGAAAAATAGTTTTTAGTCTTTAAATGATATAAGTTAGTTATTAGTTCAATAAATTAATATTTTGGGCATTTTGTTAATTATATTTAATTTTTGGGCTTTAATTAGCATTAAAAATTGAATATTTAATTAATAAAAGGTTTTAAAATATATTTGTTGGATCTTTATTCTTATTTATATTACTTAAGACTTAGTTTAATCTTTTAATTAATTTTTAGGTTTCATTTTTAATTTTGTCGCGTTTTACGTAATTACGTTCGCGTTTTACGTCAACGTCGTAGTTTAATCGTAGTCGTAACTCGTCTTTTATTTTTCTCTCTTTACACCAAAAACGTCACTAATCCAAACATTGTTATTTTACATAATTGGCACACATAATACACACCTCCTTCGAGAACGAACTTGGAATTTATTCGGTTTTACGTTTTTCCTAAAGCGTATAACTTAATACTTGCCGCATTTATACTCGTCTTTCCTAAGACTTGTATATAAAAACCTACATCATAGGGCTAATGGCATGTAAATGTATCATAATTGTCATCAATTCCTTTTATATGTATCGAACAAAAAAATTTGCAACTATCTACATCAAACTTTATTTTTTTTTGACATTTTTGTGAATCTTTTGATCTATTCAATAAGTTGTAGGTTACTTTTTTCTTCTTGTTTTTTTTATAATCCTAAAGTCACATAAGAATAAAAAGTTAATTACACATCACCAATCAACATTTGTAGTTGAGTCATACTGTATAATATGGTTGATGTATAAGTTGGTGGATTCGTAACCACCGTCGCACAGTCGTACAGATCCAAGGCACAGTCGTACGGTGACGTCCCTTCTACATCACCTCTTCCCACCGTTACTTTCGGCGGTTAAAGAAAATGACGACATGGGTTTTGATTTTATGTAAGTTTTATTTAGCTTTGAATTTAGGTTTAATATGGTTGATGTAGATATTTATGTTGTAATGTTGGTGGAGATCTTAAATAGGAAAATATGTATGGTGAAGTAGTCTGAATCTGTTAGGATATTTGAGGAAGATGTGTTTTTGTTCAAATTAATTTTGTTACTCCGTATTTTTTATATATTTTTGTATACTTAAAAATGTTAATGATGTGTTGATTTTAGCTAAGCATACTGATTATGTTCTTACACTTTGAAGATTTGACAGTATTATCAAAGATGAATATAAGAATATTATGTTTTGAAGATAAATTTGATATGAAGATGAGTATGGGTCTTCAGTTGTTCTGTAAATCTTTGGAATAAAAGATGTACATGAAGAACTTTTTTTAAGAAAAAACGAAAATTTAGAAAAAAAAACATATGAAAAGAATTCAAACGGGTGAAATAGTTCTAATAAATGTAACGACTTAATATTCTTTCGCAAATGTATGTACTGTGACATGGAGGTAACTTGTACAGCATGGCGCTACTGGATGAAAAGGTTAAAAGATACACACAAATGTCAAAAAAGCAAAGTTTAATGCAATTTTTTTGTTTGATACCTATAAAAGGAATTGATGACAACTATGATACATTTACATGTTATTAGCTCTTAAGTTTATAATTTCTATTTTTTTATCTTTATGTCTAAAACGTTCAAAAAAGGTGGACATCCCTACTTTAGATAGGTCTAAAGGCAAACTCAAATCATACCAGGTATTATCGAGTTTAATTTTTTTTAATTTTTTTTGGGCAAAAAGTGAATTATATTACCAAAACCAGAGATACTCAAATAATGAAGACATTGGACAAACCCCAAGTCTTATTGTAAAACCCGCATTAAAATACCATGAACAGTACACATGAACAGTGAACATAGAAAAATACGGTAAAATTTAAACTTTCTATTTATAATATATTACACGTGTCACGATATTTAATAACATGTAATTACGTATATATTATAAATGCGTTAAGTACACGACATATAAAAGTCACAATAATTAAACATGAACAAACACGTAAATAATTTAACTCGGGAAAAGCTATGGGTTTCTCCGTCGGCTTCCTTTAGGCCACGACTAAGACAAAGAGAAAGGAGAAGTGGGCTTGGCCCATGACCCAACTAAAACCCATGTTAAGTAAAAACACAGGAAAAACATTAAACATAATTTTAGGTTTACAGAAAAGTTTTCCCTTGCCTCCTTTTGTCCTCCTTGCCGCCGGCCATAGAGCAACCATAAGGAACAACCGGACGATTTTGATTATCGATTAATTGTGTGTACATGATCGTGATCCTAATCCTTTCTTCCACGTGTTCGGTAAATCAAAAACCTTTTCTTTTCTTTTTAATTCTTAATGAGTTCATGTTCTTATTTAATTAATCATAAAAACAAGATGTTAAAACATGTGGGATTAATTTAACATAAAAAAGGGGATGTTTGGTTTGTGTTTTGGTTCGGCCGAGACACCACCGAGAGCCACGGGGCTCTCGACTTGTCTTCATCACCACCACTGAGACCCTCAAAGGGCTCGGCTTGGTTGGTTTAGGCTCGGACGCACGTAAGGGAACCCGACTCGAGGTCGGGGTGTGGTTTTGTTTTGGATCGAGTGCCAACCGAGACCAATAGGGTCTCGGTGGGGCTATTTGGTTAACAGTGGGAACCGAAGAAAACAAGCAGTGGGAACCGGGTTGAACCGGTGTGAACCGGTGGCCAACCGGTGGGAACCGAGCCGATAGTGGCAGTCGTGGCTCGGCAGTGGGAACCGAAAGCCACCAGTGGCAACCAGCTAGCCGGTCTAGCCACTGGTAGGGCTGTTTGTTTCGGCTATATGTTTCGGCTTATATGTGACCACGAGTTTAGGGCTCGGGTTAAGATTTAAAACACGGGTTCGGATTTCGGGAAATATTAAAATCAGAAAATATGTTTTATTAAATTAATCACTGGACTTTTTAATTTAATTAAACTCATGACTTAGGTTAAATATTAAAATTAATATTTAACGTATAACCTAAAGTATTTTACTTAACTTAATTTAATTAAAACATGTATTTTTAATTAAATTTCTTTAATGTATAGTTTAATTAATTAACCAGTTATTTAACTAATGAGCTATAACCATGACTTGTAATTACTAATTAAACTTTACTTGACTTAATAATCCAGCTTATTTCTAATTATGGAAACTTTCTATTTTTAGACACTTACTATTTATGGAAACCTGCTATTTTTAAAAAGTTACTTAGTATTACAATACAAGTATTATAATACACTATTACATGCAAAATACACTGCAGAACATCAGTATAACTACAAATAACACAGTAAAACACTAAAACATGACAGAATAAGTATAACAAGCTAATAACACACAGAACCAGTAAAACACATGTAATTCAGACAACTCATAAACGTTCCCATTCTTATGTAGTATTATCCGTCAAGGCGGAGTAGGTTCTTCAGCATTTCCGTTAGCTTCTACTGGACACAAGGTACGGATTTCTCGTCCTTCAGTAAGGACAACCTCTTCCTTTGTTAGGATTTCCCGTATACAACCAACTGTTTTCCCCAATAGTTACTATTTAAATGCTTATGTTTTATTAGTTACCTTAGCCATATACATGCATGACCAGTTTCACCTAGTTATGGAGGTACCATAACCATAACACTAGAGGCACTAGTGTTATGACTTCACCACGACGGAGTAATAGCCAGTGGCATCCCTTTTAGTTATTTGGCCATTATTATATTATTATTATCATGGGGGGCGTATGAGTGCATCCTAGGTTCAGTTTCAGTCAGGATTTCATGGTGAATGTGGTGTGTGCCTTGCATCCTTCACAAGGAGCTGATCCCTCCTACCTATTACCAATTAATTAGAGGCATCCCCTCTAATTTGCATGACGAGGTCATCCCTCCAAGTATTCATACACGTTGTTGACCTCATGACATATATTGGCTTTTGGTATATTAAACTAATACATATTTTTATTAGTAACATAAGCTATGTTTTCATAACTAAAACCAGTAAACATGACATATATCTAGGTTTTCCCAGGACTTATTCATTTCCGCTTAAATTCATGCTTTATATGCTTTCATTCCTTTATGTCTTTACGTTATGCTATATATCCGTGCACTGACCGTTATGCTCAGCCGTTTTCCATTTCCATGTTCTCAAACGGCAGGTACCCAAGGTCACAAGTAGGATCTCCAGAGTATGTGCATTCGGATGGAAGCTATCCAGCCTCTTTTACCTTATGCAGTTATTCCAACTTTTTCATACTTTACTTTTTTTGGACATTGTTTAGTCCTTTCGTTTACAGTACTTAAGATTGCTTGTGTGTGAGTTACTAGACTACCGATGTTTGATTCTGGTATTTCTATTTATGGTCATGAATGTTTAGACATTTACCTTGCATTCTTTGATAACACGCCATATTTTACTATTACATTCCATCTTAACAAATGGGGTGTTACACTTATTCTCAACGCATACAATATATCAGACAATAAAGCATACTAACTTTTATATTTGGAACCAAATCAGGTGTCAAAAAGACATTGCGTCCTTTTGACAGCTTCATATCCTCGGGCCTCCTCTTTGATTATTTGTTGGCAACATATTAGGCAGCTTTATGTTTTTATGAAATGGCAACGGAACGAAGTCAGATTATTTATGTTATAGGGATTTGACTTGCATACTTTTCACATCAGATAAACCTTGTAGAAAACAATATGTGTTATAAGGATGTTGTTTAAGTAGATAACATGTACTACACAAGGCTTAACTTGGATAGTTTTCATAGTAATTAACCTTCAACAAAACAATATGTGTTGCATAAAATCATGTGTCATAAGGATGTTTTGCTTGTTAACATGAGTTTCACCTTTTGGCTAAACTTGTATTTTAAGTTGCTAAAATATTTGTAAAAGTCTTAACTTGTATACTTTTAACAGTACATAAACCTTGTACAAAGCAACATGTGTTATACGGTTGTTGTTAAAGTAGATACATGTATTATAAAAAGCTTAACTTGTATACTTTTGATAGTAATTAGACCATAAATAAAACAACATGTGTTGCATAAACACCATGTGTAATAACGATCTTTTGTAAATTGTTAATATGAGTTTCAGCCTATGGCTAAACTTGTATTCTAAGTTGTTAACAATGTTTTCAAAAGCCTTAACTTGTATAGTTTTCACATTAGATAAACCTTGCACAAAACAACATATGTTATACGGATGTTTTTTAATTAATTAACATGTGTTTATTTTTATGGCTAAACTTGTATCATGTTGATGACATTCCTAAGTGTTAGTCTATTTACTCAGTAGTGGCTCCTTTCTATAGTAGATAATGCATTATATTTGTTTCAAATATTAGGTATGAATAATCCTAAGAACAAACCAAACACTATCAAAGACACGAGAAGCCCATTCATATGACAATAGTGATGAAGACAGTCCTTTCAAGTCTGAATCACATTCCTATAGAGGTAAAGATGTTACAATGTCCAACCCTCCCAAATTTAAATAAGAGGTTCCAATTATTGTCAAGATCCCACATCGTATAATAAATGTGACCATCGCCCTTGCCAATAAGAAAAATTACAGAAAATTTAGTTGAAAGTTGGATCATGATGACTCTAGGAGCTGTTGAGGAAGGGGTTAAAAGATAAAAGGAAGGAAGTTCCTTGATCATAAAGTGTGGTTATTACATGTAATTTATAAGAAAATAATACACTTCGTTATTTGATTATGTATTGTTGGTAGTTGGGATAGCTGGTCGAACTTGTGATATCTTGGGTAAGTTGGGGTAAAACTAATTTGTATGTCTAGTTTAAATATGTTTCATGAATTTTGTAAATCTATAACTTTGTTAAGTAAAGTATGAACATTTTGGTCACAAGATAGTGTTTATAATATGATTGTTTGTTAATCTGGTTTTGATTCATAACCTATGACGTTTGTTTTTTTTATAATGTTGTAAGTTAAGAGGTGTGTTTACAATTCAAGACATATTGCATGTTGTTAAGAGGTGTGTTTATGATTCAAGACATGTTACTAAGAAGTGTGTTTATGTTTTGGTTGAAGTTATAGGTCACTATTAAGAGGTGTGTTAGTGTCTTGATTCAAGTGGTAAGTTTTGTATGAATAAGACCATTTAAGTAATACAGATGATTTATGTAATTTATATAAAAGATAAATTTGTCATCGCGGTCTATAAAAAGACAAAATAACAATTATTATGTAAATAAAATGACAAAATTAAAGTATGTAGTCACAAAAGAATATAAATATTAATATGATGCTTTTAGATTAGCTCATAATAAAATCAAATTTTAAGGGTTTTATAAATGTTTTTTTTTGTTTTCATCTTTTGACCCATTGATGATAAATGCAACTCTTTTCTCTCACCCATTCATGATTGATACTCCAACGGTTCGTCTATCGGCTCGCTTCCTACGAACTAGAAGGTTCCCTTATATCACATATTACTCCCCGAGAAGGGACGCAAACAATTGATCTTGATTAGATGGTGGTGGCAGTGTCTTGACTTTTTTTAAGAAGAAGACTTATTAAAAAGAATATTTATAATAATGACATGTCCGTTAAATTTTAGTAAGTAATATAACGTAGGTTACAACAAGTTTTATGGGGCTAATAATATTTTCAAAACTAAGTTACGTAACATAGTTATTTTTTGAAAGTATGTATCGACTTAACCCTATTCTAAACTATGTACATCAAGAGACTTGGTGCATTTAGATTCTAATCAGTGCCAACGGTTTTAAGGGGCTGTGAGCTCTCGACTCTCTTGTATGTTTTTGAATATGTATTAGTTGATTTTTGAACGCTTTAATACTGGTTGTTGCATAGTTTTTAGCTCCTAAAATACGTTGTCATGAGTACATGAATAAGGAGGTTGAAGGTACACTTGTTTGCATTATAATATACAATACTGTAATTATTTTTTTTGCTTTTATATATCACTAATCGATGTATGTTCTTATCACTACATAAACAAGGTAGACAGAAGTAGACCTCATCAAACTCATGAAATCATACCAAACGATCTTTGTACTTATTTATAAATTCTCATAGGAAAATGTTACTTTTGTTTATCGAGAATTATCACATATATAGTGCACGATGAAGGCATTAATAGTTCCCACTACATGTAGAGGGTTTTGTCTGGCAAGCTCTGTGATGCGATGGCCATAAATGGCCTATTTTTCTTCAGAACAATGCCAAATTTATCGGAGAGTTCATGCTCTCCATTTGGTAAAGTCCAATCAAACGAGTGCAACATTGAAGCTAAAATATACACCAACATTTTCTCACCCAAGGGAACTCCAGGACACCTTCTTCTACCTGACCCGAAAGGAATAAAGTTCGGATTGTATCCATTATAATCGAACTTTGTTGCTCCATCATCAACATTCAAAAACCTATTTGGATTGAATTCTAGCGGCTGTCCCAATATTGAGGATCCCTGTGTATAGCCCAAGCATTTACATAAACATCAGCACCTTTAGGGACTGTGTATCCGGCTACAATGCAAGATTCATTTGGACATCTGACTATCAGCATAGGAACTGGTGGGTGCAATCGGAATGTTTCTTTAACAACTGCGTCCAAGTATTTCAGATTTGAAACATGAGATTCTTCAACAATGTTGTTTAGGCCTACAACTTCTTTCAATTCGTCTTTTACCTTTTGCATTATGCTAGGATTTTTCAAAAGCTCGGCCATCGTCCACTCTACCATAGTTGATGTCGTGTCGGTTGTTCCAAGAAAAATGTCCTGTATGAACAAACTAGGAAGTTTGATATATCATTGCCATACAGAATGTTTACTTGCCAGTTCTCGATCAAACAAATATAATTTCGTAATATGGTTGGGTTTACTATATATCTGAGTAGTAAATATTATTCCGAAAACTAGTCCTTAGTTAGACAATATGTTTGATTATGAGTTCCAAATAAGTACTCAATACCATACCAAAAGTATGAAGGTGACACCATATTTAAGTTACCACCTTGACAAATTTTGTCCAATCTTTGGAGCTCGGCTCAAAATGAGCCGCGCTTAGCTTGATATGGTCCGGGCTGAGCTCAACAAACCTAGATATAGGGTCAACACATCCACAAGCAAGATTGCATGTTGCTCAAGCTAGCTGTCGAAAGGACTCGAATTCTGTTCGAATATACATTTATACATTTTATTGGATAACCAATATGTAACCACCACGTACCAGCTGCTTTACTAAAACTCCCTTCAAATTAGATTACTGTAAATGTATCTTTGATGCTTATTATATCTATTAAGATTATAAGGCTTGTTATATTAATACAGTAGTATATACTTAAGAGGATAAACATACCATGAAAAGAGCTTTGATTTGAGTGATATTGAATGAAGTAGAAGCATTTTGCTCCTTAAGCTCAAGTAGAATCTGCAAGAAATCCTTTCTACCCATTTTTTCCACAGCTGGTTTAATGGCTATCCTCTCTTTAATAATCCGCTCGAATATTGCATCCAAAATCTTCCTTTGGCGCTTCATCTCTCGCCCAACACCTTGTAAATCAAATCGCGAAAGCACGGGGAAGAAGTCTGACACATTCACTGCTTTTTACATCTTCAACTAAACTTTTCCCCCACACCATGCTAGTTACGACGTTTAACAATGTCAAAAAAGCAATCCCACCAATGTCCACTTCTGTCCCTATTGTTTCATACACATGCTTGATGGTTTTTCTCACTACACCTCGTCGAAAAGTGCTAGATGCATTTAGGTTCTTATTGCTTAGGACTTCGTATGTAAATGCTTTACGCATGTTACGCCAAAGTGAGTTGTTATCAGACCATATGATACTCTGTCCACCATATGTGATGACTGAGCCAGCTATAGGAGGTTCTCGGCTGGCAAAAATGTCGTCTTGCTCACGGAGAACAACTTTAGCCAGGTCTGAAGTGCCAACAACAATGCGAGTCTTACTTCCGAGCTTGAGCATAAAAATAGGACCATATCGCTCAGCCAGTTTGGAGTACCCATGATGCAAGTTAGGATCAACAAATGGAAGGTACCCGAGTAAGGGCAAGCCACGAGGTCCTGGCGGAAATCGCACCTTGCTAGAGAACTTGCACCATAAAATAGCAAATGTGGTGATTGAGAAAGTGAATAGTAATACGTCATTCCATGACCATTGAACTTACTGACACTATTGTTCTTCATGATGTCCTGTTGTTCTAGGATATCAAGTTAGTCTATTATATGTTCATAGACTGAGTAAAGATAATAAGTATAGGGTATCTTTGATGAGAATATTTGAATTATTCAATACTTTGTGCTAAGGACCTAAGTGGAGACTGGTAGAGAGAATAATGGTCTGTATTTTCTTAATACATGTAAAAAAGTTGAAAATAATAATATTCAAATTTGTTGTACCAAGTTCTACAAGTTCTTAAAATTAAATTAAACTTAGATTTAAATGATAAAAGTGATGTTTGTGAGGTCTGCCATAAGGCAAAGCAAATTAGAGAGCCTTTTCTAATTTGTGAACATAAAACCAATCTTATTGGTCAGATTGTTCATTTGGATGTATGAGGTCCATACAAGGTTTCTAGTATGGAAGGTTTTAAATACTTTCTGACTCTGATTGATGATTTTACTAAGGTTGTTTGGGTTTTTCTATTGAGGGGAGAAAGTGAAATGTTTGAACATATTGTTGAATTTTATACTTAGATCAAGAATCAGTTTAATCAATCTGTTAAGAGTTTTAGAAGTGACAACAGAACAAAGTTTATGAATAATAATATGACTATTTTTTGCAAAAATAATGGTATTATTCAATAGACTACTTGTGCTTATACACCTCAACAGAATGGCATAGCTGAGAGAAAACATAGGCATTTGTTAAATGTTGTTAGATCTCTCATGTTCCAAGGGGGAATTCCTCTGAACATGTGGACCGAGTGTATTCTAACTTCTGTTTACTTGATTAACATGACACCTAGCTCTGTGCTCTCTGGAAAAACACCCTATGAATTAATATACAAGACTGAACCTAATATCTCTCATCTGAAATATTTTGGTTGCCTCTGTTTTTCTACTGTCTTGAATAATACTGATAAGTTTTCCTCTAGATAAAAAAAGTATGTGTTTTTGGGTTATGCTTTTAACAAAAAAGGTTATAAATTGTTTAGTCTTGAAACTATAAAGTTCTTTTTCTCAAGAGATGTAAAATTTTATGAGACGGTATTTTCTTTAAAAAATAAGTCTAAAAATAAAGATTTTTAGTTAGAATTTGAAATTTTTAAATATTTTAAAATTTTTCATTAATGATCTAGAGGGGAGTTTGTTAAAGGATCCCTATAATGATAATAGAGATAGTGAGGCTGATAAAAGTGAAGGTACAGACCAGTTTTCACAAGGAGGTACTGAGAACACTAATGTTGCTGGGAAGGATGATGAGGGGCATCCTAGTGACAACACATTAGTAGAAGCCACCTATGAAAATTTGGATAGTGCAACACTTGAATTCCTCGTGGGAGGAAAGCAGTTGGGCATAAGTGGGTATACAAGGTTAAGTATTTGTCTAGTGGTAAAGTTCAAAGGTATAAAGCAAGGGTATAATCAAAAAGAAGGTATTGACTATGAGAAGACATTTTCTCTAGTAGTTAAAATTGTTACTGTTAGATGTTTACTGACTTTGGCTGTTAGTCTTAATTGGCCTATATAACAGTTAGACATAAGTAATGTCTTTCTCTATGGTAAGTTAGAGGAAGATGTTTATATGACTCTACCAGAAGGGTATTTTGATAAGGATGATAAAAGAGTTTGTAAGCTTGTTAAATCATTATATGGTTTAAACAGGCTCCAAGAAAATGGAGTGAGCAACTTACTTTTGTATTGACTGAAAATGGTTTTGTGCAAAGTAAGAATTATTTTTCTTTGTTCACTAAAAATAAAAATGGAGTGTTTCTTGCTTTACTTGTTTATGTTGAGACATAGTCATAACTGGTAATAATATAACATAAATTAAAAGTGTAAGGAAATTTCTTTGTTCCAAGTTTCTTATAAAGGATCTTGGTAAGCTGAAGTATTTCTTAGGATTGAGGTTATTGAGTCTGATAGTAGTTTGTTCTTGACTCAGAGAAAGTATTGTCTAGAGGTGTTATCAGAGTTTGGAATGCTTGCATGCAAGCCCTATGGTACTCCTATATAGACAAAGGTTACTTCTTTTAAAGATAAACTTGTTATTGATAAACCTCTGATTGGTGTTAATATTTACCAGAAACTTATTGCTAAATTGATTTACTTGACTCATACGAGACCAGATATCAGTTATGTTGTACATGTTCTTAGTCAGTTTATGCATGCTCCTTTAGAGTTACATTTGAAACTGGCATTTAGAGTTTTAAGATACTTGAAAGATTCACTTGGTAAGGGTTTATCTTTTGTTAAGGGTAATCTTGATCTGAATGTTTATGTCGGTTCTAACTGGGCTAAATGTAAGGCTACTAGGAGGTCTGTGACTGGGTATTATGTGTTTCTTGGACAAAGTCTTGTATCTTGGAAAGTAAGATACAATCTATGCTTGTTAAGTCCTCTGCTGAAGCAGAGTATAGAGCAATGAATACTGTTACATGTGAAGTAATTTGGATTCTTAAGATTTTGGTTGAACTGAATGTTAATATCTCTTTTCTTGTGGCTTTACATTGTGATAATAGTTCTGCAATTCAAATTGCTATTAATCCTGTTTTTCATGAGAATACAAAGCATTTTTTAGATTGAGTTATTCTTTCCCAGAGAGAAAGTTGCTGATGGTATTGTTAAGACTGTGAAAATTAAGTCAAGGGATAATGTTGTTGACCCATTTTTACTAAAGGGTTGAGTGTTTAGGATCATAAAAAGTTTTGTGATTTGTTGGGTTTGTATGACATATACAAGAGTTAGTCTATGGGGAACGTTAAAAAGTATACATTGTATACTTTATATATCCTAACTCTTGTGTTTAGGGACTTATGTTTCCATCTATCCAAACTTGAGGGTAAGTCATGTAACTTCCTATTATATTTGTGTTTGCTATTTTTGTCTAAGTGCATGGACGTAAGTGCTAGACTGAAGTGGAATACTTGAAGAGTTGGAGGACTCGATGACAAAGAGTTGTATATATAGTTTGTTAGGTAGCAAATTTAGTTTTATCTTTCATTATTCACACACAGTTAGTTGGTGTTTTTGGTTTTTGCTGGTACTTGATCTGGTGTATTGATTTCAATTTTTGAGATTATGTGTTTCGTTTCTTTCTCTTGTATTCGTATTGATCACAAACCCTAATATAACATTTGAAGTTATAGCTAGAGGCAGTTTAGTAAAATAAAGAAGAGCTTGGTTGTTTACTTTGATCTTTGTATAAATTTTTTACACGTAACATAGTTATTTTTTGAAAGTATGTATCGACTTAACCCTATTCTAAACTATGCACGTCAAGAGACTTGGTGCGCTTAGATTCTAATCGGTGCCAACGGTTTTAAGGGGCTGTGAGGTCTCGACTCTCTTGTATCTTTTTTGAATATGTATTAGTTGATTTGCAATTTTGAACGCTTGAATACTGATTGTTGCATAGTTTTTAGCTCCTAAAATACGTTGTCATGAGTACATGAATAAGGAGGTTGAAGGTACACTTGTTTGCATTATAATATACAACACTGTAATTATTTTTTTTGCTTTTATACATCACTAATCGATGTATGTTCTTATCACTACATAAACAAGGTAGACAGAAGTAGACCTCATCAAACTCATGTACAAAAATCATACCAAACGATCTTTGTACTTATTTATAAATTCTCATAGGGAAATGTTACATTTGTTTTTTGGTGGAAGATCGAGAATTATCACATAAATAGTGCACGATAGGGCTGAGCATGGTTCGGTTTGGTGCGGTTTTTGATTAAAACCGAACCGCAACCGCACTTGCGGTTTTTATAAAAATAAAAACCGCACCGAACCAAAAACCGCGGTTTCAGTTTTGCGGTTTTTTTGCGGTTTCTGCGGTTTTGCGGTTTTTAACCGCATCGAACCATTACTTGTGACTTATATAATAATTGTGGCTTTTTGCGGTTTTTTGTTTAAAATGTTGATTATTTTCGGTTATAACAATGCATAAATTGAATCTAATAAACACTTTACTAATAAATTATATGAATATCAATGATAATATGCACTAGAAGTCTTATAACTCGCATAAAATAGTCGATGTGATATTTTTCAGTATAAAATAATTATTGTGTGGTGCGGTTCGGTTTTGCGGTTCGGTTTTACGGGCGAAAACCGCAACCGAACCGCATTTGCGGTTTTTCTTTTTTCTTAAAACCAAATCGTCGGTTTTTGTCGTGGTGCGGTTTCTGTGGTTCGGTTTTTGCGGTTTTTTGCGGTTTTGCGGTTCGCGGTTCGGTTTCTGCTCACCATAGTGCACGATGAAGGCATTAATAGTTTCCATTACATGTAGAGGGTTTTGTCTGGTAAGCTCTGTGATGCGATGGCCATAAGTGACCTATTTTTCTTTAGAACAATGCCAAATTTATCGGAGAGTTCATGCTCTCCGTTTGGTAAAGTCCAATCAAACGAGTGCAACATTGAAGCTAAAAGATACACCAACATTTTCTCACCCAAGGGAACTCCAGGACATCTTCTTCGACCTGACCCAAAAGGAATAAAGTTGGGATTGTACCCATTATAATCGAACTTTGTTGTTCCATCATCAACATTCAAAAACCTATTTGGATTGAATTCTAGCGGGTTGTCCCAATATTGAGGATCCCTGTGTATAGCCCAAGCATTTACATAAACATCAGCACCTTTAGGGACTGTGTATCCGGCTACAATGCAAGATTCATTTGGACATCGGACTATCAGCATAGGAACTGGTGGGTGCAATCGGAATGTTTCTTTAACAACTGCGTCCAAGAATTTCAGATTTGAAAGATGAGATTCTTCAACAATGTTGTTTAGGCCTACAACTTCTTTCAATTCGTCTTTTGCCTTTTGCATTATGCTAGGATATTTCAAAAGCTCGGCCATCGTCCACTCTACCATAGTTGATGTCGTGTCGGTTGTTCCAAGAAAAATGTCCTGTATGAACAAACAATGAAGTTTGATATATCATTGCCATACAGAATGCTGACTTGCCAGACGGTCTTTCTCGATCAAACAAATATAATTTCGTAATATGGTTGGGTTTACTATATATATCTGAGTAGTGAATATTATTCCGAAAATTATTCCTTAGTTAGACAATATGTTGGATTATGAGCTCCAAATAAGTACTCAATACCAAACCAAAAGTATGAAGGTGACACCATATTTAAGTTACCACCTTGACAAATTTTGTCCAATCTTTGGAGCTCGGCTCAAAATGAGCTGCGCTTAGCTTGATAGGGTCCGGGCTGAGCTCAACAAACCTAGATATAGGGTCAACACATCCACAAGCAAGATTGTTGCTCAAGCTAGCTGTCGAAAGGACTCGAATTCTGCTCGAATATACATTTATACATTTTATTGGATAACCAATATGTAACCACCACGTACCAGCTGCTTTACTAAAACTCCCTTCAAATTAGATTACTGTAAATGTATATTTGATGCTTATGTATATCTATTAAGATTATAAGGCTTGTTATATTAATACAGTAGTATATACTTAAGAGGATAAACATACCATGAAAAGAGCTTTGATTTGAGTGATATTGAATGAAGTAGAAGCATTTTGCTCCTTAAGCTCAAGTAGAATCTGCAAGAAATCCTTTCTACCCATTTTTTCCACAGCTGGTTTAATGGCTATCCTCTCTTTAATAATCCGCTCGAATATTGCATCCAAAATCTTCCTTTGGCGCTTCATCTCTCGCCCAACACCTTGTAAATCAAATCGCGAAAGCACGGGGAAGAAGTCTGACACATTTGCTGCTCCTAGAAGCATCACTATTTATAGAAGCTCTACTTGAATGGTATATATTTTCGGTGGTGGTTAATGATCGGGCGACCTAAGATATTTTGAAAGACTCTTATTGCCAACTTATAGTCCCTAAAAGTTTATTAGGACTACAATCTGACCTAAAAGACCACAAGCGTAGTCTCTAAAAGCGGTTTCTTGTAGCGAATAATCAATGCTGTAAATAGTCTTTTTTTTACTTGGTAAGGATTATTATCTGCTTGAAATTTTGCTTAAAGGCGCTTATAAAGTAAGTGATTATAACTATTTAGAGTTAAGTTAAATCACTTCTCATGGCATATGATATGATGTAAGTTGAAACTCTTCTGAAGTATTAGACACAAATATTTTAAATAAAATAAATACAACATATTCAGATCAGTGCTGATGGACGCGGGTCAGCAGGTTGTCCACCTCGTTTGTTGTTCGAGACAAGGGAGGTTTTTGGAAGTAGGATCTGGTGGTTGAATACACAGGTCCTCGTAACATCCTATCCTCTGGTTCCGTCTATTTGCAATCATATTGTGGAAGACGGGTGGGTGCGAGCTCACAAACGGCCGGTGTGGTGGTTACTGATATTCAAGTAGTCACGTGTTGACTACTATGGCAATAATGTGTTGGCTGTTGTTTGAACAGGATTATGCTTTTAGTTTTCCTAGCTTAATTCTTGTAGTCCATAAGAATAGTTTGTCTTTGCTCAAAAAAATAAGAATAGTTTGTCATTTTGTTTGTTGAACTGAATGTGCGTGAATACAACAAAGCTTGGATAAACATATCATGTTTTCTAGACGTCTAATAGGAGAATCCCATAATCATTTACGACCAACCACCCGACATATGAATTTATTAAGATTTGAAAATGAAGATTTCTTTATGAAAACATGCTGTGTCTTCTTCGATATCTAATAGTAATCAGTAGACGTTAAAATAAAGATATGTAGAGGAAAAAAAAGTTTATTATTCGGTTTAAATTAGTGTGTTTTTTTTCTTGCGTAAAAATCTTTCAATCAATATAAATGATGATTATACGTTAAATTTTATATTTCAAGTTCTTCGCTGACGCCAACACCCATAAACCTCGCCGCCATCAACAATCACAATCACCATCATTACTAAGCATTGCCTTTACCACCAGCCTTACCCACCATTGTCACAAACCACCGGCCGCACCCACCACCCCTACCACTATGGGTGGATCCATTCAATGAATATTGGGTAGCGATGCCCCGTAGCTAGATAAAAACGATGAGTGTTTAGTGTTACTTTTATAAAATTTTGAACGAAAGACCCCCCCCCCCCCCCCCCCCCCCCCCCCACCCTATGTAATATCCTAGTTGTTCCACCACTGCCTGCCACGAACCATCAACCTACTATCATCGCCACCAACAATGTAATACACCATGAACGACTCAATAAAATATGTGAAATTTATAACTTTTTACACGAAAATGACTTTTAAAGACTTGCCCTCTATAACCTATAACAGTTCTCTATCATTTAGTATGCCTACTATGAGGCATGTATAAAACCTTTTTAAACAATTTACACAATCATATACTTGACCTAAATATCTTTCTGGTGTAACCAATATGATGTATCCATCCCTGTGTATACGTCGTATTGGATGTTGGGGAGGATACTCCGTATTCACAAGTTGCATACGTCGTATCTCCAATATGCCGTATTCATTCCCATGAATATGTTATATTGAATCAGCATACTGAAAGTTTATGGACTTAAAATTAATAGTCGTAAGATAGGATCGAACTCGGGATCACGGGATTGCACACATAACGTAAAGGGTTAATTTATTTATTAAATATATTTTATATATATTTATTAAATCAAACCAAAGCTTAACTAACGATCGTTGATAAATAAAAGTTAAGTTATAACGACCGTTATGGAATTAAATAGAAGCTAAAAGAAGAAGGAAAAATTACACAAACACCCCTGTAGGAGGGTGTTAACCGCCGGCTTGTAGAGGGGGCAAAGGGAAACTTTTGTTTCCTATTTTGTTTATGACTTGGAGCCCAAGGTTTGCTAAGCCTATATAAACAAACCCCTAGCCTCATAATTTTTCAATCCCTCTCTCTTTTTCTTGATATAGCCGCCGGCCAAACACCCCATTATTTAGGGTTTTGGTTTTCGACTTTTCTATTTAAATTATATCTAGTCCTAGTCCCTCTCTAGGGTTATTGGGTAGATATTCCATAAGCGTTGAAGCTCGGTTTGTTCGTGCTAGACTCACGGTTAACTCGCCGTATTACGTGTGTACAAGAGCGTGATATAATCTTCCTTTAGATTATATTCTTGGTGGTGTTTGTGATGAACCCTAGTTGCCGTTCGTTCCGTCGTCTTGTGGATCTTGCTAGGATAAAGGTATGTAACCCTAATCTTGATTAATATAATTGTGTTAAATTAATGATCTTGTTAATCGCTTCCGCTATGCGCTCTTTGATCCATATTAGGGTTTTAAATAATTGTTTTGAACTCTATAAACCAACAGTGGTATCAGAGAGCCGTTTTAACATGATTATAATTATCAAGATCTAAAGTTTTTTTTAACTAATATTGATTTGTGTTAAAAATTACATGTTGTTTTTTAGGTTTTATAAAAATTAGGGTTTTGTTTTTTATTATTTTTAAAATCGGCTATGTCGAATTTTTTATATAAAAAAAAGTTTTTTTTGTAAACCCTAAAATTACATGGTAATTAACTTTAGATGTATGCATGAGTTAATTGTTATGTCATGCGTGGTTACGATCCGTAGTGATTTCATTAATTGTTAAGTGATTTGGGTGGAATTTTGATGAATTGCATGATTAATTGTTATGTTATGTAAATTCATGTTTCGATCCATAGAGATTTAATTGTTAAGTTATGTGGGAGATCCGTGATGAACATGCATGTTTTTTCATGGATCATATGTTTTATGTGGTAATTGTTACGTGTTTTGCTACATGCTTTATTTGATTCAATAAATTTAAAATTAGGGAAGACTTTTATATGAATATAAAAACCTAGATTTGATATTATTTATTGAATAAATCGTATGCATGTGGCTATTTGATTTATTTATTGCACATATAAATTGTTATTATGTCTTTATGATTTAGTTTTTTTTTGTACCTACTTGTTTTCATACGTTTTATATTGATTGTATGTTGTAAACAAGGGTAATTTTTTACAAGAAAAATTAATGTGGACTAAATCATATTAAATAAATGAATTGTTTTGAGATCTAAATTACATATGATTTGCGTTGATTAGAATTGCAATAGCAACTTAACGGCCTACTCAATTTTGACAAACTATAAAGTGGGTATAACGCACCGCTGGTCATGTACCCGGTTAAGGAAGGAGGTGTTATGCTTCAGCGCTGACCAAATTCTCGGCTCGCCTGTGCGTCAAATTGGTATTACCTACGGTTGTTATTGGTACAATTCTTTAAGGTTGATTTAACTACATTAATTCACATCCGAAACACAATGAATAAGGTTATTGCTTTGTGCTATAACTAAGTTCTAGAAAAAGTATGGTGTGAATTTAGTTGTGTGTAAAATCTTTAATTGGTTTAACCAATACCTCAACTTGCAAGTATATGATGAACTTTTAGTCTCAACAAAAGTTTACTAAACGTTTTATTAAACTTATGTTATGGAGATGTATGCATGCTTCTCCATACATGATTTTGACACCAAAATCTATACCCTAAAATTTAAGTCATATGCCCTCTAATTGACGAACACTTGAAGTTACAATTGTCGTCATATAAGATATCGGACGATGTTGTAATGGAGAGAAAACTTCATGACTGAATAAGATTGCACATGAAGGTTTTACGTTCTTTAGATTAGTCGACTTAATTGAGTTACTCAGTGAGATCTGGAAACTTAAGGCATAAAGAAGGGATGAAACGTGTTTACAATGCAAAATGACTTTTGGCAATGTAAATCCCTTAAAAATCTAGAAATTGCAAATTTGTTTGTCAATCATTGTTCGACAAGTTACCATCTTGAATACTTTCATTGCTAGCAGATCAACTGATGTGATGAAATTATGTCAATTTGGATTCTAGTTTTCAAGGAAAATACTATGGTTATTATTACCGGGGTAATTTTATTTTCTTGAATGGTATTATCGAAAATACTAAAACTGAATTTTGTAAATTCTTTTACAAATGTATTAATGCAACGTTACACCGTAAACGTGGTTTATTCATTTATTGATCTACAAACCGTATGGTTGAGGATAGAGTCAATTTACAAATGAAAGATAAACCTAAAACTCTTTTTCATGAGTAAAGAAGGAGTAATAAGGATTTTAGAAATGTCAAATTCAAATCCGTGACTCATAGCAAACTTTAATAGTTAAGAAAGTGCATATTTTGAGTTATTAAAAGTTACCGCTAATTGGTTATAAGGCAAACTAGCATATTTGTCTAGTAGTTGTGCTTTGACCATTTATAGGCACTACATACCATTTTGGGGTTGGTAGACCTATTAAGGAAGAAATTGCATGTCAAGTCTTTAAAGTTAAAAAGCATTTGATGGGTAAGTCATCATTTACGAAGTAGAGTACACCCTTAAACACTATAAGTAATTGTTGCGAATGTGTTTTTCAAAAGAGTGAGAAAGTAAACACAACACTAATTATTTTCACCGATTATGAAACATTTTCAATGTTGTCAAGTTCAGTGGGAGAATTGTGTTGTATTACTGATTTTGAGTCTATTAAAACATTCTCTAAGTCAGTGGGAGTTACAAGCTTTGTTGTCTTGGTAATAACCCATGTTATCTTTAGTATGTCCTAAGGTAATTACTTTCGAATTGTTGACACTAATATCTTCAAAGATAGTTATGTACTGATTCTTGTTGATTAAGTGGTTCTACATCTACTTGTAAAAGCTAATATATGTGGCACAATCATATTTTGTATAGACGAACGTTAGACGTGATGTTTATCTTATATATATGAGGTTGTTCCATGCACAAGTGGGAGAAATGAACATTGTGTGCAAGAAACAACTCATAAAGATATGATTCTCTTGTCTTTAAGATAAGAGACTAACAATCTAATTAATATTTAGATCATGTGTCAATATGATTAAAAGACTACGTAAAAGTATATATATCATTCACTTTAAGAAACACTTGTTGTTTTGATTTAGTCATGTAAGAGCTTGGACTAAATTGTAAACTAAAAGGTAAAATATCCACATGTCGTAAGATCGGGCGTGGAATGTTTTGAAGTTTCTTAAAATGGACTAATTCCTGGAATGACATAAGATACATAGTGTAATCTTATACTACTAATGAAACCTAGTGGTGTTCATATAATAGTATAGGAGTAAATTAACTTGAAAAGATGAATGAAACCTAGTGGTGTTCATGATTTACTTTAGTTATACATGTTTATGATTTATTGTATAAAGTCACAAACATAAAGTCTTGGAAGACGTATAATATAAAGTAAGATGTTAATGTGTTGTCTCTATTTCACTAAAGACATATACATGTAACGTGTAATGGACTTATAACTTTTATGAAGTGACTTTGTATTAAAAGTACTTGAGTTATAAAGCATGCAAAATGGTTAGGAAATCTGTTATACCATTAAGATGATTTAGTTGGTATATAGGTAAGCCTAAAGATATATATTTATCTTAAATATTGTTAAGATTGACTTACAATATTTCCCTAAATGAAATACATCATTGTTATGGTATGTTCATTAGGAGAATCAAAATTCTCAATATGATGGTGATGTTTGATTCAAGATAACCATATCTTCCTTTATTCCAAAAGAAATCAAGGTTAGAAAGTTAAGTATGACTTGATCTAAGAAGATTAATAAGATACCATTATATATGGAATGTGATGAATCACATTATATCTTAAATGAAGTTCGGATCTTGCTAAACTACTTATGAAGTGGATTGTTTAGAAAATAAAGAGTATGGAATTGTCATTGTGTTTTGTGATGTCCCATATAGATAACGTTGGAGTGTTGATCTATTTGCTATGTATTTAAAGAGTAATTTTAAGTTACTAAAAGCAAGTGGGAGTTTTGATCTTGAAAGATAAAATTACAAGATACATGATCTTCTAAAATACACTAGTAATTATCATGAGGTAGGCGTGTAAATGCTAAACCTCAAGATAAAGGAATTTATGTCATACGTCCGTAAGGATATCTCGGATATGCGATTTATATGCTGAGAATTATGAGTTACAAATAATTGTTATGATTTATTACCAAATATTGTTTTGGGTAAAATACTCATACTATGATTGTTATAGATGTTGTCCAACAAGATAATCAAATTTCGGTTTTGGTTTATCTTAAATAGTTTGACTAGAAATTGAAGATGAGTTTCGTCAAAGGAAGAAAAACGCCAATTGTAGTGGTTTAATCTTTGTGTCGAAATTATATGGACAAAATTGTACACATATTTAATGTATGTATTGTGAATAGATTATTAGTCACATTTAAGTAATTAATTGTGATTGAGTATTCTTTCCTAAATACATTAAATATATAAAGATTTTGATGGTCATATTTTAATTGACAAATTTGGATATGAATGAACTATTTCTTGAATGACTACTTGAGAAAGGACTTAAGTAATCGAAATGAGTTTATTACTTCAAAATATAAATCTTTGGAAAAGTACAAAATGCAATTATCCGTGAATAGATAAAAGCATGCATCTAGGAGATTATTCTTATGTTTAATTTGAAATCCAAGATTGGATTTAAATTTGAATAAGATGGTTTCTGAGTATTCCTAAAAGCTAGTGGGAGTATTATGGTTATTTTCTTAAATTATATGTGTCAAATAGACATGTAAGAAAGTAAGTTTTTATTCAAATTAAATGTTGATTTGGTTTAGATTTGAGATGAAACTTTACTTTGGAGATTTAGGAAATAAGATATACATAACCTTGGGACAAATAAATTTATTTATTTATGCGGTGGAAATACAACGTGATATACCATGTAGTAAGTTTACATGGATATTTAGGACATGAAGAAATCTAAATCTGGTTTGAGAAATTTTCATGTGTGTCGTGTTGTATTTATATCATGCTTAAAATACATGATGATTTGAATATATTAATCTATTTAAGAAGTTATTAAATAACTTGTGTAATGAATATTCTTAAGGAATATGTTTGGAAATAGAATAACATCCTAAATCTTGGATCGGCTTCCATATTCTATAGATGAATAATTTGTCAATCGTTGTGCAAATTATCATAGCCAACAAACTTGAAGGTTTTGGTTGGAATCAAACATTACATAATAGATATTAATGGTAACGTATTTGTATCTTTTATGACAAGTTGTAAAACTTGAAAAGATATAATTGAGGTAACACTCAATATTAGTCATGGGATCTTTGGAGATGACATGATGATTAAAGTTGCATTATATATTAAAGAATTAGAATACTTTGAACTTCAAATGTGTTTGGGAAGTTTAGGAAATTGGTGATCAAGGATGTTTCACAATTTTGATACTATGTGGCAATATCAAATTATTTGAATGCACATGTACAAGAGTTTCAATGAATTGAATTCTTGAAGAAAGTATTCTCAAAATTTCAATAGGTCAAGATTGGTTATTTTATGCTTTGCCAAACAAGTATGAATGTCATTACTAGAGGCATGATGCATGTACCAGTTTTATGCATTGATCTATTTTTAGTATTTGGATAAAGGATGTAAGACATTATTGAATTGATGAAATAAAGATTGGATTTCGTTTATTTTTCTGTTATTTGATTTTGTATCCTATTTTACATGTTTTAAATCCATGAGCATTATGATGTTTATAAATGTCCGTTGTCGATTAATAATATGGGAGTATTATTAAACTAAGACAATTCAAAATAGTGACAGAGTATACTTGAAAGTATATTGGTCAATTTTGGATGATATTTGATGGATCAAATATTGGACTTATCCCAACTATATGATTTTACTTTATGGATCTTTGTCATCAAGTAAATCATAAATAGTTATCCTTAGACCTGAGATACCAGGAAACTGTCGTGGATCTAGTACATTTCTGTGGAATAATCTAACGCTAAACGTAACTGGTAGCTATAAGGATTATTTCCGGAAGTGTTGCAAAGTTCATAAGTTTTGCTTGTAGTCAAAATGGGATTCGTTTCCTTCAAAATTTATTTTGAAGTATAATACAGTTGGGCCCCTCGGGGGAGTAGTAAGATATTTGTGCGGCCGCACCCAAATTTGTTTTGGTGATCTTGCTATATCCATAAACGAGAAACAGAATGGTTAATGAAAGGAGTGACTGAGATCCATATCCTTATTAACGTTGTATTTGAAATGAAAGGATAATAATAATAATGATTATATATCGTTAAAAGGTTTTGTCCAAGAAACCTTACTCGAGTTGTACTAGTGACATTGCTAGTGTAACTAGACGCTAGTCAATGTGATCACGATATTAGAATTTTGTCCAAGTGGGAGCTGAAAGTTTATGGACTTAAAATTAATAGTCGTGAGATAGGATCGAACTCGGGATCACGGGATTGCACACATAACGTAAAGGGTTAATTTATTTATTAAATATATTTTATATATATTTATTAAATCAAACCAAAGCTTAACTAACGATCGTTGATAAATAAAAGTTAAGTTATAACGACCGTTATGGAATTAAATAGAAGCTAAAAGAAGAAGGAAAAATTACACAAACACCCCTGTAGGAGGGTGTTAACCGCCGGCTTGTAGAGGGGGCAAAGGGAAACTTTTGTTTCCTATTTTGTTTATGACTTGGAGCCCAAGGTTTGCTAAGCCTATATAAACAAACCCCTAGCCTCATAATTTTTCAATCCCTCTCTCTTTTTCTTGATATAGCCGCCGGCCAAACACCCCATTATTTAGGGTTTTGGTTTTCGACTTTTCTATTTAAATTATATCTAGTCCTAGTCCCTCTCTAGGGTTATTGGGTAGATATTCCATAAGCGTTGAAGCTCGGTTTGTTCGTGCTAGACTCACGGTTAACTCGCCGTATTACGTGTGTACAAGAGCGTGATATAATCTTCCTTTAGATTATATTCTTGGTGGTGTTTGTGATGAACCCTAGTTGCCGTTCGTTCCGTCGTCTTGTGGATCTTGCTAGGATAAAGGTATGTAACCCTAATCTTGATTAATATAATTGTGTTAAATTAATGATCTTGTTAATCGTTTCCGCTATGCGCTCTTTGATCCATATTAGGGTTTTAAATAATTGTTATGAACTCTATAAACCAACACATACCAGTAGAATTCTCTGTAGAAACCACACACTAACTATTACATTTGAGACATCTCAACTCCAATCAAATTATCCTTATTTGAGATTTTAAACTATAACCACACATAGAATATGCTTTAAGCAACATTTGACCCGTTTGACTCCCTAAATGGGTAAGAATACACATGACATAAACACTACTTTAACCCTTTTTAATAAAACACTATGACCCATCACTTTAACATTAAAACACATACATTTGACTTCTTATACTACTTGACATCTAGAAGAACACACAGGTTTATAATGATTATCGAGCTTGGTATTCTAACTAAGTAAATACATACACTTAACCTTATAGCGCGCACACCCTTCTATAAGTTATCTAAGCATCGCATTCTCCATATTGCACCTATCACACATTACCATCTATAACATGCTAAGTTTGTTAGTGCTGCTCATACAATATTACTGCTACTCTTGGAAGTTTAAACTACTATTAGAAGTTGTGGAGAAATAACTAAGTTATTATGGCTGCTAATAATAAACTGAGTTATGCTAGTTCAAGTTAATGTTGTTACGGAAGAACAAATATGACTAAGTACTTAATGCTGTTAGTGTACTGAGTTCGTGTTGCTAGATGAAAATTTATGTTGCTGAAGGAATACGACTTCTAAAAGACTGAAAATGCTCAAGATGCTTTGTTTGGAGATCCAGAATACTTAGTTGATAAGTATTATGTATTTATAGAGTTTAACTTATAGTGTATATTCTTAGAATAGATTTAAGTTTATCTCGGGAATATACTGTAAGTCAACTAGGACTTCTTAGTCTATAAAAGAAGGTCTTAGGGCATAGATTTCTATATACTTAAAACATAGAATTCGTTTTAGATTCAAGTTTTTGTAATCCTAACACTATTTAGAGTGTTTATATTATTGCTTAATAATATTAAGGCTTTTTGATGAATTTTGTGCACTTACGTATATATTGTTTCACTGAATTCTTCTTAATACTAAAGTTTAGATTCCGCATAAATTTTAATACACTTAACAAAGTTTCTACTCTAAGTTATTTAGATTTATCTAGATGCTCTTATAATTATAAATGATGACCATCTATAAAATATTACCGAATAAAAATGTATGATTGTTTTTCAAAGATTCCATCTGTAGTAGATAAACAATTATTTTTGGGTTTAATAATTGGTTTGCGTTGAAATGAAGCTTTCAAAAAATATCGGGTTGGGTAGATGTGTTTTATGAATGCAGGGATTTTAGTGTGGATTTTTCTTATTGATTTTAGCGAGTTTTATCTTTTATCAATGTATTTTAAGATATGTTCTTGACTATGGGTATGTTTAATTTGTAGATGAGTAAAGAATTAAAATTTGGATTAGGATTCAAAATTACATTTAGATTTAACCTAAAGGAAAAAATTTATTATCTAAAGTTATTTTAGAATTTTAATATAAATTAAAAATATTTTTTTGTTAATAAAGAGAGGAGAGAGAAATGCAGAAGTAATAGCAAGACATACTATAACTCACAAAAAAGGCTACGATGCTTGGATTTTTAACAGTTGTACTATTTGGCTTTGACTATCATATTTAAAACCTAAAACCTCATCAAAACATAGTTACTTAAGCCAAATCTAAATTCTCGCTCAAATCCCTCAAAACAAATCCACCCTAAGTCTACAATTGTGAGAGTTTACTTTCTTATTGAAGATGATGATATGAAGAACGCGGTACATCGTAGTTCGAAGAAAATTGAAGTAAGTGGAATTAGATGATTGAAAAAAAAGAGAAGGGCATGTGTAAATTACATCTATACCCTTATATGTTTTGCGCATGTTATATTTAACAGACCTTTTTACGAGTGTTAGTTTTTTGAACCAACAACATGCAAAAGTTCATATGTTGGAAGGTTTGTAATACTTTCCTCATAATATATAAAAAGTGAAATATGCATCTACCACATTGTGACAACCGAGGTTTTGAGGTTCGTCACTTAGTCGTATTTTTAGGGTTTTATGTGTGACTATGTGTTTTATGTGTTTACGTGTTTATTTAGTGTGAATGAGGATGGTTTGGACATCGTTTATGAGTACGAAGTGCTCTTAAGTAAATCGATGAATGGTTATTTCATGAATAATAAGCTCACATTATAGTGACTATGAAGTGAAATGAAATGAAATGAAGTGAAATGAAATGAGATCACGCGAAAATTCCGTGAAAGTTGAATTATCGTTTTCGTAGGATTTTATGTATGTATCATACGTGATATATGTACGTTAGATATATATTATCTATATTCTATGTATTATAGGAGTTTTCTATTTTAGGAAAGTTTTGAAAACAAATTTAAGATCGAAAATTACGTAGAAAGTCGGAGAATTAGCGAAAGGGTGTCCGGTTTCGACCCGAAAGTGTATAGAAGTATAGGTAAACATAAATTAAAAGGGGGAGAGTGTAAATAACCCAAATTTAAGGGGATGGGTCGTGGATGGTGTGACAATCCGTCAATTTATGATTGATATTTTATTCTCAAATATTATTTGAAAATATTATTTTAATGATACAATATGAACTCACTTATTTTTGGGAAGGAATTTGGATTTACGTCTTGGAGTAGCATCGACTACGTCTAAACCGGAGGATTCAACGTTACGTGCTTACGTTTACATACACCATCCTTGGTGACAGCCCGACATTTCAGAAAATAAATTTATCCGTGAATATATTTTGGAGTTTTAAATTTGTGTTGGTTCATAAACTCACAAATTTACGAGAAGAGACTAGGACTTACGATTTTATTTTAACGTCCTTTACGACTAAACCGGAAACCTTAGGATTACGTATTTACGTTTTCGAACTCCGTTTTTGATGAAACAATTTTTATTGGATTCGTTTTGTGACGTTGATTCATAATTTATAAAAACGTTTTTCGTAAAACGACCCGAGGGCACGCAAATCGAGGAAACTATAATCGAGGAGTACCCGTAAATAATTGGGGATGAGACAAAAATAAGTGTTGCCCCACATGGGACGGCCAAAAACTAGCAACTTATGCTAGTGATGTGTCAAAAATATAACAAGTAGACAACACTTGTCTAACTAGCTTCACAATGAAGCTTTCCACTTCACAAAACCACCAACACAAACTAGCATCTCATTTCCTACATGCAAACCACCCAAATTTTCTCTCTACTCTCTCTTGAGCCGTCCCATTTTCTCCACAAAAACACCATCATTGATCAAAATTTAACCATAAACATATGTTATAATTAACATATGTTAATCTCCATTCAAAAAGATGAAGATTGGTGCAACTTATAACATCCAAGGAGGAGTTTTCATGGAGTAGGAGGGCTGATTTTCCACAAGGTTCTCATGAAGAATGATGGTCTTGAAGATGGTCTTGGTGCATCACAAGTTTCTCCATCAAAAATCCATGTTTTGATCAACCTACATCATCATGGTGGTATAAAGATTGTCCTCCTCATCTTCTTGTTATTTTGATTATGTAAACATGTATTTTATTTCCTATTGTATATATTTATGATGATTATATGATGATAAAAATGTTATGTGGGGATTTGTTGTTGATAATCATGGATAAAAAGATGAAAAACTATAAGTAAAAATGGGTAAATCTTGTGTAAATAATAGGCTGTATAAAAACAGTAAAGAAGCAAGTCATGAACTGATAAAATGATGAAGTAGGATGGATTTACAGTAAGCTATGGGTCTTGTACGCATGTGAGAGTTGGCCATGCAATGGAATCAAAATAATGAGTGAGATATGATCAAAACAAGTTTAAAGTATAAATCTGAGGTTACTGTTTTGGACGATTTTTAGAAAATACTTAAAGGATGATTCAACAGTAGCTATAGGAGAGTTAATTGTAGCACATATCATGTAGTTTATGTGATAAAAATTTGAGCTTCTATCTCCATATAGAACTCAAGATATGGCAGTTTTGGTGAAAGTGAAGATAAAATTTAGATTTTTGAAAAATAAAGTATAATACTATTATATAAGCACTCAAAAATTTAATAGTATAAAATATAAATTAAAACCCACTAACTTATGGATTTTATTTATATAAGTATATAAAAGGTTAAATAAGTGGACATTTTATAAAAATGGTAACTTGTTATGTTTTATAAGTTATAAAAACTATAAACATGATTTTTACGACTTTTTCGGCTATTGCCGTAAAATTAACGTTTTTGTTAAATAAAACTTAGATGGTTGGACCCGTCTAATGAAAACTTTACAAAACTTATATACTGATATATAGACATGTATAACAAGCAAAAACCGATAAAAACCCAAACTATAGGACATACGGACGTTAACGGACTAAATTAACGTTATTGGACTAACAATACAACAAAAATGGACAAAAACACTTATAAACTTATTATTGGGCTTAACCCATTTAGGCCCAACTTGTAAAGTTTAAATACTGATAATATAAGTGTAAAAAGGATTAAAACAAGTTAAGAACTTATAATAGGCTTATTGAACCTAAAACACGTAAATAGGTAAAGCGAGAAAACTAGTATAAAAGTTATCGACACATAACACAAAAATGAGTAAATGAGGATATGTAAACCCACTTGATCATCATATATATATAATCATCATATGTATACATAATTGTTATTTTTATAAAGTCATTGGACATGAGTCTAAGACGAGTATTATTTGTCTAGGTTTCCGTGATTGAAGCACGTACCGTACGTCCGAATTGCCGATAACCCGCCTTCCCACATCAACGTGAGTTCATAGCCTCGCACTCTTTTAAATGCTTTTATAAATGTTTTATAAACCCGCGAGGGAGATAACATGTTAGATTTTATAAAATAGGACACCATTTGTCCCGATTATTTGTTTATTGATTTTGGACCCGAATGATTGAATGACCCGATTGTATGACCCGATAAATGATTAAAGGACCCGATAGATGAAACTAAATGGATTATTAAAGTTAGGTTATGTCACTAAAAGTCCCATTAGCATGAATTGTGAACTACCGGGAGTTGGTAGACGCTTATGCATATAATAGTACTATTTGGGGACGATCACCCCAGTTCGCGCCTTGACGGTTGATCCCCGTCGTGCCACATTGATTGGTAAGCGAATTTATGTATGAGAAGATTTCAATAGCGTGACCTTTGTGACGACACGCTACTTTAGATCGGAAAAATTGGTATCGGGTTAGCTACCCGTTTTTGGTTTAGTAAGGTAACAATGTCATGCGGCTTATAATAATCCAAAATTTACGAAATACTTATAGACGCTCCGAATTACGATGTATTGCCTGACTAGCAATACTGGGTCATACTATTGATATTATGTTGTGTTTTGGTTTTCATAACCATATTCATATAACGGTTTTTGGTTTCATACAACATCATAAGACGTATTGTATGATGTTTTTACGACATTGGCTCGTATAATAATTTTTAAGGCAAATGCCTATATTCTGATTTTTGATAAGGATTTATATCAAATGACTTTGGCTATTTTATGGCCTATTACAAAGATTTGTATAAAATGATTTTGGCTATTTTACGGCCTATTACAATGATTTGTACGAATTGATTTTTGGTACTAATTTTATACCAAAGTTATATTGATGGAATTTATTAAACTCTATGAATTCACTCGGCGTTATCGCTGACCTTTTCTTTTAACATGTTTTATCTCAGGTACTTGAAGGTAATTCTCGGGAAGACAACAAGAATTCATGGCCCGCACTTAAACAATATTTTCCATTCAAATATTTTGTAAAACTTTGTATGAAATGTAATGACTTGGGACCGATGTAACTTTGATATTTATGAATGGAAATGCTTTTATTATTAAACGACGCGATTTTTATGCGTTGTCTATGATGTGAGTAATGTGCTATCCCGTAACACCAACTAGTCTTCCGATGTACTGAGTTGTATAAATTTGGGGGTGTTACAGTTTGGTACCAGAGCTCTCGTTATAGAGAACGAAAGATTTTTAAAACCAAGGTTTTGAATAAAACTTTTCAAAATCTTCTAACTAAAAACATTTTTC
This sequence comes from Glebionis coronaria, assembly GCA_025667525.1. Taxonomy (NCBI): domain Eukaryota; kingdom Viridiplantae; phylum Streptophyta; class Magnoliopsida; order Asterales; family Asteraceae; genus Glebionis; species Glebionis coronaria. The sequence goes on from CM046874.1 coordinate 176,389,128, forward strand.
TAAAAATGTCTAAAAATCTTTTGACTATAACGGTGCCGAAGAATTCCCGAGTTACCGACAAGGCCAAGACTGAGAAGTGTTATTTTAATATATATATAACTTGGATTATATATATATGATGTAATTTTATTACATGATTGTTTGATGATTATTTTGATTTTTATACGAGGTATTTATACGACGTAGATTGTCACAAGTAACCCTAAATTCCCCTAGTAAATTAATCGAAGCTATTCTCGTAGGAATTCTAGCTATCCTAGATCTAAACCAAGTTGTGGATATTTATGATCCCAACAAATGGCTGATATTCATAGAAATATAGATATTAGTTGATTTTGATATTGAAAAAGAATTGGCGAGATTAAAACTGATATCGATGTCATGACGATCTTTCCTTATAGAGTGGAGTTTGACAAAACGTCATCACCTAGAAAGATGCCATCTGATTCGTTGTCATCCAATTCTTAAATTGAAATCGAAAGGGTGAAGGTTGCACTTGAGGCTGTCATTGGAACCATTACCCAAAAGCCTCATGCACTAGTACCTTTCCGAGAAGTCTAGTTGAATGATCAAGTCATTTCATACTAGTGACTCATTTGATAATTGTTGTTGTAAGAGCTATAGGATTGGAAATTAAGTATTGATTCATATCGAGCTTTTATTGCCCTATTAAGGTTTATGAATAAGATTGAAAGTATTGGAAATTGAGGTAGGATATTGAATTGAGTATAAAATTGGTTGAAACTTGAATAAAGTAAAATTTAACCCATATGAAATATGAGATTGATAAGAGGAAGTCGTTAAGTCCTGTGATTGAATTATAAGGTTTTAATTGATTGTTGATTCGTGTTAAGGGTTGTTCCTAGTCCATTGTCCACTGACGAGGATGCCCAGTGTCCAAGAAATAAATTGAAGAAATCTTCTTTTGAATTGAGACCGATGGATCTTCTGGGACATGTGGAACACCTAATGACTCTTATAGATTAGTATTCATTGTGGTATCTTTTAAAAATCCCTAACTTAACTGAGATATCAGTTGGTAGGATGAGTTCTGAGAATTGTATGACATAGCGACACGTAATGTGTTACGGTACAATTTGACTTGTTTGTGATTAATGGAAAGAATACCTTTGATTGCTAAATTCTACATGCATCGACGTTATCTATCTTTTCTTGCTTGTCTCTAATGCTCACATTAGTGATGCAACCATTGAACAAGTACTCATCTTGATTTGAGTTACGTTGAGAATCATTCTTCGTGAGTGCCATCGAGGTCATGAACCTCATGATTATTTGGCTAAGGCTCATTTCCTATCTTACTATAGTTAGTTCTTGATGAACAACTCTTCATCACTCTTTTGCAGATCACACATTGTTTTTATAAAGTTAAAACGGTATCCTTTGAGAAAATTTAATTTTCATCACAATAAGGATTATTCAAAGTGAGAATTATAAGTGATTGATATCAAAATGAAGTTGTTTATGAGACGCTTTGGAAAACTTAGTTGTTTTCATAACAAAGAAAATCTTTGTAAATTTATTCTTGATTCTTATTTAAGAATCAAGCATGAAAATGTTTTTATTATAAACATGATGATAAAATTTTGACGAACTGAGTATTGCATCGTTAATCTTGAAATTGTATATAGTTGCGCGCCTACATACAATTTGGAATGGACCATGCAAGGCTGATTAGTAGTCACCATAAAACTAATGGTTAAGCAATACATTTTCTTTGAAGATTGCGAAAGATTAAATTTTAAGAGATCTGCAATAAGTGAAAAATAGGGACATAGTGTTAGGGACACCTACATATGTGCCTGTAGCATCTATTCTTCTGATTTGAATTTACTCATCTGTGGAAATTGTCTTATTTGACAATTGACAATTCTTTCTTGTCCAATTCTCCCGTAGTGAGATTCTTAGGAAAAGTATCTGATTACCGAGTGTTGATACCCGACTGGATGTATCGACGTTCCTATCATTTCTTTTGATTTGATTTCATTTGAATGACCTGGGTAACGATCCGAGGAGCTTTCGAATGCGTACTCAAATTATGAAAACATGAGATATATTCATATTCGTTAAATGTTTTCGTCTGTACCTGATTTGAAATTCTCTTGCGTAGATTATGCGTTGACCTTACTCTTTATAGTAGTTGTGTCTCCAGATATCCCTGAAATTGTGAAGGATTATGAATTATTATTAGCCTTTTGAGAAGTTCACATCTTATCGACGGCAATGCAACTGGAAAGTTGATAGTGCCCGTAGAATGGATTAATTGATTATGACATGACTACATTGTCTTAATTGATGGGAACTCGAGTAGAATTCCCCTAAATGATAAGATGCTGATTATCAAAAGTAATCTAAATAATTCTTGATGGATGACCATATCCTGTATTAAGACTTGAAATTATACCGTGAATGATTTTGAATTAGTAATAGATATTATAATATAGAAGGAACCTAATATGAATTTATTAAAAGATATTTATCTTATCTGAAACTTTAGGAAGTATTTGTTGGTGAATTACCTGGACTTTTGCCATTAAGGCAAGATTGAATTTGGTATTTGATTATATTCTCGGTGCTGCACCTGTGGCTTGTGCACTGTACGTCAGCACCATCTGAATTTAAGGAATTACCGTACAACTGAGAGAGTTGTCGGAGAAAGATTTTATTATACCAAGCCTGTCATCATGAAGAGCTACGGTGTTATCATTCCTTATATTTATAGATTACTGTGAATTGAGTAAATTGACAATCGAAAACAATATCCATAACTCGAAATGGAAGATTTGTTCGATCATTTACAAGGTTCTAGCGTATGTCTTAAAGATTTGATCCACGGCATGGTTATCATCAACTTCGCATCGGCGAAAAAGATTATCTATTCCAATCATTACATCCGGTACTTGTAATAAACATTATGAGTTTCACGTGATGTCGTTTGGATTGACCGATGCACATGTAGTATTCATAAATTTGGTGAATCACGTGTGTAGGCTGTAATTTGATAACTTCATGCTTGTGATCATTAGTGACCATTTGTTTGTTTACAAGAATAAGAATGAGGTTAATAATTAATTATAGATTGCCCTGAATTGGCTAAACAATGAAAACCTATACCTTGAATAATTAACACGTGATTAAAGACTTGAATCTTTACATAATTTAACCATGAGGTTAATAGATAATGGAATATAAATTGACTCTTCAAAAAAAAAATTAAGAGCCCTTTTAAGACTTTGGATTTTACCAAAAAGAAATGGAAATATGTTTTGACGAATGTTGTAACAAAGGATTTTTAAAGGGATTATTCCCTTATACACAAACCATTTAACTAAACTTCTGTTTAGGGGTAAATGTTTGTGTATACCTCAAGATAACTTAAGAAGGACTGAGTAAAACCATTTAAACCATAACTTGAAATTTGAAACGATAATTTACGCTTTTCAAACTAAGAAAACTTTGACCACAGTATAACCATAGATTTTTCGAACATTTACGAATCCTATTAATTATTTTCGATAAATCAACAAAAATCTTGTTAATTAAATTCAAATTTATTTTGAAAATTTTATATAATTGGTCGAACTAAGAAATTTAAACTTTTAACGTTTACGTTTCATGAAAATTTAATAATTATTATTTAATTAATTATAATAATTATCGACGCTTTAAACGCCGGATTGAGAAAAACTGATAAAAAAATAATAGTTGAGATGAAACTAAAACATAGAAGATATGAAGAAAGAATTTTGAATAAATACGGTCATGACAATTATTCCATCTAGAAAGGTGAACGTAAATACTGACACATTATGTAGAAAATATAAAGAACCAATTAGGATGTGTTCCTTAATAATGAAAGTGCAAAATAAATTGCCGGACGATATAAAAATAAACAATGTTTGTAAAAAGGATAATATAAATAGTGAAGGGTTTCACGGCTAATGTGAACCATTAGAATTGAGAAGCCGATAGCGTTAAATGTTTTAAAGGGCCGCTTGTGATTGCCTAAACATGGAGATTGTGAGATATAGTTATGTTGGAATTTGTAAGTATAAGTATTCTATTTATGTCATTTATGACTAAAAGTATCTTTGTTTGAAGAAGTTATACTGATGGCAATTATGAAGGCAGACATCGCCTCATACATTAGTAAACGTCTAACTATTGCAAAGGTCATCATCTGAATTTGATTCGATTTGGGTCATCATCGACAGACTGACCAAATCTGCTAATATCATTCTCGATAATGATAAATGCAAAAGAGTTATATAAACATAGTGTGCCTGTATCGATCATCTATATATCAAGATCTTCGCTTCGCATCAAATTTCTAGAGATTTGCTCAGAATTCATTGAGAACGAACCTTGATGAGAGTACTATGTACCATTCCAAATCGAAGGGACGAGGTAAAGTAACGATACAGAGTAATATAAGTGTTGTTTTATGTTTGAATGAATGACCTTTGGTAATAGACCGTATAATCGTTTTCATTTGGAAAGATTTTCATTTATGATCATCATATTAGGATCGAGATCGAATCTTGTTAGAATCTAAATCTTAGAACATCTATAAGCAAGAGTTGAGGTGAAGACACCCAACATACACCCATTGTGAGTTGGACATGTCTTTTAGGTTTAAGGTTTCCTATGATGGCGAACCTATCCTTGCAAAATACCCGACCCGCGAGATCTGAAATGATTGTTGAAATTAGGATTTGATTATTAACTGCCGATAGTGGGCAAGAGGTTATGTGAATGTGAAATGTAGATCTTGAAGTGCCAAATGGGTAGCGAAGTTATGCCAAAAAATTTAACCTTGGAAAAATGAATTCATGATCTGACAAATCATGGGATATAAGTCCCCGTTGTTTGGGACCCTTGAGATGATGTAAAAGTAGGGATTGAAAGGCATATAAGCTGGATCTACCCTAGGACTTCAAAGACTGCGTGAATTATGTTTCGTATATCGAACTTGATGGAATATCTATCAAGTGAGAATCTGATTATTCTTAGTAGAACTTAGATCGGCGAAAAGTTGCATTCATCAAAAACCCGTGAACATCATGGATAGAGAAAGTAAGTCAACATTAAGCCTGATCTTATTCCCGTAGTTATGTTTAATGAAACTCGCGTATTGTGATGAATTACACTTGTGAGAAAAGACCGAATGTGGAGGAAATACCCACATGGCTTTAACTCTATAAGAAGCGAGTAGTAAGATGATCTTTGAGGACAAAGATCCTGTTTAGGGGTAAATGCTGTGACAATCCGTCAATTTATGATTGATATTTTATTCTCAAATATTATTTGAAAATATTATTTTAAGGATACAATATGAACTCACTTATTTTTGGGAAGAAATTTGGATTTACGTCTTGGAGTAGCATCGACTACGTCTAAACCGGAGGATTCAACGTTACGTGCTTACGTTTACATACACCATCCTTGGTGACAGCCCGACATTTCAGAAAATAAATTTATTCGTGAATATATTTTGGAGTTTTAAATTTGTGTTGGTTCATAAACTCACAAATTTACGAGAAGAGACTAGGACTTACGATTTTATTTTAACGTCCTTTACGACTAAACCGGAAACCTTAGGATTACGTATTTACGTTTTCGAACTCCGTTTTTGATGAAATAATTTTTATTGGATTCGTTTTGTGACGTTGATTCATAATTTATAAAAACGTTTTTTGTAAAACGACCCGAGGGCACGCAAATCGAGGAAACTATAATCGAGGAGTACCCGTAAATAATTGGGGATGAGACAAAAATAAGTGTTGCCCCACCCCCACATGGGACGGCCAAAAACTAGCAACTTATGCTAGTGATGTGTCAAAAATATAACAAGTAGACAACACTTGTCTAACTAGCTTCACAATGAAGCTTTCCACTTCACAAAACCACCAACACAAACTAGCATCTCATTTCCTACATGCAAACCACCCAAATTTCCTCTCTACTCTCTCTTGAGCCGTCCCATTTTCTCCACAAAAACACCATCATTGATCAAAATTTAACCATAAACATATGTTATAATTAACATATGTTAATCTCCATTCAAAAAGATGAAGATTGGTGCAACTTATAACATCCAAGGAGGAGTTTTCATGGAGTAGGAGGGCTGATTTTCCACAAGGTTCTCATGAAGAATGATGGTCTTGAAGATGGTCTTGGTGCATCACAAGTTTCTCCATCAAAAATCCATGTTTTGATCAACCTACATCATCATGGTGGTATAAAGATTGTCCTCCTCATCTTCTTGTTATTTTGATTATGTAAACATGTATTTTATTTCCTATTGTATATATTTATGATGATTATATGATGATAAAAATGTTATGTGGGGATTTGTTGTTGATAATCATGGATAAAAAGATGAAAAACTATAAGTAAAAATGGGTAAATCTTGTGTAAATAATAGGCTGTATAAAAACAGTAAAGAAGCAAGTCATGAACTGATAAAATGATGAAGTAGGGTGGATTTACAGTAAGCTATGGGTCTTGTACGCATGTGAGAGTTGGCCATGCAATGGAATCAAAATAATGAGTGAGAAATGATCAAAACAAGTTTAAGGTATAAATCTGAGGTTACTGTTTTGGACGATTTTTAGAAAATACTTAAAGGATGATTCAACAGTAGCTATAGAAGAGTTAATTGTAGCACATATCATGTAGTTTATGTGATAAAAATTTGAGCTTCTATCTCCATATAGAACTCAAGATATGGCAGTTTTGGTGAAAGTGAAGATAAAAATCAGATTTTTGAAAAATAAAGTATAATACTATTATATAAGCACTCAAAAATTTAATAGTATAAAATATAAATTAAAACCCACTAACTTATGGATTTTATTTATATAAGTATATAAAAGGTTAAATAAGTGGACATTTTATAAAAATGGTAACTTGTTATGTTTTATAAGTTATAAAAACTATAAACATGATTTTTACGACTTTTTCGGCTATTGCCGTAAAATTAACGTTTTTGTTAAATAAAACTTAGATGGTTGGACCCGTCTAATGAAAACTTTATAAAACTTATATACTGATATATAGACATGTATAACAAGTAAAAACCGATAAAAACCCAAACTATAGGACATACGGACGTTAACGGACTAAATTAACGTTATTAGACTAACAATACAACAAAAATGGACAAAAACACTTATAAACTTATTATTGGGCTTAACCCATTTAGGCCCAACTTGTAAAGTTTAAATACTGATAATATAAGTGTAAAAAGGATTAAAACAAGTTAAGAACTTATAATAGGCTTATTGAACCTAAAACACGTAAATAGGTAAAGCGAGAAAACTAGTATAAAAGTTATCGACACATAACACAAAAATAAATAAATGAGGATATGTAAACCCACTTGATCATCATATATATAATCATCATATGTATACATAATTGTTATTTTTATAAAGTCATTGGACATGAGTCTAAGACGAGTATTATTTGTCTAGGTTTCCGTGATTGAAGCACGTACCGTACGTCCGAATTGCCGATAACCCGCCTTCCCACATCAACGTGAGTTCATAGCCTCGCACTCTTTTAAATGCTTTTATAAATGTTTTATAAACCCGCGAGGGAGATAACATGTTAGATTTTATAAAATAGGACACCATTTGTCCCGATTGTTTGTTTATTGATTTTGGACCCGAATGATTGAATGACCCGATTGTATGACCCGATAAATGATTAAAGGACCCGATAGATGAAACTAAATGGATTATTAAAGTTAGGTTATGTCACTAAAAGTCCCATTAGCATGAATTGTGAACTACCGGGAGTTGGTAGACGCTTATGCATATAATAGTACTCTTTGGGGACGATCACCCCAGTTCGCGCCTTGACGGTTGATCCCCGTCGTGCCACATTGATTGGTAAGCGAATTTATGTATGAGAAGATTTCAATAGCGTGACCTTTGTGACGACACGCTACTTTAGATGGGTAAAATTGGTATCGGGTTAGCTACCCGTTGTTGGTTTAGTAAGGTAACAATGTCATGCGGCTTATAATAATCCAAAATTTACGAAATACTTATAGACGCTCCGAATTACGATGTATTGCCTGACTAGCAATACTGGGTCATACTATTGATATTATGTTGTGTTTTGGTTTTCATAACCATATTCATATAACGGTTTTTGGTTTCATACAACGTCATAAGACGTATTGTATGATGTTTTTACGACATTGGCTCGTATAATAATTTTTAAGGCAAATGCCTATATTCTGATTTTCGATAAGGATTTATATCAAATGACTTTGGCTATTTTATGGCCTATTACAAAGATTTGTATAAAATGATTTTGTCTATTTTACGGCCTATTACAATGATTTGTACGGATTGATTTTTGGTACTAATTTTATACCAAAGTTATATTGATGGAATTTATTAAACTCTATGAATTCACTCGGCGTTATCGCTGACCTTTTCTTTTAACATGTTTTATCTCAGGTACTTGAAGGTAATTCTCGGGAAGACAACAAGAATTCATGGCCCGCACTTAAACAATATTTTCCATTCAAATATTTTGTAAAACTTTGTATGAAATGTAATGACTTGGGACCGATGTAACTTTGATATTTATGAATGGAAATGCTTTTGTTATTAAACGACGCGATTTTTATGTGTTGTCTATGATGTGAGTAATGTGCTATCCCGTAACACCAACTAGTCTTCCGCTGTACTGAGTTGTATAAATTTGGGGGTGTTACAGATGGGCTGTTATGGCAGACTAAAGGAAGGAAACGGGTAGGAAAGGCCCAAGTAGAGTCCCTTTTGGGCTCAAACTTGTTAAGGAGGTTACCAAAGCCTATATATACACCCCTAGACCCCTAAAAATGACCCATAACCCTACCATATACCTAATATCAGTTGAAACATCCATGGGGGAAGATCAAAACCAAAATCTTGCATAAGGGTTAAAGGTAAGTAATTAAAGTAGCTCGATTAACGTTAAATTTACGTATGTAATCTAGTATGATGGATTAGGGTTTAGAATTTTTAATTTTTTATTAGGGTTTCATAATAGGAATTATGATTTCTGTAATTAATAATATTATGGTTCTTAATATTTAATTAATTAGGTTATTATGGGGCTTAATGATGATTAAAGGGTTTAATCATGTTTAAATTCGTTTTTAAAAACTGGGCAGAATTTTTGGTCCATTATTTTGATCATATCTAGAGTTCTAAAAACTATTAATTTTCAAATCTTATGTCCCTGGAAATTTAATTGAATTAGCTTTCAAATTCAAGAAACGAAAACTGAATTAGAGGTGGGAAGTGGGTCAAAACTGGTTACATCAGTCGGGTGTCAAAACAGTTTTTGGATCAGCATGTTTTCATTTTATGTTTTGAATTGTTTGGGGTACTTATGGTTATAATTGGAAATTCAAATGAACACGAGACTTAGATTATATATTAAATAAAAGATCTGGAGAAGGGCTAAGCAAATGGGATAGGGTAAGACCCTCTGATCATAACAAACATTTCATATGTTCAAAATCAATAAAATCTGGATAGGCGAAAGTATAAGTTGTATATCGGGGACTTAAGATTAGTTTTGATTTTGGGGAAAGGGCTGCGATTTTATCTAACACATATAATTTTATGGGGTTTTCATTGAAGGAATGTGGTTTAGGTTTGGTGGGCGTTTGGCTCATAATACGGAGTGTGAAATACGGGATTGTTTTGGGTTAAATGTTAACGGGACGCGTTATGAACTAAACTAACTTAAGGGCTTTATAGAGGGGTGTAATGAGATGCTTATGGAATATAAATGGGGTTAAGTTGTAGGAGAAGGTTAGATATCCATCATAGATTGATGAGTCATCTTGGTATGTGGTTCATGTCTTGATTGTATATGTTTGTGTGTTTAGATTTTGCTAGAGCGCGGATACTTGGAGAAGCTTGTTCATGTGAGTTTCATAGTCCCATGTTTTTATGTGTATAATTTCTTTGACTTCCATATGGGATGAAAGAGATACTGTATGGTTTTGTAAATAATTTTGTGAATGTTTTTATGGTTTGGGGTGATGGACTTGTGTGTATACTTATGTGATTAACTGCTATGTGATTCTTGATTGTGTTTATGATTTGGATCGGGGGACACGTACCGTATCATTTATTGTAGTTTGACTTGGTACCAAGGGGATGTTGACAAGGCGGGGCCTTGGGATTGGTTCATAGATGTATGGGCGCCTATGGGACCATGGTGATTGGTAAGGCTTGGAGTCTTGGAATTGTGATGAATGGTTAATCTTGAATGTTAGTTGTTAATGTATAACTGTATCACATTGTCCATATGTTCTTTTATTGATGGTTGTTATTCACAGCTTATAACTGATTTGGCGTTAGAGTCTAAACCTATGACTCTCACCAACTTTATTGTTTACGTGTTTTAGTGTCTCTTTCAGGTGAGAATGTGGTTAAGCGTGAGAATAGGAGTGACTAGCTTTGGAGGCTTAGGATTGCATTTGGAGGAACCCCTTTTCCTCTTAGCCTTTATTTTATTTTTGAATAAGTGATACGTTGTGGACACCTATATGTTGATGTGTGTATTTGTATGTATTTGGTAAGGGGTAGACCTGTTACCTACTTACCTAGACGCCTGCATTTTTTGAGATATCGTAATGACATTCTGTCACACCCCACCATGGCGGAATATAGGGTGCGACGTATGGATATCATCACAACAATAGCGTGTCTATAGAGATAACTAAATGAAATGGAAATATCATAAATGGGTGACACAATGTCATGACAATATCTCAAACAATGCAGGCGTCTAGGTAAGTAGGTAACAGGTCTACCCCTTACCAAAGACATACAAATACACACATCAACATATAGGTGTCCACAACGTATCACTTATTCAAACATAAAATAAAGGCTAAGAGGAAAATGGGTTCCTCCAAATGCAATCCTAAGCCTCCAAAGCTAGCCACTCCTATTCTCACGCTTAACCACATTCTCACCTGAAAGAGACACTAAAACACGTCAACAATAAAGTTGGTGAGAGTCATAGGTTTAGACTCCAATGCCAAATCAGTTATAAGCTGTGAATAACAACCATCAATTAAAGAACATATGGACAATGTGATAAAGTTATGCATTAACAACTAACATTCAAGATTAACCATTCACCACGATTCCACGACTCCAAGCCTTACCAATCACCATGGTCCCATAGGCGCCCATACACCTATGAACCAATCCCAAGGCCCCGCCTTGTCAACATCCCCTTGGTACTAATTCAAACCACAATAACTGATACGGTACGTATCCCCCGATCCAAATCATAAACACAATCAAGAATCACATAGCAGTTAATCACATAAGTGTACACACAAGTCCATCACAAACCATAAAAACATTCACAACATTATTTACAAAACCATACAGTGTCTCTGCCATCCCATATGGAAGTCAAAACAATTATACTCATACAAACATGGGACTATGAAACTCACATGAACAAGCTTCTCCAAGTATCCGCGCTCTAGCAAAATCTAAACACACAAACATATACAATCAAGACATGAACGACATACCAAAACAGCTCATCAATCTATGATGGATATCTAATCTCTCCTATAACTTAACCCCATTTATATGCCATAAGAATCTCATTACACCCCTCTATAAAGCCCTTAACTTAGTTTAATTCATAACGCGTCCCGTTAACATTTAACCCAAAACAGTCCCGTTTTTCACACTTCGTATTATGAGACAAACGCCCACCAAACCTAAACCACATTCTTTCAGTTAAAACCGCATAAACTTATATGTGTTAGATAAAATCTCAGCCCTTTCCCCAACATCAAAGCTAATCTTAAGTCCCCGATATACAACTTATACTTTCGCCTATCCAGATTTTACTGATTTTGTACATATGAAATCTTTGTTATGCTCAGAGGGTCTTACCCTATCCCATTTGCTTATCCCTTCTCCAGATCTTTTATTTAATATATAATCTAAGTCTCATTTTCATTTGAAGCTCCAATTATAACCCTAAGTACCCCAAACAATTCAAAACATAAAATGAAAACAAGCTGATCCAAAAACTGTTTTGACACCCGACTGATGTAACATGTTTTTTACCCACTTCCTTTCCTCTAATTTAGTTCTCGTTTCTTGAATTTTAAAGCTAATTAAATTACCTTTCCAGGTACATAAGATTAGAAAATTAAAAGTTTGTAGAACTCTAGATATTATCAAAACAATGGACCAAACATTCTGCCCAGTTTTTAAAAACGAATTTAAACATGATTAAACCCTTTAATCATCATTAAGCCTCATAATAACCTAATTAATTGAATATTAAGAACCCTAATATTATTAATTACAGAAATCATCATTTCTGTTATGAAACCCTAATAAAAATAAAAAAATTCTAAACCCTAATCCATCATACTAAATTACATACGTAAATTTAACGTTAATCGAGCTACTTTAATTACTTACCTTTAAACCTTATGAAAGATTTCGGTTTTGATCTTCCCCCATGGATGTTTCAACTGATATTAGGTATATGGTAGGGTTATGGGTAGTTTTTAGGGGTCTATGGGTGTTTATATAGGCTTTGGTAACCTCCTTAACAAGTTTGAGCCCAAAAGGGACTCTACTTGGGCCTTTCCTACCTGTTTCCTTCCTTTAGTCGGCCATAACATCCCATCCACGACCCACCCCCTTAAATTTGGGTTATTTAGATAATATATAATATAGATAATATATATCTAATGTACATATATCACGTATGATACATACACAAAGTCCTAAAATAGAAAACTCCTATAATACATATAATATAGATAATATATATCTAATGTACATATATCACGTATGATACATACACAAAGTCCTACAAAAACGATAATTAAACTTTCACGGAATTTTCGCGTGATCTCATTGCATTTCACTTCATTTCATTTCATTTAACTTCATAGTCACTATAATGTGAGCTTATGATTCATGAAATAACCATTCATCGATTTACTTAAGAGCACTTCGTACTCATAAACGATGTCCAAACCATCCTCATTCACACCAAATAAACACGTAAACACATAAAACACATAGTCACACATAACACCCTAAAAATACAACTAAGTGACGAACCTCAAAACTACGGTTTTCACATCACTCCCTCCTAATAGAAATCTCGTCCCGAGATTTACTCCTTAGGATCAAACACACAATCAATAAATCACATGAGGATACTTGTTCTAATTGAACTCCTCTCATTTCCATGTGTACTTTAGTTCATGTCTCAATTTACCACATATATTAACCAACAATATTTAAATTCATTCCCAAACTCTTGACTTCACAGCCCATAAATCTCAGAAATGACTCTTTGACAAATCGAAGACTCTTATTAACACTAATCCCGAATAACCGTACATGCAAATATGCATTCTCAAACCACATTTCCCAAATCTTAATACATGAAATATATCGTGTACACCACTCAATTCCCCAGGTAATTCTATACCCATAAGTTATTGGTCCAATCTTTCCAAAGATCATAAATGGACCTACAAAACTCAACATCAACTTTTCCCTTTTACCAAAACATGCCGCCCGTTACTATGGGTGAAACTTCCTACATAACTTTGTCACTAAACTCTAGTGGTTTCCTCCTTTTTAACATATCATCTCTTGTTGCTCTCATCCTTTCCACAAACACCATTATTATATTAGTAGCCTCTTTCACCAATTCTGGTCCACAATAGGGGACAACTCACCCTATCCTTCCATATAGTGCCTCAAATGGCATTTATCGACTTCTAGTATGATAACTATCATTATATGAAAATCCAACCACTACTAACGAGTTTCCTAACTCCCTCAAAATCAATCACTCATGCCCTTAGTGTAACTCCTAAGGTTGTATAAATCTCTCACTTTCCCATCCTTTTCCAATTAGCTGGATATACTCATAACCAATCATGTTCATCAACTCCCTTTAGTCCATACCCGAAACTACTTAAAAATTCCAATTTCCTTACAAAAGTGACATATGACGGTCTTTCACATATCCATTAGTTCATCACAACAAGGCTCTTCCAATCCAAATCAACTTATGATCTATACACATCACCAAAAGGACGGTTATCTCAGTTGGTCTATCAACTGCCATCCAAACCATGCTACAACTACTTCCATTAAATTTAGATAGCTCATTAGTAGCACCTATACACTTCTTTTCTCACTTTTCTCAATGAAGGATTTTTTTCTTGATACTCAACACTTTCTTTATACCTACACAATGTCTTACCTTCAAGGTCATAGCACTCCTCATATTGTCTCAATTAGACTAAGCCCTTCGTCTCCCATGATACCTCCCATCTATAACTCCTCATCTATTCGATTATCGATACTAAGCCTTCCATTCAAACAGTATAGGTTAGTGTCATTCCCTTTTCCACACTACAACAATATTAGCATGCTTTGTGCTTTAGTCTACTCATTTAGACTATACCAAAGTTTTACCTTCGTTTCCTATCTCGACCTATTTCATTCATGATTCACATCTATCCACACTTATTTCTTCTGCCTCAGCTCTTGGCATACATCACGATGTTATGCTTCCCGTCTTTCAAGTCATCTATACATCTAAATTGTCCAAGTAGCTTCACTTGTTTTCCTCACGACCAGTTATCATACTCCCTCCTAATAGGGACAGACTAGAGTTTCTTATGATTCCATGCGGATCACACTCTCATCTTATACCCATATTAGTTTCCGTTTGCCTAAACCAAGCCATATTCTAAATTCTTACTCAAGTCTCATGCTTCTATTTTGACCTTGCACCTATCATGAGGTACTTTCAATCATCATCTTCTAGGAATACTTGGTTCTCTCCTTCCATGGTTCTCCCTAATTCCTACACTATCCCGTGCAACAGAAATTGCATACTCCATTCATCAAATCTATGGAAATCACTAGTGCATTGGATAATGCATAATTGTCTCTTCCAAAGATCCTTCATAAACACCTTCACTAGACTGACCCTTAAATCACTTCTCCACGAACTTATTCAGCTCAGCTTCGCTACTCATCCGTCGATATTGATTGCCACGAAATTATATCTTTGTGTAGTCACTCGACTCCCCTTGTTACTTCCACGAGTTCTTAATCTCCCATGTTATGTAGTCACTCCATCACAATCCATTGGTTCAACTCTTTGTAACTCCACTCCGGTACTCGATTTGTCCTTCTTCATCACGAACCATACGGAGATTCCCATCATAGTGCTTGTCACCTTTTCAGTCCTTGCAACTTCTGTGACTCCTTCAAAATCTCTTGCATCCTTCTTGCAGCCGGCACGTAGTCCTTTCAGCTCCTTGCTTCATGATGTAGCTCTTAACGCACTCCTTCTCGTCTCCATGATGTTACCTAGGAACTTCACACTACGCAATAGCTTCTAACTTCAACTCATCTACCACAATATTTCTTAAGGTATTTCAGCCCCTCAATAGCTCACTCTTCCTTACTTGTTGTACTTTACCATTAATCAGCTTCCTACCAATCATTCTTTCACATCCCTGTTTTCCTTCACGTGTCTACTACTACCTTGCCTCCATAACTATACCAATTCCCTTGCGTGTTATTTTCCCAATCTTTCCATTAGTAGAAACTTTCTACTCTACCCTCACATCCGCTAGTACTTTCATCAATCTCCTAATGGTACTTCAACCATCTTCTCATAGCATGACATCTCGTTCCCACGACCAGTCAACTAACTTTACTTACTCCCTTATTCCTGTAACCAATCTAAGTTTCAAAACTCCACAAATCTTAATCATTCCTTCAACACAACCTTTAAACCAAAATACATCTCTCCATTCTAATATCTAACCATAAGTAATACTACCCAACTCTTTCCTCTCATCCTAACGTTTCCACAACCGCATAACTAAATCATGACGTGTAACAAAAGAATTCCAAACAATCGTGTCCCAAAATAAAATATAGGGTAAAACGGACCCTAGCCAAAACAACTGAAAACAAAACAATGTAATCCGAAAGATCAATGGAGTGTGCCAAAAACGAAAAATTATACTCGTCACGATTAGTATTGCCAAATTTCGATAATTTAGAAATTTTAAACTTTCGTCCCAATTAGTTACTTCTTATAAGAACCAAACTTCAATACTACCAAAATCAATCATACTCATTTTTAACCATAAACTCATCTTTTATCTTCATTATTTTATCAAATATATTAATTAGTTAGTATACTACAATCTTATTCTAACCATTATCTTGTTTACTCATATTAAACTTATTTCGCTTGTTATTATGAAACCAATACATGTTTATAAAATATAGTGTTTTTTTCATTTTATTCTATATTATTATTATTACTATTTTAGATAATCCATTTAGGCTGGTTATAACTAAACTATTACACGTTACAAGGTGTGGTGTTATTATTATCATTACTATAATAAAATCTCCCTTTTTACTCTTTTCGTCTAGTTAAATACTTCTAAAAATTTTAACTCCACTTAATAAAATTATTGTAAAATTTCTTCACCCTTTAAAATGTATTATCACATGTTACCAAGAAAACTAATCCAATTATTTTCAAGACAAAATTTTTTTTAACTTACTACCACAAACTTAAAAAAAAGATATGTAAGTCACGATATCATACCATACACTTACAAATTCTTTTTAAAATCGTTTTCCTATAATTAGCCAGCCTTATTTGCAAGAAAATTTAGTAGTTCTCATTAATTAAAACACATACCCGAATGTAGACACACATCAAAAGACTTAAAACATCGTTGGAACTCCATCAAACTCCAGCACCATAAAACATGAGCAAACACAAGGTACCTTCAAGTCATAACAACTACCGATCGATCATATATCATAACTTAACACATACTAGTATATACACATCCGCATATATATACCTATTAAATCACCAAAAACATACTCGTTGTCATACATGTCAGATCAGTCAATCGCGTCATACACTCGTTTTTTTTCATACGAGTAATCACCATCGTACCACAAGGCATAAAACCCATCACTAAACCAGTCCATATCGTGTGACCCCATAATCACACAACATGACTATAACCCAAAACATATAACACACTAAAAAATAGCCATATCGTAGGCGACCGTTACATAAACTCATATATTATACATATACCCATAATCCACATCTCATCATATACAAGCATGTACTACTCTTTCATGCAATCATACTCCGGGCTCTGATACCATTCTAGAGGAACCCCACCATAACCAGGCTCTGATACCATTCTGTCACACCCCACCATGACGGAATATGGGGCGCGGCGTATGGATATCATTACAACAAACGGTGTCTCTATAGAGAAAACTAAATGCAAAAGAAATGTCATAAATGAAGACACAAATGTCGTGACAATATCTCAACAAAATGCAGGAGTCTAGGTAAGTAGGTAAAAGTTCTACCTCTTCCAAAGACATTCAAATAACACACATCAAACATATAGGTGTCTACAAAGTATCACTTATCCAAACATTAAACAAAGACTAATACGAAAAGGATTCCTCCTAATGCAATCCTAGCAGCCTCTAGACTCTAGCCACCTCTAACATCATCCTTCTCAACTATCCCACCTGAAAATGACACTAAAATTTTTCAACATAAAGTTGGTGAGAACATAGGTTTAAGTTATCAAAACATCTTAAGAAACCTTGTCAACCGTTGCAAATAAGTTGAAGAAAACAAGTTAAAGCAATGGACCATAATGTGATAATCATGTTACATAACTACAAACAAAACTCAATTCAAGTACCAATCACATCTACAATTCACAAAGCACACTAAACAATCGAGAAGTATCCCATCACACACAATAGAACAACGCACCACACTATCCGAATCTTTCCCACACCACTTGTGGAAGATGAACCATATCCCCGTCGAGATATATTGCCTCCATCGAGATGATGCACAAGTACTCAGAACACATGTACTCAGAACACAAGAACTCAGGACGGATCGTGCCCCTCGCTCGACACACATCACAAATGGTCTCATAGACGCCCATACATCTATTTACCATACCAAAACAAGGCTACCCGCCTTACCAATATCCACTGAGACGGTACGTGCCCCCCGATCTAAATCATAAACACAATCAAGATTCACATATCAAAACACATATCAGAACACATAACAGAACACATAACAAAACACATAAGCACGCATGTCACACAATAACACATCTATGTCCAAACATTTATAAATATATAGTACCAAGACATTTTAAGAATACCAAAAGTGTCATCTCCATCCCATACTAGAAGAAAACATTTAAAAACATAATGAAAATGGGACTATGAACTCACCTTGCAAAAGCAATCCAAAGTCTCCTCACGAACAACCAATTACCTAAAGCACATAATACAATAATACGCACGTCAACATTGACTCCGGAACTCTAATCCTTTCTCAATGTAACAATCCATATGATGGATACATCTCAAATCCTTTCTCAAGTAAGCCCCATTTTATCCCTCTAAGTGCCCATTAAGCCAAAATACCCAAAACATGATTTTAAGCCTTGTCGTACAAACATTAACCTTGAACTCGACACTTGTACAAATAATTCGACCAAGATACTAACCTCCATAGGCTATACATTCTGAAAATTTGAAAATCACATTCCGAGTACATAATTTTAGGCTTTTGAATCACTCAAAAAACTTTAAAAACGAACAAGTTATGACCAAAACGATTTTACCTAAAATCTGCCCAGACATTAGCGATAGTTTCTGAGACAGCTTAGTGACAGATTCTGACAGATTAGCGATAGTTCTGACTAATCCGATATAAACCCTAAAAACGATTTTAAACCCTAAAACCCTTCATTAATTACTAAATTCAAGCCCTAAATTATATTAATTCTAGAAAATTAAAACCCTAATCCATCATATGATTATTTAATTGATAATAACATGATTTCTAGGCTCTGATATTGCATTTGGAGGAACCCCTTTTCCTCTTAGCCTTTATTTTATGTTTGAATAAGTGATACGTTGTGGACACATATATGTTGATGTGTGTATTTGTATGTCTTTGGAAGGGGTAGACCTGTTACCTACTTATCTAGACGCCTGCATTGTTTGACATATTGTCATGACATTGTGTCACTCATTTATGATATTTCCATTTCATTTAGTTATCTCTATAGACACACTATTGTTGTGATGATATCCATACGTCGCGCCCTATATTCCGCCATGGTGGGGTGTAACACACATGGACCAACAATGTAATTTACACCTTAATTTATTGCATCTACACATAAGGTCCAAATTTCTACATCTTAACATCATGATGTTAATTTGTATCCATGAATTACCTAATTGCATTATATTCGTTAGGACATGAGTTTAAATTTCAACATCTTAATCTCATGATGTTGATTTATATCCTCAAATTACATAATCTTCTCATATTCAAATTTCAACATCTTAGTCTCATGATGTTGATTTATATCCCCAAATTTCCTAATCTTATGATGTTAGAGTTGTTTAACCAAACATGTCAAAGTCTAACTAAATGGAACTAAGTATATGGTCTTTGGTTTGAACACGATTTTAGCGAAATGTAAACCAATCGAATTCAAAACTAAATTTAAATTCACATAGAAATATAAGTTTTTATTTTTTACATATATTTATAAACCGAAAAAAACCATTAGAAACCCTTCTTCAAAGTTTTATAATATGTTCTAAAATTGAAAATACTTTGTTTCTAAAAATAACTATATAATTAATGATAAAGAAAATATAATTTATGTAGTTTGGTTTAATCGGGTCATCCCAAAAACCAAACCAAATATTCGATTTCGGTAGCTTAGTCTAAAATTGAATTTGGTTTTACCCATAAATATTATTTAACTGAATCAACTAAATCACATAAATCGAAAACCAGATAACCGAACCTATGAATACCCATATATGATGTTGCACTTTCAAAAACCATATTTCTAAGATGTTAAGGCTTGTTTGTTTGTGTGTTTATTGGTGGTTTTTGGCTTTACTCATAATCTTATAGGTTTGGTACGTGTTTTTAGATAATAAAAAATTTCATCATTATCTTCAACCTAATGTTGACAGACTAGATGGATTTTAGGCATAATCTCAAAAGCTCTAATAAAGTTTCATTTCTTATTTTCTTTTTGTAAAAAGATTTTTTTTTCTCTTTTTCTCTTTCTTATTTGAAAATTAAGTAAATTACACGTTTGGTCCTATTGATAGTTTACGACGTCATGTTTACTCACTTACAAAAAAGTACATCGATAATCCACAGCATATCAACTTGCACACGACCCGTCCAATTTGATAACGCCTTCCAAAATTTGTGTTTCCCAAGTCATGCGTAAGTCACACGAGTGTATTTTACTCTTTTTCCTCTTATTTATCTTTTTATTCTCTTTGTCCATCTTATTTTCAACCTCTTTGTTAATTTGACTTTTTCGTCATCATCTTCAAGAGTTAAATTTAATACAAACTTAAATCCTATGGACGTCTGAATGAATGATGGTGAATTGTGATGGTTTTGGATAATCGGTTGGTAAAATAAATGAATGTTGTTGCTAATATGATAGCTCTGATACCAATTGACGTGATCTTTCCAGGATTCAACGAATAAATCGAAGAACGCTTTGTCCTATTGCAGAACCTTCAAGAAAAGAAAGGAATTTTAAATTAGTTGGCTAATGATTCAACGATAGTTAGTTATAATAGGTAATTACAAATAAATATGAACTATGTTTTTATACAAATCTATGGCTTGTTCTTGATTTTTTTTCTTTTTCGTTGACTTCTCTTGACTTTCACTTCGCTACATATAACATATTTTGATTTGATATTATTATGACAACCATTGTAACTGTGAAAGTGCTTGTGAAAATGAGAAAGTAAAGTGTGGATAATCTTTATCAATGTTTGTAGGTTGAAGATGAGTCCCTATTAGAGAATAAAGAATGATTAATTTTTACGCATTATAAATGACGAAAACAACTTGGTATATTTTGGTTTGTAGTTTATGAATGTACAAATTGAGACTTTGGCATTTTTATATATTTTTTACATAA
Source organism: Glebionis coronaria (assembly GCA_025667525.1). Classification (NCBI taxonomy): domain Eukaryota; kingdom Viridiplantae; phylum Streptophyta; class Magnoliopsida; order Asterales; family Asteraceae; genus Glebionis; species Glebionis coronaria. Next base: position 176,410,294 of record CM046874.1, read on the forward strand.
ATATTCTAAGTTCGTTTGTATATGTAACGCATTAATGTTTTGGCATGATGATTTTACTTAAGATAGTGATATTTGGTGTGTATAAATGTGTCAGTATTATAATTGCTTAATAACAATTTTGTAAAAACTAGAAGGGGGGGGGGGGGGGGTTGAATAGTTTCTCTTCGGTTTATCTCCTAATTAAAATTCCTTTCAATTAGGTGAGTGCCAAAACTAACTTTTACTTGAAAGCTAGTTGCATAATGATTAGGTTCAATTATAATATATTAACAATGACAAGTAGTAAGTGTAATGATAATGGAAGTAAGTAAAGAGTAAGGAAGGAAACAACCTAATAGGAAGATACCAAGATTTATAGTGGTTCGGAAACGAAACTCTATCATCGTTCCTACTCCACTCCTCGAGTACACCTACTCGAGATTTCCACTATATCCACAAGCTCCCTTCTTGGCGGCGAAAACCTTACAACGTCGCTTACATTATTTTCTGAGACTAAGCTAAATGTTGAGACCTAATCTTAGATAGGAACAATCTACACAACGTCGCCAACTTCACTATTTTACGACACAAGGCTAAATGTCGAGTTCTAATCAAAAGGTAGAACCAGTCTTCACAACGTTGCCTACTTCCCCAATTTCCGACAAAAGGCTAGATGTCGAGTTCTAATCCAAAGCAAGAACCAGTCTTCACGACTCTTCACTTTGAAGCTAAGTGAGAACTTCACACGACACAACTACACATCACTTTATAGTTTAGTGAGAACTCACAAGACACAACTACATCACTTTATAGTTTAGTGAGAACTTACACAACACATTACAACTCAACTAAACATATCCAGGTACACACATGTAACTTGGATTTACACAAGACAAATCCAAGCATACACATATGCAATGGACTTACACAACTCTAATCCAAGTATTCACAAATAACTTGGATGAACACAACTAGTCCAAGTATTCACAAATACATTGGATCTACACAAGACACAAATAAACAAATGATGAACATGACTAGATCTTTAGGAGAGGATGATCTTTATCAAGGCTTCATCTTTAATCACATTAAAAGTGTGTGAGTGATCTTCTCTTTGGACAAGGTAAAGAAGGAGATCAAGAGGATAATCATAAGTAAACATACTTAACAAATTAAGTGATCATTTACAAATGATTAGGATTAGAAATGAGAAAGAAGGCTGAAAGAAATGTCCAAAAAGGATTATGGAGAATGAAGATTTGATCCACTAAATACAAAAACCAACGGCTACCTGTGCGCGGTTCTTTATTGCACTAGGCGGTTCCTTATCAATAAAGAACCGCATAGGCACCTAAGGAACCGCGGAGGTAGACTCCGCTTCTTTCTGTCGTTTAGTGGATTTGAAATATCTGAGGCAGTTTGAAACCTTCAAAGGATATTCTTATGGCATTTGGAATATGCCATATTCAAATTTTCATTTTCTATTTTGATAAAACATTTTCTTAAAAAGAAAGTTTATTAAAAATATTTTGTCACATTTGACAAAAGTAAGTTTTAAGGCTAATCACTTTTATGATCACTAAACATGATTAAGATATGTTAGTGTAATGATTATTACCTTGATGATAGTGTTTGTTAGATAATTCGTTTTACGATTCTGTTTGACTATAAATGTCTTGTATAGTTTGTTGTGATCAAAACTAAGAAAGATTAATTAACACTAACAATGTTTTTAGGCATTGCTTTGCATTAACAATCTCCCCCTTTTTATTAAGACAAACTATAAACTCATTTACGTAAAATACAAAATTATTCAATTATTAACGAGTTTATTCACTATCATTTCTCCCCCTTTGTCGAAGCAAAAAGGTTAGTGTAAAAACTAGAAGCGGGGTTGAATAGTTTCTTATATTTACTTGATAAAAGATGGTTTTCAAAAAATCCTTTTTCAAATACTTAGGCTTGAGGAAATATGTGAAATCTTCTTATGCACAATATGAACAATGATAGTGTAACTAAATTAATACTAACTAATGTATATGCACAAAGAATAAAGAATGTAAAGAGTTAAGGGTAAAGAAAGATCAAACCAAACACCAAGGATTTATTGTGGTTCGGCGACGAAGCTCACTCCTCGTTCCTACTCCACTCCTCGAGTACTCCTTACTCGAGAGTTCACTACACAACAAGCTCCTAATGGTGGAGAAAACCGTACACGTTGCTTAACCAATTTCCGACTCTAAGCTAAAAGTCGAGCCCTAATCGTAGCTAAGACCAATCTACACAACTATACTTAGTACATACACAACTTCCAAATAGACACAACTACTTGGATCTTCACAACTATGACACAACAACAAATGTATAAGATTTGATCTTCAAAGGATCTTTGGTGGTGGACTCAACACTTCACAAGGATAGTGTTCTTCTCTTTGCACTTAGAGAGGAAGGGATGGATGGGATAGATTCACTTCTAAACAAGTAGTAATCAATCAAATGATTAAGGATTTGAGTGATTTAAGAAGTATGTTTGAATCTGGAAATATGTGCAAAAGAGGTGAAGAGAAAATCTGAGATTGGTCCACTATTTATAGGACAAAGGGCTAATGGCTATATATGCCCGCGGTTCCTTATCTCAGCCGGTGGTTCCTTATTGTTAAGGAATCGCATAGGCACTAGGGAACCGCCAGAGTAGACTCCACTCCCTTTTTGTCCTTTAGTGGTGGAGGTCTTATCTGATTATAAAATATCCTGAAAGAATATTCCAAATCAAAAAAGAATATGCCATTTTCAAATTTTCAAATATTTAATTTAATAAAACATTTTCTTAAAAAGAAAGTTTAATAAAAAAACTCGTCACACTTAATAAAAAGTGAGTTTTAAGAAAACATTAAATCACTTGATCACTTGATTAAGGTTAGTACTTGTTTATTCATGCCTTAAGTAAAAATGGGTAAAATGAAAAATACTTGAACTCAAGAATTCGTTTTTCGTTGTTTTCGTAAATGCTTGTTTTTACATATTGTCGTAATCAAAACTAAGCGAGACCGAAAAATACAAGTAACGTTTTTAGGCATTATTGCATTAACAATCTCCCCCTTTTTGATTCCGACAATACATAAACTCAATCACACAAAAACAAGATTTTCGAAGACGAGTTTATTCATTTCTCCCCCTTTGTCGAAGCAAAAAGGTTGCACAAGTCGGTGTTGAAGAGACGGACTTTGCAAAGACACCCCCTTGGTGCTTACTCCCCCTTGCTTGGGGCACCGAGGAATCGAGATATGGTGACAAGCTACATAGAAGGGTTAGTTGAACAAAAGAGACAACCAACAAGAGATAGCTATAGGTCACACAAAAAAAGAGTAGAAAACACAAAGACTAAGATCCAAGTGAAGTCATGTAAAAAAATCATACAAAGATGTATGGAAAAGGAAACAAGCCAAAAGAATAAATCTAATCCTAATTAATCTAGAATTCTAAGATTTGCTTGAATTAGGTGTCTTGTGGATAAGCAACCAATGCTTATATGAAAGACAAGTAGTGGCGGAAGGTGGTGGTGGTGGCTTGGTGGAGATCTCATAATCAAAGTGAAGAGGAGGCTTGATTAAGAGACTCTTGATGTAGCTCAACTCCTCATAGATGTGTGCCATAGCAAGATGTTGATATTGACAACAATGACAATATGTCCTATGGTGCATGACATTATCATGAGAAGGAGGAAGAACACTAAAGGGTGGTGGTGGAAGAAAAGATGTTCCATAATCAACATTCTTGGTAGGAGAAATGTGATTAAGAGTGTTCTTGGGTAAATTTGGATTGAAAGTGTTCTTGGGTGAGTTGAGATTGAAAGCAATTGGGGAAAATGGTGGAGAATCAAGGCTTTCATTAATAGAATAAGACATTTTGGGATGTGAAGTATGGCAAAATGCTTATGGTTAAATAGGGAAGGCTCAAGGTATTTTTAGGGTGGTCAAAGGATTGAAACAAAGATTCCCAAAAGTGTTGGAACAAATTTGGAGTTTCAGAAATACCCGAAAAAGGAAGCACAGTACGCAGTTCCTTATCACTTCTGGCGATTCCTTATCACTAAGGGACCGCGGTTCATATATGGAACCGCCTATAGAGGCTGTGTTTTGGTGGTGAAGGAAGATTTTTCAATTCAGCAAATCTTATTTTTCTAGTCTAACTAATCATAGGGATATGCTTAAAAGCAAAGATAGACAAAGAAAACACATACGAACTCACCAAATAGAGATTTGACCAAAATACATGGATTTTAAAATAAAAATCGATGTAGGAGGTGTGTAAGACAAGACCTTAAGTCACGACACAATGATCCTCCATGATTCTATCTTGTTCTTGCTATGTTTGAGAGAATCATATATATAAATTATGTAAGCTCGAGATTAATAGCAAGAATCTATGAAAAACGTTTTTAGATTGAATTAACAATGTCAAAACATTTCTTGACCATTTTCGAAAGAAACTTTGAGAATTTTGAAAAGGAGAAGAGAAGATTTTCAAGAAGAGTTTAGGAGACTCAATGACTCAAAGTGATAAAAGACTCAAAAGAAAATAAGAGACTCAATAAAAGGAAAGCAATTAAGGAATATATTCCATTAATCCTAGACCTAGCCGCAAGAAATTAAAAGGTTCCCTCTTAAGTGGCTTAGTGAAGATGTCGGCTAAGTTATCCTCAGAGGGTACCTTCTCAATCGAAATGTTCCCCTTTTGAACATTATCCCTAAGGAAATGGTGGCGAATTTCTATGTGCTTGGTTCGCGAATGTTGCACGGGATTCTTGATAAGGTCAATAGCACCTTTATTATCGCACATGATGGGAACATCATCAAGAGAAATCCCGTAATCAACAAGCGCTTGCTTCATCCATAAAGCTTGTTGGCATGCTTTTCCGGCACTCACATACTCGGCTTCCGTGGTGGATATCGCAAGAGCGGTTTGTTTCTTGGATAACCAAGAAGTTAAACAACAACCCATGAAGGTACAAACTCCACTAGTGCTTTTCTGGTCCACATAGTCTCCCGCATGATCCGAGTCCGCGTAGACAATGGTTTCTACGCCGGTCCCTTTAGGATACCATAATCCTAAATGTATAGTGCCCTTAATGTATCGTAAGATACGCTTAACCGCTTCAAGGTGAGAGGTTTTGGGAGCCTCTTGGAAGCGAGCACAAAGGCAAACACTAAACATGATATCCGGTCGACTTGCCATTAGGTACAACAAACTACCAATCATACCTCTATATTTGGTGTTGTCTACCGACTCACAATCATCATCTACGGTGAGTTTAGTATCCAAGGCCATTGGGGTCTTCATTGGTCTAGATTCTTCTAATCCAAATTTCTTTAGCATTTCTTTAGCATACTTAGATTGACTAAAGAAAATACCATCATCCATTTGTTTAATTTGGAGTCCTAAAAAGAAGTTAAGTTCTCCCATCATACTCATTTCAAACTCATCATGCATGATTTTGGCAAAGTCATCACACAATTCTTGACAAGTTGAGCCAAATATAATGTCATCAACATATATTTGCACGATTATGAGGTGAGAACCTTTCTTCTTTGTAAAGAGCGTGTTGTCTACCATCTCCATGGTATACTCATGTTTAACAAGAAATGCTTTAAGTCTATCATACCAAGTTTTGGGTGCTTGTTTAAGACCATAAAGTGCCCTCTTAAGCTTGTAAACATGATCCGGTTTCTTAAAATCAATGAAGCCGGGAGGTTGAGCCACATCAACCTCCTCATTGATCAAACCGTTAAGAAACGCACTCTTTACATCCATTTGTTGAAGCTTAAATTCTAAGGCACAAGCATAGGCTAAAAGTATTCAAATGGATTCTAATCTTGCTACCGGTGCATATGTCTCGTCATAATCAATCCCTTCTTGTTGATTATAGCCTTAAGCTACAAGTCTAGCCTTGTTACGAGACACAACACCATTCTCATCTAACTTATTCCTATAGACCCATTTGGTTCCTATAATGGTAGAACTTCTAGGTGGAGGAACAAGTTCCCAAACATCATTAGCAACGAATTGATTCAATTCTTCTTGCATCGCAATGACCCAACTCTCATCCGTCAAAGCTTCTTTAACATTCTTTGGTTCAATCAAGGAAACGAAACAAAAGAAGTTGCTTTGGTTTTGGACTTGAGATCTTAGGGTCCTTTGATTTAAGTCACCAATGATATTATTGAGAGTATGATCCTTAGACTCATTAACGTTTACTTCCTTTTCAACACTAAGGTCTTCAAATCCTATTTTTCTAACCTCTTTGGCTTTAACTACTTCTATTTCATCCAAGTCATCATCAACCAATGGTGGTGTCTTGGGTAAAGGAGGGGTTTCATCAAAAGTCACGTTAAGTGATTCTTCAATTACGCCCGAGGTTCTATTGAGGACTATGTAGGCTTTGCTAGTTTGGGAATAACCTAAAAAGATACATTCGTAAGACTTTGGGTCGAACTTGGTAAGATAGTCTTTGGTGTTGAGGATAAAGCACCTGCTTCCAAACACCCTAAAGTATTCCAATGAGGGTTTCTTACCTTTAAGAATCTCATAGGGGGTCTTTCCTAGGAAAGGTCGAATAAGAATTCGGTTGAGAATATAAGTCGATGTGTCCACGGCATTGCACCAAAACTTTTGAGGCAAAGATTGCTCGTTTAACATCGTCCTACTCATCTCTTGGATGGTCCTATTCTTCCTTTCAACTACCCCATTTGATTGTGGAGTGCGAGGAGCCGAGAAGTTATGGGTAATACCATGAGATTCACAAAAGGTACCAAATTGCACTTCATTATCAAATTCCCTACCATGATTCGTCCTAATAGAGACAATTGGACATCCTAGTTGATTTTTAATTCTTCGACTAAAGATTTCGAAATGATCGAAAGCTTCATTCTTAGATGCCAAAAATCTAGTCCAAGTGAATCTAGAATAGTCGTCAACTAAAACTAGGGTATAAAGGTTACCTCCATAACTCCGTATGGCGGAAGGTCCAAAGAGATCCATATGTAGGAGCTCTAAGCACCGAGAGGTTGAAACCAAATTCTTGGCTTTGTGACTTAAGTGAACTTGCTTTCCAACTTTGCAAGCATCACAAAAGTGACTATCAAACCTCATCTTGGGGAGGTGTCTTACCAACTCCTTAGAGACTAAAGATTGAATTAAACGCATATTAGCGTGACCTAATCTCCTATGCCAAAGAGTAGAACTATCATCTATAGTCGCAAGACATATGTTGTCTTTTGACTTCTTATTGACCTTCATGACATAAAGCCCATGCTTTCTAACACCTTTTCCAATGACCTTTCCATCTTTTACGATTTCACTGTCATGTTCCGAAAAGATGACCTTACACTTATTGTCACAAATTTGACCTATACTTAAAAGGTTAAACCCTAAATTATCTATGTGCTCAACATTTTCGATGGTCATGGAGTCAAGAGAAACCGTACCTTTGCCAATGATATTACCGCGTAGACTACTAGCGAATGTGACGTTACCTCCATCATATGCTTTGTAGTGCGAGAACAAACTTCGATTACCCGTCATGTGTTTAGAACAACCACTATCCTTAATCCACTCGTCGGGTTCCAAATCAATTCCCAAGCATATCTAGGTAACAACACACAAGATCAAACATTTGGTCCCCAATATCTCATGGGTCTAAAATTGTTAGTTCCAAACATCCCTTGCATTTGGTTGGGATGCATGAATGGAGGAGGGGTTCCCCATGGGGAATAAAATGGAGGAGGATAATAATTCATATAACCATTTTGTTGTTCATTATTTCTCCTAGGTGTATTTGATCTTGGTTTAGAGTTGTGGTCATTCCTTCTAGGTGTTGGAGTTTTACTTCTAGGTCGTGAATTGTTTTGACTATCTCTTATAGGTGTTGTCGTTCTACTTCTAGGCCTAAACTCATTCCATACTCTTGGTGGAGTAGTGGATGGTCTTGATAAACTTTTATTTCCCATTAGAGGTTTACTCAAGGGCTTATAGAATTTATCAACGGCATTGTCGTCAAGTATGGGTAATTTGACCTTGTTAACAATAAGATGCTTTGGTTGTTCACCTAAATTTGACTTTTCAGAAAGTTCAGTATTTTCAGCAAAACCTCTTTCTGGCCGCGGTTCCTTATCTAGGGCGGCGGTTCCATAGTGATAAGGAACCGCCCCATACAATCTGGGACCGCGTACAACAGACGATTTTTCTGAAAATCTGACTTGTTTAGGTTCACTAGTTGATGCTTCATTTGAGTTAAAACCTACACCAAGTCTTTCCTTAGAATGAATTTGTTTGTTTAACATATCATCAAGAACACTAGTACCTTTCATGAACTTTTCCAATTTAATGGAGGTGCTCTTGAGATCTTCATTCTCTAATCTAAGTTTCTCACAACTTAAGCAACCTAAATCAACTTCTTTATTTTTCTCAAGCTTGGCTAATTTCTCCCTAAGTTCATTGATCTCATTTTCAAGCTTAGTTTTGGTTGATTTTAAGGTTTTGTTCTTTTCTATGAATTTAGGGCTAAGTTTGTGTAAATTATCATATTGGCCTTCTAATTCAATATCATCTATGGTGGAGCTATCATTGCTATAATATTTGGTTTCGGAATGTACCTCTTTAGAAGTATGAGCCATAAGACATTTCTCCTCTTTGGGGCTGTCGTCAACGTCTTCACCGCTATCGCTCCAAGAACCACTAACGAACGCCGTGTGATTCTTATCGCGTGAAGGCTTTGGACAATCACTAATGAAATGATTTGGATCACCACATCGAAAGTAATTCCTATCACCTGTTTCGTTCTTGGCAAACCGATTCTTTAAGAATGGTTTCTTGTCATTGTTGGGTTGACTCACGTGTTGACCTCGTCTTTTGAAGAACTTCTTGAAATCTCTCACCGCCAATGCATACTCCTCGTCATCGCTATCCCAGGAACTATCATGATCGCTTTGTGCCTTCTTGGCTTTGAGTGCAAGAGACTTCCTTTCACTCTTTTTTTCACCAATTCCGAGTCCTTCAAAATTATCATCTCATGAACCTTCAAGTTGCATATGAGTTCATCGAGTGATAAAGTTGAGAGATCTTTCGATTCGTCAATCACCGTGACTTTTCCTCTCCACTTCGGATGTAAGTCCCTTAGAAACTTCCTAACATTGTTCTTGCTAGAAAAACCTTCATCAAGTGCTTTAAGACTAGTAATAATAGTGTTAAATCTAGCAAAAGCACTATCAATAGTTTCATCTTCTAAGATGACAAATTGTTCAAATTGTTGGACAAGAAGATAGATTTTGCTTTCTTTGACTTGGCTATTACCTTGGTGGGTTACTAAAAGAGTGTTCCAAATATCTTTAGCGGTTTCACACATAAAAATACTTTCATACCTTTTCTTAGGTAAAGCATTATAAATCATCATTTTAGCCTCATTATTTTTCAAAAATTTCTTTTTAGTATCGTCATTAGCTTTGTCAAAAGTGACCAATTCTTTTGTTTTAGAAACTTCATTAAATTGATAAGGTAAAAAATCACCATTGGTAATAACATGTCAAAGATCTAAATCTTTTGATTTCACATAAGTCTCAAATCTATTTTTCCAATAAATAAAACTATCGATTTCAAAAAGTGGTGGTCTTTGCATAGATTGCCCTTCTAGGTACTTGTTGGAATCCATAGATCGATTCAAGTTTTAAAATACAATATACTTGAAAAGTTCTTGAGCAACCTCGCTCTGATACCAATTGTAGAAACTAGAAGGGGGGTTGAATAGTTTCTTATATTTACTTGTTAAAAGATGGTTTTCAAAAAATCCTTTTTCAAAAACTTAGGCTTGAGGAAATATGTGAAATCTTCTTATGCACAATATGAACAATGATAGTGTAACTAAACTAATACTAACTAATGTGTATGCACAAAGATAAAGAATGTAAAGAGTTAAGGGTAAAGAAAGATCAAACCAAACACCAAGGATTTATAGTGGTTCGGCAACGAAACTCACTCCTCGTTCCTACTCCACTCCTCAAGTACTCCTTACTCGAGAGTTCACTACACAACAAGCTCCTTATGGTGGAGAAAATCATACACGTTGCTTAACCAATTTCTGACTCTAAGCTAGAAGTCGATCCCTAATCGTAGCTAGGACCAATCTACACAACTATACTTATTACATACACAACTTCCAAATAGACACAACTACTTGGATCTTCACAACTACGACACAACAACAAATGTATAAGATTTGATCTTCAAATGATCTTTGGTGGTGGACTCAACACTTCACAAGGATAGTGTTCTTCTCTTTGCACTTGGAGAGGAAGGGATGGATGGGATAGATTCACTTCTAAACAAGTAGTAATCAATCAAATGATCAAGGATTTGAGTGATTTAAGAAGTATGTTTGAATCTGGAAATATATGTGCAAAAGAGGTGAAGAGAAAATCTGAGAATGGTCCACTATTTATAGGACAAAGGGCCAACGACTATATCTGCCCGCGGTTCCTTATCTCAGTTGGCGGTTCCTTATCGATAAGGAACCGCATAGGCACTAGGGAACCGCCGGAGTAGACTCCGCTCCTTTTTTGTCCTTTAGTGGTGGAGGTCTTATCTGATTATAAAATATCCTGAAAGAATATTCCAAATCAAAAAAGAATATGCCATTTTCAAATTTTCAAATATTTAATTTAATAAAACGTTTTCTTAAAAAGAAAGTTTAATAAAAAAAACTTGTCACACTTAGTAAAAAGTGAGTTTTAAGAAAAGATTAAATCACTTGATCACTTGATTAAGGTTAGTACATGTTTATTCATACCTTAAGTGAAAATGGGTAAAATGAAAAATACTTGAACTCAAGAATTAGTTTTTCGTTGTTTTCGTAAATGCTTGTTTTTACATATTTTCGTAATCAAAACTAAGCGAGACTGAAAATGCAAGTAACGTTTTTAGGCATTATTGCATTAACAGTTAGCACAAGTCTTTCGAGAAGAGAAGAATCGACTTTTCTAGTAGCTCCCCCTTGGTGCTTACTCCCTCTTTCTTGGGCACCAAGTAAAAGAGCTAAGGTGACATGCTACACAAAGGTTAGAAGAAGGTAAAGAAACACCAATGTATATATGTGCACTGCCTACTAAACTTGATAGGGAGGAAGAAAAGAAATCTGAAATTAGAAGTAAGTATTTGCTAAGTATGTCCAAAGAGTGTGTGTTGACAACATCAAAGTTCAATTGGTGGTATAGAGGAAGAAAAGAAACATCCAAACCAATTAAAATGATTAAAATGTCAATGGGTTAAAAATCTAGAATTTATGGAATCACCCATAACAAATTTTAAATTTTAACCATGATCAACTCTTTAACAAATGTGTGAAAAATAATTAGCGGGAAAAGGATAACACACATAACATTCATATTATACAAATATGAAAGAGCATACAAGAGAAATATTCATACACACAATATGAATATTTAAAGCAAAAAATTTGGAAAATAAACCACAAAGCATAAACTACTCTAGTAGTGATAATCTTTCAAGATTGCTTATGTTTCATTGACTCAAACAACTAAAGTACAAAATGTGCCTTAGTTGGAAAAGAAAGACGACGAGGCATCATTTGAAGTTTTGTTCACCAGAACGAAAACGTTTAGAGGAGGTTGAGTGAGGAGGAATTCAAGGAAATTTAACTTGTCATACACATGAGCAAGTTCAATTTGTTAAAATCGACAACAAGCACACGAGGATCCATGATGCAAAACAAAGTTGTTAGATGGGGGTGGAACATCAAGATGAGAGCTTGGTGGAGAGGGAGATAATGGATAACAAATGTTTTCACAATGCCTAGTGAGGTTTGGGAAAGAAGAAAGGTCATTGAGTTGTGGAGTGTTAAAAGGTTTTGGTGGTGGTGGAAGAATTTCCTTTTCTCCGGTAATTAGATTTATAGAGTAAGTCTCATTCCAATATTTGATCGGAGAGAAAGAAGAATTCTTAGAAGGTTTGGGAGAAAAGGAATCATGAGGATTCTTGTTCTTCTTGATCCAAACGGGTAGAACCGAGATTTTCGGTTTCTTTGAAAGCTTAAAATAAGAAGCTTTAGGTTGAGAAGTTTGTGACAAGGATATGTCAAGGTTAGGAATGGAAGAGTTAAACATTGTGAGGGATGAAGAAGAGAACTCCCCAAAGAGAAGAATTTAAAGAAAATAGACAAGGAAAATATTTGAAATGAAAACAAAAGGTTTTAAGGAATGTTTAGCCAAATTGGGTAAACAAAGAATCTTGACAAAGACAGTGGTCAAAGAAGAAAGACCAAAAATAAGCCAAAAACAGGCTTTCTGTCTGCGGTTCCTTAAAGGGACCGGTGGTTCCATATCGATATGGATCCGCGCGACTACGATTGAGACGCATACAGTGGACTTGAAACCATGATTTTTCAAAGCTTTGAAGAAAAATAAGATTCTTTCAAAAATTTGCAAATCTTGGATTTTTACCTCTTTTAGCACTAGAATATGCTAGGGTTGTATAAAAGCAACACACTCACAAAGAGTGTCTTGACAAAGGGTGACAAAATATTTAGATAACATTTTGAACTAATTTTTAGTCATGTTTTTAGAGGTTGTGATAGATTTAGGTTTAATTTTAAATAAATTAAAGTTTATTAATGTGACCACATAGGTTGAACTAAATCCGTAGAACATCTTCATGAAAAACTCATGAAGGAAAGGAAATACAAGAAAGGAAATAACAACTAACTAATACAGAGTTAGCTTAAACTAGTTCTTGATAGCATAGTCTTCTTTGGCTTGACTTTCTTTAAAACCATGTAATTTTGAAAGTCATCATTCATCTCCTAAGATGAGGAGGATTAGCAAATAGGCTCAACAAGAAGCTTTGCAGCTTGATGTGATCCCCAATCATCTCCAACCTAAGGATATCAATAAGGTGGAAGTTGTTCAAGCAACAAGGACAACTGGTTCCACTGTGAATGAAAAAGTCAAACAAGTGTGGATCACTCAAGAAGCGGGAAATGGGAACACCCAAAAGTGGAGTGTTTGAGGGAGGAGGATGAGGTGGAGGCATGGTGTCCAAAGGTGATATGAGTGATATGGGTGAACTTGGTGGAGTGAAAGGAATAGGCTCAAAAACAAAGGAAATTCTTTGATGAGGTTGAGTATTCACATCCAAGAGAGGACTAGGAGTGAAGGGTGAGGAAAACTCATTCCTTCTTGATTAGAATGAGGAAGAGGTAGAACCATGTGAATGGTTAGTATCATGAGTTGAGTTGGTCTTGCATGGAGCAAGGGGTGGTGAAAGTGATGAAGAGATGAAAATAGGAGAAGTTTCACTCTTGGGTTTGTGAGAAGATGGATAACCAAGTTTAGGAAACTTGAATTTAATCTTAAGGTTTCTTTTGGATGAGGAAATTTTGGAAGAGTTGGTTTTTCTAGTGGACACCATGGTTTTGGAGAGATTTAGAAAGAGGTTTAAGGGATGAAGAACACAATCAACAAGGAGGGGTTTAAGAAGAGGAAGGGATGATCCAAACTAGTAATGGGTTAAAATCATTTTAGGTGAATAATGAAATTGGGTAGCCTAATTTAGGAAAGTACAGGTCTTTGCAAAAAATTTATCAATGTTTACACAGATTAAGGGGAAACAGTGTAAAGCAAAGATTCTCTCGGAACGGGTGATGGCGGTTCCTTATGTATAGGCGCGGTAACCGCCCCCAGTGGGTTCCAAAAAATACACTTCCTAAAACATTTGCTAGCCCAGATTTTACACAAAGGTTTATCAAGCCAAAGTGAACTATTAATCAAAATCTAGAAAGCTAACTAACACATACGATGCACAAAGCTATGTAAATCGAAAGATCGATCACATAGACAATTAGGATTAAAATACTAAATAATCCAAACACAAAGTATTAGTTAAAATACACAAACATCCTAAAAAATAAATAAAGATAAAGGAAATAGTTCAACAATCCAACATGTTAACCATTCAAGAGTAGGATGTAGCATTCATCCATGAAACAAAATTGATAGTCAGAATTGATAGTCAGAATCAATGTCTAGAGAAGACAATTGAGAGATAGAGGATGACAAATCATAGCTAGGGTTGAGAGAGTCGTCTTGAGAGACATTTCCATCTTCATTTGAATTATGTGTGGGACCAAGAGAGATGTTTCCTTCAATGGGAAGCATGACTCGATCCACGGAGTGAAAGGATGAAGAATTCAAAGGTGGAAAGTCAAGAAGAAGTTTTCTAAGAAGTCGTGAGAGAATCATGGCAAAAGGAAGACTAGAGCGAGAACCGCTGAGAAAAAATCTTATTCTTCTAGCCATGAAAAATGCAAGGTTGTATGGAGTGGAAATAGCAACACAATACAACATATGTGCAAGACAAGCGGGCACACGGTTGCGATTACCATCCAGACACATTGCATTTTCCCTAATGATTTCGGCCCAAGGGATCATAAAATCATTAAGATCGCTAGTTAGTAATTCCCAAGGAGTGAGAGCACGAACTTCTCCTTCAAAATTACCAAGAATAGGATGTTCACGTGGTTTAGCAATAGCACAAGAGATGGCCAAAGCCGAGGGTAGCTCGGTTACATAATTCACATCAATAGGGGCTGATTCTAAAGAGTTTAAACTCCAAGTATCGGTGAACCTACATTGACCTTTGTATGGAACATTGAGAATTTCACCAAATTCTTCAAGAGTATATACAAAGGTTTTCCCCTTAATGGAAAATCTTATTTTTAGCCTTAAAATGTGAGCGACTAACGGAATTACATTAGTTTCATTATCGGGACTTGCGGGGACTATTCTTGTCATATGTAAGTAGTTCAAGTCTCGTGCTATATATACCCTCCATACTTCCATGGAGGGGTGAGGTGTGTCATTTACTTGTTTTCCTTTCTCTCTCTAATAAACACATATTAGAGCATCTCTCTCTATCTCTTTCTCTCACTAACAATGGCTAAACATCTCTTCCACCCTCCCCGACCTCCGGATCGAATCCCGTATTCATAGTGAATCCAAGTTAACAATTGGTATCAGAGCTAACCGGGGGTGTTTCGTGCTTTTAATTCGTGTTTGTGTTCGTGTTTAAAGTCAATTCGTGGTTTGTGTTTTTTTGTTTATCAATCTGTTGCTTCTTATAGTTTTTGTCTTATCCAATTTTGTCCGTCCCATCATCATAACATCACCTCGATATCTGTTTCATTTCTTATTCCACTCTTACTGTTTTTAAACAGCTTTCACTTTTTATTAATATTTTTTATTAGTTTTTTAACTGTTTTTGAGCAATTTATGCTCATCATTTTTTTGTCCCATAAAACATCAACAGATCTGAATTTTTTAGGAAAAGGACAAAAGTTTCCAAGATCCACTTTTTTAGGCTGTCAAAACCCTTTTGCGATGGTAACATTGCGATGGGGTGTTTGGACACATTGCGATGGAGATTTTCATATATTGTGATGGTTTCATACCATTGCGATGGGTTTTTGGACACATTACAATGGAAGTTTGGATGTGGGAACCATTGTGATGGGAGCATAACATTGCGATGGGGAGTGGAATTATTGCGATGGAAAATCTGAACATTGCAATGACTCTAAACATTGCGACAGCATTTTATCAAAACATTGCAATGACATGACTGTCAATTTACAAATCTGAAAATTGTCAAATCAATTTATATTGACCCTAATCAAACACAACCACAAGTCAAATCTAATCCTAATCAATCACAACCTCAACCATCACTAGACTCAATCCAAATCAAAACTGATCTCAGATTACAACTCGTCACTTAAATCTTTATAGATTTTACGAGTTTTAATTTTTCATCACAGACATTTGACATACACAACTAAAAGACAACATGCAATTGCATGCCAAGATATTATGATGATCTACACGAAATAAAGATCATCACAGATCTCTGTCAAGGCCAAATACCTCTTTCAATATATGAATCTCTAAAGTAGAAATACATCAAGTGTGTCACTTTCTTTCTTTGACTCGTCTAAACAGAAACTCAAACAATACCTACCGTGGCCTATCTTTGACGAAATCTCTCTTTAATCTTTGAATGACGACGTAATCAAACAAAGGTCTTCAATCAATTGAGAGTTGTCTGAAAAAGATGGTAACATTTAGTGTTTGAACTTCGTGGGTATCTATAAACGGTTTTGATTGAGAAATTAGGTAAGGGTTATATGATCGAAAGGGGATGGTGGATCATATATTCGTAAAGTTGGATTTTTATTGTTAAAAGATGGTTGTGTGATAGAAGATCTGTGGCTTTGATTGATGATAGTTTGAGAGAGAAATATGTGATGGGGTGGAGAGATAGATGAACGAGATTAGGTTTATTGCTATAACCAAATTGTGTGGGTTCTTCTTATTTAGATCCATCTTGGATGATGGATCGGGTAACAGTGAATGTTGATGGGCCTTCGTCATATTACTTTCAGCTGGGCCAGGTTTTATTTTACACTTGCTACACAGACTACACAAATACACGTGGATACTGATTGAACTACTCATGTGGCTTAACATTTGGTTACTAAGAAAATTTCATGTTCCTTAGTAGGCCACGTGTATTTGGATTTATCTTCATGGGTATAAGTATTGCAGTTGATGTTGGTTCCCAAAAACAGTGGTGTTGTGACATGAATCGCATTATGGGCCCAATGTATAAGGAAAGATGTGTGGCATGGTTTATGACGAATGTGTCCGATAATTGTTAGTATATGGCATCTACACACTCATTTGTATATAAGAAAATCCGCGTTTTGAAACCCTAATCTCACGAAAAAAATTTGATCCGCGCATCAGTTGGGTGTATGATTGATTTTGGGCTTCAAAGTAAAGTTAGCTAGACCACGTTGACGGCTTCTCATTCTCTAGTCATCGTTGGTTTTTCAGTTAACGACACTCAACAGACACACACGACAAACACGAAGAAAAAAACAAATAAACACCAAAACGATCCTTTTAAGATTCACTTAAATTGTCAAAATGGCTAGTATTCAAAGCAAAGAATGTCAAGTGATTACGAAGTGGATTTGGTATTTTTTATTTGAAGTTGAAGTGGGATTTCACGAAGGCGTCTACTCAATTCAACGTCGAGCCTTCTCACCCCCTTCTATCGGTTGATGATTCGCTTGAGCATTTATGATTGAGACTTGTCTTATCTAGTTTCCAATGTCAAGGGGTGGATGGTCGACGACATGGACAACTATCACTTAAGGAGTTATGTTGCAGTGCTTAGTGGCACACTCACCTTTAGTTGTGGGTATTTCAAGAGGTGTTTTACATCTTATACTTCTCTCTTCTTTTATGTATAAGGTACTAAGAGACATTTCTCTGCACCATTCGTCAATCAACAAAAGTGCTAAGCGTAAGTAACAAATTTGGGGGATTTTACTTCAGTTTCAAGTCTGGAATATCAGGTTTACTTCACCAGTGGTCATTAGATAGCCGAAAGAATACGAGGTTGGTAAGTTTAGCCAGAGAGTAAATGAGTAGAGATGTGATTTGCAAACAGTTCTCACGAGCAACTTGAGCTACAGAATGTCAACAAAGATTTCTAATTCAGACACGAACATCTCGCGATTCTGATTGTACTCGTCAGATGATGCTTCCGAGTGCTCTTAACCACCATACTTTTGACAAGAACATCTCACGATTCTGAGCGTACACGTCAGATGATGTTTCCGAGTGTTCGTAACCATCATACTTTTGATAAGAACATCTCGCGATTCTGCGTGTACACGTCAGATGATGCTTCTGAGTGTTCGTAACCATCATACTTTCGACAAGAACATCTCGCGATTTCGACCGTACACGTCAGATGATGCTTCCGAGAGTTCGTCACCATCATGGGGGAAGAACGTGTACTTTGGAGTACTTAGTTCAACTTTCAAGGGGAAGTACTCTACAAGAGTGAGAAGATTTGTTGCTGATTTCTTGATGTTACCCCAAACACATAATCATGAAGACAAAAAATGTAAAGGTAGCAGTTACTTGGTGTGGTTTGCTTCTTCTTCTACAAAATTCTGCTGTGCACTTTAAATGTCAAAGATAGAAGATTGCTCAAGCTACACGATCTGCTCAAGATAGGAATATTGGTTTGGGGGGGAAGCTGATTTAGAAGCTTCGTCAAAAAGAAGTCTATGAAGAAAGCTTTTCAAGACATGTAGTATGAATTGGGGGGGAAGTTAATCCAGTTCATACATGATACAATGGTTCCTCAACAAGCAAAGACAAAGAGGATTCTAACTGGGGAATAAGTTTTTCTAGAAGACTTGGAGACAACGACGTCATCCTCAGCATTGGAAGCAAACTTTATACTGTCATATTTGTGTTGTATTTGCATTTGTTAGGAACATTGTAAGTAATTTCGTATGTCTCTACATTGGGGGAATATTGTTAGCTTTAAAATGTGAGCGGCTAACAGAATTACATTAGTTTCATAGCCGGGACTTGGAGGGACTATTATTGTCATATGTAAGTAGTTTAAGTCTCGTGCTATATATACCCCTCCATACTTCCATGGAGGGGTGAGGTGTGTCATTTAATTGTTTTCCTTTCTCTCTCTAATAACCACATATTAGAGCATCTCTCTCTCTCTCTATCTTTCTCTCACTAACAATGGCTAAACATCTCTTCCACCCTCCCCGACCTCCGGATCGAATCCCGTGTTCATAGTGAATCCAAGTTAACACTTATAGATAAACCATTATTGAAGCAAATTAATGTGTACGAGCTAAAGAATTCCAAAAGAAAGGAAGGAAAGATTGGCTCATTAATGTCAAGCAAACAATCAAAGCCAATGGATTTGAACATGAATCAAATGAAGTCAAGTCCAAGAAAGTTAGAAGGAACAATGTGTCCTTCATGAAAACAACAAGATTCAAGATAACGAAATGTGTTTTGAAGAGAACGAGTTCGACGTGAAGAAGAAAGATTAGGCATGTATTCTCTAGTACGTTGGTGGTCATTTTGATATCCCGAAGACATGATAGTACCTAAATACAACATACAAACATATTTCCCCAATCACTATTATGTTAAATATAAGCCAAAAATCAAAAAAATGAGAATGTGTTTCATCAATTTCTTGACAAACAAAGGATTAATCCTTATAATTCCCATGTTCACAATCTACCTAGTTCATTATTGACAATAATTTATTAACCATGTAAAATCAACAATGAAATTGAACACTGGTTTTTCAAAAGAAAACAAAGTTTTTAGGTAAAACAATGCCATTACCAACTTGTTCATGGGTTCATATCAATTCCATCAATTAACCAAAATTCGGATTATTTAGCCAAAATTCGGGTTCATATTAATTAACCAAATTATTAGCCAAAATTCGGATTGTTCTACAAGTGGATTTTAGTGACATCTCAATGAATATGAACCTAAGGAATCATAGTATAATCACTATGTCAACTCACATTCCTAGTAAGGTTCTAATTCAATAGCAATTTTAAAAATACCCAATTATGAAAGTATGAACCCTAGAACAAATTAGATGAGATTGAATGAAATGACTTACATATAATTGATCTTGGATGAAGGATGAGTGAAACCCACAAATTGGAATCAATTAATCTTGAGTGATTGAAGGTTTTGAAGGTTTAACAATGGTGGAAAATGGGAGAACCGCCAGCTCTATTGGAGAAGAGAGAGAAGGTTTGTTTGAAAAAAAATGATATTTATGTAAAACCTGGCCCTTTAGTCGCAATCACTGACCGCGGTTCCTTATCGATAAAGAACCGCGCGTTTGAGCTGGACAGATAAAGAACCGCCTACAGTGGCGAGTTTTTATCAAATAAAATCAAAGAATTTTTCAAAACCAAATTTTCTAAAACTCTTAAAATATATCTTAAGCCTTTAGGAAATCATTGGACCACCACAACACTAGGTAATAATGCCATAATGAAGGATTACGAGTTTAATCGAGATAGGAAAAGACCGAAACGAATAAACGACTACTCGTAGTGAAGAAGCAAAGAGGAGAGAAGTCAAGAGGAGTGAATCAAGACCAAGTACAATGCTCAAGAGACAAATGACAATCTTCAAGTCGAGGAGACAAAGAGCTTGTGTCATATATAGTGGTTTAAGACGTGCCTTTCCGGCGAAAGTCTAAACGGCTTTGGTAATGAATTATACCAAGAAATTTTGATACATAGAATAAGATCACTTTCAAGATTAGTCTCACTCTACTTAAAAATGTGAGCAAAGTATAAATTCAGTTTCTCTCCCACATGATCAGACAATTATTGCTAGGATTAACAATAACCATATCCTTGGAATATTTCAATTCCAAATGTGTAAAATCCAACTACAACTTATGAAGTAGTTTGGTATATCAAGGGATTAATCAATCATCCTAGAAATGAGCTAAATTGCACAAGTTACACATGATATAGGTCCTACTAACCGTAAGGGTGCAAACCATGGAAATCATGCTTGATACTTTAAGCTACTACTAACTCACTCTACATCTCCATAGTGAGTTAAGTATACAAGCAATGAAAGTTTGAGAGGGTAAAAGAAGAGAATCACAAACCACAAACAAATTTCAAGGCAAGAATGCCAAGAACAAGCACATAGTCAAGTAATGATCAAAAAAGTGATCAAAAGGGCGTGTGGAAGAACGAAAATGTACCTTAGCCACAAAGTGCATTCCAAGCAATCAACAAATCAATGCAAAGCCCAACCATGACTAAAGTGACTAATAAGTCTTCAAGGACTAGTATCACTCTCATATATCTTGATGTCATCATTCAATGATGTTGGAAATAAAAGAAGATGAGTATTCTACAAGTGTAAGTAACTTAATCCACAATCAATTAAATGATTGATCTTCATGAGTACCTACACATAACAAGATGCAAACTAGTAGATACATTTCAAGAGTAAATCTAAAATGCATAAATACTACTAATTAAAATGAGATGTTATATTACCAATTAAAAGGCCTATTTTCAAAGAAAAAATAGTTTTGACCAAAGAGAAACTTTAGTACAACTTAACCTTCTAATTTGAGGAGACAATGAATATACTTCAAAGATCTTGTGTCACCATCGCTCTGATACCAATTGTAGAAACTAGAAGGGGGTTGAATAGTTTCTCTTCGGTTTATCTCCTAATTAAAATTCCTTTCAATTAGGTGAGTGTCAAAACTATCTTTTACTTGAAAGCTAGTTGCATAATGATTAGGTTCAATTCTAATGCATTAACAATGACAAGTAGTAAGTGAAATGATAATGGAAGTAAGTAAAGAGTAAGGAAGGAAACAACCTAATAGGATGACACCAAGATTTATAGTGGTTCGGCAACGAAGCTCTATCCTCGTTCCTACTCCACTCCTCGAGTACATCTACTCGAGATTTCCACTATATCCACAAGCTCCCTTCTTGGCGGAGAAAACCTTACAACGTCGCTTACATTATTTTCCGACACTAAGCTAAATGTCGAGACCTAATCTTAGATAGGACCAATCTACACAACGTCGCCCACTTCACTATTTTACGACACAAGACTAAATGTCGAGTTCTAATCAAAGGTAGAACCAATCTTCACAACGTTGCCTACTTCACCATTTTCCAACACAAGGCTAGATGTCAAGTTCTAATCCAAAGCTAGAACCAATCTTCACGACTCTTCACTTTGAAGCTAAGTGAGAACTTCACACGACACAACTACACATCACTTTATAGTTTAGTGAGAACTCACAAGACACAACTACATCACTTTATAGTTTAGTGAGAACTTACACAACACATTACAACTCAACTAAACATATCCAGGTACACACATGTAACTTGGATTTACACAAGACAAATCCAAGAATACACATATGCAATGGACTTACACAACTCTAATCCAAGTATTCACAAATAGCTTGGATGAACACAACTAGTACAAGTATTCACAAATACATTGGATCTACACAAGACACAAATAAACAAATGATGAACATGACTAGATCTTTAGGAGAGGATGATCTTCATCAAGGCTTCATCTTTAATCACATCACAAGTGTGTGAGTGATCTTCTTTATGGACAAGGTAAAGAAGGATAATCATAAGTAAACATACTTAACACATTAAGTGATCATTTACAAATGATTAGGATTAGAAAGGAGAAAGAAGGTTGAAAGAAATGTCCAAAAAGGATTATGGAGAATGAAGATTTGATCCACTATTTATAGAAGACAAAAACCAACGGCTACCTGTGTGCGGTTCTTTATTGCACTAGGTGGTTCCTTATCAATAAAGAACCGCATAGGCACTTAAGGAACCGTGGAGGTAGACTCCGCTACTTTTTGTCTTTTAGTGGATTTGAAATATCTGAGGCAGTTTGAAACCTTCAAAGGATATTCTTATGTATTTGGAATATGCCATATTCAAATTTTCATTTTCTATTTTAATAAAATATTTTCTTAAAAAGAAAGTTTATTAAAAATCTTTTGTCACATTTGACAAAAATGAGTTTTAAGGCTAATCACTTTTATGATCACTAAACATGATTAAGATATATTAGCGTAATGATTATTACCTTCATGATAGTGTTTGTTAGATAATTCGTTTTACGATTGTGTTTGACTATAAATGTCTTGTATAGTTTGTTGTGATCAAAACTAAGAAATATTAATTAACACTAACAATGTTTTTAGGCATTGCTTTGCATTAACAAATTTGTTTGTGTTGTAAATGATATATGGCTTTGGTTATAGTTGTTCTTCGATCTTTAAGTTTGCTTTTGGGCTCATGTTAATCTTTTAAGTTGATAATGAATCAAGATATATTTTTGTTGTTTCACCTTTGTTTGATACAAATATGTTTTTGATTGTTGATTTATATTTGATAAAAAATACTTAAAATATTTAAGAACATATTTAAAAAAATCAAAAATTAAGAATAAATTGAAGGAAGAAGATGAAGATAAATGGCCAAAAGAAAAAATGACCATATTACCATTCGTGTGCTCATCATGTGACCTGAGATAAGATAAAAACTAACAAATGTTATGCATCATACGGGGTGCGTGCAATATTGGTTGCAATGGGGACTATCGACTTAATTTTTCTTCAACATGGACTCAAACGTGAAATCTACAACAACCATGGGGACCAAATGTGTAATTTACTCTTCTTGGTATAGAGATATATGCATCGTTTGTATCCTTATTTATCTAAATAGATTAATTACAAAATCTCATTTATGTTTACGCTTTTTTAGAACGATAAATTATTTTATCTCACAATATTTATGCTAGAACTTTATCACACATGTCGGAAGCGGGAATTGAACTCGCATGCATATTAACTACCATAAATTATCTAAAAAATACAAGAATCTGAAATAGTGTTACCAACTTAAAATCTCAGTTTTCGACTTTAAGAGCACAAATATAAAGTAGGGATGAGTAAAACAAACTGAAAACTGAACTAAGTCGAATCGGTCCCACTAAAACTGAATCAAACATAATTGGTTCGGTTTCCGGTTCTAAATATGTATGATTTTTTTTTCGGTTCGACTCGATCCAAACTTGAGAAAAACACATGTAAACCATATAAACTCTACCAAATCACTTCGGTTTGGTTTTTTGTTCATTTTTCCCACAAAATTCATTTTTGATTCATGTCGGATATGCTCAGGCCTAATAGTTGGTAGTTGTTTACGCTCAAACAAAAACATAAAAGTCACTCCATTAAGCTTTTATATTGAAACCTACGTTTATCATTTGTTGGAATACTTTAATCTTTTACACGAGTCATCGATTTTTTAGAGATAAGTTAACTCAAAAACAGAAGAGACCATGTATCTCTCTAGAATTAGTTACTCGTTAAGATACTTAATCATCGAGAGTTTAGACTTGCATTGTGTTTTAGACTTTTTCTTTAAAGGAAAAGAAAAGTATATCGAAAGTGATGGGGAGAGAAAAAGAAAACATGTTACAAGTTTATTAGTGTTTTTTAGTTGTAGAGAAAATAGATGAAACTGATGAGAAAATGTTATTTGACGGTTATGTCTCTTTTATATATTTAATTAAGATTCAAGTTAATGTAAAAAGAGTCAATTTTGTCATAAAAATAGATTACTCCACTTTTGTTCCAAAGATGAGGTGAAAGTTAAAGCACACAATTTATTCCCTTTTGCACACCTTTCACCTCCATTTTAAAAAAAGTTCATGTTCTTGTTTTCTTCACTTTTATTCACTTTTCACCAAAAATACAAGTCAATCATATAAAGAGACAAAGAGAGTACACAATAATCAAAAGTTGGTTGATTTAGTTATAGTTTACATTAATGCATAGTTAGTTGTAAACATGTCTTAAGATACGATGAAACATATAAATATCAAAACACATACTTTGTACTAGAAAAGAGTTATTTTATATAATCATGGTTACTACATATTAAATGATCAATCCCCCAGCTTGCATTTGCTTTTCATATAATTTTGGAGATTAACCTAAGATTTAAAAAACACGAAAGGTTCATTCTTGTCAAAATGTTCAAAAGTTGTAAAAGGATCGAGGGACTAAAGTTGTAAATAGGACGAATTACTGATTTATCACTAATGGTATTTCACTAATGATAAAGCAATAAAATATCATTTTGATATTACACAATAATTATGTTTATGAAATATCACTAGTGATATTTCATTGCTTTATCACTAGTGATATTTCATTGTATTTATATCACTAGTGATAACCATTTTTCATCATATTTACAACTTTAGTCTCTTTGTCGTTAACTTACAACTTTTGGACATTTTGGCAAATATGGTTCCTCTGTATTTTTTTATCTTAGGTATTAGATGGTTAAAATTGGTCCCTTGATATGTAGTAAAAAAACAAGGATTCAAAATAACTTTCATCCTTTGTACTAATGGTGAAAATCATGCAATATTACATGTGTCATCTTTTAGACCGATTGAACATTGTTTGAATACATAAAAACATACCTTACCTCGCATTAATGTGGGGTATGGAAAGATAAAATATAGACAAGAGGTGAGATCCGGAAAGAACAAGTATCCATCAAAGAACAAAACAATTCACCACCATTTACTTGATCTTCATTTAATGATCCAGATCTAATCCATCAACTCCATATAAACCCAAAAAACACATACAAAGTCACCTTCACTCTCTAAAAAACCTACTACCTCGTATCCCAACCACCCTCGTCGGAAATCACAACCCCTCACCAGAAACTCTACGAATCTCGTCGGAAGTCAACAAATCACGACGGAAACATAAAAACAACAATTCTTCATTATATAATGTTAGCCTTATATTTTATATAGTCGAACAAGAATGTAATAGGTCATATTAGTCATTAAAGGTCTTGTATTGTAATAGGTTTGTCGGGATTACCGGGCTTAGACTTTAAGCTAATATTGTATAAGTTAGAGGCTCTAAGCCCAAGTCAAGCCAAGCCCGGCCCAAGAACAAAGCCCATGAGCCCACCAAGATCATGGGTATATAAACCCTCTTCCATATGTGGAAGAGGGTGTTGGTTACATTCACTTTCTCTCTCTAAAGTATTAACCTTCCACCATCTCTCTATTTTCTCTCACTAATTTCTCTCTCTAACTTCTATCTATTTCTGTCATATGTATTGTGTTATGGATTGATTTGGGATTTACATTTGGTAAAAAGAGCCTATAGTGGATAGGTGATTGAAGATTTGTGGCTTTGTTCTTATTGATTTTTGTGAGGTATATTGATCTAAAACCCTTGATCTAATTTTTTTTTTGTTTTTTTATGGTCTAATCTTCATAAGAATCTCCTACATAGTTGTGGTAGGGATTTGAATTAGTTATTTTAGTTAAAAACACAAAATTTTGGGGTGTTTGGCTTGATTTTTGGTGAAAAATCACGTTTTTCATCGTATTATCCGAGATGTCGGCTGTCAGAGTTGTGCATAATTCAAATAGTATTTGAATTATTCCGAAAATCATATTGAGAAATTCTTCCGAAATTCAAAAGAAAACATATTCCGAAAATCAAAAGATAACAAATTCCAAAAATCATCAGCAACATATTCCGAAAATCAAAAGACAACAAATTCCGAAAATCATCTGCAACATATTCCGAAAATCAAAAGACAACAAATTCCGAAAATCATCAGCAACATACATTCCAAAAACCCTTATTCCAAAAATCTTCAGCAAAATTATTCCGAAAATCTGAAGAAAACATTATTCTGCGAATCTGAAGAAAACCTATTCCGAAAATCTGGAGAGAAAACACATTCCGAGAACCTGAAGAAAATGTATTCCGAGATCTTTAAGATTTTACATTCCGAGATCTTCAACAACATACATTCCGAGATCTTCACATTGCGAGAATTTTGTTCGAGTAATTTTTAATTTTAGCCACCCTCTACACTAGTCCGGAACATAGTTTCCAAAAAAAATTAAAAAAAAAACTAAAAAAAATTAAAAAGATATAAAAATTGGCGGGAAAACCATAGTAAAATTTATTTTTTCGTAGACCATTCTTAGGCCATTTAAGCTTCGATTTTAAATTTTGGCAAAACGAAAAATTTTTGACCCAAAATTCAAATTTTTAGGCCATTTTTGGTTTTATTTTCCGTTCAAATTTTTCATTTTTCAAATTTTCTCCCTACTAGTTATTGGCTATTTCTAACTCGATTTTAAAATTTGGTGATCCATAATTTTTCGGTTTACCGTTATATCGGACTAAGGAATTTATTGTCGGACTGAGAAAAAATCGGAATTTTCATAATTTCAACCACAAATAAATCACAACACGTCTACTAAGATCCGTAATCTGTACACATCATATCCTCTTCTAGACATCCGTTCTATGGACATCTTCGCATAATACTATGAACTTCCTAATCCTAATTTGAAAAGAAAGGCTATGAGTACTGTTGATGCACCAATCATCCATCTAGGAACGACATTTACTCAACTCTCAAGTGCTTAATCCAAAGTCAAAACAACAGATTCAACAACAACAACAACAACGTCCATGAATGAGGTGAATACTGAGTGTACCATCAGTAAACCTGCTACATAACAGAATTTGGATTCTGCAACCAAAACTGTTCATGCAATCAAATACAAGATGTCGAAAGCAAAAGAAAGATGCATGGAACACTTAAAGTTGCTTCAGTCACACCTTCAGGTTCTTTCAAGAGAAGACCTAAAAGGCACTCGTATTGAAATAGGATTCAAACGGGTATTCGTTCTACTATTTGGTCAAGATGTTGAGACATTTACCAAAACGATGCTACTTAATGTGGACCATCTTCAACAACAACTTGACAGAAATGATTTTCAATAGAATGAATCAATGGAGGTCTTTTTAGCTCTCAACAATCAGTTCCGGCAATTCATTGACTCTAGTGGCTTGTCAAACAACGATCGAGAGTTCACAAGTACATACTTTGTCAAATATACTCTCGTAGACCTTGAAATGTTCAAAGAGACACTTCTTCAACATATGAGTAATATAAAAAAGTAAATTGCTAAAAGAACACGTCATCAAAGACAATTTGAAAGAAGGGTGAATCAAAGACTGATGCAGACGAAAGATAGCAACGTCGATAAGGGTCAAGCATTGGATGCTTGTTCGGTTGATACAGAATGCAGCGGGACAGAATCAAAAACGCAGCATACCAGCAACAACTCAGCGAATGATACAGAAACCGTTGATACTGCTATCGGACCCATATGTGACGATGAGCCAATGGCTGGGGTACAATTAAATATTGATTCTAAGACTCACGAGCTCGAAACTCTGTTAGCTCAAATGACAAAAGATTTTGAGGATGCCAAACTCGAATTTTCGAAGCAAAGTGACAAATTTGAAACTTATTTTGAAAAACTTGAAAAAACAAATGTTGTTCTTGAACAAAAATTAGATCGTAAGATTCAAGATTCCAACGTGGAAAAAGAACATTTTGTGAAACAAATAAATTTGTTAGAATCAAAGTTGGCTTCTCAAAATCCAAGTCCTCCGACTGCTTCATTTAGTGAAATATTTGTACAACCTATCAACATTGTAGATAGTAATGACGCGAATGTTGATAACGACATATTTGATAATATGAACATTAAGTTAGAACAACGTGTCGCTCAATTACTTCTACAAAATGAGCAATTAAAGGCTTAGATTCAAGAAAAAGTTTTTGCACTAACAGCAGTGAAAAACGAATTAAGGAAGCTAAAAGGAAATAGTGTGGATACTAAGTTAGCAAAACAGTCAGTCTTGGGGAAACCTCCTTCTCAACCATTCAGAAACCGCTCAGTTGCTAGACAACCAAATGCGATTAAATCTGAACGACCCAAAACGTCGAACCCGAGGTTTGCATCCCAAGTTGACGTGCGTAGAAATTTGCCTAAACCAGTCACTCCAAAATCTAGACCTTCCTTAATAAAATCCGCTTCTGCAAAACCCGATCACATGAATGCTTCAAGCAACTCTAGAAATAGCTTCAAGAACATGCCTAGGCGTAGTTCAAATGACACGGGTCATAAAAGCTATCTAGAGGATGCTAAGAACAAGGCACAAGCAAGAAATAGGACCAAACCACCATAGGAGCGCTAATTACACATCTAGGAATTCTAGACCCTTCTATGATGTGCACAAATCTGCCAACCCTAGGAACTCTAGATCCTTCTCAGATGCTAAGCACTTTGTTTGCACGAAATGTAACAAATGCGTGTTTAATGCCATTCATGATGATTGTATAACAAAAGTCTTGAACAAAGTGAATCAAAATGCTAGAGCGTCTCAAAGACGAAACCCTACAGGAAATAGATTTTCTCCCAATAAGTCTTCCGCTGTGCATGAGAAAAATATATCTCCTAGACCCTATCTTAGGTGGATTCCAAGGGGTAGAACTTTTAAAACGATTGGTCTTAGGTAGGTTCCTACTGGAAAGATATTTCCCTCTAGTACGACCAAGGTTCATTGTAAACCCCCACATGGTTGTCATAAAGATATCACTAACCCAAATGCAAGCATACAAACTGCTGATGAAAGTGCATGTACTGAAGTCAAGGCTCAACGGGTACACGAAGGTCCAATATTTGAATACCGTTCAACAAAAGACACACTCAGAGTTTGGTTGCTAAAGAAGCAGATAACTGAGAAACAAGTGTCTCAGGGGTTTCACAGTTAAGCTTCTTCAAAATGACTTACAATCAAATTACATGCTGTAACTCGTTCTTCAAATATAGGAAAGCTTATCGATCAATGATAGCTTATCCTCCGAACGAGAAATTAATATTTCTCGAACATGAGCCATCAGTAAAAACATTCAAAGTTTTTAAGCTCATGTAACATGACTTACAGTCAAATTACAGACTGTAACTCGTTCTTCAAAGATAGGAAAGCTTATCGATCAATGATAGCTTATCCTTCGAACGAGAAATTAATATTTCTCGGACATGAGCCATCAGTAAAAACATTAAAAGTTTTTAAGCTCATGTAACATGACTTACAGTCAAATTACAGGCTGTAACTCGTTCTTCAAAGATATGAAAGCTTATTGATCAATGATAGCTTATCCTCCGAACAAGAAATTAATATTTCTCGGACATGAGCCATCAGTAAAAACATTCAAAGTTTTTAAGCTCATGTAACATGGCTAATAGTCAAATTACATACTGTAACCCGGGCTCACAAGACAGGAAAGTTCAACCTGATGATGAATTATCCTCGGAACGAGAAATTAATCGGTCACGAGCTTATATTAAAACTATTCGAAGTTTTAAGCTCGTGTAAATGACTTCTAAGCGCATCACAGCTTAGGACTCGGCCCTCAAATAAGGAAAGTGTATCTCGGACAATAACTTATCCTTCTTAACGAGAAATTAATATTTCTCGGTCATGAGCTTCTCATAAAAATATTCCAAGTTTTTAAGTTCATGAAAAACGATTTCTAAGTAAATGTCAGCTTAGAACCCGCACTTCACCTTAAGGAAAGTTTATCACGCATGATAACTTATCTTCGAAATGGGAAATTAATTTTTTCTCGGTCATGAGCTATTCACAAAACATTTAAAGTTTTGAGCTCATGTAAATCGGAATTTATTTTAAAATCGTTGAACAAAATTTTCAAGAATTTCTCAAAAGATTTTTCTGAATCTTTCAAATTGTGTATTCAACACTCCCTTCCTCATAAAATGGTTTTTATATCTCAAAAATGTCATATGTTATTTTGATCAATTTTTGAGGGAGAGCGTTTTAAAATCAAAGCCTTTAATGTTGTTGGGTACATCTCAGATATTGTCATATTTTATGTATCCAACACATTCCGAAAATGATATTAAATCTGTCATATGTTATATATTATATCGGATAATGCATCTCAACTCCGTACCTCAACATATTTTGTGGTGTCATTTTTCCTAAAATATTGTCAAGTTTTGTTTCATGACACTAATATATTATTGAGGGGGAGCAACCCGACTACAAATTTCCATGATTCATGCGTGCACACATGTTTCTCTCCCAATCGGTTTTCAGAAATTGTCATATTTTAATCAATTGGTATCTCTAAATATATCTTTTATATTAGAGATAGGGGAGAAAATGTGATTAAAATGTAATATATCGTAACATGTGATCTTAAAGACTCAAGTGCAACTCTTTCCTTCACATGCTAAACTATTTCGTATATCGATGCATGTGTGTAGGGGGAGCTTTTCAGAAAAGTAAAACTTTTAAAGTGTTAAAAGTTTTGATTTTTATCAAGCACTTTGAATGGTTTTCAATGGTTTTATATTTACGATCGATACCCTAACAACCTACTATCCACGACGGAACGATGGAGTCAAAAGGTGGTTTAGGATAGGAACCTAAGTCCTACGATCTAACCAGAACCGGAGGGATCTACCCAAGGACATTCCATAGCTAGAAATAGTTATCCTTAGGAAAGATGGAGTGGAATGAAGCTGAATGCGGACCAATTACTTAAGTTAGAACTGGAACAATCACAACAAGGTGCTAGTGATGACGTATTGGAAAGCATTGAAGGAGTTTAATATTCTATGCAAGTTAGGCAGAAACCGGGTTAACACATCTATTGAAGACAACTGTCATGGACCCAGTGATGCAATGCCCAACCCTTCCTAGCCATTTGGGTTTCTCTCAAAAGGAACTTGTCTCATTCTCACAGAGATCAACACGTATCTATTGACTTTCTCACTCTGAGTTAGTTAATATTGAAAAGGTGGCAATCTGCTCTAGCCTCCGACTACGAAAATGCACTTATCGAGTCTAGAGACAAAAAGAGATCAATATATCACTTTATTAGGACACAATCGAGTCTTACGCATTATCTTTGTGATATTGCCAGAACATCTTAGTGATACGATTCACAATGAAGATGGAAATCCTGCTTGATCCAGCATCAAGCAAGCTCATGGTAGGTAACTTGTGCGATTCTACACGAATCAAACATGTGATAACTAGAATGCAACTAAATTCAGATTCTTAATTGATTTAAACTTGATTCCAGTTTTCTTCACAAAATCCGTGTGATCTTGCCAGAACATTCAGAGTGACACTCTTTAGTGTTCACAATGACGAATGGAAATCCTTCTAGTGTCAACCTCAAACAGCACTGCGGTAGGTAACTCACAAGATTCTTTATGAATCGAGCTTGTGACAAACTGGAAAGCAACAATGGTGCAATTCTTTTAGAATCAAACTTGTTCCAGGAATTCTGAATTGACGACTCTAATCAGACGGATAACTTATCCTTATGATTCACTCTTTACATTCGCATACTGCTTTGAGACGGTCGAGTAAAGAGAACTGGTTACTACCGTCGGGAAACCCTGTCAAAGAGTTTCTTAATCGAATCTACCCGATCACAGGTACGGTATCTAATACCGTCTAACGGTCTTCACCGACCGGAGGTAAAACGCTACTGAACTAGGATGAAATGTTCAAATCCATTTTATCTGTGTCTCTATATGTTTCTACATATCAAGAAGGTGGCGTAGCTATGTACCAACCAAAGTCGTCTTCACATGTTCATACTAAAAGTTAAGTCTTCTGCAACTCTCATGGATAGTTGAAGGACTAACTACAACTATATTTGTATGGGAGATTGTTGGCCTTTCAAAATCAACAAAGTATGAATATGTCGATTCAGAAGTCACAAGAGTACAAGATGGCGATAATCAAGATACTTAAGAATGTAATAGGTCATCTTGTCACAAGAGCACAAGATGAACACTATCAATGATAGACTGAAGATCTTAAGCACTCAAAGTCAAATGATAAAGGCTCAAGATAAATATCACAAAAGCATGAAGGAACAAAGCAGTTACAAACAAGATCAAGACCAAGATACAAGACCCAAGAAGGAAGATCGCCTCCACAAGAATGTATTCACTCAATCATCTTATGCATTTTAAAGATGACTGATAAATTGGGGGAGATTGTTAGCCCTATATTTTATATAGTCGAACAAGAATGTAATAGGTCATCTTAGTCGTTAATGGTCTTGTATTGTAATAGGTTAGTCGGGATAACCGGGCTTGGACTTTAAACTAATATTGTATAAGTTAGGGGCTCTAAGCCCAAGACAAGCCAAGCCTGGCCCAAGAACAAAGCCCATGAGCCCACCAAGCTTATGGGTATATAAACCCTATTCCATGTATGGAAGAGGGTGTTAGTTACATTCACTTTTTCTCTCTAAAGTATTAACCTTCCACCATCTCTCTACTTCTCTCTCTAACTTCTATCTATTTCTATCATATGTATTGTGTTATGGATTGATTTGAGATTAACATATAACAACAACCCTTGCGCGAAACACAACGAATCAAAATGAATCTTACCGGAAAATAACCTCGCCGAAAAATGGATGAAAATCGCATGTTAGATGATCGTATGGAACTGGTTAAAATACATAGATCTGAACAAAAACCTTGATGAAATCGATAATGAGGTTCAATCTAATAAAGAAGATGATATGGAAGATCTTCAATATACAAAAACTTTTAAGAAACAAGTTTCAGGTCAATCACATGTGATAATGCAATGGCATAGTTTTGTTACTAATAAACTGAAATCACGTGTGATACATGTGATTCTATGTGTTTTCATATATAAAGTAAATAAAGTTTTAATTTTTGAAAAAATGAATCTTTCTATGTATTCTAAGTGTTTGTTATTAGAAAACTAGAATAAGTGAAATCATATGTGATTCACGTGAATCACATGTGATTCTGTGTGTTGTCATGTTATGAATCAAATAAGAAAAGGTTTTAGTTTTTGAAGGAACGAATAACCATGTGATTCCTATTGAATCATATGTGTTTTTGTGTATTTTAAATTTTTGTTATAAGAAAACTAAAATAGATGTGTATACTAGAATATATTGAATGTAATCATAAAATGTTTTCATTTATGAAAGAATGAATCACATGTGAAAAGTTTCTCCCAATGTATTAATAACAACTCACATGTAATCCTATCTAAATCACATGTGATTCCGTTTTGGTATATACACGTATGAAAACACGGAGAGCAACTTTATATGAGCAAAATAAAACACATGGTGGAACAATAAATTGGAAGCCTCGTGTATAAGAGACGTGATTGGTCGTATCTTTGCAATTTCAAAACCTAATCAACCTGATGTAAGCAGTCCTACAAATGCTACTAACAAAAGAGAACATCTAAAGAAGAAGAAAGGAGAACGCTTGAAGAGTGGAAGAGAAAAAGCACTTAAAGTTAGAGTGAAACTAATGAAGCCTTGTAGATACTGTCAAGTGAAGACAAACGAGCATACAAAAATGACTTATCCCAAAGATCATAATAAAAGGAGTAAAAATAAGATGACATCACTTATTGATGTTTAAACACATTTTAGTATATAAAATTTTATGTTTACTTGAATACTCTTCTATAAA
Source organism: Glebionis coronaria (assembly GCA_025667525.1). Classification (NCBI taxonomy): domain Eukaryota; kingdom Viridiplantae; phylum Streptophyta; class Magnoliopsida; order Asterales; family Asteraceae; genus Glebionis; species Glebionis coronaria. The sequence goes on from CM046874.1 coordinate 176,444,250, forward strand.
GAATGTTTGTAGTTACTTGAGCAGGTACATGTAATAATATTTGATAAATATTTATGTTTTTAAACACATGTGATTATGTTTGAATCACATGTGTTTCTCATTTTAATAAGTGTTTTCTAAGTTTTTTAATCTTGTTCATATGAGTAACTACTAAATTCATATTCCTACTTTCCATTACTTTACGCTAGACAAACATGAAATATATCGTAATACCATAACGTCAAATAACCCACCATAAAACGACTTGATGAACTACCATTAAGTGTACCATTAAACTACATAAAAATGTTCTAGCGTTAACGTTCTACCATTAAATTGTTCTACCATAACATCAAAATACATTTTCCACCATCGAAAGACCTTGTTCTTCCATTAACCAACGTTAAACTGTTCTACGATGTATGATCAGTTGTGTTCACGTTTCTCTCTGTTCTTGCATCCTTCAACGGCCATCCAGATCTTTTCGCGATTGTCGATTACTTTAAACTGTTCGGCTAAATCATGCATCTTTTGTGCATGCATGTTGAGCTTGTGTAGCAATGTCTTCGTTGCAAACTTAAACCTCAATCACCTCAGCATGTCCGACTGCAACTTGGACTATAGAATAAGCCCACAATCCCAACTAGAAAGTGGTCCACCAATATATGACTCCATATGAAGCATCATGAAAATACCAATCTTAAAAATTCCCTTTGGTGTACCACCTTAGTTTCGGGATTATTTTTTTCACTTTACCAATGACAGCATCCTTTTGTGACCATATAGCTTAAGATGGTGAGCAAATAATTGTTTCTACAACAAAAAAAAAGGACATAAATTATTGATTTGAGTGATAAATCACATGTGTTACATAACTAAATCGCATGTGTTTCAGGACAAATCAAATGTGTTTCAGGACAAACCACACGTGTTTCAGGACAAATCACAGTTTCAGAATTAAAGTGAAAGAAAAAAATACTTGGAAGAAGATCACACACTTCCTTATATTGTTAATAACAATATAAGCGGGTCTAGCTAAGAAACATATGTAAGGGCTCAACTAGTTAAAGTCATTTGTCTTGAATTTATGGTGTAAGTTTGGTTCACTATTAATAACATACATGTGTTTCAAATTATTGAATAAACAAACAAACCAAGTAAAAATACCTACTTACGCAGAAAGTAACACACGTAGTCTAGAGATATCAATATGCCATCATGTACAAGAACAATTGCTCCAATGACAACCACAAGATACAATTTAATCCACCCCTCCATATATAGTTAACCTAAACATCTCATTAATCAGTAATCACCCTCACTTTCAACACGCTGCATCCCAATATTATGAGCTTTGTTGAGCAACATATCCTGCAGTCACTTAAAAATATGATAAATTTAATTGGTAATAAAGTTAAGTGATTTGCCCAAATACGTGTGATTTGCACAAATCACAAACCTAATCATACAACGACATTCGAGGATAATAACTTTACTAGTTGAATAACATAACACATCATTAGTTTGAATAATTCTTTTAGCAACATCATTGAAGCAAAAAAGAAGATACCTTAAACTTTTAAAATTAAGTACAAAATCAGATCACATGTAATTTAGTACAAATCACATGATTTTCATAAATCTAAATAAATTCAAAAAACAAGTAAATAATTACAACTTCGATTACTTTGTATTTCTCGTTACTCGGATCTTCAATATCTAATGTCGGAACTGTTTACATAACTTGTGCTTGCTGAGTAATGGGCACCCACATGATGCCTTTACAAACTGCTAGAGTCGTGAATGGCATGCTACAGAAATATATCTTCAAATCCGCCTCTTTTTCTTCACCACTAAATTCATCGTCTTACTCTTCACCTTCACTCGACGATGATCAACTACAAACCCAACACTCTTCATGCATCAAATTTTTAATAATATGTTGCTACCATCTCTCTTTTAGGTATTTCATCAAACACTTTTCATTCATCAAATTCTTAATAATATAGTGTTGTCGTTACTTGAAAAAAATAAGCAAATAAGCAAAATCTAATCAACCACAACCTTACATCATTTGCTAACATATCAAAATCTATACTTTTAACTAAATATACTTTAAAAATATAAAATTATTTATACCAGTAATTGTAGAGACCGCAATAAAAAGCAAGATTTTTATTCTCACAAATCCATTGAACCCTTTCTATTTGTCATTTGATCAAAACCCTAACTTTCACAATTTCAATTCAATTATAATCGAATACCGCAGCGATGGTGTGCGTCATATGGCGGGGTGGGAAGGTGTTGTTTCGGCGGCAGGGTGCAATGACAGCAATGCACTGGTGGGATTTGGTTAGAGTTTGATTTGGAATGTTTGTAATTGTATGTGTGTGTAGCATGTTGGTGAGATGAAGTTGGATAATTTTTATTTGATATAATTAAAAATGAATAGTTCAGATTTATTTTTGTACTTCTTTTAACATATGGTTTTTATTGAACTTTTGTCATATAGACCAGTGTTACACTCCCCGCATGATAAACCTAAAAGTAAGAAGCCAGTTTTGAAAGTTTAACTTGTGAAATATAATGTTATAAGTAGATACACAAACGCTATATTTAATGGAATTAAATTTGTTTATACAAAAGTAGATTCAAAACGTTGAATTTAATAGACTTCGTTTTGCTATACACAAGGGGCTAACGGCACAGCCTGTTGTTCGTTTGCCTTCTACTATATAAATAATAATATAATAAAAAAATGCTTTCTTAAAATGCAAAGAAAAATTCTCAAAACAATTCGAGTTGTCGCGGATAATTTGTCTTGAGGTAATTAACTCGAAATACAATTGACAAAACACCCGATACATCATTTACAATAATTGGTGGCTACAATGGTTGCCTTGCTATTATCATTGACAAAGACGTTTCCGCTGAAAATTGGACAGAGTGATAAACTGTTTATGCGAAATTGATCCTTAAATGTATGATGATTAACTTCTAAAATTAATCGCGAAACGGCAAGGGCTAATAAGGAATTGCCAAACGCCAAAAGTGTAGTAAGGTGATATGCCCTTGATCTAGAGATTCTGCCCAAAGGAGACTATATCAATGAGCAAGCAAACCCTGGAAAATGTCAAAATATTAGGCAATATCTCCAATAGGTGCTTAAAGTTTCGAAATTCACGCACAAGGGGTTTAATAAGTTTTAATTATAATATTTGAACTATAATATGTACACGAAAATAAAGCAAAATTTGATAATACTACATTATTTGAACTATATATATGTACACGAAAATAAAGCAAAATTTGATAATACTACATTATTTTGGTGCAATTATATTTCTGACAGACTAGTTCTAATATTCCAATGCTAACCATGAGCTCAAACTGATTAACAAGACTACCTCTACTCAACATAAGTCACCAATGAACGAAAGCTAGGAAAAATCTATTATGGTCTTTATTTTGGAAACGCTTGGTTCAACAACTAGTTTCTATTAGCAACTTAAAATAACATGTGAAAAAATGAATGCACCACTAACCTTATTGTGTTGTTACTCCTGTTTCAAGACTTTCGGAACTTTTATGTATGGCTCTTCATAACTTGGGATAGCAGCTATTATGGCCTCCCTGTTACCAGCATATAGTAGTAAATTGTTCTTAGATTCTGTTTAGATATGAGCCAAAAATACAAGTAAAAGTGAGAACTAACAATACCTATTGTCAAATGTTACAGGACTGTCCTCACGAAAGCTTCCTGCTTCAGTATCTATAATAACAATTTAAAATAAATGTACGTTAGGTTATTTATATCATGCAAAATGTACTTATAGGAGAAGGTCAAGTCTTCATGAAACTGAAGCTAATTGACTTATAAATATCAAATCAAAAAATAGTACGAGACATGTAAAGAAGTAAGCAAAGTGGGATCTAAAGTTCAAGCACCTGCGCGTATCGAAGGTTCGATACTTTGAAGATCCACATCTTGAAGTTGTCCAAACCTGGTCCATATTTAAAGTCATCTTTTTGAAATAGTGAAACTGTGAAACGTTTAAGGATCTTATACTAGCATGACAGGGTCAAAGTAATCAAGTCTTTGTTCAAATACTCTATTCCTATCACAGAAATTACTTCGTCGCCATTGTGAAATACTCATTAGTCTCACTTCCAATATTCTAAATGGATGTTTAAGAGTCCAAACAGTACAAAAGTATATAAAGTTTGTAAGATATGATGATGTATATCTAAAAGGAACATCATAAAACACATAACATCGACTATAACAAATATGCAGAGGAGTGAGTAGTACCAGTCTACCACTTGCTGGATTTTGGGGGCAAACTCTTCAGCCTACATGAATCAAGACGAAAAATCAACTTACTACGACATATAGTGGCATAATGCAATGGTCAAAATGTCATTTTATTGAAATTCTTCTAAATAGTTCCCATCAATATGCAATCTCAATGATCGAAACAGATATTCTAAATGGGGGGGGGGGGGGGGGGGGGGGGGGGGGGGGTGAGATGTAGACAGTCACACCCCTGCCCATGAGTAAAGGGCCTGCTTCCGGAAAGACCTCCGGCAAGTGTGTGCAAGCAAATAGAATTTAAGTGTGTTGTGTGTGAGGATGGAAAAGACAAAGACAGAAAAGAAAGCATATAAAGCAAAAACATACCGCCTTGCAAGGACATAAAGTCATAAACACATACCGACATGGAAACATGAGAGCATGCAAGCCTATATATAGAAAATATGGCTGGCACTAAGGGCACGTGAAGATCATATGTCAAAAAGGCAACACATACGAAGATAAAGCAATACAATCAAATAATAGCATTAAAGCACAAGAGCATACAAGTGTAAGAATAAAACATGCATAAAAGCCATCTATGGGATACAATAATTCAAACATATAGGGGATAAAGCTAAACTAACATACATAAGCCGTAAAAGCATAAAAGCATGAAATCCTACAGGCATAAACTCATAAAAGGCTAAATGGGCCTACGCTCAATATGCAAGTCTATGTGAGGAGGAGGCTGTGAGACAACATTAAAAGTGTAGAAAGATTAAAGAGTAAAGACGGAAATAAATGCTTAAATATCTTACTCTACACCATCAATATTAGCGAACAGAACGATCAAATGTGCAAGTAGCACAAGTGTACTGATTCCCAAAGACAGAGCAAAATGTACCAGTGCAAGTCGAAAAGTGAACGAGTTTGGGTCAGATGTGCTAGTTTTAAAAAAGTGTCAGGTCCGCGTTAATTACTTAATTCAATTTATATGAATTTTAATACTAACAAGGTAAAAAATATCTTTAATGGCAATTCCGCATATCCAACTTAGATCAAAAACAGCCAACATGATGACTTCTTATAGGCTTTCAAATATATTAGCATTATAAATAAATTTGCCGAAAAGCTGCAGCCAAGTAATCACAACCATACTACAAAAACTAGTTAATAATCACAAATCACTAGTAATGACAGAAACGTTTAAGTTATCAACTTATCATCACAATACCCACCCATGAATATAATTGCAGAAACCCGTCATGCAATTTGCATATTAGCAAAGAATCTATTATTAGTGATCAATGAACACCAGTTATTCAGCAAATTATCGAGAGTTAAAGCATCAGGTACTTCTAATCAAAGTATCTTTTTTTCCCAAAACAATACCCAATATGCATTAGGTACTCGTAAGCAAAATCAATGAAACTTCAACCCCATCTACAAGCTGAAGATATCAGAAGTGAAAAATTAAAACTTTCACACCATTATCAAGACAGGATGAATATATATGTGGGCTCTAGCAGCAGATTGTTACGATACCTGATTATCAACCTAAGCATATATTAAGTTAATCAGATGATCAAAGTGAAGACATTTATAGGAAATCGTGCACTAACTTGTGACTGTGTCCGGCTCCTGCATATTCGTTTTTTGTCAGTCATAATGTTTCTAGACGTTCTGAAATATGATAGCTTATTCAAACAGATTATAGCCTCAGTGGGTTTTCCAAAAGTATATAAGCAGTTTAATTTCTATTTTGTGCAACATATTTAAAACTGAAAAGGAAACAGCCATAATCTGCGTGTTTAAGATAAAATCAAAAGTTCTCGTTTACCCTCCTCGACTAAAACAAAATTTTCTAGATAATTGCTCCTCTTACTCTTTTCTGAAACTTATAACTTAAGCTGCCGCTGCTTATAACAAGCACTTCAAACACCCTCTAACTCTATAAAAATCCCAAACTTTTAATTTGTAACTTATACTAGTTGGGGAATTCTATCAAACAATTGGTGTGCGAAAAAACCAATGACTTTTACCTCTTGTGGAGTTAAAGAGATACGTGCAGTTTCAGCCAAACGCGCCACATTAGGCCTCTCCAAACTGGAACGAACCGAGTAGTCACGAACTCCGACCCTAAGCCTATTCTCCTTCTGTCTAAGTGTTTGATGAAATCCAGTTTTTGACAAGTGATTAACCAGAACACGTTCAGATAAAAACGCTGGTCCTAGTAGAACTAACGCTCGGCTTCCCATCTTTTCTATCAACAATCTGAAAGGAACTCTCATAAACATTAATCAATAATACTTCATAAAATTGAAACATAATTTCATACTAAAGATGTGCATATGTATAGTTTGTCAATGACACAGGAATCTGTAAGGGTTTGTTCAATATGGTCGTCAAAACAAAACTTCTTAATAACTATTTACGAAAACTGGTACGAAAGAGACGAACCTGGATAATTGAAGATATGCTAGTACAGAGAGGAAATGGGGAGTGAAGATGAGGATTTTCAATTTTGTTATTTGGGTCAGTATTCGACCCGTCTGTCTTTTTTGTTTGTTTACAATCTTTTTTGTTATTTGGATCATTGATGTTTCAATACATATCTCTATCTTTAACTTTACTATATAAAAAAAATGTGTCTCTTTTATTAAAAAAAAATTCAACATTTCTTAATATACATTTCAACAACGTTTCTTTGTTAACATAATATTATCGGTTTACAGGTTTAAACATCGAGTTGACTCGGTCGAATCATCGAGTTATGGGATAGACCACTGGATCTATTTGGTTAAGTCTTCGGATCACGGGATGGACCATCGGACAAACACGATTGAGTAACCGGGTATGGGTTTCACCACCGGGTCAACCCGCTCGAGTATCTAGTTCGTTGATTCGACCATCGGGTCAATACGGTCGAGTCACCGAGTCACAAGGTCGACCAGGGCAACTCGGTCGAGTTACATATTCATTTATTCGACCAACAGGTCAATCCGGTCGAGTCACCCGATTACCGGTTCGACGTCGAATCAATTAGCAAATCATTAACTCTTTGTCGTTAGGAAATTTCAGCAATTATGTGCGGGTACACGTCTAGTAATTTTAAAAAATACCTAAAGCTTACGTGTAAAACTTAATGAATTCATGTAAGTATAAGTCATCAAAGAAAATTTGAGCAGATATTTTTGGAGAGGTATCAAATTCGAGTCTTACTAAAAATCTTCAATAACCCAAAATAAATAAACATAAATAAAATTTAACTTTTAAAAGAAAAAGTTCAAATCTTATATACTTCCCAATTAAATATTAATGTTAATTCAAATCACTAATTATTAACTCGTTCCAATTTTATTTTTTTAAATACAGACTCATATTTATTCACTCAATTATCAAGCAAATAAAAATAGCACCATCGCAGCAGCGGCGCCAGTAGCACGGTCCTAAATGAAATATAATAGAAGTTTAGGGGGCTGGCAGTAAATAAAAACTAATAAATTTTCAAAAAGAGACGCTCCTCTAATTCATTGAATAATTCGACCGTTGATGAAATCAGATCCATTCCCTCAACTCTTCTCCCTTAATCATTCATCATTCATCATTCATCATTCAAACAAACAAATAAATATAAATAAATCAATCCCCCCATTTTCATCATTCATCTGTCTGCCTCTCAAACCCTTTAATAATTTCTGTCTCTAGAATCTTATCCCGCTTGCTTTCTCATGGCCATCGCAGCCCAGCCGCACCATAATACTCCACAAAAGGTACCTACATTTATTCATTAATTATTTTGGGGAAATTGTATTGAACATCAATGATCCTAGGGTTACATTTTTTATTGTATTTATTGATTCGATTAGCTTTCGTTGGTTTTATAGCCACAAACCCTGATTGAACCTTGTATAAACCAAATATTCGCATAATTAGTTGTTTTGTTGATTTAAACGGACAACTAGGCGTGAGAGTTTGCAAAATGTGATTTCCTTTTATGAAAACGTTCAATCAGCGCGTTGTTGTGACGTGTAATGTGTGTATATGATGATCTGGTTGCTGTATGATTTATTGATTTCCGTTTATTGCGACGTGTTATGCGGTTATGATTAGCTTCGGTTTTATAGCCAGAAACCCTTATTGAACCTTGTACGAATAAAACCCCCAAATATGATGTGTTTATACCACATGTGGAGATCCAAATAACTAGGCGTAATAGTTATTTTGTTGATTTAAACAAACAACTAGGCCGTGATAGTTTATAAATGTGACATCCTTTTAATTCAACATTCAATCAGCGTGTTGTGTGATTTATTGATTTCCATTAATTGTGACGTGTACAAATAAAACCCCCAAATATGATTAGCTTCGGTTTCATTCAATCAGCGCGTCGAGACATGTAATGTGTGTAAATGATGATCTGGTTGTTGTAGTATGATTTATTGATTTCCGTTTATTGTGATGTGTTATGCCCATGTACAGATAAAACCCCCCAGATATGATTAGCTTCATTTACATAGCCAGAAACCCTTGTTGAACCTTGTACGAATAAAACCCCCAAATATCACGTGTGGAGATTCTGTCTATGTTATCAAAAATTGCAACTCACATTCATATATTCACATAACTAGGTGTAATAGTTTTGAAAATTGAATTTTGAATCAGCGTATTATTGTGAAAACTTGTGATTGTCAGATATAGGTGACATGTGAAATATGTGTGTATGCTGATATAGTTGTTGTGTGATTTATTGATTTCCATTGATTGTGACGTGTTATGCAGACTAATACGGAGGCGGCGGCAGGAGAAAAGAAAAGGTGGACGCTAAATGACTTTGATATCGGGAGGCCACTTGGAAGGGGAAAGTTTGGACATGTTTATGTAGCTAGGGAAAAGAGGGTTAGTCTTATCATTTTAATAAACTCTATCAGGTTTAAGCAATGTTGAAGGTCGTTTTTTTAGGTTCTAGGTCTTGATGATATCGTTTATTTACTTAATACTTAACATAGAACAAGCATTTCTTGTGGTATTCTTTTGAGGTTTATTGACCTTTTGAATAATTAGGTTTGAGAAGTTATATGTCAGTCAGTCACCCATACTTTCTGCGTAAAAGAATCATGGTGTCTTTGATAGTGAACTTGGTGATCCTATAGATTTCACAAAGTTTTAAGGTTAGGGAAATCGAAACTGTTCATAATTGACTGAAATTGCGGTTTCTTGTAGAGAAATAGGTTTGTCTTATTCGCCTATTGACTGTATAAACTTGGTAGTTTATATTGTCTCGAACAGTAGTTTGTTTGAGTTATTGAATCTTGGATTTCCTTAAGTAAGACTTACGCTGAGAATATGTAGCAACAATTTTGGTTATACAAATGAAGTCATCTCAACTACGTAGGTCTGTTAATTATGAATGGTTCATCAAATATGATACTATTTCTTTAGTTAAGCATCTGTTTGAACTTAGAATACATCAGATATCGGGACTAATTTACATATTATCTGTAACAGAGCAACCATGTTGTCGCGCTAAAGGTGCTTTTCAAGAGCCAGCTTAAACAATCCCAGGTGGAGCACCAGCTTCGTCGTGAAGTTGAAATACAAAGCCATCTTCGACACCCCAACATCTTACGACTCTATGGCTACTTTTATGATCAGGTAAATATTCCTTCTACCTTCCGCTTATCCAAAATGAAGTCCTAAATCTTAAAGCGAACAATTTCCGCAGAAAAGAGTCTACCTGATTTTGGAATATGCTGCCAAAGGAGAACTTTATAAGGAGCTGCAAAGGTGCAAATACTTCAGTGAGCGACGTGCTGCTACCGTAAGTCTTTTCTGTTGTTTCTAATTCTTTTCACAAGATAATGTTTGAGTAGTAATACATCTGATAATGGGATCTAATTTCGAACTTCTATGGGACAGTATGTTGCTTCACTGGCGAGGGCTCTGATATATTGTCATGGGAAGCATGTTATACATAGAGATATTAAACCAGAGAACCTCTTAATTGGTGCACAGGTAAACGTCAAACACATATGACAGTGTTTTTGAGTTCTATAATTGATTTGTCAGAAAAATAATGTACTTGTTCGTAATCTGTTCTAGGGCGAATTAAAGATTGCTGATTTCGGATGGTCTGTGCACACATTCAGTCGCAGGCAGACCATGTGTGGTACTCTTGATTATCTCCCACCTGAGATGGGTAAAACATACTTAACCATATAGTTTAGAAACTGAATTCTTTCTTTTTGCCTTGGTTGACACGGGTTCTGATCTACAAGGGAAACAGATTGAATGGGTCAAACGCGTTAACAGTGGACCAAAGTCTATTTTTGCTGCGTAAAACAACTTATTAATATTTTTAGTAATAAAGTTGTGATTACTATTATTTTTAACAAGAGAAAAAAGTATTTGGGGTCAACCTGACCCATTTTGACCCTAAAAAATTCAGCTCAACCCAGACCTGTTTTGACCCGTTACCCAAATCGCTAGATGCACCCATGCTGCCAGCTGACCCAGCTCTAGTTGTGTTTTATTCTAACAACAAGTCGAATTACAGTGGAGAGCTCAGAGCATGATGCGAGTGTAGACATATGGAGTCTTGGTATTCTGTGCTATGAATTCCTATACGGAGTCCCTCCTTTTGAAGCGAAAGAACACTCTGACACGTACAGAAGGTGACTCATTTTATAGAAGAGTTCAAACTAGTGACACCAGGTGTTGAGTTTTGAGGTGTCTAATAGTGTGATTATTGATGTAAATTTTCAGGATCTTGTTGGTAGATCTGAAGTTCCCTTCAAAACCGGTAGTCTCCTCATCTGCCAAGGATCTAATCAGTCAGGTATTTCACATCACTTTCTCACTAGCATTACAAGTATATACTTCAAAGTGTTCAGAGAGTTATTTACATGTTTTCGTTTAACAAAACGCAGATGCTTGTTAGAGAAACTTCAAGGAGAATGCCTTTACACAAACTCCTTGAGCATCCGTGGATAGTCCAGAATGCCGATCCTTCAGGAGTCTACAAAGTCTGATCATCATGTTCATGATCGCTCTTTATCTCTGGCCAATTAACATCATATCCATTATAATGGAATGGGTTGCAAATGATATATTTTCTTAACAAGTATTCTTTGTTGTATCTTTGTTAACGTAATAAGAACATAATCAAGTTGTAACATATTTTGTTGTTAATGGGAAAACATGAGTATGCATAACGAGATTTAGCGTAGCTGTGTCAAGTCTACCACTGAACAGATGGCAGTAACACGATTAAATCTGCAACATATTCTGGTACTAGAAAATCCTACAAGCATTTTGGTTGGCTATGTTTAAGAAACCTTGATTATGCATCAGAAATGTGTATATTACTTGTAACACCTCACTCACTGCATGATAAAGGGTGGAGCAAAATAAACCGTACCGGACAGTACATCTATTTATGCTCTGACCGGTCTAGACCATGCCAATCCTGACCGGGACTAAAGATTTTGGTCCGATCCTTGGTCCGATATTTTGGATCAAATCCATTTTTATCTCATCCGATTTTTGTGGGTCTAGTCCAATTCTTAAACCGTGCTAGGCCTAACGTGATAACAACCTCAAAAGTGACTTGTATACGACGATCCCTTATACATAATAAAGTTGTATGCGTAAATGAAACATCTTTTCTAAGAATTCAAAAACAACATGTCCAAAAATAATGTAACTACTTGCCTACTTAGCCAGTACTTATTGTTCTTATAGCAGATGGAGTCCACGTGTTATAAGTGTGGTGGCATAGCTAAAAAATGATGTCGCGTCATTAAAATAGGTTATGGCATCAGAAATGTTATGATACCCGTTTTCAGTGGCATTAGTTAGCCATAGCATTTCTGATACTATATGATTTATTTATTTTTAAATCAGCTCCCCAACGGCTATATAATCGTCGTATTCTAAAAAAATTAATTAAAAAGAAAATAAAAATCGTATGGCGTGGGCTGGTAGCCACGACGCCAGCCCACCGTATCCTATGTCATCCCATTTTCTCGGCCAAAGCTCAATGCCAAACCTTGACACGACGACTCCCTTGCCTCTTAAAGTACCAGAAGACAAATTCATTTAAGTGATTTAACTCAATGAATGCAAGTCTGATGGATGAGTTATTTTGCTAACGTACTAAACATCAGACAGCAATTACTTTGACCGAAGAAGAGGGGCAGTGTTGTCAATAATCGTGCGTAGCATCGATGAATAATTTTTGGCTATTTAAATTTAAAAAATGTTGTATATAAAAAATTTTGCACAATGATATGATCAAATTATTTGTTCAATATAAAAAGATAGTGCTATATAATTAATAGAGTTAGGGCGTGTTTGACAAGATATCTTTTGAAATTTTTTCAGAATTTTTAATTTTCTTTTTAAATAATTTTTCTTAAAACAAGTACTGAATCTTTGTTTGAATACATTAGTTTTAAGCTTTTACTTTAAACGAGTAGGTTCGAAATAAAAATTTATACATCTACAAGCTCATGTTAACACTTTTACATGTTACAGCTTATAGTTAACAACTTACGGCTAATTTTTTCAAACATACTTTTAATTTCATACATCGTCCATGTAATTTGTTTGATTTTATGAAATTGGTCTTTACATTAATTCAATATCAAGCTTAGTCTTTATCAAAACTAATGTTCAAAGGATGAAATCTGATACAGTCAAACCACAGAGAAAAAATCTGTTAAAAAAGATTTGTAAAGATCAATTTTGTTAATTTCGATAAACTACAAAGACGATTTGTGCAATTACTTAAGAATTTTTTTAACTTAGTTAACTCCGATTACTACGTATAATATCTGGACACCCTTTTTTACAAATCAATGAATAACATAACCCATATCGGATGCCTTTATGGTTTGATTTGACTTTAAAGCATATATAACACTTTACTGAAGAAAAACGTAAATTTACTGACGAAAACGTAAGTTTACTGACGAAAAAGTAAGTTTACTAACGAAAACATAAGTTTACTGACGAAAACGTAAGTTCACGGACGAAAAGGTAAATTCACTGACGAAAAGGTAAAATCACTGATGGAAACGTAAGTTTACTGACGAAAACGTAAGTTTACTGACGAAAACGTAAGTTTACTGACGAAAACGTAAGTTTACTGACGAAAACGTAAGTTTACTGCCGAAAACGTAAGTTTACTAACGAAAACGTAAATTAACTGACGAAAAGGTAAATTTACTGGCGAAAACGTAAAAATACTGACGAAAACGTAAGAATACTGATGAAAACGTAAATTTACTGACGAAAACGTAAAATAACTGACGAAAAGGTAAATTTACCGGCGAAAACGTAAAAATGTTGACGAAAAAGTAAGAATACTGATGAAAACGTAAATTTACTGGCGAAAACGTAAGTTTACTGACTAAAACGTAAATTTACAGACGAAAAGGTAAATTTACTGACGAAAACGTAACAATACTGACAAATACGTAAATTAATGACGAAAACGTTAATTTACTGACGAAAACGTAAGTTTACTGACGGAAACATAAGTTTACTGACGAAAACGTAAAAATACTAACAAAAATGTAAATTTACTGACGAAAACGTAAATTTACTGACAAAAACGTATATTTACTGACGAAAATGTAAGAATACTGACGAAAACGTAAATTAAATGACGAAAACGTAAGTTTATTGACGAAAACGTAAGTTTACTGACGAAAACGTAAGTTTACTGACCAAAACGTAAATTTACTGACGAAAAGATAAATTTACTGACGAAAATGTAAAAATATTGACAAATACGTAAATTTACTTACGAAAACGTAAATTTACTGACGAAAACGTCAATTTACTAAAGAAAACGTAAGTTTACTAACGAAAACGTAAGTTTACTTAAGAAAACGTAAAAATACTGACGAAAACGTAAATTTACTGACGAAAATGTAAGTTTACTGTCGAAAACGTAAATTTAATATCGAAAACGTAAGTTTACTGACGAAAACGTAAATTTACTGACGAAAACGTAAATTTATTGATGAAAACGTAAGTTTACAAACAAAAACGTAAGTTTACTGACGAAAACGTAAATTTACTGGCGAAAACGTAAATTTACTCACGAAAACGTAAAAATACTGACAAATACGTAAAGTTACTGACGAAAACGTAAGTTTACTGATGAAAACGTAAGTTTAATGACGAAAACGTAAAAATACTGACGAAACCGTAAATTTATTGACGAAACCGTAAATTTACTGACGAAAACGTAAGTTTACTGACGAAAACGTAAGTTTACTGAAGAAAAACGTAAATTTACTGACGAAAACGTATATTTACTGACGAAAATGTAAAAATACTGACGAAAACGTAAGTTTACTAACGAAAACGTAAATTTACTGACGAAAACTTAACTTTACTGACGAAAACATATGTTTACTGACAAAAAAGTATGTTTACTGACGAAAACGTAAATTTAGTGACGAAAACGTAAGTTTACTGACGAAAACTTAAGTATACTGACGAAAAGGTTAATTTACTGACGAAAACGTAAATTTACTGACGAAAACATAAATTTACTGACAAAAACGTAAGTTTAATGCTAAAAACGTAAATTTCCTGACGAAAACGTAAAATTACTGTTAAAAATGTAAAAAGATAATGAAAACATAAAATATTAACAAAAACTAAGTTTGAATAATTTTTTCTCAATTTGTAATATCTTTTATTTTGGCCGTTTGGCCTATGTCCGTTTGTCCCGCGCTCGTTTACCTCGTGCCCGTTTAGTCTGCATCCGTTAAACCTAAAATTTAAAATGCGCCCATTTAGCCCTTGCCTGTTTTAGCCCGTGCCCATTTTACCCGGTACTTGTACCCGCCGATCAATTTTGCAACCTCTATTAACAACTCAAATAAACAAAACTTAAATGTTACGTAGGAGATGCCTAGATGTTGCTATGCTATCAAAGAATAGGGTTAATATACACGCAGGTTACTAAAGTTTGACCGAAGTAACGATTTTGTTACTAAAGTTTAAAACCTTACACTTGGGTTACTAATGTATTGTTTACCTGCACTTCAAGTTACCTATAATGTTTTTACCCGTAGTTATAAGTTGCATGTCTACGTGGACTCCAACTTACGTTTTCGTCAGTAAACATAAATTTACGTTTTCGTTAGTAAACTTACGTTTTCGTCAGTAAACTGACGTTTTCATCAGTAAACTTTCATTTTCGTCAGTAAACTTACATTTTCATCAGTAAACTTACGTGTTCGTCAGTAATTTTACGTTTTCGTCAGTAAATTTACGTTTTCATTAATAAATTTACGTTTTCGTCAGTAAATTTTCATTTTCGTTAGTAAATTTATGTTTTCGTCAGTAAACTTACATTTTCGTCAGTAAACTTACGTTTTCGTCAGTAATTTTATGTTTTCGTCAGTAATTTACGTTTTCGTCAGTAAATTTACGTTTTCGTCAGTAAATTTACGTTTTCGTCAGTATATTTTCATTTTCGTCAGTAAATTTACGTTTTTCTCAGTAAATATATGTTTTCGTCAGTAAATATACGTTTTTCTCACGAAAACTTAAAATTACTGACGAAAACGTAAAAGTACGAACGAAAACAGAAAAAAACACTGATCAAAACGTAAAGGGTTAAATTTACACGCAGGTTACTAAAGTTTGGCCAAAGTAACGATGTTGTTACTAAAGTTTGGCCAAAAAATAGAAATAGGGCCCACCAACCGGTTGCTTAATCGGTAACCCTTCCACTGAGTAATGGGGGGATAGTTTTTCTGAACGTTTAGTAACAAATAAATCACACCCGTATACATTAATAACCTAAGTGTAAGGTTTTAAATTTTAGTAACAAAATCGTTATTTTGACCAATTTTTGGTAACCTCCTTATATATTAACCCCAAAGAATACGCAAGGTCTTACTTATATCAAAACAAATGTTCGACATGGTTTTTAGCATTTTGACTATTCTAAGAGCTTTTTTTTGAGACCTTGAAAGTCCCCTATTTATCTTCGCATGAAAATATTTTTGTAACAACTTTCAGATATCTATATCTATAATTCTATACTAATATATAAATGGTGCATATATACATCCTAACTCCAAAATCCAAACGTAACTTCAAACCAAAAATTTAAGATAAACATATTAATAACTTAACCATTAGATCATTTTTAATCCAAACCAACTTCAAATCTTGACAATTCATTTCTTTTTTAACAACTTTTGTAACAACTTCTTAATAAATTATTAAAAAACTATTTTTAGTTTTTAAATTAAAATATCTTTTAACTCATTTATTTTTTTCATTATCTAATTTCACCATATTTTTTTTAAAAGAGTAAATTGCAAGTTTGCTCCCTGTGGTATGCCAAAATTGCAGATTTGCTCCCCAACTTTCAAAAAGTGCAGGCGGCCTCCCGGAGGACGAAGGTAAGTAGCAACGAACCTCCCTGGAACTAACTCTCGTTAAAAGGCTATTTTTCTGTGAGGGTACATTTATCAATTCTCTTATTAAATGTAAACCACAGGGAGCAAACTTGCATTTTTCTGTGAGGGTACATCTTCAAAAACTCCGCCCCATCTCTTCTGTATCCCCATCTCTCAAACACCACAACTGCCTATCTCCCATTATCAAATAAATCAAAATATACACTGAAGATCTTACCGGTTATTGGGTCTAAGATTTAATCCCAAAGATATGTATCGTATCCATGTGTTCTTACCGAACTAAACATAGCCATTATGTTCTTTCTTTGATATACAACCTAGTAAAAACCATTAACCAATATTCTTATCATATAAATTAGATTCTTGTATGAATCGAACAGCCAACGTAGCATCTTTTTCATCGTTTTTAATGGCACAAAAAATGTGTATCCTCAAGATCTAAAATATGGTCTCGAGTAGGTTGTACCTTTGTTCTCTATTTGTGTTTGACTGAAAGGAAAAGAGTGAAACAATTCTGTTTTCCAAAGATCGTTGATGATTTCTTATTTAAAAAGATAAGATATTTAGAGGTCATATCTTGATGTAAAACCAACGCAAAGAAGCTGAGATCTTTTGTTTTTGTGTTATGTTTCGTGTGGCTGTATCAATTTATGGGAAAGGATAACATTCCATTTCACACTATAAGTGAAACTTATCTGCTGAACTCTGTTCTTTGTTTTATTATTTTGCCGATTATGCCAGGAAACCTAAAACCCCCTACTTCCATTTGCTAAAATATTCCACAATTAAATGACTAGCTAAAAAATTGAATGATTTGGATATCTAGTTGGTCATCATTCCCGTAATAGCTATCTTATACGCGCTTTTTTTATTACTCTTCACGCTTTTTTTATTCCTTCTTTCGTGAATAAAGAAGCTATTACCACGGGGAGTAACAATGCAATGAAATTAAGATAGGTTAAAAAGAAATTATGAAAGGACATCAATACCCTTGAACAAAAAAAGTTAACTAGCAAAAAGTAACGAGAGTTAGATCCAGGGAGGCTCGTTGCTACTTACCTTCGTCCTCCGGGAGGCCGCCTGCATTTAAATGAAGTTGGGGAGCAAACATGCAATTTTGGCAAACCACAGGGAGCAAACATGCAATTTCCTCTTTTAAAAAGTTCTCTTTAATTCAACATCCATTTTGATATATTTACAAATTTTTTGTTCTTTTATCATTTTTAGTGATTTTATTTATTTTAATTCAACTTTTTACATTTTAACGTTAAATCGATTGCTAAAAATCGTCACTTATTACTCGTCGCTGCATTGCGCGGGTATCATGCTAGTATATACTAATATATAAAGGGTGCATAAACAAATAATAACTTCAAACCTAACTCCAAACCAAAAATTAAGATAAACATATTAATAACTTAACCATTAGATCATTTTTAATCTAAACCTAACTTCAAATATTCACCATCCATTTTTTTAACAAACTTTTTGTAACAACTTTTTAACAACTTATTAAAAAACTATTTTTATTTTTAAATTGAAATATATTTTAACTCATTTATTTTTTTCATAATCTAATTTCATCATATTTTTAAAAAAAATTCTCTTTAATTCAACATCCATTTTAATATATTTACAAATTTTTTGGTTTTTTTTTCCATTTTTAGTGATTTTATTTATTTTAATTCAATTTTTTTACATTTTAACGTTAAATCGATTGCTAAAAAATCGTCAGTTATTACTCACGCTGCATTGCGCGGGTACCATGCTAGTAGGTTTTAAATACCAAACCAAATACGACACTTAGCTACATGTCATACTAAAAAATATTCTCACACCAGTTACGTCAGCGTCACATAATTTTTTTTTCTTACTTTTCACTTTGACCCTTACTCACACTTTACACTTATCAGACCAAAAAACACCCTCACACCAAAATAATATTTTTATTAATTAAATAAAAACATAACATTAAAAATATAAAAACATTACAGAAATTAAAAACGTACACTTACGGAGTTAAAAATGTTACGAAAATAAAAACGTACATTAATAAACATTACGAAATAAAAACGTTAAGAATTAAAAACGTTACGAAAATATAAAAATGTAACGGAATTAAAAACGTTACGAGCATATAAAAACGTTACGAAATTAAAAACGTATATTTCGGATTGTTCTTGATTATTGACGATTCGGGTTTCGGGGAGTACATAAGTTATACATTTTGTGATTAGGAGTTTTATTTAGCGTATAAAAATTGTATTTTCTTTTGTATAAGAATTAGTTTCATTTAAAACATATTTATAAATAGATAAATGAGTTATTAGAAAAAAAAATTATATTAATGTTGGACCTAGTTTTTTCACATAACTCGAAAGTGAGCCAAATTGCGCTCACTCACGTGCGAACCTCAAACCATTTACCAATGTCACGCGTGAGAAATTGTTTTTTCCCTCACGATTTGCTTCCTCGCGCATTGATAAAAATTAAAAACAGACTTAAAGAGTATGTTTTTGTACTTCATTGTACCAAATAAAATAGTCTAGTTCCTCCAAAATGTTACTAGGGTATGTGTCTATTTATCAGGGCTTACATTGTGGCCAAAAAAAGGATAGATAGAGTTGTCATTAATCTTCAACAACATTATTAATTATTTATGGCCAATAATATCATAAAATGCGTGCATTTATCGTTTGCACACTTGCGTGTACTTAATCTAGACAAGTTTAGCATGACACAGGTAGACAGAGAAACAATGCTAATTAACACCGTCCAAAATAATTAAGTTGTTTTAAACTTTTTGTGTATGTGTTAATTTGATGAAAGTGCCCCTCTCAAAGCAATGGAGCAACTACTAATACATACTAGTAAATGTACTACTATTAGGGTGGCTAATTAGATGGACCGGACGGGTATGGACAGTGAATTAAATAGATGTTAGTCTATATACGTGGATTAAATGGATAATTTTTAATATTTGGACTAAATGGACTTGGACTAAATGGACATTGGACCAAATGGATTTGGGTCAAATGAACAATATTAAAGGAGAAACAAATAGATTTAAGATTAATTAATTGGCAAAAAATAACCATCACATATTGTCCATAATACTCATTTGTTTAACCCAGTGCTTTTATGTTGTTCAAATAGTCCAACTAAAATAAAAGTCAATATCCATTTAGTTCATTAGTTCAAAAAAAAAAGTCCAAATAATCCAAATTTAAGCATATGGACATGATTTGCCACCTCTAACTACTATATTTGTTATATTTTAATTGGCCTTATTTTTTTTAACGGCCACGCTTTTATACCAAACAATCCTCGCAACGAGAAAAAGAACTACAAAAATAGCAGATTTACAAGAAGAGAGTCTGTAAAACGAAAGATTACAAGCTAATGCACCAAATACCCAAACAACTCCAAACGAGCTACATTAGCTACATAATCAATGTAAGATAGAAAACGGATTGGACTTCCAAGTTATCCAATCGATAGAACTTTTGATACCTCTACTAGAAATCCAAAGCAACGAGAGAAGTTGGGCTTGAGTAAAAATGTCTTCATTACGGATCGAGCTTAAAGAGACCAAATTCGCTTGAACAAATCTATTTCGCCAAGACCAAATCTCTCTAATGAAGATGTATAACGAACTTGGTAGATTTTACAATGATTGATTGAGATAGATGGAGAAAATTCCACCACGTCTGAAATCAAAGACATATTAGGGGGGTCATTTATACGCCACCAATTCGAAAACTTACTCCAAATCTGAGGATGCTGTGGTGAACCGATTCCTCCTCAAGGCCACACAAATGACATAGGGAAGATAAAATGTATATGCCCCGAATAAGTAAATTGACACGAGTCGGAAGTCTATCATTTACCGCTCTTTAAATGCATATATTCACCTTTTTGGGACAAACGGGTTCCAATCTACCTTATATAACATAACATTGGAGCCCAGAATAGCACTATCAATAAGCTTAGAAAGGTTATTAACAGTAAACTTACCATTTGGGTTAAGTTTCCATCTCCAACCATCTTGTTGCTCGGAAGAAAGAGCAAGACTCCCAATGAGACGAGTTAGCTCCCTGACTTAATCTAAGGTCCTACCACGAGAGATCGAGCACCAATCCCAATTGCCACCCCAAATACCATTCAACACGGTCCATCTTTCATTTACACGGCAATGTTTATCAGATTCAAGAGCATAAAGGCGCAGGAAACAAGAACTTAACCTTTGACATGAATCTACCCAAATATCATTCCAAAATGAAGTTCCACTTCCAGTTTTCAAATCCCGAAGAAAAGAAAGACGGAAAGGAACACCAAGAGTATCAATAGTCAAACCAGAGCTAATAACATTATTCCAAATACTTTTATGTAAACCCGGACCGACTCTAGAACTGAAATCGCAATCGACACCATGAAACACTGAAATAACTTTGCACCAAAGAGCATTTTTTTCATTTAAGAATCTCCACCACAATTTTTCAAGAAGACCTAAGTTTTTAGCCCAGAGACTACCAATGTCCAAACCTCCCAACTTACTGGTTTGAAGGACACTATCCCAGTTAACCCATGAAATTTCATTTTTCTCCTCTTTAAAGCTCTAAAAAAAGCGCCTTCTAATCGACTCTAGCTGTTTTTGAATCACATTGGAAGCTTTAAAGATCGATAGATAATAAAGTGGTAAACTTCCACGAACCACTTTAGAGAGTGTGAGGCGTCCACCTATCGAAAGAAGACGAGATTTCCAAGAAGACAACCTAGAGTTAACTCGATCCACCACTTCAAGCCAACTTTATTTATTTCTCATATTTTTTTCGACCGATAAACCCAAGTTACAAAAAGGAAGGGAGTCGTGTTGACAATTAATACAAGTAGCAACATTAATAACTTTGGTCATATTGACACCAATACCGTAAAGTCTACTTTTCGAGAGATTCACTTAAAGGTCCGAAGCATCTTGTAACCAACCGAGAATCCTCACCAAGTTCTTTGCATTTTTAGTAGACCACCCGCCGAAAAAAATCGCGTCATCAGCATATTGAAATAAAGATAGATTAGACCCCTCATTTTCGAGGGATACCCCTTTATAAATTCCATTGTCACTAGCATCAAGAATTGAGACTTGTAAAGCCTCCGCTACAATAATGAACAAAAAGGGAGATAGCGGATCACCTTGATGAAGCCTCCTCTTTATCCGAAACTCATTAATTAGCCTTATTATTATTTTAGTTTGTTTTAAAACATTAACCACTTTTTTAATTAAGATATTTATATATTAATAAATTTACAATTTTACTTATCTTATTTATTTTTGTAAAGAAGATAATTATTATATTTATTGCATTTATTATGGTAAACTTGTTATTTTAATAAATAATTTTTAGATTTAATGAATCTTTATATTAAAATAAACTTTTTCTGTTAAAGAACAATTATAGTAGGACTAAAAAGTATATGTTTAAAATGAAACATAAGTTATTTGTTATTAGTTAATGATCAAGCATATTATGACATCTAATTAGAGTATGTAATTTGTTTTTGAAGATTCGTGATTAGATTTGAATCTAAGACCTTTCAAAAGATATATTTTTAAAGTAACTATTGATGGCCAATTGGATTAAGTTAGTTGGTTTATGTTTGATATGGTTATTTGTCAAATTAAAAGTTTGTCAGTTTGTTCGCGTATATGGCCGCTTGGCCATACCCACGTGCCAAATCTTCTAGAAGCAAGATTGGCCACACGGTCTGGCAGATCGGTCCACCTACCAAGCGCAGATCTAAAAGGAATCCTCGAAAGCAATGTCAATGCATTGGGAAGGAACGGCGCACCCTATTGTCCAGTGGACACTCGCCTGGCGTTCGGATAAAAGAGCCATCCGCCTGCACACCTCAAAAGCAGGGTAGATTCCCTCGGGAACAAACGGCGCATCCTTTTACCCAGACGCCTTGCTTAACCTTTTGGACCGAAGCTTGGCCTGTCAGATCACAAGGCTCAAGGAGCGCTACCTTCAAGGAGCAACATTCCACTACAGTGCTCTCAGCATTATAAATACCCCTCATTAAATGTAAGTCACATCCATACACACACAGTCATTTATTACACATACTTACGTGGCCATTCGGCTCTACATGTTATTGGCCACTCGGCTCAATCAGATTCTTACTCTCACACCGGAGTTGGTCTCGGGCTCTTCACCTGAGGCGAGCTAACGTGTGCTACTTTCTTATAGGCTTGTGGATAAGAAGACCCGGACGGCCCAGCGGCATTCTCGGCCCACTAAGAGGCCCAGCGGACTTTTGCATCTACAAACTGGCGCCATCCGTGGGACCCTAAATTCGATCTACCAAGTAGCTAAAGAATGGCGGGTCCTGCCCCAACATCACCTGAAGTTGAAATTCATGATGACAACCACAATAGCCTCACCAATGAAGAAATCATCGAGGGTCACCTTTCGGCCCTAAAAGAATTAATAAAAGACAAAAGCAACTGAGACTACATCAAGCCAAGGCTAATCAGTTTTGACGAGGGGGAAGAACACTCGGGAGATAAGGGAAAGAAGAAGGAAAGCCAAGGCGAGGGAGAGAAAAGCAAGGGGGAGAAGGTGGCAGATGATGATTTGGGAAAGCCTTTCAAATCATTGGCCAAGTGCCCCCTTAGCCGAAGGATCATTGAATACTCAGCCCCTAGCCATAGGATGCCGGCCAACGTTAGGATTTACGCTGGGACGGGTGATCCGGCTGACCACATCAACCATTTTAAAGGGATGGGGAACCAAGGGGAATGGCCCATGCCCGTATGATGCCGAATGTTCCAACAAACGCTAGATGATAAGGCCAAGGCTTGGTTTGACGAGTTGCCGTCAGGGAGCATAGACGATTGGGATCATTTGGAGGCCAAATTCCTCACACGGTTTGGGATGCTGAAAGCGTGTGCGAAGGACCCCATGGAGATCACGAAGATCATCCGAAAGGCCAACGAGAGCCTACCGGTATTCAAAGAAAGGTGGGTAAGTGAGTCCAATTCCATTCCTAATGTGCCAGATCTCATGAGGATCTCTTCATTCATGGGCTCACACAAGTGCCCTGGTTTGGCCAAGCGATTTGCTGAAAGCATACCAAAAACAGTGGACGAGATGTTGAAGCATGTGGACGACTTCGTCCGTGCTGAAACATCGTTCAGGGATGCTGAACTGCCCAGGGGAGAGTATATCCGAGGAGACAGTTCCCCGACGGGAGGCCAGAGGTATGATCGGGCCCAGAAAAGGGGTTTTGGGGGAAGAAGAGGACGAGGACGAGGAGCCTATCAAAATAGAAACTCCTACACCCAACCCTATACCTTGCCTTACCGTAACCCGCAACGTCCTTAAGAGGTGAATCGAATATTCACCCTAGAGGACTTATCCAACTCACCGAAGGAAATTTTAGCAGCAGAACACCAGCTAAACCTCCCGGCCCCACCTCCCTTGGTAGGAACACCAAAAAAAGAGAACATGGACAGATATTGTGACTACCATTGTGCGAAAGGACACTACACGAACGATTGTTTTCAGTTGAGGAGGCAATTAGAGGCCGCCTTGGAATCCGGGAAGCTTAACCACTTGATTAAAGACGTGAGGCAGAAAGGCAAGGGCGGTCAGAAGGGCCACCCTCAAAAGACCAAGGTGATAAACATGGTATCAGGGCATAGTGATAACCGAAAGAGGAAGTCAAGGTGGGTCAACGAGGACTGGATGAACGTCCCAATAACGTTCCCACCATGTCCAGACGAGGATCTGTCGGAATAAGCGATTGTGATAGAGGCTCAGATCGAAGGATACTTGGTAAGGAGGGTGCATGTGGATGGCGGTGCGTCCGTAGAAATAATGTACGAGCATTGTTTCAACAGCCTCCACCCAAGCATACAAGCTAGGATGACTAAGACGCACAGCACGGTGTCAGGATTTTCAGGAGAAAGTGTAAAGTCGTTGGGAAAGATAGAGTTGGAGGTGTGCTTTGGGGACGGAGGGTTGTTCCGGAGGGACATGATGAGGTTCACTGTCATACCTGCCCCTTCCCCATATAATATCATCCTAGGGAGGCCAGGGATAAGAAGGCTAAGGGCCATCCCGTCTACCATCCACGCCATGATGAAATTCCCAACACCTTGAGGTATCTTAACTCTCGTCACATCATCTTCAATTATTAACGAATGTAGAGAGATAGGAAAGAGGAAAATGGCAAAAGAAGAGCCAGAGAAACAGGAGGAGCGCCAAGACGTCAACTTGACAGAAGAAGTGCTGATCAACCCAGCTTTCCCCGAACAGCTGGTCACGATTGGGGGAAACTTGTCAAAGGAAGGCTCGGAGCAGTTAAAACAATTGATGAAGAACAACTTAGACGTCTTCGCGTGGGAACCGCAAGATATGACCGGAGTGCCAACAATGATCGCTCAACATAAGCTCAATGTGAACCCATCGGTAACGCCGGTGAGCCAGAAACGAAGGGTACTGTCTGCTGAGAAAAGTGAAGCCGTGGCCAAGGAGGTGGAAGAATGGGTAAAGGCAGGAATCGTGAGGCCAGTTAGGTATCCTACGTGGATATCCAACACGGTGTTGGTCAAAAAAGTAGATGGAGCATGGAGAATGTGCATAGACTTCAAAAATTTGAATTCTGCCTGTCCGAAGGACTATTACCCTCTACCAGAGATTGACGCCAAGATAGAAGCCGTCATGGGATACAAATACAAAAGCTTTTTAGACGCCTACAAGGGCTACCACCAAGTGCAAATGTCCCGAGAGGACGAAGAAAAGACAGCCTTCTACACCGATCAAGGGACGTACTGCTACACCAAAATGCCCTTCGGTCTAAAAAACGTTGGGCCACTTACCAAAGGTTAGTGGACACAGCGTTCGAATCGCAGATTGGACGAAACCTGGAGGCGTATGTGGACGACATGGTTATAAAAAGCAAGACTGAGAAGGAAATGCTGGCAGACATAGCTGAAACATTCGACAACTTACGAAAGATAAACACGAAGCTTAATCCAAAAAAGTGTTCTTTCGGAGTTGAAGAGGGCAAATTCTTAGGGTACATGGTGACATCGGAAGGAATAAGGGCTAACCCAGCCAAGATCAAAGACGTCACAGATATGCAATCGCCTAGAACATGGAACGAAATGCAAAGCTTAGCCGGGAAGTTGGCCACGCTTAACCGTTTCCTCTCAAAATCTGTCGAGAGATCACTACCTTTCTTTGACACTCTGAAGAACATAACCAAGGCCAACAAGGAAGAATACAGGTGGACGGAAGAAGCAGAGGAGGCTTTCCAACAGATGAAAAGAATGGTGATAGAACTGCCATCCCTCACCACGCCCAGGCCCAAAGAAACGCTTTCCCTATACCTGGCGGCAACGAAAGGAGCAATAAGCGCATTATTGCTAGCAGAAAGAAAGGGGATCCAAAGGCCAGTCCGCTACGTCAGCCGAACGCTACACGAGGCAGAAAGAAACTATGCTCCTTTGGAGAAGCTAGCCTTGGCACTTCTAAGCACATCAAGAAGACTAAGGCGATACTTCGAAGGACACCCAATCAAGGTTATCACAGATCAACCCGTAAGGCAAATCCTAAACAAGGCCAAAGCCTCGGGCAAGCTCGCCAAGTATGCCATAGAATTGGGTACATACGACATTGCCTATGAACCCAGAAGCGCCATAAAGGGCCAAGTGTTAGCAGACTTCCTGAATGAAGTACCAGTAGGGACGGACACTTCGAAAGACCTGGAAACACATGTTTCCAAGGAAGAAAAGGTCGATAAGGAGGAAGATTGGGTGCTATATACGGACGGAGCATCCAACCCGAGGGGCTCTGGAGCGGGTTTAGTATTGATCAGTGATAGGTGTGTAAACACCCATCTTTTCTACCACTTAATTACAATAATAACCGGACCAAAACGTGTATTTTATGTCTTTTATGTCGGAATTATGCGTGGTTTGTGTTTTTGTTGTGATTTAGGACGAAAAGGTGAAAAGTGGAGAAAACACGGGAATTCACGGGCATTTACGGACTTTTATTGAAGAAAAGGATGAAAGACGAAGTCAAGAAGTCAAAAGTGGATAAAGAACGGAAGTCCAAGACCAATTCTGAAGATTTATCGAAGAAAAAGTCAAAAGACGAAAGTTTACTTAAAGCCGAGGAACTCAAGTCTTATTTATCGAAGAATTAAAAGACGAGTCCAAAGAAATCCCGAGCCAAAAGTCATCACACTCCAAGATTAACAAAAAGATTAAGAAGGAAGGACTTGATGGTGCAATTAACAAGAAAGGAAGGAGAGAGGAAGCTTCCTCTAACCACTCCCTAATCACCTATATAAACCCCTCATTTTCATTCATTAAGTTTTGTTGACTAATAGTGACAATTAGTTCTTCCATGGTTGGTGGCTTGACAAACCATTCTTCCACTTTCATTTATGCACCTTTATTTACTTGTTATTTAAATACATGTTTTGCACCTTAATTACCTTTTAATTCCAAGTAAGTTTTTAATTTGTGTTCTTTAAATTCTTGTCTTTACCTTTCTTTATCATTTGATCAAGTTCTTTTTATCAATCTCATTCTACCTTTCTCTCTTTTTTTATTTCGGCTTGAATTTCGGATTAAGCAAGGTTTTGCTTAATCCATTTGCTTATCTTGATTAAAGTTTCGTCCTTTTTATTTCCTCCTACGAAATAAGCCACGAGATTGACAACCTTGTGTGCTCATTTGGAATTTTTCTTAAGTGTTTTGAAAGTTTTCTTTAAAGTTTTGATTTTATTGTTTTGATTTCATTTAAGTTTCGTGTTTAAAAGTTTGAAATACTTTAACTTTCTAGCTTATTGTTTCGTTGTGATTTCATTTCATTTAAGTTTTTGGTAACTGCTTATTAGAATAGCTTATTTAGTTCTTGTGCTTATTACCAAGTTGGTTCCATCGGAAAGTTAGGGTTTTCCACATTGCGACGGATAGCAACACCACATTCCGATAGTGACAGTATTGGCATAAGGGTTTTTGCATTCCGATCCGGGATTGCGACAGGAGTAACTTTACCTCATTCCGATCTGGGGATTGCGATCGCATATTGCGATCGCTCTTTCCAACGGCTCTTGAGGCTTGTTAAGTCGAAGTGCTGCCCAATTTTCTGTAGCCTCATTCCGACAGGTACATTCCGATAGGTACATTCCGACAGGTTACATCTTGGTATTCCGATAGCATACATTTCGATCTGGGCTACATTGCGATCTGAGGTTGTTAGGTTATTCCGATCTGAAAAGGTGACATATTCCGATCTGGGTTTCTTCAACATTCCGATAGGTGGTGTGTTCATTCCGATGGTAGGTTGATCGGAATATATTCCGATCTGGGTTAACTTTTATGTTTTGTCTTGTTTAATTTTTAGTTTATGTCTAATTTAATTTCCGTCACGCCTTTATTTTTAGTCATTTAATTATTTTACCTTCCGTCACGTTTTAAATATCGCACCTTAATTTTTAATTAGATTTAGATTTATTTTAACGCCACTTTACTTTAACGACATTTACTTTAACGTTTTGCACATTTAAATTTAAAAACCAACCAAAAATATTTGTTTCACCAAAATTAAACTGAGTCACATAGAAAACCTAGATCAATTCGATTAGATACACATCAACGAACACACAAATCTTTCTTACTAGGTAAAAGCCAAGTTATCAAATGGCGCCGCTGCCGGCTCTTTTCGTTAAGATCAATAGTTTTCTGTGAGAGACACGTTGTTTTTTGGGATCCGTTCACTTGTGAACGTTATTTCTCTTGCATAAAAAATAAAAAATCATAAAAATTAAAAATTGATAAAAAATCATAAAAATTAAAAATTTCAAAAATCCAAAAAGATTTTATCTTTCTTGTGTATATATTGTCTTTGTTTTTGGTTTTGTTTTCTTTTGCATTTTCAGGTGTATGCGTACTAGATCTTCTAATTATCAAGAGCCCGAGCCTCAAGAAGATTTAGATATGGCAGGTGTTAACAACAACATTCCACCGAACCTGAATAATAACAATAACAACAATGCTCTTCCACAGCCCGATCTTCGCACCATGGAGGAACTTTGTCAACCAACAATGTTTGGACGAGGAGGACCGATTGCGCCGATGCAAATCAACGCTTCTGAGTTTTCGTTGAAGCACCACATGATTCAGCAAGTACAAACAAACCCATTTAGAGGACTGCCTGATGATGATGCCAACAAACACCTCGACAAGTTCATTACTATCACCCAGAGCATGAAGTTGGCTGGGGCCACTATGGATGAACTTCGCCTACAACTCTTTCCACACACTCTATTACATCATGCCGAGAAATGGTTTGATCGTCTCCCGAAGAATTCTATTCACACTTGGGATGACATGACTCAACGCTTTCTTTCGCGCTACTTTCCACCATCCATGGTCACAAGCCTTCGCAATCAGATCAGCGGTTTCATGCAAGATCCCGATGAATCTCTTTTTGATGCGTGGGAGAGATATAATGTCTTGATCGACCGTTGTCCAAACCACAACATGCTTCCGGTCACCTTGATCGATACTTTCTACAACGGATTGACTTTTCGAGATCGTGATACGATCAATGCAGCCGCCGGTGGCACATTCATGAAAAGGAGACCCGAGGAGTGTAGAGAGTTAATTGAGAACATGACTACTCACCACAAGAACTGGGATTCCTCTGCTTCTTCTAGGAACAACCCGAGAGTCAATGTTTCCTCCACCTCAGCAAACCCTGATATGACCGAACTCACCCGTGTGCTGACTGAAATGAGCAGAAGTATGCAACTCTTGGCTTCAAACCAACAACAACAACAAGTTAAAGCTGTTGCTACTCTTTGTGAAACATGCGGCGGTCCTCACTCATACACCGATTGTCCTTCGACACAAGGAAATCCGGAAAATGTGTATGCAGCTTACGGTACTTATTCACCGGAAAATTACCAAGCTAGACAACAAGGGGATAGAAATCTGCTGAGCTACCGATCCAACAATTACCTTTCACCCGGTTTTTCTCCTCAAAACCAAAACCCCGCCAACAACTACACTAGAAGCAACCAAATCCCACCAAGAGCTTCTAATCCTTATCACCCACCCGCCCAACAAACCCCACCCAGTAATCCGGATGTTGAGGCCATCATGAGAACCCAAGGTGAGCAAATCAAGAATCTGCAGAGCCAAATTATCAATCTTAAAGGGGATATCACAAAGCAAGGAAATGAGATAAGATCCGAGCTTCGAAATGATATTCAATCCTCCTTCAGCAATCAAACCAATGATTTGAAGAATATGCTTGCTAGTTTCTTGCCCCCTGCTCAACCTTCTTCTTCAAGTTCTCTACCTTCAAACACCGTCACCAATCCGCGAGCCAATGTGAGTGCTATTACTACTCGTAGTGGAGTCACCATTGTAGGACCACCAATCCCACCCCCGTCATCTACACCTCCTCCACCACCATGTATCCCTACTCCTCCTACACCTAGTATTAGTGCACCATTACCGTCTCCGCCTCGACGTGATGAAGTTCCCACCAATGATCCTTCAACATCTAAACCGTTAACTACCATACCTGCACCTTCACCACCCAAACCCAATATCCCTTATCCTTCTCGCTTGGGCAAGAACAAAATGCTAAACAAGGAGGACGCTCAAGTGACTAGCTATATCAAGATGATTTCTCAAATGAATTTCAACATTAGCTTTCTTGAAGCACTTGTCCACATGCCCAAATTTGTTAAAGCATTTAAGGAATTGCTTAACAAGAAGGAGAAGCTGATTGAACTCGCCAACACACGCTTAAATGAAAACTGCTCTGCAGTTATTCTTAAAGAACTTCTGGAAAAACTTGGAGATCCCGGTCGTTTTGTGTTGCCTTGCGTGTTCAACAAAACTGAAGAATTTACTGCCCTTGCTGATCTCGGGGCTAGTATTAATTTGATGCCTTTGAGTGTTTGGAAAACACTGTCATTGCCCGACCTCACTCCAACAAAGATGACTCTTGAACTTGCAAATCGCACTCTCGCTTACCCTGTTGGTATAGCCGAAGACGTGTTTATCAAAGTTGGCACATTTACTTTCCCGGTCGATTTTGTTGTCGTTGATTATGAAATGAACCCTCGTATCCCTTTAATACTTGGTCGGCCATTCTTGAGAACCGGACGTGCTTTAGTCGATGTGGCCGAAGGTGAGTTAATCTTACGAGTCGGGGATGATGCAAAAGTTTTCAAAATGGGGAAGCTTACTAGTACAACTTTTGGAGGCCGAGAATCAGTGAATATGATTAATGTGCTAGATGACTTTACCGTCTACGAAAATCCTCTATTCGACTCTTGCATCGATAATCCACTTTTTCATGATGATGTGGATGATTCTCTCTCTACTTTGGACGCTTCTCCCATTTATGATTCGTCACCGGTCTTTGACGCTTATGATGATGATGATTCTAGCTCAGATTCGGATAATTTTGATTGTACTTCTGAGTATCCCGAGCTGCCCACTTTCGATGATTTTGATGAGGCTGATACTCTCTCGAGCGATTCTTCACATACTGAAGATCCTCCGCCATCACTCGATCCTACTTTGGACGATTATTCATTTGAGGAAGATTTTTCTGAATTTCTTAACACATACTTCCCTCATGAGAGTGATGCACCTCCTTTGGACTTTGAAGATTATCGTCTTGATCCTACTTTGGATTTGAAGAGCATTTTGTCCAAGGAGAAGAAACCGGTTGACACCAAAATCCGTTGCACTTATGATTTGACACCTCTTTGTCCCACTTCTGAGGACGAGGTTGTGCTTCTTTGCGGATCTTCTTCACACTCGGCTGAGCCGGAGTGCTATTTTCCCCTGAAGGAAAAGGTGTTCGATCCCGGTATTGAAGTCTTTAAGCCATCTCAGTATCCACCTGATGAAATAAAAGGAAAAATCTTTGGAAATCTTGAAGACATGCTTGCACCACTTCACCCTTGCTTCTACTGTGCTCCATCACTGCTTAAGGGAACCTTGCCACTTCTCTTTTGGCTTGCCTTGTTCGCCTTAAGCTTGTGCTTATTGATGGATGAAAACTATGTCTTTGATCCTGGTGGATATGTCTTATGCTTCTTCCGTTGATGATCAAGGTCGAGTCAGGCTCACGACTCGGTTAACAAAAACCAAGCGCTTCTTGGGAGGCAACCCATGCATCTATCTTTTCGCTTTCTTTATCATAAGTGTAGGGGGGACCCCTTGGATTGCTATTTCCTCTCCTCACTTCTTAATCAGGGATTCGAGCTTCAATGATCCACTCTTGATGATTCTTGACGACCCGTGATTCCATGTTCTACTTTATCCTGGTTCTATCCTAAACTCTTTTTGATTCACTATTTTATATTTTCTCAATATTAAAATAGGAATCTCTTTAGGGGTCTTTTCCTTATCGAAATTTAAACAACGTGCACAATGTCCTAAGTGTAGGGGAGTTTACTCCCACATGCTTAAACATTGAGGACACTGTTTATCTTAAGTGTAGGGGGGACTTCTATCGAAGTTAAGTGGTCTTTTCCTTGTTTTTGTCCTCATTTTAACCGGAAAATCAATTTTTCGACATTTTTCAAAATTTTTGATCTATTTTGGCCTATTAGTTGTTCCTTTTGTATAGTTATTTTCTTTCCTTATTAGAATAAATGTTTAATAAGTGGTTTTAATTTTCAAACGTTGTGAATCTTTTGACTCAACCCGAGTTTACTCTAGCTAGTATCCTTAACGTGTTTAAGTCAAGTTTTGCTAGGCTTTTATTTAGGGAGCTATAAAACGCGAAAGTCTTAACTCTCACGGGTTAAGAACAAGAACTTTTCGCAAGTTCCTATAATTGATCCTAGAGAGTCGTTTATCAAGGGAACTTTAAGATGCGATTTCTAAACTTGAAAGAGTCTAAGAATTTGCAAGATCCTATAGGCGACTCGAAAACCCAAAACTTTGATTTAATAGGCTAAGTATCCACAAGTCTCATTACTTGAGATTTTAAACTGTGGAGAACGAGAGATGATAGAGCCAATTATAAGTTCGGTATTCTTTCGTGAATTTATGTGAGTTAATTATAAGCCTATTCTCCCATCGCTTGCTAATAAATTTATCTGCTAATAAATAAGGTTGTACGATTTGAAAAGTTACTTAGATTCTAGCCCCAGATCGTTTAAAAGTTGCTCGGTAATGACGAGAGTTCATAGCCAAGGCATAACTTATGAAGCGGGGCGCGAAGATTGGCGAGTCCGAAAAGGCCCTAACAAGGCATGAGGGCTATGTTTTGCTGCTAAAGATCCAAAGTGATGTGAAGAATCATTTATCGAAAATCAATATGAAGGATCGAGACACACGATGTAAAGCAAACTCCCCAAAAGTCATGGAGAAGTGTATCCGAAAAGACCCTAACAAGGTATGAGGATAAATAGATCCAAGTCATAAAAGGAGGCGGATCGTTGTATATCAAAGTCCAAAATAAAGATTGGAGAAAAATGAAGAAGTCGTGGTCCAAGTATGAATCTCTCAAAACTTCAAGTGAAGAAATTCCAATTATGAAGAGAAGACCATTATTTCATGAACGTCTCTCAAGATTTGAAGTATGAAGTCGCTGCCAAATATCGGCCCGAGAAAGGTCTCAAATCGCGAACCAAGTTATGCCAAGATATGAACTTTCTGATATCCCGAGAAGCAGTTTTAAAAGATTTGGTCCTTTAGCTAACTATTGATTAAATCGTGCACTTTATTTTCAGACTAAATAATTATCGAAATAAGTCAAACAATGCATCTTCATGATCATTCAAGACAAATAATAAAATATAAGAGATACCCATAGGAATAAGGGAGTCTAAGTGAATAATTGGCCCACATGAGTTCGTGTTAGTTTACTAACTTATAATAACAATGATCTCGTTTTTAAGCTTGGTTTGGAGAAAGTGAAAAGTTGAGGATGATGATTATTCATGACATTTTCAAAACCCAAGGTATGCTTTTAATTTCTTTGCTTTGCATTTTTATAATTTTCTATCTCCTTAATAAAGGCCAATGTGGATTGATTATGATGAAAAGTGTAAACATGCTTTGTAACTAATGCATTGCATGAGGACATTGCAATGGTCAAGTGTAGGGGATTTGATAGGTGTGTAAACACCCATCTTTTCTACCACTTAATTACAATAATAACCGGACCAAAACGTGTATTTTATGTCTTTTATGTCGGAATTATGCGTGGTTTGTGTTTTTGTTGTGATTTAGGACGAAAAGGTGAAAAGTGGAGAAAACACGGGAATTCACGGGCATTTACGGACTTTTATTGAAGAAAAGGATGAAAGACGAAGTCAAGAAGTCAAAAGTGGATAAAGAACGGAAGTCCAAGACCAATTCTGAAGATTTATCGAAGAAAAAGTCAAAAGACGAAAGTTTACTTAAAGCCGAGGAACTCAAGTCTTATTTATCGAAGAATTAAAAGACGAGTCCAAAGAAATCCCGAGCCAAAAGTCATCACACTCCAAGATTAACAAAAAGATTAAGAAGGAAGGACTTGATGGTGCAATTAACAAGAAAGGAAGGAGAGAGGAAGCTTCCTCTAACCACTCCCTAATCACCTATATAAACCCCTCATTTTCATTCATTAAGTTTTGTTGACTAATAGTGACAATTAGTTCTTCCATGGTTGGTGGCTTGACAAACCATTCTTCCACTTTCATTTATGCACCTTTATTTACTTGTTATTTAAATACATGTTTTGCACCTTAATTACCTTTTAATTCCAAGTAAGTTTTTAATTTGTGTTCTTTAAATTCTTGTCTTTACCTTTCTTTATCATTTGATCAAGTTCTTTTTATCAATCTCATTCTACCTTTCTCTCTTTTTTTATTTCGGCTTGAATTTCGGATTAAGCAAGGTTTTGCTTAATCCATTTGCTTATCTTGATTAAAGTTTCGTCCTTTTTATTTCCTCCTACGAAATAAGCCACGAGATTGACAACCTTGTGTGCTCATTTGGAATTTTTCTTAAGTGTTTTGAAAGTTTTCTTTAAAGTTTTGATTTTATTGTTTTGATTTCATTTAAGTTTCGTGTTTAAAAGTTTGAAATACTTTAACTTTCTAGCTTATTGTTTCGTTGTGATTTCATTTCATTTAAGTTTTTGGTAACTGCTTATTAGAATAGCTTATTTAGTTCTTGTGCTTATTACCAAGTTGGTTCCATCGGAAAGTTAGGGTTTTCCACATTGCGACGGATAGCAACACCACATTCCGATAGTGACAGTATTGGCATAAGGGTTTTTGCATTCCGATCCGGGATTGCGACAGGAGTAACTTTACCTCATTCCGATCTGGGGATTGCGATCGCATATTGCGATCGCTCTTTCCAACGGCTCTTGAGGCTTGTTAAGTCGAAGTGCTGCCCAATTTTCTGTAGCCTCATTCCGACAGGTACATTCCGATAGGTACATTCCGACAGGTTACATCTTGGTATTCCGATAGCATACATTTCGATCTGGGCTACATTGCGATCTGAGGTTGTTAGGTTATTCCGATCTGAAAAGGTGACATATTCCGATCTGGGTTTCTTCAACATTCCGATAGGTGGTGTGTTCATTCCGATGGTAGGTTGATCGGAATATATTCCGATCTGGGTTAACTTTTATGTTTTGTCTTGTTTAATTTTTAGTTTATGTCTAATTTAATTTCCGTCACGCCTTTATTTTTAGTCATTTAATTATTTTACCTTCCGTCACGTTTTAAATATCGCACCTTAATTTTTAATTAGATTTAGATTTATTTTAACGCCACTTTACTTTAACGACATTTACTTTAACGTTTTGCACATTTAAATTTAAAAACCAACCAAAAATATTTGTTTCACCAAAATTAAACTGAGTCACATAGAAAACCTAGATCAATTCGATTAGATACACATCAACGAACACACAAATCTTTCTTACTAGGTAAAAGCCAAGTTATCAATCAGTCCCAATGGCATGTAATACACGTATGCTTTGAGGTTGAACTTCGACAACACAAATAATGAGTCAGAATATGAGGCCTCGCTAGCCGGCCTAAGAATAGCAGAAGAGATGGGAGTAGAACATTTGGTAGTAAAGGTGGACTCGAAATTGGTGGCCAGCCAGATCAATGGGGATTTTGTGGCCGCCAATGAAAGCATGATCAAATACTTGAGGAAAGAAAAGGAGCACGCAGAACGGTTCAAGAGCTTCAAAATCATGAACATGCCAAGAAGTAAGAACCAAAAGGCCGATGTACTAAGCAAGCTGGTCTCAGTGGCATTTAACCATTTGACAAAGGAAGTATTGGTGGAAGTGCTAGACAAACCCTCAACAGGCAGGGAAGAAGTGAATGCCATTGTGGAAGAAGAGGAAGATAATTGGATGACACCCATCGTAAGGTGCTTGGAGCAAGGGATATGGCCGCAAGATCACAACGAAGCACGTGCCCTTCGGATGAAAATCAACCAGTATGTAATGGAGGAAGGGGTGCTCTTCAAGAAATCTTACTTGATGCCGATGTTGCGATGCGTGGGGACACTACAAGCCAACTATATGATCCGAGAGATACATCGAGGAGCTTGTGGCATGCACTTGAAGACAAGGTCAGTGGTAGACAAGGTGCTTAGGCAGGGATACTATTGGCCCACGATGCACCGTGACGTGAGGGAAGAAACAAAAAAGTGTGACGCATGCCAGATTCACTCACCAGTGCCCAAGATGCCCAAAACGCTAATGACATCAATCATGGCCCCATGGCCGTTCTTCCAGTGGGGCATGGATGTGTTGGGTCCATTCCCCGCGGCACCAGGTAAGGTCAGGTGCATCATTGTGGCAATTGATTATTTCACTAAGTGGTTGGAAGCAAAGCCCTTGGCCAACGTAAAAGGCAAGGACGTGATAAAATTTGTGTGGGATAACATTGTCTGTAGATTTGGCCTACCACATGTAATAGTGACCGACAATGGGACTAACTTTGTGAATGACCCATTCAGGACATGGTGCAAAAAACTCAATATTAAGCAAATGAACACAGCAGTCGCACACCCACAGGCCAATGGTCTCGTGGAAAGGGCAAACAAGTCACTCATGGAAGGGCTAAAGACAAGGCTAGGTCGGGATCGAACGGGATGGGCAGACGAACTGCCAAATGTACTCTGGGCACACAGAACCTCATTAAAAACAAGCAATGGAGAGACCCCCTTCAGCCTAACATACGGAAGTGAGGCCGTGATCCCTGCAGAGATAGGAATGCCAACACATAAGACGCTTGTGATCAAGGATGAAGAAGCCAATGATGAAGAGCTCAGACTCAACTTGGACCTGTTGCAAGAAAGAAGGGAGGCCGCAGCCATCCGGGAGGCCAAATACAAGAAAAAGATGGAACAGTACTACAACAAGAGGGTCAGAGCCAAGTCTTTCAAGGTGGGGAGCTATGTTTACAGAAGGAACGAGGTCAGCCGTGTGGAAAAACCAGGAAAGCTGAGTCCAACATGGGAGGGCCCTTACAAGGTGACGGAGGCCTACATGAATGGCTCATATAAGCTGGAAAAAGTAAACGGCAAGGCCGTACCACGCACCTGGCACGCAATTAACTTAAGGGAGTGCCACATCTAGCCTAATGCTCAAGCTTGTATTGTCATTGTAATGTTTTAGTTATGAAATTAATCAAAAGCTATCTCCCAGCTGAGGAATAGCAATTTTCCCTACATGATAAAGGAGTATAAACATAAGAGAAAAAGTGGCCCCCTCCGAAAGGCCAATCACCTACGGTAGGAAACGTGTGGCCAGTGTTTATAACCACCCTTTGGAAAAGAACAAACACATGAATGGTTCTAAATAACCCATGTGCATAGATAAACAAAAAGCGATCCTAACGTGATCGATATCTAAATAGGTAAAGAAAAAGCGACCTCGACGGAAGGCTCGCAACCTCCGGAATCGATAAATATGGTCGATGTCTATGGAAGGGGAATAAAGGGTTAAGTGGCTCCGAGTGGAACTTAGATCCCTCCACTCGATATATGTAGTCAATATTCCCCAACCAAAACCAAGAGTTGAATAAATATCCAAGTGGCTCCAGAGGGCAGGTGATTCCTCCCGGCCGACCAATGTAGCCAATGTTCACTCTTAAGAAAAAAATACATACAAGTCGAAACACCTATGGGTTCAAGAACGAAATGCCAAAAGGGAAGGGCAATTAAAAGATGCATAGATAAAAAGGCACAACAGCCAAACATACGGGTGGACACTGAAAAATGTACGAGCAAGTTAAGGCCAATGGCCGTCTAATTGTTATTACAGACATATTAATATAAAGTTCAGAGCAAATCACTGGGCAGAAGAGCAATCCTGCAGAAGGGGTCCTTGGCCGGGAGTCACTTCTCCATCTGGCATCAAGTTTTGAAGCTCCATTGGACTTCTAAAGCACGCCCGAGAGACCTTCTCCACAAAGGGATACTTCTTCACAAATAAGGCCTCGAATGCCTCCACTAAGCCAGTCTCTGTCACAGAAGAGTCAACACAGGACGCCTCGGCCAAAGCAGCAGCAATTTCTTCTTCAGTTCTCCCACTGCTCACGGCCTGCATGAAACCCAAAGACATAGCAAGGCTGAAAACATCCCCATGAGCAGATTTGTACTCTTTGCTAGCTAGGAGGCGTCGAACAAACACAGGAAAGAGGTCCTTCACCAAGTTCTTCCTCAGAGTGGCCTAACGGCCCAAATCGACGGCCAACCTAGTATTATCAGTCCTTAACCCTTGGGCATCTTCCTCAACAGTCTTTAGCTCATTTTCCAAGGTAACGATCCTTGCATCTCTTTCTGCAATCACCTCTGTGTGAAGCTTCTGTGCCTTTTCAAGAGCGGCCAAGCGCCCAGCCATGTCCATCTCCGAGGAAAGAAGGAGATCATGTTCACCAAGGAGCCTGTCATAGTCCCGACGGCTCTTTAGCAGCTCCTCGTTAGCAGTATCAAGAGACATACGAAAAGCCTCCAACTCGGATTGGGAGGACACACAAGCTTTATGCTCTTCCAGCAAAGATTCAAAGCGGAGTAGAACATTGGACTGCATCTGGGTACTCTGAGCCAATCTGCGCCAACTGGATCGTATGGCCACCTCATGATCAATACCTTCATTAAAATATACAAGGTCAGCAGGAGTAAAGAGGTTGGCAAGCAGGTCACGGCAATCCTTGGATTTGTCCACACGAGTAGACTCAGTAATGCCCCACTGAGGGTTGAAGGGTCGCTTCCCAAAACGCTTGTAAGGATCACCTGCAAAGACAAAGTAAACATAAGAGGAAGGACATGCGCTCTGAACAATAGTAATGCAATGGACGAATGAAATGGCCTTACGGTAGGAACTCTCAGCCTCGTCAGGAGTAACGTCTGCATCCAAGTTAATGGGTTTAGAAGCATCACCTGGGAGAGAAAAGCGACAAATATAAGAAAAAATATGTAAAAAAAAGAAAGAGAGAGAAGGGAGTGGGAGCTAACCTCCAGGAAAGGCAAGATTTTCGCCGTCAAGAGAAACATGGCGCCCACTAGGAACAACAGATGGGGGACGAGAGGCAGATGAGGGGGGATGCTCCTCTTCATGAGGCCCACCTTCAGAAGCTTGCGGTTGAGATAAGGCATCATCAGTATGCTGTCGAAGGTCCTCCATAACATTGGGCCCCCCGGCTGAAGGAGTTGGAGGATGAGACTTTCTAGCATCATCTGCCTCAACAGGGCTAGGAGTAGCCGAAGGAGGAATAACGGGAGCCTAGCAGCTTTACTCTTCTTATGAGAAGACGCATTCTTCTTGTGAGAGGAACCCTCACCATCGGCCTTTCTCTTCGACTTCCTAGAATGTGTGGTAGCTCGGGTAGCCCTAGTGCCAGCGCTATGAGAGCCGCCAGCCGCTACGTCCTCACGAGCCGCTTTCTCAACAGCACGCCTTTGCTTTCTTTCGCGATCGGCAACAACCCTAGCATCGACGGTCTCGACTTGTTCCATGGCAAGAGTCTTTGGGGGGATAGGAGCATCCTTGGCCAAAGGGGAACTAGTGTAGGTAGGGACAACTGTGCCTTGCGGTAAAGGATCACCCTTGTGAATGGACGCACCAGCAAAACGAGGAATCCTCAATAACTCAGACATGGTAACACCTGCAAAAAGGGGAAAAGTTAGTCAACGTATAGGACGTGAGGAACCAAGCAAGAGAAAAGAGGAAGACATTACTTTCCCCGGTCGGACCACTGAGTACACAATCGAAGCCTGGATACTTCCAAAAAGGGGAAAGACGGTCGGCATACAAGAGACTTT
Source organism: Glebionis coronaria (assembly GCA_025667525.1). Lineage (NCBI taxonomy): Eukaryota > Viridiplantae > Streptophyta > Magnoliopsida > Asterales > Asteraceae > Glebionis > Glebionis coronaria. The sequence goes on from CM046874.1 coordinate 176,484,343, forward strand.
GGTAAGGCCTCCGGAGGGGAATGGCAAATTCGCAAAGTTTTTTGGCATCGATCATATTCTGAAACTTGGGGAAGGGGATCAGCCACGCTGGAGTCATGGTGCCTCCATGGAATAGCAATGGGAGCCGCCCTGCGATCGACAAAGAAAAAGAGACCTTTCCAACCTTTCAAACTAGTAGGGCCATCTTTAAGAAAGGCACGATAAGGTTTGGCACCGCGACTCTGGAAGGAGAACCAGTCCCCTACTTTACAAAGTTTATAAAACAGGGGGAACAATGCGACGGTAGGAGTGACATCCAAGCCACGACAATAGACCTCGAAGAGAGTAGCTTTATTAACACCAATAGGAACAAGCTGTGAGATATGTACACCAAAATGTTCAACGACCCGAAGAAAGAAGGAGGAAAAAGGAATACGAAGACCGCCTTGAGAAAAGTGGTGGACGTAAAGACCAATAAGGTGAGAAGGAAGTTCATTCATGCGAAAATTACGAGAGGGAGCAGAAGGATTCAGATCCGAGGGAATGTGGTAAGCTGCGGCCACGCGGCGCACATGATCCGAACTCATATCGGAATGGTAAAGATGCATGTCAAATTTGGGCATAAACTGGGCCTCATTAATGGCCTCACGCTGTTCTTGGCTTGGGAGGCCAAGCTCATAAGACCCGTCGGAAGACATAATGACAGGCCGGGGAAGACCAGGAAAAAGACAAGAAAAGAAAACTAATAAAGAGAAAGACAGACCTGGGAAGAAGAGATGTACCTCACGGCTCTCGACGGTAAAAAAGGGGGAAGGTAAGAAATGAGAAAGGAAAAGGGGGTATTTATAGGCCCCAAGGGCCGACCAAAGGTCATTCCATCAAACAGTAAAAACACGTGGCACCTTCCTCGACCACACAAAAACGCTAATGCCATCCAGCTGGCCGACAAAGCACGCAGAGGCATTAAATGGGCACGATTACCAGTATTTTGACCGAGGGTAATTATGAGGGTAGGTACGCACCCACAAAAAAAAGAGGTGGGAGGAATAAAATACTCATGAGCTACGAGTACAAGACAAAATAAAAAACGGAAGGGACGGCAGTACGGTTAAGTATTAAATCATCAATGCTTCACATTGATAATCCAATACTGGGGGACATGTTCGCGTATATGGCCGCTTGGCCATACCCACGTGCCAAATATTCTAGAAGCAAGATTGGCCACACGGTCTGGCAGACCGACTCACCTACCAAGCGCAGATCTAGAAGGAATCCTCGGAAGCAATGTCAATGCATTGGGAAGGAACAGCGCACCCTATTGTCCAGTGGACACTCGCCTGGCGTTCGGATAAAAGAGCCATCCGCCTGCACACCTCAAAAGCAGGGTAGATTCCCTCGGGAACAAACGGCACATCCTTTTACCCAGACGCCTTGCTTAACCTTTTGGACCGAAGCTTGGCCTGTCAGATCACAAGGCTCAAGGAGCGCTACCTTCAAGGAGCAACAGTCCACTACAGTGCTCTCAGTACTATAAATACCCCTCATTCAATGTAAGTCACATCCATACACACACAGTCATTTATTACACATACTTACGTGGCCATTCGGCTCTACATGTTATTGGCCACTCGGCTCAATCAGATTCTTACTCTCACACCGGAGTTGGTCTCGGGCTCTTCACCCGAGGCGAGCTAACGTGTGCTACTTTCTTATAGGCTTGTGGATAAGAAGACCCGGACGGCCCAACGGCATTCTCGGCCCACTAAGAGGCCCAGCGGACTTTTGCATCTACAGAGTTTAAACATTTGACAAAAGTGAGATATTCACACTTAGGGGCCGTTTGGTTGGAGTATATTTGAGGATATTGAGGATATTCAAAATGCTTATATTTTAATTTCCCCCAAATATTCTGTTTGGTATTATCAAACAAGGAATTTAAAATTCCCCGAATTACCAAAATGAAGGATATTAGAATTACTTCAAAAAGTGAGGAATTTTAATTTACTTGAAAATTATTTTTTATAAACTTTTCTTATAGTCGTTATTATTCGGGGTTTTATGTTTATATAAAAAATTATAAAATTTAAGAAATTTATATAAATATTTAATAAAAAATTTATATCATTTTTTATAAAATTTATAGAATTTGTTATAAAATATATATAAATTGTTTATAAAAAATTTTCAAATTTTTTATAAAATTTATATAAATTTTTTATAAGATTTATTTAATATTTTTATAAAATTTATATAAATTTTTTATAAAGTTTATATAAACTTTTTATAAAATTTAATGAATTTTTTCATTAAATTTATAAAAAATTTATAAAATTTAATGATTTTTTTATAAAACTTTTATAAGATTTATATAAATATTTTCATAAATTATATAAATTATTTATAAAATTACCCCCTTTATTCATTTGGCAGAATGAAAAATGAATAAAAAACTAATATAAGTATGTGAGACAAGGCAAATTACAGCCGTTCAAAATAAACGAGATCTATTTAGAGCCGTTGAAATACCCATCGCCCATGCCTTTCTCTGTTCGTTTCAGATTAACATCGCCCATCGCCCATCCCACATCTCGCTTCCTCCCCCACAAAATTCCTCATCCCATCTCACATCCCACCTCTCTCAATATCTCTCTCTAAAAGCAATTCTCTCAAAACACAATCCCTGATCCGATTTGAAGATTTTGGGGTTTTTTTTTCCGGCACCACCTGTTATTCACCGGAATAAAGGCAGTTTCACTAACACGAGATTAAAAATTAAAGGTATGCTCTAATTGAATAATTTTTTTGTCTGTTCTTATATTTTCATGTAGTTCCGTTATGGCAGTGTGCGGGTCAAGGACGTATAGATTATATGTTCCAATCCATTGGCTTCTACACGGACCATGAGTTCCATTTGACTGTTCTTGTATTTTCATGTGTTGGTGATTGTTAATGTAAGACGGTTGACTGTTCTTATATTTTTTTAGGCTTTTTTTTTAATTATTTTTATGTTATGGATTGGAAGATAATGTTTTCATTTCTTTTGACATCTGAGGCGTTTAGCATTTGAATTAAAATGTATAATTTGATGAACGCTTTATATTTAGATGGAGATGAATACTCTCAAGGACATGGTGTTGGGTAAATCAGCTCCCTTGGTCAGTACATTCAGGCTGAGCTATTACTCTATATTAAACTTGATGAGACGATCCGAGGGTCAGTTTACTGCAGAGCATGTTATCAAAAATTCCTTTCACCAGTTTCAGTATGAAAAGGTTTCTTCTCACCCTAACTTTTGCCGTTGTTATCTTCTTTTATATTTGTATATAAAATGATGGTTCTAACATGTCTTTCTATTCATTTGAGACCTTACCTGATATACGCAAAAAGCGAGCTTATGAAACAGAAGCCAAAATCCAAATAGGCCATAAGCCCGCTATATAAGCAGAAACAAATACCCCCTTAAGGGGGTAACTTTTCACATACATCAAGCTCACATTATTGATTATTCATTCAACCAAATCTACGGCGATTCATCTATTAGTCAATATCGCTATCTTAAGGGTTTTTTGTTTCGGCTTATATAGCTTTGCATCTAGGTACAATCTACCATAATTGCAAAACCCCAAAAAACGACAAATAATTAGGCACTGTAAACCTTAAGGGGGTTTTGTTTCGGCTTATATAGTCGGCTTATCATTTAATTGGTTCCGGGATTACGTTTCATAAGCTCACTTTATGTCGCTTATTTTAAAACTTTTCGGCTTATATAAGTTTAGTATATGAGCCAAAAAGTTTAAAATAACCCATAAGAAGTGAGCTAATGAAACATAAGACCAAAATCAAATAAGCCATAAGCCGCCTATATAAGCCGAAACAAGCACACCAAAATAGGGAGATGATTGAGTTTGGAGTTTTGGATTAGTTTCTTGAGAATCTGTTGAAATGTGAGATATAATAAGCTTATATATAGGGGCATTTATATGTAAGATTTGATTTTTGCTTATATATCAGTATTAATAACCACCATCAATCAGATAAGTTGAAATTAACTAGAATGAAAGACGAAGACCTTTTGACCAGGCTTCAAGCCTAGTTGTAGTGCAACAAAATGTTCATCACTCTAAATGCTCTCCTTAAGTAGCTTTTTGGCCATGTTGATTTTGTTATAAGAGGCTCTTATGAGTAAAAGCATTTTGATTTTGCATGCGTCCAACTCTCTAAATATAAAGGCCCTTAGATATGCATATCATAGTATGATTCTGGTTTTTCATTCTTATTTATATTAATAATAATGTGGACATGTAAAGGCCATACATATGCACATGAGAAGTTTTTTTTCTTTGTAAAAGATGATATAGGTGGAATGAGGTAACTCCTTATAGCTTTAATGTTTCTGTAAACATAATTAAAAAGGGGACACTTAGGGGCTGTTTGATAAAACATAATGATCTAGCACTGAATGATTAATAATACTGACTGATTCAAAGACTCTGTATGAATTTGTTTTTGTTGTTTGGTAACTGACGTAAATAAACATTTTGAATGACAAAAAATCAATATATTAGTTTTCTGATAAATAAAAATATCTTTTTTAACGTTTAATTTTTTTAATTAGTGATACATGTATCGTTTTTCTTTAATATAGTGCAAGAACCAAAGGATTTTATTAAAGTTGAGAAGTTCAAAAAAAAAACATTTCGAATTTTGTTACTAGGACTAGAATTTGTTTACGAACATTCATTGCTGCTTTTAATAATATTGTAATTAGAATATTTTGAAATAGGAAAATTATTATTAAAGCAATATCATCCATTGATATAAAAGTATCCAATAATAATAGTAATAAAAATGTTATCAAATGGTAAAATATAGCACAAAGAAATAAGCGCTGAGTGATTTTGCTTCCTTTCAATGAAGAATCGGTCAACACTGTTTTTATCATTTAGAGGTAATTTTTGCTTCTCATCAAACACACTTAATACTTACCGACTCAGCATTCAGTGTTGAATTGCCCAATTAAACACCAATCAAACAGCCCCTTAGTACTTACATGACTTAATAGCCTTAAGTGTATCAGTTTTTTGTTAAATTTCAGCATGTGAGCTTTCCTGAATAATCTATTTTTAGCTTGCAGCATGGCATTTTTTCAGTGCTAGAATATAAAAACAAAACATCTCTTTTAGAAACAACTTTTCTGCGCAAACATTTCACGATTGTAATTTTATAAACACGGGATAAATGGCTGCGACCCACTCCGTTGCAACCATCACAAATGATAAGCATCAGGTATGAGCGACACTAGACTATTCTCATGGTCTAATATTTTTGTATCATAATCTTGCGATATGTATATGGCTATAAAGATATTTGGATGTGCAACATTAAACTTATTCTCGCATCATTTTTGTGTTAAAATAACGTGAATATGATTGGGCATACGATAATTTGATTTGCTAAAAGATGTTATTGGTTGCAGGGTCTGCTTAATGGAGGCAATGAGAGGCTAATGTTTTCTTATGGCCATGGTGTTGAAGCTTCACCACAGCCTTAATATCAAGTGACTGATCCTACAATAACCAGCTTCTCATTTCTTCAGTCGTGCCCACTTACAAATAATACATCAGGTACGGGCCAAACTATACTATTTTCATGGTTTAATAATTTTGATACAATAACCTTGCAATATGCAAATGAATGGCGAACCACGATTACAAAGTAGTGTGGCCAAAAAGGGACGTTAAACAATCATTGCGCTATGAGTTGCTTCAAGGACACTTGAAGGCTAGGGCAGATTGTCGTAATGACATTGAAAAAAAATTCGTTGACGTTGCTGACCACTGAGGTAATTTTCTTAAACATGTCGTTTCTCATGTCCAAAAGCAAATTACTTTACTAAGACCTGTTTCTTACAAATTAGCACCTTCACATTCCCATTTTAGTTTTACCTTTAGCTTGAGTCTAAATTCAGATTGAGAACCAGAAAACACTTGAGAGACATGGAACCTAAGTCACACCTAATTCTTTTGGTTTTTGGTGATCCACAGGAAAAGCTTGAAGGGAATAATAACAAGGATGGCAGTTATGTGATGTGTAACAAATAATGAAGATAAAAGAGGTTGTCGACTTCAAGTTCGGGTGATGTGGAAGTGTTGATTAGTGCTACTGAACCTGGCGTGCCTTCCAGGTGACTACCATAACTCATAAAAATAACATTTTAAGTGTAGCTTCAGGCTCACACCTTTTTTAACTATAAGCTGCATATTCCAGTTCCATTATCGGATAAGATCATTCTTAATCAATAATAGAAGATTCACCAACCTCAACTATAGAAATAACCTTCTTGCGTGAGCAATGGGTAAAAACATCTGTATACATGAAGTGTTTGGGATTGATTATTAAATATTGCTCTAATTATGTGATAATATATAAGTAACCAAAGAAAAAAGAAAAACTACTCACACACTTTACTTTTTAGCTTTGGATAATTTTAAAATAAAGCTTTTGACATTATGCCCTTTCTTGATTATTTTGCATGTAGGCATAAAGTGGTTTACATCCTTTTGTTTGAACAACCTCTAGCAACCATGGTTGTCAGTCAGCTGACCGACCTGCTCAACGACACTAAAGCGCTACTAGCTTCCCAGGATGTATGAAGGCCACCACGTTCCACAAGAACCAATAGCCTAAGAAAGGCGAAGAAATGCGTTTAACACGCTATAGATACAAAAAAGGTTTTCTAGATTGGCTTGATAAAAGATATAGTAGAAATTTTCATTTTTATATTCTTAAATACTTTAGATGTCGGTAACAATTTTTTCTCCATATTTATATGTGTTTCAGACATATTTCTCTGTTATGAACCCTGATCCACGCTTTCTAAACGCCTGTTCATTATGTATCGCTTCTTGACTTCTCCCGATTCTTATTATATCAACGTCTTCTATATCTAACTCGCGGCAACGCGCGAGCATCAATCCTAGTTTATATAAAAAGTGAAAATTCTATTTTTATTCTTTTAAATAAAAAAATTCTATTCGTTAATTGGTTTAATTCAAAATCAAAATTTCAAAATATTATAAATTTATGTTAACTAAATAGAATTTTAAATTATAAGAAATTTTAATTTACTAGATATTAGAATTCTAGAATTTTAGTAACAGCAATTATTTTTTTAAATCAGTCAATCAAATCATAAAAGTACATAAGTAAATATAATCATTAGACACAACACTTATTTTTTTTAATAACCGTCTAAAAAAGAATAAGTTATTGTGAATATACAGTAATTAGTACCATTATTTTTGTTTTTTACCTATTAGGTTGGTGGGAGTGGTACATAATCCACTCATCGTCACGTCAGCGCCATCTCAGTTTTTTAACAAACTCACTACAATTCATCCAAACTCTCCAAAGGAGGTAATGACACTCACCCAAACTCACTACAACTCACATTTCATATCTATTTTTTTATTATTTAAACACATCTCACTCACAAAAAACATCCACAAATGAACAAAAAAAAAAAAAAAAAAAACACTTGGACCCACAATCTTTTAACTCACTCAGGGTGAGTCTAGCCCTTTTTTTTTCTGAGAACTAACTAGCGCGCGAGTTTAAGCATGGAAATGGAAGCTACGCGTGATTTAATGTGTCTCGCTCGTGGCTTTAGTGTCACTCCCACCAGCCTTATTTTCTTTAATTCAGTTTTTAATATAAAATTATGAATGAAGAAAAAAAACTACTACTAAAGATTTTTAACTAGGTAAAAGCATTTTAACTGCAAAATAAAACATGTAAACCTTGTAAATGAGTTTGACAACCAAAAAAAGTAAACTATAAATCAAGTTTGGTTTATGCAAAGCGGAAAAGTAACTCCAAAAGCAAAGTTGACCTACGTGTGGAATTTAAATGCAATAGCTGGACACAGTGGGAAGGACGAGGCAATTAGTGTGGAGTGTATGATGGACTACAGAGTATAGAGTAATGGAGTGCCTATTGACCCTCACCAATGCTGCTACGTCACTAACCAGCTTGGTCCCATTTCGTTTTGAAGATAAAATATTTTTTAACAGATTGTTGCGTGATACAGTATTGTAAGACTGAACGGAGTGGCCTTAAACTCGGCTTGGTTAAGTTGCGTGTGATATGTCTGTCATTCCCTCAAAGTCACTCACGCGCGAATTGATCTCTATGATAAAAAATATAAGCAGACCCATCAGTTCGAGTTTAAAATCGCGTCTCATATTAATTTTTTTAATTACTATTTCTACTTAATTTTTATCCCTTCTTTTTTCTATAAAATTCTCTTTTTACTTTCCATTTATTCCCATCTTCTTCTTCAAACACCAAAATATTATTGTTGAGAGGTTTTGAAACTTATTAGTGGGTTTTTCATTCTTAAAATATTCGTGTATCGTTTTTAATTATCTATGTGTTGTTTTTAGTATCTTTGTAATATTTTTATTTACATGTGTATCGTTTTTATTTACCCGCGTGTATCGTGTTTGGATAAAATGTATGAATAAAAATTTTTATTTTATTAAGAAAAAAGTAGGGTGATGTGTAGTAAGTTGTACTGAGTTGTAGTGAGTGTCATTACCTCCAAAAGCGAGTTTTAATGAGTTGTGGTGAGTTTATTAAAAAGCTGATTTGGCGTTGACGTGGAGGTGGGTAAATTTGCAACCACTTCTCCTAGTCTAAGAGAGGATGACATTTATAATGCAAGAGTTTTATAAAAACTTTTTATTTTGTAAAAAAGTTATTAAAAACATTTAATGCATTAGAAAATAGAATTTAAAGATACTTTTTTAATAATAACTTGTAAATTATCAAGTTTTTTGCCGGTTAATTGGTCGTGAGCAAGCTAAAAAGAAGTTATCAACATCGTCGTCAACATGGAAGTCTTCATTTGTTGATTTTGCAACCAACAAATGAGAGAAAATGAATGACACTGGCTCGTGAAAAAGAAGCAGCAACAACTTTCATACTTTTCTATCAAACAACGGGAGTTAGATTTACAGGAGGCAGCTCAACGGGAAGCAGCGGCCTTGAAAAAAAAAATCTCGAATTAAAACGTCGAATAATTGAGCTTGCTGAAAAAAAATGAGATAAAGACTTATTATATTCTACAACAGTGAAATCAACCTAAATTTGCCTCTATCCCACAACAATCCTTGCAACAAATGAAAGACGAAATCAAAGAAACTTATACTAGTAATTTAAATTATTAGTATTAGATTTAATTATTATTGTAATGTTTTTTTATTTGAATTATTATGTAATATTTTTTTAATTTAACATAATGTTTTTTTATTAAATGTAATATTTCTATTTTCTGATTTTTTTTAACTAGGTCGCGCTAGGTCGTTTTGTTGGGGCAAATAGGTCGTTGTAGATCGTCGGAGAAAGAAAGCTGATGTTGCAGAAAAAATAAAAATTGCACCATGTCGCTGTTATGGTGAAAGAATGATAATGACAAGGTTTGGGTTTCTGTTTTGGCCATGCTCTACCCAAACATGCTTTACTCGACCTAAAAGTGTTCAACTCATATCACGTGTCAGTCGCTGGAATAGGTAGAGCCTAAAAAAATTGGATAGAGTATGCCACGTGTCAGTCACTTGGATAGATAGAGCAATTTTTGAGTAAAACGTGGCTTAAACCGAAAAAACACAAATGTTTGACCAAATAACGTTTACATCATAGAAACATGGCTAAAAACCGAGATTTTCTCAAAGATAAATGAAGGAGGAGTATTAAAATAAGGTATTAAAAAGATAATTAAAATAAGGGTACTAAATACAAGGTTGTAGTTGTACTCACTACATACGAATTATCTACAATAAAATTGTCACAAACGTGTCTCCACTTAACATGATAGATAATAATAGGGCTGTAAACGAACTGAACGTTCAGCGAACCGTTCGTCAAAAAATTCGTTTATGTTCGTTTATTTAACAAATAAATGAACACGAACAAGATTTTTGGTCCGTTTAGTTAAATAAGCAAACGTGAATAAAGGCTTCGCTCGTTCATTTACGTTCGTGAACGTTCGATTATGTCCGTCTGATTACGTTCGTTACGTTTTATTAATATCCCAAATGTAAAAAATAAAATAATAAACTATATAACAAATATTTATAAATGTCTAATAATAATATATTACTAATATAGTACTTGGTTAAGTATTTATAATTTCTCTTAAATTATACATTAGAGCTAAAAATGGAAAGACATGACTAATGAGATGAAAAATAAAGAATATTTTGAGATATGATAATTATATAAGTATATAATACGATGAAAGAATATTTTGGGATATAATGATTATATAAGAGCACTGGGTATCATGGCGCCGTGGGGTGCCAAACCCACGGCGCGAGTCGCGTGACCACTCCCCGAACCCAAAAAACCCACGGCGTCCGGCTGCTGCGTGACCCAACTCACGCCGCGTGACTCTTTGTTTCTGTGTTTTTTTTTTTTTTTTTTTTTGTGTGTATTGGGGAAGAAGGAAGGGGTATTGTGTGTAGGGGTGTCGGAAAAGTTGACCCGACCCGAACCCGACCCGAACCCGAACCCGAATAAGCCTATTCGGGTCGGGTCATTCGGGTTCAAAAATATATTCGGGTCAATTCGGGTTGACCCGAATTGACCCGAGTTCTAATTGGCCTCGGGTTCGGGTTAATATTTTTTAGCCTTGACCCGAATTGACCCGACCCGAATTGACCCGAACCCGACCAACCCGACTTGACCCGAGTTTTTAAACACATTTTACATTGAAAATCTACTCAAATAATCCAATTTTTATTTTTTTTACTCATACCCGGGTTGACCCGAACCCGAGTTGACCCGACCCGAATTGACCCGACCCGAGTTGACCCGAACCCGACTGACCCGAGTTCTAATTAGGCTCGGGTTCGGGTTTGATTTTTTTGAGTCTTGACCCGACTTGACCCGACCCGAGTTGACCCGAACCCGATTGACCCGACCCGATTCTCACCCCTAATTGTGTGTATTGTGGGACCCACATTCATCCATCACTTGGAGTGATGACTCCCCACTTTTTTTCATGTGAATGAGTGGGTGAGTTTCGATGACGTGGCACCCGAAAAACGGCTCACTTGGAGCCATGACTCCCTGCCCTCTAAGTATATAAGATGATGATATGTATCTTCTAAAGTAAAAACTTTAGTTACACGGTCGTTAAGCATGTTTATATATCACCGTTTACATTCATTTATGTCCGTTCGATTACGTTCGTTTAAGTTATATGAACGAACATAAACGAACATGAACAAGTTCAAATCTAAATAAGCGAACATGAACAATAATTTTTGTCCGATTAAGCGTTAGCATTCGTTTATTTGTTCGGCTAAAATTAAATAAACGAACATAAACATACCTCCGTTCAAGTGCGTTCGGTTCGTTTACAGCCCTAGATAATAACTCATGCATGTTGTCCGCACATCATAAAAAATGTTGAAAAAATTGTACGTTATAGTTAAAAAAATCTAAAAAAAAAAAAAAGTAAATAAATGACAATAGTACCTACCTTTTTGGAGACAAGGAAATAAAGCCACCCCAACAGAGCCTGCACAGCTAGCCTAGACCATAGCTAGCTACAGAGCCTACGGCGGCGCGTTGTCTTGGTTCCGGGTAGTTGGATAATTCACCTCAACATTATGTTTACCATCAATGTTGTCATTATTACTACTTGTTCATACTCCCTCCGTCCCAAAATTATTGTCCTCCGACAAAAAATACACAGATTAAGAAAAGTGCATTTATTACAGCTTTCTCTTTCTTACTTTTTGACAGAATGACGATCTTACCCTTAACTAATTAATTAGAGTCTTCTTTAAATTTTGTAATATTAATTTCAAAGAAGGGTAATATAGTAAACTTGACTAAACATCCCTACCTATTTTTAGTAGTGGACAATTAAATTGGGACATCCCAAAATGGAAACATGGACAATAAAAATGGGACGGAGGGAGTATTATTTACCCAAAGAAAAAAAAAACATTTTCATTTTATTTCTCACCAACTATCATGAAGTTTATGAAGTTAGGCTCAAAACCTGATTCTTTTCAACATGATCATGACTCTAGTTCCATTAGGTATTGATTATATTACAGTTTGAACTTTAAGTTTACATAGTATGTGTATATATATATATATGTTCATTTATAAATTTTTTGGCAAATGGTAATTTTTTTCAGGTGTGTTTCATCTGATTTAGCTACTGATTTCACTGTGGTGGTTGATGATGTCACCTTTCATCTTCACAAGGTAATCACTATGGCAAGTATATGTTACTGTTCTTACTATATTTAAGTCCACTTTGACTTTGAGTTATGATTTTTTATTATCCAAGTTAGGCTTATCTTTTTTAACTGAAATGGTTGGTCATTTTTTAAGGTGAAATGGTTAACTTTATGATGTAATAGCATTCTAATTTGGCATTGAAAGCTGTTTGGTTTTGTATCGACTTATATAGCCGGCTTATTGCTTATTTGGTTTTGGGATTATGTTTCGTAAGCTCACTTTTGTGACTTACTTTGAATTTGAAACTTATCGGCTTATAAAAGTATATTATGTCATAATGAACTTATATAAGCCGAAAACTTTTAAAAAGAGCCAAAAAAATGAGCATGTGAAAACATAAGCCCAAAACCAAATAAGCCATAAGCTGGCTATATAAGCCGAAACAAACACCAGGTCACCAGGACCGGTAAGTTTTTTCGAAAAGTAAGTTGCACAAAATTTTAGCATTAATACCTTAAATTTAATAAAAATTGAGCAACTTAAAACTAATTAATACACTCTCCGTCCCAAAATAAATCGACTTTTGAAGGATCAGAATTCATTTCTAGCCACTAGAATCTCTTTTGGTGGGTTAAAAGATGAAAACGACACTTATTTCGAGTCTGGAGGGGTACTTCATTTTGTGTAATTTACCATAAAAATGATGCTAACAAATTGTAAGTTGATGATGTCACCTTCGATCTTTACAAGCTAGGTATAATAGAACAAGTTGTTAACAATCACTTATAATGCCGTTAATATAGTTAATTGTTTGTTATAATGATTGTTAAATTTGTGTGTTATAGTATCCGCTGCTATCAAAAAGCAACAAGTTACAAAAACTTGCATTACAAGCAAGCGAAAAAGAAGAGGATGTTGAAGTCATACATCTCTTTGATTTTCCTGGCGGATCAAAGTCGTTTGAGATCTGTGCGAAATTCTGTTATGGAATAATGGTTTCTGTTAGTCCGTACACCGTGGTTGCTGTACGATGTGCGGCGGAGTATCTTGAAATGACGGAAGATGTCGAAAAAGGGAACTTGATTTATAAGTTAGAAGTGTTTCTGAAATCGAGTATTTATCGAAGCTGGAAGGACTCAATTATTGTGTTACAATCAACTATGGATCTTCCGACGTGGTCTGAAGATATGCAGATTACGTCGAGATGTGTTGAATCTATAGCAGCAAAAACCGCGATCGATCCGGCGTGTGTTAACTGGTCGTATAATTATAACCGTGGCAATCGTAAGGTTGATGTGATAGAGAAGGTTGATGAGACAGGTATGGTGCCTGTACCGAAGGATTGGTGGACTGAGGATTTGTGTGAGTTAAATATTGAGGTTTATAAACGTGTTATGTGCGCTGTTATTGCGAAAAAACAAGTGGAAGGTGACGTCATTGGTGACGCGTTAAAGACATATTGCTTGAGGTGGTTGCCTGATTCTGGTGATAAGTTTGAATGTGATGAGGGTGATAAGTATAGGTTGTTGATCGAGTCTATTATTTCTTTGCTGACACCGGATAAACGTGTGAGTTGTTCGTGTAGTTTTTTGTTGAAGTTGTTGAAGGTTTCAATTTTGGTTGGAGTAGATCGTTTGGTACGTGATGAGTTAATTAAGGTTGTTGGTTTGAAGCTTGATGAAGCAAGTGTTCGTGATTTGCTGATTCTGGACGAGGATCCGAAAAGTAAGGCTTATGATGTTGAACTTGTGCAGAGTCTTGTGGATCAGTTTTTCGATAGGAAGAATAGTGATGATGACGATGTTGATGGGAAGAGGAGTGATTTGGTTTTGGTTACTACCCGCCAATGTGCGATTATTGGTTGTTTGATAGATGGTTACCTTGCAGAAGTTGCTTGTGATCCGAACCTTGCACTATCTAGTTTTATGGCACTGTCACGGTCAATTCCCGAGGCTGGGAGACCAGTTCACGATGGGATTTATGGTGCGGTTGATGTTTACTTGAAGGAACACCCGGCATTGACTAAAAGCGAGAAGAAGAGGGTATGTGAGTTGATTGATGTGAAAAGGTTATCACCAAATGCATGTGCACACGCAGCGCAGAATGACCGTCTTCCTTTGCGGATGGTGGTGCAAATCCTGTTCCATGAACAAGCCCGTGCTACTGCTGCGATGCAACTTGCAGCTCGAAGCAACCGACCCCAGGAACATGATTGGGATATTAAAGTACCCTTGAGGTCAAAATCGCTAAGGACACCGTCACGGTTGAAGTTGAATGATTGTGATTCAGAGAAGGAGGTGGTAGGTGGTGGTAGTATGCGGTTATTGCCATCTCGTTCACGAAGGATACTTGACAGGTTTTGGGTGATGGGAATGGGGCGCTACGGGGAGTCCAAGAGCAGTGGGATGTCTGGTAGTTCACAATCCAAGTCGTCAAGTGCTTCATCAAGAAAACAAAGGTATTCCATCTCTTGAAGGGCTGATTGATCTGGCTTTAGTCGAAAACAAACCGGTATCTCTAGGAAGATGTAAAAATGGCAGGAGCAAGTTAAGGATAAATTATTGTACTACGTAGTTCGGATTAAAAGTTTCGTTAGCGTAAGTTAGGATAAATTTCGTCATGTTTATCTTTGTTTTCTTAGAAATGATGGTCGTTTTCTTAGTGAAATATGGTAGAATAATAACCCGTGCTCTTCATATTATATGCATTAGTGTACCCATGGAATCCATAAAACAAATCGTTCATCTTTTCTTATTTTCTGTATCTTATGGGTGTTTGGAATAAGGGTTTAAATTAAGGCCATTTCGTCAACCTATGGTTTTCCTACTTGGGCACTATCTCAGCACTACATTTAAACAATTTGTAAATCTTCATGAGGTTTAGTAAAGAATACTTGAAACAAAACAAGGCTACAAGATGCAAAATAACGTACCGCTCAAACCAAGAAAGTAGCTTAAGTATTTAAACAGATCCCTCTTCAGTCAACTGTGCCAACGTTTTGCAACGCTTCTCAAAGCAACAAAGCAGATTTCTAATATGGCGAGTTCTGAATCTTCCTCTAGTTGTAGTGGACATTCTTAGATGATAGAGAATTTCCAGGTGAGTACATTTCAAGTTCGTCACAGGATGTACCTAAAAAGCGAACATATACACTACCGAAATGTTGGTGTGTGATGCCAAACTTATTCAAGTGTTCCTCTACATCCCTTTGCTACTTCTGCTAAGTTTGTATCTTATATGTTCAGATCACCCACTTTCAAGTTTTCAAACATTTCAGAATGGTTGAATGACAGCTTTGACATGACTATCTAAAACCCTGTCTAACCTGACCGCACTGAAAAACGGAAACCAACAAGACGACACTCTTAAAATGTAACCATATAAATTAAACAAAACTTAGCACCCCATGGATAGAAATCATGTATGTCTTTATTACATGAAACCTCAAAACAGTTTAAAGCAATTATAAGTATTACACGCTCAGATGTCCAAACATCCGTAAATACGGCAATTACACACAAAAGGGAAACATAATAAAATATGACGCGACATGATTATTTTAAAGAAGAAAAGAACTCGCCTTGGTTGATAAATATATCAAGAACGAGCATAGCGTACACAAATACGCCGCTGGATGGGTCCTCTACAAGAAGGGCAATCCTTCATTCCTTGCTTTTCATGAAGCTCATTGCATGTTTTACACACAACTTGATGGGCACATGGAAGAAAAACAACCGACATTTCCTCTGATAAACACATAACACACTCTCTTTCCCGCTTCACGCCTCCATAAAAGTTGTCGGCTATTTTGGGGACTAAAGGTGCCTGAGATTCCTGTTGAGAAGGAGTGGTTTTGATGTCTGTTAATTTACTAGCGTAACTTCCATCAACGCCTCCCCTTAGAGCTGCTATTTTCAAAGAATCGGTCTTTAAACTCATCAAGGAGATTTCCTTTTCAAGTTTTTCTATATCTTGTTTGTATCTTTGTAGGCTCTTTTCTGCTTTTAATCTTGTTAAATCCTCCCTTAATTTAGCTGAAGATTCAGCTTCTAGCCGTCCTATCCTATACGAAGTGGCCTGGCTAACCAATTCTTCTTTTGCTGTTTCTTCCTGTTTCCAGCGGGTCTGCAATGAAGATTTCCCGGTGAGATAACATACATTGTGCTCATCAATTGGCAGATATAGAGTGAAGTCCTTCTAGAAATGATTCCTTTTCTATAATTTCTTCTATAATCGTTCATTTGTTATAGAGCTTTAATCTTCGTATCTTCAACTTTACATTGTTAATTACTAGTCACAATCTAGCATCAATCATTTCACACTCGCACATCATGCACCTACTAGATTCTGCATCGGCACCTAACAACTATGCATGTTAAAGAACCAAGTTCATACTGCAAATAATGTTTACGTGAAAGTTGGAACATGCACACAACTTAAACCCCGTAGTCAGACTCTCTCTCTCTATATATAAAAAAATAAGATTCAAGGCCTTGGCAGACTCTCTCTCTCAATATATATAAAAAAATAAGATTCAAGGCCTTGGCAGGACCAACTATAAGGTGTTCACCTTTTTCTTATAAGTGAAGGTTTAATACTCGAGTAACACACAGTTGAGCCAGACAAGATGAGTTATAACCTATGTTGCACGGGGACGGATACGGAAACGGGGACGGGGATGGGTACTTAGAAACGTCAATGTCCCAAAATCGAAGAAACGGGTACGGCTAGAAACGTTTATATATATATTATGTATTTATGAATGTATTAGTCATCCTTTTATCTTTAGTTTATATCTTAGTTATATTTATTGCAAAAATTTACATATTACTGTATGTTATTTTGAATAAGTGAGATAATGTTATAAAAGCCTAATAATCATGCCCAATTATATTACAGTAATTCTTAATGCCAACAAGTTCTAAGTATTAGGTCAAAACAAACACAACTAAACACCAGCCGCTTTTACCTTCACTCTCTCTTCACCTCCACTTTCACCTTCACACTCTGCACTATTTTCAACTGTATGTAACCCCACCATTTTCTTAAATTAGAACACAATCAAGAAAGGAAAAACACCAAAAATCAAACCAGAAACGTATGAAAAGCCTAAAAAACGTTTCCTCCACGTATCTTTTCAAGCCTCGGCGTTTCCAATCATCATGAAACGTTTCCCTTTTTCTGGAAACGTTTCCGCCGCGTTTCCAGGCGTTTCTGGCCGTTTCCCATTTCCGAAACGTTTCTGGCACACGCACGGCACCCGCGGGGCGTTTCCGTGCAACATAGGTTATAACTATGGGCTTGCCTACTAAAGGCACAAGTGGAGACACAACACCATATTATGACAGATTTTTGTACTGATTTAGAAGCAATATATTATCAAAGAATAATAGCCAAACCTGAACAATCAAAGATTTTGACTCCCACATATTCAAAATGTACCTATCTTGGATATCTATAACTGACTTTATGTGGCTATTTTGTGTAATCTACAGCTGAAAAACACTAACTTGGACGTCATATTAACATTTTTTTACATTAGTAAATCTGAACCAAAGAAGGACAACACTTTCAAATCATAACCTAATATATATTCTCTTCCTCTCAATCTCACTCTGCCATCCAAGTTTCAGACCCAAGACCTGACCATGTTATACTTTTAATGGCGATGCAAACCTTTATTTGGTTTGGCTTATAGTCTTGCTGGTTGACCTACAGGAATGGCGATTGGAACTTTTGGTGATTTTAGTTTAAGGTTTTCTTCTGAGTTCATTAATAGAGTTGATCTTTGTAGGGCGTAATAATTTGCGCTTGTGGCAGATTAATGGCAGTGCTGAAACAGGGAACTACAGCTTTGAAGATCTCAAGTTCTGTATCTTACACTCCAAAGTATAAACCACACTTTTTCTTTCTTATTTAGGCTAATTATGCAACTTCAGGGGCTGGTCGAAAATGAACTAGACAAATGATTACACTCCCTACATATTTGTAGGATTTAAATCCCCCTATTGCTTTTCATCTGCAGGAAGGAACTAATCCAACATTCAGAAAGGTATAGCTAGTGATTACAGAACTTCTGAATAACAAACACATAGCTGAGAAAGTATCTATAGTACCTCAATTTGATCTCGCTGTTCTTTGGCCACTTCCAGATCTTGTTCTAGCTGTGTCAACTTACGTTTCTCAGCTACAAGCTCTTCCTGAAACAAGCTTTTTAGCTTCTCCCAGGATTGAAACTGCATTAGTGTCTTTTTCTCCCTTTTCGACACCTCTTCACAGCTAGCAGCAGACTCCGCAGCTCTTACATTTGCAGCCTCCATCTCGTGTCTCAGATGATTATTCTCCACCTTCAGCCGACGAACAGCAGAATTAGCTCGTTCTACCTGACCACTGGCCTTACACAATGCATTCTCCATTTCAGAGAGCTTCTTCATCGTGTTATCCTCCAAAGTTTGCTTCTCCTTTTTAAGCCGCTCTACTTCTTCTTTCTCTTGTCTAAGCGTCTTTAGCTCAGCCTTATCTTTACCCAATCTACGAGCCGCTTGCATAACCTTCTGATTAGCCCATTCTGTCCACTCCTGTAACTGGTTCTGCAGCTCATGCACCCTTGGAGCCAGCTTCATTATTGTTTCATCTTTTTTAGCATGGGAGATTCGCTGCTGGAATGACTTGTCATACGATTTAGCTGAGAAACTAGGACCAGAAACATCAGGCACGGGCGCAATATTAGGTTTTGGTGGGTGCGAAAGAGATAATTCAGTGTCAGATGCTAATAACACAGGACGGTTATCTACAGAAGGCGAATTAACTGGGATATTCTTTTTCGGTAATACGGGAATGCTATTATCTATAATTTCCGCTTTAAATACTGCAGAAGAGGCGAGTCCAATTTGTGTGGGGCCATTATCAGTTATACTTCCCTTGGTCATTTTCAAAGATATATTTTTAAGATTGATGCCGGTCGATTCTGATACAGATTTAAGTTTCTTATCCAAAAGTAAGCCACCAAAGTTTGTTAGTTTCCCTGACCGTGAAACCCCTTTTGAACCATATGTACGATAGCTTTTCTCTAAATGAACCGACTTTTGTCTAAGTATAGATTCTCGTTTATTAATTCCGGTAATTTTTCTACCACCAACTTTTTCTTCATGGTTTTGAGACGAGGGACTAAACGATTTACTCACAATTCGATGCGTAGAAACATGGTTTTCTTTTTCCGATGCAAATTTATTTAAAACAAAGGGGGCCTTTGGTTTCGGATGAGAAACTTCTGTTTTAGATGGTGTGACGGGTGTTATAGAGGTTGTTACATGTGGTTCTAAAGACGAACTAGGATTTGGTTTTTGAGGACTTCCATTATTGGAAGGACCTTCACCAACTAAACTACTCAACGCGTCACTATCCATAGTGCAAGCGTGAGATACATTCATGTCGGATACCAACAAACACCACATTGCATCACCGGTACTGAAAAACGGCCTAACTTCCCGAACCACACAAACCAATTCCGCCAATATATACTTCTCCATCTGATGCAAATCTTCAAAATGATGATCCCTTAACGAATCAACCTCTTGACCATTCCTAAGAAAAACCAACGTGTTGTTGACAATATTCGAAACCGCATCTTTACAACCATAACAAAGACCGGACCTCAAAACAGCCTTAGTAGCAACATCTTTCGTATACCCAAACGAAACAATCTTCTTAATCGCAGTTTTAAAAATCGTATCCAAATTCGCCAAAACAAGCTCTTCAAGCTGAGACTCTGTCAAATCACTCCAATCCGCATCATGAAACTCGTCACTCACTTCAATCTTCCCTCCTCCTCCTACTCCTCCTCCTCCAACCGAACACGACAATCCTAAATCAAGCTCAACAGGATCCACACTCTCACGACCAAAACAACACATGTCACAACCATTGACATGTTCATGAGTCACGAAACTCTCAGCCGTAAACTCGTACCCTAAGCATTCGTCCGATAACGAAACGGATTTTAAATCAGTAACAGGGGGCGGATCAGCTCTAAACTTACGCTTATTCCTACTCCCTTTCTCTTGCACCATAGTACTACTACCACTACTAGTCGTTTTCGCAATAAACGACGCCATTTCCGCAACTGCACAACATTTACATAAGTACATTAGAATATTATATATCAGAAATACTAATCAGATTAATGAAATATATTAAAAAAAAGGTTAATTAAAAGTAATTAATATAAATCTATGATATAAATTCAGATTTAATAGATCGATTGATTAGTAATTAAATAATGAAAGGTTGTTGAAGATCGGGTAGCAAGTGTAGGTGAAAAAATAAGCTAAATTGTACGAGATTGTTGTGATTAGATTGATATTGATACCTGATGATGAAGATGATGATGAATTGATGATGATGATCAAAGATTGTTGAATTCAGAAATCAAAGTTTTATTAAAATCTGTCTCTGTTTTTTCTTTATGTTTCTCTGTCTGTTTGTGTGTGTGTGTGTGTTTGGAAATTTCCTGATTTATTTGGCTGAACAAAACTCTTTTCTTTCTTTGAGTTACTTTTTTTACCTGCTTTGTTTTACTACTATTAACAGAAATTGGTAATTAAAGGTTACTATCCATTGGTCCTCAATTAAGACACAATTAGACACAATTTTTTTAAGTTCTAAAAAAAAGACATGTAGTTTTTGTCAACCGATCAACTTACTTATCTTTTTAACACGTATTCAAGTGATTAACCATTTTTTTATTTTTTTTACTTTTTTTATATATAAAGGTTGATTACTTGGACACGTGATCCAAATGATAAACTACTTTTTGTCAATCGATCAACTTACTTATCTTTTTTTAAGTTCAAAAAAAAGACATGTAGTTTTTGTCAACCGACCAACTTACTTATCTTTTTGACACGTATCTAAGTGATTAACCATTTTTTGTATTTTTTTTACTTATATATATAAAGGTTGATCACTTGGACACGTGTAAAAAAAGTAAATAAGTTGATCAGTTGATAGAACAGTACATGTCTATTTTTGGAACTTAAAAAAATTGTGTCTTAGTTTGGGACCAAAGGGTTAGACAGTGTCTACTTTTGTACTTAGCCCATTAAAGAAACTTATCGTAAGAATATTTTTCTTTTTACCTTAAGAATATTCTTGTGATTGGTGAAATGCAGAAGGTCAATATTTCATATTTTCTCTTTCTTCGTTTCAACCTTTCATTCAGCCACTTATTTGAATTATATGATTAGACTTCTTTTTAAGCATACAAATTAGATCTTTCAATCATTTTTCTATTTTTATTTGTATTTTTAACAATTTAATTTATTTGCAAATAATGTTTTGTTTCAGTTAGTAATATTTTTTGTTAAAAAATAAATAAATAAATTAGTAATGTTTACAGAAAAAATGATCGTTGGTGCATATAACAACCATCTTATCTGCTTCAAAAGCATTTATGGTCGATTTCATACGTCAGCTTTATCTTTTTTTTCAGCTAATGCAATCGTCAGATGCCAGCTTTCAAAATGGGGAATGATCAAAAGCCATAAATTAGCCTAATAATCGTCTGATGATAGCACTTGGTCACTCAAGCGACACCAACACTGTTGGGTTTAGTCGGTTGACCAAGTTCACGTATGCATGGCATGGCTAGAATTTAGTTTAATAACTCTACAGTTTACTCTGTTTTAGTTAAAGCCTCGTGTATTTCTTCTTTAATGTAATCAGATTATCCTTCTTTAATATATAAAAGCATTGACATCAAACTTGTCGTTTTAATAGGTATAATCGTGTTGTTAGATTCCGGGTTAAGGACGTTGATTCCTACACTTGGTATCAGAGCTAAGTTCGATCAAAAGGGCGGGTTTGAGAGTCGGTTTCAAGAAGAAAAAAAGGTGTAGCCCTTCGCTCAAGGGCTGACACAGCAAGGAACCGAGTGAGCAAGCAAGAAAGAAAGGGCCGATTGCAACCCTATGCATTCAGGTCTAGTACCACTCGTTTTCGCAATAAACGACAACATTTCCGCAACTGCACAACATTCACACAAGTACATTAGAATCCTAGATATCAAAAACACTAATCAGATAAATCAAATATATTAAAAAAATGTTAATTAAAAGTATTAATATGAATCAATGAAATAACAGATTGAATTGATAGATTAGGATATAAATTCAGATTTAATAGATCGATTAATGAGTAATTAAATAATGAAATGTTTGTTGAAGATCGGGTAGAAAGTATAGTTGAAAAAATAAGCTAAATTGTACGAGATTGTTGTGATTAGATTGATTTTGATACTTGATGAATTGATGATCGAGATTGTTGAATTCAGAAATCAAAGTTTTACTAAAATCTGTCTTTGTTTTTTCTTTTTATGTTTCTCTGTCTGTTTGTGTGTGTGTGTTTGGAAATTTTCTGATTTATTTGGGGGTTAATATACACAAAAGTTACTAAAGTTTGCCATAAAATTTGATTTCGTTACTAAAGTTTAAAACCTAACAGATAGGTTACTTAAGTTTACGTGTTCATTTTTTAAGTTACCGAACGTTTATAAAAGTTATACTTATGTTACTCTTTGGAAAGGCTACCGGTTGAAAACAATTTTGACCTGCTGTAGTGATGTTTGTCGGTCCCACCTCTTTATAGTTTTCCTCAACAATAACAATATCTAATAAATACCTAGTATAATAGGAATGTTTGTTTTTTATACTCAAAAGTCAAGTTTTATCAGTAGATCAACCCAGTATCCCGAGATCTCAAAAGATTAGCCAAACATTTCAAATAATCATCAACTTCGCATACTCATGTAGACCGCACCCGTTTCACATCACTCGTCATCTATTTTTGACCTAACTCAAAACCCCAAACATAAAACAATCTTACATGGAACTATCTCAAGTTCTCAACACTTTAAACAATCAATGAAACAATGCGCCTCGATGAGGTGCGGGTTACTTGAATAGGCGGGGATGTTTTTCGATGAGATCAAATTTAAGAATGTGTTTAGTTGGGAATGTGGTTATTGAGGCGTTCGTAGGACGTGGGAGGGTGAAAGAGGTGGAGAAGATGTTTGATGAAATGCCTCAAAGAGAAGTTGTGTCGTGGAATAGTATGAGGTCGGGGCTTTTCGTAATGGGTTTGTTGAGAAGTGTGTGGAGTTTTTTTTTTGGTTAGAAGTGGTGAGGTGAGTGTGTTTTTATGCTTATTCGTTTACTTGTGTGATAAAGGCATGTGGTGGTTTAAAAGATTTAAAGTTGGCATTAGGAAATGGTTTGGTTAATAAGTGAGCTTTTGGGTGATTAGTCTGTTTAGTGGCAACGAGGACATGAGATTCGCGGACATAAGATAACTAACAAAAAACCGATCGTTTACAGATCTAATTGTTAGAGTAGGCCGATCGGTGGCAATGACAACAAAGGTTCTAGATAATCATACAAGATCTGGTGATTCGGGAAAATATGTAAGAGCAACAAAAGAAATGAAAAGTTTAGCTTTATATATGTAAATTTTTGTTGGAGATGATCCATTAAATAATGAAAGATTTGGGAGAAAGATTCAGTCATCTTGATATGTGATTCTCAGTGGTGGGCTGTGGCAAAATAAACGAAATATGTAGAGTGTGATAATTGAAAAGATGAGAAACAACATTTCACTTGTTCTTTTTCTATAAAGCTTAAATTATTTTAATAATTTGTACTCTAATATAAAAGTTAGAAAAAGTTGATGCAACGGATGCATTTAACCGACATTCATAGGTAAATACATACCGGGTAACCTGGATATCCGGTCATCAAAACGTGAGTAACATATTTGTAACGTTTTAAACTTTAGTAACCAAATCGAATTTTTTGACAAACTTTAGTAACTTTTGTGTATAATAACCCTTTATTTGGCTGAACAAAACTCTTTTCTTTCTTGAGTTTCTTTTTTACCTGTTTTTACTAATTAACAGAAATTGGTAATTAAAGAAACTTACCGTAAGAATATTTTTATGAGTGTTGATATATCGAGCTAATAAGTAAGTTGTTTTGTTTTTTTTAAACGGGAGTTAGTAGTTAGTGATTCGAGCTTACAGTGACATACAATTGGGTAGTATACAAGCCTCGAACCTTCTCCTTAGGGGATAAACCCCACTCCTTCTTCTTAATTCGGGCCCCTGAAGGTTCTTGGTGAGACTCGAACTCGAGACCTCTCCAAAAATACCTCCCCAGTGTTACCCTTGGTGGCCAACTCCTGCTTCTTAATAAGTAAGTTGTTTTGTGATTGGTGAAATACAGAAAGTCGATTTTTCATAGTTTATTTTATTTTATTTCAGCCTTTCATTCAGTTACCTGTTTAAATTATGTGATTATGCTTCTTTTTATACATACGAATTAGATACCTCAATCATTTTTCTATTTTTATTATTGTTTTAAACAATTCAATTTATTTGGAAATAATGTTTATTTTTATTATTGTTATGAACAATTCAATTTATTTGCAAATAATGTTCTGTTTAAGTTAATAATATTTTTGTTAAAATAAATAAATTAGTAATGTTTACAGAAGAAATAATCACTGGTGTGGATAACAGCTATCTTATCTGCTTCTAAAGCGTTTATAGCCGATTTCATACGTCAGTTTTATTGTTTTTTCACCTAATGCAATCGTCGGATGTCGGTTATACTTATGTTACTCTTTGGAAACCTAACATATAGGTTACATAACTTTACGTGTTCATTTTTTAAGTTACCGAACGTTTATAAAAGTTATACTTATGTTACTCTTTGGAAAGGCTTTGATATAAATAAGGGTCCCCTAAATGTGCATTTCTTCATTTGTCTAGGGTTTTATCTTTTAACCACCATCCTCCATTTTTTCTAAAAACCTTCGATCCATTTCACAATGAATGAACAACATGAACATCATATGTGGTTGTGGTGATCCAGCCATATTGCAAACATCTTGGACCCAAAATAATCCTGCTAGAAGGTTTTTTGGATGTCCTAATTACACAGATCCAACAAGAAACTGCAACTTCTTTAGGTGGATTGATGGACCATTACCAAATCGTTGGTATCAAGCACGGATGTTCTAGAATCATGTGAATTTGGTCAATGCACAAGCACAGATTGCACAACTCTAGAATCAGCAATCTCGCACCACATTCTACAACAGGATAATGATTGTTGTTCTTGTTTCCATGGTTGTTGTTAGGTTTCTTTAGGTTAGGTTAGGTACCTAAGTTTCATGGAGCTTTTGGGTAGGAATGTTTTATGTTATGATGTTATGTTATCTTGTTTATCAAGTGTTATCAGTTCTTGTATTGATTAGTTTATGGACTTTATGTAGTGTTGGTATCCTTTTGTAACCCTCTTACCATGTTTAATGAAAGTGTTTTAATCCTAAACCATTATTGTTTCCTCTATGTTATTAGCTTATTTCACAAAGGAGAAAGCTTATTTCACAAAGGAGATAGCTTATTTCACAAAGGAGATGGATAAATTGAAAAAAACTTAATAAACTAGGCAACATAAAATCATAACATAAAAGAGATTTACTTGATCTCATTAGCATAATGAATTCATCAATTTGTCCAGAATTAAACAATGTACAAAAGTGCCTCACATTGGCATATCAGTTTAACCTAAATGGTTAACATACAGTTTTATAATATATTAGACTTGGTAGATTTACAAAAGTTGCCTAACATATGGCATGCCAAATTTCCAGTCATAGTCTATCAAATCTACTAGAATTGCATCTTCAGGGTCTAACCCTGGTCCAGGTGAAAGAGGTTTCTTTGACTTTTGTAGCTTGATCCTTTCAGAAACTCTCCTATAAACCACTGGTTCTTCATCATCCAGATTATCTTCTTTAGAGGGATGTCTTGGGTGAGACTGTGTTACTGGTATTTCAGTTGGTGCTTCCACATGAGAATCCATCTTGGCATGGATAATGCAATCTTCAGGTGTAATTCCTGGTGGCCATACATGCCTTGGTAGACCCATGTAATTCTACATCTAACAAAAAAACATGAGCTAATGACTAGTGGTATTAAGATAAGGAAGAAGAAAATGGTTGAGAAACTAACCCCTAGCATTGTCTCTCCATCCACAGGATCCCAAGACACTCCAAATCCTATTGGCCTAATACCATCTGGATACATCCTTGATTTTGATCCATCACCTCTACCTCTCTGTCTAACAAACTTCCCATTTATGGTCTCTGGTCTAGGCTTGTCCATGCTACCACTAGCTGATCCAACACCCCTTGTTAAACCACCACCCCTTGTTACACCACCTCCCATTGTTCTTACACCACCACCCCTTGTTCTTACACCATCACCTCTTGTCCTCACTCCATCACTTCTCTTAACTTCTGGTGTATGCATCTCAAACCCAGGAGGTGGTGTAGACATCGGACTAACAACACATGCACTCACAACGCTAGCAGCAACAATTGGGTCACTCAAACCAACATCTTCACCAGTCACTGAAACATCAGACCCCCTTCCTCCATTTCCAGCACCTCTACCAGTCCCCCTTCGACCACCACTAGTCCCTCTCCCACCTCTTCCACCTCTACCAGTCCCCCTTCCACCACCACTAGTCCCTCTCCCACCTTTTCCACCTCTACTAGTCCCCCTTCCACCACCACTAGACCCTCTTCCACTACTACCAGATCCTATTCCACCACTACCAGACCCTCTTCCACTACCAATAATCCCTTTCCTAACACTAGTATGCACATAATCAGCAGGCTTATATGGACAACTTCTTACATTGTGAGTTGATGCTTGACAGTATTGACAATGATTCACTTGTCCCTTTCTGCTAATCCTACTTCTATTACCATCATATTTTGTGGCATCTCTTTTTATTTTGTGTGGAGGTCTTCCAGGCATCCTCCTTTTCATAGGAGGTAAGGGTTTTTGATATTCAGTAGATGGCCATTGATCCATCCCATTCATCCCCTGAATGTAATGATTATATGCAGACACAAATACATCTTTCTTATACCACCTAGTCACATATTCTTCTGGCTCTCTATGAAGAAAATAAATGGCTGCTATAGCATGTTGACAAGGAATACAAATAGTTGCCATGATCTACAACTGCAAGTCCTTAATCCTTCATCTACCTTGAACCCTTTATAGCCATTCCTTACCACAAATCTTGTTTCACCACTTGCTATCACTTTCCAATCTCTACAAAAAAAAAAATAGAATTATCAATGTAAATCAAGCTAATACTTGTGATTTGTAAAAAAATTAGAATTATCAAAAAAATTAGAATTACCTATGGTTATCCTTCATCTTTTCTAGTTTATTTTTGATGTTTGGACATATACCATCTTGCCACTTAGCATGCTTCTCTTTCATTTTTGTAATCTTTCCATACAAAAGATTCTGATGTCCTCAAACATGTTAATGATAGGCTTTCTTCTAGCATCAACTATAAGAGCATTAAAGCATTCAGAAATGCCATTCTCTACAGCATCACAAGCTTTATCAGTTGTGAAAAAAGCCCTGCTCCATGTTTCTAGATGTCTGTCCATCGGATGCTTTGTGAGACCCTCAAAATCTGACATGGAACAACTAGGCAACGAGGGGATAACACGTCATAGTACAAGAAACAATGAATTACAGTTCATACAAAGTTGACGAAATAAAAACATGTAAATTACATCATAAAAAGTCAGAGTTTTTAAACATAGGTCCCAGAGTTTTAGAAGCGGAAAATTATATTATTTCGTCTCGATTTATAAAGTTGCCCAAAAGATAAAATAAAGTCCTGACGGTTTTTACTAAAAACAGTCTTTTAAAAGCATCACAGAAATCTCCAAGCTGCGATAATATCCTGCGGGCTCCCATCTAAGCAAAACTAAATAATAATACCTGAGATTAAACATGTAAAATCGTCAACACAAAGTTGAGTGATATTCATAGGTTTAGCAATAAGGATGTGGAACATAGGCATTCATTTGTAAAACAAGTAAATAGGGAGTATGGTTATGATCATTAACCATAGTCCGAAACCATTATTATTGTTGTTCAGTTCAAGAACCGAAGCTTAACTCAATGTAAGTTCCTCTAGGGAGTATTCAGCCTAAATACTCAAGTGTAAACAAATATTAGTGCGTCAAGGTAATCGGGACGGGGATAGTCAATCCCGATGGATCCACCCGCAAAATTCGCGCTTCGCGCAATGCACCAGGACAATTAACGGTTCATGATCAGGAGAGGAAACCCAGGCTATACTAAAAAGAAATAATAATATTGAAAACTTGAAAATCATACATGTTTTGGATAGCATACAAGCTCTGGATAGCATACAGTTTTTAAATGGTTGTGTTCCACCATGTAAAATCTCACCCCGTGTTTAGAAACCATGTATAAGTAAAAAGGGGCTATGAACTAACCTTAGCCACGAGGTAAGCCAGTCACGGTACTCAGCAACTGAGTAGAAACAATGATACTGAGACGATCACCGACGATATAGATGCCCAGGGAAACACGAAAACCACAACCTATCAAAATAAGGCGCGCGTTAAGACTCGAACTCAATATCGATATATATACCAAATATAATATGACTCAAATGTTTTCAAAGTATTCATGTTTCAGAACCATTGACACGAACCAAATGAATTCATACTAACCATTTATTCCAACACTACACGTTAAAACACTTGTACACTTGAAATTGACCCGTTATACGACGCCAAGTTAACGCAAGTCAAACTATTCTTTAACCTTATTCGGACCAGTAGCTAAGTCATTTATATAATGACTAATCACTTGAGTAAGTCACCATGTCCGATGGTGAATACTCAAACTCACGCAACACAAGCATTGAACGAAGTGTCCAAAATAAAATCAGCAAGTACACCCCGAATGTACACACCAATCTACCCTATCTAAACTTGTCCGTTTTAGATAAAATTTGGTGCCAAGGTCACTTATAACCTGTATAAGACCTCACCAAAGTTTGAGCCAAAGTTCACACTTTAAAATCAACCAGCTCGACACTATACTCGACCCTAAAATTTGGGACAGAATTGTATACTTGTTTTATAAAACCGTATGGACCACAAGTACTAACTCGACAATCCTTCTTTTGAAAGCACTACTAGACTCATCAAACTAAGTTTGTAAACTTTGAAAACCATTAGTTACATTTATCTAACCAATCCCAAAGTCCCCGAGAGTCGACCCAAAATCAGCCACAATTTCGGATTGTGCCGACTTGCGTCTCCCGGTACACGAATACTAAAACTAGCCTAACTTTTGACTCGTAAAGAGTTATAAGCTCTATCTTATACCAAAACGAGCGTCTCGGAAAACTCTACAATAAAATCAAATAATCTCAGCCTTTCTCAGACCTTAAACCCACGAAAAATCTGTTATAGACCTGCTGTCCCAAAATACCCTTTTAGAAAACATGACAAATCAGTTTTCCAACCAAAACCACTCATTCCTATACCTATAGTATCACTCTACTATCATTCCCAACAACCAAACACTCCTAAAAACACTTGTATGATAAATTTAACAAAAATCAAAGATAAAAAATTAACCTTTTTAACATGAAAGCATGAAGATCATTGCTTAAACCACACATGCAAGATGATCAAAACATTTTCAAACCACGAAATCATAAAATCATGAAATTTTGATGCATGTGTGAAATTCTTGTATCAATAGAATCATATTTCAATTTAGAACATGGGTCTTTGATTGTTTTAACAAGATTCTTAATCAAAAATAATTTTTGAGGGTGTTTTATGGTGAGGGTGGTGGCGGAAATCACAAGGGGGGAGAGAAGATTTGTGTGTGTGTGTGTTTTTCTTATGAAAGAATGAGAGAAAAATTTGGTGGAGGGTTTTAATATAGTGGGTGGAGGGCTAGTTTTGCCAAATATGACATCTTTTGGACTTAAAATGAAATAAATAGTTTAAAAGGTATAAAATGACTATTAGTCAAATTTGAAAATATTTACGGGGCTCGGGTATCGTAAAAATACTTTTCAAAAGTTACAATGCATCATAAAAATGATTATATGACTTCCCGACACGACTTAATACGTAATTAAAACGAAATCGTCGAAAATATTAATTATCGAAACAATCGATTAATACATGTAAAACTTTGGGCATCCGTCGGTATCGCGATCACTAGGAGTTTTTGTTGTACATTGATTTTGAATAAACTCGCTGTAAAACACACGCGGATGATTTTAAATCAAAAACTTTGATTTAAATTAAATATGAAAAAATAAAATAAGAATTTTATAATTCCAGATAAAATATTGTCAATGAACAGAAAATACTTAAAAAGTATAATTTATTTAAAATTTAAGAATCTCAGGATTTACATATAACAATACAAGAAAACATAATATATTGGAAAATTCAAGAAGCACGAATAAAAAGAATAAAAAAATGCTGAAAAAATACGGGTTCTCACAGTCTTTCCCTCTAAAGGAACTCTGGTCCCCAGAGTTCTCCTGAAAACAGTAGAAGATGCAAACAAGAGGAGGTACAATGTGTAGAACAAATTCATTGCTTCCCAGGTAATTTTTGTACCACGGCAAATCTTCACAATTAGAATTCACTACGCTTTAGTTTCTTAGTTCCTTTTCGAATAAATTTTCAAACTCGGATTAGAATAATGACCTTTCAGTACGGTGAAATATTCAAGAGATTGAATTGTTGGAAATACGTACGATAAACTAACAAGAATGAACACAAGAATCGCTTAAACGGACAAAGTGTGTTAAAATGAATCAGGATTGGTAAATCAACAAGGGGTCACAAATCGTGCAACTTGTAAAACGTGACAATCTTAAAATGTAAGAATCTAGTTACAACAAAAATAAAAGGGAGAAATGAATAACATATGATCATTTAAAAAACATTTTCTAAAAGTGTTTAAGGTATCAAGAAAGTGTTTAAGGTATCAATTGATAAACACGTAACATTTTTTGGTTTCAAAAGGTGACAAGACATCAACGAATATGAATCATATAAAGGTCAATAATTTGTATGCGAGTAATAACACAAGGTAATAAAACGAAAGTCGTATTAATTCTTAACAAACGTGATAGAATAGACGCGTCGATGATAAAAATAATAAGAAATAAAGGATTATAGCAAGTCATCGCTTCTTGAGTGCAGTTGGTGACACCAATAACGGCTTATTAAGTTCTCATTAGTCGATACACGATAGAAAGAGAAAAGCCACACAAAAAAATTTCGAATCACAGAAAATTCTTAAGAAGTTACTTGAGGATAATTCCAGTAAGATGAACAACATTCGCAATGAGAGGCGAAATCAACACATGGTTCACACGAACGAATTTCAAGACGATAAAGTCTAACACACATCATGGAAAATACACGTAATCATTGTTCACGTCCAATCATAAATCATTATTCGCGTCCAGAGACGTTTCGAAGGTCTACCAAAAGAGATAGAGATGGTCGATCATAGAAGCATAACAACGTTGAAACTTTCAAGTCTGGTATCAATGGTAAGAATTTAGGCAAATGGTAACGAAAATCGTATCATGAGGATGATGAGGTAACAGGTAAAACAAAGGTCGTTGAGTAAGGAAATGTGTGCTTGAGGCATGTACTTTGTTCAAGAAAAGATAAGGGTTCATATGTGTAAGTCACGAATTGTTGTTACTCGCATAAGATGTAAAAGTTTTCTAAACTTTATTTTATCAAACTTTTTAAGGAACATAATTAAAAAATTGATTCTTGGTATTTAAGGTGACTACTATTTGGCCTTGCATGGCTCCTTCTAAATTAAGCATAGGTGATCAGGCCATGCATGATTTAGGAGTAGCAATGTGATGCTCATCTTCGTCAAACCAGTATTACATATCATATGATTTTAAAATATGTATATAATAACATTTGTAAAAACAGGAATCAAAATAACATATGAAACTTTTAGCCTATAAGTTACTGGCTAACTGTTTAAATCGACAATTCGTATAGTTACAAGGGTTCGTTGTAAGACCGTATTAGAACAATTTGTGAAAATACATTGTAAAATTAATATAAATTAATTTTATAAGATAACCTTCAAGTAATTTGTAAAGTCCAAGTTGAACATTTTGTAAAATGATTTGCAAACAATATTTGAGTGTATATGGTGACTTGTAAAATAGCGAGTGGGTTACATGAGGGTAATAAAGGTTAGTTCAAGGCAGTCAATGAAATGGTTACAAGGTGCTAAGGTTTCAAGAGGTTTAGCAGAAATTGTCATGAGACACGTTTCAAGATGATAACGAACGATGAAAATAAGAACTTCAACCTCGGTCCAAATCAGTGGTACGTTAGAAGCAAAGAAAGACAATGTAGAATGGCAAATAAGTCATATATAAAAGAAAGGAATAAGGAATCCGTATGTGCACATCGTAATTTATTTGACAAAATACACTTTTAAGAAAGTAGAACATCAGTTTGTCAAATCACTTGGTTCCTAAAAGTTCAAGATTTATGTATGACCGAGCTCAAGTTACTATTTGTAAACGTTTCCAAACACAATCAATGTTTCATGGTTGTAAAATATTATTAGTTAAAGTTTTACGAGCTCAAACGAACTCAAAACGCTTAATCCCATATTTTAAAGTCAATCAGCTTTGACTTTCGGGTTTGACTAGACCAATTGATTCAGTAAATGACATTTTAAGACTCGAAATCTAGAGTAATTTGATGTAAAACGATGTTTTGAACAACTTTCTAGTTTTACTCGGGACTTGAAACGGATCAAAAATGGACAAAAATGCCCTTTCATTAAATCTGTCAGCAAAACGATATTTTAAAACTACGCAAAAATAAGTTCTTAAATTTCACAATCTCAAATGAGCGTAACCTGCTCGATTTTAATGTTTATTGGCCAAATTTTATGTCCTAAACGGACGTCTCAACAAGTAGAAATATACTTTTATGTCTAAAGTTATTAAAATATTTTCTCGACATTGTTAAATTCACTGTAAAGTTTCTGTACAAAGTATATTTTTCGACACAACTTGAAATTAAATCCAATTTCATGATAACTCAGAATTAATGTAGACACAAGACTTGTGGATTCCATAAAGACGAAAGAGAATATACTGTAAAATTAATCATGTAAAGAAAACACAGTATGGAAATGGTTCAAGAATACCAACGAAAATCTAAGAAATCAAAAACGACGCATGACATCCGTGTCTTAGATATCATAATGCAATACAGGATGGTCTTTTGACAACGTAATTTTCTAAAATCACAAGACACACCGAGAAAGAAATGGAGGGCGAGGAGGTTTAATGAAAAAGGGAGGATACAAGTTAATAGAAGTAGAATCGTATTTCAAACAATCGCCACATAAGAGGATGAATCTCAAGATGACAATGGTGGTTTCAAGGTACTAACGGACGTTGTAAGTCGAAGTCGAAATGTAGAATGATCAATGAAATAAGATGTAATCCATGTACAAGTGTCGTGTAAAACGGTGGCGTAAAGGTACATCAAGATTATGAAAACCCACAATATTATTCAGGTAGTGATTCAACGAATGCTTCGAGATGTATGACTCACACGATGTCCTTTAGTCTTTCCCGGAGACACATTGAGCTACACAATGGTCTATAGACTAGACATTTAATTACGAAATGTCGGAAAGAAACTTTGCGTATCTAAATAGATATTTTAAAGAGATTAAACAATGAAAGCAGCACGCACATTAGTAAAATGAAAATCAGAAGTTTTATCGAAAACAACACTTATTCAATTCAGAACAATGGTATCACGAGAGTATGCACACATGTAACAGCGAGTCGAGAAAAACAGATGATTCAAAACGAACGAGTATATGAAGTCAGTCGTATCACGCATAAATGAAATAGCAATAGTACTCTGAAAAATGAGTATGAAAAGTCGGCAGCATACGCACTCCGAATATAAGTATGTAACGTCATGACAATATAAAATCGTTGTAACAAGATCAGTTCACAAAAACAAGAATTCCAGAAATACAGTAAGAGCAGATGTAATCAAGTAATATCCAATGATAATTCATGAAGCACAAGGGCTTTGAAAAGACATAGTAATTATCGTCACTAGGTAATGTAATATTTCAGCATGAAATCAAAAGGTGAAATACTATAACGATAATTAAAAGTAAATAATAAGGATTAGAGAGTTACCCACGCAAATATCGAACAACATTCGCAGATTCTGTGTTTGACACTTAGAAACAATAAAAAATTTGAACTTTCGGTTATAGACTAAGTTTTTGAAAAATGACTCAGTTCCTTATAACCATCGCTTAGATACCAATCTGTGAGACCCCCAAAATCTGACATGGAACAACTAGGCAACGAGGGGGTAACACGTCATAGTATAAGAAACAATGAATTACAGTTCATACAAAGCTGACGAAATAAAAACATGTACATTACATCATAAAAGGTCAGAGTTTTTAAACATAGGTCCCAGAGTTTTAGAAGCGTAAAATTATATTATTTTGTCTCGATTTATAATATAAAGTTGCCCAAAAGATAGAATAAACTCCTGACGGTTTTTACTAAAAACAGTCTTTTAAGAGCATCACAGAAATCTCCAAGCTGCGATAATATCCTGCGGGCTCCCATCCAAGCAAAACTAAGTAATAATACCTGAGATTAAACATGTAAAATCGTCAACACAAAGTTGAGTGATATTCATAGGTTTAGCTAAGGATGCGGAACACAAGCATTCATTTGTAAAACAAGTAAATAGGGAGTATGGTTATGATCATTAACCATAGTCCGAAACCATTATTATTGTTGTTCAGTTCATGAACCGAAGCTTAACTTAATGTAAGTTCCTCTAGGGAGTATTCACCCTAAATACTCAAGTGTAAACGAATATTAGTGCGTCAAGGTAATCGGGATGGGGATAGTCAATCCCGATGGATCCACCCACAACATTCGCGCTTCACCCAATGCACCAGGACAATTAACGATTCATGATCGGGAGAGGAAACTCAAGGCTAGACTAAAAAGCAATAATAATATTGAAAACCTGAAAATCATACATGTTCTGGATAGCATACAAGTTCTGGATAGCATACAGTTTTTAAATGGTTGTGTTCCACCATGTAAAATCTCACCCCGTGTTTAGAAACCATGTATAAGTGAAAAGGGGCTATGAACTCACCTTAGCCATGAGGTAAGACAATTACGGTACTCAGCAACTGAGTAGAAACAATGGTAGCGAGACGATCACCGACGATATGGATGCCCAGGGAAACACAAAAACCGCAACCTATCAAAATAAACGCGCGTTAAGACTCGAACTCAATATCGATATATACCAAATATAATATGACTCAAATGTTTTCAAAGTATTCATGTTTCAGAACCATTGACACGAACCAAATGAATTCATACTAACCATTTATTCCAACACTACACGTTAAAACACTTGTACACTTGAAACTGACCCGTTATAGGACGCCAAGTTAACGCAAGTCAAACTATTCTTTAACATTATTCGGACCAGTAGCTAAGTCATTTATATAATGACTAATCACTTGAGTAAGTCACCATGTCCGATGATGAATACTCAAACTCACGCAACACAAGCATTGAACTAAGTGTCTAAAATAAAATCAGCAAGCACACCCCGAATGTACACACCGATCTACCCTATCTAGACTTGTCCGTTTGAGATGAAAATTGGTGTCAAGGTCACTTATAACATGTATAAGACCTCACCAAAGATTGAGCCAAAGTTCACACTTTAAAATCCATCAGCTCGACACTATACTCGACCCTAAAATTAAGGACAAAATTGTATACTTGTTTTATAAAACCGTTTGGACCACTTTATAAGTACTAACTCGACAATCCGTCTTTTGAAACCACTACTAGACTCATAAAACTAAGTTTGTTAACTTTGAAAACCAGTAGTTACATTTATCTAACCAAGCCTAAAGTCCCTAAGAGTTGACCCAAAATCAGCCACAATTTCGGATTGTGCCGACTTGCGTCTCCCGGTACACGAATATTAAAACTAGCATAACTTTTGACTCGTAAAGAGTTATAAGCTCTATCTTATACCAAAACGAGCGTCTCGGAAAACTCTACAATAAAATCAAATAATCTAAGCCTTTCTCAGACCTTAAACCCACGAAAAATCTGTTATAGACCTGCTGTCCCAAAATACCCTTTTAGAAAACATGACAAATCAATTTTCCAACCAAAACCACTCATTCCTATACCTATAGTATCACTCTACTATCATTCCCAAGAACCTAACACTCCTAAAAACACTTGTATGATAAATTTAACAAAAATCAAAGATAAAAAATCAACCTTTTTAACACGAAAGCATGAAGATCATTGCTTAAACCACACATGCAAGATGATCAAAATATTTTCAAACCACCAAATCATAAAATCATGAAATTTTGATGCATGTGTAAAATTCTTGTATCAATAGAATCATTTCAATTTAGAACATGGGTCTTTGATTGTTTTAACAAGATTCTTAATCAAAAATAACTTTTGAGGGTGTTTTATGGTGAGGGTGGTGGCGGAAATCACAAGGGGGGGGGGGGGGGGGGGGAGAGAAGATTTTTGTGTGTGTGTGTTTTTCTTATGAAAGAATGAGAGAAAAATTTGGTGGAGGGTTTTTATATAGTGGGTGGAGGGCTAGTTTTGCCAAATATGACATCTTTTGGACTTAAAATGAAATAAATAGTTTAAAGGGTATAAAATGACTATTAGTCAATTTTGAAAATATTTACGGGGCTCGGGTTTCGTAAAAATACTTTTCAAAAGTTACAATGCATCATAAAAATGATTATATGACTTCCCGACACGACTTAATACGTAATTAAAACGAAATCGTCGAAAATACTAATTATCGAAACAATCGATAAATAAATGTAAAATTTTGGGCATCCGTCGGTATCGCGATCACTAGGAATATTCGTTGTATATTGATTTTGAATAAACTCGTTGTAAAACACACGCGGGTGATTTTAAATCAAAAACTTTGATTTAAATTAAATATGGAAAAATAAAATAAGAATTTTATAATTCCAGATAAAATATTGTCAATGAACAGAAAATACTTAAAAAGTATAATTTATTTAAAATTTAAGAATCTTAGGATTTACATATAACAATACAAGAAAACGTAATATATTGGAAAATTCAAGAAGCACGAATAATAAGAATAAAAAAATGTTGGGAAAGTACGGGTTCTCACATGTTTGTGGGCTTCCTTGCTGATTCTTTGTATCTCTTTCATCACATTTTCAAACCATGTTGGGTATGTTGCCTTAGCTGCTTTCCAGAATAAATTTCTGTATTAAACACCAGTGTATTTCTTCCTAAAGTTAGCATATATGTGCCTAACACATTGTCTATGCTCAGCCAGAGGCATTACTTCCTTAGCAGCTTCAATAATACCCTGCAATAATACAAGTTAGAATGGTCACTTTAAGTATAGACGTGCCTAGCAAATGTATATAAATAGTGTTAAACTTTTGTTATTTACCTTGTGTTGATCAGAAATTATTGTTAGTCCTTCACCAGAAACAATTCCCAAATCATTCATTAGTAACTACAGGAACCACACCCAGTTTTCTTTGTTCTCCACATTAACAACAGCCCATGCCATATGGTATATCTGGTTATTCCCATCCCTTCCAACAGCAGATAAAAGCTCTCCTTTGCAAAGTGTTTTTAAAAAACAACCATCAATACCTATCACCCTTCTACAACCTTCTAACCAACCATCCTTTAAGCCCTTAAAACATACATAAAACCTACTAAAATAATTTTTCCCATCAAGCATTGTATCAACACTCATTTTACAAGTGGAACCAAGATTAGAGTTAAGTATCTCAGATGCATATGACCAAAGTTTTCCATTATGATCTTCCAAACAGGACTCATATTGATGTAATGCTTTCTGCTTTCCCCTTCTAGCTTGACTAATTGTAACCCTACATTTATACTTTTTCAAAATTAGGTCAATTATTTCCGTAACTTTGATAGTTGGATTCATCATTATTTTTTTAGCATAGTTTCTTGCAATCCAGTTACTAGTGATTAAAGTACCATATTGAAAAGTCCTAGAACACTTATGCTCATCATTCAACTTCTTTATTTGAAAACTCTTTTCTTTCTGCATCCAGGAAGCCCACAACCTAAATGGACAACTCTTATCCTTAGCATCTCTAGAACATTTACACAGAATTTTATTAGGATTATTGACTTCAAAGTATAGCTTGTATCCATTAGCCAAAGCATAATATACCAATGCCCTTTTTAGTTCCTCAGGTGATTCATACTTTTCACCTAAAACATGTCTCATTAACTTCCATTTGATAGTAGGGTCATGGATAGGCCAATGATCACCTTCTCTATCAGCTTCTTTATCTATAACATCTTTTTTAATAAACTCATCCCTAGGTAAATCATTGTATATCCTACTAAGAAAATTAGCATCAGACATTTTCTTCCTAGGTGCAGGGTCTGGTATCCTAGTCCTAGTATCATACACTTCATCTTCGCCATCTGATAAGTGATCCACACTAGCTGTTTCATTCTCCTCACTCTCACTGTCATACTCAAAGATGTTATAATCTATGTCACTATCACTATCCTGATTTTCTTCTACATCTTGGGCTCTACTAGAAGTAGCATCAAAGAAGTCAAACACAGTGTGGGAAACATAGATCTCTAGGACATGGTTATTTTCAGCACCTAATTACAAAGCCTTAGCTAAGTCATCATCATTTTTCAATGGCCTCAAACCTAACTCTAATTCGAAACCAGGAGTAAGATAAAAAACAGCTTGATATCACTAGAGCCTTCTCTATGTAACAATCTGACTAACCCATTAAAATTCATGCCATCCATATCCGCCTCTGGAAGCTCACAAACCATATCATATTCGTAATTAAAGGGATCCCTTACAAAGACTCCTCCACGATGAAACTTTATGAGATACATCGGAGTTGATGAAGGAAATT
The DNA here is from genome assembly GCA_025667525.1 of Glebionis coronaria. Classification (NCBI taxonomy): domain Eukaryota; kingdom Viridiplantae; phylum Streptophyta; class Magnoliopsida; order Asterales; family Asteraceae; genus Glebionis; species Glebionis coronaria. The sequence goes on from CM046874.1 coordinate 176,523,599, forward strand.
CCATCTGGGTGCAATAGAAAACAATATAAACTGTTAATTTAAAAAACCCCCAAATTAAATTAATAAACCCTAATTATAAAAATTAGGGTTTTACAAAAAATAACAAAACACTTAATTTAAAAAAGAAACCCAAATCTATAATAGAAACTGTTAATTTAAAAAACCTCCAAATTAAATTTATAAACCCTAATTTAAAAAAATTAGGGTTTTACATAAAATAACGAAACACTTAATTAGAAAAAAAACTCAAATTATTTTTATAAACCCTAAATTTAAATAACCCCCCAAATTAAATTTATAAAATTATAAAAATTAGGGTTTTACATAAAATAACGTAACTGAGTACAAATAAAACTATGGAAACACTTAATTTAAAAAAACCCAAATTATTTTTATAAACTCTAATTTTTATAATCTTTAATTAACTCGGAAAACCAACAGAAACATTAAAATAGGGACCAAATTATACCTTTTTATGCAGATGGCGACACAAGATTCAAAGGAATCAGATTATTTTTTAGACAACCACCATGTTGGGATCGATGTGTGTGTGTTTGAGTGTGTTTGTAAAATATTGAAAATGAAAGAAATTGGGATCAGTCAACTGGTTTTGTCTTATTTTATATAAAAAAGATATTTTGTATGAGTGGGATTACACGTCAGCGTGTAACCGTTGGTAAAGGGTGATAATCAAGTCAGTAACACAAACAACCGGTCACTCAAAGTTGAGTAACTTAGAAACACAATTTGAACGTTTGTTACTTTAAGACAAATTTTTTGAAACGTTTAGTAACATCTTTGTATATTAACCCTTATTTAATCTATTATATTATTTAAAAAGTTTATATTTCAAATCATAACCATAAATCTATCTGTAAACCATAAAATAAGATTAAAATATCAAATTTTAATTATTAAATTATTTTTAAATGAAATCTAACTTCAAACTAGACGTGCAATCTTAACCATCTATATCTTTTGTAACAAATTTTTACAACTTTTTAACAACTTATTAAAAAATCACATATATTTTTTAATTGAAATATCTTTTAATTCATTTATTTTTTTCATAATCTAATTTCATTATATTTTTTAAAATTTTGTTCTTGTTAATTCAATCCATTTGATATATTTATAAATTTTTTGTTTCTTTTTTCATTTTTAGTGGTTTTTATATATTTTAATATTATTTATTTTTACATTTTTACATTAATTTAATTGTCAAAAAAGTAGTAATTGGGTTCTTATCGCTGCATTGCGCGAGTACAATACTAGTTATTACAAACATCCATAGCTCAACACGTTTTCTCCAACTAGCATAAATAAGCCCGGTCATCGGCCACCACTTCACTTACGCATCAGATATGCTTCCATGATACCCAGTCTTGAGAAATTTGTCATTTCGCTCACTCATCTTATTTTGCAAATTTTATGAGATATTGTCTGGATCTTGATCTTATACTCATTTCGCTGCGTAAGTCGCATATTTAAATGTGTTCCTTATTATGTGTAGAAGAAAGTCAGAAACCATGATAAAAGTATTCATGAAAAGGCTTTGAAATTATAATGACTTACGTGTGTCGTGTGATTTTACATTCGAAAGAAACACGTAAACTGTAACGTAGATTAGATAATGTTCAAGTTTATATGTAAGTTCGATAAATATTAAAAAGCAAGAAAACAAGGAAATAATGAGGTTTGTTTCATTGTTTATGAAACGTTATTCTAACCGTTATCTAACGTAGATGTTTCATTATATTTAATGTTGACAACTATTAATGCGTAATTACATGTGAAGGGTTACGGGTAATCAAATGAGTACTATGAATAGAATTAGTTTTTGTGAGATGTGAGTACAAGTGTAATTTGAGTCACATTGCGTAAGTACTTCCATGCAAATCAGTAACTTTTGATAATACAATGGAAAAGAATGTCTAGAGCATGTTTGGATACAATCTTGTTATGATATCAGTTTATGTAACCGGTATTAGTTTCATTATTCGAGATTAAACGCAATCTTGTAGAACGCGAAATTTTGGTGTTACGTGAAATCTAAAATGTTTTTTGTCACGATCACCGAGTGTACTAATTCATTGCTTGCATAGTAAATGAATGTGTGTTGAAAAAACTTGATTTTTTGTAAGTTTAAGTGTAATCAGTTGAATCGCTCAATCAAAACTTTACTTTGGTTTAGACATCCTCTTTAGGACACGTTGTTGTTCAACGTGAGAAAATGGCAATGAAAACCCAAGAAAATGATACCACATTGTCGTCATGGAAGAATGGGTACATCCTTTTTTGATTTTACTTGATTATCATACTTTTATAGTGTGTACGTAAAATTATGTGTTTCATTTTAGCAAAAAAAATAATATTTTATGGCTTAACGCCAATATATGAAGTCAGTGTCGTTGACACCATGAATATAATTTAATTATTTGACCTTTGTGTCAATCTGTTAAATTTAGCATGGGGATATTCCTTCACTAGTCTTAGTCTAAGATCAAGATGAAGCTATATGTGAGCAATGATATAATAAAAGATAGAACACAAATAATGTGACTGTATTTGTGTGAAATACATTAGACTCTTTATTGTTCATTGCCTTCGGACAATGTTTGAGTCGCATAAATTGATTTTGTCAAAAAGGACATGTTTGGGCAAGATTGTGTGAGATCTTTTATTAGAAATCAAAATAAAACTACATGATTCATGGTTTATAGCACGATGGACTTTGATTTGTTAATTATAAATGTACATTATAATTAACATATATAAAACATATCCTAATTTCCTATGTGTATAATCACAAGTGAGAAACTTGTGTAATGACGAAATTGATCGAGTCGTCTATTATTATAGTTGTTGGAAGGAATATATATACATGTGTATATATTCTATTATCTTTCTTATGATAGTAAGAAACCTTGCAATATGTGTTTGAAGCAAGGACAACTGTAGAGAAATTTGATCTTTCTAAAGGATGAATTCTTTCTACAAAATTCTTGAGATAGGTTCAATAAGGGGGATTCCGAAAGGTGTAGCCCATTGGGAATACTTGAAGATCACTAAAAATACAACCGTTATCGTTTGTCTAAATAAAACGTAACAAGGTTTAGATGAGTAATATTAACAGTGTTAATGGCCGTCTGATTCCAACCAATGAGTGGTTGTGTATACCACTATGTTTCAGTTATATCTAATATACATACAATATAATGTGGTTTGGAATGCGATCGTATTTATCTTTATGGATAAATTTAGACATAATATAAAATGTCTATTTAGAAGACGATACACCAACCTGGACTAAAATGCCATTCATAATTGATATCACAATGTTTAATGGTGTATCAAGACATATTATTTCAAAACAACAACTATTCTCAACTTGAGTTATCACTATTGACAATATGAAGTCATAGAATAACGTTGTGGACTCGCTTACAAAATTCTAACAAGAGAGTAATTGGTAAATTGTGTAAAGGAATGAGACTAAAGCCCTTGAAAAGTTTATATGAAGGAAAACCTAACCGAGCTGACTTGAGACCCCAAGATCTGGGTTCAATAGGATAACCTACTTGTATAAATTGAGGTCACTGTGGGGGATTAATAAACTCCATATTAATTTAAGAGGGTTAGTAAACTTCCTAGTTCATTCCTATGAAAGTGATTGATGTAAGTGGATGTGTATAGTGATTTATTTGATATACGTTATAGGGTAAATTAGAAAATCACCTTTAGGAAAAAGTAATAGACTAATAATACCAATGACGAATTCAATTAAACACGTGGGTGAATAAAGTTCGTTGTACACGAAGATCTTATGAATTTGAGACGTTTTGCTTTGATTTGGACAATCGATTTGAATTGGGTTTCGGTTTTTAAACTACAATTAAAATCTACCAATTTTAAGCTATTTAAAATTATCCTAAAGTGCATGAATCGTAAACCCCGCCTATTTTTAAAAATCTACAAACAATTAATTATTAAAAAAAATAAATCTATTTAAAATTTAAACTATTTTAATAATATATAGAAAATTAATCTATTTAATAATCTAATTTAATTAAAAATTACTTCTAAACTATTTAAAGAAATCTATTTAACTAATTAACTTTATTTAAAAATTACTTAAAACATTTTTCTATTTAAAAATAAACATTTATTTTATTTAAATCTAAAATTATAAAAATCTACTTAATTGAAAATTATTTAAACTTTAAAAATTATTTAAAAACATTTTTTTTATTTATTTTATTTTATTTAACTAAAACATATTTTACTAAGAACTTTAATTTAAAAAAAATGTTTGAAAACGAATTTAAAGAAAATAAAACATAATTAAAATTAATCTGCAAAAGCAGACTACAGTATATAAATGAGACTTCAAACAAAATAATCAAAAGAGCACTTGGCTCAACTGGGTAACACGCTGGACCCCTACCCTTGAGGTCAAGGGTTCGATTCCCTTAAGGGACATTTTTTTTGTGAATTAATCTTATTGACAGAATAACTAAAAGATAGTCTTAGGAAAGACTTTTTGGTGAACTTATTATGAATAAGCTGATAGTAATCAGCTTAATGAGCTTATACAATCAGTTTGACTTGATAAGCTAAAATAAACACAACTAATCAAAATGACTAAAACAGTAAACGAAATAAACAGAATAACCAGCTTTAAAATACAAACACTAAACAGATAAGTCAGCTTTTAATCAGTAACATGTAATAGCACAAGCAAGCTATAACAACCGATTTAAAATAGTGAAAACAATTAATCTAGCTACTCAAATAAGATCAGCAGACATTGAAAAGTATATTCAGCAACATATAAGAGCTTGGTAATCAGAAGAAAAACACATCTCACAAACGAAGCAGTATAAACTTACCAAATAAGTTGCAATTCTATTTATAACAGCAAAGTTTCAAACCCCAGATTCAAGACTAACAGCTTAAAACCCCAAACTCACTTAATCATGTCATAGCTTTAACATTAAAACGAACCTAAGCAAAATTTCAATAACAGATTATCTAGTCCAAATATTTCCCAAATAAGCAGATGTAAATACCATTTTTCCAATTACTGACTGGTACTAACAAGTTATCCAATGCAGTTCAACATACAGTATATTAAACCAGTAAATCCTAGAAGACTTAACAACTACTCATTAAAGTCGACAACAAAACATATACTACAACTTCAGTAACCAAAATCATTAATCATTTAAACGTTTAACTATATCACATAATAAAACAACTTATAAATCATCATCACAGTCAAATCAAAAACGCAGATGTAATTAAAATAAAACATGAAAATAAAATAAAACCTTATGGGATAGCCTTTGAGAAGAAAGCAAGCGCTGAGCTGCCTTAGAACTTAAACGACTCCACCAATCACCATTCAAACACCACCAAATATCATATCTCGAACCAAAATACATCAATTCGATCTAGCAACTTTATAAAAACTTAAACAGTGGTTTAAGTTTTATCCAAAATCTTACTTAAAATTATCCCATTAAGCTATTGAAGAGCTTAATAAAATAATTATTCAATTATAATATCAAAGAAGAATAATCGAGAATAATTGCACAACTTTTAACAGTAAACAACTCAAGACAAATTAAACTTGAAATAATTTTTATTAATCAAAAAATTATTACAAACTATTAAAATAGAAATACAATTTATCCTAAATCTAATTTGACATCATAACATTAAAAGAAGAAAAGGGATGAAAAAATACAATAGAAATTGGGGGTTTTATAGCCATCCCCAGGGCTTGTTGGTGACGAATATCCGAATAATCTTGGAATATTCCATTTGTTTTGTAGCCCTTGATCTTCTCTTCCTTTCTCTTTCTTTGATCGGATGGCTGTTATAACTCAATCTAGCGCACGGATTGCCAACGTGGCATCCGTGTGCTAGTTGTGTTTCTTTTAAAGCTCCTGATTGGCTGAATAGGCTAGATGAGGTGTTGCTTCAAATCAAAATCGGCCACGTAGCACATTCTTTCCATGATTTCTCTTCCTTAAACCATGGGGGTTTTATTCCCCTTGGTGTGAATTAATTAATTAAATAAAAAGCCCTAAATAAATTGGACTTTTTACTGGCTAGGGTTTTTAAACAGTAAGTATTTTCTGGTTTTGTGAAGGTGAGATGGAATGGGGAAGAAGGGTGAGATAAACTCACATAGAAGTTATCGAAAATTTAATTTAATGAAAGAAAGTGGGTAAGAGATATGGGTGACGTGTGGTGAATAAACAAAACGAGTGGAGTTTTATTTATTGTTGTGACGTGTGAAAAACAAGTGGGTGAATAAATTGTGAACGTGAATGAATGAAAGCAATTCATACGTTTTTATAAACCTTTTAACTTGACAAAAACCCTAAGGCCCAATGCAACATTTCTTCCTTCGTTGTATTTCAATTGTGGACTGTTGGGCTTGAGCCCAAAACTCACCCATTCCGTTTCATATTCTTTATATTTGGGCTTTTAGTTAATTTGGACCCAATTTGTCAAAAGTAGTACATGTTTATCCAATTTTGGGCTTGTAAGCCCAATTGCTCCAATGTGGGACCCACTTGACCAAAATCCTTTATTAAAATATTGAATCCTCTAAATTGAACTCGGTTTTGGCTTCTAAGATCTTTTTCTTCATTCTCGTGTCGGTTTTCGTCGGTTTTCGTGAACTTGGTACCTACACACATTCAAACAAGAAACAAGCATATCCAAGGCATATATGATACATTTCATGCATAATTTCATTATTTTAAGCTACAAATGATATGAGTAAATACACTCATATCAGTGATCATATGAGGTTAAGCATATGGCTTTTAATGATTAATGAAGACCACCTATGTGAGAGAGAAGTGTGGTCGATTCAAAGTGAATTGTAGAGGTGCAATTCCTAAAAGCTCTTACAAAACGAGGCAGATGTTCATGACCAAGATGGGCATAACTATAAGAACCAGAATGTGTCAAGAAGATATTCAATATGAAATCACCTATGCGAGAGAGAAGTGAGGTCGTTTTGAAAGGAAATGTAGGGGCGCAATTCCTAAGAGCTCTTGCAGAACCAGACTAGTGTACATGACCATAACGAACACGACTATGAGGACTTGACAATGTCAGGGAGAGTCTTGTGTGAGTGTGTATTGTCGTCTACGTAAACAGAGGCTGAGTTCAAAGACATCGCGTTTACTCAGATCTAGGAGACTAAGTGCATCTCATAAGGGAAGGTTCAAAAGGTCACACCTACCTATCATATGCAAGATTCAACTGTTGGAATTTTATTGAAACTTTTGTTTATTACGACCGATCTCTGTTCATGTGGGGGATTGTTGAAAAATATTGTTGGCAAAATGACTTTTGACCAACTTTGGACACAATTATGTATATGTATGTACCATATATATTAGTGATACTTTATAGGTTCGCGTTCTCCTTGAAGAGAGCTTCGCAATAAGCCTTTATGTGTCCAACGTGAGTTGATGTGAATGATATATTGTGTCTCAAAGTTAGGCATTTGGTACCATGCTTAAAGAGAAAAAATAGTTTATTTTTTATTCCACATCGGTGAGATGAGTAAACTGAAAGGGAATATATTGTGTATAAATAAAGGCCTAATTCATAGATTTTTCATACATCAAATCAATAAGTATTATTACTGATTTCCAACATATGGAGTACGCATCTGAAAAGGTAAAATTCCATGCAATTTTGTTAAGTCCGACAGTACAACTTACTGTTTCGGCTGTTGTACTCTGGGAAACAGACGACAAATCTGTTTTAAGGGAAGCGTGTCAAACACGTTCCTCGGCTCGTTAGTTCTAAGCGGGTCTTACGCGTGCCTCGACTTGCTCGTGATTTAGTAAGTCTTTTTATTATTTTATTGTTTTACTTAATTATCGTTTATAATTATGTCTGTATTTATTTTTCTGTTATTTATATATTGTTATTTGTTTTATGTTAATTTAATTAATTTGATTAATTTTATTTATTTGATTTATAAATAAAATTGTTATAATTTTTCTACATAATCTAGCCAAGTGAAAAAATGGTGGATCCATATGAACGAATACATTTTAACGTTTGTATTTTGTACCCCTTGTAAGTCAAAGAGATACAAATGATGTAATTGTAGATTAAGTTTTAGGTTTCAAGTGTTTGTTTTCGGGTACAAGTGTCAAATGGTATGATATTTGACTTTTTATGATATGAACATCTTTGACTTTATTCTTAAACAAACTACACATTTCTCATTCACTCAACCCATTTAATCTGATATAGCGTTTCAAGGTTAGTGTTTGTGAGATTTGTATTCTTTTTGAATAGAGGTGGTAAAACGGGCGAGCGGGCTAAACGGGCATGTGTAGGTAAACGGGCGCAAGCTAAAATAAGAAAAAAGACATATAAAAAACTATAATTAAAAAATAAAAATAATTGTTTAAAAACCGGGGATAAAAACTAAATATAAAAATCCGCCGAGTAGCCTAATTAATGTTTTACATGTGTGCCCTGCCCATTAAGCCCATAAGTTTTTTACAAATGCGCCCGATTATCATATTAATAATAAAGAATAGGCAAAAGTGCTATATTCTTTTTTGAAAATGGGCCAAAAATACTATATTTATCAAAATAGGTAAAATTTATCACCTCGACTTTTAAGTATTGGAAAGACTTTGTTACTAACAGTCAAAACTCATTAACTACATCTACAAAACCAAGAACAATCTCATATCCTCACATCAACAAACAAATACAAATGGTTTGACTTTGCATAACCGACATAGTGTTTAGGTGTTATCGGGTCGGGTGGAGTGAGGTTTTGACATTTAAAATCGCGTAACTCGATCAGATAAAGATCGAGTGGTGTATTAGCAAAAATCAGAAAGTTGAAACAACAGGCCAGACCAGCATTAGCAAACTATGTCTTTGTATTCGTATTTGCAAGTTGCAACAGTAACTAATACCGAATAAGAAAGTTGAAACAACAAATCAAATGAGAAAAGCACACTACACAAACAAAGGCATATTGCAGAAAGTGAGACCAGCATTGCATATTGCTTTGCCATAGATCAAGTAAAAAACACAAAATTGACCGGTCTTATCGGTTGACCCGAGAAACCGATACAAAATTAATCCAACTTTAACCTGCCCCGATAACACTATAGAGTTAACGGATCCGGATCAAATAACTCGACAAGAATTTTCATCCCGATTTCACCCGACCCGGTTAGTCTTATCGGTTTAGGTTCGAGTTCGGGTCATGTCAACCCAACTCTACTGACACCCCCGGTCACATCCAATCCGCGACCAATTATGCTCGCCATTACCTTATTTTTTAAAGAAAATCACAAAAATACCTATTTTTTAAACCTATTTTACGAAGTACCCAACTTTTTACTTAAAAGGCAAAAATACTGGAGTTAAAGAATAAGATGTTTTCGAAGGTTAGTGAAAATCTTTGAATGGAGCAACTAAATTTTCACAACTACTGTAATAAATAAAGATAAAAGTAGTAAAGTAGTACTACACTCTTTTGGTTCAACAATTTAATATTTGAGAAGGATAGAAATGCATCAGTAGTTGTTAAATTCACCCCAACACCCCATGCCAAACATGAGAAAACTTATCGAGATGTTTATGAATAATTCATTAGGTAGAACAAACTAACTGCAGGTAGATCAAACTACCTGAAGTTGCATCTCAAGTCATTGTCAAAATACTAATCCAATTCCCACCGATAACATTTATTACTCCAACTATCTTGAATCTACCAGCTTATCAGAGATTCAGTATACAGTATAAAACTTTGTATAATGTTTTTATTGGATTATTTGGTATTCAAGTTCCAGAAATGAGCAATTACAGAACCAAGAAAGAACATTTCAATGTCTATTCATTTACAGCAGGTTTGATTCTTTTTATCGCCTTGTAAGAGTTTCAACTCACCAAGAGAAAACAGACAGTTCTTACGTGACTTGTGCATCCGAGAGCCATATCAAATAAGGAGCTCGTCAATGTTTCTTTTACCATTGGGACCTTTCGTGTACCATGATTTAACATAGTCACCATATACAACTTGATTATACCTAGGGGGTTTGAATGCTGGTGACACTGTTGTCGTTTTGGCAGGGTCATGGAATGTAGCAACCGAAAGCCTTGCTTTATTAGCATTCGTTATGGCCCGATGCACAGAACTCTTGTAAATTCCATTCGTTATGATCTGCATACAGGAACCAAGTTAGGTAAAAATGACTAAGAACTGCAACCAAGAACGTGATTCGTAACATAGACAGTTACCAGCTGGTTTAAGACTTCAAACGTCAATCACTTAAACACAATCTATGAGAGTTTTAATCACTTAAAACCAATACCTCTGTTTGGTCACCCAGAATGACTAGGATGGCATGAGATACAGGATCGACAGTAACCCATTCATCATCCTTTAAAACTTGAAGACCCGCAACATCGTCTTGGATGAGAAGGGTGATGAACCCCATGTCAGAGTGAGATTGCAAACCGAGTGTAAGCTCAGGTTGTGGGCATGCTGGGTAATAACTGATTGTGATGTTTTGGTACAATTCCCCCATGGCCTCCTCAATAAAGTTAGACGATAATCCTAAGCTTGTAGAGATCAAGCTCAATAGTTTTTGAGCGAGGATCTTCATTTGATCACTGTACTTCGCAACAACTTCCCTGATAATATAGTCTGGCATCAGTAATGTAATGATGATTCTGAGTGGCATATATTGACGCAGGATGAAAGATCAACATATGATAATTTTTGAATCAAATGCTTATATACATTGCTGAATATGAACCATCTCTAAATTACAACCCGATAACCGAACCGATGAACACCCCTAGGCTTATATTTGGTTGTGAGCTAAATTAACTAGGCTATATTACATAAGCCCATATTTCAGATTTATCTTTTTTACTTATAGGCTTACCGCAACCATGTTTCTTACGTTTTGTAGTTACTAGATCTACCATCGAAGACTAAACTAAAAATTTAACTTGCATGAATCACAGCTCACAATGCTTGTATGTGATTCCTACTTTTGCAAAGATATTCATCCGGAACAATCATTTCGTATCATTAGTAGTTCGATAATGGGCCTATTACGCAACCTACACACTCTTAAAGGGCATTTCCGAGACACGATAGATTGACAAACACATCAAGGGAATGTTTAACATTGCAATTATATCATTATATGATATGTAATAATCAAACTTAGATAAATTATCAACAATAAGAAAACCACAGTGTTCTAAGATATACGGGCATAACGCATAACCACATAGCCTGGTGGTAAGAGCTTGTAGTAACTATTGAGCGGTTGTGCAAACAAGTCTAAGTGGACACGCCAAGCTTCTTGAAAGGGGGAGGGCTTTACCCGGTTTGACTCTGTGTGGCGGTGGTCTCAAATCCCGTGGATCAAGATATATGGGCGTTTGTCAAACTCTACGAGTAAGTTAGCACACAATGTGGTAACTGGTAAGGGATTCCTAAAGTCTCAAAAGAGACCGGGGCTCAAACCTAGTTGCGCAAACATGATCCTAGACCCTTTTTTTTAATGTAAAACGACACCTACAACTAAAGATTAGACCTGTAACTATCGGGGAAATGCGGCCATTTCGACGAGTCACGTCTCGAAAGCGGAAACGTATGATGATCAAAATAATCTCTCCAATCCAACACCCCATCATTCCCACCATCATCATTATCAACCAACATCTTACTCCCATACCCTTGAGAAGCAGCAGAACCAGCCTCACACCCATATTTCATCTTCTCCTCCATCTCCAAATCTTGAAAAAACCCCAACCCATTTCTCCTAATCTCATCCAGTAACTTAACATCCACACCATGGTTCACAACATGGAACGCGCCCCAGTCTCTGCAGGCGGTGCTGATGTCATGAATGACGTCATCTGAGAGGTTTAAGGTTGGGATATTGGTGTGGTTAAGGATGGTGGTAGGTTTGGTGGTTGGACGGAGGTTTATGGGTTGGATGTATTGTGGTGGCACTTTTTGGGTGATTGATTGGACTCTTGTTGGTGTGTCTGTGATTTCCATGTTAGGGTTCCTGCCAGAAATTGGTTCTTTGGGTTCTTGGGTGTTTGTTTAGCTATTGTTGGGTTTTATCTACGAAAATCGAAAACCAAATCGAATTGAATCTGAATTAGAATGAAATTGAAAATGAAGTTTGGATTGTGGGTCATAACTGAACTGATCCGAACTATAAATTTGGTTTTTTCTAGATATAGGTTAGACAATCGGACCTAAAAACAGAAGTTATATAAACTCGGTTTTCGGTTCGGTTCGGTTCGATTTTCGAGTTGAACCAGAAAAAAGTTAATCGAATAATCCGAACCGAACTAATCAAACAACACGAGAACCGAACCGAATGACATCCGTAGTTTTAGCTAGGGTGGCGCTCGTAAAAAAAATCAAGTTCAAGCTTGAATGAGCCGGGTTTAAAAGAGCTCGAATCCGAGCTCAAAGAGTTTGAGCTGCAACTCGTTTATTAAACGAGTTCGTGTTCGAGTTTCATGTACGAAGTTCGTTTGGTTCGCGAGCCTAATATTTTATATACGCGCTTATTTAACGAGCCTAATTAGATATGTTACGAGTCGAGTTTTATCTTTACATTGTCAAATCGTATAAACGAGCTGAGCTCAAGCCTATCGAACGTACCACGAGCCAAGCCTGAGCATATATAATAAGGCTCGAAACGAGATGAGCTCGAGCTCTGGCAGGCTCAAGCTCGGCTCGGCTTGTTTCCACCCCTAGTTTTAGCTTATATAGTGGGCGTATAAGCTTATAAGTCGAAACAATGTTTAGTTAAACTTATATAAAGAGAGTTTGGTAAGTAAAAAATTTGTGCCTTATATAAAGGTACGTGTGATTATACAAAAATATTATATAAAAAAAACTTGTACCCTTATTTAATAATTGCATCATTTTTATTTTTATGTAATTTTTTATTGTTTTACTTTATTAAATATGTAAGCTAAACTAAACACTTATCAAAACTTATAAGTTTATTATATATAAGTTATAAATAGCTTATATAACATATACATAAGTTCAAAAGTTTAACAAAACACCCTTTGATAAAGTGTGTAAGATTGTTAGCTATTTTGGCAAACACCCCCGTGTCATTTTTGTAGATCTAATACCACGACACCACGTGTCGACTCTCACCATTATCATCTTCATCATGTTAATCACGATTTTCGCTAACGAAGTCGTTGAAAGCACAAACCACGTTGCATGTCAATAACAAAGGTTGAGATTTAATATCTTCTTTTAAATAGGTCTTAGGTAGGGTTTTTTTTTTTTTTTTTTTTTTTTTTTGTTTTTCACGATCAGTGATGGGGGTTTTCAATAGATATCGATGTTTTGTTGAGAAACTCAATAAACACGAGGTGTTGTTTTGTTTTCTTTGTTAGATGGGAAAGTTGTGATTGTTTATGAAGAATAGAGTGGTGTTGTTTATTTGTAAGAGCACAGGAAATCCGTGAGCCATGGCTTGGTGTCATGGCTCAAAAAGTGCTGTTACGTCAGCATTTTTCTCATGGCATCAGATTTTCTCACGGCATCAGATTTCACTGGTATCCCTGAGCCGTGGGAAAACTGGTGCCGTGAGATTTTTTTTTTTTTTTTGTAATTAAAATTTATTAAAATAAAATTTATTAAAATTAAAAAACGGTTACATGAACTTAAACATTACATAAAATTAAACATGACAAAAAAACACAAACTAATCTTCTTCATCCCATAGGTGCTCGACAAGGTCTTCTCGGAGATCATTGTGCACTTTCCTATCTCGAAGTTCCTTTGTCTTCCTCAAATGTATCTCACATCTCTCATGTCAGTCTCTAACAATGGTTGGTGCTGGAACCACGTACATGTCTCTCATGTTTACCTCAGATCCATCGGCTTCCAAAATCATGTTATGTAAAATTATACAACAATACATGATTCTTTTGAGGGTGTTGATTTGCATTGCACGAGCAGGTTGTCGTAGGATACCCCAACGGCCTTGTAGAACTCCTAATGCCCGTTTGATATTCTTTCTTGCAGCTTCTTGGACTCGCTTAAACTTCATTGTTTTTTCATCTCGTGCAACAGAAAATATTTTAACAAACATCGACCATGCCGGATAAATACCATCGGCCAAATAGTAACCTTTCCTATAAGTGTGTCCGTTTACTTCAAACGGACACTCTGGAGCCATATCAGCGATCTCAGCATCAAACAAAGGTGAACTGTAACACCCCCATTTTGGAAATGGAATCTTACGCATAATCATGGCGTGTCATCAAAGCATACAAGGATAAATGTCTAAGCATTATTTGACCATAAAAGGGAAATACCGGAAACAAACATCGGTAACCCCAAAGTAGATCTCATCACACACAAACATAAACACTGTAAAAGGAAAAGGACGAAACAATGTCCATTGCAAGCTGTATTAAAGTAAAGGAAATGCATAAAGTAAAGAAAGACAGTAAAGCTTCCAATCCATATGCACGTACGTTTGAGATCTACGAGCGTCCCTGAGTACCTGCCGTTTTGGGAACATGAAAAGGAAAACGGCTGAGCAAGACGCTCAGTGCACGGATGTACAATATAGCATGAAATAGGATAAGCATGTAACATATAACAACGGAAGACTAAGTTCTGAGTAAACTGGTTAAGTATTAAGAAAACTGGTTTTATAGTTTGAAAAGCCTTATGTTTATCTTATGAAAACTGTTTTAACATAAATATACCATAGCCCATATAGGTCATGAAAAGGTCACGTGCATGAATACTTGGAGGGGTGACCTCATCATGCTGATTAGAGGGGATGCCTCTAATTAATATACTGGTTTGGGTAGGAGGGATCAACTCCTTGTGAAGGATGCAAGGCACACACCACATTCACCATGATATACTGAATAAAACATGTAACTAGGATGCACCCATACGCCCCACATGATATAATAATATGGCCAAAACTGAAAGGGACGCCACGAGCAATCACTCCGCCGTGGGGAAGTCATAACATTGGTGCCTCCAATGTTATGGTTATGGTACCTCCATAACTAGGTGAAACTGGTCATGCTTGTATATGGCTATAGGTTATGCTAATTAAACATAAGCAGTTCAAAACAATAAAACAAATACTGGGGAAAACAGTTGGCTGCATACGGGGAAATCCTAATAAGGAAAGAATGTCCATACTGAAAGGACGGGAATCCGTACCTCAAGTCCAGTGAATGAACGGAAGATAGACTCCTACTTCTGGATCACTAACGCTACATGAATACACACGTGTATAAGTATCGATTCACTGATTACGTACTGGGTTTTATGTCTCATTTTAGCTTACTTGGTATGTTTTAGGTCATGGTTTACTGTTTAAAGCCTTAAACTGTGTTTATCTTGTATTCTAATTAATCTGTTTAAGTATTACTGGTATTTCATGTATTATTATACTTACTGTGTAATAATAAGTAACTTTACAAAAATAGCAGGTTTCCAAAAATAGAAAGTTTCCAAAAAAAGAAAGTTTCCAAAAATAGAAAGTTTCCAAAAATAGAAAGTTTCCAAAAATAGAAAGTTACCAAAAATAGAAAGTTTCCAAAAATAGAAAGTTTCCTAAAATAGAATTTACTGCTTGAAATAGATTAGTTTCTAAAAATAGAAAGTTTCCAAAAATAGATCAGCTGCCTTAATTAAATAAGTTTTCATATATAGAAGGTTTCCATGATTAGATTAGCTTCCTGAAATAGATAGATTTCCATATATAGAAGGTTTCCATTAATAGATTAGTTGCCTTATTTAATTAAGTTTCTATAAATAGAAGTTTCCATATTTAGAATTAAGCTGGTTACATAAGCTAACATATAAGTCTAAGTGTTTATAAGCTTATTTTCTTAAGTCATATGATATAGTGTATAGTTTAATTATTATTTCATGTATTTTAATTAAACTATAGGTTAAGCATTTTAATTAAAGTATAACATGTTTTAATTAAAATGGAATAAAATACTTAGGTTAAAACGTGTATTATTATTATTAATAATATAACCTAAGTCATGTCTAAATTAATTAATTATAGGCATGTTTTAAATAATTAATTAATTATAACTTATAACATAAAATACTTAGGTTAAATTAATATCATGCTAAATTAATAATTAAAATAACCTAAGTCATGGTTTAATTAATATTTCATGTTATTAATTAATTTATATCCTAAGTTCATAATTCATAAAAATTAACATGTAGCATAAATCGTGATTTAACCAACGAACCATGAATCGGGCATGAACTCGACACCGTACCTCGAGCCAAACTCGGGGTACGTGTGCCCCCTTGCTGCCGTGGGTCCCACAAGCACCAACCAAGACCAAAAATGGTCTTGGTGGTGGCGGCAATAAGCAAACCAAACCCCCCCTCGGGTTTGTTATGCTAGGCGGCTAAAACAAACACCCTTTTATATCATTCTTTGATTTTAATTTACCCCAAAACATGTTAGATCAATGTTTAATTATCATGTTTTAATAAGGATAATAATAACATGTTCATGAAAATAATCAAAGATTAAAAAGAATTAAAAAGAAGGGTTTAGAATGATACACCAATACGTAGCTTGAAAAGGGATGAACAAACACGGTTTCTAGCACTTGTTTTTAATGTCAAAAATCAACAACACCCTCCTATGGTGGTGTTATAGGTGGCGGCACAAGGAGGAACAAGGAGGAGGAGGAGAAAATCTTTTAGGGTTTATGTTTACTTTCTTGAAAAGTGAAAATGAAAAATAGTTTTTACCCTTTACCCCCCTTTCATGTAAACTTGATGGGCTTAGCCCATTTCTTGGTTATTGTGCCGTGGGTATGGGGGCCCCACATGGGGTACCCGTACCTTTCTCGTGTCCCGATGTTTCGTGTTCGTTCGTGGTTAAACGTGTTCGTGTTTAAAGTGTTTCTGTTTATTTTATCATGTCGTTTATCGTAATCTTAACGCTCGTAATTATATTATATGTATTTACGTAATTATTCTAGTTTGTATTTTAAATGGTGATCATGATTTAATTATGTTCACGTGACATATTTATTAACTGATTATCATGAGTTCGTACGTAATCGATACTTGTCATGTCATACACGTATGCACTTGCTTGATTATTAGCACATGAATGTGATCAATACTAAATAAGGTAAGTTTTAATCTAGGGCGTACGATCTTAAGGGCACTATTCATGGTAAAAGCATGCGGGTTTTACAATTCTTCCCCCCTAAAAAGAATAATTCGTCCCCGAATTATAGATAAAGTAAGCTGGAAAGAAGTAACATACCCGAACTCAAAATATGAAGTGAGGGTAAGAAGCCCGGATAGACTCCTCTGTTTCCCAAGTGGCTTCCCGCTCGGTATGGTCCCTCCAAAGAATTTTGACGAATGGAATCGTCTTCCTTCTCATGACTCGTTCTTGCTTGTCGAGCACTCGTTCGGGTTCTTCTATAAAAGTGAGATCTTCACGTATCTGTTCCAGTGGATACTGAACCATGTGAAGGGGATGATAATTGTACCCTCTGAGTAAGGACACATGAAACACGTTATGCACGTGCGAAAGCTGAGGAGGTAACGCCAATCGGTAAGATACTTCACCGATTCGTTCAATGATATCAAAAGGTCCGATGAAACGAGGACTGAGTTTTCCTTTGATCCCTAAGCGTTTAACACCACGTGCCGGCGAAACCTTGAGGAAGACGTGGTCTCCCACATTAAAATGTATGTCCCTACGATGCTTATCGGCGTAACTCTTCTGACGTGACCGTGCTTCCTGCAGCTTCTGCTTAGCTACTTCGATCTCCTCATTGGTCATTTCTATAATCTCTGGTCCTTCGAGTGTTCGCTCTCCCACTTGATCCCAGCAAGTTGGAGCGCGACACTTTCTGCCATACAACATTTCGAAAGGAGCACATTTGATACTTGCGTGCCAGCTGTTGTTGTATGCAAACTCGACCAAACAGATGTAATCGTCCCAATCACCTGTCCATTCCAACGCACACGACCTTAACATATCTTCCAGTGTCTGAATTGTTCGCTCCGACTGTCCGTCCGTTTGAGGATGAAAGGCCGTACTCAGCTTAAGTTGTGTACCCCAAGCTTTTTGCAGACCTTTCCAGAATCACGACGTGAAACGAGGATCTCTGTCTGAGAAGATACTGGAGGGAGTACCGTGGAGTCTCATGATCTCCCTTCTGTAAGTATCTGCGAGTTTACTTACCGGATCTTCCTTGCGTATCGGTAAGAAATGAGCTGATTTGGTGAGTCGATCAACAATGACCCAAATAGCATCGTGCTTCTTCTTGGTAGGCGGAAGACCGGTAACAAAATCCATGGTGATTTTGTCCCACTTCCACTCTGGAATATCCAACGGTTGCAGGAGACCACCCGATCGCTGATGTTCAATCTTAACCTGCTGACAGGTAAGACATTTGGAGACATAAGTGGCTACATCCTGTTTCATACCACTCCACCAAAAGTGTTGTCTGATGTCATGGTACATTTTTGTCGACCCAGGATGTATAGAAAATGGGGAGCTGTGAGCTTCAGCTAACAATGCTTCCCGGAGTTCTTGATTGTCAGGAACACAAAGTCTCGTGCCCTGCCAAACTATACCGTCTGCGTCCATTCTGAATTCTGTCTGCTTCTCCAAATTCTGAATTATCGCCCAAATCTCTCCATCATCCTTCTGCTTTTCCTTGATCCTAGTCAGTAACTCAGGTTCTACTCTAAGATTCGCCCAGTATCCGTGCTGCCCACGTACTATGATTTCGATGTCTAGCCGCTCCAAGTCTCTTATGTTTTGTTCTTTGATTTCAATGCCGTTGATCATTCCGGACTTTCTGCTGAGTGCATCTGCTACTACATTAGCTTTCCCGGGATGATACTGTAGGTTAATATCATAATCCTTTAACAGTTCCAACCATCTTCTTTGTCTCATGTTCAATTCTCGCTGTGTGAAGATATACTTCAAGCTCTTGTGATCCGTGAAAATGTCGCAAGATTCTCCGTATAAGTAATGCCTCCATATTTTCAATGCGAACACCACTGCAGCAAGTTCCAGGTCATGCGTAGGGTAGTTTTCTTCATAGGGCTTAAGCTGCCGTGAAGCATACGCGATCACTTTCCCATGTTGCATGAGAACACAACCCAGTCCCTTCCCCGATGCATCGCTAAAGATCTGAAATCCACCTGTACCAGATGGGAGAGTAAGAATAGGTGCAGATACTAACTTCTGCTTTAGGTCTTCGAAGCTCTTCTCTCGATCTTCCGTCCAGACGAATTTCTCTCCTTTTCGCATCAGTTTGGTGAGAGGCAATGCCAAGCGGGAAAAGTTCTCCACGAATCTGCGATAATATCCAGCTAAGCCTAAGAAACTGCGGACTTCTGTCGCTGACGTTGGTCTTGGCCATTTAGTGATAGCCTCAACCTTCGCTGGGTCCATAGTGATCCCTTCAGCTGATACGATGTGACCTAAGAATGCCACCTTGTTTAACCAGAACTCACACTTGGAGAATTTCGCATACAGCTGCTTCTGACGAAGAATCTGTAGTACCGTACGGAGATGGTCTTCGTGTTCCTCCGTGGACTTTGAGAAAATCAGGATGTCATCGATGAATACAATGACAAATTTATCAAGGAATTCATGGAAGATTCTATTCATCAGATCCATGAATACTGCTAGAGCATTAGTCAGGCCGAATGGCATGACCACAAACTCATAATGGCCATAGCGGGTACGAAAAGCAGTCTTGGCAATGTCCTGCTCCTTAACCCTTAGCTGATGGTAGCCTGACCTTAGATCAATCTTTGAGAAGTGTTTGGCTCCTTGAAGTTGGTCAAACAGATCATCTATACGTGGCAGTGGATATCTATTGCGGATGGTAATCTTATTAAGTTCACGGTAGTCAATGCAAAGTCGCATGCTGCCGTCCTTCTTCTTAACGAACAAGACCGGTGCGCCCCATGGAGATGCGCTTGGTCTAATGAACCCTCGTTCAAGAAGTTCCTGCAGTTGGTCCTTCAGTTCTTTTAGCTCTATGGGAGCCATACGATACGGAGCCTTAGAGATTGGCTCAGCTCCTGGAACAAGGTCGATGTTGAACTCCACTTCTCGTGCAGGTGGTATGCCTGGAAGTTCAGCTGGGAAGACGTCTTGAAATTCCGAAACTACTGGTTGATCCTGAATCGATGGGGATTCAACATCCATGTCGTGAACCGTAGCTAGATAACCTTCGCAGCCATGTGACAGTAATGCACGTGCTTGCAAGGTAGATATGACTTGTACAGACCGTCCGGGTATGAACCCGTTATGAATGTACTCTGGTACATTAATATCGCCGAAGATCACCCGATATGAGTGGCAGTCTATGGTAGCATGGTGCTTGGATAGCCAGTCCATGCCGAGAATCATATCGAACTCAATCATGTCTAGGGGAAGTGCATCTACTACACGAACTTTATCGTCAAACTCTAGAGGAAGACTCTTGTATGCATGAGTTATTAATACAGAGTCTCTCAAAGGCGTGGAAATGGTAAGCCTATTTTCTAATGGCAAGGGAAGTGTCCTGATGTTCTTGGCATAAGTAGTGGAAATAACTGAATGAGTGGCACCCGTGTCGAAAAGAACACATGCAGCCTGGCCGTACATATACAAAATTCTAGTAATGGTACCTGTAGATTTGTTTGCCTGATCGCGCGATGTCGTGTAGACACGCCCAGTGGTAGGAGGCGGTTTAGTATCAGCATGACCCGAAGTACCCTCCATTTCACCCTTACGGCAATCTCTCATACGATGGCCAGGGAGGCCGCACTTGTAGCACGCGTCGGAATCACGACGACATGGGCCAGGGTGTCTGCGATGGCAAGTACTGCAAAGAGGATGAGTGAATCCTCCAGCAGGAGTCCTTGCTTGCTGAGGGCCTGCTGATGACGAAATGTGTTAAAATAAAGTATATGCACGAGTAAAAGACATATGCGTCATAAGATGTTTACCAGTGTTAGCTGAACGGTTAGGCTGCGAACCCCTGTGGTTCTGGTCCTTCTCGTTACCGTGGTTCCTGGTAGAGATTAATATAGTGTCAGCATGAGAAATATAACATGAAATCATGCGAAGATGCGTAAATAGTAGGACCTGCTGTTGTTGGAGTGTCCCGCATTGTTACGGTAATTATCATTACCGCTGCGCCTTTCCATAACAGAACGGTCGTTAGTGTGACCGTTTCCTTTGGGCTGATGAGGCTGCTGCTGGGTAGCCGGCTGAGACCGGTCCCCAGTTTTCTGCCTGGAAGATACAGTTTTAAGAGATGATTATAGAACATATAATGATAGGATGCGGTCTGGTTATCGATAGAACACGAAATGTTTACCTCTTGTCGGGTCTTTCAGCTTCCCCGAACTCATCTCGTTCCTGCAACATTTCTAGCTTCCTTGCTGCGTCGGCCACTTGTGCTACTGTATTGAACGTAGCACATACCAGATTGTTCGCGACCGAGGTGCGAAGTGCCCACCTAAAGTGGTGTGCCTGCTCCTCAGGAGTACCAGCTGCTGCTCCCAGGAAACCAGCTAAGCGAAGAAAGCGCTGCATAAATTCGTTGCTATTCTCGCCCGCTCTCTGACGTATCCCATGGTACTCTCGCTTGAGTTTATCCTGCTCTGCCTTGGGAAAGAACTGCTCCATCACTCTTTCCTTGAATTGGGCCCATGTCAAACCAGCGACCCAATCATCACCTCCTTCTGACTGCGTCAAAGCTAACCACCAATTGAGTACATCGCTTTCAAATCGGTAGCATGCCAATCTCGCCTTGAATGCGGGGTCACATCCCATAGCATTGAAAATCTTCTCAATGTGAGTCAACCAGCTTTCAGCATCGCTGGGGCTATCAGTCTTTTCAAAAGCTCTAGGACGAAGCTTGTTGAATCTTTCCAACCACACTGCTAGTGTCACTGGAGGAGGAGGAGGAGGTGGCTGATTGTGCTGCTGATTGTTGGCAGCCTGAACTTCAGCACGAATGTCATTCCTCAGTTGAGGAAGCAAGGCTTGCATGGCAGCCTGAATTGCAGCATTGAGCTGCTCTTGCTCGCGTGTGAGAACCATATGACAGTATAACATAAACATATGATTAACAGTTCAAAACATAAAATATGTATTATATATATATACATGAAAAAAATTTTATACCAAAAATTTCACGAGAAAAATTTTATGCAAGGAAATCTTTGTATGAATGCATGATGCAGTTTTATGAAAACTTTTGATGCTCGAGAGTGAACGCCTCTGGTCAGTTCACTCAAAACAAAAGACATATCGAGGGGACGCCTATGGGTCGGTCCCAAATCTAAAAGTTTCGATAAAAAAAAACACATGCGACTAAATAGGGCCAGTCCTGTACCAACCATTACTTAGTCAAAAACCCTGTAACAATGACATGTATATGTATGCTTAAAAATGATGAATGCATGAAAACAACTGTCAGTTCTAGGAAGACCGTAGTGACTACCCACTAATCACAGGTCATATTTGAGAGCCTACAGGTCGAAACCTTGGCTCTGATACCATAATTGTAACACCCCATTTTGGAAATGGAATCTTACGCATAATCATGGCGTGTCATCAAAGCATACAAGGATAAATGTCTAAGCATTATTTGACCATAAAAGGGAAATACCGGAAACAAACATCGGTAACCCCAAAGTAGATCTCATCACACACAAACATAAATACTGTAAAAGGAAAAGGACGAAACAATGTCCATTGCAAGCTGTATTAAAGTAAAGGAAATGCATAAAGTAAAGAAAGACAGTAAAGCTTCCAATCCATATGCACGTACGTTTGAGATCTACGAGCGTCCCTGAGTACCTGCCGTTTTGGGAACATGAAAAGGAAAACGGCTGAGCAAGACGCTCAGTGCACGGATGTACAATATAGCATGAAATAGGATAAGCATGTAACATATAACAGCGGAAGACTAAGTTCTGAGTAAACTGGTTAAGTATTAAGAAAACTGGTTTTATAGTTTGAAAAGCCTTATGTTTATCTTATGAAAACTGTTTTAACATAAATATACCATAGCCCATATAGGTCATGAAAAGGTCACGTGCATGAATACTTGGAGGGGTGACCTCATCATGCTGATTAGAGGGGATGCCTCTAATTAATATACTGGTTTGGGTAAGAGGGATCAACTCCTTGTGAAGGATGCAAGGCACACACCACATTCACCATGATATACTGAATAAAACATGTAACTAGGATGCACCCATACGCCCCACATGATATAATAATATGGCCAAAACTGAAAGGGACGCCACGAGCAATCACTCCGCCGTGGGGAAGTCATAACATTGGTGCCTCTAATGTTATGGTTATGGTACCTCCATAACTAGGTGAAACTGGTCATGCTTGTATATGGCTATAG
This sequence comes from Glebionis coronaria, assembly GCA_025667525.1. Classification (NCBI taxonomy): domain Eukaryota; kingdom Viridiplantae; phylum Streptophyta; class Magnoliopsida; order Asterales; family Asteraceae; genus Glebionis; species Glebionis coronaria. Next base: position 176,547,110 of record CM046874.1, read on the forward strand.
GTTATGCTAATTAAACATAAGCAGTTCAAAACAATAAAACAAATACTGGGAAAACAGTTGGCTGCATACGGGGAAATCCTAATAAGGAAAGAATGTCCATACTGAAAGGACGGGAATCCGTACCTCAAGTCCAGTGAATGAACGGAAGATAGACTCCTACTTCTGGATCACTAACGCTACATGAATACACACGTGTATAAGTATCGATTCACTGATTACGTACTTGGTTTTATGTCTCATTTTAGCTTACTTGGTATGTTTTAGGTCATGGTTTACTGTTTAAAGCCTTAAGCTGTGTTTATCTTGTATTCTGATTAATCTGTTTAAGTATTACTGGTATTTCATGTATTATTATACTTACTGTGTAATAATAAGTAACTTTCCAAAAATAGCAGGTTTCCAAAAATAGAAAGTTTCTAAAAATAGAAAGTTTCCAAAAATAGAAAGTTTCCAAAAATAGAAAGTTTCCAAAAATAGAAAGTTACCAAAAATAGAAAGTTACCAAAAATAGAAAATAGAAAGTTTCCAAAAATAGAAAGTTTCCTAAAATAGAATTTACTGCTTAAAATAGATTAGTTTCTAAAAATAGAAAGTTTCCAAAAATAGATCAGCTGCCTTAATTAAATAAGTTTCCATATATATAAGGTTTCCATGATTAGATTAGCTGCCTGAAATAGATAGATTTCCATATATAGAAGGTTTCCATTAATAGATTAGTTGCCTTATTTAATTAAGTTTCTATAAATAGAAGTTTCCATATTTAGAATTAAGCTGGTTACATAAGCTAACATATAAGTCTAAGTGTTTATAAGCTTATTTTCTTAAGTCATATGATATAGTGTATAGTTTAATTATTATTTCATGTATTTTAATTAAACTATAGGTTAAGCATTTTAATTAAAGTATAACATGTTTTAATTAAAATGGAATAAAATACTTAGGTTAAAACGTGTATTATTATTATTAATAATATAACCTAAGTCATGTCTAAATTAATTAATTATAGGCATGTTTTAAATAATTAATTAATTATAACTTATAACATAAAATACTTAGGTTAAATTAATATCATGCTAAATTAATAATTAAAATAACCTAAGTCATGGTTTAATTAATATTTCATGTTATTAATTAATTTATATCCTAAGTTCATAATTCATAAAAATTAACATGTAGCATAAATCGTGATTTAACCAACGAACCATGAATCGGGCATGAACTCGACACCGTACCTCGAGCCAAACTCGGGGTACGTGTGCCCCCTTGCTGCCGTGGGTCCCACAAGCACCAACCAAGACCAAAAATGGTCTTGGTGGTGGGCAATAAGCAAACCAAACCCCCCCCTCGGGTTTGTTATGCTAGGCGGCTAAAACAAACACCCTTTTATATCATTCTTTGATTTTAATTTACCCCAAAACATGTTAGATCAATGTTTAATTATCATGTTTTAATAAGGATAATAATAACATGTTCATGAAAATAATCAAAGATTAAAAAGAATTAAAAAGAAGGGTTTAGAATGATATACCAATACGTAGCTTGAAAAGGGATGAACAAACACGGTTTCTAGCACTTGTTTTTAATGTCAAAAATCAACAACACCCTCCTATGGTGGTGGTATAGGTGGCGGCACAAGGAGGAACAAGGAGGAGGAGGAGAAAATCTTTTAGGGTTTATGTTTACTTTCTTGAAAAGTGAAAATGAAAAATAGTTTTTACCCTTTACCCCCCTTTCATGTAAACTTGATGGGCTTAGCCCATTTCTTGGTTATTGTGCCGTGGGTATGGGGGCCCCACATGGGGTACCCGTACCTTTCTCGTGTCCCGATGTTTCGTGTTCGTTCGTGGTTAAACGTGTTCGTGTTTAAAGTGTTTCTGTTTATTTTATCATGTCGTTTATCGTAATCTTAACGCTCGTAATTATATTATATGTATTTACGTAATTATTCTAGTTTGTATTTTAAATGGTGATCATGATTTAATTATGTTCACGTGACATATTTATTAACTGATTATCATGAGTTCGTACGTAATCGATACTTGTCATGTCATACACGTATGCACTTGCTTGATTATTAGCACATGAATGTGATCAATACTAAATAAGGTAAGTTTTAATCTAGGGCGTACGATCTTAAGGGCACTATTCATGGTAAAAGCATGCGGGTTTTACATGAACATAAAACATTTAAATCATTATTCGCACCAGGAACCCCAAAATATGCATGCCAAATCCACAATTTCTGATCCGCAATAGCTTCTAAAATAACAGTTGGGTATTTATGACCAGTCCTTTTAAAATGCCCTTGTAACGCCTTTGGGCAGTTTTTCCACTCCCAATGCATACAATCGATACTCCCGAGCATTCCCGGGAGTCCATGTTTTTGTTCGTGCAACGCATATGTATTTTCAATATCATTTGCAGTTGGACGTCTTAAATACTCTTTTTTATATAACACCCAAATGCACTTACAAAAATGATCTAAACATTCCCGTGAAGTACGTTCAGCAATTTGTAAATATTCATCAAATGCATCAGGTGTAGTGTCGTACGCCATTTGGCGTATGGCGGATGTGATCTTTAAAACAGTACTAATACTCTTACGACCGATCGAATCAATGGTTTGCTTAAAATAACTAAAGTACTCAGGCATAGGCTCAGCTTCATAATCTAAAATACCGTTAAGTATTCTATCAAAAAGTGTAGAGCTCATACGATACCTGCAACGAAAACGTTCTTCTGGATATTTAGGTTCGTATTCTTCGTCACCAAAGTAATCATCGAGTAGCCTTTCTTCCGCTAATTCGCGTTCACGATAAATGTATGTCCTCCTCCTCTTTGGACCATCACGCGAACCACCGGCTCCTTGGGATTGCTCACACAAACTCAAATAATGTTGATACGATTCATGATCGCGCATAAATCGATCATATTCGGGTTGAAAGGAAGCATCATAATGATCGTATGTATCGATTCCGTCGACATCGTTAGCATTATTTGGATCCATTTTTTTGGGAGAAATGAGAGTTAGAAATATATATGATAGTGTGTGTGAAGTTTGGTAATATAAGGGGGTATTTATAGGTTTTTTAAAAGGGTAAAAATGGAATTTAGTTTTTTTAAAAAAAAAAACGCTCCCCAACGGATATATTACCGTTATATTAAAATATATATATCAAAAACTCCACCGCGAGAGCTGGTGGGTATGGCGCAGACCCACGGAGCCCTGCGCGGTGGTTATTTGCTGCACGGTGGCCATGGCGCCTCGCTGTAGCCCTGGATTCCCCCTGCTCTAAATTGGGAAAGTGTTTATGTTTATCTGGGGTTGATAATGTTTGTTTCATCTTAATTTTTTTTTCATAACTGGGAGAAGGTAGTTTGTTTATTTTTGTTTTTATCTTGATTTCTTTTTTGTTTAATTTGTTAAATGTGATAGTGGTGCTCTTATAAATATGGGCTGTCGATAATTATGAAAAATGAGATTAGATTTTCATTAATCATTCATGTGTGCTGATTTAGTGGTATGTAGAGTGCCCTGAAATGATGGGTGTGGCGGTGGTCTGAAATGATAGGTGTTGGCAGTAACAGTTAGAGGTGGTCCATTCATGACTCAACTTAGTATATTAGTGAGAAAAAAAGAAAGAACATAAAGTAAAGTGAGATGAGGACGATGATTAGTAACGAGGGGACTAATTAAAGAAAAAAAAAGTAGAAGACTAATTAAAAGAAAATAAATATTTATTAGTAAAAGACCTAAATAGCGTTATTGGGTGGGTGTATAATTACAATTAGTGCATCATTTAAAAAAGAGGGACAACCGCTAAGGACGGATGGTGCATGTTTTTTGGTCAAGGGACGAACCGTGTTGGTCAACGTAAACCACAAGGACGAACGATGTAATTTACTCTTTAATGAAACAACTCAAAAACACAGTGCAAAAGTTTAGACACACTAATGCGGCATACACTAAAAATACACGACACTGGTTGAAAATGCAACCCACTTCTCTCGAACCATGTTTTGCGATTAATTCAAATCTTTGGGTTGAGTGGAGGCAACCTGATTGCTAGTCTGTCGACCAGCGAGGTTGACCTCTCACTGCGCCTAACCTTAAGTTCATGTGCGATTGTAGCAATACTCGGGGGTATAGAATATGTTGGTCATGGTTGATTGATACTCATTTTTTGGTTAGAGTTGTCCCTCCATGCTAGTTGGTTATACGTAAAACTTATTAAATATAATATAAACATACATAAAAATAATAATAATAATAACATACATAAATTCAATCTTATCATCCTAAATATAGTCTGTATTGTTCAACTAGGTTTGGATACTTAAACTCTTCTTTGTTGATTTACTTGAACATTTTGTAAATGTTTTTGATTTTAATTTTATTTAAACTTTTAAGTGGGTGTTTGTGTCTGCGGTTTCAATTGAATTATTAGATTATCACGATTTTCAAACATAGATAATTTACTTTTAAGTGTTTGGCAATCAAAACTAATACTGTAATTGATTATCCACGGTATAGATGGCCCATAACGATGTTTTCAAAAAGTAGCAAGGGAGCTACTGCCAACATAACGTGATTTACTTTTTATCAAAAATTACTAATTTGTCCTTATCAGTTTTATTTCATTTGTATGATGTGTTATATAGAAGGGTTTTTTTTGTCATTTTGCATGTTTAAACATTAAATAATCTAAATAATTATTAGATTATTGCGATAATCAAATCCAAACAACATTTTTAAAAATCACATTTTGTTATCATTGATTATCTGATTATACGATTTCAAAACTTATAATCTATTTTAAATAATCAATCCCAAACACCCCCTAAGTCTTTATTTATAATTTATGGATATAAATTTTTGATTACTAAAATTTGGTTTTCTTTGATTTAACTAAAACCAAATCCATTTTCCATTTGATGCATAATTTTGGTTTTATTTGTTCCATAGCTGGCTTGGTTTTATTTTGCTTATGACTTTAAAGTTTTTATACTGATAATTCGAATCATACAACTCACAAGTTTTTATTTTGCAAAGTTAATCTCTAATCAACAAGCATATAAGTTTTAGAAATTTACTCTTTATCTTTGTACAGATTGTCTGATTTAATCACGAGTATGATAAAATGAGAAATGCAAAAAGAGAAAGAAAAATAATTAATTTACGATGAAACAAGGTCAAGACTTAAGAATAAGCAGTATATGTCTTGTATGCATAAAAAAAGAGATATAACAACATTCGGTAAGATTCGAACTTTGAACCTCCATTTATATAAAGAGACAAATTTACCAAATGCTATACCTTCTCTGAAGTTATATCCTTCAGTTTCTATTATATAAATGATAATATCCTTTTTAACTATATGACTGGCAATTATATGTTATAATTTGTGGGTTTCATTATGAACATGTGAATTGCTATTCGAACTTTCTTGCTTTCATGTCATTATGTGTAAATAATTTTTTAAAGTTTTTGTGGCGTGCTTGCGGGTTATGAGGGTGTTGGTTTAAGCTTATTTGACTTGCTCCTATTTTTATGGCGTGTAAATGCCATAAATACACAACGTACTTACCAAAACCGTCCATTATACCCACTGAACTTTTTTATATTCGATTTACACATTTGAATAGAGATGTTACCTTTGACTTAACGAAATAACCGGTCACCGTAAGTACTTTCCATCTTTAGTTCAAAGTAAGCTCATAAATTTTATAAGGCGAAATTAATAAGCTCATGAAGTATAAGCAGAGTCGAATAAGCTTTTAAGCCTAACAACAAGCTTAAACAAACACCCCTTAAACCATGGATGTCAAATAAGCTTTTAGTGTAAAATTTATGCTTTTAGTTGTGCTCTTGTTTCATGATTATTTGTTAAACTGTGATACACACGTACAATGTGGACAAGCTTCACACACAACATGAGTACCATTGAGATACTAAGCCCATTGGTTTTAACCTATTTCCTGACAACCTCAAATGTTATTGCTAGGTTATTTTGGGCATGGTTAACTATGAACAACTAAACATACTACTTCAAATTGCAAATTGAAACATGAAAAAGTTTAATTAGTGAACCGTGATATTGATGACTCTAAACTTTGAAATTGAACTTGAGCTTGAAGTTGCGACATATACATACTTTTAACGGTAATTTGTACTAGAAACTAGCTAGCATGATGCTAGACGAAGATTAAAAGGGGTTTGTATGGATTGAGAACCTGATGAATCCACTTGCGACATGAGTTTTTACAACGATGAAGTATCCAAGAGTGAGCAAAAACTCTAATTTCGTGCCTAGGAAATCTCTACGAGGAAAGCGTATACTTTTTTTTGAACGGCGAAATTTTATTAACTAGCAAGAAGCTAGATCAAAAAACATTACAAAGAAATTAAATGGGGATTCTTAAGCCAATCATCCCAAGAAAAGACCCATTTACATCTATTTTTACCCCAAAGAAAAGACAGAGATTTTATATCATCAACGATCATCGACCGCGCAGGAGCCTTGTCGTCAAAAAGAGAACGATTCCGAAACACCCATAAGGACCACCAAGCCACATAGAAAACACCTTCCAAAAGCTTCTTATTGTTAGGAGGAAGCCGTACAGATAAAAGCCAGTCATCCCAATTTGAAAATGAGGACCGATTTTGCCAATCAAGCTCCCACCATCTACAAATGCTCTTTAGCACAGATTGGGCTAAATCACATTGAAACATAATATGGTTAGTATCTTCCACGCCTAAATCACAATTCGGACAATTATTAGACTCCAATTGAATCCCTCTATGGTTAAGGTTATCCCTAGTTGGAAGACAGTTACGTCGCGCTCTCTAACCGAAGATATTAAGTTTAATAGGAACAAATTTAACCCATTTCGTCGGCTGAAACCCTGAAGGAAGCAGCATGTCATCAATACTATTTCGAACTCTTTCACTCTAAAAGAACCATCTCCAGATAAATTGCAAATCCATTGATCAGGGGAATTAGAAAGAGAAACTGAATCAATGAAAGAACGAAGATCGTTAAACTGTGCATTTTCTAATCCCCCACGAACAGGTCTTCGGAAGGACGCCTCCAACAACGGATTCATTTTTTCTGCAACAGTGATATTTTTATATATCTCCAAACCAAAAACACGAGGGAATTTGTCACAAAATTTTGTATCGCCTTTCCAGATATCAAGCCAGAAACTAGACTTATGGCCGTCACCAATCCGTTTAGAACAAGAAGCTAAGAAATCAAAACCTTTGTCTTTAAGCGACTTCATTTCCCTCAATATAGAACACCAATTCGAGTTTGAATAATCAGAATGCAAGGCAATATTGGGACCATGAATAGCTTGAATAATTTGAAACCACAACGACTCCTCTTGAGAAACAAATCTCCAAATCCACTTAAGAAGCAAAGCTCTGTTCAAAGCAAAATAGCTGGAAACTCCTAAACCTCCTTTTTTCTTAGAAGCAAGGACTTTATCCCAAGCAATCCAAGTGATTTTCTTACACGCATTATCTGCTCCAATGAAAAAGTTATTCTTGATAGCTTCCATTTCTCTTAACACACCTTTAGGAGCTTTAAAAAAGGGACATGTAGTATAAAGGGGTTGCACCAAGAACCGATTTCAGAAGAGTATACCTGCCACCAATAGAAAGAGTTTTCGTCTTCCATTTAGAAAGACATAACTTAACCTTTGACACCACATCATCCCAGAACTTATGTCTAGACGAGTTTCCACCAACTAAAACGCCAAGGTAATGAAATTGGTTATCCATAATCGAACAACCAATAGAATGAACATCCACCTTAATATCGGATCTCAATACGCCCACGCCAAGAAGTTGACTCTTGTGAATATTGATTTGTAAACCCGAAGCAAGAAAGAAACATTTAAGAACGTTTATAATGGCTCTTAGATTATCCCTTGACCACTCACCAATAATCAAAGCATCATCCACGTAAAATAAATGAGATAAAGATATCGGGTTATTGATCCGAATACCTTTAAAAATCCCCGCTTGGACCACTCTATTAAAAGACAAATGCAACGATTCCATCACAAGAATAAAGAGCAAAGGAGCAAGCGGATCACCTTGTTTGAGACCGCATTGAAATTGAAATTCTCTAGAAGGGCTCCCATTTACCAAAATCGACGCCTTAGCAAAACAACATAAACCCCGAATCCATTTGCACCAGGTCTTACCAAAACCAAAAGCCTCTAAAACGTCTAAAAGGTAATCCCACCAGACCGAATCGTAGGCCTTTGCAAAATCAACCTTGAAAACCATAACTTTCTTACTCTTTCTTTTGCACCAGTGTAAAACTTCGTTAATGATAAAAGGCCCGTCCAAAATCTGTCTTTCAGAAACAAATGCGGATTGAGTACTAGAAACGATATTTGAAATAACCAACGCTAACCGATTAGCCAATATTTTCGTCACTACTTTATACACACATCCTATAAGACTTATAGGACGAAAATCCGTGACAAGTTTAGCATCCATAATCTTAGGAATAAGAGCTATGAATGAAGAATTGCAACCTTTAGCAAACGTCCCAAATCTAAAGAATTGTTCAACAGCTTCACAAAAATCATTCCCAATAAATCGCCAATATCTCTTAAAAAATTCAAAAGTATATCGATCCGGTCCCGGAGACTTATTATCACCACAATTCCAAACCGCCACTCGAATCTCATCACGCGATACCACCCTTTCCATCTCAAGCATTTGATCTTGAGATAATCTGTTAGGAAAAGAATAGTTAACTTTAAGCCCATCAGAACCAGGTTTTTTAAAACGAGTCTCAAAGTGCTTGAACAAAGCCTCCTTAATAATTTGTGGTTCATTCTGCCACGACCCATCAACAAAGATTCCTATTATCGCTAATTGAGATCGTCTTTTATTAATAATCCCATGAAAGAAAGCCGAATTCTCATCACCTTCAATAGCCCACATGACTTTTGATTTCTGCACATAGTCCGCGGCCTCTATACCTTTAATATCACACATCTGACCTTTTAATTCAAGACGTCTAGCCAGATGCACATCTGAAACAACACCAGAATCCAATTCTTTATCAATAACTCCCAATTCAATTCCTATGTCATGTTTTAACTTGGACAAGCATGCTCGTTTTTCTTTAATCGAACGTCTGATAATAATTTTAAGAGCTTGGAGTTTCTTCTTAAACCTGATCATTCTGTTCGAGTCAGCATGTGACAAAGAGTACCAATTTTGTTCCACCATCTCATCAAACCCCTCATAAGAAAACCAAGAGTGGTAGAACCGAAATGGAGTAGGTCCGAAATCCAACTTGATGTCACAAAGGAGAATCGACCGGTGATCCGATAAATGTCGATCAAGACATAATGCTGTAATAGAAGGAAAAAGAGAAAAAATACCATCAGAAACAAGAAAGCGATCAAGCTTACTCATTTTCGTCGCCGACGGGTGTGACCACGTAAATGAGAAACCCTCCAAGTTAACATCCACGAGCCCAGAATTATTTATGAACTGATTGAAAACTCTCGCACTGGAATGGTTGAAACTCGATCCGCGTCTTTCCTCCTTAGAACGAACTTCGTTAAAATCGCCCATGATGATTACTTCGCGACTCCATCTTCTTAACAAAATAGACAAGTAATCCCATAAGTCCCTCTTTTGAGCCTGCTGTTGAGGGGCATAAATGGATATCAGAAGAACCTTAACATTACACGGAGTCCACGTTCCATAAATAGCAACAAAGTTATCAGAAATTGTGGCATAATCTTTCTTAAAGATCGACGCCTCCCAAATACACAAAATACCTCCAGAACTTCCTAAAGAATCAGTGAACACAAAATCATAATTAGAATTGCCCCACATGAATTTCACGTTCATATGTGACATCTTCTCCATCTTCGTCTCTTGAATCGCTATAAAGCTAAGTTTATTTTTGTTACATAACTCCTTAATCCACTCCTTCTTGGCCTTACTACCGAGGCCTTGCACATTGATGGAGAGCAAATTCATCGGAAAACCGAGTCATCTCCGTGCGTTCCTATAATATTTTGTATATCCTTTTCACAACCCTCTATTGAGAACCCCATAGCTTGCCCCAACCGAATCACCTCTTCTAAAACACCTAGAACAAAACCACCCTTGGACAACACTTGGACCCGCTGAACCAATTGAGTCCTCCATTCTACCTGTCTCTTTAACTTTCAAAGGTGTATTAACGGTATCATTCACTTCCACCGTGTCTCTAGAATCATTAACCTTATCCGATTTAAGACCAGGATCCACTGGTGTATAACCAGGAGGGTGAGAAAGCGATGGACTTGAAACCTGTGGACCCATACCCGTCTTGTTCTTCTTAAATAAATCATAAATCGAAAACGGATCGTCTGAATGTTGCTTAACCGGATCAGCACTAAAGCATTTAGCAGAATGTTCATCAAAAATAGTTTTGGCGACACCTTCAACATCACTGTTTTTAAATTCCCCTTCCTCCTCATCTTCTTCTTCACTCATGAATGATTTCTTAGGAGTATGCCCTGAACTATGCACCGCTTCATCGTCAGAAGTATAAATTGACTCCACGAAATTAGGACTCCAAGTGAACAATTCTTTGGTTCTAACTATAAACACCTTGCCTTTCACTAATATCTTGAATGATTCCAGAATTGACACAGGATGTTTTGTAAGTAAGCACACCCGTTTTCGACCAAATGTCGCCACAGAAGTGTCCTCAATGTTCGAAAGTTCACCCTATTTTCTCCCAATTTGAATAAATGTTTGAAGAGACCACGCGTGAATTGGGACTCCCTCTATGTCTATCCACGCAATTCGTTCCTTACTCACAAATTCTGGATCCATCTCTTGAAGGGTCTGAAACCAGGAATTAGCTCTTGTATGTGCGAGTAAATTCGCTTTAGATTCCTCTTTTTCAAATTCAAGCATCACCCATAACCTCCCAAATACTTAGGTTTCACATCCATAAAACCTTCGTCATGAAGAAAAATTTGGACATTGGATAAAGAGGTAACATCTTTAGCTTTACCCATTACACATTTAGAGAAATCCATTTCAACTACACAAGTTTCATCTAACACCAATGCGGGAGCATTACAGATAGGCGAAACCGGGTTAACATCCACATAGCCCCCGTTAACCACATTCGCATAAGTACCAACTGAGTTGTTGCTCCTTTTCTGACCCAAAAAGGATTGGCTTTTAGGAGGATCATTATACATATCAGTGTTACCTTTAGCCACGGGTTTATTTGGTCTATCAAATCGAACCTGATTTACATAGAGGTGGTACCACCCAATCCAAATAGTACACAAATTCTTCACCAACCGATCTAAATTAAACACCTTTATGAACCGAAAAAATGCGAACCGTTTACCTGACTTGGATTTCTTGGCTGGTATAAATACATCAACAACCGTACCATAAGCCTTACACTCTCTCCATAAATCACGAGACGTAACGGAATCTGGGAAATTGGTGACAAAGATAGAGTGAGAAATCTTCTTCGTAAGATCTTCATTTGATTTCGGACTCCTATATCCATAAGACATCTTTTTGGATTGAAGGGAGGTCAAGATTTGCAAAAACACGCCAACAGATCAATCAATTATCGACAAAATAGGAAAAAATGAATGGAAAAAAAAACAAAGAAAAGAGGATCTGAGGATGATAAGAACCCTAAACAAAAACAACGTGAAACCAATCTATAGAACACTTCAAATAATTAAAATACATATACGAAAATCCAAACAGAGATCAATCCAATCTTAGGTCAAGATCGTTTGGAACAGAGATGAATCACAGGTATATGGATGTTAATCGAAGGAAGATGTCTAAAATAATTGATTTAGGATGCCTGGATAACAAGGTTCGAAATGATCGCCCATAGACGAAAATTAGTGGTTTGAGGAAAGCGTATTCTATTTTAGTATCTCCAAATTATCCAAGTGGTTGGTTAGTGTTACGATCTCACATCGGTCAAGTATGAGATTGGTGGATGGTTTATAATGTCTAGGTGTTCCCTCCTCCTTCAAGCTAGCTTTTTGGAGTGAGTTGCACACTTAGCTTATAAATAGATACGAACAATATGTGATAGGTTTGTAACAATTGAAATCAACACTGTTAGGTTAACCATATCTCATTTCTTAAGTAAATTATGATACGGAGTATATCAGTTATTTCTGAATTTAAGCTTGAACTCAGAGATATTTTTTATAAGATTTATTACCACTCACATCAAAGATCGGTAGGGATGAAAAAAGTCATGCTAGGATGGAGATAATAACTCCAAAATTTTATCACATTCCTTCCAAATTTTTTTTTTGGAATTGAAGATTGATATGAATCCTGGGATTATTAATTATGGAAAGGATTAAGAATATTTTATTTATTATTAGGATATGTTTTATTTTTAGATAAGATTAGCTAGTGACTTATTTTATAAGATGTGCTTATTATATAAAGTGGGTAAGGGCTGTAATATGAGATGCAGAGAAATATGATTATGTTTTATTTTGGTTTATTGTTTTCTTAGTTAATTGGGGAGTCGGTTTATCTTACTAATATAAGCCATCGGGGGGTCGGGTTATCCCATTATTATAGCCTATCTATCCTTTTATCTCTATAATCGATCCGGTTCATATCAATTGGTATCAGAGATGTTTCGATTCTAGAGTTTTCAAAAAAAAAAAAAAAAAAAAACTACTCTTCATCCGAACCACTATTCACCAGCAGAAAATACTATTCATTGTCGTAGTTACTGTTCATCCAGAAACACCATATTAATGGAGGTGAATCAGAAACAATACAAGTTCGATCAGCAGTTGGCTGAACTTATGAATGCTATCAAAACCCTACAGCCGGCGACCATCACACAGCCACCACTCTTTACCGCCATGGAGCTGCAGTCGTACACCCAACCGCTGCAGTCGTACACCCAACCGCTACAGTCATACATCTCACCATGCCGCTGCAGTCGTACACAACCATGTCGACAATCACCACGCCACTGGCCACCCTACAGCCTCCTCTCCACACCCAACCGCTGCAGCCATACACCACCATGCAGCGCACCACCATGCCGCTGCAGTCGTACACCACCCTGGCGCTACAACACCCCTATACTACCACTACATCGAAGCCGCCAACCTTTGCCCTCACCACTTCACCTACCACTAAGGTACCCACAACAACTCAATGTGCACCAATGAATGATGCTACGAGTCGCTTGTTGCTGCCTGTTCTTGTTGAGTGCAAGACTGTAACAAAAAAGGAAGATATTGAATCTCGCGAAGAGGCTAAAATAACAGTTAAAACGCCTCAACCAGTGACACCCAAGGTACCTGTTGATGCAAAAGTTGGTTGATCCTTGCTAGACCCGAATTAGGCTTAATTCGGGTTGGCTGGGCTCCGGCTCCTGCACCAAGTGAATCGTTTGGTTGGGATCCTGCACACTAAACAGCATGCGTTAGGCTTACTGTGGGAATGTTTCCCACGATTAGACTCCAGCGTGAGAGTAAGTAATCGATTTAGGGTTTATGTGAGTTTAGAGTATAAGTCGTAATACCTTTGTGGAACCCTTGAGGGTTCCTTTTATAGGCAGTGAAACCCTAATGGGCTTTCACTGATGCTTCGGCCCCAAGGAAGAGATAACTATCAGAATTAGAATGATTGTTATCTTCTAATTTTGGTAGTGAATATCCTCCTCCATTGGGGTAAAGATATTCCTAGACAGGATATTATTCTGTCTAACCCTATGTCGGCCACACCGGGCCGTGGGCCGCACACATGTGTGCAGTCACTGTTCATCCAAGCCCATAAGCCTGAATGACATTATTCCACCCATCTGTGATGGGCCGGATACGGGTAGTACCCGTGGGCCGGGTTCGTGACCCGGTTGGGGACTATACGTCATCATGTCCCCCCAGTCTAGTTGTTACAGTCGTAGGCGTAACCTCTAGACTATCAAGGTGCTCTCCGGACATACCAAGGAAAGACCTAGGAAATGAGACATTGAAAATTTTTGTTCTGGCCGCACGTGGCGACCCGTCGTAGGAATATGTTATGAATACTACCTCAGCCACACGCAACGGTCGAGACAACTTAAATGTAACATTAAATACGGTCTTACGTAAGAGCCGCATAACCCGACACAAGAATAAAAACATTAATGATAGTCAACTATCCAGTCGCATGCCTGCAAAAGTGCACCATTAATGCCCACCCTTGAGCCACGCAAAACTGCTAAGAAGTGACCCGTGGGTCCCCCTCTGATTTTGCAGAAATGTCAGAAATCCTATCCGTTGGATAGGCGAGGTGGCTGACACGTGTCGAATATCCATGGTACCTCGGAAACCGAGGCAACCCTATATAAGAGTTGGCATGCGTGTTTGTTACACACACAACTCACCCCTTCTTCCGCCATTGTTAATCTCAAGCTTTTATCTTCAAAATATTTGCCTTCTTTTCCACGAACTTTCGTCGCCGCAGGTTAGATCATCACGCCTTTAAAAACCTTTTTATAAAAAATGGTAAAGGACAACCCCCTTATCACGGATGTCCTTAACGTGATGTCTGCGGAAAAATACCTCGACTTCCTGTCGAAGTATTATGTACCCCAAAGCGTACACCCCACCTATCCAGGTGATGGTGAAGCGATTACGGATGCACCGGCGGGGAAAATAGGCATATACACACGCCTGTTTGACTCGGCCAACTACCGTATACCCTTGTCCAAGTTCTTGGTAGACATGCTGTTATATTATGACTTCCATATAACCCAGCTTCACTGCATAGGGGCGTGTAAAATCAACCAGTTTGAGATTACATGTCATACCTACGGAGTAACCCCCACCGTGAACCTTTTTAGGGCTTTCTATTTTCCTCAGCTAGTGAATGGGTGGCTGTCGTTCAAGAAACGACCCGGGAATGCCCCTATGACGTATAGGAAGCCTCTAGACTCCCTTAAGAACTGGTACGACCATTACTTCTTTGTAGATGAGAAGGTGTTCCCTACCCCCTTCGTACTCAAAACCAAAGCCCCCAAAGACTATCCGCCCAAATCCAAAGATTATAGCAGCAGGGACCTGAAAATACTAGATACCCACCGCACAGAATTCCATAGAGGGTTGCCGGAACACTTTCTGTGCTTAGTAGGGATAAGCCGTCGTTACTTTGGGAGGGATGACTTATACCCGTGCTTCCTAACGGAATAGGGAGAGGGTAGGTCTAATGTATATGTTGTAGATTTGATTTGCCACACATATGTGTAGAACTTTACTAACCCATATACTTGTTAAATTTTTTTGCAGAGATGAACCTTCACGGATTAATCCGCCAGGGCGACCCCATGAAGGTAGCGGAAGGATTCCGGCCGCTGAAGCCGAATGAGCTCCCCTTGCTAGAAGCACTAGCCGACCTTACGATGCCGCTCGAAGAAACATCCGAGCCTAGATCGGACGAAGAAGAGCCCGCCATCGAGAAATCCCCATTGGATTTCCTCAATGAAGATGGCGAAGAACCATTGCTAGAGGGGGGCACCACCAATCAGGAAGAGGAGAATGACCCCAATGAAGACACTACTCAGGCCTCCGGGTCTGCCCCGCTTACCTCTAGAAAAAGAAAGACCACCAGGCGGGTGGCAAAGAAAATGGGGGACGAGGCCGGAGCCGCGAATGCTCCTCCCAAGAAGCTGAGGAAAGACCACCCGCAGTACCAAGAAGGGAGTGGTACTGCGACCGCCCAGGCCGACCCCACCCCGCACATGGGAGGGCCAGCCTTGCGAGTCACCCCTGTGAGCGCCGTAGTTCCTACCGGCCCAGACCCTACCATTGGCATCTCGTAAGTACCCTTCTAAGTATGATTCATGTCTTTGTATGATGCATAAACTAATATTGTCATGTTAAATAACAGGGCCAATCCGGCAGCCGTAGCGCAGGAGGAAGAAGTGGGGAGGAATCCATCCCCCGCACCAACCAACAAGCCCCCATCACCTGCTGCCACACATGCCAAGGAGCCGCACCCCGAGGGGCCAGAAGAAAGCCTGCGTTTAGCATGGAATCTATCGAGTTTGACGCGTCTGGAGGCAGAATCCGAGTGTTCAGAATTCATTGAACACATCACCCCGCCTGTCCTCGCCCAAGATCTAGATGAGTTAGATCATGAGGCCCTTATTGAGCAGTTTGACGTGTCGTCCGCACACCAGGTGACGGTGGGTGCCGCGTTAAGACGCCGTCTAATCCAGGCCCTCACCAATGTGAATCGGGCAGATAAGAGGATAGCCCGTCGTGAGGCGATGGTCGTGAAGAACGAGAAGACCATCGCATCATTACAGGCGGCGTTATTGACAACCGAGGCGACGGTGAAGGAGCAGGCGCATTACGCCGACGCCAGAGAGAAGCGCATTGCTGAGCTTGAAGCCCTCGTAGCCGCATCAAACGAGAAGGTAAACTTTCGAAATGTTGTACATACACTCTTACTTTGGGTATGCATGTAACCCAAGAAAAGTATATATCCTTGTAATAACTCCAAATTTCATATGCAGGTGTCTGCGGCTGAAGCTGCTACCAAGGCTGTGACCGTGCAATCCTTCAACATCGCCCAGGAGCGTGATGCGCTGAAGGATGAGTTGACGCGGACCCAGACCAAGCTTGAAGAGCAGGTTGTCTCAACTGATGAGGAGCTAAGCAAGATGGCTGTAAGTTGTGCTGAGAGGATATGTCCTCCCCTACTAACCGCTACAGCCGGTCGCAGGTGGATTATTGGGCAAGGACTGCGACTTGCTGTGAGTAGGGCTTTGGACGCTCCACACCTATTGCAGGCGTTTTCCGGGGTCGTATCCGATGGAATCGACCGTGGTAGACATGAAGGCCTGGTCAAAGCTGCGGAAATGATAGGGAAAAATGAAGATATCACACAGCATCCTTATCACAACCCCTCCGCCGCGGATAATATGACCGCGTCCATGAATGCCTTAGCGGAAATCCAACACCCTCTCCTAGACGAGATTGAGGCCCTGAAGGATGCTCCGAATGAGACAATAATGTCCCGGCTGAGTGCTGATCCCATTCCTTTGACATTGGCCACTTATGATTCCGCATCCAAAACAATGAAAGGCGAGAAACTGCTTGTAGAAGCATTGGATGCTATTGCAGTCAAAGCCCGGGATGGGAAGGATGCTCGTGGGGAGGTCCTCCGTGCTCTAATTGAGGAAGGGAAGAAGGACCTAGGGGAATTCCTACCCCCCCCCCCCCCCCCCCCTTGTAACTTATCAGTTGTAAACACTTGTAATTTTATTCGTCCGTGTATGTACACGGCTAAGACATATTTGTAATAACTTGTCTTTTATTTAGAAGTCCGTGATGACCACGACCATTTTGTTTATTTTTATTTTTGAAACTTGTGTATTTCATTTTGTTTTGAACATTGTATTCCAATACCGCATGATATGTCACGTCTTACACACAAAAAAGGAAAATACATACAAGTCTATAATTTACTAGACATGCGACGTGCGTCTTTTACTATGCAGAGTACTGCGTGAGTACGGCATACGAAACTTATCACAACGTCTTGTGAGTAAGGTGTCTAGTAAGGATACATGATCCGTGCGGCTGGGGTTGCATCTCTCTTACGCGGCAAGTTGAATTAGTAGGTTCACTTAATCCTCTTACCCCGCCTGGAGGCGTATAGTACATGTACAGTAGTTTGAATGAATGCATATGAATGAAACATGGCATATTATAATACAAGTAAAATTCATACGAATAACAAAAAATCTAAAAAATGATTTGCACGAAACAAGCCGTGGAGCTAGCTAGGCACCACGACATTTTATTAGAACGCTTACATTTTTGTTTGAACAATAATGACAAGTCCTAAAATACAAGAAAGGAAACTAAAACAAACATAAGAAAAACAAAACAGATAGACCGCATGGTTCTTTATTAAGGCCACATATAGCAAAGTACCCATGCGGAAGCCGTAGCTTTCAAAGATAGCACCTTTTGAGATTGGAGATGTTCCATGTGCGCTCTAGGTCGCGGCCATCCATGTCACGTAACTTGTACGCGCCTCGTCCCAAGGCTTCAGTGACATCATACGGTCCTTCCCACTTAGGGCCCAACTTTCCTGTATTCTCCGCTCGACTTGCTTCGTTAGCACGATAGACGTAGTCTCCCGGTCGAAAAGAAACACCCTTGACCTTGGCGTCATAATAAGCCTTCATCTTAGCCTTGGACTTAGCCTCATTGATGGCTGCTATTTCCTTTTTTTCTTCCAACAGATCCAGGTTGATTCGCAGCTGTTCATCGTTCGTGACGACATTAACCTCCGCCGTGCGGATGGTAGGCATTCCTATTTCTGCTGGTATAACAGCTTCAATGCCGTAAGCCAATGCAAATGGAGTATCTCCGTTGGCTGTTTTGATCATAGTTCTATGCGCCCATAGCACATGTGATAACTCATCGACCCATTTTCCACTTCGTTCATCCAGACGCGCCTTGATGCCATTCCCCAAGCTTCTATTTGCTCGTTCGACAAGGCCGTTTGTCTGCGGATGCTTAACAGATGCGAAGCGCCGCTTGATGTTCAATGATGCACACCAATCTTTGAATGGGTTGTCCGTGAACTGCTTGCCGTTGTCCGAGATGATTTCTCCTGGTAGACCAAAACGGCACACAATATGTTCCCAAACAAACTTCTTAACTTGTTTGCCTGTGATAGACTTGACTGCCTTGGCCTCTATCCATCGCGTGAAGTAGTCCATTGCAACAATCAAGAATTTAACTCCCCCCGCAGCTACAGGAAATGGTCCTGCAATGTCAATTCCCTACTTATAGAATGGCCATGGGGACGTGATAGGTGTAAGCTCCTGCTGCGGGTGCCGCGGTACTGGCCTATGCACTTGGCAATCACTACACTTGCGAATCATGTCGCGCGCGTCTCTGTGCATGGTAGGCCAATAATATCCTGTTCGTAAGGCTCTAGCTACCACGGATCGTGGACCCGCATGCATGCCGCACAACCCTTTGTGTATGTCACTGATTACGTAAGCGGCCTGACGTGGTCCAACACACCGCAGCCACGGCTGCAAGAAAGAGCGCTTGTAAAGGATGCCTTCTCGAAGTTCAAAATGCTGCGACTTCCTTCTGATGCGCCGTGCTGCTTTTTCCTCGTCTGGAAGGGTCTCACTAGTCAAATAGTTGATGATCGGGGTCATCCATGTAGGTCCATCCTCCTCAACTATAGCAGCAACCTCCCCTTCCGTTATAGATTTCTCCTTGAGTATTTCCACCAAGACTTGTTTAGACAAGTGAGCGAAGCTTGTGGATGCGATCTTGCTAAGAGCGTCCGCCTTCTTGTTCTCGCCCCTTGGCACCTGCTTGATGGAAAACTTACTGAAAGTCGCGATTAGCGACTTGACTTTTTCCAAGTACCTGACCATGTTGTCCTCCTTAGCCACATATCCACCTAGAATATGGTTCGCGACAAGCCGTGAGTCCACGTAGGCATCAAGGTTGCGGACTCCCATTCTAGCGGCGATTTTTAAACCCGCAATTAATGCTTCATATTCCGCTTCGTTGTTAGTGGTCGTGAACTCAAAACGGGGGGCGTACGTGAATTCTATTCCTTCTGGATTTGTGAGGATGAGACCAGCTCCGGACCCGTCCGTACACGAAGATCCGTCCGTGAACAACACCCATGGTTCTGTTGGAGTCTCGTCTTGCTTAACGATTGGCCCTTCCTCATCCGGCTTCTCGATTAGGAAATCTGCTAGGATCTGGCCTTTCACAGCCGTCCTTGGCCTATAAGATATATTGTGCTCCCCCAATAAGATGCTCCATTTCTGTAGCCTCCCTGCCACGTCCGGTCTAGAAATAACCTGCTTGATTGGCTGATTCGTAATGACCACAATTGGATGCGCCTGAAAGTACCGGCGCAGCCGCTTTGTAGCAAACACTAGTGCTAACACCAATTTTTCCATAGAGGAGTAATTCAGCTCTGGCCCTTGTAGTGTTCTACTTATAAAGTAGACCGGAGTTTGCACTGTATCTCTATCTGTCATAAGTACCGCGCTTATTGCGCCATGAGTGGCTGAGAGATACATAATGAGTTCCTCCTTTGGCCGGGGAGCTACTAGCATAGGGAGGGATGCAAGATGCTGCTTGAGTTGGCCGAAGGCTTCCTCGGCTTCCTTCGTCCATCGGAAGTCTCCCTTTCTAATGCACTTCTTGAGCGTCTTAAATAGGGGTAATGACTTCTCTGCGGATTTAGATAGGAACCTATTCAGCCCGGCTAGCTTCCCATTTAAGGATTGCACCTCCTTCCGTGTCTGAGGGGACGGCAGTTGTATCACTGCGTCCGTCTTCTCTGGGCAAGGTTTGATGCCGTTTGGATCAATCAAATATCCAAGGAACATTCCCTCTGTTGCCCCAAACGTACATTTCTTTGGATTTAACTTCATGTTAATCCTTCTCAGTGTGTCGAATGTCTCTTGGACATCCCGGAGAAGTGCCTCCTCCGTGTGACTTTTTATCATCAAGTCATCAACATAGACTTCCAAGTTGCGGCCAATCTGTGATTCAAAAGCTTTGTCCACCAACCGCTGATATGTAGCACCGGCGTTCTTCAGTCCAAACGACATTTTCGTATAGCAATATACGCCCTGGCTCGTATGGTACGCCGTTTTTTCTGCATCCTCCTCCGCCATCTGGATTTGGTGGTACCCTTTATATGCGTCCAAGAAGCATTTAAAAGGATACCCACATAGGGACTCCGCCTTCCAGTCGATTTTCGGTAACGGGTAACAGTCCTGTGGGCAGGCCTTGTTTAGATCCGTAAAATCCACACACATGCGCCAACTTCCGTCATGTTTCTTGACCATGAACGGATTGGACAACCACTCGTGGTAGTATACCTCGCGCATGATGCCTGCATCCACTAGTTTCCGTACTTCCTCCAATATCACTTGGCTGCGCTCAGGCGCCTGGCCGCACTTCTTTTGCTTGATGGGTTGGTACCCCTGGCGGATCTGGAGTTTATGCTCTGCTATCGCACGTGGCACGCCTGTCATATGCTTTGGCTCCCATGCGAATATATCTAGGTTGCACTTAAAAGAGAGCACATGGCCCTTTTGCCGCTATCCGAGAGCGCCCCTCCTATGGATACCTCCTGTTCCGGATAGTCAGGGTGAATGGCTACCTTCCAATTGGGAGGTGGTGATCCATCCTTGGGTGGAACAGGTGGAGCCAGTGTTGTCACGGTGTGACACTCGGATGCCGGTACGATTGTGTTGTAAATGGTAACAATTCCCCCCTCAACGGGGAATTTGATCATTCCGTGCGCCGTAGAGGGTACCGCCCGTATAGCCAAAATGCCTGGTCTGCCTATGATCCCATTGTACGGAGAGTGTGAGCGTATCACCATGAAGTTCATCCACGCCGTAGTGGAATGCTCCTCATTCCCAATGGTTACAAGCAAACGTAATTGCCCTATTGGCCAGATAGTGTCTCCACTAAAGCCAGTAAGCGGCGACGTGGCCGGTACCAATTGGCTTCTTATTTCTGGGCATAACTGCACGAAACAGTGTTCATACAGTACCTCTGCTGACGATCCTCCATCCACATACATGCGACGAACGTTGTGTGTTCCAATGCTTATCTCAATAGTGAGAGGCGCATCAATCACATCGCTTGCTGTGATGGGAAGGAATGAGATTTCCCTGCCGCGTGAAAATTTTTGGCCAACTTTCTGCCTCGTGCGGCTGTCTGGATTGGATCATGTATATAGTCGAAGGTTTGTCCTTTTGGGGATCCTTCTTATCATACTTCTTGTTGTTGTCTTTTCCATCCTTCCAATCCTTAACTAGGTGCTTGAGTTTACCTGATTTGATCAGTGACTCAATATGCTTCTTGGGCTGGATACACTCCTCCGTACCGTGGCCTTTGTCATTATGGAACTCGCAGAAGCGATTTCCTTGCCGACGTTCCGGCGGAGTGGTCATTGGGGGAGGCCTTGGAAAGTTCGCCCCTTCCGTCAGCAAGATCTCCCGGTAGGACATCTTTAGGGGGGTGAACTTATCGTCCGGCCGTCCTCCTTTGCTTTGGCTCTTATAGTCTGAGCCCTTGTTATTGTTCTGATTGCCTTGACCGCCCGACTGTCTCCGGGACTGATCATTTGACCGATACGCATTTCCTCGGGATGGGTAGGCCGCGGCAACAACTGTTTCTCCTTCTATGAAATTTCTGACCCTTTCCATGAGGTCATCATATCTCTCTGGACGCTTGTCATTGAGGCGCCTGATCAACTCTCTGTCTGTTATGGCGTGCATGTAGTCAGAGATTTTCAGGAGCTCCGGCATTGTTCTTGTGCGCGTGCACTCATCATTGAAGCGTTCAGTGAAGGCTTCCGTGGACTCCCCCGGCCGTTGTTTGACAGTTGCCAATGAGACCGGATCCCTATTATACTTCTTCCTCTGAGTATAATTGTTCTCAAACGCAGTGCGTAGTTCCGTGAAACTATCAATGCTCCGTGGAGGGAGTGCCCCAAACCAGTCACGGGCATTTCCGATCAAGGTTGAATTGAACATTTGGCACCATATAGGCATGGGCCATCGCTCGATTTTAGCCTGCGTATCAAATATTTTAAGGTGATCTACCGGATCACCGGACCCATCATAGGTCTTGATACACGCCGGCATGCGACGTTTGGTGTCCTCAGAATAGTTCCGTATGCGGAGGGTGAACGGGTCTTCCCTGGGATCCGCCCATGGCCGGGTGAGCCTAGGGTCATCCCATGGTTCACACCATGGACGCGAAAGATCCTCCGCTTCCACATCTCGATAGTAAGGGCCACTATAATACTCATCATTGTTTGGTGGTGGTGGAGGGGTGCGCCTAGGCCGGCGACGCTTAGACGGATGGTCATCTGAGTCCTCTCCTGACGGGTCCGGGGACAGCGGTGGTGCCCCATCCCTTGGGTAGGGACCAATTTTTTGGGACGAACCAGGAGCCTTTTTCCCAGTGTTCATCCTGTCCCACACACTCGGGCGACGTGCGGTTCTGGCCAGCTCTCGATCTGGTCGCTCGGGTGAGCCATCCGACTTTTCTCCCTCTCGAGACTGCATTAGTTCCTGCATGAGGCGATCTCCTATGCGCTCAAACACATTCCGGGGTTGAGGGGTTTCCTCAAAGGTGCCCTGTTCCTGAGGCCGAGCTCTCCTTTTTCTCTGATTTTGGGAGGAGGTGATTGGTCCGGTGTCACCAAAGTTGAGTCTGGATTGGAGGTTCCTCCCCAGATTCAACCTTGATGCGATCCCCGGGACGATCCTATCGAAGTTCTGCGTGAGAACTCGAGTAAGATCCTCCTCGCTGAGTGGTAGGACTTCCACTTCTTCCTCCGTCGAGGGTCTGCGCGGTTCCTTGTTAGGAGGGTTTGGCGCACTCCCTGGGTCAGGGTTATCCAGGGTTGAAGTAGGTGGGGGTGTCATGGAGATCGTGCTCGTCACCCCCAAGGACTGAAAACCGCCACGGTTACCAGGCCCGCCTGCGAGGCGGCTAGGTGATTGATTGGGGATGAGAATCCCTTCCCCTTGGGACTTCCGGTTCCCGGGATTTGCATTCCTGGGGTTAGCTTGCGGATGCCCCTTCGTCATTAGAAATTCAAGATGAGGTTTTGTTCTAGCTTAGTGTAATGGTCCCACGGATGGCGCCAACTTGTTGATGCAAAAGTTGGTTGATCCTTGCTAGACCCGAATTAGGCTTAATTCGGGTTGGCTGGGCTCCGGCTCCTGCACCAAGTGAATCGTTTGGTTGGGATCCTGCACACTAAACAACACGCGTTAGGCTTACCGTGGGAATGTTTCCCACGATTAGACTCCGGCGTGAGAGTAAGTAATCGATTTAGGGTTTATGTGAGTTTAGAGTATAAGTCGTAATACCTTTGTGGAACCCTTGAGGGTTCCTTTTATAGGCAGTGAAACCCTAATGGGCTTTCACTGATGCTTCGGCCCCAAGGAAGAGATAACTATCAGAATTAGAATGATTGTTATCTTCTAATTTTGGTAGTGAATATCCTCCTCCATTGGGGTAAAGATATTCCTAGACAGGATATTATTCTGTCTAACCCTATGTCGGCCACACCGGGCCGTGGGCCGCACACATGTGTGCGGTCACTGTTCATCCAAGCCCATAAGCCTGAATGACATTATTCCACCCATCTGTGATGGGCCGGATACGGGTAGTACCCGTGGGCCGGGTTCGTGACCCGGTTGGGGACTATACGTCATCAGTACCTGCAGTAATGACCACGGTGCCGGCAAGACCGATTCACAATTCTTCATGTTATGATAATTTGCCATCTGATCGAAACAAAAAGACTACGGGAAAAGGAGTCGGTAACGAGGGGTTTGATTGTGCCTTGAATAAGAGTAAGGTGTCTCATTTAGGTCTCCGACATTGTGCTGCCAATAGAAAGAGAAAGAAAAGGAAAGGGCCTTTCGTGTGGACGAAATCAAAGTCTTGTGTTGTCATCAAGGTTGGGCAAACTGAAGCTAACGAAGGCAGGCTGAATTGTGCTAATAGATTAGCAAATTATGAACAGCCATGCCAACACTTTTTGATGTTTGATGATGCCCCGCAAGAGGGAGGATTACAAGTCAAGACTTGGGATCCAGGAATTCATGAGGATTCACGAGGCTGCATTCTTAGGCAACACCTTGAGGACAAGGTGTTTTTGCGGGGCGGAGTAATGATATGAATCCTGGGATTATTAGTTATGGAAAGTATTAAGAATGTATTATTTATTATTAGGATATGACTTATTTTACAAGATGTGCTTATTATATAAAGTGGGTAAGGGCTGTAATATGAGATGCAGAGAAATATGATTATGTTTTATTTTGGTTTATTGTTTTCTTAGTTAATTGGGGAGTCGGTTTATCTCACTAATATAAGCCATCGGGGGTCGGATTATCCCATTATTATAGCCTATCTATCCTTTTATCTCTATAATCGATCCGGTTCATATCAAAGATGAGAACTCCAAAACAAATGTTGTCATCTACTAGTATTTGGCTTATCTAAAAGACTAAAACCAAAATCCAATTGTTGCCCACTTCATCTGAGTTATTAAGAATCATCCTCCAATTGTTGTTGTCCTCCACCAAGATCATAAGGTTCTTCATCCTCTTGAAGAAGGTTTTCTCGGTTGTCATGAGCCCAGAACCCGCGTACATCTATAAGCATACTAGCAACTGTGCCACCTTGTTTGCATGACAGCATATCAGCAAGTGTGATCCTTAAAGGGTCAGCCGGTTTCACCATATCCCATATTTCATCTCGAACATCTTCTGTGCATAGTTCATAGTTTCCTATTTGGACCCATTTTTCACGCACGTCTCTGATTCATCATAATACGAATGTAATTCAGCCTAACGCAAAGATTATAAAAATGATTTGGGCCGTATTTAATATAGCAAAAAAAAAACACTACCTAAAAAGAATATGAATATCGGCTGCTGTTAGGTATCCTCTTCCGTGAAGATCTAGACACCGGAATAAATATGTTAAGCCTTCGGGAGTATCTCTGTTCTCAAGGGCAAGAGTGAAATCAAGAAAACTTTCAAAGTCCATCTCCCAAGCAAGTCCGATAATAGTTTTGCCATGACGGACATGCTCGTCAAAAGCTGTATAAAAAATTATAAACCAAAGGGGGAAATAAGCATTGTATTTAGATTTGTTCACAAAAAATGAATAACTTTTTATGAGTACCTCTTTCGATAAATATGTCTGTCAGTGTCGCATCTGCATAATCTCGAAGTTCCTCCTTGCTTATCGTGCCATTCGCATCTTTATCAAGGTCCAGAAACGTATCTGTGGATAACAAAAGTAGCTTAAGCCAAAGACAACCGCTGTATTCCTTATAATGTTCACTTAGAACTATTAAAGTTTGTTAGGTCAGTATATTACTTTGGATTTGAGCATCACAGTTTGACTTGACACATAGTATGTAAAGATATTTGACCATAGATTAGAAAAGCAAAACATTGAAAAGTTATGGACAAATCTCAAACTTTTGAAGGAAGATTAGATAAGCTCACCGCATATACGTTGTGTGGATGCTAGTGAAAACCAGTTCTCAGTTTGCTCGGTATCAGCGCCTTCTCCCTCACTTTCCTGTAATGATTGGCCTAGGAAAAATTCAGCAAGAAAACATTAACAAACAGAGGTGCATCTGAGAAAATACCTGGTGCAACTCCATTAACTCCTGAAGACAATTACTGAGCAAAATCTTCTTTATACAGGCCTTCCCTGCAAATACAGAAATCCCTCAAATGTAAACACTAACAAACCTGAGACAATAGAATGTATCAAGAATAATAGGCTTAATAAGGAAGAGGAAGTAGACTGACGAACCTCGCCTACTAGGATCACAAAAAAAGAAGAATTTGTGTGCAGCTATGTGGCAATACATTTGAATAAATTCTGCCGGCATGTCACGAAGCTGAGCCAAATTAGGAATAAGACCTCTGATATAAGCCTCCATTTCCTATCGAGAATTTCAAATGTAATGTTTGTATGTGATGTTCACAAAAATCAAAAGAAAACCAAATTTCCCAAACGAGATTATACATATGGTTGAAGGAATCCATCAGAATCCTCATCAAGCTCACTCATATCAATTCTTGCCTGTGTAAGAGAAACCTGCACACAAAAAGATTTTGATTCTTTAATTCACAGTATAAGGTAAAAAAATAATTATGAAATAAAGAGAATAAAGACCTCACCGTTCGCATTACGTACAAATAAAAAGGAAGAATGGCAATTCTTCCTGATTCATCTTTTTCAAACTTCATAAAATTTGAAGGCCTAAAGAAACGACGACATTTGGAGCCAATCTGTTCTGTACATAGAGAGGCAATTTGGCAAAAGTCTTCATAATTAACCTACATTTTTCTCACCATCAATAAGTAACAAATCAGTATTATTCATGCATAAGCAAACGAAGTGAGGCTATGCAACTATAAATGTTAATGCTAATTATTGAATGATCAGGAAACAACTGAAATACTAGAAACCTTTTCAGAACCAGTAGATTCATCGATAACACAATTTTCTCTTAAGCAAAGCCAGATAGCATCAAGGTCATCAGAGTTTAGCAAAATATCTGATTCTTTCTGCATCAACCGACAGAACGTTTATAACTTTATATAACTCCAAATTTAGAATGCATATAGCAATAAAGGACTTTCAATAAAGAAATACACATGTGTACCTTAAGAAAACGATATTTTGCCAGCCGCTGAACTGTATGGCTGATGGAACCGTCCTCGGGTTTCTGAACCAATAAGAATCACAAATTCAGGGAAACTGGTCCAAATGTCAAACATTAAGGAATAAAAGATAGCTACGTCCCCATACTTCCAAATTTGTCTTAAGTACATACTTATACTCTCAAAAAAGGAGTTACTAGTTTTGTTTTCGAAAAGCCCTATTTTCTCTCACACCTATACCACTAGCCCAAAAGCCTTGGGTAAAGGAGTATTAGTTACATACTTATACTCTCATAAGCATATCAACTACAGTACAACAGTACTAGACCATTACGGTAAGTTAAGGATTATGTACCGAGTATTTAATAAAGAGAGTTACTAGGTACACATATCAGTTACCTTCTTGTAGAAACTTGGGACTATACCAGCTGCTGCATTCTTTCTATGCTTTTCTTTAAATAAATTTAGCAAAATTCTTCTAGTTTCGTGCTCTGCAAACAGGTGAACGAATCACTACAGTACAAGTTAGCAGAAACTATTATGACAAAAAAATGTTTAGCCACATAACTAGTCAAAATGGTAATTGATATATATACACCAAAACGGGTCGGCTCAACAACATTCTGTGTCATACCTTTCTAAAACTCTTTAACAATCAACTTATTAATTAGCTATGATTATAAAGCTTGTACTAATAGTCTAATATACAACGATTTTTCGTGACTATCAAATATTCATATACTGTATATTCCTAGTGATCACATCAACACAGTATAACACCAGTATATGAACAAAAAATTACATTTTTGTCATACTACGAATATATGGCATTATGGCTACGTAGCGATCATAACCCGAAAACTCATATTAGATATTAGCACGTACAGTACATATTATCCAGAAATATTCATAATACATGCATACCCATTTTGGCTTCAGAGCCAAGCCCAGATTCTGATCTAATGTAACGTCTAAGGTTACGAACCCACAACATGGAAGAAGATACCGCCGTTGGTTCATTGTATCCTTCGTCGTCGTCTTCCCCGTCACTATACATTTCTAATGATCCCGTATGTATTATGATCTTAGTTAGATAGAAGAAACATATAAAATTATGACACTAAACAAACACATGACATAAACCAAAAAGGGTAACGGTAAAAACGGTTGATCTTGATCACCATGATTAACGAAAGTATGCACTATATGTAAAATGCGTTCTGCCATTGATTTTTTGATTTATTTTAGTAACGACATTGTTGATTTGCTCACAGGGCGCCACATGTTTAGTCGTGGGTATCTTTAAACTGGTAAATTGTTTTTTTTAAACAAGTTGTAACTATTTGTATAGTGTTATTTTCAACGATTGAGATTTTTGGTTAAGATGACCGGTAATGTTTTTTCACAAATAAAAGAATTCATCTCAATCTAAAGGTTTTTTTTTTTTTTTTAATTGACACCTCAATTTCACTGAAATCCGACCCTCGAGTTATATCATATATAACGGGCAGACCTCGGGACCCGAACCACTAAGGGAAACCCCTAGAACTCACGGCTCCTGTAAAATTAGAGTGTTTAGATATATGATGTCTATTTGTAAATAATAATATTACTGTTTGTTTCGTGTACTGAATAAAGTGTCTGAATTAAAGAACATTACTATTATACCTTTTTAAATTAAATATGAAAGGAAGTTAGAGGCTAAATTTGTAAAACAATGAATTAAGTCATGAACTTAATATAGAGACCCTCTTCATGATGACTCTTTTTGGAAAGTCGTATGTTAGTTTTAAGCACAAAACAAACATACTACTAATGACTTAATTTATATACTGAATTCTTAATTAAGACCTTATAAGTCCTAATCAAACAACACCTAAGTGATTTATGTTTGATAATTAAAGTATGAACATAGATATTTAAAGTATGAACTTGGCTTAAACTTGTGAGACGTGTTTTAGTATAATGTATGTGCATTGTGTTTAAAGCAAAATCGTACGCGGTGGTAAAGTGGAGAATATCTCACGATAATTGGTTTGTTGTTAACTTTTCTTGAGCTTGTACAAGTGGTGTGACGCAAAATCAACCATATAGGTCTAGATCACTTGATAGTTCTCAAGGTGACCGTAGTTGGCACGCGTTTGATTGTCCTCTCTTGTAATTTAGGAGATTTCTCCGGCCTATAAAGAATTGTAATTATATACAGCTCTCAAAAGTGAAAAAGAGAACAAATATCATGAGACAACTATAAAAAAAGGCACCATGGAACTGAAACCATTCATTGTATATGACCTCGAGACAATCGTTGTTAATAACATTCATAAGCCTCTTATGCTGCGGGTCTCATGATGATTCGTCCTGGTAAAATGATAGAAAAGGCATCTTGAATCAATAGACTCCTGCTAAGGTAACACTAAACTGGTATGAAATGTTATTTTGTTTAAGTGGGTATTATAAAATTCTTATGTTTGATTTTTAACACTTGTTCGTTTACATATTTTATGATCCTTTTTAAAACAAACACCTTTATCAATTATCAATGATCAATTATGAATCTGTTTATAAGATCACAAATGAAAACAAGCATCTTTTACAAAACTTATGATATTATAGTTGTCTTAAAATCATAACTAAATTTTCTTCAACACACATATGCATAAATAAATTATCTTAAACTAGAAAAATAAATTGTTTTTTTAAACAAAGTTGTAACTATTTGTATAGTGGTATTTTCAAGGATATGATCTTTTAAAGTTTGGTCAATATGACTGATAAATGTTTTCTCACAAATAAAAGAATTTATCTCAACCTAAGTGATTTATGTTTAATATTCCTTGTCTCACATTGGACATGAAAGGAGGAGAACATGGATATTTAAAGTATGAATTTGGCTTAAACTTATGAGACGTGTTTTAGTAGTAGCATAATGTATGTGCATTATGTCTAAAGGAAAATCGTACACGGTGGCAAAGTGGACAATATCTCACGATAATTGGTTTGTTGGTAACTTGTCTTAGAGGTTGTACACGTGGTGTTACACATCATCAACTATAGAGATAAGGGCGGACTTAGGATTTTTAATAGGGCGTTGTATTGGGCCAACTAAAACTAAACCATAAGAAATTAAGGTGTCACAAATTTTTTGGGGTTGCATATATCGAAAAAACGACGGTTTTGAAAGTTTTTTCCACGTCGTGACCTTAAATTGAGTGTAGCCCGTGTTACACCGGACACCTATGTGGGTCCGTCCCTACATATAGGTGCAAGTCACTTGATAGTTCTCAAGATGACGTAGATGGGATGCGTTTGATTGTCCTCTCTTGTAAGTTACGAGATTTCTTCAGCCCATAATGAACTATAGTTGCATACAACTCTTTTAAGAGAAAAAAGAGACTATCCTGAGACAACTATAAAAAAAGGTAGCATGAAACTGAAAGCATTCATTGTATCTGACATCAAGACAATTGTTGTAAATAACATTCGTAAGCTTCTTATGCAGTGGGTCTCATTTATCCTGGTAAAATGATAGAAAAGGGTATCTTCAATCAATAGACAACCGATAAGGTAACATTAAACTCGTATGAAATGTTGTTTTGTTTGAGTAGGTCTTATAAAATTCCTATGTTTGATTTTTAACACTTATTCAGTTCCATCTTGTATGACCCTTTTTCAAGAAAACGGCTTCATCAATTATCAGTTATGACTCTGTTTGTAAAATCACAAACGAAAACAAACATCTTTTTCAAAACATACGATATTGGAATTGTCTTAAAATCATAACTAAATTGTCTTCAACACACACATGCATAAATAAATCGTCTTAAACCAAAAAAATAGATGACCATTTCATAAAAGTCAAGATTGGATTTTAAATACCAAAATGAAATTGGATTAACTGATTTGTTGATTTCCTTTCCTACATGCTCTCTTCTTCTTTCTTTAAGTTTCATCATCCTTTGTTGCTTGATTCCACTTGCTGACTTGTTGTTCCTGATATCTCAGTTGCCATCTCATCTACTACACCTTCCTTTGTTGCCCCCTTTCTTCATTTTCTACTTACATTCTGCTCTCGTAAACCTATACAACTTCTAATATGGTTCTTTCCACCACACTTACTACAAGAGATACTATTGCAATTCTTTGACATCTTCTCATCGTTCACAATCATCTTCATAGCTTTTCTAACACTCTTATCATTGGTCTATGTTCTCCATTTTATTGGTCTTCTTGTGGGAACATGGTGACTAACAAGCTAGGAATCTGCATTTTGGCCAAAATGCACAACCACTAATAGGTTCAACCTTATATTTGTACATATCCCTCCATGTGTTTAACCAATAACCATGATCCACCCAATCCTATGTTCATAACCTCCTTGCCATAAGTTGACATGTTGCAAGGTGTGCCAACAACATGTTTGTATAGCATGTCAGTTAGCTCCCATATCTTACATGTACACTTCTTATGAGTCATATTCACAAAAAAACTAGTATTTCAAGGTCTTTTATAATGGTATGTGTTGCCCTATTCCATATAACTTCATAATCATTTGCTTTTCGCTTAATAACCATAAAAACTGCAGTTGCAGTTGGGTTTAGGAGACTATCACATATATTTACCACCAATTGCACGTTGTTAATTTTCTTCATAAGGTACTCCCTGATGTATTCCAAACAATCAAGTATTGGTTGATGTCTGTCATCCACTAAGTTACTATTAAAAGATTCACACAATTTGTTAAGTAGAATGTCACACATACCTCTCATTGTATAAGTTTGACCATTCACACACGCTACATCAAGTTATATAAGTTTGATCATCCAAATAACCGCCATAAAACACATGATAGGATTATAATATACATGAAAAATGAGACCTAGACCATGCTGAAGGTGGTATCTTTTGTAACTACTCATGAGCTTTAGGATATACTATTTGATTTCCTCTATTAATTGATTAAACTAAGGCATCATTAATCTTGACACACACTTCCATACAAGACCCTTGAATATTTTTACTTTTAATAAGGATGTAGTGGTCGTAAACACAAAGCTTTACGACCCTTAGATAGTGCACCTAATCATTGTAGTGGTGTATTATAGGCAATCCGCGGGTTTGTTATCTTCTCTAAGAGAATAGTGTAAAAGGTCAATGTCAAACGTACTAAGATCTAGAGGCAGGAAAGAGCGCTACACTAATATTTTTTTTTATTTTTTAATAATTTTTAGAAAACAAATAAAATTAATACTTTAAGAGGGTTTTTAATCTGAATTACTACACAACTAATTATCTAATGGAGAGAATTATTGGTTAAAAATGTGTTGATTTAATCATGTAATACTCCTTATGTGTTCTTCCTAAATGCTGTTGTACGCCGCATCTTTTGATTTAAATGTGTAGTTTTATCTTTATTAGTTGTTAACACAAAATTACAAAAACGGTTAACTATGTTAAATTTGTAGCACGAGTAAGGTAGTATGAATACTATTACAAGGCCAAATCCACATGCATTTAAAACACTAATAGAGATCAACACTATCTGAAGCCTAGTGGTATGTGTTAATGCAATGACGCTTAAAAACAATATTTGCATTTTTCGGTCTCACTTTGTTTTGATTACGATAATATACAAAAACAAGCATTTACGAAAACAATGAAAATCAAATTCTTGAGTTCAAGTGTTTTTCATTTATCCATAATCACTTAAGGTATGAATAAACAAGTTCTTAACCTAACTAAGCGATCAAGGATTTATATATATATTTTTTTTATTAAAACTCTTTATTTATAAGTGACAAAAGTTTTTAATAAAATTTAATTTTAAGAAAATGTTTTATTAAAAAGGAAATGCTCGATATGATCAAAACTTAATTTCCAATCCTATAGCTCTTACAACAACAATTATCAAATGAGTCACTAGCATGAGATGACTCATACATTCAATTAGACTTCTCGGAAACGTACCAGTGGCATGAGGCTTTTGGGTAATGGTTCCAATGATAGCCTCAAGTGTAACATTCACCCTTTCGATTTCAATTTAAGAATTGGATGACAACGAATCAGATGACATCTTTCTAGGTGGTAACGTTTTGTCAAACTCCACTCTATAAGGAAAGATCGTCATGACATCGATATCAGTTTTAATCTCGCCAATTCTTCTTCAATATCACAATCAACTACTATCTACATTTCTACGAATATCAACCATTTTGTTGGGATCATAATTATCCACAACTTGGTTTAGATCTAGGATAGCTAGAATTCCTACGAGAATAGCTTCGATTAATTTACTAGGGGATTTAGGGTTCCTTGTGACAATCTACGTCGTAGAAATACCTCGTATAAATATCAAAATAATCATCAAACAATCATGTAATAAAATTACATCATATATATAATCCAAGTTATATATATATATATATTAAAATAACACTTCTCAGTCTGGCCTTGTCGGTAACTCGAAAATTCTTCGGCACCGTTATAGTCAAAAGATTTTTAGACATTTTTAGAAAAATGTTTATAGTTAAAAGATTTTGAAATGTTTTATTCAAAACCTTGATTTAAAAATCTTTCGTTCTCTATAACGAGAGCTCTGGTACCAAACTGTAACACCCCAAAATTTATACAATTCAATACAGCGGAAGACTCGTTGGTGTTACGGGATAGCACATTACTCACATCATAGACAACGCTTAAAAATCGCGTCGTTTAATAATAAAGCATTTCCATTCATAAATATCAGAGTTACATAGGTCCCAAGTCATAATATTTCATACAATTTTTACAAAGCATTTGAATGGAAATTGTTGTTTAAGTGCGAGCCATGAATTCTTGTTGTCTTCCCGAGAATTACCTTCAAGTACCTGAGATAAAACATGTTAAAAGAAAAGGTCAGCGATAACGCCAAGTGAATTCATAGAGTTTAATAAATACCATCAATATAACCTCGTTATAAAATTATTACCAAAAATCATTTTGTACAAGTCTTTGTAATAGGCCACAAAATAGCCATAGTCATTTTATACAAATCCTTATCAAAATCATAATATAGGCGTTTGCCTTCAAAATCATTATACGAAACATTATCGTAAAAACATCATACAATCCGTTTTATAACGCTGTATAAAATTAGATAAAAACCGTTATATGAGTATGGTTTATGAAAAATCAAAACACGAACATAAAATCAATAATAAGACCCCGTATTGCTAGTCAGGCAATATATTGTAATTCAGTGCGTATGGCAGTATTTCGTTATTTAGATTATTATAAGCGCATGACATTGTTACCTTACTACAACAAACAACGGGTAGCTAGCCCGAAACTCAATTTGCCCATCTAAATTAGCGTGTCGTCACAATAATCATGCTTATAGGAATCTTCTCATACATAAATTCGCTTACCAATCAATGTGGCATGACGGAGATCAACCGTCAAGGCGCGAACTGGGGTGATCGTCCCCAAATAGTACTATTATATGCATAAGCGTCTACCAAATCCCGGTAGTTCACAATTCATGCTAATGGGACTTTTAGTGACATAACCTAACTTTAATAATCCATTTCATTTCATCTATCGGGTCATTTAATCATTCATCGGGTCATACAATCATTCGGGTCTAAATCAATAAACAGACAGTCGGGACAACTAGTGTCTTATTTTATAAAAACTAACATGTTATCTCCCTCGCGGGTTTATAAAACAGTTCATAAAAACATTTAAAAGAGTGCGAGGCTATGAACTCACGTTGATGTGGGAAAGCGGGTTATCGGCAATTCGGATGTACGGTACGTGCTTCAATCACAGAAACCTAGACAAATAATCCTTGTCTTAGACTCTTGTGCAATGACTTTATAAAATAACAATTATGTATACATATGATGATTTTATATATATGATGATGATCAAGTGGGTTTATACATTTTTACTCATTCATTATAGTGTTTATGTGTTGGTAACATTTTTATACTAGTTTTACTTAATTACATGTTTTAGGCCCAATAACCCTATTACAAGCCCAATACTTTATATTAGTCCATTTTACACTTTTATTATAAGTATTATACTTTTCATGTTGGGCCCAAGTGGGTTAAGCCCAATAAGTAAATTTATAAGTGTTTAGCCCATTTAGTTGGATTATTAGTCCAATAATGCTAACTTAGCCCGTTAATGTCCGTATGTTATATAGTTCGGGTTTTATCGATTTTTACTTGTATTAGGTACTTATATATCAGTATATAACTTTTAAAAACTTTACATTAGACGGTTTTGATCGTCTAAGTTTTAATTGGCGAAAAACATTAATTTTACGGTAATAGCCGAAAAAGTCGTAAAAATCATGTTTATAGTTTTTATAACTTATAAATCTTATTCAACTACCATTTTTATAAAGTGTCCATTTATTTAACCTTATACATATTTATATAAATGAAATTTATAAGTTAGTGGGTTTTAATTCACATTTTATACTATATTATTTGAGTGCTTATATAATAGTATTAAACATTAATTCTTCAAAATCTGATTTTTAGTTTCATCTTCACCATTTTTATCATATCTTGAGTTCTATAATGAGATAGAAACTCATGTTTGGATGGCATAAACTTCATATTATGTGCTACAAATAAGTTAGTTATAGATACTGCCCATTCCATGTCTAACTATCCTTAACAGTCCCTACAAAACAGACTATTCAGATTAGCACACTCATCTTGTTTTGATCATATCTCACTCATTTTGATGATTCCATTGCATGGACAACTCTCACATGTGTATGACATCTAACACTTACTGTAAATGGATTCCACCATGCAATTTTATCAGTTCATAACTTGGTTACTTACTGTTTTTATACAGCCATCTTATTAAGCAAGATTTAACCATTTTTACATGTGGTTTTTCCATCTTTTTACCATGTTTATCAAATCTATCAACACCAAATCCACACATAATATTTTTAATCATCATTCATCATCATATAAATATACATAAATAAAGAAAATACAATATTACATAATCAAAATAACAAGAGGATAGGAAGAACAATCTCTATACCACCATTAGTGATGAAAAGATGAGTCTTTGATGAATAAGGCTTGGATTGTGATGGCAAAACTTGTGATAAACCAATATCATCTTCAAGTCTACCAACCTTTATAAACTTCTCATGGAAAATCAGCCCTATGACACCAACAAATCTTCTCCTTGGATGTTAGAATCACCTCCAATCTTCAAAGCTTCAAAGTAGCATCATCATGTGTATGAGTAACACATGATTTTATGGCTAACATAGATCAAATGAGGGTTGTTTTTTATGATGGTTGGACGAAATAGAGAGAGATGAGAGAGTTTGGTGAGTGGTTTGCATGAGTTGCCAAGTGTAAATGGTATGAATGAAGTGGTTTTGGTGGTTTTGGGCTAAGTTAGCTTACATGTTAAGCTTATGCTAACATGTGTTAGCTTTCTAGCTAAAAGGGTGCCACATCTTATGATGTGGTGTCCTCTTTTGGCCATCTCTTTTGAGTGGGGTAGGATAAACTTTTTTTGTCCCATCCCGCTAATTTACGGGTATTCCTCGATTCTAGTTTCCTCGATTTGCGTGCCCTCGGGTCTTTTTACGAAAAACGTTTTTATAAATTATGAATCAACGGTACAAAACGAATCTAATAAAAATTGTCTCATAAAAAACGGAGTTCGAAAACATAAATACATAATCCTAAGGTTTCCGGTTTAGTCGTAAAGGACGTTAAATTAAAATCGTAAATCCTAATCTCTTCTCGTAAATTTGTGAGTTTATGAACCACCACAAATTTAAAATCTCAAAATAATATTCACGGATGAATTTATTTTCTGAAGTGTCAGACTGTTACCAAAAACGGTGTATGTAAACGTAAGCACGTAACGTAGAATCCTCCGGTTTAGACGTAGTCGATGCTACTTCAAGACGTAATTCCAAATTTCTTCCCAAAAATAAGCGAGTTCATAATATAACATTAAAATAATGTTTTTAAATAATATTTGAGAATAAAATATAAACCATAAATTGACGGATTGTCACAGCATTTACCCCTAAACAGGATCTTTGTCCTCAAAGATCATCTTATCTTACTACTCGCTTCTTATAGAGTTAAATCCATGTGGGTATTTCCTCCACATTCGGTCTTTTCTCACAAGTGTAATTCATTACAATATGCGAGTTTCATCAAACATAACTACGGGAATAAGATCAGGCTTAATATTGACTTACTTTCTCTATCCATGATGTTCACGGGTTTTTGATGAATGCAACTTTTCGACGATATAAACTTTATCAAGAAGTGATCAGATTCTCACTTGATAGACATTTTATCAAGTTCGATATACGAAACATAATTCACACAGCTCTTGAAGTCCTAGGGTAGATCCAGCTTATATGCCTTTCAAACCAATCTTTTACATCATCTCAATGGTCCCATATAATGGGGACTTATATCCCATGATCTTTCAGATCATCAATTCATTTTTCCATGGTTAAAATTTTGGCATAACTTCGCTACCCATCTGGCATTTCAAGATCTACATTTCATATTCACATAACCTCCTGCCCACTACCGGCAGTCAATAATCAGATCCTAATTTCAACAATCATTTCAGGTCTCGCGAGTCGAGTATTTTGTAAGGTTAGGTTCGCCATCATAGGAAACCTTAAACCTAAAAGACATGTCCAACTCACAATGTGTGTATGTCGGGTGTCTTCATCCCAACTCCTGCTTACAGATGCTCTAATATATATCCTCACAAGATTCGATCTCGATCCTAATACGATAGTTATCAATGATAATCTCTCCAAAGGAAAACGATTTCACAGTTTATTACCAAAGGTCAATCATTCAAACATAAAACAACACTTATAGTATTTTGTATCGTTACTTTACCTCGTCCCTTCGATTGGGGTGGTACACAGTACTCTCTCATCAAGGTTCGTTCCCAATGACTTCTGAGCAAACCTCTAGAAATTCGATGCGAAGCGAGGATCTTGATAGAGATGATCGATACAGGCACACCATGCTTATATAACTCCTTTAAATACAAAAGAGTCAATTTCTTCATCAAGAATCTATCATTAACAGGAATGATATTAGCAGATTTGGTCAGTCTGTCGACGATGACCCAAATCGAATCAAATTCAGATGATGACCTTTGTAATAGTTAGACGTTTACTAATGTATGAGGCGATGTCTGCCTTCATAATTTGCCATTAGTACAACTTCTTCAGATAAAAATACATTAAATCATAAATGTCATGAATAAAATACTTATACTTACAAGATTCCAACATAACTATATCTCACAATCCTCCATATTTAGACAATCACAAGTGGCCTTTTAATCATTTAGAGCCATCGGCTTCTCAATTCTAATGGTTCACATTAGCCGCGAATCCCCTTTTATTATTTATATTATCCTTCTTACAGGCATCAATTATTTCTAAATGTTCGGGCTAATTACTTTGCACCGTCATTATTAAGGAACACAATCCTAATTGATTCTTTATCCTTTCTATATTATGTGTCAGTATCTACATTCATCTTCCCTGATGAAATAATTATCATGTCCGTATTTATTCAAAAATTATTTCTTCACATTTTCTGAGTTTTAGTTTCTTATCAACTATCATTTTTATCCGTTATACTCAATCCGACGTCTAAAGCGTCGATAACTATTGCTAGTAATTAAATAATAGATATTTAATTTTATGAAACGTAAACGTAAAAAGTTTTAAATTTCTCGGTTCGTCCAATTATAGGAAAATGTCCAAAAGAATAAATTTGAATTTAATTAACACGATTTTTGTTGATTTACTGAAAATAATTAGTGAGATTCGTAAATGTTTGAAAAATCTTTGTTTATACTTTGGTCACAATTTTCTTATTTGACAAACAAAAATTGTCGTTTTAAATTTCAAGTCATGGTTTCCTCAATCCCTCTTAGGTTGTCTTGAGGCATACACAAACATTTACCCCTAAACAGGAGTTTAGTTAAATGTTTTGGGTATAAGGGAATAATCCCTTAAAAGTTCTTTTTGATAAAACATTTGTCAAAACATATTTGTCCTTTCTTTTTGGTAAAACCCAAAGTCTCAAATGGCTCAAATTTTTAAAGAGTTAATATAGATTCCATTATTTATTAATCACACGGTCAAATAATGTAAAGGATTTAGTCTTTAATCACATGTTAAATATTTAAAGGTACAGGTTTTCACTACTCGGCCAATTCAGGGCAGTCTATAAATAATTATTAACTCCTTCCTATTCTTACAAACAAATAGATGGTCCTTAATGATCACAAGCATGAATTTATCAAATTACAGCCTACACACGTGATTCACCAAATTTATGAATGCTATAGGTGTATTAGTCCATCCAAACGACATCACGTGAAACTAATAATGTTCATCACAAGTTCTGGATGTAGTAATTGGAATAGATAATCTTTTCGCGGACGCGAAGTTGATGATAACCATGCCGTGAATAAAATTTTCGAATATACGCTAGAACCTTGTAAATGATCGAACAAATCTATCATCTTGGGTAGTGGATATAGATTTTAATCGTCAATTTACTTAGTTCATGGTAATTAATAAACATAAGAAATGATAACACCATAGCTCTTCATGATGACGAGCTTGGTAGAATAAAATCTTTCTCCGACAACTCTCTCAGTTGTACGGTAATTCCTTTAATTCAGATGGTGCTGACGTACAGTGCACACGCCACAAGTGCAGCACCGAGAATATAATCAATACCAAATTCAACTTGCCTTAACGGCGAAAGTCTAGATAATTCACCAACAAATACCTCCTAAAGTCTCAAATAACATGAACATTTTTTTTACGTTTACTTTAAGTTCATTCTAGATTATAATATCTATGACTAGCTCATAACCATTCACGGTATAATTTCAAGTCTAAATGCAGGATATGGTCACCCATCAAGAATTATTTAGATCACTTTTGATAATCAACATCTTATCATTTAGGGGAATTCTACTCGAGTTCCCATCAATTAAGACAATGTCGTTATGTCATAATCAATCAATCCATTCTACTGGCACTATCAACTTTCCAGTTTTATTGCCGTCGATAAGATATGAATTTCTCAAAAGACTAATAATAATTCATAATCTTTCACAAATTTAAGGATATATGGAGACACAACTACCATTAAAAGAGTAAGGTCAACGCATAATCTACGCGAGAGAATTTCAAATCAGATACAGATGAAAACATTTAATGAATATGAATATATTCCATGTTTTCATAATTTGAGTACGCATTTGAAAGCTCCTCGGATCGTTACCCAGGTCATTCAAATGAAATCTAATCAAAAGAAATGATAGGAACGTCGATACATCCAGTCGTGTATCAATACTCTGTAATCAGATACTTTTCCTAAGAATCTCACTACGGGAGAATTGGACAAGAAAGAATTGTCAATTGTCAAATAAGACAATTTCCACAGATGAGTAAATTCGACTCAGAAGAATAGATGCTACAGGCACATATGTAGGTGTCCCTATCAATATGACCCTATTTTTTACTTCTTGCAGATCTCATAAAATTTAATCTTTCACAATCTTCAAAGAAAATTTAGTGTTTGTTATTCAGTTTTATGGTGACTACTAATCAGCCTTGCATGGTCCATTCCAAATTGTATGTAGGCGCGCAAATATATACAATTTCAAGATTAACGATGCAATACTCAGTTCGTCAAAATTTTATCATCATGTTTATAATAAAAACATTTTCATGCTTAATTCTTAAATAAGAATCAAGAATATATTTACAAAGATTTTCTTTGTTATGAAAACAATTAAGTTTTCCAAAGTGTTTCATAAACAACTTCATTTCGATAATGATTACTTATAAATCTCACTTTAGATCATCCTTACGGTGATGAAAATTCCATTTTTCTCAAGGAATACTGTTTTATCTTATAAAAACAATGAGTGATATGCAAAAGAGTGATGAAAAGTTTTTCACCAAGAACTAACTTCAATATAATAGGAAATGAGCTTAGCCAATTAATCATGAGGTTCATGACCTCGATGGCACTCAGGAAGAATAATTCACAACGTAACTCAAATCGAGATGAGTACTTGCTCAATGGTTGCATCACTAATGCGAGCATTAGGATGAAGCAATAAAAGGTAGATAACATCGATACATGTAGGATTTAGCAATCAATTGTAGTCTTTTCATTAATCACAAACAAGTCAGAATTATACCGTAACACATTATGTGTCACTTTGTCATACAATTCCAAGAACTCATCCTAACAACTGATGTCTTAGTTAAGTTAGGGATTATTTTTAAAAGATACCACAATGAATACTAATCTACAAGAGTCATTAGGTGTTCCACCTGTCCCGGAAGATCCATGGGCCCCAATTCAGAAGAAGATTTCTTCAATTTATTTCTTGGACACTGGGCATCCTCGTCATTGGACAATGGCCTAGGAACAACCCTTAACACGAAATAACAATCATTTAAAACCTTACAATTCAATCACAGGACTTAACAACTTCCTCTTAACAATTTCTTATTCCATACGGGTTAAATTTTACTTAATTCAAGTTTCAATCAACTTATACTCAATGCAACATCCTACCTCATTTTCCAATACTTTCGACCTTATTCTTAGACCTTCAAAGGGCAATAAAAGCTCGATATGATCAAAACTTAATTTCCAATCCTATAGCTCTTACAACAACAATTATCAAATGAGTCACTAGCATGAGATGACTCATACATTCAATTAGACTTCTCGGAAAGGTACTAGTGGCATGAGGCTTTTGGGTAATGGTTCCAATGATAGCCTCAAGTGCAACATTCACCCTTTCGATTTCAATTTAAGAATTGGATGACAACGAATCAGATGACATCTTGTTAGGTGGTAACGTTTTTTCAAACTCCACTCTATAAGGAAAGATCGTCATGACATCGATATCAGTTTTAATCTCGCCAATTCTTCTTCAATATCACAATCAACTACTATCTACATTTCTACGAATATCAACCATTTTGTTGGGATC
The DNA here is from genome assembly GCA_025667525.1 of Glebionis coronaria. Taxonomy (NCBI): domain Eukaryota; kingdom Viridiplantae; phylum Streptophyta; class Magnoliopsida; order Asterales; family Asteraceae; genus Glebionis; species Glebionis coronaria. Next base: position 176,589,478 of record CM046874.1, read on the forward strand.
ATAATTATCCACAACTTGGTTTAGATCTAGGATAGCTAGAATTCCTACGAGAATAGCTTCGATTAATTTACTAGGGGATTTAGGGTTCCTTGTGACAATCTACGTCGTAGAAATACCTCGTATAAATATCAAAATAATCATCAAAAAATCATGTAATAAAATTACATCATATATATAATCCAAGTTATATATATATATATATATATATATATATATATATATATATATATATATATATATATATATATATATATATATATATATATTAAAATAACACTTCTCAGTCTGGCCTTGTCGGTAACTCGGGAATTCTTCGGCACCGTTATAGTCAAAAGATTTTTAGACATTTTTAGAAAAATGTTTATAGTTAAAAGATTTTGAAATGTTTTATTCAAAACCTTGATTTAAAAATCTTTCGTTCTCTATAACGAGAGCTCTGGTACCAAACTGTAACACCCCCAAATTTATACAATTCAATACAGCGGAAGACTCGTTGGTGTTACGGGATAGCACATTACTCACATCATAGACAACGCTTAAAAATCGCGTCGTTTAATAATAAAGCATTTCCATTCATAAATATCAAAGTTACATAGGTCCCAAGTCATAATATTTCATACAATTTTTACAAAGCATTTGAATGGAAATTGTTGTTTAAGTGCGGGCCATGAATTCTTGTTGTCTTCCCGAGAATTACCTTCAAGTACCTGAGATAAAACATGTTAAAAGAAAAGGTCAGCGATAACGCCAAGTGAATTCATAGAGTTTAATAAATTCCATCAATATAACATCGTTATAAAATTATTACCGAAAATCATTTTGTACAAATCTTTGTAATAGGCCACAAAATAGCCATAGTCATTTTATACAAATCCTTATCAAAATCATAATATAGGCGTTTGCCTTCAAAATCATTATACGAAACATTGTCGTAAAAACATCATACAATCCGTTTTATAACGCTGTATAAAATTAGATAAAAACCGTTATATGAGTATGGTTTATGAAAAACCAAAACACGAACATAAAATCAATAATAAGACCCCGTATTGCTAGTCAGGCAATATATTGTAATTCAGTGCGTATGGCAGTATTTCGTCATTTGGATTATTATAAGTCGCATGACATTGTTACCTTACTACAACAAACAACGGGTAGCTAGCCCGAAACTCAATTTGCCCATCTAAATTAGCGTGTCGTCACAATAACCACGCTTATAGGAATCTTCTAATACATAAATTCGCTTACCAATCAATGTGGCACGACGGGGATCAACCGTCAAGGCGCGAACTGGGGTGATCGTCCCCAAATAGTACTATTATATGCATAAGCGTCTACCAAATCCCGGTAGTTCACAATTCATGCTAATGGGACTTTTAGTGACATAACCTAACTTTAATAATCCAGTTCATTTCATCTATCGGGTCATTTAATCATTCATCGGGTCATACAATCATTCGGGTCCAAATCAATAAACAGACAATCGGGACAACTAGTGTCTTATTTTATAAAAACTAACATGTTATCTCCCTCGCGGGTTTATAAAACATTTCATAAAAACATTTAAAAGAGTGCGAGGCTATGAACTCACGTTGATGTGGGAAAGCGGGTTATCGGCAATTCGGATGTACGATACGTGCTTTAATCACGGAAACCTAGACAAATAATACTTGTCTTAGACTCTTGTGCAATGACTTTATAAAATAACAATTATGTATACATATGATGATTTTATATATATGATGATGATCAAGTGGGTTTATACATTTTTACTCATTCATTATAGTGTTTATGTGTTGGTAACATTTTTATACTAGTTTTACTTAATTACATGTTTTAGGCCCAATAACCCTATTACAAGCCCAATACTTTATATTAGTCTATTTTACACTTTTATTATCAGTATTATACTTTTCATGTTGGGCCCAAGTGGGTTAAGCCCAATAAGTAAATTTATAAGTGTTTAGCCCATTTAGTTGGATTATTAGTCCAATAATGCTAACTTAGCCCGTTAATGTCCGTATGTTATATAGTTCGGGTTTTATCGATTTTTACTTGTATTAGGTACTTATATATCAGTATATGACTTTTAAAAACTTTACATTAGACGGTTTTGATCGTCTAAGTTTTAATTGGCGAAAAACGTTAATTTTACGGTAATAGCCGAAAAAGTCGTAAAAATAATGTTTATAGTTTTTATAACTTATAAATCTTATTCAACTACCATTTTTATAAAGTGTCCATTTATTTAACCTTATACACATTTATATAAATGAAATTTATAAGTTAGTGGGTTTTAATTCACATTTTATACTATATTATTTGAGTGCTTATATAATAGTATTAAACATTAATTCTTCAAAATCTGATTTTTAGTTTCATCTTCACTATTTTTATCATATCTTGAGTTCTATAATGAGATAGAAGCTCATTTTTGGATGGCATAAACTTCATATTATGTGCTACAAATAAGTTAGTTATAGCTACTGCCCATTCCATGTCTAACTATCCTTAACAGTTCCTACAAAACAGACTATTTAGATTAGCACACTCATCTTGTTTTGATCATATCTCACTCATTTTGATGATTCCATTGCATGGACAACTCTCACATGTGTATGACATCTAACACTTACTGTAAATGGATTCTGATATGCAATTTTATCAGTTCATAACTTGGTTACTTACTGTTTTTATACAGCCATCTTATTAAGCAAGATTTAACCATTTTTACATGTGGTTTTTCCATCTTTTTACCCATGTTTATCAAATCTATCAACACCAAATCCCCACATAATATTTTTAATCATCATTCATCATCATATATATATACATAAATAAAGAAAATACAATATTACATAATTAAAATAACAAGAGGATAGGAAGAACAATCTCTATACCACCATTAGTGATGAAAAGATGAGTCTTTGATGAATAAGGCTTGGATTTTGATGGTAAAACTTGTGATAAACCAATATCATCTTCAAGTATACCAACCTTTATAAAATTCTCATGGAAAATCTGCCCTATGACACCAACAAATCTTCTCCTTGGATGTTAGAATCACCTCCAATCTTCAAAGCTTCAAAGTAGCATCATCATGTGTATGAGTAACACATGATTTTATGGCTAACATAGATCAAATGAGGGTTGTTTTTTATGATGGTTGGACGAAATAGAGAGAGATGAGAGAGTTTGGTGAGTGGTTTGCATGAGTTGCTAAGTGTAAATGGTATGAATGAAGTGGTTTTGGTGGTTTTGGGCTAAGTTAGCTTACATGTTAAGCTTATGCTAACATGTGTTAGCTTTCTAGCTAAAAGGGTGCCACATCTTATGATGTGGTGTCCTCTTTTGGCCATCTCTTTTGAGTGGGGTGGGATAAACTTGTTTTGTCCCATCCCGCTAATTTACGGGTATTCCTCGATTCTGGTTTCCTCGATTTGCGTGCCCTCGGATCGTTTTACGAAAAATGTTTTTATAAATTATGATTCAACGGTACAAAACGAATCTAATAAAAATTGTCTCATCAAAAACGGAGTTCGAAAACGTAAATACGTAATCCTATGGTTTCCGGTTTAGTCGTAAAGGACGTTAAATTAAAATCGTAAGTCCTAATCTCTTCTCGTAAATTTGTGAGTTTATGAACCACCACAAATTTAAAATCTCAAAATAATATTCACGGATGAATTTATTTTCTGAAATGTCGGACTGTTACCAAAAACGGTGTATGTAAACGTAAGCACGTAACGTATAATCCTCCAGTTTAGATGTAGTCGATGCTACTTCAAGACGTAAATCCAAATTTCTTCCCAAAAATAAGTGAGTTCATAATATAACATTAAAATAATATTTTTAAATAATATTTGAGAATAAAATATAAACCATAAATTGACGGATTGTCACATTTTCTTTCCTTATATCTTTCCATTCATTATTCATTATTTCATATACTTTGTGATTATTAGTTTAGATACACTATCACTTGTTCATATTGTGCATAAGAAGGTTTCATATAAATCACTTGAATCTAGTTTTTGAAAATAATTTTTGAAAACCAATCTTTGGGATAATTTTAATTAGAGAAACTATGCAACCCCCCACCTTCTAGTTTCTACAATTGGTATCAGAGCGCTTTGCTCATGCTTTTGAAATATATTGTATTTTAAAACTTGAATCAATATATAGATTCTAATAAGTACCTAGAAGGGCAATCTATGCAAAGACCACTACTTTTTGAAACCGATAGTTTTATTTATTGGAAAATAGATTTGAGACTTATGTGAAATCAAAAGATTTAGATCTTTAACATGTTATTACCATTGGTGACTTTTTGCCTTTATAATACAATGAAGTTTCTAAAAAGAAAGAAATAGTTACTTTTGAAAATTCAAATGATGAAACTAAAAAGAAACTTCCTCTCCTCTTCTTTTCTTTCCATCTTTGCCTATTCTCTTCTTTTCTTTCATTTAAAAACTCAGGAAGACAGTGTAAAGGCCAAGAAAGTGCAAAGTGATCACGAAAGTTCATCCTCAGATAGTGATGATAAAGAGTATTCTATGGCGGTTAGAGACTTCAAGAAGTTCTTCAAGAAGTTCTTCAAGAGACGAGGTCAATACGTGAGGTAACCAAGCAACGACAAGAAATCATTCTCGAAGAACTGATTTGTCAAGAATGAAAAAAGTGATAGGAAATGATTTAGATTCGTTGATCCAAATTATCTAATTAGTGAATGTCCCAAGCCACCTCGCGACAAGAATCACACGACCTTTGTTGGAGGATCTTGTAGTGATAGTGGTGAAGAATGCGATGATAGTGCTAAAGACGAGAAGTGTCTCATGGCTCATTCTTCAAAAGAGGTACATTCCGAAACCGAATTTTATAGCAATGATAGTTCTTCTCTATATGATTTAGAATTAGAGAGTCAATATGATAATCTATGCAAACTAAGTCTAAAGTTCATAGAAAAGAACAAATTGCTAAAATCAACTAAGACTACGCTTGAAAATGAGATTAATGAGCTAAAAGGAAAATTAGCTAAGTTGGAGAAAAATAAAGAAGTTGATTTAGGTTGTCTAAGTTGTGAAAACCTTAGGCAAGAGAATGAAGATATCAAGAGAACATCCATTAAGTTGGAATTATTCATGAAAAGTACTTATGCTCTTGATGATATGTTAAGTAGACAAATTCATTCTAAAGAAAGACCTGGTTTAGGTTTTAACACTGATGAAGCATCTACAAGTGAAACCAAACAAGTTAAATTTTTAGAAAAAGAGCCTGCTGGCCACGGATCAAGATTGCACTCCTTGGTTCCATATAATTATGGAACTGCCAGTGGGGTTAATGAGCCGCAGACAGTGAGTACAAAATCCGAGAAAATAAACTTTTCTAAAAACTCTGTTTTAGGTAAAGGGCCAAAACATCTTGTCATAAATAAAGCTAAAGTACCCATTATTGATGAAAAAGAGTTTGGTAAATTCTATACTCCAATGAATAAAATTTTAATGGGAATGAAAGATGTTATTAGGAAATTGATGGAGGAACATAAAAGTAAACCAGTTATCTATTTTAGTTTGTACTATCCTTTATTTAGTAATCTTATTTTGTGTTTTTAAAGAATAATATTTTTATATTTTTCCCAAAGTTTAGTTTTCCTATAAAAGTAGGACTTGAGTTTATTGTATGGAATTATAACTGAGTTATGAATAAAAAAATACAGACTTTTTGTCTTTTGTTAATCAACTTAAATCCAGGTTAGGGTTTATTGTTTTATTTTCATCCTAATAATCGGTATTCGTTGAATCAACGATTGTTTGGAAGAAATTGTTTCTAGTATTCATGATAATCAGTAGATCCAATTTATCTAGATTTAATTGTTTCTGGTATTCCCTGGGAATCGACAGATTCAATTGGTCTTTATCCTTGTTTTTCGCTACATCAGTTGGTATCAAGAGCTGAAGTTCCTGATTAAGATGTATCCAAGGAGAAGTAGGAATCTTCAGGGTGGGTATGAACAAGAATTGGATCGGCGTGTTATGGCAAGATTGAAGGAGAGATTAGATCAGTTAATTAATCAATTGACTGGCCGGATGGATCACTTGATGAACAAGCGTGGTGATCGTAACGGTTGGGGTACCGAAGATGAAGAGCAAAAAACCCATTTGTTGACCCCGATGACGATGATGATGATGTCGTTTGTGGTTATTATAAAGAAGCTTCGATTTATGATGAATAGCCTGAGGAAGAAAATAATGTGCCATCTTCGGATGTTATGTTAGGTTTAGAAGAAGAATCAATGACAGTTTATGATACCGATCTTGAAGATGTCATTGAGGAGAAAAAAGGATTTTTTGGGGAAGGAAGATTTGGTGGCAAAGAAGAGAACATCGAATATGTTATAGTTTTGGCTAATGTCTTAGTGTTAAGTATTCAAAACCCGTTGTCTCAAACCCTTATGAGTTACTTTGGTTGCAGAAAAGTAAATGGGTGGATGTTAGTATCTTGATTGAAAAAAACATATATCAAGAAGCCGCACCTATGCTCGATAAGTTTGGTTTAAAGATCAAGGTTCGAGGTAGATACATTATAAATAAAGGGAATTTGATGCAAGGAATACAAATTTGGATGCTACGAGTACAATGGACGAGCGACACAAACTCGAGGACGAGTTTTTTGAAGTGAGGAAGAATGATGGAGGAACATAAAAATAAACCGGTTATTTAGTTTAGTTTGTACTATCTTTTATTTAGTAATCTTTTTTTGTGTTTTTTAAGAATAATATTTTTATCCTTTTCCCCAAGTTTAGTTTTCCTATAAAAGTAGGACTTAGGTTTATTGTATGGAATTATAATTGAGTTATGAATAAAAAAATACAAACTTTTAGTCTTTTGTTAATCAACTTAAATCCATGTTAGGGTTTATTTTTTGATTTTCATCCTAATAATCGATATTTATTGAATCAACGATTGTTGGAAGAAATTGTTTCTAGTATTCATTGGAATCAATAGATCCAATTTATCTATCTTTAATTGTTTATGGTATTACCTGGGAATAAACAGATTCAATTGGTCTTTATCTTTGTTTTTCGCTACATCAGAAATCATCTACTCCTCCTCGAAGAGTTAGAATGATTCAAGGCCTGGAAGTAGAACACCCGCACCTAAAAACAATGAACATTCTAAGTGACTACCTAGAAGCAAAACACCTATACCTAGAAACAACAATCATTCTAAATCAAGGTCTAAGACACCTAAGAAAAACAATGGACACCAAAATACTCCGGTAAATTGGAATAATGTTCAACTACAATGTTTTTTCCGTGGGGAATGTGTCCTCTATTCATGCATCACAACCAAATGCAAGGGATGTTTGGAACTAACAACTTTGTACCCATGAGATATTGGGGACCAAATGTTTGATTTTGTATATTGTTACATAGATATGCTTGGGGATTGATTTAGAGCCCGACGAGTGGATTAAGGATAGTGGTTGTTCAAAACACATGACGTGACATCGAAGTCTATTCTTTACTTACAAAGCATACAATGGAGGCAACGTTACTTTCGCTAGTAATCTACGTGGTAACATCATTGGCAAAGGTATTGTTTCTCTTCACTCCTTAATCATTGAAAATGTTGAGCATGTAGACTACTTAGGTTTTAATTTACTAAGCATAGGTCAAATTTGCGACAATAAGTGTAAGGTCATCTTTTTGGAACATGATAGTGAAATCGTAAATGATGGAAAAATCATTGGAAAAGGTGTTAGACAGCATTGGCTTTAGGTCATGAAGGTTAGTAGGAAGTTTAAAGACAACATATGTCTAGAGACTTTAGATGAAAGTTCTAATCTCTGGCATAGGAGATTAGGTCACGCTAATATGCGTTTAATTCAATCTTTGGTCTCTAAGGAGTTGGTAAGACATCTCCCCAAGATCAAGTTTGATAGTCACTTTTGTGATGCTTGCAAAATTGGGAAGCAAGTTCACACTAGTCACAAAGCCAAGAATTTGGTTTCGACCTCTCGGTACCTAGAGCTCCTACATATGGATCTCTTTGGACTTTCCGCCGTACGGAGTTATAGAGGTAACCTTTATACCCTAGTGATAGTTGATGACTATTCTATATTCACTTAGACTAGATTTTTGGCTAATAAGAATGAAGCTTTCGATAATTTCGAAATCTTTAGGCGAAAGATCCAAAATCAACTAGGATGTCTAATTATTTCTATTAGGACAGATCATTGTAGGGAATTTGATAATGAAGTGAAATTTAGTGCCTTTTGTGAAGCTCATGGTATTACCCATAACTTCTCGGCTCCTCGCACTTCACAATCAAATGGGACAGTCAAAAGGAATAATAGGAATCTACAAGAGATGAGTAGGACCATGTTAAACGAGCAATCGTTTCCTCAAAAATTTTGGTGCAATGCCGTGGACACATCGACCTATATTATCAACCAAATTCTTATTCGACCTTTTCTAGGAAAGACCCCCTATGATATTCTTAAAGGTAAGAAGCCCTCATTATAATATTTTAAGGTGTTTGGAAGCAAATGCTTCATTCTCAACACCAAATATTACCTTACTAAGTTCAACCCAAAGTCGTACGAAGGTATCTTTTTAGGGTATTCACAATCTAGTAAAGCCTACATAGTCCTTAATAGAACCTCAGGCGTAATCGAAGAATCACTCAACGTGACATTCGACAATATACAAAGACAAGCATTTACGAAAACAATGAAAATCGAATTCTTGAGTTCAAGTATTTTTTATTTCATCCATAATCATTTAAGGTATGAATAAATAAATTCGTAACCTAACTAATTGATTAAGGATTGATATTTTTTTTTCTTAAAACTCACTTTTATTTATAAGTGACAAAAGTTTTTAATAAACTTTAATTTTAAGAAAATGTTTTATTAAAAAGAAAATAGAAATTTGAAAATAGGATATTATTTTTGGATAAAGGATATGCCATTTGGATATTTATTCCATGAGATGGACTTTCCTTACTAAAGGACAAAAGGAGCAGAGTCTATAGTCCGTGGATAATTATAGGTACCCGCGGATCATTATTAATAATGAGACACATGCCTATTTAATGAGTCGCGCTCAGATATAGGCATTGAGGCCTTTCTCTTATAAATAGGTGACTATTTTGGAGATTTGTTTTTCACCTCTTTTTCACACAAATTATTAGATTCAATAGATCTTCTTTAATCACACAAATAATTGGTTATTTGGTTGATTATACTTGTTTAAGAAGTGAATCTTTCTCCTCCTATCTCATCCTCTCAAGTGAAAAGAGAAGAACACTTTCATCCTTGAAGTGTTGTGTCAAGTTGAAGATCTACTCAAGATCCAAACTTTTCATTCTTGTGTTTTTGTGAAGATCGAAATTATTGTGTATATTTGGAGGTTGTGTATGTATTGTGGTTAATACTTAGGCATCAAAGTATATTTGTGTAGATTGGTCCTAGCTAAGATTAGGTCTCGACTTTTAGCTTAGAGTTAGAAACTGGTTAAGCAACGTGTAAGGTTTATCCACCTCAAGGAGCTTGTTGATTAGTGAATTCTCGAGCAAGGAATACTCGAGCAGTGGACTAGGAACGAAGAGTGAGCTTCGTTGCTGAACCACTTGATGAAACCAAAATTCACGGATCGATTAAGCTTACTAGGATAATCAACATTCATATGATAAACATAGCATAATTAGAACATTGATTATAAAAAGATGTCGTGGACAAGATGATTTTTCCCAAACGTTACTTGTATTATTAAACAAAAATAATATCTAGACGTGTATACATTGAATCCCACGTCTAGACACACGAATTGCTTGTAGGTTACATTGTGAATGATAGTTATGAATAAAAACCTACGTATGTTTTCTTTATATATTAGAAAACATAGCTTACAAAGAAAGCTAATAATAAGACAACTAAATCTTCTATTATTCTGTGATAATATCTTCTACAAGTTTGTCCACCAACTTGTAGAATTCTTCATTGTCAGATTTAGTCCTTGTCTTTTGTGTTTTGACTTATCAACTCAATAATTCGACCCAACAATCTTCCCTAGTTGATGATGTCAAAACACTTCCATTAAGCGCGAATCCTTTGTATGTAGTACATGATCTTCAAATTGCTTCCTCTTAAGTATAGCATATATTCTTCCCCTTTTTGACACATCAACAGGGAATATCTGAAAGTATGCAATCTTGAAAATTATCCAAAAGTAGCTCTTTGTAATGAACTTGAAGAAAAATAAATACAATAATTTTGATGTAGAAGTAGAATAACCAAAACCTATGTTCCATGTCTTGCACTATCCATGTGACGTCGAACTTATATGAGAAAAAAATATAAGTAGACCTCGATCTCTTTGTCAAAATCCTCATCCTTTATGAGACACTGAGCACGATAATGTAACTCCTTCAAGTGATAGCAAGGTATCTAGTTGCTAGATTTGACAAGTCTTCATCACCAAACATTGAAGCACGAACACGTTATCATCAAAGTCAGTGGCTGTTGACATTAAAGATATGATAAAACACAAACTCGCGAAAATCTACTTCAAGCATCAATTTTACCACACGAATTCTTCCCCTTAATCATATACCTCTTCTAAGAAAAATATCCGAGCCATAAATATCAAAGTGATATTCTGAATAATAACAGAGATTCCATGTACCTTCGTGTGTAAATACCTCGTTTTGTGTGCCAAAATGCAACCAATAAACCAAGCAGCAGCAAATCCTCCTTTATCCAAGATCCTTCACTATCCAAGAACCTATCAGTGTGTGTTGTCAAATATCGGACAACACATGAAACTCATAACTCGGACAAAACTAAGTTTTTCTGTCTACGCCTACATACTACTTTGTCAACACCATCTTTATACGCGTCAGCGCCTGGCCATCAGCGTCTCAATCATGCTTTGTCAGCATCAATGACATCCACTGACACCTACTTCTATCAGCGTCTAGAAAATACACGTCAACGGCTAATCGATCTAAGGTTTTACAAACCCTAAATCATGATTTTATGTAAAAAAACATCATTGAAAATCATATTCTATAGTGAACGTAGACATCGAATATCTTCTTCATGAGAGCTTAGATCGAAGATCCCTTCAGTGTGATCCTAGACACAAGTTCCAAGAACCTACAGTTTAAATTTCACGATGATCCAACGGTTAACGAAGGAGAAATCGCGTTTTTAATATTACTGTTCACAGAAAAGAGCATATGAACACTGCTGACTTCGACGCTTAATAAATTTTTCTTTGGGATAGATCCTGACAATCCCTCCGGTAGATATCTAGATATATGTGTGTAGAACACACACAAAATATTTCGCGACGATCCAACCGTTCAATGAAAAGTTATGCCCTTCGTACTACTGCTGCGCACATAAAAACTGCATAAAAACCCTAATATGAGGTTTTCTTCTTTTTATTACAAACGAACACCTTGTTGATCCTAACATCGAGAGCCACCCGCTCTGATACCAATTGATGAAACCAAAATTCATGGATCGGTTAAGCTTACTAGGATAATCAACATTCATATGATAAACATAGCAGAATTAGAACATTGATTATAACAAGGTGTTGTGGACAAGATGATATTTCCCAAACGTTACTTGTATTATTAAACACAAATAACATCTAGACGTGTATACATTAAATTCCACGTCTAGACACACGAATTGCTTGTAGGTTACATTGTGAATGATAGTTATGAATAAAAACCTATGTATGTTTTCTTTATATATTATAAAACATAGCTTACAAAGAAAGCTAATAATAAGACAACTAAATCTTCTATTATTCTGTGATAATATCTTCTACAAGTTTTTCCACCAGCTTGTAGAATTCTTCATTGTCAGATTTAGTCCTTTTCTTTTGTGTTTTGACTTATCAACTCAATAATTCGACCCAACACCACTATAAATCCTTGATGTTCGGTCTGATCTTTCCTTTCTTTATCTCTTTCCATTCATTATTCATTATTGCATATACTTTGTGATTATAAGTTTAGATACATTATCACTTGTTCATATTGTGCATAAGAAGGTTTCACATAAATCACTTGAATCTAGTTTTTGAAAAGGATTTTTGAAAACCGATCTTTGGATCATTTAAATTAGCGAATCTATTCAACCCCCCTTTTATATTCTGCAGTATGGAGACGTAAGCTTGAGGTATACTTTCTTGACATTCACGTTTCCCTAGACGTATCGACAACTAATACAGACAAAAAACTAGTTTTCTAAAGCATAACATGCACACAAATCAATCTAGAAGCAATAAACATAAAGGAATAGCACAAAAGTTTCATGCAATATAAGTAAACACAATTAAATCTAGCCAAACATGTTGAAGGAAGAAGAATAACAAGACACAATTAAACCAAATTAATGTTAATAGATTAGAACTCCATTTCAGTGTAACATGGGATTAAGATGGTGAAATTGGGGTTTTAAGAACCCTAAAAATGACTAAGCAAATAGCTCCCAAAGTACCCCTAAGTTTCTTCTCATGCTAGGTAAAATACAAGGTTTGTATATATAGAAAAGTGACCCTGATAACAACCAAAATATACATATTCAGTCCATTATTATAATGCCACTTTGTATTATAAATAAGAGCTTTCGATACTTAATATATTACGTTTTATATGCAGGTATGAAGTATGGAGAAGCAAAATGAAGAAAATACAAAGAAGGGTCCTTATTGTGCAATTTAGCCAAACTATTGAAAGAAGATTCTGGAACGCACAAAAGTGTGGCGCACATTCCCGTATCCAAAGTACGGCGCACTTTCGGATAAGTGCGGCGCACATTTGCTCTCAGCCAGCACTATAAATAGGAGCCACTTATACTCATTTGATATATCTCATCTTTCAACTACTACTCTAATCTGAGTATTCTTAGCTTCTTAGTAGTATTTTCAGTATTATCTACTTATGGGAAATACTTTTAACGAGAGTATTCCACTCTTCGATTCTTAGAGGAACGATACAACCGTGACACTTATGTACTCGTTTATTCGATCAAATCTAAGTATGATGTTCTCTGATTCTTTTCCATTTGTTACTTTGATGACTATGTTAGGCTAAGCTATTTGTGACTATATGGGTATGTGAGTATGATTAGTGATGATGCTATGATATGATCCTTTATAAATTTATTTCAAGCTAATGTTGTAGAACCATTTTACCACCTCGTTCTATAAACCATATTTTATCTAGAGTTGATTTGATACGATGGCTTGGCGTTGAGAAACGCAAATCGTTGTAATAAGTTTTTGAAGACTTGTCTATGGTTTTGAATCTTTGGTTGGAGAGATCCGCTTAGAAACCTAGATAAAATATTGAACTATTTGGCAACTTGTTTTGAGCTTAGTCGCTTGAATAAACATAAGTCTGGAATCACCCTAAAGTAAATTGTGCGAACGCCATTTTGACGAAAAAGGATTATCACTCTTTACCTACATAACATATCTCGGTCATTATTATCATCATCAGGAACTCATATGAACTATCCCATATTAGTCATATTTGTTACTATTGTTATTCATATCAACCATTTCTTTCTTCAGTTATTATATTGATTACCAAAACAAAACTAAGTCTCAGCGAACGATCCTGGCTTACCACTACAAGCTATATTACGAACGAAATGGTATACTTGCTCGTGTTTGTATTCTAGTCCCTTGTTTTGTCTAAACCTTGTAATATAAATTTAAGACTTGCAAAACGAACATCAGACCCAAACAACGTCTGGCCCCAATAATCGTATTATGGTTTCTTACACCGTCATACCAGACAAAGTGTTGACTAAGACACATACTTCGTCTCTCTAGACGGCGTTTATGGGTCGTGGGATTCTTGTCTTGAGCCTTCTTGCAAAATCTTGTATACTTGTCCCGACGTTTTACGAATTGCTTCCAAATGATATCAAAAGTTCCTAAATCATCTTCAAATTACCAAGTGCTTCCAAAATTGTAAATTACAAAAAATAAAGGATTCAAAGCATTTTAAGGCATATTTTCACATATGCGGAGGTTAAATAACTTTGAAAAAGTACACAAAATTATGGGTTTTCTATACCTTAACTAGATTAACACGAAACAGAAATTAACAATTAGACTAGCGCAATAAGGGTACTAACTCTAGAGGATCTAAACTTGATTCTACAAGCAACTTAAATAAAGAATAAAAAAACTATAAATAAATAAAATGAATACTAACCTTTTGGGAATACTAGTTTCCCAAACACGTAGACCACCTTGGTCGAGCTACAAGGCAAGTACCTAAATGAGGATACCTCTAATGGCTAACACCCATGAACCAAAGAGAACTTAGATATTCAAACTCCTATGGTACCGATACACGAAAGACTCTTATAAGGAGTAGGAATCAACCTATAGAGAAGGATAAGAGACGATCAAGGAATGTGGTAGGAGGGCCCTCTATTGATATATAGGAGCAAGGGTTCCACTTTACTGAGGCGATGTGGGACAAAACCCGTTTGTCACCTACGGCGTAGGTAATTTAGCCCCTACGCCATTGACACCCGTATTCAACATACTCTCTATACACCACACATAGAACAATTCTATATGATGTATCGAACCTCAATATTATATCTTCCTTATCGTTTCTCTTAACGGTTCACTAAGGGCAACCAAAAAAGGACTCTACTATTAACGATAGTCTTACAAATTAGTTATGAACTTGGACACTAAATGCAAAAGTATTCCACTTGGACAAGTAATTAACTATAATTTGTCTAAGCCTATCCCGATCAACTAAGCAGAAAGTACCATCCAATGCAACTACTAAAGTCCAAATCACATTAGACACAACCCTTATATAAGTGATAAACTATTCCTTTGTTTAACTGATATCGTATGAACCTTAGACATGGATTTAGTCGATCTCTAGGTTCAATATTATGTTTCTCGACATCTAATTAATTTGACTATGCAAGACTACTGAATTGAACATATCAATTTAGTCTCGGCCAAGCCTAATACTTTAAAGTCACATTTAATTATCGAAGGGCCCTTTATATCGCTTTTTACTATTTAGGCAAAAGGAAAAAATGAACTTCGCATACATAGCTATGGTCAACTAATCATGTCATGCCTAGCATATCCTTTATAACCTGAGCAAAATAATGGAGAAGAACATGAGCCACATACCTCCATTGGGAGAGAAAGTTACCTTGTAGAATGTGAAATAACCATCACTTCTATATCTAATAGCATTATTTCCATCTATGATCTTTGTGTTAAGCATAGTGAAAATTCCATCAACATCTCCTAAATGTAAGTGCTCCTTACCAGCTCCTCTGTCAGCAACACTTCTCCACCATTAATCTTTGCCTTAATTACTTGTTGTCCACCAACAACAATTTCCAAAACAACAGAACTCCATAGTTGGTGAATAATGGTTTTGTGTAACTTGGGGTTGATAGTGAGGGCATGGTAAATGTGACTTTGTTTTAAGAAGTCAATGATTTCATGAAATTCCTGGTGATCATTAGACTTCTCGAGATAGGCTACTTGGTTGTGAGTTTTGTAGAAAGAAAGGTTTGCCATTGTTGGTGTATGAATGAAAAGGTGATAGTAAGAGATGTAAGTATGTGGATTAAAGATAGAAAGGTAAAAGTGAACTTATGGTGAAAGGAATTGAGATTATATAGTGAATTGGAGGGATTTTATTGGGCGATTAATATCAAATTGTCAAGAATAGCGCAAGACTAGGTAATGATGGTTTCTTTGAAAATAAATTCGTAAATATATTTCAAAATATTACCTAGGGTTGAAGTAATTGGCATAAAAGACCCAACGCTGTAAAATTTCCTCCAAACCAGTATTAACAGATAGCCACCAAAACTAATTTACACAACCAACATTAATTCTAATGCTACCAGCATTAATCTCCAAACCAGCATTAACCCTTTCCCACAGGTCAGAATCCAAATAATAATCTAAAAATACCCAAAATGTACATCAATGAGTACATAACAATATACAACACATTTTTTTAGACACACGCAATAGTAGGAATTTACACACAAGGAGAGATAAGATAACTTTAAAGTCTAAATAAGTCATCAAAGTACTCAATGCACACTCAAATATATGAGATACACATTGAATATTGTACGGTTCCTTGCTCAGAGATATCCATTAAAACAAGATCTTCCTTGTGTGTTCAAATAGAACACTACTACACACTTAACACTTGTAGGTTGCTTTAACCTCTAGTTTGTGAAAACCCTTTTTAGTATATAAATACTGCATGTGTTTAGATAAACTTAGAGTAAAAGTCCTCTTGACAGGATTTCTAGCCTAAAGCTGTTCGCTATGACATATCACGAATAAGATGTCATAGAGTGAGTCATCTAGTAGAAACTAGGCGACTAAGAAGTAATACAACAACCCAAATGTAAAATACACTATGTAGTCTTTCATGCTCCTTTGCTTCTCCTACAAATGTTAGTCCAAGTCAAGAAAATATATGCCCAAAATATTTTCCCTTTAGATTTTGAAAAACATGACTAAGAGCATTAAGAATTTACATTACCAGAATTAGAAATAATACTTTTTTTAACATTAAAAATAATTGTTAGAAATTCACTTTATGTGACGACATTTAAGAATTCCCATTAGTTATCATAGTCACTCATGCAAAGACTAGACTAGGAAACTATGTCTAGTGTAGGTGCGCGAGTGACTATAAATACCCCTCCAAGGCTTCCAAGGAGGGGTTGTTGTTTGTGTTTTCTCATTTTATTATACACTTTGCCTTTCTCTCTCTATAACACCTTCAATGTTGATCCCAAACTTAGATCGATTAGCTTTGTGTATACGAGATTAGATCAAGTATAACACGTAGAGAAACCTTTGTTATATGCTTTGTGAATCTAAGTATTATGCGGAATTTAATACTTAAACAAGAACACAAGATGTAAACAAAACTTTCACTTTGATTATCAATGTCAAACTTGCTTACAATGAAAGATGTTTACGAATGAAAACTTATATAAAACTTGATACTAAACATTAACCTAAAGGCCTTCTTTTATAGACTAAGAAGCCTTGTACAATAAGCTACGTATCAACTATTCTAGGTAAAGATAAACATAGAAAATACATTGTCGTTTCTATCCTTACTAGAAGTATTCTTGAACATAATAAACGTGTAGCTTATATCTTCCATCAGTGCTTGTCTTCAATCTATCAACGCTTGACTTTAACTTGTCAACGCTTGAGCTGTCAGCGCTCACTTTGTTCTTGTCAACGCTTGAGTTGTTCTTGTCAGCGCTCAAGTGATCTGGCCTTAATTTATTCCCAACAATCCTCCCCTAAACTTGATATCCACTCTTATGATCAAGTTTCTGAATAATCATTAAGAACTTGGAGGAGTCTGACAAACCTTATCATATTGGTAATAAATAAATCTGATCAAATTCTTTGCCACGTCACTTGTATAATCTATCTCCAGCTGGGTGTCCTTCATCTTTTCCAAAACAGCCTTGGATATGAAATACTGAGCATCTACAAGTAAATACTCAACAAACTTTGTAGAACTCAAATGGTATACACCAGCAGCTGAATATAACCTCCATTGAAGACCACTGAGTTCATCTTCAAGATCCTTCCATATTTCAGGATCTTCCTCATTTGTCCCACACATTCTTTTGAATGTGGTCCAAAGTTTTATTCCATTAGCTGAAGTTGGTGCTTCAGCCTCATACTTGGTCTCCAGCAACCTCCAAAGGTCCACCAAGTCTTCTCTATCACAACTTGCAAATAAAGATATGAGAGTGGTAAAAGTGTGTACCTCCTTGCCAAATCTGCCAATCTTCTAGAATCCACATTCATCCTCATCATAACTCACAATTGGATTCCTGGAATCTAATGGTAACACATGCACCATATCTGAAGCTTCTAATGGGGAGAGCTTGAGGCTCTTTCTAATAACTGCTTCACTTGGATATAGTTGATTCATATCTTTTGGAAACTCAAGTGTAAATCCCTTCTTCACTGGTCTGGGAACTATCATAGCTTTCTTGATTTCCATCTCTTCTGCAAGTTGCTCCTTTCTTTCATCTAAAAGAAGTCTGAAAGTGTTTTCTTCCTGCACTTTCACCCAGATAGGATAAGCCCTATGTTCCAACTCATCAAATGTCAAAGCTTTCAACTTCTGATGTGTCCATCCAACTCCATGACATCTGAGCAACATAAAGTAGAGCTTCCTTCTATCCCTTTTCAACTCAGAGAGAATGTTGCTTGCCTTGTGCTTCAAAATCACCTTACAATCCTTCTGAACTCTAAGAAGAAGCTCCAAACCCCATATTTGATCTGAAATGGTCAAGTCTGGATTATCCATACAGCTTTCTTCCCAAGAATTGTACATCTGAACCACCTCTGGCATGTCAAAGTCAATCTGCAACTTTAAATCTCTCAACTTTTCCCTAGCAAGCTCATCACCATACTCAAGTCTTTCTGGTTCAATAATCATCACACTTGAGTCTGAGCTAGCTCCATCACTTTCTTCTTCAGAAGTCACAACAAATGGTGACTTTTCCTTTTCACCTTGTTCCATCATTTGCTCAGCCAATCTTCTATCAAATTCAACTTGGGCTGCATTCTTTGGAACAATTTCTTCTACCAATATACCCTTACCCTTATATGATGGTGCAATGGTTGGTAAGGTAGATGATAATACATGAGTAGGAACTTCTTTGATGATAGATGATGACTGGAATACATCACCTTCATATGTAGGTCTGTCAACGCCCAACTTTCCTCTATCAGCGCCCAAAATACTTCTATCAGCGTCCAAATTTGTCTTGTCAACGCTCAAATATTTTCCCTCAGCGCCTTGTGTAACCTCTCTCAACATAGCTGTAAATGACAAATTTAGATTGGTTGGAGAGATTAAGGACGTATCAAAACCTGTTTGTTCCTTCAAAGTAGTAAGAGCTTAAGCAACATCCAATGATTGACCATCTTGACTGCTCTTATCACTCAGATTTCTTTGATCTTCCTCCCCTTTGGAAGACTCCTCCATACATCTCCTAGCATGATCACTCTCCAAAACAACAATCCTCTCCCTCAATTGCTTGAGTTCAAGGCCTTGTGAGCTGACAATTTGTACTAAGTCTGCATTTTGCTTTTGCAAGCTAATGCAGACTGCCGTCAATTCCAAAAGAGTCATTGGTTCCAGTCTGCCCTCCTCTGAAATGGGTATTTGACCTCCCAAGTCAGGTTCATTGGGCATGGATGAGGACTTAATTATGGTGGGACTGCCTTGGCCAGCTTCTAAGCCAGAACCAATAGTCCCAGCCTCACCCAGGTCACCAGCCACACTTGTGGTGGTGGTTCTCTCTGCTTCATGGCTAGGACCACCAGAGGAGAACACTCCAGTAGTCCTTTGGCATTTGATCAACCTATATTCAGGTAGTGTGGAAGATGGTGTGGAAGAATGGGTAGATGTGGGTTGGTTAAGGGGTGTTTGGGATTGTGATGGTTGGGTGTCAGCGTAGGAAATAGGCACATCAACGCCCACATTAGATGTGTCAGCGTTGAAGGGTTCTTGGTCTATTTGCATTTGGTCAGGTGAGGGTAAAGGTTCAGGAATAGGTTCAAGTTGTTGGTGAGGGTCTATATGAGGTTGGGGGTCTGGTTGGGGTTGTGCTGCTGCAATAACAGCAAGCATGGCTGGGGTTAAAGGTAAGTCTCTATGAGGTGGTGAATTCATCTTTGTAAAATAGCTTTCTTTTGTTCAGGGATTTTATAAAAATCATTGTGATCCCTTGAACAATATCTTTGATCATCAAAAATCATTTGCAGAAAACGAGGATAAGCCAAAGTCATTTTTGTCCCCTTGTTTTTACACATCCCTTCAAAAATCATTTTAGAATAGTTATATTTTTGCCCTGTTGCAATGCACACAATAGCAGTTGCAATGGATCTATTGATCTCATTGTGTGCAGTACATTTGGGACTCAAACATTGAAGGAGAATGTGAATGAGGTACTTCCAGGCTGGGGGAAATTCCTGCTTATGATACTTATTAAGAGTACCTTCATCAGGAATTGGATATCCCAAAGCCCTAAGCCCTTGTTCTATTTCAGTTATGGGAAGAATGGTTACACCATCAGCATCATCAAGATGCAAGGCCTGGCGTACCAAGGCCTCAGTAACTACCCAAGATCTCCCATGAACAATAGAAGTTAATGTGGTCACTCCATTAACTGTTGAGGAACTAACAGTGTTCCAAAACTGTTTAATGTGTGTGACTGGAATGAGTGGTGCATGAGAAAGAGCATACCTTAAGGGGGATGCGTTCAAATACGCCACCATTTGTGTGTATTGAGGAAACAAATCATTATCAGCAACAAGATAAGCAATCATGTTGTGTTGAGACTTGAACCCCAAATCCAATTCTGCTGAGTTAAATCTTGGTGCCATTGATGAAAGCTGTTAATTTGAAGTGTAGAAGATGAAGGTTGATAAGAGAAAAGTGTTAGACAAGAATTATAGATACCCTGTTTTAAAATAGGAGCCAAATTTATAGGAGATAAATAATGCATGTGATTGGCCCAAAAATAGGCAAAGATTTTCAAAAACTAATCATGAAAATATTGAAAAAGTTATAAGTTATCTCATGCATTTAATGAAAGTAACAACTCCTAAAATTACGGCTTGAAAATATGTCAAAAAGTAACAACTGGGTAGGTCCCATTGAGTGTCAACGGTCAAATATAACCCATCAACGCCCAACGGCTATAATCTTGTCAACGTTCGCCTAAAGCCATGTCAGCGTCCAATTTGGTCACAACAACGCTTGGAAAAATCTTGTCAGCGTCCAAAAATAAAATTGTTTTAAAAAGTGAAAAATGACCTTAACAAGTAATTTATCCTAGAGAAAATAACCAAAAGCTGATAATTATTATAGGGCGGCAAGCACTGTCTAGTTATGCACACTTGCATAAGCAAGATAGACATAACAGTCCTCTAGTGTCCCTTGCTAACCAAAATTCTTAACAACCAAGTTACCTTATAAAATCCTTGTTACTCCCAGGTAAATCCCATATCAAAATAATTCCCATGTCTCCCAACAGACCACAACCAATTCTAGGCCAAAAATGTCTTGGCAGCATGCAAAGTTGATATACTATGCATGCTACAGTGCCTCATGGTTTAGTAAAACTAACCCATACTCACCTGTGGACACAATCTAGAATTATGATAAGAGTATCATATGGATACCCAAAAATCCTAAAGGTTCCTAAAACCTCCCCTTAAACAAAGATACAAAGAGTTTGCTAAAAACATGCATGAACATAAAAAATTTATGTCAAGATAGGAATGAAACATTCCAACCATCATCCATAAATAAAAACTTGTCCAAATGCTTCTCCTTTGATCCATAAGCAACTCTGTATCCAATGGTATACTGCTAACACCATCTGCACATTTAGATTGAAAACCACAAAACTAACATTGTTGCTGACAACGCCCCGATAACACATAACAGCGTTGAAAGAAGCTTTGTCAGTGTTAGACAATTATATTGCTGACAACGTTGCAAAAACACTTATCAGTGTTCAAACTAACTTTGTCAGTGTTAGAAAAGTATAGTGGAAAATCTAAATCATCAATAAGACCAATTAATAGTAATGCATCATCCTGTACATACTTTTACAAAAAGAATCCAAAACACATATTAAGTGAGATTAACCATTCCAATACTTGTTACCAAGTATTGAAATCTTCCAGTATCAAAAGGTTTAGTTAATAAATCTGACACATTTTCTTCAGTGTCAACCCTATCTGGTTGTATTAAACCTTTCTCAAAGCAATCTCTTATAAAATGGTGTCTAATTTCTATGTGTTTAGTTTTAGAATGATGCACAGGATTCTTAATGATGCATAAAGTACTATTATTATCAACAAATATCTTAGTATGCATGAAATTATACCCATAATCCAACAGCTGGTTCTGAATCCACAACACTTGACCACAACATGCTGCTGCAGCCACATACTCTGCCTCAGTTGTAGAATTAGCCACCACTGTTTGTTTCTTGCATTGCCAAGATATTAATCTGCTCCCAAGAAACTGACATCCACCAGTTGTGGATTTCCTATCAAACTTGTCACCTCCATAATCACTATCTGAATATGCAATCAGCTCCAATGGGGAATCCTTTGGGTACCACAAACCAAGATTAGGGAAACATCTTAGGTACCTAAAGATTCTCTTCACAGCATAAAGGTGACATTCTTTGGGAGTCACTTGATGGCGTGCACATGCACACACAACAAACATGATATCAGGTCTGGAAGCAGTAAGATACATCAAGGATCCAATCATGGATCTATAATGCCTGACATCAACATCTTTCCCATCTCCAATCTTTCCCCAAGGGTGTTCTCTATCCATAGGAGTAGAAGCCCTCTTTTCATGTGGAGAAAAGCCAAACTTCTTCAAGATTTCAGCAACATATTTGTCCTGGGAGATGAAGATACCATCTTCTTTCTGCTGAACTTGTAAACCAAGAAAGAAGTTCATCTCCCCCATAGCACTCATCTTGAATTTGTCTGTCATAAGCTTGGAGAAATCCTCACTCATCTTCGGATCAGTAGACCCAAAAATGATATCATCAACATAGACCTGCACAAGCAACACATCCTTGCCTTTCTTCTTTGTAAATAGTGTCTGATCTATGGTGCCCCTCTTGAATCCATTGTCCACCAAATATGTAGACAAAGTACCATACCATGCTCTAGGGGCTTGATGAAGGCCATACATAGCCTTTTTGACTCTATGCACTTTATCTGGATGCTCTGGATCCTCAAAACCAGGAGGTTGCATGACATAAACTTCCTCAACAATGGTGCCATACAAGAATGCACTCTTCACATCCATTTGATAGACTGTGAAGCCCATGCAAGATGCATAGGCTAGAAAAATCCTAATAGCTTCAATCCTTGCAACTGGTGCAAAGACTTCCTCATAGTCTATCCCCTCCTCTTGTGTATAACCTTGAGCCACTAATCTTGCCTTGTTTCTGACCACAATACCTCTTTCATCTCTTTTGTTCCTGAGAACCCATCTTGTCCCTATAGGTCTGACATATCTAGGACAATCAACCAGCTCCCAAACATCCTGAATAGCAAATTGGTGAAGCTCATCTTGCATTGCTTCCACCCAACTTGGTTCTTTGAGAGCATCAAATATCTTCTTGGGTTCTTCTTGTGACAGAAAACATGCAAACAAACATGCTTGCACAAGAGGGGTATCATCCTTCTTGTGTATATTGGCAATAAATCCACCAAGACTTTGATGGGATCTTCTTGTCTGAACTGGAGTCATAACATCACCAATGATCTGAGATGGTGGATGATTCTTCATTGTGGAAGTGAGAACTCCTCCTTCAAAAAGTCTGGTGTCCTCAACTTCACGCTCCATGTTGCCAATATCTTCTTCATCAGACTCTCTTTGAGCAACATGAATCTCTTCATGAACATTGGAAGGACCACCTTGTTCAAAACTGGAAGAGAAAAGATGCCCATAAGTGTTGTCAACGTTTGAATCTTGGTTGTCAGCGTCAGGGCTGACAGCGCCTGAAATGTTGTTGTCAACGTCTGAATTGGTCTTGTCAGCGCTAGATTTGCCTTTGTCAGCGCTTGAAGAACCATGCATGTTTGTATTTGGTGGTATTTGGAAACCACCATTATCTTGTCCAGCAGCAGCAGCAACAGCAAAAGCATCAGTCTAAATAGGAATTGTGACATATTCAAATGTAGGAGATGCCTTTTCTGCTTGTGATCCAACCCTCTCATAAACCTGTGTACCTGAAACATCAACAATTTGTTCTTCCACAACATTTGAAGTTACCTTCACAATGTCTGGATTAGTGACAGGCATATAATTTAAAGTTCTAGATAAGGGTTCCAAATCAAACAACCAATTAGGACCACTTCCAGGATCACTAGGTTTATTCTCTAAGAACCTAACATGTACTCTCTTAACAATACGTTTGTCCTCCTTAAGATAAACCCTATAACCCTTGCTCTGCACTGAGTACCCCATGAAGTAACCTTCATCACCTTTTGCACTAAATTTCTCTAAGGCATCGCTAGTGTCTAAGACTACTACATGACATCCAAAAGGTCTGAGAAAACCAATATTAGGTTTTCTTCCCCAAAGTAACTCATAAGGTGTTTTGTTCTGAATTTTGTTAACCAATGCTCTATTTTGCACATAGCATGCTGTATTAACAGCCTCAGCCCAAAAGGCTATGGGAAAGTGAGCATCAGCCAACATTGTTCTGGCTGCTTCAATTAGGGTTATATTTTTCCTTTCAGCAACCCCATTTTGTTATGGGGTTCTTGCAATACTGAATTGCCTAGTAATTCCCTTCCTGGCACAAAAATCATCTAGCTTCTTGTTCCTAAATTCTCCACCATTATCACTCCTAAGCATCTTAACCTCATTGCCAGACCTTTTCTCAATTTGAGTGATAAATTCAATAAGAACATCAGCTGTGTCACTCTTCATGGCTAGAAAGAATGTCCAAGTAAACCTAGAAAAGTCATCAGTGACAACAAAACAATATGACTTACCATTCAAACTTTCTATATTTGTTGGACCAAAGAGGTCCATGTGAAGCATATGAAGAGGTCTGGAACTAGTATGCACCTGCTTAGACTTGAATGAGACCTTGTTCTGCTTGCCTTAAGACATGCAACACAAGAGTGGTCATTGTGGAAGGCCTTTTCAGGCAAACCATCAACTAAACCAAGCCTCACAAGTCTATTTATATTTTTAAAATTTATGTGCCCTAGTCTCCTGTGCCACAAATTACTTTCATCTACTGAGGCCTTAGCATAAAAACAAGACATATTTGTATTCACTTTAATCCCATTTAAATTCACATTATATATGTCCTTATGCCTAGGTGTTCTATACTCAATGTACTTCCCATCAGGGATCTTAAACTCCTTGCTTAACACCAAACACTCAGTATCAGTGAAAAGAACCTTATTTTTGTTATCACACACTTGTGATACACTAACCAGATTATAGTCCAGTTCTTTTACCAGGAAGACGTTCTCAAAACGTAGATTATTGGTGAGAAGGGTTCCTTTGCCTGTGATGGTGCCGTAGCCCCCTCCAAAGTATACCTTATCACCATCTTTAATAGGAGAGAAGTTCGTCAGATAGTCTTCCTTTCCTGTCATGTGCCTTGAGCATCCACTATCCCAATATCCATAATCATTGATCTGCTTTTGAATGCCCTGCACATAAAGAAAACAAATTAGTTTTCTTTGGGAACCCAAGTCTCAGAAGACTTGGATTCATCTGGTTGTTCAATAAGAACAGACTTAGTTCTCACAACAACCCCATTCTCATCCCTTTTAGGATGAAATACCCAGTTAACCCCAATTGGTTTTGTAATGACTTTTGAAATGTAATTAAACCTGTTGCAAGTCATTGAAATTCCATTATTATTAGGGTTTTGATCTTTCTTGGGTCTCCATGTTAAGATTGAAGAAGCTTTAGACCCCTTACCTTGTGGCTGCAAATACTTAGGTCTGGTCACGTTTCTGTCAGCGTTGGGTTTTGTCCTGTCAACGATGAAATTACCCTTGTCAGCGTTGAGCCTAGGGTTTGCTACAGGAACCCATTGCCTATTTGACCAGGTGTTTGTCTTTTGAAAAGGTCTTTGTCCATGAGTGTTAGACCTTCTAGAGAAGAATGGGGCAGGTCTAATCACTTGTGGACTTTGTTGCACACAAGGTCTGGGTCTGACAACGTTTGACTTCCTAACAACGTTGACTTTCTTCCTATCCGCGCTGAATTTGTTCCTGTCAGCGCTGGCTTTGGGAGCGTTGACACACTTGTATGCCAAATGTGAAAAGCTACCACAAGTATAACAGGCTTTCTTAGACACACTCTTAGGTCTAGAAGCAAAGAAACCTGTTCCATGATTGTTAACTTGGCTCTTGGGTGACCTATTATTTCTATACATCTCTGCATATTTAATGGTAGGTCTTCTAACAGTGTTTGAGCCTAGGTCAACAGCTTTACCAGTAACTGGGTGAGTAACCTTAATGGGTGGTGATTCATTGGGACTTTCACATAGCAAACCTCCCTTAACAAATAAAGTAGGGTTAGCTTTCTTCCACTCATTTAGGTCAGTCAGTTTTTGTTGATACTCTTCTACTGGAGTGACAACTCTTGGTGGAGGAGAGAATTCCTCTTCTTGGCATTCTGGTATACCAGTCCAAGACAAATCCTTTCTAAGGACACCATAGAAGTCACCAGCTGGTGGTGGAACCAGAGAGTAATCATTCATTCCAATCCCAGTCATGTCCTTAGGATCCCTTTGTTTAGCTACACAATCTCCTAGAGATTGGGTGGCTCTATCAAATCTTTGAATCTTGAGGTCAACATTATCTTTATTCTTAATGGCCTCATCTAACTTAGCCTGTAGGTCTTTATTGACCTTTGACATGATATTTCTAATATCCATACTACCCTCTAGCTCATATTTTAAGATATTTATCTTATCTTTTAAATCAAATTCCATTTTCTTGTATTCAGAAACGGTTTTCTCAGTTTCAGTAAGAGCTAGTTGGTAATTGGATAATTTACACCTTTCAGTGCTCATATCCTCTTTTAGTTTTAACACTTCTTTGTTAAGTCTGTCAGTGTTTAACCTACAACCTTTGCTACAAAAAGCATCATCATATACCTCATTATCAGATGAAGAGGAGGAGTGAGCCATGAGAGCATATTCAACATGCTCTTCTTCTTCAATATCAGCAATCAAAGCTTTGTCCTCTTCAGCATCCTTAGCCAGATAGCTCCAATCCCATCCAGTACCATCAATTCCTTGAACTGCAACCATGGCTTTGGAGTCTTGAGCTTTAACAACCTGACTTGAGGGTTTACCAGCATCAGATCTTCTAGGAGATCTGCATTCCCTCATGAAGTGCCCCATGCGATGACAGTTGTAGCACTCAACTTTGGATTTATCAAATCCAATAGTGTCTTTAGCATTGAAGGTCATCTTCTTTTTGAACCTTCTATTCCACCTATTTGCTCTTATACTAGCAAGAGCCATGTTCCACTTGATGTCCATCTCTTCCAAGTGTTCATCACTTATCTGCTCAAGGTCCTCATATGTAATCACTGAACCATTGGGCAAAGAAGCAATGTAAGCACACACAGTATCCAAATCCAAACCAGCAGGTTTAACTCTTGGGCAGTCATTCATGAATGTGTCAGCGTCTGAAAAGGAGACGTTGACAGGACTTGTTCCAGCGCTGACAAATGATGATCCAGTAACTGGATGCATAAAAGAGTCCTTCTGATTGAATTGACCTTCACTATGAGAGAAGAAGGCCATGTTGCTGGTGCTAGCTTTGCTTCCATGTGCTGAAAGAGTTTCATCTTCCAACAGTCTTAGTTTGTTGTAGATGTCATCAAACGAGGAGCTCTTGTAAGTATTATTGGCAAGAATAGATCTTGCCTCAATCTTCCATGCCTCACCAAGACTTTTCAGAAAAGTAGCATTAGTGTCAACATCACCAACTTGTGTCCCCATGAAGGACAACTTGCTTGTGATGTCAAGCAATCTGCTTCTCACACTACTCAGTTTCTCATTGGGCTGAGCTTTGAAGACAGCATAATCATGCAAAAGTTGCTTTTTCTTTTCTTCCTTAGTGTCTGCATTACCACCATATGCAACTTCAATTGCTTCCCAAATATCCTTAGCAGATTCATAGCCTCTATATTTGTGCTGATTTTCTTGTCCCAAAGAGACTTTCAGAATATTTAGGGCTTTCATGTCAACCCTTTTCTTTGCAATATCTTCAGCACTTACAGCTCTACCATCTCCAGGTTTTTCTTTCTTATCTTCATCAGGACATCCTTCAACAGCTGATCTTGCCGTAATGGCATCCTGAATCTTTTGAGCCTTATTGAATGAGTTTCCATATTCAATAATCTCCCAGAGTGTGTAATCAAAGATCCCCAGATATTGTTCAAAGTTGAACCTCCATAAGTCAAAGTTGGTTGCATCAAGCATGGGAATCTTGATGTTTGGTAAGGGTGAGGAGGAGGAGGTTATTGCTTCAGACATGATGTTTTTAGGGTTTTGAGAAAATTAGGGTTTTGGTGTTCGTATATCGTTCTGGTGTTCTTCAAAGATCAAAAGTTCCTCAACAAGCTCTGATACCACTTGTTGATCCCAAACTTAGATCGATTAGCTTTGTGTATACGAGATTAGATCAAGTATAACACGTAGAGAAACCTTTGTTATATGCTTTGTGAATCTAAGTATTATAGGGAATTTAATACTTAAACAAGAACACAAGATGTAAACAAAACTTTCACTTTGATTATCAATGTCAAACTTGCTTACACTGAAAGATGTTTACGAATGAAAACTTATATAAAACTTGATACTAAACATTAACCTAAAGGCCTTCTTTTATAAACTAAGAAGCCTTGTACAATAAGCTACGTATCAACTATTCTAGGTAAAGATAAACATAGAAAATACATTGTCGTTTCTATCCTTACTAGAAGTATTCTAGAACATAATAAACGTGTAGCTTATATCTTCCATCAGTGCTTGTCTTCAATCTATCAACGCTTGACTTTAACTTGTCAACGCTTGAGCTGTCAGCGCTCACTTTGTTCTTGTCAACGCTTGAGTTGTTCTTGTCAGCGCTCAAGTGATCTGGCCTTAATTTATTCCCAACATTCAACCCTCTCTCTAAACTTAACAATGGCTGCCACCACCATATACCACCCTACTAGACCACCGGATCTATAATATAGCAAACCCACAATTGGTATTAGAGCCGACAGCTCAATCCTTGGATCGTTAGTGTTTTTTTTGTTGTTTATTTTGGTGGTCTAAATTTTTTTGGTCTAAATCTGATATATTTTTGTCACGGTGGTTTGATTGCTGTCCACAAATTTGTCACTATTTTTTGTCTCATTACTGTTTTCATCATTTTTTTTGTCTCTGGATACATTTTTAGTCACGTGGTTTTATCAGTCCTCTCAGTTTCATTTTCTTCCATGGTCAAAGTTAGATCAGATCTGGTATTTCCATTGTTTTTGGGTTTCTTTATTATTTTTATGAAGATGAAGATAAGATCCAGAAAACACAGATCCTAAAAATCCGGAAAAGGACAATATGGATAAGATTTGACATTGCGATGATGTTGGTAAGATTTGACATTGCGATGATGTTGGTAAGATTTGACATTGCGATGTATTCTTTGAAGACCTCAAATATTGCGACAGGTTTGTACTAAACATTGCGATGGATATGATTTTGTGTATTGTGATGGGTATGCGTGTCATTGCGATGTGTATACTTAGGACATTGCGACAAGACTCACATATCATTGTGACCAGTTTAACAAAAATCGAGACCATGTTGTTTAAAAACATTCCGAGACCTATGCCAAACATAACAGCCAACATTTTCACATTCAATCCAACACCAACTCTAGCTATAATCCCATCGTCACTTCTATCTAACAACAAATCATCAAGACTCGAAAAATAAAACAAAAAACTTAGATCTCAGTTTACTCTTTTCGTGTGATATATCAATACCATAGATCTTTATAGATCTACACACGAAAAATACATGCATCACAGATATGCTGTTTGGTTTAAACCATAACTAATATACGAATTATATGTTTTTTTGTTATAATCAAATCATTCATTCGTTTCAAAACAAAACCGAAATGCATAAGAAACCTACCTGAGATCCTTTACATAATGATCTTGAATCTGGTTTGCAGCAATTCGAGTTGTATAAGATATATGCTATCTCGTTGAAATATGAATGTGGTTTAAACGGTTGTGTTTTTTATTCGTGGTCTGCATGAAAATTGATTTATGATTGATCGATGTCTACATTGGATTTGTGTTAAGAAGAGATGATTAACGGAGTATTGAAGGTGGATTTTGGATCGTGTTTTTGGATGAGAAAAGTTGGAGGCTGTCGATGGGAGATGAAGGGAGTAGTGAGATGGGGGCGGTGATAAGATGTGTGAGATTAGGTTTAGGGTAATAAGGTGAGAAATATTAGGATTATGATAACAAGTGGGGTTAGGTACTGTGGTTTTCTATCCCTAGTTTCTTAATAAATCGGGTATTGTATCATCTATGGGCCACATTTGAGGTTTGATGGACACTAGTTTTGATTGGGCCATGTTTTTCTTTTAACCGAGTAAAAGGTGGACTTGGAAATTCAAATATGAAGGGATGAATGATACACATGGACTAAAATGGGCCTTTAATATATACGATTAGTGTGTTGCAAATTGAGTCAAATGTGGTTTGTGTGATAATTGATAACGGGACAAAGTGATAATCGTGAGCATTATACATTTATCCAAATTTTATGTCAAAATGATTTGTTTTTGCCTAAATTTTGGTTGATGTTTAAAGATTCGCAATGACAAAGTGATGTGATAAAAGGACGAGACAAAGTGACAAAATTTATTTTTGATGAGACCGAGAAAAAAATGGCTATATTTTTAGTGGCTACGGTTTTTTGATCAGGTATTCTTATTTGAAGTTGAAGACGGATTTTTCGAAGGCGTGCACTTATTTTATCTTTGAAAGATAACTTGTTCGTGCATAATCTTAGAATGAAGACTTGTTTATCTAGTTTCCGGGTTCGGGGTGGTTGGTTGATGACCCGGATAACTATCACTTTAATGAGATACATTATTGTACTCCGTGTCACGCGCATAGTCGATGTGGATAATTTCAAGAGGTGTTGTGCTTATATACTTCTTCAGTAATGTATTGCGTACTTAGAGATTTCTACACCGTTCTTCATTCAACAATAGTGCAAGCTTAAGTCACAAGGTCGAGGAATTTTTATTAAGTTTCACGTTTGGTATATGTGGTTAATTCCATCAGTGGACACTTCAAATTGCCTACAAGGGGGTTGGTGAAGATAGCCATGGAGAGTTTATGAGTATAGAATTTCGATCAACAACTTATTCTCGCCGAATATAATTAATCTTATTTATTATTCTCACGATATTTTCAGGTACATGTGCGCACGATTTATTGCTGGTTCTGAGGTTTCGAAACCATCAAGGGGGAAGAAAAAGACATATTGAACGCATAACGAGTACACGTGATGAACTTCATACCTTCTTTTGATTTGAAGACATTCCGGGAATATATTTGTCATAACTGCAGAGAAAATCAGTGTTTTAACTCGTGGAATTATCAGTCTCTAAACGGTACATAATTGTTCGATGTTTAATTGTTTTGATGTTGCAATTATTCATCATCATTATCCTATATGGAGAGATATGTACTTCCGGGACTTAATTGACTCTAGTGCATCTATGGAAGAAGATATGTGCATTTCCGGGACTTAATTGACTCTGGTGTTATGATGTTAACTTCATGAATGGGATAAAGTGTCTACCTCAGTATTTGGGCTTCATACATGGGATTGGTTTCCTTTCTTCAACTACGTGGGGGAAGAAATGTCTTGATTCTTTCTAGTATGCATAACTTGAACTTTCAGGGGGAAGACAAATTCAGAAGAATTATTTAAGCGTGAGAAGAGACGCTGTTGATCTAACTGGTGTGACCCAAACTTTCAATCTCTCATAGAAACATTATCATTTCATATGATGGGGTTTGCTTGTTGAATTACGCTGTGCGCTTAATCATTCTAAGCTTTATTGAAAGCTTTGAAACTGCTTATGAGGTGTTGATCCCAAACTTAGATCGATTTAGCTTGTGTAAACGAGATTAGATCAAGTTAAACACGTAGAGAAACTTTGTTGTGTATAAAACAATTTAAGTATTATGCGGAATTAATACTTAAACAAGAACACACAAACAATTGTAAAACAAACTTTCACTTGATTGATTAGAACAAACTTGCTTACAATGAAAGTGTTAAACGTATGAAAAACTTATATGAAACAAAACCTAAAGGTCTTCTTTTATAGACATAAGAAGCCTTGTACAAGAGTCTACGTATCAGTTATTCTAGGTAAAGATAAATATAGAAAATACATTGTTGATCCTATCTTTACTAGAAACAAACTAGAAACATAATACGCGTAGACCATATCTTTCTATCAGTGCTTGACTTCAACCTATCAACGCTTGACATCTTCCTGTCAACGCTTGATCTGTCAACGCTTGTTTTCTTCTTATCAACGCTTGTTTTCTTCTTGTCAGCGTTCAAGTGTACTGGCTACATTGTATTCCCAACAATCCTCCCCTAAACTTGATATCTACTCTAGTAATCAAGTTTCTGAATAAAATTAAGAACTAGGAGGAATCTTACAAATCTTATCATATTGGTAATAAACATGCCTAATCAAATCTTTGGCCACGTCACTTGAATAGTCAATCTCCAGCTGTGTTGTCTTCATCTTGTCCAAAACTTCTTTGGACATGGGATACTCAGCATCTACAAGAAGATACTCAACAAACTTTTTAGAGCTCAAATAGTACACACCAGCAGCTGAATAAAAACGCCATTGAAGTCCACTGATATCATCCTCAAGATCCTTCCAAACAGGATCTTCTTCTTCTGGTGCACACATTCTCTTGAATGTTGACCAAAGCTTTATTCCATTGACTGAAGTAGGTGCTTCAGTCTCATACTTGGCCAACAAAAACCTCTAAAGGTCTACCAAGTCTTCCCTATCCATACTTGCAAAGAGAGACATAAGAGTAGTAAATGTGTGTACCTCTTTCCCATATCTACCAATCATCCAAAACCCACTTGCATCTTCTTCATAGCTAATGATAGGGTTTCTGGCATCAAGAGGTAACACTTGTACCATATCTGAAGCTTCCATGGGTGAGAGCTTAATGCTCCTTCTAAGAACAGCTTCACTGGGATTCACTTTACTTTAGGGAACTCAAGTGGAACTCCCTTCTTCAAAGGCCTTGGAACAATCATTGCCTTCTGAATCTCCATCTCTTCTGCAAGTTCTTCTTTCCTTTCATCTAAAAGAAGTCTAAGAGTATTCATTTCCTACACTCTTGCCCAAATGGGATAAGGCTTGTACTCCAATTCTTCAAAGGATAATCCCTGCAATTTCTTGAAGGTCCATCCAGTTCCATGACATCTGAGTAACATGTAGTAAAGCTCCCTTCTATCCCTCTTCAGTAGTGAGAAAACATTGCTAGCCTTATGCTTCAGAATTACCTTGTAGTCTCTTTGAACTCTTAGAAGAATCTCCAATCCCCAAATTTGGTCTGAAATTGTCAAATCTGGATTCTCTATAATCCTATTCTCCCAAGCATGGTACATCTGAGCAACTTCTGGCATATCATAGTCTACTTGCAATTTTAACTATCTAAGCTTCTCTCTTGCCAAGTCATCACCATATTCAAGTCTCTCTGGTTGTTCAATTATCATAACACTTGAATCTGAACTCCCTTCATCACTTCCTTCTTGTTCCTCAGAAGTAACAACAAATGGTGATTCACCAACCTTCTTTATTTCTTGTTCCACAAGTTGTGCAGCCAACCTTGAATCAAACTCTACTTGTGCTGCATCCTTTGGAACTTCTAATTCTACCATAATTCCTTTACCCTTATCTAATGGATCAATGATGGGTAAAGATGATGATGGTACCTGTGAAGACACTTCTTTGATGATAGCTGATGACTGGAATACATTGTTGTCCCTAATATATGATGATTGTATAGCACGAATTAAAGAAAGAAAGGTAGATATGAGAAGAATTCTAGAGAGAGAAAGTAGTGAGAGAAAGTAGAGAGAAAAAATGGTTGGTGAAACTTGTGGAATATTAGATTAGAGAAAATGAAATGACCAACACCCTTCCTAACATGCTAGGAAGGGTTTATATAGCCTTTGCTGACATGTAGCTTAATGGGCTATATGATCATGGGCCGGGCTTTCCTTTTGGGCTTTGGTTACTTATTAATGAACCTTAGCTTAAAGTTAAGCCCGTAATAACACGACTAATATACTACCTATTACAACGTTCTAAAATACGATACATAATAAACATATGACCGAGCATTCTTGTTTGGCTCAATATTTTGAGGCTAACAATCTCCCCTAATGAGAGGTCATAAACCTTGGTCATTTAGGAAATTTGTAGAGATTACTAATCTCGCCATAAATGAGTCTTGAACGTGTAATCGTAGTCTTGTTCCTTCATGCTGTGATCTTTGAGCCTTTGTCGTTGTCTTTCGACTTTGTCTTTAGGCTTGAGATCTTCAAATCATCCTTGACTTGTCTTTGCCATCTTGCGATCTTGTGTCTTCATTCACATGCTCACACTATTAATTGTTGAATATGTCTTTAGGCATGAGTATGTGGTTTCTGAATCTTTGACTTTGCTGAGTACATCGTGACGCCACCTTCTCGAGACAAAACATAGACACGGACTGAATGGCTTTGACATTCGTCCTAAATCGGTAGCGTTTTACTTCCGGTCGGTGAAGACCGTTATACGATATTAAATATCGTACCTGTGATCAGGTAGATTCAATTAAGAATCTCCTTGACAGGGTTTCGCGGCTGTACTAGCCGTTCTCTTTACTCGACCGTCTCAAAGCAAGACTGCGAACATAGAGAGTGAATCAATTGGATAAATATCCGCTTGATTAAAGTCGTTAATTTAAATTCCTGGAACAAGTTTGATTCATTAAGAATCTTACCATTGTTGCTTTCCAGTTGACACAAGCTTGATTCATAAGAATCTCGCAAGTTACCTACCGTAGCGCTGTTTGAGGTTGACGCTAGAAGGATTTCCATTCGTCACTGTGAATATTAATGAATATCACTCTGAATGTTCTGGCAAGACCATAAAGATATTGCGTAGAAACCTGAAACGAGTTTGAATCAATTCAGAATCAAACCACTATTGCTTTTCAGTTTTACACATGTTCAATTCATAAAGAATCTTGCATATGACCTACCGCAGTGCTGTTTGATGTTAACACTGGAAGGATTTCCACTCATCATTGTGAATACTAAGTAGTATCACTCTGAGTGTTCTAGCAATATCACAAGGATATAGCGTAGGACTCTCTTGATCTTCATCCGTGTGTCCTAACGAGATTTGATTGATCTCTTGGCTCTAGACTCGATTTGTGCACTTTTAGTGGTCGGAGGCTGGAGCAGATGCCACCTATTCAATATCAACTATCTCAGAGTGAGAAAGTCAATAGAAGTCATGTTGTTCTCCGTGACAATAAAACAAACTTCTTTTGAGAGAAGCCTGAGTAGCTAGGAAAGGGTTGTGCTTCACATCACTGGGTCCATGATGAGTTTGTCTTCATGATGAGTTGACCCGGTTTCTGCCTAAGTTGTATGGAGGGCTTCTTTCTTTACACCCTTTATCCTTACATTTCTTTTTCATTCTTCAACCCCTTCAATGCTTACCAAGACATCATTACTAGCACCTTGTTGTGATTGTTCCAGTGCTAGCATCAGTACTTAGTCGGCATTCAGCTACGTTCACATTCTACTCCATCTTTCCTAAGGACTTCTAATAATCTATTGGATTGTCCCTGGGAAGATCCCTCCGGTTCTGGTTGGATCATAGGACTTAAACCTAACCACCCTTTTGACACCAAGAACGTCGTGAATTAAAGATGTTGTGGGTATTTGATCGTAACCATGAAAACCACTTTAAATTCTAACAAAGTGTTTAAAAAACATTTAACACCTTGCTAGTTTTGTCGTTTTAGAAAAGCTCCCCCTTCACATGTGCATCGATAATCGAAAATGTTTCGCACATGTAGGTAAGAGTTAAAGTGCTTGAGTCTTATATTAGATCACATTTTAATCACATTTTCTCCCCCTATCTCTAATATATAAAATCTTTTGATATTAGAGATACCAAATTTGATTAAAATATATTTTGAAAAAATAGTCTTGAAATCTCCGGGAGAAAGATGTGTTAATCTTTTGCATGAAGTTAAAATGCTCCCCCTCAAAAATTGATCCAATTGAATTGTCATTGTGAGGATATGATCCACATTTCGCTTTTTGAGGATGGGAGTTGTTGAACACACAATTTTTGAAAGATTTTGAATAATCATTGAGAAATTCTTGAAAAAATTGTGTTCAACGCTTTTTGAAAAAATCCTATTTCTTTTTGTCGAAGAGGTTTTTCTAAAGCATAAAATTGAGTTCATAGACTTTGAATGTCTTGACGAATCCACTCAAGTGTAAGAAGATTTAACTTCTTTTGCTAAGGGTAAGAGCACTAAATCGTACACTCCCCCGTGAATATCGATCCGGGTTGCAATCTGAAAGTGATTACAAGCCATTGTGTTGAGCTCAAAACGTTGAATGTTTTGTGACAAGCTCAACCCGTGATAGATTGCTCTACCCATTTGTTAGGATAAGGTTTCTTTAAAGATACACTTTCCTTTATTTGAGGTCTGAGTTACAGTCTGACATTTAACTGTAAGTCGTTTACATGAGCTTAAAAACTTTGAATGTTTTTATCGATAGCTCATGACCGAGAAATTTAAGTTTCCCGTTGTTGAGGATAAGTAATCATCGTGATCAACTTTCCTTTCTTTGAAGTACGAGTCACAATCTGATGTAATTGTAAATCATTGAAATGACATGTTTCAAAAACTATTTACAACTTTCATTCGAGCTTTATGTACACACCCGTGTCGTTATAGAGCGACATTTCTAGGTACGTCCATATTATCGATACTGAAAGACATGTCGAAAAGAATATTTTTGGTCTTTTGAAAGTTTTTCCATTTTTTTTTATTTTATTTTTTCTATGGATATTTACATTTTACTATATTTTTGTGTTTTCTCAAGTTTTTCGAAAATAATCCAAAATAGACTTTTGTACAGCAGAAGAAGGTGATATAGAATGTACAGAATTGGAACCCTTTAAAGAAGGAGAAGTGGGTTCAGAATCCGCTGTTGTACCTGCAATCACAGAAGAAGAATTTGCACAAATACTAGAATTAGGAGTAACAAAATCCTTTTCAGCGTGTAGAACAGTAGCATTAGTGCTAGTGCAGGTGTCATCACTCTTGTCTATTGGAATCCACTTAAGACCAACTTCTGTGAAGATCCGACCCGTTGGTTTCCACTGAAGACTAGATTTAGGAGTAACTTTCTCTTGCACAGCGGAAGACTTCTTTGGAGAGAAACTATGTCCTTGTTGAATCCACGTTTCAGATTTGGTGTGGTTGCTTTTCTTTACGACGAGTTTGTATCTCCTTGTTGTCTTATGGGATTCTGTGTTCGATCTCCGTTCAAAGGAATGAGATTTGACCTCATAGAGGTATTGCAAAATGCAATGGTCATGATTTCCATTTTGAATGCCCTTTTTGCAAGTGGGACATACAGGGAATTTGGGATTCACGAAAGTACTTGTATTCCTTTGTTTTCCAAATCGTTCAGGCGTAGTGTTTGAAACATGACTATTCATGGATGGTTTCCAATTCCTAGATTGCTAAAGAGGGATCCTAGGTTTTGGTTGACGACCATTAGGAGTGTGTGGAACTCTAGCGGGATTTGGTGAACTAGGTTTTTCATACACTGGTTTGTCTTTCTGAATCTTCCCTTTTTGTTTCGCATCCTCTAGGTTGTGGGTATGAACGAGGTCATTTGAACCTACAGATTCCTTTGTGGACGTGAATGTCACACGTTTTGGAGGAGTCCTAGAAGTGCTAGGTGCATTCACATGGTTGGGTTTAGCAACAATATGCTTTCTAAATGGGGGAACATAGGGTGATATGGATGGTTTTGGAACACTTAGTTGCATATCAGTCTTAGGGGGTAGCCTAGATTTCATATGAGAAGAATTGGAGAACGGAGTCGGTTTTCCTAAGATAGACGGCTTTGGATCCTTTTAGGCATTGGGTTGTCGAACAACAGGTTTCACAACTTTAGGTTCCACGATTTTCCCACCCATTTTAGCAACGAGTTTCTGCAACTCTGCTATCGCTCTGTCCCTGTCTTGTAATTGAGCTTTCAACCCTTGAATTTCCAAATTCTGTTCATTCATTTCTCGAAACGTTTGGGAAAGTTTTTCTTGCAATTTATTATCATGTG
Organism: Glebionis coronaria; assembly: GCA_025667525.1. Classification (NCBI taxonomy): domain Eukaryota; kingdom Viridiplantae; phylum Streptophyta; class Magnoliopsida; order Asterales; family Asteraceae; genus Glebionis; species Glebionis coronaria. The sequence goes on from CM046874.1 coordinate 176,627,632, forward strand.
GAAAACTACCAACGTCTTTTTGTAAAGCAAGTTCAAGAGAATGACAATGTTTTTGAAGGAAATCAGTTTTGTGTTGAAGTAACTCAAAAGCCTTTTTGTCAACATTTTCTTTACGTTTCGAAAGCTCAATTTCAAGACGTTCACATTCTTTGCTCTTATCAAGATATTGGCATGCAACTTCAGAATATTCATCAATATCAGCACAAGATGTAAAATAAGCACACATAACATCTTTAGAAACGCATTCTTGCAAGAGTAAATCATATTCATCTGAGAAATCAGACTTCTCCATTTGAAGATCATCAATGCGTTTCTCAAGAGATTCAACATATTTTAAGTCATCAAACATTTCAGTCCGAATGAACTCCTCAAGTTGAAGGACAGTTTCTTTAATCAATGTCGTGTTTGGAATTAAGAGTTCTTTCACAAGCAAGGTAATATCTTGAGGAATCGGACGTGTCCACTCAGCATTTTCACGTTTTGCCCAGTCTCTTTCAACAATAGATTTAACATTATCTATGTGGTGTTTAAGAATACCTAATGTTTTCCTACTCTTGCTTTTAGACTCATCTAGAGGAAGGTAGTTTATGTATTTGTAAACATTAGATTTCTTAGGGGCAAATGCTTTCTTCCATTGAATTCTCTTTTGTTTGCATTCTAGAAACACTTCCTCACGAGTTTTCTGAGTTTGTTTGTTGAAAAGACCATAAATACTATTCTCATAAGCATAATTATATGGTTTCACAAACTCCTTATTGACAAGTGGTTGACTATCATCATCCCAAAGGGCAATCTCTTCAATATTGGCACTAACAGGCATGCAATCAAGATCTGTCCTTTCAGTCTCATCAAGATAAAGACACGGGTTCGCAGCTTGAGCTTTGGCAAGGTACTCAGGACTTGCAAAGCTAGCTTGACCCTTAAACATCGATGGAGGTGCTAGCATTCTTACAGATTGAATAGAATCATGCGTTTTATAAACAACGTTCTTCAAAAATTCGACTTGTGCTTCTAATTTCGTTACCTTTTCAGTTTCTTTATCATATCTACTTTTGAAGTCTTGTTTTAACGCATCTACCTCTTGTTTCTTATCCTCAAGAATTTTAGCAGAATCAGTAGTGGTCATAGAGAGCTTTTGTTCAAGTTCATTAACTTTGGTATTGGCAAGGTACGTTTTTTGACGTTCATCCATTAGGAAAACATTATATTGCCGCTTCTCTTTGGCTAATAACTCAAGAGTTGTATTATATTTGTTTTCAAAATCGTCCTTTTGACTTTTTAACGTACTGCCCTTGTACCTCTCAAGCTCTTTGGTCTTTTGAAGAAGCTCAGCCCTATTACTTTCAAGGGTCTCATTAGATTTAATTAGAGCGGCTTTGCATTCTTCAAAGTTTTGAGTGAGCACTGCGTTTGCCTTCTTTAATTGCTTTTGACTCTTTCTAGTTTCATTGACATCTTTTTGTAAACTAGCAATTAAATTAGCAAGCGCGACACGCTCCTCATCATCATACTCATTTGCATGTTGATCATCCTCAAACTCATTATTGCACATGTCTGATGAATTTGGTGTGGTATTGCTATCAACCTTTTCCGTCATACATGTGTCAATAAGGTTTGTTGTTTGATCACTATGCTCATGCGTATTGGCATTGGCAAACACATTAAATTCAGCATTGTGTACCTCTTCTAATGGCTCAGAATCGTAAACAGGACCATTATCATAGGAAGGTGTATTGCTGATGATATTCTCAGAGTCGATGTGTTGTTTGTCAGAGCTGCTGTTGTCTTTCCCTGAGCTGTTATGTTCATTCTGCTCACCATGCGTTGTTTTCCCTGTTCTGCAGCTGTCAGTTGCATTATTCAATATTGTCTTGTTACTTACAGTTGAGACTGGACTCGTATCCACGACATGAATCTTCGCCATCGTGCACTCTTGCATTTTCAGCCTTGTGTCATTCATCTTCTTGATCATGTCTTTTGCATGAAGTAGGCGTTCATCCAAAAGCCTTTCAATTGATTCCATGTTTCCAAATATCAAATCTCTGAATGATTTTGCTTCCATTGTAGTGTAGTCTTTGAAGTGTTGATTTGCATCTCGAACTTCTGACTCAAAATTGGGATTCTTGAATAGCTGTGAAGCAAAGAATGGTTGAAACGGTGTTCTGAGTGTTTTGAAGGCATTCTTGGAATTTGTCTCATGAAGGTTTTTGTTGAGTAATTCATTCTCAAGATTCTTCAAGTGGTCTCTTAAGTCATAAGTGAACGTGCGATGACCATTTCTGAAAAAGGAATGAAAAGCACGCATATACAAAGGATTGTACGAGAAGGTCTCTCTTTCCAGACGTTTTAGATTCGTTTTAAGATCACTGAAAGCTTGCATACAACACTGTTTAAGGACTTGTTCTTGTAGTTGCATCTCTCGTTCTTCTCTGTCTGAACACGCATTGCTCGTTTCCATGATGATGGTTTCTCAGTTGATGAAGTGAAAATGGATCTTAAGTAAATGTGTTGTGATTGTTGTAGTGGTTTAAATTCCGAAAATTTGAAATTTTTCTCAGTCCGACAATAAATTCCTCAGTCCGACTAAAACGGTAAACCGGAAAATTTTGAATAACCAAATTTTGAAAACGAGTTAGAAATAGCCAAAACTGATAGGGAAAAATTTTGAAAAGTGAAATATTTTGACAAAAATAAAACCTAAAAATGGCCTAAAAATTTGAATTTTGGTCCGAAAATTTGAATATTTGGTCAAAAAAATTTTCGCATCGCCAAAATTTGAAATTGAAGCATAAATGGCCTAAAAATGGTCTAGGAAAAAATAAATTTTAAAATGGTTTTCCCGCCAAAAAACTCTTTTTTTTTTTTTTTTTTTTTATTTATAATTTTTAATCTTCGTGTAAACGATATTACGAAACTAGTCTAGATGGTGGCTAAGTCGAAAAAATACTCGAACAAAATTTAGCTAAACATGTCATCGGAATGTGCCATCGGAATGTGCCATCAGAATGTCCATCGGAATGTGGCTTAGATCGCAATGCACTGTCGGAATCCCTGATTGCAATGTACTGTCGTAATCCCAGATCGGAATGTTCAGATCGGAATGTTCAGATCGGAATGTGTCTAAAACAAATTTGGCAGAGTAACGACTCAAAAGTCCCTTGAAACCGTCGGAATCCCAGATCGCAATGTACGATTAGAATGTCCAGATCGGAATAAGGTATCGGAATCCTTAGATCGCAAAGTGGAACCAGTTGGTTATTGCGATCAAACCCTCTTTTGTACTTTCCGATGGTGGTGCAAGCTAGAATTTCGGAAAGATGAAAAACAAGAGATTTTCAACTTTTGATCCAAAAAAAACTTGTGTTTAAGCCAAAAACCAAGATATCCAAGTCACAATGGCACGAATCAAGTAGGTATACGAATAGAAAAACACTAAAAAACAAGAAAAAACTTGAATTCGTGGAAGAACTATGGATCAAATCAAACGGATCATATGAAAACACAACAACCAATCACAAAACTACCCCATGGCGATTGATACCAATTGTTGTCCCTAATATATGATTGTTATAATCACACGAATTAAAGAAAGAAAGGTAGATATGAGAAGAATTCTAGAGAGAGAAAGTAGTGAGAGAAAGTAGAGAGAAAATGGTTGGTGAAACTTGTGGAATATTAGATTAGAGAGAAAAAGAAATGACCAACACCCTTCCTAACATGCTAGGAAGGGTTTATATAGCCTTTGCTTACATGTAGCTTAATGGGCTATATGATCATGGGCCGGGCTTTCCTTTTAGGCTTTGGTTACTTATTAATGAACCTTAGCTTAAAGTTAAGCCCGTAATAACACGACTAATATACTACCAATTACATCGTTCTAAAATACGATACATAATAAACATATGACCGAGCATTCTTGTTTGGCTCAATATTTTGAGGCTAACATACATCAACCATATCTGCAGGTCTGTCAACGCTCAAATTCTGTGTGTCAGCGCCCAACTTACTCTTGTCAGCGCTTGATGTGTCAGCGTTCAAATTTTGCTTGTCAACGCTCACCTTACTTGTCTCAACGTCTCTTGTGAACTGCTCCATCATAGCTGTAAAAGACAAGTTCAAGTTTGTAGGAGTAACCAAAGATGTATCAAAACCTGGTTGCTTCTTCAATTCAGTAAGGGGTTCAGCAACACCCAAAGATTCTCCATCATGTGAGCCTTTGTCACTCACATGGATCTGCTCATCCTCCCCTTTGGAAGATTCCTCCATACCACGCCTATTGTTAGCATCCTCTAAAATAACAATCCTCTCCCGTAATTGATTGAGTTCAAGGCCTTGTGTACTGACTGTTTGTACCAGGTCTGCATTTTGCTTTTGCAAGCTAATGCAGACAGCCGTCAATTGCATCATTGTGTATGGTTCCAATCTTCCCTCCTCTAGAATGGGTATTTGACCTCCCAAAGTAGAGCCATGGGGCATGGATGAGGTCTTAAAGATGTTAGGACTGGCTTGGCCTACATCTAAGCTAGTACCAATAGTCCCAGCCTCATCCATAGCACCAATCACACTTGTGGTGGTGGTTCTCTTTGCAACATGGCTAGGACCACTAGAGGAGAACACTACAGTAGTCCTTGGGCGTTTAATCAACCTATATTCAGGGGGTGTAGAAGATGATGTGGATTGGGTGGTAGTTTGAAGGTTAAGGGGGGGGGGGTTGGGTCTGTGAAGGAAAGGTGTCAACGTTTGGATTACTAGTGTTAACGGCAACATTTAACGTGTCAGCGTTGAAGAATTCTTGTTCAAAGGTTTTGGTATTGGGTCAAGTTGTGGTTGTGGGTCTGGTTTGGGTTGTGCTGCTGCAATAACAGCAAGCATAGCTTGGGTAAGGGGTAATTCACGGTGAGGGGGTGAGTTCATCTTACTAAAAATAGCTTTCTTTTGCATAGGGATCTCATAAAAATCATCATGATCCCTTATGCAGTACCTTTGTTCATCAAAAACCATTTGTAAAAATCTGGGATAAGCCAAAGTCATCTTACTCCCTTTGTTTTTACACATGCCATCAATAATTAGTTTTGAAAAATTATACTTTTGCCCATTTGTAATGCACACAATTGCACTAGCAATGGATCTGTTAATTTCATTATGTGCAGTACATTTGGGACTCAAACATTGAAGGATGACATGTATGAGGTACTTCTAGGCTGGGGGAAATTCTTGTTTATGATATTTATTTAAAGTACCCTCATCAGGGAAAGGATACCCCAAAGGCCGAAGTCCTTGTTCTATTTCATTGATGGGGAGAGTGGTTATACCATCTGCATCATTAAGATGCAAAGCCTGGCGAACCAAAGCTTCAGTAACCACCCAAGTACGCCCATGAACAATAGCTGTTAATGTAGTCACATTATTAAGCGTTGAGGAACTGACAGTGTTCCAAAACTGTTTAATATGAGTGACAGGGATGAGAGGAGCATGAGAAAGAGCATACCGTAATGGAGATGCATTCAAATAGGCCACCATCTGAGTGTATTGTGGAAACAAGGTATCATCAGCCTCCAAATAAGCAATCATGTTGTGCTGACTCCTGAATCCCAATACCAAGTCACTTGGTTTAAACTTTGGTGCCATTGTTGAAGAAAGCTGTTTGTGAAAGATTGATGAAAGATGAATTATAGGAGAAAAAGTGTTAGAAAAGAATATGATAGTACCCTGTTTAAAAATAGGAGCCAAATATATCGGAGAGATAGGCACATGTGATTGGTCAAAAATAAGGCAATTATTTTCAAAATATAATGATGAAAATATTGAAAAGAAAATAAGTTATCTTGTGCATTAATTAAAAGTTATCTACTCCCAAAATTACGGCCCCAAAATTCGTCAAAAATAACAACTGGGTAGGTCCCAATGAGTGTCAACGGTCAAAAATAACCCATCAACGCCCAACGGCTATATTCTTGTCAACGTTTGCAAAAGCCATGTCAGCGTCTAAATTGGTCACAACAACGCTTGGAAAAATATTTGTCAGCGTCCAAAAATAAAAGTAATAAAAATGAAAAAGGACCTTAACAAAGTAATTTATCCTAGTGAAGATAACCTATAAACTAAAAATTATTATGGGGCGGCAAGCACTGTCCAGTTATGCACACTTGCTTATGCAAGATAGACATAACATTCCTCTAGTGTCCCTTGCTAACCAAAATCCTTAACAATTAAGTTATCTCATAAAATCCCTTGTAACTCCCAGGTAAACCCATTATAAATCATTCCCAAGTCTCCCAACAGATCACATCCAATACTAGGCCAAAAAGGTCTTGGCAGCATGCATAGTATATCAACTTTACATGTTATAGTGCCTCATGAGATAGAAAACTAACTCATACTCACCTGTGGACACAATCTAGAATTATGATAAGAGTATTATAAGAATACCCAAAAACCCTAAAGGTTCCTAAAACCTCCCCTTAAACTGTGATACATATGTTGCCCAATAATATGCATGTATATAAAAATTTATGTCAAGATAGGAATATAAATATTCCAACCGTCATCCATAAATTGAAACATGCTCCAATGATTCTCCAAGGATCCATAAGCAACTCTGTATCCAATGGTACAATGCTAACAACACCTGCACACTTAGATCAAAAACCACAAAACTAACATGTTGCTGACAAGATCACGATAACACTTATCAGCGTTAAGATAACCTTTGTCAGTGTTAGACAAATATAGTGGAAAATCTAACTTCTCAAAAAGACCAATAACAATGCATATCATGTACATACTTTTACAATAAGACCCCAAAACACATACTAGGTGAGATTGATCATTCAAATACTTGTTACCAAGTATTGAAACCTTCTAGTATCAAAAGGTTTAGTTAATAAATCAGACACATTTTCTTCTGTGTCAACCCTATCTGGTTGTATTAAACCCTTTTCAAAACAATCTCTTATAAAATGATGTCTAATATCTATGTGTTTTGTTTTAGAGTGATGTACAGGATTTTTAATAATGCATAAGGTGCTGTTATTGTCTACAAAAATCTTGGTATGCATGAAATTATACCCATAATCCAACAGCTGGTTCTGAATCCATAAGACTTGTCCACAACAAGCAGTTGCTGCAACATACTCTGCTTCAGTTGTAGAATTGGCCACCACTGTTTGTTTCTTGCATTGCCAAGATATCAACCTACTCCCAAGAAACTGACATCCACCAGTTGTGGATTTTCTATCAAATTTGTCACCACCATAATCACTGTCTGAATATGTAATAAGCTCCAATGGTGAATCTTTTGGATACCATAATCCCAAGTCTGGATAACATCTAAGGTACCTAACGATTCTCTTGACAGCATGAAGATGACACTCTTTGGGAGTCACTTGATGGCGTGCACATGCACACACAACAAACATAATGTCAGGTCTTGAGGCTGTGAGATACATCAATGAACCAATCATTGATCTATAGTGCCTGACATCCACATCTTTTCCATCTTCAAATTTTCCCCAAGGGTGTTCTCTATCCATAGGAGTACTAGCCCTTTTCTCATGTGGAGAAAAGCCAAACTTCTTCAAGATTTCTGCTACATATTTATCTTGAGAGATGAAGATACCATCCTCTTTCTGCTGAACTTGTAAACCTAGAAAGAAGTTCATCTCCCCCATTGCACTCATCTTGAACTTGTCTGTCATAAGCTTGGAAAAGTCTTCACTCATCTTTGGGATTGATGAGCCAAAGATGATATCATCCACATAAACCTAAACAAGTAAGACATCCTTACCAGTCTTCTTTGTAAATAAGGTCTAGTCTATGGTGCCCCTTTTGAATCCAATTTCCACCAGATAGGTGGACAATGTGCTATACCATGCTCTTGGGGCCTGATGAAGTCCATACATAGCTTTCTTGAATCTATACACCTTGTCTGGATGCTCTGAATCTTCAAAACCAAGAGGCTGCATTACATAAACCTCCTCTACAATTGTGCCATAAAGAAAAGCACTCTTCACATCCATTTGATAGACAGTAAAACCCATGCAAGAAGCATAGGCTAGAAATATCCTTATAGCCTCAATCCTTGCAACTAGTGCAAAGACTTCCTCATAGTCTATCCCTTCCTCTTGTGTATATCCTTGAGCCACTAAACGTGCCTTGTTTTCGACCATAATGCCTCTTTCATCTTTCTTGTTTCTAAGAACCCATCTTGTCCCAATAGGTCTGACATGTCTGGGACAATCAACTAACTCCCAAACATCCTGAATAGCAAATTGGTGAAGCTCATCCTGCATTGCTTCCACCCAACTTAGTTCTTTGAGAGCATCAAAAATCTTCTTGGGTTCCTGTTGTGACAAAAAACAGGCAAACAAACATGCTTGAACAAGAGGGGTATCAACCTTCTTGTGTATATTGGCAATAAATCCTCCAAGATTCTGATGAGATCTTCTAGTTTGAACAGGAGACATCACATCACCAATAATTAGAGAAGAGGGGTGATCCTTCATTGTAGAAGTAAGAACTCCTCCCTCAAAAAGTCTGGTGTCTTCAATCTCATCTTCCATGTTACCAATATCTTCTTCAGACTCTCTTCCATCAGTATCTGTATGAACCTCTCCATCTCTGCTTGAAGGTTCACCTTGTTCAAAATTGGAAGAGAAAATATGATCAAAAGAGTTGTCAACGCCTGAACCAAGGTTGTCAGCGTTAGAGCCATCAACGCCTGAATGAGAGTTGTCAACATTTGAGCCATCAACGCCTGAATTTGTCTTGTCAGCGCCAGATTTTCCTTTGTCAGCGCCTGAAAGACCATGCATGTTGTTAACTAGTGATACTTGGGGACCACCATTTTCCTTTCCAGCAGCAGCAGCAGCAAAAGCATCTGTCCATATAGGAATAGTGACATACTCAAGTATGGGAGATGATTTGTCTGCTTGTGATCCAACCTCTTTATTAACATGTGTACCTGAAACATCAACAACTGGTTCTTCTACAACATTTGAAGTTACCTTCACAATGTTTGGATTAGCAACAGGCATATAATTTAAAGTCCTAGATAGAGGTTCCAAGTCAAATACCCAATTTGGACCACTTTCAGGATCACTAGGTTTACTTTCTAAAAACCTAACATGTACCTTTTCAAGTATACGTTTTTCCTTCTTAATGTAAACCCTATATCCTTTACTCCGCACTGAATAACCCATGAAATAGCCTTCATCACCTTTAGCACTAAATTTACCTAAGGCATCACTAGTGTCCAAAACAACTACATGATAACCAAAAGGTTTAAGAAAACCAATATTAGGTTTCCTTCCCCAAAGTAACTCATAAGGTGTTTTGTTATGTATCTTGTTGACTAATGCTTTATTCTGAACATAACAAGCTGTATTCACAACCTCAACCCAAAAAGCAATGGGAAAGTGAGCATCAGCCAACATAGTCCTGGCTGCTTCAATGAGGGTTCTATTCTTTCTCTCAGTAACCCCATTTTGCTGTGAGGTTCTGGCTACACTAAACTGTCTAGTAATCCCTTTCTTGGCACAAAAATCATCCAATAGCTTATTTCTAAACTCACCACCATTATCACTTCTAAGCATCTTAACTTCATTACCAGTCTTCTTCTCAATTTGATTAATAAAGTTAATTAACGTATCAGCAGTGTTATTTAGTGCAGAGTAAACTGTCTAGTAACCAATATTAGGTTTCCTTCCCCAAAGTAACTCATAAGGTGTTTTGTTATGTATCTTGTTGACTAATGCTCTATTCTGAACATAACAAGCTATATTCACAACCTCAACCCAAAAAGCAATGGGAAAGTGAGCATCAGCCAACATAGTCCTGGCTGCTTCAATGAGGGTTCTATTCTTTCTCTCAGTAACCCCATTTTGCTGTAAGGTTCTGGCTACACTAAACTGTCTAGTAATCCCTTTCTTGGCACAAAAATCATCCAATAGCTTATTTCTAAACTCACCACCATTATCACTTCTAAGCATCTTAACTTCATTACCAGTCTTCTTCTCAATTTGATTAATAAAGTTAATTAAAGTATCAGCAGTGTCACTTTTCAAAGCTAAAAAGAAAGTCCAAGTAAACCTAGAAAAATCATCAATAATGACAAAACAGTAAGATTTACCATTCAAGCTTTCTATATTAGTTGGACCAAACAGGTCCATATGCAGCAAGTGAAGTGGTTTAGAACTAGAGTGCACCTGTTTAGACTTAAATGAGACCTTGTGCTGTTTGCCTTTAAGGCATGCAACACAAGAGTGGTCATTGTGGAAAGCCTTTTCAGGCAAAACATCAACCAAGACATGTCTCACAAGCTTGTTTATATTTTTAAAGTTAATGTACCCTAGTCTCCTGTGCCATAGATTACTCTCATCAACTGAAGCCTTAGCATAAAGACATGACAAGTTATTATTCATCCTAATCCCATTAAGATTCACATTATAAATGTCCTTATGCTTAGGTGTTCTATAATCAATGAATTTCTCATCTGGTATTTTAAAATCCTTGCTCAACACCAAGCATTCAGTATCAGTGAAAAGAACCTTATTTTTGTTATCACAAACTTGTGATACACTAAACAGATTATAGTCAAGTTCTTTTACCAGAAACACGTTTTCAAAACGCAAATTGTTGGTGAGAAGATTTCCTTTGCCTGTGATAGTTCCATATCCGCCTCCAAAGTAAACTTTATCACCATCCTTAATGGGAGTGAAGTTTGTGAGATAATCTTCCTTCCCAGTCATGTGCCTAGAGCATCCACTATCCCAATAGTCATAATCATTAACCTGTTTTTGAATGCCCTGCACATAAAGAAAAAAAATTAGTTTTCTTTGGGAACCCAAGCCTGAGCAGACTTGGATTCATTTGGTTGTTCAGCAAGACTAGACTTAGTCCTCATAACAACCCCTTGTTCATCCCTTTTTGGATTAAACACCCAGTTAACCCCAATTGGTTTTGTGATGACCTTTGAAATATAATTAATTTTTTTATAGGTCATAGAAATCCTATTAGAATTAGGGTTTTGATCTTGCTTAGGTCTCTATGTCAAGCTAGAAGAAGCTTTAGACCCCCTTCCCTGTGGTTGCAAATATTTACCCTTATTTGGTCTGGCAACGTTTTTGTTAGCGTTTGATTTGGTCTTGTCAATGCTGAAATTACCCTTATCAGCATTGAACCTAGGGTTTGCTACAGGAACCCATTTCCTATTAGACAATGTATTGGTCTTCTGAAAAGGTCTTTGTCCATAAGTGTTAGACCCTTTAGTAAAGAATGGGGCTGGTCTAACAACTTGTGGACTTTGCTTCACAAAAGTTTTGGGTCTGACAGTGTTTGACCTTTTGTCAGCGTTGACCTTTGAAGCGTTGACACACTTATAGGCTAAATGTGAAAAGCTACCACAAGTATAACAGGCTTTTCTAGACATAACTCTAGGTCTAGAAGAAAAGAAACATGTTCCATTATCACTAATTTGGCTTTTTGGTGACCTAGTATTTCTATACATTTCTGCATATTTAATGCTAGGTTTTTTAACAACGTTTGAGCCAAGGTCAACAGTCTTGCCAGTGATTGGGTTTGTTACTTTGATAGGGGTAGACTCATTTGGACTATCACAAAGCATGCCACCCTTGACAAACAAGGTAGGGTTGGCTTTCTTCCATTGGTCCAAATTAGTCAACTTCTGTCTATATTCTTCTACTGGGGTAAGGACTCTTGGTTGAGGAATAAATTCCTCTTCTTGTAGTTTTGGTAAACCAGTCCAAGATAAGTCCTTTCTTTGGACACCATAAAAGTCCCCAGCTGGTGGTGGAACACCAGCATACTCTTTCATCCCAATCCCAGTCATATCCCTAGAATCTCTTTGTTTACTAACACATTCTCCTAGGGTTTGTGAGGCTTTATCAAATCTCTGAATTTTAAGATCTACATTATCCCTATTCTTGATAGCCTCATCTAACTTAGCTTGTAGTTCAGCATTGACCCTCTCCATGATGTTTCTAATATCAGTACTAGCATTTAAATCATGTTTTAAGATATTAATTTTATCTTTTAGGTCAAGCTCCATTTTCTTATACTCAGTTACAGTCTTTTCAGTTTGAGTAAGAGCAAGTTGATAGTTAGACAACTTGCATCTCTCATTACTCACATCTGTTGACAATCTTAAAACCTCTTGGTTAAGTCTTTCAGTATTTAAACGACTGATGAGACTACTTTTACACATGGTCTCATCGTCCAAAACGGCCTTAAATTGCATAAAATATCATAAAATGGACCAAATATATGCTCGTGTTTGTTACTTGTGTATTTTTAGGTACGGATATTGAGGAATTGACAAAAGAATACAAGAATCATTCAAAAACGAACACGGGAAACGAAGTCGCACAATGAACCGGGCCCAAGTTTGGAATTTTGCAAAAAGACCCTTGAAGAATTGAAGATTGGCAAAAATGGCCCCTCATCTTTGAAGAACTTGTCACATTTGACCCTCACATTATCAAATGTACAATCCTTAATGTTTGAAGATTGTTCAAGATCAGTCCCTGGAATTTGAAGATTATACAAAAGAAACCCTTTGGAAAAGTTTTGGAAAGTTTTGTGCCACTTTTGACAAGTTGTCAAAAGTTGACAAGGCTTAATTGGGCGCTGACAGCATTTTAATACAACTTGGAAGAATAGTGAAAACCTGGGGACCAAGTTTGCCAATTACCCAAACCCTTACAACCAACCAGAACGTGCCACCTCATTATCCACCCACCCATTAACCCAAATACCCATTAAACCGACCCTACCCAATACCCTTTACCCGGTTTATTATTTAAACCTTGGTCAAATCTGGTCAACAACCCACCCACTAACCCCTTATTTCCCTCCATTAACATTTATTTAAAATGTTAAATCCCCAAAACAGATTCAACTCACCCCTTAATCACCATAAACCCTAAACCCACCCAGATTAATTAACATTCAAATCAAAGGGTTTTTAGCTAAATCCCTCCAGATCACTAATACACATCACTCTCACCAAAACCCACCTCACCCAACAGTGTCACATGCATTGTGGACCCCTCTCCAAGCTTCCCCTGCTACATCACTTTCGCACCAAAACCCACACCCGACCAAACCAACACCCAGGATCATCCCCTTGGTCCCAAAGGTTCATCCAACGACTCAAGATGAAGATTCCAAGCTGGCATCCAGTACATGATCACATGGGCACGATTTTGACCCGTTTTCAGTCAAGGACTCAAGGGCCTTTTTGGCAATTCATACATTAGGGTTTTAAGTCCTAGAATGTTCTTTGTAGTAGTATTTAAAGGGATATGAGCCTGTTCATAAGCCCTTGTTCCAGTTTTTAGCATTTTCAACTTGTAATTCCTTTTTTGAATTAATTAAGTTGGTGTTTTGTGAAAGACAATTGTGATTCCTTTAATTGAATTTAAAAAGTTTGTGTATTGTTGAATGCTAAGGCTGAGTTCCATTTAAATTTGTGAAAGAATTTGGTGTTTTGAAGTTTCATTTTTCAAAAAGGGGTTTTAAAGAAATCTTGAATTCAGAAAGTAAAGGTTTTGGAAAGTGAAAGTGGACCTAAACCTTGATTTTCTGAGTGTAAAGGCTTGTTTAAAACGTGTTAAGTAAAAGGGTTTCAAGGTTTTAAGTTTTCAGAAAAATCAGAAAAAGTATATTTTTCTTGGTTTGTTCTTGTTTGATTGCAGGATTGATTGATTGAGTGTTGCTGTTAAAGGATCAGCATACACCCCAGTGTATAGGGAGGTGACAAAGCTGTCACAAGGACCCTTGGATGTAAGGGTTCTAAGGTAAACTCTTTTACCTTTTTCAAATTTCAGAAAGTTGAGGTTTTATGTGATTCTGCATGATATGTGATGATTGTTGTTTAAGCTGTTGAATTTGTGATCTATTGTGTTTGTATGCATGTTAAATGATCATAGGATCAGTTTGATTAGGTTTGTGAAGGTTTTGATTTGAAAAAAAAAGTGCATGAAGATTTTTAAAAGGGTGTTTGGATACATGTTTTAGCAGGTTAAGATCTTTGATTCATGCTTTGAAAACGTGTTAGAGAAGTAGAAAAAGCTTGTGATAGGTTGTTAGTAAGTTGCTGAGTTAGTTTGGAAAGATTTGGAAGCAAGTATTTGTGTTTTAAAAGAAAAGAGAAGCTCAATTCTGCATACTCCTTAATCTGCTTATTTGTTGCTCAAATTGTGCTTTGAATCTTGGATTCTGTTAGGAGATAGGGTAATTGAGAGTTTGAATTTGTTTGAGCATCATTTGGTGAGTTTGTATGCTAAGTGATGGCTTTTGAATCTCACTAGAAGTGCTAGTAATCTGCTCATTAACCACCAGACCTCATTAAGTTCACAGAAACTTGTTATGTGCCTTTGTGCTTTTGATTTTGTGATATTGGTGTGCTAAATGTGTAATTCTTGTGTGTCTTGACTCCTTGTGCTCAGAAAGAGCACAAGGGTGCCCTCTTGTTCCAAAAACATCCACAAAAACAACACACCAAGCCCCTCTTGGTTTTTAAGAACAAGTGTGAAAACACACTTGTTCATCAGAAAGAGTACCAGACCTGGGCACAATTTGCCTTCAAGTTTGCTTAATCTTGGTTAATATTGGATTTGAATTTGAGTTTGTGAGCTTATAAGTTGTACTGATCAAGTTTTTAAAAGCTAAAAAGAAAAAAAAATAAATTCCAAAAAGGACGTGGCCAGGACTCGAACCTGCGCCACTCCTCTCACAACACAAACAAGTTACCATTGCGCCCTGGGGACTTTGACTGATAGCTTTGGTTTTGAACTGTATTTAAGGGCATTTTCATTTGGCTTATTTAAATAAGCCGTGACCTGTTTGGCTTATTCTAGCTTATTTATTAAGCTTTCTAGCTTTCTTTCATTTTTCCTAGGATTAAAATAGGTTTAGGGATTTTTCTGGCTAAAAATATTATTTTTCCTTTTATTTAATTAATCTCTAGGATTATTTTTATTTTTTAATTTAGAAAGTCATTTAAAAATATTAAGCAGTAGTAAAAAATACAAAAAAATAGTTTTTAGGTTTTAATTTGTATTTTTGAGGTTTACATGTGAAAAAGTTTTCAAAAACTTTAATTTTTGATTTTATTTAATTTTAGGGTTTTTAGACAACTTTAAAAATTAATATAAAATTAACTAAAAGGTTTTAGGAACTTTTGTTTACATTTTCTTCTTAGTTATATTATTTAGGATTTTTGAGATTTTTTTTAGAATTTATTTGAGGACTTTTAATTTTTTAGAATATTTTATTATTATTTTATTCATTAAAATAAAAAGTTTTATTTTTCTTTATTTTTCATTTTTCCTAGATTCTATAGCATTAATTAAGACTTTTCCCATTTGTAGAATAATTTTTAGGCTTTTCAATTAATTTTTAGAATTAATTTAAGATTTAATAGATTTTAATAGTTTTTAGTGGTTAAAAAATAGTTTAAATTGGTTTTAAAATTTTTAAAAATAGTTTTTAGTTTAATTAAGTCATTTTTGAGGTTTACAAACTATTAAATCTTGTTTAGGGCTTTTTAATATTTAAAAGTGATTTTTAGGGCTTTAATTAGCATTAAAAAGTCATTATTAAATTAATTAAAAGGTTTTGGCAAGTTTGGATTTTTTGTAAACTCTTAGAATATTATTTCTGGATTTTTAGTAATTTTTAGGATAAAATTTTAAATTTTGTGCTTTTTCACGTTCTACGACGTAACTTTCTAATAGTGTTTTCGCTCTATTTTTCTATTTTTTTTCGTCTTCGTCATTTTCTCTTCTTTTCTTCTCATTAATAATCAAAAACATAAATCAATCAATTCAATTCACAACGCACTAGCCTCCTCGAGAGAACAATTCCCATCAAGGGTCATAAGTGTTTACGTTTTCCTAAACGTACGCCTTTACACTCAGAAAATCAAGGTTTAGGTCCACTTTCACTTTCCAAAACCTTTACTTTCTGAATTCAAGATTTCTTTAAAACCCCTTTTTGAAAAATGAAACTTCAAAACACCAAATTCTTTCACAAATTTAAATGGAACTCAGCCTTAGCATTCAACAATACACAAACTTTTTAAATTCAATTAAAGGAATCACAATTGTCTTTCACAAAACACCAAACTTAATTAATTCAAAAAAGGAATTACAAGTTGAAAATGCTAAAAACTGGAACAAAGCAACACAAATATTAAATTTTAAAAATTAATTATTGAGTCATTATTTCAAAAAGGAAAAGATTTTGAATCTAATTTAAAAGATTTTTCTACAATTCTAACTCCGTCATCACCGCGTTTATTGAGTACTACAAGCTCGTCTTCTCCTTTTGACGATGCTTGGTGTGGACCTAGTGTGGGGGAAGCCCCTTATGTTCCCTCCCCTTTCTCCACCGAGGACGAGATATTTGATCCTGGAATTGCTTTTATAGGGAAATCTCGGTCTTCCACCGATGCAATAAATGGAAAATCTTTTCATTTGATTGGTGCGAGTCTACCTCGAGTAGCTCAATGTTATGACTTACCCATTGTCCCACCCTTCTATTTCTTCTCTCCTATTTTCTTCTATCCCATTGGGATTTGTGTTGGAGTTGTGTTGTCTCGTCTTTCATCCGAAAACGAGGACGCTATCTTTGACCCCGGTATACGTTTATCGGATTTTTAAAAGTACTCCACGTGCTTTTGGGCCTTGTTTATCATGTAAGCCCCACCAAAAATTGACCATACCATGATTATCCCTAAATGATCACATTTATGGGGATTCGAGTCGAGCTTTTGACTCGGTTATCAAAAACAAGGTGCCTCGTGGGGGAGACCCATGCTTATCCATGTACATATTATTGCTTTCTAATTAGTTAATGTGAGGGGATTTGTGCCCTTCCAACCTTTGTTCCGTGGTTGTTTGTGCATTGTGTCTTTTAGATCATCATCTTCACGATTGGAGCCTCTCGTGTTCGTTTCATGGGAGCACTCGATCGTTTGCTTTGGAGGCCTTTCCCAATATCCATATGATATATCCTTTTATGTTCTAACCTTAGGTTTTTAGCACACTTCATAAACGGCTTTAAATTTATTGGTTACACCCTTTCCATGCTAGATTAGGCATTCGACTACGTCTCTAGTATGGGGGTGTTTGCACCCCTAGACTCGAAACATTGAGGACAATGTTTAACTTTAGTATGGGGGGGTGAATAGATACTTGCCTTGCCAAACCTTCACGCTTTCCAAAGTTTATCGTTTTGTTATCGTTTTGTTGCAAAATAAGGCTAAAAATGGCCAAATTTTAAATTTTTTTCTCATGTTTCATAAGTGTTTGAAGACACGAATGTAGATTTTCCGATGGCGAGAATAAGAGTAATTTTTGACTCGACCGTGCGTGTTGAGCACTTAGCTTTGATTCCTTAACTACACATTAGGCTAAGTCTCTTAAATGAGGACGAGAAATGATAGAGTTAATTATAAGTTACTATGCTAAACGTAGAGTACTCGTATTCTTTCAAAAACTCATGTGTTCTCGTTGTTTGCTTATTCTCCCTTCGCATGTAAATATTTTTTGCTTAATAAATATTGATTTAGCGGTTTAGTTTTGATTGTTGGGTTTCTAGTCTTTTCTAGTAGCTTCCGTGTAATTAAATTGGGAAGACATTAAGATATCGCCAGCGTCACGGTTTTGAAGTATTGGCACCCCAATAATCGAAAGCTTCACCTAATAATAAGATTTCAAGTGCTCACCTAAATCAAGCAAACAATTTGAAGCCCCACAAGGCCTAAAATCTATGCAAAATTGAAAGTGAATCAAGCCTTAATCTTCGAAGCTTTAAAGATCCAAAATTCGCTTTTGCGTGAGGATATACGTCTTTGGCTAATAAAACCACCGATGAGGCGGATAATAAAAGGCAAGGCAAGACCGAAGTCATAATAAAAGCTTCATGGCGAAGTTGAATAAAAGATGGAGGTAAACCAAAGATAATAAGGCCCTTCCGTTAGGGGGCGTATAAAAGTCTTGGTAATAAGTCTCATGTTCAAAACCGTTATAAAACCGTGTTTATCGATTCTTCTTGTCAACTTAATTTTTTAACATCGTTGTCTATTAGGAGGGGTTATTGATTTGATGGTCTTAGTTACACCGTTAGGACTCTATTTTTAGACCTAAATCTCTATTATCGCATAAGTCAATGATGCATCCTCGTGATCATTAAGACATCATAAAATATAAGAGATACAACTTAGGAATAATGGGAGAATAAGTACGTGATTAGGGCATATGAGTAGTGTTAGCATTACTAACTTATAATGACAATGATCTCGTTGCACGCTTGGCATGGAATTAAGGTGAAAATCGAGGACGACGAAATTATTTCTAACGAAGCATTCACGTGTTCTTGTTCTATGAACCTAAACGTCCCATTTTGCGATGAAAATCATACATTATGTCTATAACACAAGTAGTAGTAATTTTAGTATGTAGCTAGTTATCATTTCAATAAAAGTGAATAAAATTGAATTTTGGAGATGCTTCGATACTTTATTCTAGCATTGCGTGAGGGCACGGCAATGGTTTAGTATGGGGGAGTGATGAGACTGCTTTTATACATGGTCTCATCGTCCAAAACGGCCTTAAATTGCATAAAATATCATAAAATGGACCAAATATATGCTCGTGTTTGTTACTTGTGTATTTTTAGGTACGGATATTGAGGAATTGACAAAAGAATACAAGAATCATTCAAAAACGAACACGGGAAACGAAGTCGCACAATGAACCGGGCCCAAGTTTGGAATTTTGCAAAAAGACCCTTGAAGAATTGAAGATTGGCAAAAATGGCCCCTCATCTTTGAAGAACTTGTCACATTTGACCCTCACATTATCAAATGTACAATCCTTAATGTTTGAAGATTGTTCAAGATCAGTCCCTGGAATTTGAAGATTATACAAAAGAAACCCTTTGGAAAAGTTTTGGAAAGTTTTGTGCCACTTTTGACAAGTTGTCAAAAGTTGACAAGGCTTAATTGGGCGCTGACAGCATTTTAATACAACTTGGAAGAATAGTGAAAACCTGGGGACCAAGTTTGCCAATTACCCAAACCCTTACAACCAACCAGAACGTGCCACCTCATTATCCACCCACCCATTAACCCAAATACCCATTAAACCGACCCTACCCAATACCCTTTACCCGGTTTATTATTTAAACCTTGGTCAAATCTGGTCAACAACCCACCCACTAACCCCTTATTTCCCTCCTTTAACATTTATTTAAAATGTTAAATCCCCAAAACAGATTCAACTCACCCCTTAATCACCATAAACCCTAAACCCACCCAGATTAATTAACATTCAAATCAAAGGGTTTTTAGCTAAATCCCTCCAGATCACTAATACACATCACTCTCACCAAAACCCACCTCACCCAACAGTGTCACATGCATTGTGGACCCCTCTCCAAGCTTCCCTTGCTACATCACTTTCGCACCAAAACCCACACCCGACCAAACCAACACCCAGGATCATCCCCTTGGTCCCAAAGGTTCATCCAACGACTCAAGATGAAGATTCCAAGCTGGCATCCAGTACATGATCACATGGGCACGATTTTGACCCGTTTTCAGTCAAGGACTCAAGGGCCTTTTTGGCAATTCATACATTAGGGTTTTAAGTCCTAGAATGTTCTTTGTAGTAGTATTTAAAGGGATATGAGCCTGTTCATAAGCCCTTGTTCCAGTTTTCCTTCCAAAATTTTGTAATTCCTTTTGATTTAAATAAAAGTTGGTTTTTGTTCAAATAGCATTATAATTCCTTTTTATTTGTTAAAGTTGGTATTAATTGGTGAGGGAAAACTGAGTTCCATCTTTCTAGTTTGGTTAAGTAATTGTGATTTTCAAAATTTTTCAAAAGGTTTTGGAAATTTGCAATTTTTGGTAAGAATTTGTTCCATAAGATTTGGTGTTGTTAGTTCATGAGATTGATGATTTAGAGTCTAGAAAACGTGTTTAGAAAGTTTGGAAAAGTTTTGGAAAGGTTTAAGTAAGAAGGAAAGAAAACAGAAAGTTATATTGAATTGTTTATACTTGTGTTTTCTTTGATTTGTTTTAAACAGGTTGAAGGTTTGTTGATCACAGATCTGCACCAACCCGAGTTGGTTTGGAGGTGGATTTAGCATCCACAAGGACCCTTGGATGTAAGGGTCCTAAGGTAAATCTCTTTTACCTTTTTAAAATTTCAGAAAATAGAAGCTTAAGTGATTGATTTGATTTGGTGATTTAAGTGTGATTAAGTTGCTTGAATAGTGTTCTTTTGTGTGTTAATACATGTTAGATGCTAATTCATTCAGTTTGAATAAGGTTTTAAAGACTTTGGTTTGATAAAAATTGGTTTTCAAAAAGTTAAGTGGTGTTTGGCTAAGGGTTTTAGCAGGGTCACAGATTTGATTTGAGTGTTACAAAGGTGTTAGATAGGTCATAATAGGTTGTTGAAGGTTGCTTGCTGGATTTGTTAACATTTGGTGCATATTGGAAGCCAATTTGTGTGCTTAAAAAAAAGAAAAGTGAGTTTAAAAACCTGCATAACACTAATCTGCTTGAATTTTGTGAAATATTGTGCTTGATTCTTGCATAATGTTAAGAATTAGGGTTATTGAGAGTGTGCTATTGCTTTAGCATCTAGTTGTGAGTTTGTGTGCTTAAACTTGGAGTTTGAAAGTCACTTGTTTACTTGTAATCTGCATTAGAACCACCAGTCCTAGCCATTTTACATCAGCAACTTAAATAAGCTAGGGTGTGCATTGTTTTGTGGATTTGGTGTGCTAGAGTGCTTGCTTTTGATTGAGACTGACTCCTTGTGCTTAAATAAGCACAAGGGTGCCCCTATTGTCCCAATACATTCACCAAATAAGCATTGCCAAGCCCCTCTTGGCTGAATCCAAAAGCAAGAACACAAAGCACAGTTATGCTTGTGTTCATTATAGAACCTGTTCACGTTTTGAGTTCATAATCTGTTGAACTTTGATTAAAAAGTGGAATTGGATTTGTTTACAAGCTTGATTAAGTCACAAATTGGTTTGAAAAAGAAAAAATAAAAAAAAGAAAATAAAAGTAAAAAACTCACCCGCAGTGGGCTCGAACACTTGACCTCTCGTAGGAGGGTTCAGTGAACTACCACTGATCTGGATGGTCTTTTTCGTTTAAGTTTGGTTTTGAATTATATTTAATACGATTTTGGTTTCTAGCTTATTTAAAAAAGCCGTAGCTTTTTCCCTCATTTCCAGCTTATTTATTAAGCAAATTTGGTTTTTCTTATTTTTCTTAGGAAAGTTAAAGAGTTTGTGATTTTTCTAGATTGGTTTTAGAATTTTCCCTTTATTTTATTATTTTCTAGGATTTATTTAATAGCCGGTTTTTATTAATTCAATAAAAAAATAGAAAAAAGATTTTTAATTTTTAGGAAAAATATTTTTTAGGTTTTATTTAATATTTTTGAGGTTTACATTAAGTTTAGGTTTTATAAACTTTAATTTTTAATTTTATATTATTTTAAGGTTTTTTATAAACTTTAAAGAATTTTATAAAATTATTAAAAAAGGTTTAGGAGCTCTAATTTGTGTTTTTCTCTTAGTTAGAATATTTTAAGTTTTTAGAAATTTTTTAGAATTAATTTTATAAACTTTTTATTTTTAGCAATATTTTAATATTATTTTAATATTAATTTTTCAAAATTTTATTTTTCTTTCTTTTTCATTTTTCTTAGGATCTTTATCATTAATTAGGACCTTTTCCATTTTTAGAATATTTTTATAGCTTTTAGATTAATTTTTATAATTATTTTAAGTTTAATTAGGTGTTAATTATTTTTAATCATTTTTAGAGTTTTTAAAATAGTTTTAATAGGTTTTAATTTTTAGAAAATTACTTTTTAGTCTTCTAATAATATAAGTTAAGTAATTATTCAATAAAATCATATTTTAGACATTTGAATTAGTTATATTTAATTTTAGGGCTTTAGTTAGCATTTAAAATTAAATATTTAATTAATAAAAGGTTTTAAAATATCTTTGTTGGATTTTTATCTTTATTTATATTATTTTAGACTTCTTTTTAGTCTTTTTAATTATTGATTTTGTTTTTGGTCTTAGTTTAATAAATTTAAAATTTGGGTAGTTTTTCACGACTTTACGTCTTTTACGTCGTAGTTTAATTTTAACGTAACCGTCTTTCATCTTCTCATCCCCATTCTTCTCAATATTAATCTCAAACACATACAAGTTAATTCACAACACATATACCTCCTTGGGAAACGAACTTTTTCTCTCATTTTAAATTTTAAAAAGTTTGGTGTTACAAAGGTTAATATCCCCGGCAGCGGCGCCATTTTGATATAGTGATTTTGTATATACTTTATTTTAGGAAAAACAAAGCAACACAAATAGTGGTAAGTATTAAGCGTACGTTTAGGAAAACGTAAACACTTATGACCCTTGATGGGAATCGTTCTCTCGAGGAGGCTAGTGCGTTGTGAATTGAATTGATTGATTTATGTTTTTGATTATTAATGAGAAGAAAAGAAGAGAAAATGACGAAGACGAAAAAACTAGAAAAATAGAAAAATAAGGCAAAAACACTATTAGAAAGTTACGACGTAAAACGTAAAAAGTGCAAAAATTAAAATTTTAATCTAAAAATTCCTAAAAATTACTAAAAACTCCCAAATAATATTCTAAGAGTTTACAAAAAATCAAAACTTGCCAAAACCTTTTAATTAATTTAATAATGACTTTTTAATGCTAATTAAAGCCCTAAAAATCACTTTTAAATATTAAAAAGCCCTAAACAAGGTTATATAGTTTGTAAACCTTAAAAATGACCTAATTAAACTAAAAACTATTTTTAAAAATTTTAAAACCAATTTAAACTATTTTTAAACTCCTAAAAACTATTAAAATCTATTAAATCTTAAATTAATTCTAAAAATTAATTGAAAAGCCTAAAAATTAAATGGAAAGTGACAAAGGTCCTATTTTAATGTCTAGAATCTAGGAAAAATGAAAAAGAAATAAAAATGAAACTTTTTATTTTAATGAATAAAATAATAATAAAATAATCCAAAAAAAATTAAAAGTCCTCAAATAAATTCTAAAAAATTCTCAAAAATCCTAAATAATCTAACTAAGAAGAAAATGTAAACAAAAGTTCCTAAAACCTTTTAGTTAATTTTATATTAATTTTTAAAGTTTAATAAAAAACCTAAAATTAAATAAAATCAAAAATTAAAGTTTTTGAAAACTTTTTTATATGTAAACCTCAAAAATAAGAATTAAATCCTAAAAACTATTTTTTTGTATTTTTTTACTACTGTTTACTATTTTTTATAGACTTTCTAAATTAAAAACTAAAAATAATCCTATTAAATAATTTAATAAAAGGAAAAATAATACTTTTAGCCAGAAAAATCCTAAACCCTATTTTAATCCTAGGAAAAATGAAAGATACCAAAAACACTTAACCAATAAGCTAGAACAAGTCAAATAAGCCACGGCTTATTTAAATAAGCCAAACTCAAACACTCCTTAAATAATAAACCTGGTAAACTCTTACCAGTCAAAGACCCTAGGGCAGATGGTTAGAGCGTTGTGTTGTGAGAGGAGTGGCGCAGGTTCGAGTCCTGGCCACGTCCTTTTTGGTAATTTTTTTTTTTTTTTTTTTAAAGTTTAAAAACTCAAACAGTGACACTAATAAGCTAATAATCACCAAACCAAATCCAAATTTACCCAAGATTCAACAAGTTATGAATCAAGATGTATCCAATTTTGCTTGTTCTTTCTGATGAACAAGTGACTTTGGTCACTTGTTAAAAGTCCAACCAAGAGGGCTTGGCTGTGAATGTTTGGTGATGTTTTTGTGGAACACAAGGCACCCCTACACTCTTTCTGAGTGTAGGGAGTCACAATAACACAAATAGCACAAAATCTTAGCACCAAGTCACAATTTCAAGCACACAAAAGGCTCATACAAGTTTCTGTAACAAAGAGATGAAGTCTGGTGGCTATAAGGCTTATTACATGCACACTAGTGGGTTTTAAAGCCTGAAATTTTGCACACAAACTTAACAACTAGCATACAAGCCAACTTAATCCCTAGATCACCCTAATACTTAACAAATTACAAAAGCTTTGGGCAAAATACTTAACAAATAAGCAGAAAAATCATATGCAGATTGTAAGCTATCAATTTCCTTTTTACTTGCACAAACTTGCTTCCAATCTCTTCCAATCTATCTACCAACTAACACACAATCTATCTTAACCTATTTGAAGCTCTCTAACACTTTTTTCAAAGCACAATCAAATTATAAACCCTGCTAAAACTTGAAACCAAACACCCCTTTAACTACTTGAAAACGTTTTTTATCAAACAAAATCACTTAAAAACTAATCCAAACCAACCCTAGTAACATCTAACATGCATAATGTCACTATATAACTCAAATCCAACAACTTTAACAACAATCCAACACTGAATCAAGCAAAATCATACAGCTTCACTTTTTCTGAAATTTCAAAAGGTAAAAGAAATTTTACCTAAGGACCTTACTTCCAAGGTCCTTTGTGGATGATAATCCACCTCCTTCCAACTCGGGTTGGAGCAGAAACACTTATCAACAACCTTCAACCCTGTTTAATCCAAAACAGAACAAAAACAAGCAAATGGATATATTCTGTTTACTTTTTTTTTCTTAAAATCTTTCCAAAATCTTTTCAAAACTTTCTTAACACGTTTTAATGAACCTACAAACTCACAAATCACTTTCTTTTCCACTTTCACTTCAAAGAAAAATGATTTATGACAATTTACCCTACTTTGAAAAACCTTCAAAGAACTTTTGAAAAACTCAACAAAATCTTTAACAATTTGAATGGAACTCAGCTTTGCATATAACTCAACACACAAACTTTTTAATTCAATAAAAGGAATTATAATTGTAACAACAAATACCAAACTTTACTAATTAAAAAAGGAATTACAAGAGGTTTTTGCAAAAACTGGAACAAGGGCTTATGAACAGGCTCATATCCCTTTAAATACTACTACAAAGAACATTCTAGGACTTAAAACCCTAATGTATGAATTGCCAAAAAGGCCCTTGAGTCCTTGACTGAAAACGGGTCAAAATCGTGCCCATGTGATCATGTACTGGATGCCAGCTTGGAATCTTCATCTTGAGTCGTTGGATGAACCTTTGGGACCAAGGGGATGATCCTGGGTGTTGGTTTGGTCGGGTGTGGGTTTTGGTGCGAAAGTGATGTAGCAGGGGAAGCTTGGAGAGGGGTCCACAATGCATGTGACACTGTTGGGTGAGGTGGGTTTTGGTGAGAGTGATGTGTATTAGTGATCTGGAGGGATTTAGCTAAAAACCCTTTGATTTGAATGTTAATTAATCTGGGTGGGTTTAGGGTTTATGGTGATTAAGGGGTGAGTTGAATCTGTTTTGGGGATTTAACATTTTAAATAAATGTTAATGGAGGGAAATAAGGGGTTAGTGGGTGGGTTGTTGACCAGATTTGACCAAGGTTTAAATAATAAACCGGGTAAAGGGTATTGGGTAGGGTCGGTTTAATGGGTATTTGGGTTAATGGGTGGGTGGATAATGAGGTGGCACGTTCTGGTTGGTTGTAAGGGTTTGGGTAATTGGCAAACTTGGTCCCCAGGTTTTCACTATTCTTCCAAGTTGTATTAAAATGCTGTCAGCGCCCAATTAAGCCTTGTCAACTTTTGACAACTTGTCAAAAGTGGCACAAAACTTTCCAAAACTTTTCCAAAGGGTTTCTTTTGTATAATCTTCAAATTCCAGGGACTGATCTTGAACAATCTTCAAACATTAAGGATTGTACATTTGATAATGTGAGGGTCAAATGTGACAAGTTCTTCAAAGATGAGGGGCCATTTTTGCCAATCTTCAATTCTTCAAGGGTCTTTTTGCAAAATTCCAAACTTGGGCCCGGTTCATTGTGCGACTTCGTTTCCCGTGTTCGTTTTTGAATGATTCTTGTATTCTTTTGTCAATTCCTCAATATCCGTACCTAAAAATACACAAGTAACAAACACGAGCATATATTTGGTCCATTTTATGATATTTTATGCAATTTAAGGCCGTTTTGGACGATGAGACCATGTATAAAAGCAGTCTCATCACTCCCCCATACTAAACCATTGCCGTGCCCTCACGCAATGCTAGAATAAAGTATCAAAGCATC
This sequence comes from Glebionis coronaria, assembly GCA_025667525.1. Classification (NCBI taxonomy): domain Eukaryota; kingdom Viridiplantae; phylum Streptophyta; class Magnoliopsida; order Asterales; family Asteraceae; genus Glebionis; species Glebionis coronaria. The sequence continues at coordinate 176,653,897 of CM046874.1, forward strand.
TCCAAAATTTAATTTTATTCACTTTTATTAAAATGGAAAACTAGCTACACATTACAATTACTACTACTTGCGTTTTAGACATAATGTATGATTTTCATCGCAAAATGGGACGTTTAGGTTCATAGAATAAGAACACGTGAATGCTTCGTTAGAAATAATTTCGTCGTCCTCGATTTTCACCTTAATTCCATGCCAAGCGTGTAACGAGATCATTGTCATTATAAGTTAGTAATGCTAACACTACTCATATGCCCTAATCACGTACTTATTCTCCCATTATTCCTAAGTTGTATCTCTTATATTTTATGATGTCTTAATGATCACGAGGATGCATCATTGACTTATGCGATAATAGAGATTTAGGTCTAAAAATAGAGTCCTAACGGTGTAACTAAGACCATCAAATCAATAACCCCTCCTAATAGACAACGATGTTAAAAAATTAAGTTGACAAGAAGAATCGATAAACACGGTTTTATAACGGTTTTGAACATGAGACTTATTACCAAGACTTTTATACGCCCCCTAACGGAAGGGCCTTATTATCTTTGGTTTACCTCCATCTTTTATTCAACTTCGCCATGAAGCTTTTATTATGACTTCGGTCTTGCCTTGCCTTTTATTATCCGCCTCATCGGTGGTTTTATTAGCCAAAGACGTATATCCTCACGCAAAAGCGAATTTTGGATCTTTAAAGCTTCGAAGATTAAGGCTTGATTCACTTTCAATTTTGCATAGATTTTAGGCCTTGTGGGGCTTCAAATTGTTTGCTTGATTTAGGTGAGCACTTGAAATCTTATTATTAGGTGAAGCTTTCGATTATTGGGGTGCCAATACTTCAAAACCGTGACGCTGGCGATATCTTAATGTCTTCCCAATTTAATTACACGGAAGCTACTAGAAAAGACTAGAAACCCAACAATCAAAACTAAACCGCTAAATCAATATTTATTAAGCAAAAAATATTTACAAGCGAAGGGAGAATAAGCAAACAACGAGAACACATGAGTTTTTGAAAGAATACGAGTACTCTACGTTTAGCATAGTAACTTATAATTAACTCTATCATTTCTCGTCCTCATTTAAGAGACTTAGCCTAATGTGTAGTTAAGGAATCAAAGCTAAGTGCTCAACACGCACGGTCGAGTCAAAAATTACTCTTATTCTCGCCATCGGAAAATCTACATTCGTGTCTTCAAACACTTATGAAACATGAGAAATTTTTTTTAAAATTTGGCCATTTTTAGCCTTATTTTGCAACAAAACGATAACAAAACGATAAACTTTGGAAAGCGTGAAGGTTTGGCAAGGCAAGTATCTATTCACCCCCCCATACTAAAGTTAAACATTGTCCTCAATGTTTCGAGTCTAGGGGTGCAAACACCCCCATACTAGAGACGTAGTCGAATGCTTAATCTAGCATGGAAAGGGTGTAACCAATAAGTAATAGCCGTTTATGAAGTGTGCTAAAAACCTAAGGTTAGAACATAAAAGGATATATCATGTATGGATATTGGGAATGGCCTCCAAAACAAACGATCGAACACGAGAGGCTCCAATCGTGAAGATGATGATCTAAAAGACACAATGCACAAACAACCACGGAACGAAGGTTGGAAGGGCACAAATCCCCTCACATTAAACTACATTAGAAAGCAATAATATGTACATGGATAAGCATGGGTCTCCCTCACGAGGCACCTTGTTTTTGATAACCGAGTCAAAAGCTCGACTCGAATCCCCATAAATGTGATCATTTAGGGATAATCATGGTTTGGTCAATTTTTGGTGGGGCTTACATGATAAACAAGGCCCAAAAGTACGTGGAGTACTTTAAAAATCCGATAAACGTATACCGGGGTCAAAGATAGCGTCCTCGTTTTCGGATGAAAGACGAGGCAACACAACTCCAACACAAATCCCAATGGGATAGAAGAAAATAGGAGAGAAGAAATAGAAGGGTGGGACAATGGGTAAGTCATAACATTGAGCTACTCGAGGTAGACTCGCACCAATCAAATGAAAAGATTTTCCATTTATTGCATCGGTGGAAGACCGAGATTTCCCTACAAAAGCAATTCCAGGATCAAATATCTCGTCCTCGGTGGAGAAAGGAGAGGGAACATAAGGGGCTTCCCCCACACTAGGTCCACACCAAGCATCGTCAAAAGGAGAAGACGAGCTTGTAGTACTCAATAAACGCGGTGATGACGGAGTTAGAATTGTAGAAAAATCTTTTAAATTAGATTCAAAATCTTTTCCTTTTTCATCTTTAATACTCTCCTTGTGAAAACCCGATTTGATTATGTCAAAAATATTTGGTGTATCTAAAACAATGTTAGTCACACTAAAAATTCTCACATTTTGAAATCTTTTTGGTTTAGGTGGTGGCAAGTTTTCAAATCTTTTGTCAACAAAGAAAACCTCCCCATCGGGATCAACGTATTCATCATCCGAAGATTCACTCGAGATTGGAATCATAGGCTTAACACTCTTAACCTCCATCGGCGGAGGGGACGGAACTTCATTTTTATCAACTCCTAAAACTCTATTGGAAATCTTTTGACAAATGTTTTTGATAGGATTGACATTGTACAAAGATGTGATCGAATAAACATGAGAAAGAGTGGAGTTTTGGGTTGCATTAATGACGAGTTCTTCCTCATTGAAACGAAGAGTGATTTTTCTTGCATGCACATCGATAAGTGCTCTCGAGGTATCCAAAAAAGATCGACCTAAAATTAACGGAACTTTAGGATCGATGGGAATATCAACAACTATGAAGTCCACGGGATTATAGAATTTCCCAACTTTCACAAAGACGTCCTCGGCAACTCCACAAGCTAGAATCGTAGAATGATCGGCCATTTCGATTGACATTCTTGAAGGAGTGAGATTTGGAAGATTGAGCAATTTAAAAATCTCGAGAGGCATCAAATTAATACTAGCACCAAGATCAGCCAAGGCGTAGCATTCTTCCATGTCTTGGATAGCACATGGGATTAAAAACTTTCCAGGATCACCGACCTTTTGAGGTATGCGGCTTAGAAAAACCGAAGAACAACTAGATGATTTTTGCAATTTCTCTTTGTTATTCAACATACTTTTGAAGTTCGCGGCAAATCGAGGCATCATGACTAAGGCGTCGGCAAAACTTATATTGAAATGCAAGTCACGAAACATTTTCATAAAGAGTTCAAATTGGTAATTATTTCGTTCTTGTGCCTTTTCCTTGTCTCGTCTTGATGGGTAGGGTAAAGGTGGTGTGGGGTGGGGCAAATTAGGCATAGGCATCGGCCTTGGAATCTCGGGTTCCATAATGGGTATTGGTTCAACCGTAGGTGTGGTTTGAGCGGTACTTTGTGGGATTGCAATGTGCTCCTTTTCAACCACGACCTCGGGTTCTTTCTCTTTTTCCTTCTCCATAGAAGTACTTGGACGAGAAGTGGGTTCTTTGAAAGTTTTACCACTACGAGTGGCAATAACCTTCAATTCTCCTTTCGGGTTCACGATGGTATCACTAGGAAGACCACCTGAAGAAGAGGGCTTACACATGATAGCTTCAAACATTTTAGCCATTCGATCTTCAAACTTAGATTGCCTAGCATCCGCTTTCAACAATTCTTGCTTAATCTCATGTTGTCCTTGCTCCATTTTTTTGTTGATTTTGTTGGAGTCGTGTGACATTTCCTTCCATTTTATTAGCATGAGTTTTAAGTTCATTAGCAAGTTCGTTTTTAAGCTCGTTTTTCAATTCGGATCTTAAGCTAACCATTTCACGTTGCATATTGTCAAACTTAGCATCATTAGCCTTAGCATAATTCAAAAACTCTCCTTGAAGATTTTTGGTGTGATCGTTTTGAAAACCTTGGGCATTGTTTTGAAAATCACGGTTTTGGTTTTGGTTTGAAATTTGCCCATTTCCACTTTGGTAATTACCTTTGTTATAGTTCCTTTGATTTCCTTGGTAATTTCCACCTTGGTTATTGTTGTTGCGATAATTATTAGCATTTTGATTGGGTTGAGCTTGATTTGAACGTGAACCTTGACCTATTTGGTTATAAGTTCCCGTGGCTACAAAAGCATTCGAAGTGTTACCATCCGCGGTAATGCACTCGGAAAGATCATGAGCTCCCCCACACGACAAACAACTTTTAGAAACCGCTTTAACCGAAGCGGTGTTGGAAGCTTCTTGAGCCTTCCAATGGGACATAAGGTTTGCAAATCTATCGAAAAATCGGTTTTCTTCATTTGCTTCATCATGTAATGCATTGATACTTTGAGACGATGATGAGCCCCTTTTGGCAACACTCGGTGTGTGACGAGGGCTATAAACCTTAGACCTATTCTCGATTATGACCAAAGCTTCTTCAACCGTTTTACACAAAAAATTACCACCCGCGGCGGCATTTAAATAATCTCTTTCATGATCGTTAAGTCCATTGTAAAACGTGTCGATTTGGTGCAAATCGGAAAAACCATGATGAGGACATTCGTGTAACATCTCCTTAAACCTATTCCAAGCCGTAGAAAAACTTTCATTTGATTCTTGTGAAAATTTAGAAATCTCATTCTTCAAATGCGTAGTCTTAGAGGGCGGAAAAAATTGGTTCACGAACTTCGAAACGAGATCCTTCCACGTCAATATAGAATTGGGTGGCTCTTTCTCTAACCAAATTTTAGCGGGCCCCGCTAAGGAATACGGAAATAACATCATCTTAATCGAGTCATTCGAGACATCCTTGAATTTGCACGTGGCGGTAAGACGATTAAATTGGCGGATATGGTTGTGGGGATTGTCCTTCTCATCACCACAGAATTTGTTGTTTTGAATCATCGACAACAAACCCGTTTTCACCTCAAAATTCTCCACAAGGATTGCGGGAATCACAATAGCTTCTCCATAACCCTCGGTGGGTGCTTGAAGTAACTCCATCATAGTTCGATTCGCCATGGTCGGTTCTTCTCGTACAATGGGTTCGTCAATAGGAGACTCCTCACTAGAAAGAGTGAGTGACTTGTTTCTTCGTTTACGAGCACGTCTAGCTTTAGAGCGAGTTTGCATAAACGTCACCTACAACGAGAAGGCGAGCAAAGAAGATTCTTTTTGGTATTTTGTGTTTTTTTTCAATTTTTTTTTGTGGTTTTTGATTGTATTAACCTTTTTGGAATTGGTGAATATATTAAGTAGACAATGAGTCCACAAATCTCCTCACTAATCAAATCTCTTGATTAAAAAGGCCTCAAGGAATGAAAACGATCACGTGGAGTGAACGCCTTCGATGACTTTAGAACGATGGTGGAACACCAAATCGTTCAAGAGGGTTTAATCAAATGAAACCAAGAAAATATATGTAATAATACTTTGGGCGGCAAAACCCTCGATTCACTCTCAAAATCAAATACGCACAAGCAAGCGGAGGAAACGAGGCGGCGCGAAGCACTTAAGAGCCTTTTTCCTTTAGGTTGTGAAATACAACCGCCTTATACCCACCTTATAGTTTGTATTATCAAGATTAAGCTTCACGAAAGTATTTATCTATTTTTGCCTTTTTCTTTGGTTTGAGATTCGAATACAATGATCGAGTGATGAAATCCCGAATCAAGGTTGTGATTGCTCACGTATTTGGAGTACTTGTGTATTTATTGTTCTACGTATACAATATAGTAATAATATTCACACAAAAACCGAAAAACGATAATACGTATTAATAGAGTGCTATTAATACAATTATATTTATGGCAAATATAGAAAAACAACAATGGTTCAATCAAAACACAACACGCCTCCCCGGCAGCGGCGCCATTTTGATATAGTGATTTTGTATATACTTTATTTTAGGAAAAACAAAGCAACACAAATAGTGGTAAGTATTAAGCGTACGTTTAGGAAAACGTAAACACTTATGACCCTTGATGGGAATCGTTCTCTCGAGGAGGCTAGTGCGTTGTGAATTGAATTGATTGATTTATGTTTTTGATTATTAATGAGAAGAAAAGAAGAGAAAATGACGAAGACGAAAAAACTAGAAAAATAGAAAAATAAGGCAAAAACACTATTAGAAAGTTACGACGTAAAACGTAAAAAGTGCAAAAATTAAAATTTTAATCTAAAAATTCCTAAAAATTACTAAAAACTCCCAAATAATATTCTAAGAGTTTACAAAAAATCAAAACTTGCCAAAACCTTTTAATTAATTTAATAATGACTTTTTAATGCTAATTAAAGCCCTAAAAATCACTTTTAAATATTAAAAAGCCCTAAACAAGGTTATATAGTTTGTAAACCTTAAAAATGACCTAATTAAACTAAAAACTATTTTTAAAAATTTTAAAACCAATTTAAACTATTTTTAAACTCCTAAAAACTATTAAAATCTATTAAATCTTAAATTAATTCTAAAAATTAATTGAAAAGCCTAAAATTTAAATGGAAAGTGACAAAGGTCCTATTTTAATGTCTAGAATCTAGGAAAAATAAAAAAGAAATAAAAATGAAACTTTTTATTTTAATGAATAAAATAATAATAAAATAATCCAAAAAAAATTAAAAGTCCTCAAATAAATTCTAAAAAATTCTCAAAAATCCTAAATAATCTAACTAAGAAGAAAATGTAAACAAAAGTTCCTAAAACCTTTTAGTTAATTTTATATTAATTTTTAAAGTTTAATAAAAAACCTAAAATTAAATAAAATCAAAAATTAAAGTTTTTGAAAACTTTTTTATATGTAAACCTCAAAAATAAGAATTAAATCCTAAAAACTATTTTTTTGTATTTTTTTACTACTGTTTACTATTTTTTATAGACTTTCTAAATTAAAAACTAAAAATAATCCTATTAAATAATTTAATAAAAGGAAAAATAATATTTTTAGCCAGAAAAATCCTAAACCCTATTTTAATCCTAGGAAAAATGAAAGATACCAAAAACACTTAACCAATAAGCTAGAACAAGTCAAATAAGCCACGGCTTATTTAAATAAGCCAAACTCAAACACTCCTTAAATAATAAACCTGGTAAACTCTTACCAGTCAAAGACCCTAGGGCAGATGGTTAGAGCGTTGTGTTGTGAGAGGAGTGGCGCAGGTTCGAGTCCTGGCCACGTCCTTTTTGGTAATTTTTTTTTTTTTTTTTTAAAGTTTAAAAACTCAAACAGTGACACTAATAAGCTAATAATCACCAAACCAAATCCAAATTTACCCAAGATTCAACAAGTTATGAATCAAGATGTATCCAATTTTGCTTGTTCTTTCTGATGAACAAGTGACTTTGGTCACTTGTTAAAAGTCCAACCAAGAGGGCTTGGCTGTGAATGTTTGGTGATGTTTTTGTGGAACACAAGGCACCCCTACACTCTTTCTGAGTGTAGGGAGTCACAATAACACAAATAGCACAAAATCTTAGCACCAAGTCACAATTTCAAGCACACAAAAGGCTCATACAAGTTTCTGTAACAAAGAGATGAAGTCTGGTGGCTATAAGGATTATTACATGCACACTAGTGGGTTTTAAAGCCTGAAATTTTGCACATAAACTTAACAACTAGCATACAAGCCAACTTAATCCCTAGATCACCCTAATACTTAACAAATTACAAAAGCTTTGGGCAAAATACTTAACAAATAAGCAGAAAAATCATATGCAGATTGTAAGCTATCAATTTCCTTTTTACTTGCACAAACTTGCTTCCAATCTCTTCCAATCTATCTACCAACTAACACACAATCTATCTTAACCTATTTGAAGCTCTCTAACACTTTTTTCAAAGCACAATCAAATTATAAACCCTGCTAAAACTTGAAACCAAACACCCCTTTAACTACTTGAAAACGTTTTTTATCAAACAAAATCACTTAAAAACTAATCCAAACCAACCCTAGTAACATCTAACATGCATAATGTCACTATATAACTCAAATCCAACAACTTTAACAACAATCCAACACCGAATCAAGCAAAATCATACAGCTTCACTTTTTCTGAAATTTCAAAAGGTAAAAGAAATTTTACCTAAGGACCTTACTTCCAAGGTCCTTTGTGGATGATAATCCACCTCCTTCCAACTCGGGTTGGAGCAGAAACACTTATCAACAACCTTCAACCCTGTTTAATCCAAAACAGAACAAAAACAAGCAAATGGATATATTCTGTTTACTTTTTTTTTCTTAAAATCTTTCCAAAATCTTTTCAAAACTTTCTTAACACGTTTTAATGAACCTACAAACTCACAAATCACTTTCTTTTCCACTTTCACTTCAAAGAAAAATGATTTATGACAATTTACCCTACTTTGAAAAACCTTCAAAGAACTTTTGAAAAACTCAACAAAATCTTTAACAATTTGAATGGAACTCAGCTTTGCATATAACTCAACACACAAACTTTTTAATTCAATAAAAGGAATTATAATTGTAACAACAAATACCAAACTTTACTAATTAAAAAAGGAATTACAAGAGGTTTTTGCAAAAACTGGAACAAGGGCTTATGAACAGGCTCATATCCCTTTAAATACTACTACAAAGAACATTCTAGGACTTAAAACCCTAATGTATGAATTGCCAAAAAGGCCCTTGAGTCCTTGACTGAAAACGGGTCAAAATCGTGCCCATGTGATCATGTACTGGATGCCAGCTTGGAATCTTCATCTTGAGTCGTTGGATGAACCTTTGGGACCAAGGGGATGATCCTGGGTGTTGGTTTGGTCGGGTGTGGGTTTTGGTGCGAAAGTGATGTAGCAGGGGAAGCTTGGAGAGGGGTCCACAATGCATGTGACACTGTTGGGTGAGGTGGGTTTTGGTGAGAGTGATGTGTATTAGTGATCTGGAGGGATTTAGCTAAAAACCCTTTGATTTGAATGTTAATTAATCTGGGTGGGTTTAGGGTTTATGGTGATTAAGGGGTGAGTTGAATCTGTTTTGGGGATTTAACATTTTAAATAAATGTTAATGGAGGGAAATAAGGGGTTAGTGGGTGGGTTGTTGACCAGATTTGACCAAGGTTTAAATAATAAACCGGGTAAAGGGTATTGGGTAGGGTCGGTTTAATGGGTATTTGGGTTAATGGGTGGGTGGATAATGAGGTGGCACCACAAATATTATATTATAATTGAGCACAGGTTTTTAATTTTTAAAAGTCATTATTTAAAGTTTTGTTAAGGGCCCTTATTGGGCTTAATTAAGGCCCAATAAGAAAAAGTGCTCAAAATAAGCTCAAAAAGCACAGGTTGACTCAAAATTTGATTTTAAACAACTTTTTCCAAAGGCCCAAAAGCTGAAAATGTGAAATAAGCTAACTTATAATAAGCAGCTTATTCTTAATGGGCTTTTTGGCCCATTAAGCTATAAGCTGATGCCATAAGCTAAAATTTAACACACAACCTTCTTTTGACCTAACAAAGACTTCTGTAAAAAGAAATTTCAAATAAGACCACTCAATAAGCCAGAAACAAGTCAACAACTTATTCACAAAACGACAAAATAGTCGTTTTTATGATCTAGACCACCTCAGAAGCTGATTCAAGTTGCAAAATGTTTCTTTTGACAAAACTAAGCTTAAAAACCAAAGAACTTTCAAATAAGCACACTCAATAAGCTGGAAAATCAAATAAGCACTTATCTTAAAAGTCAAACAAGTTGGTTTTCTAGTGAAAAGTCAAAGTCAAAGTCTGATAAGCTCCAGTTCACTTAAATGGGTCAAATAATGAAGATCTATTAAAAAAAATAAGTTGTTGCAAGTCAGAATAAGCTAGAATAGCTTATTGATAAGCTGATGATAAAATTGCACTAGCAGGGGCTAGTTTTGGTTGTTGAGCAGTGGGAACTTTTCCCACTGCTTGACTATTTTGACTTGTTGTCTTTAGTGACTTTTTCTTGGATTCAGTTTTCACAAAGGCACCCAATTGATCTTTGGATCAAAAGGAGTCAATAACAAGCAAAATAACACAATCACAAACAACCAATTGATACAGTTTAATCAATTTATCACCAGATATAGCACAGACATGAACAATGAGCAGTTTAGCATTCAAGAGCAGTTTAAGAGCAATTCAGCCAACCAAATTCAACCAAATGCACACACAAGCTATAATAAACTCCAATAAGCAAGTCTAAACAGGTTTCATGCACTGGTTCAAAGAATTAAGCAAGATCCAAGCTATGAAAGTTACTGATGAACACTACACAAGCAGATTTATACTTTTGCTGATGTATTTGACACACAAGCCAATTTCAACACCTCAAATCTTTCAAACAGGTTAAGTTAACTTTGTTTAAACCACTTTTATCCCTAAGCATGCATACACACTAAGTGTTCCCAAAATCCTAGGTCTAAACAAGCAGAAACAAGGTCTTAATAGCAGATTGATCAATTCAAGTGTTCAAACCCAATAACTTACAGCAAAACACTCTCAAACAAAGGTATATCAGATACAAAGCATAAACAACACTTTCCCTTAACACAAAATCAGATTACAAGCATAAATCAGTAGACCCAAACACCCCTTTAACTTTTTCAAATCAAGATTTTCAAAAGCAAAACAAGATTTCAGGCCAACCAAGCATCAATTAACACTCTAACAAGTCTAAATAACAGATTCAAGCAAGAACAAGCCACAAAATTCACAAGAACAACAGTTTCATACAAATATCACCAAAAATCACAATTTATGCAGATTTGGAGATTAAGTAAGCAAACCTCATGGATGTACATCCACACCCACGAATTTTGAGCTTATGTGCTAGCAAGAACAAGCACAAGCTTCCACAAAAGCCTGCTAAGATTCAACAAGGGTTAAGCACAATAACATGAAAAATCAGAAACTTGGAAAAATCTTGATTGATGCAAACTTGTTACCCCACACTTGATTATCCCCAAGTTATAAGCCTCACCACACCTTAACCAACTCAGTTAGGATGCTATGATCAGCCCTATAGCCCAAGAATTCCAAGATTGGAACAAGACTTAGCAAAATATCAAGAAAATGAGGAAAATATGCAAACTTGTGCACACTCCTCTTTTGAAAACAGGTTTTTAAATTCAAAAGCAGTAAACTAAGAACATAAACAACAGAATAAAGGTGGCACTTGGTCTTTCTTCAAATCACTTAACTCAAATTCATAAAACTGAAAAAGGATTTACAAGTGTTTGAACAAAGGAAAAACCAAAAGCAAACGTCTAATGAAGCACCCTAAGGCCTTTATATAGGCATACAAATGACTAAGGAACAACTAAAAACTTAAAACCCTAGTGCTTGATCTTCCAAAAATGCCCTTGAGGTCTTTGTCTTCATTTTGAATCATGTGACTGAATTTGGACCCTTGTGAAGATAGCTGGCATGAAGTTGTGATCTAATGGCTCATAAGATGCTTAGAAAGTAAGCATGAATGTCAAACGTTGGATTGCTGCCACCTTTTTGGCAGTATGCATGGGTGTGGAGCAGGGGAGTCACAAATACTTTATTTTAGGAAAAACAAAGCAACACAAATAGTGGTAAGTATTAAGCGTACGTTTAGGAAAACGTAAACACTTATGACCCTTGATGGGAATCGTTCTCTCGAGGAGGCTAGTGCGTTGTGAATTGAATTGATTGATTTATGTTTTTGATTATTAATGAGAAGAAAAGAAGAGAAAATGACGAAGACGAAAAAAAATAGAAAAATAGAGCGAAAACACTATTAGAAAGTTACGTCGTAGAACGTGAAAAAGCACAAAATTTTAAATTTTATCCTAAAAATTCCTAAAAATTACTAAAAATCCACAAATAATATTCTAAGAGTTTACAAAAAATCCAAACTTGCCAAAACCTTTTAATTAATTTAATAATGACTTTTTAATGCTAATTAAAGCCCTAAAAATCACTTTTAAATATTAAAAAGCCCTAAACAAGATTTAATAGTTTGTAAACCTCAAAAATGACTTAATTAAACTAAAAACTATTTTTAAAAATTTTAAAACCAATTTAAACTATTTTTTAACCACTAAAAACTATTAAAATCTATTAAATCTTAAATTAATTATAAAAATTAATTGAAAAGCCTAAAAATTATTCTACAAATGGGAAAAGTCTTAATTAATGCTATAGAATCTAGGAAAAATGAAAAATAAAGAAAAATAAAACTTTTTATTTTAATGAATAAAATAATAATAAAATATTCTAAAAAATTAAAAGTCCTCAAATAAATTCTAAAAAAATTCTCAAAAATCCTAAATAATCTAACTAAGAAGAAAATGTAAACAAAAGTTCCTAAAACCTTTTAGTTAATTTTATATTAATTTTTAAAGTTGTCTAAAAACCCTAAAATTAAATAAAATCAAAAATTAAAGTTTTTGAAAACTTTTTCACATGTAAACCTCAAAAATACAAATTAAAACCTAAAAACTATTTTTTTGTATTTTTTACTACTGCTTAATATTTTTAAATGACTTTCTAAATTAAAAAATAAAAATAATCCTAGAGATTAATTAAATAAAAGGAAAAATAATATTTTTAGCCAGAAAAATCCCTAAACCTATTTTAATCCTAGGAAAAATGAAAGAAAGCTAGAAAGCTTAATAAATAAGCTAGAATAAGCCAAACAGGTCACGGCTTATTTAAATAAGCCAAATGAAAATGCCCTTAAATACAGTTCAAAACCAAAGCTATCAGTCAAAGTCCCCAGGGCGCAATGGTAACTTGTTTGTGTTGTGAGAGGAGTGGCGCAGGTTCGAGTCCTGGCCACGTCCTTTTTGGAATTTATTATTTTTTCTTTTTAGCTTTTAAAAACTTGATCAGTACAACTTATAAGCTCACAAACTCAAATTCAAATCCAATATTAACCAAGATTAAGCAAACTTGAAGGCAAATTGTGCCCAGGTCTGGTACTCTTTCTGATGAACAAGTGTGTTTTCACACTTGTTCTTAAAAACCAAGAGGGGCTTGGTGTGTTGTTTTTGTGGATGTTTTTGGAACAAGAGGGCACCCTTGTGCTCTTTCTGAGCACAAGGAGTCAAGACACACAAGAATTACACACTTAGCACACCAATATCACAAAATCAAAAGCACAAAGGCACATAACAAGTTTCTGTGAACTTAATGAGGTCTGGTGGTTAATGAGCAGATTACTAGCACTTCTAGTGAGATTCAAAAGCCAACACTTAGCATACAAACTCACCAAATGATGCTCAAACAAATTCAAACTCTCAATTACCCTATCTCCTAACAGAATCCAAGATTCAAAGCACAATTTGAGCAACAAATAAGCAGATTAAGGAGTATGCAGAATTGAGCTTCTCTTTTCTTTTAAAACACAAATACTTGCTTCCAAATCTTTCCAAACTAACTCAGCAACTTACTAACAACCTATCACAAGCTTTTTCTACTTCTCTAACACGTTTTCAAAGCATGAATCAAAGATCTTAACCTGCTAAAACATGTATCCAAACACCCTTTTAAAAATCTTCATGCACTTTTTTTTCAAATCAAAACCTTCACAAACCTAATCAAACTGATCCTATGATCATTTAACATGCATACAAACACAATAGATCACAAATTCAACAGCTTAAACAACAATCATCACATATCATGCAGAATCACATAAAACCTCAACTTTCTGAAATTTGAAAAAGGTAAAAGAGTTTACCTTAGAACCCTTACATCCAAGGGTCCTTGTGACAGCTTTGTCACCTCCCTATACACTGGGGTGTATGCTGATCCTTTAACAGCAACACTCAATCAATCAATCCTGCAATCAAACAAGAACAAACCAAGAAAAATATACTTTTCTGATTTTTCTGAAAACTTAAAACCTTGAAACCCTTTTACTTAACACGTTTTAAACAAGCCTTTACACTCAGAAAATCAAGGTTTAGGTCCACTTTCACTTTCCAAAACCTTTACTTTCTGAATTCAAGATTTCTTTAAAACCCCTTTTTGAAAAATGAAACTTCAAAACACCAAATTCTTTCACAAATTTAAATGGAACTCAGCCTTAGCATTCAACAATACACAAACTTTTTAAATTCAATTAAAGGAATCACAATTGTCTTTCACAAAACACCAAACTTAATTAATTCAAAAAAGGAATTACAAGTTGAAAATGCTAAAAACTGGAACAAGGGCTTATGAACAGGCTCATATCCCTTTAAATACTACTACAAAGAACATTCTAGGACTTAAAACCCTAATGTATGAATTGCCAAAAAGGCCCTTGAGTCCTTGACTGAAAACGGGTCAAAATCGTGCCCATGTGATCATGTACTGGATGCCAGCTTGGAATCTTCATCTTGAGTCGTTGGATGAACCTTTGGGACCAAGGGGATGATCCTGGGTGTTGGTTTGGTCGGGTGTGGGTTTTGGTGCGAAAGTGATGTAGCAGGGGAAGCTTGGAGAGGGGTCCACAATGCATGTGACACTGTTGGGTGAGGTGGGTTTTGGTGAGAGTGATGTGTATTAGTGATCTGGAGGGATTTAGCTAAAAACCCTTTGATTTGAATGTTAATTAATCTGGGTGGGTTTAGGGTTTATGGTGATTAAGGGGTGAGTTGAATCTGTTTTGGGGATTTAACATTTTAAATAAATGTTAATGGAGGGAAATAAGGGGTTAGTGGGTGGGTTGTTGACCAGATTTGACCAAGGTTTAAATAATAAACCGGGTAAAGGGTATTGGGTAGGGTCGGTTTAATGGGTATTTGGGTTAATGGGTGGGTGGATAATGAGGTGGCACGTTCTGGTTGGTTGTAAGGGTTTGGGTAATTGGCAAACTTGGTCCCCAGGTTTTCACTATTCTTCCAAGTTGTATTAAAATGCTGTCAGCGCCCAATTAAGCCTTGTCAACTTTTGACAACTTGTCAAAAGTGGCACAAAACTTTCCAAAACTTTTCCAAAGGGTTTCTTTTGTATAATCTTCAAATTCCAGGGACTGATCTTGAACAATCTTCAAACATTAAGGATTGTACATTTGATAATGTGAGGGTCAAATGTGACAAGTTCTTCAAAGATGAGGGGCCATTTTTGCCAATCTTCATTTCTTCAAGGGTCTTTTTGCAAAATTCCAAACTTGGGCCCGGTTCATTGTGCGACTTCGTTTCCCGTGTTCGTTTTTGAATGATTCTTGTATTCTTTTGTCAATTCCTCAATATCCGTACCTAAAAATACACAAGTAACAAACACGAGCATATATTTGGTCCATTTTATGATATTTTATGCAATTTAAGGCCGTTTTGGACGATGAGACCATGTATAAAAGCAGTCTCATCACTCCCCCATACTAAACCATTGCCGTGCCCTCACGCAATGCTAGAATAAAGTATCGAAGCATCTCCAAAATTCAATTTTATTCACTTTTATTGAAATGATAACTAGCTACATACTAAAATTACTACTACTTGTGTTATAGACATAATGTATGATTTTCATCGCAAAATGGGACGTTTAGGTTCATAGAACAAGAACACGTGAATGCTTCGTTAGAAATAACTTCATCGTCCTCGATTTTCACCTTAATTCCATGCCAAGCGTGCAACGAGATCATTGTCATTATAAGTTAGTAATGCTAACACTACTCATATGCCCTAATCACGTACTTATTCTCCCATTATTCCTAAGTTGTATCTCTTATATTTTATTTTGTCTTAATGATCACGAGGATACATCGTTGACTTATGCGATAATAGAGATTTAGGTCTAAAAATAGAGTCCTAACGGTGTAACTAAGACCATCAAATCAATAACCCCTCCTAATAGACAACGATGTCAAAAAATTAAGTTGACAAGAAGAATCGATAAACACGGTTTTATAACGGTTTTGAACATGAGACTTATTACCAAGACTTTTATACGCCCCCTAACGGAAGGACCTTATTATCTTTGGTTTACCTCCATCTTTTATTCAACTTCGCCATGAAGCTTTTATTATGACTTCGGTCTTGCCTTGCCTTTTATTATCCGCCTCATCGGTGGTTTTATTAGCCAAAGACGTATATCCTCACGCTAAAGCGAATTTTGGATCTTTAAAGCTTCGAAGATTAAGGCTTGATTCACTTTCAATTTTGCATAGATTTTAGGCCTTGTGGGGCTTCAAATTGTTTGCTTGATTTAGGTGAGCACTTGAAATCTTATTATTGGGTGAAGCTTTCGATTATTCGGGTTGCCAATACTTCAAAACCGTGACGCTGGCGATACCTTAATGTCTTCCTAGTTTAATTACACGGAAGCTACTAGAAAAGACTAGAAACCCAACAATCAAAACTAAACCGCTAAATCAATATTTATTAAGCAAAAAATATTTACAAGCGAAGGGAGAATAAGCAAACAACGAGAACACATGAGTTTTTGAAAGAATACGAGTACTCTACGTTTAACATAGTAACTTATAATTAACTCTATCATTTCTCGTCCTCATTTAAGAGACTTAGCCTAATATAAGTTAAGGAATTAAAGCTAAGTGCTCAACACGCACGGTCGAGTCAAAAATTACTCTTATTCTTGCCATCGGAAAATCTACATTCGTGTCTTCAAACACTTATGAAACATGAGAAAAATTTTAAAATTTGGCCATTTTTAGCCTTATTTTGCAAGAAAACGATAACAAAACGATAAACTTTGGAAAGCGTGAAGGTTTGGCAAGGCAAGTATCTATTCACCCCCCCATACTAAAGTTAAACATTGTCCTCAATGTTTCGAGTCTAGGGGTGCAAACACCCCCATACTAGAGACGTAGTCGAATGCCTAATCTAGCATGGAAAGGGTGTAACCAATAAATTTAAAGCCGTTTATGAAGTGTGCTAAAAACCTAAGGTTAGAACATAAAAGGATATATCATATGGATATTGGGAAAGGCCTCCAAAGCAAACGATCGAGTGCTCCCATGAAACGAACACGAGAGGCTCCAATCGTGAAGATGATGATCTAAAAGACACAATGCACAAACAACCACGGAACAAAGGTTGGAAGGGCACAAATCCCCTCACATTAACTAATTAGAAAGCAATAATATGTACATGGATAAGCATGGGTCTCCCCCACGAGGCACCTTGTTTTTGATAACCGAGTCAAAAGCTCGACTCGAATCCCCATAAATGTGATCATTTAGGGATAATCATGGTATGGTCAATTTTTGGTGGGGCTTACATGATAAACAAGGCCCAAAAGCACGTGGAGTACTTTTAAAAATCCGATAAACGTATACCGGGGTCAAAGATAGCGTCCTCGTTTTCGGATGAAAGACGAGACAACACAACTCCAACACAAATCCCAATGGGATAGAAGAAAATAGGAGAGAAGAAATAGAAGGGTGGGACAATGGGTAAGTCATAACATTGAGCTACTCGAGGTAGACTCGCACCAATCAAATGAAAAGATTTTCCATTTATTGCATCGGTGGAAGACCGAGATTTCCCTATAAAAGCAATTCCAGGATCAAATATCTCGTCCTCGGTGGAGAAAGGGGAGGGAACATAAGGGGCTTCCCCCACACTAGGTCCACACCAAGCATCGTCAAAAGGAGAAGACGAGCTTGTAGTACTCAATAAACGCGGTGATGACGGAGTTAGAATTGTAGAAAAATCTTTTAAATTAGATTCAAAATCTTTTCCTTTTTCATCTTTAATACTCTCCTTGTGAAAACCCGATTTGATTATGTCAAAAATATTTGGTGTATCTAAAACAATGTTAGTCATACTAAAAATTCTCACATTTTGAAATCTTTTTGGTTTAGGTGGTGGCAAGTTTTCAAATCTTTTGTCAACAAAGAAAACCTCCCCATCGGGATCAACGTATTCATCATCCGAAGATTCACTCGAGATTGGAATCATAGGCTTAACACTCTTAACCTCCATCGGCGGAGGGGACGGAACTTCATTTTTATCAACTCCTAAAACTCTATTGGAAATCTTTTGACAAATGTTTTTGATAGGATTGACATTGTACAAAGATGTGATCGAATAAACATGAGAAAGAGTGGAGTTTTGGGTTGCATTAATGACGAGTTCTTCCTCATTGAAACGAAGAGTGATTTTTCTTGCATGCACATCGATAAGTGCTCTCGAGGTATCCAAAAAAGATCGACCTAAAATTAACGGAACTTTAGGATCGATGGGAATATCAACAACAATGAAGTCCACGGGATAATAGAATTTCCCAACTTTCACAAAGACGTCCTCGGCAACTCCACAAGCTAGAATCGTAGAATGATCGGCCATTTCGATTGACATTCTTGAAGGAGTGAGATTTGGAAGATTGAGCGACTTAAAAATCTCGAGAGGCATCAAATTAATACTAGCACCAAGATCGGCCAAGGCGTAGCATTCTTCCATGTCTTGGATAGCACATGGGATTAAAAACTTTCCAGGATCACCGACTTTTTGGGGTATGCGGCTTAGAAAAACCGATGAACAACTAGACGATTTTTGCAATTTCTCTTTGTTATTCAACATACTTTTGAAGTTCGCGGCAAATCGAGGCATCATGACTAAGGCGTCGGCAAAACTTATATTAAAATGCAAGTCACGAAACATTTTCATAAAGAGTTCAAATTGATAATTATTTCGTTCTTGTGCCTTTTCCTTGTTTCGTCTTGATGGGTAGGGTAAAGGTGGTGTGGGTTGGGGAAAATTAAGCATAGGCATCGGCCTTGGAATCTCGGGTTCCATAATGGGTATTGGTTCAACCGTAGGTGTGGTTTGAGCGGTACTTTGTGGGATTGCAATGTGCTCCTTTTCAACCACGACCTCGGGTTCTCTCTCTTTTTCCTTCTCCATAGAAGTACTTGGACGAGAAGTGGGTTCTTTGAAAGTTTTACCACTACGAGTGGCAATAACCTTCAATTCTCCTTTCGGGTTCACGATGGTATCACTAGGAAGACCACCTGAAGAAGAGGGCTTACACATGATAGCTTCAAACATTTTAGCCATTCGATCTTCAAACTTAGATTGCCTAGCATCCGCTTTCAACAATTCTTGCTTAATCTCATGTTGTCCTTGCTCCATTTTTTGTTGATTTTGTTGGAGTCGTGTGACATTTCCTTCCATTTTATTAGCATGAGTTTTAAGTTCATTAGCAAGTTCGTTTTTAAGCTCGTTTTTCAACTCGGATCTTAAGCTAACCATTTCACGTTGCATGTTGTCAAACTTAGCATCATTAGCCTTAGCATAACTCAAAAACTCTCCTTGAAGATTTTTGGTGTGATCGTTTTGAAAACCTTGGGCATTAGTTTGAAAATCACGGTTTTGGTTTTGGTTTGAAATTTGCCCATTTCCACTTTGGTAATTACCTTTGTTATAGTTCCTTTGATTTCCTTGGTAATTTCCACCTTGATTGTTGTTGTTGCGATAATTATTAGCATTTTGATTGGGTGGAGCTTGATTTGAACGTGAACCTTGACCGATTTGGTTATAAGTTCCCGTGGCTACAAAAGCATTCGAAGTGTTACCATCCGCGGTAATGCACTCGGATAAATCATGAGCTCCCCCACACGACAAACAACTTTTAGAAACCGCTTTAACCGAAGCGGTGTTGGAAGCTTCTTGAGCCTTCCAATGGGACATAAGGTTTGCAAATCTATCGAAAAATCGGTTTTCTTCATTTGCTTCATCATGTAATGCATTGATACTTTGAGACGATGATGAGCCCCTTTTGGCAACACTCGGTGTGTGACGAGGGCTATAAACCTTAGACCTATTCTCGATTATGACCAAAGATTCTTCAACCGTTTTACACAAAAAATTACCACCCGCGGCGGCATTTAAATAATCTCTTTCATGATCGTTAAGTCCATTGTAAAACGTGTCGATTTGGTGCAAATCGGAAAAACCATGATGAGGACATTCGTGTAACATCTCCTTAAACCTATTCCAAGCCGTAGAAAAACTTTCATTTGATTCTTGTGAAAATTTAGAAATTTCATTCTTCAAATGCGTAGTCTTAGAGGGCGGAAAAAATTGGTTCACAAACTTCGAAACGAGATCCTTCCACGTCAATATAGAATTGGGTGGCTCTTTCTCTAACCAAATTTTAGCGGGCCCCGCTAAGGAATACGGAAATAACATCATCTTAATCGAGTCATTCGAGACATCCTTAAATTTGCACGTGGCGGTAAGACGATTAAATTGGCGGATATGGTTGTGGGGATTGTCCTTCTCATCACCACGGAATTTGTTGTTTTGAATCATCGACAACAAACCCGTTTTAACTTCAAAATTCTCCGCAAGGATTGCGGGAATCACAATAGCTTCTCCATAACCCTCGGTGGGTGCTTGAAGTAACTCCATCATAGTTCGATTCGCCATGGTTGGTTCTTCTCGTACAATGGGTTCGTCAATAGGAGACTCCTCACTAGAAAGAGTGAGTGACTTGTTTCTTCGTTTACGAGCACGTCTAGCTTTAGAGCGAGTTTGCATAAACGTCACGTACAACGAGAAGGCGAGCAAAGAAGATTCTTTTTGGTATTTTGTGTTTTTTTTCAATTTTTTTTTGTGGTTTTTGATTGTATTAACCTTTTTGGAATTGGTGAATATATTAAGTAGACAATGAGTCCACAAATCTCCTAACTAATCAAATCTCTTGATTAAAAAGGCCTCAAGGAATGAAAACGATCACGTGGAGTGAACGCCTTCGATGACTTTAGAACGATGGTGGAACACCAAATCGTTCAAGAGGGTTTAATCAAATGAAACCAAGAAAATATATGATATGTAATAATACTTTGGGCGGCAAAACCCTCGATTCACTCTCAAAATCAAATACGCACAAGCAAGCGGAGGAAACGAGGCGGCGCGAAGCACTTAAGAGCCTTTTTCCTTTAGGTTGTGAAATACAACCGCCTTATACCCACCTTATAGTTTGTATTATCAAGATTAAGCTTCACGAAAGTATTTATCTATTTTTGCCTTTTTCTTTGGTTTGAGATTCGAATACAATGATCGAGTGATGAAATCCCGAATCAAGGTTGTGATTGCTCACGTATTTGGAGTACTTGTGTATTTATTGTTCTACGTATACAATATAGTAATAATATTCACACAAAAACCGAAAAACGATAATACGTATTAATAGAGTGCTATTAATACAATTATATTTATGGCTAATATAGAAAAACAACAATGGTTCAATCAAAACACAACACGCCTCCCCAGCAGCGGCGCCATTTTGATATAGTGATTTTGTATATACTTTATTTTAGGAAAAACAAAGCAACACAAATAGTGGTAAGTATTAAGCGTACGTTTAGGAAAACGTAAACACTTATGACCCTTGATGGGAATCGTTCTCTCGAGGAGGCTAGTGCGTTGTGAATTGAATTGATTGATTTATGTTTTTGATTATTAATGAGAAGAAAAGAAGAGAAAATGACGAAGACGAAAAAAAATAGAAAAATAGAGCGAAAACACTATTAGAAAGTTACGTCGTAGAACGTGAAAAAGCACAAAATTTAAAATTTTATCCTAAAAATTCCTAAAAATTACTAAAAATCCACAAATAATATTCTAAGAGTTTACAAAAAATCCAAACTTGCCAAAACTTTTTAATATTTAAAAGTGATTTTTAGGGCTTTAATTAGCATTAAAAAGTCATTATTAAATTAATTAAAAGGTTTTGGCAAGTTTGGATTTTTTGTAAACTCTTAGAATATTATTTGTGGATTTTTAGTAATTTTTAGGAATTTTAGGATAAAATTTTAAATTTTGTGCTTTTTCACGTTCTACGACGTAACTTTCTAATAGTGTTTTCGCTCTATTTTTCTATTTTTTTTCGTCTTCGTCATTTTCTCTTCTTTTCTTCTCATTAATAATCAAAAACATAAATCAATCAATTCAATTCACAACGCACTAGCCTCCTCGAGAGAACGATTCCCATCAAGGGTCATAAGTGTTTACGTTTTCCTAAACGTACGCTTAATACTTACCACTATTTGTGTTGCTTTGTTTTTCCTAAAATAAAGTATATACAAAATCACTATATCAACGACAACCCTTACTACAAAAAGCATCATCATATACCTCATTGTCTGATGAAGATGAGGAGTGTGCCATGAGAGCATAATGAACATGCTCTTCTTCTTCCATCTCAGCAACCAAAGCTTTGTTCTCTTCCTCATCCTTAGCCAAATAGCTCCAATCCCATCCAACACCATCAATTTCTTGCATTGCAACCATGGCCTTGGGATCCTGAGCCTTAACAATTTGGCTTGAGGGTTTTCCAGCATCAGATCTTCTTGGAGATTTGCATTCTCTCATAAAGTGTCCCATACGATGACAATTATAACACTCAACCTTGGATTTATCAAATCCAGCAGTGTCCTTAGCATTAAAAGTCATCTTCTTCTTGAATCGTCTATTCCATCTGTTTGCTCTTATACTTGCAAGATCCATATTCCACTTTATGTCCATCTCCTCCAAATGCTCATCACTTATTTGCTCAAGGTCCTCATAAGTAATCACTGAACCATTGGGCAATGAAGCAATGTATGCACACACAGTATCCAGATCAATACCAGAAGGCTTAACTCTTGGTGAGTCAATTTTGTATGTGTCAGCGTCTGAATGTGAGGCGTTGACAGGATATGATCCAGCATTGACATAGGTTGATCCAGTAAGTGGATGCATGTATGACTCCTTTTGCTCAAATTGACCTTCACTATGTGAGAAGAAGGCCATGTTTCCATTGGTAGACTTGCTTCCATGATCCAAAAGAGTTTCATTATCTATCAGCCTTAGTTTATAGTAAACATCATCAAAAGTAGAACTTTTGTGAGTGTTGTTAGCAATTATAGACCTTGCCTCAATTTTCCATGCATCACCAAGGCTTTTAAGAAAAGTGGCAATAATGTCAACATCACCAATCACTGTCCCCATGAAGGAAAGCTTGCTTGTAATGTCAAGAAGTCTGCTTCTCACACTACTTAGCTTCTCATTAGGTTGAGCCTTAAAAACAGCATACTCATGCAAGAGTTGCTTCTTTTTCTCTTACACAGTATCAACATTACCACCATAAGCAACTTCAAGAGCTTCCCACAGATTTTTTGCAGACTCATAGCCTCTGTATTTGTGCTGATTTTCTTGTCCCAAGGAGAGTTTCAGAATGCTTAGGGTTTTCATATCAACTCTTCTTTTTGCTATGTCCTCAATTGAGACGGCTCTACCATCATCAGGTTTTTCTCTTCGTTCCTCTTCAGTAGAACCTTGAATAGCTGTTCTTGTAGCAATGGCAACTGCAATCTTTTCAGCCTTATTGAATGTGTTTCCATATTCAATAATTTACCACAGAGTGTAGTCATGGATTTGTAGATATTGCTCAAAGTTAAACTTCCATAGCTCAAAATAACATGGGAATCTTGATGTTGTGGTTTGAGGAGGAGGAGGAGTTTACTTCTGGGGTAGACATGATGATTTTAGGGTTTTGTGAAAATTAGGGTTTTTGGTGATTTAGGGTTCTTGTGTTCTTTTTAGATCAAAGTTTCTCAACAAGCTCTGATACCACTTGTTGATCCCAAACTTAGATCGAATTAGCTTGTGTAAATGAGATTAGATCAAGTTAAACACGTAGAGAAACTTTGTTGTGTATAAAACAATTTAAGTATTATGCGGAATTAATACTCAAACAAGAACACACAAACAATTATAAAACAAACTTTCACTTGATTGATTAGAACAAACTTGCTTACAATGAAAGTGGTAAACGTATGAAAAACTTATATGAAACAAAACCTAAAGGTCTTCTTTTATAGACATAAGAAGCCTTGTACAAGACGTATAAGCTATTCTAGGTAAAGATAAATATAGAAAATACATTGTTGATCCTATCTTTACTAGAAACAAACTAGAAACATAATACGCGTAGACCATATTTTTCTATCAGTGCTTGACTTCAACCTATCAATGCTTGACATCTTCCTGTCAACGCTTGATCTGTCAACGCTTGTTTTCTTCTTATCAACGCTTGTTTTCTTCTTGTCAGCGTTCAAGTGTACTGGCTACATTTTATTCCCAACATGAGGATTGTCGGTTTAGGGGGAAGCTATTAAAAGCTTCTACATCAAGATTATGTGGCATGAATTAGGGGGAAGTTAATTCAGAAGCTTCTCCTTAAATAGAAGTATATGAGTTACTTAGCTCGTGCCGTTACAGTATTTCTTCTACAAGTTAATACAAAGATGAGTCGTTTTGAAGTGAAGACTTGAAGTCAAAGGCCTTAGAAGACTTCATCAGAATTGGACGCTTCATGGAAGCTTTTGTTCTTAATCATTATGTACTTGTTAGGAAAAATATTGTAAGGAATTCTACACGTCATCCCATGGGGGAAGATTGTTGGAAATTCACTTTATATGACGACATTTAAGAATTCCCATTAGTTATCATAATCATTCACGCAAAGACTAGACTAGGAAACTATGTCTAGTGTAGGTGCGTGAGTGACTATAGATACCCCTCCAAGACTTCCAAGGAGGGGTTGTTGTTTGTGTTTTCTCATTTATTATACACTTTGCCTTTCTCTTTCTATAACACCTTCAACCCTCTCTCTAAACTTAACAATGGCTGCCACCACCATATACCACCTTACTAGACCACCAGATCTATAATATAGCAAACCCACAATAATACTAACATAATTAATTATTACAAAAACTTTTACAACAAGAAGAGAGATACCTTACTTTCTTCTTGATCTCCAAGGAGAGTTAAACCCACTATTGCGCTTATGTTTGTATGTGACATACCCACGTACAAAATCCCAAGTAAAATGCTTCTTTTGATATCCTAAGGTTTTGACAGCTTGATTTATCATAACATCCTTATCATGACTAAAAATTGGCCTCCATTCAATGTCAGCAAGCACCTTTTTGTATTGAAAGTTGTCAAAATTTGGTTTAAATTTTACTTCAGCATCAGAAACACTATTCCCAAAGGAATAGTTTTCAGGATGGATGTTTTGATAATCTAAACTAGCTTTCCTTTGAAAATAAACCCTTTCATGAGGTTGTGCTACATAGGGTTTTGGTCTAGCACTACCAAATTGAGGTCTTGAGTTGACAATGGTCCTAGGCTTTGGTCTTGAATATGCTACAAAAGATGTTGGTCTAGGAACAAAAGGAAGTGGTCTAGCATTTACATAATAAGGTTATGTTCTAACATAATTATTTACCCAAAAAGAATGATAACTTCCAGAATGTGGTCTTAAGTGAAAAGGCCTACCAACATTAATAGGTCTGCCAATTACAACAAGAAGAGAGATACCTTACTTTCTTCTTGATCTCCAAGAAGAGTTAAGGTCAATATCAATAACATTTTTGAAAGAAACAAACCCACTATTACGCTTAAGTTTGTATGTGACATACCCATCAACAAAATCCCAAATAAAATGCTTCTTTTGATATCCTAAGGCTTTAACAACTTGATTTATCATAACATCCTTGTCATGACTGAAAATTGGCCTTCATTCAATGTTAGTGGGCACCTTTTTGTATTGAAAGTTGTCAAAATTTAGTTTAAATTTGACTTCATCATCAGAAATGCTATTCCCAAAGGTGTAGTTTTCAGGATGGATGTTTGATAATCTGAACTAGCTTCTTTGAAAAGAAACCCTTTCATGAGGTTGTGCTACAAAGGGTTTTGGTCTAGCCGGTCTTGAGTTGACAATGGTCCTAGGCTTTGCTCTTGATTGAGCTACAACAGATAGGAATAAAAGAAAGTGGTCTAGCATTCCCATAATAAGGTTATGATCTAATTATTTACCCAGTCAGAATGATAACTTCTAGAATGTAGTCTTGGGTGAAAAGGCCTACCAACATTAATAGGTCTACCAGAATAACTGGTGTTGGTCTACCATAATTAAATTGGCTAGCACCATTAATTTGTCTTGACCCATTTCTACCAAATGCTGTTTTGGGAAACATCCTAGTATTAGAACTTTGGATGGTCTTATTATGATAGAAGCTATTATTGACCCTATTAAAGTTGTTCCCAGTTCCCACATATTTTCTTTGATTTTCTCTACAATAAGAGTGTAGGTAATCAAATATACCGCATTTATAACAAGATTTACCATTTCCACTTTTTTGGTTTCCCCTAAATTTGTTGGACTTGTACATTTCAGCATACTTAACACTTTTCTTAACATGATGATATTTAGGAGCAATTTGAGAAATGGCTTTCTCTTCTAACTTAGTTGTAGTATGAGAATTTGTGCTATCTGAACTACTTAGTTCAAAAGCTAAAACCTTAGTCTGAGTACCAACACTAGTGCTAGTGGTTGGTGTAACTTGTCGAATGTCAACACAAGTTTTGCTAGTTGAAGTAGCACCATCATTTTCCTTTTCAAACTTGATTGGGACAAATTCTGGTTCCTCCTTCTTTTGAAACTCTATCAAACTAGTATATGACAAATCTGCCATAAGAGGAAAGTACACAAAAGGAGGCTCAACAAAATGGTAATTACCATTATATCCTAGTACCTACTTGCACTTATTAAGAACCTGACTGTCAATCATCTTTTCTAGACTCTTGGTGGCATTATGAAAAAAAATTTTGAACTTAACTTCATTTTCAATATTACTAGACTTACTAGTTTCAAGCTTAGATGTAAATTCAGAAATGCAATAGCCCGAGTTGCTATTTTCCTTTTCAAAAGAATGATATAGTCCTTAAAAGCCAATTATTGTTCTTTATAGCATGATATATGCTCTTCTCGCATTTTAATAATTATAATCACGAACTTGCGATCAAGAAATCATGAACGTAATTTAATCACGAGTTAATATTATTTACGTATATATATTTATTACGAATACGAATAAATATATTAAGTCACGATCAATAATCAATTAGAACACATAAAACACGAACACGATAAAACACGAACACACTATAAGTTTTAGACTCGGAAAAGGTACGGGTTACCCCATGTGGGGCCCCCAACCCGCGGCTACACCAAGAGAATGGGCCAAGCCCATTTTAATTTTTACTAACAAGGAGGGTTAAGGTAAAAACTTGTTTCACTTTTCATAAAATCAAGAAAATAACAAAACCCTATTTGTTTTTCTCCTTCTCCTTTGTTCTCTTTTGGCCGCTGGTTATACATCACCAAAAGGGGGTGTTCGGTTGATTTTTGATCTTGAATATTGTGCAAGCATTCGTGTGTGTTCATCCTTAATTGATCTACGTATTCGGTGTACCTTTTTAACCCTTTTCTTTTATGTTTTGATTTAACGAATCACATAAAATCATGATGTTTTTAAAAACTAATTAAAAAAATTATTAAAACATGTCTATGATTATAGGGGTAAATCAAAACAAGGGTTTTAGGGGTGTTTGTTCTAGCCGACGCCTAACCGAACCCCTATGGGGTCTCGGCTTGGCTTATTAACCACCACCGAGACCTAATGGTCTTGGTATGGTGGTGGTGGTCCCACGGCAACAGCAAACAAGGGGAACCCCGACTTTGGTTCGGGGTATGGTGTTGATTACGGGTCCGGTTCATGGTTTCTAGTCACGGGTCCGGTTCATTGATTATTTTAAGGTTTATGATTTTAATAGTTATGTGTTAAAAATTAAATTAATAAAACATGACATGATTAATTTAATTAACATGACTTAGGTTATAAATTTAATTATTAGATCATGAATTTTAACCTAAGTATTTATTTTTTAGACTTTATAATTAATTAATTATTAAAACCATGACTATAATTAATTAATTAACATGACTTAGGTTATATTATTAATAATTAATAATACATGTCTTAACCTAAGTATTTTACCTTATTTAATTAAAACATGATATATTTAATTAAAACATGATATATTTAATTAAATACATTAAATACTTTTAACCTTATTTATTTAAGGCAGCTAATCTATTTATGGAAACTTTCTATTTTTAGAAACTTATCTATTTTAAGCAGTAATTATATTTTTGGAAACTTTCTATTTTTGGAAACTTTCTATTTTGGAAACTTTCTATTTTTGGAAACTTTCTATTTTTGAAAACTTTCTATTTCTGGTAACTTTCTATTTTTGGAAACTTTCTATTTTAGGAAACCTGCTATTTTTAGAAAGTTACTTATTATTACACAACAAGCATTGTAATGCATGAAACACAAGTAATACTTAATCAAAATAGACAGAATATAAGATAAACACAGTATAAAGCTTAAAACAGTAAAACATGACATGAACCTATAAAATAAGCTAAGACATGATATAAAACCAGTTACGTATTCAGTAATCAGATACTTATACACGTATGTATTTATGTAGCATTAGTGATATCGAAGTAGGACTCTCTTCTGTTCGTCTTCTTCTTTAAATGGACATAAGGTACGAATTCCCGTCCTTTCAGTATGGACATTCTTTCCTTATTAGGATTCCCCGTATACAGTCAACTGTTTTCCGGTAGTATAAGTTTATATGTTTGATTGCTTATGTTTAATTAGAATACATATAGCCATATACATGCATGACCAGTTTCACCTAGTTATGGAGGTACCATAACAATAACACTAGAGGCACTAGTGTTATGACTTCCCCACGGCAGAGGGATTGCTCGTGGCGTCCCTTCATATTTTTGCCATATTATTATTTTTATCATGTAGGGCGTATGGGTGCATCCTAGTTATATGTTTTTCAGCAGATTACTCAGTGTGAATGTGGTGTGTGCCTTGCATCCTTCACAAGGAGCTGATTCCTCTTACCTAAAAACCAGTATATTAAATTAGAGGCAGCCCATCTAATTTGCATGATGAGGTCACCCTGTAACACCCGTGAAAGTGCTGTATGATGCTAAGTTATTGTCTCAAGAGCTGTTCAGTATGAGCATCTCTCGGAAGTTGAGGCTCACTTGTGGATGTGATATCCCGAGCCCAACGTCATTTATTTAATCCTATTTTACGTATATTTTTGAAATTTTTAAGAATTGTTATCGTGGAATTATTTGACGGATTAAGTTGAAACCAACGTTTACGGTCGAAATTTAACGTTTGACGATTTAAGAAGAACCATTGACGACTACGATGCCGACGGATGCCCAAAACTTACATTTTATTATCGATTGATCGATATTTGAGTTTTTCGAGATTTTATTTATCTTACGTATTAAGTTGAGTCGGAACCATGTGTATATTCGTTTTGTGTGCGTTTGAACCATTTAAAAGTATTTTCGAGTGTTCGGGACAACCCCCGACTTCCGTAAAATTTTCAAGTCGACTAATAGGTCGTTCCCGCTATTTAGAAGAGTCGTTTTCACTTAAGGCCAAAAGATTAGCCAAATTGCACCTTGTTCCCTCCATACTTTTACAAAACACCTAAACTAAAAACACACAACCAAACACACCACAAAATTTTCACCATTTCCCTCTCCTCTCTCCCATGGCCGTCGGCCATCATCACCACCACCACCATACTCCATTTTTTTTTTGTGTTTTGATCAAAACCAATTAAAGACCACCTTTCCTAATTACTTTGTAAGTGTTTTTCCAATGTTTAATCCAACATGCATCCATTGATTTTTCTTCCAAAAATTTGTGATTTTTCAAAAACGGGTTTTGATCTAATTAAACCATACACATGTTTAATTTATGTGTATATAATGTTAATTCACCTATAAAACAAGATGGGGGTTATGATTTGTGTCTTCCACAGCCCCTAAAAGCCACGAAATGTGGGGGGTTTTTGGGTGTGTTCAAGGTGTTTGACGAAATGTCATGGGTTTGTGTTTATAAGGGTGTTTTGGGTGTGTTTGAATGGGTTAAACACATTGCATGTATATTTTTAGATTTTTAGCTTATGAGTATGATGATCAATAGGGGTTAGGAACTGAAAATATGATTTGGTTGTGATTAGGGAAGCTTAGGATGATGCCTAGAGGTGATAAATAGGTTTGGAATCGAGCCTAAGTATGATTTGGTATGGTTAAATTTAGGCAGAAAGTTTAAGACATTTTTGTAAAAATAATTTTTCCTACAGGTCTAGATAGTTAGATGTAGTTATGGAGTGTCTTCTTAGCTTTAATTTGGTATAAGGTAGAGCTCGTGACTCCAAACGAGCCAAAAGTTATGAGGTTTTAAAGATCGTGTACCGGGAGACGAGAACTTTCATAATCCGAATTTATGTTTAGTTTTAGTCAAATCCCGAGGACCACAAGTATGAATTGGTAAAAGGTCAAAGGTCAAATTTTGGTCACAAACCTGTGTAATTGAGTCTATAAGTGGACTTAGAAGTCAAAGAGGTCAAAGGTGCATTTCAAATAGGTCAAAGAAGTCCAAGTTGGTCGAAGTACAATTTCAGTCCGAAAAATGTAGGTTTAGTAATGTGTTGAGTAACGGGTCGTAAAAGCGAAAACTGTTAATGGGATTAAAAATGGGTTTTCTACAGGTCTTAAGGTATTTTTGAGAATTTTCTAAATTTTTATAACAAGGGTAAAGTCTAGTAAAACAACCCATACTTTTGGTAAGTATCGGCGAAGTCGTGAAATGGATAGTAACTTTAATTACGTAGGTAAATGGTATAGGTCTAGTAACAACTACTTGTTTGATTTTGGCGTGAGTTTTCATAAGCATTGAGTGTGCTTGCATTTGCGTGTGTTTAGTACAATAATGTACGCGGAGTA
Source organism: Glebionis coronaria (assembly GCA_025667525.1). Lineage (NCBI taxonomy): Eukaryota > Viridiplantae > Streptophyta > Magnoliopsida > Asterales > Asteraceae > Glebionis > Glebionis coronaria. The sequence continues at coordinate 176,684,476 of CM046874.1, forward strand.
TTGATTTGGTTTACGTACCTTGATTTTTAGGTCAAGTGTTTGATTTTCCCGGGCATCCACGTCGTCGGTGACATTTCTCGTTACATCTTCGCTAGAACCACTACTACTACGCAAGGTGAGTCTATAGCCTCGCTCTTTACTTTATTCAAATGTTTTTAACCCGCGAGGGGGATACATGCTAATTTAAATGAAAATGAACATAAGTCTTGAATGATTGTTGGACCCGAATGTTGCCTTGAAATTGTGTTGAGTACCTAGTTGCAAAAGACCCTAATTTCATGAACTATTAACTATTGTCTTGCCCTCGAGAAGGGGGAAATAGCCGCTTATACAATTTGTAGTACTACGGGGCTAACGACCCAATGCTAGCCGAGAAGCTGTACGTTGAGTAAGTTCTGCGGTAGATTATCTTGTATGAGAGATAAGGTATAATTGCAACTGATGCCTTTAGAAGGGGCACTGGTTTCATCTGAATCACGCCGGTAATTATTACGCGGGTGATTGAGTTAACGGATTAGTGTCATGAGCTTAAACACAATTGTCATAACCTTGAAAATAGATTGTGAGTACGACAATGCTATTGAATGATCATGATTGGTTTTAATACTTATGTTCAACTGATGTTTTGATAAACCTATAGATTCGCTCAACCTTTGTGTTGACGATTTTAAGCATGTGTTTCAGGTAACCAAGATTGTTAGCAGCGGAGCATGCGAGGATGGAAGTTGTGGTGGCTTGGCGGTCTACTTTGTTTTCCTCCCTTTTGCACTTAAAAATTTTATACTATGTCATGTGAATGAAAATGTATTTTTGGGTTGAGATTCAGTGGGGACCTAAACGCAACTCTGTTTTATATAATTCTTGGGATTTGGAAAACTGTAGACTTGTATGTTTTTAATAATGTTAAATTTTATGTTTGAACTTTTACGTCTCTTGAGTCGTTTAATATAGCTTATGTGTGATGATAACTACGTAGCACCCATATGTTGTAGTTCCGCTGCGCATAGCATTTTGTGGGGGTGTTACAGATTGGTATCAGAGCCATGAGTTATAGAGAACTAGGTCATTTTGAAAAATCCTAAACTATAACTTTTGGTGTCGTAAGAAATTGTCCAAGCACACAACTATCCTGCATGGCTCCGGTAAGAATTCTTTAGCATTGCTTTATATTTTAGATGTATCCCTCGAAATTGATATGAATTCCCTAAGTATTTAGTAAGTAAATACTTTGAGATATATATGGAGATATATTGTTTTGTACGTTGAGTACTTATCATCGTAATTTGCAAATTCTTGTAAGATTATCTTATATGTTGCATGTAATTGGCATAACGGGCTACATTGCATTACATGGCAACACCGCGTTGTAATCCTACGTGTATGTAGGAATGGTTGTATGTATAAGTATGTATATACTATGGTATTTAAAGGCATTGCACGTGAAGCAATGGTCCTTGAGTAATTATCGTACATTAAAATGCGGTTTTGTTGAGAATTCGGCCTTACCGCTAATTATCAATCTTGATAATTAATTTATTGTTCGAATAACCGAATATGAACCTCGTTTGATATCCTAGATACGTAAATGATGCTTCGTAACATATTTTATATCGACTAGGTCGATCTCGATTGTCGTTATCGCACCGTGATGTGTCATTTTGGACATTTTCTTTTGAAACGTAATTTACTTACGTATTACTTTATTTCCTTTATTCCTAATGGGTTTGATATGTTAGTTCACGTAACTATAACATAGACGAAGTATAATCGACGATGCGTACATTGGGGCGGCGAATCATGTGTGTATATTATGAAACGTGGTTGAGGCGTGTTGCCATTTAATCATTGTTTACTATTCTACTTGAATTTTAAAAATGTGTTTTAAAATAGACTGGCGTTGTGATCAAGCGCGATAACTTGGAATTTGGTTGGTTTTTGTGTTAATTTTGTGGAGTACGATTTCGAGACTCATCCGAGGCCGATAACAACATTTAGTTGACATACGTATTCTCGTTCCATTTATTTCATTTTGTTTTGTTGTTTCATTATTTTGAAGTTAATATTTTACATGACGAGGTCCGGCATTTGTGCAAGTTAAGTAAGCATCAAACTTTGTTGATTGAATGATTTAAACATAAAGTGTTTTATATATTTAATATTTGGTGAATGAAACTTTCGGATAAAAATGACGTATGATGTGTTTTGTAACAAGTAAAATTCGTGTAGAGAATAAACGGACATTGTGAAATTATTTTCCTTCAACCTTGGTTGGTAAATCGTAATAAGTAATTATTATTACTCGTAAAATCCTTGTTTTCATATATTAAAATTTGATACTAAAAGATTGTGATGGACTTGTTAAGAATTTGTTTAAATTAGTTCGAGAAAGGAGTTATAATAAAATTTACGAGATGACTATTGAGTATATGTAGCTTCGGATTTAGTATGAATTAATTTTCGGGTCAATGTAGCAAACTTTTGGCATAATTTGTAATATAGAGTAGAAAATTGGTCATATATTTTGGAGGTAGAAACTTTGTAAAAATTGGTTTATTTTAAACATAAGGTTATGTTTACGTATGCATTGGTGTAAACTAGAACTCATCACTCGTTGTAGTAAATAAACTGGGATAAAATCAGAATATACACTTTAAGTATGAAATTATAATGCTTGAAATAAAATTTTAAACATTGATGGAACGTCATTGGAAATCATTTGTTTGTTTAATTGTCGTTATAGAGAATCAATATGTGTAATTTGATGATGCTTGTTTAAAATCGTTTGAAAAATCTTTTGTTTTATTCCGCGACGAGATGTGTTAATTTTAAAATCATTTGATAACGGGCTAAGGATTAAAAGTTGAATTTTATATATTTTAAAATTATTGAGATAAGCATTTTGATTGTTTATTATATTATTATTATTGAGATTTAAGTCTCGACTAAAATCAGTAAGTATCCGAGATAATACCACGTGAAACCTCTTTATCATTTGAGTCGAATTACGCGAATATGATTTAACAAAACAGTTTGGGGAAAACATGTGTGTAATAAAAGTCAAAGGTTGATTTTAAGAGTTAATTGGACTAGTTTGAGTCATGTTGGATACGTGTATATTTGTGATAATATAAGTCGTAATAATAAAAACGTAAAACTTGGGAAATTCTTACTACGTATGTTTTTGGTACTTAAAATATGGATATTAATGGGATTTTGACACAAGTATGGGGATTTTTAAACCTAATGATTGTATCAAATATGATAACCGAGTCACCGCCTTACTAATGTTAGTACTATCCTCTTGAGATTGTAACTTTTCAGAAATAAAAACTTTATATAGATTGAAACATGAAAGGTATAAGTTCTTTAATGGTGTAACCCAAATTAAAAATGTGTGAATGCTCGATTTTACAATGTACAAGGTAACACAAATTATAATACACTAATGGATTACCCAACGAACGAATATTTGTATTATTTTCTTAATATGTATATATAATGTTTTGAGTCACGATGGTTCGAGCGTGCGACATCACTTCTTTGATTTTGCGAGTCTATATCTGAGCTTGGGTAGTAATGAGACGGTTCATTTTAACATTTTTTTTTCTTCATGATATGAAACCATTATTATATTTATTTTAAAACTACTATTTCGTTAGTACTTGATAATGAGGGTATGTCACCCGGTGTATTTTTGTCCCCTTCATGGACCCCGCCAATTTTTCTCCTTTCGGTTAATGGAACCAAAAATTATGTATTTACTTGAATGATGCTATAAATCTTCATTAAATTGGCTATTTATTTATATTGAACAAAAGCGAGGAGGCGAAGCCGCTTTACCAAATTGTAGAGGTGAAAGAACTCGATCTTCCTGGTGAAAATTGTTTATAGTTAACCAAGTGATTATTCTTCTTTTCCCGTATACACTTCGTGGAATGTGTGTGCAACTCGAGACGATGGGAATTATGATCGTTGTTTTATTTTTATTTTTATTTTTGACGCTTGTGTTGATATTCAACTTTCACTCCATGTATTCGTAGATCGCTGTTATTATCCTGAGACTTTTATCATACATTTGAAGTATTTTCATTTCTAATGTAGTTAATTTCCGTTGGCAAATATATTGCTCGTTTACCTCGTTCGATCTCATTGATCTAAATTTTATTACTTGTTGTGCTTGCAATGATCTTTAATCATGAACCACCTTACCATTATTTTGTGAATAGTCTATTGTGAAAATAGGTATGAGTGTGTCAAATGTTTTGGTGAACCAAATGCAAATGGTGTCGATTTCTTTATTTAATTATTTATTTATTTTCCTCACAAAAAGGCAAAGTAAACGTATGATTTCAAAATGGATGAAAATGTTTGATGTGTTTCTTAAAACGATAGTAACAATATTTTCCCATTTCAGATTCCATTTCAAATAATTTAATTATTTTGAAGATTATGTCGAAAGCTTTTGTTGTCATATTTGGTATGTAATAATAATATTTGCGTCATCACTCGATCCTCAATTATGCACAGCTTAGCTAACTATGCATAATTCGGGAAGAGTCCTGTTTTGTTGGTTGTTGTTGCTTGATCCTCAAGTATGCATGATCTAGCTAATTATGCATAGTTTAGGAAGAGCACTATCGTGTCAAACAAATTGGTCATCTTGAAACTTGTAGTGTTTTGATAAATGTTTGGATGAGAACGTTTTTAAAAATGGTGGATCCTTATGCAAGTAATCGCATTTTCTTTGATTCCTAAAGACAATTTTTGAATTTTTCTTGTATTCCTTGAAATCTTTTCTTTCGTTTGGTGTTGACTTGGTAAGTCACTGTGACCGAGTAGTTTTTGGAAAATGTTTTTATGAGCTGTGTGTAACGTGCAAATTTCATCGGAATCACGAGGGTGTTGATGAAATACCAAAGGGGCTCGTATCGTCACCGGGAGAAGAGTTTTTAATAAAGATGGAAAAATGCCGAAGTAGAGGAAATCAGAGTTCGAATAACTCTAAGGGAAATAACGAAGACTTCTCCTACAGCGAATGTATCGTACTTTATTTATTATTCTTTTCTTGTTCTTTTGATATGACAACGACACATGATAAATTGTTGAAGTTTACCAACTGTGCATCGGTAATTGGAAGACCATTCCAATTGTCGTCTTCGTTTATTTAAGTGAGGAATCCTCTTTGCTTGACTCAACCATTCTTGATTATCGATGGTTAAACGATAGATATCCCTAGTTGATGTTTTTGTGGTAAACCCTTGCCTTTTATGTATTTGTGTGGTAAGTAATCTGGTCGAGTGATCGTAAGTTGTGAGAACTTGAGACGACATTGTCCAATGAAGTCCGATCATGGAGAACACGTGCCATGTAATGTATTTTTTTTTTAACTGTGAACAATGATATTTATTAAGATTTTGACCACGTTTGGGACGGAAGTAAGATGGTGTTCTTGTAGTATCTTTTGGGTATGGATCCGTGTGTGAGCACCCCACGATGACACATGTAAGTATTTTATTTCTTTTGGATATGCATCCATAGCTAGCAAGCTCTTGAACCTTCTTTAACTTGCAATTTTCTTTTGACTGGACTCATCCGAGAATTATGTAAATATTCTTGTTTTATCTTGGCTTGGCTGATTAGCAAGCGTGGGTTAACTGATTGAACTGATTGGTTTAGCATGGTTTGGCTATGTTGCAAACATGTCGTAATATGGTTGTATGTGTTTCATAATGGCTTTTGTGTTTGATTGGATTGTGACGTTTTCGAGAGAGTTATGTATACGTCGAATGATTACCGTATCGATGGATTCGTTTTTGATGAAATAGGTTTGTATGTACCTAATATTGCGATAAGGTGATTTTGTATGACTAGTGTAAATTACTTCGTCTTTTATATTTTGAACGTTTTCCGATGGGGTTATGTGTGACCCGTGTGATGTTTCCTTCATGATTAATTGTTCTTATGAGACGATGAACCAAGTGTAAGGACGATTCGAGCGTTGAAGGACGTGCTCCGAGCGTGTGTGATTGATTTTGATAGTTGTTGAGACCGACACTTGCCGTGGAGGTATCCTTGTACAACGACATTTACCATGTTAGCCGTGAAGCTGCAACATTTGAAGAATTATGTTGACAAAAAGGTAGATCACCAGTTGAGTGGAATGAAGTAGGAAAAAGTCAGTTGAATGGACTTGAATTGATTCGAGAGGCTACGGAAGAGATGGTGTAGATTAAGAATTATTTGCTAACCGCGAGAAGCTGTGGAAAGAGATGTGTTGATAACCGTAGGAAGAATTTGGGAAGTTGAAGTGGAGATCAAGGATCGAGATATTAAGAGATTGAAGCAAGGTATGATCCTCATTGTGAAGGTGTGATGGAACCCAAGATGTGAACCGAAGCCCACATCGGAATGTGAAGACCTCTTTAGGAAGTAGTACCATCATCTTCCTAGTAGTACAAAATGCGAGTACAAGAACCGGAGAGCGCCGGGACGTCGCTCCCTTAAGGAGGGGAGGATGTAACACCCGTGAAAGTGCCGTATGATGCTAAGTTATTGTCTCAAGAGCTGTTCAGTATGAGCATCTCTCGGAAGTTGAGGCTCACTTGTGGATGTGATATCCCGAGCCCAACGTCATTTATTTAATCCTATTTTACGTATATTTTTGAAATTTTTAAGAATTTTTATCGTGGAATTATTTGACGGTTTAAGTTGAAACCAACGTTTACGGTCGAAATTTACGTTTGACGATTTAAGAAGAACCATTGACGACTACGATGCCGACGGATGCCCAAAACTTACATTTTATTATCGATTGATCGATATTTGAGTTTTTCGAGATTTTATTTATCTTACATATTAAGTTGAGTCGGAACCATGTGTATATTCGTTTTGTGTGCGTTTGAACCATTTAAAAGTATTTTCGAGTGTTCGGGACAACCCCCGACTTCCGTAAAATTTTCAAGTCGACTAATAGGTCGTTCCCGCTATTTAGAAGAGTCGTTTTCACTTAAGGCCAAAAGATTAGCCAAATTGCACCTTGGTCCCTCCATACTTTTACAAAACACCTAAACTAAAAACACACAACCAAACACACCACAAAATTTTCACCATTTCCCTCTCCTCTCTCCCATGGCCGTCGGCCATCATCACCACCACCACCATACTCCATTTTTTTTGTGTTTTGATCAAAACCAATTAAAGACCACCTTTCCTAATTACTTTGTAAGTGTTTTTCCAATGTTTAATCCAACATGCATCCATTGATTTTTCTTCCAAAAATTTGTGATTTTTCAAAAACGGGTTTTGATCTAATTAAACCATACACATGTTTAATTTATGTGTATATAATGTTAATTCACCTATAAAACAAGATGGGGGTTATGATTTGTGTCTTCCACAGCCCCTAAAAGCCACGAAATGTGGGGGGTTTTTGGGTGTGTTCAAGGTGTTTGACGAAATGTCATGGGTTTGTGTTTATAAGGGTGTTTTGGGTGTGTTTGAATGGGTTAAACACATTGCATGTATATTTTTAGATTTTTAGCTTATGAGTATGATGATCAATAGGGGTTAGGAACTGAAAATATGATTTGGTTGTGATTAGGGAAGCTTAGGATGATTCCTAGAGGTGATAAATAGGTTTGGAATCGAGCCTAAGTATGATTTTGGTATGGTTAAATTTAGGCAGAAAGTTTAAGACATTTTTGTAAAAATAATTTTTCCTACAGGTCTAGATAGTTAGATGTAGTTATGGAGTGTCTTCTTAGCTTTAATTTGGTATAAGGTAGAGCTCGTGACTCCAAACGAGCCAAAAGTTATGAGGTTTTAAAGATCGTGTACCGGGAGACGAGAACTTTCATAATCCGAATTTATGTTTAGTTTTAGTCAAATCCCGAGGACCACAAGTATGAATTGGTAAAAGGTCAAAGGTCAAATTTTGGTCACAAACCTGTGTAATTGAGTCTATAAGTGGACTTAGAAGTCAAAGAGGTCAAAGGTGCATTTCAAATAGGTCAAAGAAGTCCAAGTTGGTCGAAGTACAATTTCAGTCCGAAAAATGTAGGTTTAGTAATGTGTTGAGTAACGGGTCGTAAAAGCGAAAACTGTTAATGGGATTAAAAATGGGTTTTCTACAGGTCTTAAGGTATTTTTGAGAATTTTCTAAATTTTTATAACAAGGGTAAAGTCTAGTAAAACAACCCATACTTTTGGTAAGTATCGGCGAAGTCGTGAAATGGATAGTAACTTTAATTACGTAGGTAAATGGTATAGGTCTAGTAACAACTACTTGTTTGATTTTGGCGTGAGTTTTCATAAGCATTGAGTGTGCTTGCATTTGCGTGTCTTTAGTACAATAATGTACGCGGAGTATTGATTTGGTTTATGTACCTTGATTTTTAGGTCAAGTGTTTGATTTTCCCGGGCATCCACGTCGTCGGTGACATTTCTCGTTACGTCTTCGCTAGAACCACTACTACTACGCAAGGTGAGTCTATAGCCTCGCTCTTTACTTTATTCAAATGTTTTTAACCCGCGAGGGGGATACATGCTAATTTAAATGAAAATGAACATAAGTCTTGAATGATTGTTGGACCCGAATGTTGCCTTGAAATTGTGTTGAGTACCTAGTTGCAAAAGACCCTAATTTCATGAACTATTAACTATTGTCTTGCCCTCGAGAAGGGGGAAATAGCCGCTTATACAATTTGTAGTACTACGGGGCTAACGACCCAATGCTAGCCGAGAAGCTGTACGTTGAGTAAGTTCTGCGGTAGATTATCTTGTATGAGAGATAAGGTATAATTGCAACTGATGCCTTTAGAAGGGGCACTGGTTTCATCTGAATCACGCCGGTAATTATTACGCGGGTGATTGAGTTAACGGATTAGTGTCATGAGCTTAAACACAATTGTCATAACCTTGAAAATAGATTGTGAGTACGACAATGCTATTGAATGATCATGATTGGTTTTAATACTTATGTTCAACTGATGTTTTGATAAACCTATAGATTCGCTCAACCTTTGTGTTGACGATTTTAAGCATGTGTTTCAGGTAACCAAGATTGTTAGCAGCGGAGCATGCGAGGATGGAAGTTGTGGTGGCTTGGCGGTCTACTTTGTTTTCCTCCCTTTTGCACTTAAAAATTTTATACTATGTCATGTGAATGAAAATGTATTTTTGGGTTGAGATTCAGTGGGGACCTAAACGCAACTCTGTTTTATATAATTCTTGGGATTTGGAAAACTGTAGACTTGTATGTTTTTAATAATGTTAAATTTTATGTTTGAACTTTTACGTCTCTTGAGTCGTTTAATATAGCTTATGTGTGATGATAACTACGTAGCACCCATATGTTGTAGTTCCGCTGCGCATAGCATTTTGTGGGGGTGTTACACACCCCTCCAAGTATTCATGCACGGTGGATTTTCATGACCTATATTGGTTAATGGTAAAATATGTTAAACAGTTTTTACAAGATAAACATAAGGCTTTTCAAACTATAAAACCAGTTTTACTAAGACATAACCGGGTTATTCGGGACTTAGTTTCTTCCGCTGTTATATGCTTATATGCTTATATTATTCATGCTTTATTGTACATCCGTGCACTGAGCGTATTGCTCAGCCGTTTTCCTTTTCATGTTCCCAAAACGGCAGGTACTCAGGGACGCTCGTAGACTTTAAGCGTACATGCATATGGACTGGAAGCTTTCTATCCTTTCTTTACTTTATGCATTATCTATACTTTGATACTCTTTCCATGGACATTGTTTAGTCCTTTCATTTACAGTACTTATGTTTGTATGTGATGAGCTTTACTTTTGGACTACCGATGTTTGATTCCGGTATTTCCTTTTTATGGTCATGTAATGTTTTAGACATTTATCCTTGTATGCTTTGATGACACGCCATAATTACGCGTGACATTCCATTATCAAAATGGAGTGTTACAATTATGGTATCAGAGCCAAGGCTTCGACCTGTAGGCTCTCAAAACATGACCTGTGATTAGTGGGTAGTCACTATGGTCTTCCTGGAACTGACAGTCGTTTTTCATGCATTCATCATTTTTATGCATACATATATATATCATTGTCGCAGGTTTATGACTAAGTAACGGTTGGTATAGGACTGGCCCTATTTAGTCGCATGTGTTTTATCGAAACTTCTAAATTTGGGACCGACCCATAGGCGTCCCCTCGCCATGTCTTTTATTTTGGGTGAACTGACCATAGGCGTTCACTCTCGAGCATACAAAAGTTTTCATAAAGCTGCATCATGCATTCATATACAAATTTTCTTGTATAAAATTTTTCTCTTGATTTATGGGTATAAATTTTTTTCATGTATATATGTTTTATGTTTTGATCTATTTAATCATATGTTTTATGTTATACTATCAGATGGTTCTCACACGCGAGCAGGAACAACTCAACGCAGCAACCCAAGCTGCTATGCAAGCTTTGCTTCCTCAACTGAGGAATGACATCAGGGCTGAGGTTCAGTGACATTGGCAATATGGCTGGAGAGATTCAACAAGCACCGTCCTCGAGCTTTCGAGAGAACATATAGCCCTAGTGAAGCTGAAAGCTGGTTGGCTCACATCCAGAAGATCTTCGATGCTATGGGTTGTGACCCCGTGTTCAAGGCGAGGTTGGCATGCTACCGGTTCAAAGGCGATGTGTTAAATTGGTGGTTAGCATTGAAGCAGTCTGAGGGAGGTGATAATTTGGTGGCTGGTTTGACATGGGCTCAGTTCAGAGATAGGGTGATGGAGCAGTTCTTTCCCAAGGCTGAGCAAGACAAGCGTAAGAGGGAGTACCATAGGATCCGACAGAGAGCTGGGGAGAATAGCAATGAGTTTATGCAGCGCTTTCTTCGCTTAGCTGGTTTCCTTGGTGTAGCGGCAGGTACTCCTGAAGAGCAGGCACACCACTTTAGGTGGGCTCTTCGCACATCGGTCGCAAACAATCAGGTGTGTGCTACGTTCAACATAGTTGCACAAGTGGCCGATGCGGCAGGTAAGCTGGAGATGCTGCATGAGAGAGATGAGTTAGGGGAAGCTGAGAAACCCGACAAGAGGTAAAAATTCGTATTCAAGCGGTGACCAATCCGTATTCTTTATATTTATGTCAATTATTCATCTCTTTAAATTGTATATTCCAAGCAGAAAACTGGGGACCGGTCTCAGCCGGCTACTCAGCAGCAGCCTAATCAGCCCAAGGGAAACGGTTAGACTAACGACCGTTCTGCTACGGATAGGCGTGGCGGTAATGATAATTACCGTAACAACGCTGGACACTCCAACGTCAGCAGGTCCTAATACTTACGAATTTTCTTATGATTTCATGTTATGACTCATAATTCTGACACTTTTGCAAATCTTCTTGTGACAATCCGTCAATTTATGGTTGATATTTTATTCTCAATATTTATTTGAAAACATTATTTTAATGTTACAATATGAACTCACTTATTTTTGGGAAGTAATTTGAATTTACGTCTTGAAGTAGCATCGACTACGTCTAAACCGGAGGATTCAACGTTACGTGCTTACGTTTACATACACCATCTTTGGTGACAGTCCGACATTTCAGAAAATAAATTTATCCGTGAATATTGTTTTGGAGTTTTAAATTTGTGTTAGTTCATAAACTCACAAATTTACGAGAAGAGATTAGGACTTACGATTTTATTTTAACATCTTTTACGACTAAACCGGAAACCCTAGGATTACGTATTTACGTTTTCGAACTCCGTTTTTGATGAAACAATTTTTATTGGATTCGTTTTGTGACGTTGATTCATAATTTATAAAAACGTTTTTTTGTAAAACGACCGGAGGGCACGCAAATCGAGGAAACTAGAATCGAGGAATACCCGTAAATTAGTGGGATGGGACAAGTTTTACACTTGCCCACCCCACTAAGTGTGGCATCCAACATTAAGCCACCTCACCCCATGAGGTGTCCAAGCTTAACTAATAAGCTTCAACACATGTACTAGCCTAACATCTAAGCAAAAGTTACCTCAAAACCATCCAACACTAAACCATTATCTCACAAAACACACATGCAATACCACTCTCATTTCTCTCCTCCCTCTCTCTAAAATTCGCCCCAAAACCATCATCAAACACCCCTATTTGATCTATTTTAGCCATAAAATCATGTGTTATTCATACACATGATGATGCTCCTTTGAAGCCTTGAAGATTGGAGGTGATTCTAACATCCAAGGAGGTGATTTGGTGATGTCCAAGGGCTGATTTCTCAAGGAGTTTTCATGAAGATCAAAGGCTGATTTCACAAGGAATCTACAAATACTTGGTGATCCTATAAGTGGTGTTGATATCTCATAAGATTGGTTACCCAAAACCAAGTCTTGTTCATCATCAATCCCATCTTTTCATCACTAATGGTGGTATAGAGATTGTTCTTCCTATCTTCTTGTTATTTTGATTATGTAAACATGTATTTTATTTCCTATTGTATATGTATATGATGATTATATGATGATAAAAATGTTATGTGGGGATTTGTTGTTGATAAATATGATTAAAAAGGTGAAAAACTATAAAGAACAAGGCTAAAATCTTGCTTAAAAGTGATGGCTGTATAAAATAGTAAAGAAACAGGTCATGGACTGATAAAATGATGAAGTAGAATCCATTTACAGTAAGCTATATGTCTTGTACACATGTGAGAGTTGGCCATGCAATGGAATCAAAATAATGAGTGAGATATGATCAAAACAAGTTAGGTGGTCTAATCTGAATAAGCAGTTTTGTAGGGACTGTTAAGGAATGATAAACTTAAAATGGGCAGTAGCTATAACTAAGTTAAATGTAGCACATAATATGAAGAACATGTCACCTAAAAATGAGCTTCTAATTCATTATAGAACTCTAGATATGGTAAAAATGGTGAACATGAAGATAAAAATCAGATTTTTAAGAATTAATGTTTATTATTATTATATAAGCACTCACATTTTAATGTATAAAATATAAAAATAAAAACCCACTAACTTATAAAACTTATTTATATAAATATATAAAAGGTTAATTAAATGGATAAATTATATAAATGGTAGTGAAATAATATTTATAAGTAATAAAAACTATAAACTTGATTTTTACGACTTTTTCGGCTATTGCCGTAAAATTAACGTTTTTCGCCAAATAAAACTTAGACGACCAAACCCGTCTAATGTAAAGTTTATAAAAGTCATATACTGATGTATAAGTAACTAATACAAGTAAAAACCGATAAAACCCGAACTATAAGAAATACGGACATTTACGAGCTAACTAAACATATTGGACTAATACTTGGACTAATAATTGGACTAAATAAGATAAACACTTATAAAAAGAACTTATTGGGCTTAACCCATTTAGGCCCAACTTGTAAAGTGTAGATACTGATAATATAAGTATAACATGGATTAATACAAGTTAAAGAACTTATAATAAGTTTATTGGACCTAAAACACGTAAATAGGTAAAACTAGTAAACTAGTAAGAAGATACCAATACGTAAACACTAAAATGAGTAAACGAGAATATGTAAACCCACTTGATCATCATATATATATAATCATCATATGTATAAATAATTGTTATTTTTATAAAGTCATTGGACATGAGTCTAAGACGAGTATTAATTGTCTAGGTTTCCGTGATTGAAGCACGTACCGTACGTCCGAATTGCCGATAACCCGCCTTCCCATATCAACGTGAGTTCATAGCCTCGCACTCTTTTAAATGTTTTTATGAAATGTTTTATAAACCCGCGAGGGAGATAACATGTTAGTTTTTATAAAATAGGACACCATTTGTCCCGATTGTTTGTTTATTGATTTGGACCCGAATGATTGAATGACCCGATTATATGACCTGATAAATGATTAAAGGACCCGATAGATGAAATTAAATGGATTATTAAAGTTAGGTTATGTCACTAAAAGTCCCATTAGCATGAATTGTGAACTACCGGGATTTGGTAGACGCTTGTGCATATAATAGTACTATTTGGGGATGATCACCCCAGTTCGCGCCTTGACGGTTGATCCCCGTCGTGCCACATTGATTGGTAAGCGAATTTATGTATGAGAAGATTTCCATAGCGTGACCTTTGTGACGACACGCTACTTTAGATGGGCAAATTGAGTATCGGGTTAGCTACCCGTTGTTCGTTTAGTAAGGTAACAATGTCATGCGGCTTATAATAATCCAAAACTAACGAAATAGTACTAGACGCTCCGAATTACGATGTATTGCCTGACTAGCAATACAGGGTCATACTATTGATATTATGTTCGTGTTTTGGTTTTCATAACCGTATTCATATAACGGTTTTTATTTTCATACAACGTCATAAGACGTATTGTATGATGTTTTTACGACATTGGCTCGTATAATGATTTTTAAGGCAATCGCCTATATTATGATTTTGATGAAGATTTGTATAAAATGACTTTGGCTATTTTATAGCCTATTAAAATGATTTGTACAAAATGATTTTCAGTAATAATTTTATACTGATATTATATTGATGGATTTTATTAAACTCTATGAATTCACTCGGCGTTATCGCTGACCTTTTCTTTTAACATGTTTCATCTCAGGTACTTGAAGGTAATTCTCGGGAAGACGACAAGAATTCATGGCCCGCACTTAAACAATATTTTCCATTCAAATATTTTGTAAAACTTTGTATGAAATGTAATGACTTGGGACCGATGTAACTTTGATATTTATGAATGGAAATGCTTTATTAATAAACGACGCGATTTTTATGCGTTGTCTATGATGTGAGTAATGTGCTATCCCGTAACACCAACTAGTCTTCCGCTGTATTGAGTTGTATAAATTTGGGGGTGTTACAGTTTGGTATCAGAGCTCTCGTTATAGAGAACGAAAGATTTTTAAAACTAATGTTTTGAATAAAACTTTTCAAAATCTTTTAACTATAAACATTTTTCTAAAAATGTCTAAAAATCTTTTGACTATAACGGTGCCGAAGAATTCCCGAGTTACCGACAAGGCCAGACTGAGAAGTGTTATTTTAATATATATATAACTTGGATTATATATATATGATGTAATTTTATTACATGATTGTTTGATGATTATTTTGATTTTTATACGAGGTATTTATACGACGTAGATTGTCACAAGAAACCCTAACTCCCCTAACAAATCAATTGAAGCTATTCTTGTAGGAATTCTAGCTATCCTAGATCTAAACCGAGTTGCGGATATTTATGATCCCAACAAATGGTTGATATTCGTAGAAATGTAGATATTAGTTGATTGTGATATTGAAGAAGAATTGGCGAGATTAAATCTGATATCGATGTCATGACGATCTTTTCTTATAGAGTGGAGTTTGACAAAACATTACCACCTAGAAAGATGTCATCTGATTCGTTGTCATCCAATTCTTAAATTGAAATCGAAAGGGTGAATGTTGCACTTGAGGCTGTCATTGGAACCATTACCCAAAAAGCCTCATGCCACTAGTACCTTTCCGAGAAGTCTAACTGAATGATCAAGTCATTTCATACTAGTGACTCATTTGATAATTGTTGTTGTAAGAGATATAGGATTGGAAATTAAGTGTTGATTCATATCGAGCTTTTATTGCCCTATTAAGGTTTATAAATAAGGTTGAAGTGTTTGAGAATGAAGTAGGATATCGCATTGAGTATAAGTTGATTAAAAACTTGAATAAAGTAAAACTTAACCTGTATGGAATATGAGATTGTTAAGAGGAAGTCGTTAAGTTCTTTGATTTAATTATAAGGATTGTTGGTCCGTGTTAAGGGTTGTTCCTAGGCCATTGTCCAATAATGAGGATGCCCAGTGTCCAGGAAATAAATTGAAGAAATCTTCTTCTGAATTGGGACTGATGGATCCTCCGGGACATGTGGAACACCTAATGACTCTTGTAGATTACTATTCATTGTGGTATCTTTTAAAAATCCCTAACTTAACTGAGATATCAGTTGGTAGGATGAGTTCTAAGAATTGTATGACATAGTGACACGCAATGTGTTACGGTACATTTTGACTTGTTTGTGATTAATGAAAAGACTACCTTTGATTGCTAAATTCTACATGTATTGATGTTATCTATCTTTTATTGCTTCTTCCTAATGTTCGCATTAGTAATGAAACCATTGAACAAGTACTCATCTTAAATTAAGTTACGTTGTGGATTATTCTCTTTGTATTCCCGAGTGCCATCGAAGTCACGAACCTCATGATTAAGTGGCCAAGCCCATTTCCTATTATATTGAAGATAGTTCTTGGTGAACAACCTTTCATCACTCTTTTGCAGATCACTCATTGTTTTTATAAGATAAAACAGTATCCTTTTAGAAAATTGAATTTTCATCACTATAAGGATTATTCAAAGTGAGATTTATAAGTGATTGTTATCAAAATGAAGTTGTTTATAAAACACCTTGGAAAACTTAGTTGTTTTCATAACAAGGAAAAATTTTTGTAAATTTATTTTTGATTCTTATTTAAGAATTAAGCATGTAAATGTTTTTATTATAAAACATGATGGTAATGTTTTGACGAACTGAGTATTGCATCGTTAGTCTTGAAATTGTATATAGTTGCGCGCCTACATACAATTTGGAATGGACCATGCAAGGCTGATTAGTAGTCACCATAAAACTGATTAATAAACACTAAATTTTCTTTGAAGATTGTGGAAGATTAAAATTTAAGAGATCTGCAAGAAGTGAAATATAGGGACACAGTGTTAGGGACACCTACATATGTGCCCGTACTATTTATTCTTCTGAGTTGAATTTACTCATCTGTGGAAATTGTCTTATTTGACAATTGACAATTCTTTCTTGTCCAATTCTCCCGTAGTGAGATTCTTAGGAAAAGTATCTGATTACCGAGTGTTGATACCCGATTGGATGTATCGACGTTCCTATCACTTCTTTTGATTTGATTTCATTTGAATGACCTGGGTAACGATCCGAGGAGCTTTCGAATGCGTACTCAAATTATGAAAACATGGGATATATTCATATTCGTTAAATGTTTTCGTCTCTATCTGATTTGAAATTATCTCGCATAGATTTTGCGTTGACCTTACTCTTTAGATGATAGTTGTGTCTCCATATATCCTTGAATTTGTGAAGGATTATGAATTATTATTAGTCTTTTGAGAAGTTCACATCTTATCGACGGCAATAAAACTGGAAAGTTGATAGTGCCAGTAGAATGGATTGATTGATTATGACATGACGACATTGTCTTAATTGATGGGAACTCGAATAGAATTCCCCTAAATGATAAGATGTTGATTATCAAAGGTGATCTAAATAATTCTTGATGGATGACCATATCCTGTATTTAGACTTGAAATTATATTGTGAATGGTTGTGAATTAGTCATAGATATTATAATCTAGAAAGAACCTAATATGAATTTATTAAAAGATGATAATGTTATCTTAAAATTTAGGAAGTATTTGTTGATGAATTACCTAGACTTTTGCCATTAAGGCAAGATTGAATTTGGTACTGATTCTATTCCCGGTGCTGCACCTGTGGCTTGTGCACTGTATGTCAGCACCATCTGAATTAAAGGAATTACCGTACAACTGAGAGAGTTTTCGGAGAAAGATTTTATTATACCAAGCCTGTCATCATGAAGAGCTATGGTGTTATCATTCCTTATATTTATAGATTACTGTGACTGAGTAAATTGACAATCGAAAACGATATCCATAACTCGAAATGGAAGATTTGTTCGATCATTTACAAGGTTCTAGCGTATGTTTTAAAGATTTGATCCATAGCATGGTTATCATCAACTTCGCATCTGCGAAAGAGATTATCTATTCCAATCACTACATTCGGTACTTGTAATGAACATTATGAGTTTCACGTGGTGACGTTTGGATTGACTAATACACATGTAGCATTCATAAATTTGGTGAATCACGTGTGTAGGCTGTAATTTGATAAATTCATGCTCGCGATCATTAAGGACTATATGTTTGTTTATAAGAATAAGAATGAGTTAATAATTATTTATAGTTTGCCCTGAATTGGCCGAACAACGAAAACTTGTACCTTGAATAATTAACATGAGATTAAAGACTTAAACCTTTACATTATTTGACTATGTGATTAATAGCTAATGGAATCTATACTGACTCTTCAAACTAGAAGTCATTTAAGACTTTGAGTTATACTAAAAAGAAAATGAAAATATATTTTGACAAATGTTTTAACAAAGGTTTTAAGGGATTATTCCCTTATACACAAACCATTTAACTAAACTTCTGTTTAGGGGTAAATGTTTGTGTATACCTTAAGAAAAACTAAGAAGGATTGAGGAAACCCATTTAAACCATAACTTGAAATTTGAAACGAAAACTTTTACTTTTCAACTAAGAAAATTGTGACCAAAGTATAAATAAAGATTTTTCGAACATTTACGAATCTCATTAATTATTTTCAGTAAATCAACAAAAATCTTGTAAATAAAATTTAAAATTATTTTAAACATTTTCATATAATTGGACGGACTAAGAAATTTAAAATCTCTACATTTACATTTCATAAAGATTGAATATTTAATATTTAACTAGACGTAATAATTACTGACGCTTTAGACGACGGATTGAGTAAAACGAATAAAGATGATAGTTGAGAAGAAACTAAAACTCAGAAAATGTGAAGAAATAATTTTTGAATAAATATGGACATGATAATTATATCATCAGGAAAAATGAATATAATTACTGACACATTATGTATAAAAGGATAAAGAACCAATTAGGACATGTTCCTTAGTAATGACTGTGCAAAATAAATTGCCAAACAATTTAAAATATAGCAAATGTTTGTAAAAAGGATAATATAAATAGTGAAAGGTTTCACGGATTGTGTGAACCATTAGAATTGAGAAGCCGATAGCGTTAAATGTTTTAAAGGCCACTTGTGGTTACCTAAATATGGAGGATTGTGAGATATAGTTATGTTGGAATTTGTAAGTATAAGTATTCTATTCATGATATTTCTAACTAGAAGTATCTTTGTCTGAAGAAGTTGTACTAAAGGCAATTATGAAGGCAAACATCGCCTCATACATTAGTTAACATCTAGCTATTGCAAAGGTCATCATCTAAATTTGATTCGATTTGGGTCATCGTCGACAGACTGACCAAATCTGCTAATATCATTCCTGTTAATGATAAATGCAAAAGAGTTATGTAAACATAGTGTGCCTGTATCGAACATCTTTATCAAGATCCTCGCTTCGCATCGAATTTCTAGAGATTTGCTCAGAAATCATTGAGAACGAACCTTGATGAGAGAACTATATACCACCCCAATCGAAGGGACGAGGTAAAGTAACGATACAAAATACTATAAGCGCTGTTCTATGTTTGAATGATTGACCTTTAGTAATAGACCGTATAATCGTTTTCCTTTGGAAAGATTATCATTGATAATCATCGCATTAGGATTGAGATCGAATCTTGTTAGGATCTAAATATTAGAGCATCTGTAAGCAAGAGTTGAGATGAAGACATCCGACATACACTCATTGTGAGTTGGACATGTCTCTTAGGTTTAAGGTTTCCTATGATGGCGAACCTAACCTTACAAAATATACGACCCGCGAAATCTGTAATGATTGTTGAAATTAGGATTTGATTATTGACTGCCGATAGTGGGCAAGAGGTTATGTGAATATGAAATGTAGATCTTGAAGTGCCAAATGGGTAGCGAAGTTATGCCACAATTTTTAACCTTGGAAAAATGAATTCATGATCTGACAAATCATGGGATATAAGTCCCCGTTGTATGGGACCATTGAAATGATGTAAAAGTTGGGATTGAAAGGCATATAAGCTGGATCTACCCTAGGACTTCAAGAACTGCATGAATTATGTTTCGTAAATCGAACTTGATGGAATATCTATCAAGTTAAAAATCTAAATTCTTTTTAATAAAGTTTAGATCGGCGAAAAGTTGCATTCATCAAAAACCCGTGAATATCATGGATAGAGAAAGTAAGTCAACATTAAGCCTGATCTTATTCCCGTAGTTATGTTTGATGAAACTCGCGTATTATAATGGATTACACTTATGAGAAAAGACCGAATGTGGAGGAAATACCCACATGGCTTTAACTCTATAAGAAGCGAGTAGTAAGGTAAGATGATCTTTGAGGACAAAGATCCTGTTTAGGGGTAAATGCTGTGACAATCCGTCAATTTATGGTTGATATTTTATTCTCAATATTTATTTCAAAATATTATTTTAATGTTACAATATGAACTCACTTATTTTTGGGAAGTAATTTGAATTTACGTCTTGAAGTAGCATCGACTACGTCTAAACCGGAGGATTCAACGTTACGTGCTTACGTTTACATACACCATCTTTGGTGACAGTCCGACATTTCAGAAAATAAATTTATCCGTGAATATTATTTTGGAGTTTTAAATTTGTGTTAGTTCATAAACTCACAAATTTACGAGAAGAGATTAGGACTTACGATTTTATTTTAACATCTTTTACGACTAAACCGGAAACCCTAGGATTACGTATTTACGTTTTCGAACTCCGTTTTTGATGAGACAATTTTTATTGGATTCGTTTTGTGACGTTGATTCATAATTTATAAAAACGTTTTTCGTAAAACGACCGGAGGGCACGCAAATCGAGGAAACTAGAATCGAGGAATACCCGTAAATTAGTGGGATGGGACAAGTTTTACACTTGCCCACCCCACTAAGTGTGGCATCCAACATTAAGACACCTCACCCCATGAGGTGTCCAAGCTTAATTAATAAGCTTCAACACATGTACTAGCCTAACATCTAAGCTAAAGTTACCTTAAAACCATCCAACACTAAACCATTATCTCACAAAACACACATGCAATACCACTCTCATTTCTCTCCTCCCTCTCTCTAAAATTCGTCCCAAAACCATCATCAAACACCCCTATTTGATCTATTTTAGCCATAAAATCATGTGTTATTCATACACATGATGATGCTCCTTTGAAGCCTTGAAGATTGGAGGTGATTCTAACATCCAAGGAGGTGATTTGGTGATGTCCAAGGGCTGATTTCTCAAGGAGTTTTCATGAAGATAAAGGGCTGATTTCACAAGGAATCTACAAATACTTGGTGATCCTATAAGTGGTGTTGATATCTCATAAGATTGGTTACCCAAAACCAAGTCTTGTTCATCATCAATCCCATCTTTTCATCACTAATGGTGGTATAGAGATTGTTCTTCCTATCTTCTTGTTATTTTGATTATGTAAACATGTATTTTATTTCCTATTGTATATGTATATGATGATTATATGATGATAAAAATGTTATGTGGGGATTTGTTGTTGATAAATATGATTAAAAAGGTGAAAAACTATAAAGAACAAGGCTAAAATCTTGCTTAAAAGTGATGGCTGTATAAAATAGTAAAGAAACAGGTCATGGACTGATAAAATGATGAAGTATAATCCATTTACAGTAAGCTATATGTCTTGTACACATGTGAGAGTTGGCCATGCAATGGAATCAAAATAATGAGTGAGATATGATCAAAACAAGTTAGGTGGTCTAATCAGAATAAGCAGTTTTGTAGGGACTGTTAAGGAATGATAAACTTAAAATGGGCAGTAGCTATATCTAAGTTAAATGTAGCACATAATATGAAGAACATGTCACCCAAAAATGAGCTTCTAATTCATTATAGAACTCTAGATATGGTAAAAATGGTGAACATGAAGATAAAAATCAGATTTTTAAGAATTAATGTTTATTATTATTATATAAGCACTCACATTTTAATGTATAAAATATAAAAATAAAAACCCACTAACTTATAAAACTTATTTATATAAATATATAAAAGGTTAATTAAATGGATAAATTATATAAATGGTAGTGAAATAATATTTATAAGTAATAAAAACTATAAACTTGATTTTTACGACTTTTTCGGCTATTGCCGTAAAATTAACGTTTTTCGCCAAATAAAACTTAGACGACCAAACCCGTCTAATGTAAAGTTTATAAAAGTCATATACTGATGTATAAGTAACTAATACAAGTAAAAACCGATAAAACCCGAACTATAAGAAATACGGACATTTACGAGCTAACTAAACATATTGGACTAATACTTGGACTAATAATTGGACTAAATAAGATAAACACTTATAAAAAGAACTTATTGGGCTTAACCCATTTAGGCCCAACTTGTAAAGTGTAGATACTGATAATATAAGTATAACATGGATTAATACAAGTTAAAGAACTTATAATAAGTTTATTGGACCTAAAACACGTAAATAGGTAAAACTAGTAAACTAGTAAGAAGATACCAATACGTAAACACTAAAATGAGTAAACGAGAATATGTAAACCCACTTGATCATCATATATATATAATCATCATATGTATAAATAATTGTTATTTTTATAAAGTCATTGGACATGAGTCTAAGACGAGTATTAATTGTCTAGGTTTCCGTGATTGAAGCACGTACCGTACGTCCGAATTGCCGATAACCCGCCTTCCCATATCAACGTGAGTTCATAGCCTCGCACTCTTTTAAATGTTTTTATGAAATGTTTTATAAACCCGCGAGGGAGATAACATGTTAGTTTTTATAAAATAGGACACCATTTGTCCCGATTGTTTGTTTATTGATTTGGACCCGAATGATTGAATGACCCGATTATATGACCCGATAAATGATTAAAGGACCCGATAGATGAAATTAAATGGATTATTAAAGTTAGGTTATGTCACTAAAAGTCCCATTAGCATGAATTGTGAACTACCGGGATTTGGTAGACGCTTGTGCATATAATAGTACTATTTGGGGACGATCACCCCAGTTCGCGCCTTGACGGTTGATCCCCGTCGTGCCACATTGATTGGTAAGCGAATTTATGTATGAGAAGATTTCAATAGCGTGACCTTTGTGACGACACGCTAATTTAGATGGGCAAATTGAGTATCGGGTTAGCTACCCGTTGTTCGTTTAGTAAGGTAACAATGTCATGCGGCTTATAATAATCCAAAACTAACGAAATAGTACTAGACGCTCCGAATTACGATGTATTGCCTGACTAGCAATACAGGGTCATACTATTGATATTATGTTCGTGTTTTGGTTTTCATAACCATATTCATATAACGGTTTTTATTTTCATACAACGTCATAAGACGTATTGTATGATGTTTTTACGACATTGGCTCGTATAATGATTTTTAAGGCAATCGCCTATATTATGATTTTGATGAAGATTTGTATAAAATGACTTTGGCTATTTTATAGCCTATTAAAATGATTTGTACAAAATGATTTTCAGTAATAATTTTATACTGATATTATATTGATGGATTTTATTAAACTCTATGAATCACTCGGCGTTATCGCTGACCTTTTCTTTTAACATGTTTTATCTCAGGTACTTGAAGGTAATTCTCGGGAAGACGACAAGAATTCATGGCCCGCACTTAAACAATATTTTCCATTCAAATATTTTGTAAAACTTTGTATGAAATGTAATGACTTGGGACCGATGTAACTTTGATATTTATGAATGGAAATGCTTTATTAATAAACGACGCGATTTTTATGCGTTGTCTATGATGTGAGTAATGTGCTATCCCGTAACACCAACTAGTCTTCCGCTGTATTGAGTTGTATAAATTTGGGGGTGTTACACTTCTACCAGGAACCATGGAAACGGTAGGGACCAGAACCAGAGAGGTTCACAGACTAGCCGTCCAGCTATCACCAGTACTCAATCTTACGATTATTCGCATTGTCCTTTGTACCCTATTATCATATCTCATGTAAAATGTTTTATCAGGTCCTCGGCCTGCCAGAGCACCTGCTGGAGGATATACTTATCCTCTTTGCTCTACTTGCCACAGTAGGCACCCAGGGCCATGTCGTCGTGACACTGACGCATGCTTCAAGTGTGGTCTTCCTGGCCATCGCATGAAGGACTTCTGTAAGGGCGAGATGGAGGGAACATCGGGACATGCTGATACCAAGCCGCCTCCTACCACTGGACGTGTATACACGACATCTCGAGACCAGGCCAACAAGTCTACAGGTACCATCACTGGAATCTTGTATATGTATGGTCGGGCTGTGTGTGTGCTATTTGATACGGGTGCTACTCACTCGGTCATTTCTACTGCTTATGCCAAGAACATTAGGATGCTCCCCATGCCACTAGATAAAAGACTTACTATTTCCACGCCCTTGAGGGACTCTATATTAATCACCCATGTATACAAGAGTATTCCCTTAGAATTTGACGATAGGGTTCGTCCTGTTGACGCACTTCCACTGGACATGAATGACTTTCACATGATTTTGGGCTTAGATTGGCTATCCAAGCATCATGCTACCATAGGCTGCCATTCATATCGAGTCATCTTCGGTGATGTTAATGCACCAAAGTACATTCACAACGGGTTCGTACCCGGAAGGTCTGTACAAATCATATCTACCCTGCAAGCACGTGCACTACTGTCACATGGTTGCGAGGGTTATCTAGCTACGGTTCACGACATGGATGCTGAATCTCCATCAATTCAGGATCAGCCAATAGTGTCGGAATTCCAAGATGTATTTGCAGAAGAACTTCCGGGCATACCACCTACACGAGAAGTGGAATTCAATATCGATCTTATTCCAAGAGCTGAACCGATCTCCAAAGCTCCTTATCGCATGGCTCCCATAGAGTTAAAGGAGCTGAAGGATCAACTGCAAGAACTTCTAAAACGAGGTTTCATTCGGTCGAGCGCATTTCCATAGGGCGCACCGGTCTTATTTGTTAAAAAGAAGGATGGATGTATGCGTCTTTGCATAGACTATCGCGAGCTCAACAAGATTACTATCTGGAATAGGTATCCACTGCCGCGTATAGACGATCTGTTTGACCAACTTCAAGGGGCCAAACACTTCTCCAAGATTGATCTTAGGTCAGGCTATCATCAACTACGGGTTAAGGAGCAGGACATCGCCAAGACTGATTTTCGTACCCGCTATAGCCACTAAGAACTTGTAGTCATGCCATTCGGCCTGACCAATGCTCCAGTAGTGTTCATGGATTTGATGAACAGAATCTTCCATGAATTTCTGGACAAGTTCGTCATTGTCGTCATCGATGACATCCTGATTTTCTCAAAGTCTAAGGAGGAACACGAAGACCATCTTCGTACAGTACTACAGATTCTTCGCCAGAAGCAGCTGTATGCTAAATTCTCCAAGTGTGAGTTCTGGTTAGACAAGGTGGCATTCTTAGGTCACATTGTATCAGCAGAAGGAATCACTATGGATCCAGCGAAGGTTGAGGCTATTACGAAGTGGCCGAGGCCGACATCAGCGACTGAAGTTCGCAGTTTTTTAGGCTTAGCTGGCTATTACCGTAGGTTCGTGGAGAACTTTTCCTGCTTAGAACTACCATTGACCAAACTGATGCGGAAAGGGGAGAAATTCGTCTGGGTCTAACATGGGAATCTTGATGTTGTGGTTTGATGAGGAGGAGGAGTTTACTTCTGGGGATGATGATTTTAGGGTTTTGTGAAAATTAGGGTTTTTGGTGATTTAGGGTTCTTGTGTTCTTTTTAGATCAAAGATTCTCAACAAGCTATGATACCACTTGTTGATCCCAAAATTAGATCGATTTAGCTTGTGTAAACGAGATTAGATCAAGTTAAACACGTAGAGAAACTTTGTTGTGTATAAAACAATTTAAGTATTATGCGGAATTAATACTCAAATAAGAATACACAAACGACTGTAAAACAAACTTTCACTTGATTGATTAGAACAAACTTGCTTACAATGAAAGTATTAAACGTATGACAAACTTATATGAAACAAAACCTAAAGGTCTTCTTTTATAGACATAAGAAGCCTTGTACAAGAGTCTACGTATCAGCTATTCTAGGTAAAGATAAATATAGAAAATACATTGTTGATCCTATCTTTACTAGAAACAAACTAGAAACATAATACGCGTAGACCATATCTTTCTATCAGTGCTTGACTTCAACCTATCAACGCTTGACATCTTCCTGTCAACGCTTGATCTGTCAACGCTTGTTTTCTTCTTATCGACGCTTGTTTTCTTCTTGTCAGCGTTCAAGTGTACTGGCTACATTTTATTCCCAACATGAGGATTGTCGGTTTAGGGGGAAGCTATTAAAAGCTTCTACATCAAGATTATGTGGCATGAATTAGGGGGAAGTTAATTCAGAAGCTTCTCCTTAAACAGAAGTATATCAGTTACTTAGCTCGTGCCATTACAGTATTTCTTCTACAAGTTACTACAAAGATGATTCGTTTTGAAGTGAAGACTTGAAGTCAAAGGCCTTAGAAGACTTCATCAGAATTGGACGCTTCATGGAAGCTTTTGTTCTTAATCATTATGTACTTGTTAGGAAAAATATTGTAAGGAATTCTACACGTCATCCCATGGAGGAAGATTGTTGGAAATTCACTTTATATGACGACATTTAAGAATTCCCATTAGTTATCATAGTCACTTACGCAAAGACTAGACTAGGAAACTATGTCTAGTGTAGGTGCGTGAGTGACTATAAATACCCCTTCAAGACTTCCAAGGAGGGGTTGTTGTTTGTGTTTTCTCATTTATTATACACTTTGCCTTTCTCTTTCTATAACACCTTCAACCCTCTCTCTAAACTTAACAATGGCTGCCACCATCATATACCACCCTACTAGACCACCGTATCTATAATATAGCAAACCCACATTAATACTAACATAATTAATTATTACAAAAACTTTTACAACAAGAAGAGAGATACCTTACTTTCTTCTTGATCTCCAAGGAGAGTTAAACCCACTATTGCGCTTATGTTTGTATGTGACATACCTATGTATAAAAGCCCAAGTAAAATGCTTCTTTTGATATCCTAAGGCTTTGACAGCTTGATTTATCATAACATCCTTATCATGACTAAAAATTGGCCTCCATTCAATGTCAGCAGGCACCTTTTTGTATTGAAAGTTGTCAAAATTTGGTTTAAATTTTACTTCAGCATCAGAAACACTATTCCCAAAGGAATAGTTTTCAGGATGGATTTTTTGATAATCTAAACTAGATTTCCTTTGAAAAGAAACCCTTTCATGAGGTTGTGCTACATAGGGTTTTGGTCTAGCACTACCAAATTGAGGTCTTGAGTTGACAATGGTCCTAGGCTTTGATCTTGAATATGCTACAAAAGATGTTGGTCTAGGAACAAAAGGAAGTGGTCTAGAATTTCCAAAAAGGTTACGTTCTAACATAATTATTTACCCAGACAGAATGATAACTTCCAGAATGTGGTCTTAGGTGAAAAGGCCTACCAACATTAATAGGTCTGCCAATTACAACAAGAAGAGAGATACCTTACTTTCTTCTTGATCTCCAAGGAGAGTTAAGGTCAATATCAATAACATTTTTGAAAGAAACAAACCCACTATTGCGCTTAAGTTTGTATGTGACATACCCATCAACAAAATCCCAAGTAAATTGCTTCTTTTGATATCCTAAGGCTTTAACAACTTGATTTATCATAACATCCTTGTCATGACTAAAAATTGGCCTTCATTCAATGTTAGTGGGCACCTTTTTGTATTGAAAGTTGTCAAAATTTAGTTTAAATTTGACTTCATCATCAGAAACGCTATTCCCAAAGGTGTAGTTTTCAGGATGGATGTTTGATAATCTGAACTAGCTTTCCTTTGAAAAGAAACCCTTTCATGAGGTTGTGCTACAAAGGGTTTTGGTCTAGCTGGTCTTAAGTTGACAATGGTCCTAGGCTTTGCTCTTGATTGATCTACAACAGATGTTGGTATAGGAATAAAAGGAAGTGGTCTAGCATTCCCAAAATAAGGTTATGATCTTACATAATTATTTACCGAGTCAGAATGATAACTTCTAGAATGTAGTCTTGGGTGAAAAGGCCTACCAACATTTATAGGTCTACCAGAATAACTGGTGTTGGTCTACCATAATTAAATTGGCTAGCACCATTAATTTGTCTTGACCAATTTCTACCAAATGTTGTTTTGGGAAACATCCTAGTATTAGAACTTTGGATGGTCTTATTATGATAGAAGCTATTATTGACCCTATTAAAGTTGTTCCCAGTTCCCACATATTTTCTTTGATTTTCTCTACAATAAGAGTGTAGGTAATCAAATATACCACATTTATAACAAGATTTACCATTTCTACTTTTTTGGTTTCCCCTAAATTTGTTGGACTTGTACATTTCAACATACTTAACACTTTTCTTAACATGATGATATTTAGGAGCATTGGTGTTTAACTTACCAGCAATTTGAAAAATGGCTTTCTCTTCTAACTTAGTTGTAGTATGAGAATTTGTGCTATCTGAACTACTTAGTTCAAAAGCTAAAACCTTAGTCTGAGTACCAACACTAGTGCTAGTGGTTGGTGTAACTTGTCGAATGTCAACACAAGTTTTGCTAGTTGAAGTAGCACCATCATTTTCCTTTTCAAACTTGATTGGGACAAATTCTGGTTCCTCTTTCTTTTGAAACTCTAGCAAACTAGTATATGACAAATCTGCCATAAGAGGAAAGTACACAAAAGGAGGCTCAACAACATGGTAATTACCATTATATCTTAGTACCTACTTGCACTTATCAAGAACCTGACTGTCAATCATCTTTTCTAGACTCTTGGTGGCATTATCAAAAAATTTGAACTTAACTTCATTTTCAATATTACTAGACTTACTAGTTTCAAGCTTAGATGTAAATTCAGAAATGCAAGAGCCCGAGTTGCTATTTTCCTTTTCAAAAGAATGATATAGTCCTTAAAAGCCAATTCTTGTTCTTTATTGCATGATATATGCTCTTCTCGCATTTTAAGACCTTTTTTGTAAAACCCGCATGCTTTTACCATGAATAGTACCCTTTAGATCATACGTACAAGATTAAAACTTTCCTTTTATAGCATGTTTACGTTCACGTATAAGAAATTTAAGTATTACGTACGTGTTAGAACACGATAAGTATTTATTACGTATGAACACACGATAATTATTCAAATAATAATTATAATCACGAACATGCGATCATGAAATCATGAACGTAATTTAATCACGAGTTAATTTTATTTACGTATATATATTTATTACGAACACGAATAAATATATTAAGTCACGATCAATAATTAATTAGAACACATAAAACACGAACACGATAAAACACGAACACACTATAAGTTTTAGACTCGGAAAAGGTACGGGTTACCCCATGTGGGGCCCCCTACCCGCGGCTATACCAAGAGAATGGGCCAAGCCCATTTTAATTTTTACTAACAAGGAGGGTTAAGGTAAAAACTTGTTTCACTTTTCACAAAATCAAGAAAATAACATAACCCTAAAAGTTTTTCTCCTTCTCCTTTGTTCTCTTTTGGCCGCCGGTTATACATCACCAAAAGGGGGTGTTCGGTTGATTTTTGATCTTGAATATTGTGCAAGCATTCGTGTGTGTTCATCCTTAATTGATCCACGTATTCGGTATACCTTTTTAACCCTTTTATTTTATGTTTTGATTTAATGAATCACATAAAATCATGATGTTTTTAAAAACTAATAAAAAACAATTATTAAAACATGTCTATGATTATGAGGTAAATCAAAAAAGGGTTTTAGGGGTGTTTGTTCTAGCCGACGCCTAACCGAACCCCTATGGGGTCTCGGCTTGGCTTATTAACTACCACCGAGACCTAATGGTCTCGGTATGGTGGTGGTGGTCCCACGGCAGCAGCAAACAGGGGGAACCCCGACCTTGGTTCGGGGTATGGTGTTGATTACGGGTCCGGTTCATGGTTTCTAGTCACGGGTCCGGTTCATTGATTATTTTAAGGTTTATGATTTTAATAGTTATGTGTTAAAAATTAAATTAATAAAACATGACATGATTAATTTAATTAACATGACTTAGGTTATAAATTTAATTATTAGATCATGAATTTTAACCTAAGTATTTATTTTTTTAGACTTTATAATTAACTAATTATTAAAACCATGACTATAATTAATTAATTAACATGACTTAGGTTATATTATTAATAATTAATAATACATGTTTTAACCTAAGTATTTTACCTTATTTAATTATAACATGATATATTTAATTAAATACTTTTAACCTATAGTTTATTTAATTTACATGTAATAATTAATAAACTATACTTTATAAATACATGACTTAGAATAATAATCAGAAAACACTTAAGCTTATATAATTAGCTTATTTAACCAGCTTATATCTAATTATGGAAACTTTCTATTTTTAGAAACTTATTTAATTAGGGCAGCTAATCTATTTATGGAAACTTTCTATTTTTAGAAACTTATCTATTTTAAGCAGTAATTCTATTTTTGGAAACTTTCTATTTTTGGAAACTTTCTATTTTGGAAACTTTCTACTTTTGGAAACTTTCTATTTTTGGAAACTTTCTATTTTTGGTAACTTTCTATTTTTGGAAACTTTCTATTTTAGGAAACATGCTTTTTTTAGAAAGTTACTTATTATTACACAACAAGCATTATAATGCATGAAACATAAGTAATACTTAATCAAAATAGACAGAATATAAGATAAACACAATATAAAGCTTAAAACAGTAAAATATGATATGAACGTATAAAATAAGCTAAGACATGATATAAAACCAGTTACGTATTCAGTAATCAGATACTTATACACGTATGTATTTATGTAGCATTAGTGATATCGAAGTAGGACTCTCTTCTGTTCGTCTTCTTCGTTCACTGGACATAAGGTACAGATTCTCGTCCTTTCAGTATGGACATTCTTTCCTTATTAGGATTCCCCGTATGCAGCCAACTGTTTTCCCGTAGTATAAGTTTATATGTTTGATTGCTTATGTTTAATTAGAATACCTAAAGCCATATACATGCATGACCAGTTTCACCTAGTTATGGAGGTACCATAACCATAACAATAGAGGCACTAGGTTATGACTTCCCCACGGCAGAGTGATTGCTCGTGGCGTCCCTTCAGCTTTTGGCCATATTATTATATTTATCATGTGGGGCGTATGGGTGCATCCTAGTTACATGTTTTTCAGCAGATTGCTCAGTGTGAATGTGGTGTGTGCCTTGCATCCTTTACAAGGAGCTGATCCCTCCTACCCAAAAACCAGTATATTAAATTAGAGGCAGCCCCTCTAATTTTTATGATGAGGTCACCCCTCCAAGTATTCATGCAAGGTGGATTTTCATGACCTATATTGGCTAATGGTAAAATATGTTAAACAGTTTTTACAAGATAAACATAAGGCTTTTCAAACTATAAAACCAGTTTTACTAAGACTTAATCGGGTTATTCGGGACTTAGTTTCTTCCGCTGTTATATGCTTATATGCTTATATTATTCATGCTTTATTATACATCCGTGCACTGAGCGTATTGCTCAGCCGTTTTCCTTTTCATGTTCCCAAAACGGCAGGTACTCAGGGATGCTCGTAGACTTTAAGCGTACGTGCATATGGACTGGAAGCTTTCTATCCTTTCTTTACTTTATGCATTATCTATACTTTGATACTCTTTCCAAGGACATTTGTTTAGTCCTTTCATTTACAGTACTTATGTTTGTGTGTGATGAGCTTTACTTTTGGACTACCGATGTTTGATTCCGATATTTCCTTTTTATGGTCATGTAATGTTTTAGACATTTATCCTTCTATGCTTTGATGACACGCCATAATTACGCGTGACATTCCATTATCAAAATGGGGTGTTACAACTATGGTATCAAAGCCAAGGCTTCGACCTGTAGGCTCTCAAAACATGACCTGTGATTAGTGGGTAGTCACTATGGTCTTCCTAGAACTGACAGTCATTTTTCATGCATTCATCATTTTTATGCATACATATATATGTCATTGTCGCAGGTTTATGACTAAGTAACGGTTGGTACAGGACTGGCCCTATTTAGTCGCATGTGTTTTATCGAAAATTCTAAATTTGGGACCGACCCATAGGCGTCCCCTCGCCATGTGTTTTATTTTGGGTGAACTGACCATAGGCGTTCACTCTCGAGCATACAAAAGTTTTCATAAAGCTGCATTAATAAGTGTGAAAACACTTATCCTTTTACCACTTATTTCCAATAATAACAAGACCAAAACGTGTGATTTATGTCATAAAAGTCGGAATTATGCGTGGTTTGTGTTTTTATTGTGTTTTAGGACCAAAATATGAAAAAGGAAGAAAACACGGGCTTTCACGGGCTTTTATTGAAGAAAACGGGAAAAGACGAAGTCAAAAGATCAAGAGTGCAAAAAGACGGAAGTCCAAGGCCTATTCTGAAGATTTATCGAAGAAAAAGTCTAAAGACGGAAGTTTAACGAAGTCGAAGAACTTAAGTCTAATAGAAGAAGAAAATTAAAAGACAAGTTCAAATCCTGAGACGACAAAGACGAAGAATTAAAGTCGAGTCGAGAAAACGTGAAGAAAGCAAGAAAGAAGATGCAACACATGCACTCCTTCCACCTTCCCTATAAATACCCTCCTAATAGTCATTAGGAGGGGGGTTAGAGTTTTTAGTTAATTTTTCACTTTTTAGTTTTCTCTAGTTTTTAGAGAGAGAAAGTCTTAAACTTTCTCTCACTAGTTCATCTTTTTCTTTTAATCTTTCAAGATTAAACATCTTTGTATTGCTTATTTCATTAATTAAAGTTCCATTTTAAGCTTTTAATCCTTATTCTCATTCTACTTTTCTTTGATTTAAGATTGATTTTGGTGCGATTATTAATAGATCCGTGTTGTTCTTAATGATTTCGTGCTAAAAAGTTAATCTTTTGATCATTTTATAAGTTTTCATTTGATTAAGCTTTAAGACTTTTGTGCTTATTGGCTTATTTTTATGATTAGCTTATTTTTCTTATTAAAAAGTTTATGTTTTTATTATTTAATCTAAAAAGTTGTTTGATTTCGAGTTAGATAAGTTGATTAAAGTGCTTATTCGATTCGGATTTGTAATTGATTCGGGTTGGTTTTGGTATTAGCTTATTGAACTTAGCTTATTACTTAGCTTAACCTCCTTCCACTATTCTCGGAAAGGGTATTAAAACCCCTTTCCGATTGGTTTTTCCGACCGAGCACCATCCTAACCGATTTCCTTGATTTTAGGAAAGGGTTCAAACTCCCCTTTCCGATTGGGCCATTTTCCGACCAGTCCCCATCCCCATATTCCGATTGGTCAATCGGATTAGGGTTTGTGAATTCCGACTGGCATCACTAAGCATTCCGATTGGTGGCTTTGTTCATATTCCGACGGTAAGGTTTTACTTGTTCCGATTGGGATTTGTCCTGTATTCCGATTTGTAACCTTGTTGAACTTTCCGATTGGTAGCATTTTGTCCACATTCCGATTGTTCCTCATATCCATGTTATTCCGATAGGTGCAAATGTGCTTATTCCGATTGGGAATTTCTGAGTATTCCGATTGGTAACTTCGTCCACATCCCGATTGCTTTATTTTGTTGGATATTCCGACCGGTGTCTTTCACTATTCCGACCATCCGATCGGAATACATTCCGATCGGGTCCCCTTTTGGCTTGTTTTGGTTTCTTTCGATGTTACTTTCTTATAGTACTTTTTATTTTCAGAATATTTTCCAAGTGTTAGTTTTATCTAGTGTGTTAGTACTTTTCCATTGTCACCTTTAAGTTTTATGCATTTATTTTTACTCGTCATTCAAATTAATCTTTTAACTTCCATTTTACTCAACGACATTTTAATTACTTGCAAATAGTTTAAACAAACCAAACCATTCTCTTGATTCACCAAAAGACAATTGAGTCGCACTTAAGACCGGTTTTCAATTCGAAAAGACTTGGGACTTCAAAATTTTATATTTGGTGTAAAAAGCCAAGTATTAAATGGCGCCGCTGCCGGCTCTTTTCGTTAAGATAAACGGTTTCTAGTGAGAGACGCATTGAATTTTGGGATCCGTTCGTTGAACGTTATTTTCCTTGCTACAAAAATTTTTTCAAAAATCCAAAAAAATATAAAACTCTTCAAAAATACAAAAACATAAAAAAAAACCTATAAAAACCAAAAAGATTATATAGATATTCTTTGTGTATATTTTTCTTCTGCAGGTGCATGCGTACTAGATCTACGAACTATTCTGAGCCCGAGAATCGTGAAGATTTAGATATGGCTGGTGTTAATAACAACAATAATCACCCACCTCAACACAATTTAAATAATAACAACAACAACAACAATGTCCTTCAACCTGATTTACGAACCATGGAGGAATTGTGCCAACCCACCATGAACGGACGCGGAGGCCCGATTGCACCAATGCACGTCACGGCTCAGGAGTTTTCGTTGAAGCATCATATGATACAGCAAGTGCAAACGAACCCATTTCATGGAATTCCGGATGATGATGCCAACAAACACCTCGACAAATTCATTACCATGACCCAAAGCATGAAGTGTTCCGGTGTTTCTATGGATGACCTTCGCCTTCAACTCTTTCCCCACTCGCTTTTCACCATGCCGAAAAATGGTTTGACCGTCTTCCTAAGAATTCTATTCATACGTGGAACGACATGACTCAACGCTTTTTATCGCGCTACTTTCCCCCATCCATGGTCACTAGCCTTCGTAACCAAATCAGTGGATTTATGCAAGATAATGATGAATCGCTTTTCGATGCTTGGGAACGTTACAATGATTTGATCGACCGCTGTCCTAATCACAATATGCTCCCCGTCACTCTCATTGACACCTTCTACAATGGTCTCACTTTTCGTGATCGTGACACGATCAACGCTGCCGCCGGTGGTACTTTTATGAAAAGGAGACCGGAAGAGTGTCGAGAGTTGATTGAAAACATGACTACTCACCACAAGAATTGGGATTCTTCCGCCTCCTCAAGATCTAATCAGAGAGTCAATGTTTCATCTACTTCTTCCACCACCAACTCGTCTGTTTTGGAACGTGCTATTCTTGATATTAACAAAAGCCTCCAAATTTTGACTTCTAACCAAACTCAACAAGCTAAAGCCATTGTTATTGCTTGTGACACATGTGGTGGTCCTCATTCCTACAATGAGTGTCCTTCTACTCACGGAAATTATTCTGAAGACGTTAACGCAGCATATGGTACTTATCCCACGGGAGGCTATCAAGCTCGCCCTCAAGGAGACCGTAACTTGCTAAGTTATCGCTCCACCAATTATCTTGCTCCTCCCGGTTTCCCTCCTGCAAACCAAAACCAACAACAAAGCTATAACCGAAACAACCAATCCCAACCTCGTGCTCAAAATCAATATCAATCCCAAAGAAACCCATACCCAACTCAAGGAAATTCTCAAGCTTACCAAGCTCCACCTCTCAATCAACCGATGGCCGTAAACCAAGACGTCGAGACGTTCATGAAGACTAATCGTGAGATGGTGACGAATCTTCAGAGTCAATTTGTCAACTTGAAGAATGACATGGTGAAACAAGGGAGCGATATTCGAGCCGAGCTAAGGAATGACATGGCCAAACACAGTGATGCAATTAATGCGAACATGCAAAACTCTTTTAACAATCAAGCTCTTCACCTTCGTGATATGATTGGTTCGCTCATCCAAAGTAATCAACCCTCTTCTTCGGGTACTCTTCCGAGTAACACCGTTGCGAATCCAAGGGGAGAGATGAAAGCAATCACCACTCGTAGTGGAAAAGGTTATATGGAACCCGAGCTTCCTACACCTCCACCCGTGATTGTGAACAAGGAAAAAGAGCAACTTTCCCCACCTCCTTCACCTTCTATCCCCATTTCCCCCCCACCCGTGGTTGTGAGTGATCCTATTCCATTAAAGCCTTCTTCTTCATCCAATATACCTTATCCTTCAAGGTTGAGGAAAGAGAAGCAAAAGAGCAAGGATGATATTCAGGTTTCAAACTTCCTAAAAATGTTTAAACAATTGAATTTTAACATCTCCTTTGCCGAGGCTCTCGCTCACATGCCCAAATACGCTAAAATGTTTAAAGATCTTCTCAGTGATAAAGAAAAGCTTCTTGACATTGCTCAGACCTACCTTAATGAGAATTGCTCCGCAGTGCTCTTAAGGCAACTGCCCACCAAACTTGGTGATCCGGGTCGCTTCTTGATTCCTTGCAACTTCCCGGGAGTAGAGAATTGCATGGCCCTAGCCGATCTAGGTGCCAGTATAAACTTAATGCCTTTAAGTGTTTGGAAGCAATTATCTCTCCCCGAGCTAGTCCCCACCAAAATGACTTTGGAATTAGCCAACCGTACGGTTGCTTATCCAGTGGGGATAGCCGAAGATGTCTTTGTTGGCGTTGATAAATTCACCTTCCCGGCGGATTTTGTCGTCGTTGACTACGAGATGGATCCCCGTGTTCCATTAATCGTTGGACGTCCATTCCTGAGGACCGGTCGCACTCTTATTGATGTAGCCGCAGGCGAAATAATCATGAGAGTTGGTGACGATAAAATTGTCTTCAACATGGGTAAGATTTCTAAGCAACCTTATTCATATGAGAGTGTTAATGCTATTGATGTTCTCGATGAGGCTTGTGAAGAACATTTTCATGATGCTTGCAAAAGTACTCTTTCTTCTCTACCCAATGTTGAGACCGTTGCCTCAATTGCTCCAGCATTGACTCCTTTTGGAGAAAGTGACTTGGATGATTTCGAAGCTAGCTTGGGTCCTCTCGATATTAAGTATGATAATTTGTCCACCAATTAGGATGAAGATATTCGTATTATTGAGAGACTTCTCAATGAGGACCCGTTGTCTCCTCCTGCTCCTAAAGAGGTGACTAATGATGATCCATCGTTAGTTTCACCATCTATTGAGGATCCTCCTACTCTTGAGCTTAAGGACCTACCTCCTCATCTTGAGAACGTTTTTCTGGAAGACGAAGAGAAGCTTCCGGTCATCATCGCAAAGGATCTGAAAGAAGACGAAAAAGCCCGACTTGTCGCTGTTTTGAAGAAGCATAAACGCGCTATCGCTTGGAAAATCTCCGACATCCGTGGAATTGATCCTCACTTTTGCACACATAAAATTCTCATGGAGGACGACTTTAAGCCCACAATTCAAAGTCAACGAAGGGTGAATCCTAAAATCCATGAAGTCATCAAAAAAGAGGTTATCAAACTTCTTGATGCGGGTATGATTTACCCTATTTCGGATTCACCATGGGTTAGTCCAGTCCATTGTGTGCCTAAGAAAGGCGGAATCACCGTTGTGCCCAATGCAAACAACGAGTTAATTCCTACCCGTCTCGTTACTGGGTGGAGAGTTTGTATAGACTACCGCAAACTCAATGATGCCACGAGAAAGGATCATTTCCCTCTACCTTTCATGGACCAAATGCTTGAACGTCTAGCTGGTAATGAATATTACTGCTTTCTGGATGGTTTCTCGGGTTATTTTCAAATACCCATCGATCCCCAAGATCAAGAGAAGACAACATTCACTTGTCCCTATGGCACATTTGCTTATAAACGAATGCCTTTTGGCTTATGCAATGCCCCCGGGACTTTCCAAAGGTGCATGTTGGCTATCTTCCATGACATGGTTGAGCAAACCATGGAAGTCTTCATGGATGATTTCTCGGTCTTCGGGGATTCCTTCTCTTCCTGCCTTGCCAATTTGGAACGTATGCTCAAGCGGTGCGAAGACACTCGCCTTGTTCTGAATTGGGAAAAATGCCATTTTATGGTAAAAGAAGGCATTGTGCTAGGACACAAAATCTCTAAAGCCGGTCTTGAAGTCGACCGTGCTAAAGTAGATGTCATAGCCAAATTACCTCCACCTTCAACCGTGAAGGGTGTGAGAAGTTTTCTGGGTCATGCGGGCTTCTATCGTCGATTCATCCAGGATTTCTCTAAAATCGCTCGCCCGATGACCCACCTCTTGGAAAAAGATACTCCTTTTATCTTTTCTAAAGAGTGTCTCGAAGCTTTCAATCTTCTTAAGGATAAGCTAACTAAGGCACCGGTCTTGGTTACCCCTAATTGGGAGCTGCCTTTTGAATTGATGTGCGATGCTAGCGACTTTGCTATTGGTGCGGTTTTGGGTCAAAGAGTGAATAAACACTTCCAGCCAATCCACTATGCTAGCAAAACAATGACAGGGGCTCAATTGCATTATACGACAACCAAAAAGAGCTTTTAGCTGTTGTCTATGCTTTTGAGAAATTTCGCCCCTATCTTGTTTTATCCACCACCATCGTTTACACGGACCATTCCGCGTTGAAGTACTTGATGACTAAGAACGACTCTAAGCCAAGACTTCTTCGCTGGGTTTTGCTCCTTCAAGAATTCAACATTGAAATTCGTGACAAAAAGGGAGCCGAAAACCTGGCCGCGGATCATTTGAGTCGACTTGAGGATCCATATCAGGGGGATCATCCGAACCAAGAGATTAATGACTCTTTCCCCCTTGAGACCTTAATGTCTATAAACCTCAATCTTGATGGCACCCCGTGGTTTGCGGACATTGCAAACTACTTAGCGGGTGGTATTCTCATCCAAGGGTTAACATCCCAACAAAAGAAGAAGTTCTTGAACGATGTTAAGACTTACTTTTGGGATGACCCTTATCTATTCAAACAGTGTGCTGATCTGATTATTCGTTGATGTGTTGACGGACCGGCAACTTTTGACATCCTCCAAGCTTGCCACAAAGGACCCACCGGTGGTCACTTTGGTCCCAACTACACCGCTAAGAAAGTGTTTGATTCTGGATTCTACTGGCCCACCATTTATCGTGACGCTCACGAAATGGTTAAGCATTGTGATGCTTGCCAACGTCAAGGCAAGATCACACATAAGGATGAGATGCCTCAAAATTTCATACAGGAATGTGAAATCTTTGATGTATGGGGCATCGACTTTATGGGGCCAATTCCATCCTCCAAAGGGAACAAGTACATCCTCGTCGCCGTCGACTACGTCTCCAAATGGGTTGAAGCTAAGGCTCTTCCTACGAATGATGCAAGGGTGGTTGTGAACTTTTTGAAGCAGCTTTTCGCTCGATTTGGCGTTCCTCGTGCTATCATCAGTGACCGCGGGACTCATTTTTGCAACGATCAATTTGCAAGAGTCATGGCAAAGTATGGTGTCAATCACCGTCTTTCCACCGCCTATCATCCCCAAACCAATGGGCAAGCCGAAATTTCCAATTGTGGCTTGAAGAGAATTTTGGAGCGTACTGTGGGAGAGCATCGTGCCGCGTGGGCCGATAAGTTAGATGATGCTCTGTGGGCTTTCCGTACTGCTTACAAGACCCCGATCGGTTGTACACCCTATCGTCTTGTGTACGGGAAATCTTGCCACCTACCCATCGAGCTGGAAAATAAGGCGCACTGGGCCTTGAAGTGGGCTAACTTCGACATCATCAAAGCCGGTGATCATCGCAAGGTTCAACTCAACGAGCTAAATGAACTGAGGAATGAAGCTTATGAGAACTCGCTGATCTACAAGGAGAAGACGAAGATGATCCACGATGCTAAAATCAAGAACCAAGAGTTCCACGTTGGTGATCAAGTCTTACACTTTAACTCTCGGTTGAAGATCTTCTCTGGCAAGTTGAAGAGCCGCTGGTCTGGTCCATTCACCGTCGCCAAAGTCTTTCCATATGGGACCATTGAGCTTTCTCAGCCTAATGGGCCCAATTTCAAGGTGAATGGCCAGCGTTTGAAGCTGTACTTTGGTGAGGACATCTCTCAGGAGATGATTCCATCCCTCACCACGTTCCCCATGAACTAAAATTGGGTCAAGTCAGGCTCATGACTCGGTAAACAAAAACAAGCGCTTCTCGGGAGGCAACCCGTGTTTTATCCGTTACTGCTTTCATAATAAGTGTAGGGGGAGCCCCGCATATGTTTGTTGTCTTGTTTCTTGTGATGTGCAGGGATTAAAGCTTCCAAGATCCACCTTGATGACTTTTGACGAACCGTGATACCGTGTTCCCATCTTCCCGGTTCTATCCTAAACTTTTGTGATTCAATATTTCATATTCTATATGTTCACATTGAATTCACTTTAGTTGTCCTTTCCTTAGCAAGATTTAAACAAAGTGCACAATGTC
Organism: Glebionis coronaria; assembly: GCA_025667525.1. Taxonomy (NCBI): domain Eukaryota; kingdom Viridiplantae; phylum Streptophyta; class Magnoliopsida; order Asterales; family Asteraceae; genus Glebionis; species Glebionis coronaria. The sequence goes on from CM046874.1 coordinate 176,724,684, forward strand.
ATAAGTGTAGGGGAGTTTACTCCCACATGCTTAAACATTGAGGACAATGTTTATATCAAGTGTAGGGGGGACTTCTATCGAAGTAAGTGGTCTTTTCCATGAATTTGCCCTCATTTTTACCGGAAAATTTGATTTTTCGACATTTTTCAAAATTTTTAATCTATTTTGGCCTAGTTGCATAGTTGTATTTGCCTTTGTTATGTTTCCTTTGCTAAAATAAAATTTTTAATAAAGTGGTTTTAGATTTTTCTTAGTCGTGAACATTTTGACTCAACCCGAGTTTACTTGCCTAAGTCGTGGTCCAAAGATGAAGAATCTCTCAAAAACTTCAAGTGAAGAAATTCCTATTATGAAGAGAAGACCATAATTTCAAGAACGTCTCTCGAAGATTCGAAGTATGAAGTCGCTGCCAAATATCGACCCGAGAAAGGTCTCAAATCGCGAACCAAGTTATGCCAAGATATGAACTTTTTTTTGATATCCCGAGAAGCAGTTTTAAAAGATTTGGTCCTTTAGCTAACTATTGATTAAATCGTTCACTTTATTTTCGGACTAAATAACTATCAAAATAAGTCAAACAAATGCATCCTCGTGATCATTCAAGACAAAAATAAAATATAAGAGATACACTTAGGAATAAGGGGGTCTACGTGAATAATTGGCCCACATGAGTTCGTGATAGTTTGCTAACTTATAATAACAATGATCTCGTTTTTAAGCTTGGTATAGGGAACGTGAAACTTGAGGATGATAGACGTTCATGGCCGCCAAAACCCAATGTAAGTTTTTAATTTCTTTACTTATTTCTATCTTTTATGTTTAGTATTTAATAAAGGCCAAGGTGGATTATTTATGATGAAAAATGTAAACCGTGCTTTAAAATTAATGCATTGCATGAGGGCATTGCAATGGTCAAGTGTAGGGGATTTAATAAGTGTGAAAACACTTATCCTTTTACCACTTATTTCCAATAATAACAAGACCAAAACGTGTGATTTATGTCGTAAAAGTCGGAATTATGCGTGGTTTGTGTTTTTATTGTGTTTTAGGACCAAAATATGAAAAAGGAAGAAAACACGGGCTTTCACGGGCTTTTATTGAAGAAAACGGGAAAAGACGAAGTCAAAAGATCAAGAGTGCAAAAAGACGGAAGTCCAAGGCCTATTCTGAAGATTTATCGAAGAAAAAGTCTAAAGACGGAAGTTTAACGAAGTCGAAGAACTTAAGTCTAATAGAAGAAGAAAATTAAAAGACAAGTTCAAATCCCGAGACGACAAAGACGAAGAATTAAAGTCGAGTCGAGAAAACGTGAAGAAAGCAAGAAAGAAGATGCAACACATGCACTCCTTCCACCTTCCCTATAAATACCCTCCTAATAGTCATTAGGAGGGGGGTTAGAGTTTTTAGTTAATTTTTCACTTTTTAGTTTTCTCTAGTTTTTAGAGAGAGAAAGTCTTAAACTTTCTCTCACTAGTTCATCTTTTTCTTTTAATCTTTCAAGATTAAACATCTTTGTATTGCTTATTTCATTAATTAAAGTTCCATTTTAAGCTTTTAATCCTTATTCTCATTCTACTTTTCTTTGATTTAAGATTGATTTTGGTGCGATTATCAATAGATCCGTGTTGTTCTTAATGATTTCGTGCTAAAAAGTTAATCTTTTGATCATTTTATAAGTTTTCATTTGATTAAGCTTTAAGACTTTTGTGCTTATTGGCTTATTTTTATGATTAGCTTATTTTTCTTATTAAAAAGTTTATGTTTTTATTATTTAATCTAAAAAGTTGTTTGATTTCGAGTTAGATAAGTTGATTAAAGTGCTTATTCGATTCGGATTTGTAATTGATTCGGGTTGGTTTTGGTATTAGCTTATTGAACTTAGCTTATTACTTAGCTTAACCTCCTTCCACTATTCTCGGAAAGGGTATTAAAACCCCTTTCCGATTGGTTTTTCCGACCGAGCACCATCCTAACCGATTTCCTTGATTTTAGGAAAGGGTTCAAACTCCCTTTCCGATTGGGCCATTTTCCGACCAGTCCCCATCCCCATATTCCGATTGGTCAATCGGATTAGGGTTTGTGAATTCCGACTGGCATCACTAAGCATTCCGATTGGTGGCTTTGTTCATATTCCGACGGTAAGGTTTTACTTGTTCCGATTGGGATTTGTCCTGTATTCCGATTTGTAACCTTGTTGAACTTTCCGATTGGTAGCATTTTGTCCACATTCCGATTGTTCCTCATATCCATGTTATTCCGATAGGTGCAAATGTGCTTATTCCGATTGGGAATTTCTGAGTATTCCGATTGGTAACTTCGTCCACATCCCGATTGCTTTATTTTGTTGGATATTCCGACCGGTGTCTTTCACTATTCCGACCATCCGATCGGAATACATTCCGATCGGGTCCCCTTTTGGCTTGTTTTGGTTTCTTTCGATGTTACTTTCTTATAGTACTTTTTATTTTCAGAATATTTTCCAAGTGTTAGTTTTATCTAGTGTGTTAGTACTTTTCCATTGTCACCTTTAAGTTTTATGCATTTATTTTTACTCGTCATTCAAATTAATCTTTTAACTTCCATTTTACTCAACGACATTTTAATTACTTGCAAATAGTTTAAACAAACCAAACCATTCTCTTGATTCACCAAAAGACAATTCAGTCGCACTTAAGACCGGTTTTCAATTCGAAAAGACTTGGGACTTCAAAATTTTATATTTGGTGTAAAAAGCCAAGTATTATGCATCATGCATTCATATACAAATTTTCTTGCGTAAAATTTTTCTCTTGATTTATGGGTATAAATTCTTTTCATGTATATATGTTTTATATTTTGATCTGTTTAATCATATGTTTTATGTTATGTTGGAAATACGTTTTTACGTATTTAGAAAGGATCGGTCACTCCAAAGATATATTTTTGTATTGGGCTCGTGATCCATTTGTAATCAGTATAGCCCATATAGCCCACATGTAGGGTGGGCTATATATATCCCCTCCTAGCATGTTAGGAGGGGTGGTTCTTCTCATTTTACATCTTTCATTTAATTAAATCACTTTCTCTCTCTACTTTTCTTTCCTCTCCTTTCTCTCTCTATACCCTCATCTCCTTCTTCCCCATCTCCACCATCTTATCAATAGATCTAATCCATATATTGCACAATCCTAAGAAATCGTAGGCCTTCAATTGGTATCAAGAGCCATGGTTAAATCTTAAGATTTGCGTTTTTTATCTATTGATTTTCTTGTTATAATTTGTTATTTTATTTTGTTTTTTCTTTTGAATCCTTTCGTCTCATTTTTTTTCTTTGTTCCAAATCTGTCCAATCAGTTTTTATCAAACTGATAAATTAATCAGTTTTTTATCAAATTTTAAATCATCAATTTTTATTTTAAATCATCAATTTTTATCAATCTTTTTAAATCATCAGTTTTTATAAATATATTTTAATTTGTCAAATTCGTTTCTAAGTTTCATCTTTTTCAGTTTCGTATCAGTTTGCTTATAGTTTTTCTGTTTTTCTTTTTTGGTCAAAACAATCTAAAGTCTCAAGTTTTTATCTTGTCATCAGTCCTTTTTTGATCCATATCCCATCAGTCTGTCCATCATTTTTTTTCTTCGATCAAACAGTTTATGCCGAACAAAAAGTTATTCCGCATAGGCCGTTATTCCGCGTAGGATTTATTCCGCGTAGGACTTATTCCGCATAGGACTTATTCCGCATAGGACTTATTCCGGGTAGGACTTATTCCGGGTAGGATTTATTCCGGGTAGGACTTATTCCGGGTAGGATTTATTCCGGGTAGGATTTATTCCGGATAGGATTTATTCCGTATAGAATATTCCGTATAGACTCCACACAAAATCAAACCATTTCAAACATAACGGGACCATACTCGACCAACACTCAACTCTCGGACTCACCCTCGACACAAAAACAGACCAAAACTAAGACCAAGACTACTCAATCCCTCGAACTTACGACTCCAACACACCTCTGACCCTCGACTTGACTCAACTTGAAGCCACACTCCCAAAACACTCGAACAAAAACACTCGTCTCTCATCAGGACTCCACACAAATTTTTTTTTCCTTTTTTTTAAGACTCGACACAAAAACTGACACGAAACCGCAAACAAACTAAACTCAACACTCAAAACCTTGAACTCCCTCACCTCTCTCGACTCCAACCCTCTCTCTCTCTCGGACACCACTCACACACCCTCGACACATTTTTCACTAACCCTCGACTCCCTAACCAGCCTCACCCTCACTCAAACCTCTCGAATCAATCAAACTGCACACTCCCTCTCGTATAACCCGACCCTTTATCAATCCAACATCACGTCCAACAAAAAACCATTCTCCCCCACACCTAGACTCGACACCCTCACTCAATCAAACCCCTCGAACTCCCTCACACCTCTCGAAAACATAACTACACTCACACCCTCTCGACCCTCACACCCTGACAATCCTCTCGAACCCTCCCCCTAAACTGACACGAAGTTCAAACACCTAGACTCACACTCGACACTCCAACCAACTCTATCACTTACTTGACTCACCCTCGCTTAACAGAATCCAAAAACCCCACAAACCCTCACTAACACACACAATTGATAGAATGACTCGACAGATGAGAGAGACTACGATTAGACGATAAAAAACCTACCAGAGACCCCCAAATTAGGAGACCTTGTTGCGTCTTCAGTCTTGTGGTGTTTCGTACAAAATTTATACATCTGAGGGTAGTGTTTTATTTTAATTTGGGATTTGTGACTAGATCATTTTTTATTTGGTGGCTGAAAGAAAGAGGCGATTTGGTGGCTGAAAGAAAGAGGCGATTTGGTTGAGAGAAGAAGAGAGGGACGGAGATATCTAGGTTTTGAGAGAGAAGAGAGATTTACGTTTGTGAGTTTATGAGGAGAGAGAGAGTCAACTAGAGGATTTAGTGGGACGGAGAAACCGAGGGTTATCAAAATTGTTTTGTTGAGTGAGAAACACGTGGACGGAGGGAGTAAATATGACGGAGAAAACAATGTTCTTCGTTGCCACATATTAAATTCGTGAAATCAAACTCTCAGATTTTTTTTATTTTTTTATGTTTCTTTTATAACGTTATTTTTTAAGGAATATCTCAAATTTTTTATTTTTTGTTTTCTTTTTTTCGTTAAGTTATTTTTTTTATAGTTTAAAGTTATTTTGTTTAGTTAAATTTATTTTGTATATTTTGTCACTTGCTGGTTTTTTTTTTTGGCAAATCGTGTTGAGGCGGGTATTTTAAACGAATTAACGTGGAAAAATATTTGACGGGTTCAAAGTTTTTTGTGGCCGGATTTGAAGACAAAGTGACGAGTCAACGTGACGGGATATATTTTTAGAAAATACGGATTTTTGTCGGGTTTTATTCATAATCGTTTGAGCCGACAACAATTTTTGAGCCGAGTCGTATTGTAAAAACCCGACAACAACAACATCCACAACATTTTTCTTTATCTTTCCTCGATTTTCAATGGATTCGTTCAATTCGACACTTAAAGAGGGAGACTTTCATCGAATGCAAGGCAAAGCTAGAGAAAGTGGTATAAATTCATTTCAATTGCTTCAATATCATCTTGTTACTCTTTCACGGCTTCAAGGAGGGAGCGAATTTGTGACCATCTTTGGACAAGATCGTCATACATTCATCGATTCAATATTCACCACTTTGACCCAACGCGCCGAGCAAATCAACAATGAAAACTTCAATCACTCTGCATCGGCACTTGCATATAAGACTCTTGTGACACAACTTACGCCTTTCCTCCAATACAATATCATCAAGTCTGAAAGTTCAGTGATTTGCCAATCTTTTCTTCGAGATACACATACCGAGCTTCGAGTTTTCTGTGATACAATATTGAAACTCATGACGTCGGTCTCGTCTTCGATTTATCAAAGATCACAACTTCAGCAAGTGTATGATAATGGAGTGCAAGAATCAATGACGCAGATGCAAGAGGAAAATGGTCATACGGTTGACAACTTGCAGCCTAACGATGGCAAGAGCACGGAATCAGGAGGACAACATGATACCAGTGGCACGTCAGGGAATGTTCACGAGATTTCTCTTGATGACACCTTACCCATTTATGACGCAGAGCCTGCAAACATGGTACAATGTAATGCTGTTTATGATGTATATGCTGATGACATACCGCATATTGAGCATTCTGAACCAAATTATGAAAAACATGGGATGGAAAAGAGTGATAGCAATACCACGTATGCTTCATCCGATGTAAGTCATAATGGGGGAGAGATGGTTCAAAATGCTAAACATCATGATAATTGTCTTATAACTGCTTCATTGAATGCTTCTGATTCCATGATTAGAGAGCTCGAAACGATTGTAGCTCAACAATCAAAAGATCTTGAGGATGCCAAACTTGAATTTTCTAAGAAAACGGACAAATTTGAAACATACTTTGAAAAACTTGAAAAATCAAATGTTGTTCTTGAAAGAAAACTGGATCAAGAAGTGTTAGATTCTAAAGCTGAAAAGGATAATCTTTTGAAACAGATTCAACTGCTTGAGTCTAAATTGGCATCCCAAGATAAAGTGCTTAAAGAGAATGAGACATTAAAGGCTCAAGTACAGGAAAAGGTCTTTGCTATAGCCGCGTTGAAAAACGAGTTAAGGAAAAATAGAGGACCTAGTGTGGACACTAAGCTTGAAAAACCATCAATCTTGGGGAAACCGCCTACAAATCAGTTCGCCAGACAACCTACTGCATTTAGATCCGAGCGACCACAATCCTCGAGACCGCGGTTTGCCTCCCAAGTTGATTTGGTTCAGTTTTCTAGACCAGTCACTCCAGCAACTAGGCCCAATGTGATTAAAACAGCGTTAGCAAGATCTAATCAGATGATTGCCCCTAGTTTCCCTAAAAATACCAAGACCACGTCTAGAACTAGTTCAAATGACGTTTGCCATAAATCTGATCTTAGGGAAGCTAAGCAAAAGACACAAGTAAGAGACAGGAATTTCAAACCTAGTCAGATGCCTTCTAGTTTACCCAACACTGCTAACCGTAGCATGTCACATTCTAGGAGCATCAATCAATCATCTAAGAAATCTAGATCTTACTCGGACATTAAATATGCTACTTGTAAAACATGTAGAAAATGTGTCTTTACGGCAAATCATGATTCTTGTATCAAGAAACTACTTAATGAGGTGAACTCCCGTGCTAGACTTAAATCCCAGTGGGTTGCTAAAATCAAACCCATTGGTAAAATGTGGCGCCCCACTGGTAGAACTTTCACTCTTGTAGGAAACGAGTGCCCTTTAACTAGGATAATCTCCGACTCTACTAAGACTGCAAGGGAGGAAATTGAAAAAGATGATACATCACTTAAGCCTGAACTTAAGGTTTTCTATAATAGGAAACGTTTGCCAACTAAGATAAGTGAATCATCTACTCAGGTCACCTCTGACACAAGTAAAGCCAATTGTGAACCCCCACGTGCTTCTATAATTGATATCGCTAACCCATGCAAAAGTATACAAACTCCTAATGAGAATACAGGTACCAAAGTTGATGTTCCAAAAGAACGAAGCGGTCCAATCGTTGTATACCGTTCAACTAAGGACACTCTTAGAGTTTGGTTGCTGAAGAAGCAGATGTCGGAGAAACAAGTGTCTCAGGGGATTCATGGCTAAGCTCACAAGGACTTACAGTCACATAACAGACTGTAACTCGATCTCAAAAGACAAGAAAGTTCATCCCGATGATGACTTATCCTAAAAACGAGAAATTCATTTTTCTCGGGCATGAGCTTATGTTAAAAACATTCCACGTTTTTAAGCTCATGCACAAGGACTTATAGTCACATCACGGACTATAACTCGCTCTTCAAAGAAAGGAAAGTTTATCGCCGATGGTAAACTTATCCTAAGAACGAGAAATTAATTTTTCTCGGGCATGAGCTTATATAAAAAACATTCCAAGTTTTTAAGCTCATGCATGATGGCTCCTCGTTAAATAACAGACGACGACCCGGACTTCAGAGACAGGGAAGTTTATCTACGCAACGATAACTTACCCTCTTAACAAGAAATTAAGTTTTCTTGGACACGAGCTTATCCTAAAACCATTCAAAGGTTTTAAGCTCGTGTATATGGCTTATCGTTAAATATCAGACGATAACCCGTGCATCAAAGAAAGGAAAGTTTATCGCCGATGATAAACTTATCCTTACAATGAGAAATTAATTTTTCTCGGGCATGAGCTAATATTAAAAACATTCGAAGTTTTTAAGCTCATGCACAATGGTTCATTGTTAAATGTCAGACAATGACCCGAACTTCAAATAAAGGAAAGATTATCTTTTATGATAACTTATCCTCATAACGAGAAACTAACCTTTCTCGGTCATGAGCTTGTGTTAAAACATTCGAAGTTTTAAGCTCAGAAAGGAAAGTGTATCTTTTAAATAAGAGAACTTTTCCTCATAACGAGAAATTAACCTTTCTCGGTCATGAGCTTTCCGTTAAAACAATCAAAGTTTTCAAGCTCATGAAAACGACTTCTAAGTAAATGTCAGCTTAGGACTCGTCCTTCAGATAAAAGGAAAGTTTATCGCTGATGGTAACTTATCCTTAACAACGGGAAGTTTAAAACTTCTCGGACTTGAGCTCGCCCTTAAGATATTCAACATCTTAAGCTCAAGTAATTGGTTTTCAAAACTTTGAACACAATTTTTCAAGAATTTCCCAAAAGGTTTTTCTAAATCTTTCAAAATTGTGTGTTTAAAAACGTTTTGATAAAAAGAGCATGTCTTCTGGAATCGATAATATTTACGAACCTAGAAATGTCATTCAATAATGACACGGGGTTGTAAATAAAGTTCGAGCAGAAGTTTAAAACATTTAAAACATGCTCCATATGGTTTGCTATTATTTCTGATAGTAACCCGCTTTTCACATTGAAGTCAAGCCTTTCACCGGAAAGCTTTGACTTCAGAATCCGAAGTTATCAACTCCACAATCCGAAGTTCGTTGCAATTGATATTTACATACTAGACGATGCGACTACTCAAACGGTGACTACAACTCTTTCAATAGAACACGGGTCAACAATTGAGGGGGAGCAATTGTCCAGCATTCACAATCCTTGATGCCGAGAGTACCAAGTTCACATATTGTTTTCAAGACAACGATATCAATCATACACATGGAGTCAAGAGATAACTTCAGACGTGACAAGGTGACCAACATTCGTGAACAAGAACCATGTGAATCTTTCATATGATGTTCTCCATCATTCAGGTCCAACCTCGTAAATTGCTAATCTTGTGAATACATTATCATATATGATCTTTGCACGTGATAAATACCTTACACTTGTGTTTAAAAGGTATTTAATTTACGTTTCAGCACACCCTCATTAATTTGAGGGGGAGCTTGTGTAATTCATGAAGATAATTGGATTTGCATTTTTCTTCCCAAATTTTCTTAAAATGCTATAAAATCAATTGATATTAAAAACATCGATTGGGTTAATATTTTTAATATGGGGGAGAAAATGTGATTTAATATGGGATATGATCAATCATAAATGGTTTGACTTAACGTGATAGCTCATCCCGACATGTGCAAAATGTTTTCGGATATCGTGGCATATGTTAAGGGGGAGCAAAATGGATTTGCACTTCAAAATGGATTTCATGGTGACATACACTTACCCAAAACATCTCTGTTCACGACGGTGAAGATTGTGGTGACATAAGGATGGTAGGATAAGTTAAAGTCCAATGATTTCTCTAGAACCGGAGGAATCTTCCCAAGGACATTCCATAGCTAGAAATAGTAGTCCTTAGGAAAGATGGAGAAAGATTGTGAACGTAGCTGAATGCCGACCAAGTACTTATGTTAGCACTGGAACAATCACAACAAGGTGCTAGTGATGACGTATTGGTAAGCATTGAATGGGTTGAAGAATGAAAAAGAATTGTAAAGATAAAGGGTGTAAAGAAAGAAGCCCTCCTTACAACTTAGGCAGAAACCGGGTCAATACGTATGCTATTGAGATCATTTTTAATGATTCTTGATATTGAAGATAGACATCATGGACCCAGTGATGCAATGCACAACCCATCCCAGCTAACTCAGATATCTCTCAAAAGATATTTGTTTTAATCACACGGAGACAACGCATTATCTATTGATTTATTCACTCCGAATAAATTGGTATTGAAAAGGTGGCACTCCTCTCCTGCCTCCGATCACTAAAATCCAAAATGCACGATCGAGTCTAGAGCCATTTGAGATCATCATATATCTCTTAGGACACACCTTCATAATTACTTGCTTCTTCACACACTGTGAAAAGTAAGAAAGATCTTAAGAGTCCTACACAAAATCTTCATGATCTTGCCTGAACATCCGAGTAATACGAAAGTATTTACAATGAAGATGGAAATCCTTCTTGAGCGAACATCAAAAAGCTCATGGTAGGTGACTTGTGCGATTCTTTATGAATCAAACTTGTGATAACTGGAAAGCAATAGTGGTTTAAACTCTTAAATGAATTTAAACACGTTCCAGGCCTCTACGCAATATCTTAGTGATCTTGCCAGAACATTCAGAGTAATACTATTAAGTATTTACAGTGACGAATGGAAATCCTTCTAGTGTTAACATCAAACAGCACTTGGTAGGTAACTTGCAAGATTCTATACGAATCAAGCTCGTGACAACTGGAAAGCAACGATGGTGCGGTTCTTAATTGAACTTCACTTGTTCCAGGAACATGAATTGACGGCTTCAAATCATGAGGATAATATTATCCAAATGATTCACTCTTTACGTTCGCAGTCAGCTTTGGACGGTCGAGTAAAGAGAACGGGTTTACCCGCGAAATCTTGTCAAGGAGGTTCTTTATTGAAACTACCTGCCACAAGTACGATATTTAATATCGTCCAACGGTCTTCACCGACTGGAGGTAAAATGCTACCGAATTAGAATGAAATGTTCAAGGCCATTTCATCCGTGTATATGGTTTGTTGCTAACTGTCTTATGCAGCATAACAAGAAGGTGGCATTGCGGTGTATAATCCAGAAGAAGTCGTCACCACATGCTTATACTACATACACTTAGTACTTCAACAAATTCAAGGAAGTCTGAAGGTCAAGTCTTCTGCTGTATCAAACTCTGAAGCTTTCAAGAATTTAAAGGTATAAGTATGTGGAACATGACGTCACGAAGAGGCGAATATCACAAGTGATGAATGCACAAGGTCAAGGCAAGAAAACATGCTCAAGACTAAAGTCAAAGATCACATCAAGCATATTCACAAGAACAAGATCGAAGACTCAAGCATAGATGCTAGGTTTAAGATTTTGTAAAATGGTGTGACCTCCCTTAGGGGGAGATTGTTGGAAATACGTTTTCCCAAAGAAAGTCTCAGTCACATCATTATTAGCATAGATCACGAGCTATAGACTATTTAGGACATTGTAACTTGGAGTGACCTCCCTTAGGGGGAGATTGTTGGAAATACGTTTTTACGTATTTAGAAAGGATCGGTCACTCCAAAGATATATTTTAGTATTGGGCTCGTGATCCATTTGTAATCAGTATAGCCCATATAGCCCACATGTAGGGTGGGCTATATATATCCCCTCCTAGCATGTTAGGAGGGGTGGTTCTTCTCATTTTACATCTTTCGTTTAATTAAATCACTTTCTCTCTCTACTTTTCTTTCCTCTCCTTTCTCTCTCTATACCCTCATCTCCTTCTTCCCCATCTCCACCATCTTATCAATAGATCTAATCCATATATTGCACAATCCTAAGAAATCGTAGGCCTTCATGTTATACTGTCAGATGGTTCTCACACGCGAGCAGGAACAACTCAATGCAGCAATCCAAGTTGCTATGCAAGCTTTGCTTCCTCAACTGAGGAATGACATCAGGGCTGAGGTTCAGGCTGCCAACAATCAGCAGCAAAACCAAGCACCTCCTCCTCCTCGTCCTCCTCCTCTAGTGACATTGGCAATATGGCTGGAGAGATTCAACAAGCTCCGTCCTCGAGCTTTCGAGAGAACAGATAGCCCCAGTGAAGCTGAAAGCTGGTTGGCTCACATCGAGAAGATCTTCGATGCTATGGGTTGTGACCCCGTGTTCAAGGCGAGGTTGGCATGCTACCGGTTCGAAGGCGATGTGTTAAATTGGTGGTTAGACTTGAAGCAGTCTGAGGGAGGTGATAATTGGGTGGCTGGTTTGACATGGGCTCAGTTCATAGATAGGGTGATGGAGCAGTTCTTTCCCAAGGCTGAGCAAGACAAGCGTAAGAGGGAGTACCATGAGATCTGACAGAGAGCTGGGAAGAATAGCAATAAGTTTATGCAGCGCTTTCTTCGCTTAGCTTGTTTCCTTGGTGCAGCGGCAGGTACTCCTGAAGAGCAGGCACACCACTTTAGGTGGGCTCTTCGCACATAGGTCGCAAACAATCTGGTGTGTCCTACGTTCAACACAGTAGCACAAGTGGCCAATGCGGCACGTAAGCTGGAGATGCTGCATGAGAGAGATGAGTTCGGGGAAGCTGAGAAACCCGACAAGAGGTAAAAATTCGTATTCAAGCGGTGACCAATCCGTATTCTTTCTATTTATGTCAATTATTCATCTCTTTAAATTGTATCTTCCAGGCAGAAAACTGGGGACCGGTCTCAGCCGGCTACTCAGCAGCAGCCTAATCTGCCTAAGGGAAACGGTCAGACTAACGACCGTTCTGCTACGGATAGGCGTGCCGGTAATGATAATTACCGTAACAACGCTGGACACTCCAACGGAAGCATGTCCTAATACTTACCAATTTTCTTATGATTTCATGTTATGACTCATAATTATGACACTTTAGCAAATCTTCTACCAGGAACCATGGAGACGATAGGGACCAGAACCAGAGAGGTTCACAGCCTTGCCGTCCAACTATCACTTGTTGATCCCTTTGGTTGGATCTATATTCTGTTAAGAATTAGTATAATAGTTTGTAATCAAACTAAAACACTTTGAGCACTCTTACTAAACATTAAATAAGTTATGCAAAATCTAACTTATAAAGCACAGAAGAACAGAATTACATTTTTATTCGATTCTCTTATTAATCGACTTGTATGAGGTACATGAAAGACATTGTACCTATGTTCTTTTATAGAGTAAGGAACCCTAGAAACCTTAGAATAATCTATAAAGATAACTATATCACAGACGATATATTATCAATATTCTAACTATTTAGGTATATCACATAAGATATACTCTAACTATAACTATGACATATCTTATACAAAGAAATATTCGTCCTAATCTTCATAGCAGTACTTACTTTATAAGTAGCAGTACTTACTATGTACCGCGTTAACACTAACGGTACTTACATAACACTAACAGTACTTCAAATACACTAACGGTACTTGACACTTAACAAATAATTCCCAACAATCCTCCCCTAAACAAGAAATGATAACTTGTTGTCTTCTTGTTTCTTTTGTACTGGATGTATTAGAAATACATGTCTTTAGTCTTTCCTTCATCCTTGGATTGAACTTGGTAATTTGTATTTGCATCCAACTGAATGTAGCCAAACACTTCATATGTAGATCTTCTTCTGATAAGATAATCTTCAAACATTATGAGCATCATCTTTGTCTTCAAAATGTGATCTTCTTGTGTCTTCTAAACATTCATTCATCTTTGCAGCATCAGTATTTGTCTTCTTGAGTTTAGTCCTTGAACTCTTGATCATAAATCTTCCACTTGATTTGATGATAACAAACCTTCTAAGTATTATATCTTCTAATACTTCTTTGTCTGCAATCTTCATACCTGAAATAAATTAGTTAACAACAAAACAACAATCTGTATTGGCTTCATGATTTTTAGCAAATCACCAGCTATCAACGGATTTGATAAATTCTTTACCAGTTAGCCGTACACTCTGGAATAGCCAATACTTTATTCACAAAGAATAAGGTGTAATGAAAACCTTACAATTTTTGGTAAATTTTCAACCATCAACGGATTTGATGAAGTCTTTACCTAGTACCGTTTGTCTAGGACTAGCTAACTCTTTGTCTCGAAACAAGGTGAGTTAGAACCATATAGTTTTTAGCAAACTATTAGCTTTCAACAGATTTGATAAGTCTTTACCAAAAACCTTTTGCTTATGGACTAGCCAGTTCTTATGTGTGTTAGACATGGTGAACTGAGAACCATTTATGAAGTGTGACTGAAAGTCAAACACTTAAGATTCTTTCTCAACTTCTTCCTCATCTTTCAAATCCTTGATTTGTTGTTTAACCATTCTGATCAACTCTAAAGCTTCATCAGATTCTTCTGTAACTTCCAATTGTTGTTCTAACATCCTTTCCAACAATTTTATTTTGAAGGGATAAGTCTTCTCTTGCAGCATATAATATGTAACATCATCTACATCCAAAATATGCAATCCACATGACCTGTAATATCTCCAGTAACTAGGAACCTGATTCTCTAATTCCTTCAACATTTCTTGATCACATTTATGTGGCTCATACATAAAGATAAACTCCCTATATAATAGTGATACTTCAATTTTACCTGCACTGGCATCTTCAACTAACCTTACAAGATCTTGGATATCTTGTCTGTCAAGTATGTGAATGATATCTTCCAGAAGTCTGAATATCCTTTTTGTGCCATCAGATCTCTGAATCCCATGAGCTTCAAGTCCTTGATCTGTAGAGTAAATCCACTTAACAATGAATGCTCTTTTTCCAAAAATTTCTGTATCAAAACATTGATCTTCAAAGTTTACAATCTTTAAGTACTTCCTTAAGCTCTCATCATCATCACTATCTTCTGCTGTAGTTTTAGCTCTCTTAGCTTTCTTCTTTAGCTTTGTTGATCTTTTCCTTTTAGCACTCTTGGAAATTCCTTCAAGTTCAGTTGAACCTTCTTCCAAGCTTGTATGTACCGTTTCATCAGTATGTACTGTTGTATGTACTGTTGACTGTGTATGTACTGCTTGTACATTTTCAGTCTGAGCAATTCCTTGAGTTTCAACTCCTGTATTCATCCTTTGAGCAGTCTCTTCCTCTCTTGAACTTACTTTCTCCTTTCTGTTCTTCTTCACATAAGTGGTTTTGATAGGTGGAGATGTACTTGTAGGTTCAGCAGTACTTGGCTCAATTCTTGGAGTACTACCAAATTGTCTTTGTTGTTGTAGATGTTTCTTGAATTCTTCAACAGCTTTCTTGTCTGCTTCAGATCCAATCTCAACAAAATTCAATTCAGTCTTCTTACTTTGCTCATACAGAGTCTTGATTTCTTCAAAACTTTTCTTGACCAGCTGAATATGAGTGAATCCTTTTACTTTCTTTAGAAATTTCATCATTTGAATTCTAATCTGAATAGTTGTTGGAGGCTTAATCTTTTCTTTCCTTCTCTTCTCAGCAAAGGATTTTTGTTGCTCCCATACCAGACCATCAATCAATCTTGATTTTTCTTCTTCATCATATGCATCTTTTTCTTCAGCTATCAATGAGTCTGCAAGAAGCTCACTTGCATGTATCTCAGCTTAAATCCTAGCATACTCTTGTATGTTCCATTCTTGTTGTATCCTTTTAGCTTCTAACAAATTTTGCTTTGCTGCAAGTTCCTCCTGCAATTCATCTTCACGAATTTGTGCTTGCATTCTATAAGCAAATTCCCCATCATGGTCAATTTGATTAAATCTGTACATGAATCTGTTTATATCATCATCTGAATCACTTTCATCTTCATATTCTGACAATAATTGCTTCTTCCCCTTATCCATTAGATTTATCTTAGGCAACTTCTTCTTCAGTTTGGCAGCTACTTCTTCATTAGCTAACTTTTGGATGACTATACCTTTTGTAGGGTGTGAAGCTTGTACTTTCTTACCTTGAATTTGATCCTTTGAGGCAAGAACTTCTTGTTGTGTCTTTTTCTCCACTTCTGCTTGCTTAGCCTTCTCAACTAAATTCTTCTTTAGATCAAGCAACAATTTGGCTAAAGTCTCATTTTCTCCAAATGAATTTTGACTTTCCAGTGAAGGATGATCACCAGCGGTACTTGCAATTGGCTTAGAAGTACTTGCAATTGCCTTAGCAGTACTTGGGTCTTCAACATTGTCAGTAGTACTTGCAGTTGGCTTAGCAGTACTTGGATCTTCAACAAAGTTGAATTCACCAGTATTAGACACACTTGTTTCTTCAATCAGTTGTGTTTCCCCAGATGCTTTATCTTCCATAGAAGCCATCATATCAATTTGCACTTCTTCAGTCTTTTCTGACTTATTGCTTTGTGGTGATGGATCAGGAAACTGGTTAGAATCTTCCTCCAACTTCTCATAGAAAACATTCCAATTTGCTTGAGGTGGTGATTGAGCTAATGGTTCTGGCTGAGTTGCCAATGTTTCTGCAACTTGTGGCTCCTCTGGTTGATTTACCAATTTTTCTTGAACTTGTTCTTGAACTTGCTGAGAAGCACAAGCATTGCTAGGTTCCTCACCTTCTTGATTGGCAGGTTGGGCTAACATATGGGCAAACAATGGTGTGACAGTTCCTGAAAAGGCATTGCCTTGTTTGTTCAAGAAAGAGAAAGTTCTCTTTATGAATGAAGGAACATCCCATGTATCAGTTAATGCTGGTAGGTTAGGTATTTGGTCACTAACTAAAGCCTGAATGAATCTAGGATACATTAAAAACTTCTTAGTCCCTTCCAAATTCCTAGTCATGCCTTCAAAAATTAATTTTGAAAAATTAAAAACCCTGTTATTTGCTAGACAAATACCAGCAGATGCCAATGCATCAGGTATTTGATCAAAAGATGTACTTTTTGAACTTAAACAGTGAATTATAGCATGAAAAAGCAATTTCCATTGAGGTGAAAATAATGCTTTAAAGAAAGTACGACTTTCCCTATAATAAGTGTGTAAACACTTATCCTTTTGCCACTAAAATAAAGGAAAAACAAGACCTAATCATGTGTTTAATATCGTAAAAGTCGGAATTACGCGTGGTTTTGTGTATTTGTGTTAAATAGGTACAAATGATCTAAAGAAGAGAAAACACGGGATTTCACGGTCAAATGTTGAAGAAAAGTCCAAGAAAGAGACGAAGACAAAGTCAAAAGACCAAAAGTGTGCCCAAGATCACGAAAACCGACAATTCAACACGGTCTTGAAGAAATGACCAACGAAGCCGAAATCGAGTTCGTTTTATTCGGGGATTTAATTTATCAAAGTTATCGGTCTTGTGGGTCCCACATTGGATCTATTGGGCTTAAAAGCCCAATAGCAAAATCAAGTAATTTGGTTTAACCTTAAAATGGCCCAAAATCTTTTATCAATGTGACGGAATAAAAATTGGGTCCATCAAGCCCAATTGGAGTTTATGCAAAGACGGATGGGAAGAGTATATTGGGCCAAGCTCATTTGTTTAGTAAATAGAAAGTGAAAATAACTTTTCACTTTGATTTTTGTGTATACAAACCGGTCAACACAAACACCTCACACACGTATCAAGATATCCAGTCAACCCCACATTTATTTACTCCTCTCACACATGTAACTTTCCCCACACATTTAAAAAAACCCTTACCCAACACCTCACCCTACACGTTTAACTCTTACTCACCCACTTCACTTGTTTTATTTACCCACATTTCGATAAAAACAATACCCATCCTCTCACTATTTTTCTTCTCTCCCCACAAAAACAACCACAGCCTCCACCTTATTTTTACCAAACCCTAATTAACCCTATATCAAAAATTACCAAAGAAAAATTGGGGCTTTTGTTAAATCCATGTGATTCACACACTTGGGGATTAAATCCCCAAGTTTTTCGGATGATAGAAGATGGTGGTCCAATCCTACATGGCATCTTTCTCCGTTGTGATTGGTTATCAACCACTCGCCAACACCAAATCCCCCAATAAACACACTCCACATCACCCATAAACAAACACAACTAACACACCTATGGACAGGCTGGCAATCCATGGCACAAGAATCATTTTCCACAGTTGATCAAGTGAAGAAGAAAGAGAAAAGAAGAAGAGCGGCTAGGATTGAATGCTTAATCTTTAAGCCATGAAGAAGGTTTTGGGATTTTGCCTATAAAACCCCCATCAAAGATGTAACTGGATAGCACTTTTTCTTTTATTTATTTTTCTGCAAATTAGTTTTAGGATTAATGTAATTTTAATTTTCAGTTAATGTAATTTTTATTATAATTAATGAAAATTTTAATTTTAATTAATTTGAGTCTCATTTAATTTCATCTTTAATCTGCTTGTTTTTTTATATTACTGTTTGATTATAATCTGCTTTTTTTTTACATATTACTATTTGCTTTTATTCAACTGATAAAATATAAAAAAAAGAAAGAAAAAGAAAGAAAAAGAAAGTGTGAATTAAATCTTCCCCACTAGGAGATTTATTAAAGTTACTGTTCGAAAGAAGCTTTATTTGGTTCGTGAGGATTTTTTTTTGGTTCGATTACTGTTGATGATTCGGGTTGGATTCGAGATGATGAAGGTGGTGTCCGTTTTAGGTTCTTAAGACGGCTCAGCGCCGCTCTTCGTCATAACGGTTTCGACAATAGGTTTGATTCTCCTTTTATTTAATTGTTAAGTTATTATTTAGTTTAAGTTTTGCCTAATCTGCTTATGTTCAGTTTAATGCTTTGTTTTCATCTGCGAATTTAGTCACTGTTTAGGCTTCAGTTTGTTTTTTTTAATCGTATTGCTTAGATCTGCTTACTTTAATTAGTTACTGATTGAGTTTTATTTGGTTAATGCTATTTCTGTTTGATATTTTGTTTAAGTTTGCTTATTTAGATTAATTTTGAATTTGATATCTGCCTGTTTAGTATTTTTTTATCTGCTATATTTTTGTTTTATAGAGTCTGCTTATTGTTTGAATGGTTATCTGCTTTTCGTTTGCTTATTATCTGCTTATTGTCATAATCTGCTTATTTGATATAGCTTATATCAGTTTGACCTTCTTGTCTGATTATTTTATTTAGTTGGTTTATTTATTTTTTATCTGCTTATTTGGTTCCTGTCCTAGCTTATTTGGTTTGTTTCTATTTGCTTATATTGCTGCATATAAACACTCAGACACAATTGGTCTGAGTGAGTTAAAAATTCCAAAATTTCCAAGTAAAAAAATAAATAGCAAAAATTGTCGTCTATGGGTTTCGAACCCCTGACCTCGCGCTCAACAGACATACACCTCTACCATCTACTCTAGTACCCTTCTTGTGTTTATTTACTCATCTATTAGTTAATATAGGTTTATGATTTTTGGCAGATTATATTAATTAGTTTAAATTCAAATTTTAAGTTTATTAGATTTTATTTAAAAGTTTTTATTTCCGTATTTCAGTTTTAAAAAAATCTAAAAAGAATTTTTTTTATTTAAATTACTTTTATAATTTTGAATTAGTCATTTAATATCATTTAGTTTAAAAAATAGATTTAAAAAGATTTCATTAAGAGTTTTTAAAAGTTTTTAGTTTAAATTTTTTAGATTTAGATTTAAGTTTTATTTACAAAATTAGTTTTCAAATTTATTTAAATTCAAAATTAGTTTTCATTTTGTTTAAGCTTTAAAATAGTTGTTAAATTAAATTAGATTTAAATTTTAAATAGTTTAATTAGTCTTTTGTTTAATTTTTAATTAGTTTAAAATACCAAAAAGTATCATTACCAAAAACAATAAATCCTACGTTAATTGGAAATCAATTCGAGTCGAGTCGAGGAAAAGCGAACATTCATAGCTTAAAAAGGATTGAAAAATCCTAGCATTAAAATGGCGCCGCTGCCGCTTCGCTCGTTACGATTGACGATTTCGTGAGACATTTGGATTTGGGATCCGTTCATTTTGAACGTTACTTTCTTGCACAAAATAAAAAATTCAAAAAAATCAAAAAGATTAAAATACAAAAAAAATTAAAAAATCACAAAAAGCAAATTCTTTCCTAAGATTTGCACCAAAAAAAATTAAAAAATCAAAAAGTTATACTTTTTCCTAAAAGTATTACACCAAAAATATTACGTATTAGTGTTATTTTTTTAGTTCGATTTCTTTCGATTTTTCTTGTGAATATATATTTTTCTAAAAAAAATACAAAAATATTTTTCATTTATTATATTACGTAGAACATTAATTTACCTACTTTTCAAATAAGCCTTAGTTGGGATTTCATCACCTAACTATTGTATTCGCATCCTAAACAAATAAAAGGGCAAAATAGATAAATACTAGTAAGACGTTTGAACTCGATATATACAAACTATAAGGTGGGTATAAGGCGACGCGCTATAAAAGGCCGTCTAAGGAAAAAGGTTTTTAAGTGCTTTGTGCCACCTCGTTTCCCCGCTTGCTTGTGCGTATATTGAGAGGGACGACCGATTATTGGTTTGCCAACTCAATTAGTATTAAGTATATATTTTTGTAGCTTTTTAATATTTCACCTCGAGAGGGAAAATCCTTTTCCTCTCAAAGTCGACCGAGGTCACCTACCTCATTCCAAGTTTTAATTGTATGCGCACTCACGCGCGTACATACATACCGATTGGTGTACCAAATTCTTCCAATTCTTCCAAAAAGAAGAAGAAGAAGAAAAACAAAAAGACCGTCATTCAAGCCGATCCCGAGAATCGTGCTTTCGACAATACAATGGAAACGGATAACCGACCTATGCTCGAGATTTTGCAATCACACGTTGAGGGAAACGATGACGCTATCGTTGTCCCCGCAATTGGAGCAAATAATTTTGAACTCAAATCGGATTTAATTAAAATGGTTTCCGCTACATCATTTTTGGGCCGTTCCCAAGATGACCCCTATGATCATATCAAGAGATTTATCCATTTAACCAACACCGTCAAATACAATGGGGTGCCACAAGAGTCCATTCGTTTATAACTCTTTCCTTTTTCCCTCGAGGGACAAGCCCGGATTTGGCTTGATAAGGAACCACCCCAAAGTATTACAACATGGATCGACTTAGAGACCAAGTTCATTAATTACTTTTTCCCACCATCACGGACCACCTATTTGAGGAATAACATAACCACCTTTGAGCAACAATATGGGGAAACGTTTAGTGAGTCTTGGGATCGATTTAAAGAGCTTTTAAGAAAATGTCCACAACACGGTTTCACCAAAGTGCATCAAATCAATACGTTTTACAATGGTTTAACTCTAAATGACCAAGACTCACTTAATAGTGCCGCGGGGGGCAATATTCTTGTGAAAACCATGAACGAGGCTTGGGCTATAATTGAAAACAAGGCTAAAGTACAAACCAAGAGTGTTAGGGCCACTATGGCAAGTGCTAGTTCTAGTGAGAATGATAAGAGAATTGAAAAGCTCACTTCGCTTGTTGAAACAATTGCTTTACAAACCCAAGCCCTCAATGGTCAAGTTAATGCCTTAAAAGAAACTAGTGAAACGTGTGAGACTTGTGGTGGACCACATTTATATTTCAATTGTGACAAGGTTTACAATAATCAACAACAACAAGTTTGTGCTTTTTATGCTAATGAAAGGGTTCCATTTAAACCAAATGTTGATGTTAACCATTTGTCTTATAAAAGTACTAATTATTTGGCTCCCCCGGGTTTTGTAGCACCACAAAGACCACCCCCACCCGCCCAAAATGCCCATCACCAAAATAGGAACCAAGGTCCTCAAATGGGTAATTTTCAAGGGAATGCAAATCAAGGGAATTCTAATGGTCAAAATCAAGGTTTTCAAAATAATAACCAAGGTTTTTATAATAACAATGGCTTTCAACCTCAATATCAAAACCAAGGTTTTCCTAATCAAGGGTTTAATAAAATGAATGTGCATAATCCTCAAATGGACTTGGTTCTACAAAAATTGACCGACCATGAGCGAATTATGAAAGAGATGCAAGAATCAACCGATAAGAAATTTTTGACTATGTTGCAAGCCCTTAGACCCCAAGGAGCCTTACCATCCAATACCGAGATTAACCCTCGTGCTAATGTGAGTGCTATAAATACTCGAAGTGGAGCCACTTTAGTGGGACCTTCCATCTCTTCGCCCATAAAGGAGAGACAAGGCCCAGAGGTCATAATGAGTAATCCTACTCCCCCTTCGGTGATTCCTCCCACTACCACTCCTAGTACTAGTTCTCCATTTCCGAAAGAGCCTATCCCTACGGTTTTTCAAGAAGAGAGTCCTTCTCCTTCTCAACCTTCAAAGTCTAAGCCTAACATTCCTTATCCGTCTAGGTTAAACAAGGCTAAAGTGCTCACCAAAGATGACGTTCATGTCTCTAACATTTTGAAAATGATTTCCAACGTCAATGTTAACATAAGCCTTATTGAAGCACTTGCTCAAATGCCAAAATTTGTGAAAATGTTTAAGGATTTCCTTAATAAGAAAGAAAAAATGGTTGAGCTCGTGAACACTCGTTTAAATGAGAATTGTTCCGCGATTCTTCTGAAAGAGCTTCCCGAAAAGCTAGGAGATCCCGAACGATTCGTGTTACCTTGCTCGTTTCCTCAAATCGATGATTGTATGGCTTTAGCGGATCTCAGCGCTAGCATCAATCTTATGCCACTTTCGGTTTGGAAACAATTATCCTTACCCGACCTCGTACCGACTCGCATGACTCTCGAGTTAGCTAATCGAACTCTCGCATACCCCGTTGGTATTTTCAAAGACGTTTTTGTTCGAGTTGGTACATTCACTTTTCCCGTGGACTTTGTCGTCGTCGACTAGAGATGGATCCTCGTATTCTGTTAATACTTGGTAGACCATTCTTACGATCCGGAAGAGCCTTAGTTGACGTGGCCGAATGGGAGTTAATTCTTAGGGTTCGGGATGAACAACAAGTTTTTAAAATGGGAAAAATCACAACAAAATCAAATGAAAAAGAGTCGGTCAATATGATTGATGTTCTTAATTATGATAATGAAGAGATTTTTATCAATCCTTTTGGAATTAAAAAGTCTACTCAAAATGATTTTGTGATAAATTCATCCCTTCCCTTAGAGCCTCAAATTTTTGATACTCCTATTTATGATACCTATAGTGATGACACTTCTTCAAGTGATCACACTATCTTCAGTTTAGACGACCTATCTTTTGACCCACCCACTTTTGACCCACCCATTTTTGATCAACCAATCTTTGATACCTACGATGATGACACTTCTTTAAGTGATCTCATTAACTTTGATGACCCACCCCACGATCTTAATGCACCTCATATCTCTATGAGTGATTCTTCCATGGAGACTCCTTTTGACTTTTATACTCCAATTTTAGAAGTCATGACTTTTGAGGAGGATCCCCCACTCTTAGAGATCATTCCTAATTTAGAGGTTATTCCATTTGAGGAGGATTTAGATAACTTTATAAATACCTATTTTCCTCATGAGGAAGAGTTTTCCTATGACTCCGACGATACTTATGTTTTCACATCAAGTTTGGAAGAGGACGACTTTCCCACTTTGGATTTTGATGATATTTTGAGCTTAAATGTCAACACCTCTTGCTATTTTCCCGTTAAGGAATCGGTGTTTGATCCCGGAATAGAGACTTTCGTTCTTTCATTGTCTTATCACCATAACACCTTTCCTCGTAAGAGACTTTTGCCTAAGGATACCCCACTTTTCTTTGACTTGCGTGATTTTACCACCTCGAGGTTTATTTCCTTTTGTGATGGAAATTATGTGTTTGACTCGGGTGGATTTTTATGGGGTATGCCTTATATGACTTTGTTTCACCCTCTATCATGGAGAGATTTTCCTCCCTTGGAAATCTCGGGTTTTCCATGATTTTCCCATTTGAATGATGACATTCGAGAAATCGAGTCGAGCTAGAGACTCGTGTTAATAAATCAAGCATCGTATAACTAGGTTAGATTTTACCTTTTCCATCCTTTCCACCCTTTTTCACCTTCACCCATTTCACCAATAAGTGTAGGGGGGAGCCAAGTAGGTTGTTTGTGTGTTGTGATGTTGTGTGCAGGGACATGAGCTTAATGATCCACTTTTGGTATTTTTGACGCGACCCGTGTTTCCTGTATACCTGGTTCCTTCGATAAGTTTTTACTATTGTGATTCAATCTTGTATATAAATAAGACAAATAAATGTAATCACTTTAGTTGTCCTTTCCTTAGCTCGATTTTAAACACCGTACTCAATGTCCTAAGTGTAGGGGAGTTTATTCTCCCACATGCTTAAACATTAAGGACAATGTTTATATTAAGTGTAGGGGGATTTCTATCGAAATTTTAGTGGGCTTTTCCATGAATTTGACCCCATTTAACCGGAAAATTTAATTTTTTTTCAACGTTTTTCAAATTTTTGATCTATTTTGGCCTAGTAGTATTTTTATTTATTTCCCTTTTGTCATCGCATCGTATTTATATTTTCTATTTCAAGAATAAAGTAAAAAAATAAATAAATAAATAAAATGGTTTTAACAAGTTTGGATATCTTTGATATTTTAGGCCCGTCGTGAATCTTTTGACTCAACCCGAGTTTACTTATCCAAGTTTACTCTAGCTAGTATCCTTAACCATATAGACCTTAATTGGTTTATTAGGCTAAGCATCCATGAGTCTCATTCCTTGAGATTTTAAATTTTGGAGAACGAGAGATGATAGAGTTGATAATAAGTTTAAGGGTTAATTTTTGCTTATATGGTTTTTGTGGCTCTTTCTTCCCGCTTGTATATTTAATTGCTTAATAAATGAGGATTCTTGCGGTGTAGATTAGATATCTTAACTCTTAGCCAAATCTTTATTCTCCCTGTAATTAAAGCATGAACACATTGAGGGTGCCAGCGTTGTGGACTTCCGACTAAGGTGGCTCATAACCACTAAGTAGGAGGTATTCAGACAATGGGACCGCGGAATTTGGCCTACTATATATATATATCATAAATAAGAAAGATTAAGATTAAAACATGACCTCAAGGAGCCTTAGGGTGTGGGGCATGTAGCACGAACCTTGTCATTAGAGCCTTAGGGTGTATGACATGGTAAGTGTTGAATAAAAATTGATCAAAAATCAATTCCCTCATTTATCATTCAAGGATCCTTAGGGTGTGGACAATAGACTGGGAGCATTTTTACATCTTAAAGAGCCTAAGGGTATATGATGTGAACTTGCTAAACTCCACATAAAGTCTACATGACTTTGGAGGAATAATTAATAAGTAGTACTATTGGCCAAATTTTGGGTCCGGGAATTTATTCCCCAAATCGTGTTAAATCATCTTTGATGTGGGCTTACTTTAGTGACAACGTTTTTGAGGACGAGGTTAGGTTTTGAGTGTCGGGTTTGCACCGTTTGGCCTTCATTTTTGGAATAATAATTATCAAATAAGTCAAATGAGCCTACGGGTGAATGACAATCAATAAAATCTAGAGATACAAAGTAGGAATTGGAGAAAGAGTATTACACAATTGTCTTATATAAGTGGTTTTAACCTAAGGACTTATGGTAAACAATGATCTCGTTTTTAAGCTTGGTATGGGGAACATGAAACTTGAGGGTGATTAGTATTCATGACACCAAAGCCCTAATTTAAGTCTTAGATTTCTTTACGAGTTTCTTCCATCAATAATTTCTAAGTTAATAAATTGTTATAACTTTTGTCTCCTTTTAAATTTTTATCTTAGTAGTAGTAGTAATTGTAATAAAGGCCGAGATGGATTAATTATGAGAAAAATGTAACTTTATGCTTTGAAATTATGCATTGCATGGGGTCATTGCAATGGTCAAGTGTAGGGGATTTAATAAGTGTGTAAACACTTATCCTTTTGCCACTAAAATCAAGGAAAACAAGACCTAATCATGTGTTTAATATCGTAAAAGTCGGAATTACGCGTGGTTTTGTGTTTTTGTGTTAAATAGGTACAAATGATCAAAAGAAGAGAAAACACGGGATTTCACGGTCAAAATGTTCAAGAAAAGTTCAAGAAAGAGACGAAGACAAAGTCAAAAGACCAAAAGTGTGCCCAAGATCACGAAAACCGGCAATTCAACACGGTTTTGAAGAAATGACCAACGAAGCCGAAATCGAGTTCGTTTTTTTCGGGGATTTAGTTTATCAAAGTTATCGGGCTTGTGGGTCCCACATTGGATCTATTGGGCTTAAAAGCCCAATAGAGAAATCAAGTAATTTGGTTTAACCTTAAATTGGCCCAAAATCTTTTATCAATGTGACGGATTAAAAATTGGGTCCATCAAGCCCAATTGGAGTTTATGCAAAGACGGATGGGAAGAGTATATTGGGCCAAGCCCATTTGTTTAGTAAATAGAAAGTGAAAATAACTTTTCACTTTGATTTTTGTGTATACAAACCGGTCAACACAAACACCTCACACACGTATCAAGATATCCAGTCAACCCCACATTTATTTACTCCTATCACACACGTAACTTTCCCCACACATTTAAATAAAACCCTTACCCAACACCTCACCCTACACGTTTAACTCTTACTCACCCACTTCACTTGTTTTATTTACCCACATTTCGATAAAAACGATACCCATCCTCTCACTGTTTTTCTTCTCTCCCCACAAAAACAAACGCAACCTCCACCTTATTTTTACCAAACCCTAATTAACCCTATATCAAAAATTACCAAAGAAAAATTGGGGCTTTTGTTAAATCCATGTGATTCACACACTTGGGGATTAAATCCCCAAGTTTTTCGGATGATAGAAGATGGTGGTCCAATCCTACATGGCATCTTTCTCCTTTGTGATTGGTTATCAACAACTCACCAACACCAAATCCCCCAATAAACACACTCCACATCACCCATAAACAAACACAACTAACACACCTATGGACAGGCTGGCAATCCATGGCACAAGAATCATTTTCCATCGTTGATCAAGTGAATAAGAAAGAGAAAAGAAGAAGAGCGGCTAGGATTGAATGCTTAATCTTTAAGCCATGAAGAAGGTTTTGGGGTTTAGCCTATAAAAACCCCATCAAAGATGTAATTGGATAGCACTTTTTCTTTTATTTAATATTCTACAAATTAGTTTTAGGATTAATGTAATTTTAATTTTCAGTTAATGTAATTTTATTATAATTAATGAAAAGTTTAATTTTAATTAATTTGAGTCTCATTTAATTTCATCTTTAATCTGCTTGTTTTTTTTATATTACTGTTTGATTATAATCTGCTTTTTTTACATATTACTGTTTGCTTTTATTCAACTGATAAAATATAAAAAAAAGAAAGAAAAAGAAAGTGTGAATTAAATCTTCCCCACTGGGAGATTTATTAAAGTTACTGTTCGAAAGAAGCTTTATTTGGTTCGTGAGGATTTTTTTGGTTCGATTACTGTTAATGATTCGGGTTGGATTCGAGATGATGAAGGTGGTGTCCGTTTTAGGTTCTTAAGACGGCTCAGCGCCGCTCTTCGTCACAACGGTTTTGACAATAGGTTTGATTCTCTTTTTATTTAATTGTTAAGTTATTATTTAGTTTAAGTTTTGCCTAATCTGCTTATGTTCAGTTTATTGCTTTGTTTTCATCTGCGAATTTAGTCACTGTTTAGGCTTCAGTTTGTTTTTATTTATTTTTTTTATTCGTAGTGTTTAGACCTGCTTACTTTAATTAGTTACTGATTGAGTTTTTTTTGGATACTGCTATTTCTGTTTGATATTTTGTTTAAGTTTGCTTATTTAGATTAATTTTGAATTTGATATCTGCCTATTTAGTATTTTTTTATCTGCTATATTTTCGTTTTATAGAGTCTGTTTATTGTTTGAATGGTTATCTGTTTTTTGTTTGCTTATTATCTGCTTACTGTCATAATCTGCTTATTTGATTTAGCTTATATCAGTTTGACCTTCTTGTCTAATTATTTTATTTAGTTGGCTTATTTATTTTTTATCTGCTTATTTGGTTCCTGTCCTAGCTTATTTGGTTTGTTTCTATTTGCTTATATTGCTGCATATAAACACTCAGACACAATTGGTCTGAGTGAGTTAAAAATTCCAAAATTTCCAAGTGAAAAAATAAATAGCAAAAATTGTCGTCTATGGGTTTCGAACCCCTGACCTCGCGCTCAATAGACATACACCTCTACCATCTACTCTAGTACCCTTCTTGTGTTTATTTACTCTTCTATTAATTAATATAGGTTTATGATTTTTGGTAGATTATATTAATTAGTTTAAATTCAAAATTTAAGTTTATTAAATTTTATTTAAAAGTTTTTATATCCTTATTTCAGTTTTAAAAAATATAAAAAGATTTTTTTTTATATTTAAATTACTTTTATAATTTTGAATTAGTCATTTAATATCGTTTAGTTTAAAAAATAGTTTTAAAAAGATTTCATTAAGAGTTTTTAAAAGTTTTTAGTTTAAATTTTTTAGATTTAGATTTAAGTTTTATTTACAAAATTAGTTTTCAAATTTATTTAAATTCAAAATTAGTTTTCATTTTGTTTAAGCTTTAAAATAGTTTTTAAATTAAATTAGATTTAAATTTTAAATAGTTTAATTAGTCTTTTGTTTAATTTTTAATTAGTTTAAAATACCAAAAAGTATCATTACCAAAAACAATAAATCTTACGTTAATTGGAAATCAATTCGAGTCGAGTTGAGGAAAAAATAACATTCATAGCTTAAAAAGGATTGAAAAATCCTAGCATTACCCTACCACCCTCATAGCCCATGGCTACAAGGCCATCATGAATCTCTGTATTATTAAGCATACTAAGTCCATTTTCATCATTAAGTCTCAAACTTGCTCTTAGAAGTACTTCCGTGACATATATATTCCTATGATTTACCCTAGCCTTAATGTAAGGTTGATCAAAATGAGTACCTAGAACAGCAGTATCCCAAAATTGTTCAACAATGGGTATAGAGACAACTGGACTTACAGTAAGTGCGAAGCGAATATGACTTCGAGAAAAGAAACCAAACATCTCATGGAAACCAAGCGAGTCATCATTCGTAGCAATATTCGCAACTAAATTATGCTTAGAGATTACTTGTAAGGTAGCCATTAGTATTTTTGATGATCGAAAGATTAGAGAGTGGGTTATAGAATCAAGAGAGAAAAATAAAAGATTAGGTGAATCAACTGTGTAATTGGGGTAAGTATTTAAGTAAATAACAAACCCAAGCGTGAAGAAACTGCTAAATTTACAAAAGAGACCCTTAACGGTACAACGTACATGTAGCGGTACATGGAACATAAGCGGTACATGCTTTTGTGCTAGCGGTACTTGGAGTGACAACGGTACCTCACAATTTTGATCAGTTCATGCTTTCCACTAAACATGTAACCTCTTTTATCTTCTTCTATAAACCTGCAATAACATCAAAAACACAAAGCATAGACTATACAATAAACTTTATATAAAGTTTGTACAGCTATTACCTCCCCTCAACATATGCAGCATGTTATTGGTTGAGCATACCAATGTGTGTCACCAGGAATTCGAATCTCTTTGCATCAAATTCCTTGGTCAACAAATCAGCTACATTGTTGTCTGTATGAATCTTCAAGACTTGAATAAGCTTTTTGTTATAAGCATCTCTTATAAAGTGATGTCTTATTTCAATATGCTTAGTCTTGGAGTGAAATACTGGATTCTTGACAATGCATATAGTACTTTCATTATCAATGTAAATCTTGGTGTTCATGAAATTGAACCCATAGTCCAACAATTGATTTTGAATCCAAAGTACTTGTCCACAGCAATGAGCAGCAGCTACATATTCAGCTTCAGTTGTAGAAGTAGCAACAATGGTTTGCTTCTTACAGTGCCATAATATGAGTCTTCTGCCTAGGAATTGACAACCTCCTGTTGTGGATTTCCTATCATGATTTACTCTAGTGTAGTCACTATCTGAGTAAGCTTCCAATTCAAAAGTGGAGTCTCTAGGATACCATAATCCTAAATTAGGTTGACTTTTAAGATATTTAAAAATCTTCTTCACAGCATAAAGATGTGACACCTTTGGATGAACTTGGAATCTTGAACATGCACACACAACAAACATTATATCTGGTCTTGAAGTAGTAAGATACATCAATGAACCAATCATTGATCTATATAGATGAATGTCAACATCCTCTCCATGTTCATCTTTTGATAAAGATTTCTTGGCTTCAAAAGGTGTGCTTGTACTCCTTGTATCCATACATGAAAATTTCTTTAATATTTCAGCAACATATTTATCTTGGCTGATAAATATTCCATCTTTCCTTTGTTTGACTTGTAGTCCCAAAAAGAAAGTTAGTTCTCCCATAGAACTCATTTGAAATATTCCTTTTATCAAAGCTTCAAACTCCTCACACCATGTCTTCTTGGTAGAACCAAAAATGATGTCATCAACATAGACTTGAACTAGAATAATGTATTTGGCATTTTTCTTGATGAACAGAGTTTTGTCAATGGTTCCTCTCCTATATCCATGTTCTAGTAGAAAGTTGGATAAAGTTGCATACCAGGCTCTTGGAGCTTGACGCAGACTATAAAGTGCTTTTATAACTTTGTAGACTCTATTGGGGAATTTAGGATCTACAAAACCTGGAGGTTGTGAGACATATACCTCCTCTGAAATAGTACCATATAGAAAGGCACTTTTCACATCCATTTGATAGACTATAAAACCCATATATGATGCAAAGGCCAAAAATAACCTAATGGCTTCTATCCTTGCCACTGGTGGAAAAACCTCATCATAGTCTATCCCTTCTTCCTGTCTATAGCCTTGAGCAACAAGTCTTGCCTTGTTTCTCACAACAACCCCTCTTTCATCCTTCTTGTTCCTGAATACCCATCTTGTACCAATTACTCTTTTTCAAGAGGGAAGATCCACAAGAATCCAAACCTTTTGTAGCTCAAATTATGTTAATTCTTCTTGCATGGCATCCACCCAACTTTCTTCATCAAGAGCCTGGGAGATATTTTTGGGCTCTACTTGAGATAAGAAACAGGCAAACAAACAATGCTGAGTATCTTTATGATTTGTTCTCTGCTGTTGTTTGACATAACTCACTAGTGCATGAGTTTCAATATTGGTTTGTAGTTGTCTTCTGGTTTGAACGGCAGATTTTGGATCACCAATAATCTGAGTAGCAGGATGGTTGTTGTTGACTTTATGAGTGGGAATAGAACTGACTGGAATTTCAGTTTCCAAATTGTTGAAGTCAGTTACTGCACCCTGCTCATCATAGGAAGCTTTGGAGAAGATTCCTTCAGCTGGACCGGCATATATGTCTTCATCGTCCAATGCTTGCAAAATCTCTTCTAGGGAGTCAGCAGATCTAGCAGATTTTGACTTAGCAGTACTTGCAGATGAAGTACTGCTAGGTATAGTATGTACTGCTGAGTGTTGTGACTCAAAAGATTCTTCTCCTGAATGCTTATTAGCAGATGTAGCATTCTTTTCTTGATCTTGAAGCCTCTGAAGCTCATGGGAGGCTTGATCATCACTTGATGGCATGGTTTGCTTCTTGGGATTTGCAGATATGGGAGTAACAGTAGGCATATTTGGCACATAAATGTGAACATCTTCATCTGATGAAGAAACATCTTCTTGAGTACCTGTATTAATTGCACTTGACTCCTCACCTGCATTGTTAGTTTGACAATCTTTTTGCAAAGAGTAGTAGTCCATGGAGTTAGTTAGATAATCTAAATCAAACATCCAAGCATAACCTATTCCTGGAACATTGGGTTTATTTTCTAAGAAATTGACATGAGCATTTTCTTCAACTTTCTTAGTTGCCAAATTGTAAATCCTATATGCCTTACTTTACAATGAATATCTTAAAAGATATCCTGGATCAGACTTTCCATCAAACTTTCCCAAGTAATCAAGAGTATTTAGTATGGACACATGACACCCAAAAGGTTTTAAATGACTTATGTTAGGCTTTACATTAGTCAAATGTTCATAAGGTGTTTTGTTTTGAGGCTTAGTTACTAGGACTCTATTTAACACATAACATGCAGTATTGATTGCTTCAGCCCAAAAGGTATTTGGCAAAAGTGAATCAGCCAGCATAGTTCTAGCAGCCTCAATTAATGTCCTATTTTTCCTTTCAGCTACTCCATTCTTTTGAGGAGTTCTAGGATTACTAAATTTCCTCTTAATTCCTTTAGACCTACAGAATTCATCAAAATCAGAATTCTTAAATTCGGTTCCATTATCAGTCCTAATGATTAAAACCTGTTTAGTGAACTACTTTTCAACTAAAGTGATAAAATCCTTTAGTAATTCACTTGTTTCACTTTTAAGGGCTAAAAAGAAAACCCAACTGAATCTACTATAATCATCAGTTATGACTAGACAAAAGGTCTTGTGGCTAATGCTTCTTATAGAAACTGGACCAAATAAATCCATATGCAAGAGATGCAAAGGTTTTGTCACAGTATTTACAGTCTTGGTCTTACAAGAGGCTCTATGTTGTTTTCCTTTTTAACAAGCAACACATGTGAAATCATTTTGAAAAGATTTGTTAGGTAAACCTCTAACCAAATTCCTTTTTACCAATCTATTAAGATTTTTAAAATTCACATGACCTAACCTTCTATGCCATAAATTTGACTCATCTAAAGAAGCCTTAGCTAGCAAACATGTAATACCACCTGTTGGAGTAATAGTATGAAGATTAAAGGTGTACATATTTTCTTGCCTGGGTACTTTAAGCAATATTTGAGATTCCTTGGGCATCTCAAAGTCTTTGGACAACACCAAGCAGTTTTTGTCTGTGAATAGCACCTTGTTCTTCTTATCACACATTTGTGATACTGAAAAGAGATTGAACTCATTCAATTCTTTCACAAAGAAGACATCTTCAAATTCCAACTTTCCTGTGTTGATTTTCCCTTTGCCAGTGATTCTACCTTTGCTACCCCCAAAGGCTACTGGTCCTCCTCTGAATTCTTCAAATTCAGCAAGAAAATCTTTGTTCCCTGTCATGTGCTTGAGCATCCACTATCTACAATTCCTTTATCTTTTAATTCATCAATGATATGCCCCTGCACACAAATAAAACTTATTAGTTTTTAACAGGGACCTAGGACACTTTTGGCTCGGATCTTGTGGGACCCTACACATTTCAGAGTTTGTACTGAAGCATTCCCAGTAATGCTACTTTTACTCTTATACTTCATGGTTTCATTTATGTAGTCAAATTCATAGGGTGACTCTATGTGCTTTGACTTCTTTGACTTAAGTACTGCTTGAGTGGTACTTGCTTTAACACATGGTATAACTCTTTTAGGAACCCACATTTGTACTGATTTGTTCTTGTCCTTACTCCTAGGTGCTTTAACTTTTTCAAAAACCTTCTTAGAAGTCTTGGAGAACATTGGTTTCACAGACTTTAAACCAACAGTACTTGAGTTTGGTCTAGCAGTACTTGTAGATTTAAGCTTGCTGGTACTTGGTTTACCAGACTTTAAGGATACAAGTCCTTGCTTCGTAAGTACTGCCGTATGAACAAAACTGTTGGTAGTATTATTTTTAACCTGTTTAACTACCCTTGTGTGATCAAACTTAGGTTTGTCATCTTTAAGTTTCTGTTTCCTATCACCATGTGCATTTTTCCCATTACTGTTTTTCATGACCCTTTGTGTAGCCTTTTGTTTCATAATTTTATCTTCATGTAATGTACAATCTTTGATAAAATGATTTAGACTAGCACAAACATAACATCCTTTTCTTCTTAAAGAAGACCCAAAAGGTTGTTTTGACTTTACATTTTCAAAACCTAGCCCAGCCCTTTTGTTTTTAGTATGTTGTTTATTATTTTCCAATATCTTGCTAGGAGTTTTTACCTGCTTGGGAGTAGAACTAGTCTTAGATTCCTCAGAAACAAAGTTATTCAGTAGAGGTGGATAAACAATATTCTTGGTCACATCAATATTTTCTTGAGGCACAGTACTAGAGTCAAAGACATTATTAATCTTAGGATCTTCTAGCTCTATACGAGTATCATTACAAGGGGGCATGAAAATTCCAGATACCGGTGGAGGAACTGCCTTCATTCCTTCAACATATCTATCATTTTCAGGTGTATCATCTACCTCACCATAACTGTCAAAAATCCCTTTTGATAAGTCCTTGTTAGTTAAGGTTATCCCAGGTTGGTCCTCAATATACCCTAGGCCTGTTTTATCATAATACCCCCATTTATGAATTAATCAACTTTCCCAATCCCTTAGAGGATTGTTGCCATTGACTAATTTCTTCCATCTCTTTACAAAGACTGGTTTTTAAAGCTTCATTTTCAGTATTTATTTTCAAAAGTTGTCTTTCAAAAGCTTTTATTTCCACATCTTTTTCCCTCATTTGAAGAGTCAAAATCCTAATTTTCTCTTCATAGTTTTGTTGAGCCTTTTTGTAAAAAACTATATTATCTTCAAGTTTAACAACACCCTTAATAAGTGTGAAAACACTTATCCTTTTACCACTTATTTCCAATAATAACAAGACCAAAACGTGTGATTTATGTCGTAAAAGTCGGAATTATGCGTGGTTTGTGTTTTTATTGTGTTTTAGGACCAAAATATGAAAAAGGAAGAAAACACGGGTTTTCACGGGCTTTTATCGAAGAAAACAGGAAAAGACGAAGTCAAAAGATCAAGAGTGCAAAAAGAACGGAAGTCCAAGGCCTATTCTGAAGATTTATCGAAGAAAAAGTCTAAAGGCGGAAGTTTAACGAAGTCGAAGAACTTAAGTCTTATAGAAGGAGAAAATTAAAAGACAAGTTCAAATCCCGAGTCGACAAAGACAAAGAACTAAAGTCGAGTCGAGAAAACGTGAAGAAAGCAAGAAAGAAGATGCAACACATGCACTCCTTCCACCTTCCCTATAAATACCCTCCTAATAGTCATTAGGAGGGTGATTAGATAGTTTTTAGCTAGTTTTCACTTTTTCAATTTTCTTTCTAGTTTTGGAGAGAGAAAGTCTTAAACTTTCTTTCACTAAGTTTCATCTTTTTTCTCTTAATCTTTCAAGATTAAACATCTTTGTATTGCTTATTTTCATTAATCAAGTTCTATTTTAAGCTTTTAATCTTTAATCTCATTCTACTTTTCTTTGATTTTAGATTGATTTTGGTGCGATTATCAATAGATCCGTGTTGTTCTTAATGATTTCGTGCTCAAAAAGTTAATCTTTTGATCATTTCATAAGTTTTCATTTGATTAAGCTTAAAGACTTTTGTGCTTATTGGCTTACTTTTATGATTAGCTTATTTACTTTATAAAAAGTTTTCTTAAAAAGTTTATGTTTTTATTGTTTGATTGAAAAAGTTGTTTGATTTCGAGTTAGATAAGTTAATAAGTGCTTATTTGATCCGGTTCATTAGTGATTTGTTTAGTTTTGGGAATAAGCTCTCCATTATAGCTTATTTCTTGGCTTAAACCGAATCCCTTAGATTTCGGAAAGGGTGATAAACCCCTTTCCGATTGGTGTTTTTCCGAGCAGCCAACTTCCCACCCTTTCCGATTAATCAATCGGAAAAGGGTTTGTAGATTCTGACGGTAGCCCACTTTAATATTCCGATTGGAGTGTTTCTGGACTTTCCGATTGATAGTCTTGCTTGTTATTCCGATTTGGGACCTTGAGTAGTATTCCGATTGCCCCTTTTTGTTACATATTCCGATCGCAGGTCCTACCAACTTTCTGATCAACCGATCGGAATCCATTCCGATCGGATCATCTTTTTGGGGCTTATTCCGATTGTTTGCATTTGTTTGATATTCCGATAGGGGCTCTTGTCCCTCATTCCGATTGACCCCCCTTTTTCCATTTATTCCGATTACATTCCCCCCCATATTCCGACCACCAGATCGGAATACATTCCGATCTGGGTTTGTTTTGGCTTATCCCGATTGAGTTGTTTTGGTGTATTCCGATCTTACTTTCTTTTAGTACTTTTAAACTAAGTTCTTATTTTTTTTAGAAAATTTTCTAAGTGTTAATTTTATTTAGTGTGCTCATTTCGCCTTAAAGTTTACATGCATTTATTTTTACTCGTCATTCTAGCTTTAATCTTTATTCTTCCATTTTACTCAACGACACTTTAATTACTTGCTTATAGTTTAAAATAGACAAACAAACCAAACCATTCTCTTGATTCACCAAAAGACGATTGAGTCGCACTTAAGACAGGTTCTCAATTCGAAAAGACTTGGAACAACAAACTTTCATACTCGGCTCAAAAACCAAGTATTAAATGGCGTCGCTGCCGGCTCTTTTCGTTACGATTAACGGTTTCTAGTGAGAGACGCATTGAATTTTGGGATCTGTTCTTTGAACGTTATTTTCCTTGCTTTAAAAATTTTCAAAAATCCTAAAAAATATAAAACTTTTCAAAAATACAAAAACATTGAAAAATCATAAAAAGCAATTCTTTTCAAAAGGTTTTGCACCAAAAAGATTATATAGATATTCTCTTTGTGTATATTTTTCTTCTGCAGGTGTATGCGTACTAGATCTTCGAACTATTCTGAGCCCGAGACTCGTGAAGATTTAGATATGGCTGGTGTTAATAACAACAATAATCGCCCACCTCTACCCAATTTGAATAATAACAACAACAACAAAAACAATGTCCTCCTGCTTGATTTACGAACAATGGAGGAATTGTGTCAACCCACCATGAACGGACGCGGAGGCCCGATTGCGCCAATGCACGTCACGGCTCAGGAGTTTTCGTTGAAGCATCACATGATCCAGCAAGTGCAAACTAACCCGTTTCGTGGAATTCCGGATGATGATGCCAACAAACACCTCGACAAATTCATTACCATTACTCAAAGCATGAAGTGCTCCGGTGTTTCTATGGATGACCTTCGCCTCCAACTTTTTCCCCACTCGCTTTCTCACCATGCCGAAAAATGGTTTGACCGTCTTCCTAAGAATTTTATTCATACGTGGAATGACATGACTCAACGCTTTTTATCGCGCTACTTTCCCCCATCCATGGTCACAAGCCTTCGTAACCAAATCACTGGATTCATGCAAGAGAATGATGAATCGCTTTTCGATGCTTGGGAACGATACAATGATTTGATCGACCGCTGTCCTAATCACAATATGCCCCCTATCACTCTCATTGACACCTTCTACAATGGTCTCACTTTTCGTGATCGTGACACGATCAATGCCGCCGCCGGTGGTACTTTTATGAAAAGGAGACCGGAGGAGTGTCGAGAGTTGATCGAAAACATGACTACTCACCACAAGAATTGGGATTCATCGGCATCCTCAAGATCTAATTAGAGAGTCAATGTTTCTGCTACTACTTCCAATCCCGAGATATCCGAACTTTCCCGACAAATCGCGAATATGCACAAAGATTTCATGTCCATAGCCACAAACAACTTTCAACAAGCTAAAGCTGTTGCTATTTCTTGTGACACATGTGGTGGTCCTCATTCTTATAATGATTGTCCTTCTACCCAAGCCAATTTTTCTAAAAATGTTAACGCATCTTACGGCACTTATCCCACGGGAGGCTATCAAGCCCGCCCGCAAGGAGACCGTGGCCTGCTAAATTATCGTTCCAACAATTATCTTGCTCCTCCCGGTTTCCCTCCTGCAAACCAAAACCAACAACAAAGCTACAACCAATCCCAACCTCGTGCAAACAATCAATATCAATCCCAACGAAACCCTTACCCACCTCAAGGAAATTCTCAAGCTTACCAAGCTCCACCTCTCAATCAACCGATGGCAGTGAGTCCAGACGTCGAGACATTCATGAAGACTAATCGGGAGATGGTGACGAATCTTGAGAGTCAAGTCCGCAACTTGAAGGGTGAAATGGCAAAACAAGGGAACGATATTCGAGCCGAGCTAAGGAATGACATGGCCAAACACAGCAATGAAATTAATGCAAACATGAGAGACTCTTTTAATAATCAAGCGGTTCACCTTCGTGATATGATTGGTTCGCTCATCCAAGGTAATCAACCCTCTTCTTCGGGTACTCTTCCGAGTAATACCGTTGCGAATCCAAGAGGGGAGATGAAAGCAATCACCACTCGTAGTGGCAAAGGTTATATGGAACCCGAGCTTCCTACACCTCCACCCGTGATTGTGAACAAGGAAAAAGAGCAACTTTCATCACCTCCTTCACCTTCTATCCCCATTTCCCCACCACCCGTTGTTGTGAGTGATCCTACTCCCTTAAAGCCTTCTTCTTCATCCAATATACCTTATCCTTCAAGGTTGAGGAAAGAGAAGCAAAAGAGCAAGGATGATATTCAGGTTTCAAACTTTCTAAAAATGTTTAAACAATTGAATTTTAACATCTCCTTTGCCGAGGCTCTCGCTCACATGCCCAAATACGCTAAGATGTTTAAAGATCTTCTAAGTGATAAGGAAAAGCTTCTTGACATCGCTCAGACCCAACTTAATGAGAACTGCTCCGCAGTGCTCTTAAGGAAATTTCCCACCAAACTTGGTGATCCGGGTCGCTTCTTGATTCCTTGCAACTTCCCGGGAGTAGAGAATTGCATGGCCCTAGCCGATCTAGGTGCCATTATAAACTTAATGCCTTTAAGTGTTTGGAAGCAATTATCTCTCCCCGAGCTAGTCCCCACCAAAATGACTTTGGAATTAGCCAACCGTACGGTTGCTTATCCAGTGGGGATAGCCGAAGATGTCTTTGTTGGCGTCGACAAATTCACCTTCCCGGTGGATTTTGTTGTCGTTGACTACGAGATGGATCCCCGTGTTCCATTAATCGTTGGACGTCCATTTCTGAGGACCGGTCACACTCTCATTGATGTAGCCGCGGGCGAAATAATCATGAGAGTTGGTGACGATAAAATTGTCTTCAACATGGGTAAGATTTCTAAGCAACCTTATTCGTATGAGAGTGTTAATGCTATTGATGTTCTCGATGAGGCTTGTGAAGAACATTTTCATGATGCTTGCAAAAGTACTCTCTCTTCTCTACCCAATGTTGAGACCGTTGCCTCAATTGCTCCAGCATTGACTCCTTTTGGAGAAAGTGACTTGGATGATTTCGAAGCTAGCTTGGGTCCTCTTGATATTAAGTATGATAATTTGTCCACCAATTGGGACGAAGATATTCGTACTATTGAGAGACTTCTCAATGAGGACCCGTTGTCTCCTCCTTCTCCTAAAGAGGTGACTAATGATGATCCATCGTTAGTTTCACCATCTATTGAGGATCCACCTACTCTTGAGCTTAAGGACCTACCTCCTCATCTTGAGTACGTTTTCCTGGAAGACAACGAGAAGTTACCGGTCATCATCGCAAAGGATCTGAAAGAAGACGAAAAAGCCGGACTTGTCGCCGTGTTGCAGAAGCATAAAAGAGCTATCGCTTGGAAAATCTCCGACATCCGTGGAATTGATCCTCACTTTTGCACACATAAAATTCTCATGGAGGACGACTTTAAGCCCACAATTCAAAGCAAACGAAGGGTGAATCCTAAAATCCATGAAGTCATCAAAAAAGAGGTTATCAAACTTCTTGATGCGGGTATGATTTACCCTATTTCGGATTCACCATGGGTTAGTCCAGTCCATTGTGTGCCTAAGAAAGGCAGAATCACCGTTGTGCCCAATGCAAACAACGAGTTAATTCCTACCCGTCTCGTTACTGGGTGGAGAGTTTGTATAGAGTACCGTAAACTCAATGATGCCACGAGAAAGGATCATTTCCCTCTACCTTTTATGGACCAAATGCTTGAACGTTTAGCGGGTAATGAATATTACTGCTTTCTTGATGGTTTCTCGGGTTATTTCCAAATACCCATCGATCCCCAAGATCAAGAGAAGACCACATTCACTTGTCCCTATGGCACATTTTCTTATAAACGAATGCTTTTTGGCTTATGCAATGCCCCTGGGACATTCCAAAGGTGCATGTTGGCTATCTTTCATGACATGGTTGAGCAAACCATGGAAGTCTTCATGGATGATTTCTCGGTCTTCGGGGATTCCTTCTCTTCTTGCCTTGCCAATTTGGAACGTATGCTTAAGCGGTGCGAAGACAATCGCCTTGTTCTGAATTGGGAAAAATGCCATTTTATGGTAAAAGAAGGCATTGTGCTAGGACACAAAATCTCTAAAGCCGGTCTTGAAGACGACCGTGCTAAAGTAGATGTCATAGCCAAATTACCTCCACCTTCAACCGTGAAGGGTGTGAGAAGTTTTCTGGGTCATGCGGGCTTCTATCGTCGATTCATTCAGGATTTCTCTAAAATCGCTGGCCCGATGACCCACCTCTTGGAAAAAGATACTGCTTTTATCTTTTCTAAAGAGTGTCTCGAAGCCTTCAATCTTCTTAAGGATAAGCTAACTAAGGCACCGATCTTGGTTACCCCTAATTGGGAGCTGCCTTTTGAATTGATGTGCGATGCTAGCGACTTCGCTATTGGTGCGGTTTTGGGCCAACGAGTGAATAAACACTTCCAACCAATCCATTACGCTAGCAAAACAATGACGGGGCTCAATTGCATTATACGACAACTGAAAAAGAGCTTTTAGCTGTTGTCTATGCTTTTGAGAAATTTTGCCCCTATCTTGTTTTAAATCCCACCATCGTATACACAGACCATTCCGCGTTGAAGTACTTGATGACAAAGCATGATTCTAAGCCAAGACTTCTTCGCTGGGTTTTACTCCTTCAAGAATTCAACATTGAAATTCGCGACAAGAAGGGAGCCGAAAACCTGGTCGCGGATCATCTGAGTCGACTTGAGGATCCATATCAAGGGGATCCTCCGAACAAAGAGATCAATGACTCTCTCCCCCTTGAGACCTTAATGTCTATAAATCTCAATCTTGATGGTACCCCGTGGTTTGCGGACATTGCAAACTACTTAGCGGGTGGAATTCTCATCCAAGGGTTAACATCCCAACAAAAGAAGAAGTTCTTGAATGATGTTAAGACTTACTTTTGGGATGACCCTTTTCTATTCAAACAATGTGCTGATCTGATTATTCGTCGATGTGTTGACGGACCGGCAGCTTTTGACATCCTCCAAGCTTGCCACAAAGGACCCACCGGTGGTCACTTTGGTCCCAACTACACCGCTAAAAAAGTGTTTGATTCTGGATTCTATTGGCCCACCATTTATCATGACGCTCACGAAATGGTTAAGCATTGTGATGCTTGCCAACGTCAAGGCAAGATCATACATAAGGATGAGATGCCTCAAAATTTCATCCAGGAATGTGAAATCTTTGATGTATGGGGCATCGACTTTATGGGGCCATTTCCATCCTCCAAAGGGAACAAGTACATCCTCGTCGCCGTTGACTACGTTTCTAAATGGGTTGAAGCTAAGGATCTTCCTACGAATGATGCGAGGGTGGTTGTGAACTTTTTGAAGCAGCTTTTCCCTCGATTTGGCGTTCCTCGTGCTATCATCAGTGACCGCGGGACTCATTTTTGCAATGATCAATTTGAAAGAGTCATGGCTAAGTATGGTGTCAATCACCGTCTTTCCACCGCTTATCATCCCCAAACCAATGGGCAAGCCGAGATATCCAACCGTGGATTGAAGCGAATTTTGGAGCGTACTGTGAAAGAGCATCGCGCCGCGTGGGCCGATAAGTTAGATGATGCTCTATGGGCTTTTCGTACTGCTTACAAGACCCCGATCGGTTGTACACCCTATCGTCTTGTGTACGGGAAAGCCTGCCACCTCCCAATCGAGCTGGAACATAAGGCGCACTGGGCCTTGAAGTGGGCCAACTTCGACATCAACAAAGCTGGCGATCATCGCAAGATTCAACTCAACGAGCTAAATGAACTGAGGAATGAAGCTTATGAGAATTTGCTGATCTACAAGGAGAAGACGAAGATCATTCATGACGCAAAAATCAAGAACCGAGAGTTCCACGTTGGTGATTAAGTCTTACTCTTTAACTCTCGGTTGAAGATCTTCTCTGGCAAGTTGAAGAGCCGCTGGTCTGGTCCATTCACCGTCGCCAAAGTCTTTCCATATGGGACCATTGAGCTTTCTCAGCCAAATGGGTCCAATTTCAAGGTGAATGGCCAGTGTCTAAAGCTGTACTTTGGTGAGGACATCTCTCAAGAGATGATTCCATCCCTCACCACGTTCCCCATGAACTAAAATTGGGTCGAGTCAGGCTAGTGACTCGGTGAACAAAAACAAGCACTTCTCCGGAGGCAACCCGTGATCTATCCTTTACTGCTTTCATAATAAGTGTAGGGGGAGCCCCGTATGTGTTTGTTGTCTTGTTTCTTGTGCTGTGCAGGGATTAAAGCTTCAAAGATCCACCTTGATGACTTTTGACGAACCGTGATACAGTGTTCCCATCTTCCCGGTTCTATCCTAAACTCTTGTGATTCAATATTTCATATATTATATATGTTCACACTGAATTCACTTTAGTTGTCCTTTCCTTAGCA
The DNA here is from genome assembly GCA_025667525.1 of Glebionis coronaria. Lineage (NCBI taxonomy): Eukaryota > Viridiplantae > Streptophyta > Magnoliopsida > Asterales > Asteraceae > Glebionis > Glebionis coronaria. Next base: position 176,767,180 of record CM046874.1, read on the forward strand.
AGATTTAACCAAAGTGCACAATGTCCTAAGTGTAGGAGAGTTTACTCCCACATGCTTAAACATTGAGGACAATGTTTATCTCAAGTGTAGGGGGGACTTCTATCAAAGTAAGTGGTCTTTTCCATGAATTTGCCCTCATTTTAACCGGAAAATTTGATTTTTCGACATTTTTCAAAAAATTTAATCTATCTTGGCCTAGTTGTATAGTTGTATTTGCCTTTGTTATGTTTCCATTGCTAGAATAGTTTTTCAATAAAGTGGTTTTAGATTTTTCTTAGTCATGAACATTTTCACTCAACCCGAGTTTACTTACCTAAGTTTACTCTAGCTAGTATCCTTAACGTGTTTAAGTCAAGTTTTGCTAGGCTTTTATATAGGGAGCTATAAAACGCGAAAGTCTTAACTCTCACGGGTTAAGAACAAGAACTTTTCGCAAGTTCCTATAATTGATCCTAGAGAGTTGTTTATCAAGGGAACTTTAAAACGTGATTTCTAAACTTGAAAAAGTCTAATAATTTGCAAGATCCTATAGATTACTCGAAAACCCAAAACTTTGATTTAATAGGCTAAGCATCCACGAGTCTCACTCCTTGAGATTTTAAACTGTGGAGAACGAGAGATGATAGAGTCAATTATAAGTTTGGTATTCTTTCGTGAATTTATGTGAGTTAATTATAAGCCTATTCTCCCTCCGCTTGTTAATAAATTTATCTGCAATAAATAAGGTTGTACGATTTAAAAAGTTACTTAGCTTCTAGCCCTAGATCGTTTAAAAGTTGCCCGGTACGGATTAGAGTTCATAGCCAAGGCATAACTTATTGAAGCGGGATGCGAAGATTGGCGAGTCCGAAAAGGCCCTAACAAGGCATGAGGACTACATTTTGTTTCTAAAGATCCAAAAGTGATGTGAAGAATCATTTATCAAAAATCAATATGAAGGATCAAGACACACGACGAAAAGCAATAACTCCCCAAAAGTCATGGAGAAGTCTATCGAAAAGACCCTAACAAGGTATGAGGATAAATAGATCCAAGTCCTAAAAGGAGGCGGATCGTTGTAAATCGAAGTCCAAAATAAAGATTGGAGAAAAATGAAGAAGTCGTGGTCCAAAGATGAAGAATCTCTCAAAACTTCAAGTGAAGAAATTCCTATTATGAAGAGAAGACCATTATTTCAAGAACGTCTCTCAAAGATTCGAAGTATGAAGTCGCTGCCAAATATCGGTCCGAGAAAGGTCTCAAATCGTGAAGCGAGTTATGCCAAGATATGAACTTTATGAGGTCCCAAAAAGCAGTTTTAAAAGATTTGGTCCTTTAGCTAACTATTGATTAAATCGTTCACCTTATTTTCGGACTAAATAGCTATCGAAATAAGTCAAACAATGCATCCTCGTGATCATTCAAGACAAAAATAAAATATAAGAGATACACCTAGGAATAAGGGAGTCTAAGTGAGTAATTGGCCCACATGAGTTCGTGATAGTTTGCTAACTTATAATAACAATGATCTCGTTTTTAAGCTTGGTTTGGGGAACGTGAAACTTGAGGATGATAAGCGTTCACGGCTGCCTAAACCCAATGTAAGTTTTTAATTTCTTTACTTGTTCTATCTTTTCATGTTTAGTATTTAATAAAGGCCAAGGTGGGTTATTTATGATGGAAAATGTAAACCGTGCTTTAAAATTAATGCATTGCATGAGGTCATTGCAATGGTCAAGTGTAGGGGATTTAATAAGTGTGAAAACACTTATCCTTTTACCACTTATTTCCAATAATAACAAGACCAAAACGTGTGATTTATTTCGTAAAAGTCGGAATTATGCGTGGTTTGTGTTTTTATTTTGTTTTAGGACCAAAATATGAAAAAGGAAGAAAACACGGGTTTTCACGGGCTTTTATCGAAGAAAACGGGAAAAGACGAAGTCAAAAGATCAAGAGTGCAAAAAGAACGGAAGTCCAAGGCCTATTCTGAAGATTTATCAAAGAAAAAGTCTAAAGGCGGAAGTTTAACAAAGTCGAAGAACTTAAGTCTTATAGAAGGAGAAAATTAAAAGACAAGTTCAAATCCCGAGACGACAAAGACAAAGAACTAAAGTCGAGTCGCGAAAACGTGAAGAAAGCAAGAAAGAAGATGCAACACATGCACTCCTTCCACCTTCCCTATAAATACCCTCCTAATAGTCATTAGGAGGGTGATTAGATAGTTTTTAGCTAGTTTTCACTTTTTCAATTTTCTTTCTAGTTTTAGAGAGATAAAGTCTTAAACTTTCTCTCACTAAGTTTCATCTTTTTTCTCTTAATCTTTCAAGATTAAACATCTTTGTATTGCTTAATTTCATTAATCAAGTTCTATTTTAAGCTTTTAATCTTTAATCTCATTCTACTTTTCTTTGATTTTAGATTGATTTTCGTGCGATTATCAATAGATCCGTGTTGTTCTTAATGATTTCGTGCTCAAAAAGTTAATCTTTTGATCATTTCATAAGTTTTCATTTGATTAAGCTTAAAGACTTTTGTGCTTATTGGCTTACTTTTATGATTAGCTTATTTACTTAAAAAAAAGTTTTCTTAAAAAGTTTATGTTTTTATTGTTTGATTGAAAAAGTTGTTTGATTTCGAGTTAGATAAGTTGATAAGTGCTTATTTGATCCGGTTCATTAGTGATTTGTTTAGGTTTGGGAATAAGCTCTCCATTATAGCTTATTTCTTGGCTTAAACCGAATCCCTTAGATTTCGGAAAGGGTGATAAACCCCTTTCCGATTGGTGTTTTTCCGAGCAGCCAACTTCCCACCCTTTCCGATTAATCAATCAGAAAAGGGTTTGTAGATTCCGATGGTAGCCCACTTTAATATTCCGATTGGAGTGTTTCTGGACTTTTCGATTGATAGTCTTGCTTGTTATTCCGATTTGGGACCTTGAGTAGTATTCCGATTGCCCCTTTTTGTTACATATTCCGATCGCAGGTCCTACCAACTTTCCGATCAACCGATCGGATAATCTTTTTGGGGCTTATTCGGATTGTTTGCATTTGTTTGATATTCCGATAGGGGCTCTTGTCCCTCATTCCGATTGACCCCCTTTTTCCATTTATTCCGATTGTATCCCCCCTATATTCCGACCACCAGATCGGAATACATTCCGATCTGGGTTTGTTTTGGCTTATTCCGATTGAGTTGTTTTGGTGTATTCCGATCTTACTTTCTTTTAGTACTTTTCACCTAAGTTCTTATTTTTTTTAGAAAATTTTCTAAGTGTTAATTTTATTTAGTGTGCTCATTTCGCCTTAAAGTTTACATGCATTTATTTTTACTCGTCATTCTAGCTTTAATCTTTATTCTTCCATTTTACTCAACGACACTTTAATTACTTGCTTATAGTTTAAAATAGACAAACAAACCAAACCATTCTCTTGATTCACCAAAAGACGATTGAGTCGCACTTAAGACCGGTTCTCAATTCGAAAAGACTTGGAACAACGAACTTTCATACTCGGCTTAAAAACCAAGTATTAACCCTGTTTGAAAGCCTTTACTTCTACAGTGCATGTGTTAACCTTTTGATACTGTTCCTCTAGTTCTACTTTTAAACTATTAAATTTAAGAACACAATCTTTAGAACAAGGGTGTACCTCAGTATCTTCATGAGAGAGAGACATTAATCCAAGCTCTTCTTATTCTTCTTCTTCTGCCCAATTCACCACTCCATCTACAGTAACCAATGCTTTGGTTCCTTTTGGACTTCTGTTGTTTCCTCTTGGAGAGCTTTCAGTAATTCTTGGACTGGTTCTATAGCTGTTCTTGGACTTCAGATTGCTTGTCTCAGCTTTATCTCTATTGCATTCTCTTGCAAAGTGTCCATTCCTTCCACAGTTATAGCATTCAACTTTAGACTTGTCATATCCCAATGGCTCATTAGGATCAACAGTCATTTTTCTTCCAGTCTTCTGGAAGAACCTATTAGATCTTACTAACACCATTGCAGCTTGCCATTTAAGATCCATCTCTTCAACATCAGCATCATCCATTTGGAACAAATCATTGAGAGTTAACCTTGGCCTGTTGTCTTGTCCAGCAAAGAATGAGAAAGCATCATTGTCACTAAACAATGGTGAAGACCTTCGATGTGGATTTTGAGAGATCGTAGGACTGCTTTCAATACTTTGTGGGTAAGTACTGCTTGTAAGTCCTCCAGTGGTATTTGTGAAGTAAGTACCGCTGCTAGATCCACTAGTGGTATTTTGAAAGTAAGTACCGCTGTTCCCATCTGACACAAAAGCCAAGTTAGACTTTGAAGTAGTTGCTGTCTTTACTTCAATGACTTTCACATCCATCTCATATGCTCTAAGATTGTTGTAGAGATGATCAAATGGAATTGTTTCCAAATCATCTCTTGTGATGAAGTGCATAGCCATTGCTTTCCACTCTGGTGGAACATTTCTTAAGAATTTTAGATTTGCTTCTTCATTAGGAATTACTTGTCCATAAAATGCTAACTGGATAAGCAACTTGCTGAACCTTCCATATCCACCATGTATTCCCTATATACTAGTAATGGAGAAGTTATCAAATTCTTGCTTAAGAACAATCTTCTTAATTTTATTAGATTTGTCATTACCTCCAAATCTAAGTTTTATAGCATCCCACATAGCTTTGGCATCTTTATAATGACGAAAGCTTGGTAGAATGTCTTCAGAAAGAGCCATAGCCAAAGCAGTTCTAGCTTTTCTTTCTCTGATCTCTGCTTGTACTTCATCAGCAGTCACATCAGGTAGAACATAGCATGTATCGTCTAGCAACCAGTGAAGCTTCTTTGGCGTGTTCCCATTCTTGATAACTTGCCACACAGTATGATCTGTGTGATTCAAGTAGTGTTCCATCTGTATAGCCCAAGTCTCATAATTGTCACCTTTGAGAACTGGGAGTTTAACAGCAGACAGAGTATGAGAAGGTGTTGGTGTAGAGGTAGCTACATTGTTCACGACTTGAGCACCTTGTGTTGGTGCAAGATGTACAACTTGTGGTTGTCCTTGAGGTAGAACAGGATCAGTGTTCTGAACATCATCCACATGAGCATTAACACCATCTGGTTGAGACATTGAGATTTGGTATGTGATGAGTGTATGGGTTCGTGTTCTTCTTTTTCAGAGTTTCTCAACAAACTCTGATACCACTTGTTGATCCATTTGGTTGGATCTATAATCTGTTAAGAATTAGTATAATAGTTTGTAATCAAACTAAAACACTTTGAGCACTGTAAAACCCGCATGCTTTTACCATGAATAGTGCCCTTAAGATCGTACGTTCTAGATTAAAACTTACCTCATGTAGTATTGATCACATTCATGTGCTAATAATCAAGCAAGTGCGTACGTGTATGTCATGACAAGTATCGATTACGTACGAACCCATGATAAACAGTTAATAATATATCACGTGAACATAATTAAATCATGAACACCATTTAAAATACTAACTAAAATAATTACGTAAATACTTATAATATATTTACGAGCGTTAGTTTACGATAAACGACACGTTAAAAGAAACAGAAACACGTTAAACACGAGCACGTTTAACCACGAACGAACACGAAACATCGGGACACGAGAAAGGTACGGGTACCCCATGTGGGGCCCCCATACCCACGGCACACATGCATGAAATGGGCTTAGCCCATGGACTTTTCAAGTAAAGGGGGGTAAAGTGTTAAACTTGTTTTCACTTTTCATTTTACAAGAAATAAACTAAAAACCCTAAAAATAGTTTTCTCCTCTCCTTTTTGCTCTCCTTGTGCCGCCACCCTTACACCACCATAAGAGGGTGTTTGATTGATTTTGATCTTAAAAACAAGTGTTAGAATACGTGTTTGTTCATCCTTTTTCCAAGCTACATAGTGGTATACCTTTCTAACCCTTCTTTTTAATTCTTTTTAATTCTTTTAATCTTTGATTATTTTCATGAACATGTTATTATTTTTCTTATGAAAACAAGATAATTAATCATTGATCTAACATGTTTTGGTATTAAATAAAATCAAGGAATGATTTAAAGGGGTGTTTGTTTCTAGCCGCCTAGCAAAACAAACCCGAGGGGGGTTTGGTTTGCTATTGCCGCCACCACCAAGACCACAATTGGTCTTGGTTGGCTCATGTGGGACCCACGGCAGCAAGGGGACACGTGTGCCCCGGGTTTGGCCCGGGGTACGGTGTCGAATTCATACCCGATTCATGGTTCGTTGGTTAAAATCATGATCTATGTTACATGTAATTTTTATGAATCATGAACTTAAGATATAATTAATTAATAACATGAAATATTAATTAAATCATGACTTAGGTTATTTTAATTATTAGTTTATCATGACATTAATTTAACCTAAGTATTTTTATGTTATAAGTTATAATTAATTAATTATTAAAACATGCCTATAATTAATTAATTTAGACATGACTTAGGTTATATTATTATTAATAATAATAAACATTTTAACCTAAGTATTTTCATTTCATTTTAATTATACATGTTATACTTTAATTAAAATGCTTAACCTATAGTTTAATTAAAATACATGAAATAATAATTAAACTATACACTATATCGTATGACTTAAGAATAAGCTTATAACACTTAGACTTATATGTTAGCTTATGAAATCAGCTTAATTCTAATTATGGAAACTTCTATTTATAGAAACTTAATTAAATAAGGCAACTAATCTAATTATGGAAACCTTCTATATATGGAAATCAATCTATTTCAGGCAGCTAATCTAATTATGGAAACCTTCTATATATGGAAACTTATTTAATTAAGGCAGCTGATCTATTTTTGGAAACTTTCTATTTTTGGTAACTTTCTATTTTTGGAAACTTTCTATTTTTGGAAACTTTCTATTTTTGGAAACTTTCTATTTTTGGAAACCTGCTATTTTTGGAAAGTTACTTATTATTACACAGTAAGTATATTAATGCATGAGACAACAGTAATACTTAATCAGATTAATCAGAATACTAGATAAACACAGTTTAAGGCTTTAAACAGTGAACCATGACCTAAAACATACCAAATCAGCTATAACAAGACACAGAACCCAGTACGTAATCAGTGAATCGATACTTATACACGTGTGTATTCATGTAGCGTTAGTGATCCAGAAGTAGGAGTCTTTCTTCCGTTCATTCACTGGACTTGAGGTACGGATTCCCGTCCTTTCAGTATGGACATTCCTTCCTTATTAGGATTTCCCCGTATGCAGCCAACTGTTTTCCCCAGCATTTGTTTTATTGTTTTGAACTGCTTATGTTAATTTAGCATAAACTATAGCCATATACAAGCATGACCAGTTTCACCTAGTTATGGAGGTACCATAACCATAGCATTGGAGGCACCGATGTTATGACTTCCCCACGGCGGAGTGATTGCTCGTGGCGTCCCTTTTCAGTTTGGCCATATTATTATATCAGGTGGGGCGTATGGGTGCATCCTAGTTACATGTTTTATTCAGTTTATCATGGTGAATGTGGTGTGTGCCTTGCACCCTTCACAAGGAGCTGATCCCTCCTACCCAAATCAGTATATTGATTAGAGGCATCCCCTCTAATCAGCATGATGAGGTCACCCCTCCAAGTATTCATGCACGTGACCTTTTCATGACCTATATGGGCTATGGTATTTATATGTTAAAACAGTTTTCACAGGTTAAACATAAGGATTTTCAAACTATAAAACCAGTTTTCATGATACTTAACCAGTTTACTCAGTACTTAGTCTTCCGCTGTTATATGTTACATGCTTATCCTATTTCATGTTTTATTGTACATCCGTGCACTGAGCGTCTTGCTCAGCCGTTTTCCTTTTCATGTTCCCAAAACGGCAGGTACTCAGGGACGCTCGTAGATCTCAACGTAGGTGCATATGGACTGGAAGCTTTACTGTCTTTCTTTACTTTATGCATTTCCTTTACTTTGATACAGTTGCTTTGGACATTGTTTCGTCCTTCCTTTTACAGTATTTATGTTTGTGTGTGATGAGCTTTACTTTGGGATACCGATGTTTGATTCCGGTATTTTCCTTTTATGGTTGAATAATGCTTAGACATTTATCCTTGTATGCTTTGATGACACGCCATGATATGCGTAATATTCCATTTCCAAAATGGGGTGTTACAATTATGGTATCAGAGCCAAGGCTTCGACCTGTAGGCTCTCAAATATGACCTGTGATTAGTGGGTAGTCACTACGGTCTTCCTAGAACTGACAGTTGTTTTCATGCATTCATCATTTTTAAGCATACATATACATGTCATTGTTACAGGGTTTTTGACTAAGTAATGGTTGGTACAGGACTGGCCCTATTTAGTCGCATGTGTTTTATCGAAACTTTTAGATTTGGGACCGACCCATAGGCGTCCCCTCGATATGTCCTTTATTTTGAGTGAACTGACCGAAGGCGTTCACTCTCGAGCATCAAAGTTTTCATAAAACTGCATCATGCATTCGTACAAAGATTTTCGTGCATAAAATTTTTCTCGTGAAATTTTTGGCATAATTTTTTTTTTATATTTTATGTTTGAACTGTTAATCATATGTTTTATGTTATACTGTCAGATGGCAAACACAGACAAACTCTGGGAGTTATTTGAAAACATGGAGGCAGAAAGGCAAGACGCCGTTCTTCATGACGACGAATATCCTCCCCCACCTATCATTTTTCCCATGGAAGGAAGTAATCGACTCATGAGGGAATACTACGCCATGAGACAAAGACCCGACGAGACTTGTGGTCAGTTCATGCAGAGGTTCCTTGGGTACACAGCTGTCCTGAGGGCATCCGCAGGCACCACTGAAGAGCAAGCACTACATTTTCGTTGGGGCCTTAACCCAAGGATTGCCAATGATTTATCGGGTGCCCCGTTGGATACTGTGGCACAGGTGGCTTACGCAGCAAGGAAGCTTGAGATGCTGCAGGAACGCGATGAGTTCGGGGAAGCTGAAAGACCCGACAAGAGGTAAAACATTTCGTGTTCTAGCGTTAACCAGACCGCATCCTATCGTTATATGTTCTATAATCATATCTTAAACTGTATCTTCCAGGCAGAAAACTGGGGACCGGTCTCAGCCGGCTACTCAGCAGCAGCCCAGTCAGCCCAAAGGAAACGGTCACTCTAACGACCGTTCTGTTGTGGAAAGGCGCAACGGTAATGACAATTACCGTAACAATGCGGGACAGTCCAACAACAGCAGGTCCTACTATTTACGCATCTTCTTATGATTTCATGTTATATCTCTCATGCTGACACTATGTTAATCTCTACCAGGAACCACGGTAACGGAAGGGACCAGAACCACAGGGGTTCTCAGCCCAACCGTTCAGCTAACACTGGTAAACATCTTACGACGTTTACGTCCTATACTCGTGCATATACCTTATTCTTAACACGTTCTGTCATCAGCAGGCCCTCAGCAAGCAAGGACTCCTGCTGGAGGATTCACTCTGCCTCTTTGCAGCACCTGCCATCGCAGACACCCTGGCCCATGTCGTCGTGACTCCGACGCGTGCTACAAGTGCGGCCTCCCTGGCCATCGTATGAGAGATTGCCGTAAGGGTAAACGGAGGGTACTTCGGGTCATGCTGATACTAAACCGCCTCCTACCACTGGGCGTGTCTACACGACATCGCGCGATCAGGCAAACAAATCTACAGGTACCATTACTGGAATTTTGTATATGTACGGCCAGGCTGCATGTGTTCTTTTCGACACGGGCGCCACTCATTCAGTTGTTTCCACTACTTATGCTAAGAACATCAGGACACTTCCCTCGCCACTAGAAAATAAGCTTACCATTTCCACGCCTCTGAGGGACTCTGTATTAATAACTCATGTATACAAGAGTCTTCCTCTAGAGTTTGACGATAAAGTTCGTGCAGTAGATGCACTTCCTCTAGACATGATGGAGTTCGATATGATTCTCGGCATGGATTGGCTATCCAAGCACCATGCTACCATAGACTGCCACTCTTATCGAGTGATCTTCAGCGCCATTAATGCACCATAGTACATCCATAACGGGTTCATACCCGGACGGTCTGTACAAGTCATATCTACCTTGCAAGCACGTGCATTACTGTCACATGGCTGCGAAGGTTATCTCGCTACGGTTCATGACATGGATGCTGAATCCCCATCGATTCAGGATCAACCAGTAGTTTCAGAATTTCAAGACGTCTTCCCAGATGAACTTCCAGGCATACCACCTGCAAGAGAAGTGGAGTTCAACATCGACCTTGTTCCAGGAGCTGAGCCAATCTCTAAGGCTCCGTATCGTATGGCTCCCATAGAGCTAAAAGAACTGAAGGACCAACTGCAGGAACTTCTTGAACGAGGGTTCATTAGACCAAGCGCATCTCCATGGGGCGCACCGGTCTTGTTCGTTAAGAAGAAGGACGGCAGCATGCGACTTTGCATTGACTACCGTGAACTTAATAAAATTACCATCCGCAACAGATATCCACTGCCACGTATAGACGATCTGTTTGACCAACTTCAAGGAGCCAAACACTTCTCAAAGATCGATCTAAGGTCAGGCTACCATCAGCTAAGGGTTAAAGAGCAGGATATTGCCAAGACTGCTTTTCGTACCCGCTATGGCCATTATGAGTTTGTAGTCATGCCATTCGGCCTGACTAACGCTCCAGCAGTATTCATGGATCTGATGAACAGAATCTTCCATGAATTCCTTGATAAATTTGTCATTGTATTCATCGATGACATCTTGATATTCTCAAAGTCCACGGAGGAACACGAAGATCATCTCCGTACTGTACTACAGATTCTTCGTCAGAAGCAGCTGTATGCGAAATTCTCCAAGTGTGAGTTCTGGTTAAACAAAGTGGCATTCTTAGGTCACATTGTATCAGCAGAAGGGATCACTATGGACCCAGCGAAGGTTGAGGCTATCACTAAATGGCCAAGACCAACATCAGCGACAGAAGTCCGCAGTTTCTTAGGCTTAGCTGGATATTATCGAAGATTCGTGGAGAACTTTTCTCGGCTGGCATTGCCTCTCACCAAACTGATGCGAAAAGGAGAGAAATTCGTCTGGACGGAAGAACGAGAGAAGAGCTTCGAAGACCTAAAGCAGAAGTTAGTATCTGCACCTATTCTTACTCTCCCATCTGGTACAGGTGGATTTCAGATCTATAGCGATGCATCGGGGAAGGGACTGGGCTGTGTTCTCATGCAACATGGGAAAGTGATCGCGTATGCTTCACGGCAGCTTAAGCCCTATGAAGAAAACTACCCTACGCATGACCTGGAACTTGCTGCAGTGGTGTTCGCATTGAAGATATGGAGGCATTACTTATACGGAGAATCATGCGACATTTTCACGGATCACAAGAGCTTGAAGTATATCTTCACACAGCGAGAATTGAACATGAGACAAAGGAGATGGTTGGAACTGTTGAAGGATTATGATATTAACCTACAGTATCATCCCGGGAAAGCTAATGTAGTAGCAGATGCACTCAGCAGAAAGTCCGGAATGATAAACGGCATTGAGATCAAGGAACAAAACATAAGGGACTTGGAGCGGCTTGACATTGAAATCATGGTACGTGGGCAGCACGGATACTGGGCGAATCTTACAGTAGAACCTGAGTTACTGACTAGGATCAAGGAAGCGCAGAAGGATGATGGAGAGATTTGGGCGATAATTCAGAATTTGGAGAAGCAGACATAATTCAGAATGGACGCAGACGGTATCGTTTGGCAGGGCACGAGACTTTGTGTTCCTGACAATCAAGAACTCCGGGAAGCATTGTTAGCTGAAGCTCACAGCTCCCCATTTTCTATACATCCTGGGTCGACAAAAATGTACCATGACATCAGACAGCACTTTTGGTGGAGTGGTATGAAACAGGATGTAGCCACGTATGTCTCCAAATGTCTTACCTGTCAGCAGGTTAAGATTGAACATCAGCGATCTGGCGGTCTCCTTCAACCGTTGGATATTCCAGAGTGGAAGTGGGACAAAATCACCATGGATTTTGTTACCGGTCTTCCGCCTACCAAGAAGAAGCACGATGCTATTTGGGTCATCGTTGATCGACTCACCAAATCAGCTCATTTCTTACCGATACGCAAGGAAGATCCGGTAAGTAAACTCGCAGATACGTACAGAAGGGAGATCATGAGACTCCACGGCACTCCCTCCAGCATCGTCTCAGACAGAGATCCTCGTTTCACGTCGCGATTCTGGAAAGGTCTGCAAAAAGCTTGGGGTACACAACTTAAGCTGAGCACAGCCTTTCATCCTCAAACGGACGGACAATCGGAGCGGACAATTCAGACATTGGAAGATATGTTAAGGTCGTGTGCGTTGGAATGGACAGGTGATTGGGACGATTACATCTGTTTAGTCGAGTTTGCATACAACAACAGCTGGCACGCAAGTATCAAATGTGCTCCTTTCGAAATGTTGTATGGCAGAAAGTGTCGCGCTCCAACTTGCTGGGATTAAGTGGGAGAGCGAACACTTGAAGGACCATAGATTATAGAAATGACCAACGAGAAGATTGAGGTAGCTAAATAGAAACTGCAGGAAGCTCGTTCACGCCAGAAGAGTTACGCCGATAAGCATCGTAGGGACATACATTTTAATGTGGGAGATCACGTCTTCCTCAAGGTTTCGCCGGCACGTGGTGTTAAACGCTTCGGGATCAAAGGAAAACTCAGTCCTCGGTTCATCGGACCATTTGATATCGTTGAACGAATCGGCGAAGTATCTTACCGATTGGTGTTACCTCCTCAGCTTTCGCACGTGCATAACGTGTTCCATGTGTCCTTACTCAGAGGGTACAATTATCATCCCCTTCACATGGTTCAGTATCCACTGGAACAGATACGTGAAGATCTCACGTTTATAGAAGAACCCGAACGAGTACTCGACAGGCAAGAACGAGTCATGAGAAGGAAGACGATTCCTTTCGTCAAAATCCTTTGGAGGGACCATACCGAGCGGGAAGCCACTTGGGAAACAGAGGAGTCTATCCGGGCTTCTTACCCTCACTTCATATTTTGAGTTCGGGTATGTCACTTCTTTTCAGCTTACTTTATCTATAATTCGGGGACGAATTATTCTTTTTAGGGGGGAAGAATTGTAAAACCCGCATGCTTTTACCATGAATAGTGCCCTTAAGATCGTACGTTCTAGATTAAAACTTACCTCATGTAGTATTGATCACATTCATGTGCTAATAATCAAGCAAGTGCGTACGTGTATGTCATGACAAGTATCGATTACGTACGAACCCATGATAAACAGTTAATAATATATCACGTGAACATAATTAAATCATGAACACCATTTAAAATACTAACTAAAATAATTACGTAAATACTTATAATATATTTACGAGCGTTAGTTTACGATAAACGACACGTTAAAAGAAACAGAAACACGTTAAACACGAGCACGTTTAACCACGAACGAACACGAAACATCAGGACACGAGAAAGGTACGGGTACCCCATGTGGGGCCCCCATACCCACGGCACACATGCATGAAATGGGCTTAGCCCATGGACTTTTCAAGTAAAGGGGGGTAAAGTGTTAAACTTGTTTTCACTTTTCATTTTACAAGAAATAAACTAAAAACCCTAAAAATAGTTTTCTCCTCTCCTTTTTGCTCTCCTTGTGCCGCCACCCTTACACCACCATAAGAGGGTGTTTGATTGATTTTGATCTTAAAAACAAGTGTTAGAATACGTGTTTGTTCATCCTTTTTCCAAGCTACATAGTGGTATACCTTTCTAACCCTTCTTTTTAATTCTTTTTAATTCTTTTAATCTTTGATTATTTTCATGAACATGTTATTATTTTTCTTATGAAAACAAGATAATTAATCATTGATCTAACATGTTTTGGTATTAAATAAAATCAAGGAATGATTTAAAGGGGTGTTTGTTTCTAGCCGCCTAGCAAAACAAACCCGAGGGGGGTTTGGTTTGCTATTGCCGCCACCACCAAGACCACAATTGGTCTTGGTTGGCTCATGTGGGACCCACGGCAGCAAGGGGACACGTGTGCCCCGGGTTTGGCCCGGGGTACGGTGTCGAATTCATACCCGATTCATGGTTCGTTGGTTAAAATCATGATCTATGTTACATGTAATTTTTATGAATCATGAACTTAAGATATAATTAATTAATAACATGAAATATTAATTAAATCATGACTTAGGTTATTTTAACTATTAGTTTATCATGACATTAATTTAACCTAAGTATTTTTATGTTATAAGTTATAATTAATTAATTATTAAAACATGCCTATAATTAATTAATTTAGACATGACTTAGGTTATATTATTATTAATAATAATACACATTTTAACCTAAGTATTTTCATTTCATTTTAATTATACATGTTATACTTTAATTAAAATGCTTAACCTATAGTTTAATTAAAATACATGAAATAATAATTAAACTATACACTATATCGTATGACTTAAGAATAAGCTTATAACACTTAGACTTATATGTTAGCTTATGAAATCAGCTTAATTCTAATTATGGAAACTTCTATTTATAGAAACTTAATTAAATAAGACAACTAATCTAATTATGGAAACCTTCTATATATGGAAATCAATCTATTTCAGGCAGCTAATCTAATTATGGAAACCTTCTATATATGGAAACTTATTTAATTAAGGCAGCTGATCTATTTTTGGAAACTTTCTATTTTTGGTAACTTTCTATTTTTGGAAACTTTCTATTTTTGGAAACTTTCTATTTTTGGAAACTTTCTATTTTTGGAAACCTGCTATTTTTGGAAAGTTACTTATTATTACACAGTAAGTATATTAATGCATGAGACAATAGTAATACTTAATCAGATTAATCAGAATACTAGATAAACACAGTTTAAGGCTTTAAACAGTGAACCATGACCTAAAACATACCAAATCAGCTATAACAAGACACAGAACCCAGTACGTAATCAGTGAATCGATACTTATACACGTGTGTATTCATGTAGCGTTAGTGATCCAGAAGTAGGAGTCTTTCTTCCGTTCATTCACTGGACTTGAGGTACGGATTCCCGTCCTTTCAGTATGGACATTCCTTCCTTATTAGGATTTCCCCGTATGCAGCCAACTGTTTTCCCCAGCATTTGTTTTATTGTTTTGAACTGCTTATGTTAATTTAGCATAAACTATAGCCATATACAAGCATGACCAGTTTCACCTAGTTATGGAGGTACCATAACCATAGCATTGGAGGCACCGATGTTATGACTTCCCCACGGCGGAGTGATTGCTCGTGGCGTCCCTTTTCAGTTTGGCCATATTATTATATCAGGTGGGGCGTATGGGTGCATCCTAGTTACATGTTTTATTCAGTTTATCATGGTGAATGTGGTGTGTGCCTTGCACCCTTCACAAGGAGCTGATCCCTCCTACCCAAATCAGTATATTGATTAGAGGCATCCCCTCTAATCAGCATGATGAGGTCACCCCTCCAAGTATTCATGCACGTGACCTTTTCATGACCTATATGGGCTATGGTATTTATATGTTAAAACAGTTTTCACAGGTTAAACATAAGGCTTTTCAAACTATAAAACCAGTTTTCATGATACTTAACCAGTTTACTCAGTACTTAGTCTTCCGCTGTTATATGTTACATGCTTATCCTATTTCATGCTTTATTGTACATCCGTGCACTGAGCGTCTTGCTCAGCCGTTTTCCTTTTCATGTTCCCAAAACGGCAGGTACTCAGGGACGCTCGTAGATCTCAACGTAGGTGCATATGGACTGGAAGCTTTACTGTCTTTCTTTACTTTATGCATTTCCTTTACTTTGATACAGTTGCTTTGGACATTGTTTCGTCCTTCCTTTTACAGTATTTATGTTTGTGTGTGATGAGCTTTACTTTGGGATACCGATGTTTGATTCCGGTATTTTCCTTTTATGGTTGAATAATGCTTAGACATTTATCCTTGTATGCTTTGATGACACGCCATGATATGCGTAATATTCCATTTCCAAAATGGGGTGTTACAAGCACTCTTATTAAACACTAAATAAGTTATGCAGAATCTAACTTATAAATCATAGAAGAACAAAATTACTTTTAACTATTCGATTCTCTTATTAATCGACTTGTATGAGGTACATGAAAGACATTGTACCTATGTTCCTTTTATAGAGTAAGGAACCCTAGAAACCTTAGAATATTCTATAAAGATAACTATATCACAGACGATATATTATCAATATTCTAACTATTTAGGTATATCACATAAGATATACTCTAACTATACCTATGACATATCTTATACAAAGATATATTCGTCCTAATCTTCATAGCAGTACTTACTTTATAAGTAGCAGTACTTACTATGTACCGCGTTAACACTAACGGTACTTACATAACACTAACAGTACTTCAAATACAATAACGGTACTTGACACTTAACAAATAATTCCCTACATCACTGGTATTCAATCTTACGATTATTCGCATTGTCCTTTGTACCCTATTATCATATCTCATGTAAAATGTTTTTGAAAGGGCATCAAAAACCCACCATGGTTCGGGTGGTCAGGGATGATCAAAGAACATGTATGCTATTGTTGTTCTTAGTGAGAGAAAGTTAGAGAGAGGTGAAAGGAATGTTATGTGTTTTATTCCAAGTGAAATGAAAACAAGAAAAATGAACAAACTTCCACACCCCCATGGAGAGTCATGGGGGGTATTTATAGACCTATCCTACCTAGACTTTCCATCCTTTAGATAATAAGTCCTTGCGTAGAGCAAAGGATATAAATCTAGTCCAACTCACGTGAAAGGCGCCAGCTTACCAAAAAGTAAGTCTAACAATCTCCCTCCAAGATGGTGACTCACGTGAGTTGGTTACAATGATTCCTACAAGAAAAAATAAAGAAAAATGATAAGCTTGAATTCCAGCATTCCTTGAGATAGTCTTCAGCGACCTTCATCTTCTTGAATACTCCAGCTCTATTTCTTCAGCTTTGTAGAATCTAGTTGAGTTTTACTCCCTCCCAACTAGAAGGCCTTTCATAAAACAAGCAGTACAGACTGCTCCCTCCCAAACAGATCATACAGAGGAAATCTGTGGGAGGTGATAACGTCATCAACATTTTCTCACAATTTGAAGCAATCCCAGTCTTGATTCTATGAAAGATTACAAGAAGTACGCACTCTATCCCGAACATGAAGTCAAATTGTAGCACCAGAGTCAATTAAGTCCCGGAAATGCACATTTCTCCTGACAGGACAGTGATGATAAAAAGTTGCCACATCAAAGTCAATTAAGTCCCGAATGTAGTCAACTTATCCCTCTATGTAGAAACGGTAACACCAAAGTCAAGTGACCCCGCATGTACACATTTCTCCCTCCAGGATGATACCTATTAAGGGAATCATCCTTCATGTGTGTACGTGGTATGCCAACTGGAACCGCTTACTTAGTAACCAATACAATGTGAGAAGATGTCAACAGTATCTCTCTAAACAAAAATTCTCTCAAGATCACCCCGAACCGAATCCCCTTATCAATTCTGTTGGCTATTTATAGTGACCACTGATGAAGATAACCCGATAGTCCAAACTTGAAACTGAAGTAGAGTTCCCCAAACTTGATCTTAAGCTTGCACTATAGTAGAATGAAGAGCGATGCAGAGAAGTCTTAAACGTACCCCATACCAAAAGGCGGTATAAAAAAGGTACAACTTCTCTAAAATACCCTATACCAAAACAGGCGGTATATGAAAAGATACTACATCTCTTGAAGAAATCCACAACTGCAAGTGCATGTGACACTGAGAACCGCAACGAAGCTCCCAAAAAATGATAGTTATCCATGTCGTCGTCCATCCTCCCCTTGACAATGGAAACTAGATACTTCAAGTCTTATTCATAACCGTATTTGCTCGAGCAAGTTATCTTATAAAGTCGAAAGTACTCCTTTAAAGATAAAATAAGAATGCCTCTGAAAAATCTCACTTCAACCTCAAATAAGTAGCATCGAATCATCTTCGTAATCACATAAACCGTAATAGCCGTTAGGAATTTAGGTGAATTTTTGATAAGGATCGTTTTAGTGTAATGTACCGTGTTTGTTGTGTTTGTTGTGTTTGTAGTTCGTGAAGAAGTGTTATGAGCGAAAACGGATACCCGGCCAGAATGTCACTGTTTAAACGGCCTGCGAAAATAATAAAATCTTGTCCCATAAGCCTTTAACTCGACAACAATTTTATCACTTGGTTCTTTCGAAAATACCCGGCTCAATCCAATAACCCCGTAACTCAAAACCGACATGATTAATTTTGCAATATTTGGCTATAAAAACAGTCATCCCGAATAAAATTTGCAAAAATAATCGGCCCACAATATGCTTTCGATAAGAATAGTGAGCGACCATTTACATAGTACCATACTCGTATATGAACATTTGACATATGTATAAACATAGCCAAATGTAAATACGGACCTTCCCAATGACATGATATCAATCACCATAATAATTGTACCATATTTGGATATAATATATCCCGTATTATAGCAATGCACAATGTCCCATTTGCATAGACACGTGATACACCACTTTGAAACCGAAACCCACGTGTACTAACATCAAATGTATCGGTCCACCCAACATATAATAGACAGATCCAGTAACCGATCATTTAGAAGTACAAAAGATACTGAATTCCAAATATCTTCTCATAATCCAAAGCTCACACACATTGGAAGATCCGCCCCATATGGCCACGTGTTTAGGTGAGTTAGTCAAACATAATCTGTACCCTAAATAAACTCGCATTAATAACCCACTCAAACCAAACCCACATAACTTCTTCTTGTTATCTTCGTCCTCATTTATTCATAAAAAAACTCAACTGACAAAATGAATAACCTCAAATCTCCTCTATTTGCTCTCATCACCATCATCTCAACAATACTCCCAATGTAACACCCCATTTTGATAAATGGAATGTCACGCGTAATTATGGCGTGTCATCAAAGCATGCAAGGTAATATGTAGTAAAACATACATGACCAAAGGGAAAACCGGAATCAAACATCGGTTCCCAAACATAAGCCCAAAACATAACAAGTAAATGAACTGAATGAAAGACTAAACAAGCATAAATATATGAAGGAAACAAGAGAAGATGTCTATGGCAGCTTCCATCCTATGCATGTCCTCCAAATGCTCGAGTCTTGGGTACCTGCCGTTTTGGGACATGGAAAGGAAAGTAACGGCTGAGCAAAACGCTCAGTGCACGGATATACAATATAGCATGAAATAGGATAAGCATGTAACATATAACAGCGGAAGACTAAGTTCTGATGTAGACTGAGTAAGTATTGAGAAAACTGGTTTTATAGTTTGAAAAGCCTTATGTTTATCTTATGAAAAATGTTTTAACATAAATATACCATAGCCCATATAGGTCATGAAAAGGTCACGTGCATGAATACTTGGAGGGGTGACCTCATCATGCTGATTAGAGGGGATGCCTCTAATTAATATACTGGTTTGGGTAGGAGGGATCAACTCCTTGTGAAGGATGCAAGGCACACACCACATTCACCATGATATACTGAATAAAACATGTAACTAGGATGCACCCATACGCCCCACATGATATAATAATATGGCCAAAACTGAAAGGGACGCCACGAGCAATCACTCCGCCGTGGGGAAGTCATAACATCGGTGCCTCCAATGCTATGGTTATGGTACCTCCATAACTAGGTGAAACTGGTCATGCTTGTATATGGCTATAGATTATGCTAAATTAACATAAGCAGTTCAAAACAATAAAACAAATGCTGGGGAAAACAGTTGGCTGCATACGGGGAAAATCCTAATAAGGAAAGAATGTCCATACTGAAAGGACGGGAATCCGTACCTCAAGTCCAGTGAATGAACGGAAGAAAGACTCCTACTTCTGGATCACTAACGCTACATGAATACACACGTGTATAAGTATCGATTCACTGATTACGTACTGGGTTTTATGTCACATTTTAGCTGATTTGGTATGTTTTAGGTCATGGTTCACTGTTTAAAGCCTTAAACTGTGTTTATCTTGTATTCTGATTAATCTGTTTAAGTATTACTGGTATTTCATATATTATTATACTTACTGTGTAATAATAAGTAACTTTCCAAAAATAGCAGGTTTCCAAAAATAGAAAGTTTCCAAAAATAGAAAGTTTCCAAAAATAGAAAGTTACCAAAAATAGAAAGTTTCCAAAAATAGAAAGTTTCCAAAAATAGAAAGTTTCCAAAAATAGAAAGTTTCCTAAAATAGAATTTACTGCTTAAAATAGATTAGTTTCTAAAAATAGAAAGTTTCCAAAAATAGATCAGCTGCCTTAATTAAATAAGTTTCCATATATAGAAGGTTTCCATAATTAGATTAGCTGCCTGAAATAGATATAATTCCATATATAGAAGGTTTCCATAATTAGATTAGTTGCCTTATTTAATTAAGTTTCTATAAATAGAAGTTTCCATATTTAGAATTAAGCTGGTTACATAAGCTAACATATAAGTCTAAGTGTTTATAAGCTGATTTCTTAAGTCATATGATATAGTGTATAGTTTAATTATTATTTCATGTATTTTAATTAAACTATAGGTTAAGCATTTTAATTAAAGTATAACATGTTTTAATTAAAATGAAATGAAAATACTTAGGTTAAAATGTGTATTATTATTATTAATAATATAACCTAAGTCATGTCTAAATTAATTAATTATAGGCATGTTTTAAATAATTAATTAATTATAACTTATAACATAAAATACTTAGGTTAAATTAATATCATGCTAAATTAATAATTAGAATAACCTAAGTAATGATTTAATTAATATCTCATGTTATTAATTAATTTATATCCTAAGTTCATGATTCATAAAAATTAACGTGTAACATAGATCATGATTTAACCAACGAACCGTGAACCGGGCATGAAATCGACACCGTACCCCGAACCAAATCGGGGTTCCCCTTGGTTCCTTGCTGCCGTGGGACCCACACCACCAAACCGGGACCACATGGTCTCGGTGGTGGTTTCTAGGCCAAGCCGTGACCCCCTTAGGGCACGGTCTAGGCGTCGGCTAAACCAAACACCCGTAAAACACCCTTTTGATTTTACCCTTTAACCAAATACATGTTAATTTTATGTTTTTAATTAGGTTTTAAAAACATCATGTTCTTAATTAATTTTACCAAATCAAATCAAAAGAAATAATTAAAAAGAAAGGTTAAAAAGGTATACCGAATGTGTGGATCAATAAAGGATGAACAAACACTAACACTTGTACAATATCCATGATCAAAATCAACAAGAACACCTCCTTTGGTGTTGTAGAAGTGGCGGCCAAAAATGGGGAGGAAGAAGGAGAGGAGAAACTTTTTAGGGTTTTATCTTTTTTTTCTAGGTTTTGTCAAAATGAACAAGTTTTCCAAATTTTTCATGTTAGTAATTTTGCATGGGCTAAGCCCATTTCTTCTTCCAAATTTCGTGTATATGGGGCCCACAAGGGGTAACCCAAATGTTTTTCGTGTCTAAATAATAAGCGTGTTCTCGTGTTCGTTCGTGGTTAAACGTGTTCGTGTTTAAAGTGTTTCTGTTTATTTTATCATGTAGTTTATCGTATTCTTAACGCTCGTAATTATATTATATGTATTTACGTAATTATTTTAGTTCGTGTTTTAATTATGTTCATGATTTCATGATCGCATGTTCGTGATTAATTATTGTTTAAATAATTATTACGTGATCGTGCATAGTAATTACTTATTAACTGCTTATCATGAGTTTGTACGTAATCGATACTTATCATGTCATACACGTATGCACTTACTTGATTAATAGCACATGAATGTGATCAATACTGAATAAGGTAAGTTTTAATCTAGGACGTACGATCTTAAGGGCACTATTCATGGTAAAAGCATGCGGGTTTTACAATTCTTCCCCCCTAAAAAGAATAATTCGTCCCCGAATTATAGATAAAGTAACTGGAAGCGAAACATACCCGAATCAAACTGGAAAGGTATGCAAAATAACGGAAATGAAGGTGACATGGTAGAAGGGAACGTGGAACGTGACATGTCTTGAAAAGACATGGAACGTGACATGACTGAAAGGACATATCTAATCGATAAGAGGAAAATGGATAAGAAGTCCGGATGAACTTGTCCGTTTCCAAGTGGCCTCCCTCTTGGAATGGTTCCTTCAGAAGATTCTGACACTAATGATAAATCTTGGTCCTCCTGACCTTGACTTGGAATACGAAGAGATTCTTGGTTATCAACGGAACGTAGATCCCCTAAATTCGATCGTGGAAAAAGAGTTAACTTGCAAGGGTAACTGAAACGTTACGATGCGAGACAATCTGACTGAACTGATAATTAGAAACGATGCGCGAGACATAAAGAAACGTAGTACGTGGAAAAATTCTGAACGTGATACGTGAAAAATTTTGAACGTGCTACGTGGAGATATGGCGAGTGTAGTATGAGTAAACATATCGTGATCCATGATAGTGTAACATATCTTGATCATGATATGAGGAACTTGGAACGAACATGACATGTGAGACATATCGTGATCATAGAATATAATGGCGGTAACGCCAAACGCTACAAGGTGAGACGTGGAATATGACGTGAAACGTCTATCTGATGATGGAGAGTTATACTAAACTTGGGTCTGGTCTCACAAGTTCTTGCAAACTTCCCAGAATGAGAAAAGAAATGAACGTAAAATCGTAAACCAAAATACGATCATGAACGTGAATAGTGTCATGAACGTGAGCGCGAAAGCAAGTCGTAGAATAGAATGAAGACGTGAAGTAAGTTAGGAGTACAATTACGAATCTTTGTCTGACCCGATAGCTGAGGGATTGCCAAGTGATCGGATGAGCCTTGGCTGGAACATGTTTGTTCAATCTGTTGGTTCTGAAATTCGTACGGATGTAAGGATTCTGCAGACTTGATCAAACTGTTGACAATAACCCAGATAGCATCATGCTTCTTCTGAGTTTACTGAAATCTGGTAACTAAAATCCATGGAGATCTTGTCCCTTTTCAATTCATAATTTCAGATGATGAAAACATCCCAGTCTGTTGGTGTCCTATCTTAACCTGTTGGTATGTCAGGTACCTAGATATGAACGTAACTGTATCTTGCTTCGTAGAACTTGATACCTAGGAGTTTGCGAAACTCTGAGTCTCTGAATCTAGACTTCTCCTAGCGTATAATTTTCTAGAACACCTAATGTAGTGTAGGGTTCTCTCCTTTACGTATAAGCTGAGTCATGGTAAGATTAACCATATAAACCCATGTGATTCAGTGTGTCACTGTAATCAAACAGAATTGATATTGGAAAAAAAAAATTCCAGGGTAGAATTTCTCTTGTTATAGAATTTGCAACATAGTGCAGATATGGTCTTCCTGATCTTCTCTAGGCTTAGAGGAAATCAGGTTATCCTCAATGAAAACACTGATGAATTTGTCTAGGAGTTCATGGAAACTCACTTTATTAAGTCCATAATGCGGTTGGAGCATTGATGAGACTAATTCAAAATCATAAATCTAGCATGACCGAGTCGTGTACGAATAGCAGTCATGGACATGTCCTGCTTTTTCACTCATCACTGTTGGCAGCATGATCGTGAGTTCGATCTTGGAAAAGTGATTCACACCATACGGTTGACTGGACATGTTGTCAATACGTGGAGGAGAATAATGGTCATGAATGGTGATTTGTTTAAGTCGACGGTAGTCGACACATAATCTCATAGTACCGTTCTTCTCCTTGTAGGTTCTTCTGGAGTGTAAGGAACAATTTCGGAATAATCAACTGGCTATGCGTAAAAGGACTTAAGTAGTCGTGTCTTACTGACAGCTAGAAAATTTTAGCGACCATGGCTAACAACGAACCTGTTTGTAAGCGTAGATAATTTGTACGGATTTTCTTGATGGAAAATCAAGCTGAATGTATTCAGGAGCCTGAACATTACTGTACATAATTATGAATCATAGCATGGTGTGATGTTCATAGTCCATAATTAGGATAAAATTCATCTCGTGTCTGTCCGAGGAAATGCGTTAGCAGCTTGGATCTTATCATTAAGCTGACGGAAAATCTTCGTATACGTGGGAATACGAAAGGTGTCCTTCCTGGTCAGGAATATATGAACTATGGTGAAAGAAATGAAAGTGACATCGGCAACATGACAGTTCTCACTGATGCGCTGATAATGGTATTGAAATTCTTGTGGCCTGATTAATACATGGCACAACAAATAGATGTACCCTTGGAGGGTACCCTGAATTTCTTAGAAATGTTCCATAAATAGACGTGAGTCATGTGTCTTGACTCGTGTCTTGAGAAATGTAAGCGTGACATATGTCTTGATTGGTATCTTGACATGTGTCCTCAGAAAGTATACGTGAGACATGTGTCTTGACTGATGTCTTGACATGTGTCTCGAGATGTGAAACAATTAGAACTACAAATATTAGGTTAATATGCCAGAATTGGCGGATCGGTTGGACTACTGATCATTTGTATGTCTGTTCACGTCTGCGGCCAGAGCCTCGGTTGCAATTTCTAGGATATTTTCTGTCATGGTAGTGGTTACTATAGTCCTGTCTGTCAGTTCCGTGACGGCCATTCTCATGACCGTGATTCATGTAACTATTCAGCTGAGTGGCCGGCTGGTACCGGTTTGCACTCATATGGCTGACATAACAGCCGAATGACGTGTGACATGTAACTATGAATTAGGGACAATGATTGATGGGAATCATCTGATGGTGAAGCATCTTCTCGTCCAATTGCTTTGCTCCGACGCCTTTGTCTTCGTCTTTTAGGATCTCCAGGTTGTGAACAGCATCAGCATCAGCATCTCGTAGCGTCTCCGAACATCAGCAGCATCAACCTTCAGTAACATCTCCAAGCTATGAGCGGCATCGACAACCTTGTAGAATATCAGCAAGTGAACATACGCCTGAGATGATTTAGAATCGACTAGCGAATACTCGTGAAGTATTGCAAGTGGAATACACATGGATTAAGGTACCTGTAATACACATGAAATACGATACGTGGAGTACATATGGAATGCACATGAAATGATCGGTATGGGCTCGATTATTTGTCATGATTTAAGGAAAGTAAACCGGTTAAACGGTTAGGAAAACCATCCTGATAACCTGGCAGTATTAGCATAGACATCATTCTGGTTGCATAGAGAAACGCTAAAGTGTGGTTACACAAAATTCAACGATGATCTGCCTGACAGCATGATCAATGGAAACCAACCATGACTATCATGAAAGCATGATTCAAGAAATCTAACAATGTCTTGTAGGACAACGTAAATAACAAAAGAGGCGTGAAACATAATCAACATGAAGACGGAATTATCATGAGGAAACATGAAACCATCTACGAAGAAGTATATAACATAATCAGCATGAAACTGAAGTTAACCATGACAGTATGAAGGCATACTTGACATAAAACATAATAACTTATGATGGGACATGAAAAAAAATTTTTTATGCCAATTTAAATCATGAGAAAAATTTTATGCCAGAAAACAGTGCATGGATGCGTAATGTAGTTTATAAAACCTTTATATGTGCGAGGGAACGCCTATGGGTCGGTTCCAAAACAAAATACATGGCGAGGGGACGCCTATGGGTCGGTCCCAAAGTTAAAAGTTTCGATAAAAGCACATGCGACTAAATAGGGCCAGTCCTGTACCAACCATTACTTAGTCAAAATTCCTGCAACAGATGACATATGATATAAATGCATGAATGCATGAAACATAAATAATTAAAATCATTGTCAAAACTTAACAGAAAAAATTTTTATGTGAAAAATGTGAACTACTGGGGTTCAGTCCACATAATCACAGTTCACGAGGAACGTCATGCATAGACAATGACACATAACTAAGTATGGATGACAGTTGTTCATTCCATATTAGTAAAACAATACTTGTGAAAACATCATGGTTAAAACAACAAGGTGCTGAAGACGTCATGGTTAAAACAGAAAGGTGCTGAAAACGTCAATACGTGGAATAACAAGCGTTGACTTAGGAAGCTCCTGGTGACTACCCACTAGTCACAGGTCAAGTTTTAGAGCCTACTGGTCGAAGCCTTGGCTCTGATACCATAATTGTAACACCCCATTTTGATAAATGGAATGTCACGCGTAATTATGGCGTGTCATCAAAGCATGCAAGGTAATATGTAGTAAAACATACATGACCAAAGGGAAAACCGGAATCAAACATCGGTTCCCAAACATAAGCCCAAAACATAACAAGTAAATGAACTGAATGAAAGACTAAACAAGCATAAATATATGAAGGAAACAAGAGAAGATGTCTATGGCAGCTTCCATCCTATGCATGTCCTCCAAATGCTCGAGTCTTGGGTACCTGCCGTTTTGGGACATGGAAAGGAAAGTAACGGCTGAGCAAAACGCTCAGTGCACGGATATACAATATAGCATGAAATAGGATAAGCATGTAACATATAACAGCGGAAGACTAAGTTCTGATGTAGACTGAGTAAGTATTGAGAAAACTGGTTTTATAGTTTGAAAAGCCTTATGTTTATCTTATGAAAACTGTTTTAACATAAATATACCATAGCCCATATAGGTCATGAAAAGGTCACGTGCATGAATACTTGGAGGGGTGACCTCATCATGCTGATTAGAGGGGATGCCTCTAATTAATATACTGGTTTGGGTAGGAGGGATCAACTCCTTGTGAAGGATGCAAGGCACACACCACATTCACCATGATATACTGAATAAAACATGTAACTAGGATGCACCCATACGCCCCACATGATATAATAATATGGCCAAAACTGAAAGGGACGCCACGAGCAATCACTCCGCCGTGGGGAAGTCATAACATCGGTGCCTCCAATGCTATGGTTATGGTACCTCCATAACTAGGTGAAACTGGTCATGCTTGTATATGGCTATAGATTATGCTAAATTAACATAAGCAGTTCAAAACAATAAAACAAATGCTGGGGAAAACAGTTGGCTGCATACGGGGAAAATCCTAATAAGGAAAGAATGTCCATACTGAAAGGACGGGAATCCGTACCTCAAGTCCAGTGAATGAACGGAAGAAAGACTCCTACTTCTGGATCACTAACGCTACATGAATACACACGTGTATAAGTATCGATTCACTGATTACGTACTGGGTTTTATGTCCCATTTTAGCTGATTTGGTATGTTTTAGGTCATGGTTCACTGTTTAAAGCCTTAAACTGTGTTTATCTTGTATTCTGATTAATCTGTTTAAGTATTACTGGTATTTCATATATTATTATACTTACTGTGTAATAATAAGTAACTTTCCAAAAATAGCAGGTTTCCAAAAATAGAAAGTTTCCAAAAATAGAAAGTTTCCAAAAATAGAAAGTTTCCAAAAATAGAAAGTTACCAAAAATAGAAAGTTTCCAAAAATAGAAAGTTTCCAAAAATAGAAAGTTTCCAAAAATAGAAAGTTTCCAAAAATAGAAAGTTTCCTAAAATAGAATTTACTGCTTAAAATAGATTAG
Source organism: Glebionis coronaria (assembly GCA_025667525.1). Taxonomy (NCBI): domain Eukaryota; kingdom Viridiplantae; phylum Streptophyta; class Magnoliopsida; order Asterales; family Asteraceae; genus Glebionis; species Glebionis coronaria. The sequence goes on from CM046874.1 coordinate 176,794,861, forward strand.
TTTCTAAAAATAGAAAGTTTCCAAAAATAGATCAGCTGCCTTAATTAAATAAGTTTCCATATATAGAAGGTTTCCATAATTAGATTAGCTGCCTGAAATAGATATAATTCCATATATAGAAGGTTTCCATAATTAGATTAGTTGCCTTATTTAATTAAGTTTCTATAAATAGAAGTTTCCATATTTAGAATTAAGCTGGTTACATAAGCTAACATATAAGTCTAAGTGTTTATAAGCTGATTTCTTAAGTCATATGATATAGTGTATAGTTTAATTATTATTTCATGTATTTTAATTAAACTATAGGTTAAGCATTTTAATTAAAGTATAACATGTTTTAATTAAAATGAAATGAAAATACTTAGGTTAAAATGTGTATTATTATTATTAATAATATAACCTAAGTCATGTCTAAATTAATTAATTATAGGCATGTTTTAAATAATTAATTAATTATAACTTATAACATAAAATACTTAGGTTAAATTAATATCATGCTAAATTAATAATTAGAATAACCTAAGTAATGATTTAATTAATATCTCATGTTATTAATTAATTTATATCCTAAGTTCATGATTCATAAAAATTAACGTGTAACATAGATCATGATTTAACCAACGAACCGTGAACCGGGCATGAAATCGACACCGTACCCCAAACCAAATCGGGGTTCCCCTTGGTTCCTTGCTGTCGTGGGACCCACACCACCAAACCGGGACCACATGGTCTCGGTGGTGGTTTCTAGGCCAAGCCGTGACCCCCTTAGGGCACGGTCTAGGCGTCGGCTAAACCAAACACCCGTAAAACACCCTTTTGATTTTACCCTTTAACCAAATACATGTTAATTTTATGTTTTTAATTAGGTTTTAAAAACATCATGTTCTTAATTAATTTTACCAAATCAAATCAAAAGAAATAATTAAAAAGAAAGGTTAAAAAGGTATACCGAATGTGTGGATCAATAAAGGATGAACAAACACTAACACTTGTACAATATCCATGATCAAAATCAACAAGAATACCTCCTTTGGTGTTGTAGAAGTGGCGGCCAAAAATGGGGAGGAAGAAGGAGAGGAGAAACTTTTTAGGGTTTTATCTTTTTTTTCTAGGTTTTGTCAAAATGAACAAGTTTTCCAAATTTTTCATGTTAGTAATTTTGCATGGGCTAAGCCCATTTCTTCTTCCAAATTTCGTGGATATGGGGCCCACAAGGGGTAACCCAAATGTTTTTCGTGTCTAAATAATAAGCGTGTTCTCGTGTTCGTTCGTGGTTAAACGTGTTCGTGTTTAAAGTGTTTCTGTTTATTTTATCATGTAGTTTATCGTATTCTTAACGCTCGTAATTATATTATATGTATTTACGTAATTATTTTAGTTCGTGTTTTAATTATGTTCATGATTTCATGATCGCATGTTCGTGATTAATTATTGTTTAAATAATTATTACGTGATCGTGCATAGTAATTACTTATTAACTGCTTATCATGAGTTTGTACGTAATCGGTACTTATCATGTCATACACGTATGCACTTACTTGATTAATAGCACATGAATGTGATCAATACTGAATAAGGTAAGTTTTAATCTAGGACGTACGATCTTAAGGGCACTATTCATGGTAAAAGCATGCGGGTTTTACACCCAATCTCCACTCACATCTTTACATTCAACCGCAGACCATCAAATCACTTTTGATGTGATTAAAGTACTCGGGTTCAAGAGATAAAGAATCCCTTACTTTGTTCGTTAATCACACGGATGGGTAAGTACTTGTCTCGAAACTCAGATGAATCCCTAGTAGATTGATTCGATTGGAGTGAGAATCGAGGCACCAGCTTCAAGATCCAATGAAGGGTCTCGGGTAAGATAATGATGTGTTGCATGTTGATAGATTTGAGATAAAAATTTAAACAAAGATCTATGATATTTTGTTAAACGAAAAAATAATCCTTTTAAAGATTAGAAAAAAACGTTTAACCGGAGATCGTGAAGGTGAATGTTTTCGAGTCACTGATTTTTGAGTCTAGATGATGGGAGTAGGAGTAGATGTGGAATTGAGGAGGTCTCGGATAGGTTTGAAAAAAATGGGTTGAGTTGAATGTTACTGGTATTGCATGTTGTGAAATGAATTATCTGATGGTTTTAAAAGTATATGAGTCTAAATCAGATTTTATATGATGACTGATTTAAACTCTCTTTGCAATGAAATTCGTCCAACCATCGCAATGTTTTTCACAACAAAAAACCATCGCAATCTATCACTCCATCGCAATAAATCACTCCAATCCATCGCAATAAAACTGTAAATCCCCATCGCAATAGTGTACTATCCATCGCAATGTTGTTAGTGATTGGGCAGCATGACGGCATGACTACCATTGTGATGGATCAAGCATCCATCGCAATGAGGACAGCCCAATCCATCGGAATGTGAAAAACCAATCCATCGGAATAAATCCGGAAAAGAAGCCATCGCAAAGTGCACCCATCGCAATAAACATCGGAATATCCATCTGAAAGTCCCATCGAAATAACCCATCGTAAAAGGTTTTGACCAGATTTGAAGATACCGAAAAAAATGGTTGGACCATAAATTTTGTCCTTATCCACATTATGCAAATCAGATGAATACCAGGATAAAACAACAAAAAGCGGGTATACAACTTGGACAAAAACACTGAATATTTCGAGACAAGATTGGAATAAAGAACACAAATTTGGACGACCAATAACAAACACAGATTACGGGACATGAAGTATTTGGAACAGATAGGAAAATAATGATACAAAAATTGATATTTCAAGATAAGAATTGAAAAGAAATACCAATCGCGAGTCATAACATAACACGAACACAAAGCACAACACGAATCACACGGATACAAGACACCCCCGGTTAGCTCTGATACCAATTGAAAGGGCATAAAAAACCCACCATGGTTCGGGTGGTCGGGGATGATCAAAGAACATGTATGCTATTGTTGTTCTTAGTGAGAGAAAGTTAGAGAGAGGTGAAAGGAATGTTATGTGTTTTATTCCAAGTGAAATGAAAACAAGAAAAATGAACAAACTTCCACACCCCATGGAGAGTCATGGGGGGTATTTATAGACCTATCCTACCTAGACTTTCCATCCTTTACATAATAAGTCCTTGTGTATAGCAAAGGATATAGATCTAGTCCAACTCACGTGAAAGGTGCCAGCTTACCAAAAAGTAAGTCTAACAGTTTTATCAGGTCCTCAGCCAGCTAGAGCACCTGCTAGAGGATATACTCATCCTCTTTGCTCTACTTGCCACCATAGGCACCCAGGGCCATGTCGTCATGACACTGACGCATGCTTCAAGTGTGGTCTTCCTGGCCATCGCATGAAGGACTGCCGTAAGGGCAAGATGGAGGGCACATCGGGACATGCTAATACCAAGCCGCCTCCTACCACTGGACGTGTCTACACGACATCTAGAGACCAGGCCAACAAGTCTACAGGTACCATCACTGGAATCTTGTATGTGTATGGTCGGGCTGTGTGTGTGCTATTTTATACGGGTGCTACTCACTCGGTCATTTCTACTACTTATGCCAAGAACATTAGGATGCTCCCCATGCCACTAAATAAAAGACTTACTATTTCCACGCCCTTGAGGGACTCTGTATTAATCACCCATGTATACAAGAGTCTTCGCCTAGAATTTGACAATAAGGTTCGTCCTGTTGACGCACTTCCGCTGGACATGAATGACTTTGACATGATTTTGGGCATGGATTGGCTATCCAAGCATCATGCTACCATAGACTGCCATTCGTATCGAGTCATCTTTGGTGATGTTAATGCACCAGAGTACGTTCACAACGGGTTCGTACCCGGAAGGTCTGTACAAATCATATCTACCCTGCAAGCACGTGCACTACTGTCACATGGCTGCGAGGGTTATCTAGCTACAGTTCACGACATGGATGCTGAATCTCCATCAATTCAGGATCAGCCAATAGTGTCGGAATTCCAAGATGTATTTCCAGAAGAACTTCCGGGCATACCACCTGCACGAGAAGTGGAATTTAGTATCGAGCTTATTCCAGGAGCTGAACCGATCTCCAAAGCTCCTTATCGCATGGGTCCCATAGAGTTAAAGGAACTGAAGGATCAACTGCAAGAACTTCTAGAACGAGGTTTCATTCGGCCGAGCGCATCTCCATGGGGCGCACCGGTCTTATTTGTTAAGAAGAAGGACGGCAGTATGCGTCTTTGCATAGACTATCGCGAGCTCAACAAGATTACTATCCGAAATAGGTATCCACTGCCGCGTATAGACGATCTGTTTGACCAACTTCAAGGGGCCAAACACTTCTCCAAGATTGATCTTAGGTCAGGCTATCATCAACTACGGGTTAAGGAGCAGGACATCGCCAAGACTGCTTTTCGTACCCGCCCGACTAATGCTCCAGCAGTGTTCATGGATTTGATGAACAGAATCTTCCATGAATTTCTGGACAAGTTCATCATTGTCTTTATCGATGACATCCTGATTTTCTCAAAGTCTAAGGAGGAACACGAAGACCATCTTCGTACAGTACTACATATTCTTCGCCAGAAACAGCTGTATGCTAAATTCTCCGAGTGTGAGTTCTGGTTAGACAAGGTGGCATTCTTAGGTCACATTGTATCAGCAGAAGGAATCACTATGGATCCAGCGAAGGTTAAGGCTATTACTAAGTGGCCGAGGCCGACATCAGCGACTAAAGTTCGCAGTTTCTTAGGCTTAGCTGGCTATTACCGTAGGTTCATGGAGAACTTTTCCCGCTTAGCACTACCATTGAACAAACTGATGCGGAAAGGGGAGAAATTCGTCTGGACTGAAGAACGAGAGAAGAGCTTTGAAGACCTGAAGCAGAAGCTAGTATCTGCACCTATTCTTACTCTCCCATCTGGTACGGGTGGATTTCAAATCTACAGTGATGCATCAGGGAAGGGACTTGGCTGTGTTCTCATGCAACATGGGAAAGTGATCGCATACGCTTTACGACAGCTTAAGCCTTATGAAGAAAATTACTCTACGCATGATTTGGAACTTGCTGCAGTCGTGTTTGCATTAAATATATAGAGGCACTACTTATATAGAGAATCATGAGACATTTTCACGAACCACAAGAGCTTGAAGTATATCTTCACTCAGCGTGAATTGAACATGAGACAGAGGAGATGGTTAGAGCCGTTGAAGGATTATGACATTAATCTACAGTATCATCCCGGAAAGGCGAATGTAGTAGCAGATGCACTTAGAAGGAAGTCCGGAATGATCAATGGCATTAAAATTGAGGAGGAAATCATAAGAGACTTGGAGCGACTAGACATTGAGACCATGGTACGTGGACAACACGATTACTGGGCTAATCTTAGAGTTGAACCCGAGTTACTCTCTAAGATCAAGGAAGCTCAGAAATATGATGGAGAAATATGGGCGATAGTTCAGAATTTGTAGAAGCAGACGGAATTCAGAGTAGATGCAGATGGTATCGTATGACAGGGCACGAGACTTTGTGTTCCTGATGATCAAGAACTCCAGGAAGCATTGTTAGCTGAAGCTCATAGCTCCCCATTCTCTATACATCCTGGTTCGACTAAGATGTACCATGACATCAAGCAGTACTTTTGGTGGAGTGGTATGAAACAGGATGTCGCCACTTACGTCTCCAAATGTCTTACCTGCCAGTAGGTTAAGATCGAGCATCAGCGATCTGGCGGTCTCCTTCAACCGTTAGATATCCCAGAGTGGAAGTGGGTCAAAATCACCATGGATTTTGTTACTGGTCTTCCGCCAACCAAGAGGAAGCACGATGCAATTTGGGTTATCATAGATCGACTTACCAAATCATCTCATTTCTTACCGATCTGCAAGGAAGATTCGGTTAGTAAACTCGCCGATACGTATAGAAGAGAGATCATGAGACTCCATGGTGCTCCCTCCAGCATCGTCTCAGACAGAGATCCTCGTTTCACTTCGATATTTTGGAAGAGTCTACAGAAAGCTTGGGGTACACAACTTAAGCTTAGCACGGCTTTTCATCCTCAAACAGACGGGCAGTCAGAGCGAACGATTCAGACATTGGAAGACATGTTGAGGTCATGTGCGTTGGAATGGACGGGTGATTGGGACGATTATATCTGTTTGGTGGAGTTTGCATACAACAACAGTTGGCACGCAAGTATCAAGTGTGCTCCTTTCAAGATGTTGTATGGTAGAAAGTGTCGCGCCCCAATCTGCTGGGATCAGGTTGGCGAGCGAACACTTGAAGGACCAGAGATCATAGAGATGACTAATGAGAGGGTCGCAGTAGCTAAGCAGAAAATTCAAGAAGCACGGTCGCGTCAAAAGAGTTACGCCGACAAGCATCGTAGGGACATACATTTAAATGTAGGAGATCACGTCTTTCTTAAGGTTTCGCCGGTACGTGGTGTTAGACACTTCGGGATTAAAGGGAAGCTCGGTCCTTGTCTCATCAGACCATTTGATATCATTGAACGAGTCAATGAAGTATCTTACCGGTTAGTGTTACCTCCGCAGCTTTCGCATGTACACAATGTGTTTCATGTGTCCTTACTAAGAGGGTACCAATATCATCCCCTTCACATGGTTCAGTATCCACTGGAACAGATATGTGAAGATCTCACTTTCATAGAAGAACCCGAACGAGTTCTTGACAGATAAGAACGAGTCATGAGAAGGAAGACGATGCCATTCATCAAAATCCTTTGGAGGGATCATACCGAGCGGGAAGCCACTTGGGAAACAAAGGAGTCTATTCGGGCTTCTTACCCTCATTTCATATTTTGAATTCGGGTATGTTCTTCTTTTCCAGTTTACTTTATCTATAATTCAGGACGGATTATTCTTTTTAGGGGGAAGAGTTGTAAAACCCGCATGCTTTTACCATGAATAGTACCCTTTAGATCATACGTACAAGATAAAACTTTTCTTTTATAGCATGTTTACGTTCACGTATAAGAATTTTAAGTATTACGTACGTGTTAGAACATGATAAGTATTTATTACGTATGAACACACGATAATTATTCAAATAATAATTATAATCACGAACATGCGATCATGAAATCATGAACGTAATTTAATCACCAGTTAATATTATTTACGTATATATATTTATTACGAACACGAATAAATATATTAAGTCACGATCAATAATTAATTGGAACACATAAAACACGAACATGATAAAACACGAACACACTATAAGTTTTAGACTCGGAAAAGGTATGGGTTACCCCATGTGGGGCCCCCTACCCGTGGCTACACCAAGAGAATGGGCCAAGCCTATTTTAATTTTTACTAACAAGGAGGGTTAAGGTAAAAACTTGTTTCACTTTTCATAAAATCAAGAAAATAACAAAACCCTAAAAGTTTTTCTCCTTCTCCTTTGTTCTCTTTTGGCCGCCGGTTATACATCACCAAAAGGGGGTGTTCGGTTAATTTTTGATCTTGAATATTGTGCAAGCATTCGTGTGTGTTCATCCTTAATTGATCCACGTATTCGGTATACCTTTTTAACCCTTTTCTTTTATGTTTTGATTTAATGAATCACATAAAATCATGATGTTTTTAAAAACTAATTAAAAACAATTATTAAAACATGTCTATGATTATAGGGTAAATCAAAACAAGGGTTTTAGGGGTGTTTGTTCTAGCCGACGCCTAACTGAACCCCTATTGGGTCTCGGCTTGGCTTATTAACCACCACCGAGACCTAATGGTCTCGGTATGGTGGTGGTGGTTGTTGGGAATAAATCTATGCTTACTTGTTACCCCTGCTAGTTGATTATCCGTACCCCAGCTAGTGTAAGTTCCCCCTGCTAAATAACAAAGGCAGGGGGATTGGTTCCCCTGCTGAAGTCAAAGGCCCTTCTGTCAGAGATAAACTTGGAATATATTTTTACGCGTTTCAGTTATTATTCCTTAATACTTTCCAAGTTTGTTAGTAGTGATCTTGTACGTGAGTCCTTATGGCTATAAAAGGACTCACTAGGTTAGCATGCAATGTGTGTCTTTCTCTATTGTCTTTCATTGTCATACTTTAAGGTTTTGTAAACCCTAATACCATTTTAGGGTATTCGTATATCATTGATATATTGAAGTTCAACGTTTCAATCATATTGTTCTTGTGCTAAACATTATATTCCGCATCTTGTTTAGTTACTTTGCTTTGCAAAGTTTCTCTAGTGTTAGATTGAATTCTTTCTTTCTATCACAACCTTTAAACAAGCTATTAAGGTTTAAGATATGACTTTGGGATCAACAAGTGGTATCAGAGCTTGTTGAGAAACTTTGTCTAAATCAAGAACAAAACTCTCATAGCAACCATGTCTTCAGACTCTTTCTCAAACAGCAACAACCACAATAACCTCAAGTTACCTATGTTGGATCCTGAAAACTTTAAATTATGGGAATTCAGAATCCAACAATACCTGAAAATGGAACACTATGTTCTCTGGGAGATCATAGAATTTGGTGATCAATTCAACAAAATGTTATCAGTTGAAGAGGGCAAAGAAGAAGAAAAAGTTGAAAGTTCCAAAGGTAAGGACAAAAAGAAATCTGCTGCTCTTTGTGATAAGGAAATACTGGCCAGAAGGCATGATGTCAGGGCTCACAGCTCATTGCTGTTGGCTCTACCTGATAGACATCAACTCAGATTCAGAAAATACAAAACAGCTAAAGAACTATGGGAAGCCATAGGCACAACCTTTGGAGGAAATGAAGCCACAAAGAAGAAGAAGAAGAATCAAATGTTGGATGACTTTGCTTCTTTCAAAGCAATTGGTGATGAATCAATTGGAGCTATTTACAATAGGCTTCAAGATATGGTGGCCCAGTTGGAATTCTTTGATATTGAGGTGTCAAGAGAGCAGGTGAATACCAGGTTTCTTAACAGCCTCCAGAAAGAATGGTTTGTCTACAAGGCAATTTGGCAGAATAAGGACGACTTGGACAACAAGAACATTGATGACATATACAATAACTTAAAAGTTTTTGAACCTGTTGTCAATGAGATGAAGTCAAAAGGAACGATTCCCACCAACTCAAGTGGATCCACTGATTCCCCTGCTAACATGGCATTCATATCACAAAGCAATGGAATCTCCAAAAACAGTGGAATTGAAGTAGCCCCTGCTGCTTATTCCCCTGCTACCAGGTCTGGATCATCTTATGATGAAGAAAGACCAGCTACATTCAGCCTTGATACTGCTTGTGCTTTTATAGCATCTCAAGGGTCACAAGGGTCTACTGTGTTGCATGAAGATCTAAGTCAAATCAGTAAGCAAGGGCTAGAAGAGATGGATATCAAGTGGAATATGGCTATGCTTAGCATGAGAGCCAATAGGTTCTACAAGAAGTATGGGAACAAGATCTCAATCAATCCCTCTGATGTGGCTGGGTTTGACAAAACAAAAGTTGAATGCTACAACTGTGGCAAGAAGGGTCATTTTGCAAGGGAATGCAGAGGACCTAAGACTGGAAACAACTATAGGAAGGAAACCAGAGATGATGATTCTGATGCTAAAGCCATGGTAGCCATGCATGGGATAGATGGAGCAGGTGGATGGGACTAGAGTGCCATGACAGAGAATGTGGAAAGAAATCAAGCTTTGGTTGCTGAGGAAAAAGAAGAAGAGTTTGCACTAATGGTCATGTCAAGTTCCAGCTCTGACAATGAGGTATATGACGATTCATATTGTACTAAAGCTTGTATGAAAAATACTGAGTCTTTGAATGATCAAATCAGAAAGGTAAAAGCTAACTATATCAATTGTGATAATGATCTTGATAATTATAGACGTGCTTTAGAACAGTTAGAGTCCACCATAAGAGAGTTTAAGCAAAGAGAAAGTGATTATAGGGATCACATTGTGATTCTAGAAAGAGATGCCAAGGAGAATAACCAATCCATTAAGGAGTTGACTGCTGAACTCGAAATTTCTAAATCTAACAAAAAGATAGATGAGGAAACTGTTGAAAAATTTGGAAAAGCTTCAAAAGATTTAACCAAAGCAGTTGAAATTGGTCAATCTCCTAGGGACAAAATAGGGTTTGGGATTAAAAATGAGCATGCTACCATACCACCACCCCTGCCAACATCCATGCACCTTTTCCTAGAAAAGACCTGTCTTGGACTGGTCTCCCTTGTTTTCAAAAACAGGATGATATTGAGTTTGACTTGAGTGCTTACATACCTAATAATCTTGATACTGAAGAGTCTCTAGTAAAAACTAGTGTTATTAGGGATTTTGAAAAGGAACATGTTGCTTTAAAACAATGGAAAATTGATAACCCTGTTCTATTTTCAAGAGAAGGACTTTTTGGTAGTAATTCTAGTTCTAAGAGTAGCTCACCCAAATCTAAAACCAGATCACAGTCTCCTAAGTCCACCATTAAATATGCTGGTATGTACAGGACTGTCAGAGATAATCAAAGAAATTGGAATGACCAAAAGTCTCATCAATTAGGAGAAGACTTTGTGATTATCACCAAGCCCTGCTTTACATGTGGCAGTTTTGAGCACACTTATCAAGAGTGTAAGGCACCATTGGAAGTGGTGGCTGCAAATCCTTTAAAGGATATGCAACCTAAAACCATTCTTCTGAATGCAGAGGCAAAATCATTTTCCCCTACCAAGTATGTTGCCCATGCCTTGAGAAATAGGGTGACTGACAAATATGTTGTCCCTACACTTAGAAAGGAGAATGATGTTCACACCAAGCCCAGCACTTCTGTGACCATCCCAACACCTTATAATGCATATAGATCTGGCCCTAGACCTTACCAACACATGAATAGAGGCCAAAACAAAATATGGGTTCCCTCTGCTAAGCATAGGGATTCCCCTGCTAAATCTGAGGTATCCCCTGCTAACAAAGTTTTGCCTTCTAGGAGCATGGGTAGATGGGGAAAAGCTGTGAAAGCCTCAGCTCGTTGGGTTTGGGTACCCAAAAGGGACACTCAATCTAATGGTGTATCTCTAGTTTTTGATAAACTATCCTACATTGATACACGAGGTAGATCCAATTCTGTAATGGCTTGGGTCCCCAAGAAAAACTAACTTGTTTTTCTTTTTGCAGGTGACAAAGAAGACAAAGGATGATAGAGCATATTGGGACAGTGGATGCTCAAGAAGCATGACTGGACAAAAATCTTATCTGTCTAACTTTGTGCCCCTGCATGACAATGATGGTATTTCTTTTGGAGATGGGCATGGAACAATAACAGGAAAAGGAACTATTGTCACCAATGGGATGACCTTTGACAATGTTTACTTGGTGAAAGAACTCAAGTACAATCTCTTTAGTGTGTCACAGATGACTGATAACAAGAATTTTGTCTTGTTTATTGACACTGAATGCTTGGTATTGGGAAAGGAGTTTGTCTTACCACCAGACACTCCTATTGTACTCAGAACACCAAGACAAAAGAACATGTACACAGTTGACCTCAAGGACATCTCTCTCCAAGATAATGAAACCTGTTTCATTGCCAAAGCCTCAGTAGATGAGTGTAAGAAATGGCATAGAAGACTTGGTCATCTGAATTTCAAGAACATGAACAAACTAGTGAAATTTAATCTGGTTCATGGTCTTCCTTCCAAATCTTTTGTCAATGATCATACTTGTGCTGCCTGTTTGAAAGGGAAGCAACACAGAGCATCTTGCAAATAAAAAACAAGTATGTCCACCACCAAGCCATTGGAATTACTGCATATGGATCTCTTTGGTCCTACTTCTGTGGCAAGCATAATGAAGAAATGGTACTGCCTAGTGATTACTGATGATTTTTCAAGGTTCACATGGACATTCTTTCTATTTCAGAAGAGTGACACAGCTGATGTACTCATTGGGTTCATCAATCAGATTGAACTATCAAAAAGCATGAAGGTAGTCACCATGAGATCAGACAATGGTGGTGAGTTCAGAAATCAGAAACTGGACTCTTTCTGCATAAACAAAGGAATCAAGAGGGAATTCAGCATTGCAAGAACACCTCAACAGAATGGAGTGGCAGAAAGAAGGAATAGGACACTCATTGAAGCTGCAAGAACTATGTTGTCTGATTCCAAACTTCCAGTTATCTTTTGGGCTGAAGCTGTATCCACTGCTTGTTATGTACAAAACAGGGCCTTGATGGTTAAGGCACACAACAAGACCCCCTATCAGCTGTTCAATGGAAGACCTCCTTTAATTGTGTAACACCCCAAATTACCACGCAGCGGAATACCACTTTGGGGTGCTACTAATAGCACATCGCACACAATCATAGACAACGACCTCAAAAGAGACGTTAAGTTAATATAAAATCTTGTCCAAAAAGTTTCCCATCCCATTATATATAAAATCAGAGTAGCGTTGGTCCCAAAAACCGTTACCAATCACAATACATTAATCAAAGACTTAAAAGTCATTTATTCACTTCAAAGGATGGAAAAATAATATAAAGTTTAGACAAGTAAGCACCAACTTTGCATGCTCCGCTGCTATCCATCTTGATTACCTGAAATACATGCTAAAAATCATCAACACAAAGGTTGAGCAAGTCTATAGGTTTTACAAATCATAATTTGAACACAAGAATTTTAATCATCTCAAGCTTATCACACAGATAAGTCATATATATCGATAAATGCCTTAAGCTCATGCTACTGAACCTTAACCAACACGTCAAACCGTCTCACTTACGGCGCCCCTACTGAAAGGTAATATTGTCATATACCAACGACCTCTTATAAATAATATCCCTTTCAGGTGCTCACAAGGATACATACCCTAGGATAAGGTTTGTCAAACTCAAATAGATCTACCATATGTATTAGCGTTTACCTCGCAAGGTAACTAACAGCACATGAAATTCAGGGACTTCATAAGACAATGGTACTTAGGCATTTATCATCATATTCGGGTTCAGCATACCGAAAACAACTTGTGTTCCTTTTATAAAAACAAGCATGTATTCCCCCTTGCGGGTTTAAAACCATTTACAAGATAGTATAAAGCGAGGCTATAGACTTACCTTAAACGCAGACATCAACAGAATATAAGTATCACACCACACAAGATCACATAATATATACGGCTTGATTCCAATAGTCGTAATACACCATAATAAATAATCATGTAGCGTCAACAAATATCCTTTCGCGGTTGTAAATAATTCCACAGCTATGCTCCAATCATTTGGTGAGGTTTATGTTTTGGTGTTTTTCCGGTGGATGGTTACATCAACTCGACACAAAATAATTAATTAAATTTAACTCGTAAAACTTTCGTGGTTGGCCAAATAAAATAAAATGATAAAATAAATCATATAATATATTCGGTATATAATTTATATATGAAAATGAGGCATATAATTTATATCGTAAGTTATTATTTAGAACAAACATTCAAAAATGTATTTCTTAAATTATATACTATATCCTTCGGTTGTAATAGTGTATACAAAGTTATTTTTATATAATTCGACACTCGTTCGAAAATCATTATATAATTCATTAAAATTTATTTATCATATATAAACGTTAAATTTCATATTAACTTGAATAATACTTTTCGAAAATTATTATATAACGGAGTTATTCGTTTACTATTTCTTTGATTAACGTATACATTTTTTTGAAAATTTTGACATGACCTTTCCGTTTTTATAACGTTTCCATGTATATAAAATACATAATTTTCCCACTTTGTCTCAATCAATATCCAATTACTACTTTCCTTAGTTAATATTCTAATTAAGGTATACTCAATCATTCTAATTACTATATTAAATATATATTCCCACCATTAATATTTTAATTACCTTCCATATCTCTTAAATTAATTACTTTCCATTTTTTATCAATACCTTAATTAATATATTAATTATATATATTCCCACCATCAATACTTTAATTACTTTCCATATATCTTCAAATAATTTTATACCCCACTATATCAAATAATATTAATTATTATTATAATATTCTCAATATATTTATATTCTTACACTTCATATTTTATTACACCCTTTATTTATTATAATCCATATCTCCCCAATTAATAATTATAAAACCAAAAAAAAACAATTATATTTATTTATTATAGTCCATCCATTTTTTTATCTTATTACATACTCTATTTATTTATTTTATCTTCTTTATGTATCCCTTTTTACACAATAATAACAATAATAAAATAACTCATTAAATAATTGATTATGATTTTATTTATTTCTTTTTATATCTCCTCAAATAGTAAGTCAACCAAATATATCAAATAACAATTATTGTTATTATTATATACATATTTATATTATTATATACCCTCAAAATAATATGTGCATTCATCATTTCTAATATTATCATATCCTTTATTTATTAATTTATCTTTTTATACATCACCTTTTTACATAATAATAATAATAAAGACAAATATATAATTTTGTCTAACCTTTTATTCATTACACTTTATTTATTTATTTTCTTTTACACATTATAATTAAAATTTTATTGTATATAAAAAAAATATAGATCTAGAATCATCCACCAATCAATAATTAATCAACCAAAAATAATCAAGGGTATCACCACCACAACCCGACACCACCATGGCGCGGCCGTGGTGGCTGTGATGAAGTCCGGCCGCCACCACAGTGGTGGTCCGGCGGCGGCAGCCCTTATTTCCGTTCAAAACGCGGCCAAGAACCACCATAAATAAAATAAATAAAATAATTAAACTATTTTTTTCTAATCTTGATTGTAACCATCTTGCATGTGTAGATCGAGACAAAATCCGAGGGTTTTGAGGGTTTTTAAGGTATACCCACATGTTGAGATGGTGAATCCGTCACCCACACACCACCATACGGCGGCGGCGGCTGGAAAACACCACCACAGCGGCGGTTTAAGAAGGGAAGCGAAGAGGAGACGATTTTGGATAGAGTGGGTATGAGATTCGGGTAGATCGGGGCTTTTGGAACACTTTTGGTCTCGCCGGAAAAAATGGAGTTCGCCGGAAAATCATCGCCGGAAAAGTTTTCCGGTGGCGGCATAGTGGCCGGCGGTTGGAAGCCATTGTTGGAGCTTGAGAGAATTTTTAAATTATATGTGTGTGTTTGTTTGTGTAGAAATGAGGAAAATGTGTATATTTTTTTCTTTTTATACCTAAACAATTTAAAACTAAATGACAAGTATATAAACTTTAGGGTAAATTCTGTAAATCTTTTATTTACTTTTGTAAAGTAAGCGTTCGACGCAAGTTTGGACGACTTAACGGACGATTCAAGACACGAGACTTGCGCCATCGTTTTTAAAATCATTTTTAAAATAAATATGAGTCCTTACTTCGTCGATTTTCGAAAACATTTGCTATTAATTATTTAAATTCTCGTTTAATCATTTCTAGCTATTTCGGTTAGATTTCGCCGTAAAGATAAAATGTAAATTTTATTACTCACCTTATTAGCAACGTTTTAGGATATAATGAAAAATAATATTCCTTCATATTTTCTAAGTTTTAGTTTTGAATCGTTTCAACTATTATTTTTATCAGTTCTGCTCAGTCCGTCGTTTAAAACGTCGATAAATATTACAGGTAATTAAATAATAAATATTTAATTTTACGAAACGTAACGTAAAAATTTTAAATTTCTCAGTTCATAAACTAAAAGAAAATATTCAAAATAAATTTGAATTTTAGCTAACACGATCTTCGTTAAATTATCGAAAATAAATAACAAGTTTCGTAAACGTTCGAAAAATCTTAATTTAAACTTTGGTCAAAATTTTCGGGTTGTTATATCATCCACTCCTTTAGGAAGCGACGTCCCGGCGCTTAATTCGCATACGATAGTCTTCAGTCAAACAGTGACGAGTGAAAAACAGACAAGTCATCGTCGAAGTTCCAAAGAAAGTCAAAAGATATTATATGGTACACGTTCTCCATGATCGGACGTCATTGGACAATGCCGTCTCAAGTTCTCACAACTTACGATCATTCGGATAGATCACATGCCACATAAGTATCTAAAAGCAAAAGGTCAAACATAAACATCGGACATAGACTCCACTGTTGATGATCGAGAAAATCTTGAATGATCCCTTAATAATAGCAAGTAAAATTACAAAATCTTCACATCCACGATTAGCCGCCGTTGATAACTTGATCCTCAGCCAATCCATAAGTACATGATCCATAAGTACATGCTTAAATCCTGGTGACACTTAAACAAGTCGCCTATTCTCGGAACGGTTAACAGTTCTTAACAATTAACTTATACAACTCGCGATCATCGAGACACATTAGAAATGGTCTATCGAAATAAATCACAACTCGAGAGAAGTACAACGGGTTATCCGTACATAGATGATAATCGACGATCATCATAACGACGGCACCGAACGATTCATATCAACGAAACTCGATTCGAAGAATGACGTACGCACACCAAACATCCAAAAATCGAGCCAGACATACTTGAGCCCACTCATTTATAACTCTGTGTCTACATCAAAAGGCGTCCCCTTTCATGTATACAAGATTTTATAAATTTACGGTTCGGGAACTTATAACTTTCTTGTTCAAACGAAAAGGCGTCCCAATCCATCTCAACAAAAAAATTATAAGTCATCTTACTCAAGTATTACTACCTCTCAACACGATATCATATCAAAATACCATAGTAAATATAAGGTGTCAATAAACTTATATCATGATTTCCGTATTCAAACGTCCCATTCCATCTGAATAAGGAAAACATGACAATCTAAGGTCCAGTAGTTTAAAATTTTCTTATTCAAATGTCCTAATCCATTTAAATAAGACAACCTTAAACGACTCTTAGTTGGGCGAGTTAAAATCTATATATCTAAATGTCCCATTCCGTTTAGATACACAGTAATAAGTCACTCAACCGAATGACTACTACGAGCATATCATTGTTGTACCCAAACTATATATATTTGATTAGGATATATATATCTTAAGTCCAACATTGGCATCCTCCTTTTCGCCAACAAAACGTGGTCATATAAAATTAAATCACACGTAGCCTTACGTAGAAGATATCTCCTAGAATAAATGATTCTTCAAAATCATAAGTAGTATCGAAAACACGAACATCGCATTTATCAATTACGTTTCGAAAGAAGATGTCCAAAAATAGTACATCACGATACGATGATAACAATCGAACTTAAACAAGTCGATATGCGATAGGTTACGAAACCATATATACATACTCAAAGTATCAAACGAGTTTCACACTCATATTCTGCTAATAGATAATTATCAAGATCGGTGATTGGCAGTCAGACCAAATCCGGTATAAAACCGCATTATTAAATGTACGAAAATCATTCAAGGAACATTGCTTCGCGTGCAATGCCTTTAAATACCATAGTATATTCATAAATATACATATTACCATTCCTACATACACATAGTTTCACATAATGACAATCAATAAAAAGTAATACAAGAATAGCCTTACCGGAGCCATGCGGAGTAGTTGCATGCTTAAAACCTTTTTAAAACACACCAAAAGTTATAGTTTAGGACATTTTAAAAATCGACCTAGTTCTCTATAACTTGTGGCTCTGATACCAATCTGTAACACCCCAAATTACCACGCAGCGGAATACCACTTTGGGGTGCTACTAATAGCACATCGCACACAATCATAGACAACGACCTCAAAAGAGACGTTAAGTTAATATAAAATCTTGTCCAAAAAGGTTCCCATCCCATTATATATAAAATCAGAGTAGCGTTGGTCCCAAAAACCGTTACCAATCACAATACATTAATCAAAGACTTAAAAGTCATTTATTCACTTCAAAGGATGGAAAAATAATATAAAGTTTAGACAAGTAAGCACCAACTTTGCATGCTCCGCTGCTATCCATCTTGATTACCTGAAATACATGCTAAAAATCATCAACACAAAGGTTGAGCAAGTCTATAGGTTTTACAAATCATAATTTGAACACAAGAATTTTAATCATCTCAAGCTTATCACACAGATAAGTCATATATATATCGATAAATGCCTTAAGCTCATGCTACTGAACCTTAACCAACACGTCAAACCGTCTCACTTACGGCGCCCCTACTGAAAGGTAATATTGTCATATACCAGCGACCTCTTATACATAATATCCCTTTCAGGTGCTCACAAGGATACATACCCTAGGATAAGGTTTGTCAAACTCAAATAGATCTACCATATGTATTAGCGTTTACCTCGCAAGGTAATTAACAGCACATGAAATTCAGGGACTTCATAAGACAATGGTACTTAGGCATTTATCATCATATTCGGGTCCAACATACCGAAAACAACTTGTGTTCCTTTTATAAAAACAAGCATGTATTCCCCCCTCGCGGGTTTAAAACCATTTACAAGATAGTATAAAGCAAGGCTATAGACTTACCTTAAACGCAGACATCAGCAGAATATAAGTATCACACCACACAAGATCACATAATATATACGGCTTGATTCCAATAGTCGTAATACACCATAATAAATAATCATGTAGCGTCAACAAATATCCTTTCGCGGTTGTAAATAATTCCACAGCTATGCTCCAATCATTTGGTGAGGTTTATGTTTTGGTGTTTTTCCGATGGATGGTTACATCAACTCGACACAAAATAATTAATAAAATTTAACTCGTAAAACTTTGGTGGTTGGCCAAATAAAATAAAATGATAAAATAAATCATATAATATATTCGGTATATAATTTATATATGAAAATGACGCATATAATTTATATCGTAAGTTATTATTTAGAACAAACATTCAAAAGTGTATTTCTTAAATTATATACTATATCCTTCAGTTGTAATAGTGTATACAAAGTTATTTTTATATAATTCGACACTCGTTCGAAAATCATTATATAATTCATTAAAATTTATTTATCATATATAAACGTTAAATGTCATATTAACTTGAATAATACTTTTCGAAAATTATGATATAACGGAGTTATTCGTTTACTATTTCTTTTATTAACGTATACACTTTTTTGAAAATTTCGGCATGACCTTTCCGTTTTTATAACGTTTCCATGTATATAAAATACATAATTTTCCCACTTTGTCTCAATCGATTTCCAATTAATACTTTCCTTAGTCAATATTCTAATTAAGGTATACTCAATCATTCTAATTACTATATTAAATATATATTCCCACCATTAATATTATAATTACCTTCCATATCTCTTAAATTAATTACTTTCTATTTTTAATCAATACCTTAATTAATATATTAATTATATATATTCTCACCATCAATACTTTAATTACTTTCCATATATCCTCAAATAATTTTATACCCCACTATATCAAATAATATTAATTATTATTATAATATTCTCAATATATTTATATTCTTACACTTCATATTTTATTACACCCTTTATTTATTATAATCCATATCTCCCCAATTAATAATTATAAAACCAAAAAAAAACAATTATATTTATTTATTATAGTCCACCCATTTTTTTATCTTATTACATACTCTATTTATTTATTTTATCTCCTTTATGTATCCCTTTTTACACAATAATAACCATAATAAAATAACTCATTAAATAATTGATTATGATTTTATTTATTTCTTTTTATATCTCCTCAAATAGTAAGTCAACCAAATATATCAAATAACAATTATTGTTATTATTATATACATATTTATATTATTATATACCCTCAAAATAATATGTGCATTCATTATTTCCAATATTATCATATCCTTTATTTATTTATTTATCTTTTTTTACATCACCTTTTTACATAATAATAATAATAAAGACAAATATATAATTTTATCTAACCTTTTATTCATTACACTTTATTCATTTATTTTCTTTTATACATTATAATTAAAATTTAATTGTATATAAAAAAATATAGATCTAGAATCATCCACCAATCAATAATTAATCAACCAAAAATAATCAAGGGTATCACCACCACAACCCGACACCACCATGGCGCGGCCGTGGTGGCTGTGATGAAGTCCGGCCGCCACCACAGTGGTGGTCCGGCGGCGGCAACCCCTATTTCCGTTCAAAACGCGGCAAAGAACCACCATAAATAAAATAAATAAAATAATTAAACTATTTTTTCTAATCTTGATTGTAACCATCTTGCATGTGTAGATCGAGACAAAGTCCGAGGGTTTTGAGGGTTTTTAAGGTATACCCACATGTTGAGATGGTGAATCCGTCACCCACACACCACCATACGGCGGCGGCCGGAAAACACCACCACAGCGGCGGTTTAAGAAGGGCAGCGAAGAGGAGACGATTTTGGATAGAGTGGGTATGAGATTCGGGTAGATCGGGGCTTTTGGAACACTTTTGGTCTCGCCGGAAAAAATGGAGTTCGCCGGAAAATCATCGCCGGAAAAGTTTTCCGGTGGCGGCATAGTGCCCGGCGGCTGGAAGCCATTGTTAGAGCTTGAGAGAATTTTTAAGTTATATGTGTGTGTTTGTTTGTGTAGAAATGAGGAAAATGTGTATATTTTTTTCTTTTTATACCTAAACAATTTAAAACTAAATGACAAGTATTTAAACTTTACGGTAAATTCTGTAAATCTTTTATTTACTTTTGTAAAGTAAGCGTTCGACGCAAGTTTGGACGACTTAACGGACGATTCAAGACACGAGACTTGCGCCATCGTTTTTAAAATCATTTTTACAATAAATATGAGTCCTTACTTCGTCGATTTTCGAAAACATTTGCTATTAATTATTTAAATGCTCGTTTAATCATTTCTAGCTATTTCGGTTAGATTTCGCCGTAAAGATAAAATGTAAATTTTATTACTCACGTTATTAGCAACGTTTTAGGATATAATGAAAAATAATATTCCTTCATATTTTCTAAGTTTTAGTTTTGAATCGTTTCAACTATTATTTTTATCAGTTCTGCTCAGTCCGTCGTTTAAAACGTCGATAAATATTACAAGTAATTAAATAATAAATATTTAATTTTACGAAACGTAACGTAAAAATTTTAAATTTCTCAGTTCATAAACTAAAAGAAAATATTCAAAATAAATTTGAATTTTAGCTATCACGATCTTCGTTAAATTATCGAAAATAAATAACAAGTTTCGTAAACGTTCGAAAAATCTTAATTTAAACTTTGGTCAAAATTTTCGGGTTGTTATAAATTGACTTCTTCAGACCTTTTGGATGTCATGTGATCATCTTGAACACTATTGACAACCTGGGCAAGTTTAGTGAAAAGGGTGATGATGGATACTTTGTGGGTTATTCATTAAACAGCAAGGGATATAGGGTCTTCAACAAGAAGACAAGAAAAATCACAGAAATCTTCATGTGAACTTTCTTGAAGACAAACCTGAAGATGTTCAAACAGGTCCTGACTGGTTCTTTGATATAGAAGTACTATCAAAGTCTATGAATTATGTACATGTTGCTTTGCAGAACACTAATATTTCAGGTACTCAAGAACCAACTGGTGCAGAGAAGTCACCCTTGAGGTACATGAATGTACCCTTACTATTTCCTATTGAAGCTGATGATCAAGAAGATAATTCTTCTCTAGGAAAAGAACAGCCAATCTCATCCCCTGCTATGTCACCTTCTGAAAGCAGCGGAATGGCTGAAGGCAGTGGAATCCAGGATTCCCCTGCTAGACCAATTGCTTCTCCTTCCACACAGGATCCTGTTGCTAATGATTCTAATGATGAAGAAAGAGAATCCCCACTCATTTCATCATCTACACCCATATCTGATGGTCCTATTATATCCAACAGTGGAAGCAGAATTATTAAGAGTGAAGGCCCAAGTTACTCAGAGCTTCATTCAGCTCACCAGCACCCATCTCTAGGTCATGCTGTATCTTTTGGAAGTTCCTTTGAGGACTTCTTTCCTAATCAAAATAGCCCCATCAATTCTGATTTGGAAGAAGATGAAATAGAAGTAATCATGCAGCCTACCTACAGGTTCAATAAGGATCACCCTATCTCTCAAATCATTGGTAATCCTGAAGCCCCTAGACATACAAGGTATACAGCAAAGGAGCACAGCTTCATTGCTAACATCACCATGAAGTTCAATCATGACAACATGCAATATTGTTTGTTTACTGCATTCTTGTCACAAGAAGAGCCAAAGAAGATTTTCCAGGCTTTAAATGACCCAAGCTGGGTTGAAGCCATGCAAGAGGAGCTCTTATAGTTTGACATACAAGAGGTTTGGATTCTGGTAGATTGTCCAAAATGGGCAAGGCCTATTGGAACAAATTGGGTACTCAGGAACAAAAAGGATGAAAGGGGGATAGTTGTTAGGAACAAAGCAAGACTAGTGGCACAAGGGTATACACAGGAAGAAGGAATTGACTATGAGGAGGTATTTGCTCCAGTTTCCAGGATTGAAGCCATTAGATTATTCCTTGCTTATGCTTCATTTATGGATTTCACTATTTTCCAAATGGATGTGAAAAGTGCCTTTCTATATGGAACGATTGATGAAGAAGTCTATGTTATGCAACCTCCATGGTTTGAAGACCCAGAACATCCAGACAAAGTATACAAGGTGAAAAAGGCTATGTATGGACTTCACCAAGCTCCCAGGGCCTGGTATGGTACTCTCTCTAAATATCTCTTAGATAATGGATTCAGCAGGGGGAAGATTGATCAAACCCTGTTTACCAAGAAACAAAAGGGTGACCTTCTGCTAGTACAAGTCTATGTTGATGACATCATTTTTGGATCCACTAACTCTATGCTTAGAAAAGAGTTTTCCAAACTGATGCAGGATAAATTTCAAATGAGTGCCATGGGCGAGCTAAACTTCTTTTTGGGGTTACAAGTTCAGCAGCGGAAAGATGGGATATCTATCTCACAAGACAAATATGTGGCTGAGATTGTCAAGAAGTTTGGCATGTCTGATGGAAAGAAGGTATCCACACCAATGGACAAGGATCATCCATGGGGTAGAGATGGTCCTAGAAAGCTTATTGATGTCAGGAACTACAAGTCTATGACTGGGTCTCTTATGTATCTCACAGCTTCAAGACCTGACATCATGTTTGCAGTCTGCTTATGTGCAAGATACCAGGTGGCACCAACAGAGTGTCACTTATTTGCTGTAAAAAGAATTTTTAGGTATCTAAAGTGTCATCCCACCTTAGGACTTTGGTATCCAAAGGAGTCACCATTTGAGTTGATAGCTTACTCAGATAGTGACTATGCTGGTGACAACAATGATAGGAAGTCCACAACAGGGGGATGCCAATTTTTGGGAAGCAGACTTATATCTTGGCAATGTAAGAAGTAGACTATTATGGCCACATCCACAACTGAAGCTGAGTATGTAGCAGCTGCTGCATGCTGTGGTCAAGTACTTTGGGTGCAAAATCAACTGCTTGATTATGGGTATAACTTTCTTAAAACCAAGATATTCATTGACAACAACAGCACCATTTGCATTATTAAGAACCCTGTTTTTCATAGCAAAACTAAACATATTGAAATTAGACATCATTTTATCAGAGATTGTTTTGAAAAAGGACTGATTGTCCCTGAGAAAATTGATACAGAACTTAATGTTTCTGATCTTTTAACAAAAGCTTTTGAAGTAGGGAGGTTTCAGTTCCTGGTTGCAGGTATTGGAATGGTTACTCCCTAAAAACTGATGTCTATTTTGTCATATATGTTCAGGGTTGCTTTACTGCTGTTGTTGTATAGCTGTTAGTCCATTTTTCCATCACTTTTTATTCCACTGCTTTTTAACACAGATTCCCCTGCTAAGAGAATTTTTCTCTTTAAGCTGGGTTTGTTCTTTTTACAAAGTGGTTATATGTGGTTTTAGAATAACAATGCAGAGTTTCATGTGGTGCATACTATTCTCATTGGTGAATCAGGTATATGCTCTATGTTTCAGGGGAGGTTAGGTCACACCTTTAGGACTCAGGGTATCCTTAGGATACTCATATATGATTTTAGATCATATCCATTGGTGAGTGAGGGTTCAGGGTGATGAGGACTTGCTGCAAAGCTTGTCAGAACTCTAAAACCTTGAGGCACTGTAATGGGTGCTTACACTTCTCTATTAAAACAGCTTGCTGTTCAAGTACAGATGTGTGGTACACATTGCCAAGACTAACTGACCATCAGTAAGGGAATAGGTAGGGATGGTGACTAGGGTATGCATATTTTCTTGGGCTGACCTGGTGTAGGGTGACTTATGTTTCGACTTTTTGTGTTGAGACTTTTGCTGAATAGAGGACTCTTGAGTTTCTATGTATCTATCTTGTGTATACAAGTGTGTGCATTAGAGCAGAGCTAGTTAGCATTGGTCTCTCCATGACTAGTCCAATACCCCTAGGAAAGTTTCCCCTGCTTTCACCTTTTGCTTCCCCTGCTTTCATAACATTCCCCTGTTTGACCGTTGACCGACAATATTGTTACCCTGTTCATAGCCGTTGGGCCTGCTTGCACAAATTTTGGTTAGGGAATATTTTATTGTTTTTAAAAGATATTTAAGGCGCTTTCTTCGCTGATTGGTAATCTTTTCTTTATTATTTCAAATAAATTACTTTTTTATCAAGATTTATCTTTGATATTTTTGCAATTTGAAAATTTGGTCCAATCACAGCTCTTCAATTCGCCTATAAAAACTTAATTCCCTTCACCAGCAGGTCCATCTCACTCTCTCGACTTAATCCCACCTACCTCTCACCTTTATAAACCTTCAAAATATTTTCAAAATTTATCATGCCTCTCAAAATTGCTGCTAATCATAACCAAATCGCTTTATTACATGATGAACCAGTGGAGTTTGCTGATGCTGTGGCCTTTCTAAAGTCCTCGTACTTTATAGTGGCCCTTCTCATCAACCCTAGAATTTATACCTCACACATTCAGCAGTTCTGGTCTAAATCCATGACCAAAACAGTGAATGGAGAGGTTACAATTCAAAGCACTGTAGATGGTCATCCCAAGGTGATTACACTTGCCTCCATCAAGGAGAATCTTCTTCTTGATGATGAGGATGGGATAACCGACCTATCTGAGGCTAAAATCTTTACGGGTCTTGTTAAATTGGGGTACACTCTTTCTAAAAATCAAAGATGTAAGTTTGCTAAAGGTCAGTTTGCCCCTCATTGGAAGTATTTGATTCATACAGTTTTGCAATGTTTGTCACCAAAAACCACTGCTTTTAATGAATTTGGTAGTGAAATGGCTTCTGCCCTGATCTGCTTTGCAACAGGGAGGAAATATTGTTTTTCTCAAATGATTTTTAAAGGAATGATTAAAAATGTTTCAAGCAACTCAAAGTTTTGTATGTACCCAAGGTTTATAGAAGTTCTGCTGAATATGAGTGATCATGGTCCAATTAAACACAAAAACTATTTTTCAGCAACCAAACATACCACCAAACTATTCACCACCCTTCTTGCACCATTACCACAGTTTTCTGGCAGGTCCATTCCACTTACTTCAATTATGATGCAACAAATCAGACAGGAAGAAGAGAAGAATCAAACAACTAGACACCAACCTTCTGATCCCCCTGCCAAGAACCTACACCCTGCCAGTTCTCTACCCCCTACTGATCCACAACATGAAAGGCAATCTAAATCCAGGTTTGCTAGGTCTCCCTTGCCTGGTGAATCTTCACAAGCAGCAGAGAGGAGAGTCTCCAAGGGATTGGAAAAAACTGAGGGTTTGGCTGCCACTACTGTCTCATCCTCAAGGGGTGAGCAGGACAGTGACACCATCAGTAAGTCCTCTCCCTCACTCCATGATATCCAAAAAGGGGAGAAATCCCCTTCTAGGATTGAGAGCAGTATGAAACCTTTGACTAATTTGGAATTGACGAAAATGTGCATGAGTCTGAAAAGGCAGAATGCACAACTGGTACAAAATGTCAAAAAGCAAAATCTGGTTATCAATAACTTGGAAACCAGACTTGCTACTCTTGAGGGGGGGAGAAAGCCCAGACTTATCATATCCACAGATGAGGATGCTTCCAAAGGGGAGGAAGTTCCAAATATAGAAGAGTCTACTCAATACTATTCATATCCTGGTGGTGTACATGGAAAGATAGAAAGTGCTGA
The DNA here is from genome assembly GCA_025667525.1 of Glebionis coronaria. NCBI lineage: Eukaryota > Viridiplantae > Streptophyta > Magnoliopsida > Asterales > Asteraceae > Glebionis > Glebionis coronaria. The sequence continues at coordinate 176,821,015 of CM046874.1, forward strand.
GAAAGGGATTGAGAAAGGAAGTGCTGATAAGGGAATTGATAAGGGGAGTGCAACCAAAGAGATTGCTCAAACATTGCTCACCATGGGCAATCAAGAAGAAGCCTCTGCTTCAAAAGTTTCCCCTGCTGTTGCTGATCTCACTGTTGTAAGTCGTTCCCCTGCTAAGAATATTACTCAAACTTTTGTTAGAAAGAATAGAAAGCAACCAGCTCAGAAGGGGATTACAATCAAAGAACCTGCATCTAAAGTTAAACCAGCACCAGCAGTGGATCCAAAAGACAAAGGAAAAGAAATCATGGTTGAACAGCCCAAGAGAAAATACAAGCATCTAACTCCTGAACAGCAAAGGGCTCAAGAAGCACATGATGCACAAGTAGCTCTCAGGCTACAACAAGAGGAGATGGATATGCAGGATCAAAGAATGCAAAAGATGAGGCCCAAAGATATGCTCAAGCAGGTTGAGATTATGCATAGAGAGCTGGATGACAGGGTACCTCATGTTGGAGAATTTCTTGATCAATGGGAGAAGGAGTTAATAAATGCTCCTTTGGAAGACAGGTATGAGTTGACTTGCCTTGTTTACAAATATCAAACTGAGTATCTGGAAAGAAGGGCAAATCAAATTCAGAGAGAGAAGTATTTAACTTCAGAGAAAGGGCAACTTGAACACTACAAAGTTTTGCTCAAGAGACACAAGAAGTGGAAGGATGGTGATTTCAGAGATATGAGTTTTGAAGCCATTAAAAGAGCAGTCAGACCAGTCTTAAGAGAATATGATGTGGAAGATTGGATGACTATGAATTCTCTTGAGGAAGCTGAGTATCTTAGGAGACAAAGTGAAATGCTGCAGAAAGCTAGGGAATCTAAGAAAAATAAAGCTGAAGGAACAACTTTGGAAACTACACAAGCAGGTGCATCATCCCAAGCAGGTGCATCATCACAAGCAGGGGCATTACATCAAGCAGGTGGAAGTTTTCCAAAAATTGAGAAGTCTGCACTTAATTTACAAAGAGCAGCCAAAAGACTCAAGAGAATGAAGAAGGTTGGCACAGTTACTAAGGAGTCTCAACGGCCTTCAAATGATGAAATTGATAAACATCTAATTCTGCAGGAAAATGATGATATCTCACCTAAACTTGGGAAGAAGTTTGCTATCATAGAATATGCTGTTTATGAACACAAAGGGAGGACTTGGTGGAAGCTTACAAGAGCTGACAATACAGCACAGACATTTCTAAGTCTAGATGTCATGTTTCAAACCTTATATAGTGAGGACTTAGAAGATCTGTGGAAAATTTTGAAGAAGACTTTTGCTGCAAAACCTCCTACCATGGATGGTGTGGAGAAGGATTGGGTAATCTGGGAGTGCATGCATAGGATGTATGAGCATGAGTTATTTGATCCTATGTTTGACACAGTGAATAAAGGAGATTTGTTGTATTGGAAGCTGTTTACCAATTCTGGGGTCTATGAGGTAGTGATGGAAGGAGTAAGTGTGTACTTGATCAATCATAGGTATTATCCCTTCACTCAGGAGACCTTGAAGAAACTAGCACATGCTAACCTAATTGTAGATGCTAAAACACCTGTTGCTTATGATTTGGTAAGAATGATTCATAGTCAGATTTGGCCAGAAAGTTTGTAAGCATCCTTATCAACTAGTATTTATTCAGAAACTTGTCTTTAGGGGAAAGCACAAGTTTAGGCGAGGATTGTTGGGAATAAATCTATGCTTACTTGTTACCCCTGCTAGTTGATTATCCGTACCCCTACTAGTGTAAGTTCCCCCTGCTAAATAACAAAGGCAGGGGGATTGGTTCCACTGCTGAAGTCAAAGGCCCTGCTGTCAGAGATAAACTTGGAATAGATTTTTACGCGTTTCAGTTATTATTCCTTAATACTTTCCAAGTTTGTTAGTAGTGATCTTGTACGTGAGTCCTTATGGCTATAAAAGGACTCACTAGGTTAGCATGCAATGTGTGTCTTTCTCTATTGTCTTTCATTGTCATACTTTAAGGTTTTGTAAACCCTAATACCATTTTAGGGTATTCGTATATCATTGATATATTAAAGTTCAACGTTTCAATCATATTGTTCTTGTGCTAAACATTATATTCCGCATCTTGTTTAGTTACTTTGCTTTGCAAAGTTTCTCTAGTGTTAAATTGAATTCTTTCTTTCTATCACAACCCTTAAACAAGCTATTAAGGTTTAAGATATGACTTTGGGATCAACAGTGGTCCCACGGCAGCAGCAAACAAGGGGAACCCCGACCTTGGTTCGGGGTATGGTGTTGATTACGGGTCCGGTTCATGGTTTCTAGTCACGGGTCTGGTTCATTGATTATTTTAAGGTTTATGATTTTAATAGTTATGTGTTAAAAATTAAATTAATAAAACATGACATGATTAATTTAATTAACATGACTTAGGTTATAAATTTAGATATTAGATCATGAATTTTAACTTAAGTATTTTTTTAGACTTTATAATTAATTAATTATTAAAACCATGACTATAATTAATTTATTAACATGACTTAGGTTATATTATTAATAGTTATTAATACATGTTTTAACCTAACTATTTTACCTTATTTAATTAAAACATGATATATTTAATTAAATACTTTTAACCTATAGTTTATTTAATTTACATGTAATAATTAATAAACTATACTTTATAAATACATGACTTAGAATAATAATCAGAAAACACTTAAGCTTATATAATTAGCTTATTTAACCAGCTTATATCAAATTATGATAACTTTCTATTTTTAGAAACTTATTTAATTAAGGCAGCTAATCTATTTATGGAAACTTTCTATTTTTAGAAACTTATCTATTTTAAGCAGTAATTCTATTTTTGGAAACGTTCTATTTTTGGAAACTTTCTATTTTGGAAACTTTCTATTTTTGGAAACTTTCTATTTTTGGAAACTTTCTATTTTTGGTAACTTTCTATTTTTGGAAACCTGCTATTTTTAGAAAGTTACTTATTATTACACAACAAGCATTATAATGCATGAAACACAAGTAATACTTAATCAAAATAGACAGAATATAAGATGAACACAGTATTAAGCTTAAAATAGTTAAACATGACATGAACGTATAAAATAAGCTAAGACATGATATAAACTAGTTACGTATTCAGTAATCAGATACTTATACACGTATGTATTTATGTAGCATTAGTGATATCGAAGTAGGACTCTCTTCTGTTCGTCTTCTTCGTTCACTGGACATAAGGTACGGATTCCCGTCCTTTCAGTATGGACATTCTTTCCTAATTAGGATTCCTCGTATGCAGCCAACTGTTTTCCCGTAGTATAAGTTTATATGTCTGATTGCTTATGTTTAATTAGAATACCTAAAGCCATATACATGCATGACTAGTTTCACCTAGTTATGGAGGTACCATAACCATAACACTAGAGGCACTAGTGTTATGACTTCCCCACGGCAGAGTGATTGCTCGTGGAGTCCCTTCAGCTTTTGGCCATATTATTATGTTTATCATGTGGGGCATATGGGTGCATCCTAGTTACATGTTTTTCAGCAGATTACTCAGTGTGAATGTGGTGTGTGCCTATCATCCTTCACAAGGAGCTGGTCCCTCCTACCCAAAAACCAATATATTAAATTAAAGGCAGCCCCTCTAATTTGCATGATGAGGTCACCCCTCCAAGTATTCATTCACGATGGATTTTCATGACCTATATTGGCTAATGGTAAAATATGTTAAACAGTTTTTATAAGATAAACATAAGGCTTTTCAAACTATATAACCTGTTTTACTAAGGCTTAACCAGGTTATTCGGGACTTTAGTTTCTTCCGCTGTTATATGCTTATATGATTATATTATTCATGCTTTATTGTACATCCGTGCACTGAGCGTATTGCTCAGCCGTTTTCCTTTTCATGTTCCCAAAACGGCAGGTACTCAGGGACGCTCGTAGACTTTAAGCGTACGTGCATATGGACTTGAAGCTTTCTAGCCTTTCTTTACTTTATGCATTATCTATACTTTGATACTCTTTCCATGGACATATTATGATGTTTGATTCCGGTATTTCCTTTTTATGGTCATGTAATGTTTCAGACATGCTTATATGATTATATTATTCATGCTTTACAGTACTTATGTTTGTGTGTGATGAGCTTAACTTTTGGACTACCGATGTTTGATTCCGGTATTTCCTTTTTATGGTCATGTAATGTTTCAGACATTTATCCTTGTATGCTTTGATGACACGCCATAATTACGCGTGACATTCCATTATCAAAATGGGGTGTTACAACTTTTGTAACTAGAAATATAGCCCTTAGAGGTATCATAGATTCTTTTGATGCTATTACAATATTTTTGAAGTTCAGTATATTTTTGTTGGCAATATATTGTACAACTTTTATTAATGATTACCTTAGTGTCTGAAACTGCCATAAGAGTCATTTAATCATGGGTTCTTCCTCATCCATGCATCCCCAGTCAGTGTCTACTCTATCAATGGCCATTAGTGCTTTTGTTTAAGATTCTTCATCAACCACACTTTTGTGTTGTAGACTGCTTCTTGTACTTTTGCATTCCTTTACAAAGTGCCATTTCTTGTGGAAATTGTAGCATTCCAATCTTGATTTGTCAAAGCCAACTTTGTCACAAACATTCAATGTAATCCGTTTTCTTGTTCTTCTATGAAATCTTTTAGCTCTCATGCTAAGAAAGGCAAGCTGATTCTTGATTTCAAGCTCCTCTAAGTCATCATTACTGAGTTGTTGAAGATCATCACTAGTACAAAAAGTGGTTTTGGTCACACATATCAAATTACGTATAGTCACAAATAATATTTTTGTAAACCCAGTATGGTCGTATCTTTAATTCGGGGACGAATTATTCTTTTTAGAGGGGAAGAATTGTAAAACCCGTATTTAAAATTTCAAATATTAAATACGCAGTTTTAATTTACTACAAACTATATTTAATTATTCAGAAAAATAATCATTACGAGCGTATTATTTTAGCATAAAGATAGTTACGTTTCAAAAAAACAAAACACGAGAATTAAATAAGTGTATACGCGATAGTTTATAATGTTGAAAAAAAAATAAAACGAGAACCATAGGTATAAGGAGGCCGTCGGTTTTATAGGAAACAAGAACGAAAACTTGGGCTTGGGAGCCCAACCCATAATGCAAAGCAACATACGGTCTACTCCCTTTTTCCCTTTTGGACAAGTCAATTATACAAAAAAAAAGGGTTTCCCCTGTGTGTGAGGATACCGACGGCTGGAGAACAAAAAGGGAGGAGAAGAAATCGAGTTTTGTGTGAAGGTTCGATGTGTGTGTCCATTTATCTATTGCAAATAAAATGACGCTGATCTTTATCCTCCTTACTGCTCATTAATCACGAACTTCTCGGCAAATCAAGAATACTTTAATTAAAAAAATGTTAGTAATCCATGATTCTTGGTCGGGTTTTGTTGTTTCTACGAAAACCGAGACTTACTAGTGTCTAGGTGGGGTTTTATTATACAACCGAGACCACTAGGGGTCTCGGTGGTGCTTTTTGTTCCATTAGCCACAACCAAAAAACACGAACAGGGGGTGTTTGGGTTTACATACAGTGAGTATAAACATTAAGGGGGTGTTTGGGTGTACAAGCATTGGGTACCAATAACCAACGGTGGGAACTTAGGGCTAAACGGTAGAAATCGAACACAGACAGTGGGAAACATAACATAAAACAGGTGGAATAGTAAGCAAATAAGTGGGATCAATGTAGTGCATCAGTGGGTATGTTTGGACAGCAAGAATAGCAAATTTAAAATGAAATTAGCGACAGATTAGCGACGCTAATTTCTGTCGCAGATTTTGGTGACATGTTTTTATGACAATTCTGTGACAGCTTTTAGTCACACTGTTTTTAGTGACACATATTTCTGTCACTAATTCATATAGGCAGATTTTATATCTATGTGAATTATTTTAGTGCAACCGAGAAGGGGGTATCTCGGTAGGCTCGGGTTATAGTTAAAATAATATAAATGAAGATGTTTGAATTATACCTTTTTATTACTTTATGTTAAATAAATGTTTTAATGATGGATTTAATAAATTAAATATAAACTAGTTATAAAATTTAAAAGGGTATAATTTTATTAAATAAATTAAAGTATTTTTGGAAACTTTCTTAATTAGGAAACTTTCTATTTTTAGCAAGTTACCAAATATATATTTTAGTATAACGTCAGAATACGTGTTATGTCATAAATAGATAGTAGAACGAAATACGATTAAAAGAAATATTAGAAGGCTCGGATTTATCAGTTTATACATACAGACAGTATTGCAAGAATAAATTAAATCCAACGAAAACAGTTAAGAGCAGTAAAATATATAACATCAGTCAACTTATTCGCGTCAATTATTATTGTAGCTTCCGTGAAACCCGAGTAGTGTTCGTTCAGTCTTCCTTCAGTCAGTTACTGGACAAGAGGTACGGATTTCCATCCTTTCAGTAAGGAATTCCTTTCTATGCATGATTAGGATTCCCCGTCTGCAGCCAAATGTTTTCCCCATTATATGTTATAAATTATCATAAACTATTTTAATAACTAAGATATTTCCTGAGCCTTATACACAAGCATGACTAGTCAGTAGTACTAGTTACGGAGGTACCGTAACCATGACACTTGAGGGACCGGTGTCATGACTCACCTGCGGGAGAGTGATATCGTGCAGCGTTCCACTCAGCTCAGCTTGGCCATTTTATCAGTATTATTAGTGGGGCGTATGGATGCATCCTAGGCTATCAGTTTACAGTTTATCAGGTGAATGTGATGTGTGCTCTACATCCTTCCCATTGGAGCTGATCCCTCCACCCAGCACATTATTTAGAGGTCACCCCTCTACAGCATGACGAGGTCACCCCTCCAGTTATTCATGCAACAGTTGTTACAACACATGACCTATATATGCTCTTGGCAATTAAAATACAATTAATGCATGTTTTCAGATTTAATAGATAACAATTCAGCTTTATTATTTATAACTCAGACTTATCAGATTATACACAGATTTCCACTACAGCTTTACTTATCAATCTTACAGCTCTAGTATTTTATCATCTGTTTCATTTTAGTATTTCTTATCATGCTTTGTATCCGTTCACTGATCGTTATGCTCAACCGTAGTTCCTTTCATGTTCTAACGGCAGGTACACCAAGACGTTCTTAGGATTCTGAGAGCATGTGCATTGGATGGAAGCTATCCAGACTTGTTACTTTATGCACTTTTTACATTATTCTGCTTATTTGGATATTTGTTCAGTCCTTTCCTTTAGTATTTACTTTTCATGTTTTGAGCTTATGTTGGATTACCGATGTTTGATTCCGATACTTCCTTTATGGTCAGTTAATGTTTTAGGACATTTATTTTATGCTTTGATGACACACCATAAATACACCTAACGATCCACTTATCCAAGTGGGGTGTTACAGTTATGGTATCAGAGCGCAAGGTTCGACCTGTAGGCTCTGAAACTTGACATGTGACTAGTGGGTAGTCACCAGGAATTTCCCAGATTTTAACGTTGTTATCTATCATATTCCTCATGCATTTATTAGTTAGTTTTCTTCAATTATCAGTCAATTTTTTTAAAGTTTTTGACTAAGTAAAGGTTGGTACAGGACTGACCATATTTAGTCGCATGTGCTTTTCTGCGAAGTTTGATTTGGTGAACCTACCCATAGGTGTTCACCCTTGCCTGTTCAGATTTTATTTGTATTGGTGAACCGACCCAATGGCGTGCATCCTTACTCATGACAGATTCATGTTTTCAGTCAAACTTGGTGAACCAACCATAAACGTTCACCATTATTCAAGTCAAATTTTCATGGTTTACAGTCGAATGTTGTTTTGTGAACCGATCCATAGTTGTTCACCTTTGTCATATCAGGACATTACATAAAATTTTGACAAGTATGGATTGGACTACAACAATCCATATTTAGTCCCAAATCGTAAATTTCTATACATGACAGTTCACAAAAAATTTGACAAGTATGGATCGAACCAGAATCGCCCGTACTTAGTCACATGCTTTCTCCTGTAAATTCTGTGGATTGAACCATAGCCATCCACACCAGTTGATATTAAGCCTCAGCTGAATATACCTTTATGTTCTTGATAACAATCAAGTTTCATACCCTCAAGTGGATGTCATTTTCATGCTTATTAAGTTCATGTCTCCTTATGAGGATTTCGTTTTCAGCAAGGTGATGATGTTTTCATGCTAAGATACAGAAGAGTTACAGTAAAATCCTGTTTTCATAATAAATCATGTTTGATCCTCATTAGGCATTTCGTCATGCTGACCATTGTTGAAATTCTGTTTAATCATATTCTTGAACCTCTATACAACCAGCATTAAGTCTACGCATGAATTACCAGGGTATCACGTTACCCTTTTTAGTTCAGTTTACTACCGTTTAAATCAATTTAATCCTTGATCATGCCAGACATGTGACACCAGTATCGATCATTCCATAAAGTTTCTACCAGTGCCATGTACCGTATTCCATATGTACTTATTGTATAGTGTCTCAGTTATACTCCATGTACAGTATTTCATGTGTACTCCACGTATGGTGTCTCATATATGCTCCACATGCAGTATTCATTTTGTACTTCATGTACATTAGTCCAGGTGTACTCCAGGTACCCTACCCATGGATATTGCTAATCGATCCTCAATCATCTCAGGCGTTTCCACTTGTTGATATTCTACCAAATGTTGATGCTGCTCGTGAATTGAAGATTTTATCATATACTGATGCTGCTAACACTTTGAAGACCTCACGAATGTTGATGCTGTTGATACATTGGAGATTCGATGCTGATGTTGTTTATATTATGAAGACTCTTCAGAGCAAGGACGAAATCTATAAATCCGAAATTCCAAACAATAATATAATTCAACCATGAGACGCTACCACCCCATTCCATGACTTACTTCCTAAGTTAGCTGTCATACGTCACTCAGCTAATCTTCCAGTCGGAATAGTGAGAACCGGTACCCATCCGGTCACTTAGCAAAAATAGTTACATGAATCACAGTCATGATAACGACCGTCAGGAAAATGACAGACAAGGCGGTAATGACAACCACCGTGCTAATAATGAATCTGTCAGTAACCATAGGAACTCCGGAACGAACGTGACCAGAAATACAGAGGTCAGCAGTCAAACCGATCTGCCAACCCTAGCAGTTACCAGAAATTCTTAACCTTATACAGACTCACCCATTAAAATACATGTCCGGACAACAGTCAAGACACAGGTCTCAAGTATCATTTTAGAAGACATATGTCAGGACACCCGTCATAGTACACGTCATACGAATACTTCTCAAAGTACGAGTCAGATTCATAACACCAGTATGCCTCCTAGACCAGGTCCTCAAAAATTCAGGGTACCTTCCAAGGGGGTATACCCGTTCTATTATGCCACACATAAATCAGACCATTACAATTCAGTTACCACCACCGGAGTATTATTCAGGTTAGACACGCAGTGTTCATTTTGTGAGGTTAAAGATGAACACAACCAGTGAAAGTTTTCCACGTTTATTTCACGTATTCCTATGTCAGCTTTATCTTAAATCATGTATTACCTACCTCCCATCCAGAAAAGACTCCATAATATCACCATATTTATAAAGGCTTTTTCTTCTAGTTGAAAACGAGACTCGTCTTACCAACTCCTGATTTGTTCATTATATTTTGCCAGAAAAATTAGTATAAATTGTTTCAGCTTTACAAGCATGTAAATTATTATCGTTTAGCTGCGAAGAATTCTGATCATCATTCCTGATGCGACTTCTGAAATTCCTTATATTCATGATCAGTAGAATATCATAAAGTTTCCAGATGTCATTCCAGAAGATTTTTTAGAAATTCCTTCCTAACCATGAGACATAATTTAACATCGAGCTTGTCTCAAGAACAGAACCTATTTTCAAAACTCTTATTTGCAGGGTTTCAGCTGAGTTAAAAGAGCTGCAGCATTTGCTGCAAGAGTTATCGGAACAAGGCTTTATTCTCCCTAGTGCACCACCAGGAAGAGCACCGTTCTGTCTATCAGGAAGAAGGCCGGTATCATGAGATCATGTATCGACCACTGAAATTTTTTACAAGATCACCATTCTTGATCAATGTTCATTCCATAAATAGCAGGTTTGTCTGATCTGCTACGATGTCTTAAACATTTTCCAGAACAATTTCCGATCATGCTACCATTAGTGGTGAGAGAAAGAACATGATGTTTTCCAGACTGTTGTTGCACATATTACAGTCTCTCAAATTTTTTTTGATTTTATACTTCTGAGCTCCCTAATGTTCCAGCTATATTATGAAATTTATGACTAAAATTTTTCCATGACTCTCAGACAAAATCGTCGGTATATTCATTGATCACATTCTAATTTGCAAAATATTATAGAAGAACACGAGAATCATCTTCTCGCAGTTGTACATAATCTTCGATAGGGGAAAATTTTATATACAGCTTTCCAGAGATGAATTCCAATTGAACAAAGTGGCATTTCTGAGCCACGCTATTTCAGCAGAAAGAAATTTCAAAACACTACGAAAGTGAAGGCAATCATCATATTGGTCAAGACCGACGTCAGTGATAAACATACAAAATTTCTAGAACTCATAAAACTACTACCGCATTCTGACAGTTCCCACGATTATCTAATATACAGATTTTAGTTCTTTGAATTGGTCTAATCGAATTGATCACGGTTAAACGTGTGACTCGGTTGTTCTTGGTGTAAAAAGCAAATGTCTTTGATTATCTATTTTAAAATAAAAATGAAAACTTGAAAAGATTAAAACTAAAAATAAGAAAATTAAACAAATTTAAAACTTTAGTCAAAGTAAAATTGAAAATAAACTAGGACAAAACAATTTAAAATGAGACTTAAGAACAATGGTGGGAAAATGTAAATTTAAAAATAATTCGGGAAACCAAAACAAAACATATGTCGGAATCCAAAAAGTTGAACCTAATTCGGAATAATATTCTAACCTAATCCGGAATATCTAGTTCCTGACTTAATCCGGAATGTAATGCTTTGCATACAATCCGGAATCTAGACTTTCTACACAATCTGGAATAAAGACTTTTCACTCAATCCGGAATCTAAACTTTCTACACAATCCAGAATCCGTATTCAAGAACTAATCCGGAATATGCTTCTCTTCCTAATCCGGAATCCAGGTAAGACACACAATTCGGAATGTATGTTTTGGATATAATCCAGAATGTAGAATCTGAACACAATCCGGAATAAGCAAGAAAAGGACTTAATACTAACCCTAATCAGGAATACAGATTATAAGGCTAATTCGGAATGTTGCTATGGTAACTAGTTTGGAATATTAGTAAAGTTGATAAGTCGGAATAAAGTGTTTGGACCTAAATCAGAATACTAGGGTTTTAAAATCCAGATTAATAAAAATAAGCAAAATTCAAATAAGCACTTAACCAAAACATTAACCAAACTAATTTTAAGAAAAAGCTAATAAGCCACAATTAAAAACTATGAAAACACAAAATAAGCAAAATATTAACAATCAACTTTTAAAAGATTTAAACTATAAAATCAACTTAAATGAAAATAAGCTAAACACTAATGAATCAAAAAGCACAATAGGCTAAAACATCAAACACACCAAATCAATAAGAACAATCAAATAAGTAAATCAATCAAACAATCAACATGATTAAACAAACTACATGGTTAACAAAATCAACCACAAGATTAGATTAAGAAAGGAAGAATGAGAAATATCTAATAAGCTTGAATTAATGAAAATTAAGATCCAAATACAAGATTTAAAATGAAAGATTAAGCAAACTTGAAAGAAAAACTAGAGAGAGAAAGTAAGTACCAACTCCTAATTACCTATTAAAAACTAAAAATGAACTCTTTCCTAAAATAAAAGATTAGGAGACTATATATAGGGGAAGGGAAGTTGGTGTTGATGCTTCCTTCTTTCTCTTGTCTTCTCGTCTTTTTAAATAACTCGACTTTCTCGACTTTGTCTCGGGATAAGTCGATAGATAAAATGAACTAGTCATCTAATTTTCTTCTTTTATTAGACTTGGTTCTTCGACTTCGTTAAACTTCCGTCTTTAGACTTTTTCTTCGATAAATCTTCAGAATAGGCCTTTGACTTCCGTTCTTCTTTCACTTTTGATCTTTTGACTTCGTCTTTTGTCATTTTCTTCGATAAAAGCACGTGAAAGCCCGTGTTTTCTTCTTTTTTTTCATATTTTTGTCCTAAAACACAATAAAAACACAAACCACGCATAATTCCGACTTTTACGACATTAAATACACGTTTAGGTATCGTTTTTACTTGTTTTAAATGGTGAAAGGATAAGTGTTTTCGCACTTATTAAATCCCCTACACTTGTCCATTGCAATGCCCTCATGCAATGCATAATTCTAAAGCATAGTTTAACATTTTCCATCATAATTAACCAATCTCGGCCTTTATTATAATATACTACTACTAATACAATAAAAGAAACTTAATAACGATGAAAAGATAAAACTTATAAAAGATAAAACAATTTCCTTTAATTTATTAACTTTGAAATTGTTTGATGGAAGAAACTTGTAAAGAAATCTAAGACTTAAATTAGGGCTTTGGTTTCATGAATATTAATCACCCTCAAGTTTCATGTTCGCCATACCAATCTTAAAAACAAGATCATTGTTTACCATAAGTTCTCAAGTTAAAATCACTTATATAAGGTAATTGTGTAATACTCCTTCTCCAATTCCTAAGTTATATCTCTAGATTTTAAAGATTGTCATTCACCCATAGGCTCATTTGACTTATTTAATAATCTTTAGTCCAAAAATGAAGGCAAAACGGTGCAAACCCGACACTCAGAACCTAACCTCGTCCCTCTAAAACGTTGTCACTAAAGTAAGCCCACATCAAGGATAATTTAACACGATTTGGGGAATAAATTCCCGGATCTGAAATTTGGCCAATAGTACTACTTATTATTTCCTCCAAAGTCATGTAGACTTTATGTGGTTCACATCATATACCCATTAGGCTCTTTAAGATGTAAAAGTGCTCCTCATCTATGGTCCACACCCTAAGACTCCTTGAACCACAAACAAGGGAATAGATTATTTATCAATTTTTATTTAACACTTACCATGCCATACACCCTAAGGCTCTAATGACAAGGTTCGTGCTACATGCCCCACACCCTAAGGCTCCTTGAGGTCATGTTTTAATCTTATTCTTTCTTTATTTATGATATATATATTAGGCCAAATTCCGCGGTCCCATGGTCTGAATACCTCCTACTTAGTGGTTACGAGCCACCTTAGTCGGAAGTCCACAACGCTGGCATCCTCAATGTGTTCATGCTTTAATTACAAGGAGATAAAAGATTTGGCTAAGAGCTAAAATTTCGAATCTAAACCGCATAAATCCTCATTTATTAAGCAATTAAATAAACAAGCGGGAAGAAACAGCCACAAAAACATATATAAGCAAGAATTAACCCTTAAACTTATTATCAACTCTATCATTTCTCATTCTCCACAATTTAAAATCTCAAGTAATGAGACTCGTGGATGCTTAGCCTAATAAACCAAATAAGGTCCATATGGTTAAGGATACTAGCTAGAGTAAACTTGGATAAGTAAACTCGGGTTGAGTCAAAATATTCACGACGGGCCTAATATATCAAAGACATCTAAACTTGTTAAAACCATTTTATTTATTCATTTTATTTTGACTTTATTCTTGAAATGGAATATATACATACGTTGCGATGACAAAAGGAAAGAAAATAAAAGAAAAATACTACTAGGCCAATATAGATTGATAAAATAAATTTTCTGGTTAAAATGATGACATATTCATGGAAAAGCCCACTTATTACTTCGATAGAAGTCTCCCCTACACTTAATTTAAACATTTTCCTCAATGTTTAAGCATGTGGGAGTCAATCTCCCCTACACTTAGGACATTGTGCAATTTGTTTAAATCTTGCTAAGGAAGAGACAACTAAAGTGATTCCCATTTCAATATTTATCGATAAAATATTGAATCACAAGAGTATAGGATAGAACAGGGAAGACAGGTACACGGGATCACAGGTCGTCAAATATCATCAAAAGTGAATATTTGAAAGCTTAAATCCCTGCACATCATAAGAAACAAGACAACAAACACCTAAGTGGCTCCCCGTACACTTATTATGGAAAACGAGTAAAAAGGATAGATCATCGGGTTGCCTCCCGAGAAGCGCTTGTTTTTGTTAACCGAGTCACGAGCCTGACTCAACCCAGAACTAATTCAAGGAAAACGTGAAGAGGGATGGAATCATCTCATGAGAGATGTCCTCTCTAAAGTAGAACTTAACACGTTGGCTATTCACCTTAAATTTTGACCCATTTGGTTGAGATAACTCAATGGTGCCATAAGGGAAGATTTTGGAAATGATGAATGGACCGGACCAACGACTCTTAAGTTTTCCTGAAAAGATTTTCAACTGAGAGTTAAAGAGTAAAACTTGATCACCTATGTGAAACTCTTGGTTCTTAATCTTGGAGTCATGAATGAGCTTAGTCTTTTCCTTATAGATCATCGAATTCTCATAAGCCTCATTCCTAAGCTCATTAAGTTCATTGAGTTGGATTTTCCTAAGATCACCGGCTTTGTTTATGTCAAAATTAGCCCATTTCAAGGCCCAATAAGTCTTATGTTCCAACTAAATGGGGAGGTGGCACGCCTTTCCGTACACAAGGCGATAAGGGGTACAACCTATAGGTGTCTTATAAGTGGTACGGAAAGCCCACAAAGCATCATCTAACTTATCGGCCCATGAGGCACGATGCTCTCCTACGATACGCTCTAAGATTCGCTTAAGTCCACAGTTAGAGATCTCGGCTTGACCATTACTTTGTGGATGATACGCGGTGGAAAGACGGTGATTGGCACCATACTTAGCCATGACTCGTGCAAATTGATCATTGTAAAAATGAGTACCGCGATCACTTATGATAGCACGAGGAACACCGAATCGAGAAAACAATTGTTTCAAAAAGTTCACAACCACCCTCACATCGTTAGTAGGTAAAGCCTTTGCTTCAACCCATTTGGATACGTAGTCAACGGCTACGAGGATATACTTGTTCCCTTTGGATGATGGAAATGGCCCCATAAATTCGATGCCCCATACGTCAAAGATTTCACACTCTTGGATGAAATTTTGAGGCATCTCATCTTTATGTGTGATCTTGCCTTGTCTTTGGCAAGCATCACAATGCTTAACCATTTCATGAGCGTCATGATAAATGGTAGGCCAATAGAATCCGGAGTCGAAAAATTTCTTCGCGGTATAGTTAGGACCAAACTGACCACCTGTGGGTCTTTTGTGGCAAGCTTCAAGGATTAGTAAAGCCGCCGGTCCATCAACACACCTACGAATGAAAAGATCCGCACATTGCTTGAAAAGATAAGGGTCGTCCCAATAATAGTGCTTAATATCCTTAAAGATTTTTTTCTTTTATTGGGACGTTAACCCTTCCATAAGAACACCACCCGCTAAATAGTTTGCAATGTTCGTAAACCAGGGGGTATCGTCATGATTGGAGTTAATAGACGTTAAGGCCTCAGGGGAAAGTATTCATTAATCTCTTGATTAGGAATTTCCCCTTGATAAGGATCCTAGAGTCTACTAAGATGATCCGCGGCAAGGTTTTCCGCTCCCTTTTTATCACGAATTTCGATTTTAAATTCTTGGAGGAGCAAAACCCAACGAATGAGTCTCGTTTTAGCATCTTGCTTGGTCAACAAGTATTTCAAGGCGGAATGGTCGGTGTAAACAATGGTGGTGGAAAGCACGAGATAGGGGCGGAATTTCTCAAAAGCATACACTACGGCTAAAAGCTCTTTTACGGTAGTGGTATAATGCAATTGAGCCCCCGTCATTGTCTTGCTAGCATAATGGATTGGTTGGAAGTGTTTGTTAACTCGTTGACCTAAAACCGCTAATACCGCAAAATCACTAGCATCACACATGAGCTCGAAAGGTAACTCCTAATTTGGAGAGACTAAGACCGGTACCTTAGTTAATTTACCTTTAAGAAGTTCAAAAGAGTCGAGACAATCTTGAGAAAAGATGAAAGGAACATCCTTTTCTAAGAGATGAGTCATTGGCCGAGCTATCTTAGAGAAATCTTGGATGAAACGTCGATAAAATTCCGAATGACCAAAAAAACTCCTAACTCCTTTGACGGTGGTAGGTGGAGGCAACTTAGCAATGACGTCAACTTTAGCACGGTCGACTTCGATACCGGCTTTTGAAATTTTGTGACCGAGGACAATGCCTTCTTTTACCATGAAATGGCATTTTTCCCAATTAAGAACGAGACGAGTGTCTTCACACTGTTTAAGCATACGTTCTAAATTGGCAAGGCAAGAAGAGAAAGAATCACCATAGACCGAGAAATCGTCCAAAAGACTTCCATAGTTTCTTCAACCATGTCATGGAATATAGCCATCATACACCTTTGGAAAGTCCCAGGAGCATTGCATAAGCCGAAAGGCATTATTTTGTAAGCAAATGTTCCATAAGGACAAGTGAATGTCTCTCTTGGTCTTTTGGATTGATAGGAATTTGAAAATTCCCGAAGAAACCGTCTAAGAAGCAATAGTAGTCATTACCCGCTAAACGCTCGAGCATTTGATCCACGAAAGGAAGAGGAAAATGATCCTTACGAGTGGCATCATGTAGCTTGCGATAGTCTATGCAAACTCTCCAACCCGTTACGAGTTGAGTAGGAATCAACTCGTTGTTTTCATTGGGAACAACAATTATTCCGCCTTTCTTAGGCACACAATGGACAGGACTAACCCATGGCGAATCCAAAATAGGGTAAATCATGCCGGCATCTAGAAGTTTGATAACTCCTTTCTTGATGACGTCATGAATTTTTGGATTAACCCTTCTTTGGCTTTGGATTGCGGGCTTAAAGTCATCTTCCATGAGAATTTTATGAGTGCAAAAGTTAGGATCAATTCCGCGGATGTCGGAGATTTTCCAAGCAATTGCTTTCTTATGATTTTTAAGCACATCGATAAGTCGAGATTTTTCATCCTCTTTTAAGTCCTTAGAAATTATGATGGGTAACTTCTTATTGTCTTCTAGGAAAACATATTCTAAATGAGATGGTAAATCCTTAAGCTCTAAATCCGGTGGATTGTCGGTGGAAGGCTTAGTCAAATTTAGATCATCGTTTGTAACTTCCTTAGTAGTAGGTGGAGAAATATGGTCCTCATTGAGAATTCTCTCAATGGTAGGAATGTATTCTTCCCAAGCGGTGGGAGAATCGTCATATTTTAAGTCCACATCCCCTAAACCTGCTTCAAATTCTTTTAAAAGAATGTCACTTTCTCCAAATGGATGAAATTCATGGATTCGGGCTCATCGGGACGTTTGGAAAGTTTACCCATGTTAAAGACGATTTTATCACCCCTGACCCTCATGATAAGTTCACCCGCGGCTACATCAATCAATATACGCCGGTTCTCAAGAAGGGTCATCCCACAATTAAGGGAACACGGGGATCCATTTCATAGTCGACAACAACGAAATCCGCAGGGAAAGTGAATTTTTCGACTCCAACGAACACATCCTCTACTATCCCCACCGGATAAGCAACCGAACGGTTAGCTAATTCCAATGCCATACGAGTGGGGACTAGCTCGGGTAGAGATAATTGCTTCCACACGGACAATGGCATAAGATTGATACTTACACTGAGATCCGCCAAAGCCATACAATTCTCTACACCCGGAAAATTACAAGGAATAAGGAATCGACAGGGATCTCCTAACTTAACCGGAAGTTTTCTCAAAAGAACGGAGGAACAATTCTCATTCAATTGGGTATTGGCAATATCGAGTAATTTTTCCTTGTCACTTAAAAGATCCTTAAACATCTTAGCATACTTAGGCATGTGAGCGAGAGCCTCGGCAAAGGTGATATTAAAATTCAAGTGTTTGAACATTTTTAGGAAGTTCAAAACTTAAATATCATCCTTATTCTTCAATTTCTCTTTCCTCAACCTTGAGGGATAAGGTATATTGGGTTGAGTTGAAGGCTTTATAGTGGATTGCTCACTCACATCCTTGGGTGGAGGAGGGGTAGAAGTGGAAGGTGAAGGAACTGGTTTTGGAACCAAAGGTGTGGTATAAACTTGAGGTATAGGAGGGACATAAGGTGTAGACGAAGGCTTTACGGGTGGTATTTCACAAGTAGAAGGTGAAGGACGGTAGGTAGAAGTAGAAGGAATCGTGGGTCCTTGGTTAGGTGTGGAATTAGAAGGTTCCTCGATGGTCTTACCCCTCCTAGTAGTGATGGCATTAACGTTGTCCTAGGATTGGTCACGGTATTATAAGGGAGGGCACCTTGGGGATGAAGGGTTTGAAGCATTTGAATAAATTTCCTATCGGTTGATTCTTGTATCTCTCTGGTCGATTCTTGCAACGCTTTCATTGTTCGCTCATGTTCAGTCAACTTTTGTAGAACCAAGTCCATTGTATTATACCCTTGATTATTAAACCCTTGACTTGGAAAATCTTGGTTTTGAAATTATGGTTAAAAACCATTGTTGTTATGAGAACCTTGGTTAAAGTTGTTATTTTGAAACACTTGGTTTGGCCCATTAAAATTCCCTTGGTTTTAACCATTGAAATTCCTTTGATTTGAATTAAAATTCCTATGATTGTTGGAAGAATTCCCTTGATAATTATTCCTTTGTTGGCCTTGGTTCCTTGGTAGGTATTGGGCATTGGTCAATTGAGGAGGGGGTCTAGCATGAGGTTGAAAACCGGGATGAGCCAAATAATTAGTAGACCTATAAGAAAGATTATTAACATCCACATTTGGTTTAAAATGCACCATTTCATTAGTGTTATAAGCATACACTTCTTGTTGAGAGGGGTCATGAACCTTATCACAATTTAGGTATGAATGTGGTCCACCACAAGTCTCACATGACTCACTTAGGGCATTCACTTGCACATTGTTCTTAACATGTAAAGCAAGGTCTGTCATTACTGAAGTAAGCACGTCAATTTTCTTGTCGGTCTCACTAGTACTAGAACTAGCCATAGTAGCCCTAACACTCTTGGTTTGGACTTTGACTTTGTTCTCAATAATTGCCCAAGCCTCATTCATAGTTTTCACAAGAATATTACCCCCCCCCCCCCCCCCCCCCGAGGAACTATTTAGTGAATCTTGGTCATTTAAACTTAATCCATTATAAAAAGTATTAATTTGATGCACCTTTGTAAAACCGTGTTGTGCACGCTTTCTTAAAAGTTCCTTAAAACGATCCCAAGATTCACTAAATGTCTCACCGTAATTTTGTTCAAAATTAATGATGTCATTTCGCAAAGCGGTAGTACATGAGGGTGGAAAGAAATAATTTATAAACTTTTTCTCTAGGTCCGTCCATGTTGCAATACTTTGGGGTGGTTCCTTATCAAGCCAAGTCCGGGCTTGTCCCTCGAGAGAGAAAGGAAAGAGGAGCAAACAAATTGCCTCTTGTGAAACTCCATTGTATTTTACAGTATTGGATAAGTGTACGAACCTCTTGATATGATCGTGAGGATCATCATGAGTGTGGCCTAAGATAGGTGTTGCGGAAACCATTTGAATAAACCCGGTTTTGAGATCGAAGTTGTTGGCGTCAATAGCCGGCACCACAATCGCATCATCGTTGCCTTCGACGTGTGATTTCAAGAGCTCGATCATTGGACGGTTCTCCATTGTGTTGACAACGGGAGGCTCTACAACAGGAGGCTCAATAGTAGCGGCTTGAATGGACTTCTTTTGCGTGAGCGGGTACGCATACACCTACAAAAGAAAAATATAACAAAAAATAGAAGAAGAAAAGTTAACGTGAAAAGAAAATATTATTGGTGCAAAATCTTTGAAAAAGAAATGCTTTTTATGATTTTTTAAATGTTTTTAGATTTTGAAAATTTTAATGTTTTTGGATTTTTGAAATTTTTTATTTTTATGGATTTTTGAAAAATTTAAACACGAAAGATAACGTTCAAAAGTGAACGGATCCCAAAATCCAACGCGTCTCTCACAAAAAACCGTTAATCTTTACGAAAAGAGCCGGCAGCGATGCCATTTTAATATACAGATTTTAGTTCTTTGAATTGGTCTAATTGAATTGATCACGGTTAAACGTGTGACTCAGTTATTCTTGGTGTAAAAAGCAAATGTCGTTGATTATCTATTTTAAAATAAAAATGAAAACTTGAAAAGATTAAAACTAAAAATAAGAAAATTAAACAAATTTAAAACTTTAGTTAAAGTAAAATTGAAAATAAACTAGGACAAAGCAATTTAAAATGAGACTTAAGAAAAATGGCGGGAAAATGTAAATTTAAAAATAATTAGGGAAACCAAAACAAAACATAAGTCGGAATCCAAAAGTTGAACCTAATTCGGAATAATATTCTAACCTAATCCGGAATATCTAGTTCCTGACTTAATCTGGAATGTAATGCATTGCACACAATCCGGAATCTAGACTTTCTACACAATCCGGAATAAAGACTTGGCACTCAATCCGGAATCTAAACTTTCTACACAATCCGGAATCCGTATTCAAGAACTAATCCGGAATATGCTTCTCTTCCTAATCCGGAATCCAGGTAAGACACACAATCCGGAATGTATGTTTTGGATATAATCCGGAATGTAGAATCTGAACACAATCCGGAATAAGCAAGAAAAGGACTTAATCAGGAATACGTTTACTAACCCTAATCCGGAATACAGATTATAAGGCTAATTCGGAATGTTGCTATGGTAACTAGTTCAGAATATTAGTAAAGTTGATAAGTCGGAATAAAGTGTTTGGACCTAAATCGGAATACTAGGGTTTTAAAATCCGGATTAATAAAAATAAGAAAAATTCAAATAAGCACTTAACCAAAACTTTAACCAAACTAATTTTAAGAAAAAGCTAATAAGCCACAAATTAAAAACTATGAAAACACCAAATAAGCAAAATATTATAAATAAACTTTGAAAAGATTTAAACTATAAAATCAACTTAAATGAAAATAAGCTAAACACTAATTAATCAAAAAGCACAATAAGCTAAAACATCAAACACACCAAATCAATAAGATCAATCAAATAAGTAAATCAATCAAATAATCAACATGATTAAACAAACTACATGATTAACAAAATCAACCACAAGAATAAGATTAAGAAAGGAAGAATGAGAAATATCTAATAATCTTAAATTAATGAAGATTAAGATCCAAATACAAGATTTAAAGATGAAAGATTAAGCAAACTTGAAAGAAAAACTAGAGAGAGAAAGTAAACACCTACTCCTAATTACCTATTAAAAACTAAAAATGAACACTTTCCTAAAATGAAAGATTAGGAGACTATATATAGGGGAAGGTAAGTTGGGGTTGATGCTTCCTTCTTTCTCTTGTCTTCTCGTCTTTTTAAATAACTCGACTTTCTCGACTTTGTCTCGGGATTAGTCGATAGAT
Source organism: Glebionis coronaria (assembly GCA_025667525.1). Taxonomy (NCBI): domain Eukaryota; kingdom Viridiplantae; phylum Streptophyta; class Magnoliopsida; order Asterales; family Asteraceae; genus Glebionis; species Glebionis coronaria. Next base: position 176,842,673 of record CM046874.1, read on the forward strand.
AAAATGAACTAGTCTTCTAATTTTCTTCTTTTATTATACTTGGTTCTTCGACTTCGTTAAACTTCTGTCTTTAGACTTTTTCTTCGATAAATCTTCAGAATAGGCCTTTGACTTCCGTTCTTCTTTCACTTTTGATCTTTTGACTTCGTGTTTTGTCTTTTTCTTCGATAAAAGCCTGTGAAAGCCCTCGTTTTCTTCTTTTTTTCATGTTTTTGTCCTAAAACATAATAAAAAACACAAACCACGCATAATTCCGACTTTTACGACATTAAATACACGTTTAGGTCTCGTTTTTACTTGTTTTAAGTGGTGAAAGGATAAGTGTTTTCTCACTTATTTCTATCCTTCCATGATTAAGCTTGCGCGTAAAGTAGAGAACCTACACTATAATTTTATATCACATAAGATCCTACGCTAGGAGAGATCTATTGTACCCAGAATCAAAATTCTTTCATGACTAATCACCCAGGTAGATTCCTCCAGAACGTACCATAATGCCAGGCAGAGTTTTGATAGAAACAGTAAAACCCAATTAATGCAGCTATGTTCATATCTAGATACCTGACTGTTAGCCTCAAAATATTGTGTCAAACAAGAATGTTCGGTCATAGGTTTATATTGTAATATTTATTAGAACGTTGTAATAGTTAGTTAAAATAGTCGTGACATTATGGGCTTGATGGTTAGCTTAAAAGGCCTCTTTCAAGGTACGAAGTATTTATTCAAGCCCCACCCAAAAACAATATAGTCCATTAGAGAGCCCGCATGTGGGTGGACTATATAAGCACCCTCCTAGCATGTTAGGAGGGTGGATGATCTCATAATTCTTAATCTCATTTCACAAGTTAATCATCTCTCTCTCTACTTTCTCTCACTACTTTGTCTCTCTAAAATTCATATCTTTTCCATCTCATTTCTTTAATCAATCATCATATTATTAGGGACAACAATTGGTATCAATTGCCATGGGGTAGATGCGTGTTTAGTTTGTGGTTATCATTTTTGATTTCGTGTGATTTTCATTTTCAAATCATCTCGTATAAAAAAAATTTGTTTTTTTGAGCTCAAAATCTTCATACAAATTGCCTACAAAGTTGTGGTAGGAATTTGTGTTACTCATTTTGGTGATTTCTACGAAAAATTTTGGATGTTTTGGCTTGATTTTTGGGTAAAAAATTCGTCATTTTTAGTTATTAGTTAATCAATTCGGAATCTGAGTTTTATTTAAGTCATGAAACTAGGGTTTAGGAAGATTCCGACTTGTGTGCAGAGGGGTATTCCGAACTAGTTCACATAAGTGTGTATTCTGAATTAGTAGCAGGTTTGGATTCCGGATTGAGTGTGGATCTGTGTATTCCGAATAGTGTGGTTCTTCCAGATTCCAAATTAGGTAAAAGATACACAGATTCCGAATTAGTTCAAGGCTTCATATTCCGTCTTAGTTCAAGGCGCCACAGATTCCGAACTAGGTAAGTGATTAACAGATTCCGAACTAGTTCATTCCCTCACAGATTCCGAACTAGGTCAATGATTAACAGATTCCGAACTTGATCATTCCCTCACAAATTCCGAACTAGGTCAGTGATTAACAGATTCCAAACTAGATCATTCCCTCATAGATTTCGAACTAGGTCAGTGATTAACAGATTCCGAACTAGATCATTCCCTCACATATTCCGAACTAGGTTTTGATCACATATTCTGAATTAGGTGTTGAATACATATTCCGAACTAGGTGTGCATCAGGGATTCCGGATTAGGTGCATAACTATTGGATTCCGGATAAGGTGCAGATCTTGGATTTCGAATTAAGAGAAAATCATATATTTCGGATTTGGTGTAGCACACGGATTCCGGATTAGGTGTGGATGTTGGACTCCGAACTACGTGCAAAACATTATTCCGAATTAGGTGATTTGTTCCGATTCCGAATAAGGTTAAGGGTTGATTCCGGATTAGGTTACGATCTATGATTCCGAACAAGGTCAGTTTCTCATTATTCCGAACAAGGTCAGGTTCTATTATTCCGAACAAGGTGAGTCTCTCACGGATTCCTTCTTAGGTACAGGTAAAACATTCCGATTTAAAAAAAAGACTTTTTTTGGCGGGAAAACCATAGTAAATTTTATTTTTTCCTAAACCATTTTTAGGCCATTTAAGCTTCGATTTCTAATTTTGGCAATGGGAAATTTTTTCGACCAAAAATTTAAATTTTCGGACCAAAATTCAAATTTTAGACCAAATTACAAATTTTTTAGGTTTTATTTTTCGTTAAAATTTTAATTTTTCAAATTTTTTCCTATTAGTTTTTGGTTATTTCGAAATCGATTTCAAAATTTGGTAATTCAAAATTTTGGGTTTACCGTTTTATCGGACTGAGAAATTTATTGTCGGACTGAGAAAAAAAACGGAAATTTCGGAATTTTAACCACAACTCAATCATACCATATCTACTTAAGATCCGAAGTCACTTCGTCAACCAATACACCTTCATCATGGAAAAGAGCAATGAGTGTTCAGTTGTAACAATTCTTGAGATGGAACAATTACAACAACGGACACGCTTCTTGAGAGATAAATGCATGGAAAGTTTGAGAATAATTAAATCATAGTTTGAGAGCCTTTCAAAAGTTCTGCTAGACTTAGGTGAATCCACTGGCACGTTCATAAGATCTTTCACACAAAACATGGAGAAACTTGCGGCACAACTCGCCAAAGAACGACTTTTTGGGAGTGAATGCAAGATCACATTCACTGAACTCAAGACGACATTTGAATAAAATTTTGATTCAGAATTTCTCATGTCTTCGAGTACACAGGGATGCTTCACGAGACATCATAAAACTGCTCAAACGTTCAAAGACCTGATCCCAAGTAACATCAAATCCATTGAAACCTATGTCCATAGAATAATAATTCACGAACAAGAGATAGATAAAAGGTTCAAGGAAAACTGTGGTTCAGTATCGGGTCATGTGAATGAAAGCTGCACATCACGGAACACAAAGCATGGTACGCATGATGATCATACCATACATGGGAAAGAAAGCAGCAACATTGGCACACAAGACATCAGTTCTGAGAATGTCATCAGCAATACAACTTCCTATGATAATAGCCCTGTCTTCGACTCTGACCCATTGGAAGAGGTACATAATGATGAATATAATGTGTTTGCTAATGATAATATGCATGAGCATTGTGATCAAACTCAAACCCTTATTGACACATGTATGACGGAAAAGGTTGATAGCGATACCATACCTGATCCCTTAGACACGTACAATAATGAGTCTGACGATGATCAACATGCAAATGAGTATGATGATGAGTATGATGATGAGGAGCGTATTGCGCTTGCTAATTTAATTGCTACTTTACAAAAAGATGTCAAAGAAACTATATAGAGTCAAAAGCAATTAAAGAAGGCAAATGCTACGCTCACTCAAAATTTTGAAGAATGCAAAGCTGCTCTAATTAAATCTAGTGAGACCATTGATAGCTACAGAGCTCAGCTTCTTCAAAAGACCAATGAGATTGAGGGGTACAAAGGGTGTTTAGTTAACATCAAAAAGGACGATTATCAACAGAAATATAACGAAACACTTAAGCTTCTAGAACAAGAGAAACATAATTATAACACCTCTTTGAGTACTGAACGTCACAAAACGTATCTTGCTACCACTAAAGTCAATGAGCTAACTCAAGTAGATGGTTTTCTTCAAGAGGATAAAACTAAACTTGTAAGTGACAAGAAAGCAGTGGTTGAAAAGTTGGAAAAGGATTTCAAAACTAGACAAGCGAAAGATATCGACAAAATGGTGGAACTTGAAACTCAAATTGATTTTTACAAGAAAATTGTTTACAAAACTAATCAATCAATTCAAACCATGAGAATGTTGGCACATCGTTCGTTTTTCAAGGATAGAACTATTTTTGTAAATCCTAAGTATCTAGAGCAAGCTCAATCTGAGAATCAACACCTATATCTTGATGAGTCCCAATGGACCGATCTTGATTGCCTTGTTGTTAGGCCTGACAGTGAAGAGACAACCGATTTGGAAGAAGAGAGTAGACCAAAAGTTAATACAGAGTTTGTTAAACCATATAATTATGCTTATGAAAATAGTCTTTATGGTCTATTCAAACCGCAAACACAGAAGTCTCGTGAGCAAATATTTTTCGAATGTGAAGAAATAAGAATTAAATGGAGACAAGTTTTTGCCACTAAGTAAACTAATGTTTCAAAATATATTGGGTACTTGCCGCATCAAGCTTCTATAAGCAAGAGTAAGCAAGCACTTAGTATTCTTAAGAGTAACATTGAAAATTTCAAAAAGGTTGTTGACGATGACTGGAAAAAACGTGAACTTTCAAACGGTGGTAAAGAAATTCCTCACGACATAACTGTGCTTGTGAAAACTATTTTGATTCCACTTGTAGAAAGAACAAAGAAACATGCTTTGGAATTTGAAAAGTTAATCGAGCAAGAAATGTTTGACGATTTGAAATATGTGGAATCTCTTGAAAAAGAAATTGATGATCATCAGCCTGAAAGAGACGAGTTTTCCACAGCATATGTTCTACTCTTACAAGAATGTCTCTCCAAAGATATTTTGTGTGTTGCTCTTACATCTTGTGCAGATATAGACGAATATTCTGACGTGGCATGCAAATATCTTGATCAAGTCAAAGAGTGTGAACGTCTTGAAACAGAGCTTTCAAAACATACAGATAATGTTGATAAAAAGGCTTTTGCGTTGATTCAACACCGATGTGAATTCCTTCAAAAACACTGTTAATAAGTGTGAAAACACTTATCCTTTTACCACCTATTTCCAATAATCATAAGACCAAAACGTGTATTTTATGTCGTAAAAGTCAGAATTATGCGTGGTTTGTGTTTTTATTGTGTTTCAGGATAAAAATATGAAAAAGGGAGAAAACACGGGCTATCACGTGTTTTTATCGAAGAAAACAACAAAAGACAAAGTCAAAAGATCAAGAGTGCAAAAAGAACGAAAGTCCAAGACATATTCTGAAGATTTATCGAAGAAAAAGTCTAAAGATGGAAGTTTAATGAAGTCGAAGAACCAAGTCTAATTATAGAAGAAAATTATAAGACGAGTTCAATTTATATCGACAAATCCCGAGACGACGTCGAGAAAGATAAAGAATTTAAATCGAGTCAAGACGAGAAGAAATAAAAAGGAAGCAACACATGCACCTCCCCACCTCCTATATATATCCTCCTAATGTGTCATTAGGAGGGTGTTAGTTAATTATTAGTTAGCCTTCATTTTTCCTTTGTAGTTTTTAGAGAGAGAAAGTGTTTAACTTTCTCTCACTAGAATTTTCATCTTTTCTTCATCTTTTCTTTCATGTTTAAGCTTTAGTTTAATCTTGTATTTTAGAATCTTTAATCTACAAGTTCAAGTTTAAGCTTTTCATCTTTAATCTTCTTCTACCTTTCTTGATTTTTATTTGTTTTTGATTCGTGATAATCTTGATCTTCCTTCATCTTGATGTTTATGTGAATAAAAAGTTCATCTTTTTATTCATATCTAAGTTCTCTTACGTTTGAGCTTTGAGCTTATCATGCTTATTGGCTTATTTCGTATTTAGCTTATTTACTTTTTAATTTTCTAAAAAGTTTCATCTTTTTATGGTTTGTTTTAAAAGGTTTGCTTATTTAGAGTTTTGAAAAGTTTCTTATTCGTGATATTTGAACTCTTTCATCATTGATTTGGTAAGTGTTGGATTGTGCTTTTTAAAAGAAGCTTATTGAATTTTCTTATTGCGAATTTCACACCATCGGAAAAGGGTTTACCCTTTCCGACATAGCATTCCGATAATTTCCATCGGATTAGGGTTTTAGATTCCGACAAGTATTCCGATCTGTGTATCGGAAAAGGATTTTGGAATTCGACGGTTATTCCGATTGGGATTCCGACGGAGGTGATTATTTGATATTCTGATAGCTTTGGGCTACCATTATTCCAATAGTTTCCTTTTCTTGCAATCCGATAGACTTGTATTCGATATAGCAATTCCGATAGGGTTTCTGGTGCGATATTCCGATATTTTTGTGATTATTCCGACAGGCTTCCTTTTGACTCATTCTGACGTGTTTTCCGATCAACATTCCGTCAGGATTCTGATGTGTTATTCCGATGGAATTAAGTTTTTATTTTTACAAAGTTTTAAGTTTTAAATTTACTTTTAAGTTTTTAATCATTTATTTTTAACTCGTAATTTTAGTTTAATTTTTAAAGCTTTTATTTTACTCAACGACATTTTCATATTTGTTTTTAGTTTAAAATAGATAATCAAACCATTTTATTTTCCACCAAGAACGACTGAGTCGCACTTTTAACTTGTAATCAATTCGAAAAGACTGGAACAACGAATCTTTTTCATACGAGGTGAAAACCTTATATTAAATGGCGCCGCTGCCGGCTCTTTTCGTTAACATTAACGGTTTTTAGTGACAGACGCGTTGGATTTGGGATCCGTTCACTTTTGAACGTTATTTTTCTTGTCAAAAATTTTCAGAAATCCATAAAAATTTAAAATTTTCAAAAATTAAAAAAAAAAATATAAAATAGAAAAACATAAAAAACCAAAAATATTTCTTGTCTATCTTTCTTTTCTTTTTGTAGGTGTGTATGCGTACCCGTGCTCGTAAGAAGAAAGCAAATCAAGCCGAAGTCAAAACTCAACCTATTTTCACCATGGACAATCGACCATTGATCGAGCTTTTGCAATCGCAAGTAGAGGGCAACACTGATGCTATTGTCATACCCGAGATTGGAGCCAACAACTTTGAGCTCAAATCCGGCTTAATTTAAATGGTCTCTGCTCAACCATTCTTGGGGCGTACACTTGATGATCCTCATGACCATATCAAAAGGTTCCTTCAACTCACTAATACCGTAAAGTATAATGGGCTTTCACAAGAGGTGATTCGCTTAAAACTTTTTCCTTTCCCCTTAGAGGGACAAGCCCGACATTGGCTTGATAAGGAACCGGACAAAGTATTCTTACGTGGTCGGATTTAGAGACCAAATTCATCAACTACTTTTTCCCACCCTCACGTACTACTGCTTTGCGGAACGAAATCATTAACTTTGAGCAAAAGTACGGTGAGACATTTAGTGAATTCTGGGACCGTTTTAAGGAACTTTTAAGAAAGTTTCTACAACATGGTTTCACCAAAGTACATCAAATTAATACTTTTTACAATGGTTTAAGCATGAATGACTAAGATTCACTATATAGTGCCTCGGGGGGTAACATTTTGGTTAAGTCTTCTAATGCCACGTGGGATATTATTGAGAATAAGTCAAGAGTGCAAACTAAGAGTGTTCGGGCTAATGTGGCTAGTGCTAGTACTAGTGATGCCGACAAGAGAATTGATAAGCTTACTTCGATTGTTGAAGCACTTGCTTTACAAACCGCTAACAATACCAAACAAAACAATGCGCAAGTTAATGCTTTGATTCAGTCATGTGAAATAGGCGGGGGGTCTCATTCATACACCGATTGTCCTTTGACTCATGACAATCCAGAAAATGTGTATGCCGCTAACGGTAACTTTTCTACGGGAGGCTATCAAGCACGTCCTCAAGGTGACTGCAATTTGCTCAGTTATCGTTCAAACTACTTCCTTTCACCACCCGGTTTCCCCCCTCAAAACCCAAACAACCTCAATCGCAACAATCAAAACCAAACTCGCGCTCCAAATCAATATCAAACCCAAAGAAACCCATATCCACCTCAAGGAAACAACCAAGTTTACCAATAACCCGCTTATCAACCACCTTCTTACCATGCTCTTCCTCCCACCCAACCCACCGCATTTAATCACGAGGTTGAAACTTACTTGAGGACTAATGACGCACTGGTGTAGAATCTTCAACCGCAAATTTTCAACTTGAAAGGAGATATGACGAAACAAGGGAATGATCTTCGAGCCGATATGTGAAACTCTTTGAGCAGTCAAACGAATAACTTACGGGATATGATGGCTAGTTTCTTCCAATGTAATCAAGCCTCTGGTTCGGGTTCTCTTCCGAGTAACACCGTTGCTAATCCAAGAGGGGAGATGAAAGCAATCACCACTCGAAGTGGAAAAGGTTTAAAGGAACCCGAGCTTCCTACACCTACACCGGTGATTGTGACAAAGGAAAACGAGTCCCCTTCTCCAATTCCTCCACCTTCTACTTCCACCCCTCCACCACCCAAGGATGTGAGTGAGAATTCTATTCCAAAGCCTTCATCTCAACCCAATATACCTTATCCCTTAAGGTTGAGGAAAGAGAAGTTGAAGAACAAGGATGATATTCAGGTTTCAAACTTTCTTAAAATGTTTAAACAATTGAATTTCAACATCTCCTTTGCTGAGGCTCTCGCTCACATGCCGAAATATGTTAAAATGCTTAAAGATCTTCTCAGTGACAAAGAGAAGCTTCTTGATATCGCTCAGACCCAACTTAATGAAAATTGCTCCGTAGTGCTCTTAAGGAAATTACCAACCAAACTTGGTGATCCGGGCCGTTTTCTCATTCCTTGCAACTTCCCTAGGGTAGAGAATTGTATGGCCCTAGCTGATCTAGGTGCTAGTATAAACTTAATTCCATTAAGTGTTTGGAAACAATTATCTCTACCCGAGCTAGTCCCCACACGAATGACTTTGGAATTATCTAACCGTACGGTTTCTTATCCGGTGGGCATTGCCGAAGATGTCTTCGTCGGTGTCGACAAATTCACCTTTCCGGCAGATTTTGTTGTCGTTGACTACGAGATGGACCCCTGTGTTCCATTAATCATTGGATGTCCATTCTTGAGGACCGGTCGCACTCTCATTGATGTAGCCGCGGGCGAATTAATCATGAGAGTTGGTGACGATAAAATCGTCTTCAACATGGGTAAACTTTCTAAGCAACCTTATGAACACGAGATCGTTAATTTCATTGACGTTCTTGATGAGGCTTGTGAAGAGCATTTCAAAGACGCTTGTAAAAGTGGTTCTTCTTCTCTACCCATTGTTGAAACCGTTCCCTCTATTGCTCCATCACTAACTCCATTTGGAGAAAGTGATTTCCTTTTGAAAGAATTTGAAGCAAATTTGGGGGATGTGGACTTACAATATGACGATTCTCCCTCCAATTGGGATGAAGACATTCGTACCATTGGGAAAATTCTCAATGAGGACCATATTTCTCCACAGTCTCCTAAGGAAATCTCTATTGATGAACCGAATTTGTCTACGCCTTCCATCGAAAATCCTCCGGATTTAGAGCTTAAGGATCTACCGTCCCATCTCGAGTATGTTTTCCTTGAAGATAATAAGAAGTTACCCGTCATCATAGCAAAGGACTTGAAAGAAGAAGAAAAATCTCGACTTATCGACGTGCTGAAGAATCATAAGAAGGCAATTGCATGGAAAATTTCCGATATCCGCGGAATTGATCCGAACTTTTGTACTCATAAAATTCTCATGGAAGATGACTTTAAACCCGCAATCCAAAGCCAAAGAAGGGTTAATCCTAAAAATCATGACGTCATCAAGAAAGAGGTTATCAAACTTCTAGATGCCAGAATGATTTACCCTATTTCGGATTCTCCATGGGTTAGTCCCGTCCATTGTGTGCCTAAGAAAGGCGGAATCACCGTTGTTCCCAATGAAAACAACGAGATGATTCCTACTCGACTTGTCACGGGTTGGAGAGTTTCCATAGACTATCGCAAGCTCAATGATGCCACTCGTAAGGATCATTTTCCTCTTCCTTTCATGGATCAAATGCTCGAGCGTTTAGCGGGTAATGACTACCATTCCTTATAGACGGTTTCTCTGGGTATTTTAAAATTCCCATCGATCCCAAAGATCAAGAGAAAGCCACATTCACTAGTCCTTATGGAGTATTTGCTTACAAAAGAATGCCTTTCAGCTTATGCAATGCTCCTGGGACTTTATAAAGGTGTATGATGGCTATCTTCCATGACATGGTTGAAGAAACTATGGAAGTCTTCATGGATTATTTGTCGGTCTATGGTGATTCTTTCTCTACTTGCCTTTCCAATTTAGAACGTATGCTCAAACGGTGTGAAGACACTCGTCTCGTTCTTAATTAGGAAAAATGCCATTTCATGGTATAAGAAGGCATTGTTCTTGGATATAAAATCTCCAAAGTCGGTCTTGAAGTCGACCGTGCTAAAGTCGATGTGATTGCTAAATTACCTCCACCTTCAACCGTGAAAGGTGTGAGAAGTTTCCTTGGTCATGCGGGCTTCTATCGTCGTTTCATTCAAGATTTTTCTAAAATCGCTCGCCCGATGACCCACCTCTTGGAAAAAGATACTCCTTTTATCTTTTCTAAAGAGTGCCTCGAATCTTTCAATCTTCTTAAGGATAAATTAACTAAGGCACCGGTCTTGGTTACCTCTAATTGGGAGTTACCTTTTGAATTGATGTGTGATGCTAGCGACTTTGCTATTGGAGCAGTTTTGGGACAAAGAGTGAAAAAACACTTCCAACCAATCCATTATGCTAGCAAGACAATGAAGGGGACTCAATTGCATTATACCACTACCGAAAAAGAGCTTTTAGTTGTAGTGTATGCTTTTGAGAAATTTCGCCCCTATCTTGTCCTTTCCACCACCATTGTGTATACCGACCATTCCGCGTTGAAGTACTTGTTAACTAAGCAAGATTCCAAGCCAAGACTTCTTTGTTGGGGTTTGCTCCTACAAGAATTTAAAATCAAAATTCATGACAAAAAGGGAGCGGAAAACCTAGCCATGAATCATCTTAGTAGACTCGAGGATCCTTATCAAGGGGAGCTCCCAAATCAAGAGATTAATGACTCTTTTCCCCTTGAGGCCTTAATGTCTATTAACTTCAATCTTGATGAAGCCCCATGGTTTGCGGACATTGCAAACTATTTGGCGGGTGGAATTCTCAAGGAAGGGTTAACGTCTCAACAAAAGAAAAAGTTCTTTAAAGACATTGAACACTATATTTGGGACGACCCTTACCTTTTCAAACAATGTGCGGATCTTGTCATTCGTCGGAGTGTTGATGGGCCAGCAGCTTTATTAATCCTTGAAGCTTGCCATAAAGGACCCACCGGTGGTCACTTTGGTCCTAATTACACCGAGAAAAAAGTTTTCGACTATGGATTCTATTGGCCATCCATTTATCATGATGCTCTTGAAATGGTTAAACATTGTGCTCCTTGCCAACGACAAGGCAAGATCACACATAAAGATGAGATGCCTCAAAATTTCATACAAGAATGTGAAATCTTTGACGTATGGGGTATCGACTTTATGGGGCCATTTCCATCATCCAAAGGGAACAAGTACATCCTTGTAGCCGTTGACTACGTATCAAAATGGGTTGAAGCAAAGGCTCTCCCTACGAACGATTCGAGGGTGGTTGTGAGCTTTTTGAAGCAGCTTTTTGCTCGATTCGGTGTTCCTCGTGCTATCATCAGTGACCGTGGGACTCATTTCTGCAATGATAAATTTGCTCGAGTCATGGCTAAGCACGGTGTCCATCACCGTCTTTCCACCGCTTATCATCCCCAAACAAATGGTCAAGCCGAGATATCTAACCGTGGATTGAAGAGAATATTAGAGCGTACTGTGGGAGAGCATCGTGCCTCGTGGGCCGATAAGTTAGATGATGCTTTGTGGGCTTTCCGTACCGCATATAAGACACCGATTGGTTGCACTCCGTATCGTCTTGTGTACGGGAAGGCATGCCACCTCCTTATTGAATTGGAGCATAAGGCGTACTGGGCCTTGAAGTGGGCTAATTTTGACATCAACAAAGCCGGTGATCTTTGGAAGATTCAACTCAACGAGCTAAATGAACTAAGGAATGAAGCTTATGAGAATTCATTGATCTACAAGGAGAAAAACAAGATCATCCATGATGCAAGGATTAAGAACCGAGAGTTTCAGGTTGGTGATCAAGTTTTACTCTTTAACTCTCGGTTGAAGATCTTCTCAGGCAAGCTGAAGAGCCGTTGGTCTGGTCCATTCACCGTCGCCGAAGTCTTCCCTTACGGCACCATTGAACTTTCTCAACCAAATGGGCCGAATTTTAAAGTGAATGGCCAGCGTGTGAAGCTGTACTTTGGTGAGGACATATCTCATGAGATGATTCCATCCCTCACCACGTTTCCCTTGAATTAGTTCTGGGTCGAGTCAGGCTCGTGACTCGGTTAACAAAAACAAGCGTTTCTCGGGAGGCAACCCGTTGATCTATCCTTTACCGTTTTCATAATAAGTGTAGGGGGAGCCCCGTAGGTGTTTGTTGTCTTGTTTCTTATGTTGTGCAGGGATTAAAGCTTCAAAGAGCACTTTTGATGACATTTGACAACCGTGATCCCGTGTACCCGTCTTCCCGGTTCTATACTAAACTGTCGTGATTCAATTTTTCATATCTTATATGTTCACATTGAAATCACTATTGTTGTCCTTTCTTTAGCAAGATGTAAAAAACGTGGACAATGTCCTAAGTGTAGGGGAGTTTACTCTCACATGCTTAAACATTGAGGACAATGTTTATATCAAGTGTAGGGGGACTTCTATCGAAGTAAGTGGGCTTTTCCATTAATTTGTACTCATTTTAACCGGAAAATTTGATTTTTCGGCATTTTTCAAAATTTTTAATCTATTTTGGCCTAGTTGTATAGTAGTATTTTCCTTTGCTATCGTTATTTACTTTCTTTGCTAGAATAAATTTTTAATAAAGTGGTTTTAATTTTTCAACGTCATGAATATTTTGACTCAACCCGAGTTTACTTATCTAAGTTTACTCTAGCTAGTATCCTTAACGTGTTTAAGTCAAGTTTTGTTAGGCTTTTATATAGGGAGCTTTAAAACGTGAAAGTCTTAACTCTCACGGGTTAAGAACAAGAAATTTTTGCAAGTTCCTGTAATTGATCCTATAAAGTCGTTTATCAAGGGAACTTTAAAATGCGAATTCTAAACTTGAAAAAGTCTAAGAGTTTGCAAGATCCTATAGATGACTTGAAAACCCAAAACTTCGATTTAATTGGCTAAGCATCCACGAGTCTCATACCTTGGGATTTTAAATTGTGGAGAACAAGAGATGATAGAGTCAATTATAAGTTTGGTATTCTTTCGTTAATTTATGTGAGTTGATTATAAGCTTTTTCTCCCATCGCTTGTTAATAAATATATTTTCAATAAATAAGGTTGTACAATTTGAAAAGTTACTTAGCTTCTAGCACAAGATCGTTTAAAAGTTGCTGGGTATTAATTAGAGTTCATAGCCAAGGCATAACTTATTGAAGCGGGATGCGAAGATTGGCGAGTCCGAAAAGGCCCTAACAAGGCATGAGGGCTACATTTTGTTGCTAAAGATCCAAAGTGATGTGAAGAATCATTTATCAAAAATCAATGTGAAGGATCGAGACACACGAAGAAAAGCAAATACTCCCCTAAAGATCATGGAGAAGTCTATCCGAAAAGACCATAGCAATGTATGAGGATAAATAGATAAAAGGAGGCGGATCGTTGTATATCAAAGTCCAAAATAAAGATTGGAGAAAAATGAAGAAGTCGTGGTCCAAGTATGAAGAATCTCTAAAAAACTTCAAGTGAAGAAATTCCTATTATGAAGAGAAGACCGTAATTTCAAGAACGTCTCTCAAGATTAGAAGTATGAAGTCACTGCCAAATATCGGTCCGAGAAAGGTCTCAAATCGTGAAACGAGTTATGCCAAGATATGAACTTTAAGAGGTCCCGAGAGGCAGTTTTAAAAGATTTTGTCCTTTAGCTAACTATGGATTAAATCGTCCCACTTTATTTTTGGCCTAAATAACCTATCGAAATAAGTCAAGAATGCATCCTCGTGATCATTCAAGACAATTATAAAATATAAGAGATACACCTAGGAATAAGGGAGTCTAAGTGAATAATTGGGCCACAAGAGTTTGTGTTAGTTTGCTAACTTATAATAACAATGATCTCGTTTTTAAGCTTGGTATGGGGAACGTGAAACTTGAGGATGATAAACATTCATGGCAGCCAAAACCCCAATGTAAGTGTGACAATCCGTCAATTTATGATTGATATTTTATTCTCAATATTTATTTGAAAACATTATTTTAATGTTACAATATGAACTCACTTATTTTTGGGAAGTAATTTGGATTTACGCCTTGAAGTAGCATCGACTACGTCTAAACCGGAGGATTCAACGTTACGTGCTTACGTTTACATACACCGTCTTTGGTGACAGTCCGACATTTCAGAAAATAAATTTGTCCATGAATATTATTTTGAAGTTTTAAATTTGTGTTGGTTCATAAACTCACAAATTTACGAGAAGAGATTAGGACTTACGATTTTATTTTAACGTCCTTTACGACTAAACCGGAAACCTTAGGATTACGTATTTACGTTTTCGAACTCCGTTTTTGATGAGACAATTTTTATTAGATTCATTTTGTGCCGTTGATTCATAATTTATAAAAACATTTTTCGTAAAACGACCCGAGGGCACGCAAATCGAGGAAACTAGAATCGAGGAATACCCGTAAACTAGTGAGATGGGACAAAACATTTTGTCCCACCCCACTAGCTTACATGGGACGGCACAATGTGTACACCACACCACCTTGGGCTTACTAGTTAGACACTTGTCTAACTAGCTTCACAATGAAGCTTTCTACTCCTCAAAACCATTAGCAAAACCACACACTCTCATTTACAACATGCAAAAACAACTCTCCTCTCTCTCTCACACTCATTTTGGCCGTCCCTCCTCTCCACCAAAACACCCCTTTCATACAAATTTTAACCATAAACATATGTTAATCTCCATTCAAAAAGATGAAGATTGGTGCAAGTTATAACATCCAAGGAGGAGTATTCATGGTGTCTTGGGGCTGATTTTCCACAAGGAGTTCATGGAGCATGGTGGTCTTGAAGATGGTCATGGATATCCACAAGTTTCTCCATCAAAAATCAATGTTTTGATCAACTTACATCATCATGGTGGTATAAAGATTGTCCTCCTCAACTTCTTGTTATTTTGATTATGTAAACATGTATTTTATTTCCTATTGTATATGTATATGATGATTATATGATGATAAAAATGCTATGTGGGGATTTGTTGTTGATAAACATGATTAAAAAGGTGAAAAACCATAAGAAACAAGGTTAAAATCTTGGTTAAATTTGATGGCTGTATAAAACAGTAAAGAACCATATGTTTAACTGATAAAATGATGAAGTAGAATGGATTTACAGTAAGCTATGGGTCTTGTACACATGTGAGAGTTGGCCATGCAATGGAATCATTGTAATGAGTGAGATATGATCAAAACAAGTTTAGGGTATAAATCTAAGGTTACTGTTTTGGACGATTTTTAGAAAATACTTAAAGGATGATTCAACAGTAGCTATAGAAGAGTCAAATGTAGCACATATCATTTAGTTTATGTGATAAAAATTTGAGCTTCTATCTCCATATAGAACTCAAGATATGGCAGTTTTGGTGAAGATGAAGTTAAAAATCAGATTTTTGGAAATTAAAGAATAATACTATTATATAAGCACTCACATTTTAATATATAAAATGTAAAATAAAAACCCACTAACTTATAAAACTTATTTATATAAATGTATAAAAGGTTAATTAAATGGGTAAATTATATAAATGGTGGTAAAATAATATTTATAAGTAATAAAAACTATAAACTTGATTTTTACGACTTTTTCGGCTATCGCCGTGAAATTAACGTTTTTCGCCAAATAAAACTTAGACGACCAAACCCGTCTAATGTAAAGTTTATAAAAGTCATATACTGATGTTTAAGTAACTAATACAAGTAAAAACCGATAAAACCCGAACTATAAGAAATACGGACGTTAACGGACTAAATTAACGTTATTGGACTAATAATACAACAAAAATGGACTAGAACACTTATAAACTTATTATTGGACTTAACCCATTTGGGCCCAACTTGTAAAGTTTAAATACTGATAATATAAGTGTGAAAAGGATTAAAATAAGTTAAGAACTTATAATAGGCTTATTGAACCTAGAACATGTAAAGAGGTAAAACGAGAAAACTAGTATAAAAGTTATCGACATATAACTCTAAAATGAGTAAACGAGAATATGTAAACCCACTTGATCATCATATATAAATAATCATCATATGTATACATAATTGATATTTTTATAAAGTCATTGGACATGAGTCTAAGACCGATTATTATTTGTCTAGGTTTCCGTGATTGAAGCACGTACCGTACGTCCGAATTGCCGATAACCCGCCTTCCCACATCAACGTGAGTTCATAGCCTCGCACTCTTTTAAATGTTTTTATAAATGTTTTATAAACCCGCAAGGGAGATGACATGTTAGTTTTTATAAAATAGGACGCCATTTGTCCCGATTGTTTGTTTATTGATTTTGGACCCGAATGATTGAATGACCCGATTGTATGACCTGATAAATGATTAAAGGACCCGATAGATGAAATTAAATGGATTATTAAAGTTAGGTTATGTCACTAAAAGTCCCATTAGCATGAATTGTGAACTACCGGGAGTTGGTAGACGCTTATGCATTTAATAGTACTATTTGGGGACGATCACCCCAGTTCGCGCCTTGACGGTTGATCCCCGTCGTGCCACATTGATTGGTAAGCGAATTTATGTATGAGAAGATTTCCATAGCGTGACCTTTGTGACGACACGCTACTTTAGATGGGCAAAATTGGTATCGGGTTAGCTACCCGTTGTTGGTTTAGTAAGGTAACAATGTCATGCGGCTTATAATAATCCAAGCACCAAAATATTACTGGACGCTCCGAATTACGATGTATTGCCTGACTAGCAATACTGGGTCATACTATTGATATTATGTTTGTATTTTGGTTTTCATAACCATATTCATATAACGGTTTTTATTTAATCTATACAACGTTGTAAAACGTATTGTATGATGTTTTTACGACATTGGCTCGTATAATGATTTTTAAGGCAAATGCCTATATTATGATTTTCGATAAGGATTTGTATAAAATGATTTTGGCTATTTCATGGCCTATCAAAACGATTTGTACAAAAATGATTTTCAGTAATACTTTTATACTGATATTATATTGATGGAATTTATTAAACTCTATGAATTCACTCGGCGTTATCGCTGACCTTTTCTTTTAACATGTTTTATCTCAGGTACTTGAAGGTAATTCTCGGGAAGACAACAAGAATTCATGGCCCGCACTTAAACTATATTTTCCATTCAAATACTTTGTAAAACTTTGTATGAAATATAATGACTTGGGACCGATGTAACTTTGATATTTATGAATGGAAATGATTTTATTATTAAACGACACGATTTTTATGCGTTGTCTATGATGTGAGTAATGTGCTATCCCGTAACACCAACTAGTCTTCCGATGTACTAAGTTGTATAAATTTGGGGGTGTTACAGTTTGGTACCAGAGCTCTCGTTATATAGAGCGAAAGATTTTTAAAACTAAGGTTTTGAATAAAACTTTTCAAAATCTTTTAACTATAAACATTTTTCTAAAAATGTCTAAAAATCTTTTGACTATAACGGTGCCGAAGAATTCCCGAGTTACCGACAAGGCCAAGACTGAGAAGTGTTATTTTAATATATATATATATATATATATATATATATATATATATATATATATATATATATATATATATATATATATATATATATATATAACTTGGATTATATATATATGATGTATTTTTATTACATGATTGTTTGATGATTATTTTGATTTCTATACGAGGTATTTATACGACGTAGATTGTCACAATGTACCCTAAATTCCCTAGTAAATTAATCAAAGTCATTCTCGTAGGAATTCTAGCTATCCTAGATCTAAACCAAGTTGTGGATATTTATGATCCCAACAAATGGTTGATATTCGTAGAAATGTAGATAGTAGTTGATTGTGAAATTGAATAAGAATTGGCGAGATTAAATCTGATATCGATGTCATGACGATCTTTCCTTATAGAGTGGAGTTTGACAAAACATTACCACCTAGAAAGATGTCATCTGATTCGTTGTCATCCAATTCTTAAATCGAAATCGAAAGGGTGAATGTTGCACTTGAGGCTGTCATTGGAACCATTACCCAAAAGCCTCATGCCACTAATACCTTTCCGAAAAGTCTAATTGAATGTATGAGTCATCTCATACTAATGACTCATTTGATAATTATTGATAAAGGAGTTATAGGATTGGAAATTAAGTGTTGATTCATATTGA
Source organism: Glebionis coronaria (assembly GCA_025667525.1). Classification (NCBI taxonomy): domain Eukaryota; kingdom Viridiplantae; phylum Streptophyta; class Magnoliopsida; order Asterales; family Asteraceae; genus Glebionis; species Glebionis coronaria. Next base: position 176,861,002 of record CM046874.1, read on the forward strand.
GATTGTATTGCCTCTACAAGACCGAAGAATAAGATTGAAAGTATTGGAGAATGAAGTAGGATATCGAATTGAGTATAAAATTGGTTGAAACTTGAATAAAGTAAAATTTAACCTGTATGGAATATGAGATTGTTAATAGAAGTCGTTAAGTTCTGTGATTGAATTATAAGGATTTAAATGATTGTAGGTTTGTGTTAAGTGTTGTTCCTAGGCCATTGTTCACCGACGAGGATGCCCAGTGTCCAAGAAATAAATTGAAGAAATCTTCTTTTGAATTGAGACCGATGGATCTTCGGGGACATGTGGAACACCTAAGGACTCTTGTAGATTAGTATTCATCGTGGTATCTTTTAAGAATCCCTAACTTAACTAAGACATCAGTTGGTAGGATGAGTTCTGAGAATTGTATGACATAGTGACACGTAATGTGTTACGGTACAATTTTGACTTGTTTGTGATTAATGAAAAGACTACCTTTGATTGCTAAATTCTACATGTATCGATGTTCTCTATCTTTTCTTGTTTGTTCCTAATGTTCGCATTAGTGATGCAACCATTGAACAAGTACTCATCTCGAATTGAGTTACATTGTGAATTATTCTTTTTGAGTGCCATCGAGATCATGAACCTCATGATTATTTGGCTAAAGCTCATTTCCTATCATATTGTAGTTAGTTCTTGGTAAACAAGCTTTCATCACTCTTTTGCAGATCACACATTGTTTTTATAAAGTTAAAACGGTATCCTTTGAGAAAATTTAATTTTCATCACAATAAGGATTATTCAAAGTGAGATTTATAAGTGATTGATATCAAAATGAAGTTGTTTATAAAACACTTTGGAAAACTTAATTATTTCCATAACAAATAAATTCTTTGTAAATTTATTTTTGATTCTTATTTTAGAATTTAGAATGAAAATGTTTTTATTATAAACATGATGATAAAATTTTGACGAACTGAGTATTGCATCGTTAATCTTGAAATTGTATATAGTTGCGCGCCTACATACAATTTGGAATGGACCATGCAAGACTGACTAGTAGTCACCATAAAACCAATGAATAAACACTACATTTTCTTTGAAGATTGTGAAAGATTAAATTTTATAAGATCTGCAAGAAGTGAAAAATAAGGACATAATGTTAGGGACACCTACATATGTGCGTGTATCATCTATTCTTCTGAGTTAAATTTACTCATCTGTGAAAATTGTCTTATTTGACAATTGACAATTCTTTCTTGTCCAAATTCTCCCGTAGTGAGATTCTTAGGAAAAGTATTTGATTACCGAGTGTTGATACCCGACTGGATGTATTGACGTTCTTATCATTTCTTTTGATTTGATTTCATTTGAATGACCTGGGTAACGATCCGAGGAGCTTTCGAATGCGTATTCAAATTATGAAAACATGGGATATATTCATATTCGTTAAATGTTTTCGTCTGTATCTGATTTGAAATTCTCTCGCATAGATTATGCGTTGACCTTACTCTTTAGATGATAGTCGTGTCTTCATATATCCATGAATTTGCAAAGGATTATGAGTTATTATTAGTCTTTTGAGAAGTTCACATCTTATCGCGGCAATAAAACTGGAAAGTTAGTAATGCCAGTAGAATGGATTGATTGATTATGACATGACGAAATTGTCTTAATTGATGGGAACTCGAGTAGAATTCCCTAAATGATAAGATGTTGATTATCAAAGGTGATCTAAATAATTCTCGATGGATGACCATATCCTGTATTTAGACTTGAAATTATAACGTGAATGGTTGTGAATTAGTTATAGATATTGTAATCTAGAAGAACCTAATATGAATTTATTAAAAGATGTTTATGATATCTGAAACTTTAGGAGGTATTTGTTGATGAATTACCTAGACTTTCGCCACTAAGGCAAGTTGAATTTGGTATTGATTATATTCCCGGTGTTGCACCTGTGACTTGTGCACAGTACGTCAGCATCATCTGAATTAAAGGAATTACCGTACAACTGAAAGAGTTGTCGGAGAAAGATATCATTATACCAAGCCTGTCATCATGAAGAGCTATGGTGTTATCATTCCTTATATTTATAGATTACTGTGAACTGAGTAAATTGACAATCGAAAACAATATCCATAACTCGAAATGGAAGATTTGTTCGATCATTTACAAGGTTCTAGTGTATGTTTTAAAGATTTGATCCACGGCATGGTTATTATCAACTTCGCGTCCGCGAAGAAGATTATCTATTCCAATCACTACATCCGGTACTTGTAATGAACATTATGAGTTCCACGTGATGTCGTTTGGATTGACTTATACACATGTAGTATTCATAAATTTGGTGAATCACGTGTGTAGGCTGTAATTTGATAAATTCATGCTCGTGATCATTAAGGACCATTTATTTGTTTGTTTATAAGAATAAGAATGAAGTTAATAATTAATTATAGATTTCCCTGAATTGGCCGAACAATGAAAACATGTACCTTGAATAATTAACATGAGATTAAAGACTAAATCCTTTACATGATTTGACCATACGATTAATAAGATAATGGAATATATTGACTCTTCAAAAATTAAGAGCCCTTTTAAGACTTTGAGTCATACTAAAAAGAAAGTGGAAATATGTTTTAACAAATGTTTTAACAAAGGATTTTAAGGGATTATTCCCTTATACACAAACCATTTAACTAAACATCTGTTTAGGGGTAAATGTTTGTGTATACTTTTAGACAACTTAAGAAGATTGAGAAAAACCCATTTATACCATAACCTGAAAACTTAAAACGACAATTTTTGCTTGTCAAACTAAGAAAACTTTGACCAAAGTATAAACAAAGGTTTTTCAAACATTTACGAATTTTATTAATTATTTTCGATAAATCAACCAAAAATCTTGTTAATTAAATTCAAATTTATTTTTGAGCATTTTATATAATTGGTCAAACTAAGAAATTTAAAATCTTTACGTTTACATTTCATAAAAATTGAATACTTAATATTTAATTAGTTATAATAATTATTATTTAATTAATTGTAATAATTATCGACGCTTTAAACACCGGATTGAGAAAAACTGATAAAAATGATAGATAAGAGGAAACTGAAACTTAGAAAATATGAAGAAAGGTGAATGTAATTACTGACGCATAATATAGCAAGAATATCTGAGTGAATTGTGGACATGATAATTATATCATCATGAGAAGTGAATATAGATACCGACGCATTATGAAGAAAAGATAAAGAACCAGTTAGGACATGTTCCTTAATAATGAAGGTGCAAAATAAATTACCGAACGATATAAAAATATAAACAATGCTTGTAAGAAGGAATAATATAGGTTATAAAAGAGGTTCGCGGCTAATGTGAACCATTAAAATTGAGAAGCCGATAGCGTTAAAAGTTTTAAAGGCCACTTGTGGTTGTCTAAACATGGAGAATTGTGAGATATATTTATGTTGGAATTTGTAAGTATAAGTATTCTATGTATGTCATTTTTGACTAAAAGTATCTTTGACTGAAGAAGTTGTACTGATGACGACTATGAAGGCAGACATCGCCTCATACATTAGTAAACGTCTAATTATTGCAAAGGTCATCATCTGAATTTGATTCGATTTGGGTCATCGTCGACAAACTGACCAAATCTGCTAATATCATTCCCGTTAGTGATAAATGCAAAAGAGTTATGTAAACATAGTGTGCCTGTATCGGACATCTTTATCAAGATTCTCGCTTCGCATCGAATTTCTAGAGATTTGCTCAGAAGTCATTGAGAACGAACCTTGATGAGAGTACTATGTACCACCCCAATCGAAGGGACGAGGTAAAGTAACGATACAAAATACTACAAGCACTGTTCTATGTTTGAATGATTGACCTTTGGTTATAGACCGTATCATCGTTTTCCTTTGGGGAGATTATCATTGATAATTATCGTATTAGAATCGAGATCTAATCTTGTTAGGATCTAAATCTTAGAGCATCTGTAAGCAAGAGTTGAGATGAAAACACCCGACATACACCCATTGTGAGTTGGACATGTCTCTTAGGTTTAAGGTTTCCTATGATGGCGAACCTAACCTTGCAAAATACCCGACCCGCGAAATCTGAAATGATTGTTGAAATTAGGATTTGATTATTGACTGCCGGTAGTGGGCAAGAGGATATGTGAATATGAAAAGTAGATCTTGAAGTGCCAAATGGGTAGCGAAGTTATGCCACAATTTTTAACCTTGGAAAAATGAATTCATGATATGACAAATCATGGGATATAAGTCCCCGTTGTTTGGGACCATTGAAATGATGTAAAAGTTGGGATTGAAAGGCATATAAGCTGGATCTACCCTAGGACTTCAAGAACTGCATGAATTATGTTTCGTAAATCGCACTTGATGGAATATCTATCAAGTGAGAATCTGATTATTCTTAGTAAAGCTTAGATCGGCGAAAAGTTGCATTCATCAAAAACCCGTGAATATCATGGATAGAGAAAGTAAGTCAACATTAAGCCTGATCTTATTCCCGTAGTTATGTTTGATGAAACTCGCGTATTATAATGGATTGCACTTGTGAGAAAAGACCGAATGTGGAGGAAATACCCACATGACTTTAACTCTATAAGAAGCGAGTAGTAAGATGATCTTTGAGGACAAAGATCCTGTTTAGGGGTAAATGTTGTGACAATCCGTCAATTTATGATTGATATTTTATTCTCAATATTTATTTGAAAACATTATTTTAATGTTACAATATGAACTCACTTATTTTTGGGAAGTAATTTGGATTTACGCCTTGAAGTAGCATCGACTACGTCTAAACCGGAGGATTCAACGTTACGTGCTTACGTTTACATACACCGTCTTTGGTGACAGTCCGACATTTCAGAAAATAAATTTGTCCATGAATATTATTTTGATGTTTTAAATTTGTGTTGGTTCATAAACTCACAAATTTACGAGAAGAGATTAGGACTTACGATTTTATTTTAACGTCCTTTACGACTAAACCGGAAACCTTAGGATTACGTATTTACGTTTTCGAACTCCGTTTTTGATGAGACAATTTTTATTAGATTCGTTTTGTGCCGTTGATTCATAATTTATAAAAACGTTTTTCGTAAAACGACCCGAGGGCACGCAAATCGAGGAAACTAGAATCGAGGAATACCCGTAAACTAGTGAGATGGGACAAAACACTTTGTCCCACCCCACTAGCTTACATGGGACGGCACAATGTGTACACCACACCACCTTTGGCTTACTAGTTAGACACTTGTCTAACTAGCTTCACAATGAAGCTTTCTACTCCTCAAAACCATTAGCAAAACCACACACTCTCATTCACAACATGCAAAAACAACTATCCTCTCTCTCTCACACTCATTTTGGCCATCACTCCTCTCCACCAAAACACCCCTTTCATACAAATTTTAACCATAAACATATGTTATAATCAACATATGTTAATCTCCATTCAAAAAGATGAAGATTGGTGCAAGTTATAACATCCAAGGAGGAGTATTCATGGTGTCTTGGGGCTGATTTTCCACAAGGAGTTCATGGAGCATGGTGGTCTTGAAGATGGTCATGGATATCCACAAGTTTCTCCATCAAAAATCCATGTTTTGATCAACTTACTTCATCATGGTGGTATAAAGATTGTCCTCCTCAACTTCTTGTTATTTTGATTATGTAAACATGTATTTTATTTCCTATTGTATATGTATATGATGATTATATGATGATAAAAATGTTACGTTTTACGTATTAAGAAGGATCGGTCACTCCAACGATAGTCCATGTAATAGCTCGTAGTTTAGTTAACTTTCTTTAATTAACAAACAAGTCCAAGCCTAGCCTACAACTTGTGTAGGCCGGCCCATACGTGTAAACCCAAGCCCATTACAAGGCTTGGGTATATAAACCCTCTCCTTTGATGGAGAGGGTGTGGTTTTCATTATTTTACACATAGTTCTTTCTTAGTTTCTCTCTCTAAAGTGTGAAATCCACCATTTCTCTATCTCTTTCTCTCTCTAAAAACATAAGTATAGATTTACAAATCTACAAATGGTATCAAGAGCTTGGGATGAAATATAGGTTTGTTTTTGTGTTCTAAACATTTCGTAGATTGTTGGTTTGTTTTTAGCCGAATCTTCAAAAAAAAATTTTTGGTGTTGGATCGAAGTTTAAAGTAGTGTAACATAGGGAGTTGTGCTTAAAAGTGTTCTTGGTATCTTGTTTTTCATTAATACATCAGTTTTCTTGGATCAGAAGTGCAAAAAAGTTGGTGTTCTTCATTCCGAAATTTAAGCAGAAACATCCATCGGAAAGTACAAATTGTACTTGGGCTTCCATCGCAATAACCTTACCATCGGAAAGGGTTTGGTTCTACTTTGCGATCGTGGGTTTTATTACTTATTCCGATCTGGACATTCCGATCGTGCTTTGCGATCTGGGATTCCGACGGGTATAAGGAAGTTTGTTAAGTCGTTACTCTGCTTAAATTTTGTCAGCCACTTTGCGATCTGAACATTCCGATAGGCTTTGCGATCTGAACATTCCGATAGGGCTTTGCGATCTGAACATTTCGACAGCTCTGCATTGCGATCTAGGCATTCCGATACCATCATCATTCCGACAGTGTTACATTACGATCTGGTATTCCGATCTGGTATTACGATCTGACATTCCGATCTGGCATTCCGATCTAGACATTCCGTGTGTAATTTTGTCTTGGAATTTTTGGTTTATCGAGAACATATTTTAAGGGATTTTAACATTGTTTCTCGACTTCAACACAAAAATACTTAACCTTATTTCATTGTTCGATCAACTTTGTAAATCTTAACTTATTGAAATGGAGTATACATCTCTTACGGATAAGTCCATCCTCTCGGATACGGATAATCGTCCACCAATGTTGGTGAAGACTATGTATGAGGAATGGGCTTCCCGAATGGAACTTTATATGTTGAACAAGGAGAATGGACATCTAATTTGGGCATCGGTGCTCAATGGACCATTAGATTATGGTACTGTGACGGAAGGTACGACCACTCGTCCTCGCACAACGGGTGAGTTGACTGTAGATATGAAGATTCAAGATAAATGTGATAAGTATGCTACAAACATCATTCTCCAAGCTCTTCCTCCAGATGCCTACAAACTCGTCAGCAAACATAAAGTTGCCAAAGAGTTATGGGATAGAATTCGTGTTCTCATGCAAGGCACCTCGTTAACTAAACAAGAACGAGAGTGTAAGCTTTATGATACTTTTGATAAGTTTGCCTATGTGCCAGGGGAGACTCTCAATGACTACTATCTGAGATTTACCCTATTGTTGAATGAGCTAAATATCTATGGCATGGCAATTCCTACCTTTCAATTGAACACCAAGTATTTGAACACTCTTCCTCCAGAATGGAAAAAATACGTGACGGATGTTAAATTGGCTAAGGACTTGCATAACACCAATGTGGATCAACTTCAAGCTTTTATTCAACAACACGAATGCCATGTGATCGAGGCTCGGTTGTCTACACCTCAAGTTCATGATCCACTTGCAATGTATGCTTCTCAACAAAACATGGCTTATACTTATCAACAACCATCATACTTGCAGCAGCCACCACCACACATCTATCAGCAACCACAGCAACCATCTTATCAACCACCAATGATGCCACAGCAAGAATATCAACAAAGTGTTCATCAACAATCTTTTCCACAGCAACCACAATATCAGACATCACCATCACAAGCCAACACTTCTCCAATGGGCTATACTCCTCAGCAAGGATATTTTCCAATAGAAGCACAATCAGCACAGGCTTTTTACTCTAATGAACTTCCACCAATCCAAGCACCGGTCTTTACTCCAAATGATACGCCAGCTGATGTTCTAAACCATCTCACTGCTTACTTGTCAAAACTTGTTGCTACTAGAGGATTTCCACCAACAAACAATCAGCTTCGCACCTCTTCAAATCCTCGACAACAAGCCACTGTTCAAGATGGTCAAGTGACGGTGCAACCTATTCAGGGAAGGCAAAATTCATATGGACCTCCTACAAGGACTGGGAACAATCAAGCTGTGAATTCTCAAGCTAGTGGAAATGGGAGTCCTATTGGTCCTAAGAAGGTTGTGACTTGCTACAATTGCCGAGGACAAGGTCACATGGCTAGGGAATGCACTCAGCCGAAAAGGAGAAGGGATGATGCATGGTTTCGTGAGAAGATGTATTTGGTTGATGCTCAGTCTAAGGGGAAGATTTTGGATTCAGAGGAGTTAGCATTTCTTGCAGACACAGGGGCAGCAGATACTGAAGGCATTGCAGTTGTTTCCACTTCTAATGCAGCTTATCAAGCGGATGATCTTGATGCATACGATTCGGATTGTGATGATATTCACTCTGCCCAAGCTGCTCTCGTTGCTAATCTCTCTCACTACGGTTCTGATGTCATCAGTGAGGTACCAACCACATCTAATAATATTGATGAATACCAACATCAAGTTGGGCATGAAAATGACAACCTCGAACAGCATTCGGGAACTAGTAACTCAAATGATGTGGTACCCAATCCTACACATTTGAGTGAACCTCAACCAAATGCTACGACGGGTATGGAATCTTATGCTCAACATGATTTGGTCATGGTGCCTAAACATATTATTGATCAAATGCATATGGCCCTCAAACAATCCGTAGATACGAATTCCACCCTAACTGCTGAGCTTGAGTTGCATAAAGAAAAGGTCAAAACTTTTGAAATGGTCCCTCAAGAAGAGAAAATAACATGTTCTGAATTTGACCAATTTCGTTTTGAAAAGATTGAACACTTGAAAGAAATAGAATCATTAAAAGCTAATCTTTCCAATGAATTAAAAGAAAAGAGTCGGTTGTCAATGATTTTCAGAAACTTAAAATGGATTTCGAAACTCTCGAATCTAAAAAGGTTGAATCAGAAATTAATGCTACCAAACTTCTTAAATTCAAAGAACAACAGCTTTTAAAACAATACGCTTCCACAGAAAAGGTTCACCTCTTAACTAAATCATTTAAAGAATTCGAACTTAAGCGTCTTCAAGATTTACCACCTAATCCCGGTTATGCAAAACAAGCTCAGGAATATATTCCCGGTCTTTATGATATGACCATAATTGGAAAATCGAAAGAAGCACCTTTTGTTCGTAGTACTGAGGAGACACAATCACTTGGGGATGAAACTCATTCTAAAATGCTTTCAAAGTTCCATACAATTGATTATGATCAACATAACAAAGATCAATTTTCGAAAAAGACACGCATTCGCTTACAAAAGGAATTAGCAGAATTAACAGTTCTTGTGCCCCAAAGTTTGTCAAATGAAAACCTTCCTAGTACGTCTCCTACACTCGTCAAAAAGGATTTAACGAAGTTAATTCCACCGGTAAGTAAGGCGTCCGTTAACTTAAATACGGTTCACCAACACTTAGCCGATTTTGACAAGGTCATTTTGGAACGTACGACGGCCACGGCCATAACGGAAGGTGAATGGAACTTTGAGCACACAAGAGCTGCGTTTCGAGATGAATTTGTTCCGTTTGTAAACAATGTTAAAGCTTGCCTTCGTACTATTGATCAAGATTTGTTTTTGGAAATAGAAGAAGTTAGACGTGTTTTCAATGAAATGGAAGATGCTTATGAAAACAGTTTACTTGAAATAGAACGGGTTTCACGCCATAATGATCTGCTTCTGAATCAAGTGATGTCTCATGATATAGTTTCTACCTGTGTGAATACAAGTGTTGATAATGATTCTATTGTGCATAATGTTGAATCTGTGGATACTGTGGTAGATAGTACTTGTCACGAATCTGACGCTGAATTTTTAAAGCTTCAAGATTCATATTCTTCACTTTCAAAACGTTTTGATGAGATTCAAACACATTGTATTTCGCTTGAATGCAAGCAACAATTTATTCAAGAAATCTTTGAAACGTCATTCGAAGGTGTTAATATCGATGATGCAAATTTTGAAAAGAATTTTCGATTGAATTTACAATCAAAACAGCGTCAGCCAAGTGACAAAGTTGCTAAATCTTTGCCGATAGAAATAGAGAAATCTGAGGAGCTTAACTGTGTGAACGTACTTGAGGCCGCTGAGAATTTTAAACTTGATCTAGATAATCGAGTTTCCAAGATTTTGTCCAAAGTTGATAACTTAAAACAGAAAAATACACGACTCTTCGATTCAGTACAGCCCGCATGTGTGGATACCACTGCACAGAATCAATCATTGATTGAACAATTGAATCAAAAGTCGATGGAAATATCTGCTTTGAGGGAACAAATTTGCGATAAGAATCTGGTCTTGGCTGAGTTAAAGGAAACACTTCGTACTCTCAAAGGTAAGAATGTTGTGGATAACGTAGCCACTATCTCAGCATCGTCCTCTAGTGCAATCAAAAGAACCCTTATAGCCGTCACACCACTTAACAAGGGCTCTAGGACTAAACCATCTCAAACTTTGGTCAATAAAGATAAGGCGGAATCAAAACCAGCTTCTAATATTCCTGTGTTGCCTTCTACAGGAGTAAGCACCACTACTAAGGCTCAAAGATCTAAGCTTAAAAGAAACAAGAAGAATGATAGGATCTTGCCCCCATCTAGTAGTCAAGTGAAGAAGAAAGTAGAAGCCCATCCTAGGAATGTTATTTCTGTTTTGAATAAAAAGAATCATGTAGCTAAACCTAAAGGCTCTGCGGTTGTGCAGCATTCTAAGCCTACTGTGAATTCTAATTTGAAATGTTGGAATTGCAATGAATGTATGTTTTCTAGTCGTCATGATTCTTGCCTTATTGACCATGTGAATGAGATGCATGCCCAGAAAAATGGATTAGAATGGAAACCGATTGGGAAAGTGTTAACCCAAGTTGGCTGGATGTGGCGCCCCACTGGTAGAACTGTCACTATAGTAGGAAATATGTGCCCTTTAACTAGGATCGCTCCCACTGAAGTGAAGAAAGTGTGCCCTTTAACTAGGAGTACCAAGGCTACCAAAACACAAGCGTGTCCTTTAACTAGGAACACCGACACTACTGTAGGAACCAAGTGCCCTTTAAATAGGTCTACTCCCACTGTAGTGCCCGTGGATAATCCAAAACCTAAGAAAGTTGGAACAGTAAAACCTGTTAGTGCTAAAACTATCATTAGAAAACGCAGGAAATCTAAGGGTCTTAAAAATGTTAGCAATTCTGATAATTCTATATCTGTATCTGCTAACACTCCGGAACCAATAGTTTCCAATGCATTGTTTACTGTTGTTATTGAAAACAGGTGGTCCAAATTGTTCTCTGGTATTTGGACTCTGGTTGCTCCAAGCATATGACCGGAGATCGCTCTCAGCTCAGAAATTTCGTCAGCAAGTTTCTTGGTACGGTTCGATTTGGGAATGATCATATTGCAAAGATAATGGGTTACGGTGAATATCATATTGGGAATGTTATAATTTCGAGAGTGTATTACGTGGAAGGTCTCGGTCACAACTTATTTTCTGTGGGACAATTTTGTGATGCAAACCTAGAAGTTGCTTTTCGAGAGCATACCTGCTTCATTCGTAATTTGGAAGGGGTTGATTTATTGAAAGGTACTCGAGGGAATAATTTGTATACTTTGTCTCTACAAGACATGATGGCCGCTTCTCCCGTATGTCTTCTCTCCAAAGCATCGAAGACTAAGTCATGGCTATGGCATCGACGGTTATCTCATCTTAATTTCGACGCTATTAATCATTTGGCGAAAAACGAACTTGTTCGTGGTCTTCCTAAACTTTCATTTCACAAGGATCATTTGTGTTCCGCGTGTACAATGGGGAAAAGCACTAAGAAATCTTACAAACCCAAGACGGAAGACACCAACCAAGAGAAACTTTATCTGTTGCATATGGATCTTTGTGGGCCAATGCGTGTTGAAAGTCTTAGTGGCAAAAAGTACATCCTCGTCATTGTCGATGATTACTCTCGGTTTACATGGGTGAAATTTCTTGAAGCAAAAAATGAGGCACCTAAATTCATCATCAGATTTCTCAAGATGATTCAAGTGCGTCTCAACACTACTGTCCGACGCATTCGTACAGATAATGGAACCAAATTTGTGAATCAAATCTTGCGTGATTATTATGAAGAAGTTGGCATATCTCATGAAACATCCGTTGCACGCACTCCACAACAAAACGGTGTCGTTGAAAGGCGAAATCGCACACTTATGGAAGCTGCTCGAACGATGTTAATTTACGCAAAGGCTCCATTGTTTTTATGGGCAGAAGCAGTATCTACAGCAGTGTACACCCAAAACCGGTCACTAATTCGTAAACGCCATGGTAAAACACCTTATGAGCTTCTCCATGGAAAAGTACCAGATTTATCATTTCTTCATGTATTTGGTTCTCTTTGCTATCCAAATAATGATGGTGACAATTTGGGAAAACTTCAACCAAAGGCTGATATTGGTATTTTCATTGGTTACGCCCCCGCAAAGAAGGCATACCGAATCTACAACCGTAACTCTCGCAAGATCCTCGAAACTATGAATGTTGATTTTGATGAGCTGACAGCAATGGCTTCTGAGCAAAGCAGCTCTGAACCCGCACTTCATGAAATGGGACCCAGTAACATTAGTTCTGGTCTTGTCCCAAACAACCCTACTTCATCATTTATACCACCTACTAGGAATGAATGGGATAAGTTGTTTCAACTGTTCTTTGATGAATTCTTTACTCCTCCAAGTATTGTTGCTCCAGAACCTGAGGTAATAGCTCCGGTAACCGAAGTTGTCGCTCCAGCAACCGAAGCACAATCAGATACATCTGCACCTACAATTGGTCAAGATATACCATACACAAGTAATTCTCAACCAACACCTGTAACAACTACCCACGTCGTGCCTATTGATGATGAAGAGGATGATGATGATCACGATTTGGAATTCGCTCAAATGCGTGAACTTCCATTCTTTGGTGTATCTATTCCCGACCCTAATCAAGCGGGTCATCCACCTCAGAGGAAGCTCCTTCTACAGTTTACTCCAATCCACGGATTCGTGAACATGACAGTAAGTGGACAAAGGATCATCCTATAGATTCTATTATTGGTGACCCTAATCGTCCGGTATCCACACGAAGTCAGTTACAAGAAAGTGCATTGTTTTGTCACTTTGATGCTTTTCTCACTGAAGTTGAACCTAAGACATGGCAACAAGCTTTTACTCAATCCTGTTGGATAGAAGCTATGCAAGAATAACTTAACGAATTCATACGTCTTAATGTTTGGGAACTAGTCCCATGCCCGGATCAAGTGCAGTTACTCACTTTGAAATGGGTTTACAAGGTGAAACTCGATGAGTTAGGCGGAATATTGAAGAACAAAGCTCGTCTAGTAGCTCGTGGATACAAGCAATTATTGGGCATCGACTTTATGGAATCCTTTGCACCCGTTGCCCGTTTGGAAGCTATTAGACTATTCCTCGCTTATGCAGCCCATATGAATATGATCGTCTATCAGATGGATGTGAAGACGGCATTTCTTAATGGTGAAATCAAGGAAGAGGTCTATGTTCAACAACCGGATGGTTTTGTGAATCCTAATTATCCTAATCATGTGTACAAGCTTAAGAAGGCTCTCTATGGGTTGAAGCAAGCTCCTCGCGCATGGTATGATCTATTATCACAATTCCTCATTACGCAAGGCTTCGCTAAAGGCAAGGTGGATCCCACGCTGTTCATTCAGAAACGAGGTAAAGATATGATTATGGTACAAATATATGTTGATGATATTATATTTGCAGCCTCGACCCAAACCTTATCGGATGAGTTTGGGACACTCATGTCTTCCAAGTTTAAGATGTCAATGATGGGCAAGGTATCATTCTTCTTAGGTCTTCAGATATCTCAGAGTCCCAGAGGCATCTTTATTAATCAATCCAAATATGCCCTTGAATCGCTTAAGAAATATAAGATGGAATCTTGCGACCCCGTGGACACTCCAATGGTGGAGAAATCTAAGCTTGATGCAGATCCACATGGAGTTGCCGTTGATCCGACACTTTATCGTGGAATGATCGGTACTCTTCTGTATATCACAGCCAGTCGACCTAATCTTCAGTTTGCTATATGTATGTGTGACAGGTATCAAACTAGGCCTACTGAATTACACTTAGCTACTGTTAAAAGGATCTTTCGATATCTTAAAGGAACCATTAATCGGGGACTTTGGTATTCGAAGGACTCTTCTATTGCACTAATGGCATATGCAGATGCGGATCACGCGGGTTGTCAAGATACAAGGCGTAGCACGAGTGGAACATTGCAACTACTAGGAGATCGTTTAATCAGTTGGGCATCGAAAAGGCAGAAAAGCGCTGCAATTTCAAGTACGGAAGCAGAATACATAGCTATGTCCGGTTGCTGTGCTCAAATTCTTTGGATGAGATCGCAATTAACCGACTATGGTCTAGGTTTCAACAAGATTCTGATGTACTGCGACAACAAAAGTGCAATTGCCTTATGCTGCAACAATGTTCAATTCTCCCGGTCGAAGCATATTGACATTCGCTACCACTTCATCAAGGAGCAAGTGGAAAATGGAGTAATCGAGCTTTACTTTGTCCGATCTGAGTATCAACTGGCGGATATTTTCACGAAGGCTTTAGATCGCGCTCGAATTGAATTTTTGGCCGACAAGCTAGGAATGAGAACCTTCTCGCCTGAGACTCTTAAGGAGCTAGCAGATGAAGCGAAAGAATAGTGGTGGTAAAAACTATTCTCCGTATCCTTGGTGATCATTTGTATATATTGTTTATATTTTTATCCACAAAAACAAAATAGAAAAATATAAAACCATATAAAAACCATAAAAATTGAAAAATCTAGAAAAATCCAAAAATATTTTTACTTTATTTTTCTAAGGCATGTCTTTTGGTACGATAATATTTACGGCCTTAGAAATGTTGATTAATATCGACACGGCGCCATAAATAGAGTTCGTACAAAAGTTGTAAATATTTCATAAAACATGCCCTTATGGCTTGTAGTTATTTCAGACTGCACCCCGGTTTTCACATTAAAGTCAAGTATTTCATATGAAAGCTTTGGCTCACAACGGGAATTAATTTTCTCGGGCAAGGTTTACTTTAAAACCTTGTAAGGGATCAAGTTTACTTTCTAACTTGGTCTAACACAAATCTATGTACGCCTCAGTGCATTTATTTGTTAAAACAAGAGAAATCTTGTTTTTATGAAGCTATCATCTCTACAACCATGCTATCTACAATTTGTATCTACATACTCGGCGATGCGACTACTCAACCGACGACTACAGCTCTTTCAATAGAACACGGGTCAACAATTGAGGGGGAGCAATTGTCAAGCATTCAGAATCTTCGATGCCGAACGTGCCAAGTTCACAAGTTGGTGTCAAGACAACAATACCAATCGTACATGTGGTGTCAAGAGATGACTTCAGACGTGGCGAGGCGACCAACATATGCTGACAAGAACCATTTGATCTTATCATATGATGTTCTCATCTATCAGGTCCAACCTTGTCAATTTTTCTAATATGGTGAATATGTGATCATGTTACAAATCAGTATCATATCTCATACATTTGATATCATGAAGATGAAATGGACTTGCATTTTTCTTTCCAAAACCTTTGTTAAAACTTCATTAAATCAATTGATATTAAAAACATCGATTGGGTTAATATTTTTAATATGGGGGAGAAAATGTGATTTAATATGGGATATTATCACAAATGGTTTGACTTAATGTGCTGGCTCATCCCGACATATGCAAAATGTTTTCGAATATCGTGGCATATGTTAAGGGGGAGCAAAATGGATTTGCTATATCAAAATAGATTTTCATGGTGACATATACTTACCCAAAACCCATTTATTTCACGACGATGAAGGTTGTGGTGACATAAGGATGGTAGGATAGGTTAAGTCCTATGATTCTTCCAGAACCGGAGGAATCTTCCCAAGGACATTCCATAGCTAGAAATAGTAGTCCTTAGGAAAGTTGGAGAAAGATTGTGAACGCAGCTGAATGCCGACCAAGTACTTAAGTTAGCACTGGAACAATCACAACAAGGTGCTAGTTATGACGTATTGGTAAGCATTGAAGGGGTTGAAGAATGAAAAAGAATTGTAAAGATAAAGGGTGTAAAGAAAGAAGCCCTCCTTACAACTTTAGGCAGAAACCGGGTCAATACATATGCTATTAAGATCATTATTTAATGATTCTTGATATTGAAGACAGACATCATGGACCCAGTGATGCAATGCACAACCCATCCCAGCTAACTCAGATATCTCTCAAAAGGTATTTGTTTTAATCACACGGAGATAACGCATTATCTATTGATTTATTCACTCCGAATAAATTGGTATTGAAAAGGTGGCACTCCTCTCCAGCCTCCGATCACTAAAATTCAAAGTGCACGATCGAGTCTAGAGCCATTTGAGATCATCAAATATCTCATTAGGACACACTTTCATATTTCCTTGCTTCTTCACACACTGTGAAAAGTAAGAAAGATTTTAAGAGTCCTACGCAAAATCTTCATGATCTTGCCTGAACATCCGAGTAATACGAAAGTATTTACAATGAAGATGGAAATCCTTCTTGAGCGAACATCAAAAAGCTCATGGTAGGTGACTTGTGCGATTCTTTATGAATCAAACTTGTGATAACTGGAAAGAAACAGCTGTTTAATTCTTAACTGAATTTAAACACGTTCCAGGCCTCTACGCAATATCTTAGTGATCTTGCCAGAACACTCAGAGTGATACCTTAGTGTTTACAGTGATGAGTGGAAATCCTTCTAGTGTTAACCTCAAACAGCACTTGGTAGGTAACTTGCAAGATTCTATACGAATCTAGCTCGTGACAACTGGAAAGCAACGATGGTGCGATTCTTAATTGAATTTCACTTGTTCCAGGAACATGAATTGACGGCTTCAAATCATGCGGATATTATTATCCAAATGATTCACTCTTTATGTTCGCAATCAGCTTTGGACGGTCGAATAAAGAGAACGGGTTTACCCGCGAAATCCTGTCAGGAAGTTACTTAATTTAAACTATCCGTCACGGGTACGATATCTAATATCGTCCAACGGTCTTCACCGACCGGAGGTAAAATGCTACCGATTTAGAATGAAATGTTCAAAGCCATTTCGTTCGTGTCTACTGATGTTGCGGCATTTGAAGACGGTGGCGTTGCGGGATCCAAGAAGAAGTCGTCCCCGCATGCTTATACTTTATTCACTTAATTCAAGAAAGCCTAAAAGTTAAGTCTTCCGCTGTATCGAACTCTGAAGCTTTCAAGAATTACTAAGGTATATGTATGTGGGACGTGAGGTCACGAAGAGGCGAAGATCACAAGTGATGGATGCACAAGATCAAGGCAAGAGATTAATGCTCAAGACTGATATCAAAGATCACATCAGCATGTTCACCAGAAAAGAAAAAGAAAACGAAAGACGAAGACTACGAGCTCAAGTCAAGCATAGTATGCTAGGTTCATTTCATTATTGTAACTCGGGTAACGTCCTTGTTTGGAGTGACCTCCCTTAGGGGGAGATTGTTGGAAATACGTTTTACGTATTAAGAAGGATCGGTCACTCCAACGATAGTCCATGTAATAGCTCGTAGTTTAGTTAACTTTCTTTAATTAACAAACAAGTCCAAGCCTAGCCTACAACTTGTGTAGGCCGGCCCATACGTGTAAACCCAAGCCCATTACAAGGCTTGGGTATATAAACCCTCTCCTTTGATGGAGAGGGTGTGGTTTTCATTATTTTACACATAGTTCTTTCTTAGTTTCTCTCTCTAAAGTGTGAAATCCATCATTTCTCTATCTCTTTCTCTCTCTAAAAACATAAGTATAGATTTACAAATCTACAATGTGGGGATTTGTTGTTGATAAACATGATTAAAAAGGTGAAAACCCATAAGAAACAAGGTTAAAATCTTGGTTAAATTTGATGGCTGTATAAAACAGTAAAGAACCATATGTTTAACTGATAAAATGATGAAGTAGAATGTATTTACAGTAAGCTATGGGTCTTGTACACATGTGAGAGTTGTCCATGCAATGGAATCATTGTAATGAGTGAGATATGATCAAAACAAGTTTAGGGTATAAATCTGAGGTTACTGTTTTGGACGATTTTTAGAAAAAATACTTAAAGGATGATTCAACAGTAGCTATAGACGAGTTAAATGTAGCACATATCATGGAGTTTATGTGATAAAAATTTGAGCTTCTATCTCTGTATAGAACTCAAGATATGGCAATTTTGGTGAAGATGAAGTTAAAAATCAGATTTTTGGAAATTAAAGAATAATACTATTATATAAGCACTCACATTTTAATATATAAAATGTAAAATAAAAACCCGCTAACTTATAAAACTTATTTATATAAATGTATAAAAGGTTAATTAAATGGGTAAATTATATAAATGGTGGTAAAATAATATTTATAAGTAATAAAAACTATAAACTTGATTTTTACGACTTTTTCGGCTATCGCCGTGAAATTAACGTTTTTCGCCAAATAAAACTTAGACGACCAAACCCGTCTAATGTAAAGTTTATAAAAATCATATACTGATGTTTAAGTAACTAATACAAGTAAAAACCGATAAAACCCGAACTATAAGAAATACGGACGTTAACAGACTAAATTAACGTTATTGGACTAATAATACAACAAAAATGGACTAGAACACTTATAAACTTATTATTGGACTTAACCCATTTGGGCCCAACTTGTAAAGTTTAAATACTGATAATATAAGTGTGAAAAGGATTAAAATAAGTTAAGAACTTATAATAGGCTTATTGAACCTAGAACATGTAAAGAGGTAAAACGAGAAAACTAGTATAAAAGTTATCGACATATAACTCTAAAATGAGTAAACGAGAATATGTAAACCCACTTGATCATCATATATAAATAATCATCATATGTATACATAATTGATATTTTTATAAAGTCATTGGACATGAGTCTAAGACCGATTATTATTTGTCTAGGTTTCCGTGATTGAAGCACGTACCGTACGTCCGAATTGCCGATAACCCGCCTTCCCACATCAACGTGAGTTCATAGCCTCGCACTCTTTTAAATGTTTTTATAAATGTTTTATAAACCCGCGAGGGAGATGACATGTTAGTTTTTATAAAATAGGACGCCATTTGTCCCGATTGTTTGTTTATTGATTTTGGACCCGAATGATTGAATGACCCGATTGTATGACCCGATAAATGATTAAAGGACCCGATAGATGAAATTAAATGGATTATTAAAGTTAGGTTATGTCACTAAAAGTCCCATTAGCATGAATTGTGAACTACCGGGAGTTGGTAGACGCTTATGCATTTAATAGTACTATTTGGGGACGATGACCCCAGTTCGCGCCTTGACGGTTGATCCCCGTCGTGCCACATTGATTGGTAAGCGAATTTATGTATGAGAAGATTTCCATAGCGTGACCTTTGTGACGACACACTACTTTAGATGGGCAAAATTGTTATCGGGTTAGCTACCCGTTGTTGGTTTAGTAAGGTAACAATGTCATGCGGCTTATAATAATCCAAGCACCAAAATATTACTGGACGCTCCGAATTACGATGTATTGCCTGACTAGTAATACTGGGTCATACTATTGATATTATGTTTGTATTTTGGTTTTCATAACCATATTCATATAACGGTTTTTATTTAATCTATACAACGTTGTGAAACGTATTGTATGATGTTTTTACGATATTGGCTCGTATAATGATTTTAAGGCAAATGCCTATATTATGATTTTCGATAAGGATTTGTATAAAATGATTTTGGCTATTTCATGGCCTATCAAAACGATTTGTACAAAAATGATTTTCATTAATACTTTTATACTGATATTATATTGATGGAATTTATTAAACTCTATGAATTCACTCGGCGTTATCGCTGACCTTTTCTTTTAACATGTTTTATCTCAGGTACTTGAAGGTAATTCTCAGGAAGACAACAAGAATTCATGGCCCGCACTTAAACTATATTTTCCATTCAAATACTTTGTAAAACTTTGTATGAAATATAATGACTTGGGACCGATGTAACTTTGATATTTATGAATGGAAATGATTTTATTATTAAACGACGTGATTTTTATGCGTTGTCTATGATGTGAGTAATGTGCTATCCCGTAACACCAACTAGTCTTCCGCTGTACTAATTTGTATAAATTTGGGGGTGTTACAGTAAGTCTTTGATTTCTTTACTTGTTTTGTATATATTTCTATCTTTTTAATAAAGACCAAGGTGGGTTATTTATGATGAAAAATGTAAACCGTGCTTTGAAATTAATGCATTGCATGAGGGCATTGCAATGGTCAAGTGTAGGGGATTTAATAAGTGTGAAAACACTTATCCTTTTACCACTTATTTCTAATAATCACAAGACCGAAACGTGTATTTTATGTCGTAAAAGTCGGAATTATGCGTGGTTTGTGTTTTTATTGTGTTTCAGGATAAAAATATGAAAAGGGAGAAAACACGGGCTATCACGAGTTTTTATCAAAGAAAAGAGAAAAGACAAAGTCAAAAGATCAAGAGTGCAAAAAGAACGGAAGTCCAAGGCCTATTCTGAAGATTTATCGAAGAAAAAGTCTAAAGACGGAATTTTAATGAAGTCGAAGAACCAAGTCTAATTATTAAAGAAAATTATAAGACGAGTTCAATTTATATCGACAAATCCCGAGACGACGTCGAGAAAGACAAAGATTTTAAATCGAGTCGAGACGAGAAGAAAGAAAAAGGAAGCAACACATGCACCTCCCCACCTCCTATATATACCCTCCTAATGTGTCATTAGGAGGGTGTTAATTAATTATTAGTTAGCCTTCATTTTTTCCTTTTTAGTTTTTAGAGAGAGAAAGTGTTTAACTTTCACTCACTAAAATTTTCATCTTTTCTTCATCTTTTCTTTCATGTTTAAGCTTTAGTTTAATCTTGTATTTTGGAATCTTTAATCTACAAGTTCAAGTTTAATCTTTTCATCTTTAATCTTCTTCTACTTTTCTTGATTTTTATTTGTTTTTGATCCGTGATAATCTTGATCTTACTTCATCTTGATGTTTATGTGATTAAAAAGTTCATCTTTTTATTCAAATCAAAGTTCTCTTACGATTGAGCTTTGAGTTTATCATGCTTAGTGGCTTATTTTGTATTTAGCTTATTTACTTTTTAATTTTCTAAAAAGTTTCATCTTTTTATGGTTTGTTTTAAAAGGTTTGCTTATTTAGAGTTTTGAAAAGTTTCTTATTCGTGATATTTGAACTCTTCCATCATTGATTTGGTAAGTGTTGGATTGTGCTTTTCAAAAGAAGCTTATTGAATTTGCTTATTGCGAATTTCACACTATCGGAAAAGGGTTTACGCTTTCCGACGTAGCATTTCGATAATTTCCATCGGATTGGGGTTTTAGATTCCGACAAGTATTCCGATATGTGTATCGGAAAAGGGTTTTGGAATCCGAAGGTTATTCCGATTGGGATTCCGACGAAGGTGATTATTTGATATTCCGATAGCTTTGGGCTACCATTATTCCGATAGTTTCTTTTTCTTGCATTCCGATAGACTTGTATTCCGATATAGTGATTTCGATAGGGTTTCTGGTGCGATATTCCGATACTTTTGTGATTATTCCGACAGGCTTTCTTTGGACTCATTCCGACATGTTTTCCGATCAACATTCCGTCAGGATTCCGATGTGTTATTCCAATGGAATTAAGTTTTTATTTTTACAAAGTTTTAAGTTTTAAATTTACTTTTAAGTTTTTTAGTTTTTAATCATCTATTTTTAACTCGTAATTTTAGTTTAATTTTTAAAGCTTTTATTTCACTCAACGACATTTTCATATTTGTTTTTAGTTTAAAATAGATAATCAAACCATTTTATTTTCCACCAAGAACGACTGAGTCGCACTTTCAACTGGTAATCAATTCGAAAAGACTGGAATAACGAATCTTTTTCATATGAGGTAAAAACCTTGTATTAACTGTCACCTCTTGAACTTGCTTTGCAAGACAAAGTCGGAAAAGGTCCAAATGATAATAACTTGCAAGTAAAACTTTCCACCTTGTGTCGAGAAATGAACGAAAAGAGTATGGAAATTACAGACTTGAAAGCTCAGTTGCAAGAAAAGGACATAGCGATAACAGAGTTGAAAAAACTCGTTGCCAAAATGGGTGGGAAAACTGTGGAACCTAAAGTTGTGAAACCTGTTGTTCGACAACCCAATGCCTACAAGGATCCAAAGCCATCTATCTTAGGAAAACCGACTCCTTTCTCCAATTCTTCTCATGTGAAATCTAGGTTACCCTCTAAGACTGGTTGTGCAACCAAGTGTTCCAAAACCATCCATTTCACCCTATGTTCCTCCATTTAGAAAGCACACTGTTGCTACACCCAACCATGTGAATGCACCTAGCACTTCTAGGACTCCTCCAAAACGTGTGACATTCGCGTCCACAAAGGAATCTGTAGGTTCAAATGACCTATTTCAAACCCACAACCAAGAGGATGCTAAGCAAAAAGGGAAGATTCAGGAAGACAAACCCGTGTATTCCAAACCTAGTTCACCAAATCCCGCTAGAGTTCCACACACTCCTAATGGTAGTCAACCAAAACCTAGGATCCCTCACCAGCAATCTAGGAATTGGAAACCATCCATGAATAGTCGTGTTTTGAACACTACGCCTAAACGATTTGGAAAACCAAGGAATATAGGTACTTCTATGAATCCCAAATTCCCTATATGTCCCACCTGCAAAAAGGGCATTCACAATGGAATTCATGATCATTGCATTCTGCAATCCTTTATGAGGTCAAATCTCTTTCCTTTGAACGAAATCGAATACAGAATCTCATAAGACAACAAGAAGATATAAACCCGTCGCAAAGAAAATCAATAACAAATCTGAAACGTGGATTCAAAAAGGACATAGTTTCTCTCCAAAGAAGTCTTCCATTGTGCAAGAGAAAACTACTCCTAAATCTAGTCTTCAGTGGAAACCAACGGGTCGGATCTTCACGGAAGTTGGTCTTAAGTGGATTCCAATAGAGAAGAGTGTTGAAACCTGCTCCAACACTAATGCGGATGTTCTGAATGTAGACAATGAATTTGTTACTCCTAACACTAGTATTTCTGCAAACTCCTCTTCTAGCATTGCAGGTACAACAGCGGATTTTGAACCCACTTCTCCTTCTTTAAAGGGTTCCAATTCTATACACTCTATATCACTTTCTTCTGTTGTACAAAAGTCTATTTTGGATTATTTTCGAAAAACTTGAGAAAATACAAAAATAAAATAAAATGTAAATATCAATAGAAAAACAAAATAAATGGAAAAACTTTCAAAACACCAAAAATATTCTTCTCGACATGTCTTTCAGTATCGATAATATGGACGTACCTAGAAATGTCGCTCAATAACGACACGGGTGTGTACATAAAGCTCAAATGAAAGTTGTAAATGTTTTTCAAAACATGTCATTTCTATTTTTAATAAAGGAAAATGTCTATTTTGGACAATTTTTCCAACAACGGGTAGAGCAGTCTATCATGGGTTGATCTTGTCACAAAACATTCAACGTTTTGAGCTCAACACAATGGCTTGTAATCACTTTCAGATTGCAACCCGGATCTAAATCCCCGGGGGAGTGTACGCTTTCGTGCCCTTACCCTTAGCAAAAGAAGTTAAATCTTCTTACCCTTGAGTGGATTCATCAAGACATTCAAAATCTATGAATTCAAGTTTATGCTTTAGAAAAACCTTTTCGCTAAAAAGAATTGATTTTTCAGAAAGCGTTGAACACAATTCAAGAATTTCTCAATGATACTCAAAATCTTTCAAATATTGTGTGTTCAACAACTCCTATCCTCAAAAGTTTAATGTGGATCATATCCTCGTAATGACAACTCCATTGGATCAAATTTTGAGGGGGAGCGTTCCAAATTCATGCTAAGTTTGACACATTTTTCTCCCAAAAGTTTTTCAAGACTCTTCTACACAATATATATTTTAATCAAATTTGGTATCTCTAATATCAAACGATTTTATATATTAGAGATAGGGGAGAAAATGTGATTAAAATGTGATCTAAAGACTCAAGCACTCATGGTTACGATCAAATACCCACAACATCTTTAATTCACGACGTTATTGGTGTCAAAAGGGTGGTTAGGTTTAAGTCCTATGATACAACCAGAACCGGAGGGATCTTCCCAGGGACAATCCAATAGATTATTGTCCTTAGGAAAGATGGAGTAGAATGTGAATGTAGCTGAATGCAGACTAAGTACTGAAGCTAGCACTGGAACAATCACAACAAGGTGTTAGTAATAATGTCTTGGTAAGCATTGAGGGGGTTGAAGAATGAAAAAGAAATGTAAGGATAAAGGGTGTAAAGAAAGAAGCCCTCCATACAACTTAGGCAGAAACCGGGTCAACACATCATGAAGACAACACATCATGGACCCAGTGATGTAATGCACAACCCCTCCCCAGCTGACTCAGGCTTCTCTCAAAAGAAGTTCGTTTTATTGTCACGGAGATCAACATGACTTCTATTGACTTTCTCACTCCGAGATAGTTGATATGTAACAGGTGGCATCTGCTCCAGCCTTCGACTACTAAAAGTGCGCAAATCGAGTCTAGAGCCAAGAGATCGATTAAATCTCGTTAGGACACACGGATGAAGATCAAGAGAGTCCTACGCTATATCCTTGCGATATTGCTAGAACACTCAGAGTGATACTACCTAGTATTCACAATGAAGAGTGGAAATCCTTCCAGTGTTAACATCAAACAGCACTGCGGTAGGTCATGTGTAAGATTCTTTATGAATTGAACATATGTAAAACTGAAAAGCAACAGTGGTATGTTTCTTTATCTATTCAAACTCGTTTCAGGTTTCTACGCAATATCTTTATGGTCTTACCAGAACATTCAGAGTGATATTTATTAATATTCACAGTGATGAATGGAAATCCTTCTAGCGTCAACATCAAACAGCGCTACGGTAGGTAACTTGTGAGATTCTTATGAATCAAGCTTGTGTCAACTGGAAAGCAACAATGGTAAGATTCTTAATGAATCAAACTTGTTCCAGGATTTTGAATTGACGACTTTAATCAAGCGAATATTTATCCAACTGATTCACTCTTTACGTTCGCAGTATTGCTTTGAGACGGTCGAGTAAAGAGAACGGCTAGTACTGCCGCGAAACCCTGTCAAGGAGGTTCTTAATTGAATCTACCTAATCACAGCTACGATATTTAATATCGTGTAATGGTCTTCACCGACCGGAGATAAAACGCTACTGAGTAAGGATGAATGTCAAAGTCATTCAGTCTGTGTCTATGTTTTGTCTCGAGAAGGTGACGTTACGGTGTACTCAGCAAAGTCAAAGATTCAAAACCACATACTCATACCCAAAGACATTCAACAATCAAGAAAGCTAAAGACTTCCGCAACTCTGATGATCAAAATCTTCCTTATCAATTAATATAGAGGAATGACCTCTCTTTAAGGGAGATTGTTAGCAAGCTTTTAAGATTTTTCAAAGTATGAGCATATGGATGAAAACACAAGATCACAAGATGGCAAAGACAAGTCAAGAATGATTTGAAGATCTCAAGATAAAAGACAAAGTCGAAAGATAATGACAATGACTCAAAGATCACAACATGAAGGAACAAAACTACTATTACACGTTCAAGACTCATTTATGACGAAATTCATAAATCTCCATTGGACTCCAAATATCGAAGAGGAATGGCCTCACATTGGGGGAGATTGTTAGCCTCAAAATATTGAGTCAAAAAAGAATGTTCGGTCATAGGTTTATATTGTAATATTTATTAGAACGTTGTAATAGTTAGTTAAAATAGTCGTGACATTACGGGCTTGATGGTTAACTTAAAAGGACTCTTTCAAGGTACTAAGCATCTATTCAAGCCCGGCCCAAAAACAATATAGTCCATTAGAGAGCCCGCATGTGGGTGGACTATATAAGCACCCTTCTAGCATGTTAGGAGGGTGGATGATCTCATAATTCTTAATCTAATTTCACAAGTTAATCATCTCTCTCTCTACTTTCTCTCACTACTTTCTCTCTCTAAAATTCATATCTTTTCCATCTAATTTCTTTAATTAATCATCATATTATTAGGGACAACACTGACATGCCTCAGGTTCATGATAGGACACCGACATGCTAATGAGTTATTACAACCATTAGAAATTTCAAAACATAAATGAGATAAGATTGCATGGAGGTTGTTGTCAGTTATCACAGACTCAGACAAAGCATGATGCTATCTAAGTCGTTGTTAACCAGTTAACCCAGCCTACACGTCTTCGTTTATCCGAAATGATTACACAATAGAGGACCTATAGGAAATTCAGCAATAGATCGTATGATTCCAAGATATTCCAACAACAATCTTGTCAGATAGAAATTTGCATCCGCGAATCGCGCTCACGTTTATGTTAACAATCACGTGTACGTATGCATTCACATTCACGTTTATCTTCATTTTCACGTTTACGTCTCATTCGCAGTATGATGCTGTTTCAGTTCATGTTTCTTGCTATCTCATGATTTATGCTCACATTAGCATTCATAACATTGTTCACGTTCAAGTTCGTGTGCCATTTCACGATACACGTTTCATAGTCTATTACCGAATACGGTTACAGAAAACTTAAGAAACCAGCATCAAGTTTAGCACAACTATTCCATAACCAGGCAGATGTTTCACATCTCAGGTCGTATCGTTTGGAATTCTTTCCTCAGCCAGCATACGTTCATGATATGTTGTAGTATCACGTCCACAATATGTTTCACGTATTACATTCACGGTATACTTCATGCACATCACTCATATAACCGCGAACCACGTTCACAATTGTTCTCGTATCACGTTCACAATTGTTCACGTAGATCGTCCCTATATGTTTTCAGCTACTTGCTTAGAGATATAAATGTCATCTTTTCAGAATATTTACACGTACTGTTTCATGTATCATACATGTTATAGTTTATTCAGTCTATCAGATTCAGAAAATCCATCTTAAATATGGAACCAGAAACTAGTTAGCATCGTCAGGACAGGGTCATCAGGACCAAGATGTTCATTATGTTTAGACCCTTGAAGGAATCATTTCGAGTGGGAAGCTACTCGAAACAGAGGAGTCCATCCAGACCTCTCATCACATTTCTTTCAATAAATCCAATTAAGTTCTTTTAGTCAGGTTATGTTACACGACCCTTCAACCATGTCACGTTACATATTCACTTCAGTTATGTCATGTTTATACATATCAGCATCATTATGTCTTAATTGGAAGACGAATTATCCTCCAGCTTAATTGTCTCTTCAGTTTACGTGTTCTTTCAATTCGATAGCTTCATTAGTTTATTACCTTTAATTCGGGGCTAAATTGTTCCTTTTTAGAGGGGAAGAATTGTAAAACCCAGTATGGTCGTATCTTTAATTCAGGGACGAATTATTCTTTTTAGAGGGGAAGAATTGTAAAACCCGTATTTAAAATTTCAAAATAAAATACGCACTTTTAATTTACTACAAACTATATATAATTATTCAGAAAACTAATCATTACGAGCGTATTATTTTAGCATAAAAATAGTTACGTTTCAAAAAAAAAAACAGAACACGAGAATTAAATAAGTGTATACGCGATAGTTTATAATTTTGAAAAAAAAATAAAACGAGAACTATATGTATAAGGAGGTCGGCGGTTTTATAGGAAACAAGAAAGAAAACTTGGGCTTGGGAGCCCAGCCCACAATGCAAAGCAACATACGGTCTACTCCCTTTTTCCCTTTTAGACAAATCAGTTATACAAAAAAATAGGGTTTTCCCTGTGTGTGAGGATACCGACGGCTGGAGAACAGAAAGAGAGGAGAAGAGACCGAGTTTTGTGTGAAGGTTCGGTGTGTGTGTCCATTTATCTATTCCAAATCAAATGACGGTAATCTTTATCCTCCTTACTCCTGTTTAATCACGAACTTCTCAGCAAATCAAGAACACTTTAATTAAAAAGAATGTTAGTACTCTATGATTCTTGGTTGGATTTTGTTGTTTCCACGAAAACGGAGACTTAGTAGTGTCTCGGTGGGGTTTTATTATACAGTCGATACCACTTGGGGTCTCGGTGGTGCGTTTTGTTCCATCAGCCACAACCAAAAAACACGAACAGGGGGTGTTTGGGTTTACATACAGTGAGTATAAACATTAAGGGGGTGTTTGGGTGTACAAACAGTGGGTACCAATAACCAACGATGGGAACTTAGGGCTAAACGGTGGGAATCGAACACATGAAGTGGGAAACATAACATAAAACAGTGGGAATAGTTAGCAAATAAGTGGGATCAATGTAGTACATCAGTGGGTAAGTTTGGACAGCAAGAATAGCAAATTTAAAATGAAATTAGCGACAGATTAGCGACGCTAATTTCTGTCGCAGATTTTGGTGACAAGTTTTTATGAGAATTCTGTAACAGCTTTTAGTCACACTGTTTTTAGTGACACATATTTCTGTCACTAATTCATATAGGCAGATTTTATATCTATGTGAATTATTTTAGTGCGACCCAGAAGGGGGTATCTCGGTAGGCTCGGGTTATAGTTAAAATAATAAAAATGAAGATGCTTGAATTATACCTTTTTATTATTTATGTTAAATAAATGTTTTAATGATGGATTTAATAAATTAAATATAAACTAGTTATAAAATATAAAAGGGTATAATTTTATTAAATAAATTAAAGTATTTTTGGAAACTCTCTTAATTAGGAAACTTTCTATTTTTAGCAGGTTACCAAATATGTATTTTAGTATAACGTCAGAATACGTGTTATGTCATAAATAGATAGTAGAACGAAATAAGATTAAAAGAAATATTAGAAGGCTCGGATTTATCAGTATATACATACAGATAGATTGCAAGAATAAATTAAATCCAACGAAAACAGTTAAGAGCAGTAAAATATATAACATCAGTCAACTTATTCGCGTCTGTTATTATTGTAGCTTCCGTGAAGCCCGATTAGTGTTCGTTCAGTCTTCCTTCAGTCAGTTACTGGACAAGAGGTACGAATTTTCCGTCCTTTCAGTAAGGACTTCCTTTCTATGCATGATTAGGATTCCCCTTCTACAGCCAGATGTTTTCCCTAGTATATGTTATAAATTCTCATAAATTATTTTAATAACTAAGATATTGTCTGAGCCTTATATACCAGCATGACAAGTCAGTAGTACTAGTTACGGAGGTACCATAACCATGATACTTGAGGCACCAGTGTCATGACTCACCTACGAGAGAGTGATATCCTGCAGCGTTCCACTCTGCTCAGCTTGGCCATTTTATCATTATTATTAGTGGGGCATATGAATGCATCCAAGGCTATCAGTTTACATCTTATCAGGTGAATGTGGTGTGTGCTCTACATTCTTCACATTGGAGCTGATCCTCCCACCCAACACATTACTTAGAGGTCACCCTCTACAGCATGACGAGGTCACCCCTCCAGTTATTCATGCAACAGTTCTTACAGCACATGACCTATATAAGCTCTTGGCAATAAAAATACGGTAAATGCATGTTTTCAGATTTAACAGATAACAATTCAGCTTTATTATTTATAAATCAGACTTATCAAATTATACACAGATTTCCGCTGCAGCTTTACTTATCAATCTTACAGCTCCAGTATTTTATCATCTGTTTCATTTCAGTATTTTTATCATTCTTTGTATCTGTTCACTGAGCGTTATGCTTAGCCGTAGTTCCTTTCATGTTCTAACGGCAGGTACACCAGGACGATCTTAGGATTCTGAGAGCATGTGCATTGGATGGAAGCTATCCAGACTTGTTACTTTATGCACTTCTTACATTATTCTGCTTATTTGGACATTTGTTTAGTCCTTTCCTTTAGTATTTACTTTTCATGTTTTGAGCTTATGTTGGATTATCGATGTTTGATTCCGGTACTTCCTTTATGGTCAGTTAATGTTTTAGGAAATTTACCTTATGCTTTGATGACACGCCATAAATACACCTAACGGTCCACTTATCCAAGTGGGGTGTTACAATATTTGTGTGACTGAAGTTGCTAGACAAAAATAAACAGTCACACTTAAAGTTAGTTTGTGTGATCATTTCATTTTTTATTTGTCACGCATATGAATATTTACGTCACTAGTGCTAACAACTAATTTTTGGGTGAGTCATTAGTCACTTAATAATTTAGAGTGTTACCAAATCAAATGCTGGTTCAAGTAGTAGTCACATTATACATATAAATGTGTGAAAAATATTTCATACACATATTAAATGTGACCAAAAACCATATATGGTCACATGGACTTATTTTACTAGTGACTAATTGATAAACAAGGTTGTCAGACACGTTATTTTAATGTGACTAGTATATTTTTTTGAATATTAACCGCACATCAATTTTGTATTTGTGGCAAACGTATAGTAGGTATTGAAACATTTGTCACTATATTTATTTAAATGTGACAAATATTTTACAATTACTTGAAGACTATGATCAAATATAATACATGATCACACTAAATCATCAAAATATTATGTGACTATATATTTGGCAATACTAACAACATTTAAGCAATGTGTAACTAAATTATATTTATGGTGACATTATAATGGGATTATATGTGACCAACACATTGAAAACCTCACACAGTAAAATATTCATGTAACAAATGTTAATAACCAAATGTAATCTCAATTTCCACTAATGTTAATATTAGTCACATATTTAGATACAAATATTCATGTGGAAAACTGGTTAAGTGTGTTAGTGTTTGAATGAAAGGTTTAGGGTTCGAGTCCCAGACCTTGTTTTTTGCTATTTCTTAAAATACAATAAGCCCAAAAAACATAGAAAGCATACACTTTCTACACGCCCAATGCGAATGATAATTCTTGGAACTTCACAAAAATTAATTACATGCATGAATATGCATTAGAAGTTGGCATGTACGTTGCTGACTCTTTGTGTTCCATCCTTGGTTATATAAACAAGGGTTAAGTAATGAAATTAATCATAACAAAAAATAGAACAAACACTTAATTATCAGTATTTTAAGAATAAAAAAATGGCTTCTTCATCAAAAAGAACTTTTTCTGCTACTTTTGAAGATACCAGTGCAGTAAAAAACAAGTTTGTAACATTTATTTTATTAACGTTGTATTTTTGTTAACATAATTAGTACTAATAATCTTATATGTTCTTTTCAGGAAACCTTGTGTGGTGCCAAAAGTTAAAGCTAATGCAGATGGAGAGTTCCCTATTGTTTGTCCTTATAATGATCAATATGACGAGTACGATTGCTATGTTGAGGAAGCTCACGAACAGCGACAATGGAAGATGGAAGACGAAGAGAATGCCCGACTGGAACAACAATGCCAGAGGGAGAAAGCTGCGTCCTTAAGAAGGAGGCAAGAGGAGCAAGAACAACGCGAGAGTGAGGAAGCTGCTTCCTTTAGAAAGAGGCAAGAGGAACAACACCAGAGGGAGGAAGCTTATTGGAGGCAACTGGAGGAAGAAGATCAAATAATTGATGATTATTTTTATGATTCTAATCAGGAATTTGAAGAAGAAGAAGAAGAGTTCAAAGAGTCTTTTGATTAAGATGGAGTTCATTTGGATTTTGATCGTGAAAATCTCCCAAGTTTGATTAATTAGAGAAAAAAAATGTTTGTTTTTATTTAAAAACTGTAATCCATTATTCTTATTGAATTGAATTTATGTTCAATAAGTTTTCATCTTGTCTTTTTTTATTTTACTTCAGTCATTTCAAAGTTTTCATTTTGAGTCTGATTAATAATTAAGCACATTGTTTGAACAAATTAGTTGTTTATGGGAAATTAGACACGAATGGAATAAATACTTGGGAGTACTAGTGAAAATAGATTAAAAAGATAAAAAAAAATCTTAACTTCTGCTTGACTAGATAATGATTAAAAACGAAATAAGATGAAACAAATAAATTTTCAAAAAAATACTCAATATTAGCTTTGTTTTGAGTGAAGAATGGCCTAGCAGTATTGTTACAAACATATGATCCAACCCAAAGGAAAGAGCCTAACAACTTTCTATCCAATTGGAAAAGAATTGCAGATGTAATAGCAAACACTTAAAAGCACCTTAGAGTTAAGCTAAGTCGAAAACATAAACTGCTCAAAGCTTAACTAGTTTTGCTGGAGAAGGCGGGGAAAAAATTGGGTTATAAGATCCACCGAAGTGGAAAGCCTTAACCGGATGTGTAACAGGTAACTTTGACACAAAAATCTTGGTTATATGTGTTATTCATGTAGAATTATATAACTCACAACATGAATAAGTAAAATACAAGAAGAACCATGTTTACATCCATGAAATACAAGTCTAATTTCATAATATTGATCATAATATTGCAGGTTCATACAAAATGTGAATGACAACATATTTTCATTCCAAAAAATAATGGATACACCCATCCATGCATATTAGTGTTTAAAATTGTTTACATAAACTATACCTACACTTAACCAAAATAGTCTAAAAAATATTTATCACAAACATCCATAAAACATAGATAACAAGTTCTTCCATAGCCTAACCCCTACAGGTTCCTCCATAGCCTAACCCCTCTTCCTTTTTCCTAGCTTTGTTTCAAAGTCTTTCAATTTTTTACAAGGCAAGAAACATACTGCATTTCTGATAGGTGGGGGCCTTTCTGTTGTAGAAAATGGAGACCTAGAAGATGACTATGCTTTTGGTGTACATCCCTTGCTAACACTTAGACTGACTATCTGTTTAGATGAGCATCTCGCCTTGCCTGCAGTCTGACTGGATGAGCCAATAGCTTTGCCTTTCTGTTTGGACGATGAATTAGTCTCTCCCCAAGTCTCGTCCGAACTACAATCATACTTAGAGGTGCTGGAAGACTTGGAAGGTTCATCCTGGTCATCATGAAATGGGTGCTGGAAGTCTTTAGTGTTCACATGATCAAAGCTTTCATCTAATGACATCAAATCTTCCTCAGAGCTTTCAAAACTTTCATCTGATGATAGCGTATCTTCTTTAGAGCTTTCAGAGGAATCAACCATGATAACATCTATAAAAATACAAGAAAAAGTTTAATAAATTCAGACCCTAACAGCCACCCAGATACTCAAAACAATAAAACATTCATATACAAATAATTAAAGGTTAAAATTTAGTATACTAACCTCCCTACAACAGTCTCTGTCTAAAATGTTGGAATTCCCTTTCAAGCTTTTCCACCCTATTATGTAGGTTTGAAAGATCAGCTATGTTATCAGCTTCCGTTGAACCGTTTCCTTTTTTTTCAAGTGAGCTCCTGTATCTACATCAGTTAACAAAAATCATAATCCCGCATAAGTTAACTACAAATACATAATCACATGTCTGCTCTAAAGTTTAACAGCTGCACATAAACGACATCTTAAGCCCGTTTGCTCTTCAAAGTAGATATCTCTATGATTCCTCTATCTCGTGAGCATGTTCATCTTCATTCCCAATAACTGAATCCAATATGCACCTACTTCTTTTCATTTATCTTTTTTTTATGTAAGTAGCTCAAAATTTTAGCTTCGCATTCGGTCTTTGATTGATATCAATATCATCAATACCCATGAAAAAGCGAATATGAGTGCCAAATTAAGAGGTCGTTTACTAAAAAGGCTAAACAAAAAGATGTTAATGAGAACTGGATTCCATTATTGGGCATGAAGATGATGATTTTTAAGAGAAAGAGGAATCATGGCGATATCTACCTCTAAAAGAAAACGGGCTTGAGATGTCGTTTATGTGGAGCTGTAATACTTTAGAGCATACATGTGATACCGAAGCTAGTGACAAACTATATTTCTCTAATGGTTAAAATTTAGTATACTAACCTCCCTGCAACTGTGTCTGTTTAAAAAGTTGGAATTCCCTTTCAAGCTTTTCCACCCTATTATGTAGCTTAAAAGGATCAGATGCTTTATCAGCTTCTATTGGTCCCTTGCCTTTTCTTTTTGTTTAAGTTAGATCCTGTATCTGCATCAGCATATAACCAACATATATACATAGTAACTGAACCAATGCAGCTGTGAAAACGTAAACTTCTTGGCCAATGATTGAATCTAAGATGGCATCGATAGAACAAACTACATATTTTCGTTTACCCTATTTTTATGTAAGTCCCTCTAACTATGGCCTTCGCATTCTCTTTTTCATGGGTATCACTATCATCAACAACGGTCTTTACTGAGCGCCCTTTTCCTTTTGATTGATTGGTCGAAGGTTTTCCTTCCAATTAGTAACTTTTGGCGCTTATTTCGGCATCAAATTATCCGAGTCGTCACTCTGAACACGCTCACTTTCACTTTGAGTTTCAGTATCGAAATATAATCCACACATGGATCAATCCAAATACTCAATGCATGATATAAACCACACAAGTCTGTATCTAGATACTCAACTAGAAAGAGTATTTGGATACTGAAACTGAAACTGAACAGTAAGAACATTCATAGTGGTGACTCGGATAACTTGCTACCCTATGAAGCCTGATGTAGTGATTTTACTACTCTTTAGGAAAAGAGAGCAAATAGGGCAAGTAATGAATACGACGATTTAGGAAAACCATGTATTAATGACCCTAAAATGAGTTCGTTCTCAAGGAGGCTAGTGTGTTATGTGTGTAATGACTTGGATTAGATTTTTGATTATATTGTTGAGAAAGAAAAATAGAAATGAGATTAGAAGAGAATGACGGTTATGAAGACGGATTAAACTAAGTCGAAAAAGGTGTACACGTAAAACCGTAAAAAGCACTAAAATTAAAATTTTACCCTAAAAATTCCTAAAAAATACCAAAAATCCACAATAATATTCTAAGGGTTTACAAAAAATACAAACTTGCCAAAACCTTTTAATTAATTAGATAATGACTTTTTAATGCTAATTAAAGCCCTAAAAATCAAAATTAATTATTAAAAAGTCCCAAACAAGATTTTAAAGTTTTTAAACCTCAAAAATACACTAATTAAGCTAAAAAGTATTTTTCAAAATTTTAAAACCAATAAAAACTATTTTTAAACAATTAAAAACTACTAAAATCAATTAAAACTTAAATTAATTCTAGAAAATAATTAAAAGACTCTAAAAATATTTGGAAAATTGTAAAATTCCTAATTAAGTGTTTAGAACCTAGGAAAAATATAAAAACTTAGAGAACAGACTTTTAATTTTTAACAATAAAATAATATTAAAATATTATTAAAAATCCAAAAATCATAAAAAATCTAAAAACTTTCAAACTAGCTTAATTTAACCTAAATAACTCAGAAATGAAAGTGAAATTACCTAAATACCCTTTATGGGCCTAGAAAATGGGCTAAACCCAAAACAGAACCTTACTGGGCCAAATTTGGGCCCAATAATAAAAAGTGTTCAAAATAAGCCCAAAAAGCACTGGTTGACTCAAAATTTGATTTTAAACAACTTTTTCCAGAGGCCCAAAAGCTGAAAGTGTGAAATAAGCTAGCTTATACCAAACAGCTTATTCTTAATCGGCTTTTTGGCCATTAAGCTATAAGCCAATGCCATAAGCTGAAATTAAACACACAAGCTTCTTTTGTCCTAAATAAGACTTCTGCAAAAAGAAATTTGAAATAAGCCCAGGGAATAAGCCTGAAAATGCAATAAGCAATCTACAAAAAACGACAAAATAGTCGTTTTTGTGTTCTAGCCCACCCCAAGTGCTGATTCAAGTTCCTATAGCTTTTAAATGACTTAATTAAGCAAAATCAACAAAGAAATTTCAAATAAGCTGACTCAATAAGCTGGAAAAAGCAAATAAGCACTTATGTAAAAGTCAAATAACTTGGTTTTCTAGTAAAAGGTCAAAGTCAAAGTCCAATAAGCTCTAGTCTACTCAAATGGGTCAAATAATGAAGACCTATTACAAAAATAAGTTGTTGCAAGTCTGGATAAGCTAAAATAGCTTATTGATAAGCTTTGTTCAAAATAACACTAGCAGGGGCTAGTTTTGGGTGTTGAGCAGTGGAAACTTTTTCCACTGCTTGACTTGTTTGACTTTTTGTCTTTAGTGACTTTTTTGGAGATTCAGATTACACAAAGGCACCCAAATGATCTTTGGATCAAAAGGAGTCAAGAACAATCAAAATATCACAATCACAAACACCCAATTGATACAGTTTAATCAATAAAGCACCAGATATGATACAGACATGAACAAATAAGCAGTTGAGCACTTATAAGCAGTTTTAGCAATAATCAGCCAACCAAATTCAACCAAATGCACACACAAGCTATTATAAACTCTAATGAACAAGTTTAAATAGTTTTCATGCAATGGCTTAAAGCCTAAATCAAGATTCAAGCTTATGAATGTTACTGATGAACACTAACACATGCAGTTTTACACTTTGCTGATGTATTTGACCAATAAGCCAGATTCAACACTCAATATCTATCAAATAAGTTATAATAATGATGTTTTAACAACTTTCAACCCTAAGCATGCACAAATACTAGATTTCACCAAAATCTTAGGTCAAAAACAGTTAAATTCACCAAGTTATAGTAGATTGTTTGAATTGAAGTTTCAAACCCAAAAACTTGCAGCAAAACACTCTCAACAAGGCATATATCAGATACCAAGCACAAACAATACCTTCTAACAACACAATACCAAGATGCAATCACAAACAGGTAGACCCAAACACCCCTTTATCTTTTCAAATCCAAATTTTTCAAAGAAAAAGTGAGATTCAAGACCACCCAAGCTCAGATTAACAAAACAATAACTAAGATGAACAGATTCAAGCAGTTTTAAGCCACAAAATTAACAAGAACACAAGTCACATACAAATATCACCAAAAATCAAGATTTTAAGCAGATTTTAGGATTAAGTATGCAAACCTCATGGATGTACATCCACACCCACGAATTTATGAGCTTATGTACTAGCAAGAACAAGTACAAGCTTCCAATAACACTCCTGCTAAGAATCAACAAGGTTAGAAGCACAAGTATAAAATCAGAAATATAAAAAATTCTTGATTGATGCAACTCTTGTCCTCCACACTTGATTATCCCCAAGTTATAAGCCTCACCACACCTTAATCAACACAATTAGGGTGCTATGATCAGCCCTATAACCCAAGAATTCCAAGATAGACCAAGAACTTAGCAAAATATCAAGAAAATGAGGAAAATGTGCAAACTTTTGCACACTCCTCTTTTGAAAACAGGTTTTTGATTCAAATTCAGTAAACTAAGAACATAAACAAGCAATAATAAGATGGCACTTGGTCTTTCTTCAACACACTTAACTCAGATTTCATA
Source organism: Glebionis coronaria (assembly GCA_025667525.1). Taxonomy (NCBI): domain Eukaryota; kingdom Viridiplantae; phylum Streptophyta; class Magnoliopsida; order Asterales; family Asteraceae; genus Glebionis; species Glebionis coronaria. The sequence goes on from CM046874.1 coordinate 176,898,544, forward strand.
AAACTGAAAAAGGGATTTACAAGTGCTTGAACAAGGAAAAACCAAAAGCAAACGTACAAGTGAGACCCTATGGCTTTATATATAGCCTTACAAGTGAGCTAAGAACATATAAAAATGCTAAACCCTAATGCTTGAACTTCCAAAATTTCCCTTTGAGTAGTTTGAATATCTTGGAGTCTTGTGAGGAATTCTTGGCTGTTTGTGGTGATAGCTGGCAAGAAAATGTGATCAAAGGGTTTGTATGAAGCTTAGAAAGTAAGCACAATTGTGGGACATTGGATGACTTGATCTTCTTGTCTTCTTCCTCAAACGTGTAGCAGGGGAGGTCCCATGTGGACACGTGAATGATGTGATGACCAATATTAAGGTTGGGTTGGGTTAACATGATCATTAATCACTAATCTACACCATTTTAAGGTTTAATTACAAGTAATTAAGAAAACCCCAATTGTGTTCTTGGTGAATAGTTAAGTGTTTGATCCGGATTAAGGTGGATTTTATTTAAATGTTGTGTTAAGGCTCCAAGATTAATTAAGTAATTAATCTGGTGAGTGGAAGGTGACATGGCAAAATGGTAGAGTGTGATTGGTTGAAGTGGTGAGTGGGGTGAGGTGGCAGTATGTGGTTGGTTAAGGTAAGAATCATGTCTGGCCAATATTAGTCCTTCTCTTCCTTCCCTTTTGTCATTTCAGTTATAAACCCTATCAACGCCCATTTAAGCTTTATCAACTTTTCATTTTTCATACTTTTGCCCCAAAAACTTTTGTAAAATGATTTTAGGGGTATTTCTTGCCATTTTTGAATTCTTGAAGGACTGATTTGGCATTTCATGATGGATAATGGTCTTGAATTGCATATTTGATATAATGGAGGACTGAATTTGCCAAGTCATAATGATTGAGGGACCATTCTTGCCAAATGTTGAAAGTCAAGGGTCCTTTTTGTAATTTTGGGATTTTCAAAGGACCAAACTTGTAATTTCTTGTACTTTGAAGGACTTAATGATGTATTTGACTTTGTGGAGGATAATGATTGACAATTTAACTTTGTTGAGGGGCTAAACTTGCCAATTCTTCAAAGTAGAGGGCCCTTTTTGTAATTTTGACAAACTTTAGGGACCAAACTTGTAATTATGAGGATACAAGGGTATAAAGTGTCAATTCTTCCATATTGGAGGACCCTTCTTCATAATTCTTCAAATCTTCAAGGGTTTTTTTGGGAAAATTCTTCATTAGGGCTTGGTTCATTGTGCGGCTTCGTTTCCCGTGTTCGTTTTTGTATGATTCTTGTGATCTTTTGCCATTTTCTCAATATCCGTACCTAAAATACACAAGCAACAAACACAAGCATATATATAGGTATTTTGATGATATTTAATGCATTTTAAGCCCTATTTAGACGATGAGACTATGTATAAAAGCAGTCTCATCACTCCCCCATACTAAACCATTGTCGTGCCCTCACGCAATGCTAGAATAAAGTATCGTAGCACCTCCAAAATGTATTTATATTTACTTAATTGAATGATAAACTAGTTACACTACTACTATTTCTACTACTACTTGCGTTTTAGACATAATGTATGATTTTCATCGTAAAATGGGACGTTTAGGTTCATAGAATAGGAACACGTGAATGCTTCGTTTGAAATAATTTCATCGTCCTCGATTTTCACCCCAATTCCATGCCAAGCGTGCAACGAGATCATTGTCATTATAAGTTAGTAATGCTAACACTACTCATATGCCCTAATCACGTACTTATCCTCCCATTATTCCTAAGTTGTATCTCTTATATTTTATATTGTCTTGAATGTTTCACGAGGATACATTGTTTGACTTATGCGATAATAGAGATTTAGGTCTAAAAATAGAGTCCTAACGGTGTAACCAAAACCATCAAATCAATAACCCCTCCCAATAGACAACGATGTCAAAAAATTAAGTTGACAAGAAGAATCGATAAACACGGTTTTATAACGGTTTTGAACATGAGACTTATTACCAAGACTTTTATACGCCCCTAACGGAAGGGCCTTATTATCTTTGGTTTACCTCCATCTTTTATTCAACTTCGCCATGAAGCTTTTATTATGACTTCGGTCTTGCCTTGCCTTTTATTATCCACCTCATCGGTAGTTTTATTAGCCAAAGAAATATATCCTCACGCTAAGGCGAATTTTGGATCTTTAAAGCTTCGAAGATTAAGGCTTGATTCACTTTCAATTTTGCATAGATTTTTCGGCCTTGTGGGGCTTCAAATTGTTTGCTTGATTTAGGTGAGCACTTGAAATCTTATTATTGGGTGAAGCTTTCGATTATTCGGGTGCCAATACTTCAAAACCGTGTCGCTGGCGATACCTTAATGTCTTCCCAATTTAATTACAGGGAAGCTACTAGAAAAGACTAGAAACCCAACAATCCCAACTAAATCGCTAAGTCAATATTTATTAAGCAAAAAATATTTACATGCGAAGGGAGAATAAGCAAACAACGAGAACACATGAGTTTTTGAAAGAATACGAATACTCTACTTTTAGCATAGTAACTTATAATTAACCCTATCATTTCTCGTCCTCATTTAAGAGACTTAGCCTAATGTGTAGTTAAGGAACCAAAGCTAAGTGCTCAACACGCACGGTCGAGTCAAAAATTACTCTTATTCTCGCCATCGGAAAATCTACATTCGTGTCTTCAAACACTTATAAAACATGAGAAAAATTTTAAAATTTGGCCATTTTTAGCCTTATTTTGCAACAAAAATGATAAACAAAAAGATAAACTTTGGAAAGCGTGAAGGTTTGGCAAGGCAAGTATCTATTCACCCCCCCCCCCCATACTAAAGTTAAACATTGTCCTCAATGTTTCGAGTCTAGGGGTGCAAACACCCCCATACTAGAGACGTAGTCGAATGCCTAATCTAGCATGGAAAGGGTGTAACCGTTAAATTTAAAGCCGTTTATGAAGTGTGCTATAAACCTAAGGTTAGAACATCAAAAGGATATATCATGGATATTGAGAAAGTCTTCAAAGCAAACGATCGAGTGCTCCCATAAAACGAACACGAGAGGCTCCAATCGTGAAGATCATGATCATCTAAAGTCCACAATTCACAAACAACCACGAAACAAAGGTTGGAAGGGCACAAATCCCCACACGTTACTATATTAGAAAGCGATAATATGTACATAGGATAAGCATGGGACTCCCCCACGAGGCACCTCGTTTTTGATTACCGAGTCATGAGCTCGACTCGATCCCCTCAATACTAATTATCATTGGGGAAAGTGATTTGGTCGAGGTAGTTCAAGGATGGAACTTCCCCACCAAAGTAGTGCTTCAACCCATGTCCATTCACCTTGAAGTTAGGACCATCATCTTGAGCTAGCTCGATGGTCTCATACGGAAACACTTGAGTCACGGTGAATGGACCGGACCAACGGGATTTCAACTTACCGGAAAATATTTTCAAGCGAGAATTAAAAAGCAAAACTTGATCCCCAATGTTAAAAACCCGGTTTTTAATTTTAGAATCATGCAACTTTTTAGTTTTTTTCCTTATAAATCAATGAATTTTCATAAGCAATGTCCCTCAATTCATCCAATTCATTTAATTGCATTTTCCGGTGTTTTCCCGCGGTCTCCATATCATCATTACAATGCTTTAGGGCCCAATAAGCCTTGTGTTCTAACTCGATAGGCAAATGACAATTCTTTCCATACACAAGCTTATAGGGAGTGCACCCAATGGGCGTCTTATGAGTGGTCCTAAAGGCCTATAAAGCATCGTCCAACTTATCCGACCATAATTGTCGGTTTTCCCCAACGGATCTCTCCAAGATCCTCTTTAACGCTCGGTTTGAAACCTCGACTTGCCCACTCGTTTGTGGGTGATAAGCCGTAGAAAGCCGATGTGTAACCCCATATTTCCTTAGGACCCTTTCGAATTGGTCGTTACAAAAATGGGTTCCACGTTTGCTTATGATCGCACGAGGGGTTCCAAATCGAGAAAACAAGCTTTTCAAGAACTTGACTACCACACGAGCATCATTGGTGGGCAAAGCCTTAGCTTCCACCCACTTAGATAGGTAGTCAACCGCAACGAGAATGCACTTATTACCACGAGATGATGGGAACGGCCCCATAAAGTCTATACCCCAAACGTCAAAGATCTCACACACTTGGATGATATTTTGTGGCATTTCATCTTTTTGTGAGGCTTTTCCTTGTCGTTGGCATGAATCACATGACTTCACAAGATCTTGTGCATCTTGGTAAATAGTAGGCCAAAAGAAGTCGGCATCAAACAACTTTTTAGCCGTGAGATTAGCACCGTGGTGACCACCCGTGGGTCCCTCATGGCAAGCTCTAAGGATGTTAGAAGCTTCGGTGCCAAATACACAACGTCGGATGATTTGATCCGCACAAGTTCGAAACAAGTAAGGGTCGTTCCAAAAGTAGAACTTGACGTCACGAAAGAATTTTCGTTTTTCTTGAGTCGTCATACCCTTAATGATGAAGTTACCCGCATGGTAATTTGCAAAATCCGCAAACCATGGGGTGGTAGAATCAAGCTTAGAATTCACTACACCAAGTGTTTCAAGCGGAAATGTTTCGGTGATTTCCTTGGGCTCGTAAACACTTTGGTGAGGATCTTCCAAACGAGAAAGATGATCGGCCGCTAGATTCTCGGCTCCTTTTTTGTCAACGATTTTGTGATCAAATTCTTGAAGGAGGAGAATCCAATGAAGTAATATAGGCTTAGCATCTTGCTTTCCCATGAGATACTTGATAGCCGAATGATCCGTATACACTATGCATTTAGCTAAGACGAGGTAAGGTCGGAATTTCTCAAATGCATACACCACGGCAAGGAACTCCTTCTCCGTTGTAGTGTATTTTAGTTGAGCCTCGGTCATCATCTTGCTAGCATAGTGAATAGGCAAGAAGTGCTTTTCATGACGTTGCCCCAAAACGGCCCCAATAGCGTAATCACTAGCATCACACATGAGCTCAAAAGGGAGGTTCCAATTGGGAGCAACAAGAATGGGAGCTTCGGTAAGTTTCCTCTTAAGGATTTCAAAGGCTCGTACACAATCCTCGTCAAAGACAAAACGTGCCTCTTTTTCAAGAAGATGTGTAATGGGTCGAGAAATCTTCGAAAAATCCTTGATGAATCGACGATAAAAGCCCGCGTGGCCTAGGAAACTCCTAACTCCCTTAACGGTTTTGGGATGAGGTAATTTGGCGATGACGTCTACCTTAGCTTGATCTACCTCAATCCCCGCTTTGAAGACCTTGTGCCCTAAGACGATTCCACTTTGAACCATAAAATGACACTTTTCCCTATTGAGCACAAGGTTGGTTTCCTCACAACGTTTCAACATTCTCTCAAGGTTCGACAAACACGAAGTGAACGAATTACCAAACACGGAAAAGTCATTCATGAAGACTTCCATCGTCTTCTCGATCATGTCATGAAAAATAGCCATCATGCACCTTTGAAAGGTTCCCGGTGCATTGCAAAGTCCGAATGGCATTCTACGATAGGAAAACGTTCCATACGGACACGTAAACGTAGTTTTTTCTTGATCATGAGGATCGATAGGAATTTGGAAGTAACCGGAAAAACCATCTAAAAAGCAATAGAAATCGTTTCCCGCAAGACGCTCCAACATTTGGTCCATGAAGGGAAAGGGAAAACTGTCTTTTCGAGTGGCTTCATTCAACTTTCGATAGTCAATGCACACTCTCCATTCGGTCACGAGTCTAGTGGGAATCAACTCGTTGGCATCGTTTAGCACAACGGTCATCCCTCCCTTTTTAGGGACACAATGAATAGGACTCACCCAAGGGCTATCGGAAATAGGGTAAATCATTCCCGCGTCAAGGAGTTTAAGTACCTCCTTTTTGATGACGTCGTGAATTTTGGGGTTCACCCTCCTTTGACTTTGGATTGCGGGCTTGTAATCCTCCTCCATCGACAAGTGCGGTTTTTTCATCATTCGAAAGTTCCTTTGCAATAATAACCGGCAACTTGTCGTCCTTCTCCAAATAGACATATTCGAGATGAGGAGGTAAATCTTTCAACTCAAGGATAGGTGGTTCCTCAAGTGAAGATTTGGGCTCAATACTCATAACCTCCTCGAGTGGAGGAAATGGGAAATTGTTAAGAAAATCCTTGATAATCGATAAGTCCTCATCGTTGTCGAGGTCTTCGTTACAAGTACGTGGAACATCGAATTCTTCCAACGTAAAACCACCACCTTCAAATGGGGTGAAGGTTGGTGTCGAATTATCAAGAATTGGATCTAACATAGTGGGATTGCCACTAGTTTCTTCATCACCAAAACCTAGAACTTCTTGTGAAAATTCCTCGCAAACCACGTCAATCATATCAACGAGGTTTATGGTTGCAACGGAATAAACATGATAAATTTGAGAGTTTTGAGTTGCGTTTATAACAAGTTCCTCGTCGTTGAAACGTAAGGTGATCTTTCTAGCATGAACATCGATCTAAGCCATAGACGTATCTAAAAATGAACGACCTAAAATGAGAGGAACTTGAGGATCCGTGGGTATATCAACAACGATAAAGTCTACGGGATAGTAGAACTTCCCCACTTTCACAAAAACGTCTTCCGCCAAACCACATGAGGGAATCGTGGAATGGTCGGCCAACTCGATAGACATTAGTGAAGGAGTAAGATTAGGAAGATTGAGCGACTTGAAGATTGCAAGTGGCATCAAGTTAATGCTAGCACCAAGATCGGCCAAGGCGAAGCATTCCTCCATATCTTGGATTGCACAAGGAATCAAGAATTTACCGGGATCAACGACTTTTTGAGGTATGCGATTAAGATAAACCGATGAACAACTAGACAATTGGTGCAATTTCTCCTTGTTGTTCAACATACTCTTAAAGTTGGCGGCAAATCGAGGCATCATGACCAAAGCATCGGCGAAACTCACATTAAAGTGCAAATCACGAAACATTTTCATAAAAAGCTCAAATTGATAATTGTCGCGCTCTTGACGTTTCTCCTTCCTAAGTCCCGATGGATATGGCAAAGGTGGTGTGGGTTGAGGCATAGTAGGCATAGCCTTTGGAATCTCAGGTTCCAATGGTGGTAAAGGGTCAACCGTAGGTGTGGCATGAGCGGTACTTCGTGGGATTGGGACATGCTCCTTTTGGACCACCACCTCGGGTTCTTCCTCAATTGCTTCCTCAGTAGGAGCAATTGGTTGAGGAGTTAGTTCCTTAAATGTCATACCACTACGTGTGATAATCACTTTCATCTCACCCTTAGGGTTGGATACGGTGTTGCTAGGAAGACTACTCGAAGACGGTTTACACATTATTGCCTCAAACATAGACGAGATTTTATCTTCAAACACGGATTGCTTCTTCTCGGCTTTAATCATTTCTTGTTTAATCTCATGTTGCCCTTGTTCCATTTTTTGTTGGTTTTGTTGTAACCTTGTGACATTTCCTTCCATCTTGTTGGTGTGGATTTTAAGTTCATTAGCTAACTCATTTTTCAACTCTTTCTTCAAGTCGTTCTTAAACTCGGATCTTAGACTAATGATTTCTCTTTGAATATTGTCAAACCTAGCATCATTCCCATTAGCGTATTCAACAAATTCATTTGGAAGATCTTTCAAAGTTTGCAAACGTTTATTGTTTTGAAAATCATTTGATTCTTGTTTGAAATTTTATTATTAGCCCCTTGATTACCATAGTTTCCTTTGTTGAAATTGTTTTTGAAACCAACTTGATTGTTGCGATAGTTGTTGTTAGCATTTTGATTTGAACCAAAACCCGATGGAGTCAATTGATTAGAGCGGGAAACATGACCATTTTGGTTGTAATTTCCTGTGGCCGCGAAGGCACTCGAAGTGTTACCACCGTTGGTAAGGCACTCGGAAAAATCATGACCACCACCACAATACATGCAAGAAACCTCAACCTCTTTAGCCGTAGCGGGAGCACTTTGTTCACCAACTTTAAACTCAATCAAAAGTCCTTTTAGCTTATCAAAAATCTTGTTTTCCAAGTTCGCCTCAATTTGGCAAGCATCGATGGTAGTAGACAAAGAAGGTGAAGCCGAAGACGAAGCCTTACGAACACTAGACGTGCTACGAGGATTATAAACCTTAGATCTATTCTCAATTATCACCAAAGCTTCCTCAACCGTTTTACACAAAAAATTACCACCCGAAGCGGCATTCAAATAGTCCCTTTCATGATCATTAAGTCCATTGTAAAACGTGTCAATTTGATGCAAGTCGGAAAAACCGTGATGAGGACATTCATGTAACATTTCCTTAAACCTATTCCAAGCCGTTGAAAAACTTTCATTAAATTCTTGTGAAAACTTTTAAATCTCGTTTTTCAAGTGCGTGGTCTTAGAGGGCGGAAAAAATTGGTTCACAAACATAGACACGAGATCCTTCCACGTCAATATAGAATTGGGTGGCTCTTTCTCTAACCAAATTTTAGCGGGCCCCACTAAGGAATACGGAAAAAGCATCATCTTAATCGAGTCATTCCAGACATCCTTAAACTTGCAAGTGGCGGTAAGACGATTGAATTGGCGGATATGGTTGTGTGGATTGTCCTTCTCATCACCACGGAATTTGTTGTTTTGGATCATCGATAAAAAACCCGTTTTCACCTCAAAATTCTCCGCAAGGATAGCGGGAATCACAATAGCCTCTCCATAACCCTCGGTGGGTGCTTGAAGTAACTTCATCATAGTTCGATTCGCCATGGTTGGTGCTTCTCTTACAATGGGTTCGTCAATAGGAGACTCCTCACTAGAAAGATTGGGAGTGGGAGTTTTGTTCTTTCGTTTACGTGCACGTCTTTCTTGATTACGAGTTAGCATAAACGTCACGTACAACGAGGGGACGAGCAAAGAAGATTCTTTTTGGTGTTTTGTATTTTTTCAATTTTTTGTGGTTTTTGATTGTACTATCCTTTTTGGATTATGGTGAATGTATTAAGTAGACAAAAATCTACAAATCTCCTCCTTAATCAAATATCTCGATTAAAGAAGCCTCAAGGAATGAAAACAATCACGTGAAGTGAACGCCTTCAATGACTTTAGAACGTTGGTGGAACACCAAAACGTTCAAGAGGGTTTAATCAATGGAAACCAAGAAAATATATATGATACTTAGTAATACTTTGGGCGGCAAAACCCTCGATTAGCTCTCAAAATAAAATACTCACAAGCAAGCGGGGAAACGAGGCGGCGCGAAGCACTTAAGAGCCTTTTTCCTTAGGATATATGTTAATGCAAGTAATGCCTAAAAACATTATTAGTGTTAACTAATCTTTCTTAGTTTTGATCACAACAAACAATACAACACATTTAGTGTAGAAACACAAAATGAATTATTTAACTAACACTATCATCAAGGTAATAATCATATCACTAACCTTTCTTAATCATACTTAGTGATCACTAAAATCATTATCCTTAAAACTCACTTTTGCTAATAAGACAAAAGACTTTTTAATAAACTTTCTTTTTTAGAAAATGTTTTATTAAAATGGAAAATGAAAATTTGAAAATGGCATATTCCAAATGCTGTTAGAATATCCTTTGAAGGGTTTAAATACCTCCGATATTCCTACCCTACTAAAAGACAAAAAAGGGAGCGGAGTCTAGTGGCGGTACCTTAATTAACTACGCGGTACCTTATCGATAAGGAACCGCGGGGTGAGATAAGGTACCGCGCACAGAAGACCGTTACAGATCCGTTATACTTTGTCTCCTTTAAATAGTGGGTCAAATCTCATTTTCCAGCAAGCCTCTTGGACGATTTTCTCAGCCCTCTTTCTATTTTCTATAGCATAATCATTAGTAAATGATCACTTAATTTGTTAAGGATGTTTACATATGATTATCCTCTTGATCCCCTCCTTTACCATGTCTAATGAGAAGATCACTCACTCACTAGTGTTGTGATAAAGATGAATCTATGAGCTAGTCATATTCATCATCATACCTTTTTGTTTTAGGTCAATCCAATGTATTTATGAATACTTGGACTAGTTATGTTCATCCAAGTTATTTGTGGATACTTGGATTTGTTGTGTACATCCATTGCATATGTGTTTGCTTGGATTTGTGTTGTGTAAATCCAAGCTACATGTGTGTACTTGGATAAGTCTAGTTGAGTTGTAATAGATTTGATTAGGAGTTCTCACTAAACTATAAAGTGATGTGGTTGTGTCTTGTGAGTTCTCACTAAACTTTAAAGTGACTAGTAGTTTTGTTGTGTGAAGTTCTCACTTAGCTTCAAAGTGAAGAGTCGTGAAGATTGGTTCTAGCTTTCGATTAGAACTCGACATCTAGCCTTGTGTCGTAAAATGGTGAAGTAGGCAATGTCGTGAAGATTGGTTCTACCTTTCGATTAGAACCCGACATCTAGCCTTGTGTCGTTAAATTGTAAAGTAGGCAACGTCGTGTAGATTGGTCCTAGCTAAAGATTAGGTCTCGACATTTAGCTTAGTGTCGGAAAATAATGTAAGCAACGTTGTAAGGTTTTCTCCGCCGAGAAGGGAGCTTGTGGATATAGTGGAAATCTCGAGTAGGTGTACTCGAGGAGTGGAGTAGAAACGAGGATAGAGCCTCGTTGTCGAACCACTATAAATCTTGGTGTCTTCCCACTAGGTTGTCTCCTTCCTTGCTCTTTACTTATTTCATTATCATTATACTTGCTTATTAGTATTGCTAGTGCATTTCAATTGAACCTAATCATTATGCAACTTAGCTTTAAGTAAAAGATAGTTTTGATATAAACCAAATTGAAAGTAATTTTAATTTGGTCACCAATCGAAGAGAAACTATTCAACCCCCCCCCCCCCCCCCTTCTAGTTTCTACAATTGGTATCAGAGCGATGGTCACTCAAGATCTTTGAAGTATATTGTACTTTAAAACTTGGATCGATCCATTGTCTCCTCAAATTAGAAGGTCTAGTTGTACTAAAGTTTCTCTTTGGTCAAAACTATGTTTTCTTTGAAAAATAGGGCTTTTAATTAAAAATATTGCATCCCACTTAAGATTAGTAGCCTTTATGCATTTTAGATATACTCTTGAAATGTATCTACTAGTTTGCATCTTGCTTTGTGTAGGTACTCATGAAGATCAATCAATTAATTGGTTATGGATTGAGTTACTTGCACTTGTAGAAGAATCATTTTCATTGATCTTCAACATCTTTGAATAATGATACCAAGATGATTGGGAATGATACTAGTCCTTGAAGACTTAGTAGTCATCATAGTCATTGATTGGGCATAGCACTTATTCCTTCATGGATTGCTCTTTGTGGCCAAGTTACGCTCTCGTTCTTCCACACGCCCTTTGATCATTCTTTTGATCATTACTTGACTATGTGCTTGTTCTTGGCATCCTTGCCTTGACATTTATTTGTGGTTTGTGTTTCTTTTCTTTTATCCTCTCAAACCTTCATTGCTTGGATACTTGACTCACTATGGTGATGTAGAGTGAGTTAGTAGAAGCTTAAAGTATCAAGCATGATTTCCATGGTTTGCACCCATACGGTTAGTAGGCCCTTTGTGGGAGAGAAAGTGAATTAACACTTTGCTCATATTTTAGTTTAGACTAAGACTATTATTGAATGTGATCTTACTTTAGACTTGAATAATTGCTTTGTGCTTATTCATTACCAAAGCCGTTTATCGTTTCGCCGGAAAGGCACGTCTTAAACCACTATATATGACACAAGCTCTTCGTTTCTACTACTTGAAGATTGTCATTAATCCTTTGAGCATTGATCCTAGTCTTGATTCACTTCTCTTGACTTCTCTCCACTTAGTCGTTTTGCTACGAGTAGTCGTTTTTCCTTTTCGGTTCTTTTCGATCTTGATTTAACTAGTAATCCTTCATTAAGGCATATTGCTTAGTGTTATGATGATCCAATAATATTCTAAAAGGCTCATGATTTAATTTTAAGTATTTTAGAAAACTGGATTTTCAAAATTTCGCGTTTTTCAGAGATAGAAACCTGCCTCTGTAGGCGGTTCCTTATCTCCGCGGCTCAAAACCCGCGGTACCTTATCGATAAGGTACCACGGGCAGAAACTTTTGTCAGAGCGCCAGTTTTTGTTTTTTATTCTTTTTCAAACCAAACTCTCTATCTCCCAAAAACACACAGCCGACGGATTTTACCTTTTCCACCATTGTTGAAGCTTCCAAAACCTTCAATCACTCAAATTAATTGATTCCAAGTTGTGGGTTTCACTCATCCATCATCTAGCATCAATTACTTGTAAGTATTTTCTTTCAATTTCATCTATTTTGTTCTAGGGTTCATCCTTTCATAATTGGGGATTTTTAAAATTGAAATTGAATTAAAACCTTAATAGGAATGTGGGTTGACATAGTTATTTTACTATGATTCCTTAGGTTCATATTCATTAAGATTTCACTAAAACCCACTTATAGAACAAATCCGAATTTAGGCTAAATGATTTTGGTTGAATTATGGATTTGAGATGAACCCATGAACAAGTAGGTAATGACATTGTTAATGCTTACCTAAAAACCTTGTTTTGAAAAACCAATGATCTAATCCATTGTTGATCTAACATAGATCATGTGTTCTTGGTTAATGATGGAATACACACATTGTGAACATGATAATGATAAGGATTCAATCCTATGTTTGTCAAGAAATTGATATAACACATTTTCATTTTTCGTTTTTCTTTTTGATTTTCATATGAGTGATTGGAGAAATATTGTCTTGTGTTTGTATTTAGGTACTTAATCATGCCTTCTCAATATCAAAAAGATCATCAATACACTAAAGATTATATGCCCGACATCTCCCAAACCTATGCTTCCCCCCAACTTCAAAACACGTTTCCATCCCTTTCCACTCGTTGTTTCCATGAGGGTAGAGTCGTTGACAAGGAAATAACGGGTTATGTCTATATCCTATCTATGTTTGAGCTTTCGGGGTTTGATTGCTTGCTCAACATAGAAGAAGATATTTACCCCTTATTCCTTCTTGAATTCTTTAGCACCTACTCTATGTTTGAATACAATGGACAAATCTTCATTCGTTTCGTATTGAATGATCAATTGATTCAATACTCTCTTGAAGACTTTGGTCAAATTCTCGGTGTTCCATATGAAGGCACTTGTCGTTTTACGGATAAATGGAGACTTGATGCTCTCACGGAATCCTTCGATAAACCTCCAAATGACCACACCGAAATTGATCTAGAGTTCCTTCTTGAAATCGTCTCGAAAGAGTGTGATGGTAACGTTGTGAGAATCCTTCATTCAAATGTACGAAATGTGAATCAATATGAAGTGCTCTCTAGCGACCTTAAGGATTTTATGGTTCAATGGGCCAATATCCTTAGGGAGAATGTCTTTTGTCTTGGTGGAAACCGAGATCATATCCCGGCGTGTATGGTGCATATGTTGAGTTGCATCTTCACATCCACCAAGTACAACTTGGCATTCTATATCGCTCGACGAATCAATTATGCCCTTTCGAAGCCCAAGACAAACCTTCCCTATGCTATGCTTCTAACTCGCCTTTTCAAAAGGGTTGCGCATGATTTTCCCCACCTTGATCTTTCTCGCTTCTACCCGGTTCATCGGGTCATGTTGCCCATTCAAGAGGCATATGCTAGAAAGACAAGAAGTGATCGAGGATCGAGAAAATCTGTGCATCAAGAGATGGATGATGAGGACATGGACATGCCAACAAGTGATGGCGACGGCATAGGTACTAGTTCTCATTTCCACTCTTCGAGTAATTCCCATCCATCCTCAAACCCATTCGAGGATGAATTTGAAGACTTAGCTCCTCCTCCTCATCATTCTAGCGAAGTACCGGAAGATCTCAATATGGAGCATCTTTACCGCGAAAACCTTAGAACTCGAGGGGAATTGCACGAACACCGGGTTGAATCAAGAAAAGGTTTCAAGTTCTTGGGGAATATGATAAAGGGATTGGGGAGGAAGAGAAGGTGAAAGCATTGAAGCTTTTCTAAGATTACATGTTGGTAAACATGTATTGTTGAACAATTTTATTTTATCTTGGATATGTATTAACTTGTGATTGCATGTTAGAATTATCATTTATCTTGTTCCTTAATGTTAATTATGCCATCATATTTGTGTTTTACATAGCTTTGTGCATGCCATATGATAGTTAGCTTATTAGATTATGATCTGTAGTTAACTTTGGCTTGTAAAACCTTTGGGAAAAATCTGGGTTTATCAAAAACTAAAATGGGAAATTTTTGAAAACCTTCTGGTCGCGGTTCCATATCAACCCGCGGTTCCTTATCGATAAGGTACCGCCGGTCCTAGATAAGGAACCGCCGGCCACTGTGCACGATAGCATCTTTGCTTTACACTGTTTTCTTAATTTTGTGTAAACCTTGCATGATTTTCAGTAATAAACTGCATATTTCCTAAACTAGGGTATCTAAATTCATTATTCACCTAAAATTATTTTAACCCATTACTAGTTTGGATCATCCCCTCAACCATTTAAACCCACCTTGTTTGCCATGTTCTTCACACATCAAACATACTTCCCTAAACCTTAAACCACCCTAATCAACCATGGTGTGTACCAAAACCTCAAACACTTCCAAGGCCTCCACCCCAAGAAAAACACTCAAAATAAGGGTTAAGGTAGCTAAGCCTAACTCTTCACCTTTCCATACACCTAAGAATGAGAATGCTCCTATCCTCATTTCTTCATCACCTTCCCCACCTCTTGCTCCATGCAAGACCTCCTCCACCCATGGTACAAACCACTCCATTGGTTCTACCTCCTCTTCATTCAATTCTAGAATGAATGAGCTTTCTTCACCCTTCACTCCAAGTGCACCCTTGTAAGTGACTACTCAACCTCAACCAATCCAAAGCATTCCTTTTGAGAATGACTTTGATGACACTTTGGTGACTTCACCATTTACCCCTCACAACTCACCCATTTCACCAACCTTGGAGGATTTACCTCCACATTCACCCATTTCCTCTTTGGGGAACATGCCTTCTCTTTCACCCACATCTCCCTTGGAGAACTTGCCTCCTCCACCTCCACCCAACTCAAACATCCCAATTTTGGGTGTCCCTCTTTCCCTCCTCTTGGGTGATCCTTACTTTGGGTTTCAACAAACTCATGGTCCTAGATGTCCATGTTGTCTTTACAACCACTTCCTCATCCAAAACTTAAGGATGGATATGTATGGACTTCATAGGGGTTTGCAAGATTTCTTGCTTACTCTGTTCTCCATGCCTCCTCCTAGGAGATGAATGATGGATTCATTTCATAATAAGAGTTTTCAACAACAAGCCAAAGAAAACTATTTATCTAGATTTTATGATAAGCTAGCTATGTATTAGTTAGTTTTATTTATCTTTGTTCTTGTTTCCTTATTAATGAATGTTTCTTGTTGGTGTGTTATGGATTTAGCTTTGTGTGATTCTATCCTTTTATGCACACTAATCAACTTCAATTTGAAATTAAAATTGAACCTAAATCTATCACAACCCCTAAACTTGACTAAAATTGGTTCAAAATGATATCTAATTTATTTTGTCACCCTTTGTCAAGACATTCTTTGTGAATGTGTTGCTTTATGCAACCCTAGCATATTTTGATTATAATAGAGGTAAAAATCCAAGATTTGCAATTTTTTGAAAAAGTCTTAGTTTTTCCCAAAACCCAGGAAAAACATGGTTTAAAGTCCTCTGGACGCGGTTCCTTAAGGACCCGCGGTTCCTTAGCGATATGGAACCGCCGGTCCACATAAGGTAACGCGGCCAGAATGAGACTTTTGACGAATTTTTGGTCAAAACCTTTAAACCCTATTCCCAGTCAAGATTCCTTGTTTACTCAAATTGACTAAACATTCCTTGACAATACACATTTTGTATTCAAAATCTTACCTTGATTACATTTTACTTATACCCCAACCTTGAGAATTCATTTTCACATTACCTTGAGATATCATTCTCACACTCTCACAATGCCTAACTCCTACATTCCTAACCTTGACATTTCTTTGTCACAACCCCACTCACCCAAAGCTTGCTCATCCAAGCTTCCAAAGAAACCGAAAATCTCGGTTCGACCCGTTTGGGTTAAGAAGAATGAACCATCTTCGTCCAAACCACCCAAAAACCCTACCTTCTCTCTAATCAAGTATTGGAATGAGACTTACTCCATAAACCCCATCACCGGAGCAAAAGAACATGTTCCACCACCACCACAATCCTTCACAACCCCCCAACTCAATGACCTTGCCACCTTCCCAAACCTTACAAGGCATTGTGAAAACACTCCCAAACCGTTTAGCCCACCACCTCCAAACCCTAAGTTTGATGCCATACCCACATCAAATGATTTTGTGTTGCATCATGGATCCTCGTGTGATTGTTGCCGTTTTCAACAAATTGAACTTGCTCGTGTGTATGAAAAGTTAAATTTTCTTGAATTCCTCCTCACTCGACCTCCTATTCAAGTTTTCGTTCCGGTGAACAAAACTTCGAATGATGCATCGTCGTCTTTTTAGTTTTATTTTTTGGCAATCTTGGAAAATATCACTATTAGACTAGCTTATGATTAGTGGTTTATTTTCCATATGTATTGCTTTTATATACTCATACTATGTGTATGACTATCCTCTTTGTTGTATTATTTTTTTTACTTGTGTGTTATTTGTGTGCTATCTAATTAGTTCTATTTTTGAGTTGATCTTGGTTAAATTTTTACAATTGCTTATGGGTGATTCCATCAATTCTAAAGCTTTAACCCATTGATAAGCTTATCATCTTCATTTTATTGAAGTTTGATTTTGTCAATTATCTCTTTGGACATACTTAGCAAAATACTTGCTTCTAATTTGAGATTTCTTCTCTTTCTCCCTCTCAAGTTACTTAGTAGGTAGTGACCATATATACATTGGTGTTTCTTTCCTTTCTACTAACCTTTGTGTAACATGTCACCTTAGCTCACAAACTTGGTGCCCCAAGCTAGGGGAGCAACCACCAAGGGGGAGCTACTAGCAAAGTTCGATGCACTTCAAAGACTTATGCTAACCTTTTTGCTACGACAAAGGGGGAGAAATGATAGTGATAAACTAGTTAATAATTCCATAGTTTGTGTTTATACGTAAATGAGTTTATCGTTTGTCGTAATCAAAAAGGGGGAGATTGTTAATGCAAGTAATGCCTAAAAACATTATTAGTGTTAGCTAATCTTTCTTAGTTTTGATCACAACAAACCATACAACACATTTAGTGTAGAAACACAAAATGAATTATTTTACTAACACTATCATCAAGGTAATAATCATATCACTAACCTTTCTTAATCATACTTAGTGATCACCAAAATGATTATCCTTAAAACTCACTTTTGCTAATAAGACAAAAGACTTTTTAATAAACTTTCTTTTTTAGAAAATGTTTTATTAAAATGGAAAATGAAAATTTGAAAATGGCATATTCCAAATGCTGTTAGAATATCCTTTGAAGGGTTTAAATACCTCAGATATTCCCACCCCACTAAAAGACAAAAAAGGGAGCGGAGTCTAGTGGCGGTACCTTAAGTACCTACGCGGTACCTTATCGATAAGGAACCGCGGGGTGAGATAAGGTACCGCGCACAGAAGACCGTTATAGATCCGTTATACTTTGTCTCCTTTAAATAGTGGGTCAAATCTCATTTTCCAGCAAGCCTCTTGGACGATTTTCTCAGCCCTCTTTCTATTTTCTATAGCATAATCATTAGTAAATGATCACTTAATTTGTTAAGGATGTTTACATATGATTATCCTCTTGATCCCCTCCTTTACCATGTCCAATGAGAAGATCACTCACTCACTAGTGTTGTGATAAAGATGAATCTATGAGCTAGTCATATTCATCATCATACCTTTTTGTTTTAGGTCAATCCAATGTATTTATGAATACTTGGACTAGTTGTGTTCATCCAAGTTATTTGTGGATACTTGGATTTGTTGTGTACATCCATTGCATATGTGTTTGCTTGGATTTGTGTTGTGTAAATCCAAGCTACATGTGTGTACTTGGATAAGTCTAGTTGAGTTGTAATAGATTTGATTAGGAGTTCTCACTAAACTATAAAGTGATGTGGTTGTGTCTTGTGAGTTCTCACTAAACTTTAAAGTGACTAGTAGTTGTGTTGTGTGAAGTTCTCACTTAGCTTCAAAGTGAAGAGTCGTGAAGATTGGTTCTAGCTTTCGATTAGAACTCGACATCTAGCCTTGTGTCGTAAAATGGTGAAGTAGGCAACGTCGTGAAGATTGGTTCTACCTTTCGATTAGAACCCGACATCTAGCCTTGTGTCGTTAAATTGTGAAGTAGGCAACGTCGTGTAGATTGGTCCTAGCTAAAGATTAGGTCTCGACATTTAGCTTAGTGTCGGAAAATAATGTCAGCAACGTTGTAAGGTTTTCTCCGCCGAGAAGGGAGCTTGTGGATATAGTGGAAATCTCGAGTAGGTGTACTCGAGGAGTGGAGTAGAAACGAGGATAGAGCCTCGTTGTCGAACCACTATAAATCTTGGTGTCTTCCCACTAGGTTGTCTCCTTCCTTGCTCTTTATTTATTTCATTATCATTATACTTGCTTATTAGTATTGCTAGTGCATTTCAATTGAACCTAATCATTATGCAACTTAGCTTTAAGTAAAAGATAGTTTTGATATAAACCAAATTGAAAGTAATTTTAATTTGGTCACCAATCGAAGAGAAACTATTCAACCCCCCCCCCCCCCCCCCCTCTAGTTTCTACAATATATTTTATAATATCCGCTTTATACCCACCTTATAGTTTGTATTTTTCAAGATTGAGCCTCACGAAAGTATTTATCTATTTTTGGCTTTTTCTTTGGTGTGAGATTCGAATACAATGATTGGGTAGTGACCTCCCAAGTCAAGGTTGTGATTTCTCACATATTTGGAGTACTTGTGAATTTATTGTTCTACGTATACACTATAGTAATAGTATTCACACAAAAACCGAAAACCGATAATACGTATTAGTAGAGTGATACTAATACAAATACTATTTATGGTTAGTATATAAAAACAACAATTCCAATCAAAATACAACACGCCTCCCCAGCAGCGGCGCCAAAATGATGTAGTGATTTTACTACTCTTTAGGAAAAGAGAGCAAATAGGGCAAGTAATGAATACGACGATTTAGGAAAACTGTGTATTAATGACCCTAAAATGAGTTCCTTCTCAAGGAGGCTAGTGTGTTATGTGTGTAATGACTTGGATTAAATTTGTGATTATATTGTTGAGAAAGAAAAATAGAAATGAGATTAGAAGAGAATGACGGTTACGAAGACGGATTAAACTAAGTCGAAAAAGGTGTACATGTAAAACCGTAAAAAGCACTAAAATTAAAATTTTACCCTAAAAATTCCTAAAAATACCAAAAATCACAATAATATTCTAAGGGTTTACAAAAAATCCAAACTTGCCAAAAGCTTTTAATTAATTAGATAATGACTTTTTAATGCTAATTAAAGCCCTAAAAATCAAAATTAATTATCAAAAAGTCCCAAACAAGATTTTAAAGTTTGTAAACCTCAAAAATACCCTAATTAAGCTAAAAAGTATTTTTCAAAATTTTAAAACCAATAAAAACTATTTTTAAACAATTAAAAACTACTAAAATCAATTAAAACTTAAATTAATTCTAGAAAATAATTAAAACACTCTAAAAATATTTGAAAAATTGGAAAATTCCTAATTAACTGTTTAGAACCTAGGAAAAATATAAAACTTAGAGAATCAGACTTTTAATTTTTAACAATAAAATAATATTAAAATATTATTAAAAATCCAAAAATAGTAAAAAATTCTAAAAACTTGCAAACTAGCTTAATTTAACCTAAATAACTCAGAAATGAAAGTGAAATTACCTAAATACCCTTAATGGGCCTAGAGAATGGGCTAAACCCAAAACAGAACCTTATTGGGCCAAATTTGGGCCCAATAATAAAAAGTGTTCAAAATAAGCCCAAAAAGCATTGGTTGACTCAAAATTTGATTTTAAACAACTTTTTCTAAAGGCCCAAAAGCTGAAAGTGTGAAATAAGCTAGCTTATACCAAACAACTTATTCTTAATGGGCTTTTTGGCCGATTAAGCTATAAGCCAATGCCATAAGCTGAAATTAAACACACAAGCTTCTTTTGTCCAAAATAAGACTTCTGCAAAAAGAAATTTGAAATAAGCCCAAGGAATAAGCCTGAAAATGCAATAAGCAATCTACAGAAAACGACAAAATAGTCGTTTTTGAGTTCTAGGCCACCCCAAGTGCTGATTCAAGTTCCTATAGCTTTTAAATGACTTAATTAAGCAAAATCAACAAAGAAATTTCAAATAAGATGACTCAATAAGCTGGAAAAAGCAAATAAGCACTTATGTATAAGTCAAATAAGTTGGTTTTCTAGTAAAAAGTCAAAGTCAAAGTCCAATAAGCTCCAGTTTACTCAAATGGGTCAAATAATGAAGACCTATTACAAAAAATAAGTTGTTGCAAGTCTGGATAAGCTAAAATATCTTATTGATAAGTTGAGTTCAAAATAACACTAGTAGGGGCTAGTTTTGGGTGTTGAGCAGTGGAAACTTTTTCCACTGCTTGACTTGTTTGACTTTTTGTCTTTAGTGACTTTTTTGGAGATTCAGATTACACAAAGGCACCCAAATGATCTTTGGATCAAAAGGAGTCAAGAACAATCAAAATATCACAATTACAAACACCCAATTGATACAGTTTAATCAATAAAGCACCAGATATGATACAGACATGAACAAATAAGCAGTTGAGCACTTATAAGCAGTTTTAGCAATAATCAGCCAACCAAATTCAACCAAATGCATACACAAGCTATTATAAACTCTAATGAACAAGTTTAAACAGTTTTCATGCAATGGCTTAAAGCCTAAATCAAGATTCAAGCTTATGAATGTTACTGATGAACACTAACACATGCAGTTTTACACTTTGCTGATGTATTTGACCAATAAGCCAGATTCAACACTCAATATCTATCAAATAAGTTATAATAATGACGTTTTAACAACTTTCAACCCTAAGCATGCACAAATAGATTTCACCAAAATCTTAGGTCAAAAACAGTTAAATTCACCAAGTTATAGCAAATTGTTTGAATTGAAGTTTCAAACCCAAAAACTTGCAGCAAAACACTCTCAACAAGGCATATATCAGATACCAAGCACAAACAATACCTTCTAACAACACAATACCAAGATGCAATCACAAACAGGTAGACCCAAACACCCCTTTATCTTTTCAAATCCAAAATTTTCAAAGAAAAAGTGAGATTCAAGACCACCCAAGCTCAGATTAACACAACAATAACTAAGATGAACAGATTCAAGCAGTTTTAAGCCACTAAATTCACAAAAACACAAGTCACATACAAATATCACCAAAAATCAAGATTTTAAGCAGATTTTAGGATTAAGTATGCAAACCTCATGGATGTACATCCACACCCACGAATTTATGAGCTTATGTACTAGCAAGAACAAGTACAAGCTTCCAATAACACTCCTGCTAAGAATCAACAAGGTTAGAAGCACAAGTATAAAATCAGAAATATGAAAAATTCTTGATTGATGCAACTCTTGTCCTCCACACTTGATTATCCCCAAGTTATAAGCCTCACCACACCTTAATCAACACAATTAGGGTGCTATGATTAGCCCTATAACCCAAGAATTCCAAGATCGACCAAGAACTTAGCAAAATATCAAGAAAATGAGGAAAATGTGAAAACTTTTGCACACTCCTCTTTTGAAAACAGGTTTTTGATTCAAATTCAGTAAACTAAGAACATAAACAAGCAATAATAAGATGGCACTTGGTCTTTCTTCAACACACTTAACTCAAATTTCATAAAACTGAAAAAGGGATTTACAAGTGCTTGAACAAGGAAAAACCAAAAGCAAACGTACAAGTGAGACCCTATGGCTTTATATATAGCCTTACAAGTGAGCTAAGAACAAATAAAAATGCTAAACCCTAATGCTTGAAATTCCAAAATTGCCCTTTGAGTAGTTTGAATATCTTGGAGTCTTGTGAGGAATTCTTGGCTGTTTGTGGTGATAGCTGGCAAGAAAATGTGATCAAAGGGTTTGTATGAAGCTTAGAAAGTAAGCACAATTGTGGGACGTTGGATGACTTGCTCTTCTTGTCTTCTTCCTCAAACGTGTAGCAGGGGAGGTCCCATGTGGACACGTAAATGATGTGATGACCAATATTAAGGTTGGGTTGTGTTAACATGATCATTAATCACTAATCTGCACCATTTTAAGGTTTAATTACAAGTAATTAAGAAAACCCCAATTGTGTTCTTGGTGAATAGTTAAGTGTTTAATCTGGATTAAGGTGGGTTTTATTTAAATGTTGTGTTAAGGCGCCAAGATTAATTAACTAATTAATCTGGTGAGTGGAAGGTGCCATGGCAAAATGGTAGAGTGTGATTGGTTGAAGTGGTGAGTAGGGTGAGGTGGCAGTATGTGGTTGGTTAAGGTAAGAATCATGTCTGGCCAATATTAGTCCTTCTCTTCCTTCCCTTTTGTCATTTTAGTTATAAACCCTATCAACGCCTATTTAAGCTTTATCAACTTTTCATTTTTCACACTTTTGCCCCAAAAACTTTTGTAAAATGATTTCAGGGGTATTTCTTGCCATTTTTGAATTCTTGAAGGACTGATTTGGCATTTTGATGATGGATAATGGTCTTGACTTGCATATTTGATATAATGGAGGACTGAATTTGCCAAGTCATAATGATTGAGGGACCATTCTTGCCAAATGTTGAAAGTCAAGGGTCCTTTTTGTAATTTTGGGATTTTCAAAGGACCAAACTTGTAATTTCTTGTAATTTGAAGGACTTCATGATGTATTTGACTTTGTGGAGGATAATGATTGACAATTTAGCTTTGTTGAGGGGCTAAACTTGCCAATTCTTCAAAGTGGAGGGCCCTTTTTGTAATTTTGACAAACTTTAGGGACCAAACTTGTAATTATGAGGATACAAGGGTATAAAGTGTCAATTCTTCCATATTGGAGGACCCTTCTTCATAATTCTTCAAATCTTCAAGGTTTTTTTTTGGGAAAATTCTTCATTAGGGCTTGGTTCATTGTGCGGCTTCGTTTCCCGTGTTCGTTTTTGTATGATTCTTGTGATCTTTTGCCATTTTCTCAATATCCGTACCTAAAATACACAAGAAACAAACACAAGCATATATATAGGTATTTTGATGATATTTAATGCATTTTAAGCCCTATTTGGACGATGAGACTATGTATAAAAGCAGTCTCATCAAAGCCCGAAAAGTGGGAACTTGGAAGGAAAACCTTCGACCAATCAAAATAAAAGAAAAGGGTCGTTCATTAAAGACCGTAGTTGATGGTTACGAGGACCATGAAAAAGGGAAATGCGACAGCCATAGTAAGAGGTACTTACATGAAAAAGGGTAAACGAAAAGATGTAGGTTGTTCAATCGATCCCATCTTAGATTCAATCGTGGGCCAAGAAATCTAAGTTTTCACATCTAAATAACTAAAACTAATCTCAACTAAAACGTTTAAATTTTCAAGTATGACCAACCCTTTTTTTTAAAAATTATCTCCTATATCTACATCATCATATAACCAGCAAAATAATTGAACCATTTCTCATTTTCAGTACTCCTAAAACTTTACATAGTAAACACTAACTATTGATCAATCTAACGCCTTTCTGACAAACATATAAACATAAAATGGCACAAGATTGACCGTTAATATGTGCCTTCATAGCTTCATCAACCTTCATAGCTTCATCAACCTTCATAGCCTCATCTGTATTGTCATCTATATAACAAATATTAAAACAAAATCAATTATTTGTATTTTCATAACCTATAATATCATCAAAACAAATACAAATCATCAAAACTTTAATAATACTGTTACGAAATAAAAACCCTAACCTTTTTTTGATTTTCCTTTAGTCTTTTTTTAAACTCTAACTAAATCAAGTCTTCAATAATAGTGTTAGCAATCGGATCATCATATCTACAGTTGGTTCCATACTTATCCATCACATAATCAATCATCTCAGCAGTAATCGGGACTTCTGTAAATCAATATATGCATCCAGTCACTTAGGTTTGATTTATCAGGGTTTGAAGATTTGTTACTGTTTGTGGCTGGGTGGATGGGTGGTTGATTCATCATTTGGCTTCCATATATTGAATGCGTGTGTGTGTGTGTGTGAGTGGAGTGAGTGATTAATGGACGGGGTACAGGTGCAATATATCAAGTTGCATGTAAAGAAAAGGCTTCACTTTTTAGACACGTTGGGTGTGTGTGGCGCAACAGGTTGATGTCAGGACTGGAGTTAAAGCTTATATAATATAAGTCGAGTTTAAAATTTGTATTTTTTAGATTTTTGTTACATTAACATATGATTATTAATTAATAATAATAATACATGATATTATAAGTAATTATTAATTAATAATATTTCATGATTTTATTAATTGAACTTTACCTTACATGATTATTGTATAATTAAATTAAAGCATCTTATTAATTTAATTAAACCTTAGTTAAAAATGAATATAAATTAATTAAGCTAAGTTTCTTAATTAATTAAATATAACATGAATAATTATATTAATAATTATTTTAACCTAACGTTTATTTAAATAAAATGTCCATGTTTAATTATCATGATAATTATATTAATAATTATAACATAAGTCTTGTTTATTGATTATATAATATAAGTCGTGTGCTTAAATGGTATTATGACTTATTTCAACAAGCTCACGTCTGAACGTAACATAAAAGATGATTAATTTGTTATCTGATTTATTTTAAAACCTTAAAGTTTAAAAAAAAATATGAAATATCAAACCCATCTATCTCGAATGATGCTAACCCTAAACCCTAAATCATAAACCTTAACCAATTAAACCATAAACCTAAATTAAACCTTAAACCAATAATAAAACTTAAATCCTAAACCTTAAACCATTTAACCCTAAACCATAAACCCTTAAACCATAAACCTTAATTAAACCATAAATCATAATCCTGCATACCATAAACCATAAACCATAAACCATAAACCTTAAACCCTAAACCCTAAGCCCCGAACCTTATACCGATGAACCCTAAACACTAAATCATAAACCTTAAACCATTTAACCTTAAACTACAAACCTTAAACCATTAATTAAACCTTAAACCACAAACCCTAGCTAATTAAACCATTAATCCTAAACCTTAAACCATAAACCCAAAAACTTAAACCATAACCCTAAACACTATATCATAAACCTTAAACCATTTAAGCTTAAACTATAAAC
Source organism: Glebionis coronaria (assembly GCA_025667525.1). Classification (NCBI taxonomy): domain Eukaryota; kingdom Viridiplantae; phylum Streptophyta; class Magnoliopsida; order Asterales; family Asteraceae; genus Glebionis; species Glebionis coronaria. The sequence continues at coordinate 176,924,001 of CM046874.1, forward strand.
CTTAAACCATTAATTAACCCTTAAACCACACACCCTAGCTAATTATACCATTAATCCTAAACCTTATACCATAAACCCAAAAACTTAAACCATAAACCCTAAGCCCTATACTGTAAACCAATAAACCCTAAACACTAAATCATAAACCTTAAACCATTTAACCTTAAATTATAAACCTTAAACTATTAATTAACCCTTAAACCATAAACCCTAGCTAATTAAACCATTAATCCTAAACCTTATACCATAAACCCAAAAACTTAAGCCATAAACCCTAAGCCTTATACCTTAAACCAATAAACCCTAAACATTATATCATAAATCTTAAACCATATAACCTTAAACTATAAACATTAAACCATGAATTAACCCTTAAACCATAAACCCTAGCTAATTAAACCATTAATCCTAAACCTTAAAACATAACCTCTAAAGTCTAAACCATACAACCTAAACCTAAAGCAATATACCCTAAACCCTAAATCATAAACGTTAAACGATTAATTAAACCTAAAACACGAACTCAGATTAAACCATAAACCCTAAACATAAAGCACTTCATTAATCCTAAACCATAAACCCTAATCATAAACCACTTCATTAACCCTAAACCATAAACCCTAAACCATAAATCCTAAACCTTAACCCTCAACCCTATACCTTAAACCATAAACTTTAAACCTAACCCTAACCCATTACCAAACTAGAATGTTATCACCCTAACCTTATTAAACCGACCATTCAAAATCTACGTCATTCATATTAAATTACTTGTGATGATTATTTAAGGTGATTGATATAAAGCTCAACTAAATCCCATATACTGCATAAAAACCAAAAGATATTTATCTCGCGGTTGTCAAGCATTATTATAACCTAATATATTTAAGTTATTTAACTATAATTTTATGTTTAAAATTAAAGTAATATTTTAATTTAATGTTTAAAATTATAAACTTTTGAAAGTTAGTTAATTTTGACGAAAATGTTTTTAATAAAAATACAATGTATATGCTTTTTTATTTACTTATTATTTTTTATTATTAACTTTTAAAAATTAAATGTTAATTATAATTTTATTATTAAGTAAATTAAATATTTATATTTTCATTAAACACACATAATATCCGGTAACCATCTTGTAACCACCACCATTTTCCCCACCATTTTCACAATCACACACTACACACAGGAAGAACGAATCCTAAATTAACCACCCAATAAATGATCAAAAAAATAAAACCTCATACATAATAGTCGCCAATCTACACAATCATTAACGACATGAAACATCATGTTAGAGGTAATGCAACAATCAGTATTGCTAATTTAAATATTAGGGTTCATATGAATCGTGTAAGTTTGTTATGATATTAGGGTTTACACTAATTTTAAATGCATGTATGTGGACCTATGTCATTTTTAATTAACGTGATTCAATTTATAGGATTAACCCTTCTTAATGTGTTAGTATGGTCTATGTTTCAATCTAGGTTATGGTTTTTGTTAATGTGTTTGGATATGGTCCCATGGTATATTATAGTTTCAGGTTATTTTGGTAAGATATTGTTTTAGGTTTTTTGAAATCAGTTGGATATGGTCCCCTATACAAACATATGCATAACCAAATCCAAATTTTATTAGGGTATCCACAACCATGCTACACATACTGCCAAACACTCCCTTCATCGACATATAACTAACATTAATATGTACATGTTTTTAGAAGTAATTCATATTGAATCAAACACTTCATCATCTACTTCTGAAAGTGCTAAGTTTCGCCCACCCCTAGCAATACAAGTCCGATTCATAGTTTGCCAAGAAGTTCTTCAAGTACTCACTATTTTCGTCCTCCAATGTTTCAAACTCCTATTGTAGTCATACATAATGTCACAAGTTCTTCATCTATTCGTCCTTCCTTGTTTCAAACTCTTAATGCCACAAGTTCGTCCGCTCGAGTTCGTCCTCCCGCTGTTCGTCCTCCTTTGCGTCTAACTAAAATTTTAGGTGCACCTAATGCCACAACTTCTTCCAAAAAAGTCTGTCCTCCCTCTATTCGTCCTCCGTGTTTAGAAACTCCTATTGTATTCCAACCTACTGCAGAGGATAAATCAGATTCATCTTATAAGGAGGAAGACACTAATGATGTCGAGGTAGATTCTAGTGATGAGGAGGAAGATAAAAAGTGATGAGGAGAAAGACACAAGTGATGAGGATTATGAGTTAAAACTTAAGAAGAATAGCAATTCTAAAGTTAAAGCTGTTTAAACTTAAAGTTTAAGGTTGAATGTAACACATTGTGAATTTTTAATTTATTCAACTTAATGCTACGTCAGGTTCAAAGTCAAAGCCGACTACTTACTCCAAAGGATATAAGATTTCAAACAAGGTATAGTTAAGTTGTTATGTGTTTATGCATAAAGATGTATACCTTTATACCATAGATTAATTGTTTTAAACACATAATGTGGTCAAATTTCAGGAGGAATGAGAAAACAGAGATTGGATTAGAATGAACCCTTTCTTTGACTCTACCGATGAAGAATTAGTTGTTCAAGCTGATGCTCCAAGACGAAAGCACACTCCCAGATCAAAGCACACTCACAAAGTTCAATCATCTCAAGTTAAAGCTCCAAGACCAAATGTCGTTGTTGGCCTAGCCAATAAAAAACTTAAAAAGAAATTGCTGGGAAAAAGGTTCGGTCAAGGAATGCTGCAGTGGGGGAGCAACAGCAAAGGCAAAATAAAGGTTGGATGATGTCAGTTCTTCCTCTTTAATATGAACAATTTTTTGTGTCTTGTTGGTCTGCTATTGCTAGGCACCTGTTGTATTATCAACTTACAGGTTGCAACAATTTAATAGATTTATATGCATTACTAGCATTATGAAACAATTATCCGTTATCTGTAATCAACAGTATGTGTTTGTTAACTAGTTAATATAAGTACTTTTAGTCCATGTACAATCTAATATATGTACTCAAGCAATTATCAGTTATCTATCAAAGGTTTTTTGGTTGAATGTTAAAATGTGTAAATAATTTGTTCAAACTTTCTTTTTACCAGGAAACTCAAAGGGAAAGTTTACCTAGTTTGAATGTTTAATTTGGAGGAAAATTGGAGATCAAAATATTTGGTTGTTTAATTTTTGTATTTGGAGCCAAAATTTTCACGAAAATTTTGAATTACCATGATAAGTTAATGCATATGCAGTTTCCATATTTTTCGAACTCCATCTCCATCTCAAACCCTGATTTCTCTCCAAAATCACAAATATACAAAACTCAATTACTTTTTCATTAGTTTCATACCATTTCCACTTATTGTCTTGTACACATCGATCTGTGGTCAATAATCATGAACACTGTAAACGATGATCAAGAGAATATGGTTAATGATGATGATTTAAATGATGATTCTTTAGTTAATAATCATGATGTAAATCACCATAATCCAAGAGATTATGAATCAGAGGATTATGGTGATCAATTAGATGAGGATGAAGATATTAGTAAACAAAAGGTTGTAAATAGGAGGGGTATAACTAGGTTATCTAAGTTTAGGACAAAATATGGAAAAGCAGGTGTCATGAAGATAAATGTAAACTTTGATGCACTGAATAGAATATCAGGGCCAAACAGATCAGTTTTATCAGTTTTGTAGGAGACATGGTTCGGGAGCATATAGGATTGAAGATTCTATCGTGGAAATATGTGAAAGAGTAAGAAAAAAACTTTGGGTTGGAACCACGGTACACATACAAATTTTTTTTACCCAACTATTAGTCTTATTCCTGCATTACTTTAACATTGTGTTAATATGTGTAGATATACTTTGAAGTTGATGTGTCCTTCAAAAAGTTGGTTATGAATAAGCTAGGTGAACTTCTAAGAAATTTCAGAAGTAAAATGGCAGCAAAGCACATAGTTCCCAACCTAGATACACCTGCGAAACTAAATGAAGTTCCAAAGGCTTATAGAGAAATCGTCAATGTCGAACAGTGGGTTTCTTTTGTAAACCACACGGCCACAGAAGAATTTAAGGTTGTTAATTTCTATTTTGTTTTACATTTCTAAGCACAATATCTATGCATTGTTTGGAAATTCCGTATGATAAACACACTCTGTTACATACATCATTCATATTACAAGCTCTGACATTAGTATAAAAAACAGCACATACTAGAACTTCTCATCCATTAATCTCTTTTGTTAAGTAAAATCAGCTGCAAATAAATTGGCGCGTACTAAGTGTCTTTATCAGCATACAATGGGACGTGGTGGTTATGTTTATATAAAAGAGAAAATGGTAAGGTTATATTGGTGTAATACCATAACACTGTTGTCTATATTGGTTTAACTTTTCAACTGTATGTATTTGATGCTTGGAAGATCAAAAAAGAAGAAATTGAACCAGATCAAGAACCCCCATGTGGTGTATTGTGGTTTAACGGAAGGGTCAGAAAAGACGGAAAAGAGATAGATGATGAAACAATCGAAATGGGCACTAAGATTGTAAGTGTTATTGCAAATTTTTGTATATTATGTTTATATTCGTATAATAAATTATTTACCATTTTTTGTGTGCAGATGGAAGTAGAGGAATAGATCAGAGATGGAACCTTGACGGTTTCTAGTGGCACAGATTCATTATCACATGTATTAGGGAAGGACAAGGGAGGTTATGCAAGATGAGTGGGAGGTAGAGTTACGTGCAGGAAGTTCTTTGATCTTCCTAGAAAGAAACAAGGAACTGATGTCAGAATTGCAATGCTTGAAACTGAACTTGATAAGGAGAGACAGGCGCGTAAAGATAAAGAGATTACAGTCACTCAATTAACCACCCAGATGTCACAAACACATGAAGTTCTTAATAAAATGTTGAAAGTTATGTCTACACATGGGGTTAATATAGAAGAGTTAATGCCAAACCAGTCAAAGTAAGACTAGTTTTCTAATTTTGATACGATAATTTTCAGTCTGTAATACCAATAACAATTAACATACTTATATATTGCAAGTATTACGACTGGAAACTAATACATTAAATACGATACCTAATAAAGATCAAAGGAAGTGGATAAGTGGTGGTGGAGTTCAGAATGGTGTGATAATTCCAAAGTCTAAGGCAACTGCAACTGCGAACAAGGATTTGGACACTGCAACTGCAACTGTGAACAATAAGTTATAAAAAAACCATGTTTGGTTTTAAATTGAACATACATGACTGATTTACTGTGTTGTATATATATACAGGGACCTGTTAGAACTAGGGCATCAAAAAATAAGACTAGATCGTTGGAAAAGAAGTCTCCACTTCAAAATTCCCAATGTCAAGAATATATTTCTCCAGCTTCCGGATCACAAGAAAATCTGTCTCCCTCGTCACAACAAGACGTACCTATTTCATGATTACGAAAGAAGTGTACACCTTCTAAATCGAAAGTAAATAAGTTTCCACCACACTGCCAGATGTAAGTATTTCATTATTATTCATATAATTACTTGTTTAATTCTTTTCTCATTAATGCATGCAAACATATTTTCTTCATACATTTAAGTGCAAATTGTGGAACATCTCTAGGAAAATTATCATTGGTAACGGTACGGCATACAAGTATAAGCATTGAGACACTGTAATGATTCATAACCAACCACTGCCAAAAAATTGCTACAAAGTTTCACTAGATAAATCCCTAGTGGATGCAACATTCATACCTGATGACAGAAATAATGGTTTAAAAACTGTTAAGGATGTAGAAGGTAGTTTTGTGGCATGGCCAAAGGAAAATGTTATTTTTGATCAAAAGGTACATACACTTGATTTATCATCGTACATATATGTAACACCCCTAAATTACCACGCAGCGGAATACCACATTGGGCGCTACTAATAGTACATCGCACACAATCATAGACAACGACCTCAAAAGAGACGTTAAAATAATATACAATCTTGTCTAAAAAGTTTCCCATCCCAATATATATATATATATATATATATATATATATATATATATATATATATATATATATATATATATATATATATATATATATATATATATATATATATATAATCAAAGTAGCGTTGGTCCCAAAAACCGTTACCGATACATCACATTCATCAAAGACTTAAAAGTTAGTTATTTAGTTCAACGGATGGAAAAACAAAGTAAATTTTATACAATTAAGCACCAACTCCCTCCTCACATGCTCCGCTGCTATCCATCTTGATTACCAGAAATACATGCTTAAAATCATCAACACAATGGTTAAGCAAGTCTATAGGTTTTGCAAATCATCAGTTGAACACAAGTAGAAAACCAATCATGATTGTCAATCAACAATTAGGGCATCTCGTATAAATAGCAAACGCTATGTGATTGTATTAAGCTCATGACACCGACCCTTTAACTTAGTCACCCACGCCTAAAGCCGGCATGACTATATGAATTCGAGTGCCCCTACTAGGGTATCAACTGCAAGTATACCACATTCTTATTCTTGTAAATTATCCTTCCCAGAGGTTACTCAGCGTAAAGCCCTGGTCTCAGATAGGGTCGTCAGCCCAATAGTACTATCATCTGAATAAGCGGCTATTTCCAACTCACAACATCATGTCAGAACATAGTTAACGGCTCATGAATTTAGGGACTTTTGCAATTTAGGTACTTATACAATCACGACAATCATTCAACAACATTTGGTCCAAACAATCAATCACGAATTGTGTTCCTTTTCATTTCAAATATCATGTATCCCCCTCGCGGGTTAAAATCATTTACAACATAATAAAAAGCGAGGCTATAGACTCACCTTAGATAATACACGAAGCTAGTAGTAGTAGTGATCACCGAAGTAAAGATGCCTCCCAAATATACACATCAAAAGCCGCCACCTAACAAATAAGGTGCGTGCTTAGCAACATACTTAAGTATCTCAAACATACTTAATATAATAAAATCATCGACTAAAAATAGTATGTACATAGACATGACCAACCAATGCAAGTGGTTCCCTTCTAAACCCCACAACACATACTAGCTTTCCAAAACTAGTACCTTCGATGTTGATCCATCTCAAGATGCCAAATAAACACGGTTCAAGTACCCAACATGGGTATCCAATCTCAGAATATACACCCACACATAATACTTATATCCTTTTAGAACTTTGAGAAGCTAATAGTTTAGCCTCTCGCCTCAAACTATGTCGCGAGGTTAAGTACCTCCCAAATAGTACTCAGCCGGTACTTACCAAAAGTACACGCTGTTTTCCCCTACCTAACAACTCCGTTTTCGACGAAACTTGGTGAAAAAATCACTTAATATCTGTAGAAGACTCAGTTCAAATTTCATTCAATGATTCACATTTTAGACCCACCTGCTCGACACATCTCTAGACCTTAAAAACCGGACTGTTTTACACACTTGACTCGTAAAACCATTTTGACCTTGTTAAACAATCCCGTTTACAACATCGCCACTTGACTTTGAAAATAGACTCCAAATGCTAAGTTTAGAATCTAACAACAGCCTTTGATTAGTTTTAAAACTCAACTTATATTCCCCGAGATTCGATCCAAATATCGACAACAATTTCGTATTGTGTCAATACTCGTCTCCCGGTACACGAATAATCAAACTAGCATAACTTCCTCCTCGTTAGGAGTTAGAAGTTCTATCTTATATCGAAACGAGCGTCTCGACGACTACTACAACAATATCCAATAATACCAACACTTTCTCAAAGTTATACCCACGAAAATCTGCCTTAACTCACTGATGCAAATTGACACTTCAAAAATCACTTCAACACCCATTTTGACCCATTTTTAACATCATCCATCCTTCAACTAAGCTATACCCATCATCCCTAACATCTAATAACATCCCTAAATCACTTTCATGATTCATACTTTCAAAACCCACATCAAAATTCAAACATGCAATGACAAAAATAAATTATTATAATCATAAATAATACCATACAGCCATAAAATTTGATCAAAACATCTTTGTTCTTCATCAAAAACTAAAAAGATTAAAAGGTAATTGCATGTTGATAAAAATCATACCATTAGAATCTCCATTGAATTCTAAACATATGACTTCTTTTATTTCATTGGATCATACTAAAAATTATGATACAAGGGTGTTATGTTTAGAGAGGGTGACGGCAAAGGGAGGGGGGGTAAAGAGATGAAAAATCTTGTTAAAAATATGTTGTGTGTGTGTATAGTTGGCCTTTTATATGGTGGAGGAAGGTAGTTTTTTCTTTTGGACCAAGTTGTAAATATTAGTTAAAAAGCGGGAAATGACTACCAGTCAATTTTATAAATATTTACGAAAGTCGGGTTTCGTCCCGGGTTCATAAAAATATAAATCTCGTTTGTTAAATCGATCGTTTTAATAATTAAACGCACACAAAACAGAATAATAAAGTTCTGACTCTACTTAACATGTTGATGCAAAAGTTGGTTGATCCTTGCTAGACCCGAATTAGGCTTAGTTCGGGTTGGCTGGGCTCCGGCTCCTGCACCAAGTGAATCGTTTGGTTGGGATCCTGCACACTAAACAGCACGCGTTAGACTTACCGTGGGAATGTTTCCCACGATTAGACTCCGACGTGAGAGTAAGTAATCGATTTAGGGTTTATATGAGTTTAGAGTACAAGTCGTAATACCTTTGTGGAACCCTTGAGGGTTCCTTTTATATGCAGTGAAACCCTAATGGGCTTCCACCGATGCTTCGGCCCCAAGGAAGAGATAATCACCAGAATTAGAATGATTGTTATCTTCTAATCCTGGTAGTGAATATCCTCTCCCATTGGGATAAAGATATTCCTAGACAGAATATTATTTTGTCTAACCCTATGTCGGCCATGCCGGCCGCACCGGGCCGTGGGCCGCACACATGTGTGCGGTTACTGTTCATCCAAGCCCATAAGCCTGAATGACATTATTCCACCCATCTGTGAAGGGCCGGATACGGGTAGTACCCATGGGCCGGGTCCATGACCCGGCTGGGGACTATACGTCATCATGTCCCCCCAGTCTAGTTGTTACAACCGTGGATGGAACCTCTAGACTACCAAGATGCTCCCCGGACGTACCAAGGAATTTATAGTGAACTACAAATTGTCCAAGAATTTGTATTGGTCGCACGTGGCAACCTGACTTAGGAAGTTATTTCATCATCATCTCAGCCGCATATAGCGACCGAGACAAATTAAATATATCATTAAATGTCAAGTCTTACGTAAGAGCCGCATAACCCGACATGAATAACTGTTCATCTGACTTGTTTGACTGACAAAAGTGCAGACAGTCAGAACCTACAGCAGTGCAAACGTTTGAATCAGATATGACCCGTGGGTCCCACCTGACGTTTCACTTGCCACTTGCCACTTGCCCCCTAGCCACACGATTAAGAATAGTGGCAGACATGTGTCACACATCCAACAGGTCGTGACCCACGAGGCAACCCTATAAATAAGCCACCCCCACGGCTGTGTGAAACACACAGTTATAACCTCCGTTTCTGCCATTAAAGCTTTCCTCTTAGCTTGAACCAAATACGCACGGATCCCTTCACACACAGGTTAGAACACCACGTCCTTACACTCTTTTTTAGTAATGGCTCATAGAAACAGCCCTACAATTGGATCCGTGCTGAATGTCATGACCCAAGACCAATTAAACCACTTTTGCACAAATTATTTCATCCCTACCAACCTACACCCCTCACTTCCTGGCGCCGGAGACCTCATAACTGAGGCTCCAGCGAGTAAGATAGGCCTGTATACTCGCCTTTTTGATGCGGCTAATTACCGCATCCCTTTCACCCACTTTCTTGTAGATCTGTTAGGATATTATGATGTACACATTAGTCAGCTCCACTGCATAGGTGCCTGTAAGATTAGCCAATTCGAGATCCTTTGCCGTGCCAGGAGAATCCCTCCAACCGTAGAATTATTCCGGCTCTTTTATGTTCCCAACATAGTAAACGGTTGGGTATCTTTTAAGAAACGAGCCTCCAACAGTCCCCAATCGCACAATAAACCAATGGATTCATTGAAAAACTGGTATGATCACTACTTTTTCATTGACGCAGCGGTATGGCCGGGCGATTACATCATTAGAACTAGGATTCCTCACGACCCCAAGCCGCACACAAGTACATACAACCCCAGTCATTCCCAAGAGTTAGATCTGAATAGGACTGGATTCCATAGAAACCTTCCCGAATCATTCCTATGTTTGCTAGGGATTAGCCGCAATTACTTTTGTCCATCCAATAGGTTTCCCGTTTTTTGGAGAAGGCAGGGCGAAGGTAGGCTAACATCCGTACGCCAAAAAATGTATACATTTATTTGATAAATAACTAACATACGTTGTTTTGTTCTGGACAGAAATGAACTTCTTTGGACTGTTGCGCCAGGGCGATCCAAAGCTTGTGCCGGAGGGTCTCCGTCCTCTCCGTGAAAATGAACAACCCCTTCTTGAGCACACCCGACCCGTGACAGTTGCTTTGGAAGTCGTGCCTGACCTGCATTCTGACGAGGAGGAGCATGGAGACAACGGCGATGGTGATAACCAGATGAATGAAGGAGGAGCCGGGCCCTCCTCACCACATAGGGAACAGTAGGGGGACAATATTGAACTAACCACCTCCAGCATTCGCCGACTGATGGGCGATGATGATGATGATGAAGTACAACAACATATCAACCTGGAAGAAGAGGAGGAAGAAGAAGTCGAGGAGGAGATCGACGAAGCAATAACGCAGCCCGTCTCCAGGCGTACCCGAAAAAGAAGCAATCGTGCGAGGGGGACTGCTTCAGTCGAGATTGGTGAACACAACGCTCCTGTCAAGAGACTTCGAGAAGACCACCCCTTGTATCAATCCGTCGGAAGTGCTACCCAGGGTTCCGAGGCTACCCGGGCCGCTTATGTCGATCCCGTCACTCAGATTGCCCCAACCACCTCCGAACTAGGAAGAAACGACATGTAAGACTCCATCCTAATATGTAAGAATGAAAAGTTTCCTTGTAAGCAATACTTAAAATATTTCCCAATACTTGTTGTACAGGGACAACCAAACTGGTGCCGCGCCTCCTTCTAACACCCAAGTTGATAAGGGGAAAGGAAAAGAAATGGAAGGAAACCCCACGGCCCCCACAAAGTCCGGCCCTGTTTTTGAAGAAGGTTCACCCATAGCATCCCAAGACTTCCCCACGTCCGGCGCCCCTCAACCGTTCAACCCTGTATGGAATATTACCACGGCGTCACGACTAAGGAACGCTGATGAGTGCCGGGAGTACCTCAACAACTGCATACCACCAAGCTTGGTGCAAGAGGTAAACTCGCTCAGTCATGCAGACTTGGCGGATGAGTATAATGGTACCCTGGTACACCAAATGGCGATGGGAACCTCGATGAGGGTTAGGTTTGAAGCCGCGCTTGGGCATGTTGACTCTCTCAAGAGGAAAGTTGGACGGAGGGAGAAGATGATTGAAGATAATGAAGCTCAAATTGCCGACCTCCAATCCCAACTGGTCAATGCCGAGGCAACCATTAAAAAAAAGTCGGCCCGCGCGAATGAATACGACCAGCAAGTAGCCAACCTTGAGTCACAACTAGATGCTGCAACCACCAAGGTACATATCCATGCCGCACCACCCATATTACAAAAGGAATATGTGCTAACACGTTTTTTCCTTATAGGTAGCCACGGCGGAAGCTTCTGCCCACTCGTACTCCAGCCAAGTAGACGTGCTCAACCAGAAACTAGAAGACGCGCACCTGGCCGTCCAAAACATGGAAAAAGTACAAAGGAACCTTGCCGATGAGAGGGCGGTCATCCAAGAACTGAAAGAGGCATTTGCCCAAAAAGAGTTGATGATTGATGCCCTCACTGCTGAGCGTGACAATGTGTTTGCCCCCAACTGCTAACAGCCATTGCCGGTCGTAGGTGGATGGTTGGGTATGGAGCACGCCTGGCCGTCATGAAGGTACTAGAGGCCCCGGACTTTGTGCAACAATTCGCCAACCTTGTGTCTGATGGTATTGACCACGGACGGCACGAGGGAATGGTTGAGGCCGCTGAGCTGATCACGAAAGGGGAGGACGTTCCCAATCATGCCTTTTTTAAGCCTGAAGCTGCTAGCAAAATGACTGCCTCAATGGCCTCGATGCAAAATCTGCACTATCCATTTTTGGATGAGCTGGAGGCCACCAAAGATGCGCCAAATATGGAAATTATGGAAAAGCTCAGTCTTAGCGCGTCTTCCAGTGCTTCCTTTACTCCATCCCCCAGCCACCTGACACTCCCCATATACGAGGACGTAACCAGGATCGTGCTTGACGAAGAACCCTTAAGTGTGGTGCTGGAGAGGACTGCGGCTCAAGCCCAGAAGCGGAAAGAAAGTGACGAATGGTTGTCGTGTCTGGTCGAAGAGCAAGTAGAAATGGGTAAGTTTTTCCCCGCTATGTAGGATGTTCCTACTTATGATCCCTTTCAGACACTTTTGGTTTGTGACCCTTTGAATATTTATTGTTCCTATTCGTCCGTGCATGTACACGGCTAACAACATTTGTATTTTTGTTTATAAGTCCGTGGGTGACCACGGCAATTTTGTTATTTTGGAAACTTGTGTATTTTTACTTTGTGTTTAAATATTTTAGCACAATACTGCATGATATATCACGTCTTACACACAAAGAAATAAAATACATGCAAGTCTATAATTTCCTAGACATGCGACGTGCGTCTTTGCTATGCGGAGCATCGTGTGGCTACGGCATGTGAGACTTACCCCATCGTCTTGTGAGTAAGGTGTCTAGTAAGGACACATGATCCGTGCGGCTGGGGTTGCATCCCTCTTACGCGGCAAGTTGAATTAGTAGGTTCACTTAATCCTCTTACCCCGCCTGGAGGCGTATAGTACATGTACAGTAATTTTGGAAGAATGCATATGAATAAAACATAACATATTATAATATAAGTAAAATTCATACGACTAACAAAAAATCTAAAAAATGATTTGCACGAAACAGGCCGTGGAGCTAGCAAGGCACCACGGCATTTTATTAGAACGTTTACACTTTTGTTTGAACAATAATGACAAGTCCTAAAAAACAAGAAAAGAATCTAAACAAACATAATAAAAACAAAACAGATAAAACCGCATGGTTCTTTATTAAGACCGCATATAGCAAAGTACCCATGCGGAAGCCTTAGCTTTCAGAGATAGCACCTTTTGAGATTGGAAATATTCCATGTGCGCTCTAGGTCGCGACCATCCATGTCACGCAGCTTGTACGCGCCTCGTCCCAAGGCTTCAGTGACTTCATATGGTCCTTCCTACTTAGGGCCCAACTTTCCTGTGTTCTCCGCTCGACTTGCTTCGTTAGCACGATAGACGTAGTCTCCCGGTCGGAAAGAAACACCTTTGACCTTGGCGTCGTAATAAGCCTTCATCTTAGACTTGGACTTAGCTTCATTGATGGCTGCTATTTCCCTTTTTTCTTCCAGCAGATCCAGGTTGATTCGCAGCTGTTCATCGTTCGTGACGACATTAACCTCCGCCGTGCGGATGGTAGGCATTCCTATTTCTGCTGGTATAACAGCTTCAGTGCCGTAAGCCAATGCAAATGGAGTATCTCCGTTGGCTGTTTTGATCATAGTTCTATGCGCCCATAGCACATGTGATAACTCATTGACCCATTTACCACTTCGTTCATCCAGACGCGCCTTGATGCCATTCCCCAAGCTTCTATTAGCTCGTTCGACGAGGCCGTTTGTCTGCGGATGCTTAACAGATGCGAAGCGACGCTTGATGTTCAATGATGCACACCAATCTTTGAACGGGTTGTCCGTGAACTGCTTGCCGTTATCCGAGATGATTTCTCCTGGTAAACCAAAACGGCACACAATATGTTCCCAAACAAACTTCTTAACTTGTTTGCCTGTGATAGACTTGACTGCCTTGGCCTCTATCCATCGTGTGAAGTAGTCCATTGCAACAATCAAGAATTTAACTCCCCCCGCACCTACAGGAAATGGTCCTGCAATGTCAATTCCCCACTTATAGAATGGCCATGGGGACGTGATAGGTGTAAGCTCCTACTGCGGGTGTCGCGGTACTGGCCTATGCACTTGGCAATCACTACACTTGCGAATCATGTCGCGCACGTCTCTGTGCATGGTGGGCCAATAATATCCTGTTCATAAGGCTCTGGCTACCACGGATCATGGACTTGCATGCATGCCGCACAACCCTTCGTGTATGTCACTGATTACGTAAGCGGCCTGACTTGGTCCCACACACCGCAACCACGGCTGCAAGAAAGAGCGTTTGTAAAGGATGCCCTCTCGAAGTTCGAAATGCTGCGCCTTCCTTCTTACGCGCCGTGCTGCTTTTTCCTCGTCTGGAAGGGTCTCACTAGTCAAATAGTTGATAATTGGGGTCATCCACGTAGGTCCGTCCTCTTCAACTATAGCAGCAACCTCCCCTTCCGTTATAGATTTCTCCTTGAGTATTTCCACCAAGACTTGTTTAGATAAGTGAGCGAAGCTTGTGGATGTGATCTTGCTAAGAGCGTCCGCCTTCTTATTCTCGCCCCTTGGTACCTGCTTGATGGAAAACTTACTGAAAGTCGCGATTAGCGACTTGACATTTTCCAAGTACCTGACCATGTTGTCCTCCTTAGCCACATACCCACCTAGAATATGGTTCGCTACAAGCCGTGAGTCCACGTAGGCCTCAAGGTTGCGGACTCCCATTCTAGCGGCGATTTTTAAACCCGCAATTAATGCTTCATATTCCGCTTCGTTGTTGGTGGCCGTCAACTCAAAACGGAGGGCGTACGTGAATTCCATTCCTTCTGGATTTGTGAGGATGAGACCTGCTCCGGACCCGTCCATACACGAAGATCCATCCGTGAATAACACCCATGGTTCTGTTGGGATTTCGTCTTGCTTGTTGATTGGCCCTTCCTCATCCGGCTTTTCGATCAGGAAATCTGCCAAGATCTGGCCTTTAACAGCCGTCCTTGGCCTGTAAGATATATTGTGCTCTCCCAATAGGATGCTCCACTTCTGTAGCCTCCCTGCCACATCTGGTCTAGAAATAACCTGCTTGATTGGCTGATCCGTAATGACTACAATTGGGTGCGCCTGAAAGTACCGGCGCAACCGCTTTGTATCAAACACTAGTGCTAACACCAATTTTTCCATGGAGGAATAATTCAGCTCCGGCCCTTGTAGTGTTCTACTTATAAAGTAGACCGGAGTTTGTACTGTATCTCTATCCGTCATAAGTACCAGCGCTTATTGCGCCATGAGTAGATGAGAGATACATAATGAGTTCCTCCTTTGGCCGGGGAGCTACTAGCATAGGGAGGGATGCAAGATGCCGCTTGAGTTGGCCGAAGGCTTCCTCGGCTTCCTTCGTCCACCGGAAGTCTCCCTTTCTAATGCACTTCTTGAGTGTCTTAAATAGGGGTAATGACTTTTCTGCGGATTTAGATAGGAACCTATTCAGTCCGGCTAGCTTCCCATTTAAGGATTGCACCTCCTTCCATGTCTGCGGGGACGGTAGTTGTATCACTGCATCCGTCTTCTCTGGGCAAGGTTTGATTCCGTTTGGATCAATCAAATATCCGAGGAACATCCCCTCAGTTGCTCCAAACGTACATTTCTTTGGATTTAACTTCATGTTAATCCTTCTCAGAGTGTCGAATGTCTCTTAGACATCTCGGAGGAGTGCCTCCTCCGTGTGACTTTTTATCACCAGGTCATCAACATAAACTTCCAAGTTGCGGCCTATCTGTGATTCAAAAGCTTTGTCCACCAACCGCTGATATGTAGCACCGGCATTCTTCAGTCCAAACGGCATTTTCGTATAGCAATACACGCCCTGGCTCGTATGGAACGCCGTTTTTTCTGCATCCTCCTCCGCCATCTGGATTTGATGATACCCTTTATACGCGTCCAAAAAGCATTTGAAAGGATACCCACATAGGGACTCCACCTTCCAGTCGATTTCCGGTAACGGGTAACAGTCCTGTGGGCAGGCCTTGTTAAGATCCGTAAAATCCACACACATGCGCCAACTTCCGTCATGCTTCTTAACCATGACCGGATTGGACAACCACTCGTGGTAGTATACCTCGCGCATGATACCTGCATCCACTAGTTTCCGTACTTCCTCTAATATTACTTCGCTGCGCTCAGGCGCCTGGCCGCGCTTCTTTTGCTTGATGGGTTGGTACCCTTGGCGGATCTGGAGCTTATGCTCTGCTATCGTACGTGGCACACCTGTCATATGCTTTGTCTCCCATGCGAATATGTCTAGGTTTGCACTTAAAAGAGAGCACATGGCCCTTTTGCCGCTATCCGAGAGTGCCCCTCCTATGGATACCTCCTGTTCCGGATAGTCAGGGTGAATGGCCACCTTCCAATTGGGAGGTGGTGATCCATCTTTGGGTGGAATAGGTGGAACCGGTGTTGTCACGTTGTGACACTCGGATGCCGGTACAATTGTGTTGTAAATGGTAACAATTCCCCCTTCCACGGGGAATTTGATCATCCCGTGCGCCGTAGAGGGTACCGCCCGTATAGCCAAAATGCCTGGTCTGCCTATGATTCCATTGTACGGAGAGTGAGAGCGTATCACCATGAAGTTCATCCACGCCATAGTGGAATGCTCCTCATTCCCAATGGTCACAAGCAAACGTAATTACCCTATCGGCCAGATAGTGTCTCCACTAAAGCCAGTAAGCGGCGACGTGGCCGGTACTAATTGGCTTCTTATTTCTGGGCATAACTGCACGAAACAGTGTTCATATAGTACCTCTGCTGACGATCCTCCATCAACATACATGCGACGAACGTTATGTGTTCCAATGCTTATCTCAATAGTGAGAGGTGCATCAATCACATCGCTTGCTGTGATGGGAGGGAATGAGATTTCCCTGCCGCGTGAAAATTTTTGGCCAACTTTCTGCCTCGTGCGGCGCTGTCTGGATTGAATCATGTATATGGTCGAAGGTTTGTCCTTTTGGGGATCCTTCTTATCATACTTCTTGTTATTGTCTTTTCCATCCTTCCAATCTTTAACTAGGTGCTTGAGTTTGCCTGATTTGATCAGCGACTCAATATGCTTCTTGAGCTGGATGCACTCCTCCGTGCCGTGACCTTTGTCATTATGGAACTCGCAGAAGCGACTTCCTTGCCGACGTTCCGGCGGAGTAGTCATTGGGGGAGGCCTTGGGAAGTTCGCCCCTTCCGTCAGCAAGATCTCCCGGTAGGACATCTTTAGGGGGGTGAACTTATCGTCCTGCCGTCCTCCTTTGCTTTGGCTCTTATAGTCTGAGCCCTTGTTATAGTTCTGATTGCCTTGACCGCCCGATTGCCTCCGGGACTGATCATTTGACTGGTACCCATTTCCTCGGGATGGGTAGGCCGCGGCAACAGCTGTTTCTCCTTCTATGAAATTTCTGACCCTTTCCATGAGGTCATCATATCTCTCTGGACGTTTGTCATTGAGGCGCCTGATCAGTTCTCTGTCTGTTATGGCGTGCATGTAGTCAGAGATTTTCAGGAGCTCCGGCATGGTTCTTGTGCGCGTGCACTCATCATTGAAGCGTTCAGTGAAGGCTTCTGTTGACTCCCCCGGCCGTTGCTTGACAGTTGCCAACGAGACCGGATCCCTATTATACTTCTTTCTTTGAGTATAATTGTTCTCAAACGTAGTGCGTAGTTCCGTGAAACTATCAGTGCTCCGTGGAGGGAGCGCTTCAAACCAGTCACGGGCGTTTCCGATCAAGGTCGAATTGAACATTTGGCACCATATAGGCATGGGCCATCGCTCAATTTTAGCCTGCGTATCAAATATTTTAAGGTGATCCACCGGATCACCGGACCCGTCATAAGTCTTGATACACGCCGGCATGCGACGTTTAGTGTCCTCAGAATAGTTCCGTATGCGGAGGGTGAACGGGTCTTCCCTGGGATCCGCCCATGGCCGAGTGAGCCTAGGGTCATCCCATGGTTCACACCAGGGACGTGAAAGGTCCTCCACCTCCGTATCTCGATAGTAAGGGCCACCATAATACTCATCGTTGTTTGGTGGTGGTGGAGGGGTGCGCCTAGGCCGGCGACGCTTAGGTGGATGGTCATCCGAGTCCTCTCCGGACGGATCCGGGGACGGCGGTGGTTCCCCATCCATTGAATAAGGACCACTTTTTTGGGATGAACCAGGAGCTTTTTTCCTAGTGTTCATCCTGTCCCACACACTCGGGCGACGTGTGGTTCTGGCCAGCTCTCGATCTGGTCGCTCGGGTGAGCCATCCGACCTTTCTCCTTCTCGAGGCTGCATTATTTCCTGCATGAGGCGATCTCCTATGCGCTCAAACACATTCCGGGGTTGAGGGGTTTCCTCAAAGGTACCCTGTTCCGGAGGCCGATCCCTCCTTTTCCTCTGATTTTGGGAGGAGGTGATTGGTCCGGTGTCGCCAAAGTTGAGTCTGGATTGGAGGTTCCTCCCCAGATTCAACCTTGATGCGATCCCCGGGACGATCCTTTCGAAGTTCTGCGTAAGAACTCGAGTAAGATCCTCCTCACTGAGTGGTAGGACTTCCACTTCTTCCTCCGTCGAGGGTCTGCGCGATTCCTTTTTAGGAGGGTTTGGCGCACTCCCTGGATCAGGGTTGTCCAGGGTTGAAGTAGGTGGGGGTGTCATGGAGATCATGCTCGTCACCCCCAAGGGTTGAAAACTGCTACGGTTACCCGGCCCGCCTGCGAGGCGGCTAGGTGATTGGTTGGGGATGAGAATCCCTTCCCCTTGGGACTTCCGATTCCCGGGATTCGCATTCCTGGGATTAGCTTGCTGGTGCCCCTTCGTCATTGGAGATTCAGAATGAGATTTAGCTCTAGCTTAGTGTAATGGGTCCCACGGATGGCGCCAACTTGTTGATGCAAAAGTTGGTTGATCCTTGCTAGACCCGAATTAGGCTTAGTTCGGGTTGGCTGGTCTCCGGCTCCTGCACCAAGTGAATCGTTTGGTTGGGATCCTGCACACTAAACAACACGCGTTAGACTTACCGTGGGAATGTTTCCCACGATTAGACTCCGGCGTGAGAGTAAGTAATCGATTTAGGGTTTATATGAGTTTAGAGTACAAGTCGTAATACCTTTGTGGAACCCTTGAGGGTTCCTTTTATAGGCAGTGAAACCCTAATGGGCTTCCACCAATGCTTCGGCCCCAAGGAAGAGATAATCACCAGAATTAGAATGATTGTTATCTTCTAATCCTGGTAGTGAATATCCTCTCCCATTGGGATAAAGATATTCCTAGACAGAATATTATTCTGTCTAACCCTATGTCAGCCATGCCGGCCGCACCGGGCCGTGGGCCGCACACATGTGTGCGGTTACTGTTCATCCAAGCCCATAAGCCTGAATGACATTATTCCACCCATCTGTGAAGGGCCGGATACGGGTAGTACCCATGGGCCGGGTCCATGACCCGGCTGGGGACTATACGTCATCATAACACGTTATGAAATTAAAATTTCATAAATATCAAATATCGAAATAATCGATACTAAAATATAATATTTGGGTATCCATTGGCATCACGATCACTATTAAGTACTTCAATCGTCACAACGATTAATTATATTCACACATTACCGGTTTCAACGTAAACCGTGAAACATTACAATATTTACCATCACTTAGAATTTCAAAATCAAGTACATAGTTAGGGTAAAATAATGACGTTAAGTTCGGGGTATTATAATATACATAGCTTTTAATATTTAGTTCAATGTTTAATACACGGATTTTGTTTCCATACATGAAACAACACCACCAAATACCATTAAAGATATTGTTGAAAGTGCACCAAAGATAGGATCTAAGCGATTGATGAATGTTCCAACAGGCAGTACATTTACGATTATTCCTCATATTTAGAAACAAGCTAGGAATAACAAGGCTCAAAAGACTTTACAATACGGTGATTCTGAGTCTTTACAAGTGTGATTCTTTGTGAAAAGTATGTTAGTTAAGAATAATACGACCTTACAATTGTTGATTTGCTTATGTACATTCAATTTTATATATTAATGCAATTGAAATTTGATTTCCAGAATTTTGTTTTTTTATTAAATTCTGAAAGGTGACTAGAAGATGAAACATAGTCACACTTATTAACATTGTTAGTCACATTCCAATGTGTGACCACATATCATAAAAAGTCACACAACATACAATTCATATGACTATTAGATGCATATAGTCACACAAAATATAATTGGTTTGACTTGACAAAGCATACAGTCATACTTATTACTACTATTGGTAACTCTTTGGTTAATTTTATGTGACAAACTCACTACCAATAACATGATTTGTGTGACTACATATCATAAAAAGTCACACAAATATACAATTCATGTGACTATTGGATGCATATAATCACACAAAATACAATTTGCTTGACTTGAAAAAACATACAATATATTGGTAACTCTTTGGTCAATTGTATGTGACAAACTCACTACCATTAACATGATTTGTGTGACTACATATCATAAAAGGTCACACAAACATACACTTCATGTGACTATTGGATGCATATAGTCACACAAAATACAATTTGCTTGACTTAACAAAGCATACGGTAACACTTATTACTACTATTGGTAACTCTTTGGTTAATTGTATGTGACTAACTCAGTACCATTAGCATGATTTGTGTGACTACATATAATAAAATGTCACACAAACATACAATTTATGTGACTATTGGATACATATAGTCACACAAAATACAATTTGCTTGACTTGACAAACCATATAGTCACACTTATTTATACTACTGGTAACTCTTTGGTTAATTTTATGTGACTAACTCAGTACCTTAACATGATTTGTGTAACTACATGTCATAAAAGGTCACACAAACATACAATTCATGTGACTATTGGATGCATATAGTCACACAAAATACAATTAGCTTGACTTGAAAAAGCATACAGTCACACTTATTTCTACTATTGGTAACTCTTTGGTTAATTGTATGTGACTAAATCAGTACCATTAACATGATTTGTATGACTACATATCATAAAAAGTCACACAAACATTTAATTAATGTGACTATTGGATGCATATAGTCATACAAAATACAATTTACTTGACTTGACAAAGCATACAGTCACACTTATTACTACTGTTTGTAACTCTTTGGTTAATTGTATGTGATTAACTCAGTACCATTAACATGATTTGTATGACTACGTATCATAAAAATTCACACAAACAATCAATTAATGTGACTATTGGATGCATATAGTCACACAAAAATATAATTTGCTTGACTTGAAATAGCATACAGTCACACTTATTACTACAATTGGTAACTCTTTGGTTAATTGTATGTGACTAACTCACTACCATTAGCATGATTTGTGTGACTACATATTATAAAAACTCACACAAACATACCCGTCATGTGACTATTTGATGCATATAGTCACACAAAATACGATAATCACATAGTAAATGTCACACATATTGTATATTCATGTGACAAAATTATAAATAATAGTCACTCTTTAGCAAAACTCGTGTAACTATAGAGTGTTTACCGTCACACATATTCACTAAAACACCAAATATTGTAACTAGTTCGTCACACATATTCGAGTATTGGTCACATTTTCTTGCTGATTATCGTCACTTAGATCAGATAGTGACCGTATGGTACCTACCGTCGCGGGACCTTTAGTCAAAAAGTCTAAAAAAACCGCGTGTGACTGTAGGCCTACGGTCACTCTTTTTGAGTGTGACGGATACCATTTTTTGTACTAGTGCATTATCCACAATCTCTAATACGCTCTTATAGTTAGATAAGAATGGATACACTATGCCAACACTTGATTTATCATTACCAACATTAACAGATGACTTGCCGGCATTAATAATGCTATCAGTGTTTTTCTCCCTACCAGAACTTAGACTTGAAATAAATGTTAAGTTAGTAGTATTGGAGGTTGACCTAACCTTTTCTTTAATTTTGGTTCAACCACTTAAAGTGATTGTACAAGTCATCAATATTGATTGTGTCAATATCATCTTTGTTTTTCCAGATAGATACCTCAATAGCTACAAGCATACTCCAAAGAAACTTAACATTTATCTATTCTTGTTTAGCCTTTCCTCCCTGAGTGATGATTTTACTCACAACCCCTTGAAGTCTATTGTAAATAAAGTCAAGAGATTCTGATCCATCGGCATTAAAGTTTTTAAACATTGATTTAAACTATGCTTTCTTGGCTTTCTTAGTGGAGTCATTACCACCAAATCTAAGAACAAAAGCATCAAACATTGACTTAGTATCTTCATGCTGTTGGAACGTAAGAATATGCACACTTGGTATAGCCAACATAACAATACTTCTTGGATTCATGTCGTTGGTCCTTTTATTCTTTTCATCAACAATAACTTCCTTTGATTTGCCATCTGATGTAGATGCATCAGTCTTCTTGTACGTGTTCCCATGAGATTTTACCTCCCATAGATACTAGTTGTACATATACACAAACTGAGTGGATCCGAATTTCCATTCTTTAAACTCTCCTTGTTCATTATGTTAGGTTGTGCAGCCTCTGAATCCATCTCTTTAGTTAAAAAGAGTTCTTGAATAACCTTCAAGATCAAAGCCTCTCAACAAGCTCTGATACCACTTGTTGATCCTTTATGATCTGTTCGCCTAGCTTGTAGACTTAGACTACACTGAATAAATCCTATATAGTCTTAATAGAAACTTTGAATGATATCAAAGAGTATGCGAAATCTACTTTTTGATATTATGAAGGTTATTTGGACCCTTTTTTAACTAATGGACTAAATGGGTATTGTATTCTATTTTAGTTGGACTATTTGGACGACACAAAATCATTGGGTTGAATAAATAGGTATTATGGACAACATGTTATGGGTATTTTTTTACCTATTAATTAATCTTAAGTTTAGTTGTTTCTCTTTTAATATAAACAAAAAATTTATACCATTTTCCCATTTGACCCAAGACCGTTTGACCCATGTCCATTTGGTCCGTGCCCGCTTGGTCCAAATATTAGTAATTAAATGTTCATTTAGTCCGCGTCCATGGACCAACGCCCGTTTGGCCCATTGCCCATACCCGTCCTACCCGTCCATTTAGCCACCTATAATGTAATGTGAAATGAAACAAAGAATGTAAACAAAAACACTTCAATATTATTGATAACACGAATACTCCTAACACGGAGTATTAGGGTTACAACCTTAAAGTAAGATTACAGAGCAGGGACATATTAAACCTAAGCCCAAGACCTCATTTTATAGTACAAGGAGTCCTTTACAAGATAAAAATATGAACAAATAAGTTTAAACCTTTAGAAGATATACACAATATCTTTCAACATATCTAACGCGTCTTTAGTCTTTGTCCTCAAAGTAGAACTAATATATGTGAAAGCATTAAAGGTTCGACCATATCTAATATGAACTTAATTGACCAGTCACAACCAACATTAAGAAGTTACCATTTATACCATATTATGACCTTAATATATTAATACTGGTAATGTAATACAAACAACATTAATTGTATTCCCTGATCGTTCTTATAAAAACACATTCTTATTTCTTTGGTGTATTCACGAACCATGTGAGCATAATCTTTATTATTATCCATATGCTAGTATGGATGATGGTCCTAGTCAATTGGAATGTCTTGTTGAAACAAGTTACCATTTATACCATATTATCTTGTGCAAACTTATGTATAACATTTTTTAAAGTTGAATTTAAGTCAAAGATCACAAATTCTTGCCTAAATTTTCCTTAGCTAACCTTCTTCTTTACTATATCACCACCGTGGTCTAGTTCAATATCTATTTCATCTAACATTTTTCTATAACTAAATGCATCAGGCATATTTAATCCTTATATTACACCATTACAACAATGGAGTAGCTTTACATGTTGAAGCTTGAGTCTGAGACTCGACACTCACTACAACAAAATGAACCAAACGCAAAATTTTACAAGCAACACTTACTAAATATGTTGCATTTTTCCAAAGATTGGTATAAATACAGCACTTTCAACATAAGTGTCGCATATTAATGTCAAAAACAACACTTTTGTAGAAGTGTTGCAAGTTCAACAACATAATGCAACACATTAAAAAGTGTTGAAACTCAGAATATCGATTTTAAAAGTGGCAAACCAAAAAATTTATGAAAATCAAAATCCCGCTCACCTTTTCTTTTTGCTCCCGCTCCCTTTTTACCCAAAATTAAAACCACCCCCCTTTTTTTTACCCAAAACTAAAATAAGTCTCCTTTTATTTTTCATTTCTCACTTGTAGATTTACACAAAAACTATACCAAACCTTTCTGCCTTTTCTTTAGCATTCTGTTATTCAACCACAGATAAGGTATGTAAAAATCGTATTAATCTTAATTCTAATTGCGTCTCTACCGTCTTCCATTAGCTGCCGTTTTATGAAATTTAAAATTAGTATATAAGAATTAGAGATCTATTGTTCAAATAGCCTAATTTTACATTATATAACTGTGTATATATATTTATTAAGTGGCTTCATACATATATTACATATTCAAATTCAAGATTCAAGGTAGATTCGGGTTTATAGAACTTAATAATTGCTTAATACAGATTCGGGTTTGTAGAGTCTTAATAAAACTTTGTGTAATTGAGTTTGTATTTTTTGTTTGCAAGTTTAATTTTTGTTAACTTATTACTTTTGATTTTTTTTATTATTTTTTGATAATTTACGAAAAAACAAAAAAAATGGAGTTCTCTTTAATAGTTGCGGGTTTTGGAGTATAGTCTAGCCACATTATGTATTCTTGAGGTATCACTTTCCTTTATTTTAATCTACAGAATTGTAAATTTGGTACAGGGTGACTTACAAAGATGCTAATACTAACTGCTTTTGTAAGATCTTGTAGATGCTCTTATAAGGTTTATTGTCTTGGCTCATAAATTATGTTCCTTGATCGAATTGTGATGGCTATTCATCTTGATTTTATAAATGGGGATGTATAAGATCGTTCAAACATATATGATGTCATTATGTTACTTTCAATTTGTTTTTCACTCTTAATTACCATTTTCATTTTTAGGATAACCCTAATTTCTGACCACTTTTATGTTTTTGAATATTTTTCTGTTAAAATTTTTAAAAGTCTTTGTTGCATACATTGGTATACTTTGGTCTTCATTTTCTATTGTCTCAAGTTTGTTTAATTTTTTGGTTTGTTGAAATATCAAACTCAGAATAAGTTAGATGGAATCTACAACTCAACATCATTACATGTATATTCAGTTATCGGTTATAACCTTTCACGTCATAATGATTTTGCGGCTCTCTTATAAATTTTAATGCTTATCTAGAAACTTCCCTTTTTCAGAATTCCATGGTTGAGGCAGTGCCGCCTTGCTGGATATGGTCTCTTGAACCATACAACAGAATATGGCACTTGAGTGAGAATCGAAAACATCGTAGATAGTTTGATGCCATTGTTATTACACATAAATACATAAGGGTAAGATTATATCCAAACACCCCTTGTGTACTAGATATCCAAAGCACCTTTAATACAAGTTGAATAATGAAGTACAATTTTCACTTAGCTAGCAAGTAGTTATACATAGTTTTTTCAACAAGTTAATACTCAAAATCTCCATATGTAATTGTTTCTGGATCCATTGTTCTAATTAATGTAATATTGTTGTTAAAATATTCTTTGTATCGTCCTCAGGAAATATGCTAACTGGTTGGTTTCTTCATCGGGATTACCACTTATTGTGAAACAAATGATGGTATATTTGGCCTTAAGCTATTTTTTTTAACAAACTTATCCCCTCATCTTCTATTACCTAGCCTTATTGCTAGTGGACATTGATTGGTCATTTACAGATATTAAAACTAAATTCTATATGGGCTCTTCTTTTTGTACTGAAGATCCTCTTCCCTTTCCAACCAAACTAGTTAAAGTTCCATTTGAATGGGATTTTATGAAAGGAATATAATCTATATCTTTGATGAGAAACAACACACACAAGTGATCATTGCTTCATGATGTCTGATGTTTTATCAAGATAAAATTTCGAGTGTCACGGTAGAGAAGGTGAAAGATTTGATGCTTGTAGGTGTCCAGAATGCCCTTGGATCACTAATCACCTACTTTCTCACTTAAGACACCAATATATTCCTTTGTACAACTGCGGTATGAATTTTTAACAATCTATAATGTAATAATAATATTGATTATTTTATTAATGGTAATCATCTATACAGGGTGTATCGCTTCCTACAAGTACTCCTCGTATTCCTACATCTTTGATCCAGCTAGAAGACCTGGCATCTATGGGGATTGACTACTCGGTTCAAGTTTAGAGTGGGAAGAGGGCCGTGCTAAATGGAATATTTCTTGGAAATCATGTAATCTATGTAAATATCATGGGAAAAGGGTCTGTGGGTTTGGAAACGGTTCCATGTAAAAAGAATTTAGGTGGTCATGCTAATCTTAACCCCTTTGACACTTTCCCAGTTTGGCTAATGTATTCTTAGTTGAGATAAAACACAACATACCTGCCCATTATCAGTAAAGAAGTCAATATTTCCACTTTTAAACTCATGCTTAATGTAGTTACGGTTTGGGTTCAAACTTAAACTATCTTATATTTGCTAGTTACTGATGTGGAAGATCCAATTTTCATGCTAGCAGCCTATCTACTTCTTAGAGTTCAACAAGAAATACGCGAGCCTCAGTTTAACACGGAACATTTGTAGTGTAAGTTTATCTATCATCTCACATATAAGACTTTATTTTTTAGATTGTTTTTAATATAGGTTCTGCTGCAGCAATGATTAGGACATGAATATAATACATGTGATTATGTGATAATGTTAAATGAATTCCACTGAAGGTACTCATATATCTATTTCATTGCACCTACCTACCTAGTATTCTGGTGACAATTGAAATAATTTTTGCAAGGATTTTCTAAATGGTTTTTATATAGTAGGTACGTTCTTATGAAGATACTAATGAGGAGTCTTCGTAAGAGGTAATATTATCTTGTTGGTATGGAGATAAGTTTTTGGATGACCATTCAATCTTGAAATTTCATGAATGCCAGGTTGCAAACCAATAATATTCTCATGATGATAAGGTTAGTCAACTCACTGCCTGATAAAACTCGTGGAGATTATTGAGTATTGACAATAAAATATTACTCATGAATGTTAGGTTTCTTAGCGCACGTTACTATGTTAAGTATTGACAATAAAATATTACTTATGAGCTATTAATAGTAGGGTGTTCATATTATATAGTTAAACAACATAGGATGTATGACTGTAATATTAAGTGAGATACATGTATGTTATCAGCATCAGGTGATTGTCTTCTATGGTCAACTATGTTAATGCAATAATGACTAAAAACGTTACTTGCATTTTTCGGTCTCGCTTAGTTTTGATTACGACAATATGTAAAAACAAGCATTTACGAAAACAACGAAAAACGAATTCTTGAGTTCAAGTATTTTTCATTTTACCCATTTTCACTTATGGTATGGATAAACAAGTACTAACCTTAATCAAGTGATCAAGTGATTTAATCTTTTCTTAAAACACACTTTTTATTAAATGTGACAAGTTTTTATTAAACTTTATTTTTAAGAAAATGTTTTATTAAATTAATTATTTGAAATTTGAAAATGGCATATTCTTATTCTGTTAAGATATCCTTTCAGGATATTTTATACCCAGATAAGACCTCCACCACTAAAGGACAAAAAGGAGCTGAGTCTAGTCCGGCGGTACCTTAGCGCCTAGGCGGTACCTTATAGATAAGGTACCGCGGGCTGTGATAAGGTACCGCGGGCAGAACTAGCCGTTGGCTCCTTTGTCTTTTAAATAGTTGGCCATTCTCAGCTTTTAACCTCACCTCTTTTGCACATTCATTTCCAGATTCAAACCCCTTCTTTAATCACTCAAATCTTTGATCATTTGTTTGATTATTACTTGTTTAAGAAGTGAATCTTGTCCTTCCATCTCTTCCTCTCCAAGTGCAAAGAGAAGAACACTATCCTAGTGAAGTGTTGAGTCCACCACCAAAGATCCATTGAAGATCAATTTTTATATACTTGTTGTTGTGTCATAGTTGTGAAGATCCAAGTAGTTGTGTCTATTTGGAAGTTGTGTATGTACTAAGTATAGTTGTGTAGATTGGTCCTAGCTACGATTAGGGCTCGACTTTTAGCTTAGAGTCGGAAATTGGTTAAGCGACGTGTACGGTTTTCTCCACCATAAGGAGCTTGTTGTGTAGTGAACTCTCGAGTAAGGAGTACTCGAGGAGTGGAGTAGGAATGAGGAGTGAGCTTCGTTGCCGAACCACTATAAATCCTTGGTGTTCGGTTTGATCTTTCTTTACCCTTAACTCTTTACATTACTTATTACTTTTTGCATATACATGTGTTAATATTAGATTAGCTACACTATTATTCTTTATTCTTTATGGATATATTTTTGTTAGTATTAGTTTAGCTACACCATCATTGTTCATATTTGTGCATAAGAAGATTTCACATATTTCCTCAAGCCTAAGTTTTTTGAAAAAGGATTTTTGGAAACCATATTTTTAACAAGTAAATTTTAAGAAACTATTCAACCCCCCCTTCTAGTTTCTACAATTGGTATCAGAGCGGGTTGCTCAAGAATTTTTAAAGTATATTGTATTTTAAAACTTGAATCGATCTATGGATTCCAACAAGTACCTAGAAGGGCAATCTATGCAAAGACCACCACTTTTTGAAACCGATAGTTTTATTTATTGGAAAAATAGATTTGAAACTTATGTGAAATCAAAAGATTTAGATCTTTGGCATGTTATTACCAATGGTGATTTTTTACCCTTTCAATTTAATGAAGTTTCTAAAACAAAAGAATTAGTCACTTTTGACAAAGCTAATGATGATACTAAAAAGAAAATTTCAAAAAATAATGAGGCTAAAATGGTGATTTATAATGCTTTGCCTAAGAAAGAGTATGAAAGAATTTTTATGTGTGAAACCGCTAAAGATATTTGGAACACTCTTTTAGTAACCCACCAAGGTAATAGCCAAGTCAAAGAAAGTAAAATCGATCTTCTTGTCCAACAATATGAACAATTTGTCATCTTAGAAGATGAAACTATTGATAGTGCATTTGCTAGGTTTAACACCATTATTACTAGTCTAAAAGCACTTGATGAAGGTTTTTCTAGCAAGAACAATGTTAGGAAGTTTCTAAGGGCCTTACATCCAAAGTGGAGAGCAAAAGTCACGGCTATTGAAGAGTCGAAAGATCTCTCAACTTTATCACTCGATGAACTCATAGGAAACTTGAAGGTTCATGAGATGATAATTTTGAAGGACTCGGAATTAGTAAAAACCAAGAGTGAAAGGAAATCTCTTGCACTTAAAGCCAAGAAGGCACAAAGTGACCATGATAGTTCCTCGGAAAGTGATGACGAGGAGTATGCATTGGCGGTGAGAGATTTCAAGAAGTTCTTCAAGAGACGAGGTCAACACGTTAGGCAACCAAACTATGACAAGAAACCATTGTCAAAGAATCGGTTTGTCAAGAACGAAAGAGGTGATAGGAGTTGCTTTAGATGTGGTGATCCAAATCACTTCATTGGTGATTTTCCAAAGCCCGCTCGTGATAAGAACCACACGGCATTCGTTAGTGGCGCTTGGAGCGATAGCGGTGAAGATGATGATGACAACCCCAAAGAGGATAAATGTCTTATGGCTCATACTTCTAAAGAGGTACATTCCGAAACCGAATATTATAGCAATGATAGTTCCACTTTAGATGATATTGAATTTGAAGGCAAATATGATAGCTTTCACAAACTTAGTCTTAAATTCATAGAAAAGAATAAAACCTTAAAATCAACCAAAACTAAGCTTGAAAATGAGATCAATGAACTTAGGGAGAAATTGGCTAAACTTGAGAAAAACAAAGAGGTTGATTTAGGTTGCTTAAGTTGTGAGAAACTTAGATTAGAGAATGATGATCTCAAGAGCACCTCCATTAAATTGGAAAATTTCATGAAAGGTACTAGTGCTCTTGATGATATGTTAAACAAACAAGTTCATTCTAAGGAAAAACTTGGTCTAGGTTTTAACTCAAATGAAGCCTCAACTAGTGAACCAAAACAAGTCAGGTTTTCACAGAAAACACCTTCTGGACGCGGTTCCACATTGTATGGCACGGTTCCTTATCACTATGGAACCGCGGCCATAGATAAGGTACCGCGGCCAGAAGTTGATTTTTGTGAAAACTCTGAACTTTCTGAAAAATCTAAGTTAAATGAAAAACCAAAGCATCTTACTGTTAATAAGGTTCAATTACCCATACTTGACGACAATGCTATTAGTAAGTTCTATAAGCCGTTAAGTAAACCTCTCATGGGAAATAGAAGTTTATCTAGATTATCTTCTACTCCACCTAGAGTACGGAATGAGTCTAAGCCTAGAAGTAAAACGACAACGCCTACAAGAGATAAACAAAACAACTCACGAACTAGAAGTAAAACTCCGACACCTAGAAAAAATAATAATAACTCTAAAACTAGATCAAACACACCTAGGAGAAGTAATAAACAACAAAATGGTTACATGAAATACTACCCTCCTCCATTTTGTTCTCCATGGGGAATCCCCACCTCATTCATTCATCCCAACCAAATGCAAGGGATGTTTGGAACTAACAATTTTGGACCCATGAGATATTGGGGACCAAATGTTTGATCTTGTGTATTGTTACCTAGATATGCTTGGGAATTGATATGGAGCCCGATGTATGGATTAAGGATAGTGGATGTTCTAAACACATGACGGGTAATCGAAGTTTGTTCTCGCATTACAAAGCATATGATGGAGGTAACGTCACATTCGCTAGTAGTCTACGTGGTAATATCATTGGCAAAGGTACGGTTTCTCTTGACTCCATGACCATTGAAAATGTTAAGCACGTAGATAACTTAGGTTTTAACCTTTTAAGTATAGGTCAAATTTGTGATAATAAGTGTAAGGTCATCTTTTCGGAACATGACAGTGAAATCGTAAAAGATGGAAAAGTCATTGGAAAAGGTGTTAGAAAGCATGGGCTTTATGTCATGAAGGTTAATAAGAAGTCAAAAGACAACATATGTCTTGCGACTATAGATGATAGTTCTACTCTTTGGCATAGGAGATTAGGTCACGCTAATATGCGTTTAATTCAATCTTTAGTCTCTAAGGAGCTGGTAAGACACCTCCCCAAGATTAAGTTTGATAGTCACTTTTGTGATGCTTGCAAAGTTGGAAAGCAAGTTCACTCAAGTCACAAAGCCAAGAATTTGGTTTCGACCTCTCGGTGCTTAGAGCTCCTACATATGGATCTCTTTGGACCTTCCGCCATACGGAGTTATGGAGGTAACCTTTATACCCTAGTTATAGTTGACGACTATTCTAGATTCACTTGGACTAGATTTTTGGCATCTAAGAATGAAGCTTTCGATCACTTCGAAATCTTTAGTCGGAGAATTCAAAATCAACTAGGATGTTCAATTGTTTCTATTAGGACGGATCATGGTAGGGAATTTGATAATGAAGTGCAATTTGGTGCCTTTTGTGAAGCTCATGGTATTACCCGTAACTTCTCGGCTCCTCGCACTCCACAATCAAATGGGGTAGTCGAAAGGAAGAATAGGACTCTCCAAGAGATGAGTAGGACGATGTTAAACGAGCAATCGTTGCCTCAAAAGTTTTGGTGCAATGCCGTAGATACATCGACTTATATTCTCAACCGAATTCTTATTCGACCTTTCCTAGGAAAGACCCCCTATGAGATTCTTAAAGGTAAGAAACCCTCATTAGAATACTTTAGGGTGTTTGGAAGCAAGTGCTTTATCCTCAACACCAAAGACTACCTTACCAAGTTTGACCCAAAGTCTTACGAAGGTATCCTTTTAGGGTATTCCCAAACTAGTAAGGCCTACATAGTCCTAAATAGAACCTCAGGGGTTATTGAAGAATCACTCAACGTAACCTTTGATGAAACCCCTCCTTCACCCAAGACACCACCATTGGTTGATGATGACTTGGATGAATTAGAAGTAGTTAAAGCCAAAGAGGTTAGAAAAATAGGAGTTGAAGACCTTAGTGTTGAAAAGGAAGTAAACATTAAGGAGTCTAGGGATCATACTCTCAATAATGTCATTGGTGACTTAAATCAAAGGACCCTAAGATCTCAAAACCAAAACCAAAGCAACTTCTTTTGTTTTGTCTCCTTGATTGAACCAAAGAATGTTAAAGAAGCTTTGACGGATGAGAGTTGGGTCATTGCGATGCAAGAAGAATTGAATCAATTCGTTGCCAATGATGTTTGGGAACTTGTTCCTCCACCTAGAAGTTCTACCATTATAGGAACCAAATGGGTATTTAGGAATAAGCTAGATGAGAATGGTGTTGTGTCTCGTAACAAGGCTAGACTTGTAGCGCAAGGCTATAATCAACAAGAAGGGATTGATTATGACGAGACATATGCACCGGTAGCTAGATTAGAATCTATTAGAATCCTTTTAGCCTACGCTTGTGCCTTAGATATTAAGCTTCAACAAATGGATGTAAAGAGTGCATTTCTTAACGGTTTTGATCAATGAGGAGGTATATGTGGCTCAACCTCCCGGCTTCATTGATTTTGAGAAACCAGACCATGTTTACAAGCTTAAGAAAGCACTTTATGGACTCAAACAAGCACCCAAAGCTTGGTATGATAGACTTAAAGCGTTTCTTGTTAAACATGAGTATACCATGGGAATGGTAGACAATACACTCTTTACAAAGAAGAAAGGTTCTCACCTCATAATCGTACAAATATATGTTGATGACATTATATTTGGCTCAACTTGTCAAGAATTGTGTGATGACTTTGCCAAAATCATGCATGATGAGTTTGAAATGAGTATGATGGGAGAACTTAACTTCTTTCTAGGACTCCAAATTAAACAAATGGACGATGGTATTTTCTTTAGTCAATCTAAGTACGCTAAAGAAATGCTAAAGAAATTTGGATTAGAAGAATCTAGACCAATGAAGACCCCTATGGCCTCGGATACTAAACTCACCGTAGATGATGATTGTGAGTCGGTAGACAACACCAAATATAGAGGTATGATTGGTAGTTTGTTGTACCTAACGGCAAGTCGACCGGATATCATTTTTAGTGTTTGCCTTTGTGCTCGCTTCCAAGAGGCTCCCAAAACCTCTCACCTTGAAGCGGTTAAGCGTATCTTCCAATACATTAAAGGCACTATACATTTAGGATTATGGTATCCTAAAGGGACCGGCGTAGAAACCATTGTCTACGCGGACTCGGATCATGCGGGAGACTATGTGGACCGAAAAAGCACTAGTGGAGTTTGTACCTTCATGGGTTGTTGTTTAACTTCTTGGTTCTCCAAGAAACAAACCGCTCTTGCGATATCCACCACGGAAGCCAAGTATGTGAGTGCCGGAAAAGCATGCCAACAAGCTCTATGGATGAAGCAAGCGCTTGTTGATTACGGGATTTCTCTTGATGATGTTCCCATCATGTGTAATAATAAAGGCGCTATAGACCTAAGCAAGAATCTCGTGCAACATTCGCGAACCAAACACATAGAAATTAGACACCATTTCCTTAGGGATAATGTTCAAAAGGGGAACATTACTATTGAAAAGGTGCCCTACGAGGACAACTTAGCCGATATCTTCACTAAGCCACTTAAGAGGGAACCTTTTAATTACTTGCATCTAGGTCTAGGATTAATGGAACATCTTCCTTAAATTTCCTTTCTTCTTGTGTGTTTTCTATTACCACTTTGAGTCCTTGAGTCTTTTAAACTCCTTTTGAAAAATCTTCTTCTCTCTTTTTCAAAACTCTCAAAGTTTCGTTCAAAAATGGTTAAGAAATTCGTTTGACATTGTTAATTCAATCTAAAAACGATTTTTCATAGATTCTCGCTATCAATCTAGAGCTTACATAACTCATATGCATGATTCTCTCAAACATAGCAAGAACAAGATTGAATCATGGAGGATCATTGTGTCATGACTTAAGGTCTTGTCTTACACACCTCCTACATTGATGTTTTTTTTAATCCATGTATTTTGGTCAAATCTCTATTTGGTAAGTTTGCATATGTTTTCTTTGTCTATCTTTGCTTTTAAGCATATCCCTATGATAAGTTAGACTAGAAAAATAAGATTTGCTGAAAAATCTTCCTCCAAACACCAAACCCTGCTTCTGCAGGCGGTTCCTTATGTGAACCGCGGTACCTTATTGATAAGGTACCGCCACCCTAGATAAGGAACCGCCTACAGTAGCCTTCATTTTTTGGGTTTTTGTCTGAAACTCCAGATTTACTCCAACTTTTTTGAGAATCTTTGTTTCAAACCCTTTGACCACCCCAAAAATACCCCAAGCCTTCCTTATTTAAACCATAAGCATTTTGCATTACTTCACATCCAAAATGTCTTATTCTCCCAATGAAAGCCTTGAATCTCCTCCATTTTCTCCAATTGCTTTCAATCCAAACCCACCCAAGAACACTCTTAATCACATTTCTCCTACCAAGAATGTTGATTGTGGAACCTCTTTTCTTCCACCACCACCCTTTAGTGTTCTTCTTCCTTCTCATGATAATGTCATGCACCATGGAACATATTGTCATTGTTGTCAATATCAACATCTTGCTATGGCACACATCTATGAGGAGTTGAGCTACATCAAGAGTCTCTTAATCAAGCCTCCTCTTCACTATGATTATGAGATCTCCAACAAGCCACCACCACCACCCTCCGCCATTACCTTGTCTTTCATATAAGCATTGATTGCTTATCCTCAAGACACCAAATTCAAGCAAATCTTAGAATTCTAGAATAACTAGGATTAGATTTATGCTTTTGGCTTGTTTCCTTTTCCATACTTCTTTGTATGATGTACTTTTAGTACCCTATCTTGGATCTTTGTCTTTGTGTTTTCTTCTCTTTTTATTTTATTTTTTATGTGACCTATTGCTATATATTGTTGGTTGTTTCTTTTGTTCAACTAACCCTTCTATGTAGCTTGTCACCATATCTCGATTCCTCGGTGCCCCAAGCTAGGGGAGTCTTTTCAAAGTCCGTTTCTTCAACACCGGATTACGCAACCTTTTTGCTTCGACAAAGGGGGAGAAATGAATAAACTCGTCTTCGAAAATCTTGTTTTTGTGTGATTGAGTTTATGTATTGTCGGAATCAAAAAGGGGGAGACTGTTAATGCAATAATGACTAAAAACGTTACTTGCATTTTTCGGTCTCGCTTAGTTTTGATTACGACAATATGTAAAAACAAGCATTTACGAAAACAACGAAAAACGAATTCTTGAGTTCAAGTATTTTTCATTTTACCCATTTTCACTTAAGGTATGGATAAACAAGTACTAACCTTAATCAAGTGATCAAGTGATTTAATCTTTTCTTAAAACTCACTTTTTATTAAATGTGACAAGTTTTTATTAAACTTTATTTTTAAGAAAACATTTTATTAAATTAATTATTTGAAATTTGAAAATGACATATTCTTATTCTGTTAAGAATATCCTTTTAGGATATTTTTATACCTAGATAAGACCTCCACCACTAAAGGACAAAAAGGAGCGAAGTCTAGTCCGGCGGTACCTTAGCGCCTAGGCGGTACCTTATCGATAAGGTACCGCGGGCTGTGATAAGGTACCGCGGGCAGAACTAGTCGTGGCTCCTTTGTCCTTTAAATAGTTGGCCATTCTCAGCTTTTCACCTCACCTCTTTTGCATATTTATTTCCAGATTCAAAGCCCTTCTTTAATCACTCAAATCTTTGATCATTTGTTTGATTATTACTTGTTTAAGAAGTGAATCTTGTCCTTCCATCTCTTCCTCTCCAAGTGCAAAGAGAAGAACACTATCCTAGTGAAGTGTTGAGTCCACCACCAAAGATCCATTGAAGATCAATTTTTATATACTTGTTGTTGTGTCATAGTTGTGAAGATCCAATTAGTTGTGTCTATTTGGAAGTTGTGTATGTACTAAGTATAGTTGTGTAGATTGGTCCTAGCTACGATTAGGGCTCGACTTTTAGCTTAGAGTCAGAAATTGGTTAAGCGACGTGTACAGTTTTCTCCACCATAAGGAGCTTGTTGTGTAGTGAACTCTCGAGTAAGGAGTACTCGAGGAGTGGAGTAGGAACGAGGAGTGAGCTTCGTTGTCGAACCACTATAAATCCTTGGTGTTCGGTTTGATCTTTCTTTACCCTTAACTCTTTATATTCCTTATTACTTTTTGCATATACATGTGTTAATATTAGATTAGCTACACTATTATTCTTTATTCTTTGTGGATATATTTTTGTTAGTATTAGTTTAGCTACACCATCATTATTCATATTTGTGCATAAGAAGATTTCACATATTTCCTCAAGCCTAAGTTTTTTGAAAAAGGATTTTTGGAAACCATATTTTTAACATGTAAATTTTAAGAAACTATTCAACCCCTCCTTCTAGTTTCTACAAACTATTTTATTTAGTTTAGAGATGTCTGTAGTCTGTTGTCTACAAAGGTTCTATTTGTTAGTTGGTATACAATTTGGTTTATGTTTGTTGAATATAGAGTTAAGTCGTGTTGTTAGGAACTGATGTGTGATTGGTCCAGGTTTACTCAAGAGACTATATTGCTGAGTGGGCTTGGCTCTTTTATGCAACAATGGTCTTTTCCCTTGACGTTAGTGGCCAATATTTTTAGGGTATGTGGTCTAGTTAATTTGTCCCATTGGGTGCGGTTTGCTTTTTTTTGTTATGTTATGTGTACATTATAAGTCTGATCTGCAGTCTTTGGTTCATTCTATCTGGTTTTGCAACAATTTAGTTTCTGTCATGTGTTTTGTTTTGCATCATTTAGGTTTCTGGTTCATTTGGTTTGCCATTCCTGCATTTGTTTGCATCTATTTAGGTGTTTGTCTCAGTAGGTCTGCGCGCCTGTGTTTGTTTATACTAGCACATGCCTTTGTTTGTTTTTGTTTTTGTTGGTTGATGTAAATTGCCTTAAAACATATTTTACTAATCAATAGTAGAAACACATATATCCTAATGTCCACTCTTTTTGGACTTATGGGTTCAAACATGAAACTTCTGAAGTGTGTGAATATTGAGTAATGATATTAGAATTTCATTTTATACTTAAGAGTGATATAGTTTCTAATGATAAGCACAGATTTATATTACTAAATATGTTTCAAGAAACCCTTTAAAATTTAAAATCACTAACAACATCTTTCTCATTTTCATATGTTCCAGGTTATGTTGATATGGAGTTTTTGAAGGCTAAAATTGGGGATAAAGACTTGCGAGGATAGTCCCAATATTTCTATGATTGTTCATCATTTCAGATTAACTAGTACTACTTGTTGTTACATTAACATTCTACAAGTTTATTAATGTACTACGAACTCTATTGTAAAAATTTATTAATGAGTTTAATCCAATTTATTTGAGTTATAGAGTCATTTGAACTGTAAATCATACAAACTTAAGTGTATCATACTCTATTTAAATGAAATGAAAAATATAAAAATAGAATAAAAGTGTTGCAATAGATGGCGGAGAGTGTTGCACTTGTATAGCATGAAACAACTTAAAGTGTTGCTTTTGATAAATAAAAGTGTTGTCGCGTATTGGTGTTTAAATATATAAATGTTGCATATAATGTACAAATTGTTGCTTTAGATTAAAAAATGTTGCCTTAGATTAAAATAATGTTGCGTTTGAGTATAAGAAGTGTTGCACTTCAATTGTTACATTAAGTAAATTGAGGCAACATTTTCCAAAAGTGTTGCATTTTCTTTTCAAAGTGTTGCTTTAGACCTAAGGCGACGTTGCCTGATGCAGCACTTCAATAAGTGTCGCATTAACCATAATGTAACACTTTTAGAGCATAGTACAACACTTTTTGAGTGTTGCCTTGTGTCCATTTTTTAGTAGTGTATTTCCATCCTCCCTAGCTTCCTTTGAATCATGCCATTGTAACAAAAATAATTCTCCTTTGTCACTATTAAAGACGTCTTTTGTAGAAACTTTATTAACCTCATCACCCTCCACAATTTCCTCAAAACCCACACGCTTACTAGGTACATACACTAACAAACTACTTGGCCAGACATTACTTGTACCAATCCTTCGTCTAAGGATTTTTCATGTATCCTAAAATGGGGAAACAAACTTCTAGCATCCTTGAAACCCAAGTCGTCTAACATTGCATCATAATCGTTTAGCAAAAACATTTCAATGTCAACTAAATCATACAATATGCTATTGTAAAATGATAGCTCCTATATGGTGGTGAGGTAAAATATCCAATGCGATGGATTTAGTATAAAAAATTTGTCATATGATTTTGTTAATACATAAAACATCAACAAACGTGAATACATCCAACAAAAACGAAAACTAATTTTTATTAATACTCTACATGATCCTAACATGATACTAAAACAAAATAATCAACAAATAAAAAGTAAATCAAGCTTTACATAAATCACTCCTAAATATACGATCAACGAACTATATGCTCGGTTCCAAACAAATTTATATGCTATCATTTTATAATATGGTGGATTTTTAATGTGATATATAATTTTTAGGGATGAAAATGATATGAGAAACTAGATCAAAATGAAATAAAAGGTGTAGGGGGTTTGTGATACTTGACAAGAGAGTAGTGTTGGGCAGAAAAGAGTAAATGATGAAAACACCTTTGATTGGATTGAACTTAACGACCAATGGTAACTGTCGCTAGCCATATGGATGCATTTTGTTATAGTCTTCATGTGGGGGAGGTCAGGGGTTCGACTCCTGTCATTCCTCATATAGGAGATTTTCTCAGAATTGGTAGCCGGGTTTGAATCCCATCGCAATGCCTTGAAGCCCCTTAATGGGAAACTGGATGGCTAGCATGGGGTTGATATTCTCTTCGTGAGATGATTCGAACTCGGGTTGAGAGACTTGTTGCCTCGGTGGCACGCAAGATACTCCGCTGCACCAAACTGCCGTTCAAAAAAAATAAGGGCAAGTTTGCAACATATATAAACATTAGGGACATGATCTATAATAAGTTTGTTTTGGGGTAAGCTTGAAAACTTTGCAAATTTTAGCGACAAAATTTGAAATTTACCCTTACAAAATATAAGTGTTCGTTTTGTTTGTAGTTTGGAATCACAATCAATAATGGTTTGAATATAAAGTGGAATGAGTAATGATATATATGAGTACAACTATCATTCTTTATAATCACGTTTGGTAAGTGTTAGATACTATTACTCCATCTTTACTCATAAAAAACATATCCATAAAAGCAAAAAATTATTTACACAGATGTATAAACAAAGTGATAAAAATAACTTAAACAACATAAAACTTTTAATCATAAAACAAAACAAATAGCTTACAAAAGTAAACGTTTAACTCATCATGCTTGTTTCTTAATTCCAGACCAACCATAATGTATAAATCTTAGTAAATAAACAAAAGGCTGGCCCCTAGAAAAATCGAAAGTTGCCGAAACACTTCTCTATGAGTAGCAAGGGAACGTGAAATCGGTAAGGATGTTAAGCATTAGATTATTAGTTCAAAAGATATTTAGATTTTTTGTTCGAAAATATGCGATCAATCTTATACCAAAAATCTAAATTTAGTAGTGAGAGTTGCTTACAAATCAAAATAATAATAACATAAATCAGGGTTTTGATGCAAAAACTTATCATATGATCAAATAGATTTTTCTTTTTGTTGATAATAAAAATAACAGAGTAAATTAAAGATAAGTTTGGAAAGCCATAGAAGTCTATTATGACTCATATGAAGCATAGCTGATATTGTTGTGATTTCATATCAAAATTTGATACCTAATCCGACTAACCAAACAACTCCAATCGGTATCATATTCATTCCTGGATAGTTATTACTTCATACCAAACGGGTTGTAAGAGTTTAATTTCAATGTTTGATCTTACGGCTGAGGAACATCATCCTTTTGAATGGGCCCGGACACTAGAAAGGCCAATAATATACTGCTTTGAATTGACAGTGTCTGGTCCATCACCAACAGTTCACTTTTCTATTTATGGAAATACTTTATTCTTATGTTACTAAAAACCACATATATTAGGGGGCATTCAATTTTATTTTGCTTTGTTTTTCTTGTCTGTGTACTTTTCTTTGAAAGACGTCTAATCTTAGCAGATAATTTAAAGTATTCTAAGCTAGCTTTCTGATACTCGTACTTGCTCAAGATAATCATTTAATGTAACATCCCCAAGCGAAATACATAAATTTTACCAAGTCATGAATTTCCGTTACATGTTTCCATTTACGTTATTTATGAATATAGGTAATCGAATTAGAAAGTACTCGTACGTATCGGAGGATAAAGTACTCGGTTATCATATTACTATGAATACGGAGCTAGTAATTCGAAGTGGTCCACAAGCCCTCGAACTGATGAACCCCTTCTACAGCACGGCGACTAGTTCATTTCAGCATTCATGAGTCAGTAATCTCGAGGATAGATTGAACACCGTATATCAGACGATCAAGAAATACATAAATTGTAGGCACATCTGCTACATAATCTATACTATATAGTTTCTTCAAGACCTTGAATCAGACCCTTTTCTAGAAATAACAGAAGCAAATGTCTGTGTTTTAGCATGCATATATCCTTGGTACTTTTGTGTTTATATTTACGTGCTCATTTATAATTTAAACATGTATTGGTTTTCTACTTGGAATATCATGACGTACGTATCTAATTTACAATTTCTAACTTTTAGTTTAATTTCGGTTGTACTTATATATTCTTTTAGCCTAAAAGTAGATGCAAAGTCGCATATATCCAAGAATAAAAGTCTGTCATCGAGATGATGCTTTTCTCATTAGTTGTTTCCAAGTTTTTTCTTGCTCCTTTTCAAATGACCACAAAAAGTTAACTAAAGCTAATGTTCACAATTGTCACATCCCCTTGCTTTGGTTAACATAAATAATTTGACAAGACGTGTACAGTATAAGGCTATAAGCGTATACAAGTAAAATTGTATTTGTGGCATCATTCAACATGTGGATCCGATCAGTACAGTTGTTCATCAGGCTTTGGTGTTCGAGAAACCACTCGACCAATCTCATATTAAGATTCCTTTTTTGTATCTGTGGGGGTTAATAACGACATA
Organism: Glebionis coronaria; assembly: GCA_025667525.1. NCBI lineage: Eukaryota > Viridiplantae > Streptophyta > Magnoliopsida > Asterales > Asteraceae > Glebionis > Glebionis coronaria. Next base: position 176,965,417 of record CM046874.1, read on the forward strand.
GAAAAAGATTTAGGATTCTTTTCCATACAAAATTTACCCTCCCCACACCATTAACACGTGGGCAAGTGATGCACTGTTCACAAATAGCCTCTATGTGGGTCCTAACACATGTTTTTATGGATTTTAAAAGGAGAGATACAGTTATATTCCCCCACCAAGCTGGCTAGAAACCCTTATATATACCCACACTACCATCTTCAAACATTCATATTCCTGTTCTCTAAGTCTCATACAATATAACTCTTGAAACTACCCTACTAGTTAATTAGCTAATAGACATGTCTGGTGTTTGGGTGTTTAAGAATGGTGTTGTTCGCTTGGTGGATGGAAATGACTCCTATCAAGGTTCGGCTAAGCGTAAGGTGCTGGTCCATGTGGCAACTAACGAAGTGGTGACTTCGTACCAGACCCTTGAAAGGATTTTGTCATCATTAGGATGGGAGAGATACTATGAAGATCCTGATTTGTTTCAGTTTCACAAAAGGTCGTCCTTGCATCTCATTTCTCTCCCTAGAGACTTCAACAAGTTCAAGTCCATACATATGTATGATATAGTGGTCAAGAATCGCAATGTGTTTGAAGTAAGAGATATGTAGTAACCTCCTAGCTAACTAGTGAGCCAGTCCTCTGGCTGATTAGTTGACTAGTGATGTTACTCCTAATTAGGATCATAACTAGCATATGTATGTTGTGTTTCGTGATGAATTAAACTCACATCTCGAAGTTTATTTGTGAGTTTATTGCTTGTTTTGTGTGAGGATGCCTTTGATGATGAAGTAAATCTGATCCAAGTTTGATTACGACTTTCCTCTTAATGTTTGAGTGCTTGAAGCTCACGTTGATTTTTGAATTTAGGGTTTCAGAAGCTAATTACATGTTTCTCAAGGGTTACATCTTTCTTAATGTTTCTCATGTTTCAGAAGCTAAATGTGTGTGTGTATGTCATTTTTCATCTGTTTTTGCTAAAGTGTAGACCGCTATATATGGAAACATAAATAACATGTTTTTTGTATTCGTTTAAACTTAAACAATTCGAAACCATGTATAACCTTGCTTTCACAAAAGCAAACATCATTTTTGGGCAAACTAATTAGGCTTAGATAATAAGCATCAATTGTAATTGTACTTGGTGATCATTCTATCCTCAGATTTGTTAAATGTGGATTATTTCGCTTTATGTTTCTGAAATGTTTCTTCCCCGTAGCTTTTTTTAAAATGGCTTCTTACCCATGGCTTTGCTGAGTGATATATGCAAGAGTCGATGCAAACACAGAATACATAAATATATATATGATTATAGATTTAAGGTTTAGAATATGTGTTTATCTTATAATTTATTAGCAAAGATTAATGGGTAAAATACAAAATATAATGGTATCTGATGTTGTCTTACTTTAATTGCTGTTTGGTTGCTTTACTATAAATATAAGTATTCTATATATTCGAATTTGCCGATTATCTAACTCTGTCGTTGCACATCTCTTTCATTAACATAAGCAATGACCTATATAATGTGGCTTTCATAGTTTTTCCATTGTAATACGACAATTTTTTTATAAGGATTTGCTAACGGGTGTCTACGTATCGGTCACCTTTTCGGATGAAAAAAATGCATTTAACATGCGATTACTAGATCGAAACTTCCCTTTTTCAATCAAAGGTGTTGAAACCTGTACTTTCGACCATCTTCCCGAGCATTTTCAATTCTTTAAAGTCTGACCCGATTGTCAAGTCAAATAGTTTTAGTGTTATCATGCATTTTATATCCATCACACAATAATTGTCATACGGTAAAACACGGGATGCATTTGATAAATCTTTACATGAGTATATGAGTGAACATTGTGCACTTAATTGTCTAAGATTTTTACAGTAGTGTGCGTTATTGATTTGTTCAGTCTTGAGTTTTTAAGGAAACCCGAAATTAATAACATTCAATTTTAATTTTATTTACAACACATAAGAGGATTCATGGATTTTCATGAATGATTGAAACCATTTATTATATACAACGAGAATGGATTAAATGCCTAAAAGCAAGACACATGCAAGAGGTGATAAAAAAATGCCAAGTACGAAGAATCATATACACTTGCATATTTTGCATAATATGATCTTGACGTTGAGGAATTATACAACCACCTGTGTGTGCTTAGACTATTAACAAGTTACGAAGAATCATATACACATCATATTTTGCATAATATGATCTTGAAATATCAAAAGTTTGTGATAAGTGAACTAAGCGAATTGTATATTAGAATGCAACCAAACAAACAAGGTACTTAGATCGAGAGATGCGTCGTTCAAAGAGAAAATCGACAGATTTATTTGATAAACAAACATACGAAAGTCTTCAACAAAATATCATGAATTAGCATCTTTAACAACGACATCAACAAGAAAATTAGTTTATCGATAAATTAATGTATTTTTTTAAATTTCCGCATGTTTATTTATTTTTCGTATTTATATGTTAGAAATAAAAAAGTCTCAGTCACCCACGGATATTTATATACGTTTAGGTTTACGTTTATCTGAATCGGGCCATGAAGACTTTTTTTTATCCATTTTCAAACGAAACTCTGCCAAAATTTCGTTAGGTCTAGCGGAATATAAGTTTCTCTTCGCGGATTAGAAGTTGATACTTGGCGAGATACATAGTTTAATCGTGATGGAATACGTGTTTGTTCCTTGGCGAGATATAAACTTGACCTTGGCAAAATATAAACTTGATCTTGGCGATATATAAGTTAAAACAGTTATTATTAACTTCTAGTCTTTAATCTTAATCAAGATCAAAAAAACTAATCAATAAAAGAATCACAAATGAGTTGATCTCAATCAACCAAGCAATGAATCAACAGAGTACCCAGCTAATTTGTTGTACTCCTATTATCTAATTGATAATAGTTCTATTACAACAGATCAAGATGATCTCAATGAATCGATGCAAACGAGAGAGAAAGTAAACTGTGTGAAAATAATGGAGGTGATGAATGACTCTCGGGAGTCAATTCTTCCTTTTATAGCACAGCTCAATGACTTCCAAACTTTGGCTCTTTTAGTCTTTCAGCTTATCAACTTGTTCCATTCACAGCTAAACTAAGTACACATGTTATAACAAGTTTACATAATATGCAACATAAGTCCCTCAACAATATAAAGAGTGCCAAAATAAGATCTTTTGGAATACCCTCCCTTAATCTTATTCTGAAACTTGCCAATCAATCCCAACCTATGACATAACAGTTTATGTTGCTTAATGTCAAATCCCTTAAGATATCTGCAATTTGATTTGTAGTATTAATTTTTTTTAATTTTTATGACCCCAGCTAAAATATTTTCTCTTACAAAATGCAAGTCGTTATCCGAATGTTTAGTTCTCTCATGAAAAACAGGATTGGCTGCAATTTTTATTGTAGAATTATTATCACAAAACACTTGAACTAGAAAAATATTTTTACAACTTAAATCAACCAAAATTTTCAAAGCCCACATAACCTCAGAAGTTATAGAAGCTAAAGCTATATAGTCAGCTTCTGTGGAAGTTTTTGATATAGTATTTTGTTTTTTACTTTTCCAAGAAACTAATGACCCATTCATGAACACACAATAGCATGTGACAGATCTTCTTGTCACAGTACACTTAGCCTAATCTGCATCAATATAAGCTTTAAGACTTATACCTGGTGCAGAATACTTAAACACATCGAAACCCTTACCAGGAGAACCTTTAAGATACCTGATAACCTTGAGTGCAGCTTTCAGATGGCTTTTAAGAGGACTATGCATAAATTGACTAAGTAAAGAAACATTATAGGCAATATCTGGCCTAGTTGTGGTCAAATAAATGAGTTTTCCATTTAATTTATGATAATCTATAATATTATCAAGCTAATGATCATCAATAGTAGGCTCAGTAGCCAGGCTAATATTAGGCTGCATAGAAATATATGAAGGCTTCCCGGCTAATAACCCAAATTCATCAATCAATTCTAAACAATATTTTCTTTGAGTTAAACATAACCCTCTTTTAGTTTCCAAAACTTCTATTCCAAGAAAATATTTCAATTTCCCAACATGGAGATGTTATGATTTCTCGTGTGTACTATGTCGAAGGTCTTGTTTATTATCAGTAGATCAAATATTGTGATTCTTATCTTAAAGTGGCATTTCAACAGCATGCATTTCATATCCGAAAATTGGATGGGGTCGAGCTTCTTAAAGGATCAAGAGGCACAAATTTGTATATAATTAATCTCCAAGATCTCATGGCGAAATCCAATTTTTGTACTAGCCTTTCTATTAAAAGTTATTTATACATTATATTGATGACCCCGATTCACCATATTATTCCTCTGGTTTATAACATCCACAAAACCATATTCCCATTCTCACCTTTTTGAACATCCTTTACTCAAATACTTCTAATTTTCTCAACTGCCAATGTACTTTTAAAAAACTTGATAAAGTAATGGCTAAGGAGGAAATTTTAAACCAATTTTCATGTGGACATGCTGGATTTTTACCATATATGATTTCTGACCATTATCATGTAGTTTAGTTATGCCTAACAGTTTGATTAAAAAACCTAAGCCATTTAGATTTACTAATTATATTGCTGATAAAACTGAATTCTTACAAGAAGTAGCAAAAGGGTGACAAATTGATATAAATGGTTTTAAAATGTTTTAAGTTGTTAAGAAGATGAAATATTTGAAGAGGGAAATGAAAGATCTTAATTGGAAGAATGAAAATCTATTTGAAAAAGTGGAATGTTTAAAGGGGAAAATTAGGGAGTGGCGGCAAGATAGAATTGACAAGAACCCTCATGATAATGTTGTTAAAGAAGAACGTGATGCTATACTTAAGAATACAAAGAAGTTGTTTCTGATGAAGGAAAGCTTCTCCTTCGAAAATAATTGAGTGGTTCAAGAAGGTGATAAGAAAACTGCTTATGTCCATATGATTCTGAAAACTAATGAATAAAGGTAGAATTGAAAGTATATGTGATGAAGATGGGACTAAGTATGAAGGTGATAAATTCCCTAAGCATTTTGTCAAGCATCTTGAGAAGTTCCTTAGGAGTGATGTAGTTGTTCAGTCTATGAAAGATATAGACGATTTGTCTATTAACAACCTTAATAGTGAGGAAACTGTTGATATGGTTAAATATATTACCAATTCTAAGATCAAGGAAGCTCTTTTTGACATTGCAGAAAAAAAAGGTGTTATACCACATGGCTACACTACTCGGTTTTTCCAAAATGTTCGGATTATTATTGGTGATGATATGTGTGATGCTATAAAAGATTTTTTAGTAGTAACAAGTTGTTAAACGAAATTAATGCTATTGTTATATCCCTGTTTCCCACGATCAACACCCCTTGAATTCTATGACTTCATGCCTATATATTATTGCGATGTCTTGTACAAGTGCACTAGCAAGATTTTGACTGAGTCGATTAAAGTTGCTTCTAGAAGGTTGTCTTCCTCAATTAGAGTACTTTATCCCATGAATATAGATTTAAGACAATATTCTTATCACTCAAGAGTTGTTGAGAGGATACAAATGAAAAAATAGAGCTAAAATATGTGCAATAAAGATTGACTTGCAAAAAGCCTATGATACAATGACTTGGTCTTTCTTGGATTGCATTTTCAGCAAGTTTGGATTTCATCCTAAAATGGTGATATGGATCATGACATGTATATCTACCTTAATATTTTCTATCTATGTTAATGTCCATGCGTATAGATATTTCAAAGGTGCTAGAAGTTTTAGGCAAGGTGACCCTTTGTCTCTCTATCTTTTCATATCCGCTATGGAAATATTAAATTTGCTTATGAAGAAGAATATCCAAGAGAGTAGTGGTTTCAAGTATCATATTGGATGAAAAGAGCTGAAAGTTACTCATCTTTACTTTGCTGATGATTTGATGGCTTTCTACTTGGTGATGCAAAGTCTGCTAGGTTTATAAAAGAAATAGTTGAGGAATTCAGTAAGTGTTTAGGTTTACATCCTAATATGATTTTCTAGATTACTCTTTGGAAGTGTTAGTGATCAAGTTAGAAACAAAATTGTCAATATTGTTCCATTTAAGATTGGTAAGCTGCCAACGAAATAGTTGAGGGTTACTATTTTAGACAAGAACTTAGGAGTTCCTGATTTTCAAACGTTTATCTATAAAGTGATGTCCAAAGTTGAAGATTGGAAAAACAAATGTTTGTCATATGCACGAAGAGTCCAACTTATATCATTATTACTTTCTGCTAGGAAAATATATTAGGCCTTAAAGTTTATTTACTCTCTAATTAAGTCATTTATGATATTGATAGAGTTCTGAAATGAAATATATGGAACCAAAGCCTTATCAGTAAGTTAAAGTCTAAGATTACATGGAAGATGGTATGCAGACCTAAGGATCAAGGGGTTTGGGCTTTAAACCTCGGAAAGAATGAAATGGGGTACTCTCCTCATGAAGCATGTATGGATTATTATTGCTAAAAGATAGTCTTTGGACATAATAGGGTATAACTGTAAAGCTAAAAGGTAAGAATTTATAGGAAGTTAGTGTGGATAAGAGCGATAGTGAATGTTGGAAGACTATGCTATCTCATAGAGATAAAGTGAAACAATTTGTTAATGTTAGTATTGGTGATGGCAAAACTACTTCTAAAAGAGACATTTATGATGAAAGATTTAGTAACAAGGCTACTCTTGTTGATATAGTGAATAATGGTAAATAGATTTGGCCTTCAAAATGGTTTGAAAGATTTCATAGACTAAAGAGTATACAAATTCTTCATTTTAGTAATAATAAAGATATGAGTGGTAATAAGCAAAACTCTTAGTTCACTATAAGGAGTGTTTGGCATAACATGAGACTTGAGTACCCTAAGGTGGAATGGGCTAGCACTATCTGGTTCTCTTGATGTAACCTTAGCCATAAATCTGCTATGTGGATGGAATTACACAATAGAATGTAGACTCATGAAAGAATGATTAGTTGGTACACATGTAAATCTTCTATGTCCTCTTTTGTGAAACTTGTAGTGATTTTATCAGCCACTTATTCTTCCAATGTGTATTTTCTATGGAAGTATGTAATGAAATTAAGGATAGAATGAACTAGATATGGCATCTAATGATTAGAATAAAACTATTCAAATGATGATTACTAAGATGAATGGAAATAGCATTAACAAAGTCTTAGGTAGGATTGGAATTGCTGCTTGTGTATACTACATTTGGAAGGAAAGAAACTTTAGAACCATCTAAAATGCCAAAAGATCCAAGTAAGAAGTTATTGGTTGTATAAATAAGGATATGAAATGGAAACTAACAAGCCTAAAAGTGAAGAATACTTCTACTTTGAATAACATGTTAAGGAAGTGGAATATTATATGATCGCTACACCCCTTTATGCCATCTTCCTGTTAATGAGTATTTGGGATAAGGCCGTTGAAGTAAATTGCATTGTCTAATGGTTGATTGCACAATTCCTTAGTTTGGTATGTGGTATTAACTTATTGTCTTGGTCAACATTAGCTTCCATGAGGTCTTTTTTGTAAAACCCTAGGTTTTACCTTTTGGACATGTCACGGCTTCATTATTATTATCACTCATCTTATATCCTTTTGATCGACCACCTTTGCAATACATCATTTCAAGACTTATCATGTACAAAATCATAATTTTATTATATAAAATAGTAGAGTATTTAAACTTACTTTTATATTTTTAGCTAAACTACACTATAATGAATACCATCAAAATTATAATACAACATATAGTACTTTGGATACACACCTATAATTATGATACATTATGGACAAGATATTTCTCTTTTGATGACCTAGAACTCGGAACACACATATACACAAACTATTACTTACACTTACTTTGGAAGACCTAACAAATCTTTACATACACTACTATACCTACACAATCTAACTATATATCTTAATAAATGTAGCTAAGTACTACCATATCAAAACTAGATACTTAGAAATCTAACAAGATTTATGAAATACCCAAAAAAATCTAGCTAAACTCGTTCCCCTAACCGAATCTCATGAGAAATTCGGCTTGTACTATGTTGGATTGTGTGCAAGATCTTGTCTCATGTCACTAAAACTTGTACAACTTTAACCCCTAAATGAATGTTTACTTTGACCCCTACATTGTCTCCTAACTCTTCCTGGAAGCCCCATACGCGGCTAACACAAATCATAAGGTTCAAGTTTAGTTGTGTAAGATACACAAGATCTTGCAATATCCTACAACTCCTTACTTGTCGTGTATAAACACACTCCACAAAACACCATCTCCAACATTTGTACATATATCTACCAAGTCTCAAACACAACACCTACATCCAACATCCTCCTACTTCCTTTCCTTTCTTCCGAGAACAAAATAACACAAATACAAACCCATGGGAACCTTTGTGTTTCTCTTCTTGTTGTCCTCCTATTCAACCAGTAGCAACCAAAAAGATGGGTGCGAAACAAACTAGTAACCAACGACACCCTTTATACAAAACCATTGTTGTTACCCTTCGTTGGGCTAGAAGAAAAGAGGAAGCACAAGGATCTTCAGGGCAATTAACATACGGGTTAGCTCATCATCATATCGACGCACTAGGGTTTACAAACGACATCAAGAATTTCTTAAATTCGAATAAGTTGGCTGCCTCCGAATCCTTGTGAGTAGTCATCCTTGTTTTCTTTGTTTCCTTATGCATACATATCTCCCTTACTGTACTTAAAATGTGTTAAGACAAACCCTAACGTAGAACCTTGCTACCTCCCTTAGTTACGTTAGATTTACAATACTAGAACTATCAAATCATGCTGAGCACCTACATGTTGTACGTTGCATATAACAAATAGAAGAAAGAAAATATTACAAACCAAACTATAAACAGCCTAAACCTCTATGTTTGAGACCCATAACAAACCACCTAGAGATGAGTGCCTACAAGTTTTATGGGGGCGAATGGTAGACGAGCTTGCTAAGAATCATAGTAACTAGAATTCCTTAAATTGGTTAGGAAACGAGCTAGATATTAATCGCCGAAAATGTCGAATAAGACTTAGTGTAATCGAAAATATAACTTGGTTTAGTATTGCAAACGCGACCTTTTTACGGCATGCTTTTGAACCTCTAAACAACGTGGCCCGGGCCGGATAAACAACAAAAGTTGTAGACGGCCATGCCGTCTACACGAGCCTATTTTTATTTCAAACCAAAGGTCTTTATCAAAAACCGTAGGCTAGATCGAAAATGACTCGACAAACACATTTCTTTAAAATAGGTTCTCAACACCTACTTCGAACATGATCTTTCCCCATCAAATGATCTCGATTTATAAAACTAAACACACGGGCCTCTAGACGACCCGACTAGCTTTCTAACGATGCCTTTAGTTTATACTAAGAATCACTATTGAACCCGCTACCTGCTTTCAAAAATAACCACAACAACTAGTATGGCATAGATCTTACCACTGCCTTCTTATAGTTTCCAATGTTGAACTTTGCCACTGTTGGAAATGTGAAACAACATACGTTCAAGTTTTTATTTCCATAAATGTTTCCTGTCCCCAACACTCAACATTCTTGTCTCATGTTTCCCGAACACCAACAACCTTTGTCTCATGCTTCCCTGACATCAACATATTTGGTTTCCTTAAAAGAGACATGTTTCATGTTTTCAAAACTTTTATATTAAATATTTAATTTATTTAATTAATTATTTTTATAATAAAAATATAATATATTTAGGATTTTTGAACCGTTAAATGACCCAAAAAAATAAACTGGCCCGAAAAAAAAATATTTAGTATTTCTAAATATATCTCGAATTAAATGTTGACACTTTTATTAACACGTTAAACCTTCGCAAGTGTCAAAAACCATCGGTTTATCTATATAAACTCAAGCACATACTAGGGGATTATATACAACGTATATTATTACGATAACTTGTTAAAAGTTAGAACATTACGATAAGGAAAACTTGAAAGACTTTTATGAAACATTATATTTATAAGTCTTAATTAAATAAAAATCATTTTATTTAATTCATTTATACTGTTACCATTCAACCAAGGTAAATACACTTTATTAAATTAATAGTGTACATGTTTCGATAACTTACTATAAGTTTAACACTTAAAATGATAACAACTTATTAAATCTGTGATCATGCATTTTCATCAACTACATTCATATGTGCATTTTATTTGTGCATTTACTGAGACATACATAAGTTACATAGGTAATTCTACTACTTCGTGATCATACTGTGCCAGCTTATTTAGTGACATCATCACTTCATCATTGCTACTGAGGTGAGTTCATGGCATTATCTTTTACTATTTTTATAACTGGGGAGAAAACATACTAGAACATTTTATATGAAAATACGCACAAGCAACAACAATAACTTATTGCCTATTGTTTGCCCTATTCCTGTGGACTGTAATATTTAATAGTGTAGCGCAAAATGTTATGAACAGATCTATTCGGGTATTGACAACACCCGGCCTGTGTGACTTGCTATCACGAAACGCTTAGGCCAAGGAACAGGTTTATTTCATTGTCGGACTGAGGGAAACAACATCGGGTTTGATCATAATGACGCCTGAGCATCATGTCTAGCTTCTATTACAGGGCAATAGGAACTACTATAGTATTGGGTTGTGATTGTCCTGCTATGATCATGGTGTTTGGCATATCAGTACCTTTACTTTTGAAATTAAACTTGTGAATTCATCAACTTTATGTTAACTGATTTTAAATATATTTTCTTAGGTAAATAAGCAGGTTCATGTGCATTGGACTTCCAGCATCATAGGAAGCATCATGTTTACCATCGGGCTGGGATATTTCTACAAATGATAATAAATGTTTATTTCAATACAATTTATTAAATTTGCACATTTGATTCATGTAATATGTTTAAATGATGCTTTATGATCATGCTTTGTATACTCTTTTCTATCGATCCACCAAAGTAACACCCCAATTACTATTCTTCTGCATTTGATCAATTTGGGGGTGTTACAGAAATGGTATCAGAGCAATAGTTATAGAGACCAGATCAAAAACTTAAAAATATTTAAATAATAAAAGTTTTAAACTAGACTATAATTGAACATAAAAATCAGTTTAAGGAAAAATTGATTTTTGGGTACCCTAATAGTTAGGCATATAGCATATAGAGCATACATATTATGTGAACTAACCCCTTACTTTCTTTACATATTACGATTGGTTAATATCCTTATGAAGCTATTAAAATACTTAAGATATTTAATATAAACATGTCATGTTAGCAGGGAGATTTATACTAAAGATGTTCCATCTCGATATTGCGTTCTGACTGAGTGGTTGAGTTTACGATTTAAAGTGCCCTCGTTCCTCAAACGTTTATAGAATGTCTTCTGAAGTATGATGACCCGAACAATGCATTGTAACCACAAACAGTTTTGTATGTAACAAACCCTTAGAAATATCTATATTGAAATCTAACCAAATCTTTGAGAATCATAACTGATTTTGTAAATCTTTGGAAAATCTAACAAGATTTTATAAATCTTAAAAAATCTAACGAGATTTTAGCAAATATTTGAGAATCATAACTAGATTTTGTAAATTTTTAGAAAATCTAACAAGATTTTATAAATCTTTAAAAATCTAACGAGATTTTAGCAAATCTTTGAGCATCATAACTAGATTTCATAAATCTTTGAAAATTTAACCCAATCGGTATAAATCTTGCAAAATCTAACTAGATTTTTTAAATCTTGAAAAATCTAACTTAGATTTTTATAAATCTTGAGAAACCTTATTCGAACTAACTCTTTGGAAATCTTATTTACACTTTGGAAATTCTGTCTTTCGAGATCTAACAAAGTCATTTAGTATCTAACTAAATATAAACAGATTTCATACTAAATTTTTAGCTAGTATTACTAGCTAGTGGGTAAAATTACTCTCTACCTTTTTAAATATTGCATAATACATTACCACTTGTGCATGAAAACTTTGCACTATCATATGCATCATACATGAGCGTTCATTCATTTTGATCACTGGAACTTTGAACATTATAACATATCTGTGAGTATTCGAACACTGGCCAACAGAACTTTGAACAATATATTATGATTGTGAGTATTCAATCATAGGATCGCAGGAACATTTCGTATGACTACTTTTTTATGAGCATATAGACATACTATTAATCATTGAACATTACGTATGACTACATATTTATGATCATACAAAACATACAATTCATCATTTTTGGGACTATTAAGTCACCTAGAATATATGAGTATATGCATACATTATTTTAGATTTTATAAAGTCTAAAACCATGATCACAAGTATTTAAGTTTACCGAGTACGTAAACTCACTACAAAATAAATGTGCACATACCCTCTTTATACTATAGGTAATAATATGGGTCAACGAAAGCCACCTTTTTATATTCCAACTTCACACTTATCAATTTTAATAAGTGTCATACGATTTATAATACTAAAACTATACGTTTTATACTACTAAAACTATACGTTTTATAGTTACTACGTATACTTTCACCACAAAACCTAAACCTTAAATAAATCACCTTAGATTTGAACATCTGCTCACGGAACAAAACTTATTGACGACTCGTACGCTTTGCTTTTGGTAATTTTATGTGATATTATTTGGGTATGTTTGCATGTTTAAATGATGCGATGAGACCCAAATCAAGTTATGGCTCTATATTTAGATGACGTTTAAATATGGAACGTAAGTCTCTTGATTATAAGCCACCGGACCAGAAGTTTATTTATAGTTTCATATTAAGATGTTATGGGACGTCTGAAGACGAAAGTTATAATTAAACCGACTGTAAACTCTCTTAGTAATATCTATTTCCTTGGATATTCTATTCGTTTTGATGGTAAGCATTGCCGGGAATATTTGAGTAGGTTGTGCTATGAAATCCTTATTGAAACGAATTAGGACGCTTTTTCGTTTGAATAAAGAAATCATAGGTCACCGAACCATGAAGTTATAAATTTTTACTTTACATGGATGAGGACGCTTATCGATGTAAATAAAATTTATAAACAAGTGGGCTTATATATATTCGACGTGACTCATTATTGATATTATTTTATTAATCCATCTATGGAGTGTATTCCTTTTGACTAACGATTCCTCCAAAATATCTTATCACTATTACATCCTTATCAAGAAACCTAAGGAAGATTCGTGTTCATCCCTCTTGGATTTAGCGTTGTGCTATTAATTCTCGACTTATTTTTCTTTTTCCCCAACATCAGATATGCTTTTTGAAGTTTAATAGACTTAAAAATCTTTTGAAGAACTATTAAAACAATAACAAGCCTTATCTGTGCAAACTGAGGCCCAATAAGGCCCATGCAACACATTTAATAGAGCCAAGACTTAAAACGAGCTTGTACTATTTTATCCAACCTTGTAAACTTAATCGAACTCGAATATGATTTAATGAACCTTTTACTAAATCTTTTGGGATAAATTTGATATTTAGAACTTTCAGAGACTTGTTTTGCCACTTTTCGAACATATTACAAGCCCTGGACAACTCTAAGGACTAAACATGGATTTCAATAAACTTAAAAGAAGCCCTAGATGATTTAACAGATTAAAAACCCTAGGGGTTGATTTTGCCACTTTTAAAACTCAATTTGAGCCCTAAGTTATTTCCATTGGAAACCATTCATGCCATAAGAACCACATCACAAAAACAGAAGGACCAAATGTGTAAACTACCAAAACATAACAGACAAGTTACTTTGTGCATCAAAAATTTACTCCTCAAAGGCATACAATCAATAACTACATTCTAAATATCACCTATGAGTCCAAACATGAGTTCACAAGATTACACGTGCAAGAAAAAGTGTATTCACTTGTCCCCTGGACGAGTAACTTCATCTTAAGCTTTGAGGACAAAGCTAAAATAACGGGTAGGTGCTGTAAACCTAGGTTTTACCTTTTGGACACGTCACCGGCTTCATTATTATTATCACTCATCTTATATCCTTTTGATCGACCACCTTTTCAATACATCATTTCAAGACTTATCATGTTCAAAATCATAATTGTATTATATAAAATAGTAGAGTATTTAAACTTACTTTTATATTTTTAGCTAAACTACACTATAATGAATACCATCAAAATTTTAATACAACATATAGTACTTTGTATACACACCTATAATTATGATACATTAGGGACAAGATATTTTCTTTTGATGACCTAGAACTCGCGACACACATATACACAAACTATTACTTACACTTACTTTGGAAGACCTAAGAAATCTTTAACATACACTACTATACCTACACAATCTAAGTATATATCTTAATAAATGTAGCTAAGTACTATCATATCCAAACTAGATACTTAGAAATCTAACAAGATCTATCAAATACCCAAAACATCTAGCTAAATTCGTTCCCCTAACCGAATCTCATGAGAAATTCGGCTTGTACTATGTTGGATTGTGTGCAAGATCTTGTCTCATGTCACTAAACCTTGTACAACTTTAACCCCTAAATGAATGTGTACTTTGACCCCTACATTTGTCTCCTAACTCTTCCTGGAAGCCTCATACGCGGCTAACACAAATCATAAGGGTCAAGTGTACTTGTGTAAGATATACAAGATCTTGCAAGATCCTACAACTCCTTACTTGTCGTGTATAAACACACTCCCCAAAACACCATCTCCAACATGTGTACATATATCTACCAAGTCACAAACACAACACCCACATCCAACGCCCTCCTACTTCCTTTCCTTTCTGTCGAGAACAAAATAACACAAATACAAACCCATGGGAACCTTTTTGTTTCTCTTCTTGTTGTCCTCGTGTTCAACCAGTATCAACCAAAAAGATGGGTGCGAAACAAACAAGTAACCAACGACACCCTCTATACGAAACCATTGTTGTTACCATACGTTGGGCTAGAAGAAAAGAGGAATCACAAGGATCTTCGGGGCAATTAGCATACGAGTTAGCTCATCATCATATCGACGCACTAGGGTTTACAAACGACATCAAGAATTTCTTAAATTCGAATCATGCTGGCTACCTCCGAATCCTTGTGAGTAGTCATCCTTGTTTTCTTGTTGCCTTATGCATACATATCTCCCTTACTGTACTTAAAATGTGTTAAGACAAACCCTAACGTAGAACCTTGCTACCTCCCTTAGTTACATTAGATTTATAATACTAGAACTATCAAATCTTGCTGAGCACCTACATGTTATACGTTGCATATAACAAACAGAAGAAAGAAAATATTACAAACCAAACTATAAACAGCCTAAACCTCTATGTTTGAGACCCATAACAAACCACCTAGAGATGAGTTCCCACAAGTTTTATAGGGGCGAATGGTAGACGAGCAAGCTAAGAATCCATAGTAACTCGAATTCCTTAAATTGGTTAGGAAACAAGCTAGATATTAATCGCCGAAAATGCCGAATAAGACTTAGTGTAATCGAAAATATAACTTGGTTTAGTATTGCTAACGCGTCCTTTCTACGGCATGCTTTTGAACCTCTAAACAAATTTGCCCCGGGCCGGATAAACAAAAAAAGTTGTAGACGGCCATGCCGTCTACACGAGCCTATTTTTAGTTCAAACCAAAGGTCTTTATCAAAAACCGTAGGCTAGATCGAAAATGACTCGAGAAACACATTTCTTTAAAATAGGTTCTCAACACCTACTCCGAACATGATATTATCCCATCACATGATCTTGATTTTTAAAACTAAACACACGGGCCTCTAGACGACCTGACTAGCTTTCTAACGATGCCTTTAGTTTATACTACGAATCATTATTGAACCCGCTACTTGCTTTCAAAAATAACCACAACAACTGGTATGACATAGATCTTGCCACTGCCTTCTTATAGTTGCCACTGTTAGTTGAACTTTGCCACTGTTTGAAATGTAAAGGAAACAACGTACGTTCAAGTTTTTATTTCCATAAATGTTTCCTGTCCCCCAACACTCAACATTCTTGTGTCATGTTTCCCCAACACCAACCACCTTTGTCTCATGCTTCCCCCACATCAACATATTTGGTTTCCTTAAAAGAGACGTGTTTCATGTTTTCAAAGCTTTTATATTAAATATTTAATTTATTTAATTAATTATTTTTATAATAAAAATATAATATATTTAGGATATTTGACCCGTTAAATAACCTAAATAAATAGACTGACCCGACAACAAAATATTTAGTATTTATAAATATATCTCGAATTAAATGTTGACACTTTTATTAACACGTTAAACCTTCGCAAGTGTCGAAAACCATCGGTTTATCTATATAACTCAAGCACATACTAGGGGATTATATACAACGTATATTATTACGATAACTTGTTATAAGTTAGAACATCATGATAACGAAAATTTGAAAGACTTTTATGAAACATTATATTTATAAGTCTTAATTAAATAAAAATCAATTTATTTAATTCATTTATACTGTTACCATTCAACCAATGTAAATACACTTTGTTAAATTAACAGTGTACATGTTTCGATAACTTACTATAAGTTTAACACTTAAAACGATAACAACTTATTAAATCTGTGATCATGCATTTTCATCAACTACATTCATATGTGCATTTTATTTGCGCATTTACTGGACATACATAAATTACATAGGTAATTCTACTGTTTCGTGATCATACTGTGCCAGTTTATTCAGTGACATCATCACTACATCATTACTACTGAGGTGAGTTCATGACCCCATCTTTTACTGTTTTTATAACTGGGGGAGAAAACATATTAAAACATTTTATATGCAAACACACACAAACAACAACAACAACTTATTGCCTATTGTTTGCCCCATTCCCGTGGACTTTAATAGTTAATAGTGTAGCACAAAATGTTATGAATAGATCTATTCGGGTATTGACAACACCCGGCCTGCGTGACTTGCTATCACGAAACGCTTAGACCAAGCAACATGTTTATTTCATTGTCGGACTGAGGGAAACAATATCGGGTTTGATCATAATGGCGCCTGAGCATCATGTCTAGCTTCTATTACAGGGCAATATGAACTACTATAGTATTGGGTTGTGATTGTCCTGCTAGGATCGTGGTGTTTGGCATATCAGTACTTTTACTTTTTAAACTAAACCTATGAATTCACCAACTTTATGTCGACCGATTTAAAATATGTTTTCTCAGGCAAATAAGCAGGTCCATGTGCATTGGACTTCCTGCATCATATGAAGTATCATGTTTACCATCGGGCTGGGATATTTCTTCAAATGATAGTAAATGTTGATTTTAATATAATTTATTAAATCTGCACATTTGATTCATGTAATATGTTTAAATGATGCTTTATGATCATGGTTTGTATACTATTTGTTATCGATCCACCAAAGTAACACCCCAATTACTATTCCGCTACATTTGACCAATTTGGGGGTGTTACATTTTTATATACAAAACTATATAATGAATAGTTACTAGTACCTTGAAGTTCCTTGGTTGTGCCTATACCTACTTGTCCACTATAGTAGTGCTAGTTTGGCCTTGTGAGGGACTAGTGTGCTATGCGTATACAACGAGAGGTCTAATTCAGAGAATGTATAATGTAGGGCTATTCATTGTGAAGGGTAATGGTTTTGGGTGGACAGTGTACGGTGGGTGTAACAAAGAATGTAAAAGATGAATATTTTTTGTCCACCCAATAAACAGTCAAAGGAAGACGGATTGGATCTTTATTAGGGTGTGTGTTCCTTTTATGTGACGCATATCTCTTTTTTACTTCTTGAACAATTTAGTGAGGTTAGAAACTGCAAGCAGCTTCAGGAGTAAAAGGATATAAAATGTAGCATAATAGGTATAGGCCCTCATAAATATGTGAATGTGAGCCATTTATCCTTGATGATGCCTGTTCTATCTCATCTCATTTTATTATGGATGTGGGATGAATGATTTTAGACTGAATAGTTAGAAAATGTAGTGAACGGTAATGGTCAAGTGGTGCTTTGTATAAAGGTGAATATAAGGGTTTGCAAAGGTATTAGTTTCTTTACGCACAAGTTTGGGTTAAGTTTCTAGTTCCTGTGCAAACCAGTGTTGTCAGAGATAGTATCATATGTTATGTCAAAGGTAGTAATCTAATGTATTTGTGTAGGATAGTATCTGGTTCTCGGGTATCGTTTCTAAACATTATAAAAGGATATAGACATGTCTATTCCTTGTTTTTATCTATTGTAATCTTGTGTTATATTAACAAATAGACATTTCTACTTTCGAACGAAAGTGAAATCCCTTGACATATAATTCTTTATCAAATAATTAATCTAATCATTTACAATTAATTTGAATTTAAGACAACTACAAAAAACCTCAATCTATAACGACGAATGTTTGCGATTACACGTCATAGCTATAGGTTTGGTTGCCAATTCCACGTCAATGGAAAATTAAATGTTGACTGTCAAACTTATAATGACTAAAGTGTCATCATTATAAGTTTTAGTCAAAGTAAAAGTTATAATACAGACTTGTTTTTGTCGTCTAGCGAACCTTTAGCGACAACACCGTTAGAAGTTTTGGTTAAAGATAAGGCAATAGAGTGGCTCTTTTTCGTGTTACATAAATTTTCTATTATATGTTAATTAATATTTTGTATATATTTTTGTTGCATAAAAGATTTGATTTTTAAAAACTTATCATGTTCTAGACATTATGGGTGTTTCGTAGCATATAACGACCTTGAAAAATGTGTGTCGTTGTAATATGTAAAATCCTGTCTATTTATTTTTATCTCACAATGACGTTTGAAGTCGTGCCTTTATTTTACTATATATATTTTTGTTAATAATAAATTACGACGATCGCATTGCTTGATTTTTTTAAGTGTCAAAATATGAATAGACAATAACTTATGTTTTCACTTTTATATTTATAATCATGTATATATATATATATATATATATATATATATATATATATATATATATATATATATACTAGTGGCAAAACCCGTCCGATGGACGGGTATGACTTTTGATTGTCGTTTTACTTTTTTAATTTTGTAAATATTTGTTTGTACTATTCATTTGACAAGTATGACTTTTGATTGTTTTTTTATTTCTTTTATTTCGCAAAAGTTTGTTTCTAACTTTTTTAGTTAATTGTCGTTTAATGCATTATCAATCATGCATTTTTTAAGGATAACATTTTTTCTATGACTTTTGTTTTATTTAATGTTTAACGCCATACGATTTCTTTTGTATAAGAGTGTTTTCCATTTTCTATTATAATATAAGTATTGTTTTTTATAATATGTATGAACGCGTTTTAAAATTTTGTGTTTATATTCAATATAAAATTTTCATATTCTAAATGAAAAAATTTAATCATAATAGCTATGTTCAGATTTATTATTTGTGTGTGAATGTAATAAATACGTGTATGTTAGATAGAAAATAAGAGTTTATAAGCTTAGTGGCTCGTTCGAGTTTACATAATCTGACCTTTCATTTTATTCGATGTAAATTAATCCAACAAACTGATTCAGTTGAAGATAAATGTGTCAAAAACTACACCATAAGCAAAAGGTGCATAGAATGGAGATTATCTTTTTCCTAAATTTTACAAATAGAACATAAGAAATTATAAAAAATATCAGATAAAGTATTTGCTTTTTAAACAACCTAGAATGGAATTATAACAATCTCCACATAAAAATAAAGAAATTGAGGCTAATTTATTAAATTACGATAGCATACGTGTACTCTGCAAACTATGACCAGTTATTGTCTAAGTAATTCTAAAGCTAACATTCTCCCCTCTTGGCTCGTATATATTCGTTAGTTTAGTTACTTTAGCTAAAATTGTAGTAAAATTACAACAATAAGTTAAACTATACTATTCAATCTATATGAGCAAGTTTCTATATATATTGAGTTAAACATATTAATTGGCTCAATGTTCTAGCATACAACAAAGGATCAATGTGGTGGATTTATGAATTGCAAGCATTTGAGTATAGTTTAGGTGACATTAATCAATTTGACTCACTATGCGTGTATGAAATGTTACAGATAGCGTGAGACTTGGTCTGGCGTCATGACCAATCCTAAAACTTTAGCAACTAAGGTGAAGCTTTTGCGTTTTTAAGACGTGAAAATAAGGTGACACAAACTATATAAATATTTATAAATTATTATATTTATATCATATTAAAATATATTTAGTTTACAAAAAGTTTTATACATAAAGAATAAAGTCAAAAAATACGCGTCATTTTTATATTAAAAAGATATATTTATCGAATTTAAAATGAAGAAAGCCTCATTGCATTATGATTTATCATGTATTATCACGTTTTTTTTTACTTTTTATATCGCATCAAACCTTAAATAGACGTGTTGGTATATTGCTTAGTGTGAACTCGTGAAGGTGTCTTTGCGAAGCTTTTAAAACATTACTTGTATCTTGTATGTGTTACTTTATTGATCATACAGAAACTTGTAGTCATGAGCTAATATGTATAGATAGGTATCAATAATCATGAACCATTAGGGGTGTCAGCAGAGTTGGCTTGACCCAAATTTCGAAACCAAACCTGAATCAGATAAAGCTTATCGGGTTGAGTCAACTCGGGTTGTTTTGACCTGAACCCGATAACCCGATAGTGTTTGTCGGGTCGGGTTAGCGTTTGGATTTTTTTATTGGGTTATGGGGTCAAGCCGATAAATCCCCAAAATACAACTTTTTTTACCTTGTTAGCAGTTAGTCTCAACAAAAATTGCATGTTTATAAACTTCAAGTACGTAACCAGAAAGAATCTAACACATTTATTAATTTTTCACTACATACAGTTCTAAGTTAAGACGTTTTGTTTAACATAGGCCACTGAAAAATCAAGTCAATGGAACAGTTCTAAAATTGAGACATTTTGTGTAATTTATGGGTGATGTTATGTTATTGAAAGTACTTATTAGCTCAATGGAAATAATCAAATAATTATTTCTTACATGGATCTCTTATAAGCTTATATAGTATACTGGCAATCGAGTTAAATTTATTTTTTAACCCAATACCGCGACTAAAACCGACCCAACTAAACCGGATCCGATAAACACCCAAACTCGATAATCGGATTTCTTTTGGGTCCGGATGCAGGTCACTTCTAAAAAAACTCAAAACCCGACTTAACCCGACCCAATAACACCCCTATCTTTACACCTTATATTTTCAATGAAATGTTTTCACTTAATGTGCCTATTTTGTTAACATCAAGTTGTAAATAAAAGTATCAACAAAACACAAAAGTATAGGAACAGTTATAGTGCAGAAGTAATTGTGTATATTATGCTTAAAACTTTTTAAATTGACCATATAAAAACTTCTTTTAGGATAAAAAAAACATAGTTTTGGAGCGAACTTATACATGTGAGGCTTCAAGTCAGTTCAATGACAAAAACATGAACCAAAGAGTCATGTATTAACATTATTCAGCCCTGCGTATAGTAGCACCTGAATCTAACCTAAAACCATTGCTCCATGTAAATGCTTCGGGTTAATCAATAATTTGTACTTTGTAAGTAGAACCTAACGCATATGCATAATGAAACTCAATCTTTCACCAATATTCAGTTCATATTCCTACCAAAATGTATTATATTTCATCATTTGATTAAAGATCGCAGCAGCTTTACTAAGTTAGTAATGACCTTCAATATCCGCATGACCTGGTCCAGTTGCTTCTTTAATGGATGCACTTGTTTCCACATATCCACAGGACCTGCTACAAAACTTTGGTGAACAATTTGGTGTTGCAAAAGAGTGGCATAGTAAGCATCATGATACACTACACAATAACTATTAAAATATAAGAAGGCTAGAACCAATACTATACCTAACGCATTCAGATGAGATATGTTTGGAGGGATGTTTAGCTCATGTAAGTAGCAATATGGGCAACTCTTTTAGCGGAAAAAAACCGAATATGTTAATCCCTATGTCTGAGGGCGAGCTGCCCATGGTTTTTATCACCATTAAATGCATCAACGTTGAGCTTAATATAAAAGGCTGTGAGTAGATACGTTATTGAAGATGTTGCTTGGATCTGCTTATATCTCAAACTGCTATCGATTACGTCTATAATATAAGTAATGTAAATACTAAGGATACACCGATACATGACTAAACCATCACCTACCTTTTGCACCAGCTTTGGCTTAGCAGGATCCTCATCAGAATTATCAACCATATTGTCCTTAGACTCGCTACTCTCCTCAGCTTTCTGAATGCATCATATTCTATTTTCTCCTCTAAGGAAGCACTGTGATTGGGAAAAAATTCACTTTCATATTTCAAAACATATAAAACAATTTAACACATAATTGTAACTTTACTTTTCTAATTGCCATCTAAAGTCGAGCCACATAAACCATAGTAACTAATTTGAATTTTGATACCCAAATAGTCAATTACGTTTACTGCTTTGATATCAATAACTTCATCATATTTCTTGTGACCTTCCTTCCTATTACATTATCAGGTAATATGTTACGCGTGTAGATCAAACTGTAAAACAATGTTTGTACCATTGTATTAAATCATGATAATAACCTATAATTTCTTTAAAGCTAAATGTATCGCTCCTAATAATGTGTATAACAATGCTTGTAGCCTTGTAAAATAGGTTTAATCTCAAATCAGGTGGCAAGGGCGAGCATAATAAGGTCTGCATCCTGCACTTGCGAAAGTATAGAACAATAGATTAGACAACAAAACTTCAAGTGACTAAGAAACTTAAGAGGGTTTTAACAGAATTTTACTAAGAAAATAATATATTTACCAGACCATACAAAACATGGCTTGTGGGTTCTGACCGGGCTGGTGTGTTGAATCCTTATGAACTCCATTACTTAAAACTAAAAAATTTTGTGTGCTAGTCTTCCGGAAAATCTCTATGTTTCATGATAAAACACATATAACGTTTTATTAGATTTGTTTTCTACAATTTATAACAAAAATATTGGATGCTTATTGTGCATTCGTTAAGCAACTTATTTGGTTCGCATCATATGATTGGATATTTATTTAGTTGAAAAGTTCACGGGATGTAGAAAATCACAAGCAAATAAGCATTTAAAATAAATAAAAGTAGTTAAAAGAATAGAGAGAAAGTTCACCAGAGGATTAAGAAATTTCCTAATTCTTAATAATATTAGATTCTTTTCCAGTAGTGCAGGTCTGCAGTAGTGGCTCGAGAATAGCCAGTTTCAAGGATTCACCTCTAGGTAGTGTTTGACTTTGATTATTTTGTTTTTCACAATTTTACAAAATACGGTCACCAAGCTGCTCATTGCATTTGGTGGTATGCAGGTTTAAAGATTCCTGAAAAAAAGATTTGAGTATTAGAGTATACTTTCAACAGTTGTGGTTTACCTACGTGGCATATTAATATTTTTAAACATATGATTCACGTATACTTTAAATTTAAAAAACAACTAATTTAGCAAAATTAAGACTTGCCTTGATTCGCATGTAGGTAAATTTCCAGCAAGTAAAGGACACGAAGTTTGAAAAGCACAAGCTGAGAATCAGCTTGTATCGCCACCACCAAATTGGTTTCTTTTTTCTATTGTGCAAGATACTAATCCATTTTGAACATAACTTCATTATCCATTCCACCATCAGAATCACATCTGAGTTTTCTTCACGAGTTTCTTTAACTACATTTCCTTCAGAGTATTCAGATTGCTCATCACCTTTGTCTCTCTTAACCAGAATCCTCCGCTTCTTCCATATCTAGAAGATCATCGTCATCAGTATCAACATCATCATCTTCAGTTCTTCACTGTCCGTCTATTGATGTCTTGATGGTTAAGGTCTTTCTTTATAACCTTCAACATCCTCAGTAGACCGTCATTCGTCACATCATCACTTTGGTATTTGAAAACTTACAAAGCGAGGTGACAAAAAAGAAATCTTGAGATTATATATCTAAAGATACAGTAAAATGAGAATATCCAAGACGTCCTATATAGTTAAATGATGTCTAAGAAATAAATACTTATTTCTTTGGTGTGGGCAAAGCACAACTTTTGTGATAGTCAGAATAAGAATTTATGACTTAGTGGATGGAAAACAAAGCTTTTAGCTAAGAAAATCATAGTGGATGGAAGACCAAGCTTTTAGCTAAGAAAATGATACTTCTGAATTAATAACCATCGTTTTATGTTGTTAGTTACATAAAACCAATTTTGTGACATATGCCCCAAAGAAACCAAGATCAGAACAACCAACAAAATGAGAAGGTCACGTGCAATTTATTTACTCATTGCAATTTGTTTACTAATTGTTCTAATATGTTCTCTTATGTGTTTTCTACAAAGTGTTAAAATTTAGAAATATTCAACATAACCAATGCTACACAGAATGCACAGCTTTATTTATATCAACTCAGGTAATGTCTTTAGTGTGTTCGTGTTCAAGCTGGGATGGCTCGTTGGCACCAAATACTGGAAGCATAGTATTTGGGAAAATCGAGAATCGAGACCATCAAGACCTTGGGTGGTGGTCTCACCATCGACTCCATCAAATCTCAACAGTACGCTTATCACATCAACAGAGGGCTTTCCTGCAACAATTAGGTAAATGTTATTAAAAACAGTTAAATAGTAAACCCGGTGGATCAAACACTTTTAAAATGACGCAATGTTATGTTACCTGAAGCGGTCTTCTGGTATAGTGTCTCCTCGAAAAGGATAATTCCACTGAGGTGGCGAGGGCACCGGGAGTGCAGAATAGACGTGCACGGAGGGCTCTCATGTTTGATTCAACGTTCTCAACCTTGATGCTGTCAAAACGCTTTCCGATGGTGACAGTGGACTCATCAGCTGCAAGAATACCCTTTCCGGGTTTACCAATATGGCAGCATTGGGAATGAGCTCATATGATCCACAATAAAGCATTCATCATGTTAACCTGGAATCATTAATGGATCTAAATTCACATTTATAGCTAATCAAGTACCTAATTTTGATATACATTTTTATCTGATATACATATAAAGTAGGTCAACGGACTCCAATGTTGGTTACTCTTTCTTTGCCGAATTCGATTGAATCAAAAAAATTAAAAACAAAAATACCTTAGAAAATGTCAGAGGCGTTGAATGCTTAATGAGCACGTTTACGATTCTATAGATGAATATGGACAAAGTGCATAAATAAGATAGCATAAAGAAGATCACAACTTTAGTTAACATCCCAGGCGATTAGCAATTGTATAGAAACAAATACTATAACTAAATTCTAAATTAGCAAGACATATAGCTTACCTTGAAGGCAGATGGATCAAGTTTGAAACTTGTCGGAAGGTCAGATATATAAACATCTGTTTCTAGACACGACATAGCCAACCAATATATGTTTCACTCTCAATATATGCTTCAGTCTCAAAAAGGCAGCCCTTTGTGAAACTTTTTTGGTTCAGCTTCATAGCTATTTCAACCAAATCATATTGACTGGAACCTGAGATATCAAGGCTTCTCAGCTGACTTTCTATGTGAAAAAAACATTAAAAACAACTGCAACATCATTTTCATAACTATATTAAAAGTAAGTCATAAATCTGTCAACCAAATCATATGCTTAATCACTCATACACAAAATTAAAAATAAATCTCCAACCATGTAATGGCTTTTGTTATGCAAAAAATAAATTAAACACAATAAGCATCATATCTATCCGCAAGACAGAAAAGAAGCTCATCATTGTGAAATTCCAACATGGCGAGATAAACCCAATTGACCCGATTCTACACGCAACCGCCCAACATATCATCCGGAGCACATATGAGTTCTAAAGAGACGTACCTATGGTCTTATGATTCATTTGAATACCAACCTGCAAAGAAGACGATTAATCTACATACCTGAATAAATGATAAATGCATAAAAGCGTTCAATGACTTACCAGTTAGTATTGTGCATTGTTGATGGTGATGAAAATCCCTCAACTCGAGTTGATCATTGATCACCTAATTTTGATCAAACACCTTATAAGCATATGAACGTGAACACTATCGAAAAAATCCAATATTTATCAAACGGGATTATGATTTGATTAGCAATAATTTAACTAAAATCATTATGAAATCGAATGACATGTAATACCTGACAACTTGATCTAATGACGTAGTGTTAATTATCGAGATAGTTTTGATCAAGGTGTGATGGAGGCAGAATTATTGTAACGAAACCTAATGGGCTGACGTTCTGAATTTGAATTAGGAAATCATGAACGCTAAAAGAAAGATGTAATGTTTATGTGACTATTTGAATTTGGTTTGGGGTTGTTAATCACAAATTCTGGTTTGCTCCACTGGTTGCAATCTTTGTGCGTAATTGTTGAGACCCGAGTTCGAGTCTTGTCTGGCGAAACTTTTTTAATACGAATTAGGAATTCTAAGTTACGGAACAAAAATTCAAATAAACAAAATTATAAAATAAGATAATGATGACATGGCATTATGAAGTGCTTATGTGGCATATCCCTCCTCTTATATATAATGTAGATATATATATATATATATATATATATATATATATATATATATATATATATTGTTGAATTTTTAAAATAACATATATATATAATATTTTTTAAATATAAAATTTAGAGGTAATAAGTTAGACTATTTGTTTTTTTATAAAATTATTATTAAACATAGATATTTATAAATATACTTCTTAAATGTACATGTATATATATATATATATATATATATATATATATATATATATATATATATATATATATATATATATATATATATATATATATATATATATATATATATATATATTTGTTGAATTTTTTTAATAACATATATATATTACCTTTGCCTGTCTTGAAAGCTTCTGGCCGCGGAGATGCGGAACATTCTTTGCCTCATCTTTCATGCCTACCAATCACCCTGTTATTTTGACTTCATATCTAGTATTCAGACTTTGCCTCGATTTAAATATAAAATTTAGAGGTAATAAGTTAGACTATTTGTTTTTTTTTTTATAAAATTATTATTAAACATAGATATTTATAAATTTACTTCTTCTAGCCTAAAAAAGTAGATGCAAAGTCGCATATATTAGAGTTCAATTGAGCACGAGTTAGTCATGGAAAAGTCTGTCATCGATATGATGCTTTCAGGTCACTGGTTCTTAATTACGTACCGAATTTTTCCTTGCTCCTTTTCAAATGACCACATAGCCACATAAGGTTAACAACAATTTTCACAATTGACACATCCCTTGCTTTGCTTAACAAAAATACATTGACAAGAAAACATATATAAGCGTATAGAACTAAATTGTATTTGTGGCGTCATTTAACAGGATCGGATCAATACAGTTTCTTAAGCTTTGGTGTTCGAGAAATTAAACCACTCGACCATCTCATATAAATATTCCTTATTTTTGTATAATTTTTGGCATTTATAATGACATATAAAAAGATTTTGGATTCTTTTCCATCCAAAATTTACCCTCCCCACACCTTAACACGTGGGCAAGTGATGCCCTATTCACAAATAGCTTCTATGTAGGTCCAAACACACTCTTTATGGATTTAATATAAAGAGATATAGTTATATTATTTATATATATGAGTGATGTATATGTGTATATATTCTCCACCAAGCTGGCTAGAAACCCTTATATATACCTACACTACCATCTTCAAACATTCATATTCTTGTTCTCTAAGTCTCATACAATATAACTCTTGAAACTACCCTACTAATTAATTAGCTAATAGACATGTCTGGTGTTTGGGTGTTTAAGAATGGTGTAGTTCGCTTGGTGGATGGAAATGACTCCTATCAAGGTTCGGCTAAGCGCAAGGTGCTGGTCCATGTGGCAACTAACGAAGTGGTGACTTCGTACCAGACCCTTGAAAGGATTTTGTCATCATTAGGATGGGAGAGATACTATGAAGATCCTGATTTGTTTCAGTTTCACAAAAGGTCGTCAGTGCATCTCATTTCTCTCCCTAGAGACTTCAACAAGCTCAAGTCCATGCATATGTATGATATAGTGGTCAAGAATCGCAACGTGTTTGAAGTAAGAGATATGTAGTAACCTAGTTAACTAGTTAGCCAGTCATTTGGCTGATTAGTTGGCAAGTTGTGTTACTCTAAATTAGGATTAACTAGCATATATATGTTGTGTTTCGTGGTGGATTAATCTCCCATCTCAAAGTTTATTTGTTTGTTTTCTTGTTTTGTGTAAGGGTGCCTTTAATGATGATAAGTCCAAGTTTGATTATGGCTTTCATCTTAATGTTCGAGAGCATGGAGCTCAAGTTTGATTTTTTAATTTAGGGCTTGAGAAGCTAATTACATGTTTCTCAAGGATTGCTTGGTGTGTTAACTTATCTGTAAATCTTATATTGTATGTTTCTAATGCAAATCAAGTTTATGTGTGACTGCAAGTGTGTGTATAGTATGTCCTTTTTCATTTGTTTTTGCTCAAGTGTATATGTAGACTTCCATATATGCAAATACAAACAACATGTTCTTTGTATTCGTTTAAACTTAAACGATTCAAAACCACGTAAGGCGACCTTAATTACTTTCAAAAATATAAACATCATTTGTGGGCCAAACTAATTATGCTTAGAAGATAAGCATATACTTGGTTATCATTCTATGCTTAGATTTGCTAATTGTGGATTACATTGCTTTATGTTTCTTTTTTTTTAACGCAAAGATTATGTATATTAACAGACTAGCAAGAAGCTAGAAGAAGTTATAAACAACGGCATAGAGCGTTACAAGGATTACATATCCACTCTATCAATTTAATTGAAACCTTTTTAAATGACGAGAGCTTTACATCATCATCAATGAGCAGCTTGTTGATCAGTTACTTTGTAGCAAAATTTTGCTGTATATATGTTGTTTTATGTTTCTTCCATGGCTTGTTTTAACGGCTTCTTACCCACGGCTTTGCTGAGTGATATATTCAAGACTCGATGCAAGCACATGACACATATTTAATCATTGTAGATTTAAGACTTGACGCAATCAGAACTTACAAAGTGGGTTATCTTGAATGATTTCCTCCTCTTGGTTTGCAAGCTAAGCACCATTATACTGTTTTAAAATTAGGCATGCAAATTCATAAAGTAGCCATGTAATTAACTATAAATAATTAAAGGCTTAGAATATGTGCTTATCTTATATTTTATTAGCAAAGATTAATGGGTGAAATACAAAATATAATGGTATCTGATGTTGTTCTTATTATCTTATTTGTTAAATTGCTGTTTGGCTGCTTTACTATAAATATAAGTATTCTCTATATTCGAATTTGCCAATTATCTAACTCTATGGTTGCCCATCTCTTTCATTACATAAGCAATGATGCCAGAATGCGACTTTCATCGTTTTTCAATTGTTAATATAGTAACTATTTTTATAGGGATTTGCTAATGGGTGTTCACGTATCGGTCACCTTTTAAGATGGAAACAAATACATGTAATTAACGGGTGATTACTAGATCTAAACTTTCCTTTTTCAATCAAAAACAGCTTTAATAAACATTATAAACGAATTTATGAGCTGGTTTGAAGAATAAAAATCATCAGCAAATGATGAGGAGCTGAGGAAAATTTAAAGATCGCTGTAAATTAAATGGGTTTGAGAATATTATGTGAGAATCACATAAAAACCACTAGGTCGCGACTTAAAGATCCATTCTATATGTAAAGAGTTGTATACTTGTATAGCAAAAATGAGGCTGATATCGATAGGGTCGATATATGCAAGAAAGTGTACACATGCCAAAGGCCTCGGGTTTACAAGAGTCTGAGTCCTGACCTTGAAGACAAGGATCTAAAGAATGTCTTGGATCATGAACCACTAATTAAAAGCTAAGAATATCAACCTTCAACAAAAAGAACTTACACTTATTTTCAATATGCTACATAAGATTTGAAAGTTTGTGAATGGAAAAGATACCTTTCTGTACTTAGAATAATCATAAAAAAGGAAGGTACTTACAGAACACGAACAACTCAAATTTTTCTCCAACAACCTAACTATTGTCCTTTTAGACTAAACTAGATTAACTCCAATCCTTAAATAAAGATATTCTTATTTTACTAACATATATAAGATAGTTTAACATTGTCAAAGTATGCTATTATTATTGTCTAAACGCACTTTGTATTGGAACTTTGTATCCAATATGAACGTCCCATGCGCATCTATGTTTGCACAAGTTAGTCCAAAAGACATGTGGTTGAATAGATCAGTTGAGGCCATAGCATGATCCCATATGTTATAAAACTGCAAAAACAATTGACTCCTGCAGATAAGCTAGGAACTTAATAAGCACCAATCATGCATTCAGAAAAGTGGTATTGTTCTTTCATTGTCATGGCAGTACAACCCATTCCTATAGTTATGGGCTGCATGCTGCTAGCTCATATGCATGGATACACAATGGAATTGAAGAACAAAAATTATTCATGGAAGCCATATCCTATCTTTGATCCTATTTCTATCCATATTGAATGGAAGAAAAAGGAGATATAAATGAGTTTGATTCTGATGTATGTAGCTCACGGGAATATATGGCCCTTTATTATCTCAATTTGATTCCATATATGCTTACAAGATTCATCACCATCAGGGATTGTATTTGGACTGAATCTATTATGTGTAAAATTAAAGAATTTAATTTTTCCATAAGGATCCATATCTATTCTTAATTAGCGTTTTCCACCAGCCTTAGGAGTCGAATTTGTATCTAGTTGTCAGTCCCGTGATATTCTGATCGATTGTGTAGTAAAAGAGTAAGACAAGTCAGACTATTTCTTGACTACAATAAAAAGCATAGTAGGTTCATATTAGCACGTCAATGTGATACGATCCTTGCGGATTGTATTGGGATATGACACCTCTTTTAGCGGGTGTTAGCTCCTTAAGAAAAGTAGAAGAGAAGAGATTTCAGTTGTTGACACAGAACGATACTTCTATTGATAATGAATTCGGTATATATACCGAGTATTAATAGCTTGAATCACAAGTCGATTACAAGTCTATTCTTAAACAAAGATACGACACAATCACATTCCTAATAAGACAATAAAGGATAGATATCATATGGCATAATCTTTATGCCATACGGGTTTGACCTTAACCCTCTTGGGTCGGCCGTCAGACCTGGGCTTTGTTGTGGGCGTATCATTCCCCTCGCCTTCAAAAATCACCTTGTCCTCAAGGTGGTAAGATGAATAAGCTGACTTGAACTCGGATTCCCATTCCCATGTCGCTTCTTCACGTGAACTTCCACTCCATTGGACCAAAACTTGACGAGTGGGTACACCATTTTGCAAAACTATCCGCGTATCACAAACGGTTAAAGGTTGTTCCACAGGATGCCCCTCGTGCTCCTCCTCGGGTAAATGGGAAAAACCATGGTTCGTCCCCTTAAATGCTTTCAACAACGAGACATGAAATACGGGATGAATCTTACTTGTCTCCGGAAGAGCCAACCGATAAGCCACTTTTCCCACACGTGCAAGTATTTCAAATGGACCATAATACCTCTTGGCTAACTTGTTGGAGTTACGCCGAGCCAAGGTAACTTGTCGATATGGTTGTAGTTTAACCAACACCATATCACCTAACTCAAACTCAACCTCACGCCGTTTGCGATTAGCTTGCATTTCCATACGATGTCGTGCCACCGATAGGTTGTGCTTAAGTTGGCGCAATAAAGCATCACGCTCCACCAATAACTCTTCAACCGCTGCTACTTTTAATGTCCCGGGGGTAAGGAATAATGGAAGGTGGAACACGTCCATAAACTGCTTGGAATAGTGACATTTTAATACTACTATGGAAGCTAGTATTATAGCTATATTCGGCCCATGGCAAGAACCGTACCCAATGTTTAGGGCGATCTGAAACCATTGCCCTCAAATATTTCTCAAGGCTACGATTAACCACCTCCGTTTGACCGTCTGTTTGAGGATGATATGCCGTACTATGATGCAACTTAGTCCCACTCTCCTCGAATAAAAGCTTCCAAAATTTACTAACAAAAATGGGATCTCGATCAGATACAATGGATTTAGGAATTCCATGAAGCTTTACTACCATAGCAAGAATAACTTCAACTACCTTAGAAACGTTGAAACTAGTCGGCAACGTAGCAAAATGCGCATACTTAGAAAAATGATCCACCACTACAAAAATAACTGTCATACCGTTATAGTTTGGCAGTCCTGTAATAAAATCCATGGAAACATCTTCCCATACCTGGTCCGGTGTCGGTAAGAGTTGTAGTAACCCACCAGGAGCTTGTGTGGAATATTTAGATTGTTGGCAAATTAAACATTTACTAATAAAATCGCTCACCGTTTTACGCATTCCTTTCCAATAAAACAAGCCGATCCAACATCTTTTTTATGCCACTATGCCCAGCTGTTGGTGTGTTATGGAACTCAGATAACAACAAATCCTTTAATGTTGATTCAACCCCCAAGTAGTAACGATCTCGGAACATGATTACCCCTTGCTCACGTCGAAATCCATCCATGACCTCATTACGGTCAATCTTCTGATGAAGTTGCTTTAGTTCCTCAAATGTCTCATTTTCGTTCCTCAAATGACCCACTAAATCGACCGTTGGCCGACTCAAGGTCATGAATGCAGCCCTTACCTCGTCATCGTCATCAAACACACGTGACAAAGCATCAGCCACCTGATTAGTCGCCCCCGGCTTATACTCAATAATAAAATCAAAACCCATGAGCTTCCGTGCATACTTTTGTTTCAAAGGTGTTTGTATAACTTGTTGCATAAGTTCCTTGAGACTCCTATGATCTATCCTTATAGTAAAGCGACGCCCAAGCAAATATTGTCGCCACTTATAAATGGCCTCAACAATGGCGAACAACTCCTTCTGATAAGTCGCAGCTACACGCATACGGGGCCCTAGTTTCCGACTAAAATAACTAAGAGGTTGCTCCCGTTGTAGCAACACATCACCAATTCCACTATTCGATGCATCCGTTTCGACCACAAACATTTCGTCAAAATTGGGCAGACCCAACATTGGCGCACACGACATTTGCGCCTTCAATTCTTCAAAAACCTTATTCTCTAACTCCCCCCCACTTGAAACCGTGTTTTTGGAGCAAACTAGACAAAGGAGCGGCAATAATAGCATAGTTTTTTATAAAACGCCTATAATAGCCCGCGAGTCCCAAAAAACCACGCACTTGCCTCTGGTTAGTAGGCACAGGCCAATCCTTTACGGCCTTAATTTTCTTGGGATCCATCTCAACCCCTCTTCCCGATATGATATGCCCCAAGTACTCAAGGGATGTAGCCCCGAACACACATTTCGACCGTTTAACAAAGAAGTGATGATCTTGCAGACACTGACAAACACATTGCAAATGCTCGAGATGCGCAGTAAGAGTAGAACTATATATTAATAATCAGAGAAAACAATCACAAACTTGCGTAAGTAGGATGAAAATAATCGGTACATGGTAGATTGAAAAGTAGACGGAGCATTGGTAAGTCCAAACGGCATGACCAAAAATTCATAGTGTCCATCATGCGTCCGAAAATCCGTTTTATACACATCACATTCATGTACCCGTATTTGATGATAACCAGCACGTAGATCTAACTTGGTAAAAATAACAGCACCTCCTAATTCATCAAACATCTCATATGCCGTAGGAATAGGAAACTTATCTTTAATTGTGACTTCATTTAAAGCCCGGTAATCCACACAAAAACGGTAAGTGCCGTCTTTCTTTTTAACCAACAATACAGGTGAAGAGAAAGGACTTTGACTCACACGAATAATTCCTTGGCTCAACATCTCATTTACAAGCTTTTCTATTTCCCCCTTTTGATAATGGGGATAACGATACGGCCGAACATTCACAGGTTTGGTATTAGGATATAAGTGAACTCGATGGTCAATGCTACGATGAGGGGGAAGATTACTAGGTACCTGAAAAAGTGACTCGAATCAAACCAAGAGTTGGTTGACCTCAGGGTGTGTTTGGGTAGCTATCGTCGATGGCATCCCCGAAGCTTGCTCATTGGTAGATAAATGATATAACTCATAAACACCGTAAACATCGTCCGTCGCTGTAAGGCCCGCATGTGGCGCAAGCTGATTTGCCTCATGCGTAAAGATTCCTCACCCCGCAGCGAATACCCGCGAGCCGACCAAATAAATTCCATTGTTTGCTGAGAATAATCGTGAGTTACCTTCCCTAATAGCTGCAACCACTGTATACCCAAAACCATATCCGGACCTTGCATAGGAAGCACATACAAATCCACATGCATTCGCAAACCTTGGATGTCAATCGCCACTTGTGCACACATATTCTCGCGTATCAGACTTTTCACCACTGCCAATGTACACCTTAAAGGGTTTCGTTCCAGCTATTGGAAGATGCAAACGCTCCACGACGCCCGGTTGCATAAAGTTGTGCGTGCTACCATTATCGATAAGGATGTGCACTTTCCCTTCTCCTAATGTCCCCCACAATTGAAGCGATTGTGGGCTGCCGTGGCCAACTAACGAATTGAGAATAGATATATCACCACTTTCCACGACGTTTAATTGGGTTGTATCATCCGGTTGTTCTGTACCCTCGTCCTCCTCAGACATAAGCAAAAAAATTTAACTAGGACATTTATGCCCTCGCACCCACTTGTTATCACAATTGAAACACAAACCTTTGTTAAGTCGTTTTTGACGTTCAGCTAGAGAAATCCACTTAATCGCAAGTGGTGTTTTAGGTGGTGTAGAAATCAAAGGTGGTTTGCTATTGTCAGGGCGAAAAGTACCTGAACGTGTTGTCGATGTTGCTAAGGTTTGAGGTTTGCTAGAAGTCGACACCCCACCTGTAGTAACGGTTAAACCCTGATCACCTAAACGAGCCTCCGTCACCCGTGCCAAAGAAAATGCGTCACCCAAACTTGTTGGTTTAAACACCAATAATTCACGCTGCAATGAAGGTTTAAGACCATAGACATAAAAAGAAATCAACAAAGTTTCTGATATACCCGTTACCCGGTTCATGAGCTTCTCAAATTCACTTTGATATTCCGCCACCGTTCCATTTTGCAATAGCTTGGACAACGCTCCTTGAGGATCTTCATATTTGAAAGGCCCAAACTTGTTTTTCACACTCTCCGAAAATCCATCCCAGGTCGTTATTAACTTATTACGCGTCATCCAGCGAAACCACTCTGTTGCATCCTCTTCAAGATTAAAACCAACCACTCGCAGTCGTTGATCGACCGGTGTATTCAAAAGGGAAAAATATTCTGTAATCAAAAAATCCAATGGTCCGGATCCACACCAGAAAACTTAGGCATGTCCAAACGCATCGAGCGTGGTAACTGCATCACGAGTTCCCCACCACCCCCATAACGCCCTGCCTGGACCAAACTCTTAGTCGCCTGCAATTCGGATTGCATGGCCAGAATCTGTTGTTGGAATGCTTCAGCTTGCTTCTTACTAGCAGCGACTTGATCTTTGATTTAAACTGAAGTTGTTTCAATTCAACCATAACAAAGAACTAGTTTTTTTTAATAGTACCGTTGAACAGTACCGGGATAAGATGAACAGTAACGACAGAAAGTAACAAGAATGAAAGCACCAGTTGATACGATCCTTGCGGATTGTATCGGGATATGGCACCTCTTTTAGCGGGTGCTAGCTCCTTAAGAAAAGTAGAAGAGAAGAGATTTCAGTTGTTGACACAGAACGATACTTTTATTGATAATGAATTCGGTATATATACCTAATATTAATAGCTTGAATCACAAGTCGATTACAAGTCTATTCTTAAACAAAGATACGACACAATAACATTCCTAATAAGACACCAACATAAATAAAGGATATATATCATATGGCATAATCTTTATGCCATACGGGCTTGACCTTAACCCTCTTGGGTTGGCCGTCAGGCCTGGGCTCTGTTGTGGGCGTATCACAATGCTTCCCAATGAGCTTGATTCATCCATCAAGCCTAATTATTGATCTCAAGACTGTTAGATGCCCTATTTGCAACAATGACATTGAAACGAAGGATCACGTCTTTGTTAAATGGCCCTTCAAATGCTCATGGTGGCATCTTAGGGGGATCACCAACTCAAACCTTCAAGATATCTTAGCCATGGTGGACCATCTTCCCATGGATCATAAGCAAAGGAATTCTATTCAATTATATAGACAATTATATTTGGGTGATAGTCTTTCAATTTGATTTAATGAGGAGGGTTATAATCAATATTTTTTATCTTTTGATAGGGATCAATCCCACCTTCCATGCAATCTTGATCAAGGGCACAAATTAACCCATCTTTTTTAATTAAAAAAAGCGGAGAGGCATTTTGGCATTTCAAGCACCTCCCAAATCTCACTCGTCATCTCCCAGATTTACATCTTTTTCCTGCTCTCTCTTAACACACACTAAAAACACACAAAAATAACAAGATCTAAATCTATCACTACGAACATATAATCGATCAATCATTTTTTTCGTAAATCGATTATATCCTTCTTTAGTTGATCAACATCAGGTAAGTCATCCTGATATGTTTTCCTTTGTACATCTCTTATATATATATATATATATATATATATATATATATATATATATATATATATATATGCTTATGAATTTATCCTTTTTAATGAATTTACTTTTGATGTGAGTACGATGATAACTTTTTAGCTTATGAATTTATCCTTTTTAGCTTATTTAATGTGATTAAGAGTATGCATTTTTCATTCTTTGGATTTATAAGCTTATAATTCAGCTTATTCGACGAATTATTGGAATCTATCATATTGAATAATAAGCTCATAACTTATTAAGTGACTGATTTGAATAATGTGACATGTAAGTGAACTATAAGCTAACTTATTAGCTTATTTTTATTAATTATTAGATTTTATGGCTTAATTTACGATGATCAGATATAATACGACATGTTAATGAAATATCTTATATGATAAGTTGCTTGATAAAAAAGTTTATGTAATATATCACATATGATACGACAATATATCATATTAGCTTGTTATGACATAACAACTTTATATAAACCTATCCGAAAGGTTGAGCTTTTGAAATATAAGCGTAACACTCTCAAATCGGGTGGAAGGGTCCTTGAGTGTTACTTACATGATATAATCACACAATTATAGAAAACGACTCAAAACAAGTCATTTTTTATAAAAACATTCATTCATTTATTCAAAAGATAAATATTCCATACACGATCCCACATACTTTAAAAAGTATACTACACACATTAAAAGGTAAGAAGTACTTTCAGCGGATATATTTTACAAAAGCAGGCCAGTGTCATCAAAGTTTAAGCAAGCTTCAAGAAACCGCCTTCCTTGAGTACCTTCTTTATAGACATGAGATAAAACATGCTATAAAATCAACAAAAATTGTTGAGTGAATCCATAGAGTTTAAATATACAAATCGAACACAAGTATCGGGATAAACCTTCATCTGGTAACAATGATGTTGATCAGACATAATTATTATGTTATTCCATAAGTCTCATGACATTGAACGTTAACATATATATATTTCAGCCCACAAACACACCTAGCCAAGTGCGTATATTTCTCTTATACTAGTGCATCCGATGTGCTCCAATACACATGTGCTTCACTACACATTGCGATAGCTAATCACATCGGATTGGGCGTCTCCGCGATAGATCTATCCATAGTATTAGCGTTCACTCGCACCAAGTAATTAACAATTCATGATAAGTGGGTCTTAGAGGTTATAGGCAAACTTATGTAAATAACGTTCATCTGAGCATACAATCGGGTCCCTTTTGTTCTATTTTAAAAATAAGCATGTTATCCCCTCGCGAATTTTATAAAACTAGTAAATAAATAAAAGCGAGGTTATGAACTCACATTAGCGATAATGATGTCAAGTGATGATAGCAATCAAGGTAACATTGATAGAATTGAATGGTAAAATAACATATTTCGGAAACCTCGAGCTTCGAACGGCGTCAATAGAATTGACGGAAAACAAACAGAATGAACCCAAGATTTATACCATGTCAACCACAAAATCAACCCACTAGGAGAAACTCTTGTAAAACTTTTATTAACTCTTACAAATCAGCCCAAAATACTCCAAAAACTAACAAGAAAATCAAATAACAATTTGCTTTTTTTTGTGTGAGTGTTCGACAAAGAAAGGCAGCAATAAGAGGATAGATAAATTTCCCCAAACGAATGAAGAGGGACTATAAAATATTTATGAGATGCGAAATATTATAGATACATACTTTGATATCCTTTTTATCCATATTTCAGTATATAACATCTTAAATTTGGTATGTGAATGTTAAGTTAGGCGTGCCAATTTCTTAACATATGTGATAGATGTCAAACGTTTACAAGAGTAAATAGTAGGCGGTCTAAGTCGTTTACGAAACGTAGATAGTAAGGAATCAGTTTTATCAACTGTAAATAACAATTGTAAACAAGATGACGCAACAAGAGGCATGAAAAAAATAGATGAAATATGTTAGTGTGAGGTGATGAGATTTCTCAAAAATTTTGCTTCACAAATTGAAAAGCGGGTATTATCGAATATCGATATTTTAAAAGTTACGCGATTTGAAAAATACTAGTAAAACCCGAAAAATAAACGCTCAATATAAAATAAAACATGGACATTCGGACAACATTTATATATTGATAATTAAATGACTTAAAATACGTTAATGCGTTGAATGAACGAATGACACGTAAAGGCTTAACATAAATTACGAAAAATACTCGTAAAACGAAAAATTAAACTACGACAATAGAAAAAATTTTTATGTCACAAAGGAATATAAATATCGATACCCAACATATTCCTTGCCGGATATAATCTACAGGGCATTTTTACGCTAAGTTTCAAGCCTAACCTTTTCGGTTAGCTGATAAT
The DNA here is from genome assembly GCA_025667525.1 of Glebionis coronaria. NCBI lineage: Eukaryota > Viridiplantae > Streptophyta > Magnoliopsida > Asterales > Asteraceae > Glebionis > Glebionis coronaria. Next base: position 177,004,564 of record CM046874.1, read on the forward strand.
TTTAATTTCTCAATAAAGTAAATACAAAATATGTAATAATCGAGATTAAAATAACGACCAAAAGTATCAAGATTGTCACAGCATCACCACCTAACAGGGATTTTCGCCCCTGAAGATCAATTTGCCTTATTGTCTGCCTTCTTGTTGAAGCCATACAAATGAGGATATTTCTTCCACATTTGAGCATCCACTTCCCAAGTGTATTCTGGTCCTTGTCTCGAGTTTAATCGGACTTTGACCATAGGAATTCGAATTTGAATTAGTTGTTGAACTTCCTTATCCATAATTTCGCCAAGTTCTTTGATGAAATTTATCTTATCGTTGAATCTTACTTCGTCAAGAGGGATAATAAGATCTTCTTCGGATAGACATTGATTTAGTTCGACACATAAAAAGTATTGTGAATTCCTTGTACATCTCGAGGTAATTCAAGTTTGTATGCCACCGAGCTCACTCTCGATATTATCTCGAGTGACCCAACATAACAGGGACTTAATTTCCCACGTTTTCTAAGATGTATAACACCTTTTCATGGGGGTAATTTTGGCATAACTTTGCCACTTACCTCGAACTCCAAAGGTTTTCGCTTCACATCATCATAACTTTTTTGTCTACTATGAGCAGCTAACAAACGATTCTTATTTTGCATGATCATTTTATTATTGGAATGAAATGAGCAGATTTAGTCAATCAGACGACAATGACTCAAATTGAATCAATCAAAACTGAGTTTTCTAAAGCTTTACAATGAAATCCATTGTAATTAGCTCCCACTTCCAGATACGAATTTCTGGTTGATAAAATAATGCTGATGGCTTTTGGTATTTAGCATTGACTTTAGCACATTCCAATCATGTACCAATCATAAGTCGCAATATCCGCTTTCATGTTTTGCCACCAGTACAACTTTTTCTAGTCATGGTACATTTTGTCCGATCTAGGATGTATGGAATATTTAGACTTGTGGGATTTCAACATAATTAGATCCCTCAGTCCTTCAAATAACGTTAACCATACTCATCTTCGTAGACATTAATGAAAACCCTTCAATAAACCTTCAGTAGTAACCGGCAAAAATCCAAAAGATGTCGCACTTCAATTGGAGTAGTATGTGCACCCTAAATTTTAATGGTTTTGATTTTTGCGGGATCGACGTGAACTCCACTGCTATCAATCACATGGCTAGGAAATTGTAGGCAATCAAGCCAAAAATCACATTTCGAAAATTTTGGGTAAAACTTTTCACTTCTTAGCAAATTTAAGATAGTCTCCAAATGTTAACCATGCTCTTCTTTATTTTTAAAATAAATCAGAACATTATCAATGAACATGATCACAAATTTATCAAGATACGGCTTACATGTGCGATTCATGAACTCTATGTATATTGTAGATGCATTGGTCAATACATACGACATTACATAGAACTCATATTGTCCATAACAATTTCTAAACGCAGTAACTGGAATATCTTCCTCGCGGTTGCGAAGTTAATGATAACCAGTCACTAGATCAATCTTTGAATAGACACTAGAAAGTTGCAGCAGATCAAATAAGTCATCAATCCTCAGCAAAGGATATCGATTCTTGACCGGAAGTTTATTCAGCTCTCGATAGTCGATGCACATGTGAAACTATCCATCTTTCTTCTTACGAAAAATACCGGAGCTTTCCATGGCGACGAGATCGGTCGAATAAAACCTTTATCAGACAGCTCTTGCAACTGCATAGATAATTCCTTTAGTTCAGATGGTAGTAAATGATATGGCGCACGTGCTACGGGTGCAGCACCAGGAATTAGATCTCTTTGGAATTCTATTTTACTTAGGGGCGGAAGCCCAACAAATATTTTAGAAAGACTTCAAGATAGTCACGAACAACTGGAACATTTGACTCGCTTCTCTTTCGATTCCTTCTTTAATACTTGAGCTAGGAATACTTCACAACCTCTTTCGATATACTTACGAGCTTTAATGCACGAAAAGATTTTCAGTTCAGAATTATTTTTATCACATACGATAACTAATGTCTAGTTATTTAAGGGAATTCTAATTCTTTTTTTTCGGTTCCACACGCTCCTCCTATATACCATAGAAACGCTTGCTCCACCCGAACTACCGACCCACTAGAGCCGCCAACTCCATCATTCATGTTGGACATGAATTCAGTTAAGGATGCAGCAACTTGTTCATTAATAACTTGGCGCATACGTGCCTAGTCATATTTTTGGTGACATGATTCTAGTATAACGAGAATCATAATATGTATTCATTCAATGATTGCATTATAATAAAAGGAATAATTAAAAGGAACAAAGGTTTTAAAATGAACGAATGCTGAGAAGAAATAAGAAAGGAAAGATAATAATTGAATGATGTAGAATTAGGAACCAAAATATAGTCACTTCATTAATCACAAAGAAGTACAAGTTGTATTGCCATGCATTATAGATTATCATTGTATAATGCTACACAACTCAAAAGACTATTTCTACTAACTGATGTTATAGTTTATTTAGTGATTTGAAAAGGATACTACAAATGATAAGCTACTTACTAATAGTTACTAGGTGATTTGTGTGGCTCAGAAGGCTCGTCGGTCCCATTAGAAGAAGATTTATTTAGTGTCCTTCTAGGACGCTCGGTATCCTCCTCAATTGGCGGTTTTGGAACACCCCAATACGAATAGTCACACGATCATAGAATTAGAGGAACATGTTGGGTCAAATATTGAGTTGATGTGACAAAATAAACAAAATAAAAAGAAAAGGACTAAAATGTACAAGAAGCAATTCTACAAGCTGGTGGAGTCTTTTTATTATTATGTTAGCTTTCTTTGTAAGCTATGTTTTCTATTATATAAAGAAAACATACGTAGGTTTATATTCATTCAGTTTTTACAATGTAACCTACTGTAAAGTTCCATCTCTAGGTGTGGGATTCATTGTATACACACCTAGAGTTGTTTGTGTTAATCTTTAATACAAGCACTTTGGAAGTAATTCGTGTTTTTGTTCTCATAACATCTTGTTCCTATTAATGTTCTATTCCGCTATGTTTTATACATATGAACATTGATAACCCTAGATACAAGGTGTTATGTTCGTGTTGAAGAAAAGCTGCTGTCCAGAATTCGCGATAGTTTTAGTGACAGTTTGCGACAGATCTGGTGTCGCTAATGCTGTGTTTAGGGTTTAATAAAAATAAACCCTAGATCGATTCTGAGACAGAAAAGAAGTGTTGTTGTTTATGGTGTGTTGCTGTGAAGACGATTGTGTAGGGTTCCTTTATTTTTGAACCCTAAATATTGAAGTTTGAAGGATGTAATATTCGTTTTTAGGGTTTGTTATAAACCCTAGATCTGGTACGAGTATGATGATCAGTTGTTCGATGTGTGTTTTGAACAGTAGCAGGTTATGATTATCTGTGGCATACGTTAGCAGAAGCAAAAAGGAGGGACGTTTCTTACTCATTAAAACAAGTAATGAGAATGTCATGTGATGCGTATATGTGGTCCAAAAAGCTTCATATGCACGATGGGAATATTTGTTGTTTTGGATCTGCTCAAAGAAGTACATCACATGCACAAATTCATTCAGTGATACTATTAAAGATGTAAGAGCATGATGTGTACTAGCTGTGGTCCATGTTTTTATGTGAGGTACAGGTTTGGCAAAACATTGATAAGTCGATGTAGTTTTTGTGGTACTGTACATGTTGCTGCACACGTAAGAAAAGGACGTGTGGTGTGGGACCAATGCTTAATTAAAGATGACGAATTACACAGCTTGAATTAAAGAACGGCAACAATGAGGTTAGGGTTTGATGAAGAAAACCCTAGATGTGGCTGAGCATTATATGTGATTTTGTTCAATGGTTATGTGGGATTTACTTCTGCTTAATTCGTTGGTATATTCAAAGTCACAAATACAAGGACGTGGCATTAAGCAGATCAAGGATTTGTTGCTGAAGAGCTGTTGTGGTGATGACAAGTTATGTGATCGGTTTTAAGAGAGTCGATTCACGCATATGATATGTATTCACATGCTATCCAAAGGAAAAAGAGGTATTCTACGAATTTTATATTGGTACAATTTGTTTTATGTACCAACGTTTGAAAAAGTGAAGATTGGGCACAAGTATTGAAAAAGTGATGGTCAAAAGTATTCACAAGTATTAAAACATTGGTGTTGAATTGACCATGGTCATCACGTGGGAGCAATATCAGATGAAAAGTAACAGGCCACGTAATTTATTGAATAAAGAAAAAGAAGGTTAGTTCATGTGATTCCAAGTTGTGTTCACACGACTATATTGCTCAAGTTTTGTGTGGCAACAAGTGAAAACAAAGAAGCATATACTATTTCTTTATTCGTCATAGTAGGTATTTGGTTTACAGACATATATTTTCAACGCTGATGGGAGTTATTTAGCCGCTGACAAACACGTTGACACGTGAAATCTAGCCGCTGACACGTGTATTTAAGCCGCTGACAGCGTTATTCGCAGCCACTGACAGTTTTGAATATTTTTATTTGGAGTTTGATTTATTCACAACAACTAGTTCTTAAAGGTATAAAGGCTCGTTTTATTTTCATTGATTACGAAGAAAGGTTTTTATTACTTGTTTGAAGACGAAGTAGATTTTCGCGGATTGATGTTCTATCATATATTCAAATTTTGTCAGCATTTGAAGGTAACTTGTAGGTTCTTTTAATTTGTGACAACGGACTTGATAAAAAGGTTGCAAAGGTATGAGATTTTTCGTAAGACGCTCTATGCTCACATTTGCTAGAGAACTCTTTTTGTCAAGAGACTACTCATTATAGCCGTGAGTTTTATAGTCTACTCATTATAGACGTGAGTTTTGGAGTCACATGTTTAGTACAAGACATGGAATATAAGTTCGGGTTATTCTATTTCATCATCAAGTAGTCATAATTAGATTTCTTCATATGTGATCATTACATAAATCCTACAGAATTTGAAGATTCAAGATACTTGACAAAAGTTGATCTTATTTGATTCTACTGAACCATTGGAAGTTTCTCTTTTCAAAGATACTACCACTTGGGTACATATACTATTAGTCATTTAAAGATGGCACTACATGTTAATTTCTGGTGCTACTCTCATCATGGATGGTACTACATAGTATTCGTTTCTGCAAGTGGTTAGTTATTCGTTTGCTTTTGATGGTTGATACATCTACTTTTGTTCAAAATAAATGGTGAAGACATGGTATAAGGGGAAGCTTATTGTTCTAAGCGTTACATCATTTACATGGTACTTATATGCTTCATATTTGTCTACCTTTTACTCTTCCTTGTTGATGTGACAAAAAAGGGGAAGAAGTAATAAATTAAGGGGAAGATGGCAACTTGAAGAACTAGTGTCATGAAAGAAAGCAGTTTGTTTTGTCATATTAACTAGGGAAAGATTGTTGGGTCAAATATTGAGTTGATGTGACAAAATAAATAAAATAAAAAGACAAGGAGTAAAATGTACAAGAAGCAATTCTACAAGCTGGTGGAGTCTTTTTATTATTATGTTAGCTTTCTTTGTAAGCTATGTTTTCTATTATATAAAGAAAACATACGTAGGTTTATATTCATTCAGTTTTTACAATGTAACCTACTGTAAAGTTCGATGTCTAGGTGTGGGATTCAATGTATACACACCTAGAGTTGTTTGTGTTAATCTTTAATACAAGCACTTTGGAAGTAATTCGTGTTTTTGTTCTCATAACATCTTGTTCCTATTAATGTTCTATTCCGCTATGTTTTATACATATGAACATTGATAATCCTAGATAGAATGGTTCATAACCATTGAGTCTAATGATGAATGGACTCTACAGAACAAAATCAAAGAATGAGTCGAGAAAAAGAATTATGAGTCAATAAGAGTTTTTTTTGCGCGAATGCTATACGCTTAAGCCCACATATTTATAAATCATTATTTCCATGGACTGATCAAATCCATCCAAATAAGATTTATAAATCAGTGGTTCAACAATTTATAATTCCCTTGTTTAAATGAATGGCCAATTCATTCAACAAGACGATTATAAATCACCTTATTTAAGCATCGCTAGCTCAATACAGAAGACCAAGATCGAAGTAAACGAAAATCGACATAACGAATAAGATCAGTGATATGGTACGGAATCCTAGTAGGCATGTGAATAACGTATCAATCAACATAAATTTCTCATAAGCAATAAATACAATCTTGGAAAAGCATGTTTTTAAAAACAGTAGAAGTCGAAGATCAATGAAAATGGAGATTAAACTACTAAGCGAGATGAATGGATTGATAAATCAAGAATAAGAACCAAGAAATCGAAATCCTTATAAGAAAATAAATATCATCATGAATATTAACCATTTCGTTGGGATCATGGGTATCCACAACTTAGTTAGGCTCGGGAATAACGAGATTGAATTCAGGAATAGCTTCAACGTTAGCGTTAAAATGACTAGGGTAGCTTCGTGACAATCTACATCGTATAAATATCTCGTATTAGTATTAATTTAACATTTATAATTAAATAAATGAAAACCTGACTTGTAATCCACAAATACAATTAATAAATAATATTGCGACATATATATATATATATATATATATATATATATATATATATATATATATATATATATATATATATATATATATATATATATATTATCCAATATATATAATTTTCTCATTCTCGTTCATTTGCAACTCGGAGGTTTCGCTTGTAATTGTTCTAGTCAAAAGATTTCAAAATTTTATTTTTGGAAAATCTTTTCGTTCTTTATAACTTGAACTCTTGATACCAATCTGTAACACTCTCAAATCGGGTCATAATAGCGGAAGGGTCATTGAGTGTAACTTACATGATGCAATCACACATTTATAGAAAACGGCTCAAAACGAGTCATTTTTTGATACAAACATCCATTCATTCTTTCAAAAGATAAAGAATCCATACAAGGTCCTAAATAGTTTAAAATTTTTACTACACACATCAAAAGGTAAGAAGTACTTTGAACGGATATATGTTACAAAAGCAGGCCAACGTCATCAAAGTTTAAGCAAGCTTCGAGAAACCGCCTTCCTTGAGTACCTTCTTTATGGACCTGGGATAAAACATGCTATAAAATCAACAAAAATTGTTGAGTGAATCCATAGAGTTTAAATATACAAATCGAACACAAATATCTGGATAAACCTTCATCTGGTAACAATTATGTTGATCGGACATAATTATCGTGTTATTTCATAAGTCTCATGACATTGAACGTTAACATATATATATATATATATATATATATATATATATATATATATATATATATATATATATATATACATATATATATATATATATATATATATATATATATACATATATATATATATATATATATATATATATATATATATATATATATATATATATATATATATATATATATATATATATATATATATATATATATATATATATATATATATATATATATATATATATATATATATATATATATATATATATATATATATATATATATATATATATATATATATATATATATATATATATATATATATATATATATATATATATATATATATATATATATATTTCAGCCCACAAACACACCTTACCAAGTGCGTATATTTCTCTTATACTAATGCATCCGATGTACTCCAATACATATGTGCTCTACTACACATTGCGATAGTTAATCGCATCAGACTGGGCGTCACCCCGATAGATCTATCCATAGTATTAGCGTTCACTCACACCAAGTAATTAACAATTCATGATAGGTGGGTCTTAGAGGCTATAAGCAAACTTATGTAAATAACGTTCATCTGAGCATACAATCGGGTCCCTTGTGTTCTTATTTAAAAATAAGCATGTGATCCCCTCGCGGGTTTTATAAAACGAGTAAATAAATAAAAGCGAGGCTATGAACACACCTTAGCGATAATGATGTCAAGTGATGATAGCAATCAAGGTAATATTGATAGAATTTTACGGCAAAATAATATATGTCAAAAACCTCGAGCTTCAAACGGCGTCAATAGAATTGACGGAAAACAAGAAGAATGAACCCAAGATTTATATCATGTCAACCACAAAATCAACCCACTAGGAGCAACTCTTGTAAAACCTTTTATTAACTCTTACAAATCAACCCAAAATACTCCAAAAACTAACTACAAAATCAAATAAGAATTTGCTTTTTGTTGTGTGAGTGTTCCGCAAAGAAAGGCAGCAAGAAGAGGATAGATAAATTTCCCCAAACGAATGAAGAGGGGTTGTGAAATATTTATGAGATGCGAAATATTATAGATACATGCTTTGATCTCTTTTTTATCCTTGTTTAAGAATATAACATATTAAATTTGGTATGTGAATATTAAGTTAGGCGTGTCAATTTCTTAACATATGTGATAGATGTCAAACGTTTACAAGAGTAAATAGTAGGCGGTGTAACTCATTTACGAAACGTAGATAGTAAGGAATCACATTTATCAATTGTAAACAAGATGACGCAGCAAGAGGCATAAAAATATAGATGAAATATTTTAGTGTGAGGTGATGAGATTTATTATAAATTTTGCTTTACAAATTGAAAATCGGGTATTATCGAATATCAATATTTTAAAAGTCACGTGATTTGAAAAATACTAGTAAAACCGGAAAAATAAACGCTCAGTATAAAATAAAAACATCGACATTTGGACGACATTTATATTTTGCTAATTAAATGACTTAAAATACGTTAATGCGTTGAATGAACGAATGACACGTAAAGGCTTAACATAAATTACGAAAAATACTCGTAAAACAAAAAATTAAACGACGACAATAGAAAATACTTCGATGTCACAAAAAAATTATAAATATCGATACCCAACATATTTCTTGCCGCTTATAATCTAAACGGCATTTTTACGCGAAGTTTCAAGCCTAACCTTCTTAGTTAGCCGATAATTTAAATTTCTCAATAAAGTAAATACAAAATATGTAATAATCAAGATTAAAATAACGACCAGAAATATCAAGATTGTCATAATAAGCTGAAATGAGATACGCTCGTGAGCACAACAAATAAGATTAGACAAATACTCAAGAGTATTTGTTTAAGCTTATGTATGGGCTTATGAGCTTATGTTATTTTGGATTATGTTTTATAAGCAGTCTAAGTGGTTTACACATACTATCATATATGATACTATTTGTTTTTTGTTGTAAATGTATAGATTTAGACGTAACATTAACTAGATATCGTATATGTGTAGATACGCTCGTGGGCACAACAAATAAGATTAGAAAAATACTCAAAAGTGTTTGTTTAAGCTTATTTATGGGCATATGCGCTTATGTTATTTTGGATTATGTTTTATATGCAATGTAAGTGGTTTAAACATATTATCATATATGATACTGTTTGTTGTTTGTTGTAAATATGTAGATTTATACGTAACATAACTAGAAATTAGTTTGAGTAACATAACTATAGTGTAAGAGCATGGAAAATCATTTGTTATGCGATAAACGTTAAGCGAATTGAAGGTTTAACTTATGTTGTACAAATGTATCATATATGATACCTTTGATTGTCATATATGATACATCCGCTTATCATATATGATAGATATATCATATATGATATATAGATTTATGATAAATGATAATCTACTTGCAAGTTAACTTAACACTATAATATATGATAGTGTGATTGAAAACAAAATACAAGCAAGTCTGTCATCTCTTGATGGGTAATTACAAGTTATTGTGTGTAAAGTATCATATATGTTAATCTACTTAAAATAAACTTCTATAATATAACATATATGAGAATCTGCTTGAAACTAAAACTAAATCTTTTTATTTGTTTAGTGAAAGATGATTTCAATGCATTTAAAAGAACTCAATCATCTCAAGACCAAGAAGTGGAATATCAGATCCTCGACTAAAAATAACAGGATCAGGTGCATGAAAATGACAAAGACGAGCGCTAATTTTGCAATAAATATGTTGATGACTGAGATCAACACCCATTATTTTAAATATTCGAATAGTTTATCTTTTAGTAATTTTGTATGGTGATGTACTGGTTTAATTTTATAATGCTACTCAATCATTTTGATTTTTTTCAATATAAAAACAGCAAAATATCTACAAATGTATTCTAGATAATATGGTTATTTTGTTAAAGTTTTTATCATAATTCTAAAGCATAGTTTTAACCTTCTTATTAATATCATATATGATAAGAAACATAACTCTTAAGTTTTGCCATATACGATACTACATAATCATATATGATACCCCAAGAAAAAAAATGACAGATTAAATAATGGTTCTGAAGAATTCATGATTAAAACAAAGAGTGGTAGATTCATGTTTAAATACTTTTTAGAAAATATAAAAAATACTTTTTACGTGTATCATATATGTTAATGCGTTATCATATATGATACCCAAAAAAGCTTAGCAGATTAAACAAATGTTCTACTGAATTCATGATTAAAACAAGCAGCGCACTGAATCAATGAGTAAACACTAGTTTAGAAAATAAGAAAAAGTTATTTTTAAGAGTATACAAATAATGATTAAACACTTGGTCAAATAAAATGCAACCAATCAATTAGAATAATCAAAAGATACAAAAATTAAAGGGTCTATTAAATTCCTAAACCAAAACATCTTATTATTGAAACTATTTTTCTTCTTCTTCAATCAACTCTTCTTCATTTTAAACCAAATATACTTTTATCCTGTAAGACATCCTCCTGAGCCACGACGGTGGCTTCATTTTATCCTTACACATACGGGTGCACGTCCTCATGCTTTGCTCCATCCGAGCAATTGCAACATCTATGTTTGCTCTTTGTTGTGTTCGTACAGTCTGTATTTATAGAATTGTGTAACTTATAATATAAAAATGCACAAGAGGTCAACAGTGTAAAAATTCATGTACATTATCAAAATCTAGTTTTTATCGTGGTTTGTCAGAAACATCATCTATGATACCTCATGTATCATATATGATATACCTATCATATATCACATATCATATAACTATCATGTAAGATAAATATGGTAACATATATGATACATCAAGGTTAACAAAACTTACATCAACAACTTAATCGAAATACCTAATAATACAGCTTATTCACACTAACATAAGCTTGTTCATAACTCATGTATAAACTTGATAATAAGCCACACTCATATTTGATAATGATATTGAGCCTTGTCAAACATATTTGATTCTCAACTCTAAGCCACATGCCATTTACCATAGCCATCTATAGTCACTTTTGAGTTATATAGCCAATCTATATATAATATTATATATGATAGAAGGCATGTTTGAAGAGCTTAGAGATATTTTGTGTAAATTAGTCATAAAATCTGTTTTTTCTTGTGCTTTGTTAGAAACATCATATATGATACCTCATTTATCCTATTTGATATGCCTATCATATATCATATATCATAAATTTATCATATATGATAAATAAGGTATCATATATGATACACCAAGCTTAATTTAACTTACATCAATAACATAAAAATTCATAACAACATAGCTTATTCACATGATCATAATCTTATTCATAACTCTCATAAAACTTGATAATTCGTTAAAATAGGATAATAAGCTAGCTTATAATTCAACACATTAAATCCAAATCATCTAATTCACAAGCTTATTCATAACTCTCCACTAATTCAAAATCTTATTCATAACTCTAATCTAATTCGAAATCTTATCAAACAAATCATCTTATTTGCATAAATCGCCTAATAAGCTAGCTTATAATTACAAACAATAAATATGGATAATTCAATCAAAATAAGCTAATTAAAAGCGTATACATTCGAATTATGGTAAACTAATAAGCTTATTCAAATCAAATAAGCTAAAAAAAGAATGTGTCTAATTAATCTAACCTAATGATGCATCGGTCGATTCGTGGTGATGGATTCATGATGAATTCAATGATGATCTCTTTAACGTGGATTCATGATGGATTTGTGAATGCTTCGTGATGGATTAGTAGAGAGAGAAAGTAGATCGGAGTTAGTCAGAGAAAGAGAGAGCCGTGTGTGTGTGTGTTTTATGAGAAGAGAAGTAGAAAAAGTCTAATATAGTGAACGGGTGAAATGAAAAAAATACTTTTGCAGTATAAATGAGGATTTAATCTCAGCCATTGGATGGTAGAAAGATAAAGAGTGGGCATACCCGTATCTTGGATAAGTTTGGTATTCAAATGGACTTAGTAACGTGTATTTGAATATAATGGTATTGTAATCCTTACAATATAAAATCCTCAATTCTGTAATTCTGCATTGTAGCTTCTTGGTAATTAATAATCATTTGGTATACTAGAAGCCCTAATCATCCCTAAGCTATGAAACTTTATAGCATAAAACATCCCTCATCGTCTTATTTTCTTTTAATGAAAATTTTACCACCACTTAACCAATTTATATAAAAAAAAATCTAACAACCTTGTGGCCATTATTGGCTAAACAAACACCCATCTTTTTCCTTCTAACGAGAACACCTAATCTAGTTCTTATTTTAATTATTATATGGTAACTTTATTGTTCCTTGTGTTGCTAAATCACTAAATATTTATTATCCATTTAATTGGTCAAAATATTAGTCTATTGGTACTTTTTGTTATCATTTAGGTGGGGTTGACTCATCGTCGCTTTATTAATTGTTCTTGCCCTGATCGCATAACATGGTTTATTTTTTGGATCGATCTTTGCTTCTACTCTTCATGAATCTTTTATGTTTCAGCTTTTGTATTCGATCGTTATGCGTTGGTATACGGATTACATTTTTAAGGTTTTTATCTTTTTATCTGTTACTATTTTAGTTTGTAGGTTCTTTGGTTCTTGTCATATGTGGTACTACTTGTTAGTGATTGGTTTGACAAGAATTGTAAGTTCTTGGATTCAGGATGAGGGGGGAAAATAAATATATAGTGGATGCAAGTGTTGCGTTTAGTTTAAATGTCGGGGACATAGATATATACACTAGTGTGACACCATTAGATGGAGTTTATGTTCCTAGTGATTATAGAGAGATAGAGGTTGACAAGGAGCAGACGCCGTGTAACACCCCACTTTGATAAGTGGACCGTTACGCGTAATTATAGTGTGTCATCAAAGCATGCAAGGTAATATGTATTAAAACATACATGACCATAGGGAAAACCGGAATCAAACATCAGTTCCCAAACATAAGCCCAAAACATAAATAAAGTAAATGAACTAGGAAAGACTTAACAAGCATAAGCATATGGGCCAAAAAAGAGAAGAAGTCTATGGCAGCTTCCATCCTATGCACTTCCTCCAAATGCTCGAGTCCGTCTTTGGGTACCTGCCGTTTTGGGACATGGAAAGGAAAGTAACGGCTGAGCATAACGCTCAGTGCACGGATATACGACATATTATAAATGGCTGAAACATAACTAAGCCTAATAGCAGCGGAAATGTATAAGTCCTGGAAAACCTAGAACATGCTCATAAAACTGGTTTTATAGTTTGAAAAGACTTATGTTTTTATATGAAAACTATATTAATTAGCCAATAGCCTATATAGGTCATGAGGTTCCATCGTGCATGAATACTTGGATGGGAGACATCGTCATGCAATTAGAGGGGTTGCCTCTAATTAAATAGTCTGGGTAGGAGGGATCAAATCCTAGTGAAGGATGCAAGGCACACATCACATTCACTCTGATATTACTGGTAAACATGTAACTAGGATGCACCCATACACCCCACATGATAATATAATATAATGTCCAAAACTGAAAAGGGACGCCACGAGCAACCACTTCGCCGTGGGGAAGTCATAACACTAGTGCCTCTAGTGTTATGGTTATGGTACTTCCAAAACTAGGTGACACTGGTCATGCATGTATATGGCTTAGGCTCTTAATCTAACATAAGTATCAAACATATAAAACAAATATTGGGAAAACAGTTGGCTGCAGACGGGGAATCCTAATAAGGAAAGAATGTCCATACAGAAAGGACGGGAAATCCGTACCTTAAGTCCAGTGAACTAAGAAGACGAACGGAAGAGAGTCCTACTTCGATCTCACTAATGCTACATAAATAGTATACATGTATAAGTATTCTGATTGCTGAGTACGTAACTGGTTTTATCATGTCTTAACTTGAAGGTTCTTCTGGGATGTATGGGAAGATTTTAGAATAATCGACTGGTTATGCGTAAAAGAACTTCAGTGGTCGTGTCTCAACTGACCGCTAGAAAATTTCAACAACCATGGCTAACAAAGCACGTGCTTGTAAATCATAGATAATTTGTACAGATTTTCCTAATGGAAAACCATGCTGAATGTATTCAGGAGCCTGAACATTACTGTACATAATCATGAATTATAGCATGGTGTGCTGTCCGTAGTCTATAATTAGGATAAAATTCAACTCGCATATGTTCGAGGTAAGTTCGTTAGCAGATTGGTTCTTATCATAAGACTGGAGGAAGACCATGGTTGATACGAATGGCGTCCTTTATAGTCTTGGATATATGAAATATGAAATCAAAATGAAAGTGTCATAAAGCAAACGTGACAGGTCTCACTGAACGTGTTTCGCTTGTCTGCTTGTCCAAATGCGACTAATACGCCGGTGAAGGTACTAAAATTCTTGTGGCATGATTAATACATGGCACAACAAAATGGATATACCCCTTGGAGGGCACCCTGGTCTTAGGGATGTTCCAGAAAAGACCTGAGTCATGTGTCTTGACTCGTGTCTTGGGAAATATAACCATGACATGTGTCTTGACTGGTGTCTTGACATGTGTCTCGAGGTGTGAAACAATTAGGACTACAATTATTAGTTATTATGTTAGAATTGGCGGATCGGTTGGACTGCTGACCCTTGTTTTGCTGATCATGTCCGTGGCCTGAGCTTCTGTTATGATTGTTAGGATAGTTGCTGTCACAGTAATGGTTACTATCGTCTTGTCTGTCAGTTCCATGACGGTCATTCTCATGACTGTGATTCATGTAACTATTCAGTTGAGTGGCCGGCTGGTATCGGTTCTCATTCATATGACTGAAACGACAACTGAATGACGTATGACATGTAACAAAGAATTAGGGACAATGATTGATAGAAATCGCCTGGTGGTGAAGCATCTTCTCGTCCAATCGCTTTGATCTAACGCCTTTTTCTTCGTCTTGTAAGATCTCCAGGTTGTGAACATCATCAGCATCTCGTAGCGTCTCTAAAAATCAGCAACATCAACCTTTAGTAACATCTCTAAGTTATGAGCGGCATCAGAAATCTTGTAGAATATCAGCAAGCGAAAATACGCCTGAGATGATTCAGAATCAACTAGCGAATACTCGTGAAGTATTGCAAGTGAAATACACATGGATTAAGGTACGTGTAATACACATGGAATACGGTACACGGAGTACATATGGAATGTACATGAAATGATCGGTATGGGGTCGATCATCTTTCATGATTTTAAAGGAAAATAATTGGTTAAACGGTTAGAGAGCCATCATGGTAACCTGGCAATGCCAGTATAGACATCATTCTGGTTGGATAGAGAAACGCTAAAAGTGTGTAAACGAAATTCAACGATGATTTGCCTGAAAGCATGATTAATGAAAACCAACCATGACTATCATTAAAGTAGGATTAAATGAAATCCAACAATGTCTTGCATGAAAGCATAAACAACAAAAGAGGCGTAAGACGTAATCAACATGAAGACGAAATCATCATGAAGAAACCTGACACAACTTAACATGAAGGAGTATACAACATAATCAGCATGAAAACGAAGTTAACCATGACAGTATGAAAAAATACTTAACATAAAAACATAGTAACTTATGAGGGGACATGAGAAAAATTTTATGCATGAAAACAGTGCGTGAATTCATGATGCGGTTTATAAAAACCTTTATATGCGCGAGGGTAAATGCCTATGGTCAGTTTACCCAAAACAAAAGACATGGATTGGGGACGCCCACGGGTCGGTCCTAAAGTTAAAAGTTTTGATAAAAGCACATGCGACTAAATAGGGCCAGTCCTGTACCAACCGTTACTTAGTCATAAACCTGCGACAATGATACATGGAATAAATGAGTGAAACTCAGCTGTCGAAACTTAACAAAAAAAAATTTATGTGACCAATTATGAACTACTGGGTTTAGTCCACATTAGCCACAGTTCACTAGGAACATCATGCATGAAACAATGACACGTAACTAAGTATAACGGTTGTTCCTCCATATTAGTTTAAACAATACCGATGAAAACATCATGGTTAAAAAAACAAAGTGTTGAAAACATCAATACGTGGAATGACAAGCGTTGACTTAGGAAGCTTCTAGTAACTACCCACTAGTCACGGGTCGAGTTTTAGAGCCTACAGGTCGAAGCCTTGGGCTCTGATACCCTAATTGTAACACCCCAATTTGATAAGTGGACCGTTACGCGTAATTATGACGTGTCATCAAAGCATGCAATGTAATACGTAGTAAAACATACATGACCATAGGGAAGACCGGAATTAAACATCGGTTCCCAAACATAAGCCCAAAACATAAATAAAGTAAATGAACTAGGAAAGACTAAACAAGCATAAGTATATGGGGCAAAAAGGAGAAGAAGTCTATGGCAGCTTCCATCCTATGCACTTCCTCCAAATGCTCGAGTCCGTCCTTGGGTACCTGCCGTTTTGGGACATGGAAAGGAAAGTAACGGCTGAGCATAACGCTCAGTGCACGGATATACGACATTGTATAAATGGCTGAAACATAAGTAAGACTAATAGCAACAAAAATGTATAAGTCCTAGAAAACCTGGAACATGCTCATAAAACTGGTTTTATAGTTTGAAAAGACTTATGTTTTTATATGAGAACTGTATTAATTAGCCAATAGCCTATATAGGTCATGAGGTTTCACCATGCATGAATACTTGGAGGGAGACCTTGTCATGCAATTAGAGGGGTTGCCTCTAATTAAATAGTCTAGGTAAGAGGGATCAACTCCTAGTGAAGGATGCAAGGCACACATCTCATTCACTCTGATATTATTGGTAAACATGTAACTAGGATGCACCCATACGCCCCACATGATAATATAATATAATGGCTAAAACTGAAAAGGGACGCCACGAGCAATCACTTCGCCGTGGGGAAATCATAACAGTGGTGCCTCCAGTGTTACGGTTATGGTACCTTCATAACTAGGTGACACTGGTCGTGCATGTATACGGCTTAGGATGTTAATCTAACATAAGTATCAAACATATAAAACAAATACTGGGAAAACAGTTGGCTGTAGACGAGGAATCCTAATAAGGAAAGAATGTCCATACTGAAAGGACGGGAAATCCGTACCTTAAGTCCAGTGAACGAAGAAGACGAACGGAAGAGAGTCCTACTTCGATCTCACTAATGCTACATAAATAGTATACGTGTATAAGTATTCTGATTACTGAGTACGTAACTGGTTTTATCATTTCTTAACTTGTTTTATATGTTCATGTCTTGTTTTTGTTGTTTTTAACGTTATGTTGTGTTTATCATGTATTATGTATATTCTGATTAAGTATTACTTGTATTTCTTGTATTATTATACTTGTTGTGTAATAATAAGTAACTTTCTAAAAATAGCAGGATTCCTAAAATAGAAAGTTTCCAAAATAGATTAACTGGTTAAAATATATTAGTTTCTAAAAATAGAAAGTTTCCAAAGATAGTAAGTTTCTTGAATTAGAAAGTTTCCATATTTATAATTAAGATGAATTAATATCATAAGTCAGTAGTTATAGTATAGCTATTTAATAATATTTTGTTAATTAAATAAACTATAGGTTATATAATATAATTAAATATAAGCATGATTTTAATTAAATTAAAGTATATAAAATACTTAGGTTAAATCATGTATTAATACTATATTAATATAACCTAAGTCATGATTATTAATTAATTATATGTCATGTTTAATAATTAATTAATACTGTAGTGTAAAATAAATAACTAAATACTTAGGTTAAAAACATGTACTATTTAATAATAATAATAACCTAAGTTTCATTTTTAATTAAATTAATTATAAGTCATGAATTAATTAATTTAATTATCTTGTAAAAATAATATACTTGTTAAATAAATTAGACTTGTAAAAATAATCATCAACCGAACCCGTGTGTTATAAACATGTCGTGAACCAGACCCGTGAAACCCGTGAACCGGTCCGAACCAAACACCCCTAAAACAGTGGCAAACCGGCTTGAACCGGTTGCCCCAGCTTGCGTCGCCTAGCCACCGGCTGCTGCCGGTGGTTTCCATGCTCTCGGCTGGCCGCTGCTAGCAGTGGGGTTCCCACTGGCTGTGTGCCAGTGGTTCCTACTGTGCGGCGTGTTCCCCCTGCTTGACCCACACTGTCACCAGCTGTGTGCCGGTGGTGTTGGTTGCTACCGCCAAGACCCATAAAACCATAAGGAAACCCCCGACGCGAGTCGGGGTGCTTTGTCCTTGTTGTCGACCGAACACCAACACCACCAAGACCTAGGTCTTGGTTGGTGGTGCGAACCAAACGACGTCGAGAGCCTTGTGGCTCTCGGTTTGTGTGGCGGCCGAGACAAACAACCCAAAACACCCTTTATTAATCTACCCACCATGGTTTTAGATGTTTACTAATCTTGTTTAATTATTCTCATGATCGCATGTTCATAAAACATAAAAAGAATTAAAAAGAAAGGTTTTCGGATTACCAAAACGCGTGCAATGAATGGAGGATGAATACACGAACTCACTCCTAGAATTCTTAGCTAAAAATCAAACCAATCACCCTCTTGTGATGGTGATGCCGCCGGCCAAAGAGAGAGACAAGAGAGATTTAGGATTTTTAGTTTTCTTGAAAATCTTCTGTGAATGAATGTTTACTATAATTGTTATTTAGTAAAAATAAGTTATGGGTTGGGCCCCTCTCTTTCCTTGTGCCGCGGCTATAAGGGCCCACCAAGGGAAACCCGAAGCTTTTCTCGTGTCTATTTTATTACGTGTTTGTGTGTTCGTGATTACGTGTTACGTTTAATTATTCGTGTTATTATAATTACTTTTACGTAACAATATTTATCGTATTAATAACATACGTAAATACATAATTATATGTTCGTGATTCTTAGGTTCATGATTTCATGTTCGTGATTATAATTACTATTAATAATAATTATCGTGTATTAATATGTACTTAATACTTATCGTATAATTATACGTACATAACTTCTGTAATTTCTAATCGTGACACGTGTTCATGCTATAAAAGGAAAGTTTTTAAATGTACGTACGTTACTAAGGGTATTATTCATGGTAAAAGTATGGGGGTTTTACACGCCGAGTGGTACCCTTAATCATAATAAAGGGACGTCTTTTGCTAGTATGTTTATCAAAGAAAAGAGTCTAGAGGGTCTTAGTTTTCACACTTTGTTACACAAGTGGTGAATGGGGTGAGGTTACAGTTCTGCTAGATTCTATTCGAACTACCATCGGCAGGTAAGTCAATTTGCTTTATGGTTTCTTCTTGAGAAAACAAGTGGCATACCCTGTTGTCGCGAATTATGTTGAGGATACTTTGAGTAAATTTAGATTAGTTAAATCAATGATTAAATCGTCGACCGAGTCATTTTTCTTCCGATTTAACTCTTTGGATGGTATGAAAGTTATGCTTGAAAGTGGTCCATAGTTTATTTATACTAATCCAATTATCTTTAATAAATGGGATCTAGATATGAATATGTTGAAAAAGTATGTCGGCATTTGAATTTTGGGTGAACCTTCATGGTGATCTTATGACAGCTTTAGTGAAGATGGTCCTAGTTTTATTGCTACAAAGCTAGGTACTCCTTTGATTCTTGAATCCTATATGGCTGAAATATGTTTGAAACTATAGGATAGATCAACTTATGCTAGAGTTATGATTGAGTTGCGTACGGATGAATAGTTATAACTTACTGTTGTAGTGGTTATGCTTAAACTTAAAGGCGAGGGTTATTTTATCTAAGAAATGTTTGTGTTGAATATGAACATGTTGGGCCAATTCAGAGCCTAAATTGTCCCTGTACTGATTTGAATGAAATATACCCTAAGTATTATATATGTCGGTAAACTCATGATAGTTTACCGAGTCATCCTCAAGATGTTCTTAGAAGTCCATGGAGACTCCCTCACTGCTGCAGCGGATCTGAGCCAGTGAAGATACGAACTAGGATCAGGATGATGGAGTTAGTGAGTAATGACAATGACTCACTAACTCCCGAAGACCTACTCTGATATGAAGACCTGAAGTATTTATACTGAAGACATAGTAGGAACTTCCTTTGGTAAAAAAGGAAGAATATAAAGTACAAGGTGGTTACTTGACTTTATTGAAGCTTCCAAAGGAAGCTTTACTTTCCCACTATATATAGTGGTCTCATGACTTAGAGTTTGGTAGAGATTTCCACCACCAAAATACACATAGTGTTAGTGTTAGGATTTCCTCTTCCCATTGGTTCTTTTCTACCTTGTAACAATGGGAGTTTAGTTTGTCATCATCGCCCGGTTGTTATTCCGCAAACAACCGGGTAACACTTGTATATTTGTTGATTCATAATTAATAAGATATACAACGATGAAAAGTACAAGCTATTGTTATTAGTTAGTCAACTAGTTAATTGTGTACATTGTTCTTCGTAGTTCTTCATAGATTAGATATGTGCACAAGATAAGTTGACCAACAAGTGGCATCAGAGCGGGTTGGATTTTCTCTATCCAGATCCGTTCGAATGACTGCTAATAACATTTTTAAGGATCGTCAAATCTCAGTTATGTTCAAAAACTACACAGCAGTAGCAGTTTTTGAGAGGGAGAAAAGCTACTGTTATTTGACCTGCTTAAATACTACCCACATAAACCTTATCCAACCACCTCCAACCCACGTGTAACCCTTTAATCCTTCAACCCACCGTCCTAAACATCACACACCAATCATATCAATCCCACCGTTACCCTCATAAAAACAAAAAACCAATCTCGTTGTTTCATTCACATCACATTTATAAAACAACATGAGATCCATATTTCCCTAAATCCCTATGTCACACAAAAATCCCACCACCACCCCAAAATCAAAATCCATCATCACCATCGTTTCTCTTAACATTCTACGAAATATCATCATCTCCAACCACACAAATAGATCCGTGTATTCACCATTAAAAACCCCACACAAACATAAACCCAGATCGAAATCGATCCAAAGTTTTTAGGAAACTTTCAAATCAATAAATTTCACAATAATCAAATCGAAAAGGATGACGAATTCATTTACTTGTGGCCACAGTAATGGATTCAACTAATATTAAAGATAGATCGACTGATTTTCTTAAATTGGTTTCGATATGAAGACTTTGAAGATGGTTATTTGCAGTGGATGAGTGAATTCGATTCATCTAATTGAATGAATAAGAGAGGATTTGGATTTAGGCTGGGGAGATGATAGGATTTGTTATCTTCGATTTGTATTTTGAGGCAAAAAAGGGAAGGGGAGATTGATGTTGGTAAATAGAGTCGTGACTATAATGAGATGAATCAAAAGCAGCTGACTCGATCGCTGAGATGACCCGTAGTCGCTGACCACATCATGCGGTGTTTGTGGATCTGATAAAATATCAGCTACTGAATATTGGATTGAGGAGTTGTGCTTGATAGTGTTTTTAGCTGTGGAGTGATCCAAATAGTTGATGGGCATTTGATGTTTTCAAGATGTTGGATAGCGCGTACAGGTTAGATGGTTTATAAGCTCAAGATACGATGGTGTAATTGTTACAAACATCTGATCACATGTTGATATGGGATGTCGATATGGGTTAGAGCTATGTTAAAATAGTGGAGCTGATAAACTCATCAGTGTTGGGTATAACAAAGGATGTGTTATTGAGCTAGATGGGAAGCTGATGAAACATCAGCAATGGATATCGAGTTTGTTCAATCAGAATATGAGGTTGCTGAATTAAAAGCCAGCTACTCTTTGGTTCACTGAGTAGAAAAATCAGTGAGGAAAGTGATGTTCGGATAAAAATGAAGTATTTGACATACTTTCATATCAGGTTCAGTGGTTTTGTGAAATAGAACTGATTAGAAAAATCAGTCGGTTGGTCAGTGGTTTTGGATAAAGAGAATGATATCTTGTTGAGGGTCCCATGAGCAGCTGGTAGGTTAGCTCGCTGGAGCTCAACCCACTGCGGTGACCTTTGTCGTTGGACCTATAAACCCAGATCCCTGACCCCATGTTCTGAAGTGAACCATGAATTTGTGACCAGCTAATCTGAACCCCCAACTCAGCGAACCAGGTCGTTGGAAGACCCATTGGTCAATGAACCCAAAGTTCTAAACCATTGGTCGTGGTACCTCTCTAGTGAACCCTGTGAACCCCTCCAGCATATTTGAACCAAGTCGCTGGACTGTCGGATCGCTAAACTAGACTTGGTCGCTGAACCTGGACCTTTGTTGTTGAACCCTCACAGCAATCCCTATCCCTAGTATTAACTCAAACCAAGCAGCTGACCGTTTCGCTGGACTCTAATCACTGGACCCCACCAGCAAGGTACCTACCAGCGACCTCCTTAGGTCAGCGAACCTTCTGTCTCTTAAACCTTGAACCCTAGATAGTTGGACCTTGGTCGCTGAACTGAACCAGAGGTTGCTGTGACCCCCACCTACTGTGCCCCAGCTGAAAGCAAATCTGAACCCGATCGCTGAAACTTTGGCCAGCATCCCTTGACATGAACCTCTGACCTGAACTGGTCATCCAGCAGCACTGGACCCCATCAGAAGATAGTTAGACCCTCCAGCAGAAATAGGGACCTCCATCAGTCACTGGTCTAATAATACCAGCGCACCCTCAGACCACAAGACTGAACCCCCAACGATTCTGAACCCTTCAGCAGTTCTGACCTCTTCCAGCAGGACTAGACCTTTCAGCTGATTGAACCTTCAGCAGATCTGAACCACCAGCAAGTCTGAACCATAAGAGGTCCGACTTACAGACTACCATCAAATCAGAACTCTTAAAACCTTAATCACGACACTACCCAAAGATTGCAGCCACAAGATTTGAGATCGGTTGTAATGAAAGGTTAGTTGATTGAAAGTTCTGTAGCACATTGATGGAGTTTAAACGGTGAAGGTCAGGGGATTGAATGATTGATGAACAAAGTGCGTATTGATGCAAAAGCTGCTTATACGCAACTTTTGATGGGGAGAGAACACACTTATCTAAGTGTTTACACACTCATCATATGTTCACCAGGTATACTTGAACTTGCGTTATTTTCTCACTCATTGTGTATACCTGTTGTACTAATTAACAGAAACAAACCCCCACCAATCACCCTCACTAAACCAAAACCAAAACCCAAAACAGAATTTTTTTCTCACCCTCCATCTGAAGTTAGTAGTTGAACACCCTTGGAGAGCCACACCAAGTACTACTACTGGGCACATACCAGCAAAGGGTCGAGTGCAAGACACTCAATATGCTATCTTTAAAGCCTTCAGCATTTGAATGACTTGGTCACTCAGGAACTATTTCCTCACACCAAGATAAAGAAAGAAGATTAGTGTACCACTAGAGGTTTGCACCACCAGAGGTTGCACACACACCAGAGGTCTCCATCAGAGCTCGTACCCATCAGAGGTCTTCTCCCGAGCTCACATCATCAGAGGTGTAACCAGAGACCTCTGGACATCAGAACCTCAGGTACTCATATGTTGCTTAAATATCTTTTAAAGACTTTTTTTTCAAACTTAAACTTTTTATCAAAGATTTCAAAGGTTAAGTGATTCTAAATTGTTACAAGTCAGAAGTTTTATAACATCAGAAGTTTTTTTTTCAACATCAGCTCTTAAGTTTATAAACTTAAAGCCAATTCGAGCAAAGTCGGAAGAGATAGGAAGAATCTCCTTGCCTTAAAGCTAAAGCATCAGGTCCTTGAACGGGATGGCCACATGCCGAAAGTAACCAAGTGTCGGTGTCACGACCACACCAACAAATGGTTATGAATTCACCATGTCTAACCAACAAGAAAGAATTGGCTATTCCGGAGTTAACGGCTAACCGGTAAAGAATTATCAAATCCGTTCATGGCTGATAGTTTGCCAAAAACTATTGAACCAGCTAAGTTGGTTAAGCAACAAGGTTACAACTTGTGGCCACAGTGGTATTCAAACACCCTCATAAATCTAAGGTTCAAACCTTAGTATCGAAGCAATTCGATCAAGGGATTCAATCCCTAAAATGGTGAATAACAGGAGTGTGTATTGGTTTCAAAAATCACTTCTTGGGAAGAATTTTTTGAGGGGAGAAAGACACACTCCCTGATGTAGACACATCCCTGATGATTAGACCTCAGATATATCCTCACCATTCCATACAACACAACCACCCCATTACTACCATACAACCTCTCAAACCACACCCAAACAACAAAACCAATCACATACCAAAAAATCAAATTTTTATCCAGGAGCATCACACGAAAAATCCATCACATTTCATTAATAGGTATCGATGGGTATTTGGTGAATGTTTGAAGAAAGTAATGATGAAGCTGGTATTGGTATTGTGTTTGAACAGGTTAGAGGTTTTATCGATTGAAAGAAGTTGGTTACGGGGTAGAAGAGATTGTGTACATCTGATGTATGTTAACATCATATATGTGAGCAAGTGTTCTAGGAGTTGACTGTATACTTCGGTGCTTAGTATTTTGGAGTGAAGTTTTCGAGTCGTGTTTGATCACCACTGTTTGAAACGAGTTTCTGAAACACCAGAATAACCCAAGTCCCTGAAGATCTTCATCAGAGACTTCACATGATAATGATGAAGTTCTGGTGTAAAGTTTGAGCACTTGTCACCACTACAGCAACAAAGGATCAGAAGATTGTTATTATTTTTATGTCACTTTGTTGTATCTTAGTATGTAAGAAGAAGCCGTTATGCTCACTTACTACTAAAAGACTTAGGCTATATTTCTATTCAAATAGGGGGAGATTGTTGGGCTAATTAGAGCCTAAATTGTCCCTGTACTGATTTGAATGAAATATACCCTAAGTATTATATAGGTCAATAAACTCATGATAGTTTACCGAGTCATCCTCAAGATGTTCTTAGAAGTCCACATAGACTCCTTCACTACTGCAGCGGATCTGAGCCAGTGAAGATAAGAACCATGATCAGGATGATGGAGTTATTGAGTAATGACAATGACTCACTAACTCCCGAAGACCATCTCTGATATGAAGACCTGAAGTATTTATACTAAAGACATAGTGGGAACTTCCTTTGGTGAAAAAGGAAGAATATAAAGTGCAAGGTGGTTACTTGACTTTATTGAAGCTTCCACAGGAAGCTTCACTTTCCCACTATATATAGTGGTCTCATGACTTAGAGTTTGGTAGAGATTTCCACCACCAAAATACACATAGTGTTAGTGTTAGGATTTCCTCCTCCCATTGGTTCTTTTCTACCTTGTAACAATGGGAGTTTAGTTTGTCATCATCGCCCGGTTGTTATTCCGCAAACAACCGGGTAACACTTGTATATTTGTTGATTCATAATTAATAAGATATACAACGATGAAAAGTACAAGCTATTGTTATTAGTTAGTCAATTGGTTAATTGTGTACATTGTTCTTCGTAGTTCTTCATAGATTAGATATGTGCACAAGATAAGTGGACCAACAGAACAGGACCCCCTAGATACCCGACCTGTAATATTTTTGTCCATATAGTCGAAGATTATCCTAAGGCTACAAGATGTACTGGTGTAAAGCATGTGAACAAGCCTAAGTAAGTAGCTACCCGGGGGAGGGGGGGGGGGGTACCGGTTGATCTTAAGATGAACCTTAAAATGGTTGGTCCTAAGGTTACATAATAATATCGAATGGTGGGAAAGAACAATACTACTTTAATTGGTAGGAAAAACCAAACTAGTTTGGGGTATAGTACAAAGGTTAGCTCACGTAAAGAGGTTAATAACTCAAATTCTTTTGCTTCACTTAATTATGTTGAAAATTATGATGATTTGGGTACGAATTATGGGACCTCTAAGTCTGTTTGTTTGTATAATTTTTCGGCTAGATATGTGTATGATGATGGTGCTTGTAATCTAGATGCTAGTTACACCCTGTTTATTTAGAAAATTAATAAGATAGAAAAGAAGATTATTGAAGGAAAATTTACTCTTGTAGATGATCAATGGAACCTGGTGCCTTTGAAAATGGTGATAATTTAGGTAGCTTAATGAGGAGAATGTAGTTAAACCTGTAGATAATAGTATGACAAATTTTCTAGC
Organism: Glebionis coronaria; assembly: GCA_025667525.1. Classification (NCBI taxonomy): domain Eukaryota; kingdom Viridiplantae; phylum Streptophyta; class Magnoliopsida; order Asterales; family Asteraceae; genus Glebionis; species Glebionis coronaria. The sequence continues at coordinate 177,031,009 of CM046874.1, forward strand.
TTCTAAAACGTTATATAGAAGCAAGATATTTTGGGTAGTGTCCAATAAGTTGCTGATAATCTTAGAATCAAAGTCCATAGAAGCAAGAAATTTAATCTTCTTCATGTTCTATGTGACTTTGTAATAATTTTATTTGTTTATTTTTGGTAGAAAGATGTTTGCCTATGCAACGGGCAGAGATGTAACATTCACCTACATCCTTTGTACTTAAGTGTTTTTTAGAGTACTAAAGTTTACCGGATAAACCTGATTGTTGTAAAATTTACACTTGTTTAGGAAAACAAGGTAAAAGCGGTAAGTATTAAGCGTACGTTTAGGAAAACGTAAACACTTATGACCCTTGATGGGGATCGTTCTCTCGAGGAGGCACGTGTGTTGTGTAATGAATGATTGATTAATGTTTTTGATTATTAATGAGAAGAAAAGAAGAGAAAATGACGAAGACGAAAAAAATAGAAAAATAAGGCAAAAACACTACTAGAAAGTTACGACGTAGAACGTAAAAAGTGCAAAATTTAAAATTTTAATCTAAAAATTCCTAAAAATTACTAAAAATCCACAATAAAATTCTAAGAGTTTACAAAAAATCCAAACTTGCCAAAACCTTTTAATTAATTTAATAATGACTTTTTAATGCTAATTAAAGCCCTAAAAATCACTTTTAAATATTAAAAAGCCCTAAACAAGATTTTATAATTTGTAAACCTTAAAAATGACCTAGTTAAACTAAAAACTATTTTTAAAAATTTTAAAAACAAATTAAACTATTTTTAAACTCCTAAAAACTATTAAAATCTATTAAACCTTAAATTAATTCTAAAAATTAATTGAAAAACCTAAAAATTAAATGGAAAGTGAAAAAGGTCCTATTTTAATGTCTAGAATCTAGGAAAAATGAAAAAGAAATAAAAATAAAACTTTGAATTTTAATGAATAAAATAATATTAAAATATTCCTAAAAATAAAAAGTTCTCAAATAAATTCTAAAAAATTCTCAAAAATCCTAAATATTCTAACTAAGAAGAGAATGTAAATTAAAGCTCCTAAAACCTTTTAGTTAATTTTATATTAATTTTTAAAGTTGTCTAAAAACCCTAAAATTAAATAAAATTAAAAATTAAAGTTTTTAAAAACTTTTTGATATGTAAACCTCAAAAATACAAATTAAAACCTAAAAACTATTTTTTTGTATTTTTTTATTACTGTTTAATATTTTTTAATGACTTTCTAAAAATAAAACTAAAAATAATCCTAAAAATTAATTAAATAAAAGGAAAAATAAAATTTTTAAACAGAAAAATCCTAAACTCTATTATAATCCTAGGAAAAATGATAAGAAGTTAATAAGCTAAGCAAATAAGCTGGAAAAGATTGTAATAAGCTACGGCTTTATTATAAGCTAGAAAGAAAGAAACAGGTTAAATAACGTTTGAAAACACACTATGACGTAAAAAGTCATCTAGATTAACGGTAGAACACGCTACTCTTGAGCTGCAGGTCGCGTGTTCGAGTCCGTTACGGGTGAACTTTTTGCCAATTTTTCTTTTTTTTATTTTTTAACTTTCCAATCCAAACAGTGACCCTTAATAGCTTAGAAACTCAATCCATTTTCACTTTTTACCAAAGATTAAGCCAAATTGATCAACAAAAACGTGACAGTTTAAACAAGAACACAAGTTCTTTGCTTTTGCCTTTTTCTTCACAAGGGAAAAAGTATCCAAGAGGGCTTGGAATTTGATTGTTTGTGGTGATTTCTTGGAGCAAAGGCACCCCTTCACTCTTTCTGAGTGAAGGGAGTCAAAAATAGCACGAATCAAGCAATTATGCACACAAAAATCTCAAACAAAGCACACACTAGCTTATGAGAGTTGCTGATGTAGTTTACTAGGTCTGGTGGTTTTAATAGCTCATTACTTGCTCAAGATTCAACTTCAAAAGCCCAAATTTGGCATACACAATCACCACATAACATAAAAACAAAATACAATCCTGATATAACCTAGCTTTAACAGATTAACAAGATCAAGGACAAAATTCAACCAAAAAATAAGCAGAAAAGGTGGTGACAGATTTTAAGCATACTTGTTTCACTTTTTTATCATTCAAATTGTTACAAACTTGCACCAAACCAAGCACACAGCTACCAATCAACCTAAATGACCCTAATTAACAATTCTAACCCGTTTTAATCTTCAAAATCTAACAAACTTACTTTATAAAACTAACATCCAAACACTCCTTTAAATTTTTAAAATACAACTTTTTCAAATCAAACTCTTTCAAATCCTATCAAAACTGTTTTAATAGGCATCCAACATGCATAATACACAAAATTAACCCAATCCAAACCTGATTAACACATAACTTAGCAACTTTCATGCAAATCTCATTAAACACTTATAAAACTGAAAAATAGAAAGGAAGAAGGATTTTTACCCAAGGGACTTACATCCAAGTCCCTTGTGACAGCTTTGTCACTTCCTTATACACACGGGTGTATGCAGAACTTAATCAACAACAACTTAATCAACCTGAAAAATCCAAAAGAAAAACAAAACAAGAACAATCTATGTATATTCTGTTTTACCTTTTTCTTCCTTAAAAACTTTCACAAATCCTTAGAACTTTAAAACACGTTTTACATCAACCCTCAAATTCACAAATTACCCTTCCTTTTCCACTTTCACTTCAAAGAAATGGAACTTATGAACTTTGGACTAAATTTGAAACCCTTTGAAAACTTTTGAAAATCAAATACAAACTTTCACAAATTATAAATGGAACTCAGTCTTTGCATTACTTACACCAACTTTTTAAACATGTATAAAAGGAATTACAATTGTAATACACAAACACCAACTTTATAAATTTTAAAAAAGTGATTACAAAAGATTTTTGCAAAAACTGGAACAAGAATATGAGACACAGTTCGTCTCATATTTATACAACTAAGATGAACTATCTAGAACATATGAATAAAAAATACAATGCATAAACCCTAAAACTGGAAATGCCTAAAAAGCCCTTCTTGTTCTTGGACGAATCTTGGTCAAAGAGGTGTCCCATGTGATATGACAGCTGTGGACTTGATCTTGAGCGTTCAAAATGGCTTGGAGGACAAGTAGTAACATCCAATCGTTCAATTGGTCGGGACATAGGGTTTTGTGTGAAAGGGATGGAGCAGGGGAGTGCTCGGGTGAGGACCACAGGACACGTGGAGGCTTTTGGTGAGGTGGGTTTGGTTGAGGTTAGGCTTAATCAAAGATCTGCACTTAATCAGATCATAACCCTTTGGTTTGATTAATGTTCATGATTAGGGTTTGTGGGTTGATTAAGGCTGTTTAATCCAAAATAGGGGTAAACAAGTTTAAAAATTGTGTTATGGAGGGAATTACGGGTTTAGTGGGGATTTGACTTTGTGTTGACCAAGTTTAATTAAAAACCGGGTATAAGGGTAATGGGCTAAGGGGTGTATTGGGCTAAGTGTAGACCTTTGCATTACCAGTCCATCCTGACGTAGTCTCTGGTTAAGTCCTTGCACAGCCAGTCCTTTTGTTAACTTCTTTTCATCCACAGTCCAAAACTAATTTGCAAAACAAGTCCCTTAGGCAACTTTAGGCTAATTTAGCAACTTTGATTAATTCCAAGGGCCTTTCTTGTTCAATCTTCATTCTTCAAGGATGACACTTGCATATTTAACATTTTTGAGGGTTAATTATGACAAGTTCTTCAAAGATGAGGGGCCATTTTTGCCAATTCTTCAAACTTGAGGGGTCTTTTTGCAAATTTCCATAATTGAGCTTGGTTCATTGTGCGTCTTCGTATCCCGTGTTCGTTCTTGATTGATTCTTGTGATCTTTTGTTCATTCCTCAATATCCGTACCTAAAAATACACAAGTAACAAACACGAGCATATATTTGGTCTATTTTATGATATTTTATGCATTTTAAGGCCGTTTTGAACGATGAGACCATGTATAAAAGCAGTCTCATCACTCCCCCATACTAAACCATTGCCGTGCCCTCACGCAATGCTAGAATAAAGTATCAAAGCATTTCCAAAATTCAATTTTATTCACTTTTATTCAAATGATAACTAGCTACATTACACTATTACTACTACTTGTGTTTTGGACATAATGTATGATTTTCATCGCAAAATGGGACGTTTAGGTTCATAGAATAAGAACACGTGAATGCTTCGTTAGAAATAATTTCATCGTCCTCGATTTTCACCTTAATTCCATGCCAAGCGTGCAACGAGATCATTGTCATTGTAAGTTAGTAATGCTAACACTACTCATATGCCCTAATCACGTACTTATTCTCCCATTATTCCTAAGTTGTATCTCTTATATTTTACTATGTCTTAATGATCACGAGGATACATCATTGACTTATGCGATAATAGAGATTTAGGTCTAAAAATAGAGTCTTAACGGTGTAACTAAGACCATCAAATCAATAACCCCTCCTAATAGACGACGATGTTAGAAAATTAAGTTGACAAGAAGAATCGATAAACACGGTTTTATAACGGTTTTGAACATGAGACTTATTACCAAGACTTTTATACGCCCCCTAACGGAAGGGCCTTATTATCTTTGGTTTACCTCCATCTTTTATTCAACTTCGCCATGAAGCTTTTATTATGACTTCGGTCTTGCCTTGCCTTTTATTATCCGCCTCATCGGTGGTTTTATTAGCCAAAGACGTATATCCTCACGCTAAAGCGAATTTTGGATCTTTAAAGCTTCGAAGATTTAAGGCTTGATTCACTTTCAATTTTGCATAGATTTTAGGCCTTGTGGGGCTTCAAATTGTTTGCTAGATTTAGGTGAGCACTTGAAATCTTATTATTAGGTGAAGCTTTCGATTATTCGGGTTGCCAATACTTCAAAACCGTGACGCTGGCGATACCTTAATGTCTTCCCAATTTAATTACACGGAAGCTACTAGAAAAGACTAGAAACCCAACAATCAAAATTAAACCGCTAAGTCAATATTTATTAAGCAAAAAATATTTACATGCGAAGGGAGAATAAGCAAACAACGAGAACACATGAGTTTTTGAAAGAATACGAGTACTCTACGTTTAGCATAGTAACTTATAATTAACTCTATCATTTCTCGTCCTCATTTAAGAGACTTAGCCTAATGTGTAGTTAAGGAATCAAAGCTAAGTGCTCAACACGAACGGTCGAGTCAAAAATTACTCTTATTCTCGCCATCGGAAAATCTACATTCGTGTCTTCAAACACTTATGAAATATGAGAAAAATTTAAAATTTGGCCATTTTTAGCCTTATTTTGCAACAAAATGATAAACAAAACGATAAACTTTGGAAAGCGTGAAGGTTTGGCAAGGCAAGTATCTATTCACCCCCCCATACTAAAGTTAAACATTGTCCTCAATGTTTCGAGTCTAGGGGTGCAAACACCCCCATACTAGAGACGTAGTCGAATGCCTAATCTAGCATGGAAAGGGTGTAACCATTAAGTAATAGCCGTTTATGAAGTGTGCTAAAAACCTAAGGTTAGAACATAAAAGGATATATCATATGGATATTGGGAATGGCCTCCAAAGCAAACGATCGAGTGCTCCCATGAAACGAACACGAGAGGCTCCAATCGTGAAGATGATGATCTAAAAGACACAATTCACAAACAACCACGGAACAAAGGTTGGAAGGGCACAAATCCCCTCACATTACACTAATTAGAAAGCAATAATATGTACATGGATAAGCATGGGTCTCCCCCACGAGGCACCTTGTTTTTGATAACCGAGTCAAAAGCTCGACTCGAATCCCCATAAATGTGATCATTTAGTGATAATCATGGTTTGGTCAATTTTTGGTGGGGCTTACATGATAAACAAGGCCCAAAAGCACGTGGAGTACTTTAAAAATCCGATAAACGTATACCGGGGTCAAAGATAGCGTCCTCGTTTTCGGATGAAAGACGAGACAACACAACTCCAACACAAATCCCAATGGGATAGAAGAAAATAGGAGAGAAGAAATAGAAGGGTGGGACAATGGGTAAGGCAAAACATTGAGCTACTCGAGGTAGACTCGCACCAATCAAATGAAAAGATTTTCCATTTATTGCATCGGTGGAAGACCGAGATTTCCCTATATAAGCAATTCCAGGATCAAATATCTCGTCCTCGGTGGAGAAAGGGGAGGGAACATAAGGGGCTTCCCCCACACTAAGTCCACACAAAGCATCGTCAAAAGGAGAAGACGAGCTTGTAGTACTCAATAAACGCGGTGATGACGGAGTTAGAATTGTAGAAAAATCTTTTAAATTAAATTCAAAATCTTTTCCTTTTTCATCTTTTACACTCTCCTTGTGAAAACCCGATTTTATTATGTCAAAAATATTTGGTGTATCTAAAACAATGTTAGTCACACTAAAAATTCTCACATTTTGAAATCTTTTTGGCTTAGGTGGTGGCAAGTTTTCAAATCTTTTGTCAACAAAGAAAACCTCCCCATCAGGATCAACGTATTCATCATCCGAAGAATCACTCGAGATTGGAATCATAGGCTTAACACTCTTAACCTCCATCGGCGGAGGGGACGGAACTTCATTTTTATCAACAACTAAAACTCTATTTGAAATCTTTTGACAAATGTTTTTGATGGAATCGACATTGTACAAAGATGTGATCGAATACACATGAGAAAGAGTGGAGTTTTGAGTTGCATTAATGACGAGTTCTTCCTCATTGAAACGAAGAGTGATTTTTCTTGCATGCACATCGATAAGTGCTCTCGAGGTATCCAAAAAAGATCGACCTAAAATTAACGGAACTTTAGGATCGATGGGAATATCAACAACAATGAAGTCCACGGGATAATAGAATTTCCCAACTTTCACAAAGACGTCCTCGGCAACTCCACAAGCTAGAATCGTAGAATGATCGGCCATTTCGATTGACATTCTTGAAGGAGTGAGATTTGGAAGATTGAGCGATTTAAAAATCTCAAGAGGCATCAAATTAATACTAGCACCAAGATCGGCCAAGGCGTAGCATTCTTCCATGTCTTGGATAGCACATGGGATTAAAAACTTTCCAGGATCACCGACTTTTTGAGGTATGCGGCTTAGAAAAACCGAAGAACAACTAGACGATTTTTGCAATTTTTCTTTGTTATTCAACATACTTTTGGAGTTCGCGGCAAATCGAGGCATCATGACTAAGGCGTCGTCAAAACTTATATTGAAATGCAAGTCACGAAACATTTTCATAAAGAGTTCAAATTGATAATTATTTCGTTCTTGTGCCTTTTCCTTGTCTCGTCTTGAAGGGTAGGGTAAAGGTGGTGTGGGTTGGGGCAAATTAGGCATAGGCATAGGCCTTGGAATCTCGGGTTCCATGATTGGTGTAGGTTCAACCGTAGGTGTGGTTTGAGCGGTACTTCGTGGGATTGTAATGTGCTCCTTTTCAACCACAACCTCGGGTTCTTTCTCTTTTTCCTTCTCCATAGAAGTACCTGGACGAGAAGTGGGTTCTTTGAAAGTTTTACCACTACGAGTAGTAATAACCTTCAATTCTCCTTTCGGGTTCACGATGGTATCACTAGGAAGACCACCCGAAGAAGAGGGCTTACACATGATAGCTTCAAACATTTTAGCCATTCGATCTTCAAACTTAGATTGCCTAGCATCCGCTTTTAACAATTCTTGCTTAATCTCATGTTGTCCTTGCTCCATTTTTTGTTGATTTTGTTGGAGTCGTGTGACATTTCCTTCCATTTTATTTGCATGAGTTTTAAGTTCATTAGCAAGTTCGGTTTTAAGCTCGTTTTTCAACTCGGACTTTAAGCTAATCATCTCACGTTGCATGTTATCAAACTTAGCATCATTAGCCTTAGCATAATCTAAAAATTCTCCTTGCAAATTTTTAGTGTGAGCATTTTGAAAACCTTGAGTAGGAGTTTGAAAACCACGGTTTTGGTTTTGGTTTGAAATTTGCCCATTTCCACTTTGGTAATTACCTTTGTTATAATTCCTTTGATTTCCTTGGTAATTTCCACCTTGATTGTTGTTTCGATAGTTATTAGCATTTTGATTTTGTGGAGCTTGATTTTGGCGGGAACCTTGACCGATTTGGTTATAAGTTCCCGTGGCTACATAAGCATTCGAAGTGTTACCATCCGCGGTAATGCACTCGGAAAAATCATGAGCTCCACCACATGAAATACAACTCTTAGCAACCGCTTTAACCGAAGCGGTGTTTGAAGCTTCTTGAGCTTTCCAATGAGACATAAGAGTCGAAAACCTATCGAAAAACCGATTCTCCTCATTTGCTTCATCTTGCAAGGCATTAATGGAACGAGATGATGACGAGCCCAAATTGGCAACACTCGGTGTGTTACGAGGGCTATAGACCTTAGACCTATTTTCTATGATTTTCAAAGCCTCATTGGTCGTTTTGCACAAAAAATTACCACCCGCGGCGGCATTTAAATAATCTCGTTCATGTTCATTAAGCCCATTATAAAAAGTGTCAATTTGATGCAATTCGGAAAAATCATGGTGTGGACATTCATGTAACATTTCTTTAAACCTTTCCCAAGCCATTGAAAAACTTTCATTTGGTCTTTGTGTAAAACGTGAAATCTCGTTTTTCAAATGTGTTGTCTTAGATGGTGGAAAAAATTGATTCACAAATTTAGACACGAGATCGGCCCATGTCAAAATCGAATTCGGCGGTTCTTTCTCAAGCCATATCTTGGCGGGTCCATCTAACGAGTAAGGAAACAACATCATCTTAATGGCATCGTGTGGTACATCCTTAAACTTGCTTGTCGCGGTGAGACGATTAAATTGCCTAATGTGATAATGTGGGTTGTCTTTTTCGTGACCGCGAAACTTGTTTGCTTGAAGCATAGACATTAAACCCGTCTTGATCTCAAAGTTCTCCGCAAGGATGGCGGGAATCACAATGGCCTCTCCAAAACCCTCGGTGGGTGCTTGAAGCAACTCCATCATAGTACGATTAGCCATGATAGCTTCTTGTTCTACAATAGGTTCCTCACTTGGAGACTCCTCACTAGAATGAGTTTTAGTAGGAGTTTTGTTCTTGCGTCTACGTGCACGTTTTGCTTGATTACGAGTGAGCATAAACGTCACGTACCACGTGGAGACGAGCAAAGAAGTTTCTTTTTGGTATTTTGTGTTTTTTCAATTTTTTTTGTGGTTTTTGATTGTATTAACCTTTTTGGAAATTGGTGAATGTATTAAGTAGACAAAAAGTCCACAAATCTCCTCACTAATCAAATCTCTTGATTAAAAAGGCCTCAAAGAATGAAAACGATCACGTGGAGTGAACGCCTTCGATGACTTTAGAACGATGGTGGAACACCAAATCGTTCAAGAGGGTTTAATCAAATGAAACCAAGAAAATATATATGATATGTAATAATACTTTGGGCGGAAAAACCCTCGATTCACTCTCAAAATCAAATACGCACAAGCAAGCGGAGGAAACGAGGCGGCGCGAAGCACTTAAGAGCCTTTTTCCTTTAGGTCGTGAAATACAACCGCCTTATACCCACCTTATAGTTTGTATTATCAAGATTAAGCTTCACGAAAGTATTTATCTATTTTTGCCTTTTTTCTTTGGTTTGAGATTCGAATACAATGATCGAGTGATGAAATCCCGAATCAAGGTTGTGATTGCTCACGTATTTGGAGTACTTGTGTATTTATTGTTCTACGTATACAATATAGTAATAGTATTCACACAAAAACCGAAAAACGATAATACGTATTAATAGAGTGCTATTAATACAATTATTATATGGCTAATATGAAAAACAACAATGGTTCAATCAAAACACACCACGCCTCCCCGGCAGCGGCGCCAAAAATGATTGTTGTAAAATTTACACTTGTTTAGGAAAACAAGGTAAAAGCGGTAAGTATTAAGCGTACGTTTAGGAAAACGTAAACACTTATGACCCTTGATGGGGATCGTTCTCTCGAGGAGGCACGTGTGTTGTGTAATGAATGATTGATTAATGTTTTTGATTATTAATGAGAAGAAAAGAAGAGAAAATGACGAAGACGAAAAAAATAGAAAAATAAGGCAAAAACACTACTAGAAAGTTACGACGTAGAACGTAAAAAGTGCAAAATTTAAAATTTTAATCTAAAAATTCCTAAAAATTACTAAAAATCCACAATAAAATTCTAAGAGTTTACAAAAAATCCAAACTTGCCAAAACCTTTTAATTAATTTAATAATGACTTTTTAATGCTAATTAAAGCCCTAAAAATCACTTTTAAATATTAAAAAGCCCTAAACAAGATTTTATAATTTGTAAACCTCAAAAATGACCTAGTTAAACTAAAAACTATTTTTAAAAATTTTAAAAACAAATTAAACTATTTTTAAACTCCTAAAAACTATTAAAATCTATTAAACCTTAAATTAATTCTAAAAATTAATTGAAAAACCTAAAAATTAAATGGAAAGTGACAAAGGTCCTATTTTAATGTCTAGAATCTAGGAAAAATGAAAAAGAAATAAAAATAAAACTTTGAATTTTAATGAATAAAATAATATTAAAATATTCCTAAAAATAAAAAGTACTCAAATAAATTCTAAAAAATTCTCAAAAATCCTAAATATTCTAACTAAGAAGAGAATGTAAATTAAAGCTCCTAAAACCTTTTAGTTAATTTTATATTAATTTTTAAAGTTGTCTAAAAACCCTAAAATTAAATAAAATTAAAAATTAAAGTTTTTAAAAACTTTTTGATATGTAAACCTCAAAAATACAAATTAAAACCTAAAAACTATTTTTTTGTATTTTTTTATTACTGTTTAATATTTTTTAATGACTTTCTAAAAATAAAACTAGAAATAATCCTAAAAATTAATTAAATAAAAGGAAAAATAAAATTTTTAAACAGAAAAATCCTAAACTCTATTATAATCCTAGGAAAAATGATAAGAAGTTAAAAAGCTAAGCAAATAAGCTGGAAAAGATTGTAATAAGCTACGGCTTTATTATAAGCTAGAAAGAAAGAAACAGGTTAAATAACGTTTGAAAACACACTATGACGTAAAAAGTCATCTAGATTAACGGTAGAACACGCTACTCCTGAGCTGCAGGTCGCGTGTTCGAGTCCGTTACGGGTGAACTTTTTGCCAATTTTTATTTTTTTTATTTTTTAACTTTCCAATCCAAACAGTGACCCTTAATAGCTTAGAAACTCAATCCATTTTCACTTTTTACCAAAGATTAAGCCAAATTGATCAACAAAAACGTGACAGTTTAAACAAGAACACAAGTTCTTTGCTTTTGCCTTTTTCTTCACAGGGGAAAAAGTATCCAAGAGGGCTTGGAATTTGATTGTTTGTGGTGATTTCTTGGAGCAAAGGCACCCCTTCACTCTTTCTGAGTGAAGGGAGTCAAAAATAGCACGAATCAAGCAATTATGCACACAAAAATCTCAAACAAAGCACACACTAGCTTATGAGAGTTGCTGATGTAGTTTACTAGGTCTGGTGGTTTTAATAGCTCATTACTTGCTCAAGATTCAACTTCAAAAGCCCAAATTTGGCATACACAATCACCACATAACATAAAAACAAAATACAATCCTGATATAACCTAGCTTTAACAGATTAACAAGATCAAGGACAAAATTCAACCAAAAAATAAGCAGAAAAGGTGGTGACAGATTTTAAGCATACTTGTTTCACTTTTTTATCATTCAAATTGTTACAAACTTGCACCAAACCAAGCACACAGCTACCAATCAACCTAAATGACCCTAATTAACAATTCTAACCCGTTTTAATCTTCAAAATCTAACAAACTTACTTTATAAAACTAACATCCAAACACTCCTTTAAATTTTTAAAATAAAACTTTTTCAAATCAAACTCTTTCAAATCCTATCAAAACTGTTTTAATAGGCATCCAACATGCATAATACACAAAATTAACCCAATCCAAACCTGATTAACACATAACTTAGCAACTTTCATGCAAATCTCATTAAACACTTATAAAACTGAAAAATAGAAAGGAAGAAGGATTTTTACCCAAGGGACTTACATCCAAGTCCCTTGTGACAGCTTTGTCACTTTCTTATACACACGGGTGTATGCAGAACTTAATCAACAACAACTTAATCAACCTGAAAAATCCAAAAGAAAAACAAAACAAGAACAATCTATGTATATTCTGTTTTACCTTTTTCTTCCTTAAAAACTTTCACAAATCCTTAGAACTTTAAAACACGTTTTAAATCAACCCTCAAATTCACAAATTACCCTTCTTTTTCCACTTTCACTTCAAAGAAATGGAACTTATGAACTTTGGACTAAATTTGAAACCCTTTGAAAACTTTTGAAAATCAAATACAAACTTTCACAAATTATAAATGGAACTCAGTCTTTGCATTACTTACACCAACTTTTTAAACATGTATAAAAGGAATTACAATTGTAATACACAAACACCAACTTTATAAATTTTAAAAAAGTGATTACAAAAGATTTTTGCAAAAACTGGAACAAGAATATGAGACACAGGTCGTCTCATATTTATACAACTAAGATGAACTATCTAGAACATATGAATAAAAAATACAATGCATAAACCCTAAAACTGGAAATGCCTAAAAAGCCCTTCTTGTTCTTGGACGAATCTTGGTCAAAGAGGTGTCCCATGTGATATGACAGCTGTGGACTTGATCTTGAGCGATCAAAATGGCTTGGAGGACAAGTAGTAACATCCAATCATTCAATTGGTCGGGACATAGGGTTTTGTGTGAAAGGGATGGAGCAGGGGAGTGCTCGGGTGAGGACCACAGGACACGTGGAGGCTTTTGGTGAGGTGGGTTTGGTTGAGGTTAGGCTTAATCAAAGATCTGCACTTAATCAGATCATAACCCTTTGGTTTGATTAATGTTCATGATTAGGGTTTGTGGGTTGATTAAGGCTGTTTAATCCAAAATAGGGGTAAACAAGTTTAAAAATTGTGTTATGGAGGGAATTACGGGTTTAGTGGGGATTGACTTTGTGTTGACCAAGTTTAATTAAAAACCGGGTATAAGGGTAATGGGCTAAGGGGTGTATTGGGCTAAGTGTAGACCTTTGCATTACCAGTCCATCCTGACGTAGTCTCTGGTTAAGTCCTTGCACAGCCAGTCCTTTTGTTAACTTCTTTTCATCCACAGTCCAAAACTAATTTGCAAAACAAGTCCCTTAGGCAACTTTAGGCTAATTTAGCAACTTTGATTAATTCCAAGGGCCTTTCTTGTTCAATCTTCTTCTTCAAGGATGACACTTGCATATTTAACATTTTTGAGGGTTAATTATGACAAGTTCTTCAAAGATGAGGGGCCATTTTGCCAATTTTTCAAACTTGAGGGGTCTTTTTGCAAATTTCCATAATTGAGCTTGGTTCATTGTGCGTCTTTGTATCCCGTGTTCGTTCTTGATTGATTCTTGTGATCGTTTGTTCATTCCTCAATATCCGTACCTAAAAATACACAAGTAACAAACACGAGCATATATTTGGTCTATTTTATGATATTTTATGCATTTTAAGGCCGTTTTGGACGATGAGACCATGTATAAAAGCAGTCTCATCAAAACCCTTTACCAAAAAACCCTTGCTCAAACATATGTCCAAACATCTTGTAAGACCCCCTTTTACTTTACCCGTTAAACACACATAGTCAAACACCTTGCCACCCAAATTTACCATAAATTTTGGCCACCTTCACCACCAAAATTACCATCATCTAAAGCCATCACAACCACCACCTTAATCCAATTCTGACATCATACCCATCAAAACAAACTACATCATAGATTAAGACTTTTATCTTAAATAAAGTCAATTACATAAATACAAGCTTCCCTATAGTTTAACTGAAAAACCCAATTATCAATATATATTTTTTCAACCAAAACCAATATTTTGTTTGGATTGTGTTAAGGCTTGATCATTCGGTAAACCCCAATTGATAATTTTGTTGTTGGTAATTGGTGATGCAAATCTATGGAAATGGTATATCAGTGGCACTATGTTGAAGTAAATATGGTTTTGTGACGGCAATGACTAATCTGTCTAAGGGTTCGAGTATGTACGTGTTTCATCCCTCACAGATCAAGTAGGCGGTGAAATTTACCATTTAATACTATCTTCCGTTCAAGTCGAAAGATCGCAAAAGCTCGGACTGAGGTAGAAAACTAAAATATAAAAGCCATAATTTTTTTGGTTGTTTTCATTTATTTCTTTTACGTGGACGTTTTGACAGAAAGAAAAAATAAATCTTCAAACAACATCAACAAGCAAACACGTAAAAGTGAAGTAATAACGAATGCAAAGGCTAGAGGCTTGTTTGAGTTAGAGTTAGTATCGGGATAGAGGCATAACTTCTTAACCCTAACTCACATATTCGATCATCTCTCCCCTAACTCTTGTCTAATTCTTTATAGTTTTTGACTTTTGAAACCTTTGTACCTTTGTGTTGCTTAATTGGAATCTTGTTTGAGTTATTTTTACTATCAAGATAGAGGCATATTTTCTTAGGGTTCCTCGTTTGTTTTTAGAGTTTTGATGGTTAGGCGATACCATGGATCGGAATCATAAATTCTGCTCTTAATCGATCATTGGTTTCTTTGTTTGTTGGTTTTATGTGGTAACGCTAGTTTGTGTATGAGTTAACATGAATAAAGGTTTCTTGAATTCGGGGGGACGAACAATAATCATTGAAAAAAGATGAGTGGTGATCAAACTAACGTAGGTGAAGATGAATCATTAAGTGAGATAACGTATGATTGAAGAATATATGGGAGAAGGAGACGTCTAGTTCTAAGGTTCTTGTTAAACCTATATGCAATAGTACAAATACTAGTATGACTAATGTTGAGGATGTTCAAAAGGATCACATGTCGTGTCCTATTCCAGATCCTAAAGACGGTATGTTTTTTTCTATTATATTCACTAGTGAACCAAGTAATAATTGCTCTAGATTATGTATCTTGGTAACACCAGCGGGAGATGGGGCTGAAGTGATGGTCCTGTTGAATTTCCATCCGTGTAACTAGTGAATAGTATGTCAATTTTCCATATGGGTTCTTCCTGGGTAAACGGGTGGCATACCCTGTTGATTCTAATTATGTTAGGAACACTAGAGTAAGTTAGAACTAGTTAAATCAATAATTAATTGGTCCATCGAGTTATTTTACTAACAATTTAACTCTTTAGAGGGTGTAAATGTTAGGCTTTAAAATGGTCCTTATTTTATCCAAAATAACCCTATTATTTTGAAAAAATAGGACAATATATATCTACTTAAGGAGGATGTTTATTCTGATTTGGGTTAAATTTCATAGTGCCCCTATAACGGTGTTTAGTGTAGATGGTCTAAGTATAATTTCTACTAAACTTTATACTCCCTTGAGGCTGGGATCTTATACTTCTAATATGTATATGCAATCATGGGGTAAGTCAAGCAATAGAAGTGCAATGATTGAGGTTCATGTTGATGCAGAATTGACGGATATTATTGTGGTGGTTTTGAACAAACTTAAAGGAAGGGTTTTCTACAAAAGCATTGTCCGAGTTGAATATGAGCGGAAACCTCCTGGATGATGGAGTTGTAAGATTTTTGGCCATGTGCTTGAGGACTGTCTTAAGGTTACGAGATCAACTAGGGAAAAGAATGTGAATAAGCCTAAGCAAGTAGCTATGGGTGTACCGGTTGGTCCTAAGGGGAATTTTAAACTGGATACCCGGAAATATCCAATGATAGGCAAGAAGAATAATACTTCAAGTTGTAGGAAAAAGAAAGCTATTGCGGGTCCTAGTAAGGGGGATGTTCCAAGTAAAGAGGTTAGTAACTTAAATTGTTGTGATGCGCTTAATTCTGTTAAAAATGATGATATTCTGAGTAAGAATGATGGGACTTCTAAGTTGGTTGGTTTGGATGACTTTTCGAGTGGGCTTATATTTGAGGATGCCACTCCTCATCTAGAAGTTAGCTATACTGCGATTATTGAAAAAGATAAAAAGATTGAAAAGAAGATTATTGAAGGACAATTTAATAAGAAAATGGGTGATCTTTTAGGTCAGCTAAATAAAGATGATGTAATTGAACTTGTAAATAATGATATAGCAAAATTTCTTACTTTTAAAACGTCTGATATGGTAAATGTGACTAATAGCCTGTGGGTATAATGGAAAGATTCTTACACGAAGGTTAATGATGACGACGGCCTATATAATGATGATATATATCATGATGAGGATCAGTTGGGCAGTGTCCAGTCTACTCATGTTAATCTTGGATTCATAGTCTGTGGAAGCAAGAAATTTGAGTATTCATTATGTGTTTTGTGACTTTGTAGTCGTTTTAAGTGTTTCTTCTAGATACGAAGTTGTTTCCTTATGTAACCAACGGAGATGTAGTAGTCATGTATTTTCATTGTACTTAAATAGTTTTTGTAATAATAAAATTTATCGAAGTAACCATTTACCGATTAAATGAATGTAAAGGAATATTTGAACATTTTTATTTCTTGAATAGAAAGTAAGTTAAAAAAAATAAAAGAAAAAAGACACGATGGAGTTGTTGATCTTGATAGTTCATCCTAGGTAATATCAAAATAGATAGGTGGTAGTAGTATGAAAGCAAAGTGAATCACAATGCAACACCAGTTTATTAGAGAAAAATCATATGCAATAGGGTTTTTTTAATGGGAAAATGACGAAAATGGTCAAATCTCCTTCCATTGATCCACTTTATGGTCAAGTCAAAATATTGTGACACATATGGTCATGCACAAATGCTCAACGGCTCAACTCCATTATATTTATGACATGTATCTTATGGCAAATGCTCGACTGACGATGCTCAACCTCCAAATGCTCATCTTTTTCAGTACTTTTTACCCCCTTTTATAGCATGGGGAATCCATAAGCCATGGCTTGGTGTCATGGCTCAAAAAGTGCTGCCACGTCAGCTTTTTTCCCATGGCACCAGATTTTCCCACGGCACCATATTTCACTAGTATCCCTGAGCCGTGGGAAAGATTTTAAGTAAAATAATAAAAAACATTTTAAAATTAAAATAAAATTCATTAAAATTAAAAAAACATTACATAAGAAAAATAAAAAACATAAAATTAAAATGCAACAATTAGAATTAAACATGACATAAAAAATCACAAACTAATCTTCTTCATCCCATAGGTGCTCGACAAGGTCTTCTCGGAGATCATTGTGCACTTTCCTATCTCGAAGTTCCTTTGTCTTCCTCAAATGTATCTCACATCTCTCATGCCAGTCTCTAACAATGGTTGGTGCTGGATCCACGTACATGTCTCTCATGTTTACCTCAGCTCCATCGGATTCCAAAATCATGTTATGTAAAATTATACAACAATACATGATTCTTTTGAGGGTGTTGATTTTCATTGCACGAGCAGGTTGTCGTAGGATACCCCAACGGCCTTGTAGAACTCCGAACGCCCGTTCGATATCCTTTCTTGCAGCTTCTTGGACTCGCTTAAACTTCATTGTTTTTTCATCTCGTGCAACAGAAAATGTTTTAACAAACGTCGACCATGCCAGATAAATACCATCGGCCAAATAGTAACCTTTCCTATAAGTGTGCCCGTTTACTTCAAACGGACACTCTGGAGCCATATCAGCGATCTCAACATAAACAAAGGTGAACCATACAAAACATTTAGATCATTATTCGCACCAGGAACCCCAAAATATGCATGCCAAATCCACAATTTCTGATCCGCAATAGCTTCTAAAATAACAGTTGGGTATTTATGACCAGGCCTTTTAAACTGCCCTTGTAACGCCTTTGGGCAGTTTTTCCACTCCCAATGCATACAATCGATACTCCCGAGCATTCCCGGGAGTCCATGTGTTTGTCCGTGCAACGCATATGTATTTTCAATATCATTTGCAGTTGGACGTCTTAAATACTTTTTTCTATATAACACCCAAATGCACTTACAAAATGATCTAAACATTCCCTTGAAGTACGTTCAGCAATTTGTAAATATTCATCAAATGCATCAGGTGTTGTGCCGTACGCCAATTGGCGTATGGCGGATGTTATCTTTAAAACAGTACTAATACTCTTACGACCGATCGAATCAATGGTTTGCTTAAAATAACTAAAGTACTCAGGCATAGGCTCAGCTTCATAATCTAAAATACCATTAAGTATTCAATCAAAAAATGTAGAGCTCATACGATACCTGCGACGAAAACGTTCTTCTGGATATTTAGGTTCGTATTCGTCGTTCCCAAAGTAATCATCGAGTAGCCTTTCTTCCGCTAATTCACGTTCATGATAAATGTATGCCTCCTCCTCTTTGGACCATCACGCGAACCACCGGCTCCTTGGGATTGGTCACACAAACTCAAATAATATTGATACGATTCTTGATCGCGCATAAATCGATCATATTCGGGTTGAAAGAAGCATCATAATGCTCGTATGTATCGATTCTGTCAAAATCGATAGCATTATTTGGATCCATTTTTTTTTTAGAAATGAGAGTTAGAAATATATATGAAAGTGTGTGTGAAGTTTGGTAATATAAGGGGGTATTTATAGGTTTTTTAAAAGGGTAAAAATGGAATTTAGGGGTTTTTTTTTTGAAAAAAGGCTCCGCCAACGGATATATTACCGTTATTATTATTATTATTATTTAAATATATTTTAAAACTCCACCGCGAGAGCTGGTAGGTATGGCGAAGAGCCATGGAGCCCTGCGCCGTTGATTTTTGCCGCGTCGTGGCTATGGCGTCACGCCATACTAGTGGATTCCTCCAGCTCTTAAAAAATATTCTTCCTTGATAACTGAGCCCATATTTTTAATATTTACCCCTTCAATATAACTTAACACCTTTAATCCCTCCAACAAAATAGTATCTCATTATTGTGCAGTTATATCACAATTTCATTCAATCATTTTCTTTCTTGAAAACCACACAGAAACTCCGATGAAGGTTTAATTATACATTAGTTTCATCTTTGTGTTATAGTTTGATTAGGACAAAGCAATGCACTTTATGATGCATAACATATTGATTTTCCAGATATCTGGTTTCAAAATAGTAAATTAAATCAACTACCAACACACATTATTAAGATATATAGAATCATTTATCCTCACATTTTGATATTGTGACTAAAGTGACCCATAAGAGATGTGATTTTATACCCTAAGATACTTGGATACGTAGTTGAACAAACAAACAAAACTACTGTTTGTGCATTGTTGGTAGAATACTTGCATCCTAATTAATTATGATAAAGCTACTAAAGACAATAGAACTGTTATATGCAACATAATATCCATATTAAACAAGTCGAAAGACAATGGAAGAAAAGTAGCCTTCGTTAACCAGCTACTCAACTCAAGATCAGACGATGAGAGATCCCAACGGGTCACCTTGAACTCAAACACCATTCACCTTTCTCATAATCTTTCATAGCCTACATGCTAAAATAATAGATAGAACTAGCTTCAGGTGCCGCCTCAAAAAACCTCAACGTGCCTTTACACTCATCACATATTCGATAAAGTCCATCATGTTTAGACTCGATCTCAACATCCCTATCCTCTGTTACATTGTTGGTGCGTCTTTGATAGATTGTTTATGATCCTGACTTTTTTCATTAGACATCACAGTTAGCAACATTAGTGTATCCTATCATTATTACATGGTTTGACCATGGTTAGTACAAGACGCAAATTGGTTTATTACACTAGTTAAAATCTAGTGTCCAAAGAATGCAAAAAGTTGATCACTTTTAAAGAACCGTTTAGCATTTTCTACAAAATTTGTTCACTTACGTTAAAAAGTTGATCACTTTTAAAGAACAGTTTAGCAATTTTCTACAAAAGTTGTTCACTTACGTTAAAAAGTTGATCACTTTTGAAGAACAGTTTAGCACTTTTGTACAAAAGTTTTTCACTTACGTTAATAAGTTGATCACTTTTGAAGAAAAGTTTAGCACTTTTGCAAAAACAAGTTTATCACTTATAAAGCTTCGAAACCCCAACAGGGGGAAAAACAAAAAAAACAGGGGGAACCACAAACCTAAATAGGGGGAATGAATTTTCAACAGGGTAAAATCACATAAACAGGGGGAACCACAAACCTTAGTAGAAGCTACGAATTAATAGTTTATGAATAATACCCCAGGCTGAAGTTTGTCCTCATCAAACCATGAGGTGGAGTAGTTCGAAAATTTGCATATATGCATATCAGAGCTTATAACTAATGGGTGTTAATATTAATCATGCTGTTATCTATTACTATATAGTCGTATAGATAAAAAGTTTAAGGGAAGTTTAGCAACGGTACCTTTCTCGGGGTAAACCATGACATCACCAAGAAGTGGATCCTCATATGTTGCCATGACGACATTAGCCTTTTCAATAAAACGCTGAAATGTTTGATATGATATTTCTCCATCAACTTGAATATCATGAAAACAACGGTCCATTTTATACAGTCGACAAAAACTAATGCACCATCATTAATATGCAGGGCAGTAGTTACCTCAGTAGAGTAGTCGATATTCCCGGGCGTATTAATAAGATGAATAAGGTATTCGTACCCATCACGTTCTCTTTTAAAACTCTTGAGAGCTTCATCTGTCATCTGATAGTAAATAGACTTGCCGATTGACTTGATAGTGCCACGCATAATGCAACGCGTGTAATCGATACACACATCACCAGAATTTTCATTTTTAATAAAACCGGAAGCAATCACGAGAGATTCGGTCAAAGTTGACAATCAGGTTACTAACTGATGCTGAGAAAGTGAAGTCACTTCTCTGTAACATCAATTTTATGTATTCAGTGAAGTACATTACACTAGATTATAAAATATAAACTAGAAATGCAATGAACTTTAACTAGTGTCCTTTTAGGCATGTCAGTAAATGAAAAGAAGCATCAAGGATCAGTTTCATTGACCATGCATATTCATGTAGAAGATCCAAATCAAATGCCTAAACTAGAGGCATACACACAGAGGTTAAACCTAGAATTCACTCTTTCAGATTTCAAAACATACAAGTTTAACAGTTGATTATTACTCCAGAATACTAAAATCTTAATTTTGAAAGCTCAATAAACAATGGCACAAGCTGTACTATTTAACCTTAAAATGAAATAAGATGTGTTTCATTAGCTAGTACAATGTGCAATTTTGAAAGTTCAATGACATTTCCAAGGCATAAGTGTTGGAAATTTAGTGCAATTGTGGGATCAAGTCATACTTGTAAATGGGTTTGGAGGTACGGAGTGTACACCCATTATGTCCCTGACCTCCCTGGACTCAATATAGTGGTTTAAAGTTCATCAAGAGGAAGCTGCTCCTGGTTAGGAAGTGGCTCCTGGTTAGGAAGTTGCTCCTGGTGATGCACAAAGTCTTTGTAACCTCTTTGACCAATCAATGAGGGTTGAATATTGACTTGATGACAAGGTTTATGGTCATGTAACCACTATGCTTTCATGTAGGTAACTATGAGCTTAATTGGCCGATTAATGCTCTTAAATACCATTGACTATGAGTTACATCCTTCTAGGACTATGATCACTATAAATAGTGATCATATTTGCATGATGAAAAATACAGAAACAAGAAACACTTACACGCACAGAGTTCTTGATTTGTGCCTAAAATAAGAACTAACTCTTGGTTTTATCCCAAGGAGGTATTCGTGTTAACCCAAGCATAGGGTCGAATAATCTTCTTTGGAAAGTGATTACACGACTTCAAGAGATATCCGGTAACCATTCATTGGTACGTAGTTAGGCTATTGATTATCTTCACCCTGTTGAAACGAAGTAAACCCCAACAATCAAAGAAGATTATACTGTGATAATCAATGGCGGCGGAAATGAAGCATATGGTGGCTAACTTCTCCAAACTGGACAAGTTTGAATGGGTTGATTATAGGAGATGGCAGAAGAAGATGCACTTTCTTCTTTCTACCATGAACGTGGTGTACGTGCTGACCACTCCCATTCCTGATGGTGGTGATGATGCTACTTTGGAGGAACTGAGGAAAAGGAGCAAATGGGAGAATGATGATTATGTGTGTCGCGGCATAATTCTCAATGGTATGTCTGATTCTTTATTTGATATTTACCAAAATGTTGAATCTGCTAAAGAACTATGGGATTCCTTGGAAGCCAAATATATGGCTGAGGATGCATCAAGTAAGAAGTTCCTTATGAGTGATTTCATAAATTACAAAATGACTGATTCAAGACCAGTCATGGAACAATACAATGAACTTCTTGGAATACTTGGCAGATTTACACAACATAAAATGAACATGGATGAGACCATTCAGGTCTCGTGTGTCATTGACAAACTAGCTCCTTCTTGGAAAGATTTCAAGCACACATTGAAACATAAGAAGGAGGAGTTAACTCTTGTTGAGTTGGGCAGTCATTTGCGCATTGAGGAATCCCTCAGGGTGCAAGAAAGTGATAAGCCAAAGAGCAACAATGTTGCTGGGTCATCTGTTGTCAATATGGTGGAGCATAACAACTCCACCAGGTACAATGACAACAAGGGTAAACGTAAGCATCAGGATAACACCAAAGCTAATCCTAACAAGAAGTCATCAGTGGCTTGTTGGAAGTGTGGGAAACCTGGACACTTCAAAAGGGATTGCAAAGGTGTTAGCATTGGCAACCAAGCTAAGGGATCAGGCACAAAAGGTCAGAATATGTTTAATGAATCTCTCCAGATTTATTATGTTACATATGTATCTGAAGCTTACTTTGTGCAGGATGATGATGTTGCGCGGTGGGTTGACTCTGGAGCAACAGTACATGCGTGTAAAGATAGATGCTGGTTCAAGACATATGAGTCAATGAATGATGGATCTATTCTTCACATGGGAAATGAGTCAACAGCCCTAGTGCATGGACGTGGTTGTGTAGATCTTAAATTTAGTTCTGGAAAGATTGTTTCTTTATTTAATGTTTTGCATGTTCCTAATATTAGGAAGAACTTGGTTTCTAGTAGTGTTTTGAATAATTGTGGTTATAAACAAGTGATTGAATCTAATAAATTTGTTTTATCTAAACATGGTGTGTTTATTGGTTTTGGCTATTTAAGTAATCAAATGTTCAGGCTTAATATTGATTCTAGTATAAATGTTGATTCTGTCCTGATGACTACCACTAAACTGAATGATTCATCACTATGGCATGCTTGACTAGGCCATGTCCACTATAAGAGGATGCAAGATATGTCTAAGGATGGGTTAATTCCAACTTTTGACATGGACACTGATAAGTGTCAGACTTGTATGCTGAACAAAATTACTAAGAAACCATTTCAGGATGTAAAACGTGAAACTACAGTTTTGGAGCTAATCCATAGTGACCTATGTTATTTGCATGCTACTCCCTCATTAGGGAATAAGAAATACTTGGTAACATTTGATGATGCTTCTAGGTTTTGCTATGTTTATTTGTTACATACTAAGGATGAAGCATTAGATAAATTTAAAGTATTTAATACTGAAGTTGAATTACAACAAGGAGTCCAAATCAAAAGATTTAGGACTGATAGGGGAGGTGAGTACATGGATACTTTGTACTTTCAGTCTGTTGGAATAATCCATGAGACAACTGCCCCCTATACTCCACAACAAAATGGTATATCTGAAAGAAAAAAATAGAGTACTAAAAGAGATGGTTAACTCCATGTTGTCCTACTCAGGACTGAGTCAAGGGTTTTAGGGTGAAGCTATTTTAACAGTTTGCTATTTACTAAATAGGGTTCCCAACAAAAGGAACAGAAATACCCCTTATGAACTCTGGACTAAAAGGAAACCAAACTTGAACTATCTCAAAGTTTTGGGTTGTAGGGCTGTTGTAAGACTCCCTGATCCAAAGGTGAAAACCTTGGGTGAAAGAGGCATTGAATGCATCTTTGTTGGATATGCTAAGCATTCCAAGGCTTACAGGTTCTATGTTATTGAACCTAATGATTCAGTTTCAATAAACTCAATCATTGAATCAAGGGATGCTAACTTTGATGAGACTAGGTTCTCATCAGTCCCTAGACCAAGCCTTAGGACTCCTACTGGAGCTGAGGACATTGGTGCTTCAGTAGAACCTGAAAGGGTCATTGATGAGGTTGTGGTTCAGCAACTTGAGCCTGAGCTTAGAAGAAGCACAAGGCAAAGGACTCCAAAGAATTTTGGGCCTGAATTTCAACTATACCTAGTTGAAGGAACAAGGGATGAAGTCTCTGACCAGTACTACTATTGCTTTAACGTTGAGGATGATGCCAAAACATTTGATGAAGTAATGAAGTCCTAGGATGTTGCTTTTTGGAAAGAAGTAATCAATGATGAGATAGATTCTATCATGGGCAACAACACTTGGGTGTTGGTTGATCTACCTCCAGGTTGCAATCCACTTGGATGCAAATGGATCTTTAAAAGAAAGATGAAGGTAGATGGAACTATTGAAAAGTTCAAGGCAAGGTTAGTCATTCAAGGCTTTAGACAAAAGTCAGGAATAGATTACTTTGATACTTATGCTCCTGTAGCACGCATAAGTACCATAAGAATGTTGATTGCCTTGGCAAGCATTCACAATCTGATTATTCATCAGATGGATGTGAAGACAACATTCTTGAATGGTGATTTAGATGAGGAGGTTTATATGAACCAACCTTAAGGTTTCATCATGCCTGGTCATGAAGGTAAGGTGTGTAAACTGATTAAGTCCTTATATGGACTCAAACAAGCACCTAAGCAATGGCATCAAAAGTTTGATGAAGTGGTTTTGTCTAATGGTTATTTACTTAACCAAGCTGACAAATGTGTATATAGCAAATTTGATGAATCTGGTAAAGGAGTCATCATTTGCCTATATGTTGATGACATGTTAATCTTTGGTACTGACCAAGTTCATGTTGATTTAACCAAAGAGTTTTTGTCATCAAGGTTCTCTATGAAAGACATGGGGGAGGCTGATGTTATCCTTGGCATAAGGATTAAACATGAAAGTGATGGTATTGTAATTTCTTAGTCTCATTATATTGAGAAGGTCCTGAAGAAATTCAATCACTTTGATTGTACTCCAGTGAGTACACCTATGGATACAAGTGAGAAACTAATGCCTAACAATGGTCAGGCTATCTCCCAGCTTGAGTATTCTAGGGTGATTGGTTGCTTGATGTATGCCATGACTAGTACTAGGCCTGATATTGCTTTTGTAGTGGGTAAACTGAGTAGGTACACTAGTAATCCTAGTACTCAGCATTGGCAAGCAATTCAGAGGGTACTAAACTATTTGAAAGGAACAATAGATTATTGTTTTTCATATACTGGATATCCTTCAGTGTTGGAAGGTTACACTGATGCAAGTTGGATCAGCAATACTAAGGATAATTCATCCACAAGTGGCTGTGTATTCCTTCTTGGTGGTGGTGCAATTTCTTGGGCATCCAAGAAGCAAACTTGCATTACTGGTTCAACAATGGAATCTGAATTTGTGGCTCTAGCAGCTGCTGGTAAAGAGGCTGAATGGTTGAGAAACTTGTTTCTTGAGATTCCATTGTGGGTCAAACCTATGGCACCCATATCTATCCGTTGTGATAGTGCAGCTACATTGGCTAAGGCTTATAGCCAAATGTACAATGGTAAGTCTAGACACTTAGGTGTTAGACATAGCATGATTCGTGAGCTAATCATGAATGGGGTGATATCAATAGAGTTTGTGAGGTCTCAACAAAACTTAGCTGATCACTTGACGAAGGGATTGGCTAGAGACTTGGTTATAAAGTCTGCTAAAGGGATGGGTTTAAAGTCCAAACTAGTCACTGAATGCTAGGACACCTAACTCCCTCCTGAGGAAACTTAGGAGCTGAGTTCAATGTAGAAATCTGAACATTCAGGGGACTGAAGCACATGTATATCATCCCAAGGATGTGCTTGTACCTTCTGAAAGGAGGATGAAGTTATAAACTTCTTAATGGTTAATTTCTTTGAAAAAATGCTTAAGCAGGAGCATGAACTAAAGAGGAACCACCTATGTAAATGTTGAGGTTTCACCGCTTCAAGGAGCATGGACTTTGGCTCTTACAACATTTATGAATTGGATATGGACACATGGCTTGTATGGTGTCAGGAGCGTTTTAAGTGTTTGAAAACTTGTGTATATTTTATCTTCAGGTATTCAAAGTAGTTGAAGGGTTCAATTCTTAGAACACCCTGATTCTCGAATATTTGAAGTGATGTAATAATATGGAAATTCAATCCTCGGGACATTTTCATTTATGCACTGGTTTTGTTAAAGTTGATTTTCATGCAAAAAGGAATTGTACTAAATTGGGGAGGATTGTTGGAAATTTAGTGCAATTATGGGATCAAGTCATACTTGTAAATGGGTTTGGAGGTACGAGTGTACACCCATTATGTTCCTGACCTCCCTGGACTCAATATAGTGGTTGAAAGTTCACCAGGAGGAATCTGCTCCTGGTTAGGAAGTTACTCATGGTTAGGAAGTTGCTCCTGGTTAGGACGTTGCTCCTAATGATGCACAAAGTCTTTGTAACCTCTTAGACCAATCAATGAGGGTTGAATATTGACTTGATGACCAGGTTTATGGTCATGTAACCACTATACTTTCATGTAGGTAATTATGAGCTTAATTGGCCGATTAATGCTCTTAAATACCATTGACTATGAGTTACATCCTTCTAGGACTAGGATCACTATAAATAATGATCATATTTGCATGATGAAAAATACAGAAATAAGAAACACTTACATGCACAGAGTTCTTGATTTGTGCCTAAAATAAGAACTAACTCTTGGTTTTATCCCAAGGAGGTATTCGTGTTAACCCAGGCATAGGGTCGAATAATCTTCTTTGGAAAGTGATCACACGACTTCAAGAGATATCCGGTAACCATTCATTGGTACGTAGTTAGACTATTGATTATCTTCACCCTGTTGGAACGAAGTAAACCCCAACAATAAGGACTCAGAATGTTCTAAATACTGAAACCTAAGTAGTCGTATTCATATACCAGCTTGTACAATGTACTTTTGTGACAAATTACATGAATATACTTGAAGACAAACAATTGTCCATAAAGTTCACTTCATCATCAATTATTCAGATTGGTCATTGGTTGTAAAGTGGTCATGGATCTGCTTGTTTAACTTTTCGGTGTGGTTCATAAATGAAAAAGCATACATATAATATAGTGGTTTCAAATAAGCTTAGATTAACACACCACATAATCTACTTAACAGTAGTAAGTTTTGTATACACATGAATTATGGAGTAAAAAAAACAATGTCTCAAATTAACCACATTACTCGTAACATTGAACAAGGAAAGTGCTAAATATAATGTTGAATTGTCATGGACTTGTTATCTTATACTAGCCGGCTACCGCGCAATGCGGCGACGGGTAGCCGGTAATTAATTTGGTGGATTTGGCTAAACCACGAAAACACCATTACAAAAACGAACATTTTTTTAATACAACGACCAAAACTTTTTTCGGTACCTCAAAGTTGGCGTCAAAGTTATGGTTGAGAGAGAGCGATGGTTTGTTTTGCATATTTTACATTTTCTTTTAAGATTTTCTGAGACTTTATATAGTGAAAATGTAATTGTTTATATAAAACTGTTAGACAATAGGTTTTAAAAATATTTATATGAATTAAGTTAAATCATGATTAAGACATTTAATTTTTTTTTGTAACTTCTAATTATACTTATTAACACTTAAATTTTCAGTTACAAAATTGTATTGAATTACAATTATTTCTAGACTTTTAATATTCATTAATTTTTTAGCAAAAGATAAATCTTTCTATTATAAGAAATGTTTGAGGCTTAATTTTTAAGACTTCTAACTTTAGAAAAAGTGTCAAATGTTTTATATGTTAGTATAGATGGTGGACAAACCAAAGGTGGCGAGTGAAGCAATAATGTATTAATGTGACATTTAATAAATTACAGTATTACTTGTTTCTAGCACAGATTTAATGTTTCTGGAAACATAAGCAAAAGAAAAAAGTAATCATCTGATTTTAATATCTAATTAACTAAACCTATGTGTCATGATCCTTTTCTTGATACCGAATGAATGGACAAATTTGTGACAATTAACTGTTTGCTGGTTGAATTATAAGGGGTAAAATGAAAATATATCGCGGATATCAAGAATAACAAAAAAGGTATTTTTTGCAATTTTTAATAAAAAAGTACACTGTAAGGTCGAGCATTTAGAGGTTGAGCACTGATGGTTGATCACTTGCCATACGACACGTGTCGCAATTCTGGTGGTGGTGACCAAATGTGTCAAAATCTTTTAGCTTGACTATCCAATGGATGTCAAGTGCTCAACTTGACCATTTTGGTCTTTATCCCTTTTTTAATTTCTTGGAGAAGATATAAACGGCGACGACTGAACGGTTAAGTGAGAACGAAGACATTGATATGTGACGGTATGACATAGAGATATCAGCTCATAATCGCCGACTAGCTAGCGAAAGTAAAACAAATAAAAAACAGCACAGCCAGCAGACGGGCGGCGGGGTTATCTTGTGTGACAATACTACAGAGCGAGTGGCTATTCTAAGCGGGAAGCTGTGTGACAATACTACAGAGAAAGTGCTGCTAATCAGAAACTTCTTATTACGGAGTATTAAAGAATACGACTGGTAATATATTATCAAAAAAATAGTGCCTCGTTATTGCTCAACATAGCCACTTAGGTCTGAGGATCAGACTGGCTCCAATACCATGTTATTAATGAAAACCCCATATGTATTCAGTGGCGGAGCTAAGAAATTCAATCGCGGGGGGCATCAAGCAAAAAGAAGGTTTTACGTGTAGCTTTAAAAAAGTCGGGTTAGGTACTTAGTTTTAACAAAAACAACAAAAATGATCTATTTAGATGTAATTATTATTAACTAACGGTAAGCAAAAAAGTTAAAAGTATAATGTGAACGGTAAACTATTATAAAGTTATAATTGCTTGTTGTTTAATGCGACTATCAAAGAGCTTGTTCTTTGATGTGACTATCTAATTTAAATTACAGCCTTTTAAAATGGGGCTATAACATAAATCGTCAAATAGTTACAATTCAAAAAACAATGACAAAAAAAAAACTCAAAAATCTATCCGGTTTAAAATTTTACACATACTGTAATTTATACAAAACTTTTAAAAACATATGGAGTACCACTACGTATTATATTATTTATTAGTACAGCAGTAAATATTCTTTAGAAATGAGTATTAGAAAAAAATTTCTCATCCACACGTGAGTTAAGTGGCCCCACAACCTAACCACATCTATTCGCTCTGTCTTTCCAATTAACACTCTTCGCCTTCTCTCTTCTCAACTTTTCACCTCCATTATTTCTGGCGAAAATGTTGCCGGAAAAATCATTTCCACATTAAAAGGCTCTGATTTTTGAAAACCTTGAAAGTGTAGAGGGCACTTTCACTATTTAGTTGAGGGCACTAGTCTTATCTGTCAGAAATATCAAGTTTTTCCTATGTTTTTTTGGTATCAGTTAGAGCTTCGTTGGGGGCAACGCCCCCCACTTCTTTACATATGGCTCCGCCCCTGTATGTATTAATATATTAGTGACCACGATATATAAAGGATTACATGAGAAAAAACTCTAGCGGATAACGGGCTGAAGTGACTAATCTAATTTACCATCTAATAATGACATGGTGGTGTTGGTGACCATGGCCGAAGGTGGAGCACAAGAAAGTAAATGGTTGAAATTTTAAAAATGTGTATTATTTTTAATTTTTGTAAGTGTTTATGTGAAAGATATGACAGATTGAAGATGGTGAAGACAATGTGGAGATGTTTGGGTATTTTGACTGGAAAAGAGGTTCATATAGTGTTTGGTAATTTTAATGAGGAGTATAATGGTCATTAAAAAGAAAATAGAACGTCAAGGAATGTATTATGCCAAACGTTTCACCAC
Source organism: Glebionis coronaria (assembly GCA_025667525.1). Taxonomy (NCBI): domain Eukaryota; kingdom Viridiplantae; phylum Streptophyta; class Magnoliopsida; order Asterales; family Asteraceae; genus Glebionis; species Glebionis coronaria. The sequence continues at coordinate 177,061,066 of CM046874.1, forward strand.
CTAGGTAAATAGTGTCAATAGTATTGGCTAGAATGATTAGTGCCAAAATTGATGAACCACCATGATTTTTGCAGTTTATCTAGAGATAAAAAGAAAAAATTGCACATTGTGTTCAAATTTATTCCAAACATTAGAATATCTCAATGCTTTTTTGTTAGACTTTAGGGTACACAAATTCTCTTTTAGACAACACCATGGTCTTACCTTTGGCTAAACCTGCACTGTGCTCGTGAACAATGGTCCCTCTTGGATTGAGACCTTAGTATGTCACCTATCCACATTGCAATTTGCATGACTAACACTTGGGGGCCCTAACCGGACCACAAGCCGTTTTCGACCATTTTGGTTTCCAGTTTATACGTTTTGTACATCGAGTGAACAAACAACTGCATGTACCCATCACAAATGAACGTAACTCATAAGTTATTTGAGCTAGTTGCATTTCAAATGCCTTTGTTTATTCTTGTCAGTTATGACTTTACATGCCTGTATTTTCCACCTTACGGCATAGCTAGGTTACTGAATCAAGCTAGTCACGATGAGATGCATATGAACGTCGATTTCGACCAGAGCTCGGCCATTAAACAAATAACCAACGAGCAAACCCTAACATTGGTAGAAAATCATTATTCTTTAGAGCTTAATTCCATAATTAGCATATCATTATCAGTATGGTCATGAGCTATGTTGCAACATTATTGTTCATCAGACTGTACTCTTAATTATTAATATATGGAACATGAGTAAATTAATGTAGATAATAATATGAACAAATAATGTGGGATCAAACGTCACATCGGCCGGACCACGTTTGATTCTTGGGCATCTGGAGGTGTGGCTGAGGTACAATCCATCTCAGCAAAGACTACTCAACTTTCTGCATGCTGCATTACCACCAGAGAAAGAAGATAAAGATTTAGAACATATGATCCAACGCCCAATAATTTGGCAATCTTTTTTGAACAACTTTTTAAGAATAAACAAAAAGCTAGATCTAATGCATGAACCCACGTGATCACATCATCCTCATCATAACATGTAGCCAAGGTTATGATTGGGTTGCTTCTGTTTGCATGAGGTGCATGCGCAGCGCAGGTCTAGTCCTAGTTCAAATGCCATTATCCTTTCATTGTCAAGCTAGCTTACATCTCTTTTTCAGAGACAACAGAAAAGATCAAACCCTATTATTTTCATCATTAGATAATTATATAAAAGATAAAGTTGGAGGATAAATCTATATGATACTAGTAAAAATGATTGGTTGGGGTTAGCCGTACACAATTATTGGTTTTTTTTTTCTAAATTTCATATTATATTTTTCATATATGTACAAATTACTATATACTAGCATGGTATCTGCGCAATAAAACAACGGGTAATAATTGACAGTCTTTTAACAATCGACGTTAAAATGTAAAAAAGTTGAATTAAAATAAAAAAATCTAATAAATTAAAAATTGTAAATATATCAAAATTAATGTTAAATTAAAGAGAACAAAATTTTAAAAAATATGGTGAAATTAGATTATGAAAAAAATAAATGAGTTAAAAGATATTTCAATTAAAAATAAAAATAGTTTTTAATAAGTAATTAAGAAGTTGTTACAAAAGTTTGTTACAAAAGAAATGGATGGTTAAGATTTGAAGTTAGTTTTGAATTAAAAATGATTTAAGTTGTTAATATGTTTATCTTAATTTTTAGTTTGAAGTTAGGTTTGGAGTTAGGATTTGTATATGCACCCTTCATAGATAGTATAGATAAAGATATATAGATAATCTACGACTTCGTAACCATCTGTAAGTATAAATAAGATCGACTCTTATTCATGTCCCTTCATTATGTAGCTATTGTAAAGTCGCAGTGATCGTCTACGTTTGTTTTCGTCTTCATTTACTGGACATAAGGTACGGATATTTCGTCCTTCAGTAAGGACCTCTTTCTTCCTATATTAGGATTCCCGTTTGCAGCCATCTGTTTTCCCCAGTAGTTTAAGTGTCTTAAGCACACCAGTATATGTATGATTATTTTAGATTGCCTGAGATATATACATGCATGTCAGTTTCACCTAGTTATGGGGGTTCCAATCCGATAGGTACTAAAGGGCAAAGCTAGGATTCCAAGAGTACGTGCATGGAATGAGGCGCCAACTTTCTTTCATTCTTTAATGCATTTACATACTTTTGTTTTGTTAGACATTGTTTAGTCCTTTTCCTTTACATTCTACTTATGCATTTCGTGTGTGGAGCTTATGTTGTATCCGATGTTTGTTTCCGGATTCTTTATGGTCATTTAATGTTTTAGACATTTACCTTGTATGCTTTGATGAGATGCCATAATTATTCTGTGATATTCCATTTATCAAAATGAGGTGTTACAGTCTTCGTGCTCTTCTCTAGACTTAGAGAAGATCAGAATGTTAGCGATGAATAAAATAGCGAACTTGTCCAAATTTCATGAAAATTCGATTTATCAAATCCATAATTACATCTGGGCATTCGTGACACCAAAAGGCACAAACATGAATTCATAATGACCATACGTGTGCGAAGAGCAATAGTGGAAATGTCATGTTCTTTCCCCCGCAACTGTTGGTATTTTGATCGCAACCCGTTCTTGGAAATGTTTAGAGTCTGTTAGTGGACTTAACGCGTCATCAATACGCGGAGTAGGATAGCGGTTATGAATGATGATTTGTTTAAATTTTTTACGGTGATCGATATATAAATCTCATGCTATAGTCCTTCTTCTTTGATAAACCGAGTTGGCGTACCCTAATGTGATACTTCACGAATGGTGAAATACTTGGTAGTTTTTACCTAGAAATGCATCTGGAAATTCTAAAACAATCGACTGTTTAGGAATAGAGGGAACTTCAGAAAATCATATAATGAATGGTAGCTAGAAGGTCTTCGTAGCCATGAAATAATAAGGCATGTGCTTGTAAAGCAGAAACAGTTTGTACAGATTTTCTTGGTAGTAAAACCATGATGAATGTATTCCGGAGCCTGAACATCTCGGAATACGATCTGGTATGAATGGCGATCAATCGTAGCGCCATATGCCGCTAACCAGTCCATAGTCAAAATCATATCATACTCGCAGATGTCCAAGGAAGGTGCGTTAGTAGAAAGGATCTTGTCGTCAAACTGAAGGGGAAGCCTTTGTACACATGGGTGATACAACGGCGTCTTCTATGGACGTGGAATATATGTAATTGTGAGTGATAAATGAAAGTGTTATGCCAATACACGAAGTAAACGTGGCAGATCTCACTATATGTGTTTGGTCCGTCTCACACAAAATGAATATTGCGTGTCCAAACTTGAACAAACACACAAGAGATGGTACTGAAATTTTTGTGGCCTGATTCGTATATGGTACAACAGAATGGGTATACCCCTTGGAGGGTACCTTGAATTACTGAATTCTAGTTCATAAGTTATGCGTGAGTCGTGTGTCTTGACTCATGTTTTGAGATACATACGTATGACATGTGTCTTGACTGGTGTCTTGACATGTGTCTTCAAAATGTACGTGAGGCATGTGTCTTGACGGATGTTTTGACATGTGTCCTCAAAAAATATACGTAAGACGTGTGTCTTGACGGATGTCTTAACATGTGTCTTCAGATGTGAAAATGAATAAAGTTGAAAACTTTAGTTAAATGCCAGAATTGGCGGATAGGTTGGAATACTGGTCTTTGTACTTCTAATTACGTCCATGAACTAAGTTTTTGTTTTTATTGCCAGGATAGTTACTGTTAAGACAACGGTCCCTATCGTCTTGTCTGTTAGTTTCATGACGGTCATTATCATGACTGTGATTCATGTAACTATTCAGCTGAGCGGCCGGCTGGTACTGGTTCCCACTCATATGACTGAAAAGCCAACTGAATGACGTATGACATATAACTAAAAAGGTAAGGACATGGATTGTGATGGAAATCGCCTGGTGGTGAAGCATCTTCTCGTCTGATCGCTTCGATCTAACGCCTTTGTCTTCGTCTTGTAGGATCTCCAGGTTTTAAGCAGCATCAGCATCTTGTAAAATCTCCAAATTATGAGCAGCATCAGCATTTTGTAGAATATCAGCAAGTGGAATACGCCTGAGATGATTAAGAATCAACTAGCGATGACTTGTGGAGTATTGTAAGTGAAATACACATGGATTACGGTGCGTGTAATACACATGAGATACGGTACATGGAGTACACATGGAATATGGTACATGGAGTACACATGGAATATGGTACATGGAGTACACATGGAATGTATATGAAATGATCGATATGGGGTCGATCCTCTGACATGATTTTAAAGGAAATAATTGGTTAGGCGGTTAGAAAACCGAACTGAAATGATCATCATGATAGCCTAGCAATTCCAGCATAGACATCATTCTGGTTGCATAGAGAAAACACCCAAAAGTGTGGTTAAACAAAATTCAACGATGATTAACATGAAAGCATGTTTAATAAAAACCAACCATGACTATCATGAAAGCAGGATTAAATGAAATCCATCAATGTCTAGCATGAAAGCATAATCAACATGATGAAAGCAAAATCAACATAAAGAGACTTAAGACATAATCAGCATAAAAACGAAATCAGCATGAGAGTATGAAAACATCGTCGTCATAAGGAGCATAAAACGTAATCAATGGAGATTAAACATAGACTGGTGTGGATGGCTATGGTTCCATCCACAAGATTCGAAGAAAAGACATGTGACTAAGTATGGATGATTATGGTTCACTCCATACTTGTCAAATTTCAATGGAATATGGCTATTATACAGCCATCTGACAGTTTAAAAGAGGAACATTGTAAAATGATTAATCTGTTAGAAACATAGGATAAACATAAGAGATGCATGAAATAGTCATGAAGGCATAGCTAACGAAAATGACATGAGCATGGGTGAACGCCTATGGGTCGGTTCACAACACAAAATTAACATGATAAGGGTGAACGCCTATGGGTCGGTTCACAACATAAAATTTGAATGAAAGACATCAAATTTGACATGAGCAAAGGTGAACGCCTATGGGTCGGTTCACCAATACAAAATTCGAATGAAAAGCACATGTAACTAAACATGGCCAGTCCTGTCCCAACCATTACTTAGTCAAACATAGCAGAAAATCAATGAAACATGAAATAAACAAATGAAAATCAACTGTCAGTTTAGGAAGCCCTGGTGACTATCCACTAGTCACAAGTCAAATTTTAGAGCCTACAGGTCGAAACCTTGGGCTCTGATACCATAACTGTAACACCCTATTTGGATAAATGGACCGTTACATGATAAATATGGTGTGTCATCAAAGCATACAAGGTAATGTACTAAAACATAAATGACCAAAAAGGGAAAACCGGAATCAAACATCGTTTCCCATACATAAGCCCAAAACATAAATAAAATGAATGAAATAGGAAGGACAAAACAAGTGTCCAAGCAAACATAAGTATATGATGCAAAAGGAGAAGTCTAAGGCAGCTTCCATCCTATGCACGTGCTCCAAATGCTCAAGCCTATCTTTGGGTACCTGCCGTTTTAGGACATGGAAAGGAAAATATACAGATGAGCAATACGCACAGTGAACGGATATATGAAAAATGATATGAAAGGCATAGACATAAGTAAAGTATGAATTGAAAGTAAAGTAGAACGGAATAATGAAGTCCTGGAAAACCTGGTGTAAGTTTAATAAACTGGTTTATTATTCTGAAAAGACTTAAGTTATTTTATAGTGAAAACTGTATTTTAAACATGCCCGGAGCCCATATAGATCATGTTACATCAACGTGCATGAATAATTAGAGGGGTGATCTCATCATGCAATTAGAGGGGTTGCCTCTAATTATAACAATATGAGTGGAGGGATCAGCTCCTGTAACGGATGCAAGGCACACACCGCAGTTACCATGAAATCTTACTACTTTTCCTAGGATGCACCCATTCCCCCACATGATAATAATAACATAGGCCAAATACTGTAAAGGGACGCTGCAAGCAATCACTCTCACCGTAGAAGAGTCATAACACCGGTGCCTCCAATGCTATGGTTATTGTTGATCCCTTTGACTGGATCTATATTCTGTTAACAACTAGTATAGTAGTTTGTAATCAAACTAAAACACTTTGAGAACTCTTACTCAAGCTAAATAAGTTATACAGAATCTAACTTTTAAAGCACAGAAGAACAGAATTACTTTTAACTATTCGATTCTCTTATTAATCGACTTGAATGAGGTACATGAATGTCATCGTACCTATGTTCCTTTTATAGAGTAAGGAACCCTAGAAACCTTATCCTCCCCTAAACAAGAATGATAACTTATTGTCTTCTTGTTTCTCTTTGTATCGAATGTATTTAGAATAGATGTCTTCAGTCTTCTCTTCAAACTTGGATTGAGCTTGGAATTTGTACTTGTATCCAATTGAATGTAGCCAAACACTTCAATGTAGATCTTCTTTCGATAAGATAACCTTCAAATCTTATGAACATCATCTTTGTCTTCAAACTATGATCTTCTTGTGTCTTGTGAACATTCACTTGATTTTGTAGCAACAGTAATTGTCTTCTTGAGTTAAATCTATGAACTCTTGATCATGAACTTCTGTCTTGATTTGATGAGACAAAAACCTTCTAAGTATTCTTTCTGTTAATACTTCTTTGCTTGCAACTTCATACCTGAAATAAAACAGTTAAAACAAAAACAAATCTGTATTAGCTTCTTGATTTTTAGCAAATCATCAGCTATCAACAGATTTGATTTATCCTTTACCAGTTAGCCGTACCCTCTGGAATAGCCAATACTTTATTCACAAAGAATAAGGTGTACTGATAACCTTACAATTTTTGGTAAACTGTCAACCATCAACGGATTTGATAATGTCTTTACCTAATAACGTTTGTCTAGGACTAGCCAACTCTTTGTCTCGAAACATGGTGAGTTAGAACCATATAGTTTTTAGCAAACTACTAACTTTCAACGGATTTGAGAAGTCTTTACCACAAACCGTTTGCTTATGGACTAGCTAGTTCTTATGTGTGTTAGACATGGTGAACTGAGAACCATTTTTGAAGTGTGATTGTAAATCAAACACTTCTGGTCCTATCCCAGCTTCTTCCTCTTGCTCCAAATCCTTGATTTGTTGTTTAACCATTCTGATCAACTCCAAAGCACCACAGACACTTCTGAGACTTTCCATTGTTGTTCCAAACTTCCAACATTCTTTCTAACAATCTTCTCTCAAATGGATATCTCTTCTCTTGTAGCATATAGTAACATCATCTATATCCAAAATATGTAGTCCACATGACTTATAATATCTCCAATAACTAGGAACCTGGTTCTCTAATTCCTTGAACATTTTCTGATCACAGTTGTGTGGTTCATACATGATGAGTAATTCATTATACAATAGTGATACCTCAGTTTTACCTGCACTGGCTTCTTGAACTAACCTGAAAAGATCTTGAATATCTTGTCTGTCAAGAATATGAAGAATATCTTCCAAGAGTCTGAATATTCTTGTTGTGCCATCTGATCCTAATATTCCATGAGCTTCCAGTCCTTGATCTATAGTATATATCCATTTAGAAATGGATGATTTTTTTCCAAAAATCTCTGTGTCTATACATTGATCTTCAAAGTTTACTATCTTCAAGTACTTTCTTATGCTCTCATCATCATCACTATCTTCTGTTGTTGATTTAGCCTTTTTCTTGGCTTCTAGATTCTTCTTTGTTGATCTTTTCCTCTTAACACCCTTAGAGGTTCCTTCAAACTCTATTGAACCTTCCTCCAAATCTGTATGTACCGTTTCTTCAGTATGTACTGTTGACTGTGTATGTACCGCTTGTACATTTTCAGTCTTATCAACACTCTGACTTTTATCTCCTTCATTCATTCTTTGAGCAGTCTTTGTCTCTTTTGAACTTACCTTCTCCTTTCTACTTTTCCTCACATATGTAGCCTTGATAGGTGGAGATGTTCTTGTATGTTCAACAGTACTTAACTCTAATCTAGGAGCACTTCCAAATTGTCTTTGTTGTTGTAGATGTCTTTTAGCTGCTTCAATAGCTATCCTATTTGCTTCAGATCCAATCTCAACAAAATTCAATTCAGCTCTCTTGTGTTGTTCATACAAAACCTTGATTTCCTCAAAATTATTTTTGACCAACTGAGCATGAGTGAAATGCTTAACTTTCTTGAGAAAAGCCATCATTTGATTCCTAATCTGCATGGTAGTTGGAGGCTTAATCCTTTCTCTTCTTCTTTTCTCAACAAAGAATCTTTGTTGCTCCCTTACCAGATCATCAATAAATTTTGCTTTTTCTTCTTCATCATAAGCATCCCTTTCTTCAGCTATTAATGAGTCTGCAAGAAGCTCACTTGCTTGTAGTTCAGCTTGAATCCTATCATACTCTTGTATATTCCATTCTTGTTGTACTCTCTTAGCTTTAAGCAATTGCTGCTTTGCTACAAGTTCCTCTTGTAACTCTTCTTCACGAATTTGTGCTTGCACTCTGAAAGCAAATTCTTCATCATGGTCTAGTTGATGAAATCTGTACATGACTTTGTTTATATCATCATCTGAATCACTTTCATTTTCCGATTCCGATTGTAGCTGCTTCTTGCCCTTATCCTTTGGATTAATCTTTGGTAACTTCTTCTTCAGCTTTGAAGATCTTTCTTCATCCTTATTAGCTTGCTGTTGAACAACAATACCTTTAGTGGGCTGTGAAGCTTGAACTTTCTTACCTTTAGTTTTATCTTTTTTGGCAAGATTTTCTTGTTGTGTCTTCTTTTTAATCCCTGCTTGTCTTGCTTTTTCAGCTGAACTCTTTTCCCTGAGATCAAGCAATACTTGAGCTAAAGTCTCATCCTCTCCAAAAGGAGTTTGACTTTCTATAGAAAAATGTAGTGAAGGTTGTTCACCGGCAGTACTTGTAGTCAGCTTAGTTGGCTTATCAGTACTTGGGTCTTCAACAATGTTAGCAGTACTTGCAGTTGGCTTAGTTGGCCTAGTACTACTTGGATCTTCAACAATGTTGACTTCACTAGTGTAAGACACACTTGTTTCTTCAACCACAACAGTATCTCAAGATACCTTTTCTTCTAATGAAGCAATCTTCTCAACTTGTAACTCCTCAGTCTTTTCTGATCCATAACTCACTCTTGATCTTGACAGTACTTAGAAAGACTGTTTCTTGTAAAACCAGAATTGCCTTTGAGGTGGAGCTGAGGATATAGGAAATTGGACATTAATTTCCTCCAGCTTCTCATAGAAACTACTCCAATTCACTTGAATTTGTGGTGATTGAAGTTGTGGCTCTGGCTGAGTTACCAACATTTCTTCAATTTGTGGTTCCTCATGAGCAGGTTGTGGTTTTTCTTGTTGAAGCTACTGATAACTGGCTTTTACTCAGGTTAAAAAGATTCTTTTTCGTGTGTCTCTTCGAATTGAAAAACTTGTGTTTAATGTGTGACTCAGTTTTATTTTGGTGAAACAAAGATGTGTCGTTGTAGTATAAAAGTGCGAAACTTTAAAGTAAAAGTGCACTTAAAGTAAATCTAAGTCTAAATAAGGTAAATGGTGCAAGTAATTAAAAGCTTGACGGAAATTAAAGGGGCACTAAAAGTAAATAACGCAAGCTTAAATCTAACTAAGGTAAACTTAAAACGCAACTAAAACTAAATCTTAAACTAAGGCAAATAAACTTAAAGTGCGATTAAGGAAAAAGGCGGGAAAAATAAAGCTTAAAATAAAAGGGGAGAAACTTAAAAACTAAATTTAAAGAAACTGAAAATAAGCTCTATCCGGAATAAACCCTATTCAGAATATATGGCAATTCGGAATATGTCACCTATCCTGAATAATACCCTACTCGGAATAATGGCCTATTCGGAATACTATCCCTATCCGGAATATCAAGTCTATTCGGAATAAGTCCCTATGCGGAATATTGTCATCCTATTCGGAATGTGAGCCTTACTCGAAATAAATTGCTATTCGGAATAAATTTCTATTCGGAATATCCAGGCCTATTCAGAAAGTCAGCTCTATTCGGAATATTGCCCTATACGGAATGATTTTCTATTCGGAAAATCACCCTATTCGGAATATAAGGGTTATGCGGAATATTCTTGCTATGCTGAAAACCTTCCCTATTCGGAATAATGGATATTCCGAATAGCAATCTCTACAAAACCCTTATGCGGAATATAAGGCTATGCTGAATAATCTGGGGAAGAACAAAAACGAGATCCGAAGAACAAGGAAAGATAAAAAAGACACGGATCTAAATAAATCTAAATCAAATCAACCACAAAATTAAATCAAACAAGCAAATAAACAACTATTAAGCATAAACAATCAATACAAAACAATCAAACTAACAATAAAGATCAAGATAATCAAAACCCACTTAAATAAATCAACAAAAATTAAGAACATGAACATAAACAAATCAACACAAAGATTAAAGAAAGGTAGAATGGGATTAACAAGATAAGATAAAGATTAACAAGAATTAAAAGAAAAACTTACTTGAAATTAAATGATAATTAAGGTGCAAGACAAGGTAATTAAATGGAAAAGTATTTAAATGACAAGGTAATTAAAAGTGGAAGAACTAATTGTCACTATTAGCCAACAAAAATGAAAAGTGATTAAGCCTAATCTATATATGGGGGAGGATTAGGAAGCTTCCTCCCCTCCTTCATTTCTTCATAATTGCATCATTAAGCCCTTAAGCATATAGTCTTCATTAATTGCACCATTGGTCCTTTTTCCTTCTAATCTTCTTTAAACTTGGACTATAATGACTTGTGGCTTGGGATTTCTTTTGAACTCGTCTTTAAATTCTTCAATAAAATAGACTTGAATTCTTCGGCTTTTGATAAACTTCCGTCTTTTGACTTTTTCTTCGATAAATCCTCAGAATTGGTCGTGGACTTCCGTTCTTTTTGCACTCTTGACTTCTTGACTTCGTCTTTCATCTTTTTCTTTAGTAAAAGTCCGTAAATGCCCGTGAATTCCCGTGTTTTCTCCACTTTTCACCTTTTCGTCCTAAATCACAAAAAAAACACAAACCACGCATAATTCCGACATAAAAGACATAAAATACACGTTTTGGTCCGGTTATTATTGTAATTAAGTGGTAGAAAAGATGGGTGTTTACACACCTATCAAATCCCCTACACTTGACCATTGCAATGTCCTCATGCAATGCATTAGTTACAAAGCAAGATTACATTTTTCATCATAATCAATCTACGTTGGCCTTTATTAAAGAAATAAAAACTATAAACATTTAAAGTAAAGAAATCAAAAGCATACCTTGGGTTTTGTAATTGTTATGAATAATCATCATCCTCAAGTTTTCACTTTCTCCAAACCAAGCTTAAAAACGAGATCATTGTTATTATAAGTTAGTAAACTATCACGAACTCATGTGGGCCAATTACTCACTTAGACTCCCTTATTCCTAAGGGTATCTCTTATATTTTATTGTTGTCTTGAATGATCACGAGGATGCATTGTTTGACTTATTTCGATAGTTATTTAGTCTGAAAATAAAGTGAACGATTTAATCAATAGTTAGCTAAAGGACCAAATCTTTTAAAACTGCTTCTCGGGACCTCATAAAGTTCATATCTTGGCATAACTCGCTTCGCGATTTGAGACCTTTCTCGGACCGATATTTGACAGCGACTTCATACTTCAAATCTTGAGAGACGTTCATGAAATAATGGTCTTCTCTTCATAATAGGAATTCTTCACTTTGAAGTTTTGAGAGATTCATACTTGGACCACGACTTCTTCATTTTTCTCCAATCTTTATTTTGGACTTTGATATACAACGATCCGCCTCCTTTTATGACTTGGATCTATTTATCCTCATACCTTGTTAGGGTCTTTTCGGATACACTTCTCCATGACTTTTGGGGAGTTTTGCTTTACGTCGAGTGTCTCGATCATTCATATTTATTTTCGATAAATGATTCTTCACATCACTTTGGATCTTTAGCAACAAAATATAGCCCTCATGCCTTGTTAGGGCCTTTTCGGACTCGCCAATCTTCGCGTCCCGCTTCAATAAGTTATGCCTTGGCTATGAACTCTAATCCATACCGAGCAACTTTTAAACGATCTGGGGCTAGAAGCTAAGTAACCTTTCAAATCGTACAACCTTATTTATTAGCAGATAAATTTATTAGCAAGCGATGGGAGAATAGGCTTATAATTAACTCACATAAATTCACGAAAGAATACCGGACTTATAATTGGCTCTATCATCTCTCGTTCTCCACAGTTTAAAATCTCAAGTAATGAGACTCGTGGATACTTAGCCTATTAAATCAAAATTTTGGGTTTTCGAGTCGCCTATAGGATCTTGCAATTTCTTAGACTTTTTCAAGTTTAGAAATCGCATTTTAAAGTTCCCTTGATAAACGACTCTCTAGGGTCAATTATAGGAACTTGCGAAAAGTTCTTGTTCTTAACCCGTGAGAGTTAAGACTTTCGCGTTTTATAGCTCCCTATATAAAAGCCTAGCAAAACTTGACTTAAACACGTTAAGGATACTAGCTAGAGTAAACTCGGGTTGAGTCAAAAGATTCACAACGTTTGAAAATTAAAACCACTTATTAAACATTTATTCTAATAAGGAAAGAAAATAACTATACAAAGGGAAAAACTAATAGGCCAAAATAGATCAAAAATTTTGAAAAATGTCGAAAAATTGATTTTCCGGTTAAAATGAGGACAAAGACAAGGAAAAGACCACTTAACTTCGATAGAAGTCCCCCCTACACTTAAGATAAACATTGTCCTCAATGTTTAAGCATATGGGAGTAACTCCCGACACTTAGGACATTGTGCACTTTGTTCAAATCTCGCTAAGGAAGAGACAACTAAAGAGATTCCTATTTTAATATTGAGAAAATATAAAATAGGGAATCGAAAAGAGTTTAGGATAGAACCGGGAAGAAGTAGAACACGGAATCACGGGTCGTCAAGAATCATCAAGAGTAGATCATTGAAGCTCGAATCCCTGATTAAGAAGTGAGGAGAGGGAATAGCAAACCAAAGGGTCTCCCCTACACTTATGATAAAGAAAACGAGAAGATAGATGCATGGATTGCCTCCCAAGAAGCGCTTGATTTTTGTTAACCGAGTCGTGAGCCTGACTCGACCTTGATCATCAACGGAAGAAGCATGAAACATATCCACCAAGATCAAAGACATAGTTTTCATCCATCAATAAGCACGAGCTTAAGGCGAACAAGGCAAGCCAAAGTAGAATAGGCAAGGTTCCCTTAAGCAGCGATGGAGCACGGTGGAAGCAAGTAGGAAGCGGTGCACGTATGTCTTCAAAATTTCCAAAGATTTTTCCTTTTATTTCATCAGGTGGATACTGAGATGGCTTAAAGACTTCAATACCGGGGTCGAACACCTTTTCCTTCAGGGGAAAATAGCACTCAGGCTCAGCCGAGTGTGAAGAAGATCCGCAAAGAAGCACAACCTCGTCCTCAGAAGGGGGACAAAGAGGTGTCAAATCATATGTGCAACGGAGATTGGTCTCAACCGGTTTCTTCTCCTTTGACAAAATGTTCTTCAAATCCAAAGTAGGATTAAGACGATAATCTTCAAAGTCCAAAGGAGGAGCATCACTCTCATGAGGGAAGTAAGTGTTGAGAAATTCAGAGAAATCTTCCTCAAATGAATAATCGTCGAAAGTAGGATCGAGTGACGGAGGATCTTCATCATGGGAAGAATCGCTCGAGAGAGTATCAGCCTCATCAAAATCATCGAAAGTGGGCAGCTCGGGATACTCAGAAGTACAATCAAAATCATCCGAATCTGAGCTAGAATCGTTATCATCATAAGCATCGAAGATCGGTGGAGAATCATAAATGGGAGAAGCATCCAAAGTGGAGCGAGAATCATCCATATCATCTTCAAAGAGTGGATTATCAATGGAAGAATCGACTAGAGGATTGTCGTAGACGGTAAAGTCATCGAGCACATTTATCATATTCACTGATTCTCGGCTTCCAAAGGGTTTGCCTGTAAGCTTCCCCATTTTAAAAACTTTTGAATCATCCCCGACTCGTAAGATTAACTCACCTTCGGCCACATCTACTAAAGCTCGTCCGGTTCTCAAGAATGGACGACCAAGTATTAAAGGAATACGAGGGTCCATTTCATAATAAACTACGACAAAGTCGACCGGGAAAGTAAATGTGCCAACTTTGATAAACACGTCTTCGGCTATACCAACGGGGTAAGCGAGAGTGCGATTTGCAAGTTCGAGAGTCATATTTGTTGGAATGAGGTCGGGCAATGATAGTGTTTTCCAAACACTCAGTGGCATCAAATTAATACTAGCCCCGAGATCAGCAAGGGCAGTAAATTCTTCAGTTTTGTTGAACACGCAAGGCAACACAAAACGACCGGGATCTCCAAGCTTTTTCGGAAGTTCTTTAAGAATAACTGCAGAGCAGTTTTCATTTAAGCGTGTGTTGGCGAGTTCAATCAGCTTCTCCTTCTTGCTAAGCAATTCCTTGAATGCTTTGACAAATTTCGGCATGTGGCAAAGTGCTTCAACTAGGCTAATGTTGATGGTCATTTGAGAAAGCATCTTGATATAGCTAGTCACTTGAGCGTCCTCTTTGTTTAGAATTTTGTTCTTGCCCAAGCGAGAAGGATAAGGGATATTAGGTTTGGGTGGTGAGGGTGCAGGTGTAGTAGGTAAAGGTTGAGATGTTGAAGGGTCATTCGTGGGAACTTCATCACGTCGAGGCGGAGACGGTAATGGTGCACTAATACTAGGTGTAGGAGGAGTAGGGATAAATGGTGGTGGAGGAGGTGTAGATGATGGTGGTGGGATTGGTGGTCCTACGATGGTGACTCCACTACGAGTAGTAATAGCACTCACATTGGCTCGCGGATTAGTGACGGTATTTGAAGGTAGAGAACTTGAAGAAGAAGGTTGAGCGGCGGGCAAGAAACTAGCAAGCATATTCTTCAAATCATTGGTTTAATTGCTGAAGGAGGATTGAATGTTATCTCGAAGCTCGGATCTTATCTCATTTCCTTGCTTTGTGATATCTCCTTTCAGATTGATAATTTGGCTCTGGAAATTCTTGATTTGCTCACCTTGAGTTCTCATGATGGCTTCAACATCGGAGTTAATGGGTGGGTGTTGTTGAGCGGGTGGGTGATAAGGGTTAGAAGCTCTTGGTGGGATTTGGTTGCTTCGATTGTAGTTGTTGGTGGGGTTTTGGTTTTGAGGAGAAAAACCTGGTGAAAGGTAGTTGTTGGAACGGTAGCTCAGCAGATTTCTATCCCCTTGTTGTCTAGCTTGGTAATTTTCCGGTGAATAATTACCGTAAGCTGCATACACATTTTCCGGATTTCCTTGTGTCGAAGGACAATCGGTGTATGAGTGAGGACCGCCACATGTTTCACAAGGATTAGCAACCGCTTTAACTTGTTGTTGTTGTTGGTTTGAAGCGAGAAGCGTAATACTTTTGCTCATTTCGGCCATCATGCGGGTGAGTTCGGTCATCTCAGGGTTTGCTGAGGTAGAAGAAACATTGACTCTCGGGTTATTCCTAGAAGATCCAGAGGAATCCCAGTTTTTGTGGTGAGTAGTCATGTTCTCAATTAACTCTCTACACTCCTCGGGTCTCCTTTTCATGAATGTGCCACCGGCGGCTGCATTTATCGTA
Source organism: Glebionis coronaria (assembly GCA_025667525.1). Lineage (NCBI taxonomy): Eukaryota > Viridiplantae > Streptophyta > Magnoliopsida > Asterales > Asteraceae > Glebionis > Glebionis coronaria. The sequence continues at coordinate 177,076,824 of CM046874.1, forward strand.
TCACGATCTCGAAAAGTCAAACCATTGTAGAAAGTATCGATTAAGGTTACAGGGAGCATGTTATGGTTTGGACATCTATCGATCAAGACATTATATCTCTCCCAAGCGTCAAAAAGAGATTCATCGGGATCTTGCATGAAACCACTGATCTGATTGCGAAGGCTTGTGACCATGGATGGTGGAAAGTAGCGCGATAGAAAGCGTTGAGTCATGTCATCCCAAGTGTGAATAGAATTCTTCGGGAGACGATCAAACCATTTCTCGGCATGATGCAATAAAGTATGTGGGAAGAGTTGTAGGCGAAGAACATCCATTGTGGCCCCAGGCAACTTCATGCTTTGGGTGATTGTAATAAACTTGTCGAGGTGTTTGTTGGCATCATCATCAGGCAATCCTCTAAATGGGTTTGTTTGCACTTGCTGAATCATGTGGTGCTTCAACGAAAACTCAGGAGCGTTGATTTACATCGGCGCAATCGGTCCTCCTCGTCCAAACATTGTTGGTTGACAAAGTTCCTCCATGGTCCGCAGATCGGGTTGTGGAAGAGCATTGTTGTTGTTATTATTATTATTGAGGTGCGGTGGAATGTTGTTGTTGTTAACACCTGCCATACTTAAATCTTCTTGAGGCTCGGGCTCTTGATAATTAGAAGATCTAGTACGCATACACCTGAAAATGCAAAAGAAAACAAAACCAAACACAAAGACAATATATATACACAATAAAGCTAAAAAAAATTGGATTTGTGAAATTTTTAATTTTTATGGATTTTTTTATCAATTTTTTAATTTTTATGACTTTTGTAATTTTTTTATGCAAGAAAAATAACGTTCACAAGTGAACGGATCCCAAAAAACAACGTGTCTCTCACAGAAAACCGTCAATCTTAACGAAAAGAGCCGGCAGCGGCGCCATTTGATAACTGGCTTTTGACACCCCGTATATAAAAATTAAGTTCGTTGTGTTGTTCTCTTCGAATTGAAAAACTTGTGTTTAATGTGTGACTCAGTTTTATTTTGGTGAAACAAAGATGTGTCGTTGTAGTATAAAAGTGCGAAACTTTAAAGTAAAAGTGCACTTAAAGTAAATCTAAGTCTAAATAAGGTAAATGGTGCAAGTAATTAAAAGCTTGACGGAAGTTAAAGGGGCACTAAAAGTAAATAACGCAAGCTTAAATCTAACTAAGGCAAACTTAAAACGCAACTAAAACTAAATCTTAAACTAAGGCAAATAAACTTAAAGTGCGATTAAGGAAAAAGGCGGGAAAAATAAAGCTTAAAATAAAAGGGGAGAAACTTAAAAACTAAATTTAAAGAAACTGAAAATAAGCTCTATCCGGAATAAAACCTATTCGGAATATATGGCAATTTGGAATATGTCACCTATCCTGAATAATACCCTACTCGGAATAATGGCCTATTCGGAATACTATCCCTATCCGGAATATCAAGTCTATTCGGAATAAGTCCCTATGCGGAATATTGTCACCCTATTCGGAATGTGAGCCTTACTCGGAATAAATTGCTATTCGGAATAAATTCCTATTCGGAATATCCAGGCCTATTCGGAAAGTCAGCTCTATTCGGAATATTGCCCTATACGGAATGATTTCCTATTCGGAAAATCACCCTATTCGGAATATAAGGGTTATGCGGAATATTCTTGCTATGCTGAAAACCTTCCCTATTCGGAATAATGGATATTCCGAATAGCAATCTCTACAAAACCCTTATGCGGAATATAAGGCTATGCTGAATAATCTGGGGAAGAACAAAAACGAGATCCGAAGAACAAGGAAAGATAAAAAGACACGGATCTAAATAAATCTAAATCAAATCAACCACAAGATTAAATCAAACAAGCAAATAAACAACTATTAAGCATAAACAATCAATACAAAACAATCAAACTAACAATAAAGATCAAGATAATCAAAACCCACTTAAATAAATCAACAAAAATTAAGAACATGAACATAAACAAATCAACACAAAGATTAAAGAAAGGTAGAATGGGATTAACAAGATAAGATAAAGATTAACAAGAATTAAAAGAAAAACTTACTTGAAATTAAATGATAATTAAGGTGCAAGACAAGGTAATTAAATGGACAAGTATTTAAATGACAAGGTAATTAAAAGTGGAAGAACTAATTGTCACTATTAGCCAACAAAAATGAAAAGTGATTAAGCCTAATCTATATATAGGGGAGGATTAGGAAGCTTCCTCCCCTCCTTCATTTCTTCATAATTGCATCATTAAGCCCTTAAGCATATAGTCTTCATTAATTGCACCATTGGTCCTTTTTCCTTCTAATCTTCTTTAAACTTGGACTATAATGACTTGTGGCTTGGGATTTCTTTTGAACTCGTCTTTAAATTCTTCAATAAAATAGACTTGAATTCTTCGGCTTTTGATAAACTTCCGTCTTTTGACTTTTTCTTCGATAAATCCTCAGAATTGGTCGTGGACTTCCGTTCTTTTTGCACTCTTGACTTCTTGACTTCGTCTTTCATCTTTTTCTTCAGTAAAGTCCGTAAATGCCCGTGAATTCCCGTGTTTTCTCCACTTTTCACCTTTTCGTCCTAAATCACAACAAAAACACAAACCACGCATAATTCCGACATAAAAGACATAAAATACACGTTTTGGTCCGGTTATTATTGTAATTAAGTGGTAGAAAAGATGGGTGTTTACACACCTATCAGCTACATATTAGTAGGCTCCAAGCTATCCTTTTCCACACTAGTTTCTAAACCATTTCCATCTTTAAAATTTCCAATGACATCATCATCATATTCAAAGTTGATGTCATTCCCAGAGACCCTTGTTTGAATATCAGAAAAAGGTAGTGGTTCTTCATAATTCCTCCCATGTTTGGTTGCATTCAGTTGCCTTTTCTTGAAGTGTCTGAATCTTTGCTTCTTAAGAGCAGCTTTCTGAATAGACCTGTTCTGTCTCATCCAAGGAGATACCTTATTCCTTAGCTTGATTAAACTGGCCTCCAATTCAGCAATTTTCTTGTCTTGAACAAGCTTCTCCTTTTGTAATACATGTACCTGTTTGGACAAGCTAGTGCACAAAGCAGTTAAATTTGCAACATCCACCACCTCTGTTGCTTGTGTCTGTGGTGAACCACTAGCAGCAATAGAAGCAGCAGGTGTATGGATCATCTCATTTGTATTTGGTTGATTACCAATATTGTGAGAAGAAGATTGAGTATCTTTTGAGGAATGGGAACTCTGGTTAGAAGGAGTTTGCTGAGACCCACTAGCAGTGCTAGGTTCCTCACCTTCTTGGTTGGCAGGTTGGGCTAAGATATTAGCAAATAAGGGTGTGAGAATTCCTGTAAAGGCATTGCCTTGTTTGGTTAAGAAAGAGAAAGTTCTCTTTGTAAATGTAGGAACATCCCATGTATTTGTTAACTCTGGTAGGTTAGGGATTTGGTCATTAACTAAAGTCTGAATGAATCTAGGATACATTAAAAACTTCTTAACTCCTTCAAAATTCCTAGTCATGCCTTCAAAAATTAATTTTGAAAAATTAAAAACTCTATTATTTGCTAGACAAATACTAGTTGATGCCAATGCATTAGGGATTTGATCAAAAGAAGTACTTTTGGAGCTTAAACAGTGAATAATAGCATGAAAAAGCAATTTCCATTGTGGTGAAAACAAAGCTTTAAAGAAAGTAAGACTTTCCCTACCACCCTCATAACCCATGGCTGCAAGGCCATCATGTATCTCTGTATTGTTTAACATGCTTAGTCCATTTTCATCATTTAGTCTCAAACTAGCCCTTAGCAGTACCTCAGTGACATAGATATTTCTATGATTCACCCTAGCCCTAACGCAAGGTTGATCAAAACGTGTACCTAACACAACAGTATTCCAAAATTGTTCAACAATAGGAATAGAGACAATGGGACTTACAGTAAGTGCAAAACGAATATGACTTCGAGATAAAAATCCAATTATCCCATGGAAACCAAGAGAATCATCATTCTGAGCAAGGTTCACAACTAAGTTGTGCTTAGAGATCACTTGTAAAGCAGCCATTAGTAATTTTTTATGATCGAAAAACTAGAGAGAAGGTTATAGAATTAAGAGATAAGAATAAAAGATTAGGTGAATCAATTTTATAATTGGAGTAAGTATTTATGTAAACAACAAACCCAAGCGCGAAGAAACTGCCAAATTTACAAAAGAGACCCTTAACAGTACAACGGATATGTAGCAGTACATGGAACATACTCGGTACTTGGATTTGTGCTAGCGTTACTTGGATCCATAACGGTACCTCACAAAGTTTACCAGTTCATGCATTCCACTATCATGATAACTTCTTTTATCTTATTCTATAAACCTGCAATCACATCAAAACACAAAACATACACTATAAAATAACAATTAGCATAAAAATTATATAGTTATTACCTCCCCTTAACATATGCAGTAGTTTATTGGTTGAGCATACCAATATGTGTCACCAAGAATTCAAATCTATTTGCATCAAATGCCTTGGTCAACAAATCAACTACATTGTTGTCTGTATGAATCTTCAAGACTTGAATAAGCTTTTTGTCATAGGCATACCTTATGAAGTGATGTCTTATTTCAATATGCTTGTCTTGGAGTGAAAGACTGGATTCTTGACAATGCATATAGTACTTTCATTATCAATGTAGATCTTGGTGTTCATGAAGTTGAACCCATAATCTAACAACTGATTTTGAATCCAAAGTACTTGTCCAAAACAATGAGCAGCAGCTATATATTCAGCTTCAGTTGTAGATGTAGCAACAATGGTTTGCTTCTTACACTACCATGATATGAGTCTTCTGCCTAGGAATTGACAACCTCTTATTGTGGATTTCCTATCATGTTTAACTCCAACATAATCACTGTCTGAGTAAGCTTCCAAATCAAAGGTAGAATCCCTAGGATACCATAATCCTAAATTAGGATGACTTTTAAGATACTTAAAAATCCTCTTCACAGCATGTAGATGTGACACCTTTGGATTAACTTGGAACCTTGAACAGGCACACACAACAAACATAATATCTGGCCTTGAAGTAGTAAGATACATCAATGAACCAATCATTGACCTATATAGATGAATATCAACATTTTCACCATGTTCATCTTTTGATTAAGCCTTCTTAGCTTCAAAAGGTGTGCTTGTACTTCTTGTATCCATACATGAAAACTTCTTCAAGATTTCAGCAATATATTTATCTTGGCTGATAAATATTCCATCTTTCCTCTGTTTGACTTGTAGTCCCAAAAAGAAAGTAAGTTCTCCCATATAACTCATCTGAAATCTTCCTTTCATCAAAGCCTCAAACTCTTCACACCATGATTTCTTGGATGAACAAAAAATAATGTCATCAACATAGACTTGTACTAGAATAATATCCTTAGCATTCTTTTTGATGAATAGAGTTTTGTCAATGGTTCCTCTCCTATATCCATGTTCTAACAGGAAATTGGATAAAGTTGCATACCAAGCCCTTGGAGCTTGATGTAGACCATAAAATGCTTTAATAACTTTGTCGACTCTGTTGGGGAATTTAGGATCTACAAAACCTGGAGGTTGTGAAACATATACCTCCTCTGAAATAGTACCATAAAGAAAGACACTTTTTACATCCATCTGATAGACTATAAAACCCATATATGATGCAAAGGCCAAAAATAACCTAATGGTTTCTATTCTTGCCATTGGTGCAAAAACCTCATCATAGTATATCCCTTCTTCCTGTCTATAGCCTTAAGCAACAAGCCTTGCCTTGTTCCTCACAACAACTCCTCTTTCATCCTTCTTGTTTCTGAAAACCCATCTAGTACCAATAACCCTTTTACCTGAGGGAAGATCCACAAGAATCCAAACCTTTTGTAGCTCAAATTGTGTTAATTCTTCTTACATGGCATCTACCCAACTTTCTTCATCAAGAGCCTAAGAAATGTTTTTGGGCTCTAATTGGGATAAGAAACAGGCAAACAAACAATGTTGAGTATCCTTATGATTTGTTCTTTGTTGTTGTTTGACATAACTCACAAGTGCATGAGTTTCAGTATTGGCTTGAAGTTGTCTTCTGGTTTGCACAGCAGACTTTGGATTTCCAATAATCTGAGTAGCAGGATGGTTGTTTTTGACTTTATGAGTGGGAATAGAACTGACTAGAATTTCAATTTCCAAATTATTGAAATCAGTTATTGCACCTTGTTCATCATAGGAAGCTTTGGAGAAGATTCCTTCAACTGGACTAGCATAAATGTCTTCATCGTCCATAGCTTGTAAAATATCCTCTAATGAATCAACAGACTTTGCAGATTTTGACTTAGTAGTACTTACAGATGAGGTACCGCTATGTGTAGTATGTACTGGTGAGTGTTGTGACTCAAAAGATTCATATCCTGAATGCTCATTAGCAGATGTAGCATTCTTTTCTTGATCTTGAAGCCTCTGGGGCTCTTGGGAGGCATGATCATCAGTTGATGGCATTATTTGCTTCTAGGGAGTAGCATCCATAGGAGAAACAGTAGGCATACTGGGTACATATATGTGAACATCATCATCTTAAGAGTCTGATGAAAAAGGTTCTCCTTGAGTACCTGACTTAGTTGTACCAATCTCCTCACCTGCATTGTTAGTTTGACAATCCTTTTGCACAGAATAGTAATCCATAGAATTAGTTAGATAATCCAAATCAAACATCCAAGCATAACCTATTCCTGGGATATTGGGTTTATTTTCTAAGAAATTAACATGGGCATTTTATTCAACCTTTTTAGATGCCAAATTATAAACCCTATATGCTTTACTTTGTAATGAATATCCTACAAGATATCCTGGATTGGATTTTCCATCAAACTTCCCCAAATGATCAAGAGTATTTAGTATAGACACATGACATCCAAAAGGTCTTAAATGACTTATGGTTGGCTTAATACCAGTCAAAAGTTCATAAGGTGTCTTGTTTTGAGGCTTGGTCACTAAGACTCTATTTAACACATAACATGCAGTATTGATTGCTTCTGCCCAACATGTATTTGGCAAAAGAGAATCAACTAGCATAGTTCTAGCAGCCTCAATTAGTGTCCTGTTTTCCTTTCAGCTACTCCATTTTGTTGTGGAGTCCTAGGATTACTAAATTGTCTCTTGATGCCTTTAGACCTACAAATTCAGCATTCTTGAATTTTGTCCCATTATATGTCCTAATGATTAAGACTTGTTTAGTAAACTGCTTTTCAACTAAAGTGATAAAATCCTTAAGTAATTCATTGGTTTCACTCTTAAGAGCTAAAAATAAAACCCAACTGAATCTACTATAATCATCAGTTATAACTAGGCAAAAGATCTTATGACTAATGCTCCTAATAGAAACTGGACCAAACAAATCCATATGCAATAGTTGCAAAGGCTTTGTCACAGAATTGACAGTCTTGGTCTTACAAGAGGTTCTATGTTGTTTACCTTTTTGACAAGCAGTACATGTGAAATCATTCTGAAAAGATTTGTTTGGTAACCCTTTAACCAAATTTCTATTCACCGATCTATTAAGATTCTTGAAATTCACATGACCTAACCTCCTATGCCATAATTTAGACTCATCATTAGAAGCCTTAGCTAGCAAACATGTAATACCACCTGTTGGAGTAATAGTATGAAGATTAAAGGTGTACATGTTTTCTTGCCTGGGTACCTTAAGCAGTACTTGAGATTCTTTAGACATCTCAAAGTCTTTGGAGAGCACCAAGCAGTCTATATCTGTAAACAGCACCTTGTTCTTCTTATCACACATTTGTAACACATAAAAGAGATTGAATTCATTTAATTCTTTCATAAAGAACACATCCTCAAATTCCAACTTCCTTGTATTGATTTTCCCTTTGCCAGTGATTCTACCTTTGCTACCTCCAAAGGCTACTGGTCCACCTCTGAATTCTTCAAATTTAGCAAGGAAATCTTTATTCCATGTCATGTGTCTTGAGCATCCACTATATACTATACCTTTATCTTTTAATTCATCAATTAGATGCCCCTGCACATAAACAAAACTTATTAGTTTTTAACAGGGACCCAAGCCACATTTGGCTTGGATCTTGTGGGACCTACATACTTAAGAGTTTGATAGGTATTTTTTCCAGTGAGACTACACATACTCTTATACTTCATGGTTCCAGTCAAATAATCAAAGACATAAGTAGGTTTGTTGTCTTTGAACCTTTTTGGCTTAAGTACCATTTTAGCAGTACTTGCTTGAACACACGGTTTTTCACCTTTAGGAACCCACATTTGCACTAGTTTGTTATTAGGCTTACTTCTAGGTGTTCTATCTTTCTCAACTACATTCTTAGAAGTCTTGTGGGACTTTAGTTTGACAGAATTTTGACCAGCGGTACTTGAGTTTGGTCTAGCAGTACTTACAGTTCTAGACTTGCCGGTACTTGGTTTACCAGACTTTAAAGGTACTAGACCTTGTTTCATAAGTACTGCTCTTGGAACAAAGTTCTTGGTAGAGATGTTTGTAACCTTATGAGTTTTAGCTACCCTTTTAGCATGATCAAACTTAGGTTTGTCATCTTTAGATCTCTGTTGCCTATTAACTTGTGCATTTTTCCCATTACTATTCCTTGTGACCTTTTGTGCAGCCTTTTGTTTTACAATTTTATCTTCATGTAAAGTGTAATCTTTGATAAAATGACTTAGACTACCACAAAAATAACATCCTTTTCTTCTCAAAGAAGACCCAAAAGGTTGTTTTGACTTAATTTTCTCAAAACCTATCCCACCCCTCTTGGTTTTATTATGTTTTGCATTATTATCGAATGCCTTGCTAGGAGTTTTTACCTGCTTGGGAGCAGAACTAGTTTTAGATATTTTAGATACAAAATTGCTCATTAAAGGTGGATAAACAATGTTTTTGGTCACAACAGATTTATCTTGGGTCAAAGTACTAGAGTTTGAATCATTAACAGCCTTTGATTCATCTAACTCTATACCTGTATCATTACTAGGGGCATGAAAATTCCTGATAATGATGGAGGAACTGCCTTCATTCCTTCAGCATATCTATCATTTTCGGGTGTATCATCTGGCTCACTAGAACTATCAAAAATCCCCTTTGATAAGTCCTTGTCAGTTAAAGTTATCCCAGGTTGGTCCTCAATATATCCTAGGCCTGACTTATCATAATACCCCATTTGTGAATTAATCAATTTACCCAATCCTTTAGAGGATCTTTGACAATGATTAATCACTTCCCCTTTATTATAAAGACTGGCTTTTAAAGCTTCATTTTCTGCTGATACTTTTATAAGTTGTTTTTCAAAAGCTTTAATTTCCACATCTTTTTCCCTCATTTGAAGAGTCAAAATACTAAATTTCTCCTAATAGTTTTGTTGACCCTTTTTATACAAAACTATATGTTCCTCCAGCATAGCAACACCCTGTTTAAAAGAATTTGTTTCTACAGTGCATGTGTTGACTTTTTGATACTGTTCATCTAGTTCTACTTTTAATCTATTAAATTTAAGAACACAATCTTTAGAACAAGGATGTACCTCAGTATCTTGATATGAGAGAGCCATCAAACCAAGCTCTTTTTATTCCTTATCTTTAGCCCAGTTCACCACTCCATCTACAGTTACTAATGCTTTGGTTCCTTTGGGACTCTTACTGTTTCCTTTTGGAAAGCTTTCAGAAATTCTTGGACTGGTTCTATAGCTGTTTTTAGACTTTTGACTTCTACTTTCAGCCTTGTCTCTAGTGCACTCCCTTGTAAAATGTCCATTACTTCCACAGTTATAGCATTCAAATTTAGACTTGTCATATCCTAATGGCTCATTAGGATCAACAGTCATCTTCCTTCCAGTCTTCTTAAAGAACCTATTAGATCTCACAGAAATTATAGCAGCTTGCCATTTGAGATCCATCTCTTCAACATCAACATCATCCATTTAGAACAAATCATTAAGAGTCAATCTTGGTCTGTTGTCTTGTCCAACAAAGAATGAGAAGGCATCATTGTCACTAAACAATGGTGAACATCTTCCTTGTGGATTTTGAGAGACTATAAGACTGCCTTCAGTACTTTGTGAGTAAGTACCGCTTGTAAGTCCTCCAGCAGTATTTTGGAAGTAAGTACCGCTGCTTGATCCACTAGCGGTATTTTGAAAGTAGGTACCGCCGTTACCTTTTGACACAAAAACCAAGTTAGACTTTGTTGTTGCTGCTGCTTTGGTCACCTCAACGCCTTTAACATCCATCTCATAAGCTCTAATATTGTTTTAGAGATGATCAAAAGGAATTTTATCCAGATCATCCCTTTTAATGAAGTGCATCGCCATTGCTTTCCATTCCTATGGAACACTCCTTAAGAATTTCATATTAGCTTCTTCATTAGGAATTATTTGTCCATAAACTGTCAATTGAATGAGCAGCTTACTGAACCTTCCATAGCCACCATGGATTCCTTCTATACTGGAAATTGAGAAATTATCAAATTCTTGTTTCAGAACAATCTTCTTCATCTTCTTATATTTGCCATTACCTCCAAATCTAATTTTGATGGCATCCCACATATCCTTTGCATCTTTGTAGTGATGAAAGCTAGGTAAGATGTCCTCTGAAAGTGCCATAGCCAAAGCAGTTCTAGCCTTTCTTTCTCTGATCTCCACTTGTACCTCCTCAGCAGTTACAACAGGTAAAGCATAGCATGTACCATCAGGCAACTAGTGTAACTTCTTAGGTGTATTCCCATTCTTGATAACTTGCCACAGAGTATGATATGTGTGATTCAAGTAATGTTCCATCTGCATAGCCCATGTCTCATAGTTATCACCATTGAGAACTGTGAGTTTGACAACAAAAAGAGTATGGGAGAGTGTTGTAGTTGTAGAAGTAACTATAGCATCTATGGCTTGAACACCTTGTGGTGGTGCAGGATGCACAACTTGAGGTTGTCCCTGTGGTATTGAATCAAGATCTGAAATGTCTTACAAGTGAGGGTCATCACCAGGTTGAGACATTGAGTTTTAGTGTGAGTGGAGTTTTTTGGGGTTGTGTTCTTCTTTCTCAGAGTTTCTCAACAAGCTCTGATACCACTTGTTGATCCCTTTGATTGGATCTATATTCTGTTAAAAACTATTATAGTAGTTTGTAACCAAACTAAAACACTTTGAGAACTCTTACTCAATCTAAATAAGTTATGCGGAATCTAACTTATAAAGCACAGAAGAACAAAATTACTTTTAATTATTCGATTCTCTTATTATTCGACTTGAATGAGGTACATGAATGTCATCGTACCTATGTTCCTTTTATAGAGTAAGGAACCCTAGAAACCTTAGAATATTCTATAAAGATAAGTAAATCACAGACGATATATTATCAATATCTAACTATTAAGTATATCACATAAGATATACTCTAACTATAACTATGACATATCTTATACAAAGATACAGTCATCCTAATCAGTATAGCAATACTTACTTTATAAGTAGCAATACTTACTATGTACCGCGTTAACACTAACTGTACTTGAATAATACTAACAGTACTTAAATTACACTGACGGTACTTGACACTTAACAATAATTCCCAACAGTTATGGAACCCCCATAACTAGGTGAAACTGACATGCATGTATATAGCTCAGGCAATCTAAAATAAACATAACATATACTAAAAGTGTTTAAGACACGTAAACTACTGGGGAAAACGGATGGCTGCAAACGGGGAATCCTAATATAGGAAGGAATGTCCTTACTTAAGAACGGAATATTTGTACCTTATGTCCAGTAAATGAAGAAAAAAACGAACGCGGAAGATCACTCCGACTTCATGATAGCTACATAATAAAGGGGACATGAGTAAGTGTTTGTTTTACTTATACATACTTGTTATTTTTTTTTTACTTGACATGTTCTTAGCTTGTTTTACTTGTTCTTGTTTAATCATGTGTTTCTTAATGTTTCATGTGTTTTAGATTCATGTATGTCTTAAGTGTTGTAGTACTTGTTATAATATTATGAGTAACTTTCTAAAAATAGTAGGTTTCTATATATAGTAACTTTCCAAAAATACCAGGTTTTCATATATAGTAACTTTCCAAAAATAGCAAGTTTCCTTAAATAGTAAGTTTCCAAAATAGAAAGTTTCCATAATTAGTAAGTTTCCAAAAATAGAAAGTTTCCATATTTAGCATGTTTCCATAAATAGCATGTTATCATATTTAGTATGTTTCTATAAATAATAATAGGCTTATTAAATAATAAAATGACATAACATATAGTTTTTAATAAGCTTGTAATATGTCATGTTTTTAATAAGCTTGTAATATGTCATGTTTAATTATATTAAAAGTTTAATAGTGATTAAATACTTAGTCTAATCTTATAATTATTAATTAATAATGATATTACATGATAGCATAAGTTATTATTAATTAATAATAGTGCATGATTAAATAATCAAACTTTACCTTAAAATAATATTAATTAATTAAGCTAAGTTTTCTTAACTAATTAAATGTACATGAATAATTATACTAATAATTATTAAGTCCTAAATTTATTTAAATAAAATGAAAATAATTATATTCATGGTTTTTATTTAGGGTTAAGTCCATATATTAGCAACGTACTCTGTATCTTTTACACATCTAGGTAACTATGTCAATATATTACTATTATGGTGATTCAAAGTCGTTAATTATTTGAAATATAGGTAAGATTACCGGTTCATTCCCGGTTATAGCTAAAAGGTGACTGACACGTCATTTATAATTATTTTTTTGTGATGTGGAAATTCCAAATCAGATGTTGACTTATTTAATGGTTGACATGTACAGACTTACACTCAGTTATATAACACCATAAATAAACCCTTTACCCCAATCCAATTATTTTCCCCCAAATACTTATTCTCTCCCAAAACACTATCTTTGTAAGATTTAAAGAAGCTGAAAGAGACATGAGATCTTCTTAGTATACTCACAAGCCTATTTAATCTCAAGCTTAACACCAATTGTTTTTAATTCATCTCTGTAATTGTTTATCTCGTTGACATAATATTTCGCATCTACCAATGAGATATCAACAAACACAGATTCATTATGAAGATGATATGCCAGTTATGAATGACTCCGAAGGTGGTTTAATTTGTACCCAAAACAACTATTCAAAATAGATCTTTATCCAACTTCCGTTCAGAAAGACTTATTGCAAACAAATCCCAGTTTAAAAGCAATAACATATTTGATTTAGTTAATGGGGGTGACATGGTGGATCCGAGTTTCGTTTGTGTTAGGTGAAAGAGATGGGGGACGGGTTTTGTTTTTAATGTGTTTAAATGCGGGTTTGGGCTTTTGGGTATAAGATTCATGGGTTGAGTTTGGGTTTTATAATATAAGATTCACAACTGGAAAAAAGGTTTACTCACTTTTAAAAAATTAAGTTAAAAACAAATATACGTGGAAAATATTTATCTAGCTGGCGCAATTAACCGGTAATCTTACCTATATTTTAAAAATTTAGCCGGTTTCAGTCACCATAATAGTAATATATTGACTTGGTTACCTAGATGTGTAAAAGATAAAACGTATGTTGTTAATATATGGACTTAACCCTTTTATTTAAATAAATATAACATAAGTCATGATCATTAATTAATTTAATTTACCATGTATTAATCTAAATAAAATTAATTAATAAAATATACATACATGTTTTTACCAAACTAAGGCAAACACCCCTTTATGGTACCTAAACCCTAAACATAACACCCCCAAACTGCCTAACCAAGGCAACTGCTGCCTGGTTCCCAATTGCTACTGACAGCAGTAGGTTCCCACCGGCTGTAGCCGGTTCCTGCTGCTGGCTTGTCTTTCCCACTGAGGCCCTTCCCTCTGTTGCCACCGACTGAACACAACACCCCCTAGGGTAGCTGCTGCTTGCGACTGAGGAGAAAAGCCCAGCCACTGCACCCTTAGGGGTTGCCACTGGTGGTGGAAAAAGACCACCGAGACCTTTCTTTGTCTCGGTTTGTGTGTAAACCGAACATAAAAACAACCAAAACCCTTAACTCCATGATTTTAATCGTGTTTAACATGTATTAAAATTTCTTATTAATGGTTCATGAACCAATAAACGTAATTAAATAAAAGACAAGGATTAGATGATACCGTAATGCGTGTGTTTAACGAATTTGAAATATGAACACTATGCCCGGAATCCTAGAGATCAAAACCCACGATTCTTGTTCTTTGGTGTGGTGAATTCGACAGCAGAAAAAGAAGGAAGGAGAAAACAATCGTAGGTTTTTATTTTAGGGTTTTTGTTTGACTAAAAGTGTATAATATAATCTCTTATGGTTTACTACTTGGATTAGTTAACGGGCCGGGCCAAGGCCCTTGTTTCTTTTCTTTTGTTTTTGGACGCCCCAAACACCCTCCATACATATTTTATTTTTATTTTTGAGCCTAATTATTTATCACGTGTGTTCGTATCTTTACATGTCGTGTTTTATTTCTTGTTACGTTTTAAATATTATACGTAAATACTTATCGTGTATTAATAATAATATTAATGTACGAAATACTTGTAATAATTAATTAATATACGTAATAATTATATTAAATGCTCGTGATACGTGTTGTGTATTAATTAAGCATGAAGTTTAAATTTGACCGTGTTTTCGAGCATTTAATGATATTAGGTATTTTAAAGCGGGTTTTACATAGTCCGTTTGTTTGTTTTTGTCTTTCTCTCTTTTTGACCAATTTTCTTCAAGATTCTTTATTCTCTTTAAACCAAACATTTCTTAAAATCTTTTGGTTTTCCTTCTATCTTTTGCCTTCTCTATTTTATTTAAATTCCCTTCTCTTGGGTCATCTCTTATCACCTCAAAATGTCTTCCTCTTCAAACCTCAACCTAGACAACTCTTTGTTTCAACTCTCTAAACCCCAAGCTTCTTCTTCTAAGCTCTCCAATAAACCAAAACTTTCGGTCAAACCTAATTGGGTTAAAAAGAAAAAGGATCTCATTAAACCTTCTTCTCCCAAACTCTTCAAGACTTCTGGTTTTTCCCCAATTGAGTATTGGAACGAGTATTACTCTATCAGTCCAATTACCATAGAAAATGAAGCTCTTTCGACACCACCTAAGCCTTTCAACACCCCTCAACTAAATGACATCTCTTCTTACCCTAACCTCACAAAATTTTGTGATGATAACCTTCCATTTTCTTCACCAAATTCACTTTCTCCTCCACCACCTTCTCATTCTAATGATGCACCTCCTCCCTCTAATGACTTTGTCATGCATCATGGAACCTATTGCGCTTGTTGTAGGTTTCAAAAAATTGAACTTGCTCATATCTTTGACAACTTGAATTTTCTTGAATTTCTTCTCTCCCGACCTCCTCTTCGAGTATTTGTTCCCGTGAGCAAATCTCTAGAAGACATTCCATCTTCTTCTTCTACCGATTAAACACATTTTGTGTTCTAACCTTTTGAGTCAAAAAATTAAACTAAACAAATCTTAGAGAATTAATTTTACTAGAATAGGTGTTATAATTAGGTTTATTTTCTTATGTTTTTAATATTCATATTTCTATACATTCATATTTATATGTATGTTTTATCATATTTATTAAACTATGGTCTTAATGTGTGATTGTTATGTGTTTTGTTTCTTCTATTATCACATAATTGTTGACGTGAATTTTTTTGGTGATTCCAAAAATTCAATATTTTGACCATTTGACATAATATCTTCAAATTTGTTGGATGTTTCTTTTCTACCTCAAATCCAACATATTTGAGTTTATTATGTAACACAACTCTCTTTGGACGCAATTATTGACTTCCTAATTTGAGATTTCTTCTCTTTCCCCCCCAAATTATCTAGTAAATACTTGTGACTATTGCTTTTACATGGATATTTCTTTCTTTCTGCTAATCCTTGTATGTAACTTGTCACTATAATTCGATCACTTGGTGCCCCAATCGAGAGGGAGTAAGCACCAAGGGGGAGCTTTTAGCAAATTCGATTCTTCTCTCCTTCAAAGACTCGTGCCACCTTTTTGCTTCAACAAAAGGGGGAGAAATGGTAGTGGATAAACTCGTTAATAATTCGAAAACTTTTGTTTTTACATAAATGAGTTTATAGTTTGCCGAAATAAAAAAGAGGGAGATTGTTAATGTAACCGATGCCTAAAAACATTAATTGTAATAACTAATCTTTCTTAGTTTTGATCACGACAAAGTGTAAAAACATTTATCGTTAAAGATAACCGTAAGACGAATTATTTAACGAACACTATCATTTAGGTAATAATCATTTAAATCTTACACAAACATATCTTAAGCATGTTTAGTGATTATAAAAAATGATTCACCTTAAAACTTACATTTAATTAAATGTGAAAAAAGATTTTTAAATAGACTTTCTTTTTAAGAATTTTTTTATAAAGATGAAAAATAGAAAGTTTGAATTTAGAATATTCCAAGATGAAATTGGATATTTTTTGTGAGGTATAAACCTCACCAGATGCACTTTCTCCACTACAGGACAAAAAGGAGCGTATTTGGAGCGCGGTGCTTTATAGGTGCCCGTAGTTCCATATATATAAGGAACCGCATGAACAATAATGAACCGCGGGCAGACTAGCCGTTGGCTCTTTGTCCCTATAAATAGTGTATCATTTTCCCATTTTCCATTTTCATTGAACCTTTTTGTACTCATGCTTCTAAATGTCTTTTCTATATTTTAATCATTAGTAAATGATTACTTAATTTGTTAAGTAATTTTACTTATGATTATCTCCTTGATCCCCTTTTTCATATGTCTAAAGAGAAGATCACTCACACACTTGTGATGTGTTAAAAGATGAAGCCTTGATAAAGATCATCCTTCTAATGATCTAGTCATGTTCATCCTGTTTATTCATTTAAGTCTTGTGTAGATCCAAGGTATATGTGTATACTTGAATGAGTCTTGTGTGTTAGTTCTCACTTATCTTTAGAGTGATGTGAGTATGTGTGTTGTGTGTTTTAATTCTCACTTAGCTCTAAAGTGATGTA
Source organism: Glebionis coronaria (assembly GCA_025667525.1). NCBI lineage: Eukaryota > Viridiplantae > Streptophyta > Magnoliopsida > Asterales > Asteraceae > Glebionis > Glebionis coronaria. The sequence continues at coordinate 177,093,923 of CM046874.1, forward strand.
AGTGTTAGTGTGTTGTGTATAAGTTCTCACTTAGCTCTAAAGTGATGCAAGTGTGAGTATGAGTATGTTAGTTCTCACTTAACCTGAAAGTGATGTAAGTGTGAGAGATTAGTGTAGATTGGTTCTAGTTAAGATTAGAACTCGACATCTAGCCTTGTGTCGGTAAAAGGAAATAGGCGACGAGTGTAGATTGGTTCTAGCTAAGATTAGAACTCGACATCTCTACTTGTGTCGGTAAAGGAAATGGGCGACTAGAGTAGATTGGTTCTAGCTAGGATTATAACTCGACATTTAGCTTAGTGTCGGTAATTGTTGTAAGCGACGATATAAGGTTTTCTCTGCCAAGAATATAGCTTGTAGATATAGTGAAAATCTCGAGTAAGGTGTACTCGAGGAGTGGTGTAGGAACGAAGAGAGATCTTCGTTGCCGAACCACTATAAATCCTTGTGTTTCCTTCTTTACTCTTTACTTATCATTGTCATTATCTTTATTCATTCATTATCATGATATCTTGATATAGAAAATGCTTTTGAAAAAATGTTAATTCGCCTAACTATTACGTATGAAACAATTTTTCAAATAATAGTCACGTCTAATGGCAAGCATAATTTTTATTAGGGAAACTATTCAACCCCTTCTAGTTTCTACAATGTTGGCTCCCAATTTGATTTACTAGTTCTTCTCCTTGATTGAGTTCAAGAAGGTATGTATTTTAATTCTCTTTTATGTTAATTATAATTGCATATGCGATCCTTTATTTATGTTATTATTACTCTCGATGTCTCAGTTTATATGTGATATATATTGTTGAACTTTATCAGCATTAATTCGTATAGTTAATAGAAAAATAAGTTACTAAAATTTGAGAAAAAATTTATTCAAATTATTATAGTTTAAACCATTAAAAATAAGTTACTCAATTTTTCACCGACTACATAGGTTACTGTTACTATTACCACACTTTAAGAAGTTATTAACCTTTTATTTTTACATAATCCAATGTTCATAATAAGTTACTAGCAGGATACCCGCGCAATGCAGCTGCGGGTATCATGTGAATATATTTTGCGACAAGCAAATGTTATTCGCTTAAACATTCTTCTAACAAACATATAAAGAATTTCTGTAAAAAAACACCCGTAAGATTTAGGCGGAGGCAGTTGTGACACATGTGGTGAAAGATCGTGTAATGTGAGAGGATGATTTGTTCGTGTGTTTGGGGTTATTTATATCCATAATGTTTGAGGAGGTATTAAAGACAAAAATTAAAAGGATATTTATGATAGACGTTTTATTTCCTTTGTGTATGAGGGCTGTGTTTTTATTTCTTGTGTAAGTTGATATATAATGTTGACTACACATAAATGCATTTAAATGGTTGTTGTTACTCACATTTTATTAAATGAGCTTTACTAAATCATCAATGCTAGTTATTAGAAAACGCAAATATTAAATCTTGAAAAATTGAAGAATGTATATGATGAACATTGACTAATTGGTTGTATATTAATTTCATAATAAAGAAATGTTTAAGACTGAATTTTTAAGACTACCAAATATAGAAAGAAGGTAAATGATTTATAAAGTAATATAGATTCTTAATAAAGAAATATTTAAAACTGAATTTTTAATACTACTAAATATAGAAATGAGATAAATGCTTTATAAAATAGTATAGAATATGTTCAAGTTATAAGTAAAATCAAGTAAATGTAAGGAGCAAACTATTCAACTCTCTTTTCTAATGTTTATATATTTATGTCAGTCTTATTTAAATGTGGTTTAGAAATAGTAACCTCCTATATGCCTAATTGCTTATCTCGATCTACTAGCAAGTCACTTCGAGACTCCGTGTCAGACAATAGGAAAACGGTAAGCTTCTGAAGGCATGAAGCATGAACTACATTGAAGGCATAAAGCATGAACTACAACTTTATCACAATAAATATTCATCATAAAAATAATTCAGATGTAGTAGTACTTTGAATAAATGTATCGCAAATAAAAGGTAATATGGTAATTTGATAGTGTATAATCAGTTCGTGCACTATATAGTGTTACGCATAAATATCTTTTATTTATTTAAGATATATGTTTATACATTATGTTTATTTGTTTAGAATCTTTTATGTTTTATGTTTATCTTCTAAAATAGTATTTAAGGTTTCATAATGTAATCATCTATCAATCAATCAAAATTAATCAATAAATCTATAGTTTATCTTCTCTATTTCTTATCGAGCAAGCACACACTTGAAGTGGTGCTATCTATCTTGATACACCTTAACCGGGTCGTATCAATTGGTGCTTTCATTTAGAGCCCTCAACTCGTTGAGGGTTTTTGATCTAGGGTTCCAATCCAAAATAAATTAAAAAAAAAGTATTGTTCATCGACAGTGTACTGTTCATCAGAGGGCTATTGTTCATAGACGTACTGCTCATCGGTGCACTGTTCACTAGGTACAGTTCACAGAGTACTGTTCATTGGTACTGTTCATCAGCGAATTTTTTTCCAGATGTATTGTTTATGGCATCGGGCAATAGCGATCGGAATGCATTATCTAGCGCTCTTGCAAATGGGTACGGTGATCGAATATCAGAGTGAGTTTAAGTATCTTATAACTCGAGTAACAGGTATCTCTAAAAGTTTACTTGCCTCGTTTTATATATCCAAACTTAAACCCAAGCTACAACTAGAATTGTTGAGGTTTTACCCGAAACCTACAACATTAGGCGAAGCCTTCTTTTTAGCCCGTATAGTAGAGACCTATCTTGAGGCAATTGTTGAAGAAAAGCAAACCATTGAAAACAAAGCGGCTGATTCTTCTACAACACCTAGCGTTGCACTAGAAGTTGCACCCGAATAAGTGGAGAATGTTACATCTGGACCTAACAAAGATCACCTTCAGCTTGTTGGGGGAATCACGACAGCTTATTCGTGAATCGCAACAGCATACTAATGAATCATAACATATAGTTGATGAATCGCAGCTTATGTTGGGTGAATCGCAACTTATGGTTGGTGAATCGCGACTTGTGGATAGTGAATCACATCTTGTTGTTGATGAATCGCTCAAGAAAGCCACATGGTTTGTTACATCCGAATGGAAGGAGTGTAGATCAGAAATACAAAAATTGTTACTTCCCGAGCCAAATAACAAGTTAAAACGGGGTGTGCAAATGCTTAGGAAACGTTTCAAAATTTGGGACCTGGGAATCAAGAGTGTTTCTCAAGACGTCACCTTGAGGGCAAGGTGAATTCAAAGAAGGGTGGAATGTTACACATGAATAACTTTTATTTATTCAGGATATATGTTTAGGTTTTATGTTTATCTGTTTAGGATCTTTTATGTTTTATGTTTATCTTCTAAAGTAGTATTTAAGGTTTCATAATTTAATCATTTATCAATTAATCAAAGTTAATAAATAAATCTCTAGTTTCTCTTCTCTATTTCTTATGGAGCAAGCACATGCTTGAAGTGGTTCTATCTATCCCGATACACCCTAGCCGGGTCGTATCAGCAAAGGTGGGGGTTACATTACCAAAACAAGGTTTTAGGTTGTCAAAACGCGAGAAAATGATGATTGGACTTTGTCAATCATTTGAAAACTCAGTCATGTTTTGCAAACACAATAAGCAGATATTTTTTTTCAAAACGCACTCTCAAATACCTGTGCAGATTTTAATAAAGGATTTTGATGGCGTATAGCATGGATACTGCCCAGTGGGCTTAAACCCATACACCAAACCTTGGGCTTAGACCCAATTACACAAAATCCCACCACGGTGGCAAAAGCTCCAAGCGGGTCCGCTCCCAGCAGGCGGATCCGCAACGCAATAACCGGGCATACTTATGTCTGAGACCATACAGACAAGTCTTCTAAAGATTAATCCGCAGGACACAATTAGCTCACAAACAAACAAATTATCCTTTGGACCACAAAGGCCCACTCCCGAGTAGTAACTGAGAAACAGGGAAAGGCCCAGTACTTTACCCTATAAATAGTACCACTTGCACTCCAAACGAGGTACGATTTTCTCACTCATCTTTACACACACATATATATCAAACGATATGAATACTTACTCTCACACTAGAGTCTAATCCTGGTGTTCGTCCCCACGGTAAGGACTAATGGTATTACTCTACGTGTAAAGGAAATCGTCGATCACATATCTTGATAGTACAAGATCCCCTCACAACACAAGGCATCTAAGAACCTCCCGACGAGTGCTTAGATCTACTTTCAACCCCGACCAATCACCGTACTAACAACTTTTATATAGATCAGTAAAGCTCTAACAAAGTAATAGATGAAAGAGAGACAAGCCTATGATCCATCAATTTTCCTCTCCCTCGCCTAGAAAACTCTCCACCAAGAAATCTCCATCGCCTCACTTTTCGTTCCAATCTAAACATATCATTTTCTCTAACGGCCGGCTTCGGCCGGTCGTCCAGACCTTTTATCTTTTGTAGTTTCGTTTGTAAAGGTTTCTCTTTCTCTTATCTCCCATAATAAAAACCCTTTTGCCTATGGATCTGCAAATTTGTCACATCCACGATGGCTTGTTGCTATGGTTTGTTGTTCTTCTTCTCAAATCTGTTCCGCTCCATGGATGGCTTGCTGCTGCTTTTAGATTTGGATTTAGATTTGTTTGGCTTATGTTTGGCTTCTTATGGGATGTTACGTTTTATCTTTTATGTATTTATGTACTTTGTGTACTTTTACTCCAAGCTATACCTTTAGATGGGTGTGTCCACTAAAAGCACACATTGATGAATCCCCCCACCCTTGTATTGTGTTGGTGCACGGTGTCATAATCTTTATGGTGTATGTCTTGGTTTGGCTCAACTTGTTACCTCGTATATTTTGTTTGACAAATCGGTTTCGATTTTATATTATTTGTTCGATGTAACTTGTTTTGTTCAACTTACCTCCTTAATGAAGAGTGATATGAAATTATTGTTGAAAAAATATATATATAAATATAAACACTACATCCATTTCTATAAATTGTTAGTAGTACTTTTAATTTTGTGAACTACATAATAAATTTGGTTAGCTACTGTTGTTTCACTTAACTCAATTTTTTGACAAAGAAAGTAATCAATGCATCTTCTTGTTATTAGAGTATCTCTAATGTTAAACCTCTTTAATAGCTTTTAGTCTTCAATTACATTAACTTTATTAGCTTTTTAGTTATCATGAACCTATTGTTTCAAGGGAAAAACTAAAACCACAAAAGCTTTACAAAATCAAATCCACATAATGATGTGTCTTGTAAACTATTGGCTACACATATGAAAGAGAATTAAAAAGTAGATATGAAACACCACTAACCATAAGACACATCATTTTGTAAAACCTTTTGTATGAATTTTTTTGTGGCTCTAGCATTCCTCTTGTTTCAATGATAAAGCTTTTTACAAAAGCTTTTAGAAAAGATAAAACATAATTGTTCAAGCCATAATTTAAGAGCATCTACAATGCTCCAATTATTCAATGATTTTAAGTATTTAAGGCATTTAATGTGTTGTATAGTTATTGGAGTTTTTTATCAACTACTTGTTTTAAAATAACTTATTTACCAATGTATGGTTTGTTTAAAAATATTTACTATTATATAATGCTTCGACAGTTTCACTTCTTTTAAGTCAATAAATGAAGCTATAAAAGTCATGATCAACTCATCCTCCATGCTTTATAAATTTATAAGTCATATTTTATGCATGGGTTTTTAAATTTTTAGCGTTGCTGTAAGTATAAACTACTTAACCCATTCGCTAAATTTCATGTTAAGACCTTTCGCAAATAAAAACTAATTACAGCTGCTACATCTACGAGCTTGTCAATTCATAGAAGTGTATCCATGTCATCATGATGAGTCCAAAACAACATTCACGTGGCTTATATCCCTTCTTATGGTTAAAGTCATAAATAAAATAAATTTTGCAAATGATAATAGAACATTAAATAAAAATTAATAGAACATCAATAACATTAGAAATCAACTAAATAAGCACAAAAGGTAAAAACGTTAAGAGCACACGATATAACTTCAAATATACAAAAAAAAAATCAGATATTCAAAATAAAAAAATTCAAAAAATCAGAAAAATCTTTCTTGTTGGTTTACGCTAAAATCAAACTTACAGGTATAATTTCAGATATTCAAAAAAAAATTACATAAAAAAACGTTAACGCAAGTCACGGTGTAGTTGGCTGAGCCGTGGACCCGTGTTATGGCTCATAACGTCGGCTGGTAGTTGCCAACTAAACCCCATAACGCGACTCACGATATGATATGATTGGTTGAGTCGTAAGCTCGCATTATGATGACCAGCCAACCCATAACTCAACCATACAGTGCCCTCTAATAATAATGATACATTAGTTTGAATAATGTTGTTAAAAAAGGAACTTAGAATATTGAGGTTTTTTAATTTTAACCTTAACCAAAAAGAAATATAATTTGAAACCAAAAACCAAGCACAAAATAATCATGCAATATTTGGCTACAAAATTCTAAAATGAATTGATTATGAATGCTAATATTAGCCATATACGAGTAAGTTAAAGGCGTAAATACACATGTTGTTTGGAGTCTTTTTATTTTTACAATTTATCATTTGCCTTTAATGAAGATATAAAATTATGTTATTATTAAAATAGGTAAGTGACACTATAGAATAGTCAATATTTTCAAAGAAACTATATATTGGTAAATAAGTTTTTTAAACACAATCAATCGGTAAAAGACTCTAGTTATTGTCTAAAGTTTTTAGGAAAGACTTTTAGTTTAGCAAGTTTTTGTAAAAAGTTGAGTAAAAAGCTTTTCACACAATTCAAAAAATCTTCTCAAAACACTTGATGGAATTGTAAAAAGCTTTTGGGTGTTTTACCCATTGGACACACTCTAATGCAAATAGTATTAAGTAAAATGCTTTAAAGGGTTTGGAGTTATAAAAGTCATTCTAAAAGACTATTGAAATTTTTTTGTTATGCAATGGTAAAAAATCATTCTATAACTTTTTATAATAATAAGATAAACCTTTGCATCGAAAATCCTGTTACTAGGTATCATGCCTTTGTGATAAAAACATATGATTACCTAAAAATGTTCACATCACATGAACACAGAGTCACATGTCACATGTCACATGCTCATCACCGATACCTTATTCTTAATTCCATAAACATGGAGTACTATTTGATTAGTTAATATTAAATGAGATCCATTGCATTAAACCAGCCAGGTATACATACAACTACACATTGATCTTAATGCATCATGGGGCTATGGTCAAAGGAATCACAAAGGTATAGTATCTTAATAAAATGTACAAATACACATACGTGTACAAAATAATTCTTTATACGAGTACAAGTTTTAACATAAGACAATATAATTACTTTACGTTTATTATTAAATTGTGTGCAGTGACTCTGACCAATAGCAAGATGCAGTGAATAAATAGATCGTAGAATTTAATAAAACACAAGTTAAGCATCGTACGAACCAATAGTGTGAGGGGAAAGAAAGCTGCTTACCAATTTTCTACAAATAAATTACTCCAGAACAAATATATAAGTTTTAGATCTAAACCTTTAGGTTTTATGGAATTTATATTTGCCTCCCATAGTATCGAACAAAATACAAGCGTAGTGAAACTACTAAAACACCTCCGCGATAGACTAAAACAAGAAAAATGTTTTCTATGAAGACGATCTTAATAGTATTGTTGAGAAAAGATATGTATATGTAGCGTGTAACACCTTTGGGTGAAAAACTTGTTATATGTTACCAATATTTTCAAAAGTTATATAATAATATAAATAAAATTTAAGTGTAAAAACAGTTCTCAGAATAGCACAAATTAAAAGATTTCACTCATATAATTTTGTCAAAACATTGTACATAGTTTGCTACAACACCTATCTTGTCGTTATATGCATTCATATGCTACTCATGCGAAAGTATATCGGTTTTATTAAATATTAATAACATTTTGAAGAAGTTTTGAGCATCTATCTGTTAATTTGATAACTTTAGGTCGTTTATGAAAAAAGCTTCACTATCTTTGGAAATCACAGTTTATGATTTTTTTTTTTTTGCCGAATAGTTAATGGGTTATATGCCTTTAAAACCTACACGTACAACACTATTTCATGTCTCCAGTGACAAAGGTTCTAAGCAACTACCAAGACTACAAAGTATGTTCATCATAACCTAACAGTAAGCAATAAGTAGTAGCAGTAAGCAGTAACAGTAACAATAGTTTGTTATATAAAAGTGTTGGATAACGTAGTTGTACTTGTAGCTGTCAGTATTAAACGTAAAATTACGTAAATAAACATATACAAATTAACATAAAAATTCTTTAAATAAATAAAAATGCTATATATGTAACTTATAAGCCAAAATGCCGATGCTAGATCTAAATGCTTCTAGAAGAAACGTTTGAATAAGAATGTTACACACGATTCAACCGCTAGTTGCTTTAGCTGAACAATCACCATATTTAAAACCCTGTCTGTTCGAAAACGCTCCAAATGCTTGCTACCAAATTTATTCTAAATAATCTACTCCACTAAAAAGCACTTTGTATTGTTTTGGGTCAAAGATACACTTTATCCAAACCTAGGAGCTAAACTGTAAATTTTTGAAAAAGGGGAAGTCTTCACTTCCATGTGTATAGCACAGGACATCAATCTAGAGAGAGAGAGATTATAGTTGTAGTTACACATAAACACATGCATTTTCACACACATTAACACCATAATAATAAAAATATAGATACACTGTATATACTATATCAATATCAAAATCTTTTTTATTTTAATGTGGTTGAGTAATAGAAATGAAAGCATTGCCTTAAATCATGTTAAGCAACCATTTCTGTTTTTATTTTGCTCATTTTCATATTGAGATGTGAGCCTTTAACCTTCATTTTACTCTATCTTTCATTTCTTTATATATACTTTAAACACATTACAGCAGTTTCCTCTCTTGATAATCAACCATTTGATTTGAAACTTTGTGTATGAGTTCAAATCACATTCATTTGAAAAACCCTTAAGTTAATTTGATTCTTGTTGGGTGAATTATAAGATTTTTTGTTTTTGGTTTTTAAGTTGTGGGTGTTGTTTATTTATGCTTCATTTTATAAAGGGTGTCATAAATTGATGATTCTTGGATCAAAGAGTATATTAAGTGTGTGATTTGATTCTTTGATGTTTTTATAGTTTATAGGTTCTGTGTGTAAATATATTGGTTTAAAGGAGATTTTTTATTCCTTTTATGAATCTTTCAGTTTTACAAAAGAAAGAAAAAAAAATACAGATTTTTTTTTTTAGTTTTATAAGTTATAGCCAAACAGCCCAATTTGTTTTTTTAGCTTTTGGGTAAAAAGGTTTAATATTTTTTATTTATTCAAATTTCAAAGTTGGAAATGGTGGATGTTGGTGATAGTATGTGTTGCCAGTGTGAAATGAGGCTTTCTGAATATTGTAAGGATTGTGCTAATGTTGATATTGCACAACGATTTGGAAACAATAAGATTCATCCTTCGGATTCGCTTGAATCATTTGATAGACGGTCTCTTCAAGCTGTATCTGTGCGGCGTTCATCAGCAAGGTACACAGATCGTTGTATTTTGTAGATAGAATTCGTTTTTAGTTGCTATTTGGTTTTATGGAGTTTGAATTGTGTATATTGAATTGTAGGAGTGATGAAGATGAGGCAGATGATTCTGCAAAAAACTTTTATAGTCCATATAGTCTTGACAATTCCGATGTAGATTCAAGTAGCGTTAGTACTAGACACGACTTTAATAGTTTAGTATCGGTTGGTTCAAGTCCCTCGGATAGTCCTTCTAGGATACAGATTGCTTCAAGTAAACTTAGGGATTGTATAAATTCGGATGATCAAGGCACACCAAGGTCATCAAATGATGGTTCATTTGAGCAAGAACACTTGGCTGTTTTAAAAAGCCAAGAACAAGGGATTTATGATGATATTTCAATCTTTAATGAGCAATGTGAGAAATCTCCTATGCCGTTAGATTTTGAAACAAATGACCGTATTTGGTTTCCTCCTCCACCAAACGACGAAAATGAGGACGGAGAGAGTAATTTCTTTTCGTATGCTGACGATGACGATGAATTGGGAGACTCGAGTGGTGCATTTTTGTCACCCCGGAAGGACACACTACACGAAGAGCATCAGGAACCGTTAAAAATTGTAGTCCAGGGGCATTTTAGGGCGCTCGTGTCACAACTGTTACAATCAGAATTCAACTCAACAGAAAAGTGGCTTGACATAATAACATTATTAGCATGGCAAGCGGCTAAATTTGTGAAACCAGATACGAGCAGAGGAGGAAGTATGGATCCTGGTAACTATGTAAAAATTAAATGTATAGCATCAGGAAGTCCTGCTGAGAGGTAAATGACTAACTCTGCTATTGAATAGTTTTTAGCATTTGCGTTTTATGTAGTATTGGTTCATTAATGAAATAATAACTTATATTTGGTGCAGTGCATTTGTTAAAGGTGTAGTCTGTACAAAGAATATAAAGCATAAACGGATGACTTCGCAATACAAGAATGCAAGAGTACTTATATTAGGAGGAGCACTTGAATACGAAAGATCAAATGATCAGCTATCTTCTATTGAGACACTACTGCAACAGGAAATGGATCATCTGAAGATGATTGTTTCAAGGATAGAGGCTCATCGTCCAAATGTGTTACTGGTGGAAAAAACTGTATCTTCATATGCACAGGAGTATCTCCTAGCCAAGGATATTTCATTGGTATTGAACATCAAACGGTCATTATTGGAGCGTGTATCTAGGTGCACTGGTGCCCCAGTAACTCCCTCTGTTGGTCATATTCTCACTACAAGGTTAGGCCAATGTGACCTCTTCAGAGTCGAAAGGGTGACGGAAGATCATGAAATCGCCAACCAACTCAACAGGAAACCATCCAAAACTTTGATGTTTTTTGAAGGTTGTCCGAGACGTTTGGGTTGTACTGTAAGATTTCCAGCATTAATCTTTTTCTTTCTGAAATATGTCCAGTTTATTCTGCTGTTACTCATTATTTTATCATTGGTTTTAATAGGTCTTGCTAAAAGGCTCATCTCGTGAAGAACTTAAGAAGGTCAAACATGTCATTCAGTATGCAATCTTTGCAGCTTATCATTTATCCCTGGAGACTTCTTTCTTGGCCGACGAGGGTGCTAGCTTACCCAAAATGATTATAAAGCCCTCAGTGCCTGAACCAGAGACAATAAATCCTGATAATTCTTTATCTACTCTCTCTAGTTGTACTGTTTCCCCACCTTCAGAAGTCACCGATTCCTCCATATTTATTGAGGGACATGACACACCTGTTGAAAGTCAAAGCTCTTCCCCTCTGGCGGATAGAGATATCGAAATAGTCTCTAATTTATTAGGCGATGATCTAGAAACAACTACAGATCAAGATGATAAGCAGTTAGAGGAATACTATCCAGCCACTGATAATAACCAGAGTATATTAGTCTCATTTTCTAGCCATTGTGTGGCAAATGGAACTGTATGTGAACGTTCAAGACTTCTGCGAATTAAATTTTATGGCTGCTTCGATAAACCACTTGGGAGATACCTTCAAGATGATCTTTTTGATCAAGTAAGTTTATTTGACATATTATTATCATTATCTTTTCTTGTACATACGCTATAAAGATTGAAGATTTACCATATTTATTCTCATGGTTTTCTTTGGATAGACATCATTGTGTCAATCTTGTAAGGAACCAGCTGAAGCCCATGTGACATGCTACACTCACCAGCAGGGAAATCTAACAATTAACGTTAGACGTCTTCCGTCACTAAAGTTATTTGGGGCGAAAGAGGGTAAGATATGGATGTGGCACCGTTGTTTGAGATGCACCCATGTAGATGGGGTTCCACCTGCAAATCACAGAGTGGTCATGTCAGATGCTGCTTGGGGACTCTCGTTAGGGAAGTTTCTAGAACTTAGCTTTTCAAATCACGCTACTGCTAATCGTGTTGCTAGCTGTGGTCATTCTTTGCAAAGAGACTGCCTTCGATTCTATGGGTAATAAGATATTCAAAGATCTAATTTCTTATAGAAAATATATGCACATATTTGTGTATGAGTGATTAACTAAAATTTTGTTTGCTTCAGAATGGGGGATATGGTTGCATTTTTCCGCTACTCTCCAATTGATATTCTTTCAGTCCATTTGCCTCCACCCGTTCTTCAATTTGGTGACCATGTTCAACAGGATTGGTTGAAGAAAGAAGTAGCAGAGGTACATATATAAAAATCTAATCTTTCATGTTTCTTGTATCAGATTATTATTGGACTAAAGTTAGTCCTTTTTTCGGTTGTCAGCTTTTGAGCAAGACAGAATCTTTATACGAAGAGATTCTCGATGTGCTGAATGGGATTGAAGCAAAGAATGAGTCTGATGAGTTAACTAATCACATTATCGAGTTAAAAGAACAGCTAATGAAAGAAAGACAAGACTACCTTGTAAGTTTAGTTGCATCAATTCAAACATATACATCATATCAATCAAGTTTCCATCTCACTTTGTTTTTTTTTTCCTTGTAACAGGAGCTTCTTCAGTCTTCTGGTGAAGAAATAGATGTCTTTGAACTAAACCGTTTAAGACATTCACTTGTCATGGGTATGCATTTCTGGGACCGACGAATCTGTTCACTAAATCTTTATGGAAGGAGTTCTAATTTGAAACCATGTAACGATGCCGCATCCTGGAGAAGTGATTCCATTCCCGAGGACGCGATATACGAAATTGAACAAAACGGATCATCTGACAGCATTTCTGACTCATTGTCAATGTCATTTGATCTATGCAAGCATGACGACTTACAAACAGATATCGAACAAATGACTTCACTAGAACGTGCCCCTTCAGCTGCATCCGTTTTGTCAGATAGTATAGACTCAGCATGGGCTGGACCTTTAAAACCTGCGCTTAATCCTTCACAAACAGGCGTAAATGAAGCACCATTTGTCAACCCGCAGCTCAGTAGACTTTCCCCCTCACCTGCCAGAGTTTATTCTTTCGATTCTGCAATAAGACACCAAGATAGAATCAAGAAAGGGTTACCTCCTTCTTCGTTGTATCTTTCAACGCTCAAGTCATTTCATGCTTCTGGAGATTACGTTCATATGGTTAGAGATCCTGTGCGTAACATACAAAGAAGAAGTTATTCCCAAGTGATTCCTGGTGATGATAATAAGTTGGATTTTACTTCGTTTCTTTCATCCACGTCTTTTCTTCCAGAAGGCGCTCGTTTAATGATTCCTAATGGTGGTCAGACTGACATAGTGGTTGCGGTTTATGACAATGAGCCCACTAGCATAATCTCATATGCTCTTACTTCTAAGGAACATGATGATTGGGTTACGGATAAGTTAAGTCTCTCAAGAAACGGTTCAGCTTGGCAGTCTTTTACGTCGGTGGATCAAGATTACACATATGGAAGCTATGGATCAGAAGATCCATCTATGGCAATGGGGCCATTGTTTACTGATCGTAAAAGTTCTAATCATGTAACAATTCCTTTTGAGGATGAATCTGGTGCTGATGGAAAGGTTAAATTCTCTGTGACGTGTTATTTTGCTAAACAGTTTGATGCTCTTAGGGAAAAATGTTGTCCAGGTGAAATGGATTATGTTCGGTCATTGAGTCGTTGCATAAGATGGAATGCGCAAGGAGGAAAAAGCAATGTATATTTTGCGAAATCTTTGGATGAAAGGTTTATAATAAAGCAAGTCACTAAAACTGAACTTGAATCATTCGAAGAATTCGCTCCAGAATATTTTAACTATTTGACTGATTCTTTGAACTCGGGAAGTCCAACATGTTTAGCAAAGATCATGGGAATCTATCAGGTTTGTCTCATATTTTCACTAATTTTTATCATCTTGTTGTTGATGTAATTATGCTGAAATATGAATGTGTGATGGCAGGTGACTGTGAAGCACTTACGAGCCGGCAAAGAAGCAAAAATGCATGTTTTAGTAATGGAGAATGTGTTTTTCAAGAGAAACATTTCGCGGGTTTATGATTTGAAAGGGTCACTAAGGTCGCGTTACAATTCAGATACGACAACAAATAAAACACTCCTTGATATGAATTTGTTGGAGGCATTGCGTACCAATCCCATTTTTCTTGGGTGTAAAGCCAAGAGAAACCTTGAAAGAGCCGTTTGGAACGACACATCCTTCTTAGCAGTAAGCTTACTATCAAAGTCTTGAAAAAGATTTCAAATGTTATTACTATTTCTAATATTCTCATTGTTGTGCAGTCGATTGATGTTATAGATTACTCTTTACTCGTTGGAGTAGACGAAGAAAAGAAAGAGCTTGTTATAGGGACAATCGATTTCATGAGACAGTATACATGGGATAAGCATTTAGAAACATGGGTTAAAGCATCAGGAATTCTTGGTGGGGCAAAGAACGCGGCGCCAACCATTATTTCACCCAAACAGTACAAGAAAAGGTTCCGAAAAGCCATGACAAGTTACTTCCTGACCGTCCCGGATCAGTGGTCATCGTGAAAACGCCTAAAAGGGCGATCACAGATTCACAGAATGATATAAAGATTGCTACTTCGTATAATTTGGGGTTAACATTGACCCCTTGATAGGTTAAATTTTGTATAAAAATGTACTTATTACTTAGGTTGAGGTTATTGACTTTTTTTTTTGTCAACATTGAAAGAACTTGTACATGATCATGTGCAGGGGGGATGCAGAAGCTCCTGCATACGAACTTTCTTTTTATAAATCAAACTTTGTGGCTCAAAAATGGCAACTTTATATTATTGTTCATTTAATCATTGCACAATGCACATGCATAGCTTTTTTTTTTTTTTTTTTTTTTTTTGTTGTTTAAAGTCATTCATCAAAATTGGTCCCTCTATATTGATTCCACTTTTGAGCTTTACATCTTAGCTGTTGCATGGTTTATGATGATGATAAGTATACTTTCTCTTTTATGTTTTATGTTTTTGGTCGGTTTTTAGTGGGTTGATGTTAGACAATGTATGTGTAATTTCAAAAGGTACATTGACAATCTTTTACTCTGTCTTCTCTTTTAAGATATCATCTGCAAGTACCAATGTTAAGCCGAAACTTGGATGCAATTGCTTGTTTGGTTCCTGTTCATCGATTGATGCTTCCGTCTCACCTTTGTATAAGAGAGGCAAACTTGCTCGTACAGTCGTACAGTTTTAAGTTAACTTTTATCACGTCAAGAAGGTTATCTTTGTTACAAAATTACCCGTCTTGGCTAGCTTGCGTATGTTGAGTTTGTTAATTGGCTTCGTTACTACATATTTCGGTGCTAGAAAATATATTTTGAGCATTCAGCATTCCGTACTCTCTTTTTCACTTCAACATAAGATTATATTATTAGTTCTACTTTCTTAAACAAAAGAAAATAAACACCTAGTATAGGCTTAAGATGGCGAAAATACATACATCGATCAGAATGAGAATACAAAATTTCATTCCACAGCACCAGAGAGCTACTTGTACAAGAAGAAGAAGAAAAAAAACGAATGTGTTTTCTAACCATCAGATTTGTAGTTTCATATTTTAGCTAAGTACATATCAAAATACAATAGTTAGTTAAGCATGAAACTAGAAATATAATGACTAGAAAACTGATTCATTTTAAGAAAAGAAAAACGATATGACTGAATCATATACAGATATATCACTCTTCTTGGCTACTGTGTTGGTGTGATGACTGTTTTTCACATCCATGTGGGATCTTCAGCAGTAAGTTCCTGGCTTACTGGTAGAAATCCTACTCTTTTCTGCAAAATATAAAGAAAAGTATTAATTAGTTATTTTTATGTCATTGTTAAACCTTTTAAATAAACAATATAAAAATGTTAGTGTGATTTATTTTTTTCTGGTTGTTCAAGTTGTGTGAAACTTTCCCTCTAATGTTATATGGATGTTAACGCTATTAAGTATTAAATATGTGAAATCATTTTAATTTGGATGACTTTTTGTGCTTTTATTGACCAAGTACGTGTGTGTTTATTGAAAAGTTTCAACTTTGACCAAGGTAGCCATGTAGTAACAAACTAATATGTCCTTTTTGACCAGTTAAAAACGCAACTCTCATGTCTTTTTTTATTAATTTCTTCTAGTAACCATGATTTTCTGAGTTTTCAACTGACTAGTTCATGATACTGTATGTAAATCATTATACCAAATCAACTTATTAATTACATGACGTTAAAGTCATAACATGGAAGAAATCTAGAAAATTATGTGAATTGTTAACATTAGTTTGACAAATTACGTTTGACAAGATATATAACTAACCAAGACTTTCAGAGCAAATTGACAGGACACCAATTATGGACATGTTAATTTACTACTATAAGAATCCGTACTTAAATTTAAATCAACCATGACTTACGTGATGTAAAAATCTGAAGAGAACAATTTAAACTTAAATATTGTTATCCTTATTTACTCATTATTTTACTGTTTGGGACTTAATTAGATGCTTGAAATATGAACACGTAATATGAACACGTTTTTTGTTATACACGGACTGTGAAACAGAAGCTACATTGACAATATGAACGCAATTAATTACACGAGTCTTTCAACTAATTCTCACTTTTTTTTTATAAACATACAATTCTATTTTTTTTATTATCATTTATAATCTTGAGCCTGCAAAAAAAACTTTTTTTTCTGAAATATTCTGAAGTCTCTATATGAAGGCTACATTGATAACGATGTTCTGAACTAGACGAACAACTTTGACTTACAGAAAAAACGAAAACATTGGGTTAACACTAAAATAAAATGTCAAAGCAAAGAACATGGCACGAAAGCAGGGTCAATGGCTGCTACAGGGAGACCAAATGTTTAAGTAACCACATGATATATTATCACTAAAAATAAACAACTTTTTAATTCAAATACTTCTCTTAACTTAGAGTCAAACGTTCGTTTTTAAGCTAATTATTTCGTGTTTTCACATGTTTTGACTTTAATAATTTAATTTTAGTAATATATTACATGTACGTTAAGTCCTTAAATATTCAATCATTAAACCTATTATAGGAAGATTAATTATACTTGTAAAAAGAATTACTAGTGTGTAATTTCTTACGTTGCTCACAGAATAGAATATTTTATGACAAAAGAGATTTTACAAAAGGTATAGGTTGACGGGAACATCCTAACCTCAGGTGCTTTTGGTAGGCAAACCCCAAAAGATATACTTTAACTTTGAGTAGGCAAAACTCAATATGAAGACAAATGGTTATGAAATTGAAGATCTAGTCACCGATGTTTATCAACTTGGATCATTTCTTAAACCTAAATTAATTATCTACTTGTATAAAGACAAATTGGTAATGAAAAACGTACCCCACGGCCCTTGTTCGAACCTTCTCTACTAACATCATCTTTAAATTGTACATGTCGTCTCTGTGTCGTCAACAAATCACCGCTGTAGCTACCACGGGCGCCGCGTTCGCCACGGCCTGCGTTTTTCTCCATGCAAAGTTTCATGATCTTCTCAGCTGCCTCGGTTTCGTCCTTGCTTTCTTTCATCAACCTTTCTACCTCGGCCTTAGGCAAACGTAACTTAACCCTAAAAGGATCTAGACCACCACTATGTTCACCATTTTCAACCATCATGCTAGCAGGTGCTTTCATGAAGGTTATATCCGATGCAGACCTTCTAGCTAATGCAAGGCTTTCGAGCCTGTCCTTAGCACTCATGTTTATTCCTGACCGAACCCTTCTAGCTGTGGATTTATTTTCTTCGGGCAGTTTAGGCATCTCTACTAGAAAATAGAGTCTTTTAGCTTTCAGGTGTTCTTGTGGTTCCAAGGGTTTAGCTCGAACCCCGTAATGCTTTACCATCTCTGAATCCAGTAACACAAGGCCGGGGTAGTCTTTGATCACCTCGGCCGCGTTTACTGGAGTTTTGAATTTGATTGTTTCACCGTTTACTTTCATGATTTTTGTTGTCTTCTTTTTTGAACCTAAAGTATTACCCATTTGTAAGAGAAAATTTTAAGGGTTTTTGAAACGCTTTTATTTAGGGAAATGAGGGTTTCTGTGTGATATTGTTTTCTTTTTAAACCGGCAAAATGAACAAAAAGGGGAATGGTGGGTGTGGGTGAGGTAATGGCTCAATATATATACTTGATACTTTCTTGGTTAAGGTCAAATAAAGAGTGCAAAGTTTTAAATGGTATATACATATTTTTCAATTATATTAATGTAAATAACGACTTAACAAAATTAGCTTCGTTCTTGATGTCTATATGGATGGTTTTATTTGGTACGTTTTGTTGTTATGATGTGTAAAGATATAAATGTGATTAGAAATGAAACTGATGGTGATATTGATATAATCTCAAAATCAATTAAATAAAGTGATGAACCTTTTTTTTTCACAATCTTTTTGGAGCTTAATGGTATATATTAAACGACTTATTGTTCACACTGGATTTTTAAAGTAGATACTAGGTTTTTTTTAAAATCATCCCAAAGTAGTATTTGAAAAGTTATATTACATTTAGGCATGTTTGGTTAAGTTTATGAGTCAAGTTACACTTATATTATATAAGTTATTTATTGCTTATAATCATAAGTATATAAGTTTATGTTAAGTGTTTGGTTAGGCTTATTAAAATTAATAAAGTAAAATGATAAAAAAATATATAAATGTTAAATTATGTAGTATTTAAATAGAGGTATAAAAGTTTTTTTATATGTAATAATTATATAAGCTCACATTTTGTTATAAAAGCCTCAAATGTTTGGCTTACCAAAACCCTCTTATATAAGCTTATAAGTTTATTTATATAAGCTTAACCAAACACTTGGTTTCGGCTTATAAGCTTATATAAGCTAATAAGCTTATAAGCCCACTATATAAACTAAAACAAACACTCCCTTAAGTTGTATTTAATAATTTATCTTTGAAGTTAATTGTACGGGTTAAAAAATGCTTTACACAATTAGTTCGCCACTAAAGTTTTATTAAATAGTTTTTTTAAGGCGATTTTTTTTGGAGGTTTTGAGTTTAAGACCTGTCAAGAGCCTTTCAGGCAAAGCGGATAAAGAGTCTAACATAACTAGGCGAGGGTTTGAAGAAGACATTCTTCTGCTTAAGTGTCATTGTACGACTCAATCCATTAACCACTAACATTTATCGTTTTAAAAAAAAAAAACTGTTTTATACACGACAAATATTGACCAAAAGTTGAGAAAATATTTATAGTAAATTTTACACGTATCAATTGTGCTTTTGCATTTACAGAAAGTTTTATCCAGAAACAAAAGTCCATGCTAAAAAGAAAACGTTACTTTGCAATTTTGAACAAGTAATCCCGATATGATGTTTACCCAATCAATTGGTTACATGAAGCACTATATATTTTTACTAACGCGTTCCAGCTTATAATGCATTTTTTTCTTTTCTTTATTACTTTTACGCATAAAAAGAGAAAATGATCAAATTTTACTCTTCATTTCAAACAAGTATAAAAGACTTGCGTTTCGCAGCGACATGTCTTCTTTTATACATAGCTAAGTGACACTAATTGTGTGAATCTTTCATCATTGAAAAGATACTAATATCGTCAATGCATCATGTAACACCTCATCTTGATAATGAAATGTCACGCGTAATTATAGCGTGTCATCAAAGCATACAAGGAAAATGTCTAAACATTTCATGACCATAAAAGGAAAATACCGGAATCAAACATCGGTAGTCAAAAAGTAAAGCTCATCACACACAAATATAAGTACTGTAAAGGAAATGACTAAACAATGTACATATCAAGTGTATCAAAGTAAAGATAATGCATAAAGTAAAGAAAGGCTAGAAAGCTTCCAGTCCATATGCACGTACGCTTAAAGTCTACGAGCGTCCCTGAGTACCTGCCGTTTAGGGAACATAGAAAAGGAAACCGGTTGAGCAATACGCTTAGTGCACGGATGTACAATAAAGCATGAATAGGATAAGCATATAACATATAACATATAACAACGGAAGAAACTAAGTCCCGAATAACCTGGTTAAGTCTTGGTAAAACTGATTTTATAGTTTGAAAAGCCTTATGCTTATCTTATAAAAACTGTTTAACATATTCTACCATTAGCCAATATAGGTCATGAAAATCCACCGTGCATGAATAATTGGAGGGGTGACCACATCATGCAAATTAGAGGGGTTGCCTCTAATTTAATATACTGGTTTTGGGTAGGAGGGATCAGCTCCTTGTGAAGGATGCAAGGCACACACCACATTCACACTAAGTAATCTGCTGAAAAACATGTAACTAGGATGCACCCATACGCCCCACATGATAAATATAATAATACGGCCAAAAGCTGAAGGGACGCCACGAGCAATCACTCCGCCGTGGTGAAGTCATAACACCAGTGCCTCTAGTGTTATGGTTATGGTACCTCCATAACTAGGTGAAACTGGTCATGCATGTATATGGCTATAGGTATTCTAAATTAAACATAAGCAAATCAAACATATAAACTTATACTACGGGAAAACATTTGGCTGCATACGGGGAATTCTAATAAGGAAAGAATGTCCATACTGAAAGGACGGGAATCCGTACCTTATGTCCAGTGAAGGAAGAAGACGAACAGAGGAGAGTCGTACTTCGGTATCACTAATGCTACATAAATACATACGTGTATAAGTATCTGATCACTAAATACGTAACTGGTTTTATGTCATGTCTTAGCTTATTTTATACGTTTATGCCATGTTTTACTGTTTTAAGCCTTAAACTGTGTTTATCTTATATTCTGTCTATTCTGATTAAGTATTACTTGTATTTCATGTATTATTATACTTACTGTGTAATAATAAGTAACTTTCTAAAAATAGCAGGTTTTCTAAAATAGAAAGTTTCCAAAAATAGAAAGTTACCAAAAATAGAAAGTTTTCAAAAATAGAAAATTTCCAAAAATAGAAAGTTTCCAAAAATAGAAAGTTTCCAAAAATAGAAAGTTTCTAAAAATAAAATTACTGCTTAAAATAGATAAGTTTCTAAAAATAGAAAGTTTCCATAAATAGATATAAGCTGGTTAAATAAGCCAAGTATATAAGCTTAGGTGTTTTCTGATTATTTTTCTAAGTCATAATGATATAAGGTATAGTTTATTAATTATTACATGTAATTTAAATAAACTATAGGTTAAAAGTATTTAATTAAATATATCATGTTTTTAATTAAATAAAGTTAATTACTTAGGTTAAAACATGTATTATTAATTATTATTAATATAACCTTACTCATGTTAATTAATTAATTATAGCCATGGTTTTTAATAATTAATTAATTATAAAGTTTAGAAAATATAAATACTTAGGTTAAAATTCATGAATCTAATAATTAAATTATAACCTAAGTCATGTTTTATTAAATTAATCATGTCATATTTTATTAATTTAGTTTTTAACATATGATTATTAAAAGATAACCTTGACATAAACCATGAACCGGATCGTGACTAGAAACCATGAACCGGACTGGAAATCCACACAATACCCCGAATCACTTCGGGGTTTCCCCCTTGTTGCTGCTGTCGTGGGACCCACACCACCAAACCGAGGCCTTGTGGTCTCGGTGGTGGTCTATAAGCCAAACGGAGACCCCCTTGGGGTTCGGTTTAGGCGCCGGCCAAACAAAACACCCCTAAATCCTCCCTTTTTTATTTACCCCATAACCATTTACATGTTTAGTTTATGTTTTTAATTAGGTTTTTAAAAACATCATGTTCTTATTTAATTTATTAAATCAAAACAAAAAGAAAAAGGATTAAAAAGGTATACCGAATGCGTGGATCTAACGAGGATGAACACACACGAACACTTGCACCAAAATCAAGATCAAAATCAAACAAACACCCCCCTTTGGTGTGTTTATGTGCGGTGGCCAAGAGAGCAAAGAAGGAGAAGAAGAAAACTTTTTAGGTTTTTGATTTAGTTTACTGTAAAGTGAAAAGTGAATACAAGATTTCACATTAACCCTTGTTAGTTAAAAATTTAGATGGGCTTGGCCGATCTCTTGGTGTAGCCGCGGTTAAGGGGGCCCCACTTGGGGTACCCGTACCGTTTTCCGTGTCTCGTTATTTAAGTGTTCGTTCGTGTTTAGTTGTGTTCGTGTTTTATGTGTTCTCGTTAAATATTAACCGTGCCTTAATATATTTATTCGTGTTCGTAATAAATGTATATACGTAATTAATATTAGCTCGTGATTTAATTACGTTCATGATTTCATGATCGCATGTTCGTGATTAATTATTGTTAAATAATTATTGTGTGCTCGTACGCAATAAATACTTATCGTGTTCTAACACGTACGTAATACGTAAAATCCTAGCACGTGAACGTAATCATACTATAAAAGGAAAGTTTTAATCTAGTACGTACGATCTTAAGGGTACTATTCATGGTAAAAGCATGCGGGTTTTACAACTCTTCCCCCCTAAAAAGAATAATTCGTCCCCGAATTATAGATAAAGTAAACTGGAAAAGAAGAACATACCCGAATTCAAAATATAAAATGAGGGTAAGAAGCCCGGATAGACTCCTCTGTTTCCCAAGTGGCTTCCCGCTCGGTATGATCCCTCCAAAGGATTTTGACGAATGGAATCGTCTTCCTTCTCATGACTCGTTCTTGTCTGTCAAGAACTCATTCGGGTTCTTATATGAAAGTGAGATCTTCACGTATCTGTTCCAGTGGATACCGAACCATGTGAAGGGGATGATACTGGTACCCTCTGAGTAAGGACACATGGAACACATTGTGTACATGCGAAAGCTGCGGAGGTAACGCTAACCGGTAAGATACTTCACCGACTCGTTCAATGATATCAAACGGTCCGATGAAACGAGGACTAAGCTTCCCTTTAATCCCGAAGCGTCTAACACCACGTGCCGGTGAAACCTTAAGGAAGACGTGATCTCCTACGTTAAAATGTATGTCCCTACGATGCTTATCGGCGTAACTCTTCTGACGTGACCGTGCTTCCTGAAGTTTCTGCTTAGATACTGCGATCCTTTCATTGGTCATCTCTATGATTTCTGGTCCTTCAAGTGTTCGCTCGCCAACCTGATCCCAGCAGATTGGGGCGCGACACTTTCTGCCATACAACATCTCGAAAGGAGCACACTTGATACTTGCGTGCCAACTGTTGTTGTATGCAAACTCCACGAAACAGATGTAATCGTCCCAATCACCCGTCCATTCCAGCGCACATGACCTCAACATGTCTTCCAATGTCTGAATCGTTCGCTCCGACTGTCCGTCTGTTTGAGGATGAAAAGTCGTGCTAAGCTTAAGTTGTGTACCCCAAGCTTTCTGCAGACTCTTCCAAAATCGCGAAGTGAAATGAGGATCTATGTTTGAGACGATGCTGGATGGAGCACCGTGGAGTCTCATGATCTCTCTTCTTTACGTATCGGCGAGTTTACTTACCGGATCTTCCTTGCGGATCGGTAAGAAATGAGCTGATTTGGTAAGTCGATCTACGATAACCCAAATTGCATCGTGCTTCCTCTTGGTAGGCGGAAGACCAGTAACAAAATCCCTGGTGATTTTTTCCCACTTCCACTCTGGAATATCTAACGGTTGAAGGAGACCGCCAGATCGCTGATGCTCGATCTTAACCTGCTGGCAAGTAAGACATTTGGAGACGTAAGTGGCCACATCCTGTTTCATACCACTCCACCAAAAGTATTGCTTGATGTCATGGTACATCTTAGTCGAACCAGGATGTATAGAGAATGGGGAGCTATGAGCTTCAGCTAACAAGGCTTCCCGGAGTTCTTGATCATCAGGAACACAAAGTCTCGTGCCCTGCCATACGATACCATCTGCATCTACTCTGAATTCCGTCTGTTTCTCCAAATTCTGCACTATCGCCCAGATTTCTCCATCATCTTTCTGAGCTTCCTTGATCCTAGAGAGTAACTCGGGTTCTACTCTAAGATTAGCCCAGTAACCGTGCTGTCCACGTACCATGATCTCGATGTCTAGTCGCTCCAAGTCTCTTATGATTTCCTCCTCAATTCTAATGTCGTTGATCATTCCGGACTTCCTGCTAAGAGCATCTGCTACTACATTCGCCTTTCCGGGATGATAGTGTAGATTAATGTCATAATCCTTCAACAGCTCTAACCATCTCCTCTGCCTCATGTTCAATTCACGTTGAGTGAAGATATACTTCAAGCTCTTGTGGTCCGTGAAAATGTCACATGATTCTCCATATAAGTAGTGCCTCCATATCTTCAACGCAAACACGACTGCAGCAAGTTCCAAGTCATGCGTGGGGTAATTTTCTTCATAAGGCTTAAGCTGCCGTGAAGCGTACGCGATCACTTTCCCATGTTGCATGAGAACACAGCCAAGTCCCTTCCCCGATGCATCACTGTAGATTTGAAATTCACCCGTACCAGATGGGAGAGTAAGAATAGGTGCAGATTCTAGCTTCTGCTTCAGGTCTTTAAAGCTCTTCTCTCGTTCTTCAGTCCAGACGAATTTCTCCCCTTTCCGCATCAGTTTGGTCAATGGTAGTGCTAAGCGGGAAAAGTTCTCCACGAACCTACGGTAATAGCCAGCTAAGCCTAAGAAACTACGGACTTCCGTCGCTGATGTCGGCATCGACCACTTAGTAATAGTCTCAACCTTTGCTGGATCCATAGTGATTCCTTCTGCTGATACAATGTGACCTAAGAATGCCACCTTGTCTAACCAGAACTCACATTTGGAGAATTTAGCATACAGCTGCTTCTGGCGAAGAATCTGTAGTACTGTACGAAGATGGTCTTCGTGTTCCTTCTTGGACTTTGAGAAAATCAGGATGTCATCGATGAAGACAATGACGAACTTGTCCAGAAATTCATGGAAGATTCTGTTCATCAAGTCCATGAACACTGCTGGAGCATTTGTCAGGCCGAATGGCATAACTACAAACTCGTAGTGGCCATAGCGGGTACGAAAAGCAGTCTTGGCAATATCCTGCTCCTTGACCCGTAATTGATGATAGCCTGACCTAAGGTCAATCTTGGAGAAGTGTTTGGCCCCTTGGAGTTGGTCAAACAGATCGTCTATACGCGGCAATGGATACCTATTCCGGATAGTAATCTTGTTGAGCTCACGATAGTCTATGCAAAGACGCATACTGCCGTCCTTCTTCTTAACAAATAAGACTGGTGCTCCCCATGGAGATGCACTCGGTCGAATGCAACCTCGTTCTAGAAGTTCTTGCAGTTGATCCTTCAGCTCCTTCAGCTCTATGGGGGCCATGCGATAAGGAGCGTTGGAGATTGGTTCAGCTCCTGGAATAAGCTCGATATTGAATTCCACTTCTCGTGCAGGTGGTATGCCCGGAAGTTCTACTGGAAATACATCTTGGAATTCCAACACTATTGGTTGATCCTGAATTGATGGAGATTCAGCATCCATGTCGTGAACCGTAGCTAGATAACCCTCGCAACCATGTGACAGTAGTGCACGCGCTTGCAGGGTAGATATGATTTGTACAGACCGTCCGGGTACGAACCCGTTATGAATGTACTCTGGTGCATTAACATCACTGAAGATAACTCGATATGAATGGCAGTCTATAGTAGCATGATGCTTGGATAGCCAATCCATGCCCAAAATCATGTCGAAGTCATTCATGTCCAGCGGAAGTGCGTCAACAGGTCGAACCTTATCGTCAAATTCTAGGGGAAGACTCTTGTATACATGGGTAATTAATACAGAGTCCCTCAAAGGCGTGGAAATAGTAAGCCTATTCTCTAGTGGCATGGGGAGCATCCTAATGTTCTTAGCATAAGCAGTAGAAATGACCGAGTGAGTAGCACTCGTATCGAAAAGAACACACGCAACTTGACCATATATATACACGATTCCAGTGATGGTACCTGTAGACTTGTTGGCCTGGTCTCGAGATGTCGTGTAGACACGCCCAGTGGTAGGAGGCGGCTTGGAATCAGCATGTCCCGATGTGCCCTCCATCTCGCCCTTACGGCAATCCTTCATGATATGGCCAGGAAGACCACACTTGAAGCATGCGTCAGTGTTACGACGACATGGCCTTGGGTGCCTACGGTGGCAAGTAGAGCAAAGAGGATGAGTATATCCTCCAGCAGGTGCTCTGGCTGGCTGAGAACCTGACAAAACATTTTACATAAGACATGATAATAGGGTACAAAGGACAATGCGGGTAATCGTAAGATTGAATACCAGTGATAGCTGGACGGATAGGCTGTGAACCTCTCTGGTTCTGGTCCCTACCGTTTCCATGGTTCCTGGTAGAAGTTTTGCTAAAGTGTCAGAATATGAGTTATACATGAAATCATAAGAAAATGCGTAAGTATTAGGACCTGCTGCTGTTGGAGTGTCCAGCGTTGTTACGGTAATTATCATTACCTCCACGCCTATCCGTAGTAGAACGGTCGTTAGTCTGACCATTTCCCTTGGGCTAATGAGGCTGCTGCTGAGTAGCCGGCTGAGGCCGGTCCCCAATTTTCTGCCTGGAAGATACATTTTAAAGAGATGAATAATTGACATATATGGAAAGAATATGGATTGGTCACCGCTTGAATACGAATGTTTACCTCTTGTCGGGTCTCTCAGCTTCCCCGAACTCATCTCTCTTTTGCAGCATCTCCAGCTTACGTGCCGCATCGACCACTTGTGCTACAGTGGTGAACGTAACACACACCAGGTTGTTTGCGACCGATGTGCGAAGAGCCCACCTAAAGTGGTGTGCCTGCTCTTTAGGAGTACCTGCTGCTGCACCAAGGAAACCATCTAAGCGAAGAAAGCACTGCATAAACTCGTTGCTATTCTCCCCAGCTCTCTGTCGGATCCCATGGTACTCCCTCTTGAGCTTGTCTTGCTCAGCCTTGGGAAAGAACTGCTCCATCACCCTGTCCTTGAACTGAGCCCATGTCAAACCAGCAACCCAATCGTCACCTCCCTCAGACTGCATCAACGCTAACCACCAATTTAGCACATCGCCTTCGAACCGATAGCATGCCAACCTCGCCTTGTACGCGGGTCACAACCCATAGCATTGAAAATCTTCTCGATGTGAGCCAACCAGCTTTCAGCATCACTGGGGCTATCTGTTTTCTCAAAAGCTCGAGGACGGAGCTTGTTGAATCTCTCCAGCCATACTGCCAATATCCCTGGAGAAGGAGGAGGATGTGCTTGGTTATGCTGCTGATTGTTGGTAGCTTGAACCTCAGCCCTGATGTCATTCCTCAGTTGAGGAAGCAAAGCTTGCATTGCAGCATTGAGTTGTTCCTGTTCGCGTGTGAGAACCATCTGACAGTATAACATAAAACATATGATTAACAGCTCCAAACATAAAATATATACATGAAAAAAAAATTTATACCAATAAATCAAGAGAAAAATTTTATGCAAGAAAATTTGTGTATGAATGCATGATGTAGTTTTATGAAAACTTTTTGTATGCTCGAGAGTGAACACCTATGGTCAGTTCACCCAAAACAAAAGACATGGCGAGGGGACGCCTATGGGTCGGTCCCAAATTTAAAAGTTTCGATAAAACACATGCGACTAAATAAGGACAGTCCTGTACCAACCATTACTTAGTCATAAACCTGCGACAATGACATATATATGTATGCATAAAATGATGAATGCATGAAAACGACTGTCAGTTCTAGGAAGACCATAGTGACTACCCACTAATCACAGGTCATATTTTGAGAGCCTACAGGTCGAAGCCTTGGCTCTGATACCACAATTGTAACACCTCATCTTGATAATGGAATGTCACGCGTAATTATGACGTGTCATCAAAGCATACAAGGAAAATGTCTAAACATTTCATGACCATAAAAGGAAAATACCGGAATCAAACATCGGTAGTCTAAAAGTAAAGCTCATCACACACAAACATAAGTACTGTAAAGGAAATGACTAAACAATGTCCATAGCAAGTGTATCAAAGTAAAGATAATGCATAAAGTAAAGAAAGGCTAGAAAGCTTCCAGTCCATATGCACGTACGCTTAAAGTCTACGAGCGTCCATGAGTACCTGCCGTTTTGGGAACATAGAAAAGGAAAACGAATGAGCAATACGCTCAGTGCACGGATGTACAATAAAGCATGAATAGGATAAGCATATAACATATAACATATAACAGCGGAAGAAACTAAGTCCCGAATAACCTGGTTAAGTCTTGGTAAAACTGGTTTTATAGTTTGAAAAGCCTTATGTTTATCTTATAAAAACTGTTTAACATATTCTACCATTAGTCAATATAGGTCATGAAAATCCACAGTGCATGAATACTTGGAGGGGTGACCTCATCATGCAAATTAGAGGGGATGCCTCTAATTTAATATACTGGTTTTGGGTAGGAGGGATCAGCTCCTTGTGAAGGATGCAAGGCACACACCACATTCACACTGAGTAATCTGCTGAAAAACATGTAACTAGGATGCACCCATATGCCCCACATGATAAATATAATAATATGGCCAAAAGCTGAAGGGACGCCACGAGCAATCACTCCGCCGTGATGAAGTCATAACACTAGTGCCTCTAGTGTTATGGTTATGGTACCTCCATAACTAGGTGAAACTGGTCATGCATGTATATGGCTATAGGTATTCTAAATTAAACATAAGCAAATCAAACATATAAACTTATACTACGGGAAAACATTTGGCTGCATACGGGGAATCCTAATAAGGAAAGAATGTCCATACTGAAAGGACGGGAATCCGTACCTTATGTCCAGTGAACGAAGAAGACGAACAGAGGAGAGTCCTACTTCGGTGTCACTAATGCTACATAAATACATACGTGTATAAGTATCTGATTACTAAATACGTAACTGGTTTTATGTCATGTCTTAGCTTATTTTATACGTTTATGCCATGTTTTTTACTGTTTTAAGCCTTAAACTGTGTTTATCTTATATTCTGTCTATTCTGATTAAGTATTACTTGTATTTCATGTATTATTATACTTACTGTGTAATAATAAGTAACTTTCTAAAAATAGCAGGTTTCCTAAAATAGAAAGTTTCTAAAAATAGAAAGTTACCAAAAATAGAAAGTTTCCAAAAATAGAAAGTTTCCAAAAATAGAAAGTTTCCAAAAATAGAAAGTTTCCAAAAATAGAAAGTTTCCAAAAATAGAAAGTTTCTAAAAATAAAATTACTGCTTAAAATAGATAAGTTTCTAAAAATAGAAAGTTTCCATAAATAGATATAAGTTGGTTAAATACGCTAAGTATATAAGCTTAGGTGTTTTCTGATTATTTTTCTAAGTCATAATGATATAAGGTATAGTTTATTAATTATTACATGTAATTTAAATAAACTATAGGTTAAAAGTATTTAATTAAATATATCGTGTTTTTAATTAAATAAAGTTAAATACTTAGGTTAAAACATGTATTATTAATTATTATTAATATAACCTAAGTCATGTTAATTAATTAATTATAGCCATGGTTTTTAATAATTAATTAATTATAAAATCTAGAAAATATAAATACTTAGGTTAAAATTCATGAATCTAATAATTAAATTATAACCTAAGTCATGTTTTATTAAATTAATCATGTCATATTTTATTAATTTAATTTTTAACATATGATTATTAAAACATAACCTTGACATAAACCATGAACCGGATCGTGACTAGAAACCATGAACAGGACTCGAAATCAACACAATACCCCGAACCACTTCGGGGTTTCCCCCTTGTTGCTGCTGCCGTGGGACCCACACCACCAAACCGAGACCTTGTGGTCTCAGTGGTGGTCTATAAGCCAAACCGAGACCCCCTTGGGGTTCGGTTTAGGCGCCGGCCAAACAAAACACCCCTAATCCTCCCTTTTTGATTTACCCCATAACCATTTACATGTTTAGTTTATGTTTTTAATTAGGTTTTTAAAAACATCATGTTCTTATTTAATTTATTAAATCAAAACAAAAAGAAAAAGGATTAAAAAGGTATACCGAATGCGTGGATCTAACGAGGATGAACACACACGGACACTTGCACCAAAATCAAGATCAAAATCAAACAAACACCCCCCTTTGGTGTGTTTATGTGCGGCGGCCAAGAGAGCAAAGAAGGAGAAGGAGAAAACGTTTTAGGTTTTTGATTTAGTTTACTGTAAAGTGAAAAGTGAATACAAGATTTCACATTAACCCTTGTTAGTTAAAAATTTAGATGGGCTTGGCCCATCTCTTGGTGTTGCCGCGGTTAAGGGGGCCCCACATGGGGTACCCGTACCTTTTTCCGTGTCTCGTTATTTAAGTGTTCGTTCGTGTTTAGTTGTGTTCGTGTTTTATGTGTTCTCGTTAAATATTAACTGTGCCTTAATATATTTATTCGTGTTCGTAATAAATATATATACGTAATTAATATTAGCTCGTGATTTAATTACGTTCATGATTTCATGATCGTATGTTCGTGATTAATTATTGTTAAATAATTATTGTGTGCTCGTACTTAATAAATACTTATCGTGTTCTAACACGTAAGTAATACGTAAAATCCTAGCACGTGAACGTAATCATACTATAAAAGGAAAGTTTTAATCTAGTACGTACGATCTTAAGGGTACTATTCATGGTAAAATCATGCGGGTTTTACACATCAACGCTTTTTACATAGACGTGCACATCATTTGCAGCAACCAAAGGGTGACACCTACTTTAGAGTCTCATCTTTAATTTACATGTGAATGGAATAGATGCGAATGAAAACAACCTTTTTCTAATCCGTCATTAATACCTATAACAGCAACAAAGCATCCAAGATTAGTATTACTTAAACCGTCATTTATATCATATATGCAGGAAATAACTTAGAAAAAAAATATAGTATCTATCGCTGCATGTATAACATGTCTACGCACACTAAATCCATGCCTTTTTCTGATGCCTTTTTGGTAGTGGTTTTGGATAATGGCACTAGCTTTATTTTCCATATTTATGAGTTTATATAGTTTTCGAAAAACTCATAGTTAAAGCAGTTTCTTTACCTGTTCCTTTATCCCCAGCTTGCAAAACAAACACTACTAACTG
This sequence comes from Glebionis coronaria, assembly GCA_025667525.1. Lineage (NCBI taxonomy): Eukaryota > Viridiplantae > Streptophyta > Magnoliopsida > Asterales > Asteraceae > Glebionis > Glebionis coronaria. The sequence continues at coordinate 177,125,112 of CM046874.1, forward strand.
GTCAAACAGTTAAGCTACAAAAACACTGAAAAAGTAATTGCTCTATCATCTTTAGGCTCAGATACTTGAGATATCGAATATGCTGCATGGACGTCGTGGCTGCAAACTCGGCAAGTTTACCCTACCAGGCAACGCATAATCAAAAACCAATAAAATTCCATTAGGGATGCTCAAGTAGTATCATCATAGCCATTTAGGAATACATGATCCATAAACACATAACTGATATACGTGTATACCATAAACACCCAACACACATCTGCATGAAACACAAACACCCAACTGTTATCTGATATATGTGGCCACAAACAACACACTTGCTGCCAGACAAACATTATAACAATCGGGATAATAACGTAATAATGGATCATCGTTCATAAGCCTCAGATTACCGAATAATCGGATATGGGTATAACACGGACAAAATAATTATAATGCTACCTCATTAAAGCTTACAATAGTTTAGCATTCACATAAGCAGCTTAAATACCAATCCAAAAAAAACAAACAAAATAATTATAAGTCTTAGATGGTAACCAATCGTCAATAATCGTAAATCGGGTAGGACAACCTTGACAAAAAGAAATCATTATCACCACCATAGAAAGTCCAAGTGTAACACCCCATTTTGGAAATGAAAATATCACAGTAATTATGGCGTGTCATCAAAGCATGCAAGGTAAAATGTCTAAACATTACTTGACCATAAAAAGGAAAATACCGAAATCAAACATCGGTAGTCCAAAAGTAAAGCTCATCACACACAAACATAGTATAATAAAGGAAAAGGACTAAACAATGTCCAAAGCATAAGTATCAAAAGAAAGAAAATGCATAATGTAAAGAAGGCTAGACAGCTTCTAGTCCATATGCACGTACTCTTAGTGTCTACGAGCGTCCCTGAGTACCTGCCGTTTTGGGAACATAGAAAAGGAAAACGGCTGAGCAAATACGCTCAGTGCACGGATGTACAATAAAGCATGAATAGGATAGCATATAACATAATAACAGCGGAAGAAAACCTAGTCCCGAGTAACCTGGTTAAGTCTTAACAAAACTGGTTTTATAGTTTGAAAGTCTTATGTTTATCTTATAAAAACTGTTTGTCATATTTTACCATTAGCCAATATAGGTCATGAAAATCCACCGTGCATGAATAATTGGAGGGGTGACCTCATCATGCAAATTAGAGGGGTTACCTCTAATTTAATATACTAGTTTTTGGGTAGGAGGGATCAGCTCCTTGTGAAGGATACAAGGCACACACCACATTCACCATGTAATCCTGAATAAAAACATGTAACTAGGATGCACCCATACGCCCCACATGATAAATATAAATAAATGGCCAAAAGCTGAAGGGACGCCACGAGCAATCACTCCGCCGTGGTGAAGTCATAACATCAGTGCCTCTAATGTTATGGTTATGGTACCTCCATAACTAGGTGAAACTGGTCATGCATGTATATGGCTATAGGTAATCTTAATTAAACATAAGAATCAAACTCATAACTTATACTACGGGAAAACAGTTGGCTGCATACGGGGAATCCTAATAAGGAAAGAATGTCCATACTGAAAGGACGGGAATCCGTACCTTATGTCCAGTGAACGAGAAAGACGAACTGCGAGAATCCTACTTCTGAATCACTAGTGCTACATAAATACGTACATGAATAAGTATCTGCTTACTAAATACATAGCTGGTTTTATGTCATGTCTTAGCTTATTTTATGTGTTCTTACTATGTTTTACTGTTTTAAAGCCTTAAACTGTGTTAAATCTTATATTCTGTTTAATCTGATTAAGTATTTCTGGTATTTCATGTGTTATTATACTTACTGTGTAATAATAAGTAACTTTCCAAAAATAGCAGGTTTCCTAAAATAGAAAGTTTCCAAAAATAGAAAGTTTCCAAAAATAGAAAGTTTCCAAAAATAGAAAGTTTCCAAAAATAGAAAGTTACCAAAAATAGAAAGTTACCAAAAATAGAAAGTTTCTAAAAATAGAAAGTTTCCAAAAACAGAAAGTTTCCAAAAATAGATTTACTACTTAAAATAGATAAGTTTCTAAAAATAGAAAGTTTCCATAAATAGATTAGCTGCCTTAATTAAATAAGTTTCTATAAATAGATTAGCTGCCTTAAATAAATAAGTTTCTAAAAATAGATGGTTTCCATAAATAGATTAACTGCCTTATTTAATTAAGTTTCTAAAAATAGAAAGTTTCCATAATTAGAAATAAGCTGGTTAAATAAGCTAAGTATATAAGTCTAAGTGTTTCTCATGATTATTTTCTAAGTCATATGGTATATTGTATAGTTTAATAATTATTTCATGTAATTTAATTAAACTATAGGTTATAATATTTAATTAAAGTATAACATGTTTTTAATTAAATAAGTTAAATACTTAGGTTAAAATATGTATTATTATATATTAATAATATAACCTAAGTCATGTTAATTAATTAATTATATCCATGGTTTAAAAATAATTAATTAATTATAAGTCTTAAATATATAAATACTTAAGTTAAAATAATTTCATGATCATTAATAATTAAATAACCTAAGTCATGTTATTAAATTAATCACATCTTTTATTAATTTAATTTTAACATAAGTTCATAACATAAAAAAAAACTAACATACACCATGAACCGGATCTAGGCTAAAAACATGAACCAGACATGAATCGACACCGTACCCCGAACCAACTCGGGGTACCCCGTGTTTCCCCTTGCTGCCGTGGGACCCACACGCACCAATCAAGACCATATGGTCTTGGTGGTGGTCAGCTTGGCAAGCCGAGGCCCCTTTTGGGTTCGGTGAAGCCGGCGGCCAAAGCAAACACCCCTTAAAAACAACCCTTTGATTTAATTTAACACCAAAACATGTTAGATCTATGATTAATTATTATGTTTTTTGAAATTAGGGCTTTTGACACCCCGTATAAAAGTTAAAGTTCAAGTCTCGAAATCTTAACGAATTGATCCCCGGTTTAAAGTACGACTCAGTTGAATTTGGTAAAACAAATATTTTTGGTTGTTTTTAAATTTAAAATTGAAAAGACGTAAATATAAATGACTTAAAATTAAAATGACGTTTAAAATAAAAGAACGTGAAAATAAATCTAAGTCTAATTAAACAAAAGGTGCAATATTAAAAAGACGTGACGGAAAGTATATTAACTAAATGACTAAAAATAAAAGCGTGACAGAAATTAAAATTAGACAAAGTATTAAACTGAGAATGTAAAAATTAAACAAGACAAAGTATAAGAAAACAACTCCAATTGGAATATATTCCGATCAGACACAATCGGAATATCAAACCTGACCAATCGGAATGTCAATCGGAACCCCAAGATCGGAATAGCTGTCACCTACCTGATCGGAATAACCATAAACACACTGATCGGAATGTTGGCCTCTGATCGGAATATGGAGTGACCTGGTCGGAATGCAGATCGGAACCCTATGATCGGAATATTGTCACCTACCCTGATCGGAATACCAAAGTAGCACCTCGATCGGAATGTTTAGAAATAGATTCAGATCGGAATGCTGTCACAATCTCCTGATCGAAATACCCAAACACTCGCAAATCGAAATACCAAAGTCCTCCTAATCGGAATACTAAAACCCTTTTCCGACCAAGCAAAGAAGCTATGGTCGGAATATATAAACCCCTTTCCGATTTACCAATCGGAATACGAAGGAATAAGTACAAGTTAAGCTACACAAATAAGCTACTAATCAAATAAGCACAAGTCTAAAATCCTAAGGTAAACCGTATGAAAATAAGCTACTAGACTGAATTTTAACAACTTTTAAGATACGAAATGAATAAGCTTTAAGAAAAACAACTTTTATATAAAAATAACTTTTATAAAAACTATATAAACTTGAAAATAAACAAAATAAGCTATGAAAACAAATGATTTAAAACAATCAAAAGCATAAAAATGTAATCTTTAAACAAGTAAACAAGATAAAAAGCATATAAATCAAAGATTAAAGAAAAGTAGAATGAGATCAACAAGATAAAGTAAAGGTGCGAGAATTAAAAGAAACACTTACTTGAAATTAAAGATATTAAAGGTTCAAGACAAGTATTTAAATTGACATGAAAAGTAAAGGTGCAAGTAAATAAAGGTGGAAGAACTAATTGTCACGATTAGTCAACAAAAACTAGTGAAATGAATAAGAGGGGTATATATAGGAGATTAGGGAGTGGTTAGAGGAAGCTTCCTCCCCTCCTTCCTTTCTTCTTAATTGCGCCCTTAAGTACTTCCTTCTTAATCTCTTTGTTAATCTTGGACTTTGATGACTCTTGGCTCGGGATTTCTTTAGACTCGTCTTTTAATTCTTCGATAAATAAGACTTGAGTTCCTCGGCTTTAAGTAAACTTCCGTCTTTTGACTTTTTCTTCGATAAATCTTCAGAATTGGTCTTGGACTTCCGTTCTTTTTGCACTCTTGACTTCTTGACTTCGTCTTTCGTCTTTTTCTTCAATAAAAGTCCGTAAATGCCCGTGAATTCCCGTGTTTTCTCCACTTTTCACCTTTTCGTCCTAAATCACAACAAAAACACAAACCACGCATAATTCCGACATAAAAGACATAAAATACACGTTTTGGTCCGGTTATTATTGTAATTAAGTGGTAGAAAAGATGGGTGTTTTCACACCTATCAAATCTCCTACACTTGACCATTGCAATGTCCTCATGCAATGCATTAGTTACAAAGCACGTTTACATTTTTCATCATAATCAATCCACGTTGGCCTTTATTAAAAAGATAGAAAATTATAAACATTAAAAGTAAAAAAAAGCATACCTTGGGTTTTGGAAATGTTATGAATAATCATCATCCTCAAGTTTTCATTTTCTCCAAACCAAGCTTAAAAACGAGATCATTGTTATTATAAGTTAGCAAACTAACACGAACTCATGTGGGCCAATTATTCACTTAGACTCCCTTATTCCTAGGTGTATCTCTTATATTTTATTTTTGTCTTGAATGATCACGAGGATGCATTTTTGACTTATTTCGACAGTTTATTAGGCCGAAAATAAAGTGAACGATTTAATCAATAGTTAGCTAAAGGACAAAATCTTTTAAAACTGCTTCTCGGGACCTCATAAAGTTCATATCTTGGCATAACTCGCTTCGCGATTTGAGACCTTTCTCGGACCGATATTTGGCAGCGACTTCATACTTCAAACCTTGAGAGACGTTCATGAAATTATGGTCTTCTCTTCATAATGGAATTTCTTCACTTGAAGTTTTGAGAGATTCATACTTGGACCACGACTTTTAACCGGAAAATCAAAGTTAAGTGGATTTTTCCTTGTACTTGTCCTCATTTTAACCGGAAAATCAAATTTTCGACATTTTTCAAAATTTTTGATCTATTTTGGCCTATTAGTTTTTACCTTTGTATAGTTATTTTCTTTCCTTATTAGAATAAAGTTTAATAAAGTGGTTTTAGTTTTCAAACGTTGTGAATCTTTTGACTCAACCCGGGTTTACTTATCTTAGTTTACTCTAGCTAGTATCCTTAACGTGTTTAAGTCAAGTTTTGCTAGGCTTTTATATAGGGAGCTATAAAACGCGAAAGTCTTAACTCTCACGGGTTAAGAACAAGAACCTTTCGCAAGTTCCTATAATTGATCCTAGAGAGTCGTTTATCAAGGGAACTTTAAAATGCGATTTCTAAACTTGAAAAAGTCTAAGAGTTTGCAAGATCCTATAGGCGACTCGAAAACCCAAAACTTTGATTTAATAGGCTAAGCATCCACGAGTTTCATTCCTTGAGATTTTAAACTGTGGAGAACGAGAGATGATAGAGCCAATTATAAGTTCGTTATTCTTTCAGGAATTTATGTGAGTTAATTATGAGCCTATTCTCCCATCGCTTGCTAATAATTTATCTGCTAATAAATAAAGCTGTACGATTTGAAAAGTTACTTAGCTTCTAGCCCAAGATCGTTTAAAAGTTGCTCAGTATGGATTAGAGTTCATAGCCAAGGCATAACTTATTGAAGCGGGATGCGAAGATTGGCGAGTCCGAAAAGGCCCTAACAAGGCATGAGGGCTATATATTGTTGCTAAAGATCCAAAGTGATGTGAAGAATTGTAACATCCCGCCTACTCAGACAACAATATTGTCCGCTTTGCCCGCAGGCTCACGGCTTTGCTTTGTGGCCCTCTTGTAAGTACTTCCCGGTTGGTCACCCAACCTAGTACTACTCTGACATGAGCACGCTTAAATGCCAGTTCCTAAGAACCCTACGTGCAGTAGACCACAAAACGCGTTGTGTGGTCTACTGCAAGTGGGGTTCTTAGGAACTAGCAGTTAAGCGTGCTTATGGGAGAGTAGTACTGGCTTGGGTGACCTACCGGGAAGTCTTCACAAGAGGCCACAAAGTAAAGCCGTGAGCTTGCGGGCAAAGCGGACAATATTGTGGCTGAGTAGGCGGGATGTTACAAATGGTATCAGAGCCACTCTTGAGCTGTTCGAGATGGTGGGGCAAACCTCATCGAGGACGATGAGTCCCGAAGGGGGGGGGGGGGGTGATTGTGACACCCTAGGCAAATCCCACATCGGCTGTGGCCAGGAGAGATCCATGGTTCATAAGATAACAGTCGCCTTCTCATGACACAACGCGTTTTGTGGTCTACTGCAAGTGGGGTTCTTAGGAACTAGCAGTTAAGCGTGCTTATGGGAGAGTAGTACTGGCTTGGGTGACCTGCCGGGAAGTCTTCACAAGAGGCCACAAAGCAAAGCCGTGAGCTTGCGGGCAAAGCGGACAATATTGTGGCTGAGTAGGCGGGATGTTACAAGAATCATTTTTCTCCAATCTTTATTTTGGACTTTGATATACAACGATCCGCCTCCTTTTATGACTTGGATCTATTTATCCTCATACCTTGTTAGGTTCTTTTCAGATACACTTCTCCATGACTTTTGGGGAGTTTTTTGCTTTTCGTCGTGTGTCTCGATCCTTCATATTGATTTTTGATAAATGATTCTTCACATCACTTTGGATCTTTAGCAAAAAAATATAGCCCTCATGCCTTGTTAGGGCCTTTTCGGACTCGCCAATCTTCGCATCCCGCTTCAATAAGTTATGCCTTGGCTATGAACTCTAATCCATACCGAGCAACTTTTAAACGATCTTGGGCTAGAAGCTAAGTAACTTTTCAAATCGTACAGCTTTATTTATTAGCAGATAAATTATTAGCAAGCGATGGGAGAATAGGCTCATAATTAACTCACATAAATTCCTGAATGAATACCGAACTTATAATTGGCTCTATCATCTCTGGTTCTCCACAGTTTAAAATCTCAAGGAATGAAACTCGTGGATGCTTAGCCTATTAAATCAAAGTTTTGGGTTTTCGAGTCGCCTATAGGATCTTGCAAACTCTTAGACTTTTTCAAGTTTAGAAATCGCATTTTAAAGTTCCCTTGATAAACGACTCTCTAGGATCAATTTTAGGAACTTGCGAAAGGTTCTTGTTCTTAACCCGTGAGAGTTAAGACTTTCGCGTTTTATAGCTCCCTATATAAAAGCCTAGCAAAACTTGACTTAAACACGTTAAGGATACTAGCTAGAGTAAACTAAGATAAGTAAACTCGGGTTGAGTCAAAAGATTCACAACGTTTGAAAATTAAAACCACTTTATTAAACTTTATTCTAATAAGGAAAGAAAATAACTATACAAAGGTAAAAACTAATAGGCCAAAATAGATCAAAAATTTTGAAAAATGTCGAAAATTTGATTTTCCCGTTAAAATGAGGACAAATACAAGGAAAAGACCACTTAACTTCGATAGAAGTCCCCCTACACTTAACATAAACATTGTCCTCAATGTTTAAGCATGTGGGAGTAAACTCCCATACACTTAGGACATTGTGCACTTTGTTTAAATCTTGCTAAGGGAAAGGACAACTAAAGAGATTCCTATTTTAATATTGAGAAAATATAAAATAGTGAATCGAAAAGAGTTTAGGATAGAACCAGGAAGAAGTGAACATGGAATCACGGGTCGTCAAGAATCATCAAGAATGGATCATTGAGCGCTCGAATCCTTGATTAAGAAGTGAGGAGAGGAAATAGCAAACCAACGGGTCTCCCCTACACTTATGTTAAAGAAAGCGAAAAGATAGATGCATGGGTTGCCTCCCAAGAAGCGCTTGATTTTTGTTAACCGAGTCATTAGCCTGACTCGACCTTGATCATCAACGGAAGAAGCATGAAACATATCCACCAGGATCAAAGACATAGTTTTCGTCCATCAATAAGCACAAGCTTAAGGCGAACAAGGCAAGCCAAAGAAGAGTAGGCAAGGTTCCCTTAAGCAGTGATGGAGCACGGTGGAAGCAAGGTTGAAGTGGTGCAAGCAGATTTCCATAAGTTCCAAAGATATTTCCTTTTATTTCGTCAGGTGGATACTGAGATGGCTTAAAGATTGCAATACCGGGGTCGAACACCTTTTCCTTTAAGGGGAAATAGCACTCAGGCTCAGCAGAATGGGAAGAAGATCCGCGAAGAAGCACAACCTCGTCCTCAGAAGGGGGACAAAGAGGTGTTAACTCATACGTGCTGCGGATTTCGGTGTCGACCGGTTTCGTCTCCTTTGAAAGAATGTGCTTCAAATCCGAAATAGGATCAAGATGATAATCTTCAAAGTCCAAAGGAGGAGCATCACTCTCATGAGGGAAGTATGTGTTGAGAAACATAGAGAAATCTTCCTCAAATGAGTAATCGTCCAAAGTAGGATCGAGTGATGGCGGAGGATCTTCATCATGTGAAGAATCGCTCGAAAGAGTATCAGCCTCATCGAAATCATCATACGTGGGCAGCTCGGGATACTCAGAAGTAAGGTCATCATAATCATCCGAGTCTGAGCTAGAATCATCATCATCATAAGCATCGAAGACCGGTGGAGAATCATAAATGGGAGAAGCGTCCAAAGTGGGGCGAGAATCATCCACATCATCTTCAAAAAGTGGATTATCATCGCAAGACTTGAATAGAGGATTGTCGTAGACGGTAAAGTCATCGAGCACATTAATCATAATCACTGATTCGCGGCCTCTAAAGGTTGTACTTGTAAGCTTCCCCATTTTAAAAACTTGTGCATCATCCCCGACTCTTAAGATTAACTCACCTTCGGCCACATCTACTAAAGCTTGTCCGGTTCTCAAGAATGGCCGACCAAGTATTAAAGGAATACGAGGGTCCATTTCATAATCAACAACGACAAAATCGACCGGGAAAGTAAACGTGCCAGCTTTTATGAACACGTCTTTGGCTATACCAACGGGGTAAGCGAGAGTGCGATTTGCAAGTTCAAGAGTCATCTTTGTTGGAGTGAGGTCGGGCAATGATAGTATTTTCCAAACACTTAATGGCATCAAATTAATACTAGCCCCGAGATCAGCAAGGGCAGTAAATTCTTCGGTTTTGTTGAACACGCAAGGCAACACAAAACGACCGGGATCTCCAAGCTTTTCTGGAAGTTCTTTCAGAATAACTGCAGAGCAGTTTTCATTTAAGTGTGTGTTGGCGAGTTCAATCAGCTTTTCCTTCTTGTTAAGCAATTCCTTAAATGCTTTAACAAATTTGGGCATGTGGACAAGTGCTTCAAGAAAGCTAATGTTGAAGTTCATTTGAGAAATCATCTTCACATAGCGTGTCACTTCGGCGTCCTCCTTAGTTAGCATTTTAGTCTTGCCTAAACGAGAGGGATAAGGGATATTGGGTTTGGGTGGTGAAGGTGCAGGTGTAGGTGAAGGTTGAGATGTTGAAGGGTCATTCGTGGGAACTTCATCACGTCGAGGCGGAGACGGTAATGGTGCACTAATACTAGGTGTAGGAGGAGTAGGGACACATGGTGGTGGAGGAGGTGTAGATGATGGGGGTGGGATTGGTGGTCCTACGATGATGACTCCACTACGGGTAGTATTAGCACTCACATTTGCTCGCGGATTGGTGACGGTGTTTGAAGGTAGAGAACTCGAAGTAGAAGGTTGAGCAGGGGGCAAGAAACTAGCAAGCATATTCTTCAAGTCATTGGTTTGATTGCTGAAGGAGGATTGAATATTATCCCGAAGCTCGGATCTAATCTCATTTCCTTGCTTTGTGATATCTCCTTTAAGGTTTATAATTTGGCTCTGCAGATTCTTGATTTGCTCACCTTGGGTTCTCATGATGGCCTCAACATCCGGATTACTGGGTGGTGTTTGTTGGGCGGGTGGGTGATAAGGGTTAGAAGCACGAGGTGGGATTTGGTTGCTTCTATTGTAGTTGTTGGCGGGGTTTTGGTTTTGAGGAGAAAAACCGGGTGAAAGGTAATTGTTTGATCGGTAGCTCAGCAAATTTCTATCCCCTTGAGGTCGAGCTTGGTAATTTTCCGGTGAATAATTACCATAAGCTGCATACACATTTTCCGGATTTCCTTGAGTCGAAGGACAATCGGTGTATGAGTGATGACCGCCGCATGTTTCACAAGGAGTAGCAACAGCTTTAACTTGTTGTTGTTGTTGGTTTGAAGCCAAGAGTTGCATACTTCTGCTCATTTCAGTCAGCACACGGGTGAGTTCGGTCATCTCAGGGTTTGCTGAAGTGGAGGAAACATTGATTCTCGGATTGTTCCTTGAAGAAGCAGAGGAATCCCAGTTTTTGTGGTGAGTAGTCATGTTCTCAATTAACTCTCTACACTCCCTGGGTCTCCTTTTCATAAATGTGCCACCGGCGGCTGCATTAATCGTATCACGATCTCGAAAAGTCAAACCGTTGTAGAAAGTATCAATTAAGGTCACATGTAGCATGTTGTGGTTTGGACATCTATCAATCAAGACATTATATCTCTCCCAAGCATCAAAAATAGATTCATCAGGATCTTGCATGAAACCGCTTATTTGATTGCGAAGGCTCGTGACCATGGATGGTGGAAAGTAGCGCGACAAAAAGCGTTGAGTCATATCATCCCAAGTGTGAATAGAATTCTTCGGGAGACGATCAAACCATTTCTCGACATGATGTAATAAAGTATGTGGAAAGAGTTGTAGGCGAAGTTCATCCATTGTGGCACCAGCCAACTTCATGCTTTGGGTGATTGTAATGAACTTGTCGAGGTGTTTGTTGGCATCATCATCAGGCAATCCACGAAATGGGTTAGTTTGCACTTGCTGAATCATGTGGTGCTTCAACGAAAACTCAGGAGCGTTGATTTGCATCGGCGCAATCGGTCCTCCTCGTCCAAACTTTGTAGGTTGATAAAGCTCCTCCATGGTCCGAAGATCAGGCTGTGGAAGAACATTGTTGTTATTATTAGGGTGCGGTGGATTATTGTTGTTTACACCTGACATAGCTAAATCTTCTTGAGTCTCGGGCTCTTGATAGTTAGAAGGTCTAGTACGCATACACTTGAAAATGCAAAAGAAAACAAAACAAAACACAAAGACAATATATATACACAATAAAAATAAAATCTTTTTGGATTTTTGAAATTTTTTAATTTTTATGTGTTTTTATCAAGTTTTTAATTTTTATGGTTTTTTTAATTTTTTATGCAAGAAAAATAACGCTCACAAGTGAACGGATCCCAAAAAGCAACGCGTCTCTCACAGAAAACCGTTAATCTTTACGAAAAGAGCCGGCAGCGGCGCCATTTAATATTAGGGCTTTTGACACCCCGTATAAAAGTTAAAGTTCAAATCTCGAAATCTTAACGAATTGATCCCCGATTTAAAGTACGACTCAGTTGAATTTGGTAAAACAAATATTTTTGGTTGTTTTTAAATTTAAAATTGCAAAGACGTAAATATAAATGACTTAAAATTAAAATGACGTTTAAAATTAAAGAGCGTGAAAATAAATCTAAGTCTAATTAAACGAAAGGTGCAATATTAAAAAGACGTGACGGAAAGTAAATTAACTAAATGACTAAAAATAAAAGCGTGACGGAAATTAAAATTAGACAAAGTATTAAACTGAGAATGTAAAAATTAAACAAGACAAAGTATAAGAAAACAACTCCAATCGGAATATATTCCGATCAGACACAATCGGAATATCAAACCTGACCAATCGGAATGTCAATCGGAACCCCAAGATCGGAATAGCTGTCACCTACCTGATCAGAATAACCATAAACACACTGATCGGAATGTTGGCCTCTGATCGGAATATGGAGTGACCTGGTCGGAATGCAGATCGGAACCCTATGATCGGAATATTGTCACCTACCCTGATCGGAATACCAAAGTAGCACCTCGATCGGAATGTTTAGAAATAGATTCAGATCGAAATGCTGTCACAATCTCCTGATCGGAATACCCAAACACTCGCAAATCGGAATACCAAAGTCCTCCTAATCGGAATACTAAAACCCTTTTCCGACCAAGCAAAGAAGCTATGGTCGGAATATATAAACCCCTTTCCGATTTACAAATCGGAATACGAAGGAATAAGTACAAGTTAAGCTACACAAATAAGCTACTAATCAAATAAGCACAAGTCTAAAATCCTAAGGTAAACCGTATGAAAATAAGCTACTAGACTGTATTTTAACAACTTTTAAGATACGAAATGAATAAGCTTTAAGAAAAACAACTTTTATATAAAAATAACTTTTATAAAAACTATATAAACTTGAAAATAAACAAAATAAGCTATGAAAACAAATGATTTAAAACAATAAAAAGCATAAAAATGTAATCTTTAAACAAGTAAACAAGATAAAAAGCATATAAATCAAAGATTAAAGAAAAGTAGAATGAGATCAACAAGATAAAGTAAAGGTGCGAGAATTAAAAGAAACACTTACTTGAAATTAAAGATATTAAAGGTGCAAGACAAGTATTTAAATTGACATGAAAAGTAAAGGTGCAAGTAAATAAAGGTGGAAGAACTAATTGTCACGATTAGTCAACAAAAACTAGTGAAATGAATAAGAGGGGTATATATAGGAGATTAGGGGAGTGTTTAGAGGAAGCTTCCTCCCCTCCTTCCTTTCTTCTTAATTGCGCCCTTAAGTCCTTCCTTCTTAATCTCTTTGTTAATATTGGACTTTGATGACTCTTGGCTCGGGATTTCTTTAGACTCGTCTTTTAATTCTTCGATAAATAAGACTTGAGTTCCTCGGCTTTAAGTAAACTTCCGTCTTTTGACTTTTTCTTCGATAAATCTTCAGAATTGGTCTTGGACTTCCGTTCTTTTTGCACTCTTGACTTCTTGACTTCGTCTTTCGTCTTTTTCTTCAATAAAAGTCCGTAAATGCCCGTGAATACCCGTGTTTTCTCCACTTTTCACCTTTTCGTCCTAAATCACAACAAAAACACAAACCACGCATAATTCCGACATAAAAGACATAAAATACACGTTTTGGTCCGGTTATTATTGTAATTAAGTGGTAGAAAAGATGGGTGTTTTCACACCTATCATTTTTATAAAAACATCACATGTTCATAATTAATAAAAAGATTAAATTAAAAGAAAAGGTTTAAAAAGGTTTTACCGAATTCGTGGATCAAGAGAACGAAGAACAAACACGATCAATCACCAAATCTTCAAGATCAAAGATCAAAAATCACCTTGTATGGTGTTCTTAGGGTGGCGGCACAAAGAGACAAAAGGGGAGGAGGTTTTAGGTTTTTCTTAAAATCTTCTGTAAAGTTATTTTGTGTAGTGTAAAAAGTAAATAACCCCTTTAGTAAATTTGACAAATGGGCTTGGCCCATTTGTCCTTGTTTGGCCGCGGGTAGGGACCCCACATGGGGTTCCCGTACCTTTTTCCGTGTCTCGTTATTTAGTTACTCGTTTGTGATTATTTATGTTCGTGTTTTAAATGTTCTCGTTACGTAAATACCGTGATCTAATATATTTAATTACGCTCGTAATGAATATATATACGTAATTAATAATAGTTCTTGTTTTAATTACGTTCATGATTTCATGATCGCATGTTCGTGATTAATTATTGTTAAATAATTATTACGTGATCGTGCATAGTAAATACTTATCGTGTTCTAACACGTACGTAATACGTAAACTCCTAATACGTAATCGTAATCATGCTATATTAGGAAAGTTTTAACTAGTACGTACGATCCTAAGGGTACTATTCATGGTAAAAGCATGCGGGTTTTACAACTCTTCCCCCCTAAAAAGATTAATAGTCCCCGAATTATAGATAAAGTAAACTGAAATAGAAGAACATACCCGAATTCAAAATATGAAATGACGGTAAGAAGCCCGGATAGACTCCCCCGTTTCCCAAGTGGCTTCCCGCTCGGTATGATCCCTCCATAGAATTTTGACGAATGGAATCGTCTTCTTTCTCATGACTCGTTCTTGTCTCTCAAGAACTCGTTCGGGTTCTTCTATAAAAGTGAGATCTTCACGTATCTGTTCCAGTGGATACTGAACCATGTGAAGGGGATGATACTGGTACCCCTGAGTAAGGACACATGAAACACATTGTGCACATGCGAAAGCTGCGGAGGTAACGCCAATCGGTAAGATACTTCACCGACTCGTTCAATGATATCAAACGGTCTGATGAAACGAGGACTGAGCTTCCCTTTAATCCCAAAGCGTCTAACACCACGTGCTGGCGAAACCTTAAGGAAGACGTGATCTCCTATGTTAAAGTGTATATCCCTACGATGCTTATCGGCGTAACTCTTCTGACGTGACCGTGCCTCCTGAATCTTCTGCTTAGCTACTACGATCTTCTCATTTGTCATCTCTATGATTTCTGGTCCTTCGAGTGTTCGCTCGCCAACCTGATCCCAGCAGATTGGGGCGCGACACTTTCTGCCATATAACATCTCAAATGGAGCACATTTGATGCTTGCGTGCCAGCTGTTGTTGTATGCAAACTCCACCAAACAGATGTATTCGTCCCAATCACCCGTCCATTCCAACGCACATGACCTCAACATATCTTCCAATGTCTGAATGGTTCGCTCCGACTGTCCGTCCGTTTGAGGATGAAAAGCCGTGCTAAGCTTAAGTTGTGTACCCCGAGCTTTCTGCAGACTTTTCCAAAAGCGCGAAGTGAATCGAGGATCTCTGTCTAAGACGATGCTGGATGGTGCACCGTGGAGTCTCATGATCTCTCGTCTATACGTATCTGCGAGTTTACTTACCGGATCTTCCTTGCGGATTGGTAAGAAATGAGCTGATTTGGTAAGTCGATCAACGATAACCCAAATTGCATCGTGCTTCCTTTTGGTAGGCGGAATACCGGTAACAAAATCCATGGTGATTTTGTCCCACTTCCACTCTGGAATATCTAACGGTTGAAGGAGACCGCCAGATCGCTGATGCTCGATCTTAACCTGCTGGCAGGTAAGACATTTGGAGACGTAAGTGGCCACATCCTGTTTCATACCACTCCACCAAAAGTACTGCTTGATGTCATGGTACATCTTAGTCGAACCAGGATGTATCGAGAATGGGGAGCTATGAGCTTCAGCTAACAAAGCTTCCCGGAGTTCTTGGTCATCAGGAACACAAAGTCTAGTGCCCTGCCATACGATACCATCTGCATCAACTCTAAATTCTGTCTGCTTCTCCAAATTCTATACTATCGCCCAGATTTCTCCGTCATCCTTCTGAGCTTCCTTGATCTTAGATAGTAACTCGGGTTCTACTCTAAGATTAGCCAAGTAACCGGGCTGTCCACGTACCATGATCTCGATGTTTAGTCGCTCCAAGTCTCTGATGATTTCCTCTTCGATTTTAATGCCGTTGATCATTACGGACTTCTTGCTAAGAGCATCTGCTACTACATTTTCCTTTCTGGGATGATACTGAAGATTAATGTCATAATCCTTCAACAGCTCTAACCATCTCCTCCACCTTCAATTCACGCTGAGTGAAGATATACTTCAAGCTCTTGTGGTCCGTGAAAATGACACATGATTCTCCATATAAGTAGTGCCTCCATATCTTTAATGCAAACACGACTGCAGCAAGTTCCAGATCGTGCGTGGGGTAATTTTCTTCATAAGGCTTAAGCTGCCGTGAAGCATACGCGATCACTTTCCCATGTTGCATGAGAACACAACCAAGTCCCTTCCCCGATGCATCACTGTAGATTTGAAATCCACCCGTACCAGATGGTAGAGTAAGAATAGGTGCAGATACTAGCTTATGCTTCAGGTCTTCAAAGCTCTTCTCTCGATCTTCAGTCCAGACGAATTTCTCCCCTTTCCGCATCAGTTTGGTCAATGGTAGTGCTAGGCGGGAAAAGTTCTCTACGAACCTACGGTAATAGCCAGCTAAGCCTAAGAAACTACGGACTTCCGTCGCTGATGTCGGCCTTGGCCACTTAGTGATGGCCTCAACCTTCGCTGGATCCATAGTGATTCCTTCTGCTGATACAATGTGACCTAAGAATGCCACCTTGTCTAACCAGAACTCACACTTGGAGAATTTAGCATACAGCTGCTTCTGGCGAAGAATCTGTAGTATTGTACGAAGATGGTCTTCGTGTTCCTCCTTGGACTTTGAGAAAATCAGGATGTCATCGATGAAAACAATGACGAATTTGTCCAGAAATTCATGGAAGATTCTGTTCATCAGATCCATGAACACTGCTGGAGCATTTGTCAGGCCAAATGGCATAACTACAAACTCGTAGTGGCCATAACGAGTGCGAAAGGCAGTCTTAGCGATATCCTGCTCCTTGACCCGTAGCTGATGATAGCCTGACCTAAGATCAATCTTGGAGAAGTGTTTGGCCCCTTGGAGTTGGTCAAACAGATCGTCAATGCGTGGCAGTGGATACCTATTCCGAATGGTAATCTTGTTGAGCTCGCGATAGTCTATGCAAAGACGCATACTGCCGTCCTTCTTCTTAACAAACAAGACCGGTGCGCCCCACGGAGATGCGCTCGGTCGAATGAAACCTCGTTCAAGAAGTTCTTGTAGTTGATCCTTCAGCTCTATGGGAGCCATGCGATAAGGAGCCTTGGAGATTGGTTCAGCTCCTGGAATCAGCTCGATACTGAATTCCACTTCTCGTGCAGGTGGTATGCCCGAAAGTTCTGCTAGAAACACGTCTTGGAATTCCGACACTATAGGTTGATCCTGAATCGATGGAGATTCAGCATCCATGTCGTGAACCGTAGCTAGATAACCCTCGCAGCCATGTGACAGTAGTGCACGCGCTTGCAGGGTGGATATGACTTGTACAGACCGTCCGAGTATGAACCCATTATGAATGTACTCTGGTGCATTGACATCACCGAAGATAACTCGATATGAATGGCAGTCTATGGTAGCATGATACTTGGATAGCCAATCCATGCCCAAAATCATGTCGAAGTCATTCATGTCCAACGGAAGTGCGTCAACAGGTCGAACCTTATCATCAAATTCTAGGGGAAGACTCTTGTATACATGGGTGATTAATACAGAGTCCCTCAAAGGCGTGGAAATAGTAAGCCTATTTTCTAGTGGCAAGGGAGGCATCCTAATGTTCTTAGCATAAGTAGTAAAAATAACCGAGTGAGTAGCACCCGTATCGAAAAGAACACATGCAGCGCGACCATACATATACAAGATTCCAGTGATGGTACCTGTAGACTTGTTGGCCTGGTCTCGAGATGTCGTGTAGACACGCCCGGCAGTAGGAGGCGGCTTGGTATCAACATGTCCCGATGTACCCTCCATCTCGCCCTTACGACAATCCTTCATAATATGGCCAGGAAGACCACACTTGAAGCATGCATCAGTATTACGGCGACATGGTCCTGGGTGCCTACGGTTGCAAGTAGAGCAAAGAGGATGAGTGTATCCTCCAGCAGGTGCTCTGGCTGGCCGAGGACCTGATAAAACATTTTACATAAGACATGATAGTTGGGTACAAAGGACGAAGCGGATAATCGTAAGACTGAATACCAGTGATAGCTGGACGGCTAGGCTGCGAACCTCTCTGGTTCTGGTCCCTACCGTTTCCATGGTTCCTGGTAAAAGTTTGATAAGGTGTCAGAATATGAGTTATAACATAAAACATAAGGAATTTCGTAAGTATTAGGACATGCTGTTGTTGGAGTGCCTGGCGTTGTTACGGTAATTGTCATTACCGCCACGCCTATCCGTAGCAGAACGGTCGTTAGTCTGACCGTTTACCTTGGGCTGATGAGGCTGCTGCTGAGTAGCCGGCTGAGATCGGTCCCCAATTTTCTGCCTGGAAGATACAGTTAAAGAGATGAATAATTGACATATGGAAAGTATACGGATTGGTCACCGCTTGAATACGAATGTTTACCTCTTGTCGGGTCTTTCAGCTTCCCCGAACTCATCCCTCTCCTGCAGCATCTCCAGTTTTCGTGCTGCATCGGCCACTTGTGCTACAGTGTTGAACGTAGCACACACTAGATTGTTTGCGACCGATGTGCGAAGAGCCCATCTAAAGTGATGTGCCTGCTCTTCGGGAGTACCTACTTCCGCACCAAGGAAACCAGCCAAGCGAAGAAAGCGCTGCATAAACTCGTTGCTATTCTCCCCAGCTCTCTGTCGGATCCCATGGTACTCTCTCTTGAGCTTGTCCTGCTCAGCCTTGGGAAAGAACTGCTCCATCACCCTGTCCTTGAACTGAGCCCAAGTCAAACCAGCAACCCACTCATCACCACCTTCGGATTGCATCAATGCTAACCACCAGTTGAGTACATCGCCTTCGAACCGATAGCATGCCAACCTCGCCTTGTACGCGGGGTCACAGCCCATAGCGTTGAAAATCTTCTCGATGTGAGCCAACCAGCTTTCAGCATCGCTGGGGCTATCTGTCTTCTCAAAAGCTCGAGGGCGGAGCTTGTTGAATCGCTCCAGCCATACTGCTAATGTCACTGGAGGAGGAGGAGGTGGTGGCTGATTGTGCTGCTGATTGTTGGCAGCTTGAACTTCAGCCCGGATGTCATTCCTCAGTTGAGGAAGCAAGGCTTGCATGGCAGCCTGAATTGCAGCATTGAGCTGCTCCTGTTCGCGTGTGAGAACCATCTGACAGTATAACATAAAACATATGATTAAACAGTTCAAAACATAAAATAAACATATATACATGAAAAAAAATTTATACTAAAATTTCACGAGAAAAATTTTATGCAAGAAATATTTGTGTATGAATGCATGATGCAGTTTTATGAAAACTTTTGTATGCTCGAGAGTGAACGCCTCTGGTCAGTTCACCCAAAACAAAGACATAGCGAGGGGACGCCTATGGGTCGGTCCCAAATCTAAAAGTTTCGATAAAACACATACGACTAAATAGGGCCAGTCCTGTACCAACCATTACTTAGTCAAAAACCCTGCAACAATGACATGTATATGTATGCTTAAAAATGATGAATGCATGAAAACAACTGTCAGTTCTAGGAAGACCGTAGTGACTACCCACTAATCACATGTCATTTTTGAGAGCCTACAGGTCGAAGCCTTGGCTCTGATACCATAATTGTAACACCCCATTTTGGAAATAGAAATATCACAGTAATTATGGCGTGTCATCAAAGCATGCAAGGTAAAATGTCTAAACATTACTTGACCATAAAAAGGAAAATACCGAAATCAAACATCGGTAGTCCAAAAGTAAAGCTCATCACACACAAACATAGTATAATAAAGGAAAAGGACTAAACAATGTCCAAAGCATAAGTATCAAAAGAAAGAAAATGCATAATGTAAAGAAGGCTAGACAGCTTCCAGTCCATATGCACGTACTCTTAGTGTCTACGAGCGTCCCTGAGTACCTGCCGTTTTGGGAACATAGAAAAGGAAAACGGCTGAGCAAATACGCTCAGTGCACGGATGTACAATAAAGCATGAATAGGATAGCATATAACATAATAACAGCGGAAGAAAACCTAGTCCCGAGTAACCTGGTTAATTCTTAACAAAACTGGTTTTATAGTTTGAAAGTCTTATGTTTATCTTATAAAAACTGTTTGTCATATTTTACCATTAGCCAATATAGGTCATGAAAATCCACCGTGCATGAATAATTGGAGGGGTGACCTCATCATGCAAAATAGAGGGGCTGGCTCTAATTTAATATACTGGTTTTTGGGTAGGAGGGATCAGCTCCTTGTGAAGGATGCAAGGCACACACCACATTCACCATGTAATCCTGAATAAAAACATGTAACTAGGATGCACCCATACGCCCCGGCCACATGATAAATATAAATAAATGGCCAAAAGCTGAAGGGACGCCACGAGCAATCACTCCGCCGTGGTGAAGTCATAACATCAGTGCCTCTAATGTTATGGTTATGGTACCTCCATAACTAGGTGAAACTGGTCATGCATGTATATGGCTATAGGTAATCTTAATTAAACATAAGAATCAAACTCATAACTTATACTACGGGAAAACAGTTGGCTGCATACGGGGAATCCTAATAAGGAAAGAATGTCCATACTGAAAGGACGGGAATCCGTACCTTATGTCCAGTGAACGAGAAAGACGAACTGCGAGAATCCTACTTCTGAATCACTAGTGCTACATAAATATGTACATGAATAAGTATCTGCTTACTAAATACATAGCTGGTTTTATGTCATGTCTTAGCTTATTTTATGTGTTCTTACTATGTTTTACTGTTTTAAAGCCTTAAACTGTGTTAAATCTTATATTCTGTTTAATCTGATTAAGTATTTCTGATATTTCATGTGTTATTATACTTACTGTGTAATAATAAGTAACTTTCCAAAAATAGCAGGTTTCCTAAAATAGAAATTTTCCAAAAATAGAAAGTTTCCAAAAATAGAAAGTTTCCAAAAATAGAAAGTTACCAAAAATAGAAAGTTTCCAAAAATAGAAAGTTTCCAAAAATAGAAAGTTTCCAAAAATAGATTTACTGCTTAAAATAGATAAGTTTCTAAAAATAGAAAGTTTCTATAAATAGATTAGCTGCCTTAATTAAATAAGTTTCCATAAATAGATTAGCTGCCTTAAATAAATAAGTTTCTAAAAATAGCTGGTTTCCATAAATAGATTAGCTGCCTTATTTAATTAAGTTTCTAAAAATAGAAAGTTTCCATAATTAGAAATAAGCTGGTTAAATAAGCTAAGTATATAAGCCTAAGTGTTTCTCATGATTATTTTCTAAGTCATATGGTATATTGTATAGTTTAATAATTATTTCATGTAATTTAATTAAACTATAGGTTATAATATTTAATTAAAGTATAACATGTTTTTAATTAAATAAGTTAAATACTTAGGTTAAAATATGTATTATTATATATTAATAATATAACCTAAGTCATGTTAATTAATTAATTATATCCATGGTTTAAAAATAATTAATTAATTGTAAGTCTTAAATATATAAATACTTAGGTTAAAATAATTTCATGATCATTAATAATTAAGTAACATAAGTCATGTTATTAAATTAATCACATCTTTTATTAATTTAATTTTAACATAAGTTCATAACATAAAAAAAAACTAACATACACCATGAACCGGATCTAGGCTAAAAACATGAACCGGACATGAATCGACACCGTACCCCGAACCAACTCGGGGTACCCCGTGTTTCCCCTTGCTGCCGTGGGACCCACACGCACCAACCAAGACCATATGGTCTTGGTGGTGGTCGTCTTGGCAAGCCAAGACCCCTTTTGGGTTCGGTGAAGCCGGCGGCCAAAGCAAACACCCCTTAAAAGCAACCCTTTGATTTAATTTAACACCAAAACATGTTAGATATATGATTAATTATTATGTTTTTATAAAAACATCACATGTTCATAATTAATAAAAAGATTAAATTAAAAGAAAAGGTTTAAAAAGGTTTTACCGAATTCGTGGATCAAGAGAACGAAGAACAAACACGATCAATCACCAAATCCTCAAGATCAAAGATCAAAAATCACCTTGTATGGTGTTCTTAGGGTGGCGGCACAAAGAGACAAAAGGGGAGGAGGTTTTAGGTTTTTCTTAAAATCTACTGTAAAGTTATTTTGTGTAGTGTAAGAAGTAAATAACCCCTTTAGTAAATTTGACAAATGGGCTTGGCCCATTTGTCCTTGTTTGGCCGCGGGTAGGGACCCCACATGGGGTTCCCGTACCTTTTTCCGTGTCTCGTTATTTAGTTACTCGTTTGTGATTATTTATGTTCGTGTTTTAAATGTTCTCGTTACGTAAATACCGTGATCTAATATATTTAATTACGCTCTTAATAAATATATATACGTAATTAATAATAGTTCGTGTTTTAATTACGTTCATGATTTCATGATCGCATGTTCGTGATTAATTATTGTTAAATAATTATTACGTGATCGTGCATAGTAAATACTTATCGTGTTCTAACACGTACGTAATACGTAAACTCCTAATACGTAATCGTAATCATGCTATATTAGGAAAGTTTTAACTAGTACGTACGATCCTAAGGGTACTATGCATGGTAAAAGCATGTGGGTTTTACACCAAGACCCAATCCCGACCGTCACAGACCCATCAAAGAATGGGGCGACGATCCTAATATAAAGAAACGTATGTCACCATAACCCGGCCATCGCCAACCCAATCAAAGATTGGGGGCAATGATCGGAGAGGTTTTTGTATTAAACACATACATCGAACACGTATGTCATATATATGGCCACAAACAAAGTGACTACCAAAGTATAATAAGTTAGAATACAATAATGGGATAAATAATATAATAATAGGTTACTGTTCATAAGCCGAAGAAGTAAGTATTATGGCATCTTTAGGCTCAGATAACCAAGTAATCAGATATGAGGAATGGCTGCCATGGTGGCAAAATTGGGAAGCTTGCCCCGCCAGGTGGCGCATAATGCGAGTACTAATAGAATCCCGTTAAGAATGTTCAAATAGTATCATCATAGCCATTTAGTAACACTATGACCCATAAACACGTAACTGATGTACGCGGATACCATAAATAACCAACACATTTCTGTATGAAACACAAAAAACCAATTGTTGCTCGTATACTGCAGCTGAGTAAAAAGGCAATATAATTAGAGGTACTACCAAAGCGAACATGGCTACAAACAAACAACAGAATAATATAATAATAGGTTACTGTTCATAAGCCTCACACTAAGTGAACGCCAAACTATAATAAGTTATAACGCATAGCAAACAACGCAAAGTGACCGAACACTTAAGCTGCAAAGACATCGAAGAAATAAGTATTCTGGCATTTTTAGGCTCAGATAACCGAGTAATCGGCTATGGGGAATGGCCGCCATGGCTGCAAACTTGGCAAGCTTGCCCCGCCAGGCGGCGCATAATCCGAATACTAATATTGTAACATCCCGCCTACTTAAACCACAATATTGTCCACTTTGCCCGCATGCTTATGACTTTGTTTTGTTACCCTCATGTGAGTACTTCCCGCCAGGTCACCAAGCCAGTACTACTCTCACATGATCACGTTTAACTGCCAATTCTTAAGAACCCCCCGTTGTAGTAGACCACAAAAAGCGTTGTGTTATGGTAAGACGAATGTTATCTTATGAACCAAGATCTCTTCTAGCGACAGCCGATCTGGGATTTTCTTAGTGTGTCACAATCCCCCCCCCCCTAAGGGACTCATCATCTTCTATGAGGTTTTCCCCATCATCCCGAACGGCTCAAATGTGGCTTTGATACCACTTGTAACATCCCGGCTACTCAGACCACAATATTGTCCGTTTTGCCCGCAGGCTCACGGCTTTGCTTTGTGGCCCTCATATGAGTACTTCCCGCCAGGTCACCCAAGCCAGTACTACTCTCACATGAGCACGCTTAACTGCTAGTTCCTAAGAACCCCACTTGAAGTAGACTACAAAACGCGTTGTGTCATGGTACGACGAATGTTATCTTATGAACCAAGATCTCTCATTGCCACAACCGATGTGGGATTTTCCTAGGGTGTGACAAATATTTACCCGGTAAGAATGTTCAAACAGTATCATCATAGCCATTTAGTAACACTATGATCCATAAACACGTAACTGATGTAAGTGTATACCATAAACACCCAACACATTTTTGTATGAAACACAAACAACCAATGCGTATCTGATATACGTGGCCACAAACAACAATTGAGGCTAAATCCCACCAAAAGGTAACCAATTCAAAGGAAATGATAAGGAAACATAATCAGAACCACCACCAAACCGAATTCACTATTAATGAAATCATGGCAATCAGGGTAAACACCACTAAAAGGTGACGGCCAAATCAACAAAAAAATAATTATAAATGCTACCTCATTAAAGCTTATAATGGCTATTGTTAGCCGTATTTAAAGTGATGGTCATATAATATACCATTGCGAAGCTCGTGGAAAATGCTACATAATGGTATTGAGAGTTCTAGTATAATGTTTGGTATGTAACGGGAATTAGTCCCGAACACACAAATGAGGAAGGCCTTCTATACCTTACACTTGTAGTATAAAAGGCACTAAGCACCTCATTTGTGTGTGTGTGTTTTCCATTCCATAGATTGTAGAGAGAGAAACCACATGTCTTTCTCTCACTAAGAAATCACAACTCCTTTGTTTTCTCTTTATTCTTCATCTAATCTAATCTTTCTTTTTGGTTTAATCCATGATGTTATTCATATTTGGTTAAGTCGTGTGTATAAGTCCTACAAGTGGTATCATTCGCCAAGGGATTCGTGAATAGCTATTTGGTGTTGTCCTTGTTTCTCTTGAAATTTGTTAGTTTTTGATCAAATATTTACCAAGATTCAATTTTTTTTGGTGTTCTTGTTATTTCGTCTACATAGGTATTAGAGAGATTTGGGTTCGTTGGGTTGATTACTATCACGGTTTCTCTTAGTAGAATCTCACGTTTGTTACCTAAAGTTTCGACCTTGCTCACATATTGTGATATACTCCATCAGAAAGCTCGAGGGTATCATTCCGATCGTGTATTCCGATCGCAAAAACCTAAGGGTTTCTACATTGCGATCACTTATTGCGATCACTTGTTGCGATCTGTATTGCGATCACTTATTGCGATCACTTGTTGCGATCTGTATTGCGATCACTCATTGCGATCACTTGTTGCGATCTGTATTGCGATCACTTATTGCGATCACTTGATACGATCTGTATTGCGATCACTTGTTGCTATCTGTATTGCGATCACTTGTTGCGATCTGTATTGTGATCACTTGTTGCGATATGTATTGCGATCATTTATTGCGATCTGTCATTCCGATCACTTTCGATAGAACATTGCGATCACATTCCGATCCGGATTCCGATAGCATTGCGATCACATTCCGATCCGGATTCCGGTAACATTGCAATAGAGTGAAAAGTATTCCAAGTTTTTTTCAAAAAGGTCTTTTTAAAATTTTGCCTTAGAATTTTTGGTTTCTCGTGCTCAATTTCTTAGCGGAATTACTCATTTTAGGGGATTTTAATTACAACACTTTGCTTTCTTCGAATTGAGATCCTGTTTTACATACGACTTCTACGATGACGTCTCAACAAGATATTTATGTTGCGGGTACTGAGAATCGTCCTCCCATGCTTACCAAGGAGAATTACACTACATGGGCTAGTCGTCTCCTTCATTATGCAAAATGTAAACCTTTGGGAAAGTTGATGGTCAACTCGATTCAAAAAGGTCCGTATGTTAGAAGAACAATTCTTATGCCTGGGGACCCTACGAATGCTAACCTAGTGGCTGACTATAGTCATGAGCAAACGGATGAATAATTAACTGAAGCTGAATCCAAACAACTCGACGCTGATGATCAAGCAATTCAAGTCATTCTCATGGGACTTCCTGAAGATGTTTATGCTGCTGTCGATAGTTGTGAAACCACACACGAGATATGGCTTAGGATCCAGAAAATAATGAAGGGGGGTGAAATAGGTTTACAAGAAAAGGAAACTAAGTTGCTTCGTGAATGGGAGAAATTTACGTCTACTGAAGGGGAACAAATTGAACCTTACTATCATCGGTTTTCAACCCACATGAATCATCTTAGAAGAAACAAACATGAACCTGCACAAATTGTTGCCAACATCAAATTTCTTGATAATCTTCCTTCTGAATGGTCACGATATGTCACTCTTGTCAATCAAACCAAGGATCTTCATGTCGTGGACTACACTCAAGTATATGATTATTTGAAGATGAATCAAGATGAAGCTAACAAAGTTAGGGCTGAAAGACGTGCCAAAACCCAAGATCCATTGGCTTTTATGCCAAATTCTCCGTCATCTATGTCATGTCCCATGGTACCCTACCATCAACCCTCATCAAGTAACTTCATGCCACAACAACAACTCACCCCTTATGGATATCAACTTTCTGTTGCTGTGAACTACTTACAACAACCCATTGCTTGTTTTGATGACATCACCGATCCTACTCATGCGATTAATACTGGTCTTTCACTTCTTGCAAAGGCATTCAAATTTACCATTAACCCCACCAACAACAATCAAAGAATCTCCTCGAACACTAGAAATAGGCAGATTGCTCAACCTTTCATGAATGCGAATCAAGATCGCCAATTGGTAGTTGCTGGGAACACGGGGACACAGTTTCAACACTATCGTCAGAATGCTGGGCAGACTATTGGGAATGTAGTAAATCATTATGGACAAAACCGTGGTCAGAATCTGAGTGTTCCGGATGTGGGTAATTAGAATGGGTTAATTGTTGTGCCAGCGGTTAGTAATCAAATGGGAAATATTGTGGTTGCAAGGGCTAAGAATACTTGTACGGGAAATGGAAACAACAATCGTCAGGTTCAGTGCTACAAATGCAGGGGATTTGGTCATTATGCTCGAGATTGTACAGCTAAAAAGAAGAGCGATGCTGCTTATCTTCAGACTCAAATTCTTATAGCACAAAAGGAAGAGGCAGAGATTCCACTTCAAGCTAAGGAATTTGATCACATGGCTTCTGCAGAAGAATATGAAGAGGAAGAAGAAGTGAATGCTAACTACATCATGATGGCAAACTTACAGCAAGTATCTACCTCTAGAATGCATGATGACATCGCTCCCGTCTATGATTCAGACGGTCCCTCAGAGGTACACCCACGTTTCAATGATAATGATATATATAGTACGTCTAATCAGAAGGAGGAGTATACTGAGATGCTTGAGCCCTACATTGAGGCACACGGGGATCAAACGAATAATAGTAATATTATTTCGAATGAGCCCAGTGTGGACCTTAGTGTGGATCAAGTTGCCCAACCGACAACCTCTCCTGATGCGACCCATGCGTATTATAAATCTTTATTTGATAAGCTTGCTAACGATGTAGACCATGCTACAGTGGTTAATAATACGTTTAGAGAAACTAATGCCAAATTGACCACTGAGCTTGCGGGATATAAGGAACAGGAGAAAATTTTTGAAATTCATTAGGCTAAAATTGATAACGTTGTTTATCAAGCACAACGGCAACGACATCTTGGTGGCTCGAGTCTATGTAGATGATATATTTTTTGGTTCTACAAACCCAAAATATTCCATATTATTTGCCGACCTTATGAAAAGCCGATTTGAAATGTCCATGATGGGGGAAATAACGTTTTTTCTTGGTCTCCAAGTTCACCAATCCCCTCGTGGTATTTTCATAAATCAGTCCAAATATGTGCTCGAGATTTTAACGAAATCTGGAATGGAAAACTGTGATCCAATTGGTACTCGAATGGACACTAAGCACAAGCTTGATTTGCATAAGAAAGGGACATTTATAGATGCTACATAATACCGAAGTATGATCGGGTCCCTTATGTACTTAACCTCAAGCAGACCGGACATTGTGTTCGCTACTTGTTTATGTGCTCGGTATCAAGCTAAGCCAACCGAGAAGCACCTCAAGGAGGTTAAAAGGACCTTTCGTTATCTCCGGGGAACCATTCACATGGGTCTCTGTTATACAAAGGATTCTGGTTTTAATCTAACTAGTTTTTCAGATGCCGACCATGCAAGGTGTCATGATACGTTCAAGAGCACTTCTGGTGGCGCACAATTCTTAGGCGAGAAGCTAGTGAGCTGGTCCTCAAGAAATCAAGATTGTACGGCTTTGTCCATCGCGAAAGCAGAATATGTGTCTCTCTCCGTGTGTAGTGCTCAAGTCCTTTGGATGAGAACAAAACTCACGGATTATGACTTTCACCTTAACAAGGTTCCTATTTATTGTGATTCACAATCAGCCATAGCCATATCCCGCAACCCGGTCCAACACTCCAAGACCAAGCACATTGCTGTCCGATTCCATTTCATAAAGGAGCATGTGGAAAGAGGAACGATCGAATGTATTTTGTTAAGACGGACTACCAATTAGCCGACATCTTCACCAAAGCTCTTTCTTAAGACAGATTTGAATTCTTGGTTCGTCGACTTGGTATGCGTAGTTTCACTCCAAATGAACTTGAACGTCTTGCACATTCGCAGTAACCTTGTATATATTTATCAGAAAATCAAAATACAAAAATATAAAACCTATAAAAATAAAATAAAATATGCGAAAAACTTTAAAAAATACCAAAAATATCCTTCTCCGACATGTCTCTCAACATCGACAATATGGACGTACTTAGAAATGTCGCTCAATAACGACACGGGTACGTACATAAAGTTCGAATGAGAGTTCAAATGTTTTCAAAACATGTCTTTTCTACTTTCTTCTCATAATGGCTTATAGTCACATGTCAGACTATAACCCGATCCCCAAAGAAAGGAAAGTCTATAACTTATCCTCAACAACGGGAAATTAATTTTTCTCGGTCATGGGCTTATATTAAAACATTCAAAGTTTTAAACTCATGAACTCAAGGAAAATGTTCATTTATGTACATTTTTCCTCAACAACGGGAAATTCAGTTTTCTCGGGTTTGAGCACAATTTTTCAAGGTATTTCAAAAGTGTGTGTCATATACTCCTCTATTTTAATTAGAATTTCTTTTCGAGGGGGAGTATAAAGATTTCATTAACATTTGTTCTGAACTTTCATGCAACATTATTCTCTCCATGTTTGATCACTAGTTTCACAAAAAAATTCAATTTCATGCAATTTTTGAGGGTGAGAATAGTGATTAAAATGTGATCAAAATGTTTTATTTTGGATAAGATCTTTGAGATAAGTGCTTTCTCGTCCTAACATGTGCAAAATGTTTACTTAAATTCTTTCGCATTGTGATGCACATGTGTAGGGGAACGATTTTGGTGATTTAGAAAGTTTTTCTGGTTACAATATCTATACCTTCAACACAATTATTCACGAGATATTGGTGTCAAAAGGTGGTTAGGTATTCGTCCTATGATCCAACCAGAACCGGAGGGATCTTCCCAGGGACAATCCATTATAACTTAGAAGTCCTTAGGAAAGATGGAGTAGTTGAGTGTACCAGAATAATGTCGACTAATGACTTAAGCTAGCACTAGAACAATCACAACAAGGTGCTAGTTATGACGTCTTGGTAAGCATTGAAGGGGTTGAAGAATGAATTAGAAATGTAAGGATAAAGGGTGTAAATAAATCAGGCCTCCATACAACTTAGGCAGAAACCAGGTCAATACATCTACTATTAGAATCACGTTGATGATTTCTGGTATTGAAGACAAAGCATCATGGACCTAGTTATGCAAAGCACAACCCCTCCCAACCTACTAGTTATGACGTCTTGGTAAGCATTGAAGGGGTTGAAGAATGAAAAAGAAATGTAAGGATAAAGGGTGTAAAGAAATCAGCCCT
This sequence comes from Glebionis coronaria, assembly GCA_025667525.1. NCBI lineage: Eukaryota > Viridiplantae > Streptophyta > Magnoliopsida > Asterales > Asteraceae > Glebionis > Glebionis coronaria. The sequence continues at coordinate 177,154,866 of CM046874.1, forward strand.
CCATTCAACTTAGGCAGAAACCGGGTCAATACATCTACTATCAGAATCCCGTTGATGATTTCTAGTATCAAAGACAAAGCATCATGGACCCAGTGATGCAAAGCACAACCCCTCCCAACATACTCAAGCTTTTCTCAATAGAAGTTTGTTTTATTGTCACGTAGTTCAACTCATTTCTATCAACTTTCTCACTCCGAGATAGTAGATATTGAATAGGTGGCAGTCTGCTCCAGCCTACGATCACCAAATAAACGTGCACTTATAGAGTCTAGAGCCAACAAGATTCATCAAAAATCTCATTAGGACAGTTATTCCATATATCAATTGTTGTTCATCACTAGAACACAAGAGATAATTTACAGAGTCCTACGCTCTATCCTTGTGATATTGCCAGAACATTCAGAGTGATACTTTTTAGTATTCATAGTGATGAATGTAAATCCTTCCAGTGTTAACATCAAACAGCACTGCGGTAGGACATATGTAAGATTGACTTGAATTGAACATATGTTAACTGGAAAGCAATAGTGGTTTGATTCTTTTGTGATTCAAACTCGTTCCAGGTCTCGACGTAATATCTTTATGATCTTACCAGAACATTCAGAGTAATACTCCTGAGTATTTACAATGACAAATGGAAATCCTTCCAGTGTCATCATCAAACAGCACTGCGGTAGGTAACTTGTGAGATTCTATTTGAATCAAACTTATGTCAACTGGAAAGCAACAATGGTCTGATTCTCAATTGATTCAAACTTGTTCCAGGAAATTGAATTGACGATTTAATCAGCAGAATGGAACTGCTTGATTCACTCTTTACTATGAACTATTTTTCGAGATATTCAAGTATTGAGAACGGCTACCACAACCGGAAACCCTGTCAAGGAAGTTTTTTGAACTTACCTAATCACAGGTACAGTATTCGTACTGTATAACGGGAAACCGGAGGAATGCAAACGGTGGTGTTACTTCAAGAGTCGTAATTCAAGACCACATGCTCATGTAAATGAAGAAAACTCAAGAACATCTAAAGACAAAGACTACTGCTACTCTGATACTCAAGGGAGATTGTTAACAAGCTGTCAAGACAACACGAAATATGAGTATGTGGGGAAAGACACAAGAACACAAGTTGGCAAAGTTTCAAGATCAAGTCAAGGCAAAGATCAAAGATCACAAGTCATGAAAGGAACTATGAAAGAACTCTCAAGACAACGAGCTTCAAAGTTTGCAAAATCAAAGAAGTGAAGTCACATATTACATGACCACCCCTTAGGGGGAGATTGTTAGCCGTATTTAAAGTGATGGTCATATAATATACCGTTGCGAAGCTCGTGGAAAACGCTACATAATGGTGTTGAGAGTTCTAGTATAATGTTTGGTATGTAATGGGAATTAGTCCCGAACACACAAATGAGGAAGGCCTTCTATACCTTACACTTGTAGTATAAAAGGCACTAAGCACCTCATTTGTGTGTGTGTGTTTTCCATTTCATAGATTGTAGAGAGAGAAACCACATGTCTTTCTCTCACTAGGATATCACAACTCCTTTGTTTTCTCTTTATTCTTCATCTAATCTAATCTTTCTTTTTGGTTTAATCCATGATGTTATTCATATTTGGTTAATTCGTGTGTATAAGTCCGACAAGTGGTATCAGATGGGTCTAATCTTTCTTGTAAAATACAATTCGTTATCTCCGGGGAACCATTCACGTGGGTCTCTGGTATACGAAGGATTCTGGTTTTAATCTAACTGGTTTTTCAGATGTCGACCATGTAGGGTGTTATGATACATTCAAGAGCACTTCCGGTGGCGTACAATTCTTAGGCGAGAAGCTAGTGAGCTCGTCCTCAAGAAAGCAAGATTGTACGACGGTGTCCACCGCGGAAGCAGAATATGTGTCTCTCTCCGTGTGTAGTGCTCAAGTCCTTTGGATGAGAACACAACTCACGGATTATGGCTTTCACTTTAACAAGGTTCCTATTTATTGTGATTCACAATCAACCATAGCCATATCCTGCAACCCGGTCCAACACTCCAAGACCATGCACATTGCTGTCCGATTCCATTTCATAAAGGAGCATGTGGAAAGAGGAACGATCGAACTGTATTTTGTCAAGACGGCCTACCAACTAGCCGACATCTTTACCAAAGCTCTTTCTCAAGACAGATTTAAATTCTTGGTTCGTCGACTTGGTATGCGTAGTTTCACTCCAGATGAACTTGAACATCTTGCACATTCGCAGTAACCTTGTATATATTTATCAGAAAATCAAAATACAAATATATAAAACCTATAAAAACAAAATAAAAAATGCGAAAAACTTTAAAAAATACCAAAAATATTCTTCTCCGACATGTCTCTCAGCATCGATAATATAGACGTACTTAGAAATGTTGCTCAATAACAACACGAGTACGTACATAAAGTTCGAATGAGAGTTCAAATGTTTTCAAAACATTTCTTTTCTACTTTCTTCTCATAATGGATTATAGTCACATGTCAGATTATAACCCGATCCCCAAAGAAAGGAAAATTTATGATTTATCCTTAACAACGGGAAATTAATTTTTCTCGGTCATGGGCTTATATTAAAACATTCAAAGTTTTAAACTCATGAACTCAAGGAAAATGTTCATTTATGTACATTTTTCCTCAACAACAGGAAATTCAGCTTTCTCGGGTTTGAGCACAATTTTTCAAGGTATTTCAAAACTATGTGCTCATATACTCCTCTATTTTAATTAGAATTTCTTTTCGAGGGGGAGTATAAATATTTCCTTAACATTTGCTCCAAACTTTCATGCAACATTATTCTCTCCATGTTTTATCACTAGTTTCAAAAAATTTCAATTTTACACAATTTTTGAGAGGGAGAATAGTGATTAAAATGTTTTAATTTGGATAAGATCTTTGAGATAAGTGCTTTCTCGTCCTAACATGTGCAAATGTTTACTTAAATTCTTTCGCATTGTGATGCACATGTGTAGGGGGAGCGATTTTGGTGATTTAGAAAGTTTTTCTGGTTACGATATCTATACCTTCAACACAATTATTCACGACGATATTGGTGTCAAAAGGTGGTTAGGTATTCGTCCTATGATCCAACCAGAACTGGAGGGATCTTCCCAGGGACAATCAATTAGAACTTAGAAGTCCTTAGGAAAGATGGAGTAGTTGAGTGTACGAGAATAATGCCGACTAATGACTTAAGCTAGCACTGGAACAATCACAACAAGGTGCTAGTTATGACGTCTTGGTAAGCATTGAAGGGGTTGAAGAATGAAAAAGAAATGTAAGGATAAAGGGTGTAATAAAATCAGCCCTCCATACAACTTAGGGAGAAACCGGGTCAATACATCTACTATCAGAATCACGTTGATGATTTCTGGTATTGAAGACAAAGCATCAAGGACCCAGTGATGCAAAGCACAACCCCTCCCAACCTACTAGTTATGACGTCTTGGTAAGCATTGAAGGGGTTGAAGAATGAAAAAGAAATGTAAGGATAAAGGGTGTAAAGAAATCAGCCCTCCATACAACTTAGGCAGAAACTGGGTCAATACATCTACTATCAGAATCACGTTGATGATTTCTGGTATTGAAGACAAAGCATCATGGACCCAGTTATGCAAAGCACAACCCCTCCCAACCTACTCAAGCTTCTCTCAAAAGAAGTTTGTTTTATTGTCATGGAGTTCAACTCATTTCTATCAACTTTCTCACTCCGAGATAGTAGATATTGAATAGGTGGCAGTCTGCTCCAGCCTCCGATCACCAAATAAACGTGCACTTATAGAGTCTAGAGCCAATGAGATTTATCAAAAATCTCATTAGGACACTTATTACATATATCAATTGTTGTTCATCACTAGAACACAAGCGATAATTTATAGAGCCCTACGCTCTATCCTTGTGATATTGCTAGAACATTTAGAGTGTTACTCTTTAGTATTCATAGTGATGAATGGAAATCCTTCCAGTGTTAACATCAAACAGCACTGAGGTAGGTCATATGTAAGATTCACTTGAATTGAACATATGTTAACTGGAAAGCAACAACGGTTTAATTCTTTTGTGATTCAAACTCGTTCCAGGTATCGACGCAATATCTGTATGATCTTGCCAGAACATTCAGAGTAATACTCCTGAATATTTAAAATGACAAATAGAAATCCTTCCAGTGTCATCATCAAAGAGCACTGCGGTAGGTAACTTGTGAGATTCTATTTAAATCAAACTTGTGTCAACTGGAAAGCAACAATGGTCTGATTCTTAATTGATTCAAACTTGTTCCAGGAAATTGAATTGACGACTTAATCAGCAGAATGGAACTGCTTGATTCACTCTTTACTATGAACTATCTTTCGAGATATTCAAGTATTGAGAACGGCTACCACATCCGGAAACCCTGTCAAGGAAGTTCGTTGAACTTACCTAATCACAGGTATAATATTCGTACTGTATAACGGGAAACCGGAGGAATGCAAACGGTGGCGTTACTTCAAGAGTCGTAATTCAAGACCACATGCTCATGTAAATGAAGAAAGCTCAAGAACATCTAAAGACAAAGACTTCCGCTACTCTGATAATCAAGGGAGATTGTTAACAAGCTGTCAAGACAACAAAAAATATGAGTATGGTGGGGAAAGACACACGAACACAAGTTAGCAAAGTGTCAAGATCAAGGCAAGGCAAAGATCAAAGATCCAAGATCACAAGTCACGAAAGGAACTATGAAGGAACTCTCAAGACAACGAGCTTCAAAGTCTGCAAAATCAAAGAAGTGAAGTCACATATTACATGACCACCCCTTAGGGGGAGATTGTTAGCCGTATTTAAAGTTATGGTCATATAATATACTGTTGCGAAGCTCGTGGAAAATACTACATAATGGTGTTGAGAGTTCTAGTATAATGTTTGGTATGTAACGGAAATTAATCCTGAACACACAAATGAGGAAGGCCTTCTATACCTTACACTTGTAGTATAAAAGGCACTAAGCACCTCATTTGCGTGTGTGTTTTCCATTTCATAGATTGTAGAGAGAGAAACCACATGTCTTTCTCTCACTAGGAAATCACAACTCCATTGTTTTCTCTTTATTCTTCATCTAATCTAATCTTTCTTTTTGGTTTAATCCATGATGTTATTCATATTTGGCTAAGTCGTGTGTATAAGTCCTACAACTATGCATTCACATAAACAACAAGTATACCAATCCCAAAAAACCAACAAAATAATTATAAGTCTTACATGATAACCAATGTCAATAATCGTAAATCGGGTATGACAATCTTGATAAAAAGAAACCATTATCACCACCATAGAAAGTCCAAGACCCAATCCCGACCGTCACCTACCCATCAAAGAATGGGGGCGACGATCCCAATACAAAGAAACAGCCGTCACCATAACCCGACCATCGGTAACCAAATTGAAGATTGGGGGAAACTATCGGTGTAAAAACACCATCAAACACCCAAAAAATCCAAATATGATACATAATAAAAAGAGACCATCGCCAATCCAATGAAAGATTGGGGGCAATGATCGGCGTAAAAACACCATCAAACACCCACGAAATTCATATTTGATATATAATAAAAAGAGACCATCACCAACCCAATCAAAGATTGGGGGCAACGATCGTTTGGCACCCAAAATAGCATCAGACACCTAAAGAAAATCGAGATCTATTATAACTTGTTATATTATCGTGGTCGCTTGGTGTGAGACTTATTGAGAGAGAGAGAGAGAGAGAGAGAGAGAGAGAGAGAGAGAGAGAGAGAGAGAGAGAGAGAGAGAGAGAGAGAGGTTTTTGAATCAAACACAGACACCAAACACGTATATCATATAGGTGACCACAAACAAAGTGAATACCAAAGTATAATAAGTTAGAATATAATAACAGGTTACTGTTCATAAGCCTCACACCAAGTGAACACCAAACTATAATGAGTTACAATTTGGAAGTTATGAGTAATGTTTTGATTAAAATACAATAATTTATAAATTTACTTTAAACAATTTTTTTTCTCTCTGTTGCATCATGTATGATAAAAGAAAAGAAAATTAATCTCGGATACAAAAAAGCATACCCACGGTTGTTTTGTAGCAATAATTACCAAACGATGATCCATGTATGATTCAAAATTTTGAAGGGTAAAAAAATGTAGATGTAAAAATGTGTTTTGTTTCGTTTTGCAGTTAATGTTTTAATGTTCTTGTACGTACGAGACCTAATACTAAAGAATAAATTAAGTACGGTATTATTTATTACGTAATTAGAATTTCATATATATTATATATTTTTCTAATAACATATAATGTTTATATGTTTATGTGATTGTTTATATTGTCTTTTTCTTTGCTTCATATAAATTAATATATACTCACTTCAATTTTTCTTTTTTAACTTTCATACGATTTTTACTTTCAATATTTTTATTCCAAATAGGTAAAGCTTAATTATTAACCAATAAACTATTTATATCAATTGTGCCCGCATACAATTTGAGTAGACAATATAACACACTATGCTATCTAAAAACAGAAATTTAAGTTATATATCGTTACAATTTATAAACTCATGATCTTTAATGTTTAATATTATTTTATAAAACTATATTAAATTTGTAATACTTAAATAGTTTTAATACTCTTGCACGCATGAGTTTTACATAATTCTTTCATTGTGTGATAATATCAATTGATATTTTGTATAAATTTTTGTTACAAAAAGATCCGACTTTGTTTAGCTAAAATTTTAATGACCATTTTTTTAGACATTGTGTGTATTTAGTAGCACATAATGAACTTGAAAAAATATATGTCATTTTAATATGTAGAATTTCATCTATTTGTTTTTATCTCACATTAATATCTGAGGTCGTGCATTCATTTTGATATTTATATTCCTGTTACTAATAATTTACACCGAGTTACACCGATTGCATTGATTAATTTTTCCAGTATCAAAATAGAACTAGATAATACTTTGTGTTATGATTTACATATTTATAAATTTGTGATTTGTTGATTTTTTTTAAAGAAAAATATATTGTATGTTTGAAATAAAAAGTATAGACTGTATAAAATTTAAGAAGATATTTGTTTATTTTTTAAATTTATTTAAATATGAAATTTATTATGAATTTACGCTTAAGTTCATAAAATCAAAATTCAACCACTAAATTTTATTTATTACCTTCTTTGTTGTAAGTTTCTAGTTTCACAAATTTGTCACCTATATTTTTATGATTTTTTTGTCACTATCAAATTCTTTCACCAAAAAATATGTTGTATTTTTAAAGGGTATACCTTTTAAGAAAGTATTTTTTTTCTTTCTAAATTTATGAAAAATAAAACAAAATTATAGGTTTAAACTTAAGTTTATATAATCTATTTACAATTCTTTTTTTTAACAGCAACATCATTATCACTCCTTACAAACGGAGGTAAATTGAATACAACAAGTTACATCGAACATAAATGGCAAAATTGGAACCGATTTAATAAACAAAATACAACAAGTTGAAGCCAAACCAAAGTATATACCATAAACGTTGTGACACGGGACATCCATTGATACAAGAAATTTATTATATTTGAAAGTTCGTTCTCGGTATCTCCTCGAATTGATTACAGCTCTAAGTGGAATAATTGTTCTTGGTGACAAAAAGGGGGTTTGGTTTTCTATTCTATTGAAAAGATAAATGAATGAAGTAATGAAATTAAACTTGTAGTTAATATAAATGATTAAATGATAAAACAGAAAAAATAATCTTACTGAAGAAAGGTGTTATTCGGAGTATTGAAGCTATTCGGAGTATAGTCCTATTCGGAATAATCAGACCATTCGGAACAATGACCTATGCAGAATAATGATCTTACTCGGAATATTTTTGTCTATGCGGAATAACAACTATTCGGAATAATCTCTATGCTGAATAAATAGGCTACTCGGAATCTTGGCTTACTCGGAATAAAGAAAATGAGCCCTATGCAGAATAAACTGTTATGCGGAATAATGAAAGAAAAACCCTTATGCGGAATGTTTTGTTAAGCGGAATAAGAGCCCCATTCGGAAAATCAAGCTATGCGGAATAATGTAGTTATCCGGAATATGTAAATATTCCGAATAAAGGAAAGGGAAATCAGGCTATGCGGAATAAATGAGTGTTCCGAATAGGGGAAGAAGAAAAAAAATACTATTCGGAATATATAAATATTCCGAATAAGGGATGAAATGAACAGCTTATGCGGGATAATCTGGGGATGAAGAACAGAAGACAGAACGCAAGAACAGGGAAGATGATTCTAATCCAAAATCGACCAAGTTTTTAACCAAATCATAAACAAAACTAATAGCCATGCATCTACTAATCATAAACAACAAATCCCAATCATAAAAACACTAACTCAACAACTTTTGAAGATCAAACCAACTAAATAAGCACTTAAGAACTTTAAATAAAAAAAATGATGAAGATCAAGATGAATGAAAAGATTAAAGGAAAACTTGTATTGATGATTAAGATTCAGTAAACAAAAGGAAAGGATCAAACTTACAAAATTCAAGAAGAAATCAAAGAGATGAAAACCACTCCTTAAGGGAGATGGTTTCCGAACTAGGAAAAGTGTAACTGAAAACTAAAACTAAAACTAGGTGCAAATTTTTGAGGGTGATTTCCTTTTATAGGCTAAGTGGTTGGCTGGTGAGTGGGCTTTCTCCCTTTCTTTTTGTCTTCTCGTCTTTTCAGAAAAGTTGACGTTTTTGATTCTGATTCGGGATTTGTCGACGATTAAATTCGACTCGTCTTTTAATTTCTTCGTTTAATAGACTTGAGTTTCTTCGACATATGTAAATCTTCCATCTTTGGTCCTTTTCTTCGATAAATCTTCAAATAGGCCCATTGACTTCAAATCTTTTGCATCCCTTGGACAATAGACTTTGTCTTCAGTCTTTTTCCTTGATAAAACCCATGCAATCCCATGTTTTCTTCAATATTCATCCGGTTGGCTCTGAAAACACAATAAACACAAAAACCACGCATAATTCCAAACAAAAGATATTGAACACGCGTTTTGGTCTTGTTTTAGTAAGAAATAAGTGGTAAAAGGATGGGTGTTTTCACACCTATCAAATCCCCTACACTTAACCATTGCCATGCCCTCATGCAATGCTTAGTGATAAAGCAAATTTACATTTTTCTCATAATCAATCAACCTTGGCCTTATTTAACATACTACTAAACAGAAATTAAAGTACTAAGAGAAATTAAAACTTTATAGTAAACAAAAGGATAGAAAACCATTTTCACTTGAAAATAGCTATATGGAAATAACTTGCAAAGAGATCAAGGACTTACATTAGGGCTTCAGTGCTGCGAAGATTTATCATCCTCAAGTTTCACGTTCCCCACACTAAGCTTAAAAACGAGATCATTGTTATTATAAGTTAGCAATTCAAACACTTACACACATGGCTTAATTAAATGCCTAAACTCCCTTATTCCTAGAGGTATCTCTTATATTTTATTTTTGTCTTAGAATGATCATGAAGACGCATTTTTGGACTTATTTCGATAGTTTATTTAGGCTGAAAGCAAAGTAGGACGATTTGATCAATAGTTAGCTAAAGGATAAAATCTCTTAAAACTGCTTCTCGAGATATCAAAAAGTTCATATCTTGGCATAACTTGGTTCACAATTTGAGACCTTTTTCGGGCCGATATTTGGCATGTACTTCATACTTCATATCTTGAGAGACGTTCTTGAGATAATGGTCTTCTCATCGTTAATAGAGTTTCTTCACTTGGAGACTTTTGAGGGGTACTCCAACTTTGTTGACCACGACTTCATGATTATTTCTTCAATCTCTAATTAGGATTTTGAGATACAACGATCCGCCTCCTTTTCGGACTTGGATCTATTTATCCTCATACCTTGTTAGGGTCTTTTTAGATAGACTTCTCCATGATCTTTATGGGAGTTGATTGCTTTTCGTCGTGAGTCTTGATCCTTCATATTGATTTTGGGAATAATGCTTTTCACATCACTTTGGATCTTCAACAATAAAATGGAATCCTCATGCCTTGTTAGGGCCTTTTCGGACTAGCCAATCTTCGCGCCCCGCTTCATAAGTTATGCCTTGGCTATGAACTCTTATCATTACCGAGCAACTTTTAAACGATCTTGGGCTAGAAGCTAAGTAACTTTTCAAATCGTACGACCTTACTTATTGCAGATAAATTATTAGCAAGTGATGGGAGAATAGGCAAATAATTACACCAAGTGAGCTTGCGCAAGAATACCGACTTATAATTGACTCTATCATTTCTCGTTCTCCACAATTTAAAATCTCAAGTAATGAGACTCGTGGATACTTAGCCTAATAAACCAATTAAGGTCTACATAGTTAAGGATACTAGCTAGAATAAACTTGGATAAGTCTATTCGGGTTGAGTCAAAATAATCGCAACGGGCCTAATATGTCAAAGATTTCAAAACTAGCTACACCACTTTATTAATAATTTTGACTTTATTGCGGGATATATACATATGAAAGCAACGAGACAAATTTAAAAATTACGACTAAATGGCCAAAGTTAATAAAAAATTTGAAAAATGTTGAAAAAGATGATTTTCCGGTTAAATGAAGGCATTTTCATGGAAAAGTCCACTTAAAACTTCGATAGAAGTCCCCCTACACTTAAGATAAACATTGTCCTCAATGTTTAAGCATGTGGGAAAAGTCTCCCCTACACTTATGACATTGTACACGTTGGTTAAATCAAGCTAAGGAAGAGACGACTAACGTGATCAATTTCAAATGTGAATATGAAGAAAATTGAATCACGATAGTGGAGAGATAGAACCGGATTTCGGATAACACGGGAGCACGGTTATTCAAAGGTTCCAAAAGTGCATTCATCCCTGTAATCACATCACCATACAAAGACAAACACTTATATAGGTCCCCCTACACTTAGGAGGTTAAAACGAAAAGGGATAGATACTCGGGCTACCTCCCGAGGAGCGCTTTGTTTTTGATAACCGAGTCACGAGCCTGACTCGACCCAAAATTAGTTCATGGGAATCCTGGTGAGGGATGGAATCATCTCGGGAGAGATGTCCTCACCAAAGTACAACTTCAAACGCTGGCCATTCACCTTGAAGTTGGGCCCATTTGGCTGAGAAAGCTCAATGGTGCCATAGGGAAAGACATTGGCGATGGTGAATGGACCAGACCAGCGGCTCTTCAACTTGCCTGAGAAGATCTTCAACCAAGAGTTAAAGAGTAAGACTTGATCACCAACGTGGAACTCTCGGTTCTTGATTTTAGCATCGTGGATAATCTTGGTCTTCTCCTTGTAGATCAATGAGTTCTCGTAAGCTTGATTCCTCAATTCTTGTAGCTGGTTGAGTTGAATCTTGCGATAATCACCGGCTTTGTTGATGTCGAAGTTAGCCCACTTCAAGGCCCAGTATGCCTTATGTTCCAGCTCGATAGGGAGGTGGCAAGCTTTCCCGTACACAAGACGATAAGGCGTACAGCCGATCGGGGTCTTGTAAGCAGTACGGAAAGCCCACAGAGCATTATCTAACTTATCAGCCCACGCGGCGCGATGCTCTCCCACAGTACGTTCCAAAATTCTCTTCAATCCCCGGTTGGATATCTCGGCTTGACCGTTGGTTTGAGGATGATAAGCGGTGGAAAGACGGTGATTGACACCATACTTAGCCATGACTCTAGCAAATTGAGCGTTGCAAAAATGAGTCCCGCGGTCACTGATAATAGCACGAGGAACACCGAATCGAGCAAACAGTTGTTTCAAGAAATTACAAACCACCCTCGCGTCGTTAGTGGGTAAAGCCTTGGCTTCAACCCATTTGGAAACGTAGTCAACGGCTACAAGGATGTATTTGTTTCCTTTAGAGGAAGGGAATGGCCCCATAAAGTCGATACCCCAAACATCAAAAATTTCACATTCTTGTATGAAATTCTGAGGCATCTCGTCTTTATGTGTGATCTTGCCTTGTTTTTGGCAAGCATCACATCATTTAACCATCTCGTGAGCATCACGATAGATGGTGGGCCAATAAAATCCCGAGTCAAACACTTTTTGGCGGTGTAGTTGGGACCAAAGTGACCACCGGTGGGTCCTTTGTGGCAAGCGTCAAGGATATCTAAAGCTGCCGGTCCATCAACACATTGGCGAATAATCAAGTCGGCACATTGTTTGAATAGGTAAGGGTCGTCCCAGAAATAATGTTCAACATCTTTAAAGAACTTTTTCTTTTGTTGGGATGTTAACCCTTCCTTGAGAATTCCACCCGCCAAGTAGTTTGCAATATCTGTAAACCATGGGGTTTCATCAGAATTCGAATTGATAGACATTAAGGTCTCCAAGGGGAAAGAATCATTGATTTCTTTGTTCGGATGATCCCCTTGGTAAGGATCCTCAAGTCTATTGAGATGATCCGCGGCTAGGTTTTCAGCTCCTTTTTTATCGCGAATTTCGATTTTAAATTCTTGGAGTAGCAAAACCCAGCGAAGAAGTCTTGGTTTAGAATCTTGCTTAGTTAACAAGTACTTCAACGCGAAATGATCGGTGTAAACGATTGTGGTGTAAAGGACAAGATAGGGGTGGAACTTTTCAAAAGCATAGACAACAGCTAAAAGCTCTTTTTCGGTTGTCGTATAATTCAATTGAGCCCCCATCATTGTCTTGCTAGCATAGTGGATTGGTTGGAAGTGTTTATTCACTCTTTGGCCCAAAACCGCACCAATAGCAAAGTCACTAGCATCGCACATCAACTCAAAGGGAAGCTCCCAATTAGGGGTAACCAAGACGGGTGCCTTAGTTAGCTTATCCTTAAGCGAGTTGAAGGCTTCAAGACACTCTTTGGAAAAGATAAAAGGAGTATCTTTTTCCAAGAGGTGGGTCATCGGGCGAGCGATTTGATAAAAATCTTTGATGAATCGACGGTAGAAGCCCGCATGACCAAGGAAACTTCTCACACCCTTCATTGTTGAAGGTGGAGGCAACTTAGCGATAACATCGACTTTAGCACGGTCTACCTCGAGACCGGCTTTGGAGATTTTGTGTCCAAACACGATGCCCTCTTTTACCATGAAATGGCATTTTTCCCAATTAATAACAAGGCGAGTGTCTTCACATCGCTTAAGCATACGCTCTAAATTGGCTAGGCAAGCAGAGAATGAATCGCCATAAACCGAGAAATCATCCATGAATACTTCCATAGTTTCTTCAACCATGTCATGGAAGATAGCCATCATACACCTTTGGAACGTCCCAGGAGCATTGCATAAACCAAAAGGCATGCGTTTGTAAGCAAATGTTCCGTAGGGACAAGTGAATGTGGTCTTTTCTTGGTCCTTGGGATCGATGGGAATTTGAAAATACCCGGAGAAACCGTCTAAAAAGCAGTAATAATCATTACCCGCAAGACGCTCGAGCATTTGATCCATGAAAGGAAGAGGAAAGTTATCTTTTCTCGTGGCATCATTGAGCTTGCGATAATCAATACAAACTCTCCACCCAGTAACGAGACGAGTGGGAATCAACTCGTTGTGTTCATTGGAAACAACGGTTATTCCGCCCTTCTTGGGCACACAATGGACGAGACTTACCCAAGGCGAATCCGAAATAGGGTAAATCAAGCCGGCATCTAGAAGTTTGATAACCTCTTGTTTGATGACGTCATGAATTCGAGGATTAACCCTTCTTTGGCTCTAGATTGCGGGTTTAAAGTCATCTTCCATGAGAATCTTGTGAGTACAAAAGTTCGGATCAATTCCGCGGATATCGGAAATTTTCCAAGCAATTGCCTTCTTATGATCTTTAAGCACGGCTATGAGGCGAGATTTCTCTTCTTCTTTTAAGTCCTTCGCGATGATGACAGGCGACTTCTTCTCTTCTTCAAGGAACACGTACTCGAGATGGGGCGGCAACTCCTTAAGTTCTAAATCCGGAGGATTTTCGATGGGAGGCATTTTCAAAGTCGGAGCATCGATAGCAATAACCATAGGAGATGGTGGAGAAAGATTGTCTTATTTAAGAAGGTTCTCAATGAGGCGGAGATCTTCATCCCAATTGGTGGTAGAATCGTCATTAGCTAAGTTCACATCTCCCATGGTGGCTTCCAAATCTTTCCAAAGGAAATCACTTTCTCCAAATAGAGATAGTGATGAATCGATAAAGGAAACGGTCTCAACATTGGGAAGAGAGGTAGGAATACTTTTACAAGCATCTTTGAAGTGTTCTTCACAAGCCTCATCAAGAACATCAATACAATTAACACTCTCGTTTGAATAAGGATGTTTAGACAACTTTCCCATGTTGAAGACAATTTTATCGTCACCCACTCTCATGATAAGCTCACCAGCTTCAACATCGATGAGAGTGTGACCGGTCCTCAAGAATGGACGACCAACGATCAATGGCACACGAGGGTCCATGTCATAGTCCACAACGACGAAATCGGCAGGAAAAGTGAATTTGTCGACTCCTACAAAGACGTCTTCGGCTATCCCCACTGGATAAGCAACCGTACGGTTAGCTAATTCCAAAGTCATTTTGGTGGGGACTAGCTCAGGGAGAGATAATTGCTTCCACACACTTAAAGGCATTAAGTTGATACTAGCACCTAGATCGGCTAGGGCCATGCAATTCTCTACTCCCGGGAAGTTACAAGGGATTAAGAAACGACCCGGATCACCAAGCTTGGTTGGCAATTTCCTTAAGAGCACTGCAGAGCAATTCTCATTAAGTTGGGTGTTAGCAATATCAAGAAGCTTCTCCTTGTCACTAAGAAGATCTTTGAACATTTTCGCGTACTTAGGCATGTGAGCGAGAGCCTCAGCGAAGGAGATGTTGAAATTCAATTGTTTAAACATTTTAAGAAAGTTCGAAACCTGAATATCGTCCTTGCTTTTGAGCTTCTCTTTCCTCAACCTTGAGGGATAAGGTATATCGGAAGAAGAGGAAGGCTTTGAGATCGAAGGATCACTCACATCCTTGGGTGGAGGAGGGGTAGAAGTAAGAGGTGGAGAAATTGGGGAAGTAGAAGGAGGAGGAATAGGATCAGGTGACTCGTTCTCCTTAGTCACAATCACCGGTGGAGGTATAGGAAGCTCGGGTTCCTTGGTACCTTTGCCACTGCGAGTGGTGATTGCTTTCATCTCCCCTCTTGGATTCGCAACGGTGTTACTCGGAAGAGTACCCGAAGAAGAGGGTTGATTACCTTGGAAGAAACTAGCCATCATATTCTTTAAGTCATTCGTTTGACTATCCAAAGTGTTTCTCATATCAGCTCTCAGATCGTTCCCTTGTTTCACCAGGTCTGCTTTTAAGTTGAGCACTTCCCGCTGAAGATTTCCCACGATCACATCGTTATTCCTCATGTAGGTTTCTACTTCTTGGTGTAAAGCGGTGGGTTGGTTGGGAGGGGCATTGTATGCGGGTGGTTGATAAGCAGGTTACTGGTAAACTTGGTTATTTCTTTGAGGTGGTTGTGGTTGTTTGTGAGGTGGTATGTATGGTGTACGAGGTTGTTGTTGTTGTTGTTGTTGTTGAGGAGGGCGATTAAGGGTTTGTTGTTGGTTTGGGTTGTTAGGAGGAAAACCGGGTGGTGAGAGATAGTTGTTAGAGCGGTAACTAAGCAGGTTGCGGTCACCTTGAGGACGAGCTTGATAAGCGGGTTGAGGATAGGTGTCGTATGCTGCATTCACATTCTCAGAAGGGTAGTCTTGGGTGGCGGTACAAGTGGTGTAAGAGTGAGGACCCCCGCATATTTCACATGGTTGGTTGACAGCATTGACTTGAGCGTCTTTAGCGTTTCTAGTGTTGATGCTGTTGGTGTTGCTGGCGGTTTGGGTAGCAAGCGATTCAAGAAGCGCAGTGATTTTGTCAAGTCGCTTATCGCTGTCACTAGTACTAGCACTAGCGACATTGGTCCGAACACTCTTGGTTTGCACACGAGACTTATTCTCAATGATATCCCAAGCAGCATTAGAGGTCTTAGCCAAAAGATTACCCCCCGAGGCACTGTTTAGTGAATCTTGGTCATTCATGCTTAAACCATTATAAAAAGTATTAATTTGGTGCACTTTGGTAAAACCATGTTGTGGGCACTTTTTTAAAAGATCTTTAAAACGGTCCCAAGATTCACTAAAAGATTCATCGTACTTTTGTTCAAAATTTATAATTTCATTCCGCAAAGCGGTAGTACGAGAGGGTGGGAAAAAGTAGTTGATAAACTTGGTCTCCAAATCCGTCCACGTAAGAATACTCTGTGGAGGTTCCTTAGCAAGCCAATGCCGGGCTTGTCCCTCTAAAGAAAAGGGAAAAAGTTGTAAACGGATTACCTCTTATGGAACACCATTGAATTTGACCGTATTGGTGAGTTGCAAGAATCTCTTGATGTGGTCATGCGGATCATCAATGGTACGCCCCAAGAATGGTTGAGCAGAGACCATCTGGATAAAGCCGGATTTGAGCTCGAAGTTGTTGGCTGGAAACGCGGGTATGACAATTGGATCATTGTTACCATCTACATGTGCTTACAGAAGTTCAATCATCAGGCGATTATCCGGTAGAGGCTCATTGTTGTTGTTATTATTGTTGTTGAAAGGTGGATTGTTATTGTTATTATTATTGTTTTGAGGTGGGTTATTGTTGTTGTTTTGGACACCGGCCATGTCTAAGTCTTCGAGAGGCTCGGGCTCTTGATAAGACGTTGATCGTGTACGCATGCACCTGCAAAAGAACTAACAAGGCAAAAACAAAGCAGAAATATTTTTGGTTTTTATGTTATTTAATTTTTAGGATTTTTGAAAATTTTCTATTTTTTAGGATTTTTGTAAAATTTTATGAAAAAGTAACATTCACAGGGAACGGATCCCAAAATCCAAGTTCTCACAAAAAACTGTTGATCTTAACGAGAAGAGCCGGCAGCGGCGCCATTTGATACAAGAAATTTATTATATTTGAAAGTTCGTTCTCGGTATCTCCTCGAAATGATTACAGCTCTAAGTGGAATAATTGTTCTTGGTGACAAAAAGGGGGTTTGGTTTTCTATTCTATTAAAAAGATAAATGAATGAAGTAATGAAATTAAACTTGTAGTTAATATAAATGATTAAATGATAAAACAGAAAAAATAATCTTACTGAAGAAAGGTGCTATTCGGAGTATTGAAGCTATTCGGAGTATAGTCCTATTCGGAATAATCAGACCATTCGGAACAATGACCTATGCAGAATAATGATCTTACTCGGAATATTTTTGTCTATGCGGAATAACAACCATTCGGAATAATCTCTATGCTGAATAAATAGGCTACTCGGAATCTTGGCTTACTCTGAATAAAGAAAATGAGCCCTATGCGGAATAAACTGTTATGCGGAATAATGAAAGAAAAACCCTTATGCGGAATGTTTTGTTAAGCGGAATAAGAGCCCCATTCGGAAAATCAAGCTATGCGGAATAATGTAGTTATCCGGAATATGTAAATATTCCGAATAAAGGAAAGGGAAATCAGGCTATGCGGAATAAATGAGTGTTCCGAATAGGGGAAGAAGAAGAAAAAAATACTATTCGGAATATATAAATATTCCGAATAAGGGATGAAATGAACAGCTTATGCTGGATAATCTGGGGATGAAGAACAGAAGACAGAACACAAGAACAGGGAAGATGATTCTAATCCGAAATCGACCAAGTTTCTAACCAAATCATAAACAAAACTAATAGCCATGCATCTACTAATCATAAACAACAAATCCCAATCATAAAAACACTAACTCAACAACTTTTGAAGATCAAACCAACTAAATAAGCACTTAAGAACTTTAAATAAAAAAAAAAGATGAAGATCAAGATGAATGAAAAGATTAAAGGAAAACTTGTATTGATGATTAAGATTCAGTAAACAAAAGGAAAGGATCAAACTTACAAAATTCAAGAAGAAATCAAAGAGATGAAAACCACTCCTTAAGGGAGATGGTTTCCTACGAACTAGGAAAAGTGTAACTGAAAACTAAAACTAAAACTAGGTGCAAATTTTTGAGGGTGATTTCCTTTTATAGGCTAAGTGGTTGGCTGGTGAGTGGGCTTTCTCCCTTTCTTCTTGTCTTCTCGTCTTTTCAGAAAAGTTGACGTTTTTGATTCTGATTCGGGATTTGTCGACGATTAAATTCGACTTGTCTTTTAATTTATTCGTTTAATAGACTTGAGTTTCTTCGACATATGTAAATCTTCCATCTTTGGTCCTTTTCTTCGATAAATCTTCAAATAGGCCCATTGACTTCAAATCTTTTGCATCCCTTGGACAATAGACTTTGTCTTCAGTCTTTTTCCTTGATAAAACCCATGCAATCCCATGTTTTCTTCAATATTCATCCGGTTGGCTCTGAAAACACAATAAACACAAAAACCACGCATAATTCCAAACAAAAGTATTGAACACGCGTTTTTGTCTTGTTTTAGTAAGAAATAAGTGGTAAAAGGATGGGTGTTTTCACACCTATCATCCATACAATACAAAGGTGAGGGGGAATCATTACTGTGAGCTTTTCTTAGACGCAACCCTATGAAGGTATAATTTGGAGCAAAAATACACGAGGTACACAAAAACATACATAGAAGATAAAGCCTAACATCCCTAAAGGAGCCAAACCTATACCAAACTTGTAACACCCCATTTGTAAAAATGGTATATCATAGTAATATATGGCGTGTCATCAAAGCATGCAAGGAAAATGTCTAAACATTCATGACCATAAATAGAAATACCAGAAACAACATCGGCAGTCTAAGTAACTCAACACAAGCAAATATAAGTACTGTAAAGGAAAAGGACTAAACAATGTCCAACATGCAATAAAGTAAGATAAAGTATGATAAATGCATAAGATATAGAAGGCTGGATAGCTTCTATCTGAATGCACATACTCTTGAGATCCTACTTGCGACCTTGGGTACCTGCCGTTTGGGAACATAGAAATGGAAAATGGCTGAGCATAACGCCCAGTGCACGGATATACATTAAATCATGGAAACATTGAGTAATGAAAGCATAAAAGAGCATATAAAGCATGAAAGGCAGCGGAAATGAATAAGTCCTAGAAAACCTAGATGTATAACATGTTTACTAGTTTTAGTTATGAAAACATAGCTTATGATACTTATGGTAATTTGTATTAGTTTAATATACCAAAAGCCAATATAGGTCATGAGGTCAACAACGTGCATGAATACTTGGATGGGGTGACCTCGTCATGCAATTAGAGGGGATGCCTCTAATTAATATGGTAATGGGTAGGAGGGATCAGCTCCTTGTGAAGGATGCAAGGCACACACCACATTCACCATGAAATCCTGACTGACACTGTTACTAGGATGCACCCATACGCCCCACATGATAATATAATAACAAAGGCCAAATAAACTGAAAGGGACGCTACGAGCTATCACTCCGCCGTGGTGAAGTCATAACACTAGTGCCTCTAGTGTTATGGTTATGGTACCTCCATAACTAGGTGAAACTGGCATGCATGTATATGGCTAAGGTACTAATAAAACATAAGCATTTAAATCTGTAACTACTGTGAAAACAGTTGGCTGCATACAGGAAATTCTAATAAAGGAAGAGATTGTCCATACTGAAGGACGGGAAATCCATACCTTGTGTCCAGTAGAGCTAACGGAAACGTTGAAGAACCTACTATACCTTGACGGATAATACTACATAAGAATAGGGACATGTATGAGTTGTCTGAATCACATGTGTTTTTCTGATTTTGTGTGTTCTTAGCCTATTATTCATGTTATGTCATGTTTTAATTGTTTAAGGTATTAATCTGTAGTTATTCTTGTATTATATTGTTTATTATTCATGTAGTATGGTATAATAATACTTGTATTGTAATATTAAGTAACTTTATAAAAATAGCAGGTTTCCATAAATAGTAAGTTTCTAAAAATAGAAAGTTTCCAAAACAGTAAGTTTTCATAATTATAAATAAGCTGGATTATTAATGTCAAGTAAAGTTTAATTAGTAAAATACAAGTCATGGTTCAAGTATTATAGCTTATTACATAATTAACTTGGTTAATTTAATAAACTATACATTATAAGAATTTAATTAAAAATAACATGTTTTAATTAAATTAACTAAGTAAAATACTTAGGTTATACATAAAATATTAATTTTAATATTTAAAACTAAGTCATGCATTTAATTAAATTAAATAGTCTAGAAAATAATTTAATTAAATATATTTTTCTGATTTTTAATATTTTTTCGAACCCGAACCCGTGATTTAAAATTAGCCCGAGCCCGTACCCGTGTTCTATAAATAAGCCGAGACAAACACCCCTTGACAGTGGCTACCCAACCAAGCCGAGACTTTTATGGTCTCGTTGGTGGTGCTGCAGCCACGCCGAGAGCTTAGGCTCTCGGTTTGGGTCTCGGCCGAACAAACAAACACCAAACACCCTTAATTCATGTTTTTAATTTATTCTCCCATGTTTTCCGCGTTTGTTTATAGAATTAATAACATGAATTCATAAAAAGAATTAAAAAGAAAAGGGGTTTTTATTATACCGAACACGTGAAAGAGAAAGGTTTATGATCACGAACACGTACACGCGAAAATCAAAGAACAAAAATCGTCCGAACACCCCCTTTGGTGATGAACAGCCAGCGGCAAGAAGGAGAGAGGAGGCAGGGTTTTTCTTTTTCTGTAACCTAATAATTATGATACATGTTTCCCTGTGTCTTTCTTAAACATGTATTAGTTATGGGTCATGGGCCAAAAGGACCACTCCCTTCCTTTCTTGCTCTCTTAGTCGCGGCCACCTAAGCCCACAAGGGAAAACCCGTAGCTTTTGTTAAGTTAAATATTTACGTGATCGTTCGTGTTTTATTTGTCGTGCATTTAATTATCGTGCTCGTAAACACATTTATAATATATATGTAAGTACATGTTATTTAATATCGTGACACGTGAACATATTATAAATGGAAAGTTTTAATTTTATCGTATTTTCATGTATTTATAGTTCATGTTTACTGTTCATGGTATTTTAATGCCAGTTTTACAACTCTTCCCCTCTAAAAGAACAATTCATCCTCGAATTGGAGGAAACATAAACGGAAAGAAGTATACCCGAATCAAAACTGGAAATGAGGGTAAGAAGCCCGTATAGACTCCTCCGTCTCCCAAGTGGCTTCCCGCTCAGGATGATCCATCCAGAGGATTTTGACGAAAGGAATCGTCTTCCTCCGCAAGACGCGATCTTGTCGCTCGAGAATTCTCTCGGGTTCTTCGACATATGAAAGATCCTCTCAAATCCGATCAAGCGGAAACTGGACAACATGAATTGGATGATAATTGAATCCTCTGAGTAAGGACACATGGAACACGTTGTGAACGTGTGATAGCTGAGGCGGTAACGCTAAACGATATGACACTTCACCAACGCGTTCTATGATGTCAAACGGTCAAATGAATCGAGGACTGAGCTTCCCTTTGATTCCAAAATGTTTAACTCCCCGTGCAGGTGATACCTTGAGGAAAATGTGATCACCTACGTTGAAAGATACATCCCTACGATGTTTATCAGCATAGCTCTTCCGCCGAGCACGAGCTTCCTGAATCTTCGCCTTAGCGACAACGACCTTCTCATTAGTCACCTCAATCATCTCTGGACCCTCAATTAGTCGTTCGCCCACCTAATCCCAGCAGATTGGGGTGCGACACTTTCTACCATATAACATCTCAAAAGGTGCACACTTGATGCTAGCGTGCCAGCTGTTGTTTTATGCAAACTCCACTAGATAGATATAATCATCCCACCTTCTTGTCCATTCTAAAGCACACACCCTCAGCATGTCCTCAAATGTCTGAATGGTGCGTTCTGATTGTCCGTCGGTCTGAGGATGAAAGGCAGTGTTGAGCTTAAGTCGGGTGCCCCAAGCTTTCTGCAGACTCTGCCAAAAACGTGATGTGAAACAGGGATCTCTGTCAGAGATGATTTCTGATGAAGTACCATGCAGTCTCATGATCTCCTTCTGAAAAGTGTCTGCCAATTTGCTGACCGGATGCTCCTTGCGGATGGGCAGAAAATGAGCAAATTTAGTCAATCTATCGACAATAACCCAGATGGCGTAATTTTTCCTCTGAGTCACAGGAAGACCAGTAACAAAATCCATGGAGATTTTGTCCCACTTCCATGCTGGAATATCTAATGGTTGTAGTAAACCACTAGCTCTCTGGTGTTCAATCTTCACCTGTTGATAGATCATACATTTAGAAACGAAGGTGACAACATCCTGCTTCATACCACCCCACCAGAAATGCTGCTTGATGTCGTGGTACATCTTGGTAGAACCAGGATGTATAGTAAATGGAGAGTCAGCACAGCTTCCCTGAGTATAGAGTCATCAGGAATCACTAGTCTAGTGCCCTACCATAAGATACCGTCATTGTCAACACGAAACTCCGTCTGATGATCAAGGATTTGAATGATAGCCCAAATCTCACCATCGTCCTTCTAAGCTTCCTTGATCCTAGAATGTAATCCTGGTTCCACTCTAAGATTCTCCCACTAACCATGTTGTCCTCGTACACAAAACTCAATGTCAGTCATCTCTAGGTCACGAATGATCTCCTTTGCAATCCAGATGCCAGCAATCATACCCGACCTTCTGCTTTGAGCATCTTCCACCACATTCGCCTTACCAGGATGGTACTGAATGTTGGTGTCATAATCCTTTAGCAGCTCCAGCCATCTTCTCTGTCTCATGTTTAGTTCCTTATGGGTGAAGATGTACTTGAGACTCTTGTGAACCATGAAGACGTCACATGATTCACCATAAAAATAATGCCTCCAGATATTCAATGTGAAAACAACTACTGCAAGCTCCAAATCATGAGTAGGATAGTTTTCTTTATAAGGTTTAAGCTGTCGTGATGCCTATGCAATAACCTTCCCATGTTGCATGAGAACGCAGCCTAGACCCTTTCCTGAAGCGTCACTATAAATCTAAAATCCACCTGAGCCAGATGGGAGAGTAAGAATCGGTGTAGTCACTAACTTCTGCTTAAGGTCTTCAAAGCTCTTCTCTCTTTCTTCTGTCCAGACGAATTTCTCTCATTTCCTCATCAGCTTAGTCAAAGGTAAGGCTAATCGTGAAAAGTTATCTACAAACCTGCGGTAGTAGCCAACTAAACACAAAAAACTTCTTACCTCTGTTGCAGATGTAGGTCTCGGCCATTTGGTGATAACTTCAACCTTTGTAGGATCCATGGTGATCCCCTCTGCAGATACAATATGGCCCAGAAATGCTACCTTGGTTAACCAGAACTCGCACTTGGAGAACTTGGCATACAGATGCTTTTGACGAAGTATCTATAAGACTGTACAAGGGTGTTCCTCATGTTCCTCCTTGGATTTGGAGAAAATCAGGATGTCATCGATGAACACGATAACAAACTTGTCCAGAAACTCATGGAAGACACGGTTCATCAAATCCATGAAGACTGCTGGAGCATCTGTGAGTCCGAACGGCATGACTACGAACTCGTAGTGCCCATAACGTGTACGAAAAGCAGTCTTAGAGATATTCTGCTCTTTAACCCGTAACTGATGGTAGCCGAACCTCAGATCGATCTTGGAGAAATACTTGGCGCCCTGAAGTTGATCGAAAAGGTCATCAATACGCGGCAAAGGATAACGATTCATGATCGTGATCTTGTTCAGCTCACGATAGTCTATACACAAACGCATGCTGCCGTCTTTCTTCTTCACGAAAAATACCGGTGCACCCTATGGCGATGCACTGGGACGGATGAAACCTCGTTCCAGAAGTTCCTACAGCTGATATTTCAATTCTTTAAGCTCAATAGGAGCCATGCGATAAGGAGCCTTGGAGATTGGTTCTACACCTGGAATGAGCTCAATTCCAAACTCGACTTCAAGAACAAGTGGTATGCCCAAAAGTTCATCAGGAAATACATCAAGAAATTCTGACACAATAGACTGATCTTGGATCGATGGAGACTCGACAGTAATGTCATGAATATTGGCTATAAAGCCCTGACAGCCGTGTGTTAGTAATGCACGTGCCTCCATGGATGAACTAATTTGTACCGACCTCCCTGGCATAAAACCATGGTGTATGTACTTTGGAGATTTAACATCACCGAAGATAACTCGATAAGTATGACAGTCTATCGTAGCCTGGTGTTTGGATAACCAGTTCATGCCCAATATCAAATCAAAATCGCACACGTCCAAAGGAAGTGCCTCAACTCAGCGGTATTTATCATCAAATTCTAGGGGATGATCTCTGTACACCTGGGTGATTCGTACAGAGTCCCTAAGTGGCATCGAAATGCTTAAGGCATCATCTAATGGCATAGGGGAAATCCTAACACGTACAGCAAAAGTAGTGGATATGACTGAATGAGTCGCTCCAGTATCAAACAGAACGCATGCTGCCAAACCATTCATAAAGAGATTCCTAGTGATGGTACCTGAAGTCTTGTTCACCTGATCTCTAGTAGTAGTGAACACGTGACCAAAAGTAGGAGGTGGTTTAGAATCGGCATGTCTATAGGTGCCTTCAATCTCACCTTGGCGACAATCCTTGTACTGATGGCCTTGCTGGCCACACTTGAAACAACCACCAGTACCTCGGCAACAAACACCAGAATGTCTGCGCGAACAAGTAGGAAAGATAGGATGCGTGAATCCTCCAGCAAGCGTCCTAGCTAGCTGAGAGTCTGTTTCAGGATTACATGCATGATACATGATCATGGAACATAAGCATGATTACATAGGAGGTTTAATAGTTACCAGATGAAGTAGAACGGATAGGCTGTGAACCTCTACGGTCCTGATCCCTGCCGTTGTTATTGTTCCTGGATATGAGTCGTTGAAGTGTAAGATACCATAGCATAAGATAGTTTAACATGAAAGAAGGTAAATGTAGTGACCTGCTGTTGTTCGAGTTATTGGCATTGTTACGGTAATTATCATTACCGCCACGCCTATCTGAACTAGAACGGTCGTTGGTCTGACCGTTTCCCTTAGATGATTGATGCTGAGCGGCCGCAGGCTTACGGTCGTCAGTCTTCTGTCTGAAATGTAAAGTTGAACAGAGGATGATATGAAAATGAAAATACTGAAAGAAATGAATGGTTTATAACTGGTGATTGAAGATACCTCTTCACTGATCGATCATCACCAAACTCCTCTCGTTCCTGAAGCATCTCAAACTTTCGGGCTGCATCGGCCACCTGTGCCACTGTAGTGAACGTATCACAAACTAAACTGTTGGCAACCGAAGTGCGAAGAGCCCAGCGAAACTTCTCAGCTTGCTCCTCAGCAGTACCAGCTGCTGCTCCCAAGAATCCAGCCAAGCGAAGAAACATCTGCATGAATTCGTTGCTATTCTCCCCAGCAACCTGTCAGATATTATGATAATCCCTCTTAAGCTTCTCCTGCTAAGCATGTGGGAAGTACTGATTAAGGAAGATCTCCTTAAACTGGTCCCATTTCAACAATGCAACCCAATTATCGCCACCATTGGACTGCTTGACTGACTTCCACTACTGCAGCACATCACCTTCAAACTTATAGCAAGCCAGTCTTGCCTTGAAAATGCCGTCACAACCCATCGCATCAAATATCTTCTCGATGTGAGAAATCCAAGCTTCAGCCTCGTTGGGGCTGCCAGTCTACTCAAACGAACGGGGTCGTTGTTTGTTGAGTCGCTCCAACCAAGTCATAAGGGTAACAGGCGATGGTGGTGGAGGATTGTTGTTGTTCTGAGGATGAGGGCCAAATTGAACGCCCTGGGCTTGAATATCGGCATGAACTTCGTCCCTAATTTCATTGGGAAGTTGGGGAAGGATGGCTTACAAAGCTGCATTAACAGTGGCAGCCAATTCATGAGCATTGCGTGTGTTCACCATCTGACAGTTTAAAACAAAATGCAACATAAACAATGAGTCTGATAAAATATGACATGATTATAAAATGCATGAACAATGTATAAAACATGAATTTATTTATGACGCATAATTTTTTTTAAATGCATGGTAAATTAAATATGATGATATGTCCATGAGTGAACGCCTATGGGTCGGTTCACAAAATAAAAAGGCAACTGAGGACGCCAATGGGTCGGTCCACTAAACGAACAAAAAGTTTCGATAAAAGCACATGCAACTAAATAGGGCCAGTCCTGTACCAACCATTACTTAGTCAAAATTCCTTCGACAATGAGATGAATGCAGGAAATGAATACATGAAATGAAAATGAAATGAATGCATGAAAACCAACTGTCAGTTCTAGGAAGACGCTGGTGACTACCCGTAAGTCACATGTCATGTTTTACAGATCTACATGTCGAAACCTTAGCTCTGATACCATAATTATAACACCCTATTTGTAAAAATGGAATATCACAGTAATATATGGCGTGCCATCAAAGCATGCAAGGTAAATGTCTAAACATTCATGACCATAAATAGAAATACCAAAAACAACATCGGTAGTCTAAGTAACTCAACACAAGAAAATATAAGTACTGTAAAGGAAAAGGACTAAGCAATGTCCAACATGCAATAAATAAGATAAAGTATGATAAATGCATAAGATATAGAAGGCTGGATAGCTTCCATCCGAATGCACATACTCTTGAGATCCTACTTGCGACCTTGGGTACCTGCCGTTTGGCAACATAGAAATGGAAAACGGCTGAGCATAACACCCAGTACACGGATATACAATAAAGCATGGAAACATTGATTAACGAAAGCATAAAAGAGCATATAAAGCATGAAAGGCAGTGGAAATGAATAAGTCCTGGGAAACCTAGATGTATAACATGTTTACTGGTTTTAGTTCTGAAAACATAGCTTATGTTACTTATGATAATCTATATTAGTTTAATATACCAAAAGCCAATATAGGTCATGAGGTCAACAACGTGCATGAATACTTAGAGGGGTGACCTCGTCATGCAATTAGAGGGGATGCCTCTAATTAATATGGTAATGGGTAGGAGGGATCAGCTCCTTGTGAAGGATGCAAGGAACACACCACATTCACCATGGAATCCTGACTGACACTATAACTAGGATGCACCCATACGCCTCACATGATAATATAATAATAAAGGCCAAATAAACTGAAAGGGAAGGCACGAGCTATCACTCTGCCGTGGTGAAGTCATAACACTAGTGCCTCTAGTGTTATGGTTATGGTACCTCCATAACTAGGTGAAACTGTCATGCATGTATATGGCTAAGGTACTAATAAAACATAAAGCATTTAAATCTGTAACTACTGTGAAAACAGTTGGCTGTATACGAGAAATCCTAATAAAGGAAGAGATTGTCGTTACTGAAGGACGGGAAATCCGTACTTTGTGTCCAGTAGAAGCTAACAGAAACGCTGAAGAACCTACTTCGTCTTGACGGATAATACTACATAAGAATAGGGACATGTATGAGTTGTCTGAATTACATGTGTTTTACTGATTTTGTGTGTTCTTAGCCTATTATTCATGTTATGTCATGTTTTAACTATTTAAGGTATTAATCTATAGTTATTCTTGTATTCTGTTGTTTATTATTCATGTAGTATGGTATTATAATACTTGTATTTTAATACTAAGTAACTTTCTAAAAATAGCAGGTTTCCATAAATAGTAAATTTCTAAAAATAAAAATTTCTAAAAACAGTAAGTTTCCATAATTAGAAATAAGCTGGATTATTAATGTCAAGTAAAGTTTAATTAGTAAAATACAAGTCATGGTTCAAGTATGATAGCTTATTACATAATTAACTTGGTTAATTTAATAAACTATACATTATAAGAATTTGATTAAAAATAACATGTTTTAATTAAATTAACTAAGTAAAATACTTAGGTTATACATGAAATATTATTTTTAATATTTAAACCTAAGTCATGCATTTAATTAAATTAAATAGTCTAGAAAATAATTTAATTAAATATATTTTTCTGATTTTTAATACTTTCCCGAACCCGAACCCGTGATTTAAAATTAGCCCGAACCCGTACGCGTTTTCTATAAATAAGCCGAGACCAACACCCCTTGACAGTGGCTACCCGGCCTTGCCGGTTGCCATTGACCGAGCCATTTTACCCACTGCCAAGCCACGGCTAGCCGCTGCCGAGCCCGGTTCACACCGGCCTACTGCCGGTTCCCACTATTCTTGTTATACCGAGCCACACCGAGACCCTAGTGGTCTCGGTTAGCCTCGAAACCAAATCAAAACCCACACCCCGACTCGCGGTCGGGTCCCCTTGCCTGCGTCGGAGCCAAACCAACCAAGCTGAGACCTTTTATGGTCTCGGTGGTGGTGCTGCAGCCACGCCGAGAGCTTAGGCTCTCGGTTTGTGGGTCTCGGCCGAACAAACAAACACCAAACACCCTTAATTCATGTTTTAATTTATTCCCCCATGTTTTCCTTGTTTGTTTATAGAATTAATAACATGAATTCATAAAAAGAATTAAAAAGAAAAGGGGTTTTGATTATACCAAACACGTGGAAGAGAAAGGTTTATGATCACGAACACATACACGCGAAAATCAAAGAACAAAAATTGTCCGAACACCCCCTTTGGTGATGAATAGCCGGCGGCATGATGGAGAGAGGAGGCAGGGTTTTTCTTTTTCTGTAACCTAATAATTATGATACATGTTTCCCTGTGTTTTTCTTAAACATGTATTGGTTATAGGTCATGGGCCGAAAGGCCCACTCCCTTCCTTTCTTGCTCTCTTAGCCGCAGCCACCTAAGCCCACAAGGGAAAACCCGTAGCTTTTGTTAAGTTAAATATTTACGTGATCGTTCGTGTTTTATTTATCGTGCATTTAATTATCGTGCTCGTAAACACATTTATAATATATACGTAAGTACATGTTATTTAATATCGTGACACGTGAACATATTATAAATGGAAAGTTTTAATTTTATCGTATTTTTATGTATTTACTGTTCATGTTTACTGTTCATGGTATTTTAATGCGTGTTTTACAAAACTAATCTAAAACCAAATCCCATAGCAGCAACAAGTCATCGAGCGGTGATAGACGACCAACAAATCGCAACAGATCTAATAGATCTAACAGACCTGAGGAAACAACAAGTCATGAGATGGCGGAGCAGTAGCGGATGGCAGCTGGCGGCGAAAAATGACAGATCTGAAGGCAAGAATCTATTATTGTGGGAGTTAGGGGAGAAAAACCTTTACAAAGAGGGGTTTAGAAGATCCAAGCGGCCAGCCGAAGCCGGCCGCCAGGAAATAGATTAGATCGGAGCAAGTTTAGAGAGAGGGTTCACTAAGGTTTTATTTATTTCTTTTTTTAAAGTTTTTAATTTCACAAATTAAGACCTATATTTTAATAATTTTTTTGTATTCATCAAATTATTTTATCAAATTTTTTAATTAAATTGTATTCAATTTTAACTTTTTCCTAACCAATCACATTGTTTGTTTTTATGTACATGTCAAAATCAAGCGATTTAATTAATTCAATTTTTTTTACAGCTTTACTTTTCATGAAAATTTTAAAGTAATACAAGCCTTTTATTAATATGCCATGAGATCTTTAAACTTTGGAAAATGACACTTTAGGAGCCAAAACACCAAACCTATTGCTTTTTTATCTCTTTTATTGTGGTAGTTTTAGTTTTACATCGATAAGCTTAAATAAATCTTTTATAGTTATTTTCACTTTTTAACAATAAATTTAGTTAAAGGATCTTTCTCTTTATACAAGTCGGTAATTAACTAATTGCTCCGTACGGATCTCAACTCAGATCGAAAAGTTTATGTCGGGATATGCAATCGTTTAGTCATCGGAAAATGCGTGAGTTTATCGAGGGTATACACTCAATACGAAGAACAAACTTTTATTTGCGTTTATTTATTTATTAATTAAAAGTGTAATAAGAACTTCACTATTTATTTAATTAACGGTGGTTAAATTAAATATGGACTTTAACTAATTTATCTTGAGCGCGTTTAATTAAATTAACGGACTAAAAATCGATTCTAGAATACCCTTAGGGCCTAGTCGACCGAATTCCACATTGGGGGTTCTAAAAGATTTTTTTGGTTTATTAATTAAGCTAAATATTTGCTTTAATTATGTTTTCTTGGAGTATGTACCAAGTTTTGAGGAGGTGTAGATTAGTATAAATACACATCTCCATAGCTCATAATTTTTGTCCTTCCCTATCCCCTTTGTTCGTTCGATCGAACCAAAGAAACCAAACAAACAAAACGATTTTTCCCTTAAACCCTACAATCACTTAAAGTGTAAACCTTTGCAAGACCGACTACCTTTTGGTACTCCCTTGTGAAGTTTCTAAGCCTTTAATTAAACCCTTGATCCTCGTGTCAAGGTTTTGGTTGTTCTTGTTACCCCTTGTGGTTCGACGTATCATAAACCCTAACTAGGGTTTCCGGTGATTTTTACAAGTATCTTGTAACACTTTATAAACTGATCCTCACATAATCCCAATTAGGATTTTGGATCTAGGGTTTCTAGTTACAAGATAATCTAAGTGAAGTTACTACTAGCATCGTAGTGTTGTTCGTTTGACGTGTCGTGTGAGCAAACGATAGAGGAGGTTATTTAACCATTATAGTTCAAGATCAAGATCAAGATTCATTAATTGATTGCTTCAAATAATTCAAGGTTGGTTTTAAATTATTTTTATTATGTGATTTATTGTGCATGCTATATACTAGATCCATTCCGCTGCGTACTCGTAGTTAATGGTTAACTAGTAGCTTAAATCCCAACAGTGGTGTCACGAGTCAATTCGTATGGCATCCATGGGTTACACATAGAATAAACACGCTTGATCCGCTATAAACCTCTTTTATTTATGTTTCTATGGAAATAACATGCATTCTAGCTATAAAGTTTTAATCTTTATCTAGATAATGATTAAAAGTGGGTAGGTTTAATTGAATTGGTTAATAAGTTATGATTGTTTTTATTATCTGTCACAGAATTTAGCATATCACTTTTGTAGTTCATGCAAGTCATCAAGTACCTTGCTCGAAAACTTGATGAGGGTCTTTGGTCATCAATTTGAGGAAGACTCATTCGAGACTTGGATCTTATATGTTACTACTTTCATATAAAGTCTGTATTCTGCTTCTACCCCTTTCTAGTATGTTTTTATGTGCTTATTTGTTTTCCATTATGAATTGCAAAATGTAA
Source organism: Glebionis coronaria (assembly GCA_025667525.1). Classification (NCBI taxonomy): domain Eukaryota; kingdom Viridiplantae; phylum Streptophyta; class Magnoliopsida; order Asterales; family Asteraceae; genus Glebionis; species Glebionis coronaria. Next base: position 177,186,192 of record CM046874.1, read on the forward strand.
TAATACAAGATTCTAGGAATCATAAAAACGGATCTCTACTTATATCGAAACTAGCTTTAAAAGTATGTCATATTAATACACTTATTTTTCTTGCGAATCGGCTATGTGTTATCTGTTAAAACTTGTTTTTCGAACAAATCTTAATATTGACATAAGATCTATGAAACTTGTTTTTATTATAATATAATTGTTTTGCGAAATCATATTGTCACACGAGTTGGGCATACATACCGATGGCTTATAAACTATCTTCTCAACAACGTGATTTGCAAAATTAATTGGTTTATAATACTTAAAATTACAACACCGTTTTGTGTTTTACTAATGATGGACTTGCTATTGCACTACGTGCTCTAGTCAAGCTATCTAGGATTTGAACGGTCTTTAATGTTTTCCCGTGTCATATAGATGTCTCAGCATTTATATGATAATTATCCCAAGCACTTGCGCCTTTGGGCACATGAAGAGTAGGATATAGGGTTTGATCATTCTTTAATGGTTTCCCGCTATAAACACGCCTAAAACAAAGTAACTAAAAGGTTTTTCTTAACTTGTGCTAAAAAGATGATTGTATGCATCTTTTTACACGATTTTTGACATTTGTTTTCTAAACTTATGTGATACCTATTTGAATTTTTAAGTCTATGCCATCCAATCTAAAAGCACTTGTAGTTGTTTTTCGTCATTTGGTCAGACATAGGGCGAATTACATATCCGAGGCGATTTTTTTTCATAGGTCAGATCTATGCCAATTATTGCATGCTTTACATTGGTACGAATTAAGTCGAGCTCACGGTCAGATTCGAAACCCGAGGCATAAGATAAGATGAAACATACTCATGATTTTATTACATGTTGAACAAGTTTGATTGAGATTTTCATTGGTACTCGGAAGAGTTGTGATAATATCTCATTCAAACACTCTACAACAATAAACTTCATGAATCATCTCATAATTCTAAGATTTGCACTTGTAATGCAATTAACGTTCGACGCTTACCTCTTGCCCTACTTATTATTATTTGGTCACACCTCTAATATTAAGTGGGAGTGCAAGCAAGGATCTTAGTCTCATATTGATTAATTGGGTAGTTAATTCTTTTAAGAATGCAATTATCAAAAATACTAATCGTTGAACTTTTATTTTGTAGATGAATAATTCTACCTCTTGTTTAAACAACTCGGTTGTTCAGTCATTCCTTGAGAAAATGAAGTTGTCTGAAAGTAACTTTGTCGATTGGTATCGTGCTCTTAGGATAGCGCTGGAAACCGATGATTTGGTTAAATACCTTGAGCAACCTATTCTTGATCTCCCGTTTCTACCTCCTGGCCACCAGGGCCCTGAACCAAATCCATAGGATCATCCCCTTTGGGTTAAAAAGTCCAGGGAAATTGTTGGTCTGATGCTTATGACTATGTCCCCTGAACCCCAGAAAACTCTGAAGGGTCATGGTACATGGTCAATGTTGGAGGAGTTGAAAACTATGTTCACTAAACAAGTTGATCAAGAACTCCTTGATCTTGCACGTGCCTTTCACGCGTGTAAACATGAGGATGGTCAATCAGTGAGCTCCTATGTTCTAAAGATGAAGGGCTACATAGAGAATTTGGAACGTCTCGGTCACCTCATATCACTCAAACTTGCAGTCAACTTGATTTTGATCTCACTAAACAAAGAATATGATAGGTTCGTGCAAGATTACAATATGCATGGCATGGGGAAGACAATACCAGAATTACATGCCATGCTTAAGCTACATGAGAAGACATTTCCAAAGAAGGTTGCACCTGCTAGTAATACCATTAATGCTATTAGGGCATGAATGATCCAAAAGCCTAATAAGGCTAAACCGTCTAATGTTGCGAAGGGTAAGAATCAAGACAAAAGGGAAGAAAGTCACAAACTTTACTCTTAGACCTAAGATTACCTTCCACCAAATAGAGAGAATCCTGCTAACGACGCCACTTGTCACCAATGCGATGACATTGGTCATTGGAACAGAAACTGTCCAGAGTATCTCGATGAGTTGTGGAAGAAAAAGAAGCTATCTCAAGGAGCTAGTACTCCAAGTATCTTCACTATAGAACTCTTTACATTTCCTAATAAATCTTGGGTTTATGACACTAGTTGTGGTACTCACATCTGTAATACTACTTAGGGACTAAGGATAAGTAGGAAGCTGAAGCCAGGAGCTTTGAATATGTACGTGGGTAATGGTCATCGTGCAGCTGTCAAAGATATTGGAGTTTTTCAATTATTTCTCCCTAGCGAACAAGTTGTTATTTTAAATAATTGTCATTATGCACCTTCTATTTCTAGAGGATTGTTTTAGTTTTTTGTTTGTATGAAGATGGTTGTGTTAATCGTTTTGAGAATAATGCAAGTATTTCAGTTTCTAAAGATAATATGTTTTATTTTAGTGCTATTCCTCGTGATGGTATGCTATTCCTCGTGATGGTATATTTGAAATTGATACGTGTGATTCTAATGAAAACAATAGTTCTATTTATGTTGTAAGTAACAAAAGGGCCAAATCTAATTTGGACTCTACATTGTTATGGCATTGTCGCCTTGGCCACGTAAGAAAAAGCGCATTAAGCAATTACAAACTGATGGATTGCTTAAGTCAAATGTTGATGATTCCTTTGACAAGTATATTTCATGTTTATCTGGAAAGATGGTACATAAACCTTATTCACATCAAGTGGAGAGGGCTAAAGATCTACTTGGACTTATACACACCGATGTATGTGGCCCATTTAGAACCGTGTCAAGACAAGGTGAAAGTTACTTCGTCACTTTCACTGATGACTTTAGTCGTTATGGTTATGTTTACTTGCTAAAGCATAAAAACGAAGTGCTTGGAACATTTAAGGTGTTTCAAAAGGAAGTAGAAAATCAACTCGGTAAAACCATAAAGGCACTACGTTCTGATCGTGGAGGTGAATTTATGAGTTATGAGTTTTGGATCATCTTAAGGAGCATGGGATTATTGCTCATAGAACTCCTTCATATACACCACAACACAATGGTGAAACAACTCTTCCAAAGTCCTTTTAGGATTATGCTCTTGAGTCTGCCGCACGCATTCTCAATATGGTTCCAACTAAGAAGGTTGAAAAGACTCCATACGAAGTATGGCATGCAAGCCCCTAAGTTGTCTTAATTAAAGGTCTGCGGATGTGAGGCTCTTATTAAGCGTGATACGCTAAATAAACCTGACAAATTGAACCCATATTGGTTAAGTGTATCTTTGTAGGATACCCAAAAGAAACGATGGGTTACTGTTAATCCCACTTCAATCCATAACACACAATACTAATGATGTTTAGAGAGAGAAAGAGAAGAAAAGTAGAGAGAGAAACTATAGAGAGAATGGATGGTAAAAGATTACTAGAGAGAGAAAGTAATAATGACCAACACCCTCTTCCACACATGGAAGAGTGTATTTATATGCCACGACCATAATGCGTTAGTGGGCTTGTTCATGGGCCGGGCTTGGCTTTGCTTGGGCTTACGCCCCTAACTTAGACAATATTATCTTAAAGTCCAAGCCTGGTTTTCCCGACTAACCTATTACAATACAAGACCGATAACGACTAAGATGACCTATTACATTCTTGTTCGGCTATATAAAATATAGGGCTAACAATCTCCCCCAATGTATCGGTCATCTTTAAATGCATAAGATGATTGAGTGAGTACATCATTGTGGAGGTGATCTTCATTCTTTGGTCTTGTATCTTGGTCTTGATCTTGTTTGCAATGGCTTTGTTCCTTCATGCTTTTGTGATCTTTATCTTGAGCCTTTGTCATTTGACTTTGAGTGCTTGAGATCTTCATCTTGTGCTCCTTGTGACTAAGATAACCTTTTACATTCTTACATTCTTAGGTATCTTGATTATCGCCATCTTGTGCTCTTGTGACTTCTAAATCGACATCGGTTAGTACACAACTACGCCACCTTCTTGATATGCAGCAACATATATAGACACGGATAAAATGGCTTTGAACATTTCATCCTAACTCGGTAGCGTTTTACCTACAGTCGGTGAAGACCGTTAGACGGTATCAGATACCGTACCTGTGATCGGATAGATTCGATTAAGAACCTCCTTGACAGGGTTTCCTGACGGTAGTAGCCAGTTCTCTTTACTCGACCGTCTCAAAGCAGACTGCGAACGTAAAGAGTGAATCATAAGGATAAATTATCCGTCAGATTAGAGTCGTCAATTCAGAATACCTGGAACAAGTTTGATTCTAAAAGTATCGCACCATTGTTGCTTTCCAGTTTGTCACAAGCTCGATTCATAAAGAATCTTGCGAGTCACCTACCGCAGTGCTGTTTGATGTTGACACTGGAAGGATTTCCATTCGTCACTGTGAACACTAATGAGTCTCACTCTGAATGTTCTGGCAAGATCACACGGATTTTGCGAAGAAACCTAGAATCAAGTTTGAATCAATTAAGAATCAAAACTTAGTTGCTTTCAGTTCTCATAAGTTTGATTCGTGTAGAACCGCACAAGTTACCTACCATGAGCTTGTTTAATGCTGGCTCAAGCAGGATTTCCATCTTCATTGTGAATCGTATCACTTAGATGTTCTGGCAATATCACAAGGATAATACGTAGGACTCGATTGTATCCTAATGAGATGATAGATTGATCTCTTTTGGCTCTAGACTCAATAAGTGCATTTTGGTAATCGGAGGCTGGAGCAGACTGCCACCTTTTCAATATTAACTAACTCGGAGTGAGAAAGTCAATAGATACGTGTTGATCTCCGTGACAATGAGACAAGTTTCTTTTGAGAGAAACTCGAATGGCTGGGAAGGGTTTTGCATTGCATCACTAGGTCCATGATGACTTGTCTTCAATAGATGTATTGACCCGGTTTCTGCCTAAGTTGCATAGAATATTCAACTCCTTCAATGCTTACCAATACGTCATCACTAGCACCTTGTTGTGATTGTTCCAGTGCTAACTTAAGTAATTGGTCCGCATTCAGCTTCATTCAACTCTATCTTTCCTAAAGACAACTATTTCTAGCTATGAAATGTCCTTGGGTAGATCCCTCTGGTTCTGGTTGGATCATAGGACTTAGTTTCCTATCCTAAACCACCTTTTGACTCCATCGTTCCGTCGTGGATAGTAGGTTGTTTTAGGTATAGATCGTAACCATAAACCATTGAAAACCATTCAAAGTGTTTGATAAAAATCAAAACTTTTAACACTTGAAAGTTTTACATTTCCGAAAAGCTCCCTCTACACACATGCATCGATATACGAAATAGTTTGGCATGTGAAGGAAAGAGTTGCACTTGAGTCTTTAAGATCACATGTTGCGATATATTACATTTTAATCACATTTTCTCCCCTATCTCTAATATAAAAACATAATATTAGAGATACCAAAGTATTAAAATCTGACAATTTCTAAAATCTATGGGAGAGAAACATGTATGCACGCATGAATCATGGAACTTTTTCAGTCGGGTCGCTCCCCCTCAACAATATATGTGTGTCTTGAGACAAAATTTGACAAAATTTTAGAAAAACGACACCACAAAATATGTTGAGGTACGGAGTTGAGATGCCTTTACCGATAATATATGACAGATTTAATATCATTTTCGGAATGTGTTGGATACATAAAATATGACAATTTTAGAGATGTACCCAACAACATTAAAAGGCTTGATTTTAAAACGCTCCCCCTCAAAAATTGATCAAAATAACATATGACAATTTTGAGATATAAAAACCACATATGAGGAAGGGAGTGTTGAACACACAATTTTGAAAGATTTAGAAAAATCTTTTGAGAAATTCTTGAAAGATTGTGTTCAACGGTTTTAAAATAAATTCCGATTTACATGAGCTCAAAACTTTGAATGTTTTGTGACAAGCTCATGACCGAGAAAAATTAATTTCCCGTTGTGAAGGATAAGTTATCATCCGTGATAACCTTTCCTTAAGTGGAAGTACGACTAAGCTGACATTTACTTAGAAGTCGTTTTTCATGAACTTAAAAACTTTGAATGTTTTTATAGGATGCTCATGGCCGAGAAATATTAATTTCTCGTTGAGAAGGATAAGTTATCGTCCGTGATAAACTTTCCTTATTTGAGGTACGAGTCCTAAGCTGTGATGTGCTTAGAAGTCATGTACACAACCTTAAAACTTTAGAATAGTTTTGATGGAAGCTCGTGTCCAAGAAAATTGAATTTCTCGTTTTGAGGGTAACTTATCATTGAAGAGATAAAGTTCCCTTTCTTTGACATTCGAGTAACAGTCTGATATGTGACTGTAAGTCATTGTGAAGTTTTACTTGTGAAACCCCCGAGACACGTATTTCTCTGATATCTGCTTCTTGAGCAACCAAACTTTGAGAGTGTCTTTTGTTGAACGGTATGAATATGGAAAGCCTTGGTGTTCTTGTTGAACCGTCACTTTATTACCTGCACTTTCATCAGTAGTTTGTATGCTTGCATGTGGGTTAGTGATATCCTTGTGAGAACCATGTTGGGGTACACCTTGAACCTTTTTCGTGCTAGAGGGAAATATCTTTCCAGTAGGAACCCACCTAAGACCTATTGTTTTGAAGGTTCTACCCGTTGGTATCCACCTAAGACAGGGTCTAGGAGTCATAGATTTCTCATGCACATCGGAAGACTTAGTTGGAGAAAACCTATTTCCTGTAGGGTTCCGTCTTTGAGATGCTCTAGCTTTGTGGTTCACCTTGTTCAAGACTTGTGTTATACAATCATCATGAATGGCATTAAACACGCATTTGTTACATTTCTTGCAAACAAAGTGCTTAGCATCTGAGAAGGCTCTAGAGTTCCTAGGGTTGGCAGAATTATGCACATCATAGAAGGGTCTAGAATTCCTAGATGTGTGAACAACGCTCCTAGGTTGTGGTATGGTCCTATCTCTTGCTTGTGTATTTTTCTGAGCATCCTCTAGATAGCTTTTATGACCCGTGTCATTTGAACTACGCCTAGGCATGTTCTTGGAGCTAGATCTAGAGTTTCTTGAAGCATTCATGTGATCGGGTTTTGCAGATACAGTCTTTCTTAAGGAGGATCTAGATTGTGGAGTGACTAGTTTTGACAAATTGCTACGCATGTCAGCTTGGGAGGCAAACCTCGGGTTCGACGTTGTAGGTCGTTCAGACTGAAATGCATTCGGTTGTCTAGCAACTGAGCAAGGTCTGATTGGTTGAGAAGGAGGTTTCCCTAAGACAGGCTGTTTTACAAACTTAGTATCCACACTATTTTCTTTCAACTTCCTTAATTCATTTTTCGCAGCTGTAAGTGCAAAAACCTTTTCCTGAATCTGAGCTTTTAATTGCTCATTTTGTAGAAGTAATTGAGCGACACGTTGTTCTAACTTAATGTTCATATTATCAAATATGTCGTTATCAGCAGTCGCGTCATTACTGTCTAAAGTGTCGATAGGTTGCACAGATATTTCACTTGGTGAAGCAGGCGGAGGACTTAGATTTTTAGAGGCCAACTTTGATTCTAACAAATTTATTTGTTTCACAAAATGTTCTTTTTCCGCGTTGAAATCGTGAATCTTTACGATGCAATTTTTGTTCAAGAACAACATTTGCTTTTTCAAGTTTTTCAAAATAAGCCTCAAATTTGTTATTTTTCTTTGAAAAATCGAGTTTGGCATCCTCAAAATCTTGTCTTCTGAGCTAACAGAATTTCAAGCTCATGAATCTTAGTATCAACATCATATACAGCATTTAATTGTACCTTATTCATTGGCTCATCATCAAAAATGGGTCTGATGTCCGCATCATTGATTGTGTGATCATTCCCTGAGCGGTTGCTAGTATGTTGCTTTTCAGATTCTGTTCCGCTGCTTTCTGAACAAGCATCCAATGCTTGACCCTTATCGGCGTTGCTGTCTTTCATCTGCATCAGTCGTTGATTCACCCTTTGTTCAAATTGCCTTTGATGGCGTAGTCTTTCAGCAATTGACTTCTTTAGATTACTCAAATGTTGAAGAAGTGACTCTTTGAACACTTGAGGATCTACGAGAGTATATTTGGTAAAGTATGTACTTGCCAACTCTCGATCATTGTTGGATAAACCACTCGAGTTAATGAAGTGCTAGAACAAAATGTTGAGAGATAAAAGGATGTCCATTGATAGAGTCTCGTGAAGATCATCGCTATCAAGTGCGAGTTGAAGATGATCCATATTAAGTAGCATCGATCTGGTGAATTTCTTAACATCTTGACCAAATAGTAGAACGAATACCCGTTTGAATCCAATTTCAAGACGAGTGCCTTTTAGGTCTTCTCTTGAAAGAACCTGAAGGTGTGACTGAAGCAACTTTAAGTGTTCCATGCATCTTTCTTTGGCTTTCAATATCTTGTATTTGATTGCATTAACGGTTTTGGTTGTAGAATCCTTGTTAGAAGGTTTACTGATTGTAGTCTTAGTATTTGTCTGAACTTTTGGATTCTGCATCTTCTCTTGATGCATCTCAGTCATGGACGTTGTCGTTCTTGTTGTTGAATCCGCGAAGATGTCCATTGAACGGATGTCTCGAAGAAGATAAGATGTGTATGGATTACGGATCTTAGTGGATGTGTTGTGATTTGATGGTGGTTTCCGAAAAATCCTATTTTTTCTCAGTCCGACAATAAATTTCTCAGTCCGACAATAAATTTCTCAGTCCGATATAACGGTAAGCCGAAAATTTTTGAATTACAAAATTTTGAAATTGAGATCGAAATAGCCAAAAATTAATAGGGAAAAATTTTGAAAACTGAAAATTTCAACGAAAAATTAAACCTAAAAAATTTGAAATTTGGCCTAAAAATTTGAATTTTGGTCCGAAAAGTTGAATTTTTGGTCGAAAATTTTTTCGCATCGCCAAAATTTGAAATCGAAGTTTAAATGGCCTAAAAATGGTTTAGGAAAAAATAAAATTTTCTATGGTTTTCCCGCCTAAAAACTTTTTTTTTTTGGAAACGATGTTCCGAACCTATTCTAGATAGTGGCTAAGTCTAAAAATGCTTTTCGGAATAATGGATGTTTTCAGAGAAATGAGCTTCTTCGGAATACTTGAGTTTTCAGAAAAATGACCTTCTTCGGAATATTGATGTTTTCAGAGAAACAAGCTTCTTCGGAATATTGATGTTTTTAGAGAAACGAGCTTCATCGGAATAATCACTTTTTCGGAATTATCACTTTTTCAGAATTATCACTTCTTCGAAATAATCATTTCTTCGGAATAATTGAAAATTTCAGAAAAACACCCTTTTCAGAATAATCTTCGGAATACAGCACTTTTTCAGAGAAATTAAACCCTTTTCCGAAAAAAATTTCTTCGGATAAAACCACAATTTCGGAGAAACAAAACCCTTTTCCGAAATTTGTAACTGTTGATCGATATCCTCTTTTCTCGGAACAAACTTGCAAAAAACGTAACTTTATGCCAAAATTTGATCCAATAACCCCAAATTTTTGTGTTTTTAGCCAAACAAACAATACCAAATCTCTACCACAACTATGTAGATGATTTGTATCAAGAAAAAAACACAAATTTTTTTTTTGGATCAAGGATTATGGATCAAATACCTTATGAAATCAATAAGAACATGAACCACGAATCTTCAATCACCTATCCACAATAGGCTCTTGATACCAAATGTTAATCCCACTTCAATTCATTACACACAATACTAATGATATTTAGAGAGAGAAAGAGAAGAAAAGTAGAGAGAAAAACTATAGAGAGATTATGGAAGGTTAAACATCATTAGAGAGAGAAAGTGATTAGTAACCAACACCCTCTTCCACACATGGAAGAGGGTATTTATATGCCACGGCCATAAGGCCTTAGTGGGCTTGTTCATGGGCCGGGCTTGGCTTTGCTTGGGCTTACGCCCCTAACTTAGACAATATTAGCTTAAAGTCCAAGCCCAGTTTTCTCGACTAACCTATTACAATACAAGACCAATAACGACTAAGATGACCTATTACATTCTTGTTTGGCTATATAAAATATAGGGCTAACAGTTACTCCTTCTGTTACCCACCCGAGAACAAAGTTATTGTTGCTCGTATTGCTGAATTCCTAGAGAGTAATCTTATGAATCATGAAACAAGTGGGACTTTTGAAGATCTTGAATTAATTCAAGATGAAGATATACATACTTCTGAAAAAACTAGCGATCATGAAGAGGATGATCAAGAAATTGATGAACCTATAAGTGTTATTTCTCCCATTCGAAAGTCTACAAGGACTAGGTGTGCTCCTGACCGTATATTTTTATACATTGACGCTGAGGAACATGAGTTCGGGGATCATGGTGAACCTGCTAACTAAAAAGCTGCATTAGCATATCATGAATCTGAAAAATGGCTGGATGCTATGAATGTGGAGATGTAATCCTTGAAAGATAATGATGTCTGGATCTTAGTTGATCTTCCGCCTAACGCTAAACCATAAGTGGCAAATGGTTATACAAGAAGAAAACCAACATGGATGGCAAAGTACACACCTTTAAAGCTCGATATGTAGTGAGGGGTTTCACTCAAACCTTTGGGGTTGACTATGAAGAAATGTTCTCTCCGGTTGCAGATATCAAAGCTATAATGATTCTCTTAGCTATAGCGGCGTTCTATGACTATGAGATTTGGCAAATGGATGTTAAAAAACGCTTTCCTTAATGAAAGACTTTACGAAGAAGTATATATGAAGCAACCTGAAGGTTTTGTCAATCCTAAATATCCAAACTGTGTATACAAGCTTTATAGATGCATTTATGGACTTAAGCAAGCATCAAGGAAATGGAACTTGAGATTTGATGATGAACTCAAGAACTTTGGTTTCACTCAGAATCCTGATGAGCCGTGTTTATATATTAAAGCTAGTGGGAGTAATGTAGTTTTCCTAATGTTATATGTTGATGACATACTGCTCATGAGAAAAGATATTCCAACGTTGCAAAGTGTAAAAGCTTACCTTGGAAAATGTTTTGCCATGAATGATTTAGGAGAGGTTGCATATATTATTGGAATCAAGATCTACCGAGATAGAACAAGACGGTTAATTGGTTTATGTCGAAGTGCTTACATAGATAAAACTTTGAAGAAGTATAACATGGATAATTGCACTGTACGGATCTCAACTTAGATCGAAAAGTTTATGTCGGGATATGCGATCGTTTATCCATAGGAAAATGCGTGAGCCTATCGGGGCACACACTCAATACAAAGAACACACTTTTATTTATGTTTATTTATTTATTAATTAAACGTTTAATTAAAACTTCACTATTTTTTTAATTAACGGTGGTTAAATTAGTTACAGGCTTTAATTTATTTATCATGAGTGTGTTTAATTAAATTAAGGGACTAAAAATCGATTCTAGAATACCCTTGGGCCTAGTCGGCCGAATTCCACATTGGGGGTTTCTAGAAGATTTTTTGGTTTATTAATTAAGCTAAATATTTACCTTAATTATGTTTTCTTGGAGTATGGACTAAGTTTTGAGGAGGTGGACATTATTATAAATCACATCTCCATAGCTCATAGTTTTTGTTCTCCCATCTCCCCTTTGTTCGTCCGATCGAACCAAAGAAACCAAACAAACCAAACGATTTTTCCCTTAAACCCTAAAATCACTTAATGTGTAAACCTTTGCAAGACCGACTACCTTTTGGTACTCCCTTGTGAAGTTTTTAAGCTTTTAACTAAACTCTTGATACTCGTGTCAAGGTTTTGGTTGTTCTTGTTTCCCCTTGTGGTTCGACGTATCATAAACCCTAACTAGGGTTTCCGGTGATTTTTCCAAGTATCTTGTAATGCTTTATAAACCGGACCTTACGTAATCCTAATTAGGGTTTTGGGTCGTTTCTAGTTACAAGATAATCGAAGTGAAGTTACTACTAGCATCGTAGTGATTGTTCGTTTGACGTGTGTGTGAGTAAACAATAGAGACGGTTATTTAACCGTTATAGTTCAAGATCAAGACTCATTAATTGATTGATTCAATTAATTCTAGGTTGGTTTTAAATTGTTTTTATTATGTGATTAATTGTGCATGCTATACTAGATCCATTCCGCTACGTACTCATATTTAATGGTTAACTAGTATCTTAAATCCCAACAGTTTAGTATCTATAATTACTGTACAACGTTTAAATAGTTATTTTGATTTGATTATGATTCATTATTGGGCGAATGTTTTTTTAGCGAAGGTTACTCTGGTAAATGTATTAATCACAAAAAAAAATGCTTAGTACAATAGAATGTGACCTAAATGTCACATTTACCTCAAGCAAAGCTTGAAACAACCTAATATCAATTGTGACACACCACAACTAGAATATTACAAAACAAAACAAGACCCTACGCCAACAAGACTAAATTACTCTCATGGATCGTCATATATCCGAAACCCATTAGGCATCCTCCAACAAGAGAGCATATGACGGACATTGGGAGTATTTTTGAAATGCATGTCGCCAATTTGAGCCTCACCGTGATCATTATCATATCATGAATATCATCCGGACTCCCGTTAGAATTTAAAAAGCCTATTGTTCCTCTCATTCCAAAGAAAATAGGCAGCATCACCGAAAACTAGTCTTCCCAAAATACTAACAACATTTCTTTTAGTAGCTCTAAGCCAAGCAACGATATCATTCAAACTGTGAGATACCAATCCAATACAAGCAAGATCACGCACATAAATCCATACTTGTGAGGGAAACGACACTAAAGAAAATAGGCTCATGAGTATGTCGTTGAGACTCACAAAATGGGCAAGTAAGAAGGCTTAAATCCAAATCTAGATGAATATCCCAAACACGCAATTTATCTTGAGTCTTAAGGCATCTTCGCATCAATAACCAAACAAGAAAAGCATGATGAGGTATACCATGTGAAAACCACACAATACGGTACCATAATAACACGTCCCTTATAGGACGTACGGTTTCCTACACACGTTTAACCCCAAAATCAGATAGCAACATGTTGATATTAACCCATTTAAATTTGTCCTCCTGATGAGCCACAAGAGCAGGAACGGGAATGAGTGCAAGATCGAGTGCCTTTTGAAGGTTTATTTAGTTCATGACAATTACACAAAACCCTAAACGAGATCAAAGCACACATAGCGGAAGCGATTTAACAAGATCATAATAATAACACAATTATAATTAATCGAATTAGGTTACATACCTTTACGCTAAAGCAAATCCACAAGGCGAAGAACGAATCACCAATTCGGGTTTATACCGTATATAACCAAGATATAGTCTAAAGTAAGACTATATGACGATCTTGTACACACGTAATACAACGAGCTAACCGTGATTCTAGCACGTGTAAACCGAGCTACAATGCTTGTAATAAATCTACCCAACAACCCCTATAGAGGGGCTAGGACTAGATAATAAGTAAAATTTATCAAACAAGAAAACCAACCAAAACCCTTTTGTGGGTTATGTCTTGCGATCGCAAAGAGAGAGAGAGGGAGGAGAGATTTGTGTTCTGTGAGTTATGAGGTGTGTGTGTGGGGGGGGGGGTTGTTTATATAGGCTTAATTCTTGTAACCCTAAACAAATAAAAAGAAAGTTTTCCTTTCCCCTTCCCCTCCTCCATAACCGACGGCTACACCCTCTTCATGGGGTGTTCCGAAATCTTCCAACCTTCTTTCTATTTAACTTACTTATTATATATTTATTTAACACTCGTTAATACTTAACTCTTAATTATTTAACGATCGTTAAAGTTATGTCTCGGTTTAATTTAATAAATACATAAATATATATTTATTAAATAAATTAATAAAAATACAATAAATATATTTATTAATTAAATTAACTCTTTACGTATTGTGTGCAATCCCGTAATTTCGAGTTTGATCTTATCACACGACTATTAAATATAAGTCCATAAACTTTCAACTTTGCTAACCAGCTTAATGGAAATCGCCACTCTTCATCGACCACCATGTCCTCCACACAATGATGCAAAGAGAAGCCGGCATGTTCACATCACGAGGAGACAAAAAACGTCTAATAGGACTTTGCGTACACTATGAAGCAAACCAAAAAGACGTCTTTCGACCATTACCAATCTGAGTCCTTATGAAAGGTTTCACTAGATCACGAATGTGGAGCAACTTTAACCAGCCCCAACTAGCATCCGTTTTAATATTATTGGGCCAATGTTATTCAGAGCTCCGTGATATATTTTGAAACTACTACGACAAATTTGATTTTACGTAGTGGGGGCAATGGGGCAAATGCCTATAAGCAATGTGAACAAGATATATTCTTTGAAGACAAGGAAAATAGTAAGTTGCTCTTTCGGTGTAAATCAGTTATAGATGCATGATTTTTAGTGAAACATCATCAACTCCCAATCATCCTTCAAGAATTTGTGAGACTTTCAATTTATCTTAAGTCAAAAGCAAGAGTATTTAGTTGCATTTTTTTTCGCAAATTATCTTAGAGGGTTTTTGTGATTGCTTCTCTAAAATAAATTATGCGTTTTGAAAATGAATAATCAAATAATCAGTAGTTACAAAACGTGGTTTTAAAATATAGTGTTTGGGTATACTTATGTTGTTTCATATCGAGATAATCAGATAATCAATTTTCTAGTGTTTGACAAACTATTTTATTTAATTCCTGAAAAAAGCAAAAAGACTAAAATAGACATTTTAATAATATACGAAACTATCAATGAATTAAAATCTCGTACAAAAACAGATTAACAGATATATGGTTTTTTAAGCCTTTACTTTTTATTAATTTGTTATGGTGTGTCGATTAGTTAGAGTTGTAGGAAAGTGATTACAGAGATTGTTGAGGAAGAAGGCAAAGGTAGTTTTATTTTGAGGGTAATTTGGTGATTTTGTAGTGAAGAATCAGTTTCCCAAAACTACGTTTTTGCAGTTGTAGGTCCCTTGATGCTTTTTCAAAACTACGTTTTGAAGCCATGCCACCGGAGAAAAGCACTTTTCAGATTTTGATATCCAAACACTAGTTTTTGGTTTTTCTGCTTTGAAGTCGAGATAATCAGATAATTCGGGTGCAAACGCAACCCAAACACTCCCTTAGTCATGTTTTCAAAATAGTTAAGGCTGCTCAAGAGGTGTGCATGGTGTTATCGCATAAAGCCTTCACTTGAAAAAAGTCTTATTTTTTTGAGTTTTATATATAAATATGTTATATGTTAAACATACATAAGTCATATAATTCATATTTATATGCAATTTCTTTTTTAATTTACTAAGTATAAAAGAGTGTTTTTGTTGTTATTGCTTAGGACCTTCGAGAACCATAAAATTACTCTGAAAGTAGTCCTGTTAATCACTTCCATTTCTGTTCTGCACCAAATGTTGCTTTCTTAATTAACAAACCTTTTTGCTATTTTTTTTGAACGATTGTATTAAAAGAAAAACTAACAATGAGCTAAAAAAATTAGATAGGAGATTTTAGCTACTCTTTTAGACCGATGTGTTTTGCTTCAAGTGCAGTACGCGTCGAACAATGTTTAGACTGATTTGTGCATTAAATTAGCTACTTTTGTACGTACGTACTTATGAGCATCCTGATCTAATACCCCAATAAAGCCACCTACATACTCGGTTGAGAGTTACTCCGTGCTATTTTGAATGATAGGCAACAATGTCATTAGTTTAAGCTGGTAATTATTGTCTAAATCTTAAATAATTTAATTGTGATAAGAACACTCAACTACCCATTAAAATTGATGTGATAAATAATGAATTAGTGGCCTTAACAACCTGAAAGGATGGATATTCCAAATTTTTTAAGACTAAATAGTAACATTCGGGAATTAGTGACGTCATCCGTGATAGGTGTAGGATGAAAATTGAAACGGTAATCACGGTGTGAATTTGACAAATATGCAATAGATTCTGTTCATCACATATCTGCTATTTGACTTCGTCATTTAGCCCATATGGTAGTTATAACTTATGCCCATTTTTATAATTTTATCATAACGAGGTATGATGCCCGCGCTTCGCAGCGGGATGTTTATAATCCTTTCGAAGGTTTTTTGTGTTGGCATTGTGTAATAGTGATTGTTTTCAATGGTTGCGATTAAGTCACGTATATGATTTGTGATGCCACAAATAACAAATGGGATGCCTGCAGCTAAATATGAACATCAACATATAATGCAATCACAGTTTTTTCTCTGGTGTCTATGGTTTTTGAAGTAGGTTTTGTTTCTATACTTTGGATTCCCTGGTGATGTTCAAAATTAAAAAACAATGCATACAACAATGATAACAAGCAATTGACATTAAAAAAGTAATTCATATACAGTACAAATAAAAACAAAGATGGATGTAGAAGTAGCACCACCTAAGTTCCACTATTTTCCTTCCTCTTACAAAACGCCTAAAAGTGGTCTTTCCTACCAGTTGCAATAAAACCATCAAGACCGTAAATCAAACTGGGAAAGGTATACCTTCTCTGTTAATCGTGTCACTGGAACCAACACCAGAAAACCACGCCATTATATAAACTCAGTCGCTCGACATTTGTTCATCCTCAGCAAGTCACGTCAGCATTGGCATACATCGGTAGCAGCAACAATCTGTGTCGACTGTAGCAGCAAGTTTGCTTATCCAGAACCTGGGAAAGAACCCATTTCAAAACAAAAAATTAGACCAAATTTATTTTAGCTTTACGTTGATTTGGTATTTTATAGAACCTGTTTTAATAATTCATGTAGTTTCTGGTACTACTAACCTTTGGAGAGTCGAATGTAGCTTTACTACTGATAATTTACATTTAAATTTATATACATCTCTTGGCATGCAAACCTGATCCCAACCCAAGCTTAAGGTTTCAAGTATGACCATAACAACATCACTTGTTTTGTAATTGCATAACTACATTTTAGAGATTATCATTCTGTCTAAGTTAGAAAGCTACAATAATTATAAGTGTCTTCCATAATGAGCCATGAGCAGCAGCTTAGCTGGCGGCTCACCGCCTTCTAAGGAATTAAATATCAAACTATGCTTAAAAATAATGCTTTATTTATCCATAGAGAATTAAATAATACACATATACATATTACGTTAGAATTTTTTGTTCATCTTGGTAACATTAAAGTCTAGACAAAGGTAAACCACTCTAACTTTTGTTTCATGTACTCACCATTGAAATGGACTATTAGCACTACTTCTATGATTATGTTATGTGATTCTATTTATACGTTCTTTAATCATGTGTGTATGTTCATTTTTGTGAGGTTACAGCTTGTATTAAAATAGTCAACTACCCTCAACCTAACACTTCTATAAGACTCACCAAAACAACCCACAACCAGACGTTCCTGATAGCCACAAATGAAAACACACCCACAACCAACACCTGGATAAGTGAATAAAGTGACTTAAAACAGTTTAATACTTAGAATGTACCTCTGATTTGTGAAGTGCTCAATGTACGTGTATCTTTTTTGTAAACCACCAACAGAAAGATGAAACAAACTTGATTCCATCCATCCTGTTACTACTTCACGAAGTTTCATGTCAGGGTCCACAGTCACATACAATCACATATACATAATACAAAATATTAGTTCACCTAAAGCAAATAAGATTTATTCAAGTAAAAGTGCTTTTAGTGTTCATAAAGCCCTATATCAATTGTCCCAGCTTATAGTGGGCTTATGGCTTATTTGGTTTTGAGCTTTTGTTTGATAATTTCATTTTGTATGGCTTGTTTTGAGACTTTCCGTCTTATATATGTTTACTATGCCATAACAAAGTTATATAAACTGAGAAATTCAAAATAAGCCACAAATTGGTGTTTTTGAAAAAACACATTACCTCTTAATCAACCAATGATTTAGAGTCTGCAATGATCCACCCTCACCGCTGCATTTTAGTAGAGCAGCGCTGCATTTTAGTAGATCGACAATGCCCCTGAGATGTAAAAAAGATACAATTAACAACTTTTTGAGAATTGTACAGCTAAACTTTTAGGTAACCTTATCGAGTTTGAACTTTTTTACCTGTTTGTTTGTCAACCGAAGATGGAGCTTCCAGTTTAAGAACAAAGGCGAGTCCTTAGAGAATGAAAGAAAAAAGAATTATATTTCATATCAAAGATTCTATTTTCTTTTGTCATATTAAACCCCTTAACTATTGTTACTCACCTGTGGTGGTGCGGCCGGAGCTACAAAAGGCGGTGGTGGTCACATGTCTCTCTGTAAGGTCTTCTGTTCTAACAGTTTTCCGACAGACCGTGTTTGCTTTTTGGTGGAATCATCATAAGACTGACAGTAGTTTGACTCCCTCGGTAGGCCTAAGAAACATAAAGGAAGGCGGCATTCCTAAATAGAACGAAATTTAGATTATCCTCTTTAATTATTTATAAAGTAGATGAATAAAATCCCTGGTTGTATAGAAAAAACAGCTATATTACCATAGCTCATATCATTTTCTAGGTCGAAATAAGAAGCTTTGAACCGACGACCCCCTACTTGCTTATGTTAAATGCGTATCTGATTGTAAAAACTGCTTATCTTCTTGTTTTAGTCTATGGGTCGACTGGTTAAGCAACTGCAATTAAAGAGTATAAAACAAATAAGTAAACATTTCACCCACTTGGTTGTAAACACAATAAAGTAAATCAAGTGATGCCTTGCACCGTTGATTCAATTCAACAAAAAAATTCGTTCTTTTCTATAAGCATTAAAGTTTCCTCCCAAAGATGGCATTTTGATTAAAAAATTAGAGAACACCCCTGTATGGCATGACATCGACATCCACACTTATTCTATGTCTTCTAGTGTTATGTAGTAAAAGTAGGTCATTAGATCCCTTGATAAGCATACATTTTTTTTATGTAGCCCCAGTTTTTTTCTAGCAGACCCCTAAATACGACAAAATTCATACCTAAGAAACCAAAAAATGTGATATTGTTTAAGAGAGTCGGCTATTACTAAATTTTATTGCATAATGGTTCAAAGGAGGTTGAATTCGCCTAAAATTTGGCTCGTCTTCAGCCGTACAATTGATAAGCTTTCAAAAACTTAACAAAATCTAATCAAACTAATAAAAAATGTATAAGTAAATATCTTACACTGGAGATTGTAAGTAGCCAACCGAGTCACTTATCTCCTTAGGTAATGAGATCAAACCCACGTTCCATACCAAGATCCTAATCTCCACGACAATTGATCTAACCAACGCTATCACACCGACTTCCACTATACCCTGACGTAAACTCATTTCTAGAACCAACAACCCAAGGATTACTGCCACCTACACCTACAACCACGAAATTTGAAGGATGACACCTACACCCGCACTCACGGCATTTGGGAACCATCTCATCCCGCCTAATTGAGTTGCACGGAAACACCTGCACTTATAGCATAAATCAGATTCGAAACCAAAGTACTAACCCTGAGAAAGCGTAGGTCTGTAAATACTTCAATTGTTAATTACCTGATATTTTTTAGGGGGTAGGTGGCAGTAATAAAGTTTTTTACATTGTCAAGACAGTCCTTTTATTTGGTTTGGCGTGTACATGGTAGGCGATGATGTGATTTGTGTCTCTAGGTTTCTTCCAGCAACAGCCCAAGGATTACTGCCACCTACACCTACAACCACTACAATTGTTTATTACCTGGTATTTTTTTAGGTTTTTTCCAGCAAGTCACATAACCGACAACATTTCCAAGTTTATTCTACTTTATGGTCGCCTCTGGATATCGAGAATGGGTTCCACCCCTGGACCTCTGGACCTCGTTGCATCTCTGCTGACAACAAAAACACCAACCAAATGTCCCATTTTTTATCGGCAAGATATGACAAACTCAAAACTCATTTTGAAAGAACAAATTAAAAAAGTACGGTTTAAAGTATAAACAGAACGCAGAAATTACTTCAATAAGAACCTCACAGAATCAATACTATGCATCTCTTAATGATCCACAACCGCACACAACAATAAAAAGTTACAGTACATTACATATCAAGCATCAATGGCATAGCTATTCAACTTCACATATACATTCATCACCAACTTAACCTATTTTGATCTAAAAACGACATTAACCGCAAACAACATAAAGTAGCGTAGAATCACATTGCGCACATATTAACTACATTTCAGTCAAATCTAACTTATCACATCAAATAAAAAGATAATACTGAGTACCTAACGAAACTGATATGAACACCGAGGCTACGCTACATAGAACAATCGATACACAAAAAGATCCCATACGTAACCGACGCCCACGTCAGATTCCTCGCGTTACAATCAAAACACGTATGCTCATACAATCATTGATTCATATAATCAGATCACCAAACAAACAATTAAATTAAATTAAACAATAAAAAACAGATCTAATAATTAATAAATAAATAAAAACCAAAACCTTGTTTTCTGATTTGGATTTAAGCTTCCTAAAAACAACGTTTTTGTTGGTGAATGATGAATCTGATGAAGCCATTGTTTGTCAGTGATGATGTTGTTCCCAAGAGGAGATTTGAATTTAGGGCTTTTTTTAATTGGATTTTGATTTTATCTCCTCTTAGGGGGATCACCATTTTTTATGAATTTGGGGAAAAATAAGGAATGTGGTTTGGTTTTTTTTTATAAAAAATGACGATGATGAGTTTATGATGAGTTTGGATCTGGGTGGTTATAAAAGAAGGAACCCATACCTGATGCAAGTTTTTCAAACCGACTACGGTGGGATTATGTTTTGGTGAAGGCAAAGGTATGGGCAGGATGATTTTGAAGGTTGCCATTTAACCTGTCTCACAATAGGTAATATTTTATTATTATCATTTTTAGATTCTGCCAAATGAATAAAGGAGGTAATATTTTACTTAATGATAACATTTCTATCATTGACAAGCATTGATCAGCATCAGTAATGCTGATTCGACATCAGATCAGTTTATCGTTTCACTGTTAGTATAGTGTTAGATACGATGACGGTGACTCTAAATACTCTCATATGCTCCACAATAGTCAAATGAGGGCGAACACTCTTCACTCAATAGCTGTCAAAGGCAAAGTGTTTGATAATCCAATTAATGCAAAGAGAGCCATTTCAAATTTTTTTAAAGACCACTTCAATAATAGTGTAGGTCCGTTCTTCTGGGCGTTAAAAGGTGCTCTGATCAAGAGAATCTCGGCTATTCAAGCTAATCATTTGGAAACACCATTGAGAGAGGATGAAATAAAAGAGGCGATATGGTGTTGTGGAGAGGATCGAGCGCCAGGCCCGGATAAATTCTAAGATCTTAAAGAAAAATTGGAGTACTATCAAGGATGTCCTGATTGACTTCTTGAAAGAGTTTCATGTTAAAACTCGATTTTTTTTGGCGTTAAATAACTGTTTCAATACTCTTATTCCAAAGAAGTGGTGCTCTCAAGATTTAAATGATTTTAGACCAATATCACTTATTGGTAGCATATGCAAAGTGTTGTCTAAAGTGCTAGCAGGGAGAATTAAAACTGTTGTGGAATCGATAATCGTGCAATCGCAGTTTGCTTTCATGAAATGAAGACAAATCCTAGATTGCACTTTAATTGCCAATGAAGTTATTCATTCTTTTAAGAAAATAAAAAACTTTTTCAATACTCTTATTCCAAAGAAGTGGTGCTCTCAAGATTTAAATGATTTTAGACCAATATCACTTATTGGTAGCATATGCAAAGTGTTGTCTAAAGTGCTAGCAGGGAGAATTAAAACTGTTGTGGAATCGATAATCGGGCAATCGCAGTTTGCTTTCATGAAAGGAAGACAAATCCTAGATTACACTTTAATTGCCAATGAAGTTATTCATTCGTTAAGAAAATAAAAAACGGGCGATTTAATTTTTAAGGTAGATTTTGAGAAGGTATACGGTACGGTTGAGTGGATTTTTGTGGATATGGTATTGGAAGAAATTAAGTTTGGGAAGAAACGGAGAAAGTAGGTCTGGTTTTGTTTATCTTCGGCCAGAGCTGTTGTCTTAGTCAATGGCTCTCTAACGGAATTCTTTCTGATGAAGAGAGGGTTGAGACAAGGCGACCCTCCGTCACCGTTCTTGCTTAATATTGTAAGCGAAGGCTTAAATGTGTTGTTATTAAGAGCTGTCTAGGTTGGGTTACTTACGGGTGTAGATGTCGGTCGAGTTCAACATTTTTCGATATCTCACTTACAGTTTGCTGACAATACTCTAATATTTTACGGAGCTAATAGAGAGAATATTCCAAATATAAAGAGGGTTCTTAGATTTTTCCAATTGTCAGTAGGTTTGAAAATCAGTTTCTTAAAAAGCACGTTTATTAGAATTGGTATAAATGATTATCTAGTTCATTCATGGGGTAGTAATGTCAGTTACTCGGATGGTAACATCCTTTTTTTGATAATCTGTTTTTAACAATCTTCCACTTCACTATTTATAAATTTTTCATGTTCCTCAGTGTGTAGCAGATGAAATTGATAAGATTCGTAAAAGCTTTTTTTTGGAAAAGATCCTAATGAGCAAAAACTTTGTGTGGTAGACTATAAGACTATTACCAAAAGTAAACGTAATGGAAGTCTTGGAGTCGGGAATCTTCGAATTAGAAACCAATCCCTAGAGTGCAAGTGGTTATGGCGATATGGAAACGAGAAAGAAGCACTTTGGAGAAAGTTAATTGGTGCTAACTATGGAATACGCGAGTCTAGCCTATCTCCGTTGAGTCCAAAAAAATCTTTTGTTTCTCATATTTAGAAGAAGATTACTAAAGTTGTTAACTTGCAGTCATGTTTGAGGGTTATAGCTAGAAAAGGTTTGATGCACCATGTTGGCAGGGGTGATAGAACTAGTTTTTGGGACGATCATTGGATTGAAGGGCATATTTTAAAGTTATGGTTCCCCCAAATGTATGTTTTAATCCCATAAAACATGTCCGGTGTGAGATTTTGGTTATTGGGAATGTGGTAATTGGAAGTGGGGCATTAAGTTAAGAAGAAGTTTATTTGATTGGGAGATAGGTCAATTTGAGGACTTTATGTTTTTGTTAAACTCAATCGTGATAACGGATGCAAAGGATGATAAAGTCATATGATCTTTCGAATCTTCAGGTAGATATTCGTGCAAATCTTTTTTGAATGAGATAGAGAATATGAGTTGAAATACTAATCACCATCTCTCTATGTTATGGAAGCTCAAAGCTCCGCATAAGGCTTATATTCTTTATTGGAAAACTATTCTCAATAAACTCCCAACTCGAGATTTACTCTTTAAAATCGAACCCATATGTGAAAATCAACATAGTTGTTCGCTATGTAACTCTAATCCGGAGTTTATTAACCATCTATTCGTTCATTGTAAAACCACTCTTTTTATTTGGTGGTTGTTCACAGATAAATGGGATTTTAAATGGGTAATTCCTCAGAATTTGGGAGATTTATTTGTTTGGTGGATGGACATGGCTACTTTTTAGAAGTGTAAAGAAGTATGGGTAATATCTTTTCTCTCGGTCTTGTGACATATTTGGGAGGATAGAAATAAAGTTATCTTTTCGAATAAGGAAACATCACCCTATCATATTTTAGACCTTGTGAAATTCAAGACAGGTTGTTGGATAAAAGCTTTCTTTCCATCTTGCTCGTCTTCTCTATTAGATTTCTAAGTAGATATGTTCACGATTTCAGTGATTTGCCCACATTGGAAGTATGGAAACTTTCTTAGCTGGTGTGCTCCTGCTAATGGTAATTTAAAATTTAACATTGATGGGTCAACTATGAGTAAGCCGGGTTGAGCAGGTATTAGTGGTTTGTTAAGAAACACTGTCGGGTTGTTTTGGCGATGTTTTCATTTTTGGTGGGTGTTTTGGACTCCAATGTTGCTGAGCTGATGACTATTAAAAAATCTTGTAACATGATTCAAGAAAAGGAGGAGGTGAGATCGGTCAATATTACCATTAAAAGTGACTCTTTACATGTGATATCTTGATTTAATCGTCCGAATAAGAGGCCATTGATGTTACTTCATCACTTTCACGACATTGATGTGTTTTTATCTATGAGTTCTGATAGACAGATTACGTATTTCAAACGAGAGTATAACGATGATGCTGATAAGTTGGCCAAAGTAAGTGTTCATCGATCAGCTACATTGGTTTTTTGGCAGACGGATTGAGTTTGGGGTGTTGATTAGTTTCTTGATCGAGCTTTTTGGCTTTTCTTTTTCCTAGTTGTACGTTCGTAATTGTACGTTGTAACACTGTGTGTTTGGTGACTGTTTCGTTGCAATTTTAATAAAGATATCATTTTTTTTAAAATAATGTAATATAACAACCACTTAAATATTTTTTTACACAAATATATCCAACAAAAACTAGCACCAAATACAACCAATGTACTAATCAGCAACCGATTTTGGTTATCTGTTTGTTCGATTGAGAAAATTCTTTGCTCTTTAAAAAAAATCAGCAATCGACTTCTCATTCTTCTTCTTTTAGCACAAACACGTCTTTGGACAATGTGTCCAACAACCCTTGTTACACCCAACCTTGTATTCCTCTAGCGGTACCAAAATATTGAAATAAATCACTAATACAACTAAAATAACTTCTAAAATGCACCTAGTTTATATATAATCGCCAAAATACAATGAAAAAAGGTTAAGAACAAAGCATATAAAGAAAGTTTGAATCGAGAAGACTCATCAAAAGTTAACAAACATGTTTATTGGTGAAATTTATTTTGACCACTTTTTAAAAAAAGTTCATTATCATATAGATATTATCTTGTACCTTTATTTGGTTAATATGACAAAATTAGTAGTATGACAAAACTAATTGTACTTATGTTATAAATATTTTGATTTATGTACATGAGATGATACTATTTTTGTACCTTTATTTGGTTAATATGACAAAATTAATTGTACTTATGTTATAAATATTTCATTTGTCATGTAGTTATTAGTATTTCATAGTTTAAATATTACAACTTAATAATATTAATATTTAATACACTATTAATTAGAAGTTTATGTAATAGACTTGTATATATCTCCAATGAAATACATATGTTATCATTCTCTTTCCTTTCTTCGTTCGTTATGTGTGTCGTTATTTGTTACTATCAAACTGTCATTTTACAATACGGTACCAATACGATAGATTCAAAAATAAAAATGAGATATGATAAAAAAACAAATTGCCAGGAGTTATATTTGATCTATTATGTTCAAAATTTACAAGAAGATAGGTAAATGAGTAAGTCTCTAATATCACCATAATATTGCTTATAGTATTATTTATGATTATCTAGATGATTGAAAATAATAATCATGTGTTATATCTCATTAAAGTTTAAAAAACCATAGAAAAGGGGTTAATATGCACAATGATAGAAGTTGAAGGACTATTTATATAAATAGTTGCATATAAAAGTCTCTTTATTCTAAAGGGAGGTAAGTTAGGTTTTCCTTTCTTTGTTTTTTCCCTTTATAAGCTGTTATAACACTTCATTCTAATCAATCAATATTTAGTTCCAATTCTCCCAAAAGTTTTTGTTTGTTATTCACCATTCTTAACTCAATATGATATTAGAGCTGTAATGGTGACCTTAATTCTGCTAAGATGTACGTAAGTCATAAATAGTATTTTATACGGTCGGGAGTATGTGGGTCTAAGGGGTCACACACTTAAACATCAAGATCATCTTTTATTAAGTTATACAATATAATATGGCTATATTTATTGTGTAAACTTATTGATAAAAGTGTATACTTAACGGTAGTTAATTAATAAGTTAAAAGGTTTAACAACGATTAATTAATAAGACTTTAAACTTTAAGGTAATTAATGTAATTACTACATTAGTAAAATAGAAAGTCAAAAAGTCAAACCAAAACACCCTTGGTGTTTGATCGACCTATTATAGCAAAGAAAAATAGAGAAGAGATTTTCATTCTAGAAGGTTAATTACTTGAAGACAAAGATTAAATCTTTACGATAATTAGCCAAAAGCTCTAGTATATAAACAAAGGGATGTGATCACTTTTTTAGAACTTAAGAACAAAAAATCTCTCCCTCTTGTTCCTTTGTAGTCGACGGCCAAAACACCCCCAAGGGTTTTAGGGTTTGATTTTTATTAAGTATAACTTAATCAAGATCTAGCAATCGAAGGTGGTTGATTGAAGTGTCGTGTGGACTATCTTAGAGAAGATCTATCTTGATCTTTGGTTAATGGTCAATCGGATTGGGTATAAACGATTTAGGGTTTCGTTTGGTTTTGGTGATTTAGGGTTCTTGATCATTCGTTCTTGGACTAAAGGTATGTTTTCTTTATGTTTATTTTAATTACATTATGTGCATAGATAATCAATCATATCCGTTGCGTTTACTATTTATGCATGTATGTTAGATACATTAGGGTTGTTGAATTCCAACAGCGGTATCAGAGCCAAATCTATGTAATGTAATTACATAAAAAACGCCTAAAACAAGTGCAAAAAGAATTTTTTTATTGAGTAGTTGATTATGATTTAATTGAATATCTTTAAATTGGTTAATTAGATGTTATTAGATGTAGATTTGCTATTTAGGATCCGGTGGTCTAACATGGTGGAATATGGTGGTGGAAGCCATTGTTGATTTAGAGAGAGAGAAGAGAGGTTGAATGTGTGAAATAACGAAAAATATATTAAAGTGAAAAATGACAAGCAACACCCCTCCTTGGAAGCCAAGGAGGGGTATATATAGTCACACACGAACCTTAAAATATACATTGTACCTAATCTAGTCTAAGCGTGTGTGACTATGATAACTAATGGGAATTCTTAAATGTCGTCACATAAAGTGAGTTTCCAACAATCTTCCCCCATGGGACGACGTGTAGAATTCCTTACAATATTTTTCCTAACAAGTACATAATGATAAAGAACAAGAGCTTTCATGAAGCGTCCAATGCCGATGATGTCTTCTGAGGCTTTTGACTTCAAAACGACTCATCTTTAACTTGTAGTAGAAATACTATAACGGCACGAGCTAAGTAACCCATACACTTCTGGTTAAGGAGAAGTTTCTGAATTAACTTCCCTCTAATTCATGCCACATAAACTTGATGTAGAAGCTTTTAAATAGCTTCCCCCTAAATCGACAATCCTCGTAAGCAACTTCAAGCTTTCAATAAAGCTTAGAATGATTAAGCGCACAGCGGAATCTAACAAGCAAATCCCATCATATAACATGATAACGTTGCTAAGAGGGATTGAAAGTTAGGGGCACACCAAGTAGATCAACAACTTCTCTTCTCACGCTTGAATAATTCTTCTGAATTTTTCTTCCCCCTGAGAGTTCAAGTTATGCATACCAGAAAGAATCAAGACATTTCTTCCCCCACGTAGTTGAAGAAAGTAAATCAATCCCAATTATGAAGCTCAAATACTGAAGTGGACACTTTATCCCATTTATGAAGTTGACATCGTAACACCAGAGTCAATTAAGTCCCGGAAATGCACATGTCTTCTTCCGGAGATGCACTAGAGTCAATTAAGTCCCGGGAATGCATATAGGAACATGATGATGAATAATTGCAACAATCAAACAATTAAACCTCGAATCAGTAGTGTACCGTTTGGAGATTGATAACGACACGAGTTAAAACACTGATTTTCTCTGCGGCTATGACAAATGTCATCCCGGAATATCTTCAAATCAAAAGAAGGTATGAAGTTCATCACGTGTACTCGTTGTGCGTTCAATGTGTCTTCTTCTTCCCCCTTGATGGTTTCGAATTCGGAACCATCAACAAATCGTACGCACATAAACCTGAAATCTCGTGAGAATAATAAATAAGTTGAATTATATATTTTGTGAGAATCAGCTGTTGATCGAAAATCTCTTCTCATAAACTCTCCATGGCCACCTTTACCAACCCACGTGAAGGCAATTTGAAGTGACCACTGAAAGAATGAACCGGATACATCAAACGTGAAGCTGAATAAAAATCCTTCGATCTTGTGACTTAAGCTTGCACTATTGTTGAATGAAGAACGGTGGAGAAATCTCTAAGTACTCAATGCATCACTGAAGAAGTCTATAAGCACAACACCTCTTGAAATTATCCACGTCGACTAAGCGCGTGACACTGAGTACAACAATGTAACCCCTTTAAGTGATAGTTATCCGAGTCATCAACCATCCACCCCGAACCCGGAAACCAGATAACCAAGTCTTCATTCTAAGATTAAGCATGAGCAAGTTATCTATGAAAGATAAAATAAATACACGCCTTCGAAATATCTGTCTTCAACGTCACGTAATTAATACCCGATCAAACGAAATCTGTAGCCCCTAAAAAAATCGCCCAATTTTTTTTCTTGATCTCGTCTCAAATAAATTCTGTCACGTTGTCTCGTCTTTATCACGTCACTTGTTGTCTCGACCCGATGATGACCGAAGTAAACTTAATACACACAAAAATTTATTTAAAATTCTTATTAAGAAATTAGTGTGTATATATTACTAAGTGAATTTGATAACTTAATACACACAAAAATAATACCCGGTCCATTCATTGTTTTTCTAAAAATTTGTGTGTATTACACGGCTCAATTCAATGTTTAAAAAACTTTGAGGCCAAGGCCCAAATCTTGTTAAACAAATGTGTGTCATGGCCCAATTAGCACAGTTTTGTACCCGGTCCATCAAGGGTTATAACTTACTCACTCCAATCCCTAATTTCACTCAGTTAACTTAACCCTAAACACACACCTCTCCTAGAAACATCCGCTCCCACCAAACTACTCCTTCTCACCCACCATCGAAATCTCCGTCCCCCCCATTAATCTTCATCATCTTCTCAGTCACTCATCCAAAAACACACAAAAACTCCCATCCTAATCACATCACCTTGTTTAATTAACCTTGTTTAATCACCTTGATAAACACCACAAAACAGCTCTACATCTCTTACCGAATCTTAAACATCACGAAACCCTTTTAAATCCATCACAGACCATAAAAGTTGAAACCTTTTATGTGATGTGTTGAACATTCCGATGGGTTTTTTGTGATGAGTTGAAAGACGTGGCTTCAAGATCCATGAGGGGTCTCGGGTAAGGTGGAAAGATTGTGATTGCATGTTGATTTGATGTGACTAATTCGAAACAAAGATTGGTTTTAACATATTTGTTAAAAACCATTCTTATTTTCGTACAGTAAATGGGTAAAAACCCATACATAAGATCTATGATAAAAAACAGTTTTTTGATAAATAGATCTTAAAGGGATCCTTAATCGAAAAACAATAAACTGAGATCTTTTTGATATTCTGTATTAAGTCCGAGACTAGATGGAATTAAGTGACGAAGGGAATTAGGAATAGATTGATGGTGTTGGGGAGAAATAAGGTTGGTTGTGATATGGTCGACTCAATGAGTTAACTGAGTCAACTCGGTAATTACCGAGTTGACTCGGTTGAGATGGTTTCAGTTTTGGTCACATTTTTGGTACACTGATTTAAAAACAGTCCATCAAAATATATCTGAGTCTTTCATCGCAAAGTGTCACACAAATCATCGGAATGTTTTTGAACTTTGTGTTCCATCGCAATGTTTACACAGTTTTTCCATCGCAATGAGTCCTCTACACCCCGTCGGAATGCGTTCCATCGGAATGCGTTCCATCGGAATGCGTTCCATCGGAATGCACTGACTGTGTTCCATCGGAATATTCGATCGCAATGTAGAAACCAAAGGTTTTTGCGATCGCAATATTCCGATCTGAATGTTACCATCTCAAAAATCTTATCCAAAAAAATACTGTCCTTTTTCCTAAAAATCTGGAAATGTGAATCTGTCCACTTTTCTTAGCTACATCTTCAAAATGAAGAATAACAAGCCCAGAAAAACTGATATTATATAACAAATAAATTCAGAAACAGTAAAGATTTCTCCCAATTTGAAACCGTAAATCCAGGGACATAGAAATGAAATTGTGGGTGAAACCAGGGACAAAAAAAAACCAGTTGTGAAAAAGGTGTGATTTTGAGGAAAGTAGGAATGGACTGTGAGACAAAAAAATTGGGTATTGGGACAATGAATGTGACAAACAGTAAATGCAATGTTTCCATAAAAAAGTGAAACCATAACAACCATTGTGACAAAAACGTGACATACGGACGAAAAACAATTATATAACGAGACACTAAAAAATGTTTAGACCACCAAATCGAAACAAAAACATGATCCAAGGAATGAACCAAGGTTATGATGCCAAATGTAGATTTGCTATTTAGGATCCGATGGTCTAACATGGTGGAATATGGTGGTGGAAGCCATTGTTGATTTAGAGAGAGAGAAGAGAGGTTGAATGTGTGAAATAATGAAAAATGTATTAAAGTGAAAAATGACAAGCAACACCCCTCCTTGGAAGCTAAGGAGGGGTATATATAGTCACACACGAACCTTAAACTATACATTGTACCTAATCTAGTCTAAGCGTGTGTGACTATGATACCTAATGGGAATTCTTAAATGTCGTCACATAAAGTGAGTTACCAACATTAGATCTATGATTTTCTGGAAAAAATAAGTTTTCTTTCTTGGTCATAGCAAAATGTTAATTACAACTATGTGTGCAATTTACGTGTTTTCTTATATGTTATGCATGTTTAAATTGTTTAAATCCATGAACCATGATATTTAAATTATTTGAATGTATGATTTAGATTTTTAACATGTTTAGGATTTTTATGAGTTTAAGAAAATGCTAATTGGATTGGTGTATGCATGCCTAAGAGGGGTTTTATAAAATTGTTTTAGGGGCTGTGATTCATGTCACCCAAATAAAAAATAATTTTTATAAATTAATATGTATACCTACAGGCTCCGATTCTTTATAGGACACTAAAAACTCGATTACGCACAACTTTTTAGTTTTAGTCGAAAACTGAAAAATTGTTTTTGGGTCGATTTCTTAGTTTTAAAACAGAATCTGCCTAAAATTGTAAAATTGGATTTTCTAGATTTTCTAAATTAGTGTCCTAAATATGTTATTTTTGGAAATATCTTGCTTATTTATAGTTTATATGTGATATATTAGTCTTATGTGATTCTTGCTTTATTTGTTTTAATTTATTACTATAAAATGTTTATTCTGTATTAAATGCAAAATCTTTTAAATAATTAAAGCGGACTAACTAGGGTAAGTAAATATTTGATCTTTTGACTAAATATTTTATATTGTAGACCTACGTAATCCTTGTATTATTAAACCTTGGAATGATAAAGAGAGAGAGAGAGAGAGAGAGATGAAGAACTAGAGAGAGAAAGTAGAGAGAGGTTAGAGAGAATAAGAGAATATTAGATTAGATGTGTGTAAAGTGTGTGAACCAACCCCTCCTAACATGCTAGGAGAGGGTATATATAGCCCACTAATAAGTGTGTAAACACTTATCCTTTTACCACTAAAATCAATGAAAAACAATACCTAATCATGTGTTTAATATCGTAAAAGTCGGAATTACGCGTGGTTTTATGTTTTTGTGTGAAATAGGTACAAAAGATAAAAAGGAAAGAAAACACGGGATTTCACGGTCAATTGTTGAAGAAAAGTCAAAGAAAGAGACAAAGACAAAGTCAAAGAACCAAAAGTGTACCGAAGATCACGAAAACCGGCAAAATCAATACGGGTTTAAAAGAAAGATCAAAGAAGCCGAAATCGAGATCGTTTTTAGTGGATTTAATCTTATTGGAGTTAATTGGGCCTTGTGGGTCCCACATTTTCTTATTAGGCCTGAAAGCCCAATAGAGGATGGAGTCTACTATCTTTTGGATTCAAAGCCCAATTTATGGCCCATTTGACAAGATTAAGAGACGGATGGGAGTATTTGGCATTTTGGGCCCAAGCCCATTTACAAAACAAAAAGAAGAAAAGGATGGAATAAAGTTTTTAAACTTTTTGGGTCCAATTCTTGGTCAAAGCCCACTCACACACACGTTTTTATCTGGTCAAAAATTACCCACTCACACACACACCAAACTCACCCTTCGATACAAACAATGAAACCCCTTTTTTTCTCAAAAATAACCGGTTACTTTTTCACCGAAACCCTAGATATACAAATTGGGGGTTTTTGATTTTAAAGCACGTGAAGATACACAACATATTAATCCCCACCTTAATCGGAGCTGCACTATGGTGGTCCTCAATTGACGTGGCTCATCTCTCTCATGTGATTGGTTTAAACACCTCACAAAAATCAATCCACCAATAATCATCCTCCACATCAGCAGCAAAGAAACACAAGAAACACAAAATATGCCATGCTGGAAATCCGTGTGACCCTAGATGGATTATCCACCGTTTGATCAAGAAAAGGAAAAGAGAGAGAAGAAAGAGCGGCTATGATTGCTTTTCCTGCTCACCAAGCTTCACCAACAGGTTTTTAGGGGTTGCCTATAAAAACCCTCTCATTATTTAATTTTCGTGTGCCATTTTTATTTTTATTTTTATTATGCAAAATAGATTTTAGGTTAATTGTAATTTTCTTTTTCCAGTAAATGTAATCTCCTTTTATTATTAATAAAATTTATTTAAGTTTAATTTGTGCCTCATTTTTCTGTTTTAAATTTAATCTTGCAAGTGGTTCTTTAAATATGTTTATTATATTAAAATTATTCTTAGTTGATTAAAAGTTTAATTTAATTAATAAAAGTAAAAAAAGTGGTTGATAATTTTCCCCCGCTGGGAAGATTATAAATACTGTTCGAAGGGTGTATGTGATCCGTAGATGTTTGAGTTTAAGGTGGTGGTTTCGATTTGGTTCATAGACGGCTCAGCGCCGCTCTACTTCTCAAAGGAAATCTTCAAAAAGGTTCACTGCCATTTTTAATTTTCATGTTCTTAGATTAAATTTGTTAAATGATTATGCTATTTAGTTAAATGTTGAAGTAGACTGTTTAGTTCGACTAAAACTGATTTGCATACTGTTCAGATTTAGGTATTTTTCTTTCTCTTCTTATTAATAGTGAGTTATCTGTTTAACTTGGGGTTTGGATAAACCTGGTTTCATGCTGAGTTTTGGTTTATATTTGTTTCACTAGTAAATCTGTGAGTTTATAAAATCGGTTAAGTTTGGGGTTAAGTTGAGCATTTTAATTGAAGTTAATACTGATTTAGCTTATTCTGCTAAAATAAGTCTAGTAGTTTTATATAGTATTATAAGATCTGTGATTTTTATTATAGAGTTTTTATGTTTCTGTTTACCTGAAATTGAAGTTTTATTTGGTACTTGCTATATTTGATTTTGTCTGCTTGATTTTATTTGGTTACTAAGTGCTGATTTGTTATGTTTATTTTTGCTTTTGGTCATCTTTGCTGTATTGCTGGTCAAGCAGAATACTATCAAACTCAACTGATTTGATAGTGCAAAAACTGATTTCTATCAGTTTCAAAAGGAAAAAAAAAATAAAAAAAAATAATAATAAACAAAAATTGTCTCCTACGAGACTCGAACCCGTGACCTGCCTTTCAACTGCCCAACGTGATAGCCATATGTTCTAGCTCTCTTTTTGGTTAAGGTTACGGCTTATTTTATTAATATATTCACTTCATTCAGTAGCTGCCTTTTTTATTTAATAATTTTATTTACAAGTTTGTGTTTAATTAATTTTAATTAATAGTTTTTATAGATTTACTTTTCTAAAGTTTTTAAAAAAATTATAAAAAATATAATTTACTTGTTTAATTTTAGTTAATTTTAATTAATATTTTTTATAAAAATAGTTTTTAATTAGTTTATTTGTTTAAATAGATTTATTCTAAATAGTTTAAAATTAGTTTATAATTTATAAAATAGATTTGTTTTAATTAGTTTAATTAGTTTTAAAGATTTTAATAGTATAAAAATATTTTCTTTCTAATTAGATTAAATAGTTTTTAGTTTTAAATTACCAAACAAAGTACGTTTTACCAAGAACAATTAATCTTACGTTTAAATTGGATATCAATTCGAGTCGAATCGAGGAGAACGATAAACTAAAAAATCATACATTAAATTGGCGCCGCTGCCGGGGATGAGTTTTCCTATGACTCCGATGATACTTATGTTTTCACATCGAGTTTGGAAGAGGACGACTCCCCCACTTTGGATCAAAATGACATTTTGAGCTTTAATGTCAACACCTCTTGTTATTTTCCCGTTAAGGAACCGGTGTTTGATCCCGGAATAGAGACTTCAGTGCTTTCATTGAAATATCACCATAACACCTTTCCTCGTAAGAAATTTTTGACTAAGGGTACCCCTCTTTTCTTTGCCTTGTGTGATATTACCACCTCGGGGTTTATTTCCTTTCATGATGGAAATTATGTGTTTGACCCGGGTGGATTTTCATGGGGTATTCCTTATATGACTTTGTTTCACCCTTTATCATGGAGAGATTTTCCTCCCTTGGAAATCTTGGTTTTTCCCATGATTTTCCCATTTGAATAATGACATTCGGGAAATCAAGTCGAGCTGGAGACTCGTGATAAATAAATCAAGCATCGTATAACTAGGTTAGACTTTTACCTTTTTCATCCTTTCCACCCTTTTTACCTTCACCCATTTCCACCAATAAGTGTAGGGGGGAGCCAAGTAGGTTGTTTGTGTTGTGATATTGTGTGCAGGGATGTGTGCTTTCATGATCTACTTTTGGTGTTTTTGACGCGACCCGTGTTCCCGAGTACCCGGTTTCTTCGATAAGTTTTTGCGATTGTGATTCATACATGTATATAAATAAGATGAATAAATGTAATCACTTTAGTTGTCTCTTCCTTAACTCGATTTAAACAACGTACTCAATGTCCTAAGTGTAGGGGAGTTTATTCTCCCACATGCTTAAACATTGAGGACAATGTTTATATTAAGTGTAGGGGGACTTCTATTGAATTTTAGTGGGCTTTTCCATGAATTTGACCTCATTTAACCGGAAAATTTAAAAAAATTTCAACATTTTTCAAATTTTTGATCTATTTTGGCCTAGTAGTATTTCTATTTATTTTCTTTTATTCTCTTTCCTTTTGTCATCGCATCGTATGAATAAATTCCATTTCAAGAATAAAGTCAAAGATAAATAAATGAATAAAATGGTTTTAACAAGTTTAGATATCTTTGATATATTAGGCCCGTCGTGAATATTTTGACTCAACCCGAGTTTACTTATCCAAGTTTACTCTAGCTAGTATCCTTAACCATAGAGACCTTAATTGGTTTATTAGGCTAAGCATCCACGAGTCTCATTCCTTGAGATTTTAAATTGTGGAGAACGAGAGATGATAGAGTTGATAATAAGTTTAAGGGTTAATTCTTGCTTATATGAGTTTTTGTGGCTCTTTCTTCCCGCTTGTATATTTAATTGATTAATAAATGAGGATTTTTGCGGTGTATATTCGATATCTTAGCTCTTAGCCAAATCTTTTATCTCCTTGTAATTAA
This sequence comes from Glebionis coronaria, assembly GCA_025667525.1. NCBI lineage: Eukaryota > Viridiplantae > Streptophyta > Magnoliopsida > Asterales > Asteraceae > Glebionis > Glebionis coronaria. The sequence continues at coordinate 177,221,679 of CM046874.1, forward strand.
AGCATGAACACATTGAGGGTGTCGGCGTTGTGGACTTCCGACTAAGGTGGCTCATAACCACTAAGTAGGAGGTATTCAGACCATGGGACCGCGGAATTTGGCCTACTATATATATCATAAATAAAGAAAGAATAAGATTAAAACATGACCTCATGGAGCCTTAGGGTGTGGGGAATGTAGCACGAACCTTGTCATTAGAGCCTTAGGGTGTATGGCATGGTAAGTTTTGAATAAAAATTGTCAAAAAATCAATTCCCTTGTTTATCGCTCAAGGAGCCTTAGGGTGTGGACAATAGATGAGGAGCATTTCTACATCTTAAAGAGCCTAAGGGTATATGATGTGAATTTGCTAAACTCCACATAAAGTCTACATGACTTTGGAGGAAAAATTAATAAGTAGTACTATTGGTCAAATTTCGGATCCGGGAATTTATTCCCCAAATCGTGTTATATTATCCTTGATGTGGGCTTACTTTAGTGACAACGTTTTTGAGGACGAGGTTAGGTTTTGAGTGTCGGGTTTGCACCGTTTTGCCTTCATTTTTGGACTAATAATTATTAAATAAGTCAAATGAGCCTACGGGTGAATGACAATCCTTAAAAGCTAGAGATACAACTTAGGAATTGGAGAAAGAGTATTACACAATTGTCTTATATAAGTGGTTTTAACTTAAGAACTTATGGTAAACAATGATCTCGTTTTTAAGCTTTGGTTTTAACCCTACGACATAGAAGGAATAGGAAAAGCGCTTATATAAATCTTTTAAATTTAAAACGGATCAGTCGACCGGGTCTACGAATCTATTCTAACTATCAAAGAATTACTAGAATTTTAGGTGGGATGGGTGTTGTAATTCTTTCTACATATCGGGGTATAATGACAGACCGAGAGGCTCGACTAGAAAGAATAGGCGGAGAAATTTTGTGTTATATATGGTAATCTTTCTAATATCCGAATTGAATACGAAACTTCTTATTTGTGAAAAAGAAAAGAGAAGTGTTGGGTTGTCTGATAGGGTTCTTTGGTATGGGGAACGTGAAACTTGAGGGTGATTAATATTCATGACACCAAAGCCCTAATTTAAGTCTTAGATTTCTTTACAAGTTTCTTCCATCAAATAATTTCCAAGTTAATAAATTGTTATAACTTTTTTTCCTTTAAAGTTTTTATCTTTTCATCGTAGTAGTAATAGTATATCTTAAAAAAGGCCAAGATGGGTTAATTATGAGAAAAATGTAACTTTATGCTTTAAAATTATGCATTGCATGGGGTCATTGCAATGGTCAAGTGTAGGGGATTTAATAAGTGTGTAAACAATTATCCATTTACCACTAAAATCAATGAAAAACAAGACCTAATCATGTGTTTAATATCGTAAAAGTCGGAATTACGCGTGGTTTTGTGTTTTTGTGTGAAATAGGTACAAAAGATAAAAAGGAAAGAAAACACGGGATTTCACGGTCAATTGTTGAAGAAAAGTCAAAGGAAGAGACAAAGACAAAGTCAAAGAACCAAAAGTGTACCGAAGATCACGAAAACTGGCAAAATCAATACGGGTTTAAAGGAAAGATCAAGGAAGCCGAAATCGAGCTCGTTTCTAGTGGATTTAATCTTATTGGAGTTAATTGGGCCTTGTGGGTCCCACATTTGCTTATTGGGCTTGAAAGCCCAATAGAGGATGGAGTCTACTATCTTTTGGATTCAAAGCCTAATTTATGGCCCATTTGACAAGATTAAGAGACGGATGGGAGTATTTGGCATTTTGGGCCCAAGCCCATTTACAAAATAAAAAGAAGAAAAGGATGGAGCAAAGTTTTTAAACTTTTTGGGTCTAATTCATGGTCAAAGCCCACTCACACACACGTTTTTATCTGGTCAAAAATTACCCACTCACACACACACCAAACTCACCCTTCGATACAAACAATGAAACCCCTTTTCTCTCTAAAAAATAACCAGTTACTTTTTCACCCAAACCCTAGATATACGAATTGGGGTTTTTGATTTTAAAGCACGTGAAGATACACGCGCCACATATTAATCCCCAACTTAATCGGAGCTGCACGATGGTGGTCCTCAATTGACGTGGCTCATCTCTCTCATGTGATTGGTTTAAACACCTCACAAAAATCAATCCACCAATAATCATCCTCCACATCAGCAGCAAAGAAACACAAGAAACACAAAAGATGCCATGCTGGAAATCCGTGTGACCCTAGATGGATTATCCACCGTTTGATCCAGAAAAGGAAAAGAGAGAGAAGAAAGAGCGGCTATGATTGCTCTCCGTGCTCACCAAGCTTCACCAACAGGTTTTTAGGGGTTGCCTATAAAAACCCTCTCATTATGTAATTTTCGTGTGCCATTTTTATTTTTATTTTTATTATGCAAAATAGATTTTAGGTTAATTATAATTTTCTTTTTCCAGTAAATGTAATCTCCTTTTATTAGTAATAAAATTTATTTAAGTTTAATTCGTGCCTCATTTTTCTATTTTAAATTTAATCTTGCAAGTGGTTCTTTAAATCTGTTTATTATATTAAAATTATTGTTAGTTGATTAAAAGTTTAATTTAATTAATAAAAGTAAAAAAGTAGTTGATAATTTTCCCGCACTGGGAAGATTATAAATACTGTTCGAAGGGTGCATGTGATTGTAGATGGTTCGAGTTTAAGGTGGTGGTTTCGATTTGGTTCATAGACGGCTCAGCGTCGCTCTACTTCTCAAAGGAAATCTTCAAAAAGGTTCACTGCCATTTTTAATTTTCATGTTCTTAGGTTAATTTTATTAAATGATTATGCTATTTAGTTAAATGTTGAAGTAGACTGTTTAGTTCGACTGAAACTGATTTGCATACTGTTCAGATTTAGGTATTTTTCTTTCTCTGCTTATTAATAGTGAGTTATCTGTTTAACTTGGGGTTTGGATAAACCTGGTTTCATGCTGAGTTTTGGTTTATATTTGTTTCACTAGTAAATCTGTAAGTTTATAAAATCGGTTAAGTTTGGGGTTAAGTTGAGCCTTTTAATTGAAGTTAACACTGATTTAGCTTATTCTGCTAAAATAAGTCTAGTAGTTTTATATAGTATAATAAGATCTGTGATTTTTATTATAGAGTTTTTATGTTTCTGTTTACCTGAAATTGAAGTTTTATTTGGTACTTGCTATATTTGATTTTGTCTGCTTGATTTTATTTGGTTACTAAGTGCTGATTTGTTATGTTTATTTTTGCTTTTGGTCATCTTTGTTGTATTGTTGGTCAAGCAGAATACTATCAAACTCAACTGATTTGATAGTGCAAAAACTGATTTCTATCAGTTTCAAAAGGAAAAAAAATAAAAAAAAATAATAATAAAAAAAAAATTATCTCCTACGAGACTCGAACCCGTGAACTGCCTTTCAACTGCCCAACGTGATAGCCATATGTTCTAGCTCTCTTTTTGGTTAAGGTTACGATTTGTTTTATTAATATATTCACTTCATTCAGTAGCTGCCTTTTTATTTAATAATTTTTTTACAAGTTTGTGTTTAATTAATTTTAATTAATAGTTTTTATAAATTTACTTTTCTAAAGTTTAAAAAAATATATAAAAAATATAATTTACTTGTTTAATTTTAGTTAATTTTAATTAATAGTTTTTATAAAAATAGTTTTTAATTAGTTTATTTGTTTAAATATATTTATTCTAAATAGTTTAAAATTAGTTTATAATTTTTAAAATAGATTTGTTTTAATTAGTTTAAATAGTTTTAAAGATTTTAATAGTATAAAAATATTTTCTTTCTAATTAGATTAAATAGTTTTTAGTTTTAAAATACCAAACAAAGTACGTTTTACCAAGAACAATTAATCTTACGTTTAAATTGGATATCAATTCGAGTCGAATCGAGGAGAACGATAAACTAAAAAATCATACATTACCCACCCTACATGTGGGTTTTATGGGTTATATTGTTACATACTGGATCACGAGCCTATACTAGATGTATCTCGTTGGAGTGACCGATCCTTCCTAAATACGTATTTCCAACAATCTAACCCTAAGGGAGGTCACTCCAAGTTACAAAGTCCTAAATAGTCTATAGCTCGTGATCTATGCTAACTATGATGTGACCGAGACTTTCTTTGGAATTTCGTATTTCCAACAATCTCCCCCTAAGGGAGGTCACACTATTTTAAAAAATCTTAAACCTAGCATACTATGTTTGAGTCTTCGATCTTGTTCTTGTGAATATGATGATGTGATCTTTGACTTTAGTCTTGAGCATGTTTCGTTGCCTTGACCTTGTGCATTCATCACTTGTGATATTCGCCTCCTCGTGACTTCATGTTCCACATACTTATACCTTTATAAATTCTTGAAAAGCTTTAGAGTTTGATACAACGGAAGACTTGACTTTTAGGCTTTCTTGAATTTGTAAAAGTATTAAGTGCAGAAAGTATAAGAATGCGGGGAGACTTCTTCTCGGACACCGCAATGCCACCGTCTTGTTACGCTGCATAAGATAATTAGCAACAAAACATAGCCACGGATGAAATGGCTTTAAACATCTCAACCTAATTAGGTAGCATTTTACCTCCGGTCGGTGAAGACCGTTGGACGATATTAAATATTGTACTTGTGGCAGGTAGTTTCAATTAAGAACCTCATTTACAAGATTTCGCAGGTAAACCCGTTCTCTTTACTCGACCGTCCAAAGCTGACTGCGAACGTAAAGAGTGAATCATTTGGATAAAATTATCCGCATGATTGAAGCCGTCAATTCATATACCTTGAACAAGTGAAATTCAATTAAGAACCGCATCATCGTTGATTTCCAGTTGTCACGAGTTTGATTCATATAGAATATTGCTAGTTACCTACCAAGTGCTGTTTGATGTTAACACTAGAAGGATTTCCATTCGTCACTGTAAATACTTAATCGTATTACTCTGAATGTTCTCGCAAGATCACTGAGATTTTGCGTAGAGGCCTGGAACGAGTTTGAATTCATTCAAGAATTGAACCACTGTTACTTTCCAGTTATCACAAGTTTGATTCATAAAGAATCGCACAAGTCACCTACCATGAGCTTTTTGATATTCACTCAAGAAAGATTTCCATCTTCACTGTAAATACTTACGTATTACTCGAATGTTCAGGCAAGATCATGAAGATTTTGCGTAGGACTCTTAATATATTTCTTACTTTTCACAGAGTGTAAAGAAGCAAGGAAATATGGAAGTGTATCTTAATGAGATTTTTGATGATCTCGAATGGCTCTAGAGTCGATCGTGCATTTTAGATTTTTAGTTATCGGAGGCTGGAGAGGAGTGCCACCATTTCAATACCAACTTATTCGGAGTGAATAAATCGATAGATAACGTGTTGATCTCCGTGTGATTAAAACAAATACCTTTTGAGAGATATCTGAGTTAACTGGGATGGGTTGTGCATTGCATCACTGGGTCCATGATGTCTATCTTCAATATCGAGCATCATTAAAATGATCTCAATAGCATATGTGTTGACCCGGTTTCTGCCTAAGGTTGTAAGGAGAGCTTCTTTCTTTTCACCCTTTATCTTTACAATTCTTTTTTATTCTTCAACCCCTTCAATGCTTACCAATACGACATAATTAACACCTTGTTGTGATTGTTCCAGTGCTAACTTAAGTACTTGGTCGGCATTCAGCTACGTTTACAATCTTTCTCCATCTTTCCTAAGGACTAATATTTCTAGCTATGGAATGTCCTTGGGAAGATTCCTCCGGTTCTGGAAGAATTATTGGACTTAACCTATCCTACCATCCTTATGTCACCACAATTTTCATCGTCGTGAAATAGATAGGGTATGGGTAAGTATACCCGTCACCATGAAATCTATTTTGAAATATAAATCCATTTTGCTCCCCCTTAACATATGCCGCGATATTCGAAAACATTTGGCATATGTTGGGATGAGCCATCACATTAAGTGAAACCATTATTGATCTCAGTATTAAATCGCATTTTCTCCCCTATATTAAAAATATTTACCCAATCGATGTTTTTAATATCAATTGATTTAATGAAATTTTAAGAAAATTTGGGAAGAAAAATGCAAATCCAATTATCTTCATGATTTTCACAAGCTCCCCCTCAAATTAATGATGGTGTACTTGAAACGTAAATTAAGTACCGTTAAACACAAGTGTAAGGTACTTATCACGTGCAAAGATCATATATGATAAGTTATTCACAAGATTAATAATTTTACGAGGTTGGACCTGAATGATGGAGAACATCATATGATAAAATCACGTGGTTCTTGTTCATGAATTTTGGTCTCCCCCGTAATGTCTGAAATTATCTCCTCCTTTTTGGAAAGCGGTAATCTGTCGTGACACCACATATACGATTGATATCGTTGTCTTGACACCAATTTGTGAACTTGGCCCTTTTGGTATCAAAGATTCTGAACGCTTGACAATTGCTACCCCTCAATTGTTGACCCATGTTCTATCTAAAGAGTTGTAGTCGTCATTTGAGTAGTCATATCGTCGAGTATGTAGATATCAATTGTAAATTGCTACGTTTTATAGAGATGATAACTTCATAAAAACAAGATTTCTCTTGTTTTAACAAAAAATGCACTGAAGCGTACATATATCCGTGTTAGATTGTGTTATTAAGTAAACACAATCCCATACATGGTTATAAAGTAAACCGTGACCGATAAAATTAATTCTCGCTGTTGAGCCACAACTTTCATAACAAATACTTGACTTTAATATGAAAAGCGGGTTACTATCTGAAATAATAGCAAACCATATTGAGTATGCTTTAAAACATTTGAACTTCTGCTCGAACTTTATTTACAACCCCGTGTCATTATTGAATGACATTTCTAGGATCGTAAATATTATCGATTCCAGAAGACATGCTCTTTTTATCAAAACATTTTTAAGCACACAATTTTGAAAGATTTAGAAAAACCTTTTGAAAAATTCTCTAAAAATTGTGTTCAACATTTTTAAAACCAATTACTTGAGCTTAAGATTTTGAATATCTTATAAAACGAGCTCAAGTCCTATAAGTTGTAAGCTTCTCGTTGTGAGGATAAGTTTATCATTAAAGATACACTTTCCTTTTGACTGAAGAACGAGTCCTAAGTTGACATTTACTTAGAAGTTGTTTTCACAAGTTTAAAAACTTTTGAATGTTTTAATGTAAAGCTCATGACCGAGAAGGATGAATTCTTTGTTATGAGGAAAAGTTCTTTTATTTAAAAGATACACTTTCCTTTCTGAGCTTAAAACTTGGAATGTTTTAATACAACTCATGACTGAGAAAAATTAATTTCCCGTTACGAGGATAAGTTATCATTAAAGATAACCTTTCCTAAAATTGAAGTCCGAGTTACAGTATGATATTTTACTGTAAGTCATTGTGCATGAGCTTAAAAACTTCGAATGATTTTAGTATCAGCCCATGCCCGAGAAAAATTAATTTCTCGTTGCTAGGATTAGTTATCATCCGCGATAACCTTTCCTTTATTTGAAGATCAAGTCATCGTCTGATATATAACGACGAGCCATATACATGAGCTTAAAACCTTTTAATGGTTTTAGCGTAAGCTCATGTCCGAGAAAATTTAATTTCTCGTTTTGAGGGTAAGTTATCGTTGACGAGATAAACTTCCCTTTCTTTGAAGCTCGGGTTACAATATGTCATGTGATTGCAAACCGTATACACGAGCTTAAAACCTTTGAATAGTTTTAATGTAAGCTCGTGTCCGAGAAAAATTAATTTCTCGTTTTGAGGGTAAGTTATCGTTCATAGATAAACTTGCCTTTATTTGAAGTCCGGGTCATCGTCTGTTATTTAACAATGAACCATTTTTAATCCCCTGACACACTTGTTTCTTAGATATCAGTTTCTTCTGCAACCAAAATCTGAGAGTGTCCTTAGTTGAACGGTATACAATGAATTGTCGCTTTGTTCGGGTTGAACATTAACTTTGGTACCTGCATTCTCATTTGGAGTTTGTATGCTTTCATATGAGTTAGCGATATCTATTTTAGAACTATGTGGGAGTTCACAGTTGTCTTTTCTTGTGCTAGAGGCAACATGAGGAGATGGATCACTAGGCTTAAGTGATTGATCATCCTTTTGAGTTTCCTCCCTAGTAGACTTGGTAGAATTGGAGACTATCCTAGTTAGAGGGCACTCGTTTCCTACAAAAAGTGAAAGTTCTACCCGTGGTGCGCCACATTTTACCCATGGGTTTGATTTTAGCTACCCACTGGGATTTAACTCTAGCCCGGGCTCATTAAGGAATTTCTTGCCACAAGAGTCATGATTTGCCTTAAAGACACATTTCCTACATTATTTACAAGTAGCATATTTAAAGTCCGAGTAAGATCTAGAATTCTTGGATGATTGATTGATGATCCTACGATATGACCTGCTACGGTTAACCGTGTTGGGTAATCTAGAAGGCACCTGACTAGTGTTGAAATTTCTATTTCTTACTTGTGTCTTTTGCTTAGCTTCCCTTAGACCAAATTTATGGCAAACGTCATTTGAACTAGTTCGAGACGTGTTCTTTGAATTATGTCTAGGGTCTAGATGCAATCATGTGATTAGGTCTTGCAAAAGCTCTTTTTGTCACATTGGGCCTAGTTGATGGAGTGACTTGTCTAGAAAGATGAACCAAATCAGCTTGGGAGGCAAACTGCGGTCTCGAGGATTTTTGTCGCTCGGATCTAAATGCAGTCGGTTGTCTAACAGACTGATTTTGAGGCGGTTTCCCCAAGATTGATGGTTTTTCAAGCTTAGTGTCCACACTAGTCCCTTTAGTTTTTCTCAATTCATTTTTCAACGCAGCTATAGCAAAAACCTTTTCCTGAAATTGTGCCTTTAAAGTCTCATTATCTTTAAGCAATATATCTTAGGATGCCAACTTAGATTCTAGAAACTTAATTTGTTTCAAAAGATTATCCTTTTCAGGTTTAGAATCTAGAACTTTTTGATCCAATTTTCGTTTAAGAGCAACGTTTGAATTTTCAAGTTTTTCAAAATGTTTTTCAAAATATTTTTCAAATTTGTTCGTTTTCTTTGAAAATTCAAATTGGGCATCCTCAAGATGTTTAGATTTTTGAGCTAACATTGTTTCGAGCTCTTCAATCTTAGAAGAAGAAATCATACAACATTTATCATGATTACTTACAACATTCTGTTCAATCTGTAGCAATTCATAATTATCGCATCATTATTTACAACCTGACTCATATTTATCATGTTTGTTTTTATAAAAAAATATTGAATTCTCGGCTAACCGGGAAGGTTATGGCTTAAAGTATCAAATTCTGTCATTTATTATTTATCAGCAAAGTCTATGCCCGTCATCGACCTTAAATATTCTCGTTATGAAATAAAAAAATATTTCTATTGTCCTCATTTTATTTTTAATGGTTTTCAACCATAAAGCTCGTTACTTTTAGGATTCTTTCGGGTTTATCGTTGCTTTATTCTCGCTACCGTTACCATCACTTGTTATCGCTTTACTTCAAGGTGAGTTCATAGCCTCGCTTTTACTGCTTTATATATTTTTATAAAACCCGCGAGGGGGATACATGTTACTTTTTACGAATGGACGCAAGTGCTTGAACTGTATGCTTATTTTATCCCTTTACTTATGAACCGTTAATTACTTGGACCGACTATACTGGTCGAGTAAACGCGAATGCTGTGAATAGATCTATCGGGATTGACCTCTCCGTCCGGGTTTAACGGATAATCGACTGGACGCGTTGTATTTGAAACTTGAACGGAATAACGGATGTTAATGTTCGATTCATGAGCTAAATGCGATAACTGATGCTACCTGACCTTGGGAAACTGAATACTTGAAATCTTGTGGTCCACTGCTTTTACTTGCAAACCTATGAATTCACTCAACCGTTGTGTTGACGTTTTAGCATGTATTTCTTAGGTACTCAGATTTAAAAGCAGCTGGAGCATGGAGTTGCACTGGATATTTTAAAGGCAATAAAATACCAATTACCATTCGATAAACATTTTGAAACTGTTTATATTTACATTATATTTGGGACCTGCTGTAAACTCTGATGTTTTATTAATCGAATTGATTAAACTTTTTAAACGCCTCTTCTTTTTGAGTCGTTTTCTGTAACTTGTGTGTTGTGCTATGAAGTAATACTCCCACTGACCCTTGACCCTTCCGCTGCTATCCGAAATTTGGGAGTGTTACACAATCTCTCCCCCTTTATGACTCACATCGGATGAGTCAGAAGTAGTATTGCTATCACCCTTTTCCATCCCATGTGTGTCATAAATAAGTTCAGAATGCTCAGCATGCGGTATTTCATCGGCATATACATCATATGAACCATTTGATTATACCGTATATGTAGGCTCTTCGTCATATACGGGTATGGTGTCATCATAGGAGACGTCTGTAATGTTGCCTGACGTGCTGCTCTCATCGTTAACCAAAGCGGTCACCTTTGTATCATCCGTATGACCATTATCCTTGTGCATCTGCTTCTGATTTTCTTGCTTCCAATTATCATACTCAAGTTGAAGTCGTGATCTTTCTTCAAACAAAAGGGTAAGAGAGTGCACATATTTGTACAAGGTACCTCAGAAGTCTTGAATCTCGGTATGCATGTCTTCAAGGAATGACTTGTAGAGCATTGAATTTTCTTTCTTGGCAACATCGAATTGAAGAAAATTTTATAATTGTTTTAGAAGAACTTGAAGTGCAGATACGGATTCAATGTGATTAACGTCTTCTTTGTCAAGTTTCTGCTGAAGAATATCCAAATTTATCATCATAGCCTCGATGAAGAAAGGAGCATCTTGACCAAAGACTGCCACAAAGGGTGGTCCGTACTCGAGCTTTGTAAGCTCGTCGAGATGACATTCAAATTGTCTAAATGAGACCTCACATCTTTTTCTTTCTTCTTCTTGCATCTTCTGAAATTCTCCCTCTCGAGACGTCGAATTCAACGGTTCCATTGAATTTCGATGAAAATTGAAGGTAAGGATTACTTATCGATCGAGCAATGAAAGAAAGTAATTGTGTTTGTTGTTGTCGAAAGAACAATACGGAGTTTTTACAATTCGTGGAGAAACCGAGAATAAAATTCGCGGGATTTTACAAACTACCGAATAAACCGTAAATGTTCTTGATTCCTTGATAAGTGAAGAAAAGTTGATTAAATCCCCTAAATATGTGTTCTTGAGAAACCAAAAATCCAAGACCAAAAATTCTAAATCACGTTTTTGAAAAAAAATTCGGAAAATTTGTGAAGATTTCGCAATGTATAAGTCAATAATCTCGGAACATACGTCAAGTGAAGATTTCGGAATAATCTTGAACTAGAAGGGATCTCACAATAACCCAAAGCCCAAATCTCGCAATATTCAACAGAGCAGATTTCGCAATATCTAATAAAAGGGATTTCGCAATAACCAGTAGTATGCAAATCACGCAATAACCTCAAAACACAGATCTCGTAATAATGAAGACTGGAACTTCGCAATAATGAAAATTGAATCTTCGTAATAATGAAAAAACTGAATCTTCGCAATAGTGAAAATTTCAATCTTCGCAATAATGAAAATTTTCAATCTTCGCAATAACAGGAAATTCAACTCTTCGCAATAATGGAAAACTTAGCAAACTTTGCAAAAAATAAAACCCTAGTTATTGCAAAAATACCAGATTTCGCAATACCATAAACCCTTGTTATTGCGAAGAATTTTTAAGCAAAGATTTCACAATAAACAAGCTGTATCATAATAAGTGAATAAAAATGAGATTTTGCTAAGAAATTCGTGGTTTTAAACAATCCAAAGCACCCAAATCCCTACCACGACTATGTAGGAGATATGTATATAACTTGGAACAACAAAAACACGAAAAAAATTTGGATCTTGAATATTTTGCTCAAAAACTCACGAAAATCAAGGAAACAAACACAAGAACAAATCAATCATCCCATGGCTCTTGATACCAATTGTATACCTATGTAATCTTTGGATTATCTAAACCTTGGAATGATCTAAAGAGAGAGAGAGATGAAGAACTAGAGAGAGAGAAAGTAGAGAGAGGTTGGAGAGAATAAGAGAATGTTAGTAATAACTGGGTTTTTGCCAAGTATAAAAATATCGTTGTTCCAGTCTTTTCGAATTAACTACAGGTTTACAGTTTGACTCAGTCGTCTTTTGGTAGATAAAATAATAGATTGGTCGTTGTAGTAAAACTAAATTGCAAAACTTTAAAGTAAAAGGCAAGGTAAATAAAGCTATAAATGATAAAAAGTAAATGACGAGAAATTAGAACAAATAACTAATAATAAAGGAGCGAAACGAATAAATAAACGTAAATTAAAGCAAAACAATTAATAAAAATAAAACTAAAAGACGAAATTAACTATCGACTCGAAAATAAAGTTTACTTAATGAAGAAGGAGAGAATAAAACTAAGATGGTACTTTAAATACTAAACGAGACAAAAGCTAAAGCGGGTACTAAATAAAAGATAAAACTTAAACTTTACGAAAAAATATTAATACTAAAAATCGAAGAAAAATTCAACTAAAAATACGTAACTTTCAGAATTAAAATCGGAACAACTTTCAGATAAAACTAAATAATTACGGAACAATACTAAATAATAAACAAGCTAGCAGGCAAGCAGCTGGAAGGCTCCTCAAATTGGCGCCAAAACTAGGAAGCAGGCAGGCTGGCTGCACACATTCTTCGCAATATATACAATATACTTCTTCGGAACTTTGTTTTTTCGCAATAACTGATTCTTCGGAATCTTTATTTCTTCGCAAAATTTTTTTTCGGAATAAATGATTTCAGAACTTTTAGCTTTTTTCGGAACTTTACTCTTTTTTCAAACTTTTTACTTTTTCGGAATAATTGGTTTTCAGAGTTTTTACTTTTCAGAGTTTTTGACTTTTTCGGAAACTAACTAATTTAAGAGAAATCTTTGGAATATCAAACTTTTTCAGAGTAACTAACAATCTTCGGAATAACAATAAATTCAGAGAAAATAAAATCTTCGGATAAATGAAATGAAAGTAAATATGGAAATAAACAATCTTCGAAAAAAGCAGAATTTCAAAGAAATGATATCTTCGGAATAAGGGGCATTCTTCGGAATACCAAAACCCTTTTTCGAAGATCCTAAAATGAACAGAACAGTAACAGATTTATTCTAAAAAAACAGGGAATAAGCCACGAATAAGCAAAAATCAAATAAGCAAATAACTAAAACTTAATCTAAAACACTTTTAAGAAAATCTAATTCAACCACAAATTAAGAACTTGAAAAACACTAATAAAACTAAAAATTAAAAATCAACTTTTAATAAAATAAACTAATAAAAACACTTAACTAAAATCAAATCAAACACACAATAAGCTATCAAATCAATAAGCTAACAAAATAAAAAACATAACAAACATAACAAACAATCAAATAAGCATAACAATAAGCACATAAACATAAAGATTAAATCAACAAGAAAGGTAGAATGAGAGATTAATATAAAATTTGATTAAAATTAAAGATTCAACAACAATTAAAAGTAAAAATTAAAGGACTTACACATTTAAGGTGCAAGACAAGGAATGTAAATTGACAAGTAAATAAATGACATGAAAAATAAAGGTGGAAAGACTAAGTTGTCAATTTAGCTAACAAGACTAAATGATGAGATTAAGTCTCTATTTATAGGGAGAAGGGAGGTTAGCATGTGTTGCTCCTTCTTTCTTTCTTTCTTTCTTTCTCGTCTTTTCGTCTTCTAAATTCTTTGACTTTTTCGACTTTGTCTCGGGATTAATTGAACTCGTCTTGAAATTTCTTCATTAATTAGACTTGAGTTCTTCGGCTTTATTAAACTTTCGTCTTTAGACTTTTTCTTCGATAAATCTTCAGAATAGGCCTTGGACTTCCGTTCTTTTTGCACTCTTGATCTTTTGACTTCGTCTTTTGTCTTTTTCTTCGATAAAAGCCCGTGAAAGACCGCGTTTTCTTCCCTTTTCATATTTTGATCCTAAATCACAACAAAAACACAAACCACGCATAATTCCGACATTTACGACATAAAATACACGTTTTGGCTTGGTTATTATTATAATTAAGTGGTAAAAGGATACGTGTTTTCACACTTATTAAATCCCCTACACTTGACCATTGCAATGCCCTCATGCAATGCATTAATTACAAATCAAGTTTTACATTTTTCATCATAATCAATCCACACTGGCCTTTATTAAAGAGACAAAATTTTCAAAGTAAGAAAACAAGTAAAAAGATCAAAAACTTACCTTAGGGTTTTGGAATGTCATGAATGATTATCACCCTCAAGTTTCACGTTCCCCATACCAAGCTTAAAAACGAGATCATGGTTATTATAAGTTAGCAAACTATCACAAACTCATGTGGGCCAATTATTTACTTAGACTCCCTTATTCCTAGGTGTATCTCTTATATTTTATTATTGTCTTGAATGATCACGAGGATGCATTGTTGACTTATATCGATAATTTTTTAGGCTGAAAATAAAGTAGGACGATTTAATCAATAGTTAGCTAAAGGACAATATCTTTTAAAACTGCTTCTCGGGACCTCATAAAGTTCATATCTTGGCATAACTCGCTTCACGATTTGAGACCTTTCTCGGACCGATATTTGGCATTGACTTCATACTTCAAATCTTGAGAGACGTTCATGAAATAATGGTCTTCTCTTCATAATAGGAATTTCTTCACTTGAACTTTCTGAGAGATTCTTCATATTTAGACCACGACTTCTTCATTTTTCTCCAATCTTTATTTGGGATTTTGATATACAACGATCCGCCTCCTTTTAGGACTTGGATCTATTTATCCTCATACCTTGATAGGGCCTTTTTGGATAGACTTCTCCATGATCTTTACGGGAGTATTTGCTTTTCGTCGTGTGTCTTGATCCTTCATATTGATTTTTGATAAATGATTCTTCACATCACTTTGGATCTTTAGCAGCAAAATGTAGCTCTCATGCATTGTTAGGGCCTTTTCGGACTCGCTAATCTTCGCATCCCGCTTCAATAAGTTATGCCTTGGCTATGAACTCTAATCAATACCGAGCAACTTTTAAACGATCTTGGGCTAGAAGCTAAGTAACTTTTCAAATCGTACAACCTTACTTATTGCAATTAAATTTATTAGCAAGCGTGGGAGAAGAAGCTTATAATCAACTCACATGAATTCATGAAAGAATACCAACTTATAATTGACTCTATCATCTCTCGTTCTCCACAATTTAAAATCTCAAGGAATGAGACTCGTGGATGCTTAGCCAATTAAATCAAAGTTTTGGGGTTTCAAGTCATCTATAGGATCTTGCAACTTCTTAGACTTTTTCAAGTTTTAGAATTCACATTTTAAAGTTCCCTTGATAAACGACTTTCTAGGATCAATTATAGGAACTTGCGAAAAGTTCTTGTTCTTAACCCGTAAGAGTTAAGACTTTCGCGTTTTAAAGTTCCCTATATAAAAGCCTAGCAAAACTTGACTTAAACACGTTAAGGATACTAGCTAGAGTAAACTTAGATAAGTAAACTCGGGTTGAGTCAAAAGATTCACAACGTTTAAAAACTAAAACCACTTTATTAAAAATTTATTCTAGCAACGAAATAAAATAACTATACAAAGGTAAATACTACTAGGCCAAAATAGATCAAAAATTTGAATAATGTCAAAAAATCAATTTTCCGGTTAAAATGAGGACAAATACAAGGAAAAGCCCACTTAACTTCGATAGAAGTCCCCCTACACTTAATATAAACATTGTCCTCAATGTTTAAGCATGTGGGAGTAAACTCCCCTACACTTAGGACATTGTGCACATTGTTTAAATCTTGCTAAGGAAGAGACAACTAAAGTGATTCCTATTTGAATATTGAAGAATATAAAATAGAGAATCAAAAGAGTTTAGAATAGAACTGGGAAGACTGGAACACGGAATCATGGGTCGTCAAAAGTCATCAAGAATGGATCTTTGAAAGCTCGAATCCCTACACATGATAAGAAAGAAAACAACAAACACAAACTAGGGTCTCCCCCTACACTTATTATAAAAACAGAGAAAAAGGATAGATACTGCGGGTTGCCTCCCGAGAAGCGCTTGTTTTTGTTAACCGAGTCGTGAGCCTGACTCGACCTTGATTAGCATAGGAAAAAGCTTGAAACAAATCCACCGGGATCAAATACATGGTTTTCGTCCATCAATTAGCACAAGCTTAAGGCAAACAAGGCAAGCTAAAGAAGAGTAAACAAGGTTCCCTTAAGCAGTTGTTGAGCACGGTGGTAGCAATGGTGATGAGGTGCAAACATATCTCCATTGTGTCCAAAAATCTTTCCTTTTATTTCATCAGAGGGATACTGAGATGGCTTGAAAAGTTCAATACCGGGGTCGAACACCTTTTCCTTTAGGGGAAAATAAGACTCAGGCTCAGTAGACCTTGAAGAAGATCCGCTCATAAATCGCACAATCTCATCCTCAGAAGGTGGATAGAGAGGTGTCAAGACATAAGTGCTACGGATATCGGTGTCGCCCGGCTTCTTCTCCTTTGCAATGGGTTTCTTCATATCCAAAGGAGGATAAAGACCATAATCATCAAAGTCCAAAGGAGGAGAACCACTCTCATTTGGGAAGTAAGTGTTAAGAAAAGTAGCAAAATCTTCCTCAAATGAGTAGTCATCCAAAGTAGGATCAAGTGTTGTTGGCGGAGGATCGTCATCAAAAGTAGGATTAAGGTCATCATGAGAAGAATCACTCGAGAGAGTATCAACATCATCAAAATCATCATAGGTGGGCATGTCTGGATACTCTGAAACAATATTATCATAATCATCCCCATCGGAACTAGAATCATCATCATAGTCATCATAAATTGGAGGAGACTCATGAATTGATGGAGGATCAAAAGTGGAGAGATAATCATCCACATCATCTAGTAGATTGTCATAGCAAGAATCGAAGAGAGGATTATTGTAGACGACAAAATCATCAAGAACATTAATCACATTCGCTGATTCTCTTCCATTGGGTTTTGGTTGTGATCTTCCCCATTTTAAATACTTCTGCATCATTCCCGACTCTTAAGATTAACTCACCTTCGGCAACATCGACTAATGCTTTTTCGGTTCTCAAAAATGGCCGACCAAGTATTAACGGAATACGAGGGTCCATTTCATAATCAACAACAACAAAGTCGACCGGAAAAGTGAAGGTGCCAACTTTAACAAACACATCTTCGGCAATACCAACGGGGTAAGCGAGAGTTCGATTTGCCAGCTCAAGAGTCACCTTTGTTGGTGTAAGATCGGGTAATGATAACTTTTTCCAAACACTTAAAGGCATCAGATTTATACTTGCCCCGAGATCAGCTAAGGCAGTAAATTCTTCGGTTTGGTTAAAAGTACATGGTAGCACAAAACGACCGGGATCTCCAAGTTTCTTCGGAAGTTCTTTAAGAAGTATTGCAGAGCAGTTTTCATTCAATCGAGTATTAACAAACTCGGCCTCTCCTTCTTATTAAGCAATTCCTTAAACATCTTAACGAATGTCGGCATTTGGGCAAGAGCTTCAACAAGGCTAAGGGTGATGGTCACTCCCGAAATCTTCTTCAAAAAGTTCGACACTTGAATGTCATCCTTGGTGAGCAATTTTCCCTTGTCTAAGCGAGAAGGATAAGGAATGTTAGGTTTATAGGTGGAAGGTGGGGTTGGTGAAGGGTGTTTCTTGGGTAATTCTTCAGTAAGCGGTGGAGATGGTAATGGAGAACTAATACTAGACGTGGGAGTAGGAGGGATAAATGGTGGTAGAGGAGGTGTAGATGGAGTAACTTGGGGAGGGGTAGATGGTCCTACAAGAGTTGCTCCATTGCGTGTAGTAATAGCACTCACATTCGCTCTCGGGTTGGTGACGGTATTTGAAGGAAGAGAGCCCGAAGTAGAGGGTTGAGCAGTTGGTAAGAAACTAGCCAGCATATTCTTCAAATCATTTGTTTGAGTGATAAAAGAGGTTTGTATATCATGTCGAAGCTCGGATCTAATATCATTCCCTTGCTTAGTGATATCTCTTTTCAAATTGATGATTTGGCTTTGAAGATTCATGATTTGCTCTCCTTGGGTCCTTATGAAAGTTTCAACATCTTGATTAATAGGTGGGGCTTGTTGAGCGGGTAGGTGGTAAGGATTATAAGCTCGAGGTGGGTTTGGATTGATTCTATTGTAGTTGTTGGGGTTGTGGTTTTGAGGAGGAAAACCAGGTGAAATAAAGTTGTTAGAATGGTAACTTAGCAAGTTACGATCACCTTGAGGTCGGGCTTGGTAGTTTTCTATTGAATAGTTACCATGAGCCGCATACACGTTTTCCGGATTGTCATGAGTAGAAGGACAATCAGTGTATGAATGAGGACCCCCACAAATCTCACAAGAAAGTGCTACATCTTTAGCTTGTTGTTGTTGATTTGTAGCTAAAAGTTACATGTTTTTGCTCATTTCGACCATTGCGCGGGTCAATTCGGTGATATCAGGGTTTGAAGAAGTAGAAGACACATTGACTCTCGGGTTTGATCTTGAGGATGCGGATGAATCACATTTTTTGTGATGAGTAGTCATGTTCTCTATAAGCTCTCTACACTCCTCGGGTCTTCTTTTCAAAAATGTGCCACCGGCGGCTGCATTAATCGTATCACGATCACGAAAAGTTAAACCGTTGTAGAAAGTATCAATTAAGGTGACGGGGAGCATGTTGTGGTTTGGACATCGATCGATCAAAACATTATATCCTTCCCAAGCATCAAAAAGTGATTCATCGGGTTCTTGAGTAAATCCACTAATTTGATTTCGAAGGCTCGTGACCATGGATGGTGGAAAGTAGCGCGACAAAAAGCGTTGAGTTATCTCATCCCAAGTATGAATTGAATTCTTCGGAAGACGATTTTTCGGAATGGTGGGATAAGGTGTGTGGAAATAGGTGAAGGCGAAGAAAATCCATAGTAACCCCGGGCAACTTCATGCTTTGAGTAACGGTAATGAACTTGTCGAGGTGTTTGTTGGCATCATCATCCGTCAATCCGCGAAAATCCATAGTAACTCCGGAGCCGTGGTTTGCATCGGCGCAATCGGTCCTCCTCGTCCATTCATCGTAGGTTGACATAGCTCCTCCATCGTTCGAAGGTCGGGTGGGGGAACATTGTTGTTGTTATTCATGTTGGGGTGGGGTGGATTATTGTCGTTGTGCACACCAGCCATATCTAAATCTTCACGAGTCTCGGGCTCTGAATAAGTCGAAGATCTAGTACGCATACACCTGCAAAAGAAAAAGAAAAAAATACCAAAGAAATAGAGAATATATATGTACTTGTAAAAATAAAAATAAAATCTTTTTGGTGCAAAACTTTGAAAAAGAAATGCTTTTTATAATTTTATTTTATGTTTTTGGATTTTTGAAGTTTTTTAATTTTTATGGACTTTTTGTAAATTTTTGACACGAAAAATAACGTTCACGAGTGAACGGATCCCAAAATTCAACGCGTCTCTCACAGAAAACCGTTAATCATTACGAAAAGAGCCGGCAGCGACGCCATTTAATAACTGGGTTTTTGCCAAGTATAAAAATATCGTTGTTCTAATCTTTTCGAATTGACTACAGGTTTACAGTGTGATTCAGTCGTCTTTTGGTGGATAAAATAAAAGATTGGTCGTTGTAGTAATATTAAATTGCAATACTTTAAAGTAAAAGGCAAGGTAAATAAAGCTATAAATGATTAAAAAGTAAACGACGAGAAATTAAAATAAATAACTAATAATAAAGGAGCGAAACGAATAAATAAACGCAAATTAAAGTAAAACAATTAATAAAAATAAAACTAAAAGACGAAATTAACTATCGACTCGAAAATAAAGTTTACTTAATGAAAAAGGAGAGAATAAAACTAAGATGGTAATTTAAAACTAAACGAGACAAAAGCTAAAGCGGGTACTAAATAAAAGATAAAACTTAAACTTTACGAAAAAATATTAATACTAAAAATCGAAGAAAAATTCAACTAAAAATACGTAACTTTCAGAATTAAAATCGGAACAACTTTAAGATAAAACTAAACAATTACGGGACAATACTAAATAATAAACAAGCTAGCAGGCAAGCAGCTGGAAGCTGCCAACCAGGCTCCTCAAACTGGCGCCAAAACTAGGAAGCAGGCAGGCTGGCTGCACACATTCTTCGCAGGCAGGCTGGCTGCACACATTCTTCGCAATATATACAGTATACTTCTTCGGAACTTTGTTTTTTTCGCAATAACTGATTCTTCGGAATCTTTATTTCTTCGCAACTTTTTTTTTCGGAATAAATGATTTCAGAACTTTTAGCTTTTTTCGGAACTTTACTCTTTTTTCAGACTTTTTACTTTTTCGGAATAATTGGTTTTCAGAGTTTTTACTTTTCAGAGTTTTTGACTTTTTCGGAAAATTAACTAATTTCAGAGAAATCTTCGGAATATCAAACTTTTTCAGAGAAACTAACAATCTTCGGAATAACAATAAATTCAGAGAAAATAAAATCTTCGGATAAATGAAATGAATGTAAATTATGGAAATAAACAATCTTCGGAAAAAGCAAAATTTCAGAGAAATGATATCTTCGGATTAAGGGGCATTCTTCGGAATACCAAAACCCTTTTCCGAAGATCCTAAAATGAACAGAACAATAACAGATTTATTCTAAAAAAACAGGGAATAAGCCACGAATAAGCAAAAATCAAATAAGCAAATAACTAAAACTTAATCTAAAACACTTTTAAGAAAATCTAATTCAACCACAAATTAAAAACTTGAAAAACACTAATAAAACTAAAAATTAAAAATCAACTTTTAATAAATAAACTAATAAAAACACTTAACTAAAATCAAATCAAACACACAATAAGCTATCAAAGCAATAAGCTAACACAATCAAAATATAAAAACATAATAAACAATCAAATAAGCATAACAATAAGCACATAAACATAAAGATTAAATCAAAACAAGAAAGGTAGAATGAGAGATTAATATAAAATTTGATTAAAATTAAAGATTCAACAACAATTAAAAGTAAAAATTAAAGGACTTACAAATTTAAGGTGCAAGACAAGGAATGTAAATTGACAAGTAAATAAATGACATGAAAAATAAAGGTGGAAAGATTAAGTTGTCAATTTAGCTAACAAGACTAAATGATGAGATTAAGTCTCTATTTATAGGGAGAAGGGAGGTTAGCATGTGTTGCTCCTTCTTTCTTTCTTTCTTTCTCGTCTTTTTGTCTTCTAAATTATTCGACTTTTTTGACTTTGTCTCGGGATTAATTGAACTCGTCTTGAAATTTCTTCATTAATTAGACTTGAGTTCTTCGGCTTTATTAAACTTTCGTCTTTAGACTTTTTCTTCGATAAATCTTCAGAATAGGCCTTGGACTTCCGTTCTTTTTGCACTCTTGATCTTTTGACTTTGTATTTTGTCTTTTTCTTCGATAAAAGCCCGTGAAAGACCGCGTTTTCTTCCCTTTTCACATTTTGGTCCTAAATCACAACAAAAACACAAACCACGCATAATTCTGACATTTACGACATAAAATACACGTTTTGGCTTGGTTATTATTATAATTAAGTGGTAAAAGGATAAGTGTTTTCACACTTATTAATTAGATTAGATGTGTGTAAAGTGTGTGAACCAACCCTCCTAACATGCTAAAAGGGGGTATATATAGCCCACCCTACATGTGGGCTTTATGGGTTATATTGTTACATATTGGATCACGAGCCCATACTAGATGTATATTATTGGAGTGGACGATCCTTCCTAAATACGTAAAAATGTATTTCCAACATGTATACTCTATAACTATATAAAAAACAAGGATCTATTTGATTTCTATAATATTTTAGTTAGGCTACACTAGAAAGGTATAGGCGGTTCACTCTGCGTTCCTAAAGAGGGAGGTTCTTAACTAGCTTCACGTTGTCCAACTTCTCTGGGTCCTTTTTGTGTGTCTTCCAAGACGCCATAGAGTCAAATGTGACCATAGCAAGGTTCCATTGGTAATCGTAAGAGGTGTGAGGAAAACCCGATGTAACAAACCTATGGCACGTTGATGAAACTTGTACAACGTTTTTAAAATGATGGGTATATCGGTTTTGGATTACCGGTGGATTCATGAAACCGAGACATATATTTTATTTAAGGAAAGTTCAAAAATATGGAAAATTCATTGTTTTAGAAATTCATTATAAAAAGAAGTTTTACATGTTTTCTTTTATACAAATTTTGTCATTTTTTTTCAAAATATTATTTAATACCTACTTAAGTAAGTTTGTACTAACCAATGTATTAGTCACGTGTCTTGGTTCAGCAAAGACAGTCTTAAGGCTTGACCAAGATGAGGCGCCATAATAACCAAGGGTCAGACCCGAAGGTTATAAATCAGACCAATATTGGACGAATTACATAGTGTATGTTTGGTCAGACCTTTTGGACGTAGTACGAGATGAGGCAAATATGACGTGACTACGTTTATACTAGATATTGAAGTCATGACCTCATTATGGCTAAGAGTTGCACTGGTGGCAATTATCATTCGATGATTACCTTTTGAATTATTTCATCTCTTGTAGATCAACTGCATTGATGGAATAAGTTCAAGTTGGGTCTTAGGCTTTTAATAAAATTATTTATTTAAAGTCCATAAACATGGGTAGTTAATTACATAAGAGAATTATTATCGAAAATACTAATAACTGAACTTTGCAAGTTCTTTTAATGTATAAATGCAACGTAAACCAATAACATGGGTTTGGTCGTTACTTGAGGATGATAAACCGTGTTCATTTTATATAGAAAAATTTTAAGGTTCGTTCCTATACTTTTTACATGTGAAAAAGCTATAAAAAGAATGATTGACTTATCCCAATTCGAATCAAACATATGAAATACCTAAATGGTAAGTTAAATTTCATATCTTGTTGGATAAATAGAGAAATTGTGTCTTTAGCTACCAAAGATAAATATTTTGATATGATCAATTCATATTTAATAGTTTGATTACAAAGACGGGAATATCATGACACAAATGGTGAAAGCAAAACCTAGAGAACCGGTAGTCTTTAGTTCTTTGTTTTAACCAAGTAAAAGACGTTACATACCCGCAGGGTATAGATGTAGGTGTGACTTTACAAGGATGGAAAATTGCGTGCCGATTTTTCAAGTTAATAAATTACATATGTATATATGGAAAGTCCATCATTGGTATACATATATAGAATTTAACACACTTCTTTGAATATCTAAGTAATTGTTACTAGTAATTGTGACTCATACTAGCAATAATGTGTGGCTATTCAATACGTGGAAAGATAAAATGTCACTTAGCTTCACTAGTAGTGAAACACTTCAAGTGTTGTCAAAACAAGTGGGAAGTAATACATTTTAAACGAAACGACATACATGAAATGTTGTCGATTTCGGTGGGAGCTATAAGTCCCTCACTTTATTTCTTGTTGGACTTGAAATAATGAATTACTTTCCAAGTGTGATGCATCTTCTTTTAGTAAGATCCACATGTATTATCTTAGATAACTTGTTGCCTTATGAGATGTCGCTTCCGTTGTTGAAGTTATCTACAAGATAGTTATGCACGATTCATTATAAATAAGATGGAGTTCTTCTTAATTTAAGCTATGCTTTGAGCTAGACTTAATTCTATATGTGACACTATCATATTGATTGATACAAAGAAACTAACTGGTGTAGTATTGTTGTATCCAATAAGTAGTTCCCTACCCAAGTGGGAGAAATCTTAATTGTGGGCATGGAACGACTTTGGCAATATGATTAAGGGTTTTCTTGACTTCTTAAGTAAGGAAACTATTTCCATATTAGGACTACTACACATTTGTGGTAGTTTTCCCTATTAGATATGGAATGTCAAGATAGAGAGATAAACTACATGATTATATTTTCTAGAAAATGATAAAAATGGTAAGTTTGTGATTAACTTGAAAGTTACTATTGAAATCATGAATGAAACTCGATTTTACTTTAGTTCAGTGATTATGACTTATCGATTAAGACATGAACATTAAGTCTTCTACTAGTGAAAAGACTTGGAACTTAAATTAAGATTTGTTAGCTTGTAATGTCTTATTGATTAAGACATGTACATGTAGTCATCGAATTAGTCAATAACTAATAACAAATAGTAAGATTGGATTATATGTCTACTAGTTAAGACATACATTTTAAGTTTTTATTAGATCAAAGACTTATAATTAAGTACATGCAATTGGCTTAATGATACTATTGATGCTATTAAGTTTTGTACTTAAGTTGACATAATAGAAAAAGCCATGAAGTTTAAGTTCATCAAATAAATTATGAGATTATCTCATGAATTTGATCTTGTTAAAATACCATGTATGGTATGTCTAATAAGAACCAAAATATATAAGTTAATATATTTGGTTGTTGATGAAATTAACTTACTACTCCTAAATGTTATCAAGGTTACGATATTGAGTGCATTTGGAATATACTCAATATGACTCCAAAATTGAAAGGTCAATTAAGATATTATTCCTAGAATAATTAGATGCGATGAATCCCATAAAGTCTTAATTAGAGTATGGATTTTGTTAGAAATCCTGAAGGTTATATTAACAAAAGTCTAGGTACTACTTAGTGTATTTTGTAGGAGGCCCAAAGGAAATGATGGAATAACACTCCTACACAAAACCCCACGCCTAGAAAAAGTTTTTGTTGCTAATCAAGCTGAGTTCTTTGAGAATGTCTCACTTTACAAGAAGCGAGTGGGAGTCCCATTCTTGCTCGGGGCAAGTGGGAGTCTTGAATAATTAAAGGACATAATACACAAGCCTTCTAAACACACTTGCTGAAGTCAACTAAGGTTAAACATGAAAATGTCAAACCTTAGAATGATGTTACTCACATTCATAGATCCACAAGGATTACTCATGATATATTTCTGATATCAATATATGAGGTTATGAGTTAGAAGATCATTGTGAAATTGCTAACCATAAGTGATGTATTGTAAAATTTGGAATTTTATGATAAATCAAGTTATAAATGGAAAGATGCGTCCGTAGGAAGATAATCATAAATTTGGAATTTGATTGATCGTTCACCTGTCAATTATTTGATGAGGTTTCAAATGAGTTTCCTTGTTAGGAAGATTCATTAGGACAATATATTTATTGTAAGATAAAAGACATGGGTTTTAAATCATATTTAAGAAATTGACTATTATTAAACCTTATACATTTATTTATAATGAATATGTAAAGATGTTTTACTTGTCATACTTGCTTTAAATGTTAGAGTTATGAAAACTTGGATTACAAAACTATTTGATGAAAGGTCACCTTGCGAGATATGTGATCATAAGAAGATTTTATGAATCCATATACAATCTTTATAAGTTATACAAAATGCTAAAATTTACACATCGATTAAAAGCATGCATCTAAATGAGCTAAGTCTTAAGTTTAATTGTAAATTCAATCACTTATAGGATTTGATTTATAATTTAAGTAAAATTACTCATGGGTAAATCTCAAAGCAAGTGGGAGTACATAAATTTATTTCTCTAAAATTAAATATGTTATTGAACATATTAGAAACTATATTTCATCTTAGAAATTGCTTTTAAGAGTGAAGTAAGGTTTCTTATAAACATTTTAGAAAATGGAATCTACAACCTTGGAAAATATGTTATGATTTAACATAAGTGGTGAATTAAGTCTAAAGACAATATAATAATCATTGAGAGAATCTCGAATGATAGATCTTACGTAGTAAGATTGAAATGTGGGAATGAATGTTAGAAGACCCACTAGAGGATTCATTAAAGGCATGATATATTGTAAATGGGATAAGTTGTATCTTTTGCATGAATGTAAGTTGATTTAACAACTTTAAATCCTAATTGAAAATTATTAGAAATAATGTTAGCAACATTAAAAGACTAATTGGAAGACATTAGAATAAATGTTGGAAACATTATCTAATTGAAAGACATTAGTAGGAACATTCAAATGAGTGTTAGATTAAGGAAGTTGTTCCTAGAACCCATAATGGAAATACTACGGATTTATTAAGTAGTAATTCTAGTACTATCATTATGGTTGGCAAACTTGGAGTTTGTTTAAATATCCAAACCATCGTTTAAAGAATGTTCAAGGTTTACAAAATAGTAGTATTGCTATATGGTATACACTAGTGCTTGTTTTGATTGAGATGATACTCGATTATAGTTTTGACAAGTCTTTGTTAGGGAATAACATCATTGCTAGTAACTAACATGCTTGGTTTAAAAGCATAGTTGCATTATACATTAAAGAGTTAGAATATTTTGTAGTTTTAGAAACTATATCAATGAACATTTCCAATAATTGTTGTATACATCTTATGGAAAGTAGTGAGACAATTTATATGATATTGTTGTATCATATTACATAGATAGAAATTGGCTCAAATAATATCACAACTTGTGATTTTGAGTAAGTATTCTCAAAGTTCAACAAGATCAATAATCTGGGTTTTAGGAATCTATGCCTTATCAACAATTGGATTGTTGTGATTAAGACGATAGTATTCAAACTAGAATTATCACGTAGTGATCTTATTTGGTATTTGGATAAGGGACGGCTAAGAAATTGTATTAAATAAGGAATTGACATACGAGGCATGATCGTTTTCATTAAATACTAATTGTGTCCTATATTTGCATGTTTAATCCGTGAATAAGCATCTACACATGGCGTGTTACATATATCTAAATATTCGTTGTCAATCATTAATATGAGAATATTAATGCACTAAGACAATTATGAGGGTTGGTTGTATCTTTGGAAGATACATATAGATAATTCTTCCAAACTCATAGGTTACTCAAATGTGGTTGAATAATTGGCCCCAAACCGTGTGGTACTATTTATGGATCGCGTCATCAAGAATCTACACATATGGTAAGTATTGTTATCCTTAGACTTGAGATGCAAGAGGATCTTTCCTTGGATGGGTATCATTTCTTGATTTAAGTAAACGCTGCGTCATTCGCGTGGGCAGTTATCAAACTTATTTCAGAAGTGTTTATTACATGTGTAAAAGGTACTTGTAGTCAAAAAGGGATTTTGTTCCTCCATGAATGGAGTATGATACATATTGAGCCCCTCGTAGGATTAAGCGGTTGTTTACGTGGCCGCGTCCAAGTTGTAGTAAAGAAGTTTCTTTTTTACATCTGGTAATCTTGATTAATCGTTAAAATGAGAAATAGGATTGTTAATCCACTAAAATGACATATGATCCATATCCATGATTAACAATATTAGAAACAAAAAGGATGCGGTATTATTATTTAAATTACCATAAGGATTGACCTTGTTTACCAGAAACTAAACTCATGTACTTTTGGAAGCATTGATGGTGTTGCTAGACTATCCGTAAATGTTAGTATAAAATTACAATATGATGGAGACTTCCGCAAGTGGGAGCTTTTGGGATGTGCGTAAGTCATAGATAGTATTTTATACGGTCGAGAGTACATAAGCCTAAGGGGTCACACACTTAGACATCGAGATCATCTTTTATTAAGTTATACAATATAATATGGCTATATTTATTGTGTAAACTTAGTTTAATAAAAGTGTATACTTAACGATACTTAATTAATAAGTTAAAAGGCTTAAAAAGGATTAATTAATAAAACATTAAACTTTAAGGTAATTAATGTAATTACTACATAAGTAAAATAGAAAGTCAAAAAGTCAAACCAAAACACCCTTGGTGTTTGGTCGGCCGATTATAGCAAGGAAAAGGAGAAAAGTGATTTTTATTCTAGAAGGTTAATTAATTAGAGACAAAGATTAGATCTTTACCATAATTAGCCAAAATCTATAGTATATAAACAAATGGATGTGCTCACTTTTTTATAACTTAAAACCCAAAAATCTCTCCTTCTTGTTATTTTGTAGTCGACGGCCAAAACACCCCCAAGGGTTTTAGAGTTTGATTTTTATTAAAGTATAACTTAATCAAGATCTAGCAATCGAAGGTGGTTGATTGAAGTGTCGTGTGGACTATCTTAGAGAATATCTATCTTGATATTTGGTTAATGGTGAATCGGATTTGGGTATAAACGAATTAGGGTTTCGTTTGGTTTTGGTGATTTAGGGTTCTTGATCATCCGTTCTTGGACTAAATGTATGCTTTCTTTATGTTTATTTTAATTACATTATGTGCATAGATAATCGATCCTATCCGTTGCGTTTACTCTTGATGTATGTATGTTAGAAACATTAGGGTTGTTAAATTCCAACAAATTCACCATTGAACATTTCTAACAATCCTATTTTTTTTACCGTTTTTCATTATTACTCTGTTCTTGAGGCATTTGATCGCGTTTCTTTAATTGGTAGTGTTTTGTTGTTAAGAATAGTGTATATTGATGGGAAGTGGGAAAATCATATTTATAATTGTACGGCTAGAACTATGTGAGCCTACGGGTTCACACACTTATAGAATGAGATTAAGCTTTATTAAATCTACATAGTAAATATATTATTTTATTATGTTTATTTAATTTGTCGCTGCTTAAAAATTTAACGGTCTTTAGTTTACAAGCTAAAAGATTTAACACTTAACTAATAAAAGGATTTCTAAAATATAGGTAATTATTGTAAATTACCATAGAATATATTAGAAGTAAAAAATTCAGTCCCAAATGGATTTGGGGTGTTGATCAGCCAAACCAAAGAAAGGAGGAGGAAAAGAAAATTGGATAACTCCTAAACTTGTTCTAAAAGTTATCAAGTAAGGATTTAAACAGTTATATAATGAGTGGTCTTTTACATCATCATCTAGTATTCCTAAACCATAAAAACCACTCAAAGAAATTGATGCACATTCCTAAGGAGTGACCGTATTAAAAAACACTAAATTAGGGTTCTTGGTGTTCTTGGATTCAAGTTGATGAGATCTAGCAATTGGGTTTGATCATGTTGGTGTAGTATGGATATATGTAGAGGACACGTACTTTTATTTTCTTTGGTTTTGGGAGATCTAGGTATTCGTGTGGTTATAAAGGAATTAAGGTGGTTCCCAGTTTGATTAACTAGTTCTCCTTGATTGAGTTCAATACAGTAAGTTCATCTTTTCTATTCTATTAATTAAATTGTACATGCATGAACTATCTTCCACTCCGTTTACTCATGATTTTATATTTATATAGTTGTGTGTAATCATAAATTCCAATAGTGGCATCACAAGTCAACTGTATGCCATTTAGTTACATAAAAAAGGCTAAAAACACGTTATTTGACATAATTTTGTATGATTTTGTGATCTATAAATTAAGGCTTTATTTAATTATAAATTTGATCTTAATTTATGAATAAGATCAAATTTGATATACATGATCTTATATGATATGGATCATGGATGACATGGCTGAATTCGAGGTGTGCAAAGTGATCAACCGAACAAGGCCTCGAAATTTCTAGGGCCACGAAATGATAACTCATGCCTAATTTTATTTATTGTTTAGCGTAATACTAATGAAAATATAATCCATAGTATAAGATTTTTGTGTCATAATTGTAATAATATTATTTTTAAAATTTTTATAACAGATGCAGGTTTACAGACTTATTACACAAGTTGCAGACTTACATAGGTTGAAGAAGATAACTAAAAGAGCATACCTTAAAGTTTACATACTTTACATATTCTAGCTTTTAGTTTTATTTTTGAATAGAAGTACAAATGACTTATAACGCTACACTCTCAACCCCTCATTCCAAGTTTAGAAAAAATGTTTGAAACCAGGTACCTTATAACATTTTATGTGTAACCAGGTACCTTGTAGTAACATTTTATGTATTTACAAAAACGTGACTTTTGTATATTTGTATAACATATAAATATCATGATAAATCTAGGTATTTTTATGTTTATGAATACTTAAGTTTTTTCTATATCTATATATATAACATATAATTAAAATCGTGTTGATCGAGAGAGCTTACTTTATCACATTAGCACGAGGCCAAATTCACGGGACGAACCTGATGGATGATGTGCTATGCTATATCATAATTGCTATATTATAAGATGAATGCATGAATAATTGCTTAATGCAATGATTTAGGTGATTTGGTACATGTTTTAAGTTGCTGAGTTGTACACTTTCATTTATTAAAACATGTAAAACAGATTTTTTACGTAGTTGGGCCTATTTTTCCACATGGAACACTAAGAAAAGAGTTTTAAACAACTTTTTAGTTTTGACCAAAAGTTGAGGAAGACTCGTTCCTCAAGTTTTCGAGGCCAAAAGATAGAATCTGACCAAATTTAAAACATTTTATTTGCAATATTCACTTATATTTTGTTATTATTATCTTTAAATTTGGAATTTTTTTGCATGATAATGATTGTGATAAGATTTTGGTATGATTTATTTTTTTAATTATCTTTTTTATTTTATTACTATTATGTAGATAATTATTTAAAGAAAATATTTTTCCAAAAATAAATAGGGGCTAACTATCATGATTTGGATCATAATAAAAAAGGATTTTAATTTGATTCCAAAAAAGTATTAGTAATATTAAGTAGAAGAAGTTTTAGGAGGGTAGTTGTGCTTTCTTAAAGAAGAAGATTTTTAATAAGCTTCGTGTTGACCCACTTCTCCGTTACTTTTGAATGTTCTACACGACAAAACTAGAACCAAAGTGGCCTTAGCTAGATTCCATGTGAGTTTTTCATTGGTACTCGTAAGAATTGTGAGAAAACATGATCGTACAAACCTAAGGCACATAAAAAATCAATATAACCATCTTTTAGAACAATGGGTAACCTTAAATTTTAATCATGGGTGGATCAACTAACCCGAGGGACAAACTTTTAAGGTAAAAATAGTAAGAAAATAGAGTTTTAAAAATCAAGTAGTAAGAGGATCTTTGCATGCTTCCTTTTACACTAAATTTTGTCACTTTGAATTTCAAATTTTAGATACCCATATAAAGTAAGTCAAGTACCATCCAATTACTATGATTACTTGATATTGGTCATTTCATCAAAGACAATCTTGAGTGATGATCAATACAAGGCAATACAATAATCGAACGGTCAAGCCTAAGACTATATGATTGCAGATTATGTATTGGACGACTTACATCATGTATGTTGTTTAAACCTTTGCTCGTGGTACTAGATGAGGCAAAACATATCATGACTATGATTATACTAGATTATGTAGCCATAGCTTTTAGAGTTGCACTTGTGGCAATCGTCATTCAATAATTACCTTTTAAATTACTATCACTTCAAGTAGATCAACTACTTTAATAGAAGCAAGTTCACGTTGGATATTAGCCTCTTCATAAAAATAATTGCTAATCAACATGGGTAGTTAATTTTATAAGAGATTTATTGTTCAAAATACTAATATTTTCTGAACTTTGTTTTGTAGATGGCTACAACCCAAAAATTATCGACTCCAAGGTCAAATTAGTTCAAGGACACGTCGATCCGGTCAAACTTCTTTATATGGTACCGTAACCTAAGATTTTTTCTTATAACTCAAGATCGAATGAAATATTTGAAACAACCTATGATTACAATTCCTGAACCTGCTGCTGCACTTGTCATATGTGATTCATACTATGCGATAATTAAAGGATCGAAGGATGTAGCATGTATTATGCTTGTGAGTATGTCTCCAGAATTACAGATAACGCGAGAGGACTTCAATGCATATGACGTAATTGAGGAGCGCAAGACCATGTTTGGTGAAAGAGCAAACCATATATTGTATGATACTATAAAAGCATTCCATGCTAGTAGATAGGATATTGGACAATATGTTAGCGCTTATTTTTTGAATGTGAAAGGCTACTAGGATACTTTGGACCGTCTTGGATACCCCATGCCACTAGAAATTTTTGTGAGTTTTATTTTGAATTCTCTCAACTAGGATTTTGATCACTTGTGCAAACCTAAAATTTGCATTGCATGGGGAAGACGTTAGTAGAGCTACATGTTATGACAAAGTTACGTGAAAAAGGGCTCCCTAAGAAGGTTGAAACTCCTATTGTGATGGTATTCGATCAGGGAGGATCCAAAAAGACCATAAGGGTAACAAACCGCAGGTAGCGAAAGGAAGGGTGCTGAAAAGACTAAGCTTGCATATGCTCCAAGGCAAAAGCCAAAGAATGATAAACTAGCAAAGGACTCAGAATGTTATAACTACAAACAGGTAGGACACTTAGAAAGGAATTGTCCTTAGTGTAGCTATAATTTCATAAAATATCAGGAATAGTCCTTAGTGTATTTATTTTTCCAAAATGACATTATTTACCCTTAGGTTTTAACAATTTATATATTTAGTTCTTTTAATTATAAAATAAAATAATAGTAATTCTTTAAGTTTAATAAATGTCAAAACAAACCCTAGAGTTTATATTTTAGAATAATTACATTTTAGCCTAAAACTTATATAATTTTAGAGTTTTACAATTTATACCCTTGATTACGAATATTTACACTTTTAGTCCTTATACTTAGTATTTATGTTTTAAACCTTTACTTTAGGAATTTTGATAAATTGCCATCTCTAGTTTAACTTTGAATTAATGACAAATCAGTCTCTTAAGTTTTTAAGTTTCAAAAAGTTACAATATATATCTTTGCATGGAATTTAATTTACATATTTAGTCCTTTTGTCCATACAAGCTTATTTTAGTGTTCTAATTAATAATTGAAGGTTATAGCTTATTATATTAAGAAAAAATAAGACGTTTAATGTAAGAAAATCTGTTAGCCTCAAAATATTGAGTCAAACAAGAATGTTCAGTCATTGGTTTATATTGTAATATTTATTAGAACGTTGTAATAGTTAGTTAAAATAGTCGTGACATTACGGGCTTGATGGTTAGCTTAAAAGGCCTCTTTCAAGGTACTAAGCATTTATTCAAGCCCGACCAAAAACATATATAGTCCATTAGAAAGCCCGCATGTGGGTGGACTATAAAAGTACCCTCATAGCATGTTAGGAGGGTGGTAAGTAATCATTTTTTCTCTAATCTAATTTCTCCTAGTTAATCACCTCTCTCTCTACTTTCTCTCTCTAGAAATCATCTATCTTTCTTCTTTATTCATATAATCAACCATGGTGAAGTGATAAAATATGGGAACAACATTTGGTATCAATCGCCACGGGGTAGATTTGTGATTGGTTGTTTGGTTTATTGTTTGGTTCGGTTGATTTATCATCAAAATCATCTCGAATTAATTTCTTTTAGTGTTTTGGTTAAGTTTTTATGGTTAAAATCGCAAGTTTTTTGGGTGTTTGGATTGTTTTTGGGGCTCGGTACGAAGAACAATAAGTTTTGTCGGCCAAAAGATATCTTCGGAAAAGGGTTTTGTTATTCCGAAATAGTGCTTTTCGGAGAAGGGTTTTAGATTCCGAAGGTTGGCATTATTCCGAAGATTTCATTATTCCGAATGTGGATTCTGTAGTTTATCTGAAAAAGTTGTTATCCAAAAACATAATTTATCCGAAAAAGTTTCATTTTTCCGAAAACAGGCCACTTATCCGAAGAAACTGCTTATTCCGAACACTTTATCCGAAGAATACCAATATTCCGAATACAGTGATTTATCCGAAAACGTACTCTATTCCGAAAACAAGCATTATTCCGAAAAAAGGACATTTTCCCGAAAAGTGTTATTTATCCGAAAATTTCCTTTTTTCCGAAAACCTCCAATTTTTCCGAAAAAAGAGCTTATTCCGAATATACCAATTTTATCCGAAAACCTCACTTATTCCAAAAATTACTCATTTATCCGAAGACTCAACATTTTTCCGAAAAGCTTCAATTATCCGAAAATACACCAATATTCCGAAGACTCATCAATTATCCGAAAATACACCAATATTCCGAAAATAGAGATTTTTTACGAAAGTGAAATGTTTTGTGATTTTCCGCCTTAGAATTATTGGTTTCTTGAGAAGACAATTTTTAAGGGATTTTAACATTTTTCATCGACAACAACAATCACAACACATCTACTTAAGATCCGTTTTCACTTCAACAATTTCAAGTTTTTCAACATGGATTCTACTCAAGAGTATCGTGTGACAAACAACAACATCATGGTGGCGGGTAACAAAGAGAGACCACCAATGCTTGTGACTGGTCGATATGCACAATGGCAATCACGATTTGTTCGATATCTTGACACTAAAACCTGAAGGTCTACGTAATTATTGGCCTATTCTATGTGATGTATTTGATGGATTAAGATGGTTGATTGACTGATAAATAAAGAAGAAATGAAGGAAGGAGATGATGGATTAGAGAGAGAAAGGAGAGAAAAGGGGAAAACTAGAGAGAGAAAGTGAAAAATGGAATTATGATTTAAGTGACAAATGAAAATCAACAACCCCTCCTAACATGCTAGGAGGGGATATATATAGCCCACCCTACATGTGGGCTATATGGACTATACACTAATTAAATAGATCACGAGCCCATTACATAATTATCGTTGGAGCGACCGATCCTTCATAAATACGTAAAAACGTATTTCTAACAATCTCCCCCTAAGGGAGGTCGCTCCAAGAAACAAAGTTCTAAATAGTCTATAACTCGTGATCTATGCTAACTAAGATGTGACCGAGACTTTATTGGGAAAAACGTATTTCCAACAATCTCCCCCTAAGGGAGGTCACATCTTTTTACAAAATCTTAAACCTAGCATCTATGCTTGAGTCTTCGATCTTTTTCTTGTGAATATGCTTGATGTGATCTTTGACTTTAGTCTTGAGCATGTTTCCTTGCCTTGACCTTGTGCATTCTTCACTTGTGATATTTGCCTCTTTGTGACTTCATGTTCCACATACTTATACTTTTAAATTCTTGAAAGCTTCAGAGTTTGATACAGCGGAAGACTTGACCTTCAGACTTTCTTGAATTTGTTGAAGTACTAGTTGTATGTAGTATAAGCATGTGGTGACGACTTCTTCTGGATTGTACACCGCAATGCCACCTTCTTGTTACGCTGCATAAGACAGTTAGCAACAAACAATATACACGGATGAAATGGCCTTGAACATTTCATTCTAATTCGGTAGCATTTTACCTCCGGTCGGTGAAGACCGTTGGACGATATTAAATATCGTACTTGTGGCAGGTAGTTTCAATAAAGAACCTCCTTGACAAGATTTCGCGGGTAAACCCGTTCTCTTTACTCGACCGTCCAAAGCTGACTGCAAACGTAAAGAGTGAATCATTTGGATAATATTATCCGCATGATTTGAAGCCGTCAATTCATGTTCCTGGAACAAGTGAAGTTCAATTAAGAACCGCACCATCGTTGCTTTCCAGTTGTCACTAGCTTGATTCATATAGAATCTTACAAGTTACCTACCAAGTGCTGTTTGATGTTAACACTAGAAGGATTTCCATTCGTCACTGTAAATACTTAATAGTATTACTCTGAATGTTCTGACAAGATCACTAAGATATTGCGTAGAGGCCTGGAACGTGTTTAAATTCATTTAAGAATTAAACCACTGTTGCTTTCCAGTTATCACAAGTTTGATTCATTAAGAATCGCACAAGTCACCTACCATGAGCTTTTTGATATTCGCTCAAGAAGGATTTCCATCTTCATTGTAAATACTTTCGTATTACTCGGATGTTCAGGCAAGATCATGAAGATTTTGCGTAGGACTCTTAAGATCTTTCTTACTTTTCACAGTGTGTGAAGAAGCAAGGAAATATGAAAGTGTGTCCTAATGAGATATTTGATGATCTCAAATGGTTCTAGACTCGATCGTGCATTTTGGATTTTTAGTGATCGGAGGCAGGAGAGGAGTGCCACCTTTTCAATACCAATTTATTCGGAGTGAATAAATCAATAGATAATGTGTTGTCTCCGTGTGATTAAAACAAATACCTTTTGAGAGATATTTGAGTTAGCTGGGAAGGGTTGTGCATTGCATCACTGGGTCCATGATGTCTTTCTTCAATATCGAGAATCATTAACAAAAATGATCTCAATAGCATATGTATTGACCCGGTTTCTGCCTAAAGTTGTAAGGAGGGCTTCTTTCTTTACACCCTTTATCTTTACAATTCTTTTTCATTCTTCAACCCCTTCAATGCTTACCAATACGTCATAACTAGCACCTTGTTGTGATTGTTCCAGTGCTAACTTAAGTACTTGGTCGGCATTCAGCTACGTTCACAATCTTTCTCCATCTTTCCTAAGGACTACTATTTCTAGCTATGGAATGTCCTTGGGAAGATTCCTCCGGTTCTAGAGAAATCATTGGACTTTAACCTATCCTACCATCCTTATGTCACCACAATCTTCATCGTCGTGAATAGAGATGTTTTGGGTAAGTGTATGTCACCATGAAATCCATTTTGAAGTGCAAATCCATTTTGCTCCCCCTTAACATATGCTACGATATTCGAAAACATTTCGCACATGTCGGGATGAGGTAACACGTTAAGTCAAACCATTTGTGATTAATCATTTCCCATATTAAATCCCATTTTCTCCCCCATATTAAAAATATTAACCCAATCGATGTTTTTAATATCAATTGATTTAATAGCCTTTTAAGAAAATTTGGGAAGAAAAATGCAAATCCAATTATCTTCATGAATTACACAAGCTCCCCCCTCAAATTAATGAGGGTGTACTTGAAACGTAAATTAAATACCTTTTAAACACAAGTGTAAGGTATTTATCACGTGCAAAGATCATATATGATAATGTATTCACAAGATTAGCAATTTACGAGGTTGGACCTGAATAATGGAGAACAACATATGAAAGCTTCACATGGTTCTAGTTCACGAATGTTGGTCACCTCGTCACGTCCCCGAGAAAATTAATTCCCGTTGTTGAGTCAAAGCTTTCCGGTGAAATGCTTGACTTGATTATGAAAAGCGGGTTGCTATCTGAAATAATAGCAAATCATTTTGAGCATGTTTTAAAAGTTTGAACTTCTGCTCGAACTTTATTTACAACCCCGTGTCATTATTGAATGACATTTCTAGGTTCGTAAATATTATCGATTCCAGAAGACATGCTCTTTTTATCAAAACATTTTTGAACACACAATTTTGAAAGATTTAGAAAAACCTTTTGAGAAATTCTCGAAAAATTGTGTTCAAAGTTTTGAAAAACAATTACTTGAGCTTAAGATGTTGAATATCTTAAAAGCGAGCTCAAGTCCGAGAAGTTGTGAACTTCCCGTTGTTAAGGATAAGTTACCATCGACGATAAACTTTCCTTTTATCTGAAGGACGAGTCCTAAGCTGACATTTACTTAGAAGTCGTGTTCATGAGCTTGAAAACTTTGACTGTTTTAACGGAAAGCTCATGACCGAGAAAGGTGAATTTCTCGTTACGAGGAAAAGTTCTCTTATTTAAAAGATACACTTTCCTTTCTGAGCTTAAAACTTCGAATGTTTTAATACAAGCTCATGACCGAGAAAGGTGAATTTCTCGTTAAACTTTCCTTTATTTGAAGAACGGGTTACCATCTGATATTTAATGATAAACCACATATACACGAGCTTAAAACCTTTGAATGGTTTTAGGATAAGCTCGTGTCCAAGAAAACTTAATTTCTTGTTAAGAGGGTAAGTTATCGTTGCGTGGATAAACTTCCCTGTCTCTGAAGTCCGGGTTGTCGTCTGTCATTTAACGAGGAGCCATTATGCATGAGCTTAAAAACTTGGAATGTTTTTGATATAAGCTCATGCCCGAGAAAAATTAATTTCTCGTTGTTAGGATAAGTTTACCATCGGCGATAAACTTTCCTTTCTTTGAAGAGCGAGTTATAGTCTGTGATGTGACTATAAGTCCTAGTGCATGAGCTTAAAAAATGTGGAATGTTTTTAACATAAGCTCATGCCCGAGAAAAATGAATTTCTCGTTTTTAGGATAAGTCATCATCGGGATGAACTTTCCTGTCTTTGGAGATCGAGTTACAGTCTGTTATGTGACTGTAAGTCCTAGTGTAAGCTTTAACCATGAATCCCCTGAGATACTAATTTCTCTGATATCTGCTTCTTCAGCAACCAAACTCTGAGAGTGTCCTTAGTTGAACGGTATACAACGATTGGACCGCTTCGTTCTTTTGGAACATCAACTTTGGTACCTGCATTCTCATTAGGAGTTTGTATACTTTTGCATGGGTTAGAGATATCTATTTTAGAAGCATGTGGGGGTTCACGGTTTTCTTTTCTTGTGTCAGAGGTGGCCTGAGGAGATGATTCACTTGTCTTAGTTGGCAAACGTTTCCTTTTATAGAAAATCTTAAGTTCAGGCTTAAGTGATGTATCATCCTTTGCAATTTCCTCCCTAGTAGTCTTCGTAGAATCAGAGACTATCCTAGTTAAAGGGCACTCGTTTCCTACAAGAGTGAAAGTTCTACCAGTGGGGCACCACATTTTACCAAAGGGTTTGATTTTAGCGACCCACTGGGATTTAAGTCTAGCACGGGAGTTCACCTCATTAAGCAATTTTTTGATACAGGAATCATGATTTGCCGTAAAGACACATTTTCTACATGTTTTACAGGTAGCATATTTAATGTTCGAGTATTTCCTAGATGATTGATCGATGCTCCTAGGAGATGACATGCTACGGTTAGCAGTGTTGGGTAATCTAGAAGGCATCTGACTAGGTTGGACATTACTATCTCTTACATGTGTCTTTTGAATAGCTTCTCTTTGACCAAAATCATGGCGCACATCAGTTGAACTAGTTCTAGACGTGTTCATTGAGCTATTCATAGAGAAACTAGGAGCAATCATGTGATGAGGTCTTGCTAAAACTGATTTAGTCTCATTAGGCCTAGTTGGTGGAGTGACTGTTCTAGAAATATGTCCCAAATCAACTTGGGAGGCAAACCGCGGTCTCGAGGATTGTGGTCGCTCGGATCTAAATGCAGTAGGTTGTCTGACAATCGGTTGTCTGACGAACTGATTTGTAGGCGGTTTCCCCAAGATTGATGGTTTTTCAAGCTTAGTGTCCACACTAGATCCTCTATTTTTCATTAACTCGTTTTTCAACGCGGCTATAGCAAAGACCTTTTCCTGTACTTGAGCCTTTAATGTTTCATTTTCTTTGAGCACGTTATCTTGGAATGCCAACTTAGATTCAAGCAGTTGAATTTGTTTCAAAAGATTATCCTTTTCAGCTTTAGAATCTAGAACAGTTTGATCCAATTTTCTTTCAAGAACAACGTTTGACTTTTCAAGTTTTTCAAAGTATGTTTCAAATTTGTCCGTTTTCTTAGAAAATTCAAGTTTGGCATCCTCAAGATCTTTTGATTGCCGAGCTACGATCGTTTCGAGCTCTTTAATCTTGGAATCAGAATCAGTTAACGAGGCAGTTATAAAGCATTTATCATGATGAACTATAGCATTTTGAACACTTTCTCCCCCATTATGACTCACATCGGATGAATCATAAGTGGTATTTCTATCACGCTTGTCCATCCCATGTTTGTCATAATTAGGTTTAGAATGCTCAATATGCGGCATGTCATCAGCATATACATCATAACCAACATCACATTGTACCATGTTTGCAGGCTCTTCGTCATAAATGGGTAAGGTGTCATCAAGAGAAATCTCGTGAACATTCCCTGACGTGCCACTGATATCATGTTGTCCTTCTGAATCCGTGCTCTTGCCATCGTTAGGCTCCAAGTTGTCAACCGTATGATCATCCTCTTTCATCTGCATCATAGATTCTTGCACTCCATTATCATATGCTTGCTGAAGTCGAGATCTTTCATAAATCGAAGACGAGACCGATGTCAAGAGTTTCAATATTGTATCACGAAAAACTCGAAGCTCGGTATGTGTATCTCGAAGAAATGATTGGCAAATCACGGAGCTTTCAGGCTTGATGATATTGAATTGGAGGAAAGGCGTGAGTTGTGTCACAAGAGCCTTATAGGCAAGTGCCGATGCAGAGTGATGAAAGTTGTCATTGTTGAGTTGCTCGGCGAGTTGGCTCAAAGTGGTGAATATTGAGTCGATGAATATATGACGATCTTGACCAAAGATTGTCATAAATTTGCTCCCTCCTTGAATCCGTGAAAGAGTAACTATATGACACTGAAGCATTTGAAATGAAGTTATACCACTTTCTCTAGCGTTGGCTTGCACTTGAAGCAATTCTCTCTTGTTCGATGTCGAATTCAAGAAATCCATTGAAAATCGATGAACAATTACGTTAATAATTACTGATTGATGGAAAATCCGTCGTCAATTTCAAATAATAATGCCCGATGAAAAAAAAAATCCGTCAGCAAAATAAACCTTAGCACTGTATCACGTTGTCACGACTATATCTTAATGGCACAAAATTTTCCCAAAATAAAAAAATTTAATAAAAATAAAAATAAAAATATTGATTGATTATAAAAACAAAATAAGAGTTAATATCCAAAAATTAAAATTTTTAAAAAATAATAAAAACTTTCTAAAATTAAAAACTTTCGAAAATTAAAAAGAATAAAAAGATCTGATAATAAAAGATAACAAGATACTACTCAATGCAAAACTAAAAAGACATTAACTCCGTCTCAAATTGTATATTGATAAAAAGACTATATTGATTGATAAAAAGACACACGTGGCCTTAATGCAAGACATTGTAAACTCCGTCTGACTCTTTCTCCTCCACAAATACCCCTACCTCAAACAAATCAATTCCAAAAAAATAATACCCTTAACTTTGTATCTCTGTCTCTCCTCTGCTAACC
Organism: Glebionis coronaria; assembly: GCA_025667525.1. Lineage (NCBI taxonomy): Eukaryota > Viridiplantae > Streptophyta > Magnoliopsida > Asterales > Asteraceae > Glebionis > Glebionis coronaria. The sequence goes on from CM046874.1 coordinate 177,262,608, forward strand.
AAAAAACAACACATATTCATCAATCTCTTTGCCTATCGACACCAAACCCTCATCTCAATCTATCAATCCTCCGATTCTTTCTCTTCATCTCAGGACTCCAAAACATCGAATCCAATCTCACAAAATTTGTTCCAATCTCCTCAATCTCTACTTCTTTAATAGATGAAAAATCAGTCACGAAACAGAGAAACAGTGCTGGCTTCAAGATCCAATAAAGGGTCTCGGGTAGGTGTTTTAATTGTGCATGTGTGAGTCTTTCTTCTTCATCTGTAGTGTCCTTCTGTGTCGAGGGTTTGTGTCGATTGAGGATGTTGTTTCTGTGACAGAGATCTTTTTATTTTGTGTCGAGAGTTTATTGTGGGTGTCTGTTGGTTTTTGAGTGTCGAGTGAATGTCGAGAGGTTTGGGTTTGATTGGATGATAGAGGGAGTTCGAGGGTGAGTGAAGAATATGTCGTGTGTGTCGAGGGTGGGTGTCGAGGGTGTGAGTTGTGGTATGGGTGAAAAAGTTGTATTTTGTTTTGGGTCAGAATGATGAGGGTTTTTCTGAGGGAGGCTAATGGTGTTTTTGAGTCTAGAGTGTGGGTTCGAGTCTTGATGTGATGCGAGAGGTGTTAGAGTGTAAAATTGTTTTTTTTTTTTTTTGTTTAGTTGTTGATGTCAGTTTGTTGAGTTTGAGATGGATTTGAGAGAGTTGTGTTTGTTAAAGAAGAGGGGTTTGAGTGAGGGTAAAGATCTGTCAAGTCGAGTCTAGAGTTAGACGTGAGTATGGTGTGGGTTTGAGGAGAGTCTGGTGTGGAGTGTTGAAACGAGTTTGAGTTGTGTCGAGTGGCTTGGTTTTGGTTTAAGGGTGAGAGGATGGTGTGTCGAGAGGGTCCGTGAGTGAGTGAGTCGAGAGTCTAGATGGGTCTGGATAGTATCAGTCAGGGTTTTGAGTCGTGAGTCGAGTGTGTTGGTTTAAAATTGGTGTCGAGTCAAAAAAAATGTTCCCGTTATGTTTGAATTGTCTTCATTCGGAACTTTGCATTCGTTCGGAAGAGTCATTCGTTCGGAAGATTTCGTTCGGAAGAGTTCCGAATCGGAAGAGTTTGATTCGGAACTTTGAGTTTGATTCGGAACTTAGAGTTTGATTCGGAACTTTTGTATTTGATTCGGAACTTTTAGTTTGATTCGGAACATAGAGTTTGATTCGGAACTTTTGTATTTGATTGGGAACTTTTGGGTTTGACAGTTTTGTGGGGACTGAGATGGACAGAAAGGCTAAAAATTGCCAGATAACCAAAAATTGACAGAAAAATCCAAAAATGAAAAAAAAAAAAAAAAAAAAAAACTGATAAACGAATAACTGATAACAGATATCTGACAAACGACACAACTGATTAAAAAATTTATATAAAAAACTGATTAAAAAATTAAAAAAAAATTAAAAAATAAAAAGGATGAAATTGATAAAAAATTTAGAAAACTAATAATAGAATAATAGAAAAATTAAAGTGGCAAAATTGATTAAAAAAAATAAAAAAAAAAAAATAAAAAAAAAAATTAAAAGTTCAATTTAAGGATTCAAACAAAAAGGCATCAAAATAAAAAGGATTTAATCAAAAAAAAATTCAAAATTAAAAAGAGAAAAACACAACTTTTTATAAAAACACAAACTTTTTAAGATTTGATAAAGAAATTTTTTATTTATATATAAAAATTTGTGATTATTTATCTAAAAAGTAAGTAAATTTGAAGATTTGATATGATTTAACACATAAAAACACAAACTTTTTATAAAAAATACAAACTTTTTAATATTTAAGCATGATTAAATCAAAAACCCACCAAAATCAAAAAAGAAATAAAAGAAGAATAAACCAATCAAACCTTGGCTCTTGATACCAATTGAAGGTCTACGTAATTATTGGCCTATTCTATGTGATGTTTGATGGATTAAGATGGTTGATTGATTGATAAATAAAGAAGAAATGAAGGAAGGAGATGATGGATTAGAGAGAGAAAGGATAGAAAAAGGGAAAACTAGAGAGAGAAAGTGAAAAATGGAATTATGATTTAAGTGACAAATGACAATCAACAACCCCTCCTAACATGCTAGGAGGGGATATATATAGCCCACCCTACATGTGGGCTATATGGACTATACACTAATTAAATAGATCACGAGCCCATTACATAATTATCGTTGGAGCGACCGATCCTTCATAAATACGTAAAAACGTATTTCTAACAAAACCAATGGTGATGTTCTCTGACTTTGCATCAAAGAAGGACCCTATACTCTCACTACAATAACCATTCCTACAATTCCAGCAACCGACTCGACGACCGGTTCCGATGAGTAAACAATTGAGGAAACATATGAGAACACTTTGAAAGAGAAACGTGCTTGGATTGATGCATAAAAAGAAGCAATCTATTTGATTCTCAGTGGGATTGGGGATGATATTTACTCAACGGTTGTTGCGTGCTCTACTGCAAAAGAAATGTGGTTTGCCATTGAACGCTTGCAAGAAGGAGAATCACTTGACAAAAAAGATGTCAAAACTAACTTGTTCTGGAACTTTGGCAAGTTTACTTCATTGGATGGGGAATCAGTTAATTCATATTACTCAAGGTTCTACAAGATGATGAATGACATGACAAGAAACAATTTGCAAGTCTCCACCATGCAAGTCAATGTGCAATTTCTACAACAACTTCAACCAGAGTAGAAACAGTTTGTAACTTTGGTGAAACAACAGAGTAAGTTAGACGAGGTAAACTATCACACGCTCTTTGACATTTTGAAACAATTTCAGAATGTGGCGAATGAACTTCGAGCTGAAAGGATAACAAAGACTGCTAATCCACTTGCTTTGGTGTCTACCACTCAACACGTCCAAGATAATCGCTCTCGTGCTCCAAAGTCATACTCCACTACATCCTCCTCACCAAGATACTCCACTACATCCTCTTTACCAAGATACTCCACTTCATCTAAGTATTCAGCTCCCACAAGATCACAAGACAAAGAACCAAGAGCACCATCACCATCACCTGAGCCATCATCTGAAGATGACAGTGATGAAGAACTAGCTCAGAAGGATAGGGAGATGAAACAACAAATTCCATTCATTATGAAGACCTACAAGAAAATCTTCAAACCCACCAACAACAATCTTCGAACATCATCTAACACCAGGAACCAATATGTTGAGAGTCCTCGAAGGTATGACACACGTCAACATGATGAAAGTCCTCCTAGGTATGATCGACGTAATCCAACACATGTTGAGGGTTCTGCATGGTATGATCGACAAACTGCTAAGTATGATACTCAGAGGATTGCTACTGTTGCTGGAAATAGGGAAACTGTTGGTACTCTAGTGGTTCAGCAAAGTGGGATTCAGTGTTTTAATTGTCAAGGTTATGGGCATATGGCAAAGGAACGCAGAAAGCCGAAACGAGTTAGGGATTCTGGTTATCATAAGGAAAAGATGCTGCTTTGTAAGAAGATGGAAGCTGGGGTTAAATTGTCGGCTGAGGAAGGAGCAATGCTTGATGACACTGATGATGAAGCCTCCGACCAAGAACTTGAAGCACATTACTCGTACATGGCAAAGGTTGAAGAAGTTCTCAACGTCACTGAAGATGACAATGGTTATATCTTTGATACTGAGCCAATCGATAAGGTACACACTGAAGAGGAATATAATGTGTTTGGTAATATACATGAGCATTGTGAGCTACCCAAAGCCATTAATGGCACATGTATGATGGAAATGGTTGATAGCCATACCACATCCGATTCATCAGACATGTGCAATAATGAGTCGGAGGATGATCAACATGAAAATGAGTATGATGATGTTGAGGAGCGTATTGCGCTTGCTAACTTAATAGCTTCTTTACAAAAAGATGTCAAAGAAAATAGAAAAAGTCAAAAGCAATTAAAGAAGGCAAACGCTACGCTCACTCAAAATTTTGAAGAATGCAAAGCTGCTCTAATCAAATATAGTGAGACCATTGATAGCTATAGAGCTCAGCTTCTTCAAAAGACCAATGAGATTGAGGGGTACAAAGGGTGTTTAATTAACGTCAGAAAGGAAGATTATCAACAGAAATATAACGAAACTTTTAAGCTTCTAGAACAAGAGAAACGTAATTATAACACCTCTTTGAGTACTGAACGTCACAAAACGTATCTTGCTACCACTAAAGTCAATGAGCTAACTCAAGTAAATGGTTTTCTTCAAGAGGATAAAACTAAACTTGTTAATGAAAAGAAACTGTGGTTGAAAAGATGGAAAAGGATATCAAAACTAAACAAGCGAATGACATCGACAAAATGGTGGAACTTGAAACTCAAATTGATTTTTACAATAAAATTGTTTACAAAACTAATCAATCAATTCAAACCATGAGAATGTTGGCACCTCGTTCGTTTTTTTTTTCAAGGATAGACATAGTTTTGCAAATCCTAAGTACCTTGAGCAAGCTCAATCTGAGAATCAGCACTTATATCTTGATGAGTCCCAATGGACAGATCTTGATTGTCTTGTTGTTAGGCCCGATAGTGAAGAGACAAACGATTTGGAAGAAGAGAGTAGACCAAAAGTTAATAAAGAATTTGTTAAACCATATAATTATGCTTATGAAAACAGTCTTTATGGTCTTTTCAAACCGCAAACACAGAAGACTCGTGAGCAAAAAAATTTCGAATGTGAACAAATAAGAATTAAATGGAGACAAGCTTTTGCCACTAAGAAAACTAATATTTCAAAATTTATTGAGTACTTGCCATATAAAGCTTCTGTAAGCAAGAGTAAGCAAGCCCTTAGTATTCTCAAAAGTAACATTGAAAATTTAAAAAAAGTTGTTGATGATGACTGGAAAAAACGTGAACTTTCGAAAGGAAACAAAGAAATTCCTCACGATATAACTGTGCTTGTGAAAAGTATTTTGATTCCGCTTGCGGAAAGAACGCAAAACATATTTTGGATTTTGAAACATTAATTAAGCAAGAAATGTTTGATGATTTGAAATATGTGGAATCTCTTGAACAAGAAGTGAACGACCATCAACCTGAAAGAGACGAGTTTTGTAAAACTCGCATGCTTTTACCGTGAACAGTACACTTATGATCGTACGTACATGATTAAAACTTTCCTATTATAACATGAAAACGTATCACGAACATTAATTTCAGGAATTACGTACGTGTTATTACACGATAAGTATTAAATACGTGTTAGTAGACGATAATTATTAACAATAATAATTATAATCACGAACATAAAATCATGAACATGAAATCACGGACAGATAATTATGTACTTACGTATATTATTAATACGATGAATGTCGTTACGTACAAGTAATTATAATAACATAAATTATAATAACATGAATAATTAATAATTACGTAACACGTAAACACGAATAATTAACACGATTATTCTTCGTATATTAAATTAAACACGGTAAGTCATTAGGTACAAAATAGTTACGTTTAACGTATAAAGATAACCATTGGGAAAATTCACGACATTCAATACACGATTACGCGCATCATTTAACAAGACACAGTTTAATTAAAAGTATAAGTGTGTGTTTGGGTTGTTTAGACAAAGAAGAAAAGAGGAGGGACTTGGGATCAAGGCCCAAGTGTGCTTGTTCGGCTTAAAAAGAAACAAACAGAGGGGGGGGGGTACATATTTTTGACAACACAACAAATCTAATAAAACCCTAAAGCAAATAAAATATGTCGACGGCTGTTCTTGTTCTTTTCTGCTATCAACACACGAACCAAACAAGAGGGATGATCAGTAGTTCGATCCAAGAATAACAGAGGTGGTTATCGTTTAATCCATTCTAAACCCTAAAAGCAAATAAGTAAGCTTCATCTTTTTTTTCTTTCTTTTTCTGTTTTGACGAATTAATTATTCAAGAATCCATTTAATGGAATTAAAACATGTATAAAACGTGGAGTCTAACGAGATTTAGGGGTGTGGGGTTGTTGTTTTCAGCCGATACGCAAGTGGTGACATCCTTTCACCAGCCGCAACCCTTTATGGGTGACGGCTTAGTTTTGTTCTGGCAGTGGCAACAGCGGCCAAGCAGGGGGAAACCACTGGCTGCGGCCAGTGGTGTGTTTGTTCTAGCAGTGGGAACCGAGAGCTTATGCTCTCGGTGGGAAAGTTTTAAACAAGCAGGGGAAACAAGCTACTGCCAGTGGCAGTAACTAAACTGCCAGGGGGAAACTGGCAGTAAGGGGGTGTTTGGTTTTTGATTTTAGATAGGATTAAGGGTGCGTTTGGTTGGCAGTTTAAGGGCAGTTTAATGGCAGTTAAGGGGCTGTTTGGTTCGGCTTATAGGTAAACACAACACGAGTTTCACGGGTTATCAAGGGTTCGGTTTACGACACGTTTTCATAAAATAATACACGGGTTCGGGTTATTATTTTTACAAGTTTAATTAGCTTTACATGTATATTAATTACAAGGTAATTCAATTAATAAATCATGACTTATTATTACGAGATTAATTAAATTAATTTAACATGCTATATAATTAATTTAATTAAAACATGGACTTAGGTTTATTATTATTAATTAATAATACATGATTTTAACCTAAGTATTTTATTATTTAATTTAGACTATAGTAATTAATTAATTATTAAACATGACTTATAATTAATTAATTATCATGACTTAGGTTATATTAATATTAATATTAATACATGTTTTAACTTAAGTATATTATACACTTAATTTAATTAAATCATGTTTATATTTAATTAAATCTTATAACCTATAGTTTATGTAATTTACATGTTATAATTAATAAACTATACTATTTAATCACATGACTTAGAATATTAATCAGTAAAACTTAAGCTTATCTTTTTAGCTTAATAATCCAGTTTATTTCTATTTATGGAAACTTTCTATTTTTAGGAACTTATTTATTTTAAGCAGCTAATCTATTTATGGAAACTTTCTAGTTTTAGAAACTTATCTATTATAAGCAGTAAATCTATTTTTGGAAACTTTCTATTTTTGTAAACTTTCTATTTATGAAACCTGCTATTTTTAGAAAGTTACTTATTATCACACTACAAGTATAATAACACAAGAATATCAGTTAATACTTAATCAGAAGACTTAAAACACATGATAAAAGCAGTATGACATTAAAATCAGTAAGACAAGACTAAAACACATAAAACAAGTCAAGTCATATTATAATCAGATTACGTACGCAGTAACAGTATACTTATACACGTATCCTTCTATGTAGCATCAGTGAGATCGGAGTAGGATTCCCTTCATTCATCTTTTCCGTTCACTGGACACAAGGTACGGATTTCTCGTCCTTTCAGTATGGACATTCTTTCCTTCATTAGGATTTCTCGTATGCAGCCAACTGTTTTCCCTAGTAATTACTGTTAGCCTCAAAATATTGAGCCAAACAAGAATGTTCGTTCATAGGTTTATTTTGTAATATTTATTAGAACGTTGTAATAGTTAGTCAAAATAGTCGTGACATTACGGGCTTGATGGTTAGCTTAAAAGGCCTCTTTTAAGGTACTAAGCATTTATTCAAGCCCGGCCCAAAACAATATAGTCCATTAGAGAGCCCGCATGTGAGTGGACTATATAAGTACCCTCCTAGCATGTTAGGAGGGTGGATGATCTCATTTTCTTAATCTAATTTCACAAGTTAATCATCTCTCTCTCTCTACTTTCTCTCTCTAGAATCCATCTATTCTTCTATCTTTATTTCTTGTTTAATCATATAATCAACCATGGTAAAGTGAATAAATTCAGGAACAACAATTGGTATCAATCGCCACGGGGTAGATTTGTGATTGTTTGTTTGGTTTTATATTTGATTCGTATGATTTCTTCAATAATCATCTTGAATTCAATTTTTTTAGTGTTTTTGGGTTATAAATCTTCATATATATCTTCTATACACATGTGGTAGGGATTTGGTATACTTTTGTGGGTAAAAACGCGAAGTTTTTTGATGTTTGGATCGATTTTTGGGTTAAAATCACGAATTTGGTTTATTTGAAGCGAAGAACACGGAATGTTTTCAACAGATTGATCTACTTCGGAATTATTGTTGATATTCCGAAGTAGTGACGAGGGTTTTAGTACTCCGAAGTGCAGGTTTTTAGTGTTCCGAAGTTCACAAGATTTGGATTCCGAATTGAGCTCGCAAACAGCATTATTCCGAAGTACCTAAGGAACGTCATTCCGAAGTACCCAAGAAGATTCATTCCGAAGTACCCAAGAAGATTAATTCGGAAGTACCCAAGAAGCTTTATTCTGAAGTACCTAAGGAACGTCATTCCGAAGTACCCAAGAAGATTGATTCCGAAGTACCCAAGAAGAACTATTCCGAAGTACTTCAGAAGAATCATTCCAAAGTTCCACAATGAAGATTATTCCGAAGATTGTTTTTGTTTTGTATTTCGAAGTGGGTAAGTTATTATTACGAAGTGGGTAAGTTGAAGTTTTTGCGAAGTGGATTCCTAAGTTCACACTTAATATCCAGGTATTCCGAAGTTCACATTTTTTTTACACTTAAAAATTTGTATTTTGTTTGTCTTGGAATTTTTTGGATTATTGAGAACATTTATAGGGGATTTTAACATCTTTTATCACAACAACAATCACAACACATCTACTTAAGATCCGTTTTCACTTCATCGATTTCAAAGTTCTCGTCATGGATTCTACTCAAGAGTATCATGTGACAAACAACAACATCATGGTGGTGGGTAACAAAGAAAGACCACCAATGCTTGTAACTGGTCGATATGCACAATGGCAATCACGATTACTTAGATATCTTGACACCAAACCCAATGGTGATGTTCTTCGATGTTGCATCAAAGAAGGACCTTATACTCCCACTACAATCACCGTTCCTGCAATTCCAGCAACCGACTCGACACCCGGTTCCGATGAGCAAACAATTAAGGAAACATCTGAGAACACTTCAAAAGAGAACCGTGCTTGGATTGATGTAGAGAAAGAAGCAATCTACTTGATTCTAAGTGGGATAAGGGGATGATATTTACTCAACGGTTGATGCATGCTCTACTACTAAAGAGATGTGGTTTGCCATTGAACGCTTGCAACAAGGTGAATCACTTAACAAGCAAGATGTCAAACTAACTTGTTCTGGAACTTTGGTAAGTTTACTTCATTGGATGGGGAATCAGTTGATTCATATTATTCAAGGTTCTACAAGATGATGAATGACATGACAAGAAATAATTTGCAAGTCTCTACCATGCAAGTCAATGTGCAATTTCTATAACAACTTCAACCTGAGTGGACACGATTTGTAACTTTGGTGAAACGTACCTGGCAAATGATGAAGAAGTTCTCAACGAAACTGAAGATGACAATGGTCCTATTTTCGACACTGAGCCAATCGATAAGGTACACACAGAAGAGGAATATAATGTGTTTGGTAATACTCATGAGCATTGTGAGCTACCCAAAGCCATTAATGACACATGTATGATGTAAACGGTTGATAGCAATACCACACCCGATTCATCAAACATGTGCAATAATGAGTCTGAGGATGATCAACATGCAAATGAGTATGATGACGACGAGGAGTGTATTGCGCTTGCTAACTTAATTGATTCTTTACAAAATGATGTCAAAGAAACTATAAAAAGTCAAAAGCAATTAAATAAGGCAAACGCTACGCTCACTCAAAATTTTGAAGAATGCAAAGCTGCTCTAATTAAATCTAGTGAGACCATTGATAGCTATAGAGCTCAGCTTCTTCAAAAGACCAAAGAGGTTGAGGGGTACAAAGGGTGTTTAATTAATGTTAAAAAGGACGATTTTCAAGAGAAATATAACGAAACTCTTAAGCTTCTTGAACAAGAGAAACGTAATTATAACACCTCTTTGAGTATTGAACGTCACAAAACGTATCTTGCTACAACCAAAGTCAATGAGCTAACTCAAGTAAATGGTTTTCTTTAAGAGGATAAAAATAAACTTATGAATGAAAAGAAAGCTGTTGTTGAAAAGATGGAAAAGGATTTCAAAACTAAACAAGCGAAGGACATCGACAAAATGGTGGAAATTGGAACTCAACTTGATTTTTACAAGAAAATTGTTTACAAAACTAATCAATCAGTTCAAACCATGAGAATGTTGGCACCTCGTTCGTTCTTCAAGGATAGACCTAGTTTTGCTAATCCTAAGTACCTTGAGCATGCTCAATCTGAGAATCCGCACTTATATTTTGATGAGTCCCAATGGACCGATCTTGATTGTCTTGTTGTTAGGCCCGATAGTGAAGAGACAAATGATTTGGAAGAAGAGAGTAGACCAAAAGTTAATAAAGAATTCGTTAAACCATATAATTATGCTTATGACAACAGTCGTTATGGTCTTTTCACACCGCAAACACAGAAAACTCGTGAGCAAATATTTTTCGAATGTGAACAAATAAGAATTAAATGGAGACAAGCTTTTGCCACTAAGAAAACTAATGTTTCAAAATTTATCGACTATTTGCCATTTAAAGCTTCTGTAAGCAAGAGTAAGCAAGCACTTAGTATTCTCAGGAGTAATATTGAAAATTTCAAAAAGGTTGTTGATGATGACTGGAACAAACGTGAACTTTCAAAAGGAGACAAAGAAATTCCTCACGATATAACTGTGCTTGTGAAAAGTATTTTGATTCCGCTTGCGGAAAGAACGCAAAAACATATTTTGGAATTTGAAACACTAATTAAGCAAGAAATGTTTGATGATTTGAAATATGTGGAATCTCTTGAACAAGAAGTTAACGACCATCAACCTGAAAGAGACGAGTTTTCTACAGCTTATGATCTACTCTTACATGAATGTCTCTCAAAAGATATTATGTGTGCTTATGTTACACCTTGTGCTGATATTGATGCATATTTTGATGTTGCATGCAAATATCTTGATCAAGTTAAAGAATGTGAACGTATTGAAACTGAGCTTTGGGAGTTGACCAAAAAGTGTTTTCGTTACTACAACATAGATATGATTATCTTCAAAAACATTGTCACTCACTTGAACTTGCTTTGCAAAAGAAAGTTGGCAGCTTTTCAAATGATACATCTTTAGAAGTAAAATTATCTGAGTCATGTCGATTATTAAACGAAAAAAGTCTTGATATTTCAGATTTGAACGCTCAGTTACAAGAAAAAGACATAGCAATAGCAGAGTTGAAGAAACTCGTTGCTAAGATGGGTGGGAAATTTATGGAACCTAGCGTTAGACAACCCAATGCCTCTAGAGTGAATAGATCCTCTATCTTGGGAAAACCATCTGCTTTCTCAAATTCTTCGTTTGCAAAACCTGTGTTTGCCTCCAAGATGGATGGAAAGGAAAGGTTACCACATACTCAACCCATAAGGAATGCTATAGCACCAAGCGTTAAGCACAATAATGTGATTAAACCAGGGATGTATAGAATGACCACTAAATCCACAAACAAAGTTAGTCAATCGCCTCAGACTTCTAGAAACACTAATACTCGTGTGTCTTCTACTACAGGAGTAGTTTCCACTGCTAGTGTTAGCCACAAGACATGTTTTCTTCGTGATTATGATGGGAATGATTTTCTTACCGGTACACGGGGTACTGATCTCTACACTATTTCACTTCAAGACACAACTTCATCAACTCTAATTTGCTTCATGGCGAAAGCTTCAACGACTCAGGCATGGTTATGGCATCAACGTCTTTCTCATCTCAACTTTGATACCATCAACTTGCTTTCCAAGAAAGATACTGTGAGAGGCCTTCCAAGTTTGAAATTCATCAAAGATCATCTTTGTTCTTCTTGTGAGCTTTGTAAAGCTAAACGAAGTAGCTTCAAAACAAAGACTACACCAAGCTCTAAAGGACAGTTAGATCTTCTCCATATGGATCTGTGTGGTCCCATGCGTGTTCATAGTATCAATGGAAAGAAATATATTCTGGTAATTGTCGATGATTACTCAAGGTACACATGGACTCACATCTTGAGGTCCAAGGATGAAACACCTGAAGTTCTCAGCAGCTTCCTTAAATTGATACAACGTGGTCTTCAAGCTCAAGTTAAAGTGGTTCGTACTGACAGAGTTACATAATTTTTGAATTCAAATATAAGAAACTATTTTGAAGACGAAGGAATTGAACATGAAACATCTATTGCTCGAACACCCGAACAAAACGGCGTTGTTGAAAGACAAAATCGTAATTTAGTTGAGGCTGCTCGAACATTATTATCCGCTTCAAAACTTCCACTATACTTTTGGAACGAAGCCGTGTCAACCGCATGCTACACATAAAACCGCTCCTTAATTATCCCAAGACACGAAAAGACACCATATCACATAATTCATGATCGAAAACCTTCACTCAAACACCTTCACGTTTTTGGATGTACTTGTTACATAATACGAGATGGTGAAAATTTGGATAAGATGAAAGAGAAAGGTGATGCATGTATTCTTGTGGGATATGCAACTCAATCTAAGGGGTATAGAGTATACAACAAGAGAACAAAATTGATAGTCGAGACTATTCACATCCGATTTGATGAATTACAAGAAATGGCACTTGAACAAAACAGTTTAAGTCCCGATCCTCAACGACAAACGACTTCCTTTCACAATTGCACGGAACTCGAAACTCAAGACCACGACAATGAACCGTCAAGTTCAACGCTGGTTCAAGGAAATGTTCCACGAGCAGATATGACAATCAACACGACACTTGAAGAGTTGGAAATGTTATATGGACCAATTTATGATGAATATTTCACGGGAGAGAAACAAGTTGTATCGAAGTCTTCCGCTGTCACTCATGATACGAATGATGATACCGATCATCGTCAACAAAAGGATACAACTTCATCTACTTCAACACGGGTTGCTGCAGAGTTACCTCCTCAGAATATCACATCAACAATCGCTCCTACAACATCAACAACTACTGTCATTGCTTCAGAGAACACAAATCAAGCAAACAATTCATTATCTGACGAAGACAAATTTATCAACCCATTCGGTACACCGGTACACGAAACTAGAGAGTCTTATACTTGCCATGTTGATCCGTCAAATATGCATACGTTCTATCAACAACATCCTTCAACACATCATTGGACCGAGATCATCCTTTGGTTCAAGTAATTGGAAACCCTTCACAGCCTGTTCGCACAAGACGACAGCTTAACACCGATGGCGATGTTTGTATGTTCGCACTCGCCGTGAGTTCAGCTGAACCAAAAACCATCAAAGAAGCCATGTCTGATCATGCTTGGATTGAATCGATGACGGATGAACTTTAACAATTTGAAAGACTTAAGGTCTGGGAACTTGTTGACAGACCATACGATGTAATACCACTAAATCTCCGATGGATCTGGAAAAACAAGATGGATGAAGAGAACACGATCATCAAGAATAAATCTAGGCTAGTGGATAAAGGGTATGGACAGAAAGAGGGTATTGATTTTGAAGAATCATTTGTACCAGTAGCTCGAATGGAAGCGGTCAGGATTTTCCTTGCTTATGCTGCACATAAGGGATTCATCGTTTATCAAATGGACGTAAAGACAACGTTTCTTAACGGTCCTTTGAAGGAAGAAGTCTATGTCACGCAGCCGGAAGGATTCGTCAATCCTCATTATCCTAACAAGGTGTATCGTCTCCACAAATCACTTTATAGACTCAAGCAAGCTCCAAGGGCGTGGTACGACGAGCTCTCGAAATTTCTGGTCTCCAAAGGCTTCTCAAAAGGTTCCATTGATTTAACTTTGTTCACTTACAAATATGGGGATGACATTTTGCTTGTGCAGATTTATGTTGATGACATTATTTTCGGGTCTACAAACCCAAAACTTTCAAAATTGTTTGAAAAAGTAATGCACAACAAATTTGAAATGTCTATGATGGGCGAACTAAAATTCTTTCTAGGAATTCAAGTTCACCAATCCCCAAGTGGTATCTTTATTAACCAAGCTAAGTATTGTCAAGAGATAATCAAAAAGCATGGTATGACATCATGTGACCCCGTTGGGACACCATTATCAACCACATCCCTAGATGCTGATTTGGAGGGAGATGCCATAGATTAAACAAGATATCGTTCCATGATCGGCTCCCTCATGTACTTAACAGCAAGCCGACCAGATATATCACATGATACGTGTTATTGTGCACGATATCAAGCACGACCTACTAAAAAGCACCTCAAGGAGGTTAAACGGATCTTTCGGTACCTTAAGAATACCAGTCACATGGGACTCTGGTATCCGAGGGAAACCGGTTTCTTTCTAACGGCCTATTCAGATTTTGATCATGCAGGGTGTCTTGATACACGTAAAAGTACTTCTGGTGGTGCAAAATTTCTAGGTCAAGATAAACTTGTGGGATGGTCTTCCAAGAAGCAGGATTGCACGTCACTGTCATCAGCCGAAGCGGAGTATGTGTCTCTATCTGCGTGTTGTGCTCAAGTTCTATGGATGAGAACACAACTTACGGATTATGGCTTCCACTTTGATAAAGCACCTATGTACTGTGACTCAAAGTCTGCATAGCCATCTCCTGCAATCCGGTACAGCATTCCCGCACAAAGCACATTGATGTCAGATATCACTTCATTAAGGAACAAGTTGAAAAGGGTATTGTTGAATTATACTTTGTTGGGACTGATTACCAATTAGCTGACTTGTTTACAAAAGCTCTTTCGAAAGAGAGGTTTGCGTATCTTGTTAGGCAAATTGGTATGAGATGTTTGACTCTAGCAGAACTGGAGGTTCTGGCAAAGAAGCCTGCTTGATTCATCTATCAAACATCTACTTGTAAATATTAATGAAAAAGCAAAATACAAAATTAAAAAATCTTTCAAAATACCAAAAAGATTCTTCTCGACATGTCTTTCAGTATCGATAATATGGACGTACCTAGAAATGTCGCTCAATAACGACACGGGTGTGTACATAAAGCTCGATTGAAAGTTGTAAATATTTTTCAAAACATGTCATTTCTATTTTTAAAGGAAAATATCTGTTTTGGACAATATTTCCAACAACGGGTAGAGCAATCTATCTCGGGTTGAGCTTGTCACAAAACATTAAACGTTTTGAACTCAACACAATGGCTTGTAATCACTTTCAGATTGCAACCCGGATTTATATTCACAGGGGAGTGTACGTTTTAGTGCCCTTACCCTTAGTAAAAGAAGTTAAATCTTCTTACACTTGTAACACCCCATTTTGATAAATGGAATGTCACGCGTGATTATGGCGTGTCATCAAAGCATACAAGGATAACTGTCTAAACATTACATGACCATAAAAGGGAAATACCGGAATCAAACATCGGTAGTCCAAAAGTAGAACTCATCACTGATATACGGTTTTTGCTAGGTTCAATTTTACTCTCGATATCCTCTCGAATTGATCTCAGTCTTAAGTGGAATGATTGTTCTTGGTTACTAAATAAAAGGGTTTGGCTTTCTAGTCTAAAAAAGTAGAAATGAAAATTTAAATCAAAGACAATTAATTTAATTATAATTAACAAAGACTTGTATTAAACTTAAGATTAAAATTAAGATTGAAATTAAAGTTCAAATTACAGTTAAAATATAAATTGTGAAATAAACATAAAGAAACAGTAAGCAGACAAACAGTAACACTACAAGAGAATTTATTCGGAACTTTTACCCTTGGTTCGGAACTTTTACTCATCCGGAACTTATCCTTCATTCGGAACTTCCATTCATCCGGAAGTTTGGGAACTCATTCGGAAGTTTCTGATTCGGAACTTCTACACTCATCCGGAACTTGCTGATTCGGAAGTTTTGGACTTCCGAATGAAGCCCCTTGGTTCGGAACTCAATGATTCGAAGTCACTGTTCACTGATGCGGAACTTACTGGTTCGGAAGTGATTGGTTCGGAACTTTCTACTTCGTTCGGAACTTTTGTTTGGTTCGGAAGTTTTAAACTGGTTCGGAACTTTTTAAAGGTAAACTCATTCGGAACTTTTAACTGACTCGGAACTTTTGAAAACACAACTCATTCGGAAGTTACTATTCACTGATTCGGAACTTCTGGAAAACCCAGATACAGTAAGAATACCCGAAGAACAAGGAAACTATTTTTAATCCAAAAATCACCAAGTTTTTCACCAAAAACTAAAATAAATCAATCACAAAGCATCTACTAATCATAAACTGCTAATCCCATCAACAAAAACACAAATCCAAACAACTTTTGAAGATCAAATCAAGAAAAATGAAGACTTAACAACTTGAAGATAAAGATGATGATGAACAAGATAAAATGGAAAGATTAAACAAAACTTTGTATTGAATGATTAATGTTTTAACAAGATCAAACAAGAATTAAAATAACAAGATTTAGAAAACAAAGATTAAAATCACCAATCACCCTAGTGGTGATGGTGATGAAACGGAACAGAGAGAAAGAAAATGGGGGAGAAGAAAAAACTAAGCTAACTCCTGGATGTGTGTGAGGGGAGGGCTATTTATAGCCTTGTCTTTTGGTTGGTGAGTGGGCTTTCTCCCGTTCTTCTTGTCTTTTCGTCTTTTCAGAAAAGTTTCCGTTTTCGATTCTGATTTGGGATTTGTCGTCGATTAAATTCAACTCGTCTTTTAATTTCTTCGTTTAATAGACTTGAGTTTCTTCGACTTATATAAATCTTCCATCTTTGGTCCTTTTCTTCGATAAATCTTCGAATAGGCCCAGTGACTTCAAATCTTTTGCATCTCTTGGACAATAGACTTTATCTTGAGTCTTTTTCTTCAGTAAAACCCGTGCAATCCCATGTTTTCTTCAATACTCATCCGGTTGTCTCTGAAAACACAATAAACACAAAAACCACGCATAATTCCAAACAAATGATATTAAATACGTGTTTTGGTCTCGTTTTAGCCCGAATTAAGTGGTAAAAGGATGGGTGTTTACACACCTATCAAATCCCCTACACTTGACCATTGCCATGCCCTCATGCAATGCTTAGTGATAAAGCAATTTTACATTTTTCTCATAATTAATCAACCTTGGCCTTATTTAAATTCTACTAAACAAAAATTAAAGAAGTAAAACTTCAAAGGTAACAAAGGGATAGAAAACCATTTTCTCTTTGAAAATAGCTACATGGAAATAACTTGCAAAGAAATCGATGACTTACATTAGGGCTTTGGTGCTGCGAAGATTTATCACCCTCAAGTTTCACGTTCCCCAAACTAAGCTTAAAAACGAGATCATTGTTATTATAAGTTAGCAATTCAAACACTTACACACATGGCTTAATTAAATGCTTAAACTCCCTTATTCCTATGTGTATCTCTTATATTTTATTTTTGTCTTAGAATGATCATGAAGATGCATTTTTGGACTTATTTCGATAGTTTATTAGGGTTGAAAGCAAAGTAGGACGATTTGATCAATAGTTAGCTAAAGGACAAAATCTCTTAAAACTGCTTCTCGGGATATCAAAAAGTTCATATCTTGGCATAACTTGGTTCACGATTTGAGACCTTTCTCGGGCCGATATTTGGCATGTACTTCATACTTCATATCTTCGAGAGACGTTCTTGAGATAATGGTCTTCTCATCATAATAGAGTTTCTTCGCTTGGAGACTTTTGAGGGGTACTCCAACTTTGTTGACCACGACTTCATGATTATTTCTTCAATCTCTAATTGGGATTTTGAGATACAACGATCCGCCTCCTTTTCGGACTTGGATCTATTTATCCTCATACCTTGTTAGGGTCTTTTTGGATAGACTTCTCCATGATCTTTATGGGAGTTGATTGCTTTTCGTCGTGAGTCTTGATCCTTCATATTGATTTTAGGAATAATGCTTTTCACATCACTTTGGATCTTCAGCAATAAAATTGAATCCTCATGCCTTGTTAGGGCCTTTTCGGACTCGCCAATCTTCGCGCCCCGCTTCATAAGTTATGCCTTGGCTATGAACTCTTATCATTACCGAGCAACTTTTAAACGATCTTGGGCTAGAAGCTAAGTAACTTTTCAAATCGTACGACCTTACTTATTGCAGATAAATTATTAGCAAGTGATGGGAGAATAGGCAAATAATTACACCAAGTGAGCTTGCGCAAGAATACCGACTTATAATTGACTCTATCATTTCTCGTCCTCCACAATTTAAAATCTCAAGTAATGAGATTCGTGGACACTTAGCCTAATAAACCAATTAAGGTTTACATGGTTAAGGATACTAGCTAGAATAAACTTGGATAAGTCTATTCGGGTTGAGTCAAAATAAACGCAACGGGCCTAATATGTCAAAGACTTCTAAACTAGCTACACCTCTTTATTAATATTTTTGACTTTATTGCGGAATATATACATATGAAAGCAACGATAAAAATTTAAAAATTACAACTAAATGGCCAAAGTTAATAAAAAATTTGAAAAATGTTGAAAAATATGATTTTCCGGTTAATTGAAGGCATTTTCATGGAAAAGTCCACTTAAAACTTCGATAGAAGTCCCCCCTACACTTAAGATAAACATTGTCCTCAATGTTTAAGCATGTGGGAAAAGTTTCCCCTATACTTATGACATTGTGCACGTTGGTTAACTCAAGCTAAGGAAGAGACGACTAACGTGATCAATTTCAAATGTGAGTATGAAGAAAATTGAATCACGATAGTTGAGAGATAGAACCGGATTTCGGATAACACGGGAGCATGGTTCTTCAAAGATTCCAAGAGTGCACTTATCCCTGTAATCACACCATACAAAGACAAACACATATAGAAGTCCCCCCCCTACACTTAGGGGATTAAAACATAAAAGGATAGATACTCGGGCTGCCTCCCGAGGAGCGTTTGTTTTTGATAACCGAGTCACGAGCCTGACTCGACCCAAAATTAGTTCATGGGGAACGTGGTGAGGGATGGAATCACCTCCTGAGAGGTGTCCTCACCAAAGTACAACTTCACTCGTTGGCCATTCACCTTAAAATTTGGTCCATCAGGTTGAGCGAGCTCGAGAGTACCATATGGAAAAATTTGGGCAATGGTGAATGGGCCGGACCAACAAGATTTGAGCTTTCCCGAGAAGATTTTCAACCGAGAGTTAAAAAGTAAGACTTTGTCTCCAACATGGAACTCTCGGTTTTTAATCTTGGTGTCGTGAATGAGCTTAGTCCTTTCCTTATAGATTAAAGAATTTTCATAAGCCTCATTACGGAGTTCATTCAGCTCATTGAGTTGGATCTTGCGTAGGTCACCGGCTTTGTTTATATCAAAATTAGCCCACTTCAAGGCCCAATAAGCCTTGTGCTCCAACTCAATGAGGAGGTGGCACGCTTTCCCGTACACAAGACGATAAGGCGTACAGCCGATCGGGGTCTTGTAAGCAGTACGGAAAGCCCACAAAGCATCATCAAGTTTATCAGCCCATGAGGCACGATGCTCTCCCATGGTCCTTTCAAGAATTCGCTTCAGTCCTCGGTTGGATATTTCAGCCTGGCCATTAGTTTGTGGGTGGTAGGCTGTGGAAAGACGATGGTTTACACCGTACTTAGCCATGACTCTAGCAAATTGGTCATTGCAGAAATGAGTCCCACGATCACTAATAATGGCGCGAGGCACACCGAATCTAGCGAAAAGAGCTTTCAAAAAGTTACAAACCACCCTTGCGTCATTAGTAGGCAAAGCTTTGGCTTCAACCCACTTTGAAACGTAGTCAACGGCTACAAGGATGTATTTGTTTCCTTTAGAAGAAGGGAATGGCCCCATAAAGTCGATACCCCAAACATCAAAAATTTCACACTCTTGAATAAAACTCTGAGGCATCTCGTCTTTATGTGTGATTTTGCCTTGCTTTTGGCAAACATCACATCGTTTGACCATATCATGAGCGTCACGGTATATGGAGGGCCAATAAAATCCCGAATCAAACACTTTTTTAGCGGTGTAGTTGGGACCAAAGTGACCACCAGTGGGTCCTTTGTGGCAAGCATCAAGGATTTCCGACGCTGCCGGTCCATCAACACATCGGCGAATAATCAGGTCGGCACATTGTTTGAATATGTAAGGGTCGTCCCAAAAGTAAGTCTTGATGTCGGTGAAGAACTTTTTCTTTTGCTGGGACGTCAACCCTTCCTTGAGAATTCCACCCGCCAAGTAGTTTGCAAAGTCCGCAAACCACGGGGTTTCATTCGGCTTCGAGTTTATAGACATTAAGGTCTCCAAGGGAAAAGAATCATTGATTTCTTTGGTCGGATGATCCCCTTGGTAAGGATCCTCAAGTCTGCTAAGATGGTCCGCGGCTAGGTTTTCTGCTCCTTTTTTATCGCGGATTTCGATTTTAAATTCCTGGAGCAGCAAAACACAGCGAAGAAGTCTTGGTTTGGAATCTTGCTTTGTCAACAAGTACTTCAGCGCGGAATGATCGGTATACACAATGGTGGTAGAAAGGACAAGATAGGGGCGGAATTTTTCAAAAGCATAGACAACAGCTAAAAGCTCTTTTTCGGTTGTCGTATAATGCAATTGTGCCCCTGTCATTGTCTTGCTAGCGTAATGGATCGGTTGGAAGTGTTTGTTCACTCTTTGTCCAAGAACCTCTCCAATAGCAAAATCACTAGCATCGCACATCAACTCAAAAGGAAGCTCCCAATTAGGGGTAACCAAGAC
This sequence comes from Glebionis coronaria, assembly GCA_025667525.1. Lineage (NCBI taxonomy): Eukaryota > Viridiplantae > Streptophyta > Magnoliopsida > Asterales > Asteraceae > Glebionis > Glebionis coronaria. Next base: position 177,283,314 of record CM046874.1, read on the forward strand.
GGGTGCCTTAGTTAGCTTATCCTTAAGCGAGTTGAAGGCTTCAAGGCACTCTTTGGAGAAGATAAAAGGAGTATCTTTTTCCAAGAGATGGGTCATCGGGCGAGCGATTTGAGAAAAATCTTTGATGAATCGACGATAGAAGCCCGCATGACCCAGAAAACTTCTCACACCCTTCACGGTTGAAGGTGGAGGCAACTTTGCGATAACATCGACTTTAGCACGGTCAACTTCAAGACCGGCTTTCGAGATCTTATGTCCAAGCACGACGCCTTCTTTTACTATAAAATGGCATTTTTCCCAATTCAGAACAAGGCGAGTGTCTTCGCACCGCTTTAGCATACGTTCTAAATTGGCAAGGAAAGCAGAGAAGGAATCCCCGAAGACCGAGAAATCATCCATGAAGACTTCCATGGTTTGTTCAACCATGTCATGGAAGATAGCTAACATGCACCTTTGGAAAGTCCCGGGCGCATTACATAAGCCAAAAGGCATTCTTTTGTAAGCAAATGTGCCATAGGGACAAGTGAATGTAGTCTTCTCTTGATCTTGGGGATCGATGGGTATTTGAAAATAACCCGAGAAACCATCAAGAAAGCAGTAATATTCATTACCGGCTAAACGTTCAAGCATTTGGTCCATAAAAGGTAGAGGGAAATGATCTTTTCTCGTGGCATCATTGAGTTTGCGGTAGTCTATACAAACTCTCCACCCAGTAACGAGACGAGTGGGAATCAACTCGTTGTGTTCATTGGGAACAACGGTTATTCCGCCCTTCTTGGGCACACAATGGATTGGACTAACCCACGGTGAATCCGAAATAGGGTAAATCATACCCGCATCAAGAAGTTTGATAACCTCTGTTTTGATGACTTCATGGATTTTTGGATTCACCCTTCGTTGACTTTGAATGGTGGGCTTAAAGTCGTCCTCCATGAGAATTTTGTGTGTGCAGAAGTGAGGATCAATTCCACGAATATCGGAGATCTTCCAAGCGATAGCCTTCTTATGATCTTTCAACACAGCGACAAGTCGGGCTTTCTCTTCATCCTTCAAATCCTTAGCAATGATGACTGGCGACTTCTTCTCTTCTTCGAGGAATACATACTCAAGATGGGGTGGCAACTCCTTAAGTTCTAAATCCGGAGGATTGTCGACGGGAGGCGTATTCGAAGTCGGAATCTCGATAGCAATGACCGTGGGAGATGGAGGGGAAGGATTGTCTTCTCTGAGGAGGTTTGCAATGAAGCTGAGATCGTCATCCCAAGTGGCAGTAGAATCGTCATTGTCTTGCTTCACATCTTCCAAGGTGGCTTCCAAATCTTTCCAAAGGAAATCACTTTCACCAAATAGAGATAGTGATGAGTCAATAGAGGATACGGTCTCAACATTGGGAAGAGAGGTAGGAATGTTTTTACAAGCATCCTTGAAGTGTTCTTCACAAGCCTCATCAAGAACGTCAATACAATTAACACTCTCGTAAGAATAAGGCTGTTTAGAGAGCTTTCCCATGTTGAAGACTACTTTATCGTCACCCACTCTCATGATAAGCTCACCAGCTTCAACATCGATGAGAGTGCGACCGGTCCTCAAGAATGGACGACCAACAATGAGTGGCACACGGGGGTCCATCTCGTAGTCGACGACAACAAAATCGGCAGGGAAGGTGAATTTGTCGACTCCTACAATGACGTCTTCGGCTATCCCCACTGGATAAGCAACCGTACGGTTAGCTAATTCCAAAGTCATTTTGGTGGGGACTAGCTCTGGGAGAGATAATTGCTTCCAAACACTTAGAGGCATGAGATTAATACTGGCACCTAGGTCGGCTAGGGCCATGCAATTCTCTACTCCCGGGAAATTGCAAGGGATAAGAAAACGACCCGGATCACCAAGCTTGATTGGCAATTTCCTTAAGAGCACTGCAGAGCAGTTCTCATTAAGTTGGGTGTTGGCGAGATCGAGGAGCTTTTCCTTGTCGCTCAGAAGGTCATTAAACATTTTGGCGTATTTGGGCATGTGAGCGAGAGCCTCAGCGAAGGAGATATTGAAATTCAGTTGTTTGAACATTTTAAGGAAATTCGAAACCTGAATATCATCCTTGCTCTTTTGCTTCTCTTTCCTCAACCTTGAAGGATAAGGTATATTAGAAGAAGAGAAGGCTTTAGGGGAATAGGATCACTCACAACCACGGGTGGAGGAGGGGTAGAATGAAGAGGTGGAGAAATTGGGGAAGGAGAAGGATGAGGAATAGGAGCAGGCGACTCGTTCTCCTTAGTCACAACCACTGGTGGAGGTATAGGAAGCTCGGGTTCCTTGGTACCTTTACCACTTCGAGTAGTGATTGCTTTCATCTCCCCTCTTGGGTTCGCAACGGTGTTACTCGGAAGAGTACCCGAAGAAGAGGGTTGATTACCTTGGAAGAAACTAGCCATCATGTTCCTCAGGTCATTTGTTTGGCTATCCAACGTATTTCTCATATCGGCTCTCAAATCATTTCCTTGCTTGACCAAGTCTGCCTTCAAATTGCGCACTTCCTCTTGGAGATTTCCCACTATCACATCATTGGTCCTCATATAGGTTGCGACCTCTTGGTGTAATGCAGTGGTGGCTTGGTTGGGAGGAGCATTGTATGCAGGTGGTTGGTAAGCAGGTTGTTGGTAGACTTGATTGTTACGTTGAGGTGGTTGTTGCTGCTTATGAGGTGGGATGTATGGTTGTCGAGGTTGTTGTTGTTGTTGAGGAGGGCGGTTAAGGTTTTGTTGTTGGTTTGGGTTGGTAGGAGGGAAACCAGGTGGTGAAAGATAGTTGTTTGATCGATAGCTAAGCAAATTACGGTCACCTTGAGGTCTGGCTTGATAAGCAGGTTGAGGATAGGTGCCATATGCCGCATTTACATTCTCAGCAGGGTAATCTTGGGTGGCGGTACAAGTTGTGTAAGAGTGAGGACCACCGCATATCTCACAAGGTTGGCTGACCGCGTTCACTTGTGCGTTTTTGGCGTTGTTGCTGTTGTTGTTGCTGACGGTGTGGGTGACAAGCGATTCAAGAAGCGTGGTGATTTTGTCAAGTCGCTTGTCGCTGTCATTAGTGCTAGCACTAGCGACATTGGTCCGAACACTCTTGGTTTGCACACGAGATTTGTTCTCAATGATGTCCCAAGCAGCATTGGAAGTCTTAGCCAATATATTGCCCCCCGAGGCACTGTTCAGTGAATCTTGGTCACTCATGCTTAAACCATTGTAAAAAGTATTGATTTGATGTACTTTGGTAAAACCATGTTGTGGGCATTTTCTTAAAAGATCTTTAAAGCGATCCCAAGATTCACTGAATGACTCATCGTACTTTTGTTCAAAATTTATGATCTCATTCCGCAAAGCGGTAGTACGAGAGGGTGGAAAAAAGTAGTTGATAAACTTTGTTTCCAAATCCGTCCACGAGAGAATACTCTGTGGCGGTTCCTTAGCAAGCCAATTCCGGGCTTGTCCCTCTAAAGAAAAGGGAAAAAGTTGTAACCTTATAACCTCTTGTGGAACTCCATTGAACTTGACCGTGTTGGTGAGTTGTAGAAATCTCTTGATGTGGTCGTGTGGATCATCAATGGTTCGTCCCAAGAATGGTTGAGCGGAGACCATCTGGATAAAGCCTGATTTTAGCTCGAAATTGTTGGCGGCAATTGGTGGGATAACAATTGGATCCGTGTTGCCATCGACATGAGCTTGCAGCAATTCAATCATTGGGCGGTTATCCGGAAGGTGCTCATTGTTGTTGTTATTATTCATGTTGTTGTTGTTATTATTGTTTGGAGGTGGTACACTGGCCATGTCTAAGTGATCGAGAGGCTCGGGCTCTTGATATGACGTGGATCGAGTGCGCATACACCTGCAAAAGAACGAACAAAGAAAAGCAAAGCACAAATATTTTTGGTTTTTATGTTTTTTAATTTTTTTGTATTTTTGAAAATTTTATATTTTTTAGTTGTTTTTGAAAATTTTCTTGATAAAGTAACGTTCACAGGGAACGGATCCCAAAATCCAAGTTCTCACAAAAAACTTTTGATCTTAACGAGAAGAGCCGGTAGCGGCGCCATTTGATATACGGTTTTTGCTAGGTTCAATTTTACTCTCGATATCCTCTCGAATTGATCTCAGTCTTAAGTGGAATGATTGTTCTTGGTTACTAAATAAAAGGGTTTGGTTTTCTAGTCTAAAAAAGTGGAAATGAAAATTTAAATCAAAGACAATTACTTTAATTATAATTAACAAAGACTTGTATTAAACTTAAGATTAAAATTAAGATTGAAATTAAAGTTCAAATTACAGTTAAAATATAAATTGTGAAATAAACATAAAGAAACAGTAAGCAGACAAACAGTAACACTACAAGAAAATTTATTCGGAACTTTTACCCTTGGTTCGGAACTTTTACTCATCCGGAACTTATCCTTCATTCGGAACTTCCATTCATCCGGAAGTTTGGGAACTCATTCGGAAGTTTCTGATTCGGAACTTCTACACTCATCCGGAACTTGCTGATTCGGAAGTTTTGGACTTCCGAATGAAGCCCCTTGGTTCGGAACTCAATGATTCGGAAGTCACTGTTCACTGATGCGGAACTTACTGGTTCGGAAGTGATTGGTTCGGAACTTTCTACTTCGTTCGGAACTTTTGTTTGGTTCGGAAGTTTTAAACTGGTTCGGAACTTTTTAAAGGTAAACTCATTCGGAACTTTTAACTGACTCGGAACTTTTGAAAACACAACTCATTCGGAAGTTACTATTCACTGATTCGGAACTTATGGAAAACCCAGATACAGTAAGAATACCCGAAGAACAAGGAAACTATTTTTAATCCAAAAATCACCAAGTTTTTCACCAAAAACTAAAATAAATCAATCACAAAGCATCTACTAATCATAAACTGCTAATCCCATCAACAAAAACACAAATCCAAACAACTTTTGAAGATCAAATCAAGAAAAATGAAGACTTAACAACTTGAAGATAAAGATGATGATGAACAAGATAAAATGGAAAGATTAAACAAAACTTTGTATTGAATGATTAATGTTTTAACAAGATCAAACAAGAATTAAAATAACAAGATTTAGAAAACAAAGATTAAAATCACCAATCACCCTAGTGGTGATGGTGATGAAACGGAACAGAGAGAAAGAAAATAGGGGAGAAGAAAAAACTAAGCTAACTCCTGGATGTGTGTGAGGGGAGGGCTATTTATAGCCTTGTCTTTTGGTTGGTGAGTGGGCTTTCTCCCGTTCTTCTTGTCTTTTCGTCTTTTCAGAAAAGTTTCCGTTTTCGATTCTGATTTGGGATTTGTCGTCGATTAAATTCAACTCGTCTTTTAATTTCTTCGTTTAATAGACTTGAGTTTCTTTGACTTATATAAATCTTCCATCTTTGGTCCTTTTCTTCGATAAATCTTCGAATAGGCCCAGTGACTTCAAATCTTTTGCATCTCTTGGACAATAGACTTTATCTTGAGTCTTTTTCTTCAGTAAAACCCGTGCAATCCCATGTTTTCTTCAATACTCATCCGGTTGTCTCTGAAAACACAATAAACACAAAAACCACGCATAATTCCAAACAAATGATATTAAATACGTGTTTTGGTCTCGTTTTAGCCCGAATTAAGTGGTAAAAGGATGGGTGTTTACACACCTATCAATCACACACAAACATAAGTACTGTAAATGAAAGGACTAAACAATGTCCATGGAAAGAGTATCAAGTATAGATAAATTCATAAAGTAAAGAAGTCTAGAAAGCTTCTAGTCCATATGCACGTACGCTTAAAGTCTACGAGCGTCCCTGAGTACATGCCGTTTTGGGAACATGAAAAGGAAAACGGCTGAGTAATACGCTCAGTGCACGGATGTACAAGTAAAGCATGAATAATATAAGCATTTAAGCATGAAACAGCGGAAGAAACTAAGTCTTGGATAACCCGGTTATGTCTTAGTAAAACTGGTTTTATAGTTTGAAAAGCCTTATGTTTATCTTGTAAAAACTGTTAAACGTATTTTACCATTAGCCAATATAGGTCATGAAATAACAACGTGCATGAATCTGTAGTGCATGAATCTGTAGTACTGTACGAAGATGGTCTTCGTGTTCCTCCTTGGACTTAGAGAAAATCAGGATGTCATCGATTAAGACAATGACGAACTTGTCCAGAAATTCATGGAAGATTCTATTCATCAAATCCATGAACACTGTTGGAGCATTGGTCAGGCCGAATGGCATTACTACGAATTCGTAGTGGCCATAGCGTGTACGGAAAGCAGTCTTGGCGATGTCCTGCTCCTTAACCCGTAGCTGATGGTATCCTGACCTTAGATCAATCTTGGAGAAATGTTTGGCCCCTTGGAGTTGGTCAAACAGATCGTCTATACGTGGGAGTGGATACATATTCCTGATAGTAATCTTGTTGAGCTCGCGATAGTCTATGCAAAGACGCATACTGTCGTCCTTCTTCTTAACAAATAAGACCGGTGCGCCCCATGGAGATGCGCTCGGTTGAATGAAACCTCGTTCCAGAAGTTCTTACAGTTGATCCTTCAGTTCCTTTAACTCTATGTGAGCCATGCGATAAGGAGCCTTAGAAATCGGCTCAGCTCCTAGGACGAGCTCGATATTAAATTCCACTTCACGTGCAGGTGGTATGCCCGGAAGTTCTTCTGGAAATACATCTTGAAATTCTGACACTAACGGTTGATCCTGAATTGATGGGGATTCAGCACGCATGTCGTGAATCGTAGCTAGATAACCCTCGCAGCCATGTGACAGTAGTGCACATGCTTGTAGGGTTGATATGATTTGTACAGACTTACCGGGTAGGAACCCGTTGTGAATGTACTCTGGTGCATTAACATCACCGAAGATGACTCGATATGAATGGTAGTCTATAGTAGCATGATGCTTGGATAGCCAATCCATGCCCAAAATCATGTCAAAGGCATTCATGTCCAGCGGAAGTGCATCAACAGGACGAACCTTAGCGTCAAACTCTAGGGAAAGACTCTTGTACACATGGTGAAAAGTACATAGTCTCTCAAAGGAGTGGAAATACTGAGTCTATTTTCTAGTGGCATGGGGAGTATCCTAACATTCTTGGCATAAGCAGTAGAAATGATCGAGTGAGTAGCACCCGTATCAAATAAAACGCATGCAGCTTGACCATACATATACAAGATTCCAGTGATGGTACCTGTAGACTTGTTGGCCTGATCGCGAGATGTCGTGTAAACGCGTCCAGTGGTAGGAGGCGGCTTGGTGTCAGCATGTCCCGATGTGCCCTCCATCTCGTCCTTGCGGCAGTCCTTCATGCGATGGCCAGGAAGACCACACTTGAAGCATGCGTCACTGTCGCGGCGACATGGCCCTGGGTGCCTACGGTGGCAAGTAGAGCAAAGAGGATGAGTATATCCTCCAGCAGGTGTCCTGACTGGCTGAGAACCTGATAAGACATTATACGTGAGGCATGATAATAGGGTACAAAGGACAATGCGGATAATCGTAAGATTGAATACTAGTAATAGCTGGATGGCTAGGCTGTGAACCTCTCTGGTTCTGGTCCCTACCGTTTCCATGGTTCCTAGTAGAAGATTTGCTAATGTGTCAGAATTATGAGTTATAACATGAAATCATAAGAAAAATGCGTAAGTATAAGGACCTGCTGTTGTTGGAGTGTCCAGCGTTGTTACAGTAATTATCATTACTGCCATGCTTATCCGTAGCAGAACGGTCGTTAGTCTGACCGTTCCCTTGGGCTGATTAGGTTGCTGCTGAGTAGCCGGCTGAGACCGGTCCCCAGTCTTCTGCCTAGAAGATACAATTTAAAGAGATGAAAATTAACATATACTGAAAGAATACGGATTGGTCACCGCTTGAATACGAATGTTTACCTCTTCTCGGGTCTCTCTGCTTCCCCGAACTCATCTCTCTCCTACAACATCTCTAGCTTACGTGCTGCATCGGCCACTTGTGCTACCGTATCCAACGGAGCACCTTCTAAGTTATTGGCAATCATTGGATTAAGGGCCCAACGAAACTGTTGTGCCTGCTCTTCAGTGGTGCCCGCAGCTGCTCTCAGGACACCGGCGAATCGAAGGAAACGCTGCATGAAGTCATTGCTGTCTTCCTCAAGTCGTTGTCTAATGGTGTAGTATTCCCTCATGAGCCTATTCCTTCCTTCCGTGGGAAAAATGCTAGGCGGGGGAGGATAGTTGTCATTCTGATGAAGGATGTCTTGCAAATCTGCATTGGCAGCTGCAACCATCTCCCGGATATTGTTTGTGTTTGCCATCTGACAGTATAACATAAAATACATGATTAAACTGATCAAAACATAAAATATATACATGGAAAAAAAAATTTATACCAATAAATCATGAGAAAAATTTTATGAAGGAAAAATTTGTACATGAATGCATGATGTAGTTTTATGAAAACTTTTGAATGCTCGAGAGTGAACGCCTATGGTCAGTTCACAAAAAATAAAAGACATGGCGAGGGGACGCCTATGGGTCGGTCCCAAATTTAAAAGTTTCGATAAAACACATGCGACTAAATAGGGCCAGTCCTGTACCAACCATTACTTAGTCATAAACCTGCGACAATGACATATATATGTATGCATGAAAGTGATGAATGCATGAAAACCGATTGTCAGTTCTAGGAAGACCATAGTGACTACCCACTAATCACAGGTCGTGTTTTGAAAGACTACAGGTCGAAGCCTTAGCTCTGATACCATAATTATAACACCCTATTTTGATAAATGGAATGTCACGCGTGATTATGGCGTGTCATCAAAGCATACAAGGATAAATATCTAAACATTACATGACCATAAAAGGGAAATACCGGAATCAAACATCGGTAGTCCAAAAGTAGAACTCATCACACACAAACATAAGTACTGTAAATGAAAGTACTAAACAATGTCCATGGAAAGAGTATCAAAGTATAGATAAATGCATAAAGTAAAGAAGGCTAGAAAGCTTCCAGTCCATATGCACGTACGCTTAAAGTCTACGAGCGTCCCTGAGTACCTGTCATTTTGGGAACATGAAAAGGAAAACGGCTGAGCAATACACTTAGTGCACGGATGTACAAGTAAAGCATGAATAATATAAGCATTTAAGCATGACACAGCGGAAGAAATTAAGTCCTGGATAACCCGGTTATGTCTTAGTAAAACTGGTTTTATAGTTTGAAAAGCCTTATGTTTATCTTGTAAAAATTGTTTAACATATTTTACCATTAGCCAATATAGGTCATGAAATATCAACGTGCATGAATACTTGGAGGGGTGACCTCGTCATGCAAATTAGAGGGGCTGCCTCTAATTTAATATACTAGTTTTGGGTAGGAGGGATCAGCTCCTTGTGAAGGATGCAAGGCACACACCACATTCACACTAAGTAATTTGCTGAAAACATGTAACTAGGATGCACCCATACGTCCCACATGATAAATATAATAATATGGCTAAAAGCTGAAGGGACGCCACGAGCAATCTCTCCGCCGTGGGGAAGTCATAACACCAGTGCCTCTAGTGTTATGGTTATGGTACCTCCATAACTAGGTGAAACTGGTCATGCATGTATATGGCTTTAGGTATTCTAACTAAACATACGCAATCAAAACATATAAAACATATACTAGGGAAAACAGTTGGCTGCATACGGGGAATCCTAATAAGGAAAGAATGTCCATACTGAAAGGACGGAGAATCCGTACCTTCTTTCCAGTGAACGAAGAAGACGAACGGAAGAGAGTCCTACTTCGGTAAGACTAATGCTACATAAATACATACGTGTATAAGTATCTGATTACTGAGTACATAACTGGTTTTATATCATGTCTTAGCTTGTTTTATATGTTCATGTCATGTTTTACTGTTTTAAGCTTTATACTGTGTTTATCATATATTCTGTCTATTCTGATTAAGTATTACTTGTATTTCATGTATTCTTATACTTGTTGTGTAATAATAAGTAACTTTCTAAAAATAGCAGGTTTCCTAAAATAGCAAGTTTCCAAAAATAGAAAGTTTCTAAAAATTGAATTACTGCTTAAAATAGATAAGTTTCTAAAAATAGAAAGTTTCCATAAATAGATTAGCTGTCTTAAATAAATAAGTTTCTAAAAATAGAAAGTTTCCATAAATAGATATAAGCTGGTTAATTAAGCTAATTATATAAGCTTAAGTGTTTTCTGATTATTATTCTAAGTCATGTGATTATATAGTATAGTTTATTAATTATTACATATAAATTAAATAAACTGTAGGTTAAAGTATTTAATTAAATATAACATGATTTTAATTAAATAAAGGTAAAATACTTAGCTTAAAACATGTATTATTAACTATTAATAATAACCTAAGTCATGTAAATTAATTAATTATAGTCATGGTTTTTAATAATTAATTAATTATATAGTCTAATTAAAAATAGATACTTAGGTTAAAATTCATGAATTAATAATTAAATTAATAACCTAAGTCATGTAAATTAAATTAATCATGTTCATGTTTTTAATTAATTTAATTTAAGTCTAAAAAATGACATAACTTGTAAAAATCATAAACCTTGAAAAATGATTCATGAACCGGACCCGTGATTAAAAACCCATAAATCGGACCCGTAACCATCAGCATACCCCGACCAAGGTAGGGTTTCCCCTTGCCCTTGCTGCTGCCGTGACACCACCACCACCATACCGAGACCATATGGTCTCGCTGGTGTGAATTAAGCCAAGCCGAGACCCCTATGGGGCTCGGTAAGGCGCCGACTAGAAACAAAACACCCCTAAACCCATGATTTGATTTAACCCATGATTATTAACATGTTTAAAATACTTTTTTTAATTACTTAATTAAAAACATCATGATTTTATGTTATTCAATAAATCAAAACATAAAAAGAAAAGGGTTAAAGGTTATACCGAATACGTGAATCGAATAAGGACGAACACACAACGATCCTTGTAAAAATTCCTAGATCAAAATCAACCCGAACACCCTTTGGTGATGCTTAAACCCGGCGGCCAAGGAGCAAGAAAAGAAGAACTAGGGTTTTTATTATTTTCTAGATTTTGTAAATATGAAACATGTTTTACCTTAATTCCCTAGTTAGTAAAATTACATGGGCCAAGCCCATGTTTCTTGTGTATGCCGCGGGTAGGGGGCCCCACATGGGGTAACCCGTACCTTTTTCCGTGTCTAAATTTAATAATGTGTTCTCGTGTTCATAAATTACGTGTTCTAGTTAGTTATCGATCGTGACTTGGTTATTCGTGTTCGTAATAAATATATATACATACATAATATTAGCTCGTGATTAATTTACGTTCATGATTTCATGTTCGTATGTTCGTGATTATAATTATTATTGGAATAATTATCGTGAGTTAATACGTAATAAATACTTATCGTGTTATAACACGTACGTAATACTTGTAATTCTTATTCATGAAACGTAAAAGTGCTATAAAAGGAAAGTTCTAATCATGTACGTACGATCCTAAGGGTACTATTCATGGTAAAAGCATGCGGGTTTTACAACACTTGAATGGATTCGTTAAGACATTCAAAGTCTATGAACTCATGTTTATGCTTTAGAAAAACCTTTTCGCTAAAAAGAATTGATTTTTTAAAAAGCGTTGAACACAATTTTTTTCAAAAATTTCTCAATGATATTCAAAATCTTTCAAAAATTGTGTGTTCAACAACTCCTATCCTCAAAAGTTTAATGTGGATCATATCCTCGTAATGACAATTCCATTGGATCAATTTTTGAGGGGGAGCGCTCCAAAATTCATGCTAAGTTTAACGCATCTTTCTCCCGAAAGTTTTTCAAGACTATTTTTCAAAATATATTTTAATCAAATTTGGTATCTCTAATATCAAACGATTTTATATATTAGAGATAGGGGGAGAAAATGTGATAAAAATGTGATCTAAAGACTCAAGCACTCATGGTTACGAAAAAACCCACAACATCTTTAATTCACGACGTTATTGGTGTCAAAAGGGTGGTTAGGTTTAAGTCCTATGATCCAACCAGAACTGGAGGGATCTTCCCAGGGACAATCCAATAGATTATTAGAAGTCCTTAGGAAAGATGGAGTAGAATGTGAACGTAGCTGAATGCCGACTAAGTACTGATGATAGCACTGGAACAATCACAACAAGGTGCTATTAATGATGTCTTGGTAAGCATTGAAGGGGTTGAAGAATGAAAAAGAAATGTAAGGTAAAGGGTGTAAAGAAATTAGCCCTCCATACGACTTAGGCAGAAACCGGGTCAACGCATCATAGACCTAGTGATGTAATGCACAACCCCTCCCCAGCTAACTCATGCTTCTCTCAAAAGAAGTTTGTTTCATTGTCACGGAGATCAACATGATTTCTATTGACTTTCTCACTCCGAGATAGTTGATATTGAATAGGTGGCATATGCTCCAGCCTTCGACCACTAAAAGTGCACAAATCGAGTCTAGAGCCAAGAGATCAGTCAAATCTCGTTAGGACACACAGATGAAGATCAAGAGAGTCCTACGCTATATCCTTACGATATTGCTAGAACACTCAGAGTGATACTACCTAGTATTCACAATGATGAGTGGAAATCCTTCCAGTGTTAATAATAGATGCATTTTTATGTGGGTTCTATTTTACTCTCGATATCCTCTCGAATTGATCTAGGTCTTAAGTGGAATGATTGTTCTTGGTTACTAAAGAAAAGGGGTTTGGTTTTCTAGTCTAATAAGAAGTGGAAATGAAAATTTAAATCAAAGATAATTACTTTAATTATGATTAACAAAGACTTGTATTAAACTTAAGATTAAAATTAAGATTAAAATTAAAATTGAAATTAAAGTTCAATAAGCATAAAGGAACAGTAAAGCAAACAAACAGTAACCTAAAAGAAAAATTGATTCGGAACCTTAACCTTGGTTCGGAACTTTCATTCATCCGGAACTTAAGAACTCATTCAGAACTCTCTGATTCGGAAGTTACTATTCACTCATTCGGAACTCACTGATTCGGAAGTCTGAAAATTGATTCGGAAGTTTTCTTGATTCGGAAGTTTCCGGATGAGGGGTTGATTCGGAAACTTCCGGATGAAGGCTTGGTTCGGAACTTTTTAAACTTCCGGATGAAGGTACTTGGTTCGGAAGTTTTGAGTTTGATTCGGAACTTTAGCTTTGTTCGGAACTTCTTGCTTGATCCGGAACTTATGCTTGATTCGGAACTTCTGGAAACCCAGAACAGTAGCAGGTAACGAAGAACACGGAGGCAATGTTTAATCCAAAATTCACCAAGTTTTTCACCAAAAACTAAAATAAATCAATCACAAAGCATTTACTAATCATAAACTACTAATCCCATCAATAAAAACACAAATCCCAACAACTTTTGAAGATCAAATCAAGAAAAATAAAAACTTAAGAACTTGAAAATAAAGATGAAGATGAACAAGATTAAATGGAAAGATTAAACAAAACTTTGTATTGAATGATTGATGTTTTGACAAGATAACTCAAAGATTAAAATTACAAGATGAGAAAATTAAAGATGAAAATCACCAATCACCCTAATGGTGATGGTGATGAAAACGGAACAGAGAAAAAAGTGGGGGAGAAGAAGAAAAACTAAGCTAGCTCTAAATGTGTGTGAGGGAACCCTTTATATAGGCTTGTCCTTTAGTTGGTGAGTGGGCTTTCTCCCGTTCTTCTTGTATTTTCGTCTTTTCAGAAAAGTTTCCGTTTTCGATTCTGATTCGGGATTTGTTGTCGATTAAATTCAACTCGTCTTTTAATTTCTTCGTTTAATAGATTTGAGTTTCTTCGACTTATATAAATCTTCCATCTTTGGTCCTTTTCTTCGATAAATCTTCGAATAGGCCCAATGACTTCAAATCTTTTGCATCTCTTCAAATAGACTTTATCTTGAGTCTTTTTCTTCAGTAATACCCGTGCAATCCCATGTTTTCTCCAATATTCATCCGGTTGTCTCTGAAAACACAATAAACACAAAAACCACGCATAATTCCAAACAAATGATATTAAATACGTGTTTTGGTCTCGTTTTAGCCCGAATTAAGTGGTAAAAGGATGGGTGTTTACACACCTATCAAATCCCCTACACTTAACCATTGCCATGCCCTCATGCAATGCTTAGTGATAAAGCAAGCTTACACTTTTCTCATAATTAATCAACCTTGGCCTTATTTAAAATTCTACTAAACAAAAATTAAAGAAATAAAACTTCAAAGATAACAAAGGGATAGAAAATCATTTTCACTTGAAAATAGCTACATGGAAATAACTTGCAAAGAAATCGATGACTTACATTAGGGCTTTGGTGCTGCGAAGATTTATCACCCTCAAGTTTCACGTTCCCCAAACTAAGCTTAAAAACGAGATCATTGTTATTATAAGTTAGCAATTCAAACACTTACACACCTGGCTTAATTAAATGCTTAAACTCCCTTGTTCCTAGGTGTAACTCTTATATTTTATTTTTGTCTTAGAATGATCATGAAGATGCATTTTTGGACTTATTTCGATAGTTTATTAGTGCTGAAAGCAAAGTAGGACGATTTGATCAATAGTTAGCTAAAGGACAAAATCTCTTAAAACTGCTTCTCGGGATATCAAAAAGTTCATATCTTGGCATAACTTGGTTCACGATTTGAGACCTTTCTCGGGCCGATATTTGGCATGTACTTCATACTTCATATCTTCGAGAGACGTTCTTGAGATAATGGTCTTCTCATCATAATAGAGTTTCTTTACTTGGAGACTTTTGAGGGGTTCTCCAACTTTGTTGACCACGACTTCATGATTATTTCTTCAATCTCTAATTGGGATTTTGAGATACAACGATCCGCCTCCTTTTCGGACTTGGATCTATTTATCCTCATACCTTGTTAGGGTCTTTTCGGATAGACTTCTCCATGATCTTTATGGGAGTTGATTGCTTTTCGTCGTGAGTCTTGATCCTTCATATTAACTTTAGGAATAATGCTTTTCACATCACTTTGGATCTTCAGCAATAAAATTGAATCCTCATGCCTTGTTAGGGCCTTTTCGGACTCGCCAATCTTCGCGCCCCGCTTCATAAGTTATGCCTTGGCTATGAACTCTTATCATTACCGAGAAACTTTTAAACGATCTTGGGCTAGAAGCTAAGTAACTTTTCAAATCGTACGACCTTACTTATTGCAGATAAATTATTAGCAAGTGATGGGAGAATAGGCAAATAATTACACCAAGTGAGCTTGCGTAAGAATACCGACTTATAATTGACTCTATCATTTCTCGTCCTCCACAATTTAAAATCTCAAGTAATGAGACTCGTGGACACTTAGCCTAATAAACCAATTAAGGTCTACATGGTTAAGGATACTAGCTAGAATAAACTTGGATAAGTCTATTCGGGTTGAGTCAAAATAAACGCAACGGGCCTAATATGTCAAAGACTTCTAAACTAGCTACACCACTTTATTAATATTTTTGACTTTATTGCGGGATATATACATATGAAAGCAAAGATAAAAATTTAAAAATTACGACTAAATGGCCAAAGTTAATAAAAAATTTGAAAAATGTTGAAAAATAGGATTTTCCGGTTAATTGAAGGCATTTTCATGGAAAAGTCCACTTAAAACTTTGATAGAAGTCCCCCCTACACTTAAGATAAATATTGTCCTCAATGTTTAAGCATGTGGGAAAAATCTCCCCTACACTTATGACATTGTGCACGTTGGTTAACTCAAGTTAAGGAAGAGACGACTAAAGTGATCAATTTCAAATGTGAGTATGAAGAAAATTGAATCACGATAGTTGAGAGATAGAACCGGATTTCGGATAACACGGGAGCACGGTTCTTTAAAAACTTCCAAGAGTGCACTAATCCCTGTAATCACATCACCATACAAAGACAAACACATATAGAAGTCCCCCCTACACTTAGGGGATTAAAATATAAAAGGATAGATACTCGGGCTGCCTCCCGAGGAGCGCTTGTTTTTGATAACCGAGTCACGAGCCTGACTCGACCCAAAATTAGTTCATGGGGAACGTGGTGAGGGATGGAATCACCTCCTGAGAGGTGTCCTCACCAAAGTACAACTTCACTCGTTGGCCATTCACCTTAAAATTTGGTCCATCGGGTTGAGCGAGCTCGAGAGTACCATATGGAAAAATTTGGGCAATGGTGAATGGGCCGGACCAACGAGATTTGAGCTTGCCCGAAAAGATTTTCAACCGAGAGTTAAAAAGTAAGACTTTGTCTCCAATATGGAACTCTCGGTTTTTGATCTTAGAGTCGTGAATGAGCTTAGTTCTTTCCTTATAGATCAAAGAATTTTCATAAGCCTCATTCCGAAGTTCATTCAGCTCATTGAGTTGGATCTTGCGTAGGTCACCGGCTTTGTTTATATCAAAATTAGCCCACTTCAAGGCCCAATAAGCCTTGTGCTCCAACTCAATGGGGAGGTGGCACGCTTTCCCGTACACAAGACGATAAGGCGTACAGCCGATCGGGGTCTTGTAAGCAGTACGGAAAGCCCACAAAGCATCATCAAGTTTATCAGCCCATGAGGCACGATGCTCTCCCACGGTTCTTTCAAGAATTCGCTTTAGTCCTCGGTTGGATATTTCAGCCTGGCCATTAGTTTGTGGGTGGTAGGCTGTGGAAAGACGATGATTTACACCGTACTTAGCCATGATTCGAGCAAATTGGTCATTGCAGAAATGAGTCCCACGATCACTAATAATGGCGCGAGGCACACCGAATCTAGCGAATAGAGCCTTCAAAAAGTTACAAACCACCCTTGCGTCATTAGTAGGCAAAACTTTGGCTTCAACCCACTTTGAAACGTAGTCAACGGCTACAAGGATGTATTTGTTTCCTTTAGACGAAGGGAATGGCCCCATAAAGTCGATACCCCAAACATCAAAAATTTCACACTCTTGAATGAAATTCTGAGGCATCTCGTCTTTATGTGTGATTTTGCCTTGCTTTTGGCAAACATCACATCGTTTAACCATATTGTGAGCGTCACGATATATGGAGGGCCAATAAAATCCCGAATCAAACACTTTCTTTGCGGTGTAGTTGGGACCAAAGTGACCACCGGTGGGTCCTTTGTGGCAAGCATCAAGGAATTCAGACGCTGCCGGTCCATCAACACATCGGCGAATAATCAGGTCGGCACATTGTTTGAATAGGTAAGGGTCGTCCCAAAAGTAAGTCTTGATGTCGGTGAAGAACTTCTTCTTTTGCTGGGACGTCAACCCTTCCTTGAGAATTCCACCCGCCAAGTAGTTTGCAAAGTCCGCAAACCACGGGGTTTCATTCGGTTTCGAGTTTATAGACATTAAGGTCTCCAAGGGAAAAGAATCATTGATTTCTTTGGTCGGATGATCCCCTTGGTAAGGATCCTCAAGTCTGCTAAGATGGTCCGCGGCTAGGTTTTCTGCTCCTTTTTTATCGCGGATGTCGATTTTAAATTCCTGGAGCAGCAAAACCCAGCGAAGAAGTCTTGGTTTGGAATCTTGCTTTGTCAACAAGTACTTCAGCGCGGAATGATCGGTGTACACAATGGTGGTAGAAAGGACAAGATAGGGGCGGAATTTTTCAAAAGCATAGACAACAGCTAAAAGCTCTTTTTCGGTTGTCGTATAATGCAATTGTGCCCCCGTCATTGTCTTGCTAGCGTAATGGATCGGTTGGAAGTGTTTGTTCACTCGTTGTCCAAGAACCGCTCCAATAGCAAAATCGCTAGCATCGCACATCAACTCAAAGGGAAGCTCCCAATTAGGGGTAACCAAGACGGGTGCCTTAGTTAGCTTATCCTTAAGCGAGTTGAAGGCGTCAAGGCACTCTTTGGAAAAGATAAAAGGAGTATCTTTTTCTAAGAGGTGGGTCATCGGGCGAGCGATTTGAGAAAAATCTTTGATAAATCGACGGTAGAAGCCCGCATGACCCAAGAAACTTCTCACACCCTTCACGGTTGAAGGTGGAGGCAACTTTGCGATAACATCGACTTTAGCACGGTCTACTTCGAGACCGGCTTTCGAGATCTTATGTCCAAGCACGACGCCTTCTTTTACCATAAAATGGCATTTTTCCCAATTTAGAACAAGGCGAGTGTCTTCGCACCGCTTTAGCATACGTTCTAAATTGGCAAGGCAAGCAGAGAAGGAATCCCCGAAGACCGAGAAATCATCCATGAAGACTTCCATGGTTTGTTTAACCATGTCATGGAAGATAGCTAACATGCACCTTTGGAAAGTCCCGGGCGCATTACATAAGCCAAAAGGCATTCTTTTGTAAGCGAAAGTGTCATAGGGACAAGTGAATGTAGTCTTCTCTTGATCTTGGGGATCGATGGGTATTTGAAAATAACCCGAGAAACCATCAAGGAAGCAGTAATATTCATTACCGGCTAATCGTTCAAGCATTTGGTCCATGAAAGGTAGAGGGAAATGATCCTTTCTCGTGGCATCATTGAGTTTGCGGTAGTCTATACAAACTCTCCACCCAGTAACGAGACGAGTGGGAATCAACTCGTTGTGTTCATTGGGAACAACGGTTATTCCGCCCTTCTTGGGCACACAATGGATTGGACTAACCCACGGGGAATCCGAAATAGGGTAAATCATACCCGCATCAAGAAGTTTGATAACCTCTGTTTTGATGACTTCATGGATTTTTGGATTCACCCTTCGTTGGCTTTGAATAGTGGGCTTAAAGTCGTCCTCATTGAGAATTTTGTGTGTGCAGAAGTGAGGATCAATTCCACGAATATCCGAAATCTTCCAAGCAATAGCCTTCTTATGAGCTTTCAGCACGGCAACGAGGCGAGTCTTCTCTTCATCTTTCAAATCCGTTGCAATAATGACGGGCGACTTCTTGTTGTTGTCAAGGAACACGTACTCGAGATGTGGCGGCAACTCCTTAAGTTCCAAATCCGGAGGATTTTCGACGGGAGGCGTTTTCAAAGTCGTGGCATCGATAGCAATAACCGTGGGAGATGGAGGCGAAGGATTGTCTTCGGTGAGAAGATTGTCAAAGAAATTCATGTCTTCATCCCCCTCGGTGGGAGAATCATTAGTAGCTAAATTCACATCTCCCATGGTATCTTCAAGATTGTTCCAGAATAAATCACTATCTCCAAATAGAGACAACGATGAATCAATGGAGGACACGGTCTCAACAGTGGGAAGAGAGGTAGGAATACTTTTGCAAGCATCATTAAAGTGTTCTTCACAAGCCTTATCAAGAACGTCAATACAATTAACGCTCTCATATGAATAAGGCTGTTTATACAACTTTCCCATGTTGAAGACTACTTTATCGTCACCCACTCTCATGATAAGCTCACCAGCTTCAACATCAATAAGAGTGCGACCGGTCCTAAGGAATGGACGACCAACAATCAGTGGTACACGGGGGTCCATCTCGTAGTCGACGACAACAAAATCAGCAGGGAAGGTGAATTTGTCGACTCCTACAATGACATCTTCGGCTATCCCCACTGGATAAGCAACCGTACGGTTGGCCAATTCCAAAGTCATTTTAGTGGGGACTAGCTCTGGGAGAGATAATTGCTTCCAAACACTTAGAGGCATGAGATTAATACTGGCACCTAGATCGGCTAGGGCCATGCAATTCTCTACTCCCGGGAAATTGCAAGGGATAAGAAAACGACCCGGATCACCAAGCTTGATTGGCAATTTCCTTAAGAGCACTGCAGAGCAGTTCTCATTAAGTTGGGTGTTGGCAATATCGAGGAGCTTTTCCTTGTCGCTCAGAAGATCTTTAAACATTTTGGCGTATTTGGGCATGTGAGCGAGAGCCTCAGCGAAGGAGATATTGAAATTCAGTTGTTTGAACATTTTAAGGAAATTCGAAACCTGAATATCATCCTTGCTCTTTTGCTTCTCTTTCCTCAACCTTGAAGGATAAGGTATATTGGAAGAAGAGGAAGGCTTTAGGGGAATAGGATCACTCACAACCACGGGTGGAGGAGGGGTAGAAAGAAGAGGTGGAGAAATTGAGGAAGGAGAAGGAGGAGGAATAGGAGCAGGCGACTCGTTCTCCTTAGTTACAATCATCGGTGGAGGTATAGGAAGCTCGGGTTCCTTGGTACCTTTACTACTTCGAGTAGTGATTGCTTTCATCTCCCCTCTTGGGTTCGCAACGGTGTTACTCGGAAGAGTACCCGAAGAAGAGGGTTGATTACCTTGGAAGAAACTAGCCATCATGTTCCTCAGATCATTGGTTTGGCTATCCAACGTATTTCTCATATCGACTCTCAAATCATTTCCTTGCTTGACCAAGTCTGCTTTCAAATTGCGCACTTCCTCTTGGAGATTTCCCACTATCACATCATTGGTCCTCATATAGGTTGCAACCTCTTGGTGTAATGCAGTGGTGGTTTGGTTAGGAGGAGCATTGTATGCAGGTGGTTGGTAAGCAGGTTGTTGGTAGACTTGATTGTTACGTTGAGGTGGTTGTTGCTGCTTGTGAGGTGGGATGTATGGTTGTCGAGGTTGTTGTTGTTGTTGAGGAGGGCGGTTAAGGTTTTGTTGTTGGTTTGGGTTGGTTGGAGGGAAACCAGGTGGTGAAAGATAGTTGTTGGATCGATAGCTAAGCAAGTTACGGTCACCTTGAGGTCTAGCTTGATAAGCAGGTTGAGGATAGGTGCCATATGCCGCATTCACATTCTCAGCAGGGTAATCTTGGGTGGCGGTACAAGTTGTGTAAGAGTGAGGACCACCACATATCTCACAAGGTTGGCTGACAGCGTTCACTTGAGCGTTTTTGGCGTTGTTGCTGTTGTTGTTGCTGACGGTGTGGGTGACAAGCGATTCAAGAAGCGTAGTGATTTTGTCTAATCGCTTGTCGCTGTCACTAGTGCTAGCACTAGCAACATTGGTCCTAACACTCTTGGTTTGCACACGAGATTTGTTCTCAATGATATCCCAAGCAGCATTGGAGGTCTTAGCCAATAAATTACCCCCCGAGGCACTGTTCAGTGAATCTTGGTCACTCATGCTTAAACCATTGTAAAAAGTATTGATTTGATGTACTTTGGTAAAACCATGTTGTGGTCATTTTCTTAAAAGATCTTTAAAGCGATCCCAAGATTCACTGAATGACTCATCGTACTTTTGTTCAAAATTTATGATCTCATTCCGCAAAGCGGTAGTACGAGAGGGTGGAAAAAAGTAGTTGATAAACTTTGTTTCCAAATCCGTCCACGAGAGAATACTCTGTGGTGGTTCCTTAGCAAGCCAATGCCGGGCTTGTCCCTCTAAAGAAAAGGGAAAAAGTTGTAACCTTATCACTTCTTGTGGAACTCCATTGAACTTGACCGTGTTGGTGAGTTGTAGAAATCTCTTGATATGGTCGTGTGGGTCATCAATGGTTCGTCCTAAGAACGGTTGAACGGAGACCATCTGGATAAAGCCTGATTTTAGCTCGAAATTGTTGGCGGCAATTGGTGGTATAACAATTGGATCCGTGTTGCCATCGACATGAGCTTGCAGCAATTCAATCATTGGGCGGTTATCCGGAAGGGGCTCATTGTTGTTGTTATTCATGTTGTTGAAAGGTGGGTTGTTGTTGTTATTATTGTTGTTCGGAGGTGGTATGTTATTGTTGTTTTGTACACTAGCCATGTCTAAGTTATCGAGAGGCTCGGGCTCTTGATAAGACGTGGATCGAGTGCGCATACACCTGCAAAAGAACGAACAAAGAAAAACAAAGCAAAAATATTTTTGGTTTTTATTGTTTTTTAATTTTTAGGATTTTTGAAAATTTTATATTTTTTAGTTGTTTTTGAAGATTTTCTTGAAAAAGTAACGTTCACGGGGAACGGATCCCAAAATCCAAGTTCTCACAAAAAACTTTTGATCTTAACGAGAAGAGTCGGCAGCGGCGCCATTTAATAGATGCATTTTTATGTGGGTTCTATTTTACTCTCGATATCCTCTCGAATTGATCTAGGTCTTAAGTGGAATGATTGTTCTTGGTTACTAAAGAAAAGGGGTTTGGTTTTCTAGTCTAATAAGAAGTGGAAATGAAAATTTAAATCAAAGATAATTACTTTAATTATGATTAACAAAGACTTGTATTAAACTTAAGATTAAAATTAAGATTAAAATTAAAATTGAAATTAAAGTTCAATAAGCATAAAGGAACAGTAAAGCAAACAAACAGTAACCTAAAAGAAAAATTGATTCGGAACCTTAACCTTGGTTCGGAACTTTCATTCATCCGGAACTTAAGAACTCATTCGGAACTCTCTGATTCAGAAGTTACTATTCACTCATTCGGAACTCACTGATTCGGAAGTCTGAAAATTGATTCGGAAGTTTTCTTGATTCGGAAGTTTCCGGATGAGGGGTTGATTCGGAAACTTCCGGATGAAGGCTTGGTTCGGAACTTTTTAAACTTCCGGATGAAGGTACTTGGTTCGGAAGTTTTGAGTTTGATTCGGAACTTTAGCTTTGTTCGGAACTTCTTGCTTGATCCGGAACTTATGCTTGATTCGGAACTTCTGGAAACCCAGAACAGTAGCAGGTAACGAAGAACACGGAGGCAATGTTTAATCCAAAATTCACCAAGTTTTTCACCAAAAACTAAAATAAATCAATCACAAAGCATTTACTAATCATAAACTACTAATCCCATCAATAAAAACACAAATCCCAACAACTTTTGAAGATCAAATCAAGAAAAATAAAAACTTAAGAACTTGAAAATAAAGATGAAGATGAACAAGATTAAATGGAAAGATTAAACAAAACTTTGTATTGAATGATTGATGTTTTGACAAGATAACTCAAAAATTAAAATTACAAGATGAGAAAATTAAAGATGAAAATCACCAATCACCCTAATGGTGATGGTGATGAAAACGGAACAGAGAAAAAAGTGGGGGAGAAGAAGAAAAACTAAGCTAGCTCTAAATGTGTGTGAGGGAACCCTTTATATAGGCTTGTCCTTTAGTTGGTGAGTGGGCTTTCTCCCGTTCTTCTTGTATTTTCGTCTTTTCAGAAAAGTTTCCGTTTTCGATTCTGATTCGGGATTTGTTGTCGATTAAATTCAACTCGTCTTTTAATTTCTTCGTTTAATAGATTTGAGTTTCTTCGACTTATATAAATCTTCCATCTTTGGTCCTTTTCTTCGATAAATCTTCGAATAGGCCCAATGACTTCAAATCTTTTGCATCTCTTGGACAATAGACTTTATCTTGAGTCTTTTTCTTCAGTAATACCCGTGCAATCCCATGTTTTCTCTAATATTCATCCGGTTGTCTCTGAAAACACAATAAACACAAAAACCACGCATAATTCCAAACAAATGATATTAAATACGTGTTTTGGTCTCGTTTTAGCCCGAATTAAGTGGTAAAAGGATGGGTGTTTACACACCTATCAGTTAACATCAAACAGCACTATGGTAGGTCATGTGTAAGATTCTTTATGAATTGAACATATGTAAAACTGAAAAGCAACTGTGGTTTGTTTCTCTATAGATTCAAACTCGTTTCAGGTTTCTACGCAATATCTTTATGGTCTTGCCAGAACATTCAGAGTGATATTTATTAATATTTACAGTGATGAATGGAAATCCTTCTAGCGTCAACATCAAACAGCGCTACGGTAGGTAACTTGCGAGATTCTTATGAATCAAGCTTGTGTCAACTGGAAAGCAACAATGGTAAGATTCTTAATGAATCAAACTTGTTTCAGGAATTTGAATTGACGACTTTAATCAAGCGGATATTTATCCAATTGATTCACTCTTTATGTTCGCAGTCTTGCTTTGAGACGGTCGAGTAAAGAGAACGGCTAGTACTGCCGCGAAACCCTGTCAAGGAGATTCTTAATTAAATTTACCTAATCACAGATACGATATTTAATATTGTGTAACGGTCTTCACCGACCGGAGGTAAAACGCTACCTATTTAGGACGAATGTCAAAGCCATTCAGTCCGTGTCTTAGTTTTGTCTCAAGAAGGTGACGTTACGGTGTACTCAGCAAAGTCAAAGATTCAAAACCACATAGTCATGCCCAAAGACATTCAACAATCAAGAAAGCTAAAGACTTTCGCAACTCTGATGATCAAAATCTTTCTTATCAATTAATGTAGAGGAATGACCTCTCTTCAAGGGAGATTGTTAGCAAGATTTCAAGATTGTGCAAAGTATGAGCATGTGAATAAAGATACAAGATCGCAAGATGGCAAAGACAAGTCAAGAATGATTTGAAGATCGCAAGATAAAAGACAATGACAAAAGCTCAAAGATCACAACATGAAGGAACAACACTACTATTATACGTTCAAGACTCATTTATGACAAAATTCATAATCTCCATTGATTTCCAAATGTCGAAGAGGAATGACCTCACATTGGGGGAGATTGTTAGCCTCAAAATATTGAACAAACAAGAATGTTCGGTCATAAGTTTATTTTGTAATATTTATTTGAACTTTGTAATAGTTAGTCAAAATAGTCGTGACATTACGGGCTTGATGGTTAGCTTAAAAGGCCTCTTTTAAGGTACTACGCATTTATTCAAGCCCGGCTCAAAACAATATAGTCCATTAGAGAGCCCGCATGTGGGTGGACTATATAAGTACCCTCCTAGCATGCTAGGAGGGTGGATGATCTCGTTTTCATAATCTAATTTCACAAGTTAATCATCTCTCTCTACTTTCTCTCACTACTTTCTCTCTCTAGAATCCATCTATTCTTCTATCTTTATTTCTTGTTTAATCATATAATCAACCATGGTGAAGTGAATAAATTAGGGAACAACAGTTACAGATTAAATGCTTATGTTTTATTACTTACCTTAGCCATATACATGCATGACCAGTTCACCTAGTTATGGAGGTACCATAACCATAACACTAGAGGCACTAGTGTTATGACTTCACCACGGCGGAGTGATAGCTCGTGGCGTCCCTTTCAGCTTTTGGTCATATTATTATGTTATCATGTGGGGCGTATGGGTGCATCCTAGTTTACATGTTTTCAGCAGATTATTCAGGTGAATGTGGTGTGTACCTTGCATCCTTCATAAGGAGCTAATCCCTCCTACTCAAACAGTATATTAAATTAGAGGCAGCCCCTCTAATTTGCATGACGAGGTCACCCCTCCATGTATTCATGCACATTGATATTTCATGATCTATATTGGCTAAATGGTAAACATGTTAAACAGTTTTTATAAGATAAACATAAGGCTTTTCAAACTATAAAACCAGTTTTACTAAGTTATACCAGGTTTTCCAGGAATTATACATTTCCGCTGTTATTAGTCTTATTTATGTTTCAGCCATTCATACTATGTTGTATATCCGTGCACTGAGAATTATGCTCAACCGTTTTCCTTTCATGTTCCCAAAACGGCAGGTACCCAAGGACAGACTCGAGCATTTGGAGGATGTGCATAGGATGGAAGCTGCCATAGACTTCTTCTCCTTTTTGCCTTCATATACTTATGCTTGTTTAGTCTTTATTCATTTCATTTCCTTTATTTATGTTTTGGGCTTATGTTTGGGAACCGATGTTTGATTCCGGTTTTCCCTATGGTCATGTATGTTTTACTACATATTACCTTGCATGCTTTGATGACACGCCATAATTACGCGTAACGGTCCACTTATCAAAGTGGGGTGTTATAAGTTTTCTACAGCATATGATCTACTCTTACACGAATGTCTCTCAAAAGATATTATGTGTGTTTATGTTACATCTTGTGCTGATATTGATGAATATTTTGATGTTGCATGCAAATATCTTGATCAAGTCAAAGAGTGTGAACGTCTTGAAACTGAGCTTTCGAATAAAATTGACCGAAAAGAGTTTTCGTTACTTCAACATAGATATGATTTTCTTCAAAAACATTGTCATTCACTTGAACTTGCTTTGCAAAACAAAGTTGGAAATTTTTCAAATGATACACCTTTGGAAGTAAAATTATCTGAGTCATGTCGATTACTAAACGAAAAAAGTCTTGATATTTCAGATTTGAAAGCTCTGTTACAAGAAAAAGACATAGCAATAGCAGAGTTGAAGAAACTCGTTTCTAAGATGGGTAGGAAAGATATGGAATCGAGCGTTAAGAAACCTGTTGTTAGACAACCTAATGCCTATTAAGAGAATAGATCCTCTATCTTGGGAAAACCATCCGCTTTCTCAAATTCCTCGTTTGCAAAACCTGTGTGTGCCCCCAAGATGGATGGAAAGGAAAGGTTACCACAGAATCAACCCATAAGGAATACTCAAGCACCAAGCGTTAATCACAATAATATGATTAAACCAGGGATGTATAGAATGATCACTAAACCCACAAACAAAATTAGTCAATCGCATCAGACTTCTAGAAACACTAATACTCGTGTGTCTTCTACTACAGGAGTAGTCTCCACTGCTAGTGTTAGCCGGCCTCAGCTTAAGCGCACTCAAGTGAATGATAAGGTCTGGAAACACAAGAGTCAAGGGAAGATGAAGGAAGTAGAAGAACACCATAGGAATTTGAATGTTTTTAATAATAAAAAGTCTATAATCGCGTGTAATGACAATTTGAATGCTTTGAATGATTTGAATGCTTTGAATGTTAAATTTGTTTGTGTCAAATGTGGAAAATGTGCTAATGCTAATCATTCTATGTGTTCTATGAATAATGTCAAAGGTGTAGATACTAGAACTAAGAAGCAAGTTGCGATGCCTATTAGTGCTAGTAAACCCAAACGCAAAGTGAACCATTCTGTTGCCACCCCCACTAAGAAAAGTAATGCATTAGACTCCACCACTAAGAACCCTAGAAGCAGAATTAGGGAATTATATGAGTCTGCTAGCAAGTCTTGGAAATGGTTGTTTACTAATCAATGTCATCCAGGATATAATGGATGCCTAAAGTTAGGACAGAAAATGTGATAACGAGTGTTAGTATGCCTTTAAATGTTGATAAGGACACTAATGATTCCGAAATTACAACTAACATGGTATCCAATTTAGCAAATGCTCCATCGTGTTCTAATTCTTCTGCAGGTGATACAAATAATTCTCTTCATACTGGACTCCAGATACACGAAGCACATGATGGGGAATCTCAAGCTTCAAATTAACTTCATGGAGAAGTTCCTGGGTACGGTCCGATTCGGAAATGATCAATTTGCACCGATCCTAGGATATGGAGATTTGGTTCAGGGGAATATCACGATCAAAAGGGTATACTACGTTGAAGGGCTCAATCACAATCTTTTCTCGGTTGGTCAATTCTGTGATGCGGATTTGGAGGTTGTATTTAGAAATAAGACATGTTTTGTTCGTTATTATGATGGGAATGATTTACTCACCGGTTCACGGGGTACCGATCTTTACACAATTTCACTTCAAGACACAACTTCCTCAACTCTAATTTACTTCATGGCTAAAGCTTCAACGACTCAGGCATGGTTATGGCATCAACGTTTATCTCATCTCAACTTTGATACCATCAACTTGCTTTCCAAGAAAGATATTGTGAGAGGCCTTCCAAGCTTGAAATTCATCAAAGATCATATTTGTTTTTCTTGTGAGCTTTGTAAAGCTAAACGAAGTAGTTTCAAGACAAAGACTACACCAAGCTCTAAAGGACGGTTAGATCTTCTTCATATAAATTTGTGTGGTCCCATGCGTGTTCAAAGTATCAATGGGAAGAAATATGTTATGGTAATTATCGATGATTACTCAAGGTACACATGGACTCACTTCTTGAGGTCCAAGGATGAAACACCCGAAGTTCTCATCAACTTCCTTAAACTGATACAACGTGGTCTTCACGCTCAAGTAAAAGTGGTTCATACTGACAGAGGCACATAATTTTTGAATTCAACTCTAAGAAACTATTTTGAAGCTGAAGGAATTGAACATGAAACATCTATTGCTCGAACACCCGAACAAAACGGCGTTGTTGAAAGACGAAACCGTACTTTGGTTGAGGCTGCTCGAACATTATTATTCGCTTCAAAACTTCCACTATTCTTTTGGGCCGAAGCCGTGTCAATCGCATGCTACACAGATAACCGATCCTTAATTATTCCAAGACACGAAAAGACACCATATCACCTAATTCATGATCGAAAACCTTCACTCAAACACCTTCACGTTTTTGGATGTACTTGTTACATAATACGAGATGGTGAAAATTTGGATAAGATGAAAGAGAAAGGTGATGCATGTATTCTCGTGGGATATGCAACTCAGTCTAAGGGATATAGAGTTTACAACAAGAGAACAAAAATGATAGTTGAGACTATTCATATCCGATTTGATGAATTACAAGAAATGGCACTTGAACAAAACAGTTTGAGTCCCGATCCACAACGACAAACGACTTCCGTTCACAACCGCACGGAACTTAGAACTCAAGACCACAGCAATGAACCGTCAAGTTCAAAGCTGGTTCAAGGAAATGTTCCTAGAGCAGATATGAAAGTCAACACGATAATTGAAGAGTTGGAAATGTTATATGGACCAATGTATGATGACTATTTCACGGGAGAGAAACATGTTGTATCGAAGTATTCCGCTGTCACTCATGATACGAATGATGATACCGATCATCGTCAACAAACGGATACAACTTCATCTACTTCAACACGGGTTGCTGTAGATTTACCTCCTCAGAATATCATATCAACAACCGCTCCTACAACATCAACAACTACTGCCATTGCTCCAGAGGACACAAATCAAGCAGACAATGCATTAAATGACGAAGACGAATTTATCAACCCATTCGGTACACCGGTACACGAAACTGGAGAGTCTTCTACTCGCCATGTTGATCCGTCAAATATGCATACTTTTATCAACGACATCCTTCAACACATCATTGGACCCGAGATCATCCTTTGGTTCAAGTAATTGGAAACCCTTCACATCTCGTTCATACAAGACAACAGCTTGAAACCGATGGTGATGTTTGTATGTTCGCACTCGCCGTGAGTACAGCTGAACCAACAAATATCAAAGAAGCCTTGGCAGATCATGCTTGGATTGAATCGATGACGGATGAACTTCAACAATTTGAAAGACTTAAAGTCAGGGAACTTGTTGACAGACCTTACGATGTAACATCATTAAATCTTCGATGGATCTGGAAAAACAAGATGGATGAAGAGAACACAATCATCAAGAATAAATCTAGGCTAGTGGCTAAAGGGTATGCCCAGAAAGAGGGTATTGATTTTGAAGAATCATTTGCACCATTAGCTCGTATGGAAGCGGTCAGGATTTTCCTTTCTTATGTTGCACATAAGGGATTCATCATTTATCAAATGGATGTAAAGACGACGTTTCTTAACGGTCCTTAGAAGGAAGAATTCTATGTCACACAGCCGGAAGGATTCGTCAATCCTCATTATCCTGACAAGGTGTATCGTCTCCACAAAGCACTTTATGGACTCAAGCAAGCTCCAAGGGCGTGGTACGACGAGCTCTGAAATTTCTGGTATCCAAAGGTTTCTTAAAAGGTTCCATCGATCTAACTTTGTTCACTTATAAATATGGGGATGACGTTTTGCTTGTGCAGATTTATGTTGATGACATTATTTTCGGGTCTACAAACCCAAAACTTTCAAAATGGTTTGAAAAAGTAATGCACAACAAATTTGAAATGTCAAGGATGGGAGAACTAAAATTCTTTTTAGGAATTCAAGTTCACCAATCCCCAAGTGGTATCTTTATTAACCAAGCTAAGTATCGTCAAGAGATAATCAAAAAGCATGGTATGACTTCATGTGACCCCATTGGGACACCATTATCAACCACATCCCTAAATGCTGATTTGGAGGGAGATGCCATAGATCAAACGAGATATCGTTCCATGATCGGCTCCCTCATGTACTTAACAGCAAGCCGACCAGATATATCACATGCTACGTGTTATTGTACACGATATCAAGCACGACCCACTAAAAAGCACCTCAAGGAGGTTAAACGGATCTTTCTATACCTTAAGAATACCATTCACATGGGACTCTGGTATCTGAGGGAAACTGGTTTCTTTCTAACGGCCTATTTAGAATCTGATCATGCAGGGTGTCTTGATACAAGAAAAAGTACTTCTGGTGGTGCACATTTTCTAGGTCAAGATAAGCTTGTGGGATGGTCTTCCAAGAAGCAGGATTCCACATCACTGTCATCAGCCGAAGCGGAATATGTGTCTCTATCAGCGTGTTGTGCTCAAGTTCTTTGGATGAGAACACAACTCACGGATTATGGCTTCCACTTTGATAAAGTACCTATGTAATGTGACTGAAAGTCCACCATAGCCATCTCCTGGAATTCGGTACAGCATTCCCGCACGAAGCACATTGGTGTCAGATATCACTTCATTAAGGAACAAGTTGAAAGGGGTATCGTTGAACTATACTTTGTTGGAACTGATTACCAATTAGCTGACTTGTTTACAAAAGCTCTTTCGAAAGAGAGGTTTACGTATCTAGTTAGGCAAATTGGTATGAGATGTTTGACTCCAGCAGAACTGGAGATTCTGGCAAAGAAGCCTGCTTGATTCATCTATCAAACATATACTTGTAAATATTAATGAAAAAGCAAAATACAAAATTAAAAAATCTTTGAAAACCCAAAAATATTCTTCTCGACATGTCTTTCAGTATCGATAATATGGACGTGCCTAGAAATGTCGCTCAATAACGACACGGGTGTATACATAAAGCTCGAATGAAAGTTGTAAATATTTTTTCAAAACATGTCATTTCTACATTTATCAAAGAAAAATGTCTATTTTGGACAATTTTTCAAACAACAGGTAGAGCAATCTATCTTGGGTTGAGCTTGCCACAAAACATTCAACGTTTTGAGCTCAACACTATGGCTTGTAATCACTTTTAGATTGCAACCCGGATCTATATTCATGGGAGAGTGTACGCTTTAGTGCCCTTACCCTCAGCAAAAGAAGAGAAATCTTCTTACACTTGAGTGGATTTGTCAAGACATTCAAAGTCTATGAACTCAAGTTTATGCTTTAGAAAAACCTCTTCGCCAAAATGAAATACGATTTTTCAAAAAGCGTTGAACACAATTTTTTCAAGAATTTTTCAATGATTATTCAAAATCTTTAAAAAATTGTGTGTTCAACAACTTCCATCCTCAAAAAGTGAAATGTGGATCACATCCTCACAATGACAATTCAATTAGATCAATTTTTTGAGGGGGAGCAATTCAACTACATGCAAAGATTGACACATCTTTCTCCCGGAGATTTTCAAGACTATTTTTCAAAATATATTTTAATCAAATTTGGTATTTCTAATATCAAAAGATTTTATATATTAGAGATAGGGGGAGAAAATGTGATCTTATAAAAGACTCAAGTACTTTAACTCTTACCCACATATGCAAAATGTCTACTTAAATTCTTTCGCATTTCTATGCACATGTGTAGGGGGAGCTTTTCTGAAACGACAAAACTAGCAAGGTGTTAAATGTTTTTCAAACACCTTGTTAGAATTTAAAGTGGTTTATGGTTACGATCAAATACCCACAACAACTTTAATTCACGACGTTATTGGTGTCAAAAGGGTGGTTAGGTTTAAGTACTATGATCCAACCAGAACCGGAGGGATCTTCCCAGGGACAATCCAATAGATTATTAGAAGTCCTTAGGAAATATGGAGTAGAATTTGAACGAAGCTGAATGCCGACTAAGTACTGATGCTAGCACTGGAACAATCACAACAAGGTGCTAGTAATGATGTCTTGGTAAGCATTGAATGGGTCAAAGAATGAAAAAGAAATGTAAGGTAAAGGGTGTAAAGAAATTAGCCCTTCATACAACTTAGGCAGAAACCGGGTCAACACATCATGAAGACTACACATCATGGACCCAGTGATGTAATGCACAACCCCTCCGCAGCTAACTCAGACTTCTCTCAAAAGAAGTTTGTTTTATTGTCACGGAGATCAACACGACTTCTATTGATTTTCTCACTCCGAGATAGTTGATATTGAATAGGTGGCATCTGCTCTAGCCTCCGACCACTAAAAGTGCACAAATCGAGTCTAGAGCCAAGAGATCATTAAAATCTCGTTAGGACACACGGATGACGATCAAGAGAGTCCTACGCTATATCCTTGCGATATTGCTAGAACACTCAGAGTGATACTACTTAGTACTCACAATGATGAATGGAAATCCTTCCAGTCTTAACATCTAACTGCACTGCGGTAGGTCATGTGTAAGATTCTTTATGAATTGAACATATGTAAAACTGAAAAGCAACAATGTTTTGTTTCTTTATCGATTCAAACTCGTTTCAGGTTTCTTCGCAATATCTTTATGGTCTTGCCAGAACATTCAGAGTGATATTTGTTAATATTCACAGTGACGAATGGAAATCCTTCTAGCGTCAACATTAAACAGCGCTACGGTATGTAACTTGCGAGATTCTTATGAATCAAACTTGTGTCAACTGGAAAGCAACAATGGCAAGATTCTTAATGAATCAAACTTATTCAAAGAATTTGAATTGATGACTTTAATCAAGCGGATATTTATCTAATTGATTCACTCTTTATGTTCGCAGTCTTGCTTTGAGACGGTCGAGTAAAAAGAACGGCTAGTACAGCCGCGAAACCCTTTCAAGGAGGTTATTAATTGAATCTACCTAATCACATGTACGATATTTAATATCGTGTAACGGTCTTCACCGACCGGAGGTAAAACGCTACCGATTTAGGACGAATGTCAAAGCCATTTAGTCCGTGTCTATGTTTTGTCTCAAGAAGGTGACGTTACGGTGTACTCAGAAAAGTCAAAGATTCAAAACCACATACTCATGTCCCGAGACATTCAAAAATCAAGAAAGCTAAATACTTCCGCAACTCTGATGTTCAAATTCTTTCTTATCAATTAATGTAGAGGAATGACCTCTCTTCAAACGAGATTGTTAGTAAGCTTTCAAGATAGTGCAAAGTATGAGCATGTGGATAAAGACACAAGATCGCAAGATGGCAAAGACAAGTCAAGGATAATTTGAAGATCTCAAGTGTAAAGGCAAAGTCGAAAGACAACGACAAAGGCTCAAAAATCACAGCATGAAGGAACAAAAATACTATTACACGTTCAAGACTAATTTATGACGAAATTCGTAATCTCCATTGATCTCCAAATATCGAAGAGGAATGACCTCACATTGGGGGAGATTGTTAGCCTCAAAATATTGAGTCAAACAAGAATGTTCGGTCATAGGTTTATATTGTAATATTTATTAGAACGTTGTAATAGTTAGTTAAAATAGTCGTGACATTACGGGCTTGATGGTTAGCTTAAAAGGCCTCTTTCAAGGTATTAAGCATTTATTCAAGCCTGACCCAAAACATATATAGTCCATTAGAAAGCCCGCATGTGGGTGGACTATATAAGTACCCTCCTAGCATGTTAGGAGGGTGGTAAGTAATCATTTTTTTCTCTAATCTAATTTCTCCTAGTTAATCACCTCTCTCTACTTTCTCTCTCTAGAAATCATCTATCTTTCTTCTTTATTCATAAAATCAAGCATGGTGAAGTGAAAAAATCCAAATTAACATGTTCATAAGTTCAAAATGACGAAATGGATCATCTTATGCAAAACGGGTAAAACTAACGGGTTAAAGAATTTGATTCGAATTAAAGTGTTCAATTGTGATATGTTATATATTATTAAAAACTGAGAATAAGTATATTGAAGATTTAAGTAAATGGGCACGCCTAGAGTCCTAGCTTGATTATAGATTCGTTACTTGATATCGTGATTTCAAACCTGGACCAGAGGTTCTTCTTAATTATAATAACCTTCTAGTATTAGAGATTGTAAGAGAAATGGAGTAGTATGTTTGTTCAGAATGAAGAAAGGGGACACAAAGTTTATAAAGGGCAAGGTTTGGAATTGTGGTCGAATAGTATTGTTGTGACTCCTCCAAGCTATGTTGTTAAACCTTATGAGCTATATGGTGACTCTTGTAAGCTATGAGAGTGACTATTAAGATCTCGGTTTGATGAATGGTGAGGATGGTGTTTGTACAAAGGGGTGACGAGGTATATGTCCTTCACATGACCTCTTGCTCTTGATTATCAGCGTTGGTAGCCAATTTAGGTGACTAAGGTGCTTAGTTTGACTTAGGAAAGTCTTAACTTAGGATTTAAAATGGGTAGTATTCAGTTTGGTTTAGATTCGGATAGGTTTTGCCAAAACGTGTACTTTAGTGTTTCTAATTAGGGTTTCGTTAAGATTACGTTTTTTATTAGGGTATGTGCATCAAAGGACTTGTACTCAGGGTTTAAGGTGTTGTAAACTTATTTTGGAGGGAAGGAATGTTTAAATATTATGATTGAATACATATAACTAAGTCTGGATTTGAAAAATAGTGGGAAAGTATATAGGAATAGGTTTTGTGCATTAGGCACTTGTACTTAGGGTTTAGGAGATCTAGGAGGTTGTACTTAGGTTTTATAAATAGTATATGAGATTTACATGTTAAGCTTTAAGTTTTTGTATATTATTTGAATTCAATTTAGGATGAGAAATGGATTATCTGAATTATATGCATAAAGACTTGTACATTGTGTTTTATAGGGTTGTATTAT
Source organism: Glebionis coronaria (assembly GCA_025667525.1). Taxonomy (NCBI): domain Eukaryota; kingdom Viridiplantae; phylum Streptophyta; class Magnoliopsida; order Asterales; family Asteraceae; genus Glebionis; species Glebionis coronaria. The sequence goes on from CM046874.1 coordinate 177,318,017, forward strand.
AGTTCAGAAGGTAAAATATATTCAAATATTGAGTTATATAGATGTGTACATTTTTCTTAGGAGTTTATGCCTTTTTAAATGAAATTTAGAGGGAAAATACCTATTTTGAGTATGTGTGCTTAAAGGACTTGAACGTCATTCTTATGTAAGTTGTACTATGATTTATGATGAATTTATATCCCAAATGTTGTGTTATGTTGAATACCCTTGTTTGGAATAATAGTATAGGTTTATAGAGAAAATGAAATAGACTTAAATATTGAGCATAAATGACTTGTACCTTGTATATTAGGTGATTGTACATTAGTATTTGGTGATAATATGTTCATATTATGTAATTGTGTCTTACACACTTGTCTTAAAAATTTATACATATGTTTTGATGTGTTGTTTCATTTAATAGGTTTATTTCATAACATATGTGGTAATTGATATGTTATATGAATCTCATATGTTATTATTTTGATATTAGATCTTAGATGTGTTATATGATAATGTTTATTTGATATTATTGTTGATAAACTTGATATTGGTGGTTGCGTCTATTCGTATATTTTTCTATGTGAGTTATCTTACATACTTGATACTTAAAACAAAGAAAAATTGTTTTCATAGAAATAACTTATCATAGCCATAATACTTATTACTATTGGGTTGTTATAGCGTACTTGTCTGCTGTGCTACTTTGTTGCTACCACTTGCTATAATTTGAGGTGAGTATATAGCCCCATTTTTTACATTCTTTAACTTAATTGGGGTGTGATTACATTGCTCTCTTTTTACGTGTGAACACAACTACACACTTACTAATATGTGCACTAGTTTAAGTACCCTTTTAACCTATAGTTGCTTTTGCCCATATTTATCATGGATCATTAATTTCTTGACCGAATGACCAGTCGAGTAAGCACGAATGTTGTTGATAGATTTATTTGGCTTGACCTCCCCGTCGAGTTTGAACTAGTGCGTCTCAAATAGGTTTTGTTACATTTGAGTCTCTATGGATGTCTCGAGTTAGGAATCCGCCAGGCACATATTAACTTAACTTTCTCATTTGTTAACGTTTTGGGGATCATGAGCTTAGACAGTAGCAAATGTTTTTATGTGGCATGTTATCTGTTATATTGTCATACACATACAAAATCTTGTTCACTATTACAATTTTCTTAAACCTATTAACTCACCAAATTTATCTTGACGCTTTAGCAATATTTTCTCACGTGATTAATTGTGTGAATTGCGTATGAAGTCTCTTGCATGAAGTCTTTTATCGCATAACATGGATTATTTGAATGTCTTTTAAACAATTACTTTTGTTGATCATCAACGTGTACTGTAATGTTGAAAAATATTTCACTTTAACTTAATTCAAATGATCATTTCCAAAACGTCTCATATGCAAGCCGTTCTTTACTTCTGACTTCTGAGTGTATTGCTATGAAGTGTTGTGCCCCAAAGGTTGCCATTCCACTGCGGTAATTTGAGGGTGTGCCACAGATGAACTTCCTCATCTCTTATAAATTTCACACTGTCTCGGAACGAAATTATTAGCTCATAGGGTTCATCTGCTAGTTGAGACTTAGGTTTGGTAGGACTTAGTAACAATATGGCCCTAACTACTTCCTTGACTATACTATTCCACATTTCAAGCATACCCTCTTTGTCACAATCATCCGCCCATTCTTCGTTTTCATGAGTATGTTTAAGAGATCGATTCTTACAGACTGCTTCACGAATTTTGTAGACGTGATTCTTTTGCTTAATCAAATCTCTTTTATTATCAACACTTCTAGGAATAATTTTCAGCTTTCTCATCCAAATTTCTTTTACAGAATCAATTCAAAGTTATGAACAGAATTGTATTTTCAAGGTATCTTCTAGCCTATTCATTATTCTTATGTTGCATGTTGTAATGATTTTTTTTCATTTTACTTCATTATGATGTGCTAAACATTACGCATTTATTGAAAAGTTTATTTCTTTTGATCTCAAATATTGGTAATAAACAATGTGTTTCAAAAGTTTATTTCTTCTTGGAGTTTATTCCCTGAAGGATTGATATCTTCGTGATCAATCTGTAGCTTATGTTAACAAAATTCGCTTTCACATCATGTATCAAAAGCCTCGCCTTCAAATAAGATTTTAAACCAATATTATAATATAATAACAACGTACACGCTACATAGTTAAAAAAATTATGTCTATTCTAGTGCAATGCTAATCGCTACATTAAAAAAAAAAACCTAATTATTTTTATATAAAAATTTATCAATCAAATGCGAAGGAAAATAAAAATAAAAAAAGAGATTAGCAAGTAATGATTAGAGCAAAATACTTAACAAGTTAATAGCAGATTTTTTTAAGTCGTTATAGATGTAGGATTGTCTCGAGTAAACTCTTATGTTGAGAGGAATTGTGTATCCGATTTGCCTTCTATACAAGTACAATTATAAAAAGAATAACTGAATTTCACACAGTTAGTCCACAACCGTAAACCGCGGAGCGTAACGTTTATAAAATGACTAAACTTGATTATATATATTTTGAATTCTTGTGTGGGAGCGCATATATTTTAGGAATGACTTCAAATATGTCCTTATATGCTTTGGTCCCGCCATCAATTTGGAAGAGTTGGTGATGATGCAGATATGCCATTCTTATCTGTAATCTATTATACAACTTATGTCATTTTTGCATATGATCATCACCTTATATTTCAGATTGAAACATCCAAAGAATCCGCATTAGGAAACAATCGTCTTGTTAAAAAACAGGTGTGCGAAATAATTTTGTCGTTTAGTTGTATATTAATGTATTCGTAACGATTTGTTCGGCAATACTCCAGTTTAGAATCTGGAATCGTAGCTAGTTGTGCAAGTAGAGGCTTGGTTCAATACTCAAACACTCCTACTCATGTGCTTATCGAATTATTCAACAATGACTACTATTCAAACTACACGTTTCTTAAATCCAAAATTGGAAATTTATGGAGAAAAGTTTTTTTCTTGTGGTTCAATAACGTAAACGAATTGAAAGGGATCGAATTTTGAAGGAACTTGACTTGACGCCACAATACTATGTTCGACTCGAGCTCGGCTCTCTTGCTCGACGAGAGTTATTAAAGGAAGCTCGAATTCCACTCGTGTAAGTTCGGATTTGGCCTAGTCTCGGCTCAAAAAGCTTGATTTCCTTGTAATTATGTGATTTTTTAACTCAACAAATATTAAGAAAAAAAACAATAGAGTGAAAGCTCGATAGATTCATAAATAAATACGTTACGACAAATACAAAAATATTTAAACCAAACTGTATGTATTATGTTTTAATAATAAGAAACATATAACTTGTAATATATAACGTAAATTGTGTAATTACTCGTAATCATAAATTTCAAACATTTGTTTCACACCGTCTCTCGATGTCTTGAGTCTTCTCATCTTTAATACATGTTGGAATATGTTTGTTATGTTATATTATGACCAAAACACCTAACAAACTATTCTATCCGTCATTAATTATAATTTATCGACAAAAAACACGGAATTTAATAAAAACATCATTTTTTCAGCTTTCTATCTCTTACTTTTATCGGGATATGCGATCGTTTAGTCATCGAAAATGCGTGAGCCTATCGGAGGCACACACTCAATATAGAAAACACACTTTTATTATACGTTTTATTATTTATAATTAAACTTTTAATAAAAACTTTACTTAACTACTTAATTAACGGTGATTAAATTAATTACTTGTTTTAATTAATTTATTGTGAGCGCGTTCAATTAAATTGAGGGATTAAAAATCGATTCTATAAAACCCTATGGCCTAGTTGGTCGATTATTTCTATAGAAAATTCTAGAAGATTTTTTGTTTAATTATTAAGCTAAGATAATTACTATAATTAATGTTTCTTGGAGTATGGACCAAGAAGTAATTTGAGGAGGTGAAGAAAGTGTAAATACACTTCCTCGCACCTCATATAATTCGTCCCCTCCTCTTCTCTTTGTTCGACCAATCGGCCAAAAGTGTAAAACCCGCTTTAAAATACCATAGAACATTAAATGCAAGAAAATATGGTTAAATTAAAAACTTTACAGTTAATTAATATACGAAACGAATCATGAACATTTAATACGATTATTACGTATATTAATTAATTACTACAAGTATTACGTATAATAATATTATTATTAATACATGATAAGTATTTACGTATAATACTTAAATGTAACAAGAATAAAACACGACATGTAAAACACCAACACACTCGGTAAATATTTAAGCATAATAAACGAAAACTAAATACTAAGAGTGTGTGTGTGTGTGGCGTCCAAAAGAAAAAGAAGGAAGGCACATGACCCGGCCCATGATTTAATCCAAGTCCTTGAACAATTACATCTCCACGGGATTTCATAAAAAAAATTTTAGAAAATATCAAAAACCCTAAAAACTCTTTTGTTCTTCCTTCTTGGCGGCGGCATACAAACTCACCAAGGGGATCATTTTTTGATCTTAATTAAAATACGGGTTCGTGTTCGTGATCATAAACCTTTAATAATCACACGTTTGCTATCTCTTTATCCTTAAATCTTTTAATTATTTTCTATGTTCATGGATCTTAAAAACAATCATTATAAGCATGTTAATTAAAAGTTTTGTCATGGGGATGGGGATTATTTTGGTTTGGTTTGATGTGGCACGCAAACTATGACACCCCGGGTCGGGTCAATTGCAGCGGAAATAATGTTTGGAATGTCACAGGGGTGGATCGATAACAAATAGTACATAGAGCATAGGATAAGAGATTATCCAACATATATTACATGAACAGTGTACGAATTTATAAAAATTGTCTTAACATGATAAAAATAAATTGTTTATTTTTCCTAAATAGAAACCCCTGATGAGTCCTACAATGCAGACTACTATGATGCTTGAGTCCATGCACACACCACGTACTAGCTTCATTTTCTTGAGAAAAATATGCTTAGAGGGTCAACATAAAGTTGGTGAATTTACAGGTTTAATAAAATAAGTTTAGAGATTAAACTATCATGTTAGTAGCAATTCACAAAGCATTCATACTAAAGAGGTAATTACATTCTCTATTGCTCAAAACTGAAGCTTAAGTTTCCATAGTTCTCAACATATTAGAACCCGGTGCCTTACAAAAAGGCTCCCAATCCCAGTTCCAACATGGTATACGTCTGCTGTCCCGGCCAAGACACAGTGAGCGCTATTCACCCAGATGGGGATTGTCAGTCCCAAATAGATCTATTTATAACATTCGGGCAATTACAATAATTTAACAGTTTCTACAATAGGCAATCGTAATCAAAGTTTATACAATTCAGTTTATATCCAATAAAATAAGTTGCATGTTTTCTCCCCCGTAGAGGAAAAGTTTATCAATATTTTGTGTGGGGCTATAAACTCACCTTAGAGTTTGTAATGGCTGTGCAAATAAAAGTAATCCATGTAATGCTCACGTCACAGTCTACTGCCTAATTAAATAATACAGTCTCAATAAATAATACAAGAAAACGGATGTACATGCTTATACAGTTTTTAATCAGTTTATTAATGCTACAATGTTTATTTAAATAACTGTAATGCAAGTATTAATAACGTTCATTTAAACTTGTAAATAGATTTCCTGTTTAAGTAAAAACGTTTTACTTACAATTTTTGTATAAGTATACTTGTATGTAATTTATATATAGTTTATATAAATTATTATATAAAGTAAAATATAATTATTTTATTTAACTTAAAGTCCCCAAAAGTTTCCAACATTTACAAAATAATTTATAAGTTACAAGTTTAAGAAATTACAGTTTTAATCCTTATGGTTTAGGTTTTATTCAAGTTTTACTAAATAAAAATGGAATAAGGGTTTAGGGCTTGTTTAAGTTTCGGATAAGTGCAAAACTAGTCCCTCCATATTTTTGTTAATGTGAAACTTTTGGATATTACATCTTTGGTACCTAGTGTAAAACCCGCATGCTTTTACCATGAATAGTACCCTTACGATAGTACGTACATGATTAGGACTTTCCTTTTTATAGCACGTTTACGATTCTCGAACAAGAATTACAAGCATTACGTACGTGTTATATCACGATAAGTATTTAATACGCATTAAGACACGATAATTATTTCAATAATAATTATAATCACGAACATACGAACATGAAATCATGAACGTAAATAATCACGAGCTTAGTATTACGTATTTATGTATATTTATTACGATCATGAATAAATATAATAAGACACGAACGATAACTATTTTAATCACGTAAACACGACACGAGAACACATAAATAATTAGAACACGGGAAAAACAACGGGTTTCCCCTTTGGGGGCCCACATACCACGAAATTAGGAAAAGAAAAGGGCGTAGCCCATCATTTTTACTAAACAAGAAAAAGGAGGAATCATGTTTCATATTTACAAAATTTAGAAAAATACAAAAACCCTAATTCTTCTTTTCCTTTTGTTCTTGGCCGCCGGCTTTAACATCACCACAAGGGTGATTCGGTTTGATTTTGATCTTCGAATTATTGCAAGGATTCGTGTGTGTTCGTCCTTATTTGATTCACGTGATCGGTATAACTTTTAACCTTTTCTTTTTATGTTTTGATTTATTGAATCACATAAAATCATGATGTTTTTAATTAACTAATTAAAAACAAGTATTTTAAACATGTTCTAATCATGGGGTTAAATCAAATCAAGGGTTTAGGGGTGTTGTGTTTCTAGCCGACGCCTAACCGAGCCCCTAGGGGGTCTCGGCTTGGCTTATCTCACACCACCGAGACCATATGGTCTCGGTATGGTGGTGGTAGTCCCACGGCAGCAGCAAGGCAAGGGCAACCCCGACCTCGGTCGGGGTATGGTGATGGTTACGGGTCCGGTTCATGGTTTTTAGTCACGGGTCCGGTTCATGAATCATTTTTTTTCAAGGTTTATGATTTTTACAAGTATGTTATTTTTTATTAGACTTAAATTAAATTAATTAAAAACTTGACATGATTAATTTAATTTACATGACTTAGGTTATTAATTTAATTATTAGTTCATGAATTTTAACCTAAGTATTTATCTTTAATTAGACCTTATAATTAATTAATTATTTAAAAACCATGACTACAATTAGTTAATTAACATGACTTAGGTTATATTATTAATAGATAATAATACATGTTTTAACCTAAGTATTTTACCTTATTTAATTAAAATTATGTTATATTTAATTAAATACTTTAACTTATAGTTTATTTAATTTACATGTAATAATTAATAAACTATACTATATAATCACATGACTTAGAATAATAATCAGAAAATAATTAAGCTTATATTATTAGCTTATTTAACCAGCTTATATCTATTTATGGAAACTTTCTATTTTTAGAAACTTATTTAATTAAGGCAGCTAATCTATTAATGGAAACTTTCTATTTTTAGAAACTTATCTATTTTAAGCAGTAATTCTATTTTTGGAAACTTTATATATTTGGAAACTTTCTATTTTTGGAAACTGCTATTTTTGGAATTCTATTTTTGGAAACTTTCTATTTTTTGAAACTTTCTATTTTAGGAAACCTGCTATTTTTAGAAAGTTACTTATTATTACACAACAAGTATAATAATACATGAAATACAAGGAATACTTAATCAGAATAGACATAATATGCGATAAACACAGTATAAAGCTTAAAACAGTAAAACATGACATGAACATATAAAACAAGCTAAGACATGATATAAAATCAGTTATGTATTCAGTAGTCAGATACTTATACATGTATGTATTTATGTAGCGTTAGTGATACCGAAGTAGGACCTTCTTCCGTTCGTCTTCTTCGTTCACTGGACATAAGGTACGGATTCTCCGTCCTTTCAGTATGGACATTCTTTCCTTATTAGGATTCCCCGTATGCAGCCAACTGTTTTCCCATAGTATAAGTTTATATGTTTGATTGCTTATGTTTAATTAGAATAACTAAAGCCATATACATGCATGACCAGTTTCACCTAGTTATGAAGGTACCATAACCATAACACTTGAAGGTCTACGATATCTAAGGATTTGGTAAATGATGGATTGGATCTATTGATTTAATGGTGGAAGGGGGAAGATGAAGATGAGGTGTAGAGAGAGAAAGGAGAGAAAAGAAAAGTAGAGAGAGAAAGTGTTATTTGATTAATGAAAAGTATGAAATGTGAAAGAACCACCCCTCCTAACATGCTAGGAGGGGTATATATAGCCCACCCTACATGTGGGCTATATGGACTATATTTACTACAAACTAGATCACGAGCCTAATACAATAATATATCGTTGGAGCGACCGATCCTTCATAAATACGTAAAAACGTATTTCCAACAATCTCCCCCTAAGGGAGGTCGCTCCAAGTTACAAAGTTCTAAATATTCTATAGCTCGTGATCTATGCTAATAATGATGTGACCGAGACTTTCTTTGGGAAAACACATTTCCAACAATCTCCCCCTAAGGGAGGTCACACCATTTTACAAAATCTTAAACCTAGCATCTATGCTTGAGTCTTCGATCTTGTTCTTGTGAATATGCTTGATATGATCTTTGACTTTAGTCTTGAGCATGTTTCCTTGCCTTGACCTTGTGCATTCATCACTTGTGAAATTTGCCTCTTCGTGACTTCATGTTCCACATACTTATACCTTTAAATTCTTGAAAGCTTCAGAGTTTGATACAGCGGAAGACTTGACCTTCAGACTTTCTTGAATTTGTTGAAGTACTAAGTGTATGTAGTACAAGCATGTGGTGATGACTTCTTCTGGATTATACACCGTAATGCCACCTTCTTGTTACGCTGTATAAGACAGTTAGCAACAAACCATATACACGGATGAAATGGCCTTGAACATTTCATTCTAATTCGGTAGCATTTTACCTCCGGTTGGTGAAGACCGTTGGACGATATTAAATATCGTACTTGTGGCAGGTAGTTTCAATAAAGAACCTCCTTGACAAGACTTCGCGGGTAAACCCGTTCTCTTTACTCGACCGTCCAAAGCTGACTGCGAACGTGAAGAGTGAATCATTTGGATAATATTATCCGCATGATTTGAAGCCGTCAATTCATGTTCCTGGAACAAGTGAAGTTCAATTAAGAACCGCACCATCGTTGCTTTCCAGTTGTCACTAGCTTGATTCATAAAGAATCTTGCAAGTTACCTACCAAGTGTTGTTTGATGTTAACACTAGAGGCACTGGTGTTATGACTTCCCCACGGCGGAGTGATTGCTCGTGGCGTCCCTTCAGCTTTTGGCCATATCATTATATTTATCATGTGGGGCGTACGGGTGCATCCTAGTTACATGTTTTCAGCAGATTACTCAGTGTAAATGTGGTGTGTGCCTTGCATCCTTCACAAGGAGCTGATCCCTCCTACCCAAAACCAGTATATTAAATTAGAGGCAGCCCCTCTAATTTGCATGACGAGGTCACCCCTCCAAGTATTCATGCACGTTGATATTTCATGACCTATATTGGCTAACGGTAAAATATGTTAAACAGTTTTTACAAGATAAACATAAGGCTTTTCAAACTATAAAACCAGTTTTACTAAGATATAACCAGGTTATCCAGGACTTAGTTCTTCCGTTGTTTCATGCTTATATGCTTACATTATTCATGCTTTACTTGTATATCCGTGCACTGAGCGTGATGCTCGGCCGTTACTTTCCGTTCCATGTCCCAAAATGGCAGGTACCTAAAGTTAGACTGGAGCATTTGGAGGACACGCATAGGATGGGAGCTCCCTTAGACTTCTTCTCCTCATGCCTTCATATTTATGCTTGTTTAGTCTTCCTTTTGTTCATTTACTTTATTTATGTTTTGGGCTTATGTTTAGGAACCGATGTTTGATTCCGGTTTTCCCTATGTTCATGTATGTTATAGTACATATTACCTTGCATGCTTTGATGACACGCCATAATCACGCGTGACATTCCATTTATCAAAATGGGGTGTTACAATTATGGTATCAGAGCCTAAGGTTTCGACCTGTAGGCTCTAAAACTTGACCTGTGACTAGTGGGTAGTCACCAGGAGTTTCCTAAGCCAACGCTTGTTATTCCACGAATTGATGTTTTCAGCACATTGTTGTTTTAACCATGACGTTTTCAGCACCATGAGGTTTTAACCTTGATGTTTTTCGTCGATATTGTTTTACTAATATGGATGGACAGCCGTCATTCATATTTAGTTATGTGTCATGGTTTCATGCATGACGTTCCTCGTGAATTGTGACTATGTGGACTGAACCTCAGTAGTTCATAATTAGTCACATAAAATCTTTTCTGATAAGTTTTGACAGATGAGTTTCATTTATTTATGTTTCATGTATCATTATTGCAGGGATTATGACTAAGTAATGGTTGGTACAGGACTGGCCCTATTTGGTCGCATGTGCTTTTATCGAAACTTTTAACTTGGGACCGACCCATAGGCGTCCCCTCGCCATGTCTTGATTTTGGGACCGACCCATAGGCGTCCCCTCGCACATATAAAGGTTTTTATAAACTGCATCATGCATTCATGGACTGTTTTTCATGCATAAATTTTTCTTATGATTTATTGGCATAAATTTTTTTTGCATGCCCCCTCATAAGTTAGTATGTTTTTATGTCAAGTATGTTTTCATACTGTCATGGTTAACTTCAGTTTCATGCTGATTATGTTATACACTCCTTCATGTTAGGTTGTCTCATGTTTCTTCATGATGACTTCGTCTTCACGTGATCATGTCTTACGTCTCTTTTGTTGTTTATGCTTTCATGCAAGACACTGTTGGAATTCATGTAAATCCTGCTTTCATGATAGTCATGGTTGGTTTTCATTAATCATGCTTTTAGGAAAATCATCGTTGAATTTTGTGTAACCACACTTTAACGTTTCTCTATGCAACCAGAATGAGGTATATATTGGCATTGCCAGGTTATCATGATGGTTTTTCTAACCGTTTAACCGATTATAGTTCCTTTAAAATCATGACGAATGATCGACCCCATACCGATCATTTCATGTGCATTCCATGTGTGCTCCATGTACCGTATTTCATGTGTACAACACGTACCTTAATCCATGTGTATTTCATTTGCAATACTTCACGAGTATTCGCTAGTCAATTCTGAATCATCTCAGGCGTATTTTCAATTGCTGATATTCTACAAGATTGTTGATGCCGCTCATAACTTGGAGATGTTACTAAAGGTTGATGTTGCCGACGTTCGGAGACGCTACGAGATGCGGATGCTGTTCACAACCTGGAGATCCTACAAGACGAAGACAAAGGAGTTGGAGCAAAGCAATTGGACGAGAAGATGCTTTACCATCAGACGATTTCCATCAATCATTGTCCCAAATTCTTAGTTACATGTCACAAGTTATTCAGTTGTCGTTTCAGCCATATGAGTGCAACCGGTGCCAGCCGGCAACTCAGCTGAATAGTTACATGAATCACAGTCATAAGAATGACCGTCATGCAACTGACAGACAAGACGAAAATAACAACTACTATGACAGCAACTATCCTAGCAATCGCAACCGAAGCTCCGGCCGCGGACGTGATCAGAAATACAAAGGATCAGTAGTCCAACCGATTCGCCAATTTTGGCATAATAACCTAATATTGTAGTTCTATTTGTTTCACATCTCGAGACACATGTCAAGACATCAGTCAAGACACATGTCTCATGTATACTTTCCGAAGACACATGTCAAGACACTAGTCATGACATATGTCATGCTTATATTTCCAAGACACGAGTCAAGACACATGACTCACGTCCAATTATCGAACATTTCTAAGAAATTCAGGGTACCCTTCAAGGTTATATCCATTTTGTTGTGCCATGTATTAATCAGGCCACAGGAATTTCAATACCATTACCGGCGCATCAGTGAGAACTGTCACGTTGTCGATGACACTTTCATTTCTTTCACCATATTTCATATATTCATGACCATGAAGGACGCCATTCGTATTCCCCAAGTATATGAAGGTTTTCCTTCAGCCTAATGATAAGATTCAAGCTGCGAGGCATTACCTCGGACATATGCGAGTTAAATTTAATCCTAATTATGGACTACGGACTGCACACCATGCTACGATTCATGATTATGTACAGTGATGTTCAGGCTCCTGAATACATTCAGCTTGATTTTCCATCAGGAAAATATGTACAAATTATCTATGCTTACAAGCATGTGCCTTGTTAGCCATGGTTGCTGAAATTTTCTAGCTGTCAGTAAGACACGACCACTTAAGTCCTTTTACGCATAGCCAGTTGATTATTCCAAAATCTTCCCATACATTCCAGAAGAACCTACAAGGAGAAGGACGGTACCATGAGATTATGTGTCGACTACCGTCGATTTAAACAAATCACCATTCATAACCGTTATTCTCCTCCACGTATTGACAAGATCGGATTCATTTAGGGTGCTAAGCACTTTCCAAGATTGGATTCATGATCATGCTACCAATAGAGACGAATGAAAGAGCAGGACATGTCCATGACTGCTATTCGTACACGACTCGGTCGTGCTAGATTCATGATTTTGTATTAGTCTCATAAGTGCTCCAGCAGCATTATGGACTTAATAAATTGAGTTTCCATGAACTCATAAACAAATTCGTCAGTGTTTTCATCTATGACAACCTATCCTTCTCTAAAGTCTGGAGAAGAACAGGAAGACCATATTTTCTCTATGTTGCAAATCCTACGATAGGAGAAATTTCACCCTGAAAATTTTCAAGATAAATTCTAGTTGATTACAATGACATGCTGAATCACATGTATTCTCAAGGATTAATATTACCATGAATCAGCCTATGCATAAAGGTGAGAACCCTACACTACGTTAGGTGTTCCAAGAAAATCCTACGCTAAGAAAAATCTAATTTCGGAGACTCAGAGTTTCGCACACTTCTATGTATCAAGTTTCTACGAAGCAGGATACAGTTACGTTCATATCTATGTACCTGACATACCAAAAGTGTATGATAGAACACCAACAGACTAGGATGTCTTTCCATCATCAGAAATGGTGAACAGAAATGGGACAAGATCTGCATGGATTTGGTTACCAGATTAACGCAAACTTAGAAGAAGCAAGATGCTATCTGTGTTATTGCCAACAGTTGATCAAGTCTGCAGAAACCTTACATCCGCAAGGATTTTAGAACCAACAGATTGATCGGACATGTTCTAGCCAAGGCTCATCCGATCACTTGGCAATCCCTCAGTTATCGGGTCAGACAAAGGTTCGCGTTTGTGCTCCTTAATTACGTTCACGTTCTTGTTCCGGTTTTACGATTTGTTTTCACACTCACGTTCATGAAACTAGTCACGTTCATGATCGTATCTTAGTTTTCGATTTTACGTTCATTTTCGTTCAGGGAAGTTTTACAAGAGATTGAGAGACCAGACTCAAGTTTAGTAAAACTCTCTATCCTCAGATAGACGTTTCACGTCACATTCCACGTCTCACCTTATAACATTTGGCGTTGCCACCGCCGTATTCCATGTTCACAATATGTTTCACATGTCATGTTCATTCCACATTCCTCATATCACGTTCACGATATCTTACACGTATCATTGATCACGATATGTTTTCTCATACTACACTCATCATATCTCCACGTATCACGTTTAAAATTTTTCACGTATCACGTTCAAAAATTTTCACGTACTACGTTTGAATATGTCTCGCGCATCGTTGCTATTTATCAGTTAAGTTAGATAGTTTTGCACCATAACGTTTCGATTACCCTTGCACGTTAACTCTTATTTCCTCGATCGAATTCAGGGGATCTATTTTACGGAGATGACAAAGAACTCCTTGTGTTTTCAAGTCAAGGTCAGGAGGACCAAGATTTATCTTTTGTGTCAAGATCTTGTGAAGAACCGTTCCAAGAGGGAAGCCACTTGGAAACGGACAAGTTCATCCGTACTTCTTATCCGTTTCTCTTTTATCGATTAGATGAGTCCTTTCAGTCACGTCACGTTCGATGTCCTTTCAGTCACATCACGTTCCATGTCCTTTTCAAGACATGTCACGTTCCACGTTCCATTCTACCATGTCACCTTCATTTTCCGTTATCTTACATACCCTTCCAGTTTAATTCGGATGTGTTTCTCTTTCATTTTACTTTATCTATAATTCGGGGACGAATTATTCTTTTAGGGGAGAAGAGTTGTAAAGCCCGCATGCTTTTACCATGAATAGTACCCTTATGATAGTACGTACATGATTAGGACTTTCCTTTTTATAGCACGTTTACGTTTCACGAACAAGAATTAAAAGTATTACGTACGTGTTATATCACGATAAGTATTTAATACGCATTAAGACACGATAATTATTTCAATAATAATTATAATCACGAACATACGAACATGAAATCATGAACGTAAATAATCACGAGCTTAGTATTACGTATTTATGTATATTTATTACGATCATGAATAAATATAATAAGACACGAACGATAACTATTTTAATCACGTAAACACGACACGAGAACACGTAAATAATTAGAACACGGGAAAAACAACGGGTTTCCCCTTTGGGGGCCCACATACCACGAAATTAGGAAAAGAAAAGGGCGTAGCCCATCATTTTTACTAAACAAGAAAAAGGAGGAATCATGTTTCATATTTACAAAATTTAGAAAAATACAAAAAGCCTAATTCTTCTTTTCCTTTTGTTCTTGGCCGCCGGCTTTAAAATCACCACAAGGGTGATTCGGTTTGATTTTGATCTTGGAATTATGGCAAGGATTCGTGTGTGTTCGTCCTTATTTGATTCACGTGATCGGTATAACTTTAACCTTTTCTTTTTATGTTTTGATTTATTGAATCACATAAAATCATGATGTTTTTAATTAAATAATTAAAAACAAGTATTTTAAACATGTTCTAATCATGGGGTTAAATCAAATCAAGGGTTTAGGGGTGTTGTGTTTCTAGCCGACGCCTAACCGAGCCCCTAGGGGGTCTCGGCTTGGCTTATCTCACACCACCGAGACCATATGGTCTCGGTATGGTGGTGGTAGTCCCACGGCAGCAGCAAGGAAAGGGCAACCCCGACCTCGGTCGGGGTATGGTTATGGTTACGGGTCCGGTTCATGGTTTTTAGTCACGGGTCCGGTTCATGAATCATTTTTTTTTCAAGGTTTATGAGTTTTACAAGTATGTTATTTTTTATTAGACTTAAATTAAATTAATTAAAAACATGACATGATTAATTTAATTTACATGAATCAGGTTATTAATTTAGTTATTTGTTCATAAATTTTAACCTAAGTATTTATCTTTAATTAGACCTTATAATTAATTAATTATTTAAAAACCATGACAATAATTAATTAATTAACATGACTTAGGTTATATTATTAATAGATACTGATACATGATTTAACCTAAGTATTTTACCTTATTTAACTAAAATCATGTTATATTTAATTAAATACTTTAACCTATAGTTTATTTAATTTACATGTAATAATTAATAAACTATACTATATAATCACATGACTTAGAATAATAATCAGAAAATACTTAAGCTTATATTATTAGCTTTATTAACCAGCTTATATCTATTTATGGAAACTTTCTATTTTTAGAAACTTATTTAATTAAGGCAGCTAATCTATTTATGGAAACATTTTATTTTTAGAAACTTATCTATTTTTAGCAGTATTTCTATTTTTGGAAACTTTCTATTTTTGGAAATTTTCTATTTTGGAAACTTTCTATTTTTGGAAACTTTCTATTTTTGGTTACTTTCTATTTTTGGAAACTTTCTATTTTAGGAAACTTTCTATTTTAGGAAACTTGCTATTTTTAGAAAGTTACTTATTATTACACAACAAGTATAATAATACATGAAATACTAGGAATACTTAATCAGAATAGACATAATATGTGATAAACACAGTATAAAGCTTAAAACAGTAAAACATGACATGAACATATAAAACAAGCTAAGACATGATATAAAATCAGTTATGTATTCAGTAGTCACATACTTATACATGTATGTATTTATGCAGCGTTAGTGATACCGAAGTAGGACCTTCTTCCGTTCGTCTTCTTCGTTCACTGGACATAAGGTACGGATTCTCTGTCCTTTTAGTATGGATATTCTTTCCTTATTAGGATTCCCCGTATGCAGCCAACTGTTTTCCCATAGTATAAGTTTATATGTTTGATTGCTTATGTTTAATTAGAATACCTAAAGCCATATACATGCATTACCAGTTTCACCTAGTTATGGAGGTACCATAACCATAACACTAGAGGCACTGGTGTTATGACTTCCCCACGGCGGAGTGATTGCTCGTGGCGTCCCTTCAGCTTTTGGCCATATTATTATATTTATCATGTGTGGCGTATGGGTGCATCCTAGTTACATGTTTTCAGCAGATTACTCAGTGTTAATGTGGTGTGTGCCTTGCATCCTTCAGAAGGAGCTGATCCCTCCTACCCAAAACCAGTATATTAAATTAGAGACAGCCCCTCTAATTTGCATGACGAGGTCACCCCTCCAAGTATTCATGCACATTGATATTTCATGACCTATATTGGCTAACGGTAAAATATGTTAAACAGTTTTTACAAGATAAACATAAAGATTTTCAAACTATAAAACCAGTTTTACTAAGATATAACCAGATTATCCAGGACTTAGTTCTTCCATTGTTTCATGCTTATATGCTTACATTATTCATGCTTTACTTGTATATTCATACCATAATCACGCGTGACATTCCATTTATCAAAATGGGGTGTTACACCTAGGGCTTGTAATACTTTCGGGTTATGGCAGAAATGGTCCATCTAGTTATAATTAGGTTTTATAAGTTTCATCAGATGGCAAAAACAGTCCCTAGGGCTTCTATATGTTTCGACTTATTACAAAAATGGTCCTTAGGGTTATAAAATGAAAAAACAACTTTAGGAAATTTTCAAAAATGATCCTTAGAGTTTAATATGTCACGGATGACATTAATTAAGCCCTAGACTTTTAGATTTTTACAATATTAGTCTTTGTGCTTAATGGTTTATCAAAACAAGTTTCAAATGTCACAGTTTTTGTCCTTAAGTTTTATAAATTGTCATTTTTAGTCCAAAAGTTTTTATAAGTTATATTTTTGTTATAGAAACTTTATTTAAATATTTAAAATACTAAATGGGCTCATTAAATGGACCAAAAGAACTAATGGGCTATCTAATAGGCCTAAACATATTTTAAGTCCACTAATATACTAAGATTAGTTAAATGGGCTTTCAAAACATTAAATGGGCTTAAACATATTTTTAAGTCCACTAATATACTAAGATTAGTTAAGTGGGCTTTGAAAACATTAAATGGGCCTAATGGGCTTTTGAATATATATGGCTATATTGTGTGGACCTATTGGGCCTATTTAAATCTTTGGGCTAATGTTGCATGGGCTTGATTGGTCCATTAACATTACTGAACAACCTTTCAAGGTATAAAATTTATGTACTTTTACAAGCTTAATATTGGTTTGATAAAATCAAGTCATGATCTCCAAAATAAGGAGTAAAACTCACGGCCATATTTTATTTGGTGTTTCAAGTAAGATCTAAATTAGTTTCAAGTTTCCATGCAAGTTATAAGCCCTAAAATAAGCTCATAACTCACGGCTAGATTTATTTATAGCATATGAAGATAAGTTTAAGTTTGTTATATGGTTGCATGTAATTATAAAAGTCCCAATATGAGATCTAGCTATATACAAGTCTAGAAATCAATCATAAATCCACAAACATATATATAGCCCACAACTATATATTAAATCTTGGTATTCCAAGATGAGATTTAAGCTTGTCATGTGTTTATAATTATTTATAAAGTGCACAAATTAATACCTAGATTTATTACATGTTTCCAAGTTCATTATAAGTCCAAAAATGTAACATATAGCCCATGGCTATATTATTTTTCCCATGTGTTCTTAGCATAATATTTATGCTTATTACATGATTATTAAGTTAAGTTAAAGTCTTAACACAAGATCTAGGTCTAACACAAGCATGCATGTTCATTAGAAATCCATCCAATGATGTTTATAGCTCACGGCTATATTTTTACACACAAGATGTTTTTATGATTTTTAGTAGTTCATTTTACATAGGTAAACACATATTCCATCCTTAAAACTTGTTACATAAATCACTGATGTGTACATAAACAAGCCGTGACCTTTAAGGTCATGGTTTTCTAGTTTGTGAGTTACAAAAGATTACCCATAAGATTTATGTTTATAAGTTTAACCAAAATCCCAAAAATAGGACTTATAGCCCACGGCTAATAATAAATCCATAGAAGGGTTTATATGATTGTCACCAAGTTTAAAAATAGGTAAATAATCATAGGTTTCTTATCAAATAATTTTTAGGCATTATATTTCAAAAATATGTCGTGAGCTATATGGTCATGGTTTCACCAAATCTTAAGTTTTTTAAAAAGTTTATCATATGTGTTTATTAGGTGGATGATTATGCATGCAAGTAAAATAAATGAAGAAAGTATAATAAGTGATACCTTCTTGTTATTGTTACCAAGGAAAGTTCAAAGGAATAATGGAGATTAGTGTTCTAATCTTGTTGAAGATGAAACCCTAAAAACAATCCAAGTCGTGACCTATGTTGGTTCGGCTAGGGTTTATATGGGTTGTTATGAAGATCAACTTGGTAAAGATAATACCAAATGATTGGTAGTAATGGGGATGAGGACAAGATCTTGAAGTTAATGTGTTTCTTGGATGTTTATGGCTTCAAGCCGTATGATTTGAGAGAGAAAGAGATGAGAGAAAGTGAGATTTGGTTTGCATGTGAGGATGAGAATGTTGGTGTGTGTGTTTCGGCTTAAAGAAGAGAGACGAAGAAAAGGCATGATTTGCCTTGGTAAGAGACATCTTGCCAAGTGTTGGCTTTGCCAATAACAAGGCATCCCTTCCCCTTCCACCTTGTGGTTGCCGTGTGATGCTAACCAAAGGAGAGGAGTGGGCTTGGGCTTGTCAAGTGTTGTGGGTATAAACACAAAGTAAGGTGTGTACTTGTGTAATTTTAAGAAATGTGTATGCATGTATATGGTATACATACACGGCTAGATATATATATGATGTAACATTGTTTTCAAATTTTGTTAAGTGTTATGTATACACATGAATGTATGCATTTTGTTACTTGTTCTTGCATATCTAATTACAAAGTTTAGGTTATGTAATTATTTGCAACAAAATGAAATGCAAAAGTATAAGTACACAATGGACATGTTCACATATCTTATAGAAATATAACACATGAGAGAATGTTCTAACAGTATTGGGTAAACTTTTATTACATTTTATAATGGTAAAATCATGGATTCTACAGCATCACCCCGTTATTTTAGCTTTGTCCTCAAAGCAAAAACGTTGTCATCTATTAAGTGTATAGATGTCATAGATCTAAAAGTTCATCTTAGACATGCTCAGAAACGAATGGTGACAACAATGCAAAAAGATCTTTATCTGGATCGTACTATACATCCGATTGAGCAGTATTTGGATGCTGCTATCATTACGGATGGACTTAAAGCAATGCAAAGAGATCTTTATCCGGATCGCACTATACATCCGATTGAGCAGTATTTGGATGCTGCTATCATTACGGATGGACTTAAAGGAATGCAAAGAGATCTTTATCCGGATCACACTATACATCCGATTGAGCAGTATTTGGATGCTGCTATCATTACGGATGGACAGAAAGCAATGCAAAGAGATATTTATCCGGATCGCACTATACATCCGATTGAGCAGTATGTGGATGCTGCTATCATTACGGATGGACAGAAAGCAATGCAAAGAGATCTTTATCTGGATCGCACTATACATCCGATTGAGCAGTATTTGGATGCTGCTATCATTACGGATAGACAGAGGCAATGCAAAGAGATCTTTATCCGGATCGCACTATACATCCGATTGAGCAGTATTTGGATGTTGTTATCATTACAGATGGGCTTACGAGGGTTTTTTCAACGGGGTCACGGTCACACCCTTCCAAAAGCTGGGAGAAGACCAATGGTGTTGTGGCTTTAGTTAGGAGGACAAATCCACTGCAAATAGTTCTTGGTATGAGGAGGACGCGCCAACATGTTTTATATGCTGGGAAAGCTGAGAAAGCTGGGGATGCACTATTCCTGCATCCTTCTCACTGGTGAAAGATGTGTTATATCTCCACACCCGATGGTGAAAATTAGGGGTAGAATGTAAAAAAAAATTTAACTAGTACCGCTCCTGTGCCAACAACTATACACGAAAGACTTTCTGATATACTTCAAGCCTGTGGGATGCAAACATTAGTCGATGGCACTAAAACTTCTACCCAACAGAATGGTTATGATTATTGTTGATGGTGATTGAGTAGGAAGTTGCAAAGAATCTGCTTCATTTGTGGCTGGGCTGGGCGAAAGAGGCGCAGAAAAAGAAGTACCTCAAATGGTGGAAATAAAAGAAGATACCAAGAATAAAGAAGTGTGCATCTTGCGGGATGCTGCAAAGGGTCGTGCATCCATTATTAATGGTTCAAAATTTGCACAAATTTTTTACTTGTTAGGAAAGGAAGTCATTCATTTCAAGGCTTGTTGGATGCTGGTATTGTCAAACTAATTGGACCCGAAGAAGGAAAAAGGATTGTCCAAAAGCATGGGGCATCCAACATCTCTCTTTAAAGGATGTCAAACGCAACCCTACAAAATACACCCATTGTGAGTTGGACATGTCTTTTAGGTTTAAGGTTGACTAATGACAAACATAACCCTACAAAATACACCCATTGTGAGTTGGACATGTCTTTTAGGTTTAAGGTTGCCTATGATGACAAACATAACCCTACAAAATACACCAATTATGAGTTGGACATATATTTTAGGTTTAAGGTTGCCTACGATGACAAACATAACCCTACAAAATATACCCATTGTGAGTTGGACATGTCTTTTAGGTTTAAGGTTGCCTATGATGACAAACATAACCCTACAAAATACACCCATTGTGAGTTGGACATGTCTTTTAGGTTTAAGGTTGCCTACCTCATCACTTTGGGAAATGTGGCCTAGGAAAATAGGGCATCCTTTTACCAAATATTTTTGGACTTTGGTGCAGGAGATGACACTAAACCTGGTGTTGATTATGTCTGGGTTACCATCACCTCGTATGATCAAGGTTTCATTTCCCCATGGTATACGAACCAGTTTTTCATCACACACGATAACTGCACGATATTTTTCTAACCAATCCATGCCAATAATGACATCGAAGCTACCAAGTCTTACCGGGATCAGATCGATGTTGAACGGGTGATTGGAAAAATTTAAGGTACAACCTCGAATGATGGCATTGGCCTTCACAATTTTTCCGTCGTCCAATTCTACGGTATAGTGGGGGTCTAAAACTGATGGGGTGACTTCCAATATATTACTAAATTCAGTAGATATAGAGCTTCGGTCTGCTCTAGTGTCAAATAAGACAGATACATATCGTTGGTTAAGTAGAAACGTATCGGTAACGATGTTGGAATCCGGGTTGGCTTTGGCATTGCCCACCATGTACATTCGTGATGAGGTTCCCTTGTCGTCCTTTTTCTGAATGGCCAACTTGGGACAATCTGGTTTCACGTGTCCAGGGGCTCCACATTCGTAACACACTACGGTTCTCCTTGGACCACTATTGCTTCCTCCTGTGGGGTTTCGGTTTCCCTGTTGTCCGCTCCC
The DNA here is from genome assembly GCA_025667525.1 of Glebionis coronaria. Taxonomy (NCBI): domain Eukaryota; kingdom Viridiplantae; phylum Streptophyta; class Magnoliopsida; order Asterales; family Asteraceae; genus Glebionis; species Glebionis coronaria. Next base: position 177,339,876 of record CM046874.1, read on the forward strand.
GCTCCCACGGGCATTGGATCCGCCTTTGCTGTTGTTATCAGGGTTGCTATTGGGTCGAACCGGGGTAACAACATTGGCTTGACATTCACGAGCAAAATGGCCTTGTTGACCACACTTGTAGCATCCATGACACTGACCTCCCAACAATATGGTGATAGTTGCACTTTGGACATTTAGGCTTGGAGCCTGTGTAGTTCCTGGTGCTGGCTGTGGGAGTAGTACCATAAACTTGCCCAACGTCCTATCTCTTAGGAGGATGCTGATGCTGGCTACGGGAGCTTTCATCCGACTTTCTCTTGCTCTCCGTTTGCCTTTCCAACAGTTTTCGGGCTCGTTTTTTGATCAGTTCGGTTGCAAACTTCATAACACTTTCGACAGTACTGGGTCGTGATGCAAGCACGCTGTCATGAATAGCATTAGGGAGTCCACTGACATACTTCTCAAACTTTTCTTCCTTTTGAGGGAACATTCTGGTACACATCAGGATCAACTCTTGAAATCTTTGGTTGTACCAAATGATATCGTTGTTCTTGCACTTAAGATCCCACAGTTCAATCTCTAATTTCTTTATTTCGCCTATTAGGCAGTACTTTTCAGTCATTCTCTCCTTAAGGTTGGCCCAGGTGAGAGTATAAGCAACATCGTGCCCAAGGGTAGCAACAACAGATTTCCACCAGGTAAGGGCACTCTCAAGTAGCGTGCAGGTGGGAAATTTGACTTTGTTCTCATCAGCACATTCACTGATGCGGAATACAATCTCTAATCTTTCAAACCATTGCATTAGTTCCACAACTCCTTCCTTTCCTCGGTAGTATGAGGGTTTGCATTTCAGGAAATCAGGGTAAGAGCAACCCATGTTGGCGTTGTTTCTACGTACATTGAGGTTTTGACCATCATTCATATTCCGGTCAGCTTTTCTGGCTGCCATGGCTGTTGTGATACCCTCATTTATCATTTCCCTGAGTTGGGTAGCAGTGACATTTTGAGTAGCTTCGGTATGGTCGGTATTAGTGGCATTTGAGGTTGTTGCATCGTTGGGATTCGATCGAGTAATCGCCATTTGTCTATAGTCATACACAAAATGAGATCATTAGTTTAAGTGTTAGTAAAGTTTTTATATTAATTGCACGGGGAAATTTCATGCATAGATTTCATAACAAATTGGATAACCTGTCAAGATTTCATAATATAATACAGTGCATAGCAGATATAACAAAAGAAGTGATTACATGCCATTTCCATAAGAAATTAAACATTCATCTAGCATAACAAATCCAAGACAGAGGCTTAACTGGCCTTGTCCAGGGTATTGGTACACGTAGTCTTAAGTACATCATATCAAAAACATCTGTTCGAAAAACAGTACAGTACAACGATAGATCACAAAAGCTGGAAGAAAATAAAAGTACAAAAAGTCATATACCATGATAGCTGGGGTACAACCCATAAGCTTATCATGATGTACAAGAAGTCTAGTACATCTACTCTAATCCTGCCTAGCATGTCTGCTGGATGAGGCTGGTGCTGGTGTGCTGATAAAGCTGCAGGTGCTGTCCTAGTACTCCGGAATGCCTGAATTTCCAATCGGGTCCCCTTGAGCAGGCGGAGTGTAGTTAGAAGCTGGTATCGAAGTCTGTCAACGGCTCCTCGGAGATTGGCAGTCTCTACAGTCACTCCATCATGTCGTATGGCTGCAAGGTCAAAGAAAGTAGACAAGGACTGCTCCTGGGCAGTGAGAGCAGCATGGGTCTGGTACTGAAGACCCTCTATGATATGAATACGTTGATGGAGACGGTAGTTCTCTTCCAGCAACCACTATAATGCCTCATCAGTCATGGCGCGAACACCTTTGGCTGCCTGGGCTCCTACCCACATAGTCTGAGAGAGAGAATCTATATGCTCGTGCACGGCAGTGTAGCCCAACTGGCCTACTGTCAACAGGCTGCGAATCTCTGTCATGTCCTGCTCTTGGCGTGCGGCCAGAGCGGCTATCTGGGCTAGGACCGTATCAGCATGTCCCGTCCTAGAACCCTCACCGACCTCTAAAGTGGAGTCGGGAGCAGCCTTGTAAGATGTTGTAAATCTTGCTTATGTTAGAGAGAGAGTAGAGATAGAAAGATGGTGAGAACACACACACTTTTAGAGAGAGAAAGTGAAAGAAAACACCTTCAACTATGTGTAATAATGAAGTGAACCACACCCTCTCCATCTAAGGAGAGGGTTTATATACCCAAGCCTTATGATGGGCTTGAGCTTACATATTGGGCCATCCCTACATTCCATGGACTAGGCCTTCCTATGTTTACTTAATATAAAATAACTAAACTACGAGCTACTACTTAATATATTGTCGGAGTGACCGAATCTTCCTAAATACGTAAAACTTATTTCCAACAATCTCCCCCTAAGGGAGGTCACTCCAAACAAGGGCGTTACCCGAGTTACAATAATAAAATAAACCTAGCATTCTATGCTTGTCTTGAGCTCGTAGTCTTCGTCTTTCTTTCCTTTTCTTTTCAGGTGAACATGTTGATGTAATCGTTGATATCTAATATGTCATTTTTTATTATATCGTTTCCTCTCGACTCGTGTCGAATTGATTTTACGTTTTCTCGTTTCGACTTAATTCGTTTTTGGTTAATAAGCGGATATTTGGTATTTATACTACTTTCTACAAAAACGTAAATGACACGGAGATCTAGAAAATATACTAATATAATATTTTATACTACCATTATACTATTAATATAACTAATCTAAAATGACAAATGAAATGAAACAAGTTTTTAAACCCGCGCTTCGCTGCGGTGGGGCTTTAACCTCATGAATCACTTGCGCAATAAATAGACGCGGTTGAACCACAAACCATTGTAGCATACACTTTGTTGAACCACAAAATGAAGACAATCAATACACAATGTTTTAGAAAAGAATAAAAGAAAACAAATAAAAATGTTATCCTCAATTGATCCACCCGTTGTCGCAATGTTTTTGGTTTTTATACTAATTTCAAAGTTGCATATACCTCTCTATGCTATACCAATCAGTGCAACATTTATGAAAGCTGGGCAACAAATCAAACTTAAAAAATATACATATTAATGGCATATCTTGTAGGCGAGTGTTGACAAAATTCTTGTTGCTTGCAAGTCTGACGTGCATCGCCATTCCTGTTGTGTTGTGCGACTTCTGCTAGAACACAACCTATGGGGTCTGTGCATTGTAGCAAAAAACTTGGTTTTAGGTACAACTATCTTAATGGGGAATTACTATATCAACCATAATATAACAGCATCTAAATGAAAGAAAACACCTTTAATTAGAACAAAAAGGTAACCATTATATATCAAATTACTATGAATTTTCTAAATTTTGTCGTCCTCAAACCATCAACTAAAATCCATGACGGTCTAAGCGGCACGCATGTAGCATTGACTCAGCAGATTCAAACTCAAAATCTATCTGAATGTTGAACATATAAGTCTACACTTTATACCACTAATCTTGGCAGTTAGCACTGTCACGTCTAAGATAACACTTCGACATTCCGAGCAGGTTAGCACAACCAATATCATAGACCACATACAAAAAAAACTTAAGACAGTTATATGAATACATATATCGTGTTATGGATCATTTGATGCATAACGTGTTGCAAACTTAAGACGATGCTTATAAGCTTTCACTTATGACTAATTAATCACTATATTAATTAGTCAACACTTTATCAAAGAGCCTTTTTGATGTCTAACAAAATATTACACACCACATAAAGCCATTTTTAGTAAGATGAAAAGTTATGTTTTTAAACAACCTGGTAAACCAAACAGGTTGCCAAGATGGTATGCCTGGTATCATCAAGCTACTCCCGTAAACTGGGGCCAATCTTTAAGTTCCTGCATATACATAAATAAATATTAATACATTCAAAACGGAAATCAATTGAGATGTTCACAACTTTGAAAATGATTAATATCCTCCTTTTCATACACTTCTATAGTTCAATGCATATCAATAACTAAAAAAATTAGAAAAATCATAAAATGCAAGTATAACCTTACCACAAAATGTTGTGGTTTAGGCTTAGATGGCCTCAAAAACCACTTAATAGCAACTACTTACTTTTTTTCTTTGGTTTTCTTCGTATACACCATATTAGCAGCCTTCCCACCACTCGCGACCCAACTCAAATTCCTTGGACAAAGGCATTGCTTGCTCTAGATCCTGTTGACCTGCTACTTGTTCTCGACCCACCCAGTTTCATATCTCTCGACAAACTGCATAAAAAGAACACCATATAAAATTCTAGTCTGAAATCGTGACTAACTGTAATAAACTTCAGCTCCAAGATAAAAATTATTATTAATTCGGCAATAAAAGACATCAACTATCCTAAAATATATGAAAATTAAATTTTATCAAAAAAACATAACAAAACATATTCAAACGTCCAAAAGTCATGAACAAAAATATAATAACCAGCAGAATGATGATTAAATAAAAAAAACAGCATACATTGTTTATAAGTTATGACCCAAACAATAATCACAAATCTCCTTAGTTGTTAAAAGCACTTCCAAGAACACAATAGCAATCTTAGTGCTTTAACCTGCAAATTTTAATGTTCAGCTTTTTGAAACCGAAACTCACAAATCAATCACATTGAAAACCAAAAAATGTAAGTGTCGTTAGTTGTTTAACTCAAGTATTTAACCTGGATAATCGTTGACTCAAATTCCTTCCAGCATCAAACACAACCCCATTTTCCATCTTCAATTCCAGAAAAATCACTAATTATAAACAAATCTTGTCCCATAAAATTAAAAAAGTTAACGCTCAAGTATTTTATGTAGATAAAGAACCGACATCTGATGATTTTTTTCTACAATTTATTGCTTTGATAGTGTAAAGCGGTGAATGTTTCAGGCCAGAGAGGAGAGAAAGATGAATTAGTTGGTGTCTTTTATGTGTTAATAGGGAGGAGCGGTGGCAAAGTAACCCAAATTGGTTAATAGAGCGACACGTGCCTTTTTTGGTTTACACTGAAGGGATGAAGGGACACGTCACAAATAATTTATTAAGTTACTATAGTATTTTTAATTAATTGAGTACTGTTCATAAGATTAAACAAATATTTTTTTGAGTGTTACTGTAGCAAATGTGAGTGAAAGCTATCATGACTTTTGTTAATATTAGTAATAGAACTTAAAACGTAAGAAAGCTACTAACATTTAAAAATTGTAAATACAAAAACATTTAAGCAATCAAATTGACACCGAAACTTAACCCATCCAAATATGGCCCAACACTAAACCCAATATCAATGTAACAGCGAGAAAAGAAAAAAAAAAGAAACAACTTAGCTGGATGATTTAACGAAGATGGACTAGAAATGTAACAATATCTAAGTGACAGGGACTGTGGCTGCAATGCAGAGGTATAAAATGACGGACTGTAGTTGTACACTAGCAAAACTCGAAAGAATTAAAAGTCTGCTATTGAATCCACTAATTTGACCCTGCTGACTTTTGAAAAATTTGCAAACGGACAACAGTAAACCTACTGCTTTTGAGCTAATACCAGGTACCTACGAACTGATTTAATAGACAAACTTTTTAAGCTACAATTACACTACTATTTGATTAATACCTCATCTACTAGCTACATCTAAGCAAGTAACTAACAGAAAGTAATATGTGAAAACTACAATTAACACTATCACTAAAACTAGTAACAATCAATTAATCCTACTAAGTTAAAAAAAATCAAAACGTTATGCCAATAAACTTCAAGTACAGAATTAATTCAAATAGCAAGTAACTTGTATCTACACGCTAGACTAAAAATGCAAGAGTCTAACAAGAATAATACCGGACTTCCGATGCCTCCGCTGACGGCGATGCTTATGCTAACTGTTAAAACGAAAACACTAGTTTCTGAACCGAAAACTGAAAAATCTTCGAATACCATCAGCTAATGAACGACATGAAAAATCAGCAAATCCAAACACCACTATAAGAGCTGTATTTCTGAATTCTTCGACCATTCATCCAAGCCAGCCCACTGACGTAGAAAGCTAACTGCTACTGCTGAACTGAATATCGAGATCAAACTTTAGACCAAATCCAGTTCCAAAACTAATGCCGAAAGTCTGCTTGTAGATTTTGTAGAACCGAAACTAATGCCTAATAGCTACCATTAATGACACTATCGAAGCAAAACAAAAAACTGCACCGAGTACTTAAAATCAATAACGGACCGAAACGATCGAAATGAACCAAGCTGTTGAACTATTATTGAAACTAACCGCTTGCTAATACCTCTCGAACAGAAAATGGACCGTATGAATAAATCGAAACCAAATCATCTAACAAACTCAACCAAACGAAACTAATGCTGAGTTTATACTAATGAAATCAAACCTTGAACACTCGCAGCTTTAACTAAAACCTATCTGATTTAAACGGCTACTCCAAAATTAATAAGCTATAATCAGCTTATGAATTAGCTACAAAACCATATGCTGAACTGACTGAGACTAAGCTACACCGAACTAAAAACTGACCATCGTCAACCTCTCGAAAACTAATGTATCAACCAAATCATAAAAGTCTACATGCTCTTAATTATACCGAAATCTGACAAACATAAGAATGAATCGAAATCGAAATCCTCAATAGCATTGATTAACGAATCACGAATACGTTAAATCTGAATCGAAACCATATTTTCTGAAATAACAAATCTGCGAAACGAATCTATATTGAATAGAAACTACTGGAATGAAAGACACTAATTTGTTGTTTTATGTAAACCTAAATCTACCTGAAAGAAATAAAAGGATCGAAAAAATCAAACCTACGCTACTAAAAAGACATACAAAAAATAATGAAGATGCGTCTGTTTTAAGCTGCCTCCCAGATCCGATCTTCACCTTTTTCTCTTGGGCTTGTGGGGCTCGGGCTGAATTCAAGCCTTGTTGGGCTGGGCTTCAGTTGTTCTTTCTTAAAAATCAGATTCGGGCTGTGGCTTTTAATAACAGGCCCATCAGCTTTTAAATGGCTAAGTGACTTATTATTGGGTCGGTCCGACCCATTTAAATAATGTCGGGTCGGCCCAATAAAAGATAAAGGCACCGTCAAACTCGATCTTTGTCATCTTTTTATAATTCAGCTCGGGTTTTGATTTTGAATTCTTGAAAATCTTCAAACTTTATCGAGTTGATTCCATTCGATTTTGATAGATATAATTCCGGCTTCGGTCTTGTGCATTTATTCATTTCTCGTGTCCGTTTTGGCTCTTTGGCTTCATTTCTTGTGATTTTCTTGATACCCGTACCTGCACACGCACAAACGATAAAACAAGCATATATATGGCATTTATGATGATTATTTGACCATTTTGAGCACGATTTACGAGGAAATATGATGTGTAATTAGAGTCACATCGCACCCCCCCTACTAAACTATTGTCGTGTCCTCACACAATGCTAGAATAAGGTATAAAGCAGCTCCGTTTTTCATTTATTGAAAGCATTTATTCATTTTATTAATATTTAATTGTGTAAATGACATAATGTATCGCTTTCATTATTCAAAAATAACTTTTAGGATCATAAAACTTGAATAGGTTCATCGTCCTCGACTTTTCACTCTTTTCATGCCAAGCTCAAAAACAAGATCATTGTTAACAACAAGTTCTCATGTTAAGACCACTTATATAAGACATTTGTGTAGAACTCCTTCTCCATTATTCCTAAGTTGTATCTCTAGATTTTAAGGATTGTCATTCACCCGTAGGCTCATTTGACTTATTTAATAATTACTAGTCCAAAATGAAGGCAAAACGGTATAAACCCGACACTTAGAACCTAACCTCATCCTCAAAAACCGTTGTCACTAAAGAAAGCCCGCATCAAGGATAATTTAACATGATTTAGAGAATAAATTCCCGGATTCAAAATTTGGCCAAATATTACTACTTATTATTTATTCCTCCAAAGTCATGTTGACTTTATAATGGAGTTAGCAAATTTACATCATATACCATAAGGCTCTTTAAGATGTAAAATTGCTCCTTATCTATGATCCACACCCTAAGGCTCATTGAACCATAAACAAGGGAATTGACATTCATCATCACTCCACACCCTAAGGCTCCTTGAAATAATGATGAAGCAATTTTTATTAATCACTTACCATGCCATACACCCTAAGGCTCTAATGACAAGGCTCGTGCTACATGTCCCACACCCGAAGGCTCCTTGAGATCATGTTTTAATCTTATTCTTCTTTATTTATGATATATATAGTAGGCCAAATTCCGCAATCCCATGGTCTGAATACCTCCTACTTAGTGGTTATGAGCCACCTTAGTCGGAAGTCCATGACGCTGGCACCCTCAATGTGTTCTCGCTTTAATTACAAGGGAAATAAAGAATCGGTTAAGAACTAAAATATCGAACCTAAACCGCAAAAATCCTCATTTATTAAGCAATTAAATATACAAGCGGGGAGAAAGAGCCACAAAAACTCATATAAGGAAGAATTAACCTTTAAACTTATTATCAACTCTATCGTCTCTCGTTCTCCACAATTTAAAATCTTAAAAAATGAGACTCGTGGATACTTACCCTAATAAACCAACTAAGGTCTACATGGTTAAGGAATGAGCTAAGGTAATAACCGGTCGAGTCAAAAACTATTCTTATTTTCACCAACGGAAAGCTTACATTCGTGTCAAAAACACTTATTAAAATAATTTTTTTTTTAATTTATGCAATTTTAAGTAAATTTTTGAGAAACGGAGTACGTGAAGACAACGAACAAAAGGAAAAGCATATCGATAGATACCCCCATACTAAAACCAAACGTTGTCCTGAATGTTTCAAGTCTAAGGGTATAATACCCCTACTAGAGACGAAGAGTCGAATGCAAAATTCTAGCATGGAAAAGGTATGACACAAATAATTAAAAGCCGTTTATTAATTATTCCAATAAAAATAAGCGTTAGTAAAGGATATAATCATCGGATATCGGATGTCTCAAATGAAGGATCGAAACTCGAGTGATATGTGATGAAAAACGAACACGAGAGTCTTAGATATATGAGAAACCTAAAATTACATCACAAAAGAAACACGAGAAACAAACGAAGAAGCACAAGCCCTTCACATTAGAAATTAGAAAGAAGATAGAATGATAAGCATGGGAATCTCCCTCACGAGGCACCTCGTTTTTGGTAACCAAGTCATGAGCTCGACTCGATCCCCGAATTAAATTGTCCTTAGGGAAACGATCATGGAGAGAAAAAGATTTACCCGTAAAAGAAAAACTCTCCATGATAAAGTGAAATAACCTCCCAAATAAGGAAAACCCCATAAAATTCCACCCGGGTCAAATACATGGTTTCCATTTCTAAAAGAAATAGACCTCAAGGTGGTAATAGCAAATAAGTATAAGAAAGATGGGTTTCCTTTAAGCAAAAGTCTATCACAATGAAGGGTATAGTAAGAAGGTAATGATCCCAAATTTTCAAAAAATTTCCTTTTAATTTCATCATTAAGACACTGAGATTGCTCAAAAATATGTATACCCGGATCAAATACCGTTCCCTCTATGGGAAAATAGCAATACAACTCGGTTTCAACCATAAAAGAATCACCCTTAAATAGGAAATCAACAAGAGACAACGAGGGTGAAAAAGTAGGTGTCAAAACACTAATAGTTGGAACCCTCGGGTCTTTGTTCTCTTTATCATCATGAATGGGTGGGACGGGAGGGATATAAGGTATAGTATCATCGTGTAATAAATCCTCTAGAAAAAGTATATCTCCCTCCACATCAAAATATCCGGATATGTACTCCACGGGTGTATCAATATCAAGAAACCCATCGATTTCGGGAATGAGAAAACCATCATCATCACTAAAAGTGATATGTGGAAGAGAATCGATGGTAGAATCAAAAGTAATTGGTGAAGAGGCAAATGTGAATTTGTCAAAATCCTAGTTTTCAAAATTAATTTCAGAATCAAGTTTTAAATCTCCATTTGCCCTCTCATCAATACCATGATCACAATGAAGCTCATCCGAGAAAACCAATAACACGGGATCATACAAAGCATCCTCGTGATGGAACCTCTCAACACTCGGGGTATAAAAATCATCACTAAGAGGTGAAGGAGCCGAGAAATCATTAGTATCATTAGCATGTTTCTCAAAAGTCATTTTTTGTAAAATAGGAGTGTCATCCTCATCCGAGCCCGATGACGAATTAAAAGTATAGTCGGAATCATAAGATAACACATCCATATCCAGATAACTACTATGAGGAGTAGTATCATTTGGAGGAGTAGGTGAAGGAGTCATAAAAGGAATGGGGTCAAATGTAGGCTCAAGTACAATCTCGGGAATTTCCTCACAAGATGAGGAATGAGAGCTAAATGTATCTGTGGATGTCAACACCGGAGGGGGAGTAAAACTCATGATAATCTCCGCGCCTTGTCTCTCCGTTATTGGCAGAGAGATGGAAGGATCCACTGTGGTAACATCACTACTAGTAGTGGTGTTAGCCTCCAATTGAGCTCTCAAAGCTTCTAAAAGTTGATATTTAAGACTTTGGTTTTTTTCATGAAGATCATTTATCATCCTCTTTTGTTCCCCAAATATTTCAACTATTTCATCCATTTGTGAAGGTTGAATTTGAAAATCCCCTTGATTATTACTTTGAAAAATGTTATGATTTTGAAAATCTTCTTGAATTGGAAAGCCTTGATTTTGAAAATCCCCATAACACCCTTCATTAGTTTTTGGCGGGTCGGGAGTCAACTCAACCGTGAGTCGCTCAATAACTACTTCTTCCTCAAAATCCAGAGGAGAAGAGTTACTAGTCACATGAGAAAGGGGACTAGAAGAATCATCAAAAATAGGGTCATCCGAATCAACACATGGCTCATCACTAACTCTCGGGGTATATGAGAAAAGAGGACCACTCCTAATGATAACCGTATTACCGGATACTTCAGCCTTGTTCCATACTTGAGACTTGTTCTCAATAATCATTAAAGCCTCACTAGTACTCCGAGAGTAAAGATTTCCGCTTGCAGCCGTGTTAAGAGAATCTTGATCGTATTGGGTCAACCCGTTATAAAACGAATCAATCAAGTGCAAAGCGGAAAATCCATGATGAGGACAACTACGTACTAAATCCTTAAATCTTTCCCAAGCCTCGGTAAACGTTTCATTATTAGACTCTTGAAAATTAGTAATGTCCAATCGAATTTTTCTTGTTTTAGCATAAGGGTAAAACTGATTTAAGAATTTTGATTCTAGATTAGCCCATGTAAAAATAGATCGTGGTGGTTCGTTTTCAAGCCAAGTCCGGGCTTGCCCATCAAGGGAAAAAGGAAAAAGGTGTAAATAGATAATGTCTTGTGTCACATTGGTGTATTTGACGGTTTTGGCGTATGAACGAAAATGACGGATATGAGTGTAAGGATCGTCGTCCTCAAATCCTTAAAAAGGATGACCGGATATCAACTTAATCAAATCCGGATTAAGCTCAAAAGAATCACCCTCGATATCCGGTGTCACGATCCACTCTCGAGACATCCCTCGGTAGGTACTTGCAACAACTCATAAATCGATCGATTATCCATAGCCATGTCAAAAGCACGATACTCGGGATCGGCTTGACTCGTCATGATATTATTTTTTATAAAAGAGAATATAATATGTACGTAAAAATGAAGAAGAAACCAAGAGAGAAAATATATATATACGTATATTTTTTTGGTGTAATACTTTAGGAAAAGTATTATTTTTTTTATTTTTTTTTGTCCAAATCTTAGGAAAGAAGTGCTTTTGTGATTTTTTTTTATTTTTTTTTATTAAAATATAATATACTATTTAATATATAGCTAAAGAAAAATAAAATTTAAAAGAAAATTATATATTATTTTTTTATTGCAAGAAACTAACGTTCAAAGGTGAGCGGATCCCAAAATCCAAATTGTCTCACGAAAAATCGTCAATCGTAACGAGCACGAACCGGCAGCGGCGGCATTTTAATATGTCATTTTTAATATATCGTTTCCTCTCGACTCGTGTCGAATTGATTTTACGTTTTCTCGTTTCGACTTAATTCGTTTTTGGTTAATAAGCGGATATTTGGTATTTATACTACTTTCTACAAAAACGTGAATGACACGGAAATCTAGAAAATATACTAATATAATATTCTATACTACCATATACTATTAATATAACTAATCTAAAATGACAAATGAAATGAAATAGAATTTAAAACGTAAGAAAGCTACCAATATTCAAAAATTGTAAATACAAAAACAATTAAGCAATCAAATTGACACCGAAACTTAACCCATCCAAATATGGCCCAACATTAAACCCAATATCAATCTAACAGCGGGAAAAGAAAAAAAAAAGAAACAACTTAGCTAGATGATTTAACAAAGATGGACTAGAAACGTAACAATATCTAAGTAACAGGGACTGTGGCTGCAATGCAGAGGTATAAAATGACGGACTGTAGTTGTACACTAGCAAAACTCGTAAAGTGAAAGAATTAAAAGTCTGCTATTGAATCCACTAATTTGACCCTGCTGACTTTCGAAAAATTTGCAAACGGACAACATTAAACCTACTGCTTTTGAGCTAATACCAGGTACCTACGAACTGATTTAATAGACAAACTTTTTAAGCTACAATTACACTACTATCTGATTAATACCTCATCTACTAGCTACATCTAAGCAAGTAACTAACAGAAAGTAATATGTGAAAACTACAATTAACACTATCACTAAAACTAGTAACAATCAATTAATCCTACTGAGTTAAAAAAAACTCTAAAAGTTATGCCAATAAACTTCAAGTACAGAATTAATTCAAATAGCAAGTAACTTGTATCTACACACTAGACTAAAAATGCAAGAGTCTAACAAGAATAATACCGGGCTTCCAACGCCTCCGCTGATGGCGATGCTTATGCTAACTGTTAAAACGAAAACACTAGTTTCTGAACTGAAAACTGAAAAATCTTCGAATACCATCAGCTAATGAACGGCATGAAAAATCAGCAAATCCAAACACCACTATAAGAGCTGCATTTCTGAATTCTCCGACCATTCATCCAAGCCAGCCCACTGACGTAGAAAGCTAACTGCTACTGCTGAACTGAATATCGAGATCAAACTTTAGACCAAATCCAGTTCCAAAACTAATGCCGAAAGTCTGCTTGTAGATTTTGTAGAACCGAAACTAATGCCTAATAGCTACCATTAACGACACTATCGAAGCAAAGCTAAAAACTGCACCGAGTACTTAAAATCAATAACGGACCGAAACGATTGAAATGAACCAAGCTGTTGAACTATTATCGAAACTAACCGCTTGCCAATACCGCTCGAACAGAAAATGGACCGTATGATAAATCGAAACCAAATCATCTAACAAACTCTACCAACCGAAACTAATGCTGAATTTATACCGAACTGCGACTAATGAAATCAAAACTTGAACACTCGCAGCTTTAACTAAAACCTATCTGATTTAAACGGCTACTCCAAAATTAATAAGCTATAATCAACTTATGAATTAGCTACAAAACCATATGCTGAACTGACTGAGACTAAGCTACACCGAACTAAAAACTGACCATCGTCAACCTCTCGAAAACTAATGTATCAACCAAAACATAAAAGTCTACCTGCTCTGAATTATACTGGAATCTGACAAACATAAGAATGAATCGAAATCGAAATCCTCAATAGCACTTATTAACGAATCACGAATACATTAAATCTGAATCGAAACCATCTTTTCTGAAATAACAAATCTGCGAAACGAATCTATATTGAACCGAAACTACTGGAATGAAAGACACTAATTTGTTGTTTTATGTAAACCTAAATCTACCTGAAAGAAATAAAAGGATCGAAAAAATCAAACCTACACTACTAAAAAGACAGACAAAAAATAATGAAGATGCGTCTGTTTTAAGCTGCCTCCCAGATCCGATCTTCACCTTTTTCTCTTGGCTTGTGGGGCTCGGGCTGAATTCAAGCCTTGTTGGGCTGGGCTTCAGTTGTTCTTTCTTAAAAATCAGATTCGGGTTGTGGCTTTTAATAACAGGCCCATCAGCTTTTAAATGGCTAAGTGACTTATTATTGGGTCGGTCCGACCCATTTAAGTAATGTCGGGTTGGCCCAATAAAAGATAAAGGCACCGTCAAACTCGATCTTTGTCATCTTTTTATAATTCGGCTCGGGTTTTGATTTTGACTTCTTGAAAATCTTTAAACTTTGTCGAGTTGATTCCATTCGATTTTGATAGATATAATTCCGGCTTCGGTCTTGTGCATTTCTTTATTTCTCGTGTCCGTTTTGACTCTTTGGCTTCATTTCTTGTGAGATTCTTGATACCCGTACCTGTACACGCACAAACGACAAAACAAGCATATATATGGCATTTATGATGATTATTTGACCATTTTTAGCACGATTTATGAGGAAATATGATGTGTAATTAGAGTCACATCAATATCAATCTTGTATTAATCTCTTGCCTTGATCTTGTGCATCCATCACTTGTGATATTCGCCTCTTCGTGACTTCATGTCCCACATAATTATACCTTCGTAATTCTTAAAAGCTTCAGAGTTCGATACAACGGAAGACTTGACTTTATGGCTTTCTTGAATTAGATGAAGTATTACGTGCATAAAGTATAAGCATGTGGGGACGACTTCTTCTCGGATTCCGCAACGCTACCGTCTTCGAATGCCGCAACATACGTAGATACGAACGAAATGGATTTGAACATTTCATTCTAATTCGGTAGCATTTTACCTCCGGTAGGTGAAAATCGTTGGACGATATAAAATATCGTACTTGTGGCAGGTAGAGTTAATTAAAAATCTCCTTGACAATATTTCGTGGGTAAACCCGTTCTCTTTACTCGACCGTCCAAAGCTGACTGCGAACGTAAAGAGTGAATCATTTGGATAGAATTATCCGCATGATTGAAGCCGTCAATTCTGATTCCTAGAACAAGTTTGATTCATTAAAGAATCTCACCATCGTTGCTTTCCAGTTATCACGAGCTTGATTCATATTGAATCTTGCAAGTTACCTACCAAGTGCTGTTTGAGGTTAACACTAGAAGGATTTCCACTCATCATCGTGAACACTTAAGAGTGTCACTCTGAGTGTTCTAGCAAGATCATTAAGATATTGCATAGAAGCCTGGAACGTGTTTAAATCCAATTAAGAATTAAACAACTGTTGCTTTCCAGTTATCACAAGTTTGATTCATAAAGAATCTCACAAGTCACCTACCATGAGCTTTTTGATATTTGCTCAAGAAGGATTTCCATCTTCATTGTTAATACTTACATATTACTCGGATGTTCAGGCAAGATCATGAAGATTTTGCGTAGGACTCTTAAGATCTTTCTTACTTTTCACAGTGTGTGAAGAAGCAAGGAAATATGGAAATGTGTCCTAATGAGATATTTGATGATCTCAAATGGCTCTAGACTTGATCGTGCATTTTAGATTTTTGTGATCGGAGGCTGGAGAGGAGTGTCACCATTTCAATATCAATATATTCGGAGTGAATAAATCGATAGATAATGCGTTGTCTCTGTGTGAATAAAACAAATACCTTTTGAGAGATATCTGAGTTAGCTGGGATGGCTTGTGCATTGCATCACTGGGTCCATGATGTCTTTCTTCAATATCAAGAATCATTAAAATGATCTCAATAGCATATTTATTGACCCGGTTTCTGCCTAAGGTTGTAAGGAGTGCTTCTTTCTTTAGACCCTTTATCTTTACAATTCTTCAACCCCTTCAATGCTTACCAATACGTCATAACTAGCACCTTGTTGTGATTGTTCCAGTGCTAACTTAAGTACTTGGTCGGCATTCAGCTACGTTCACAATCTTTCTTCATCTTTCCTAAGGACTACTATTTCTAGCTATGGAATGTCCTTGGGAAGATTCCTCCGGCTGTGGAAGAATCATAGGACTTAACCTATCCTACCATCCTTATGTCACCATAATCTTCATCGTCCTGAAATAAATGGGTTGTGGGTAAGTATAAATCACCATGAAATCCATTTTGATATAGCAAATCCATTTTGCTCCCCCTTAACATATGCAACGATATTCGAAAACATTTTGCACATGTCGGGATGAGCTATCACGTTAAATCAAACCATTTGTGATAATTTCCCATATTAAATCATATTTTATCCCCCATATAAAAAATATTAACCCAACCGATATTTTTGATATCAATTGATTTAATTAAGTTTTAACAAAGGTTTTGGGAAGAAAAATGCAAGTCCTTTTAATCGTCATGAGACTAGTTTGTGAGATATGACACCGATTTGTAACATGATCACATATTCACCATATAAGAATGAATTGACAAGGTTGGACCTGATTGATGAGAACATCATAAGATAAGATCAAATGGTACTGGTCGGCAAATGTTGGTCGCCTCGTCGCGTCTGAAGTCATCTCTTGACACCACATGTACGATTGGTATTGTTGTCTTGAAACCAATTAGTGAACTTGGCACTTTCAGCATCAAAGATTCGGAATGCTTGACAATTGCTCCCCCTCAAATGTTGAACCGTGTTCTATTGAAAGAGATGTAGTCTTTGGTTGAGTAGTCGCATCGTCGAGTATGTAGATACCAATTGTAGATTGCAATGGTTGTAGAGATGATAGCTTCATAAAAACAAGATTTCTCTTGTTTTAACAAATAAATGCACTGATGCGTACATAAATTCGTGTTAGACCAAGTTATAAAGTAAACTTGATATCTTACAAGGTTTTAAAGTAAACCTTGCCTGAGAAAATTAATTCTCGTTGTGAGCCAAAGCTTTCATAAGAAATACTTGACTTTAATATGAAAAGCGGGTTGCAGTCTGAAATAACTACAAGCCATATAGGCATGGTTTAGGAAATATTTACAACTTTTGTACGAACTCTATTTATGGCGTCGTGTCAATATTAATCGACATTTCTAAGGCCGTAAATATTATCGTACCAAAAGACATGCCTTTGAAAAATAAAGTAAAAAATATTTTTTGGATTTTTCTAAATTTTTCAATTTTTATGGTTTTTATATGGTTTTATAGTTTTGTATTTTGCTTTTGTGGATAAAAATATAAACAATATATACATATGATCACCAAGGATACGGAGAATAGTTTACCATTACTATTCTTTCGCTTCATCTGCCAGTTCCTTAAGAGTCTCAGGCGAGAAGGTTCTCATTCCTAGCTTGTCGGCCAAAAATTCAATTCGAGCGCGATCTAAAGCCTTCGTGAAAATATCCGCCAATTGATACTCAGATCGGACAAAGTAAAGCTCGATCACTCCATTTTCCACTTGCTCCTTGATAAAGTGGTAGCGAATGTCAATATGCTTCGACCGGGAGAATTGAACGTTGTTGCAGCATAAGGCAATTGCACTTTTGTTGTCGCAGTACATCGGAATTTTGTTGAAACCTAGACCATAGTCGGTTAATTGTGATCTCATCCAAAGAATTTAAGCACAGCAACCAGACATAGCTATGTATTCTGCTTCCATACTTGAAATTGTAGCGCTTTTCTGCATTTTCGATGCCCAACTGATTAGTCGATCTCCTAGTAGTTGCAAAGTTCCACTCGTGCTACGCCTTGTATCTTGAAAACCCGCGTGATCCGCATCTGCATATGCCATTAGTGCAATCGAAGAGTCCTTCGAATACCAAAGTCCCCGATTAATGGTTCCTTTAAGATATTGAAAGATCCGTTTCACAGTAGCCAAGTGTAACTCAATAGGTCGAGTTAGATACCGAGCACACATACATATAGCAAACTGAAGATCAGGTCGACTAGCTGTGATATACAGAAGTGTTGGAAATACGTTTTACGTATATAGAAAGTCTCGGTCACTCCAATAATGTAGTTATAGGATCGTAGTAGCGTTTAGTAACATTTATTAAATAGCCCGACCCATGAGCATGTTCATAGGACAGAAGCCCAAGTCCATTAAGGACTTGGGTATTTAAACCTCTTTCCACCATGGAAAGAGGTGTTGGTTGTTTCATTTCTTATTTTCAATATAACAAGTTTCCTTCATTTGTCTCTCTAAGTTTCTCTCTCTAGAAAACCTCAACCCTCTTGATTCATAAAGATTATCATTGTTCTACAATTGGTATCAAGAGCATGGGATGAAATATAGGTTGGTTTTAGTGTTGTGTATGCTTTTCTAAGCATTTCGTAGCTTTTGAGTTTTTCTTGCCGAAACATCAATTTTTTTTTGTGTTTGATCGTGATTTCAAGAAGTATAACTTATTTAATCGTGTTGTAGTGTTTTTGGTATCTTGGTTTTGGTTAATACACAATCTTTCTTGGATCAAAAGTTCAAAACCATCTTGTTTTATTCATTCCGAAATTCAAGCTAGCATCACCATCGGAAAGTACAAGTGAAAGGGTTTCGATCGCAATAACCAACTGGTTCTACTTTGCGATTCTTGGATTACGATACTTATTCTGATCTAGACATTCCGATCGATCTTTGCGATCTGGGATTCCGACGGTTATAAGGAATTTTAAGTCGTTACTCTGCCTAATTTGTTTCAGCCATATTCCGATCTGAATATTCCGACAGCACATTGCGATCTGAGCATTCCGACAGGTTTACATTGTGATCTAAGCATTCCGATACCAGCAACATTCCGACAGGTTTAAATTGTGATCTAAGCATTCCGATAGTAAGACATTCCGATCTGGACATTCCGATCTAGGTATTCTGACAGAAAGCAACATTCCGATAGAACTTGTTTTTGGATACTTAGTGGATTTCTTCTATTTGGAATTAAATTTGGTAATTTGGTAAATTTCAAAAGCAAACACAACAAAAAGATAACAACATCTTTTAGTTAACAACACAAAAACATATAACCTTATTTCATTGTTCGATCATTTTTGATAATCTTTTTCAAGGGATCATAAAATGAATTTACATTCATATATGCCAACAATGACTTCGCTTACCGATATCTCAATCATTTCGGGTACCGACACTCGCCCACCTTTGCTCATCAAAGATTTATTTGAAGCATGGCAAGGTCGTATGAGAACGTACATCATGGGCAAACCCAGTGGTCGACTTATGCTTCAATCAATTGATAAAGTCCATTAGATTGGGGAGAGGTTACCGTCAACAATGTGAAAAGGGCAAGGGAGTATCACGAGTTAACCGATGCTAACAAAATCATTGCAGATGCCGATGAAAGGGCTGTTCAGACAATTCTTCAAGCCCTTCCACCCGATATCTTTCGAATGGTAAGTGAACACACAGTGGCAAAGAAACTTTGGGATCGATTAGCTGTCTTGCTACAAGGGACCTCTCTCACTAAGCAAGAACGAGAGTGTCAATTGTATGATTTGTTTGATAGGTTTACATACATTCCAGGGGAGACTCTTCATGATTTCTACTGGCGTTTCACTACTTTGATGAATGACATGAACGTGTATAATCTAAGGATTGAACATTTTCAATTAAACACAAAGTTCTTGAACACGCTACCCCCAGAATAGAGTCAATATGTCACCGATGTTAAGATGATTCGAGATTTGCACAAGTTGAATTTAGATCAACTCTACGCCTTCTTGCAACAACACGAGAAGCATGTGATCCAAAAACGCATCTCTCAGGGATCTTATCAAGAACCATTGGCATTGATGGCAAACAATCCTACATTGTCATATCACAACTCTCCGTTTGCTGTGGGACACCAATCTTCCTATCAACCAGTGTATCAAACACCAAGCTTCCCACAGTACTCAATCTTGCCACAGCCGCCTACATCTTATCACCAACAATTCAAGCAACCAGCAACATCATCATCACAAGGAGATTTACATCCATTACCTTATGCTTCACACCAGTATTCACCGTATCAACCTCCAACAAACCCTGCTTTTACCTATCCACAACTTGAGGCTCCTCAACCTCATTACTCACAACAAGTCAGTGCTCCATCAAATCAGATTGTAGCTCAATCAGCACCAGCATTCTACTGTGATGATGAGATCCCTGTCCCTGAGTTTAGACAAGGAGATAGTCCTACTGATATCATTGCTCAAATGTCTGCTTATCTAAGTCAAACATTAAACAAACGAGGTTACAGAGGTCCAGCAACAACTAACAATCAGTTAAGGAACTCTTCTAACTCTCGACAACAGGCTACAATTTAGTATGGCAGAGTCATGGTGCAACCATTTCAAGGGAGACCCAATTCATCTACTGTTGGTGCACGTTCATCCAATACTACTGCAACAAGGGGAAATAGAACTGGTAAAATGAAGGTGATTATATGCTACAACTGCAAAGGGGAAGGGCACATGGCTCGAGAGTGCAAGCAGCCTAAGAGGAAAAGGGACGGCACATGGTTTCAGGAGAAGATCTACTTGGTGAATGCTCAAGCCCAAGGACGTGAGCTCGATGAAGAAGAGTTGGCATTTATTGCAGATCCGGGAGTAGCGGAAACTGACGGTCTCAAAACAGTCATCACAAACAATGCTGCATATCAATGTGATGATTTGGATGCATACGACTCTGATTGTGATGATCTTAATACTGCCAAAACAGCTCTCATGGCAAACCTTTCACTATATGGAGCTGATACAATTTCTGAGGTACCACATACTGCTACAGATACTAGTATTGTACCTTATCAAGTTGAGCAAATGTCTGAGTATTCGGAACAGCCTCTGGTGGTTAGTAACTCCATCGAGGAGACAAACAATGATAGCAATATCAATGAAAGTCCTCAGACTTTGAGTGAACCATAACCAGGAGCTATTACGACTATCAATTCGTCTGCTCAACCTGATTTAGTTATGGTCCCGGCATCTTTGCTTAGCCAAATAAATAATGCGTTCCTTGAAACCCTCAATGCTAATCAGACTTTATCTGCCGAGCTTGCTTTGCATAAGGACAAGGTTAAAACCTTGGAATTGACTCATGTGTCAACTACCTTAACCAATCCTGAATTATAGGTTTAGGAAAGTTCGAATGGACAATCTGCTAGAAATTGAGAGTTTAAGAGCAAATCTTTCGAATGAACTTAAAGAAAAGGAGTCAGTCGTTAATAATTTTTAACAGCTTCAAACGGATTTCGAAATTCTAGAGTCCAAACGGATTGAAATGGAAATTAAGACGTCTGAAAGAATAAAAGAAACAGAAATTAAGCTTTTAAAACAATACGTTGCTTCACATCTAGTACACTTGTTTCATGCATCATTTAAAGAGTTCAATCTATCGCGTCTAATAGACCTACCACCTAACCCGGGGTATGCAAAGCAAGTGTTTCACCATAACCCACGACTTTATGATGCCACCAAGTTAGGATTGGTATTAGATCCGATTGTGTTCTTGAATGATTCTGAGAGTATGACACCATATGAAGAGAAGCGGTTAAAATTACTTCCTACATATCCTGAATATGATTATGCTCAAATGAATGCAAAAAATGCTACAATAGATCTTAGAACTCAATTTAATATGCAAAAGAGAACTATCCAAACATCCACTTTCATGCCTACTAGAGAATGCCTTAGTATAATTCCTACACTCGTTAACTCGGACCAACCGAAGGAAATTCCTAAGAATCTTCCACCGGTTAGTACGGTAAAGCTCAGCTTGGAAGAGATTGAGCGATACCTTACCGAGTTTGACAAGGTCATCCTGGAATGTACGACTTCAACGGCTCTAACCGCTGGAGAATGGGCGTTCGAACACATGAAAACGGTGTTTGAGAAAGAGATCGTTCCGTTTGTGAACCATATTAAAATAGAGTCTATGATCTAGCGGGTAATCTAAGTTTTGAAATTGGTGAAGTTCAAAAAGTTTTCTAAGAAATGGATGATGCTTATGAACAACATTTAATTGAAAAAGAAAAGATTTTATCTGAATATGACCGATTCTTAGAACATATGGTGTCTCTCGAAGTGATGCAAGTTGTTACTTTTAAATATACTCATGAGATTTCATCTACTGTGAATATTTGTGATGATATGCATGAATCTGTGAATATTGTTGAACATATGAATTCTGTAGATAATCATTCTTGTCATGAATCCAACGCTGAATTTTTAAAGCTTCAAGATTCGTATAACACACTCTCAAAAAGTTTTAATGAGCTTCAACAACATTCTATATCTCTTGAAATTGAAAATCAATCTAAAAATGAAACTCTTTCAAAACTAAATGCTTGTGGATACTCGGTTGAGACAAGTGACAAGATGATTCAGATGGTTCAGGATTTAGAGGAAGAGATGATGAGAATTACTAGAAACAAAACGGAACTAGAGGCTGCAGAGACTAAGAATCATGTCCTAGAAAATAGAATTAATTGTATACTAGGAGAGCGTGAACAAGTAAGGCAGGGTGACTCACAAAATTCTGGTTCAATAGAAGAACGCCTCGCTTTTAATGCGATAGAGCAAAAGTCATTAATTGACCAAATGCACAAGAAATGTGAGGAATCCTCTGACCTAAAAATTCAGCTCATAGACAAAAAACATGGTTATAGCAGAATTAAAGGAGACACTTCAACTCAAAGGACGAGAAAGTGTTGATAATCCAACTACTATCTCTGCCTCGACCTCTAGTGCTCCCAAAACCAACCCACATGTGCTATATCGGGATCCAAAATTTAAGAAGAGTCCCACTAAGTTTGCCACATATATGAAAAATGCCTTAGAACATGCTGATCTAGCTAGAGAGATTGTTGATGAAATGCGTGAACTAGATCCTACTAGTCATAGTGTATATGAGCTTTTATTATATGTGGATCGCGTTAAGGATTGTTTAGCAAACTTAGAGTACATTGGGCAACCGATATCTGTACCATATAAACAACAAACCACCATTGCCATTACTCCATTCAATAAGACCCCAGGAGGTAAGCCTGTTTTAAACACACCCATCAAGGCTAAGTCAAAATCTGTAACTAATGTTCCCTTGGCTTCTATAGGAGTAATTATGTCCACTAAGGCTAAAGGATCTCAAGATAATAAAGATAGGATCAAGCCTTCCACTAGTAGCACTGAGAAGAAGAAAGTAGAGGTGCACCCTAGGAATGTTATTTCAGCTTTAAATAATAAGAATCATGTAGCTAAGACAAAAGGTTCTCCTTCTAAGTGGAAACCTAAGCAAAATGTGCATTCTAATTCAAAATGTTGGAATTGTAATGAATGCATGTTTTCTCAGCGTCATGATTTATGCCTTGTTGATCACGTGAATGAAATGTATGCTATTAGGAACAATCTTGAGTGGATTCCAACGGGGAAGAAATTCACCCAAGTTGGTTGGCAATGGAAACCCACTGGTAGGACCTTCATTGCTAATGGAACTAAGTTCCCTTTAACTAGGATCACATCCACTGAAGTTAGGTCTCAGCGTCCTTTAAATAGGAACACTAGCACTAAGAAATGGAAAAAGCGCCATTTCACTAGGTCTGCCCCCACTATTGTGCCTACCAATGTTACTGTCTCCAGTCAAAAAATACCTCAGAATACTAGACAACTAGAATCTAAGCCAACAACTAAGAAGCAAATTTGGAAGCCTAAAAACTCTTTTGACAGCAAATCTAAGATAATTAAATCTGTACCTGCTAACTCGGAGGAACAATTAGAATCTGATACATCGTCTTTGTTTGGTAATATTTTCAGGTCGTCCAAATTATTCTTTGGTATTTGGACTCGGGGTGCTCCAAACATATGACTGGATACCACTCGATGCTCAAAAATTTCGTCAGCAAGTTTCTAGGAACGATTAAATTCAGTAACGACCATATTGCGAAGATTATGGGTTATGGTGAATACCAAATTGGGAATGTTACGATTTCAAGGGTTTATTACGTGGAGGGACTTGGTTACAATCTATTTTCAGTGGGACAATTTTGCGATTCAAACCTTGAAGTAGCTTTTCGACAACATACTTGCTTTATTCGCGATCTTGCGGGAAATGATTTGTTAAAAGGTTTTCGAGGGGATAATCTCTACAGACTGTCTATTCAAAACATGATGGCCGCCTCTCCTGTTTGCCTGCTCTCCAAAGCATCTAAGACCAAGTCATGGTTGTGGCATCGCCGGTTATCTCATCTTAACATTGATGCTATTAGCCATTTGGCTAAAAACGAACTTGTTCGTGGTCTTCCAAAACTTAAGTTCGACAAGGATCATTTATGTTCCGCATGTTCTTTAGGGAAAAGCACCAAGAAATCATACAAACCTAAAGCTGAAGACACCAACCAAGAACCACTGTATCTTTTGCACATGGATCTTTGCGGGCCAATGCGTACGGCTAGTGTGAGTGGTAGAAAATACATCCTCGTCATAGTGGATGATTTCTCAAGGTTTACATGGGTAAAATTTTAGCATCCAAGGATCAAGCACCAGAGTATATCATTACTTTCTTAAAGATGATCCAAGTACGTCTTAATGCTGTTGTTCGCCACATTCGCACTGATAATGGAACTGAGTTCGTTAATCAAACTCTACGAGACTATTACGAAAAGTTAGGTAATTCACATGAAACTTCTGTTGACCGCACTCCACAACAAAACGGTGTCGTGGAAAGACGTAACCGTACACTTATGTAAGCTGCTCGAACTATGTTGATTTATGCGAATGCTCCTTTATTCTTATGGGCTGAAGCAGTGGCAACCGCATGTTATACCCAAAACCGCTCCATCATCCGTAAACGCCATGGTAAAACTCCATATGAGCTACTTCATGGACACAAACCCGATATTTCATTTCTTCATGTGTTTGGTGCACTTTGTTATCCAAATACAAATAGTGAGAATCTGGGAAAACTTCAACCGAAGGCTGATATTGTAATTTTCATTGGTTACTCGCCTGCAAATAAAGCTTACCGGATTTATAACCGTCGTCTTGGCAAGATAGTAGAAACTTTGGATGCCGATTTTGATGAGCTAACAGCGATGGCTTCTGAGCAACACAGCTCTGAACCCGCTTTACATGAGATGGGAACCTATACAATCAGTTCCGGACTAACTCCCAACAATCCTACTTCTCCATCATTTATACCACCTACAAGGTCCGAGTGGGATAAGTTATTTCAACCTATGTTTGATGAATTCTTTGATCCACCAAGTAATGATTATCCAGCACCTGCACCAGTAGCTCCGATTCCCGAAGTTGTCGCTCAAGATAATGGAAATCAGTCTGAGACATCTACTGTTACTCTTGAACCAGATGTCCCATCCCCCAACAATTCACAAACTACACCTGAATCATCACCCCCACTCATTCCTAATGATGTTGAAGAGGATCCCTATGATCACGACTTGGAATATGCTCACTTACAAGAGCTTCCCTTCTTTGGTTCACATATACCTGAAGACCCTACCGGTGCGTCTACCTCAGAGGAAGCTCTTGCAATCGTTCACTCCCGACACCACGGATTGAATCTCACAACACAAAATGGACAAAGGATCACCCAATCCGCAATATTATTGGTGACATCAATCGACCAGTCTTAACACGACACCAACTTCAAGAACATGCATTATATTGCTATTTTGATGCATTTCTTTCAGACACTGAACCTAAAAACTGGCAACAAGCCATGACCAAATCATCTTGGATTGAAGCCATGTAAGAGGAACTTAATGAATTCCAACGTCTTGAAGTGTGGGAATTATTTCCTTTACCGAGCAACGTTGAAATCCTGACATTGTTGTGGGTATATAAGGTTAAACTCGATGAGTTAGGTGGAGTGCTGAAGAACAAAGCTAGATTGGTTGCTAGAGGTTACAAAGAAGCTTTGGGTATTGACTTTGAAGAATCCTTTGCTCCCGTTGCACGATTGGAGGCAATTAGACTATTCCTTGCTTATGTTGCTCACATGAATATGATCGTCTACCAAATGGATGTTAAGACGACATTTCTCCATGGTGAATTAAGGGAAGATGTCTATGTAAGCCAACCGAATGGATTCGTCAACTCGGAGTATCCTAATCACGTGTACAAGCTCAAGAAGGCTCTTTACGGGTTGAAACAAGCTCCACGCGCGTGGTACGATCTCTTATCGTCGTATCTCATCTCGAAAGGCTTCTCCAAAGGCAAAGTGGACCCAACTTTATTCATTCTCAAGGAGGACAACGACATGATACTAGTACAAATTTATGTTGATGATATAATAATTGTTGCTACTAATCAACGATTGTCTGACCATTTTGAGAAAATTATGTCCACACGTTTTAAGATGTCGATGATGGGAAAAATTTCATTTTTCTTAGGGTTGCAAATTTCTCAGAATCCCAGAGGCATCTTCATTAATCAATCCAAATTTGCTCTTGAATCATTAAAGAAATATCATTTTGAAAACTGTGACCCCGTGGATACTCCAATGGTGGAGAGATCCAAGTTAGATGAAGATAAGGAAGGGATAGCTGTCGATCCTAAACTTTACCGTGGAATGATCGGCACCCTTTTCTATCTGACTGCTATCAGGCCTGATTTGCAATTTGCTATATGCATGTGTGCCCGGTATCAGGCTCGGCCTACCAAAAAGCACTTACATGTTGTGAAAAGGATCTTTCGGTATCTTAAAGGAACACTTAATCGTGGTCTGTGGTATCCGAAGGATTCCTCTATTGCACTAATCTCATATGCAGATGCGGATTATGCTAGGTGTTAAGATACTAGACGTAGCACTTCTGGCAGTGTGCAACTTCTTGGAGATAGACTTATTAGTTGGGCATCTAAAAGGCAGAAAAGCGCTGCGATATCAAGTACAGAGGTTGAATACATTGCTATTTCCGGTTGTTGTGCTCAAGTCCTTTGGATGAGATCACAATTAACTGACTACGGTCTTGGATTCAGCAAAATCCCGATGTACTGTGATAACAAAAGTGCAACTGCTCTGTGCTGCAACTACGTTCAACAGTCCCGAGCAAAGCACATTGACATCCGCTACCACTTCATCAAAAAGCAAGTGGAAAATGGAGTGATCGAACTATACTTCGTCAACACTGAGTATCAGCTGGCAGATATATTCACAAAGGCCTTAGATCGAGGACGTATCGAGTTTTTGATCGAAAAGCTAGGCATGAAATTATTCTCACCAGCGACACTTAAGGAGTTGGCAGAAGAATCTGAAGAATTGTAGTGGTAAACTATTCTCGAGTATCCTTTGATCGTGATCTTGTATATTATCGTACATATTTAAACCACCAAAAAAAATACAAAAATATAAAACTTAGAAAAACCATAAAAAATATAAAACATTCAAAATCCATAAAAAATATAAAATCAAGAAAATCCAAAAATATTTTTCATTTTCAAAACGGGCATGTCTTTTAGTACGGTAATATTTACGGCCTTAGAAATGTCGATTAAAGTTGACACGGCGCCATAAATAGAGTACGTATAAAAGTTGTACAAGTTTTAAAACATGCCCATTATGGCTTGTAGTTATTTCAGACTGCAACCCGCTTTTCGCATTAAAGTCACGTATTGCTTACGAAAACGTTGGCTCACAACGGGAATTAATTTTCTTGGGCAATGTTTACTTTAAAACCTTGTAAGGGACTAAGTTTACTTTATAACTCGATCTAAAACAAATTAGTGTACGTATCATTGCACTTATTTTGTAAAAATAAGAGAAACTTTATTGCCACCAGAATCGTTCCAATCAATCACTTAACCGGAAAATGTCCTCATGAATATTTGTGTTCTTAAAATCATTGACTACAGCTCTTTAAATAGAAAACGGGTCCGTGTTTAAGGGGGAGCAAATATTAAATCTTCATGGAATCAAATTTGGTCTTTAAACAAGATTTTCAAAAAATATAAACTATTCCTCATCATCATTTTATGCTAAGTGTGCTTTGTGAGAAATAGAAATTCATGGATAGGGTATTTGAATTTTGGCGTTAAGTATTTGTGGTCTTGTTTGTGAGCGGGTTGGTATTTCGTTAAGTCGATTTGGTTAAATCAAATCACTTTAAAACTAATACTATTAACAAGGGGGACCATTGTTGCAAATATTGCAAAATGGGGGGTTAATGTGAAAACTTGGCAAAAAGTTGACCACGTCAAAACATCACACCCCCCCTTTCCCTGTCACTATCGCAAACACACACAACACACTTGCTTATCCGCCATTGTTGGACCTTGCACAACCTTCGATCCTTGAACTTTTGAATCATTGTTATCTGTTCATCATCTAGGTATTGAATCATGCTCTATTTGTTATCATATATCTCATTTCGTTGCATCTCATCAAAACAGAATCCTTCGTTTATATAAAAAATTAGGGTTTCGCGTTTTGCAATGAAAATGGAAATTAAGATATGGGATTTGTTTAGTATGACTAGATGCACATTGGTTTTGCCTATAATTATTTAAAACATTGCCTAGCTCCTGGAATCGAGAAGTCGAAGTTTAGATCGGATCCCTGTCACGGATTCCGATGATCATTGTGACATCTTCATTGCGATGCCTTGTCATTGCGATGAGTCATTTCGATGGGCTATTGCGATGAGTCATTCCGATGGCTCATTGCGATGTGTCATTGCGATGGGCTATTGCGATGGGTCATTACGATGGCTCATTGCGATGGCTCATTGCAATGGGTCATTCCGATGACGCATTGCGATTGCATATTGCGATGATGCATTCCGATGCGTTATTGTGATGGCATTGTAATGGTATTGCGATGGGACATATTGCGATGGTTTCTCACACATTCCGATGGAATTGCACTTATTGCGATGGACCTATATATTGCGATAGGACATAATTTCGCTAGGATTGTGATGCTTTAATCATTGCGATGGCTTGGTTAGGATTCCGATAGATTGATAGATTGCGATGGACTCACTTGCCTTAGACTATCTAATGAGTTCGGCTTAAATTGCATTATTTCCTTATTAGGCTTTAAGTAAATTAGGGCCACTAACACAAAACCATGTTTTATTGAAATTAATTAATTTTATCTCATAAGAACACTTGAAAGAACTAATGCTAGGTCGTTATCTATATAGAATAAAATGTTTTTGGCATATATGTCGTTATTCTAAATGTGTTGTTGAATGTAAGGACCTAGTCCATCTGAACCATGTCTGTTGTTTCTCAATAATATGTGTAAATAATTGTTATGATCTATTCCCTATGCTTCAACATTGGCATAGACTTAAGATATATATATATGTTGTGTATATCATTTGTGATTATGTCATAAAAGCAGGAAAATGTCAATCACAGAGGAACAACAACGACTACGTGATCACGAACTTGTTTCGCTCAGCAACAGGCTTCCATATGCTGAGAACAATTCTCGATTACAAGAGGATTTTGATCCGTCCTTACCAGCTTTCAAAATCGCCACGGATATCCTAGACATCTCACCCATCAGAGATACACTCAGATGTACTGCCTCTGTTCCCGAAGTCTACATGCACGAGTTCTGGAACACTGCATCTTTCTCCAAAAAGACTATCTCTTTCCAACTGAACAAAACACCAAGGGTACTTAACTTGAGCATCTTTCGGAAATTGTTTAAACTTCCTAGGTTGGCACAAGGAGAACAATTTATGGCTAACCCAAAGAACGATGAAGTGCTTCTAATCATTCATGCCATGAATTATGAAGGTGAAATCCACAACCTATCCCAGTTCAACACATCACATATAGGGCAACCCTGGAAAGCACTTATCACCATCATTGTCAAGTGTCTTACTGGAAAGACTAGGGGCACCGATGCAATGAGACCACCTCAGGCTCACTTATTTTGGGGATTGTACACTGCATCTAAAGTAGACTATGCACTTCTTCTCTGGCAAGAATTTTGTTATCAGTTTACTGGAACAAAGAAGAAATCCGTGCATATTCCATTCCTAAGATTCACCAAGCTCATTATCAGCCACTTTAGGAAGAATGACCCAACCATTGACACTCGCGACAATTTCTTCTACCACACCAAAGATGATGACTATGTGATTCTCCCAATGAATGCAGACACTAATTCCACAAAGTATGCATTACTTCCTGCCCTAGTACCTAACATAATGGTAAATGATGGAATCAAGGAAAGTGATAAATATCAAGAGATGCTTAATGATATTGACGCACAGTTTTAACGTGCAAATTCACTTCCCTCAGAGAAGCAAAAAGGTAAACGCAAGAAAAGAGTTTCAAAGCGCCAATCAACTGCTTCTTCTAAAGATAAAGGCCCAGGGAAAATGCAAATAGTTGATGAAGATGATGATGAGACGATCCATACTTAGGAAGAACAGGAAGAAGTACCACTCCGAAGGCCTAAGAAAGCAAAGCAGACTAAAGGTAAAGAAGCAAGTGTTGCTTCAAATGAACCTGCTCAACAACAAATTTCTGAAGCCAAACGACTGCGTATCGTTCTTCAACAAAGCAGACAGGAAGCCTTTGCAGGATCAGGCTCAAGAATGTTTGAAGACTTAGCAGATTTTGGTAATCCTGATGCTAACATGGCATTTTATGAAGATCCTACTGATGAAGATGCTTATGAAGATGCATATGAAGATGATGCTAACTTTCATTTTGAAAGTCGTGAGTAGAGTGAAGAACGTGGTAGCAGTGCAGACACTGATACAAGTATGATGTATCGAGACACCGATATCACCACATCCTTACCAGAACCAACTCACATGGTGCTAAATGACGATGCTCATGCAACTCTCATACCAGAGACTCAACTTCAAAGTAAGTCTACTTCTGGCTCTGATGATGTTATGAAATATCTAAATTTAGAAGGGGAGGGTGTCGAGGTCACAAACACTGATCCGTCAACAAATGAAGCAATGGTGGATGTTCCCATAACTACTGTTACATCAACCACCACCTCACCATTATCCACCTCGGTCATCAGTGAAATCATAACACCATTAATCACACCAGCACTTGTTGCACAACTGGTATCAACCACCATCCTAACCACTGAATCTACACCGTCATCAACAACTAAACAACCTGTATCAACCACCGCCCCAATCACTGCATCTACACCAACACCTATCCTTGAACAACCAGTATCATCCACCACCACCTTAACAGTGATGGTTACACCTCCACGAGCAGAACAACAAGTATCATCCACCTCCAACCCATTCCTCACAGTCAATGATCCACTCATCCAGTCTCTTCAACAACAGTTGGAGGCTCAAGCTAAACAAATAGCTAGATTGATTGGAAGGATCACCACTCCTCTCAAGGAACCTCAACCTGATGAGCCCACACTTCAGAAAATATCTAACAAAGTGTCCAAACTTAAAGCACAACACAAATCATTTCTTGGAGAAAAGAAAACTCGTGACAAAGAGAATGCTGCTTTTCTTGGGTCAATTGATGAGAAGATGACCAAGATCATTCGACGAGAAGTCAAGACATATGTTGATCAGCAGCTACCAAATCTTGTCGGTAATGGTTTATCTACCCTTCAACTAATGACATTGTTACAGACACCTCTGCTGAATATGGGGGCTCACAAATTAAAAAACAAACGAAAAGTTCTGCAGTATCTCAATAAAGTAATTATTGACGATACACCAGCAGAGACAACCGACTCTAAGTCTGACAATGAAGACGAACTAGAGGAGGAAGA
Organism: Glebionis coronaria; assembly: GCA_025667525.1. Lineage (NCBI taxonomy): Eukaryota > Viridiplantae > Streptophyta > Magnoliopsida > Asterales > Asteraceae > Glebionis > Glebionis coronaria. The sequence goes on from CM046874.1 coordinate 177,371,583, forward strand.
TAATAAGGGTAACGGTGAGGAGGATGATGGTGACAATGATCAAAATGAGGAAGAGGAAACGGAAGGAAATGAGGAGGAAGAAGAGGATGAGGAAGAAAAGGATAAGGATGAAGATGAAGATGAGGACGAGGATACAGATGACGATCAGGATGACGATGATGATAATGACTGTAAAACCCGTATTTAAATCGAGAAAATAAATACGCGGTTTATATTTTTTTACGCGGGTTATTTTTTTTATATTAATACGTAGAAATTATCAACGGAACAACGCGAGAAAATATTACAAGTAATATTATATTACAAGAATTATTATTTTACAAGTTAATAAAAAAAAAAATAATAATAAAAAAAAAAAGGAAGGGCCGGTTGGTGTTTAAATAAAGAAGAGATAATGGGCTTTAGCCCATCTTGTTTTGCACAAAAACCAAACGGGAACCCCTTGTTTCTCCATTCCAGTCGACAAAAAAAAAACACATAGAAACTAGGGTTTGCTAATTGGCCGCTGGGAAGAAGAAAAAAAAAAAAAAAAAGAATTCCGGTTATCCATCAACAACCAAGGTAAATCTTAGCTCTCTCCTTTTTACTACGATTAGCATGTGTCTCAGGGGGCGTTTGTTTTTACAGCCGTAACAAAGAAAAAAAAAAAAAAAAAAGAACCCGAGACCTAGAGTCTCGGGGGGTGGTTGGTTTGTACAGCCGCAGCAAAGGGGTCGGGTTTGGTTGATGAAACCGAGACCTAGAGTCTTGGTAACCCTTCCCTCTGCCCAGCCGTGACCCATACAGGGGCGGCTAGGGCCAGTTTTGACCAAGGGGTGCGTTTGGGGCTGTGTAAAACATAAGGGTGCGTTTGGTTGTAAAACTGAACAAGCGGGGGAAACTGGGATTAAAAAAACAGTGGGAACTAAATACTAAGCAGGGGGAAAATGGACAGAAAAACAAGAAAGTTTAATTAACTTTAGCGACAGCTTAGCGACAGATTGTTCTGTCGCAAAACTGTTAGGGTAGACAGTTTTTAAATAAGCAGCTTTAGCGACAGTTTTTGGTGACACAGAAATTCTGTCACTAATTTTTTCGGACAGATTTTGTGTATATGTTTAATTGTTAGTCGGTAAGCTCGGGACGCTTTTATAAATGATAAAATAAACATTTTTATGTTATACCTTTTTAATATAAATTAAGTTGTTTTATAATTATTTAATATATATATATTTTATGTGTATTAAATTAAATTATTTCGTTAATATTTAAAAGGGTATATTTTAGAAAACGAATTAAACTATTTAAGAACTTTCTAAATTAAGGAACTTCTATTTTTTAGAGAAATACTTATTATAGAATTATTTACCATTAGATAAACGTTGTACGTAGCTATTAGTATAACGTTCATACATTAAAAAAAATTATGTTAATGGTCAGATTTAGCCGTAATCATACATATAGAATATCTGAAATAAATAACTAAGAAAACAATAAGACCAGTAAATTTGATAACGGATATCAGTTAACTTATTCGCGTATTTTAATTATGTAGCACGCGTGAAGCCCGAGTAGTATTCGTTCAGTCTTCCTTTCAGTCGGTACTGGACTAGAGGTACGGATTTCCCGTCCTTTCAGTAAGGACTTCCTTTCTATGCATGTTTAGGATTCCCCGTCTGCAGCCAAATGTTTTCCCCAGTATACGTTTAAGCTTGTCAGTAATCATATAAATAATAGAATAAATTGCCTGAGCATTATATACAAGCATGATTAGTATGTACTAGTTACGGAGGTACCGTAACCACGACACTAGAGGCACCGGTGTCGTGACTCACATGCAGGAGAGTGATATCCTGTATCGTCCCACTCAGCTCAGCTTGGCCATTTTATCAGTATTATTATTAGTGGGGCGTATGGATGCATCCTAGGCTATAGTTTACAGTTTAGCAGGTGAATGTGGTGTGTGCTCTACATCCTTCACATTGGAGCTGATCCCTCCACCCAGCACAGTTATTTAGAGGTCACCCCTCTATAGCATGACGAGGACACCCCTCTATGTATTCATGCAGCAGTTGATTTAGTTCATGACCTATATAAGCTCTTGGCAAACTAAAATACAGAAAATGCATGTTTTCAGAATTAATAAGTTATATTTCAATTTCAGTATATATGAAAAGGTTTATCAAATTTTATACAGAGTTGTACCACATGTCATATCGGTCTCATAGTTTCATTTTAGTTTTCTTGTTCCATTACTTTCAGTACATCCTATTCATGCCATATCCGTCCACTGAGCGTTATGCTCAGCCGTAGTTTTCTTTCATGTTTCCAAACGGCAGGTACACAGGGACGATCTTAGGACTGCTAAGAGAGTACGTGCATTGGATGGGAGCTATCCAGACTCCTTTATTTTATGCATGCATACTTTACATTTCTTTGGTTGTTGGACATTGTTTCGTCCTTTTTCTTTCAGTACTTAGTCTTTATATTTGGAGCTTATGTTGGACTACCGATGTTTGATTCCGGTATTTTCCGTATGGTCATTAATGTTTAATACATTGCCTTGCATGCTTTGATGACACGCCATAAATACACGTAACGGTCCATTTATCCAAGTGGGGTGTTACAATTATGGTATCAGAGCGCAAGGTTCGACCTGTAGGCTCTAAAACTTGACCTGTGACTAGTGGGTAGTCATCAGGAACTCCTTGTATTTTGGCGTCGTTATCTTCCATGCTACTTATATATTTTATCAGTCAATTTTTTTTTTTAATTTTGATTAAGTAAACGGCTGGTACAGGACTGGCCATACTTAATCACATGTGATTTCAGCGAAATTTTCGTTTTGGTGAACTGACCATAGGCGTTCGCCCTTGTTATTTAAATTTTGTATGGATAAACTGACCATAGGCGTTCATCCTTACTCATGTCAGATTTATGTTTCAGAAATTGTCATTTTGTGAACTGACCCTAGGCGTTCACCAGTATTCATGTCATATTTTGTTAGCTATACCTTCATGAATCACACTAAGCATATTTAGATATATTACCCCAGATTTTTGCAGTTTTATCGACTCATCCTCTTATATTTCAGATGCCACTCAGACGCGAAACCGAGAATGATCCTAACGCAGCTGCCATTGCTGCTGCTGTTCAGGCTGCTATACAGGCCATGTTACCCCAGATTCGTGACGAGATCCGAGCTGAATATCAAAATGGACCTCAGCAGAATAACAACCCTCCTGCTCCACCACCTACTACGTTACCCGCTTGGCTGGATCTGTTCAACAAGCAGAAGCCCCGACTGTTTGAGCAGACTGTAGCTCCAACTGATGCAGAAGACTGGATCTACCATATAGAGAAAATTTTTGGAGCTATGGGTTGTGGTGATGTTTTCAAAGTTAGGCTTGCAGTTTACAAACTGGAGGGTCCTGCTCTACATTGGTGGAGGTCTCAGAAACTGTCCAATGGGGGAGATGCTTGGGAGCTTGCATTGACCTGGGCACGTTTCAAGACGATGTTCTATGACCAGTTTTTCCCGCATGCGGAGCAAGCTAAGATGAAGAGGGACTTTCACGTTATTCGTCAGAATAATGGCGAGAACAGTATAGAGTTCATGCACCGATATCTCAGGATGGCTGGATTCTTAGGGGAGGCTGCGGGTACCGTAGAAGAGCAAGTGAAGCAATTTTGCTGGGCTCTTCACACTAGGACTGCAGATAGATTGATGAGTGCCACATTCACTAATGTGTCACAAGTAGCTAATGCAGCTCGGGACATCGAGATGCTTTTTGAGAGGGACGAGCTCGAGAACGTAGAGCGCCCGGAGAAGAGGTACATCTCACCCAACAGACTTAAACAATTTAGCCATTATTGCTTGGCAACTTATATGCTATTAAAATCTTACAGACACAGAGGAGGAGACCGATCCCAATCGGCTACTCCGCATCAGAACTACAGGAACCACGGTCAGTCATATGACCGTAATCGGTCAGATAGGAGGAACGGCGCTGATAATTACCGCGGCAGCTCCAACTCCTCTGGCAGCTACAGGTGATCCTTTAAGCTCCAAGAATACTAAACTATCGTGTAAAACAGATCTTAAATTTATGTGTAAATTCCAACAGAGATGCTGGACAGGGGCGTGACCAAAACAACAGGGGTCAACAGGTTGCCCGACCGGCAAATTCTGGTAATTGTAAATTTCAGTCAAACAGCTTCATTTCAGTTTAAGATATCAGCATCATGACACGTATTTGTCATCGTGAATCAGGTCCTCAGCAAACCAGAGCTGCTTCTGCCGTGTACACTTATCCCACTTGCGTCACATGTGGAAAGAAGCACACGGGACCGTGTCGTCGTGGTATGAGTGGTTGCTTCCAGTGTGGCCAACCGGGCCATCTGAAGAGGGATTGCAAGAGCGGGAATGCTGCTGGTACCTCAGGCCAGGCTCCTCAGATGTTACCTCCGCCACCACCACTACCACCAACCACTGGTCGTGTCTATACTACTACCCGTGAGCAAGCAAATAAGACCGCAGGTACCATTACTGGCATTTTATTTATACACGGGCATGCTGCTTGCGTACTTTTCGATACAGGCGCCACCCACTCAGTTATTTCCACTTCATATGCTGTTAAAATAAACATGACCCCTACGCCACTAGACAGTGTACTTAGTATATCAACCCCCATGCGAGACTCTGTACTCATTACACAAGTGTATAAAGATCTCCCTCTTGAGTTTGATGATAAAATCCGTCCAGTCAATGCTCTTCCTTTGGATATGTGTGATTTCGATATTATTCTGGGTATGGATTGGTTATCGGTCCATCATGCCACCATAGATTGCCATGCTCACCAGGTCATCTTTGGGGATGTACAGACACCAGAGTATATTCACCGAGGCTTCCTACCAGGAAAACATGTTCAGATCATTTCAGCTTTACAGGCTCGTACCTTACTATATCATGGTTGCGAGGGTTTCCTAGCCACAGTTCATGACACGACTTCGGAGACACCTTCAATTCATGATCAGCCAGTTGTGTCAGACTTTCCAGATGTCTTTCCCGAGGAACTTCCAGGTTTACCTCCCATGCGAGAGGTAGAATTTGGTATCGATCTCATTCCAGGTGCAGAACCAGTATCTAAAGCTCCTTACCGTATGGCTCCTGTAGAGCTTAAGGAACTGAAGGATCAACTTCAGGAACTTCTCGAAAGGGGTTTCATTCGTCCCAGCGTATCACCATGGGGCGCTCCCGTTTTGTTTGTCAAGAAGAAAGATGGTAGTATGCGTTTGTGTATTGACTACCGTGAGTTGAATAAGCTCACTATTCGTAACCGTTATCCACTTCCTCGTATTGACGATTTATTCGATCAGCTTCAGGGTGCCAAGCACTTCTCAAAAATCGATCTACGGTCAGGCTACCATCAGCTGCGTGTAAAAGAGCAGGATATATCCAAAACTGCTTTTCGCACGAGGTACGGTCATTACGAGTTTGTTGTTATGCCATTCGGTCTCACGAATGCGCCCGCAGTATTTATGGACTTAATGAACAGAGTTTTCCACGAATTTTTAGACAAGTTTGTGATCGTATTCATCGACGATATCCTCATTTTCTCCAAATCCAAAGAGGAACATGATAACCATCTCCGTACAGTTTTGCAGATTCTCAGACGAGAAAAACTATACGCTAAATTTTCGAAGTGCGAGTTTTGGCTGAATACAGTGGCGTTTCTAGGCCATATTGTTTCCGCAGAAGGAATAACTATGGACCCTGCAAAGGTGGAGGCTATCACCAAATGGCCAAGACCGACATCTGTCACAGAGATACGTAGTTTTCTTGGGTTGGCGGGTTATTACCGCAGGTTTGTGGAAAACTTCTCACGTTTGGCGTTACCATTGACCCAACTTATGCGAAAGGGTGAGAAGTTTATATGGACCGAGGAGAGAGAAAAGAGTTTTGAGGAACTCAAGCATCGATTGATCTCAGCACCGATACTTACTCTCCCATCCGGTACAGGTGGTTATCAGATATACAGCGACGCATCAGGAAAAGGCTTAGGCTGTGTTCTTATGCAGCATGGGAAAGTCATCGCTTATGCTTCGCGTCAACTAAAGCCGTATGAGAAAAATTATCCTACTCATGATCTAGAGCTCGCAGCAGTCGTCTTCGCCCTTAAAATCTGGAGGCATTATTTATACGGTGAGTCGTGTGATATCTTCACCGATCACAAAAGTCTCAAGTATATATTTACACAGCGAGAGCTGAACATGAGACAGAGGCGATGGTTAGAACTGCTAAAAGACTATGACACTAATATTCAGTATCACCCAGGCAAAGCAAACGTAGTAGCAGATGCCCTTAGCAGAAAGTCAGGTATGGTAAATGGCATCAAAGTTCAGGAAGAAATTATTCGGGATTTAGAGCGGTATGATATTGAGCTCTTAGTGCGCGGACAAAGGGGATACTGGGCTAGTTTGAGAGTAGAACCAGATTTACTCTCTAGGATTAAAGCCGCACAAAAGGATGATGGTGAAATCTGGGCAATTGTCCAGAACATTGACTGTCAGACCGAATTTCGCATCGATGACGATGGTATAGTATGGCAGGGTACCAAACTCTGCGTTCCAGAAGATCCTGCTCTTAGAGAAGCCTTGATGACTGAGGCTCACAGCTCTCCGTTCTCTATTCATCCAGGTTCCACTAAGATGTACCATGATCTTAAACAACATTTTTGGTGGAGCGGCATGAAGCAAGATGTCGCAACTTTCGTTTCCAAATGTCTAACCTGCCAGCAGGTTAAGATAGAACATCAGCGTACCAGCGGTTTACTTCAGCCATTAGAAATTCCAATGTGGAAATGGGACAAGATTTCTATGGATTTTGTTACCGGTTTACCACAGACTCAGCGGCGACATGATGCAATCTGGGTCATTGTCGACCGCTTGACCAAATCAGCACATTTCATTCCTATCCGTAAAGATTTTGCAGTCAGTAAGTTAGCAGATCTATTCACCAAGGAGATTGTACGATTACACGGTACACCTTCAGAAATTATATCAGATAGGGACCCTCGATTCACTTCTCATTTCTGGGGAGGCCTGCACAAAGCTTGGGGAACTAGGCTCAAGCTCAGCACAGCTTTCCATCCACAGACGGACGGTCAGTCAGAGCGTACTATCCAGACCTTAGAGGACATGCTACGCGCCTGTGCATTAGAATGGACAGGACACTGGGATGACTATATTTGCTTGGTCGAGTTTGCCTACAACAACAGTTGGCATGCTAGTATCAAGCGTGCTCCATTCGAGATGTTATACGGCAGGAAATGCCGTGCTCCTATTTGTTGGGATCAGGTTGGGGAACGTTTGATTGAGGGACCAGAATTGATAGAAATGACCAATGAAAAGGTCGCCATCGCTAGGACAAAACTGCAAGAAGCGCGTACTCGCCAGAAGAGCTACGCCGACAAGCATCGCAGAGACCTATCATTTCAGATTGGGGATCGTGTGTTCCTCAAAGTATCACCCGCACGCGGCGTCAGACGTTTCGGCCTTAAAGGCAAACTTAGCCCTCGCTACATCGGACCATTTGAAATCCTTGAACGCGTCGGGGAAGTATCGTATCGGTTGGCGCTACCGCCCCAGCTTTCACACGTCCACAACGTGTTTCATGTCTCATTACTCAGGGGGTACAACTATCACGAGCTTCACAAAGTAAATTATCCACTCGATCAGATTCGGGAAGATTTGTCCTATATTGAGGAACCCGAAGCGGTTTTAGATCGCCAGGATCGAGTCATGAGAAGGAAGACCATTCCTTTCGTCAAAATCCTGTGGAGGAACCATACCGAGCGTGAGGCCACTTGGGAAACAGAGGAGTCTATACGGACTTCTTATCCTCACTTTCAGTTTTGATTCGGGTATGTTGTTTCAGCTTTTATGTTGTTCAGTTTATCAGCATTTCAGCTTTTAATTCAGTCAGCTTTAATACCTTGTAATTCGGGGACGAATTCCTCTTTTAGAGGGGAAGAATTGTAAAACCCAGTACGGCCGTATTTTAATTCGGGGACGAATTATTCCTTTTAGAGGGGAAGAATTGTAAAACCCGTATTTAAATCGAGAAAATAAATACGCGGTTTATATTTTTTTTACGCGGGTTATTTTTTTATATTAATACGTAGAAATTATCAACGGAACAACGCGAGAAAATATTACAAGTAATATTATATTACAAGAATTATTATTTTACAAGTTAATAAAAAAAAAATAATAATAATAAATAAAAAAAAAGGAAGGGCCGGTTGGTGTTTAAATAAAGAAGAGATAATGGGCTTTAGCCCATCTTGTTTTGCACAAAAACCAAACGGGAACCGCTTGTTTCTCCATTCCAGTCGACAAAAAAAAAACACATAGAAACTAGGGTTTGCTAATTGGCCGCCGGGAAGAAGAAAAAAAAAAAAAAAAAAGAATTCCGGTTATCCATCAACAACCAAGGTAAATCTTAGCTCTCTCCTTTTTACTACGATTAGCATGTGTCTCAGGGGGCGTTTGTTTTTACAGCCGTAACAAAGAAAAAAAAAAAAAAAAAAAGAACCCGAGACCTAGAGTCTCGGGGGGTGGTTGGTTTGTACAGCCGCAGCAAAGGGGTCGGGTTTGGTTGATGAAACCGAGACCTAGAGTCTTGGTAACCCTTCCCTCTGCCCAGCCGTGACCCATACAGGGGCGGCTAGGGCCAGTTTTGACCAAGGGGTGCGTTTGGGGCTGTGTAAAACATAAGGGTGCGTTTGGTTGTAAAACTGAACAAGCGGGGGAAACTGGGATTAAAAAAACAGTGGGAACTAAATACTAAGCAGGGGGAAAATGGACAGAAAAACAAGAAAGTTTAATTAACTTTAGCGACAGCTTAGCGACAGATTGTTCTGTCGCAAAACTGTTAGGGTAGACAGTTTTTAAATAAGCAGCTTTAGCGACAGTTTTTGGTGACACAGAAATTTTGTCACTAATTTTTTCGGACAGATTTTGTGTATATGTTTAATTGTTAGTCGGTAAGCTCGGGACGCTTTTATAAATGATAAAATAAACATTTTTATGTTATACCTTTTTAATATAAATTAAGTTGTTTTATAATTATTTAATATATATATAGTTTATGTGTATTAAATTAAATTATTTCGTTAATATTTAAAAGGGTATATTTTAGAAAACGAATTAAACTATTTAAGAACTTTCTAAATTAAGGAACTTCTATTTTTTAGAGAAATACTTATTATAGAATTATTTACCATTAGATAAACGTTGTACGTAGCTATTAGTATAACGTTCATACATTAAAAAAAATTATGTTAATGGTCAGATTTAGCCGTAATCATACATATAGAATATCTGAAATAAATAACTAAGAAAACAATAAGACAGTAAATTTGATAACGGATATCAGTTAACTTATTCGCGTATTTTAATTATGTAGCACGCGTGAAGCCCGAGTAGTATTCGTTCAGTCTTCCTTTCAGTCGGTACTGGACTAGAGGTACGGATTTCCCGTCCTTTCAGTAAGGACTTCCTTTCTATGCATGTTTAGGATTCCCCGTCTGCAGCCAAATGTTTTCCCCAGTATACGTTTAAGCTTGTCAGTAATCATATAAATAATAGAATAAATTGCCTGAGCATTATATACAAGCATGATTAGTATGTACTAGTTACGGAGGTACCGTAACCACGACACTAGAGGCACCGGTGTCGTGACTCACATGCAGGAGAGTGATATCCTGTATCGTCCCACTCAACTCAGCTTGGCCATTTTATCAGTATTATTATTAGTGGGGCGTATGGATGCATCCTAGGCTATAGTTTACAGTTTAGCAGGTGAATGTGGTGTGTGCTCTACATCCTTCACATTGGAGCTGATCCCTCCACCCAGCACAGTTATTTAGAGGTCACCCCTCTATAGCATGACGAGGACACCCCTCTATGTATTCATGCAGCAGTTGATTTAGTTCATGACCTATATAAGCTCTTGGCAAACTAAAATACAGAAAATGCATGTTTTCAGAATTAATAAGTTATATTTCAATTTCAGTATATATGAAAAGGTTTATCAAATTTTATACAGAGTTGTACCACATGTCATATCGGTCTCATAGTTTCATTTTAGTTTTCTTGTTCCATTACTTTCAGTACATCCTATTCATGCCATATCCGTCCACTGAGCGTTATGCTCAGCCGTAGTTTTCTTTCATGTTTCCAAACGGCAGGTACACAGGGACGATCTTAGGACTGCTAAGAGAGTACGTGCATTGGATGGGAGCTATCCAGACTCCTTTATTTTATGCATGCATACTTTACATTTCTTTGGTTGTTGGACATTGTTTCGTCCTTTTTCTTTCAGTACTTAGTCTTTATATTTGGAGCTTATGTTGGACTACCGATGTTTGATTCCGCTATTTTCCGTATGGTCATTAATGTTTAATACATTGCCTTGCATGCTTTGATGACACGCCATAAATACACGTAACGGTCCATTTATCCAAGTGGGGTGTTACAATGACAATGGTAATGGAATCAACAAGGGTGATAAGAATGACTAAACGGGTACAAATGCCGAAGAGTCAAACAAGGATGATAGTGATAAGGCTACTGAGAAAGGTTTAGAGGAAGCTGCAGAAAACATTGCTGACACCACAGAAAAGACGTTGGAGTCAACTATACCAGAAACTCAGCATGTTGACACAGGTATATCTATTGCACCAGCTTTTACTACTGATTCTCACAATGAATCTGTAGAATATATGCAAGCAGAAGAACCAACAGGGTCAATGCTAGAAGATGAACCTCGCGATGATATACCGGTGATGCCAGATCAACCTGCAACACCATCTGAAGATCAGCACAACATTGATATGGAAGTTGAAGATTTAAATGTTCCAGAACCAACGTTTGCTGAATCTCTTATCATCGATGATACTGTATAAGAGCAACACTGGCTCACAAATGCAGCACCACAGCATCCTTTTGACACTACAACTGATATGGAGCTGACTCAATTCCTCAACAACCCTATCGATTTCTCGGCCTTTCTAAGGTATTCTCATGGGAAACCGACAATGACACCGGATCTGATCAAAATGGCTGCAGCAAATGTGGATTTCTTTGATACTTTGAAGATCAGCCATAATGAAGCAGAATATCACTTGAATGAGCTTACCAAGGAAATGAGAGCGACAACTACAGGAATTCAGACTCCTGTGTTACGACCTCTTACACCAACGGTCATTACCGGTTCTGCAACGATCCCAATAGAGCACTTTGTTTCTCACGATCTAGAATACCTTGAAAATGGAGCAAAGAAATATGCCACGTCACTCACCATGGTCAAGGCTGTTAATTTGGAGAATGTTCCATGGATAGAGGATAAAGTACCTGATTCAATATGGAGAAAGAAACTGCTAAAGTTGTATGATACCTTTGCTTCACTTGGCATCTCTCACTGGACTGCAAAGAAAAGGTTAGCTTACAATCATTTCCATCATCCTAAGAGAGGTTCTTCTATTGTCTCAGATCACAGAATCAAAATCATCCAAGGAGCAACCACTCAGACTGTCTTCGGTTATGATTACTTGAATGTAATCGTGTTCAAACGTACCGATGAGAAAGAATACCGAATTGACGAAAGTGATCTCTAGTAACTTCAACTTGAAGACATCGAAGATCTTTTGTTGCAATTGGCTCAAGAAAAAGTTGACCATCTACCACCTGAGATTGTCATAGCAATGAGCTCCAACTTTCGTCAATATGCAAGGAAAATCGTTATTCAAAACCAGGTGGAAGACTTTCAACTTGGCGTAGAGAGCTATCAGAAGCAGTTAAACTTGGAACGTCCCCATACAACTCCACTCAGTAATTTCCATAAGAACAAGAAGGTTTACATGGGGACCACAACGCTGGAAGCAGGGATCTTTTATCCAAATGAGACTGGCGTTATGAAATATATGCGATTCTCCGAAATGCACAAATTCAGAGATGGAACGCTCAAGCATGTTCGAGATGATCTGACAGTTCTCAATGCCAACTTACCGCTTCCAGCAGTCAAGTACACCTGGACAACCCAGTGAAAAAAGGGAGCATCGTACGCAATCAGGAAGATTGAGGAACTTCTAAGGAAGCGCCGGTTGCTACAAAGTATGGAACGATTCGTCGGTGGACGACCATATGGAGCTCACCATAAGTTCACGGAACGAGCCATTTAATTATGGTTCGTCTTATAACAGGTCAACTCCATATGTTTATAATTGTGAATATGCTAATTTTTGCATAATCAGCTTTTGTGGCTTGTTGTAGTGTAAACGTATGATATTTTTCAAGAATTTCTCGCGAGATTCTAAATCTTTCAAACAAATCATACTCAAGCACTACAACTTACCCTCATTAATTTGAGGGGGAGCATTAATATGTTCTTTGTCCAACATCTAATTTCATTTTATTACCCAAAGACCGGTTAATCCATTAATATCCAAAATATTGATGGTTAACATTTTAGAAAGGGGAGAAAATGGGATTAAGGAGACTTAATGATATTTGGCTAAACAGTAAAAAGGCTTATAAGATAAACCAACCTAACATGTGTAATGCACAAGTTAAGGGGGAGCGTTTTTGATGATCAAAACCACTTAAAGCATAAAAAACTTTGATTACAATATCACAAGTGTTTTAAGTGATTTTTCAAGGATTTTTCATGGTGACAATACTTACCCAAAACATATTTAATTCACGACGGATGTGGTGACAAAAGGGTGGTAGGTATAGGTATTAGTCCAATGACTCATCAGAACCGATGGAATCTTCCCAAGGACAATTCCCTAGATAGAATTAGAAGTCCTAGGAAAGATGGAGAATGATTGTGAACGTAGCTGAATGCAGACCAAGTACTTAAGCTAGCACTTGAGCAATCACAACAAGGTGCTAGTGATGACGTATTGGTAAGCATTGAAGGGGTTGAAGAATGAAAAAGAATTGTAAAGATAAAGGGTGTAAAGAAAGAAGCCCTCCTTACAACTTTAGGCAGAAACCGGGTCAATACATATGCTATTGAGATCATTTGTTAATGATTCTCGATATTGAAGAAAGACATCATGGACCCAGTGATGCAATACACAATCCTCCCCAGCTAACTCAAATATCTCTCAAAAGGTATTTGTTTTAATCACACGGAGATCAACACGTTATCTATTGGTTTATTCACTCCGAATAGACTGATATTGAATAGGTGGCACTCCTCTCCAGCCATCGCTCACTAAATCAAAACGCACTATCGAGTCTAGAGCCACGAGATCATCAAAAGTCTCATTAGGACACTTTCCATTTATTCCTTGCTTCTTCATATACTGTGAAAAGTAAGAGATCTTTATGAGTCCTACGTAGTATTCTTGTAATATTGCCAGAACATCCGAGTGATACGCAAGTATTACAATGAAGATGGAAATCCTGCTTGATCAAACATCAAACAAGCTCATGGTAGGTGACACGTGCGGTTCTTTAAGAACTAATCTTGTGACAACTGGAGAGAAACAGTAGTTTAATTTTTAATTGAACTTAAACTCGTTCCAGGCCTCTACGCATTATCGTATGATCTTGCCAGAACACTCAGAGTGACACTCTTTAGTGTTCACAGTGAAGAGTGGAAATCCTTCTAGTGTTAACATCAAACAGCACTTGGTAGGTGACAAGCAAGATTCAATTTGAATTAAGTTTGTGACAACTAGAAAGCAACGATGTTGAATATCTTAACTGAAATTCACTTGTTCCAGGTTTCATGAATTGACGGCTTTAATCATAAGGATTTTCAATCCAAATTATTCACTCTTTATGTTCGCAGTCAGCTTTGGATGGTCGAATAAAGAGAACGGGTTTACCCACGAAATCTTGTAAGGAAGTTACTTAATTGAAACTATCCGTCACGGGTACGATATCTAATATCATCCAACGGTCTTCACCGACCGGAGGTAAAATGCTACCGAATTAGAATAAAATGTCAAAGCATTTTATTCGTGTCTTATTATGTTGCTGCATTCGAAGACGGTGGCGTTGCGGTGTACCTGTTGAAGACAGTGGCGTTGCGGTGTACCTGTTGAAGGCGTCCTCACATGCTTATTCCTTCTGCATCAAATACTTCTGCAAATTCAAGAAAGTATGACCTAAAAGTCTTCTGCTGTATCGACTCTGAAACTTTCAAGAATTCAACAAAGGATAAGTGTGTGGGACATGAAGTCACAAAGAGGCGAACATCACAAGAAGATAAAGACTGCACGTGAAAGGCCAAAAGAACGTGTTCCAAGCAAAAGGCTGATATTATTCAACACATATTCACAAAAGGAAGAAAAAGAAAGAAAGAAAAGAGAAAGTGGACTACGAGCTCAAGAACAAGATCTAACATGCTAGATTAGGACTTCGCAAATTTGGAGTGACCTCCCTTTGGGGGAGATTGTTGGAAATACGTTTTACGTATATAGAAAGTCTCGGTCACTCCAATAATGTAGTTATAGGCTCGTAGTAGTGTTTAGTAACATTTATTAAATAGCCCGACCCATGAGCATGTTCATGGGTCGGAGGCCCAAGTCCATTAAGGACTTGGGTATTTAAACCTCTTTCCACCATGGAAAGAGGTGTTGGTTGTTTCATTTCTTATTTTCAATATAACAAGTTTCTTTCATTTCTCTCTCTAAGTTTCTCTCTCTAGGAAACATCAACCCTCTTGATTCATAAAGATTATCATTGTTCTACAAGAAGACTGCCGATCATTCCACGATAAAGTGTCGGATCAACGGCAATTCCATGTGGATCTGCATCTAGCTTAGTTCGTTCCACCATTGGAGTATCCACGGGGTCGCAAGATTCCATCTTATATTTCTTGAGAGATTCAAGGGCATACTTGGATTGATTGATAAAGATGCCTCTGGGACTCTGAGATATCTGAAGACCTAAGAAGAATGATACCTTGCCCATCATTGACATCTTAAACTTGGAAGACATGAGTGTCCCAAACTCATCTGATAGGGTTTGGGTCGAGGCAGCAAATATAATATCATCAACGTATATTTGTAACATAATCATATCGTTACCTCGTTTCTGAATGAATAGCGTGGGATCCACCTTGCCTTTAGCGAAGCCTTGCGTAATGATGAATTGTGACAATAGATCATACCATGCGCGCGGAGCTTGCTTCAACCTATAGAGAGCCTTCTTAAGCTTGTACACATGATTAGGATATTTAGGATTCACAAAACCATCCGGTTGTTGAACATAGACCTCTTCCTTGATTTCACCATTGAGAAATGCCGTCTTCACATCCATCTGATAGACGATCATATTCATGTGGGCTGCATAAGCAAGGAATAGTCTAATAGCTTCCAAACGGGCAACAGGTGCAAAGGATTCCACAAAGTCGATGCCTAATAATTGCTTGTATCCACGAGCTACGAGTCGAGCTTTGTTCTTCAATATTCCACCTAACTCGTCGAGTTTCACCTTATAGACCCATTTCAAAGTGAGTAACTGCACTTGATCCGGGAATGGGAAAAGTTCCGATACTTCAAGACGTATAAATTCATTAAGTTCTTCTTGCATAGCTTCTATCCAACAGGATTGAGTAAAAGCTTCTTTCCATGTCTTAGGTTCAACTTCAGTGAGAAAAGCATCAAAATGACAAAACATTGCATTTTCTTGTAACTGACTTCGTGTGGATACCGGACGATTAGGGTCAGCAATAATAGAATCTATAGGATGATTCTTTGTCCACTTGATGTCATGTTCATGAATCCGTGGATTGGAGTAGACCGTAGTAGGAGCTTCCTCTGAGGTGGACGACCCGGCTTGATTAGACTCAGGAATTGGTACACCAAAGAATGGAAGTTCACGCATTTGAGCAAATTCCAAATCGTGATCATCATCATCCTCTTCATCATCAATTGGCGTGACATGGTTAGTTGAAACATGTGTTGGTTGAGAATTACTTGTTGAAGGTATGTCTTGACCAATTGTAGGTGTAGACGTATCTGATTGTGAAACGATTGCTGGAGCTACAACTTCGGTAACCGGAGCTATTACTTCAGGTTCTGGAGCAACAATACTTGGAGGAGTAAAGAATTCATCAAAGAACGGTTGAAAAAACATATCCCATACATTCCTAGAAGGTGGTGTAAATGATGATGAAGTGGGGTTATTTGGGACAAGGCCAGAACTAATGTTACTGGGTCCCATTTCATGAAGTGCGAGTTCAGAGCTGCTTTGCTCAGAAGCCATTGTCGTCAGCTCATCAAAATCAACATTCATAGTTTTGAGGATCTTACGAGAATTACGATTTTAGATTCGGTATGCCTTCTTTGTGGGTGCATAACCAATGAAAATACCAATATCAGCCTTTGGTTGAAGTTTTCCCAAATTGTCACCATCATTATTTGGATAGCAAAGAGAACCAAATACATGAAGTATGATAAATCTGGTACTTTTCCATGGAGAAGCTCATAAGGTGTTTTACCATGGTGTTTATGAATTAGTGACCGGTTTTGGGTGTACACTGCTGTAGTTACTGCTTCTGCCCATAAAAATAATGGAGCCTTTGCGTAAATTAACATCGTTCGAGCTGCTTCCATAATTGTGCGATTTCGCCTTTCAACGACACCGTTTTGTTGTGGAGTGCGAGCAACGGATGTTTCATGAGATATGTCAACTTCTTCATAATACTTACGCAAAGTTTGATTCACAAATTCGGTTCCATTATCTATACGAATGCGTCGGACAGTAGTGTTGAGACGCACTTGAATCATCTTGAGAAAATCGATAATGACTTTAGGTTCCTCGTCTTTTGTTGCAAGAAATTTCACCCATGTAAACCGAGAGTAATCATCCACTATGACGAGGATGTACTTTTTACCACCAAGACTTTCAACACGCATTGGCCCACAAAGATCCATATGCAACAGATAAAGCTTCTCTTGGTTGGTGTCTTCAGTCTTAGGTTTGTATGATTTCTTAGTGCTTTTCCCCATTGTACACCCGGAACATAAATGATCCTTGTGAAATGTAAGTTTAGGAAGACCACGAACAAGTTCGTTTTTTGCCAAATGATTAATAGCGTCAAAGTTAAGATGAGATAACCGTCGATGCCATAACCATGACTTAGTCTTCGATGCTTTGGAGAGAAGACATATGGGAGAAGCGGCCATCATATCTTGTAGAGACAAAGTGTACAAATTATTTCCTCGAGTACCTTTCAATAAATCAACCCCTTCCAAATTACGAATGAAGCAGGTATGCTCTTGAAAAGCAACTTCTAGGTTTGCATCACAAAATTGTCCCACATAAAATAAGTTGTGACCGAGACCTTCCACATAATACACTCTTGAAATTATAACATTCCCAATATGATATTCACCGTAACCCGTTATCTTTGCAATATGATCATTTCCAAATCGAACCGTACCAAGAAACTTGCTGACGAAATTTCTGAGCTGAGAGCGATCTCTGGTCATATGTTTAGAACAACCAGAGTCCAAATACCAGAGAATAATTTGGACTACCTGTTTTCAACAACAACAGTAGACAATGCATTAGAAACTATTGGTTCCGGAGTGTTAGCAGATACAGATATAATATTATCAGAATTGTTAACATTTGTGTGACCCTTAGATTTCCTGCGTTTTCTAATGTGAGTTAGCAGATACAGATATAATATTATCATAATTGCTAACATTTGTGTGACCCTTAGATTTCATGTGTTTCTAATGTGAGTTTTATCACTAACAGGTTTTATTGTTCCAATTTTCTGAGGTTTTGGAGTATTAGCGGGCACTACAGTGGGAGTAGACCTATTTAAAGGGCACTTGGTTCCTACGGTAGTGTTGGTGTTCCTAGTTAAAGGGCACGCTTGTGTTTTGGTAGCCACTCCGAGTTAAAGGGCACGCTTTCTTCGCTTTAGTGGGGAGTGATCCTAGTTAAAGGGCACGCATTTCCTACAATAGTGAAAGTTCTACCAGTGGGGCGCCACGTCCAACCAACTTGGGTTAACACTTTCCCAGTCGGTTTCCATTCTAAACCATTTTTCCGGGCATTCATCACATTCACATGTCAATAAGGAAAGAATCATGACGACTAGAAAACATACATTCATTGCAATTCCAACATTTCAAATTAGAATTCACATTAGGCTTAGAACGCTGCACAACCGTAGAGCCTTTAGGTTTAGCTACATAATTCTTTTTATTCAAAATAGAAATAACATTCCTAGGGTGGGCTTCTACTTTCTTCTTCACTTGACTACTAGATGGGGGCAAGATCCCATCATTCTTCTTGTTTCTTTTAAGCTTAGATCTTTGAGCCTTAGTAGTGGTGATTACTCCTGTAGAAGGCAACACGGGAATACTAGAAGCTGGTTTTGATTTTGCCTTATCTTTAGTGACCATTTTTTTAGATGCTCTAGTCTAGGGCCCTTGTTAAATGGTGTGACGACGATGAGGTTCATTTTGATGGCACTAGAGGACGGTGCTGAGATAGTGGTTGTGTTATCCACAACATTCTTACCTTTTAGGGTACGAAGTGTTTCCTTTAACTCAGTCAAAGCCATATTTTTATCACAAATTTGTTCCCTCAAATCAGATATTTCCACTGACTTTCGATTCAATTGTTCAATCAATGATTGATTCTATGCAGTGGTATTAGAACGTGCGGGCTTTACTGAATCGAGGAGTCGTGTATTTTTCTGTTTTAAGTTATCAAATTTGGACAAAATCTTGGAAACTCGATTATCTAGATCAAGTTAAAAATTCTCAGCAGCCTCAAGTACGTTCACACAGTTAATCTCCTTAGATTTCTCTATGTCTATCGGCAACGATTTAGCAACCTTGTCACTTGGCTGATGCTGTTTTGATTTGTAAATTCAATTGAAAATTCTTTTGAAAATTTGCATCATCGATATTAACACCTTTGAATGACATTTCAAAGATTTCTTGAATAAATTTTTGCTTGCATTCAAGCGAAATACAATGTGTTTGAATCTCATCAAAACGTTTTAAAAGCGAAGAATATGAATCTTGAAGCTTTAAAAATTCAGCGTCAGATTCGTGACAATTACTATCTACCACATTATCCACAGATTCAACATTATGCACAATAGAATCATTATCAACACTTTTATTCACACAGACGGAAACAAAATCATAAGACATCACTTGCTTCAGAAGCTGATCATTTTGGCGTGAAACTCATTCTATTTCAAGTAAACTGTTTTCATAAGCATCATCCATTTCATTGAAGACACGTCTAACTTCTTCTATTTCCAAAAGCAAATATTAATCAATATTACCAAGACAAGCTTCAACATTCTTTACAAACGGAACAATTTCGTCTTGAAACGCAGTTCTAGTGTGCTCAAAATTCCATTCACCATCCGTTATGGCCGAAGCCGTCGTACGTTCCAAAATGACCTTGTCAAAATTGGCAAAGTATTGGTGCACCGCATTTAAGCTATCTGACACCTTACTTACCGGTGGAATTAACTTAGTTAAGTCCTTTTTGACAAGTGTAGGAGACGTACTAGGAAGGTTTTCCGTTGACAAATTTTGGGGCACAAAAGCTGATAATTGAGCTAATTCCTTTTGTAAGCGAATGCGAGTCTTTTTAGAAAATTGATCTTTATTATGCTTATCATAATCGAGTTTATGGAATTTTGAAAGCATTTTATATTGAGTTTCTTCCGCAAGTGACTGTGTCTCCTCAGTACTACGAACATAAGGTGCTTCTTTCAATTTTCCAATTAGGGTCACATCATAAAGACAAGGAATATATTCCTGAGCTTGTTTTGCATAACCGGGATTAGGTGGTAAATCTTGAAGACGCTTAAGTTCGATTTCTTTAAACGATTTAGTTAAAAGATGAACCTTTTCTGTGGAAGCGTATTGTTTTAAATTGTTCTTTGAATTTAAGAAGTTTGGTAGCATTAATTTCCGATTTAAACTTTTTAGACTCGAGAGTTTCGAAATCTATTTTAAATTTCTGAAAATCATTGACAACCGACTCTTTTGCTTTTAATTCATTGGAAATATTAGCTTTTGATGATTCTATTTCTTTTAAGTGTTCAATCTTTTCAAAACAAAATTGGTCAAATTCAGAACACGTTATTTTCTCTGCTTGAGGGACCATTTCAAAAGTTTTGACCTTTTCCTTATACAGCGCAAGCTCAGCGGTTAGGTTGGCATTCATATCTACGGTTTGTCGAACAGCCACATTCATGTTGTCAATAATATGTTTAGGCACCATTACCAAATCACGTTGATCATAAGATTACATACCCGTCGTAGCATTTGGTTGAGATTCACTCAAATGTGTTGGATTGGATACCGCATCATTTGAGTTACTAGTTCCCGAATGATGTTCGAAGTTGTCATTTTCATGCTCAACATGATGTGGATTGATAGGTGTGAAAACACCCATCCTTTTACCACTTAATTCTGGCTAAAACGAGACCAAAACACGTATTTAATATCATTTGTTTGGAATTATGCGTGGTTTTTGTGTTTATTGCGTTTTCAGAGTCAACCGGATGAATATTGAAGAAAACATGGGATTGCACGGGTTTTATCGAGGAAAAAGACTCAAGACGAAGTCTATTGTCCAAGAGATGCAAAAGATTTGAAGTCATTGTGCCTATTTGAAGATTTATCGAAGAATAGAGCCAAAGATGGAAGATTCATATATGTCGAAGAACTCGAGTTTATTAAACAAACGATGATAAGTCGAGTTGGAATTATTCACCGACACTTCTCAAAATCCAAAGTTGGAAACGTTTATTTAAAGAAACGTGAAGACTAAAGAAGAAAGAAGAAAAGAAGCCCAAACCAAAGCCCATTCACAAGCCCAACATCACACGCCTATAAATAGGACTTTACTTCACAAAATTTAGGGGAGTTAGTTCTTTAGTTTTTCATTTTTCTAGTTTTAGAGAGAGAAAGTTCCAAACTTTCTCTCACTAAACTTTTTCTTTGTTTTCATCTTTTAAATTTAAGCTTTCTTTAATCTTTGTACTCTGGATTTCATTAATCTTATTCAAGTTAAGCTTTTAAGTTCTTTAATCTTCTTCTACTTTTCTTAGTTTACCTAAATCCTTGATCCGATTGTCTTATTTCATACGGTTTGGATTTGTGGGTGAGTTCGTGATAAAAGTTTAATCTTTCTTGTTTCTTTTTTAGCTCTCACACGTATAAGCTATAGGCCTTCTATGCTTATTGGCTTATTGCTTGTTTTAGCTTATTGGTTTTCGGATTTCATATATGTTTCAGTCATTCAAAAGTTTCGTTTATAAAGTTTATGATTTTACGTTTTTAAAAGTTGTCAAATTTAATCTTTTTGAAGTGTTTAAGTCTCGGCTAAAATAGCTTATTGTTCGTGCTTATTAAAGTTTTAGCTTTTCACCAATTTCGGAACAACATTGCTCCCATCGCAATCCAAGGGTTTTTACACATTCCGACGGGTTCTCTGGTTTAGATCGCAATAACCCTTAAGGGTTTTACTTTGCGATCGGTTGGAAATTCCCCCTTATTCCAATCTGGATTGCGATCGCTTATTGCGATCGCATATTCCGACGGAACCAAGGTTCCTTTTTTTTAAAGTCGAAACTCTGCCCATTTTCAGTTTGTAACTTTCCGATAGTAGTGCATTGCGACAGAAGCATTTATGCCTTTCCGATTTGACTTTCCGATCTAGACTATTCCGATCGTGATCTTTGTGATTGACCTTATTTCGACAGCTTTGATTTTTAGTATTCCGATGGTGACTAACATGGACATTCCGATGGACCTTACCTTGACATTCCGATGGATCATTTTAGTTATATTCCGATGCTTATGTCTTTGATGCATTCCGATTGTAATTACTCTCAACATTCCGATAGAACAAGTTTTTAAGTATTAGTTCAATTAAGTTTTCAAAGTATTCGTCTAATCTTTTATTTACGTTTTCAAGCTTTCAGTTTTAACTTGTCAATCTAGTTTAATCTTTTAAAAGCTTTAATTTTACTCTTCGATACTCACTTATTTGTCATTAGTCCAAAGTAGATAAACAAACCAACACCTTTTTTTTAACCAAGAACAAATCATTCCACTTAGAGCCGTGATCAATTCGAGGAGATACCGAGAGACAAATCTAGAACCCAATGCAAATCAGTGTATCAAATGGCGCCGCTGCCGGCTCTTCTCGTTAAGATCAACAGTTTTTTGTGAGAACTTGGATTTTGGGATCCGTTCACCGTGAACGTTACTTTTTCATAAAAACTTTCAAAAACCCTAAAAAATATAAAATTTTCAAAAATCCTAGAAAGTAAAAAACATAAAAACCAAAAATATTTTTGCTTTGTTTTTGCCTTGTTTGTTCTTTTGCAGGTGCATGCGTACACGATCAACGTCTTATCAAGAGCCCGAGCCTCTCGAAGACTTAGACATGGCCGGTGTACAAAACAACAACAATAACCCACCTCTCAACAATAATAACAACAACAATAACAATCCTCCTCTTAACAACAATGAGCCTCTACCGGATAATCGCCCGATGATTGAACTTCTGCAAGCACATGTAGATGGCAACAATGATCCAATTGTCATACCCGTGTTTGCAGCCAACAACTTTGAGCTCAAATCCAGTTTTATCCAGATGGTCTCTGCTCAACCATTCTTGGGGCGTACCATTGATGATCCACAGGACCACATCAAGAGATTCCTACAACTCACTAATACGTTCAAATTCAATGGTGTTCCACAAGAGGTAATCCGTTTACAACTTTTTCCCTTTTCTTTAGAGGGACAAGCCCGGCATTGGCTTGCTAAGGAACCGCCACAGAGTATTCTTACGTGGACGGATTTGGAGACCAAGTTTATCAACTACTTTTTCCCACCCTCTCGTACTACCGCTTTGCGGAATGAAATTATCAATTTTGAACAAAAGTACGATGAATCTTTTAGTGAATCTTGGGATCGTTTCAAAGATCTTTTAAGAAAATGCCCACAACATGGTTTTACCAAAGTGCACCAAATTAACACTTTTTATAATGGTTTAAGCATGAATGACCAAGATTCACTAAACAGTGCCTCGGGGGGTAATCTTCTGGCTAAGACTTCCAATGCTGCTTGGGATATCATTGAGAATAAGTCTCGTGTGCAAACCAAGAGTGTGCGGACCAATGCCGCTAGTGCTAGTACTAGTGACAGCGACAAGCGAATTGACAAAATCACTGCGCTTCTTGAATCGCTTGCTACCCAAACCGCCAGCAACACCAACAACATCAATGCTAAAAACGCTCAAGCCAATGCTGTCAACCAACCATGTGAGATATGCGGGGGTCCTCACTCTTACACCACTTGTACCGCCACCCAAGACTACCCTTCTGAGAATGTGAATGCAGCATACGGTACCTATCCTCAACCCGCTTATCAAGCTCGTCCTCAAGGTGACCGCAACCTGCTTAGCTACCGCTCCAACAACTATCTCTCACCACCCGGTTTTAATCCTAACAGCCCAAACCAACAACAAAACCTCAACCGCCCTCCTCAACAAAAACAACAATCTCGTGGACCATACATACCACCTCACAAACAACAACATCCACCTCAAAGAAACAACCAAGTTTACCAGCAACCTGCTTATCAACCTTCCGCATACAATGCTCCTTCCAACCAACCCACCGCATTACACCAAGACATTGGAACCTACATGAGGACTAATGATGTGATCGTGGACAATCTCCAACAGGAAGTGCGCAACTTGAAAGCAGACCTGGTAAAACAAGGGAACGATCTGAGAGCTGACATGAGAAACACTTTGGATAGTCAAACGAATGACTTAAAAAACATGATGGCTAGTTTCTTCCAAGGTAATCAACCCTCTTCTTCGGGTACTCTTCCGAGTAACACCGTTGCGAATCCAAGAGGGGAGATGAAAGCAATCACCACTCGCAGTGGCAAAGGTACCAAGGAACCCGAGCTTCCTATACCTCCACCGGTGATTGTGAATAAGGAGAACGAGTCACCTGCTCCTATTCCTCATCTTTCTACTTCCCCAATTTCTCCACCTCTTACTTATAACCCTCCTCCACCCAAGGATGTGAGTGATCCTTCGATCCCAAAGACTTCCTCTTCTTCCGATATACCTTATCCATCTAGGTTGAGGAAAGAGAAGATCAAAAGCAAGGATGATATTCAGGTTTCGAACTTTCTCAAAATGTTTAAACAATTGAATTTTAACATCTCCTTCGCTGAGGCTCTCGCTCACATGCCCAAGTATGCGAAAATGTTCAAAGATCTTCTTAGCGACAAGGAGAAGCTTCTTGATATTGCTAACACCCAACTTAATGAGAATTGCTCTGCAGTGCTCTTAAGGAAATTGCCAACAAAGCTTGGTGATCCGGGTCGTTTCTTAACCCCTTGTAACTTCCCGGGAGTAGAGAATTGCATGGCCCTAGCCGATCTAGGTGCCAGTATTAATCTAATGCCTCTAAGCGTTTGGAAGCAATTATCTCTCCCTGAGTTAGTCCCCACCAAAATGACTTTGGAATTAGCTAACCGTACGGTTGCTTATCCAGTGGGGATAGCCGAAGACGTCTTTGTAGGAGTCGACAAATTCACTTTTCCTGCCGATTTCGTTGTCGTTGACTACGACATGGACCCTCGTGTGCCATTGATCGTTGGTCGTCCATTCTTGAGGACCGGTCGCACTCTCATCGATGTTGAAGCCGGTGAGCTTATCATGAGAGTGGGCGACGATAAAATCGTCTTCAACATGGGAAAGTTGTCTAAACAACCTTATTCATACGAGAGTGTTAATTGTATTGACGTTCTGGATGAGGCTTGTGAAGAACACTTTATTGATGCTTGTAAAAATATTCCTACCTCTCTTCCCAATGTTGAGACCGCTTCCTCTATTGATTCATTACTGTCTCTATTTGGAGAAAGTGATTTCTTTTGGAAAGATCTTGAAGCCACTATGGGAGATGTGAACTTAGCAAATGACGATTCTCCCACCGATTGGGATGAAGACATGCATTTCTTTGAAAACCTTCTCAAAGAAGACAATCTTTCTCCACCATCTCCCACGGTTATTGCTATCGATGCTCCGACTTTGAAAACGCCTCCCATCGAAAATCCTTCGCATTTAGAACTTAAGGAGTTGCCGCCCCATCTCGAGTACGTGTTCCTTGAAGAAAACAAGAAGTCGCCTGTCATCATCGCGAAGGACTTGAAAGAAGAAGAAAGATCTCGCCTCATCGCCGTGCTTAAAGATCATAAGAAGGCAATTGATTGGAAAATTTCCGATATCCGCAGAATTGATCCGAACTTTTGTACTCACAAAATTCTCATGGAAGATGACTTTAAACCCGCAATCCAAAGCCAAAGAACGGTTAATCCTTGAATTCATGACGTCATCAAACAAGAGGTTATCAAACTTCTTGATGCCGGCTTGATTTACCCTATTTCGGATTCGCCGTGGGTAAGTCCCGTCCATTGTGTGCCCAAGAAGGGCGGAATAACCGTTGTTTCCAATGAACACAACGAGTTGATTCCCACTCGTCTCGTTACTGGGTGGAGAGTTTGTATTGATTATCGCAAGCTCAATGATGCCACGAGAAAAGACCACTTTCCTCTTCCCTTCATGGATCAAATGCTCGAGCGTCTAGCTGGTAATGACTATTACTGCTTCTTAGACGGTTTCTCCGGGTATTTTCAAATTCCCATCGATCCCAAGGACCAAGAAAAGACCACATTCACTTGTCCCTATGGAACATTTTCTTACAAACGCATGCCTTTTGGTTTATGTAATGCTCCTGGGACGTTCCAAAGGTGTATGATGGCTATCTTCCATGACATGGTGGAAGACACTATGGAAGTATTCATGGATGATTTCTCGGTTTATGGCGATTCTTTCTCTGCTTGCCTTGCCAATTTAGAACGTATGCTTAAGCGGTGTGAAGACACTCGCCTTGTTCTTAATTGGGAAAAATGCCATTTCATGGTAAAAGAGGGCATTGTGCTAGGACACAAAATCTCCAAAGCCGGTCTCGAAGTAGACCGTGCTAAAGTCGATGTTATCGCTAAGTTGCCTCCACCTTCAACAGTGAAGGGTGTGAGAAGTTTCCTTGGTCACGCGGGCTTCTACCGTCGATTCATCAAAGATTTTTCTCAAATCGCTCGCCCGATGACCCACCTCTTGGAAAAAGATACTCCTTTTATCTTTTCCAAAGAGTGTATCGAAGCCTTCAACTCGCTTAAGGATAAGCTAACTAAGGCACCCGTCTT
Organism: Glebionis coronaria; assembly: GCA_025667525.1. Taxonomy (NCBI): domain Eukaryota; kingdom Viridiplantae; phylum Streptophyta; class Magnoliopsida; order Asterales; family Asteraceae; genus Glebionis; species Glebionis coronaria. The sequence continues at coordinate 177,397,889 of CM046874.1, forward strand.
GGTTACCCCTAATTGGGAGCTGCCTTTCGAGTTGATGTGCGATGCTAGTGACTTTGCTATTGGAGCGGTTTTGGGCCAAAGAGTGAACAAACACTTCCAACCAATCCATTACGCTAGCAAGACAATGACTGGGGCTCAATTGCATTACACGACAACCGAAAAAGAGCTTTTAGCTGTTGTCTATGCTTTTGAAAAGTTCCGCCCCTATCTTGTCCTTTCCACTACAATCATTTACACCGATCATTCCGCGCTGAAGTACTTGTTGACTAAGCAAGATTCCAAACCAAGACTTCTTCGCTGGGTTTTGCTACTCCAAGAATTTAAAATCGAAATTCGCGATAAAAAAGGAGCTGAAAACCTAGCCGCGGATCATCTCAGTAGACTTGAGGATCCTTATCAAGGGGATCATCCGAACAAAGAAATCAATGATTCTTTTCCCTTTGAGACCTTAATGTCTATCAACTCGACTGCTGATGAAACCCCGTGGTTTGCGGACATTGCAGACTACTTGGCGGGTGGAATTCTCGTTGACGGGTTAACATCCCAAAAAAAGAAGAAGTTCTTTAACGACATTAAGACTTACTTTTGGGATGACCCGTATCTATTCAAGCAATGTGCTGACTTAATTATTCGCCGATATGTTGATGGACCGGCAGCTTTAGAAATCCTTGACGCTTGCCACAAAGGACCCACCGGTGGTCACTTTGGTCCCAACTACACCGCCAAAAAAGTGTTTGAATCGGGTTTTTATTGGCCCACCATTTACCGTGATGCTCACGAGATGGTTAAATATATGCTCCGATTGGAACTTCCAGTTCCAGAACAGGTGGCTGGTATACTACCATAATGAAACTGCCTTTTCTTTTTTTTATTCTGATCGGATTTATGTTGGCTTCGTTGAGAGGATCGCGTAGTTTGTTACGTCAGCTCCAAAAGGATAAGTTGCCTTGGAATCGAGAAAGTTACGTGAAGTTCATAATTGCATAAAAGGAGTCAAAGTAAAGTAGTGGCTGCGACGCGTTGAGGCACTTCTTCGGCGGTTCCCGTACGCCCGGCCTGCCGGCCCGCTCTGGAGAATTCATGGGTCGGCAAGCGGGCGAGACAGAATGGCATTGTGATGCTTGCCAAAAACAAGGCAAGATCACACATAAAGACGAGATGCCTCAGAATTTCATACAAGAATGTGAAATCTTTGATGTTTGGGGTATCGACTTTATGGGGCCATTCCCTTCATCTAAAGGAAACAAATACATCCTTGTAGCCGTTGAATACGTCTCCAAATGGGTTCAAGCCAAAGCTTTACCCACTAATGACGCAAGGGTGGTTTGTAACTTTTTAAAGTCGATGTTCGCTAGATTCGATGTGCCTCGTGCCATTATTAGTGATCGCGGGACTCATTTTTGCAATGACCAATTCGCAAGAGTCATGGCTAAGTATGGTGTAAATCATCGTCTTTCCACCGCTTACCACCCACAAACTAATGGCCAGGCTGAAATATCCAACCGAGGATTAAAGCGAATTCTCGAAAGAACCGTGGGAGAGCATCGTGCCTCATGGGCTGATAAACTTGATGATGCTTTGTGGGCTTTTCGCACCGCATACAAGACTCCGATTGGTTGTACACCATATCGTCTCGTGTACGGGAAAGCATGCCACCTCCCCATTGAGTTGGAGCACAAGGCTTACTGGGCCTTGAAGTGGACTAATTTTGATATCAACAAAGCCGGTGACCTACGCAAGATCCAACTCAATGAGCTGAATGAACTCCGTAATGAGGCTTATGAAAATTCTTTGATCTATAAGGAGAAGACTAAGCTCATTCACGACTCTAAGATTAAGAACCGAGAGTTCCAAGTTGGAGACAAAGTTTTACTCTTTAACTCTCGGTTGAAAATCTTTTCGGGCAAGCTGAAATCTCGTTGATCCGGCCTATTCACCATTGCCCAAATTTTTCCATATGGTACTCTCGAGCTCGCTCAACCTAATGGGCCAAATTTTAATGTGAATGGCCAACGAGTGAAGTTGTACTTTGGTGAGGACATCTCTCAGGAGATGATTCCATCCCTCACCACGTTCCCCATGAACTAATTTTGGGTCGATTCAGGCTCGTGACTCGGTTATAAAAAAACAAGCGCTCCTCGGGAGGCAACCCGAGTATCTATCCTTTTATGTTTTAACCTCCTAAGTGTAGGGGGACCTATATAGGTGTTTGTATTTGTGTGGTGATGTGATTACAGGGATAAGTGCACTCTTGGAATCTCTGAAGAACCGTGCTCCCGTGTTATCCGAAATCCGGTTCTATCTCTCAACTATCGTGATTCAATTTTCTTCATACTCACATTTGAAATTGATCACTTTAGTCGTCTCTTCCTTAACTTGAGTTAACCAACGTGCACAATGTCATAAGTGTAGGGGAGACTTTTCCCACATGCTTAAACATTAAGGACAATGTTTATCTTAAGTGTAGGGGGACTTCTATCGAAGTTTTAAGTGGACTTTTCCATGAAAATGCTTTCATTTAACCGGAAAATCATATTTTTCAACATTTTTCAAATTTTTTATTAACTTTGGCCATTTAGTCGTAATTTTTAAATTTTTATTGTTGCTTGCATATGTATATACCCCGCAATAAAGTCAAAAATATTAAAAAAGTGGTGTAGCTAGTTTAGAAGTCTTTGACATATTAGGCCCGTTGCGATTATTTTGACTCAACCCGAATAGACTTATTCAAGTTTATTCTAGCTAGTATCCTTAACCATGTAGACCTTAATTGGTTTATTAGGCTAAGCATCCACGAGTCTCATTACTTGAGATTTTAAATTGTGGAGAACGAGAAATGATAGAGTCAATTATAAGTCGGTATTCTTGCGCAAGCTCACTTGGTGTAATTATTTGCCTATTCTCCCATCACTTGCTAATAATTTATCTGCAATAAGTAAGGTCGTACGATTTGAAAAGTTACTTAGCTTCTAGCCCAAGATCGTTTAAAAGTTGCTCGGTAATGATAAGAGTTCATAGCCAAGGCATAACTTATGAAGCGGGGCGCGAAGATTGGCGAGTCCGAAAAGGCCTTAACAAGGCATGAGGATTCAATTTTATTGCTGAAGATCCAAAGTGATGTGAAAAGCATTATTACCAAAATCAATATGAAGGATCAAGACTCACGACGAAAAGCAATCAACTCCCATAAAGATCATGGAGAAGTCTATCCGAAAAGACCCTAACAAGGTATGAGGATAAATAGATCCAAGTCCGAAAAGGAGGCGGATCGTTGTATCTCAAAATCCCAATTAGAGATTGAAGAAATAATCATGAAGTCATGGTCAACAAAGTTGGAGTACCCCTCAAAAGTCTCCAAGTGAAGAAACTCTATAACGAAGAGAAGACCATTATCTCAAGAACGTCTCTCAAGATATGAAGTATGAAGTACATGCCAAATATCGGCCCGAGAAAGGTCTCAAATCGTGAACCGAGTTATGCCAAGATATGAACTTTTTGATATCCCGAGAAGCAGTTTTAAGAGATTTTGTCCTTTATCTAACTATTGATCAAATCGTCCTACTTTGCTTTCAGCCTAAATAACTATCAAAATAAGTCCAAAAATGCATCTTTATGATCATTCTAAGACAAAAATAAAATATAAGAGATACACCTAGGAATAAGGGAGTTTAAGCATAAAATTAAGCCATGTGAGTAAGTGTTTGATTTGCTAACTTATAATAACAATGATCTCGTTTTTAAGCTTAGTTTGGGGAACGTGAAACTTGAGGGTGATGAATCATCGCAGCACCAAAGCCCTAATGTAAGTCTTAGATCCCTTTGCAAGTTATTTCCACATAGCTATCTTCTATCCTTTTGTTTACTTTAAAGTTTTAATTTCTCTTAGTACTTTAATTTTTGTTTAGCAGTATTTTAATAAGGCCGAGGTTGATTGATTATGAGAAAAGTGTAAACTTGCTTTATCGCTAAGCATTGCATGAGGGCATGGCAATGGTTAAGTGTAGGGGATTTGATAGGTGTGAAAACACCCATCCTTTTACCACTTAATTCTGGCTAAAACGAGACCAAAACACATATTTAATATCATTTGTTTGGCATTATGCGTGGTTTTTGTGTTTATTGCGTTTTCAGAGTCAATCGGATGAATATTGAAGAAAACATGGGATTGCACGGGTTTTATCGAGGAAAAAGACTCAAGACGAAGTCTATTGTCCAAGAGATGCAAAAGATTTGAAGTCATTGTGCCTATTTGAAGATTTATCGAAGAATAGAGCCAAAGATGGAAGATTCATATATGTCGAAGAACTCGAGTTTATTAAACAAAAGATGATAAGTCGAGTTGGAATTATTCACCGACACTTCTCAAAATCCAAAGTCGGAAACGTTTATTTAAAGAAATGTGAAGACTAAAGAAGAAAGAAGAAAAGAAGCCCAAACCAAAGCCCATTCACAAGCCCAACATCACACGCCTATAAATAGGACTTTACTTCACAAAATTTAGGGGAGTTAGTTCTTTAGTTTTTCATTTTTCTAGTTTTAGAGATAGAAAGTTCCAAACTTTCTCTCACTAAACTTTTTCTTTGTTTTCATCTTTTAAATTTAAGCTTTCTTTAATCTTTGTACTCTGGATTTCATTAATCTTATTCAAGTTAAGCTTTTAAGTTCTTTAATCTTCTTCTACTTTTCTTAGTTTACCTAAATCCTTGATCCGATTGTCTTATTTCATACGGTTTGGATTTGTGGGTGAGTTCGTGATAAAAGTTTAATCTTTCTTGTTTCTTTTTTAGCTCTCACACGTATAAGCTATAGGCCTTCTATGCTTATTGGCTTATTGCTTGTTTTAGCTTATTGGTTTTCGGATTTCATATATGTTTTAGTCATTCAAAAGTTTCGTTTATAAAGTTTATGATTTTACGTTTTTAAAAGTTGTCAAATTTAATCTTTTTGAAGTGTTTAAGTCTCGGTTAAAATAGCTTATTGTTCGTGCTTATTAAAGTTTTAGCTTTTCACCAATTTCGGAACAACATTGCTCCCATCGCAATCCAAGGGTTTTTTCACATTCCGACGGGTTCTCTGGTTTAGATCGCAATAACCCTTAAGGGTTTTACTTTGCGACCGGTTGGAAATTCCCCCTTATTCCGATCTGGATTGCGATCGCTTATTGCGATCGCATATTCCGACGGAACCAAGGTTCCTTTTTTTTAAAGTCGAAACTCTGCCCATTTTCAGTTTGTAACTTTCCGATAGTAGTGCATTGCGACAGAAGCATTTATGCCTTTCCGATCTGACTTTCCGATCTAGACTATTCTGATCGTGATCTTTGTGATTGACCTTATTTCGACAGCTTTGATTTTTAGTATTTCGATGGTGACTAACATGGACATTCCGATGGACCTTACCTTGACATTCCGATGGATCATTTTAGTTATATTCCGATGCTTATGTCTTTGATGCATTCTGATAGTAATTACTCTCAACATTCCGATAGAACAAGTTTTTAAGTATTAGTTCAATTAAGTTTTCAAAGTATTCGTCTAATCTTTTATTTACGTTTTCAAGCTTTCAGTTTTAACTTGTCAATCTAGTTTAATCTTTTAAAAGATTTAATTTTACTCTTCGATACTCACTTATTTGTCATTAGTCCAAAGTAGATAAAAAAACCAACACCTTTTTATTAACCAAGAACAAATCATTCCACTTAGAGCCGTGATCAATTCGAGGAGATACCGAGAGACAAATCTAGAACCCAATGTAAATCAATGTATCATGGATTATCATGAACATTATTAGATGTGGTTGGTACCTCACTGACGACATCAGAATCGTAGTGAGAGAGATTAGCAACGAGCGCAGCTTGGGCTGAGTGAATGTCATCATAATCCGAATCATATGCATCAAGATCATCTGCTTGATAAGCTGCATTAGAAGTGGAAACGACTGCAATGCCTTCATTGTCTACTGCCCCTGGGTCTGCAAGAAATGCTAACTCTTCTGAATCTAAAATCTTTCCCTTAGACTGAGCATCAACCAAATACATCTTCTCACGAAACCACGTTGCATCCCTTCTCCTTTTTGGCTGAGTGCATTCCCTAGCCATATGACCTTGTCCTCTACAATTGTAGTAAGTCACAACCTTTTGTGGACCAACAGTGCTTCCATTTCCATTAGCTTGAGAATTCACAGCTTGAGCATTCACGGTCCTTGTAGGAGTTCCATACGAATTTTGCCTTCCCTGAATAGGTTGGACAGTCACTTGACCATCTTGAACAGTGGCTTGTTGTCGAGGATTTGAAGAGGTGCGGAGCTGATTGTTCGTTGGTGGAAAACCTCTAGTAGCAACAAGTTTTGACAAGTAGGCAGTGAGATGGTTTAAGACATCAGTAGGAGTATCATTTGGAGTAAAGACCGGTGGTTGAATTGGTGGAAGTTCATTGGAGTAGAAGGCTTGTGCTTGTGGTGCTTCAATTGGAAAATATCCTTGTTGAGGAGTATAGCCCATAGGATAAGTGTTAACTTGTGAGGGTGATGCCTGATGTGCTGGTAGCTGTGGATAAGGCTGTGGAAGAACACTTTGTTGATATGCTTGATGTGGCATCATCAGTGGTTGATAAGATGGTTGTTGTGGTTGCTGATATGTGTGTTGTGGTTGCTGCTGCAAGTATGATTGTTGCTGATAAGTGTAAGCCATGTTTTATTGGGGGGAAATTTGTTGAGAAGCATACATGGCAAGTGGATCACGAACTTGTGGTGTAGACAACTGAGCCTCGATCACGTGGCATTCATGTTGTTGAAGAAAAGCTTGAAGTTGATCCACATTGGTGTTATGCAAGTCCTTAGCCAATTTAACAGCTGTCACGTACTTACGCCATTCTGAAGGAAGGGTGTTCAAATACTTGGTGTTTAATTGAAACGTAGGAATTGCCATGCCATAGATATTGAGCTCATTCAACAAGAGAGTAAATCTCAAATAGTAATCATTGAGAGTCTCCCCGGGAACATAGGCAAACTTTTCAAATGTATCATAAATATTACACTCTCGTTCTTGTTTAGTTAACGAGGTGCCTTGCATTAGAACACGAATTCTATCCCATAACTCTTTGGAAACTTTATGTTTGCTGACGAGTTTGTAGACATCTTGAGGAAGGGCTTAGAGAATGATATTTGTGGCATACTTATCACATTTGTCTTGAATCTTCGTATCTCCGGTCAATTCACCCGTTGTGCGAGGACGAGTAACTGTACCTTCCGTCACAGTACCATAATCTAATGGTCCAATGAGCACCGATGCCCAAATGAGATGTCCATTCTCTTTGTTCAACATGTAAAGTTCCATTCGGGAAGTCCAATCCTCATACATAGTCTTCTCCAACATTAGTGGACGATTATCCGTACCCAAGAGGATGGACTTATCCGTAAGAGATGTGTACTCCATTTCGATAAGTTAAGATTTACAAACGTTGATCGAACAATGAGAGAAAGTAAATGTGCTTGTTGTCGTGTGTTGAAGTCGAGAAATTATGTTAAAATCCCCTAAAATTGTCTTCTTGAGAAACCAAAAAATTCCACTGCAAAATTTATCACGAATACGAAATTTTCTAAATCACGTTTTTCGAAAATCTTGAAATTACAAAGATTACTCAATTATGTGCAATGATTTCGCAATCCTAGAGTTGATTCAATTTCTCAATCGTTAAATGGATACAAATCCGTAATTAAATAATTCCGCAATGAAGGATTTAATTCCGCAATTAATAATTAATTCCGCAATAGTTGATTAATTCCGAAATTCTCAAAACTTCAATTCCGCAATTCTCAAAAAGTTCATATCCACAATGCTTCAAGGAGTTCAATTCCGCAATGCTTCAAAGAGTTCAATTTCGCAATGCTTCAAAAAGCAATCAATTCCGCAAAAACCAAACTGTTAAGATTCCGCAATGCGTAGAAAGTTCAATTCCGCAATAGTAATCAATTTCGAAATTCAACAATTGCGAAATTATGCTATAAATTGCGGAATTTCGCGAAAAACAAGGATCTCGGATGAACTTTAATATTTTTGAATCTAGAAGCTAATTATGAATCCAAACACCCAAATATTTTGCGTTTTTGAGCGATCCAAGTAACCCAAATCACTAACACGAATATGTAGATGATTTTGGTGAAGATCAAACCACAAAAAACACCAAAAAAAATTTGGACGTGGGATTTAAGGAACAAAAACACACGAACTCTATAAAATCAAACACATAAATAATACAATCATCCTATGGCTCTTGATACCATTTGTAAGATGTTGTAAATCTTGCTTATGTTAGAGAGAGAGTAGAGATAGAAAGATGGTGAGAACACACACACTTTTAGAGAGAGAAAGTGAAAGAAAACACCTTCAACTATGTGTAATAATGAAGTGAACCACACCCTCTCCATCTAAGGAGAGGGTTTATATACCCAAGCCTTATGATGGGCTTGTGCTTACATATTGGGCCATCCATACATTCCATGGACTAGGCCTTCCTATGTTTACTTAATATAAAATAACTAAACTACGAGCTACTACTTAATATATTGTCGGAGTGACCGAATATTCCTAAATACGTAAAACGTATTTCCATCAAGCCTCATACCTCCTCTTACGAGAAAGTAGAGACCCGGGAAAGTAGCCCTGTGGTGATGACGGCGGTGCTAGAGACGGTAGGTCAGGAGTCACTTGGTCCTCCTCCACAGTGGTGGGGACCAATGTAGCTGATGATGGAGCAGTGAGAGAATCATCAAGGAGTGCAGCTCCAATAGTCTGGTTGTCCTCTTAATCTGAGGCTGACAGCCATCCACAGTGTACAGTCGTGGTAACGGAGAGATAGCTGGAACGGGGGCTACCTCTGGTAGAATAGTCGGAGGTGCAATAGGTGGAGTCATTATACTCTAAAAATAGTAATATTTTAAATTTGAAGTAAGTATAAGCTTACAAACAAAAGAAATTTTTTGGTTATAAGTTTATAGTGTATACCATTTTTAAACAAACATCGTAATGTTTTTAAGGTTACGTTAATACTTATAAGATTAATTAACCGGATTGTTAATAATCAATGCACACTTAGTTCACACAGAATATATATATATATATATATATATATATATATATATATATATATATATATATATATATATATATATATATATATATATATATATATATATATATATATATATATATATATATATATATATATATATATATATATATATATATATATATATATATATATATATATATATATATATATATATATATATATATATATATATATATATATGTATATATATATATATATATATATATATATATATATATATATATATATATATATATATATATATGCCCTACGTTCTATATGCTTAACTATTATAGTCCCAAAAAAATCCCCAAAAGATTTTTATTAAGTTATAGTCCAGTTTAAATAAAAAAAAATTACTTTTTATTTTATTTAAAAATTTATTTGGTTCTCTATAGTTATTGCTCTGATATCATTCGCTGTGACACCCCGGGTCGGGTCAATTGCAGCGGAAATAATGTTTGGAATGTCACAGGGGTGGATCGATAGCAAATAGTACATAGAGCATAGGATAAGAGATTATCCAACATATATTACATGAACAGTGTACAAATTTATAAAAATTGTCTTAACATGATAAAAATAAATTGTTTATTTTTCCCAAGTAGAAACCTCTGATGAGTCCTACAATGCAGACTACTATGATGCTTGAGTCCATGCACACACCACGTACTAGCTTCATTTTCCTGAGAAAAACATCCTTAGAGGGTCAACATAAAGTTGGTGAATTTAAAGGTTTAACAAAATAAGTTTAGACATTAAACTATCATGTTAGTAGCAATGCACAAAGCATTCATATTAAAGAGGTAATTACATTCCCTATTGCTCAAAACTGAAGGTTGACTTTCCATAGTTCTCAACAGATGAGAACCCGGTGCCTTACAAAAAGGCTCCCAATCCCAGTTCCAACATGGTATACATCTATTGTCCCAGCCAAGGCACAGTGAGCGCTACTCACCCAGATGGGGATCGTCAATCCCAAATAGATCTATTTATAACATTCAGGCAATTACAATAATTTAACAGTTTCTACAATAGGCAATCGTAATCAAAGTTTATACAGTTTAGTTTATGTCCAATAAAATAAGTTGCATGTTTTCTCCCCCGTAGAGGAAAAGTTTATCAATATTTTGTGTGGTGTTGTAAACTCACCTTATAGTTTGTAATGGCTGTGCAAATAAAAGTAATCCAAGTAATGCTCACGTCACAGTCTACTGCCTAATTAAATAGTACAGTCTCAATAAATAATACAAGAAAACATATGTGCATGCTTATACAATTTTTAATCAGTTTATTAATGCTACAGTGTTTATTTAAATAATTGTAGTGCAAGTATTAATAACTTTCATTTAAACTTGTAAATAGATTTCTTGTTTAAGTAAAAACGTTTTACTTACAATTTTTGTATAAGTATACTTGTATGTAATATATATATAGTTTATATAAGTTATTTTATAAAGTAAAATATAATTATTTTATTTAACTTAAAGTCCCCAAAAGTTTCCAACATTTACAAAATAATTTATAAGTTACAAGTTTAAGCAATTCCAGTTTTAATCCTTATGGTTTAGGTTTTGTTCAAGTTTTACTAAATAAAAATGGAATAAGGGTTTAGGGCTTGTTTAAGTTTCGGATAAGTGCAAAACTAGTCCCTCTATATTTTTATCAAAATGAAACTTTCGGATTTTACATTTTTGGTACCAAGGTCTTGTAATACTTTTGGGTTGTGGCAGAAATAGTCCCTCTAGTAATAATTAGGTTTTATAACTTTCATTAGATGGCAAAAACAGTCCCTAGGGCTTCTATATGTTTCGACTTATTACAAAAATGGTCCTTAGGGTTATAAAATGACAAAAAACTTTAGGAAATTTACAAAAATGGTCCTTAGGGTTTAATATGTCATGGATGAACTTTTTAAGCCCTAGACTTTTGGATATTTACAATATTAGTCCTTGTGCTTAATGATTTATCAAAACAAGTTTCAAATGTCACGGTTTTAGTCCTTAAGTTTTATAAATTGTCATTTTTAGTCCAAAAGTTTTTATAAGTTATATTTTTGTTATAAAAACTTTGTTTAAATATTTAAATATTAAATGGGCTCATTAAATGGACCAAAAGAACTAATGGGCTATCTAATGGGCATAAACGTATTTTAAGTCCACTAATATACTAAGATTAGTTAAATGGGCTTTCAAAATATTAAATGGGGTTAAACATATTTTTAAGTCCACTAATATACTAAGATTAGCTAAGTGGGCTTTCAATGCATTAAATGGGCCTAATGGGCTTTTGAATATATATGGCTATATTGTGTGGGCCTATTGGGCCTATTTAAGTCTTTGGGCTAATGCTGCATGGGCTTGATTGGTCCATTAACATTACTTAACAACCTTTCAAGGTATAAAATTTATGTACTTTTACAAGCTTAATATTGGTTTGATAAAACTAAGTCATGATCTCCAAAATAAGGAGTAAAACTCACGGCCATATTTTATTTGGTGTTTCAAGTAAGATCTAAATTAGTTTCAATTTGCATGAAAGTTATAAGCCCTAAAATAAGCTCACAACTCACGGTAAGATTTATTTATAGCATATGAAGATAAGTTTAAGTTTGTTATATGGTTGCATGTAATTATAAAAGTCCCAATATAAGATCTAGCTATATACAAGTCTAGAAATCAATCATAAGTCCACAAACATATATATAGCCCACGGCTATATATTAAATCTTGGTATTCCAAGATGAGATTTAAGCTTGTCATGTGTTTATAAGTATTTATAAAGTCCATAAATTAATACCTAGATTTATTACATGTTTTCAAGTTCATTATAAGTCCAAAAATGTAACATATAGCCCACGGCTATATTATTTTTCCTATGTGTTCTTATCATAAGATTTATGCTTATTACATGATTATTAAGTTAAGTTAAAGTCTTAACACAAGATCTTGGTCTAACACAAGCATGCGTGTTCATTAGAAATCCATCCAATGATGCTTAAAGCTCACGGCTATATTTTTACACATAAGATGTTTTTATGATTTTTAGTATTTCATTTTACATAGGTAAACACATATTCCATCATTAAAACTTGTTACATAAATCATTGATGTGTACATAAACAAGCCGTGACCTTTAAGGTCATGGTTTTCTAGTTTTTGAGTTACAAAAGATTACCCATAAGATTCACTACAAGAAAAAAGTCCTTTAGTGACCGATTTTTTTGTGACCACTTAATATTTGGTCTCTAATTTGCTCATTTAGTCACCAATATGCTTGTGGTCACTCAATTTTGGTCATTCTCATAAATTTAGTGATGGTTTAAAAATTGTGGTCATTAAGCGGTCACAAATGACAACTATTTGTGACCACAAAAACATGGTCATTGAGTTTCAAGATTAGAGACCAACAATAATAGTCACTACTTTAATAACTACTTTAATAATGGTCATTGAGTTTCAAGAGAGAGACCAAATGTTAAGTGGTCACTATGTTTCCAGGTTAGAGACCAAGGTTGGTGCTCACTGATTTATTAAAATAAAAATAAAAATGTTAATCATATAAATTAAAGGCAAAATTTGAGTGGTTTTTATGTTACCAAGTTAATGACCATCTTTGGGGGTCACTAAGTTTTTGAGTTAGAGACCTTTATTTGTGGTCACTAATTTATAAAATATAAAAATAAAAGACTCTAACCACCATACACACCCTAACCCCTGAACTTATAACTTTAGCCCTTAAAACTTTAACACCTAAAATTTAAAGACAAACTATGCGTGGTCACTATGTTTCCATAATAGAGACCAATGATGGTGGTCATTAAATTTTAAAGTTTGAAAACAACTTCGGACCAGACCGGACCATATAATTTCAGCCAGGAGTTTTGGACGATTACGGACCTCGGTCTGGTTCGGTCTTATTCAAAACCCGTCGATTATGTCTACTAGAATTGGACCAGATCAAAAACTGAATCGGACTGACTAACCCAAACTAAACCGAACTATTTCGGTCGTATATCGATCTGAAATTTTAGATCATTTCCGTCCTCAGTTCAATCCAATTTAGTCCAAACCCAATACTCGACCATTGAATAAAATAAAAATAAATAAATATACATATAAAATATTACATTTAAATTTATACTTTATTCACAAAACTAACAAATTTACACTATATTACTTTTAAAAGTTACACTTTAAATTACACCATAAAAAACTTATCCACCACGGATCTGGATAAATATAGCATAAAAAACTTATCCACCACAAAACTAACAAAAACGGATCTAAAAATGATTGAAAAACAAATTCACCATGAAAAGCGGATCTAAAAAACAATGATGCGGTTCGTCTCGATTGATTACTGAATCCGTTCATTTCCGTTCTATCTGTTCATTTCCGTTCAATCCGTTCATTTCCGTTCAATCCGATCTTGAGGTTCGTCTCGATTCATTATGTTTAAGCTTATATGAGTTTGCACGCCAAGTGTTCGATGAATTGCTGTTTAAGCTAATATTTAAGCTTAATGAGGTTATGTTTAAGCTTATATTTAAGCTTATACAGGGTTATATTTAAGCTTAATCTGGTTATTCCTTATGTGACTTACGCACTTGTGTTTGCTGAAACTAGCATTAACTGTTAGCACTAATGTTCGAGCTTTTTGTTATATTCACTATACGAAAGTATAATGTGACTGAAACACTTATGTTTTCCGAAATTAGCAGTAACTGTTAGCACTAATGTTAGCGGTCAGTTCGGATTAAATTTGTATGTTCAGAATAGTTTAAGTTGTCGTAGATTGCGAAGCATTAGACTACTATGTAGGCTGTTAGGATTAGTGAGAATATGATTTGTGTCAAAAAGTAAGGTCTTATTAGGCTTAGCTAAGTTTGAAGTTAGACATCATTCTTTTAGCTGATTTTGGATCTAGCTTGCATACAGCTTATTTTTGCATCAGTTCAAAAATTGGGCCAAAAATTTTGTTAAAAAATTAGAGAATAAAAAAATAGAAAGTTAAGAATCCGTTAGTACTCTAAGTCAACGTTTGTTACACTTGTAGTCCTTCACCGTTAATTCCTTTACTTTGCTAATTCAATTTGATAGACGTTCCTTATGTGGGTTAATTGGGCTATTAGTCTCCTTTTGGGCTATTACTGAACATATAGTTAACCAAAATACCATTTTGCATTTGTTGCTTTAAATTTGATTTACATTTTAAATTTCATTTCATATTGCATTTTAGTCTAGTAGTACAATAATAGTATAGAATTTTATATTAGTAGATTTCTCGTTTTGCGTGCCAAGTAGTATAAATTCGTATTTTATACTACTTTGTGAAAAAATTGCTATTAGTTTCTGTTAGTTAGATCTGTTATATAAAATTTGCTAGTCATTTTATATTATATTACTGTTATATAGTTAGATCTGTTATATAAAATAGTTAGATCCAGTGGTTTAGGTTCGAACTCGTGTACCAGCAGTATCTTGCATGTATATATCGCGCATATCATAAGCAATGATTCTGTTTGATATTACGTACATATCATAAGCAATGTTTACCTATTTCTTGATGTAAGTCTAAACTTGTATTAGAGTAAGCTTATTGTGTGGCTTAGATAATCGTTGAATATGAACATATTGATAAATCTGATTTTCTATACTTGATAGATTTGGTTGTATGAGAATATGGACAAGTCATGGATGAAAATAGCTCATAGGTTAAGCGATCCAAGATATGAGTTAGGTGTAAATGAGTTTCTTGATTTTTCATACCGCAACAAACAAGTTTCATCAAAAGTGCCTTGCCCTTGTAAAGACTGCATCAATTATCGTAAACATAGCAGACCTACAATATCGAGACATTTACTTCTAAGAGAGATCACCGTTAGTTATGAGAACTGGATTCATCATGGCGAGCCATATGATGATTTAGATGATAGTGATGATGATATGCCAATTAGTGAACATAGTGCGAGTGATAATGATATGGATGATGATGACCTCGATGAGATGTTAAATAACATAGGTGAAAGCACAGGAGGTGTTAATTGGCATGGTAGGGGTGAATCTTCCAATACTTTAGATATAGATCTTGAAAGTCTTCGTCAACTATTAGATCCATCACAACAAGAACTTTATACGGGATGTCAAACTTTTTCAAAATTTTCCTTTACCATTACCATCTTACATTTAAAGACAAAGAGCGGTTGGACTATCAAATCATTTGATTCCATGCTTGATGTATTTAGAAAAGCCTTGCCAACTCCTTCCTTAGTTCCGAAAAACTTCTATGAAGCCAAGAAATACGTACGGGATTTAGGATTTTATGGAAAAAAGATTCATGTGTGTGTCAATGATTGCGTTCTTTATCGAGGCACGTACAAATCTTGTACCCAATGCCCTGAGTGCAACGAGCCTCGGTATAAAGCTAGTGGTTCTAAGGTACCACGAAAAGTGCTTCGATATTTTCCTCTCAAACCTAGACTGCGAAGATTGTTCATTGATTAAGAAGTTGCTTCTGAGATGAGGTGGCATAAAGAGAAGCGGGTGAATGATGAAAACGTAATTAGACATCCCCCGGATACCGAGGCTTGGAAACACCTTGATAGAGTGGAGCCGTCATTCACTAGTGATCCGCGTAATATACGTTTAGGGTTAGCAACGGATGGGTTTAATCCGTTTGGTAACCATAGTAATCCATATATCATTTGGCCGGTATTTTTCGTCCCGTATAACCTTCCATCATGGAAATGTATGAAAGATCCTTACATGTTCATGTCGATGTTAATTCCTGGCCCGAATTCTCCCGGATTAAAGATTGATGTATATTTACAACCTCTCATCGATGAACTAAATGATTTGTGGGTTGGTGTAGAAGCGTATGATTCACAAAAAAAAGAAAACTTCACACTACGTGCAGATTTGTTATGGACATAAATGATTTCCCAGCATATAGTATGCTATCCGGCTGGATTGGCAAGGGCTACAATGCTTGTCCTACACGCATGAATGAAACGTCTTCTCGTTACTTGCATCATAGTAAAAAAATATGCTATATGGGTCATCGAAGGTTTCTGCCGGCTTCACATCCATGGAGAAGGGATAAAACGAATTTTTACGGAAAGTGGATTATAGGGTACCAGTCGTACCTAAGTCTGGAGAAGAAATATTGACTGAAATTGATTCTTCTCTTAACACGAGAAAGCGCAAGTCTTCAAAGGATACCTCGAGAAAGCGCAAGTCTTCAAAGGATAACTCGAGAAAGCTCAAGTCTTCAAAGGATAAGCCGGGGTGGAAAAAAAAGAGTGTGTTTATTGAGCTTCCGTATTGGGTTAAACTAAAGTTGAGACACAATGTAGATATCATGCATGTTATTAAGAATGCGACGAAAAGCATGGTGGGAACAATGTTCAACATTAAGGGTAAAACCAAGGATACATGGAAATCTCGTAGGGATTTGATGGATGAAAGGTTGAAGAAAGGCTTACACCTACGACCACAACCAAATAGTATCTCACTCATAATGCCTATGGCTTGCTACCATTTGACAAAAGACGAGAAACAAAGAATACTTGGTTTCTTGAAGGTGCTGAAATTCCCGGATGGATATGCCTCCAATATATCTAGATGTATAAAGTGGGAGAATTCAAGTTGTCTCGAATGAGAAGTCACGACTTCTATGTTTTCATCCAAAGAAGGTTACCTTTATCAATTAGGGGTTGCTTGACAAAAGAAATTCGACTCTTATTATACGAGCTAAGTGAGTTTTTCCAGATTCTATGCGCGAGAACACTGTACCTAGATGTTCTTGAGAAACAAGAGGAAAGAATTACTCTTATCTTGTGTAAGTTAGAGCGAATTTTTCCTCAATCGTTCTTTGACATCATGGTTCATCTCTTGATTCATTTGCCATATGAAGCAAAGATAGCTGGCGTGGCTCCATATCGCTGGATGTTTCCATTTGAGAGGTAGTTACACTCCCGACATCATTCTTCATATCAATAATAATTTCTGATATGTTATCATATTACCAACTACTTATGATTTTTATAGGAAGATGTGTACTTTAAAGGGGTATGTGACGAACCAAGCTAATCCAGAAGGGTGCATTGCTCAGAGATATATAGAAAATGAATGCCTAATCTTTTTTTCCATGTACCTGAACAATGTCGAGACCGCCTTTAACAAGGTTGAGCGGAACAATGAAATGACGAACAATGATTGTGAAATTTCTGTTTTCTCATGTAAAGGGCGTCCCTTAGGTGGTCCCAAATTGCATGATATTAGTGAAATGGAGTTGAAGAAGATCCATACATATATTTTAAATAACTGCGGTGAATTGGAGGAGCTAATAAAGTAAGTGCTTTATTACTTGAATGATAATTTTAAAGTAAAATAGTTTTTTTGAGAATACATGATTATGTTCTTTTGCTTTCTATAGTATACACAAAGCTGAACTCGAGGAAGAAAATTGTGAGGATATAAACAAAATCCACGACCAACAATTTTCTTCGTGGATACGGCAACGTGTAAGTCTAATATTGTTTTTAAAAATATGGTGTAATATTTCAAAGTCAGGTTAGACGATAATTTACAAAGATATTTTTCTTGTAATTTAGGTGAACGGTTGCCCAGAATCATTTGCAACTGAAATGCGTCTCTTATCACGTGGACCATCAAAGGCAGTGAGTCAATATAGTGGATGCTTAGTAAATGGGTATAGGTTCCACACCTAAAATCATGAAATGAACAAGAAAGGTCAAAATAGGGGTATTATATTGCAAGGGAGTCATGGGGAAAACATGAAAGATTTTTATGGGATATTGAAAGAAGTACTAGAGTTGGAATACTTGGGAGAAAATAAAAGAGTTTTGGTTTTTAAGTGTGATTGGTTTAGAGTTGATAATCAAAACTGACTACGAATTGACAAAGAATCTAAAGTCATCAGCGTCAATGCATCTCGTAAATGGTACCAGGATCAACCTTACATACTTGCATCACAAGCTAAACAAGTTTTCTATGCACCTGATATAAAGTTGGGTAAGGGTTGGCTTGTGGTGGATAGTAATGCCCCTCGATCCCTTTTTGATGTTCCATTACGTGATGAAGAGGTTTATCAAGATCAAGAACTACATTTAGATTTAACTCGCGATTTGAATATGGGGCTACCATCCCTTGCACGAGGTGATGTCCCATTGGAAGTGGTGGATGAATCAGAGATTGGTGATAAGTCTAGTAAAAAACGAACTCATGACATGCATCTAATGGATGAAGATATTATTGAGGATGAGGATGAGGACGAGGACGAGGACGAGGACGAGGACGAGGACGAGGACGAGGACGAGGACGATGACGAGGACGATGACGAGGACGAGGACGAGGATGATGGTGAGCTTGATGAAGACGACGATGATCATAATGACGACGATGTAGACCCAACTGGTCTAGAATATTCTGAAAATGAAGAACCATCAGAAGATGATTGTAGTGATTGGGAATAGATAGTACTACTGAAACATTTGTTATATGACAGCTTGTTCATTATTTTCTTACATTGCTATAGTTTTCTTAGCAACTTATTCCATATTTTAGGCCAATAGAAGCTCGAATATTAGGAATATAATGCTTTGTCTACAGTTTTGACGAGTCTCTTCTTGTCTTTTCATACCTTGCCCTATTATTTGTACTTTACTGTTTGAATGTTCAAATTACTAAATTATAAATTGCCATTTAAAAATGTGTATTGAAGCTCAGCTAATAATGGAACTTTTAGTTTTGCAGTAATCGTGAAACTTGAGCAACTGTCTCTTTGTTAACTCTTAAAAGCTAATAATGGAACTTTTAAATTGTTTTAGCTGTGGTTTCGTGTGCCCATAAAATATTAAGTAGTTAGTAGCTCATTTACCAACCTCCTATTGATTCACCAAGATTGCTTTGGTTTACTTGTCGTATGCCAATAAAATATTAAGTAGTTACATTTGTGTCTTTTTGTGCCTGTGAGTTGTGACTATGATCGAAGTATGAAACTAGTGGTATGGCTTACGAAGGAGCGAAGGTTGATGGATGCTTGTTAGTTGGTAAGTGTGATGGGCGTAGAATGAATATTGTTTTTTATGCGCTGTTGGGTAAACTGGTTTTATACCCAACAGCGCATAACAATGCTGGTTCTGCTGCTGATGATGACAGTGACAGTTATTTTTAGTATGTGTTGCGTGTTGACGTAGTTATAATTTAACGTCAAATTAGTGGATTAATTGGTACATGTTGTGACTTAGCCACTTAGGGTCGGTTTACTTAATATGCTGTAGAAGTCTCTGTTAGTTTGTGTGATTGTGGACTGTCAAATCGGTTTACTTTTTGTGTTCATTTTATGTTGTGTTACTTTATGTAGCAATTCTTAATTTTCGGATCAATATTTATAACCCGACTTTTATTTATCATGTTTGTTTTTATGAAAAATATTGAATTCTCGGTTAACCGGCAAGGTTAAGCTTTAACGTATCGAATATTTGTCTTCTATTAGTTACTGGCGATGTCTAAGTTAGACATCGATCATAAGTATTCTCCTTATGGAATAAAAATATTTTTATTGTCGTCGTTTTTATTTATTTATTTTTTTAACGAGCATTCTTCGTAAATTCATGATAAACTTTTAAATGTCTTTCATTTATATAACGTGTTAACATTTATTAAACGATAAGTCCTCATTTTTATATTAAAAATGTCAACATGCTCCGAATGTCGATGTTTTTACTTTATATTGAGCGTTTAATTTTCGTGTTCAACGTGTAATTTTTTTAATCGCGTAACTTTTAAAATATCGGGTATCGATAATACCCGCGTTTACAAACTATGTGTCAAATTAAATATATATATCCCTTTCTAACCATATCTTTATGTTAGAAACGTAATGCATTTGATTTTTCCTTTCATCCTTTAATGGACACGTAGTCTTCATAAATCAAATTGTCACCATGACCATGAATTCTAAAACACACGCACAAGCTTGACTTTGTCATATACGTACTTCATACGATATCATTCTATTATATCTCATCTTTCTTCATATAAAGTATAATGTTGGTTTCTTGTTTGTGTGTAACAATTCTATAAAAAGCTTCACGGTTTGAGCTCATAAAAGAATCATAAATTCATTTCCATTCTTATCTCTAGAACGTCGTCTTATGTCAAGATGTGACATCTTATTGCATCGATCAAGAGCAGGTTAGAACTTTGGGTACTCCGGTTCGGGTTCATATCACGACCTTGATTCAAGTCGATATGGTTCGAGCTTTGGTTATCTAATCGTTCATTTACGAGTAGGAGTTCTGGTCCGTTAGCAGATTAGGGTTCGTTTCTTGGGTCGAGTATCGGGAAAACTTAACACGTTGAGTATTCGTGGTAATGTCGGAATATTTTACTCGTGCATCGCAACTTCGAAACATTAATAATTCCGAGTGAAGTTGAGGTATTACTTTATTCGACTTTTAAAATATTATGATTGTTATTGGTTGTCCGATTCGAACGAGATTCTTAAACGAAGTAAGTGTATCTTGCAAATATTAAATGAAATATATTGCCAAGGAAGAAGTAACATGTTAACGTAATTTTCATACAATATTTGTACACTTACACTTTTGGCCCCTCAATTCTCATGTTAACTACAAATAAGTATCATAAAAGTTAAAAGTGTTACTTTTGGTCCTTGATTTTAAAGCTATTTACAAAGTAGTATTATAGGTTTTCAATGTATCACTTTTGGTCCCTCCTCATCCTATAATCTTGAAATTTGGTCCGACTATATTATTTAATTTTCATAACTATATTATTTTTATGAAACCTTTATAAAAAATTCGTTTATTATCCTACATTAGTCGTTTATATCTTTAAGACGTGTCATGTTATTTTAGGTCGCCGCTAGAAGCTATTGGTTCCTCAGTTTATCTTATTTCATCGTTTCACTCCAGTTACTATTATCTTGATCAATATGATCGTTTGATATCGCTTTCGCTCAGGTGAGTTCATAGCCTCGCTTTTACTACTTTAATTGTTTTATGAAACCCGCGAGGGGGATACATGCTACTTTTTACAAACGGACGCAAGTGCTTGAACTGTATGCTTATCATGTCATTATCATTTACACTAAGGAACACTATTGCCCACAACAAGTCCCTTTTAGTCATGAATCGTTAATTACTTGGGCCGACTGTACTGGTCGAGTAAACACGAATGCTTTGAATAGATCTATTGGGATTGACATCCCTGTCCGGGTAAGTCGCGCTTACTTGACCGACTGAACTGGTCAAACGGACACATTGTATTTGAGAACTCTAGGTAATATGGCAAATTACCTACTAAGGGAAAACTTATCTGAACTCTGTTAACGTATCGGTTTCATGAGCTTAGTGCGATAATCGACACAATCTGACTTTGGTAATTGAATACTTGAAATCTTGTGGTCCACTGCTTTTACTTGCAAACCTATGAATTCACTCAACCGTTGTGTTGACATTTTAGCATGTGTTTCTCAGGTACTCAGGTTTAAGAGCAGCTGGAGCATGGAGTCGCACTGGATATATTAAAGGCAATAAAATACTGATTACCATTCGATAAACTTTTTGCAACTGTTTATTATTACATTATTGTTGGGACCTCTTTGTAAACTCTGATGCTTTATTAATCGAATGGATTAAACTTTTCAAACGTCTCTTTATTTGAGTCGTTCTCTTTGTACATGTGCTTGTGATTATGAAGTAATACTCCCAATGACCCTTCCGCTGCTATCCGAAATTTGGGAGTGTTACACTTTAACGTTGAATTAGTTCATTAAGTGGTTAATGTTATGCACTAGTTCATTATGTGTGTTGTCGAGTTAGCGTTTTTGTGTATTGTTGAGTCAGTTTTATATGTATGTGTGACTGATTTTCCTCTTGCTTGATATTCATTGCTCATTAAATCTAATTCACCTTAATGAACATAAGCATAAATTAAATGGGCTAACTAAGTAGTTACTGTGTGTTGAATAGTTGCCTTCTTGATGTTATATAAAAGAAGTGACCAAATAAGATTTTTGGGACAAATTTAATGGAGTATTAAAATGTTAAAACCGTTTATTTCGATGATCTTATTTTGGCTAAATTGTTTGGATAAGAGTAAATGGAATTGTGGATAGTAGCTAAAACTGGGAAGGTGTGAAAAGATGGAGTGCATTTATATGATCGCTCATCAATGCTTCTCATCTAAGCGATCTCTTCATATGTTTTTGTCATGCAAATTTAAGAAGTCTTTGTTTTTACAGTTTCGGCTGGTTGAGCATGATGTTTTTTCTCAGTTTCTTTTGGTAATTAGCTTGTTCACGAGAACTAGAAAATGAGTTATTCGGCATAACAGAAGTGTTCATAATTTGAGAATGTGATCAGCCCAACAGAGAGTACTTGCCATGCTCGTAGCTTAGTGATTTTGTCATGTACCGATGTATTATGATTATAATAGTACTGAATAAGCAGGTAACGTCTAGTGTTATTTATGTAAATGCCCACGCTAGGATATGAAGGTCTTGCAGAAATCATGAGTGTCTGTGAGAGAATAAAGAGGGGCTTGAGTTTGTGCATGAATTGGGGTGTTTGGATGTGCATACTGAATGTGATTTATCTGATATTGGGTAATCAGAATTACATACTCTGCTGTAAATAAAGGGATAGTAGAAAACAATACATGGATCTGCTACTTCTGTTCATACTTGTAATATTCACATGATTGGATGTTTGTTCTAGTAAAAAATTTATAATGGATGAAAACCTGTTAAACAGGTTAAAATGGGAAAGTTGAGCAGCAGATAAGAATGATATGGTCTTTATTTATATATTATTAGGTACAGATTTGTATATCTCAAGTTCCTTTTCCATGTTTTTAAAGTTGTTTTCTTGATCTTGTGTAGTCTGATACATTCTCAACTTTTAATTTATCATCAGAATATTCAGAGTCTACTAACCTTGATATCATGTGTTTCAGAATGAATGCCAAACAGGTACTTGAACAAAAACGACGTGCTTCAGAAAAACAAGTTCAAACTACTGCTCTTTTCAAGCCTTCTCGTCAGAATCCGAATGTTTATCAGGTACAATTCTTGTATTAGTTTATTTGATCTCTGGATGGTTTAGTTATTTTGTTTATTAACATGGTCTTTCGATGTTGATTAAACACATAGATGTCTGGCCCTGGAAAAGTAGCCTTAAAAAGGGTTGCTTTTCAGAGTTCAAGCAGTAGCCATGGAGTTTCAAAACCGTATTACTCAAGTAAAAGTCAAGATGTACTACAACCATACAAGTCAAGTACCAGTCGTGTAATTTCAAAACCGTCCAAGTTAACTAAAAGTCAAGATGTACTACAACCATACAAGTCAAGTACCAGTCGTGTTACTTCAAAACCGTCCAAGTTAAGTAAGAGTCAAGATATGTCACATCTTTACAATTCAGTTAGAGAAAATGATCTACGAAAGAGGAAAGCTTATATGCAATTAGAAGATGAAGAGGTTCAAGAAGATGTGGAAGAAGATGTTCAAGAAGATATGCAAGAAGATGTGCGAGAAGATGTGCAAGAAGATGTTCAAGAAGATGTGCAAGAAGAGGTGCAGACTCAGTCTGGAGATCACGAATATTATTTAGAGGATGATCATGAAGTTAATTCTCCACAAATCGAAACTCAGATTGGATCAACTTCACATGGTTAAAATATTGTTTTTGTATGTGTATTCTTTGTGTGTTATCATTGTATTAATAACATATTGTGGTGCTGTTTTTTATTGCTAGGCACATCAGTTACTCGAAAAGAAACAAGAGCTTTGAATGAAGCAAAGAAAAGGCGATTGGACAAGGGGAAGCTGGTCTTCGAAATTGCTGAATGCGCTGGGCGAATAGTTGGGAAGGATAGCCAACGTTTCATCACTATGGGCGGGTGTTTGGTGCGTGAATATGGTATGTTTGATGGTACTACATGGAAAAAACATCCAGATTTCTTGAAGACTGATATTATCTCTAAATGCATGGTAAATTCTTGAATGTTCAGATTTATATGAATGTAGATTTTTATTTCATGGTAAATTTCTTTTTAATTTTATGAAGTTTTTTTCCTTTCATTATATATTAGGAAAATTCAACTTTCGATGGGAAGTGTAAGAGATCAGTAGATGCTATAGATTCACAGTTAGGTAATCAACACAAAAACCGGCAGTGGAGGTTGCATGTTATGTACCAGAAGTTTGCTACACATAAAGAGGCACTATTGCAACCCCCAAGCGGGATTGAACCTGCCGATTGGGTCAAGCTTTGTGAAAAATTTGCAAGAGAGGATTTTCAGGTATAAATTGTTTTTTATATTTTTTTAGTAGTTTGTTTATGAAAGTACTTTTGTGCTTATATATATATATATATATATATATATATATATATATATATATATATATATATATATATATATATATATATATATATATATATATATATATATATATATATATATATATATATATATATATATATAGAGTAGGGATCCAGTAAGAAGAAAAATTAAAATGAGAAGAATAAGAAGAAATCTTGACCACAAATTCCACAAAGGGAGGAGAATTTTAAGGGGAGATGCATCTGACTTTATAGGTGCATCTAAAATGTGTGGCTGTGGTTTCTTCTCATTCTTCTTATTTTACTTAATCTTCTTATATGATCCTAACTCTATATATATATATATATATATATATATATATATATATTGCAGAAGTTAAGCGCCCAAAATAAGAAGAACCGTTCGTTAAATTTGATTCCACCTGCTGTCGGCACAAAATCAACTGCAAGAAGAATTGATGTGGTGAGTAGTTCTATAAAACTTGTATTATTCATTATGCATGCGTGTATTATATCTCTGATCTATTGTTTCTATATGAAACAGAAAAGGAAAGAAGGAAAAACTGTAACTGCGATTGATGTCTATGAAATTTCACATTATTGTGAGAAGACGAAAGAGATGGTTAGCGAGGAGGCCGCTGCGGTTTTGGTATGCTCTCTACAATGTGCTTCTTTTAAAGTTTAAAATTTACCTATTAAATACAATAATAGCAAACTAGAAAAGTAAACCAACTTACTATGCAATATAACAAGAAATTTACCTATTGACTATAAATTACATACAGAAAAAGTTACGAACCGCAGAAGCTGCTGGTTCGGGTACACTAGCGGAAATATGTTTCAAACTGCTTAAACGTGTTCCTGGACATCTAAGAGGACGTTCAGCACCAAAGAAAGAGATATTGGTTGTGGAGAATTTTAGGACAACTGTCGAGCTTGAAAGGAAGAAATCAGCAGCTTTAGAGGAAAAGTTGAAAGAAGTCACCCTGGAGCAAGGCGAAATGAAGAATTGTATGGGATTAATGATGAAAGAGATTCAACGTCTGTCTCAGTTGGTATCTGAGAAATCTGTAAGTTAACTCGTACGTACTCTTATATACTTTATGCCATGCGTTATGTGTTATGTGGTTGATTTGCTGATATTGGTTTTGTGCATTATCTTATGTAATATTATATGCTTATATATTGGATGCGGAAAACTTTTAATGTTAGGTTCTAAAAATTACGGTAGGGAAATTATAATGTAATACATGATTCCTATATCGTGATTCCTGTTTGAGTTCTTTGCAGAAATGGTCTATGTTATAGCTTGAGAATGAAAACCATATCTATGCTCATGCGTTTTGCTAAAGTATTCTAACCCTGTGATTAATTTTAGATACACGCGTTACTTCACAATGTTGTTTTGTTGAACTTATAATATAAAAAATGATAACAAAAACAGATAGTATAAATTAAAAATATTAGTTTAGCATATGTAGATATTAACAATCACATAATTTCATCATATATTAGTACTATTATACGGAGTATAAGATTATAAAAGTACTATGGCTGGCCATTGTCTCGTTGATGAGTCGGTGACGTTTTAATATATGAGAGATTGATAGTGACGTTTTACGGGGTATTTGGGTAAATAGGAAACCTGCTGAATCATTTTGTATGGTCTAGCATGCAAAATCGTACAGCGCCTTGTCATTTTTTATGTTACCAAACATGCTCACTGATTCATTTTGGAAATTCATCGCTGATGTATTCCATTAAGTGGTAATCAAACACACCCTAAGTAGAGACGACGGTGTTAGGCGTCGTAATACGATGATAATCTGCTAGAAGTCTATTTGCTGCAATTAAATCTCACTATACTGGCAATATTGTCTTTCATGTGTTAGATAATTATTATTTTGTCTGACTGAGTTTACTGCATTTGTAGGGTGCTTAAAAGTTAAGATTCAAGGGCGAGTTGGAAGCAAGGGTAGCGTTATTTGTTCGATTGTGAGTCATTGAGGGTTGATATGATTCAATTCAAGACAATGCTTATCTGCTAATAAACAAGATGTCAAGTACTTGAACCTTATGTTATTTTCTTTTGTGGTTATATTTTATATCTTTGATATGTTGAGACGAGTTGGAAGCCAGATACAGAAAATTGTATGTTGAGACGAATCTTATGTTATGCAATCATTATAATATGTGATATTTTCGTTGTTCAACTACTTCACAGCTATACATTGTACGAAATTGTTAAATAGTTTGTAATTATGTCTTAAAAAGTGACCACTTTTTCTATTATGAGTAAATAGATGGTGACCACCAGTTGGTATCTAAATTTTATGGGTAGTGACCACACATATTGTTACTTATGGGCGTTAACGAGTGTTAAATGGCCCGTTATCTTTAACAAAACAGTGACCACTTTCATGACCACAATTATGCGTCACTATCTATCAATTCAGTGACCACCTTCATCCTTTAGTGACCAAAATTAGTCACCGAATATATCATCACAGATTTAGTGACCACTGTATTTTCTTCATTGGTTAGAGACGGATTTCAAATTTTGGTCTCTAATCGAAATAGTAACCGAGCTATAGTGACGAAAAGTGACCACCCAGGTTTCGGTCACTAAACCAGTGTTTGTGACCAATTATATACATATAGTGACCATTTTGGCTTGGTCACTAAATCCAGTTTTTCTTTTAGTGATTTATGTTTATAAGTTTAACCAAAATCCCAAAAATAGGACTTATAGCCCACGGCTAATAATAAATCCATAGAAGAGTTTATATGATTTACACCAAGTTTAAAAATAGGTAAATATTTATAGGTTTCTTATCAAATAACTTTTAGGCATGTCTCATGATATTTCAAAAATATGTCGTGACCTATATGGTCATGGTTTCACCAAATCTTAAGTTTTTTTAACAAGTTTATCATATGTGTTCATTAGGTTGATGATTATGCATGCAAGTAAAATAAATGAAGAAATTATAATAAGTGATACCTTCTTGTTATTGTTACTAAGGAAAGATCAAAGGAACAATAGAGATTAGTGTTCTAATCTTGATGAAGATGAAACCTTAAAAACAATCCAAGCCGTGACCTATGTTGGTTCGGCTAGGGTTTATATGGGTTGTTATGAAGATCAACTTGGTAAAGATAATACCAAATGATTGGTAGTAATGGGGATGAGGACAAGATCTTGAAGTTAATGTGTTTCTTGGATATTTATGGCTTCAAGCCGTATCATTTGAGAGAGAAAGAGATGAGAGAAAGTGAGATTTGGTTTGCATGTGAGGATGAGAATGTTGGTGTGTGTGTTTCGGCTTAAAGAAGAGAGAGGAAGAAAAGGCATGATTTGCCTTGGTAATTGATAGGTGTGTAAACACCCATCCTTTTACCACTTAATTCTGGCTAAAACAAGACCAAAACACGTATTTAATATCATTTGTTTGGAATTATGCGTGGTTTTTGTGTTTATTGTGTTTTCAGAGCTAACCGGATGAATATTAAAGAAAACATGGGATTGCACGGGTTTTATCAAGGAAAAAGACTAAAGACGAAGTCTATTGTCCAAGAGATGCAAAAGATTTGAAGTCAATGGGCCTATTTGAAGATTTATCGAAGAAAAGGACCAAAGATGGAAGATTTACATATGTCGAAGAAACTCAAGTATACTTAACAAAGAAATTAAAAGACGAGTTGAATTTAATCGACGACAAATCCCGAATCAGAATCGAAAACGTCAACTTTTCTGAAAAGACGAGAAGACAAGAAGAAAGGGAGAAAGCCCACTCACCAACCAACCACTAGGACTATAAATAGTTTCTTCCTTCACATTTTAGGGAGTTAGTTTTTCATTTTTTTCTTTTCCCAGTCTCTTAGGTTCGGTTCATCACCAACACCATTAGGGTGTTTGGTTATTTTTAATTTTCCTTCAATCTTGTAAGTTTCAATCTTTACTCTTGTTACCTTTACATTAATCTTTCAATTCCATCTTTTCATTCATCTTGTTCTTCATCATCTTCTATTGCAAGTTCTTAAGTTTTTTATTTGATTCAAGTTTGATCTTAAAAAGTTGTTGATTTAGTGTTTTTATTGTTGGGATTTGTTACTTATGGTACTTAAATGATTATTGGTTAGTTTGGTAAAACCTTTTTGAGTATTCGAGTTGATTTGGATTTGAGTTCGTATGCCCTGTTTTCACGCTGCTGTTACTGTTCTTCAATACCTGAATTATTCCGAATAGGCATTTGGACTCGTCCCCTATTCGGAATATTTTACTTATTCCGAATCATCTCTTGTTTTTTCTCTTACTCGGAATATTTCCAATATTCCGCATAGCCAGTCTATTTTTCCTTTATTCGGAATCCTTCGAACATTCCGCATAACAAGATTTTTCATTTCCTTATTCGGAATATTTGATATATTCCGAATAGTGTTGTTTTTCCGCATAGTCTTTTCTTTCCGAATAGCATTCTTTTTCCGAATAGAGCATTTTTCCGAATTGGCATGTTTTTCCGCATAGAGCCTCCTTATTATTATTCCGCATAGCTATTTTTCCGCATGGTGTTTTTATTCCGAGTAGAATCTCATTCCGCATAACCATTTTTCCGAATTGACCCTTTTATTCCGCATAGCATTATTTTCCGAATAGGAGGATGTTTTCCGCATAGGGTTATTTTTCGTTTAAAGGCACATTATTCCGAACAAAGAACATTCCGCATAGGGTAATTTTTCAGTTGCTGTTTTGTTTAAATTCAAGTATTACTTTTTATTGTTGATTGTTTTAAGATTAAATCATTATCATTTTAGTCATTTCTCTGTTTAGTAGATTAGAAAACTAAATCACTTTTTGTCACCAAGAACAAATCATTCCACTTAAGACCGAGATCAATTCGAGAGGATTCCGAGAAAACGAACTTTTAAAAAGAGTAAAATCTCGTGTATCAAATGGCGCCGCTGCCGGCTCTTCTCGTTAAGATCAAAAGTTTTTTGTGAGAACTTGGATTTTGGGATCCGTTCCCCGTGAACGTTACTTTTTCATAAAAACTTTCAAAAACACTAAAAAATATAAAATTTTCAAAAATACAAAAAAAAATTAAAAAACATAAAAACCAAAAATATTTTTGCTTTGTTCTTCTTTGTTCGTTCTTTTGCAGGTGTATGCGCACTCGATCCACGTCATATCAAGAGCCCAAGCCTCTCGATCACTTAGACATGGCCGGTGTACCACCTCCAAACAATAATAACAACAACAACCCGCCTTTCAACAATATGAACAATAACAACAACAATGAGCCCCTTCCGGATAATCGCCCGATGATTGAACTGCTGCAAGCTCATGTCGATGGCAACACTGATCCGATTGTCATACCTCCAATTGCCGCCAACAATTTCGAGCTAAAATCAGGCTTTATCCAGATGGTCTCCGCTCAACCATTCTTGGGACGAACCATTAATGATCCACACGACCACATCAAGAGATTCTTGCAACTCACCAACACGGTCAAATTCAATGGTGTTCCACAAGAGGTTATAAGGTTACAACTTTTTCCCTTTTCTTTAGAGGGACAAGCCCGGCATTGGCTTGCTAAGGAACCGCCACAGAGTATTCTCTCGTGGACGGATTTGGAAACTAAGTTCATAAATTACTTTTTCCCACCCTCTCGTACTACCGCTTTGCGGAATGAGATCATAAATTTTGAACAAAAGTACGATGAGTCGTTCAGTGAATCTTGGGATCGTTTTAAAGATCTTTTAAGAAAATGCCCACAACATGGTTTTACCAAAGTACATCAAATTAATACTTTTTACAATGGTTTAAGCATGAGTGACCAAGATTCACTGAACAGTGCCTCGGGGGGTAATCTATTGGCTAAGACTTCCAATGCTGCTTGGGACATCATTGAGAATAAATCTCGTGTGCAAACCAAGAGTGTTCGGACCAATGTCGCTAGTGCTAGCACAAGTGACAACGACAAGCGATTAGACAAAATCACTACGCTTCTTGAATCGCTTGTCACCCACACCGTCAGCAACAACAACAGCAACAACGCCAAACACGCTCAAGTGAACGCTGTCAGCCAACCTTGTGAGATATGCGGTGGTCCTCACTCTTACACAACTTGTACCGCCACCCAAGACTACCCTGCTGAGACTGTGAATGCGGCATATGGCACCTATCCTCAACCTGCTTATCAAGCTAGACCTCAAGGTGACCGTAACTTGCTTAGCTATCGATCCAACAATTATCTTTCCCCACCTGGTTTTCCCCCAACCAACTCAAACCAATAACAAAACCTCAATCGTTCTCCTCAACAACAACAACAGCCTCGACAACCATACATACCTCCTCACAAGCAGCAACAACCACTTCAACGTAACAACCAAGTTTACCAACAACCTGCTTATCAACCACTCGCATACACTGCTCCTCCCAACCAAACCACCACTGCATTACACCAAGAGGTTGCAACCTACATGAGGAACAATGATGTGATTGTGGAAAATCTCCAGCAGGAAGTGCGTAACTTGAAAGCAGACTTGGTCAAGCAAGGAAACGATCTGAGAGCCGATATGCGAAACACGTTGGATAGTCAGACGAATGACTTGAGGAACATGATGGCTAGTTTCTTCAATGGTAATCAACCCTCTTCTTCGGGTACTCTTCCGAGTAACACCGTTGCGAACCCAAGAGGGGAGATGAAAGCAATCACCACTCGAAGTGGCAAAGGTACCAAGGAACCCGAGCTTCCTATACCTCCACCGGTGGTTGTGACTAAGGAGAACGAGTCACCTGCTCCTATTCCTCATCCTTCTCCTTCCCCAGTTTCTCCACCTCTTCCTCCTACCCCTCCTCCACCCGTGGTTGTGAGTGATCCTATTCTCCCAAAGCCTTCCTCTTCTTCCAATATACCTTATCCATCTAGGTTGAGGAAAGAGAAGCAAAAGAGCAAGGATGATATTCAGGTTTCGAACTTCCTTAAAATGTTCAAACAATTGAATTTTAACATCTCCTTCGCTGAGGCTCTCGCTCACATGCCCAAATACGCAAAAATGTTTAAAGATCTTCTGAGCGACAAGGAAAAGCTCCTCGATATTGCCAACACCCAACTTAATGAGAATTGCTCTGCAGTGCTCTTAAGGAAATTGCCAACCAAGCTTGGTGATCCGGGTCGTTTTCTTATCCCTTGCAATTTCCCGGGAGTAGAGAATTGCATGGCCCTAGCCGATCTAGGTGCCAGTATTAATCTCATGCCTCTAAGTGTTTGGAAGCAATTATCTCTCCCAGAGCTAGTCCCCACCAAAATGACTTTGGAATTAGCTAACCGTACGGTTGCTTATCCAGTGGGGATAGCCGAAGACGTCATTGTAGGAGTCGACAAATTCACCTTCCCTGCTGATTTCGTTGTCGTCGACTACGAGATGGACCCCCGTGTGCCACTAATTGTTGGTCGTCCATTCTTGAGGACCGGTCGCACTCTCATCGATGTTGAAGCCGGTGAGCTTATCATGAGAGTGGGTGACGATAAAGTAGTCTTCAACATGGGAAAGCTTTCTAAACAGCCTTATTCATACGAGAGTGTTAATTGTATTGACGTTCTTGATGAGGCTTGTGAAGAACACTTCAAAGATGCTTGTAAAAGTATTCCTACCTCTCTTCCCAATGTTGAGACCGTTTCCTCTATCGACTCATCACTATCTCTATTTGGAGAAAGTGATTTCCTTTGGAAAGATTTGGAAGCCACCATGGGAGATGTGCATTTAGACAATGACGATTCTACTACCAATTGGGATGAAGATCTCAGTTTCATTGCAAACCTCCTCAAAGAAGACAATCCTTCCCCTCCATCTTCCACTGTTATTGCTATCGATTCTCCGACTTCGAATACGCCTCCCGTCGACAATCCTCCGGATCTAGAACTTAAGGAGTTGCCGCCCCATCTTGAGTATGTATTCCTCGAAGAAGAAAAGAAATCGCCTGTCATCATTGCTAAGGATTTGAAGGATGAAGAGAAAGCCCGACTTGTCGCCGTGTTGAAAGCTCATAAGAAGGCTATTGCTTGGAAGATTTCGGATATTCGTGGAATTGATCCTCACTTCTGCACACACAAAATTCTCATGGAGGACGACTTTAAGCCCACAATTCAAAGCCAACGAAGGGTGAATCCAAAAATCCATGAAGTCATCAAAACAGAGGTTATCAAACTTCTTGATGCGGGTATGATTTACCCTATTTCGGATTCCCCATGGGTTAGTCCAATCCATTGTGTGCCCAAGAAGGGCGGAATAACCGTTGTTCCCAATGAACACAACGAGTTGATTCCCACTCGTCTCGTTACTGGGTGGAGAGTTTGTATAGACTACCGCAAACTCAATGATGCCACGAGAAAGGATCATTTCCCTCTACCTTTTATGGACCAAATGCTTGAACGCTTAGCGGGTAATGAATATTACTGCTTTCTTGATGGTTTCTCGGGTTATTTCCAAATACCCATCGATCCCCAAGATCAAGAGAAGACTACATTCACTTGTCCCTATGGCACATTCGCTTACAAAAGAATGCCTTTTGGCTTATGTAATGCGCCCGGGACTTTCCAAAGGTGTATGTTAGCTATCTTCCATGACATGGTTGAACAAACCATGGAAGTCTTCATGGATGATTTCTCGGTCTTCGGGGATTCATTGTCTTCTTGCCTTGCCAATTAGGAACGTATGCTTCAGCGGTGCGAAGACACTCGCCTAGTTCTGAATTGGGAAAAATGCCATTTTATGGTAAAAGAAGGCATCGTGCTTGGACATAAGATCTCGAAAGACGGTCTTGAAGTAGACCGTGCTAAAGTCGATGTTATCGCAAAGTTGCCTCCACCTTCAACCGTGAAGGGTGTGAGAAGTTTCCTGGGTCATGCGGGCTTCTACCGTCGATTCATCAAAGATTTTTCTCAAATCGCTCGCCCGATGACCCACCTCTTGGAAAAAGATACTCCTTTTATCTTTTCCAAAGAGTGCCTTGAAGCCTTCAACTCGCTTAAGGATAAGCTTACTAAGGCACCCGTCTTGGTTACCCCAAATTGGGAGCTTCCCTTTGAGTTGATGTGCGATGCTAGTGATTTTGCTATTGGAGCGGTTCTGGGACAAAGAGTGAACAAACACTTCCAACCGATCCATTACGCTAGCAAGACAATGACAGGGGCACAATTGCATTATACGACAACCGAAAAAGAGCTTTTAGCTGTTGTCTATGCTTTTGAAAAATTCCGCCCCTATCTTGTCCTTTCCACCACCATCGTGTATACCGATCATTCCGCGCTGAAGTACTTGTTGACAAAGCAAGATTCCAAACCAAGACTTCTTCGCTGGGTTTTGCTGCTCCAGGAATTTAAAATCGAAATTCGCGATAAAAAAGGAGCAGAAAACCTAGCCGCGGACCATCTTAGCAGACTTGAGGATCCTTACCAAGGGGATCATCCGAACAAAGAAATCAATGATTCTTTTCCCTTGGAGACCTTAATGTCTATAAACTCGAATTCTAATGAAACCCCGTGGTTTGTGGACTTTGCAAACTACTTGGCGGGTGGAATTCTCAAGGAAGGGTTGACGTCTCAACAAAAGAAGAAGTTCTTCACCGACATTAAGACTTACTTTTGGGACGACCCTTACCTATTCAAACAATGTGCCGACCTGATTATTCGCCGATGTGTTGATGGACCGACAGCTTCGGAAATCCTTGATGCTTGCCACAAAGGACCCACCGGTGGTCACTTTGGTCCCAACTACACCGCCAAAAAGGTCTTTGATTCGGGATTCTATTGGCCCACCATCTACCGTGATGCTCACGAGATGGTTAAACGATGTGATGCTTGCCAGAAACAAGGCAAGATCACACATAAAGACGAGATGCCTCAGAATTTCATTCAAGAATGTGAAATCTTTGATGTTTGGGGTATCGACTTTATGGGGCCATTCCCTTCCTCTAAAGGAAACAAATACATCCTTGTAGCCGTTGACTACGTTTCAAAGTGGGTTGAAGCCAAAGCTTTACCTACTAATGACGCAAGGGTGGTTTGTAACTTTTTGAAAGCTCTATTCGCTAGATTCAGTGTGCCTCGTGCCATTATTAGTGATCGTGGGACTCATTTTTGCAATGACCAATTCGCAAGAGTCATGGCTAAGTATGGTGTAAATCATCGTCTTTCCACAGCCTACCACCCACAAACTAATGGCCAGGCTGAAATATCCAACCGAGGACTTAAGCGAATTCTGGAAAGAACCGTGGGAGAGCATCGTGCCGCATGGGCTGATAAACTTGATGATGCTTTGTGGGCTTTCCGTACTGCTTACAAGACCCCGATCGGCTGTACGCCTTATCGTCTTGTGTACGGGAAAGCGTGCCACCTCCCCATTGAGTTGGAGCACAAGGCTTACTGGGCCTTGAAGTGGGCTAATTTTGATCTAAACAAAGCCGGTGACCTACGCAAGATCCAACTCAATGAGCTCAATGAACTCCATAATGAGGCTTATGAAAATTCTTTAATCTATAAGGAAAGGACTAAGCTCATTCACGACTCTAAGATTAAAAACCGAGAGTTCCATGTTGGAGACAAAGTCTTACTTTTTAACTCTCGGTTGAAAATCTTTTCGGGCAAGCTGAAATCTCGTTGGTCCGGCCCATTCACCATTGCCCAAATTTTTCCATATGGTACTCTTGAGCTCGCTCAACCTAATGGACCGAATTTTAAGGTGAATGGCCAACGAGTGAAGTTGTACTTTGGTGAGGACACCTCTCAGGAGGTGATTCCATCCCTCACCACGTTCCCCATGAACTGAATTTGGGTCGAGTCAGGCTCGTGACTCGGTTATAAAAAACAAGCGCTCCTCGGGAGGCAGCCCGAGTATCTATCCCTTTAACCCCCTAAGTGTAGGGGAGGACCTATTTTGGTCGTTTGTGTTTGTGTAGTGATGTGATTACAGGGATAACTGCAATCTTGGAACTCTCTGAAGAACCGTGCTCCCGTGTTATCCGAAATCCGGTTCTATCTCTCAACTATCTTGATTCAATTTTCTTCATACTCACATTTGAAATTGATCACTTTAGTCGTCTCTTCCTTAACTTGAGTTAACCAACGTGCACAATGTCATAAGTGTAGGGGAGACTTTTCCCACATGCTTAAACATTGAGGACAATGTTTATCTTAAGTGTAGGGGGGACTTCTATCGAAGTTTTAAGTGGACTTTTCCATGAAAATGCCTTCATTTAACCAGAAAATCCTATTTTTCAACATTTTTCAAATTTTTAATTAACTTTGGCCATTTAGTCATAATTTTTAAATTTTTATCGTTGCTTTCATATGTATATATCCCGCAATAAAATCAAAAATATTAATAAAGTGGTGTAGCTAGTTTAGAAATCTTTGACATATTAGGCCCGTTGCGTTTATTTTGACTCAACCCGAATAGACTTATTCAAGTTTATTCTAGCTAGTATCCTTAACCATGTAGACCTTAATTGGTTTATTAGGCTAAGTGTCCACGAGTCTCATTACTTGAGATTTTAAATTGTGGAGGACGAGAAATGATAGAGTCAATTATAAGTCGGTATCTTGCGCAAGCTCACTTGGTGTAATTATTTGCCTATTCTCCCATCACTTGCTAATAAATTATCTGCAATAAGTAAGGTCGTACGATTTGAAAAGTTACTTAGCTTCTAGCCCAAGATCGTTTAAAAGTTGCTCGGTAATGACGAGAGTTCATAGCCAAGGCATAACTTATGAAGCGGGGCGCGAAGATTGGCGAGTCCGAAAAGGCCCTAACAAGACATGAGGATTCCATTTTATTGCTGAAGATCCAAAGTGATGTGAAAAGCATTATTCCTAAAGTCAATATGAAGGATCAAGACTCACGACGAAAAGCAATCAACTCCCATAAAGATCATGGAGAAGTCTATCCGAAAAGACCCTAACAAGGTATGAGGATAAATAGATCCAAGTCCGAAAAGGAGGCGGATCGTTGTATCTCAAAATCCCAATTAGAGATTGAAGAAATAATCATGAAGTCGTGGTCAACAAAGTTGGAGTACCCCTCAAAAGTCTCCAAGTGAAGAAACTCTATTATGATGAGAAGACCATTATCTCAAGAACGTCTCTCGACGATATATATGAAGTATGAAGTACATGCCAAATATCGGCCCGAGAAAGGTCTCAAATCGTGAACCAAGTTATGCCAAGATATGAACTTTTTGATATCCCGAGAAGCAGTTTTAAGAGATTTTGTCCTTTAGCTAACTATTGATCAAATCGTCCTACTTTGCTTTCAGCCCTAATAAACTATCGAAATAAGTCCAAAAATGCATCTTCATGATCATTCTAAGACAAAAATAAAATATAAGAGATACACCTAGGAATAAGGGAGTTTAAGCATTTAATTAAGCCATGTGTGTAAGTGTTTGATTTACTAACTTATAACAACAATGATCTCGTTTTTAAGCTTAGTTTGGGGAACGTGAAACTTGAGGGTGATAAATCTTCACAGCACCAAAGCCCTAATGTAAGTCATTGATCTCTTTGCAAATTATTTCCATGTAGCTATTTTCAAGTGAAAATGGTTTTCTATCCTTTTGTTTATTTTAAAGTTTTAAGTTCTCTTAGTATTTTAATTTTTAGTAATATTTGAATAAGGTCAAGGTTGATTAATTATGAGAAAAATGTAAAATTTGCTTTATCACTAAGCATTGCATGAGGGCATGGCAATGGTCAAGTGTAGGGGATTTGATAGGTGTGTAAACACCCATCCTTTTACCACTTAATTCTGGCTAAAACAAGACCAAAACACGTATTTAATATCATTTGTTTGGAATTATGCGTGGTTTTTGTGTTTATTGTGTTTTCAGAGCTAACCGGATGAATATTAAAGAAAACATGGGATTGCACGGGTTTTATCAAGGAAAAAGACTAAAGACGAAGTCTATTGTCCAAGAGATGCAAAAGATTTGAAGTCAATGGGCCTATTTGAAGATTTATCGAAGAAAAGGACCAAAGATGGAAGATTTACATATGTCGAAGAAACTCAAGTATACTTAACAAAGAAATTAAAAGACGAGTTGAATTTAATCGACGACAAATCCCGAATCAGAATCGAAAACGTCAACTTTTCTGAAAAGACGAGAAGACAAGAAGAAAGGGAGAAAGCCCACTCACCAACCAACCACTAGGACTATAAATAGTTTCTTCCTTCACATTTTAGGGAGTTAGTTTTTCATTTTTTTCTTTTCCCAGTCTCTTAGGTTCGGTTCATCACCAACACCATTAGGGTGTTTGGTGATTTTTAATTTTCCTTCAATCTTGTAAGTTTCAATCATTACTCTTGTTACCTTTACATTAATCTTTCAATTCCATCTTTTCATTCATCTTGTTCTTCATCATCTTCTATTGCAAGTTCTTAAGTTTTTTATTTGATTCAAGTTTGATCTTAAAAAGTTGTTGATTTAGTGTTTTTATTGTTGGGATTTGTTACTTATGGTACTTAAATGATTATTGGTTAGTTTGGTAAAACCTTTTTGAGTATTCGAGTTGATTTGGATTTGAGTTCGTATGCCCTGTTTTCACGCTGCTGTTACTGTTCTTCAATACCTGAATTATTCCGAATAGGCATTTGGACTCGTCCCCTATTCGGAATATTTTACTTATTCCGAATCATCTCTTGTTTTTTCTCTTACTCGGAATATTTCCAATATTCCGCATAGCCAGTCTATTTTTCCTTTATTCGGAATCCTTCGAACATTCCGCATAACAAGATTTTTCATTTCCTTATTCGGAATATTTGATATATTCCGAATAGTGTTGTTTTTCCGCATAGTCTTTTCTTTCCGAATAGCATTCTTTTTCCGAATAGAGCATTTTTCCGAATTGGCATGTTTTTCCGCATAGAGCCTCCTTATTATTATTCCGCATAGCTATTTTTCCGCATGGTGTTTTTATTCCGAGTAGAATCTCATTCCGCATAACCATTTTTCCGAATTGACCCTTTTATTCCGCATAGCATTATTTTCCGAATAGGAGGATGTTTTCCGCATAGGGTTATTTTCCGTTTAAAGGCACATTATTCCGAACAAAGAACATTCCGCATAGGGTAATTTTTCAGTTGCTGTTTTGTTTAAATTCAAGTATTACTTTTTAATTGTTGATTGTTTTAAGATTAAATCATTATCATTTTAGTCATTTCTCTGTTTAGTAGATTAGAAAACTAAATCACTTTTTGTCACCAAGAACAAATCATTCCACTTAAGACCGAGATCAATTCGAGAGGATTCCGAGAAAACGAACTTTTAAAAAGAGTAAAATCTCGTGTATCAGTAATAGACATCTTGCCAAGTGTTGGGTTTGCCAATAAAAAGGCATCCTTTCCCCTTCCACCTTGTGGTTACCGTGTGATGCTAACCAAAGGAGAGGAGTGGGCTTGGGCTTGTCAAGTGTTGTGGGTATAAACACAAAGTAAGGTGTGTACTTGTGTAATTTCAAGAAATGTATATGCATGTATATGGTATACATACACGGCTAGACATATATGGTGTAACATTGTTTTAAAATTTTGTTAAGTGTTATGTATACACATGAATGTATGCATTTTGTTACTTGTTCTTCCATATCTAATTACAAAGTTTAGGTTATGTAATTATTTGCAACAAAATGAAATGCAAAAGTATAAGTACACAATGGACATGTTCACATATCTTATAGAAATATAACACATGAGAGAATGTTCTAGCATTATTAGGTAAACTTTTATTACATTTTATAATGGTAAAATCATGAATTTTACACAAACTGAGACCTCAAGGGTCTCGGCGCTGGGTTCGAACAAGCAGTCGCACCCCACATGAGGTAGGCGCCTGTTTTGGCTTGGCAGCCGCAACACCAACACCCACAAACGGGGGCTGTTGGCTTAGAACAGTGGCAACCAAGAGTCTATGACTCTCGGTGGGAACATTGTGCGTAGCAGGGGGTGGTTTTAGGCAGTATGCCGGTGGTTGCTGTGGTGGTCGACAACAAGCCACAGCCTTACGGGTGTGGTGTTGTTGTATTTTCGAGGCAAAGCCAAGACCTCCAAGGGACTCGGTGGGGTCTCAAAGGGGCTCGGCTAGAACCAAACACACCAAGGGGTGTGTTTGGCTAAATTTTAATAAAACATGTTATTTTATTTTATTAATTAATTTGTTAAATTAATACATGGTTAATTTAATTGATTAATAAACAAGACTTAGGTTATAATTGACATGACAATTTAAATAAACTTTATGTTATAATAATTATTAAAAATAATTATTCATGTTATAAGTACATGTACGTTTAATTAATTTATTTAAGAACTTAGCTTGATAAATTAATTACATTATTAACCAAGGTTTAATTAAATTAATAACCATACTTTGATTTAATTACACAATAAATCATTTAACGTAAAGTTTAATTATTATAATCATGTAATATTATTAATTATTAATTACTTATGATATCATGTATTATTATTATTAACTAATAATCATATGTTAAGCCTAAGTATTAAATATTATTAAACTTTACTATATAATAGTCATGACATATAATATGATTATTAAAACTATATATTATATCATTTTACATATTTAATAAGCTTATTATTAATTATGGAAACATGTTAAATATGGAAATTTAATAATTATGTAAATATACTAAATACGGAAACATGCTATTTATGGAAACATACTAGATATGAAAACATGCTATTTATGGAAACATACTAAATATGGAAACATGCTATTTATGGAAACATACTAAATATGGAAACTTTCTATTTTGGAAACTTCTAATTATGGAAACTTTCTATTTTTGGAAACTTACTATTTATAGAAATCTGCTATTTTTAGAAACTCATTATGTTATAACAAGTACTATAACACTTAAAATGTGAAATACACTAATCAATAACACATGAAACACTAAGAATCACATGATAAAACAAGAACAAGTATAATAAGTAATGAACACGCCAAGTGAACTAATAATCAGTAAATATAAGTTAAACAGACAACTTATTCATGTCCCTTTTATTATGTAGCTATCGTGAAGTCAGAGTGATCTTCCACTTTCGTTTTCATCCTCATTATTGGACATAAGGTACGGATATTCCGTCCTTCAGTAAGGACACTTTCTTCCTATACTTAGGATTCCCCGTTTGCAGCCATCTGTTTTCCCCAGTAGTTTACTTGAACTAAATAGTAATTATATGATTAATATTTTAGATTGCCTGAGCTATATACTTGCATGTCAGTTCGACCTAGTGATGGAGGTACCATAACCATAACATTGGAAGCACCGGTGTTATGACTCTTCTGCGATGAGAGTGATTGCTCGCGGTGTCCCTTTCAATTATTTGACCAATTTTATTATTATCATGTGGGGCGAATGGGTGCATCCTAGGACAAGTTAAGCAAGATTACATGGTAAATGTGGTGTGTGCCTTACATCCGTTACATGCAGCTGATCCCTCTACCCAGACTATTATAATTAGAGGTAACCCCTCTAATTACATGATGAGGTCACCCCTCTAAGTATTCATGCACGTTGATACTTCATGACCTATATGGGCTCCGGGCATATTTAAAATACAGTTTTTCAGTAGTAAATAAACATAAGTCTTTTCAGAGTATAAACTAGTTTATAAACATACACCAGGTTTTCCAGGTTTTCAAGGCTTTACACTTATTCCGTTGTACTTCATTGTCATATATCCGAACACTGAGCGTATTGCTCAGCCGTATTTTCTTTCCATGTCCCAGTACGACAGGTACTAAAGGGCAAAGCTAGGATTATCAAGAGTACGTACATTTGGATGGAGGCTCCCTTGTCTTCACTTCTTTTAATGCATTTACATACTTTTGATTTGCTGGACATTTTTAGTCCTTTCATACATTTCTTTATTTATGCATTGTGTGTGGAGCTTATGTTTGGAACCGATGGTTGTTTCTGGTTTTCTTTATGGTCATTAATGTTTTAGAAATTTACCTTGCATGCTTTGATGACACGCCATAAATACTAAGTAACGGTCCACTTATCCAAGTGGGGCGTTATAATTATGGTATCAGAGCCAAGGTTTCGACCTGTAGGCTCTTAAAATTGACATGTGACTAGTGGGTAGTCACCAGAGTCTTCCTAAACTAACAGTAAAAGTTATTCATTTCATTTCATGCATCATTGTTTTCTGTTAAGTTTTTGACTAAGTAATGGTTGGTATAGGACTGGCCATATTTAGTCGCATGTGCTTTTAATTCGAATTTTGTTTTGTGAACCGACCATAGGCGTTCACCCTTGCTCATTCAAATATTGTGTTGTGAACCACCGCATAGGCGTTCAACCTTACTCATGTCAATTTCGTTGGCTATGCCTTCATAAACTTTTCATGAATCTTTTATGTTTATCCTATGTTTCTAACAGATTAATCATTTTGCTTGTTTCTCTTTTAAACTGTCAGATGGTTAACACACGTACCAACGAGGAACTTGCTGCAACTGTCCAAACAGCTTTGCAAGCTATGCTCCCTCGGATCATGAATCAGATCCGGGCTGAATATCAGAACATCTCGAATCAGAACAATCCTCATCCTCCTCCACCTGTTACTCTACACACATGGCTGGAGAGATTCAACAAGCATAAGCCTCGGGCATTTGAGAAAGCTGAGGTCCCATCTAATGTTGAAAACTAGGTCTCACACATAGAGAAAATCTTCGATGCCATGGGATGTCATGGAGTGTACAAGGCACGTTTGGCTTGCTACAAGTTCGAAGGCGATGCACTAGCTTGGTGGAGAGCATACAAGCTGACAAATGGAGGTGATGCATGGTTGGCTACTTTAACCTGGATGCAATTAAAGGAACTGTTCTATAATCAGTTCTTCCCAAGGGCTGAGCAGAAACGGCTAAAGAGGGACTTCCATGAAATTCGTCATAGAACTGGTGAGAACAGCACGGAGTTTATGCAGAGATTCCTCAGGTTAGCTGGATTTCTGGGCACTGATGAAGGTACAGCTGAGGAGCAAGCAAAGCACTTTTGCTGGGCTCTTCACTCCTTGACTGTTGATCAGCTACTTAGTGTCACTTTCACTAATGTGTCACAAGTGGCAGACGCAACACGTAGCTTGGAGATCTCCATGAGAGAGACGACTATGAGGAGCCAGCTCGTCCAGAGAAGAGGTATAAATTTCAGTCATCAAGCGTTATCATCTTATTCAAATCTGTACGTTCATTATATATCTTGTCCTATCCAATTGTATCTTTCAGGCAGAAGGGTGGAGACCGGTCCCAACCGGCCACTCAGCAGACGAACAATAAGGGGCACGGTCAAACTAATGACCGATACGGATTAGACAGCCGTAACAGTAATGACAATTACCGTAACAATTCCAGATATTCCAACAAAAACAGGTCCCTAAATTCATAAACTCTTCTATGTTAAGTTGTTGTATGTCATACATGCTAACATCTCAGCATCATAAACAGGAAAATCTACGAGTGGGCGTGACCAGAATGCTAAGGGTCAACAGCCTTATTGTTTTCTCATATTATATGATGATAGATTAGAGAAATAAGATAGAAAAGAGATTAATTTTGGAGAGAGAAAGTAGAGAGAAGTGTGTGAAACTTAGGGAGGATTAGATTCAAAAAAATGAAATGGCTAACCCTTCCTAACATGCTAGGAAGGGCTTTATATAGTCCGCCTACATGTGGGCTTTCTATAGACTATATTGTTTGGGTCGGGCTATAATAAATGCTTAGTACCTTGAAAGAGGCCATTTAAGTTAACCATCAAGCCCGTATTGCCATGACTATTATACTACCTATTACAACGTTCAATAAACGATACATAATAAACCTATGACCGATCATTCTTGTTTGACTCAATATTTTGAGGGTAACAATATCCCCCAATAAGAGGTCATTCCCCTTCGTCATTTGAAGATTTGTAGAGATTACTAATCTCGCCATAATTGAGTCTTGAACATTTAATAGTAGTCTTGTTCCTTCATACTGTGATCTTTGAGCCTTTGTAGTTGTCTTTTGACTTTTTCTTTTAATCTTGAGATCTTCAAATCATTCTTGACTTGTCTTTGCCATCTTGCAATCTTGTGTCTTCATCCACATGCTCATACTTTGCACCATCTTGAAAGCTTGCTAACAATCTCCTTTGAAGAGAGGTCATTCCCCTACATTAATTGATAAAGAAGATTTTGTTCATCAGAGTTGCG
This sequence comes from Glebionis coronaria, assembly GCA_025667525.1. Classification (NCBI taxonomy): domain Eukaryota; kingdom Viridiplantae; phylum Streptophyta; class Magnoliopsida; order Asterales; family Asteraceae; genus Glebionis; species Glebionis coronaria. The sequence goes on from CM046874.1 coordinate 177,441,665, forward strand.
GAAGTCTTTAGCTTTCTTTATTGTTGAATGTATTTGGGCATGAGTGTGTGGTTTTGAATCTTTGACTTTGCTGAATACACCGTAACGCCACCTTCTTGAGACAAAACATAGACACGGACTGAATGGCTTTGACATTCGTCCTAAATTGGTAGCGTTTAACCTCCATTCGGTGAAGACCGTTAGACGATATTAAATATCGTACCTGTGATTAGGTAGATTCAATTAAGAACCTCCTTGACAGGATTTCACGGTTGTACTATCCGTTCTCTTTACTCGACCGTCTCAAAGCAAGACTGCGAACATAAAGAGTGAATCATGTGGATAGTTATCCGCTTGATTAAAGTCGTCAATTCAAATTCCTGGAACAAGTTTGATTCATAAAGAATCTTACCATTGTTGCTTTCCAGTTGACACAATCTTGATTCATAAAGAATCTCGCAAGTTACCTATCGTACCGCTGTTTGAGGTTGATGCTAAAAGGATTTCCATTCATCACTGTGAATATTAATGAATATCACTCTGAATGTTCTGGCAAGACCGTAAATATATTGCGTAGAAACCTGAAACGAGGTTGAATCAGTTCAGAATCAAACCACTGTTGCTTTTCAGTTTACACATGTTTAATTCATAAAGAATCTTACACATGACCTACTGTAGTGCTGTTTGATGTTAACACTGGAAGGATTTCCACTCGTCATTGTGAATACTAGGAGTATCACTCTGAGTGTTCTAGCAATATCGCAAGGATATGGCATAGGACTCTGTTCTTCGTCATTCCGTGTGTCCAAACGAGATTTGATTGATCTCTTGGCTCTAGACTCGATTAGTGCACTTTTAGTGGTCGAAGGCTGGAGCAGATGCCACCTATTCAACATCAACTATCTCGGAGTGAGAAAGTCAATAGAAGTCGTGTTGATCTCCGTGACAATAAAACAAACTTTTTTTAGAGAAGCCTGAGTCAGCTGGGGAAGGGTTGTGCATTACATCACTGGGTCCATGATGTGTTGTCTTCATGATGTATTGACCCACTTTCTGCCTAAGTTGTATGAAGGGCTTCTATCTTTACACCTTTTATCCTTACATTTCGTTTTCATTTTCAACCCCTTCAATGCTTACCAAGACATCATTACTAGCACCTTGTTATGATTGTACCAGTTCTAGCATCAGTACTTAGTTGGCATTCAGCTACGTTCACATTCTACTCCATCTTTCCTAAGGACTTATAATAATCTATTGGATTGTCCCTCGGAAGATCCCTACGGTTCTAGTTGGATTATAGGACTTAAACCTAACCACCCTTTTGACACCAATAACGTCGTGGATTAAAGATGTTGTGGGTATTTTATCATAACCATAAATCACTCTAAATCCTAACAAAGTGTTTGAAAAACATTTAACACCTTGCTAGTTTTGTCGTTTCAGAAAAGCTCCCCCTTCACATGTGCATCGATAATCGAAAGTGTTTCGCACATGTGGGTAAGAGTTAAAGTGCTTGAGTCTATAGATCACATTTTAATCACATTTTCTCCCCCTATCTCTAATATATAAATCTTTTGATATTAGAGATACCAAATTAGATTAGAATATATCGCTAAAATAGTCTTGAAAGTCTTCGGGAGAAAAATGTGTCGAACTAGCATGAATTTTTTGGAATGCTCCCCCTCAAAAATTGATCCAATTGAATTGTCATTGTGAGGATGTGATCCACATTTAGCTTTTTGAGGATAGGAGTTGTTGAACATACAATTTTTGAAAGATTTTGAATAATTATTGAAAAACTCTTGAAAAAATTGTGTTCAACGCTTTTTGAAAAATCCATTTCTTTTTGGCGACATGGTTTTTCTAAAGCATAAACTTGAGTTCATAGACTTTGAATGTATTGACGAATCCACTCAAGTGTAAGAAGATTTCTCTTCTTTTGTTGAGGGTAAGGGCACTAAAGCGTTCACTCCCCCGTGAATATAGATCCGGGTTGCAATCTGAAGGTGATTACAAGCCATTTTGTTGAGCTCAAAACGTTGAATGTTTTGTGACAAGCTCAACCTAAGATAGATTGCTCTAGCCGTTGTTGAAAAAATTGTCCAAAATAGACATTTTCCTTTATTAAAAGGTAGAAATGACATTTTTTGAAAAATATTTACAACTTTCATTCGAGCTTTATGTACACACCCGTGTCGTTATTGAGCGACATTTCTAGGTGCATCCATATTATCGATACTGAAAGACATGTCGAGAAGAATATTTTGGGTATTTTGAAAGATTTTTCAATTTTTTATTTTGTTTTTCTATGGTTATTTACGTTTTATTTTAAAAGGGAAATGTAGAAATTCTCCCTGTGGTTTGCTCAAAATGCAGGCGGCCTCCCCACTTTTACGAAAGTGCATGCAACCTCCCCAAAGTTAAGGGAAAGTAAGGCGGCCTCCCCAGGGTTAACTACTGTTAAGTTTGACTCGGTATGTAAGGGCAACACTGTCTTTTCCCTATTAATAAATTTATAAACAATTATCCCCCTCTTTCCTATAAGTACCATCGATCCACACTCATTTTTTTTTAGAAATCCCCAAACCAATAAACCCTAATTTTTAATAATCACGATCTCAATCTTCTTGGACATGTAAGTTACACATAATGTTCTTTCTAATCACAACAAAAGATGTTAATTTAGTTAACAATACTTTTGAGCATGATATCTCATTATAGTACTTTGTTCCAAATTGTCCATTGCATCATCTTGGTACCGTACAAATCTTTTTTGTACTAACATGACATCTATTGCTCAGGCGTAGAGGATTTACAATAACAGGAAGCATGTGGAGCTCATCGCCAGTGTTAACAACGGGTCCAACATTGAATCAGAAGTGAGCCGAGCAGTTCACATAGGTTTACTATGCGTACAAAAGTCTCCTAAAGACCGACCAAACATGCCTATGGTGGTTCTTATGCTAGGTAGCCAAATTCGGTTGCCTGAACCTGAACAGCCTGGTTTCTATACCGAAAGAAGACCACAAAAGGCAAACTCGTCTTCTAGTAATCCTGAATGGAGTTCATACAATCAGTTATCCGTCACATATGCACAACCTAGATAGTAAAAACCTATTCTATATACATACTTTTGTACACTGTATCTACAAAGACCTATTATATTTTGTTTATGATATATGCACATAAGTTCTGTTATTTCAAACTTACAGGTGATACTGACTTCTTGAAATGTGGATGAATTTTGGTTATTATTTTACGAAGTAAAGTAAAACCAGTATTAAGATTACTAGAAGTCTAAAGCGTATAGGAAGAAACCTGAATTGGTTGATAAAACCCATTGACAAACACTCTCGTATTTCCCAAAATCGACTAAAAACACACCTAAAAAGCATATCATCTTCATAGTTATACAATACAAGACCAACAAAATCATCATCTTCATCCAAAAATTTCTCGCATCACACAACGCCGTCACTGTATCACCATTCAAAAAACAGATATGATTATGTTAAGCGAAATGATAAAAATACTCTCTCGGCTAATGGTCATACTATGTTAATAAAAAATAAAATGGACTGGATCCGTAACAGGTCAAACCACAAGGTTTAGATGCTCCGTAACAGGTCAAAACCACAATAATTAGATCCAAAACAAAAAAAACAAAAAAAACGTTTGGATTGAATGCATACACACCAGAAACCTGGTAAACCAGAAAGACCATTTAAGCAATCAACTCTTGTTTTATTATCTTATGATACCATTGGAACAAACCTACGCGTCTGAATAATTATCCAGGTCAGGTAAAAAGGAATCGATTGGTACTTAATTGTTACTTCAAATGTCGTCCTGAAATTAATAAATGCAACTTAATATGAGCAAAAAAATTCAAAGTAACATAAACAATTAATGGATATATTTGTTGTACGTTAATGTACTTAACGCCTAGTTTTGGTTACTAATCTATTAAGAACACATATTAGAGCTTTTTTATTTTTAAAATCCAGGACGTACGGACAATGCCTTGATTACCACAAAAACAATTCATGTTTACTGAATCGTGTTTATTAAAAATTAGGGTTTACAGGTTTGGGGATTTCTGGAAAAAAATGAGTGTGGATCGATGGTACTTATAGGAAAGAAGGGGATAATTATTTATAAATTTATTAATAGGGAAAATACAATACTGCCCTTACATAACGAGTCCAACTTAACAGTAGTTAACCCTGGGGAGGCCGACTACTTACTTTCCCTTAATGTTAGGGAGGTTGCCTGCACTTTCATAAAAGTGGGGAGGCCGCCTGCATTTTGAGCAAACCACAGGGAGCATTTCTGCATTTCCCTCTTTATTTTATTTTTGTATTTTCTCAAGTTTTTCGAAAATAATCCAAAATAGACTTTTGTACAGCAGGGGAGGGTGATATCAAATGTACAGAATTGGAACCCTTTGAGGAAGAAGAAGTGGGTTTAGAATCCGTTGTTGTACCTGCAATAACAGAAGAAGAGTTAGCACAATTACTAGTGTTAGGACTTAGGAGTAAAAAATTCTTTGTCTACAGCCAAAAAATTTGCATTCGTGCTAGCTCAGGTTTCATCACTCTTCTCTATTGGAGTCCACTTAATACCAACTTCCGTGAAGATCCGACCCGTTGGTTTCCACTGAATACTAGATTTCGGAGTAGTTTTCTCTTGCACAGCGAAAGACTTCTTTGGAGAGAAACTATGTCCTTTTTTGATCCACGTTTCAGATTTGTTGTCATTACTTTTCTTTGCAACGGATTTGTATCTCCTTGTTGTCTTATAGGAATCCGCATTCTTTCTCTATGAAAAGGTACGCGATTTGAACTCATAAAGGTATTGAACAATGAAATGGTCATGATTTGAACTCATAAAGGTATTGAAGAATACACGTTGGACATGTAGGGAATTGGGAATTCAGGAAAGGCCGTGTGTACCTAGGCTTTGTTGATCGTTCAGTCGCAGTGTTCGGTACACGAGTACTCATGGATGGTTGCCATTTCCTAGGTTACTGGGAAGGGATCCTAGGTTTTGGTTGACGACCATTAGGAGTGTGTTGAACTCTAGCGGTTGTTGGTGCATTAGGTTTTGAAGACACGATGTTTTCTTTCTGAAGCTTCCCTTTTTGCTTAGCATCCTCTAGGTTGTTGGTATGAACTAAGTCATTTGAACCTACAGATTCCTTTGTGGACACTAATGTCACACGCTTGGGGGTGTTCCTAGAAGTGCTAGGTGCATTCACATGGTTGGGTTTAGCAAAAGTTTGCTTTCTAAATGGAGGAACATAGGATGATATGAATGGTTTAGTAACACTTGGTTGCACATCAGTATTAGGGGGTAACCTAGATTTTATATGAGAAGAATTGGAGAAAGGAGTCGGTTTTCCTAAGATAGATGGCTTTGGATCCTTGTAAGCATTGGGTTGTCGAACAACATGTTTCACAACTTTAGGTTCCACAATTTTCCCACCCATTTTGGCAACGAGTTGCTTCAACTCTTCGATCGCTATGTCCTTTTCTTGCAACTGAGCTTTCAAATTCTGTAATTTCCATACTCTTTTCGTTCAGTTCTCGATACGATGCGGAAAGTCTTACTTGCAAGATATTATCATTTGGACCTTTTTCGACTTTGGCTTGCAAAGCAAGTTCAAGAGAATGACAATGTTTTTGAAGAAAATCACATCAGTGTTGAATTAAAGCAAAAGCCTTTTGATCAACATTCTCTTTGTGTTTCGAAAGATCAGTTTCAAGACGTTCACACTCTTTGATCTTATCAAGCTATTTGCATGCAACATCCGAATATTCGTCTATATCTGCACAAGATGTGAGAGCAACACACAAAATATCTTTGAAGAGACATTCATGTAAGAGTAGATCATATGCTGTAGAAAACTCGTCTCTTTTAGGTTGATGATCGTCAACTTATTTTTCAAGAGATTCCACATATTTCAAATCGTCAAACATTTCTTGCTTAATTAATGTTTCAAATTCCAAAGCACGTTTCTTCATTCTATCCGCAAGCGGATAAAAATAGTTTTCACAAGCACAGTTATATCGTGAGGTATTTCCTTATTGCCTTTAGATCGTTCACGTCGTGCCCAGTCATCATCCCCAACACTTTTGAAATTTAATGTTTTGAAGAAGAAGACTAAGTGCTTGCTTACTCTTGCTTAAAGAAGCTGTGTACGGCAAGTACTCAATATATTTTGAAACAATAGTTTTCTTAGTGGCAAAAATTTGTCTCTATTTTATTCTTATTTGTTCACATTCGAAAAATATTTTCTCACGATACTTTTGTGTTTGCGGTTTGAAAAGACCATAAAGACTGTTTTCATAAGCATAATTATATGGTTTAACAAATTCTGTATTAACTTTTGAGCTACTTTCTTCTTCTAAGTCGTTTGTCTCTTCACTATCAGGCCTAGCAACAAGGCAATCAAGATCGGTCCATTGGGACTCATCAAGATATAGGTGTTGATTCTCATATTGAGCTTGCTCAAGGTACTTAGGATTTGCAAAACTAGGCCTACCCTTGAAAAACGAACGAGGGGCCAACATTCTCATGGTTTGAATTGATTGATTAGTTTTATAAACAAATTTCTTATAAAAATCAATTTGAGTTTCAAGTTCCACCATTTTGTCGATGTCTTTCGCTTGTCTAGTTTTGAACTCCTTTTCCAACTTTTCAACCACTGTGTTCTTTTCATTAGCAAGTTTAGTTTTATCCTCTTGAAGAAAACTGTTCACTTGAGTTATCTCATTCACTTTAGTGGTAGCAAGATACGTTTTATGACGTTCGGTACATAAAGATGTTTTATGATTATGTTTGTCTTGTTCTAAAAGCTTAACAGTTTCATTGTATTTCTTTTCAAAATCGTCCTTTTTCTTGTTAATTAAACACCCTTTGTACCACTCAATCTCGTTGGTCTTTTGAAGAAGCTGATCTCGATAACTATCGATGGTCTCACTAGATTTTATTAGAGCAGCTTTGCATTCTTCAAACTTTTGAGTGAGTGTAGTGTTTGCCTTTTTTAATTGCTTTTGACTCTTTCTAGTTTCTTTGATATCTTTTTGTAAAGTAGAAATTAAATTGGCAAGCGCAATACGCTCCTCATCATCATCATACTCATTTGCATGTTGATCATCCTCAAACTCGTAATTGTACGTATTGGATAAATCGGGTGTGGTATTGCTATCAACCTTTTTCCGTCATACATGTGTCAATAAGGGTTTGAGTTTGATCACAATGCTCATGCGTATTAGCATTGGCAAACACGTTATATTCATCATTGTGTACCTCTTCCAATGGGTCAGAGTCGAAGACAGGGCCATTATCATAGGAAGGTGTAATGCTGATCATAGTCTCAAAACTGATGTCGTGTGTGCCAGTGCTGCTGCTGTCTTTCCCATGTATGGTATGATCATTCTACGTACCATGCTTTGTGTTCCGTGATGTGCAGCTTTCATTTACATGACCCGATACTGTACCACAACTTGCCGTGAATCTTTTATCTTTCTCTTGTTCGTGAATTATTGTTTTGTGGACATAGGTTGCAATGGATTGGATGTTACTTGGGATCAGGTCTTTGAACGTTTGAGCAGTTTTATGATGTCTCATGAACCATCGTTGTGTACTCGAAGACATGATGAATTCTGAATCAAAGGTCTTTTCAAATGCCGTTTTGAGTTCAGTGAGGGTGATCTTGCATTCACTCCCAAGAAGTCTTTCTTTGAGGAGTTGTGCTGCAAGTTTCTCCATGGCTTGTGTGAATGCTCTTATGAACGTGCCAGTGGATTCACCTAAATCTAGCAGGAATTTTGAAAGGCTTCAAACGATCATTGAAGTCTTCTCAAACTTTCCATGCATTTATCTCTCATGAAGCGTGTCCGTTGTTGTAATCGTTCCATCTCGAGAGTTGTCACATCTGAACACTCATTATTCTTTTCCATGATGATGGTGTCTCAGTTGATGAAGTGACTTCGGATCTTAAGCAGATATGATGTGACTAGGTTGTGGTTAAAATTCCGAAAATTCCAATTTTTCTCAGTCCGACAATAAATTCTCCAGTCCGATATAACGGTAGACCGAAAAAAAATTTGTAATCGCCAAATTTTGAAATCGAGCTAGAAATAGCCTAAAACTAGTATGGAAAAAATTTGAATTTACTTGACCTAAAAATTTTAACTGTTTTTTTTTCTTTTTTGGAAACGATATTCCGAAGCTAGTCTGAATACTGACTAAGTCTAAAAATGACTCGAATAAAAATCTCGCAAAAAATAATCTCGGAATGATATGTTGATAAGATCTCGCAATAATAGGATTTCGGAATAATGGGATCTCGCAATATCCAAGATTCCGCAATAACCTAGATTTCGCAATACTTCAGATTTCGCAATAACCCAGATTTCGCAATAACCCACTTTTATCAATAAACCACTTTTCGCAATAACCACTTTTCGCACTAAACCACTTTTCGCAATAAACCACTTTTCGCAATAACCTGTTTTTTGCAATAATCAAAACCCTAGATATTGCGAAATCTATGAAGGAAAGATTTCGCAATAAGCTAAAAATTCCGCAAAAAAATCATGAAAAACGAGATTTTTCCAAAAATTTTGTGTTTTTAACCAAAATAACTATCCCAAATCCCTACCACAACTATGTAGAAGATTTCTATGAGGATTTAAAGCACGAAAAACACAAAAAATTTGAGACGTAATGATTATATGATAAAATCACACGAACCAAAATCAATAACCACAAACAAACACGAATCTACCCCGTGGCGATTGATACCAATTGTTGTCCCATGTTATATGATTATTAAACATGAATTATAGAAGAAAAATAGATGAAAGCAGAGAGAGAAAATGGAGAGAAGTTTGTGAAACTTAGGGAAGATTAGATTCAGAAAAATTAAATGGCTAACCCTTCCTAACATGCTAGGAAGGGATTTATATAGTCCGCCTACATGTGAGCTTTCTATGTACTATATTGTTTGGGTCGGGGGCTTGAATAAAGGCTTAGTACCTTGAAAGAGGCCTTTTAAGCTAACCATCAAGCCCGTATTGCCACGACTATTATACTACCTATTACAACGTTCAATAAATGATACATAATAAACCTATGACCGATCATTCTTGTTTGACTCAATATTTTGAGGCTAACACTAATAACTCGTCTTCATCTGGTATTATATCTTAAACTTTCAGTGTAGTCATGTTTATGCCCAAATAATCATGTCTCACACATATCTTCTTAAACAGGCTCTCAGGTAGCGAGGGTACCTCTAGGAGGTTATACTCATCCTATCTACACTACTTGTGGCCGTAGAGATCCTGGACCATGCCGTCGGGCTGCCGGCGTTTGCTTTAAGTGTGGACAGCCAGGTCATAGGTTGAAGGACTGCAAAAAGAGAGAGACTACTAGTACTTCTGGTACTGCTCTCTTTTTAAACCACCAGCTTCAGGTCGTGTGTACACTACCACCAGAGATCAGTCGAATAAGTCGACAGGTACCATTACTGGCATCCTCTTTATGTACGAACATGCTGCCTGCGTTTTATTCAATATGGGTGCTACTCACTCAGTTATATCCACTAGTTATGTTTCACGTATTAATAAGACACCTACACCACTAGAGAACATATTAAACATATCCACAACAATGAGAGACTCTGTGCGCATTACCAATGTGTACAAAGACCTTCCCTTAGAGTTTGATGATAAAATTCGCCTAGTAGACGCACTTCCTCTAGACATGAGCAATTTTGATTTAATCTTAGGCATGGACTGGTTAGCTAAACACCATGCCACTATCGACTGTCATACATATCGAGTTATCTTCGGTGATGTTCAAGCACCAGAGTACATTCACAATAGTTTCATACCAGGAAAGTCTGTACAAATCATTTCCGCCTTACAAACCCGTGCTTTATTAGCTCATAGCTGCAAAGGCTTCTTAGCTACGATTCAGGATATTAATGCCGAAGCTCTGTCGATCCAAGACCAACCAGTTGTTTCTGAATTCCCCGATGTATTTCCAGAGGAACTTCTGGGTATACCACCTATCCGCGAAGTAGAGTTTGGCATTGAGCTCATCCCAGGAGCTCAACCAATCTCCAAGGCTCCTTATCACATGGATCCCATAGAGCTCAAGGAGTTAAAAGACCAGCTGCATGAGTTACTGGAGCGAGGTTTCATCTGTCCGAGTGTATCACCATGGGGTGCACTTGTACTTTTTGTCAAAAAGAAAATTATGGCAGCATGCGTTTATGCATTGACTATCGTGAGCTGAACAAGATCACGATTAGGAACCGTTATCCATTGTCGCGTATCGATGATCTGCTTGACCAACTACAAGGTGCCAAGCAGATCTCCAATATTTATCTACGATCCGGTTATCATCAGGTGCGAGTGAAGGAGCAGGACATTCTTAAGAATGCTTTTCGCATAAGATATGGCCACTATGAGTTCGTAGTCATGCCTTTTGGACTCACTAATGCTGCAGCGGTATTCATGGATTTAATGAACCGTGTCTTCCATGAACTTTGGGACAAATTTTTCATCGTGTTCATCGACGATATTCTCACATTCTCAAAATCCAAGGAAGAACATGAGGAACATCTTCGCACTGTGCTACAGATTATTCGCCAGAAGGAATTTTATGCCAAATTTTCTAAGTGTGAATTCTGGTTAAACAAGGTGGCATCTCTGGGCCATATTGTCTCTGCGGAAGGGATCACTATGGATCCTGCAAAGGTTGAAGCTATCACTAAATGATCAAGACCTACGTCTGCAACTGAGGTACATAGTTTTCTGGGCTTAGCTGGTTATTATCGCAAATTTATTGAGAACTTTTCGAGGCTAGCCTTGCCTTTGACCAAGCTGATGCGTAAGGGAGAGAAATTCATCTGGAATGATGAGCGGGAGAAGAGCTTTGAAGAACTTAAGCAGCAGTTAGTATCTGCACCTATTCTTACTATCCCATCTGGCACAGGTGGATTTCAGATTTATAGCGATGCTTTGGGTAAAGGACTTGGCTGCGTACTCATGCAACATAGGAAAGTGATTGTATATGTATCACGTCAGCTTAAGCCTTATGAGGAGAACTATCCTACCCACGATCTTGAATTAGCAGCAGTTTTCTTTGCATTTAAAATCTGTAGGCATTACCTATATGGTGAATCATGTGACATCTTCACTGATCACAAGAGCCTCAAGTACATATTCAGTCAAAGAGAGCTAAACATGAGGTAGACTAGGTGGTTGGAACTACTCAAGGACTATGACATCAATCTTCAGTACCATCCTGGTAAGGCGAATGTAGTGGCAGATGCTCTCAGCAGGAAGTCAGGCATGATTGCTGGTATCAAGATAGAAGAAGAGATCATACTAACCTAGAGCGATTAGAAGTTGAGTTCTTAGTACGTGGACAATATGGGTACTAGGCTAATCTAAGAATTGAGCCAGACTTAATCTCTCGGATCAAGGCAGCTCAGAAGGATGATGGTGAGATTTGGCCTAATATTCAGAATATTGAGCGGCAGACAGAGTTTCGTGTAGACGAAGATGGTATCGTATGGCAGGGTACCAAGCTATGTGTTCCGGATGATCTTACACTTAGGGAAGTGATGTAGGTAAATTGTACACGTTTTAGGAAAAACGCGTATGAGTGGCAAGTATTAAGCGTTACGTTTTAGGAAAAACGTAAAACCGAATAAATGCGGGTCCGTTCTCGGAGGAGGTGTGTGGATTAATGTGCCAATTATATAAAATCGAAGTTTGGATTAGTGACGTTTTTGGTTTAGGAGAGAAAAAGTAAAGACGAGCTACGACTACGATTACGCTACGACGTTGACGTAAAACGATGACATAATTACGTAAAACGCGACAAAATTAAAAATTAAACCTAAAAATTAATTAAAGTTTAAAACTAAGTCTAAAATAATATAAATAAGAATAAAAATCCAAAAAATATATTTTAAAACCTTTTATTAATTAAATATTCAATTTTAAATGCTAATTAAAGCCCTAAAATTAAAAATAATTAATAAAATGTCCAAAATATTATTTTATTGAACTAATATCTCACTTATATTATTTAAAGACTAAAAAGTATTTTTCCTAAATTTTTAAAACTATGTTTCTATTTTTAAATCACTAAAAACTATTTTTAAACTAAAATAATCATAAAACATAATAAAATAATGCCAAAATTAATTTGACAATTATAAAAATCCTAATTTATACTAAAGAACAGTAGAAAAATGAAAACGTTTGAAAAATGTAAACTTTTTAACTAAAAGACAAAACTGATTGTAATAAAACCTTAATTAAACTAAATTAAATTCTATAAAATAATTAAAAAGTGAACAGTAAAATCTTTTTAAACTAAAAATCTTAAAATGTTATTCTAAGTCTAAGAAAAATTTTAAAACAAAAAAATATTAGTTTTACCACTAAAAGACAAAAAACAGAAATTAAAAAGTAATTTAAAATAGTTATTTAATCTAAAAATTACTAAATGAACAGTAAAATAAAAAATAATTAAACAGAAAAATCCTAAATAAAATAAGAAAAATATTGAAACTAGTTTTAAGCTCTAAAACCTATTTTAGGTCACTAAAGACAAAAAATCTTGAAAACTGACAATGACACTTGCTTGCTTTTGTCTTTTAGCAAAGCAGGGGGAACCTTTACACTACCAGTGGGAATGAGTTCCCACTGTTTTCAAAGAAAAACGGGTCTGGTGAGTTTTTTTGCTATAACTTGCTTGTTTCTTGATTTTACTTGGCAACAAAGGCACCCCCACAACCAGTTGGGTTGTGGGGAGTCACAAAAAATATAAAAACGACAAGTTGTTCACAAATATCAAGCACACAGAGCACCAAAACAGTCACTGCAAGTTAGAAAGTGGTCTTGGGTGACTTTGCTGATTTAGTGTGCAATTGGATGAGTTTTGGTTGACCAAAACTCACTCAATTGCACTTGGAAACTACCACAAACCAAGACACACCCCTAGTAACTACCAAGATCAATCAGCATACAAGATTAGGAGACTTAATCTACTAAAATGAAACAGAAAGAATGGTTTGCTGATTTTTAACTATGCACACCAGATTTTAACATACAAATGCTTTAAATCCTATCATTTCTGAAATCCAAAGACTGATATGACCCTATATTATCAAAAAGAGTATGTCTGAGTAGAATTTAACTGGATTTAATCACACATTAACCAATCAACCCCTAATCCCAAACAATCCCTTAAATTCTGAAATCAACTTTTTTGCAAATCAAATGTGTTCTAATTACCTACAAACCTAATAAAACCTGACCTAGCATATCCAAAACTAACTACTAAGCATAAACCAACTGTTAAAATAACATCAAAATCATTCATTCACCAATAATCACCTAGCATACACTTAAAACTGAAAATGGTGGGTTCAAGCTAACTTACTTGGTTTTGTCCAAACCAAAGACTGAGCTGATGCCTTCACTCTTCAAGCTTAAAAGTGAAGAACTTATGTGGATGGTTCATGAAATTGCTGATGTAGAAAGTAGAGAGTGCTAGGTGGTGACTGCTTAAGTCCAAACCACCCCCATATATCTGTAAAGGAAATACGATCTTGTGAACTTGCCAATAAAGGGAAAACAAGTGGAAGTGAACTGGTACAAAAAGCTTATAAGCTATAAGTTTGACTTATTGAACAAGTCAACTCATAGCTTATAGCTTATGAAAATAAGAAATCTTTTGAAAATGAATTTTTCTAAAAGAAATCTTTGGAAACCACCAAGTCTTGAAATGTCCACTGAAAATTATATCACTTGAAATTGAAACAAACCAACAAAAGAACTCTGAAATCCCAACACAAATCCACTATCACTTCAATGTGATAGGGATTTCAGAAAAGTAAAAGAAAAACAGATTTTTGAAATCCTTTTTCTTTTGAAAAGCTGAAACTTTTAATGAAGATTACTCTAAATTTGCAGGAAAGAAAGGATATTACACTAAAACTTATAACTTAAAATGGAACTCAACACTTGCAATTTAGTAAAATTAAACTTTAAATATTCATAAATTTAAAAAAAATACAAATGTTGGAACAAGAAAATATGGTCACATGTCGACCATATTTATACAAATGCTATGAAGTTTCTAGAATACAATGTGAAATCAAAAACCCTAGCAGCTATTTTACAAAAAAGCCCTTTGAAGATTTAAAAATTTCTTGGTCAAATCTTCATTCTTGTGATCTCTGACTGCCAGGCTGTTGCTTGACTAATCTCAGTCGTTGATGGAAGCCTTTGGGAACAAGAAAAGCGTTGGGGCCATTGGATGGGTCTGGGGATTCCTTCTTTGCTATTTTTGGGTAAACATAGGAGCAGGGGAGGCAAGAAAGGGGTCCATGGTCACGTGTAGATGTTTTCTGGGTGTGGGGTTTGGGGTTTGGGTGAGGGTAAAACTAATTGTATTTCTGGAGTATATTGTGGTTGATTAAAGGGTAATGAAGCTAGGGTGATTAGGGTTCGTTAGGAATGAGAGGGGTGTTAAGGGGATTAATCACTACAGTACGTGTTTCCCCCCACTTTTTAATATTAATAAACAGAGTTTAAAAAGTTTAAGTGGGGTTTCCTAATCTTGTTGACTCGGGTCGGGTTTATGGGATAAGATGGGTTTTGTTTGGGCTGGACCAGGTATTAAATGGGTTTAGGTTTGGTAAATGGCAAAACAACCCCCCTAACTTCCATTATTTTGGCATAACAAGTTTTACTTCAGCAAACAACTCTTTTCCCTTTATATATCTTTGATCCTCTTGTCAATTTTGGCCCAAGCAATTTGCAAACTTTGATTCAAGGACCTATTATGCAATTTGATCATTCTTCAAGGTCTTTTAATGACAAAACATGAATCTTCAAAGACCATAGTTGTTCAATCTTGATTCTTCAAGGGTAAAAAGTAACAACTTGCAAATCTTGAGGGACCAATCTTGCAATTTCTTCAAACTTCAAGGGCAATTTTGTAAATTCCATACTTGGGCCCGGTTCTTTGTGCGGCTTCGTTTCCCGTGTTCGTTTTTGCTTGATTCCTTTGATCTTTTGGTGAATTCACAATATCCGTACCTGAAATACACAATGAACAAACACATGCATATTTTTGGGTATTTTGACTATATTTTAAGCGTTTTAAGCCCGATTTGGACGATGAGACTATGTATAATTACAGTCTCATCACTCCCCCATACTAAACCATTGTCGTGTCCCCACGCAATGCTAGAATTAAGTATCATAGCACTTCCAAAATTCATTTTAAGCTGACTTTTATTAAAGACATAAATTTAAATAAACTACTACACGCGTTTTAGACATAATGTAATGTTTTCATCACGATTAAGTGACTTTGGGGATCATAGAACAAGAACACGTGAATGCTTCGTTAGAAATAATTTCGTCGTCCTCGATTTTCACCCAATTCCATGCTAAGCGTGTAACGAGATCATTGTTATTATAAGTTAGCAACACGATCACATCTCATGAGTGTTAATTACGAACCTAAACTCCCTTATTCCTACTTGGTATCTCTTATATTTTATTTTGTCTTAATGATCACGAGGATACATCATTGACTTATGCGTGAATAGAGATTAAGTCTAAAAATAGAGTTTTAACGGTGTAACCAAAATCATTAAATTAATAATTCACCCTAATAGACAACGATGTCAAAAAATTAAGTCAACAAGAAGGATCGATAAACACGGTTTTATAACGGTTTTGAATATGAGACTTATTACCAAGACTTTTATACGCCCCCTAACGGAAGGGCCTTATTATCTTTGGTTTACCTCCATCTTTTATTCAACTTCGCCATGAAGCTTTTATTATGACTTCGGTCTTGCCTTGCCTTTTATTATCCGCCTCATCGGTGGTTTTATTAGCCAAAGACGTATATCCTCACGCTAAAGCGAATTTTGGATCTTTAAAGCTTCAAAGATTAAGGCTTGATTCACTTTCAATTTGGGCATAGATTTTTCGGCCTTGTGAGCTTCAAATTTTTGCTTAATTTAGGTGAGTACTTGAAATCTTATTATTAGGTGAAGCTTTCGATTATTCGGGTGCCAATACTTCAAAACCGTGACGCTGGCGATACCTTAATGTTTTCCCAATTTAATTACATGGAAGCTACCAAAACAAATTAGAAACCAACAATAGTGACTAAACCGCCAAATTAATATTTATTAACAGTTTATTATGCAAAAGCGTGAGGAGAATAAGCTAATAATTACTACACTTGAGATCGTGACGATTACGAGACTTATAAATAACTCTATCATTTCTCATCCTCATTTAAGAGACTTAGCCTAAAAAGTTAAGGAATCGAAGTTAAGTGCTCAACACGCACGGTCGAGTCAAAAATTACTCTTATTCTCACCATCGGAAAACCTACATTCGTGTCTTAAACACTTATGAAAAACTAGAAAAAATTTAAAATTTGGCCATTTTTAGCCTTATTTTGCATAGAAACGATAACAAAAATATGAATATTGGATAGCGTGTTGACGTAAGCAAGGTGAAGTATCTACTCACCCCCCCCCCCCCCCCCCATACTAAAACTAAACATTGTCCTCAATGTTTCGAGTCTAGGGGTGAAAACACCCCCATACTAGAGACGAAGTCGAATGCTTAATCTCGAGCATGGAAAGGGTAAAACGAATAACCTAAAAGCCTTTTATGAATTATGCTAATAAGATAAACGTTGGAACATAAAAGGATATCATCGGATATCGGAATCTCCAAAGGCAACGATCGAAGCTCGAGTGATCCATAAAACGAACACGAGAGGCTTCAATGATGACGATAAACCTAATGAATCACAATCACAAACAACCACGAAACAAAGGTTGGAAGAGCACAAGTCCCCTTGTTACATTAACTAAGAAAGCAATAATATTTATAAGGATAAGCATGAGAATCCCCCACGAGGCACCTTGTTTTTGATAACCGAGTCAAAAGCTCGACTCGAATCCCCATAAATGTGATCATTTAGGGATAATCTTGGTATGGTCATTTTTGGTGGGGCTTACATGATAAACAATGCCCAAAAGTACGTGGAGTACTTTAAAAACCCGATACACGTATACCGGGGTCAAAGATGGCGTCCTCGTTTTCGGATGAAAGACGAAACAACGCCACTCCAACATGAACCCCAATGGGGTAGAAGAAAAGAGATGAGAAGTAGAAAGGTGGGGAAATGGGTAAGTCAACATAATGAGCTACTCGAGGTAGACTCATACCAAGCAAACGAAAAGATTTTCCATTTATTGCATCGGTGGAAGACCGAGATTTCCCTTTACAAGCAATTCCGGGATCGTAAATCTCGTCCTCGGTGGAGAAATGTGAGGGAACATTTGGGGCTTCCCCCACACTAGATCCACACCAACCGTCGTCAAAAGGAGTAGACGAGGTGGTAGTACTCATATAACGCGGTGATGACGGAGTTAAACATGTAGAAAAATCTTTTAAAACATTTTTAAAATCTTTTCCTTTTTCATCGTTCAAAAACTCTTTATGAAAACCCGATTGAATAATGTCGAAAATATTTGGCGTGTCAAATTCAAAATTAGTCGCGCTAAGAATCCTCACATTTAAGTCGCGGTTAGGGGGTGGTGGATTATATAAGTTCTCAAAACGTCGATCAATAAAGAACACCACCCCCTCGGGGTCTACATACTCGTCATCTTCATGAACGTCGATCTCATCGATTTCTTCGTCATAGATAGGCTTGTCAAACCATGGTTTGTCATTCCCCTCTTTGATGATTTTAGAAACTCTCTCGAAGAGATCACGATCAAGCACGAAACCATCATTCTTTTGTGGGGATCGTTGATAAGTTAGATCCTCACGAATGTGGTAAACGTCATTCTCAAATGAGGAGTGTTTATAAGGTAACTCCTCGAGAATGGGACTTGTGTCTATAGCAAGAAATTCATCGACCTCCTTAAAGAATTCTTCATCATCACAATCATGAAATGAAGGAGGATCGATGATATGGTCATCAACGTTCTCGAATTCATCATTAAAAATGGGGTTATGATGAAAAATAGGTTCGTATACGGAATTCGAGTACGTTGTGAAAGTGTCGTCATTCTCATCATCATAAGAAATTTCTGACACGAGATCGTCCTCTTCATTTGAAGATTTATCAAAGGGTAAACCCTCGAAGATGGATGGCGGATTAGCAAGTATATGCTCGATCTCGGCAAAATCACCATTGCCATCAAAGAAAGTGTCGATGTGAGCAAGTTTTCGAGTGGATTTCTCGAGAGTCACAACCATGGTCTTACAAGCCCTTGGGCTATGCTTAGGTGACATTTCTATGATGGGTGAGATTGCATTGGGTTGGGCCACTTCCTTAGCCTTAATGGATTTGTGGCTAGGAGTGGGAGGCACTTCAATGGGTTTAGAAGTATGGGCCTCAAAGTCATGGTCCTTCGAAGGTGGTGAAGACGAGCCCATATTGGTCTTTGTTGTGATGCACTAACGTCGCCCTTCGGAATTGGTGTTTCACTTGTTTCGCTAAAAACATCCCAAAGTGAGTTTTCATCCATAAATTTACACATACCCTTTTGAATTAGGTACACGTACTCTTTATCATTAAAATCATCATCTTTAAAACCGTTTTTCTTAATTCTTTCAAAACATGCATCAAGCCTCATTTGTTCCGCTAAAGTGAACATTTTGAAACCATTAGGATTTGAATCATTAGGTTTTGAAACCTCGGTTTTTTCATGATTATTAAAAACTTGGGATTTTCTAGCGAAAAAGTCCATTTTATCATCCCCATATCTCATAGTAAGTCTCCCCTCGTGAACGTCGATTACGGTTCGAGCCGTCGATAAGAATGGTCGGCCTAAAATAATGGGACATTTAGGGTCACACTCGTAATCGGATATAACGAAATCCGCGGGAAAAACAAACTTTCCAACTTTGACATAGACATCCTCGGCTATTCCAATTGGTATAAGTGGAGTACAATTTGCAAGCTCGATTGTCATGTTCGTGGGGGTAAGCGAAGGCAATCTCATCAATTTCCATAGAGAATGAGGCATAAGATTGATGCTAGCACCTAAATCGGCAAGGGCTAAACATCCCTCAATCTCAGAAAAATCACAAGGTAGTAGAAATTGGTCCGGGTCCTTTTCCTTTCTCGGCATACGCCTTTTAGGTTTTTTAAGAAGGATTGAAGCACAAGTTTCTTCAAGGGTCACTTTGGTAAGGTCGATAAAACTCTCTTTTTGAACCGTGGATGGAATTTGAGGTACACGAGGGTGTGCACTCTTTTCCTTGGTCGCCACGTTCACCCCATCGACTTTAGAACAATAGGACGTCTTAGAAGTCGAGGGTTGAGAAGAATAAACAACACGAAATCCTTCAAGGTTAGGGGTAATCACACGACCTTTCTCACGAGACGAGGCGGCTTTACATTGTTCCTTCGGATTTGCAACGGTGTCACTAGGTAACGAACTCGATGACGCACCCGAGGCTTTGTTCATTATTGCCGAAAACATCTTTTTTATGTCAATTTGCCCTTGCTCAATCTTCGTGTTTTGCAATTTCAAAGTATTTGTAAAGTCGTTTTTCAAAGTACCAATTTCTCCCTCTAATCATCTCATATTAGCCTCATTCGTTTTCATGTAATTTTGAAAATCGTTTGACGAACTATTTTGATTTGAATTAAAGTTCCCTTGGTTTTGATTACTTCTTTGAAAATTGTTTTGATTCCCACTTGAAAATTTTTTGCCTTGATTGTTATCTCGATTTTTCCAACTTATATTACGACCTTGATTATAACCTCCTTGATTTTGATTCGAAAAATTTCCTTGTTGATTGTTTCCTTGAAAATTGTTTCGGTTTTGATTTGAAAAATTGTTGCCTTGGTTATAATTGCCTTGTTGTGATGGACCCGCGTTATTTTGATTTTGAAAATTGTTGTTTCCATTTAACGCACTCACATTCGACGTTTGGCCATCCGTAGCCGCACAGTCGTAATAATTATGAGGTCTACCACAAAACGTACACGAAACCTCAACCGCTTTCACCGTAGCGGGAGCGTCTTTCTTTTGCATTTCAACGAGAAAAGACGTAAACACATTCGTCAACTTGTCGACTTTCGCATCAACTCTCTCTATGTCGCGATTAGAACTACTAACATTGGCGACATTGGCAACACTCGGTGCATTGCGGAGTTGGTAAACCTTGGATCGGTTTTCGATAATTATCAATGCATCTTTCGGAGTCTTACACAAAAAGTTGCCACCGGCGGCGGAATTCAACGAATCTTGTTCTTGAAAATTAAGACCGTTGTAAAACGTATCGATTTGGTGCAACTCGGAAAAACCATGGTGAGGACATTGCCTAAGCAATTCCTTAAAACGATCCCACGCGTCTCTAAAAGATTCATTCGGTTTTTGCTCAAATTTCGTAATTTCATTCTTGAAAAACGTTGTCTTAGACGGTGGGAAAAAAATAATTAACGAACTTGGAAACAAGATCCTTCCACGTAACTATCGAATTAGGTGGCTCTTTCTCGTACCAATCCTTGGCGGCACCATCGAGCGAGTACGGAAAAAGCATAAGCTTGACGACATCGGTGTCGACGTTCTTAAACTTGCTCGTGGCTAAAAGACGATCAAAATTCCGAATATGGTCGTGAGGATTATCGGCTTCACGACCTCGAAACTTCGTAGCTTGAATCAACGAAAGCATTCCGCTCTTAATCTCAAAATTCTCCGCTTCGATAGCGGGAATTACGATCGCGTCTCCATAACCCTCGGTGGGCGCTTGGAGCAATTCCATCATCGAACGATTGTCGGCCATCTCGTCTACGGTCTCTTCAACAACGATATTAGGAACGTCGGTTTCTAATTCTCGTCTACGTCGTCGATTCCTTCGATTACGATTGCGTCGATTCGAAGCTTCGCTAGAATTGGAATAATCCTTAAATCCTTCGATCGAGTGCGCATGCACTAAGCGTAGAATGGGTGGTAGCAAAGAAGATTCTTTTTGCGGTTTTTCGATTTTTCAATTTTTTTTTGGTTTTTGATTGTTTTTTAATTTTTTTGGATTTTTGAATGTATTACGTAGACACAAACCTACAAATCTCTCCTCGAATCGACTTTCTCAATTAAAGGAGCCTCAAAGAATGAAAACGATCACGTGGAGTGAACGCTTTCGATGACTTTAGAACGTTGGTGGAACACCAAAACGTTCAAGAGGGTTTAATCTTGAAAACACAAGCAAATATAATATACGTAGATAATACTTGGGCGGCAAACCCTCGATTAGCCTTCTTTCTCAAAACACGCACAAGCAAGCGGGGGAAACGAGGCGGCGCTAAGCACTTAAGAGCCTTTTTCCCTTAGGTCGTGAAATACAACCGCCTTATACCCACCTTATAGTTTGTGTTAATTGAAATTAATCCTCACGAAAGTATTTATCTATTTTGCCTTTAAACTTTTGCTTTGGATTCGAATACAATGATCGAGTGATGAAATCCCGAATCAAGGTTGCGTTTTCACGCTTTTGGAGTACTTGTATATTTATTGTTCTTACGTAGATACAATATAGTAATAATATATTCACAAGAAAAACGAAAACCAATATATCTACAATATAGTAAAATGATTGATTAGTGTTTAACTTAGGAAAATTAAACACGACTTATTTGGATATTATAATATAATAGAGAAAAATAACAAAAATGAGTATGTACGATATTCACGCTTTCCAAAAATTGAAAAGCAAAAACGCACTACTCACACAAACACGATAGTAATAATAATGGCACACTAAAAACACCTCCCCGGAAGCGGCGCAAAAAATTGATGTAGGTAAATCGTACACGTTTTAGGAAAAACGCGTATGAGTGGCAAGTATTAAGCGTTACGTTTTAGGAAAAACGTAAAACCGAATAAATGCGGGTTCGTTCTCGAAGGAGGTGTGTGGATTAATGTGCCGATTATATAAAATCAAAGTTTGGATTAGTGACGTTTTCGGTTTAGGAGAGAAAAAGTAAAGACGAGCTACGACTATGATTACGCTACGACGTTGACGTAAAACGATGACGTAATTACGTAAAACGCGAAAAAATTAAAAATTAAACCTAAAAATTAATTAAAGTTTAAAACTAAGTCTAAGATAATATAAATAAGAATAAAAATCCAACAAATATATTTTAAAACCTTTTATTAATTAAATATTTAATTTTAAATGCTAATTAAAGCCCTAAAATTAAATATAATTAACAAAATGTCCAAAATATTATTTTATTGAACTAATATCTCACTTATATTATTTAAAGACTAAAAAGTATTTTTCCTAAATTTTTAAAACTGTTTTTCTATTTTTAAATCACTAAAAACTAATTTTTAAACTAAAATAATCATAAAAAATAATAAAATAATGCCAAAATTAATTTGACAATTTTAATAATCCTAATTTATACTAAAGAACAGTAGAAAAATGAAAAAGTTTGAAAAATGTAAAATTTTTCACTAAAAGACAAAACTGATTGTAATAAAACCTTAATTAAACTAAATTAAATTTTAAAAAATAATTAAAAAGTGAACAGTAAAATCTTTTTAAACTAAAAATCTTAAAATGTTATTCTAAGTCTAAGAAAAATTTTAAAACAGAAAAATATTAGTTTTTACCACTAAAAGACAAAAAACAGAAATTAAAAAGTAATTTAAAATAGCTATTTAATCTAAAAATTACTAAATGAATAGTAAAATAAAAAATAATTAAACAAAAAAATCCTAAATAAAATAAGAAAAATATTGAAACTAGTTTTAAGCTCTAAAACCTATTTTAGGTCACTAAAGACAAAAAATCTTGAAAACTGACAATGACACTTGCTTGCTTTTGTCTTTTAGCAAAGCAGGGGGAACCTTTACACTACCAGTGGGAATGAGTTCCCACTGTTTTCAAAGAAAAACGGGTCTGGTGGGTTTTTTTGCTATAACTTGCTTGTTTCTTGATTTTACTTGGCAACAAAGGCACCCCCACAACCAGTTGGGTTGTGGGGAGTCACAAAAAATATAAAAACGACAAGTTGTTCACAAATATCAAGCACACAGAGCACCAAAACAGTCACTGCAAGTCAGAAAGTGGTCTTGGGTGACTTTGCTGATTTAGTGTGCAATTGGGTGAGTTTTGGTTGATCAAAACTCACTCAATTGCACTTGGAAACTACCACAAACCAAGACACACCCCTAGTAACTACCAAGATCAATCAGCATACAAGATTAGGAGACTTAATCTACTAAAATGAAACAGAAAGAATGGTTTGCTGATTTTTAACTATGCACACCAGATTTTAACATACAAATGCTTTAAATCCTATCATTGCTGAAATCCAAAGACTGATATGACCCTATATTATCAAAAAGAGTATGTTTGAGTAGAATTTAACTGGATTTAATCACACATTAACCAATCAACCCCTAATCCCAAGCAGTCCCTTAAATTCTGAAATCAACTTTTTTGCAAATCAAATGTGTTCTAATTACCTACAAACCTAATGAAACCTGACCTAGCATATCCAAAACCAACTACTAAGCATAAACCAACTGTTAAAATAACATCAAAATCATTCATTCACCAATAATCACCTAGCATACACTTAAAACTGAAAATGGTGGGTTCAAGCCAACTTACTTGGTTTTGTCCAAACCAAAGACTGAGATGATGCCTTCACTCTTCAAGCTTAAAAGTGAAGAACTTATGTGGATGGTTCATGAAATTGCTGATGTAGAAAGTAGAGAGTGCTAGGTGGTGACTGCTTAAGTCCAAACCACCCCCATATATCTTTAAAGGAAATACGATCTTGTGAACCTGCCAATAAAGGGAAAACAAGTGGAAGTGAACTGGTACAAAAAGCTTATAAGCTATAAGTTTGACTTATTGAACAAGTCAACTCATAGCTTATAGCTTATGAAAATAAGAAATCTTTTGAAAATGAATTTTTCTAAAAGAAATCTTTGGAAACCACCAAGTCTTGAAATGTCCACTGAAAATTATATCACTTGAAATTGAAACAAACCAACAAAAGAACTCTGAAATCCCAACACAAATCCACTATTACTTCAATGTGATAGGGATTTCAGAAAAGTAAAAGAAAAACAGATTTTTGAAATCCTTTTTTTTTTAAAGCTGAAACTTTTAATGAAGATTACTCTAAATTTGCAGGAAAGAAAGGATATTACACTAAAACTTATAACTTAAAATGGAACTCAACACTTGCAATTTAGTAAAATTAAACTTTAAATATTCATAAATTTAAAAAAAATACAAATGTTGGAACAAGAAAATATGGTCACATGTCGACCATATTTATACAAATGCTATGAAGTTTCTAGAATACAATGTGAAATCAGAAACCCTAGCAGCTATTTTACAAAAAAGCCCTTTGAAGGTTTAAAAATTTCTTGGTCAAATCTTCATTCTTGTTATCTCTGACTGCCAGGTTGTTGCTTGACTAATCTCAGTCGTTGATGGAAGCCTTTGGGAACAAGAAAAGCGTTGGGGCCATTGAATGGGTCTGGGGATTCCTTCTTTGCTATTTTTGGGTAAACATAGGAGCAGGGGAGGCAAGAAAGGGGTCCATGGTCACGTGTATATGTTTTCTGGGTGTGGGGTTTGGGTGAGGGTAAAACTAATTGTATTTCTGGAGTATATTGTGGTGGATTAAAGGGTAATGAAGCTAGGGTGATTAGGGTTCGTTAGGAATGAGAGGGGGGTGTTAAGGGGATTAATCACTACAGTACGTGTTTCCCGCCACTTTTTAATATTAATAAACAGAGTTTAAAAAGTTTAAGTGGGGTTTGACTAATCTTGTTGACTTGGGCCGGGTTTATGGGATAAGATGGGTTTTGTTTGGGCTGGACGGGGTATTAAATGGGTTTGGGTTTGGTAAATGGCAAAACAACCCCCCTGACTTCCATTATTTTGGCATAACAAGTTTTACTTCAGCAAACAACTCTTTTCCCTTTATATATCTTTGATCCTCTTGTCAATTTTGGCCCAAGCAATTTGCAAACTTTGATTCAAGGACCTATTATGCAATTTGATCATTCTTTAAGGGCTTTTAATGACAAAAAATGAATCTTCAAAGACCATAGTTGTTCAATCTTGATTCTTCAAGGGTAAAAAGTGACAACTTGCAAATCTTAAGGGACCAATCTTGCAATTTCTTCAAACTTCAAGGGCAATTTTGTAAATTCCATACTTGGGCCCGGTTCTTTGTGCGGCTTCGTTTCCCGTGTTCGTTTTTGCTTGATTCCTTTGATCTTTTGGTGAATTCACGATATCCATACCTGAAATACACAATGAACAAACACAGGCATATTTTTGGGTATTTTGACGATATTTTAAGCGTTTTAAGCCCGATTTGGACGATGAGACTATGTATAATTACAGTCTCATCAGGAAGCTTTACTGACTAAAGCTCACAGCTCTCCATTCTCTATTCATCCAGGATCTACCAAAATGTACCATGATCTCAAACAACATTTTTGGTGGAGTGGCATGAAGCAGGATATTGCTACTTTCGTTTCCAAATGTCTAACCTGCCAGCAGGTTAAGATACAACATCAGCGGGCTAGTGATTTACTACAACCGTTAGAGATTCCCGAATGGAAGTGGGAGAAAATCTCCATGGATTTTGTCACCGGACATCCGCTGACTCAGAGTAAGCATGATGCTATATGGATCATAATCGATCGTTTAACCAAGTCATCTTATTTTCTTCCAATTCAAAAAGAGTTCTCAGTTAGCAAATTGGCAGATATATTCCTTCAGGAGATCATGCGACTGCATGGTACTCCATCAGATATCATATCCGACAGAGATCCTCGATTCACGTCTAAATTCTGAAAGGGTTCCAGAAAGCTTGGGGCACCAGACTTAAGCTTAGCACAGCCTTTCATCCTTAGACCGATGGTCAATCAGAGCGTACCATTCAGACCTTAGAAGACATGTTGCGAGCTTGTGCATTGGAATGGACAGGGAGTGGGATGATTACATTTGCTTGGTGGAGTTTTCCTACAACAATAGTTGGCATGTGAGTATTAAGTGTGCACCTTTCAAGATGCTTTATGGCAGGAAGTGTCGTGCTCCAATCTGCTGGGATCCAGTTGGAGAACGAATCATTGAGGGACCAGAAATGATAGAGGTGACCAATGATAAGGTTGCCATCGCCAAGGAGAAGCTGCAGGAAGCCCGTGCTCTTTAGAAGAGCTATGTTGATAATAATCGTAGAGCTTTAGAATTCTAGCCTGGTGAACATGTTTTCTGATGTAGTATTTTTAGTTGTTTACTATATTTTAGGAAAAATAAAGCAAAAACCAAATCGTAGCAAGTATTAGTAATTATGTTTTAGGAAAAAACGCAAATACCGACAATCGAGTTCGTTCTCGGTGGAGGTATGGTGTTTAGCCAACAATATTATACGTTATTTAATCGAGTGATTACGTTTTCAGAAAGACGAAAAGAAAAGAAAAAGGAGACGAGTTACGCTCAAAACGGACGAAAATGCGTGACGTACGAACGTAAAAACGCGACCTAACGAAAAATTTAACCAAAAAAAATAATTAAAAATCTCTAAAATGTTTTAAAAATCCTAACTAAGAAAAATATATAAACCAAAAAATTTGGAAACTTTTTAATTAGTTTATATTAATATTTAAAGTTACTTAAAAACCCTAAAAAAATAAATTAACTAAGAAAAGGACAAAAATTAAACTTTACAAAAGCAAAATTATTTTTCCTACGTCCTATATAATGAAATAAAATTTTAAAAAAATAAATAAATAAATAAATAAATAATTGTATTTTTTTTACTTTTAAATATTTTTTATGAATTATTTAAGATTAAACTAATTAAATGATTTAAAAATATTAAACTAATTTATAAAAAACCCAAAAAAATTCTGAATGTATATTAAGCTATCTAGATCCTAGATAAATAAGGTAAACAAATCAGCTTGTCGAATAAGCTAGGAAAAAGCCGAATTAAGCTACTAATATTATATATAAAATAAACTAAAAATAAAATAAAAAAAGAGTATAAAAGAGAAATTAATGAAACTTAAAACCAAAAGCAACAAATGAGCAGATGGTAATTCAGTGGGGCTGTTGTGTCTGTTTTCTCCCTGAGGTCAGGGGTTCAAGACTCTCTGCTCTCTTTTTTGCAAACAATTTATAAAACGAATATGCAGAGTGTATAAAATGAAAATAAATGAAAGATTTAAACAAAAAAGGAATAGAGAGCAGATGGTTGGTTTCTGTGAAGCTGCGTCTGGTCTTATAGTGAGGTCAGGGGTTCAAAACCCCCTGCTGCACTTTTTTGTTTTCTTTTATTATCAGCCAATACGAAATAACACAAAGTATTTAAAAAAAAGACAGAAAGTATATACAAAACAGTAGTGGAGCATAGATGGCTGTTGCCTGGGTTGCTGCTTCTAAAGTATGTGCAGAGGTCAAGGGTTCTACACCTGCTGATGTCTTTTTGTATCTTTTTTATTTGGCTTCTTAATTACTTATAGCAGAATTACAAGTCACACAACACTAGCAGTTGGCTAGTGATATGTTTAACATTAATAAGCAAGCACGAAAATATCAACCAGAATTCACAAATCAAAGAAAAGAATTAAAAATACTAGCAAAATTAAAAGAAATCTATCAAGTACATATATATGAACAGTAGACTAACTTAGGTGCAAACTATCTTTTAAAGGCCAAATTTCTCCTAAAATTAAGCTAATTATATACACACTAATCACCTATTTTATGAAAAACATATCTAACTTCACCTCTAAACGAACCACTTACCAAGTTTCAAAGCCTAAGCTTTGATATTCAGCCTCTATAACCTGCTGGTGTAAGATGACTAAAAGTGGCCAATTTACGCCAACTTGTATGCTCAAATTTCTCACCTAAGTGTCACTAACCTCAAGGAAACAATGGGAAATATTCAAGCAACAATAAACAAACTCAAATCCCACTATAACAAGTAACAATAACAAATTACTCAAAGAATTTATATCCTACTGATCTAATTAAGACAGAAACTTAACAACTATCTATTTTTTTTTTTAACTTTTGAGGCAAATGAAAAATAGAATTACACTAAGTTCAACCTAACAAATAAGATGCAAATCAAACTTAGGCTGAGAATTACACCTATGGCAAATTTATAGCTACAACCAAACACAAGTTAACTTAGCAGAACATGAATTTTACAACGACAATTGACGAAAATTAGAACAAGCTAAAAGTAAAACAGCATACACAACAATCATAACAGAAAATAAGCATGTAAGATGAACAAATAAGCCACTAAACAATAAGCACATAAGCACAAAAGTATGTGAGCGTATGGTATTTGGCAGAAAAGTGTAAAGGGGAGAAGTGATTTACTTGAGTTGAGTCTGTAAACAACCTAGTCTTGCCTCGAGCACGTCAACACCAGCCCTATGAACTTATCACATTAACTGTCAGCTTATGAGTCTTGGCTTATGGTCCTCTTCCTTGGTAGGACTACCACAGTCCCAAAGAGAAAAACGCAAGGATAAATGTCTTCTTTTGTAGCAAACCTGAAAGTAAGATGAAATAACAAGGTAACGCAAGTACCTATAAGCCTCTTAGCCAGCTTATTTGTCAAATAAGCTACTTAACAAACTTATAGCTACAGTGAGCTTATGAAATAATAAAAAGAATTGATTTTTTGGAAAATTCTTAAAAGGAACAATTTTGCAAATAAACTTAAACAACATAATGTAACACTAACCCGTAACCTAACCCATAAGCTTGGTTCTCAAACAAGCTTATAGGTAGCTTATTTGTTAGTGGATCTCAAAGATTTAAGCAAAAATTTTGAAAAACCTTTGATAAAAACAGGAAAGTAATTGCTTTTAAGATAAATTGCATTAAACTAAAGTTAACAGAAAGGTAATTTTGGAACTCAAACTTTATATAAATCAAATATTCACTACATTACACTGAAAATTGAAATTATATAAAATTTGGAACAAGCTGCTAGTTATCTTGACTACACTATATATAGAACATGAGAAGTACTAAAACCCTAAACCTAATATTATATGATCTTCCAATTTTGCCCAGCATGTTTTTTGGAATATCCAATTTTTTTGAATCCATCTCTGAGCTCCCATGTGAATTTGCAGTGTCTGAGATGATCTTGAGCGTTGAAATGATGTGGAGAACACACCAATTAATCATATCCATTGAGAGAGTCAAACCGTTTGTCTTGTTGTTGTAAACCCGTGAATTGAAGTTGACATATATTGGCTTCATGTGCTGCCGTGGATTGATTGGCACATGGGTCTTAATTTCAATTTACCCTCTTCTTTGATAATTAAAAATATGGAAAGGGATTAGGGTTCTTAGGATGAAGATGGTGATTAACTGGGATTTAATTCATCTATGGTAAAAGCTGGGTGTTTCCCCCATTAAAAATTGAATAATAGTAATTAGTTAGCGGGGGTCCAAAAAGATGTGTGGCAGGGTCAAAATTGAGTTTTGGACTGCTTTGGAAGTTTCAAAAGTGGCAAAACTCACCCCTTGTCTTTCTAAAAACTTGCAAATCGTGCTTCCCACATTTCTGGCCATTTTCTTTGATAAATTCTTTGAGCTATTGGCAGTTTCAGTCCTTATGTTTGATAAACTTGGAATAAGGACTATATTTGTCATCTTTTGGAATTTCAAGGGCTATTCTTGTAATGTAATGTAACTTTAGGTACCAAAATCGTAATTATGAGATTTACAAGGGTATAAAATGTCATTTCTTCAAAGTCGAGGGACCATTCTTGTACAATCTTCAAACTTGAGGGACATTTCTTGGAAATCAATGCTCGGGTCCAGTTCTTTGTGCGGCTTCGTTTCCCGTGTTCGTTTTTGCTTGATTCTTGTGATCTTTTGTTGATTTCATGATATATGTACTTAAAATACACAATGAACAAACACAAGCATATATTTGGGCATTTTGATGATATTTTTAGCATTTTAAGCCCGATTTGGACGATGAGACTATATATAATTACAGTCTCATCACTCCCCCATACTAAACCATTGCCGTGCCCTCACGCAATGCTTGAATTAAGTATCTTAGCACCTCCAAAATTCATTTTATGATGACATTTATTGAAGACGTAAATTTAAATAAACTACTACACGTGTTTTAGACATAATGTATGGTTTTCATCACGATAAGGTGACTTTTAGGATCATAGAATAAGAACACGTGAATGCTTCGTTAGAAATAATTTCGTCGTCCTCGATTTTCACCCAATTCCATGCTAAGCGTGTAACGAGATCATTGTTATTATAAGTTAGCAACACAATCTTATCTCATGAGTGTTAATTACGAACCTAAACTCCCTTATTCCTACTTGTTATCTCTTATATTTTATTTTGTCTTAATGATCACGAGGATACATCATTGACTTATGCGTGAATAGAGATTAAGTCTAAAAATAGAGTTTTAACGGTGTAACCAAAATCATTAAATTAATAATTCATCCTAATAGACAACGATGTCAAAAAATTAAGTCAACAAGAAGGATCGATAAACACGGTTTTAGAACGGTTTTGAACATGAGACTTATTACCAAGACTTTTATACGCCCCCTAACGGAAGGGCCTTATTATCTTTGGTTTACCTCCATCTTTTATTCAACTTCGCCATGAAGCTTTTATTATGACTTCGGTCTTGCCTTGCCTTTTATTATCCGCCTCATCGGTGGTTTTATTAGCCAAAGACGTATATCCTCACGCTAAGGCGAATTTTGGATCTTTAAAGCTTCAAAGATTAAGGCTTGATTCACTTTCAATTTGGGCATAGATTTTTCGGCCTTGTGAGCTTCAAATTTTTGCTTAATTTAGGTGAGCACTTGAAATCTTATTATTAGGTGAAGCTTTCGATTATTCGGGTGCCAATACTTCAAAACCGTGACACTGGCGATACCTTAATGTTTTCCTAATTTAATTACATGGAAGCTACTAAAACAAATTAGAAACCAACAATAGTGACTAAATCGACAAATCAATATTTATTAACAATTTATTTATCAAAAGCGTGGGGAGAATAAGCTAATAATTACTACACATGAGATCGTGACGATTACGAGACTTATAAATAACTCTATCATTTCTCGTCCTCATTTAAGAGACTTAGCCTAAAAAGTTAAGGAATCGAAGCTAAGTGCTCAACACGCACGGTCGAGTCAAAAATTACTGTTATTCTCACCATCGGAAAACCTACATTCGTGTCTTAAACACTTATGAAAAATACGAAAATTTTTAAAATTTGGCTATTTTTAGCCTTATTTTGCAACAAAAGGTTAACAAAAAGATGAATATTGGATTGCGTGGTGACGTAAGCAAGGTGAAGTATCTACTCACCCCCCATACTAAAATTAAACATTGTCCTCAATGTTTCGAGTCTAGGGGTGAAAACACCCCCATACTAGAGACGAAGTCGAATGCTTAATCTCGAGCATGGAAAGGGTAAAACGAATAACCTAAAAGCCGTTTATGAATTATGCTAATAAGATAAACGTTAGAACATAAAAGGATATCATCGGATATCAGAATCTCCAAAGGCAACGATCGAAGCTCGAGTGATCCGTAAAACGAACACGAGAGGCTTCAATGATGACGATGAACCTAATGAATCACAATCACAAACAACAACGGAACAAAGGTTGGAAGAGCACAAGTCCCCTCACATTAGGTTAACTAAAAAGCAATAATATTTACATGGATAAGCATGAGAATCCCCCACGAGGCACCTTGTTTTTGATTACCGAGTCAAAAGCTCGACTCGAATCCCCATAAATGTGATCATTTAGGGATAATCATGGTTCGGTCATTTTTGGCGGGACTTACATGTAATCAAGGCCCAAAAGCAACCGTGAATAAAGGCAAAGCCTTTATACCGGGATCGAAGATCGTATCCTCACATTTTGTTGAAAATAAAACACGCAAAGCTGGAGGATACGTCTTGTAAGGAAGAAAACTCCTTACGATGTAGGTAAACTCATCATATCCGAGGGAATGGGTAGGGATACTTTGAAACGAAGGTAAAATTAAAAGAGAATTGCTCAAAATAGGAGTTTCAAAATTTCCCCCTGGATCGAAGGCAAAAGCCTAATTAAAATCCTCACTCTCATCGAGAGGCGGTCCATCGGTGAACCCCTCGAGAATGGAAACGTCATGAGTAGAAAGAGTAGTCTCAACCGTATGAGACGTCGGGAGGGTGACTAGCAAATCCGGCTCATCGAGTTTAGAATCCTTAGAATCCTCACTCTCGATGTCCTCGAACGTCTCATCAAAGAGAGGATTTACGTCACCAAAAATGAACGCGTCATCAAATTCGAATAAAGGGTTCGAAAAGATTTTAAAATTGGTATTTTGAACGTCCTCGTCGATTAGTGACTCGTCATCACTAGCGGAAAAATCATCTTCATTGAAAAGCGGGTTCGAAAAAGTCGTTGATTCTCTCCCCGAAGTGTCAATAGGAGAGACATCATCACAAGAAATCGATTCACACTCACTATTGTGATTTGCCTCGTTAGAATCTTCGTGGAAAAATTCATCGAGAGCAAAATCACTTACCTCATCTTCGGAGAAAACCGTAGGCTCACTTTGGATTGGAATAGGGATCTCGACACTAGGATTAATGCTAAGATTCGTCTCCCCCATACTTAGAGAGGCATCGGTTTCCGTAGTGGGTATAGGAGTAGTTTTTCCATGATAAGGGTCGAGATTGAAAACATCGCTATCATCATCGTCGTATTGGTAATCATATGGAATCTCAAGAGACGTAGAGGCATAAGTATCAATATTTGACGCTTGCACTCGTTGCTTTTCCATTTCAATCTCTCCCCTTATACTTCTAAAAATGTCCATCACACCTTGCAAGAATTCTTCTTCATGGTCTTGTAAGAAAGCGCCAAAGGAATTTTGTCTCTCGTTACTTGACTCATGAGACTTTTGGTGTTCAAGATCGTATGGTGGGGCCTCAAAATTATCAAAACCGGAATTATAGTATGAATTGGGTTCATTATAATGCATTGGTTGGCAAGAATAAGTATCGTGAGGTCCCCCACAATTGTCGCAACACGGATTTTGAGAAAAATCCGGTTCGTTGTGTGGATAAAAATTCCCATTGTTACAATTGTAATTCATATCTTGTGGAGGTGATTCGTCAAATCCATTGAATTGGTTGTCGAAAGACGTATTTTGATTCATCGGTTGACAATCATACCCATAATGAGGTGTGTTTCCACAAGACTCACATGAATATGACGATGGATATTGCGATGATTGGTCAAAGAAATTAGGATTCGGTTCGGGGTTATTATAATTCGTACAACAAAATCCGAAATCGTGCTCCAAACCGCAAAAATCACATGAATAAGACGAGGGCGGTTGTGGAGTACGGTCATATGATTGGAATTCGTAACCATAGGCGTTTTGATTCGTTTCATCATCTTGATTATTCACAATAATAAGACGAATCATTCGACAAATAAAACGAAGACGATTGGTGACCTTGGTCGTAGGATTGAAATCCGTCACCATTGTCGTTTTGAGGAGAGTTGTAGATATAACCCTCCCTTCCTCCTAAGATCTCGCAATTATAACAATTACCACCATCGGGCGGTCCTCCACAATATGGACACGAATAGTAACCATCATTCGACATGATGTAACCCGAAAATTGTAATCGAGAATTAAACAAATTAGAGGGTTCAAGAAGAGAATTATGAAAATAGAGGGAAAATGAGAAGATTATTTTTGTGTTTTTGGTTTTTTAATTTTTTTTTTGGAAATTTGGTGTATTACGTAGAAATTAATCTACAAAAACTATCCACTAATCAAAAGTCTCGATTAATGAATCCAAGAGGAGTGAAGGCAATTACGTGAAGTAAAAACCCTCGTCGACTTTGAAACGTTGGCGGAACGCCAAAAAGTTTCGAGGTTCAATAATTAAAACTCACAAAAATAGATTAATAATACTTGATTTGGCAAACCCCTAATTAATCGTCACTTTCAAAATACGCACAAGCGAGCGGAGAAAACGAGGCGGCGCGAAGCACTTAAGAGCCTTTTTTCCTTAGGTCGTGAAATACAACCGCCTTATACCCACCTTATAGTTTGTATTTATCGAGATTAAACCAATTAAGAGTATTTATATATTTTGCCTTTGACTTTCGTTTGAATTCGATACAACAATAGTGACCGGAACGCTCAACTATTGAGGTGCGATTTCTCGCGTATTTGGATAATTATTGTGTATTAGTTGTTCTACGTAAATACAATATATTATGCACAATAAAAACGAGAAAACGATTTTGTGTTAATAGAGTTCTATTTAACACTATTTATTTGTATGGCTAATAGTATAGAAAAATAAAAAGAAGTATTTACGATAAAAACGTAAACACTCAAACAAACACGATAAATAAATAAGGCTAAACACACCTCCACGGCAGCGTCGCCATTTTTGATGTAGTATTTTTAGTTGTTTACTATATTTTAGGAAAAATAAAGCAAAAACCAAATCGTAGCAAGTATTAGTAATTACGTTTTAGGAAAAAACGCAAATACCGACAATCGAGTTCGTTCTCGGTGGAGGTATGGTGTATAGCCAACAATATTATACGTTATTTAATCGAGTGATTACGTTTTCAGAAAGACGAAAAGAAAAGAAAAAGGAGACGAGTTACGCTCAAAACGGACGAAAACGCGTGACGTACGAACGTAAAAACGCGACCTAACGAAAAATTTAACCAAAAAAAATAATTACAAATCTCTAAAATGTTTTATAAAATCCTAACTAAGAAAAATATATAAACCAAAAAATTTGGAAACTTTTTAATTAATTTATATTAATATTTAAAGTTACTTAAAAACCCTAAAAAAATAAATTAACTAAGAAAAAGACAAAAATTAACCTTTACAAAAGCAAAATTATTTTTCCTACGTCCTATATAATAAAATAAAATTTAAAAAAAATAAATAAATAAATAATTGTATTTTTTTTTACTTTTAAATATTTTTTATGAATTATTTAAGATTAAACTAATTAAATGATTTAAAAATATTAAACTAATTTATAAAAAACCCAAAAAAATTCTGAATGTATATTAAGCTATCTAGATCCTAGATAAATAAGGTAAACAAATCAGCTTGTCGAATAAGCTAGGAAAAAGCCGAATTAAGCTACTACTATTATATATAAAATAAACTAAAAATAAAATAAAAAAAGAGTATAAAAGAGAAATTAATGAAACTTAAAACCAAAAGCAACAAATAAGCAGATGGTAATTCAGTGGGGCTGTTGTGTCTGTTTGCTCCCTGAGGTCAGGGGTTCGAGACTCTCTGCTCTCTTTTTTGCAAACAATTTATAAAACGAATATGCAGAGTGTATAAAATGAAAATAAATGAAAGATTTAAACAAAAAAGGAATAGAGAGCAGATGGTTGGTTTCTGTGAAGCTGCGTCTGGTCTTATAGTGAGGTCAGGGGTTCAAAACCCCCTGCTGCACTTTTTTGTTTTCTTTTATTATCAGCCAATACGAAATAACACAAAGTATTTAAAAAAAAGACAGAAAGTATATACAAAATAGTAGTGGAGCATAGATGGTTGTTGCGTGGGTTGCTGCTTCTAAAGTATGTGCAGAGGTCAAGGGTTCTACACCTGCTGATGTCTTTTTGTATCTTTTTTATTTGGCATCTTAATTACTTATAGCAGAATTACAAGTCACACAACACTAGCAGTTGGCTAGTGATGTGTTTAACATTAATAAGCAAGCACGAAAATATCAACCAGAATTCACAAATCAAAGAAAAGAATTAAAAATACTAGCAAAATTAAAAGAAATCTATCAAGTACATATATATGAACAGTAGACTAACTTAGGTGCAAACTATCTTTTAAAGGCCAAATTTCTCCTAAAATTAAGCTAATTATATACACACTAATCACCTATTTTATGAAAAACATATCTAACTTCACCTCTAAACGAACCACTTACCAAGTTTCAAAGCCTAAGCTTTGATATTCAGCCTCTATAACCTGCTGGTGTAAGATGACTAAAAGTGGCCAATTTACGCCAAGTTGTATGCTCAAATTTCTCACCTAAGTGTCACTAACCTCAAGGAAACAATGGGAAATATTCAAGCAACAATAAACAAACTCAAATCCCACTATAACAAGTAACAATAACAAATTACTCAAAGAATTTATATCCACTGATCAAATTAAGACAGAAACTTAACAACTATCTATTTTTTTTTTAACTTTTGAGGCAAATGAAAAATAGAATTACACTAAGTTCAACCTAACAAATAAGACGCAAATCAAACTTAGGCTGAGAATTACACCTATGGCAAATTTATAGCTATAACCAAACACAAGTTAACTTAGCAGAACATGAATTTTACAACGACAATTGACGAAAATTAGAACAAGCTAAAAGTAAAACAGCATACACAACAATCATAACAGAAAATAAGCATGTAAGATGAACAAATAAGCCACTAAACAATAAGCACATAAGCACAAAAGTATGTGAGCGTATGGTATTTGGCAGAAAAGTGTAAAGGGGAGAAGTGATTTACTTGAGTTGAGTCTGTAAACAGCCTAGTCTTGCCTCGAGCACGTCAACACCAGCCCTATGAACTTATCACATTAACCGTCAGATTATGAGTCTTGGCTTATGGTCCTCTTCCTTGGTAGGACTACCACAGTCCCAAAGAGAAAAACGCAAGGAGAAATGTCTTCTTTTGTAGCAAACCTGAAAGTAAGATGAAATAACAAGGTAACGCAAGTACCTATAAGCCTCTTAGCCAGCTTATTTGTCAAATAAGCTAGTTAACAAACTTATAGCTACAGTGAGCTTATGAAATAATAAAAGAATTGATTTTTTGGAAAATTCTTAAAAGGAACAATTTTGCAAATAAACTTAAACAACATAATGTAACACTAACCAGTAACCTAACCCATAAGCTTGGTTCTCAAACAAGCTTATAGGTAGCTTATTTGTTAGTGGATCTCAAAGATTTAAGCAAAATTTTTGAAAAACCTTTGATAAAAACAGGAAAGTAATTGCTTTTAAGATAAATTGCATTAAACTAAAGTTAACAGAAAGGTAATTTTGGAACTCAAACTTTATATAAATCAAATATTCACTACATTACACTGAAAATTGAAATTATATAAAATTTGGAACAAGCTGCTAGTTATCTTGATTACACTATATATAGAACATGAGAAGTACTAAAACCCTAAACCTAATATTATATGATCTTCCAATTTTGCCCAGCATCTTTTTTGGAATATCCAATTTTTTTGAATCCATCTCTGAGCTCCCATGTGAATTTGCAGTGTCTGAGATGATCTTGAGCGTTGAATGATGTGGAGAACACGCCAATTAATCATATCCATTGAGAGAGTCAAACCGTTTGTCTTGTTGTTGTAAACCCGTGAATTGAAGTTGACATATATTGGCTTCATGTGCTGTCGTGGATTGATTGGCACATGGGTCTTAATTTCAATTTACCCTCTTCTTTGATAATTAAAAATATGGAAAGGGATTAGGGTTCTTAGGATGAAGATGGTGATTAACTGGGATTTAATTCATCTATGGTAAAAGCTGGGTGTTTCCCCCATTAAAAATTGAATAATAGTAATTAGTTAGTGGGGGTCCAAAAAGATGTGTGGCAGGGTCAAAATTGAGTTTTGGACTGCTTTGGAAGTTTCAAAAGTGGCAAAACTCACCCCTTGTCTTTCTAAAAACTTGCAAATCGTGCTTCCCACATTTCTGGCCATTTTCTTTGATAAATTCTTTGAGCTATTGGCAGTTTCAGTCCTTATGTTTGATAAACTTGGAATAAGGACTATATTTGTCATCTTTTGGAATTTCAAGGGCCATTCTTGTAATGTAATGAAACTCTAGGTACCAAAATTGTAATTATGAGATTTACAAGGGTATAAAATGTCATTTCTTCGAAGTCGAGGGACCATTCTTGTACAATCTTCAAACTTGAGGGACATTTCTTGGAAATCAATGCTCGGGTCCGGTTCTTTGTGCGGCTTCGTTTCCCGTGTTCGTTTTTGCTTGATTCTTGTGATCTTTTGTTGATTTCACGATATATGTACCTAAAATACACAATGAACAAACACAAGCATATATTTGGGCATTTTGATGATATTTTTAGCATTTTAAGCCCGATTTGAACGATGAGACTATGTATAATTACAGTATCATCATTTTCCTTAAGGTATCACCAGCACGTGGCGCCAAGCGTTTTGGACTCAAGGGCAAGCTCAGTCCTCGTTTCATCAGACCGTTTGAAATCCTTGAATGTGTTGGTGAAGTATCATATTGTCTAGCGTTACCTCCTCAGCTATCCCATGTACACAATATGTTCCATGTATCCTTACTCAGAGGTTACAATTACCATCCATTGCACACAAGTTCGTATCCATTCGGGCATATTCGTGAGGATCTATCCTATATTGAGGAACATGTAGCAGTTCTCGACCGTCAGGATCGAGTCATGAGGAGAAAGACGATCCCATTCATCAAAATCCTTTGGAGGAACCATTCCTAGAGGGAAGCCACTTGGGAAACGGAGGAGTCTATTCGGACTTCTTACCCTCATTTTCAGCTATGATTAAGGTATGTCATTTTTAGCTTATTGTATCTCTAATTCGAGGACAAATTATTCTTTTAGAGGGGGAGAGTTGTAAAACCCGCTTTAAAATACCATAGAACATTAAATGCATGAAAATATGGTTAAATTAAAAATTTTACAGTTAATTAATATACGTCACGAATCATGAACATTTAATACGAATATTACGTATATTAAATTATTACTACAAGTATTACTTATATTAATATTATTATTATTACATGATAAGTATTTACGTATAATACTTAAAACGTAACAA
Source organism: Glebionis coronaria (assembly GCA_025667525.1). Taxonomy (NCBI): domain Eukaryota; kingdom Viridiplantae; phylum Streptophyta; class Magnoliopsida; order Asterales; family Asteraceae; genus Glebionis; species Glebionis coronaria. Next base: position 177,480,712 of record CM046874.1, read on the forward strand.
GAACAAAACACGACATGTAAAACACGAACACACTCGATAAATATTTAAGCATGAAAAATGAAAACGAAATACTAAGAGTGCTTTTGTGTGTGGCATCCAAAAGGAAAAGAAGGGAGGCCCATGGCCCGGCCCATGATTTAATCTAAGTCCTTGAACAATTACATCTCTAGTGGATTTCATAAAAACACTTTTCAGAAAATATCAAAAACCCTAAAAACTCTTTTGTTCTTCCTTCTTGGCCGTGACATACAAACACACCAAGGGGATCATTGTTTTGATCTTAATTAAAATACGGGTTTGTGTTCGTGATCATAAACCTTTAATAATCATGCGTTTGGTATCTCTTTATCCCTAAATCTTTTAATTATTTTCTATACACCAAGGGGTGTGTTTCGCTAAATTTTACTAAAATATGTTATTTTATTTTATTAGTTAATTTATTAAATTAATACATGATTAATTTAATTGAATAATAAACAAGACTTAGGTTATAATTGACATGGCCATTTAAATAAACTTTATGTTAAAATAATTATTAAAAATAAGTGTTCATGTTATAAGTACATGTACATTTAATTAATTTATATAAGAACTTAGCTTAATAAATTAATTACATTATTAACCAATGTTTAATTAAATTAATAACTATACTTTAATTTAATTACACAATAAATCATTTAAGGTAAAGTTTAATTATTATAATCATGTAATATTATTAATTACTAATTACTTATGATATCATGTATTATTATTATTAATTACTCCCTCCATCCCATATTAAGTATCTACTATAGAATTTTTTGGTGTCCCATATTAAGTGTCCGCTATAAATGTAGAATCTTGATAATTAATTTTCCATTTATACCCTTTAATATGTGGTCCAAAAGTTGTATTTTTTTTGACTTTTTGTATTAAATAAGGGTAAAATTGTCATTTGAATAACTAATAGTGGTAGGAATATAATATACCTAAAGCTTTGTGTATAAGAATCTTGGACACTTAATATGCGACGGAGGAAGTAACAATCATATGTTAAGCCTAAGTATTAAATATTATTAAACTTTACTATATAATAGTCATGACATATAATATGCTTATTAAAATTATAGCTTATATCATTTTACTTATTTAATTAGCTTATTATTAATTATGGAAACAGGTTAAATATGGAAATATCATAATTATGGAAATATACTAAATACGGAAACATGCTATTTATGGAAACATACTAGATATGGAAACATGCTATTTATGAAAACATACTAAATATGAAAACATGCTATTTATGGAAACATACTAAATATGGAAACTTTCTTTTTTTGAAAACTTACTAATTATGGAAACTTTCTATTTTTTGAAACTTACTATTTATGAAAACCTGCTGTTTTTAAAAAGTTACTCATTATGTTATAACAAGTACTATAACACTTAAAACATGAAATACACTAATCAGTAACACATGAAACACTAAGAATCACATGATAAAACAAGAACAAGTATAATAAATAATGAACACGCCAAGTGAACTAATAATCAGTAAATATAAGTTAAACAGACAACTTATTCATGTCCCTTTTATTATGTAGCTATCGTGAAGTCAGAGTGATCTTCCACTTTCGTTTTCATCCTCATTATTGAACATAAGGTACGGATCTTCCGTCCTTCAGTAAGAAAACTTTCTTCCTATACTTAGGATTCCTCGTTTGCAGCCATTTGTTTTCCTCAGTAGTTTACTTGAACTAAACTATAATTATATGATTAATATTTTAGATTGCCTGAGCTATATACATGCATGCAAGTTCCACCTAGTTATGGAGGTACCATAACCATAACACCGGAGGCACCGGTGTTATGACTCTTCCGCGATGAGAGTGATTGCTCGCGACATCCCTTTCAGTTTTTTGGCCTATTTTATTATTATCATGTGGGGCGAATGGGTGCATCCTAGGACAAGTTTAGCAAGATTACATGGTAACTATGGTGTGTTCCTTACATCCATTACATGGAGCTGATCCCTCCACCTAGACTATTATAATTAGAGGCAACCCCTCTAATTGCATGATGAGGTCACCCCTCTAAGTATTCATGCACGTTGATACTTCATGACCTATATGGGCTCCAGGCATATTTAAAATACAGTTTTTCAGTATTAAATAAACATAGGTCTTTTCAGAGTATAAACCAATTTCTAAACATACACCAGGTTTTCCAGGACTTACACTTATTCCGATGTACTTCATTTCATTTCATTTCTTGCTTATGTTTATGCTTTACATTTCATTGTCATATATCCGCACACTGAGTGTATTGCTCAGCTGTATTTTCTTTCCATGTCCCAATACGGCATGTACTAAAGGGCAAAGCTAGGATTATCAAGAGTACGTGCATTTGGATAGAGGCTCCCTTGTCTTCACTTCTTTTAATGCATTTACATACTTTTGCTTTGTTAGACATTGTTTAGTCCTTTCATACATTTCTTTACTTATGCATTGTGTGTGGAGCTTATGCATGGAACCGATGGTTGTTTCTGGTTTTCTTTATGGTCATTAATGTTTTAGACATTTACCTTGCATGCTTTGATGACACGCCATAATCACTAAGTTACAATTCACATATCCAAATGGGGCGTTACAAAAAGCAAGAAACCAAAACCCTCAAACCCTAAAATCACTTAAAGTGTAAACCTTTGCAACATTGGCTACCTTTGGTACTCCCTTGTGAAGTTTCTAAGACTTTTACTAAACCCTTGATCCTCGTATCAAGGTTTTAGCTTTGTTCTTGTTTCCTTTGTGGTTCGAATAACTCTAAACCCTAATTAGGGTTTCGGGTAATTTTTCCTAAGAATCTTGTAATGTTTATAAATCGATCCTTACGTAACCCCACTTAGGGTTTTGGATCTAGGGGTTCTAGTTATAAGATAATTACACAAGTTGTTTGAAGTGAAGTTACTACTAGCATCGTAGTGATTGTTCGTTTAACGTGTCGTGTGAGCAAACGATAGAGACGGTTATTTAACTGTTAAGTTAAGATCAAGACGCATTAATTGATTTATTCAATTAATTCAAGGTTGGTTTTAATTTGTTTTAATTGTGTGATTAATTATGTTTGTCATACTAGATCTATTTTGCTGCGTACTTATAGTTAATGGTTTAACTAGTTCTTAAATCCTAACAACTTTTTGCATAATGACACTTTTACCCTTAACTAATTAATTTACGACTTTTTTTATTTGTTGTAATAATACGTTTAAGTAAGGGTGATATGGTGAAGTTAATCTGGAAGTGGACTATTAATTTGGAACATCCAAAAATAGTAACCTGTGCTATTATTATAAGACGGATGGAGTATTAAAAAATGTTTAAAATATGTTCTAGTGGCATCAAGCATTTACATTATTTTTGGAAATACGTTTTTTACGTATTTAAAAGGATCGGTTACTCTAAGAGAGCTGGGTACGGTGCGCCATGGCTCAAGTTATGGCCATGGCGCGAGATCTATTGCTGAGCCAACCACACCCTCACTCAAGTTATGGAAAGAAAACTGGCGATAGCCAGCCAGCGTTAAGGCCATAACGCGACCCATGGCGCAGCCAACCACACCGTGGCTCGCGTCATGGGGCTGAGTTATCATTTTTTCTATTTTTTTTTTTTGAAAATTTGAAAATATATCCGTTGGGTAACGGCTAATTTTTTTTTGCTTGTTTTGACCGTTTGTAGGTGTTAAATAACCCATTTTATCACCTATTTTCACTATAATTCACACAAAAAAAAACATATACATACCATTTTTCTCCCAATATGAATGTCGGGGCTTCCGATTTGTCTGCTATTTATGAAATATATGATCAAGATGATATGGAAGATTATTCCCGATATTTTGAATATTAGGAACAAATCGAGATGTTAGACGATGAAGAGCAAGAAACTATGGGTAATTCCGTTCGTAAAGTTAGAACATTCATCCCGCGTGAACGAGAAGACGCGGAAAGAAAACTTATGGCCGATTACTTTGGTGACCTTGAAACTCCGCCAAAGTATCCGGAGGATCGATTTCGTCGAAGGTATCGTATGAGTTCTACCCTTTTTAGAAAAATAGTTCATGATATAACTAGTTGCAATGTTCAACCACTATCCCCTACTTCTATTTCTTTAAACAACGTTGTGATGCAACGGGTCGTTTAGGTTTTAGCGCAACTATGAAATGCACAGCGGCAATACGCCAAATGGCGTATGGTTCAACACCCGATTTACTAGACGAATACTTGCAAGTAGCCGAATGTTGTTCACGTGAATGCTTATGGAACTTTACCAAATGCATTTACGTGTTGTATGTAGAGAAGTATCTTAGAACGCCTACTCCTGTTGATGTAGAACATATTTATGATTTGCACAATAGGAAGCATAATCTCCCGGGTATGCTCGGGAGCATAGATTGTATGCTTTAGGAATGGGAAAACTGTCCTAAAGCCTTACATGGTCAATTTAGAAGGCGTGATAAGAAATATCCAACACTTATGCTCGAGGCAGTTACAGACCAACAATTATGGATATGGCATGCTTATTTTGGGGTGCCGGGGGCAAATAACGACCTTAAAGTTTTATATGGTTCACCGTTATTTGATAACCTTCTTTTAGACGAGTCTCCAGATACTGAATTTGTTGTAAACGGTAAAACATACAAGAAAGGGTATTATTTAGCAGATGGAATTTACCCTCAATGGTCATCGTTTGTTAAGACGTATACAATTGCAACGACCGAAAAGAAAATGAAATTTAAAAGAGTTCAAGAAAGTGCAAGAAAATATATTGAGCGAGCGTTTGGGGTATTACAAGGTCGATGGGGGATTATTCAACAACCAGCACGAAGTTACCAAGTCAGCACACTTAAATGAATCATGTATTGTGGAATCATACTACATAACATGATATTGGAAGACCAAAAGTTTGACATTGGTGAATACGACCATATGTATGCTCCGCCACAAGCAAATTTCGAACGTACTTGGGTAGAACGGTGTGAGACGTATAAAAGGAAAAACAAAGAACTTCGGGATAGGAAAGTTCACGATGATCTTCGATGTGATCTCGTTGAGCATTTGTGGAACCTTAATCATTGATGTTTTAAAAAAAAAATTAAGTTGTAATTTCTGTTCCGTGTTTTTTTTTGTATTTGTATTTTTATTATGAATGAATTGTGTTTTTAGTTTGAAATATAATTTAGAAAAAAAAAATTAAATAAAAAGTAGTGGGGTCACGATAAACCGAGAAAAGTTGGTGTTAACCAGGGAGGGGGTTTGGTGGGTTATGGGGTGTTTCTGAGTTATGGGAGAAAAAGCTGACGTGGCAGCACTTTTTGCCCACGGCTCGACTTCCACGGCTTGACTGTACCCAATGCTCTAACGATAATATTAACATTACGGGCTCGTAGTTAGAATATACTAAGAGATGATATCTATTTTCTAGAACGATGAAGAAAAGAGCCCAAACAATTTCCAAGATATGACTTATGAAGTGTTTGTGTGTTGTAGAATTTGACTATATGGTTCTTTCTGGCATGCTGAAATGAAGTGGTCTCCAGCAACCATGTCAACGTTCATACCTAGCATCAGTAAACAGTTGTCTAAAAGATTTTAATATGTAATATAACATTAACTTTTACATTTCTAGGTAAGTATTTATCTTTAAGGTCCAATATTTCGTTGTACTCCGTATTATGTTTTCATTACACATACGGTTTACTTATTTTTATCGCGTTCAAATAAAACTGACAACACGAATTAGCTTTAATTGGTATCAAATGTATACAAACTTGACTGAAACAAACCAATGTAGCATGACAAACAACACGACATACACTTGCCAACCAATTTCATAAACCATAATAACTTACTCTCAAATTTGAGAGGTCGAAGGTTCAAACATCGCTATGTGCAGTGGCGGAGGGACATAGAGACCAAAGAGGGCTTGGGCCCTCCCACAATTTTTTCACTTAGTATAATTTTTAGTGATTTTCATTTAATAAGTTAGCATTTTTATAATTTGGCCCTTCTAATTTCTACAATACTCGGTTCTGGCTCTCCCACAATAAAATTTTTAGCTCCGCTACTGGCTATGTGTATACATTTGAAGATAGTCACTGAGGTTCCATGCAATGACTCCAAGCTATGTAAAAAGGTAGTCGCATTAGGTTTAATCGGCTCGCATTATCATGTCGGAACCCATGTCATCGAGACAAAATATCAAATATCAGTTAGGAGTTAGGATCATTGCTTAGACAAATGGTCATAGAACAAACTTTAGGTCTTTAAAGTCAACACAGTTTGGGGGTATAGGCCCGTGGACCATTTAAGAAGCAGTTTGTTACATGTAAGAACCCATGAAGTGGCCATTCCTTAATGTTGGTTTAATGGCATACACAATATTATAAGAAGTTGCCATTTTTGAAATATAAATAGTATTAACCAATTCTGCATGGGCCATTTTTTAAAACCTACACTTTAGTTGTTACTAAATGTTTGAATTTATCTAGTTACGAGGTGAGATCAACGGAAAGACAAAAGTTCCTTAAGAAACATGCATCCAAAAAAGAAAAAATGAAGCAATCTCAACCATCCATTTAAATCACATTTAATAGTGTATATTAATCTTTTTAAATTTAATTAAAAAACACACTTTCATCCTATTTCTTAAAAATTAAATATCTCTCAAACCGTTAATTGTTATAAAAGAAATAATTATACCGTCACGACGGGAATTAAATTATCTTTCTATAGATTTGCACTTCTATATACTTTCGGCGAACTTTTTTTAAAAATTTTCGTAAAAAAAATCACATGTGATTCTCGAAAAATTACATGTGATTCTCGAATCATGTTTGATTTATTATTTTAAAAATCACATTTGAATTTGTCTGTCACATGCGATTTGTGAAAATCACGTGTTTTTTTTTTGACGATAATTTCAACATTATAAAATCGTTAAAAGTATATGAAAATAACCGTCTATTAAATGACAAAAATATTTTCGTTATTACTTTAAAATCACATGTGATTTATGTGAATTACATTAAAATGTTTGAATCACATATAATTCTGTCAATATATTAAAATGTTTGTTGCCATTAATGTAAAATTGTTCATTTTACCGGGGTGGAGTCCCCTTTACCAAAATAAAACATATGTAAAACAAATTGTCTTCTGAATTACACGTGATTCGGTGATAATACATGTGATTTTGCTTGCATTACATGTGATTCAAGCATTCCTAAACCGTAACTTTTTCTAACAAACCCACATTAGATGAATCACATGTGATTTTTTTAATCATGTATTATCTGTTTTCATTTATGTAAAATATATAAAACAAATTGGCTTCTAAATTACATGTGATTTTGTTTGAATCACATGTAATTCTGCTTGAATTGCATGTGATTCGGTGATAATTACATATGATTTTGCTTGCATTACATGTGATTCAAGCATTTCGAAACCTTGACTTTTTCTAACAAACCCACTTTAGATGAATCACATGTGATTTTTTTAATTATGTATTATCTGTTTTCATTTATGTAAAACATATAAAACAAATTGTCTTCTAAATTACATGTGATTTTGTTTGAATCACATGTAATTCTGCTTGAATTGCATGTGATTATGTGATAATTACATATGATTTTGCTTGCATTACATGTGATTCAAGCATTCTGAAACCTTAACTTCTTATAACAAACCCACTTTAAATGAATCACATGTGATTTTTTTAATCACATGTAATCTTGTTAATATATTAAATTGTCTGCTTGAATTACATGTAATTGGATGATAATTACATGTGATTTTGCTTGCATTGAATCACATGTAATTCGATGATAATTACATGTGATTTTGCTTGCATTACATGTGATTCAAACATTTCAAAACCTTAACTTCTTCTAACAAACCCACTTTAGATGAATCACATATGATTTTGTTTGAATCACATATAATTCTGTCAATATATAAAAATGTTTTGTTGTCATTCATATAAAATATAGAAAGTAAACTGACTTCTGAATTACATGTGATTTTGTTTTGATCACATGTAATTTTACGTGAATTACATGTGATTCTCTATGTATTTTTACATGTGATTCATGTAAAATATATAAAGCAGATTTGCTTTTGAATTAGTTATGAGTTTATTTTAATCACATGTAATTCTGCTTAAATTACATGTGATTTAATGATAATTACATGTGACTGATCCGAATAACAAGTTACTTATACTAAATTCAAAATCATAATTTTCGCCAAACCGTAAGTAATTTTTTCAAACACTTGTGATTTGTGTCAAATGACATGATTTTTACCAAATCACATGTGATTTGTGATAAATTTTCTTTTTAATGATACGTACTTCTATATACTTTCGACGATTTTTTTTTAATTTCCGCACTCACGGATCACATGTGATTTATTATTTTATAAAGCACACGTGAATTTGTAAAATCATTTACAATTTAAGGATTTCTGAAATCACACGTGATTTGTTACTTTAATATCACATGTAAAATTATGAAATCACATGCCATATATGGAATCACACATGCATTTTAGAAATAGAAATCACAATTGATTTTGCAAATTACTAGCGATTTTACAAATTATGTGTAATTTTTTTGATGAAAATTTCAACAAAAATCATCGAAACTATATGAAAAAGCTAGTGGCGTAACTTGTTACGTGTTTACATTCGACTATGTAAATAATTACACTAATAAATAAAAATAAAAGTAATTTATTTATTCTGTAAAAAAATTTAATTTTTTTATAAAAAAATCACAAGTAATTTTTCCGAATCACATGTGATTTTTATAATCGAAAATCGCAATAATAAAAAATCGTCAAAAATATATCAAAGTGCATATCTACTGAAAGTTAAGATTTTTTCCGTCGCAATGGTGTATTTTTTGTAATCTGACGATTTATCGTTTGAAAGATATGATACTTTTAAGAAAAAGGTGAAAGATGAGTTTTTATTTTTTGATAGAAAAAATGAATGGTTGAGATTGATTCCTTTCACCTTTTGTTGGTTCATGTTCTATCTAGAACTCATCTCTCAATAGAAATTATGCATCAATCAAAGATTAAAGGAACAAATCTGGACCCTTCAATCTTTTCTTCATCCAACAGCTAAAAACAAATCTTGCACCATATAAAAAACCTAAAAACACTAATATTACCTCATTTGATCAAATTTATTTCTCTCTCTAAAACATTCACCCCGCTTTGATCTTTTTCTCTCTCTACAACCACCCAACCCCGACCCAACCACCACCATTCCGACCGCCGCCACCACCCCGACAGCCACCACCCTCGACCATCACACCACCACCACCGCATCTTTTTCGCTGGAAATCAATGCACCACTACCTCAACCACCACCAAATAGATCTAATTCAACAAAATATGAAATGGGTGTTTACAAAAAATGATTATCAGGCAATTTGCCACCTAGGTTTTGTTTATATGTGGTTATAATCAAATGGGTTATTGTTAATTTTTTTTTAAGTTTAAAAAAAATGATCTTTTTAGTGAAATAATGATGAATTATGAGTTTTGGTCACATAGATGATTGTAGAAGATGGTTATGTTAAAAGGGTTAGTGTCAAATTTTGATAAAGGTTAAATTTTTAGATTTTATGATGTTGAATCTGAGAAAGATGATGCTATGAAAGAAGTTGAAAGTACAGACGTAAGTCACATGTGATTATAGTGAATCACATGTGATTTTGCTCTGTGTCTGTTCGGTTATTAATATGCGAAAATCACATGTGATTTTGAAAAAATCACATGTAATTTGTATGAAAGTTACATGTAATTTTGGTAAGTTATTTAGTGATTTTGATATCAAGTAGTATCGTCATAAAGAAATGAAAATCATATATGGTTTTGGTGAAGTACTTGTGATGTTGGTCTGAACTTGTTTTGTTATTATTAAATAGAAATCACATGTGATTGTCTAACAGAATCACATGTTATTTCTATTTTGTGATAAGTTTAATGTGATTCTATTTTTGATGTACAAGTATAAAAACGCCAAGAGCAACTATATATGAGCATAAAGAAACACCTTGTAAATCAATATATTGGATGAAGAGAAAGTTGATAAAAGAAGAAAGTTTGCGAATACTATAAACTGAAGGCGGGCAAGAATACCAAAGCAACTTGGCCAAATAATCGAAAAGCAAGGAGAAAGAAGAAGGTGACACCAGTTATTGAGGTTCAAAAACTTTTTTATTTTTTAAATCTATGTATTATCGAATAGTTACTTGACTAGATTTTATTTTACAATAAGTACATGAATAACATGAAATTTAAGCAAGCTCACATGTAATTATCACTTAATTACATGTAATTCTAGCTTAATTACATGTAATTAAAACAAAATCACATGTAATTCAGAAGCCATTTGTTTTATATATTTTACGTGAATTGTGACAGACATTTTCATATATTGACAGAATTACATGTGATTCAAACAAAGTCACATGTGATTCATCTAAAGTGGGTTTGTTAGAAGAAGTTAAGGTTTAAAAATGCTTGAATCACATATAATGCGAGCAAAATCACATCTAATTATCACTGAATACCATGTAATTCAAGCATAATTACATGTGATTCAAACAAAATCACATGTAATTCACATATTTTACTTGAATGACAACAGATATTAATGTGATTCAAACAAAATCACAATTTAATATAATGACAAAATTACATGTGATTCAAACAAATCACATGTCATTCATTTAAAGTGGGTTTGTTAGAAGAAGTTAAGGTTTCAAAATGTTTGAATCACATGTTATGCAAGCAAAATCACAAGTAATTATCACCGAATCACATGTAATTCAACCAAAATTACATGTGATTCAAACAAAATCACATGTGATTCATCTAAAGTGGTTTAAGGTTTCGAAATGCTTGAATCACATGTAATTATCATCGAATCACATGTAATTTAAGCAAAATTACATGTGATTCAAACAAAATCACATGTAATTCAGAAGCCAATTTGTTTATATATTTTACATGAATGACTACAGGCAATTTAATACATTAACATAATTACATGTGATTCAAGCAAAATTTCATCTGATTCATCTAAATTGTTTTTGTTAGAAGAAGTTAAAGTTTCGAAACGTTTTAATCACTTGAAATACAAGCAAAATCACATGTAATTCAAGCAAAGTTATACAAAATCACATGTACTTCAAATGACAATTTGTTTTATATATATTTTACATGAACGACAACAAAAATTTTAATATACTGACAGAATTACATGTGATTCAAACAAAATCACATGTGATTTAGTACGAATCACATGTGTGATTTAGTACGAATTACATGTGATTTAGTGCAAATCACATGTAATTTTATAACCTACAAAAAAATATGCAAACAACAATACCACATGAATCTTTGTTACAACCCGATAGGCTACTATCAAAATAACAAACAGTCTAGTGCAAATATAAACACATTGGAATCTCAATAATATTGAACAATATTTTATTTAAGAGAAACAACAATATCCATACTAAAATGTATATGTTGTGGTTTGTTGGACTCAAAATCTTCAAGTTTCTCTTCAACTTCAGCTTTCACTCATCTATTTTCTCCTCAGATTCAACAACATATCTAATCGATTTGAATATAACAGTTTTAATGATGTTCCTCTTTGCTCTTATGCCATCTAAACAAGCATTTAACAATTGAGTCATTACATCAAACAGTTGGTGGGTATGTGTGACGGATAATGATTTGATGATGATGTGAGGTTGATGCATACCAGATCGATGTTGTATTCACATGGCATATGTGGTCGACCGCGGCGAAGAGTGGTGGATCACAACCGTTAACCACGATGGTGCTGCGACAACGGTTTGATTGGGGTTTTAATGGAGTGTGTCTTTGTAACAGGTGGGGTGGGTGTGATGGCGGTAACAGGTGGGGTGGGCGCGATGCCGGTGGTGGGTGTGATGGTGGTGTTGCGTCGGTGGTGCGATGGCGATAGTGGTGGTGAAGGGTGTTAGTGTGTGTTTTTTGTCCGTGTTTTTAGTGTGTGTATTGTAACAGGGAGAGTGAAATTTTATTTTTTATATCTAAATTATAGGATGGTGGAGATCATTTTGGAATGAAGGGTCAAGATGGCTTCCTTTGATTTTTTTGGTGTGTGTTCCTTAGGGAACTTTTGTCTAACTGATGATTGTATTACTTTTTGAGAAAAACGACTTAAAAAGGAGAAGATGTCAATAAAGCACGAGATATTACAATACATAAAGTGTTTGTATTCAACATATTTTGCAAAATTTGACCTTCTAGTTCCTTTACGCATACCGGACTAAGACCTGAGATGGTTATCAGCACTAGGTGGCAGTCGAGTCGTGTTTGTGTTGATCAATCGAGTTTATTGATTAGTGGGTTATTATAACTTTTACTCAAACACGATTTATTTAATAATCGTGTCAAAAAACTAAACTCAAACCCAAATCTGCATAACACATGTAACCCGTTTGTAACTTGTATAGCTTATTTAAGTAAATAAGTCAAGGCGGTGAATAAAGTCAAAGCGATAAATAAGGTCAAGGCTGTGAATAAGGTTGGTGATTTATCGATTAAATTAATTTATGTGATAAAATGATATAAAGATATAAAAAATAATAAATAGAACATACTGATAACTATGTAACATTTTCAATGATGGATAAGTTATTATCGTAATTCATTCTATTAAATAAATAACAAAATGCATTCTAGTCCAAATACAACATAAAATGCAACATTTTCAATGATGTACGAATTATTATCGTAATTCATTCTATTAAATAAATAAAAAATACATCTAGTCCAAATACAACATAAAATTAAAGTTTTATATTTTATTGTAAAAGATTATATATGTAACATAATTAAATGAGTTCACGTATCGACCTGTTTAATACTATATACTCAACCTTAACACGACTCATTTATTAAACATGTTATCCTATTTGACTTGTTTTTGTCCCACATCTGTTTATCCTCAAACCAAATCTGTTAAACTTCGTATTCATGTCATTTATATCGTGTCGGTAATTGTCACGGATATTTGGAAGAGTGACACTGCCTTTAAATATCTCTACCCTAAATTATACACTTTGATCTCCTACAAAAATGATTTGGTTGGTACAACACTCTCTAGGGACCCCATTACTCGATCCTTTCGTAGAGTCCCGAGGGGAGGCGCGAAACAGTATCAACTTAATGCTCTTTTGTTAAACATCAAAGGTGCCCCTCTTGCTGATATGTCGGATAGATGAGCGTGGACTTTGGAGGGATCTGGTGAGTCATCCGTAGCATCAATAAGAAGACTCATTGATAAACACTTTCTTCCAGATGTCGCATCTAAAACAAGGTGGATATCTCAAGTTCCTATCAAAGTCAACATTCACGCTTGGAAAGTGAAGTTAGACGGATTACCTATTAGACTTAATATTTCGAAACGAGGAATACATATTGATTCTATTTTATGTCCTACTTGTGAGATTGCGGTTGAATCTTCGAGCCACATTTTCTTTTAGTGCAAGATTGCTACTGAATTGTTCCGTATGATTACACGTTGGTGGAATGTTTCTTTCTTAGAGTTATCTTTGTTGTACAATACCGAAAACAAACCCAAAGTTCGATAACGCGGAACCGCTAGATCATGAGTTTATCGACAGGGACGGAGCTAGGGGTTCCCGCGGGTGCCCGTGACCCCTATGGATTTTATATGTGTAGTGTTAATTTGTGAAGAAAATATCGATTTTTTCTAAATTAATCTTAAATGCATCCAGTCAATCGGAACGTGTTTCTACCCTTCGTTTTAATTCACCTTTTATATATGTTATATTATGGTTTAAAAAATTTTGTGCACCCGGTCATATTTCATCCTGGCTTCGTCCCTGTGTATCGAGCACAAGTAGCGAACACGAGAGACTACAAAGAACCGACAAATATATGCACACGGTATACCCTCAACTACCTCTTTATTAATAACCCTAATAAAGACTACACTGAGGAAGAAGAATACAATGAACTAGGATCCCCCTTCATCTCTATTTTTAGAGATGAGGGGGTAGGCACTACCTTAAGTCAAATAGGAAACTTCCTATAAACCAACTTAAGGAGGTTAGCCTAAATACTTCCTAATACAAGTCTATTCCTAATCTATATTATAAAGTACACTTAAGTCCCTAAACTATATTTAAGTTTACTACTAATATTCCAACAATTTCCACCTAAGGAGTAACACTTAAACATAACCGATATTCAACACCTTTTACCGATGTTGGAACCTCGGACCCGGGACCACCTTGTAAACCAGGCATTATACTTCTGTAATTTCCCTAGATTAGCTTCCATAGACTCCTTCACGTTCTTCTTCTCAGCAACATTACCCTTCGCACCCTCTTGACCAGGTACTCCGGTTACCGTAATGTTTGCCCCCACCTTTATACCAAGATGTACATTTTCCTGCTCATTTACCAAGAAGCCCGTGTTTGTCTTTTATTCAGGTTGTTTGTCCTCCAACCGTCTTTGAGCCACTGCAGCATGATCGTTAATAACCTAGAAAACCTTAGCTTCACGACCCCCTTGAGCTCCCTGCAGTTCCACCTCAAACCGTATTCGAGCCACTGCAACATGATCATTACTATCCTGAAAAACCTCAGCTTCACGATCCTCTTGAGCTCCCTGCAGTTCCACCTCAAACCAAACACGTTTATTAACATGTACTCCATGGACTCTTATTTTAACACTAGGACCAAGTTGTTTGAACCCAACTTGTTTAGAACCTCCATGCTTGTGTACATTAAACCCATCGAAATTTTTGATGTCAAACCTAGTTATAGAACTAGTCATTCTTCTTTATCCCTTTGTTGTTTGCTAAACCTTGTGAAAAATCTCACAATCACAAACGACAAAGTCCCTTCGGTAATTCGCTAAACCTTGTGATATATGAAACCTCACAATCACGAGTTACGAAGTCCCCTTGTATAAAGAAAAACCCTTGCTTTATCGATATAACCCTAAGAGAAACCTTCTTAGAAATCGATCAAACCAAGTAACCCTTCAAAAGAACACCCTTTTTACTTAAATATCGATTGAGCCTTGGAAATTAACCTATCCAATAAATCGACAACCCTTGAATCAAGAAAGTACCCGACTCCTTTTGAAGTAACCCTTGTCGTACTTTTAATTTTGGAAAACCGATCTCTAATAACCTAAGAGATCTTGCAACCTCGACAAGTCTTGAACCTTCTTTAACCTTGCTACAAACCTTGTCAAGTTGTTTCTTAACCAACTTTACCGACAAGCCTCACAAGCCGTGTGCAATATACCCGTTGTTGCGTAAAACCTTTTCTTACAAATCGAATTTATTAGAAAACCTCTAAACCCTCGATCACGAACAAGCAACCCGATCGTAAACTTGAATACCCAAGCAAACCACGATCAAACTTGAACCACAAGAAAATACCCTTCTTGCCAATCGAATTTATTAGAGAACCCTAAAACCTCGATTTCGAATAAGTCAATCTGATCGCTAGCTTGGAACCTACGAACCACGATCTAAACTTAAACCACAAGAAGTAAAAACAACTCCGCAACAATAAACACCTTCGAAATATTGATCGACTTTAAACACAAATATCGATCAATAGTGAAATCGGTTTTTATTTTTAAAAGTATGGCATTCAACGATTACCTAAACCACTTTAACCCTTCATTACACGTTTTAAAAAAAAATCCAAAAACGACAAATCAAATCTAGATTCATAGATTTAATTAATGAAGTTTAGTATACTCCAAAAGTAATCGAAGACCCACCACCTTTGTAGTCTTCTGTTCACATAGGATTCAATACTATAGTATTCGAGTATGTAACCCACGTCACTTTAATTCACATAAAACTACAACGATCGCTACTACAATGATCGTTCATCGACCGTAAACTTAAAAACCGATTTTTAAATTGAAATCGAACCTCGATACGATCGAACTCGTAATCTAGCAATCGATCTTCGGAGACCATAATAATTGTGGCTCTGATACCACTTGTCGTACGATACCGACAACAAACATGAAGTTCGATAACGCGGAACCGCTAGATCATGAGTTGTATCGAGCACAAGTAGCAAACACGAGAGACTACAAAGAACCGAAAAATATATGCACACGGTATACCCTCAACTACCTCTTTATTAATAACCCTAATAAAGACTACATTAAGGAAGAAGAATATAATGAACTAGGATCCCCTTTCATCTCTATTTATAGAGATGAGCGGGTAGGCACCTCCTTAAGTCAAATAGGAAACTTCCTAGAGACCAACTTAAGGAGGTTAGCCTAAATACTTTCTAATACAAGTCTATTCCTAATTTATATTACAAAGTACACTTAAGTCCCTAAACTATACTAGTATTTAAGTTTACTACTAATATTCCAACAATCTTCATACTAGGAATTGCTATCTTGGCTCTTGAATCTTCGCTTCCCGTCCAAGCATAAACAGCTTCTTGAAGGAGTCTGCTACATTCCACGGTGGCTTCTCTAGATCTTCCGCAACAAAACTATTTTCGGAATAGATGCTCCTCTTAAATCTCAATTGTTTGACGACGTGATTTCTCGTTCTTTTATTTGGTGTCGTCATAGATGTAAAGGTTCTTTTATCTAGTTAGATTGACTTAAAAACCCTCGTCTTGTAGCTTTGTAAGTTTTAACTTCTTGCTAGTTTGTTGACAATATTTCGCCGTTCAAAACAAAATTTATCACCCCTAATCAGCACCCCAAGCCAATATTAATAATCAGACCATGAGCAAATGAGATGTTTAAACATAAATAAGTTAAACGGGTCGAACATGTAAAATACGCATAAACATATAACACACTACACTAACACGATATACAATTGCCAGCCAATTTCATAAATCGTAAAAACTGTAATGAATTCGGTTCACACAAGTTATTCTCAATGCACATATGATGTCAAACAAACAATAACAGTATCAAATGAATTTCGCAAACACAATAAAATACAAATCAAGCCCGAGAAGTATCTTGTTTCGTCGCGCTTGAAGCCTCAGATAAACAAATCCGTGAGGATGATCAAGAATCAGATGAATTAACAAATTAGCAAGTTATGCAGATGCTCAAGTAAAGACTTTGCCTTTCGTTGAGCCCTTTCTGACCCATTCTTTGCCAGTTCCATTAATGGGATTACTGCACCGAGCCTACTTATACAAGCAAGATTGTCACTATCTCTCTTGCATAAAGAAAGCAAGATCGAAGTAGCATTTTCCTTGTTTCTTGGAATACCAGTTCTAGTAAGATCAATTAAAAGAGGAATTGTGCTAGCTTTGACTATTGCTGCTTTAGCTTCTTGGTGACTACTGGCTAGCAAGAACCGAAAGTATAGTTAACGACTTGTCAACCATACAACTACTTGAATCAGTCAACATTTTCAGAAGAACCACAATGATCCCTGCCCTCACAGCGCGTCCCTTATTTCCTTGATAAACGCAAATATTAAACAAAGCTGTTGCAACATCTTTCTTGCCTATAGTGCTTCCATTTTCAAGAAGATTAACTAAAGCGGGAATAGCACCTGATGCACCAATTATGATCTTATTCTCATTAGCAAGTGACAAGCTAACAAGGGTTGCGGCTGCATTTTCTCTAGTTTCCATTGTTCCAACTCTAAGTAGTTGTACTATAGAAGGCACCACATTGGCAAGCATTATAAGTCCCTTATTGTTTTCGTATATAGAAAGATTAAGTATTGAGGTGACTGCATTTTCTTGAGTGACGCTATCTTCAGAATTTAATAAACTCACAAGAACCGGGATTGTTCTTGCTTCAGCAAGTAAGATTCGGTTGTCTGTGCTTCTTTTAGATAAAGATTTATGTCAGACAATGCAGGCCTTCGTTCTTCAAGTGATTGGCTTGAAAGGTTTCTCACAAGCAATTCAATATGCTCTACATCTTGACTTACATCACGAAAAGACCCGTCACTTCTTTTCAGTTTCCTGTTTGCTAACAGAGTTGGCTGCTCCACGTTATGATTAATACACCATTGTGCAATCAAACTCCTTAACACGTAGTTAGGTGTTAAAGTGACGTTTTTTAGTTTCTGTTGAGTTTTTGGGCATGTTGTGTTTCCTCCGTCGATCCATCTTTGAATGTATGATCTTTCGTAAGTCTGCAAGAAATGAAAAGGTCATTAATCAAAGAACAAAACACTAAAAAACACTGAGGCAAACGCTTTTTAAGTTTTAACTAAATCTTTTCGTCACGCTGAAATGAAGTGGTCTCCAGCAAACATGTCAATGTTCATACCTAGCATCAGTAAACAGTTGTCTAAAAGATTTTAATATGTAATATAACATTGAGTTTTACATTTCTAGGTAAGTATTTATCTTTAAGGTCCAATATTCCGTTGTACTCCGTATTATGTTTTCGTTACACATACGGTTTTCTTATTTTTATGGCGTTCAAATAAGATTGACAACATGAATTAGCTTTAATTGGTATCAAATGTATACAAAATTGACAGAAACAAACCAATGTAGCATGACAAACAACACGACATACACTTGCCAACCAATTTCATAAACCATAATAACTTACTCTTACTCTCAAATTTGAGAGGTCAAAAGTTCAAACATCGCTATGTGTATACATTTGAAGATAGTAACTGAGGTTCCATGCGGTGACTCCAAGCTATACAGAAAGGTAGTCGCATTAGGTTTAATCGGCTCGTATTAGGAAAAAGATTCTCTCAAGTTGAAGATAACTTGATAGGTCAAGTTCTCTAATCATAACAAAGATAAATAATGTGAACCACATGCATTTCACTAAAAGAAAAACTTTTATATATTTATATAAATTCTAATTGGCCAACATCAATCAAGTTATTTTCAACTTGAGAGGATTTTGATCCCTCATATTATCATGTCGGAACCCATGTCATCGAGACAAAATATCAAATATCAGTTAGGAGTTAGGATCATTGCTTAGACAAATGGTCATAGAACAAACTTTAGGTCTTTAAAGTCAACACAGTTTGGGGGTATAGGCCCGTGGACCATTTAAGAAGTAGTTCGTTACATGTAAGAACCCATGAAGTGACCATTCTTTAAGGTTGGTTTAATGTCATACACAATATTATAAGAAGTTTCCATTTTTGAAATTAGCAAATATAACAATTCTGCATGGGCCTTATTTTAAATCTACACTTTAGTTGTTAGGTACCAAATGTTTGAATATATCTGGTTACTCTAGAATAATAAATGACTATGGTAAAAAAATTCAAGGGTCGATCAAGACCTTTGAAACTAATAGAGATTACAAATCTTGATTTTTCAAAAACGTGGTAGATTATAATATTACAAATAATGTTTAAAATAATATTACAAATAATGTTTAAAGATATAG
The DNA here is from genome assembly GCA_025667525.1 of Glebionis coronaria. Lineage (NCBI taxonomy): Eukaryota > Viridiplantae > Streptophyta > Magnoliopsida > Asterales > Asteraceae > Glebionis > Glebionis coronaria. Next base: position 177,500,207 of record CM046874.1, read on the forward strand.
TAATAAAATTTCTAGACGTTAGGTTTGCTATTTCTGAAACCAAAAATAACTTCTTGTACTTTTACTTTGCTTGTTTATACATCATTGGCTAAAAGCATGTTGAGAATTGTTAGATATTCATGTCCATGGATTTTTTTTTTCATTTTTTTCCCCTCTTTTGCTCAAAATTTTGTAATGCATACGGTTATTTGGAGTGACAAAATTGGACGAGGGTTTTTGTATTTAAGTCGTTCGGGGTGTCGGGGAGAATAGGTTTTTGACTCAAATACGCGTCAAACGGGTGTTTTTGTAACCTTTCTATTATTTTCTTTGGCCATCCAAAACGTGTACCTAATGAATTTCGAACCTGACACATTTTGTAAGTGCATACACTGCTTTTAGAGTGTCTAATGCTTGATGGGTTCAAACCAAGCGATAGGATCTACATTTTTGTAAAACTGATAGTCTACTAGACCAGTGGATTTTTTTAAAACTAAAAATGGTCCAACTTACACATCGTAGTTTTGTATTTGAATAATATCACATTTGATTTCAAATCATTAACTAATGATTGTATTACTTTTCAAGAAAAAAACGAGTTAAAAAGGTGAAGATGTCAATAAAGCACGAGACATTACAATACATAAAGTGCTTGTATTCAACATATTTTGCAAAATTTGACCTTCTAGTTCCTTTACGCATACTGGACTGAGACCTGAGATGGTGGTTATCAGCACTAGGTGGCAATCGAGTTGTATTCGTATTGATTTGATCGGGTTCGTTGGTTATCGGGTTATTGTAACCATACTAAAAAACGACCTATTTAATAATCGTGTCAAGAAACTCAACTTTAATCCAAATCTGCATAACACATTTAACTTGTTTGTGACCCGTTTAACTTGTTTAAGTGAATAAGGTCAAGGAGATGAATACGGTTGGTAGTTTGTCGACTAAACTAATTTATGTGAAAAAAATAATATAGAGATGTAAAAAATGATAATACTGATAATTATGCACATTTTTAAGGATGTATGAGTTATTATCGCAATTCATTTCTATCAAATAAATAACAAAATATAACTAGTCCAAATACATCATAAAATTAAAATTGTATATTTTATTTTTAAAAGCTTATATATATAATATAATTAAAGGAGTTCACGTATCGACTTGTTTGATTTATATTCAACCTAAACACGACCCATTTATTAAACAAGTTGACCTGTATTTGTTACAAACCTGTTTATCCTCAAACCAAACTTGTTAAACTTCGTGTCATCTCAACCCAAACATGTTAAACTTCGTGTCATCTATCATGTTCGTGTCATTTATCATGTCGTGTTGGTAAGGTAATTGTCACCCACAATCAGCACCCAAGCCCATATTCAGATCATGAGCAAATGAGATGTTTAAACATAAATAAGTTAAACGGGTAGAACATGTAAAACATGCATAAATATATAGAACATGACACCAACACGATATACAATTGCCAATCAATTTCATAAATCGTAAAAACTGTAATGAATTCGGTTCACACAAGTTATTCTCAATCCACGTATGATGTCAAACAAACAATAACAGTATCAAATGAATTTCGCAAACACAATAAAATACAAATCAAGCCCGAGAAGTATCTTGTTTCGTCGCGCTTGAAGCCTCAGATAAAAAAATCCGTGAGTATGATCAAGAATCAGATGAATTAACAAATTAGCAAGTTATCCAAAGATGCTTACTTACAAGTGTTGAACTTGTTGAGCCCTTTGCAGATGCTCAAGTAAAGACTTTGCCTTTCGTTGAGCCCTTTCTGACCCATTCTTTGCCAGTTCCATTAATGGGATTACTGCACCGAGCCTACTTATACAAGCAAGATTGTCACCATCTCTCTTGCATAAAGAAAGCAAGATTGAAGTAGCATTTTCCTTGTTTCTAGGAATACCAGTTCTAGTAAGATCAATCAAAAGAGGAATTGTGCTAGCTTTGACTATTGCTGCTTTAGCTTCTTGGTGACTAGCAAGAACCGAAAGTATAGTTAGGGACTCGTCAACCATACAACTACTTGAATCAGTCAACATTTTCAGAAGAACCGCAATGATCCCTGCCCTCACAGCGCGTCCCTTATTTCCTTGATAAACGCACAGATTAAACAAAGCTGTTGCAGCATCTTTCTTGCCTCTAGTGCTTCCATTTTCAAGAAGATTAACTAAAGCGGGAATAGCACCCGATGCACCAATTATGATCTTATTCTCATTAGCAAGTGACAAGCTAAAAAGGGTTGCGGCTGCATTTTCTCTAGTTTCCATTGTTCCAACTCTAAGTAGTTGTACTATAGAAGGCACCACATTGGCAAGCATTATAAGTCCCTTATTGTTTTCGTATATAGAAAGATTAAGTATTGAGGTGACTGCGTTTTCTTGAGTGACGCTATCTTCAGAATTTAATAAACTCACAAGAACCGGGATTGCTCCTGCTTCAGCAAGTAAGATTCGGTTGTCTGTGCTTCTTTTAGATAAAGATCTTATGTCAGACAATGCAGACCTTCGTTCTTCAAGTGACCGGCTTGAAAGGTTTCTCACAAGCAATTCAATATGCTCTACATCTTCACTTACATCACGGAAAGACCCGTCACTTCTTTTCAGTTTCCTGTTTGCTAACAGAGTTGGCTGCTCCACGTTATGATTAATACACCATTGTGCAATCAAACTCCTTAACACGTAGTTAGGTGTTAAAGTGACGTTTTTTAGTTTCTGTTGAGTTTTTGGGCATGTTGTGTTTCCTCCGTCGATCCATCTTTGAATGTATGATCTTTCGTAAGTCTGCAAGAAATGAAAAGGTCATTAATCAAAGAACGAAACACTAAAAAACACCGAGGCAAACGCTTTTTAAGTTTAACTAAATCTTTATTTACCTGTCCAGTGGAGACGATAACAGGATCGCGCATCAATTCTAAAGAAATAGGACAAAGGAAATCAACAGGAATAACAGGCACATCCGACTTCTTACTTCCATCCGCGTTCTTGTTCGTTGAACTATCACCGCCATCAACATCAGTAATCTTCAACAAAGACTTGGAACTTTCCAACTGATAACCCATTTCATTCTGATTATCCCCTTCAGAAACATCTTCTTCCAATAAACTTTCCACCTTTATTTCCACCTCCAGATTATTCACGTTAACCGTCTCTTCCACAGGACGAACCTCCTTATCCGAATTTAGAGGCCTGCCATATCTTTCCCTTGCTCGTCGCAGCTGACCTCTCACTAAATCAACCTGAGTTTAGAAAACATCATCAATAAAACATTCCAAAAACAAACTCGCAACATAACCATAACTATAAACATATCCTCACTTGTTCTTGAACTTCCTCTGAGATATCAAAATGATCATACGGCAAATTCGCCAACGCCTTTTCCAACTTCGAAGTAACACATTGGAATTGAAAGGCAATTTTCTTGGCTACCCCATCCTTTAATCAAAAGAATTATACAGATAAGTTATCCACATAATAATGTTATCTAGCTTATGCATAGACATTAGGTTCTCTTTTACACCAACACCAAAATTTTTACTGTATATCAGTTTCTTTTCTATAAAACAATTTATCTACATAACAATGTTATCTTTAGCCTATGAATAATACAGTAGGGAACTATAGGTCAATTCCCGATTCTGATTACGTGGTTACAGAATTTTTATAAACAGTAATCAACTTTCAGTTTTTGTGCAGTAATAGTAATTTTATACTTTTTACCAATTACACGTTGAGGCGTGTAATTGGATAATTGCACAAAAGTTATAATCACTACACAAAAATTGAAAGATGAACGCCTTTTTATAATAACCTTGGTACTAGTGTTACCAGAATGAGGAATTGGCCTATAGTTTGTTACTTTATTATCTATAACCAGAGACGGAACCAGGGTAGGTCTCAAGATCCGAGACACATCGGAAAACCTCAATTTTTCCTAAATGCACATTCCTTTTTATAAATTTTAGTAAATGCACCTGGTCAAATTTTGTCCGGGTTTCGTCCCTGTCTATAACATGATCAAATAACATAAATTCAAACACTTACCGGAGCAACATTCCGATCAAAACTAGCAGCAACAATAAGCAGCTTCTTAGCACCTTGTACCGCAACAATCATCTCATCAAAACAATGATGAGATTCATTAAACCCACCGGCAAAATCCCTAATTTCCTCAAACAAATGGGACAACAACGCAACTCGTCGAGATAAGTCAGTGCAATCCTTCTTAAACTCTCCAGAGAACCCGCTAGGTGACGTCCTGCTGACGTCACGGACTAGGCGGAGTAGCGATTGGATTGCAGCCAGGACGGCGGGTGTTGTGCCGGCCATTGCTGAGTTATTGGTATGCTACTACTATGTGTATGTGTGTGTGAAAATGAAATGGTTTTATAAAATTTATAAAAATGATTGATTGGTTTTATAAAATGAAAATGAAATGAATAAAAAAATGGGAGAGAGGATTGAGGCGAGATTCTCGGTGGAAGAAGAATAAGAAGAAGGATTATTGTTTTTTGTTTTTTTTTTTAATTTTATATGAATGAGTTGTTGAAAGGGTTGACAGTTGTAAAGGGGAATATTTGTGAGGAGGAATGGAAATGTTGTGGTGATTTCTTGCCAATAATTGGCTCATTCATTGTAAACCACATACTACATTTCACATTGTTTCTAACTCCATAGTCCATACAAACTTGAAAAACAAATGAGTAATGATTTGCTATTTTGGATAAAATGTTCATGATTTGTTTTTCTAGCAACAAAAAACATGATATGTGGATCTTATTAATTTTCATTTATATATTTACTATTGGTTTGTAATAGGATGCATTTCAGGTTGGGTTTTAAATTGACGGGTTAAGTTTGGCAGGTTAACGTGTTAGACAATCTCAACGCAAATCTAATTCATTTAAATAATCAGATCAATTATTTAAATCTTAATCTGTTTATACATGATCTAAACCTGACCAATTTAACCCGTATATATATATGTTTAGGTTGGCCGATTAAATAGATTACATGGGTTACATAGGTTACACGAGTTTCGATTGACTCATTTAACCTATTTAATATATAAAGTTGTCACATTACATGAGTTAAACATGTTAAATGCATATTTGGCGGCTCGTTTAACCCATTTCACCTATATAATTAAATATAAATAGTTTCTAATATAAGAAAAATATCTTAAACAGGTTCACGGGTCGGCCCGTTTATTTTTTTTTCAACCTGAACCTAACTTGTTTAATAAATGGGTCAAATGAGTCGACCCAAAACTGACCCAAAGTCTATTTATGCTCGACCTGAACCTATTAATTTTCATGTGGGGTCAATGAAAACAGTTACAAATCTCTCTTATGTTCTTGTTTGTTCATCACCATTGTTAACTTTACATGGTATCAGAGCTACAAGTGGCTCAAATTCACCATTAAACACCTCAAAATATAATGTAACAAAGCACATAGTTCAATCAATGAAAATGGTTACAATTCTCTCTCATTTTCTTGTTTGTTCTCACCATTGCTAAATTTACATGGTATCATAGCTACACTGGGCGCTCAAGTTTACCGTTGAACACCTCAAAATACACCATTAAAACCATTTTTCACTATTACTTTGTCTTTTGATTCAATTGATTGTTTATAATCAATCAAAACTGTTTTTTGTTTAAGAAACAGTTTGAATCGCTCGTTAAAGAACTATTTGTTGTGTATTAGTTCTTAAGTATAGTTTGTTGTTCTTAATGGTTACTATCTGAGGTAATTTGGTGAATCTTGGTTGTTTCGCTAAGAAAATCAATGGATTTAAGTAATCTGTTGTATGTTCACCCATCAGACGGTCCTGGTTCGTTAGCAATTCATGAAAAGTTTGCTGGGTCTCAAATTTAAATTTATGGTTCATGGAAAAGATCTATGGAGATTGGGTTGTTTATCAAAAGGAAGTTAGGTTTTGTGAGATGTACAACTCGAAGACATCTTAATCTTCATGTTGATACAAAAGTTGGAGTAGACCGAGCTTGACCCAAAGTAGGCTTAATTTGGGTTCTTGTAGACTCCGGCTCTTACACCAAGTGAAATTTGCTTTGAGGACCCTGCGCACTAAACAGACACCGTTAGGCTTACCGTGGGTTTGTGACCCACGATTAGACTCCGGCGTGAGAGTAAGTAATCGATTTGAGTATGTAGTGTTTAGGGTATTGTGTGTATCGTGCCTTTGTGGAACCTATGGGGTTCCTTTTATACCCGAGAGAGTCCTGACTGGGCTTTCCTACTCTTGCGGCCAAAAGAAGAGATAATGACCTAAAATAGTTTGATCCTTATCGCATAACCAAGGAAAGTGTATATCTATTCCCTTTAGGCGAATATATCTATATGATAGATTATACTCTTGTCTGATCCTGTCGCGCTGCGACAAGGACCCGGCTAAGTAATTAACCTTATGTGCGACAACAGCTTACCGGGCCTCTTGGCTTGCGCGTGCATCGCATAAGCATTCAATCCTTTCCTGATGGTTGCGGGTAGTACCCGTGGGTCGGACTACCCAGCCCGACTAGGGACTATACGTCATCATGTCCCCCCAGTCTAGTGGTCGCAAGTTCCAACCGCGGCTTCCAGACTATAATTTAACTAGAACACTCACATAGTCCATATATGAACAAAGATTTCAAACATTCCCGCCAAGAAGACACTCATACCCCTTTTACTTAACCTCCTCGGTACCCAGGAAAAGCGCCTGCCACGTCATAGTTACCCCTTCAACTTCTACCATTGGATCTAGAAAGTGGGAAACACGTGGCACATATCTAATCGTGAACAGTAAATCAATAGGTATATATATACCCCTGACGCCTCCTTGTGACTGTTTACCAATCACAATAACTCTCAAACCTCCATTAACGCTTTCAACACACACCATTATCACCAGATTTTAGCGAAGGTAATCTGCGCGACCACCGTATTATACATATAACACCATGGTGAAACAATTATCCGCCATTACATCAACCTTGACCATAGAGGAGCTAGACCAATTCACCAAAGAGTTCTACATACCTAACTATCCACACCCAGAAGTTCCTAACCCTCGACATAATATAAGCCAGGCCCCAGCGGGGAAGATAGGGGTGTATACCCGGTTCTTCGACTACGCAAACCAACGTATACCCATGTCACGCTTCCTTCTTAGTGTGTTGATGCATTATGAGACCCGCGTCTCTCAATTGCATTGTATAGGGGCGGCGAAAATTTCAAATTTCGAAATAAACTGTCGTACCCTAGACATAGAGCCTACCGTAGACCTTTTTCGCGTATTCTACCAACGGCAATTAGCCAATGGTTGGGTGTCTTTCGCTAAGCGAAAAGGCGGGATGCAATATTACGACGGAAAAGTAGACTCCATAAGGGACTAGAATGACAGATTCTTCTGGCTTGACGACGTCGTCTTCCCTTTTCACTTCCCTTTTTTTACCCCTGGAATGGTGGGGAAGGACCCCGCACCTGGCCGCAACTCCTATAACCCTGAAGACGCGGAGACTTTAAACAAAAATCATATCCTCGTACAGCCGTGTCCGGAGAGTGTGCTAGTCACCCTTGGACTAAGTCGTGCACCGATCTGTGGCGCGCACAGGATACCCGTCTTCTGCACCCAGGACGGCCAGGGTTAGTGGTTCTTCCTCCCATCCACCGTAGCATTCTGTAAGTACCTTCCTGTGCCAAGAAACTAAATTTTATCTTTTTGTTTGTCTGTTTGCTTGCTGCGCAGTTATGGATCTGCTGGAACTCATTCGCGGTGCATTCCCGGAAGATTTGATGGAAGACTCTCGTCCTGAGAGAGAAAATAGAGAATCCCTCCAACACCGTGCCCAAAAGAAAACAATGGACCTAGAAGTCGGAAAGGCATCTGCCGCCTAAGAAAATGACGACACAGGCGCAGATCAACCGCCACCCCCTTACCATCAGCACAACAGCCACAACAGCCACTACTAGCACAACAACTACCAGTAGTACAACAGCCACCACCGCCCTTCCTCAGTTCCTCGTTGTCTTCGGATAACCTTACCGAGGACGCTGAGAAAGGCGAAGAAGAATTTGGCGAAGAAGATACTTCTACCTTGGGGAAAAGACAAAGGAGCCCCCCATCGTCTTCTCGCAAAGCTACGCGCACCGGGGCCGGTCCCTCCTGTACAGAGGTGCGCACAACCGAAGAAGAGTTCGAGGAGAACCTTGTGAAGACTCCCCCTCGCACTCCTACAGTCACCATCAACCTAAGGTAACTTCCTTCCCACACATGGTAGTTTTTGTTCTCATGTTGTGTTTTTTTGTTTATATATATGTATATATATATATATATATATATATATATATATATATATATATATATATATATATATATATATATATATATATATATATATATATATATATATATATATATATATATATATATATATATATTTCCCCACCATCCTCATGTATTAGTGACGACCCAGAGAAATCTTCTGCTAAAGCGGAGACCACGCCTTCCCCCCACAAGGAGACTTCATCAGCAGGGGGAAGCGCGTTCCTTCCAGACCCTGTCATCGCTCCCAACTGGGAACTGCCTGCATCTTCTGATCTGACAAGCGCTTTTGACTGCTCAAGTTTGCTGGATAACATTGTGCCCCCTAGTCGAGCGGAAATTTTGGAAGGAATGAGTGACGTTGTCCTGGCCGATGAAGCCAGTTATCTAGCAGCGCAGCATGTGACATTGACGTCACATCTTAAGAAGAGATTCCTAGAGCTGTCAGCCCAAGTTCGTACCATGGAGGAAAGACTGAGGCAAGTCGCTGAAGAAAAATCCATCGCGCTGGGGGATATGCAAGAAAAGATTGACCAAGAGATCGAGAGAGGCAGAAAGGATGCAGCCCTTCTCCATTCTTTGAAAGAGGAAAGGAACAGGCTATCCAGTGCTTTAGATGAAGAGCGCGCCCAACTCAACCAGCTAAAGACCTCTAACCAAGTTTCTATGGGGGCCTTCGAAGAAGGAAAAAATAAATTCGTAGCTAATGTTGACGAATTGGGCGCCAAGGTGAAGGAGGATGTGAGCGACCTCAACGGGCAATTAAAGAGGATGAGCCTAGAGCTAGATGAAGACTTGTATCCTCGCTTAATGAAGGAAGTAGCGGAGAAGCGGTGGCTAGTGCACCATGGTCTGCTGATAGGTGTGTAAACACCCATCCTTTTACCACTTAATTCTGGCTAAAACGAGACCAAAACACGTATTTAATATCATTTGTTTGGAATTATGCGTGGTTTTTGTGTTTATTGTGTTTTCAGAGCCAACCGGATGAATATTGAAGAAAACATGGGATTGCACGGGTTTTACTGAAGAAAAGGACTCAAGATAAAGTCTATTATCCAAGAGATGCAAAAGATTTGAAGTCACTGGGCCTATTCGAAGATTTATCGAAGAAAAGGACCAAAGATGGAAGATTTACATAAGTCGAAGAAACTCAAGTCTATTAAACGAAGAAATTAAAAGACGAGTTGAATTTAATCGTCGACAAATCCCGAATCAGAATCGAAAACGTCAACTTTTCTGAAAAGACGAGAAGACAAGAAGAACGGGAGAAAACCCACTCACCAACCAAAAGACAAAGCCTATATAAAGGCTCCTCCTCACACTTTTCATCCGGCTTGGAGAAGTTTTAGTTTTTCTCTCCTCCCCCTTTTTCTCTTTTCTGTTTCGTATCATCACCAACACCACTAGGGTGTTTGGTGATTTTGATCTTTGATTTTCAATCTTGTAATTTTAATCTTTGTTTTGTTATTGTTAAAACATCAATCATCAATACAAAGTCTTGTTTAATCTTTCCATTTTATCTTGTTCATCATCATCTTTCTCTTCAAGTTCTTAAGTTTTTATTTTATTGATTTGATCTTCAAAAGTTGTTGGGTTTTGTGTTTTTGTTGATGGGATTTGTAGTTATTGGTTAGTAAATCATTTGTGTTAAGTTGTATTTAAGTTTTTGGTGAAAAACTTGGTGATTTTTGGATCAAAACATTTTTCCTTGTTCTTCGGGTAAAATGATTGTATCTGGGTTTCCCAGACTTCCGGATGAACAGTAAGTTCCGGATGAACACCAAAAGTTCCGAATAAAGCTGTTTTCCAAAAGTTCCGAATGAACTTAAACTTCCGGATGAATGAAAGTTCCGTATGAGTTTAAGAAGTTCCGGATGAATTTGTTTTCCAAAAGTTCCGAATGAGTTTCCTTTTAGAAAGTTCCGAATGAGTAGAAAGTTCCGAATGAATGCATGTTTTTAAGTTCCGAATGAACTACCTTTAATAGTTCCGAATGAGTAAAAACTTCCGAATGAACCAAAGTTCCGAATAAAGTTCCGAGTAAAGTTCCGGGTGAAAAGTTCCGACCCAACTTCCGAGCCAAACTTCCGAACGAAGTTTCGAACCAAGTTCCGGATAAACTTCCGAAGAAAGTTCCGAATGAAGACTTCCGGGTGAAAAGTTCCGGATCAATAGTTCCGAATCAAGGTTAAAACTTCCGAATCAAGTTTCTTTTAAGCATTATTAATTGTTACTGTTTCTGTTTCTTCATTTTTATTTCATACTTTACTTTCAATTTTACTTTTCATTTTAATTCAAGTTTTTATTAATTGTCATTAAATTAATTATCTTTGATATAAGTTTTCATTTTAGTACATTTAAACTTTTTAGTAGATTAGATAACTAAACCCCCTTTTTAGCAACCAAGAACAATCATTCCACTTAAGGCCGAGATCAATTCGAGAGGATTCCGAGAGAAATAATCTGAACCCTAGCAAAATCAGTGTATCAAATGGCGCCGCTGCCGGGTCTTCTCGTTAAGATCAAAAGTTTTTTGTGAGAACTTGGATTTTGGGATCCGTTCCCCGTGAACGTTACTTTTTCACAAAAAAAAAAATAAAAAAAATAAAATTGAAAAAATCCTAAAAAATATAAAATTTTCAAAAATACAAAAAAAAAAATTAAAAAACATAAAAACCAAAAATAGTTTTGCTTTGTTTTTCTTTGTTCGTTCTTTTGCAGGTGTATGCGCACTCGATCCACGTCTTATCAAGAGCCCGAGCCTCTCGATCACTTAGACATGGCCGGTGTACAAAACAACAACAACATACCACCTCCAAACAATAATAATAACAACAACAACCCACCTTTCAACAATATGAATAACAACAACAATGAGCCTCAACCGGATAATTGCCCGATGATTGAATTGCTGCAAGCTCATGTATATGGCAACACTGATCCAATTGTCATACCTCCAATTGCCGCCAACAACTTTGAGCTAAAATCAGGCTTTATCCAGATGGTGTCCGCTCAACCATTCTTAGGACGTACCATTGATGACCCACACGACCACATCAAGAGATTCTTGCAACTCACCAACACGGTCAAGTTCAATGGTGTTCCACAAGAGGTTATCAGGTTACAACTTTTTCCCTTTTCTTTAGAGGGACAAGCCCGGCATTGGCTTGCTAAAGAACCGCCACAGAGTATTCTCTCATGGACGGATTTGGAAACAAAGTTTATCAATTACTTTTTCCCACCCTCTCGTACTACCGCTTTGCGGAATGAAATCATAAATTTTGAACAAAAGTACGATGAGTCGTTCAGTGAATCTTGGGATCGTTTTAAAGATCTTTTAAGAAAATGCCCACAACATGGTTTTACCAAAGTACATCAAATTAATACTTTTTACAATGGTTTAAGCATGAGTGACCAAGATTCACTAAACAGTGCCTCGGGGGTAATCTTTTGGCTAAGACTTCCAATGCTGCTTGGGATATCATTGAGAATAAGTCTCGTGTGCAAACCAAGAGTGTTAGGACCAATGTCGCTAGTGCTAGCACTAGTGACAGCGACAAGCGACTGGACAAAATCACTACGCTTCTTGAATCGCTTGTCACCCACACCGTCAGCAACAACAACAGCAGCAACGCTAAAAATGCTCAAGTTAACGCTGTCAGCCAACCTTGTGAGATATGCGGTGGTCCTCACTCTTACACTACTTGTACTGCCACCCAAGACTACCCTGCTGAGAATGTGAATGCAACATATGGCACCTATCCTCAACCTGCTTATCAAGCTAGACCTCAAGGTGACCGAAATTTGCTTAGCTACCGCTCCAACAACTACCTCTCACCACCCGGTTTTCCCCCAAACAACCCAAACCAACAACAAAACCTCAACCGCCCTCCTCAACAACAACAACAACCTCGTACACCATACATCCCTCCTCACAAGCAGCAACAACCACCTCAACGTAACAACCAAGTTTACCAACAACCTGCTTATCAACCACCCGCATACAATGCTCCTCCCAACCAATCCACCGCTCTACACCAAGAAGTGCAGACCTACATGAGGACAAACGATGTGATCATGGAAAATCTTCAGCGTGAAGTGATCAATTTGAAAGCAGACTTGGTCAAGCAAGGAAACGATTTGAGAGCCGACATGAGAAACACGTTGGATAGTCAAACGAATGACTTGAAGAACATGATGGCTAGTTTCTTCCAAGGTAATCAACCCTCTTCTTCGGGTACTCTTCCGAGTAACACCGTTGCGAATCCAAGAGGGGAGATGAAAGCAATCACTACTCGAAGTGGTAAAGGTACCAAGGAACCCGAGCTTCCTATACCTCCAACGGTGGTTGTGACTAAGGAGAACGAGTCACCTGCTCCTATTCCTCATCCTTCTCCTTCCCCAATTTCTCCACCTCTTCCTTCTACCCCTCCTCCACCCAAGGATGTGAGTGATCCTATTCTCCCAAAGCCTTCCTCTTCTTCCAATATACCTTATCCATCTAGGTTGAGGAAAGAGAAGCAAAAGAGCAAGGATGATATTCAGGTTTCGAACTTTCTTAAGATGTTTAAACAACTGAATTTCAATATCTCCTTCGCTGAGGCTCCCGCTCACATGCCTAAGTACGCGAAAATGTTTAAAGATCTTCTAAGCGACAAGGAAAAGCTCCTCGATATTGCCAACACCCAACTTAATGAGAATTGCTCTGCAGTGCTCTTAAGGAAATTGCCAACCAAGCTTGGTGATCCGGGTCGTTTTCTTATCCCTTGCAATTTCCCGGGAGTAGAGAATTGCATGGCCCTAGCCGATCTAGGTGCCAGTATTAATCTTATGCCTCTAAGCGTTTGGAAGCAATTATCTCTCCCAAAGCTAGTCCCCACCAAAATGACTTTGGAATTGGCTAACCGTACGGTTGCTTATCCAGTGGGGATAGCCGAAGACGTCATTGTAGGAGTCGACAAATTCACCTTTCCTGCTGATTTCGTTGTCGTCGACTACGAGATGGACCCTCGTGTACCACTAATTGTTGGTCGTCCATTCTTGAGGACCGGTCGCACTCTCATTGATGTTGAAGCCGGTGAGCTTATCATGAGAGTGGGTGACTATAAAGTAGTCTTCAACATGGGAAAGTTGTCTAAACAGCCTTATTCATATGAGAGTGTTAATTGTATTGACGTTCTTGACGAGGCTTGTGAAGAACACTTTAATGATGCTTGCAAAAGTATTCCTACCTCTCTTCCCAATGTTGAGACCGTGTCCTCTATTGATTCATCATTGTCTCTATTTGGAGATAGTGATTTGTTTTGGAAAGATCTTGAAGACACCATGGGAGATGTGAACTTATCTACTGATGATTCTCCTACCGGTGGGGACGAAGACATGCATTTCTTTGAAAGCCTTCTTAACGAAGACAATCCTTCTCCTCCATCTCCCACGGTTATTGCTATCGATACTCCGACTTCGAATACGCCTCCCGTCGAAAATCCTCCGGATTTAGAACTTAAGGAGTTGCCGCCCCATCTCGAGTATGTATTCCTTGAAGAAGAGAAGAAGTCGCCAGTCATCATTGCTAAGGACCTAAAGGAAGAAGAAAAAGCCCGACTTATCACCGTGTTGAAAGATCACAAGAAGGCTATTGCTTGGAAGAGTTCTGACATTCGTGGATTTGATCCTCACTCCTGCACACACAAAATTCTCATGGAGGACGACTTTAAGCCCACAATTCAAAGCCAACGAAGGGTGAATCCAAAAATACATGAAGTCATCAAAACAGAGGTTATCAAACTTCTTGATGCGGGTATGATTTACCCTATTTCGGATTCACCATGGGTTAGTCCAATCCATTGTGTGCCTAAGAAAGGCGGCATCACCGTTGTGCCCAATGCAAACAACGAGTTGATTCCTACCCGTCTCGTTACTGGGTGGAGAGTTTGTATAGACTACCGCAAACTCAATGATGCCACGAGAAAGGATCATTTCCCTCTACCTTTTATGGACCAAATGCTTGAACGTTTAGCGGGTAATGAATATTACTGCTTTCTTGACGGTTTCTCGGGTTATTTCCAAATACCCATCGATCCCCAAGATCAAGAGAAGACTACATTCACTTGTCCCTATGGCACATTTGCTTACAAAAGAATGCCTTTTGGCTTATGCAATGCCCCCGGGACTTTCCAAAGGTGCATGTTAGCTATCTTCCATGACATGGTTGAACAAACCATGGAAGTCTTCATGGATGATTTCTCGGTCTTCGGGGATTCCTTCTCTTCTTGCCTTGCCAATTTGGAACGTATGCTTAAGCGGTGCGAAGACACTCGCCTTGTTCTGAATTGGGAAAAATGCCATTTTATGGTAAAAGAAGGCATCGTGCTGGGACTCAAGATTTCCAAAGCCGGTCTTGAAGTAGACCGTGCTAAAGTCGATGTTATCGCCAAGTTGCCTCCACCTTCAACCGTGAAGGGTGTGAGAAGTTTTCTGGGTCATGCGGGCTTCTACCGTCGATTCATCAAAGATTTTTCTCAAATCTCTCGCCCGATGACCCACCTCTTGGAAAAAGATACTCCTTTTATCTTTTCCAAAGAGTGCCTTGAAGCCTTCAACTCGCTTAAGGATAAGCTAACTAAGGCACCTGTCTTGGTTACCCCTAATTGGGAGCTTCCCTTTGAGTTGATGTGCGATGCTAGTGATTTTGCTATTGGAGCGGTTCTGGGACAAAGAGTGAACAAACACTTCCAACCGATCCATTACGCTAGCAAGACAATGACGGGGGCACAATTGCATTATACGGCAACCGAAAAAGAGCTTTTAGCTGTTGTCTATGCTTTTGAAAAATTCCGCCCCTATCTTGTCCTTTCTACAACAATTGTGTATACCGATCATTCCGCGCTGAAGTACTTGTTGACAAAGCAAGATTCCAAACCAAGACTTCTTCGCTGGGTTTTGCTGCTCCAGGAATTTAAAATCGAAATTCGCGATAAAAAAGGAGCTGAAAACCTAGCCGCGGACCATCTCAGCAGACTTGAGGATCCTTACCAGGGGGATCATCTGAACAAAGAAATCAATGATTCTTTTCCCTTGGAGACCTTAATGTCTATAAATTCGAATTCTAATGAAACCCCGTGGTTTGCGGACTTTGCAAACTACTTGGCGGGTGGAATTCTCAAGGAAGGGTTGACGTCTCAACAAAAGAAAAGTTCTTCACCGACATTAAGACTTACTTTTGGGACGACCCTTACCTATTCAAACAATGTGCCGACCTGATTATCCGTCGATGTGTTGATGGACCGGCAGCTTCGGAAATCCTTGATGCTTGCCACAAAGGACCCACCGGTGGTAACTTTGGTCCCAACTACACCGCCAAAAAAGTGTTTGATTCGGGATTTTATTGGCCCTCCATATATCGTGACGCTCACAATATGGTTAAACGATGTGATGTTTGCCAAAAACAAGGCACGATCACACATAAAGACGAGATGCCTAAGAATTTCATTCAAGAGTGTGAAATCTTTGATGTTTGGGGTATCGACTTTATGGGGCCATTCCCTTCTTCTAAAGGAAACAAATACATCCTTGTAGCCGTTGACTACGTTTCAAAGTGGGTTGAAGCCAAAGCTTTACCTACTAATGACGCAAGGGTGGTTTGTAACTTTTTGAAAGCTCTTTTCGCTAGATTCGGTGTGCCTCGTGCCATTATTAGTGATCGTGGGACTCATTTTTGCAATGACCAATTCGCAAGAGTCATGGCTAAGTACGGTGTAAATCATCGTCTTTCCACAGCCTTTCACCCACAAACTAATGGCCAGGCTGAAATATCCAACTGAGGACTTAAGCGAATTCTGGAAAGAACCGTGGGAGAGCATCGTGCCTCATGGGCTGATAAACTTGATGATGCTTTGTGGGCTTTCCGTACTGCTTACAAGACCCCGATCGGCTGTACGCCTTATCGTCTTGTGTACGGGAAAGCATGCCACCTCCCCATTGAGTTGGAGCACAAGGCTTACTGGGCCTTGAAGTGGGCTAATTTTGATATTAACAAAGCCGGTGACCTACGCAAGATCCAACTCAATGAGCTCAATGAACTTCGGAATGAGGCTTATGAAAATTCTTTGATCTATAAGGAAAGAACTAAGCTCATTCACGACTCCAAGATTAAAAATCGAGAGTTCCATGTTGGAGACAAAGTCTTACTTTTTAACTCTCGGTTGAAAATCTTTTCGGGCAAGCTCAAATCTCGTTGGTCCGGCCCATTCACCATCGCCCAAATTTTTCCATATGGTACTCTCGAGCTCGCTCAACCTAATGGACCTAATTTTAAGGTGAATGGCCAACGAGTGAAGTTTTACTTTGGTGAGGACACCTCTCAGGAGGTGATTCCATCCCTCACCACGTTCCCCATGAACTAATTTTGGGTCGAGTCAGGCTCGTGACTCGGTTATCAAAAACAAGCGCTCCTCGGGAGGCAGCCCGAGTATCTATCCTTTTATGTTTAACCCCCTAAGTGTAGGGGGGACTTCTATAGGTTCTTTGTTTTGTGTGGTGATGTGATTACAGGGATTAGTGCACTCTTGGAAACTTTGAAGAACCGTGCTCCCGTGCTATCCGAAATCCGGTTCTATCTCTCAACTATCGTGATTCAATTTACTTCATACTCACATTTGAAATTGATCACTTTAGTCGTCTCTTCCTTAACTTGATTTAACCAACATGCACAATGTCATAAGTGTAGGGGAGATTTTTCCCACATGCTTAAACATTGAGGACAATGTTTATCTTAAGTGTAGGGGGGGACTTCTATCGAAATTTTAAGTGGACTTTTCCATGAAAATGCCTTCATTTAACCAGAAAATCTTATTTTTCAACATTTTTCAAATTTTTTATTAACTTTGGCCATTTAGTCGTAATTTTTAAATTTTTACCGTTGCTTTCATATGTATATATCCCGCAATAAAGTCAAAAATAAATAAATAAAGTGGTGTAGCTAGTTTAGAAATCTTTGACATATTAGGCCCGTTGCGTTTATTTTGACTCAACCCGATTAGACTTATCCAAGTTTATTCTAGCTAGTATCCTTAACCATGTAGACCTTAATTGGTTTATTAGGCTAAGTATCCACGAGTCTCATTACTTGAGATTTTAAATTGTGGAGGACGAGAAATGATAGAGTCAATTATAAGTCGGTATTCTTGCACAAGCTCACTTGGTCTAATTATTTGCCTATTCTCCCATCACTTGCTAATAATTTATCTGCAATAAGTAAGGTCTTACGATTTGAAAAGTTACTTAGCTTCTAGCCCAAGATCGTTTAAAAGTTGCTCGGTAATGATAAGAGTTCATAGCCAAGGCATAACTTATGAAGCGGGGCGCGAAGATTGGCGAGTCCGAAAAGGCCCTAACAAGGCATGAGGATTCAATCTTATTGCTAAAGATCCAAGGTGATGTGAAATGCATTATTCCCAAAGTCAATATGAAGGATCAAGACTCACGACGAAAATCAATCAACTCCCATAAAGATGATGGAGAAGTCTATCCGAAAAGACCCTAACAAGGTATGAGGATAAATAGATCCAAGTCCGAAAAGGAGGCGGATCGTTGTATCTCAAAATCCCAAATAGAGAATGAAGAAATAATCATGAAGTCGTGGTCAACAAAGTTGGAGTACCTCTCAAAAGTCTCCAAGTGAAGAAACTCTATGAACGATGAGAAGACCATTATCTCAAGCACGTCTCTCAAGATATGAAGTATGAAGTACATGCCAAATATCGGCCCGAGAAAGGTCTCAAATCGTGAACCGAGTTATGCCAAGATATGAACTTTTTGATATCCCGAGAAGCAGTTTTAAGAGATTTTGTCCTTTAGCTAACTATTGATCAAATCGTCCTACTTTGCTTTCAGCCTTAATAAACTATCGAAATAAGTCCAAAAATGCATCTTCATGGTCATTCTAAGACAAAAATAAAATATAAGAGATACACCTAGGAATAAGGGAGTTTAAGCATTTAATTAAGCCATGTGTGTAAGTGTTTGAATTGCTAACTTATAATAACAATGATCTCCTTTTTAAGCTTAGTTTGGGGAACGTGAAACTTGAGGGTGATAAATCTTCGCAGCACCAAAGCCCTAATGTAAGTCGTTGATTTCTTTGCAAGTTATGTCCATGTAGCTATTTTCAAGTGAAAATGGTTTTCTATCCTTTTGTTACCTTTAAAGTTTAATTTCTTTTAATTACTTTAATTTTTGTCTAGTAGTATTTGAATAAGGCCAAGGTTGATTAATTATGAGAAAAGTGTAAAAATTGCTTTATCACTAAGCATTGCATGAGGGCATGGCAATGGTTAAGTGTAGGGGATTTGATAGGTGTGTAAACACCCATCCTTTTACCACTTAATTCTGGCTAAAACGAGACCAAAACACGTATTTAATATCATTTGTTTGGAATTATGCGTGGTTTTTGTGTTTATTGTGTTTTCAGAGCCATCTGGATGAATATTGAAGAAAACATGGGATTGCACGGGTTTTACTGAAGAAAAGGACTCAAGATAAAGTCTATTGTCCAAGAGATGCAAAAGATTTGAAGTCACTGGGCCTATTCGAAGATTTATCGAAGAAAAGGACCAAAGATGGAAGATTTACATAAGTCGAAGAAACTCAAGTCTATTAAACGAAGAAATTAAAAGACGAGTTGAATTTAATCGTCGACAAATCCCGAATCAGAATCGAAAACGTCAACTTTTCTGAAAAGACGAGAAGACAAGAAGAACGGGAGAAAACCCACTCACCAACCAAAAGACAAAGCCTATATAAAGGCTCATCCTCACACTTTTCATCCAGCTTGGAGAAGTTTTAGTTTTTCTCTCCTCCCCCTTTTTCTCTTTTCTGTTTCGTATCATCACCAACACCACTAGGGTGTTTGGTGATTTTGATCTTTGATTTTCAATCTTGTAATTTTAATCTTTGTTTTGTTATTGTTAAAACATCAATCATCAATACAAAGTCTTGTTTAATCTTTCCATTTTATCTTGTTCATCATCATCTTTCTCTTCAAGTTCTTAAGTTCTTATTTTATTGATTTGATCTTCAAAAGTTGTTGGGTTTTGTGTTTTTGTTGATGGGATTTGTAGTTATTGGTTAGTAAATCATTTGTGTTAAGTTGTATTTAAGTTTTTGATGAAAAACTTGGTGATTTTTGGATCAAAACATTTTTCCTTGTTCTTCGGGTAAAACGACTGTATCTGGGTTTCCCAGACTTCCGGATGAACAGTAAGTTCCGGATGAACACCAAAAGTTCCGAATAAAGCTGTTTTCCAAAAGTTCCGAATGAACTTAAACTTCCGGATGAATGAAAGTTCCGTATGAGTTTAAGAAGTTCCGGATGAATTTGTTTTCCAAAAGTTCCGAATGAGTTTCCTTTTAGAAAGTTCTGAATGAGTAGAAAGTTCCGAATGAATGCATGTTTTTAAGTTCCGAATGAACTACCTTTAAAAGTTCCGAATGAGTAAAAATTTCTGAATGAACCAAAGTTCCGAATAAAGTTCCGAGTAAAGTTCCGGGTGAAAAGTTCCGACCCAACTTCCGAGCCAAACTTCCGAACGAAGTTCCGAACCAAGTTCCGGATAAACTTCCGAAGAAAGTTCCGAATGAAGACTTCCGGGTGAAAAGTTCCGGATCAATAGTTCCGAATCAAGGTTAAAACTTCCGAATCAAGTTTCTTTTAAGCATTATTAATTGTTACTGTTTATGTTTCTTCATTTTTATTTCATACTTTACTTTCAATTTTACTTTTCATTTTAATTCAAGTTTTTATTAATTGTCATTAAATTAATTGTCTTTGATATAAGTTTTCATTTTAGTACATTTAAACTTTTTAGTAGATTAGATAACTAAACCCCCTTTTTAGCAACCAAGAACAATCATTCCACTTAAGGCCGAGATCAATTCGAGAGGATTCCGAGAGACATAATCTGAACCCTAGCAAAATCAGTGTATCATCTGCGCTTAGCCGCGATGGGTGCCTTGGAAGACCCCACCTTGCGAGCTTCTTTTTCCTAGTCTGTGATAGCTGCGGTTAACGAGGGTACTTCCAGGGGTTTGGTGACAGCGCACAAGGCAAAGTTACTGAATAAAGATTTAGCAGAGGTGTCCTTTTATGACCCAAAGGTTGATTCCAAACTAACAACAGCCTTGCAGGATATGAAAGTCTGTCCACTGCCATCCTTTGGTTTAGAGGATAAGGACCATGAGGTACCCCTGTAAATTGTGATAGAGGGCCTTACACTAGCGCACCACAAAGCAGAGGGCGCAGAAGCATTGCCGGACTTCCACCTGAAACCGTCTATGGAGCAGCTGACAATACCCATATATGCGTATCTTAGGGATGCACTTGATCCATTTAGGATTGAGAAGGAAGTTCCACTATCCGAGGTGCTTGCAGCCCATGAGAGTCGCGCTACTGCCAAGAGGGCCCTTCTGAACATTGTGGTTTCACCATCTGTTGGCGTGGCCCATCTTACGCCCTCCATTCCTGTGCTGCCACTACCATTGCTAGAGAAGGACTCTCGCACACTGGACCGAGTGGAGAAGAGCTTAAGGGACCATCGCGCCACTGCTTATTGCCCACTGCTGCTGAAATTGAAGAGGTCATCATTCGTGCCAGAATATTATGGTCTTTTTAAGCCGATTTTAGGGATACATTGTGCGGACTACTGTACCTATACTTGCCGATAATTGTGCAAAATATCGTTATTGCGTAGGGCCTAATTTTTCGGCACTATACAATGCAATATTATTGCACACATTTTTTTGGGTTTTTTTTTCTAGAAAGAGGGATGATAACCTGGAAGCATATTAGAACTGAGATGCAAGTTATTATCATGCTTTTAATTTTGATATGGGGTAGTATGGATTTTTCGTCATGTAGCGTATGAAATGGGGCAAGTGCGTGATTCAAACTCACACATAAAACCTGTAAAATAGCATTATCAATTGAAAGTTATATTATCATTGTGATCTTGTTACATTGTACTAATATTTAAAATGTTTTGATTAGCTGTTTTGACCGACCCGTTATGACAACCATTGAGATAAACTCTTATTGTGATGTATTTGCAAAAACAAGATAGTGTATATTGTGGTATATTTGACCGACCCATTTTAACATGGTGTATTTCCCGTTATTAAGCGTCTTGTAACTTTGCCTCTAGGTCTTTCTAAAGGACGAGAATAGAAGCGCTCGGGTTGATCTGAAAGAACATACGATGAAATGGTCTGAAAATGACCATTTAATGGCTCAATCTCTTGCAAAGTAAGATCTTAAAGCCACATATGATTTTTTACTCGTGAATTAACCGTTGGTTGATTTTTTTGGTTATTTAGTAATTTTGTAGGTGAGAATGTGCACGTTAATATAGGGTGGTGGAGGTGTTTTGTATAGAATGGTAAACAGGAAAATGATATGACAGAAGAAAAGGACACGCTCGAAATCGGTATTTCATTTACCTTCCAAGTCGTGATGTGCATTATTAAATTCATTTTTACTAAAAATTTACAAGAAACCAAAACAGATATGCAAGTATTAGATAGAGATACTACAGGTGCTTAATTATTTTGATGGTTTTTAGTTCTTGGTTAAATGATGTTTGGATTTATTATTTGTGTGCATATCCCTACTGATGTAGTTGTAATTATTATACATAAACAACTTAACTTTATATGGCAAGAAAAGCCACTACTAGTGTAGTTGGAGTTACATTATTGGACAGAACCAATTTTGGATGGCAAGAAAAGCTGTTATTAAGTAAGTTCTTACTTTCTACTTACATCCGTTTAAGATTATAGTAAGCATAGGTTAGTCGGGTGCTTGGAAGAGAGGTGATCATGCGGGTAGAGGTATACATGATATAAGAGGCGTTTGACTCTTTGATATTGGTTATTATATATACGCTTAAAATTTTGCAGGTGCTGTCCATTGTACAATGGTGGTAGCATTCCTGAGGATGAATCAGAGTCTTAAAGACAAGTAATACATTGTCTTCTAAGACGTTAGTAGCCTTTTAATTATTGATTTCTTTGTGTTTTAACGGTTGGAAGTAGTTTATGTAGAAAATCAAACTTGACCATCTTGGGCAGTCGGTGAAAACTGCACATATGAACAACAACATGAACATCCTCAATCACAAGGGTTCTTTTAGCCTTTGGATGGCATCTCCAATTTGCAACTCGGGTAAACGCATAGATAAGTTTCATTTTTTGTTTGTGTATGTTTGAGTCTGATATTTATTTCTACCCCGAATCACGTGTCTTGGGTCTTTCTTGCCACACACAATATAACTGATCAAGAACCAAATTGACTAATTTACAAGTATAATAGAGTCTACTCAAGTCATATCAAGAAGAGTATGAGCTACATGGACAATACTATTAGGTGGTCAAGCTCATTGGACGGTTGGTATTGTTGCCACATTTATATCTATCAGCAGCATAATTTCAGTAGATACCTTTGCTTTTGCTGGAGGCAAAGGTAATTTTAGATTTCTCAAACCTCTTGATTTGGCATCTTTAATAGCATGGAAAAATGGTAGAGCTTCCAACATCAAATAACAAAGCCAACCAATTAAAGACACCTTTGTTGGCAAAAAGATCGAGTTCAGATATTACAAGTTCCTACTAAGAGGGTGCGAATAAAAAGCTATACTATGTAACTGTAAATCATCCGGACCACATAACGGATGTAATAAAAGAAGGTGGTAGAAGAATTCGAGATAGTGTTTATGCTAATTAATCAAATTATTTAGCATACGCTTATCATCTTATTTGTAATTTATTTTCTCGCTAATTTGTTTTTAACTTCTTAACTTAGGCTAGAACCAAACAGTATGATTATGTAAACAAGGTTTTTAGTAAATAATACGTAGTAACAACTTTTTATTTCATATGTGCAAAAGTATTAGCATACTTCTTTTACCCTCTCGCTTTTATGATCCGTTCTTTTTCAATTCAAGAATAAAGTTAAATCATCTAATTTATATAAAATTCAAAAAGGCACATATATCATTTACGTCATTGATAATGTACTAAGAACACATCAATATTATCTAAGTGAGTACAAGGCTACTTTCTTTGTGATACTATTCAATAAAAATACTAATCCTAACCCATACACGAATAATATGTAAATCTTGATTCTTGAATGCCACACTCTTTGGGATTACAATGAAGCATCACTTTGCCAAGATCATTGACTGATCATCACTTTGCCCTCGGAAGAACAAGTGTGAGTCTGATATTTATTTCTACCCACAGTTTTGTGTCTTGTATCTTTATTACCACACAAAATATAACTGGTCAAGAACTAAAGTAACTAAATTTACTGAAGTGTTTGATGATTCTCATAGGGTGTTTGACTTAAGTGGAAGAATAGTAGTTTGTAACGAGGATTTTGGTTGACAAGTTTCCTGAGTAATCTTAAATTTATAAAGGTACCTTCTAGTAATAATCTACGCGGCAAGAACACAGAATGTCATTTTTAACACTTATACAGAAGTGTTCCCTCGATCTTTTTCAGGATCTGTTGACGTGTCTCCTGAGAAACATTGAAAACGAGCTTTGACCAGGTTGAAAAATACACTATCTTTAATCAAGTTGTAAACGAGCAAGGGATCTACTAGGTGCAGGCCTTCATCTGCAGGTAACGTAATTTATTATGATGATCTTCTGTCGTCTTATCAAAATAGAATGCCAAGAGGTGGGCATGTTGCAGGTAACGGAAGACCTCCGGTTATGGGTTTTGTATAGTATCCTATAATGCATAGGGACACTGATATGGAATCCTAGATGCACCAATTGGATCAAGACAAATATAGCTAAATTTTATGAGCCTTCAAACTCAAGAAAATGCAATTTCGTGGGCATGATTTGCTATAAGTTTGAACTAAGTTGCATTGTCCCGTTTGCATAGGTGGACAAGTTGCATTATCCGTGAAGGTAAACTTCTTATTAATATTTGTTCATGGATGGTTTCAGATCTGTTTAAGGCGACTTATTTATTTATTTTTAGGAGATTTTCCAACATACGTTGACTTGGGCGACTGTGATGAAAGATGTCGACATTCTGGTTGTTTGTTTTGGTATGGAGAGCGGCTTAAAGGTAATATGCATAGTCGATATCCGGAATATGGTTTATACTGTGAGGGAGGTCAAATCTATATGTAGCCAATCATCGAGTTACTGACAATGAAATATCACTTGAAACAATCATCTTTGTTGTCGATACGAGTTTAAGAAAAGGCTCTTATTTTACATAGTGTTTAAGTTTTTGATTTATATTATTACGCCATACACTATTGGTGCCACATTAATTGGTATGAAATATTTTGGGTCTTCCAGGTTTGTAGACGAGTATGCTTTTTTGTACTAGCATTTCGGCTTGGGTGATTTTAAACCAACTTGACCCCTTTTGTTATGCATCGACTTAACTGCTCACGAGAACAAGTTTGATCTTCCAATAATATTGCATATCTTTAATTATCTGTTGCAAAGAATTTCCGCCGCTATGCGCGGGTATTCGCCTAGTCCATACAAACTTGAAAAAAAATGAGTAATGATTTGCTATTTTGGATAAAATGTTCCTGATTTGTTTTTCTAGCAATAAAAAACATGATATGTGGATCTTATTAATTTTCATTTATATATTTACTATTGGTTTGTACTAGGATGCATTTCAGGTTGGGTTTCAAACTGACGGGTTAAGTTTGGCAAGTTAACAGGTTAGACAATCTCAACTCAAATCTAATTCATTTAAATAATCAGATCAATTATTTAAATCTTAATCTGTTTATACATGATCTAAACCTGACCCAGTTAACCCGTATATATATATGTTTAGGTTGGACGATTAAATAGATTATACGGGTTACATAGGTTACACGAGTTTCGATTGACTCATTTAACCTATTTAAAATATAAAGTTGCCACATTACACGAGTTAAATATGTTGAATGCATATTTGGCGGCTCGTTTAACCCATTTCACCTATATAATAAAATATAAATAGTTTCTAATATAAGAAAAATATCTTAAACAGGTTCACGGGTCGGCCCGTTAATTCTTTTTCAACTTGAACCTAACTTGTTTAATGAACGGGTCAGATGAGTCGACCCAAAACTGACCCAAAGTCTATTTATGCTCGACCTGAACCTATTAATTTTCATGTGGGGTCCATGAAAACAGTTACAATTTTCTCTTATGTTCTTGTTTGTTCATCATCATTGTTAACTTTACATGGTATCAGAGCTACAAGTGGCTCAAATTCACCATAAAACACCTCAAAATATACTGTAACAAAGCACATAGTTCAATCAATGAAAATGGTTACAATTCTCTCTCATTTTCTTATTTGAAAAATCATTCTTTGAATTATGTCTATTCGAATTGACTACTGGTTAAACGTGCGACTCAGTCGTCTTTTGGTGGAAAATAAATATTTTTGTTCGTTGTTTAAAATTAAATTACAAAACTTTAAAGTAAATGGTAAAGTAAGTAAAGCTAAAAATAATTAAAAAGTAAATCGTGCAAAATTAAATCTTTAAAAGTAAATTAATTAAATGACGGGAATTTAAAGCTTGACGAAAGGTAAATTTGACAATTAAATAAAAATGCAAACTTGAAAATTAAAATAAAGTAAAACAATTAAAATAACACTTAACAAAATTGGCGGGAAAAACAACATTTAAAAAAAACTAAACAGGGAAACTAAAACTTAACCTAAGTTGGGAAAACTAAATTCTAAACTAAGTCGGAATGCGAATCTCCTACCTAATTAGGAATAAGGAGGTCTTAGACCTAATCCGGAATGTGAGGTAAGCAACCTAGTTCGGAATCCGTATCAAGCACTCAATTCGGGATAGAGATCAAGCACCTAGTTCGGAATCCGTGAACAACCTAGTTCGGAATGCATATTCACAACCCAATCCGGAATCCAGTGAAACACAAACAATTCAGAATCCGTGTCCTTTATCTAATTCGGAATAGGGGAGTTGTGGACGTAATTCGGAATGAGCTATGAAGGAAGTAGTTCGGAATCCAGATTACTGTACGTAATTCGGAATGTGAAGCAAACACGTAATTCGGGAAATCAGGCTAGCACATAATTCTGGAAATCTGAAACTGAACTCAATTCGGGATAAACTACTAGCACTTAATTCGGGAAAACTAAGAAATGCGCCTAGTTCGGATTAACTGGATACAGGACCTAGTTAGGGAAACTAGGGTTTTGGCATAACCCGAACTAGATCAAAATTTAAGCAAAACTAAAATAAGCTAAAAATCAAATAAGCACTTATCTAAAAGTTTAACCAAAACAAGTTTAAGAAAAAGCAAATAAGCTAAAATTTAAAAACTTTTAAAAAAACTAAATAATAAAAATATTTAAAATCAACTTTTTATAAAATAGCTTTTTTGAACACTTGATTAAAATTAAGAAAAACACACAATAAGCTATAAAATCAATAATCCAACACAATCAAACACATAAAAACATAACAATTAATCAAATAAGCATAACAATAAACAAATAAGCATAAATATTAAGCAAAACAAGAAAGGTAGAATGAGAGATTATTTAAAAACTTGATTAAAATTAAAGATTCAACAATACAAAATTAAAACTTACTTGAAATTAAAGGTAAGAAATTAAATGACAATATGAAAGTGCATGAAAGTAAAATGGAAAGACTAAGTTGTAAATTTAGCTAACACCTCCTAATGAACATTAGGAGGGTATTTATAGGGAGATGTCATGTGTTGATCTTTTCTTTCTTTTCTCGTCTTTTCATCTTTATAAATTCTTCGACTTTTTCGACTTAGTCTCGGGATTATTTGAACTAGTCTTATAATTTCTTCATTTATTAGACTTGCGTTCTTCGACTTCATTAAACTTCCGTCTTTAGATTTTTTCTTCGATAAATCTTCAGAATAGGCCTTGGACTTCTGTTCTTTTTCCACTCTTGATCTTTTGACTTCGTCTTTTGTCTTTTTCTTCGATAAAAGCCCGTGAAAGCCTGTGTTTTCTTTCCTTTTCATATTTTGATCCTAATTCACAACAAAAACACAAACCACGCATAATTCCGACATTTACGACATAAAATACACGTTTTGGCTTGGTTATTATTATAATTAAGTGGTAAAAGGATAAGTGTTTTCACACTTATTAACCATCTGTTGGCGTGGTCCATCTTGCGCCCTCCATTCCTGTGCTGCCACTACCACTGCTAGAGAGGGACTCTCGCACACTGGACCGAATGGAGAAGAGCTTAAGGGACCATCGCGCCACTGCTTACTACCCATCGCTGCTGAAATTGAAGAGGTCATCATCCGAGACCCATTTGCTCACCAACCATTCTACGGACTTGTATATATGTTGTTATTTGTGATGCTCAAATGTTCGCTCTTGTTTGTAACAAACACTATTTTTTGATTAATGATAAGTATCATTAATGTTTGTAACACGACTTCGCCTAATGAGTTAATAAAAACTCATAAAGGTCCATATGGGTTTGAGAAGCTCATTACGTGTGGTATACCGCTACTACCATAAGGACGGCCAGGTGAGGCTGACCAATTATTTGGTTCGCACGATTGTGTCTTAACAGCCTCAGAGTTTACTGGCTGCATAACTTGCTACGACATCATAAATAGAAAGGGGCATAACAAGGATACGCGATCCGTGGTCGATGGGGTTGCATCCCACTTACTCGACGAGTCTAATTAGTAGGGTAGGCTCATTCCTTTTATTTCACCTGGAAACGTTGTGCAAGCGTGCGCCAGTAGGCAATATAATACATAAAAAAGAAAATATGTATAACAAAAAGAAATGTTTTCAGAATGCGTCGTGGAACTAGCTAGGTACCATGACAGTTTTATTAATACTTGCATGTTTTAACACATGAAGGAAAAGAAAAAACAATACATTTATTCAAGAAGTCCGCCGCTAAAGGTAGCACTTCTTTAGATGGCATATGTTCCAAGGCCTTTGTAGGTCGCGGCCATCCATGTCACGCAGCCGACACGCGCCATTCCCTAGTTCATCTGTCACTATATAAGGTCCCTCCCACTTAGGTCCAAGTTTTCCTGTATTCTCAGCGCGGCTGGCCGAGTTTGAGAGATACACAAAGTCACCTGGCCTGAAGGAGGTCTTGCGCACCCTAGCATCATAATAGCATTTCATTTTTGCTTTTGATTTAGCTTCACGGGTTGCTGCCAACTCTCGCCGCTCCTCGATTATGTCTAGGTTCAATCGCAGCTCCTCGTCGTTATTGACCATGTCCACCTCCGCTGTGCAGAGTGTTTGCAATCGATTTCAGTTGGGATGACTGCCTCTGTACCATATGTTAGGGCGAAAGGGGTATCACCCGTGGCTTTCTTGATCATCGTGCGATGAGCCCACAAGACATGCGACAACTCATCGACCCACTTCCTATTGTGTTCCCTCAATCGTTCTTTTATGCCATCTCCCAAACTCTTGTTTGCTCTTTCCACAGGTCAATTCGTTTGTGGATAGGCTACCGCTGCGAACCGCTGGTGTATTCTATTCTTTGCACACCAATCCTTGAATGGGTCCTCCGCGAACTGCTTTCCATTATCAGAAACTATTTCACCAGGTAGTCTGAAACGACATAATATATTGTCCCATACGAACCTCTTCATCTGGTTCCCGTGATTGCTGTGACTGCCTTCGCTTCCATCCATCTTGTGAAGTAATCCATCACGACTACGAGGAACTTAATCCCACCCGCGGCTACGGGAAAAGGTCCCACGATATCTATTCCCCACTTGAAGAATGGCCAAGGGGAGGTGATCGGGGTGAGCTCCTTCTGGGGTTGCCAAGGTATTGGCTTGTGCACCTGGCAGTCATTTCATTTATTAATGAGAGTTCGTGCGTTCGTATGCATGGTTGGCTAGTAGTACCCGCTGCGCAACGCTGTTGCTACCACGGACCTTGGTCCTACGTGCATGCCGCATGACCCCTCGTGGATTTCGCTAATGATGTATTGCGCCTGGCGCGGCCCTACGCATCTTAGCCATGGCTGGAGAAATGATCGCTTGTAAAGAACCCCATCTCCGACTTCAAATTGCCTCGAACGTCTTCGTATTCGTCGTGACTCGGTTTCGTCATATGAGAGTGTATCATTCGTCAAATAATCCACAATCGGTGTCATCCATGTAGGGCCTTCTTCCTCTACGACCGATGTGACCTCTTTCTCTTTTATTGACTTGTCCTTGAGAATTTCTGCCAGGACTTGTTTTGATAGGTGTGCAAAGCTGGTAGATGTTATTTTACTAAGTGCATCTGCTTTCTTGTTCTCCCCCTGGGTACTTGGCGTATTCGAAACTTATTGAAACCTTCAATCAATGCTTTGGCTTTTTGTAAGTATTGCACCATGTTATCTTCTTTCGCCTCGTATTCGCCAAGTATATGGTTTGCCACCAGCCGAGAATCTACGTTTGCTTCGAGATTACGCACACCCATTCGTGCTGCAATTCTTAGCCCTGCTATTAGCACCTCATACTCTGCCTCATTATTTGTGGCTGTGAACTCAAAACGCAATGCGTAGGTGAATTCCATTCCTTTAGGGTTGGTAAGTATGAGACCCGCACCTGATCCATCAGTGCAAGAGGACCCATCAGTGAACAAGACCCACGGGGTTGAGTCTTCTTCCTTTTGATCTATCCCTTGAACTCCTTCTTCTAGTTTTTCAATGAGGAAATCTGCCAAAATTTGACCCTTTATGACATTGCGCGGTCTGTAAGTAATGTTGTGTTCCCCTAGTAGAACACTCAATTTCTGGAATCTACCTGCAACCTCCGGTTTTGATATTACCTGCTTTATGGGCTGATCAGTTATCACCACTATTGGGTACGCTTAGAAGTATCGACGCAACCACTTTGCCGCAAACACCAGTGCGAGTACTAATTTTTCCATTGGGGTGTAATTTAGCTCCGAGCTTTGCAACGCTCTACTTATGAAGTATATTGGAGTTTGCAAATTTTCTCTATCCGTCATTAGCACTGCACTGATAGCTCCATGTGTAGCAAACAAATACATTATCAGCTCCTCGTTAGGTCGTGGTGCGACTAACATAGGGAGCGAAGCCAAATGTGCTTTCAATTCCTCGAAGTCCTTTTCTACTTCCTTAGTCCAATTGAAGTCCCCTTTATTAATGCACCTTTTTAGCGTTTTAAATAAAGGGATCGACTTGTCCGCTGACGTGGACAAGAACCTGTTTAGCCCTGCGAGTTTACCATTCAGCGACTGTACTTCCTTTTTTGTCTTTGGGCTTTGGAGTTGAATGACCGCATCTGTTTTTTTCCTGACAGGGTTTGATGCCATTGGGGTCAATCATGTATCCTAGGAACATGCCTTCTGTTGCCCCAAAAGTGCACTTCTTGGGATTTAACTTCATATTTGTTCTCCTTAGTGTTGAGAATGTTTCCTCTATATCCCGGATAAGCTCGCTCTCTGTGTGACTTTTGATTACCAAATCGTCGACATACACCTCCAAATTTCTCCCTATTTCTCTTTTAAACGCTTTATCAACCAGCCGTTGATACATGACCCCTACGTTCTTGAGTCCAAATGGCATTTTTGTGTAGTAGTACACACCCTGGCTGGTATGGAATGCTGTTTTTTCTTTATCCTCTTCTGCCATTTGTATTTGGTGGTATCCCTTGTATGCGTCCAAGAAACATTTGAAGGGGGTGTTGATCCCAAACTTAGATCGATTAGCTTTGTGTATACGAGATTATATCAAGTATAACACGTAGAGAAACCTTTGTATATGCTTTGTGAATCTAAGTGTTATGCGGAATTTAACACTTAAACAAGAACACACAAGATATAAACAAACTTTCACTTTGATTATCAATGTCGAACTTGCTTACAATGAAAGATGTTTATGAACGAAAACTTATGTGAAACTTATATCAAACATTAACCTAAAGGCCTTCTTTTATAGATACAAGAAGCCTTGTACAATAAGCTACGTATCAACTATTCTAGGTAAAGATAAACATAGAAAATACATTGTCGTTTCTATCCTTACTAGAAGTATTCTAGAATATAATAAACGTGTAGATTATATCTTCCATCAGTGCTTGTCTTCAATGTGTCAACGCTCGACTTTAACTTGTCAACGCTTGAGCTGTCAGCGCTTGCTTTGTTCCTGTCAACGTCTGATTTGTTCTTGTCAGCGCTCAAGTGATTTGGCCTTAATTTATTCCCAACAATCCTCCCCTAAACTTGATATCCACTCTTATGATCAAGTTTCTGAATAAGCATTAAGAACTTGGAGGAGTCTGACAAATCTTCTCATATTGGTAATGAATAAATCTGATCAAATCCTTTGCCACGTCACTTGAATAATCTATCTCCAGCTCAGTGTCCTTCATCTTTTCCAAAACAGCCTTGGATATGAAATACTGAGCATCCACAAGTAGATACTCAGCAAACTTTGTAGAACTTAAATGGTATACACCAGCAGCTGAATATAACCTCCATTGAAGACCACTGAGGTCATCTTCAAGATCCTTCCATATTTCAGGATCTTCCTCTTTTGTCCTACACATTCTTTTGAATGTGGTCCAAAGTTTTATTCCATTAGCTGAAGTTGGTGCTTCAGCCTCATACTTGGTCTCCAGTAACCTCCAAAGGTCCACCAAGTCTTCTCTATCACAACTTGCAAATAAAGATATGAGAGTGGTGAAAGTGTGTACCTCTTTACCAAATCTGCCAATCTTCCAGAATCCACATTCATCCTCATCATAACTCACAATTGGATTCCTGGAATCTAATGGTAACACCTGCACCATATCTGAAGCTTCTAATGGGGAGAGCTTGAGGCTCTTTCTTATAACTGCTTCACTTGGATATAGTGGATCCATATCTTTTGGAAACTCAAGTTTAAATCCCTTCTTCACTGGCCTGGGAATCATCATAGATTTCTTGATTTCCATTTCTTCTGCAAGTTGCTCCTTTCTTTCATCTGAAAGAAGTCTGAGAGTGTTTGCTTCCTACACTCTCAACCAAATGGGATAAGCCCTATGTTCCAACTCATCAAATGTCAAAGCCTTCAACTTCTGATGTGTCCATCCAACTCCATGACATCTGAGCAACATAAAGTAGAGCTCCCTTCTATCCCTTTTCAACTCTGAGAGAATGTTGCTTGCCTTGTGTTTCAATATTACCTTACAATCCTTCTGAACTCTAAGAAGAAGCTCCAAACCCCATATTTGATCTGAAATGGTCAAGTCTGGATTATCCATGCAGCTTTCTTCCCAAGAATTGTACATTTGAACCACCTCTGGCATGTCAAAGTCAACCTGCAATTTTAAGTCTCTCAACTTTTCCCTAGCAAGCTCATCACCATACTCAAGCCTTTCTGGTTCTATAATCATCACACTTGAGTCTGAGCTAGCTCCATCACTTTCTTCTTCAGAAGTCACAACAAATGGTGACTTTTCCTTTTCACCTTGTTCCATCATTTGTTCAGCCAATCTTCTATCAAATTCAACTTGGGTTGCATCCTTTGGAACAATTTCTTCTACCAATTTACCCTTACCCTTATCTGATGGTGCAATGGTTGGTAAGGTAGATGGTAATACCTGAGTAGAAACTTCCTTGATGATAGATGATGACTGGAATACATCACCTTCATGTGCAGGTCCGTCAACGTCCAAATTTATCCTATCAGCGTCCAAATTTGCCTTGTCAACGCTCAAATATTTTCCCTCAGCGCCTTGTGTAACCTCTCTCAACATAGCTGTAAATGATAAATTTAGATTGGTTGGAGAGATTAAAGACGTATCAAAACCTGTTTGTTCCTTCAAAGTTGTAAGGGCTTCAGCAACATCCATTGATTGACCATCTTGGCTGCCCTTATCACTTAGATTTCTTTGATCTTCCTCCCCTTTGGAAGACTCCTCCATACCCCTCCTAGCATGATCACTCTCCAAAACTACAATCCTCTCCCTCAATTGCTTGAGTTCAAGGCCTTGAGAGCTGACAATTTGTACTAAGTCTGCATTTTGCTTTTGCAAGCTAATGCAGACTGCCGTCAATTCCAAAAGAGTCATTGGTTCCAGTATGCCCTCTTCTGAAATGGGAATTTGACCTCCCAAGTTAGATTCATTGGGCATGGATGAGGACTTAATTATGGTGGGACTGCCTTGGCCAGCATCTAAGCCAGAACCAATAGTCCCAGCCTCATCCAGGTCACCAGCCACACTTGTGGTGGTGGTTCTCTCTGCTTCATGGCTAGGACCACCAGAGGAGAACACTCTAGTAGTCCTTTGGCGTTTCATCAACCTATATTCAGGTGGTGTGGAAGATGGTGTGGAAGAATGGGTAGATGTGGGTTGGTTAAGGGGTGTTTGGGATTGTGAAGGTTGTGTGTCAGCGTTGGAAATAGGCACATCAACGCCAACATTTAATGTGTCAGCGTCAAAGGGTTCTTGGTCAATTTGCATTTGTTCAGGTGAGGGTAAAGGTTCAGGAATGGGTTCAAGTTGTGGTTGAGGGTCAATTTGAGGTTGGGGGTCTGGTTGGGGTTGTGCTGCTGCAATAACAGCAAGCATGGCTGGGGTTAAAGGTAAGTCTCTATGGGGTGGTGAATTCATCTTCATAAAAATAGCTTTCTTTTGCTCAGGGATCTTATAAAAATCATTGTGATCCCTTGAGCAGTAACCTTGATCATCAAAAATCATTTGCAGAAAACAGGGATAAGCTAAAGTCATTTTTGTCCCCTTGTTTTTACACATCCCTTCAAAAATCATTTTAGAATAGTTATATTTTTGCCCTGTTGCAATGCACACAATAGGACTAGCAATGGATCTATTGATCTCATTGTGTGCAGTACATTTGGGACTCAAACATTGAAGAAGGATGTGGATGAGGTACTTCCAGGCTGGGGGAAATTCCTGCTTATGATACTTATTAAGAGTACCTTCATCAGGAAAAGGATATCCCAAAGCCCTAAGCCCTTGTTCTATTTCATTTATGGGAAGGATGACTACACCATCAGCATCATCAAGATGCTGGGCTTGGTGTACCAAGGCCTCAGTAACCACCCAAGACCTCCCATGAACAATATAAGTCAATGTGGTCACTCCATTAACTGTTGAGGAACTAACAGTGTTCCAAAACTGCTTAATGTGTGTGACTGGAATGAGTGGTGCATGAGAAAAAGCATACCTTAGTGGGGATGCGTTCAAATACGCCACCATTTGTGTGTATTGAGGAAACAAATCATTATCAGCAACAAGATAAGCAATCATGTTGTGTTGAGACTTGAACCCCAATTCCAATTCTGCTGAGTTAAACTTTGGTGCCATTGATGAAAGCTGTTAATTTTAAGTGTAGAAGATGAAGTTGATAAGAGAAAAGTGTTAGACAAGAATTATAGATACCCTGTTTAAAAATAGGAGCTAAATTTATAGGAGAGAAAGAATGCATGTGCCTGGCCCAAAAAGAGGCAAAGATTTTCAAAAATCAATCATAAAAATATTGAAAAAGTTTATAAGCTATCTCATGCATTAAATGAAAGTAACAACTCCTAAAATTACGGCTTGAAAATATGTCAAAAAGTAACAACTGGGTAGGTCCCATTGAGTGTCAACAGTCAAAAATAACCTATCAACGCCCAACGGCTATAATCTTGTCAACGTTCGCCTAAAGCCATGTCAGCGTCCAATTTGGTCACAACAACGCTTGGAAAAATCTTGTCAGCGTCCAAAAATAAAATTGTTTTAAAAAGTGAAAAATGACCTTAACAAGTAATTTATCCTAGAGAAGATAACCAAAAGCTGATAATTATTATAGGGCGGCAAGCACTGTCCAGTTATGCACACTTGCATAAGCAAGATAGACATAACAGTCCTCTAGTGTCCCTTGCTAACCAAAATTCTTAACAACAAAGTCACCTTATAAAATCCTTGTTACTCCCAGGTAAATCCCATATCAAAATCATTCCCAAGTCACCCAACAGACCACAACCAATTCTAGGCCAAAAATGTCTTGGCAGCATGCAAAGTTGATATACTATGCATGCTACAGTGCCTCATGGTTTAGTAAAACTAACCCATACTCACCTGTGGACACAATCTAGAATTGTGATAAGAGTATCATATGGATACCCAAACATCCTAAAGGTTCCTAAAACCTCCCCTTAAACGATGATACAAAAAGTTTGCTAAAATCATGCATGAACATAAAAAATTTATGTCAAGATAGGAATGAAACATTCCAACCATCATCCATAAATAAAAACTTGTCCAAATGCTTCTCCATTGATCCATAAGCAACTCTGTATCCAATGGTATACTGCTAACACCATCTGCACATTTAGATTGAAAACCACAAAACTAACATTGTTGCTGACAACGCCCCGATAACGCATGACAGCGTTGAAGGAAACTTTGTCAGCGTTAGACAATTATATTGCTGACAACGTTGCAAAAACACTTATCAGCGTTCAAGCAACCTTTGTCAGTGGTAGAAAAATATAGTGGAAAATCTAAATCATTAATAAGACCAATAATAATAATGCATCATCCTGTACATACTTTTACAAAAAGAATCCAAAACACATATTAAGTGAGATTAACCATTCCAATACTTGTTACCAAGTATTGAAATCTTCCAGCATCAAAAGGTTTAGTTAATAAATCTGACACATTTTCCTCAGTGTCAACCCTATCTGGTTGTATTAAACCTTTCTCAAAGCAATCTCTTATAAAATGGTGTCTAATCTCTATGTGTTTAGTTTTAGAATGATGTACAGGATTCTTAATGATGCATAAAGTACTATTATTGTCAACAAATATCTTAGTATGCATGAAATTATACCCATAGTCCAACAGCTGGTTCTGAATCCACAACACTTGACCACAACATGTTGCTGCAGCCACATACTCTGCTTCAGTTGTAGAATTAGCCACCACTGTTTGTTTCTTGCATTGCCAAGATATTAACCTGCTCCCAAGAAACTGACATCCACCAGTTGTGGATTTCCTATCAAACTTATCACCTCCATAATCACTATCTGAATATGTAATCAGCTCTAATGGTGAATCCTTTGGGTACCACAAACCAAGACTGGGGTAGCATCTTAAGTACCTAAAGATCCTCTTCACAGCATAAAGGTGACATTCTTTGGGAGTCACTTGATGACGTGCACATGCACACACAGCAAACATGATATCAGGTCTGGAAGCAGTAAGATACATCAAGGATCCAATCATGGATCTATAATGCCTGACATCAACATCTTTCCCATCTCTAATCTTTCCCCAAGGGTGTTCTCTATCCATAGGAGTAGTAGCCCTCTTTTCATGTGGAGAAAAGCCTAACTTCTTCAAGATCTCAGCAACATATTTGTCTTGGGAGATGAAGATACCATCTTCTTTCTGCTGAACTTGTAAACCAAGAAAGAAGTTCATCTCCCCCATAGCACTCATCTTGAATTTGTCTGTCATAAGCTTGGAGAAATCTTCACTCATCTTTGGATCAGTAGACCCAAAAATGATATCATCAACATAGACCTGCACAAGCAACACATCTTTGCCTTTCTTCTTTGTAAATAGTGTCTGATCTATGGTGTCCCTCTTGAATCCATTGTCCACCAAATAGGTAGACAAAGTACCATACCATGCTCTAGGGGCTTGATGAAGGCCATACATAGCCTTTTTGACTCTATACACTTTATCTGGATGCTCTGGATCCTCAAAACCAGGAGGTTGCATTACATATACTTCCTCAACAATGGTTCCATACAAGAAAGCACTCTTGACATCCATTTGATAGACTGTGAAGCCCATGCAGGAAGCATAGGCTAGAAAAATCCTAATAGCTTCAATCCTTGCAACTGGTGCAAAGACCTCCTCATAGTCTATCCCCTCCTCTTGTGTATAACCTTGAGCCACTAACCTTGCCTTGTTTCTGACCACAATACCTCTTTCATCTCTTTTGTTCCTTAGAACCCATCTTGTCCCTATAGGTCTGACATATCTAGGACAATCAACCAGCTCCCAAACATCCTGAATTGCAAATTGGTGAAGCTCATCCTGCATTGCTTCCACCCAACTTGGTTCTTTGAGAGCATCAAATATTTTCTTGGGTTCTTCTTGTGACAAAAAACATGCAAACAAACATGCTTGCACAAGAGGGGTATCAACCTTCTTGTGTATATTGGAAATAAATCCACCAAGACCTTGATGAGATCTTCTTGTCTGAACTGGAGTCATAATATCACCAATGATCTGAGATGTGGGGTGATTCTTCATTGTGGAGGTGAGAACCCCTCCTTCAAAAAGTCTGGTGTCCTCAACTTCACGCTCCATGTTGCCAATATCTTCTTCATCAGACTCTCTTTGATCAACAGGAATCTCTTCATGAACATTGGAAGGTCCACCTTGTTCAAAACTGGAAGAGAAAAGATGCCCATAAGTGTTGTCAACGTTTGAATCTTGGTTGTCAGCGTCTGGGCTAACAACGCTTGAAATGTTGTTGTCAACGTCTGAGCCATCAACGTCTGAATTGATCTTGTCAGCGCTAGATTTGCCTTTGTCAGCGCCTGAAGAACCATGCATGTTTGTATCTGGTGGTATTTGGAAACCACCATTATCTTGTCCAGCAGCAGCAGCAGCAGCAAAAGCATCTGTCCAAATGGGAATTGTGACATATTCAAATGTAGGAGATGCCTTTTCTGCTTGTTATCCAACCCTCTCATTAACCTGTGTACCTGAAACATCAATAACTTGTTCCTCCACAACATTTGAAGTTACCTTCACAATGTCTGGATTAGTGACAGGCATATAACTTAAAGTTCTAGATAAGGGTTCCAAATCAAACAACCAATTAGGACCACTTTCAGGATCACTAGGTTTATTCTCTAAGAACCTAACATGTACTCTCTCAACTATCCGTTTGTCCTCTTTAAGATAAACCCTATAACCCTTGCTCTGGACTGAATACCCCATGAAGTAACCTTCATCACCTTTTGCACTAAATTTCCCTAAGGCATCACTAGTATCCAATACTACTACATAACATCCAAAAGGTCTGAGAAAACCAATATTAGGTTTTCTTCCCCAAAGTAACTCATAAGGTGTTTTGTTCTGAATTTTGTTAACCAATGCTCTATTTTGCACATAGCATGCTGTATTAACAGCCTCAGCCCAAAAGGCTATAGGAAAGTGAGCATCAGCCAACATTGTTCTGGCTGCTTCAATTATGGTTCTATTTTTCCTTTCAGCAACCCCATTTTGTTGTGGGGTTCTAGCAATACTGAATTGCCTAGTAATTCCTTTCCTGGCACAAAAATCATCTAGCTTCTTGTTCCTAAATTCTCCACCATTATCACTCCTAAGCATTTTAACTTCATTTCCAGACCTTTTCTCAATCTGAGTGATAAAATCAATAAGAACATCAGTTGTGTCACTCTTCATGGCTAGAAAGAATGTCCAAGTAAACCTAGAAAAGTCATCTGTGACAACAAAGCAATATGACTTGCCATTCAAACTTTCTATATTAGTTGGACCAAAGAGGTCCATGTGAAGCATATGAAGAGGTCTGGAACTAGTATGCACCTGCTTGGACTTGAATGAGACCTTGTGCTGCTTACCTTTAAGACATGCAACACAAGAGTGGTCATTGTGGAAGGCCTTCTCAAGCAAACCATCAACTAAACCAAGCCTCACAAGTCTATTTATATTTTTAAAATTTATGCGCCCTAGTCTCCTGTGCCACAAATTACTTTCATCTACTGAGGCCTTAGCATAAAAACAAGACATATTTGTATTCATTTTAATCCCATTTAAATTCACATTATATATGTCCTTATGCCTAGGTGTTCTATACTCAATATATTTCTCATCAGGGATCTTAAAATCCTGGCTTAACACCAAGCACTCAGTATCAGTGAAAAGAACCTTATTTTTGTTATCACAAACTTGTGATACACTAAACAGATTATAATCAAGTTCTTTTACCAGGAAGACGTTCTCAAAACGCAGATTATTGGTGAGAAGGGTTCCTTTGCCTGTAATGATGCCATATCCACCTCCAAAGTATACCTTATCACCATCTTTAATAGGGGTGAAATTCGTCAGATAGTCTTCCTTCCCTGTCATGTGCCTTGAGCATCCACTATCCCAATATCCATAATCATTGATCTGTCTTTGAATGCCCTGCACATAAAGAAAACAAATTAGTTTTCTTTGGGAACCCAAGTCTCAGAAGACTTGGATTCATCTGGTTGTTCAATAAGAACAGACTTAGTTCTTATAACAACCCCATTCTCATCCTTTTTAGGATGAAATACCCAGTTAACCCCAATAGGTTTTGTAATGACCTTTGAAATGTAATTAAATCTATTACAAGTCATTGAAATCCCATTATCATTAGGGTTTTGATCTTTCTTGGGTCTCCATGTTAAGCTTGAAGAAGCTTTAGACCTCTTACCTTGTGGTTGCAAATATTTAGGTCTGGTCACGTTTCTGTCAGCGTTGGATTTTGTCCTGTTAACGCTGAAATTACCCTTGTCAGCGTTGAACCTAGGGTTTGCTATAGGAACCCATTGCCTATTTGACCAGGTGTTTGTCTTTTGAAAAGGTCTTTGTCCATGAGTGTTAGACCTTCTAGAAAAGAATGGGGTAGGTCTAATCACTTGTGGACTTTGCTGCACACAAGGTTTGGGTCTGACAACGTTTGACTTCCTAATAACGTTGACTTTCTTCCTATCAGCGCTGAAATTGTTCCTATCAGCGTTGGCTTTGGGAGCGTTGACACACTTGTATGCCAAATGTGAAAAGCTACCACAAGTGTAACAGGCTTTCTTAGACACAACCTTAGGTCTAGTAGAGAAGAAACCTGTTCCATGATTGCTAACTTGGCTCTTGGGTGACCTATTATTCCTATACATCTCTGCATATTTAATGGTAGGTCTTCTAACAGTGTTTGAGCCTAGGTCAACAGCTTTACCAGTGATTGGATGAGTAACCTTAATGGGTGGTGATTCATTGGGACTTTTACATAGCAAACCTCCCTTAACAAATAAAGTAGGGTTAGCTTTCTTCCACTCATTTAGGTCAGTCAGTTTTTGTTGATACTCTTCCACTGGAGTGACAACTCTTGG
The DNA here is from genome assembly GCA_025667525.1 of Glebionis coronaria. Lineage (NCBI taxonomy): Eukaryota > Viridiplantae > Streptophyta > Magnoliopsida > Asterales > Asteraceae > Glebionis > Glebionis coronaria. Next base: position 177,540,729 of record CM046874.1, read on the forward strand.
TGGAGGAATGAATTCCTCTTCTTGGCATTCTGGTATACCAGTCCAAGACAAATCCTTTCTAAGGACACCATAGAAGTCACCAGCTGGTGGTGGAACCAGAGAGTAATCATTCATCCCAATCCCAGTCATGTCCTTAGGATCCCTTTGCTTAGCTACACAGTCTCCTAGGGTTTGGGTGGCTCTATCAAATCTTTGAATCTTGAGGTCAACATTATCTTTATTCTTAATGGCCTCATCTAACTTAGCCTGTAGATCTCTATTAACCTTTGTCATGATGTTCCTAACATCCATGCTACCCTCTAGCTCATGTTTTAAGATATTGATCTTATCTTTTAAGTCAAATTCCATTTTCTTGTATTCAGAAACGGTTTTCTCAGTTTCAGTAAGAACTAGTTGGTAATTAGACAATTTACATCTTTCAGTGCTCATATCATCTTTTAGTTTTAACACCTCTTTGTTAAGTCTTTCAGTGTTTAACCTACAACCTTTGCTACAAAAAGCATCATCATATACCTCATTGTCAGATGAAGAGGAGGAGTGTGCCATGAGAGCATATTCAGCATGCTCTTCTTCTTCAATATCAGCAACCAAAGCTTTATCCTCTTCAGCATTCTTAGCCAGATAGCTCCAATCCCATCCTGTACCATCAATTCCTTGAACTGCAACCATGGCTTTGGAATCCTGAGCTTTAACAATCTGGCTTGAGGGTTTACCAGCATCAGATCTTCTAGGAGATCTGCATTCCCTCATGAAGTGCCCCATACGATGACAGTTGTAGCATTCAACTTTGGATTTATCAAATCCAACTGTGTCTTTAGCATTGAAGGTCATCTTCTTTTTAAACCTTCTGTTCCACCTATTTGCTCTTATACTAGCAAGAGCCATGTTCCACTTGATGTCCATATCTTCCAAGTGCTCATCACTTATCTGCTCAAGGTCCTCATACGTAATCACTGAACCATTGGGCAAAGAAGCAATGTAAGCACAAACAGTATCCAAATCCAAACCAGCAGGTTTAACTCTTGGGGAGTCATTCTTGAATGTGTCAGTGTCTGAAAAGGAGACGTTGACAGGACTTGTTCCAGCGCTGACATATGATGATCCAGTAACTGGATGCATATAAGAGTCCTTCTGATTGAATTGACCTTCACTATGAGAGAAGAAGGCCATGTTGCTGGAGCTAGATTTGCTTCCATGATCTGAAAGAGTTTCATCTTCCAACAGTCTTAGTTTGTTGTAGATGTCATCAAACGAGGAGCTCTTGTAAGTATTGTTGGCAAGAATAGATCTTGCCTCAATCTTCCATGCCTCACCAAGACTTTTAAGAAAGGTAGCATTCGTGTCAACATCACCTACTTGTGTCCCCATGAAGGACAACTTGCTTGTGATGTCAAGCAATCTGCTTCTCACACTACTCAGTTTCTCATTGGGTTGAGCTTTGAAGACAGCATAATCATGCAGAAGTTGCTTTTTCTTTTATTCCTTAGTGTCTGCATTGCCACCATATGCAACTTCAAGTGCTTCCCAAAGATCCTTAGCAGATTCATAGCCTCTATATTTGTGCTGGTTTTCTTGTCCCAAAGAGACTTTTAGAATATTTAGGGCTTTCATGTCAACCCTTTTCTTTGCAATATCTTCAGCACCTACAGCTCTACCATCTCCTGGTTTTTCTTTCTTATCCTCATCAGGGCATCCTTCAACAGCTGATCTTTAAGTAATGGCATCAAGAATCTTTTGAGCCTTATTGAATGAGTTTCCATATTCAATAATCTCCCAGAGTGTGTAGTCATAGATCCCCAGATATTGTTCAAAGTTGAACTTCCATAAGTCAAAGTGGGTTGCATCAAGCATGGGAATCTTGATGTTAGGTAAGGCTGAGGAGGAGGAGGTTATTGCTTCAGACATGATGTTGTTAGGGTTTCTGAGAAAATTAGGGTTTTGGTGTTCGTGTATGGTTCTGATACCACTTGTTGATCAGAGCTCTGATACCACTTGTTGATCCCAAACTTAGATCGATTAGCTTTGTGTATACGAGATTAGATCAAGTATAACACGTAGAGAAACCTTTGTATATGCTTTATGAATCTAAGTGTTATGCGGAATTTAACACTTAAACAAGAACACACAAGATATAAACAAACTTTCATTTATTATCAATGTCGAACTTGCTTACAATGAAAGATGTTTATGAACGAAAACTTATGTGAAACTTATATCAAACATTAACCTAAAGGCCTTCTTTTATAGATACAAGAAGCCTTGTACAATAAGCTACGTATCAACTATTCTAGGTAAAGATAAACATAGAAAATACATTGTCGTTTCTATCCTTACTAGAAGTATTCTAGAATATAATAAACGTGTAGATTATATCTTCCATCAGTGCTTGTCTTCAATGTGTCAACGCTTGACTTTAACTTGTCAACGCTTGAGCTGTCAGCGCTTGCTTTGTTCCTGTCAACGTCTGATTTGTTCTTGTCAGCGCTCAAGTGATCTGGCCTTAATTTATTCCCAACAGGGGGTACCCGCACAACGATTCCACCTTCCAATCTATCTCTGGGAGTGGATAGCAATCTTGGGGAGAAGCTTTATTTAGGTCTGTGAAATCAACGCACATGCGCCAGCTGCCATCATGTTTCTTCACCATTACTGGGTTAGCGACCCAGTCATGATAGTAAACTTCCTTCATGATTCCTGCCTCTACTAGTTTTTTCACTTTCTCGAGTGTCACCTTGTTGCGTTCTGTGGCCTGTCCTATTTTCTTTTGCCTAATCGGAGGGTACCCTTCGCGGATTTGGAGCTTGTGTTCGGCTATTGACCTTGGTACCCCTGTCATATCTTTCGGTTCCTATGCGAAGATGTCTAGGTTGTTCTTTAAAAGGTGACATATGTCCGTCTTTCCTTTGTCAGACAATGTTCCTCCAATTGTAATCTCTTGATCCGGATACTGCGGGTACACTGCTACCTTTAGATTTGGCGGTGAGTTTACCTTAGGTTCCATTGTGACCCGTGGAGGTTCTGTGATCGCGTTACACTCCGTGGGAGTTTTCGCTGTATTGAAGATCGTTACGATTTCTCCATCCACTAGGAATTTGATCATGCCATGAGCTGTGAAAGGCACCGATCTCATTGCTAGTATAGCTGGTCGCCCTATAATCCCATTATATTGCGATGGCGATGTTATGATCAGGAAATTCATGGAGACGTTTGTTGAGTGCTCATCGTCTCTTACTTTTACTACTAGCTTTAGTTAGCCCAAAGGCCACACCGCTTCTCCACTAAAACTGATGAGCGGGGAGGTTGCAGGTATCACTTGGCTCTGTACTTCTACACTAAGTTTCAAGAAGCAGTGCTCATACATTATTTCTGCTGATGAACCTCCATCCACATACATGCGATGTATGCTGTGCTGACCAATGCTTTTTTCTATAACTAACGGGCCCTATACGACGTTCCTCGCGTTGAGTGGGAGGGAAGGAAACGTCTTTTCCCTTCGAGAATTTTTGGCTCACCTTTTGTCTGGTCCTTCGCTGCCATGATTCCACCATGTAAATATTCGCGCTAGCGATTTTTTGTCTTTCGTCTTTCATGGTTTCCTTGACCAGGTGTTTCAGCTCGCATTTCTTTACCATATTTTCTATATATTTTTGCAACTAAATACATTCGTTCGTAGCATGCCTCCTCTCATCATGGTATTCGTAATATCTATTACCGACGCGCTTTTCGACCAGGGTGGTCATTGGTGTTGGCCTTAGGAAATTCGCACCTTCTAATACGAGGATTTCTCATGGGGTTAACTTAAGGGGAGTAAACCTAGAGTTATTAGCTCGTCCCTTCTTCTCCTTCCTAAGTAATCAAGGCCTAGAGGTCTGCTTTGCTTGTTGGGACCTTCACTGGGCGCGTGGATAGATCTGTAGTCATAAGTGTTTCGTGCTACTTCTGAAGCAGTTGATTCTCCCTGTATGAAAGACCTTACCCGCCTTAGTACTCCATCGAAGGTTTCAGGATTTCTTTCATTCAACTTCTTTATTAGATCGTTGTTTCGTATACCCGCCATGAAGCAAGATACTTTCAGAATTTTTGGGCAGTCTTTTATCTGAAGACACTCGCTCTTGAAACGTTCCAGAAAGTCTTCCAGGTATTCGCCCTAGTTATGCTTTACCTTGGCAAGTGATACAACACTCCTATCATGTCTTTTCTGTTGCACATAGTTTCTTTCGAATGCTTTCCGAAACACTTCATATCCGTTGATTGTTCGTGGAGGAAGCCTATCGAACCACATCCGTGCGTTACCTATAAGTGTAGAGTTGAAAATGTTGCACCATACGGGCTCTGGCCTTTGTTCAATACCTTCCTGGGATTCAAAGACTTTTAAGTGGTCTTCTGGATTTGAAGTGCCATCATAGGTTTTCATGTTTGATGGCATGCGGTGCTTTCTTGTATCTTCGTAATACTGTATGCGCCTCGTAAAAGCGTTTTTCCCGGCTCTTCTCCATGGTTGCGAGAAGCTTTGGTCATCCGATGAGTAACTGGCGCGCATATGTTTTTCCAGGAGGTTATCACTCGATCCTGACAGGTTGCTTTCTGAGGATGCGGCGCGCTTCACACGCTTTGCTTCTTTTATTATCTTCTCGTGTTTAGCAACCAAAGGGATGAAGGTTTGTAGGTTATTAGCTACGTACTCCTTCATCATGCGTGCCTCCGTAGCAACGACTTTCCCGACCTCCTCTTGGAGCATCTTTCTTTTTTGCTTATTGGGAGGAGGCTGAGTTGACTCTCGTTCCACACCTTTTTCCCCCACGGCGAGTAGGGGAGTTGAGAACAGTCCGCCTGTTCTTACGATTGGAGGGTTGTTTACATCCCGGGTGTTTGCTTCACCAGTAGATCCAGGACTAGCATTCACAGACATGATACGGCCATCTATCGTTGAGGATCCTTTACGGCCTTCATCCTTGCCGCTTTTCGTCATTAGTTAGAGCTTAGTGTGGGTCCCACGGATGGCGCCAACTTGTTGATACAAAAGTTGGAGTAGACCGAGCTTGACCCAAATTAGGCTTAATTTGGGGTCTTGTAGACTCTGGCTCTTGCACCAAGTGAAACTTGCTTTGAGGACCTTACGCACTAAACAGACACCGTTAGGCTTACCGTGGGTTTGTGACCCACGATTAGACTCCGGCGTGAGAATAAGTAATCGATTTAAGTATGTAGTGTTTAGGGTATTGTGTGTATCGTACCTTTGTGGAACCTATGGGGTTCCTTTTATACCTGAGAGAGTCCTGGCTGGGCTTTCCTACTCTTGCAGACAAAGGAAGAGATAATGACCTAAAATAGTTTTATCCTTATCGCATAACCAAGGCAAGTGTATATCTCTTTCCTTTAGGCGAATATATCTATATGATAAATTATACTCTTGTTTGATCCTGTCGCGCTGCGACAAGGACCCGACTAAGTAATTTAACCTTATGTGCGACAGCGGCTTACCGGGCATCCTGGGCTTGCGCGCGCATCGCATAAACATTCAATCCATTCCTGATGGATGCGGGTAGTACCCTTGGGTCGGACTAGCCAGCCCGACTAGGGACTATACGTCATCACTTCCTATTACTAATGATAATGCTATTACAAGGGTTGTTAATGCTTCTAGCATTGAAATATACAATACATGTAATAATCTTCTGATTAGTTAGATTATAAGTTTTTTGTGTGAATCTATTTCAAAATTTTTTATGTTTATTGGGACTGCTTATGAGATATAGTCTCAACTTGAAACTAGATTTTCTGTAAGTAATGGATTAAGAATGTATAAGTTGTATAGACACTTTTGGTATAAAGTCAACAAGGAAATTTTGTTAAAAATCCCACTATCTAGACTTTTGGTATAAAGGCAGCAATAGATTAAGAATGTATAAGTTAATTTACTAGAGTTGTGTTTATTTTCATACGATTGGGAAAAAGTTTATACTGTTGGGTCATAGTTAAGACTGCTAGGCTAAAAGTTAGTACTGCTAAGTATATGTTAGTGTTGTTAGAGGGAAAATCAGTTTTAGCTTAATTGTAATACAACCGTTGAGATATTTGTGCCAATTACTTCATCTAAAGGTTTCCTCAGTTGGATTACTATTGATTTTTCTTTAGCTAATTTAGCTATATTCTGGTTAAAGGAAGCATTTGCAAAGTTGGTCCAATTAAATTTTTTTAGATTTACCTATAAATACTCAATTGCTTATACCTAACTCTTATCCTCTCATTATCGATTTGAACACAGAACTTTTCTCTTTGCTCATTCAACCGAGTTTTTATCTCAACATCAAATCTTAATGGCTGGATTATATGCAGTTAACACTCATAATATGGTTGCTTTTTTAGATAAGTCAGAGGGAAAAAGTCTTAACTTTCATCAGGTGGTAGATTTTATACAAGGAAGTTACATAAGGTATACTCTTGTTAAATATCCTAATATCTACAATTCTCTTATTGCATAGTATTGGCAGACTACTACTGTCAAAACAAGTAAAACTGTAGAATTAAAGCTATTTGCAACAGTTGATGGTTCAAAACATACTATTACTGAATCATCCTTAAGGAGACATATTATATTAGATGATGAAAATAGTATTAGTATGTTGAATACCACTGAAATTTTTGAAAACCTTACACTGATGGGGTATGACTGTACTTATCAAAGATTAACATTCTACTAAAGCAGGTTTTCCCTCAGTGGAAGTTTCTAATCCATACTCTCCTATATTTTTAAGTACTAAGAAAATATCATCGGAGCAGTTCAATAGTAATATTGCTACGGCTCTTATTTGTTTGGCCACTAAAAGGAAATTTAGTTTTTCTCAAATGATTTTTGAGGGTATGGTTAAAAATGTGGATACTGATACAAAGTTTTTAATGTATCCTAGACTTATTCGAATACTTTTGAACAAAATCTTAGACTCTTAAAACCACATAACAAAGGTTATGCTTCTCCTGAACTTACTTCAAAATTGTTAATAACATGATGAGGAAACCAAGGGGTTTTTAGGGGTGGATACACCTTTGTTTTCATAAATGCTTGTGTAAGACCAAGTAGTTCAGGGTGAAGGAGAACAAAGTCATAGTTGTCTCCCATCACACACCCACCAGTGCTCCATCTACTTCACAACCTCCAAATGTAACACAAACCTAAATGAGAAAACATACCATACAGAAGAGTGTGATTGCTCAATCCACTCCTTCTACTCAGACACATGAAGAAGATAAGCCTATTTCCACTCATGTGAAAGTAGAACATGGGCTACCACTACTAGCACTAGCTTTGAAGCAGGTCAAGACAGTGGAAACATCCATAAGACCCCTACTATTTCTAATGACTATTTTCCAAGGGTTACTTCCCCTAGTAGATATGAGGACAGTTTGCAACAACCGACTTTCCAGGAATTAATGACCATTTTTACCAATCTTCAATATAGGGTGACTAGTTTGGAGACCACTAAAATAATACAGACAACATAAATTATGTAGCTAAAGAAATAGGTTGAAAGGTTGCAAAGACAGTTAAGAAGGAAGAAATCTTAGAAGGTGAGGATCCTTCCTATCAGGGAAGGAAAATTGTAGACATTTGCTGGTGTGACTATAAGACCATTGAAGCAAGAAAAGGCATACATTCAAGGGAGGCTCATAATCTTGAAGAACGAAAAAACATGATTATGAACAGGTGTTTGATGAAACAGTTGTAGAGCCTGGAAGTGGTGACACATTCAAGAAGTTAGTATTGTTGGTTCTATGCCAGTTAGTACTGCTGGTTAAACAATAGTTTGTCCTCCCAGAGTGTTTTCAAGTTCAAGACAAAGAGGAATGGTGATTAGGTCAGAGACTCCTCAAAGAGTAAATGTTGTTACTCTTGCAGCTAGTTCAAAGGATAAAGGCAAGGCTATTATGGTAGAACCTTAAAAGTACTTGAAGAGTGTAGAAACTAGAAGGGGGGGTTGAATAGTTTCTTAAAATTTACTTGTCAAAAGATGGTTTTTAAAAATCCTTTTCAATAACTTAGACTTGAGTGATTATATGAAACTTTCTTATACACAATATGAACAAGGTATAGTGCAACTAAAATAATAATCACAAGTATAAAGAATAATGAATGTAAAGAGATAAGGGAAAGAAAGATCAAACCAAATACCAAGGATTTATAGTGGTTCGGAAACGAATCTCACTCCTCGTCCCTACTCCACTCCTCGAGTACTCCTTACTCGAGAGTTCACTAATCAACAAGCTCCTTAAGGTGGAGAAACCGTACACAACGTTGCTTATCCAATTTCCGACTCTAAGCTAAAAGTCGAGCCCTAATCTTAGCTAGGACCAATCTACACTAGTATACTTTAAGGACCAAGTATTAACCTTAGTACATACATAACTTCTAAATAGACACAACTACTTGGATCTTCACAACAATGATACAACAATGAGTAAATAAGATTTGAACTTCAATGGATCTTGATGTAGACACAACACTTCAAGGATGAAAGTGTTCTTCTCTTTGAACTTCGAGAGGAAGAGATGGGAGAAGAAAGATTCACTTCTAAACAAGTAGTAATTAACCAAATGACCAAGGATTTGAGTGATTTTAGAAGTATTAAAGAATCTGGAATTATATGTGCAAAAGAGGTGAAGAGAAAATCTGAGAATGGACACTATTTATAAGACAAGGTTCCAGCGACTATATCTGCCCACGGTTCTTTATTCCAGCCCGCGGTTCCTTATCGATAAGGAACCGCATAACCACTTAAGGAACCGCCGGAGTAGACTCCGCTCTTTTTTGTCTTTTAGTGGTATGGTTCGAATCTGGTGATTAAGATATCCTGAAAGGATATTCCAAACCAAGATAGAATATGCCATTTTCAAATTTTCAAATATTTAATTTAATAAAACATTTTCTTAATAATAAAGTTTAATAAAAACTTGTCACACTTAATAAAAAGTGAGTTTTAAGAAAAGATTAAATCCTTGATCACTTAATTAGGATGAGTACTTGTTTGTACATACCTTAAGTGATAATGGTTGAAATGAAAAGTACTTGAACTCAAGAAATCGTTTTTCGTTGTTTTCGTAAATGCTTGTTTTTACATATTGTCGTAATCAAAACAAAGCGAGACCAAAAAATGCAAGTAAAGTTTTTAGGCATCATTGCATTAACAATCTCCCCTTTTTTGATTTCGACATATATAAACTCAATCACAAGGAAAACAAGATTTTCAAAGACGAGTTTATTTCACTTCTCCTCCTTTGTCGAAGCAAAAAGGTTACAAAAGTCTTTGTAGAAGAGAAGAATCAGACTTTGTAAATGCTCCTCCTTGGTGCTTACTCCCCCTTGCTTGGGGCACCAAGGAATCAAGATATGGTGACAAGCTACATAGAAGGGTTAGTAGAAGAGAAGAAACACCCAACAAGATATAGCAAAGGTCACACAAAAAATAAAAGAGAAGAGACCAATATCCAAGATAAGTCATGTTAAAAAGGAAAACATTAATAAAAGATACAAGGAAACAAAACATACAAAGATGTATGTAAAATAAAGTAAAACAAGCCAAAAGCATAAATCTATTCCTAGTTAAACTAGAACTCTAAGATTTGTTTGAACTAGATGTCTTGAAGATAAGCAACCAATGCTTAGATAAAAGGCAAGGTAGTGGCGGAAGGAGGTGGTGGTGGCTTGGTAGTAATCTCATAGTCATAGTGAAGAGAAGATTTGACTAAGAGACTTTTGATATAATTCAACTCCTCATAGATATGAGCCATAGCAAGATGATATTGACAACAATGACAATATGTTCCATGATGCATGAAATTATCATGTGAATGAGGAAGAACACTAAAGTGTAGAGGTGGAAAAAAGAAGTTCCACAATCAACATTCTTAGGTAAATTGGGATTGAAAGCAATTGGAGAAAATGGAGGAGAATCAAGGCTTTCATTTGGAGAATAAGACATTTTGACTTGAGAAAGGATAAAAAGTGCTTAGGGTTAAATAGAGAAAGCTCAAGATATTTTGAGGGTGGTCAAATAGTTGAAACAAAGATTCCAAAAAGTGTTGGAACAAATTTGGAGTTTCAGAAATACCCGAAATATGAAGCACTGTACGCGGTTCCTTTTCTCCACCGGTGGTTCCATATCGATATGGAGTCGCGGTTTCTATAAAGAACCACCCACAGTGGGTTGATTTTGGTGATGAAGGAGGATTTTCTAATTCAGCAAATCCTATTTTTCTAGTCTAATTAATCATAGAGATATGCTAAAAAGCAAAGATATACAAATAAAACACACAAGAACTCACCAAACAAGGTTTTGACCAAAATACATGGATTTTAAAGAAAATCAATGTTGGAGGTGTGTAGAACTAGACAATAAGTCATGACACAATGATCCTCCATAGTTCTCTTTTGTTCTTGTTGTATTTAAGAGACACATACATATGAATTATGTAAGCTCATGATTAATAGCAAGAAGCTATGAAAAACGTTTTTAGATTGAATTAACAATGCAAAAACATTTCTCGACCATTTTTAAAAGAAATTTGAGAATTTTGAAAAAGAGAAGAGAGGTTTTCCAAAAAGAGTTTGTAAGACTTAACGACTCAAAGAGAGAAAAGACTCAAAAGAGAAAAAGACTCGATTAATAAAATGCGCAATTAAGGAATATGTTCCATTAAACCTAGACCTAGACGCAAATAATTAAAAGGTTCCCTAAGTGGCTTAGTGAAGATATCGGCTAAGTTTTCTACCGAGGGAACCTTCTCAATCGAAACGTTCCCCTTTTGAACATTATCCCAAAGGAAATGGTGGCGAATCCTCTATGTGCTTGGTTCGCAAATGTTGTACGTGATTCTTGCTAAGGTCTATTGGACCCTTATTGTCGCACATAATGGGAACATCATCAAGATAAATCCCTAATCAACAAGCGCTTGCTTTATTCGTAGAGCTTGTTGACAAGCTTTACCGGCACTCATATACTCGGCTTCCGTGGTGGATATAGCAAGAGCGGTTTGTGTCTTGGAGAGCCAAGAAGTTAAAGGTACAAACTCCACTAGTGCTTTTCCGGTCCACATAGTCTCCCGCATGATCCGAGCCCGTGTAGATAATGGTTTCTACGCCGGTCCTTTAAGGATACCATAATCCTAAATGTATAGTGCCTTTAATGTATCAGAAGATACGCTTAACTGCTTCAAGATGAGAGGTTTTGGGAGCCTCTTGGAAGCGAGCAAAAAGGCAAACACTAAACATGATATCCGATCGACTTGCCGTTAGGTACAACAAACTGCCAATCATACCTGTATATTTGGTTTTGTCTACCGACTCACAATCATCATCTACGGTGTGTTTAGTATCCGAGGCCATAGGGGTCTTCATTGGTCTAGAGTCTTCTAATCCAAATTTATTTAACATTTCTTTAACATACTTGGATTGATTAAAGATAATACCATCGTCCATTTGTTTAATTTGGAGTCCTAAAAAGAAGTTAAGTTCTCCCATCATACTCATTTCAAACTCATCATGCATGACTTTGGCAAAGTCATCACACAATGATTGACAAGTTAAACCAAATATAATGTCATCAACATATATTTGTATGATAATGAGATGAGAAGCTTTCTTCTTTGTAAAGAGCGTATTGTCTACCATCCCCATGGTATACTCATGTTTGAAAACGATTTAAGTATATCATACCAAGCTTTGGGGGCTTGCTTGAGACCGTAAAGAGCTTTCTTAAGCTTGTAAACATGATCCGGTTTCTCAAAATCAATAAAGCCGGGAGGTTGAGCCACATATACCTTCTCATTGATCAAACCGTTAAGAAATGCACTCTTTACATCCATTTGTTGAAGCTTAAAGTCTAAGGCACAAGCGTATGCTAAAAGGATTCTAATGGATTCTATTCTTGCTACGGGTGCGTATGTCTCGTCATAATCAATACCTTCTTGTTGATTATACCCTTGAGCTACAAGTCTAGCCTTGTTACGAGACACAACACTATTCTTGTCTAACTTATTCCTATATACCCATTTGGTTCCTATGATGGTCGAACTTCTAGGTGGAGGAACAAGTTACCAAACGTCATTAGCAATGAATTGATTCAATTCTTCTTGCATGGCGATGACCCAACTCTCGTCCATAAAAGCTTCTTTAACATTCTTTGGTTCAATCAAAGAGACAAAACAAAAGAAGTTACACTGATTTTCGACTTGAGATCTTTGGGTCCTTTGATTTAATTCGCCTATGACGTTGTCGAGAGCATGATCCTTTGACTCCTTAATGTTTACTCCCTTTTCAACATTAAGGTCTTCAACTCCTATGTTTCTAACATCTTTGGCTTTGACTATGTCTATTTCGTCCAAGTCATCATCTACCAAAGGTGATGTATTAGATGAAGGAGGGGTTCATCGAATGTCACGTTAAGTGATTCTTCAATTACACACGAGGTTCTATTGAGGACTATGTAGGCTTTGCTAGTTTAGGAATAACCTAAAAAGATACCTTCGTACGACTCGAACTTGGTAAGGTAATCTTTGGTGTCGAGAATGAAGCACTTGCTTCCAAACACATTAAAGTAATCCAATGAGGGCTTCTTACCTTTAAGAATCTCATAGGGGGTAATTCCTAGGAAAGGTCGAATAAGAATTCGGTTGAGAATATAGGTCGATGTGTCCACAGCATTGCACCAAAAATTTTGAGGCAAATATTGCTCATTTAACATCGTCCTACTCATCTCTTGGAGAGTCCTATTCTTCCTTTCAACTACCCCATTTGATTAAGGAGTGCGAGGAGCCGAGAATTTATGGGTAATACCATGAGCTTCACAAAAGGCACCAAATTGCACTTCGTTATCAAATTCCCTACCATCCGTCCTAATAGAGACAATTGAACATCCTAGTTGATTTTGGATTCTTCGAGCAAAGATTTTGAAGTGATCGAAAGCCTCATTCTTAGACGTCGAAAATCTAGTCCAAGTGAATCTAGAATAGTCGTCAACTATGACTAGGGTATAAAGGTTACCCCCATAACTCCGTATGGCGGAAGGTGCAAAGAGATCCATATGTAGGAGCTCTAAGCACCGAGAGGTTGAAACCAAATTCTTGGCTTTGTGACTTGAGTGAACTTGCTTCCCAACTTTGCAAGCATCACAAAAGTGACTATCAAACTTCATCTTGGGGAGATGTCTTACCAACTCCTTGGAGACTAAAGATTGAATTAAACTCATATTTGCGTGACCTAATCTCCTATGCCAAAGAGTAGCACTATCATCTAAATTCGCTAGACATAAGTTGTCCTTTGACTTCCTATTGACCTTCATGACATAAAGCCCATGCTTTCTAACACCTTTTCCAATGACCTTTCCATCTTTTACGATTTCATTGTCATATTCCAAAAAGATAACCTTACACTTATTGTCACAAATTTGACCTATACTTAGAAGGTTAAAACTTAAGTTATCTACGTGCTCTACGTTTTCTATGGTCATAGAGTCAAGAGAAACCGTATCTTTGCCAATGATATTACCACATCGATTACTTGCGAATGTAACGTTACCTCCATCATATGCTTTGTAGTGCGAGAAAAAACTTTGATTACCCGTCATGTGTTTAGAACATTCACTATCCTTAATCCACTTGTCGGGCTCTAAATCGATTCCCAAGCATATGTAGGTAACAACACACAAGATCAAACAGTTGGTCCCTAATATCTCATGGGTCCAAAGTTGTTAGTTCTAAACATCTCTTGCATTTGGTTGGGATGCATGAATGGAGGAGACATTCCCCATAGGGAAAAGTATTGTTGTCGGTAATTGTTCCAATTTATATGGCCATTTTGTTGTCCATAGTTTCTCCTAGGTGTCTTTGATCTTGATCTAAAATTATTGTTATTTCTTCTAGGTGTTGGAGTTTTACTTCTAGGTCGTGACTTAGGTTGATCGTTCCTTTTTGGTGTAGGTGTTCTACTTCTAGGTTTTGATTCATTTCATACTCTTGGAGGAGTAGATGTTTGTCGAGATAAATTTCTAGTTCCCATTAGAGGTTTACTCAAGGGCTTGTAAAATTTATCTAGAGTAGGCTTTTTAATTATAGTTACTTTAACCTTGTTAATAAGACTATGTTTTGGCCCTTCACCTAAAATAGAACTTTTAGAAAGTTCAGGATTTTCCCAAAAACCATTCTCTGTCCGCAATTCGTTATCAGTACCCGCGGTTCCGTAACAATAGGGAACCGCGTCATATACTGGCGTACCGCGTACAGTGGTTCGTTTTTCTGAAAAACCTGACTTGTTTAGGTTCACTAGTAGATGCTTCATTAGTGTTATAACCCAACCCAAGTCTTTCCTTAGAAAGAATTTGTTTGTTTAACATGTCATCAAGAGCACTAGTACCTTTCTTGAACTTTTCCAATTTAATGGAGGTACTCTTGAGATCTTCATTCTCTTGTCTAAGGTTTTCACATTTTAGACAACCTAAATCAACTTCTTTGTTTTTCTCAAGCTTGGCTAATTTCTCTCTTAGCCCACTAATCTCATTTTCAAGCTTAGTTCTAGTTGATTTTAGCACTTTGTTCTTTTCAATAAATTTAAGGCTAAGTTTGTGTAAGTTATTGTATTGGCCTTCTAATTCTATGTCATCTTGAGAAGAACTATTATTTCTATAATAATCGCTTTTGGGATGTACCTCTTTAGAAGTGTGAGCCATAAGACATTTCTCATCTTTGGGTTTGTCATCAACATCTTCACCGCTATCGCTCCATGAACCTCCAACGAACGCCGTGTGGTTCTTGTCGCGTGAAGGCTTAGGACAACCACCGATGAAATGATTCGGATCACCACATCTAAAGCATTTCCTATCACCTTTATCGTCCTTGGTAAAACGGTGTTTGGAGAAGGATTTCTTTTTGTTGCTTGGTTGCCTAACGTGTTGACCTCGTCTTTTGAAGAACTTCTTGGATTCTCTAACCGCCATGGCATATTCCTCATCATCTCTATCCGAGGAGCTTTCATGGTCACTTTGTGCCTTCTTGGCTTTAAGTGCTAGAGACTTTCTTTCACTCTTGGTTTCCACCAATTCCGAGTCCTTCAAAATTATCATCTCATGAACTTTCAAGTTGCCAATTAGTTCATCGAGTGATAATGTGGTGAGATCATTTGATTCCTCAATCGCCATGAATTTGGCTCTCCACTTTGGATGCAATGCCCTAAGAAACTTCCTAACATTGTTCTTGCTCGAAAAACCTTCATCGAGCGCTTTTAGACTAGTAATAATAGTGTTAAATCTAGTAAATGCACTATCAATATTTTCATCTTCTAAGATGAAAAATTGTTCATATCGTTGAACAAGAAGATCGATTTTACTTTCTTTGACTTAGCTATTACCTTGGTGGGTTACTAAAAGAGTGTTCCAAATATCTTTAGCGGTTTCACACATAAAAATCCTTTCATACTCTTTCTTTGGTAAAATATTATAAATCACCATTTTAGCCTCATTATTTTTAGCAAGTTTCCTTTTAATATCATCATTAGCTTTGTCAAAAGTGACTATCTCTTTGCTTTTAGAAACTTCATTATATTGATAAGGCAAAAAATCACCATAGGTAATAACCTGCCAAAGATCTAAATTTTTTGATTTCACCTAAGTCTCAAATCTATTTTTCCAATAAATAAAACTATCAGTTTCAAAAAGAGGTGGTCTTTGCATGGATTTCCCTTCTAGGTACTTCTTGGAGTCCATAGATCGATTCAAGTTTTAAAATACAATACAGTTTAAAAAAAGCTTGAGCAACCACGCTCTGATACCAATTGTAGAAACTAGAAGGGGGGGGGGGTTGAGTAGTTTCTTAAAAATTACTTGGCAAAAGATGGTTTTTAAAAATCCTTTTCAAAAATTTAGACTTGATTGATTATGTGAAACCTTCTTATACACAATATGAACAAGGTATAGTGCAACTAAACTAATAAGCACAAGTATAAAGAATAATAAATATAAAGAGATAAGGGAAAGAAAGATCAAACCAAACACAAAGGATTTATAATGGTTCGGCAACGGAGCTCACTCCTCGTCCCTACTCCACTCCTCGAGTACTCCTTACTCGAGAGTTCACTAATCAACAAGCTCCTTAAGGTGGAGAAACAGTACACAACGTTGCTTATCCAATTTTCGACTCTAAGCTAAAAGCCGAGCCCTGATCTTAGCTAGGACCAATCTACACTAGTATACTTTAAGGACCAAGTATTAACCTTAGTACATACACAACTTCTAAATAGACACAACTACTTGGATCTTCACAACAATGACACAACAATGAGTAAATAATATTTAATCTTCAATGGATCTTCGATGTAGACACGACACTTCAAGGATGAAAGTGTTCTTCTCTTTGCACTTGGAGAGGAAGAGATGGGAGAAGAAAGATTCACTTCTAAACAAGTAGTAATCAACCAAATGATCAAGGATTTGAGTGATTTTAGAAGTATGAAAGAATCTGGAATTATATGTGCAAAAGAGGTGAAGAGAAAATCTGAGAATGGTCCACTATTTATAACACAAGGTTCCAACGGCTATATCTGCCCGCGGTTCCTTATCGACAAAGAACCGCATAGCCACTTAAGGAACCGCCGGAGTAGACTCCACTCCTTTTTGTCTTTTAGTGGTATGGTTCGAATCTGGTGATTAAAATATCCTGAAAGGATATTCCAAACCAAGATAGAATATGCCATTTTCAAATTTTCAAATATTTAATTTAATAAAACATTTTCTTAAAAGTAAAGTTTAATAAAAACTTGTCACACTTAATAAAAAGTGAGTTTTAAGAAAAGATTCAATCCTTGATCACTTAATTAGGATGAGTACTTGTTTGTACATACCTTAAGTGATAATGGTTGAAATGAAAAATACTTGAACTCAAGAAATCGTTTTTCGTTGTTTTCGTAAATGCTTGTTTGTACATATTATCGTAATCAAAATAAAGTGAGACAGAAAAATGCAAGTAACGTGTTTAGGCATCATTGCATTAACAAAGAGGAAAGCTCAAATTCAGTATGATCAGCAATATGCAGAACAGTTGGTTGTTTAAGATGAGGAAAGTGAAAGGCTAGCAAGGAAAAAAGCTTGAATCAGATGAAGAGTTGGCTAGGAGATTACATTTAAAAGAAATGGAAGTTGTTCCTAAAGAAGATAGCGCGAGACAACTTATGGGGCTTCTTGAAAGAAGAAATGGATCAGCTGCAGAGCAAAGACCAATGAAGAAAAGAAACAAGCCTCCAACTAAAGCACAATTGAGACAATATATGATCACATTTTTTAGGAATCAAGCTGGATGGATAGCTAATCATCTTAAAAAGTATTCATATGAAGAGCTGCTACATATGATCTTTGATGTTGAGAAAAGGATGCAATACTTTGTGCCAATGAACTCTAAAGAATAGGCACAAAGATTCAAAAGAATAGGTTTGATATTGGGTTCAGAACCACCTTCTAAGAGACCTAGAGTTGAGTAAGTCTCAAAAGATATTAAGGAAGGTACACAAGAAGAAAAACAACAAGATGCTGAAACACCAATGGTAGAACAACAACAAGAAACAATATAACCAATGGTGGGAGAACAACATGAGCGGGTAGTATCTAGAGCAAAACAAGTTCAAAAAGAACAAGTCGTAGAGCCTAAAGATTGGACACAAGAAGAGCTGGAAAATATAATGATAATTATTTTAGAAGAAGGCCTAATGGATGCTAAGGTTCTTTAGGTTAAATATCTTGTTGTAGGTTATGAGATTTATGTTGAAGCTGGTGAAGTAGAAAGAAAATACTAGAAGATCTTCAGGTTGGGTGATAATTGACAAGTGTATCAATACTTTGAAGATATACTTAAAAGGTTTGATAGAACATACTTGGAGAGACTTTAGAGTATAGTTCAAGATAGGTTCAAATCAAATAAACTAGTAGATGAAAAAGATACACAGCTATGGATGGAGTTAAAGAGAATGTTTGAACCTGATCCAGATGATGAGATTTGGAAATCTCAACAAGGTAATCAAAGATTGGTATGGAAGATATATGCTTATGTGGAGAACATCAAGTCATAAGAAAAGCAGGAGAGGACATTGTTAATGCAACCAATGCCTAAAAACATTATTTGTAATAACTAATCTTTCTTAGTTTTGATGACGACAAAGTGTAAAAGCATTTATCGTCGAAAATAATCGTAAGACGAATTATTCAACAAACACAATCATCAACGTAATAATCATTTAAGTCTTACACAAACATATCTTATACATGTTTAGTGCTCATAGAAAGTGATTAACATCAAAATTCACATTTATACAAAGGTGACAAAATATTTTAATAAACTTTATTTTTAAAAAAATATTTTGTTAAAATAGAAAATGAAAATTTTAATTTGGCATATTCCAAATGGACTAAGAAATACCCTTGAGGTATAAACTTCACCAGATGGGATTTCCCCACTAAAGGACAAAAAGAAGCGGTCTCTATGCCCGCGACTCAGTATAGGTGCCTGCGGCTCAATATATATTGAGCCGCTAGTCCATTTAAGGAGCCGCGCCCAGAGAGCCGTTGCTCCTTGTCCCCTATAAAGAGTGGATCGTATTTTCATTATCAAGAGAACCTTTTTTGACAGTTTTATACTTCTTATCTCTTTTCTTTGTCTTAAATTATTAGTAAATGATCACTTAATTTGTTAAGTATGTTTACTTATGATTATCCTTTTAATCCCCTTCTTTAATTTGTTATGTGTCTTGTGAGTTCTCACTCAACTTGAAAGTGAAGAGTTGTGAAGATTGGTTCTAGCTTTGGATTAGTACTCGACATCTAGCCTTGTGTCGGAAAAGAAGATGGGCGACGAAGATTGGTTATAGCTTTGGATTAGAACTAGACATCTAGCCTTGTGTCGGAAAATGTGAAGTAGGTGACGTGTGTAGATTGGTCGTAGCTATGATTAGGTCTCGACGTTTAGCTTAGTGTCGAAAAACAATGTAAGCGACGTTGTAAGGTTTTCTCCGTCAAGAAGGGAGCTTGTGGGTATATTGAAAATCTCGAGTAAGGTGTACTCGAGGAGTGGAGTAAGAACGAAAAAAGAGATTCGTTGCCTAACTACTACAAATCTTGGTGTCTTGCCTTAGGTTGCTTCTTTCCTTACTCTTTACTTACTCATATCTACTTTCATGCATTGCACTTTCATAATCATTAGATATAGAAAATGGTTTGAAAATTAACTTAACATCTATGAAACTAATTTTCATGTAAAAGATAATTTTGGGACAAGCCTATTTTTTAATTAAGACCTTAATCATAGAAACTATTCAACCCCCCCCCCCCTTCTAGTTTCTACAGACATCTTTATGTTAGTTGAAAAAGAGTATCCTTTGTTTGTTGCAATGATTATCTTGCTATTGACAGGGGAGTTGTAGGTGGATAGGCTTAGTCTAACGGCTAGTACTCTCAATGAAAGTTTCAAGGAACAAGTTGACAAATTAATGAAAGAGAGCAGCAAAAGAAAATATAGTGTTTGTAAGCATCCTCACAACAACATGTACAAGTTCAAGAAACTTATGGATCTAAGAGAAATCTATAAGTTTACGGGAGGATTGTTGGGAATTGAGAATTCAAAATTTATGCTGCTTAGGATACATTGACAATACTAACTGAGTTAGTACTGCTAGTGATAAGTTACAACTATCGAGTATAACTTGTTACTGTTGTTGAAGAGTTTATGTTGCTGCATGGGAAAGACATGTATAGAAGATAAGAACACGTTTTGTTATGTTTAGAATATATTTAGTGTATATCTTGTTTATTAAAAGATTTGAATGTTTTTTTAAGTTGATAATTATCTTGTAAAAGAATCTTTGTGTTATAAAAGGAGATCCTAGGTTGGACGTTTTGTGTGTCTTTTCATTGTTAAGCTTTAAGGTTGTAAACCATAGTACTATACTCAAAGTACTCAGATTATTATTATAATAATATTAAATCATTAGGTTATATAGTTCTTACTGTTTCATTCCTATAATTCTCATATTGTTAAAGAATAAATTCCTCATACTCTTTGATTCAAACAAAGTTTCTACTAAGATTATATAGAGTTTACTCTAAGTAACCTAACTTTACAATCTAGAGAAGACGATCAAGATGGGATAAAAAAAAAGATAAAAAAAACTTCACATATAAAACCATATCACATTTTGTCATATATTCATGCATCTCAAATCACACTTACACACAATTTAAATCACATAACAGGTAATTGGTCAACATTATAAGTTTGACTAATCTGCTTTGCTAACGGTTATCACAATACTTCTAAACTTGAGTAAGAGTACAAAGAGAAAGAGGTCATTCTGTAAATATTAGTAAATAACTGCTTTTATAATTTTAGAAGAAAAGTTTGTTATAAACTTATTTTTCCATTTTCTTTCATTTTATATATTGTAACAAAACATAGATTTCAGTTAATAAAGATAGTTACAATTCTCTCTAATTTTCTTGTTTGTTCATCACCACTGTTAATTTTACAAAGTTAAAAATTGATTAGACTTAATACGAATAGAATAATACCTCCAAAGTGAAATATATATCATGAACTCTGTTTGTGAATCATATTTTTGAATTGGGTATTTTAATTTTTAAAATTATTCTAGCTGATTTTTTTTATTAAACAAAAGAAAATTACAAAAATAGTCTTTATGGTTTTGTTAAATTGTAACTTAAAGTCAAATTTCGAAATTGTAAAAACCGTCCGTGTGACAAACCTTTATTTTGCCAAATTACATCACACACCAGAGCAAAAGGACCAAAACGAACCTGTTGAATTATTAGGTTCACTTAATCCTCTTACCCCGTCTGGAGGCGCATAGTACATGTACGGTTATTGAATGAATGCATATGAATAAGAGATAGCACATTATAGTAATAACAACTAAATCTATACGACAATAATTTGTTCATAGAATCTAAAAAACAAGACAATAATTTGCACAAGAACGAGCCGTGGAGCTAGCTAGGCACCACGACATTTTATTAGAACGTTTACGTTTTTTGTTTTGACAAGAATAGGAAATCCTAAAAACAAAGAGAACCTGGAAAGTATAAAAAACAAAACAAAGAGAACACGTGGATCTTCATTGAAGCCAGATATAGTGAAGCGTCCATGCGGAAGCCGTAGCTTTTCAAAGGTAGCACCTTTTAAGATTGCAGATATTCCATGTGTGTTCCAGGTCGCGGACATCCATGTCATGCAACTTGTACGTGCCCCGTCCTAAAGCTTCCGTAACCTCATACGGTCCTTCCCACTTAGGGCCTAGCTTTCCTGTATTCTCCGCTCGACTTGCCTCGTTGGCACGATAAACAAAATCTCCCGGTCGAAAAGTGATACAAGGGTTTTACTTAGGTTCAGTATTTAATCTCGGAATCTTCTCGAATTGATCACAGCTCAAAGTGGAATGATTGTTCTTGGTGACAAATAGGGGGTTTGGTTTTCTATTCTACTAAAAAGGTAAATGAATGAAGTAAATAAAGATTTAAACCAAAATCAGTTAATGAAATAAAACTTGAATTAAAATTAAACAATTAAATGATAAAGTAAAATAACCTCACTGAAAACTTGCTCGATTCAGAATAATGTTGTTGATGTGGAATAACTGAAGAAATGCTCTATTCGGAATAAAGGTCATGCGGAATAAAAGGCTTATTCGGAATAAAATGCTTATGCGGAATAAATGGCTACTCGGAATAATTTGCTACCCGAAACAAAATGGCTACTCGGAATATAAGTCCTACTCGGAATAATTGGCTACTCGGAATAATTTGGGCTATCCGGAATAATAGATATTCCGGATGAAAAACTCTATGCGGAATAAAAAGGCTATTCGGAATAAATGGCTACTCGGAATATTTTACTACTCGGAATAAATGGTTCTATCCGGAATAGATTGCCATCCAGAATAATATGCTACTCGGAATATATGGGATGAAGAACAGTAGACAGAAACTAAAACAGGGGAAAAGGAATTTATCAAAAATCAACCAAGTTTTTAACCAAATCTTAAACAAAACTAATAACAAATCATCTACTAACCATAAACATCAAATCCCAACAATAAAAACACGAAACCCACTAACTTTAGAAGATCAAATCAACCAAATAAGAACTTTAGAACTTTGAATAAAAAGATGAAGATGAACAAGATGAATGAAAAGATTATATTGATGATTAAGGTTTAAACAATTAAAGGAAAAGATTAAACTACAAGATTAGTAAAAGCAAGAATCAAAATCACCAAACACCCTAATGGTGTTGGTGATACCTACGAACAAGAAGGAAAGAAAAGGGGAAACACTAAAAACTAAAAACTGGGGAAAAAGTGTGAAGGGGAATTCTTTATATAGTCCTAGTGGTTGGTTGGCGAGTGGGCTTTCTCCCTTTCTTCTTGTCTTCTCGTCTTTTCAGAAAAGTTGACGTTTTCAATTCTGATTCTGGATTTGTCGACGATTAAATTCAACTCGTCTTTTAATTTCTTCGTTTAATAGACTTGAGTTTCTTCGACATATGTAAATCTTCCATCTTTGGTCCTTTTCTTCAATAAATCATCAAACAGGCCCATTGACTTCAAATCTTTTGCATCTCTTGGACAATAGACTTCGTCTTGAGTCTTTTTCCTCGATAAAACCCGTGCAATCCCATGTTTTCTTCAATATTCATCCGGTTGACTCTGAAAACACAATAAAAACAAAAACCACGCATAATTCCAAACAAATGATATTAAACACGCGTTTTGGTCTTGTTTTAGTAAGAAATAAGTGGTAAAAGGATGGGTGTTTTCACACCTATCAAATCCCCTACACTTAACCATTGCCATGCCCTCATGCAATGCTTAGTGATAAAGCAATTTTACACTCCTCTCATAGTCAATCAACCTTGGCCTTATTAAAATACTACTAAACAAAAATTAAAATGCTAAGAGAAATTAAAACTTTAAAGTAAACAAAAGGATAGAAAACCATTTTCACTTGAAAATAGCTATATGGAAATAACTTGCAAAGAGATCAAGGACTTACATTAGGGCTTTGGTGCTGCGAAGATTTATCACCCTCAAGTTTTACGTTCCCCAAACTAAGCTTAAAAACGAGATCATTGTTATTATAAGTTAGCAAATCAAACACTTACACACATGGCTTAATTATATGCTTAAACTCCCTTATTCCTAGGTGTATCTCTTATATTTTATTTTTGTCTTAGAATGATCATGAAGATGCATTTTTGGACTTATTTCGATAGTTTATTTAGGCTGAAAGCAAAGTAGGACGATTTGATCAATAGTTAGCTAAAGGACAAAATCTCTTAAAACTGCTTCTCGGGATATCAAAAAGTTCATATCTTGGCATAACTCGGTTCACGATTTGAGACCTCTCTCGGGCCAATATTTGGCATGTACTTCATACTTCATATCTTGAGAGACGTGCTTGAGATAATGGTCTTCTGATCGTTAATAGAGTTTCTTCACATGGAGACTTTTGAGGGGTAATCCAACTTTGTTGACCACATTTCTTCAATCTCTAATTGGGATTTTGAGATACAACGATCCGCCTCCTTTTCGGACTTGGATCTATTTATCCTCATACCTTGTTAGGGTCTTTTCGGATAGACTTCTCCATGATCTTTATGGGAGTTGATTGCTTTTCGTCGTGAGTCTTGATCCTTCATATTGATTTTAGGAATAATGCTTTTCACATCACCTTGGATCTTTAGCAATAAGATTGAATCCTTATGCCTTGTTAGGGCCTTTTCGGACTCGCCAATCTTCGCGCCCCGCTTCATAATTTATGCCTTGGCTATGAACTCTTATCATTACCGAGCAACTTTTAAACGATCTTGGGCTAGAAGCTAAGTAACTTTTCAAATCGTACGACCTTACTTATTGCAGATAAATTATTAGCAAGTGATGGGAGAATAGGCAAATAATTACACCAAGTGAGCTTGTGCAAGAATACCGACTTATAATTGACTCTATCATTTCTTGTTCTCCACAATTTAAAATCTCAAGTAATGAGACTCGTGGATGCTTAGCCTAATAAACCAATTAAGGTCTACATGGTTAAGGATACCAGCTAGAATAAACTTGGATAAGTCTATTCGGGTTGAGTCAAAATAAACGCAACGGGCCTAATATGTCAAAGATTTCAAAACTAGCTACACCACTTTATTAATATTTTTGACTTTATTGCGGGATATATACATATGAAAGCAACGATAAAAATTTAAAAATTACGACTAAATGGCCAAAGTTAATTAAAAATTTGAAAAATGTTGAAAAAGATGATTTTCCGGTTAAATGAAGGCATTTTCATGGAAAAGTCCACTTAAAACTTCGATAGAAGTCCCCCCTACACTTAAGATAAACATTGTCCTCAATGTTTAAGCATGTGGGAAAAGTCTCCCCTACACTTATGACATTGTGCACGTTGGTTAACTCAAGCTAAGGAAGAGACGACTAAAGTGATCAATTTCAAATGTGAGTATGGAGAAAATTGAATCACGATAGTTGAGAGATAGAACCGGATTTCGGATAACACGGGAGCACGGTTCTTCAAAGGTTCCAAAAGTGCATTCATCCCTGTAATCACATCACCACACAAACACAAAGACCTATAGAGGTCCCCCTACACTTAGGAGGTTAAAATAGAAAAGGATAGATACTCGGGTTGCCTCCCGAGGAGCGCTTGTTTTTTATAACCGAGTCACGAGCCTGACTCGACCCAAAATTAGTTCATGGGGAACGTGGTGAGGGATGGAATCATCTCTTGAGAGATGTCCTCACCAAAGTACAACTTCACTCGTTGGCCATTCACCTTAAAATTAGGTCCATTAGGTTGAGCGAGCTCGAGAGTACCATATGGAAAAATTTGGGCAATGGTGAATGGGCCGGACCAACGAGATTTCAGCTTGCCCGAAAAGATTTTCAACCGAGAGTTAAAGAGTAAAACTTTGTCTCCAACTTGGAACTCTCGGTTTTTAATCTTAGAGTCGTGAATGAGCTTAGTCTTTTCCTTATAGATCAAAGAATTTTCATAAGCCTCATTCCGGAGTTCATTCAGCTCATTGAGTTGGATCTTGCGTAGGTCACCGGCTTTGTTGATATCGAAATTAGCCCACTTCAAGGCCCAGTAAGCCTTTTGCTCCAACTCAATGGGGAGGTGGCACGCCTTTCCGTACACGAGACGGTATGGTGTATAACCAATCGGAGTCTTGTATGCGGTACGAAAATCCCACAAAGCATCATCAAGTTTATCAGCCCATGAGGCACGATGCTCTCCCACGGTTCGTTCAAGAATTCGCTTTAATCCTCGGTTAGAGATTTTAGCCTGGCCATTAGTTTGTGGGTGGTATGCGGTGGAAAGACGATGATTTACACCATACTTACCCATGACTCTTGCAAATTGGTCATTGAAAAAATGAGTCCCGCGATCACTAATAATGGCACGAGGCACACTGAATCTAGCGAACGGCGACTTCAAAAAGTTACAGACCACCCTTGCGTCATTAGTGGGTAAAGCTTTGGCTTCAACCCATTTAGAAACGTAGTCAACGGCTACAAGGATGTATTTGTTTCCTTTAGATGAAGGGAATGGCCCCATAAAGTCGATACCCCAAACATCAAAGATTTCACATTCTTGAATGAAATTCTGAGGCATCTCATCTTTATGTGTGATCTTGCCTTGTTTTTGGCAAGCATCACAACGTTTAACCATCTCGTGAGCATCACGATAAATGGTGGGCCAATAAAATCCCGAGTCAAACACTTTTTTGGCGGTGTAGTTGGGACCAAAGTGACCACCGGTGGGTCCTTTGTGGCAAGCGTCAAGGATTTCTAAAGCTGCCGGTCCATCAACACATCGGCGAATAATCAAATCAGCACATTGTTTGAATAGATACGGGTCATCCCAAAAGTAAGTCTTAATGTCTTTGAAGAACTTCTTCTTTTGTTGGGATGTTAACCCGTCGACGAGAATTCCACCCGCCAAGTAGTTTGCAATGTCCGCAAACCACGGGGTTTCATCAGAAGTCGAGTTGATAGACATTAAGGTCTACAGGGGAAAAGAGTCATTGATCTCTTTGTTCGGATGATCCCCCTGGTAAGGATCCTCAAGTCTACTGAGATGATCCGCGGCTAGGTTTTCAACTCCCTTCTTATCACGAATTTCGATTTTAAATTCTTGAAGTAGCAAAACCCAGCGAAGAAGTCTTGGTTTGGAATCTTGTTTAGTTAACAAGTACTTCAACGCGGAATGGTCCGTATACACGATTGTGGTAGAGAGGACAAGATAGGGGCGAAATTTTTCAAAAGCATAGACAACAGCTAAAAGCTCTTTTTTGGTTGTTGTGTAATGCAATTGAGCCCCCGTCATTGTCTTGCTTGCGTAATGGATTGGTTGGAAGTGTTTGTTCACTCTTTGGCCCAAAACCGCTCCAATAGCAAAGTCGCTATCATCGCACATCAACTCGAAAGGCAGCTCCTAATTAGGGGTAACCAAGACGGGTGCCTTAGTTAGCTTATCCTTAAGCAAGTTGAAGGCTTCAATACACTCATTGGAAAAGACAAAAGGAGTATCTTTTTCCAAGAGGTGGGTCATCGGGCGAGCGATTTTAGAAAAATATTTGATGAATCAACGGTAGAAGCCCGCATGACCGAGGAAACTTCTCACACCCTTCACGGTTGAAGGTGGAGGCAACTTAGCAATAACATCGACTTTAGCACGGTCCACTTCAAGACCGGCTTTGGAGATCTTGTGTCCTAGCACGATGCCCTCTTTTACCATGAAATGGCATTTTTTCCAATTAAGAACAAGGCGAGTGTCTTCACACCGCTTAAGCATACGTTCTAAATTGGCAAGGCAAGCAGAGAAATAATCGCCATAAACCGAGAAATCATCCATGAATACTTCCATAGTTTCTTCAACCATGTCATGGAAGATAGCCATCATACACCTTTGGAACGTCTCAGGAGCATTGCATAAACTAAAAGGCATGCGTTTGTAGGCAAATGTTCCGTAGGGACAAGTGAATGTGGTCTTTTCTTGGTCTTTGGGATCGATGGGAATTTGAAAATACCCGGAGAAACCGTCTAAGAAGCAGTAATAGTCATTACCCGCAAGACGCTCGAGCATTTGATCCATGAAAGGAAGAGGAAAGTGGTCTTTTCTCGTGGCATCATTAAGCTTGCGATAGTCAATACAAACTCTCCACCCAGTAACGAGACGAGTGGGAATCAACTCGTTGTGTTCATTGGGAACAACGGTTATTCCGCCCTTCTTGGGCACACAATGGACGGGACTTACCCAAGGCGAATCCGAAATAGGGTAAATCAAGCCGGCATCAAGAAGTTTGATAACCTCTTGTTTGATGACGTCATGAATGCGAGGATTAACCCTTCTTTGGCTCTGGATTGCGGGTTTTAAGTCATCTTCCATGAGAATCTTGTGAGTACAAAAGTTCGGATCAATTCCGCGGATATCGGAAATTTTCCAAGCAATTGCCTTCTTATGATCTTTAAGCACGGCGATGAGGCAAGATTTCTCTTCTTCTTTCAAGTCCTTAGCAATGATGACGGGTGACTTCTTCTTATCTTTAAGGAACACGTACTCGAGATGGGGCGGTAACTCTTTAAGTTCTAAATCCAGAGGATTTTTGATGGGAGGCGTATTCAAATTCGGTTCATCGATAGCAATATCCTTGGGAGATGGTGGAGAAATATTGTCTTCTTTAAGAAGGTTCTCAATGAGGCGAAGATCTTCATCCCAATCGGTGGGAGAATCGTCATGTTCTAAGTTCACATCTCCCATGGTGGCTTCCAAATCTTTCCAAAGGAAATCACTTTCTCCAAATAGAGATAGTGATGAATCAATAGAGGAAACGGTCTCAACATTGGGAAGAGAGGTAGGAATACTTTTAAAAGCATCTTTGAAGTGTTCTTCACAAGCCTCATTAAGAACGTCAATACAATTAACACTCTCGTATGAATAAGGCTGTTTAGAAAGCTTTCCCATGTTGAAGACGATTTTATCGTCACCCACTCTCATGATAAGCTCACCGGCTTCAACATCGATGAGAGTGCGACCGATCCTCAAGAATGGACGACCAACAATTAATGGCACACGAGGGTCCATATCGTAGTCAACAACGACGAAATCGGCGGGAAAAGTGAATTTGTCGACTCCTACAAAGACGTCTTCGGCTATCCCCACTGGATAAGCAACCGTAGGTTAGCTAATTCCAAAGTCATTTTGGTGGGGACTAGCTCAGGGAGAGATAATTGCTTCCAAACGCTTAGAGGCATTAAATTAATACTGGCACCTAGATCGGCTAGGGCCATGCAATTCTCTACTCCCGGGAAGTTGCAAGGGATTAAGAAACAACCCGGATCACCAAGCTTGGTTGGCAATTTCTTTAAGAGCGCTGCAGAGCAATTCTCATTAAGTTGGGTATTAGCAATATCAAGAAGCTTCTCCTTGTCGCTAAGAAGATCTTTGAACATTTTCGCATATTTAGGCATGTGAGCGAGAGCCTCAGCAAAGGAGATGTTAAAATTCAATTGTTTAAACATTTTGAGAAAGTTCGAAACCTGAATATCGTCCTTGCTTTTGAGCTTCTCTTTCCTCAACCTTGAGGGATAAGGTATATCGGAAGAAGAGGAAGGCTTTGGGAGAATAGGATCACTCACATCCTTGGGTGGAGGAGGGGTAGAAGTAAGAGGTGGAGAAATTGGGGAAGTAGAAGGATGAGGAATAAGAGCAGGTGACTCGTTCTCCTTAGTCACAATCACTGGTGGAGGTATAGGAAGCTCGGGTTCCTTGGTACCTTTGCCACTGCGAGTGGTGATTGCTTTCATCTCCCCTCTTGGATTCGCAACGGTGTTACTCGGAAGAGTACCCGAAGAAGAGGATTGATTACCTCGGAAAAAACCAGCCATCATGTTCCGTAAGTCAGTCGTTTGACTTGCCAACGTGTTTCTCATATCAGCTCTCAGATCGTTCCCTTGTTTTACCATGTCTGCTTTCAAGTTGAGCACTTCCCGCTGAAGATTTTCCATGATCACATCATTGGTCCTCATGTAGGTTTCCACATCTTGGTGTAATGCGGTGGGTTGGTTGGGAGGAGGAGCATGGTAGGCGGGTGGTTGATAAGCAGGTTGTTGGTAAACTTGGTTGTTTCGTTGAGGTGGATATGGTTGTCTTTGAGGTGGTTGGTATGGTGCACGCGGTTGTTGTTGTTGTTGAGGAGGGCGATTGAGGTTATGTTGTTGGTTTGGGTTGTTAGGAGGAAAACCGGGTGGTGAGAGAAAGTTGTTAGAGCGGTAGCTAAGCAAGTTGCGGTCTCCTTGTGGACGAGCTTGATAAGCGGCCGGGGGATAGGTACCGTATGTTGCATTCACATTCTCAGAAGGGTAGTCTTGGGTAGTGGTACAAGTGGTGTAAGAGTGAGGGACCCCGCATATTTCACATGGTTGGCTGACAGCATTGACTTGAGCGTTTTTAGCGTTGATGTTGTTGGTGTTGCTAGCGGTTTGGGCGGCAAGCGATTCAAGAAGCGTAGTGATTTTGTCAAGTCGCTTGTCGTTGTCACTAGTACTAGCACTAGCGGCATTGGTCCGCACACTCTTGGTTTGCACACGAGACTTATTCTCAATGATATCCCAAGCGGCATTAGAAGTCTTAACCAAAATATTACCCCCCGAGGCACTGTTTAGTGAATCTTCGTCATTCATGCTTAAACCATTATAAAAAGTGTTAATTTGGTGCACTTTGGTAAAACCATGTTGTGGGCACTTTCTTAAAAGATCTTTAAAACGGTCCCAAGATTCACTAAAAGACTCATCGTACTTTTGTTCAAAATTAATGATTTCATTCCGCAAAGCGGTAGTACGAGAGGGTGGGAAAAAGTAGTTTATGAATTTGGTCTCCAAATCCGTCCACGTCAGAATACTTTGTGGCGGTTCCTTTGCAAGTCAATGCCGGTCTTGTCCCTCTAAGGAGAAAGGAAAAAGTTGTAAACGGATTACCTCTTGTGGAACACCATTGAATTTGACCGTATGCGTGAGTTGCAAGAACCTTTTGATGTGGTCATGAGGATCATCAATGGTACGCCCCAAGAATGGTTGAGCAGAGACCATCTGAATAAAACCGGATTTGAGCTCAAAGTTGTTGGCTGCAATCGCGGGTATGACAATGGATCATTGTTGCCGTCTACATGTGCATGCAAAAGTTCAATCATCGGGCGATTGTCCGGTAGAGGCTCATTGTTGTTGTTATTATTGTTGTTGAGAGGTGGATTGTTATTGTTTTGAGGTGGGTTATTGTTGTTGTTGTGTACACCGGCCATGTCTAAGTCTTCGAGAGGCTCGGGCTCTTGATAAGACGTTGATCGTGTACGCATGCACCTGCAAAAGAACTAACAAAGCAAACAAGAAATATT
Source organism: Glebionis coronaria (assembly GCA_025667525.1). Taxonomy (NCBI): domain Eukaryota; kingdom Viridiplantae; phylum Streptophyta; class Magnoliopsida; order Asterales; family Asteraceae; genus Glebionis; species Glebionis coronaria. The sequence continues at coordinate 177,571,227 of CM046874.1, forward strand.
TTTGGTTTTTTGGTTTTTTTTAATTTTTTTGTAGTTTTGAAAATTTTATATTTTTTAGGATTTTTGAAATTTTTTATGAAAAAGTAACGTTCCCGGTGAACGGATCCCAAAATCCAAGTTCTCACAAAAAACTGTTAATCTTAACGAGAAGAGCCGGCAGCGGCGCCATTTGATACAAGGGTTTTACTTAGGTTCAGTATTTAATCTCAGAATCTTCTCGAATTGATCACAGCTCAAAGTGGAATGATTGTTCTTGGTGACAAATATGGGGTTTGGTTTTCTATTCTACTAAAAAGGTAAATGAATGAAGTAAATAAAGATTTAAACCAAAAACAGTTAATGAAATAAAACTTGAATTAAAATTAAACAATTAAATGATAAAGTAAAATAACCTCACTGAAAACTTGCTCGATTCGGAATAATGTTGTTGATGTGGAATAACTGAAGAAATGCTCTATTCGGAATAAAGGTCATGCGGAATAAAAGGCTTATTCGGAATAAAATGCTTATGCGGAATAAATGGCTACTCGGAATAATTTGCTACCCGGAACAAAATGGCTACTCGGAATATAAGTCCTACTCGGAATAATTGGCTACTCGGAATAATTTGGGCTATCCGGAATAATAGATATTCCGGATGGAAAAACTCTATGCGGAATAAAAAGGCTATTCGGAATAACTGGGCTACTTGGAATAAATGGATACTCGGAATATTTTACTACTCGGAATAAATGGTTCTATCCGGAATAGATTGTCATCCGGAATAATATGCTACTCGGAATATATGGGATGAAGAACAGTAGACATAAACTAAAACAGGGGAAAACGAATTTATCAAAAATCAACCAAGTTTTTAACCAAATCTTAAACAAAACTAATAACAAATCATCTACTAACCATAAACATCAAATCCCAACAATAAAAACACGAAACCCACTAACTTTAGAAGATCAAATCAACCAAATAAGAACTTTAGAACTTTGAATAAAAAGATGAAGATGAACAAGATGAATGAAAAGATTATATTGATGATTAAGGTTTAAACAATCAAAGGAAAAGATTAAACTACAAGATTAGTAAAAACAAGAATCAAAATCACCAAACACCCTAATGGTGTTGGTGATACCTACGAACAAGAAGGAAAGAAAAGGGAAAAACTAAAAACTAAAAACTGGGGAAAAAGTGTGAAGGGGAATTCTTTATATAGTCCCAGTGGTTGGTTGGTGAGTGGGCTTTCTCTCTTTCTTCTTGTCTTCTCGTCTTTTCAGAAAAGTTGACGTTTTCGATTCTGATTCGGGATTTATCGACGATTAAATTCAACTCGTCTTTTAATTTCTTCGTTTAATAGACTTGAGTTTCTTCGACATATGTAAATCTTCCATCTTTGGTCTTTTTCTTCCATAAATCATCAAACAGGCCCATTGACTTCAAATCTTTTGCATCTCTTGGACAATAGACTTCGTCTTGAGTCTTTTTCCTCGATAAAACCCGTGCAATCCCATGTTTTCTTCAATATTCATCCGGTTGACTCTGAAAACACAATAAAAACAAAAACCACGCATAATTCCAAACAAATGATATTAAACACGCGTTTTGGTCTTGTTTTAGTAAGAAATAAGTGGTAAAAGGAAGGGTGTTTTCACACCTATAAAAAAGAAACACCTTTAACCTTGGCGTCATAATAAGCCTTCATCCGTGCCTTGGACTTGGCCTCATTGATAGCCGCTATTTCTCTTTTTTCCTCCAACAAGTCCAGATTGATCCGGAGTTGCTCGTCGTTCGTGACGATATTAACCTCCGTTGTACGGATGGTCGGCATTCCAATTTCTGCTGGTATAACAGTTTCAGTGCCGTAGGCTAGTGCAAATGGAGTGTCCTCATTGGCTGTTTTAATCATAGTCCTATGTGCCCATAGAACATGTGGCAGTTCATCTACCCATTTGGCACTTCGTTCATCCAAGCGTGCCTTGATGCCTTCACCCAAGCTTCTATTTGCCCGTTCCACAAGACCATTTGTCTGCGGATGTTTAACAGATGCGAGCGCCGCGTGATATTCAATGCTGCGCACCAGTCCTTGAATGGATTATCCGCAAACTGCTTCCCGTTATCCGAGATGATTTCTCCTAGTAAGCCAAAACGGCACACGATGTTCTCCCAAACAAACTTTTTAACTTGTTTGCCTGTGATGGATTTAACTGCCGTAGCCTCTATCCAGCGTGTAAAGTAGTCCATTGCGACAATCAAGAACTTAACTCCCCCTACAGCTACAGGGAAGGGTCCTGCAATGTCAGTCCCCCACTTATAGAATGGCCATGGGGATGTAATGGGTGTCAGTTTCTGCTGCGGGTGTCGTGGTACTGGTCTGTGCACTTGGCAATCACTGTATTTATGAATCATGTCGTGTGCATCCCTATGCATAGTAGGCCAATAATATCCTGTGCGTAGAGCTCGATCTACTACATATCAGGGGCCCGCGTGCATGCCGCATAACCCTTCATGTATCTCACTGATCACATAAGTAGCTTGGCGTGGCCTAACACACCGCAACCACGGCTGTAAGAAAGAGCGCTTGTAAAGAATACCTTCTCGAAGCTAAAAGTGCTGCGAATTCCTTCTGATACGCCGTGCCGCCTTTTCCTCGTCCGGAAGGGTTTCATTAGTCAAATAGTTGATGATCGGGGTCATCCATGTAGGTCCATCTTCCTCAACTATAGCTACGACTTCCCCTTCCGTTATAGACTTTTCCTTTAGTATTTCTACCAAGACTTGCTTGGATAAGTTGGCGAAACTTGTAGACGCGATCTTGCTAAGAGCGTCCGGCTTCTTGTTTTCACCTCTTGGTACCTGTTTGATAGAAGACTTGCTGAAAGCAGCGATGAGTGACTTGACTTTCTCCAAGTATCGAACCATGTTATCCTCCTTGGCTACGTAACCCCCTAGAATGTGGTTCGCGACAAGCCGTGAGTGCACGTAGGCCTCCAGGTTACGGACTCCCATTCTAGCAGCGATTTTTAAACCCGCAATCAACGCTTCATATTCTGCCTCATTATTGGTGGATGTGAACTCAAAGCGCAGGGCGTATGTAAACTCAATTCCTTTCGGATTCGTAAGGATGAGACCAGCTCCTGATCCATCCGTGCATGAAGATCCGTCCGTAAATAATACCCATGGTTCTGCTGGAGTTTCCTCTCGTTGTACGACCGGTCCCTCCTCATCCGGCTTCTCTATCAAGAAATCTCCCAGGATTTGGCCTTTAACAGCCGTCCTTGGTCTATAAGAGATGTTATGCTCTCCCAATAGAATGCTCCACATCTGTAGCCTACCGGCCACATCTGGTCTGGAGATGACTTGTTTTATTGGTTGATCAGTAATAACCACAATTGGGTGCGCCTGAAAGTACCAGCGTAACCGTTTCGTAGCAAACACTAATGCCAAAACCAATTTCTCCATGGAAGAATAATTCAACTCCGGCCCTTGTAGTGTTCTACTTATAAAGTAGACCGGAGTTTGGACTGTGTCCCTATCCGTCATGAGTACCGCACTTATTGCTCCATGTGTGGCTGACATATACATAATAAGCTCTTCCTTAGGTCGGGGGGCCACTAGCATGGGAAGAGATGCGAGGTGTTGCTTGAGCTGACCAAAAGCTTCCTCCGCTTCCTTTGTCCACCGGAAATCTCCCTTCTTGATACACTTCTTGAGTGTTTTGAATAGGGGAGCGACTTCTCTGCGGACTTCGACAAGAACCTATTTAGCCCGGTCAACTTCCCATTTAATGATTGCACCTCTTTCCGTGTCTGAGGAGATGGCAACTGTATTACTGCGTCCGTCTTTTTCGGGAAAGGCTTGATGCCATTTGGATCAATCATATATCCAAGGAACATCCCTTTAGTTGCCCCAAACGTGCATTTCTTTGGATTCAGCTTCATATTAATCCTCCTCAATGTGTCAAACGTCTCTTGGACGTCACAGAGAAGTGCATCCTCCGTATGACTTTTTATTACTAAATCATCAACATAGACCTCAAGATTGCGGCCTATCTGCGAGTCGAAGGCTTTGTCAACAAGACGCTGATATGTTGCCCCGGCGTTCTTTAGTCCGAATGGCATTTTTGTATAACAGTATACGCCTTGACTAGCATGGAACGCCGTCTTTTCTGCGTCCTCTTCCACCATCTGGATCTGGTGGTATCCTCTTTATGCGTCTAAGAAACACTTAAAGGGATATCCACATAGGGATTCCACCTTCTAATCAATCTTCGGTAACGGATAGCAGTCCTGCGGACAGGCTTTGTTCATATCCGTAAAGTCCACGCACATGCGCCAGCTCCCATCATGCTTTTTGACCATGACCGGGTTGGATAACCACTCGTGGTAGTATACCTCGCGCATGTTACCTGCATCCACCAATTTCCGTACTTCATCCAATATTACTTGGCTGCGTTCTGGTGCCTGACCGCGCTTCTTTTGCTTGACGGGGGGGATATTCCTGGCGGATTTGGGGCTTATGTTCTGCTATCGCGCGTGGTACGCCCGTCATATGCTTGGGCTCCCATGCGAATACATCTAAGTTTTCTTTTAGGAGAGAGCACATGGCCCTCTTGCCGCTATCCGAGAGTGTTCCCCCTATGGAAACCTCTTGTTCCGGATAATCAGGATGGATTGCCACCTTCCAATTGGGAGGTGGTGATCCATCCTTGGGGGGAACAAGTGGAACTGGTGTTGTCACGGCATGACACTCGGATGCTGGTATGATTATGTTATAGATAGTGACAATTCCTCCTTCCACGGGGAATTAAATCATTCCGTGAGCTGTGGAGGGTACTGCCCGTATGGCCAGGATACCTGGTCTGCCTATGATCCCATTGTATGGAGAGTGTGAGCGTATCACCATAAAGTTCATCCACGCCGTGGTGGAATGCTCTTCATTCCCAATGGTTACAAGCAGACGTAGCTGTCCTATTGGCCAGATGGTGTCTCCACTAAAGCTGATGAGCGGCAACGTGGCCGGCACTAATTGGCTTCTTATTTCTTGTCGTAACTGCACGGAACAGTGTTTGTATAATACTTCTGCGGATGACCCTCCATCCACATACATACGACGGACATTGTATGTTCTAATGCTTATCTCAACCATGAGAGGTGCATCGGCTATATCACTTGCCGTGATGGGAGGGAATGAGATTTCTCTGCCGCGTTGGCTAATTTTCTGCCTTGTGTGGCGCTGCCTGGATTTGATCATGTATATAGTTGAAGGTTTGTCCATTTGGGGATCCTTCTTGTCATACTTCTTGTTGTCCTTTCCATCCTTCCAATCCTTGACCAAATGTTTGAGTTTGCCTGACTTGATCAGTGACTCAATGTGCTTCTTGAGCTGGATACATTCCTCCGTGCCGTGGCCCTTGTCGTTGTGGAATTCACAAAAGATATTTCCTTGACGACGGTCCAGCGGAGTCGTCATTGGGGGAGGTCTCGGGAAGTTGGCCCCTTCTGACAGCAAGATCTCCCGGTAGGACATCTTTAGAGGGGTAAATTTGTCCTCCGACCGCCCTCCTTTGTTTTGGCTCTTGTAGTCCGAGCTCCTCCCACTGCTCTGGTTGCTTTGACCACCCGACTGTCTCCTGGACTGGTCGTTCGATCGATAGCTGTTTCCTTTTGAAGGGTAGGTCGCGGCTACCGCGGTTTCTCCCTCTATGAAGTTCCTGACCCTTTCTATAAGGTCGTCATACTTCTCCGGTCGCTTGTCATTGAGACGTCTGATTAATTCCATGTCTGTTATGGCGTGCATATAATCGGAAATTTTCAGAAGTTCTGGCATTGTCTTTGTGCGCGTGCACTCGTCATTGAAGCGTTCGGTGAAGGCCTCCGTAGATTCCCCAGGCCGTTGCTTGACGGTTGCCAGTGAGACCGGGTCCCTATTATACTTCTTTCGCTGAGTATAATTGTTCTTGAACGCAGTACGCAGTTCCGTGAAGCTATCAATGCTTCGAGGAGGAAGTCCCTCAAACCAATCACGAACATTGCCGATCAAGGTTGAACTGAACATTTGGCACCATATAGGCATGGGCCATCGTTCAATTTTCTCCTGCGTGTCAAATATCTTTAGGTGATCATCCGGATCACCTGTCCCATCATAGGTCTTGACGCACGCCGGCATGCGACGCTTTGTATCCTCGGAGTAATTCCGTATGCGGAGAGTAAAAGGATCTTCCCTGGGATCAGCCCACGGACGGGTGAGATTAGGATCACACCATGGGCGGGAGAGATCTTCTGCTTCCGCCTCGCGATAGTAGGGGCCGCAGTAGTACTCTTCATTGTCTGGTGGCGGTGCAGGAGTACGCCTGGGCCGGCGACGCTTGGGTGGATGGTCATCCGAATCCTCTCCTGATGGACCGGGAGAAGGGGGCGGTGCCCCATTCTTTGGCTGAGGATCGCTCTTGTGAGAAGAGCTAGGAGCCTTCTTCCCGGTATTCATCATGTCCCACATACTTGTGCGGCGATTAGTTCTGGTTAGCTCCAGATCTGATCGTTCGGGTGAACCGTCGGACCTCTCTCCCTCCTCACGGGATTGTAGTAATTCCTGCATAATACGATCCCCTATGCGTTCGAACACATTCCTAGGTTGGGGAGTTTCCTGAAAGAGGTTTCGCTCCTGGGGTCATGTCCTTCGCTTCCTTTGAGTTTGAGGAGAGGTGCCTGGTCCGGCACTGCCAAAGTTGATCCTAGATTGGAGGTCCCTCCCTAGGTTCAACCTGGATGCGATTCTTGGGACGATCCTCTCGAAGTTCTGCGTGAGAACTCGAGTGAGATCTTCCTCACTAAGTGGTTCGACCTCCACTTCTTCCTCAGTCGATGGTCTGCGCGGCTCCTTGTTAGGGGGGTTGGGCGCACTCTCTGGATCAGGGTTATCCAAGGTCGAAGTAGGTGGTGGGGTGACAGCGAACGTGCTTGTCATACCCATGGACTGAAGACCACTTCGGTTATTCGGTCCGCCTGTTTGGTTACTAGGGGATCGGTTGGGAATGAGTATCCCTTCCCCTGGGGACTTCCGATTCCCAGGATTTGTGTTCCTGGGGTTTCCTTGATGTCCTTTCGTCATTGAGAGATCGAGATGAGATTTGCTCTAGCTTAGTGTAATGGTCCCACGGATGGCGCCAACTTGTTGATACAAAAGTTGGGTGATCTTTGCTAGACCCGAATTAGGCTTAATTCGGGTTGGCTGGACTCCGGCTCCTGCACCAAGTGAATTATCTGGTTGGGATCCTGCACACTAAAACAACACGCGTTAGGCTTATCGTGGGAATGTATCCCACGATTAGACTCCGGCGTGAGAGTAAGTAATCGGTTAGGGTTATGAGAATCGGATGAGTTGAGAGTGTGTAGAATGTAATACCTTTGTGGAACCCTTGGGGGTTCCATATATAGGCAGTGAAACCCTAATGGGTTGTCACTGATGCTTCGGCCCCAAGAAAAGGATAAGTACCCGAATTAGATTGATTGTTATCTTCTAATTATGGTGAGTGAATATCCTCTTCTTTGGGGTAAATCCTAATCATAGTAAGAGTATGATTCTGTCTAACCCTGTACCGGCCATGCCGGGCCATGAGCCGCACACGTGTGAGCGGTTACTGTTCATTTAAGCCCATAGGCTTAAATGACATTAATCCCACCCATCAGTGATAGGCTGGATGCGGGTAGTACCCGTGGGCCGGGTTCATGACCCGGCTGGGGACTATACATCATCAGAACCCAAATTTTATCATACTTACGGTTTTTGTAATTTCAAAATTCAGTAGAGTAAAATAACCATTTGACTAAACCACAAGACATTTTTGCAATTCTCTCGTTAAACTATGATAAAACTTTCATTTTTATGAAGAAAAAGAAATTGTGTGAAAAGGTTGAAACGTTCTTTCAATTGTCAAAAACATGGAACCTATCAAGCTATTGCTGTATCTTACTATCTTATATTCTTAATCTTAGAATATTTAGGGCTAATCATTGGAAAAAAATAAACATTGTGAAAACAAAAGTCAATACAATATTCATAGATGTTATAAAAACAAATCACGGGACAACAAGAATATTTAAAAAACAAATTCATTAATTTAAATCATGTTGAAATTGTACGTGTCTTAAATATACTTGTGGAAGAAGTCCATATGATTTTCTGTCATATGAATGTTTCCATGAAGGTGAATAGATGGGCGCCATTAGTTATGCTAATACTATGGAGGTGGAGATTCTTTGTACAAACATTTTATAGGATAATGTACAACTCCAAGTCATTGATTGAGTGAGTCAACTTGGCTCATCATTGTGGAGGACAACTTATTTGTATGCGGCAAAATGGATATTGTTAATTTTGTTATCAACAATCGATATTGTTTATGCAAATTTAAGCAATTAATATCGATATGGTTTATGCAAACTGATATGGACAAAATTAACTATATTTGAGCACAAGTATCTGCTAAACAGGAGTTCAGCTCAGCTTGAAATTATCAAGTTACACATTTGCCATTCTGGCTATTACAAAGACTATACGTTTCTACGTAAAAGGCAGTCTAAGATAAAGTCCTTGCGCTTTGACGAAGAACTAATGCACTTGGGCTTGATGAGGCAAAATGTAACACATAGTATGACGAAATCAATATTGTTTTCTACAATCGATACAACTTATGAATGAGGGTTTGCTAATTAGTGACTTATTGTATGTCCATTAGTCCTTCAGTAGTTCATCTTGAAAAGAAGACAATAAGAATAGTTATAGTTTAACTAGTCATGTGTGACGACATCTCATATACATTCAATAAAAGAAATTTGATCCAAATAACACATTAACAAATATTATGAGAAATGACGCGTTAACAAACTTTAGAACTCTTATCTTGCATCCATATTCATTCTTCATGTTTTTTCTTGAAAGCATACTTTTGTGCATTCCATTCATGGCCAAGCATTTGTTGCTTTTCTTTTTGGATTCGGTGAGTTGTCAATTTTGTTTGTTTCTATTTTCATATTTCTTTATTAAAATCAGGGCGGAGCTATGGGTTCTTGGGATACACGGAAACCCGATGAAATTTTGTCGCGTATTGTATATATATTTGTTAAAAATATCTAGATCTTAAAAATGAATCCGGTCATATAATTATGTGCTACATAATTATTCGTATTAAAAATTTTATGCACCAGATAACTTTATACTCTGACTCCGCCCCTGTAATATACTAGTATGATAATATTACACACGAACATGATAGATTGTACATATCACAACGTCAAGTGTGTCCAATACCTTATATTTAGTTCAGTAACGATACGTAAAACTTCTAGATTTATCAAAGTTCGAATAGAGAATATTAAAACCTATGTATGGCGCCTAGGATTATGAAAGTTAAGAAGCCTATGAAAATTACGACGGTCGGAGTTTTTTTTTCTTTTGAAATGACTATTATATTAAACAATAAAAAACGCTACCATCTAACAAGGAGCTAGAAGGCTATCGAAATTGATGAGGAGCATAAGAATAAATGTCGTATTTAGTTATTTTTATGTGATGTCTTTTATTTACTTTCCTTATTTTGTTTTCAAGAATACTCTTAGTTATCTTTTCCCCAAGTAGTCTTCCTATAAGTTTAAAGCTTGGGGTTAGTTGTAGGCAATTTTGAATGATTAATAAAAATACAGACTTTTTGTCTCTATCTAATTGACTTAAGCCCGAGTTTAGGGTTTATTGTTCGATTTTCGTCCGAATAACCGACATTCGTTTGAATCAACGGTTGTTGGATTTGCCTAATTATCGGTAATCTGTTGAATCAACGATAGTTGGAAGATTGTTTATGGTATTCTTTGTGAATCAACATATTCGATTTGTTATCTTGTTTATTGCCTACATCAGTTGTTATCAAGAGCCGAAGTTCCTGATTAAGATGTTAGAATATCCATTTTTTAAAGTTGATGGTTCATCTTCTGATGAATGGGTTGATTATGGTGCGGCTAGTGATGATTATGATGGACCTCCCATATTTGATGAATATAAAGAAGAACTGATGCTAATTTATAATAATTATATGGAGGAAGTAGTTATGCACGGAGATAAAGACGTTATTCTTGTTGATTGTCTGGAATATTTTATGATCCAACATGTGTTATGTGATGATTTTGAGGAAGACAATTCAAAATCACATGAGTTGATGTGGATTGGATTAAATATTATTATCAAGTTAAGAACAAACTATTGATATCCACTTGTTGGAAGTCAAATTCCACCCTCGTTCGGTTTACGAGACTCTAGCAATGTGACGCTTGTAGGCCCATGGGTCGAATTGGATATATGTGCTGATGTTGCGGTCCTCCATGTTTATGCTTATTTAGAAGCTAAATACGTGTTAACAGCTCATATCCAATTAGGGGAAGGCAATTAGAAAATTCCAGTCCCCATAAATTTATTGGTGGTAGGGTTGGAGTACCAGTTGGTTTTCTATTGTACGGTAGCTGATGACCTTCAAAGAATTGGTTCTTCACGAAGAAAACTCAATTGTCAAATTTCAGTTAGCGTGGAGCCAGAAGATGGTAACTTACAAATGACCAGCTCTGGAGTTCGCTTTATACTTAACAAATATATCGAGAGACTGAAGCTACATGAGAGTTTTACGAGCATGGGAGTGTACAACGAGTTTCATGATATCTTATCTCTTCCCATGGATTTACGTGAATGTACTAGAGAATGAAGGCATACACAGTTAATTTAGTTAGTTTTTGTAAGATTGCTGAAAGACGGTTCAGATGGCTGGTTTAGCGTGAAATTGGCACTGGAGCAAATTCTGATAAATAGCAAAGCAGATAATTACACTTATGAAGAGATGCTACAACAGCTCATTGATCTTGAAGCTGTTAAAAGTGTTAGATTTTCTGATAATTTTGTCATATTGCTTGCTCGCATCCTTGAGCAATCTGTTGCTTTTGCAAAATTTGAAATCCAAGGATATGAAAAGTTCAAGTAAATTAGGGTATTGGCAATTCCATGTGTTATTGGTATGGTGGCCACGTATATGGGTGATTCTAAACTACTATAGGACATAAAAGATACAAGGTCAAATTCTATGTGGTCACATATGATTAAAGGATTATCAAGGAAAGTTGGTGGATGGTTCTCTAAGAGAGAGCATCAAGGTAGTTTTTATGACAATGCAGGTCCAGTAGGGTTCATGGCAGTGTTGAGAGAGCATCAAGTACCTTATGAGAGGGAGTTGCAGATGAGATATCTTTATGAGAATGCAATTCTTCTACAAGATTTGAAGAAAAAGATGCATTGGTGTGGTCATGTGACTAAAGATAATGAGGCAGAGGTGGAGATATAAGCTTGAGGTAAAGATAGATAAACTCTCAAAGACTTTTGAAGATACGAGTACCCATGAGAACAAGTATAGTCGTGAAGTAAGCGAAGCAAGAATAACTGTTAATCAGTTTATTGCAAATCGTAAGTTACCGATTCGAGTTTTTTCTAAGGAGGACATTCTGTAGCTGATAGGATGTGAAGATATCACGAAAGAGGTGACGATTAATGATTGTAGTGTTTTACCACACCTTTAGGAAAAGGAGGGTAAATAGTGAAATGTATCAAACAAATGACTTTAGGAAAAATCAAGTGTTAATGACCCTTAATGTCGTGAAAGTTCGTTTCCCAAGGAGGTATATGTGTGTGAGAAATTTGTTAAATGTTTGTGATTAACGATTGGTTTAGAAGGGGATGAGAAAAGAAGATGACGGAGACGTAAAAATAAAAATAAACACTACTAGAAAGTTAAGACGTAGATACTTAAAAACCACAAAAATAAAAATAAAATTCTAAAAATTACCAAAAATTCACCAAAAATCAAAATAAATAAACTAAGAGTTTACCAATGATCAAAACTTTAACAAACCTTTTAAATAATTAAGTATTCAATTTTTAAATGCTAATTAAAGCCCTAAAAATCAAATAAATTATCAAAAAGCTTAAATAAAGATTTTTCAATTGGTAAACCTCTAAAATGACAAAAAAAGATTAAAAAGTATTTTTAGAAATTTTTAAACTAATAAAAACTATTTAAAATGATTTAAAAACTATTAAAACTTAAAATAATTATAAAAATTAATCTAAAAGAGATAAAATTATTCTAAAAGTTGCTAAATTCCTATTTTAATGTATTAAACTTAAGAAAAATGTAAAAAGTTGGAAAATGTGAAATTTTAAAAATAATAATAAAATAATAATAAAATAATATTAAAAATCCAAAAATTATAAAAAATTCTAAAAACTTGCAAACTAGTTTATTTTAATCTAAATAATCAGAAAATCAAAGTGAAATTACCAAAATACCCCTATTGGGCCCTCAAATGGGCCAAAACCAAAAACAGTCAACCAAATTGGGCTTTTGGGCCCAAAAAGTCAAACTTGGCCCAATTGACTTGGAAAACCCCTATCTGACTCAAAATTCAATTCTAAGAACAAAACTCTAAAGGCCCAAAAGTTGAAAATGAGCTTATCACAGCTTATTGAACACTCAGCTTATTCGTATTGGGCTTTTCAGCCCATTAAGCCATAAGCTAATGCTATAAGCTCTAATTTGACACACAACCTTCTTTTGGGATGCTTATGAGATCTGTAAAAAGAATTTTTGAAAAAGCTCACTCAATAAGCCAGAAATAAGCAAAGAAAAATTTCACTAAAAGACAAAATAGTCGTTTTAGAGATTTAGGGCACCTCAGGACCTGATTCAACTTGCAAAAGCTTTCAAATGGACTCAATAAGCAAAATCAATCAACAAAAATCCAATAAGCACAACCAATAAGCCAGAATAAGCACAAATGAACTTATGAAAAAGTCAAAGGAGTTGGTTTTCTAGTCAAACCCTAAAGTCAACCACCCAAATGCTCCAGTATGAACAAATGGGTCAAAATATGAGCACCTATTACAAAAAAAAAGTTGTTGCTGGATGGAATAAGCATAAAAGCTTATTGATAAGCTGACACCAGTTTTACACTAGCAGTGGCAACCAGCAGGGGAAAGGAGTTCCCACTGCTTTGACTATTTGACCAAGCTTATTTGAGAGTTCTGGTTTGATTAAATTGGAAACAAGGGCACCCTTGTGATCAGTGAATCACAAGGGTCAATAGCAACAATAAAATCACAAATTGGTTCACACAATAAGCCACAATAAGCCAAATAGTCACCAGATATGCACCAGATATGGAAATAAGCAGTTAAGCACTTAATAAGCAGATTTAGCCACAATAAGCCAACCAAACTTAACAGGATGCATACACAAGCTATATAAACTAAGAACAAACACAAAGCAACAAGAATCAAACACTGAATCAAAGTAAATAACAAGATCAAAGCACTAGAAGTTACTGATGAACAATGAACATATGCAGAAACAAGTTTGCTGATATACTTGACACTTGATCCAATTTCAAGCCTTAAATCCTTCTTCCCTGATGTGATTAACTAAGATTTAGCACTTGTTAGCCCTAGCCTAAGCTTAGATCTAGGTGTCCTCAAAATCCTAGCCAATTTTACCAAGTATTTAAGATTTTATAGCCAAATTAAGAATCTATGTGTTCAAAACCACAAAACCTGCAAACAGATGAACACTAGCACCTAACAAGCAGATACCAATACTTGCTTACACAAAACAAACACTTAGCAAACCACAAATCCAACTAATGTAGTAGACCCAAAAACTCCTTAATCTACCACTTAACAAAGGAACTTGTTATTTTAACTAATAACCTACTGATTTCAATGATCAAAAACACTTAAACAATAGCAACTAACACAATCAAACTCAAAAATCACCAGCACAAACGCCAATACTCAAAATCAAAACACCAAATCAAAATCAGTCATAAACATGAAATTTTGAGAGGAATCTTAACAAGGGGTTATACCTGCCTTCCACAACATCCTAGGAAGGCCAGCAATGCTCCTTGGACCTTGTTCAACAACTAGAACAAGACCAAGGTACTTCAATGAAGGGGATGCAAACTGCCTTGGTTGATGGTTCAAAGCAGAACCTCAAGGACATTATATCTTCAACACAAGCAGCAAACAACTCAACCAAGGGCTCTAATCCCTTCACAAGCTTGGTGTCAACAAGCTTGTAAGAGCTTATAGCAAATGGTCAAGGGTTAGTACACAAAATAAGCCAAAACAGAACCTAGGATTTCAAGGTATTCAAACCTTAAAAACCTTATGAACCAAGACGTGCCTTAACCACAAGATTAAGGTAGGCCTTAACAATCAAATGGAACTCAGAATTAGGCTACTCAAACACCAAACTTTTAATTAAATCAAAAAGAGATTTCACAATTTCAGAAATTCAAATTTTATTTAAACTTAAAAAGGAATTACAAAGATAATAGCCTAAAACTGGAACAAAAGGGACTCTCACATGTTGAGGTCACCTTTTATAGACAAATGCCTGGCTAAACACTATTCATAAACCCTAGCAACTGAAATTCCTATTCTATCCTTGCAGAACCTTCTAGGTGTGTTGCCAGCTGTTTTGGGAGAATCCTGGACGTTTGTTGAGTGCTTAGGGACCAAGTAATGATTTGCAGCCCTTGATTTTGCCAAGTAAGGATCAAGTGCCAAGTGTCGTATTGTGAGTGGGGATGGGGGAATCATTCTGGTAGTGGGATTTGAGGTTTAAGGTGTGGGATGTGATTGAGGTGATGTGAATCACACGTGGGTTGAGTCAATTTTGATTTCCCCTTTGTTTTGCTCATTTTTGATCCTGGGTAAAAACTTGTTCATCCTTGGTAAAAATCCAAACAGTAAGTGTTTGCCGCATTTTTAGGAATTTGAAGTTTGGGATATGACAGCTTTGGTCCTTGTGTTTTGGTAAAAGTTGTATAACAAGTTATTTTGCAAACAAAACGTGTTTCCCTTTGTTTTAACTTTCACCATTTATCACTTTTGGCACCAAACTTTCCAAAAAGGTTATCAAGGGTTATTTTTGACACTTTTGCATATTTCAAGGGCTGATTTTGGACAATGTTGATCTTCAAAGGTCTTCAATGTATCTTTGGCTTGATGAGGGACCATAATTGACAATTTGAAATTGTTGAGGGACTAATCTTGCCATTTCTTCAAAGTTGAAGGACCTTTTGTGTAATTTTGACAAACTTAAGGGACCAAACTTGTAATTATCAATATACAAGGGTTTTAAGTGTCATTTCTTCAATAAATGAGGATCAAATTTGCACATCTTTAAGTCTTCAAGGATAAATGTTGAATATTCCATGATTAGGGCCCGGTTCTTTGTACGGCTTTGTTTCTCGTGTCCGTTTTTCCTTGTAACTTGTGATCTTTTGTCTTTTTCACGATATCCATACCTAAAATACACAAGTAAACAAACACAAGCATATATATGGTATTTTATGACATTTTTATGTATTTAAAGCCCGAAAAGAACGATGAGATCATGTATAAATGCCATCTCATCACTCCCCCATACTAAGCCATTGCCGTGCCCTCACGCAATGCTAGAATAAAGTATCTAAGCGTCACCAAAGTTCAATTTTATTAACCTTTATTGGAAAGTAAAAGACTTGCAACATACTACGAAGATGTGTAAAGACATAACATATGATTTTCATCACAAAAAGTGACTTTTAGGGTCAAAGAATAGAAACAAGTAAATGTCCCTTAGAGTAAACTTCGTCATCCTTGATTGTCATACATTCCATGCTAAGTGCAAAAACGAGATCATTGTTGGTACAAGTCACAATGCTAACACTACTCATACGTCCAAATTGTGTAATACTTTTTCTCCCCGCAATCCTAGTTATTATAAAAGGAAATGGGTTACTAGCATTTTTTATCTATTTGTCATGGATCACAAGTGATTCATATTGACTTATTTGAGTAGTTATTAGTCCGAAAGTAAAGTAGCACAATTTTATCAATAGTTAGCCGAAGGACAAAATCTTTTAAAACGGCTTCTCGTGTATCTCCTTAAGTTCATATCTTGGCATAACTCGTTTCACGATTTGAGACCTCTCTCGGACCGATATTTGGCATGTACTTCATACTTCAAATCTTGGGAAGACGTTCTCGAAATTATGGTCTTCTCTTCATATATTTGGAATTTCTTCACTTGACGTTTTTGAGAGATTCTTCATATTGGACCATGACTTCATCATTTTTCTTCAATCTTTACTTTGGATTTTGATATACAACGATCCGCCTCCTTTTCGGACTTGGATATATTTATCCTCATACCTTGTTAGGGTCTTTTTGGATAGACTTTCTCCATGATCTTTAGGGGAGTAATTGTTTTTCGTCGTGTGTCTCGATCCTTCATATTGATTTAGGAATAATGATACTTCACATCATCTTTGGATCTTTAGCAAAAATAGAGCTCCTCATGCCTTGTTAGGGCCTTTTTGGATGATCGCCAATCTTCGCGTCCCGCTTCAATAAGTTATGCCTTGGCTATGAACTTTATTTAACCCCGAGCAACTTTTAAACGATCTTGCGCTAGAGGCTAAGTAACCTTTCAAATCGTACGACCTTACTTATTGCAATTATGATTTATTCCTAATGCATTGATCTTATGGGAAGAAAAAGCCACAATTAAAAACATATGAGTTTTTGAAAGAACACTTTCATGTTCTACGTTTAGCATGATCACTTGTCTAACTCTATCATTTCTCGTTCTTCACTATATAAAGACCTCTAATTAAAGAGACTCGTGAATACTTAGCCATGCAAGTCAAAATTAAGCCAAATTTGGATTAGCTTTCATTAAGACTATATCAAATCAAAGTTTTGGGTTTTCAAGCCACCTATAGGATCTTGCACTTTCTTGGACTTTTTCAAGTTTAGAGAATGCGTTTTATAGTTCCCTTGATAAGTGACTTTCTAGAATCAATTATAGGAACTTGCGAAAAGTTCTTGTTCTTAACCCGAATGAATTAAGACTTTCGCGTTTTAAAGCTCCCTATATAAAAGTCTAGCAAAACTTGAATTGAGCGGGTTAAGGAATGTAAATGGCTCCAAATGCCCATCAAGTCAAAAATTAACTCTTATTCTACCCAACGGAAAATATACATTCGTGTCTTAAAAACACTTATGAAAACTAAGAAAAATTTAAAATTTGGCCATTTTTAGCCTTGTTAGCAAAACAAATCATTGAAAATTGGAAAGCGTGAGGGCGTAGCAAGTACCTATTCACCCCCCATACTAAAAGTAAACATTGTCCTCAATGTTTCGAGTCTAAAGGTGGAGCACCCTCATGAAGAGTCGAATGCTTAGGATCTAGCATGGAAAGGGTGATCAACAATATATCTAAAGCCGTTTATTAAGTATGCCAAAAGATAATTGTTAGAACAATAAAGGATATGTCATGGATTCGTGAAAAACTTCTTCAAACGAACGATGGAGGCTCACGTAAACGAACACGAGAGTCTTCAATCGTAGATGATGATGATGATCTAGATAACACAATCACAAACAACCACGAGACAACGAGTTGAAAGGGTACAAGTCCCCTTATTAGTGAATAGTGAGCAGAAAAGATAAGCATGGGATCTCCCCCACGAGGCACCTCGTTTTTTATTACCGAGTCATGAGCTCGACTCGATCCCCTCAATGCTAATTATCATTGGGGAAGGTGACTTGGTCGAGGGCAACCATTGAAGGAATTTCCCCACCAAAGTAGTGCTTAAGCCTATGTCCATTCACCTTGAAATTAGGACCATCATCTTGAGCTAGCTCAATGGTCCCATATGGAAATACTTGTGTAATGGTGAACGGACCCGACCAACGAGATTTCAATTTACCGGAAAATATCTTAAGACGAGAGTTAAAAAGCAACACTTGATCACCAACGTTAAAATCCCGGTTTTTAATCTTTGAATCATGAAACGTTTTAGTATTTTCTTTAAAAATTAATGAATTTTCATAAGCATTATCTCTTAATTCATCCAATTCATTCAATTTTATTTTCCGGTGATCTCCCGCGGTCTTCAAGTCAAAGTTTGCATGCTTAAGGGCCCAATATGCCTTGTGCTCCAACTCAATGGGCAAATGACAATTCTTCCCATAGACTAACTTATAAGGAGTGCAACCAATAGGTGTCTTGTAAGCGGTCCTAAAGGCCCATAAAGCGTCATCGAGTTTGTCGGACCATGAAGCACGGTTTTTTTCCAATTGACCTCTCTAAAATCCTCTTCAAAGCTCGGTTCGAAACCTCGACTTGCCCACTCGTTTGCGGGTGATAAGCCGTAGAAAGACGATGAGTAACTCCATATTTCTTTAGAACCTTTTCGAATTGGTCATTGCAAAAATGGGTTCCACGATCGCTTATAATAGCACGAGGGGTTCCGAACCGAGAGAATAGTTGTTTCAAAAACTTCACTACCACACGAGCATCATTAGTAGGCAAAGCCTTAGCTTCCACCCACTTAGAAAGGTAGTCCACCACGACGAGGATATATTTGTTGCCATGAGACGATGGGAACGACCCCATAAAGTCTATACCCCATATGTCGAAAATCTCACACACTTGAATTATGTTTTGCGGCATTTCATCACGTTGAGACGATTTTCCTTGACGTTGGCACGAATCACACGACTTCACAAGTGCGTGTGCATCACGATAGATAGAAGGCCAAAAGAAACCGACATCGAACACTTTCTTAGCCGTGAGATTAGCACCGTGGTGACCACCCGTGGGTCCCTCGTGACAAGCTCTAAGGATATTAGAAGCTTCGGCACCAAAAACACAACGTCGAACGAGTTGATCCGCACAAACCCGAAAGAGATAAGGGTCATCCCAAAAATAGAACTTGACGTCACGAAAGAATTTTCGTTTTTGTTGTGTCGTCATACCCTTGATTATAAAATTGCCCGCATGGTAATTTGCAATGTCGGTAAACCATGGGGTGGTGTCTTTAGAATTCACTACACCGAGAGTCTCAAGAGGAAATGTTTCGGTGATTTCCTTGTTCTCGAAAACATCTTTGTGAGGATCTTCTAGACGAGAGAGATGATCGGCCGCTAGATTCTCGGCTCCTTTTTTGTCAAGCACGGTGACATCAAATTCTTGGAGGAGGAGCATCCAACGAAGCAATCTCGGCTTAGCATCTTGCTTAGCTAAGAGATACTTGATAGCCGAATGGTCGGTATACACGATGCTTTTAGTCAAGACGAGATAAGGTCGGAATTTCTCAAAAGCATAGACCACGGCAAGGAATTCCTTTTCCGTTGTAGTGTACTTTAATTGAGCCTCGGTCATCGTCTTACTAGCATAGTAGATAGGACGAAAATGTTTGTCATAACGTTGCCCTAAGACGGCCCCTATAGCATAATCACTTGCATCGCACATGATTTCAAAGGGTAATTCCCATTTAGGAGCAACAAGAATGGGAGCTTCGGTAAGTTTTCTTTTTAGAGTTTCGAAAGCCTTAACACAATCCTCATTGAAGTTAAAAGGAGCATCCTTCTCGAGAAGGTGTGTCATAGGTCGAGAGATTTTCGAAAAGTCCTTGATGAAACGACGATAAAAGCCTGCGTGGCCTAGGAAACTCCTAACTCCCTTAACGGTTTTGGGATGAGGTAACTTGGCGATGACGTCTACCTTAGCTTTATCGACCTCAATCCCCGCCTTCGACACCTTATGTCCTAAGACGATTCCTTGTTTACACATAAAATGACATTTTTCCCAATTAAGCACAAGATTGGTTTCTTCACAACGTTTCAACATTTGTTCGAGATTAGATAAACATGACGTGAACGAATTACCAAACACCGAGAAGTCATCCATAAACACTTCCATCGACTTCTCGATCATATCGTGAAAAATCGCCATCATACACCGTTGAAACGTACCGGGTGCATTACAAAGTCCGAAAGGCATCCTACGATAAGCGAACGTTCCATAAGGACACGTAAACGTAGTCTTCTCTTGATCACGAGGGTCGATAGGGATTTGAAAGTAACCGGAAAAACCATCTAAAAAGCAATAGAATTCATTTCCCGCAAGTCGCTCCAACATTTGATCCATGAAGGGAAAAGGAAAGTGGTCTTTACGAGTGGCGTCATTTAACTTTCGGTAGTCAATACACACCCTCCAACCGGTCACAACACGAGTGGGAATTAACTCGTTGTTTTCATTAGGCACAACGGTCATTCCTCCCTTTTTAGGGACACAATGGATAGGGCTCACCCATGGGCTATCGGATATAGGATAAATCATTCCCGCGTCAAGGAGTTTAAGGACCTCCTTTTTAATGACATCGTGAATTTTGGGATTCACCCTTCTTTGACTTTGAATTGCGGGTTTGTAGTCCTCCTCCATTAAAATCTTGTGAGTACAAAATTTTGGGTCAATACCCTTAATGTCGGATATTTTCCACGCAATTGCCCCTTTATGAGCCTTAAGAACTTTCAAGAGCTCGGTTTTTTCTTCATTGGCAAGACCTTTTGCAATAATAACCGGCAACTTGTCATCACCTTCCAAGAATGCGTATTCAAGGTGAGAAGGAAGATCTTTCAATTCAAGGATAGGTGGTTCCTCGATTGAAGATTTTGGTTCAACACTCATAACTTCCATCGGCGAAAGAAATGGTGAAATAGAAATGTCATCACTAATCAACACCTCATCTTCATTGTTGATTTCATTTGAAGTGAGATCGCCTCCTTGGAATGGAGTGAGATTTGGTGTTGAATTAGCAAGAATCGGATCCAAAATAGTGGGATTGCCACTTGACGAGCTATCGGAAAAACCTAACACTTCTTGTGAAAACTCATCGCAAACCACATCAACGATTTTAATGTGATTGATGGTAGCGATTGCATAAACATGAGAAGGTTTTGAGTTGTGAGTAGCGTTTATAACAAGTTCCTCTTCGTTGAATCTCAAAGTGATAGTTCTTGCATGAACATCGATAAGCGATCTCGAAGTGTCTAAAAATGAACGACCTAAAATTAGAGGAACTTGAGGATCCGCGGGATGTCAACTACTATAAAATCAACGGGATAGTAGAACTTCCCCACTTTCACGAAAACATCTTCGGCTACTCCACATGCCATAATCGTAGAATGATCGGCCATCTCGATGGACATGTTCGAAGGAATGAGAGCCGGAAGCGAAAGCGATTTCCAAATGGAAAATGGCATCAAATTAATGCTCGCACCAAGATCGGCCAAGGCGAGGCATTCTTTCATATCTTGTATGTCACAAGGAATGAGAAACTTTCCGGGATCACCAACTTTTTCCGGTATGCGGTTAAGATAAACCGAAGAACAATTAGCAAGCTTTGAAAGCTTTTCCTTATCGCTCATCATACTTTTAAAAGTGGAAGCGAAATGAAGCATATACAACAACGCGTCGGCTAAACTCACATCAAAATGCACTTGTTGAAACATTTTTATAAAAAGCCCGATTTGTTGTTTGTTACGTTCTTGCAATTTCTCTTTGTTTCGTCTCGAAGGGTAGGGTAAAGGTGGTGTGGGTTGGACATTAGGCAACGGCCTTGGAAACTCGGGTTCCACAATTGGTATTGGTTCAACCGTAGGTGTGGTATGAGCGGTACTTCGTGGGATTGTAATGTGCTCCTTTTCGACCATCACCTCGGGTTCTTTCTCGATTTCCTTCTCCGTAGAAGTACTTGGACGAGAGATTGGTTCCTTGAAAGTTTTACCACTTCGTGTAGTAATAACCTTCATTTCTCCCTTTTGGTTTGCAATGGTATCACTAGGAAGACCACCCGAGGAAGAGGGTTTGCACATGATTGCTTCAAACATCTTAGCCATCCGGTCCTCAAATTTTGATTGCCTAGCATCCGCTTTTAATAACTCTTGCTTAATCTCATGTTGTCCTAATTCCATCTTTTGTTGATTTTGTTGAAGACGTTGGACATTTCCTTCCATTTTGTTTGCATGAGTTTTAAGTTCATTAGCAAGTTCATTTTTTAGCTCGTTTTTCAACTCGGATCTTAAGCTAATCATCTCACGTTGCATGTTATCAAATTTAGCATCATTTGCTTTTGCATAATCCAAAAATTCTCCTTGCAAATTTTTAGTGTGAGCATTTTGAAAACCTTGTGTAGTGTTTTGAAAATCACGGTTTTGATTTTGATTAGAAATTTGTCCATTCCCATTTTGATAATTCCCTTTGTTGTAATTGCGTGAAGTGCCTTGGTAATTACCTTGGTTGTTGTTTCGATAATTGTTAACATTTTGGTTTGGTGGAGCTTGATTTTGGCGGGAACCTTGACCGTTTTGGTTGTAAGTTCCCGTTGCTACATAAGCACTCGAAGTGTTACCATCCGCGGTAATGCACTCGGAAAGATCATGAGCTCCACCACACGATAAACAACTCTTAGCAACCGCTTTAACCGAAGCGAAATTGGAAGCTTCTTGAGCCTTCCAATGGGACATTAGATTAGCAAATCTATCAAAAAACCGATTTTCCTCATTAGCTTCATCATGTAAGGCATTAATGCTACGAGACGATTGTGACGAAGATGACGAACCCAAATTGGCAACACTCGGTGTGTTACGAGGGTTATAAACCTTAGATCTATTTTCGATGATTTGTAAAGCCTCATTTGTCGTCTTGCACAAAAAATTACCACCCGCGGCGGCATTCAAATAATCTCGTTCATGATCATTAAGCCCATTATAAAAAGTATCAACTTGATGCAATTCCGTAAAATCATGCTGTGGACAATCATGTAACATTTCTTTAAATCGTTCCCATGCCATTGAAAAAATTTCATTATTTCTTTGCACAAATTGTGAAATCTCATTTTTCAAGTGTGTTGTTTTAGATGGTGGAAAAAATTTGTTCACAAACTTAGAAACGAGATCGGCCCATGTCAAAATCGAATTTGGCGGTTCTTTCTCAAGCCAAATTTTTGCGGGTCCATCTAACGAGTATGGAAACAACATCATCTTAATGGCGTCATGTGGAACATCCTTAAACTTGCTAGTGGCAGTGAGACGGTTAAAATTCCTAATATGGTAATGCGGGTTGTCTTTCTCATGACCTCTAAACTTATTTGCTTGCAACATCGACATTAAACCCGTCTTAATCTCGAAATTCTCCGCAAGGATGGCGGGAATCACAATAGCCTCTCCAAAACCCTCGGTGGGTGCTTGTAGCAACTCCATCATAGTACGATTAGCCATGACGACTTCTTGTTCTACAATAGGTTCAACAATTGGAGGTTCTTCTTCAACAATCAACGTCTCTTGATTGGCTTGCTTTTGAAGTCATTTACGAGCTCGTTTTGCTTGATTACGAGTGATCATAAACTTCACGAAGAATGGGAGGTGAGCAAAGAAGATTCTTTTTTGGGTGTTTTGTGAATTTTCAATTTTTTTGTTTTTGATGATATTTATTTTTTTTGGATTTTGGTGTATCTTCGTAGACAACAATCTACAAAATCTCTCCTCGAATCAAACTCTTGATTAAAGAAGCCTCAAAGGAATGAAAACGATCACGTGGAGTGAACGCCTTCGAATGACTTAAGAACTTTGGTGAAAACCAAATTGTTCAAGAGGTTTTAATCACAAAGAAACCAAGCAAATATATTATACGTAATAATACTTTGGGCGGCAAAACCCTCGATTAGCCTTCAATCTCAAAATACTCACAAGCAAGCGGGGAAACGAGGCGGCGCGAAGCACTTAAGAGCCTTTTTCCTTAGGGTATATTTTATAATCCCCGCCTTATACCCACCTTATAGTTTGTATCTTTCAAAATCGAGCTTCACGAAAGTATTTATCTATTTTTGCCTTTTTCTTTTTGTTTGAGATTCGAATACAATAATTGAGTGATGAAATCCCAATTAAGGTTGTGTTTTCACACTTTTGGAGATATTGTGATTTTATTGTGATACTTAATACAATATAGTAATAATATTTGTACAAGAAAAACCAAGAAAACCGATAATACGTATTAGTAGAGTTCTACTAATACAAATACTATTTATGGTTAATATTAAAAACAACAATGCAAATTAATCACGACACACCTCCCCGGCAGCGGCGCCAAAATGATTGTAGTGTTTTACCACACCTTTAGGAAAAGGAGGGTAAATAGTGAAAAGTATCAAACAAATGACTTTAGGAAAAATCAAGTGTTAATAACCCTTAATGTCGTGAAAGTTCGTTTCCCAAGGAGGTATATGTGTGTGAGAAATTTGTTAAATGTTTGTGATTAACGATTGGTTTAGAAGGGGATGAGAAAAGAAGATGACGAAGACGTAAAAATAAAAATAAACACTACTAGAAAGTTAAGACGTAGAACCTTAAAAACCACAAAAATAAAAATAAAATTCTAAAAATTACCAAAAATTCACCAAAAATCAAAATAAATAAACAAAGAGTTTACCAATGATCAAAACTTTTTCAAACCTTTTAAATAATTAAGTATTCAATTTTTAAATGCTAATTAAAGCCCTAAAAATCAAATAAATTATCAAAAAGCTCAAATAAATATTTTTCAATTGGTAAACCTCTAAAATGACCTAAAAAGATTAAAAACTATTTTTAGAAATTTTTAAACTAATAAAAACTATTTAAAATGATTTAAAAACTATTAAAACTTAAAATAATTATAAAAATTAATCTAAAAGAGATAAAATTATTCTAAAAGTTGCTAAATTCCTATTTTAATGTATTAAACTTAAGAAAAATGTAAAAAGTTGGAAAATGTGAAATTTTAAAAATAATAATAAAATAATATTAAAGATCCAAAAATTATAAAAAATTCTAAAAACTTGCAAACTAGTTTATTTTAACCTAAATAATCAGAAAATCAAAGTGAAATTACCAAAATACCCCTATTGGGCCCTCAAATGGGCCAAAACCAAAAACAGTCAACCAAATTGGGCTTTTGGGCCCAAAAAGTCAAACTTGGCCCAATTGACTTGGAAAAGCCCAATCTGACTCAAAATTCAATTCTAAGAACAAAACTCTAAAGGCCCAAAAGCTAAAAATGAGCTTATCACAGCTTATTGAACACTCAGCTTATTCTTATTGGGCTTTTCAGCCCATTAAGCCATAAGCTAATGCCATAAGCTCTAATTTGACACACAACCTTCTTTTGGGATGCTTATGAGATCTGTAAAAAGAATTTTTGAAAAAGCTCACTCAATAAGCCAGAAATAAGCAAAGAAAAATTTCACTAAAAGACAAAATAGTCGTTTTAGAGATTTAGGGCACCTCAGGACCTGATTCAACTTGCAAAAGCTTTCAAATGGACTCAATAAGCAAAATCAATCAACAAAAATCCAATAAGCACAACCAATAAGCCAGAATAAGCACAAATGAACTTATGAAAAAGTCAAAGGAGTTGGTTTTCTAGTCAAACCTTAAAGTCAACCACCCAAATGCTCCAGTATGAACAAATGGGTCAAAATATGAGCACCTATTACAAAAACAAAGTTGTTGCTGGATGGAATAAGCTATAAAAGCTTATTGATAAGCTGACACCAGTTTTACACTAGTAGTGGCAACCAGCAGGGGAAAGGAGTTCCCACTGCTTTGACTATTTGACCAAGCTTATTTGAGAGTTCTGGTTTGATTAAATTGGAAACAAGGGCACCCTTGTGATCAGTGAATCACAAGGAGTTAATAGCAACAATAAAATCACAAATTGGTTCACACAATAAGCCACAATAAGCCAAACAGTCACCAGATATGCACCAGATATGGAAATAAGCAGTTAAGCACTTAATAAGCAGATTTAGCCACAATAAGCCAACCAAACTTAACAGGATGCATACACAAGCTATATAAACTAAGAACAAACACAAAGAAACAAGAATCAAACACTGAATCAAAGTAAATAACAAGATCAAAGCACTAGAAGTTACTGATGAACAATGAACATATGCAGAAACAAGTTTGCTGATATACTTGACACTTGATCCAATTTCAAGCCTCAAATCCTTCTTCCCTGATGTGATTAACTAAGATTTAGCACTTGTTAGCCCTAGCCTAAGCTTAGATCTAGGTGTCCTCAAAATCCTAGCCAATTTTACCAAGTATTTAAAATTTTATAGCCAAATTAAGAATCTATGTGTTCAAAACCACAAAACCTGCAAACAGATGAACACTAGCACCTAACAAGCAGATACCAATACTTGCTTACACAAAACAAACACTTAGCAAACCACAAATCCAACTAATGCAGTAGACCCAAACACTCCTTAATCTACCACTTAACAAAGGAACTTGTGATTTTAACTAATAACCTATTGATTTCAATGATCAAAAACACTTAAACAATAGCAACTAACACAATCAAACTCAAAAATCACCAGCACAAACACCAATACTCAAAATCAAAGCACCAAATCAAAATCAGTCATAAACATGAAATTTTGAGAGGAATCTTAACAAGGGGTTATACCTGCCTTCCACAACATCCTAGGAAGGCCAGCAATGCTCCTTGGACCTTGTTCAACAACTAGAACAAGACCAAGGTACTTCAATGAAGGGGATGCAAACTGCCTTGGTTGATGGTTCAAAGTAGAACCTCAAGGACTTTATATCTTCAACACAAGCAGCAAACAACTCAACCAAGGGCTCTAATACCTTCACAAGCTTGGTGTCAACAAGCTTGTAAGAGCTTATAGCAAATGGTCAAGGGTTAGTACACAAAATAAGCCAAAACAGAACCGAGGATTTCAAGGTATTCAAACCTTAAAAACCTTATGAACCAAGACGTGCCTTAACCACAAGATTAAGGTAGGCCTTAACAATCAAATGGAACTCAGAATTAGGCTACTCAAACACCAAACTTTTAATTAAATCAAAAAGAGATTTCACAATTTCAGAAATTCAAATTTTATTTAAACTTAAAAAGGAATTACAAAGATAATAGCCTAAAACTGGAACAAAAGGGACTCTCATATGTTGAGGTCTCCTTTTATAGGCAAATGCCTGGCTAAACACTATTCACAAACCCTAGCAACTGAAATTCCTATTCTATCCTTGCAGAACCTTCTAGGTGTGTTGCCAGCTGTTTTGGGAGAATCCTGGACGTTTGTTGAGTGCTTAGGGACCAAGTAATGATTTGCAGCCCTTGATTTTGCCAAGTAAGGATCAAGTGCCAAGTGTCGTATTGTGAGTGGGGATGGGGGAATCATTCTGGTAGTGGGATTTGAGGTTTAAGGTGTGGGATGTGATTGAGGTGATGTGAATCACACGTGGGTTGAGTCAATTTTGATTTCCCCTTTGTTTTGCTCATTTTTGATCCTGGGTAAAAACTTGTTCATCCCTGGTAAAAATCCAAACAGTAAGTGTTTGGCGCATTTTTAGGAATTTAAAGTTTGGGATATGACAGCTTTGGTCCTTGTGTTTTGGGAAAAGTTGTATAACAAGTTATTTTGCAAACAAAACGTGTTTCCCTTTGTTTTAACTTTCACCATTTGTCACTTTTGGCACCAAACTTTCCAAAAAGGTTATCAAGGGTTATTTTTGACACTTTTGCATATTTCAAGGGCTGATTTTGGACAATGTTGATCTTCAAAGGTATTCAATGTATCTTTGGCTTGATGAGGGACCATAATTGACAATTTGAAATTGTTGAGGGACTAATCTTGCCATTTCTTCAAAGTTGAAGGACCTTTTGTGTAATTTTGACAAACTTAAGGGACCAAACTTGTAATTATCAATATACAAGGGTTTTAAGTGTCATTTCTTCAATAAATGAGGATCAAACTTGCACATCTTTAAGTCTTCAAGGATAAATGTTGAATATTCCATGATTAGGGCCCGGTTCTTTGTACGGCTTTGTTTCTCGTGTCCGTTTTTCCTTGTAACTTGTGATCTTTTGTCTTTTTCACGATATCCATACCTAAAATACACAAGTAAACAAACACAAGCATATATATGGTATTTTATGACATTTTTATGTATTTAAAGCCCGAAAAGAACGATGAGATCATGTATAAATGCCATCTCATCATTTAATCTATTTCAACCTACTGTTTTTGTCACACGCCACCATGACGGAATATGGAGCACGACGTATGGATATCATCACAACATGACGTGTCTATAGAGATAACTAAATGAAATAAGAAATGTCATAAAATGGTGACACCAAAGTCATGACAATATCTCAACAATGAAGGAGTCTAGGTAAGTAGGTAACAGTCCTACCACTTACCCGAGACAAACAATTAACATAAACAAAACAAACATATAGGTGTCAACAGTATCACTTATTAAACAATCAAAAGAAACTAAGAAGGAACGTGGATCTCCTTCTAAATGCATTCCTAATGCCTCCGAAACTAGCCGATTCTATTCTCAAGCTTAACCACATTCTCACCTGAAAGAGACACTAAAACACGTCAACATAAAGTTGGTAAGAGTCATAGGTTTAGACTCAAAAGCCAAAATCAAACCATAAGCTGTGAATAATAACCAAATCTAAGAACATATGGACAATGTGATACAAACATGCATTAACAACTAATATTCAAGATTTAACAAACCAAACCAAATCCAAGGCTCCCAGCCTTACCAAACACCATGGTCCCATAGGCGCCCATACACCTATGAAACAATCCCAAAGCCCCGCCTTGTCATCATCCCCTTGGTACCAAGTCAAAACATAAAACAATCATGAATCAACTAGTAGTTAATCACATAAGTACACAAAGTCCATCACCAATCATAAAACATTCACAGCAACAATTTATAAAACCATAACGAGTGTCTCTTCCATCCCATCTGGAAGTCAAAATCATTAGTAGACATGGGACTATGCAACTCACCTGATTGAGCTTCTCCCAATAATCCGTGCACTAGCAAAAAGCTAACAAACAAAAACACAAAATCAAAACATGAACCAATCTCTAAAAATGGCTCATCAACCTATGATGGACATCTAGCCTTCTCCCATATATGTTCCTCATTAATATTCTCTAAACACCCCATTACCCTTCCCTAACAAGTCCTTAACTTGGTTAAGTTTGATACCTAACCCGTTCATATTTTACACAAAACAATCCTAACTTTTAGGTCTCCAAACTATAAGCCAAACGCCAACCTAAACATACCCATGACCTCTGTAAAGGAAACCCTATTCCCTTACATATGTTAGCTACCTCCTTCCCTTTTCCCCAACCTTCAAGCTACTGTTAAGGCCCCGATATATATATCTACTTTTGTCTATCCAGATTTTACTGATTTTGAACATACAAAAAGTTTGTTATGCTTAGGGGGTCTTACCCTAACCCACAATCTTAGCCCCAATGCAGATACTTCCTATAATATATAAACCAACTCCCATGTTCGTTTGAAAGTCCCAATACAACCCTAAGTACCCCAAATAACCCAAAACATAAAAAGAAAACAAGCTGATTTTAAAACTGTTTTGACCTCCGACTATTGTAATCTGTTTTTGACCCACTTCCCGACCTCCAATTTAGTTCTCGTTTCTTGCATTTGAAATCCACTTCAATTACCTTTCCATGGATACTTGGATCGCAAAATAAGAGTTTGTAGAACTCCCTGTATGATCAAAACAATTGACCCTAAATTATGCCCAGTTTTTAAAATGGATTCAATTAAATTAACCTAATTAATTACCCATAACTCCACTAATTACAAGCCCTAATTCACCTAATCATTATAATATCATTAACATACAGATTTTAATTTAAACCCTAACCTAAATCCATCATAAGATGATTATAAAAACATTAAAAACAATTAAATTGAAAAGGGTTATGAAGATTTACCTTTGATTTATGAAAACCCCAAATTTTTTTATGAAACCCTAATTTTTCTTGATTATGCTGCGTCTTTAATTGTTCCAGGAGAAAAGTAATATGTTTTTTATTAACTAGAAGTCTTTATATAGAGTATGGGGGAGTCCTAGTCCAACCCAAGCCCAAACTCCCCTTTCCTTTTCCCTTTCTTCCTTTGATTCGTCCCAAACCGACCTATATACCCTTTTTTTATTTTTTTTTCTTTTTATTTATTATTACTACTTTACTAATATTTCCTTAAATTTACTTAATTTATTTCAGCCCCTAAAGTTTCTAAAATCTCAAAACCGAAAAACTAGTCAATTTTACGTGTTTACCGTAAAAGACGTAAAATATACAGTTTTAAAAAGAATCTTAAATTTTGAAATAAACTTTATAACTATGTCCTAAATGACCTAAAACCATCCCGGAAAATACTCACATGACTAAACACCTTACCCGAGACCTCTAAATGCTAAACCCCAAATCTTAAAAAAATATAATTTACTATAATACTTATACGTATACGTAAACACCAAAATTAACACCATTTCATTTCATAGTCACTAATTGTGAGCTCATGAGCATGAAATAACCGTTCCTCGATTTACTTATGAGTACTCTATACCCATAAACGATATCCACACCAACCTCGTTCACGCACAATAACATGTAAACACACTAAACAAATAGTCACACATAAATTAACCTAAAAATAGGACCAAGTGACGAACCTCAAAACCACGGTTGTCACAGTTTTCCTTCTCGCTGATCTGCACTGGTATACATGTGCTTGTGAATTTGATGCAGAAGTCTTTCTTGATCATCCAACGATTCTTAAGCATACCAGTCCTAAAATTAAATTCATTCTTGAACAAACAGAATCAGATCCCATCTATGGAGTCCTAGAAGTCCTTAGATGTTTGAATCCGCGTCTTATCAGGGAAAGAGCTTTTCTGGTGACAAACAATGGCTATAAAGAAATTAATCAAGACTCGAGGTCGAGTCTTTTCAAAGAAGGCGAGAATGATGAGGAGCATAAGAATAAATGTCGTATTTAGTTATTTTTTATGTGATGTTTTTTATTTACTTTCCTTATTTTGTTTTTAGCAATAATCTTAGTTATCTTTTTTTCCCAAGTAGTCTTACTATAAGTTTAGGGCTTGGGGTTTGTTGTAGGCAGTTTTGAATGATTAATAAAAATTACAGACTTTTTGTCTCTATCTAATTGACTTAAGTCGGGGTTTAGGGTTTATTGTTCGATTTTCGTCCGAATAACCGGCATTCGTTTGAATAAACAGTTGTTGGATTTGCCTAATTATCGGTATTCTGTTGAATCAACGATAGTTGGAAGATTGTTTCTGGTATTCTTTGTGAATCAACAGATTCGATTTGTTATCTTGTTTATTGCCTACATTAGAAATACAAATAATCTAGTTCAAGTACTAGAAACATAACATGTGTCCATAGGACGAGAAAGCCATAAAGCCCAATCGAGAGAGCTTTTTTACACCTATTTTTCAACTGACAAAAACAAAGATGTTGTAGTTTGATGAAAATATCATTTACTAAACACCTTTTACCTTCAAAATTCTTCTCGTTTCTTGAATTCCAAATCAACCAATATGATGTGAATATAACGGATTCAAAACACGAGAGTTGATGTGCTTGAAATAACTTCTTTTTTTGCAGGCTAAGGTTATTAATAAAATCAATTATCTCCAAAAAGAAAGACCCTATCTTGAATTTAAAACCCCACCACAAAAAAATATTTTTCCAAAGGTGAGAGACCCACTCACATTTTGCCAAAATATGATCTGTAGTATCAGAATCATTGTCACAAATAGGAAATAGGATCAAAGGTATGTCTATACCCTTGAGGTCTAACTCTACTCTAGTTGGGATTCTGTTTCTCTCAGCACGCCAAACAAAAATTAAAACTTTTGATGGAACGAGAGAAGACCATCTAGTTAGACGACTAGGTGAGAAGAGCCCGCATTTATCAATAGCATCCTGTACACATTTAACCGAAAACAAATTAGACTTACTTAACAAGAAGTTCCGACCGTCTTCTCCTACACCATGCCGAAAGTTAGAAAGTAAGCCCATAAGTTCGTTGAACTCTGCCAACTCCCTTCCACTTTTGACGGGATGACGTCAATCCCATATCCATTCAAAGTTATCATCTTTACTTATACATCAATCACTAAGAAAACATTGTTGTGATGTTGCAAGTGTAAATAGCCTCGAAAATTTGTTAGAAAGAATGTGATTACCCATCCAAGGTTCGGTAAAAAAATAAATAGAATTCCCCTGACCAACCTTACGACTAAAAGCTTCAAAGAAATAAAAGCCCATACTATGTATTTCCCTC
Organism: Glebionis coronaria; assembly: GCA_025667525.1. Lineage (NCBI taxonomy): Eukaryota > Viridiplantae > Streptophyta > Magnoliopsida > Asterales > Asteraceae > Glebionis > Glebionis coronaria. The sequence goes on from CM046874.1 coordinate 177,603,381, forward strand.
CCAACTTTGACGATATATTTCCAACAACCATTCTTAGTTAGCTCATAAACATGAGGATTAGTACCACCTAGGTAACCGTGAATATTAAGGCTGTCGATACCTAACCTACCATTTAATTTAGGAGTTATCACGTCTGACCATTTAATCCACGACATCTTTTTCTCATCACCAATGCTTCCCCAGAAAAATTGACGTCTAATGCTCTCTAAGATCTTCAAGATTAGGGTAGGAGCTTTGTACAAGGAAAAATGGTATAGAGGAATGCGAAGGTCGAAGTTAAGAAGCCTATGAAAATTGTGTGGTTGAAATTAAGAAGACTATGAAAATTGTGAACCGTCGGAGTTTTGTCATGTAACATTAATTATTGATCGGTCAAACGTTTGGAGTATTCAGACCGTTTGATTATTTTTTCGTTCAAAACAAGATCAAATGTAAAATTCTTGATGATCTATATTTGAGAGGGGTGTCTTAATGCCTGTTAACGATATTGAATACACATAAAATACATTACTTTTATTTTTGTTATGCATATTTTGTGTTGTTTAGTAAACATTGCATATTCGCTAAATGTTTTCATCCAAGTTGTGCGTATTTTATCTTTAACCTTTTTAACGGCTGTTAGTGCAACGAAGTTTTATCTTGCCACCTTGTGTACCAACGCACGACGCCCCGAGCTTGAAAAATCTCCAAAGAGAATAACCACCTCCAGCTTAACCATCCAGTTTTCATAAAAGATTTCAAAGCATCAGCTGAGATTTGAACCCGAGATCCGTTAAAAAAATCTCCCATATGTGCTCCAAAATTCGAACTCCTGACCTTCATCCACATAAAAATTATAACCCATGCATCAATCTAGCTTAACGAGACATCATTTTAATTTTATTTCTTCTTTAATCTAATGACCCATATTTTAATATATGAATAAAAGTATACATTTGCATTGCATTTTTTTTATAGTTAACATAATACAATCGAAAAATTATCATCTATTACGAACTCATTATCCTTAGGTAGAAATGATACGCGGCTTTCTTATATTTTCTTTACGAGTAGCCTATAATATATAATGATTTAAGTTTATTTTGATATCAAACTTATCTAAGATAACAGATACTCATCCTCACCTTTTATCCAATGGCTTAGATTGAATTCCTATCTTAGATTACAGGGGTATTTTGGTCATTTCATCGTCTACTATAGAAGCCTTTCTTCTTCTTTTTTTCTTACAAAAACACACACACATACACCGTCACTCTCTTTCTCTCTCTAGCCCGATCTTCTTTGTCTCTTTACCAATTTCTCTAACATCATAGATCTATCGTTATCACAAATTCGAAAGGATGATTATGAAACATCACAAATCCATCAACATGAATCCATCATTATCCATCATCAAGTTAGAGTTTTGTTATTTTAGCTTACTTGGTTGGAATAAGCTTATTGATTTATCATCATTATAATTATAAGCTTTTAATTAGCTTATATTGAATTAATTATTTGAATTTATTGTTTTTAATAAATAATCTAGCTTATTAGGTGATTTATGTGGATAAGTTGATTTGTTTGAGTAAAATTTTAATTTAGATGAGAGTTATGAATGAGATTTTGAATTAGATGAGAGTTATGAATAAGCTTGTTAATTAGATGATTTGAATTTATTGTGTTGATTATAAGCTAGCTTATTAGCCCTTTTAAAGAATTATCGGATTATTTAAGTAGGAGAGATATGAATAAGCTTATGTTTGTGCAAATAAGCTGTATTAGTATGAACTTCTTATGTTGCTGATGTAGGTTAAATTAAGCTTGATGTATCATATATGATACTTAATTTATCATATATGATAGATATATTATATATGATAGACATATCAATATGGTATATGATAGACATATCAATATGATATATGATGTATCATCTATGATGTTTCTAACAAACCACAAGAAAAACCAGACTTCATAACTAATTTACATAAACTATATTTAAGATCTTAAAACATGCCTTACTTATATCATATATATAATATTGGACGTATATGATATTGTATATAGATTAGGCATAAAATTCATAAGTGGCTATGGATGGCTATGGTAAGTGGCATGCGGCTTAGAATTAAGAATCAAATATATTTGACAAGGCTCGGTATCATAATCAAATATGTTTGTGGCTTATTATAAGGTTTTATCTATGAGAGTTATGAATATGCTTATGTTATTGTAAGGCATTTAATTATGTTGTTGATGTAAGTTGAAATAAGCTTGATGTATCACATATGATACCATAGTTATCATACATGATAGTATATGATATATTATATATGATAGGTATATCATATACGATACATGAGGCATCATATATGATGTTTCTGACAAACCACATGAAAAAACCAGAGTTTGATATTGTACATGACTTTTTACACTTTAGACCTATTATGCATTTTTATATTGTCTGCTACATAATTCAGTTGTCGATAAAATGACGCCTAATATGTTGTTTCCTCTCTTCTATAAATGCAGACTATGCAAACATAACAAAGAGCAGGTATGGATGTTGCAATTGGTCGGTTGGAGCAAAGCATGAGAACGTGCACGCGTATGTGTAAGGATAAAATAAAGTCGCCGTCGTGGCACAAGATGATGTATTACAAGAGAAAAGTATATTTGATTCAAAATGAAGAAGAGTTAATTGAAGAAGAAGAATAGTAGTTTCAATAATAAGATGTTTTGGTTTTATTTATAAATTCAATAGACTCTTTTGTTTTTGTATCTTTTATGAATAAATGTTTTAATTATAACTGGTTATATTTTATTTGAACAAGTGTTTAATCATTCTTTGTATGGTCTTAAATAACATTATTTTTTATTTTTTAAACAAGTGTTCAATCGTTGATTAAGTAGGTTGCTTGTTTTAATCATGAATTTAGCAAAAATTTTGTTTAATCTGCAATATTTTTTTGAGTATCATATTTGATAATGTGTTATCATATATGATACTCATAAAAAGTAAATTTTTTTTAATTTTCTGAAAAGTGTTCAATCATTAATATGATACTCTTTGTTTAGTCTATGAGATTTATTTCTTAAGTATCATATATGATACTGCATTATCATATATAATAATGTAGTTTCATATATGACGTAGCTTAAGAGTTACAAGTATTATCATATATGATACTAAAAAAAGGTAAAAATATGCTTCAAGAATGTGATAAAAACTTTAACCAAATAACAACATTATTCAAAAATTACATCTAAAGATGTTTTGTCATTTTAATATTCAACAAAAATGAAAATTATCGAGTAGCATTACAAAGTTAAACTAATACGTCACCATACATAAATTAATAAGAGATAAACTATTCAAATGTATGAAACAATCGATCTTGATCTCAATCATCAACATTTTTGTTGCAAACTTAGTGCTTGTCTTTCATGCACATGATCTTTGTAACACCCCATTTTGGAAATGGAAATATCACAGTAATTATAGCGTGTCATCAAAGCATACAAGGTAAAATGTCCAAACATTACTTGACCATATAAAGGAAAATACCGGAATCAAACATCGGTAGTCCAAAAGTAAAGCTCATCACACACAAACATAGTATAGTAAAGGAAAAGGACGAAACAATGTCCAAAGCATAAGTATCATAAAGAAAGGAAATGCATAATGTAAAGAAGGCTAGACAGCTTCCAGTCCATATGCACGTACTCTTAGTATCTACGAGCGTCCCTGAGTACCTGCCGTTTTGGGAACATAGAAAAGGAAAACGGCTGAGCAATACGCTCAGTGCACGGATGTACAATAAAGCATGAATAGGATAAGCATATAATATAATAACAGCGGAAGAAACTAAGTCCCGTGTAACCTGGTTAAGTCTTAATAAAACTGGTTTTATAGTTTGAAAGTCTTATGTTTATCTTATAAAAACCGTTTGTCATATTTTACCATTTAGCCAATATAGGTCATGAATATCCACCGTGCATGAATAATTGGAGGGGTGACCTCATCATGCAAATTAGAGGGGCTGCCTCTAATTTAATATACTGGTTTTATGGGTAGGAGGGATCAGCTCCTTGTGAAGGATGCAAGGCACACACCACATTCACCATGTAATCCTGAATAAAAACGTGTAACTAGGATGCACCCATACGCCCCACATGATAAATATAAATAAATGGCCAAAAGCTGAAGGGACGCCACGAGCAATCACTCCGCCGTGGTGAAGTCATAACATTAGTGCCTCTAATGTTATGGTTATGGTACCTCCATAACTAGGTGAAACTGGTCATGCATGTATATGGATATAGGTAATCATATTTAAACATAAGCAATCAAACTCATACTTATACTACGGGAAAACAGTTGGCTGCATACGGGGAAATCCTAATAAGGAAAGAATGTCCATACTGAAAGGACGGGAATCCGTACCTTATGTCCAGTGAACGAGAACGATGAAGTGCGAGAATCCTACTTCCGAAACACTAGTGCTACATAAATACGTACATGAAATAAGTATCTGCTTACTACATACATAGCTGGTTTTATATCATGTCTTAGCTTATTTTATGTGTTCTTACTATTTACACTGTTTAAAGCCTTAAACTGTGTTAAATCCTATATTCTGTTCATTCTGATTAAGTATTTCTGATATTTCATGTGTTATTATACTTACTGTGTAATAATAAGTACTTTCCCAAAAATAGTAGGTTTCCTTAAATAGAAAGTTACCAAAAATAGAAAGTTTCCAAAAATAGAAAGTTTCCAAAAATAGAAAGTTTCCAAAAATAGAAAGTTTTCAAATATAGAAAGTTTCCAAAAATAGAAAGTTTCCAAAAATAGAAAGTTTCCAAAAATAGATTTACTGCTTAAAATAGATAAGTTTCTAAAAATAGAAAGTTTCCATAAATAGATTAGCTGTCTTAATTAAATAAGTTTCCATAAATAGATTAGCCGCCTTAAATAAATAAGTTTATAAAAAATAGCTGGTTTCCATAAATAAAATAGCTGCCTTATTTAATTAAGTTTCTAAAAATAGAAAGTTTCCATAATTAGAAATAAGCTAGTTAATAAGCTAAGTAAATAAGCCTAAGTGTTTTTATGACTATATCCTAAGTCATATGATATATATTATATAGTTTAATAATTATTTCATGTAATTTAATTAAACTATAGGTTATAATATTTAATTAAAGTATGACATGTTTTTAATTAAATATATTAAATACTTAGGTTAAAATATGTATTATTAAATACTAATAATATAACCTAAGTCATGTTTAATTAATTAATTATATCCCTGGTTTTTAAAATAATTAATTAATTATAAGTCTTAATAATATAAATACTTAGGTTAAAAATAATTCAAGTTTATTAATAATTAGTTAACCTAAGTCATGTTATTAAATTAATTACATCTTATTAATTTAATTCTTAACATAAGTTTATAACATAAACAACTAACATAATCATGATCCGGATCTAAGCCTAAAAACATGCACCGGATATGAAACAACACCGTACCTCGAACCAAATCGGGGTACCCCCTTGCTGTCGTGGGACCCACACGCACCAACCAAGACCAAAAAGGTCTTGGTGGTGGTCGGCTAAAACAAACCGAACCCCCTTGGGGTCGGTTGTTCCTTGCGGCCCAAAACAAACACCCCTTAGATCAACCCTTTTGATTAATTAATGATCAAAACATGTTAGATCTAGGTTTAATTAATGTGTTTATATAAAAACATCACGTGTTCTTAATTAATAAAAGATTAATTAAAAAGAAAAAGAAGTTAAAAAGGTTTTACCGTATTCGTGGATCAAGAGGGTGAAGAACAAACACGAACAAACACTAATTTAACAAGATCCAAGATCAAAGAAATCACCTTGATGGTGATTGTAGGTGGCGGCACACAAAGGAGAAGGAAAAGGGATTTTAGGTTTTTTTGAAATTCTTCTGTAAAAGTAATTTTGAGTAGTAAAATTACTTAACCCTTCCTTTTAGTAAAATTGACAATGGGCTTGGCCCATTGTCCTTATTTTGGCCGCGGGTGGGGACTCCCTTGTGGAGTTACCGTACCTCGTTTCGTGTCTTGTAATTTCGTACACATTTATGTTTAATTATGTTCGTGTTTTAAATGTTCTCGTTACGTAAATACCCTACTCTTATATATTTAATTACGCTCGTATTAACTATATATACGTAATTAATAATATCTCGTGTTTTAATTACGCTCGTGATCTCGTGATCGTATGTTCTTGATTAATTATTGCTAAATAATTATTACGTGATCGTTCATATAAAATACTTATCGTGTTCTAATACGTACGTAATACATAAACTCCTAATACTAATCGTAATCATGCTATATTAGGAAAGTTTTTAACTAGTACATACGAACTTAAGGTACTATGCATGGTAAAAGCATGCGGGTTTTACAATCTTGTTATTTTATTCGGGAATTCGATGTTTCACTTCTTTGCCTTCAGATGATTGAGTTCTTCAAAAAGCATTGAAAACAACTTTCACTACACAAATAAAAAGACTTGATTTTAGTTTCAACAAGATTATCATATATGATATATTACAGAAGTTGAATTTCAACCAAATTATCATATAATAATATGTATTTTAGTGGATTTTATTTTTTATTTTATGTTATTGAGTTAGCCAGTCAATACTTTAGATGAAAATTACATTGTAGCTAGGGATGACACCCGTGGGTAACGGGTACGGGTATCTCAAACCCGTCACCCACCCACGAGAATTTTTTTATGCTCACCACCCACTAGTGGGTATAGTTTTCTACCCATACCTATATCCGTGGGTATTTCTTACCCGTGGATAAACCCATGGGTTAATGCAATGTAACAAAATCACAATACCTTATATGAAAAATAACTATGAAAGTTCGTGTCAAGAAACCCAATCAAACATAGTATACCTAATAGGGTGTGATAAGGGGAGTAAGATGTGTTAGAAGTGTAAAACAATAGTAACATATATGTATTAGTACGAATGAATTGACGTTTTTTCTATAACAAGAATAGACGAACTAGATTATCCATGTATATATATTTGATAAGTTGATAGTTCCTCTTTATTTTTAGTCTAAAAACCGAATAGTGTTTTTTTAGCTTATTAATACTTTTTCTTGATAGTAGTAGTTATTAAAATTTACAACAACCTCATAAGTCACACTTATTTAAGTACAACATTTTAAAAGGTATTAATCGATTTTATTTTATTTTGAGTGAGTTTATGGGTACACCTATAAATATATTTAAGGCGTACACACGTGGGTTATCAAATAGGTGTCATGGGTTTATCCGTAAGGGGTATCATAAGTTTACTCGTGATGGGTTTTTGGGTTTACCCGTGACGCGCATACCATACCCGTCACCCGGGTTAAAAATTTTACCCACGACCCACCCGTGGGTAAAAATTATAGAATTACCCACCATTACGTGTAGATACCCGTGAGTTAGGGTTTTTTCTCACCCATTAACATCTCTAATTGTAGCATATCTAAAATACTAGTAGTATTAATACAGGTTTTGGGGTTGACCTTAGCCCATCTAACTATATATGTGGCTCCGTCCCTGTCATCGGGTGACGAAAGAAACTTACCAGGTACAATTCATGAAACTAAACATGACTTGAGAAGCAAATTTTATTGACGTGGTGTACTTAAAAAAAGAAGTGTTATTTTCTAGCCATCCATATGGTTTACGGAAACCCTCGTGAACCAAGGGCGGATCTACAGTGTAGAGAGGGTATGCACGTGCATACCTTGTAAAAAAATTCAGTAGTGTAAAATTTTTTTTAATCTATATAAGATAGTATAAATTACACTACAAATCTGTCCAGTGCACACCCTGTAAAATGCTTAAAATTTATCAGTGCATACCTTTTGAGAAAAGAAAAAAGAATGAAAGAGAAAAAAAAAACTTGACTCATATTTTGAGAACTGGATGTTGAGGAAGAATAGAGGAGTCAAAGGTCAATAGGGTTTATATCTTTAATACTTGACTATGCAATTAATAAAGTTAATTACCTACAACTCTTAAGCCCACTCATTTTTCTCATGAGCCTAACCTAGACAAAGTTATAAACTTAATACATGTTAATTTGATACTTTTTGGTGCTGTTTGATAATGAATTAAATGACTTAATATAAAAAAACTGAATTTATTAAGTTATAAGAAATTTGTTTGTTTGTGACTTAATAAAATAAGATGTCTGAAAATATTAATTAATAAAATTAAGGCTGTCTGCATTAAGTCGTCTGTTAATTAAACATGACCTAATTAAGAAATCAACCAAACAATTGCCACATGTAACTTTTCTATTGTTATGATAAAAAAGGTCCGTATTTTTTTTGTCGCTTATGTTATATATTGTAATCTTATTATACTGTAATTTAGTTTCACTAAGATTATTATTTAGGTTTAAATTGATCATAGTAACTAAAACATAAGAATTTAACATTGTATGTTATTGTAAATAATAGGTGACGTATCTTTTAGTTTTAGTAAATTAATATCAAAACAAATCATTTTCAGTTAAATCTGAATAACGATTACAATTTGGTTTTGATAAGCCAAATCAACTGTTAGCTCGGATGCAAACAAACAAAAAACCCCAGATAATTTGAGTTTCGGCAAACACGGAGGAAACCCTGACCCGAAATCCGACCCGCAAAACCAACCCGAGAATCCTACTATAACTAACAAGTCTATTATAATTGTGCATAACCCTAATTCAAAATCCTAGATCCGCCACTGTCGTGAACCACCCGAGGTCCGCACCTGACAATAACATCTTAACACCATCCATAATGCTTGAAATCATTTTTGTGTGCTATTCAACATTTCAAGTTTGTAGTTCGTACTTGAAATTTTCAACCCATGCCTCGTCTCTTTTTTTAACAATATTCATAAGCTTTTGTGTTTGGACCTTGTTGGTGTTATGACGTTACAGTACGAACTACAAAGTTGTATATTGGGTTAAACGGACCGAGCTAACTGAAGGTCTGATATGAGGAGCTAATTGGCTAATTTACTTTGGGAGTTTGGGGTTCAGTTAATTGGGCTAGGCTGGAGTGGGCTGAATAATGGCATAGTACCAAATGCTCACAGAAACTTGCTATTGAGTGTTTAGGGGTGTGTGCATTGTTAGGTTATTAAACAAAACTAGCCGGGTACCCGCGCAACGCGGCGACGGGTACCCGATAAATTATTTTGTGACGAGTAAGTGTTTTTCATTTATTACGTTTTTCCCGATAGTACATTTATGAATGCATGACAACTTTTATAAATAACCATAAAAATAACAATACAAACTCTTTGATACATACATGAATAATAGATTCGGATTAGACAGAGTAACACAAATAGCATTTTTTACATACATAAAGATAAACGTTACTAAGAATATTCAGTAATTTTTCATAGACACAAATATGCAACTGTTAATACAAATTATTAATTGCAGCGTCTCTAATAGTATTAATATATTTTCGATTTTATAATATTTTCTTAAAATAGAATGATTATTTTATGACACATGTCGGCATTATACTTACATTGATACAAATTAAAATTTAAAGCACATGTATGATTACAATTTATTATTAAGGTTGCTTGCAAATTTAAAATATTTTATGTTTTAAGTATACAAATCTAATTTTTTTTTCATGTTTCAAATGGATTGTTATTATGAAAAGTATTAGATGGACAGTTACAAGTATGGTAAATTTGAATGGGTTGTTAGTATGAGTAATTTTAAATAAGTTGTTACAAGTATGGTTTACATAAAATTGTTCTTATTGGTGGGTCATTACAAACTTAGATGCAACATTTAAATTTATGTTTGTAAGTTATAACTATTTGTATGTTAAAATGTTATGCTTTCAAAAGTAACTTTTTAATTATAGTATTGTTTATTGTCTTAAAATATTTAAGACTTACGTATTAAAATGTTTAAAACCTTTAATAAATTAGTATTCTTAATTTAGAAATTTTTAAGCTTTATAAAATACGTAGTAATACGCAAAACATGCAATTAAATATCAAAGATGTATGTTTTAAACTTTATAATATGAATAATAGTATATTTTATTTAGAGTTGTCGAATGTTGCCTTTTTAAATAAATATGGGCACTTTGACACTACTTTTAAAAGAATGGGTAATTTTTTTGTCCATTTATTATTATTGATGAACTAACGTGCGTATATAAAAAATACTAATTAAACTAATCGACGGATCTTTTATATTTAATTTTTTTATCTCCGACTTTGAAACAAGTATTATTATTTTTTATTTCGACTTTTATATATATATTTTCCGTTTTAGCTTGAGCCCGTATTGGCAGTCCGTTTTGCCCGTATGTTTAGCCCGCGGCCGTTTAATTCACGCCCGTTTAACCCGGCGTCCATTTAACCCGACGTTCATTTAACCTGTCGCCCACCAGTTTTACCACGGAGTATAATTTTAGCTATATCTAATAAAACAAAAATATAAATTTTATCAGTTTATTGAATGATTCAAAATTACAAACCATACAAAGTTTCAAATTGCTTAAAATGACGGCCATAACCCTTTACCATAACCCTTTACTTTCCTGCCATAAGGCTTCTTTTGTTTTTGTTTTTCAGTCATAACTCATAACATTATTTATTACTATAAAAGCCTTCACATCTAGGTCATCTTCTCCAATATTTTTCATTTTTATTTCATTCAACTTTTCTACCTAACATCACCGAAAATCATCTAAAACAACCAACATCCATCCTCGATTTAAGATCTGTCCTACTTTTCCTTAAGCACCGGATCTGGTGATGTCGGATCTAACCCATTTATCATCGGATCTAGTGATGTCGACAGTGCGATGGCTATGATGGTTAGGCCGAAAGTAATGGTGGTTTGACAAGAAAAATTAACAGATCTGGATATTTGAGTTTGTTTTTTCTTTTAACAAAAATGCAATACAAGTCACAGATCCGTAGTCAAGCCATGAAATGTTGTTGTTGATGGCTGCATGAGTGGTGGTGGTCATATTTAACCGGAGGTGATGATGATGGTGATGGTTGAGTGGATAAATGAATAGATGAGAGAGAAGAGAGATGGATATGAGATAGAAGAGAGATGGTTGAGTTTCGATGGAAAATTTTGTACGAAGTAAACTGGTGGTGATGTTGGGGAAGCATTTGTCAGGGAGTTCAAACCGTACAACTCAAAATGACAAGTTCTCGCCTGGTCAGTAGTAATATTCTTTTTGAATAGTCTTCGTCTCGTCTCTCGTAGCTCCATTTATGTAACTATCAAGTCACCGTGTTGAAAAACTTTTTTTTTTCAAAAGTGAAGACCGAGTGGTACCTACAGCAGACTTGTTCGACCAAGATAAAATGAAGCCCGCTGTTTTGATCGGCGTGTTAAATCGTCATAATGACGCCTTAGAAAGACCCGGTAACCCATTTTACACCGGTCGGGTTTAGTTTACATTTTACACCTTTTGGTTAGCACCATAACGGCAACAACAAAACCACAAGCAAAACAGTAAAACCACTGGATCTATCACCAAAACACCTATTTCTATCAGCAAGACCATCAGATCTACCACCAAAACATAACAAACCTGGCGGCTGATGGTGGCGGCCGAAGTGGTGGCACAATGGAAGGGAAAAAGGTGATGTCAGAGGTGGCTGTAGCAGATGAGGCAGCAGACGATGGTTGTTTACAAAGGTTGTGGAAACGGTAGGTTAGACAAAGGTTGTATATTTCTCTGTGTTAGTATAAAGGAGGCCTGTCAATATATATGGGAGGTTACATGTGGAGTTACAAGTCTAGTTTAAATTTGTTATATAAATGGAGCTGTTACGAGTCTTGTTTATTGATGATATATAAATGGGGCTGTTACAAGTTTTATGTGCCTTTCATTATGTGTGTAAATGCATTGTTTTAAGACTTTAAACTTACTTTTAATAGAAATGTTTAAGGCTGAAAATTTTAAGATTACTATTTTTAGAATGGCATAAATCTATTATAAAGTAGTATAGATAAAAAACAGAGATCGTATCGAGTCAAGAAAAATCGAACAAAACTTGTAATCGAACCAAAGTTGTCAAAATCAAACAAACTGAATTACATATTCGATTTCGGGTTGGATATAGTTTTGCAGTTTAAGCCGAAGACCGAACTGAAAATCGATTTTATAAAAATATATAAAATTGTCGTATATATTTATAAGGAGATTTACATATATATTTATCTTGAAGTTCAACATTACATAAATATTCTTCTCATTTTTATAATTATATCAATCTCCTTCTCAAACATTTATATTTATATACAGTAAATATTTTCTCAAACTTATAAATACTCCTATACACTAAAAAGTTAATTAGACCACATTTATATTAGTTCTAATTTGAAACTACTTTATCTTTTGTTTATACATGTTTTTAAACCTCGAGGGATAAACAAAATGACAATATAATTAAGAAAAATATATAAGATGAGGTGGGTTCTACATAAAACAAAGAAGAAAGGAATCAATATTAACTATTCATTTTTCCATTAAAAAATAAAAACTCATCTTTCACCTGTTTTCTTAAAAAGATCATATCTTTCAAACGATAAATCGTTAGATTACGAAAAATATACCATTGCGACGAAAAAATTCTTATCTTTCAGTAGATAGGCACTTTGATATATTTTTGACGCTTTTTTATTATTGCGATTTTCGACTATAAAAATCACATGTGATTCGGAAAAATTACTTGTGATTTTTTAATTAAAAAATCCAAATTTTTTACAGAGTAAATAAATGAAAAAATTTCATGTTTGGTCCCTATCGTTTACACCAAACATCAAGTATGGTCCCTATTTCAAACTAAGTGCACAGATCGTCCCTATCGTTTACACTTTGGATCAAAAATGGTCCCTATCTTGGATGAACGTTAGTTTTGCCCGTTAAGTCTTCTGGCTAAAAGGGTATTTTAGTCCTTTCAATATTTTTCTTCATTTAATACCTAAAACCTACACACATCACGAATCCTATCCAAAACCCCACCCCACCCACGTGTCTTACACCTTACCCACCACCCACGCACAAATAAAACCTTTACCCACCCCACCGTCACTCAAAAATCACTTTAAAAAAACACATCACCCTCACCGTCACTCATTTACACACTACATCTCATCATCCTGAATCACAAAAAACATAAAACCCAGATCTTCAAACCACGAGATTCGTGTCTATTTACCAAAAAAAACACGATACATGAAGATCTACAAATCTCAACAATGAAATAAAAAAATAATATGATTGATATGAACGGATTCAGGTGGTTTGAGTACTTCAAGCTACTGGTGGTCATATGAACGGATTCAGGTGGTGGTGCAAATGGCGCTGTTGATGGCTCAGTGGTGTATGTGGATAAGACTAGTGGCGAAACCAATTGGGTTTCGTTTGGTGTTAGTAAAGCAGGTGGGTGAATCGAATTAGAAGGTTTGGATGTCGGGGAAGTCGTATGGGTTTATGCCTAAAAGGAATGCCCATACGGCGTTAAAGAGTGTTAGGAGTAATTTTGCAGGGTGTGTTTGGTTTTTGAAATGTGATTTGACGCCTGTTTTTGATGGTTTGGATGGTGGTTTGATAGTTGCGTTTGTTGAGAAATGTGTTAAGGATCAGAATGTTTTGTGCTTGATTAAATCGGGGCTAAAAGGGTCGACAAAATCAGGAAATGAGGAGAGTAAGAAAAAGTCGTGGAGAAATAAGAGAACGAAAAAGGGTTTGAAGAAAAAGAAAGTACTTGATGAGAATAAGGCTAAACCGGACCCATATTGGTTAAGAGTGTTTTATGATTTTGCTGCATACGTCTCATCCATTTGTTGTTTTTTAGTCCAGTGTTTTCTTAATGGCTGTAAACAAATCTCAACCATTCATGGTTTAGATATTTTGATGCCATATCAGAATAAAATATCAGCCATCTTATTCATGATTGCTTTTTGTTTTAAGAGTATATCTTCAAGTGAAATGTTTGTATAAAATAAGTATCTTTGATTTGATATAATATACAAGGGGGCGGTTATTTGAGGGAGAATCTGGAGAGATTTTAATGGCGGTTAAGATTAAGGTCTGTGATGAATGGGATTGGGGTTTTGGGTTTCTGGGCTTTTTTATTGTGGAACAGATCTGGTTTTGTTTAAGAGAGAGAGACAGATCTGGTTTTGGTGACGAGGGATATGAATCTTTGGTTGATGAATTAAGTGATGGTGGGTGTTAGATTTGTTTTTTAGATCTTAGATGGAGGAGCAGGGTAGGAGGGAGAGAAAGAGAGAGAGAGAGAGAGATGAAGATGGAGATGTGTGAGAGAGAGATGGGAAATAAAAGAAAAGAAAATTAAAACTTTTAAGTATATAAAAATATAACTAGTAAAAGACTGAAATACCCCTCCTCTCTCAAGACTTAACGGGCAAAACTAACGTCCATACAAGATAGGGACCATTTTTGATCCAAAGTGTAAACGATAGGGACGATATGTGCACTTAGTTTGAAATAGGGACCATACTTGATGTTTGGTGTAAACGATAGGGACCAAACATGAAATTTTTTCTAAATAAATAACTTTTATTATTATTTATTAGTGTAATTATTTACATAGTCAAATGTAAACACGTAACAAGTTACGCCACTCGCTTTTTCATATAGTTTCGATGATTTCAAAAAAATTACACATAATTTGTAAAATCACTTGTGATTTGTATTTCTAAAATGCATGTGTGATTCCATATATCACATGTGATTTCATAAATTTACATGTGATATTAAAGTAACAAATCATGTGTGATTTCATAAATCCATAAATTGTAAATGATTTACAAATTCATGTGCGCTTAAAGTAGGGGTGAGCATGGGGCGGTTTGGGGCGGTTTTATGCTAAAACCAAAAACCAAACCGCAAACATCGGTTTTTACATATCGCAAACCATTTGATTTCGGTTTTTTCGGTTTTTCGGTTTTTTCATTGTAGCGGTTCGGTTTCGGTTTTTATTTCGGTTTTTTACTCTTTTGATTTTACGCATTGGGCTTCTTATTTACAAAAACCTCATCAATAATCAATCACTTTCGACACAATTATTATAATTGCAAGTTGCAACCAACAATAATAGTTTGAATCAGTTACATACGTTACAATAATAACAATATTATTTACAATCGAATTATATAAAACCAAAAAATATAATAAAATAATAAAAATTCTTATATAACAATCACAAATGTAATAAAATTTAGGTGAAAAAATTATAATCGATTACTTTAATATTTTATATAAGTGTATATTAAAAAAAACAACTAAACATATTAAAAATATCACATATATAACTATTTAAACATATAAAAATATATTAATTTTGTAAACTTAAGTGGGGCGGGGTGGTTTTTTCGGTTTGGTTTTATACATTCAATCAAAAACCGCCCCAAACATTCGATTTTCAAAAATGTGCAAACCATCCTTTCGGTTTTTCAATTGGGGCGGTCTTTTTGGTGCGGTTTTTTTCGGTTTTTCGGTTTTTGGTTCGATTTTTCGGTTTTATGCTCACCCCTAGCTTAAAGTAACAAATCATGTGTGCGGAAATTAAAAAAAAATCATCGAAAGTATATAGAAGTACGTATCAATAAAAAGAACATTTATCACAAATCACATGTGATTTGGTAAAAATCATGTCATCTGACACAAATCACAAGTGTTTGAAAAAATTACTTACGGTTTGGCGAAAATTATGATTTTGGATTTGGTATAAGTAACTTGTTATTCGGATCAATCACATGTAATTATCATTAAATCACATGTAATTTAAACAGAGTTACATGTGATTCAAATAAACTAATAACTAATTCAAAAACAATTTGCTTTATATATTTTACATGAATCACATGTAAAAACACATAGCGAATCACATGTAATTCAAGTAAAATTACTTGTGATCAAAACAAAATCACATGTAATTCGAAAACCAGTTTACTCTCTATATTTTATATGAATGAAAACAAAACATTTTTATATATTGACAGAATTACATGTGATTCAAACAAAATCACATGTGATTCATATAAAGTGAGTTTGTTAGAAGAAGTTAAGGTTTCGAAATGTTTGAATCACATGTAATGCAAGCAAAATAACATGTAATTATCATTTAATTACATGTGATTCAAGCAAAATTACATGTGATTAAAATAAATCACATGTAATTCAGAAGCCAATTTATTTTATATATCTTAAATAAATGACAAAATACTTGAATCACATTTTAACGTATTAACAAAATTGCATGTGATTCAAACAAAATTACATGTAATTAATCTAAAGTGGGTCTTTTAGAAAAATTAAAATTTTTAAATGCTTGAATCACATGTAGTGCAAGAAAATTCAGATGTAATTATCACTAAATCAGATGTAATTCAAGCAAAATTACATGTGATTCAACACAAAATCACATGTAATTCAGAAGTCAATTTGTTTTATATATCTTATATAAATGACAACAGACATTTTAATATAGGATTAATATACAAAGAAGTTACTAAACTTTCAAAAAAAATTGTCCTAAGGTAACCAACGTTCATTTTGTGTTTCTAAGTTACTAATGTTCATATGACCGGTTGATTAAGTTACCCACTTATCAAAAACGTGATATTTATGTTACTTAACATGAAAATACAAGACATTTATGTTACTTAACTTATCAAAAAACATGCATTCATGTTACTCAAATTAACACTAAATTATAGTGATATATAGTTTAGTAAAGTTTAGTAACTTAGAAACACAAAATGAACGTTCGTTACCTTAGGACAAATTTATTGGAAAGTTTAGTAACTTCTTTGTATATTAACCCTTTAATATATTAACAAATATACATGTGGTTTTTTGTTTTATTTTAAAATTTTGTAATAATTTTGTTTATTATTTACTTAATCATAGAAGACAAACGAGTAGTAAGGTGCGTCGCTAGCTTTTTCTAATTAAAATCTAATTTTTTTGAAAATAAATCGTAACGCTACTATTCATAACTGTTGGACTCTATTGAGTTGCTCTAGCGCTTTACGTTTGATGAATATAAATATGTCAACCATGAAATTAAGAAAATATCACGTGTGAAAAATCACATGTGGTTTCACATAAATCACATGTGATTTTAAAGTAATGACGAAAACATTTTTTCATTTAGTAGACGGGTATTTTCATATACTTTTAACGATTTTACAATGTTGAAAGTCTCGCCTAAAAATTTACACGTGATTTACGTAAATCGCATGTGACATTACAAATTTAAATGTGTTTTTTTTAAATATTAAATCAAACGTTAGTTTTCGAGAATCACATGTAATTATTCAAGAATCACATGTGTTTTTTTTTGTAAAAATTAAAAAAAAAGTTCGTCGAAAGTATATAGAAGTGCATATCTATAGAAAGATTATTTAATTCCCGTCACGATGGTATACTTACTTTTTCGTAACGATTAACGGTTTGAGAGATATTTAATTATTAAGAAATAGGATGAAAGTGAGTTTTTTATTGAATTTAAAATATTAATATAAACCATTAGATATGATTTGAATGGATGGTTGAGATTGAATGAATTTTACTTTTTTAGGAGAGTGTTCCTTATAGAAATTTTGTCTATATAAGATATGAAAAAAAAACATATTACACATATTAATTTGTTTATATTTATTTTTTAGCCTCGAGTACTAATACCACGAGGATTAATGACCGCGCTCCACAGCGAGGCATTTTAGGCAGATGTTTATAGAGGGAAGACTTGGCATGAGGCAACAGGTGGTGTTTTGGAAGTAGCATTTATGTGGCCAGTGACTTAACGAAAACAACATCAACAACACTCGTTAAATGCTAGTCAAATATAAGCTCATATAAGGTTCGCAAGTAGGAAAAAAAAGTAATCTGGGATTGCTAGTCAAAACATGATACGCTTCATCAGAAAGCAATTAACTTAAGGTAAGAGTTGTAAATGCCTATAATGAAGTGATCATATATCATATATACGAATCCTGTTTAGAATCAATAAAAAACCGACAAATGCAATAATTTTGGTTGCAAATGATTTTCAGAAGACTGAATGAATTACCGACATGAAATGGCGACTTCAGATGGTATTCCTCAACGTATCCTTCACGACTCTTCGCCACTGGTGCTTCTTTCGACCATATTGTACTCTTATCCACATTCTCCTAAGTCCCTACACCCGTCTTTACATCCTTGTAACACTATCAGAAGAAGATTGTCCCTGCACCAAAATATTGTTCAAAATAGAAAAGCTAATTAGAACCATTTTAGAGAATAAAGAAACATAATATACTGCTATAAGAAAAAATAGGATTCCATTTTTTGTTACCTACAGTTTCTAAACTCCATGATTGCCGAAAGAAGGCAACCATAGGCGTCATTGTAACTGCTTATTTAGGTATTAGAGTGTGATAAAGAATCTAACCATAGGCGTCATTATAATTGCTTATTTTGGCTAGACTCGCGTTAAGAATGCATCATTGACATTAAGAGCAAAAGTAATAAAAATGTGAACAAATCAATGTTTGGTGATAAAACATCGCTGTTTATGAAGACGGAGATGTAAGGTTATGTTAGTAAGTACACATACATCTGTATTAGTTGAGTTTGGGACATTACCTGCAATATATAGGCTGAATAGTCCAAAATGCCGAGTTCTTGACAATCATATTTGAAATAGTGATGTTTCGACATCCACATGTCCCACCAAACCCCACCTTGGCCTCGATTGTTCCCCTTCTCACCTATGTAAACAGTCGATGATGTTAAAAAATAGCGTAGAAGGAAATCGAAAAGTTGTGAATGCATTTTAAGTATGTTGATGCACCAATCAACAAAAAGGCGATTAACATATAAAGGTTAACAATTTTTCTATGGCCGCTGTCAATAAATATTGGGTCATATGATTTTTTTTAATGTGAAATTGATTATTGTTGGTCATATGGTTTATCTATTCGCATCTACTATTTATTTTGAATCACACAGAGGACTGAAGAATGACATACACAGTTCACTTAATTTCACCAAAAAGTGAGTTCCGGATTCACACGCTCATCTACCTCACTAATAGTTTTGCCTACTTTATGGTATTTGTTTATAGCATTTGATCACTCATGGACCCACATATAATAAGTTTGAAAGCTTGGATAGCGGCCAGGTTAATGGAGACAGTGCTGATTATTACATTACATCTTATTACAACTGATAATGTGATGCTGATTATTTTAAAAAACATGGGCATAATAATAATTCGAAACACCCACTTCTATTCTGGTTGAAAAATTCCTAACATATTGCAGAGTATATGTATCTTTGAATGTGTAAAATGCATCTTTCTCATACTAATTGTGGTAGCAAATCTATATGTTGAAAAGCAAGTATTTCGTTAGCTCTCCTAATTACTTTTCCAGAATAACAACAATTAGATGCCCATTTTGTATAATGTACGCAGTTACTTAACTACTTCTAATGGGGAGAAAATTTGAACTATCTATATCTGTAAAGACACATTAATTCAAAACCTATATGTACACATCGTTATATCTTCGACTGGCATTGACATGAAGCTTTGAAATAATACTCGTGAGCCTTAAATACAATATACAACACATACCTTATGATGTCCTCCACATCTTGCTTTCATCTTTACATCTGAAGTTAAAGTATGTGAATGAGCGATGCTCTGACCTTAAACACATGTTGTGGGGGTCAACAAACCACAACACACACCATTTCAATCCAAAAATGAAAATGAATTGTTTTAAATCGCACCCCTATTGCCTTACTATTCAAACTAACACTTTTTATACCTCTATAAAGATTTAAAAATGTTGTATAAATCTCGAGTCTTGAACGTCACAAAACCATAGCCTTTATTCTGACTTGAGACTTTACCTTTCATTATCTAGACCTGGTGCAGGGTGGTTAGCATAAAATACATATAACATAACTTTCTATTACAGAAAGAGAGAAAGAAGGTTACCTCGATGACTTACCCAATAGATTCACAAATCTCTTTTAGAATATATTCTGACTCATCACTCATTCTTGGTCGCTAACATCTTCGTAGAAAAAAGCCTACAAAGAAGTGAAGCAAGAAAGCCACAAAATGTAGAAAAAGATTTGCACTTGAGTATAATCGAATTCCAGGCTAAAGGATTTAGTCATGAATTCAATTTCTTTGCAATTTACAAATGAAAAGTTACATTACCATTTTTTTCACGCGACCCCTTCACAAACAACAACCATAGCAGTTACATCACAAACACTTATTAGGATACATGTACTCGGTTCAGATCAGGGAAGTGCTACCGCAACAAACAATAGCAAAGCTGACATTAACGAAGGAGTCATTAGTTTCTTCGTTGAGAATCATAAAGTGCAAATGTAAGTAGGTAACCAACAATGTAGTGGCTCAAAGTTGAACGCGTGGTACCGATGATTCAAGCGATCGAGCTGCTATGGCTGCAAACACGATGTCGTGTTGCCACGCCGAAAAGCAAGTCAATGACAACTATCATGATCGCCAACTAATTAAGGCTGGAAAGTGGTAAACGCACGCATAAAACTATATCTTCATCGCCTTGAGTCATCACAACCCACAACTAAATAAGGAATCCAGAATTTACAATGTTAACATAACGCATTACCACACCTTTTACACATCATGTGTGTAACCTAATAAAGAAATAGCAAGCCACCATGCAATAGACAACAGATGAAAAACAACAATGCAAATATAAAGAAACGGTATCGGACCCGCCATGGCTGCAAACACTTTCTCGTGATTCCTAGCCCAGATACGGGTCGATTTCACATGCCATAGCAACCGCAAGAAATGCAAGCAACCATCAGCAGACCATCAAGAAAGTATCTGACCCGTCATGACTGCAAACACGATGTCGTGCTGCCCCACAAACATACGGGTCGATATCAACAATCATGATCCAACAAAAGATTGTATTTGCAAAATAAAACTCACTACCAACAACACATCATAATCCATGGCAAAAAAGTAAACGAACCACCATAATGGCCAACAAATGCATCTTTTTAAAACGACTACATTCAAACTCATCATAGGCCAAATAATCACTTATTCCAATAATAAGTATTCATGTTTCAGTCAACACATAGCTTGAAACACTAAAAAACGTAAGAAGAATATCTCAACAAAAAAGGTTCCCATTTTGAGCAGGAATAAGCTACGAATCAAACCACAAACCCTAAAAACCCTATTTATTTAAACACACATCACAATCACTGCCATCAGACAAAGAAAAACTCCAATTTTTATCACATGTTTCAAGATCTTGGGTTCCTTCCGAACAAAACAAATATATGTCCAAAATCAAAACAACTCATAAAACAAATCACCCACCAAAGCCACCCAACATCACCAGCCGACCATTGAAAATGAACCCATCATCACTAGCCGATCAACAACACCATACACCAAACGACGACAATGAAGAGATCGGGGCAACAATGAATAGATAATAAAAGGCATCAAACCCGATCAAAAGTAGATATGTGATATGTATTATTTGATAGAAAAACACCTTGGGACTGTTGAAGACACATGGCATCCTAAAAACCGTATAGAAAGAAATCAACGGGTACAAAAGGGGTTTTGGAAAAAGGTGTAACACTCTCAATTTTCGTATCGGTACAACGAAAGGGTCTTTTAGAGTGTTACGGGATAGCACAATAACTTCAATCATAGACAACACATAAAAATGGTTGTACAAGGTTTAACATACATTCATTCGATTTAAAAAGTTTTAAAGTGTACAACAGGTCCCAAATTATACAGGTCATTTAGTTTGCAAAACATAGATCGAATGAACGTTTTTATTATTATGTGGGCCATCAGAGTCGATCTCCATCCGGATTACCTTCAAGCACCTGAGATAAAAACATGCAAAAATCATATCAGCGAATGCCGAGTGAATTCATAGAGTTTAATAAAACCGTTATATAAAACAATCTTTAAAATCAGAACACAAGTATAATATCAGAAGTAAGTCCTCGTATTGCTAGTCAGGCAATATATAAATCAAGCATGCATCTTAAAACCGTCCATGAGACCGTACCCTCAATATTACCATTATAGGTAATATTAATATCGTATTAGCATCAATATTAAATCGTATTGGAATACATTATGGATTATTATTAGCCGCATGACATTGTTACCTTACTATCACAACAACGGGCCACGAACCCGACAAACAATTTGCCCATCTAAGTTAGCGTGTCGTCACAAAAATCACGCTATGTAAATCTTCTTATACATAAATTCGCTTACCAATAAATGTGGTACGACGGGGATCAACCGTCAAGGCGCGAACTGAGGTGATCGTTCCCAAATAGTACTATCATATGAATAAGCGTCTACCAAATCCCGGTAGTTCACAATTCATGCTAATAGGACTTTGAGTGACATAACCTAACTACTAATAATCCTTTTTATCTCGTTTTTAGGGTCATAGCATCATTCGGGTCCATATCATTAAGCATACCATCGGGACTACTTGTGTTCTATTTTATCAAAAACTTAGCATGTTATCTCCCTCGCGGGTTTACAAATCATTTTATAAAACATTTAAAAGAGTGTGAGGCTATGAACTCACGTTGATAATGAAAGGCGGATTATCGGCTACGGGCATGCTTCGGTCACGGAAACCTATATAAATAATAATCGGTCTTAAACTTTTGTCCAATGACTTTATCAAAATAACAAATATACATATGATGATTTTATACATATGATGATGATCAAGTGGGTTTATATATTCTTATTTACTCATTTTAGTGTTTATGTATTGGTAACTTTTTACTAGTTTACTAGTTTTACCTATTTACATATTTTAAGTCCAATAAGCTTATTATAAGTTCTTTAACTTGTATTAGTCCATTTTATACTTTTATTATCATTATTTACACTTTACATGTTGGGCCCAAATGGGTTAAGCCCAGTAAGTACTTTTTATAAGTGTTTAACTTATTTAGTTAAATTATTAGTCCAATATACTAACTTAGCTCGTTAATGTCCGTATGTCCTATAGTTCGGGTTTTATCGGTTTTTACTTATATTAGATACTTATATATCAGTATATGACTTTTAAAAACTTTACATTAGACGGGTTTGATCGTCTAAGTTTTAATTGGCGAAAAACGTTAATTTTACGGTAATAGCCGAAAAAGTCGTAAAAATCATGTTTATAGTTTTTGGTAACTTATAAATATTATTCAACTACCATTTTTATAAAGTTACCATTTATTTAACCTTATACATATTTATATAAATGAAATTTATAAGTTAGTCGGTTTTAATTTCACATTTTATACTATATTATTTGAGTGCTTATATAATACTATTAAATATTAATTCTTCAAAATCTGATTTTTAGTTTCATCTTCACTATTTTTATCATATCTAGAGTTCTACAATGAGTTAGAAGCTCATTTTTGGATAGAATGAACTTCATATTATGTGCTACAATTAAGTTAGTTATAGCTACTGCTCATTCTATGTCTAACTATCCTTAACAGTCCCTACAAAACAGACTATTCAGATTAGCACACTCATCTTGTTTTGATCATATCTCAATCATTTTGATGATTCCATTGCATGACCAACTCTCACATGTGTATGACATCTTATACTTACTGTAAACGGATTCCACCTAGCAATTTTATCAGTTTAAGTCTTGGTTACTTACTATATTTATACAGCCAATAATATAAGCATGATTTTAGCCTTGTTTCTTATGGTTATTCATCTTTTAAGCATATTTATCAATACTTGATCCCCACACAACATTTTTATCATCATATATTCATCATATACATATACAATAAGAAATGAAATACATTTGATCTTTACAAAAATAACAAGAGAAATGGAAAGGATGATCTTCTTTACCAACCAAGATTATATCTTGTTTTTGGAAGACAACAACTTGATGAACACCAAATATATCTCCAAGATCATCAATCACCAAGATAGTTTGTTGAGAAATTAGCCCTAGGACACAAGCAAATCACCTCCTTTGTTGTTAAAATGGCCACCAATCAATCAAGGCTTCAAGGTTTCTCCAAAATATAGCTAGATAACATGTATCTTGTGGCTAGAAAAGATCATATGGTGGTGTATGGTGGTGGAGTGGGACGACAATGGGGAGTGGGATAAGAGGATTGAGTAGTTTGCATGTATGAAATGGAAGGAATAGTTTAGTTAGTGGTTTTGTGGGAAGAGTAAGCTTCAAAATGAAGCTAAGTTACAAGTGTTAACTTGTAGAGTGTAAGGATGCCACATCTTTGATGTGGTGTCCCTAGTTTGGCCGTCCCTTAAGTTAGTGGGGTGGGATAAACTTGTTTGTCCCATCCCGCTAATTTACGGGTATTCCTCGATTCTAGTTTCCTCGATTTGCGTGCCCTCGGGTCGTTTACGAAAAACGTTTTTATAAATTATGAATCAACGGCACAAAACGATCTAATAAAAATTGTCTCATCAAAACGGAGTTCAAAAACGTAAATACGTAATCCTAAGGTTTCCGGTTTAGTCGCAAAGGACGCTAAATTATGCACGTAAGCCCAAATTTAAATCCGTAAATTGTGAGTTCATCAACCAACATAAAAATAAGTTTCAAAATATTATACGAGAAAATAATTCACTACCTGAAAATGTTAGATTGTCACAGCTTTTCCTCCTAAAAGGGATCAACGTCCTCGTGATCCATTTCATTTTGATGTCCGTTTCTTATTGATATCGAAGAGGTGCAGATATTTCTTCCATATTTCATCCTCTCGTTCCCAAGTATATTCCGGTCCATGCTTTGAATTCCATCGGATCTTGACAATAGGTATCCGACTTTGTTTCAGTTGCTTTACCTCACGATCCATAACCTCTACGGGTTCTTCGATAAAATGCAACTTCCCATCTATTCGAACCTTATCCAACGAAATTTTCTCATCACTCACTGCTAGACATTTCTTCAGATTAGATACATGGAATGTGTTGTGAACACCATGAAGTTCTGGGGGTAACTATAGTTTCTAAGCCACCGGACCTACTCTAGATAAAATCTTAAAGGGTCCAATATAGCGGGGATTCAATTTTCCTCGCTTTCCAAATCTTATAACGCCTTTCCATGGCGATACTTTCAACATTACTCTGTCACCCACTTCAAACTCCATCGGCTTCCGCCGCACATCCGCGTAACTTTTCTGTCTACTACGGGCAGTCCACAACCTATTATTAATCTGAACTATCATCTCCGTAGTCTCCCGAATCAATTCTGGTCCCGTGAGCTGGGTATCCCCAACTTCACTCCAACATACAGGAGATTTACACTTCCTACCATACAAAGCTTCAAACGATGCAGCCTTAATACTAGAATGGTAACTATTGTTATAGAAAACTCTGCTAACGGCAAATGTTTATCCCAATTCTTACCAAAATCTAACACACAAGCTCTCAACATATCTTCTAGTGTTTGTATCGTTCTTTCACTCTGCCCATCAGTCTGGGGGTGATAAGCAGTGCTCATGTCGAGATTCGTTCCCAAAGATCTTTGGAGAGATTTCCAAAAATTCGATGCAAATCTAGGATCTCGATATGAAATGATCGATACAGGCACTCCATGCTTGCATACAACATTATCAAGGTATATACGAGTCAGCTTCTCCAGTGAGAACTGCTCTTTAACCGGAATGAAGTGTGCTGATTTGGTCACTCTGTCGACAATAACCCAAATCGAGTTGTTTCCAGATGATGTTCTAGGAAGCTTGGTGATAAAGTCCATCGTAATTCGCTCCCGCTTACATTCAAGAATCTTTGGTTGTTGAAGTAGTCCTGATGGATTTTGATGTTCAGCTTTGACTCTAGCACAAGTCAAGCATTGAAGAACATACATAGCAATATCAGCTTTCATATTCGGCCACCAGTACAACTTCTTCAAATCATGGTACATCTTATCAGATCCCTGATGAATGGAATACTTAGATTTATGGGATTCTAACATAATCAAATCTCTTAAGCCTCCAAACTTAGGTATCCACATACGACCTCTTAAGCATTTCACTCCATCAGCTCTAACCTCTAAAGGATCTCCTTCTCCTCGGAACCCTTCATTAACAAAATTTTCTTTCTTACAAGCTTCTAGTTGCGCATTTCTAATTTGCTCAGGCAAATTATTGTGCACGGTCAAGACTAGAGAACGTACCCTGATAGGCTCTCTATCTTTCCTACTTAATGCATCGGCAACCACATTGGCTTTTCCTGGGTGAAATTTTATATCACAATCATAATCACTTAACAACTCTATCCATCTTCGTTGCCTCATGTTCAATTCCTTCTGATCGAGAATATATTGTAGGCTTTTGTGATCGGTGAATACCGTACACTTGGTGCCATACAGATAATGTCTCCACAACCTAAGAGCAAAGACTACGGCTCCTAACTCAAGATCATGAGTAGTATAATTCTCCTCATTCTTCCTTAATTGCCTAGAAGCATAAGCTATCACTTTTTCTCGCTGCATCAAAACAGCTCCATAGCCTCTAAGAGATGCATCACAATACACTACAAAATCTTCACTCCCGTCGGGTAATGATAAAATTGGCGCACTACATAATTTTTGCTTCAATGTCTGAAATGCTCCATCTTCATCACTTCCCCAAATGAAAGGTTTATTCTTCTGGGTAAGCTTAGTCAAGGGTTTAGCTATTAAAGAAAATTATTTAATGAATCACCTATAATAGCCAGCCAATCCTAAGAACTGTCGCACTTCCGTTGGCGTTGTCGGTGCAGACCAATTCTTAATAGATTCAACCTTTGCAGGATCAACATGAATTCCATCTTTGTTAATCACATGACCAAGAAATTGCACAGAATCTAACCAAAAATCACATTTCGAAAACTTAGCATACAACTTTTCATCCTTTAACAAATTCAAAATAATCCTTAAATGTTCTCTATATTCATCTTCATTCTTAGAATAGATTAGAATATCGTCAATAAACACAATCACAAATTTATCCAAGTAGGGCTTGCACACTCGATTCATTAAATCCATGAAAACCGCAGG
This sequence comes from Glebionis coronaria, assembly GCA_025667525.1. Classification (NCBI taxonomy): domain Eukaryota; kingdom Viridiplantae; phylum Streptophyta; class Magnoliopsida; order Asterales; family Asteraceae; genus Glebionis; species Glebionis coronaria. The sequence goes on from CM046874.1 coordinate 177,630,569, forward strand.
TGCGTTAGTTAATCCAAATGGCATTATTTGAAATTCATAGTGTCCATAACGAGTTCTAAATGCAGTTATAGGAATATCTTCTTCACGGACGCGAAGTTGGTGATATCCTGACCGCAAATCTATCTTAGAATACACACTAGATCCTTGTAGTTGATCAAACAAATCATCAATCCTAGGTAAAGGATATCCATTTTTAATTGTCAACTTATTCAGTTCCCTATAGTCAATGCACATACGGAAAGATCCATCCTTCTTCTTAACGAACAAGACTGGAGCTCCCCAAGGCGACGAGCTCGGTCGAATAAAACCTTTATCAGACAACTCCTTAAGTTGCTCAGATAACTCCTTTAATTCAGAAGGGGCTAATCGGTAAGGCGCACGTGCCACCGGTGCAACACCAGGAATTAAATCGATTCGAAACTCTACTTGCCTTATCGGTGGAAGTCCGGGTAAATCTTTAGGAAATACCTCAGGAAATTCACAAATAATAGGTACATCTTCAAATCGTTTCTCCCTAGACTCATTCCCGGTCACTTGAGCTAAGAATAACTCACAACCGTTCCTGATGTACTTTTGGACTTTAATACATGAAACGATTTTCAAACGGGATTCACTTCGATTACCATCAATTACTAACGTCCTATTCCTAAGAGGAATCTTAACCTTCTTCTCTCCACATAAAATAGTAGCATTATTCAACGACAACCAATCCATACCAATAATAAAATCAAAACTACCTAATTCTATCAACATCAAATCAATCGGAAAGGAATAGTTCAAGAGATTTAGAGAGCATCTTTCTAATAGCTTATTAGTTTTCACTAATTTACCATTAGCCAATTCCACCTCGTAACTGGTATTTATCTCAACAGGTTCAATGTCAATAAGGGCACTAAATTTAGTGGATACAAAGCTCCTATCAGCACCCGAATCAAATAAAGCAACAACATAATGATTGTTGAGTAAAAATGTACCAGTAACGACATTCGGATCCTCTTTCTTCACCTCAATTGTTCCAAGTTGATAGACACCACCCTGGGGGTTTCTTCCAGGTACAATCGATTTCAACTTGGGGCATTCCGATTTCCTATGACCTTCTTCATTACAGTTGAAGCAAATGGTTCCCTTCTTACACCTTTCAACCTTGTGTCCAAGCTTTCCGTAATTTCGGCACTTCCAGCAGTCGCCGGCATGCCTCTTGTTGCCACACTTAGGACATCTATCATCGTTGCGCGGTGTATTGTTGGTAAGAGCATTTGCATTCCCCTTTCTCTTGTTCTGATGGCGATTGAAATTCTTCCTATTATCACCTCTATCTACACGATCATCGTCTCCCTTTCTTTTCTCACCAACACGGGCTTCATCTTCCCTATCCTGAATTATCTGTCCAATGAGTTGGTAAGCCATTCGAACAGCATCATCAATGGTCATTGGTTTCGATGATGTCACGTCCCCCCGGATATTCTTGGTCAACCCTTTAATATATTGCTCAATTCGGATCTCTTCGGGTTCCACCAATCGAGGACACAGCAAGGCCAACTCATGGAATCGGTTTGTGTAACTATCAATGTCCACACCTTTCATTCTCAGATGAATCAACTCTTGTTCTAACCTAATAATCACACTACGGGGACAGAACTCCAAAGTCATCCACTTCTTAATTTCAGCCCAATGAGTAGCATTAGCAACATCAATACCCATGAAAGCAATTCTCTTGTTCCACCAAGTCAACGCACGACCTTTAAGAGTAGCCATAGCAAAAGTCACCTTATCTACCTCCTTACACTTACTAATCCGAAACACCGACTCAATCTTCTCAATCCACTGGCTTAATCCTACAGCACCTTCAGTTCCATTAAAAGGTAGAGGTTCACACTTCATGAACGTCACATAAGTACAACCACCAAGTTCAGGTGCATTAGTTCCAAGTCCTCCTATGTTTCCTCCAGCATTAGCATTCACATTATTAGCATTCACATTCACATTAGTACCACCAATTCCACTACCGCCAGCTCCACTACCGCCAGCTCCACTACCGTCAGCTCCACTACCGCCAGCTTCATTTCTAGCATTTGCCATAAATTCAGTCATAGATGCGGTAACTTGCTTCGTAATAATCCTACGTACATCATCCTCAGTCACAACTTTCTTGGGTGGCATAGTTCTATAATTTCACAATTTCAAAGTATTAAGCATTCACCCAATCGAGGGATTCATATAATATGGATTGAATTCATAATCAAGATACAAATAAGGCACAATATAGAATTCAAGACAAGATACATATTTCATTCGATTTGAAACAAAAGCATTGTCTTAATTACATCCCATATCAAAGTTCTAGCACTATACATACTCAAAATTTGTGCCAGGTCTACTACTAACAAGTCGGTTCAATCAAAGCTACAAAAGTACAAAAGATACAAAGGTCACTACTAAACACAGACTGGTCTACTGAGAACCGCCAGATGGTCCATCATCCATCGTCTTCTGTATCTTTGTCGGACGATCACTAGACACATCTTCAGCTGGGCGCTTACGGATCACTTATCTTTCAACCATGTCAGCATAAAATCTACTATTCCAACCCACTGATATATTTAACTCCTTCTCAGCTTTCTCACGCATCGCACGAGCTACATTCAACCGAATCTCCATAGAATTCACCTTTTTCTTTATAGCAGCAAACTCACCACTTTCTAACACTGATAACCTTCTAAAAGCCTCATTCAAACCACGCTCTACATCAGTCAAATCCAAACTAAGCAATTCCCGCTCTTTCTCGCCAACCTTAGTCTTCGACTCCAAATAAGCAACATGAGTCTGAACAACATCTAATCCAATCTCTGTCATACTACTCTTAACACGGGAAGCATCTAAATCACGTCTCAAGGCCCATGGTGCAAGACCATCAATATGAGTAGCCTCTCGAGTACTAGACGACTCTCCTATCACACGTCTACGAGAAGCAATACCATCAGTACCGTCAGGTGCGTTATCATCCTCATCCTCCTATGATTCAGAATCAGATTCAGACGATTCAGACATTTCATCCCTAGGTAGCTTAACCTCAGAATCAGACAAATAAACTGGTGGGGGTAAAGGCTCGCCCTCTGGAACATCATAAGGGTAAATAAGCTCAGCTTCCTCATCATCATCAACCTCATCGTCTATACCTATATCCTCCTCGACATCCTCGTCGTCAATCTCATCATCTAAATTATCTAACCCAATCTCATCATCATTCTCAATATCAACATTATCAATCTCATTCTCTACCATATCAACCTGAGGGGCAATCTGATCTCCTAGTCCTATCTCGGGCTCGGGATCCTCAAATGGTTCCTCCTCATCATCCATATCATAATCTACTAAGTCTAAATAAGGATCATCATCTACATTAGGTTTGGGAATAGCATGGTCCTCTACAGGAATATTAGGGTCAACCATGACAATCTGCATTTATATATATATCTCGTATTAGGATAACATAGTTATTAAACAATTACATACTGAAACCACGATATATACATATATATAAATTAAATTATATATATCAAAATATATATCTTCTCAATAGGGCTTGTTGGTAACGTCGGAGATCTTTGGCACCGTTATAGTCAAAAGATTTTTCAAATATTTTCTCAAATGTTCATAGTTAAAAGATTTTGAAAAGTTTTGTTCAAAACCTTGGTTTTTTTAAATCTTTTGTTCTCTATAACGAGAGCTCTGGTACCAAACTGTAACACTCTCAATTTTCGTATCGGTACAACGAAAGGGTCTTTTAGAGTGTTTCAGGATAGCACAATAACTCCAATCATAGACAACACATAAAAATGGTTGTACAAGGTTTAACATACATTCATTCGATTTAAAAAGTTTTAAAGTGTACAAAAGGTCCCAAATTATACAGGTCATTAAGTTTACAAAACATAGATCGAATGAACATTTTTATTATTATGTGGGCCATCAGAGTCGATCTACTTCCGGATTACCTTCAAGCACCTGAGATAAAAACATGCAAAAATCATATCAGCGAATGCCGAGTGAATTCATAGAGTTTAATAAAACCGTTATATAAAACAATCGTTAAAATCAGAACACAAGTATAATATCAGAAGTAAGTCCTCGTATTGCTAGTCAGGCAATATATAAATCAAGCATACATCTTAAAACCGTCCATGAGACCGTAGCCTCAATATTACCATTATAGGTAATATTAATATCGTATTAGCATCAATATTAAATCGTATTGGAATACATTATGGATTATTAGTAGCCGCCTGACATTGTTACCTTACTATCACAACAACGGGCCGCGAACCCGACAACCAATTTGCCCATCTAAGTTAGCGTGTCGTCACAAAAATCACGCTATGTAAATCTTCTCATACATAAATTCGCTTACCAATCAATGTGGTACGACGGGGATCAACTGTCAAGGCGCGAACTGGGGTGATCGTCCCCAAATAGTACTATCATATGCATAAGCGTCTACCAAATCCCGGTAGTTCACAATTCATGCTAATGGGACTTTGAGTGACATAACCTAACTACTAATAATCCTTTTTATCTCGTTTATAGGGTCATAGATTTTTCGGGTCCATATCATTAAGCATACCATCGGGACTACTTGTGTTCTATTTTATCAAAAACATAGCATGTTATATCCCTCGTGGGTTTACAAATCATTTTATAAAACATTTAAAAGAGTGCGAGGCTATGAACTCACGTTGATAATGAAAGGCGGATTATCGGCTACGGGCGTGCTTCGGTCACGGAAACCTATATAAATAATAATCGGTCTTAGACTTTTGTCCAATGACTTTATCAAAATAAAAAATATACATATGATGATTTTATACATATAATGATGATCAAGTGGGTTTATATATTCTTATTTACTCATTTTAGTGTTTATGTATTGGTAACTTTTTACTAGTTTACTAGTTTTACCTATTTACATATTTTAAGTCCAATAAGCTTATTATAAGTTCTTTAACTTGTATTAGTCCATTTTATACTTGTATTATCAGTATTTACACTTTACATGTTGGGACCAAATGGGTTAAGCCCAATAAGTACTTTTTATAAGTGTTTAACTTATTTAGTTAAATTATTAGTCCAATATACTAACTTAGCTCGTTAATGTCCGTATGTCCTATAGTTCGGGTTTTATCGGTTTTTACTTATATTAGATACTTATATATATCAGTATATGACTTTTAAAAACTTTACATTAGACGGGTTTGATCGTCTAAGTTTTAATTGGCGAAAAACGTTAATTTTACGGTAATAGCCGAAAAAGTCGTAAAAATCATGTTTATAGTTTTTGGTAACTTATAAATATTATTCAACTACCATTTTTATAAAGTGTCCATTTATTTAACCTTACACATATTTATATAAATGAAATTTATAAGTTAGTGGGTTTTAATTTCACATTTTATAATATATTATTTGAGTGCTTATATAATACTATTAAACATTAATTCTTCAAAATCTGATTTTTAGTTTCATCTTTACCATTTTTATCATATCTAGAGTTCTACAACGAGTTAGAAGCTCATTTTTGGATGGCAATAACTTCATATTATGTGCTACAATTAAGTTAGGTATAGCTACTGCTCATTCTATGTCTAACTATCCTTAACAGTCCCTACAAAACAGACTATTCAGATTAGCACACTCATTCTGTTTTGATCATATCTCACTCATTTTGATGATTCCATTGCATGGCCAACTCTCACATGTGTATGACATCTTATACTTACTGTAAATGGATTCCACCATGCAATTTTATCAGTTTAAGTCTTGGTTACTTCCTGTTTTTATACAGCCAACAATTTAAGCATGATTTTAGCCTTGTTTCTTATGGTTATTCATCTTTTAAGCATATTTATCAACACTTGATCCCCACACAATATTTTTATCATCATATACATATACAATAAGAAAGAAAATACATTATATCTTTACAAAAATAACAAGAGAAATGGAAATGATGATCTTCTTTACCAACCAAGATTATATCTTGTTTTTGGAAGACAACAACTTGATGAACACCAAATATATCTCCAAGATCATCAATCACCAAGAAAGTTTGTTGAGAAATTAGCCCTAGGACACAAGCAAATCACCTCCTTTGTTGTTAAAATGGCCACCAATCAATCAAGGCTTCAAGGTTTCTCCAAAATATAGCTAGATAACATGTATCTTGTGGCTAGAAAAGATCAAATGATGGTGTATGGTGGTGGAGTGGGACGGCAATGGGGAGTGGGATGAGAGGATTTTGAGTAGTTTGCATGTATGAAATGGAAAGAATAGTTTAGCTAGTGGTTCTGTGGGAAGAGTAAGCTTCAAAATGAAGCTAAGTTACAAGTGTTAACTTGTAGAGTGTAAGGATGCCACATCTTTGATGTGGTGTCCCTAGTTTGGCCGTCCCTTAAGTTAGTGGGGTGGGATAAACTTGTTTGTCCCATCCCGCTAATTTGCGGGTATTCCTCGATTCTAGTTTCCTCGATTTGCGTGCCCTCGGGTCGTTTTACGAAAAACGTTTTTATAAATTATGAATCAACGGCATAAAACGAATCTAATAAAAATTATCTCATAAAAAACGGAGTTCAAAAACGTAAATACGTAATCCTAAGGTTCCCGGTTTAGTCGTAAAGGACGCTAAATTATGCACGTAAGCCCAAATTTAAATCCGTAAATTGTGAGTTCATCAACGAACACAAAAATAAGTTTCAAAATATTATACGAGAAAATAATTCACTACCTGAAAATGTTAGACTGTCACAAAAGGCCATACCTGATACCAAAGGAATCATACCAGTGAAAAGCTTTTCAAACTACTACACGGTTGAGACGTGGATTTGGTTGAAGAATCCATACCGGTGAACAGGGAAGGTACAAAATCGAACGACATATAAGAGGGCCAAATGTTTCCCTCTCACACATTTATAATGTATTTTATTTGGGTCATTCCTCTTAATGTGTAAAAGGAGTAATTAGTAGTAATGGACCATGTCAATTTAAATGTTTGAGAAATATATTGATATAATTATAAATATTTTCTAAAGATATTTATGTAATCATAATTTTTTAGAAAAAATATTGACATAATTACAAAAATGATAAGAATATTGATGTTATATTAAACTTTCGAAAGTATATATTTAAATATCCCTTTTATATATAATATTTATATATATGAAGAATTATTCAAATTTTATTCTATAACAAAAATCCCTTTTAGGCTTACAATTCTTTTATCATAAAATCTCTATAATCAAAATAATTTAATAATATAAAATTAAGTGTAAATTTGATTAGCGTGGTTTTCGAGTTTTTAGTTCAGTTTAATCTAACTTAATTTCGATTTGGTTGTCGCCTGCATTGAGATTTTTTTCTAACTTAATTTTTTTTGAACATGATCAACAACCTTACGAGTATCCACCAACTATGTGCTTCTCAATCTTAAATAATTGTTTCAGTCTTTAAAGAATTTATTGCTACTTGTATCTTTTCTTTTTAATTTGTAAATGATGGTTTTACGTTTCTTGAATTATTTAATGATTTGTTAAAGTTTTGTAATTCATTCTCTATTACGAGTAAACTTAATACTTTCTCCGGTTAAGTTTATATAGTTCATGTTTGTAGATAGAAATTTTTTTACTATATTACTTTTATTTAAAATTGTTATTACAAAATTTAAAGAACACATTTATTAATTATTTAAAAGTAAAACTGTTATTATGTGATCGTTAAAAAACTGTTATTGTGTGCTAAAAGGTAAGAAATCGAAAACTATAATAAATGCATTTTTTTAAATTGTGTTTTTTGTCGGGGGGACAATAGAGAGGGTACAACCTACATACTCTTTCCGCCTCAAAATTATTATCTCCCGACAAAAAACATATAGTTTAATAAAAGTACAGTAATTACAACTTTTTCTTTCTTATTTTTTTTACACAATAACAATTTGAGAATGGTTATATAGAATACCTTGTATCTCTTGGATATAAGGAGACCAATCCCCACCTTTCATCTAATTTTAATCAAATGCTCATATTAATAGTTTTTTAATTAAAAAAAGGGCGGAGGGGTATTTTCGTCATTTTACCCCTCCCACCTGACAACACCTCTCACTCCCACCACATCCCAGATCTGTAGATCGATGTTTCTTTTTTATTCTCTCTAAAACACACAAAAAACACACACATATTCAGATCTTAAATCTATAACATCAAACCCATCGATCATCACCTTCGTAAATCGATCATCCAGTTCATAAATAAGGTAAAGTTCATTCGATATGTTTTGATTCATCTTTTTTTTAGCTTATTCGATATGAATAACCTTATAAATCATCTTATTCTTTTATAACTTATGTGCGAAATTACGTGAATTTAAAGTATCGAATGATAAGGTAACTTATTATATGCTTAATGTGAATAAGCTTATAGATTATCATCATTTTTATTATGTTGAATTATAAGCTAACTTATTAGCTTATTTTCATGAATTATAAAGTTTTATGGCTTAATCTCGCTGAACAAATTTAGTATGACCTGTTTGTGAAGTATCATATATGATATGTAACACCCCATTTTGGTAAATGAAATGTCACGCGTGATTATGGCGTGTCATCAAAGCATACAAGGTAATGTCTTAAAAACATTAAATGACCATGAAAGGAAATACCGGAAACAAACATCGGCATCCCAAGTATAAGCTCATCACACACAAACATAAGTACTGTAAAGGAAAAGGACTAAAGAATGTCCAAAGGAATAAGTAGCAAAATGTATGATGAAATGCATAAAGTAGAGAAGGCTAGATAACTTCCAATCCATATGCACGTACGCTTAAAGTCCACGAGCGCCCTTGAGTACCTGCCGTTTGGGAACATGAAAGGAAAACGGCTGAGCATAACGCTCAGTGCACGGATATACAAGTATAGCATAGAATAACGTAAGCATAAAGACTAATAGCAGCGAAATAATATGAGTTCTAAGTAATCCGGATTCATGTTCATAAAATTGGTTTTATAGTTTGAGAAGACTTATGTTTCTATGAAAATCTGTTTTAATTAATCAAATAGCCCATATAGGTCATGAGGTTACACCGTACATGAATACTTGGAGGGGAGACCTCGTCATGCAGTTAGAGGGGTTGCCTCCGATTAAATAGTCTGGGTAGGAGGGATCAACTCCTAGTGAAGGATGCAAGGCACACATCGCATTCACTCTGATAATACTGATAAACATGTAACTAGGATGCACCCATATGCCCCACATGATAATATGATATAATGGCCAAAACTAAAAAGGGACGCCACGAGAAATCACTTCGCCGTGGGGAAGTCATAACACTGGTGCCTCCAGTGTTATGGTTATGGTACATCCATAATTAGGTGACACTGGTCATGCATGTATATGTCTTAGGCTCTTATTCTAACATAAGTATCAAACATATAAAACAAATACTGGGGAAATAGTTGGCTGCAAACGGGGAATCCTAATAAGGAAAGAATGTCCATATTGAAAGGACAGGAAATCCGTACCTTGTGTCTAGTAAACAGAAAAGACGATCGAAAGGAAGTCCTACTCCGATCTCACTAATGCTACATAAATAGGGTACATGTATAAGTATTCTGATTACTGAGTACGTAACTGATATTATATCGTGTCTTAGCTTGTTTTATATGTTCATGTCTTGTTTTACTGATTTTAAGGTTATGTTATGTTTATCATGTATTCTACGTATTGTGATTAAGTATTACTTGTATTTCTTGTATTATTATACTTGTTGTATAATAATAAGTAACTTTCTAAAAACAACAGGTTTCCTAAAATAGAAAGTTTCCAAAAAATAGAAAGTTTCTAAAAATAGATTAACTTCTTAAAATACATCAGTTTCTAAAAATCGAAAGTTTCCAAAAATAGTAAGTTTTCTGAATTAGAAAGTTTCCATATTTAGAATTTAGCTGAAATAATAAGCTAAATATATAAGTTTAAGTTTACTGGTTAAATATCATAAGTCATGTGATTATTAGTATAGTTTATTAATAATATCATGTTAATTAAATAAACTATAGGTTATATGATTTAATTAAATCTAAGCATGATTTAATTAAATTAAGGTGTATAAAATACTTAGGTTAAAACATGTATTAATATTATATTAACTATAACCTAAGTCATGTTTATTAATTAATTATATTTCATGTCTTAATAATTAATTAATACTATAATCTAAAATAAATAAATAAATAGTTAGGTTAAAACATGTATTATTTAATAAATAATAATTAACCTAAGTTCATGTTTAATTAAATTAATTACATGTCATGCTTAATTAATTTAATATCTTGTCAAAAATAAATACTTATAAAAATAATATACTTGTACAATTTTAGTCATGAACCGGACCTATGAATTAGACATGTCGTGAATCGGACCGAATAACTCTTGAACCGGACCAAACAAATACCCCTTTAACAGTGGCAAACCGGCTCGCCCGGTTGCCACTGTTCTTGTTAAAACTACCACCGGCTTAAGCCGGTGGTTCCCTTGTCGGCTAGCCGCTGACCACATCGGTCTTTCCACCGGCTGTGTGCCAGTGGTTCCCCCCTGCTGCGTCGCGTTCCCCCTGCTTGACCCACTCTGCCACCGGCTGTGTGCCAGTGGTGTGGCTGCTTGCTGCCGAGACCCAACCGAACCACAAGGACACCCCGACTTGCGTGGGGGTTCCTTGTTCCTGCTGCCGACCGAACCAACACCACCGAGATCATAGATCTCGGTTGGTGGTGCGAACTGAGACACGCCGAGAGCCTTGGGCTCTCGGTTTGAGTGACCCTTAATTTTTACCCCCATGATTACGTGACATGTTTTTAAACTTTTTTTTATTTGATCCAAGTTCATGTGTTCATAATTAGATAAAAAAGAATAAAAATAAAAGGGTTTACGGATTACCGAATACGTGTAATGATTGTAGAACAATAACACGAACACGATCCGTGGATTTAATTAACCAAAAATCAAACAAACACCCCTTAGTGCTTGTGGTTGTCGCCGACCAAAGAGAAGAAAAAGGAAGAGTAGGGTTTTGATTTTCTTGGAAAAACTCTGTGAATGAAAAGGTTTCCTCCTTTTGTTATTTACTAAAAATCAAGTGGGCTTGGCCCCTTGTCTCTCTTGGTGCAACGGCTTGTAGGGCCCACAAGGGAAAATCCAAAGTTTTCCCGTGTTATAATTTACGTGTTCGTATGTTCGTATATTCGTGTTATAATTTTTCGTGTTATATTTAAATACTTGTATGTAACGATATTAATCGTATTATATTAATTAAGTACGTAATTACGTGTTCGTGATTTTTACGTTCATGATCATAATTATTATTATTAATAATTATCGTGTACTATCACGTACTTAATACTTATCGTGTAATAATACGTACATAACTTCTGTAATTACTAATCGTGACACGTGTTCATGCTATAAAAGGAATGTTTTTAAATGTACGTACGTTTACTTAGTGTACTGTTCATGGTAAAAGGATGCGGGTTTTACAACTCTTTCCCCCTAAAATGAATAATTCATCCCCGAATTATAGATAAAATAGACTGAAAGAGGAACATACCCGAATTAAAAATATGAAATGAGGGTAAGAATCCCGGATAGACTCCTCTGTTCCCAAGTGGCTTCCCGCTCGGTATGATCCCTCCAAAGGATTTTGACGAATGGAATCGTCTTCTTCCTCATGACTCGTTCTTGCCTGTCAAGAACTCGTTCGGGTTCCTCTATGAAGGTAAGATCTTCACGAGTCTGTTCCAGTGGATACTGAACCATGTGAAGGGGATGATAATTGAACCCTCTGAGTAAGGACACATGGAAAACGTCATGAACGTGAGAAAGCTGCGGAGGTAACGCTAAGCGATAAGATACTTCACCGACTCGCTCGATGACATCAAACGGTCCGATGAATCGAGGTCTGAGTTTCCCTTTGATTATGAAACGTCTAACACCACGTGCCGGTGACACCTTAAGAAAGACATGATCTCCTACGTTGAAATGTAAGTCCCTACGATGCTTGTCGGCATAACTCTTCTGGCGTGTACGAGCTTCCTGCAATTTCTGCTTAGCTACAACGACCTTCTCGTTGGTCAACTCTATCATCTACGGTACTTCAAGTGTTCGCTCACCAATCTGATCTTAGCAGATTGGGGCGCGACACTTCCTGCCATACAACATCTCGAATGGTGCACACTTAATGCTGGCGTGCCAACTGGTGTTGTATGCAAACTCTACTAAACATATATAATCATCCCAATCTCCTGTCCACTCCAATGCACATGCTCGGAGCATGTCTTCCAATGTCTGAATCGTCCGCTCCGATTGTCCGTCTATTTGAGGATGAAAAGCCGTGCTAAGATTATGTTTTGTACCCCAAGCTTTCTGCAGACTCCTCCAAAATCGCGAAGTGAACCGAGGATCTCTGTCCGCGATGATACTGGATGAAGCACCATGAAGTCTCATGATCTCCTTCTTGTAAGTATCAGCGAGTTTGCTGACCGGATCATCCTTGCGGATCGGTAAGAAATGAGCCGACTTATTAAGTCGATCAACGATAACCCAAATCGCATCATGCCTCCTCTTTGTCTGCGGAAGACCGGTAACAAAATCGATGGTGATCTTGCCCCACTCCCACTCTGGAATGTCTAATGATTGTAGTAGACCACTAGACCGCTGATGCTCGATCTTAACCTGCTGGCAGGTAAGACATTTGGAGACATAAGTAGCAACATCCTGTCTCATACCACTCCACCAAAAGTATTGCTTGATGTCGTGGTACATCTTGGTTGAACCAGGATGAATGGAGAATGGGGAGCTATGAGCTTCAGCTAATAACACTTCTCTAAGAGTAAGATTATCAGGAACACAAAGTCTGGTGTCCTTAATACCAAGATTTTCACTCAGTATCAAATAAATTCGTTCCAAGTCTTTTTGAATTGATTACAAGTAATTAGTGCGACTCAGTCGTTCTTGGTGGAAAAATAAGAAAGGTTTGGTTGTCTAAAACTAATTAAAAGAAAAGGCGTCGTTGAGTAATTAAAATAAAAATAAAGCGAGAAAAGATTAAACTAAAATTAAATGACTTAAAAAATGACGCTAAGTTAAAACGTAAAGAAATGAAAACTTTAAAATTAAACACTTTTAAAAAGAAATTAAGAAAAGACAAATTAAAATAAAGTTTACGAAAAATAAAACAAATAAGTAAAACGAAATTTAAAGAATTTGGCGAGGAAATTAACTTGAAAAATTAAATTTAAATAAAAACTATTAAATTTCGCAAAACTGAAAACTTGGAATAATTTCGCAATAAAAAGAATAATTCCGCAATTTACATTAGCATGAATCCGCAATCCTTAAACCATAAATCCGCAATGCATGAAAGAACAATTTCGCAATTATATTGCAGAATTAAGTCCGCAATGTGGCAAGGTCGAGATTTCGCAATCACATAAATAGGAAGATTCCGCAATTGAAAGAAGTATAAATCCGCAATATATGAAAGCTGATGATTTCGCAACTTAAAGAAGCACAATTTCGCAACTAAGCTAAAGTTCAAATTCGCAATACTAAAAACAAGAATATTCCGCAATACCAATAGAAGGTACAAATCCGCAACTTAGGTGAAGTTCAAATCCGCAATTAGCCCAAAGTTCAATTTCGCAATACTATAAGTATTGCGAAATCGAATCAGAAGGTCCTTAAAACTAGGAGCCGGATATAGGACGAAATTAAGCAACTTTTTAGCACTTTTTCAAGGACAATAAGCCAAGAAAAACTCCAATAAGCTACCAATAAGCAAGGAAAATGATCAAAACTTATAAATCTTCAACACACAAATCAAGAAACACGTAAAGTAAGAAACTTTATGTGTCGAATAGAAAATTAAGATAAAAGAGATGATGAACACAAGATTGTAACTAATAAGAAAGATTAAAAAGATAAAGATTAAGACAAGATTAACCTTAAAAGTAAAGGTTTGATTAAAACAAGAAAGATAAAAGATGAAGTTTTTCTAGTGAGAGAAAGTTAAGCACTTTCTCTCTCTAAAAATTAAACTACAAAAATGAAAAGTGAACTAAAATTAACTAACACTAACTAACACTAGCTAACACCCTCCTAATGTGTCATTAGGAGGGTATTTATAGGAGGAGGGAAGGTGCATGTGTTGCTTCCTTCTTTCTTTCTTCTTGACTTGATTTAAATGCTTTGTCTTTCTCGACGTCGTCTCGGGATTTGTCGATACAAATTGAACTTGTCTTATAATTTTCTTCTTCTATTAGACTTGAGTTCTTCGACTTCATTAAACTTCCGTCTTTAGACTTTTTCTTCGATAAATCTTCAGAATTTGCCTTGGACTTCCGTTCTTTTTGCATTCTCGATCTTTTGACTTCGTCTTTTCTCGTTTTCTTCGATAAAAGCCCGTGATAGCCCATGATTTCTTCCTTTTTCATCTTTTGGTCCTAATACACAATAAAAACACAAACCATGCATAATTCCGACTTTTACGACATAAAATACACGTTTTGGTCATGTTATTATTGGAAATAAATGGTAAAAGGATAAGTGTTTTCACACTTATTAAACCTCCTACACTTGACTATTGCAATGCCCTCATGTAATACATTAATTTTAAAGCACATATTACATTTCTCAACATAAATAACCCACCTTGGCCTTTATTAAATACTAAAGTTTAAGGAAACTAAAAAGATAGAAATATGTACAAACAAGTAAAGAAATTAAAGACTTACATTGGGGTTTTGGCAGTCATGAATGTTCATCATCCTCAAGTTTCACGTTCCCCATACCAAGCTTAAAAAAGAAATCATTGTTATTATAAGTTAACAGACTAACACGAACTCATGTGGCCCAATTATTTACCTAGACTCCCTTATTCCTAGGTGTATCTCTTATATTTTAATTTTGTCTTGAATGATCACGCGGATGCATTGTTTGACTTATTTCGATAGTTATTTAGGCTGAAAAGAAAGTGAGACGATTTAATCAGTATTTAGCTAAAGGAAAAAATCTTTTAAAACTGCTTCTCGGGACCTCATAAAGTTCATATCTTGGCATAACTCGCTTCTGGATTTGAGACCTTTCTCGGACCGATATTTGGCAGCGACTTCATACTTCAAATCTTTGAGAGACGTTCTCGAAATTATAGTCTTCTCTTCATAATAGGAGTTTCTTCACTTGAAGTTTTGAGAGATTCTTCATCTTTGGACCACGACTTCTTCATTTTTCTCCAATCTTTATTTTGGACTTTGATATACAACGATCCGCCTCCTTTTAGGACTTGGATCTATTTATCCTTATACCTTGTTAGGGTCTTTTCGGATAGACTTCTCCATGATCTTTATGGGAGTTTTTGCTTTTCGTCGTGTGTCTCGATCCTTCATATTTATTTTCCATAAATGATTCTTCACATCACTTTTGGATCTTTAGCAACAAACTGTAGTACTCATGCCTTGTTAGGGCCTTTTCAGAATCGCCAATCTTCTCATCCCGCTTCAATAAGTTATGCCTGGGCTATGAACTCTAATTAATACCGATCAACTTTTAAACGATCTTGTGCTAGAAGCTAAGTAACTTTTCAAATCGTACAACCTTATTTATTGCAGATAAATTTATTAGCAAGCGATGAGAGAAAAAGCTTATAATCAACTCATATAAATTCACGAAAGAATGCCAAACTTATAATGACTCTATTATATCTCGTTCTCCACAATTTAAAATCTCAAGGAATGAGACTCATGGATGCTTAGCCAATTAAATCAAAGTTTTGGGTTTTCTAGTCATCTATAGGATCTTGTAAACTCTTAGACTTTCTCAAGTTTAGAATTCGCGTTTTAAAGTTCCCTTGATAAACGACTCTCTAGGATCATTTATAGGAACTTGCGAAAAGTTCTTGTTCTTAACCCGTGAGAGTTACGACTTTCGCGTTTTAAAGTTCCCTATATAAAAGCCTAGCAAAACTTGACTTAAACACGTTAAGGATACTAGCTAGAGTAAACTTAGATAAGTAAACTCGGGTTGAGTCAAAATATTCACGACTTTGAAAAATTAAAACCACTTTATTAAAAAGTTATTCTAGCAAAGAAAATAAATAACGATAACAAAGGAAAAACTACTAGGCCAAAATAGATTAAAAATTTTGAAAAATGTCGAAAAATCAAGTTTTAAAATGAGGGCAAATTCATGGAAAAGACCACTTACTTCAATAGAAGTCCCCCTACACTTGATATAAACATTGTCCTCAATGTTTAAGCATGTGGGAGTAAACTCCGCTACACTTATGACATTGTGTACTTTGTTTAAATCTTGCTAAGGAGAGGACAATTATAGTGATTTCAATGTGAACATATAAGATATGAAATATTGAATCACGAGAGTTTAGGATAAAACCGGGAAGACAGGTACACGGGATCACGGTTCGTCAAATGTCATCGAGAATGGATCTTTGAAGCTTTAATCCCTGCACAACACAAGAAACAAAACAACAAACACATACGGGGCTCTCCCTACACTTATTATAAAAACGGTAAAGGATAGAACACGGGTTGCCTCCCGAGAAGCGCTTGTTTTTGTTAACCGAGTCACGAGCCTGACTCGACCCAGAACTAATTCAAGGGAAACGTGGTGAGGGAAGGAATCATCTCATGAGAGATGTCCTCACCAAAGTACAACTTCACGCGCTGGCCATTCACCTTAAAATTGGGCCCATTTGGCTGAGAAAGCTCAATGGTGCCATATGGGAAGACTTTGGCGACGGTGAATGGACCAGACCAGCGGCTCTTCAGCTTTCCCGAGAAGATCTTCAACCGAGAGTTAAAAAGTAAGACTTGATCACCAACGTGGAACTCTTGGTTCTTAATCCTTGCGTCATGGATGATATTGGTCTTCTCCTTGTAGATTAATGAGTTCTCATAAGCTTGTTTCCTCAGTTCATTGAGCTCATTGAGTTGAATCTTCCGAAGATCGCCGGCTTTGTTGATG
The DNA here is from genome assembly GCA_025667525.1 of Glebionis coronaria. NCBI lineage: Eukaryota > Viridiplantae > Streptophyta > Magnoliopsida > Asterales > Asteraceae > Glebionis > Glebionis coronaria. The sequence goes on from CM046874.1 coordinate 177,647,647, forward strand.
TCAAAGTAAGCCCACTTCAAGGCCTTATAAACCTTATGTTCCAGCTCGATAGGGAGGTGGCATGCTTTCCCGTACACAAGACGATAAGGTGTACAACCAATCGGGGTCTTATATGCGGTACGGAAAGCCCACAAAGCATCGTCTAACTTATCGGCCCACGAGGCACGATGCTCTCCCACAGTACGCTCAAGAATTCGCTTCAATCCACGGTTAGATATCTCGGCTTAACCATTTGTTTGAGGATGATAAGCGGTGGAAAGACGGTGATTGACACCGTACTTAGCCATGACTCTAGCAAATTGATCATTGCAAAAATGAGTCGCGCGGTCACTGATGATAGCACGAGGAACACCGAATCGAGCAAAAAGCTGCTTCAAAAAGTTCACAACCACCCTCGCATCGTTCGTGGGAAGAGCCTTAGCTTCAACCCATTTAGAAACGTAGTCAACGGCTACGAGGATGTACTTGTTCCCTTTAGATGATGGAAATGGCCCCATAAAGTCGATACCCCATACATCAAAGATTTCACATTCTTGTATGAATTTTAAGGCATCTCATCTTTATGTGTGATCTTGCCTTGGCGTTGGCAAGCATCACAATTTTTAACCATCTCGTGAGCGTCACGATAAATGGTGGGCCAATAGAATCCCGAGTCAAACACTTTCTTCGCGGTGTAGTTAGGACCAAAGTGACCACCGGTGGGTCCTTTATGGCAAGCTTCAAGAATTTCTAAAGCTGCGGGTCCATCAACACATCGGCGAATAATCAAATCAGCACATTGTTTGAAGAGATAAGGGTCATCCCAAAAGTAAGTCTTAATATCTTTAAAGAACTTCTTCTTTTGTTGGGATGTTAACCCTTCAATAAGAATACCACCCGCTAAGTAGTTAGCAATGTCTGCAAACCACGGGGTGTCATCAAGATTGGAATCAATAGACATTAAGGCCTCAAGGGGAAGAGAGTCCTTGATCTCTTGATTCGGATGATCCCCTTGATAAGGATCCTCAAGTATACTTAGATGATCCGCGGCTAGGTTTTCGGCTCCCTTCTTGTCACGAATTTCAATGTTGAATTCTTGAAGGAGCAAAACCCAACGAAGAAGTATTGGCTTAGAATCTTGCTTAGTCAACAAGTACTTCAACGCGGAATGATCGGTATACACGATGGTGGTAGAAAGGACAAGATAGGGGCGAAATTTTTCAAAAGCATACACTACAACTAAAAGCTCTTTTTCGGTATTGGTATAATGCAATTGAGCCCCCGTCATTGTCTTGCTAGCATAATGGATTGGTTGGAAGTGTTTTTTCACTCTTTGTCCCAAAACCGCTCCAATAGCAAAGTCGCTAGCATCACACATCAATTCAAAAGGTAGCTCCCAATTAGGGGTAACCAAGACTGGTGCCTTAGTTAGCTTGTCCTTAAGAAGATTGAAGGATTCAAGACACTCTTTGGAAAAGACGAAAGGAGTATCTTTTTCCAAGAGGTGGGTCATCGGGCGAGCGATTTTAGAAAAATCTTGAATGAATCGACGATAGAAGCCCGCATGACCAAGGAAACTTCTCACACCCTTCACGGTTGAAGGTGGAGGCAACTTGGCTATGACATCCACTTTAAGACGGTCCACTTCAAGACCGGCTTTTGAGATTTTGTGTCCAAGAACAATGGCTTCTTTTACCATGAAATGACATTTTTCCCAATTAAGAATGAGACGAGTGTCTTCACACCGTTTAAGCATATGTTCTAAATTGGCAAGGCAATGAAAGAAAGAATCACCATAGACCCATAAATCATCCATGAAGACTTCCATAGTTTCTTCAACCATGTCATGGAAGATAGCCATCATACACCTTTGGAATGTCCCAGGAGCATTGCATAAGCCGAAAGGCATTCTTGTGTAAGCAAATGTTCCATAAGGACAAGTTAATGTGGTTTTCTCTTGGTCTTTGGGATCGATGGGAATTTGAAAATACCCGGAGAAATCGTCTAAGAAGCAGTAATAGTCATTACCCGCTAGACGTTCAAGCATTTGGTCCATGAAAGGAAGGGGAAAATGATCCTTTCTCGTAGCATCATTGAGTTTGCGATAGTCTATACAAACTCTCCACCCTATAACGAGACGAGTAGGAATCAATTCGTTTTTTTTCATTAGGTACAACGGTGATTCCGCCTTTCTTAGGCACACAATAGACGGGACTAACCCATGGTGAATCCGAGATAGGGTAGATCATTTCCGCATCAAGAAGTTTGATAACCTCTTTTTTGATAACGTCATGGATCTTGGGATTCACCCTTCTTTGGCTTTGAATAGTGGGTTTAAAGTTGTCCTCCATGAGAATTTTATGTGTGCAAAAGTGAGGATCAATTCCACGAATATCGGAGATTTTCCAAGCAATCGCTTTCTTGTGATTCTTTAGCACGGCGATAAGTCGAGGTTTTTCTTCCTCTTTCAAGTCCTTTGCGATGATGACGGGTGACTTCTTGCTGTCTTCAAGGAAAACGTACTCGAGATGAGACGGTAGGTCCTTAAGCTCTAAATCCGGAGGATTTTCGATAGAAGGCGTAGTCAAATTTGGATCATCGATAGAGATATCCTTAGGAAACTGTGGAGAAATATGGTCCTCATTGAGAAGTTTCTCAATGGTACGAATGTCTTCATCCCAATTTGAGGGAGAATCGTCATATTGCACATCCACATCTCCCAAAGTTGCTTCAAATTCTTTGAAAATGAAATCACTTTCTCCAAATAGAGTTAGTGATGGAGCAATAGAGGCAACGATCTCAATAGTGGGTACAGAAGAAGAACCACTTTTACAAGCGTCTTTGAAATGTTCTTCACAAGCCTCATCAAGAACGTCAATGAAATTAACACTCTCGTTTTCAGAAGGCTGCTTAGATAGTTTACCCATGTTGAAGACGATTTTATCGTCACCGACTCTCATTATTAATTCGCCCGCGGCTACATCAATGAGAGTGCGACCGGTCCTCAAGAATGGACATCCGACGATTAATGGAACACGGGGGTCCATCTCGTAGTCAACGACAACAAAATCCGCCGGAAAGGTGAATTTGTCGACACCAACGAAGACGTCTTCGACTATCCCCACTGGATAAGCAACCGTACGGTTAGCTAATTCCAAAGTCATTCGTGTGGGGACTAGCCCGGGTAGAGACAATTGTTTCCAAACGCTTAGAGGCATTAAGTTGATACTAGAACCTAGATCGGCTAGGGCCATACAATTCTCTACCCCGGGGAAGTTACAAGGAATGAGAAAATGACCGGGATCTCCTAACTTAACTGGAAGTTTTCTCAAAAGAACGGCAGAACAATTCTCATTTAATTGGGTATTGGCGATGTCGAGCAATTTTTCTTTATCACTTAAAAGATCCTTAAACATCTTAGCATATTTAGACATGTGAGCGAGAGCCTCAGCAAAGGAGATGTTGAAATTCAGTTGTTTAAACATTTTGAGAAAGTTAGAAACCTGAATATCATCCTTGTTCTTTAACTTCTCTTTCCTCGACCTTGAGGGATAAGGTATATTGGGTTGAGATGAAGGCTTTGGAATGGAATTCTCAGTCACAACCTTAGGTGGTGGAGGGGTGGAAGTAGAAGGTGGAGGGACCGGTTTTGGAACCGAAGGTGTGGTATAAACTTGAGGTATCGGTGGGACATAAGGTGCAGACGAAGGCATAACGGGTGGTATATCACAAGTAGAAGGAGTCTCGGGTCCTTGGTTAGTTGGTGAAGAAGAAGGTTCAACGACGATCTTACCGCTCCTAGTAGTGATGGCATTAACGTTGGCCCTAGGATTGGTCACGGTGTTAGAAGGGAGAGTACCTTGGGGTGGGCCTTGGGGATTAATGGCTTGAAACATTAGCATAAATTTCTTATCACTCGATTCTTGCATAGCAGTCATGATTTTCTCATGTTCACTCAACTTATCAGTCAACTTTTGAAGAGCCAAGTCCACTGAAGGGGAATTCGTGTTTTGCCCTTGATTTTGAAAACCTTGGTTTGGATATTGTTGTTGATAAGCATTGTTATTATTAAAACCTTGGTTAAAGTTGTTATTTTGAAACCCTTGGTTTTGCCCATTAAAAGCCCCTTGATTTTGACTATTAAAATTTCCTTGATTTGAGTTATAATTCCTTTGATTATTAGAAGAATTCCCTTGGTAGTTACTTCTTTGGCCTTGGTTCCTTGGTCGGTATTATGTGTTGTTCAATTGAGGTGGTGGTGGTCTATTATGGGATTGAAAACCGGGTGGTGAAAGAAAGTTATTCGAACGATAACTAAGCAAATTGCGGTCACCTTGAGGACGTGCTTGATAGCCTCCCATAGAAAAGTTACCGTTGGCGGCATACACATTTTCCGGATTGTCATGAGTATAAGGAAAATCGGTGTATGAATGAGAATCCCCGCAAATCTCACAAGACGTGGCTACAGCTTTAGCTTGTGGAAATTGGTTAGTGGCTAAAAATTCAATCTTTTTGCTCATTTCGACTATTGCGCGGGACATTTTGGTAATGTCAGGATTTGAAGAAGTAGAAGAAACATTGACTCTCGGGTTTGATCTTGAGGATGCAGATGAATCCCAATTTTTGTGGTGAGTGGTCATGTTCTCAATCAGCTCTCTACACTCCTCAGGTCTTCTCTTCATGAATGTACCACTGGCGGCAGCATTAATCGTATCACGATCACGAAAAGTTAAACCATTGTAGAAGGTATCAATCAATGTGACGGGGAGCATGTTATGGTTCAGACAACGGTCGATCAAGACATTATAACGTTCACAAGCATCGAAAAGCGACTCATCAGGTTCTTGAGTAAATCCACTGATTTGGTTGCGAAGACTAGTGACCATAGATGGTGGAAACTAGCGCGACAAAAAACGTTGAGTCATGCATTCCATGTATGAATTGAGCTTTTGGGAAGACGACCAAACCATTTCTCAGCAAGATGGGATAAAGTGTGTGGAAAAAGGTGAAGGCGAAGAAAATCCATGGAAGCACCGGGAATTTTCATGCTTTGGGTGACGGTAATGAACTTGTCAAGATGTTTGTTGGCATCATCATCCGGTAATCCGCTAAATGGGCAAGCGTTTTGAACTTGCTGGATCATGTGATGCTTCAACGAAAATTCAGGAGCCGTAATTTGCATCGGCGCAATCGGTCCTCCGCGTCCGTTCATGGTTGGTTGACAAAGTTCCTCCATTGTTCGTAAATCAGGTAGGGGAACATTGTTGTTGTTGTTATTGTTATTCAAATTGGGTAGAGGTGGGTTGTTATTGTTGTTATGCACAACAGCCATATCTAAATCTTCACGAGTCTCGGGCTTAGAATAATTTGAAGATCTAGTACGCATACACCTGCAAAAGAAAAAGATACCAAAGAAACAGAGAATATATATATAATCTTTTTGGTGTAAAACTAAAAGAAATGCTTTTTATAATTTTTTAATGTTTTTGTATTTTTGAAAATTTTATATTTTTTAGGATTTTTGAAAATTTTAGTGCTTGAAAATAACGTTCCTAAAAGAACGGATCCCAAAATTCAACGCGTCTCTCACTAAAAACCGTTAATATTAACGAAAAGAGCCGGCAGCGGCGCCATTTAATACCAAGATTTTCACTCAGTATCAAATAAATTCGTTCCAAGTCTTTTTGAATTGATTACAAGTAATTAGTGTGACTCAGTCGTTCTTGGTGGAAAAATAAGAAAGGTTTGGTTGTCTAAAACTAACTAAAAGAAAAGGCGTCGTTGAGTAATTAAAATAAAAATAAAGCGAGAAAAGATTAAACTAAAATTAAATGACTTAAAAAATAAATGACGCTAAGTTAAAACGTAAAGAAATGAAAACTTTAAAATTAAACACTTTTAAAAAGAAATTAAGAAAAGACAAATTAAAATAAAGTTTACGAAAAATAAAACAAATAAGTAAAACAAAACTTAAAGAATTTGGCGAGAAAAAAAACTTGAAAAATTAAATTTAAATAAAAACTAATAAATTTCGCAAAACTGAAAACTTGGAATAATTTCGCAATAAAAAGAATAATTCCGCAATTCACATTAGCATGAATCCGCAACCCTTAAACCATAAATCCGCAATGCATGAAAGAACAATTTCGCAATTATATTGCGGAATTAATTCCGCAATGTGGCAAGGTCGAGATTTCGCAATCACACAAAATAGGAAGATTCCGCAATGGAAAGAAGTATAAATTCGCAAAATATGAAAGCTGATGATTTCGCAACTTAAAGAAGCACAATTTCGCGACTAAGCTAAAGTTCAAATTCGCAATACTAAAAACAAGAAGATTCCGCAATACCAATAGAAGGTACAAATCCGCAACTTAGGTGAAGTTCAAATCCGCAATTAGCCCAAAGTTCAATTTCGCAATACTATAAGTATTGCGAAATCGAATCAGAAGGTCCTAAAAACTAGGAACCGGATATAGGACAAAATTAAGCAACTTTTTAGCACTTTTTCAAGGACAATAAGCCAAGAAAAACTCCAATAAGCTACCAATAAGCAAGGAAAATGATCAAAACTTATAAATCTTCAACACACAAATCAAGAAACACGTAAAGTAAGAAACTTTGTGTGTCGAATAGAAAATTAAGATGAAAGAGATGATGAACACAAGATTGTAACTAATAAGAAATATTAAAGAGATGAAGATTAAGACAAGATTAAGCTTAAAAGTAAAGGTTTGATTAAAACAAGAAAGATAAAAGATGAAGTTTTTCTAGTGAGAGAAAGTTAAGCACTTTCTCTCTCTAAATATTAAACTACAAAAATGAAAAGTGAACTAAAATTAACTAACACTAACTAACACTAGCTAACACCCTCCTAATGTGTCATTAGGAGGGTATTTATAGGAGGAGGGACGGTGCATGTGTTGCTTCCTTCTTTCTTTCTTCTCGACTCGATTTAAATGCTTTGTCTTTCTCGACGTCGTCTCGGGATTTGTCGATACAAATTGAACTTGTCTTATAATTTTCTTCTTCTATTAGACTTGAGTTCTTCGACTTCATTAAACTTCCGTCTTTAGACTTTTTCTTCGATAAATCTTCAGAATAGGCCTTGGACTTCCGTTCTTTTTGCATTCTCGATCTTTTGACTTCGTTTTTTCTCGTTTTCTTCGATAAAAGCCCGTGATAGCCCATGTTTTCTTCCATTTTCATATTTTGGTCCTAAAACACAATAAAAATACAAACCACGCATAATTCTGACTTTTACGACATAAAATACACGTTTTGGTCATGTTATTATTGGAAATAAGTGGTAAAAGGATAAGTGTTTTCACACTTATTAGTCTTGCCATAAGATACCATCGTCATCTATCTGAAACTCCGTCTGCTGATCTAAGTTCTGAATGATCGCCCAAATTTCACCATCATCCTTCTAAGCTTCCTTGATCCTAGAGAGTAACTTAGGTTCGACTCTAAGATTAGCCCAGTAACCGTGCTGTCCACGTACCATGATCTCAATGTCTAGTCGCTCAAAGTCTCTTATAATCTCTTCCTCAGTTTTAATGCCGTTGATCATACCGGACTTCCTACTAAGTGCATCTGCCATTATATTTGGCTTGCCGGGGTGATACTACAGATTAATATCATTATCCTTCAACAGCTCTAACCATCTTCTCTGCCTCATGTTAAGCTCACGTTGAGTGAAGAGGTACCTCAGGCTCTTGTGATCTGTGAAGATATCACATGATTCTCCATACAAGTAGTGCCTCCATATCTTCAATGCAAACACGACTGCTGCAAGTTCCAAGTCATACGTAGGGTAGTTTTCCTCATAAGGCTTAAGCTGCCGTGAAGCGTACGCAATCACTTTCCCATGTTGCATGAGAACACAACCAAGTCCTTTCCCTGAAGCATCACTGTAAATTTGAAATCCACCTGTACCAGATGGGAGAGTAAGAATCGGTGCAGATACTAACTTCTGCTTTAGGTCTTCAAAGCTCTTCTCTCTTTCTTCAGTCCAGATGAATTTCTCCCCTTTTCGCACAGTTTGGTCAATGGCAGTGCTAAACGGGAAAAGTTCTCTACGATCCTACGGTAGTAACCAGCTAAGCCTAGGAAACTGCGAACTTCGGTCGCTGATGTAGGTCTTGGCTACTTGGTAATAGCCTCAACCTTTGCTGGATCCATAGTGAATCCTTCTACTGATACAATGTGGCCTAGGAACGCCACCTTGTCTAACTAGAACTCACACTTGGAGAATTTGGCATACAACTGCTTCTGGCAAAGTATCTGTAGTACAGTACGAAGATGGTCTTCGTGTTCCTCCTTCGACTTAGAGAAAATAAGACTGTCGTCAATGAAGAAAATGACGAATTTTTCCAGGAACTCATGGAAGATACGGTTCATCAGATCCATGAAGACAACTGGAGCATTGGTAAGGCCAAAGGGCATGACTACAAATTCGTAGTGCCCATAGCGTGTACTGAAAGCAGTCTTGGCGATGTCCTGCTCTTTAACCCGTAACTGATGATAGCCCGACCTTAGATCAATCTTGGAGAAATTTTTGGCCCCTTGGAGTTGGTCAAACAAGTCATCGATGCGTGGCAACAAATATCTATTCCTGATGGTGATCTTGTTAAGATCACGATAATCTATTCAGAAACGCATGCTGTCGTCCTTCTTCTTTACGAACAGAACAGGCGCGCCCCATGGAGAAGCACTAGGTCGAATGAAACTACGTTCTATCAGTTCCTGTAGTTGTTCCTTTAACTCCTTCAGCTCTATGGGAGCCATGCGATAAGGAGCCTTAGATATTGGCTCAGCTCCTGGGATGAGCTCAATATTAAACTCCACTTCATGAGCAGGTGGTATGCCCGGGAGTTCTTCCGGAAACACGTCTGGGAATTCTGACACGATTGGCTGATTATGGATAGATAGAGATTCAACCTCCAAATCATGAACAGTAGCAAGATAGCCCTCACAACCATGAGACAATAGTGCACGTGCTTGTAAGGTCGAAATTATTTGTACAGACCTTCCGGGTACGAACCCGTTGCGAATGTACTCTGGTGCATTTACATCACTGAAGATGACCCGATATGTATGGTAGTCAATGGTGGCATGATGTTTGGATAGCCAGTCCATGCCCAATATCATGTCAAAATCGCACATATCCAATGGAAGTGCGTCAACGGGACGAATCTTGTCGTCAAACTCTAGGGGAAGGCTCTTGTACCCATGGGTTATGCGTACAGAGTCTCTTAAAGGCGTGGAAATGTTTAATACATTTTCTAAAGGCATAGGGGATATCCTAACATTCTTGGCATAAGCAGTAGAAATGACCGAGTGAGTAGCACCCGTGTCAAATAAAACACATGAAGCTTGACCATACATATACAAGAGTCCAGTGATGGTGCCTGTAGACTTGTTGGCCTGATCGCGAGAATTCGTGTACACCCGCCCACTAGTAGGAGGTGGCTTGGAATCGGCATGTCCATACGTGCCCTCCATCTCACCCTTGTGGCAGTCCTTCATGCGATGTCCAATAAGGCCACACTTGAAGCAAGCATCGCTGTCGCGGAGACATGGCCCTGGGTGCCTACGGTTGCAGGTAGTGGAGAGAGGGTGAGTATACCCTCCAGCAGGTGCCCTTGCTGACTGGGAGCCTGCTCGGAAAAGTACACATGAGACATGGTTTATAGGTACAAAGGACAATGCCGAAAAATCGTAAGACGTAATACCAGTGATAGCTGTACGGTTAAGTTGTGAACCTCTTCGGTCCTGCTCCCTCCCGTTACCATGATTCCTGGTAGAAGATGCTAAACTGTCAGAGTTATGAATCACAAACGTGTAACATAAGAAATGAGTAAGTGTAGGGACCTGCTGCTGTTGGAGTTTCCAGCCTTGTTACGGTAATTATTATTACTGCCACGCCTATCCGTAGCAGAACGGTCTTGAGTCTGACCGTTACCCTTGGGCTGAGTAGGTTGTTGCAGAGTAGCCGGTTGAGACCGGTCCCCAGTCTTCTGCCTGAAAGATGCAGTTTAAAAAGAAGGATAAATATTGAATATTACTGAATGAATTTGAAATGATCACCATTGAGTGACGAACAAATACCTCTTCTCGGGTCTCTCTGCTTCCCCGAATTCCTCTCTCTCCTGCAGCATCTCTAGCTTACGTGCTGCGTTGGCTACTTGTGCCACCGTGTTGAAGGTAGCACACACCAAGTTGTTGGCGACCGATGTACGAAGAGCCCAACGAAAGTGGTATGCTTGCTCTTCGGTAGTACATGCTTCTGCCCCAAGAAAATCAGCCAAACGAAGAAAGCGCTGCATGAACTCGTTGCTGTTCTCCCCAGCTCTCCGCCTGATCCCGTGGTACTCCCTCTTCAACTTGTCTTGTTCAGCCTCGGGGAAGAACTGTCCCATCACTAAATCCCTGAACTGAGCCCAAGTTAAGCCAGCCACCCAATTGTCACCACCCTTAGACTGCTTCACTGCCTTCCACCATCCTAGTACGTCGCCTTCGAACTTGTAACAGGCCAACCTCGACTTGAAGACGGGGTTGCAGCCCATTGCATCGAATATCTTCTCGATATGAGCTAACCAGCTTTCAGCCTCACTAGGTCTGTCAGTTCTCTCAAAGGATCGAGGACGTTGCTTGTTGAATCTCTCCAGCCATGTGACCAGTGTTGCTGGAGGAGGAGAAGGAGGAACTGGGTGTTGTTGCTGATTGTTGGCAGCTTGCACCCCATCCCTGATTTTGTTCCTCAGCTGAGGAAGCAAAGCCTGCATCGCAACTTGGACTGCTGCATTGAGTTGTTCCTGCTCGCGTGTGAGAACCATCTGACAGTATAAAACAAAATGCATGATTAAACTGATAAAAACATAATATATATACATGAAAAAAAATTATGCCAATAAATCATGAGAAAATTTTATACACGAAAACATTGCATGAATGCATGATGCAATTTATGAAAACTTTTATATGCGCGAGGATAAACGCCTAAGGTCAGTTCACCCAAAACAAAAGACATGGGGAGGGGACGCCTATGGGTCGGTCCCAAAGTTAAAAGTTTTGATAAAAGCACATGCGACTAAATAAGGCCAGTCCTGTACCAACCATTACTTAGTCATAAACCTGCGACAATGACATATGACATGAATACATGAAAACAATGAATGCATGAAAACCGACTGTTAGTTCTAGGAAGACCATAGTGACTACCCACTAATCACAGGTCGTGTTTTGAGAGCCTATAGTATAAGCTCATCACACACAAACATAAGTACCATAAAGGAAAAGGACTAAACAATGTCCAAAGGAATGTAGCAAAATGTATGATGAAATGCATAAAGTAGAGAAGGCTAGATAGCTTCCAATCCATATGCACGTACACTTTAAGTTTACGAGCGCCCTTGATTACCTGCCGTTTGGGAACATGAAAGGAAAACGGCTGAGCATAATGCTCAGTGCACGGATATACAAGTGTAGCATGGAATAACTTAATCATAAAGACTAATAGTAGCAGAATAATATGCGTTCTAAGTAATCTGGATTCATGTTCATAAAACTGGTTTTATAGTTTGAAAAGACTTATGTTTCTATGAAAATCTGTTTTAATTAGCCAAATATCCCATATAGGTCATGAGGTTCCACCGTGCATGAATACTTGGAGAGGAGACCTCGTCATGCAATTAGAGGGATGCCTCTAATTAAATAGTCTGGGTAGGAGGGATCAACTCCTAGTGAAGGATGCAAGGCACACGTCGCATTCACTCTGATAATACTGATAAACATGTAACTAGGATGCACCCATACGCCCCACATGATAATATAATATAATGGCCAAAACTGAAAAGGGACGCCACGAGCAATCACTTCGCCGTAGGGAAGTCATAACACTGGTGCCTCCAGTGTTATGGTTATGGTACCTCCATAACTAGGTGACACTGGTCATGCATGTATATGGCTTAGGCTCTTATTCTAACATAAGTATCAAATATATAAAATAAATAATGGGAAAACAGTTGGCTACAAACGGGGAGTCCTAATAAGGAAAGAATGTCCATACTGAAAGGACGAGAAATCCGTACCTTGTGTCCAATGAACGGAAAAGACGAACGAAAGGAAGACCTACTCCGATCTCACTAATGCTACATAAATAGGGTACATGTATAAGTATTCTGATTACTGAGTGCGTAACTGATTTTATATCGTGTCTAAGCTTGTTTTATATGTTCATGTCTTGTTTTACTGATTTTAAGGTTATTATGTGTTTATCATGTATTCTACGTATTCATATTAAGTATTACTTGTATTTCTTGTATTATTATACTTGTTGTGTAATAATAAGTAACTTTCTAAAAATAGCAGGTTTTCTAAAATAGAAAGTGTAGAAACTAGAAGGGGGGGTTGAATAGTTTCTTATATTTACTTGTTAAAATATGGTTTCCAAAAATCCTTTTTCAAAAACTTAGGCTTGAGGAAATATGTGAAATCTTCTTATGCACAATATGAACAATGATAGTGTAGCTAAACTAATACTAACAAAAATATATCCACAAAGAATAAAGAATGATAGTGTAACTAATCTAGTACTAACACATGTATATGCATAAAGAATAAAGAATGTAAAGAGTTAAGGGTAAAGAAAGATCAAACCGAACACCAAGGATTTATAGTGGTTCGGCAACGAAGCTCACTCCTCGTTCCTACTCCACTCCTCAAGTACTCCTTACTCGAGAGTTCACTACACAACAAGCTCCTTATGGTGGAGAAAACCGTACACGTCGCTTAACCAATTTCCGACTCTAAGCTAAAAGTCGAGCCCTAATCGTAGCTAGGACCAATCTACACAACTATAATTAGTACATACATAACTTCCAAATAGACACAACTACTTGGATCTTCACAACTATGACACAACTACAAGTAATAAAATTAGATCTTCAATGGATCTTTGGTGGTGGACTCAACACTTCACTAGAATAGTGTTCTTCTCTTTGCACTTGGAGAGGAAGGGATGGAAGAACAAGATGCACTTCTTAAACAAGTAATAATCAAACAAATGGTCAAAGATTTGAGTGATTAAAGAAGGGGTTTGAATCTGGAAATAAATGTGTGTAAAAGAGGTGAGGTGAAAAGCTGAGAATGGTCCACTATTTAAAGGACAAAGGAGCCAACGGCTATATCTGCCCGCGGTACCTTATCACAGCCCGCGGTACCTTATCGATAAGGTACCGCCTAGGCGCTAAGGTACCGCTGGACTAGACTCCGCTCCTTTTTATCATTTAGTGGTGGAGGTCTTATCTGGGTATAAAAAGTATCCTGAAAGGATATTCTTAACCAAATAAGAATATGCCATTTTCAAATTTCAAATAATTAATTTAATAAAACATTTTCTTAAAAATAAAGTTTAATAAAAACTTGTCACATTTAATAAAAAGTGAGTTTTAAGAAAAGATTAAATCACTTGATCACTTGATTAAGGTTAGTACTTGTTTATCCATACCTTAAGTGAAAATGGGTAAAATGAAAAATACTTGAACTCAAGAATTCGTTTTTCGTTGTTTTCGTAAATGCTTGTTTTTACATATTGTCGTAATCAAAACTAAGCGAGACCGAAAAATGCAAGTAACGTTTTTAGTCATTATTGCATTAACAATCTCCCCCTTTTTGATTCCGACAATACATAAACTCAATCACACAAAATTTGTCGAAGCAAAAAGGTTGCATAAGCCGGTGTTGAAGAAACGGACTTTGCAAAGACTCCCCCTTGGTGCTTACTCCCCCTAGCTTGGGGCACCGAGGAATCGAGATATGGTGACAAGCTACATAGAAGGGTTAGTTGAACAAAAGAAAACAACCAACAATATATAGCAATAGGTCACATAAAAAAATTAAAAGAGAAGAAAACACAAAGACAAAGATCCAAGATAGGTTACTAAAAGAACATCATACAAAGAAGTATGGAAAAAGAAACAAGCCAAAAGCATAAATCTAATCCTAGTTATTCTAGAATTCTAAGATTTGCTTGAATTTGGTGTCTTGTGGATAAGCAACCAATGCTTATATGAAATACAAGGTAATAGCGGAGGGTGGTGGTGGTGGCTTGTTGGAGATCTCATAATCAAAGTGAAGAGGTGGCTTGATTAAGAGACTCTTGATGTAGCTCAACTCCTCATAGATGTGTGCCATAGCAAGATGTTGATATTGACAACAATGACAATATGTTCCATGGTGCATGACATTATCATGAGAAGGAGGAAGAACACTAAAGGGTGGTGGTGGAAGAAAAGAAGTTCCACAATCAACATTCTTGGTAGGCGAAATGTGATTAAGAGTGTTCTTGGGTGGGTTTGGATTGAAAGCAATTGTAGAAAATGGAGGAGATTCAAGGCTTTCATTGGGAGAATAAGACATTTTGGAAGTGAAGTAATGCAAAATGCTTATGGTTTAAATAGGGAAGGCTTAGGGTATTTTTAGGGTGGTCAAAGGGTTTGAAACAAAGATTCTCAAAAATGTTGGAGCAAATCTGGAGTTTCAGACAAAAACCCGAAAAAGGAAGGCCACTGTAGGCGGTTCCTTATCTAGGGTGGCGGTACCTTATCAATAAGGTACCGCGGTTCACATATGGAACCGCCTGCAGAAGCAGGGTTTGGTGTTTGGAGGAAGATTTTTCAGCAAATCCCTATTTTTCTAGTCTAACTTATCATAGGGATATGCTTAAAAGCAAAGATAGACAAAGAAAGCATATGCAAACTTACCAAATAGAGATTTGACCAAAATACATGGATTAAAAAAATCAATGTAGGAGGTGTGTAAGACAAGACCTTAAGTCATGACATAATGATCCTCCATGATTCAACCTTGTTCTTGCTATGTTTGAGAGAATCATACATATGAATTATGTAATCTCTACATTAATAGCGAGAATCTATGAAAAATCGTTTTTAGATTGAATTAACAATGTCAAACGAATTTCTCAACAATTTTCGAAAGAGACTTTGAGAGTTTTGAAAAGGAGAGGAGAAGATTTTTCAAAAGGAGTTTAAAGGACTCAAAGTGGTAAAAGAGAACACACAAGAAGAAAAGAATTTAAGGAATATGTTCCATTAATCCTAGACCTAGACGTAAGTAATTAAAAGGTTCCATCTTATGTGGCTTAGTGAAGATATCGGCTAAGTTGTCCTCGGAGGGCACCTTTTCAATAGTAATGTTCCCCTTTTGAACATTATCCCTAAGGAAATGGTGTCTAATTTCTATGTGTTTGGTTCGCGAATGTTGCACGGGATTCTTGCTTAGGTCTATAGCGCCTTTATTATCGCACATGATGGGAACATCATCAAGAGAAATCCCATAATCAACAAGCGCTTTCTTCATCCATAGAGCTTGTTGGCATGCTTTTCCGGCACTCACATACTCGGCTTCCGTGGTGGATATCGCAAGAGCGGTTTGTTTCTTGGAGAACCAAGAAGTTAAACAACAACCCATGAAGGTACAAACTCCACTAGTGCTTTTCCGGTCCACATAGTCTCCCGCATGATCCGAGTCCGCGTAGACAATGGTTTCTACGCCGGTCCCTTTAGGATACCATAATCCTAAATGTATAGTGCCTTTAATGTATCGGAAGATACGCTTAACCGCTTCAAGGTGAGAGGTTTTGGGAGCCTCTTGGAAGCGAGCACAAAGGCAAACACTAAACATGATATTCGGTCGACTTGCCGTTAGGTACAACAAACTACCAATCATACCTCTATATTTGGTGTTGTCTACCGACTCACAATCATCATCTACGGTGAGTTTAGTATCCGAGGCCATAGGGGTCTTCATTGGTCTAGATTCTTCTAATCCAAATTTCTTTAGCATTTCTTTAGCGTACTTAGATTGACTAAAGAAAATACCATCGTCCATTTGTTTAATTTGGAGTCCTAAAAAGAAGTTAAGTTCTCCCGTCATACTCATTTCAAACTCATCATGCATGATTTTGGCAAAGTCATCACACAATTCTTGACAAGTTGAGCCAAATATAATGTCATCAACATATATTTGTACGATTATGAGGTGAGGACCTTTCTTCTTTGTAAAGAGTGTATTGTCTACCATTCCCATGGTATACTCATGTTTAACAAGAAACGCTTTAAGTCTATCATACCAGCTTTGGGTGCTTGTTTGAGTCCATAAAGTGCTTTCTTAAGCTTGTAAACATGGTCCGGTTTCTCAAAATAAATGAAGCCGGGAGGTTGAGCCACATATACCTCCTCATTGATCAAACCGTTAAGAAATGCACTCTTTACATCCATTTGTTGAAGCTTAATATCTAAGGCACAAGCGTAGGCTAAAAGGATTCTAATTGATTCTAATCTAGCTACCGGTGCATATGTCTCGTCATAATCAATCCCTTCTTGTTGATTATAGCCTTGAGCTACAAGTCTAGCCTTGTTACAAGACACCACACCATTCTCATCTAGCTTATTCCTAAATACCCATTTGGTTCCTATAATGGTATAACTTCTAGGTGGAGGAACAAGTTCCCAAACATTATTGGCAACGAATTGATTCAATTCTTCTTGCATCGCAATGACCCAACTCTCATCCGTCAAAGCTTCTTTAACATTCTTTGGTTCAATCAAGGAGACAAAACAAAAGAAGTTGCTTTGGTTTTGGACTTGAGATCTTAGGGTCCTTTGATTTAAGTCACCAATGACATTATTGAGAGTATGATCCCTAGACTCCTTAATGTTTACTTCCTTTTCAACACTAAGGTCTTCAACTCCTATATTTCTAACCTCTTTGGCTTTAACTACTTCTAATTCATCCAAGTCATCATCAACCAATGGTGGTGTCTTGGGTGAAGGAGGGGTTTCATCAAAGGTTACGTTGAGTGATTCTTCAATAACCCCCGAGGTTCTATTTAGGACTATGTATGCTTTACTAGTTTGGGAATAACCTAAAAGGATACCTTCGTAAGACTTTGGGTCAAACTTGGTAAGGTAGTCTTTGGTGTTGAGGATAAAGCACTTGCTTCCAAACACCCTAAAGTATTCTAATGAGGGTTTCTTACCTTTAAGAATCTCATAGGGGGTCTTTCCTAGGAAAGGTCGAATAAGAATTCGGTTGAGAATATAAGTCGATGTGTCCACGGCATTGCACCAAAACTTTTGAGGCAAAGATTACTCGTTTAACATCGTCCTACTCATCTCTTGGAGAGTCCTATTCTTCCTTTCAACTACCCCATTTGATTGTGGAGTGCGAGGAGCCGAGAAGTTATGGGTAATACCATGAGCTTCACAAAAGGCACCAAATTGCACTTCATTATCAAATTCCCTACCATGATCCGTCCTAATAGAAACAATTGAACATCCTAGTTGATTTTGAATTCTTCGACTAAAGATTTCAAAGTGATCGAAAGCTTCATTCTTAGATGCCAAAAATCTAGTCCAAGTGAATCTAGAATAGTCATCAACTATAATTAGGGTATAAAGGTTACCTCGATAACTCCGTATGGCGGAAGGTCCAAAGAGATCCATATGTAGGAGCTCTAAGCACCGAGAGGTCGAAACCAAATTCTTGGCTTTGTGACTTGAGTGAACTTTCTTTCCAACTTTGCAAGCATCACAAAAGTGACTATCAAACTTAATCTTGGGGAGGTGTCTTACCAACTCCTTAGAGACTAAAGATTGAATTAAACGCATATTAGCGTGACCTAATCTCCTATGCCAAAGAGTAGAACTATCATCTATAGTCGCAAGACATATGTTGTCTTTTGACTTCTTATTAACCTTTATGACATAAAGCCCATGCTTTCTAACACCTTTTCCAATGACCTTTCCATCTTTTATGATTTCACTGTCATGTTCCGAAAAGATGACCTTACACTTATTATCACAAATTTGACCTATACTTAAAAGGTTAAAACCTAAGTTATCTACGTGCTCAACATTTTCAATGGTCATGGAGTCAAGCGAAACCGTACCTTTGCCAATGATATTACCACGTAGACTACTAGCGAATGTGACGTTACCTCCATCATATGCTTTGTAAAGCGAGAACAAACTTCGATTACCCGTCATGTGTTTAGAACATCCACTATCCTTAATCCACTCATCGGGCTCCAAATCAATTCCCAAGCATATCTAGGTAACAACACACAAGATCAAACATTTGGTCCCCAATATCTCATGGGTCCAAAATTGTTAGTTCCAAACATCCCTTGCATTTGGTTGGGATGCATGAATGAGGAGGGGATTCCCCATGGAGAACAAAATGGAGGAGGGTAGTAATTCATGTAACCATTTTGTTGTTTATTACTTCTCCTATGTGTGTTTGATCTAGGTGTAGAGTTATTATTATTCCTTCTAGGTGTTGGAGTTTTACTTCTAGGTCGTGAGTTGTTTTGATTATCTCTTGTAGGCGTTGTCGTTCTACTTCTAGGCTTAGACTCATTCCGTACTCTAGGTGGAGTAGAGGATAGTCTAGATAAACTTCTATTTCCCATGAGAGGTTTACTTAAAGGCTTGTAGAACTTACCAATAGCATTGCCGTCAAGTATGGGTAATTGTACCTTATTAACAGTAAGATGCTTTAGTTTTTCATTTAACTTAGATTTTTCAGAAAGTTCAGAATTTTCACAAAATTCAACTTCTGGCCGCGGTACCTTATCTATGGCGGCGGTTCCATAGAGCTAAGGAACCGCGCCATACAATTTGGAACCGCGTCCAGTGGGAGTTTTTTGTGAAAACCTGACTTGTTTTGGTTCACTAGTTGAGGCTTCATTTGAGTTAAAACCTAGACCAAGTCTTTCCTTAGAATGAACTTGTTTGTTTAACATATCATCAAGAGCACTAGTACCTTTCATGAACTTTTCTAATTTAATGGAGGTGCTATTGAGATCTTCATTCTCTAATCTAAGTTTCTCACAACTTAAGCAACCTAAATCAACCTCTTTGTTTTTCTCAAGTTTAGCCAATTTCTCCCTAAGTTCATTGATCTCATTTTCAAGCTTAGTTTTGGTTGATTTTAAGGTTTTATTCTAGTCTATGAATTTAAGACTAAGTTTGTGTAAGCTATCATATTTGCCTTCAAATTCAATATCATCTAAAGTGGAACTATCATTGCTATAATATTCGGTTTTGGAATGTACCTCTTTAGAAGTGTGAGCCATAAGACATTTCTCCTCTTTGGGGTTGTCATCATCATCTTCACCGCTATCGCTCCAAGCGCCACTAACGAATGCCGTGTGGTTCTTATCACGAGCGGGCTTTGGACAATAACCAATGAAGTGATTTGGATCACCACATCTAAAGCAATTCCTATCACCTTTTTCGTTCTTGACAAACCGATTCTTTGACAATGGTTTCTTATCATAGTTGGGTTGCCTAACGTGTTGACCTCGTCTCTTGAAGAACTTCTTGAAATCTATCACCGCCAATGCATACTCCTCGTCATCGCTTTCCGAGGAACTATCATGGTCACTTTGTGCCTTCTTGGCTTTAAGTGAAAGAGATTTCCTTTCACTCTTGGTTTTCACTAATTCCAAGTCCTTCATAATTATCATCTCATGAACCTTCAAGTTTCCTATGAGTTCATCGAGTGATAAATTTGAGAGATCTTTCGACTCTTCAATCGCCGTGACTTTTGCTCTCCACTTTGGATGTAAGGCCCTTAGAAACTTCCTAACATTGTTCTTGCTAGAAAAACCTTCATCAAGTGCTTTTAGACTAGTAATAATGGTGTTAAACCTAGCAAATGCACTATCAATAGTTTCATCTTCTAAGATGACAAATTGTTCATATTGTTGGACAAGAAGATCGATTTTACTTTCTTTGACTTGGCTATTACCTTGGTGGGTTACTAAAAGAGTGTTCCAAATATCTTTAGCGGTTTCACACATAAAAATTCTTTCATACCCTTTCTTAGGCAAAGCATTATAAATCACCATTTTAGCCTCATTATTTTTTGAAAGTTTCTTTTTAGTATCGTCATTAGCTTTGTCAAAAGTGACCAATTCTTTTGTTTTAGAAACTTCATTAAATTGAAAGGGTAAAAAATCACCATTGGTAATAACATGCCAAAGATCTAAATCTTTTGATTTCACATAAGTTTCAAATCTATTTTCCCAATAAATAAAACTATCAGTTTCAAAAAGTGGTGGTCTTTGCATAGATTGCCCTTCTAGGTACTTGTTGGAATCCATAGATTGATTCAAGTTTTAAAATACATTATACTTTAAAAAATCTTGAGCAACCCGCTCTGATACCAATTGTAGAAACTAGAAGGGGGGGTTGAATAGTTTCTTATATTTACTTGTTAAAATATGGTTTCCAAAAATCCTTTTTCAAAAACTTAGGCTTGAGGAAATATGTGAAATCTTCTTATGCACAATATGAACAATGATAGTGTAGCTAAACTAATACAAACAAAAATATATCCACAAAGAATAAAGAGTGATAGTGTAACTAATCTAGTACTAATACATGTATATGCATAAAGAATAAAGAATGTAAAGAGTTAAGGGTAAAGAAAGATCAAACCGAACACCAAGGATTTATAGTGGTTCGGCAACGAAGCTCACTCCTCGTTCCTACTCCACTCCTCGAGTACTCCTTACTCGAGAGTTCACTACACAACAAACTCCTTATGGTGGAGAAAACCGTACACGTCGCTTAACCAAATTCCGACTCTAAGCTAAAAGTCGAGCCCTAATCGTAGCTAGGACCAATCTACACAACTATACTTAGTACGTACACAACTTCCAAATAGACACAACTACTTGGATCTTCACAATTATGACACAACTACAAGTAATAAAATTAGATCTTCAATGGATCTTTGGTGGTGGACTCAACACTTCACTAGGATATTGTTCTTCTCTTTGCACTTGGAGAGGAAGGGATGGAAGAAGAAGATTCACTTCTTAAACAAGTAATAATCAAACAAATGATCAAAGATTTGAGTGATTAAAGAAGGGGTTTGAATCTGGAAATAAATGTGCAAAAGAGGTGAGGTGAAAAGCTGAGAATGGTCCACTATTTAAAGGACAAAGGAGCCAACGGCTATATCTGCCCGCGGTACCTTATCACAGCCCGCGGTACCTTATCGATAAGGTACCGCCTAGGCGCTAAGGTACCGCCGGACTAGACTCCGCTCCTTTTTGTCCTTTAGTGGTGGAGGTCTTATCTGGGTATAAAAAATATCCTGAAAGGATATTCTTAACCAAATAAGAATATGCCATTTTCAAATTTCAAATAATTAATTTAATAAAACATTTTCTTAAAAATAAAGTTTAATAAAAACTTGCCACATTTAATAAAAAGTGAGTTTTAAGAAAAGATTAAATCACTTGATCACTTGATTAAGGTTAGTACTTGTTTATCCATACCTTAAGTGAAAATGGGTAAAATGAAAAATACTTGAACTCAAGAATTCGTTTTTCGTTGTTTTCGTAAATGCTTGTTTTTACATATTGTCGTAATCAAAACTAAGCGAGACCGAAAAATGCAAGTAACGTTTTTAGTCATTATTGCATTAACAGAAAGTTTTCAAAAATAGAAAGTTTCCAAAAAAAATAGATTAACTTCTTAAAATAGACCAGTTTCTAAAAATAGAAAGTTTCCAAAAATAGTAAGTTTCCTGAATTAGAAAGTTTCCATATTTAGAATTAAGTTGAAATAATAAGCTTAAGTTTACTGGTTAAATATCATAAGTCATGTGATTATTAGTATAGTTTATTAATAATATCATGTTAATTAAATAAACTATAGGTTATATGATTTAATTAAATATAAGCATGATTTAATTAAATTAAGGTGTATAAAATACTTAGGTTAAAACATGTATTTATATTATATTAATTATAACCTAAGCCATGTTTATTAATTAATTATATTTCATGTCTTAATAATTAATTAATACTATAGTCTAAATTAAATAAATAAATACTTAGGTTAAAACATGTATTATTTAATAAATAATAATTAACCTAAGTCCATGTTTAATTAAATTAATTACATGTCATGCTTAATTAATTTAATATCTTGTTAAAAATAAATACTTGTAAAAATAATATACTTGTACAATTTTAGTCATGAACCGGACCCATGAATTGATTTAGACATGTCGTGAACCAGACCGAATAACTCTTGAACCGGACCAAACAATTACCCCTTTAACAGTGGCAAACCGGCTCGGCCGGTTGCCACTGTTCTTGTTAAAACTGCCACCGGCTTAAGCCGGTGGTTCCTTTCTCGGCTAGCCGCTGACCACAGCGGTATTCCTACCGGTTGTGTGCCGGTGGTTACCCCTGCTGCATCGCGTTCCACTGCTTGACCTACTCTGCCACCGACTGTGTGTCGGTGGTGTGGCTGCCTGCTGTCGAGATCCAACCGAACCACAAGGACACCCCGACTTGCGTCAGGGTTCCTTGTTCCTGCTGCCGACCGAACCAACACCACCGAGTTCATAGATCTCGGTTGGTGGTGCGAACCGAGATACGCCGAGAGCCTTGGGCTCTCGGTTTGAGTGTCGGCCGAGCAAACCAAACCCAAAACAACCCTTAATTTTTACCCCCATGATTACGTGACATGTTTTTAAACCTTTTTTATTTAATCCAAGTTCATGTGTTCATAATTAAATAAAAAAAGAATAAAAATAAAAGGGGTTATGGATTACTGAATGCGTGTAATGATTGTACAACAATAACACGAACGCGATCCTTGGATTTAATTAACCAAAAATCAAACAAACACCCCTTGGTGCTTGTGGTTGACGCCGGCCAAAGAGAAGAAAAAGGAAGAGTAGGGTTTTGATTTTCTTGGAAAAACTCTGTGAATGAAAAGGTTTCCTCCTTTTTGTTATTTACTAAAATCAAGTGGGCTTGGCCCTTTGTCTCTCTTGGTGCCGCGGTTTGTAGGGCCCACAAGGGAAAACCCGGAGTTTTCCCGTGTTATAATTTACGTGTTCGTATGTTCGTATATTCGTGTTATAATTGTTTGTGTTATATTTAAATACTTGTATGTAACGATATTAATCGTATTATATTAATTAAGTACGTAATTACGTGTTTGTGATTTTTACGTTCATGATTTCAAGTTCGTAATTATAATTATTATTGTTAATCATTATCGTGTACTATCACGTACTTAATACTTATCGTGTAATAATACGTACATAACTTCTATAATTACTAATCGTGACACGTGTTCATACTATAAAAGGAAACTTTTTAAATGTACGTACGTTTACTAAGTGTACTGTTTATGGTAAAAGCATGCGGGTTTTACATGATATAAGCTAAAATATCATATATGATAAGTTATATAATATATGATTATGTGGTTGAAAATTGAATTACCTCTTCTTTTTATGGTTTAATCTCGCTGAACGTATTTAGTATTACTTGCTAGTGAAATATCATATATGATATAAGCTAAAATATCATATATGATAAAACATATCATATATGATTATGTGCTTGAAAATTGATTAAATCTTCTTTTTTATGTAGAAAATATTGTTTACAAGGCATGTTGAATATTACAAGCATCCAAAAGGCCAAGAAGCTTAATGAAGAAGCTCATGAATTTTTGTTTTACGTTTATTGTTAATTTGTTTTATCCTCTCCTAATGGAGTTTTGACGTATATGAACGATTTTGTAATTCATTGGTATCTGATACAACGTCTTGTTAATATGGTTTAACTTTCTTGGTATTATGTCATGATGTTTTGATAAATTAAGCCATATATTATAATTTACTATCATATATGATAATGTACTATCATATATGATAATGCACCTAACTCTTAAATTAAGCCATATATGATAATGCACTATCATATATGATAATGCATTATAATATATGATACTCAATAAAAACTTGGATATATTCAACAAAGAATTTGATGAATTCATGATTACACCAAAGAGCATGTATAATTAATAATTAAACACTTGTTCATAACATAAAAAATAAACTTTTGAACAGAATCATATATGATAATTCAAACAGAATGTAACCTAATGTAAAATCATACTGATATACCTCTGATATCATATATGAAAACCATTTATACAAAATCAAAAGATGCAAACAATGTTATTATTAAAACTACTCTTCTTTTTCAAAAATAAGCTATTCTTAAAATAGATTATCAAATGATGAATTCATGAACACACCTACTCCGTCTTGATCCTTATGACATATCCGTGCACATCCTCTTGTTATAATCAACATCCCCTCTCTGCTTTGCTCCAAATCGGGAAATCACACCATCTGTCTGACTGCATTTATAAAAGAAAGAAAAGAACATATTATGTAAAATTTTAACACCAAAATAAATTAAGGTTAAGTCCATATATTAGCAATGTACTTTCCATATTTTACACATCTAGGTAACCAAGTAAATATATTACTAATATGGTAATTCAAAGTCGTTACTTATTTGAAATATAAGTAAGATTACCAGTTGTTTTCCGATTATAACTAAAAAGTAATTGACACGTCATTAATCTTACCTTTTACACATTTAGGCAAGTCCGTATATTAGTAACGTACTCTCCATCTTTTACACATCTAGATAACAAAGTTAATATTTTCACTAATATGGTGATTCAAAGTCATCAAAACTTTGAAATATAGGTAAAAAGATGAAGTTAAAGAAAACACGTGGAAAATATTTATCTAACTGGCACACTCAATCGGTAATCTTACCTATATTTTAAAAATTTAGCCGGTTTGAATCACTATATTAGTAATATACTGACTTGGTTACCTATATGTGTAAAAAAAGGAAAGTATATTGCTAATATATGAATTTAACCCAATAAGTTACTCATATATATATGATAGAATACAGGTTTCAAGAGTTTATACATATTTTCTAAAAAATACTCATACAAAATCTGTTTTTTCTTGTAGTTTATTTGATATATCATATATGATAGTTATATCATATATGATAACTGATGATATATCATATATAATATATCTATAATATATGATATATCATCAGTTATCATATATATGATATATCAAGCTTATTTTAGCTTACATCAACAAACTTAATTCAACTTATATTTTTTGTGGTTTGTTTGATATATCATATACGATAGTTATATCATATATGATAAATGATGATATATCCTATATGATATATATCTATCATATATTCATATATGATATATGATCAATTATTATATATAATATATCAAAGCTTATTTCAGCCTACAACAACAAACTTAATTCAACTTACATAAAATACAGTAGGATTCGCAAAAAAAGCTAATACGCTAACTTATTTATAACTCTCATGTAATTTGTAAGTTTATTCACATAACTCCTATCTAATTAACAAGCTTATTCATAACTCTCATCTAATACAAAATATTATTCAAACAAATAAGCCTATTCACATAAATCACCTAATTGAAAGCTAACTAAAGTAATTCGATGAAAATAAGAACAATCAATCATAATATTTCCTTCTAAATAAGCTAATGATAATAAACTAATAAGCTTATTCAAAATCTAATAAGCTAAAAAAAATAAGAATATATTATGAGAATACAAACCTGATATAAATTCGTGTTAATTAATTGATCTAATTAATCGATTCATGATGATTAATGATGATGTTCGTGATGGATTTGTGATTATACGCTTTGATTTGTAGAGAGAAAAACTAGATCGGGGTAGAGAGAAGTCAAATACGGTGTTTGTTTTGTGAGAAAGAAATGAAAAAAATATTTATATAGTGGACGGATGAAATAACGAAAATATTTTTCCATTGTAAAATAATATCCTAGTCATTAGATTTAAGGGAGATGGACTTCTAATATTTTAGATAAGTTTAGTATTTAAATAAACTTAAATTTGACAATTTTATTTAAATAATTAATTTAAATTTATCGAAGTTTGTTATAATATTTTTAATTATATAATGAACTTTGACAGTGACAATTAAACTGAAAATAATAAAATGGAAATGTTGATTGTTTATTACTTCCTTCGTTCTATAATAATAGTTCACCGACAAAAAACACGAAGTTTAATAAAAACATCACTTTTTCTACTTTCTCTCTTACTTTTTACACAAAGACAATTTTACTTTTTTTTGGAACGGTAAATCACAAATGTTAGTGGTTAGTGAGTCGAGTCGTGCAATGACATCCAAGCGGTAGAATGTCTTCTTCGAACCCTCGCCTAGTTATGTTAGACTCCTTATCCGCTTCGCCTGAAAGGTTCCTTGGCAGGTCTTGAACCCAAGACCTCCAGGAAATCTTCCCCAAGGAAACCACTTAGTGGAACCTTGGTGGCCAACTGAGCTAAGCCAGTTGGTTAAAGACAATTTTACTCTTAACCACTTAATTTATAACTTCTTTATAGTTTGTAATAATACCCTCAAGTAAGGTGATATAGTAAATTTAATCTACATTTTTTATTCATTTTTGGACTGGACTATTAATTTAGAACGTTTAAAAATAATATATCGGACTGTTAATATGAGACGGAGGGAGTAGTTACTTGGGACGGAAAGAGACTGTTGGTTTTTATTAGTGGACAAGAAAATTAAAATCAGTTTTAAGTTGAAATATAAAAATAAAAATAGAATCTCAGTTAGACAAATCACTAACGTGGTTCATGTATATGTTACGTAATGGTTGGTAGCTTCCAAGCACATGCTTCAGCCAACGCATTCTCCAAACAACGTTCTGACATGTTGCAGACATAACCGACAAAAGTTCTAATTTTGTGGCCCAAACATGAATTTTCCAGTATACTGTGTATGCTGCCCTCAAAATAATTTTGCACCGTTTGTTGATCCCAATTTGAATCCACCTAACACACACCGAAGGTCGATTGCAAATTTAACTATCTACTGTATGTAACTATGTATGTTTAATGTCTACGTATGTATATATGTTTTCATGTATAGTCTAGGACGACTTTGACATGCATATCTGCATTATATCCGAAGATAGTGTATCACTATTCCGATTACTATCAATGGACATTTAGTTCAAGGCTATCCGTGAGAAGGTTATGTCCCGAACTATAAAGTTGCTTGTTCAAATACTAACAAGTGCGTGAGTGTGGTTGTGTGAAAATTGGAGTCGTCTCGTGATTCTCGGTTATTTTATGCGAGAATTACTTGTAAATTTAAGAAAAATCGTTTGTAACTTAAATTATATAACTAATACATGATTAATATTCTATATGTTTATATGTGAAACAATTGAAAATATGGTTATTTTTAAGTGTAGGCTTTGTGAACGACATTTATTGCGTACCCTTCCGAGACACTTATACATTATGATAACCAGGGACGAAGGATAGTAAGGGCAGGGGTGAGCTCTGGCCTTTCAAAATTTTTGTCATTTAATTTGTTCTTCTTAAAATTAATGAAAAAAGTTTTTTTTTTTACAATTTAACCCTATTAAAATGAGTAAATGTTATTTTGGCTCTTCCGAAAATATGCTTCAAGCTTCGTTCAGAATGAAAACTCGACATAACTTATATCTACTACTTTTGTTTACTTATGTGCATTTCTCCAAATCAGGTGCAGATTTTAATTTTTTCTATTGTTTTTGCAAATACACTTCGTCGGATTCCTATGTGCCACTGGTGACTCGCACATAAATCCGTCCCTGATTATCATTCTAAATCTACGTGAATATGTGTAGAGTTTTTACTTTGAGTTCGACTGTAAAACAAAATCAATAACTACTAATTACATTAACTGTGTGTTCCTCGCATACAAGGAAGTCCCATTTATTAATCGGGTGCTACTATTCATACCCCTTGACCTACTAAAAAAGGAAAAAAAAGTAAACTGTTTGTGTACTTTTTGTCCTCTTGTAATTTTTTTTGACAGTTTTTTATCCGTTTGTTCCGTATTTTTATCAGTTTAACAGTTTTCACTTGTTAAACTTTATTTTTTTGATTCCGTATTTTTCGTTTCACAATTTTATAACAAAACTAAAATTATAATTTTTTTTTTCAAAATTCAATGGGAGTATAGATGGGGTTTTAGAGGATATTAAGGGCAGTTTGGTATTCATCTTTTCGAGACTTTAGGATCATTCAATTGTTAAATCTATTGTTTGGTAGGTATATTTGGTTTCTGACACAATGCTTTGATGTCAAATAATAAAATCCATAAACCCTCGTTATTGATTTTATAGAGTTATACCATTTTAAGTATATATTTTTATTTCACTAAATTTCTCATATATATATTATCATTTATTTTTTTGAAATACATATTTTATTATATAATAAAAAATAATATAAAATTAGATAAATAAATATATTTTCTTTCACTAGCCTAAAACATAAATCAAATTTAAATCTTACACAATCCTAAATCTCATACTTTATAAATTCACATCCAAAACAGAACTCGACTTCAAACCAAATGAACTTTTAATAACCTTGCCCTTATCAATACTCTTCATCATTCGAACAATCAATTTTTATAGAACGTATAAAAAAAATGTTTGGATTTGATTATATAATTTGATGTCACAAATATTAAAATAATAAATAGTTAAACAATCAAATGACATTTTTTTTAACAAATACATTTTATTAGTAAACAAACATTAAAGAACATACATATCACTCGCAAGCGAGACAATTTCAAGAGGAAAGTAACTATCCCAACTAAACCGTGAGGCATTAGAGTATCCATGAGAAGCGACCCAATGAGCTACTGTATTCTGTTCTCGCTTAACCCAAGTAAATATAATTTGCAGTTTCTTTGCCCATAAGCGAATATCATCAATGAGAGTTTCAAAGCTCCATGGAGGGTGTGCTTCTAAAGATGATAAGGAGATAGCCGTTTGAGAATCGGACTCCACAGTAGCATTTAACCACCCGTGATTAGATGCAAGCAAGCATGCACAATGTATCGCAATGATCTCAACATGGAGAGGAGATAAGATTTGAAAGCAGCGTCACAATTAATCTTCACCTTACAACCGTGAGGGGAATCCACTGTAGAGAAGTTTAAGAGCTGGAATCAAGATTACAGGGACCGATGATGATTGAGATGTAACAAATTTGTCAAACTGACATAGTTGGGCGTTAATAGCAGCTAATGTGTTACTTGGGGAAAAAAACACGTTATCAAATGACAAAATTAGACATTCAATATATGTGTATATTATTAAAATGCATTAAATGATATGGTCCATAAGGGGCAGCGTTAAAATTTAATAGTTATAATTTAATAGTGCTCATATATGCGTTCTTGAAAAAGTATCTATGAGGATGCTTTTTGAAAACGAAGTTTTGTCCCTTTCAAATGCAATTAAGCACGTTATTATTTTCCTTTGCCAAAAACCAGAATTGACTTATTTACGTTTTTGAAATGAGATAATCAGATAATTCGGTACAAATCGCAATCCTAAACACCCCTCAGTAAGCCATTGTCATGTCATAAATAAGCTACGGAAGATACGAGTATTAATAATACTACTAATTAGATAATTAATATATAGGAGTAACACAATATTACTCCGTACTTGATAATTAATCAGCATAGTTGGTTGGAAAAAAACGTTATATATTACTCCTATTAGAACTTTGCAAGTCATCTTACGGAGTATATTTCATCACAATTTCATAGGGTCATGAACAAAGGCAAGTTATATATAATTTTATTAAGAAATATAGAAGGGTTTGTAAAGCATGTAACTTGTAACACCCTATTTTGGAAATGGAAATATCACATTAATTATGGCGTGTCATCAAAATATACAAGAAAAAATGTCTAAACATTATTTAACTATAAAAAGGAAAATACCGGAATCAAACATCGGTAGTCCAAAAGTAAAGCTCATCACACACAAACATAATATAATAAAGGAAAGGACTAAACAATGTCCAAAGCATAAGTATCATAAGAAATAAAATGCATAATGTAAAGAAGGCTAGACAGCTTCCAGTCCATATGCACGTACTCTTAGCGTCTACGAGCGTCCCTGAGTACCTGCCGTTTTGGGAACATAGAAAAG
The DNA here is from genome assembly GCA_025667525.1 of Glebionis coronaria. Taxonomy (NCBI): domain Eukaryota; kingdom Viridiplantae; phylum Streptophyta; class Magnoliopsida; order Asterales; family Asteraceae; genus Glebionis; species Glebionis coronaria. The sequence continues at coordinate 177,677,646 of CM046874.1, forward strand.
GAAAACGGCTGAGCAAATACGCTCAGTGCACGGATGTACAATAAAGCATGAATAGGATAAACATATAACATAATAACAGCGGAAGAAAACTAAGTCCCGAGTAACCTGATTAAGTCTTAATAAAACTGGTTTAATAGTTTGCAAGTCTTATGTTTATCTTATAAAAACTGTTTGTCATGTTTTACCATTAGCCAATATAGGTCATGAAAATCCACCGTGCATGAATAATTAGAGGGGTGACCTCATCATGAAAATTAGAGGGGCTGCCTCTAATTTAATATACTGGTTTCTGGGTAGGAGGGATCAGCTCCTTGTGAAGGATGCAAGGCACACACCACATTCACCATGTAATCCTGAATAAAACATGTAACTACGATGCACCCATACGCCCCACATGATAAATATAAATAAATGGCCAAAAGGTTAAGGGACGCCACGAGCAATCACTCCGCCGTGGTGAAGTCATAACATCAGTGCCTCTAATGTTATGGTTATGGTACCTCCATAACTAGGTGAAACTGGTCATGCATGTATATGGCTAAAGGTAATCTTAATTAAACATAAGCAATCAAACTCATAACTTATACTGCGGGAAAACAGTTGCCTGCATACGGGGAATCCTAATAAGGAAAGAATGTCCATACTGAAAGGACGGGAATCCGTACCTTATGTCCAGTGAACGAGAAAGACGAACTACGAGAATCCTACTTCCGAATCACTAGTGCTACATAAATACGTACATGAATAAGTATTTGCTTACTAAATACATAGTTGGTTTTATGTCATGTCTTAGCTTATTTTATGTGTTCTTACCATGTTTTACTGTTTTAAAGCTTTAAACTGTGTTAAATCTTATATTCTGTTTAATCTGATTAAGTATTTCTGGTATTTCATGTGTTATTATACTTACTGTGTAATAATAAGTAACTTTCCAAAAATAGTAGGTTTCCTAAAATAGAAAGTTTCCAAAAATAGAAAGTTTCCAAAAATAGAAAGTTTCCAAAAATAGAAAGTTTCCAAAAATAGAAAGTTACCAAAAATAGAAAGTTTCCAAAAATAGAAAGTTTCCAAAAATAGATTTACTGCTTAAAATAGATAAGTTTCTAAAAATAGAAAGTTTCCATAAATAGATTAGCTGTATTAATTAAATAAGTTTCCATAAATAGATTAGCTACCTGAAATAAATAAGTTTCTAAAAATAGCTGGTTTCCATAAATAGATTAGCTGCCTTATGTAATTAAGTTTCTAAAAATAGAAAGTTTCCATAATTAGAAATAAGCTGGTTAAATAAGCTAAGTATATAAGTCTAAGTGTTTTTCATGATTATTTTCTAAGTCATATGATATAATGTATAGTTTAATAATTATTTCATGTAATTTAATTAAACTATAGGTTAAAATATTTAATTAAAGTATAACATGTTTTTAATTAAATAAGTTAAATACTTAGGTTAAAATATGTATTATTATATATTAATAATATAACCTAAATCATGTTAATTAATTAATTATATCCATGGTTTTAAAATAATTAAATAATTATAAGTCTTAAATATATAAATACTTAGACTAAAATAATTTCATGATCATTAATAATTAAATAACCTAAGTCATGTTATTAAATTAATCACATCATTTTATTAATTTAATTTTAACCTAAGATCATAAACATAAAAAAAACTAACATACACCATGAACCGGATCTAGGCTAAAAACATGAACCGGACATGAAATCGACACCGTACCCCGAACCAACTCGGGGTACCCCGTGTTTCCCTTACTATCGTGGGACCCACACGCACCAACCAAGACCATATGGTCTTGGTGGTGGTCGGCTTGGCAAACCGAAACCCCTTCAGGTTCGGTTGCAGCCTGCGACCAAAACAAACACCCCTTAAAAACAACCTTTTGATTTTATTTAACACCAAAACATGTTAGATCTATGCTTAATTATTATGTTTTTGTAAAAACATTACATGTTCATAATTTATAAAAAGATTAAATCAAAAGAAAAGGTTTAAAAAGGTTTTACCGAATTCGTGGATCAAGAGGACGAAGAACAAACACGATCAATCACCAAAACTTCAAGATCAAAGATCAAAAACCACCTTGTATGGTGTTTGTAGGGTGGCGGCACAAAGAGACAAAGGGAAGGAGGTTTTAGGTTTTTCTTAAAATCTTCTGTAAAGTTAATTTGTGTAGTGTAAAAAAATAAATAACCCCCTTTAGTAAATTTGACAAATGGGCTTGGCCCATTTGTCCTTGTTGGCCGCGGGTAGGGACCCCACTTGGGGTTCCCGTACCTTTTTCCGTGTGTCGTTATTTAGTTACACGTTTGTGATTATTTATGTTCGTGTTTTAAATATTCTCGTTACGTAAATACCGTGATATAATATATTTAATTACGCTCGTAATAAATATATATACGTAATTAATAATAGTTCGTGTTTTAATTACGTTCATGATTTATGATCGCATGTTCGTGATTAATTATCATTAAATAATTATTACGCGATCGTGCATAGTAAATACTTATCGTGTTCTAACACGTACGTAATACGTAAACTCCTAACACGTAATCGTAATCATGCTATATTAGGAAAGTTTTAATCTAATACGTACGATCCTAAGGGTACTATGCATGGTAAAAGCATGCGGGTTTTACAACTCTTCCCCCCTAAAAAGAATAATTCGTCCCCGAATTATAGATAAAGTAACTGGAAAAAAAGAACATACCCGAACTCAAAATGTGAAATGAGGGTAAGAAGCCCGGATAGACTCCTCTGTTTCCCAAGTGGCTTCCCGCTCGGTATGATCCCTCCATAGAATTTTGACGAATGGAATCGTCTTCTTTCTCATGACTCGTTCTTGTCTGTCAAGAACTCGTTCGGGTTCTTCTATAAAAGTGAGATCTTCACGTATCTGTTCCAGTGGATACTGAACCATGTGAAGGGGATGATACTGGTACCCTCTGAGTAAGGACACATGAAACACATTGTGCACATGCGAAAGCTGCGGAGGTAACACCAATCGGTAAGATACTTCACCGACTCGTTCAATAATATCAAACGGTCCGATGAAACGAGGACTGAGATTCCCTTTAATCCCGAAGCGTCTAACACTACGTGCCGGCGAGACCTTAAGGAAGACGTGATCTCCTACATTAAAGTGTATATCCCTACGATGCTTATCGGCGTAACTCTTCTGACGTGACCGTGCCTCCTGAATCGTCTGCTTAGCTACTGCGATCTTCTCATTTGTCATCTCTATGATTTCCGGTCCTTCGAGTGTTCGCTCGCCAACCTGATCCCAGCAGATTGGGGCGCGACACTTTCGGCCATACAACATCTCAAATGGAGCACATTTGATGCTTGCGTGCCAGCTGTTGTTGTATGCAAACTCCACCAAACAGATGTATTCGTCCCAATCACCCGTCCATTCCAACGCACATGACCTCAACATATCTTCCAATGTCTGAATGGTTCGCTCCGACTGTCCGTCTATTTGAGGATGAAAAGCCGTGCTAAGCTTAAGTTGTGTACCCCAAGCTTTCTGCAGACTTTTTCAAAAGCACGAAGTGAATCAAGGATCTCTGTCTGAGACGATGTTGGATGGTGCACCGTGGAGTCTCATGATCTCTCGTCTATACGTATCTGCGAGTTTACTTACCGGATCTTCCTTACGGATCGGTAAGAAATGAGCTGATTTGGTAAGTCGATCAATGATAACCCAAATTGCATCGTGCTTCCTTTTGGTAGGCGGAAGACCGGTAACAAAATCCATGGTGATTTTGTCCCACTTCCACTCTGGAATATCTAACGGTTGAAGGAGACCGCCAGATCGCTGATGCTCGATCTTAACCTGCTGGCAGGTAAGACATTTGGAGACGTAAGTGGCCACATCCTGTTTCATACCACTCCACCAAAAGTACTGCTTGATGTCATGGTACATCTTAGTCGAACCAGGATGTATCGAGAATGGGGAGCTATGAGCTTCAGCTAACAAAGCTTCCCGGAGTTCTTGGTCATCAGGAACACAAAGTCTAGTGCCCTGCCATACGATACCATCTGCATCTACTCTGAATTCTGTCTGCTTCTCCAAATTTTGTACTATCGCCCAGATTTCTCCGTCATCCTTCTGAGCTTCTTTGATCTTAGATAGTAACTCAGGTTCTACTCTAAGATTAGCCCAATAACCGTGTTGTCCACGTACCATGATCTCGATGTCTAGTCGCTCCAAGTCTCTGATGATTTCCTCTTCGATTTTAATGCCGTTGATCATTCCGGACTTCCTGCTAAGAGCATCTGCTACTACATTTGCCTTTCCGGGATGATACTGTAGATTAATGTCATAATCCTTCAACAGCTCTAACCATCTCCTCTGCCTCATGTTCAATTCACGCTGAGTGAAGATATACTTCAAGCTCTTGTGGTCCGTGAAAATATCACATGATTCTCCATATAAGTAGTGCCTCCATATCTTCAATGCAAACACGACTGCAGCAAGTTCCAGATCGTGCGTGGGGTAATTTTCTTCATAAGGCTTAAGCTGCCGTAAGTCGTACGCGATCACTTTCCCATGTTGCATGAGAACACAGCCAAGTCCCTTCCCCGATGCATCGCTGTAGATTTGAAATCCACCCGTACCAGATGGTAGAGTAAGAATAGGTGCAGATATTAGCTTCTGCTTCAGGTCTTCAAAGCTCTTCTCTCGATCTTCAGTCCAGACGAATTTCTCCCCTTTCCGCATCAGTTTGGTCAATGGTAGTGCTAGGCGGGAAAAGTTCTCCACGAACCTACGATAATAGCCAGCTAAGCCTAAAAAACTGCGGACTTCCGTCGCTGATGTCGGCCTTGGCCACTTAGTAATGGCCTCAACCTTCGCTGGATCCATAGTGATTCCTTCTGCTGATACAATGTGACCTAAGAATGCCACCTTGTCTAACCAGAACTCACATTTGGAGAATTTAGCATACAGCTGCTTCTGGCGAAGAATCTGTAGTACTGTACGAAGATGGTCTTCGTGTTCCTCCTTGGACTTTGAGAAAATCAGGATGTCATCGATGAAGACAATGACGAACTTGTCCAGAAATTCATGGAAGATTCTGTTCATCAAATCCATGAACACTGCTGGAGCATTTGTCAGGCCAAATGGCATAACTACAAACTCGTAGTGGCCATAACGAGTACGAAAGGCAGTCTTAGCGATATCCTGCTCCTTGACCCGTAACTGATGATAACCTGACCTAAGATCAATCTTGGAGAAGTGTTTGGCCCCTTGGAGTTGGTCAAACAGGTCGTCGATGCGTGGCAGTGGATACCTATTCCGAATGGTAATCTTGTTGAGCTCGCGATAGTCTATGCAAAGACGCATACTGCCGTCCTTCTTCTTAACAAACAAAACCGGTGTGCCCCATGGAGATGCACTCGGTCGAATGAAACCTCGTTCAAGAAGTTCTTGCAGTTGATCCTTCAGCTCCTTCAGCTCTATGGGAGCCATGCGATAAGGAGCCTTGGAGATTTGTTCAGCTCCTGGAATCAGCTCGATACTGAATTCCACTTCTCGTGCATGTGGTATGCCCGGAAGTTCTGCTGGAAACACATCTTGGAATTCCGACACTATTGGTTGATCCTGAATCGATGGAGATTCAGCATCCATGTCGTGAACCGTAGCTAGATAACCCTCGCAGCCATGTGACAGTAGTGCACGCGCTTGCAGGGTGGATATGACTTGTACAGACCGTCCGGGTATGAACCCATTATGAATGTACTATGGTGCATTGACATCACCGAAGATAACTCGATATGAATGGCAGTCTATGGTAGCATGATATTTGGATAGCCAATCCGTGCCCAAAATCATGTCGAAGTCATTCATGTCCAGCGGAAGTGCGTCGACAGGTCGAACCTTATCATCAAATTCTAGGGGAAGACCCTTGTATACATGGGTGATTAATACAGAGTCCCTCAAAGGCGTGGAAATAGTAAGCCTATTTTCTAGTGGCAAAGGAGGCATCCTAATGTTCTTAGTATAAGCAGTAGAAATAACCGAGTGAGTAGCACCCGTATCGAAAAGAACACATGCAGCGCGACCATACATATACAAGATTCCAGTGATGGTACATGTAGACTTGTTGGCCTGGTCTCGAGATGTCGTGTAGACACGCCCGGCAGTAGGAGGCGGCTTGGTATCAGCATGTCCCGTTACCCTCCATCTCGCCCTTACGGCAATCCTTCATAATGTGGCCAGGAAGACCACACTTGAAGCATGCATCAGTATTACGGAGACATGGTCCTGGGTGCCTACGGTGGCAAGTAGAGCAAAGAGGATGAGTGTATCCTCCAGCAGGTGCTCTGGCTGGCTGAGGACCTGATAAAAACATTTTACATAAGACATGATAGTTGGGTACAAAGGACGAAGCGGATAATCGTAAGATTGAATACCAGTGATAGCTGGACGGCTAGGCTGCGAACCTCTCTGGTTCTGGTCCCTACCGTTACCATGGTTCCTGGTAGAAGTTTGCTAACGTGTCAGAATATGAGTTATAACATAAAACATAAGGAATTCGTAAGTATTAGGACATGCTGTTGTTGGAGTGCCCGGTGTTGTTACGGTAATTGTCATTACCGCCACGCCTATCCATAGCAGAACGGTCGTTAGTCTGACCGTTTCCCTTGGGCTGATGAGGCTGCTGCTGAGTAGCCGGCTGAGACCGGTCCCCAGTTTTCTGCCTGGAAGATACATTTAAGAGATGAATAATTGACATATGGAAAGTCTACGGATTGGTCACCGCTTGATTACGAATGTTTACCTCTTGTCGGGTCTTTCAGCTTCCCCGAACTCATCTCTCTCCTGCAGCATCTCCAGTTTTCTTGCTGCATCGGCCACTTGTGCTACAGTGTTGAACGTAGCATACACCAGATTGTTTGCGACCGATGTGCGAAGAGCCCACCTAAAGTGATGTGCCTGCTCTTCAGGAGTACCTGCTGCCGCACCAAGGAAACCAGCCAAGCGAAGAAAGCGCTGCATAAACTCGTTGCTATTCTCCCCAGCTCTCTGTCGGATCTCATGGTACTCTCTCTTCAGCTTGTCTTGCTCAGCCTTGGGAAAGAACTGCTCCATCACCCTGTCCTTGAACTGAGCCCAAGTCAAACCAGCAACCCACTCATCACCACCTTCAGATTGCATCAATGCTAACCACCAGTTGAGTACATCGCCTTCGAACCGATAGCATGCCAACCTCGCCTTGTATGCGGGGTCACAGCCCATAGCGTTGAAAATCTTCTCGATGTGAGCCAACCAGCTTTCAGCATCGCTGGGGCTATCTGTCTTCTCAAAAGCTCGAGGGCGGAGCTTGTTGAATCTCTCCAGCCATACTGCTAATGTTACTGGAGGAGGAGGAGGAGGTGGCTGATTGTGCTGCTGATTGTTGGCAGCTTGAACTTCAGCCCTGATGTCATTCCTCAGTTGAGGAAGCAAGGCTTGCATGGCAGCCTGAATTGCAGCATTGAGCTGCTCCTATTCGCGTGTGAGAACCATCTGACAGTATAAAATAAAACATATGATTAAACAGATCAAAACATAAAATATAAATATATACATGAAAAAAAATTTATACTAAAATTTCACGAGAAAAATTTTATGCAAGAAAATTTTTGTATGAATGCATGATGCAGTTTTATGAAAACTTTTGTATGCTCGAGAGTGAACACCTCTGGTCAGTTCACCCAAAACGAAAGACATAGCGAGGGGACGCCTATGGGTCGGTCCCAAATCTAAAAGTTTCGATAAAACACATGCGACTAAATAGGGCCAATCCTGTACCAACCATTACTTAGTCAAAAACCCTGCAACAATGACATGTATATGTATGCTTAAAAATGATGAATGCATGAAAACAACTGTCAGTTCTAGGAAGACCGTAGTGACTACCCACTAATCACAGGTCATATTTGAGAGCCTACAGGTCGAAGCCTTGGCTCTGATACCATAATTGTAACACCCCATTTTGGAAATGGAAATATCACAGTAATTATGGCGTGTCATTAAAGCATACAAGGAAAAATGTCTAAACATTACTTGACCATAAAAAGGAAAATACCGGAATCAAACATCGGTAGTCCAAAAGTAAAGCTCATCACACACAAACATAGTATAATAAAGGAAAGGACTAAACAATGTCCAAAGCATAAGTATCATAAGAAATAAAATGCATAATGTAAAGAAGGCTAGACAACTTCCAGTCCATATGCACGTACTCTTAGCGTCTACGAGCGTCCCTGAGTACCTGCCGTTTTGGGAACATAGAAAAGGAAAACGGCTGAGCAAATACGCTCAGTGCACGGATGTACAATAAAGCATGAATAGGATAAACATATAACATAATAACAGCGGAAGAAAACTAAGTCCCGAGTAACCTGGTTAAGTCTTAATAAAACTGGTTTAATAGTTTGAAAGTCTTATGTTTATCTTATAAAAACTGTTTGTCATATTTTACCTTTTCACAATATAGGTCATGAAAATCCACCGTGCATGAATAATTGGAGGGGTGACCTCATCATGCAAATTAGAGGGGCTGCCTCTAATTTAATATACTGGTTTCTGGGTAGGAGGGATCAGCTCCTTGTGAAGGATGCAAGGCACACACCACATTCACCATGTAATCCTGAATAAAACATGTAACTAGGATGCACCCATACGCCCCACATGATAAATATAAATAAATGGCCAAAAGCTGAAGGGACGCCACGAGCAATCACTCCGCCATGGTGAAGTCATAACATCAGTGCCTCTAATGTTATGGTTATGGTACCTCCATAACTAGGTGAAACTGGTCATGCATGTATATGGCTATAGGTAATCTTAATTAAACATAAGCAATCAAACTCATAACTTATACTACGGGAAAACAGTTGGCTGCATACGGGGAATCCAAATAAGGAAAGAATGTCCATACTGAAAGTACGAGAATCCGTACCTTATGTCCAGTGAACGAGAAAGGCGAACTGCGAGAATCCTACTTCCGAATCACTAGTGCTACATAAATACGTATATGAATAAGTATCTGCTTACTAAATACATAGCTGGTTTTATGTCATGTCTTAACTTATTTTATGTGTTCTTACCATGTTTTACTGTTTTAAAGCCTTAAACTGTGTTAAATCTTATATTCTGTTTAATCTGATTAAGTATTTCTGGTATTTCATGTGTTATTATACTTACTGTGTAATAATAAGTAACTTTCCAAAAATAGCAGGTTTCCTAAAATAGAAAGTTTCCAAAAATAGAAAGTTTCCAAAAACAGAAAGTTTCCAAAAATAGAAAGTTTCCAAAAATAGAAAGTTACCAAAAATAGAAAGTTTCCAAATTTAGAAAGTTTCCAAAAATAGAAAGTTTCCAAAAATAGATTTACTGCTTAAAATAGATAAGTTTCTAAAAATAGAAAGTTTCCATAAATAGATTAGCTGCCTTAATTAAATAAGTTTCCATAAATAGATTAGCTGCCTGAAATAAATAAGTTTCTAAATATAGCTGGTTTCCATAAATAGATTAGCTGCCTTATTTAATTAAGTTTCTAAAAATAGAAATTTTCCATAATTAGAAATAAGCTGGTTAAATAAGCTAAGTATATAAGCCTAAGTGCTTTTCATGATTATTTTCTAAGTCGTATGATATAATGTATAGTTTAATAATTATTTCATGTAATTTAATTAAACTATAGGTTAAAATATTTAATTAAAGTATAACATGTTTTTAATTAAATAAGTTAAATACTTAGGTTAAAATATGTATTATTATATATTAATAATATAACCTAAGTCATGTTAATTAATTAATTATATCCATGGTTTTAAAATAATTAATTAATTATAAGTCTTAAATATATAAATACTTAGGTTAAAATAATTTCATGATCATTAATAATTAAATAACCTAAGTCATGTTATTAAATTAATCACATCATTTTATTAATTTAATTTTAACCTAAGATCATAAACATAAAAAAAACTAACATACACCATGAACCGGATCTAGGCTAAAAACATGAACCGGACATGAAATCGACATCGTACCCCCGAACCAACTCGGGGTACCCCGTGTTTCCCTTGCTGTCGTGGGACCCACATGCACCAACCAAGACCATATGGTCTTGGTGGTGGTCGGCTTGGCAAACCGAAACCCCTTCAGGTTCGGTTGCAGCCTGCGGCCAAAACAAACACCCCTTAAAAACAACCTTTTGATTTTATTTAACACCAAAACATGTTAGATCTATGCTTAATTATTATGTTTTTGTAAAAACATTACATGTTCATAATTTATAAAAAGATTAAATCAAAAGAAAATGTTAAAAAAGGTTTTACCGAATTCGTGGATCAAGAGGACGAATAACAAACACGATCAATCACCAAAACTTCAAGATCAAAGATCAAAAACCACCTTGTATGGTGTTTGTAGGGTGGCGGCACAAAGAGACAAAGGGAAGGAGGTTTTAGGTTTTTCTTAAAATCTTCTGTAAAGTTAATTGTGTAGTGTGAAAAAATAAATAACCCCCTTTAGTAAATTTGACAAATGGGCTTGGTCCATTTGTCCTTGTTGGCCGCGGGTAGGGACCACACTTGGGGTACCCGTACCTTTTTCCGTGTCTCGTTATTTAGTTACACGTTTGTGATTATTTATGTTCGTGTTTTAAATGTTCTCGTTACGTAAATACCGTGATATAATATATTTAATTACGCTCGTAATAAATATATATATACGTAATTAATAATAGTTCGTGTTTTAATTACGTTCATGATTTCATGATCGCATGTTCGTGATTAATTATCGTTAAATAATTATTACGTGATCGTGCATAGTAAATACTTATCGTGTTCTAACACGTACGTAATACGTAAACTCCTAACACGTAATCGTAATCATGCTATATTAGGAAAGTTTTAATCTAATACTTACGATCCTAAGGGTACTATGCATGGTAAAAGCATGCGGGTTTTACATAACTAAACCAAGGACTTTAGTTATATTGCTTTAAATACATAAAAGCGTAACATAGGGGAAATTACCCACAATTATATTTGAAATGTACAATAATTTTGAAATAACCTGAAATAAAAAAGGAAACTATAAATTTCAAATGGAAAGAATATAAATTATTTTTCGTTGTTATTAGAAACTACAGTGTTTTCGACCCTTTATAATTAGAGTTTTACATCACATCAACCCAAACATAACGTACAAAAGAAACCTTAATTAGCAATTCAAATTTAGTAAATGGTATATAGATTTCGAATCCACCTAATTATATACTCAAACTTGAAAGTTGAAATTTGAAGCCCTAAAGATATATAATCAAACTTAATCCATCTAAATTGCAAGTTAGAAACCTGATGCACTGCACGCACGGATCGGACCACAAGTTTACATGTCAAACGCCATTACCTGCTTTCTGGTTCATAATAGTCGGATCAATTTGAAGATATGGTTTTGTGGTTGGCTTTATTGAACTTAGGTGTTTTTGTGTGTGTAATTTTAATAATTTGATATTAACTAAAGGACGAGTTTCGTGATAAGAATGTATAATTATGTGTCATGATCTGTAGATAGGTTTGGTGATGAGCTTGGTTAACCAGTATTACGTACCATATATTACCAGCTTTGGTGTACACAACGTTAAATTGAAATTGCACCGGAATGAAGATGTTTGGTCCGAAAACCAGACCAACTTTGTTCAAAACACAAGACCGAAGATTAGACGAAAATGGTCGATCCATATCTTGGTATGTTCTGTCCGGTATGGTTTGATTCCGTCTTCAATCTAGTTCAATCTAATAAAAACATAATTTCCGGTTTTATATAAGAAGAAACGAGACCAAAAGCCCAATATGATGAAAATTGGAAAAGATGGACTAAGGATCGGATTAATATGTATTTGGTCTAATCTGATCTTGATCCGATCTAATTCGGTTTACGGTCAATTATGCTCAACAACGTATATCATACAATGGACTAGCAACAAATGCATGCAAAGAGATAATACGAGGCTAACCACATGCAAGCAAGCATGCATGCTTTTACGTTCCAGTTTTTAATCTTCATCGCTTCTTGTTCTTTCATCCAACAAACATATATATTCAAAACCTAACTTATAAACTCCTCATTTATTTAAACGGTTATAAAGCTAACACTCTAGTAAGCTACTAGAGGTTATAAGGGAAAGACATTATTACACGTAGTATCTGACTAGATGCGGAGCTTGGGTCATCGTAGACCTATTTAAACCACTCGGAGATTAATATCCCATTAACTTATACCTTCATATACGACAAGAATATATTGAACATCAGGATCTGAATCACTCATTCTCTAGCTAGGGTACCACTGGTCCACTGGCTAATTTCTTGATGTTCTTCCATAGAGTAGCATTATCGAAACACCCTAGTTAACAGTCACATGTAGCATTGTCGAAATATAGGTCTTTCTCTATAGCATTGTCGAAATATAGTTACTAGTCGCCCGTAGCATTATAGATTTTGATTCACCTATCGCCGTTTAGTATATGAGAGATTTATAACTCATGAAAAAGTGTATATTTATGTGCTATGAGAAGGTATACAATCACAACAAGGTTTTGTCATTTTATTTTCTTTTGGTAGAGACTTTTGTTTGGTATCTAGAACTACTAAGTGCTAGATATGAGCAAATGTAGACGTTCGTATATATTTGGGGGAAAGAAGGTGGACTTGGAACGGTGGTTTGCTCGTGCATCAAGTTTACCTATCTGCCTAAGGCTGAATTTATCAAGGGTGTGACCAGCATATCGTGAGAAAAAAAACCAGCTAATCCCGCGTGATCTTGTTGAGCACTCTTCCTCTCGCGCGTGAGTGACCCAAAAAACACTCACATAAGGTGAGGTTGCGACAATTCGGATAATGTGTAAAACCGGGCCCCACCTTCTAACGTTTGATTATTATATAAAAAAAAACTTTTCAACCTCATCTATCCCATATAAATACATATCAAACAAAACAAATTTTTACACAACAAAAAAATACCTTTTTCACTTTCGATATTTTCACATACACCTACTTTTCAAACACAACTTCAAAATTTTTATGACTTGCTCCCTTCCACACACCGTTGACGAGATCAAAACTATGGTTTAAAAACAAATCAATTAAAAACAACGTCGCCGTCGTTAACCTTTGATTTTGATGCTGCGTACGAAGCTAAAACAAAATTGCGCACAACATATGAGAAATGCCGTGATATTTCCTAGAGAAACGTGTTTTCATCGACACATTTGTAAAAAATAAATCTGATAATAATTTTAACATGCAAAGAGCCTTGTTTAGAAAGTCGTCAAAATTGCAGACTCAAATTCAAAAAAATAATGAATGGCTGAATAACTTGACTCCCCACAAAAATAAAGGAATTCGGTCCTAAACTCATATTGTTTCTTCATCACAACAACACCGACGCCGATATGTTTCTCCTGATCTACCCTATCCAAACAACTCAAATGGCTTACTTATTGACATTCAGTTTTGTCAACTATACCAAGATGAACAGGTATAGAGAGAAACATTGGAGGAACAAGATAGGGCACAAAAGGAGTGGGAGAAGAAAGTTACGGCCGAAAAAGCTTACCAATAGCAATTTCGTTGGGAGTTTTCTGGTCAGTTTCGGATTCGGATCCGGAAACTGACTAATCATATTGCGTATTTGTTTTTTAATCTATCTAGTAGTATATTTCCTATCCGTAGTTATGTAATGTTTTTTTTTTAAATTTTAATGTTTTATTTTATTTTATGTATTTTATATTTATTGTAATGTTTTTTTTTTATTTTTTAATGTAATGTTTTTATTTTTAATTTTTAACTTTTAATGTAAGGGTTTTATATTAAAAAATATTAAATGTATTATTTTGGTGTGAGGGTGTTTTAAAGGTGTGATTGATAAGATTAAATTGTGAGTGAGGGTGACCATGAAAAGTAGGAGAGAGTAAACCGATGTGACGTTGAGGGAAGGTGTGAGGGGGTGTTTTTAGGGTGACTGATAAATTCAGCCTAAAATTGTCAAGTATACCACTTTCTTTACGTATTTAACCAATCCATCTACTTGTGTAGTTGTAAAAGTAACGGACCACTATGATGGATTGATTGGTGTTAGGCCTTTTTTACTCTTAAAGTCTCCTTTTCCTCAACAAACAAATAACACACGTTAGTCCCCTTTCGGGTGTTATCCAAGATCAAGCTTTAGTGTGAGAGTAAGTATCCAACGAGATGGGAATAAAGGGGATAATTATGACTATGATTGATATGTATGCGTGTAATAAATGTTAGGATATCCCATTTGTAAAAATGCTAAAGGTATTTATAGTGCCCTAAACACTGTATCTAGGGTGTTATGGGAATGCGAGACGCTCAACTACATGTCTAGGTTACTGTTGGGCTTTGGAGACATCATCCTTTAATATATAGGATCGATGCGCATGTTGGGCATTCCCTTTGGACCAGTGGTCATTAGGGGTTCTCTGGATAATAAGGTGTGTCTCCTATTACGAAGGTGTGATCACTATTGCTAATGGGTGTCACTATCTTGCTCGTGACTACTTGTTGGATGCAGAGCTGTATAAGAAGTTGGATGTTAGGACGGGGCCTAGCAGTGGGATAAACTGGGCCTACCATTCATATATGACTTGGTCCTAGCGGTCATATACACGCACATGTCCCCTCATAATATTGTATTGCCATCACGTGATGGAAATATAATTTCTTGTGTTATGATTTTTCCTTTCTTGGGCTATCATCCTTTACATAATGGGCTACAAGACAGAACCCATAATTACCTTAGGTTAAAACACGCAAGAAGCCATGCCTGGGTATTCGTGATGTTGACACGTGTCTATTGTGTTTCATCCTTTGGCTGTTTGGACGCGTCACTTTATCTCGATGTGACCTTTTCTTGACTCTACTCTCAACCTATAAATAGGAGACGCTTCTCATTTTTCAGCTTCATTTTCCATTTTACTACTCTCTTCTGCTAGGATTTCAGCTCTCCTTCTATTGGTTCTTCTCTTATACTCTCCTTCGTTAGGCATTCCTCCCGTTTTTTCAGGTGTGTATCCTCCTTACTTTCCTTTTACTATTCGAACCTTCTTTATTTTATTCCTGGTCCTTCGACATGTAAGCGTCTGGCCATCTTGAGATATCACTTTTGGATCGCGAGGATCTCTCGGATCCCACCGTCCTTCCTAAGTTTGACATGCACCTATAAATTTCTAACCTTAATAGAGACCATGTAGGGGCCATAGCTAGGACTTTTCATATCCTATTTCACCTATGTCCTCGTCTACCTCTGGAGGGCATGACCATAGATACAATCTCAGCTGACGCCATTGGCCTTTATTACCATTATTTCATAAATGGGGGCCTGCATATTCCTTTTTCTACCTTCTTCTTTAGGTTATTTGTTCACACTTCTGTGTACATGTTTCCCAACTTGTTCCTATCAATGTAAAGTAAGCCACCATTTGCGAGGTTTATCATCGTAATTTAGATATTATTTCTATCGTAGGTGATGAGACCGCAATTACACATAGTCTCATCGTCCAAAACGCGCTTAAAATACCTAAAAATTTCATAAAATACCGTGAAATATGCTTGTGTTTGTTCAATGTGTATTTTAGGTACGGATATCGTAAAAAGGATAAAAGATCACAAAGAAACAAGCAAAAACGAACACGGGAAACGAAGCCGCACAAAGAACCGGACCCGATTATAGATTTTATAGAAATGCCCTTGAAGTTTGATTTTTTATCACATTTGGTCTCTCAAGAATTGAAGAGATACACTTTTGGTCCTTAATCTTTGGAAACTTGGAAAGAATGGCCCTTGAAGAACTATTGTGTACAAGTTTGGTCCTTGAACTTTGTTGGAAATACGTTTTTACGTATTTAGAAAGGATCGGTCACTCCAATAACATATTCAAGTATTAGGCTCGTGATCCAGTTTGTAAACAGTTAGCCCATATAGCCCACATGTAGGGTGGGCTATATATACCCCCTCCTAGCATGTTAGGAGGGGTTGGTCATTTGCTTTTCACATTTTCACTTATTCAATCCATCTTTCTTCTATTCTCTCTCTCTCTCTCTCTCTACCTTTCTCTCTCTAGTTCTTTCTTCTTTATTCATTCAATAGACAATCCATAACATTGTTCAATCCTAAGAAATTATAGACCTACAATTGGTATCAAGAGCTTGGTTGATTCTTCAGATTGAAGCGTTTTTATCTATTGATTTGATGGAAAAAATCTTTTGTTTCTAAATTTTTTCTAGTCTTTTTGGTGTTACGTGTTTTTTTTATTAATTTGTTTTCATTTCAATATCAATTTGTGGTCTTTCTCAATTTGATAAAAACGTTTTTTTATGTAAATCTGGTATTATTTTCTATTATTTTTCTCCTACTGTTTTTCTTTTTGTCTACACATTTTTTCTTGTCTCAAATATTGTGTCTTTTTGGTCTCAATTTGTGTCCCAGTTTTTATCACATCTGCTTCATCACCTTTATCGAAACTCATCACTATATCACTTTTTCATCAACTTTCAGTAACATTTTTTCCGGATAAGCTTCCACAATATGGATTCCGGATAAGCCCCTGAAAACTGGATTCTAGATAAGCAATAGAAGATAGCATTCCGGATAAGCCTCTGAAAACTGGATTCCGGATAAGCAATAGCAGATGCATTCCGGATAAGCCCCTGAAAACTGGATTCCGGATAAGAATTATAAGTTTTTATTCCGGATAAGCATTTTAAACCGTTTTCTGAATAAGCTTTTGTTGGATTATTCCGGATAAGAAGACTCGTCATATTCCGGATAAGCACAAGGCATATTCCGGATAAGAAGACGAAGCAATATTCCGGATAAGCACCAGAAATCTGGTTTCCGGATAAGCACCAGAAATTTGGTTTCCGGATAAGCCCCAGAAATCTGGTTTCCGGATAAGATCCAGAAATACTTATTCCGGATAAGGCCCCCACTCGATTCAAACTTAACGGCACCCAAAAACAACCATTTCGACTCGAATTGACTCTCGACTCACTCTTATCTGTCGATCAAAAACAAACCAACACCCTCACTCTCGACTTCAAAAACCCACAAACCCACGCACACCGAAACCAACGCCCACCCCACTCAACCTCATAACACGACTCACACACACACAAGATCTAAGTCAAATCATAACTATCCTCGATCAAGACTCAAACACACAATTAAACAAAAAGAAAGACCTACCCGAGACCTCATTCAGAGATCTTGAAGCCACGCCTTTGTTCTTTATGGATTGATAGTTTCATTTTGTAGATTTGTTTTGGTGGCTGGGTTTTTTTAAATGAGATTTTGTTGAATATACATGTTTTGATAGATGGTCTATCGAATGAGATTTTATGGGTAGATGGTTTTGATCTGTTGATTGATGGGAGCAGATTCTTTTGTTTAATCTGGTAGGTTAAAAAATGAGATATAAGGAAGTGTAGATTTTAAGAGACGGATATTCTAAAGATAGAATTTGGTGGCCGCGTTTCTGTTTGGTGAGGGTATAGGTGTTGAGGAGAGAGAGATAAAAGAGATTAGATTTGACTGAGATTGGCATTATTATTGAGACGACGGAGGAAACAAGAAGAACCCACGTCCATTTTTTTTATTCAAAATAACCATCTTATATTGAGGCCACGTATTTTTTTGTGGGGACATTTGAGGACACGTCTTTGTTTCCATAATCTTAGAATATGTTTTGATAGAGTCACATTTTGGGCAAAGGAAATGTTACGTATATATATATTCCATATACACGTGTGTGAGGTATTTTGATCAAAAATATTTCAATTGGGTGTTAAAGACATGTGTGGGAACACGTGTGTGACTAGATCAAGTGGGTATTCAAAATATTTCGTAGAAAATATTTTGTATATTAGTTTTTAGTACATCGTGTTGAGGCGGGTATTCCGAAAGAACCAAAGTGGTAAAATATTTGACGGGTAAAAACTTTTTGTCCAGTTTTGAAGACAAAAGTGACGAGTCAAAGGAGACAAGATTTGAAAGACAAATATCGAGACAAAGTGACAAAATTATTTTGACGAGACCAAGAGTTTTTTCAAAGGCGTCTTCTTATTTCATCGATAAATAATCCTTACTTTATTTTACATCGAACTTCAATGGAATCGTTGACGGCGACGTTTCAAGAGGGAGAATTACATCAAATGCAAGACAACGCTAGAGAAAGTGGCATCACTTCATTTCGACTACTTCAGTCTCATTTAGTGACTCTTTCATGGCTTCAAGGAGGGAGCGAATTTGTGACACTATTTGGTCAAGATCATCATATATTCATGGAATCGATGTTCATCATCTTGAAACAATTACCAGAGCAACTCAACAATGAAAACTTTAATCACTCTGCATCGGCACTTTCATATAAGGCTCTTGTGACACAACTCACGCCTTTCCTCCAATTCAATATCATCAAGTCTGAAAGTTCAGTGATTTGCCAATCATTTCTTCGAGATACACATACCGAGCTTCGAGATTTCCGTGGTACAATATTGAAACTCATGACATCGGTCTCGTCTTCGATTTATGAAAGATCTTGACTTCAGCAAGCGTATGATAATTGAGTGCAAGAATCTATGATGCAGATGCAAGAGGAGAATGGTCATACGATTGACGCATTGGAGCCTAACGATGGCAAGAGCATGAAATCAGGAGGACAACATAATACCAGTGGCACGTCAGGGAATGTTCACGAGATCTCTTTTGATGACACCTTACCCGTTTTTGACGAAGAGCCTGAAAACATGGTACAATGTAATGTTGTTTATGATGTATATGCTGATGAAATGACGCATATTGAGCATTCTGAACCTAATTATGACAAACATGGGATGGAAAAGAGTGATAGAAATACCACTTCTGATTCATCCGATGTGAGTCATAATAGGGGAGAAAGCGTTCAAAACGCTAAACATCATGATAATTGTCTTATAACTGCTTCCGATTCCAAGATTAGAGAGCTCGAAACGATTGTAGCTCAACAATCAAAAGATCTTGAGGATGCCAAATTAGAATTTTCTAAGAAAACGGACAAATTTGAAACATACTTTGAAAAACTTGAAAAGTCAAACGTTGTTCTTGAAAGGAAATTGGATCAAAAAGTTTTAGATTCTAAAGCTGAAAAGGATAATCTTTTGAAATAAATTCAGTTACTAGGGTCAAAATTGGCATCCCAAGATGAATTGCTCAAAGAGAATGAGACTTTAAAGGCTCAAGTACAGGAAAAGGTCATTGCTATAGCTGCGTTGAAAAACGAATTAAGGAAAAATAGAGGACCTAGTATGGACACTAAGCTTGAAAAACCATCAATCTTGGGGAAACCGCCTACAAATCAGTTCGTCAGACAATCGATTGTCAGACAACCTACTGCATTTAGATCCGAGCGATCACAATCCTCGAGACCGCGGTTTGCCTCCCAAGTTGATACGGTTCATATTTCTAGAACAATCACTCCACCAACTAGGCCTAATGTGACTAAATCAGCTTTAGCAAGACCTAATCACATGATTACCTCTAGTTTCTCTAAGACTAGTTCAAAGAACACGTCTAGAACTAGTTCAAATGATGTGCGCCATGATTTTAGTCAAAGGGAAGCTATTCAAAAGACACAAGTAAGAGATAGAAATTTCAAACCTAGTCAGATGCCTTCTAGTTTACCCAACACTACTAACCATAGCATGTCCAATCCTAGGAGCATCAATCAATCATCTAGGGATTCTAGATCTTACTCGGACATTAAATATGCTACTTATAAAACATGTAGAAAATGTGTCTTTACGGCAAATCATGATTCTTGTGTCAAGAAATTACTTGATGAGGTGAACTCCCATGCTAGACTTAAAACCCAGTGGATAGCTAAAATCAAACCCATGGGTAAAGTTTGGCGCCCCACTGGTAGAACTTTCACTCTTGTAGGAAACGAGTGCCCTTTAACTAGGATAATCTCCGATTCTACTAAGACTGCTAGGGAGGAAATTGAAAAGGATGATACATCACTTAAGCCTGAACTTAAGGTTTTCTATAAAAGGAAACGTTTGCCAGCTAAGACAAGTGAATCATCTACTCAGGTCGCCTCTGGCACAAGAAAAGAGAACTGTGAACCCCCACATGCTTCTAAGATAGATATCGCTAACCCAGGTCAAAGCATGCAAATTCCTAATGAGAATGAAGGTACCAAAGTTGATGTTCCAAAAGAACGAAGCGGTCCAGTCGTTGTATACCGTTCAACTAAGGACACTCTTAGAGATTGGTTGCTGAAGAAGCAGATATAGGAGAAACAAGTATCTCAGGGGATTCATGGTTAAAGCTTACAAAAGGACTTATAGTCACATCACAGACTGTAACTCGTTCATCAAAGAAAGGAAAGTTTATCGCCGATGATAAACTTATCCTAACAACGAGAAATTAATTTTTCTCGGGCTTGAGGTTATATAAAAAACATTCCAAGTTTTTAAGCTCATGCACGATGGTTCATTGTTAAATATCAGACGATGACCCGATCTTCAGAGAAAGGAAAGTTTATCACCGATGATAAACTTATCCTCACAACGAGAAATTAATTTTTCTCGGGCATGAGCTTATGTTAAAAACATTCGAAGTTTTTAAGATCATGCACAGTGGCTTGCAGTCACATGTCATATTGTAACCCGCGATTCTAAGAAAGGAAAGTTTATCGTCGATGATAAACTTATCCTCATTAACGAGAAATTAATTTTTTCTCGGACACGAGCTTACATTAAAACTATTCAAAAGTTTTAAGCTCGTGTAAATGGCGTATAATTATATTTCAGATTATACCCCGGACCTCAAGGAAAGGAAAGTTTATCACCGATGATAAACTTATCCTTACAACGAGAAATTAATTTTTCTCGGGCATGAGCTAATATTAAAAACATTCGAAGTTTTTAAGCTCATGCACAATGACTTACAGTTAAATATCAGACTGTAACTCGGACTTTAATTTTAGGAAAGCTTATCTTTAATGATAACTTATCCTCGTAATGGGAAATTAATTTTTCTCGGTCTTGAGCTTGTATTAAAACATTCCAAGTTTTTAGCTCAGAAAGGAAAGTGTATCTTTTAAATAAGAGAACTTTTCCTCATAACGAGAAATTCATTTTTCTCGGTCATGAGCTTTACGTTAAAACATTCAATGTTTTTCAAGCTCATGAAAACGACTTCTAAGTAAATGTCAACTTAGGACTCGCTCTTCAGTTAAAAGGAAATTTTATCGCCGATGATAAACTTATCCTCACAACGGGAAGTTTACAACTTCTAAGACTTGAGCTCGTTTAGTAAGATATTCAACATCTTAAGCTCAAGTAACTGATTTCCAAAACGTTGGACATATTTTTCAAGAATTTTTCAAAAGGTTTTTCTAAATCTTTCAAAATCGTGTGTTCAAAAATGTTTTGATAAAAAGAGCATGTCTTCTGGAATCGATAATATTTACGATACTAGAAATGTCATTCAATAATGACACGGGGTTGTAAATAAAGTTCGAGCAGAAGTTCAAACGTTTTAAAACATGCTCAAAATGGTTTGCTATTATTTCAGATAGTAACCCGTTTTTAATACTCAAGTCAAGCATTTCACCGGAAAACTTTGACTCAACAACGGGAATTACTTTTCTCGGGCATGGTTTACTTTATAACCATGTAAGGGATTGTGTTTACGTAATAACACAATCTAACACGAATGTATGTACGTGTCAGTGCATTTATTTGTTAAAACAAGAGAAATCTTGTTTTTATGAAGTTATCATCTCCACCAACCGTAGCAATTTACCATTGATATCTACATACTCGACGATGAGACTACTCAAACAACGACTACAGCTCTTTCAATAGAAAACGGGTCAACAATTGAGGGGAGCAATTGTCCAGCATTCAGAATCTTTGACACCGAAAGTGCCAAGTTCACATGTTGGTGTCAAGACAACGATATCAATCGTCCACATGGAGTCAAGAGATAACATCAGACGTGATGAGGTGACCAACATTCGTTGTAACACCCCATTTTGATAAATGGAATGTCACGCGTAATTATGGCGTGTCATCAAAGCATGCAAGGTAAATGTACTAAAACATACATGACCATAGGGAAAACCGGAATCAAACATCGGTTCCCAAACATAAGCCCAAAACATAATAAAGCAAAAGAAATGAATGAAAGACTAGACAAGCATAAATATATGAAGGCAAAAGGAAAAGAAGTCTCTAGCAGCTTCCATCCTATGCACGTCCTCCAAATGCTCGAGTCTTTCCCTAGGGTACCTGCCGTTTTGGGACATGGAAAGGAAAGTAACGGCTGAGCAAAACGCTCAGTGCACGGATATAGACATAGTATGAATGACTAAAACATAATAAAGACTTAATAGCAGCGGAATTGTATAAGTCCTGGAAAACCTGGAACATGTTCATAAAACTGGTTTTATAGTTTGAAAAGCCTTATGTTTATCTTATGAAAACTGTTTAACATATTTTACCATTAGCCAATATAGGTCATGAAAATCCACCGTGCATGAATACTTGGAGGGGTGACCTCATCATGCAAATTAGAGGGGCTGCCTCTAATTTAATATAATGGTTTTTGGGTAGGAGAGATCAGCTCCTTGTGAAGGATGCAAGGCACACACCACATTCACCATGAAATCATGACTAAAACATGTAACTAGGATGCACCCATACGCCCCACATGATAAATATAAATAAATGGCCAAAAGCTGAAAGGACGCCACGAGCAATCACTTCGTCGTGGTGAAGTTATAACATCAGTGCCTCTAATGTTATGGTTATGGTACCTCCATAACTAGGTGAAACTGTTCATGCATGTATATGGCTATAGGTAATCTTAATTAAACATAAGCAATCAAAACGTAACTTATACTACGGGAAAACAGTTGGCTGCATACGGGGAATCCTAATAAGGAAAGAATGTCCATACTGAAAAGAGGGGAACCATACCTTATGTCCAGTGAACGAAGAAGATGAGCTGAGAGAAATCCTACTTCCGTATCACTAGTGCTACATAAATACATACATGAATAAGTATCTGCTTACTAAATACGTAGCTGGTTTTATGTCATGTCTTAGCTTATTTTATATGTTCTTACCATGTTTTACTGTTTTTAAGCCTTAAACCGTGTTTATCTTATATTCTGTTTAATCTGATTAAGTATTTCTGGTATTTCATGTGTTATTATACTTACTGTGTAATAATAAGTAACTTTCCAAAAATAGCAAGTTTCCTAAAATAGAAAGTTTCCAAAAACAGATTTACTGCTTAAAATAGATAAGTTTCAAAAATAGAAAGTTTCCATAAATAGATCAGCTGCCTTAATTAAATAAGTTTCCATAAATAGATTAGCTGCCTTATTTAATTAAGTTTCTAAAAATAGAAAGTTTCCATAATTAGAAATACGTTGGTTAAATAAGCTAAGTATATAAGCCTAAGTGTTTTCATGATTATTTTCTAAGTCATATGATATAATGTATAGTTTAATAATTATTTCATGTAATTAAATTAAACTATAGGTTAAAATATTTAATTAAAGTATAACATGTTTTTAATTAAATAAAGTTAAATACTTAGGTTAAAACATGTATTATTATATATTAATAATATAACCTAAGGCATGTTAATTAATTAGTTATAGTCATGGTTTTTAAATAATTAATTAATTATAAGTCTAAAATATAAAATACTTAGGTTAATTAATTTCATAATTATAACAATTAAAATAACCTAAGTCATGTTATTAAATTAATCATATCATTTTATTAATTTAATTTTTAACGTAAGATCATTAACATAAAAAAAACTAAACATACACCATGAACCGGATCTAGAATCAAAACCTTGAACCAGACATGAAATCGACACCGTACCCCGAAACAAATCGGGGTACCCTGTCACACCCCACCATGGCGGAATATGGGGCACGACGTATGGATATCATCACAACAATAGCGTGCTTATAGAGTTAACTAAATGATATAAGAAATGTCATAAAAATGGTGACACAAATGTCATGACAATATCTCAACAATGCAGGAGTCTAAGTAAGTAGGTAACAGTCCTACCTCTTACACAAGACAAACAAATAACACAAACAAAACAAACATATAGGTGCCAACATGTATCCCTTATCAAAAAAAACATAAAGGTAAACTAAGAAGGAACGGGGATCTCCTTCTATATGCAATCCTAAGGCATCCAAGTCTAGCCACTTCTATCCTCAAGCTTAAACACATTCACACCTGAAAGAGACACTAAAACACGTCAACATAAAGTTGGTGAGAGTCATAGGTTTAGACTCCAACGCTAGATCAGTTACAAGCTGTGAATAACAACCATCAACACAATAACATATGGACAAAGTGTTACAAGTATGCATTAACAACTAGCATTCAAGATAAATCAATCATCACATTTCCAAGGCATCACGCCTTACCAACAACCACAATTACCAAGGCATCACGCCTTACCAACAACCATGGTACCATAGGCGCCCATACACCTATGTACCTATCCCAAGGCCACTACCTTGTCATTTTCCATTGGTGATCACGCTATGTACCTATCCCAAGGCCCCTACCTTGTCAAACCATAATAACTGAGACGGCACGTGTCCCCCGATCCAAATCATACACAATCAAGAATCACATAGCAGTTAATCACATAATGTACACACAAGTCCATCTCAAACCTTAAAAACATTCACAACATCAATTTATAAATAAATCAACACAGTGTCTCTTCCATCCCATCTGGAAGTCAAAATCAAAAGTAAATATGGGACTATGAAACTCACCTGATTACTTCTTCACAAGTCCTCGCACTAGCAACAAGCTAACAAACCAAAAACACACAATCAATACCCGAACCAATCACCAAGATGGCTCATCAACCTATGATGGACATCTAGCCTATTCCCATATAATTACCTCATTGTTAAGTTCTAATCACCCCATTACCCTTCCTTAACAAGTCCCTAACTTGGTTAAGTTTAATAGCTATCCCGTTCATAATTTTACACAAAACAGTCCCAGTTTTAGGTCTCAAAACTTTAAGTCAAACGTCCACTTAAATTTACCCATGGTTTCTGTAAAAGGAATATTCACACTTTTATACATGTTAGTTAAAACCTCCCACTTGCCCTAACCTTAAAGCTACTGTTAAGGCCCAGATATATGTGTATATATTGCTACCTATCCAGATTTCACTAATTTTAAACGTATGAAAAGTTCATTACCATTAGAGGGTCTTACCCTAAACCACAATCTTAGCCCAAGTGCAGATACTAACTAAAACATATAAACCATCTCTCATGTTAGTGAGAAGATCCCAATGAAACCCTAAGTACCCCAAACAACCCAAAACAAAAAAAGAAAACAGGCTGAATTCAAAACTGTATTAACCTCCGACTGTTGTAACCTGTTTCTGACCCACTTCCCGACCTACAATTTAACTCTAGTTTCTTGCATTGAAAAGCCACTTCAAATAGCTTTCCAGGGATATGTGGATAGAAAAATAAGAGTTTGTAGAACTCCCAATATGACCAAAACAATTGACACAAAATTCTGCCCAGTTTTTAAAAACGGGTTTAATCATATTAACCTAATTAATCACCCATAACCCCAATTAATACAAGCCCTAGTTTATGTAATAATTATAACACCATTAATATAACATTAATTTACTGTTTTTAAATTAACCCTAACCTAAATCCATCATAAGATGATTAAAGAAAACATTAAACAATTTAATTGAAAAGAGTATTAAAGATTTTACCTTAGAATTTTGAAAGAAGAAAAATTAATGAAGAACCCTAAAACCACCATTTATGCCGACCAAACCTTGATCTCCAAGGATTTTATGAGTGTTTTGATTAATAAAAAGACTTTATATACTTTCTTAACAAGTCATTGGCCCATGTACAAAAGCCCGGTTCCCTTTTTCCCTATTTTCCCCCTATTCTTTTCTTTCTGCGTTTACAAACCAACCATAACCCTATATTTTTCGTTTTTTTTCTTTTTATTATTAATATATGTATTAATAATATTACCTTAATTTTCCTTAATTTATTTCAGCTCCTAAAGCCTCTAAAACCTCAAAACCGTAAAACTAGTCAAATTTACGCGTTTTACCGTAAAAGACGTAAAATATACAATTTTAATAAAAATCTCAAATTTTGAAATAAACTTTATAACTAAGTCCTAAATGACTTAAAACCATCCCGAAAAATATCCATATGACCAATTTCCTCATCCGACACCTCTAAACGCTAAACCGTAAATCGTAAAAATACGATTTTTTATAATACATATACGTATACGTAAAACCACCAAATAACACCATCTCACTTCATAGTCACTACCATGTGAACTCATGAACATGAAATCATCACACATCGTTTCACTCAAAAGGTACCCCGTACCGGAAATGATATCCAAACCACAATCTATACACACCAATAAGCACATAAACACGTAAAGACACGTAACTAGCACAAAATAAAACTAAGTGACGAAGCTCAAAACCGGGGTTGTCACATCACTCCCTCCTAATAGAAATCTCATCCCGAGATTTACTCCTTAGGATCAAACACACAGACAACAAATCACACGAGGATACTTGTTCTAAAAGAACTCCTCTCATTTCCACGTGAACTTTAGTTCAAGTTTCAAAATACCACATATACAAACCAAAAACAATTAAACTCATTGCCAAACTCTTGACCTTACAGTCAATAAATATTCTAGATGACTCTTTGATAAAACAAAGACTCTCATTAACACAAGTCCCGAATAACCGTACATGCAAAATGCATTCTCAAATAACCTTTACCAATCTCAATACATGAAATGTATCATGTATACAACTCATTTCCCCCAGAAAATTCTATGCTCATAAGCTAATGGTCCGATCTTTCTAAAGATCATAAATGGACCTGCAAAACTCTACATCAACTATTCCATTTTACCAAAACATACCACCCGTTACTATGGGTGAAACTCCCTACATAACTTTGTCACTAACTCTAGTGGTTTCCTCCTTTTCTACATAGCATCCCTTGTTGCTCTCATCCTTTCCACAACCATCATTACCACATTAGTAGCCTCTTTTACCAATTCTAGTCCACAATAGGGACAACTCACCCTATCCTTTCATATAGTGCCTCAAATGGTATTTATCGACTTCGAGTATGATAACTATCATTATATGAAAACTCAGCCATCGCTAACGAGTTTCCTAACTACCTCTAAATAAATCAGTATAGGTCAGTGTCATTTCCTTTTCCACACTACGACAGTATTAGCCTGCTTGTGCTTTATTCTACTCATTAAGCTCTACCAAAGTTTTACCTTCGGTTCCTATCTCGACCTATTTCATTCATGCTTCGCTTCTATACACACTTCCTTCTTCTTCTTCAACTCCTACCATACATCACGATGTGATGCTTCCCATCGTTTCTTCCCTTGCCATAATCCTTCATAAGGCATTCCATACATATTAGGCTAACTTTTACGCAGAACCCTCTATTCCATCACATCCGTACGCAATCCTTCCAACTTCTCAACTATCTGACTTCTTCTTCCTCTTGAAATATGTGATGAATTAGTCAGTCTATCGACTATCACCCAACTCCCATCATACTTAATCCTCCACCGCATTATGTATCCCTTCCACCAACTTCGTTCTTACATCTCCCTTTCTAAGCTGCTCCTATCTATGTAGGAAGTATAGTCTATGTCCCTTTTCTCCATATGATTGTCCAAGCCACGCAACATACATGTTGACGCGTTCTCTGCTTTAGACAACTCAACTCGTGCAACCTACATCCTTCATCCAAACCACCCTAATACATCATCCATATAGTTCAAGTTCATCTCAGCTTCACTTCATTCTTCTTATTCCATGTCTCATCAACCATGCTTGCCTTTCCCAGATGGTACTTGGCCTTGCCATTTTCTTTCATCAGTTAACTCCACCCATCACCTTTGTCAAATGTTCAATCAAGATGATTGAATATGTGTTGGACACGTTCACGATCCGTATAGATCATTCTCCACGTCTCGTACACCAAATTCCTCTAGCATTCTAGGCAGATATAACAGTCCAGCTCTACTAACTAAGTCTATCCAGTTCTTCCAAATCTTCAGTTCCTGCAACGTATAAGAAATCGCCTTTATTGTCGTCCTCGTACACATGCAAATCATTGCTCCGCGTATCGTCATGCTTCGCGAATTCATCCAGTCCTTCCAATAATGCCAAGATCGGCTCATTATCCAATCCACCTCTTCAGCCTCCAAAATGCTTCCTCGTCCTTCTTCACTTCGTCCCTTGCTGGTTCCATGATATGCCATCATCTCTAACTACTCATCATGGTAGACTTAATACTAAAACTCACACTTGAAAATCTTACGTATAATTACACTCCATAACCAACACATACTTTGCCTCACTCTCCTTCTTAGACTTTGAGTAGATCAAGATGTCGTCGATACTCCCGATGACAACTCATTTACATACGTTCATGCACACTCGCTTCATTGACTCCATGAAATCCGCTAGTGCTTTGGCGAAGCCAAATGCATAACCGTAAACCCAAAGCGTTCATACAACATCCTTAGCAGTTTCAACTATGTCCTCCTTGCACCCTCTCTTAGCGACAATACGAATAAATTCCTACCTCGTTCTAGTTGCAAAATTCTACACGTATCTTAAAAGACCGGTACTTCCTCTCATCGGACCACTCAACCTCTTTCCACATCCAATCTACTACTAAGCAACTCAACTTTTATCCGGCATTCCTTGCAATTTCTAACAGCTCTTGTTTTTAAATGACTCCATCAACGATTTGCCTTGGAAAGGCACTAACTACAACTCCTCTCACTTCTCCTACTTGCTCTATTTATGGTTCTACCTCACAGTAATAGGCAAACCTACTAAATTTCAGGAAATTTTCGGAAAACTTACATGCCCTACGAACAATCATAAATACCTTTGAGGTATTATATCCCCTTCCAACACTCTCTATGGCGCGTTACTTGTGCTAGTATCCCACAAATCTCTATTCATCTCCTTGGTACTCCTAAGAGACCTCATGACCACACTAGTTCGTCTACGAACTTCCTTCCTCCCCACTAAGGGTATTCCGACCGTTATCTCATGGTCACCTACTTAAGCGTGTAGGCGCGATCAAGTCTTTCATATGACTACCTCAACGCTCCGAAACAATATGAAACCAAAGCTACATCCTGAATCCACCAGATACGATCAACGAATCAAACCCACGGATAACTAACGACATTTCACGTGCACCAATTAAAACAAGTAAAAAAACCACGAGACTCAAAAGAAAACTCAAACCCAGAACATGTATCAATTCAAAATGACCCATGACAACGAAAAATAATCTAAGAAACACCCAATGGCAACCAAACATATTACGCCCCGCGACATATTATTTAAACCGTGCAAAAGATCAACTTTTCCAAAAGAATATATATCTTATCTTTTTTACTTATTATTACCTCCCACATCTATGTGACTCAAACAATCTACAAACAACCCTCTTGACGAACTCAAAACTCAACTCAAAAACTAGGTATCCCGTGCATCCCAAATCATAAAAATAAACTACTATTCAACTCAACCTTGAATCCTACACTTGTACAAAAATTTCGACCAGGATACTGACCTCCCATGACTATACATTCTGAATATTTGAAAAGTACGTTCCGAGTACATAATTTTTGGCTCTTGAATCACTCAAAAAGCTCTAAAAACGAACAAGTTATGACCAAATCAGTTTTATACTAGTTGTTTTAAAAAGACTAAAGATTAAACTTAGTGATTAATGTAATCCTTTTAAATGACAGATATAATTGTATGTGAAATCTTCATAAACTCAATTTAACCTTGTATAAATAATTATAAATGACGTAAATCGGGTAAACCCAGTTATATAAACTATGTATGTGGAAAGAAATTTTACTCCGCTTTATTTTAAGAAAGTCTTTTAGAATTTAAAATAAATAAGTGTTGATTAAAAAGAAATCTTATGTTACATCTTGTTTCAAACACGACCCCAACACCTTACCCTTATTTTACCGAATACGACCAACTATCTAACCCTATACTAGATTTCCAAGTCCCCTTTTTCCATATACCAACCAAAAGAAATGTAAGACTCAACACAAAAGATTTCATTATCTCAAAAGAAATCCCAGGTTATTTCAATAGACTTAAAACCAAGAACACCGTTTTAAAACGTACACGTGAAATACGAAACTCAAAGAATACGCTACAAGACACAGTTCAAAAGATTCAAAACGTCGTTGAAACTCCACCAAACTCCAGCACCATAAAACACGAACAAACACAAGGTACGTTCAAGTTATAATAACTAGTGAACGGCCATATACCATAACTTAACACATAGTAGTATATATACATCCGCATATGTATACCTATTGAATTCCCCAAACATACTCGTTATCATACACGTAAGTCAGTCAATCGCTTTATACGCTCGTTTTTCCATACGAGTAATCACCATCTCACCGTGCCACAACAAGGCATAAAGCCCACCTCCAAAACCAAACCATATCGTGTGACCCCATAATCACACAACACAACTATAACCCAAAACATATAACACAAAAAGAATGATAGCCATATCATAGGCAGCCATTACATAAACCCATATATTATACGTATACCCAAATTCTCCATCTCATCATATACAAGCATGTACTAACCCTCTTTCATGCAATCATACTTGAGAACCCATTGAAGTTGTGGTACTTGTATAACTATGTTGGCCACCATACTTATACAATTACCCTTCATCCAATGCACTCCCTCCTATGATGACACTTATAAGAATCAATACAACATATAACACATAAATCCATCTACTCACATAAGCTCATAACCACATAAACAATAAGGTCCAAAACTCCATCTATTAAAATAACATAGTAATACTCTTTGAATACGTAAATCCATAGTCTAGCTAAAACAACATAGACTAAATCCAAAAAGAAAACATAATCAGTTATAAGTCATGTCGCCCGTAAGAGTGGAAACAACTTAAAACCCTTCCTATACACCTACTCCTAGTAACTCGAACAACCACACGATTCTTAGGGAACATGACTTAAACATCAAAAGAAAAATAACATACCTCAGGTATGTAAAATAACTCGATTAAAAGATAGAAACTACCTTGTACTAAATTATGTACTATAATGTACAATTTAAGCAAAATACAACAGTGACTAGCGTGGACGATTATGGTTCAACCCGCACTAGTTACAAACCCGAAAAGAAAATAACATGTGACTAAGTATGAACATACTACGGTTCAATCCATACTAGTCAAAACATCGCAATAAATAACATCCAAACACATCAATTAATATAAAATGCACACGTACTCCTATGACGCCTTTATGCAGGGACCCTTAAGCTATAGACTAGGCTACACGACTAGGCAACCTAATTCTCAATAACCATTGTCTCTGATACCATTCTGTCACACCCCACCATGGCGGAATATAGGGCACGGCGTATGGATATCATCACAACAATAGCGTGCCTATAGAGTTAACTAAATGATATAAGAAATGTCATAAAAATGGTGACACAAATGTCATGACAATATCTCAACAATGCAGGAGTCTAAGTAAGTAGGTAACAGTCCTACCTCTTACACAATACAAACAAATAACACAAAAAAAACAAACATATAGGTGCCAACATGTATCACTTATCAAAAAAAAAAACATGAAGGTAAACTAAGAAGGAACGGGGATCTCCTTCTATATGCAATCCTAAGGCATCCAAGTCTAGCCACTTCTATCCTCAAGCTTAAACACATTCACACCTGAAAGAGACACTAAAACACGTCAACATAAAGTTGGTGAGAGTCATAGGTTTAGACTCCAACGCTAAATCAGTTACAAGCTGTGAATAACAACCATCAACACAATAACATATGGACAAAGTGTTACAAGTATGCATTAACAACTAGCATTCAAGATAAATCAATCATCACATTTCCAAGGCATCACGCCTTACCAACAACCACAATTACCAAGGCATCACGCCTTACCAACAACCATGGTACCATAGGCGCCCATACACCTATGTACCTATCCCAAGGCCACTACCTTGTCATTTTCCATTGGTGATCACGCTATGTACCTATCCCAAGGCCCCTACCTTGTCAAACCACAATAACTGAGACGGCACGTGTCCCTCGATCCAAATCATACACAATCAAGAATCACATAGCAGTTAATCACATAATGTACACACAAGTCCATCTCAAACCTTAAAAACATTCACAACATCAATTTATAAATAACTCAACATAGTGTCTCTTCCATCCCATCTGGAAGTCAAAATCAAAAGTAAACATGGGACTATGAAACTCACCTGATTGCTTCTTCACAAGTCCTCGCACTAGCAACAAGCTAACAAACCAAAAACACACAATCAATACCCGAACCAATCACCAAGATGGCTCATCAACCTATGATGGACATCTAGCCTATTCCCATATAATTACCTCATTTTTAAGTTCTAATCACCCTATTACCCTTCCTTAACAAGTCCCTAACTTGGTTAAGTTTAATAGCTATCCCGTTCATAATTTTACACAAAACAGTCCCGGTTTTAGGTCTCAAAACTTTAAGTCAAACGTCCACTTAAATATACCCATGGTTTCTGTAAAAGGAATATTCACACTTTTTATACATGTTAGTTAAAACCTCCCACTTGCCCTAACCTTAAAGCTACTGTTAAGGCCCAGATATATGTGTATATATTGCTACCTATCCAGAATTCACTAATTTTAAACGTATGAAAAGTTCATTACCATTAGAGGGTCTTACCCTAAACCACAATCTTAGCCCAAGTGCAGATACTAACTACAACATATAAACCATCTCTCATGTTCGTGAGAAGATCCCAATGCAACCCTAAGTACCCCAAACAACCCAAAACAAAAAAAGAAAATAGGCTGAATTCAAAACTGTATTGACCTCCGACTGTTGTAACCTGTTTTTTACCCACTTCCCGACCTCAAATTTAACTCTAGTTTCTTGCATTGGAAAGCCACTTCAAATAGCTTTCCAGGGATATGTGGATCGCAAAATAAGAGTTTGTAGAACTCCCAATGTGACCAAAACAATTGACTCAAAATTCTGCCTAGTTTTTAAAAACGGGTTTAATCATATTAACCTAATTAATCACCCATAACCCCAATTAATACAAGCCCTAGTTTATGTAATCATTATAACACCATTAATATAACATTAGTTTACTGTTTTTAAATTAACCTAACCTAAATCCATCATAAGATGATTAAAGAAAACATTAAACAATTTAATTGAAAAGAGTATTAAAGATTTTACCTTAGAATTTTTGAAAGAAGAAAAATTAATGAAGAACCCTAAAACCACCATTTATGCCGATCAAACCTTGATCTCCAGGGATTTTATGACTGTTTTGATTAATAAAAAGACTTTATATACTTTCTTAACAAGTCCTTGGCCCATGTACAAAAGCCCGGTTCCCTTTTTCCCTTTTTTCCCCTATTCTTTTCTTTCTGCGTTTACAAACCAACCATAACCCTATATTTTTCGTTTTTTTTTCTTTTTATTATTAATATATGTATTAATAATATTAACTTAATTTTCCTTAATTTATTTCAGCTCCTAAAGCCTCCAAAACCTCAAAACCGTAAAACTAGTCAAATTTACGCGTTTTACCGTAAAAGACGTAAAATATACAATTTTAATAAAAATCTCAAATTTTGAAATAAACTTTATAACTAAGTCCTAAATGAATTAAAACCATCCCGAAAAATATCCATATGACCAATTTCCTCATCCGAGACCTCTAAACGCTAAACCGTAAATCGCAAAAATACGATTTTCTATAATACATATACGTATACGTAAAACCACCTAATAACACCATCTCACTTCATATTCACTACCATGTGAACTCATGAACATGAAATCCTCACACATCGTTTCACTCACAAGGTACCCCGTACCGGAAACGATATCCAAACCACAACCTATACACACCAATAAGCACATAAACACGTAAAGACACGTAACTAGCACAAAATAAAACTAAGTGACGAACCCCAAAACCAGGGTTGTCACATACCCCGTGTCTTGAGGCTGCCGTGGGACCCACACACACCAACTGAGACCATATATGGTCTTGGTGATGGTCGGTTGGCCAAACCGAAACCCCTTTGGGTTCGGTGTAGGCCGGCGGCCAAAAACAAACACCCCTTAAACATACTTTTGATTTTATTAAACCCCCAAACCATGTTAGATCCATGTTTATTTATTAGGTTTTTGTAAAAACATAACATGTTCTTGATTTATTAAAAGATCAAATCAAAAGAAAAAGCTTAAAAAGGATTTACCGAATTCGTGGATCAAAAGGACGAAGAACAAACACGATCACCAACTAATAATCCAAGATCCAAGATCAACAACCACCTCCTTGTGGTGTTCTTAGGGTGTCGGCACAAAAAGAAAAGGGAAGGAGGAGGAGGATTTTAGGTTTCTGTAAAATTCTTCTGTAGAAAAAAAATGAGTAGTGTAATTTTCCTTAACCTCCTTTTAGTAAAAATTGATGGGCTAAGCCCATCCTCCCTCCTTAATTTCGTGGTAATGGGGCCCACAAGGGGTAACCCGAATGTTTTCCGTGTCTAATTAATAAGTGTGTTCTCGTGTTCGTGTTTTACGTGTTTGTTCGTGTTTATTTGTGTTCGCGTTTTGTGTGTTCTCGTTAAATAATTACTGTGACCTAATATATTTATTTACGCTCGTAATAAATATATATATATATAATTAATAATAGTTCGTGATTTAATTACGTTCGTGATTTCATGATCGCATGTTCGTGATTAATTACTGTCAAATAATTATTGCGTGTTCGTGCGTAGTAAATACTTATCGTGTACTAACACGTACGTAATACGTAATATCCTAACACGTAAACGTAATCATACTATAAAAGGAAAGTTTTAATCTAGTACGTACGATCTTAAGGGTACTATTCATGGTAAAAGCATGCGGGTTTTACAACTCTTCCCCCCTAAAAGAATAATTCGTCCCCGAATTATAGATAACGTAACTGGAAGCGAAACATACCCGAATCAGACTGGAAAGGTATGCAAAACAACGGAAATGAAGGTGACATGGTAGAAGGGAACGTGGAACGTGACATGTCTTGAAAAGACATGGAACGTGACGTGACTGAAATGACATATCTAATCGATAAGAGAAAAACGGATAAGAAGTCTGGATGAACTTGTCTGTTTCCAAGTGGCTTCCCTCTTGGAACGGTTCCTTCATAAGATCTTGACACGAATGATAAGTCTTGGTCCTCCTGACCTTGACTTGGAATACAAAGAAGTTCTTGGTTATCAACGTAAGGTAGATCCCCTAAATTCGATCGAGGGAATAAGAATTAATCGTGTAAGAGTAACTGAAACGTTACGATGCAAGACAATCTGACTTAGCTGATAATTAGAAACGATGCGCGAGACACAAAGAAACGTAGTACGTGAAAATTTTTGAACGTGAAACGTGAAAAATTTTGAACGTGCTACATGGAGATATGGCGAGTGTAGTATGAGTAAACATATCGTGATCCATGATACGTGTAACATATCTTGATCATGATATGAGGAACGTGGAATGAACATGACATGTGAAACATATCGTGATCATAGAATACAATGGCGGTAACGCCAAACGCTACAAGGTGAGATGTAGAGTATGACGTGAAACATCTATCTGATGATGGAGAGTTATACTAAACTTGGGTCTGGTCTCTCAAGTTCTTGCAAAACTTCCCAGAACGAAATGAACGTAAAATCGTAAGTCAAGATACCATCATGAATGTGAATGGTGTCATGAACGCGAGCACGAAAACAAGTCGTGAAATTAGAACAAGGACGTGGACGTAAACTAGGAGCACAAATGCGAAACTTTGCCTGTCCCTATAACTAAGGGATTACCAAGTGATCGGATGAGCCTTGGCGTGAAATGTGTCCGATCAATCCATTGATTCTGAAATCCATACGGATGTAAGGATTTTGCAGACTTGATCAAACTGTTGGCAATAAAACAGATAGCATCTTGCTTTTTTGAGTTTGCTTTAATCTGGTAACCAAAATCCGTGGAGATCTTGTCCCATTTCAATTCACAATTTCAGATGATGAAAACGTCCCAGTTTGTTGGTGTCCTATCTTAACCTGTTGGTATGTCAGGTACTTAGATATGAACATAACTGTATCTTGCTTCGTAGGACTTGATACATAGGAGTTTGCGAATTTCTGAGTTTCTGAATCTAGACTTCTCCTAGCGTAGGATTTTCTATAACACCTAATGTAGTGTAGGGTTCTCTCCTTTACGCATAATCTGAGTCATGGTAAGATTAACCATGCAAATCCATGTGATCCAGCGTGTCACTGTAATCAAACATAATTGATATTGGAAAAATTTCCAGGGTGAAATTTCTCTTGTCATAGAATTTGCAACATAGTGCAAATATGGTCTTCCTGTTCTTCTTCAAGGCTTAAAGGAAATCATGTTATCCTCAATGAAAACACTGATTAATTTGCTTATGAGTTCATGGAAGCTCAATTTATTAAGTCCATAATGCTGTTGGAGCATTGATGAGACTAATTCAAAATCATAAATCTAGCATGACCGAGTCGTGCACGAATAGCAGTCATGGACATGTCCTGCTCTTTCACCCGTCACTATTGGCAGCATGATCATGAATTCGATCTTGGAAAAGTGATTAACACTATAAGGTTGACTGGACATGTTGTCAATACGTGGAGGAGAATAACGGTCATGAATGGTGATTTGTTTAAAAATCGACGATAGTCGACACATAATCTTATGTTACCGTCCTTCTCCTTGAAGGTTCTTCTGGAGTGTAAGGGATAATTTTGGAACAATCCGTTGGTTATGCGTACAAGGACTTCAGTAGCCGTGTCTTACTGACAGCTAGAAGGTTTAGCAATCACGGCTAACAAAGCACGTGCTTGGAAAGCATAGATAATTTGTACAGATTTTCCTAATGGAAAATCAAGCTGAATGTATTCAGGAGCCTGAACACTACTGTACATAATTATGAAGCGTAGCATGGTGTGCTGTTCATAGTCCATAATTAGGATAAAATTCATCTCGTGTCTGTCCGAGGAAATGCGTTAGCAGCTTGGATCTCATCATTAAACTGAAGGAAAACCTTCGTATGTGTGGGAATACGAAAGGCGTCCTTCATGGTCATGAATATATGAACTATGGTGAAAGAAATGAAAGTGACATCGGCAACGTGACAGTTCTCACTGATGCACCGATAATGGTATTGAACTTCTTGTGGCCTGATTAATACATGGCACAACAAAATAGATATACCCTTGGAGGGTACCCTGAATTTCTTAGAAATGTTCCATAGTTGGACGTGAGTTATGTGTCTTGACTCGTTTCTTGGAACTATAAGCATGACATATGTCTTGACTGGTGTCTTGACATGTGTCTTCAGGAGGTATACGTGAGACATGTGTCTTGACTGATGTCTTGACATGTGTCTTCAGAAAGTATACGTGAGACATGTGTCTTGACTGATGTCTTAACATGTGTCTCGAGATGTGAAATGATACAGGGCTTTTGACACCCCGTAAGAAAATTAAGATTAGTTTTAAGTATGTCTAATCGAATTGATCTTAGTTCTCTATGTGACTCAGTTTTATTTTGGTGGAACAAATATTTTTGGTTGGTTTTAAATTTAAATGTGCAAAGACTTAAAAGTAGATGTCGTTGAAAGTAAAGTGGCGTCAAAGTAAAGTGCTTGAAATTAAATCTAAGTCTAATTAAAAGAAAGTGCGATATTTAAAAACGTGACGGGAAATAAATCAATTAAATGACTAAAAATAAAAGCGTGACGGAAATTAAAATTAGACGAGTATTAAAAACGTAAACTAAAAAATTAATCAAGACAAAACATGTAAAATACCCTCCAATCGGAATATATTCCGATTGGTGCACAATCACCTCAGATCGGAATAACGGTCGGCCCCAAATCGGAATGCTGTCACTCACCCAATCGGAATAACCAACACCTTCAGATCGGAATGTTTGCCTTACCTTGATCGGAATAATGGTGGACCTGGTCGGAATGCTGATCGGAAAACTCTAATCGGAGTACTATCACTGGTCCAATCGGAATACTGAACATGCACCTCGATCGGAATGAGGAATGAAGATACCAATCGGAATGTTTGTCACTTACACTCGATCGGAATACCACTACCTTAATCCAATCGGAATACCAAGAAACACCTCCAATCGGAATGTTAAAACCCTTTTCCGATTGTCACGATCGGAAAACGGGGAAAAGT
Organism: Glebionis coronaria; assembly: GCA_025667525.1. Lineage (NCBI taxonomy): Eukaryota > Viridiplantae > Streptophyta > Magnoliopsida > Asterales > Asteraceae > Glebionis > Glebionis coronaria. Next base: position 177,716,225 of record CM046874.1, read on the forward strand.
ACATAAAATAAGCTACACAAATAAGCTAAGTTTCTAACAAGCACAATACTAAATCCTAAGGTAAAAACGTGTAAAAATAAGCTACGAAACTGAAAGTTAAAAACTTTTAAGACACGAAATTAATAAACTTTAAGAAAAACAACTTTTTATATAAAAATAACTTTTGTAAAAACTATATAAACTTGAAAATAAATCAAATAAGCTATGAAAATAAGAGATTTAAAACAATCAAAAGCATAAAAATCAAATCTTTAAACAACTTAACAAGATGAAAACGTGTAAATAAAAGATTAAAGAAAGGTAGAAGAAGATTAACAAGATAAGGTAAAGGTGCAAGTAATTAAAAGAGACACTTACTTGAAAATTAAAGGTATTAAAGGTGCAAGACAAGTAATTAAATGTGCAAGTAATTAAATGTGCATAAAATAAAGGTGGAAGAACTAGTTTGTCAATCTAGCCAACAAAATGAAAAATGATTAGCTAATGACTATATATAGGGGATTAGGGAGGTGGTTTAGAGGAAGCTTCCTCCTCTCCTTCCTTTCTTCTTAATTGCGCCATCAAGTCCTTTCTTCTTAATCTTTTTGTTAATCTTGGCATGTGATGACTTTTGGCTCGGGATTTCTTTGGACTCGTCTTTTAATTCTACGATAAATAAGACTTGAGTTCCTCGGCTTTAAGTAAACTTCCGTCTTTTGACTTTTTCTTCGATAAATCTTCAGAATTGGTCTTGGACTTCCGTTCTTTTTGCACTCTTGACTTCTTGGCTTCGTCTTTCATCCTTTTCTTCAATAAAAGTCCGTAAATACCCGTGAATGTCTGTGTTTTCTCCACTTTTCACCTTTTCGTCCTAAATCACAACAAAAACACAAACCACGCATAATTCCGACATAAAAGACATAAAATACGCGTTTTGGTCCGGTTATTATTGTAATTAAGTGGTAGAAAAGATGTGTGTTTTCACACATATCATGAAACAAATATAACCACAATATAAGGTTATTATGCCAGAATTGGCAGATCGGTTGGACAACTAATCCTTGTATTTCTGATCACGTCCGTGGCCAGAGTTTCGGTTGCGATTTCTAGGATAGTTGCTGTCATAGTAGTGGTTACTATCGTCCTGTCTGTCAGTTCCATAATGGTCATTCTCATGACCGTGATTCATGTAACTATTCAGCTGAGTGGCCGGCTGGTACCGGTTTGCACTCATATGGCTGAAATGACAGCCGAATGACGTGTGACATGTAACTAAGAATTAGGGACAATGATTGATGGGAATCGTCTGATGGTGAAGCATCTTCTCGTCAAATTGCTTTGCTCCGACGCCTTTGTCTTCGTCTTGTAGGATCTCCAGGCCTTGAACAGCATCCGCATCTCGTAGCGTCTCCGAACGTCAACAGCATCAACCTTTAGTAATGTTAGAAATACATTTTACGTATATTAGAAGTATCGGTCACTCCACAATATTATTTATGTTGTAATAGTTCGTAGTTAACAAATAGTTGTTAGTTGCTTATTAAGTTAAGTAAGAACCGGTCCATGGGCTTGTCATGGACCGGCCCAAGCCCAATGTAAGCTTGGAAGTATAAATACCCCTTTCCACCATGGAAAGGGGTTGGTTGTTGTCATTTGTTCTAGTTCCATTTAATAAAATACACATAGTTTCTCTCACTTTCTCTCTCTAACTTTCTCTCTCTAGAAAACAACAAACCCCTTCATAGATTCATAGGTTATCAATATTCTACATTTGGCATCAGAGCCTCGGTTCTATCCTTGGATCGTGTTTATTTATGCGATTTGGTGGTCTAATTCATTCTTGTGTCTCGTTTATATTAATTCTGTCCTTTATCACAAATTTTTTTTTTGTCACGTCTCATATGTTTTGTCTAATCTGTCCATTCCGTCACATGTTTTTGGGGTCTCAAGCATATTTATTTGTGTCTCGGTTTCATCATCTTTCTCATGGTCAAAATAATACTAATCTGGTTAATGTTTCTGGGTGTCTAAATTTTTTCTTGTCTATGCAAATAGATAAGGACAAATATGCAGATCCACTATTTTAGGGTCCTTCAAAACCCTTTTCAGATTGGGTTTCCGACAACTTATTCAGATTGACATTCAGATTGGGTTTTCATATTGACATTCAGATTGACTTTCAGATTGGCTTTCAGATTGACTTTCAGATTGGTTATTCCAATCGGGGTGTTCGTTTGATTCCGATGACGTAAAAACAAATATTCCGATTGGACGTTACTTTGACTAAAAAACAATAAATATTCTGATGACACTCACTTAAACATTCCGATTGGATTGTTTTTTACATTCCGATTGGACTGTTTTTGTTAAAGACTTGTGTACAAAAATGTGACTTAAAACCAAAATCAACCCAACCGAGTCAACTCGGTAATTACCGAGTTGACTCAGATCACTCACTGAGTCGCCATAACTCTTCATTGACTCAGTCAACCCAACTGAGTTTAACTCACTGACTCGACAAACTCATTCCATCCTTATATCATCTCAACACCAATTCTAACTTATACCCATCGACACCTATCCCATCTAGACTCACATAAGAACAGAAAAATTAATCTCGATCTCAGCTTCATTATTTTTTTCGTGTTTTGCACATGCAACCATAGATCTATTAAGATCTTCCACACGAAATTAATTCCTCCATCATAGATCTGTCATTACTTTTCGAATTAAAGATGGATTAATAACAAATATGTTATAATCCATTCCTTGATCTCGATTTGACAAACACAAAACGAATTTATATACGAATCATATGTATGATTTATAACATTTTTTGTTATTATCACATCACTGATTCGTTTAAATTAAACACATGCAAGCAATATCGACCTACCCGAGACCTCCATTTTCAAGATCTTGATGACCCACAACAATGGTAGTCATTTAGGATGAACTTCATCAGCATATAATCATTCGAGACTGATTTGGAATTTTTGTTTTGAATTCGTGTGATGAGATTCATGAGGTGATTTGGTTGGAGGTTTTGAGAAAAGATGAGATGATTTGTTTTTGGTTTGTGTGAGAGAAGAAGATGGGGGACGGAGCAAACTAGGTGTGGGAGTTTGGTATGGGACGGAGAGTTTGAGGGAATGAAAAGGTGGGGCGGAAGTTTCTATGAATGAGAGGATTTAGGGATAAAATATCTGTGAGGTTATTTAGGGTTGGGAAGGTTATTTAACTCAAAAGTCTTGGACCGGGTTAGAATTGGGCCGAGGGTCAAGCCGGGCTGAACAAAGCTGGGCTGGTATTTCATTTGGACACTAACATGGTTGGGCCGCAAGTTTGTTTCAACTCACAATATATACAAGTTTTTATTTCAAAATTAACTACTTTGAATAAAAATTTTGTGCATATTGTCGGGATTTCATTGTGACATCGGGTCGAGACAAAAAGTGACGAGACATTGTTAAGGAGTATGGATGCTCAAACAAACAAATTCCTTTTTTGAATTTGTAGTTTTTTTGTTGCATTTGTGGTTCTTTAATGTTTTCTTGACACTGATTGGGTGAAGAGAAATGTGACGCGACAAAATGAAGTGACAAATGTGACAAAAATTTATTTTGACGAGACCAAGAAAGAATGGGCGATTTTTTAGTGGCTTCAGATTTTGTTTGATCGGGTATTAATTACGTGACGTTGAAGACGGATTTTTCGAAGGCGTGTATTTATTTTATCTTTTACTAGATAACTTGCTCGTGCTTAATCCTAGAATGAAGACTTGGTTATCTGGTTTCCAGGTTCGGGGTGGATGGTTGATGACTCGGATAACTATCACTTAAAGGGGTTACATTGTTGTACTCAGTGTCACGCGCTTAGTCGACGTGGATAATTTCAAGAGGTGTTGTGCTTATAGACTTCTTAAGTGATGCATTGAGTACTTAGAGATTTCTCCACCGTTCTTCATTCAACAATAGTGCAAGCTTAAGTCACAAGATCGAAGGATTTTTATTCAGCTTCACGTTTGATGTATCTGGTTCATTCTTTCAGTGGTCACTTCAAATTGCTTTCATGTGGGTTGGTAAAGGTGGCCTTGGAGAGTTTATGAGAAGAGATTTTCGATCAACAGCTGATTCTCACAAAATATATAATTCAGCTTATTTATTATTCTCACGAGATTTCAGGTTCATGTGCGTACAATTTATTGATGGTTCCGAGTTTCGAAACCATCAAGGGGGAAGAAGAAGACACATTGAACGCACAACGAGTACACGTGATGAACTTCATACCTTCTTTTGATTTGAAGATATTTCGGGATGAAATTTGTCATAGCCGCAGAGAAAATCAGTGTTTTAACTCGTGTCGTTATCAATCTCCATACGGTACACTACTGATTCGAGGTTTAATTGTTTGATTGTTGCAATTATTCATCATCATTATCCTATATGCATTCCCGGGACTTAATTGACTCTGGTGCATCTCCGGAAGAAGACGTGTGCATTTCCGGGACTTAATTGACTCTGGTGTTACGATGTCAACTTCATGAATGGGATAAAGTGTCCACTTCAGTATTTGAGCTTCATAATTGGGATTGATTTACCTTCTTCAACTATGTGGGGGAAGAAGTGTCTTGATTCTTTCTGGTATGCATAACTTGAATTCTCAGGGGGAAGAAAAATTCAGAAGAATTATTCAAGCGTGAGATGAAAAGTTGTTGATCTACTTGGGGGAAGCTATTTAAAATGCTTCTACATCAAGTTTACGTGGCATGAATTAGGGGGAAGCTAATTCAGAAGCTTCTCCTTAACCAGAAGTGTATGGGTTACTTAGCTCGTGCCGTTACAGTATTTCTACTACAAGTTACTTTAAAGATGAGTCGTTTTGAAGACGAAGGCCTCAGAAGACTTCATCAGCATTGGATGCTTCATGAAAGCTCTTGTTCTTAACTATTTTGTACTTGTTAGGAAGAATATTGTAAGGAATTCTACACGTCGTCCCATGGGGGAAGATTGTTGGAAACTCACTTTATGTGACGACATTTAAGAATTCCCGTTAGTTATCATAGTCACACACATTTAGACTAGACTAGGCTCTTTGTATAGTTTAGGTTGTGTGCGTGACTATATATACCCCTCCTTAGCTTCCAAGGAGGGGTGTTGATTGTATTTTGTTCATTTGGGAATACACAAACTTTTACTCTCAACCTCTATTTCTCTCTCCCTAAGCCATCAATGGCTTCCACCACCATTTACCACCACATTAGACCATCGGATCCATTTTATCATTTCTACACAAGTCGTTATCACACTGAAGAAGCTGATGACACTGTGGATCTGAGGCATGAAGGACCGTCTATTGGTGTGATTCCGGGTCCTATTCCCGATTATCTTCTGACGGAGAAAATCAAAGGTTCTGCTGATTACAAGCTACTGCAGCTAGAAATCAAGAAGCTGAAAGCAAACCTTCAGACTGGAGAAGACTCGTCTACAACGGTTAAGAGTAAAGGTAAACGCAAACAACCAGCTGCGTTACCTGAACCCGAAACCAAGAAGAAGAAGACAGAGGGTAAGAAGGGAAAGGGTAAGGCTGATGAGATGGTTTTACGTGATGAAGAAGATGTTGTTGATCCGGCTCTTGACAAGACAGAGAAACAAATGATGAAGATAGCAATTCAAAGGAGTAGGAAAGATACTGGCGGTAGTGGTTCAGGTGCAAGGGTAAATGTTGAAGAAGAGTACCAGGAACCAGATGATGTTTATGAGTTTGGGTCACCTGAACATTATTCCACTTCGAAGGAGCCATCAATCCCTATTTCAGCAAGTGTGGAAAAGGAGTCTGTTGCTCCTACGATCATGGTGTCAACCCAACCTTTAGCAACTCAACCTCCACCAATACAACCCTTACCAACAAGACCGGCTTCAACACCATTTCTTCCACCACCTATAACTCCCATCCTTAGTACCGCAGTAACAACCGAGCCTCTTCAATCAACCCAGAGCAGCTCTGCAACATCTACAATGGCTGCATTGGTGATGGCCGAAATGTTGGATAAACATGTGGATAATCACAAACGAGAAATGGATGAACTTCGCCAAGAGTTACAAAGACGAGCTCAAAGTGAAGAAGCATCTAGGAGAGCCCAAGAGGAGATGATTGCTAGGTTCGCTGCAGATATGGAGTTGACTCGAAAAGCACATGCAGAAGAACTAGCTCGGGTTAAGCAGGCTGAGGCTGATAAGCATGCTGCACGTATCACCAGACTTCAAGCGATGAGGGATAAATATAAGGAGCAAAAAGAAGCACTTGAAGCCTCTGTGGAAGAAAGAGTGCAAGAATCCGTTGAATCCATTATGCCTAAACTGCGTGATGAGTTGAAGACGCTAGCAGCTGATAACTTGTTGATCAAGTCATCCAATCCTTCAGAATCCGCCTACAAGATTGCTTATGACTTGACGGATTTTGAATTGAAGAAGATCCTTAAGGCTCGTATGGTGGAACTTGGATCGTTTGATAAGTCTAGGATTCAACGGGCTCTATACAAATCCCTGAATGATGCTATCATGGAGGATGATAGGTTATTCAAAACGTTTGGAAGTGTGGTACCTTATCACATTCTACCTGAAGAAGAAAGGGAAGAAAGTGAGCAGGAAGAGGGTACTGGTGAAGAGGAAGAGGAAGAAGAAGGAGAAGAAGAGGAAAAGGATGACGATGATGGTGATGATGAGGATAAGGATGAGGATGATGATGACGATGATGATGATGATGATGATGATGGCGATGATGGTGGTGATGGGAATGAGGAGAGTGATAGGGGGAGCAACGGGGATAACAATGAGGATGATGATGGGGGTGAACAGCCTAAAGAGGGAGATAAGGTTACCAGCTCTAAGAAAACTGCTAAGACTGGAACCAAGTCCAAGAAAGATGCAGCACAAAAGGACAAATCAACATCCTCGGAATCAAGACGATCTAAGTGGCGCCACGATGTGAATGCTACTACGGCGTCATCGATTCCCGGTACCTCTATTGCTGTATCTTTACCTATTACCACTAACCCCATTAGTCCTGTTGTTGTTGCTCCTGTGATTGCAGAATCAGTAACGGAACCCGAAGCTGCACAACACTCACCAGTTCACGACACTGCCGAAATGCCTGAGTCAGAACCAGCAGATGTTCGAGCTTCTACTCCTCTACAACAAGCACAACAATCTACGGTTCCTGAACCAAGCACACGAGACTGGGCAGACACGTTGGAAATAGACGAGACTGCACCACCACAGGCTTGGATCACGGCAGCAGCACAATATGACCCGATCACAGACGCTGACAAAGATGTGTTGTATCTCCGTATCCGCAGTCCGATTGACTTATGTGCATTTCTTGCTCATGAGTATAAGACTTCGGTTACTCCATCCTTGGTGAAGAAAGCGCTGAAGGACAAGAGACTTCGTGCCAACACCCGGTTAACCCGAATGGAGTTCGAGTATTATGCCGATGAGATCCTGAAGGCTCTGAATAACGTTCAACGGCCAGGACTTCATGAATCAGAAAGAGCTCCACCTCCAATGGATCCTTCTCAAGATAATCAGATTGCTCTTGACTTCTTCGTCACCAATGATCTTGTGTATCTTCTGAAGGGGTCATCAAAGTACGCAACCTCCCTGACCTTGCTGAAAGCTGCCAACTGGGGGACAATACCCTTTATCGAGGAAAAGGTAAACCGACTCTGGGTCCCAAAGATAAATCGTAATTATGATATGTATGCTGTCATAGGTGCATCTCATTGGGACGAACGAGTCCGAAGGGCGTACAGGGGTTGCTGCCTAGTCAATTCTGGAAGCAATGTTAGATCCGACATCCGCATCTCCAGCATCTTAGGGATGAAAACTGAAGCCAAGAATGGCTATTATCATGTGACGGAGATTCGTTTGAAAAGGGAGGATGACAGGGAATACAAAATCCAGCAGGGAGATTTTTCCATCATTCGCCTTGAGGATATCGAAGATATGCTGCTTCTGATGACCCGAGATCAACTCACACATATTCCTCGTGAAGACCTCATTGCTTTGAATACAGCACTTCGTATGTTCACACGAAGCGTTGTCATCAAGACACGAGTTGAAGATCTTCAGTTGGGAGTCGAAAGCTATCAAAGGAAGCTTAACCTAACCCGTCCAGTGAATCAAGTGCTACCTCAACATGTAGAAAGATGTCCCTATACCGGCATTTCTGTCCCGAATTACGGCATTTTCTACTTCAACAGTCGAGGTTTGATGAAGTTTATGAGGGTGGGTGAGCTCCATAAGTACAGTGATGGGACTCTTCTACAAGTCAGAGGAAAGTTGGAGCTTCTGAACTCGGGTGGGACTTTGCCAGAGATGACGGAGGATTGGCATCCGGGTTACCGGCAAATGGCAAAGTACGTGATCAAGAAGATTGATCAAAAGCTCCGTGAACGTAGATTGATGAGGAGCTTGGAAAGATTCGTTGGTGGAAGACCATATCTAGTGCACCACAAGCTACTGCAACGATCCATCTAAGGGGTCGTACATTTCAGGTCCACTTTATATTGGTTTTCAATTGTGAATATGTATATTTGTGAATATTGTGCTTTTGCGGCTTGATGTAGTGTTAAGGTGTGATAACTTTTCAAGAATTTCTCACGAGATTCTAAATCTTTCAAAATACATCACACTAAAGCACTACAAATATCCCTTATTAAATTAAGGGGGAGCAATAACTTGTTCTATGGCCAAACATCGATTTCATTTTTACCCAAAGACCGGTTAATCCATTCAATATCCCAAATATTAATGGTTAACATTTTGGATAAGGGGAGAAAATGGGATTAAGGAGACGTAAGTGATACTTGGCTAAAAGATGAAAAAGACTTAACGATTATCCAACTTAATATGTGTAAAGCACGTGTTAAGGGGGAGCGTTTTTGATGAACAAAACACCTAAGGTACAAAAATTTTGATTTCAATATCACAAGTACCTTAGGTGATTTTCAATGATTTTTCATGGTGGCAATTCCTTCCCAAAACACGCTTAATTCACGACGGATGTGGTGACAAAAGGGTGGTAGGAATAGGTTTAGTCCAATGATTCATCAGAGCCGATGGAATCTTCCCAAGGACAATTCCCTAGATAGAATTAGAAGTCCTAGGAAAGATGGAGAAAGAATGTGAACGTAGCTGAATGCCGACCAAGTACTTAAGCTAGCACTGGAACAATCACAACAAGGTGCTAGTGATGACGTATTGGTAAGCATTGAAGGGGTTGAAGAATGAAAAAGAATTGTAAAGATAAAGGGTGTAAAGAAAGAAGCCCTCCTTACAACTTTAGGCAGAAACCGGGTCAATACATATGCTATTGAGGTCATTTTTGCTAATGATTCTCGGTATTGAAGAAAGACATCATGGACCCAGTGATGTAATGCACAACCCTTCCCAGCTAACTCAAATATCTCTCAAAAGGTATTTGTTTTAATCACACGGAGATCAACACGTTATCTATTGGTTTATTCACTCCGAATAGACTGGTATTGAAAAGGTGGCACTCCTCTCCAGCCATCGCTCACTAAATCAAAACGCACAATCGAGTCTAGAGCCAAGAGATCATCAAAAGTCTCATTAGGACACTTTCCATTTATTCCTTGCTTTCTCACACACTATGAAAAGTAAGAGATTTTCATGAGTCCTACGCAGTATTCCTGTAATATTGCCAGAACATCCGAGTAATACGCAAGTATTACAATGAAGATGGAAATCCTGCTTGAGCCAACATCAAACAAGCTCATGGTAGGTTACACATGCGGTTCTTTTAGAACCAATCTTGTGAAAAACTGGAAGGTAACAGTGGTTTAATTCTTAATTGAACTTAAACTCGTTCCAGGCCTCTTCGCATTATCATATGATCTTGCCAGAACACTCAGAGTGACTCTTTATTGACCACAGTGACGAGTGGAAATCCTTCTAGTGTTAACATCAAACAGCACTTGGTAGGTGACGTGCAAGATTCTTTATGAATTGAGCTCGTGACAACTGGAAAGCAACGATGGTGAAAATCTTAATTGAAGTTCACTTGTTCCAGGTTTCATGAATTGACGGCTTCAAATCACAAGGATAATTTATCCAAGTGATTCACTCTTTATGTTCGCAGTCAGCTTTGGACGGTCGAATAAAGAGAACGGGTTTACCCGCGAAATCCTGTCAGGAAGTTACTTAATTGAAACTATCCGTCACGGGTACGATATCTAATATCATCCAACGGTCTTCACCGACCGGAGGTAAAATGCTACCGAATTAGAATAAAATGTTCAAAGCCATTTTATTCGTGTCGTTGCTGTGTACCTGTTAAAGACGGTGGCGTTGCTGTGTACCTGTTGAAGACGGTGGCGTTGCTGTGTACCAGTGAAGACGGTGGTGTTGCGGTGTACCTGTAGAAGTCGTTCCCACATGCTTATGTTTTTCTGCATCAAAGTTTAGCAAAAATTCAAGAAAGTACAAGATAAAGTCTTCCGCTGTACCAAACTCTGAAACTTTCAAGAATTCAACAAAAAGACATAAGTGTGTGGAACATGGAGTCACGAGAAGGCAAATTCACAAGAGAGGCAAAGATCGCACGTGAAAGGCCAAAGAACAATGCTCTCAAGCCAAAGCCAAAAAGATCAAACCAACATATTCACAACAAAAGAAAGAAAAGAAGAAAAGACTACGAGCTAAAGAACGAAGACTTAGTATAGTATGCTAGGTTTAGAACTTTGTAACGTGGAGTGACCTCCCTTAGGGGGAGATTGTTAGAAATACGTTTTACGTATATTAGAAGTATCGGTCACTCCACAATATTATTTATGTTGTAATAGCTCGTAGTTAACAAATAGTTGTTAGTTGCTTATTAAGTTAAGTAAGAACCGGTCCATGGGCTTGTCATGGACCGGCCCAAGCCCAATGTAAGCTTGGAAGTATAAATACCCCTTTCCACCATGGAAAGGGGTTGGTTGTTGTCATTTGTTCTAGTTCCATTTAATAAAATACACATAGTTTCTCTCACTTTCTCTCTCTAACTTTCTCTCTCTAGAAAACAACAAACCCCTTTATAGATTCATAGGTTATCAATATTCTACAAGTAACATCTCCAAGTTGTGAGCGGCATCAGCAATCTTGCAGAATATCATCAATTGAAAATACGCCTGAGATGATTCAAAATCGACTAGCGAATACTCGTAAAGTATTGCAAGTGGAATACACATGGATTAAGGTACATGTAATACACATGAAATACGGTACGTGGAGTACACGTGGAATGCACATGAAATGATCGGTATGGGGTCGATCATTTATCATGATTTAAGGAAAGTATATCGGTTAAACGGTTAGGAAAACCATCATGATAACCTGGCAATGCCAGTATATACCTCATTCTAGTTGCATAGAGAAACGCTAAAGTGTGGTTACACAAAATTCAACGATGATTTGCCTGACAGCATGATCAATGAAAACCAACCATGACTATCATGAAAGAAGAATTCAATGAAATCCAACAATGTCTTGCAGGAAAACGTAAATAACAAAAGAGGCGTAAAACATAATCAACATGAAGACGGAATTATCATGAAGAAATATGAAACCATCTATCACAGAGAAGTGTATAACATAATCAGCATGAAACTGAAGTTAACCATGACAGTATGAAAACATACTTGACATAAAAACATAATAACTTATGAGGGGACATGAAAATTTTTTTTATGCCAATTTAAATCATGAGAAAAATTTTATGCATGAAAAATAGTGCATGAATGCGTAATGTAGCTTATAAAACCTTTATATGTGCGAGGGAACGCCTATGGGTCGGTTCCAAAACAAAAGACATGGCGAGGGGACGCCTATGGGTCGGTCCCAAAGTTAAAAGTTTCGATAAAAGCACATGCGACTAAATAGGGCCAGTCCTGTACCAACCATTACTTAGTCATAATCCCTGCAACAATGATACATGAAACATAAATGATTGAAACTCATATGTCAAAACTTATCAGAAAAAATATTTTATGTGACTAATTATGAACTACTGGGGCTTAGTCCACATAGCCACAGTTCACGAGGAACATTATGCATGAAACAATGACACATAACTAAATATGAATGATGGTTGTCCATCCATATTAGTAAAACAATATCGATGAAAACGTCAAGGTTAAAACCTCAAGGTGCTGAAAACATCATGGTTAAAAAAACAATGCGCTGAAAACATCAATACGTAGAATAACAAACGTTGGCTTTGGAAGCTTCTGGTGACTACCCACTAGTCACAGGTCGAGTTTTAGAGCCTACAGGTCGAAGCCTTGGCTCTGATACCATAATTGTAACACCCCATTTTGATAAATGGAATGTCACGCGTTATTATGGCGTGTCATCAAAGCATGCAAGGTAAATGTACTAAAACATACATGACCATAGGGAAAACCGGAATCAAACATCGGTTCCCAAACATAAGCCCAAAATATAATAAAGCAAAAGAAATGAATGAAAGACTACACAAGCATAAATATATGAAGGCAAAAGGAAAAGAAGTCTCTAGCAGCTTCCATCCTATGCACGTCCTCCAAATGCTCGAGTCTTTCCCTAGGGTACCTTCCGTTTTGGGACATGGAAAGGAAAGTAACGGCTGAGCAAAACGCTCAGTGCACGGATATAGACATAGTATGAATGACTAAAACATAATAAAGACTTAATAGCAGCGGAATTGTATAAGTCCTGGAAAACCTGGAACATGTTCATAAAACTGATTTTATAGTTTGAAAAGCCTTATGTTTATCTTATGAAAACTGTTTAACATATTTTACCATTAGCCAATATAGGTCATGAAAATCCACCGTGCATGAATACTTGGAGGGGTGACCTCATCATGCAAATTAGAGGGGCTGCCTCTAATTTAATATATTGGTTTTTGGGTAGGAGGGATCAGCTCCTTGTGAAGGATGCAAGGCACACACCACATTCACCATGAAATCCTTACTAAAACATGTAACTAGGATGCACCCATACGCCCCATATGATAAATATAAATAAATGGCCAAAAGCTGAATGGACGCCACGAGCAATCACTCCGCCGTGGTGAAGTCATAACATCAGTGCCTCTAATGTTATGGTTATGGTACCTCCATAACTAGGTGAAACTGTTCATGCATGTATATGGCTATAGGTAATCTTAATTAAACATAAGCAATCAAACACGTAACTTATACTACGGGAAAACAGTTGGCTGCATACGAGGAATCCTAATAAGGAAAGAATGTCCATACTGAAAGGACGGGAATCCGTACCTTATGTCCAGTGAACGAAGAAGATGAACTGAGAGAAATCCTACTTCCGTATCACTAGTGCTACATAAATACATACATGAATAAGTATCTGCTTACTAAATACGTAGCTGGTTTTATGTCATGTCTTAGCTTATTTTATATGTTCTTACCATGTTTTACTGTTTTTAAGCCTTAAACCGTGTTTATCTTATATTCTGTTTAATCTGATTAAGTATTTCTGGTATTTCATGTGTTATTATACTTACTGTGTAATAATAAGTAACTTTCCAAAAACAGCAGGTTTCCTAAAATAGAAAGTTTCCAAAAACAGATTTACTGCTTAAAATAGATAAGTTTCTAAAAATAGAAAGTTTCCATAAATAGATCAGCTGCCTTAATTAAATAAGTTTCCATAAATAGATTAGCTACCTTATTTAATTAAGTTTCTAAAAATAGAAAGTTTCCATAATTAGAAATATGCTGGTTAAATAAGCTAAGTATATAAGCCTAAGTGTTTTCATGATTATTTTCTAAGTCATATGATATAATGTATAGTTTAATAATTATTTCATGTAATTAAATTAAACTATAGGTTAAAATATTTAATTAAAGTATAACATATTTTTAATTAAATAAAGTTAAATACTTAGGTTAAAACATGTATTATTATATATTAATAATATAACCTAAGTCATGTTATTTAATTAATTATAGTCATGCTTTTTAAATAATTAATTAATTATAAGTCTAAAATATAAAATACTTAGGTTAATTAATTTCATGATTATAATAATGAAAATAACCTAAGTCATGTTATTAAATTAATCATATCATTTTATTAATTTAATTTTTAAAGTAAGATCATAAACATAAAAAAACTAAACATACACCATGAACCGGATCTAGAATCAAAACCTTGAACCAGACATGAAATCGACACCGTACCCCGAACCAAATCGGGGTACCCCGTGTCTTGAGGCTGCCGTGGGACCCACACACACCAACCGAGACCATATATGGTCTTGGTGGTGGTCGGTTGGCCAAACCGAAACCCCTTTGGGTTTGGTGTAGGCCTGCGGCCAAAAACAAACACCCCTTAAACATACTTTTGATTTTATTAAAACCCCAAATCATGTTAGATCCATGTTTATTTATTAGGTTTTTGTAAAAACATAACATGTTCTTGATTTATTAAAAGATCAAATCAAAAGAAAAAGTTTAAAAAGGATTTACCGAATTCGTGGATCAAAAGGAAAAAGAACAAACACGATCACCAACTAATAATCCAAGATCCAAGATCAACAACCACCTCCTTGTGGTGTTCTTAGGGTGGCGGCACAAAAAGAAAAGGGAAGAAGGAGGAGGATTTTAGGTTTCTATAAAATTCTTCTGTAGAAAAAAAATGAGTAGTGTAATTTTCCTTAACCTCCTTTTAGTAAAAATTGATGGGCTAAGCCCATCCTCCCTCCTTAATTTCATGGTAATGGGGCCCACAAGGGGTAACCCGAATGTTTTCCATGTCTAATTAATAAGTGTGTTCTCGTGTTCGTGTTTTACGTGTTTGTTCGTGTTTATTTGTGTTCGCGTTTTGTGTGTTCTCGTTAAATAATTACCGTGACCTAATATATTTATTTACGCTCGTAATAAATATATATATATAATTAATAATAGTTCGTGATTTAATTACGTTCGTGATTTCATGATCACATGTTCGTGATTAATTATTGTCAAATAATTATTGCGTGTTCGTGCGTAGTAAATACTTATCGTGTACTAACACGTACGTAATACGTAATAACCTAACACGTAAAGGTAATCATACTATAAAAGGAAAGTTTTAATCTAGTACGTACGATATTAAGGGTACTATTCATGGTAAAAGCATGCGGGTTTTACATTCGTGAACAAGAACCATGTGCTTCTTTCATATGATGTTCTCCATCATTCATGTCCAACCTCATAAATTGCTAATCTTGTGAATACATTATCATATATGATATTTGCACGTGATAAGTACCTTACACTTGTGTTTAAAATGTATTTAATTTACGTTTCAAGTACACCCTCATTAATTTGAGGAGGAGCTTGTGTAATTCATGAAGATAATTGCCTTTGCATTTTTCTTCCCAAATTTTCTTAAAATGCTATTAAATCAGTTGATATTAAAAACATCGATTGAGTTAATATTTTTAATATGGAGGAGAAAATGTGATTTAATATTGAGATCAATAATGGTTTGACTTAATGTGCTGGCTCATCTCGACATGTGCGAAATATTTTCTAATATCGTGGCATATGTTAAGGGGGGAGTGTGACAACCGTGGTTTTGGGTTTGTCACTTGGTCTTACTTTTAGGTTATTTTATGTGTGCTTACTTGAATTGTGTGTTTACGTGTTTATTTTGTGTGAACGAGGTTGGTGTGATTATCATTTATGAGTATAGAAGTACTCATACGTAAAACGAGGAACGGTTATTTCATGTTCATGAGCTCACAATTGGTGACTATGAAATGAAATGGTGATATTTTGGTGTTTACGTATACGTATAAGTATTATAGTAATAGTATTTTTTTTAGGATTTACGGTTTAGCATTTAGAGGTCTCGGGTGAGGTAATTATCCATATGAATATTTTTCGGGATGGTTTTAAGTCACTTAGGACTTAGTTATAAAGTTTATTTCAAAATTTGAGATTTTTTATAAAAGTGTATATTTTACGTCTTTTACGGTAAAACGCGTAAATTTGACTAGTTTTACGGTTTTGAGGTTTTGGAGGCTTTAAGAGCTGAAATAAATTAAGGAAAATTAAGGTAATATTATTAATACATATATTAATAATAAAATAAAAAAACGAAATTAGGGGTGTTTGGGTCGGTTTGCACGCAGAAAAGAAGGAAAAAAGGAAAAAGAGGGAAAAAAAAGGAAAGTGGGCTTATTCTTGGACTAGGATTTTATGTACACCCTATATATTGTTTTAATCACAATCCAAATTCATTATTTTTCTCCTGGAGGTTAAGAAAATTCGTGAGTTATATAAAAAAATTAGGGTTCTTCATAAAATTTTGGGGTTTTCATAAATCAAAGGTAAATCTTCATAACCCTTTTCAATTTAATTGTTTTTATGTTCTGTTTAATCATCTTATGATGAAATTAGGTTATGGTTTAATTTAAAAACAGTAAATTAATGTTATAATAATGAGGTTATAATGATTACATAAGTTAGGGTTTGTAATTAGTGGGGTTAGGGTTAATTAATTAGTTTAATTTGATTATACCCGTTTTTAAAAACTGGGCAAAATTTGAGTCAATTGTTTTGATCATATTGGGAGTTCTACAAACTCTTATTTTGCGATCCAAGTATCCTTGAAAAGTTAATTGAAGTGGCTTTCCAATTCAAGAAACGAGAACTAAATTGTAGGTCGGGAAGTGGGTCAAAAACAGGTTACAACAGTCGGAGGTCAAAACAGTTTTGAAGTCAGCCTGTTTTCTTTTAAAGTTTTGGGTTGTTTGGGGTACTTAGGGTTGCATTGGGATCTTCTAACGAACATGAGAGATGGTTTATATATTTTAGTAAGTATCTGCACTTGGGCTAAGGTTGTGGTTTAGGGTAAGACCCCCTAATCATAACAAACTTTTTGTATGTTTAAAATCAGTAAATCTGGAATGACGAAAGTATATATATATATATCGGGGCCTTAACATTAGCTTTAAGGTTGGGTCAAGTTAGAGGTGTTAGCTCACATAAGTAAGGGTATGAATATTCCTTTTACAGAAACCATGAGTATGTTTAAGTGGACGTTTGACTTAAAGTTTGGAGACCTAAAATTGGGACTGTTTTGTGTAAAATATGAACGGGATAGTTATTAAACTTAACCAAGTTAAGGACTTGTTAGGGAAGGATAATGGGGTGATTAGAGCTTATCAATGAGGTATTTATATGGGAATAGGCTAGATGTCCATCATAGGTTGATGAGCCATCTTAGTGATTGGTTCATGTATTGATTGCGTGTTTTTGGTTTGTTAGCTTGTTGCTAGTGTGAGGACTTTTGAAGAAACAATCTGGTGAGTTTCATAGTCCCATGTCTTTTAATGATTCTAACTTCCAGATGGGATGGAAGAGACACTGTTTGGTAATGGACTTGTGTGTACACTTATGTGATTAATTGCTATGTGATTCTTGATTGTGTTTATGATTTCGATCGGGGGACACGTACCGTCTCAGTTATTGTGGTTTGACAAGGTAGTGGCCTTGTGGTTTGACAAGGTAGTGGCCTTGTGGTTTGACAAGGTAGTGCCCTTGTGGTTTGACAAGGTAGTGGCCTTGTGGTTTGACAAGGTAGTGGCCTTGTGGTTTGACAAGTTAGTGGCCTTGTGATAGGTACATAGTGTGATCATCTATGGTACCATGTTGTTTGGCAAGGTAGGAGCCTTGGATTTTGGGTTTGGAATGATTGATCTTGAATGCTAGTTGTTAATACATAATTGTAGCACATTATCCATATGTTATTGTGTTGATGGTTGTTATTCACAGCTTGTAATTGATTTAGCGTTGGAGTCTAAACCTATGACTCTCACCAACTTTATGTTGACGTGTTTTAGTGTCTCTTTCAGGTGATACTATGGTTAAGCATGAGAACATAAGTGGCTAGGATTAGAGAAGCTTAGGAATGCATATAGAAGGAGAATCCCCGTTTCCTTCTTAGTTTTTATTTGTTCTTTTAATAAGTGATATTGTGACACACATATATTTGTTTGGTTATGTTATTTGTTTGTCTTGGGTAAGCGGTAGGACTGTTACCTACTTACCTAGACTCCTGAGTCTGATGAGATATTGTCATGACTTTGTGTCTCCTTTTTATGACATTTCTTATTTCATATAGTTATCTCTATAGATACGCCATGTTGTGATGATATCCATACGTCGCACCCCATATTCCGCCATGGTGGGGTGTGACAGGGAGCAAAATGGATTTGGATATAAAAATGGATTTCATGGTGATTTATACTTACCCGCAACCCATTTATTTCACGATGATGAAGATTGTGGTGACATAAGGATGGTAGGATAGGTTAAAGTCCAATGATTCCTCTAGAACCGGAAGAATCTTCTCAAGGACATTCCATTGCTAGAAATAGTAGTCCTTAGGAAAGATGGAGAAAGATTGTGAACGCAGCTGAATGCCGACCAAGTACTTAAGTTAGCACTAGAACAATCACAACAAGGTGCTAGTGATGACGTATTGGTAAGCATTGAAGGGGTTGAAGAATGAAAAAGAATTGTAAAGATAAAGGGTGTAAAGAAAGAAGCCCTCCTTACAACTTAGACAGAAACCGGTTCAATACATATGCTATTAAGATCATTGTTTAATGATTCTTGATATTGAAGACAAACATCATGAACCCAGTGATGCAAGGCACAACCCATCCCAACTAACTCAGATATCTCTTAAAAGATATTTGTTTTAATCACACAGAGACAACACATTATCTATTGATTTATTCACTCCGAATAAATTGGTATTGAAATGGTGGCACTCCTCTCCAGCCTCCGATCACTAAAATCCGAAATGCACGATCGAGTCTAGAGCCATTTGAGATCATCAATTATCTCATTAGGACACACTTTTGTTAGTGCAAACATTACGATGTTTAGTCGATATAACCTCTTTATGTTTTGTTGATGAAAAACGTATAATTCACAATACATTACGTAAAATGGTAAGGTACTCGTAATCACTCAAGAATACATTTGTATACTTCTCTCGACACCTCCAAGATAGCATTCGGCATGAATCACTCAAGGTATGAATAAACTTGTCATTAACCTAACTAAGTGATCAAGGATTGATATTTTCTTAAAACTCGCTTTTATACAAAGTGACAAAGTAATTTTTAATTAACTTTATTTTTAAGAAAATGTTTTATTAAAAAGAAAAATGGAAATTTGAATTTGGAATATTCCAAAGAATATTCCCTAACGTATATTCCAAAGAATATTCTTAAATTTGAATTTGGCATATTCCATATGCCAAAGGAATATCCTTTGAGGGTATAAACTACCCCAGCTGGCATATCCCCACTAAAGGACAAATTTGCAGGGACTCCAACGCGGAGGTTCCTTAAAGGAACCCGCGGTTCCTTATTGATAAGGAACCGCGGGTAGAGATAAGGAACCGCGGGTGTTTTTGACCATTGCAATGTTGCCCTATAAATAGTGGATCATTTCTAGATTTTCTTTTAACCCTTTTTGCACAGTTTCTTTCAAAACCATCTTAGATCCTTGATTAGTTAGTTTGATTAATCTTGTTTAAGATGTGATTCTATCCTCAATCTCCTCATCCTCTCAAATGTAAAGAGAAGAACACTATCATTACCATGATGTGTTGGGTTCACTACATGATGAAGATCTCTCCTTCTATAGATCTAAGTTATGTTTTTAGTCTTCCTACTATGTATATGTAGAAGATCCAAGTGTTGGGTTCACTTGGATGTGTTTGTATGGGTAGAAGATCCAAGTGATGGGTATCCTTGGATTAGGTGTTAGTTGTGTAGACCCAAGTTTTTTAATACTTGGATATAGTGTTAGAGTCATAGATCTAAGTGGTAAGTACTTAGATCTATATCGTTTATGTGTTTAGGCCATAAAACACAAGGTTTGTTATGTTGGGCCATAAAGCATAACTAGGGTGAAGAGTTGTGAAGAGTTGTGAGTTCTCACTAAACTATAAAGTGATGTGGTTGTGTCTTGTGAGTTCTCACTAAACTATAAAGTGATGTAGTTGTGTCTAGTGTAGTTCTCACTTAGCTTCAAAGTGAAGAGTCGTGAAGATTGGGTCTATCTTTCGATTAGAACTCGACATCTAGCCTTGTGTCGTAAAATGGTGAAGTGGGCGACGTTGTGTAGATTGGTCCTACCTAAGATTAGGACTTGACTTTTAGCTTAGAGTCGGAAATTGGATAAGCGACGTTGTGTATGGTTTCTCCACCTTAAGGAGTTTGTTGACTAGTGAAGTAACTCTCGAGTAAGGTGTACTCGAGTAAGGTGTACTCGAGTAGTGGAGTAGGGCGAAGAGGAGCTTCGTGACCGAACCACTATAAATCATCGTATCGGTACTTTCATTTACATTTATGTCTTTACCTTTGTAGATGATTTATAATTGCATACTTGAGTTGTGTGTCTTTGTGTGCACCACATAATCTAAACATCTAAGTTGCGGAAAAGCTATGGCTAAGTACGTGTGTGCTTCATGTTTAGATTATGGTCAAGTGTACATCACTTAGTCTAAACATCCTAGTTGCGGAAAAGCTTGTGCTTAGTACGTGTGTGCTTAGTGTATAGACTATTGCTTGATGTACTCTTGATTTGATGTGCTTGTGTGTTTTATTACTTGTAGTATTTATCTCTCAATCAAACACATCTCATATCTAGTCAAGCTTGATTGAGAATTTGATACAAAGGATTGTTTAAGTTTAACATTTAATAAACGGTTGCGTCTACTATCGGCGGTTCCCTAAATGGACCGGCGGTTCTTTATTGATAAAGAACCGCGGGTACAATAAAGAACCGCGCATAGTGGATTAAGGCGAAATGTTTTGAAAACTAACTAGAAACTATTCAACCCCCCTTCTAGTTTCTACAATTGGTATTAGAGCGAGGTTATTCAAGATCTTTGAAGTATATTGTACTTTAAAGCTTGTATCGATCTTTGCTCTCTTTTTCAAAACAAATGGTTTTTAAAATGAAAACGGTTTTTAAAAATAGAGACGATCTTTGTATCAAATTGTTCATGAAGAGTGATTACTTATGAAATGTGTTTTGTTGTTTCATTCGTACAAGTTTTGGTGTTAAATAAACTTTGTATAATAGCTTGAATAAAATCTTTTCATGTTTGGAAGTATAAAAAACTTCTGTGTCATAATTAACTCTAAAATACGAGTTCTATGTGTCTAAAATGATTTTTAGAGTCCTAAGTCCTTCCAAAAAGTTACCAAATGATTTTGGCCAAAAACCCCTCTTTTGTTCTCTGGACGCGGTTCTTTATCTATTCCCCACAGTTCCTTATCAATAAGGAACCGCGGTCAGTCCGACACAGATTTTTGAAAACTTTGAAAAATCATATAAAATCAACCGTAAGTCCGTAGAAGTCGTGCCACCCGTCATTTTGAACGTAATTGAATTTTCTTTTAATTAAAAATGCTTCCAAACCTTTATTCAAACTTTAAAATTTGGATGGTTTCTAAGTTCCATACTTTGTCCAAAGTATTGAGCGCCGGTTTGTCGTAAAACTTGTGTTTTACTCTTTTCTATTAAGTTGGACATCTCTTGGTGATATATCTTTGAAAATTGATATATTTACAAAGTGTTAAACTTAATTAAATTTTAAATGGGTCAAAGACTATTTTCAAATAAAATCAAGCTATGAATACTTTGTTACATCTAACACTCAAAACATGGACGAATGCTTTTATGTGTTAAGCTAATTGTTTGTGTGTGTTTCCTTGTGTGTTATTATTATATGTAGACATTATTAAGTGTTCCTTGCTATTTGTAGTAGTATTGCTTATATGTCTAGTCTCTTGTGCCTTGCTTGGTATTTGTTAGTATCTAGTTTTTCCTAATTAGGATGTATGCTAGATTTCTTGCATTTTAGTTGCAACATTATTTGTGCATTGCATATAGGATCAAAATCTCTAGGTTTACATATGTTATATAAACATCTTGTACACCTCGTTATGTTTATTAACACTCTTAGGTTTGAAAGCTTTGTGAGCTTGTCAAATCTTTTGATGTGGGTCGTCTTACTCCATAATTGTCTTATTAGTTCAAGTAGATTAATGTCTCACTATAAAACATGAAACACCTTTTGAAAATCTTAGCTATTTTCTTTAAAAAGAGTGTTAGTGGAAATCAAGAAAGATTTCAAATATATATCAATTCATTATTCAAATTATGATTGATATCATTATCGAATCTAATTGACATGTTTTTAGTGTAGACATGAATGTGATTTATTAATAATATACATCGGATCATAACTCACACTTGTGTTGATGGTGTTATATTGAATCTACTTGTTCAAATTGTTAGACATATTTTGTTTAATAATTACTTATAATGCATAATAGAGTCGGTTTGATAACTTGGATGTTTCATCCGAAATACTCAAGTAATTTACATTGCTATGCAATTTATAAATGTGTCATTTCCGAAAGACCAATCAAGAGTGTTCTTTTGGTTTGTGTAAACTTTGTTTATACACTTCAAAGTTATTGGCCTCAAGTTCTATTAAGGTAAATAACCTTAACTAGACTTGTTTGACAAGATATGCAATGGTGCATTCTTAACCCTCATTAGCTCATGCATTGTGTCGCCATGCAAGTTTCATCCTTGCTAAACTTTATTAGGAAAATGTTGGAATTACATTTTGTCTAACTTGAGAATGACTACTAGAGAATTTATGCACTAAGATCTTAATTTGACCTAATGGTTGAATTACTTCCATATGGGAAGTTGAGTTGGTGTATAACTCGTAAAAATGGTCGTGTTTAGCCTTAATTGAGCACCTCTAGTGATAGTCTCATACTCATTCTCTAAATTGGCTAAATGGCTCCTCCTATATATGACTAATGATAGTTTACATTGATGAACTTTGTATGTCATTAGGAGTCTTTTTCTTTTGTAGCCATTAGTTTTTTCTTAGCTTTCTTCTTACGTGCTAATTGAACCTATGTGTCTTTCCTTTGTGTGTGTTCTAGTTTTTATTGCTCTTAAGCATGACTTTATGATAAGTTAGACTAGAACATTAGGATTTGCTGAATTGGAAAATCCTCCTTCACCACCTAAACCAAGCCTCTGTAGGCGGTTCTTTAAATAGACCGCGACTCCATATCAATATGGAACCGCCGGTGGAGATAAAGAACCACGGGCAGAAGCTCTCAAATTCGGATTTTCTGAAACTTCCCAATTGTTCCAACACCCTTTGGAATCTATGTTTCAAACTTTTGATCACTCCCAAAATATCTTAGGCTTTCCCTTTTTAACCCTTTACTAGTTTGGATCATCCCCTCACCCTTTTAAACCCTCCTTATTAGCCATGTTCTTCACACCTCAAACCATTCATCCTTACCCCTTAAACCACCCATTACTACCATGGTTTCTACAAGAACCTCCAATTCATCCAAAACCTCCTCTTCAAAGAGGCACCTCAAAATTAAGATTAAGTTACCCAAACTTAACTCTTCACCCTTTCACGCACCTAAGAATGAGATTGTGCCCATTCTCATCTCTTCATCACCCTGACCACCTCTTGCACCATGCAAGACTACCTCAACCCATGGTACCAACCATTCACATGGTTCTGCCTCCTCTTCATTCCAATCTAGAATGAATGAGTTAACCTCACCCTTTACTCCTAATACTCTCTTGGATGTGACTACTCAACCTCAACCTATCCAAAGCATTCCCTTTGAGAATCACTTTGTTGAACCCTTGGTGACTTCACCTTTTATCCCACCTTCATCACCCATCACCTTGTCTTATAATTAAGCATGTGCATTGCTTATTAATAAGACACCCAATTTAAGTAAATCTTAGATTTCTAGTGTAACTAGGATTAAAATTATGCTTAAGTTTTAGGCTTGTGTTTCATACATTTTTGTATGATCTTTACTCTCCTGTATTTCCTTTCATCTTTTTCAACATGATTTGTCTATGGGTCTTGGATCTCGTTATTCTCGTGATCTTTCTTTTCTTCTTTATTTTCTCATTCGGTTGTCAAGGAAGGTTAGATTTATATCTAATTCGTCTCCTAGTAAGATTGACAACTTAAAATATTTCTTTTGAAATATTCAAGCAATTTTAACTTGCAATTGCAATTGTTAAAAGTCATATCCGAAGCATTGACTTTCAAGCCTTTTAGCATCTTATGTTAAATTGTTTGACCAAGTGATTTTCCTTTGAGTCGATAATCGTTTTTGGACAACCAATGTCCACGGTTCCTCAAATAACCTTGGGTCTCATTATTGATAATGAACCACGGACCAATTTAACGAACCGCGGCCATTGAGTCCCTTGTTCGTTTTTGGTCTTTTTCTCTTTTGACGAGTTTTCTTGAAGATTCTCTCTTTTCTTCTCTTTTGAGTTTCTTCTCTCGTTTCGTGAAGTTATCCTTAACTTCTTTGTTGAGTCTCTCTCAATTCATTTTAATCATGCTCTTCTAAGTCGAGTCACTTTCTTCTATTCTTTCTAAACTAAGTTGAGTCAAGCCTCACCGTTTCCTCATCATGTAATTGTTCTTTGAACATTCATAATGATTGAGAAGAGCTACGAAACTCTGAGCATGTAGTTTATCGTATGCTAAACACCATTTGGTGTCGACATTCATAAGCATCCTTGCCTATAATGTCTTATATCCAGAATATTTTTTTAAAGCGTCGATTTATCCGCTTTTGTTTTTTTTTGTTTTTTTTGTCAAAAATGTCTCTTGGTTGAGATATTTTTGTTCTTCTTTGTTGAGAGTTAATTTCGGTTAAAATTTACAATTAGTATGGGTGATTACATCAATTCTAAGTTTTTAACCCTTGAGATGATATCTTCAAATTCTTGGATGTTTCTTTTCTACCTCTATTCCAACAATTTTGAATTGATTTCCTCAGAATCCTCTCCTTGTTTTTTGAGAGTTGATGGTTAAATCTTGAATTTTCTTGGGTGATTCCAAAAATTCTAAGCTTTTTACCCTTTGACATATTATCATTACTTATTGTCCATGTCATACTCTCTTTAGTTTGGTATTTTTGCCATGATATTAAAGTAGAGTATGTCCTCTCGAGAATATTTTTTTTGACATCGCTATATATATATGCTCTTGTTCACTAACTTTGTTTTGTAGGACATCTAACCCTTCTTTGTAGCTTGTCACTTTTCTTGCTTTGTTGGTGCATCAAGCAAGGGGGAGCTCATATCAAGGGGGAGCATTTCAAAGAGTTCAAGTCATTACATTTGCGATCGTTGACTCACTAAAATTGCATTCATCGAACATCTTGCAAGTAATGAAATTTGGACACTCGTAGATAAGCATATTATTATGCTTGGAGTTGGTTAATCTATGGTGATTGAAGACTTCACTAGGATGACGCAAGCTCAATATTTTTGTATGATGGGTTTATGGTTTGGATTCTCGCCTCTCAAACGACAACCACAATGGATGATTAGATTTTTGGATGCATGTTCTCTCGAAGTCGATCCTCCTCTTCTACAAATGAAGACTACCTTTTTGATTCAACAAAAGGGGGAGAAGTAAGTGTAAACGAGTAACTTATGCATTTTAATATGTGTTGCGGTTTACTTGTTTGTCATCATCAAAAAGGGGGAGATTGTTAGTGCAAACATTACGATGTTTAGTCGATATAATCTCTTTATGTTTTGTTGATGACAAACGTATAATTCGCAATACATTATGTAAAATGGTAAGGTACTCGTAATCACTCAAGAATATATTTGTATACTTCTCTCGACACCTCCAAGATCGCATTCGGCATGAATCACTCAAGGTATGAATAAACTTGTCATTAACCTAACTAAGTGATCAAGGATTAATATTTTCTTAAAACTCACTTTTATACAAAGTGACAAAGTAATTTTTAATTAACTTTATTTTTAAGAAAATGTTTTATTAAAAAGAAAAATGGAATTTTGAATTTGGAATATTACAAAGAATATTCCGTAAGGTATATTCCAAAGAATATTCTTAAATTTGAATTTGGCATATTCCATATAACAAAGGAATATCCTTTGAGGGTATAAACTACCCCAGATGGCATATCCCCACTAAAGGACAAATTTGCACGGACTCCAACGCGGAGGTTCCTTAATGGAACCCGCGGTTCCTTATTGATAAGGAACCGCGGGTGTTTTTGACCGTTGTAATGTTGCCCTATAAATAGTGGATCATTTCCAGATTTTCTTTTAACCCTTTTTACACAGTTTCTTTCAAAACCATCTTAGATCCTTGATTAGTTAGTTTTGATTAATCTTGTTTAAGATGTGATTCTATCCTCAATCTCCTCATCCTCTCAAGTGCAAAGAGAAGAACACTATCATGACCATGATGTGTTGGGTTCACTACATGATGAAGATCTCTCCTTCTATAGATCTAAGTTATGTTTTTAGTCTTCCTACTATGTATATGTAGAAGATCCAAGTGTTGGGTTCACTTGGATGTGTTTGTATGGGTAGAAGATCCAAGTGATGGGTATCCTTGGATTAGGTGTTAGTTGTGTAGATCCAAGTTTGTTAATACTTGGATATAGTGTTAGAGTCATAGATCTAAGTGGTAAGTACTTAGATCTATATGTTTTATGTGTTTAGGCCATAAAACACAAGGTTTGTTATGTTGGGCCATAAAACATAACTAGGGTGAAGAGTTGTGTAGTTGTGAAGAGTTATGAGTTCTCACTAAACTATAAAGTGACGTGGTTGTGTCTTGTGAGTTCTCACTAAACTATAAAGTGATGTAGTTGTGTCTAGTGTAGTTCTCACTTAGCTTCAAAGTGAAGAGTCGTGAAGATTGGTTCTATCTTTCGATTAGAACTCGACATCTAGCCTTGTGTCGTAAAATGGTGAAGTGGGCGACGTTGTGTAGATTGGTCCTACCTAAGATTAGGACTCGACTTTTAGCTTAGAGTCAGAAATTGGATAAGCGACGTTGTGTATGGTTTCTCTACCTTAAGGAGTTTGTTGACTAGTGAAGTAACTCTCGAGTAAGGTGTACTCGAGTAGTGGAGTAGGGCGAAGAGGAGCTTCGTGACCGAACCACTATAAATCATCGTATCGGTACTTTCATTTACATTTATGTCTTTACCTTTGTAGATGTATTTATAATTGCATACTTGTGTTGTGTGTCTTTGTGTGCATCACAAAATCTAAACATCTAAGTTGCGGAAAAGCTATGGCTAAGTACGTGTGTGCTTCATGTTTAGATTATGGTCAAGTGTACATCACTTAGTCTAAACATCCTAGTTGCGGAAAAGCTTGTGCTTAGTACGTGTGTGCTTAGTGTTTAGACTATTGCTTGATGTACTCTTGATTTGATGTGCTTGTGTGTTTTCTTACTTGTAGTATTTATCTCTCAATCAAACACATCTCATATCTAGTCAAGCTTGATCGAGAATTTGATACAAAGGATTGTTAAAGTTTAACATGTAATAAACGGTTGCGTCTACTGTCGACGGTTCCCTAAATGGAACGGCGGTTCTTTATTGATAAAGAACCACGGGTACAATAAAGAACCGCGCACAGTGGATTAAGGCGAAATGTTTTGAAAACTAACTAGAAACTATTCAACCCCCCCCCCCTTCTAGTTTCTATAACTTCCATAATTCATTGCTTCTCACACCCTGTGAAAAGTAAGAAAGATCTTAAGAGTCCTACGCAAAATCTTCATGATCTTGCCTGAACATCCGAGTAATACGCAAGTATTTACAATGAAGATGGAAATCCTTCTTGAGCGAATATCCAAAAACTCATGGTAGGTGACTTGTGAGATTCTTTATGAATCAAACTTGTGATAACTGGAAAGCAACAGTGGTTTAAACTCTTAAATGAATTTAAACACGTTCCAGGCCTCTACGCAATATCTTAGTGGTCTTGCCAGAACATTCAGAGTAATACTATTAAGTATTTATAGTGATGAGTGGAAATCCTTCTAGTGTTAACGTCAAACAGGACTTGGTAGGTAACTTGCAAGATTCTATATGTATCGAGCTCGTGACAACTGGAAAGCAACGATGGGGTGATTCTTTAATGAATCAAACTTGTTCCAGGAATCAGATTTGACGGCTTCAAATCATGCGGATGTTATTATCTAAATGATTCACTCTTTATGTTCGCAGTCAGCTTTGGACGGTCGAATAAAGAGAACAGGTTTACCCGCGAAATCTTGTCAAGGAGGTTCTTAATTGAAACTACCTGCCACAAGTACGATATTTAATATCGTCCAACGGTCTTCACCGACCGGAGGTAAAATGCTACCGAATTAGAATGAAATGTTCAAAGCCATTTCATCCGTGTATATGTTTTGTTGCTTACTGTCTTATGCATCGTAACAAGAAGGTGGCATTGCGGTGTATAAACAAGAAGAAGTCGTCACCACATGCTTATACTGCATACACTTAATACTTCAACAAATTCAAGAAAGTCTGAAAGTCAAGTCTTCCGTTGTATCAAACTCTGAAGCTTTCAAGAATTTATAATGGTATAAGTATGTGGAACATGAAGTCACGAAGAGGAAAATATCACGAGTGATGAATGGCCAAGGTCAAGGCAAGGAAACATGCTCAAGACTAAAGTCAAAGATCACATCAAGCATATTCACAAGAACAAGATCGAAGACTCAAGCATAGTATGCTAGGTTTAAGATTTTGTAAAATGGTGTGACCTCCCTTAGGGGGAGATTGTTGGAAATACGCTTTTCCAAGGAAAGTCTCGGTCACATCATTGTTAGCATAAATCACGAGCTATAGACTATTTAGGACATTGTAACTTGGAGTGACCTCCCTTAGAGGGAGATTGTTAGAAATACGTTTTTACGTATTTAGAAAGGATCGGTCACTCCAATAATATATTCAAGTATTAGGCTCGTGATCCAGTTTGTAAACAGTATAGCCCATATAGCCCACATGTAGGGTGGGCTATATATACCCCCTCCTAGCATGTTAGGAGGGGTTGGTCATTTGCTTTTCACATTTTTCACTTATTCAATCCATCGTTCTTCCATTCTCTCTCTCTCTCTCTACCTTTCTCTCTCTAGTTCTTTCTTCTTTATTCATTTAATAGATAATCCATAACATTGTTCAATCCTGAGAAATTATAGACCTACAAACTTTGAAGACATGACATAAAGAGCCCTTGATGATCAAAAGAATAGCAATATTAGTCCTTATTCTTAGATTGATGAAACACAAGGACTTAAATTGTAATTAGTCCTAAGTTACTTGTAAAGGAAAATGAGAAAGAAACTGTCAAGACTTGATATAGCAAGATTTCCAAAGCTTAAGGGGTCAAACTCCCAATATTATAAACCTTTTACCCGTATTCACAACCCATACCTAAGCAAACCAGTTCCATACCCGGTTTCAACCCAACTTTAACCCGAAGCCCAAAACCTAAACAGCCCAACACATAACCAATGTTTATTAATAACTAATTTCAAATATATTAGTTAATTAATAAAACACGTGCCTAACAACTACGTTTCCCCAATTTTGGATCTAAACCATGTGTTCATCACCCTTAAACCCTAATCATACAATTTTGATTAACCCTAAAATTGAGCCTCTAGTTTTCCAAATCGGCAATTAGGGGGGTTCTTAACCAAACCATACTCCCCAAAAGGTCACCCTCACACCCATGTGGTCACAACCCCCCTCCCATGCCCCACTGTTGAGTAAAAAATAAAAATATGACAGGGATCCAATGGCTTGTTATGTTTTCTTGATCCCCACTTCTAAACCGACGACCAAGATTGAGTCCTTCCAGCTAGCATCACATGGACAGTGCCAGAATATCACATGAGGCTTCTTGGACTCGATTTCAAATTTCAAAATCAAAAGGGCATTATTGGAAGACTTAAGCATTTAGGGTTTAGGTTTTTACTCTTATAGATCATTCTGTAGCCAAATATATAAGGCACTAGGTCTCCTTTATCATATTCTTGTTCTAGATTTTCTTCAAGCTTTTGTAATCCCTTTTTATATAAATGAAAGTTGGTAAGTTATGAGTAGATGTAATTCCTTTTCTTTAGATAAAAGTTGGTAAAAATATTAAAGTTAATCTGAGTTCCATTGTCACCATTTGTTTGTGACGTTTTAGTTTTTATAATTCCTTCTTCAAGAAATTTGGAAAGTTGGTATAAACTTGGATTTCTTTCTGAATTCATCACTGAATTTTTTTTAGTAAGAGTTTGTTACTATTTTATCAAAGAAGTGTTTAAGTTTTCAACGTTAGTTGGTTTCAAAAAGTTGTGAAAAGTTTTTAAGAGAAAAGAAAAACATTAGATTGTGTAATCTTCTTTGTGTATTAACTGTATCAAGGGGTTAAATCCTTGATACTTGAATCTTTGCTTTGTGTAGCCTGCAGCTTGGAAGCTTGTCTATAAGCGTACACATTAGCACAATGTTCAAGGGCATGGATGTATGCCCTTGAGGTGTGAATCCATCCTTTTTTTTATTTTTCTAAATGGAATTTAGTCTTCATGTGATTGTGAGATATTGTGTTTGATTTTGTGATTTCATTTGTGTAATCCGTCCTTTTATAGGTTTTGCATGTTTATTACTCATTATCTTGTGTTTTTGAGGTAGTTTGTGCAAAATTTCTTTGAAAAAGGCATGTTCAGAGTTCTAAGGGGTGTTTGGGAATGTTAGGTTTGGGGTAGTGAGGACCACTTTTTGGCTTAGCAATACTCTGCATATACTTAAGAGGTTTAGGGTTGTGGATTTGAACAAAAATATTTGAGGTTTTAGTTTAGAAAATTGATTTTGCTTAATTATAGAAGTTTATGATATTCTGCTGTGTGGGAAGAGGGGTGAGTGACTCACTCAGTTACCAGGTCTTTCTTGGACCTCTCATGTTGATTAGTTAACTTCAAGTTTAAGTGTTGGGTTGAATTTGTTGTGCCAAAGTTTGAGTTTGCAAGTCACAAACTTTTTCTGTCAAGATTTGTAATATATTTCTCATTAGGATGTGACTGTTAGCTTGTGCAAACTTTGATGGTGATAGTATAAGTATAGCTGTAAGTTCTGTTTTCATTTATTTGAGGTTTTGATTTAGAATGTTAAACCGTGTATGCTCAAAATCCATCTAAGTAACATAAAAGATTAGCAAGTAGGCATGTTGGTACTTAGAAAGTGTAGTATCTACTCAAATTGAATGTCTCTATGACTGTATGGTGATCAGCTAGGTATGCCTTTTAAAACAATATTTAAGTCACCTTTGTGGGTAAGTCTTGTTTAAAAGCATCACCAAACTACACCTCTTAACCATTAGAGGGTATTCTTGAGAGGTTGAGTTAGATTTAGGTTTTAAAGTTTAGCATTTGGTTAGAGTTTATGTTAAATTTAATCTATGTTTTGATATTAGGGTGTTTCATAGCTTGTTAAAGGCCTGAGCTTATTTGGAAATTTACCAAAAGTAACTTTAAGCCACCGTTTGAACCAAAAAAAGGGGGGGGGGGGCTTAAGTCTACTTACTGTTCATGAGGTTTTGGTGCTCATTTTGCTGATTTCGTGGCTTACCTGTTTTATTGTTTAGTGATTATATGTGACTCCCTACTTGCAGAAAGCAAGTGGGGGTGCCTGTGTATCCAACACAAGCCATAATATATTTAAAAAAAATTAATATGCAAAAAAGCTGTTGGCATGGCTCGACCACTTGACGTCTCGTTGGAGGGTTGGGTGGTTTACCATTGTACCAATGCTTTATCTTGGTAAAGCCTTGCACAATCTTTTTCTTATAGGTTCTTTGATTGGGCTTAACAAATAATAAGCCGTAGCATAAAGACAACTTATTGGCTTATTTTCTGGCCCTTTCTCATTCCTTTTGTTTTTCTAGTGTTTCTGTCATTGTTTGAGATTTTTAGACATAGTTTTTAGATTTTTCCTTTTTGTCTTTTATTTAATATTCATTTTTCTTTTTCCATTTTTAGAAAATGAATAATAAATAGTAAAATCAAGTTTTAATTTTTGGGAAATTTTTTAGACTTAGAATAATATTTTTAGGTTTACAGAAGATAAAATTTAGATTTTGACTTTGTTTAATTATTTTTATTTTTAGGGTTTTATAAAGTTTAAAATTAAATAATGATTAATAAACTCATTTTCATAAAATTTGGCTTATTTATTTTTCTTAGTTAGAATTTTTAGTAATTTTTAGAATTTTTTAGTTTAAGGCGAAAATTACGTGTCGTTTTACGTTTACGCGATTTACGTCATAGTCCGTTTTTAGCTTAATCCGTTTTCCCTTTCTTTTATTTTCTTCTTTCTTAAGGCGTAATAACTCTGAATACGTTTCTAAATACTTGGGATATAAACACCATACCTCCTCGAGAACGAACTCAATTGTCGAACATTTACGTTTTTCCTACAACGTGGTGTTTAATACTTACCGACAATTTGTTGTTTACTTTTTCCTAAAAGTAAATATATACAAAAATATTACATAAAAAATGGCACCGATTCCGAGGAGGTGTGTTTAGCCATATTTTTATACATGATTGTTTGAGTATTTACGTTTTTGACCTTTCGTTTTGGGAAGCGTATATATCGTACATACTCCTTTTTATTTTTCTATATTAGTATCCATATAAGTAAATAAGTGTTAAATTAAACTCTATTAACACAAAAATCGTTTCCGTTTTTCTTGTGAATAATATATTGTATTTACGTAGAACAATTAATACACAATAATTATCCAAATACCCGAGAAATCGTACCATAATAGTGGGCATTCCGGTCATTATTGAGTGTATCGAATTCAAACGAAATCAAAGGCAAAATAGATAAACACTCTTAATTGATTTATTCTCGATAAATAAAAACTATAAGGTGGGTATAAGGCGGTTGTATTTCACGACCTAAGGAAAAAAGGCTCTTAAGTGCTTCGCGCCGCCTCATTTTCTCCGTTCACTTGTGCGTATTTAGAAAGTAACGATTAATTAACGATTTGCCAAAATCAATTATTATTAATCTATTTTTTGAGTTTATATTATTGAACCCTCGAGACGTTTTGGCGTTCCGCCAACGTTTCAAAGTCGAACGAAGGTTTTTACTTCATGTAATTGCCTTCACTCCTCTTGGATTCATTAATCGAGACCTTTGATTATTGAATAGTTTTTGTAGATTAATTTCTACGTAATATACCCAAAATCTAATTTTTTTTGAAAACCCAAAAACACAAAATAGTCTTCTACATTCCCTCTAATTTCATAATTCTCTTCTTTAACCCTCTAAATTATTTAATTCTCATTACGACTTTCTCGTTACATCATGTCGAATGATGGTGGATATTATTCGTGTCCATATTGTGGAGGTCCGCCCGACGGTGGTATTTGTTATAATTGCGAGATTTTAGGAGGGAGGGAGGGGGGTTATATCTACAACTCTCCTCAAAACGACTATGCTTACGAATTCCAATCAAATGACCATACTCCACAATCGCCTTCGTCTTATTCTTGTGATTTTTGCGGTTTCGAGCACGATTTCGGATTTAGTTGTACGAATAATTATAATGACCACGAACCAAATCTTAATTTATTTGACCAATCTTCGCAATACCCACCGTCATATTCATGTGAGATTTGTGGAAACGAACCTCATTATGGGTATGAGTGTCAACCGATACATCAAAATACGACTTTCGACAATCAATTCTCCGGTTTTGACGAATCACCTTTGACGATGGGAATTGTTATCCACACGACGAACCGGATTTTTCTCAAAACCCGTGCTGCGATAATTTTGGGGGGCTTCACGATACTTTTTCGTGCCAACCGATGAATTATTATGAGCCCGATCCATGCTATAATTACGGTTTTGATAATTTTGAGGCCCCACCATACACTCTCGATCATCAAAATTCTATTGAGTTAAGTAACGAAAGACAACATTCCTTTATTGATTTTCTTCTAGAAAACCGAGAAGAAATAATTAGAGGTTTAATGAAAGACGTGAGAGAAGAATTGAGAGAATAGAGAGAAATGTAAGAACAACGAGAGCAAGCATCTAGATTAAATACTTATACCTATACGTCTCTTGTGATTCCATATGATTACGAAAACGACGATGATAGCGGTGCTTTCAATCTCGACCTTATCATGGAATCACTACTCCTATACTCACTACAGAACTGATGCCTCTCTACGTATGGGGGATACGGATCTTAGCACTAATCCTAGTGTTGAGATCTCTATTCCAGTCCAAAGTGAGCCTACGGTTGTCTCCAAAGATGAGTTAAGTAATTTTTCTCTCGATGAATTTTTCCACGAAGATTCTAACGAGACAAATTACATTAGTGAGTGTAAATC
This sequence comes from Glebionis coronaria, assembly GCA_025667525.1. Lineage (NCBI taxonomy): Eukaryota > Viridiplantae > Streptophyta > Magnoliopsida > Asterales > Asteraceae > Glebionis > Glebionis coronaria. The sequence continues at coordinate 177,750,583 of CM046874.1, forward strand.
GATTTCCTGTGATGATGTCTCTACCAGTGACACTTTGGGGAGAGAATCAACGACTTTTTCGAACCCGCTTTTCGATGATGAAGATTTTTCCACTAGTGATGACGAGTCACTAATCGACGAGGACGTTCAAACTAACGATTTTAAAATCTTTTCAATCCCTTCTTTCGAATTTGATGACACCTTCATTTTTGGTGACGTAAATCCTCTCTTTGATACGACGTTCAAGGACATCGAGATTCAGGATTCTAAGGATCCTAAACTCGATGAGCCGGATTTGCTAGTCACCCACCCGAAGTCTCATACGGATGAGACTTCTCTCTCTACTTGTGACGTTTCCATTCTCGAGGGGTTCACTGATGGACCGTGATAAGTGTGTAAACACTTACCTTTTTACCACTTAAATCAAGGAAAAACCAAACCAAAACATGAATTAAATAACGTAAGTTAAAATTAAGCGTGGTTTTGTGTATTTGTGAAAATAGGTACAAAAGGAAAAAACAAAGAAAACACGGGATTTCACGGGCATTTATTGAATAAAAAGACAAAAGACAAGCTCAAGGGACCAAAATTGCAAAAAGAATTAAAGATGAAGGGCTAAATATGAAGTTTTTATGAAGAAAATGGCTTAAGATCAAGTTTTGGAAAGACTAGGGACTAATTATGCCAAGCTGCCAAAGTTTTATTACCCTTTGCCAAATGGGCCAATGAGAATCCAAGAAATAGCCTCACACGGATCACCAGCTTATCCATTCACTTTACACTTTTTCAGAGTCCACGTCAACGATCCACAACTCTCCGCTACAGCCAACCAGAGAGTGACACGTGGTCATCTTCTTCATAATATCACAAAGATCAATTGAGAGGGTTTATATATATATATATATATATATATATATATATATATATATATATATATATATATATATATATATATATATATATATATATATATATATATATATATATATATATATAGAGTTCGACTTCAACATAAAAAATGCTCGCAATAATGAGACGAATCTAATGGATCTTCGTACAATCCAATTAACATGCCGTTGCCTGTAACAAAATCCCCCAATACGTTCTTGACGAAGAAAACCTAAATCCACTTGTCAGTTTCCCATTGGCTTAATTGACTGTCATAAACTGACACCTTGTCAGTCTAGACTATCCCCATCACCCACACGTTTTCCAGAAACCCTAAACCACCTTTAAATACAACCCACGCTCCTAAAAAACACACAGTTCCATTTCCAACTTTAATTTGACGCAATTTTTCTCTCAAATTCAGTCCATTAGTATAGTTTGTATTAGTTTTAGCCTTTGTAATCAATCCTTCACAAGAATGTACCTAAATTCACATTCACATTAATAAAACGCCATTGTTACGGTTCATCATCTCCGTCATCTATCTCTGTTGTTACTGTTGATCGTATTGATGCTGTATGATATTATATAGCTTGTTTACAAGCTATTTAAGATGTTCGTGGATCAATTGGTGTAGATTTGTAGCTGTTAGAGAATTTGGAGGGAAAGTATTCATTTGAATTCACATAGTTCATATCTATGAATTCTACTATAGCTGTTGTTAACTGGTGTTGTTTAGAGGTAGGAGAAGAGGTTCTGAGCTTAACTTCACCAAAGGACCCGCCTAGAAGCAGGTTGCTCCTCATTTTACATTTTTAGGCAAATTTAGGCTCTATATGTGATTGTATGATAAATGTTGCTTAATCATGTTTTCCTTTGCTTAATCTACTTTCATTTGATCCATTTTAGTTCTGTCATTGTTTGTTTGAGCTTTAATTGCATCAGATATTCATTTTCGTTGTTAATTCTTCATATAAGCTTCATAAGTGGTGTTTGGATTAGCTGTTTGAGGATTAGTGTTTAGGTTGTGGTTAACAAGCTTTGTAGCTTCATAATAGGTTCATATTAGGTGCTTTTAAACAGTCAACATATTCGCTTAAGTCTAAGTCAAACACGATAAAAAGTGTGAATGTGTTTTGGTTTACTGTCATATACAATAGCCTAATCAGTCAACTTTAATCTCTTACAATTACTTTGTTTCTGTGAGTTAGGATTTGAGATTTAGTTTTTCAGATAGCTTATAGGTCAGAGTTTAATTGTTTAGTTATAATCAATGCCTTAGAATTACTCAATAAGCTATAATTTCTCCTTAAAAGTAGCTTCAATAGTTGATTTCACTCATTGGCTGATCAACTTTAGCAAGTGCTTAATCATAGCTTATCTGCCTTAGGTCCTTAACGAAAATGCTTATATTTGCTAAATAAGTCATAATAAGCCTGTGGATAGCTTTTCTGGAAAAGTCAACTTTGGTCAAAGTGCTAAAAAATAAGCTGTTTTGGATTTTTGACTATAAGTGCTTATTTTGTTGATCATTTTCAAAACCAATCAACATTCCTTCAGTTTTGTCACCTTATAAGAAATCATAGGAGTTTTTAGCTTATTTGATTGAGTAGATAAGCTGTTTGGTACTTATTGGCTTATTGAAAAATTCGTTTGAGAGATTCAGCTTATTTCATATGCTCATTTTAGGCTTTGCTAAGTCATTTTAATTTTTAAGCATTTTGGATCTAGCTTGAGCTTAATTGGTGGAGTAATAAGCTCTAGCCAGCTTATTTCTTACATTGCCCGTTTTTGATTATAGAAACTAGTTTTACTGCAGTTTGGTCCTTCCTTTTCCTTCTTGTTTCTATTACTGGCACATAGAATAAATTGCATTTCAGTCCTAAACTTTCAAGTTTATTTTCTATTTGCCCAAATAGCAACTGATCTGGGTTTGCTATTTGGGCCGGTTATATCTCTTAGGCTCGTTTGGTTTTGGGATAAAAGCTGGGCTGGGCTCATTTGTTTTTCAAACCCTGTTTTAATTACATTTTCATAAAACATTTTTCAAATTTGATTTTTAATAGAAAAATTAGTTTTAAATAAATAAAAATAATAATAAAAAAATATATAAAATATAAAAAATCAATTTTAATATTTTGGCAAATTTACATTTACTATTTTGGGTATTTTTACATTTTGCATTTTCATTAGTTACATTTACATTTCATTTTTCATTTGAGTGTGCATTACTTACTTGTACTTTGTGCTTTAATTGTCGAACGTGCACTTTGTTTTTTTTAGAATACATACGTATTACTTAGATAATATTTTTACTCTCTTTACGTGCTTTGTTTGAAATAGACATAGATACCAAATCCTTTTATTGAACCAAAAACGATATATCTCTTGTATTAATTGGAAACCAATTCGAGTCGATTCGAGGAAAAACGATTATACTAAAAAACGAATATTAAATTGGCGCCACTGTTGGTTCGGTCTCGTTATGATTGACGATTTTACGTGAGACGATTTGGATTTTGGGATCCGTTCACTTTTGAACGTTATTTTCTTGTTAAAAAATATCAAACATAAAAAAAATTAAAAATATAAAAATTAAAAAAAATTTAAAAAAATCACAAAAAACAATTTCTTCCTACGAATCGCACCAAAAAAAATAAAAAAAGTAACACTTTTCCTAATGTGTTACACAAAAAATATTAAGTACTATTATACATATTATTTTTCTTATTTCGTTTTCTCTCATCTTTTTCTTTTAAATATATCTTCTTAAAAAAATAAAAAATTCAAACATATTTTCTTTTTACTATATTACTATATATATTACATATACATAGATACAAACACTTAATGCACATATCTCCATAAGTATTGCTTGGCAATACACCGTGATTAGCGGCGTTCTGGTGCTTTTCACGTGTATTGATCAAAGTTAATTAAGGCACAATAGATAAATACTACGAGCTATTTGATCTAGAGATAGAACTCACTGTGTGGGGGTATAAGGAGAGTGTATTTCACATTCGAAAGAAGAAGGCTCTTAAGTGCTTTCCTCCACTCCCTTGTGATTATTTTGAAGGTAATAGTTGTAAGTGGTGTGCAACCTAAGTAGTATTAAGTATATATTTTTGTAGATTTTTGATATCGAACCTCGATCGGGGTAATCCCTCCCCTTTCAAAGTCATCAAGGGCAATCCCCTTACTCCTCGGTTTTTAGTTGTATGCGCACTCGTGCGCATACACACATACCAAGTGGTGTACCGCATCTTTCTAAAAAGAAGACGAACAAAAATCCTGTCACCAATCAAGCTGATCCCGAGAACGAGCTTTTGACACTACTTTAGCCATGGATAACCGACCGATGATCGAGATCTTGCAATCCAACGTTGAGGGAAATGATGACGCGATTGTGGTGCCTGATATTGGAGCGAATAATTTTGAACTTAAAATGGGTTTTATTCAAATGGTTTCCGCCACACAATTTTTGGGCCGTACTCATGATGACCCACACACTCATATTAAGAGGTTTTTACACTTGGCAAACACCGTGAAATACAATGGGGTTCCACAAGAGGCAATTCGATTGCTACTCTTTCCTTTCTCCCTTGAGGGTTAAGCCCGAATTTGGCTTGACAAGGAACCATACCAAAGTATCACTACATGGACGGATTTGGAAACTAAGTTTATTAATTATTCTTCCCACCCTCACGTACTACTGCTTTGCGAAATGACATCATTAAATTTGAACAAAAGTACGGTGAGACATTTAGTGAATCTTGGTATCGATTTAAGGAACTTTTGAGAAAATATTCACAACACGGTTTTACCAAAGTTCACCAAATTAATACCTTTTACAATGGATTGAGTTTAAATGACCAAGATTCGCTAAATTCGGCCGTGGGGGGGGGGGGGGGGGGGGTAATATTCTTGTTAAAACAATGCAAGTAGCATGGGAAATTATTGAAAATAAGACAAAAGTTCCGAGTCGAACTAGATCCCAAATGGCTAGTGCTAGTGGAGGAGATTCTATTAATCATGAGGTTACAAATCAAATTAAAGAACTTGCTTCTATTGTGAAAAATCTTGCTTTAAATGTAGAAAACCCTCCTACTAGACATGTTCATGCCCTTAGTGATACTTGTGAGACTTGTGGTGGACCACATTCGTACTTTAATTGTGACAAGGTTTATAATCAACCCCAAGGAGAAGTCTATGCTTATAATAACAATGATGAAAATACGAGGGTTCATTTTAAACCTAATGTTGATGTTAACCACTTGTCGTATAAGTCCACTAACTATTTGGCTCCCCTTGGGTTTGTAGCTCATCAAAGACCACCCCCACCCACCCAAATTACCCAGTACCAAAATAGGAACCATGGTCCACAAAGGGGTAATTTTCAAGGGAATTCAAACGTAAGGGGTTATAATCCAAATCAAGGGAATTTCCAAGGTCAAAACCAAGGGTTTAATAATAAAAATCAAGGCTTTAATAACCAAGATTTTAATAATCAAGGTTTTCAAAACTATAATCAATATCAAAACCAAGGTTTTCCAAATCAAGGGTTCAATAATCAAGTGTTCAATATGCCTAATCCTCAAATGGACTTGGTTCTTCAAAAACTTAGTGAGCAAGATCGAAAGCTTAAGGAAATGCAAGAGTCCACGGATAGGAAGTTCATGAAAATGTTGCAAACCCTTCGACCCTAAGGTGATCTCCCTTCTAACACCAAAACCAACCCTAGGGCTAATGTGAATGCATTTACTACAAGGAGTGGTAAAACTACCAATAAACCTTCCTTTTCTTAGCCAACAAATGAGAAACAAGGGCTCGAGATACCAATAAGTTCTACTCACATTTCCTCACCCACTACTTGTGACATTCCTCCATTAAGCAACCCTTCTACACCTTTTACTCACCCTTCCCCTCAATCTTCTACCAACCCTTCGGTTTCTAAGCCTATTCCCGAGGTTGTGAGTGAGCCGGTTCTTCCTCAATCTTCTCAAAAACCCAATATAACTTACCCTTCAAGGTTGAGGAAGGAGAAGTTGAAGAACAAGGATGATATACAAGTTTATAACTTCTTTAAAATGTTCAAACAATTGAATTTCAATATCACCTTTGCCGAGGCACTCGATCACATGCCTACGTATGGTAAAATGTTTAAGGACCTCTTGACCGATAAGGAAAAATTGCTTGATATCGCCAACACCCAATTAAATGAAAATTGTTCCGCGGTTCTTTTGAGAAACTTACCGGTTAAGCTCGGTGTCCCCGATCGATTCCTTATCCCTTGCAATTTACCCAGGGTAGAGAATTGTATGGCTTTGGCAGACTTAGGAGCGAGTATCAATCTTATGCCTTTATCCGTATGGAAGAAATTATCTCTACCCTAGCTAGTCCCTACTCGCATGGCTTTAGAGTTAGCAAACAGTACGGTTTCTTATCTGGTGGGGATAGCCGAGGATGTTTTTGTTGGAGTCGACAAATTTACTTTCCCCATCGATTTCGTTGTTGTCGACTATGAGATGGATCCTCACGTTCCCTTAATTGTGGGACGACCCTTCTTGAGGACCGGGCGTACATTGATTGATGTAGCCGCAGGTGAGCTTATCATGAGGGTTGGGGATGATAAAATCGTCTTTAACATGGGTAAACTTTCCAAACTTCCCAATGAGCCTGAATCGGTGAATTTAATCGACGTGCTTGACGAATCATATCAAGAACACTTTCCCGAGGCTTGTAAGAGTGTGACTTCTCCTTTACCTAGTGTTGATACCGTAGCTTGTATTGCTCCTTCCTTGACTCCTTTTGGAGCAAGTGATTTTCTCTTAGAAGAATTTGAAGCAAGTTTACGAAATGTGGATTTGCAATATGACGATTCTCCCACCGATTGGGAAGAAGACATTCGTACCATGAGAGACTTCTCAATGAAGATCATATTTCTCCACCTTCTCCTAAGGAAGTTACAAACGTTGATCCAAATTTTACTAAGCCTTCCACCAAAAATCCACCGGATTTAGAGCATAAGGATTTACCTTCTCATCTAAAATACGTTTCTTAGAAGGAGTCGATAAGTTACCCGTCATTATTGCCAATGACTTAAAAGAGGATGAAAAATCTAGGCTTATTGAATTTCTTAGAAAGCATAAAAAAGCAATTGCTTGGAAAATTTCCGACATTCGCGGAATTGATCCTAATTTTTTCACACATAAAATTCTCATGGAAGATGACTTTAAACCCGTGGTCTAAAGTCAAAGAAGGGTAAATCCTAGAATTCATGAAGTTATCAAGAAAGAAGTTATCAAACTTCTCGATGCCGGCATGATTTATCCTATTTCGGATTCACCGTGGGTTAGTCCGGTCCATTGTGTGCCAAAAAAAGGAGGAATAACCGTTGTTCCAAATGAAAACAATGAGTTAATTCCTACTCGACTTGTTACGGGTTGGAGAGTTTGGATCGACTATCGTAAACTTAATGATGCCACTCGTAAGGATCATTTCCCACTTCCTTTCATGGATCAAATACTCGAGCGCTTAGCGGGAAATGAATACTATTGCTTCTTAGACGATTTTTCTAGATATTTTCAAATTCCAATCGATCCAAAAGACCAAGAGATAACTACATTCACTTGTCCTTATGGAACATTTGCTTATAAAATAATGCCTTTCGGCTTATGCAATGCTCCAAGGACTTTCCAAAGGTGTATGACAGCAATTTTCCATGACATGGTTGAACAAACTATGGAAGCCTTTATGGATGATTTATCGGTCTTTGAGATTCTTTCTCTTCTTGCCTTGCCAATTTAGAACGCATGTTTAAACGGTGTGAAGACACTCGTCTCGTTCTAAATTGGGAAAAGTGCCATTTCATGGTAAAAGAAGGCATCGTCTTAGGTCACAAAATTTCTAAAGTTTACTTCATTGCTAAATTTCCTCCACCTACCACCGTCAAAGGAGTTAGGAGTGTTGGTCCCTAGTAATTCGTTATTACTTATTACCTTAAGTAATAACTCTTACTTCGACTCAAGTGTGTTGTTTTAACAATATATAAGAACTATGAAAGATTAAAACAACAATACCAATATACTTTTCAACGTATAAACTTTTATTAGAATCAAATAAAGAATCTATAACCCACTTTGTTTGCGGAATAACAAAGTGGTTGAATGACAATGGGGTTTGATCTCCTCTACTTAAACATCTAACCAAAGTTAAAGTCTAAGCTCCAATCTAAACGTTCATATGCATCTTGGCTATATGGTTTAGTTGGTATCGAGAGAGAAAGGTTTTCCAGAGTTTAAGCTCTTGTATTAGTTAACCCTTTCTCTCCCAAGGTACACTCCTTATATAGGCAGTGTAAGTTAAGGTTTGCATTTTGCATGTACAAATGCATGGGTTTATCCAGTGGGTGGTTGATGCCCATGCTGGATAAAAAATACAAAGTACATATTAAACTATTCTAGAAAAGATAAAGGTTGTACTTATATCTAAGTATACAAGCAACCTACTTTGACTTAAATTATCTTTTCCCGCCTAATGCAAACTAGCAAAATACTGAAGAGTCTTCAGTATCCTAGAGGAGATCGACATCATTCAGTTTGGTATTGTCAAGCCAAACTAAACTGAAAGCCCTTCTTCAGTCCTTGTTCTTCAGCAACTAGACCGCCTAGTATTTGAAGCGAAGACTCCTTTGTCTTCTAAGTTCACTGGAAGGGGAGTGCTGAACTTTCTTCAGCTATAAAGTCTTCAGTAGGAACTTTGTTCCTCTGGTCATCCTTCAGCAGACTGGCCTTACTGCTGAGCATGAAACACTTACGGGGATTTTATATTCAAATCCTATAGTTTCTTCAGGGTCAGTAAATACTGACCCAACAATCTCCCTTATTTGGATATACAAATAGCCTAAGTCTAATGTTAGTAGTAAGTGAGCATAACAACTTCTTCTTACTTGCACTGAACAATTAATAACTTATAAACATCAGATAATCATTTATTTAATAACATTACAAATTACAACAAAAATATTACAAATGATTATTCAGTTTTCCTTTGGCCTAAGTTCTTCAATGACAGGGGTCCGTACTGATGGATCAGAGTTTCTGATGTCCAGTATTGATAGTAAGCACATGCTGAAGGTTCTTGCAGCTTCAGTGAGTCCTGGACCACCATGGTGAGCAAAGAAGATTTTCTGAATGTTTCCAAGAAATTCATTGTTTAGATCATCAAGATCACTAATGCCCATAAAATCTTGTCGTTTACGATGGTTGAACATTATCATTCCCAATTCTGGTTCTTCTAACACATGTCCAGGGAGATGATTTTCAAACTGAAAAAGATCTTTGTATTCCTTGGTAGTGACAAAGATGTCACCCACACCAGGTTGAACCAGATTGGCTCTCTTGTTTAGTTCCAGAATTGGATCTTGATCCTCCAGTGAGATTTGATTGCTGATGTTCAGATGCTGACCAAGCCTTTCATGATTTCTCACAAAGTGTTCAATTCTTGTGCGAACTTCTACCCATCTCCTGGATGTTTTCTTTTCATTGATTCTGCTCATCTCTAGCCATTCAGTATAGGAGAGCTCCTTCCCTTGGAAGTCATCTATGATCTCATCAGAACCATCAGCCCTATAGAACTTTAGATTGATATCTCCCTTGTAAGTCATCATGTCAACATTTGTGATTTATGAGAGACATCTTTTGTTCAATCTTGCTATACAAAACTTTTCGTATAACATATTTTTCTTGAAGAGGCCTTCAACCTCAGATTTTCCAATTCTTTCATATAAGCTCATCTTCAGATCCCTGAGCTTTTCTTCATCTTGAACCTTGTTTAATTTATCAAGTTCTTCTTGAGTGGCCAGCCCAGACTTGATAATTCTTTCATCTAATGTGAATTCACCTTTGCTTTTGGGTTTGATGGAAGGTGACCCATTTTCAGATGATTCAGTGCTGGTGGTAAGGCCATCAATGTGAGTGTCCTTTGTTGAAGACTCCCCCTTAGGCTTAGCTGGACTGTCTTCACTGAAGGGAGATACATACACAAAAGGTTGTTTTTGGGCCTTCTTCTATGCATGTTTCTTAAAGAGCTGCTGAATAGTGACTTTCTCCCCCTCAGCAGAAGATTGCCCTACAACTTCTGATGAACCCCCAACAGGTAAGCATGCACATAGAGAGTGTAAGGTGGATGATACCTTGGCCAACATTGCTAGAAAACTAGTAAGAGCATTCAGTTTCTGCTGAACTTCATCAGATAAGTTCAGCTTTTGTTGTTCCAGCAGACCCACCCTATCCTTGATCTTTGATACTGAATCACAGAGCTCATTAAGCTGAGTAGGAATCGGCTTGAATTCAACAGGGAGCTCAAAGGATGAAGTATTGATGGAATCCATGAGGAGATGATCTCTTGCTTGATAGAAGTGGTAGTGGCCACATCCTTTACTAATGGCTTCAGTACAGTGAGAATTTCATCTCTGATCTGTTCAGCAGTGGGAGGAACTGGCCTTGCTTTAAGAGTAACCAGTTCAGCATCAACAATAGCCTTTTCCTCCTTGAGCATGGTCACATGTGATTGTAGAACCAACACCTGATTTATCAGTTCATTTACGTTAACGGTTATAGGGATGGAGGGTTTGGAGTTTGAAAAGCAATGTCATCTTCAGATTCACTATCATCCAGGTTTACTGGAGCTCTTTCACTTAGCCCTAACTCTTTTTTTAGGTCATCAGCAGACATGCTGAATATAAATGTAGGCAAGTGTCCCCCCTTGCCGCCAGTGGAGAGAGGCATTTCCTTCATTGTCTACTGATCGCCACCTTCAGCATGCTGGTCAGTTTCAAGTCCGTCACCACCAGGGTTGGTTTTACCTGATGGATCTGATGCTGACTCTACTCTATTGAGCCGAGGGTGCGCTCTATCTTCACCCTTCTCTCCTAAAGAGGTTGAGAGATGGGTTGCCTTCAGGGCCTCTTGATGCATGCCACCTTCAGCAGAGACTGATGGTGGCGGCTGGCTTGGGTTCTGGTCCTTGGCCAAGGACTTTTGTTTCTTCAAAGCTTGGCCTTTGGGATCATCAGAATGCTTCTTTGATGAAGATTCTGTGGGGTGCCTCCTTTTCTTAGACCCACGTCTACACTTAAGAGTATTCACAGACGTGCTCTTTTGACGTGGTCCAGAAGAAGCTCCAGACTTTGTGCCTGTTAGATCCCCTTCTCCAGTTGGAGGAGTGTCTTGTGGAGCTTTAAACACTACTGGAGCATTTGCTGAGCAAATGTCCAGCATGCGCTGTGTGAAAGGAGGTTCAGTTGTGCTGACTGGAATGTTCCAGCGATTGGTATCAAAGATTTGAAAAACTAGTTTAACTCCTTCATTCTTAGAATACTCTTCACCAAATTGGTCAGCAAAAATGAGGGATAGAAATCTGGTGTAGACCATATTCTTTTCCTTAGTTTTCTTCTCCATTTTCCATGGAGATCTTCAAAGATTAGTTTTCCAAAATTAGCTTTTATGCCCTTTGCCAGACAATACAAAATCAGGGCATCCTTTTGGTTGATTTGATCAAGCCCACCAGTTTTCCCACCCAGACACTCAATTAAGATGGACATCAAAAGTTTCCACTTAGGTGGTAAACAGCTTCTCTTCAACCCCCATTTATCACCAATCTCTTCAGTGTATCCAATTTCTTTAAAAAATGATTTGACAATAGAAAGATCATTGGGTACAGCCTCATATTCACAAGACTCCTCCAAATAGTTTAACCCTAAAACCCTCCTAAACAGCTTTTAACTTATTTTCCAATAAATACCTAAAGTTGTAGACACAAACTCAATAGATTTCTTGTTCTTTGACCCTTGTGCTGTGAACCAAAATTCATTTTCAAACATAACCCCTGGATCCTTGAACAAGGCATCACGAATCACACATTTGGATAAAAACTCTAGTACTTGCTTTTCAGGTTCAGATGTTAGGGTTTCTGGTTTGATCAAGGTGATGTTGTTGGGTTTAAAGAATATGTCCTCAATGGGATAGTTAACATGGATGGAAGGATTGAGGGTGATCTCAATCTCTTGTGGTTGTGAAGAAGATTCAACAGCCATTGATGTTTGTTGTGTGTGTTTTCTTTTGAAAGAGAGAGAGATGTGTGTGTTTTTTTGAAAACTTGCAAATGATATGAATCTTTAATTTTCAAAAGATATATGTAATCAATTTTTGAACAATTTTTTTTCAAAGTTTGTAAAACATTTAAAAAGAGAATGAAACTTTTAGGGTTTCTTTTGAACAAATGGCACAAACTCTCTCATTAATATTCTGAAAAAGGGGATGATTTTCTGTTTCATTGAACAGTGAAACGCCTCATTGTGTCAGAAAGTTGTTGAATGTGATATGGAAACTTGATATTTCCTAGATAAACAATTGACACCTTTTGAAAGAATGTTTTGTATTTATTCTCAAGAAATTTAATGCCATTAACTCCATTGAGTCACATGACTGATTTGTTTTAAAAGCAATTGCTCAGATATGCTGAAGCTGATGGCAATACTTGTGAGCTTCAGTTCCTCAGATGAGGCGACAAAACCCCATATACATGTTCACATAAGTGAACAATACATATGACGTTGCACGCTCCTCTACTCAGGCCTAGCTACTCAGTTGTATTAAAATTTTGTTCAGCATTGCTGAAGGAATCTTTAGATGACTGGTGATTATTTGTTCAGCTTTAATGAAACAGATAAGGCGACAAAACATCATATACACAATCACATAAAGTGAAATAGACACATGACATTGCACACTCCTTTACTCAGACAATGCTACTTAACATTAATCAAAATCTTTTAAGAATTGTTGAACCTTCAAGCTTCTTCAGTGAATGCTAAAGGTTCAGGTTTTGTATCATCAATGTTCAGCATACCAAGCTCCATTATCAATCTTTTGAAAGTTGGTTCATCTAGTGATTTGGTGAAGATATCAGCCAATTGGTATTGAGTAGGGATGAAATGTAATTCAATGTCCCCTTTCACAATGTGATCTCTGATAAAGTGATATATGATATCAATGTGTTTTGTTCTTGAGTGGAGGACTGGATTGTTGGATATTGCAATAGAACTAGTGTTATCACAAAAGATTGGTACCTTTTCATATTATATGTCATAATCAGCCAGTTGGCTTTTCATCCAAAGAACATTGGCACAACATCCAGCAGCTGCCACATATTCAACTTCTGCTAAAGACATGGAAACTGTTTGTTGCTTTTTAGCACTCCAACACACAAGTTTGCCACCTAGCAATTGGCAAGCACCAGAAGTGCTTTTTCTATCCAAATTGCAACCAGCATAGTCAGAATCTGAATACCCCTATAGATCAAATCCTGAGGATTTGGGGTACCAAAGACCTAGACTTGGTGTACCTTTTAGGTATCTGAAGATTCTCTTTACAGTAGTAAGGTGAGATTCCTTTGGATCTGCTTGGTATCTTGCACAAAGGCATGTAGAGAATTGAATGTCAGGCCTGCTTGTAGTTAAGTACATGAGTGACCCAATCATACCTCTATACTGAGTCTCATTGACTGATTATCCCGTAAGATCAGGTCCTAAGTTATTAAGGGGTACCATTGGAGTCTTTACTGAAGCACAATTGATATCATACTTCTTCAGCAAATCCTTGACATATTTTTCTTAATTGATGGAGATGCCTTGGTCAGATTGTTTAATCCGAATACCAAGGAAGTATGTGAGTTCTCCCATCATACTCATCTCAAACTTGCTGGTCATAAGCATGGCAAATTGTTTGCAAAGTTTCAAGCTTGTAGAACCAAAGATTATGTCATCCACATAAATTTGTACCAGAATGTTGTCAATTTTAGATTTATAGATAAACAAGGTGCTATCTATTTTTCCTCTAACAAATTTATGTTCAATGAGAAAAGTTGAGAGAGTTTCATACCATGCTCTTGGAGCTTGCTTCAGTCCATACAAAGCTTTGTAAAGCTTGTAGACATGATTTGGGTATTTACTACTCTCAAAGCTAGGAGGCTGAGTAACATAAACTTCTTCTTTTAGGTCACCATTTAGGAATGCACTTTTGACATCCATTTGGTAGATGAGAAGTTCATGTAAGTGGCATATGCAAGGAAGATTCGTATGGCTTCCATACGTGCAACTGGAGCGAAGGTTTGATCAAAATCAACACCAGGCTCTTGATTGAATCCTTGGGCCACCAGCCTAGCTTTATTTTTTGTCACTGCATTGGTTTCATCTCTTTTGAGCTTGTAAACCCATTTGGTGCCAGTGGTTGATTTACCATATGGAAGAGGAACCAATTTCCAGACTTTGTTTCTTTTAAATTGATTGAGTTCCTCTTGCATGGCATCCACCCATCCAGGGTGTGTGAGTGCTTCAGAAACCTTTGTAGGTTCAATTTCTGAGAGAAAATTTGCATAGAGGCATTCTCTAGATGAAGCAGCACTCAGTTTCTTTACCATAGATCTAGTGACTCTACCTTCACCAGGATTACCTATTATGTTCACCAGCTGTATGTGACTATTTTGAGTCCAAGATTTTTGTGGAGCTGGAGAATAGGTACTGGTATCATGATTAGAGCTAGAGCTTGGAAGTCCATGACATGGACTTGGACTTGGAATGTCTCTAGTATCTACTGAAGGATATTCAGTAGATAAAGGTTCAATCATTGGAGGGCTTCCTTCTTGGTCAGAAGCAACATATCCAAGAACTAATTCCCTAGAGATGATAAGAGAGCTTTGAGCAAGGGGCTCAGATTGTTCCTTAGCAGCTACATATGATTGATCATTATGATCATGTGTATCACCATGCTGATTGTTTTGAGACTGATTATTTTGGTCATTTGTGTTTCCATGCTGATCATTTTGATCATTTTGAGATTGATCATTATTTGATTGACAGCCATCAGTATGTGATACTGAAGGATTTCCTTTCGTAGGACTTGTCATATCTTCAAATGGATCAATAGGAGGGACTGAATTGCTTGTTTGATATCTTTCAGAAGGCTCATAGTGATGAAATTCATCAGATTGACAATTGTGAGATTCATGTATATGAAGTTCATCATCTGATGGATTTGAAAAAGTGAGAGCTTTAGAACTTTCATTGAAAGAGATGTGATAGGTTTCTTCAATACATTGTCTTCTTGTGTTGAAGACTCTGTATGCTTTAGATACTAGGGAGTATCCAAGAAAATACCCATCATCAGATTTTTCATCAAACTTTCCAAGGTGATCCTTGTGATTGTAAATGAATACTGGACACCCAAACACATGTAAGAATGAAATGTTTGGAATTCTCCCCCTGAAGACTTCATAGGGAGTCTTCATGTGTCTCTTCACAATGATGGATCTATTTTGAGTGTTGCGCTACAGCATCAGTCCAAAAATGCTTAGAGAGAGCAGATCCAGCAAGCATTGTCCTTGCTGCTTCAATCAAAGTTCTGTTCCTTTTTTCAGCCACACCATTTTGTTCAGGTGTGTAAGGAGATGAGAAATTTTGAGAAATTCCTTTGTCATCACATAATTTGATCAATGAGTGATTTCTGAATTCAATGCCGTTGTCAGTTCTGAGTTGTTTGACATGAGTGTCATTTTGATTTTCAACTCTTTTGATGAATGACATAATGGCGTCTGGTGCATGGCTTTTCTTTATCAGAAAATATACCCAGTGTACATAGAGTACTCATCAACCATGACAAGTGTATATTTTTATGACAAATTGCCCTAGGTGATACTGGGCCAAATAAGTCCATGTGAAGCAAATGAAGACTTTCTTTGATTAAGAAAGTTTGCTTTGTTTTGAAACTGGCCCTATGGTGCTTCCCTTTTTTCACATGCTATGCATGCCTTGGAATAGACAAGTGAAGGAAGACCAATAACAAGATTTTGTTTTGCCAGCAGAGTTATTGTTTTGAAATTGAGATGTGAGAGCCTCTTATGCCAAAGCCAATTGGTAATATTAGAGGCTTTAGTAAAGAAACATGTCTCCTGAGTAGAATTCATGTTCATGACATAAACATCTTTGACTCTGGGAGAAATCATCACAATTTCATGATTAGAGTTGATGATTGTACCTTTTTTTTGTCATCAAACAACAGAAGATACTTTGCATCATAAAGTTGACTTATGCTGATGAGGTTGTGCTTCAGTCCATTGACATATGCTACCCTTGAGAAAACTATACCATTGCATTTTAATGAACCAAATCCTTCAGTAGTAGCTGATGAGTTATCACCAAAAACAACTTTGGGACCTTGTTCCTCCTTATACTTGTGCAGATAACTTTTGGTGCCAGTCATATGCCTTGAGCAACCACTATCTAGGTACCAAATAGGCTCCCTGAGATCACACTGCACAAGTTAAGGAAATGGTCAGTTTTGTTTTGAAACCTACCTTTGTTGGGTGGGGGTTTTAGATCTATAAGGTGTTCTAGATCTGAAGAGTCCTCTTGTTGAGGGTATGTGTGATTACTCAGAAGAAGAAAAGGTCTGAATAGCTTTTTCTTTCTTAGCCTGGAGGGCTTCACCTCTTCTGAACCACTCTATATGGTTGTGATCAGATGTAGTGTGGACATCGCTTCCACAAGTCTCGCAACATTTGGTAATAGAGTTTGGGTTTCTTGGTTTAATACCTCTTCTGAGTGAGATGATACGATTATGTCCATGAGTGTCATGGTCATACCATCCACAGATATTAAAAACAGGGTAATAGTGGCAGTCATCTGAGTGATGATAACCCATACCACAATGAATGCATGGTGGGAAAGGCATATTTCGTCTGGAATGAGATGATTCAGTTTTGTGAGCATCAAAACTTGTTATAACCAGCATATACTGAGTGTGTTCACAAGTGCGATGATTAGTTCTTTCACATATGGTACAATAAATCACTTTTAGGCAAATTTCAGTGAAATGGTTGTTTAGACCACATAAATCACAAGCCTTTTTAAATTATGTCTTGTACTTGAAATGAGCAGAATCTGAAGGTTCATCTCTTAATTGTGTTGGTGTTTGTTGCTGCCTGAGTTGCAATTTAAGATCATTGATCTATTGCATGACAAGATACATTCTCTCATCTTCCTCAGATCTAGCATTCTTCAGTTTATTTGTTGAAACTAAAGAGGTAGTTCCCATATGTGAACCTTCAACAGGAGCTGAAGAGTTCTTTGAAGCGTCAATTTTGACATGTTTGGAAGAACTACCTCTGTGTGTGGTGTGTGACTTGATGATAGACTGGATAATTTTGGGTCCAGTAGAGGGTTGAGCACCAGCCAGCTTCTCCAAAGGAGGAAGTGGGGTACTTACTTCATTCTCTATATCATAATCTGAGTCATCCTTAGTAACTGAGGACTCAACTGGTGCTGAAGTGTCAACACTTGCTTGAAACTCAGGATGAAGGATTCGTCCAGTGTCATGATTTGGTAAATTCTCTTCATCTGACCTTTCAATGTCAGGGATCGAGCTACCATCCTTATTTGAGGCTTTGACAAAGACGATAGGTTTAGTGCTGGAGGATCCTTTATCACCAAGCATTTTATTCTTTTGAGCAGGTATTTGTTTACTTATGAATTGATTTACCCTATCAGAGTTTCTAAGCCATGATTTAACAATATCTTTTACTTCTGTTAGTTCCACTCTAAGAGAGTTATTTTCCTCCAAAATTTCTTTGTTCAATTGTTGAAAAGTAAGAATATCAAGTTTAGCTTCTTTTAGCTCTATTTGCTTACTTTCAAAATCTTCAAGTTTTAGAACAAGTTTATAAAAATTTTCAAGCAAATTGTTTCTTTGCTCTTCAACAACTTTTAGATCAATGCACAAGTAATCAAATACAAATTTAATGTCATCTTTATCTTCTAATTCAAGAAGAGTTTGTACCTTTTTTATTGTGACACTGACCCATTCACCATTTATGGCACTTTCTCTGGTCACAACATTTGAATTGGCCTCTTCATCATCAGCAAGTGCCATCATCACTTTCACATTTACCATTTCATCATCATCTAAAGAAACATCTTCTTCATCCCATTCATAGGCTTCAACAACAAGCCCTTTGTTCTTGTTTTGCTTGGGAGTCTTGGATGAGGAGCTTTCAGTACCCATTAAGGCCAATCTTGCCTTGATTTCTCTATATTTGGCCTCAAAGTCTTTTGTTGGTCTAAGTTCAACCCTGCTTTGCTGAAATGGAGTAGAATCAATTTGTTTTGGTTGAAATGATGATTGACCAGATGGTCTTGATTGAGCTGGTGAGGAATATGAAGGGAGAGATGTTTTTGAATAACAATCCCTAGTATAGTGACCAGTCATCCCACATTTGTAGCAATCAGTGTCAACTAAAGCTTTTGTGGAGCTGGAGAACTTGCCTCCTTTCTTAAAGAACCTTCTAGACTTGGCCAAAAGAGCTCTTTCATGAAATTCCTCTTTAAGGTCATTCAGATATTCCTCACTAGATCTAGTATCTTCCTCATCATCAAGAGTATCTTGGTAGTTTTGAATGACAGCCTCACTAAAGAAAGCTGTGGATAAGGGTGTAGCAATGGTTAATGCTTTACTCTTGCTTGAGCCTTCATAAATCCTATCAACTAGGTTTTCTTCATATTTAAGTTTCCCAAAAAGAGAGGCTAGATCACAATCTTTAATGTGGTTAGCATTTCTCAAGCTTTGGCAGAAACTGAGCCACTTTTTTGGCAATGCATTAACAAAAACTGTGTTGATTTCAAGTTTTAAAAGCTCAACACCATCATTCACAAGTTCATTCATCAGTGCTTTATATCTAGTGAATATTTGTGTGAGGGTTTCCCCTTCTTTGTGGTTGAAGGTGTTGTATTGAAGCTTTAAATCCATGATTCTGGTTTCTTTTAGATCAGAGGGTCCCTCATGGTAAAGAATAAGGTCCTCCCATGTTGCTTTGGCTGTTTTACAATTTACAACAGAATTCATTTGGTCATCTGGGAGCACAAACATGATGAGACTTTTGAGACACTGATCTAGGTTAGCAGCTTTTCTCTCATCAGCAGTCCGTTGTGCTTCAGGTTTTTTAATGTCCCCAACCATGCAAACAAAAGGACCATTTTCAATGATTCCAAGGAACCGAGGTTCAATTCCAACCATGTGGACAAGAAACCTCTTCTTCTAATTTGTAAAGTTGGCTACCTCTAGTACAAGAGCAACATTGAGTTGGCCACCCCTATATTCTAAGGTTTGTGGTATAACATGAGCCATTTTGGATCTTGATTTGAAAACTTTTAAATGAGCAGTTTAATAAAATAAGATTTTAACTAATCAAACTGCTCTGATACCACTTGTTGGTCCCTAGTAATTCGTTATTACTTATTATCTTAAGTAATAACTCTTACTTCGACTCAAGTGTGTTGTTTTAACAATAGATAAGAACTATGAAAGATTAAAACAACAATACCAATATACTTTTCAACGTATAGACTTTTATTAGAGTTAAATAAAGAATCTATAACCCACTTTGTTTGCGGAATAACAATGTGGTTGAATGACAATGGGGTTTGATCTCCTCTACTTAAACGTCTAACCAAAGTTAAAGTCTAAGCTCCAATCTAAATGTTCATATGCATCTTGGCTATATGGTTTAGTTGGTATTGAGAGAGAAAGGTTTTCCAGATTTTAAGCTCTTGTATTGGTTATCCCTTTCTCTCCCAATGTACACTCCTTATATAGGCAGTGTAAGTTAGGGTTTTCATTTTGCATGTACCAGTGCATGGGTTTATCCAGTCGGTGGTTGATGCCCATGCTGGATAAACAGTACAACGTACATATTAAACTATTCTAGAAAAGATAAAGGTTGTACTTATATCTAAGTATACAAGAAACCTATTTTGACTTAAAGTTATCTTTTCCCGCCTAATGCAAACCATCAGAATACTGAAGAGTCTTCAGTATCCTAGAGGAGATCGAAATCATTCAGTTTGGTATTGTCAAGCCAAACTGAACTGAAAGCCCTTTTTCAGTCCTTGTTCTTCAGCAACTAGATCGCCTAGTATTTGAAGCGAAGACTCCTTTGTCTTCTCAGTTCACTCGAAGGGGAGTGCTGAACTTTCTTCAGCTATAAAGTCTTCAGTAGGAACTTTGTTCCTCTGGTCATCCTTCAGCAGACTGGCCTTACTGCTGAGTATGAAACACTTAGGGGGATTTTATATTCAAATCCTAGAGTTGCTTCACGGTCAGTAAATACTGACCCAACAAGGAGTTTCTTAGGTCAGGCGGGTTTCTATCGACGCTTTATTCAAGACTTTTCTAAAATAGCTTGACGAATGACTAATCTTCTTGAGAAAAAAACGTTCCTTTCATCTTTTCTCCCAAATGTCTTGAATCCTTTGAAATCCTTAAAGGTAAATTAACTAAGGCACCGGTCTTAGTCTTCCCAAATTGGGAGTTACCTTTCGAGTTAATGTGCGATGGTGGTGATTTCGCGGTAGGAGCGGTTTTAGGTAAACGAGTTAATAAGCATTTCCAACTCATTCATTATGCTAGTAAGACAATGACGGGGGCTCAATTGCATTATACCACTATCAAAAAAGAGATTTTAGTATGCTCTTGAGAAATTCCGCCCCGATCTTGTGCTTTCCACCACTATCGTCTACACCGATCACTCCACTTTAAAGTACTTGTTGACCAAGCAAGATGCTAAACTGAGACTCCTTCGTTGGGTTTTGCTCTTACAAGAATTCAAAATCGAAACTTGCGACAAAAAGGGAGCCGCCACGGATCATCTTAGTAGACTTGAGGACCCTTCTCAAGGATAATTACCGACCACGGAAATTAACGAATCTTTCCCTCTCGAGACTTTAATGTCTATTCACTCTAAAGAGGATGACACCCTATGGTTTGCAGACATTGCAAACTATTTGGCGGGTGGTCTTATCGAAGGGTTATCGTCCCAACAACGAAAGAAATTTTTCAAGGACATTTGTAAAACCCCGTTTAAAAGTCCACGAACATCAATTACGTACAATCACAGCTTTAATTTAAACGTTGCGTAACTATTTTTTCAAATAATAAATAATAGTATTAATTCAAGTATTACGAAATTATTATTGATTCAGGAAATAAATAATTCACGTCAGAATATATTCACGAGGATTAATATACGAACACGTACTCAATGTTTAAAATCCACGAATATTAATTTTACACAGTCTCAGTTTTAATATCGTGACGTAAATTAATTATTCAGAAAATAATTATTAGTTAATAATTAATTACTAGCTATTCAGCATTACGTACGTATTTATTTCAGTAAAATAAATAAATACATGACGGGATTTTAAAACACGAAAACGCAAGTTAAATGTTTATAAACGAAGCGAAACGAAAATCAAAACGTAAGTATACATATGTGTTTGGGCCGCGTTTAAAACAAGAAAGGAAGGAAGTGGGCTTTTGAGCCGACCCAGTTTCAAAAAGAAAAACATACGAGATTCTTACCCCCATTTTTGGTCAAACAACAAACAAAAAAAAAAGAAACGAATTGGGGTTTATGCCCTTATAGCCGCCGCCAGAAATCAAAGGAAAAGGGAGGCCGAGTTAATTTGTTTTCCTATTTTATTTGCTGAATGTTCGTAGCTCATCCTCCAACACAATTAACGGTAGTCATGTCGTCATTTTTTTATATTAATCTCGAAATCTATGGTTTGAATATAAAGAACAAATGAATAATAGACATCAAACATGAATCTGCCCTTTTTGTGTTAGGGTTTACTGTTACACGTGAACCAAGACCAACAGGGGTCTCGGTGTGTCTGGTATTGGCCCAGCCGCGACCCAAGTAGGGTGTGGTGGTGGCTGTGGTCATTTTGAGCCAAGTCGCGACCCACAAGGAGGACCAACAGGAATGTTTGTTAGTCAGCAGGGGCGGTGGTGCCTTTATTTTGATCAACCACAGCCAAAAACACAACCAGGGGGTGTTTGGATTATACATGGGTGTTTGGGTTTGTAGAACAATGGGAACAAGTAACAAGCATTGGGAAACCAAACCCAAGCAGTGGGAACAATACAAGCTGGGGGAACAAGTCTAGGACAGTGGGTACTGTTGGCCAACAGGGGCAACTGTCACAAGGCCAGTGGCGACTGTTTGGCTGACGTCAGTAGAGGGGGCCACGACGGTCTTTGGTGGGCTCGGTTTGGGCTGACCCGAGACGTGGGTGTCTCGGGGAAGGTTATACTTTGGTATAATTACACTTCTAACCCCTAAAGTATATAGTTTTAGTATTTGCATTTTAAACCCTCAATATTTAACCTTAGGGTCTCAAAATTTGCTACATTTATTCTTATATCTTATACTTTCATAAAATGACACTTTTGGCCCAAAATGTTAAATAGTGTCAAAAATGACACTTTTAGTCCCTATACTTGTAAAAATCACATAACAACCTCAAAAATGGACCAAATGATCTAGGATTTTAAAACAAAGTTTCAAAACATGTTAATAATCATAATAACAACATTTCTTCAGAATTATAGCTCTTGAAATGGGTTTTTTCTTATGTACACTTATTCTAGGGCTTATATAGTATGTTTATGACTTCTATGGTTTCTACATTCTTGGTTTAAGGGTTTATATAGGTTTACGATATTCTAGGGATAATTATGGGAGCTTAAGATCCTATGCTTTGATAACTTGTACCTTGTGCTTTATTAACTTGTAATTTAACTAGAAATAAATGTATAACCTTAATATGGTACTTAGTTGAGTTTTATAATTAGTGGCAAAAGATTAGACTCTAATTCAATATAAAATGGATTATATATGCTAATCTTGGTTATAGGTCTTTTACTTGTAATAAGCTTGAGATTAGTGAATACTAGTGTTTTGTAATCAATTACCTTTCCTTTATATGATAGATTATAATTAGTATATTGTATTTGATACTTGTACATATATATTATGTAGTTATATTTCTTGAATCATTGTTTACTAAGGGTTTCTAAGTAGGTGATTAGAGCATATGAGAAGTGTTAGCATTACTAACTTATAATGACAATGATCTTGTTACACGCTTAGCATGGAATTGGGTGAAAATCAAGGACGACGAACTTATGACGCATTCACGTGTTCTTATTCTATGAACCTAAAAGTCCCATCTCGTGATGAAAATAATACATTATGTCTAAAACACACGTAGTAGTAGTTTAGGAAGTTTAAATTTCAATAAATGTCGTATAAAAAAAGAATTTCGGAAATGCTACGATACTTTATTCTAGCATTGCGTGAGGGCATGTAAATGGTTTAGTATGGGGGAGTGATGAGACCGCAATTATACATAGTCTCATCGTCTAAACCGGGCTTAAAATACCTAAAAACTTCATAAAATACCGTGAAATATGCTTGTGTTTGTTCAATGTGTATTTTAGGTACAGATATTGAAAAAGAGACAAAAGATCACAAAGAAACAAGCAAAAACGGAAACGGGAAACGAAGCCGCACAAAGAACCAGACCCGATTATAGATTTTACAAAAATGCCCTTGAGGTTTGAAGTTTTGTCACATTTGGTCCCTCAAGAATTGAAGATAGAAACTTTTGGTCCTTCATCTTTGGCAACTTGGCAAGAATGACCCTTGAAGAACCATTTTGTACAATTTTGGTCCTTGAAGTTTAAAGACATGACATAAAGAGCCCTTGATGATCAAAAGAATTGTAATATTAGTCCTTATTCTTAGATTGATGAAACACAACGACTTAAATTGTAATTAGTATTATGTTACTGGTAAAGGAAAATGAGAAAGAAACTGCCAAGACTTGATATAGCAAGATTTCCAAAGCTTAGGGGGTCAAACTGCCAAGATTATAAACCTTTTACCCATATTCACAACGCATACCCAACCAAACCCGTTCCATACCCGGTTTTAACCCAAATTCATAACCCGGTTTCTCACTGTGAATGAGAAACTACACCATATTAAACAATATCTAGTTTAAAAGGATCTTTTCTCTATCAATTACCCAAATTGATTTTGAAAAATGCGATAATCAATTCAAGATTTTGAATTGAGCAGTGACATATTGGCTTGAGTTTCCCAAATAACTCAGTAATAATCACAACCCTTTTCGTATTTTGGAATTTAAGGACGATTTATGTGATTAACTGGCATGTTTTCAATATTTCATTTGGTATTAAACTAAATTCTTATGAAGTAATAAAATACTTTTGATCACTAAGACATGAATGAAATTTCATGTATAACCATTTTGATGAAAATGATGATAAAGAGATCGATTTGAAACTAAATACCAACCGTAAAGCTGTATTCTTGATATGTGAATAAAATTCTAAGAAATAATTTGAACACCTTAGAGCTATGTTTTCCCTTGATAAGCTATGTTACCCTTATAATCTTGGGACGAGATTTCTTTTAGGGGGAGAGACTGTGACAATACTCCAAATTCACATCTATGCTATAAGCTATGATTATATGAGTATGAAAATTTGGCTAGAAATTTTTGCTTTTTGTACCTTACTTGGTATGATGAACTGCTTCTCACAACCTAAACTGCCATTACAACATATTCCTATATGTTGTCAATACAATGTATATATCAAGTCTAAAATCTAAAAGTGATCTAATAACTTCAGTATTAATAAGAACATCTCAAATGTAACTATGATGACCTAAATTCCCTTAGAAACCCTAGAATCCCTATAAATGAGTTGTAAACTCAAGAATGGTAAACTATGAATGGAGAATACTAGGGTATTAGTTGCTAGATATATACCCACATCTCATTCTCGTAAATTATCCTTCCCATAGGTAAATCAACATAAAGCCCTAGTCTCAGATAGGGTGGTTAACCCCGTAGTACTACCATTTGAATAAGCGACTATTCCCAACTCACAATATCAAGTTAGAACATAGTTAACGGTTCATGAAATTAGGGTCATTAGCAACAAGGTACTCAGTACAATTCAAGGCAACAATAGACAACATTCGGGTCGAAACAATCAATCATGACTTGTGTTCATTTTATTTCAAATAGAATGTATCCCCCTCGTGGGTATTAAAACATTTAGTAGCTAACATAAAAGCTAGGCTACAGACTCACCTTAGTATAAGAGACCTAGCGAGATGATCGTCGATGATAAGTGATGCCATTCAAACACGAGAACCGCAACCTATCAAATAAGGCGCGTTCATTAATAATAGACTCGAGTAATAAACCATACATAATAACATCAAACTAAAAATCATAAAATCACGACAAACCCGAAAGAAAATAATACAAGTGATACTATTATACTCTTCTACACATTTACTTTATTAATCTATACTCGCGATTAAAATCTCCCGGCACATACCAAATGTACAAGATCAGTTACCTCACTTAGACATGTCAAAAGTTTATGAAACGACTCGAGGAACTTACTTACTATCTATAGAAATTCCTCCAAAAAGTTCGTCAAAAGATATTACTTCTAAGACTCCCTTCCCGACACATCTTTGCTTCACAAAAACCGGACAGTTTTACGTAATCGACTCATACAACCATTTTGACTTCTCTAAACGACTTCATTTACAAAACCGACACTTAGGTTTGAAAATAGACTAACATCCTAGGGTTTACATCTTTAAAACAGCCCTTGACTCATTCTGAAACACATTTTATAGTCCCGAAGATTCGATCCAAATATCGACAACAACTTAAAATTGTGCCGATACTCGCCTCTCGGTACACGAATAATCAAACTATCATAACTTCACACTCGTTTGGAGTTAGAAGCTCTAATTTACGCCAAAGCGAAGATAATCAAAATCTCCATAACTTTATCTTATTAGTTTAACTATTTTCAAAACATATGACATCTAAAAATATCCTTGAACCCACTACCCTAATTTACCTTCTAAAATCTTACATAAAATCATACTTTTGATCAAATTTAACCACTTTTCTCATCATCATAATCCCCTAATATCAACATATATTAATCCTAACACTTGTAGATATCATAAAGATAAAAACCCAAAAAAGAAAATCAACTTCTTTCATAAAAACAACATGATCCATGCATGATTATCACTAGATAAACACATGCATGATCATCTAACCATCCTACCAACCCTAATTCTCAACCAAAAATCAAAACTTCATGTATGTTGTAAATTTTTACCTCACTAGAATAACCTTTGAATTATATGATGTGGTCTTGTTTTGTTTTTGGATAGATCAAGCTCAAAATAAAAAAAATGGTGGATTGGTGGTGGTTTTAGGTCACGGTAGAGAGGAGATGTGGCATTTGCTTAGAACTTGGTCAGTTGATACGAACAAAATCCAGGGAAGCTCCACTGGTTGCTGTTTAAACATATTCTAATGTATTAGAGGATTACGAAATAAAGGTTTTGGTATTCAGAAGGAAGCCATATACATAACTAAATGTAGTTTGGATTAGGAATTTTATTGGAGATCTTGGGATGATGCTTGCAATAAAAGAACCTAATAAATATGTATTTGGACAATTCTGCCGCAATCGTATTCGCCAATGATGCTGGAATCATGAAGAGCGCCAGCACTTTAAACGTAGATATCACTACGTACGAGAACAAGTTGAATCTCGTGAAATCAAATTAATAAAAGTTCACACAGATGATAGCGTATATGATCCTTTTACTAAGGATTTGCCTAGACCAAAGGTAGTTAAGCATGTTCAAGGGCTGTATAAATATCATGTCTAACACATACATAATACTATGTATATATGGACATATAATAATTATAAATGTTTTATAATTATACTTAATTACCGACTAGAACCTAAACTGATAAATTGTTTATAGGTTGTGGTACGTCGACTAATCCCGCGTGAAGAGAGAGCTCGAGTTTGTAGTAACCTTTATCTTCATTCACAAGTGAGTTTATAGCCTCGCTTTTAAATTCTTTAACTGTTTTAGAAACTTGCGAAGGGGATAACATGCTTATTTATTAAAAATAAAGAGTATAACTATAAGTTGCGGTAAACCAATTTAATGGTGCAACTAGTAGTTGTGGAAGCTCTATTACTTAAAAAGTATTTATCGAAAATGAATGGTACAACAAGAGTTGCTGTAAACCCATGAATGGGTGCAACCAGAAGTTGTGGTAAGCCCTATTTGTTTTAAAATAGAACACAAGGGACACAATTGTATGCTTAGATGAAAGTTATTACATAAGTTACCTTTAGCCTTAAAAGACCCATGGAATCGTGAATTGTTAATCGAAAGAACGCTAATACTGTGGATAGATCTATCGGGGTGACGCCCAGTCCGGTCGCGAGTAGCTATCACATGGTGTAGTGAAACAGTAGTAATGAAACATCCGATGCATACACATAAGAGAAATATATGCACTTAGCTAGGTGTGCTAGGCTGAAGTAATATATGTTAACGTTCAATGTCATGAGGCTTATGTAATAACACCGATAATTATATTTGTACAACATAATAATCTTTCGAAGAATTATTAACCATGGAAGGTTATTCAGAATACTTGTGTTCTCTATATTTAATTTAAACTCTATAGATTCACTCAGCAATTTTGTTGAATTTTTAGCATGTTTTATCTCAGGTCCATAGGGAAGGCACTCGAGGAAGGCGGTTTCGTGAAGCTTGCTTACTTGAAATGTTTTGGCCCGCTTTTATTAATTATATCCATTTAATAGGTGTGAAAACACCCATCCTTTTACCGCTTAACTATAATAATAACCAAGCCAAAACGTGTATTTTATGTCGTAAATGTCGGAATTATGCGTGGTTTGTGTTTTTATTGTGTTTTAGGTCCAAAAGATGAAAAAGGAAAAATACACGGGCTTTCATGGGCTTTTATCGATGAAAACGAGAAAAGACGAAGTCAAAAGATAAAGAGTGCAAAAAGAACGGAAGTCCAAGGCCTATTCTGAATATTTATCGAAGAAAAAGTCTAAAGATGGAAGTTTAATAAAGTCGATGAACTCAAGTCTAATTATTGAAGAATTTATAAGACAAGTTCAATTTATATCGACAAATCCCGAGACGACGTCGAGAAAGACAAAGAATTTAAATCGGGTCGAGACAAGAAGAAAGAAAGAAGAAAGCATCATCACATGTACTCCTCCTATAAATACCCTCCTAATGTGTCATTAGGAGGGTGGTTAGCTAGTAGTAGATTGTAGTTTTATTTTTGTAAGGTAAGTAGGAGTAGATTAATATACTTTCTCTCTCTATTTTTTCTTAATGTTCTTCAAGCTTTTTCTTTAATCTTGTGTTAAATATTTGATCTTTAATCTTTTTAATTCAAGTTTTTAATCATCTTCTTCTACCTTTCTTTATTTTGTTTATCTTTGATTCGTGATAATCATTGATTTTGTTTCATCTTAGTGTTCATGTGATTAAAAAGTTTATCTTTTTATTCATCTCTAAGTTTTTATACGAATTTAGCTTTGAGCTTGACATGCTTATTGGCTTAATTTGTATCTAGCTTATTTGTTTTAAAGTTTTATTAAAGATTTAGTATTTTTAAAGTTTGATTCAAAAAGTTGCTTATTTAAAGTTTTGTAAGTTTTTATTTGTGCTTATTTAGTTATTTTCATTAACTAGTTAGTTATGTTTTGATTCGTGCTTATTAGAGTTAGCTTATTTCATTGCTTATTACGAATTTCTTTCCAATCGGAATAGGGTTCCCCTTTACGATCTGCATTCCGACACCCTCACTAGTATTCCGATCGTTTGATCGGAAAAGGGTTTAGGGGATTCCGATTGGGATTCCGACGTGCTTGTTTTGTGTTATATTCCAACAGCTTTTAGTTTAAACATTCCGATAGGATTTCTTTCCAGTATTCCGATCACTTTCCTTTTTACTCATTCCGATTTAGACATTTCGATAGCTTTGTTTTTAGTTTATTCCTATAGGATTTGTTTAGCTTATTCCGATTGGGATTCCGATTAGACATTCCGACGGTGTGTTTTACTTTTATTCCGATAGCTTTTGTTTAGCTTATTCCGATCATATTCCGATTAGGTGTATTCCGATGGTTTAAGTTTTTTTTTGTTTTACCAAGTTTTCAAGTTTTAATTCATTACGTTTTAATTTCAAAAAACTGCACGCTTCCCGAAATCTCTATTTTTACCAAGTGTTTTTCTAATTTTAGAGAAAAAGTGACAGTTTTTCTAGATTTGTTTTTAGCTTATTTTAATTGTCTTTAATTAGATTTATTTTTGAAGCTTTCATTTTTATTAAGTTTTCAAAATTTACCTTTTCGTCATTTATTTTTAAGTATTATTTTTTAGTTTTAAATTTCAATCTTCCACTTTTACTTAACGACATTTGCTTTTACATTTTCATTTATATTTTAATTTACATTTTACTTGTAGTTTAAAATAGATAAATTTTCCCCTTTTTATTCCACCAAGAACGACTGAGTCGCACATTCAACCACGATCAATTCGAATCGAGACGAGATGATAACTCTTTATACTTGGCAAAAACCAGTTATTAAATGGCGCCGATGCCGGCTCTTTTCGTTAAGATTAACGGTTTTCTGTGAGAGACGCGTTGATTTTGGGATCCGTTCACTCTTGAACGTTATTTTTCTTGCTTAAATTTTCAAAAATCCAAAAAATATAAAAATTTTAAAAATCCAAAAAAATAGAAAAACATAAAAAACCAACAATATTTCTTGTCTATCTTTCTTTTCCTTTTGTAGGTGTGTATACGTACCCGTTCTCGTAAGAAGAACGCAATTCAAGCCGAAGTCGAAACTCGACCTATTGTCACCATGGACAATCGACCAATGATCGAGCTTTTGCAATCGCACGTAGAGGGAAACACCGATGCTATTTTCATACCCGAGATTGAAGCCAATAACTTTG
Organism: Glebionis coronaria; assembly: GCA_025667525.1. NCBI lineage: Eukaryota > Viridiplantae > Streptophyta > Magnoliopsida > Asterales > Asteraceae > Glebionis > Glebionis coronaria. The sequence continues at coordinate 177,780,310 of CM046874.1, forward strand.
AGCTCAAATCTGGATTTATTCAAATGGTCTCTGCTCAACCATTCTTGGGGCGTACACTTGATGATCCTCATGACCATATCAAAAGGTTTCTTCAACTCACTAATACGGTCAAGTTTAATGGGGTATCACAAGAGGTAATTCGCTTGCAACTTTTTCCTTTCTCCTTAGAGGAACAAGCCCGACATTGGCTTGATAAGGAACCGCCACAAAGTATTCTTACGTGGTCGAATTTAGAGACCAAATTCATCAACTACTTTTTCCCACCCCCACGTACTACCGCTTTGCGGAATGAAATCATTAACTTTGAACAAAAGTACGGTGAGACATTTAGTGAATCTTGGGACCGTTTTAAGGAACTTTTAAGAAAGTGTCCACAACATGGTTTCACAAAAGTGCATCAAATTAATACTTTTTACAATGGTTTAAGCATGAATGACCAAGATTCACTAAATAGTGCCTCGGGGGGTAACATTTTGGTTAAGTCTTCTAATACCGCATGGGTTATTATTGACAATAAATCTAAATTGCAAACCAAAAGTGTTCAGGCTAATGTGGCTAGTGCTAGCACTAATGACACAGAAAGAAGACTTGATAAGCTTACTACAGTTGTTGAAGCACTTACTTTACAAGCCGTTAACAATGCCAAAAACAACAATGCTATTAATATAACTTGTTAAACTTGTGGTGGGACACACTCTTATGCTAATTGTGATAAAGCTTATGATCAATCTCACGGGGAAGTGTATGCTTACAACACCACCGAGAGAGTTCATTTCAAGCCTAATGTTGATGTTAATCACTTGTCTTACAACTCGACAAATTACTTGGCTCCACCCGGTTTTCAACAAAGACCACCACAACCTAACCAAAACAACCAAGGGCCGCCAAGAGGTAATTTTCAAGGTAATGCCAATGTGAGGGGCTTAAATGCAAATCAAGGAAATTACCAAATGCACAATCAAGGCTTTCCAAACCAAGGTTTCAATTCTCAAGGATTTCCACCTTATAACCAATACCCAAACCAAGGTTTTCAACAACAAGGGTTCAATTTACCTCATCCACCAATGGACTTGGTTTTGCAAAAATTGAATGAACATGAGAAAATCATGCAAGCAATGCAAGAATCTACTAGAAAAATTCAAGAGTCCACGGATAGGAAATTTGTTGAAATGTTACAAACCCTTCGCCCCCAAGGTGCTCTTCCTTTTACCACCGAAACAAACCGTAGAGCTAATGTGAGTGCTATTACTACTCGAAGTGGAGCAACTCTAGTAGGACCTTCTATCCCTCCACCCGTTACTCCATCTACACCTCCTCCACCCCCGTTTATCTTTCCTACTACCACACCTAGTACTAGTTCTCCATTACCGTCTCCACCTATTAATGAAGAAGTACCCAAGCAAAACCCTTTACCAACCCCACCTACCACCTCTAAACCTTTCTACTTCTCAACCTTCAACATCTCAACCTTTACCTGCTACACCCACACCACCTAAACCCAACATCCCTTATCCTTCTCGGCTAGACAAGTGTAAATTACTTACTAAAGAGGATGCCCAAGTCACTTCTTTTATGAAGATGATCTCTCAAATGAATTTCAACATTAGTCTCGTTGAAGCACTTGTCCAAATGCCGAAATTTGTGAAAGCATTTAAGGAATTACTTAGCAAGAAGGAAAAGATGGCTGAGTTTGTCAACACATGCTTAAATAAAAACTGTTCTGCAATCATTCTTAAAGAACTTCCAGAAAAACTTGGAGATCCCGGTCATTTTGTGTTGCCTTGCATTTTTAACAAAGAGGAAGAATTTACTGCCTTAGCCGATCTAGGGGCAAGTATTAATTTGATGCCATTAAGTGTGTGGGAAAAGCTATCATTACCCGACCTTACTCCAACGAAGATGACTCTTGAGCTAACAAATCGCACTCTCGCTTACCCCGTTGGTATTGCCGAAGATATGTTTATTAAAGTTGGTACCTTCACTTTTTCGGTCGATTTTGTTGTTGTTGATTATGAAATGGACCCTCGTATTCCGTTAATACTTGGACGGCCATTTTTGAGAACCGGAAAAGCTCTTGTCGATGTTGCCGAAGGTGAGCTAATCTTAAGAGTCGGGAATGATGCTCAAGCTTTTAAGATGGGGAAGATTACAAGTAAGACAAATGGAAAAGAATCCACGAAAATGATAAATGTGCTTCAAGAAGAGCTTACTTCTACTTTGGAATGTTTTAAGCTTGATGACTTTGTTGTATATGATAATCCTCTTTTCGAGTCTTCCCATTATAATCCACTTTTTCAAGACAACGTGGATGATTTTGACGATTCTCTCCCCAATGTGGACCCCCCACCAATTTATGATTCTCCACAGATATATGATGATTATGATAAAGATTTTAGTTTCGATGGAGATGATTATGCCGCTTTTGTTTTAGAGTATCCAAACATGCCCACTTATGATGATTTTGATGATGTTGATACTCTCTCGAGTGATTCTTCTCATGATGACCTTGCACCTACTGTTGATGAAGATCCTCCACCAACAATGCTTGATCCTACTTTGGATGACTACTCATTTGAGGAAGATTTTGCTACTTTTCTCAACACTTACTTCCCAAATGAGAGTGATTCTCCTCCGTTGGACTTTGATTATGGTTTTTATCCTCCTTCGGATATTAAGAAACCCGTTCCAAAGGAGAAGAAGCCGGACGACATCGATATCTGCAGTACCTATGTCTTGACACCTCTCTATCCACCTTCTGAGGATGAGATTGTGCGATTTATAATCGGATCTTCTTCAAGGTCTACTAAGCTAGAGTGTTATTTTCCCCTAAAGGAAAAGGTGTTAGATCCCGGTATTGCAATTTTTAAGCCATCTCAGTATCCATCTGATGAAATAAAAGGAAATATTTTTGGAACTTATGGAGATATGCTTGCACCTCATCACCCTTGATACCACCGTGCTCAACAATTGCTTAAGGAAACCTTGCCTACTCTTCTTTGGCTTGCCTTGTTCGCATTAAGCTTGTGCTACTTGATGGATGAAAACCATATATTTGATCCCGGTGGGATGTTCTTCAAGGTTATTACCATGCTAATCAAGGTCGAGTCAGGCTCACGACTCGGTGAACAAAAACAAGCGCTTTTTGGGAGGCAACCTAATTATCTATACTTTTATTACGCTTTTATAATAAGTGTAGGGGGAGACCCTAGTATGTGTTTGTTGTTTTCTTTCTTATCATGTGCAGGGATTCGAGCTTTCAAAGATCCATTCTTGATTACTTTTAACGACCCGTGATTCCGTGTACCCGTCTTCCCGATTCTATCCTAAACTCTTTTGATTCTCTATATTATATTATTCAATATTAAAATAGGAATCACTTTAGTTGTCTCTTCCTTAGCAAAATTTAAACAATGTGCACAATGTCCTAAGTGTAGGGAAGTTTACTCCCACATGCTTAAACATTGAGGACAATGTTTATATTAAGTGTAGCGGGACTTCTATCAAAGTTAAGTGGGCTTTTCCTTGTATTTTTCCTCATTTTAACCGGAAAATTGATTTTTCGACATTTTTCAAAATTTTTAATCTATTTTGACCTATTAGTATTTACCTTTGTATAGTTATTTTCTTTCTGAATAAATTTTAATAAAATGGTTTTAATTTTTAACCTTTGTGAATCTTTTGACTCAACCCGAGTTTACTTATCTAAGTTTACTCTAGCTAGTATCCTTAACGTTTAAGTCAAGTTTTGCTAGGATTTTATATAGGGAACTTTAAAACGCGAAAGTCTTAACTCTACGGGTTAAGAACAAGAACTTTTCGCAAGTTCCTATAATTGATCCTAGAAAGTTGTTTATCAAGGGAACTTTAAAATGTGAATTCTAAAACTTGAAAAAGTCTAAGAAGTTGCAAGATCCTATAGATGACTTGAAAACCGAAAACTTTGATTGAATTGGCTAAGCATCCACGAGTCTCATTCCTTGAGATTTTAAATTGTGGAGAACGAGAGATAATAGAGTCAATTATAAGTTTGGTATTCTTTCAGGAATTTATGTGAGTTAATTATGAGCTTTTTCTCCCATCGCTTGTTAATAAATATAATTGCAATAAATAAGGTTGTACGATTTGAAAAGTTACTTAGCTTCTAGCCCAAGATCGTTTAAAAGTTGCTCGATATTAATTAGAGTTCATAGCCAAGGCATAACTTATTGAAGCGGGATGCAAAGATTGGCGAGTCCGAAAAGGCCCTAACAAGGCATGAGGGCTACATTTTGTTGCTAAAGATCCAAAGTGTTGTGAAGAATCATTTATCAAAAATCAATATGAAGGATCGAGACACACGACGAAAAGAAAATACTCCCCTAAAGATCATGGAGAAGTCTATCCAAAAAGGCCCTAAAAAGGTATGAGGATAAATAGATCCAAGTCCTAAAAGGAGGCGGATCGTTGTATATCAAAATCCCAAATAAAGATTGGAGAAAAATGAAGAAGTCGTGGTCCAAATATGAAGAATCTCTCAAAAAGTTCAAGCGAAGAAATTCCTATTATGAAGAGAAGACCATTATTTCATGAACATCTCTCAAGATTTGAAGTATGAAGTAGCTGCCAAATATCGGTCCGAGAAAGGTCTCCAATCGTGAGGCGAGTTATGCCAAGATATGAACTTTATGAAGTCCCGAGAAGCAGTTTTAAAAGATTTTGTCCTTTAGCTAACTATTGATTAAATCGTCCTACTTTATTTTCAGCCTAAATAACTATCGAAATAAGTCTACAATGCATCTTCGTGATCATTCAAGACAACAATAAAATATAAGAGATACACCTAGGAATAAGGGAGTCTAAGTAAATAACTGGCCCACATGAGCTTGTGATAGTTTGCTAACTTATAATAACAATGATCTCGTTTTTAAGCTTGGTATAGGGAACGTGAAATTTGAGGATGATAATCATTCAGACATTCCAAAACCCCAAGGTAAGTTTTTGATCTTTTTACTTTTTTTCTTCCTTTAAATATTTAATCTCTTTAATAAAGGCCAATGTGGATTGATTGTGATGGAAAATGTAAAACTTGATTTGTAATTAATGCATTGCATGAGGACATTGCAATGGTCAAGTGTAGGGGATTTAATAGGTGTGAAAACACCCATCCTTTTACCGCTTAACTATAATAATAACCAAGTCAAAACGTGTATTTTATGTCGTAAATGTCGGAATTATGTGTGGTTTGTGTTTTTATTGTGTTTTAGGACCAAAAGATGAAAAAGGAAGAATACACGGGCTTTCACGGGCTTTTATCGATGAAAACGAGAAAAGACGAAGTCAAAAGATCAAGAGTGCAAAAAGAACGGAAGTCCAAGGCCTATTCTGAAGATTTATCGAAGAAAAAGTCTAAAGATGGAAGTTTAATAAAGTCGAAGAACGCAAGTCTAATTATTGAAGAAATTATAAGACAAGTTCAATTTATATCGGCAAATCCTGAGACGACGTCGAGAAAGACAAAGAGTTTAAATCGAGTCGAGAAAAGAAGAAAGAAAGAAGAAAGCATCATCACATGTACTCCTCCTATAAATACCCTCCTAATGTGTCATTAGGAGGGTGGTTAGCTAGTAGTAGATTGTAGTTTTATTTTTGTAAGGTAAGTAGGAGTAGATTAATATACTTTCTCTCTCTAGTTTTTCTTAATGTTCTTCAAGCTTTTTCTTTAATCTTGTGTTAAATCTTTAATTTTTAATCTTTTTAATTCAAGTTTTTAATCATCTTCTTCTACCTTTCTTTATTTTGTTTATCTTTGATTCTGATAATCATTGATTTTGTTTCATCTTAGTGTTCATGTGATTAAAAAGTTTATCTTTTTATTCATCTCTAAGTTTTTATACGAATTTAGCTTTGAGCTTGACATGCTTATTGGCTTAACTTGTATTTAGCTTATTTGTTTTAAAGTTTTAATAAAGATTTAGTATTTTTAAAGTTTGATTTAAAAAGTTGCTTATTTAAAGTTTTGTAAGTTTTTATTTGTGCTTATTTAGTTATTTTTATTAACTAGTTAGTTAAGTTTTGATTTGTGCTTATTAGAGTTAGCTTATTTCATTGCTTATTACGAATTTCATTCCAATCGGAATAGGGTTCCCCTTTCCGATCTGCATTCCGACACCCTCACTAGTATTCCAATCCTTTGATCAGAAAAGGGTTTAGGGGATTCTGATTGGGATTCCGACGTGCTTGTTTTGTGTTATATTCCGACAGCTTTTAGTTTAAACATTCCGATAGGATTTCTTTCCAGTATTCCGATCACTTTCCTTTTTACTCATTCCGATTTAGACATTCCGATAGCTTTGTTTTTAGTTTATTCCGATAGGATTTGTTTAGCTTATTCCGATTGGACATTCCGACGGTGTGTTTTACTTTTATTCCGATAGCTTTTGTTTAGCTTATTCCGATCATATTCCGATTAGGTGTATTCCGATGGTTTAAATTTTTTTCGTTTTACCAAGTTTTCAAGTTTTAATTCATTACGTTTTAATTTCCAAAAATTACACGCTTCCCGAAATCTCTATTTTTACCAAGTGTTTTTCTAATTTTAGAGAAAAAGTGACAGTTTTTCAAGATTTGCTTTTAGCTTATTTTATTTGTCTTTAATTAGATTTATTTTTGAAGCTTTCATTTTTATTAAGTTTTCAAAATTTACCTTTTCGTCATTTATTTTTAAGTATTATTTTTTAGTTTTAAATTTCAATCTTTCGCTTTTACTTAACGACATTTGCTTTTACGTTTTCATTTATATTTTAATTTACATTTTACTTGTAGTTTAAAATAGATAACTTTTCCCCTTTTTATTCCACCTAGAACGACTGAGTCGCACATTCAACAACGATCAATTCGAATCGAGACGAGACGATAACTCTTTATACTTGGCAAAAACCAGTTATTACCATTCAAAGAACTTTTATCATTTACTGTGTTTTGTAAACTTTAAGTTATCTGGGACCATGTGTGAAATATTTATCGTTGAATAAATGAATGGATGTTTTTATCAAAACGACTCGTTTTGAGCCGTTTTCTATGATTATGAGCTTGAATCGTGTAAGTAACACCCAAGGATCCTTCCACTGCTATGACCGAATTTGGGGGTATTACAGATTGGTATCAAAGCTCAAGTTATAGAGAACGAAAGGATTTTCCAAAAATGAATTTTTGAAATCTTTTAACTATAACAGTTACAAGCGAAACCTCCGAGTTGCCAATGGACGAGAAGGAGAGTATTTATATATATATGGGATTATATATATGTTGTAATCTTTATCGATTATTTTAACTTGTGAATTACAAGGTATGTTTTCATTTATTTAATTATAAATGATAGTTTTATACTTATATGAGATATTTATGCGACGTACATTGTCACGAAGCCACCCTAGTCATATATATATGATCCCAACGAAATGGTTAATATTCTTGATGATATTCTTTTGGTTACACGGATTTTGATTTCCTTGGTTCTTATTATTGATTCCTCAATCTGTTCATTTCATTTAGAAAATTTAATCTGCATTTTCATTAATCTTTGACATTCTACTGTTTTGCTAGAAACAAGTTTGTTTGAGATTTTACTTGTTGTTGTTAGGAATTGAGATTTGTTGATGCAAAAGTTGGGTGATCCTTGCTAGACCCGAATTAGGCTCAATTCGGGTTGGCTGGGCTCCAGCTCCTGCACCAAGTGAACTGTCTGGTTGGGATCCTGCACACTAAACAACACGCATTAGGCTTACCGTGGGAATGTTTCCCACGATTAGACTCCGGCGTGAGATTAAGTAATCGGTTAGGGTTTTATGTGAGTTGAGAGTATAGAAGGTAATACCTTTGTGGAACCCTTGGGGGTTCCTTTTATAGGCTGTGAAACCCTAGTGGGCTGCCACTGATACTTCGGCCCCAAGGAAAGGATAAGTACCAGAATTAGACTGATTGTTATCTTCTAATTATGGTGAGTGAATATCCTCTTCTTTGGGGTAAATCCTATTCCTAGAACGAATATGATTCTGTCTAACCCTGTACCGGCCGCTCCAGGCCGTGGGCTGCACACGTGTGTGCGGTTACTGTTCATCTAAGCCCATAAGCTTAAATGACATTATTCCCACCCATCTGTGATGGGCCGGATACGGGTAGTACCCGTGGGCCGGGTTCTTGACCCGGCTGGGGACTATACGTCATCATGTCCCCCCAGTCTAGTTGTTACAGCCGTAGGCGTAACCTCTAGACTATCAAGATGCTCTCCGGACATACCAAGAGAAGACCTAGGGAATGAAAAATACTGAAAATTTTGCTATCGCCGCACGTGGCTGCCCGTATTAGGAATATTATTCTAATAGCACCTCAGCCATACGTAACGGCCGAGACAAATTAAATGTAGCATTGAAAATTGTCTTACGTAAGACCGCATAACCCGACCCAAGAATAATTGCATTAATGGTAGTCAACCAGTCAGCCGCACTTCTGCAAAAGTGCACCATTAATGCCCACCATTGAGCCACGTAAAATTGCCAAGAAGTGACCCGTGGGCCACTTCTGATTTTGCAGAAGTGTCAGAAATCCCATCCGTTGGATAGGCGTGGTGGCCTACACGTGTCGAACATCCACGTTACCTCGGAAACCGAGGCAACCCTATATAAGAGTTGGTGTGTGTGTTTGTTACACACACAATTCATCCTTCCTTCCGCCATTGTTATATTCAAGCTTCAACCTCCAAAACTTTGCCTTCTTTTCCACGGATATCCTCCGCCGCAGGTTAGATCATCACGCCCTTCAAAACCTTTTTATAAAACATGGTAAAGGACAACCCACTTATCACGGATGTCCTTAACGTGATGTCGGCAGAAAAATACATCGACTTTCTGTCGAAGTATTACATTCCCGAAAGCGTACACCCCACCTATCCAGGTGAAGGTGAGGCGATTACGGATGCACCGGCGGGTAAAATAGGCGTGTACACGCGCCTATTTGATTCGGCCAATTACCGTATCCCCCTGTCCAAATTCTTGGTAGATCTGCTATTGTATTACGACTTCCACATAACCCAGCTCCACTGCATAGTGGCGTGTAAAATCAACCAGTTTGAAATTACATGCCATACCTGCGGAGTAACTCCAACCGTGAACCTTTTTAGGGCTTTTTACTTCCCCCAGCTAGTGAATGGGTGGCTATCGTTTAAAAAGCGACCCGGGAACTCCCCTATGACGTATAGGAAGCCTTTAGACTCCCTTAAGAACTGGTACGACCATTACTTCTTTGTTGATGAGCAGGTATTCCCTACTCCTTTCGTACTCAAAACCAAAGCACCCAAAGACTTTCCGCCCAAAGCCAAAGACTATAGTAGCAAAGACTTAAAAATACTAGATACCCACCACACAGAATTCCATAGGGGGTTACCAGAACACTTTCTGTGCTTAGTAGGAATAAGCCGCCGCTACTTTGGGAGGGATGACTTATATCCGTGCTTCCTGACGGAACAGGGAGAGGGTAGGTTTACTTATACCTTGTAAATTTGAAATGTCATGCGTATTTGTAGAACCGCACTAACCCGTATACTTATAAATGTCTGCAGAAATGAACCTACACGGATTAATATGACAGGGAGACCCAATGAAGGTGCCCGAAGGTTTCCGCCCTCTGAAGGAGAATGAGCTCCCCCTGCTGGAGGCGGCCGCTGACCGCACCATGACACTCGAAGAGACGTCCGAGCCCAGATCAGATGAAGGGGAGCCCATCATTGAGAAACCCCCTTGGACTTCCATAATGCAGATGGTGGAGAACTACTGTTGGAGGGGACCGCGACCCACCAGGAAGATGAAAATGATCTCCTCAATGAAGACACCACTCAAGCTTCCGGGTCCGCCCCACTCACATCTATGAAGAGAAATACCACCAGGAGGGTGGCAAAGAAGATAGGGGATGAGGCCGAGGCCGCAAATGCTCCCCCAAAGAAACTGAGGAAGGACCATCCGCAGTACCAAGAGGGAAGTGGTACTGCGACTGCTCAGGCCGACTCTACCCCGCACATGGGAGAGCCAGTCTGGCGAGCTACCCCGTGAGCGCCGTAGCTCCTACTGGCCCAGAACCTGCAATTGATACCACGTAAGTATCCTTCGAATGTTAGTCGTGTCACTATACTTGTGAAATATATAATGCCTAAACAAAATTTGCCATGTCAATGACAGGGCGGATCCAACGGCCGTAGCCCAAGAGGAAGAAGTGGAGAGGAATCCATCCCCCGCACCAACTAACAGACCCCCATCCCCTGCCATGACACACGCCGAAGTGCCACACCACGAAGGGCCAGAAAATAGCCTGCGCCTAGCATGGAACCTCTCAAGTTTGACAAGGTTGGAAGCGAAATCTGAGTGCTCAGAATTCATCGTGCACATTACCCCTCCAGCCCTTGCTCAAGACCTAGATGAGCTGGATCATGAATCCCTTCTGGAGCAGTTTGATGTGTCGTCTACGCATCAAGTAACGTTGGGAGCCGCTCTAAGACGTCGCTTGATCAAGGCCCTTGCTAATGTGAAGCGGGCAGATAAAAAGATAACTCGTCGTGAGGCAATGGTCGTGAAGAACGAGAAGACCATCGCGTCCTTACAAGCAGCGCTGGTGACAGCCGAGGCTACGGTGAAAGAGCAAGCTCATCACGCCAACACCCGAGAAAAGCGCATTGCCGAGCTCGAAGCCCTTGTAGCCGCATCAAATGAGAAGGTATGCTTTCGAAACTTTTATACATATACTTTTGCCTTGATTTTTTATTCCACTCAAGAAAAAAGTATATTATCCTTGTGATAACTCAAAGTTCTATATGCAGGTGTCTGCGGCCGAAGCTTCCACCAAGGCCGTAACCGTACAAGCCTTCAACATCGCCCAAGAGCGTGATGCGCTGAAGGATGAGCTAACACAGGTGCAGGCCAAGTTGGAAGAGCAAACTGCGACGGCGGAGGAGGAGCTGAGCAAGATGGCCACAAGTTGTGCTGAAAGACTGTGTCCTCCCCTGCTATCTGCCATAGCTGGACGCAGGTGGATGATTGGGCAAGGGATGCGCCTCGCCGTAAGCAAGGCCATGGAAGCTCCGCACCTACTGCAGGCATTTGCCGGGGTCGTATCCGATGGAATCGACCGTGGTAGACATGAGGGTTTGGTCAAAGCCGCAGAACTGATAGGTAATAATGAAGACATCATGCAACATCCATACCATAATCCCTCAGCCGCGAACAATATGACCGCGTCGATGAATGCATTGGCGGAAATCCAGCACCCTCTCCTGGATGATCTTGAGGCACTTAAAGACGTTCCGAACGAGGCAATAATGTCCCGACTCACTGCGGATCCTATCCCTTTGACCTTGGCCACCTATGACCCCGCATAAAAAACGATGAAAGGTGAAAAGCTGATTGTGGAAGCATTAGATGCGACTGCGGTCAAGGCACAGGATGGGAAGGATGCTCGCGGGGAGGCCCTCCGTGCTCTGATTGAAGAAGGAAAGAAGGACATAGGGGAATTCCTACCCCCTTGTAATTTATCAGTTGTAAACATTTGTGATTTTTATTCGTCCGTGCATGTACACGGCTAAGACATATGTGAAATGACTGTCTTTTGTATGTAAGTCCGTGATGACCACGGCCATTTTCTTATTTATTTTGAAACTTGTGTGTTTTTATTTTGTTAAATACCGTATACCAATACTACATGACATGTCACGTCTTACACAAAAGGAAAAAATACATTCAAGCCTATAATTTACTAGACATGCGACGTGCGTCTTTAATATGCAAAGTACTACATGAGTACGACATACGGAAACTTATCACAACGTCTTGTGAGTAAGGTGTCTAGTAAGGATACATGATCCGCGCCGCTGGGGTTGCATCCCTCTTACACGGCAAGTTGAATTAGTAGGTTCACTTAATCCTCTTACCCCACCTGGAGGCGTATAGTACATGTACGGTGATTTGAATGAATGCATATGAATGAAACATGACATATTATAATAATAACCAAAATCCATATGAATAACAAAATCCTAAAAAATAATTTGCATAAAACAAGCCGTGGAGCTAGCTAGGCACCATGGCATTTTATTAGAACGTTTACATTTTTCGTTTTGAACAAGCATGACAAGTCCTAAGAAACAAAAAAGGAACCTAGACAAAACATAAGAAGCAAAACAGATAGAGAGCACGGATCTTCATTAAAGCCACATATGGCGAAGTACCCATGCGGAAGCCGTAGCTTTCAAAGATAGCACCTTTTGAGATTGGAGATGTTCCATGGGCGCTCCAGGTCGCGCCCATCCATGTCACGTAACTTGTATGCACCTCGTCCCAAGGCTTCCGTGACCTCATACGGTCCTTCCCACTTAGGGCCCAGCTTTCCTGTATTCTCCGCTCGACTTGCTTCGTTAGCACGATATACATAATCCCCCGGTCGGAAGGAAACACCTTTAACCTTAGCGTCGTAATAAGCCTTCATTTTAGCCTTGGACTTAGCCTCATTAATGGCTGCTATCTCCCTTTTTTCTTCCAACAGATCCAGGTTGATTCGCAGCTGTTCGTCGTTCATGACAACATTAACCTCCGTCGTGCGGATGGTAGGCATTCCTATTTCTGCCGATATAACAGCTTCAGTGCCGTAAGCCAATTCAAATGGAGTGTCTCCGTTGGCCGTTTTGATCATAGTCCTATGCGCCCATAGAACATGTGGTAGCTCGTCCACCCATTTGGCACTTCGCTCATCCAAACGTGACTTGATGCCGTTTCCCAAGCTTCTATTTGCTTGCTCCATAAGGCCATTTGTCTGCGGATGCTTAACAGACACGAAGCGACGATTGATATTCAATGATGCACACCAGTCCTTGAATGGATTCTCCACGAACTGTTTACCGTTGTCCGAGATGATTTCTCCTGGTAGGCCAAAACGGCACACAATATGCTCCCAAACAAACTTTTTAACTTGTTTGCCCGTGATGGATTTGACTGCCTTGGCCTCTATCCATCGTGTGAAGTAGTCCATCGCGAAAATCAAGAACTTAACTCCCCTCGCAGCTACAGGAAATGGTCCTGCAATGTCGATTCCCCACTTATAGAATGGCCATGGGGACGTGATAGGTGTAAGCTCCTGCTGCGGGTGCCGCGGCACTGGTCTATGCACTTAGCAATCACTACACTTGCGAATCATGTCGCGCGCGTCCCTGTGCATGGTAGGCCAATAATATCCTGTCCGTAAGGCTCTAGCTACCACAGATCGTGGACCTGCGTGCATGCCGCACAACCCTTCATGTATTTCACTGATTACATAGGTAGCCTGACGTGGTCCAACACACCGCAACCATGGCTGCAAGAAAGAGCGCTTATAAAGAATACCTTCTCGGAGTTTGAAGTGTTGCGACTTCCTTCTGATGCGCCGTGCTGCTTTTTCCTCGCCCGGAAGGGTCTCACTAGTCAAATAGTTGATAATCGGGGTCATCCATGTAGGTCCATCCACTTCAACTATGGTAGCGACCTCCCCTTCTGTTATAGACTTCTCCTTGAGTATTTCCACCAAGACTTGCTTGGACAAGTGGGCGAAGCTTGTGGATGCGATCTTGCTAAGAGCGTCCGCCTTCTTGTTCTCACCCCTTGGCACCTGCTTGATGGAAAACTTGCTGAAAGCCGCGATGAGTGACTTGACTTTCTCCAAGTATCGGATCATGTTGTCCTCCTTAGCCACATATCCACCTAGAATGTGGTTCGTGACAAGCCGTGAGTCCACGTAGGCCTCAAGGTTGCGAACTCCCATTCTAGTGGCGATTTTTAAACCCGTAATTAATGCTTCATATTCCGCTTCGTTGTTGGTGGCCGTGAACTCAAAACGGAGGGCGTATGTAAACTCCATTCCTTCCGGATTTGTGAGGATGAGACCAGCTCCGGACCCATCCGTACACGAAGATCCGTCCGTAAATAACAACCATGGTTCTGTTGGAGTCTCGTCTTGTTTAACGATTGGTCCTTCCTCATCCGGCTTCTCTATCAAGAAATCTGCCAAGATCTGGCCTTTGACAGCCGTCCTTGGCCTATAAGATATATTATGCTCCCCCAATAGGATGCTCCATTTTGTAGCCTCCCTGCCACATCCGGTCTAGAAATGACTTGCTTTATTGGTTGGTCTGTAATGACTACAATTGGGTGCGCCTGAAAGTATCGGCGCAACCGCTTTGTAGCAAACACTAGTGCCAAAACCAATTTTCATAGAGGAGTAATTCAGCTCCGGCCCTTGCAATGTTCTACTTATGAAGTAGACCGGAGTTTGTACCGTATCCGTATCTGTCATGAGTACCGTACTTATTGCGCCATGAGTGGCTGAGAGATACATAATGAGTTCCTCCTTTGGCCGGGGAGCTACTAGCATAGGGAGAGATGCCAGGTGCTGCTTGAGTTGGCCAAAAGCTTCCTCGGCTTCCTTTGTCCACCGGAAGTCTCCCTTCCTAATGCACTTCTTGAGTGTCTTAAATAGGGGTAAATACTTCTCTGCGGATTTGGATAGGAACCTATTTAGCCCGACCAGCTTCCCATTTAAGGATTGCACCTCCTTCCGTGTCTGAGGGGATGGCAGCTGTATTACGGCGTCCGTTTTATCTAGGCAAGGTTTGATACCATTTGGATCAATCATATATCCAAGGAACATTCCCTCCATTTCCCCAAACGTGCATTTCTTTGGATTTAGCTTCATGTTAATCCTCCTCAGTGTGTCGAATGTATCTTGGACATCCCGAAGAAGTGCATCCTTCGTATGACTTTTTATGACTAAGTCATCCACATAAACGTCCAGGTTGCGGCCTATCTGTGATTCAAAAGCTTTGTCCACAAGCCGCTGGTATGTAGCACCGGCGTTCTTTAGTCCAAACGGCATTTTCGTATAGCAATATACGCCCTGACTCGTATGGAACGCCGTTTTTTCTGCATCCACCTCCGCCATCTGGATCTGGTGGTATCCTTTATATGCGTCTAAGAAGCACTTAAAGGGATATCCACATAGGGATTCCACCTTCCAGTCAATCTCCGGTAACGGGTAACAATCCTGTGGACAGGCTTTGTTCGGATCCGTGAAATCCACACACATGCGCCAACTTCCGTCATGTTTTTTTACCATGACCGGATTGGATAACCACTCGTGGTAGTATACCTCGCGCATGATACCTGCATCCACTAGTTTCCGTAGTTCCTCCAATATCACTCGGCTGCGCTCAGGCGCCTGGCCGCGCTTCTTTTCCTTGATGGGTTGGTACCCCTGGCGGATCTGGAGCTTATGTGCTGCTATCGCGTGTGGCACGCCTGTCATATGCTTTGGCTCCCATGCGAATATATCTAGGTTTACACTTAAAAGAGAGCACATGGCCCTTTTGCCGCTATCCGAGAGCGCCCCCCCTATGGATATCTCCTGTTCCGGGTAGTCAGGATGGATTGCCACCTTCCAATTAGGAGGTGGTGATCCATCCTTGGGTGGAATAGGTGGAGCCGGTGTTGTCACGGTATGACACTAGGATGCTGGTACGATTGTGTTGTAGATGGTGACGATTCCTCCCTCAACAGGGAACTTGATCATTCTGTGTGTCGTGGAGGGTACCGCCCGTATAGCCAGAATACCTGGTCTTCCTATGATCCCATTGTACGGAGAATGTGAGCGTATCACCATGAAGTTCATCCACGCCGTAGTGGAGTGTTCCTCATTCCCAATGGTTACAAGCAGACGCAGTTGCCCTATCGGCCAGATAGTGTCTCCACTAAAGCCAGTGAGCGGCGCCGTGGCCGGTACTAATTGGCTTCTTATTTCTGGTCGTAACTGCACAAAACAATGTTCGTATAGTACTTCTGCCGATGACCCTCCATCCACATACATGCGACGAACATTGTGAGTTCCAATGCTTATCTCAATAGTGAGAGGCGCATCAACCACATCGCTTGCTGTGATGGGAGGGAATGAGATTTCCCTGCCGCGTGAAAATTTTTGGCTAATTTTCTGCCTCGTGCGGCGTTGTCTGGATTGGATCATGTATATGGTCGAAGGTTTGTCCTTTTGGGGATCCTTCTTGTCATACTTCTTGTTGTCTTTTCCATCCTTCCAATCCTTAACCAGATGCTTGAGTTTACCTGACTTGATCAGTGACTCAATGTGCTTTTTGAGCTGGATACACTCCTTAGTGCCGTGGCCCTTGTCATTATGGAACTCGCAGAAACGATTTACCTGACGACGGTCCGGAGGAGTTGTCATTGGGGGAGGTCTCAGAAAATTTGCCCCTTCCATTAGCAAGATCTCCTGATAGGACATCCTTAGGGAGGTAAACTTATCATCCGACCGTCCTCCTTTTTTGGCTCTTGTAATCTGAGCCCCTATTTTTGTTTTGATTGTTTTGACCGCCCGACTGTCTCCGGGACTGGTCGTTTGACCGGTAGCCGATTCCTTTGGAAGGGTAAGCCGCGGCCACCGCTGTTTCTCCTTCTATGAAATTTCTGACCCTTTCCATGAGGTCATCATATCTCTCTGGACGCTTGTCATTGAGACGCCTGATCAATTCCCTGTCTGTTATGGTGTGCATATAGTTAGAGATTTTCAGGAGTTCCGACATCGTCTTTGTGCGTGTGCACTCATCGTTGAAGCGTTCAGTAAAGGATTCTGTAGACTCCCCCGGCCGTTGCTTGACAGTTGCCAATAAGACCGGATCCCTATTATACTTCTTCCGCTGAGTATAATTATTCTTGAACGTAGTGCGTAGTTCCGTGAAGCTATCAATGCTTCGTGGAGGGAGTCCCTCGAACCGGTCACAGGCATTGTCGATCAAAGTCGAATTGAACATTTGGCACCATATAGGCATGGGCCATCGCTCAATTTTAGCCTGCGTATCAAATATTTTGAGGTGATCATCCGGATCACCTGTTCCATCATAGGTCTTGACACACGCCGGCATGCGACGTTTTGTGTCCTCGGAGTAGTTCTGTATACGGAGAGTAAAAGGATCTTCCCTGGGATCCGCCCATAGACGGATGAGACTAGGGTCATCCCATGGGTTACACCACGGGCGGGAAAGATCCTCCGCTTCTGCCTCTCGATAATAAGGGCCACCATAATATTCATCATTGTTTGGCGGTGGTGGAGGGGTACGCCTAGGTCGGCGACGCTTGGGCGGATGGTCATCCGAGTCTTCTCCCGACGGATCTGGAGACGGGGGTGGTGCCCCATCCCTTGGGTGAGGTCCACTCTTTTGAGAAGAGCCGGGAACCTTCTTCCCAGTGTCCATCCTATCCCACACACTTGTGTGGCGAGCAGCTCTAGTCATCTCTCGGTCTGGTCGCTCGGGTGAACCGTCAGACTTCTCTCTCCCCTCTCGAGACCGCGTAAGTTCCTCTATGAGGCGATCTCCTATGCACTCGAACTCATTCCTAGGTTGAGGAGTTTCCTCGAAGATGCTCTGCTCCTGAGGCCGAGTCTTCCTTTTCCCCTGATTTTAGGAAGAGGTGATTGGTCCGGCACTGCCAAAGTTGAGTCTAGATTGGAGGTTTCTCCCTAGATTCAACCTTGATGCAATCCCTGGGACGATCCTATCAAAGTTCTGCGTGAGAACTCGAGTGAGATCCTCCTCGCTGAGTGGCTGGACTTCTACTTCCTCCTCAATCACTGGCCTGCGCGGCTCCTTGTTAGGGGGATTGGGCGCACTCCCTAGATCAGGGTTGTCCAGGGTTGAAGTAGGTGGGGGAGTTATGGAGATCGTGCTCGTCACCCCCATGGACTGAAAACCACCGCGGTTACCAGGTCCGCCCGCTGGGCGGCTAGGGGATTGATTGGGGATGAGTATCCCTACCCCTTGGGACTTCCGATTTCCAGGATTTTTGTTCCTGGGATTAGCTTGCGGATGCCCCTTTGTCATTGGAAATTCAAGATGAGGTTTTCGCTCTAGCTTAGTGTAATGGTCCCACGGATGGCGCCAACTTGTTGATGCAAAAGTTGGGTGATCCTTGCTAGACCCGAATTAGGCTCAATTCGGGTTGGCTGGGCTCCGGCTCCTGCACCAAGTGAACTGTCTGGTTGGGATCCTACACACTAACCAACACGCGTTAGGCTTACCGTGGGAATGTTTCCCACGATTAGACTCCGGCGTGAGAGTAAGTAATCGGTTAGGGTTTTATGTGAGTTGAGAGTATAGAACGTAATACCTTTGTTGAACTCTTGGGGGTTCCTTTTATAGGCAGTGAAACCCTAGTGGGCTGCCACTGATACTTCGGCCCCAAGGAAAGGATAAGTACCAGAATTAGACTGATTGTTATCTTATAATTATGGTGAGTGAATATCCTCTTCTTTGGTGTAAATCCTATTCCTAGACAGAATATGATTCTGTCTAACCCTGTGTCGGCCGCGCCGGGCCGTGGGCCGCACACGTGTGTGCGGTTACTGTTCATCCAAGCCCATAAGCTTAAATGACATTATTCCCACCCATTTGTGATGGGCCGGATACGGGTAGTACCCGTGGGCCGGGTTCCTGACCCGGCTGGGGACTATACGTCATCAAGATTGATTGGTATGGTATTCACATGCTAACCAGAATTCCATATCTTATCATTGATCATTTTTAGTTTAATCAGTTTCTCGTTTGTTTCGATCCTGATCTTTTGTGTTGAGATGGCGATGCTTAAATAAGGTGATTTATAATCGTCTTGTTGAAATAATTGGCCATTTATTTGAACAAGGAAATTATAAATTGTTGAACCACAAATTTCTAAATATTATTCGGATGGATTTGATCAATCCATGGAAATAATGATTTATAAACGTGTGGGCTTAAGCATATAGCATCTCCGTGATTAAATTCTTATTGACTCATAATTCGTTTGCTCGATTCATTCTTTGATTTTGTTCTTCTAATTCTTTGATCGTGAGATGGTTGTATTGAGGCTTTTCCAGAACCTCCAACTGAGGAGGATATCAAACATCCCAGAAAGACACTAAAGAAATCTTCTTCTAGTGGGACCGAGGAGCCTTCTTAGCCATGTGAATTACCTAGTAACTCTTGTGGATTAGTTTATCAATTGTAGTATCTTTCATAAATCACTAACTAAACAATGACATCAGTTAGTAGAACTAGTATTCTTGAGTCGTATGGCATGAGACGATGACCATCTATAATGCTTTAACAATACAATTCGTACTAGTTTGTGATTAATGGAATGACTATCTTTTGATTCCTAATTCTACATCGTTCTATTACTATCTTTCTTTGATTTTCTCTTTCAAATTCCTATGGTATAACGCAACCATTGAATGAATACTCATTATGATTTGATTTACGTTGCACAAGAAACATGCAGTCAACAAAAGCTATAACTGAGGCACGAATGCGCCAAGTTATTAGTGAATAAGTTGCTATATTTTAACTGAATTCATTGCCAACATGAATGATGAATCTGGAACTAGAGCTGAAGCTACAACTGGTGGAACTAGAACCGGTGGAGCTGAAGCTGGAGCCAATAATGTTCGTGGTACTGATGGAACAAATGTGCCCGAAATTAGAGGCTATAACTATACTTCATTCGTAAAGTGCAAACCATAGACATTTAAGGGAACTAACGTTGATGGATATACCAAGCGTTTCCACGAGTTGACTCCTTTATGTCCTTGAAGGATGGAACTCGGACTATGAAAGTCAAGCAATATATTCACGGGCTGACCAAGGATATACTAGTGATGTGACTTCTTCTAAGCCATTTACTATTTATGAAGCTGTCTGCATGGCTTATTAGCTCATGGGACACATAATGCAAGACCAGGCTGATGAGGTCACTGAAGGGGAAAACTAATTCCAAATTGAAAATTGTTTTCGTGCATTAGAGCTCGTAAGTATATCGAAAAAGGTTGTGAATTATTCCTAGCTTAAGTATCGTAGAAGGAATCTTAAAAGAAGTGAGTAGAAATACTCTTGTCATTCGTGACTATTCCGAAGTGTTCTGGTAATATTTTACAAGACTTCCGCCCCCAAGGCAAATAGAATTCCAAATTAATCTAATTCCTGGTGTTACAGCTGTGGCATGTGCGCCATATCGTTTAGCACCATCCGAGCTGAAGAAGTTATCTGTGCACATAGCGAAAGCGATTTAACAAGATCATAATAATAACACAATTATAATGAATCGAATTAGGGTTACATACCTTTACGCTAAAGCAAATCCACAAGATAGAGAACGAATCACCAATTCAGGTTGATAACACACACCTCCAAGATATAGTCTAGAGTAAGATTATATTACGTTCTGGTACACACGTAATAGAATGAGCTAACTATGATTCTAGCACGTAAAACTGAGCTTCTACGCAAGTGGAAAAATCTACCCAACAACCCTAGAGAGGGGCTAGGACTAGATTATAAGTAAAACTTATAGATGAAGAAAACCAACCAAACCCCTTTGTGGGTTTGTCCTTGCGATCGACTAGAGAGAAAGTGAGGGGAGAATGGTGTTGCGTTGAATTATGAGGGTGGGGGGTTGTTTATATAGACCTAAATCTTGTAGCCCAAAACAAATATAAGGAAAGATTGTCCTTCCCCTTTTCCCCTCCATAACCGACGGCCCAAACACCCCTTAGGGGTGTTCTGGAACCTTCCATTCTTTTTTTATATATATTCCACTTTCTATTTATTCCATAATGCTCATTAATACTTAACTCTTAATTATTTAATGATCGTTAAAGTTATAGCTCGGTTTAATTTAATAAATATAATAAATATATTTATTAAATAAATTAATAGATATAATAAATCTATTTATTAAATAAATTAACTCTTTGTGTTTTGTGTGCAATCCCGTAATCTCGAGTTCGATCCTATCACACGAGTATTAAAAATAAGTCCATAAACTTTCAACTTCATCATCATTTACACCACTTACAAGGTCTGAGTGGGATACGTTGTTTTAACTGTTCTTTGATGAATTTTTTACTCCTCCAAGTATTGTTGCTCCAGCACCTGAAGTAATTACTCCGGTTAATGAAGTCATTGCTCAAGAAAAAAATTGTGCAAGGGGCACCTTCACCGAGTAATTCTCAACCTACATCTGAATTAGCACCCCAATTTATTCCTATTGATGAAGAAGAGGATGACGATGATCACGATCTAGATTTCACTCATATGCAAGAACTTCCATTCTTTGGTGTACCATTTCCTGAAAATAATGCAGGGTCGTCCACCTTAGAAGAAGCTCCTACAACGGTTTACTCAAATCTCAAAATTCGTTAACATGAAGCAAATCGACAAAGGATCATACTATGGAAACTATTATTGGTGACCATAATCGTTCGGTATCCACACAAAGTCAGCTACAAGAAAGTGAAATATTATGTTACTTTGAGGCTTTTCAAACCTCCGTTGAATCTAAGACGTGGCAAGAAGCTTTTACACAATCATGTTTGATAGAATCTATGCAAGAAGAACTTAATAAATTTCATCGTCTTGATGTATGTGAACATGTCCCATGCCCGGATAAAGTGATGTTACTCACTTTGAAATGGGTTTACGAGGTGACACTCGACGAGTTAGGCTGTATATTTGAAGAACAAGGCTAGATTAGTAGCTCGTGGGTACCAAAAATTATTGGGTATTGACTTTATGAAATCCTTTGCACCCGTTTCCCGTTTTGAAGCTATTAGACTATTCCTCGCGTATGTAGCCCATATGAATATGATCGTCTATCAAATGGATGTGAAGACGGTATTCTTAATGGTAAAATCAAGGAAGAGGTCTACGTTCAACAACCACTAGTACAAAAATGGTATCCATCACACTAAAAAAGAGTGACCGTAGGCATACAGTCACGCGCGGTTTTTTTGGTCTTTGTGTCTAAAGGTCCCACGACCGTATGTACCATACGGTCACGATCTGGTATTTGTGACGATAACCAGCAAACAAACGTGACCAATACGAGAAAATGTGTGATGAAATAGGTACAATATTTGGTGTTTTTGTGAATATGTGTGACGGTAAATAATCTATAGTTACACGAGTTTTGTTTAAGAGTGAATATTGTTTATAAGTTTGTCACATGAATAGATAATATGTGTGACATTTACTATGTGATTAGTGTATTTTATGTGACTATATGTATAAAATTGTCACATGAAGGGTATGTTTGTGTGACCTTTTATGACATGTAGTCACACAAATTATGCTAATGGCTCTGAGTTTGTCACATACAATTAACCAAAGAGTTACCAATTGTAGTAATAAGTGTGATTGTAGGCTTTGTCAAGTCAATCCAATTGTATTTTGTGTGACTTTATGCATGCAATAGGCACATGAATTGTATGTTTGTGTGACCTTTTATGACATGTAGTCACACAAATCATGCTAATGGTACTGAGTTTGTCACATACAATTAACCAAAGAGTTACCAATAGTAGAAATAAGTGTGACTGTATGCTTTGTCAAGTCAAGTAAATTGTATTTGGTGTGACTATATGCATCCAATAGTCAGATTAGTTGTATGTTTGTGTGACCTTTTATGACATGTAGTAACACAAATCATGCTAATGGTAATCAGTTTGTCACATACAATTAACCAAAGAGTTACCAATAGTAGAAATAAGTGTGACTGTATGCTTTGTCAAGTCAAGCAAATTATATTTTGTGTGACTATATGCATCCAATAGTCACATGAATTGTATGTTTGTGTGACCTTTTATGACATGTAGTCACACAAATCATGCTAATGTCTCTGAGTTTGTCACATACAATTAAACAAAGAGTTACCAATAGTAGTAATAAGTGTGACTGTATGCTTTGTCAAGTCAAGCAAATTGTATTTTGTGTGACTATATGCATCTAATAGTCACATGAATTATATGTTTGTGTAACCTTTTATGACATGTAGTCACACAAATCATGCTAATGGCTATGAGTTTTTCACATACAATTAACCAAAGAGTTACCAATAGTTGTAATAAGTGTGACTGTATGCTTTGTCAAGTCAAGCAAATTGTATTTTGTGTGACTATATGCATCCAATAGTGACATGAATTGTATGTTTGTGTGACCTTTTATGACATGTAGTCACACAAATCATGCTAATGGCTCTGAGTTTGTCACATACAATTAACCAAAGAGTTACCAATAGTAGTATTAAGTGTGACTATAGTTAAGTCAAGCAAATTGTATTTTGTGTGACTATATGCATCCAATAGTCACATGAATTGTATGTTTGTGTGACCTTTTATGACATGTAGTCACACAAATCATGGTAATTGTACTGAGCTTGTCATATACAATTAACCAAAGAGTTACAAATAGTAGTAATAAGTGTGACTGTATGCTTTGTCAAGTCAAGGCAATTGTATTTTTGTGACTATATGCATCCAATAGTCACATGAATTGTATGTTTGTGTGAATTTTTATGATATGTAGTCACACATTGGAATATGACTAACAATGGTAATAAGTGTGACTATGTTTCATCTTCTAGTAACCTTTCAGAATTCAATAAAAACAAAAAACAAAATTCTGGAAATCAAATTTCAATTGCATTAATATATAAAATTGAATGTACATAAACAAATCAACAACTATAATGTCGTATTATTTACAAGTAACATACTTTTCACAAAAGAATCACACTTGTAAAGACTTTGAATCACCGTATTGTAAAGTCTTTTGAGCCTTGTTATTCCTAGCTTGTTTCTTCATATGAGGAATAGTCGTAAATGTACTGCCTGCTGGAACGTTCATCGAGCGCTTAGTTCCTATCTTTGGTGCACTTTCAACAATAGCTTTTATGGTATTTGGTGGTGTTGTTTCCTGTGGAAACAAAAGCCGTGTATTAAACATTGAATTAAATATTAAAAGCTATGTATATGTAGGATGATAAATCAAGTGTATGTACCTCTTGAAAAAATAACCTTTTCCTTTGGCCATGCCACAAAACTACCTTTTACATCTTTAATAGTGTTTAAACCATTATTTCCATCATCAGGTATGAATGCTGCATCTATTAGGGATTCATCAACTGAAACTTTGTAGCAATTTTTTGGTAGAGGTTGGTTATGAATCATTACATTGTCTCCATCCTTAGACTTGTATACCGTATCGTTACCAATGATAATTGTCCTAGAGATGTTCCATAGTTTGCACTTAAATGTCTGAAGAAAATATGTTTACATGCGTTAATGATAAATAAATTAAACAAGTAATCATATGAATAATGATGAAATACTTACATCTGGTAGTGATGGTGGTGACTGATTTACTTTCGATTTAAAAGGTGTACGATTCTTTCGTAATGATGAAACATGTACGTCTTGTTGTGTCGAGGGAGACAGATTTTGTTGTGATCCGGAAACTGAAGAAATATCTTCTTGATATTGGGAATTTTGAAGTGGAGACTTCTTTTCTAACGATCAAGTCTTATTTTTGGCTCCTCTAGTTCTAACAGGTCCCTACATATATACATAACACAGTAAATAAGTCATGTATAGCACAGTTTAGAAACCAAACATGGTTTTTTATAACTTACCTTGTTCGCAGTTGCAGTTGCAGTGTCCAAATCCTTGTTCGAAGTTGCAGTTGTCTTAGACATTGGAAATAACACACCCTTCTGAAGTCCACCACCACTGATCGACGTCCTTCGCTCTTCACTAGGTATTGTGTTTAATGTATTATGTTCTAGTTGTAATACCTGCAATATATAAGTATGTTAATTGTTATTGGTATTACAGACTGAAAATCATCAAATCAAAAGTAGAAAAGTAGTCTTACATTTGACTGACTTGGCGTTAACTCTTCTATATTAACCCCATGTGTAGACACAAGTTTCAACATTTTATTAAGAGTTTCCTGTGTTTGTGACATCTGGGTGGTTAATTGAGTGACTGTAATCTCTTTATCTTTACGCGCCTGTCTCTTCTTATCAAGTTTAGTTTCAAGCATCGCAATCCTTACATCAGTTCCTTCTTTCCTTCTAGGTAGATCAAAGAACTTCCTGCACGTAACTCTGCCTCACACTCCTCTTGCATACCCTCCCTTGTCCTTTCCTAATACATGTGATAACGAATCTATGCCACTATCAACCGTCAAGGTTCCAACTCTGATCTGGTCCTCTGCTTCCAACTGCACACAAAAAATGGTAAATAATTTATTATACGAATATAAACATAATATACAAAAATTTGCAATAACACTTACAATCTTAGAACCAACTTTGATTGTTTCATCATATGTCTCTTTTCCTTCTTTTCTGACCCTTCCATTAAACCATAATACACCACGGGGGGGGGGGGGGGGGGGGGGTGGGGGGGCTCTTGATCTGGTTTAATTTTTTGTTTTAGGATCTTCCAAACATAAAATACATACAGATGAAAAGTTAAACTAACATGGACAACAGTGTTAGGATATTACACCAATATAACCTTACCATTTGCTCTTTTATATATACATAACCACCACGTCCTATTGTATGCTGATAAAGAGACTTGAAACGCGCCAATTTATTTGCAGCTGATTTCATCTAACAAAAGAGATTACTGGATGAGAAGTTGCTAGTACGTAACAGAGTGTGTTTGTCATATGGAGTTTCAAAACAATACATACATACGGTGTTTATAAATGTAAAACGATATAGAAATTAACAACCTTAAATTCTTCTGTGGCCATGTGGTTTACAAAAGCAACCCACTGTTCGGCATTGATGATTGCTCTGTAATTCTTTGGAACTTCATTTAGTATTTCAGGTTTATCTAGGTTGGGAACTATGTGCTTTGCTGCCAATTTACTTCTGAAATTTCTTAGAAGTTCACCTAGCTTATTCATAACCAAATTTTTGAAGGACACATCAAATTCAAAGTATTGCTGCACATATTAACATAATGTTAAAGTAAATGTAGGAATAATACTAATAGTTGGGTAAAAAATTTTGTATGTGTACCGTGGTTTCAGTCCAAAGTTTTTTCTCTTGCTTCCTCCTTCACATCTTTCCACGATAGAATCTTCAATCCTATCTGCTCCCGAACCGTGTCTCCTAAAAAACTGATAAACAATGATCTGTTTGGCCCTGATATTCTATTCAGTGCATCAAAGTTTACATTTATCTTCATGACACCTGGTTTTCCATATTTTATCCGAAACTTGGATAACCTAGTTATACCCCTCCTATTAACAACCTTCTGTTTAATGATGTCTTCATCCTCATCTGATTGATCACCATAATCCTCTGATTCATAATCTCCTTGATTATGGTGATTTACATCATGATCATTAACCAAAGAATCATCATCATTAACAATTTAATATTGATCATCGTTTACAGTGTTCATGATTATTGACCACAAATCGATGTGTACAAGAACAATAAGTGGAAATGGTATGAAACTAATGAAAATGTAATTGAGTTTTGTATATTTTGTGATTTTGGAGAAAAATCAGGGTTTGATATGGAGATGGAGTTAGAAAATTATGGTAAATGCATATGCATTAACTTAGCATGGACATTCAGAATTTTGCGCGAAAATTTTGGCTCCAAATACAAAAATTAAACAACCAAATATTTTGAACTCTAATTTGCCTCCAAATTAAACATTCAAACTAGGTAAACTTTCCCTTTGAGTTTCCTGGTAAAAATAAATTTTGAACAAAATTTTATACTAATTTACGTATTTTAACATTCAACCAAAAACATTTGATAGATAACTGATAATTGCTTGAGTACATATATTGAATAGTACATGGACTTAAAATACTTATATTAACTAGTTAATAAACCCATATTGTTGATTACAGATAATTGATAATTGTTTCATAATGCTAGTAATGCATACAAATCTATTAAATTGTTGCAACTTGTAGGTTGATAATACAACAGGTGCCTAGAAATTGCAGACCTAGAAAACACAATTTTTTTTTCATATTAAACAAGGAGAACTGAAATCATCCAACCTTCCTTTTGCCTTTGTTGTTTCTCTCCTCTGCAGTATTCCTTGACCGAACCTTCTTCTCAGTAATTTCTTTCCAAGTTTCTTATTGGCTAGGCCAACAACGACATTTGGTTTTGGAGATTTAGCTTGAGAAGATTGAGCTTTGTGAGTGTGCTTTGATTTGGGAGCGTGCTTTCGTCTTGGAGCATCATCTTGAGCAACTAATTCTTCATCGCTAGAGTCAAAGAAAGGACTCTTTCTAATCTAATCTCTGTTTTCCCATTCCTCCTGATATTTGACCACATCATGTGTTTAAAAAAACAATTAATCGATGTTATAAACGTATACAACTTTATGCATAAACACATAACAACTTAACTATACCTTGTTTGAAATTTTCTTATATCCTTTGGAGTAAGCAGCCGGCTTTGACTTTGAACCTGACATAGCATTAAGTTGAATAAATTAAAACATCACACTGCTGTACATTCAACCATAAACTTTAAGTTTATACAGCTTTACTTTTGAATTGCTATTCTTCTTAAGTTGTAACTCATAATCCTCATCACTCGTGTCTTTCTCCTCATCACTTGTATCTTCCTCCTCATCACTAGAATCTTCCTCGACATCATTAATGTCTTCCTCCTCATCAGATGAATTTGATTCATCCTCTACAATAGGTTTGAATAGAATAGGCGTTTCTAAACACGGAGGACGAATAGAGGGAGGACGAAGTTTTTTGGAAGATGTTGTGGCATTAGGTACACCTAAAATTTGAGTTTGAAGCAAGGGAGGACGAACGGAGGGAGAACGAACTCGAGCGGACGAACTTGTAGCATTAGGAGTTTGAAATAAGGAATGACGCATAGATAAAGAACTTGTGACATTATATATGCCTATAATAGGAGTTTGAAACATTGGAGGACGAAAACAGGGAGTACTTGAAGAACTTCTTGGCAAACTACGAATAAGACTTGTATTGCTAGGGGGTGGGCGAAATTTATCACTTTCAGAAATAGATGATGAAGTGTTTGATTCAATATGAATTACTTCTGCAAACATGTACATATTAATGTTAGTTATCTGCCGATGAAAGGAGTGTTTGGCAGTATGTGTAGCATGGTTGTGGATGCTCTAATAACATTTGGATTTGGTTATGCATATGTTTATATAAGGGACCATATCCAACTGATTTCAAAATACCTAAAACAATATCTAACCAAAATAACCTGAAACTATAACATACCATGGGACCATATCCAGACACATTAACAAAACCCATAACCTAGATTGAAACATAGACCATATAAACACATTAAGAAGGGTTAATCCTATAAATTAAATCACGTTAATTAAATATGACATAGGTCCACATACATGCATTAAAAATAAGTGTAAACTATAATATCATAATAAACTTACACTATTCGTATGAACCCTAATATTAAATTAAACAATACTGATTGTTGCATTACCTCTTTCCTGATGTTTCATGTTGTTAATGATTGTGTAGATTGGCGACTATTGTTTATGAGGTTTGATTTTTTTGATCGGTTATTGGGTGGTTAATTTAGGGTTCGTTCTTCCTGTGTGATTGTGAAAATGGTGGTGAAAATGGTGGTGGTTACAAGATGGTTACCGGATATTATGTATGTTTAATGAAAATGTAAATATTAAATTTACTTAATAATAAAATTATAATTAACATTTAATTTTTAAAAGTTAATAATAAATAAATAATAAGTAAATAAAAAAGCATATACGTTTTATTTTTATAAAAAACAAAAAATTAAAATATTACTTTAATTTTAAACATAAAATTGTAGTTAAATAACTTAAATATATGAGGTTATAATAATGCTTGACAACCGCGAGATAAATATCTTTTGGTTTTTAAGCAGTATGTGGGATTTAGTTGAGCTTTATATCAATCACCTTTAATAATCATCTCAAGCAATTTAATATGAATAAGATCGATTTTGAATGGTCGGTTTAATAATGTTAGGGTGAGGACATTATACTTTGGTATTAGGTTACGGTTTATGGTTTATGGTTGAGTTTATGGTTTAGATATGGTTTAAGGTATAGGGTTTAGGGTTTAGTATTTATGGTTTAGGGTTAATGGTTTAATTATCTAGGGTTTATGGTTTAAGGTTTACGATTAATGGTTTAATTAGCTAGGGATTGTGGTTTAGTTTAAGGTTAAATGGTTTAAGATTTATGATTTAGTGTTTAGGGTTCATTGGTTTAAGGTTCAGGGCTTAGGGTTTAGGGTTTATGGATTATGGTTTGTGGTTTAAGGGTTAATTAATGGTTTAATGTTTATAGTTTAAGGTTAAATGGTTTAAGGTTTATGATTTAGTGTCTAGGGTTTTTTGGGGTTAAGGTTTATGGCTTAGGGTTTGCGGTTTAGGGTTTATGGTTTGTGGTTTATGGGTTAATTAATGGTTTAATGTTTATAGTTTAAGGTTAAATGGTTTAAGGTTTATGATTTAGTGTTTAAGGTTTTTTGGGGTTAAGGTTTAGGGCTTAGGGTTTGCGGTTTAGGGTTTAGGGTTTGCGGTTTAAGATTAATGGTTTACTTAGCTAGGTTTTGTGGTTTAATGGTTAATTAATGGTTTAATGTTTATAGTATAAGGTTAAATGGTTTAAGATTTATGATCTAGTGTTTATATATGGTTCATTGGTATAAGGTCCAGGGCTTAGGTTATAGGGTTTAAGGTTTATGGTTTATGGTTTAAGGGTTAATTAATGGTTTAATGTTTATAGTTTAAGGTCAAATGGTTTAAAGTTTATGATTTAGTGTTTAGAGTTTTTTGGGGTTAAGGCTTAGGTCTTAGGGTTTGCGGTTTAGGGTTTAGGGTTTAAGGTTTAGGATTAATTGTTTACTTAGCTAGGGTTTGTGGTTTAATGGTTAATTAATGGTTTATTTTATAGTATAAGGTTAAATGGTTTAAGATTTTTGATCTAGTGTTTATATATGGTTCATTGGTATAAGGTTCAGGGCTTAGGGTTTAGGGTTTAAGGTTTATGGTTTGTGGTTTAAGGGTTAATTAATGGTTAATCTTTATAGTTTAAGGTTAAATGGTTTAGGGTTTATGATTTAGTGTTTAGGGTTTTTTTGGGGTTAAGGTTTTGGGCTTAGGGTTTGCGGTTTAGGGTTTAGGGTTTAAGATTTAGGATTAATGGTTTAAATAGCTAGGGTTTGTGGTTTAATTGTTAATTAATGGTTTAATGTTTATAGTATAAGGTTAAATGGTTTAAGATTTATGATTTATTGTTTAGGGTTCATTGGTTTAAGGTATAGGGCTTAGGGTTTATGGTTTAAGTTTTTGGGTTTATGGTTAAGGTTTAGGATTAATGGTTTAATTAGCTAGGGTTTGTGGTTTGAGGGTTAATTAAAGGTTTAATGTTTATAGTTTATGGTTAAATAGTTTAAGATTTATGATTTAGTATTTAGGGTTAATTGGTTTAAGGTTCAGGGTTTAGGGTTTCGGGTTTAGGGTTTAAGGTTTATGGTTTATGGTATGCATGATTATGATTTATGGTTTAATTAAGGTTTATGGTTTAAGGGTTTATGGTTTACGGTTAAATGGTTTAAGGTTTAGGATTTAGGTTTTATTATTGGTTTATGGTTTAATTTGGGTTTATGGTTTAATTGGTTAAGGTTTATGATTTATGGTTAGCATCATTCAAGATAGATGGGTTTGACATTTCATATTTTTTAACAACTTTAAGGTTTTAAAATAAATCAGATAACAAATTAATCATCGTTTATGTTACATTCAGACGTGAGCTTGTTGAAATAAGTCATAAATCCGTTTAAGCACCCGACACATATTATATAATTAATAAACAAGATTTATTTTATAATTATTAATATAATTATCATGATAATTAAACATGGCCATTTTATTTAAATAAATTTAGGTTAAAATAATTATTAATATAATTATTCATGTTACATTTAATTAATTAAGAAACATAACTTAGTTATGTTATATTAATTTTTAAGCAAGGTTTAATTAAATTAATAACATGCTTTAATTTAATTATCCAATAATCATGTAAGGTAAAGTTAAATTAATAAAATCATGAAATATTAATAAGCTTATACTACTAAACCCGACTTATATTATATACACACCTAACGTGTCTAAAATGTAAAGCCTTTTATTTGCATGCAACTTGATATATTGCACTGGTACCCCATCCACTAATCACTCACACTCACACACACGCATTCAATATCCGAAGGTCAAATAATGAATCAACCACCCACCCACCCAGACACAAACAGTACCAAATCTTCAACCCCTGATAAATCAAACCTAAGTGACTGGATGGATATTGATTTTATAGAAGTCCCGATCACTGTTGAGATGATTGATTATGTGATGGATATGTATGGAACCAACTGGAGATATGATGATCCGATTGCTAACACTATTATTGAAGACTTGATGCAGTTAGACTTTAAAAAACAGACTAAAGGAAAATTAAAACAAGGTTAGGGTTTTTACTTCGCAACAATATTATTGAAGTTTTAATGATTTTTTTTTGTTTTGATGATGTTGCAAGTTATGAAAATACCAATAATTGATTCTGTTTTAATATTTATTATATAGTTGACAAGGCAGATGAGGGTACGAAGGTTGATGAAGCTATGAAGGTTGATGAAGCTATGAAGGCACATATTAAAGGTCAATTTTGTGCCATTTTATGTTTATAGGTTTGTTAGAAAGGCGTTAGATGGATCAATAGTTAGTGTTTACTATGTAAAGTTTTAGGAGTAGTGAAAATGATAAATGGTTCAAGTATTTTGTTGGTTATATGATGATGTAGATACAGGAGATAAGAGGGTGTTTGGTTTAGCTTATATAATGGGCTTATAAGCTTATTAGCTTATATAAGCTTATAAGCTCAAACCAAGTGTTTGGCTAAGCTTATATAAGTGGGATTATAAAATTATATATGGGTGTTGTGATAACCCACAAAAAGGTGGCTTTTTAGGAAGGTTTGGGATTATATAACATATTTACCATTTTACCCTCATGTTAACTTAAGTGTTTATAAGCCACGGGCTTATAATTTTATTAAACATAGGCTTATATAAGCCAAAAATGGCTTATATAAGCTAAAAAACACACCATAAATTTTTAAAAAAGGGGTTGGTCATACTTTTAACCTTAAACATTTAGATTAGGTTTGATTATCTTGACGTGAAAACGTATAGACTTCCTGGACAACTTTTTTGAATCTAAGATGGCATGGATAGAACAACCTACATCTTTTCGTTTACCCTTTTTTAAGTAAGTACCTCTTACTATGGCCGTGTCATTTCCGTTTTTCATGGTCCTTGTTACCATCAACTACGGTCTTTAATAAAGGACCCTTTTCTTTTCTGTTGATTGGTCGAATGTTTTCCTTCCCACTTCCCACTTTTGGGGATTCATGGGGTAGAAAGTTATCCGAGTCACCACTATGAATGCTCTCACTTTTCAGTTTCAGTTTCAGTATCCGAATACTCTTTCCAGTTGAGTATCTAGATATAGACTTGTGTGGTTTATATCATGCATTTAGTATTTGGACTGATCCATGTGTGGATTATATTTTGATACTAAAACTCAAAGTGAACGTGAGCGTGTTCAGAGTGACGACTCGGATAATTTGATGCCGAAATAAGCGCCAAAATTTACAAATGGGAAGGAAATCCTTCGACCAATCAACAAAAAGGAAAAGGGTCACTCAGTAAAGACCTTAGTTGATGGTAGTGATGCCCATGAAAAAGATAATGCGACGGCCATTGTAAGAGGGGCTTACATAAAAAAGGGTAAACGAAAATATGTAGGTTGTTCTGTCGATGCAATCTTAGATTCAAAAATGTTGGCTAGGAAGTCTATACGTTTTCACAGCTGCATTGGTTCAGTTACTATGTTGTTTATATGCTGATGTAGATACAAGAGCTAACTTAAAGAAAAAGAAAAAGGCAAGGGACCAACAGAAGGTGATAAAGCATCTGAGCTTTTTAAGCTACATAATAGGGTGGAAAAGGTTAAAAGGGAATTCAAACTTTTTAAACAGACACAGTTATAGGGAGGTTAGTAAACTAAATTTTAACCTTTAGAGAAATATAGTTATTCACTGGCTTCTGTATCACATGTATGTTCTAAAGTATTACAGCTCCACATAGACGACATCTCAATCCCGCTTGCTCTTAGAGGTAAATATCGCCATGATTCTTCTTTCTCGTGAAAATCATCATCTTCGTGCCCAATATGTGAATTCAATATGCATTAACATCTTTTTGTTTAGCCTTTTTAGTAAAGGACCTCTTACTTTGGCACTCATATTCGCTTTTTCATGGGTATTGATGATATTGATATCAATCAAAGACCGAATGCGAAGGTCAAATGTTGAGCTACTTACATAAAAAAGGATTAATGAAAAAGAAGTTGGTGCATATTGGATTCATATATTGGGTATGAAGATGAACATGTTCACGAGATAGAGGAATCATGGAGATATCTACCTCGAAGAGCAAACGGGCTTAAGATGTCGTTTATATGCAGCTGTTAAACTTTAGAGCAGACATGTGATTACGTATTTGTAGTTAACTTATGCAGTATTATGATTTTTGTTAACTGATGTAGATACTGAAGCTGACTTTAAAAAAAACAAAAAGGAAACGGTTCAGTGGAAGCTGATACCACATCTGATCTTTCTAACCTACATAATAGGGTGGAAACGCTTGAAAGGGAATTCCAACATTTCAAACAGAGACTGTTGCAGGGAGGTTAGTATATTAACTTTTAACCTTTAATAATTTTGTATATGAATGTTTTATTGTTTTGAGTATTTAGGTGGCTGTTAGTATCTGAATTTATTAAAATTTGTCTTATAATTTACAGATTTTGTCATGACTGATTCCTCTGAAAGCTCTAAAGAAGATACGCTATTATTAGATGAAAGCTTTGAATGCTCTAAGGAAGATTTGCTGTCATTAGATGAAAGCTTTGATCATGTGAACACTAATGACTTCCAGCACCCATTTCATGATGACCAAGATGAACCTTCCAAGTATTCCAGCACCTCTACAGATGATTGTAGTTCGAACGAGACTTGGACAGAGACTTGTGATAACCTGAAACCGAGGTCATTGCTTAATCTTATTTTACGATTATTTTGAAATTTTTGATGAGTTTGAATAATATTTGTTTTTGGAGGTTTAAGTTTAAACCGATGTTGGAAGGCTTATTTTATATTTAATAAGTATAAGGAGTATTAGCAAGCGTGATGTCGATAGATGCCAAATATTTTACGTTTTATTGTCGGTTGTTTGATGTTGTCATTTTTGATGTATTCTTTTTAAATGACGTGTTAAGTCGAGTCAGGAGTCGATATTATTATATATGAGGTACGTTTTAAAATTTTAATAGTATCTTTATGAAACCCGAGCCCCGTAAATATTTTCAAAATTGACTAATAGTTATTTCCCGCTTTTTAGCTAACAATTTTCATTTTGAGTAATAACTATTGCAAATTGACAACAATGGTCCCTCAACCACTATATAAAAGCTTCATTTTTCACACAAAACACACACACAATCCACCAACTCAAAAATTTACTCTCTCTCTCTCTCTCTCTCTTTTTCTTTATCTAGCCGTGACCCCCTCTTCACCCAAAACCCAACTTCAATCAATTTTTACTCCAAATTTATGATGATCTAAGCTAAAATAACACAAGACCCACCTCTATAATTATAAGGAGATCATTTTGGTACTAAATTTGGGTACATGCAAGATCATTTATATTTTTAGGTTTGGTAGGTGGAGATTATGATCATGCACGTTGATTTTATGACGATCAAAAGGTTTTCTTGCTAAAGTTTTGTTAAAAACTTGATTTTGATTTCAGGATTTTGATTTTGATGATGATTCAAGTGTTATAGTTAATATATGTTAGTGTTAGGGTTATGGGATGATCATAACTATGATTGGTTTTAGCTAAAAACATGATTTTGTACAAGATTTAGAAGGGTGTTTTACATCAGTAGGTAAAACAGTATTTTTTGGTACTTTTTGTTGCGATGATGTTTTAACTTATAGCCTAGGGTTTTAGAGCACTCTATTAGCTTCGATTTTATATAAAGTAGAGCTTCTAGCTCCAAACGAGCGCAGAGTTATGATGTTTTGATTATTCGTGTACTGGGAGACGAGTATCGACACTACATATAGTTGTTGTCGATATTTGGATCGAATCTCGGTCGAAGTTTTGAAATGAGTCACATACTGATAATGAAGTGTAAACCCTAGAGGGTGAGTTTATTTTCAAACCCAAGTGTCGGTTTTGTAAATGGAGTCGTTTAAAGAAGTTAAAACGGTTGTATGAATTATTAACGTAAAACTGTCCGGATTTTGTAGTTTGAAGATGATTCGGGTAAAGACCTTTAAAAGTAATTTCATTTGATAAACTTGTTGTAGGACTTTCTATAGATAGTAAGTTAGTTTCTCGAGTCGTTTCATAAACGTTTGACGAGTCTAAAAGGGGTAAATAAGCTAGTACATGTAGTATGTGCCGGCGGATTTTGTCGAAAGTGTAGAATGGTAAAGTAAATGTATAGAAGAGTGTAATAGAGTTATCTGTATCGTTTTCTCTCGAGTTTATCGCGATTTATGAGTTTGAGTTTGATATTGTTATGTATGATTGATTTCTCGAGTCATTATTAATGAACACCCCTTATTTGATAGGTAGCGGTTCTCGTGTTTGAAAGGCATCCTCTATCATCGACGATCATCTCGCTAGATCTCTTATGCTAAGGTGAGTTTGTAGCCTCGCTTTTCATGCTAGCTACTAAATGTTTTATTACCCGTGAGGTGGATACATGCTATTTGAAAATAAATGAACACAAGTCATGAGTAATTGTTGGACCCGAATGTTGCCTACGTTGTTTACATTGTATTGAGTACCTTGTTGCTTAAGACCCTAAGTTCATGAGCCATTAACTATATTCTGACTTGATGTTGTGAGTTGGGAGTAGCCGCTTATTCTAATGATAGTACTATTGGGTTGACCACCCTATCTGAGACCAGGGCATTATGCTGAGTAACCTCTGGGAAGGATAATTTACGGGAATAAGAATGTGGTATTCTAGCAACTGATACCCTGGAGGGGCAATGGTTTTATTCTAGTCATGCTCGCATTTGGCGTGGGTGACTATTTGGTTAAGGGGTCGGTGTCATAAGCTTATATACAATGTATTGCCTTGAAATAGATTGTGTGTACGACAATTCTATAAATGATTATGATTGATTTTCTTCTTGTGTTCAAATGTGATTTGATAAACCAATGGAATCGCTCAACAATATTGTTGACTCGTTTTAGCATGTGTTTCAGGTAATAGGAAGTGATGGAAGACGGATCTTTGCTGTGGAGGTTGTGGGTTGGATTTTGGAAGAATGTTGGTCTAAAACTATTTCTACCTTTTACCGTTGAACAATTCGTTAAATGTTTGTGTACTGTACTGAAACTTGTTGGTTTGCTGGTCGAGATCCGTAGGGACTAAACGCTTTACTCTGGTGTTGTTTAGTACATTATGGGATGAAATTATGTTTTAGACTTATTGTGAAAATCTTTATTATATTTATGTGTAAATGTCTCTCTTTTGAGTCGTTCAATATACCTTGTGTGACGATGCTTGTGTCTAGCACCCAATTGTGTATTTCCACTGCGCAATGTAAATTAGGGGTGTCAGAGATTGGTATCAGAGCTACAAGTTATAGAGAACTGGGTCAATTTTGAAAATTGTCCTAAACTATAACTTTGGTGTCGAAAGTATTTATTCTTCAAAAGCACACAACTCCTCTGCAACGCTCCGGTATGATCACTTTTAGTTTTGTTTTGTATTATAGATGTATCCCTCATAACTGAAATGAATTCCCGAGTATTTATTAAGTAAATACTACGATATTGTATTGGAATTATTGAAAGTACGCTGAGTGCTTGTCAGTATCATATTTATTTTTTTGCGAGCATTGCATAAACATCATTTGCATTGTGTTGCATAACATGGATTACGTATACATTTGCATAAGTATTGCATACTAATTTTTGTTTTATTAACAATGACCTTAAGTATCCTTGAACCCTTATAATTGTAGAAAATGGCTGGTGTACCTCGTGAGGATGGATGGATTGACATGACTGATGTATTAGGCGGTGAGGAAGTAGATAACTTTGGTGCTAGTGACGATGAGGAGCCTTATGAGTATTTAGATGATGAAATTGCTCCTACTGCAGTTGGACAGACCGAGCCTAAAGCGATTCAAGGTAGTTATGTTCCAAGAGTTAATGTTGTGCCATAGACTATTCAGGACTGTCAGCGACCGGTTGTGCGTTCCTCGACGCCTACTTGTGATGCTTATTTGAGCAGTTTTCCTGGGATGGCATTTGCTAGAGGTGATGTTCTTACTGAGTCGAGTAATGCTGCTAGTGCCCGATCTATTCATGATGTCATATTTAAGGTTTATTGTCCAGGTCCTAGGTCTTATGATGATATTTTCTGGTTTCTTAAAATTTTTGATAGATCTTTGTTTGAAAGATATTTAGTTGAAACCCATTTTATTAGAAGGTTTGAGCAGAATGAAAAGAGGTTTGACAGGTTTGTTGATAGTGTGAAGAGATCAGAGTTTGTTAGAGCAAGGGGAATGGATGAAGTTTTTAGGTTAAGATCAATGGTGTTGAATTTGAGTGGGAAATTTGGAAGGTTTCTTGAGGAGCAAGAAAGGAATGCAAGGTTGATTGCGTGGGGTTTGCCGATGAGATCTTTTCCTAGTCGAGGTGTGGTGATTCATGATGTGCCAAGTCAGGTTGAAGCTCAGGTGTTGGTGATGCCAAGTGAAGGAGGAAGTCGAAAGGGAAAGGAAAAAGTGGAGGAAGATTCTGAGGAAGATGATAGCAGCAGTGATGATGAGCCGATGTACAAGAAGTTGCGGGGTTAAGATGTTTAGTTCTTTTATGTTGTTTTATTTAGCCTTGTTGTAATAGAACTTAAGTAGACTGGTACTGTAGTTTATGATGAAATATAATGACTTTTAAGTTGTCGTGATGAAGGGTTGTAGTGACATTACTTGTCACAATTTTGTGGAAATTTTCCAATGCAATCCAAATGACCTTCATGACTTATGATTTGTCTTATTAGTTCTTTTGTGAATTGGTTAATGAATCATTGTGGACTGTGTTGTTGGTACATGTAGTATCCATGTTACATCTTGATAGAGAAATCCTTCTTCTTATCTTGATATGAATACTTACTTGTTCTTTTTCTTCTGTGTCATCACAGGAAGAAGTTGGGAGGCATTTTTCTGACTTTACTAAATTGTTGTTTGGTTAGTTTCCTAAAACATGCCGCCTAAATTGACAACTGCTACTGTTAATACCATGATTGAGCAAGCAATTGCTAGAGCACTGGAAGCTGAACGTGATGCGAGGAACCAAGAGGCTGAGAATAGGAATGATGTTGGTCAGGTTGGAGGGAATGTTGCAAATCCAGTTGCAGGTAATACTGATGAACCAGTGGGAGGAAATGCTGCGGAACAAGTTGGAGGTAATGCTGCTGTTTGACAGATTCAGAAGAATTTTCTTATGCTAGTTTTATGAAATGTGGACCTACCCAATTTCGTGATACTGGTGGTGCTTTGGAATTAAGGAGGTGGATTGAGAAGATTGAAAGTACTTTTGAAATCAGTGGATGTTCAGAAGCTAGTAAGGTGAAATTTGCTGCAGCTACTTTTCAGGATGATGCATTAAGCTGGTGGAATAGTCAGGTAGCTACTATGGGTTTGGTTGAAGCTAATGCTAAAACATGGACTGTGACCAAGGGACTGTTAACTGCTAAGTTTTGTCCTGAGGAAGAGTTAGGTCAGTTGGAGGATGAGTTGAGGTATTTGGTGCTGTGGAACAATGATATTGTGGCTTATACAAGGAGATTATCTGATTTATGTTTGTTATGTCCTAATGCTTTTGCTGATGACCGTAAGAAGATGAAGCAGTATATCAGAGGTTTATCTAGTAATATCAAGGAGAGACTACATCGTCGAAACCCAAGTCATTTGATGAAGCTGTTAAGATGGCTCATGCTTTAATGGATGTAAAGCTGCAGGATCGAAAGGATAGTATTGCTGAGGGGAATAAGAGAAAGTGGGAAGTTGCACACTCAAACCAAGGACACAATCTGGTTATCGTAACAATAATAACCAAGGACCAAATAGGAATCAGCAATAGAATTTGAGAAGGAATGATGGTGTTCGTGCTGCCACTGGAACTCAAGGTAACAAGGTGAACCCTAAGTGTGGTCAATGTAATTGGTATCATGTTGGAAGTTGTCCACCTACTTGCAACAAGTGTGGCAAGGCCGGAAATAAGATGGCAGATTGTAGAAACAAGGGTGTGGCCACTAGAGCCAATGCTGTAAAGGTAGTTAACTGTTCTGGATGTGGAGGCCGTGGACATAAGCAAGGGAACTGTCCGAGGGTTGGCATGCGACAAGGAGGCAATGTTGTTGCTGTTGCTACTGGGACTGTTGCTCCAACCTATGTCGTGGGAGATGCTGACAAACCATAAGGGCCGAATGTGGTGACTGGTACGTTCTTACTTGATGCTTGTTATGCTAGTGTGTTATTTAATTCTGGATCCGATAGAAGTTTCGTAGATGTTAGATTCAGTCAGCTATTGGATAGAGAACCAGTGAGATTGACAACTAGTTATAAGGTGGAGTTAGCTGGTGGTAAGGTTGTAAGCACTAGTTCTATACCAAAAGGTTAAGTTAGGTAATTATGTGTTTAGTATTGATTTGATGCCTATAGAATTAGGATCTTTTGACGTGATTGTTGGAATGGACTGGTTAGTTGGTAATGGTGCAGTGATTGTTTGTTTAGAGAGATTAGTCCAGATACCGCTAAGGAATAGGGTATTGAATGTGAAAGGTGATGAATTTACTTCTCGTTTGAGAGTTGTTTCTTGTTTGAAGATGATGAGGTATATAGAAGCAGGTTGTGATGTGTTTCTTGCACAGATAAGTAATGATGTTGTGAATGAAAGGAAACTGGAGGATGTGCTTGTGATTAAAGAGTATCCTGAGGTTTTCCCTGAAGATTTTCCAGGATTACCGCCGCATCGTGAAGTGGAGTTTCGTATTGATTTAGTGTCGGGAGCTGCGCCAGTTGCTCGCGCACCGTATTGTTTAGCTCCATCTGAGATGAAAGAATTATCCGATCAATTGAAGGAATTGAGGGATACGAGATTTATAAGACCGAGTTCGTTGCCGTGGGGTGCTCCTGTTTTGTTTGTTAGGAAGAAAGATGGTTCTTTTAGAATGTGTATTGATTATCGAGAGCTTAACAAATTGACTGTCAAGAATCGGTATCCATTGCCGAGGATTGATGATTTGTTTGATCAGTTTCAAGGATCAAGTGTATACTCGAAGATCGATTTGAG
Organism: Glebionis coronaria; assembly: GCA_025667525.1. NCBI lineage: Eukaryota > Viridiplantae > Streptophyta > Magnoliopsida > Asterales > Asteraceae > Glebionis > Glebionis coronaria. The sequence continues at coordinate 177,820,742 of CM046874.1, forward strand.
GTCTGGGTATCATAAACTGAGAGTTAGGGAAGAAGATATTCCTATAACAAATTTCTGTACTCGATATGGACATTTTGAATTTCAAGTGATACCTTTTGGATTAACGAATACGCCTGCCGTATTCATGGATCTGATGAATCATGTATGCAAGCCGTATTTGGATGAGTTTGTTATCGTATTCATTGACGATATTCTCATTTACTCCAAGAGTGAAGAAGAACAGGAGAAGCATTTGAGAACAATTTTGGAATTGTTGAAGAAGGAGACGCTATATGCGAAGTTCGCTAAGTATGAATTTTGGTTGAAATCGGTGCAATTTCTGGGGCACGTGATTGATAGTGAAGGTGTTCTTGTGGATCCTTCTAAGATTGTGGCAATCAATGATTGGTCAGTGCCAACGACGTCGACTGAATTTCGCTAATTTCTTGGTCTAGCTGGGTATTATAGAAGGCTTATCGAGAAGTTTTCACTAATTGCTAAGCCGTTGACCAAGCTTACTGAAAAGAATAGAGTGTTTGAATGGGGATTGGAAGAGGAATTTGCATTTAGTACGTTGAAGGATAAGCTATGTTCTTCACCGATTTTGTCTTTGCTAGAAGGATCTGAAGATTTTGTGGTGTACTGTGACGCGTCTCATAAAGGATTTGGAGCTGTGTTGATGCAAAGGGAGAAAGTGATAGCATATGTATCGAGAGAATTGAGGAAGCATGAAGAGAATTACACTACTCATGATTTAGAACTTGGGGCTGTGATTTTTGCTTTGAAGCTGTAGAGACACTACTTGTATGGAACCAAGTGTGTGGTTTTCACTGATCATAAGAGTCTGCAATATATTTTGGATCAAAAGTAATTGAATATGAGACAAAGGAGATGGGTTGAGTTACTGAGTGATTATGACTGCGAGATTCGTTACCATCCTGGTAAAGCGAATGTGGTAGCTGATGCACTTAGTGAAAGGAAAGAGATAAGTCTATAAGAGTTAGAGATTTTGCAATGATGGAAAGTGTTGATTTAACAAAAACGATATTGAAAGCCCAAGCTAATGGTTTGAAGGAAGAGAATATTGAGGCAGAAAACTTGGGTAGAATGTTGAAACCATTGTTTGAAGTAAGGTCAAATGGATTGAGATATTTTGAGAATAGGATTTGGTTTGTGTCCGTCTAAGGAAGGTTCGTTAGGAGTACGAGATTTAGTAATGAATGAATCTCATAAGTCGAAGTATTCAATACATCCTGGATTAGACAAGATGTATCAAGATCTTAAGAAAGTTTATTCGTGGCCTAATATGAAGGCAGATATAGCCCAGTATATTAATAAGTGTTTAACATGTGCGAAAGTGAAAGTTGAACATAAGAAACCGTCTGGATTATTAGTGCAACCTAAGATTCCTGAGTGGAAATGGGAGAAGATTACTATGGATTGTGTGACAGGTTTGCCAAGGACTGCTAGTGGTTGTGATATGATATGGGTGATTGTAGATAGATTGACTAAGTCTGCTCACTTTTTACCAATGAAGAAGACGGATAGTATGGAGAGATTAACGACAGTGTACATAAAGGAGATTGTTTGTCGACATGGTGTGCCTTTGTCGATAATTTCTGATCGTGATAGTAGGTTTACTTCAGAATTTTTGAAATCTTTATAGAAAGCGATGGGAACGGAGTTATGTTTGAGTACTACATATCATCCGAAAACTGATGGACAAAGTGAAAGAACGATTCAAACGTTAGAGGATATGCTTCGTGCGTGTGTGATTGACTTTGGAAATGGTTGGGATAAACATTTGCCATTGGTTGAATTTTCGTATAATAATAGTTATCATGCTAGTATTAAAGCCGCACCATTTGAAGCTTTGTATGGACGTAAGTGTAGATCTCCAGTGTGTTGGAGTGAAGTAGGAGAAAGTCAATTGACTGGACATGAAATGATATTTGAGACGACTGAAAAGATTGTGCAAATTAAGAAGCGTTTGTTATCTGCCAGAAGTAGACAAAAGAGTTATGCTAATAACCGAAAGAAACCGTTGGAATTTGAAGTAGGAGACATGATTATGTTAAAGGTATCTCCATGGAAGGGAGTGATTCGTTTTGGAAAGAGAGGAAAGTTGAGCCCGGGATATATTGGACCATTTAAGGTTATCCAAAGGATTGGATTGGTTGCTTATAAGTTAGAGTTGCCTGATGAACTTAGAGCTATTCATAATACTTTTCATATGTCTAATCTGAAGAAGTGTTTAGCTGAAAGGGATGTGGTGATTCTATTGGAGGAAATTAAACTTGATGATAAGTTGCATTTTATAGAGGAACCTGTAGAGATTATGGATTGGGAAGTTAAGAAATTGAAGCATAGTAGGATTCCGATTGTGAAAGTGAGATGGAATTCTAGACGTGGACCAGAGTTTACCTGGTAACGAGAGAATTTCATTAAGGATAAGTATCCTCATTTGTTTAGGAAGGATTAAGCGCCGCGGACATCGCTCTTTTTAAGAAGGAGGGGATGTGATAACCTAAAACCGAGGTCATTGCATAATCTTATTTTATGATTAGTTTGAAACTTTTAATGAGTTTGAATAATATTTTTTTGGAGGTTTAAGTTTAAATCGATGTTGGAAGGCTTATATTTTATATTTAATAAGTATAAGGAGTATTCGCAAGCGTGATGTCGATGGATGCCAAATATTTTATGTTTTATTGTCGGTTGTTTGATGTTTGTCATTTTTGATGTATTCTTTTTAAATGACGTGTTAAGTCGAGTCAGGAGTCGATATTATTATATTTGAGGTACGTTTTAAATTATTAATAGTATCTTTATGAAACCCGAGCCCCGTAAATATTTTCAAAATTGACTAATAGTTATTGCCCGCTTTTTAGCTGGCTATTTTCATTTTGAGTCATAAATATTGATAATTGACAATGATGGTCCCTCAACCACTATATAAAAGCTTCAATTTTCACACAAAATACACACACAATCCACCAACTCAAAAATTTACTCTCTCTCTCTCTCTCTTTTTCTTTATCTAGCCGTGACCCCCTCTTCACCCAAAACCCAACTTCAATCAATTTTTACTCCAAATTTATGATGATCTAAGCTAAACTAACACAAGACCCATCTCTATAATTGTAAGGAGATCATTTTGGTACTAAATTTGGGTACATGCAAGATGATTTATTTTTTAGGGTAGGTAGGTGGAGATTATGATCATGCATGTTGATTTTATGATGATCAAAAGGTTTTCTTGCTAAAGTTTTGTTAAAAAATTGATTTTGATTTGAAGGTTTTGATTTTTATGATGATTCAAGTGTTATAGTTGATATATGTTATTGTTAGGGTTATGGGATGATCATAACTATGATTGGTTTTAGCTAAAAACATGATATTGTACAAGATTTAGAAGGGTGTTTCACATCAGTAGGTAAAACAGTATTTTTGGGTATTTTATTTTGTGATGATGCTTTAACTTATAGCCTAGGGTTGTAGAGCACTCGATTAGCTTCGATTTAATATAAAGTAGAGCTTCTAGCTCCAAACGAGCGCGAAGTTATGATGTTTTGATTATTCATGTACCGGGAGACGAGTATCGACACTACATATAGTTGTTGTCGATATTTGGATCGAATCTCGGGGACTATAAATTGAAGTTTTGAAATGAGTCACATAATGATAATGAAGTGTAAACCCTACAGGGTGAGTTTATTTTCAAACCCAAGTGTCGGTTTTGTAAATGGAGTCGTTTAAAGAAGTTAAAACGGTTGTATGAATTATTAACGTAAAACTGTCCGGATTTTGTAGTTTGAAGATGAGTCGGGTAAAGAACTTTAAAAGTAATTTCATTTGATAAACTTGTTGGAGGACTTCCTATAGATAGTAAGTTATTTTCTCGAGTCGTTTCATAAACGTTTGACGGGTCTAAAATGGGTAAATAAGCTAGTACATGTAGTATGTGCCGACGGATTTTGTCGAAAGTGTAGAATGGTAAAGTAAATGTATAGAAGAGTGTAATAGAGTTATTTGTATCGTTTTCTCTCGAGTTTATCATGATTTTAAGAGTTTGAGTTTGATATTATTATGTATGACTTATTGCTCGAGTCATTATTAATGAACGCGCCTTATTTGATAGGTAGCGGTTCTCGTGTTTGAAAGGAATCCTTTATCATCGACGATCATCTCGCTAGATCTCTTATACTAAGGTGAGTCTGTAGCCTCGCTTTTCATGCTAGCTACTAAATGTTTTATTACCCGCGAGGGGGATACATGCTATTTGAAAATACATGAACAGAAGTCATGAGTAATTGTTGGACCCGAATGTTGCCTATGTTGTTTACATTGTATTGAGTACCTTGTTGCTAAAGACCCTAAATTCATGAGCCGTTTACTATATTCTGACTTGATGTTGTGAGTTGGGAATAGCCGCTTATTCTAATGATAGTACTATTGGGTTGACCACCCTATCTGAGACCAGGGCATTACGCTGAGTAACCTCTGGGAAGGATAATTTACGGGAATAAGAATGTGGTATTCTAGAAACTGATATCCTAGAGAGGCAATGGTTTTATTCTAGTCATGCTGTCATTTGGCGTGGGTGACTATTTGGTTAAGGGGTTGGTGTCATGAGCTTAAATACAATGTATTTCCTTGAAATAGATTGTGTGTACGACAATTCTATAAAGGATTATGATTGATTTTCTTTTTGTGTTCAAATGTGATTTGATAAACCTATGGACTCGCTCAACATTATTGTTGACTCGTTTTAGCATGTGTTTCAGGTAATAGGAAGTGATGGAAGGCGGAGCTTTGTTGTGGAGGTTGTGGGATGGATTTTGGAAGAATGTTGGTCTAAAACTATTTCTATCTTTTACTGTTGAATAATTCATTAAATGTTTGTGTACTGTACTGAAACTTGTTGGTTTGCTGGTCGAGATCTGTGGGGACTAAACGCTTTACTCTGGTGTTGTTTTAGTACATTATGGGATGAAATTATGTTTTAGACTTATTGTGAAAATCTTGTTTATATTTATGTGTAAACGTCTCTCTTTAGAGTCGTTCAATATACCTTGTGTGACGATGCTTGTGTCTAGCACCCAATTGTGTATTTCTGCTGCGCAATGTAAATTGGGGGTGTCAGAAGACTAATTCACCGTCCAAGAAGAAAGGCAAAGCTATTGGCTCATTCAGTCAGACTGCAGGCAAGGCGAGTGGGTCATCTAAACAGATAGTCAGTACAAGTGTTAGCAAGGGATGTACACCTAAAGCAGAGTATTCTTCTCGGTCTCCATTTTATACAATAGAAAGGCCCCCACCTATCAGAAATGCAGTATGTTTCCTGCCTTGTAAATTTTTTTTGAAAGAATTTGAAACAAAGCTAGGAAAAAGAAAGAGGGGGTAGGCTATGGAGGAACCTGTAGGGGGTAGGCTATGGAAGAACTTGTTATCTATGTTTTATGGATGTTTTTTATGAATCTTCTTTAGACTATTTCGGTTAAGTGTAGGTATAGTTTATGTAAACAATTTTAAACACTAATCTGCATGGATTGCTGTATCCATTATTTTTTGGAATCCAAATATGTTGTCATTCACATTTTGAATGAACCTGCAATATTATCATCAATATTATGAAATTATACTTGTATTTCATGGATGTAAACATGGTTCATCTTGTATTTTATTTATTCATGTTGTGAGTTGTATAATCCTAGATGCATAACACATATAACCAAGATTTTTTTGTCAAAGTTACCTGTTACACATCCGGTTAAGGCTTTCCACTTCGGTGGATCTTATAACCCAATATTTTCCCGCCTTCTCCAACAAAATTAATTAAGCTTTGAGTAGTTTATGTTTCGACTTAGCTTAACTATAAGGTGCTTTTAAGTTTTTGCTATTACATCTGCAATTCTTTTCCAACTGGATAGAAAGTTTTTAGGCTCTTGCCTTAATCTTCTGAGCATATGTTTGTATTTTCTTAAAAAGCTGCTTGTTTCAGCTTATTTTGTTTTTAATCATTATCTAGTCAAGTACAAGTTAAGATTTTTTTATCTTTTTAATCTATTTTCACTAGTACTCCCAAGTATTTATTCTAATTCGTGTCTTATTTCCTATAAACAACTAATTTATTCAAACAATGTGCTTAATTATTAATCAAACTCAAAATGAAAAGTTTGAAATGACCGAAGTAAAATAAAAATAAGACAAGGTGAAAACTGATCAAACATAAATTGAATGCAATAATACTAAAGGATTATAGTTTTTAAATAAAAACAAACATTTTGTTTCTCTAACTAATCAAACTTTGGAGATTTTTCAGGATCAAAAGCCAAATGAAGTTCATCGTAATCTAAAGCCTCTTTGAACTCATCTTCTTCTTCTTCAATTTCATGCTCAAAAAAATAAATATCATCATCAAAGATTTGACCATCTTCCACCAGTTGCCTCCTATACGTTTCCTCCCTCTGGTGCTTTTCCTCTTGCCTCCTTCTAAAGGAAGCAACTTCCTCCCTCTCGCGTTGTTTTTCCTCCTGTTGCCTCCTTCTTAAGGAAACAACTTCCTCCCTCTAGCGTTGTTGTTCCAGTCGGGCATTCTCTTCGTCTTCCAGCTTTCATTGTCGCTGTTCGTGAGCTTCCTCAACATAGAAATTGTACTCTTCATATGGATCATTGTAAGGACAAACAACAGGGAACTCTCCATCCGCATTAGCTTTTACTTTGTGCACCACACAATGTTTCCTGAAAAGAACATATAAGATTATTAGTACTAAATGATAAGAAAGATACAACGTTAATAAAATAAATAACGATACAAACTTGTTTTCTACTGCACTGGTATCTTCAAAAGCAGCAAAAAATGTTCTTTTTGATGAAGAAGCCATTTTTTATTCTTAAAATGCTGATAATTAAGTGTTTGTTATGATTAATTTCATTACTTAATCCTTGTTTATTGATTGTGGTAAATTACGACCTTTTAGGAAAAAGGCGTAAAAGCGGTAAGTATCGAGTGATGATTTAGGAAAATCAACACTAATGACCCTTAATGAAATGAAAGTTCGTTTCCCAAGGAGGTATATGTGTGTGAAAAACTTGTTAAATGTTTGTGTTAATGATTGGTTTAGAAGGGGATGAGAAAAGAAGATGACGAAGACGTAAAAATAAAAATAAACACTACTAGAAAGTTAAAACGTAAAACCTTAAAAACCACAAAAAAAAATTAATTCTAAAAATTACCAAAAATTCACCAAATATCAAAATAAATAAACTAAGAGTTTACCAATGATCAAAACTTTTTCAAACCTTTTAAATAATTAAATATTCAATTTTTAAATGCTAATTAAAGCCCTAAAAATCAAATAAATTATCAAAAAGCCCAAATAAAGATTTTTCAATTGGTAAACCTCTAAAATGACCTAAAGAGATTAAAAACTATTTTTAGAAATTTTTAAACTAATAAAAACTATTTAAAATGATTTAAAAACTATTAAAAATTAAAATAATTATAAAAATTAATCTAAAAGAGATAAAATTATTCTAAAAGTTGCTAAATTCCTATTTTAATGTATTAAACCTAAGAAAAATGTAAAAAATTGGAAAATGTAAAATTTTAAAAATAATAATAAAATAATAATAAAATCCAAAAATTATAAAAAATTATAAAAACTTGCAAACTAGTTTATTTTAACCTAAATAATCAGAAAATCAAAGTGAAATTACCAGAATACCCCTATTGGGCCCTCAAATGGGCCAAAACCAAAAATAGTCAACCAAATTGGGCTTTTGGGCCCAAAAAGTCAAACTTGGCCCAATTGACTTGGAAAAGCCCTATCTGACTCAAAATTCAATTCTAAGAACAAAACTCTAAAGGCCCAAAAGCTGAAAATGAGCTTATCACAGCTTATTGAACACTCAGCTTATTCTTATTGGGCTTTTCAGCCCATTAAGCCATAAGCTCTAATTTGACACACAACCTTCTTTTGGGATTCTTATGAGATCTGTAAAAAGAAATTTTGAAAAAGCTCACTCAACAAGCCAGAAATAAGCAAAGTAAAAATTCACTAAAAGACAAAATAGTCGTTTTAGAGATTTAGAGCACCTCAGGACTTGATTCAACTTGCAAAAGGTTTCAAATGGACTCAATAAGCAAAATCAATCAACAAAAATCCAATAAGCACAACCAATAAGCCAGAATAAGCACAAATGAACTTATGGAAAAGTCAAAGGAGTTGGTTTTCTAGTCAAACCCTAAAGTCAACCACCCAAATGCTCCAGTTTGAACAAATGGGTCAAAATATGCGCACCTATTACAAAAACAAAGTTGTTGCTGGTTAAAATAAGCTATTATAGCTTATTGATAAGCTGAACCCAATTTTACACTATCAGTGGCAACTAGCAGGGGAAAGGAGTTCCCACTGCTTTGACTATTTGACCAAGCTTATTTGAGAGTTCTGGTTTGATTCAATTGGAAACAAAGGCACCCTTGTGATCAGTGAATCACAAGGAGTCAATAGCAACAATAAAATCACAAATTGGTTCACACAATAAGCCACAATAAGCCAAACAGTCACCAGATATGCACCAGATATGGAAATAAGCAGTTAAGCACTTAATAAGTAGATTTAGACTGAATAAGCCAACCAAACTTAACAAGATGCATACACAAGCTATATAAACTATAAACAAACACAAAGCAACAAGAATCAAACACTGAATCAAAGTAAACAACAAGATCAAAGCATAAAATGTTTCTGATGAACAATGAACAATATGCTGACAAGTTTTGCTGATCTATTTGGCACTTGATCCCTGGTGTGATTAACTATGATTTAGCACTTGTTAGCCCTAGCCTATGCTTAGATCTAGGTGTACTCAAAATCCTAGCCAATTTTACCGAGTATTTAAGATTTTATAGCCAAATTATGAATCTATGTGTTCAAACCCACAAAACCTGCAAACAGATGAACAATAGCACCTAAGTATCAGATACCAACACTTGCAAACAACATACAACCACTTAGCAAACCACAAATCCAAATCATGCAGTAGACCCAAACACTCCTTAATCTACCACTTAACAAAGAAACTTGTGATTTCAACCAATAACCTACTGATTTTAATGATCAAAAACACTTACTAGATAGCAACTAACACAATAAAACACAAAAATCACCAGCACAAACACAAATACTCAAAATCAAAGCACCAAATTCAAAACAGTCATAAACATGAAATTTTTAAGGGAATCTTAATCAAGGGATTATACCTGCCTTCCAAAACATCCTAAGAAGGCCAGCTATGCTCCTTGGACCTTGTTCAACAACTAGAACAAGACCAAGGTACTTCAACAAAGATGATGCAACACTGCCTTGGTTGATGGTTCAAAGTAGAACCTCAAGGACTTGATGTCTTCAACACAAGCAGCAAACAACTCAACCAAGGGCTCTAATCCCTTCACAAGCTTGGTGTCAACAAGCTTGTAAGAGCTTATAGCAAATGGCCAAGGGTTAGTACACAAAATAAGCCAAAACAGAACCTAGGATTTCAAGGTATTTGAACCTTAAAAACCTTATGAACCAAGACGTGCCTTAACCACAAGATTAAGGTAGGTCTTAACAATCAAATGGAACTCAGAATTAGGCTACTCAAACACCAAACTTTTAATTAAATCAAAAAGAGATTTCAAAATTTCAGAAATTCAAATTTTATTTAAACTTAAAAAGGAATTACAAAGATAATAGCCTAAAACTGGAACAAAGGGACTCTCACATGTTGAGGTCTCCTTTTATAGGCAAATGCCTGGCTACACTATTCACAAACCCTAGATGTGATTTCTCTAAAATGCCCTTGAGTCCTTGAGTGCGTTTGTTGTTGATGAGCTGTCCAAAGTGATCCCAAACGTTCATTTTAGCTTTGTGATCAAGCAAAGACTCTCAGCTGTTGATCTTAACACGTGGCATGTCTTGGAGGGCAAGTAGTCATGTGATGGGTGAAACTGTTTGAATGGTGGGGTCCTTTGGGTGAGTGGGAGTGTGAGTTTAGGCATGGGATAGATTCGTGTGAAGGTTAATTGTGTTTTGGTGTATGTAATTGTAAAAACCCCCTTGTTGGTAAAAAGTTAAATCTGGGTTCATACGTGTGAATAGTGACACGTTTGATCCGTTTTCTTAGGGAGAAAGTTGTTTGGCGCGTGTTTAGGGATTTAAACTTCCAAACTTGGCAGTTTTGGTCCTTTTTCTTCCTTTCTTTTGTCACTTGTTAATAAAAGTCTGTCAGCGCCAATTTCCTTTGTAACAACTTTCAGCCTTTGTCATTTTTGGCACCAAACTTTCCAAAAAGTGTTTCAAGGGTTATTTTTGACACTTTTGCATATTTCAAGGGCTGATTTTGGACAATGTTGATCTTCAAAGGTCTTCAATGTATCTTTGGCTTGATGAGGGACCATAATTGACAATTTGAAATTGTTGAGGGACTAATCTTGCCATTTCTTCAAAGTTGAAGGACCTTTTGTGTAATTTTGACAAACTTAAGGGACCAAACTTGTAATTATTAATATACAAGGGTTTTAAGTGTCATTTCTTCAATAAATGAGGATCAATCTTGTTTGTCTTCAAGTCTTCAAGGGTATTTGTTGAGTATTCCATGATTAGGGCCCGGTTCTTTGTACGGCTTCGTTTCTCGTGTCCGTTTTTCCTTGTAACTTGTGATCTTTTGTCTTTTACACGATATCCATACCTAAAATACACAAGTAAACAAACACAAGCATATATATGGTATTTTATGACATTTTTATGCATTTAAAGCCCGAAAAGAACGATGAGATCATGTATACATGCCATCTCATCACTCCCCCATACTAAGCCATTGTCGTGCCCTCACGCAATGCTAGAATAAAGTATCTAAGCATCACCAAAGTTCAATTTTATTAACCTTTATTGAAAAGTAAAAGACTTGCAACATACTACGAAGATGTGTAAAGACATAACATATGATTTTCATCACAAAAAGTGACTTTTAGGGTCAAAGAATAGAAACAAGTAAATGTCCCTTAGAGTAAACTTCGTCATCCTTGATTGTCATACATTCCATTCTAAGTGCAAAAACGAGATCATTGTTGGTACAAGTCACAATGCTAACACTACTCATACGTCCAAATTGTGTAATACTTTTTCTCCCCGCAATCCTAGTTATTATAAAAGGAAATGGGTTACTAGCATTTTTTATCTATTTGCCATGGATCAAAAGTGATTCATATTGACTTATTTGAGTAGTTATTAGTCTGAAAGCAAAGTAGCACGATTTGATCAATAGTTAGCCGAAGGACAAAATCTTTTAAAACGGCTTCTCGTGTATCTCCGTAAGTTCATATCTTGGCATAACTCGTTTCACGATTTGAGACCTTTCTCGGACCGATATTTGGCATGTACTTCATACTTCAAATCTTGGGAAGACGTTCTCGAAATTATGGTCTTCTCTTCATATATTTGGAATTTCTTCACTTGATGTTTTTGAGAGATTCTTCATATTGAACCACGACTTCATCATTTTTCTTCAATCTTTACTTTGGATTTTGATATACAACAATCCGCCTCCTTTTCGGACTTGGATATATTTATCCTCATACCTTGTTAGGGTCTTTTTGGATAGACTTTCTCCATGATCTTTAGGGGAGTAATTGCTTTTCGTCGTGTGTCTCGATCCTTCATATTGATTTAGGAATAATGATACTTCACATCATCTTTGGATCCTTAGCAAAAATAGAGCTCCTCATGCCTTGTTAGGGCCTTTTTGGATGATCGCCAATCTTCGCGTCCCGCTTCAATAAGTTATGCCTTGGCTATGAACTCTATTCAACCCCGAGCAACTTTTAAACGATCTTGCGCTAGAGGCTAAGTAACCTTTCAAATCGTACGACCTTACTTATTGCAATTATGATTTATTCCTAATGCATTGATCTTATGGGAAGAAAAAGCCACAATTAAAAACATATGAGTTTTTGAAAGAACATTTTCATGTTTTACGTTTAACATGATCACTTGTCTAACTCTATCATCTCTCGTTCTTCACTATATAAAGACCTCTAATTAAAGAGACTCGTGAATACTTAGCCATGCAAGTCAAATTAAGCCAAATTTGGATTAGCTTTCATTAAGACTATATCAAATCAAAGTTTAGGTTTTCAAGCCACCTATAGGATCTTGCAATTTATTGGACTTTTTCAAGTTTAGAGAATGCGTTTTATAGTTCCCTTGATAAGTGACTTTCTAGGATCAATTATAGGAACTTGCGAAAAGTTCTTGTTCTTAACCCGAAAGAGTTAAGACTTTCGCGTTTTAAAGCTCCCTATATAAAAGTCTAGCAAAACTTGAAATGAGCGGGTTAAGGAATGTAAATGGCTCCAAATGCCCATCAAGTCAAAAATTAACTCTTATTCTACCCAACGGAAAATATACATTCGTGTCTTAAAAACACTTATGAAAACTAAGAAAAATTTTAAAATTTGGCCATTTTTAGCCTTATTAGCAACAAAACATTGAAAATTGGAAAGCGTGAGGGCGTAGCAAAGCAAGTACCTATTCACCCCCCCATACTAAAAGTAAACATTGTCCTCAATGTTTCGAGTCTAAAGGTGGAGCACCCCCATACTAGAGACGAAGAGTCGAATGCTTAGGATCTAGCATGGAAAGGGTGATCAACAATATATCTAAAGCGGTTTATTAAGTATGCTAAAAGATAATTGTTAGAACAATAAAGGATATGTCATGGATTCGTGAAAAACTTCTTCAAACAAACGATGGAGGCTCACGTAAACGAACACGAGAGTCTTCAATCGTAGATGATGATGATGATCTAGATAACACAATCACAAACAACCACGAGACAACGAGTTGAAAGGGTACAAGTCCCCTTATTAGTGAATAGTAAGCATAAAGGATAAGCATGGGATCTCCCCCACGAGGCACCTCGTTTTTGATTACCGAGTCATGAGCTCGACTCGATCCCCTCAATGCTAATTATCATTGGGGAAGGTGACTTGGTCGAGGGCAACCATTGAATGAATTTCCCCACCAAAGTAGTTCTTAAGCCTATGTCCATTCACCTTGAAATTAGGACCATCATCTTGAGCTAGCTCAATGGTCCCATATGGAAACACTTGTGTAATGGTGAACGGACCCGACCAACGAGATTTCAATTTCCCGGAAAATATCTTAAGACGAGAGTTAAAAAGCAACACTTGATCACCAACCTTAAAAACCCGGTTTTTAATCTTTGAATCATGAAACTTTTTAGTCTTTTCTTTAAAAATTAATGAATTTTCATAAGCATTATCTCTTAATTCATCCAATTCATTCAATTGTATTTTTCGGTGATCTCCCGCGTTCTTTAAGTCAAAGTTTGCATGCTTAAGGGCCCAATATGCCTTGTGCTCCAACTCAATGGGCAAATGACAATTCTTCCCATAGACTAACTTATAAGGAGTGCAACCAATAGGTGTCTTATAAGCGGTCCTAAAGTCCCATAAAGCATCATCGAGTTTGTCGGACCATGAAGCACGGTTTTCTCCAATTGACCTTTCTAAAATCCTCTTCAAAGCTTGGTTCGAAACCTCGACTTGCCCACTCGTTTGCGGGTGATAAGCCGTAGAAAGACGATGAGTAACTCCATATTTCTTTAGAACCTTTTCGAATTGGTCATTACAAAAATGGGTTCCACGATCGCTTATAATAGCACGAGGGGTTCCGAACCGAGAGAATAGTTGCTTCAAAAACTTCACTACCACACGAGCATCATTAGTAGGCAAAGCCTTAGCTTCCACCCACTTAGAAAGGTAGTCCACCGCGACGAGGATATATTTGTTGCCATGAGACGATGGGAACGGCCCCATAAAGTCTATTCCCCATATGTCAAAAATCTCACACACTTGAATTATGTTTTGCGGCATTTCATCACGTTGAGACGATTTTCCTTGACGTTGGCACGAATCACACGACTTCACAAGTGCGTGTGCATCACGATAGATAGAAGGCCAAAAGAAACCAGCATCGAACACTTTCTTAGCCGTGAGATTAGCACCTTGGTGACCACCCGTGGGTCCCCCGTGACAAGTTCTAAGGATATTAAAAGCTTCTGCACCAAACACACAACGTCGAACGAGTTGATCCGCACAAACTCGAAAGAGATAAGGGTCGTCCCAAAAATAGAACTTGACGTCACGAAAGAATTTTCGTTTTTGTTGTGTCGTCATACCCTTGATTATGAAATTGCCCGCATGGTAATTTGCAATGTCGGCAAACCATGGGGTCGTGTCTTTAGAATTCACTACACCGAGAGTCTCAAGAGGAAATGTTTCGGTGATTTCCTTATTCTCGAAAACATCTTTGTGAGGATCTTCTAGACGAGAGAGATGTTCGGCCGCTAGATTCTCGGCTCCTTTTTTGTCAAGCACGGTGACATCAAATTCTTGGAGGAGGAGCATCCAACGAAATAATCTCGGCTTAGCATCTTGCTTAGCTAAGAGATACTTGATAGCCGAATGGTCGGTATACACGATGCTTTTAGTCAAGACGAGATAAGGTCGGAATTTTTCAAAAGCATAGACCACGGCAAGGAATTACTTTTCCGTTTTGGTGTACTTTAATTGAGCCTCGGTCATCGTCTTACTAGCATAATGGATAGGACGGAAATGCTTGTCATAATGTTGCCCTAAGACGGCCCCTATAGCATAATCACTTGCATCGCACATGATTTCAAAGGGTAATTCCCAATTAGGAGCAACAAGAATGGGAGTTTCGGTAAGTTTCCTTTTGAGAGTTTCGAAAGCCTTAACACAATCCTCATTGAAATTAAAAGGAGCATCCTTCTCGAGAAGGTGTGTCATAGGTCGAGAGATTTTCGAAAAGTCCTTGATGAAACGACGATAAAAGCCCGCGTGGCCTAGGAAACTCCTAACTCCCTTAACGGTTTTGGGATGAGGTAACTTGGCGATGACGTCTACCTTAGCTTTATCGACCTCAATCCCTGCCTTCGACACCTTATGTCCTAAGACGATTCCTTGTTTACACATAAAATGACATTTTTCCCAATTAAGCACAAGATTGGTTTCTTCACAACGTTTTAACATTTGCTCGAGATTAGATAAACATGACGTGAACGAATTACCAAACACCGAGAAGTCATCCGTAAACACTTCCATCGACTTCTCGATCATATCGTGAAAAATCGCCATCATACACCGTTGAAACGTACCCGGTGCATTACAAAGTCCGAAAGGCATCCTACGATAAGCGAACGTTCCATAAGGACACGTAAAAGTAGTCTTCTCTTGATCACGAGGGTCGATAGGGATTTGAAAGTAACCGGAAAAACCATCTAAAAAGCAATAGAATTCATTTCCCGCAAGTCGCTCCAACATTTGATCCATGAAGGGCAAAGGAAAGTGGTCTTTACGAGTGGCGTCATTTAACTTACGGTAGTCAATACACACCCTCCAACCGGTCAAAACACGAGTGGGAATTAACTCGTTGTTTTCATTAGGCACAACGGTCATTCCTCCCTTTTTAGGGATACAATGGATTGGGCTCACCCATGGGCTATCGGATATAGGATAAATCATTCCCGCGTCAAGGAGTTTAAGGACCTCCTTTTTAATGACATCGTGAATTTTGGGATTCACCCTTCTTTGACTTTGAATTGCGGGTTTGTAGTCCTCCTCCATTAAAATCTTGTGAGTACAAAATTTTGGGTCAATACCCTTAATGTCGGATATTTTCCACGCAATTGCCCCTTTATGAGCCTTAAGAACTTTCAAGAGCTCGGTTTTTTCATCATTAGCAAGACCTTTTGCAATAATAACCGGCAACTTGTCATCACCTTCCAAGAATGCGTATTCAAGGTGAGAAGGAAGATCTTTCAATTCAAGGATAGGTGGTTCCTCGATTGAAGATTTTGGTTCAACACTCATAACTTCCATCGGCGAAAGAAATGGTGGAATAGAAGTATCATCACTAATCAACACCTCATCTTTATTGTCGATTTCATTTGAAGTGAGATCGCCTCCTTGGAATGGAGTGAGATTTGGTGTGGATTTAGCAAGAATCGGATCCAAAATAGTGGGATTGCCACTTGACGAGCTATCGGAAAAACCTAACACTTCTTGTGAAAACTCATCGCAAACCACATCAACGATGTCGATGTGATTTATGGTAGCGATTGCATAAACATGAGAAGGTTTCGAGTTTTGAGTAGCGTTTATAACAAGTTCCTCTTCGTTGAATCTCAAAGTGATAGTTCTCGCATGAACATCGATAAGCGATCTCGAAGTGTCTAAAAATGAACGACCTAAAATTAGAGGAACTTGAGGATCCGCGGGGATGTCAACTACTATAAAATCAACGGGATAGTAGAACTTTCCCACTTTCACGAAAACATCTTCGGCTACTCCACATGCCATAATCGTAGAATGATCGGCCATCTCGATAGACATGTTCGAAGGAATGAGAGCCGGAAGTGAAAGCGATTTACAAATGGAAAATGGCATCAAATTAATACTCGCACCAAGATCGGCCAAGGCGAGGCATTCTTTCATATCTTGTATGTCACAAGGAATGAGAAACTTTCCGGGATCACCAACTTTTTCCGGTATGCGGTTAAGATAAACCAAAGAACAATTAGCAAGCTTTGAAAGCTTTTCCTTATCGCTCATCATACTTTTAAAAGTGGAAGCGAAACGAGGCATATATAACAACGCGTCGGCTAAACTCACATCGAAATGCACTTGTTGAAACATTTTAATAAAAAGCTCGATTTGTTGTTTGTTACGTTCTTGCAATTTCTCTTTGTTTCGTCTCGAAGGGTAAGGTAAAGGTGGTGTGGGTTGGTCATTAGGCAACGGCCTTGGAAACTCGGGTTCCACAATTGGTATTGGTTCAACCGTAGGTGTGGTATGAGCGGTACTTCGTGGGATTGTAATGTGCTCCTTTTCGACCATCACCTTGGGTTCTTTCTCGATTTCCTTCTCCGTAGAAGTACTTGGACGAGAGATTGGTTCCTTGAAAGTTTTACCACTTCGTGTAGTAATAACCTTCATTTCTCCCTTCGGGTTTGCAATGGTATCACTAGGAAGACCACCCGAGGAAGAGGGTTTACACATGATTGCTTCAAACATCTTAGCCATTCGGTCCTCAAATTTTGATTGTCTAGCATCCGCTTTTAATAACTCTTGCTTAATCTCATGTTGTCCTAATTCCATCTTTTGTTGATTTTGTTGAAGACATTGGACATTTCCTTCCATTTTGTTTGCATGAGTTTTAAGTTCATTAGCAAGTTCATTTTTAAACTCGTTTTTCAACTCGGATCTTAAGCTAATCATCTCACGTTTCATGTTATCAAATTTAGCATCATTTGGTTTAGCATAATCCAAAAATTCTCCTTGCAAATTTT
Source organism: Glebionis coronaria (assembly GCA_025667525.1). NCBI lineage: Eukaryota > Viridiplantae > Streptophyta > Magnoliopsida > Asterales > Asteraceae > Glebionis > Glebionis coronaria. Next base: position 177,838,163 of record CM046874.1, read on the forward strand.
TAGTGTGAGCATTTTGAAAACCTTGTGTAGTGTTTTGAAAACCACGGTTTTGGTTTTGATTAGAAATTTTTCCATTCCCATTTTGATAATTCCCTTTGTTGTAATTGCGTGAATTGCCTTGGTAATTACCTTGGTTGTTGTTTTGATAATTGTTAACATTTTGATTTGGTGGAGCTTGATTTTGGCGGGAACCTTGGCCGTTTTGGTTGTAAGTTCCCGTTGATACATAAGCACTCGAAGTGTTACCATCCGCGGTAATGCACTCGGAAAGATCATGAGCTCCCCACACGACAAACAACTCTTAGCAACCGCTTTAATCGAAGCGGAATTGGAAGCTTCTTGAGCCTTCCAATGGGACATTAGATTAGCAAATCTATCAAAGAACCGATTTTCCTCATTAGCTTCATCATGTGAGGCATTAATGCTACGAGACGATTGTGACGATGATGACGAACCCAAATTGGCAACACTCGGTGTGTTACGAGGGTTATAAACCTTAGATCTATTCTCGATGATTTGTAAAGCCTCATTTGTCGTCTTGCACAAAAAATTACCACCCGCGGCGGCATTCAAATAATCTCGTTCATGATCATTAAGCCCATTATAAAAAGTATCAACTTGATGTAATTCCGTAAAATCATGGTGTGGACATTCATGTAACATTTCTTTAAATCGTTCCCATGCCATTGAAAAACTTTCATTATTTCTTTGCACAAATCGTGAAATCTCATTTTTCAAGTGTGTTGTTTTAGATGGTGGAAAAAACTTGTTGACAAACTTAGAAACGAGATCGGCCCATGTCAAAATCGAATTTGGCGGTTCTTTCTCGAGCCAAATTTTTGCGGGTCCATCTAACGAGTATGGAAACAACATCATCTTAATGGCGTCATGTAGAACATCCTAAAACTTGCTAGTGGCGGTGAGGCGGTTAAAATTCCTAATGTGGTAATGCGGGTTGTCTTTCTCATGACCTCTAAACTTATTTGCTTGCAACATCGACATTAAACCCGTCTTAATCTCAAAATTCTCCGCAAGGATGGCGGGAATCACAATAGCCTCTTCAAAACCCTCGGTGGGTGCTTGTAGCAACTCCATCATAGTACGATTAGCCATGACGACTTCTTGTTCTACAATAGGTTCAACAATTGGAGGTTCTTCAACAATCAACGTCTCTTGATTGGCTTGCTTTTGAAGACGTTTACGAGCTCGTTTTGCTTGATTACGAGTGATCATAAATTTCACGAAGAATGGGAGGTGAGCAAAGAAGATTCTTTTTGGGTGTTTTGTGAATTTTCTATTTTTTTGTGTTTTTGATGATATTTAATTTTTTTGGATTTTGGTGTATCTTCGTAGACAACAATCTACAAAATCTCTCCTCGAATCAAACTCTTGATTAAAGAAGCCTCAAAGGAATGAAAACGATCACGTGGAGTGAACGCCTTCGAATGACTTTAGAACTTTGGTGAAAACCAAATTGTTCAAGAGGTTTTAATCACAAAGAAACCAAGCAAATATATTATACGTAATAATACTTTGGGCGGCAAAACCCTCGATTAGCCTTCAATCTCAAAATACTCACAAGCAAGCGGGGAAACGAGGCGGCGTGAAGCACTTAAGAGCCTTTTTCCTTAAGGTATATTTTATAATACCCGCCTTATACCCACCTTATAGTTCGTATTTTTCAAAATCGAGCTTCACGAAAGTATTTATCTATTTTTTCCTTTTTCTTTTTGTTTGAGATTCGATACAATAATTGAGTGATGAAATCCCAATTAAGGTTGTGTTTTCACACTTTTGGAGATATTGTTTATTGATTGTGATACTTAATACAATATAGTAATAATATTTGTACAAGAAAAACCAAGAAAACCGATAATACGTATTAGTAGAGTTCTACTAATACAAATACTATTTATGGTTAATATTAAAAACAACAATACAAATTAATCACGACACACCTCCCCGGCAGCGACGCCAAAATGATTGTGGTAAATTACGACCTTTTAGGAAAAAGGCGTAAAAGCGGTAAGTATCGAGTGATGATTAAGGAAAATCAACACTAATGACCCTTAATGAAATGAAAGTTCGTTTCCCAAGGAGGTATATGTGTGTGAAAAACTTGTTAAATGTTTGTGATTAATGATTGGTTTATAAGGGGATGAGAAAAGAAGATGACGAAGACGTAAAAATAAAAATAAACACTATTAGAAAGTTAAAACGTAGAACCTTAAAAACCACAAAAATAAGAATTAATTCTAAAAATTACCAAAAATTCACCAAAAATCAAAATGAATAAACTAAGAGTTTACCAATGATCAAAACTTTTTCAAACCTTTTAAATAATTAAATATTCAATTTTTAAATGCTAATTAAAGCCCTAAAAATCAAATAAATTATCAAAAAGCCCAAATAAAGATTTTTCAATTGGTAAACCTCTAAAATGACCTAAAGAGATTAAAAACTATTTTTAGAAATTTTTAAACTAATAAAAACTATTTAAAATGATTTAAAAACTATTAAAACTTAAAATAATTATAAAAATTAATCTAAAAGAGATAAAATTATTCTGAAAGTTGCTAAATTCCTATTTTAATGTATTAAACCTAAGAAAAATGTAAAAAGTTGGAAAATGTGAAATTTTAAAAATAATAATAAAATAATAATAAAAATCCAAAAATTATAAAAATTCTAAAAACTTGCAAACTAGTTTATTTTAACCTAAATAATCAGAAAATCAAAGTGAAATTACCAGAATACCCCTATTGGGCCCTCAAATGGGCCAAAACCAAAAACAGTCAACCAAATTGGGCTTTTGGGCCCAAAAAGTCAAACTTGGCCCAATTGACTTGGAAAAGCCCTATCTGACTCAAAATTCAATTCTAAGAACAAAACTCTAAAGGCCCAAAAGCTGAAAATGAGCTTATCACAGCTTATTGAACACTCAGCTTATTCTTATTGGGCTTTTCAGCCCATTAAGCCATAAGCTAATGCCATAAGCTCTAATTTGACACACAACCTTCTTTTGGGATGCTTATGAGATCTGTAAAAAGAAATTTAGAAAAAGCTCACTCAATAAGCCAGAAATAAGCAAAGTAAAAATTCACTAAAAGACAAAATAGTCGTTTTAGAGATTTAGAGCACCTCAGGACTTGATTCAACTTGCAAAAGGTTTCAAATGGACTCAATAAGCAAAATCAATCAACAAAAATCCAATAAGCACAACTAATAAGCCAGAATAAGCACAAATGAACTTATGGAAAAGTCAAAGGAGTTGGTTTTCTAGTCAAACCCTAAAGTCAACCACCCAAATGCTCCAGTTTGAACAAATGGGTCAAAATATGAGCACCTATTACAAAAACAAAGTTGTTGCTGGTTAAAATAAGCTATTATAGCTTATTGATAAGCTGAACCCAATTTTACACTATCAGTGGCAACTAGCAGGGGAAAGGAGTTCCCACTGCTTTGACTATTTGACCAAGCTTATTTGAGAGTTCTGGTTTGATTCAATTGGAAACAAAGGCACCCTTGTGATCAGTGAATCACAAGGAGTCAATAGCAACAATAAAATCACAAATTGGTTCACACAATAAGCCACAATAAGCCAAACAGTCACCAGATATGGAAATAAGCAGTTAAGCACTTAATAAGCAGATTTAGACTGAATAAGCCAACCAAACTTAACAAGATGCATACACAAGCTATATAAACTATAAACAAACACAAAGCAACAAGAATCAAACACTAAATCAAAGTAAACAACAAGATCAAAGCATAAAATGTTTCTGATGAACAATGAACAATATGCAGACAAGTTTTGCTGATCTATTTGGCACTTGATCCAATTTCAAGCCTCAAATCCTTCTTCCCTGGTGTGATTAACTAAGATTTAGCACTTGTTAGCCCTAGCCTATGCTTAGATCTAGGTGTCCTCAAGATCCTAGCCAATTTTACCAAGTATTTAAGATTTTATAGCCAAATTATGAATCTATGTGTTCAAACCCACAAAACCTGCAAACAGATGAACAATAGCACCTAAGTATCAGATACCAACACTTGCAAACAACATACAACCACTTAGCAAACCACAAATCCAAATCATGCAGTAGACCCAAACACTCCTTAATCTACCACTTAACAAAGAAACTTGTGATTTCAACTAATAACCTACTGATTTTAATGATAAAAAACACTTACTAGATAACAACTAACACAATCAAACACAAAAATCACCAGCACAAACACAAATACTCAAAATCAAAGCACCAAATTCAAAACAGTCATAAACATGAAATTTCTAAGGGAATCTTAATCAAGGGATTATACCTGCCTTCTACAACATCCTAGGAAGGCCAGCTATGCTCCTTGGACCTTGTTCAACAACTAGAACAAGACCAAGGTACTTCAACAAAGATGATGCAACACTGCCTTGGTTGATGGTTCAAAGTAGAACCTCAAGGACTTGATGTCTTCAACACAAGCAGCAAACAACTCAACCAAGGGCTCTAATCCCTTCACAAGCTTGGTGTCAACAAGCTTGTAAGAGCTTATAGCAAATGGCCAAGGGTTAGTACACAAAATAAGCCAAAACAAAACCTAGGATTTCAAGGTATTTGAACCTTAAAAACCTTATGAACCAAGACGTGCCTTAACCACAAGATTAAGGTAGGTCTTAACAATCAAATAGAACTCAGAATTAGGCTACTCAAACACCAAAATTTTAATTAAATCAAAAAGAGATTTCAAAATTTCAGAAATTCAAATTTTATTTAAACATAAAAAGGAATTACAAAGATAATAGCCTAAAACTGGAACAAAGGGACTCTCACATGTTGAGGTCTCCTTTTATAGGCAAATGCCTGGCTACACTATTCACAAACCCTAGATGTGATTTCTCTAAAATGCCCTTGAGTCCTTGAGTGCGTTTGTTGTTGATGAGCTGTCCAAAGTGATCCCAAACGTTCATTTTAGCTTTGTGATCAAGCAAAGACTCTCAACTGTTGATCTTAACACGTGGCATGTCTTGGAGGGCAAGTAGTCATGTGATGGGTGAAACTGTTTGAATGGTGGGGTCCTTTGGGTGAGTGGGAGTGTGAGTTTAGGCATGGGATAGATTCGTGTGAAGGTTAATTGTGTTTTGGTGTAGGTAATTGTAAAAACCCCCTTGTTGGTAAAAAGTTAAATCTGGGTTCATACGTGTGAATAGTGACATGTTTGATCTGTTTTCTTAGGGAGAAAGTTGTTTGGCGCGTGTTTAGGGATTTAAACTTCCAAACTTGGCAGTTTTGGTCCTTTTTCTTCCTTTCTTTTGTCACTTGTGAATAAAAGTCTGTCAGCGCCCATTTCCTTTGTAACAACTTTCAGCCTTTGTCATTTTTGGCACCAAACTTTCCAAAAAGTGTTTCAAGGGTTATTTTTGACACTTTTGCATATTTCAAGGGCTGATTTTGGACAATGTTGATCTTCAAAGGTCTTCAATGTATATTTGGCTTGATGAGGGACCATAATTGACAATTTGAAATTGTTGAGGGACTAATCTTGCCATTTCTTCAAAGTTGAAGGACCTTTTGTGTAATTTTGACAAACTTAAGGGACCAAACCTGTAATTATTAATATACAAGGGTTTTAAGTGTCATTTCTTCAATAAATAAGGATCAATCTTGTTTGTCTTCAAGTCTTCAAGGGTATTTGTTGAGTATTCCATGATTAGGGCCCGGTTCTTTGTACGGCTTCGTTTCTCGTGTCCGTTTTTCCTTGTAACTTGTGATCTTTTGTCTTTTTCATGATATCCATACCTAAAATACACAAGTAAACAAACACAACCATATATATGGTATTTTATGACATTTTTATGCATTTAAAACTCGAAAAGAACGATGAGGTCATGTATACATGCCATCTCATCATTTATATAACCAAGGATGGAATACAAAGAGTCAGCAGCCTACATGCCAACATCTAATGCATATTCATGCATGTAATTAACCTTTGTGAAGTTCCAAGAATTAGCATTCTTATTGGGCGTGTAGAAAGTGTGTGCTTTCTGTGTTTTTGGGGCTTATTGTGTTTTAAAAAAATAGAAAAAAACAAGGTCTAGGACTCGAACGCTAGACCTTCCATTGAAACACTAACACACTTAACCAGTTTGCCACATGAATATTTGGTTCTAAATATTTGACTAATATTAACATTAGTGAAAATTGAAATTACATTTGGTTTTAAACATTTGTCACATGAATATTTACTGTGTGACATTTTCAATGTGTTGGTCATAGATAATCCCATTAAAATGTGACCATAAGTATAATTTAGATACACATTTCTCAAATGTTGTGACTATTGGCAAACATATAGTCACATAATTGTTTGACGATTTAATATGATCATGTATTATATTTGATCATAGTCTTCAAGTTATTGTAAAATATTTGTCACATTTAAATAAATATAGTGGCAAATGTTTCAATACCTACTTTCAGTTTGCCACACACACAAAATTCATGTGTAGTTAACATTTAACAAAATATACTAGTAACATTAAAATAATGTGTGTGACAACCTTGTTTATCAATTTGTCACTTGTAAAATAAGTCTATGTGACCATATATGACTTTTGGTCACATTCAATGTGTGTATGACAAATATTTGTCACACATGTATAGGTATATGTGACTACTACTTGAACCAGACTTTGATTTGGTAACGCTCTGAAATTATTAACTGACTAACGACTCATCCAAAAAGCATTTGTTAGCCCTAGTCACGTAAATATTCATATGCATGACAAACAAAATATGAAATGGTCATGCAAACTGACTTCAAGTGTGACTGTTTATTTATGACTGGCGAATTCAGACACACAAAAAATTATTTGTGACTACACGAACTTCGGTATGTGTAACCGAAACCCATTTTTGTACTAGTGAACCGAGTGGGTTGTGAATCCCAAATAACCTAATCACGTGTATAAGCTTAATAAGGCTCTCTATGGGTTGAAGCAATCTCTACACGCATGGTACAATTTATTTTCACAATTTCACAATTCCACATCTCTATGGGTTGAAGCAACCTCGACCCAAACTTTGTTTGACCAATTTGGGAAACTCATTTCTTCCAAATTTAAGATATCGATGATGGGAAAAATCTCATTTTTCTTAGGAATTCAGATTTCTCAAAGTCCTAGAGGCATCTTTATTAACCAATCCAAATATGCCCTTGAATCGCTTAAAAAGTATAAATTTGAATCTTGCGACCTTGTGGATACTCTAATGATGAAGAAATCCAAACTAGATGCATATCCAGTTGGGATTTATATTGATCTTTCACTTTATCATGGAATGATCGGTACCCTTATGTATCTTACATCTAGTCGATCTGACCTTCAATTTGCTATATGTATGTGTGCTCGGTACCAAATTAGGCCTTCCGGATTGCACTTAGATGTTGTTAAAAGGATATTTCAGTATCTCAAAGGAACCGTTAATCGGGGACTATGGTATTCGAAGGACTCCTCTATTGCACTAATGACATATGCAGATGCGGATCATAAGGGATGTCAAGATACAAGGCGTAGAACAAGTGGATGTTAGCAACTACTAAGAGATTGACTTATTTGATGGGCATCAAAAAGCAGAAAAGCGCTACAATTTCAAGTACGGAGGCAAAATACATAGCTATGTCCGTTGTTGTGCTCAAATTCTTTGGATGAGATCCCAATTAACCAACTTGAATTCAACAAAATTCCGATGTACTATGACAATCAAAGTGCCATTTCCCTCTTCTACAATAATGTCCAACACTCTTGGTCAAAGAATATTGACATTCGCTACTACTTTATCAAAGAGAAAGTTGAAAATGGAGTAACGAGATTTACTTTGTCAAATCGGAGTATCAACTGGCAGATATTTTCACGAAGGCTTTAGATAGCGCACGGATTGAGTTTTTGGCTGATAAGCTAGGAATGAGAACTTTCTCGCCTAAAACTTTTAAGGCATTGGCAGATGAGCGGAAGAATAGTCGTGGTAAACAATTCTTATGTATCCTTGGTGATCATGTATATATTGTTTATAGTTTAATTTTTTCAAAGGCATGTATTTCGGGACGATAATATTTACGGTCTTAGAAATGTCGTTCTATATTGACACGGTGCCATAAATAGAGTTCTTATGAAATTCGTGTATATATTTTAAAACATGCCTAAATGGCTTGCTATTATTTCAGATAGTAACCCGCTTTTCATATTAAAGTCAAGTATTTCTTATGAAAGCTTTGGCTCCTCAATGGAAATTAATTTTCTCGGGCATGGTTTACTTTATAACCATGTATGGGATTGTGTATACATAATAACACAATCTAACACAAATATATGTACGCATCAGTGCATTAATTTGTTAAAATGAGAGAAATCTTGTTTTTACGAAGTTATCCCCTCTACAAATTGGCCTCTACATACTCGACAACGCAACTACTCAAACGAAGACTGCAACTCTTTAGATAAAAATGGGTTAACAATTGAGGGGGAGCAATTCATTCAGATTCTTCGATGTCGATTCTAATTATATTTGGTTTTAAGAAAAGATTACCGATTTTTGAGACGAGACGATAACTTCAGACATGATGTTACGGGGGAGATCAACATTTGTAGACAAGAACCATATGATTCTTTCATATGATGTTCTCATCAACAAAGTCCAACCGTGTCAATTTCAACATACGGTGAATATGTTTTCATATATGCTTACACAAATATGGTATCACATATGAGTATACATTTAGTATCGTGAAGATAAATGGACTTGCATTTTTCTTCCCAAAAACATTCTTAAAACTTCATTAAATCAATTGATATCACAAATATCGATTGGGTTAATATTTTTAATATGGGGGTGAAAATGTGATTTAATACGAGATTAAGTCTATCACAATGATGTTTAATACAATGGTTTGACTTAACGTGTTGGCTTATCCCAACATATGCAAATGTTTTCGGATATCGAGGCATATGTTAAGGGGGAGCAAATGGAATTGTATTTCATGGTGACATATACTCACCCACAACCCATTTATTTCACGACGATGACGATTATGGTGACATCAGGATGGTAGGATAGGTTAAAGTCTAATGATTCTTCCAAAAATGGAAGAATCTTTCCAAGGACATTCCATAGCTAGAAATAGTAGTCCTTAGGAAAGATGGAGAAAGATTATGAATGTAGCTGAATGTCGACCAAGTACCTAACTTAGAACTGGATCAATCACAAAAAGGTGCTAGTAATGACGTATTGGTAAGCATTAAAGGGGTTGAAGGATGAAAAAGAAATGTAAAGAAATTAGCCCTCCTTAAAACTTAGGTAGAAACGAGGTCAATACATATGCAATCGAGATCATTTTAAATGATGCTCGGTATTGAAGATAGACAACATGGACCTAGTGATGCAATGCACGAACCATCCTAGCTAACTCATATATCTCTCAAAAGGTATTTGTTTTAATCACACGGAGATCAACATATTATCTATTAATTTATTCACTTCAAATAAGTTGGTATTGCAAAGGTGGAACTCCTCTTCAGCCTCTGATCACTAAAATCCAAAATGCACAATCGAGTTTAGAGCTATTTGAGATCATCATTAATCTCATTAGGACATTCTTCCATATTTCCTTGCTTCTTCACACACTGTGAAATAGTATGAAAGATCTAAAGACTCCTACGTAAAATCTTCATGATTTTGCTTGAACATCCAAGTAATATGAAAGTATTTACTATGAATATGGAAATCCTTCTTGAGTGAACATCAACAAGCTCATAGTAGGTGACATGTGTGATTATATATGAATCAAACTTGTGATAACTAGAAATCAACAGTGGTTTAATTCTTAACTGAATTCAAACTCGTTCCAGGCCTCTATGCAATATCCTTGTGATCTTGCTAGAACATTCAGAGTGACACTCTTTAGTGTTCACAAGGACGATGGAAATCCTTCTAGTGTTAACATCAAACAACACTTTGTAGGTGACTTGTGGGATTGTGTATGAATCAAACTTGTGATAACTAGAAAGTAGAGGTGGTTTATATCTTAACTGAATCAAACTCGTTCCATGCCTCTACTGTGACAACCCAAACCCGAGGTCATTTATTTAATATTATATAATATTATTTTTACGAATAATTTTAAATTTTTTGATGAGTTGAATGAAATGACGATTGATGGTTTTATATAAAACCGACGTTAAAGGTCTTATTTTTATGTTTTTATTAATAACGAGGATTATTAGTGACCATGATATCGACGGATGCCCGAGATTTTATGTTTTATCATTCGTTGTCTCGATGTTTATATTTTTGACGTTTTTATTTTAAGTTCGTATTAAGTCGAATCGGGATCATACTATCATCATATTTTGAGTGCGTTTTAACTTTTGAAAAGTATTTTTACGAAACCCGAGCCTCGTAAATTTTTTCAAAATTGACAATTTACACTTTGTACCCTTACAACTATTTAATTGCATTTTGGACCAAAACTATCACAAATTGGCAAAATCTACCCCTCCACCACTACTATATCATGATTTTACACTATCTATAAATCATTTTTAATAAACAAAAACACAATCTCCCTCTTGTTCTTGCCGTCCCCTACCAACACCAAAACACCTTTGATTTTCAAAATTTACTTAGAATCAAGAAAAACTAATTGATCCCATCTTGGAAATTAAATTGTGATCATTTTGATGTAATTTTTAGCAACACGCAAGAACTTTAAATTTTTGATGATGATCCATGAAGGTTTGATCCATTTTTATAATGGTATATTATTGTTAGTGTTGTTTTATGTATATATTAATTATTGCATGTTTGAAATTTTGAATGGGTAAATTTTTGTATGATCATTCAAGGGTGTTATGGGTTAGTTAAGTTGTTGGTAATGATATTAGGATGATTTTAGGCTTATGGGATTGATTAAAATGTGGTAAAAATTAATTTTGAATGATTTTTAAATGTATATTTTTAAACAGATTATTAAACTTATTTTTCTGAAAATATGAGTTTGAGTTTAAGATGAACTAACTAGATATTGTTGTAGAGAATTCTTTTAGCTTCGATTTAATATAAGATAGAGCTTCTAGCTCCAAACGAGCGCGAAGTTACGTTAGTTTGATTATTCGTGTACCGGAAGACGAGTATCGGCACGATATATAATTGTCGTCGATATTTGGATCGAATCTCGGGGACTATAAAAAGGATTTTTAAATGTGTCATGGACTGATTTTTAATGATAAGTATGAGGATGTTGAGTTATTTTCAAAGTTTAGTGTCGGTTTTATAAACGGAGATAAAATAAATAAGTTAAAAAGACTATATGAGTTGTTGACGTAAAACTGTCCGGTTTTTGTAGTTCAAAGATGTGTCGGGCAGGAAACTTTAAAAGTAAAATCTTTTGATGGGCTTTTAACAGGTCTTTCTATATATAGTAAGTGAGGTCTCTGATTAGTATCATAAATATTTGACGTGTTTAAGTAGGGCAAATGAGCTCGTACATTTGGTGTGTACCGGCAGATTTTTATCTAAAGAATTAACAAATAAAGTAAACATATAGAATGATGTAAAAGGTCAATTGAATTGTTTTCATTTTGGGTTGGGTGTGATTGTATGATTTTGAGTTTGATGTTACTAAGTATGGATTTTACTTGAGTTTATTATTGATGAACGCGCCTTATTTGATAGGTTGCGGTTTTTGTGTTTATCGGGCGTCAACTATCGTTGAAAATCGTCTTGCTACCGCTATTACTCCAGGTGAGTCTATAGCCTCAACTTCATAATTGTTTGAATGATTCCCGCGAGGGGGATATATGCTATTTGAAAGAAAAATGAACACAAGTCATGATTGATTGTTTGGACCCGAATGTTGCCTTTGTTGATTGAATTGTATAAGTACCTAATTTGCAAAAGTCCCTAAATTCATGAGCCGTTAACTATCTTCTGACTTGATGTTGTGAGTTGGGAATAGCCGCTTATTCTAATAATAGTACTATTGGGCTGACGACCCAATCTGAGACCAGGGCTTTACGCTGAGTAACCCGCTGGGAAGGATAATTTTACGAGAATGAGAATTGGTATTCTTGCAAATGATACCCTAGTAGGGGAACTGAAATTTCATCTAGTCATGCCGGCTTTAGGCGTGGGTGACTAAGTAAAGGGGTCGGTGTCATGAGCTTAATACAATTCAATAGCTATTGCTATATACCAGAATGCTTGACTAATAGATTGTGTGCACGACAATTCTATTAAATGATCTTGATTGATTTTTCTCTTGTGTTCAAATGATGATTTGGAAAACCTATAGACTCGCTCAACCGTTGTGTTGATGATTTTAAGCATGTATTTCAGGTGATTGAAGTTGATGAACTGCGGAGCTTGCTGGAGAAGGATTGCGGATTGCTTTATTGGTGATTGGTCTAAAACGGATTTCTTTCCCTTTTGTTATAAAAATAATAATGTACGCTCAAGTACTTTGGTAAATTGTTTGTGGATTTGATAAAGTCTTTGTGGGACCTAAATATAACTCTGATATTTCTAAAATTGTTTTACTTAGGATCGAAAGTTTTAGACAATGGTTAAATTATTTCCTTTTATATTCCAAATGTATCATTTTAAGATTGTTTAAAGTGTCTTGTATAACAATGTAATGCATATGTATATAATTTTAATTAATGACCTTATATACCGTCGAGGGTCTAGAACAGTAGACCAGATGATGAACGGTTTTACAACTGATTTCTTACGACTTGTGTCGGGTATGAGGATGTTTGACTAGTTGATGTATGATAGATATGTGGTTGGAATTGGTGTGATTAGAGGGTTGATGTGAAAGAAAGGTGTTTTTAAAGGTTGTATTTGGTATGTGGAGATTTGAGGTTGTTTGGACTTGGAAGATGGATGAGATTGCTAGTCTTGGGTCGATTGTGATGAATTTGTGTGTTTGAATTGAAAGGTTTAAAGAGAGTAGGTAAGTTTTGAAAGGATGAGTGAGTGGGAGTCTCATGTGAGATCAATTCTGAGCAGATTTTGGAAGTTTAGGAATGTTGAAAGTCGTATTGAGACTTGTATTGTGATTAATCTGCCGTGTAGCAGTGAGTATTTGGATTTTGAGAGTGAGCTGCCATCATGCTAGGAATTCGACTTTGAAGTGTAAAAAGGGAAATAGAGGAGTGTGAAGAAGCTGACAACAATGTTAAGGAGGATGAGGAACTGTTGACTAAGGAACTAATCGCGTAATGGATTTCTTTGTACCTTATTTTCTTTTTGTGATCGAACTTATTGAAACCCTGTGTCGTAGCATTATGATGGAACTTATTATCTTTTAAGTTTGTTCGGTAGATGATTCTAGTGACAGACACTGCCACTATCCTGTTGAATTCTCAACTCATTCTGAGTTACCCTCATGATCTATGATGTGCTTTTATTAACTCTTTTGAGTTTTGGTTGATGAACCATTGTAGTTTGTGTTGTTCGTGCATGTAGTATCCATGAGACATCCTGATAAAGAATTCCTTCTTTATTCTTGATATGTATACTTATCATGTTTCTTTCTTCTGTGATGATGGAAGAAGGAGTAAGGTAAGCATACTTCTATCCTTAGTAGATCGCTACGTGACTAAGTTTCTTGAAATATGTCTCCAAAGCTAACGACTGCTACCATGAACACTATGATTGAACAAGTTATTGCTAGAGCACATGAAGCTGATCGTGCTACAAGGTATCAAGATGCTGGAGTTAATTGTGATGGAGATAATGGTGCTGCAGTGGATGCTGCTAAGGATAATGATGATGCTGCTGAAAATAATGATGATGCTGCTGAAAATAATGGCGATGCTGCTAAGAATAATGAGGATGCTGCTGATCTAGATGATGGTGTTGCTGTTGTTCTACAAGTTCAAGGGAATGTACTGATGTTAGTTTTTGGAAGTGTGGTTTTGCGCAGTTTTGTGGTATTAGTGGTGCATTAGAATTGCATAATTGGATTGATAAGATAGAGAGTACCTTTGAGATTATCGGGTGTTTAGAAATTAATAAGGTGAAATTTGCTGCTGCTATATTTCAGCATGGTGCACTAAGATGGTGGAATGCCAAGTGACTACTTTTGGATTGGTTGTGACTAATAGTAAGGCATGAACTGTGATGAAAGGACTATTGACTGCTAGGTTGTCCCGAGAAGGAACTAGGACAGTTGGAACCCGAATTAAGGCACTTAGTGCAGAGGAACGATGTTATTACTTCTTACTAGGAAACTATATGAGCTATAATTGCTATGTCTTGATACTTTTGTAAATAACTGTAAGTCAAGGAAGCAGTACATTAGGGGATTGTCTAGTGATATCAAGAGTGAGATTATTTCTTCAAAACCTGAATCTTTCGATGAAGCTGTTTAGAGGACGTTTGATTTAATGGACGTGAAAGTGCAAGTTAGGAAAGATAGCATTGTTGAAACAATAAGAGAAAGTGGGAATCTGCTCAGTCTAACCCGAATCAAGGTCAGAATTGTAAGGATTACAGTAGTAACAATAACCAACGACAGAACCGAAATCAGTATTTTAAACCATGGAAGGAATGAGGGAATTCGTGCTGCTACGTTGGCTGGAAGTAACAAGATAATTCTCAAGTGTGTTTGTTGTACTCTATACCATGTAGGTAATTTTCCACAAATGCGACTAGAGTTAGGACAACCTGGTCATAAAGCTGCAAAGTGTAGGACAAGAAGACTAGTCACTGGAATTAGTACCCTAGCCTGGAGTAGTGATATGATTTAGCCGTGGCGAGAAAGGACACAAGCAAGGAAATTGTCCAAGGAAAGGAAATTGACAAGGTAGAAATGCTGCCGCTCCAACTTAAGTTTGAATGATGCTGACAAACCTTAAGGTCTGAATGTTGTAAATGGTATATTCTTATTTGAGATTCTTTACGTCAGTATGTTTTTTGATGTCAGATCGGGAAGAACTGTAGAACTGTAAAGATTCAGTTGTTTTATCAATGGAGAAATAGTAAGAATGACAATTAACTATGATGTCGAGTTAACCGATGGAAAGGTTGCTAGTATTAGTTCTATACTAAGAGTGTGTTCCTTGAATTTAGGAAAGTAGGTGTTTAGTATCGACTTGATGCTCAAAGAGTTGGAATCTTTGGATATGGATTATTGGTATGAATTGGTTAGTGGTGCGAAGTGCTGATGCTTGAGATTGAACTAATCTTCACTATAAATTGATAGTTGTTGGCTTAGATTTTGTTGCGAAGCTGAGTGTTGACTGTGAAAGGTGATGAGTGTACTTTCCATTTGGGAAGTGTGTCTTGTTTGGAAACAAGGAAGTATGTAGAAGAGGGATATGATGTATTCCTAGCTCAGGTAATTAGTGATAGGGTAGTTAAGGAGAAGTTGGGAGATCTGTTAATGACTCGAGAGTATTCTGAGGTTTTTCCTGAAGTTTTGAAGAGTTGCTGCCGTCTTGTGAAGAGGGATTCATTTCGATTGAGTGTTTTAAGCGATAGGTGCAGTGCTTCTGCGTTTCGTTGTGTAGTGCTGCTGCGTTCTGTTGAGTAGTATTTGTATGCCTTATCATTTGGCACCGTCAGAGTGGAATGAGTTATCCGGTAAACTGCGAGAAGTGATGGATAAAGGATGTATTGGATTAAGTTTCGTTACAGTGATGATCGTCTGTGTTGTTTGTCAAAGAAGTATGGATTGTTTCGGATGTGTATTAATTATCGAGAGCTTAACCAGTGAACTGCCAAGAATCGGTATCCATTACCGAGGATTGATGATTTGCGTGATCCTTGCAACTTGTCTGGATCCAGTGTGTACTCAAAGATCGCTTTGAGTTCTGGTTATCATTAACTGAGAGTTAGAGAAGAAGATATTCCCATAGTTGTTTTTCGTACTTGATGCAGGTACTTTAAGTAGCAAGTGATGTTTTTGGATTGGACAAACGTGTCTGCCGTATTAATAGACTGGGTGAATCTTGTGTGTAAGATGTGCTAGGATGAATTAGTCATTATAACTATTGAAGATATTCTATTTTAATCCAAGAGGAAAGGAGGAACATAAGTAGCATATGAGGATAATCTTTGGGATGGTTGGAGAAAGAAAAACTGTATGTAAAGTTTCCTATGTATGAATGTTAGTTGAAATAATTGCGTTTTAAGGCAATTGATTGACAACAAAGGTATTCGTGAAGATCTTGCCAAGATTGAAACGATTAAGGATTGGTCGGTACCAACGATGCCGACTTAATTCCTTGGTCTAAGTTGGGAATAATCGGAGGTTTATCGAGAGGTTTTCACTGAATGTTAAATCATTGATTAAGCTGACTAAGAAGAATTGGATGTGTGAGTCCCACTTATACATCTAAATTGTAAGTTTCGAAATCTGATCCCCATCAGATGAGGAAGTTGTATTATGAACACTGAAGGGTAGGCTGTGTTCTGTACAAATGTTGTCATTGTTAAAAGGATCTGAAGTATTTATAGTTTGTAGTTTGCTGTGATGCGTCTCATAAGGGTTATGTAGTTGTGGTGTTTGTTTTGAGATGGTAGAAATATTACTTGTATGGAATCAAGTGTGTAGTGATAAAGGATCATAGAAGTTGCTCCATAATTAATTTCATGGGATATCAAAGGAGATGAGTAGAGGATTACCAGTTATATATATTTCGAGTACCTGGGTATGTTGATAATTATGATTGTGAGTGATTATGACTACGAGATTCGCTACCA
The DNA here is from genome assembly GCA_025667525.1 of Glebionis coronaria. Classification (NCBI taxonomy): domain Eukaryota; kingdom Viridiplantae; phylum Streptophyta; class Magnoliopsida; order Asterales; family Asteraceae; genus Glebionis; species Glebionis coronaria. The sequence continues at coordinate 177,854,926 of CM046874.1, forward strand.
TCCGGGAAAGGCGAATGTGGTAGCTAATGCACTTATCAGGAAGAAAAAGGAAAGAGTTTTTAAGATTTGAGTTTTGGTAATGACAAGAAGTGTGGGCTTGATAGCAAGGATATGAAAATTTAAGTTAGTGGTCTGATTTGAGAAAGAGGTCAAGATAAGTGATTTCAACATTTTATCGAACTTATGGAAAGGATTTTGTTGTAACGCCAAGTTAGGTATGGTATATCGAGCACTCCTAACATATCTAAGTTGAGAGAGTGAGACTTAGTGATGAAGGAATCTCACAAGTAAAGTAATCGATACGATTTGGTTTGTGTAAAGATGAAAGTTGAGTTGAGTACTGTGTGTTATACAGAGACTGATGGATAGAGTGAAAGGACGATTCGAACATTGAACGGTATGCTTGTACGTGTGTGATTGACATAGAAATTGTTGGAATTTTTATATGGCAATGATTATCATGCTAGTAGTAAGGCTGTACTATTGATGGTACATAAAGAACTTCAATTTGTGAAGGTGAAAGATAGTGAGTTATGGACGTAAGATTAGGTTTTCGGGGTATTGCAGAAATGTAGGTGGAATTAAATGACTGAACTAGAAGTGATATTGGCGATATTGATAAGATTGTATGGGTTAAGGACCGTTTATTAGTAACAAGGAATCATCAGAAGAGTTATGTTGGTATTCGAAGAAATCGATGGAGTTTGAAATTGGGAAACGTGGTTATGCATAAGGTGTTGTTATGACGGGTGAAATTTGTTTTGAGAGCAACAAGGAAAGAATTCAACTTGAAGATAAGTTTCTTTTCAAAGAAAGAACTGTGAAGAGTTCTTATGAGGTCGAAACATAATAAGGATTATATTGTGAAGATACAAGAATTATAGGAATGGATTTGAAATTGTGAAGGAAGCATGAGGATTTCTTTAAGGAAAAGAGTTCTCTTTTGTTCTGGAGGTATGGAATGTAAATATAAGAAGGGCCGAGCGCCGGGACATCGCTCTCTTTTAGGAGGGTAGGATGTGACAACCCAAACCCGAGGTCATTTATATAATATTATATAATATTATTTTTACGAATAATTTTAAACTTTTTGATGAGTTGAATGAAATGACGATTGATGGTTTTATTTAAAACCGACGTTGGAAGTCTTATTTTTATCTTTTTATTAATAGCGAGGATTATTAGTGACCACGATATCGACGGATGCCCGAGATTTTATGTTTTATCATTTGTTGTCTCGATGTTTATATTTTTGACGTTTTTATTTTAAGTTCGTATTAAGTCGAACCGGGATCATACTATCATCATATTTTGAGTGCGTTTTAACTTTTGAAAAGTATTTTTACGAAACCCGAGCCTCGTAAATATTTTCAAAATTTACAATTTACATTTTGTACCCTTACAACTATTTAGTTGCATTTTGGACCAAAACTATCACAAATTGGCAAAATCTACCCCTCTACCACTACTATATAATGATTTTCCACTATCTAAAAATCATTTTTAATAAACAAAAACACAATCTCTCTCTTGTTCTTGTTCTTGCCGTCCCCTACCAACACCAAAACACCTTTGATTTTCAAATTTTACTTAGAATCAAGAAAAACTAATTGATATCCCATCTTGGAAATTCAATTGTGATCATTTTGATGTAATTTTTAGCAATATGCAAGAACTTTAAATTTTTGATGATGATCCATGAAGGTTTGATCCATGTTTATGATGGTATATTGTTGTTAGTGTTGTTTTATGTATATATTAATTATTGCATGTTTGAATTTTGAGTGGGTAAATTTTTGTATGATCATTCATGGGTGTTATGGGTTAGTTAAGTTGTTGGTAATGATATTAGGATGATTTTAGGCTTATGGGATTGATTAAAATGTGGTAAAAATTAATTTTGAATGATTTTTAAATGTATATTTTTAAACAGATTATTAAACTTAATTTTCTGAAAATATGAGTTTGAGTTTGAGATGAACTAACTAGATATTGTTGTAGAGAATTCTTTTAGCTTCGATTTGATATAAGATAGAGCTTCTAGCTCCAAACGAGCGCGAAGTTACGTTAGTTTGATTATTCGTGTATTGGGAGACGAGTATCGGCACGATATATAATTGTCGTCGATATTTGGATCGAATCTCGGGGACTATAAAAAGGATTTTGAAATGTGTCATGGACTGATTTTGAATGATAAGTATGAGGATGTTGAGTTATTTTCGAAGTTTAGTGTCGATTTTATAAACGGAGAAAAAATTAAATAAGTTAAAAAGACTATATGAGTTGTTGATGTAAAACTGTCCGGTTTTTGTAGTTCAAATTAAGTGGGGTAAATGAGCTCGTACATTTGGTGTGTACCGGCAGATTTTTATCGAAAGAATTAACTAATAAAGTGAACATATAGAATGAAGTAAAAGGTCACTTGAATTGTTTTCATTTTGGGTTGGGTGTGATTGTATGATTTTGAGTTTGATGTTACTAAGTATGAATTTTACTCGAGTTTATTATTGATGAACGCGCCTTATTTGATAGGTTGCGGTTTTTGTGTTTATCGGGCATCAACTATCGTCGAATATCGTCTTGCTACTGCTATTACTCCAGGTGAGTCTATAGCCTCGCTTTCGTAATTGTTTTGAATGATTTTAAAACCTGCGAGGGGGATACATGCTATTGAAAGAAAATGAACACATATTGATTGTTTGGACCCGAATATTGCCTTTGTTGCCTTTGTTGATTTGAATTGTATAAGTACCTAATTTGCAAAAGTCCCTAAATTCATGAGCCGTTAACTATCTTCTGAATTGATGTTGTGAGTTGGGAATAACCGCTTATTCTAATAATAGTACTATTGGGCTGACGACCCTATCTGAGACCAGGGCTTTACGCTGAGTAACCCGCTGGGAAAGATAATTTTACGAGAATGAGAATTGGTATTCTTGCAAATGATACCCTAGTAGGGGCACTGAAATTTCATCTAGTCATGCCGGCTTTAGGCGTGGGTGACTAAGTTAAGGGGTCGGTGTCATGAGCTTAATACAATCCAATAGTTATTGCTATATACCAGAATGCCTGACAAATAGATTGTGTGCACGACAATTCTATTAAATGATCTTGATTGATTTTTCTCTTGTGTTCAAATGATGATTTGGAAAACCTATAGACTCGCTCAACCGTTGTGTTGATGATTTTAAGCATGTATTTCAGGTGATTGAAGTTGATGAATTGCGGAGCTTGCTGGAGAAGGATTGCGGATTGCTTTTGTGGTGATTGGTCTAAAACGGACTTCTTTCCCTTTTGTTATAAAAATAAAAATGTACGGTCAAGTACTTTGGTAAATTGTTTGTGGATTTGATAAAGTCTTTATGGGACCAAAATATAACTCTGATATTTCTAAAATTGTTTTACTTGGGATCGAAAGTTTTAGACAATAGTTAAATTATTTCCTTTTATATTCCAAATGTATCATTTTGAGATTGTTTAAAGTGTCTTGTATAACAATGCTTGTATTTAGCACCCAATTGTGTATTTCCGCTTCGCAATGTAAATTGGGGGTGTTATAGATTGGTAATCAGAGCTTTTTAGTTATAGCGAATTAGGACGATTTTTGAAAAATGTCCTAAACTATAACTTTGGTTTCGAAATTATTTTACAAAAGCACGCAACTTATCCCAAGGCTCCGGTAAGATTATTTGTTTTGTATTGTTTTACAGTTAGATGTATCCCTTAAAATTGAAATGATTCTTAAAGTATTTATTAAGTAAATACTATGGTGATGTATTGATGATGTATTGATGTTATTGAAAGTACGTTGAGTACTTGTTATCGTAATTTTCTTTATGTAATGCATATGTATATATTTTTAAATAATGACCTTATATACCGTCGAGGGTCTAGAACAGTAGACCAGATGATGAACGGTTTTACACCTGATTTCTTACGACTTGTGTCGGGTATGAGGATGTTTGACTAGTTGATGTAGGATAGATATGTGGTTGGAATTGGTGTGATTAGAGGGTTGATGTGAAAGAAAGGTGTTTTTAAAGGTTGTATTTGGTATGTGGAGATTTGAGGTTGTTTGGACTTGGAAGATGGATGAGATTGCTAGTCTTGGGTCGATTGTGATGAATTTGTGTGTTTGAATTGAAAGGTTTAAAGAGAAGTAGGTAAGTTTTGAAAGGATGAGTGAGTGGGAGTCTCATGTGAGATCATTTCTGAGTAGAGTTTGGAAGTTTAGGAATGTTGAAAGTCGTATTGAGACTTGTATTGTGATTAATCTACCGTGTAGCAGTGAGTATTTGGATTTTGAGAGTTAGCTGCCATCATGCTAGGAATTCGACTTTGAAGTGTAAAAAGGGAAATAGATGAGTGTGAAGAAGCTGACAACAATGTTAAGGAGGATGATGGGCTGTTGACTAAGGAACAAATCGCGTAATGGATTTCTTTGTACCTTATTTTCTTTTTGTGATCGAACTTATTTAAACCTTGTGTCGTAGCATTATGATGGAACTTATTATCTTTTAAGTTTGTTCGGTAGATGATTGTAGTGACAGATACTGCCACTATCCTGTTGAATTCTCAACTCAATCTAAGTTACCCTCATGATCTATGATGTGCCTTTATTAACTCTTTTGAGTTTTGGTTGATGAACCATTGTAGTTTGTGTTGTTCGTGCATGTAGTATCCATGAGACATCCTGATAAAGAATTCCTTCTTTATTCTTGATATGTATACTTATCATGTTTCTTTCTTCTGTGATGATGGAAGAAGGAGTAAGGGAAGCATATTTCTGTCTTTAGTAGATCGCTACGTGACTAAGTTTCTTGAAATATGTCGCCAAAGCTAACGACTGCTACCGTGAACACTATGATTGAACAAGTTATTGGTAGAGCACATGAAGCTGATCGTGCTGCAAGGAATCAAGATGCTGGAGTTAATTGTGATGGAGATAATGGTGCTGAAGTTGATGCTGCAAAGGATAATGATGATGCTGCTGAAAATAATGATGATGCTGCTGAAAATAATGGCGATGCTGCTAAGAATAATGAGGATGCTGCTGATCCAGATGATAGTGTTGCTGTTGTTCTGCAAGTTCAAGGGAATGTACTTATGTTAGTTTTTGGAAGTGTGGTTTTGCGCAGTTTTGTTGTATTAGTGGTGCATTAGAATTGCATAATTGGATTGATAAGATAGAGAGTACCTTTGAGATTATCGGGTGTTCAGAAACTAATAAGGTGAAATTTGCTGCTGCTATATTTCAGCATGGTGCACTAAGATGGTGGAATGCCAAGTGACTACTTTAGGATTGGTTGGGACTAATAGTAAGGCATGGACTGTGATGAAAGGACTATTGACTGCTAGGATTGTCCGAAGAAGGAACTAGGACAGTTGGAACCCGAATTAAGGCACTTAGTGCAGAGGAACGATGTTATTACTGCTTACTGAGAAACTATATGAGCTATAATTTCTATGTCCTGATACTTTTGTTAATAACTGTAAGGCAAGGAAGCAGTACATTAGGGGATTCTCTAGTGATATCAAGAGTGAGATTATTTCTTCAAAACCTGAATCTTTCGATGAAGCTGTTCAGAGGACGTTTGATTTAATGGAAGTGAAAGTGCAAGTTAGGAAAGATAGCATTGTTGAAACAATAAGAGAAAGTGGGAATCTGCTCAGTCTAACCCGAATCAAGGTCAGAATTGTAAGGATTACAATACTAATAATAACCAAAGACTGAACTGAAATCAGTATTTAAACCATGGAAGGAACGAGGGAATTCGTGCTGCCACGTTGGCTGGAAGTAACAAGATAAATCTCAAGTGTGTTTGTTGTACTCTATACCATGTAGGTAATTTTCCACAAATGCGACTAGAGTTAGGACAACCTGGTCATAAAGCTGCAAATTGTAGGACAAGAAGACTAGTCACTGGAATTAGTACCCTGGAGTAGTGATATAATTTAGCCGTGGCGAGAATGGACACAAGCAAGGAAATTGTCCAACGAAAGGAAATTGACAAGGTAGAAATGTTGCCCCTCCAGCTTACGTTTGAATGATGCTGACAAACCTTAAGGTCTGAATGTTGTAAATGGTATATTTTTATTTGAGATTCTTTACGTCAGTATGTTGTTTGATGTCAGATCGGGTAGAACTGTAGAACAGTAGAGATTCGGTTGTTTTATCAGTGGAGAAATAGTAAGAATGACAATTAACTATGATGTGGAGTTAAGCGATCGAAAGGTTGCTAGTATTAGTTCTATACTAAGAGTGTGTTCCTTGAATTTAGGAAAGTAGGTGTTTAGTATCGACTTGATGCTCAAAGAGTTGGAATCTTTGGATATGGATTATTGGTATGAATTGGTTAGTGGTGTGAAGTGCTGATGCTTGAGATTGAACTAATCTTCACTATAAATTGATAGCTGCTGGCTTAGATTTTGTTGCGAAGCTGAGTCTTGACTGTGAAAGGTGATGAGTGAACTTTCCATTTGGGAAGTGTGTCTTGTTTGGAAACAATGAAGTATGTAGAAGAGGGATATGATGTATTCATAGCTCATTTAATTAGTGATATGGTAGTTAAGGAGAAGTTGGGAGATCTGTTAATGACTCGAGAGTATTTTGAGGTTTTTCTTAAAGTTTTGCAGAGTTGTTGTCGTCTTGTGAAGAGGGATTCGTTTCGATTAAGTGTTTTAAGCGATAGGTGCAGTGCTTCTGCGTTTCGTTGTGTAGTGATGCTGCTGTCTGTTGAGTAGTATTTGTATGCCTTATAATTTGGCACCGTCAGAGTGGAATGAGTTATCCGGTAAACTGCGAGAAGTGATGGATAGAGGATGTATTGGATTAAGTTACGTTACAGTGATGATCGTCTGTGTTGTTTGTCAAAGAAGGATGGATTGTTTCGGATGTGTATTAATTATCGAGAACTTAACCAATTAACTACCAAGAACCGGTATCCATTACCGAGAATTGATGATTCGCGTGATCCTTGCAACTTGGCTGGATCCAGTATGTACTAAAAGATCGCTTTGAGTTCTGGTTATCATTAACTGAGAGTTAGAGAAGAAGATATTCTGAAAGTTGTTTTTCGTACTTGATGCAGGTACTTTAAGTAGAAAGTGATGTTTTTGGATTGGACAAACGTGTCTGCCGTATTAATGGACTGGGTGATCTTGTGTGTAAGATGTGCTAGGATGAATTAGTCATTATATCTATTGAAGATATTCTATTTTAATCCAAGAGGAAAGGAGGATCATAAGTAGCATATGAGGATAATAATTGGGATGGTTGGAAAAAGAGAAACTGTATGTAAAGTTTCCTATGTATGACTGTTAGTTGAAATAATTGCGTTTTAAGGCAGTTGATTGACAACAAAGGTATTCGTGAAGATCTTGCCTAGATTGAAACGATTAAGGATTGGTCGGTACCAACGACGCCGACGGAAATGTGTTAATTCCTTGGTCTAAGCTGGGAATAATCGAGAGGTTTTCACTGAATGTTAAATCATTGATTAAGCTGACTAAGAAGAATTAGATGTGTGAGTCCCACTTATACATCTAAATTGTAAGTTTCGAAATCTGATCCCCATCAGATGATAAAGTTGTATTCTGAACACTGAAGGGTAGGTTGTGTTCTACACAAATTTTGTCATTGTTAAAAGGATCTGAAGTATTTATAGTTTGTAGTTTGTTGTGATGTGTCTCATAAGGGTTATGTAGTTGTGGTGTTTGTTTTGAGATGGTAGAAATATTACTTGTATGGAATCAAGTGTGTAGTAATAAAGGATCATAGAAGTTGCTCCATAATTAATTTCATGGGATTTTAAAGGAGATGAGTAGAGATTACCAGTTATATATATTTCGAGTACCTGGGTATGTTGATAATTATGATTGTGAGTGATTATGACTACGAGATTCGCTACCATCCGGGAAAGGCGAATGTGGTAGCTAATGCACTTATCAGGAAGAAAAAGGAAAGAGTTTTCAAGATTTGTGTTTTGGTAATGACAAGAAGTGTGGGCTTGATAGCAAGGATATGAAATTTTTAGTTAGTGGTCTGATTTGAGAAGGAAGTCAAGATAAGTGATTTCAATATTTTATCGAACTTATGGAAAGGATTTTGTTGTAACGCCAAGTTAGGTATGGTATATCGAGCACTCCTAACATATCTAAGTTGAGAGAGTGAGACTTAGTGATGAAGGAATCTCACAAGTCAAGTAATCGATACGATTTGGTTTGGGTAAAGATGAAAGTTGAGTTGAGTACTGTGTGTTATACAAAGACTGATGGATAGAGTGAAAGAACGATTCGAACATTGAACAGTATGCTTGTACGTGTGTGATTGACATAGAAATTGTTGGAATTTTTATATGACGATGATTATCATGCTAGTAGTAAGGCTGTACTATTGATGGTACATAAAGAACTTCAATTTGTGAAGGTGAAAGATAGTGAGTTATGGACGTAAGATTAGGTTTTCGGGGTATTGCAGAAATGTAGGTGGAACTGAATGACTGAACTAGAAGTGATATTGGCGATATTGATAAGATTGTATGGGTTAAGGACCATTTATTAGTAACAAGGAATCATCTGAAGAGTTATGTTGGTATTCGAAGAAATCGGTGGAGTTTGAAATTGGGAAACGTGGTTATGCATAAGGTGTTGTTATGACGGGTGAAATTTGTTTTGAGGACAACAAGGAAAGAATTCAACTTGAAGATAAGTTGCTTTTCAAAGAAAGAACTGTGAAGAGTTCTTATGAGGTCGAAACATAGTAAGGATTATATTGTGAAGATACAAGAATTATAGGAATGGATTTAAAATTGTGAAGGAAGCATGAAGATTTCTTTAAGGAAAAGAGTTCTCTTTTGTTCTGGAGGTACGGAATGTAAATATAAGAAGGGCCAAGCGCCGGGACGTCGCTCTCTTTTAGGAGGGTAGGATGTGACAACCCAAACCCGAGGTCATTTATTTAATATTATATAATATTATTTTTACGAATAATTTTGAAATTTTTGATGAGTTGAATGAAATGACGATTGATGGTTTTATTTAAAACCGACGTTGGAGGTCTTATTTTTATCTTTTTATTAATAGAGAGGATTATTAGTGACCACGATATCGACGGATGCCCGAGATTTTATGTTTTATCATTTGTTGTCTCGATGTTTATATCTTTAACGTTTTTATTTTAAGTTCGTATTAAGTCGAACCGGGATCATACTATCATCATATTTTGAGTGCGTTTTAACTTTTGAAAAGTATTTTTACGAAACCCGAGCCTCGTTAATATTTTCAAAATTGACAATTTACATTTTGTACCCTTACAACTATTTAATTGCATTTTGGACCAAAACTATCACAAATTGGCAAAATCTACCCCTCCACCACTACTATATAATGATTTTCCACTATCTAAAAATCATTTTTAATAAACAAAAACACAATCTCTCTCTTGTTCTTGTTCTTGCCGTCCCCTACCAACACCAAAACACCTTTGATTTTCAAATTTTACTTAGAATCAAGAAAAACTAATTGATATCCCATCTTGTAAATTCAATTGTGATCATTTTGATGTAATTTTTAGCAACATGCAAGAACTTTAAATTTTTTATGATGATCCATGAAGGTTTGATCCATTTTTATGATGGTATATTGTTGTTAGTGTTGTTTTATGTATATATTAATTATTGCATGTGTGAAATTTTGAGTGGATAAATTTTTGTATGATCATTCAAGGGTGTTATGGGTTAGTTAAGTTGTTGGTAGTAATATTAGGATGATTTTAGGCTTATGGGATTGATTAAAATGTGGTGAAAAATTAATTTTGAATGATTTTTAAATGTATATTTTTAAACAGATTATTAAACTTAATTTTCTTAAAATATGAGTTTGAGTTTGAGATGAACTAACTAGAAATTGTTGTAGAGAATTCTTTTAGCTTCGATTTGATATAAGATAGAGATTCTAGCTCCAAACGAGCGCGAAGTTACGTTAGTTTGATTATTCGTGTACCAGGAGACGAGTATCGGCACAATATATAATTGTCGTCGATATTTGGATCGAATCTCGGGGACTATAAAAAGGATTTTGAAATGTGTCATGGACTGATTTTGAATTATAAGTATGAGGATGTTGAGTTATTTTCAAAGTTTAGTGTCGGTTTTATAAACGGAGAAAAAATAAATAAGTTAAAAAGACTATATGAGTTGTTGACGTAAAACTGTCCGGTTTTTGTAGTTCAAAGATGTGTCGGGCAGGGAACTTTAAAAGTAAAATCTTTTGATGGGCTTTTAACAGGTCTTTCTATATATAGTAAGTGAGGTCTCTGATTAGTATCATAAATATTTGACGTGTTTAAGTGGGGTAAATGAGCTCGTACATTTGGTGTGTACCGGCAGATTTTTATCGAAAGAATTAACTAATAAAGTAAACATATAGAATGAAGTAAAAGGTCACTTGAATTGTTTTCATTTTGGGTTGGGTTTGGTTGTATGATTTTGAGTTTAATGTTACTAAGTATGGATTTTACTCGAGTTTATTATTGATGAACGCGTCTTATTTGATAGGTTGCGGTTTTTGTGTTTATCGGGCATCAACTATCGTCGAAGATCGCCTTGCTACTGCTATTACTCTAGGTGAGTCTATAGCCTCGCTTTCGTAATTGTTTTGAATGATTTTAAAACCCGCGAGGGGGATACATGCTATTTGAAAGAAAAATGAACACAAGTCATGATTGATTGTTTGTATCCGAATGTTGCCTTTGTTGATTTGAATTATATAAGTACCTAATTTGCAAAAGTCCCTAAATTCATGAGCCGTTAACTATCTTCTGACTTGATGTTATGAGTTGGGAATAGCCGTTTATTCTAATAATAGTACTATTGGGCTGACGACCCTATCTGAGACCAGGGCTTTACGCTGAGTAACCCGCTGGGAAGGATAATTTTACGAGAATGAGAATTGGTATTCTTGCAAATGATACCCTAGTAGGGGCACTGAAATTTCATCTAGTCATGCCGGCTTTAGGCGTGGGTGACTAAGTTAAGGGGTCGGTGTCATGAGCTTAATACAATTCAATAGCTATTGCTATATGCCAGAATGCCTGACTAATAGATTGTGTGCACGACAATTCTATTAAATGATCTTGATTGATTTTTCTCTTGTGTTCAAATGATGATTTGGAAAACCTATAGACTCGCTCAACCGTTGTGTTGATGATTTTAAGCATGTATTTCAGGTGATTGAAGTTGATGAATTATGGAGCTTGCTGGAGAAGGATTACGGATTGCTTTTGTGGTGATTGGTCTAAAACGGATTTCTTTCCCTTTTGTTATAAAAATAATAACGTACGGTCAAGTACTTTGGTAAATTGTTTGTGGATTTGATAAAGTCTTTGTGGGACCTAAATATAACTCTGATATTTCTAAAATTGTTTTACTTGGGATCGAAAGTTTAAGACAATGGTTAAATTATTTCCTTTTATATTCCAAATGTATCATTTTGAGATTGTTTAAAGTGTATTTTATAACAATGTTTGTATTTAGCACCCAATTGTGTATTTCCGCTGCGCAATGTAAATTGGGGGTGTTATATCTTCGCAATATCTTTGTGATCTTGCCAGAACATTCAGATTGACACTCTTAAGTGTTCACAAGGATGAATGGAAATCCTTCTAGTGTTAAAATCAAACAACACTCGGTAGGTAACTTGCAAGATCCTATATGGATCAAGCTCGTGACAACTAGAAAGCAATGATGGTGCGATTCTTAAATGAATCAAACTTGTTTTATGAATCTGAATTGACGGTTTCAATCATGCGGATGATTTTATCCATATGATTCACTCTTTATGTTCGCAGTAAGCTTTGATAAGATCGAGTAAAGAGAACGGGTACCCTATAAAGGAGGTTCTTAACTAAAACTACCTACCACATGTACGATGTTCAATATCATCCAACGGTCTTCACCGACCGGAGGTAAAATGCTACCGAATTAGTATGAAATGTCAAAGCCATTTCGTTCATGTCTACTTATGTTGCTACATTTGAAGACGGTGGCGTCGCTATGTCCCAAAAGAAGTCTTCCTCACATGCTTATACTTTATGTATTATATACTTTGGCAAATTCTAGAAATTTCAAATTAAAGTCTTCATTGTTTCAAACTCTGAAGCTTCCAAGAATTTACAAAGCTATAAGTGTGTGGGTCATGAAGTCACGAGGAGGCGAATATCACAAGTGATGAATATACAAGTTCATGGAAAGAGAAACGTGCTCAACATTAAAGTCAAAGATCATGTCAGCATATTCACCAAGAAAAATAACAGAAAGAAAGAAGAAGAATACGAGCTCAGGACAAGCATATTATACCATGTTTAAATCATTGTAACTTGGGTGACCCCCTCATACTTGATGTGACCTCCCTTAGGGGGAGATTGTTGGAAATATGTTTTACATATTTAGAAAGAATCGGTCACTCAAACAATATATTAATGTAACGAGCTCGTAGTTAGGTAATAGTTCGCTCTTAGTTAACTAATTAAGCAAACCCGACTCATGGTTTGTAATAGACCGGAGGCCCAATTCCATCTTGTGGGCTTGGGTATATAAACCCTCTCTTTTGTGGGCTTGGATATATAAACCCCCTCCTTTGATGGAGAGGGTTGGTTGCTCACTTTATTTTACACATAGTTCTTACCTTTATCTACTTCTCTCTAAAAGTGTGTGTGTTCAACCCTCTCTATATCCTTTCTCTTTCTGGATAATCCTAGGTTTACATAAATCTACAACACATGTTTCTTTGCCTTTAACTTGCACCTTCATCATTTGTGACTTTTGCCTCCTTTTGAAGTTGTGACTTCTTAATCGACATACTCATACTTTGTTGTATTCTTGAAAGCTTCAGAGTTTGATATAGCGGAAGACTTGACTTTAGGATTTCTTGAAATTTTTCAAGTCTTTAGCAATGAGTATGAGCATGTGGAAACGACTTCTTCTACAGATAGACCACCGCGACACCACCTTCTTGTTACGCTACATAAGTCAGTTAGCAACAAAACATATACACAAATAGAATGGCATTGTCATTCATCCTTATTCGGTAGCGTTTTACCTCTAGTCGGTGAAGATTGTTATACGGTATTAGATACTGTACCTGTGATAAATAGATTCAATTAATAATCTCCTTGACAGGATTTCGCAGCTGTACTAGTCTGTTCTCGTTACCGGATCGTCTCAAAGCAGACAACACGGTAAGAGTGAATCATTTGGATAAGACTATCTACATGATTGTCACGAGCTTAATTTATGTAGAATCTTGTAAGTTACCTACCAAGTGTTGTTTGATGTTAAAACTAGAAGGATTTCCATTCATGCCTGTGAGCACTAAAGAGTGTCACTCTGAATGTTCTGGCAAGATCACAAGGATATTGCATAAAGGCCTGGAACAAGTTTGAATTCATTTAAGAATTAAACCATTGTTGCTTTTCAGTTATCACAAGTTTGATTCATATAGAATCACACAAGTCACCTACCATGAGCTTGTTGATGTTCACCCAAGCAGGATTTCCATCTTCATTATGAATACTTGTGTATCACTTAGATGTTTAAGAAATATCATGAATATTTTGCGTAAGACTCTAAATATATTTCTTACATTTCATAGTGTGTGAAAAAGCAAGGAATTATGGGATAGTGTCCTAATGAGATTAATAATGTGATCTCAAATAGCTCTAGACTCGATCATGCATTTTGGATATTTAGTGATCGAAATTTGAATACCAACTTATTTTGAGTCAATAAATCAATAGAAAACGTGTTGATAGCCGTGTGGTTAAAAAATTATCTTTTGAGAGATATCTGAGTTAGCTAGGATTGGTTGTGCATTGCATCACTGGGTCCATGATGTCTATCTTCAACACTGAGCATCATTAAAATGATCCCGATAGCATATGAGTTGACACGGTTTCTGCCTAAGTTATTGTTGGGAATTATTGTAAAATTACCAAGTACCGTTAGTTATTATACCAAGTACCGTTAGTGTTAGCAAGTATTGTTAGTGTTAATGCGGTACATGCTAAGTATTGTTAGTGTTAATGTAAGTACTACTAGTAAGATAAGGACGTATATCATTAGTAAAGATATGTTCTAAGTATATTAAGAGTATATCATCTGTGATATACTTATCTAAATAGAATATACTAGGGTTTCTTTCACTATAAAAGGAACATTAGGTGCATTGAGTTTATTGTACCTTTTCCATAATCGATAATAGAAAATCGAATAGTTAGAGTATATTGTTGTTCTTCTTTGCTATCATAAGTTAGATTCCGCATAACTTATTAGAGTTTAGTGAGAGTCTCTCAAGTGCTATAGTTTGTTTTCATGCTATTGTGCAATCCTTAACAGGACCTCGATCTACTCAAAGGGATCAACAACTGGTATCAGAGCTTGTTGAGAAACTCTGAATAAGTAGAACAAAACCCTAAAAAATTCATCCAAAAAAACATACATCATGTCTGAGGTAGGAGATGATTTCCAGATCCCTGATCCTATATCTCAGGGACCACATCAAGTTGTGCAAGATGCATCTTTGGTACCACCTCCACCATCTGCACAAACCACACAAAGTGTAGTTGCAACACCAACAGCTACATCTACTCCCCACACTCTGTCTCCTATAAAACTTTCTATTCTCAAAAGTGATAACTATGAGACATGGGCCATGTAGATGGAACACTATATGAATCACAAAGATCACACTCTATGGGAGGCCATTAAGAATGGGAACTCTCCCAAAAAGATACATTGGTTACAAGATGGTACATGTGTTGCTTTGCGTGTTGTCACTGCTGAAGACATTCAAGCTAACATCAGGGAGAGAAAGGCAAGAACTGCTTTGGCTATGTCACTCTCAAAGGACATTCTACCTAACTTTGTCACTACAAAGATGAAAATGTTATGTGGGATGCAATTAAACATAGATTTGGTGGAAACAACAAATCTAAAAAGATGAAGAAACTGGTGCTAAAGCAAGAATTTCATAACGTCACAATTTCTAGTGTAGAAGGGATCCATAAAGGATATGGTAGGTTCAGTAAATTGCCTATTCAACTAGCAGTTCATGGACTAACAATTTCTAATGAAGAAGCTAATCAAAAGTTCTTAAGATGGGTTCCACCAGAGTGGAAAGTAATGGTTATGCACTTTATCATAAGAGATGATTTAGATATTACTCAATTTGATCATCTTTACAACAATCTCAGGATATATGAGATGGATGTTATGGGTACCGATCCAGCTAAAGCAACTGCATCAAGGCCTAACTTGGCTTTCGTGTCAGAAGATAGTAGTGGTACATACTTTCAAAGTACCGCTGGTGGATCAAGTAGCGGTTCTTACTTCTAAAGCACCGCTGGTGGACCAACTAACAGTACTTACTCTCAAAGTACTGATAGCAGTCCATCCATGACTAAGGGTCGACAAGGAAGATCTACATCATTGTTTAATGAGAATGATTCCTTTTCATTCTTTTCTGGTCAAGACAACAAACCAAGGTTAACTCTTGATGATTTGTTCCAGATGTATGATGTTGATTTAGAAGAGATGGATCTAAAGTAGCAAGCTTCCATGATCTATGTTAGATCTAAAAGACTCTACAAAAGGACTGGAAGGAAGATGACTGTTGATCCTAATGAACCATTGGGATATGACAAGTGATATGAGTGGTTTTACTCATATCAATTATATCTTAAAACAATGAATAAACGTATTAAATGCTCTAATATTGTCTTGTATATGCGTTTTTTGTTGTTTCATGTGTGTAGGTACCGAAGATCGCGAAAATCGACAAAAACCGACACGAGTTTGAAGAAAAGATCGAGGAAGCCAAATACAAGCTCGTTTTTAGCGGATTTAACTTTATGAAGGTTTTTCGAGCTTGTGGGTCCTACATTCGGGCTAATGGGCTAAAAAGCCCATTAGTAAGACATCTTAACCCTAAGCCTAAGACATAAGCCTAATTTACTCATAAAATGTGACGGATTGATGGGCTACAAGCCATAACTTTTCAATGGTTATCAAACATGAAACAAATTTTGTTCATGGGCCTTTGGTACCCATTAGGGTTTGATCAGTAGCTTATTAAACGAAAAAAAATATAAACCTTTCATTCACTTGGTCAAACAATTATTTATTTACCCACACACGTTCTGTTTACACATTTACTCCCCGCACCACACAAATACTTTTCGATGTTAACAAGGTAACCTTTCTCTCTCACTTCACATCTCACAAAAACCAGATATCCTTTTCACTATTCACCTTCAAACCGTAAATGATTTTTGGGGCTTTTGTGATTTAAGCGCGTGGAAGCACACGCGACTTAATTAAATCCCCTACTTTTTCTGATTAAGAAGATGGATGGAAGCTATGTGACGTGGCCTTTTTTGTTTGCATCTGATTGGATGGACCACCTCACCCTCCTCCAATCTACCAATTAAGGGATGCCACATCTGCAATCAACTAGCACAAGTAGCACAATGGATTGCCACGTTGGCAATCCGTGTGACTAATGATGTGTTTCAACCTTCAGATCAAAACAGAAAAGAAAGAGAAGACAAAAGAGATGATCTAAGGTCCACAATTGATTCTTCCTCAACAACCCAACCCCCTGGTTTAGCTATAAATACCCCTTTATTTTCCATGTAATTTATCCCTTTCTTTTTCATACTGTTATAATGTTTAAAAGTAGTTAGGAATTGTATTTTCTTTTTTATGAATATTGTAATGTTTTAAGTTGAAATATAAAAGTGATTTTCAGATTCAATCTCTAGTCTTGTCTATTGTTTTATTATTACTGTTGAAATTTTATATGCATTTCCTATTATACAAATTAATATTATAAGTGAAAGTCACTCAAATAAGCTTAGTTGATAGCTTAATTGAATGATGATGAATGGATTGGGAACGAATTTATCCCCACTGGATAAATAAAAAGAAAAGCTGATTGAGAATCGTGAAGTTCATTTTGGTATTTGGTTCGAGTTATGATGGTGATTCGTGAATGTTTTATGGTGGTTGGATGTGTTCGATGGTGTTTCGGTTGTTTTGGTGTCGTTTTAAGTTTATAGGGAGCTCAACGCTCACCTACATCATCAACGGACTCGTCACCCATGGTTAAGCACTAGTTCATTATTTTTCTCAGATTTTTAGTCTAATCTGTTTGCTAGATTTGTTTGAGGCTTTACCTGGATTTGTTTTTCTTTGTTAAACTGTTTTCTTTGTTAATAATGTTCTATGATGCAGTGATTTATATGAATTTGATTTTATCCGCTTGTTAACTTTTTACTTTATCCGTGGAAGTTTGTCGAATGATCTTAAAATGATTGCTATTGTTTCATTTCCATTTAAAAATGTGTTGTAGAGTTTATTTTGCTTATGAATTAATTGGTAAGATACCAATCTGCTTAGTTAATTAAGTTTATGAGTCTTCTGATTGTTAATAGCTACTAGGCATGTTCCGTTAATCTGATTACAGTCAAGTGTGATTTTGTAACACCCCATTTTGGAAATGGAAATATCACAGTAATTATGGCGTGTCACCAAAGCATACAAGGTAAAATGTCTAAACATTACTTGACCATATAAAGGAAAATACCGGAATCAAACATCGGTAGTCCAAAAGTAAAGCTCATCACACACAAACATAGTATAGTAAAGGAAAAGGACTAAACAATGTCCAAAGCATAAGTATCATAAAGAAAGGAAATGCATAATGTAAAGAAGGCTAGACAGCTTCCAGTCCATATGCACGTACTCTTAGTGTCTACGAGCGTCCCTGAGTACCTGCCGTTTTGGGAACATAGAAAAGGAAAACGGCTGAGCAATACGCTCAGTGCATGGATGTACAATAAAGCATGAATAGGATAAGCATATAACATAATAACAGCGGAAGAAACTAAGTCCCGAGTAACCTGGTTAAGTCTTAATAAAACTGGTTTTATAGTTTGAAAGTCTTATGTTTATCTTATAAAAACTGTTTATCATATTTTACCATTAGCCAATATAGGTCATGAATATCCAACGTGCATGAATAATTGGAGGGGTGACCTCATCATGCAAATTAGAGGGGCTGCCTCTAATTCAATATACTGGTTTATGGGTAGGAGGGATCAGCTCCTTGTGAAGGATGCAAGGCACACACCACATTCACTGTAACACCCCATTTTGGAAATGGAAATATCACAGTAATTATGGCGTCTCATCAAAGCATACAAGGTAAAATGTCTAATCATTACTTGACCATATAAAGGAAAATACCGGAATCAAACATCGGTAGTCCAAAAGTAAAGCTCATCACACACAAACATAGTATAGTAAGGAATAAGGACGAAACAATGTCCAAAGCATAAGTATCATAAAGAAAAGAAATGCATAATGTAAAGAAGGCTAGACAGCTTCCAGTCCATATGCACGTACTCTTAGTGTCTACGAGCGTCCCTGAGTGCCTGCCGTTTTGGGAACATAGAAAAGGAAAACGGCTGAGCATTACGCTCAGTGCACGGATGTACAATAAAGCATGAATAGGATAAGCATATAACATAATAACAGCGGAAGAAACTAAGTCCCGAGTAACCTGGTTAAGTCTTAATAAAACTGGTTTTATAGTTTGAAAGTCTTATGTTTATCTTATAAAAACTGTTTGTCATATTTTACCATTAGCCAATATAGGTCATGAATATCCACCGTGCATGAATAATTGGAGGGGTGACCTCATCATGCAAATTAGAGGGGCTGCCTCTAATTTAATATACTGGTTTTATGGGTAGGAGGGATCAGCTCCTTGTGAAGGATGCAAGGCACACACCACATTCACCATGTAATCCAGAATAAAAACGTGTAACTAGGATGCACCCATACGCCCACATGATAAATATAAATAAATGGCCAAAAGCTGAAGGGACGCCACGAGCAATCACTCCGCCGTGGTGAAGTCATAACATTAGTGCCTCTAATGTTATGGTTATGGTACCTCCATAACTAGGTGAAACTGGTCATGCATGTATATGGCTATAGGTAATCATATTTAAAACATAAGCAATCAAACTCATACTTATACTACGGGAAAACAGTTGGCTGCATACGGGAAAATCCTAATAAGGAAAGAATGTCCATACTGAAAGGACGGGAATCCGTACCTTATGTCCAGTGAACGAGAACGATGAACTGCGAGAATCCTACTTCTGAAACACTAGTGCTACATAAATACGTACATGAAATAAGTATCTGCTTACTACATACATAGCTGGTTTTATATCATGTCTTAGCTTATTTTATGTGTTCTTACTATTTTACACTGTTTAAAGCCTTAAACTGTGTTAAATCCTATATTCTGTTCATTCTGATTATGTATTTCTGATATTTCATGTGTTATTATACTTACTGTGTAATAATAAGTAACTTTCCAAAAATAGCAGGTTTCCTTAAATAGAAAGTTTCCAAAAATAGAAAGTTTCCAAAAATGGATTTACTGCTTAAAATAGATAAGTTTCTAAAATTAGAAAGTTTCCATAAATATATTAGCTGCCTTAATTAAATAAGTTTCCATAAATAGATTAGCTGCCTTAAATAAATAAGTTTCTAAAAATAGCTGGTTTCCATAAATAAAATAGCTGCCTTATTTAATTAAGTTTCTAAAAATAGAAAGTTTCCATAATTAGAAATAAGCTGGTTAAATAAGCTAAGTAAATAAGCCTAAGTGTTTTCATGATTATTTCCTAAGTCATATGATATATTATATAGTTTAATAATTATGTCATGTAATTTAATTAAACTATAGGTTATAATATTTAATTAAAGTATGACATGTTTTTAATTAAATATATTAAATACTTAGGTTAAAATATGTATTATTAAATATTAATAATATAACCTAAGTCATGTTTAATTAATTAATTATATCCATGGTTTTTTTAAATATTAATTAATTATAAGTCTTAATAATATAAATACTTAGGTTAAAAATAATTTCATGATTATTAATAATTAATTAACCCAAGTCATGTTATTAAATTAATCTTATCTTTTTATTAATTTAATTTTTAACATAAGTTTATAACATAAACAACTAACATAATCATGATCCGGATCTAAGCCTAAAAACATGCACCGGATATGAAACAACACCGTACGCCGACCCAAGTCGGGGTACCCCTTGCTGCCGTGGGACCCACACGCACCAACCAAGACCAAAAAGGTCTTGGTGGTGGTCGGCTAAAAACAAACCGAACCCCCTTGGGGTCGGTTGTATCCTGCGGCCCAAAAACAAACACCCCTTAATCAACCCTCTGATTTAATTTATGATCAAAACATGTTAGATCTATGTTTAATTAATGTGTTTTTTATAAAAAACATCACTTGTTCATAATTAATAAAAGATTAATTAAAAAGAAAAAGGTTAAAAAGGTTTTACCGTATTCGTGGATCAAGAGGGTGAAGAACAAACACGAACAAACAATAAATCAACAAGATCCAAGATCAAGGAATCACCTTGATGGTGGTTTGTAGGTGGCGGCACAAAGGAAGGAGAAAAGGGATTTTAGGTTTTCTTGAAATCTTTTGTAAAAGTGATTTTTGAGTAGTAAAAATCTATTTAACCCCTTTTAGTAAAATTGGTAATGGGCTTGGCCCATTACCTTGTTTTGGCCGCGGGTAGGGACTCCCCCGTGGGGTTCCCGTACCTCGTTTCGTGTCTTATTATTTAGTACTCGTTTATGTTTAATTATGTTCATGTTTTAAATGTTCTCGTTACGTAAATACCGTACTCTTATATATTTAATTACGCTCGTATTAAATATATATATACGTAATTAATCATAGTTCGTGTTTTAATTACGCTCGTGATTTCGTGATCGTAAGTTCGTGATTAATTATTCCTAAATAATTATTACATGATCGTGCAAATAAAATACTTATCGTGTTCTAACACGTACGCAATACGTAAACTCCTAACACGTAATCGTAATCATGCTATATTAGGAAAGTTTTTAACTAGTACGTACGATCCTAAGGGTACTATGCATGGTAAAAGCATGCGGGTTTTACAACTCTTCCCCCCTAAAAAGAATAATCCGTCCCCGAATTATAGATAACGTAAACTGGAAAAGAAGAACATACCCGAATTTAAAATATGAAATGAGGGTAAGAAGCCCGGATAGACTCCTCCGTTTCCCAAGTGGCTTCCCGCTCGGTATGATCCCTCCATAGAATTTTGACGAATGGAATCGTCTTCTTTCTCATGACTCGTTATTGCCGGCCAGGAACCCGTTCGGGTTCTTCTATAAAAGTGAGATCTTCATGAATCTGTTCCAGTGGATACCGAACCATGTGAAGGGGATGATATTGATACCCTCTGAGTAAGGACACATGAAACACATTGTGCACATGCGAAAGTTGCGGAGGTAACGCCAATCGGTAAGATACTTCACCGACTCGTTCAATGATATCAAACGGTCCGATGAAACGAGGACTGAGCTTCCCTTTAATCCTGAAGCGTCTAACACCACGTGTCGGCGAAACCTTAAGGAAGACGTGATCTCCTACGTTAAAGTGTAAATCCCTACGATGCTTGTCGGCGTAACTCTTTTGACGTGACCGTGCCTCCTGAATCTTCTGCCTAGCTACTCCGATCTTCTCGTTTGTCATCTCTATGATCTCTGGTCCTTCGAGTGTTCGCTCGCCAACCTGATCCCAACAGATTGGGGCGCGACACTTTCTGCCATACAACATCTCAAACGGAGCACACTTGATGCTCGCGTGCCAGCTGTTGTTGTACGCAAACTCCACCAAACAGATGTATTCGTCCCAATCACCCGTCTATTCCAGCGCACATGATCGCAACATATCCTCCAATGTTTAAATGGTTCGCTCCGACTGTCCGTCCGTTTGAGGATGAAAAGCCGTGCTAAGCTTAAGTTGTGTTCCCCAAGCTTTCTGCAGACTTTTCAAAAAGCGCGAAGTGAATCGAGGATCTCTGTCTGAGACGATGCTGGATGGTGCACCGTGTAGTCTCATGATCTCTCGTCTATACGTATCTACGAGTTTACTTACCGGATCTTCCTTGCGGATCGGTAAGAAATGAGCTGATTTGGTAAGTCGATCGACGATAACCCAAATTGCATCGTGCTTCCTATTGGTAGGCGGAAGACCGGTAACAAAATCCATGGTGATTTTGTCCCACTTCCACTCTGGAATATCTAACGGTTGAAGGAGACCGCCAGATGGCTGATGCTCGATCTTAACCTGCTGGCAGGTAAGACATTTGGAGACGTAAGTGGCCACATCCTGTTTCATACCACTCCACCAAAAGTACTGCTTGATGTCATGGTACATTTTGGTTGAACCAGGATGTATCGCGAATGGGGAGCTATGAGCTTCTGCTAGCAAAGCTTCCCGGAGTTCTTGGTCGTCAGGAACACAAAGTCTAGTGCCCTACCATACGATACCGTCTGCGTCTACTCTGAATTCTGTCTGCTTCTCCAAATTCTGAACTATCGCCCATAATTCTCCGTCATCCTTCTGAGCTTCCTTAATCTTAGATAGTAACTCGGGTTCTACTCTAAGATTAGCCCAGTAACCGCGCTGTCCACGTACCATGATCTCGATGTCTAGTCGCTCCAAGTCTCTTATGATTTCCTCTTTGATTCTAATGCTGTTGATCATTCCGGACTTCCTGCTAAGGGCATCTGCTACTACATTTGCCTTTCCGGGATGATACTGCAGATTAATGTCATAATCCTTCAACAGCTCTAACCATCTCCTCTGCCTCATGTTCAATTCACGTTGAGTGAAGATATACTTCAAGCTCTTGTGGTCCGTGAAAATGTCACATGATTCTCTATATAAGTAGTGTCTCCATATCTTCAATGCAAACACGACTGCAGCAAGTTCCAGATCGTGTGTGGGGTAATTCTCTTCATAAGGCTTAAGCTGCCGTGAAGCGTACGCGATCACTTTCCCATGTTGCATGAGAACACAGCCAAGTCCCTTCCCCGATGCATCGCTGTAGATTTGAAATCTACCCGTGCCAGATGGTAGAGTAAGAATAGGTGCAGATACTAGCTTCTACTTCAGGTCTTCAAAGCTCTTCTCTCGATCTTCAGTCCAGACGAATTTCTCCCCTTTCCGCATCAGTTTGGTCAATGGTAGTGCTAGGCGGGAAAAGTTCTCTACGAACCTACGGTAATAGCCAGCTAAGCCTAAGAAACTGCGGACTTCCATCGTTGATGTCGGCCTCGGCCACTTAGTGATGGCCTCAACCTTCGTTGGATCCATAGTGATTCCTTCTGCTGATACAATGTGACCTAAGAATGCTACCTTGTCTAACCAGAAATCACACTTGGAGAATTTAGCATACAGCTGCTTCTGACGAAGAATCTGTAGTACTGTACGAAGATGGTCTTCGTGTTCCTCCTTGGACTTAGAGAAAATCAGGATGTCATCGATGAAAACAATGACGAATTTGTCCAGAAATTCATGGAAAATTCTGTTCATCAGATCCATGAACACTCTGGAGCATTTGTCAGGCCAAATGGCATAACTACAAACTCGTAGTGGCCATAACGAGTACGAAAGGCAGTCTTAGCAATATCCTGCTCCTTGACTCGTAACTGATGATAGCCTGACCTAAGATCGATCTTGGAGAAGTGTTTGGCCCCTTGGAGTTGGTCAAACAGATCGTCAATGCGTGGCAGTGGATACCTATTTTGAATAGTAATCTTATTGAGCTCGCGATAGTCTATGCAAAGACGCATACTGTCGTCCTTCTTCTTAACAAACAAGACCGGTGCGCCCCATGGAGATGCGCTTGGTCGAATGAAACCTCGTTCAAGAAGTTCTTGCAGTTGATCCTTCAGCTCCTTCAGCTCTATGGGAGCCATGCGATAAGGAGCCTTGGAGATTGGTTCAGCTCCAGGAACCAGTCCGATACTGAATTCCACTTCTCGTGCAGGTGGTATGCCCAGAAGTTCTGCTGGAAACACATCTTGGAATTCTGACACTATTGGTTGATCCTGAATCGATGGAGATTCAGCATCCATGTCGTGAACCGTAGCTAGATAACCCTCGCAGCCATGTGACAGTAGTGCACGCGGTTGCAGGGTGGATATGATTTGTACAGACCGTCCGGGTATGAACCCATTATGAATGTACTCTGGTGCATTGACATCCCCGAAGATAACTCGATATGAATGGCAGTCTATAGTAGCATGATATTTGGATAGCCAATCCATGCCCAAAATTATGTCGAAGTCATTCATGTCCAGCAGAAGTGCGTTGACAGGTTGGACCTTATCATCAAATTCTAAGGGAAGACTCTTGTATACATGGGTGATTAATAAAGAGTCCCTCAGAGGCGTGGAAATAGTAAGCCTATTTTCTAGTGGCAAGGGAGGCATCCTAATGTTCTTAGCATAAGCAGTAGAAATAACCGAGTGAGTAGCACCCGTATCGAAAAGAACACATGCAACACGACTATACATATACAAGATTCCAGTGATGGTACCTGTAGACTTGTTGGCCTGGTCTCGAGATGTCGTGTAGACACGCCCGGCAGTAGGAGGCGGCTTGGTATCAGCATGTCCCGATGTACCCTCCATCTCGCCCTTACGACAATCCTTCATAATATGGCCAGGAAGACCACACTTGAAGCACGCATCAATATTACGGCAACATGGTCCTGGGTGCCTACGGTGGCAAGTAGAGCAAAGAGGATGAGTGTATCCTCCAGCAGGTGCTCTGGCTGGCTGAGGACCTGATAAAACATTTTACATGAGACATAATAGTTGGGTACAAAGGACGAAGTGGATAATCGTAAGATTGAATACCAGTGATAGCTGGACGGCTAGGCTGCGAACCTCTCTGGTTCTGGTCCCTACCGTTTCCATGGTTCCTGGTAGAAGTTTGCTTAAAGTGTCAGAATATGAGTCATAACATAAAACATAAGGAATTTCGTAAGTATTAGGACCTGCTGTTGCTGGATTGCCCGGCGTTGTTACGGTAATTGTCATTACCGCCACGCCTATCTGTAGCAGATCGGTCATTAGTCTGACCATTTCCCTTGGGCTGATGAGGCTGCTGCTGAGTAGCCGGCTGAGACCGGTCCCCAGTTTTCTGCCTGGAAGATACATTTAAAGAGATGAATAATTGACATATGGAAGGTATACGGATTGGTCACCGCTTGAATACGAAGGTTTTACCTCTTGTCGGGTCTTTCAGCTTCCCCGAACTCATCCCTCTCCTGCAGCATCTCCAGTCTACGTGTTGCATCTGCTACTTGCGTACCGTATCCAACGGAGCACCTGACAAGTTATTAGCAATCCTTGGATTTACAGCCCAACGAAAATGTATTGCTTGTTCTTCAGTGGTGCCCGCAGCTGCTCTCAGGAAACCAGTATAGCGAAGGAAACGCTGCACGAATTCATTGTTGTCTTCGTCAGGTCGCTGTCTGAGGCTATAGTATTCCCTCATGAGCCGATTCCTTCCTTCCATGGGAAAGATGTTAGGCGAAGGAGGATAACCGTCGTTATGAAGAAGAGCATCTTGCATCTCTGCATCAGCAGCTGCAAATATTGCCCAGATATCGTTTGCGTTTTCCATCTGACAGTATGACATAAAACGTATGATTAAACAGTTCAAAACATAAAATATAAAATATATACATAAAAAAAAATTTATACTAAAAATTTCACGAGAAAAATTTTATGCAAGAAAATTTTTTTGTATGAATGCATGATGCAGTTTTTATGAAAACTTTGGATGCTCGAGAGTGAACGCCTCTGGTCAGTTCACTCAAAACAAAAGACATATCGAGGGGACGCCTATGGGTCGGTCCCAAATCTAAAAGTTTCGATAAAACACATGCGACTAAATAGGGCCAGTCCTGTACCAACCATTACTTAGTCAAAAACCCTGCAACAATGACATATATGTATGCTTAAAAATGATGAATGCATAAAAACAACTGTCAGTTCTAGGAAGACCGTAGTGACTACCCACTAATCACAGGTCATATTTGAGAGCCTACAGGTCGAAGCCTTGGCTCTGATACCATAATTGTAACACCCCATTTTGGAAATGGAAATATCACAGTAATTATAGCGTGTCATCAAAGCATACAAGGTAAAATGTCTAAACATTACTTGACCATATAAAGGAAAATACCGGAATCAAACATCGGTAGTCCAAAAGTAAAGCTCATCTCACACAAACATAGTATAGTAAGGAATAAGGACGAAACAATGTCCAAAGCATAAGTATCATAAAGAAAAGAAATGCATAATGTAAAGAAGGCTAGACAGCTTCCAGTCCATATGCACGTACTCTTAGTGTCTACGAGCGTCCCTGAGTACCTGCCGTTTTGGGAACATAGAAAAGGAAAACGGCTGAGCATTACGCTCAGTGCACGGATGTACAATAAAGCATGAATAGGATAAGCATATAACATAATAACAGCGGAAGAAACTAAGTCCCGAGTAACCTGGTTAAGTCTTAATAAAACTGGTTTTATAGTTTTAAAGTCTTATGTTTATCTTATAAAAACTGTTTGTCATATTTTACCATTAGCCAATATAGGTCATGAATATCCACCGTGCATGAATAATTGGAGGGGTGACCTCATCATGCAAATTAGAGGGGCTGCCTCTAATTTAATATACTGGTTTTATGGGTAGGAGGGATCAGCTCCTTGTGAAGGATGCAAGGCACACACCACATTCACCATGTAATCCTGAATAAAAACGTGTAACTAGGATGCACCCATACGCCCCACATGATAAATATAAATAAATGGCCAAAAGTTGAAGGGACGCCACGA
The DNA here is from genome assembly GCA_025667525.1 of Glebionis coronaria. NCBI lineage: Eukaryota > Viridiplantae > Streptophyta > Magnoliopsida > Asterales > Asteraceae > Glebionis > Glebionis coronaria. Next base: position 177,881,782 of record CM046874.1, read on the forward strand.
GCAATCACTCCGCCGTGGTAAAGTCATAACATCAGTGCCTCCAATGTTATGGTTATGGTACCTCCATAACTAGGTGAAACTGGTCATGCATGTATATGGCTATAGGTAATCATATTTAAAACATAAGTAATCAAACTCATACTTATACTACGGGAAAACAATTGGCTGCATACGGGAAAATCCTAATAAGGAAAGAATGTCCATACTGAAAGGACGGGAATCCGTACCTTATGTCCAGTGAACGAGAACGATGAACTGCGAGAATCCTACTTCCGAAACACTAGTGCTACATAAATACGTACATGAAATAAGTATCTGCTTACTACATACATAGCTGGTTTTATATCATGTCTTAGCTTATTTTATGTGTTCTTACTATTTTACACTGTTTAAAGCCTTAAACTGTGTTAAATCCTATATTCTGTTCATTCTGATTATGTATTTCTGATATTTCATGTGTTATTATACTTACTGTGTAATAATAAGTAACTTTCCAAAAATAGCAGGTTTCCTTAAATAGAAAGTTTCTAAAAATAGAAAGTTTCCAAAAATAGATTTACTGCTTAAAATAGATAAGTTTCTAAAACTAGAAAGTTTCCATAAATGGATTAGCTGCCTTAATTAAATAGTTTCCATAAATAGATTAGCTGCCTTAAATAAATAAGTTTCTAAAAATAGCTGGTTTCCATAAATAAAATAGCTGCCTTATTTAATTAAGTTTCTAAAAATAGAAAGTTTCCATAATTAGAAATAAGCTGGTTAAATAAGCTAAGTAAATAATCCTAAGTGTTTTCATGATTATTTCCTAAGTCATATGATATATTATATAGTTTAATAATTATTTCATGTAATTTAATTAAACTATAGGTTATAATATTTAATTAAAGTATGACATGTTTTTAATTAAATATATTAAATACTTAGGTTAAAATATGCATTATTAAATATTAATAATATAACCTAAGTCATGTTTAATTAATTAATTATATCCATGGTTTTTTTTTAAATAATTAATTAATTATAAGTCTTAATAATATAAATACTTAGGTTAAAAATAATTTTATGATTATTAATAATTAATTAACCTAAGTCATGTTATTAAATTAATCTCATCTTTTTATTAATTTAATTTTTAACATAAGTTTATAACATAAACAACTAACATAATCATCATCCGGATCTAAGCCTAAAAACATGCACCTGATATAAAACAACACCGTACCCCGACCCAAATCGGGGTACCCCTTGCTGTCGTGGGACCCACAGGCACCAACCAAGACCAAAAAGGTCTTGGTGGTGGTCGGCTAAAAACAAACCGAACCCCCTTGGGGTCGGTTGTATCCTGCGGCCCAAAAACAAACACCCCTTAATCAACCCTCTGATTTAATTTATGATCAAAATATGTTAGATTTATGTTTAATTAATGTGTTTTTTATTAAAAACATCACGTGTTCGTGGATAAAGAGGGTGAAGAACAAACACGAACAAACAATAAATCAACAAGATCCAAGATCAAGGAATCACCTTGATGGTGGTTTGTAGGTGGCGGCACAAAGGAAGGAGAAAAGGGATTTTAGATTTTCTTGAAATCTTCTGTAAAAGTGATTTTTGAGTAGTAAAAATATATTTAACCCCTTTTAGTAAAATTGGTAATGGGCTTGGCCCATTACCTTGTTTTGGCCGCGGGTAGGGACTCCCCCGTGGGGTTCCCGTACCTCGTTTCGTGTCTTGTTATTTAGCACTCGTTTATGTTTAATTATGTTCGTGTTTTAAATGTTCTCGTTACGTAAATACCGTACTCTTATATATTTAATTATGCTCGTATTAAATATATATATACGTAATTAATCATAGTTCGTGTTTTAATTACGCTCGTGATTTCATGATCGTAAGTTCGTGATTAATTATTCCTAAATAATTATTACATGATCGTGCAAATAAAATACTTATCGTGTTCTAACACGTACGTAATACGTAAACTCCTAACACGTAATCGTAATCATGCTATATTAGGAAAGTTTTTAACTAGTACGTACGATCCTAAGGGTACTATGCATGGTAAAAGCATGCGGGTTTTACATTTACCATGTAATCCTGAATAAAAACGTGTAACTAGGATGCACCCATACGCCCCACATGATAAATATAAATAAATGGCCAAAAGCTGAAGGGACGCCACGAGCAATCACTCCGCCGTGGTGAAGTCATAACATCAGTGCCTCTAATGTTATGGTTATGGTACCTCCATAACTAGGTGAAACTGGTCATGCATATATATGGCTATAGGTAATCATATTTAAACATAAGAAATCAAACTCATACTTATACTACGGGAAAACAGTTGGCTGCATACGGGGAATCCTAATAAGGAAATAATGTCCATACTGAAAGAACGGGAATCCGTACCTTATGTACAGTGAACGAGAACGATGAACTGCGAGAATCCTACTTCCGAAACACTAGTGCTACATAAATACGTACATGAAATAAGTATCTGCTTACTAAATACATAGCTGGTTTTATGTCATGTCTTAGCTTATTTTATGTGTTCTTATTATGTTTTACTGTTTAAAGCCTTAAACTGTGTTAAATCTTATATTCGGTTCATTCTGATTAAGTATTTCTGATATTTCATGTGTTATTATACTTACTGTGTAATAATAAGTAACTTTCCAAAAATAGCAGGTTTCCTAAAATAGAAAGTTTCCAAAAATAGAAAGTTTCCAAAAATAGAAAGTTTCCAAAAATAGAAAGTTTCCAAAAATAGAAAGTTACCAAAAATAGAAAGTTTCCAAAAACAGAAAGTTTCCAAAAATAGACAATTTCCAAAAATAGATTAGCTGCCTTAATTAAATAAGTTTCCATAAATAGATTAGCTGCCTTAAATAACTAAGTTTCTAAAAATAGCTGGTTTCCATAAATAAATTAGCTGCCTTATTTAATTAAGTTTCTAAAAATAGAAAGTTTCCATAATTAGAAATAAGTTGGGTAAATAAGCTAAGTAAATAAGCCTAAGTGTTTTCATGATTATTTTCTAAGTCATATGATATATTGTATAGTTTAATAATTATTTCATGTAATTTAATTAAAGTATAGGTTATAATATTTAATTAAAGTATGGCACGTTTTTAATTAAATATATTAAATACTTAGGTTATAATATGTATTATTAAATATTAATAATATAACCTAAGTCATGTTAATTAATTAATTATATCCATGGTTTTTAAATAATTAATTAATTATAAGTCTTAATAATATAAATACTTAGGTTAAAATAATTTCATGATTATTAATAATTAATTAACCTAAGTCATGTTATTAAATTAATCTCATCTTTTATTAATTTAATTTTAACATAAGTTTATAACATAAACAAAACTAACATAACCATGATCCGGATCTAAGCTTAAAAACATGAACCGGACATGAATCGACACCGTACCCCGAACCAAATCGGGGTACCCCTTGCTGCCGTGGGACCCACACGCACCAACCAAGACCAATATGGTCTTGGTGGTATCGGCAAAGCAAACCGAAACCCCCTTGGGGTCGGTTGCAGCCTGCGGCCCAAAACAAAACACCCCTTAATCGACCCTCTGATTTAATTAATGATCAAAACATGTTAGATCTATGTTTAATTAATGTGTTTTTATAAAAACATCACGTGTTCATCATTAATAAAAATATTAATTAAAAAAGAAAAGGTTTAAAAAGGTTTTACCGTATTCGTGGATCAAGAGGGTGAAGAACAAACACGAACAAACAACAAATCTTCAAGATCCAAGATCAAAGAATCACCTTGATTGGTGATTTGTAGGTGGCGGCACAAAGAGGAGGAGAAGGAAGGGTTTTAGGTTTTTCTTGAATCTTCTGTAAAGTAATTTTTTAGTAGTAAAAATTACTTAACCCCCCTTTTAGCAAAATTGGTAATGGGCTTGGCCCATTACCCTTGTTTTAGCCGCGGGTAGGGATCCCCCCATGGGGTTCCCGTACCTCGTTTCGTGTCTCGTTATTTAGTTGGTCGTTCGTGTTTAATTATGTTCGTGTTTTAAATGTTCTCGCTACGTAAATACCATACTCTAATATATTTAATTACGCTCGTATTAAATATATATACGTAATTAATAATAGCTCGTTTTTAATTACGCTCGTGATTTCATGATCGCATGTTCGTGATTAATTATTGCTAAATAATTATTACGTGATCGTGCATATAAAATACTTATCGTGTTCTAACACGTACGTAATACATAAACTCCTAACACGTAATCGTAATCATGCTATATTAGGAAAGTTTTTAACTAGTACGTACGATCCTAAGGGTACTATGCATGGTAAAAGCATGCGGGTTTTACAACTCTTCCCCCCTAAAAAGAATAATTCGTCCCCGAATTATAGATAAAGTAAACTGGAATAGAAGAACATACCCGAATTCAAAATATGAAATGAGGGTAAGAAGCCCGGATAGACTCCTCCGTTTCCCAAGTGGCTTCCCGCTCGGTATGATCCCTCCATAAAATTTTGACGAATGGAATCGTCTTCTTTCTCATGACTCGTTCTTGCCTGTCAAGAACTCGTTCGGGTTCTTCTATAAAAGTGAGATCTTCACGTATCTGTTCCAGTGGATACTGAACCATGTGAAGGGGATGATATTGATACCCTCTGAGTAAGGACACATGAAACACACTGTACACATGCGAAAGCTGCGGAGGTAACGCCAATCGGTAAGATACTTCACCGACTCGTTCAATGATATCAAACGGTCCGATGAAACGAGGACTAAGCTTCCCTTTAATCTCGAAGCGTCTAACACCACGTGCCGGTGAAACCTTAAGGAAGACGTGATCTCCTACATTAAAGTGTAAATCCCTACGATGCTTGTCGGCGTAACTCTTTTGACGTGACCGTGCCTCCTGAATTTTCTGCCTAGCTACTGCGATCTTCTCATTTGTCATCTCTATGATTTCTGGTCCTTCGAGTGTTCGCTCGCCAACCTGATCCCAACAGATTGGGGCGCGACACTTTCTGTCGTACAACATCTCAAATGGATCACACTTGATGCTTGCGTGCTAGTTGTTGTTGTACGCAAACTCCACCAAACAGATGTATTCGTCCCAATCACCCGTCCATTCCAGCGCACATGACCTCAACATATCCTCCAATGTCTGAATGCTTCGCTCCGACTGTCTGTCCGTTTGAGGATGAAAAGCCGTGCTAAGCTTAAGTTGTGTACCCTAAGCTTTCTGCAGACTTTTCCAAAAGCACGAAGTGAATCGAGGATCTCTGTCTGAGACGATGCTGGATGGTGCACCGTGTAGTCTCATGATCTCTCGTCTGTACGTATCTGCGAGTTTACTTACCAGATCTTCCTTGCGGATCGGTAAGAAATGAGCTGATTTGGTAAGTCGATCAACGATAACCCAAATTGCATTGTGCTTCCTTTTGGTAGGCGGAAGACCGGTAACAAAATCCATGGTGATTTTGTCCCACTTCCACTCTGGAATATCTAACGGTTGAAGGAGACCGCCAGATCGCTGATGCTCGATCTTAACCTGCTGGCAGGTAAGACATTTGGAGACGTAAGTGGCCACATCTTGTTTCATACCACTCCACCAAAAGTACAGCTTGATGTCATGGTACATTTTAGTTGAACCAGGATGTACCGAGAATGGGGATCTATGAGCTTCTGCTAGCAAAGCTTCCCGGAGTTCTTGGTCGTCAGGAACACAAAGTCTAGTGTCCTGCCATACGATACCATCTGCATCTACTCTGAATTCTGTCTGCTTCTCCAAATTCTGTATTATCGCCCAGTTTTCTCCGTCATCCTTCTGAGCTTCCTTGATCTTAGATAGTAACTCGGGTTCTACTCTAAGATTAGCCCAGTAACCGTGTTGTCCACGTACCATGATCTCGATGTCTAGTCGCTCCAAGTCTCTTATGATTTCCTCTTCGATTCTAATGCTGTTGATCATTCCGGACTTCCTGCTAAGGGCATCTGCTACTACAATTGCCTTTCCGGGATGATACTGTAGATTAATGTCATAATACTTCAACAACTCTAACCATCTCCTCTGCCTCATGTTCAATTCACGCTGAGTGAAGATATACTTCAAGCTCTTGTGGTCCGTAAAAATGTCACATGATTCTCCATATAAGTAGTGTCTCCATATCTTTAATGCAAACACGACTGCAGCAAGTTCCAGATCGTGCGTGTGGTAATTCTCTTCATAAGGCTTAAGCTGCCGTGAAGCGTACGCGATCACTTTCCATGTTGCATGAGAACACAGCCAAGTCCCTTCCCCGATGCATCGCTGTAGATTTGAAATCCACCCGTACCAGATGGTAGAGTAAGAATAGGTGCCGATACTAGCTTCTGCTTCAGGTCTTCAAAGCTCTTCTCTCGATCTTCAGTCCAGACGAATTTCTCCCCTTTCCGCATCAGTTTGGTCAATGGTAGTGCTAGTCGGGAAAAGTTCTCCACGAACCTACGGTAATAGCCAGCTAAGCCTAAGAAACTACGAATTTCCGTCGCTGATGTCGGCCTCGGCCACTTAGTAATGGCCTCAACCTTTGCTGGATCCATAGTGATTCCTTCTGCTGATACAATGTGACCTAAGAATGCCACCTTGTCTAACCAGAACTCACACTTGGAGAATTTAGCATACAGCTGCTTCTGGCGAAGAATCTGTAGTACTGTACGAAGATGGTCTTCGTGTTCCTCCTTGGACTTTGAGAAAATCAGGATGTCATCGATGAAAACTGTAAAACCCGTATTTAATTATTCGGAATACTAAATACGCAACTTTAATTTATAAAAAAAAACTTATTAAAAGAAAAACAAAAAGGGGCCAGTTGGTTTGTAGAAAAAAAAGAATGAAAAGGGCCTTATGGCCGGTTATGTTTTGAAAGAAAAGACAAATGGGCTTTTAAGCCCAACCCTTTAGTAACATGTAAACATCCAGGAGTTCTAGTTCATTTTAGAAAAACAAAATAAAATTAGGTTGTGTGTTTCTTATGGCTGCCGACAGAAAAGACAGAAAGGGGAGGGAGATGATGGTGTTGATCGTCATATGTAGTGTATATTCGTGTTTGTCATCTTCCTTATCGTCCTCTAATTCAGTAATCAACCCTCGCATGTTTCTATTCTTATTACAATTGATTCACGATTTAAAACTAAGTAAACGTAAGAAAACATGTGGTTTTAATAATTAAATCAAGGTTGTGGGTTGGCTTTGGTGTCAAGAAACCGAGAACCCTATATAAAGAGGTGTCTAGATGGTGTTTTATGCCAACAGCCGTAGCCAAACAGTGGCGGTTGGCCTACCAGCTGCAAACCCCAGGGGTGCGATGGGGGTTCATTGAGTCGGCAGCAACCCAGCATCCAACGGGGGGTGTTTGTGTTGAAACAGTGGGAACCGAGAGCTTAAAGCTCTCGGTGGGTAAACTGTGCATCGCAGGTGGGAACTTCTGTTGGGGCAGTGGCAATGGAGCAGCAGTGGGAACCCAACCTAGCAGTGGGCAGACCACACAACCAGCGGTTGTCCTGGCTGGCCAGCGGCTAAGCCACAGCCGCGACTAGAGGGGGTGTTTGGTTTTGTATTTTAGCTAATTAACCTTACACTTAAAAATAATTAACTTGTTTAATTATTCAAATTATCTTGGCACATTCTAATTAATTTAACTTATGGTTTAGCTTAAGAAATTAATTAATTACATGTTAACCAAGTCTAATTAAATTAACAAGCCTTTAATTGAATTATTTAACTATCGAGTTTAAGGTAAAGTTTATACCATGACTTATTAATATAATATTTATAATTAACCATGATTTATAAGAATTTGCTTATTTAATATGCTTTTTAAACCATGACTTATATAATCAGCTTATTCAATGAACATGGAAAATTAAATAGTATATTAAACGAGCTTATTATTATTTATGGAACTTTCTATTTTTGAAAACTTTCTATTTTAGGAAACCTGCTATTTTTAGAAAGTTACTTATTATTACACCACAAGTATCATAATAGACAGAATACATGAAATACTTAATCAGAATAGAAAGAATACATGATAAACATAGTATCAAGCTTAAATCAGTAAAACATGACATGAACATATAAAACAAGCTAAGACATGATATAAAACCAGTTACGTACTCAGTAATCAGATACTTATACACGTATGTATTTATGTAGCATTAGTGATACCGAAGCAGGACTCTCTTTCGTTTGTCTTCTTCGTTCACTGGACTTAAGGTACGGATTTTCCGTCCTTTCAGCAAGGACTTCCTTTTATGCATGATTAGGATTCCCCGTCTGCAGCCAAATGTTTTTCTTCGTATGTGTTTAAGTTTATCAGAAATCATGTTAAAAATGAAATAAGTTGCCTGAGCATTATATACAAGCACGACCAGTTTATGTACTAGTTACGGAGGTACCGTAACCACGACACTAGAGGCACCGGTGTCGTGACTCACATGCAGGAGAGTGATATCCTGCATCGTCCCACTCATGTTCACCTTGGCCATTTTTATATGTATGTTTAGTGGGGCGTATGGATGCATCCTAGGCTTATAAGTGTTACAAGTTATCAGGGTGAATGTGGTGTGTGCTCTACATCCTTCACATTGGAGCTGATCCCTCCACCCATCACAGTTATTTAGAGGTCACCCCTCTATAGCATGACGAGGTCACCCCTCCAGTTATTCATGCACAGTTGTTACAACACGTGACCTATATAAGCTCTGGCAATTAAAATACGGTAAAAGAATGTTTTCAGAATTAATAGTTATATTTTAGTTTCAGTATATATGAATCAGGTTTCTCAGATTTTATGTAGAGTTCTACCACAAGTTACATATCAGTCTTAAAGCTTCATTGTTGTCTTCTATTCCATTACTTTCAGTACATTCTTATCATGCTTTATCCGTTCACTGAGCGTTATGCTCTGCCGTAGTTCCTTTCATGTTCTAACGACAGGTACACCAGGACACTCTTAGGATTCTGAGAGCATGTGCATTTGGATGGAAGCTATCCAGACTTCTTACTTTATGCATTTCTTACATTATTTTGCTTATTTGGACATTGTTTAGTCCTTTCCTTCAGTATTTACTTTTCATGTTTTGAGCTTAGGTTGGATTACCGATGTTTGATTCCGGTATTTCCGTTATGGTCATTTAATGTTTTAGGACATTTACCTTATGCTTTCATGACACGCCATAAATACACGTAACGGTCCACTTATCCAAGTGGGGTGTTACAATTATGGTATCAGAGCGCAAGGTTCGACCTGTAGGCTCTAAAACTTGACCTGTGACTAGTGGGTAGTCACCAGGAACTTCCCAGATCTTGGCGTTGTTATCTTTCATGTGTCTCATGCATTTATTAGTCAGTTTTCTTCAATTATCAGTCATTTTCTTAAAGTTTTTTACTAAGTAAAAGGTTGGTACAGGACTGGCCATATTTAGTCGCATGTGCTTTTTTGCGAATTTTGTTTTGGTGAACCGACCCATAGGCGTTCACCCTTGCTCGTTCAGATTTTTGTATTGGTGAACCGACCCAACGGCGTTCATCCTTACTCTTGACAGATTCATGTTTTCAGTCGAATATTACTTGGTGAACCAGCCCATATACGTTCACCAATGTTCAGATCAAATTTCATGTTTTTCAGTTTAATGTTGTTTTGTAAACCGATCTATAGTTGTTCACCTTTGTGATATCATGACGTTTCATAAAACCTTGACAAATATGAATTGGACTACAACCAACCACATTTAGTCCCAGATTGTACATTTCTATTCGTGACAGTTCTCAGAAAATTTTGACAGGTATGGATCGAAACAGAATCGCCCATACTTAGTCACATGCTTCCTACTTTGAGTACTGTGGATTAAACCATAACTATCTACATCAGTTGATGTTAAATCTCAGTTGATTATTCTCCTATGTTATTTGTATCAGTCAAGTTTATACTTTCACGTGAATGTCGTTTTCATGCTGACTAAGTTCATGTCTCCTTATGAGGATTATGTTTTCAGCAGGGTGATAATGTTTTCATCCTAACATACAGAAGGATTTCAGTATCATCCTATTTCATGATAAATCATGTTTGGTCTTCATCAGTCGTGTCCTTATACTGACCATTATTGAAAGTCCATTTAATCATATTCTTGAACCTCTATACAACCAGCATTAAGTCTATGCAGGAATTACCAGGCTATCATGTTACTCATTTCAGTTCAGTTACTACCGTTTAAATCAATTTATTTCTTTGATCATGTCAGACAATTGACACCAGTATCGATCATCCAATAAATTCCTACCAGTGACATGTACAGTATTCCATACGTACCCCATGTACAGTGTCTCAGATATGCTCCATGTGTAGTATTTATTTTGTACTTCATGTATAGTAATCCAGGTGTACTCTAGGTACCCTATTCAATGGATATTGCTAATCGATTCTCAATCATCTTAGGCGTTTCCACTTGTCGATACTCTACCAGGTGCTGATGCTGCTCGTGAGTTGAAGATTTTACCAGATGCTGATGCTGCTAACACTTTGAAGACCTCAAAAATGCTGACGCTGCTGATACGTTAGAGATCTCTCAAGATGCTGATGTTGTTTATACTATGAAGACTGCAGAACAAGGACAAAAACTATAAAATTGAAATTTCTGACAAGAATAAATTTCAACCATCAGACACTACCATTCTATTCCATGCTTTTACTTTCTCAGTTAGATGTCATACGTTACTCAGCTAATCTTTCAGTCGGAATAGTTGCATGAATCACGGTCATGATAATGACCGTAAATTGACAGACAAAGCAGTATTGACAACCACCATGCTTATAATTAATCAGTCAGTAACATCGGAAATCCGGCACGGACGTGACCAGAAGTACAGGGGGTCAGTAGTCTAACCGGTTCGTCAATCCTAGCAGTTACCAAAATTCTTAACCTTATTCAGATTCACCATTAAAATACATATCCAGACAACAGTTAAGACACAGGTCTCAAGTATCATTTCGGAAGATATTTGTCAGGACACCAGTCATGATATACGTCATACGAATATCTTCTCAAAGAACGAGTCAGAACTCATAACTCCGTATATTTCTAAACCAGGCCCTCAATGATTCAGGGCACCCTCCAAGGGGGATACACTCGTTCTATTATGCCACGCATAAATCAGATCATTTGGAAAATTTAGTCACCACCACTGAAGTGTTATTTAGGTTAAACACGTAGTGTTCACTCTGTGAGGTTACAGACGAACACATTCAGTGAAAAGTTGCCATGTTTACTTCACGTATTCCTATGTCAGCTTTATCTTAAATCAGGTAGTCACCTGCCTCTCAGCCAGAAAGGACCCAACAGTATCACCATATTTATTAAGTTTTATTTTCAGTTAACGACGAGATCCGTCCTACCGACCCTGAACATATTCATTTTACTCCTGCCAGAAAAATCAGTACAATTGTTCTATCTTTACGAGCACGTGAATCATTATCCTATAGCTGCAAAGAGTTTCTAGCCACCAGTTAAAATCCACTTCTGAAGTTCTTAAAATTTATGATCAGCAGATATTTCAGCATTTCCAGAAGTAATTAAGAAGGTGTTCCAGAAATTCCTTCCTAACCACGAGACAAAATTTAACATCAAGCTTGTCTCAATAATAGAACCTGTTTTCAAAACTCTTTATTCCAGGGCTTCAGCTAAGTTAAAAGAGTTGCAGTATTAGCTGCCAGAGTTACCGAAACGAGGCTTAATCGTCCTAGCACATCACCAGAAAATGCACCGCTTTCTGTCCATCAGGAAGAAAGCCAGTAACATGAGATCATGTATCGATCATCGGAAGTTACAAGATCATCATTCTTAATAGATGTTCATCTCGCGTATAGAAGTTTTATATGACCTGCTGCGATGCCTTAAACAAATTTCCAAAATAAGTCACAATCATGCCGCCATCAATGGAGAAAGAAAGAACGTGATGCTTTCCTGACTGCTATTACACAGATTATAGCCTCTCTAAGATTTTTACGTATACTTCTGAACTCCCTAATGCACCAGCTATAATAGTAAATTTATGAATGAAATTTTTTTTCATGAATTCTCAGAAAAAAAATCGTCAGTATATTCAATGATAACCTCCTGCTCTGCTAAATTCTAGAGAAGTACAAGGGAACCATCTTCCCACAGTTGTACTGATTCTCCGATAGGAAAATTATATATGTAGCTTTCTAGATATGAGTTCCAGATGAACGAAGTGGCATTTCTGAGCCACCCTAATTCAGTAGAAAGAAATTTCAGACAAGCCTGCGAAGGTGAAGGCCATCACCTGATGGTCCCGACCGACGCCTGTGAACGAAGTACAAACTTTTCTAGAACTCAATTGACTGCTACCACAGAAATTGCTGATAGTTCTCACTAAAAATTTTATGACTATTCAACTAGAATTCCACCGGAATGTTCCATAATCCCAGGAAAAACTTTGATAGAAGCAGTATCACACAATAATGCAGCTATGTTCATATCTGGATGCCTGACATACCGCAGGTTCAAGATAGAACACCGTCATGTTAGTGAGTTACTACAATCCTTAGAAATTTCTGAACAGAAATGAGACGAATTTTCATGAAATCATTATCAGTTACCACAGACTCAGAAAAAGTATGATACTATCTAACTCATCGCCAACCATGTAATCAGCATGCACGTTTTCTTTCATCTGAGCGGATTACGCAGTAGCAGACCTACAGAAAATTTAGTAGTGAATTGTACGAATTCAAGGTATTCCATCGACCATCATATCAAACAGAATTCATGTTCACGATCACGTGTATGTTTACGTTCACCTTTACGTTTACGTCTCATTCACAGTATGATGTTGTTTCAGTTCATGTTTATAATATCTCATGATTTAAATTCACGATTCGCGTTCATGACATTGTTTACGATCATATTCGTGTTCCATCTCACGATGCACATTTCACAGCATGTTACCGAATATGTTACAGAAAACTTAAGAAACCAAACCCAAGTTTGCATAACTTTTACATAATCAGACAAACGTTTCACATCTCAGGATATATCGATTGGCATTCTTTCCTCAGTCAGCATAGGTTTATGATATGTCCTAGTATCACGTTCACAGTATGTTTCACATGTCAGGTTTGCAATAAATTCCATGCCCATCGTTCCTCATATAATCGTAAACCACGTTCATAATTGTTCACGTAGAACGTTCACAATTGTTCACGTAGTTCGTTCCTTATATTCTCAGCAGCTTGCTCAGAGAGATAAATATTATCTTTTCAGGGTAATCGTACGTACCGTTTCATGTACCCTACATGCTACAACTTATTCATTCTATCAGATTCAGAAAAATCCATTTTAAGTATGGAACCAGAAATTTTTCAGCATTCATCAGGACAGGGTCAACAGGTTCAAGATTTTAGTATGTGTAGATCTTTTGAAGGAATCGTTTCGAGCGGGAGGCTACTTGAAACGGAGGAGTCCATCTGGACCTCTCATTATTTTCTTCAATAATTCAGTAAAGTTCTTTCAGTCAGGTTACGTTCCATGCCTCTTTAAATATGTCATGTTACGTGTTCACATCAGTCACGACATGTTTATACCTTTCAACAGCAGCAGTATGTCTTAATAGGAAGACGAAATATCCTTTCAGCTCATAGGCCTTTCCAGCTTGCATTTTCTTTCAGTATATGTGTTCCTTCAGCTTATACGTCTTTCAGCTTACGCATACTTTCAGCTTTTACCCCAGTCAGCTTAAATACCTCATAATTCAAGGACGAATTCTCCTTTTTAGAGGGGAAGAATTATGAAACCCAGGATAGTCGTATCTTTAATTCGGGGACGAATTATTCTTTTAGAGGGGAAGAATTGTAAAACCCGTATTTAATTATTCGGAATATTAAATACGAAACTTTAATTTATATAAAAAAAAACTTATTAAAAGAAAAACAAAAAGGGGCCAGTTGGTTTGTAAAAAAAAGAATGAAAAGGGCCTTATGGCCGGTTATGTTTTGAAAGAAAAGACAAATGGCTTTTAAGCCCAACCCTTTAGTAACATGTAAACATCCAGGAGTTCTAGTTCATTTTAGAAAAACAAAATAAAATTAGGGTTGTGTGTTTCTTATGGCTGCCGACAGAAAAGACAAAAAGGGGAGGGAGATGATGGTGTTGATCGTCATATGTAGTGTATATTCGTGTTTGTCATCTTCCTTATCGTCCTCTAATTCGGTAATCAACCCTCGCATGTTTCTATTCTTATTACAATTAATTCACGATTTAATACTAAATAAACGTAAGAAAACATGTGGTTTTAATAATTAAATCAAGGTTGTGGGTTGGTTTTGGTGTCAAGAAACCGAGAACCCTATATAAAGAGGTGTCTCGATGGTGTTTTATGCCAACAACCATACCTAAACAGTGGCGGTTGGCCTACCAGCCGCAAACCCCAGGGGTGCGATGGCTGGTTCATTGAGTCGGCAGCAACCCAACATCCAACGGGGGGTGTTTGTGTTGAAACAGTGGGAACTGAGAGCTTAAAGCTCTCGGTGGGTAAACTGTGCAACGCAGGTGGGAACTTTTGTTGGGGAAGTGGAAACGGAGTAGCAGTGGGAACCCAACCTAGCAGTGGGCAGACCACACAACCAGCGGTTGTCCTGGCTGGCCAGCGGCTAAGCCACAGCCGCGACTAGAGGGGGTGTTTGGTTTTGTATTTTAGCTAATTAACCTTACACTTAAAAATAATTAACTTGTTTAATTATTCAAATTATCTTGGCACATTCTAATTAGTTTAACTTATGGTTTAGCTTAAGAAATTAATTAATTACATGTTAACCAAGTCTAATTAAATTAACAAGCCTTTAATTGAATTATTTAACTATCGAGTTTAAGGTAAAGTTTATACCATGACTTATTAATATAATATTTATAATTAACCATGATTTATAAGAATTTGCTTATTTAATATGCTTTTTAAACCATGACTTATATAATCAGCTTATTCAATGAACAGGGCAAATTAAATAGTATATTAAACGAGCTTATTATTATTTATGGAACTTTCTATTTTAGGAAACCTGCTATCTTTAGAAAGTTACTTATTATTACACCACAAGTATCATAATAGACAGAATACATGAAATACTTAATCAGAATAGAAAGAATACATGATAAACATAGTATCAAGCTTAAATCAGTAAAACATGACATGAACAGATAAAACAAGCTAAGACATGATATAAAACAAGTTACGTACTCAGTAATCAGATACTTATACACGTATGTATTTATGTAGCATTAGTGATACCGAAGCAGGACTCTCTTCCGTTCATCTTCTTCGTTCACTGGACTTAAGGTATGGATTTTCCGTCCTTTCAGCAAGGACTTCCTTTTATGCATGATTAAGATTCCCCGTCTGCAGCCAAATGTTTTTCCCCGTATGTGTTTAAGTTTATCAGAAATCATGTTAAAAACGAAATAAGTTGCCTGAGCATTATATACAAGCACGACCAGTTTATGTACTAGTTACGGAGGTACCGTAACCACGACACTAGAGGCACCGGTGTCGTGACTCACATGCAGGAGAGTGATATCCTGCATCGTCCCACTCATGTTCACGTTGGCCATTTTTATATGTATGTTTAGTGGGGCGTATGGATGCATCCTAGGCTTATAAGTGTTACAAGTTATCAGGGTGAATGTGGTGTGTGCTCTACATCCTTCACATTGGAGCTGATCCCTCCACCCAACACAGTTAGTTAGAGGTCACCCTCTATAGCATGACGAGGTCACCCCTCCAGTTATTCATGCACAATTGTTACAGCACGTGACCTATATAAGCTCTGGCAATTAAAATACAGTAAAAGCATGTTTTCAGAATTAATAGTTATATTTCAGTTTCAGTATATATGAATCAGGTTTCTCAGATTTTATGCAGAGTTCTACCACAAGTTACATATCAGTCTTATAGCTTCATTGTTGTCTTCTATTCCATTACTTTCAGTACATTCTTATCATGCTTTATCCGTTCACTGAGCGTTATGCTCAGCCGTAGTTCCTTTCATGTTCTAACGGCAGGTACACCAGGACACTCTTAGGATTCTGAGAGCATGTGCATTTGGATGGAAGCTATCCAGACTTCTTACTTTATGCATTTCTTACATTATTCTGCTTATTTGGACATTGTTTAGTCCTTTCCTTCAGTATTTACTTTTCATGTTTTGAGCTTAGGTTGGATTACCGATGTTTGATTCCGGTATTTCCGTTATGGTCATTTAATGTTTTAGGAAATTTACCTTATGCTTTGATGACACGCCATAAATACACGTAACGGTCCACTTATCCAAGTGGGGTGTTACAAAAACAATGACGAATTTGTCCAGAAATTCATGGAAGATTCTGTTCATCAGATCCATGAACACTGCTGGAGCATTTGTCATGCCAAATGGCATAACTACAAACTCGTAGTGGCCATAACGAGTACGAAAGGCAGTCTTAGCAATATCCTGCTCCTTGACTCGTAACTGGTGATAGCCTGACCTAAGATCGATCTTGGAGAACTGTTTGGCCCCTTGGAGTTGGTCAAACAGATCGTCAATGCGTGGCAGTGGATACCTATTCTGAATGGTAATCTTATTGAGCTCGCGATAGTCTATGCAAAGACGCATACTTCCGTCCTTCTTCTTAACAAACAAGACCGGTGCGCCCCATGGAGATGCGCTTGGTCGAATGAAACCTCGTTCAAGAAGTTCTTGCAGTTGATCCTTCAGCTCCTTCAGCTCTATGGGAGCCATGCGATAAGGAGCCTTGGAGATTGGTTCAGCTCCTAGAACCAGTTCGATACTGAATTCCACTTCCCGTGCAGGTGGTATGCCTGAAAGTTCTACTGGAAACCCGTCTTGGAATTCCGACACTATTGGTTGATCCTGAATCGATGGAGATTCAGCATCCATGTCGTGAACCGTAGCTACATAACCCTCACAGCCATGTGACAGTAGTGCACGCGCTTGCAGGGTGGATATGACTTGTACAGACCGTCCGGGTATGAACCCATTATGAATGTACTATGGTGTATTGACATCACCGAAGATAACCTGATATGAATGGCAGTCTATATAGCATGATACTTAGATAGCCAATCCATGCCCAAAATCATGTCGAAGTCATTCATGTCTAGCGGAAGTGCGTCGACAGGTCGAACCTTATCATCAAATTCTAGGGGAAGACTCTTGTATACGTGGGTGATTAATACAGAGTCCCTCAAAGGCGTGGAAATAGTAAGCCTATTTTCTAGTGGCAAGGGGGGCATCCTAATGTTCTTAGCATAAGCCGTAGAAATAACCGAGTGAGTAGCACCCGTATCGAAAAGAACACATGCAGCGCGACCATACATATACAAGATTCCAGTGATGGTACCTGTAGACTTGTTGGCCTGGTCTCGAGATGTCGTGTAGACACGCCCGGCAGTAGGAGGCGGCTTGGTATCAGCATGTCCCGATGTACCCTCCATCTCGCCCTTACGGCAATCCTTCATAATATGGCCAGGAAGACCACACTTGAAGCACGCATCAGTATTACGGCGACATGGTCCTAGGTGCCTACGGTGGCAAGTAGAGCAAAGAGGATGAGTGTATCCTCCAGCAGGTGCTCTGGCTGGTTGAGGACCTGATAAAACATTTTACATGAGACATAATAGTTGGGTACAAAGGACATAGCGGATAATCGTAAGATTGAATACCAGTGATAGCTGGACGGCTAGGCTGCGAACCTCTCTGGTTCTGGTCCCTACCGTTTCCATGGTTCCTGGTAGAAGTTTGCTTAAAGTGTCAGAATATGAGTCATAACATAAAACATAAGGAATTTCGTAAGTATTAGGACCTGCTGTTGTTGGATTGCCCGGCGTTGTTACGGTAATTGTCATTACCGCCACGCCTATCCGTAGCAGATCGGTCATTAGTCTGACCGTTTCCCTTGGACTGATGGCTGCTGCTGAGTAGCCGGCTGAGACCGGTCCCCAGTTTTCTGCTTGGAAGATACATTTAAAGAGAAGAATAATTGACATATGGAAAGTATACGGATTGGTCACCGCTTGAATACAACGGTTTACCTCTTGTCGGGTCTTTCAGTTTCCCCGAACTCATCCCTCTCCTGCAGCATCTCCAGTTTCCGTGCTGCATCGGCCACTTGTTCTACAGTATTGAACGTAGCACACACCAGATTGTTTGCGACCGATGTGCGAAGAGCCCATCTGAAGTGATGTGCCTGCTCTTCAGGAGTACCTGCTGCCGCACCAAGGAAACCAGCCAAGCGAAGAAAGCGCTGCATAAACTCATTGCTATTCTCCCCAGCCCTCTG
Source organism: Glebionis coronaria (assembly GCA_025667525.1). NCBI lineage: Eukaryota > Viridiplantae > Streptophyta > Magnoliopsida > Asterales > Asteraceae > Glebionis > Glebionis coronaria. Next base: position 177,900,176 of record CM046874.1, read on the forward strand.
ACGGATCCCATGGTACTCTCTCTTGAGCTTGTCCTGCTCAGCCTTGGGAAAGAACTGCTCCATCACCCTGTCCTTGAACTGAGCCCAAGTCAAACCACCAACCCACTCATCACCACCTTCAGATTGCATCAAAGCTAACCACCAGTTGAGTACATCGACTTCGAACCGGTAGCATGCCAACCTCGCCTTGTATGCGGGGTCACAGCCCATAGCGTTGAAGATCTTCTCGATGTGAGCCAACCAGCTTTCAACATCGCTGGGGCTATCTGTCTTCTCAAAAGCTCGAGGACGGATCTTGCTGAATCTCTCCAGCCATACTGCTAATATCACTGGAGGAGGAGGAGGAGGTGTCTGATTGTGCTGCTGCTGATTGTTGGCAGCTTGAACTTCAGCCCGGATGTCATTCCTCAGTTGAGGAAGCAAGGCTTGCATGGCAGCCTGAATTGCAGCATTGAGCTGCTCCTGTTCGCGTGTGAGAACCATCTAACAGTATAACATAAAACATATGATTAAACAGTTCAAAACATAGAATATAAAATATATACATGAAAAAAAATTTATACTAAAAATTTCACGAGAAAAATTTTATGCAAGAAAATTTTTGTGTATGAATGCATGATGCAGTTTTATGAAAACTTTGTATGCTCGAGAGTGAACGCCTCTGGTCAGTTCACTCAAAACAAAAGACATATCGAGGGGACGCCTATGGGTCGGTCCCAAATCTAAAAGTTTCGATAAAACACATGCGACTAAATAGGGCCAGTCCTGTACCAACCATTACTTAGTCAAAAACCCTGTAACAATGACATGTATATGTATGCTTAAAAATGATGAATGCATGAAAACAACTGTCAGTTCTAGGAAGACCGTAGTGACTACCCACTAATCACAGGTCATATTTGAGAGCCTACAGGTCGAAACCTTGGCTCTGATACCATAATTGTAACACCCCATTTTGGAAATGGAAATATCACAGTAATTATGGCGTGTCATCAAAGCATACAAGGTAAAATGTCTAAACATTACTTGACCATATAAAGGAAAATACCGGAATCAAACATTGTTAGTCCAAAAGTAAAGCTCATCACACACAAACATAGTATAGTAAAGGAAAAGGACTAAACAATGTCCAAAGCATAAGTATCATAAAGAAAGGAAATGCATAATGTAAAGAAGGCTAGACAGCTTCCAGTCCATATGCACGTACTCTTAGTGTCTATGAGCGTCCCTGAGTACCTGCCGTTTTGGGAACATAGAAAAGGAAAACGGCTGAGCAATACGCTCAGTGCACGGATGTACAATAAAGCATGAATAGGATAAGCATATAACATAATAACAGCGGAAGAAACTAAGTCCCGAGTAACCTGGTTAAGTCTTAATAAAACTGGTTTTATAGTTTGAAAGTCTTATGTTTATCTTATAAAAACTGTTTGTCATATTTTACCATTAGCCAATATAGGTCATGAATATCCACCGTGCATGAATAATTGGAGGGGTCACCTCATCATGTAAATTAGAGGGGCTGCCTCTAATTCAATATACTGGTTTATGGGTAGGAGGGATCAGCTCCTTGTGAAGGATGCAAGGCACACACCACATTCACCATGTAATCCTGAATAAAAACGTGTAACTAGGATGCACCCATACGCCCCACATGATAAATATAAATAAATGGCCAAAAGCTGAAGGGACACCACGAGCAATCACTCCGCTGTGGTGAAGTCATAACATCAGTGCCTCTAATGTTATGGTTATGGTACCTCCATAACTAGGTGAAACTGGTCATGCATGTATATGGCTATAGGTAATCATATTTAAACATAAGAAATCAAACTCATACTTATACTACGGGAAAACAGTTGGCTGCATACGGGGAATCCTAATAAGGAAAGAATGTCCATACTGAAAGGACGGGAATCCGTACCTTATGTCCAGTGAACGAGAACGATGAACTGCGAGAATCCTACTTCCGAAACACTAGTGCTACATAAATACGTACATGAAATAAGTATCTGCTTACTAAATACATAGCTGGTTTTATGTCATGTCTTAGCTTATTTTATGTGTTCTTACTATGTTTTACTGTTTAAAGCCTTAAACTGTGTTAAATCTTATATTCTGTTCATTCTGATTAAGTATTTCTGTTATTTCATGTGTTATTATACTTACTGTGTAATAATAAGTAACTTTCCAAAAATAGTAGGTTTCCTAAAATAGATAGTTTCCAAAAATAGAAAGTTTCCAAAAATAGAAAGTTTCCAAAAATAGAAAGTTTCCAAAAATAGAAAGTTACCAAAAATAGAAAGTTTCCAAAAATAGAAAGTTTCCAAAAATAGAAAGTTTTCAAAAATAGAAAGTTTCCAAAAATAGATTAGCTGCCTTAATTAAATAAGTTTCCATAAATAGATTAGCTGCCTCAAATAACTAAGTTTCTAAAAATAGCTGGTTTCTATAAATAAATTAGCTGCCTTATTTAATTAAGTTTCTAAAAATAGAAAGTTTCCATAATTAGAAATAAGCTGGTTAAATAAGCTAAGTAAATAAGCCTAAGTGTTTTCATGATTATTTTCTAAGTCATATGATATATTGTATACTTTAATAACTATTTCATGTAATTTAATTAAACTATAGGTTATAATATTTAATTAAAGTATAACATGTTTTTAATTAAATATATTAGATACTTAGGTTAAAATATGTATTATTAAATATTAATAATATAACCTAAGTCATGTTAATTAATTAATTATATCCATGGTTTTTAAATAATTAATTAATTATAAGTCTTAATAATATAAATACTTAGGTTAAAATAATTTCATGATTATTAATAATTAATTAACCTAAGTCATGTTATTAAATTAATCTCATCTTTTATTAATTTAATTTTAACATAAGTTTATAACATAAACAAAACTAACATAACCATGATCCGGATCTAAGCTTAAAAACATGAACCGGACATGAATCAACATCGTACCCCGAACCAAATCGGGGTACCCCTTGCTGTCGTGGGACCCACACGCACCAACCAAGACCAATATGGTCTTGGTGGTGTCGGCAAAGCAAACCGAATCCCCCTTGGGGTCGGTTGCAGCCTGCGGCCCAAAACAAAACACCCCTTAATCGACCCTCTGATTTAATTAATGATCAAAACATGTTAGATCTACGTTTAATTAATGTGTTTTTATAAAAAAATCACGTGTTCATCATTAATAAAAAGATTAATTATTAAAGAAAAGGTTTAAAAAGGTTTTACCGTATTCGTGGATCAAGAGGGTGAAGAACAAACACGAACAAACAACAAATCTTCAAGATCCAAGATCAAAGAATCACTTTGATTGGTGATTTGTAGGTGGCGGCACAAAAAGGAGGAGAAGGAAGGGTTTTAGGTTTTTCTTGAATCTTCTGTAAAGTAATTTTTGAGTAGTAATAATTACTAAACCCCCCTTTTAGCAAAATTGGTAATGGGCTTGGCCCATTACCCTTGTTTTAGCCGCGGGTAGGGACCCCCCCATGGGGTTCCCGTACCTCGTTTTGTGTCTCGTTATTTAGTTGGTCGTTCGTGTTTAATTATGTTCGTGTTTTAAATGTTCTCGCTACGTAAATACCATACTCTAATATATTTAATTACGCTCGTATTAAATATATATACGTAATTAATAATAGCACGTGTTTTAATTACGCTCGTGATTTCATGATCGCATGTTCGTGATTAATTATTGCTAAATAATTATTACGTGATCGTGTATATAAAATACTTATCGCGTTCTAACACGTACGTAATACATAAACTCCTAACACGTAATCGTAATCATGCTATATTAGGAAAGTTTTTAACTAGTACGTACGATCCTAAGGGTACTATGCATGGTAAAAGCATGCGGGTTTTACAGATTTCTATTGAAGTTTTGGATTTACTGAGTATTCTTCGCCGTGATCTGAATGTTTTTCATGTTGTTATAGAGCTGATTCGTCAGAAAACGTTTATAATTAGTCTGTGCTTAAACTTTTAGCGTTTAGAGTTTAAATGAGTTGAGGTTCGACTAAGGTTTCTAATAGGGGATGTGAGTCTCATTTTTTTTATAACTTATCTGGTTAGCTACTGATCCTGCTCAATTTTAGTGTTCTGCTTGTAAATTTTGTATTGTTGTCGCTGAATACTTATTTTAATGTCCTGAGATCCGAAAGCGTTGATAACTGATTCTTAAAATCGTGTAGTGTTATTGTTTTTGGTCTGCTGCTGAATTTGAGATGTACTTGACTTAACTGATTAATTTGTTGCAATTTATTGATACTGTATCTTTGTTCTTTTAATTAGATGTTTGCCTCTGAGTATCTGTTTCATGTAGTGCGTTTTGGTAACTGTTATGACTAAATTCTCGATTAACTGTTCATCAAAAATATTTAACCAAAAAGTGTCCCCCTTGGGGATCGAACTCGTGACCTCACAGTTCAAGGTCCAATGCCTTAACCACTGGGATGGCTACTCTTATTTGTTAAAGTAATACTGAGTTTAGCTTATAGACGTTTTGTTAAAGCTGTATTTTTTTATATAGACGTTTACTTTGTTTATTTTTTATCATTTTCAAATAAAATGTCTAAAAGTCTTATTACATTACTTTTAAATTTTAATTAAATAAATAAAGTTTTCGAATAATAAATAAAAACAAATAAAAAATGTTTTATTAATTTTTAGAAATTTAATTTGTTAGTAAAAATTAGTTTTTAAATAATAATTAGATTTTATTTAATTTAGATTTTTAATAATATGGTTTCTTAAATAGATTTTTAAAATAGTTTAAAATAATTTTAATTAAATAAGTTTTTGTTAGATAGAATTTTTAAATAGTTTTAATTTTTAAGAAGTGTTAATTTTAAATAATTGTTTTTAGATAAAATTAATTCGGGAACGATTCATGCACTTAGGATTTAAATTGGTAGAATTAATTTTAGTTTTAAAAACCGAAAACTAATTCGAATCAATTGTCCAAATCGAAACAAAACGTCTCAAATTCACTCGATCTTCGTGTACAACGAACTTGGTTCACCATCGTGTTTAATTGAATCCGTCTTTGGTAATTTTAGTCTATTACTTTTTCCTAAAGGTAATTTTCTAATTTACCCTATAACGTATCTTAATTATCACATATACTATCGACGACACATACATCAACATCAACAAGTCTAAGGTTTAATGCTACAACTATGGAAATCTTGGACACTTTGCCAGGAATGCAAGAGAGAGAAAGCTGAAAGTAGCAACTAGATGTCCAAGCACAACGGCAAATCTGGCCCTAGAATCTCTAAAAGTGTCCCGAAAGGAGAAAGCAGAAGTCCATTAACTTCAAAAGGCTCTAAAGCTTTGGTTACAGTAGATGGAGTGGTCAACTGGGCTCAAGTGCATGAAGAAGAAGAGCATGGTCTAATGGCTCTTTCTCATGGAGACACTGAGGTACATCCTTGTTCTAAAGTTTTTGTTCTTAGGCTTAATAGTCGTAAAGTAGAACTAGAAAAATAATATCAAAAGGTTAATACATGTACTATAGAGGTAAATGTTTTTAAACAATGTGTTGCTAAGTTGGAAGCAAATATAGTTTTGTATCAAAAAGGTTAGCAAAACTATGAAGAGAAAATTTGGATTTTGACTCTTCAAATGAGAGAAAAAGATTTAACAATCCAGGCCTTTGAAAACAAAATTTGAAAGTTACAGCAGATAATGAAGTTTTAAAAGCTAGTTTATAAAATGAAAGAGAAGTAATTAGTCACTAGAAAAAATTTTCAAAAGGCATTGGCAAGCTTATCAACTCTCAAATGGGGTATTATGATAAAACTGGCCAAGGATACATAGAGAACCAACCTAGGATAACTTTGACTGACAAGGACTTATCAAAAGGAATTTTCGATAGTACTAGTGATACAGAAAATAATCATCAGAATGATTTATATGCTGAAGGAATGAAGGCAATTCCTTCACCATTATCAAGAATATTCATGCCCCCAAATAATGATAAGAGTGTAGAGTTAGATGAATCAAAAGCTGTATATGGAAAAAAGTTAAATGGTTCTGATTCAAACTCCAACAATTACACTGATTGCACCTCTAACTCTAGTATTCAGACATAGGGTGAACCTATTATGACCAAAAAGGTTGTCTATCCACCTCTTATGAGCACATTTGTGCCTGAGGGATATGTGCCTTCACCTAGTTCTACTTCTAAGCAGGTGAAACCTCCTAGGAAGGCAATGGATAGTAAAGCAAAACATCATGCTAGTATCAAAAGGGGTAGGCTAGGTTTTGAGAACATTAGAACAAACATACTTTTTGGATCTTCTTTGAAAAGAAGAGCTTGTTTTGTGTGTGGAAGTCTAGATCATCTTACTAAAGATTGTATGTGCATGATAATAAAACTGCTAGACAACAATCTGTTAAAAAGGTCATTGTAAATTATGAGAAAAGTGCACAAGGTAAGAATGCACAGGGAAAAGGGAACATGGAACTACAAGCTGTTAAATCTAAGTGGGGTTATGCTCAAAGGGTGAATAAACAAAACAAGACCAATAAAGTAAGTCACCCTCAAACCAATAGAGACTTTATACCCAGAGCAATACTTGTGAAACATGGTCTAGTACCTTTAAGGTCAAGTTCTCCAAGTATCGGCAGACCAAAACCTGTAAGTACTACTAGACCAAATACAAGTACCGCTGGTTAAAAGTCTAATAAATCAAAGTCTCACATACCTTCTAGGAGTCTATTTTAGATTGCTAAGACACCTAGAAATAAGCCTTATTAAAAAACAATGCAAATGTGGGTTCCTAAGGGACAAAAATCATGTGTTCAAGAAAGTACTGCTAAAACAGTACTTAAGTCAAAAAGGTCTGGAAACAATGAACCAACTTATGGTTTTGACTATATAACTGGAACCATGAAATACAAGAGTGTCTGTAGTCTTACACGAAAAACTACTTATCAAACACTTAAGTATGTTGGCCCCAAAAGATCCAAGCCTAATGTGGCTTAGGTCCCTGTTAAAAACTAATTTGGTTTTTATATGTGCAGGAGCATCTAATCAATGAACTGAAGTATAAAGGAATAGTAGATAGTAGATACTCAAGGCACATGACAGGGAACAAAGACTACCTTGCTAAATTTGAAGAATTTAGAGGTGGACCAGTAGCCTTTGGTGGAAATAAAGGCAGAAATACTGGCAAAGGAAAGATCAATACTGTAAGGTTGGAGTTTAATGATGTGTTCTTTGTCAAAGAGTTGAATGAATTCAAGCTTTTATCATTATCACAAATGTGTGATAAAAAGAACAAGGTACTTTTCACAGATACATATTGTTTGGTGCTTTCTTTAGATTTTGAGATGCCTAAGGAGTCTCAAGTACTGCTCAAAGTACATAGGCAAGAAAATATGTATACCTTTAATCATCATACTATTACTCCAACAGGTGGTATTACATGTTTCATAGCTAAAGATTCTAGTGATGAATCTAATCTATGGCATAGGAGGTTATGTCATGTAAACCTTAAGAACTTGAACAAACTTGTTAAGGGAAATTTGGTTAGATGGTTACCTACCAAATTTTTTCAAAATGACCTTACTTGTATTGCTTGTCAAAAGGTAAACAACATAGAACCTCTTTTAAGGCCAAGACTGTAAATTCAGTGACTAAACCTTTACAACTCTTACATATGGATTTGTTTGGTCCAGTTTCTGTTAGGAGTATTAGTCACAAGACTTTTTTCCTAGTTATAACTAATGATTATAGTAGATTCAGTTGGGTGTTCTTTTTGTTACATAAGAATGAAACCAATAAATTACTTAAAGACTTTGTTACACTAGTTGAGAAGCAATTCACTAAACAAGTTTTAATCATTAGGACAGATAATGGGACATAATTTAAGAATGCTGAATTTGATGAATTCTGTAGGTCTAAAGGAATCAAGAGACAATTTAGTAATCCTAGTAGTCCACAACAAAATGGAGTAGCTAAAAGGATAAATAGGACACTAATTGAGGCTGCTAGGACCATATTGGCTGATTCACTTTTGCCTAACACATTTTGGGCAAAAGCAATCAACACTGCATGTTATGTGCTTAATAGAGTTTTGGTAACTAAGCCTCATAACAAAACATCGTATGAACTTTTAACTGACACTAAGCCAGCCATAAGTCACTTAAGACCTTTTGGGTGTCTTATTTCTATACTAAATACTCTTGATTAGTTGGGAATGTTTGATGGAAAGTATGATTCAGGATATCTAGTAGGATAAACTTTACAAAGTAGAGCATATAGGGTTTATAATTTGGCTTCAGGAAAAGTTGAAGAGAATGCCCATGTTAACTTTCTAGAGAATAAGCCCAATTTCCCAGGAATAGGTTATGCTTGGATGTTTGATATAGATTATCTAACCAACTCCATGAATTACTATTCTGTGCAACAAGACTGTCAAACTAACAATGTAGGCAAAGAGACCACTACAACAAGCACATGTACTCAAGAAGAGAATTTATGTACATCAGACATTAAGGATGATGATGATGTCATATCTATGTACCAAATCTGCCTACTGTCTCACCTACATTAGTAAGCCCACAATAGAAGAAACCAGTGATACTAAACGATGATCAATCCTCACATGATGAACTTAAGAGGCTTATGAATCAAGAAAAGAATGCTACAGCTAATGCTAAGCACTCTAGAGAAGAACCCTTGGAATCTTAAAACTCAGCAATACATTTGCAAACTAGCAATACTTCACCTATAAGTACTGCTGACCCAAATTCTACAAATATCGTTGATTCACTAGAAGACATTCTTCAATCTGTGGATGATGAAGATTCCTATGCTAGTCCAAAGGAAGGAATCTTCTCAAATGCTTCATATGATGAGCAAGGTGCAGTGACTGATTATAATAACTTGGAAACTATAATACCAATCAGTCCTATTCCCACTCATAGAGTCAACAACAATCATCGTATAGCTCAGATCATTGGAGATCTAAAGTCTTATATGTAAACCAGGACACCAGCTAAAGCTAGTGCTGAAACCCATGCATTTGTGAGTTATATCAAGCAACATCATAGAACAAATCATAAAGATACTCACCATTGTTTGTTTGCCTGTTTCCTATCAAAAGTAGAGTCTAAGAACATATCTCAAGCTCTTGATGAAGAAAGTTGGGTGGATGCTATGTAAGAAGAGCTTATGCAGTTTGAACTACAAAAAGTTTGGACTCTTGTTGACCTACCTTCTAGAAAAAGATTAATTTGTACAAGGTGGGTTTTTAGAAACAAAAAGGATGAAAGGGGTATTGTTGTTAGGAACAAGGCTATACTTGTTGCTCAAGGATATAAACAGGAAGAAGGGATAGACTATGATGAGGTTTTTGCACCAGTGGCAAGAATAAATGCCATTAGGTTATTTTTTTCCTTTCCATCATATATAGGTCTTATAGTCTATCAAATGGATGTGAAAAGTGTTTTCTATATGACACTGTTTCTGAGGAGGTATATGTATCACAACCTCTAGGTTTTGTAGATCCAAAATTTCCCAACAGAGTCTACAAAGTTGGCAAAGCTCTTTATGGTCTTCATCAAGCCCCTAGGGCATCGTATGCAACTCTTTCCAATTTTCTTTTAGAACATGGATATAGGAGAGGACCATTGACAAGACTCTTTTCATCAAGAATAATGCTAAGGACATTATCTTAGTCCAAGTATATGTGGATGACATTATTTTTGATTCAACCAAAAAGTCCTGGTGTGAAGAGTTTGAAGCTTTCATGAATGGAATGTTTTAGATGAGTTCTATGAGAGAACTTACTTTCTTTTTAGGACATCAAGTCAAACAAAGGAGAGATGGAAAATTTATCAGTCGAGATAAGTATATTGCTAAAATCTTTACGAAATTCTCAAGTATGGATACAAGAAGTACAAGTACACCTTTTGAAGCCAAGAAGTTTTGCCAAAAGATGAACATGGTGCAGATGTGGATCTTCACTTGTATAGGTCCATGATTGGGTCACTTATGTATCATGTGGCTTCTAGGCCAGGTATTATGTTTACTGTGTGTGCTTGTTCAAGGTTTCAGGTCAATCCAAAGGTTTCACATCTACATGCTATGAAAAGAATCTTCAAATATCTCAAAGGACAACCTAACTTAGGTCTATGGTATCCTAGAGATTCCACTTTTGATTTGGAAGCTTACTTAGATAGTGATTATGCTGGAGCTAATCATGATCGGAAATCTACAACAGGAGGTTGTCAATTCCTAGGCAGAAGACTTATATCTTGGTAGTGTAAAAAGCAAACTATTGTTGCTACTTCTACAACTGAAGCTCAATATATGGCTGGTGCTCATTGCTGTGGACAAGTACTTTGGATTCAAAATCAGATGTTAGATTATGGTTTCAATTTTATGAATACCAAGATCTACATTGATAATGAAAGTACTATATGCATTGTTAAAAATCCAGTATTTCACTCTAAAACCAAGAATATTGAAATAAGACATCACTTCATCAGATATGCTTATGACAAAAAGCTTATTCTGGTTTTGAAGATCCATACAGATAACAATGTAGTTGATATATTGACCAAGGCATTTGAAACAAAGAGGTTTGAGTTCTTGGTAACACATATTGGTATGATTAATCAATAATTGCTGCATATGTTAAGGGGATGATATACATGTGCAATGATAATGATAATTATATTGTATAGTGTTTGTAGTTGTTTTTTTATGTGATTACATGTTATTAGATCAAGGTAAAAGAGGATACAATGATAGTGGACTGCTTGCATTGGTATTTATCTTTGAGGTACCTTTTTGGAAACCAAGTACCGCTAGGCATAATTGAAGTACCGTGTATGTTCCATGTACCGCTATTTGATAGTTGTACCATTAGAGGGTCTCTTTTGTAAAATTGGCGGTTTCTTCGTGCTTGGGTTTGCTTACCATATATAAAGCCACCCAAATTACATAATTGATTCACCTAATCTTTTATTTTTACACCTCGATTCTATAACTCTAATTCTCATCTTCGTTCATTAAAAAATAACAATGGCTGATCTTCAAGTAATCTCTAAACATAACTAGGTTGCTAAGTTGATTCAGAACACTTATTCGCATGGTTTTCATGAGATTCTTGACTTTCTCTTTCGAATTCGCATACAATATGCTCTTACTATATGTCCTAATATGTCTACTCCTATTGTTGAACAATTTTGGAGTACTACTACTGTTGTTACTCGTCATAATCAACCCTGTATTAGAGCTAGGGTTAATTAAAGGAATATGTATGTTATAGAACTTTTGTTAAGGGCATCCTTAAGACTTAATGATGCTAATGGCATTAGTATGATTCCTAACTCAGAGATACACGATGGCCTTGCATCCATGGGATATGAGGGTGGTAGGGAAATACTTACTTTCTTTAAGGGCTTATTTTCACCTCAATGGAGATTACTTTTTCATACTATTATTCACTGTTTAAGCTCTAAAAGTACTTTTTTTGATAAAAATTTTGTTGCTTTCGCATCAGTTGGTATTTGATTGGCAACTAATAGAGTTTTCAATTTTTCAAAACTAATTTTTGATGGTATGAATAGGAATTTAAATGCCGTAAAGAAATCCTTGATGTACCCTAGGTTTATTCAGGCAATAATCCAAGACCAAGTCCCTAACCTACCTACCTTATCAGAAACATGGGATGTCCCTACTTTCACTAAAAGGACCTTTTCTTTCTTATCTAAAAAGGTACCTTTTTAGGGACTATAACATCATTGTTTTCCCATATGTTAGCAAATAAGGCTAACATAGTGGGTGAACATCCTAGTCAGCTAGTGAACCTCAGTAAATTCCCTCTCATCATAGTCCCCAACCCTCTGGAGAAGACCAAACTTCTTCTTCTCATCATGAGGATGATCAACCAATCTCTAATGAGATGATCCATACACCTACTGCTTCACAAGATGCTAGTGGTTCACCATAAGCCAGGGCAACAGAGGTGTTAGATTTTGCAAATTTAACTGCTTTGTGGACAAGTTTGTCTAAACAGGTTAAAGATTTTCAAGATAAAAGGATTGAAGAGCTGAATGCTAAGATCAAAAAGCTAAGGAGAAGAGCTAATCCTTGGAACAGGCATCACAAATCAATTCACAAGGCTCAAATGAAGGAACAAAAGCAAAAGTTAAGGGCCTTTAGAAGAAAGCAACTGAAAGCATCCAGACAGTGGAGGAATTTAGATGAAGCAGGACCTTCTTCTGATATTCCATCTACTTTTAGGGAAGGAAATTCTGTGAAAAATAATTTTACTACTGATGATGATTTTGACCACTTGGTGGATGACATCAATATGGAGGATCAACCACAACCACAATCTCCACTACCAAAAGAGCAAGTAATTCAAGAAGAAAATTGGAAGAAGTTTTATGAGAAACTTGAAGAAATTGATCAGACTTTTCTAGTTGCTACAACTCCACAACTACAGCAGACACAGTCATCTTTAAAGAATGTGACAAAGAAGGGTGATGGGTCTCACAAGACTAAGGAATTGGTGGTTGAAAGAACAGCTTCTAAAGAGAATAAGGTATCTGAAAATACATTGGTGATTGATGATAAAGATGTGTCTATAATTGGTGAAGAAAGTATTGCTGATGACCCAAGTACTGTCAAGCCTAGTGCAAGTACTGCTGAGTACTGATGGTCAAAGATCTTCACTACCAGCTTCTGAAGAGATCTCTACTCCATCCTTTGGAGAAGATGAGACTTTATCAAACCTTTTTCTTGGTCTTAAGGAGAAAAGATCAGCAGAGAAAGTTAGATAAGCAGAAGTTGAAAGAAAGGCACAAGAAGAAGTTGTGAAGGACCAAGAACCTTCAACAACAGAGCCACAACAGGAACAGGTTGAAGAGCCACAAGCACAACAAGATAAACTTATGGAACAACCAAGAGTTTCCAGTAAAGTCCAAGATAGAGGCTAGAAGGTGCAGACTTCAAAGCCTGCTACTAAAGGTATTATTATACCAAGTCAACAACCCAATGAGAGTGAAGATGAAAGACCTCTGTTCACAAGGAAACAACCAAATATTAACCCTAAGGACAAAGGCAAGAAGAATTTACAGTTTGAATCAAAAGAAGAGGATGATAGTGATTCAGATGATGTAAAAAATGCCATGAAAAATTTCATCAAATGGAGCATGATAAAGAAGTAGCTTGGAGGTTACAAGCTAGACTCCATGAAGAACAGCAACAAGAAGAACTTGCAGCTAGACAAGCATTCTTAGAAGCACAAAGGATACAACAAGAATTGAATATTGAAGATGACAAGCATAAAAAATCACCTTGGACCGGGGGGTCAGGGATGATCAAAGAACATGATAGACATTGTTTGTTCTAGAGAGAAAGTTAGAGAGACGTGAAGGAAAGTGTGTGTTTTATTTCAAGTGAAATGAAAACAAAAGAAAAATACACTAAACTTCCACACCCCTACGGAGAGTCATGGGGGGTATTTATAGGCCTAACTAACATAGACTATCCATCCATTACATAATAAGTCCCTGCGTATAGAAATGGATGTATATCTAGTCCAACTTACGTGAAAGGCGCCAGCTTACAAAAAAGTAAGTCTAACAATCTCCCTCCAAGATGGTGACTCACGTGAGTTGGTTACAATGATTCCTACAAGCAAAAAAAAAGAAAAATAATAAACGTGAATTCCAGTATTCCTTGAGACAGTCTTCAACGACCTTCATCTTCTTGAATATTCCAGCTCTATTTCTTCAGCTTGTAGAATCTAGTTGAGTTTTACTCCCTCCCAAATAGAAGGCATTTCATTAAACAAGCAGTAAAGACTGCTCCCTCCCAAACAGATCCTTTAGAGGAAATCTGTGGGAGGTGATAACGTCATCAAACTTTTCTCACAATTTGAAGCAATCCCAGTCTTGATTCTACGAGAGATTACCAGAAGTACACACTCTATCCCGAACATGAAGTCAAACTGTAGCACCAGAGCCAATTAAGTCCCGGAAATGCACATTTCTCCTGACAGGACTGTGATGATAAAAAGTTGCCACATCAACGTCAATTAAGTCCCGAATGTAGACAACTTATCCTTTTATGTGGAAACGGTAACACCAAAGTCAAATGACCCCGCATGTACACATTTCTCCCTCCAGGATGATACCTATTAAGGGAATCATCCTTCATGTGTGTACGTGGTATGCCAACTGGAACCGCTTACTTAGTAACCATTACTATGTGAAAAGATGTGAACAAAATCTCTCTAAACAAAAATCACTCTTGATTACCCCGAACTGAATCCCCTTATCAATTCTGTTGGCTATTGATAGTGACCACTAATGAAGATAACCCGAAAATCTAAACTTGAAACAGAAGTAGAATTCCCCAAACTTGAACTTAAGCTTGCACTATTGTAGAATGAAGAACGGTGTAGAAATATCATTGCTGAGATATTTCTGAGTACCCAATACATTACTGACGAAGTATATAAGCACATCACCTCTTGAAGTAATCCACTTCGACTATGCGCGTGACACTGAGTACAACAATGTAGCTACTTTAAGTGATAGTTATCCATGTCTTTGTCCATCCTCCCCTTGACACTGAAAAACTAAACACTTCAAGTCTTATCCATAACCGTATATGCTCGAGCAAGTTATCTTATAAAGTTGTAAATAATCCTTTAAAGATAAAATAAGAACGCCTCTGAAAAATCTCACTTCAACCTCAAATAAGTAGCATCGAATCATCTTCATAATCATATAAACCGTAATAGCCGTTAGGAATTTAGGTGACTTTTGATAAGGATCGTTTTTGTGTAATGTATCGTGTTTGATATGTTTGTTGATCGTGAAAAAAATTATGATCGAAAAAACGGATATCCGGCCTTGAATGTCACTGTTTAAATGGCCCGCCAAAGTAATAAAATCCTGTCACATAAGCATTTAACCCGACAAAATTTTTACTACTCAGTTCTTTTGAACCGGCTCAATCCAATTAATCCAACCTGATTAATTTTGCACTATTCGGATATTTAGTCGGTCATCCTGAATTAAATTGCAAAAATAATCGACCCACTATATGCCTTCGGTAAAGTAGTGATCAGCGAGTCAAAATCTTTATCATTATCCCAAATTCTGCTCAAAATTAGCAAATAATACCGGCCCACGAACGTATCATCAAAGTTAAGATATTTTTGATTATACACGGCCGAAGAAAACATATGACCAAATCCAACACAAACTGGATATCCCACCAAAGTGATACTCGATCCACATGAATTTAAGATACTTTTGCTATCTGGTCCCATATGTTCATTTACTAATATACCCAATATTAGTAAAATTGACCAAGCCCATGTTTCATAATATACCCGGTCCATAGGATGGTGTAATATAACCACATAAACCTAAATATTAGGTATCTCACAACCCTAATCTCCTATTATCTTTTTATCCGCATCTTTCTCTTCGTCTAACCACTTTCAACAAAAAACAAAAAAAAATCAATCTCATATCGGTCTCCCTTTAATCAATAAAAAGCTCTCCATCAATCAAATAAAAATAGAGCCTAATCCCATCGTAATCTATCTTACCCAATCCAGACAACACACCGTGAGAAATGATGAAGTAGATGTGGCGTCTTGATCAAATCGATGGTCTCAGGTAGGTAATTATGATGTATGAGTCATAATCGAATCAAATATATTGATTATAACATGATTTTTATCAATCAAAATTGGAATTCGAATATTAAAAAATGGTAGAATACCATCACAGTCAAGATCAATGATGATGATATGTTAAACGCAAAAAAAAACTTTTTAAAGATTGGAAAAAAAACGTATTAACAAGTCTGATATCTCATTTAACTGAAATGGTTTCGAGTCTAGATAATGGGTTTTAGGAGACGATGGGTTAGGATAGTTTTGAAGATTTGATGTTGGAGAGAAAAGGTTGAAATGATGGGTTGGGGTTGGACTGTAAAAGGTTTTGATTAACTGTTATTATAAAAGATGGGTTTGGATAGTCAAAGTCGAGCATTCCTTTCCTTTTTGTTTCTCATTTGAAAAAACATGGCATAGAGTCGGTTTGAAAAATGATGGGTTTAGATGTTGGTTGAGATTTAATAATAGCAAGGTCTTAGTTTATCGCAAACCGTATCTCTCCATCAGAATCAAAAGAAAATCCATCCCAATATACGACCCATCGGAATGTGGCCATCAGAATGTGGCCATCGGAATATGACCATAGAAAAAACCATCGGAATAAGTATCGGAATGAGACCATCTGAAAAAACGTCAGAAAATGCATCGGGATAACCATCGGAAAGTATAAACCCTTTTCTGATGGATTTCAGTCAGAATGTATAAACTTTGTAGACACCGAAAAAATGGATCTGGTCCATCTGATTTTGTCCTTTTCCCCAAAAAGATTATTCAGATCTCATCAATGTATGAAGGGACAAACCAATAAAATGGGTACCACAATAAATGAACATAAAGAATTATGACGAGGCTTAACCAGACACAAAATTCGAACAAAAATTTGATATATCGAGATTAGAATTGATAAAAACTAGATAATAGTAATGAAACACGAATACCAACCATAAAAGATAATAGTACGAATCTGATAACACGACACAAACACAAATGCACACGGATACAAAACACCCCCGGTTAGCTCTGATACCAATTGACAAGCATCAAAAAGCACCTTGGATCGGGGGGTTAGGGATGATCAAAGAACATGATAGACATTGTTTGTTCTAGAGAGAGAAAGTTAGAGAGAGGTGAAGGAAAGTGTGTGTTTTATTTCAAGTGAAATGAAAACAAAAGAAAAATACACTCAACTTCCACACCCCCATGGAGAGTCATGGGGGGTATTTATAGGCCTAACTAACATAGACTATCCATCCTTTACATAATAAGTCCCTGCGTATAGCAATGGATTTATATCTAGTCCAAATCACGTGAAAGGCGTCAGCTTACCAAAAAGTAAGTCTAACAGAAGAATATGATAGAATTCAAGCTGAACTTAAGGCAAGTGAACTTCTAGCTGAATCTTTGATAGCTGAAGAGAGAGATGCTTATGATGAGGAAGAAAAAGCAAAATTGATTGATGACTTAATAAGAGAGCAACAAAGGTTCTTTGTAGAGAAAAGAAGACTGGAGAGAGTTAAGCCTCAAACCACCAATCAATTAAGGAATCAAATGATGTCTTACCTCAAGAAAGTAAAGCATTTTACTCATGCTCAGCTAGTTAGAAAGAATTTTGATGAAATCAAGGCACTTTATGAACAACACAAAAGGAGCAAATGAAACTTTGTTGAGATTATATCTGAGAAGGATAAGAAAGATATTTAAGATGTCAAGAAGTATCTAGGATTACAAAGACAATTTGGAAGTACCGCAATACATGATGATACAAGTACTCCTAGACCAGAAGGAAGTTCTCCAACAATCAAGATTACTTATACTTAGAAGAACAAGAAAGTTAAGGAGGCTTCAAAGGAATCAGAAACTCAAGTGTTGGATGAAGGGGATAAAGCTCAAGGTGTTGAGAAGACTGAAAATGTTCAAGCGATACGTACACAGTCAACGATACATGAAGGAACGATACATAAAGATTTGGAGGTAGATTCTGCTACAATAGATCAAGAAGAGAGAACATCCAGAGGTACAAAAAGAAAAAGGTCAACTAAGAGAAAGCAACTAGCAAAGAAGAAGGAAAAATCTACAACTAATGAAGAAAGTGATAATGATGAAAGTTGCAGGAAGTGCTTGAAGGTAGTTGGATTTGCAGATCAATGCATGGACACAAAGATTTTGGTAAAAAAATCTTCTATTGCAAGGTGGACATGTGCTACAAATCAAGGACTTGAAGCTCATTAAATAACCAGAACAGATGTACCATTTAGGATGTTTAGGTTATTAGAAGATATCCTTCATATACTTGATATACATGATATTCAAGATCTATACAAGTATGTCCAAGGAGGAAGTGAAGGAAGAGAAGATGTCTCACTATCGCTTCATGAGTTAAAATTTGTGTATGAGACACATACTGATGATCAAGAGATTTTGAATGATTTCGAAAACAAAGTTCCTACTTACTGGAGATACTTTAAATCATGTGGAGTGCATACATTGGATGCAGATGATGTTACCTACTATATGCTTCAAGGAAAGAGATATCCTTTTGGAAGAAGAATTCTAGAAAGGATGTTGGATCTGCAACTAGAAGTTTAAGAGGAATCCAATGGTGCTTTGGAGTTGATCAGAATGACCAAACAACAGATTAAGGATTTGGAGAGAGATGAGGGAGCTGATAAAGAACCTTAAGTTTTTTTACCTTCAGTCACACTTCACAAATGGTTATTAGTTCATCATGTCTAACCAACATAAGAATTGGCAAATCTATAAGCAAACGGTTTAGGGTAAAGACTTCTCAAATCCGGTGATAGCTGGTAGTTTGCTAAAAACTAAATGGTCATTAACTCACCATGCTTAAATGAAAAGAGTTGGCTAGTCCTAGGGCAAACGGTTCTAGGTAAAGACTCTATCAAATTTGTTATATGGTTGACAATTTACCAAAAAATGTAGGGTTATCAATACACCTTATTCTTGATAAATAAAGTATTGGCTATTCAAGAGTGTACGACTAACTGGTAAAGAATAAATCAAATCCGTTGATAGTTGATGATTTGCTAAAAATCATGATGCCAATACAAATTGGTTTGTTGTTAGCAGTTTTTATTTCAGGTGAGACGACACAAGAAAGAATGTTGATTCATAACATTGGTGGCATGTTCAAGGAGATTTATGCCTATCAAGGAGTTTATACAGAAAGTTTTGTCATCATCAAATAAGGGAAGATTATTAAGCTAAAAGCTTAAAGATGACAGAGTCTAATACATGAAGACAACATAGTTGCTGTAAAGAATGTTCAAGACATAGAAGATCACATTTTGAAGACAAAGATGAAATTCATGAAGTTTTGGAGTTCATTATATTAGAAGAAGATCTACAAGAAGTGTGTGGATACATACAATTGGTACAAAAGATCACGATTAACAAGTTCAATCCAAGTTTGAAGTGAATTTGAAGACATTTATTCTTATACATTCAACACAATCATTCTTGTTTAGGGGAGGATTGTTGGGAATTATTGTAAAAGTACCAAGCACCGTTAGTTATTATACCAAGTACCGTTAATGTTAGTAAGTACTGTTAGTGTTAACACGATACATGCTAAGTACTATTAGTGTTAATGTAAGTACTGCTAGTAAGATAAGAACGAGTATATCTTTAGTAAAGATATGTTCTAATATCGTCTGTGATATACTTATCTAAATAGAATATACTAGGGTTCCTTGCACTATAAAAGGAACATCAAGTGCATTGAGTTTATTGTACCTTTTCCACAATCGATAATAAAAAATCGAATGGTTAGTGTATATTGTTGTTCTTCTTTGTTTTCATAAGTTAGACTTCGCATAACTTATTAGAGTTTAGTAAGAGTCTCTCAAGTGCTCTAGTTTGTTTACAAGCCATTGTGCAATGCTTAATAGGATCTCGATCTATTCAAAGGGATCAACAGTTATAAGGTGTGTTGCCTTCTTTTAACCCTTTATCATTACAAATCCTTTTCATTCTTCAACCCCTTCAATGCTTACCAATATGTCATTACTAACACCTTGTTGTGATTGTTCTGGTGCTAGCTTTAGTAATTAGTCGGCATTCATCTATGTTCACAAACTTTCTCCATCTTTCCTAAGGACTGCTATTTCTATCTATGGATTGTCGTTGGGAAGATTCCTCCGGTTCTGAAAGAATCATTGGACTTAAACCTATCCTACCATCCTTTTGTCACCATAAACATCATGAATTAAATGGGTTATGGGTAATTATTCATCACCTTGAAAACTTCTTGATAATCATTCAAGGCACTTGTGATTATAAAATCAAAGCATTTTGTACCATGAATGTTTTTAATTACCAAAAACCGTTTGCTCCCCTACACACGCGCATTAAAATGCGAAAGAATTTAATAAGAAATTTTGCACATGTGGGAGTAGAGCCGTATTTAAGTCAAACCATTTTATTAAAATTAATCTCATATTAAATCATATTTTCTCCGCCTATCAAAAATATTAACCCAATCGATTGTAACATCCCATTTTGGTAAATAGAATTTCACGCATAATTGTGGCGTGTCATCAAAGCATGCAAGGTAAATGTCTAAAAACATTAAATGACCATGAATGGAAATACCAGAAACAAACATCGATAGTCCAAGTCTAAGCTCATCACACATGAATATAAGTACTGAAATGGAAAAGGACTAAACAATGTCCAAAGAAATAAGTAGCATAAGTATGGAAAAATGCATAAAGTAGTGAAGGCTAGATAGCTTCTAATCCGTATACACATACTCTTAAAGTCTACGAGCGCCCTTTAGTACCAGTCGTTTGGGAACATGAAAGGAAAATGACTGAGCATAACGCCCAGTGAATGGATATACAAGTATAGCATGAAATGACATATGCATGAAAGACTAATAGCAACGGAAATATATAAGTCCTAGATAACCTGGAACATGTTTATAAAACTAGTTTTATAGTTTGAAAAGACTTATGTTTTTATATAAAAATCTATAATAATTAGCCAATAGCCTATATAGGTCACGAGGTTCCACCGTGCATGAATACTTGGATGGGAGAACTCGTCATGCAATTAGAGGGGTTGCCTCTAATTAATAAGTCAGGGTAAGAGGGATCAACTCCTTGTGAAGGATGCAAGGCACACAAAGCATTCACCATGAAAATCCTATAAAACATGTAACTAGGATGCACCCATACGCCCCACATGATAATAAATAAAGGCCAAAACTGAAAGGGACGCCACGAGCAATCACTCCGCCGTAGGGAAGTCATAACATTGGTGCCTCCAGTGTTATGGTTATCGTACCTCCATAATTAGGTGACACTGATCATGCATGTATATGGCTTAGGCATTTAAACTAACATAAGTAATCAAACATATAAAACAATATTCGGAAAATAGTTAGCTGCAAACGGGAAATCATAATAAGGAAAGAATGTACATACTGAAGGACGGGAAATCCGTACCTTGTGTCCAGTGAAAAAGGAAAGATGAAAGGGTGAATAGTCCCACTCCGACCTCACTAATGCTACATAAATAAGGGACATGTATAAGTATTCCGACTACTGAGTACGTAACTGATTATAACATGTCTTAGCTAGTTTTATATGTTATTGTCTTGTTTTACTATTTTAAATGTTATACTGTATTAATCATGTATTTCATGTATTCTGATTAAGTATTATCTTGTATTCTTGTATTATTATACTTGTTGTGTAATAATAAGTAACTTTCTAAAAAATAGTAGGTTTCCTAAAACAGAAAGTTTCCAAAAAAAGAAAGTTTCCAAAAATAGAAAGTTTCTATAAATAGATTAGTTTCTAAAAATAGATCAGTTTCTAAAAATAGTAAGTTTCATGAAATGGAAAGTTTCCATATTTAGAAATAAGCTGGATTAATAAGCTAATAATATAAGTTTAAGTTTACTGGTTAAATATCATAAGTCATGTAATAATAGTATAGTATAATGTCATGATAATTAAATAAACTATAGGTTATATGATTTAATTAAATAAAGGCATGATTTAATTAAGACATATTAAAATACTTAGGTTAATCATGTATTAATAATTTACTAATTATAACCTAAGTCATGATTTATTAATTAATTATAGTCCATGTTTTAATAATTAATTATTACCATAGTCTAAATTAAATGGTAAAACTTAGGTTAAAAACAAGTATTATTTGTTAAAAATAATATAACCTAAGTCATGATTAAATTAAATTAATTACTAGTCATGTTTTAATTAATTTAAATTTTCTTAAAAAATAATATAACTTGTAAAAATGTACAACTTGTAAACATTAATCCCGTGACCGAACCCGTGTTTTAGTTTAGACCGAACTATGAACCGAACCGAACCGTGAACCAGACCGAACCGTGAACCGGAACGAACCATGAACCGGACCGAACCGGCCCGACAGTGGCTAAACCGGTCTAGCCGGCAGCCATTGCCGTGGCATGGCTAGCCACTGCTGGTCCAAAAGCAACACTGGCTACTAGCTGGTGGTTCCCCTGTTCTCGTTGCGGTTCCCACTGCCAAGGAAAAACAACCACCGGCTTGAGCCGGTGGTGCTGCTGCGCTGCGCCGAAACCCACATCAAACGACAAGGCCACCCCGACGCGAGTCGGGGTCCTTCATTCCTTGCGACCGAGCCACGAAGACCACGTCGAGACCACAAAGTCTCAGCTGTTGGTGAAACGTGAGACCACCGAGAGCTTCGGCTCTCGGTTTGCGTGCGTTGGCCGAACAACCCCACCAAAACCCCCATTTATTACATGTTTCTTGATTGATCTCCATGTTTAATATGTTTAATTATGTTTTTAAATATAATCATGAACATAATTAAAGAAAATAAAATAAAAGATCAAGGTTTTGATGTTTACCGAATACGTGATCGAATGAAACTAAGAACGCTAACACGAATTACCCGAATTAAACGAAAACAACCACTCCCTTGGTGTGGTGTATAGCCGGCGGCAACAAGGAGAGAAAGGAAAAGAGGCTAGGGTTTTTCTTGTTTGTAAAAATAAATGAATTATGTTTCATGTGTTTTTCCATTTCCCTAATTTAGTCAAAATCAAATGGGCTTGTCCCTTTTCCCTTCTCTTGTCCGCGGCTACTAGGGCCCACGAGGGCTTACTGGGCTTTGTTCATGTTTAAATAATTTACATGTTCATTCGTTCATATATTCGTGTTAGTTCGTGGTTAAATGTTAGTGTTATAAATAATACTTGTACGTAATCAATATTTATCGTGTGATAATAAACATATACTTAGTTGGTATGTTCGTGTTTTAATGTTCGTGATTACATGATCGTGATTATAATTATTATGATTAATAGTTATCGTGTAATACCACGTACGTAATAATTATCGTGTACTAACACGTATGTAGTTTCTGAATTTAATATTCGTGACACGTGTTCATGATATAAAAGGAAAGTTTTAATTTGTTCGTAGTGTACTGTTCATGGCATTTAGATGCGCGTTTTACAACTCTTCCCCCCTAAAAAGAATAATTCGTCCCCGAATTAGAGATAACGTAAACTGAAAAAGGAACATACCCGAATCAAAACTTGAAATGAGGGTAAGAAGCCCGGATATACTCCTCTGTTTCCCAAGTGGCTTCAGCTCGGTATGATCCCTCCAAAGGATTTTGACGAATGGAATCGTCTTCTTCCTCAACTCGTTCCTGTCTGTCAAGAACTCGTTCGGGTTTCTCGATGAAGGTAAGATCTTCACGAATCTGTTCAAGTGGATACTGAACCTTATGAAGGGGATGATACTTGTATCCTCTGAGTAAGGACACATGGAATACGTCATGAACGTGAGAAAGCTGCAGAGGTAACGCTAAACGATACGATACTTCACCGACTTGCTTGATGATATCAAACGGTCCGATGAATCAAGGACTGAGTTTTCCTTTGATTCCAAAACGTCTAACACCATGTGCTGGTGATACCTTAAGATGACATGATCTCCCACGTTGAAATGCAAATCCCTACGATGCTTATCGGCGTAACTCTTCTTACGTGCACGACCTTCTTGTAATTTCGCCTTAGCTACAGCGACCTTCTCGTTGGTCAAATCTATCATCTCTGGACCTTCAAGTGTTCCCTCACCAACCTGATCCCAGCAGATTGAGGCGCGACACTCTCTGCCATACAACATCTCAAACGGTGCACACTTGATGCTGGCGTGCCAACTATTATTATATGAAAACTCTACCAAGCAGATATAATCGTTCCAATATCTTGTCCATTCTAAAGCGCATGCTCGAAGCATGTCTTCTAATGTCTGAATGGTTCGCTCTGACTGTCCGTCTGTTTGAGGATAAAAAGCCATGCTAAGCTTAAGTTTGGTCCCCCAAGCTTTCTGCAGACTCCTCCAAAATCGCGAAGTAAACCGAGGATCTCTGTCCGAGATGATACTGGATGGAGCACCATGAAGTCTCATGATCTCCTTCTTATATGTGTTAGACAATTTGCTAACTGGATCGTCCTTGCGGATTGGTAAGAAATGAGCTGACTTGGTAAGTCGATCAACGATAACCAAAATTTCATCATGCTTCCTCTTGGTATGCGGAAGTCTGATGACAAAATCCATGGTGATCTTGTCCCATTTCCACTCTGGAATGTCTAATGGTTGTAGTAGACCACTAGACCGCTGATGCTCGATCTTAACCTGCTGACAGGTAAGACATTTGGATACATAAGTAGAAACATCCTGTTTCATACCACTCCACCAAAAGTATTGCTTGATGTCGTGGTACATCTTGGTTGAACCAGGATGAATGGAGAATGGGGAGCTATGAGCTTCAGCCAATAACACTTCATTGAGTCTAAGTTCACCAGGAACACAAAGTCTAGTGCCCTGCCATAAGATATCTTCGTCACATAACCAAAACTCCGTCTGCTGCTCTATGTTCTAAATAATTGCCCAGATTTCACGATCATCTTTTTGAGCTTCCTTGATCCTAGAGAGTAATTCAGGTTCCACTCTGAGATCAGCCCAGTAACCATGTTGTTTACGCACCATGATCTCAATGTCTAGCCCTATTTTAATGTCGTTGATCATACCCAACTTCCTACTATGAGCATCTGCCACAACATTCGCCTTGTCGGGATGATACTACAGATTAATGTCATAATCCTTCAATAGCTCTAACCACCTTCTTTGCCTCATATTTAGTTCACGCTGAGTGAAGATGTATTTCAGGCTCTTGTGATCTGTAAAGATATCATATGATTCGCCATACAAGTAGTGCCTCCATATTTTCAATGCAAACACGACTGCTGCAAGTTCCAAGTCATGCGTAAGGTAGTTCTCCTCATAAGGCTTAAGTTGCCGTGCATAAGTAATCACTTTCCCATGTTACATGAGAACACAGCCAAGTCCCTTCCCTGAAGCGTCACTATAGATTTGAAATCCACCTGTACCATATGGAAGAGTAAGAATCGGTGTAGATACCAGCCTTTTCTTTAGGTCTTCAAAGCTCTTCTCTCTTTCTTCAGTCCAAATGAATTTCTCCCCTTTCCGCATCAGTTTGGTCAATGGCAGTGGTAAACAGAAAAAGTTATGTACGAACATATGGTAGTAACCAGCTAAGCCTAGGAAACTGCGAACTTTAGTCGGTGATGTCATTCTTGGCCACTTGGTAATAGCCTCAACCTTTGCTAGATCCATGGTTATTTCTTTTGCGGATACTATGTGGCCTAGGAATGCCACATTACTTAACCAAAATTTGCATTTGCAGAACTTGTCATACAACTGCTTCTAGCGAAGTATTTTTCATATTGTACGAAGATGGTCTTCGTGTTCCTCCTTTGACTTAGAGAAAATCAGAATATCATCAATGAAGACAATGACGAACTTGTCTAGAAACTCATGGAAGATACGGTTCATTAAGTCCATAAAAAAAACTAGAGCATTGGTAAGGCCAAATGACATGACTACAAATTTCTAGTGCCCATAACGTGTACAGAAAGCAGTCTTGGCGATGTCCTACTCTTTCACCCGTAACTGATGATAGCCCGACCTCAGATCAATCGTGGAGAAATGTTTGGCCCCTTGGAGTTGGTCAAACAGATCATCAATGTGTGGTAAAGGATATCTATTCCTGATGGTGATCTTATTAAGCTCAAGATAATCGATGCAGAGATGCATTCTGTCGTCCTTCTTCTTTACGAATAAGACCGGTGCACCCCATGTAGATGCACTAGGTCGGATGAAACCTCGTTCCAAAATTTCCTATAGTTGTTCCTTTAACTCCTTCAATTCTATGGGATCCATGCGATAAGGAGCCTTGGAAATTGGCTCAGGTCCTGGGATGAGCTCAATATTAAAATCTACCTCACGACAGGTGGTATGCCCGAAATTTCTTCTGGAAATACGTTTGGAAATTCTGACACGATCGACTGATTCTGGATAGATGGAGATTCAACCTCCATATCATGAACAGTAGCTAGGTAGCCCTCGCAACCATGTGAATGTAATGCACGTGATTGTAAGGTTGAAATTAATTGAACAGACCTTGCAGGTATAAAACCGTTGTGAATGTACTCTGGTGCGATTACATCACCGAAGATGACCCGATATGAGTGGCAGTCAATGGTGGCGTGATGTTTGGATAGCCAGTCTATGCCTAATATCATGTCGAAGTCGCACATGTCCAATGGAAGTGCGTCAACTGGACGAATCTTGTCGTCAAACTCGAGGGGAAGACCCTTGTACCCATGTGTTATGCGTATAGAGTCCCTTAAGGGTGTGGAAATGTTTAAGACATTTTATAATGGCATAGGGGATATCCTAACACTCTTGGCATAAACACTAGAGATGACCGAATGAGTAGCACCCGTGTCAAATAATACGCATGCAACTTGACCATACATATACAAGATTCCAGTGATGGTACCTGTTGACTTGTTGGCCTAATCACGCGAGGTTGTGTACACACCCGTCCAGTAGTTAGAGGTGGCTTGGAGTCGGCATGTCCAGATGTGCCCTCTATCTCACCCTTATGGCAGTCCTTCATGCGATGGCCTGGCTGGCCACACTTGAAGCAAGCATGGCTATCACGGCGACACGACCCTGGGTGCCTGCGGTTGCATATAGTGCAGAGTGGGTGAGTATACCCTCCAACAAGTGCCCTAGCTGGCTGGGAGCCTGTTTCAGAAAAGTATACGTGAGACATGGTTAATGGGTACAAACAAGACAATGCAGAAAATCGTAAGACATGATACCAGCTATAGCTGCACGGTTAGGCTGTGAACCTCTGTGTTCCTACTCCCTTCCGTTGCCATGATTTCTGGTAGAAGATGTTGAAGTGTCAGAATTATGAATCATAAAGCATGTAACATAAGAAATGAGTAAGTTAGGGACCGGTTGTTGTTGGAGTTGTTAGCGTTGTTACGGTAATTGTCATTATCGCCACACCTATCCGAAGAGAACGGTCTTGGGTCTGTCCGTTACCCTTGTGCTGACTCTGTTGTTGCTGAGTGGCCGGTTGGGACCGCTCCCCAGTCTTTTTCCTGAAAGATGCAGTTGTATTGAGAAAGATAAATATTTGGATAGTACTGAATGAATTGAAATGATCACCGATGAATGACGATATTTACCTCTTGTCGGGTCTCTCTACCTCTCCAAACTCATCCCTCTCTTGCAGCATCTCCAACTTAGGAGCTGCAACTACTACTTGTGCCACCGTGTTAAACGTAGCACACACCAAGTTATTGGCGACCAATGTACAAAGAGCCCAACGAAGGTGGTACGCTTGCTCCTCTATAGTCCCTGCTGCTGCGCCAAGGAATCCAGCCAAACTAAGAAACCTCTGCATAAACTCATTGCTGTTCTCCCCAGCTCTCTGCCTAATCCCATGATACTCCCTCTTAAGCTTATCTTGCTCAGCCTTTGGGAAGAACTTTCCCATAACCATCTCCTTGAACTGTGCCCAAGTCAAGCCAGCCACCCAATTGTCGCCTCCCTCCGATTGTTTCACTAACTTCCACCATCTAAGCACGTCCCCTTCAAACTTGTAACAGGCTAAACTTGCCTTAAAGACAGGGTCACATCCCATCACATCAAAGATCTTCTCAATGTGAGCTAGCCAACTCTCAGCCTCATTGGGTCTGTCAGTCTTCTCGAAGGATCGCGGACGCTGCTTGTTGAATTGCTCCAGCCATGTGATCTGTGTAGCAGGAGGAGGATCTGATGCTGGTGCTGGTGCTGATTGTTGGCTGCTTTCACCTCGGCCCGAATTTCATTCCTCAGTTGAGGAAGCATGCCCTGCATCGTAGCTTGAACTGCTGCATTGAGTTGCTATTATTCACGTGTGAGAACCATCTGACAGTATAAAACAAAATGCATGATTAAACTGATTAAAACATAATATATATACATGAAAAAAATTATGCATATAAACATGAAATTTTTGTATGCATGAAAACAGTGTATGAATGCATGATGATGAAATGACATGGGTTTGGGTGAACGCTTTTGGGTGAACGCTTTTGGGTCGGTTCACCTAAACAAAATGACATGACGAGGATGAACGCCTATGGTTTGGTTCATCAAAACAAAAATGATTCGATTAAAAGCACATGCGACTAAATATGGCCAGTCTTGTACCAACCATTACTTAGTCAAAATTCCTGCAACAATGTACATGAATAAATGTATGAAAACAATTGTCAGTTCTAGGAAGACCATGGTGATTATCCACTAATTATAGGTCATGTTTTTAAGAGCCTTCAGGTCGAAGCCTTGGCTCTAATACCATAATTGTAACACCCTATTTTGGTAAATGGAATGTCAAGCGTAATTATGGCGTGTCATCAAAGCATGCAAGGTAAATGTCTAAAAACATTAAATGATCATGAATGGAAATACCGGAAACAAACATCGGTAGTCCAAGTCTAAGCTCATCACATATGAATATATGTACTGAAATGGAAAAGGACTAACCAAAGAAATAAGTAGCATAATGTATGAAAAAATGCATATAGTAGTGAAGGCTAGATAGCTTCCAATCCGTATGCACATACTCTTAAAGTCTACGAGCGCCCTTGAGTACCTACCGTTTGGGAACATGAAAGGAAATCAGCTGATCATAGCGCCCTGTGAACGGATATACAAGTATAACATGAAATGACATAAGCATGAAAGACTAATAGCAACGGAAATGTATAAGTCCTAGATAACCTAGAACATGTTTATAAAACTGGTTTTATAGTTTGAAAAGACTTATGTTTTTATATGAAAATCTGTAATAATTAGCCAATAGCCCATATAGGTCATGAGGTTCCACCGTGCATGAATACTTGGAGGGGAGAACTCGTCATGCAGTTAGAGGGGTTGCCTCTAATTAATAAGTCTGGGTAGGAGGGATCAACTCCTTGTGAAGGATGCAAGGTACACATCGCATTCACTATGAAAATCCTGTAAAACATGCAACTAGGATGCACCCATACGCCCCACATGATAATAAATATAGGCCAAAACTGAAAGGGACGCCACGAGCAATCACTCCGCCGTGTGGAAGTCATAACACTGGTGCCTCTAGTGTTATGGTTATGGTACCTCCATAACTAGGTGACACTGGTCATGCATGTATATGGCTTAGGCATTTAAACTAAAATAAGTAATCAAATATATAAAACAATACTAGGAAAACAGTTGGCTGCAAATGAAGAATCCTAATAAGGAAAGCATGTCCATACTGAAGGACGGGAAATCCGTACCTTGTGTCCAGTGAACGAGGAAAGACGAAAGGATGAATAGTCCTACTCCGGCCTCACTAATGCTACATAAATAAGGGACATGTATAAGTATTCCGACTACTGAGTACGTAACTGATTATAACACGTCTTAGCTTGTTTTATATGTTCTTATCTTGTTTTACTGTTTTAAATGTTATACTGTATTAATCATGTATTTCATGTATTTTGATTAATTATTATCTTGTATTCTTGTATTATTATACTTGTGTAATAATAAGTAACTTTCTAAAAATAGAAAGTTTCCTAAAATAGAAAGTTTCAAAAAAAGAAAGTTTTCAAAAATAGAAAGTTTCAAAAATAGACCAGTTTCTAAAAATAGTTCAGTTTCTAAAAATAGTAAGTTTTCTGAAATAGAAAGTTTTCATATTTAGAAATAAGTTGGATTAATAAGCTAATAATATAAGCTTAAGTTTACTCGTTAAATATCATAAGTCATGTAATAATAGTATACTTTATTATTAATGTCATGATAATTAAATAAATTATAGGTTATATGATTTAATTATAAAAAGGCATGATTTAATTAAATTAAGACATATTAAAATACTTAGGTTAATCATGTATTAATCATTTACTAATTATAACCTAAGTCACGATTTATTAATTAATTATATTCCATGTTTTAATAATTAATTAATACTATAGTCTAATTTAAATGGTAAAATACTTAGGCTAAAAACATGTATTATTTGTTAAAAATAATATAACCTAAGTCATGATTAAATTAAATTAATTACTAGTCATGTTTTAGTTAATTTAATTTTTCTTGAAAAATAATATAACTTGTAAAAAAGTACAACTTGTAAACATTAATCCCATGACCGTACCCGTGTTTTAATTTAGACCGAACCATGAACCGGACCGAACCGCGAACCGGACCAAACCGTGAACCGGACCGAACCGTGAACCGGACCGAACCGTGAACCAGACCGAACCGTGAACCGGACCGAACCGGCCTGACAGTGGCTAAACTGGTATAGCCGGCAGCCACTGCCTTTTGCTTGGCTAGCCAATACTGGACCAAAAACACCACTGGCTGCTAGCCGGTGGTTCCCCCTGTTCTCGCTGTGGTTCCCACTGCCATGGCAAAATAGCCACCGACTTGAGCCGATGGTGCTGTTGCGCTGTGCCGAGACCCACAGCAAACCACAAGGCCACCCCGACGTGAGTCGGGGTCCTTGGTTCCTTGCGACCGAGCCACGAAGACCACACCGAGACCACAAAGTCTTGGCTGTTGGTGAAATGTGAGACCATCGAGACCTTCGGCTCTCGGTTTGCGTGCGTCAGCCGAGCAAACCCACCAAAACCCCCATTTATTACATGTTTCTTGATTGATCTCCATGTTTAACATGTTTAATTATGTTTTTAAATATAATCATGAACATAATTAAATAAAATAAAATAAAAGATCAAGGTTTTGATGTTTACCGAATACGTGATCGAATGAAACTAAGAACGCAAACACGAATGACCCGAATTAAAAGATCAAAATCAAACAACCACTCCCTTGGTGTGGTGTATTGTCGGCGGCAACTAGGAGAGCAAGGAAAAGAGGCTAGGGTTTTTCTTGTTTGTAAAAGTAAATGAATTATGTTCCCTGTGTTTTTCCTTTTCCCTAATTTAGTCAAAATCAAATGGGCTTGGCCCTTTTCCCTTCTCTTGTCCGCGACTACTAGGGCCCACAAGGGCTTACCGGGCCTTTTTCATGTTTAAATAATTTACGTGTTCGTTCGTTAATAAATTCGTGTTAGTTCGTGGTTAAATGTTCGTGTTATAAATAATACTTGTACGTAATCAATATTTATCGTGTGATAATAAATATATACTTAGTTCGTATGTTCTTGTTTTAATGTTCATGATTACATGATCGTGATTATAATTATTATGATTAATAATTATCGTGTAATACCAGGTACTTAATAATTATCGTGTACTAACAATAATAAGTGTGTAAACACTTATCCTTTTACCACTTAAAACAATGAAAAACGAGACCAAAACGTGCAATTAATATCGTAAATATCGGAATAATACGTCGTTTTTGTTTTTGTTGTGAAATAGGTACAAAAGATCAAAAGGAAAGAAAACACGGGATTTCACGGTCATTTATCGAAGAAAAAGTCAAAGATAATGTCAAAGGAGCAAAAAGTGCCAAAAGAATGAAGTTTGG
Organism: Glebionis coronaria; assembly: GCA_025667525.1. Lineage (NCBI taxonomy): Eukaryota > Viridiplantae > Streptophyta > Magnoliopsida > Asterales > Asteraceae > Glebionis > Glebionis coronaria. The sequence goes on from CM046874.1 coordinate 177,931,831, forward strand.
AGGGTTAAGGATGAAGATTTGATGAAGATTTTACAACAAGGACCATTTTTTCCATTCTCCAAAATCCACTAATAAGCCACATTGAAGAGTATAAAATAACGAAGCCAACGGTCCCGACCTTGCGTTGTAACTCCTCACGGTTTGCTTTCTATGAATTTTTAAAATTTATTAAGTTTTTAAATTAAATAAATATATTTTAATAAATAAATAATATATATAATATAAATAAAAAATATATTTTCGCAAATTAATAAATATAAAAATAAAATAAAGTTTTATAAAAAATATAAATATTTTTTCGTATATTATTATTATTATTGTTATTATTATTATTATTATTATTTTCTCATTTTTTTCTTTTTTTTCTTATTATTATTATATTAGTTTATTAAGATAATAGGATTTACAATAAATTAGTGGGAAGCCGAGATACTATCTGGGCCCCCACTCCTCTAGCTATAGCAAATCCTATCCTATTAAAAATGTGAACAGCAGCGCGTGCACCAATATCTTGAGTCATGGAGAATCTTCGGATCCGCTTTAGTAAGTTATATATTTAATAGGATTGGGTTTGCTATTGCTAGAGGAGTGGGAGCCCAAATTGTTTCTAGGCTTCCCACAAACTTTTTGTAAATCCTATTATTCTAATAGAGTGATTATTATTATTATTATTATTATTATTATTATTATTATTATTTATTTTTTTATTTATAATAATAATAATAACAATAATAATAATAATAATAATAATAATAATAATAATTATATTATTATTATTATTATTTATTTTTTTATTTATAATAATAATAATAACAATAATAATAATAATAATAATAATAATAATAATAATAATAATAATAATAATAATAATAATAATAATAATAATAATAAAATAATAATAATAATAATAATAATAATTATTATTATTATTATTATCATTAAATAAACAAGTCAAACAAGGTCAATGTTGTGCCAATCAAAAATGAAACCGTCAAGTATTAAATTTGGCATATGTAAACTTGAAGGGCTGCTCAGCTCAGCTGGCAGCCCTTTGACACTTAAGGTCGCGACCCAAATAGCCCAAGTTTGATTATGGGCGAGGTATAGGCTGGGGATTATATATCCTATGCCACGTGGCACCCTCTTAGTGGTCCATGTGGCCGACCTGAACCAAAACCAGACGGACCCGAACCAGACCAGAACCGAACCTGACAAGAGGAAATTGGACGTTGATAGGAAGAAATCAAGCGTTGTCAAGACAAGCGTTGACAGGAAGAAGTCAAGCGTTGATAAGAAGAAATCAAGCACTGACAGGATACTTAGTGTACACGTTTAATGTTTCTAGTATGTTTCTAGTAATATATGTTTGACAATGTATTTATTATGTTTATCTTTACCTAAAATAGTTGATACGTAGACTCTTGTACAAGGTTCTTTAATATATAAAAGGAGGACTTTAGGTTTTAGTTTAATATATGTTTTACACTTTCATTGTACGCAAGTTTGATTAATCACAGTGAAAGTTTGGTTTATCTTGTTTGCGTGTTCTTGTTTAAGTATTAATTCCGCATAATACTTGAATTGTTTCATATACAACAAAGTTTCTTTACGTGTTTAACTTGATTTAATCTCGTTTACACAAGCTAAATCGATCTAAGTTTGGGATCAACAAGTGCTATCAGAGCTTGTTGAGAAACTTTGATCTAAAGAACACAAAAACCCTAAATCGCCAAAAACCCTAATTTTCAAGAAACCCTAAAATTCAAACAACATGTCTACTCCAGAGTTAACAGCCTCCTCCTCAATCTATAACATCAAGATTCCCATGCTAGACCAAGACAACTTTGAGCTGTAGAAGTTCAATTTTGAGCAGTATCTTCAAATCCATGACCACACCCTATGGGAAATTATTGAATATAGAAACACATTCAATAAGGCTGCCAAGATCCTAGCTGCTATCACTCTAAGATCAACTCCAGGCTCAAGTGTTGAGGATCGAAAAGAAAAACCTGAAGATGGAAGAGTTGTCTCAGCTGAGGACGTTGCAAAGAGAATGAATGATATGAAAACCCTAAGCATCCTCAAACTTTCCTTGGGACAACAAAATCAGCACAAGTATAGGGGCTATGATTCTGCAAAAGATCTTTGGCCAGCCCTTCAAGTTCCTTATGGTGGTAATGATGATATTGCCTCAGAGAAAAAGAAGCAACTCTTGCATGAGTATGTTGTATTTAAAGCCCTTCCCAATGAAAAGCTAAGTGGAGTGAGAAGCAGACTTCTTGACATTATAAGCAAGTTGTCATTTATGGGAACAGTGCATGATGATGCTGATATCGTCACCACTTTCCTTAAAAGTCTTGGTGATGCATGGAAGATTGAAGCAAGGTCTATGATTACTAATAATACTCACAAAAGTTCCACCTTTGATGATGTTTACAATAAACTGAGGCTTGTAGAAAGTGAAATCCTTTTGGATCAAGGAAGCAAGTCTACCAATGGAAATATGGCATTCTTCTCACACAGTGAAGGTCAATTTGATCAAAGGGAGTCATACATGCACCCATTACTGGATCACCTTGTGTCAACGTTGGATCAAGCTTTGCCAGCGCTTCACATTCAGACGCTGACACATACAATGTTGACTCACCAAGAGTTAAGCCTGCTGGTATTGATCTAGATAAAGTGTGTGCATACATTGCTTCATTGCCCAATGGTTCAGTGATTACATATGAGGACCTTGAGCAAATTAGTGATGAGCACTTGGAAGAAATGGACATAAAGTGAAATATGGCATTTGCTAGCATAAGGGCCAATAGATGGAATAGAAGATTCAGGAAGAAGATGACTATTAATGCTAAAGACACTGCTGGGTTTGATAAATCCAAGGTTAAGTGTTACAATTGCCATAGAACGGGTCATTTTATGAGAGGGTGTAGATCTCCTAGAAGATCTGATGCTGGAAAGCCTTCAAGCCAAATCGTCAAGGTTGAAGATACAAAAGCTATGGTTGTCATGTAAGACATAGATGGTGTTGGCTGGGATTGGAGCTTTTTGGCCAAGGATGTGGAAGAGAACAAGGCCTTGGTTGCAGAAAAGGAGGAAGAGGATCATGTTCACTATGCTCTCATGGCACATTCTTCATCTTCATCAGACAATGAGGTATATGATGATGCATTTTGTAGTAAGGGTTGTCGTCTAAACACTGAAAAGCTTAACAAAGAAGTTTTAAAATTAACATCAGATGTTTTTGAAGAAAAATGTAAGTTATCTAATTATCAACTTGCTCTTACTCAAACTGAAAAGACTGTGGCTGAATATAAGAAAATGGAGTTTGACCTAAAAGATCAAATCAATGTTTTAACTCATGATCTAAATGCTAGTGTTGAGGTTAGGAACATCTTGGAGAGATCCAATGGTGTTTTACAAGCTAAGTTAGATGAGGCTGTCAAAAACAAAGATAATGTAGATCTTAAAATTCAAAAATTTGATAAAGCTTCACAAACCCTAGAAAAATGTGTGAATGAACAAAGGGATTCTAGGGATATGAGTGGGATTAGGATGAAAGAATATGGTGGTATTCCACAACCTGCTGGGAACTTTTATGGTGTCCTTAGAAAGGATTTATCTTGGACTGGTATACCAGAACTCCAAGAAGAGGAATTTATCCCTCCACCAAGAGTTGTTACTCTAGTAAAGGAGTACAAGAAGAAATTGACTGATTTGAACCAATGGAAGAAAGCCAACCCTACTTTTTTTATTAAGGGTGGCATGCTTAGTGACAGCCCAAATGAGTCAACACCCATAAAAGTGACCAATCCTAGTACTGGAAAGACTGTTGACCTTGGCTTAAACGTTGATAGAAAACCTAGAATTAAATATGCAGAGATATATTGAAAACCTAGGTCACCAAAAAGTCAAGCTAGTGATAATGGAACAGGTTTCTTCTCATCTAGACCTAGAGTTATGTGTAGAAAAGCTTGTTATACTTGTGGAAGCTTTTCACATTTGGCTTATAAATGTGTAAATGCTTCAAAGGTCAATGCTGATAGAAAGTCAACCATGGTCAAACCCAAACCTTTTGTCCAGCAAAGTCCACAATTCATTAGACCAGCCCTATTCTTTACTAAAGGGTCTAATACTTATGGACAAAGGCCTTTTTAGAAGACCAATACGTGGTCTAACAGACAATGGGTTCCTGTATCAAACCCTAGGTTTGACGCTGATAAGGGTAACTTCAGCGTTGACAAGAACAAATTAAACGCTGACAGGAATGTTTCCAACGCTGCTAGACCAAGTAATGCCAAATACTTGTAACCAAAGGGAAGGGGGTCTAAAGCTTCTTCCAGTTTATTTTGGAGACCTAAACAAGACCAAAACCCTAATTCAGATGGGATTTCTATGACCTGTAACAGATTTCAGTATATTTCAAAGGTCATAACTAAACCAATTGGGGTTAACTGGGTGTTTAATCTAAAAAGGGATGAACAAGGGGTTGTCATAAGGACTAAGTCTGTTCTTGTTGAACAACCAAATGAATCATCTGCTCAGGCTTGGGTTCCCAAAGAAAACTAATTTGTTTTCTTTATATGCAGGGCATTCAAAAGTAGGTTAATGATTATGGCTATTGGGATAGTGGATGCTCTACGCACATGACAGGGAAGGAAGACTACTTGACAAACTTCACTCCCATTAAAGATGGTTACAAAGTGTATTTTGGAGGCGGATATGGGACTATCATTGGCAAAGGCACGCTTATCACCAACAATTTGCGTTTTAAGAACGTATTTCTGGTAAAAGAACTTGACTATAATCTATTTAGTGTATCACAGGTGTGTGATAACAAAAATAAGGTTCTTTTCACTGATACTGAATGCTTGGTGTTGAGCAAAGATTTTAAAATATCTGATGAGAAATTCATTGATTATAGAACACCTAGGCATAAGGAAATTTATAATGTGAATCTTAAAGGAATTAGGATGAATAATAATTTGTCATGTCTATATGCTAAGGCTTCAGTTGATGAGAGTAATCTTTGGCACAGAAGGTTAGGGCACATTAATTTTAAGAACATAAATAGACTTGTGAGACATGGTTTAGTTGATGGTTTGCCTGAAAAGGCTTTCCACAATGACCACTCTTATGTTGCATGTCTTAAAGGCAAACAACACAAAGTCTCCTTTAAGTCTAAACCTGTGCATTCTAGTTCTAAACCACTTCACTTGCTGCATATGGACTTGTTTGGTCCTACTAATATAGAAAGCTTAAATGGTAAATCCTACTGTTTTGTCATCACTGATGATTTTTCTAGATTTACTTGGACTTTCTTTTTAGCTTTGAAAAGTGAAACTTATGATATTTTGATTAACTTTATTACCCAGTTAGAGAAAAAGACTGGGAATGAGGTTAAGATACTTAGAATTGATAATGGTGGTGAGCTTAGAAATAAGTTGTTAGATGACTTTTGAGCCAAGAAAGGGATTGCTAGAGAATTTAGTATAGCTAGAACCCCACAACAAAATGGGATGGCTGAGTGGAAAAATAGAACACTCATAGAAGCAGCTAGGACTATGTTGGTTGATGCTCACTTCCCCATAGCATTTTGGGCTGAGGCTGTGAATACAGCTTGTTATGTTCAGAATAGGGCATTAATCAACAAGATTCACAACAAGACACCTTATGAGCTATTTTGGAGTAGGAAACCTAATATTGGTTTTCTTAAACCCTTTGGTTGTCATGTAGTTGTTTTAGACACTAGTGATGCCTTAGGAAAGTTTAGTTCTAAAGGTGATGAAGGCTAGTTTATGGGTTATTCGGTGCATAGTAGAGGATATAGAGTTTACATTAAGAAAGAAAAACGTATACTTGAAAAGGTACATGTTAGGTTTTTAGAAAGTAAACCTAGTGATCCTGAGAGTGGACCTAATTGGTTATTTGACTTGGAACCTCTATCTAGAACTTTGAATTATATGCCTGTTACTAATCCAGACATTGTGAAGGTAACTTCAAATGTTGTGGAAGAACCAGTTGTTGAAATTTCAGGTATACAGGTTGATAAGGAGGTTGGATCACAAACAGACAAATCAGCACCCATACTTCAGTATGTTACCATTCCTATATGAACAGATGCATTTGCTGCTGCTGCTGCTGGAAAAGAGAAAGGTGGTCCACAAGTATCACCAGTTGAAAACATGCATGATTCTTCAAGCGCTGACAAAGGAAAATCTGGTGCTGACAAGACAAATTCAGGCGTTGATGGCTCAAACGTTGACAACCCTAATTTTGGCGTTGACAAATCTTTTGACCATTTATTCTCTTCCAGTGTTTTTGAACAAGGTGAACCTTCAAACAGAAATGGAGAGGTTCATTCAGATGATGATAGAAGAGAATTTGAAGAAGATATTGGCAACTTGGAGACTGAAGTTGATGATAACACAATAATTGAAGGATGAGTACTTACATCTACCATGAAGAATCATCCTTCTTCTTTAATCATAGGTGATGTGATGACTCATGTACAAACTAGAAGGTCTCATCAGACTCATGGAGGATTTATTGCCAATATTCACAAGAAGGTTGATACCCCTCTTGTTCAAGCATGTTTGTTTGCCTGTTTTCTGTCACAACAGGAACCCAAGAATATTTTTGATGCTCTCAAAGAACCAAGTTGGTTGGAAGCAATGCAAGATGAGTTTCACTAATTTGCTATTCAGGATGTTTGGGAGATAGTTGATTGTCCCAGACATGTCAGACCTATTGGGACAAGATGGGTTCTTAGAAACAAAAAGGATGAGAGAGGAATTGGGGTCAGAAACAAGGCACATTTAGTTGCTCAAGGATATACACAAGGGGAAGGGATAGACTATGAGGAGGTGTTTGCACCTGTTGCAAGGATTGAGGCAATAAGGATTTTTCTAGCCTATGCGTCCTGTATGGGATTTACAGTCTATCAAATGGATGTGAAGAGTGTTTTTCTTTATGGCAAAATTGCAGAGGAAGTTTATGTAATGCATCCTCCTGGTTTTGAAGATTTAGAACATCCAGACAAGGTGTATAGAGTGAAGAAAGCTATGTATGGACTTCATCAAGCCCCAAGAGCATGGTATGTCACATTGTCCACCTATCTGGTGGAAAATAGATTCAGACGGGTCACCATAGATCAGACTTTGTTTACAAATAAGACTGGTAAGGATTTCTTACTTGTACATGTCTATGTGGATGATATCATCTTTGGCTCTTCTAGTCCAAAGATGAGTGAAGACTTTTCCAAACTCATGACAGACAAATTCAAGATGAGTGCAATGGAGGAGATGAACTTCTTTCTAGGGTTACAAGTTCAGCAGAAAGAAGATGGTATCTTCATCTCTCAAGAAAAATATGTAGCAGAAATCTTGAAGAAGTTTGGCTTTTCTCCACATGAGAAACGGGCTAGCACACCCATGGATAGGGAACACCCTTGGGGAAAGGTTGGAGATGGAAAAGAGGTGGATGTCAGGCATTATAGGTTAATGATTAGATCATTGATGTATCTCACAGCTTCAAGACCTGACATTATGTTTGTTGTGTGTGCATGTGCACGCCATCAAGTGACTCCCAAAGAGTGTCATCTTCATGTTGTCAAGAGGATTTTTAGGTATCTTAGGTGCTATCCCACATTGGGATTATGGTATCCAAAAGATTCTCCATTAGAGCTTATTGCATATTCAGACAGTGATTATGGGGGTGACAAGTTTGATAGAAAATCCACAACTGGTGGATGATAATTTCTTGGGAGTAGGTTGATATCTTGGCAATGCAAGAAACAAACAGTGGTGGCCAATTCTACAACTAAAGCAGAGTATGTTGCTGCAGCTGCTTGTTGTGGACAAGTCTTATGCATTCAGAACCAGCTGTTGGATTATGGGTATAATTTCATGCATACCAAGATTTTTGTAGACAATATTAGTAGTTTATGTATTATTAAAAATCTTGTACATCACTCTAAAACAAAACACATAGAAATTAGACATCAGTTTATAAGAGATTGTTTTGAAAAAGGTTTAATACAACCAGATAGGGTTGACATAGAGGAAAATGTGGCTGATTTATTAAATAAACTTTTTGATACTGGGAGATTTTAATACTTGGTAACAAGTATTGTAATTATCAGTCTCACTTAATATGTGTTTTGGGGGATTATTGTAAAAGTATGTACATGATATGCATTGTTATTGGTCTTTGTACAAAATTAGATTTTCCACTTTATTTGTCTAACGCTGACAAAAGTTATTTTTCGCTGACAAGTGTTAAATTGACGTTGTCAGCAACATGTTAGTTTTGTGGTTTATGATATAATTATGCAGGCGTTGTTAGCATTGTACAAATGGATACAGAGTTGCTTATGGATTCATGGAGCATTATTTGAGCATGTTCAAGTTTATGGATGATGGTTGGAATATTTATATTCCTATCTTGACATAAATTTTTGTTGTATGCATTTTATTTGGCAACTTATGTATCATAGTTTAAGGGGAGGTTTAGGAAACCTTTAGGACTTTTTGGGTATTAATATAATACTCCTATCATATCTCTAGATTGTGTCCACTGGTGAGTATGAATTAGTTTACTAACTCATGAGGCACTGTAGCATGCAAAGTTAATATACTATGCACGCTGCCAAGACTTTTTGGCCTAGAATTGGATGTGGTCTGTTGGGAGACTTGGGTATGATTTTTATTAGGCGTACCTGGGAAGTTACAAAGGATTTTATGAGATAACTTCGCTGCTAAGAACTTTGGTTAGCAAGGGATACTTGAGGACAATTATGTCTATCTTGCTTAAGCAAGTGTGCATGATTGGACAGTGCTTGCCACCGTATGGTAATTTTCAGTCTATAGGTTATCTTCACTAGGATAAATCACTTTGTTAAGGTCCTTTTTCATTTTTATTATTTTTATTTTTGGATGTTGACAGTTTTATTTCCAAACGTTGTTAGGACCAATTTAGACGTTGACATGGCATTTTCCAACGTTGACAAGAATATAGCCGTTGAGGTGATAGGTTATTTTTGACCATTGACAAACATTGGGTTCTACCTAGTTGTTATTTTTGACAAAAATTTGGGCCGTAATTTTAGGAGTTGGTAACTTTTTATTAATGCACAAGATAAGTTATATCTTTTCAAGATTTTAATCATTATATTTTGAAAAATAACTACCTAGTTTTTGACCAATCACATGTGCCTACCTCTCTTATATATTTGGCTCATTATTTTGAAACAGGGTAACTGCATATTCTTGTCTAACTAAATTTTCACACATATTCATCTTTCATAATATCTTTCACAGCTTTCTATATCAATGGCGCCTAAGTTTAAACCGAGTGATTTGGTATTGGGGTTCAAAAGTCAGCAAAACATGGTTGCCTATTTAGAGGCTGACAACACTCTGTTTCCTCAATATACTAAGATGGTGGAGTATTTAAATGCATCCCCTCTTAGGTATGCACTTTCACATGCTCCTCTTATCCATGTCACTCATATTAAGCAGTTTTGGAATACTGTCACTTCCTCAATGGTTAATAATGTGACGACATTGACTGCTACAATCCACTGGCTTCTATGGGTGGTTACTGAAGCCTTGGTTCGCCAGGCTTTGCATCTTAATGATGCAGATGGTATAACCACCCCACCCATTGGTGAGCTAGAACAAGGACTTCAAGCTTTGGGTTATCCTTTCCCTGAAGAGGGATCTTTAAACAAATATTCAAAACAGGAATTTCCCCCAGCTTGGAAGTACTTAATACATGTCATTCTTCAATGCTTGAATCCCAAATGTGTTGCACACAATGAAATCAACCGGTCAATTGGTAGTGCCATTGTGTGTATTGCTACTGGGCAACAATATAATTTTTCTAAAATGATTTTTGATGGCATGTGTAAAAACAAGGGTAGCAAGATGACCCTTGATTACCTAAGATTTTTGCAAATGGTTTTTGATGCACAAAGGTACTGCACCAAGGATCATGATGATTTTTATACGATCCCTGTGCAAAAGAAAGCAAATTTTGGAAAGATGAATTCACCCCCACACAGAGACTTACCCCTTACCCAAGCCATGCTTGTTGTTATTGCAGCAGCAGAACCTCAACCAGACCCACAACCAGAACCAGGCCCATTACCAGAACCATCACCATCACCTCAACATATGGAAATTGACCAAGATCCCTACAACGCTGACACGTTAAATGTTGGCGTTGACACTTCAAATCCAAACGCTGACACATTTTTACAACAAACCCAAACACCCCTTAACCTTCAAACTGCTACTCAATCCACATCATCTTCTACACCCCCTGAATTTAGGTTGGTAAAACGCCCAAGGACTACTAGAGTGTTCTCCTTTAGTGGTCCTAGCCATGTTGTAGAGAGAACCACCACCACAAGTGTGGTTGGTGATATGGGTGGGGCTAGGACTATTGGTACTAGCTTAGATGCAGGCCAAGCCAGTCCTAACATCATTAAGACCCTATCCATGCCCCATGACTCTACTTTGGGAGGTCAAATTCCTATTCTAGAGGAGGGCAGATTGGAACCCTATACATTGTTGGAATTGACGGCTGTTTGTATTAGCTTGCAAAAGCAAAATGCAGACCTTGTACATACTGTCTCTTCATAAGGCCTTGAAATCAAGCAATTGAGGGAGAGGATTGTTATTTTGGAAGGTGCTAACCTTAGACGTGGAGTGAAGGATTCTTCCAAAGGGGAGGATGAGCAGATACATGTGAGTGATAAAAGGCTCACATGAAGGATAATCTTTGGGTATAGCTGAAGCTCTAACAGATTTGAAGAGGCAACCAGGTTTTGATGTTTCATTGGTTACCCCTACAAATTTGAATTTATCTTTTACTGGGATGATGGAGCAGTTCACAAGAGCGCTGACAAGAGTAGGTTGAGCGTTGACAAGCAGGTTTTTGACGCTGACAAGCCAAGCGCTGATAGGAGTAAGTTAGGTGTTGACACACATGTTTTGGACATTGATAGACCTGCAGGTATGGTTGATGTATCCCAGTCATCAGCTATGATCAAAGATGTGTCTACACAGGTACCATCATCATCTTTACCCATCATTGATATATTAGATAAGGGTAAAGGAAGTATGGTAGAAACAGTGGTTCCCAAGGATGCAGCTCAAGTCAAGTTTGATTCCATGTTGGCTGCACAACTTGAGAAAGAAGACAGGATGAAGGAGACTGCTATTGAGATTAAGGAAAGCAGTGGTGATGAGAGCACAGATTCAAGTGTCATGATTATTTAAGAACCAGAAAGGCTTGAATATGGTGATGAGTTGGCAAGGGAAAAGCTTGCACAATTGAAGAATCAGGTAGATTATGAGATGCCTGAAGTTGCTCAGATGTACTTTGCATGGGAAAATAAAGTAATAGAAAATCCAGACATGACTTTATCATATCAAATTTGGGGTTTGGAGATTTTACTCAGAGTTCAAAAAGATTACAAGGTGATTCAGAAGTATAAAGCTAGTAAAGTTCTTGAACGGACCAAGACAGAAAGAAGGGAGCTCTATTACATGTTGCTCATATGTCATCAAACAGGTTGGACTTTTAGAAAGTTGCAGGGATTGTCCTTTGATGAATTGGAGTATAACGCTTATCCTATATGGGAAAGTGTGCAAGAGCAGAACACTATTAGACTCCTTTCAGATGAAAGAAAGGAAGAATTTGTAGAAGATATGGAGGTCCAAAATGCTTTGGTTACACCAAGACCATTGAAGAAGGGAGTTCCTCTTGAGTTTCCAGAAAATTTGGATAGAGTGAATCCTAGTGAAGCTATTATTAGAAAGAGTACTAAGCTCTCACCCTTGGAAGCTTCACAAATGGTAGAAGTGTTACCTCATGATTCCAGAAACCCTATAGTTAGTTATGAGGAAGATGCAAGTGGGTTTTGGATGATTGACAGATATGGGAAGAAGGTACATACTTTCACTACTCTTATGTCTTTGTTTGCAAGCTTGGATAGGGAAGACTTAGCAGACCTTTGGAGGTTGTTGCAGGCCAAGTATGAGACTGAAGCAACTACTTCAGTCAATGGAATAAAGATTTGGTCAACATTCAAAAGAATGTGTGCACCAGATGAAGAAGATCCAGTTTGGTAGGATCTTGATGATGTCAGTGGACTTCAATGGCGTCTACATTCAGCAGCTGGTGTGTATCATTTGAGTACTACAAAGTTTTCTGAATATCTTCTTGTGGATGTTGAGTATCCTATGTCCAAAGAAGTTTTGAAGAAAATGGTGTCAACACAGCTGGAGATGGATTATACAAGTGACGTTGGTAAAGATTTGATTAGATATATTTATTTCCAACTTGATAAGATTTGTAAGAATCCTCCTTGTACTTAGTTTTATTCAGAAACTTGATTACTATAGTAGATATCAAGTTTAGGGGAGGATTGTTGGGAATAAAATGTAGCCAAGACACTTGGACGCTGACAAGAGGAAATTGGACGTTGATAGGAAGAAATCAAGCGTTGTCAAGACAAGCGTTGATAGGAAGAAGTCAAGCTTGATAAGAAGAAGTCAAGCACTGACAGGATACTTAGTCTACACGTTTAATGTTTCTAGTATGTTTCTAGTAAAGATATGTTCGAAAATGTATTTCTTATGTTTATTTTTACCTAAAATAGCTGATACGTAGACTCTTGTACAAGGTTCCTTAATCTATAAAAGGAGGCCTTTAGGTTTTAGTTTAATATATGTTTTACACTTTCATTGTACGCAAGTTTGATTAATCAAGCAAAGTGAAAGTTTGGTTTATCTTGTTTGTGTGTTCTTGTTTAAGTATTAATTATGCATAATACTTGAATTGTTTCATATACAACAAAGTTTCTCTACGTGTTTAACTTGATTTAATCTCGTTTACACAAGCTAAATCGATCTAAGCTTGGGATCAACAAACCAGACCGGACCCGATCCAGACCAGACCCGGTTCAGACTGGCTGACGTCAGCGATGATGTCAGTAACACGTGGCGGCGGCTGGCCAATTCCAGCACGCCACGTGTCACTAACAATGTAATTAATACAGGTACGATGTTTAGAAAAGGCAGCGCTGACAGATGATAGTCCGAGGATGACGTGGCAGCGACTGGCCAATAGGAGGATGACACGTGGCATGAACAGTGACCAGTACGAGGTGGCGAGTGTCAGACTGACGTGTCAGTCTGACACGTCAGTCTGAGGTGGCAGACAATGTCAGACGTGGTAGTTGTCAGCGGCGGCTGATCAACCAGGTGGTGACACATGGCGGCGGCGCAGCTACGTCTGTACGAGGTGGCAAGGTGCAGAGTTGGCAGTGGCGGCTGGCCAATCACAATTCGCCACGTGTCCCTGGCGATGATAACAAGTAAAAGAGATCGTGTGCCAAGCAATAAATGGCACGCATGATCCAAGAAATCGAATACCTTCTAGAAGGTGTTATTAACTAAGAAGAGAGGCCAGCTGGCTATGAGGGGCGTAACTTTTAAGCTAAGAAAAAGGAAGGAAATGACTAAATTACCCCTGATGTTGGCTGCCTATATAAAGCCCCCACTCCCTTTGTTTTTCACTAGTTTTTCCTTTATAGTTTTTTTACACATAGTAGTTTATCTTGTATTTTTCCTTTCAAAATTTTGTACTTAGCTTATTCATTATGCTTTTTCAATATTAATAAAATTAACCTTTTAGCTTATTCTCTTAGCTTATTCTCATTCTTCCTTTCTTTCTATTTTCTTTATAATCTATCTTAGTATTTGGGATTAGTTTTTATAACTTTTTTCCAAAATAGTTAGATTTAAATAAAAACTTATTTCAAGCTTATTGTTGCCTTATATTCCTAGATCTAGCTTATTGTTGGAGTAATTATTTAATTAGCTTTTTAGCTATTTAAATCTCATAAGTTCTAAGCTTAGGCTTACAACCTATTTATAAGCTAGCTTTTTAATTAAGTACTTTTAGTTTATATCTATTAGTTTTTTTAAATCTATTAGTTTTTAGTTTTTAAAATTAAAAATACTTTCATAAAACCAATAAAAAATAGTTAGATCTATTAGTTTTCTTAGTACTAATTAGTTTAGATCTATAAGTTTAAAGTTTAAAAGTTAAAGTATTTTCATATAAACATAAAAAATAGCTTAGATCTATTGGGTAGTTAATTAAATAGTGTAGATCTATTAATTTTTAGTTTTAAAATTAAAATATTCTAATAAAATCTATAAAATATTCTAGATCTATTAGTTTTATTTAAATTTATTTATATAATATTAATAGTTGCTTATTATTCTAACCTTTTGTATTTTTTGTGATCTTGGTGAATCGATCTATCAAGTCTATATTAAGAGCTTTGGTTGATTAATTTGGTTCGAGTTTGATTAGGTTGGCCGTGTACTTTACGGGCCGGGATACGCTTAGCTTAAGCTTGATTTGGTTGACCGTGTACTTTACGGGTCGTATTTTGTTGCATTTGGTAGGTCGTGTACTTTACGGGCCATATCTTGTTGTTTATGTTGATGTTGTTTTAGAGCGTTATCTTCGGACTACGGGTACAAAAATTCCCTCCTTGTTATTTTAATAGCTTAATCGTTTTAGTAATTAAATTATTTAGTTTAAATTGTTTTCATAAAATATATTTTTCATAAAAACCGGTTTAATTAGTTTTGATTATTATTATTGTTTTAAAAAAATAGATTAAAAGGTTTAAAATTTAGATTTCATTTAGATAAGCTTATTATTAGTATAAAGTTCACACCTTTTTGTGATTATTAAGCTTATTAGTATATAAAGCTTCAAGCTTTATCATCTAAAAAGATTAATAAGCTTAAAAGGTTGAAGCTTTACGCTTTATTTTTAAGTTTATCTTTGTGATTTCATTTTTGTCACTTTTACTTGTTAGTATGTGCTTGCATTAATTTAATTTTGCATTTAGATTTATTATTAGTTTTAATTATAAGTTTATTTTTCTTGCATCTAGATTTTAAATTGTAGTTTAATTCATTTGTATTTTAGAGTAATTTTATGTGAATTAATTGAGCTTTTATTTTTATATATTCCTTAGCCTAAATATTTTCCCCATTTTTAGTTTAATTAGACAATAGGTACCAAGCAATTATTATTATTAACCAAAAACAAATAAATCTTGTGTTAACTAGTAAATCAATTCGAGTCGAGTCGAGGAAAACGATATACTAAAAAACAGTTGGCGCCGCTGCCGCTTCGCTCGTTACGATTGACGATTTTTTGTGAGAGGATTTGGATTTTGGGATCCGTTCACTTTTGAACGTTATTTTTCTTGTTAAAAAATTAAAAACATAAAAAAATAAAAAATATAAAAATATATAAAAATAGAAAATCATCAAAAGCAAATTTTTCCTAAGATTTGCACCAAAAAAATTTTAAAAAATCCAAAAGTAATACTTTTCCTAGAGTATTACACCAAAAAAAATTAAGTACTATTGTTATTTTTCTTATTTGATTTCTTTCGTTTTTATTGTGAATATATATTTTTCTGAAAAAAAATACAAAAATATTTTCCTTTTACTATAAGATATTACGTATAAGAACCCCAATATATAATATTACCATAAGTATTGCTTGCAATACCCCGTATTTGGAGGCGTTCGGGTTCCTTATACGTGTATCTATCAAATAAAAATAAAGGCAAAAATAGATAAATACTTTCGTTATGCAATAATTCGAAAAAATACGAACTTTAAGGTGAATAGAAAGGCGACGTGCTATAAAAGGCCGTCTAAGGGAAGCTAGGTACTTAAGTGCTTCGCGTCACCTCATTCCCCCCGTTCACTTGTAAGTATTTTGAGATGAAAGGCTCATCGAGGGTTTTGCCACCCAAGTAGTATTACATATATATTTTTTGTAGCTTTTTGATATTGAACCTCGAGAGGGATAATCCCTTTCCTCTCAAAGTCGACCGAGGTCTCCTACCTCATTCCTCGTGTTTAGTTGTATGTGCACTCGCGCGCGTGCACACATACTGAGTGGTGTACCAACTACTTCTAATTCTTCCAAAAAGAAGAAGAAGAACAAAAAGACCGTCAATCAAGCCGATCCCGAGAATCGAGCTTTGAACAATACGATGGCAACGAATAATCGACAAATGATTAAGATTTTAAAATATCACGTTGAGGGAATTGATGACGCGATTGTGGTGCCGGATATTAGAGCGAATAATTTTAAACTATAAACAGGTTTTATTCAAATGGTTTCCGCTGCACCATTTTTAGGCCGTACTCATGACGACCCACACGCTCATATAAAACGTTTCGTACAATTGGCAAACACCGTTAAATAAAATGGGGTGCCACAAGAGGCCATTCGTTTACTCCTCTTTCTTTTTTCTCTCGAGGGACAAGCCCGGATTTGGCTTGATAAGGAACCACCCCAAAGTATCACCACATGGGTGGATTTAGAGACCAAGTTCATTAACTACTTTTTCCCACCATCACGGACCACCGCTTTAAGGAATGACATCATTACCTTTGAAAAAAAATATGGGGAAACACTGTTTTAAGGAGTTTTTACGAAAATGTCCACAACATGGTTTTACAAAAGTACATCAAATTAACATGTTTTACAATGGTTTAACTCTTAATGACCAAGACTCACTCAATAGTGCCGCGGGGGTTATTCTTCTTGTAAAATCCATGAACGAGGCTTGGGAAATCATTGAAAACAAGGGAAAAGTTCAAACCAAGAGTGTAAGGGCTACAATGGCTAGTGCTAGTGATAATGAGGTGACTACTCAAATTAAGGAGCTTACTTCAATTGTGAAACAACTTGCTTTAAGAGATAACCCTCCCACTACACATGTGAATGCTTTAAAAGAGACTTGTGAAACGCGTGAGACTTGTGGTGGACCACATTCGTACTATAATTGTAACAACGTTTACAATCAACAACAAGAAGTTCATGCTTATAACAACAATGAAAATGAGCGGATTCATTTCAAACCAAATGTTGATGTTAACCATTTGTCTTATAAGTCTAATAACTATTTGGCTCCCCCGGGTTTTGTATCTCCACAAAGACCACCCCCACCCGCCCAAAATAGGAACCAATGTCCTCAAAGAGGTAATTTACAAGGGAATTCAAATACAAGGGGTTTTAACCAAAATCAAAGGAATTTTCAAGGGCAAAACCAAGGGTTTAATAATCAAAATCAAGGCTTTAATAACCAAGGTTTTCAAAACCAAGGTTTTAATCAAGGTTTTCAAAATTATAATCAATATCCAAAGCAAGGTTCTCCTAATCAAGGGTTTAACAATCAAGCGTATAATCAAATGAACATGCATAAACCTCAAATGGACTTTGTTATACAAAAATTAACCGAACATGAGCGAACCACGAAAGAGATGCAAGAATCGACCGATAGGAAATTTATGAAAATGCTTCAAACCCTTCGTCGACAAGGTGCCCTCCCTTCTAACACCGTGACCAATCCTAGGGCTAACGTTAATGCCATCACTACTAGGAGCGGCAAGACCACCGAAGAACCTTCTTATTCCCCATCCAAACAAAGACCCAAGATTCCTTCTACTTCTACCCACCCTCCTTCACCTTTTACTTGTGAGATACCTCCCTTAAAGACTTCGTCTACACCTTATGTTCCCCCTTTACCTTAATCTTATACCACACCTTCGGTTCCCAAACCAATTCCTTCACCTTACATTTCTATCCCTCCTCCACCCAAGGATTTAAGTGAGCAATCCACTCCAAAGCCTTCATCTAAACCCAATATACCTTATCCATCAAGGTTGAGGAAAGAGAAATTGAATAATAAGGATGATATTCAAGTTTCGAACTTCCTAAAAATGTTCAAACAATTGAATTTTATTATCACCTTTGTCGAGGCTCTTGTTCACATGCCTAAGTATGCTAAGATGTTTAAGGACCTTTTAAGTGATAAGGAAAAGTTGATTGATATTGCCAATACCCAATTGAATGAGAATTGTTCCGTGATTCTTTTGAGAAAATTACTGGTTAAGTTAGGAGATCCCGGTTGATTCCTTATTCCTTACAATTTTCCGGGTGTTGAGAATTGTATGGCCTTGGCGGATCTTGGAGCGAGTATCAATCTTATGCCATTGTCCGTGTGGAAACAATTATCTCTATCCGAGCTAGTCCCCACTCGTATGACCTTAGTATTAGCTAACCGTTCGGTTGCTTATCCGGTGAGGATAGCCGAGGATGTGTTTGTAGGAGTCGAAAAATTCACTTTCCCTGACGATTTCGTCGTTGTTGACTATCAGATGGATCCCCGTGTTACCTTAATTGTGGGACGACCCTTCTTGAGGACCGGTCGTACTTTGATTGATGTAGCCGCGGGTGAGCTTATCATGAGGGTAGGGGATGACAAAATCGTCTTTAACACGGGTAAACTTTCCAAACTTCCCGATGAGCCCGAATCCGTGAATTTCATCGATGTGCTCGACGAAGCATGCGAAGAACATTTTCACGAGGCCTGTAAGAGCGGGATTTCTCATTTACCTCATGTTGAGACCGTAGCTTCTATTGCTCCTTCATTGACTCCATTGGAGAAAGTGACTTTCTTTTACAAGAATTTTAAGCAAGTTTAGGGGACGTGGACTTAAAATATGATGATTCTTCCACCGACTGGGAAGAAGACATTCGTACCATTGAGAGAATTCTCAATGAGGATCATATTTCTCCACCTACTCCTTAGGAAGTTACAAACAATGATCCAAATTTTGACTAAGCCTTCCACCGACAATCCACCGGATTTAGAGCTTAAGGATTTACCGTCTCATTTAGAATACACTTTCCTAGAAGACGATTATAAGTTACCCATCATAGTTGCTAAGGACTTAAAAGAGGATGAAAAATATCGACTTATTGAAGTGCTTAAAAATCATAAGAAAAAAATTGCTTGGAAAATCTCCGACATCCGCGGAGTTGATCCTAACTTTTGCACTCATAAATTTCTCATGGAAGATGACTTTAAACCTCGCAATCCAAAGTCAAAGAAGGGTAAACCCAAAAATTCATGAAGTTATTAAGATAGAAGTTATAAAACTTCTAGATGCCGGCATGATTTACCCTATTTCAGATTCGTCGTGGGTTAGTCCCGTCCATTGTGTGCCTAAGAAAGGCAGAATAACTGTTGTTCCCAATGAAAACAACGAGTTGATACCTACTCGACTTGTCACGGGTTGGCGAGTTTGCATAGACTATCGTAAGATCAATGATGTCACTCGTAAGGATCATTTTCCTCTTCCTTTCATGGATCAAATGCTCGAGCGTTTAGGGGGTAATGACTACTATTGCTTCTTAGATGGTTTTTCCGGATATTTTCAAATTCCTATCGATCCAAAAGACCAAGAGAAAACCACATTCAGTTATCCTTATGGAACATTTTCTTACAAAAAAATGCCTTTCGGCTTATGCAACGCTCTCGGGACTTTCCAAAGGTGTATGATGGCTATATTCCATGACATGGTTGAACAAAACTATGGAAGTCTTTATGGACGATTTCTCGGTCTATGGTGATTCTTTCTCTTCTTGCCTTGCCAATTTAGAACGTATGCTTAAACGGTGTGAAGACACTCGTCTCGTTCTTAATTGGGAAAAAGGCAATTTCATGGTAAAAGAAGGCATCGTCCTCGGTCACAAAATTTCAAAAGCCGGTATCGAAGTCCACTGTGCTAAGTTGACTTCATTGCTAAGTTGCCTCCACCTACCACCGTTAAAAGAGTTAGGAGTTTTTTAGGTCATGCGGGATTTTATCGACGTTTCATTCAAGATTTTTCTAAGATAGCTCGACCAATGACTCATCTCTTAGAGAAAGATGCTCCTTTCATCTTTTCTCAAGATTGTCTCGACTCTTTCGAACTTCTTAGAGGTAAATTAACTAAGGCACCGGTCTTAGTTTCTCCAAAATGAGAGTTACCTTTCGAGCTCATGTGCGATGCTAGTGATTTCACGGTAGGAGCGGTTTTAGGTCAACGAGTTAACAAACACTTCCAACCTATCCATTATTCTAGTAAGACAATGACGGGGGCTCAACTCTCATTATACCACTATCGAAAAAGAGCTTTTAGCCGTAGTGTATGCTTTTGAGAAATTTCGCCCCTATCTTGTGCTTTCCACCACCATCGTTTACACCGACAATTCCGCCTTGAAATACTTTTTGCCCAAGCAAGATGCTAAACCGAGACTCCTTCGTTGGGTTTTGCTCCTACAAGAATTTAAAATCGAAATTCGTGATAAAAAGGAGCGAAAAACCTAGCCGCGGATCATCTTAGTAGACTCGAGGATCCTTATCAAGGGGAACTTCCAAATCAAGAGATTAATGAATCTTTTCCCCTTGAGACCTTAATGTCTATTAATTCCAATCTTTATAATACCCCATGGTTTGTGAACATTGCAAACTATTTGGCGGGTGGTGTTCTTATCAAAGGGTTAACGTCCCAACAAAAGAAAAAATTCTTTAAGGACACCAAGCACTACTATTGGGACGACCCTTATCTTTTCAAGCAATGGGCGGATCTTATCATTCGTAAGTGTTTTGATGGCTCGGCGGCTTTACAAATCCTTGAAGCTTGCCACAAAGGACCACCGGTGGTCACTTTGGCCCTAACTACACCGCTAAGAATGTTTTCGACTCGGGATTCTATTGGCCCACCATTTATCATGACGCTCATGAAATGGTTAAGCATTGTGATGCTTTCCAAAGACAAGGCAAGATCACACATAAAGATGAGATGTAAAACCCACATGATTTTACCATGAATAGTACCCTTAGCAAACGTACGTACATATTAAAACTTTCCTTTTATAGCATGAACACGTGTCACGATTAGTAATTACAGAAGTTATGTACGTATAATTACACGATAAGCATTAAGTACGTGTTAATACACGATAATTATTATCAATAATAATTATAATCCCGAACATAAAATCATGAACGTAAGAATCACGAACATATAATTATGTATTTACGTATATTATTAATACGATAAATATCGTTACATAGAAGTATTTATAATAACACGAATAATTAATAATAACGTAACACGTAAACACGAACACACGAACATGTAATAAAATAGACACGAGAAAGGCTTTGGGTTTCCCTTTGTGTGCCCTACAAGCCGCGACACCAAGAGAGAAGGGGGCCCAACCCATGTTTTGGTTTTATTAAAAATAACAAAAAGGGAAATAATACATTACAGAGTTTTCACAAAAATTGCAAAAACCCTACCTCTTGTCTCTCTCTTGGCCGCCGACAACACAAACACCAAAGGAGGTGTTTGATTTGATTTTTGTTCAAGAAATTCTAGGAGTGTGTTCGTGTAATCGTTCTCCATTTATTCCACGCGTTTGGTAATCCGGAAAACCTTTCTCTTTAATTCTTTTTAGTTTATTATGAACACATGATCATGAGGATTAATAAACAAGAATTTAAAACATGTATAATCATGGTGGGTAAATTAAAAAGGGTTGTTTAGGGTTTGTTTGCTTCGGCCGCCACTCAAACCGAGAGCCCCATGGCTCTCGGTGTCGTTTGGTTCACACCACCAACCGAGACATATGTCTCGGTGGTGTTTGGGTTCGGTCGACAGCAGGGAAAGGCACCCCGACATGCGCCAGGGGTGTCCTGGTGGTTGGCTTGGGTCACGGCAGCACACAACAGCCCCACCACCGGCACGCAGCCGGTGGCAGACTTGGTCTGGCAGGGGGAACGCAGCGCGCAGCAGTGGGTAACCACCAGCACACAGCCGGTGGGAACTCCACTGCTAGCAGCGGCTAGCCGAGAAACAAAGACCACCGGGCAGCAGCCGGTGGTAGAATAACGAAAGCAGGGGCAACCGGCTCGGCCGGCTTGCCACTGTTTTTAAGGGTGTTTGGTTCGGACCGGTTCACGGGTTTTCACGGGTCCGGTTCACGACATGTTTAATTAATTATACGGGTCCGGTTCTTGGCTAAATTTTACAAGCTTAATTAATTTTTACAAGAATATAATTTTACAAGTTAATTGAATTAATTTAACATGGCATATAATTAATTTAATTAAAACATGAACTTAGGTTAATTATTATTTATTAGTAATACATATTATAAACGAAGCATTTAATTATTTATTTTAGACTATAGTATTAATTAGTTATTAGAAACATGGAATATAATTCATTAATAATCATGACTTAGGTTATTATTAATATAGTATTAATACATATTTTAACCTAAGTATTTTATACGCTTTAATATAATTAAATTATGCTTGTATTTAATTAAATCGTATAACCTATAGTTTATTTAACTAACAAGATATTATTAATAAACTATAATATAACTACATGACTTATGATATTAATTCAGCGTAATTCTAAATATGGAAACTTTCTAATTCAAGAAACTTACTATTTTTGGAAACTTTCTATTTTTAGAAACTGATCTATTTTAAGAAGTTAATCTTATTTTGGAAACTTTCTATTTTTGGAAACATTCTATTTTAGGAAACCTGCTATTTTTAGAAAGTTACTTATTATTACACAACAAGTATAATAATACAAGAAATACAAGTAATACTTAATCAGAATATACAGAATACATGATAAACACAGCATAACGTTAAAATCAGTCAAACAAGACATGAACATATAGAACAAGCTAAGACATGATATAAAATCAGTTACATACTCAGTAATCAGAATACTTATACACGTATATTATTTATGTAGCATTAGTGAGATCGAAGTATGACTCTCTTCTGTTCGTCTTCTTCGTTCACTGGACATAAGGTATGGATTTTACCGTCCTTTCAGTATGGACATTCTTTCCTTATTAGGATTCCCCGTTTGCAGCAAACTGTTTTCCCAGTATTTGTTATATATGTTTGATACTTATGTAAGATTAAGAGCCTAAGCCATATACATGCATGACTAGTGTCACCTAGTTATAGAGGTACCATAACCATAACATTGGAGGCACCAGTGTTATAACTTCCCCACGGCGAAGTGATCGCTCGTGGCGTCCCTTTTCAGTTTTGGCCATTATATTATTTTATTATGTGGGGCGTATGGGTGGATCCTAGTTACATGTTTAGCAGTATTATCAGAGTGAATGCGATGTGTGCCTTGCATCCTTCACTAGGAGCTGATCCCTCCTACCTAGACTTTTTAATTAGAGGCAACCCCCTCTAATCGCATGACGAGGTCTCCCCTCCAAGTATTCATGCACGGTGGAACCTCATGACCTATATGGGATATTTGGCTAATTAAAACAGATTTTCATATAAACCTAAGTCTTTTCAAACTATAAAACCAGTTTTATGAACATGAATCCAGATTACTTAGAACTTATGATATTCCGCTACTATTAGTGTTATATGCTTATGTTATTCCATGTCATACTTATATATCCGTGCACTGAGCGTTATGCTCAGCCGTTTTCCTTTCATGTTCCAAAACGGCATGTACTTAAGGGCACTCGTAGACTTTAAGCGTACGTGCATATGGATTGGAAGCTATCTAGCCTTCTCTACTTTATGCATTTCATCATACATTTTGCTACTTATTTCTATGGACATTGTTTAGTCCTTTTCCTTTTCAGTACTTATGTTTGTGTGTGATGAGCTTATACTTTGGGGTATTGACGTTTGTTTCCGATATTTCCTTTTATGGTCATGTAATGTTTTAAGGCATTTTCCTTGTATGCTTTGACGACACGCCATAATCACGCATGACATTCCATTTACCAAAATGGGGTGTTACAGTTATGGTATCAGAGAGAAGGCTTCGACCTGTAGGCTCTCAAAACACGACATGTGATTAGTGGGTAGTTAATATGGTCTTCCTAGAACTGACAGTCAGTTTTCATGCATTCATTGTTTTCATTCATTCATGTTATATGTCATTGCCGTAGGTTTATGACTAAGTAATGGTTGGTACAGGACTGGTCTTATTTAGTCGCATGTGCTTTTATCGAAACTTTTAACTTTGGGACCGACCCATTGGCGTCCCCTCGCCATGTCTTTTGTTTCGGGTGAACGGACCATAGGCGTTCACTCTCACGCATACAAAAGTTTTCATAAACTGCAGCTCGTCCCATGCACTGTTTTTCCTACATACAACTCTCACGCATACAACTCAATGCAGCAGTCCAAGCTGCGATGCAAGCTTTGCTTCCTCAGCTAAGGAACGAAATCAGAGCTGAGGTGCAGGCTGTCAACAATCAGCAACAGCACCCAGAGCCTCCTCCTCCTCCTCCAGCAACATTGATCATATGGCTGGAGAGATTCAACAAGCAACGACCTTGATCCTTCGAGAGAACTGATATCCCCAGTGAAGCTGAAAGCTGGTTGGCTCATATCGAGAAAATATTCGATGCAATAGGCTCTGACCCTGTCTTCAAGTCGAGGTTGGCCTGTCACAAGTTCGAAGGTGATGTACTAGGATGGTGGAAGGCAGTCAAGCAGTCTGAGGGAGGTGACAATTGGGTGGCTGGTTTGACTTGGGCTCAGTTCAGGGAGTTAGTGATGGGAGAGTTCTTTCCCAAGGCTGAGCAAGAAAATCTGAAGAGGGAATACCATGGAATTAGGCAGAGAGCTAGGGAGAACGACAACGAGTTCATGCAGCACTTTCTTCGTTTGGTTAGTTTTCTTGGCGCAGCAGTAGATACTGCCGAAGAGCAAGCATACCACTTCCGGTGGGCTCTTTGTACATCGGTCGCCAACAAATTGGTGTGTTCTACTTTCAACACAGTGGCACAAGTTGCCGATGCAGCATGTAAGCTGGAGATGCTGCAGGAAAGAGAGGAGTTCGCGGAAGTAGAGAGACCCGAGAAGAGGTATTTATTCGTCATTTAGCGGTGACCAGTTCGAATTCATTCAGTACTATCCAATATTTATCTTTCTCTTTAAACTACATCTTTCAGGCAGAAGACTAGGGACCAATCACAGCCGACTACTCAGCAACAGCCTACTCAGCCAAAGGGTAACGGTCAGACTCAAGACCGTTCTGCTACGGAAAGGCGTGGCGGTAATGATAATTACCTTAACAACGCTGGAAACTCCAACAGCATCAGGTCCTTACACTTACTCATTTCCTTATGTTACATGTGATAATTCAAAATTCTGACACATTAGTAATCTTCTACCAGGAATCATGGTAACGGGAGGGAGCAGAACCAAAGAGGTTAACAACATAACCATCCAGCTATCACTGGTATTACATCTTACGATTTCTCCGCATTTTCCATTTTTACCTATAAATCATGTCTCATGTGTACCTTTCCAAACAGGCTCTCAGCCAGCAAGGGCACCTGCTGGAGGGTATACTCACCCTCTCTGCACTACTTGCAACCGTAGGCACCCAGGGCCATGTCGCCGCGACAGCGACGCTTGTTACAAGTGTGGCCTTACTGGTCATCGCATGAAGGACTGCCGCAAGGGCAAGATGGAGGGCACATATGGGCATGCTGATTCCAAACCGCCTCCTACTAGTGGATGCTTTTACACGACTTCTCACGAACAGGCCAACAAGTCTACAATTACCATCACTGGAATCTTGTACATATATGGTCAAGCTGCATGTGTTTTATTTGACACGGGCGCTACTCACTCGGTCATTTCTACTACTTATGCCAAGAATGTTAGGATATCCCTTATGCCATTAGACAATGTACTAAACATTTCCACGCCTTTAAGAAATTCGGTACGCATAACCCATGTGAACAAGAGCCTTCCCCTAGATTTTGACGACAAGATTTGTCCTTTTGATGCACTTCCATTGGATATGTGCGATTTTGACATGATATTAGGCATGGACTGGCTACCCAAACATCACGCCACCATTGACTGCCATACATATCGGGTCATCTTTGGTGAAGTAAATGCACCAGATTACATTCACAACGGGTTTGTACCCGGAAGGTCTGTACAAATAATATCGACCTTACAAGCACGTGCACTTGTCACATGATTGTGAGGGCTATCTTGTGACTGTTCATGATTTGGAGGCTGAATCTCCATCTATCCAGAATTAGCCAATCGTGTCAGAATTCCGAGACGTGTTTCCAGAAGAACTTCTGGGCATACCACCTGCTCGTGAAGTGGAATTTAATATTGAGCTCGTCCCAGGAGCTGAACCAATTTCCAAGGCTCCTTATCGTATGGCTCCTATAGAGATGAAGGAGTTAAAGGAACAACTGCAGGAACTGTTAGAACACGGTTTCATTCGACCTAGTGCTTCTCCATGGGGCGCACCCATTCTGTTCGTAAAGAAGAAGGACGGCAGCATGCGCCTATGCATAGATTATCGTGAGATCAACAAGATCACCATCAGGAATAGGTATCCGCTGCACGCATTGAAGACTTGTTTGACCTACTCTAACGGGCCAAACATTTCTCCAAGATTGATCTTAGGTCGGGCTATCATTAGTTACGGGTTAAGGAGCAGGACATCGCCAAGACTGCTTTTCGTACACGCTATGGGCACTATGAATTTGTAGTCATGCCCTTTGGCCTTTCCAATGCTCCAACAGTCTTCATGGATCTGATGAATCTTATCATCCATGAGTTCCTAGACAAGTTCGTCATTGTCTTCATTGAAGACATTATGATTTTCTCTAAGTCCAAGGAGGAACACGAAGACCATCTTCACACAGTACTACAGATACTTCGCCAGAAGCAGTTGTATGCTAAATTCTCCAAGTGTGAGTTCTGGTTAGACAAGGTGGCATTCCTAGGCCACATTGTATCAGTAGAAGGAATCACCATGGATCCAGCAAAGGTTGAGGCTATTACCTAGTGGCCAAGGCCAACATCAGCGACTGAAGTTCGTAGTTTCCTAGCTTAGCTGGTTACTACTGTAGGTTCGTAGAGAACTTTTCCCGTTTAGCACTGCCATTGACCAAACTGATGCGGAAAGGGGAGAAATTCGTCTGGACTGCAGAAAGAGAGAAGAGCTTTGAAGACCTAAAGCAGAAGTTAGTATATGCACCGATTCTTACTCTCCCATCTGGTACAGGTGGATTTCAAATCTACAATGATGCTTCAGGGAAGGGACTTGGATGTGTTCTCATGCAACATGGGAAAGTGATTGCGTACGCTTCACGGCAGCTTAAGCCTTATGAGGAAAATTACCATACGCATGACTTGGAACTTGCAGCAGTCGTGTTTGCATTGAATACATGGAGGCACTACTTGTATGGAGAATCATGTGATATCTTCACAGAACACAAGAGCCTAAAGTACATCTTCTGTGACAATCCGTCAATTTATGGTTGATATTTTATTCTCAGATATTATTTAAAAACATTATTTTAATGTTATATTATGAACTCACTTATTTTTGGGAAGAAATTTAGATTTACGTCTTGAAATAGCATCGACTACGTCTAAACCGGAGGATTCTACGTTACGTGCTTACGTTTACATACACCGTCTTTGGTGACTGTCCGACATTTCAGGAAATAAATTTATCCGTGAATATTATTTTGGAGTTTTAATTTTGTGTTAGTTCATAAACTCACAAATTTACGAGAAGAGATTAGGACTTACGATTTTATTTTAACGTCCTTTACGACTAAACCGAAAACCCTAGGATTACGTGTATACGTTTTCGAACTCCGTTTTTGATGAGACAATTTTTATTAGATTCGTTTTGTGCCGTTGATTCATAATTTATAAAAACGTTTTTCATAAAACGACTCGAGGGCACGCAAATCGAGGAAACTAGAATCGAGGAGTACCCGTAAATTAGTGGAGATGAGACAAGTGGGACACTTGTCCCACCCCCACTACTAGACGGCCAAGACAAGCTTGGTGGCAAGTTTTTACACAAACTTGCTACACATGTAACTTAAGCTTACATTGTAAGCTAAAGTTTCTACCTACACCACAAAACCACTCCAACTTACCATTTGCTTATACCAACACATGCAAAACAACTTCATCTCTCTCATTTCTCTCCAATTGTGCCGTCCCACCACCACCTTAAACACCCCATTTTGATCAAATTTAACCATAAACCTTATGTTGTTTCTACATATGATGATGCCCTCTTGAAACTCTATTGAATGGTGGTGATTATAACATCCAAGGAGGAGTTTCTATAGAGTCTTGGGGCTGATTTCCCACAAGGAGTTCATGAAGAATGGTGGACTTGAAATTGGTCTTGGTTTATCACAAGTTTCTCCATCAAAATCCATGTCTTGATCACAACCTACATCAATCATGGTGGTATAAAGATAGTTCTTCTCATCCTCTTGTTATTTTTGATTATGTAATCTTGTATTTCTTTTACTTATGTATATGTATATGATGATGAATGATGATTAAAAATATTGTGTGGGGATTTGGTGTTGATAAACATGGTTAAAAAGATGAAAAACTATAAGAAACAAGGCTAAAATCTTGTTTAAATTGTTGGCTGTATAAAACAGTAAAGAATCATATGATGAACTGATAAAAATGTCATATATTAATGGATATACAGTAAGTAATATGTCTTGTACACATGTGAGAGTTGACCATGCAATGGAATCATTAGGATGAGTGAGATATGATCAAAACAAATTTAGAGTACAAATCTGAGTTCACTGTTTTGGACGATTTTTAGAAAATACTTAGAGGCTGATTCAACAGTAGCTATAGGAGAGTTAAATGTAGCACATATCATTTAGTTTATGTCATAAAAATTTGAGCTTCTATCTCCATATAGAACTCTAGATATGGCTGTTTTGGTGAACATGAAAATAAAAATCAGATTTTGGAAATTAAAGTATAATAGTATTATATAAGCACTCAAATAAAAATAGTATAAAATGTGAATTAAAACCCACTAACTTATATAATACACTTATGTATGTATAAGGATAAATAAATGGACATTTTATAAAAATGGTAGTTTGATAAGTTTTATAAGTTATAAAACTATAAACATGATTTTTATGACTTTTTCGGCTATTACCGTAAAATTAACGTTTTTGTTAAATAAAACTTAGACGGTTGGACCCGTCTAATGTAAAGTTTTTATAAACTCATATACTGATATATAAACATATATAACAAGTAAAAACCGATAAAACCCGAACTATAAAACATACGGACATTAACGGGCTAAGTTAACGTTATTGGACTAATAATCCAACAAAATGGGCTAAAACACTTATAAACTTATTTATTGGGCTTAACCCATTTGGGCCCAACATGTAAAGTATAAATACTGATAATATAAGTATGAAATGGATTAATACAAGTTAATGAACTTATAATAGGCTTATTAGACCTAAAACACGTAAATAGGTAAAACTAGTAAACTAGTAAGAAGTTACCAATACGTAAACACTAAAATGAGTAAAAGAGAATATGTAAACCCACTTGATCATGATATATATAAAATCATCATATGTATACATAATTGTTATTTTTATAAAGTCATTGGACATGAGTCTAAGACAAGTATTATTTGTCTAGGTTTCCGTGATTGAAGCACGTACCGTACATCCGAATTGCCGATAACCCGCCTTCCCACATCAACGTGAGTTCATAGCCTCGCACTCTTTTAAATGTTTTTATAAATGTTTTATAAACCCGCGAGGGAGATAACATGTTAGTTTTTATAAAATAGGACATCATTTGTCCCGATTGCTTGTTTATTGATTTGGACCCGAATGATTGTATGACCCGATGAAAGATTAAATGACCCGATATATGAAATAAAATAGATTATTAAAGTTAGGTTATGTCACTAAAAGTCCCATTAGCATGAATTGTGAACTATCGGGATTTGGTAGACGCTTATGCATATAATAGTACTATTTGGGGACGATCACCCCAGTTCGCGCCTTGACGGTTGATCCCCGTCGTGCCACATTGATTGGTAAGCGAATTTATGTATGAGAAGATTTCCATAGCGTGACCTTTGTGACGACACACTAATTTAGATGGGCAAATTGAGTTCGGGCTAGCTACCCGTTGTTTGGTTTAGTAAGGTAACAATGTCATGCGGCTTATAATAATCCAATTAACGAAATACTACTATACGCACCGAATTACGATGTATCGCCTGACTAGCAATACGGGGTCATACTATTGATATTATGTTCGTGTTTTGGTTTTATATAACCATATTCATATAACGGTTTTTATTTAATCTATACAACGTTATAAAACGTATTGTATGATAATTTTACGACATTGGTTCGTATAATGATTTTGAAGGCAAATGCCTATATTATGATTTTTGATAAGGATTTGTATAAAATGACTTTGGCTATTTTATGGCCTATTACGATGATTTGTACAAAATGATTTTCGATAATAATTTTATACCGATGTTATATTAATGGTTTTATTAACTCTATGAATTCACTCGGCGTTATCGCTGACCTTTTCTTTTAACATGTTTTATCTCAGGTACTTGAAGGTAATTCTCGGGAAGACAACAAGAATTCATGGCCCGCACTTAAATAACAATTTCCATTCAAATCTTTTGTAAAACTGTATGAAATGATTATGACTTGGGACCTATGTAACTTTGATATTTATGAATGGAAATGCTTTATTATTAAACGACGCGATTTTTATGTGTTGTCTATGACGTGAGTAATGTGCTATCCCGTAACACCAACCAGTCTTCCGCTGTATTGAGTTGTATAAATTTGGGGGTGTTACAGTTTGGTATCAGAGCTCTCGTTATAGAGAACGAAAGATTTTTAAAACTAAGGTTTTGAATAAAACATTACAAAATCTTTTAACTATAAACATTTTTCTAAAAATGTCTAAAAATCTTTTGACTATAACGGTGCCGAAGAATTCCCGAGTTACCAACAAGGCCATACTGAGAAGTGTTATTTTAATATATATATATATAACTTGGATTATATATATATGATGTAATTTTATTACATGATTGTTTGATGATTACTTTGATATTTATACGAGGTATTTATACGACGTAGATTGTCACAAGGAACCCTAAATCCCCTAGTAAATTAATCGAAGCTATTCTCGTAGGAATTCTAGCTATCCTAGATCTAAACCAAGTTGTGGATATTTATGATCCCAACAAATGGTTGATATTCGTAGAAACGTTAATAATAGTTGATTGTGATATTGAAAAAGAATTGGTGAAATTAAATCTGATATCGATGTCATGACGATCTTTCCTTATAGAGTGGAGTTTGACAAAACGTTACCACCTAGAAAGATGTCATCTGATTCGTTGTCACCCAATTCTTAAATTTGAGAATCGAAAGGGTGAATGTTGCACTTGAGGCTGTCAATGGAACCATTACCCAAAAGCCTCATGCCACTAGTACCTTTCCGAGAAGTCTAGTTGAATGATCAAGTCATTTCATACTAGTGACTCATTTGATAATTGTTGTTGTAAGAGCTATAGGATTGGAAATTAAGTGTTGATTCATATCGAGCTTTTATTGCCCTTTTAAGGAGTAAGAATAAGGATGAAAGTATTGGAAAATGATGTAGGATATCGCATTGAGTATGATTTGGTTAAAACTTGAATGAAGTAAAATTTAACTTGTATGGAATAAGAAATTGTTAAGAGGAAGTCGTTAAGCCCTGTGATTGCATTATAAGGTTTTAATTGATTGTTGATTCGTGGTAAGGGTTGTTCCTAGGCCATTGTCCAATGACGAGGTTGCCCTGTGTCCAATAAATAAATTGAAGAAATCTTCTTCTGAATTGGGACCGATGGATCTTCCGGGACAGGTGGGACACCTAATGACTCTTGTAGATTAGTATTCATTGTGGTATCTTTTAAAAATCCCTAACTTAACTGAGACATCAGTTGGTAGGATGAGTTCTGAGAATTGTATGACATAGTGACACGTAATGTGTTACGGTACAATTTTGACTTATTTGTGATTAATGAAAAAGACTACATTTGATTGCTAAATCCTACATGTATCGATGTTATCTATCTTTTATTGCCTCATCCTAATGTTCGCATTAGTGATGCAACCATTGAACAAGTACTCATCTTGATTTGAGTTACGTTGTGGATTATTCTTTTTGAGTGCCATCGAGGTCATGAACCTCATGATTATTTGGCTAAGCTCATTTCCTATCATATTGTAGTTAGTTCTTGGTGAACAACTTTTCATCACTCTTTTGCAGATCACTCATTGTTTCTATAAGATAAAACATTATCATTTGAGGAAATTGGATTTTCATCACTATAAGGATTATTCAAAGTGAGATTTATAAGTGATTGTTATCGAAATGAAGTTGTTTATAAAACACCTTGGAAAACTTAATTGTTTTCATAACAAGGAAAATCTTTGTAAATTTATTTTGATTCTCATTTAAGAATTAAGCATGTAAATGTTTTTATTATAAACATGATGATAAAGTTTTGACGAACTGAGTATTGCATCATTAATCTTGAAATTGTATATAGTTGCGCGCCTACATACAATTTGGAATGAACCATGCAAAACTGATTAGTAGTCACCATAAAACTAATGAATAAACACTATATTTTCTTTGAAGATTGTGAAAGATTAAATTTTATGAGATCTACAAGAAGTGAAAAATAGGGACATAATGTTAGAGACATCTACATATGTGCCTGTAGCATCTATTCTTCTGAGTCGAATTTACTCATCTGTGGAAATTGTCTTATTTGATAATCGACAATTCTTTCTGTCCAATTCTCCCGTAGTGAGATTCTTAGGAAAAGTATCTAATTACCGAGTGTTGATACCCGACTGGATGTATCGACGTTCCTATCATTTCTTTTGATTTGGTTTCATTGGAATGACCTGGGTAACGATCCGAGGAGCTTTCGAATGCGTACTCAAATTATGAAAACATGGGATATATTCATATTCGTTAAATGTTTTCGTTTGTATCTGATTTGAAATTCTCCCGCGTAGATTATGCGTTGACCTTACTCTTTTAAGGTTATTTATGTCTCCATATATCCTTGAATTTACGAAGGATTATGAGTTATTATTAGTCTTTTGAAGAGATCACATCTTATCAATGGTAACAAAAACTGGAAAGTTGATAGTGCCAGTAGAATGGATTGATTGATTATGACATGACGACATTGTCTTAATTGATGGGAACTCGAATTGAATTCCCCTAAATGATAAGATGTTGATTATCAAAACTGATCTAAATAATTCTTGATGGATGACCATATCCTGCATTTAGACTTGAAATTATACCGTAAATGGTTGTGACTTAGTCATAAATATTACAATCTAGAAAGAACCTAATATGAATTTATTAAAATATGTTTATGTTATCTGAACTTTAGCAGGTATTTGTTGATGAATTACCTAGACTTTCGTCATTAAGTCAAGTTGAAATTGGTATTGATTATATTTCCGATGCTGCACCCGTGGCTTGTGCACTGTACGTTAGCACCATCTGAATTAAAGGAGTTACCGTACAACTGAGAGAGTTGTCGGAGAAAGATTTTATTCTACCGAGCTCGTCATCATGAAGAGCTATGGTGTTATCATTCCTTATATTTATGGATTACTGTGAACTGGGTAAATTGACAATCGAAAACGATATCCATAACTCAAAATGGAAGATTTGTTTGATCATTTACAAGGTTCTAGCGTATGTTCTAAAGATTTGATCCACGGCATGGTTATCATCAACTTCGCATTTGCGAAAAAGATTATCTATTCGAATCACCACATCCAGAACTTGAAATGAACATTATGAGTTTCACGTGATGTCGTTTGGATTGACCAATGCACATGTAGCATTCATAAATTTGGTGAATCGCGTGTGTAGGCTGTAATTTGATAAATTCATGCTTGTGATCATTAAGGACTATTTGTTTGTTTATAAGAATAAGAAGGAGTTAATAATTATTTATAGGCTGCCCTAAATTGGCCGAACAACGAAAACCTGTACCTTGAATATATAACATGAGATTTAAAGACTTAATCCTTTATATTATTTGACCGTATGATTAATAGAAAAAGGAATATATTGACTCTTCAAAAATTGGAACCATTAAGGCTTTGGGTTTTACCAAAAAGAAAATGGAAATATGTTTTGACAAATGTTTTAACAAAGGATTTTTAAGGGATCATTCCCTTATAACCAAAACATTTAACTAAACTCCTGTTTAGGGGTAAATGTTTTTGTATACTTCTAGACATCTTAAGAAGAATTGAGGAAAACATTTAAATCATGACTTGAAATTTGAAACGACACTTTTTGCTTTTCAACTAAGAAAATTTTGACCAAAGTATAACCAAAGATTTTTCAAACATTTACGGATCTTATTAAATATTTTAATTATTTTCGATAAATCAACAAAAATCTTGTTAATTAAATTCAAATTTATTTTGAACATTTTTATAATTGGTCGAATTGAGAAAATTTAAAACTTTTACGTTTACCTTTCATAAAATTAATTATTTATTATTTAATTACTTGTAATAATTATCGACGCTTTAGACGCCGGACTGAGCAAAATTGATAAAAATGATAGCTGAAACGAAACTGAAACTTAGAAAATATGAAGGAAGGTGAACGTAATTACTGACATATTATGTAGAAAATATGAAGAATTAATTGCGATGTATTTCTTAATATTGAATGTGCAAAATAAATTGCCGAACAATTTAAAATATAGCCGATGCTTATAAAAAGTATAATATAGATAATAAAAGTGGTTCGCGGCTAATGTGAACCATTAGAATTGAGAAGCCGATAGCGTTAAATGTTTTAAAGACCACTTGTGATTGTCTAAATATGGAGGATTGTAAGATATAGTTATGTTGGAATCTGTAAGTATAAGTATTCTATTCTTGTCAATTTTGATTTAATGTATCATTATCAGAAGAAGTTATACTGATGGCAAATTATGAAGGCAGACATCGCCTCATACATTAGTAAACGTCTAGCTATTGCAAAGGTCATCATCTGAATTTGATTTGATTTGGGTCATCGTCGACAGACTGACCAAATCTGCTAATATCATTCTTGTTAATGATAGATTCTTGATGAAGAAATTGACTCTTTATATTTAAAGGAGTTGTGTAAACATGGTGTGCCTGTATCGATCATTCCTATCAAGATCCTTGCACTGCATTGAATTTCTAGAGATTTGCTCAGAAGTCATTAAGAACGAATCTTGATGAGAGTACTGTGTACCACCCCAATCGAAGGGACGAGGTAAAGTAACGATACAAAATACTATAAGCGTTGTTCTATGTTTGAATGATTGACCTTTGGTAATAGACCGTATAATCGTTTTCCTTTGGAGAGATTATCATTGATAATTATCGTGTTAGGATCGAGATTGAATCTTGTTAAGATTTAAAAATTAGAGCATCTGTAAACAGGAGTTGAGATGAAGACACCCGACATACACCCATTGTGAGTTGGACTTGTCTTTTAAGTTTAAGGTTCCCTATGATGGTGAACCTAACCTTACAAAATACTCGACCCGCGAGACCTGAAATGATTGTTGAAATTAGGATCTGATTATTGACTGCCGGTAGTAGGCAAGAGGTTATGTGAATATGAAATTTAGATCTTGAAGTGCCAGATGGGTAGCGAAGTTATGCCAAAAATTTTAAACATAGAAAAATGAATTGATGATTTGGAAGATCATGGGATATAAGTCCCCATTGTATGGGACCCTTGAGAAGATGTAAAAAGATTGGTTTGACAAGCATATAAGCTGGATCTACCCTAGGACTTC
Organism: Glebionis coronaria; assembly: GCA_025667525.1. NCBI lineage: Eukaryota > Viridiplantae > Streptophyta > Magnoliopsida > Asterales > Asteraceae > Glebionis > Glebionis coronaria. Next base: position 177,967,548 of record CM046874.1, read on the forward strand.
AAGAGCTGCGTGAATTATGTTTCGTACATCGAACTTGATAAAAAGCCTATCAAGTGAAAATCTGACTATTCCTTAATGAAGTTTAGATCGGCGAAAAGTTGCATTTATCAAAAACCCGTGAACATCATGGATAGAGAAAGTAAGTCAACATTAAGCCTGATCTTATTCCCGTAGTTATGTTTGATGAAACTCGCGTATTGTAATGAATTGCACTTGTGAGAAAAGACCGAATGTGGAGGAAATACCCACATGGCTTTAACTCTATAAGAAGCGAGTAGTAAGGTAAGATGATCTTTGAGGACAAAGATCCTGTTTAGGGGTAAATGTTGTGACAATCCGTCAATTTATGGTTGATATTTTATTCTCAGATATTATTTAAAAACATTATTTTAATGTTATATTATGAACTCACTTATTTTTGGGAAGAAATTTGGATTTACGTCTTGAAATAGCATCGACTACGTCTAAACCAGAGGATTCTACGTTACGTGCTTACGTTTACATACACCCTCTTTGGTGACAGTCCGACATTTCAGGAAATAAATTTATCCGTGAATATTATTTTGGAGTTTTAATTTTGTGTTAGTTCATAAACTCACAAATTTACGAGAAGAGATTAGGACTTACAATTTTATTTTAACGTCCTTTACGACTAAACCGGAAACCCTAGGATTACGTATATACGTTTTCGAACTCCGTTTTTGATGAGACAATTTTTATTAGATTCGTTTTGTGCCGTTGATTCATAATTTATAAAAACGTTTTTCATAAAACGACCCGAGGGCACGCAAATCGAGGAAACTAGAATCGAGGAATACCCGTAAATTAGTGGAGATGAGACAAGTGGGACACTTGTCCCACCCCCACTACTAGACGGCCAAGACAAGCTTGGTGGCAAGTTTTTACCCAAACTTGCTACACATGTAACTTAAGCTTACATTGTAAGCTAAAGTTTCTACCTACACCACAAAACCACTCCAACTTACCATTTGCTTATACCAACACATGCAAAAAAACTTCATCTCTCTCATTTCTCTCCAATTGTGCCGTCCCACCACCACCTTAAACACCCCATTTTGATCAAATTTAACCATAAACCTTATGTTGTTTCTACATATGATGATGCCCTCTTGAAGCTCTATTGAATGGTGGTGATTATAACATCCAAGGAGGAGTTTCTATGGAGTCTTGGGGCTGATTTCCCACAAGGAGTTCATGAAGATTGGTGGACTTGAAGATGGTCTTGGTTTATCACAAGTTTCTCCATCAAAATCCATGTCTTGATCACAACCTACATCAATCATGGTGGTATAAAGATAGTTCTTCTCATCCTCTTGTTATTTTTGATTATGTAATCTTGTATTTATTTTACTTATGTATATGTATATGATGATGAATGATGATTAAAAATATTGTGTGAGGATTTGGTGTTGATAAACATGGTTAAAAAGAATGAAAAACTATAAGAAACAAGGCTAAAATCTTGTTTAAATTGTTGGCTGTATAAAACAGTAAAGAATCATATGATGAACTGATAAAAATATCATATATTAATGGATATACAGTAAGTAATATGTCTTGTACACATATGAGAGTTGGCCATGCAATGGAATCATTAAGATGAGTGAGATATGATCAAAACAAGTTTAGAGTACAAATCTGAGTTCACTGTTTTGGACGATTTTTAGAAAATACTTAGAGGCTGATTCAACAGTAGCTATATGAGAGTTAAATATAGAACATATCATGTAGTTTATGTCATAAAAATTTGAGCTTCTATCTCCATATAGAACTCTAGATATGGCTGTTTTGGTGAACATGAAAGTAAAAATCAGATTTTGGAAATTAAAGTATAATAGTATTATATAAGCACTCAAATAAAAATAGTATAAAATGTGAATTAAAACTCACTAACTTATATAATACACTTATATAAATATGTATAAGGATAAATAAATGGACATTTTATAAAAATGGTAGTTTGATAAGTTTTATAAGTTATAAAACTATAAACATGATTTTTACGACTTTTTTGGCTATTACCGTAAAATTAACGTTTTTGTTAAATAAAACTTAGACGGTTGGACCCGTTTAATGTAAAGTTTTTATAAACTCATATACTTATATATAAACATATATAACAAGTAAAAAACCGATAAAACCCGGACTATAAAACATACGGACATTAACGGGCTAAGTTAACGTTATTGGACTAATAATACAACAAAATGGGCTAAAACACTTATAAACTTATTTATTGGGCTTAACCCATTTGGGCCCAACATGTAAAGTATAAATACTGATAATATAAGTATGAAATGGATTAATACAAGTTAATGAACTTATAATAGGCTTATTGGACCTAAAACACGTAAATAGGTAAAACTAGTAAACTAGTAAGAAGTTACCAATACGTAAACACTAAAATGAGTAAAAGAGAATATGTAAACCCACTTGATCATCATATATATAAAATCATCATATGTATACATAATTGTTATTTTTATAAAGTCATTGGACATGAGTCTAAGACGAGTATTATTTGTCTAGGTTTCCGTGATTGAAGCACGTACCGTACATCCGAATTGCCGATAACCCGCCTTCCCACATCAACGTGAGTTCATAGCCTCGCACTCTTTTAAATGTTTTTATAAATGTTTTATAAACCCGCGAGGGAGATAAAATGTTAGTTTTTATAAAATAGGACATCATTTGTCCCGATTGCTTGTTTATTGATTTGGACCCGAATGATTGTATGACCCGATGAAAGATTAAATGACCTGATATATGAAATAAAATAGATTATTAAAGTTAGGTTATGTCACTAAAAGTCGCATTAGCATTAATTGTGAACTACCGGGATTTGGTAGACGCTTATGCATATAATAGTACTATTTGGGGACGATCACCCCAGTTCGCGCTTTGACGGTTGATCCCCGTCGTGCCACATTGATTGGTAAGAGAATTTATGTATGAGAAGATATCCATAGCGTGACCTTTGTGACGACACGCTAATTTAGATGGGCAAATTGAGTTCGGGCTAGCTACCCGTTGTTTGGTTTAGTAAGGTAACAATGTCATGCGGCTTATAATAATCCAATTAACGAAATACTACTATACGCACCGAACTACGATGTATCGCCTGACTACCATACGGGGTCATACTATTGATATTATGTTCGTGTTTTGGTTTTATATAACCATATTCATATAACGGTTTTAATTTAATCTATACAACGTTATAAAACGTATTGTATGATAATTTTACGACATTGGTTCGTATAATGATTTTTAAGGCAAATGCCTATATTATGATTTTTGATAAGGATTTGTATAAAATGACTTTGGCTATTTTATGGCCTATTACGATGATTTGAACAAAATGATTTTCGATAATAATTTTATACCGATGTTATATTAATGGTTTTATTAAACTCTATGAATTCACTCGGCGTTATCGCTGACCTTTTCTTTTAACATGTTTTATGCCAGGTACTTGAAGGTAATTCTCGGGAAGACAACAAGAATTCATGGCCCGCACTTAAATAACAATTTCCATTCAAATCTTTTGTAAAACTGTATGAAATGATTATGACTTGGGACCTATGTAACTTTGATATTTATGAATGGAAATGCTTTATTATTAAACGATGCGATTTTTATGCGTTGTCTATGATGTGAGTAATGTGCTATCCCGTAACACCAACCAGTCTTCCGCTGTATTGAGTTGTATAAATTTGGGGGTGTTACATCTTCACTCAACGTGAACTGAATACGAGACAGAGGAGATGGTTAGAGCTGTTGAAGGATTATGACATTAATCTGCAGTATCATCCCGACAAGGCGAATGTAGTGGCAGATGCATTTAGTAGAAAGTCCGGTATGATAAACGGCATTAAAATTGAGGAGGAAATTATAAGAGACTTAGAGCGGCTAGACATCGAGATCATGGTACGTGGACAGCACGGTTACTGGGATAATCTTAGAGTGGAACCTGAGTTACTCTCTAGGATCAAGGAAGCTCAGAAGGATGATGGTGAAATTTGTGCGATCATTCAGAACATAGAACAACAGACGGAGTTTCGGTTGGATGACGATGGTATCTTATGGCAGGGCACCAGAGGCTGTGTTCCTGATGATCTTACACTCAGGGAAGCGTTATTAGTTGAAGATCATAGCTCCCCATTCTCCATTCATCCTGGTTCGACCAAGATGTACCACGACATCAAGCAATACTTTTGGTGGAGTGGTATGAAACAGGATGTTACTACTTACGTCTCCAAATGTCTTACCTGCCAGCAGGTTAAGATCGAGCATCAGCGGTCAAGTGGTTTACTACAGCTGTTAGATATTCCAGAGTGGAAATGGGACAATATCACCATGGATTTTGTTACCGGTCTTCCGCAGCCAAAAAGGAGGCACGATGCGATTTGGGTTATCGTAGATCGACTTACTAAGTCAGCTCATTTCTTACCGATCCGCAAGGATGATCCGGTCAGTAAACTTGCCGACACGTACAAGAAGGAGATCATGAGACTTCATGGTGCTCCATCCAGTATCGTCTCGGATAGAGATCCTCGTTTCACTTCATGATTTTGGAGGAGTCTGTAGAAAGCTTGGGGTACAAAACTTAAGCTTAGCACGACTTTTCATCCTCAAACAGACGGGCAATCAGAGCGAACGATTCAAAATTTAGAAGACATGTTGAGGTCATGCGCGTTGGAATGGACAGGGGATTGGGACGATTACATCTGTTTGGTAGAGTTTGCATACAACAACAGTTGGCACGCCAGCATTAATTGTGCACCATTCGAGATGTTGTATGGCAGAAAGTGTCGCGCCCCAATCTGCTGGGATCAGGTTGGTGAGCGAACACTTGAAGGACCAGAAATGATAGAGTTGACCAACGAGAAGGTCGCTGTAGCTAAGCAGAAATTGCAAGAGGCACGTTCACGTCAGAAGAGTTATGCCAACAAGCATCGTAGGGACTTACATTTTAATGTAGGAGATCACGTCTTTCTTAAGGTATCACGGGCACGTGGTGTTAGACGTTTCAGAATCAAAGGGAAACCCAGTCCTCGATTCATCGGACCGTTTAATGTCATTGAGCGAGTCGGTGAAGTATCTTATCGTTTAGCGTTACCTCCGCAGCTTTCTCACGTTCTTGACATTTTCCATGTGTCCTTACTCAGAGGGTACAAGTATCATCCCTTCACATGGTTTAGTATCCACTGGAACAAATTCGTGAAGATCTTACCTTCATAGAGAAATCCGAACGATTTCTTAACAGGCAAGAACGAGTCATGAGGAAGAAGACGATTCCATTCGTCAAAATCCTTTGGAGGGACCATACCGAGCGGGAAGCCACTTGGGAAATAGAGGACTCTATCCGGGCTTCTTACCCTCATTTCATATTTTGAATTCGGGTATGTTCCTCTTTCAGTTTATTTTATCTATAATTCGGGGACGAATTATTTTTTTAGGGGGGAAGAGTTGTAAAACGCGCATGCTTTTACCATGAATAGTACCCTTACATACGTACGTACATATTAAATCTTTCATTTTATAGCATGAACACGTGTCCCGATTAGAAATTATAGAAGTTATGTACGTATAATTACACGATAAGCATTAAGTACGTGTTAATACACGATAATTATTATCAATAATAATTCTAATCACGAACATGAAATCATGAACGTAAGAATCACGAACATATAATTATGTATTTACGTATATTATTAATACGATAAATATCGTTACGTACAAGTATTTATAATAACATGAATAATTAATAATAACGTAAAACGTAAACACGAACACACGAACATGTAATAAAATAGACACGAGAAAGGATTTGGGTTACCCTTTGTGGGCCCTACAAGCCGCGGCACCAAGAGAGAAGGTGGCCTAGCCCATGTTTTGGTTTTATTAAAAATAACAAAAAGGGAAATAATACATTACAGAGTTTTCACAAAAATTGCAAAAAACCCTACCTCTTGTCTCTCTCTTGGCGGCCGGCAACACAAACACCAAAAGAGGTGTTTGATTTGGTTTTTGTTCAAGAAATTATAGGAGTGTGTTCGTGTGATCGTTCTCCATTTATTCCACGCGTTTGGTAATCTGGAAAACCTTTCTTTTTTATTCTTTTTAGTTTATTATGAACACATGATCATGGGGATTAATAAACAAGAATTTAAAACATGTATAATCATGGTGGGTAAATTAAAAAGGGTTGTTTCGGGATTGTTTGTTTCGCTCGCCACTCAAACCGAGAGCCCCATGGCTGTCGGTGTCGTTTGGTTCAGTCCACCAACCGAGACATATGTCTCGGTCTGTTTGGGTTCGGTAACAGCAGGGACAAGGCACCCCGACATGCGTCGGGGGTGTCCTTGTGGTTGGTTTGGCTCACGACAACACACAACAGCCCCACCACCGGCACACAGCCGGTGGCAGACTTGGTCTGGTATGGGGAACACAGCGCGCAACAGCGGGTAACCACCGACACACAGCCGGTGGGAACTCCACTGTCAGCAGCGGCTAGCCGAGAAACAAAGACCACCGGCAGCAGTCGGTGGCAGAATAATGAAAGCAGGGGCAACCAGATCGGCCGGTTTGCCACTATTTTTAGGGGTGTTTGGTTCGGACCGGTTCACGAGTTTTCACGGGTCCGGTTCATGGCATGTTTAATTAATGTTACGGGTCGGTTCATGGCTAAATTTTACAAGCTTAATTAATTTTTACAAGAATATAATTTACAAGTTAAATAAATTAATTTAACATGGCATATAATTGATTTAATTAAAACATGAACTTAGGTTAATTATTATTTATTTAATAATACATGTTATAACCTAAGTATTTAATTATTTATTCTAGACTATAGTATTAATTAATTATTAGAAATATGGAATTTAATTAATTAATAATAATGACTTAGGTTATAATTAATATAGTATTAATAAATGTTTTAACCTAAGTATTTTTACACGCTTTAATTTAATTAAATCATGCTTATATTTAATTAAATCGTATAACCTATAGTTTATTTAATTAACAATATATTATTAATAAACTATACTATAACTACATGACTTATGATATTAATTCAGCTTAATTCTAAATATGGAAACTTTCTAATTCAGGAAACTTACTATTTTTGGAAAATTTCTATTTTTAGAAACTGATCTATTTTAAGAAGTTAATCTATTTTTGAAAACATTCTATTTTTGGAAACTTTCTATTTTAGGAAACCTGCTTTTTTAGAAAGTTACTTATTATTACATAACAAGTATAATAATACAAGAAATACAAGTAATACTTAATTAGAATATACAGAATACATGATAAACACTGCATAACGTTCAAATCAGTAAAACAAGACATGAACATATTGATCAAGCTAAGACATGATATAAAATCAGTTACGTACTCAGTAATCAGAATAATTATACATGTATACTACTTATGTAGCATTAGTGAGATCGAAGTAGGACTCTCTTCTGTTCGTCTTCTTCGTTCACTGGACATAAGGTACGAATATTCTCGTCCTTTCAGTATGGACATTCTTTCCTTATTAGGATTCCCCGTTTGTAGCCAACTGTTTTCCCAGTATTTGTTTTATATGTTTGATACATATGTTAGATTAAGAGCCTAAGCCATATACATGCATGACCAGTGTCACCTAGTTATGGAGGTACCATAACCATAACACTGGAGGCACCAGTGTTATGACTTCCTCACGGCGAAGTGATTGCTCCTGGCGTCCCTTTTCAGTTTTGGCCATTATATTATATTATCATGTGAGGCGTATGGGTGCATCCTAGTTACATGTTTAGCAGTATTATCAGAGTGAATGCGATGTGTGCCTTGCATCCTTCACTAGGAGTTGATCCCTCCTACCTAGACTATTTAATTACAGGCAACCCCTCTAATTGCATGACGAGGTCTCCCCTCCATGTATTCATGCACGGTGGAACCTCATGACCTATATGGGCTATTTGGCTAATTAAAATAGTTTTCATAGAAACATAAGTCTTTTCAAACTATAAAACCAGTTTTATAAACATGAATCCAGATTACTTAGAACTTACGATATTCCGCTGCTATTAGTGTTATATGCTTATGATATTCTATGTCATACTTGTATATCCATGCACTGAGCGTTATGCTCAACCATTTTCCTTTCATGTTCCCAAACGGCAGGTACTCAAGGGCGCTCGTAGACTTTAAGCGTACGTGCATATGGATTGGAAGCTATCTCGCCTTCTCTACTTTATGCATTTCATCATACATTTTGCTACTTATTTCTATAGACATTGTTTAGTCCTTTTCCTTTTCAGTACTTATGTTTGTGTGTGTTGAGCTTATACTTTGGGGTACCGACGTTTGTTTCCGGTATTTCCTTTTATGTTATGTAATGTTTTAAGACATTTTACTTGTATGCTTTGATGACACGCCATAATCACGCATGACATTCCATTTACCAAAATGGGGTGTTACATGAGATGCCTCAAAATTTCATCCAAGAGTGTGAAATATTTGACGTATGGGGCATCGACTTTATGGGGCCATTTCCATCATCAAAAGGGAACAAGTACGTCCTCGTAGCCGTTGACTATGTATCCAAATGGGTTGAAGCAAAGGATTTACCTACTAACGATGCGAGGGTTGTTGTGAAATTTTAGAAGCAATTGTTTGCTAGATTCTGCGTTCCTCGTGCTATCATTAGGGATCGCGGGACTCATTTTTGCAATGATCAATTCGCACGAGTCATGGCTAAGTATGGTGTCAATCATCGACTTTCCACCGCGTATCATCCACAAACTAATGGTCAAGCCGAGGTTTCTAACCGTGGACTTAAGCGAATCTTAGAGCGTACTAATAAGTGTGAAAACACTTATCCTTTTACCACTTATTTCCAATATTAACAAGACCAAAACGTGTATTTTATGTCGTAAAAGTCGGAATTATGCGTGGTTTGTGTTTTAGGACCAAAAGATGAAAAAAAAAAAACACGGGCTTTTATCGAAGAAAACGAGAAAAGACGAAGTCAAAAGATCAAGAGTGCTTAAAGAACGGATGTCCAAGACCTATTCTAAAGATTTATCGAAGAAAAAGTCTAAAGACGGAAGTTTAATGAAGTCGAAGAACTCAAGTCTAAATTAAAGAAGAAAATTATTAAGACAAGTTCAAATCCCGAGACGACGTCGAGAAAAGACAAAGAATTAAATCGAGTCGAGAAGTAAAGAAAGAAGGAAGCACACCACACATGCACTTCCCATTTTCGCTATAAATACCCTCCTAATCACATTAGGAGGGGAGTTAGCTAGTTTTCATTTTTCATTTTTTCCTTTCTAGTTTTTAGAGAGAGAAAGTTCCAAACTTTCTCTCACTAAGTTTTTATCTTTTCTTTCTTTTAATCTTTCAAGTTTAAGCTTTTTGTATTTGGATTTCATTAATAAAGTTCAAGTTAAGCTTTTTGTTCATTAATCTCTTTCTACCTTTCTTGATTTTAGTTTACTTTTGGTGCGAAATATTTATGATCCGTGTTGATCTTGATGTTTTCGTGCTTAAAAAGTTAATCTTTTTATTCCTACATAAGCTTCAAATGGTTAAGCTTTAAGATCTTTGTGCTTATTGGCTTATTTGTATGTTTAGCTTATTTACTTTTTGAAAGTTTTCTTAAAAAGTTTCATCTTTTTATAGTTTGATTTAAAAGATTGTTTATTTAAAGTTTGGAGAAGTTGTTACTTATGCTTATTTAGTCTATTTCATTACTGATTCGATCAAGTTTTGGTTTGAGCTTATTCCTAATAGCTTATAACTTAGCTTATTTTCGAATTCGTAGGTCATCGGAAAAGGTTTAAACCCTTTTCTGATTTCACATTCCGATTTGTACTTCCCTTGGTATTCCGATCTCTAAATCGGAAAAGGGTTTGTGGTATTCCGATTTGCTTGCTATCATTCCGATCACCCTGATCGGATTAGGGTTTAACATTCCGATTGTGGGGTTCTTTGACATTCCGACGTGAGTGTCTTGTAAAGCATTCCGATCTGGATTCCTTTCTTACATTCCGATAGCTTGATTCTTTGACATTCCGATTGGACTTGTTTTTAATCATTCCGATAACCTTGCCTTGTCATTATTCCGATTAAGCATTCCGATTTGGCCTCATTCCGACCTTACACTCCGATTAAAGCATTTTTTAGACATTCCGATCATACTTTCCGATCAGTTGTATTCCGACGGGATTCCAACCAGGGATTCCGACGGACCTAATTTCTTGTTTTTACAAAGTTTTCAAGTTTTAGATTCATTAAGTATTCAAGTATTTTTCCAATCTTTTCTTAAAGTTCTCAAGCATTTATTTTTAACTCATTATTTTATTTTAATCTTTAAATCTCTTATTTTACTCAACGACAATTTTCATACTTGCTTTTAGATTAAAATAGATAACCAAACCACTTTCTTTTATCCACCAAGAACAATTGAGTCACACTTTCTACCAATAATCAATTCGAAAAGATCGTTTCTACGAACTTTCATACAAGCTTAAAAACCATGTATTAAATGGCGCCGCTGCCGGCTCTTTTCGTTAAGCTTAACGGTTTTAAGTGAGAGACGCGTTGGATTTTGGGATCCGTTCATCTTTGAACGTTATTTTCCTTGCTTTAACATTTTCAAAAATCCTAAAAAATATAATATTTTCAAAAGAATCAAAAAAAATTAAAAAACATAAAAAACCAAAAATATTTCTGCTTTGTTAGTTCTTTTGCAGGTGTATGCGCACTCGATCAACGTCTTATCAAGAGCCCGAGACTCTCGATAACTTAGACATGGCCGGTGTACACAACAACAATAATAATCCACCTCAAAACAACATGAATAATAACAACAATGAACCTCTACCGAACAATCGTACAATGATCGAGCTTTTGCAAGCACATGTAGAGGGCAACCATTATGCTATTGTCATACCCGCGATTGGAGCCAACAACTTTGAGCTCAAATCCGGCTTTATTCAAATGGTCGCTGCTCAACCATTCTTGGGGCGTACCATTGATGATCCTCATGACCACATCAAAAGGTTCCTTCAACTCACGAATACGGTCAAATTCAATGGGGTTTCACAAGAGGTAATTCGCTTGCAACTTTTTCCTTTCTCCTTAGAGAGACAAGCCTGGCATTGGCTTGATAAGGAACCGCCACAAAGTATTCTCACGTGGACGGACTTAGAGACCAAATTCATAAACTACTTTTTCCCACCCTCTCGTACTACCGCTTTGCGGAATGAAATCATTACTTTTGAACAAAAGTACGATGAGACTTTTAGTGAATCTTGGGACCGTTTTAAAGAACTTTTAAGAAAGTGCCCACAACATGGTCTTACCAAGGTGCACCAAATTAATAATTTTTATAATGGTTTAAGCATGAATGACCAAGATTCACTAAATAGTGCCTCGGGGGATAATCTGTTGGTTAAGTCTTCTAATGCCGCTTGGGATATTATTGAGAAAAAGTCTAGAGTGCAAACCAAGAGTGTTCGGACCAATGTGGCTAGTGCTAGCACTAATGAGAGCGACAAGAGACTTGATAAGCTTACTTCGCTTGCTGAATCACTTGCTCTCCAAGCCGCTAACAATACTAAAGCTATCACTGCCCAAGCCAATTCTATGACTCAATCATGCGATATATGCAGGGGATCTAACTCATACACCGATTGTCCTTCGACTCACGACAATCCGGAAAATGTGTATGCCGCCAACGGTACCTATTCTACGGGAGGCTATCAAGCACGTCCTCAAGGTGACCGCAACTTGCTCAGCTATCGCTCAAACAACTTTCTTTCACCTCCCAGTTTCCCCCCACAAAACCCGAACAACCTCAATCGCAACAATCAAAACCAACCACGTGCTCCAACTCCATATCAAAACCAAAGAAACCCATATCCACCTCAAAGAAACAACCAAGTTTACCAACAACCTGCTTATCAACCACCCGCCTACCATGCTCCTCCTCCCAACCAACCCACCGTATTACACCAAGACGTTGAAACCTACATGAGGACTAATGATGTGATCGTGCAAAATCTTCAGCGGGAAATGGCCAACATGAAAGCAGATATGGTGAAGCAAGGGAATGATCTTCGAGCTGATATGCGAAACACTTTGGCAAGTCAAACGAATGACTTGAGAAATATGATGGCTAGTTTCTTCCCTAGTAATCAAGCCTCCGGATCGGGTTCTCTTCCGAGTAACACCGTTGCTAATCCAAGAGGGGAGATGAAAGCAATCACCACTCGCAGTGGAAAAGGTTTAAAGGAACCCGAGCTTCCTACACCTACACTGGTGATTGTGATAAAGGAAAACGAGTCTCCTTCTCCAATTCCCCCATCTTCTATTCCTCCAACTTCTACTTCTCCAATTCCACCACCTTTCACTTCTACCCCTCCACCACCCACGGATGTGCGTGAGAATTCTATCCCAAAGCCTTCATCTCAACCCAATATACCTTATCCTTCGAGGTTGAGGAAAGAGAAATTGAAGAACACGGATGATATTCAGGTTTCGAACTTTCTTAAAATGTTCAAACAACTGAATTTCAATATCTCCTTTGCTGAGGCTCTCACTTACATGCCTAAATATGCTAAAATGTTTAAAGATCTTCTCAGTGATAAGGAGAAACTTCTCGATATTGCTCAGACCCAACTTAATGAGAATTGCTCCGCGGTTCTCTTAAGGAAATTGCCCACCAAACTTGGTGATCCGGGTCGCTTCTTGATTCCTTGCAACTTCCCGGGAGTAGAGAATTGCATGGCCCTAGCCGATCTAGGTGCTAGTATTAACTTAATGCCATTAAATGTTTGGAAGCAATTATCTCTCCCCGAGCTAGTCCTCACACGAATGAATTTGGAATTAGCCAACCGTACGGTTGCTTATCCAGTGGGGATAGCCGAAGACGTCTTCGTTGGTGTCGACAAATTCACCTTCCTGGCGGATTTTGTTGTCGTTGACTATGAGATGGATCCCCGTGTTCCATTAATCGTTGGACGTCCGTTCTTGAGGACCGGTCGCACTCTCATCGATGTAGCCGCGGGCGAATTAATCATGAGAGTTGGTGATGATAAAATCGTCTTCAACATGGGTAAACTTTCTAAACAGCCTTCGGAAAACGAGAGTGTTAATTTCATTGACGTTCTTGATGAGGCTTGTGAAGAACATTTCAAAGACGCTTGTAAAAGTGGTTCTTCTTCTCTACCCATTGTTGAGACTGTTGCCTCTATTGCTCCATCACTGACTCCATTTGGAGAAAGTGATTTCATCTTGAAAGAATTTGAAGCAACTTTGGGAGATGTGGACTTAAAATATGACGACTCTCCCTCCAATTGGGATGAATACATTCGTACCATTGAGAAACTTCTCAATGAGGACCATACTTCTCCACCATCTCCTAAGGATATCTCTATCGATGAACCGAATTTGACTACGCCTTCCATCAAAAATCCTTCGGATTTAGAGCTTAAGGATCTTCCGTCTCATCTCGAGTACGTTTTCCTTGAAGACAACAAGAATTTACCGGTCATTATCGCTAAGGACTTAAAAGAAGAAGAAAAATCCCGGCTTATCGCCGTGTTGAAGAATCATAAGCAAGCGATTGCGTGGAAGATCTCCGATATTCGTGGAATTGATCCTCACTTTTGCACACATAAAATTCTCATGGAGGACGACTTTAAACCCACTATTCAAAGCCAAAGAAGGGTGAATCCTAAGATCCATGACGTAATAAAAAAAGAGGTTATCAAACTTCTTGATGCGGGAATGATCTACCCCATCTCGGATTCACCATGGGTTAGTCTAGTCCATTGTGTGCCTAAGAATGGCGGAATCACCGTTGTTCCCAACGAAAACAACGAGTTGATTCCTACTCGTCTCGTTACAGGGTGGAGAGTTTATATAGACTACCGCAAACTCAATGATGCTACGAGAAAGGATCATTTTCCCCTTCCTTTCATGGACCAAATGCTTGAACGTTTAGCGGGTAATGACTATTACTGCTTTTTAGACGGTTTCTCCGGGTATTTTCAAATTCCCATCGATCCCAAAGACCAAGAGAAAACCACATTCACTTGTCCTTACGGAACATTTGCTTATAAAAGAATGCCTTTCGGCTTGTGCAATGCTCCTGGGACATTTTAAAGGTGTATGATGGCTATCTTCCATGACATGGTTGAAGAAACTGTTAGAAATACGTTTTACGTATATTAGAAGTATCGGTCACTCCACAATATTATTTATGTTGTAATAGCTCGTAGTTAACAAATAGTTATTAGTTGCTTATTAAGTTAAGTAAGAACCGGTCCATGGGCTTGTCATGGACCGGCCCAAGCCCAATGTAAGCTTGGAAGTATAAATACCCCTTTCCACCATGGAAAGGGGTTGGTTGTTGTCATTTTGCTAGTTCCATTTATTGAAATAACACATAGTTTTCTTTCACTTTCTCTCTCTTGTTTCTCTCTCTAGAAAACAACAAACCCCTTCATAGATTCATAGGTTATCAATATTCTACATTTGGTATCAAGAGCTATGGGGTGATTTAAGGTAGTGATTTGTGTGGTTTTTTAGTTTTTGATTGTATTAGTGTTCTTTAAGAAGATTCATCTTGATTCTTGGTGTTTTTGGTGTTTTTGTGATTGGGATTAGTGGATAAGTATTAGTTTTTACTTATTATTGTAGAAATCACAAAACTTTTTGGGTTATTTGGTCAAAATCTGGGTTTAATCTTCATTTTAGTGGTCGACTGTTCATCGGAACAAGGTTTCTGATTAACCCAGCAAAAGTTCCGAACCAACAAGTTCCGGATCACCAAAAAGTTCCGAACCAGGAAGTTCCGAACGAAAAAGTTCCGGATCAAGAAAGTTCCGGATCAAGAAAGTTCCGGATCAAGAAAGTTCCGGATCAAGAAAGTTCCGAACCAAGGGAAGTTCCGAACCAAGAACTTCCGAACCAATAAGTTCCGGATCAAGCCAAAAAGTTCCGAACCAAGAAGTTCCGGATCAAGCCAAAAAGTTCCGAACCAAGAAGTTCCGGATCAAGCCAAAAGTTCCGAACCAAGAAGTTCTGAATCAAGCCAAAAGTTCCGAACCAAGAAGTTCCGAATCAACACTTCCGAATCAACAAAAGTTCCGAATCAAGGGTTATTTTGCTTGTTTTTTCGACGATTTTTAGAGGATTTAATCTTGGTTTCTTACAACAAAAACTCACTACAATTCACAAGCTTTACTTCACTGCTCGATCAACCGATAATCTTTGTCTCTTTGAAGTTAACAAAATGAATCCGAATTCAGTAATGCCTCAGATGACATCACTTACGGATATTTCCGTCATTACGGGAACGGATAATCGCCCGCCAATGCTCATCAAAGAAGTTTTTGAAGCATGACAAGGCCGGATGATGTCTTATCTTAAGGGAAAACCGGTTTATGGGAGGCTTATGGTTAAGTCAATCTTAAATGGTCCACTTGACTATGGTACCAACGTGGCTAACAATGTGTCTCGACCAAGAGAATTTGAAGAACTTACACCAGCTCAACAACTTGTTGCCGATGCAGACGAGAAAGCTCTTCAAACAATTCTCCAAGCTCTTCCCCATGACATCTATAGGATGGTAAGTCAGTATACGGTGGCAAAGGATTTATGGGAACGTCTTAAGGTGTTGCTACAAGGTACGTCTCTCACCAAACAGGAAAGGGAATGTCAGTTGTATGACCTGTTTGACAGATTCACTTACAACCCAGGGGAAACGCTTCACGATTATTACTTCAGATTCACCACACTCATGAATGATCTGAATGTATACAATCTGGTGATTGCACCATTCCAGGTTAACACCAAATTCTTGAATACTCTACCTCAAGCTGAATGGGGTGAGTACATTACCGATGTTAAGTTAACCAGGGATTTGCATAAGTGCAATTTGGATCAACTATATGCTTTTCTTCAGCAGCATGAGAAACATGTGATCATGCACCGTTCTCCACGAGGTATGTACCCTGATTCATTAGCTTTGATGGCGAATCAACCAAGCTTGTCTCACAACAACACTCCTTATATTTTGGGACATCAAGCCTATCATCCATCACCTTACATGACACCAACCTTTCCCCAATACTCGATTTTACCACAACCACCCACCTCACATCAGCAACAATATCGGTTCAGTGCACCTTCATCACAATATGCTACACAACCTCACCCAGCAAGTATTGCACCTTATGCTCAATCTTCATATTCTTCTTATCAAGAGAATGCAGCATATCCAACAAGCTACCCTGATCAAATGAGTATTCCTTCTAGTGATTATTCAGCTCAAGACCAAGCAATGTACTGTGATGATGAGGAAGTCCCCGTTCCTGTATTCAAACAAGGTGCTGATCCAGTTGAAGTGTTAACCACTATGTCTGCTTATCTCACAAGGACTTTAAGCAAACGAGGATTTAGGGGATCAGCTCCTACCAACAATCAGTTGAGGAATTCATCCAATTCTCGCCAACAAGCTACTATTGAGAATGGCAGGGTAATGGTTCAGCCTATTCAATCATATCAGGGGAGACCTACCACATCAACTACCAATGCTCGCACGGTCAATCAGGCTCCAATGGTCAATCCTGCTCCACGGGCTAATTCCACAGGCAAGTTGAGAATGATTACATGCTACAACTGCAAGGAAGAGGGTCACATGTCCAGGGATTGTAAGAAACCCAAGAGGAGAAGGGATGGACAATGGTTTGCAGAAAAGATCTATCTGGTGAATGCTCAGGCACAAGGAAGGGAACTTGATGAAGAGGAGCTTGCATTTCTTGCTGATCCAGGGATTGATGAACAAGACACGGCCACCACACAGAATGCAGCATACCAAGCAGATGATCTCGATGCGTATGACTCAAACTGTGATGACTTTCAATCTGCAAAGGCTGCTCTCATGGCAACTATCTCCAGCTTAGGGCCAGAAAAGAGATCTGAGGTACTTATTAATACCACCGATAATACCACTGATGCTAGTATTCAACCACATCAAGTTGTGCAAGAGAGTGTTGATTCGAATGAATCTTCGGTGGTGAGTCTTTCAAATGAAGAGACAAACAATGATAGCAATATCAATGTGAGTCCCCAGACTTTGAGTGAATCACAACTGGGACCCATTTCGCATACGCCTACTCCTGCTCAACAAGATTTGGTCATGGTTCCTGCTACATTACTTAGCCAAATGAATGCTGCACTCTTAGAAACCTTAGCTAAGAATAAGAATTTGTCTGATGAGCTTGCCTTAAGCAATGAGAAAGTACAAACCTTGGAATTAGTGCCTTCGTCTAGTGTTCTAACTAATCCCGAATATGATCATTTTAGAAACAAAAAAATGGGTCACTTGCAAGAAATTGAAAACTTAAGAGCAAATCTGACTAATGAACTTAAAGAAAAGGAGTTAGTGGTCACTAATTTTCAAAAACTTCAAACGGATTTTGAATCACTCGAGTCTAAGAAGAATGAAATGGAGATTAATGCTACTAATAAGATTAGAAGTCTAGATTACTTGCTGTTAAGACAATACGCTGCTTCTCAACTAGTGCACTTATTTGATGCTTCGTTTAGAGAATTTAACTTATCTCGTCAAAAAGGCCTTCCCCCTAATCCACGATATGCAAAACAAGCTTTAAGACATAGTCCTAGACTTTATAATGCAACTCAATTAGGATTGGCCTTAGACCCGATTGTTTTTCCCGATGATCGAACAAGTAAGGATCTAGTTGATGAGGATCGGTCATACAATTCTGCAAAATATCCCGAGTGTGATTATTTTAAATTGAATAAGGAGCTTGCAAAAACGGATTTTAGAATTCGCTTCCATATGGACAAAGATCTCATAACAGCACCGACCTACATATTAGATGAAGAAAACCCTAGTACATTTCCTACACTTGTCAATATGGAAGGTCCTAAGGAAATTCCAAAGGATCTTCCACCTGTTAGCACTGTATGGTTAAACTTGCAAGAGATTAATCAATACTTTACTAATTTTGACAAGGTCATTTTGGAATGTACGACTTCAAATGTCTTAAATGCCGGAGAATGGGCTTTCGAACATATGAACGAGGTGTTTAAAAATGAGATCAATCCGTTTGTCGAAAGTCTAAAAGGAACTTTTGCATCTCTTAAGGAAAATCTTGTGTTTGAAATTGGTGAAGTTCAAAAAGTGTTTTATGAAATGGACACCGCTTACAAACTACAACTAACTGAAAAAGAAAAGATTTTAACCGAATATGACCGATTCTTGTCTGCAGTAATATCGTGTGATGTGCTTACTACTGTAAATGTTAATTATTCGAATGAGCTTACATCCGCTATGATTAATTGTGATGCTGTGCATATATGTGATGATGTTTGTGATCTCTCTGTAAATGTTGCTGATACTGTAAATGAGGTAGATAATCATTCTTGTCATGAATCTAACGCTGAGTTTTTAAAGCTACAAGATTCTTACAATTTACTTTCAAAACGCTTTAATCAACTAGAACAACATTGTATATCTTTAGAATTAAAACAACAAACTCAAAATGAGGATCTTTTGATATCAAATGGTTGTGAAAACGGTGTTGAGACGAGTGACAAGATGATTGCAATTGTTAAGACATTAGAGGAAGAAATCATGAGATTGAAGAGAGATGTGTCATCAAATGAAACATTAAAATTGGAACTAGAGGCTGCAGAGTCTAAAAACCAAGTCTTAGAAATTAGACTTTCGTCTTTTCTAGGGGAGATGGATCGGACAAGACAGGGATTATCCGCTCTTTATGGTTCACTAGAAGAACGCTTCGCTTTTAATGCGGCACAGCAACAATCTTATGTTGAACAATTGAACCAAAAGTGCAAGGAAATCTCTGATTTGAACATCCTGCTCATTGACAAAAATATGGTTTTGGCTGAGTTAAAGGAGACACTTCTTCTCACCCGACAAGAAGTTGTTGATAACTTAGCTACCGACTCTGCACCGTCCACTAGTGCTCCAACAACCAAGTCAGTAGTGCTTTATAAGAACCCGCTTCATAAGAGAAACCCAGTTACCTATGATGATTATATGAGGAATGCCATTAAGCATGTAGATCTTCTTAGGGATATTTTAGACGATCTTTATGCCTTAGATCCCTCAAGTAGCGACTATTATTCGGCTCATGAATATATTAAGCGAGTTCAATATTTCTTAGCATATTTGCAATACATAGGTACACTAGGTTCTGCACTACTTAATAATAGGCCCATTGCTGTAACTCCATTTAATAAGACTCCAGGAGCAAAACCGTCATTGGCACAATCAAGTAAGGCACCTTTAAAATCTGTTGCTAATATTCCCACTTTGCCTTCTACAGGATTAAAAGAGACTACTAAGGCTAAAGGATCGCCACTCAAGAAAGATAAGATCAAGCCCTCCACTAGTAGTGCCAAAAAGAAGAAAGTAGAAGTTCACAATAGGAATGCTAGTTCAGTTTTAAATAAAAAGAATCATGTTAAGACTAAAAGCTTTGCGCCTGTGCAGAAGCCAAAACCATTCGTGAATTCTGATTTGAATTGTTGGAATTGTAATGAATGTATGTTTTCCCAACGTCATGATTTGTGTCTGATTGATCATGTGAATGAAATGAATGCTATTAAGAATGGTCTTGAATGGAAGCCAACGGGTAGAACTCGTGCCCAAGTTGGCTGGCAATGGCGTCCCACTGGTAGGACCTTTACATTAGATGGAAAAATGTGCCCTTTAACTAGGAATGCATCCATTGAGGTTAGGTCTGAGCGTCCTTTAGTTAGGAACACTCGCACTCAAGTATGGAAACAGCGCCCTTTAATTAGGTCAGCCCCCACTATAGTGCCTATCAGTGAAGAAATACCTCAGGATTTAAGCCAACTAGAATCTACACCACCTATTAAGAAAAAGAAGGCTAGGAAATCTAAGAAACCTAGAGTTAGCAAATCTAAGATTATTAAATCTATACCTGCTAATAACAAGGAACACTCAGATTCCGATACCTCTACATTGTCTTCGTGTGGTGATATTTTCAGGTGGTCCAAATCATCCTGTGGTATTTGGACTCCGGTTGTTCAAAACATATGACCGGAAATCGCTCGATGCTCCGAAATTTCGTCAGCAAGTTTCTTGGTACGGTTAAATTCGGGAATGATCATATAGCAAAGATAATGGGGTATGGTGAATATCAGATTGGAAATGTGACGATTTCAAGGGTATACTATGTAGAAGGTCTTGGTCATAATTTATTCTTAGTAGGACAGTTTTGTGATTCCAACCTTGAGGTTGCTTTTCGACAACACACTTGTTTCATCCGCAACTTGGAAGGAAAAGATTTGTTGAAGGGATCTCGTGGTGCAAATCTCTATACCTTGTCCTTACAAGACATGATGGCCGCCTCTCCAGTATGTCTTCTCTCTAAAGCATCTAAGACCAAGTCATGGTTATGGCATCGCAGATTATCTCATCTTAACTTTGATGCTATTAATCATCTGGCTAAAAACGATTTAGTTCGTGGTATTCCAAAGCATAAATTTCACAAGGACCATTTATGTTCCGCGTGTTCAAGGGGGAAAAGTACCAAGAAATCTTACAAGCCCAAAGCTGAAGACACCAATCAAGAAAAACTTCATCTTTTGCATATGGATCTTTGTGGGCCAATGAGAACTGAAAGTATGAGCGGTAAGAAATTCATTCTGGTAATTGTGGATGATTTCTCTAGGTTTACATGGGTTAGATTTCTACGTACAAAGGATGAAGCACCAAAGGCTATCATCACTTTTCTGAAATTCATTCAGGTACGTTTGAATACTACTGTCCGCCGTATTTGTACAGACAATGGTACAGAGTTCGTCAACCAGACTCTTCGTGATTATTATGAAGGAGTTGGTATCTCACATGAAACATCCGTTGCACGCACTCCACAACAAAACGGTGTCGTTGAAAGACGGAATCGTACACTTATGGAAGCTGCTAGGACTATGCTTATTTACGCGAACGCTCCATTGTTCTTGTGGACAGAGGCTATATCTACTGCATGTTTCACCCAAAACCGTTCTATCATTCGGAAACGCCATGGAAAAACACCTTATGAGCTTCTACATGATCGTAAACCCGATGTTTCATTTTTTCATGTGTTTGGTGCTCTTTGTTATCCAAACATCAATAGTGAGAACTTGGGTAAGCTTCAACCGAAAGCCGATATAGGTATTTTCATTGGTTACTCACCGTCCAAGAAGGCATACCGAATCTATAACCGTCGTCTTGGCAAGATTGTAGAAACTATGGACGCAGATTTCGATGAGCTGACAGCGATGGCTTCTGAGCAACACAGCTCTGAACCCGCGCTTCATGAGATGGGAACCGGTGCTATTAGTTCCGGATTAGTTCCCAATAATCCTACTTCTACATCATTTTTACCACCATCAAGGCCCGAGTGGGATAAACTGTTTCAACCATTGTTTGATGAATTCTTCGATCCCCCGACTGATGAAGTTCCAGCACCTGTAGTAATCGCTCCAATCCCTGAAGTGGTTGCTCAAGCTAATGAACCTTTATCTAATGCATCTACAATTCACATTGAACCGGATGCACCTTCACCAAGTGATTCTCAAACTACACCTGAATCGTCACCCCTACTTGTGCCTAATGATGTGGAAGAGGATTCTATTGATCACGACTTGGAATATGCTCATCTGCAAGAGCTTCCTTTCTTTGGTGTAGCGATACCTGAAAACCCTTCAGCCGCGTCTACCTCAAAAGAAGCTCCTTCTATTGTTCACTCCAGACCACCTAGGATTGAAAACCATAGCACTAAATGGACAAAAGATCACCCAATTAGGAATGTTATTGGAGATCTAGATCGACCAGTCTCTACACGCCATCAATTACAAGAGAGTGCACTTTATTGCTACTTTGATGCATTTCTCTCTGAAGTTGAACCTAAAAATTGGCAGCAGGCTATGACCCAATCATCTTGGATTGAAGCTATGCAGGAGGAACTAAATGAATTCCAACGACTTGAAGTATGGGAATTGGTTCCTCTCCCTGACAAGGTCAACATCCTTACTTTGTTATGGGTTTATAAGGTTAAACTTGATGAGATGGGTGCGGTATTGAAGAATAAGGCTAGATTGGTTGCTAGAGGATATAAACAAGCCTTAGGTATAGACTTTGAAGAATCTTTTGCTCATGTGGCAAGATTGGAGGCCATTAGACTATTCCTTGCGTATGCTGCTCATATGAATATGATCGTCTATCAAATGGATGTGAAGACGGCATTTTTGAACGGTGAACTAAGGGAAGAAGTCTATGTTAGTCAGCCAGATGGGTTCGTTAGCACGGAGTTTCCTAATCATGTGTACAAGCTTAAGAAGGCTCTTTATGGGTTGAAACAAGCTCCACGCGCGTGGTACGATCTCCTCTCAACATATCTCATTTCGGAAGGCTTCTCCAAAGGCAAGGTGGACCCCACTCTATTCACTCTCAAGGAAGGCAACGACATGATTCTGGTACAAATTTATGTTGATGATATTTGCTGCCACTAACATAGAATTGTCAAATCGCTTTGAGAAGATAATGTCCACACGCTTTCAGATGTCGATGATGGGAAAATTTTCATTTTTCTTAGGATTACAGATTTCTCAAAATCCCAGAGGCATCTTTATTAATCAATCCAAATATGCTCTAGAATCTCTTAAGAAATATAACTTTGAAAATTGTGACCCCGTGGACACTCCAATGGTGGAGAAATCCAAGTTAGATGAAGATAGGAATGGGACTATTGTCGATCCAAAACTTTACCGTGGGATGATCGGCACCCTTCTATATCTGACTGCTAGCAGGCCTGATTTGCAATTTGTTGTATGCATGTGTGCCCGGTATCAGGCTCGGCCTACCGAAAAGCACCTACATGTTGTGAAAAGGATCTTTCGGTATCTAAAAGGAACACTTCATCGTGGTCTATGGTATCCGAAAGATTCCTCTATTGCTTTAATATCATACGCAGATGCCGATCATGCTGGATGTCAAGACACGAGGCGTAGCACTTCTGGATCTGTGCAACTCCTTGGAGATAGATTGATCAGTTGGTCTTCAAAAAGGCAGAAAAGCGCTGCAATATCAAGCACGGAGGCTGAATACATCGCCATGTCCGGTTGTTGTGCTCAAGTCCTTTGGATGAGATCACAATTAACTGACTACGGTTTGGGATTCAACAAAATCCCGATGTATTGTGACAACAAGAGCGCCATTGCCCTTTGCTGCAACTATGTTCAACACTCCCGGGCCAAGCACATAGACATTCGCTACCATTTCATTAAAGAGCAGGTGGAGAACGGAGTGATCGAGCTGTATTTTGTCACTACTGAGTACCAGCTGGCGGATATGTTCACCAAAGCATTAGATCGAGGACGAATTGAGTTTTTGATCGACAAGCTTGGCATGAAATCATTCACTCCAGCGACTCTCAAAGAGTTGGCAGAAGAATCAGCTGAATAGTCGTGGTAAACTATTCAGAGTATCCTTTGTTCGTGATCATGTATATTATCGTAAATATATAAACCACAAAAGAAAAATACAAAAATATAAAACCAACAAAAACCATAAAAAATATAAAACCTAGAAAAACCATAAAAATTATAAAATCAAGAAAAACCAAAAACATTTTTCGTTTTTAAAACGGGCATGTCTTTTAGTACGGTAATATTTACGGCCTTAGAAATGTCGATTAATATTGACACGGTGCCATAAATAGAGTCCGTATAAAAGTTGTACATTTTTAAAACATGCCCATTATGGCTTGTAGTTATTTCAGACTGCAACCCGGTTTTCATATTAAAGTCACGTATTTCCTTGGAAAACGTTGGCTCAGAACGGGAATTAATTTTCTCGGGCATGATTTACAAGCCAAATCATGCAAAGGGATCAAGTTTACTTTATAACTTGGTCTAACACGAATTTATGTACGTCTCAGTGCATGAATTTGTTAAAATAAGAGAAATCTTATTGACACCACGAATCAAATTTTTCAAGATATAAATTGGAAATGCTTTCATCAATATTTGACTCTTTAAACAATGACTACAGCTCTTTAAATAGAATACGGGTCATCGTTTAAGGGGGAGAAAATATTAAATCATCTTCGTCATTAAATTGATTTTCAAAAGTGATTGTGGCAAATTAAGGGCTAAATGGTAAATTGAGTGGTTTTGCTTTATAATACGACTTGTGTTCGTTCAATGTGATAGGAATAGCTTTAAGATCTTGGAGTTTTGCTTATAGATCGATACTTAAGTTGTGTGAGATTGTCGAGTTTAGTTTAACTAAGCAAAATTAAGTCGACTAAAATTATCAATGGAAAGGTAAAATGAATTGAAAAAGTTAGAAACAAAAAGGAAAAGGAGTGAAATTTGAGGGACTTAAGGTGACATTCTGTTGAAACTTGTCAAAAAATTTGACCTAAGTCAAATATAAACCCCCCCCCCCCCCCCCCCGCCCCCCTTTTTCCTTTTCACTGTTTATCTCTATCCTGCCGCCATTGTTAAACACACACAAGCACTCTAATCTTTCGTTTATTCATCCAACCGGTTCATTAAATCTACAAGGTAATAACATCTATATTTAACTTATAATTCGTTAAATTCATCATCTAAATCTTGTTAAATTAATTCGGGTAGTAAACTTTACCAGATCTAGGGTTTATTTGCCAATTTAGGATTAATTGTTTCAGATTTTTGGTGGGTTTTGTGCGGATTAGCATGATATGATGTTTAAATGCCTTAGATTGCCTTAGAAACTCACAAACGCGCTTAGAATTAACCTCATAGGCTGTGTTTTGATGTTCCGGATGAACTAGGATATAAACTTCCGAATGAAGGACATTTTGAACAAAACTTTCGAATGAAGGACATTTTGAACAAAACTTCCGAATGAAGGATTTTTATGAAAAACTTCCGAATGAAGGAAGTTCCGAATGAAGAACTTCCGAATGAAGAAGTTCCGAATGAAGAACTTCCGAATGAAGAAGTTCCGAATGAAGAACTTCCGAATGAAGAAGTTCCGAATGAAGAACTTCCGAATGAAGAATTTCCGAATGAAGAACTTCTGAATGAAGAAGTTCCGAATGAAGAACTTCCGAATGAAGAAGTTCCGAATGAAGGACTTCCGAATGAAGATGTTCCAAATGAAGAACTTCCGAATGAAGGAAGTTCCGAATGAAGAACTTCCGGATGAAGGTAGTTCCGAATGAAGGAATGTTCCGAATGAAGAAGTTCCGAATGAAGAACTTCCGAATGAAGAAGTTCCGAATGAAGAACTTCCGGATGAAGGAAGTTCCGAATGAAGAACTTCCGGATGAAGAAGTTCCGAATGAAGGAATGTTCCGAATGAAGAAGTTCCGAATGAGGGAAAGTTCCGGATGAAGAGTTGTTTGATTATTATTGTTTGCATGTTATATGTACTTGTTGTATTATGTTATGAAATGTGTTATGCTTAGAAGTAAGAATGATATATATCTATATGTTTTTGTGCATCAACCTTTCATGTCTTATCTTAAGCAGATACAATGACTAATCCAACAGTACAAGCAATCCAAGACTCTAGAGAAGCCGCTATTGCTAAAGCACGAACCCTTAAGTTCTTACCCAACAACTACCGGCTGAAGCAAGTCTCTAAATCCACTCACCATGGATTTAAAGTAGCCATCGCAATCCTTGATCAATCCCATTTTAAGAATGCTTTAAGAAGTAGTGCCTCGGTGCCTTATGATTATATGTATGAGTTTTGGGCTACCAAGGAAATCACGTCAAACAAGATCACCTTCACCATCGACAACAAGCAGCAGACGCTCACAGTTTCAGACTTCCGTAAGATTTTTGGTATACGGGATACACCTAAAGGCATGTCATTTTCGAGGGATCCTACTAAAGATGAACTCATGGAGTTATTTGACGCTCTTGGATGTCCGGAAATACGAGTTGCGTCTGAGTTTACCACTGCTAAAGTAGGACAACCTTGGAGAGCATTGTTGGGTATTCTCAGTATATGTCTTACACCAAAAACAAGTGGCCATGATGCTCTGCGCAGTCCTATAATAAACCTATTCTATGGCATGTACAAAGTTGCAAATGCAGATTATGCATTGTTGATATGGGAAGAATTCACCTTTCAACTCTTCCAAAACAAGAAGCTGAAGACAAATTTCTTTCCTTATCCAAGGTTTATCAAGCTTATCATTAATTATTTTATGAAAAATGATGCTACTATTGATAGGCGTGCAGCAAGTCGTTATCACACTGAAGAAGCTGATGATACTGTGGATCTGAGGCATGAAGGACCGTCTTGTGGTGTGATTCCTGGTCCTATTCCCGATTATCTTCTGACGGAGAAAATCAAAGGTTCTGCTGATTACAAGCTACTGCAGCTAGAAATCAAGAAGCTGAAAGCAAACCTTCAGACTGGAGAAGACTCGTCTACAACGGTCAAGAGTAAAGGTAAACGCAAACAACCAGCTGCGTTACCTGAACCCGAAACCAAGAAGAAGAAGACTGAGGGTAAGAAGGGAAAGGTTAAGGCTGATGAGATGGTTTTACGTGACGAAGAAGATGTTGTTGATCCTGCTCTTGACAAGACAGAGAAACAAATGATGAAGATAGCAATTCAAATGAGTAGGAAAGATACTGGCGGTAGTGGTTCAGGTGCAAGGGTAAATGTTGAAGAAGAGTACCAGGAACCAGATGATATTTATGAGTTTGGGTCACCTGAACATTATTCCACTTCGAAGGAGCCATCAATCCCTATTTCAGCAAATGTGGAAAAGGAGTCTGTTGCTCCTACGATCATGGTGTCAACTCAACCTTTAGCAACTCAACCTCCACCAATACAACCCTTACCAACCAGACCGGCTTCCACACCATTTCTTCCACCACCTATAACTCCCATCCTTAGTACCGCAGTAACAACCGAGCCTCTTCAATCAACCCAGAGCAGCTCTGCAACATCTACAATGGCTGCGTTGGTGATGGCCGAAATGTTGGATAAACATGTGGATAATCACAAACGAGAAATGGATGAACTTCGCCAAGAGTTACAAAGACGAGCTCAAAGTGAAGAAGCTTCTAGGAAAGCCCAAGAGGAGATGATTGCTAAGTTCGCTGCAGATATGGAGTTGACTCGAAAAGCACATGCAGAAGAACTAGCTCGGGTTAAGCAGGCTGAGGCTGATAAGCATGCTGCACGTATCACCAGACTTCAAGCGATGAGGGATAAATATAAGGAGCAAAAAGAAGCACTTGAAGCTTCTGTTGAAGAGAGAGTGCAAGAATCCGTCGAATCCATTATGCCTAAACTGCGTGATGAATTGAAGACACTAGCAGCTGATAACTTGATGATCAAGTCATCCAATCCTTCAGAATCCGCCTACAAAATTGCTTATGAGTTAACGGATTTTGAATTAAAGAAGATCCTTAAGGCTCGTATGGTGGAACTTGGATCGTTTGATAAGTCTAGGATTCAACGGGCTCTATACAAATCCCTGAATGACGCTATCATGGAGGATGATAGGTTATTCAAAACGTTTGGAAGTGTGGTACCTTATCACATTCTACCTGAGGAAGAAAGGGAAGAAAGTGAGCAGGAAGAGGGTACTGGTGAAGAGGAAGAGGAAGAAGAAGGAGAAGAAGAGGAAAAGGATGACGATGATGGTGATGATGAGGATAAGGATGAGGATGATGATGACGATGATGATGATGGCGATGATGGTGGTGATGGTAATGAGGAGAGTGCTAGGGGGAGCAACGGGGATAACAATGAGGATGATGATGGGGGTGAACAGCCTAAAGAGGGAGATAAGGTTACCAGCTCCAAGAAAACTGCTAAGACTGGAACCAAGTCTAAGAAAGATGCAGCACAGAAGGACAAATCAACATCATCGGAATCAAGATGATCTAAGTGGCGCCACGATGTGAATGCTACTACGGCGTCATCGATTCCCGGTACCTCTATTGCTGTATCTTTACCTATTACCACTAACCCCATTAGTTCTGTTGTTGTTGCTCCTGTGATTGCAGAATCAGTAACGGAACCCGAAGCTGCACAACACTCACCAGTTCACGACACTGCCGAAATGCCTGAATCAGAACCAGCAGATGTTCGAGCTTCCACTCCTCTACAACAAGCACAACAATCTACGGTTCCTAAACCAAGCACACGAGACTGGGCAGACACGTTGGAGATAGACGAGACTGCACCACCACAGGCTTGGATCACGGCAGCAGCACAATATGATCCGATCACAGACGCTGACAAAGATGTGTTGTATCTCCGTATCCGCAGTCCGATTGACTTATGTGCATTTCTTGCTCATGAGTATAAGACTTCGGTTACTCCATCCTTGGTGAAGAAAGCGCTGAAGGATAAGAGACTTCGTGCCAAAACCCGGTTAACCCGAATGGAGTTCGAGTATTATGCCGATGAGATCCTGAAGGCTCTGAATACCGTTCAACGGCCAGGCCTTCATGAATCAGAAAGAGCTCCACCTCCAATGGATCCTTCTCAAGATAATCAGATTGCTCTTGACTTCTTCGTCACCAATGATCTTGTGTATCTTCTGAAGAGGTCATCAAAGTACACAACCTCCCTGACCTTGCTGAAAGCTGCCAACTGGGGGACAATACCCTTTATCGAGGAAAAGGTAAACCGACTCTGGGTCCCAAAGGTAAATCGTAATTATGATATGTATGCTGTCATAGGTGCATCTCATTGGGACGAACGAGTCCGAAGGGCGTACAGGGGTTGCTGCCTAGTCAATTCTGGAAGTATCGTTAGATCCGATATCCGCATCTCCAGCATTTTAGGGTTGAAAACTGAAGCCAAGAACGGCTATTATCATGTGACGGATATTCGTTTGAAAAGGGAGGATGACAGGGAATACAAAATCCAGCAGGGAGATTTTTCCATCATTCGCCTTGAGGATATCGAAGATATGCTGCTTCTGATGACCCGAGATCAACTCACACATATTCCTCGTGAAGACCTCATTGCTTTGAATACAGCACTTCGTATGTTCACACGAAGCGTTGTCATCAAGACACGAGTTGAAGATCTGCAGTTGGGAGTCGAAAGCTACCAAAGGAAGCTCAACTTAACCCGTCCAGTGAATCAAGTTCTACCTGAACATGTAGAGAGATGTCCTTATACCGGTATTTCTGTCCCGAATTGCGGCATTTTCTACTTGAATAGTCGAGGTTTAATGAAGTTTATGAGGGTGGGTGAGCTATATAAGTACAGTGATGGGACCCTTCTACAAGTCAGAGGAAAGTTGGAGCATCTGAACTCGGGTGGGACTTTGCCAGAAATGACGGAGGATTGGCATCCGGGTTACTGGCAGATGGCGAAGTACGTGATCAAGAAGATAGATCAAAAGCTCCGTGAACGTAGATTGATGAGGAGCTTGGAAAGGTTCGTTGGTGGAAGACCATATTTAGTGCACCACAAGCTACTGCAACGATCCATCTAATGGGTCGTACATTTCAGGTCCACTTTATATTGGTTTTCAATTGTGAATACGTATATTTGTGAATATTGTGCATTAATGGCTTGATGTAGTGTTAAAGTATGATAATTTTTCAAGAATTTCTCACGAGATTCTAAATCTTTCAAAATATATCATACCAAAGCACTACAACTATCCCTTATTAAATTAAGGGGGAGCAATAACTTGTTCTATGGCCAAACATCGATTTCATTTTTACCCAAAGACCGGTTAATCCATTCAATATCCCAAATATTAATGGTTAACATTTTGGATAAGGGGAGAAAATGGGATTAAGGAGACTTAAGTGATACTTGGCTAAAAGATGAAAAAGACTTAACGATAATCCAACTTAATATGTGTAAAGCACGTGTTAAGGGGGAGCGTTTTTTATGAACAAAACACCTAAGGTACAAAACTTTTGATTTTAATATCACAAGTACCTTATGTGATTTTCAATGATTTTTCATGGTGGCAATTCCTTCCCAAAACACGCTTAATTCACGACGAATGTGGTGACAAAAGGGTGGTAGGAATAGGTTTAGTCCAATGATTCATCAGAGCCGATGGAATCTTCCCAAGGACAATTCCTTAGATAGAATTAGAAGTCCTAGGAAAGATGGAGAAAGAATGTGAACGTAGCTGAATGCCGACCAAGTACTTAAGCTAGCACTGGAACAATCACAACAAGGTGCTAGTGATGACGTATTGGTAAGCATTGAAGGGGTTGAAGAATGAAAAAGAATTGTAAAGATAAAGGGTGTAAAGAAAGAAGCCCTCCTTACAACTTTAGGCAGAAACCGGGTCAATACATATGCTATTGAGGTCATTTTTGCTAATGATTCTCGGTATTGAAGAAAGACATCATGGACCCAGTGATGCAATGCACAACCCTTCCCAGCTAACTCAAATATCTCTCAAAAGGTATTTGTTTTAATCACACGGAGATCAACACGTTATCTATTGGTTTATTCACTCCGAATAGACTGGTATTGAAAAGGTGGCACTCCTCTCCAGCCATCGCTCACTAAATCAAAACGCACAATCGAGTCTAGAGCCAAGAGATCATCAAAAGTCTCATTAGGATACTTTCCATTTATTCCTTGCTTTCTCACACACTGTGAAAAGTAAGAGATTTTCATGAGTCCTACGCAATATTCCTGTAATATTGCCAGAACATCCGAGTAATACGTAAGTATTACAATGAAGATGGAAATCCTGCTTGAGCCAACATCAAACAAGCTCATGGTAGGTTACACGTGCGGTTCTTTTAGAACCAATCTTGTGAAAAACTGGAAGGAAACAGTGGTTTAATTCTTAATTGAACTTAAACTCGTTCCAGGCCTCTTCGCATTATCATATGATCTTGCCAGAACACTCAGAGTGACTCTTTATTGATCACAGTGACGAGTGGAAATCCTTCTAGTGTTAACATCAAACAGCACTTGGTAGGTGACGTGCAAGATTCTTTATGAATTGAGCTCGTGACAACTGGAAAGCAACGATGGTGAAAATCTTAATTGAAATTCACTTGTTCCAGGTTTCATGAATTGACGGCTTCAAATCACAAGGATAATTTATCCAAGTGATTCACTCTTTATGTTCGCAGTCAGCTTTGGACGGTCGAATAAAGAGAACGGGTTTACCCGCGAAATCCTGTCAGGAAGTTACTTAGTTGAAACTATCCGTCACGGGTACGATATCTAATATCGTCCAACGGTCTTCAACGACCGGAGGTAAAATGCTACCGAATTAGAATAAAATGTTCAAAGCCATTTTATTCATGTCGTTGCTGTGTACCTGTTAAAGACGGTGGCGTTGCTGTGTACCTGTTGAAGACGGTGGCGTTGCTGTGTACCAGTGAAGACGGTGGTGTTGCGGTGTACCTGTAGAAGTCGTTCCCACATGCTTATGTTTTTCTGCATCAAAGTTTAGCAAAAATTCAAGAAAGTACAAGATAAAGTCTTCCGCTGTACCAAACTCTGAAACTTTCGAGAATTCAACAAAAAGACATAAGTGTGTGGAACATGGAGTCACGAGAAGGCAAATTCACAAGAGAGGCAAAGATCGCACGTGAAAGGCCAAAGAACAATGCTCTCAAGCCAAAGCCAAAAAGATCAAACCAACATATTCACAACAAAAGAAAGAAAAGAAGAAAAGACTACGAGCTAAAGAACGAAGACTTAGTATAGTATGCTAGGTTTAGAACTTTGTAACGTGGAGTGACCTCCCTTAGGGAGAGATTGTTAGAAATACGTTTTACGTATATTAGAAGTATCGGTCACTCCACAATATTATTTATGTTGTAATAGCTCATAGTTAACAAATAGTTATTAGTTGCTTATTAAGTTAAGTAAGAACCGGTCCATGGGCTTGTCATGGACCGGCCCAAGCCCAATGTAAGCTTGGAAGTATAAATACCCCTTTCCACCATGGAAAGGGGTTGGTTGTTGTCATTTTGCTAGTTCCATTTATTGAAATAACACATAGTTTTCTTTCACTTTCTCTCTCTTGTTTCTCTCTCTAGAAAACAACAAACCCCTTCATAGATTCATAGGTTATCAATATTCTACAGAAACTATGGAAGTCTTCATGGATGATTTCTCGGTTTATGGTGATTCTTTCTCTGCTTGCCTTGCCAATTTAGAACGTATGCTTAAGCGGTGTGAAGACACTCGCCTTGTTCTAAATTGGGAAAAATGCCATTTCATGGTAAAATAAGGCATCGTGCTAGGACACAAAATCTCCAAAGCCGGTCTTGAAGTGGACCGTGCTAAAGTCGATGTTATTGCAAAATTGCCTCCACCTGCAACCGTGAAGGGTGTGAAAAGCTTCCTCGGTCATGCGGGCTTCTATCGTCGATTCATTCAAGATTTTTTCTAAAATCACTCGCCCGATTACCTACCTCTTGGAAAGAGATACCCCTTTTATCTTTTACAAAGAGTGTCTTGAATCCTTCAATCTTCTTAAAGATAAGCTAACTAAGGCACCGGTCTTGGTTACCCCTAATTGGGAGCTACCTTTTGAGTTGATGTGTGATGCTAGCGACTTTGCTATTGGAGCGGTTTTGGGCCAAAGAGTGAACAAACACTTCCAACCAATCCACTATGCTAGCAAGACAATGACGGGGGCTCAATTGCATTATACCACTACCGAAAAAGAGCTCTTAGCTGTAGTGTATGCTTTTGAAAAATTCCGCCCATATCTTGTCCTTTCTACCACCATCGTGTATACCGATCATTCCGCGTTGAAGTACTTGATGACTAAGCAAGATTCTAAGCCAAGACTTCTTCGTTGGGTTTTGCTCCTTCAAGAATTCAACATTGAAATTCGTGACAAAAAGGGAGCTGAAAACCTAGCCGCGGATCATCTCGGTAGACTTGAGGATCCTTATCAAGGGGATCATCCGAACAAAGAGATCAATGACTCTTTTCCCCTTGAGGCCTTAATGTCTATCAATCCAAATCTCGATGACACCCCGTGGTTTGCGGACATTGCAAACTACTTAGCGGGTGGAATTCTCAAGGAAGGGTTAACGTCCCTACAAAAGAAAAAGTTCTTTAAGGATATTGAACATTATTTCTGGGACGACCCTTACCTCTTCAAACAATGTGTGGATCTTGTCATTCGTCGATGTGTTGATGGGACGGCAGCGGTACAAATCCTTGACGCTTGCCATAAAGGACCCACCGGTGGTCACTTTGGTCCCAACTACACCGCTAAGAAAGTGTTTAACTCCGGATTCTATTGGCCCACCATTTACCGTGACGCTCACGACATGGTTAAACATTGTGATGCCTGCCAAAGACAAGGCAAGATCACACATAAAGATGAGATGCCTCAAAATTTCATACAAGACTGTGAAATCTTTGATGTATGGGGCATCGACTTTATGGGGCCATTTCCATCATCTAAAGGGAACAAGTACATCCTCGTAGCCGTTGACTACATTTCTAAATGGGTTGAAGTTAAGGCTCTCCCTACGAACGATGCGAGGGTGGTTGTGAACTTTTTGAAGCAACTTTTTGCTTGATTCGGTGTTCCTCGTGCTATTATCAGTGACCGCGGGACTCATTTTTGCAATGATCAATTTGCAAGAGTCATGGCTAAGTATGGTGTCAATCACCGTCTTTCCACCGCCTATCATCCCCAAACCAATGGTCAAGCCGAGATATCCAACCGTGGATTGAAGCGAATTTTGGAGCGTACTGTGGGAGAGCATCGTGCCTCGTGGGCCGATAACTTAGATGATGCTTTGTGGGCTTTCCGTACCGCATATAAGACCCTGATTGGTTGCACACCTTATCGTCTTGTGTACGGGAAAGCATGCCACCTCCCTATCGAGCTGGAACATAAGGCATACTGGGCCTTTAAGTGGGCTAACTTCGACATCAACAAAGCCGGTGATCTTTGGAAGATTCAACTCAACGAGCTTAATGAACTGAGGAATGAAGCTTACAAGAACTGACTGATCTACAAGGAGAAGACCAAGATCATCCATGATGCAAGGATTAAGAACCGAGAGTTCCACATTGGTGATCAAGTCTTACTTTTTAACTCTCGGTTGAAGATCTTCTCGGGCAAGTTGAAGAGCCGCTGGTCTGGTCCATTCACCGTCGCCAATGTCTTTCCATATGGGACCATTGAGCTTTCTCAGCCAAATGGGCCCAATTTCAAGGTGAATGGCCAGCATTTGAAGCTGTACTTTGGTGAGGACATCTCTCATAAGATGATTCCATCCCTCACCACGTTTCCCATGAACTAGTTTTGGGTCGAGTCAGGCTCGTGACTCGGTGAACAAAAACAAGCGCTTCTCGGGACGCAACCCGTGCTCTATCATTTACCGCTTTCATAATAAGTGTAAGGGGGAGCCCCGTATGTGTTGGTTGTCTTGTTTCTTATTTTGTGCAGGGATTCAAGCTTCAAAGAGTACCTCGATGACTTTTGACGAACCGTGATTCCGTGTTCCCATCTTCCCGGTTCTATCCTAAACTCTTGTGATTCAATATTTCATATCTTATATGTTCACGTTGAATTCACTATAGTTGTCCTTCCCTTAACAAGATTTAAACAAAGTTCACAATGTCATAAGTGTAGGGGAGTTTACTCCCACATGCTTAAACATTGAGGACAATGTTTATATCAAGTGTAGGGGGACTTCTATCGAAGTAAGTGGTCTTTTCCATGAATGTGCCCTCATTTTAACCGAAAAATTTGATTTTTCGACATTTTTCAAAATTTTTAATCTATTTTGGCCTAGTTGTATAGTTGTATTTTCCTTTGTTATGGTTATTTTCTTTCCTTGCTAAAATAAAGTGGTTTTAAAATTTTCAAAGTCATGAACATTTTGACTCAACCCGAGTTTACTTATCTAAGTTTACTCTAGCTAGTATCCTTAACGTGTTTAAGTCAAGTTTTGCTAGGTTTTTATATAGGGAGCTTTAAAGCGCGAAAGTCTTAACTCTCACGGGTTAAGAACAAGAACTTTTCGCAAGTTCCTATAATTGATCCTAGAGAGTCGTTTATCAAGGGAACTTTAAAATGCGATTTCTAAACTTGAAAAAGTCTAAGAAGTTGCAAGATCCTATAGGCGACTCGAAAACCCAAAACTTTGATTTAATTGGCTAAGCATCCACGAGTCTCATTCCTTGAGATTTTAAACTGTGGAGGACGAGAGATGATAGAGTCAATTATAAGTTTGGTATTCTTTCGTGAATTTATGTGAGTTAATTATGAACCTATTCTCCCATCGCTTGTTAATAAATTTATCGCAATAAATAAGGTTGTACGATTTGAAAAGTTACTTAGCTTCTAGCCTAAGATCGTTTAAAAGTTGCTCGGTATTAATTAGAGTTCATAGCCAAGGCATAACTTATTGAAGCGGGATGCGAAGATTGGCGAGTCCGAAAAGGCCCTAACAAGGCATGAGGGCTACATTTTGTTGCTAAAGATCCAAAAGTGATGTGAAGAATCATTTATCGAAAATCAATATGAAGGATCAAGACACACGACGAAAAGCAAATACTCCCCTAAAGATCATGGAGAAGTCTATCTGAAAAGACCCTAGCAAGGTATGAGGATAAATAAATCCAAGTCCTAAAATGAGGCGGATCGTTGTATATCAAAGTCCAAAATAAAGATTGGAGAAAAATGAAGAATTCGTGGTCCAAGTATGAAGAATCTCTCAAAAACTTCAAGTGAAGAAATTCCTTTTATGAAGAGAAGACCATAATTTCAAGAACGTCTCTCAAAGATTTGAAGTATGAAGTCGCTGCCAAATATCGGTCCGAGAAAGGTCTCAAATCGTGAAGCGAGTTATGCCAAGATATGAACTTTAAAAGGTCCCGAGAAGCAGTTTTAAAAGATTTTTTCCTTTAGCTAACTATTGATTAAATCGTCCGCTTTATTTTCAGCCTAAATAACTATCGAAATAAGTCAAACAATGCATCCTCGTGATCATTTAAGACAAAAATAAAATATAAGATCGTCCGCTTTATTTTCAGTCTAAGTAAATAATTGGCCCACATGAATTCATGTTAGTTTTCTAACTTATAATAATAATGATCTCGTTTTAAAGCTTGGTATGAGGAACGTGAAACTTGAGGATGATAAAAGTTCATGGCAGCCAAAACCCAATGTAAGTCTTTGATTTCTTTACTTGTTTATATCTTTTTATGTTTTGTATTTAATAAAGGCCAAGGTGGGTTATTTATGATGAAAAATGTAAACCGTGCTTTAAAATTAATGCATTGCATGAGGGCATTGCAATGGTCAAGTGTAGGGGATTTAATAAGTGTGAAAACACTTATCCTTTTACCACTTATTTCCAATATTAACAAGACCAAAACGTGTATTTTATGTCGTAAAAGTCGGAATTATGCGTGGTTTGTGTTTTTATTGTGTTTTAGGACCAAAAGAAGAAAAAGGAAGAAAACACGGGCTTTCACGGGCTTTTATCGAAGAAAACGAGAAAAGACGAAGTCAAAAGATCAAGAGTGCTTAAAGAACGGATGTCCAAGACCTATTCTGAAGATTTATCGAAGAAAAAGTCTAAAGACGAAAGTTTAATGAAGTCGAAGAACTCAAGTCTAAATTAAAGAAGAAAATTATTAAGACAAGTTCAAATCTCGAGACGATGTCGAGAAAAGACAAAGAATTAAATCGAGTTGAGAAGTAAAGAAAGAAGGAAGCACACCACACATGCACTTCCCATTTTCCCTATAAATACCCTCCTAATCACATTAGGAGGGGAGTTAGCTAGTTTTCATTTTTCATTTTTTCCTTTCTAGTTTTTAGAGAGAGAAAGTTCCAAACTTTCTCTCACTAAGTTTTTATCTTTTCTTTCTTTTAATCTTTAGGTTTAAGCTTTTTGTATTTGGATTTCATTAATCAAGTTCAAGTTAAGCTTTTTGTTCATTAATCTCTTTCTACCTTTCTTGATTTTAGTTTACTTATGGTGCGAAATATTTATGATCCGTGTTGATCTTGATGTTTTCGTGCTTAAAAAGTTAATCTTTTTCTTCCTACATAAGCTTTCAAACGGTTAAGCTTTAAGATCTTTGTGCTTATTGGCTTATTTGTATGTTTGCTTATTTACTTTTTGAAAGTTTTCTTAAAAAGTTTCATCTTTTTATAGTTTGATTTAAACGATTGTTTATTTAAAGTTTGGTGAAGTTGTTACTTATGCTTATTTTGTCTATTTCATTACTGATTCGATCAAGTTTTGGTTTGAGCTTATTCCTAATAGCTTATAACTTAGCTTATTTTCGAATTCGTAGGTCATCGGAAAAGGTTTAAACCATTTTTCCCATTTCACATTCCGATTTGCACTTCCCTTGGTATTCCGATCTCTAAATCGGAAAAGGGTTTGTGGTATTCCGATTTGCTTGCTATCATTCCGATCACCCTGATCGGATTATGGTTTAACATTCCGATTGTGGGGTTCTTTGACATTCCGACGTGAGTGTCTTGTAAAGCATTCCGATCTGGATTCCTTTCTTACATTCCGATAGCTTGATTCTTTGACAATCCGATTGGACTTGTTTTTAATCATTCCGATAACCTTGCCTTGTCATTATTCCGAGTAAGCATTCCGATTTGGCCTCATTCCGACCTTACATTCCGATTGAAGCATTTTTTAGACATTCCGATCATACTTTCCGATCAGTTGTATTCCGACGGGATTCCGACCAGGGATTCCGACGGACCTAATTTCTTGTTTTTACAAAGTTTTCAAGTTTTAGATTCATTAAGTATTCAAGTATTTTTCCAATCTTTTCTTAAAGTTCTCAAGCATTTATTTTTAACTCATTATTTTAGTTTAATCTTTAAATCTCTTATTTTACTCAACGACAATTTTCATACTTGCTTTTAGATTAAAATAGATAACAAAACCACTTTCTTTAATCCACCAAGAACAATTGAGTCACACTTTCTACCAATAATAAATTCGAAAAGATCGGTTCTACGAACTTTCATACAAGCTTAAAAACCATGTTTTACGTACCGTGGGAGAGGATCGTGCCTCATGGGCCGATAAATTAGATGATGCTTTGTGGGCTTTTCGTACCGCTTATAAGACACCTATAGGTTGTACTCCTTATCGCCTTGTATACGGAAAGGCGTGCCACCTCCCCATTGAGTTGAAGAATAAGGCTTATTGGGCCTTGAAATGGGCTATGTTAATGCAATAAATGCCTAAAAACGTTACTTGCATTTTTCGGTCTCGCTTTGTTTTGATTACGACAATATGTAAAAACAAGCATTTACGAAAACAACGAAAAACGAATTCTTGAGTTCAAGTATTTTTCATTTTACCCATTTTCACTTAAGGTATGGATAAACAAGTACTAACCTTAATCAAGTGATCAAGTGACTTAATCTTTTCTTAAAACTCACTTTTTATTAAGTGTGACAAGTTTTTATTAAACTTTCTTTTTAAGAAAATGTTTTATTAAATTAATTATTTGAAATTAGAAAATTGCATATTCTTATTTGGTTAAGAATATCCTTTCGGGATATTTTTTATATCCAGATAAGACCTCCACCACTAAAGGACAAAAAGGAGCGGAGTCTAGTCCGGCGGTACCTTAGCACCTAGGCGGTACCTTATCGATAAGGTACCGCAGGCTAATATAAGGTACCGCGGGCAGAAATAGCCGTTGGCTCCTTTGTCCTATAAATAGTGGACCATTCTCAGCTTTTCACCTCACCTCTTTTGCACATTTATTTCCAGATTCAAACCCCTTCTTTAATCACTCAAATCTTTGATCATTTGTTTGATTATTGATAGGTGTGTAAACACCCATCCTTTTTACCACTTAATTACAATAATAACCGAGCCAAAACGTGTATTTTATGTCATTTATGTCGGAATTATGCGTGGTTTGTGTTTTTGTTGTGATTTAGGACGAAAAGGTGAAAAGTGGAGAAAACACGGGCATTCACCGGCTTTTATCGAAGAAAAAGACGAAAGACGAAGTCAAGAAATCAAGAGTGCAAAAAGAACGGAAGTCCAAGACCAATTCTAAAGATTTATTGAAGAAAAAGTCAAAAGACGGAAGTTTACTAAAAGCCGAAGAACTCAAGTCTAATTTATTGAAGAATTACAAGACGAGTTTGAAGAGATCCCGAGACAAAGTCATTAAAGTCAAAAGATAAAGAAGATTAAGGACTTAATGATGCAATTAGAAAAAGAAGAAAAAGGGAGGAAGCTTCCACTAAGCAACTCCCTAATCCACTATAAATAGATCCATTTTCCTTCATTTGTAGTTGTTGGGTGGATTGACAACCCACCTCTTCCACCATTTTCATTTTGCACAATTTAAATTCTTGCACTTTAATTTTCGTGTATTGCACCTTTTAATTCCAAGTAAGTTTACTTTTAATTTTATTGAATCTTTACTTTTCTTGTTGATCTCCTATCTACCTTTCTTGTTTATGTTTAATCTTTGTGGTTGTGTTCTTGATATTTTTATGGTTTTCAATCAAGTGGGTTTTGATTATTTTGGTTATGATTGTTGGTGTTATTGATTTGGTTTGATTGGTTATTGTTAGTAGATCATTTGTGGTTGTTTTGGTTTAATCTTTTGGTTTATTTGGTTACTTTTGATCTAGATTCGTGCCCAGTTTCAATATCCCTGTTCTTTAATGTTCTTCATCTTTATAACTGCCCAGATTCCTAATCAAGCACCCTCAATTTTTATTCCGTATCAAGATTGTTCTTCCGGAATATTTTATATTCCGGATCAGTGTCTTCCATTCGGAATATTTATTATTCCGAGTCAAGTTCTCCATCCGGAATAACTAATTATTCCGGATCACCCAAATATTCCGGATCAAAGTCTTTCGTTCGGAATATCATATATTCCGGATCAACTTTTCTATTCGTAATATTCATATATTCCGGATCAACTTTTTTATGCGGAATATTTGATGTATTCCGGATCAATCTTTCCACCCGGAATAATATTCCGGATCAAGGTCCGTATTCCGAATCAACCTCTTTTCCCTTTTTTTATTATTCCGAATCAACCTTACTTTCTTTTCATTCCGGATCAAGCCTTATTCTGGATCAACTGGTTTATTCCAGATAAGTGACATATTCCGGATATGCTTTTTTTATTCCGGATGAGGGTGATATTCCGAATGAGTTTTTCAGTTTTTTGTAGTTTTATATTTTTAATTCTTAAGCTTTAATTTTCCCGCCTTATTCCTTATTTTCATTTTTACTTGCCTTCCTTTTAGTTTAAGTTTTAGTTTGCGTCATTTACTTTATTTCCCTCTTAATTTCTCGTCATTTACTTTTCGCCAAGTTTAAATCTTTCAGTATTTCTTTTTACCGTCTTTACTTTATTTTTATTAGTTTCAAGTCTTTATTTTTAATTAGTGTAGACAACGACACCCCTTTATTTGATTCACCAAGAACAACTAATCTCTCGCACTTAACCAGTTATCAATTCGAAGAGATACCGAGAAACAAATTTTCAACCTAGCAAAACCAAGTAATTAAAATGGTGCCGCTGCCGGCTCTTTTCGTGAAGATTAACGGTTTTTTGTGAGAGACGCGTTGGCTTTTGGGATCCGTTCACTCGTGAACGTTATTTTTTTTGTATCAAAAATTTTCAAAAATCCCAAAAACATTTGAAAAATCATAAAAAGCATTTCTTTTTCAAAGTTTTGCACCAAAAATATTCTTCTTGCTTATCTATTTTTCTTTATGGATTCTTATGTCCATTGTGTCGGGTGTGGGAGACGCTTATACGGGAACGACTCATGTCAATGGTGTACATGTGAGCGGTGCGGAAACGATATCGACAATACACAATTCGGATTTGGATTTTGTCCCTTGTGCAACTCGACTAATTCGTGCTTTTTGAATCCACCTCCTGTTCCCCCGTGCATCTATTGTGGAAGCGATTCGCATTGGCATGTTTCGTGCCCGGTTCGATACCCGTATGATCACGAGCAAGAACTGGGTTACAATTATGACAATGATAATAGCTATCTACAAGAAGCACCGGATTTTTCTCCATACCCTTGTTGCCAAAATTGTGGGGGCCCTCACGATACTTCTTATTGTCAGCCAATGAATTATTATGAGCCAGATCTGTGTCCTCAATTTTCTTCACTGATGGATTATTATGAACCAAATCCGTGTTATAATTCTTCTCAACCGATGACTTACTATGAGCCACATCCGTGCTATAATTCTGGTTTTCATAACTGTGAGCCCCCACACTCTAATCTTAATCATCAATCCTCTCAGAGAATTCAACAACTCACTACTCTGAATGAAGAAAGACAAGCCATTATTTTGAAACTTCAAGAGGCCGTTGTTCAGCTAAAAGAAGCATGGGAGGAAGAAAAGCGACAGCAACAAGAGCAAGTATCTAATCTTAGTGATTATACCCCTCCTCTTGTGCGTCAATACTATTATGATGATGATGACGATGAGCCTACTATTTCTTGGAATTATCTTGTTGCTCAATGTCCTAGTGCAATTGTCATCCCTTCTCTCAATATTCCAAACGAGTCTAAGGATTGTAATAATTGAGTGAGCCTAGTGATTTTGGTCTTGATAAATTCTTTGATGAGGTTTGTGACATGCCTACTGTTATGGAGTTTGAGGATGACGTTGCTCTTACGCAAGCGGTCGATCCTAGTGATGACGATTTTTCTCCACGCTATGAGAATTTCACTTTTGAAATTTCTCAATCTCCACCGGGAGATGTGGGCGATGACGATTTATTCTCTCCGACTTACGAGAAGTTCACCGATGAACTTGATCTTGTTGATGAGGTGGAAGACGTGCTTCTTCGCGATAGATTATGGAAAGTGCACCTTCTTATTGCTCAAATCGAAGAGTTGACTTCTCCTCCTCTTTCCGAGTCTTTACCTCCATCTATTCCTCCCGTTGAAGATAATGACCCATTGCTGGAAGAAATCGATATTCACTCCATCCCTCCAGGTATTGATGATGATGACACGGAGGGGGATATTATTTTTGATAATTTGCTGTAGGAAGGTATTGTCCCAAGTCCCCCTCCCGAGCACCTTGCATCCTCCCCTTTAGCAACTATCATGGAGGATGAGTGCTTTGACCCGGGAGGTGCCATTTACTATTTCATGATTGATAACATTACGGCTTTACCGAGTGCTCAGCATCCATTGTCTTTGGAGGATGACAATGTGATTACTTTACCCACCCCACCTCCCGAGGATCATGATTTCACATACTTTTCGTATGTTGAGCGTACTTTTCTCCCATTTAAGTCTTAACCTCCCGCCTCTCCTTCATTAATGTCCTACGGGAACGAGGACAAGGTCTTTGATCCCGGTATTACATTAGAGGCTTCCCCATGGACCATTTAATTCGGGGACGAGTCAGGCTCGTGACTCGGTTAACATAAACAAGCGCTTTTTGGGAGGCAACTCAATTATCTATCTATCTTTCCTGTTTTCACCATAAGTGTAGGGGAGCCCCGTTGGTGTTTCTTGTTTTCTTTCTTATCATGTGCAGGGATTAGAGCTTCAAAGACACACTCTTGATGACTTTTGACGAACCGTGATTCCGTGTTCCCGTCTTCCCGGTTATATCCTAAACTCTTTTCGATTCACTATTTTATATTTCTCAATATTAAAATAGGAATCTCTTTAGTTGTCTTATCCTTAGCGAGATTTAAACAAAGTTCACAATGTCCTAAGTGTAGGGGAGTTTACTCCCACATGCTTAAACATTGAGGACAATGTTTATATCAAGTGTAGGGGGGACTTCTATCGAAGTTAAGTGGTCTTTCCTTGTATTTGTCCTCATTTTAACCGGAAAATCAATTTTTCGATATTTTTCAAAAAAAATTATCTATTTTGGCCTATTAGTTTTACCTTTGTATAGTTATTTTTCTTTCTTTACTAGAATAAATTTTAATAAAGTGGTTTTAATTTTTTTAAACGTTGTAAATTTTTTGACTCAACCCGAGTTTACTTATCTAAGTCTACTCTAGCTAGTATCCTTAACGTGTTTAAGTCAAGTTTTGCTAGGCTTTTATATAGGGAGCTATAAAACGCAAAAGTCTTAACTCTCACGGGTTAAGAACAAGAACTTTTCGCAAGTTCCTATAATTGATCCTAGAGAGTCGTTTATCAAGGGAACTTTAAAATGCGATTTCTAAACTTGAAAAAGTCTAAGAGTTTGCAAGATCCTATAGATGACTCGAAAACTCAAAACTTTGATTTAATAGGCTAAGCATCCACAAGTCTCATTCCTTGAGATTTTAAACTGTGGAGAACGAGAGATGATAGAGTCAATTATAAGTTTGGTATTCTTTCGTGAATTTATGTGAGTTAATTATAAGCCTATTCTCCCATCGCTTGCTAATAAATTTATCTGCAATAAATAAGGTTGTACGATTTGAAAAGTTACTTAGCTTCTAGCCCAAGATCGTTTAAAAGTTGCTCGGTATGGATTAGAGTTCATAGCCAAGGCATAACTTATTGAAGCGGGATGCGAAGATTGGCGAGTCCGAAAAGGTCCTAACAAGACATGAGGGCTATATTTTGTTGCTAAGGATCCCAAGTGATGTGAAGAATCATTTATCAAAAATCAATATGAAGGATCGAGACACCCGACGAAAAGCAAATACTCCCGAAAAGATCATGGAGAAGTCTATCCAAAAAGGCCCTAACAAGGTATGAGGATAAATAGATCCAAGTCCAAAAAGGAGGCGGATCGTTGTATATCAAAGTCCAAAATAAAGATTGGAGAAAAATGAAGAAGTCGTGGTCCAAATATGAAGAATCTCTCAAAACTTCAAGTGAAGAAACTCCTATTATGAAGAGAAGACCATTATTTCAAGAACGTCTCTCAAGATTTGAAGTATAAAGTCGCTGCCAAATATCGGTCCGAGAAATGTCTCAAATCGTGAAGCGAGTTATGCCAAGATATTAACTTTATGAGGTCCCGAGAAGTAGTTTTAAAAGATTTTGTCCTTTAGCTAACTATTGATTAAATCGTCCCACTTTATTTTCAGCCTAATAAACTATCAAAATAAGTCAACAATGCATCCTCGTGATCATTCAAGACAACAATAAAATATAAGAGATACACCTAGGAATAAGGGAGTCTAATTAAATAATTGGCCCACATGAGTTCGTGTTAGTTTGCTAACTTATAATAACAATAATCTTGTTTTTAAGCTTGGTTTGGAGAAAGTGAAAACTTGAGGATGATGATCATTCATGACATTTTTAAAACCCGAAGGTATGTTTTTGATTTCTTTACTTTGAATGTTTATAAATTTTCTATCTCGTTAATAAAGGCCAATGTGGATTGATTATGACGGAAAATGTAATCTTGCTTTGTAACTAATGCATTGCATGAGGACATTGCAATGGTCAAGTGATAGGTGTGTAAACACCCATCTTTTCTACCACTTAACTACAATAATAACCGAGCCAAAACGTGTATTTTATGTCTTTTATGTCGGAATTATGCGTGGTTTGTGTTTTTGTTGTGATTTAGGACGAAAAGGTGAAAAGTGGAGAAAACACGGACATTCACGGGCATTTACGGACTTTTATTGAAGAAAAGGATGAAAGACGAAGTC
Organism: Glebionis coronaria; assembly: GCA_025667525.1. Classification (NCBI taxonomy): domain Eukaryota; kingdom Viridiplantae; phylum Streptophyta; class Magnoliopsida; order Asterales; family Asteraceae; genus Glebionis; species Glebionis coronaria. The sequence goes on from CM046874.1 coordinate 178,012,255, forward strand.
AAGAAGTCAAGAGTGCAAAAAGAACGGAAGTCCACGACCAATTCTGAAGATTTATCGAAGAAAAAGTCAAAAGACGGAAGTTTATCAAAAGCCGGAGAATTCAAGTCTATTTTATTGAAGAATTTAAAGACGAGTTCGAAGAAATCCCGAAGCCAAAAGTCCCTTAAGTCCAAGTTTAAAGAAGATTAGAAGAAAAGGACTAATGACGCAATTAATGAAGAATTAAGAAGAAAGGGACTTAATCTTGCAATTAACAAGAAATGAAGGAGGGGAGGAAGCTTCCTTAATCCTCCCCTATAAATAGATTAGGATTGATCATTTTTCATTCTTGTTGGCTAAGTGTGACAATCAGTCTTCCACATTTAAATACCTTGTCATTTAATTTCTTGTCAATTTAATTACCTTGTCTTGCACCTTAAATTCATTTAATTTCAAGTAAGTTTTCATTTAATTATTGTCAATCTTTACTTTATCTTGTCAATCTCTTATCTACCTTTCTTAATCTTTGATTTGTTGTGTTTATGTTTATGTTCATGCTTTTATTTCGATCCAAAGTGGTTTTTGATTATTGTGGTTAAAGTTGTTAAATTTCTTGATTTTAATTGTTTGTTTATGATTACTGTTGATCCGTTGTTATTTTATTTAGATCGTTTGTGTTTATTTTGATTAAATTTGTTATTATTCTGCTGTTACTGTATCCCTTGTTCTTCGGGAGTGTTGTTTGTGTTTCTGATCTTTCCAGGTGAATACTTCCGAATCAAGAAAGGGAGTTTGTTCATTCGGAAGTTTCTAAGTTCCGAGTCAAGGTTGTTCATCCGGAAGATTTGGGATTAGCAAAAGTTCCGAACCAATCTTGTTCATCCGGAACATTCAAAGTTCCGGACGAAGGTAAACTTCCGAGTCAGCTACTGTTCATTCGGAACTTTAAAACTTCCGAATCAAGACCTTCATTCGAAACTTAAAAAGTTCATGATCAAGCAATTCATTCGGAACTTTCAAAACTTCCGAATCAACACTTCCGAACGAAGTTCCGAACGAAATTTCCGAACGAACTTCCGAACGAAGAGTTAGTTCCGATTCAGTGATTGTTCATTCGGAAGTCTGAACTTCCGAATCAATGGTGACCCAAAACTTCCGAATCAAGGCATAATTTAGAGTTCCGAATCAGCAAAGTTCCGAACGAAGGATTGTTTTGGATAAGTGACATATTCAGATCAATTAGTTCTTGATCAAGGATTTTGGTAATATTCCAAGTGAAGAAGAATCATTTCAACCGAAGGTGACATTTAGGACGAGTGATTGTTCCAAACGAAGGATAATTCCGAATGAGCTGTATTCAGGTTCTTATTAGCTTTTGTCTTTGATTTTTATTTTCAAGCTTTATTTTTTTTCCTGCCTTTTATTTAATTGTACTTTAAGTTTATTTGCCTTAGTTTTATTTTAGACTTGCCTTAGTTTTAGTCGCACTTTAAGTTTGCCTTAGATAGATTTTAGTTTTCGTCATTTACTTTAATGCCCTTTAATTTCAGTCACGTTTTTAAATACTTGCACTTTTACTTTAATTAGACTTAGATTTACTTTAAGAGCACCTTTACTTTAATTGTTTTGCACCTTTTAATTTTAAACACTACAACGACACATCTTTGTTTCCACCAAAATAAAACGAAGTCACATAGAGAGCTAAGATCAATTCGATTAGACCAGCACAACGAACTTTAATTTTTAACTAGGTAAAAATCGAGTTATCAAATGGCGCCGCTGCCGGCTCTTTTCGTTAAGATCAACAGTTTTCTGTGAGAGACACGTTGCTTTTTGGGATCCGTTCACTTGTGAACGTTACTTTTCTTGCATAAAAAATTCAAAAACCATAAAAATTAGAAAATTGATAAAAAACCATAAAAATTAAAAATTTCAAAAATCCAAAAAGATTTTATTTTTATTGTGTATATATATTGTCTTTGTGTTTGGTTTTGTTTTCTTGTGCATTTTCAGGTGTATGCGTACTAGATCTTCTAATTATCAAGAGCCCGAGCCTCAAGAAGATTTAGATATGGCAGGTGTTGTCAACAACAACATTCCACCGAACCTCAATAATAATAATAACAACAATGCTCTTCCACAGCCCGATCTTCGGACCATGGAGGAACTTTGTCAACCAACCATGTTTGGACGAGGAGGACCGATTGCGCCGATGCAAATCAACGCTCCTGAGTTTTCGTTGAAGCACCACATGATTCAGCAAGTGCAAACAAACCCATTTAGAGGATTGCATGATGATGATGCCAACAAACACCTCGACAAGTTCATTACAATCACCCAAAGCATGAAGTTGCCTGGGGCCACAATGGATGTACTCCGCCTACAACTCTTCCCACATACTTTATCGCATCATGCCGAGAAATGGTTTGATCGTCTCCCGAAGAATTCTATTCACACTTGGGATGATATGACTCAACGCTTTTTGTCGCGCTACTTTCCACCATCCATGGTCACAAGCCTTCGCAATCAGATCAGCGGTTTCATGCAAGACCCTGATGAATCTCTTTTTGACGCTTGGGAGAGATATAATGTCTTGATCGACCGTTGTCCAAACCACAACATGCTCCCTGTGACCTTAATCGATACTTTCTACAACGGATTGACTTTTCGAGATCGTGATACGATCAATGCAGCCGCCGGTGGCACATTCATGAAAAGGAGACCCGAGGAGTGTAGAGAGTTAATTGAGAACATGACTACTCATCACAAGAACTGGGATTCCTCTGCTTCTTCTAGGAACAACCCGAGAGTCAATGTTTCCTCAACCTCAGCAAACCCTGAGATGACCGAACTCACCCGCATGATGGCCGAAATGAGCAAAAGTATTACGCTTCTCGCTTCAAATCAACAACAACAACAAGTTAAAGCGATTGCTAATCCTTGTGAAACATGTGGCGGTCCTCACTCATACACCGATTGTCCTTCGACAAAAGGAAATCCAGAAAATATGTATGCTGCTTACGGTAATTATTCACCGGAAAATTACCAAGCTAGACAACAAAGGGATAGAAATCTGCTGAGCTACCGTTCCAACAACTACCTTTCACCCGTTTTTTCTCCTCAAAACCAAAATCCCGCCAACAACTACAATAGAAGCAACCAAGTCCCACCTCGTGCTTCTAACCCTTATCAACCACCCACCCAACAACACCCACCCATTAATCCCGATGTTGACACCATCATGAGAACTCAAGGTGAGCAAATCAAGAATCTACAGAGCCAAATAATCAATTTGAAAGGAGATATCTTGAAGCAAGGTAATGACATCAGAACTGAGGTTCGTGATAATCTTCAATCCTCCTTCATCACTCAAACAACTGAATTAAAGAATCTGTTGGCTAGTTTCTTGCCCGAAGCTCAACCTTCTTCTTCTTCGGGTTCTCTACCTTCAAACACCGTCACTAATCCGCGAGCTAATGTGAGTGCTATAACTACGCGTAGTGGAATTACCATTGTCAATCCACCTAACCCACCACCATCATCTACACCTCCTCCACCACCATGTATCCCTACTCCTCCTACACCTAGTAGTAGTACACCATTACCGTCTCCGCCTCGTCATGACGATGTATCTCGGAAGGACCCTTCAACATCACAACCTTCACCAACTACACCTTCACCTAACCCTTATCAACCCAGAATCCCATACCCTTCTCGCATAGGCAAGACCAACGAGCTAACCAAGAATGACTGTCAAGTATCGAAATATGTGGATATGCTATCTAAAATGACTATCAACATTAGCCTTGTTGAAGCACTTTGCCACATGCCGAAATTTGTCAAAGCATTCAAGGAATTGCTTAGCAAGAAGGAGAAGCTGATTGAACTCGCCAACACACGCTTAAATGAAAACTGCTCTGCAGTCCTTCTTAGAGAACTTCCGGAAAAACTTGGAGATCCCGGTCGTTTTGTGTTGCCTTGCGTGTTCAACAAAATTGAAGAATTTACTGCCCTTGCTGATCTCGGGGCTAGTATTAATTTGATGCCACTGAGTGTTTGGAAAACACTATCATTACCCGATCTCATTCCAACAAAGATGACTCTCGAACTTGCTAATCGCACTCTCGCTTACCCCGTTGGTATAGCCGAAGACGTGTTTATCAAAGTTGGCACATTTACTTTCCCGGTCGATTTTGTCGTAGTTGATTATGAAATGGACCCTCGTATTCCTTTAATACTTGGTCGGCCATTTTTGAGAACCGGACGAGCTTTAGTAGATGTGGCCGAAGGTGAGTTAATCTTACGAGTCGGGGATGATTCAAAAGTTTTTAAAATGGGGAAGCTTACAGGCAAATCCTTTGGAGGCCGAGAATCAGTGAATATGATAAATGAGCTCGATGACTTTACCGTCTACGACAATCCTCTATTCGACTCTTGCATCGATAATCCACTCTTTGAAGATAATGTGGATGATTCTCTCCCTACTTTGGACGCTTCTCCCATTTATGATTCTCCACCGGTCTTCGATGCTTATGATGATGATGATTCTAGCTCAGACTCGGATGATTTTGATTGTACTTCTGAGTATCCCGAGCTGCCCACTTTTGATGATTTTGATGAGGCTGATACTCTCTCGAGCGATTCTTCACATGCTGAAGATCCTCCGCCATCACTCGATCCTACTTTGGACGATTATTCATTTGAGGAAGATTTCTCTGAATTTCTCAACACATACTTCCCTCATGAGAGTGATGCTCCTCCTTATGACTTTGAAGATTATCGTCTTGATCCTACTTTGGATTTGAAGAGCATTTTGTCAAAGGAGAAGAAACCGGTCGACACCGAAATCCGTTGCACTTATGATTTGACACCTCTTTGTCCCCCTTCTGAGGACGAGGTTGTGCTTCTTTGCGGATCTTCTTCACACTCGGCTGAGCCTGAGTGCTATTTTCCCCTAAAGGAAAAGGTGTTCGACCCCGGTATTGAAGTCTTTAAGCCATCTCAGTATCCACCTGATGAAATAAAAGGAAAAATCTTTGGAAATCTTGAAGACAAGTTTGCACTTCACCCTTGCTTCCACCGTGCTCCATCGCTGCTTAAGGGAACCCTGCCACTTCTTCTTTGGCTTGCCTTGTTCGCCTTAAGCTCTTGCTTATTGGTGGATGAAAACTATGTCTTTGATCCTGGTGGATATGTTTCATGCTTCTTCCGTTGATTATCAAGGTCGAGTCAGGCTCACGACTCGGTTAACAAAAAACCAAGCGCTTCTTGGGAGGCAACCCCTGCATCTATCTTTTCGCTTTCTTTACCATAAGTGTAGGGGGGACCCTTTGGTTTGCTATTTCCTCTCCTCACTTCTTAATCAGGGATTCGAGCTTCAATGATCCACTCTTGATGATTCTTGACGACCCGTGATTCCGTGTTCTACTTCTTCCCGGTTCTATCCTAAACTCTTTTCGATTCACTATTTTATATATTTTCTCAATATTAAAATAGGAATCTCTTTAGTTGTCTTTTCCTTAGCAAGATTTAAACAACGTACACAATGTCCTAAGTGTAGGGGAGTTTACTCCCACATGCTTAAACATTTAGGACAATGTTTATCTTAAGTTTAGGGGGACTTCTATCGAAGTTAAGTGGTCTTTTCCTTGTATTTGTCCTCATTTTAACCGGAAAATCAATTTTTCGACATTTTTCAAAATTTTTGATCTATTTTGGCCTATTAGTTTTTACCATTGTATAGTTATTTTCTTTCTTTGCTAGAATAAATCTTTGAATAAGTGGTTTTAATTTTCAAACGTTGTGAATCTTTTGACTCAATCCGAGTTTACTCTAGCTAGTATCCTTAACGTGTTTAAGTCAAGTTTTGCTAGGCTTTTATATAGGGAGCTATAAAATGCGAAAGTCTTAACTCTCACGGGTTAAGAACAAGAACTTTTCGCAAGTTCCTATAATTGATCCTAGAGAGTCGTTTATCAAGGGAACTTTAAAATGCGATTTCTAAACTTGAAAGAGTCTAAGAATTTGCAAGATCCTATAGGCGACTCGAAAACCCAAAACTTTGATTTAATAGGCTAAGCATCCACGAGTCTCATTACTTGAGATTTTAAACTGTGGAGAACGAGAGATGATAGAGCCAATTATAAGTCCGGTATTCTTTCGTGAATTTATGTGAGTTAATTATGAGCCTATTCTCCCATCGCTTGCTAATAATTTATCTGCTAATAAATAAGGTTGTACGATTTGAAAAGTTACTTAGCTTCTAGCCCCAGATCGTTTAAAAGTTGCTCGGTATGGATTAGAGTTCATAGTCAAGGCATAACTTATTGAAGCGGGACGCGAAGATTGGCGAGTCCGAAAAGGCCCTAACAAGGCATGAGGGCTATGTTTTGTTGCTAAAGATCCAAAGTGATGTGAAGAATCATTTATCGAAAATCAATATGAAGGATCGAGACACACGACGTAAAGCAAAACTCCCCAAAAGTCATGGAGAAGTGTATCCGAAAACACCCTAACAAGGTATGAGGATAAATAGATCCAAGTCATAAAAGGAGGCGGATCGTTGTATATCAAAGTCCAAAATAAAGATTGGAGAAAAATGAAGAAGTCTTGGTCCAAGTATGAATCTCTCAAAACTTCAAGTGAAGAAATTCCTATATGAAGAGACCATTATTTCATGAACGTCTCTCAAGATTTGAAGTATAAAGTCGCTGCCAAATATCGGTCCGAGAAAGGTCTCAAATCGCGAAGCGAGTTATGCCAAGATATGAACTTTATGAGGTCCCGAGAAGCAGTTTTAAAAGATTTGGTCCTTTAGCTAACTATTGATTAAATCGTTCACTTTATTTTCAGACTTAATAACTACCGAAATAAGTCAAAAATGCATCCTAAGTGAATAATTGGCCCACATGAGTTCGTGATAGTTTACTAACTTATAATAACAATGATCTCGTTTTTAAGCTTGGTTTGGAGAAAGTGAAAACTTGAGGATGATGATTATTCATAACATTTCCAAAACCCAAGGTATGCTTTTGATTTCTTAATTTTGAATGTCTTTAATTTTCTATCTCTTTAATAAAGGCCAACGTGGATTGATTATGATGAAAAATGTAATCTTGCTTTGTAACTAATGCATTGCATGAGGACATTGCAATGGTCAAGTGTAGGGGATTTGATAGGTGTGTAAACACCCATCTTTTCTACCACTTAACTACAATAATAACCGAGCCAAAACGTGTATTTTATGTCTTTTATGTCGGAATTATGCGTGGTTTGTGTTTTTGTTGTGATTTAGGACGAAAAGGTGAAAAGTGGGGAAAACACGGACATTCACGGGCATTTACGGACTTTTATTGAAGAAAAGTATGAAAGACGAAGTCAAGAAGTCAAGAGTGCAAAAAGAACGGAAGTCCACGACCAATTCTGAAGATTTATCGAAGAAAAAGTCAAAAGACGGAAGTTTATCAAAAGCCGAAGAATTCAAGTCTATTTTATTGAAGAATTTAAAGACGAGTTCGAAGAAATCCCGAAGCCAAAAGTCCCTTAAGTCCAAGTTTAAAGAAGATTAGAAGAAAAGGACTAATGACGCAATTAATGAAGAATTAAGAAGAAAGGGACTTAATCTTGCAATTAACAAGAAATGAAGGAGGGGAGGAAGCTTCCTTAATCCTCCCCTATAAATAGATTAGGATTGATCACTTTTCATTCTTGTTGGCTAAGTGTGACAATTAGTCTTCCACATTTAAATACCTTGTCATTTAATTTCTTGTCAATTTAATTACCTTGTCTTGCACCTTAAATTCATTTAATTTCAAGTAAGTTTTCATTTAATTATTGTCAATCTTTACTTTATCTTGTCAATCTATTATCTACCTTTCTTAATCTTTGATTTGTTGTGTTTATGTTTATGTTCATGCTTTTATTTTGATCCAAAGTGGTTTTTGATTATTGTGGTTAAAGTTGTTAAATTTCTTGATTTTAATTGTTTGTTTATGATTACTGTTGATCCGTTGTTATTTTATTTAGATCGCTTGTGTTTATTTTGATTAAATTTATTGTTATTCTGCTGTTACTGTATCCCTTGTTCTTCGGGAGTGTTGTTTGTGTTTCTGATCTTTCCAGGTGAATACTTCCGAATCAAGAAAGGGAGTTTGTTCATTCGGAAGTTTCTAAGTTCCGAGTCAAGGTTGTTCATCCGGAAGATTTGGGATTAGCAAAAGTTCCGAACCAATCTTATTCATCCGGAACATTCAAAGTTCCGGACGAAGGTAAACTTCCGAGTCAGCTACTGTTCATTCGAAACTTTAAAACTTCCGAATCAAGACCTTCATTCGGAACTTAAAAAGTTCTGGATCAAGCAATTCATTCGGAACTTTCAAAAGTTCCGAATCAACACTTCCGAACGAAGTTCCGAACGAAAGTTCCGAACGAACTTCCGAACGAAACTTCCGAACGAAGAGTGAGTTCCGATTCAGTGATTGTTCATTCGGAAGTCTGAACTTCCGAATCAATGGTGACCCAAAACTTCCGAATCAAGGCATAATTTAGAGTTCCGAATCAGCAAAGTTCCGAACGAAGGATTGTTTTGGATAAGTGACATATTCAGATCAATTAGTTCCGGATCAAGGATTTTGGTAATATTCCAAGTGAAGAAGAATCATTTCAACCGAAGGTGACATTTAGGACGAGTGATTGTTCCAAACGAAGGATAATTCCGAATGAGCTGTATTCAGGTTCTTATTAGCTTTTGTCTTTGATTTTTATTTTCAAGCTTTATTTTTTTTCCTGCCTTTTATTTAATTGTACTTTAAGATTATTTGCCTTAGTTTTATTTTAGACTTGCCTTAGTTTTAGTCGCACTTTAAGTTTGCCTTAGATAGATTTTAGTTTTCGTCATTTACTTTAATGCCCTTTAATTTCAGTCACGTTTTTAAATACTTGCACTTTTACTTTAATTAGACTTAGATTTACTTTAAGAGCACCTTTACTTTAATTGTTTTGCACCTTTTAATTTTAAACACTACAACGACACATCTTTGTTTCCACCAAAATAAAACGAAGTCACATAGAGAGCTAAGATCAATTCGATTAGACCAGCACAACGAACTTTAATTTTTAACTAGGTAAAAACCGAGTTATCATCAAGTGTAGGGGATTTGATAGGTGTGTAAACACCCATCCTTTTTACCACTTAGTTACAATAATAACCGAGCCAAAACGTGTATTTTATTTCATTTATGTCGGAATTATGCATGGTGTGTGTTTTTGTTGTGATTTACGACGAAAAGGTGAAAAGTGGAGAAAACACGGGCATTCACGGGCTTTTATCGAAGAAAAAGACGAAAGATGAAGTCAAGAAATCAAGAGTGCAAAAAGAACGGAAGTCCAAGACCAATTCTGAAGATTTATCAAAGAAAAAGTCAAAAGACGGAAGTTTACTAAAAGCCGAAGAACTCAAGTCTAATTTATTGAAGAATTACAAGACGAGTTCGAAGAGATCCCGAGACAAATTCATTAAAGTCAAAAGATGAAGAAGATTAAGGACTTAATGATGCAATTAGAAAAAGAAGAAAGAGGGAGGAAGCTTCCACTAAGCACCTCCCTAATCCACTATAAATAGATCCATTTTCCTTCATTTGTAGTTGTTGGGTGGATTGACAACCCACCTCTTCCACCATTTTCATTTTGCACAATTTAAATTCTTGTACTTTAATTTTCGTGTATTGCACCTTTTAATTCCAAGCAAGTTTACTTTTAATTTTATTGAATCTTTACTTTTCTTGTTGATCTCCTATCTACCTTTCTTGTTTATGTTTAATCTTTGTGGTTGTGTTCTTGATATTTTTATGGTTTTCAATCAAGTGGGTTTTGATTATTTTGGTTATGATTGTTGGTGTTATTGATTTGGTTTGATTGGTTATTGTTAGTAGATCATTTGTGGTTGTTTTGGTTTAATCTTTTGGTTGATTTGGTTAGTTTTGATCTAGATTCGTGCCCAGTTTCAATATCCCTGTTCTTTACTGTTCTTCGTCTTTATAACTGCCCAGATTCCGAATCAAGCACCCTCAATTTCATTCTTTATCAAGATTGTTCATCCGGAATATTTTATATTCCGGATTAGTGTCTTCCATTCGGAATATTTATTATTCCGAGTCAAGTTCTCCATCCGGAATAACCAATTATTCCGGATCTCCCAAATATTCCGGATCAAAGTCTTTCGTTCGGAATATCATATATTCGGGATCAACTTTTTTATTCGGAATATTCATATATTCCGGATCAACTTTTCTATGCGGAATATTTGATATATTCCGGATCAATCTTTCCATCCGGAATAATATTCCGGATCAAGGTCCGTATTCCGAATCAACCTTTTTTCCATTTTTTTTATTATTCCGAATCAACCTTATTTTCTTTTCATTCCGGATCAAGCCTTATTCCGGATCAACTGGTTTATTCCGGATAAGTGACATATTTCGGATGAGCTTTGTTATTCCGGATGAGGGTGATATTCCGAATGAGTTTTTTAGTTTTTTGTAGTTTTATATTTTTAATTCTTAAGCTTTACTTTTCCCGCCTTTTTCCTTATTTGCATTTTTACTTGCCTTCCTTTTAGTTTAAGTTTTAGTTTGCGTCATTTACTTTATTTCCCTCTTAATTTCTCGTCATTTACTTTTCGCCAAGTTTAAATCTTTCAGTATTTCTTTTTACCGTCTTTACATTATTTTTATTAGTTTCAAGTCTTTATTTTTAATTAGTGTAGACAACGACACCCCTTTATTTGATTCACCAAGAACAACTAATCTCTCGCACTTAACCAGTTATCAATTCGAAGAGATACCGAGAAACGAAGTTTCAACCTAGCAAAACCAAGTTATTAATTATTACTTGTTTAAGAAGTGAATCTTGTTCTTCCATCCCTTCCTCTCCAAGTGCAAAGAGAAGAACACTATCCTTGTGAAGTGTTGAGTCCACCACCAAAGATCCATTGAAGATCTAATTTTATACATTTGTAGTTGTGTCATAGTTGTGAAGATCCAAGTAGTTGTGTCTATTTGGAAGTTGTGTATGTACTAAGTATAGTTGTGTAGATTGGTCCTAGCTACGATTAGGGCTCGACTTTTAGCTTAGAGTCGGAAATTGGTTAAGCGACGTGTACGGTTTTCTCCACCATAAGGAGCTTGTTGTGTAGTGAACTCTCGAGTAAGGAGTACTCGAGGAGTGGAGTAGGAACGAAGAGTGAGCTTCGTTGTCGAACCACTATAAATCCTTGGTGTTCGGTTTGATCTTTCTTTACCCTTAACTCTTTACATTCTTTATTCTTTATGCATATACACTTGTTAGTATTAGCTTAGTTACACTATCATTCTTTATTCTTTGTGGATATATTTTTGTTAGTATTAGTTTAGTTACACTATCATTGTTCATATTGTGTATAAGAAGATTTCACATATTTCCTCAAGCCTAAGTTTTTGAAAAAGGATTTTTGGAAACCACATTTTAACAAGTAAATATAAGAAACTATTCAACCCCCCCCCCCCCCCCTTCTAGTTTCTACAATTGGTATCAGAGACAGGTTGCTCAAGAATTTTTAAAGTATATTGTATTTTAAAACTTGAATCGATCTATGGATTCCAACAAATACCTAGAAGGGCAATCTATGCAAAGACCACCACTTTTTGGAACCGATAGTTTTATTTATTGGAAAAATAGATTTGAAACTTATGTGAAATCAAAAGATTTAGATCTTTGGCATGTTATTACCAATGGTGATTTTTTAACCTTTCAATTTAATGAAGTTTCTAAAACAAAAGAATTGGTCACTTTTGACAAAGCTAATGACGATACTAAAAAGAAACTTTCAAAAAATAATGAGGCTAAAATGGTGATTTATAATGCTTTGCCTAAGAAAGAGTATGAAAGAATTTTTATGTGTGAAACCGCTAAAGATATTTGGAACACTCTTTTAGTAACCCACCAAGGTAATAGCCAAGTCAAAGAAAGGAAAATCGATCTTTTTGTCCAACAATATGAACAATTTGTCATCTTAGAAGATGAAACTATTGATAGTGAATTTGCTAGGTTTAACACCATTATTACTAGTCTAAAAGCACTTGATGAAGGTTTTTCTAGCAAGAACAATGTTAGGAAGTTTCTAAGGGCTTTACATCCAAAGTGGAGAGCAAAAGTCACGGCGATTGAAGAGTCGAAAGATCTCTCAACTTTATCACTCGATGAACTCATAGGAAACTTGAAGGTTCATGAGATGATAATTTTGAAGGACTCGGAATGTCTTATGGCTCACCCCAAATAGGAGAAATGTCTTATGGCTCACACTTCTAAAGAGGTACATTCCGAAACTGAATATTATAGCAATGATAGTTCCACTTTTGATGATATTGAATTTGAAGGCAAATATGATAGTTTACACAAACTTAGTCTTAAATTCATAGAAAAGAATAAAACCTTAAAATCAACCAAAACTAAGCTTGAAAATGAGATCAATGAACTTAGGGAGAAATTGGCTAAACTTGAGAAAAATAAAGAGGTTTATTTAAGTTGCTTAAGTTGTGAGAAACTTAGATTAGAGAATGAAGATCTCAAGAGCACCTCCATCAAATTGGAAAATTTCATGAAAGGTACTAGTGCTCTTGATGCTATGTTAAACAAACAAGTTCATTCTTAGGAAAGACTTGGTCTAGGTTTTAACTCAAATGAAGCCTCAACTAGTGAACCAAAACAAGTCAGAAATTCACAAAAAAACGCCCACTGTACGCGGTTCCAAATTGTATGGCGTGGTTCCTTATCACTATGGAACTGTCGCCATAGATAAGGTACCGCGGGCAGAGGATGATTTTGGTGAAAATCCTGAACTTTCTGAGAAGTCTAAGTTAGATGAAAAACTAAAGCATCTTATTGTTAATAAGGTAAAATTACCCATACTTGACGACAATGCTATTGGTAAGTTCTATAAGCCATTAAGTAAACCTCTCATGGGAAATAGAAGTTTAACTAGACTATCTTCTACTCCACCTAGAGTACGGAATGAGTATAAGCCTAGAAGTAAAACGACAACGCCTAGAAGAGATAATCAAAACAATTCACGATCTAGAAGTAAAACTCTAACACCTAGAAGGAATAATCATAACTCTAAACCTATATCAAATACACCTAGGAGAAATAATGAACAACAAAATGGTTACATGAATTACTACCCTCCTCCATTTTGTTCTCCATGGGGAACCCCTCCTTCATTCATGCATCCCAACCAAATGCAAGGGATGTTTGGAACTAACAATTTTGGACCCATGAGATATTGGGGACCAAATGTTTGATCTTGTGTGTTGTTACCTAGATATGCTTGGGAATTGATTTGGAGCCCGATGAGTGGATTAAGGATAGTGGATGTTCTAAACACATGACGGGTAATCGAAGTTTGTTCTCGCATTTCAAAGCATATGATGGAGGTAACGTCACATTCGCTAGTAGTCTACGTGGTAATATCATTGGCAAAGGTACGGTTTCTCTTGACTCCATGACCATTGAAAATGTTGAGCACGTAGATAACTTAGGATTTAACCTTTTAAGTATAGGTCAAATTTGTGATAATAAGTGTAAGGTCATCTTTTCGGAACATGACAGTAAAATCGTAAAAGATGGAAAAGTCATTGGAAAAGGTGTTAGAAAGCATGGGCTTTATGTCATAAAGGTTAATAAGAAGTCAAAAGACAACATATGTCTTGCGACTATAGATGATAGTTCTACTCTTTGGCATAGGAGATTAGGTCACGCTAATATACGTTTAATTCAATCTTTAGTCTCTAAGGATTTGGTAAGACACCTCCCCAAGATTAAGTTTGATAGTCACTTTTGTGATGCTTGCAAAGTTGGAAAGCAAGTTCACTCTAGTCACAAAGGCAAGAATTTGGTTTCGACCTCTCGGTGCTTAGAGCTCCTACATATGGATCTTTTTGGACCTTCCGCCATACGGAGTTATGGAGGTAACCTTTATACCCTAGTTATAGTTGATGACTATTCTAGAATCACTTGGACTAAATTTTTGGCATCTAAGAATGAAGCTTTCGATCACTTCAAAATATTTAGTCGAAGAATTCAAAATCAACTAGGATGTTCAATTGTTTCTATTAGGACGGATCATGGTAGGGAATTTGATAATGAAGTGCAATTTGGTGCCTTTTGTGAAGCTCATGGTATTACCCATAACTTCTCGGCTCCTCGCACTCCACAATCAAATGGGGTAGTTGAAAGGAAGAATAGGACTCTCCAAGAGATGAGTAGGACGATGTTAAACGAGCAATCTTTGCCTCAAAAGTTTTGGTGCAATGTCGTAGACACATCGACTTATATTCTCAACCGAATTCTTATTCAACCTTTCCTAGGAAAGACCCCCTATGAGATTCTTAAAGGTAAGAAACCCTCATTAGAATACTTTAGGGTGTTTGGAAGCAAGTGCTTTATCCTCAACACCAAATACTACCTTACCAAGTTTGACCCAAAGTCTTACGAAGGTATCCTTTTAGGTTATTCCCAAACTAGTAAAGCCTACATAGTCCTAAATAGAACCTCGGGGGTTATTGAAGAATCACTCAACGTAACCTTTGATGAAACCCCTCCTTCACCCAAGACACCACCATTGGTTGATGATGACTTGGATGAATTAGAAGTAGTTAAAGCCAAAGAGGTTAGAAAAATAGGAGTTGAAGACCTTAGTGTTGAAAAGGAAGTAAACATTAAGGAGTCTAGGGATCATACTCTCAATAATGTCATTGGTGACTTAAATCAAAGGAACCTAAGATCTCAAGTTCAAAACCAAAGCAACTTCTTTTGTTTCGTCTCCTTGATTGAACCAAAGAATGTTAAAGAAGCTTTGTCGGACGAGAGTTGGGTCATTGCGATGCAAGAAGAATTGAACCAATTCATTGCCAATAATGTTTGGGAACTTGTTCCTCCACCTAGAAGTTCTACCATTATAGGAACCAAATGGGTATATAGGAATAAGTTAGATGAGAATGGTGTTGTGTCTCGTAACAAAGCTAGACTTGTAGCACAAGGCTATAATCAACAAGAAGGGATTGATTATGACGAGACATATGCACCGGTAGCTAGATTAGAATCAATTAGAATCCTTTTAGCCTACGCTTGTGCCTTAGATTTTAAGCTTTAACAAATGGATGTAAAGAGTGAATTTCTTAACGGTTTGATCAATGAGGAGGTATATGTGGCTCAACCTCCCAGCTTCATTGATTTTGAGAAACCGGACCATGTTTACAAGCTTAAGAAAGCACTTTATAGACTCAAACAAGCACCCAAAGCTTGGTATGATAGACTTAAAGCGTTTCTTGTTAAACATGAGTATACCATGGGAATGGTATACAATACACTCTTTACAAAGAAGAAAGGTCCTCACCTCATAATCGTACAAATATATGTTGATGACATTATATTTGGCTCAACTTGTCAAGAATTGTGTGATGACTTTGCCAAAATCATGCATGATGAGTTTGAAATGAGTATGATGGGAGAACTTAACTTCTTTTTAGGACTCCAAATTAAACAAATGGACGATGGTATTTTCTTTAGTCAATCTAAGTACGCTAAAGAAATGCTAAAGAAATTTGGATTAGAAGAATCTAGACCAATGAAGACCCCTATGGCCTCGGATACTAAACTCACCGTAGATGATGATTGTGAGTCGGTAGACAACACCAAATATAGAGGTATGATTGGTAGTTTGTTGTACCTAACGGCAAGTCGACCGGATATCATGTTTAGTGTTTGCCTTTGTGCTCGCTTCCAAGAGGCTCCCAAAACCTCTCACCTTGAAGCGGTTAAGCGTATCTTCCGATACATTAAAGGCACTATACATTTAGGATTATGGTATCCTAAAGGGACCAGTGTAGAAACCATTGTCTACGCGGACTCGGATCATGCGGGAGACTATGTGGACCGTAAAAGCACTAGTGGAGTTTGTACCTTCATGGGTTGTTGTTTAACTTCTTGGTTCTCCAAGAAACAAACCGCTCTTGGAATATCCACCACGGAAGCCGAGTATGTGAGTGCCGGAAAAGCATGCCAACAAGCTCTATGGATGAAGCAAGCGCTTGTTGATTACGGGATTTCTCTTGATGATGTTCCCATCATGTGCGATAATAAATGCGCTATAGACCTAAGCAAGAATCCCGTGCAACATTCGTGAACCAAACACATAGAAATTAGACACCATTTCCTTAGGGATAATGTTCAAAAGGGGAACATTTCTATTGAAAAGGTGCCCTCCGAGGACAACTTAGCCGATATCTTCACTAAGCCACTTAAGAGGGAACCTTTTAATTACTTGCGTCTAGGTCTAGGATTAATGGAACATCTTCCTTAAATTCTTTTCTTCTTGTGTTTTTTCTTTTACCACTTTGAGTCATTGAGTCTTCCAAACACTTTTTGAAAAACCCTCTCTTCTCCTTTTCAAAATTCTCAAAGTCTCTTTCGAAAATGGTTGATAAATTCGTTTGACATTGTTAATTCAATCTAAAAACGATTTTTCATAGATTATTGCTATTAATCTAGAGCTTACATAATTCATATGTATGATTCTCTCAAACATAGCAAGAACAAGATAAAATCATGGAGGATCATTGTGTCATGACTTAAGGTCTTGTCTTACACACCTCCTATATCGATTTTTTAATCCATGTATTTTGGTCAATTCTCTATTTGGTAAGTTTGCATATGTTTTCTTTGTCTATCTTTGCTTTTTAGCATATCCCTATGATAAGTTAGACTAGAAAAATAAGATTTGCTGAAAAATCTTCCTCCAAACACCAAACCCTACCTCTGCAGGCGGTTCCATATGTGAACCGCGGTACCTTATTGATAAGGTACCGCCAGCCTAGATAAGAAACCGCCTACAGTGCCTTCCTTTTTCGGGTTTTTGTTGAAACTCCAGATTTGCTCGAACATTTTTGAGAATCTTTGTTTCAAACCCTTTGACCACCCCAAAAATACCCTAAGCCTTCCCTATTTAAACCATACGCATTTTGCATTACTTTACATCCAAAATGTCTTATTCTCCTAATGAAAGCCTTGAATCTCCTCCATTTTCTCCAATTGCTTTCAGTCCCAACTCACCCAAAAACCATTACAATCCAGACCCAACCAAGAACACTCTTAATCACGTGTCTCCTACCAAGAATGTTGATTGTGGAACATCTTTTTTTCCACCACCACCCTTTAGTGTTCTTCCTCCTTGTCATGATAATGTCATGCATCATGGAACATATTGTCAATGGTGTCAATATCAACACCTTGCTATGGCACACATCTATGAGGAGTTGAGCTACATCAAGAGTCTCTTAATCAAGCCTCCTCTTCACTTTGATTATGAGATCTCCAACAAGCCACCACCACCACCCTCCGCCGTTACCTTGTCTTTCATATAAGCATTGGTTGCTTATCTACAAGACACCAAATTCAAGCAAATCTTAGAATTCTAGAATAACTACGATTAGATTTATGCTTTCGGCTTGTTTCTTTTTACATACTTCTTTGTATGATGTTCTTTTAGTAACCTATCTTGGATCTTTGTCTTTGCGTTTTCTTCTCTTTTATTTTTTTTATGTGACCTATTGCTATATATTGTTGGTTGTTTCTTTTGTTCAACTAACCCTTCTATGTATCTTGTCACCATATCTCGATTCCTCGGTTCCCCAAGCTAGGGGAGTAAGCACCAAGGGGGAGTCTTTGTGAAGTCCGTTTCTTCAAACACCGACTTGTGCAACCTTTTTGCTTCGACAAAGGGGGAGAAATGAATAAACTCGTCTTCGAAAATCTTGTTTTTTTTGTGATTGAGTTTATGTATTGTCGGAATCAAAAAGGGGGAGATTGTTAATGCAATAAATTCCTAAAAACGTTACTTTCATTTTTCGGTCTCGCTTTGTTTTGATTACGACAATATGTAAAAACAAGCATTTACGAAAACAACGAAAAACGAATTCTTGAGTTCAAGTATTTTTCATTTTACCCATTTTCACTTAAGGTATGGATAAACAAGTACTAACCTTAATCAAGTGATCAAGTGATTTAATCTTTTCTTAAAACTCACTTTTTATTAAGTGTGACAAGTTTTTATTAAACTTTTCTTTTTAATAAAATGTTTTATTAAATTAATTATTTGAAATTTGAAAATGGCATATTCTTATTTGGTTAAGAATATCCTTTCAGGATATTTTTTATATCCAAATAAGACCTCCACCACTAAAGGACAAAAAGGAGCGGAGTCTAGTCTGGCGGTACCTTATCGATAAGGTACCGCGGGCTAAGATAAGGTACCGCGGGCAGAAATAGCCGTTGGCTCCTTTGTCCTATAAATAGTGGACCATTCTCAACTTTTCACCTCACCTCTTTTGCACATTTATTTCCAGATTCAAACCCCTTCTTTAATCACTCAAATCTTTGATCATTTGTTTGATTATTACTTGTTTAAGAAGTGAATCTTGTTCTTCCATCCCTTCCTCTCCAAGTGCAAAGAGTAGAACACTATCCTTGTGAAGTGTTGAGTCCACCACCAAAGATCCATTGAAGATATAAATTTATACATTTGTAGTTGTGTCATAGTTGTGAAGATCCAAGTAGTTGTGTCTATTTGGAAGTTGTGTATGTACTAAGTATAGTTCTGTAGATTGGTCCTAGCTACGATTAGGGCTCGACTTTTAGCTTAGAGTCGGAAATTGGTTAAGCGACGTGTACCGTTTTCTCCACCATAAGGAGCTTGTTGTGTAGTGAACTCTCGAGTAAGGATTACTCGAGGAGTGGAGTAGGAACGAGGAGTGAGCTTCGTTGCCTAACCACTATAAATCCTTGGTGTTCGGTTTGATCTTTCTTTACCCTTAACTCTTTACATTCTTTATTCTTTATGCATATACACTCGTTAGTATTAGCTTAGTTACACTATCATTCTTTATTTTTTGTGGATATATTTTTGTTAGTATTAGTTTAGTTACACTATCATTGTTCATATTGTGCATAAGAAGATTTCACATATTTCCTCAAGCCTAAGTTTTTGAAAAAGGATTTTTGGAAACCAAATTTTAACAAGTAAATATAAGAAACTATTCAACCCCCCCCCCCCCCCCCCCCCCGTCTAGTTTCTACAGGCTAATTTTGACATAAACAAAGCCAACGATCTTAGGAAAATCCAACTCAATGAGCTTAATGAACATAGAAATGAGGCTTATGAGAATTCGTTGATTTACAAGGAGAAGACTAAGCTCATTCATGATTCTAGGATTAAGAACCGAGATTTCCACATTGGTGACCAAATTTTACTCTTTAACTCTCGGTTGAAAATCTATTCGAGAAAACATAAGAGCCGTTGGTCCGGTCCATTCACCGTGGCCCAAATATTCCCATATGGTACCATTGAGCTAGCTCAACCAAATGGGCCCAATTTTAAGGTGAACGACTAACGTGTTAAGTTGTACTTTGGAGAGGACATCTCTCATGAGATGATTCCATCCCTCTCCACGTTTCCCTTGAATTAATTCGGGAAATCAAGTCGAGCTAGAGACTCGTGATAAATAAATCAAGCATCGTTTAACTAGGTTAGATTTTTACCTTTTCCACCATTTCCACCTCTTTCACCTTTACCCATTTCCACCAGTAAGTATAGGGGGAGCCAAGTAGGTTGTATTTTGTGATGTTGTGCACGGATATGTGCTTTAATGATCCACTTTTGGTGCTTTGGATGCGACCCATGATCCCGTGTTCCCGTGTTACCTACAAACCGGTTCTATCCAAACTATTGTGATTCATACTTGTACAGAAATAAGTTTAATATATGTAATTACTTTAGTTGTCTCTTCCTTAGCTCGATTTAAACAAACGTGCACAATTTCTTAAGTGTAGGGGAGTTTACTTCCACATGCTTAAACATTGAGGGCAATGTTTATATTAAGTGTAGGGGAGACTTCTATCGAAGTTAAGTGGGCTTTTCCATGAATTTGTCCTCATTTAAACCGGAAATTAATATTTTTCGACGTTTTTCAAAATTTTTGATCTATTTTGGCCTAGTAGTATTTTTCATTTATTTTCTTTTATCTTCTCTCCTTTTGTCATCACCATCATGTGTATATATTCCATTAATAAAGTCATAGAAAAATTTAAAAAAATGGTTTTAACATGTTTAGACGTCTTTGATATATTAGGCCTATCGTGAATATTTTGACTCAACCCGAATTTACTTATTAAAGTTTATTCAAGCTAGTATCCTTAACCATATGGACATTAATTAGTTTATTAGGCTAAGCATCCACGAGTCTCATTACTTGAGATTTTAAATTGTGGAGAACGAGAAATGATAGAGTCAATTATAAGTTTTGTATTCTTTCATGAACTTATGTGAGTTAATTATAAGATTTTTCTCCCATCACTTGTAAATAAATAAATGCAATATATAAGTTCGTACAATTTGAAAAGTTACTTAGCTTCTAGCCCAAAATCGTTTAAAATTTGCTCAGGATTAATTAGAGTTCATATCCAAGGCATAACTTATTGAAGCAGGACGCGAAGATTGGCGTATCCAAAAAGGCCCTAACAAGGCATGAGGATATCCGAGTCCAAAAAGGCCCTCACAAGGCATGAGGATTCACTTTTTTTGCTAAAGATCCAAAGATGATGTGAAGATCATTAATCTAAATCAATATGAAGGATCAAGACACACGATGAGAAGCAAATACTCCCCTTAAGATCATGGAGAAGTATATCCAAAAAGACCCTAACAAGGTATGACGATAATAGATCCAAGTTAGAAAAGGAGGCGGATCGTTGTATATCAAAATCCTAAATAAAGAAGAGGATAAATGAAGAACTCGTGGTCAATGTTTGAAGCGTCTCTTACTCCAAGTGAAGATGTATACCAAAATGAAGAGAAGACCATAATCTCAAGAACGTCTCTCAAGATTTGAAGTTTGAAGTCAATGCCAAATATCGGTCCGAGAAAGGTCTCAAATTGTGAAACGCGTTACGCCAAGATATGAACTTTATGAGATTTCGAGAAGCCGTTTTAAAAGATTTTGTCCTTTAGCTAACTATTGATTAAATCGTCCTACTTTATTTTTGGCCTTAATAAACTATCGAAGTTAGTCAAAAATGCATCATCGCGATCATTTAAGACAAAAATAAAATACAAGAGATACACCGTAGGAATAAGAGGGTCTAAGTGAATAATTAAACCACATGAGTAAGTGTTAGCTTTACTAACTTGTAACTACAATGATCTCGTTTTTACGCTTGGTATCGGGAAGGTGAAACTTGAGGGTGATAAATATCCATGACACCAAAAGCCCTAATTTAAGTCTTAGATTTCTTGACTTGTTTCTTCCATTAAAAAATTGCAAAGTTAATAAATTGAATGAACCTTCCTTGAAATTGTTATATCAAACAATCAAATTAAGTACCTTAATTTTATTTAATCGAGTATTAACAAATTCAACCATCTTCTCCTTCTTACTAAGCAACTCCTTGAACGCTTTAACAAATTTTGGCATTTAGACAAGTGCTTCAACAAGGCTAATGTTAAAGTTCATTTGTGTGATCATCTTCAAAAATGAAGTAATTTGAGAATCCTCCTTAGTGAGCACTTTGCACTTGTCTAACCGAGAAGGATAAGGAATATTAGGCTTAGGAGGTGTAGATGGAGAAGGCGAAGGTGTAGAAGGTGAAGGTTGAGAGGTTGAAGCTTGAGAAGGTGAAGGTGGAGATGGTAATGGAGAACTAGTACTAGGCGTGGTAGTAGGAGGGATAAATGAGGATGGAAGAGGTGTAGGTGAAATAACTGGGGGAGGGATAGAAGGTTCTACTAAAGTTGTTCCACTACGTATAGTAATAGCACTCACATTAGCTCTAGGGTTGGTTTCGGTTGCTGAAGGGAGAACACCTTGGGGACGAAGAGCTTGAAACATCTGAACGAATTTCCTATCCGTGGACTCTTTCATTTCCTTAATTTCTTATCTTGTTCCGAAATATTTTGAAGAACTAAGTCCATTTGTGGATTGGGTAAATTGAACCCTTGTTGTGGAAAACCTTGGTTTGGGTATTGGTTGTATGGTGGAAAACCTTGAGGATTAAAACCTTGGTTTGGAAAGCCTTGATTTTGCATTGGGTAATTTCCTTGATTAGCATTATAGCCCCTCGCATTTTCATTTGTTTGAAAATTAGCTCGTGGTGGCCCTTGGTTGTTTTGGGTGGGTGGGGGTGGTCTTCGTTGAAAACCAGGTGGAGCCAAATAATTAGTCGAATTATAGGACAAGTGATTAACATGGACATTCAGCTTGAAATGAACCCTCTCAGTGTTGTTGTAAGCATACACTTCCCCGTGAGATTGGTCATAGGCCTTATCACAATTAGCATACGAGTGTGGTCCACCACATGTTTCACAAGTCACATTAAGAGCATTCAGATGTTGAATGGGAGTGTTTTGAAGGCAAGTTTTGTCACTATTGACGTAAGTGCTTGAATTTGATTGGTAGTCTCACTATCACTAGTACTAGCCATAGTATCCCTTACACTTTTAGTTTGCATTTTAGCCTTGTTTTCAATAATTTCCCAAGCCTCGTTCATGGATTTCACAAGAATATTACCCCTCGAAGCACTATTTATTGAATCTTGGTCATTCAAACTTAATCCATTGTAAAAGGTATTAATCTGATGCACTTTAGTAAAACCGTGTTGTGGACACTTTCTTTAAAGTTCCTTAAAACGATCCCAAGATTCACTAAACGTCTCACCGTACTTTTTTTCAAAATTGATAATATCATTCCGTAAAGAGGTAGTACGTGAGGGTGGAAAGAAGTAATTAATGAATTTTTTTTCTCTAAGTCCGCCCATGTGGCAATACTTTAGGGTGGTTCCTTATCAAGCCAAGTTCGGGCTTGTCCCTCGAGAGAGAAAGGAAAGAGGAGCAAACTAATTGCCTCTTGTGAGACCCTATTGTATTCACAGTATTAGTTAAGTGCACAAACCTCTTGATATGATCGTAAGGATCATCATGAGTGCGGCCCAAGAAAGGTGTAGCAGAGACCATTTGAATAAACCTGGTTTTTAGCTAAAGTTGTTGGCTCCAATATCTGGCACCACAATAGCATCATCATTGCCTTCAACGTGTGATTGCAAGAGCTCGATCATAGGTCAATTATCCATGGTGTCAATAGCACGAGTCTAGATAGCGGCTTGAATGGATTTCCTCTTGCGCGCACGAGTACGCATACACCTACAAAAGAAAAAGATAGAAAAGAAATAGAAGAAGAAATAAGGTTAACGTTAAAAGAAAATATTTTTGGTGCAAAACTTTAGAAAAGAAATGCTTTTTATGATTTTTTAAATGTTTTTGGATTTTTTGAAATTTTTGTTTTTTTGGGTTTTTGAAAAGTCTTGAAAATTTTGCAAGAACATGAACGTTCACGAGTGAACGGAACCCCAAATCCAACGCGTCTCTCACAAAAACCTTTAATCTTTATGAAAAGAGCCAGCAGCGGCGCCATTTTAATAACTGGATTTTTACTAAGGGAAATTGTTCTCTCGGTATCTAATCGAATTGATCTCGGTTGAAAGTGTGACTCAGTCGTTTTTGGTGAATTAAAGAAAATATGGTTATCTATGTCTACTTAAAAAATAAATTTCAAAACAAATGAGTAATAAACTAAAAATAATTTGGAAGAAAACTTAACAAAAAAATGGCGGGAAAATAAAATAAAAACAATCAGGAATAAAATCAAGAAATTAATTCAGAATAACAAAATCAAGTAAAAAGTTCGTGAAACAAAATCAAGAAACAATTCGGAAAAAGTTTAAAGTACTTAATTTGGAATCCAAGATTAGAAATCAATTCGGAATACTAAAAAAACTTTGTGTAATTCGGAATATAAAATAAATATTAATTTGGAATATGAATACTCGACTTTATTTGGAATATAAAAGTTTTTAATTCGGAAAACTGAATCTAAACCTAGTTCGGAATATTAAACTTAACATAGTTCGGAATATTAGTTTGATTTATAATTCGGAATTCTTGAATCATGATATAATTCGGAATGTGCACACCTACATCTAATTCGTAATCCACTATAATGCTTAATTCGGAATAATAGTTTTAAGATCTAATTCGGAATACATGAAAACTGAACACAATTCGGAATCCTAGGGTTTCTAAGTATAATTCGGAAAAAGGACAAAGTAACTAATTCGGAATAAGAGGGTTTCTAATAATTCGAGAAAATTAAAAATAAGCTAAAACCAATTAAGCACATATGCAAAAATTAAGCTAAACTAATTTTAAAATAAGCTAAACAAGACACAAATTAAAACTCTAAAAACACCAAATATGAAAAATTAATAGAATCAACTTTAAAAACATTAAACTACCAAATCCACTCAAATAAAAATAAGCACAATAAGATATAAACATCAACCACATAAGAATAATAAGAAAATGAAATAAGCACTTCAATAAATTAAGAAATAAGATCAAATAAGCTATATGATGATTAACCAAATCAACACAAAATTAAAACAAGAAAGGAAGAATGAGATTAATTGAAAAGCTTGAATTAAAGATTAAGATTAAAGATTCAACAATTGAAAGATTAAGATGAAAAGATGAAAAACTTGAAAGATAACTTGAGAGAAAAGTAAATTACACCTACTCCTAAAAATTAACTAACTACTTAATTCTAATTTTTTTTAAATGAAAGATTAGGAGTCTATTTATAGGTAGAAGAGTAGATGGTGTTGTTGCTTCCTTATTTCTCTTTGTCTTCTCGTCTTCTTAATTAATTCGTCTTTCTCGACTTTGTCTCGGGATTTGTCGATAGATAAAATGAACTCGTCTTCTAATTTCTTCTTTCTATTAGATTTGGTTATTCGACTTTATTAAACTTCCATCTTTGGTCTTTTTCTTCAATAAATCTTCAGAATAGGCCTTTGACTTCCGATCTTTTTGCACTTTTGATCTTTTGACTTTGTCTTTCGTCTTTTTCTTCGATAAAAGCCCGTGAAAGCCCGTGTTTTCTTCACTTTTCATCTTTTGGTCCTAAAACACAACAAAAACACAAACCATGTGTAATTCCGACTTTTACGAAATTAAACACACGTTTTGGTCTCGTTTTTATTTGTTATAAGTGGTAAAGGGATAAGTGTTGTCACACTTATTAGCAACATTGGTGAGAAGAAAAAAAATGTCTGAGAAAATTGAACATGGATTAGTACCCCACATGGAGTGCGGTAACTGAAATATGTCTGAGTATGGTACATGGAGTAAACATGGAACATGGTACATGGAGTACACATGGGATTCACATGAGGTGATCGATACGGTGTCAGCCATCTGACATGACCAGAGGAAGGTAAATGTTTAGATGGTTGAAATAAAACTGAATAGAAAAAACATAATAATCTAGCTAATTTAGCGTAGACATAATCCCAGTTGCGTAGAAGTACAAAAACATGGTTAAATGAAATCGAATGCTTGTTAGTCTGAAAGCATGATCAATGAAAACCAACCATGACTATCATGAAAGCGTGATTAAATACCATCCATCGATGTCTAGCATGAAGAAATAAACATGAGGAAACATGGAACAAAATTTACATAAATGAGTACAAAACATAATCAACATGAAAATAAGGTTAACCATGATAGTATGACAACACAATCGACATAAAGAAACATAGCAATAAATGAGGTTACATGCAAACTTATGACTGTAATGAAATGAATTTGAGAAGTGATAGTGTGGACGACTATGAGTCGTTTCATAGTGCAAAAACAGTGCAATATAAATGATAAGTCTCACATAACATGGAATAACATAAAAGATGCATGAACAGTGTATAAAGCATGAAATAGTTTATAATACATGAAAACAGTTTAAAATGCATGGTTAATAAATATGATGATATGTACATGAGTGAACGCCTATGGGTCGGTTCACAAAACAAAAGACAAGTGTGGATGCCTATGGGTCGGTCCACTAAGCAAACAAAAGTTTTGATAAAAGCACGTGCGACTAAATAGGGCCAGTCCTGTACCAACCGTTACTTAGTGAAAATACCTACTACTTGAAATAAATGCATGAAATGAAATACATGACGTGAAATGAATGCATGAAAACCAACTGTCTAAATCTAACAGAAAACGTGTGACTAAGTATGAACTACTGTGGTTCAGTTCATACTAGTCAAAATTCACAAGAAAATATCATACATAAAACAATGACATATAACTAAATATGGATGACGGTTTTTCAATCCATATTAGTAAAAAAATTCGAGGAAAACATCATGGTTAAAACAACAAGATTCTGAAAATATCAATACGTGGAAATCAGACATCAGCTTGGGAAGAACCTGGTGACTACCCATTAATCACATGTCAAGTTTTAGAGCCTACATGTTGAAACCTTGGGCTCTGATACCATAATTTTAACACCCCATTTTGATAAATGGAATATCACATGATAATTATGGCGAGTCATCAAAGCATGCAAGATAATATGTCATAAACATACATGACCAAGAGATAACCGGAATCAAACATCGGTTCCCAAACATGATCCCAAAACATAATTGGAATAAATGAATTAAAGGAAGACTAAACAAGCATAAATATATGAAGGCAAGAGGAGAAGAAGTTAAGGTAACTCCCGTCCTATGCATGTCCTCCAAATGCTCTAGTCTAACCTTGGGTACCTGCCATTTTGGGACATGGAAAGAAAGTAACGGCTGAGCAATACGCTCAGTGAACGGATATATGACGTAGCATGAATGACATAATATAGGGAAAAAGTGTAAAACATGAAAAGCAGCGGAAATGAATAAATCCTGAAAAACCTAGACGTATGACATGTTTACTGGTTTTAGTTCAAAAAACATAGCTTATGTTTACTTATGAAAATCTGTATTAGTTCAATATACCAAAAGCCAATATAGGTCATGAGGTCAACAACGTGCATGAATACTTAGAGGGGTGACCTCGTCATGCAATTAGAGGGGATGCCTCCAATTAATATGGTAATGGGTAGAAGGGATCAGCTCTTTGTGAAGGATGCAAGGCACACACCACATTCACCATGAAATCCTGACTGACACTGTAACTAGGATGCACCCATACGCCCCACATGATAATAATAATATAATAATGGCCAAATAACTAAAAGGGACGTCACGAGCTATCACTCCACCGTGGTGAAGTCATAACACTAGTGCCTCTAGTGTTATGGTTATGGTACCTCCATAACTAGGTGAAACTAGTCATGCATGTATATGGCTAAGGTAACCAATAAAACATAAGCATTTAATCTGTAATTACTGGGAAAACAGTTGGCTGCATACGGGAAATCCTAATAAAGGAAGAGATTGTCCTTACTGAAGGATGGGAAATCCGTACCTTATGTTCAGCAAAAGCTAACGGAAACGCTGAAGAACTTACTCTGCCATGACGGATAATACTACATATGAATAAGGGACGTGTATGAGTTGTCTGAGATACGTGTGTTTTACTGGTTCTATGAGTTCTTAGTTTGTTATACTTAATCTGACATGTTTTAATGTTTCACTATGTTATATGTAGTTATACTGATGTTCTATAGTGTATTATGCATGTACTGGTGTATTATAATACTTGTATTGTAATACTACATAACTTTCTAAAAATAGCAGGTTTCCTAAAATAGAAACTTTCCAAAAATAGTAAGTTTCCAAAAATAGAAATCATCTGGATTATTAAGCATGAAAATATAAGTTAACTTATTAGTAAAATACAAGTCATGGTTTAAGGGTTATAGCAAATTAATTAAATAACTTTGTTAATTAATTAAACTATACATTATACAAATTTAATTATAAATACTTGTTTAATTAAATATCTTACTTAGGTAAAAAACATGAATTATTTAACTAAATAATTAACCTAAGTCTTGTAATTAAAGGATAAAAACTGATTTTATAAAGTTCCTGAATCCCGAGTCCGTGCTTAAAAATATACCCGAGCCCGTACCCATGTTCTACATATAAGCCGAGCCAAACACCCCTTAACAGTGGCTACCCGGCCTAGCCGGCTGCCACGGTCCGAGCCATTTTACCCACCGGCAGCTGGGGTTCTTAGCCGGCGGCCAGCAGCTTTGAGCTGCTGCTGGTTGCCACTGCTGCTACCAACACAGCCCCTGGCCAAGCCAGGGTTGCCATTGTTTGGCTGCTGCGTCCCCCTGTTGCCCACTGATTACCCACCGAGACCTATATGGTCTCGGTTTGCCACTGACGAACCGACGCACCCACTACAATGGCAGTTTGGGTTGCGGCTGGCAATGCAAATCCACCACCGAGACCACCTTGGTCTCGATTTGCGTGAAACCTGAAGCAATCAAACCCAAAACCCTTAGGGCCCGTTTGGTTCGCAGAATGTTTTTGATGGAATTGGAATCTATTTCAGAAGTTAGAATGTGAAGTTATGGAATGTTGAAAAATGGAATCCTTATGATTTAGAATCTGATGGAATTGGAATTTGAAAAGACTAGTTCGTGTTTGGTTGAAAGAAAATAAAATGAGAATCATTATATTTAAATATATTACTATAATTAAATTTTAAATAATATAATATTAACTAATGTACTAAATAAACAATAATTTAAAAAAAAATATAATTATATTTTTAAAATAATACTATATATACTAATATATACAGCTTTTTTATATAGACTATTTTATATTATTTTATTTAAAAACTTTATTTTTAAATAAAACATTATTTTATTATTTTATTAACATACAAAATAAAATTAATTTATAAGAATTAAAATTAATTAATTTAAACAAATAATAATTATTAACAAAAAAAAATAATAAAAATAAAATAATAAAAATAATAAAAATTAAAAATATATATAATAAAAAAATAAATAATAGTAATATTAAAAATAAAAATAAAAACAAAAATAAAATAATAAAAATAATAAACATAAAAAATATAAAATTAAAAAAAAAATTAAAAAATACATAATAACAATAAAGTTAAAATTATTTAATTAATATTAATGTTTTTGATTTTTTTTTATTTCTATTTTTTTATCTATTTATTTTTATTTTTAATATTTTATTATTTTTATTACTTTTATTTTTAATATCTTTGTTATTATTATTTACTATTATTTTTGTAATAATAATAATAATAAATTATATATTTTTTAATTATTATTATTACTATTACTACTATTTTTTTCTTTTTTTTAAATTTATTATTATTATTATTATTATTAAAAATAATATTAGTAAAAAAATAATAATGTCAACATTCCTCCCCCCTTTGCCATGGAATGTTCAATTCCACATAAATGGGATTTTGTAGGATTTTAATTCCATTCCGCTTGTTAACCAAACACATTAAGGAATGGAATTCAGATTCCAAATACATTGAATCTGCCAACCAAACACGTTATGGAATGGAATCAGATTCCAATTCCATTCCGCTTGTTTACCTTATTTAATTGACTTAAAGATTTATGAACAAAAGACATAATCAAATAAAAGATTGAAGGTTTAAGAATACTGAATGCATAGATGATTTGATGATTGATCATGAACACGAACCCATTATTTATCAAAATCAAAAGTCAAAAGATCTCCCTCTTTTCTTTCCTTAAGGTCGGCGGCCACATCCACCATGGCTAGGGTTTTATTGTTTCTTGAAAGATGTGAAAAAATAAACCTCCTGACGATGTTTTGGTTTATTTGATAATTTGGTAAATGGGCTAGGCCAAAGCCCCTTGTTTCTTCTGCTTCTTGCTGTCCAAACACAAGTATATACAAAAGGTTTCTTTTTTGTTTTGCGTGATAATATATATTGTACGTGTGTTCGTGTTTTACATGTCGTGTTTTATTTTTTATCATGTTTAAGTGTTATACGTAAATGCTTCGGGTATTAATAATATGTATGGTATTTGTAGTAAATAATTTATATACTTAGTTCTTGAATTTAATGTTCGTGACACGTGTCATATATATAATTAATATAAAGTTTTATTTAAACCGTGATTTCGTACATTTAATATTCTTGGTATTTTAAGGCAGGTTTTATAGTTGGCAGTGGGGGTTGGCCAATCACAAGTCGCCACGTGTCCCTCGCGATGATAACAAGAAAAAGAGAGCGTGTGCCAGGCAATAAATGGCACGCATGATCTAAGAAATCGAATATACCTTCTAGAAGGCATTATTAACTAAGAAGAGAGGCCAGCTGGCTATGAGGGGAGTAACTTTCAAGCTAAGAAAAAGGAAGGAAATGACTAAATTACCCCTGATGTTGGGTGCCTATATAAAGCCCCCACTCCCTTTGTTTTCACCTTTATAGTTTTTTTACACATAGTAGTTTATCTTGTATTTTTCCTTTCAAATTTTTTTACTTAGCTTATTCATTAAGATTTTTCAATATTAATAAAATTCACCTTTTAGCTTATTCTCTTAGCTTATTCTCATTATTCCTTTCTTTTTATTTTCTTTATAATCTATCTTATTATTTGGAATTAGTTTTTATAACTTTTTCCAAAACAGTTAGATTTATATAAAAGTTTATTTCAAGCTTATTGTTACCTTATATTCCTAGATCTAGCTTATTGTTGGAGTAATTATTTATTTAGCTTTTTAGCTTTTTAAATATCATAAGTTCTAAGCTTAGGCTTACAACTTATTTATAAGCTAGTTTTTTAATTAAGTACTTTTAGTTTATATCTATTAGTTTTTTAGATCTATTAGTTTTTAGTTTTTAAAATTAAAAATACTTTCATAAAACAAAAAAAATAGTTAGATCTATTAGTTTTTTTATACTAACTAGTTTAGATCTATATGTTTAAAGTTTAAAAGTTAAAGTATTTTCATAAAATAAAAAAAAATTAGTTTAGATCTATTAGGTAGTTGATTAAATAGTGTAGATCTATTAATTTTTAGTTTAAAAATTAAAATATTGTTATAAAATCTAAAAAATATTCTAGATCTATTAGTTTTATTTAAATCTCTTTATATAATATTAATAGTTGCTTATTATTCTAACCTTTTGTGTTTTTTGTGATCTTGGAGAATCGATCTATCATGTTTGGTTAAGAGCTATGGTTGATTAATTTGGTTCGAGTTTGATTTGGTTGGCCGTGTACTATACGGGCCGGGATACGCTTAGCTTAAGCTTGATTTGGTTGGCCGTGTACTTTACGGGCCATATTTTGTTTCTTTTGGTAGGTCGTGTACTTTACGGGCCATATGTCGTTGATTATGTTGATGTTGTTTTAGAGCGTTATCTTCGGACTACGGGTACCAAAATTCTCTCCTTGTTATTTTTATAGCTTAATCGTTTTAGTAATTAGATTATTTAGTTTAAATTGTTTTCATAAAATATATTTTTCATAAAAATTGGTTTAATTAATTTTAGTTATTATTATTGTTTCAAAAAATAGATTAACAGGTTTAAAAATTAGATTTAATTTAGATAAGCTTATTATTAGTATAAAGTTTACACCTTTTTGTGATTATTAAGCTTATTAGTATATAACGCTTCACGCTTTGTCATCTAAAAAGATTAATAAGCTTAAAAGGTTGAAGCTTTACGCTTTATTTTTAAGTTTATCTTTGTGATTCTATTTTTTGTCACTTTTACTTGTTATTACGTGCTTGCATTAGATTAATTTTTCTTTTAGATTTATTATTATTTTTAATTATAAGTTTATTTTTGTTGCATCTAGATTTTAAATTGTAGTTTAATTAATTTGCATTTTAGAGTAATTTTATGTGAATTAATTGCGCTTTTATTTTTATATATTCCTTAGCCTAAATATTTTCCCCATTTTTAGTTTAATTAGACAATAGATACCAAGCAATTATTATTATTAACCAAAAACAAATAAATATTGTGTTTAGTTGTAAATTAATTCGAGTCGAGGAAAACGATATACTAAAAAACGGTTATTAAACACGTACGTAGTTTCTGAATTTAATATTCGTGACACGTATTCATGATATAAAGAAAAGTTTTAATTTGTTCGTAGTGTACTGTTCATGGCATTTAGATGCGGGTGTTACATTGATATTTTTATATCAATTGATTTAATAAAATTTTAACAGATTGGGTTGAACAATGCAAATACGATTTAATGAAAATTAATCTCAAACACTTCATACATCATGTCACAAGCAAAGATCATATATTATAACATATTCACATATGTTGAATTTACGAGGTTGGACCTCAATGATATGAACATCATATGATGAGTTCATGTGGTTCTTCTCTGCAAATGTTGGTCTCCCCCGTAACATCATGCTTGAAGTTATCTTCACGTCCCGAAAATTAGCAATCCTTTATTGAATAGATGTAGAGCAAGCCACATCTAATAATCTGAATTTAAGACAATTGTTCTCCCTTAATTGTTGACCTGTTTTCTATCTAAAGAGCTATAGTCGTCGGTCGAGTAGTTGCTTTGTCGTAAATGTAGACACCAGTTTGTTGAAAAGACAACTTCTTAAGAATAAGATTTCTCTTATTTTTATAAATAAATGCATTGAAGCGTACATAGATTAGTGTTAGATCGTGTTATTAGGTAAACATGATCCCTTACATGGTTATAAAGTAAACCATGCCCAAGAAAATTAATTCATGTTGATGTGCCAAATTTTTCCACAAAAATACTTGACTTGAATATGAAAAGCGGGTTTGAGATAACTACAAGCCATATATGCATGTTATAAATATTTACAACTAATATAAAAACTCTATTTATGGCACTGAGTCATTATTGAACGTTATTTCTAAGACCCTAAACGTTATCGTCCTAGAAGACATGCCTTTTAAAAGAAAAAAACTATTTTCGGATTTTTTTGATTTTTCGATTTTTATGGTTTTTATAGGTTTTTATAAAAAATATAAAAAAATAACGTTTTTATGACAATATTTGTATTAACATAATTATTGAACGTCAATTACCTCTTGAATACGCCATCACTAGTAGTTCAACTTAGGTGGTGGCGGTATATAGTGGTGTTTAATATTCTTTAAAAATAAATATCATTGAAAATATTAAAATTGAATTTCGATTCTTTTAATTGTATTATTACAATTGAATACCTTAAACTTGTGTTTGTATGTTTTCTAGTAAAAGACAAACAACGCCTCATTTCTTAATAAGAAAGAGACCGAAACATATAACTTTTTTTCTTGTTAGGAAAAACTATCATAGGTGTGATTTGATTATTGTAATTATCATTTTTAATCAAACTTAACTGCTTACGTCTTGCACAACTTACTATTCAAGTAGATCTTGTTACTCTTTTTTAAGTTTTGAAATCTTTCAAACTAATAAGTCTCTTCGTGAACTTTAGGAAAGCAAAGCTTATAATTTCTAAGTTTTCTCTTGCTCTTAGCGAATCGATACCCGTTAAGGATTGAATCGATAAGATCGGAACAAGTGCTTTGTTACTTATTGTTATTCAAATAACTAGCTAGATTTAACCACGTTATTAAAATATTTATCCAAAGAAGACACTACACACCATTGTGGAATAGTAGTCATATTATGGAGGAAATTGGATGCCAATTTTCAAGTTAATGAATGCATTTTGGCTAGTTCCTCGTATACATGGTAGAAATTGATACACTCCATTAATTTTTAAGTTCATTTTTACTTGTGGCTATTTGAATCGAGTGGGAAAGTAAATCAATAACTATTTTGATTTTACCGGTAATGTAACATTTGTAATGTTGTCAAATTTAGTGGGAGCATTATATTTTAACTACTAAATGAGCATTAATGTAGTAACCTATATGATTTCTCGCTTGTTAGTAACCTATATGATTTCTCGCTTGTCTTGGGATAAGAAGTCACTTTCACAATATGAAAAAGCATATTTATAAAGACCATTGCATATTATTTTATATATGATAATCAATACTTGTAGTATTATCCATAAAATAATTATGCATGATTGCTTATTGATCTATATGGTTGTATTTCTACTAATTATTCGAGTATCTATGGCACTACTATACCTTTCACATAAACAAATGCATTTCGTGACTGCTTAACTGCTCATATTATGCAGTGCCATGCATAATTAGGAAAAATAATTGTGTGTAAGGTATAACATATAAAAATATGACAAATGGTTTCTTTGACCGCAAGGTAATGTCAAGATACGAATAAGAAGCTACCTAAAAATGATTATAGTGACTTGGAATGCCATTAATAATAAAGTAAGAAATTAACTTGAAATAACTAATCAAGCTGTTCATAATTACTTTAGTTAAGTATGTTCATGTGTATTCTAAAGCTACAAATTTAATGTCTTTTAATGGTTGAAATACTCATAACATAAAATATGTAATTAACTTTTATATATTCTTATTATGACATATATATAAAGTTCTTGAGTTGTTCAAGATATAAATATTGTACAGTTAATATGTTATATCTTTTTGTGATAAATTATATATGTGTTTTTTAAACTAGTTAATATATGTACATTATATCATGTAATAGGTTTTAAGTACATATTTAATTTGCTTTGAAACAATTGATAAATATTTAACCAAAATAGTATTACTTTATTTAAGAAACTATGGTGTAGTCTCATAATCTGATACTTATAGAATACCACATGTTAATGGTTTGACTAGAGTGATAATTTAAATTCTTTTATAATTGTTTGATTTTGAGAACTTGGAATACTTTACCTCCGAATTCGTTAAGGTTGAAAATTGGGTATAATTTTATGTGCTTAATATGGCTCTAACCTAGAAGGAAACAAGGAAACCATCAAGTTAAACAATGTGATGAATCACATTAAGTCTTAATTGAAGTTTTTAATTTGTTAAACTTTATGAAGTAGGATATTAACAACTAGACTAAGAAATGATCAAGGTATTTTTGATTTCTCAAGAGAGAACAATTTCTTGTTACTTTACATGATAAGCATTTGAGAAATAGTCTCTTGTTACAAAACGCAAGTCGGAGGACTCGTATATTTTTATAAGATATAATACTAAACATAAATCCTTCTAAACACACAAGAAAAATTCATAATAAGGATGAACATGAAAATGTTGTACCTTATAATGATAATACTCACATTCATAGATTTGCAATGATACTTCTAACCAATTAATGATATACTGATATATCAATGATAAGGAATGTAATTTAGAGGATTATGTTAACCTACTAACTATAACATATGTTGTATAACGTATGTAATTTAGAGGATATATCAATGATAAGGAATGTAATTTAGGATAAGTTGTCAGTCCCCTAAATGCTAGTGGGAGTATTATGTTTATTTTCCTTAAATTACATATGTTGTATAACGTATGGAAAACAATATTATATCTAAGTTAGATGTTAATCCTTATTTTAGAATAAGCATTATCTGAAATATTTAATAAATAAAACATACAACCTTGAAATATATTTTTATTAAGATAAACATATTCGGTTAATAAACCTAGCTCAAAATGAAATATCATTTAGCAAGTCTCATTGTGTATATATTTCACTTAACAAAAATTGACATGAGTTGAAACCCTAAGTCTAATTAATGATTCATCATGTACATTATATTGTGTATGGAGTTAATAGTAAAGCTTGCACAATTACAAGGTGAATTGATATAACAGGAAATCATTAAGATGATTGTTAAGAACAAACATTATGGTAAAATCTGTTTGGAATAGAAAATTCATTACTTACTTGAATTATTTCTAGTAATGAAAATTATATGCGATATTATGATTCCGTTATCATTTTCTACAAACCTTGAGTTTAGAAGAGCGTTAAACAATACCAAAGACATGTTTATAGTTTACGGGTTATAATAAATCATAATTTTGTTACTAGACAATAGTGATAGTATAAATTGAGATGACACTCATACTAGTAATGGTAGAATTTCATCTTTGAAAGTAACCATGTTGACTAGTTCTGCTCGGTCAAGAGCAAAGTTGTAATACCTATCAAAAGAAGTTGTATAAAATGTACGACAACAATACTTATATTATGATACTTGTTAATGAGTAAATTCGTATATAAGAACAATCATATATATGTTCAAAGAAATTCACCATTGTGAAATTTAAATAAGTATTCTCAAAATTTTAAAAGATTAAACCTAGTAGAATGTAATGAAATCAATGCATTGCCAACAAGTATGATCGTCGTATCTTGAGACACAATTCTTTAGCTAGGATCATAATGCGTTGATCTTTTAGTATTTGGATAGAGGATATTCAAGCAATATTTATTTCAATAATAAATTAAGTACGTGATATGTTCAGTTTCATTAATATCTATTTTATCCTATTTTTTCATGTTTAAATCCTTGAATAATTTTTATTATAAGTTGTCCATGGCATATCAATTATATGATAATATAACTGAATTAAGACATATTTGAGCGATACGAATGATTTATAGAATGTTAACGGGTGGTCCGCCAAAATCATACGATATTCGATGGGTTGCATATCAGACATCTCCAATTCACAAGATTGCCACTTTATGGGTCCTCTTCATTAAGTGAATCTTGTAAATGATTTTCGTTAACTAAATCCTTAGACTTGAGTTACAAGTAGGTCTTACATGTGTGGATGATGCTTTTTTTTATTTGTTTAACGCTATCATCAATAAGGTAGTAATAAGGACAAAAAACAAAAGTATTTTGATGCATGTGAGAGGTACATGTAGTTAAGAACGAATTTGTTCCTTCAACCCGTTTGAAGTATGATACAACTGGGCTTGTCGTTGTACTAATACAGATATGTCTTGTTGATCCCAAACTTAGATCGATTTAGCTTTGTATTAACAAGATCAGATCAAGTATAACACGTAGCGAAACTTTGTGTTTGAAACAATCTAAGTACTATGTGGAATTAATACTTAGAAAAAAGAACAAACGATTACCAAACTTTCAACTTTTATTAATAGTGATCACGGCGTACAAAGTATCGAAAGCATATACAATGAACCCTAAGGCCTCCGTTTATAGATGCAAGGAGCCTTGAACAGAAAACTAATGATCAACTATTCTAGGAAGATATTAAGATGATAAACATAAGAAATATAATATTTCAACATATCTTCCGAATTTAAACAAAACGTGTTGATCTATACAGCTAAGATACTTTGACAGTGGCTTGGATTCTCTTTGTCAGCGTCTTGATTGTAAGCGCCTTGATTACTCTTGTCAACGGCTAGAATCCCTTTTGTCAGCGACTTAGTTAATTTTATTCTCAACATGTCTCGATTAAACTAGTATTTTTAATTAATTAGTCGAAACGAGAAACATAATCGTAAATAAATAAATGACTTAGATCCATATCTATTATTAGGATGGCTTCATAAGTAAATAGATTATAAATGAATAAAACATTAAAAAGTATTTTAAGAAATTAAACTCGGGTGTTTCCAGGAGCATTGACGTGCTGATAGACGATTACCAATGTTATTATATCACTTAACACATGTCTAAGTGAGAGCTGTTGGAATAAGTACAAGTAAAGTCACGAGAATATGGAGATGCTCACGTTATACGCTGAATAGTAATATAATATATATAGGTGTTATATATTAGTGATGAACGATAAGAACAAGGATACGTCGTATTGACTATGTTGGATACGGCGTATAGGAGCGTATGCACTGATACGCCGTATTGTCTATGCGAATACGACGTATATATTTGTGGATACGGATACACCGCACTGTATTACGATACGATGTATAGGAAAGCACAAACTATATTCGACAGAATACCCACCTCCTTACGGAGGTGGGATCGGTTACCTGGGCACTAAGTTATAATAGTTGTAAAAAAGAGGTTTACGGTGTCATTATTTACTAATGCTAATATATCTTAAACCTTAAAACTCTCACTTCTTCTCCTCGTGTTGTGATCGGCGAACACCATCAAAAAGGTTATTCGACTTGTTTATTCCACCGAACAAGAAAACTGTAGTGTTTTCTTGTTGTTGATTGATTCAAAGTCCGATTATTGGTTTGGTTTAACACACGAGTACTAACATACGCTGTCGTTTTCTTGTAACGTATTGTGTGCTTTGATATAAAAGAATGATACTTTGACTCTTACGTGGTTCTTGGTTTTTTGTTTTACCCTTACAGTGATTTGGTCATATTGCTTCAAGGTACGCGTTTTCGTCTTATGTTGATTTTCTTTATTGTTATGTGTTTTTGTATTACGCCGTAAAACTTGTGATTTTGTGACATGTTAAAATGGTTATGGTTCGTTAAATCTAACAGTTTTGGGTATTATGATTCATAAACTTAACAACATATCTTTGTAATCGGCTAATCGCCTACGATATTAGGCAAGCAAAGTGAAGTTATATTTTTATTGTAAGAGAATTATACTTGAATATTAATATAGGAGTAATAGAAATACTTGATAATTATCAATATTGTAAAAAAAAGTTTACAAAGCCGATTAATTTCTGATTAATCGCTACAAGGCCTTCAATCTTGTTGGTTAATGAAAAGACGATTAATGGCTGTTAACTGTGGTCAATTGTGATCAACGACAGTCAAAGGAGGTCAAACTTGTTGAAAACCTACAAATTTTGCCGAAAATACAAAAAAATCACTGTAAACTTGTATTGATCACTTATAATAACTATTTATATGTATGATAAGTTGTATTTTAAGAATAATTTTACCTATCCAAAAATTTCTATAAATACCAAAAATTTGATAAAAATGTCAATCCAATTAATCTCGCATAAAACGTAAATTGGTCGATTGATCGACTAGCGATATTTGCAATTTTAATAATTATTTTAGGAATAATATCTTATATGTATAAAGATTGAGTTGTTTGACATTAAGAGGGAACGGTATGGCGGCAGGCTCGCCGTGCCTAGGTGGCAGGCTCGCCGCCGCTCGCCGCCCTTCGCCGTTACACCGCCCTCCCCCCCCCCTCGCCGGTTCTCAAATGTCACAAAGTGACATTGCTCGTTGGAAAATAAAGGTGGGGCCCACAATTTTTTTTTACCGTTACAAACGGCTATATTTTTAAAAAAAAAAAAAAAATTATTATTTTTAAACCCTATATAAACTCATTACCTTATACATTTTTAAACACACAAAATACATTCTACAATCAAAAAAACACTCCAAAAATCACAAAAAAAATGTCAAACCTCCCAAACGATTACCTCAACTACGTTAACATCCTCAACCACGGCACGGATCAGAATCAATCGTCGTCTTCTTCTCCCGCGACGCAATCCGGCCAAGGATCCGGCCAAGGATCCGGCCAAGGTTCCGGTCAAAACTATTCGCAACAATACTTTCCACCATTAACACCCCACCAAATTTATCAACAACAACTAGCGTTTCACCAAAATCAATATTCACCACCTCAATATCCATATCCACCATCTCAATATCCATATCCACCATCTCAATATCCACCATCTCAAAATGTCCCCGAAACTCAATTCAAAGTACCACAATCTCAACCGCCACAACGAAAGCCAAAAAATACCGGTCGTGGCAGAGGGAAACGGCCGGCAAAAAAAAATGTTGCGGTTGATTTGTCCGCAGACGAGGACGACATCGATGATGTAGAGGAAGTTGAATTTTCAGCACCCCTACGGTGGTCACCTGATGAGGAAAAAATACTGGCCGAGGTTTGGGTCGCCGCTTCCGAAGACAAAGAACGCGGGAATGATCAAACTGAAGAGTTTTTTTGGAACACGATTTTGGAAGATTTCAACCGGCGTAACTCAATCAAGCGTACGAAGAATATGCTGACCGGGAAATGGAGTCGTTCGCACCCCGATGTTCAAAAGTTTCACGCTATCTTCAAAAGCCTTAAAAAGGCTAGCGGTGAAAACGAAGACGACGTGCTTGAAGCTGCACGACGTGAATTCGCGGCTTGTAACGAACGCCGAAAATTTACGCTTGAACATATGTGGAGGGTGCTTAGAAACTTCTCAAAATGGAACGCACCCGAGGGTCTTGACCAAATTGATCATAGCAACGTATTTGCTCCAGATGCTAAGCGTCGACCACCCGGCAAACAGAGACCCGCCAAGAAGACACGATCAGAAACAACTGAGAGCAGCACGGGTAGTGGATCGACCACTTCGAAGGAAGACATAAACGAGGCTTTACTCCGCAAATTAAACGCGGGTAAAGAGCTGTACGACTCGAGGAAAGCTAAAGCCGATGCCGAGAAGGCTAAAGTGGATGCCGATATGGAGTTTAAAGAGCTGGAGTTTCTCTCCATTCGGACCGACGATTTGCCAGAACCTTAAAAGTCGGTTATCATGAGGAAACAACTACAAATCGCGGCAAAATATCAACTCTAGGATTTTTTTTTTTTGTATTGTTTTTTTTTTCGTATTGTCTTTTTTTTTCCGTATTTTTATATTCGTAGCGTAATTTTATTTCTCGTATTTGTATTTTATTTTTTAGTATTTTGTAATTTTTAATTTTATGAAATGAATTTTTATTTTGTGTGAAAATTGAAAAATTAAATAAAATGGTGAGTGGTGGGACCCA
Source organism: Glebionis coronaria (assembly GCA_025667525.1). Taxonomy (NCBI): domain Eukaryota; kingdom Viridiplantae; phylum Streptophyta; class Magnoliopsida; order Asterales; family Asteraceae; genus Glebionis; species Glebionis coronaria. The sequence goes on from CM046874.1 coordinate 178,052,841, forward strand.
AGTGAAGAGGAGAGAGACTAGTTGTGATAAAGGGGATGTTTTTGGAGAAAAGGAGAGATTAGTTGGTATGACGTGGCGCAGTGAAGAGGTATAGGGTATAGAGCTCTTTGTGATACCTTTCCCTCTAATATTGAGTAATAGTGATCCAACCATTATACAAAACACATATATTTCGTAACATCTGCTTGAGATATAAACATCCATTGAATCAAAGGAAATCAACAATTGGTTGAGTTACAAAGCGTTACATAGCCTCAAGACTTTTCATGTCTCCCTTATATGTCACTATTATAAACCGGCCAAAATCATATCTAAACACAAAAGTTCAAATTCATTTTACTTCGTTTTGTAAATTGTTGTTAAAATTATTTACTAACTTTATTTTTTTCATCTGCAGGTCATCACCACCCAACAAGACTCGAACACCCGAAAAGAATGGATCTCGGTTTCTTTCGGAGATGATAAATAAAGTTTTAACCCTTAAAGATCTTAAATATAGAAATCAAACACATAAAAAATCTATTAACAAAAAGTCGCAACACATTAAACCTACCAGAGACCTCATTATCAAGATGTTGAAGTCGAAACTCTTTTGTGGTAACTGAAAACGTCTTCATATGATATTTGGTTAAAGCAATAACGAAAATTTAATCGGATTATACTTCGGAAATTAAACAAAAAAGGATAAAATGTTTTGTGGTTCATTAGGATATGAAAGTGTTATGTGTTATTCGAGCAGGAAGAATGCATTGATATGTTTGGTATGAATCGGTTGGATTGATATGTATGGTATGAATCGGTTGGATTGATATGTGATCTATTATTTTTGTAGTTGTGTCTGTTTGAGAGAAAAGTGACGATACGGAGGCGTATGTTGTTGAGGAAATGATTAGGGTTGCTATGAATTTATATTGTGGGCTAATGTTTTGGGCTTAAGGTTTCGTGAGAGGTTTGCCACCATACACAACTGATAATTTGGTTTTAGTTTTGGATAATGAATGGAGATAATTCAATAAGTATTCTTATGTTTCATTTTAACGTAAAAGAAAGTTTAGTGATTTTATTGAATCTTCAACATTGGGTTCACGCTCCCTTATAAGTAAATAGAAGAATTAGTTTTCCTAGTTTGTATTCGTTTCTCTATTTACTAATATTACGTTGTGATCTTTAATTTATTTATTTTATTACTAACTAATTTAAGTCAAGACTTAATTTCATATACCAACTTTCTTAAACAATCGTATTATTACAACACGGTGATTTTGCTGATAACATAACTCATGGTTGGTTATATGGGGTAAAATATGAACACTGATTTTTATGCTTAGCCTATATACATGAGAGTACATTATTTGCGAGCATAAATGGTATGTAGATTCCGAATCCATCCAAACGGATATACAAAAGGAAAGAAAAAAAAACACTAAACTTGAAACCCAAAATATATATAATCAAATCTAATTCATAAAAATTGCTAATTAGAAACGTGAATTACTATGGTCTAATATAAATAATTTGTATTCATATGCAGGGATAGACTTAGATTGTGCGTAATGAATACAAAATCTAGCATGTTTTTGTTACAGTGGTGAATGCACCACACCAGAATCACGGGCGAAGGTAAAGAGATATCACAAGGAGTAGGGGTGGTAATTCAGGTCGGATTCATATTAGCGGGTTCGGGTTGTTAAGTTGGCGGATCAGAAAACCCCAACCAAAACCTGACCCATTTAAATAATTGGGTCAGCTATGTCAACTCTAACGTGTTTTACATAACTCGAACCTAACACATTTAACCCATATATATATTTGAGTTGGCGTTAAATAGGCTACCTGGGTTGAATAAGTTAAACGACTTTTAACAACTCTAACATCATCATTAGTCATCAGAATCTAAAAGTTAACATCGCTAGATATTAGTGTGTCAACTCCAACAATTCCCACTTTTTCACTAAAAAAGATCCACCTAAACCTCATCATTCACTTGAGACCCCATTTCACCCAACCACGTTACCCATCCCACGTCACAATGGCAATACCTTTGCTGACGTTCTAAGACCAAAACAAAACACTTCACTGGCAACTAAAACACCACCACCACCACCATCGATCGTTATCCACTCTTTCTCGGACTTAAACAATTCAATAACACATTCTTTGGTTGTAGAACTTGCAACAATTGAAACATTCCCTAACCTTCATACCATTTGTGAAGACTTTGGATTACCCGTCATCAATATCAAGTATCTTGGTGGCCTACATGTTTTACTGCAACATAAACTTGAAATACATGTTTATACTACACTCGCCAACAAATCATGACATGATTGTTTCAAAAACATCCAACCCTAGAATAACGAATTCCAACTACATAGTCAGTTGACATGGATTTCAATCGTGGGACTCCCACCTCAAGCATGGCATGAGGCTGCTTTCACCCGCATCACTGGTGAGTGCGGGCGAAATTATTTTCCCTGAAACATGTCCAACGAATAACTTAAACTTTGTCGCTAGAAAGGTTTGTATTCGCACTAGATGCATGGAGATCATACAACATAATATGCCGATTATTGCAGATGGTATACATGTTTGTGTTAGGGTTCGTGAATTACTTGGTGAATGCAATGAAATCTGTGCCGTTATGAAATCAGCGTCAAGTGAGAGTAACTATGTAACAAATCATGATATCGATTGGACATCATAGCTAAACCAAGACTCAAACCATCATGTTGATAATCAGATGATGATGATGATGATGAATCATTTATTGACGGGTCAGAATTTGACTTATTCAATGACGGGTTCGATGATGGCAACGGTTACATGGGGGCGACGGTTGGATACCTGAAGTAAATGACGTGAACACAAACAACAACACCAACAACACTTCTCCTATTATTCAGAACTCCATAGTCCATCAAGTTACATCTGAACAAATAGTTTCAAGTGATGATATTTTAAATATTCCGGCTACTTTTGATGGTCAAACACCTTCAACGACTTCTTCTTCTAAAATGAATAGTCTTTTTTCAGGTTTTGTCTCGAACATCCAAATTAAGGAAAAGTGAATTTGGGGTCAGAATGCACATTGTTTCTCTGACAAAGTTGACCCTATGGCCGCATGCACTACATCACGTGATAAGAGGTATGTTGCTAGTAACCCTACTTCTTCACCTATACAATTGAGTGATTCTCCCATTCTGTCAAACAAAACCTTTAACATAGTCAAACCTAGTGAGCCCATGAAACATAAAACCAAAGCCCACAATATAATACCTCACCATGGAGCCCAAAACCCAAATCCCAGTAGGCCTTCCTCTTTATCTGGTCCTATCAAGAAAACCAAAAAATTCACATCTATTAAACTATTTGACCCTCTTCGTGGCACTAAAAGGCATAGATCCAAAATCGTTTTAAACTATTTAACCCTCTTCGTGGCACTAAAACACCAAACTGTATAAATCTTCCCCTGTGCCCACAGTTTCCAAAGATATGTCTAATTCATGTTCTGATATGGATTCTAACATAATTCGTTGCAACAAAAGGATCTTATCTAGCACTCCGTCAAACACTTCCTCCCATGTTAATGAAGTGTTAAAATACTATTGAAGTAGGCTCTTTAATTGGATATGATTTGATAAATAGTGTTGGCGATTTTTGTTGTACGAAACCGACAACAACCCCGAAGATCGATAACGCGAAACCGCTAGATCGCGAGTTGTATCGAGCACAAGTAGCGTACACGAGAGATTACAAAGAACCGATAAATATATGCACACGGAATACCCTCAACTACCTCTTTATTAATAACCTTAATAAATACTACATTGAGGAAGAAGAATACAATGAACTAGGATCCCCCCTCATCCCTATTTATAGAGATGAGGGGGTAGGCACCTTCCTAATACAAGTCTATTCCTAATCTATATTACAAAGTACAGTTAAGTCCCTAACCTATGTTTAATATTACTCCTAATATTCTAACAATTTCCACCTTAGGAGTAACACTTAAACATAACCGATACTCAACATATTTTATCGATCGGAATCTCGGACCCGGGACCACCTTGTTAACCAGGCATTGTACTTCTGTAATTTCCTTAGATTAGATTCCATAGACTCCTTCACGTTCTTCTTCTCAGCAACATTACCCTCTGCACCCTCTTGACCAGGTACTCCGGTTACCATAATGTTTGCCCCACCTTTATACCAAGGTGTACCTCTTCCTTCTCATTTATCAAGCAGCACGTGTTTGTCTTTTCTTCAGGTTGTTTTTCCTCTAACCGTCTTTGAGCCACTGTAACATGATCGTTACTAACCTGAAAAACCTCAGCTTTACGACCCTCTTGAGCTCCATGCAGTTCCACCTCAAACCGTATTTGAGCCACTAACATGATCGTTACTATCCTGGAAAACCTCAGCTTCATGATCCCCCTGAGCTCCCTGCAGTTCCACCTCAAACCAAACACGTTTATAAACATGTACTCCATGGACTCCTGTTTTAACACCAGGACCAAGTTGTTTGAACCCAACTTTTTTTGAACCTTCATGCTTATGTACATTAAATCCATCGAATTTCTCGATGTTAAACCTAGTTATAGAACTAGCCATTTTTTCTTTATCCCTTTGTTGTTTGCTAAACCTTGTGAATAACCTCACAATCACAAACCGACAAAGTCCCTTCGATAATTCGCTAAACCTTGTGATATATTAATCCTCACAGTCAGGAATACGAAGTCCCCGTTTATAAAGAAAAACCATTGCTTTATCGATATAACCCTAAGAGAAACTTTCTTAGTAATCGATCAAACCAAGTAACCCTTTAAAAGAACACCCTTTCTTACTCAAATATCGATTGAGCATTGGAAATTAAACTATCCAACAAATCGACAACCCTTGAATCAAGAAAGTACCCGACTGCTTTTGAAGTAACCCTTGTCGTACTTTTAATTTTACAAAACCGATTTCTAATAACCTAAGAAATCTTGCAACCTCGACAAGTCTTGAATCTTCTTTAACCTTGCTACAAACCGTGTCAAGTTGTTTTGAACCAACTTTACCGACAAGCCTAACAAGTCGTGTGCAATATACCCGTTGTTGCTAAAACCTTTTCTTGCAAATGAATTTATTAGAAAATCTCTAAAACCCTCGATCACGAACAAGCAACCCGATCGTAAACTTGAATACCCAAGCGAACCACGATCAAACTTGAACCACAAGAAAAACCATTCTTGCAAATAGAATTTATTAGAGAACCCTAAACCCTCGATTCGGAACAAGCAAACCCGACCGCTAACTTAAAAAACCCAAGCAAACCACGATCAAACTTGAACCACATGAAAGTACCCTTCTTGCAAATCAAATTTATTAGAAAACCCTAAACCCTCGATTTCGAGTAAGTTAACCCGATCGTTAGCTTAAAATCCAAGCAAACCACGATCTAAACGTAAACCACGAGAAGTAAAAATAACTCCGCAACAACGCAACTTCGAACTCAATCGATCGTCTTTTAATAAACTTTAAAAACGAACGTCGATACTTTGAACGAATAATAAATGTCGACTTTGTAGTAACATCACATGCTAAAGAAAATAATAAAGCAACCAATGTCACCTCTCCTTTCTTTTCTTCCACGTTAGTTTTAATCTTTAAAAAACCATTCTCGTTTGACATTACGAAACCTTCACATACATGCATGTACAAAGGATAGAACATTATCCTTCATGTGAGGGAATAAATAAAGACAATCGCTTTAATTGCCAATCGACTTTTAACTTATTCTACCTCTCGTCACTCGTCGACGATCGCTACTCCAACATGCGTTTTCAAATATGAAATCGATCCTCGATACTTTTAAACGAACGAAACCTCTCTCTAGCCTTCGAACTCTGATGATCACAATAACCGTGAGCTCTGATACCACTTGTTGTACGAAACCGACAACAAACCCGAAGATCGATAACGTGGAACCGCTAGATCGCGAGTTGTATCGAGCACAAGTAGCGTACACGAGAGATTACAAAGAACCGATAAATATATGCACACGGAATACCCTCAACTACCTCTTTATTAATAACCCTAATAAAGACTACATTGAGGAAGAAGAATACAATGAACTAGGATCCCCCCACCTCATCCCTATTTATAGAGATGAGGGGGTAGGCACCTTCCTAATACAAGTCTATTCCTAATCTATATTACAAAGTACACTTAAGTCCCTAACCTATGTTTAATATTACTCCTAATATTCTAACAATTTTAATGCTATTATTGGTACACTCTTGTTATTCAATGAATATCGCTTCCATAAACATCAATGGGGTTGGCACCGCCCCGAAAAAGAAATTGATGAGGCAAATTTGTCATGAAAATAATATACACTTCATTGGCATTCAAGTAACAAAATCTAACAAGGTAGACAACATGCTTGTTCATTTGTTGTGGGGTAACATAAATTATCGATTTGCTCTAAAAGATTCTACTGGTAATTCGGGTGGTATCTTAGCTATTTAGAATGACTCAATGTTTTCAAAACATAATGTCATTGATGGTGAGAATGGCTTCATTGCCATTTATGGTGAGTGGTTCAATCTTGGAATTCGTTGTCTGATGATTGTTGTTTATGCTCCACAAGATTTGTTAGGTAAATTCTCTCTCTGGAATAGACTCTCTGTTCTAGTCAGAAAGTTCCAAGGCTTAGCTATCGTTCTTGGTGACTTTAATGAAGTTCGATTTGAATTAGAAAGACTAGGTACTGCTTTTTGTAAAAGAAGTGATGATATATTCAACAAGTTTATCAACGATTCCGAACTAGTGGATCTTCCCATGGGTGGTCGAAAGTTTACTCGCATAACTAAATATGTAACTAAACTTAGCAAAATTTACCGCATTTTTGTCTCAAATCACTTCACCTCCAAATGTCCAAACGCACAACTTACTGCTCTTCCTCGCGAAACTTCTGATCATTGTACCCTTGTGTTGAAAACTCACTCCGGAGATTATGGGCCAATCCCATTCAAATTTTCTAATTCATGGTTACAAAATGCTGAGTTTCCTGGTATTGTAGACCAAGCTTGGTTCGCAACCATCACCCATACACCTGAGGACAACCACCCACCCACAGAACCTTCAATCCTTCTTAAACTCAAACTCCAATATTTAAAAAATCTCATTCGCACATGGAACACATATAGGGTCTCTGATACCAGCGAGTTGACATGTGACTTGAAAGAGCATATGAATACTCTTGAAAGAAAAGCTGAACTGGGTCGCCTTACTTCCATAGATATCGAAAACCTCATCACTATCTTAAAACAACTTATAGAGCATTCACAAAGACTTGATCTCATGCAAAAGGTTAAAATCAAGTGAGCGATCGATGGAGATGAAAAATCCAAATTCTTTCATGGGTACATTTATAATAAATTCTCAAGATCAAGAACTAATGGTATCTCCTTTAATGGAACATGGGTTTCGGATCCCCCCCTGCTTAAGTCACATATTTTCAACTTTTACAAATCAAAATTTGAGGATACCAAATCAAACCGTCCTTGTTTTACAAGCAACTTGTTCAAAACTCTCTCCATTAATGACATATCTCTTTGTGATGCTCCATTTACAAATGTAGAGATTAAAGCCACGGTTTGGGATTATGGTGGTGATAAGGCCCCAGGACCCGATGGTTTCACTTTCAAGTTTATAAAACAACATTGGGACCCCCCTTGTAAATGACTTCACTCACATGGTTAAGAAGTTTGAAATTGACGGGTATATTCCAAAAGGTTGTAATTCGTCTTTTATAGCTTTGGTCCCCAAAAAACAAGACACTCTTTATATCAATGACTATAGACCTATTAGTCTTATCGGGTGTGAATACAAAGTCATTGCTAAGGTACTTGCCAATCATCTTCAGCAGGTGGTTCATTCGGTTGTAAGTGAAGTTCAAACAACTTACATAAATGGAAGACAAATAACTAATGGTCCCTTATAGTTAACGAAATTCTCTCATGGGCTTCTAAAAAGAATGAAAGACTTTTCATCCTTAAAGTTGACTTTGAAAAGGCTTTCGACACTCTTGATTGGAATTTCTTAGACAACATTATGGAACAGATGGGTTTCACTCGAAAATGGAGGATGTGGATACGTGGTTGTCTCTCTTCGGCATTTGCATCCGTTCTAGTCAATGGATCGCCAACCAAGGAATTCAAAATCAAACGCAGTTTATGCCAAGGTGACCCTTTATCACCCTTCCTTTTCATCATTGCGGTTGAAGCTCTTTATGTCACTTTTCAAGAAGCTAAGTCCAAGAAATTATTTGAAGGTATCAAAGTTGGTACCAACAAAGTTGATATTTCTCATTTCCAATTTGCAGATGACGCTCTCATCCTTGGAAAATGGTCTCTAGAAAATGCACGTAACCTATATCGTACTTTGAGATGCTTTAACTTGGCTTTCAATAAAAAGTTAACTTTTCAAAAAGTAACCTCTTTGGTGTAGGTGTCAACATTAATGAAACTCACTACCTTGCTTCGATCTTAAATTGTCAACCCTCCACATTACCATGCTTCTACCTTGGTCTTCCGGTCGGTGTCAACATAAACAGTGCTAGCAATTGGAAGTCGATCATTGACAGCTTCCAGAAACGACTCACTTTATGAAAGGCGAAAAATCTATATTTTGGGGGTAGGCTCACTCTTTTGAATGCGGTTTTGGGTGCATTAGGTACATATTTCTTCTATTTATTTTTAGAACCTAAAAAAGTGATCAATCATCTTGAAAAATTAAGGTGAACCTTCTTTTGGGGTAGGTCGGGTGATTCTTACAAAATGCATTGGATTTCTTGGGATAAAGTGTGTTCACCTATTGTTCAGGTCTTGGAATAGGTAACCTTTACTCGTCCAACTTAGCAATGTTGGTTAAGTGATGGTGGCAGTTTTATATGGAACCTAATTCCCTTTACAAACAAGTGGTTGTCTCTATCCATGGTGATCTTGGTGGGCTTTGCCTTTATACCACATCCTCGACAATAGGGAGTCCTTGGAAGAATATCATTGGTTTGGGCAAACATTTGGCTACTGGTCATACAATTATAGATGCTATATTTGTTAGACAAGTAGGAGATGACTCTTTATTCGGTTTCTGAAATGACGCATGGCTTTGCAATACTAATTTCAAAAGCTTGTTTCCAAGGTTATACGCTCTCGAAGAAAATCAGAGCTGTTTTGTCAGAGATATATGTGGAAGGATTAAGGGGCGGCAAACATATTCATTTAATTGGCGCATAATATAAGATATTTATGATATAAGATATTTGTGTTCGTTTTCCTCGACTCGACTCGAATTGATATCAAATTAATCACAAGATTTATCATTTTTGGTTAATAACACTTTTTTGGTATCTATGTCTTATTAAACTTAAATGGGGATACTATTTTAGGCTTAGGGAATATAGAAATAAAAGCGCTAATAGTTCACATAAAATTACTCTAAAATGCAATACAATTATACTACAATTTAAAATCTAGATGAAACTTATTAAATCTAAGATGCAACAAAACTATACTATAATTAAAAATTTAATTATTCTAATGCAAAATAAAACTAAATGCAAGCACGTAATAACAAGTAAAATGATAAAAATTAAATCAAAAAGATAAACTTAAGATTAAAGCATAAAGCTTTAACCTTTATAGCTTATTAATCTTTTTAGATGATAAAGCTTGAAGCTTTATATACTAATAAGCTTAATAAGCACAAAAAGATGTAAACTTTATAGTCAAAATAAGCTTATCTAAAAGAAAACTAATTTTTATAATTTTAAATCTATTTTTTAAACAACAATAATTTTTAAAACTAATGAAAATAATTTTTATAAAAGAGATATTTTTTCAAAACAATTTAATCTATATTAATCTAATTAATTAAATTAAAAACGAATTAGAGTGAAATAAACTTTAAGCTAGATATTGAAAAAGGAAAGAACTTTAGTACCCGTGATCCGAAGAAAACGCTCTAAAAATAATCAACATAACCAACAAAATATGGCCTGTAAAGGACACGGCCTCTCAAATCAAACTAATCAAAAGAGAAACCCGAATATGGCCCGTGAATACACGGCCTCTCAAATCAAACTCAAACCGTACAATTATTAAACCGACTGAAACCGAACTTCACAACTTTTGTGAACCAAACACTCTAAGTAATTCCACCTACCAACTAAATCTATTAAACCCATAAGCTCCTCACCAAAAGTGATGAATCGATACGCCGAGATCAAAAGAACACAAGAGGTTAGGATGATAAGCAACAATTAATATTTGATTAAGCTATTAAAACTAATAGATCTAGACTATTTTTAGGTTTTATAAAAATATTTTAATTTTTAAGATAAAAACTAATAGATCTACACTAATTTTTCAAAATCTAATACATTTACACTATTTTTTTGGTTTATAAAAATATTTTAATTTTTAAGCAAAAAACTGTTAGAAGTATTTAAAGTGATGGTCATATAATATATCGTTGCGAAGCTCGTGAAAAATGTTATTTAATGATATCGAGTGTTTTTAGTTATTATTGTTTATGTAACGGGATTTAGTCCCGAACACATAAATTAGGAAGGCCTCCTAATCATTTCCCACTTAGTATAAAAGGCCTCCACCACCTCATTTGTGTGGGTGCTTTTCCATTTGTATTCTTTTAGAGAGAGAAAGGTGTTTACTTTCTCTCACTAGGAAATCACCAACACTTTGTATTTTTATTTTTTTCATCTTAATCTAATCTTTCTTTTTTGGTTTAATCTTCATCATGTTATTCGTGTTTGGTTAGTCGTGTGATTAAGCTTTACAAGTGGTATCAGAGTTCGCATCAAGTTTCTCATACACTTCCACATGAACACAAATGGACTAAGAATCATCCTTTGGTTCAAGTGATTGGCAATCTCTCATGACCAGTCTCAACACGAAATCAGCTGTGTACCGACGGTGATATGTGTATCTATGCACTATCAGTCAGTACAATGGAACCAGCAAGTGTTAAAGAAGCAATGACCGATGCATCATGGATTGAGTCTATGCAAGAAGAGCTCAATCAATTCATCCGGCTTGATGTATGGGAGTTAGTACCACGCCCGGACAATATCGATCCCCTTACCCTGAAATGGTTACTCAAAAACAAGATGGATGAAGAGCAAATGGTCATTAGGAACAAGACTCGGTTAGTTATGAGAGGTAATAAACAAAAGGAGGGAATTGATTTCGCAGAATCCTTCGTCGCGGTTGCTCGGATGGAAGCTATTAGGATTTTCTTGGCATACGCTGCACACAAATCGTTCACTTTGTATCAATTGGACGTGAAGACGGCTTTCTTGCATGGGCTGTTAAAAGAAGATGTGTATGTATGTCAACCTGAAGGTTTCGCCAACACCGAACATCCAAGCCATGTCTACAAGTTGAAAAAGGCAATTTATGGTTTGAAACAAGCACCGAGGGCATGGAACGACGAATTATCATCATTTCTTCTCCAAAATCACTTTAGAAAAGGTACCATTGACCCAACGTTGTTTATCAAGCACTACGGCAACGACATCTTGGTGGCTCAGGTGTAGATGATATTGTATTTGGTTCTACTAACCTAAAATATTCCATATTATTTTCCGACCTTATGAAAAGTCGATTCGAAATGTCCATGATGGGGGAAATGAAGTTTTTTCTTGGTCTCCAAGTTCACCAATCCCCCCGTGGTATTTTCATAAATCAATCAAAGTATGTGCGTGAGATTCTAACGAAATTTGGTATAGAAAACTGTGATCCTATTGGTATTCCAATAGACACTAAACACAAGCTCTATTTGGATAAGAAAGGGACATTGGTAGACGCTACAAAATACCGAAGTATGATCGGGTTCCTTATGTACTTAACCTTAAGTAGACCGGACATTGTGCATGCTACTTGTTTATGTGCTCGGTACCAGGCTAAGCCAACCGAGAAGCACCTCAAGGAGGTTAAAAGGATCTTTCGTTATCTCCGGGGAACCATTCACATGGGTCTCTGGTATACGAAGGATTCTGGTTTTAATCTCACTAGTTTTTCAGATGCCGACCATGCAGGGTGTCATGATACATTCAAGAGTACTTCCGGTGGAGCCCAATTCTTAGGCGAGAAGCTAGTGAGCTGGTCCTCAAGAAAAAAAGATTGCACGGCGTTGTCCATCGCAGAAGCAGAATATGTGTCTCTATCCGTGTGTAGCGCTCAAGTCCTTTGGATGAGAACACAACTCACGGATTATGGCTTTCACTTTAACAAAGTTCCTATCTATTGTGATTCACAATCAGCCATAGCCATATCCTGCAACCCGGTACAACACTCCAAGACCAAGCACATTGCTGTCCGATTACATTTCATAAAGGAGCATGTGGAAAGAGGAACGATTGAACTGTATTTTGTCAAGACGGACTACCAACTTGCCGACATATTCACCAAAGCGCTTTCTCAAGACAGATTTGAATTCTTGCTTCGTCGACTTGGTATGCGTAGTTTTACCCCTGATGAACTTGCACGTCTTGCACATTCACAGTAACCTTGTATATATCTATCCGAAATCAAAATAAAAAAATTATAAAACCTATAAAAACAAAATAAAAAATGAGAAAATCTTTAAAAAATATCAAAAATATTCTTCTCTGACATGTCTCTCAGCATCGATAATATGGACGCACTTAGAAATGTCGCTCAATAACAACACATGTACGTACATAAAGTTCGAATGAGAATTCAAATGTTTTCAAAACATGTCTTTTCTTTTTTCTTCTCATAATGGCTTATAGTCGCATGTCAGACTATAACCCAGTCCCAAAAGAAAGGAAAGTCTATGACTTATCCTCAACAACGGGAAATTAATTTTTCTCGGCCATGGGCTTATATTAAAACATTCAAACTTTTAAGCTCATGAACTCAAGGAAAATGTTCATTTATGTACATTTTTTCTCAACAACGGGAAATTCAGTTTTCTCGGTTTTGAGCATAATTTTTCAAGGTATTTCAAAACTGTGTGCTCATATACTCCCATATTTTAATTAGAAGTCCTTTTCGAGGGGGAGTATAAAGATTTCATGAACATTTGTTCCAACTCTTCATGACACATTATTTTCTCCATGTTTTATCACTAGTTTCACAAAAATTTCAATTTCATGCAATTTTTGAGGGGGAGAATAGTGATTAAAATGCTTCATTCTTGGATAAGATCTTTGATATAAGTGCTTTCTCTTCCTATTATGTGCAAAAACCTTACTTTTATGATGGGTAGGGGGAGTGTTTTTGGTGATATAGAATGTTTCCCTGGTTACGATACCTATACCTTCAACACAATTATTCACGACGATATTGGTGTCAAAAGGTGGTTAGGTATTCGTCCTATGATCCTACCAGAACCGAAGGGATCTTCCCATGGACAATCCATTAGAACTTAGAAGTACTTAGGAATGATGGAGTAGTTGAGTGTACGGGAATAATGCCGCCTAATGACTTAAGCTAGCACTGGAACAATCACAACAAGGTGCTAGTTATGACGTCTTGGTAAGCATTGAAGGGGTTGAAGAATGAAAAATAAAATGTAAGGATAAAGGGTGAAAAGAAATAGCCCTCCATACAACTTAGGCAGAAACCGGGTCAATACATCTACTATCAGAATCACGTTGATAATTTCTGGTATTGAAGACAAAGCATCATGGACCCAGTGATGTAAAGCACAGCCCTTCCCATCCTACTCAAGCTTCTCTCAAAAGAAGTTTGTTTTATTGTCACAGAGTTCAACTCATTTCTATCAACTTTCTCACTCCGAGATAGTAGAAATTGAAAAGGTGGCAGTCTGCTCCAGCCTCCGATCACCAAATAAATGTGCATTTATAGAGTCTAGAGCCAACGAGATTCATAAAAAATCTCATTAGGACACTAATTCCATATATCAATTGTTGTTTATCTTTAGAACACATGCAACAATTTACAAGAGTCCTGCGCTCTATCCTTGAGATATTGCCAGAACATTCATAGTGATACTCTCTAGTATTCACAGTGATGAATGGAAATCCTTCCAGTGTTAACATCAAACAACATTGCGGTAGGTCATATGTAAGATTCACATTTAATTGAACATATGCTAACTGGAAAGCAACAGTAGTCTGATTCTTATTTGATTCAAACTCGTTCCAGGTCTCGACGCAATATCTTTATGATCTTTCCAGAACATTTAGAGTAATACTTTTCAGTATTTATAGTGACGAATGGAAATCCTTCTAGTGTCATCATCAAACAGCACTGCGGTAGGTAACTTGTGCGATTCTATATGAATCAAACTTATGTCAACTAGAAAGCAACGATGGTTGATTCTTAATTGATTCAAACTTGTTCCAGGAAATGAATTGACGACTTAATCAACAGAATGGAACTGCATGATTCACTCTTCACTATGAAGTATTTTTCTAGATATCCAAGTGTTGAGAACGGCTACCACTGCCGGAAACCCTGTCAACGAAGTTCTTTGGACTTACCTAATCATAGGTACAGTATTCATACTGTATAACGGGAAACCGGAGGAACACAAAAGGTGGCGTAATCTCAAGAGTCGTGATTTAAGACCACATACTCAAGTAAATGAAGAAAGCACAAGAACATCTAAAGACAAAGAACATCAAGGGAGATTGTTAACAAGCTTTCAAGACAACACAAAATATGACTATGTGACGAAAGACACAAAAACACAAGTTGGAAAAGTTTCAAGATCAAGTCAAGGCAAAGATCAAAGATCCAAGATCACAAGTCATGAAAGGAACTATGAAGAAACTCTCAAGAAATCGAGCTTCAAAGTCTGAAACAACAAAGAAGTGAAGTCACATATTACATGACCACCCCTTATGGGGAGATTGTTAGAAGTATTAAAAGTGATGGTCATATAATATATCGTTGCGATGCTCGTGAAAAATGTTATTTAATGATGTCGAGAGTTTTTAGTTATTATTGTTTATGTAACGGGATTTAGTCCCGAACACACAAATGAGGAAGGCCTCCTAATCATTTCCCACTTAGTATAAAACGCCTCCACCACCTTATTTGTGTGGGTGCTTTTCCATTTGTATTGTTTTAGAGAGAGAAAGGTGTTTACTTTCTCTCACTAGGAAATCACCAACACTTTGTATTTTTCTTTTATTCATCTTAATCTAATCTTTCTTTTTTGGTTTAATCTTCATCATGTTATTCGTGTTTGGTTAGTCGTGTGATTAAGCTTTACAAAACTAATAGATCTACACTAATTTATCAAAAACCTATAATATTAAAAGGTGAATCAAAGATAAAATAAATGTTGGGAATTATTTGTAAAGTACCAAGTACCGTTAGTAAAAGTACAAGTACTGTTAGTGTTGGCAAGTACCGTTAGTGTTAACACGGTACATAGCAAGTACTGTTAGTTATATTGTACGTACTGCTATATTGATTAGGACGAATATATCTTTAGAAAAGATATGTCATAATTATAGTTAGAGTATATCATATGTTATATACTTAATAGTTTAGAATATTGATAAGATATCGTATGTGATATACTTATCATTATAGAATATTCTAAGGTTTCTAGGTTTCCTTACTCTATAAAAGGAACATAGGTATGATGAGTTTATTGTACCTCATTGAAAAGTCGATTAATAGAGAATCAAATAGTTAAAAGAAATTATGTTCTTCTTTACTTTATAAGTTAGATTCCGTAATACAAAGTTTTTAACCTCGTATGAATTAAATTTCGTTGAATCAGTCTATTCGAATTGACTACGGTTGAAAGTGTGACTGAGTTGTTCTTGGTGGAAAAGAAAGAAAGAGTGATTATCTATTTTAAACTAAAAGTAAAATGAAAATGTAAATGTCGTTGAGTCAAAATGGAAGCTTTAAAATTTAAACTAAAAATTAAGACTTAAAAATAAATGACGAGAAATTAAAACTATAAAAAGTAAACTTTGAAAACTTAATAAAAATGTAACCTAGAAATAAATCTAAGATAAAACAATTAAAATAACACTAGAGAAAATTGGCGGAAAAAATAAATGTTTGAAAATTAAACAGGAAACAAGGAACAAAACCTAAGTCGGGAAACAAAATTCCGAACCTAATTCGGAATACCTATATCTTAACCTAATCCGGAATGCACCAACAACACCTAATTCGGAATAGAGATCCCACACTCAGTTCGGAATATGGTAATTCTGGACCTAATCCTGAATTCGTTTCACATACACAATCCGGAATACAAATCCTGTACTCAATCCGGAATACGTATTCCCTTCCTAATTCGGAATGTGTATGCAAAACCTAGTTCGGAATCCTTCTGCTATAGCTAATTCGGAATGCTGGTACTTTGTGTTATCCGGAATGTGCAAACTGCACCTAATCCGGAATCCATATCACGCAGCTAATCCGGAATATAGGCCAGAAAGTAATTCAGAATTCACTTTAGATGATCTAATCCGGAATGTCAAGTTGCACCTTATTCGGGAAAAGGAAAATTGCATATAAGTCGTAATAAAGGGTTCAATACCTAATTTGGGTTACTAGGGTTTTAAAGGAACCCGGATTAGAAAAAAAATAAGCAAAATGTAAAAATAAGCTATAAATCAAATAAGCACTTACCTAAAACTTAACCAAATCAACTCTAAGAAAAAGCAAATAAAACTAAATTTTAAAACTTTTAAAAACATTAAATAATTAAAATAATTAAAATCAACTTTTTATAAAATAAACTATTAAGACACTTAATCAAAAATAAGAAAAATAACACAATAAGCACTAAACACAATAAGCTATAAAAATCAAACACATGAAAATCAATAAGCACAATCAAACAAACACATCAATAAAGCAATAAGCATAAAGATTAAGCAAACTACATGATTGTAAAATTAAACAAGATTAAAAATAAAGAAATGTAGAATGAGAATGGTTAATGAAAAGCTTGAAATTAAGATTAAGATTAAAAGATTCAAAATACAAGATTAATGTAAAAGCTTAAAACATGAAAGAAAAGCTAGAGAGAGAAAGTAATATTAAGCTACTCCTAATTACCTTACAAAAATAAAACTAACAAAAAATTATCTAACCCCTCCTAATGACACATTAGGAGGGTATTTATAGGAAGAGTAAATGTTTTGATGCTTTCTTCTTTCTTCTCTTCTTTTCGTCTTTTAAATTCTTCGTCTTTCTAGACGTTGTCACGAGATTTGTCGATATGAAATGAACTCGTCTTCTAATTTTCTTCTTTTATTAGATTTGGTTCTTCGAATTCATTAAACTTCCGTCTTTAGACTTTTTCTTCGATAAATCTTCAGAATAGGCCTTGGACTTCCTTTCTTTTTGCACTCTTGATCTTTTGACTTCGTCTTTTGTCTTTTTCTTTGATAAAAGCCCGTGAAAGCCCGTGTTTTCTTCCTTTTTCATCTTTTGGTCCTAAAACATAACAAAAACATAAACCACGGATAATTCTGACTTTTACGACATTAAATATACGTTTTGGCTTGGTTATTATTATAGTTAAGTGGTAAAAGGATGGTGTTTTCACACCTATCAAATCCCCTACACTTGACCGTTGCAATGCCCTCATGCAATGTATTAATTACAAAGCAAGATTTACATTTTCCCTCATAATTAACCCACCTTGGCCTTTATTAAACATAAGACATTAAGGAAACTTAAAGAGATAGAAAATTACAAAATATTTGAAGGAAGAAAATAAGTAAAGAGATAGAAGACTTACATTAGGGCTTTGGTCGTCATGAATGTTTATGACTCTCAAGTTTCACGTTCCCCACATCAAGCTTAAAAACGAGATCATTGTTATTATAAGTTAGCAAACTAACACAAACTCATGTGGCTCAATTATTTGCTTAGACTCCCTTATTCCTAGGTGTATCTCTTATATTTTATTGTTGTCTTGAATGATCACGAGGATGAATTGTTGACTTATTTTGAAATTTTATTTAGGCCAAAAATAAAGTAGGACGATTTAATCAATAGTTAGCTAAAGGACAAAATCTTTTAAAACTGCTTCTCGGGACCTCATAAAGTTCATATCTTGGCATAACTCGCTTTACGATTTGAGACCTTTCTCAGACCAATATTTGGCAGTGACTTCATACTTCGAATCTTGATAGACGTTCATGAAATAATGGTCTTCTCTTCATAATAGGAATTTCTTCACTTGAAGTTTTTGAGAGATTCTTCAAACTTGGACCACGACTTCTTCATTTTTCTCCAATCTTTATTTGGGGTTTTGATATACAACGACCCGCCTCCTTTTAGGACTTGGATCTATTTATCCTCATACCTTGATAGGGCCTTTTCGGATAGACTTCTCCATGATCTTTAGGGGAGTATTTGCTTTTTGTCGTGTGTCTCGATCCTTCATATAGATTTTTGATAAATGATTCTTCACATCACTTTGGATCTTTAGCAATAAAATGTATCCCTCATGCCTTGTTAGGGCCTTTTCGGACTTGCCAATCTTCGCATCCCGCTTCAATAAGTTATGCCTTGGCTATGAACTCTAATTAATACCGAGCAACTTTTAAACGATCTTGTGCTAGAAGCTAAGTAACTTTTCAAATTGTACAACCTTACTTATTGCAATTAAATTTATTAACAAGCGATGGGAGAAAAAGCTCATAATTAACTCACATAAATTCATGAATGAATACCAAACTTATAATTGACTCTATCATCTCTCGTTCTCCATAATTTAAAATCTCAAGGAATGAGACTCGTGGATGCTTAACCTATTAAATCAAAGTTTTGGGTTTTCAAGTCATCTATAGGATCTTGCAACTTCTTAGGCTTTTTCAAGTTTAGAATTCGAATTTTAAAGTTCCCTTGATAAACGACTTTCTAGGATCAATTATAGGAACTTGCGAAAAGTTCTTGTTCTTAACCCGTAAGAGTTAAGACTTTCGCGTTTTAAAGTTCCCTATATAAAAGCCTAGCAAGACTTGACTTAAATACGTTAAGGATACTAGCTAGAGCCAACTTGGATAAGTAAACTCGGGTTGAGTCAAAAGATTCGTAACGGGCCTAATATATCAGACACATCTAAACTTATTAAAACCATTTTATTAAAGTTTATTCATGCAATGAAAGAAGATAACGATAACAAAGAAAAATAAAACTAGGACAAAATAGATCAAAAACTTTAAAAAATGTCGAAAAATCAATTTTCTGGTTAAAATGAGGACAAATACAAGGAAAAGCCCACTTAACTTCGATAGAAGTCCCCCTACACTTAAGATAAACATTGTCCTCAATGTTTAAGCATGTGGGAGTAAACTCCCCTACACTTAAGACATTGTGCACGTTGTTTAAATCTTGCTAAAGAAGAGACAGCTAAAGTGATTCCTATTTTAATATTGAAGAATATAAAATAGTGAACCAAAAGAGTTTAGGATAAAACCGGGAAGACGGGAACACGAAATCACGGGTCGTCAAAAGTCATCAAGAATGGATCTTTGAAAGCTCGAATCCCTACACATGATAAGAAAGTAAACAACAAACACATAGTAGGGTCTCCCCTACACTTATTATAAAACGGATAAAAAGGATAGATACTCGTATTGCCTCCCGAGAAGCGCTTGTTTTTGTTCACCGAGTCGTGAGCCTAACTCGACCTTGATTAGAATGGTAAGAAGCTTGAAGAACATCCACCGGGGTCAAATACATGGTTTTCGTCCATCAAATAGCACATGCTTAAGGTGAACAAGACAAGCCAAAGAAGAGTAGGCAATGTTCCTAATACAAGGTTTTTGACAAGTATAAAATAATTTCGTTCCAAGTCTTTTCGAATTGATTTCCGGTTAAAAGTGTGACTCAGTCGTTCTTGGTGGAAAATAAAATGGTTTGGTTATCTATTCTACTTAAAAGGTAAATGCGCAAATAATAACAATAAGCTAAAAGCAATTAACTAATAAAAACAAAACAATATAAATAATAAAACGTGAAATTAAAATGAAACAGTTAATAAAAATAAATCTAAAAGAAGAAATTAACTATAGACTCGAAAATAAAGTTTACTTAATGAAAAAGGAGAGAATAAAACTAAAATGGTACTTTAAAGCGGGTACTAAAAATAAATCTAAAAGAAGAAATTAACTATAGACTAGAAAATAAAGTTTACTTAAAAGAAGAAAACACTTTTAAGAAAAACTAATTTAACCACAAATCAAAAACTTGAAAAATACTAATAAATCTAAAAATTAAAAATCAACTTTTTATAAAATAAACTAATAAGCACTTATCTAAAAACTTAACCAAATTGATTTTTAGAAAAAGCTAATGAGCCAAAATTTAAATTTTTTTAAAAACACTAAATAATAAAAATATTTAAAAACAACTTTTTATAAAAATTAACTAATAAGCACTTAATTAAAAATAAGAAAATTAACACAATAAGCACTAAAACATTATAAGCTATAAAAATCAAACACATAAAAACTAATAAGCACAATCAATCAAAAGCATCAACAAATCAATAAACATCAAGATTAAGAAACTACAAGATCATCTAAATCAACACAAGATTAATAATAAAGAAAGGAAGAATGAGAATGATTAATTGAAAAGCTTGATTAAGATAAAGATTAAGATCTAATACAAGATTAATGAAAAAGATTAAAACATTAAAGAAAAGCTAGAGAGAGAAAGTATTAAGCTACTCCTAATCCTAAAACTAATCTACTCCTAATTTTCTAACCACCTCCTAATGACACATTAGGAGGTTATTTATAGGAGGAGTAAAATGTTGATGCTTTCTTCATTCTTTCTTCTTGTCTCGACTCGATTTAAATTCTTTGTCTTTCTCGACGTCGTCTCAGGATTTGTCGATATAAATTGAACTCGTCTTATAATTTTCTTCTTTAATTAGACTTGGTTCTTCGACTACATTAAACTTCCGTCTTTAGACTTTTTCTTCGTTAAATCTTCAAAATAGGTCTTGGACTTCCGTTCTTTTTGCACTCTTGATCTTTTGACTTCGTCTTTTGTCTTTTTCTTCGATAAAAGCCCGTGTTTTCTTCCCTTTTCACATTTTAGTCCTAAATCACAACAAAAACACAAACCACGCATAATTCCAACATTTACGACATAAAATACACGTTTTGGCTTGGTTATTATTATAATTAAGTGGTAAAAGGATGGGTGTTTTTAGACCTATCAATTCCCTTAAGCAGTTGTTGAGCACGGTGGTAGAAAGTATGATGAAGTGCAAGCATATCTCTATTGTTTCCAAAAATATTTCCTTTTATTTCATCAGATGGATACTGAGATGCCTTAAAAATTGTGATACCCGGATCGAACACCTTTTCCTTTAGGGTAAAATAAGACGTAGGCTTAGTAGACCTTGAAGATTCGCCCATAAAACGCACAATCTCATCCGAAGAAGGTGGATAGAGAGGTGTAAAGACATAGGTACTACGGATATCGGTGTCGTCCGGTTTCTTCTCCTTTGAAACGGGTTTCTTAATATCCGAAGGAGGATAAAGACCAAAATCAAAGTCCAAAGGAGGAGAATCATTCTCATTGGTGAAGTATGTATTGAGAAAAGTGGCAAAATCTTCCTCAAATGAGTAATCATCCAAAGTAGGATCAAGCATTGTTGGCGGAGGATCTTCATCAAAAGTAGGAGCAAGGTCATCATGTGAAAAAGAATATCAACGTCATCAAAGTCATCATAGGTTAGTATGTCTTTATACTTTGAAGCAAAATCGTCATAATCATCCACATCGGAACTAGAATCATCATCATAATCATTATAGATCGGTGGAGAATCATAAATTGGTGGGGGATCCAAATTGGAGAGAAAATCATCAGAATCATCCACATCGTCTTGGAAAAGTGGATTATCATAGCAAGTCTCGAATAGAGGATTGTCATATACAACAAAATCATCAAGCTTTATACTTTCCAAAGTAGTAGTAAGCTTTTCTTGAAGCACATTAATCATTTTCGTCGATTCTTTTCCATTCGATTTACTTGTAATCTTCCCCATCTTAAAAACGTGGGCATCATTCCCGACCCTTAAAATTAATTCACCTTCGGCAACATCGACTAAAGCTTTTCCGGTTCTCAAGAATGGCCGTCCAAGTATTAACGGAATACGAGGGTCCATTTCATAATCAAAAACAACAAAATCGACCGGAAAAGTGAAGGTACCAACTTTAACGAAAACATCTTCGGCAATACCAACGGGGTAAGCGAGAGTTCGATTTGCTAGCTCAAGAGTCATCTTTGTTGGTGTAAGGTCGGGTAATGATACCTTTTTCCAAACACTTAAAGGTATCAAATTAATACTTGACCCGAGATCGGCTAAGGCAGTAAATTCTTCAACTTTGTTGAAAATGCAAGGTAGCACGAAACGATCGGGATCTCCAAGTTTTTCCGGAAGTTCTTTAAGAAGGACTGCAGAACAATTTTCATTTAAGCGTGTGTTGACAAACTCAGCCATCTTCTCCTTCTTATTAAGCAATTCCTTGAATGCTTTCACAAATTTCGGCATTTGGACATGTGCTTCAACGAGACTAATGTTGAAATTCATTTGTGTAATCATCTTCAAAAAGGAAGTAACTTGAGCATCCTCTTTAGTGAGCAATTTGCACTTGTCTAACCGAGAAGGATAAGGGATATTGGGTTTAGGTGGTGTAGGTAGTGTAGGTGTAGCAGATAAAGGTTTAGATGTTGATGGTTGAGAAGTAGAAGGTTTAGAGGTGGAAGGTGGGGTTGGTGAAGGGTTTTTCTTGGGTACTTTTTCCGTGAGAGGTGGAGACGATAATGGAGAACTAGTACTAGGCGTGGAAGTAGGAGGGATAAATGGAGGTGGAGGAGGTGTAGATGGAGTAACTTAGGGAGGGATAGAAGGTCCTACTAGAGTTGCTCCACTGCTTGTAGTAATAGCACTCACATTTGCTCTAGGGTTTGTTTCGGTTGTAGAAGGAAGAGCACCTTGGGGACGAAGGGTTTGAAACATATGAACGAATTTCCTATCCGTGGACTCTTGCATTTCCTTCATGGTTTTCTCATGATAGGTTAATTTTTGTAGGATCAAGTCCATGTGCGGATGAGGTAAATTGAACCCTTGTTGTTGAAAACCTTGGTTTGGGTATTGGTTATAAGGTTGAAAACCTTGAGGATTAAAACCTTGGTTTTGAAAGCCTTGATTTTGCATTGGATAAGCTCCTTGATTTGCATTGTAGCCCCCCACATTAGAATTTTGTTGAACATTTTCTCTTGGTGGCCCTTGGTTGTTATGTGTGGGTGGGTGTGGTCTTTTTTGAAAACCGGGTGGAGCCAAGTAATTTGTCGAG
Organism: Glebionis coronaria; assembly: GCA_025667525.1. NCBI lineage: Eukaryota > Viridiplantae > Streptophyta > Magnoliopsida > Asterales > Asteraceae > Glebionis > Glebionis coronaria. The sequence continues at coordinate 178,076,215 of CM046874.1, forward strand.
TTCTAAGACAAGTGATTAACATCGACATTAGGCTTAAAATGAACTCTCTCGGTGTTGTTGTAAGAATACACTTCCCCGTGAGATTGATCATAAGCTTTATCACAATTAGCATAAGAGTGTGGCCCACACAAGTTTCACAAGTAATATTGAGAGCATGTGCATGTTGATTAGTAGGGTGATCTCTTAAAACAAGTTGCTTTACAGCCGAAGTAAGTTCCTTAAGATGATTGGTCAACTCACTCTCACTGGCACTAGCCATAGTAGCCCTAACACTCTTGGTTTGGACTTTGGCCTTGTTTTCAATAATAGTCCAAGCATCATTCATAGTTTTGACAAGAATATTACCCCCCGAAGCACTATTTAGTGAATCTTGGTCACTCAAAGTTAATCCATTATAAAAAGTATTAATTTAATGTACCTTTGTAAAACCGTGTTGTGGACACTTTCTTAAAAGTTCCTTAAAACGATCCCAAGATTCACTAAATGTCTCACCGTACTTTTGTTCAAAGTTGATAATGTCGTTCCGCAAAGCGGTAGTACGTGAGGGTGGGAAAAAGTAATTGATAAACTTGGTCTCAAGGTCCGTCCATGTGACAATACTCTGGGGTGGTTCCTTATCAAGCCAAGTCCGAGCTTGTCCCTCGAGGGAAAAAGGAAAGAAAAGCAAACGAATTGCCTCTTGTGAAACCCCATTGTATTTAACAGTATTGGATAAGTGTACGAACCTTTTAATGTGATCGTGTGGATCATCATGAGCGCGACCTAAGAAAGGTGTTCCGGAAACCATTTGAATGAAACCGGACTTGAGCTTGAAGTTGTTGGCGTCAATAGCCGGCACCACAATTGCATCATCGTTGCCGTCGACGTGTGATTGCAAGAGCTTGATCATTGGACGGTTCTCCATTGTGTTGACAACGGGAGGCTCTACAACAGGAGGACCAATAATAGCGGCTTGAATGGACTTCCTTTTGCATGAACGAGTACGCATACACCTACACAAGAAAAGAAAAGCAAAGAAATAGAAAAATAACGGTTAACGTGAAAATAAAACATTTTTTTGGTGCAAAGCTTTGAAAAAGAAATGCTTTTTATGATTTTTCAAATGTTTTTGGATTTTTGAAATTTTTAATTTTTATGGATTTCTGAAAAATTTTGAAAATTTGATAAGAAAAATAACGTTCAAAGGTGAACGGATCCCAAAATCCAACGCGACTCTCACAATAAACCGTTAATCTTCACGAAAAAAGCCGACAGCGGCGCCATTTAATACAAAGTTTTTAACCTGGTATGAAAATAAATTTCGTTGAATCGGTCTATTCGAATTGACTACGGTTGAAAGTGTGACTCAGTTGTTCTTGGTGGAAAAGAAAGAAAGAGTGGATATCTATTTTAAACTAAAAGTAAAATGAAAATGTAAATGTCGTTGAGTAAAAATGGAAGCTTTAAAATTTAAACTAAGATTTAAGATTTAAAAATAAATGACGAGAAATTAAAACTTTAAAAAGTAAAATTTGAAAACTTAATAAAAATGCAACCTAGAAATAAATCTAAGATAAAACAATTAAAATAACACTAGAGAAGATTGGCTGGAAAAATAAATGTTTGAAAATTAAACAGGAAACAAGGAAGAAAACCTAAGTCGGGAAACAAAATTCCGAACCTAATTCGGAATACCTATATCTTAACCTAATCCGGAATGCACCAACAACACCTAATTCGGAATAGAGATCCCACACTCAGTTCGGAATATGATAATTCTAGACCTAATCCTGAATCCGTTTCACATACACAATCCGGACTACAAATCCTGTACTCAATCCGGAATACGTATTCCCTTCGTAATTCGGAATGTGTATGCAAAACCTAGTTCGGAATCCTGCTGCTATTGCTAATTCGGAATGCTGGTACTTTGTGTTATCCGGAATGTGCAAACTGCACCTAATCCGGAATCCATATCACGCAGCTAATCCGGAATATAGGCCAGAAAGTAATTCAGAATTCACTTTAGATGATCTAATCCGGAATGTCAAGTTGAACCTTATTCGGGAAAAGGAAAATTGCATATAAGTCGGAATAAGGGTTCAATACCTAATTCGGGTTACTAGGGTTTTAAAGGAACCCGGATTAGAACAAAAATAAGCAAAATGTAAAAATAAGCTATAAATCAAATAAGCACTTACATAAAACTTAACCAAATCAACTCTAAGAAAAAGCAAATAAACCAAAATTTTAAAACTTTTAAAAACACTAAATAATAAAAATAATTAAAATCAACTTTTTATAAAATAAATTATTAAGACACTTAATCAAAAATAAGAAAAATAACACAATAAGCACTAAACACAATACGCACTAAACACAATAAGCTACAAAAATCAAACACATGAAAATAAATAAGTACAATCAAACAAACACATCAATAAAGCAATAAGCATAAAGATTAAGCAAACTACATGATTATAAAAATTAAACGAGATTAAAAATAAAGAAAGGTAGAACGAGAATGATTAATGAAAAGCTTGAAATTAAGATTAAGATTAAAGATTCAAAATACAAGATTAATGTAAAAGCTTAAAACATGAAAGAAAAGCTAGAAAGTAATATTAAGCTACTCCTAATTACCTTACAAAAATAAAACTAACAAAAAATTATCTAACACCTCCTTATGACACATTAGGAGGGTATTTATAGGAAGAGTAAATGTGTTGATTCTTTCTTCTTTCTTCTCGTCTTTTCTTCTTTTAAATTCTTCGTCTTTCTCGACGTTGTCTCGGGATTTGTCGATATGAAATGAACTCGTCTTCTAATTTTCTTCTTTTGTCAGATTTGGTTCTTCGACTTCATTAAACTTCCGTCTTTAGACTTTTTCTTCGATAAATCTTTAGAATAGGCCTTGGACTTCCATTCTTTTTGCACTCTTGATCTTTTGACTTCGTCTTTTGTCTTTTTCTTCGATAAAAGTCTGTGAAAGCCCGTGTTTTCTTCCTTTTTATCTTTTGGTCCTAAAACACAATAAAACATAAACCACGCATAATTCTGACTTTTACGACATTAAATATACGTTTTGACTTGGTTATTATTATAGTTAAGTGGTAAAAGGATGGGTGTTTTCACACCTATCATTCCGCATAACTTATTTGGTTGAGTAAGAGTTCACAAGTGCTCTAGTTTGATTACAAACTATTGTACAAATGGTTAACAAAATATAGATCCATTCAAAGGGATCAACAAGTGGTATCAGAGCTTGTTGAGAAACTCTGAATAAGAAGAACACAACCCTAAATCCCCACTCACACCAAATTCAATGTCTCAAGCTAGTGATGATCCTCACTTGGAAGAAATTCCAGATTCTGATCCCATACCACAGGGACAACCTCAAGTTATGTATCCTGCACCTCCACAAGGTGCACAAGCCACATATGATGTAGTTATTCATACAACTATACCTTCTCCCCATACTCTCTCTGCTGTTAAACTCACTGTTCTCAAAAGTGATAACTATAAGACATGGCCGATGCATATGGAACATTACTTGAACCACACAGATCATACTTTGTGGCATGTTATCAAGAATGGGAATACTCCTAAGAAGTTGCATTAGTTACCTGATGGTACATGTTATGTTTTACCTGTTGTCACTGCTGAAGAGGTACAAGCAGAGATCAGAGAAAGAAAGGCCAAAACTGCTTTGGCTATGGCACTTTCAGAAGACATTCTACCTAGCTTTCATCACTTCAAGGATGCAAATTCTATGTGGGATGCCATCAAACTTAGATTTGGAGGCAATGACAAGTCTAAGAAGATGAAGAAGATTGTTTTGAAACAATAATTTGATAACTTCTCAATTTCCAGTACAAAAGGAATCCATAGTGGTTATGGAAGGTTCAGTAAATTGCGCATTCACTTGGAAGTTCATGGACTAGTAATTCCTAATGAAGAAGCCAATCTAAAATTCTTAAGAATTTTTCCACAAGAATGGAATGCAATGGCTATGCACTTCATCACAACGGGTGTTCTAGATACAACTCCTTTTGATCATCTCTATAACAATCTTAGATTTTATGAGATAGATATTAAAGGCATTGAAGTAACCAAAGCAGCAGGAACAACAAAGTCTAACTTGGCTTTTGTGTTAGAAGGAAACACCGGTCTTTACTCTCAAAATACCGCTGGTGGATCAAGTAGCGGTACTTACTTCCAAAATCCCTCTAGTGGATCAAGTAGCGGTACTTACTTCTAAAATACCGCTGGAGGACTAACAAGCAGTACTTATTCTCAAGGTACTGAAGGTAGTCCATTAACATCTCAGAATTTACAAGGAAGATCATCATCACTATTTAGTGACAATGATGCTTTCTCATTGTTTGTTAGACAAGGCAACCGACCAAGGTTAACCCTTAATGACTTATTCCAAATAGAGGATGCTGATGTTGAAGAGATGGATCTCAAATGGCAAGCTGCTATGATCTCTGTAAGATCCAATAGGTTCTACAAAAATACTGGAAGGAAGATGAGTGTTGATCATAATGAACCATTAGGATATGACAAATCCATAGTTGAATGCTATAACTGTGGAAGGAATGGATACTGTGCAAGGGAATGCAATCGGGATAAGGCTGAAAGGAGCAGTTAAAAGTCAAAGAACAGCTATAGAACCAGTCCAAGAGACTCTGAAAGCTTTTTAAAGGGAGATAGCAAATGTCCCAAAGGAACTAAAGCATTGGTAACTGTAGATGGAGTGGTTAACTGGGCTGAAGAGGAAGAAGAAGAAGAGCTTGGTTTGATGGCTCTCTCTCATGAAGATATTGAGGTACATCCTTGTTCTAAAGATTGCGTTCTTAAGTTTAATAGTCTAAAAGTAAAACTTGATGAATAGTATCAAAAATTAAACACATGTATTGTAGAAGCAAATGATTTTAAACAAGGTGTTGCTAAGTTAGAGGCAAATATAGTTTTGTATAAAAAGGATCAAAAAAACTATGAAGAAAAAATTAGAATTTCAACTCTTCAAATGAGAGAAAAAGATGTGGCAATTAACTCTTTTCAAAAACAACTTATGAAAATAACAGGAAGAAATGATGTTTTAAAATCTAGTCTTTTTAATGAATGGGAAGTGATTAATCAATGGCAAAAATCCTCAAAAGGTATCGAAAAGCTGATTAATTCACAAATGGGGTACTATGATAAACGGGCCTAGGTTATATAGAGGACAAACCTGGGATAACCCAAACTGACAAGGACTTATCAAAGGGGATTTTTGATAGTTCTAATGAGTCAGTTGATACTCTTGAAAATGATAGGTATGCTGAAGGAATGAAGGCAGTTCCTCCACCTTTATCAGGAATTTCTATGCCCCCTAATAATGATATATGTATAGAGTTAGATGAGTCAAAAGTTGCTATTGATATTAAGTCAAATGATTCAGAGTTAAACTCTAGTTACTTGACCCAAGATAAACCTGTTGTGACCAAAAAAATTATTTATCCACCTTTAATGAGCACCTTTGTGCCTGAAGGACATGTGTCTACAACTAGTTCTGCTCCGAAGTAGGTAAAAAATCCTAGTAAGGCAATGGATAATAATGCAAAACATCATAGTAATACCAAGAGGTGTGGGATAGGTTTTAAGAACACTAAGTCAGACCAACCTTTTGGGTATTCTTTGAGAAGAAAAGGAAGTTATGTTTGTGGTAGTCTAAATCACTTTATCAAAGATTTCACTTTACATGAAGATAAAATTGTAAAACAGAAGGCTGCACAAAAGGTCACAAAGAAAGGTAATGAGAAAAATGCACAGGTAAAAAGGAAAATGAGACCTAGAGATGACAAACCTAAGTTTAATCATGCTCAGAGGGTAAATAAGCCTCATAAAATTAATAAGTTCAATCACCCTCTCACTACAGAGGACTTTGTTCCAAGAGCAGTACTTACGAAACAAGGTCTAGTACCTTTGAAGTCTAGCAAGCCAAGTACCGGCAAGCCTAGAACTGCAAGTACTGCTAGACCAAAAGCAAATACTGCTGGTCAAAATTCTATCAAACCAGTGTCCCACAAATCTTCTATAAGTTTATTAGAGATTGTTAAGACACCTAGAAGTAAATCTTATAACAAACTAATGCAAATGTGGGTTCCTAAAGGACAAACATCATGTGTTCAACCAAGTACTACTAAAGCAATACTTAAGTCAAAGAAGCCTAAGTACATAGAGTCACCTTATGTTTTTGACTATATAACTGGAACCATGAAATATAAGAATGTGTGTAGTCTTACTGGAAAAACTACTTATCAAACTCTTAAGTATGTAGGTCCCACAAGATCCGAGCCAAATGTGGCTTGGGTCCCTATTAAAAACTAATGAGCTTTGTGTATGTGCAGGGGCATATAATTGATGAATTGAAAGATAAAGGTATTGTAAATAGTGGATGCTCAAGGCACATGACAGGGAACAGAGATATCTTTGCTGAATTTAAAGAATTCAGAGGTGGACCAGTAGCCTTTGGTGGTAGTAAAGGCAGGATCACTTGAAAAGGAAAAATCAATACAGGAAAGTTGGAATTTGAAGATGTGTTCTTTGTAAGAGAATTGAATGAGTTCAATCTCTTTTCTGTATCACATATGTGTGATAAAAATAACAATGTGCTCTTTATAGATACAGACTGCTTGGTGCTTTCCAAAGACTTTGAGATGCCAAAGGAATCTCAAGTACTGCTTAAGGTATCCAGGTAAGAAAATATGTACACCTTCAATCTTCATATTATTACTCCAAAAGGTGGCATTACATGTTTGCTGGATAAAGCTTCTAATGATGAGTCTAATTTATGGCATAGGAGGTTAGGTCGTGTGAATTTCAAGAACCTTAATAGATTGGTTAATGGAAATTTGGTTAGAGGGTAACCTAACAAAAACTTTCAAAATTATCTCACATGTACTGCTTGTCAAAAAGGTAAACAACATAGAGCCTCTTGTAAGACCAAGACTATTAATTCTGTGACTAAGCCTTTGCAACTCTTGCATATGGATTTGTTTGGTCCAGCTTCTGTTAGGAGTATTAGCCATAAGACTTTTGGCCTAGTTATAACTGATGATTTTAGTAGATTTAGTTGGGTTTTCTTTTTAGAACATAAGAATGAAACCAATGAATTACTTAAAGACTTTGTCACTTTAGTTGAAAAGCAGTTCACTAAACAAGTCTTGATCATTAGGACAGATAATGGGACATAATTTAAGAATGTTGAATTTGATGAATTCTGTAGGTCTAAAGGAATCAAGAGACAATTTAGCAATCCTAGGAATCCTCAACAAAATGGAGTAGTTGAAAGGAAAAATAGGACACTAATTGAGGCTGCTAGGACTATGCTAGCTGATTCTCTTTTTCCAAATACCTTTTGGGCAAAAGCAATGAATACTGCATGTTATGTGTTAAATAGAGTCTTAGTGACCAAGCCTCAAAACAAAACACCTTATGAAATTTTGACTTCTGTTAAGCCAACCATAAGTCATTTGAAACCTTTTGGGTGTCATTTGTCTATTTTGAATACTCTTGGTCAATTGGGGAAGTTTGATGGAAAATCTGATTCAGGATATCTAGTAGGATATTCTTTACAGAGTAAAGCATATAGGGTTTATAACATGGCATCTAGAAAAGTTGAAGAAAATGCCCATGTTAATTTCTTAGAAAGTAAGCCCAATGTCCCAGGAATAGGTTATGCTTGGATGTTTGATTTGGATTATCTAACTAACAACATGGATTACTATTCTATGCAAAAAGATTGTCAAACTAACAATGCAGGAAAAGAGACTGGTACAACAAAGTTAGGTACTTGGAAAGGACCTTCTTCATCAGATTCTCAAGATGATCATGTTCACATTTATGCACCCAGTATGCCTTGTAAAACCCGCATTAAAAACCTATGAACAGTACACGTGAACAGTAATTTACGAAAACACGGTGAAATTTAAAATTTCCATTTATAATATTAATACACATGTCACGACAATAAATAACGAAAAATCATGAATATTATAAATGTGACACGATCACGAATACTAAAATCACGAATAATAAATCACGAACATGGACGTAAATTATTTAACACACGAAAAACTACGGGTTTACCCCATGTAGGCCCCATAGCCGCGGCAAGACAAGAGAGGGAGGCCAAGTGGGCCTTTTGGCCCAAAACCAATTTTATTAAAACCTCTAGAGAATTATTTTCTCTCATATTTTAGGTTAGAGAAAAACTTTGTCCTCTTCCTCCTTGTTCATCATAGCCGCCGACCACCATAGAAGAAAAGGGCAAACCCGGACAATTTTTGTGTTTGGTTAATTATTCGTGATCACCTTTTCATTCTACATACATTGGTATATTCAAAAACCTTTTCTTTTTATTTATTTTTCTTATGATTTCATGTTAAAAATTAATTAATCACATGAACATAAAAAAGGATTACTAGGTTTAATTAATTTTGTCAAGGGAGTGTTTGGTTTGTGGTTTGTGGTTCGGCCGAGACACCGAGACCCCAAAGGGGGTGTTTGGTTTGTTTTAATCACCACCACCGAGACCATATAGGTCTCGGCTTGGTTGGGTGTTGGGTCGGCGCAACAAGGGAACCCCGACCATGGGTCGGGGTGTGTTTGTTTTCGGTTTATGTGGAGCTGAGACACCACCGAGACCCCAAGTGGTGCTCGGTTGGTTTTGTTTGATCGGACCTGAGACCAAAGAAACCCCGACACTAGGTCGGGGTATGTTTACATGTTTAGTTGATTAAGTTGTGTCAACCGAGATCCTTTCCATGGTCTCAGTGGGACTTGTTTATAGCTTAATTGGTTGGGCTTAATTAAACACGGGCTCGAGATTCGGTATTGTATAAAAACTATTTTTATAAGTTATGTTATATTAAACTTTAGGTTAATTAATTTATTTAATTAATTAATGAATAACCTAAGGTATTTATACTTAGTTATTTTAATTAAACATGTATTTTAATTAAAATCATATAACGTATAGTTTAATTAAATTAACCAGTTATTTAATTAACCAATCATGACTTGTATTGTACTAATTTAACTTCACTTACTATTTATAATTCAGTTTAATTCTAATTATGGAAACTTACTAATTTTGGGAACTTTCTCTTTTTGGGAACTTTCTATTTTTTGAAACTTTCTATTTTTAGAAACTTACTACTTATGGAAACCTGCTATTTTTAGAAAGTTACTTAGTATTACAATACAAGTATTATAATACACTAATACATGAATAATACACAACAAAACATCAGAATAACTACAGTTAACATAGTAAACAGTAAAACATGACAGAATACGTATAACAAGCTAATAACACACGGAACCAGTAAAACACGTGTAATTCAGACAACTCATACACGTCCATATTCTTATGTAGTGTTATCCGTCAATGCGGATTAGTCTTCATCGTTTCCGTTAGCTTCTATTGGACATAAGGTACGGATTTCCCGTCCTTCAGTAAGGACAATCTCTTCCTTCATTAGGATTTCCCGTATACAGCCAACTGTTTTCCCCAGTAGTTACAGATTAAATGCTTATGTTTTATTAGTTATCTTAGCCATATACATGCATGACCAGTTTCACCTAGTTATGGAGGTACCATAACCATAACACTATAGGCACTAATGTTATGACTTCACCACGACGGAGTGATAGCTGGTGGCGTCCCTTTTCAGTTATTTGGCTATTTTATTATTATATTATCATGTGGGGCGTATGGGTGCATCCTAGTTACATGTTTCAGTCAGGATTTCATGGTGAATGTGGTGTGTGCCTTGCATCCTTCACAAGGAGCTGATCCCTCCTACCTACTTACCAGTTAATTAGAGGCAACCACTCTAATTGCATGATGAGGTCTCTCCTCCAAGTATTCATGCACGTTGTTGACCTCATGACCTATATTGGCTATTATGGTACATTAACTAATACATATTTTCATAAGTAACAAAAGCTATGTTTTTAGAACTAAAACCAGTTAACATGACAGACAACTAGGTTTTCCAAGACTTATTCATTTCCGCTGCCATTCATGCTTTATACTCTTTATATGCTTCCATATTTTATGTGTTCCATGCTTTATTGTATATCCGTGCACTAAACGTTATGCTCAGGCGTCTACTTTTCCATGTTTCCAAACGGAAGGTACCTATCGTAAGTAGGAACTCCAGAGTATGTACATTCGGATTGGAAGCTATCCGAACTCTTTTACCTTATGCATTTATTCCTACTTTATCATACTTTCCATCTTTTGGACATTGTTTAGTCCTTTCCTTTTACGGTACTTATATTGCTTGTTTGTGAGTTACTAGACTACTGATGTTTGATTCTGGTATTTCTATTTATGGTCATGAATGTTTAGACATTTACCTTCATGCTTTGATGATACGCCATAATTTACTGTAGCACTCTATCCTATTAAATGGGGTGTTATAATTATGGTATTAGAGACCAAGGTTTCGACCTGTAGCTCTGTAAAAATGGCCTGTGACTTACGGGTAGTCACAGTGTCTTCCTAGAACTGACAATTGGTTTTCATGCATTCATTCATTTTTATTTTCATTTCATGCATTCATATCATTGTAGCAGGTTTATCACTAAGTAATGGTTGGTACAGGACTGAGCCTATTTAGTCGCATGTGCTTTTATCGAAACTTTAAACTTTGGGACTGACCCATTGGCGTCCCCGCGCCATGTCTTTTGTTTTGAGTGAACTGACCATAGGCGTTCACTCCCGTTCATATAAAAGTTTAATAAACTGCATCATGCATTTTTACATTGTTTCATGCATTATAAACTGCTTATTTGATTTATATATTGTTCATGCATTCTTATGTTATCTCATTTCAGATTTATAATTTATGTTGCATTTTTTTGTTTAAACTGTAAGATGGTGAACAATCGCAATACTCCAGATTTGACAGCAGCTGTCAATGCAGCTCTGCAAGCCCTAGTTCCCCAACTTCGCAATGAAATCAGGGATGAACTTCAGGCGGAATTCCAGACTCATGGTAATCACAACAACCCTCCTCCTCCTCCTCCACGGGTTACTATTATGACTTGGTTGGAGAGATTCAACAAACAACGACCCCGTTCGTTTGAATAGACTGACAGCCCCAACGAGGCTGAAGCTTGGATTTCTCACATCGAGAAGATTTTCGATGCAATGGGTTGTGATGGCGTTTACAAGGCAAGACTGGCTTGCTATAAGTTTGAAGGTGATGTGCTGCAATGGTGGAAATCGGTCAAGCAGTCCAACGGTGGTGACAATTGGGTTGCACAGCTGATATGGGACCGGTTTAAGGAGCTCTTCCTTAATCAATACTTTCCACATGCTGGGCAAGAGAAGCTCAAGAGGGACTACCACAACATTTGGCAGATTGCTGGTGAAAACAACAATGAATTCATGCAAAGGTTTCTCCGGTTAGAAGGTTTTCTGGGTCCAGCCGAAGGAACTACTGCGGAGCAGGCTGAGAAGTTTTGCTGGGCACTTTGCACCTCGGTTGCCAACAACCTTGTATGTTCTACTTTCACTACAGTAGTACAGGTGGCCGATGCAGCCCGTAAGCTCGAGATGCTTCAGGAACGAGAGGAGTTCGGTGATGACAGAGCAGTGAAGAGGCAGAAGACTGACGACCATAAGTCTGCGGTCGCTCAACAGCAAGCATCCAAAGGAAACGGTCAGACCAATGACCGTTCTGGTTCTGAGAGGTGTGGCGGTAACGATAGTTACCGTAACAACGCTAACAACTCAAACAACAGCGGGAACAATGGTAACTGCAGGGATCAGGATCGTAGGGGTTTACAGCCTAACCGTTCTACCTCATTTGGCTCTCAAATAACTAGGATGCCTGCTGGAGGATTCACGCATCCTATCTGTCCTACTTGTTCGCGCAGACATTCGGGTATTTGTCGCTGAGGTACTAGTGGTTGTTTCAAGTGTGGCCAACAAGGCCATCAGCAGAAGGACTGTCGCCAGGGTGAGACAGAAGGCACCTCTGGAAACGCCGACACCAAGCCACCTCCTACTTCTGGTCGCGTGTTCACTACTACTCGAGATCAGGCGAATAAGACTTCAGGTACCATCACCGGAAATCTCTTTATGAATGTTTTGGCAGCATGTGTTCTATTTGATACTGGAGCGACGCATTTAGTCGTGTCCACTACTTTTGTTGTACATGTTAGGATTTCCCCGATGCCATTAGATAATACCTTATGCGTTTCCACGCCACTTAGGGACTATGTACGAATCACTCAAGTATACAGAGATCTTCCCCTAGAATTTGATGACAAGATCCGTAGAGTTGACGCACTTCCTTTGGACATGTGTGATTTTGACTTGATTTTGGGCATGGACTGGTTATCCAAACACCTGACCACGATTGACTGCCACACTTATCGGGGTATCTTCGATGATGTCAAATCCCCAGAGTACATACACCATGGTTTCTGCCAGGGAGGTCAGTACAAATTATTTCATCCTTGGAGGCACGTGCATTGCTATCACATGGCTGTCAGGGCTTCATAGCCAATATTCATGACATTACTGCCGAGTCTCCATCGATCCAAGATTAGCCTATTGTGTCAGAGTTTCCTGACGTATTTCCAAATGAACTTCCGGGCATACCACCTGTTCATGAAGTTGAGCTTGGAATCGAGCTCATACCAGGTGCAGAGCCAATTTCAAAATCTCCTTACCGCATAGCTCCTATAGAGCTTAAGGAACTAAAAGATCAGCTGCAGGAACTTCTAGAACGAGGTTTCATCCATCCTAGTGCATCGCCATGGGGTGCACCGGTACTGTTCGTGAAGAAGAAATACGACCACATGCGTTTATGTATAGACTATCGTGAGCTGAACAAGATCACGATCAAGAATCGTTATCCTTTGCCGCGTATTGATGACTTATTCAATCAACTTCAAGGTGCCATGAATTTTTCCATGATCGATCTATGGTCCGGCTACCATCAATTACGGGTTAAAGAGCAAGATATCTCCAAGACTGCTTTCCGTACACGCTATGGGCACTACGAGTTTGTAGTTATGCCATTCGGACTCACTAATGCTCCGGCTGTCTTCATGGATTTGATGAACCGTGTCTTCCATGAGTTTCTGGACAAGTTCGTTATTGTGTTCATTAATGACATCCTGATATTCCCCAAATCCAAGGAGGAACATGAGGAACACCTTTGTACAGTCTTGCAGATTCTTCGTCAGAAGCAGTTGTACGCCAAGTTCTCTAAGTGTGAGTTCTGGTTAACCAAGGTGGCATTTCTGTGCCATATTGTATCTGCAGAGGGGATCACCATGGATCCTACCAAGGTTGAAGCTATCACTAAATGGCCGAGACCTACATCTGCAACAGAAGTTGGAATTTTTCTAGGTTTAGCTGGCTATTATCGCAGGTTTGTAGAGAACTTTTCACGGTTAGCCTTACCTTTGACTAAGATGATGAGGAAAGGAGAGAAAGTCATTTGGACGGAAGAGCAAGAAAAGAGCTTTGAAGATCTTAAGCAGAAGTTAGTGACTGCACCTATTCTTACTCTCCCATCTGGCTCAGGTGGATTTCAGATATATAGTGACGCTTCGGGAAAGGGTTTAGGTTATGTTCTCATGCAACATGGGAAGGTTATTGCATACGCATCACGACAGCTGAAACCTCATGAAGAAAACTATCCTACTCACGATTTAGAGCTTGCAGTAGTTGTTTTCGCGTTGAAGATCTAGAGACATTATTTGTATGGAGAATCATGTGACATATTCACCGACCGCAAGAGTCTCAAGTGCATCTTCACCCAGAAAGAACTGAACATGAGACAAAGAAGATGGTTAGAGCTATTGAAAGACTACAATGCCAACATTTAGTACCATCCTGGTAAGGAGAATGTGGTGGCAGATGCTCTAAGCAGAAGGTCGGGTATGATTGCTGGCATGTGGATTGCAAAGGAGATCATTCGTGACCTAGAGATGACTGATATTGAGTTTTGTGTACGAGGACAACACGGTTACTGGGCTAATCATAGAGTGGAACCAGACTTACATTCTAGGATCAAGGAAGCTCAGAAGGACGATGGTGAGATTTGGTCTATCATTCAGAACCTTGATCAGCAGACAGAGTTTCGTGTTGACGACGACGGTATCTTATGGCTGGGCACTAGACTAGTGGTTCCTGATGACTATACTCTCAGGGAAGCTGTGTTGACTGAAGCTCACAGTTCTCCATTTACCATACATCCTGGTTCTACTAAGATGTACCACGACATCAAGCAACACTTTTGGTGGAGTGGTATGAAGCAGGATGTTGCCACCTTCGTTTCTAAATGTATGATCTACCAACAGGTGAAGATCGAACATCAATGTGCTAGTGGTTTACTACAACCACTAGATATTCCAGCATGGAAGTGGGACAAAATCTCCATGGATTTTGTTACTAGTCTTCCAGTTACTCAGAAGAGGAATGACGCTATCTGGGTCATTGTGGATAGGTTGACTAAATCTGATCATTTTCTGCCGATTCCCAAGGAGCATCCGGTCAGGAAATTAGCAGACACATTCCAGAGGGAGATCATGAGACTGCATGGTACTCCATCATAAATCATCTCTAAGAGAGATCCCCGTTTCACATCACGTTTCTGGCAGAGTCTATAGAAAGCTTGGGGCACCAGACTTAAGCTTAGCACTGCCTTTCATCCTCATACCGACAGACAGTCAGAACGTACCATTCATACATTGGAGGACATGCTACGATCGTGTGCTCTAGAATGCTCAGGAAGCTGGGATGATTATATATTCCTAGTAGAATTCACATACAACAACAGTTGGCACGCTAGCATCAAGTGTGCTCCCTTTGATATGTTCTATGGTAGGAAGTGTCGCGCCCTAATCTGCTGGGATCAATTGGGAGAACGAATGCTTGAAGGTCCAGAGATGATTGAAGTGACCAATGAGAAGGTCGCTGTCGCCAAGGTAAAACTTCAGGAAGCTCGTGCTCGTTAGAAGAGCTATGCTGATAAACGTCGTAGAGATGTGTTTTTCAACGTGGGTGATCACGTTTTTCTCAAGTTATCACCTGCACGAGGAGTTAGACGTTTTGGAATCACATGAAAGCTTAGTCCTCGCTTCATCAGACCGTTTGACATCATAGAACGCGTGGGTGAAGTGTCATACCGTTTAGCGTTTCCGCCTCAGCTATCACACGTTCACAACGTGTTCCATGTGTCCTTACTCAGAGGATACAACTATCATCCAGTTCATGTTGTCCAGTATCCACTTGATCAGATTCAAGAGGATCTTTCATATGTCGAAGAACCCGAGAGAGTTCTTGAGCGACAACATTGTGTTATGCGGAGGAAGACGGTCCCTTTCGTCAAAATCCTCTGGAGGGATCATCCTGAGCGGGAAGCCACTTGGGAGACGGAGGAGTCTATACGGACTTCTTACCCTCATTTCCAGTTCTAATTCGGGTATGTTTTCTTTCAGTTTACGTTTCTCCAATTCGAGGACGAATTGTTCTTTTAGAGGGGAAGAGTTGTAAAACTAGCATTAAAAACCTATGAACAGTACACGTGAACAGTAACTTACGAAAACACGGTGAAATTTAAACTTTCCATTTATAATATTAATATACGTGTCACGACAATAAATCACGAACAATCATGAATATTATAAATGTGACACGATCACGAATACTAAGATCACGAATAATAAATCACGAACATACACGTAAATTATTTAACATACAAAAACTTTGGGTTTACCCTTGTGGGCCCCATAGCCGCGACAAGACAAGAGAGGGAGGCCAAGTGGGCCTTTTGGCCCAAAACCAATTTTATTAAAACCTCTGGAGAATTATTTTCTCTCATATTTTAGGTTACAGAAAAACTTTGTCCTCTTCCTCCTTGTTCACCATAGCCGCCGGCCACCATAGAAGAAAAGGGCAAACCCGGATAATTTTTGAGTTTGGTTAATTATTCGTGATCACCTTTTCATTCTACACGCATTGGTATATTCAAAAACCTTTTCTTTTTATTTATTTTTCTTATGATTTCATGTTAAAAGTTAATTAATCACATGAACATAAAAAGGGATTACTAGGATTAATTAATTTTGTAAAGGGAGCGTTTGGTTTGTGGTTTGTGGTTCGGCCGAGACACCGAGACCCCCAAAAGGGGTGTTCGGTTTGTTTTAAACACCACCACCAAGACCATATAGGTCTCGGCTTGGTTGGGTGTTAGGTCGGCGCAACAAGGGAACCCCGACCATGGGTCGAGGTGTGTTTGTTTTTGGTTTATGTGGAGCCGAGACACCACCGAGACCCCAAGGGGTGCTCGGTTGGTTTTGTTTGATCGGACCCACGACCAAAGAAACCCCGACACTAGGTCGAGGTATGTTTACATGTTTAGTTGATTAAGTTGTGTCAACCGAGATCCTTTCCAAGGTCACGGTGGGACTTGTTTATAGCTTAATTGGTTCGGCTTAATTAAAACACGGGCTCGGGATTCGGGTTTGTATAAAAACTATTTTTATAAGTTATGTTGTATTAAACTTTAGGTTAATTAATTTATTTAATTAATTCATGAATAACCTAAGGTATTTATACTTAGCTATTTTAATTAAACATGTATTTTAATTAAAATCATATAACGTATAGTTAAATTAAACTAACCAGTTATTTAATTAACCAACTATAATCATGACTTGTATTGTACTAATTTAACTTCGCTTATTATTTATAATTCAGCTTAATTCTAATTATGGAAACTAACTATTTTTGGGAACTTTCTATTTTGGGAACTTTCTATTTTTGGAAACTTACTATTTATGGAAACCTGCTTTTTTTAGAAAGTTACTTAGTATTACAATACAAGTATTATAATACACTAATAAATGAATAATACACAACAGAACATCAGAATAACTACAGTTAACATAGTAAACAATAAAACATGGCAGAATACGTATAAAAAGCTAATAACACAGGGAACCAGTAAAACACGTGTAATTCAGACAACTTATACACGTCCATATTTCTTATGTAGTGTTATCCGTCAAGGCGGATTAGTCTTCATCATTTCCGTTAGCTTCTACTGGACATAAGGTACGGATTTCCCGTCCTTCAGTAAGGACAATCTCTTCCTTCATTAGGATTTCCCGTATGCAGCCAACTGTTTTCCCCAGTAGTTACAGATTAAATGCTTATGTTTTATTAGTTACCTTAGCCATATACATGCATGACCAATTTCACCTAGTTATGGAGGTACCATAACCATAACACTAGAGGCACTAGTGTTATGACTTCACCACGGCAGAGTGATAGCTCGTGGCGTCCCTTTTTAGTTATTTGGCCATTTTATTATTATATTATCATGTGGGGCGTATGGGTGCATCCTAGTTACATGTTTCAGTCAGGATTTCATGGTGAATGTGGTGTGTGCCTTGCATCCTCCACAAGGAGCTGATCCCTCCTACCCACTTACCAGTTAATTCGAGGCAACCCCTCTAATTGCATGATGAGGTCTCCCCTCCAAGTATTCATGCACGTTGTTGACCTCATGACCTATATTGGCTATTATGGTACATTAACTAATACAGATTTTCATAAGTAACATGAGCTATGTTTTTAGAACTAAAACCAGTTAACATGACAGACAACTAGGTTTTCCAGGACTTATTCATTTCCGCTGCCATTCATGCTTTATACTCTTATATTCTTCCATATTCTATGTTTTCCATGCTTTATTGTATATCTGTGCACTGAGCGTTATGCTCAGCCGTCTACTTTTCTATGTTCCCAAACGGCAGGTACCCAAGGGCGCAAGTAGGAACTCCAGAGTATGTGCATTCGGATTGGAAGCTATCCGGCCTCTTTTACCTTATGCATTTATTCCTACTTTATCATACTTTACATCTTTTGGACATTTTTTATTCCTTTCCATTTACGATACTTATATTTCTTATTTGTGAGTTACTAGACTACCGATGTTTGATTCCGGTATTTCTATTTATGGACATGAATGTTTATATTTTTACCTTGCATGGTTTGATGATACGCCATAATTTATTGTAGCACTCTATCCTATTAAATGGGGTGTTACATGCCTACTGTTTCTCCTATGGTTGCCAGCCCCCAACAGAAGCAACCAATGCCATCCAATGATGATCAAGCCTCACACGAGCTTCAGAGGCTTCAAGATCAAGAGAAGAATGCTACAACTGCTAATAAGAATTCAGGAGAAGAATCTTTGGAATCACAACACTTAGTAGTACATATTCAACCAAGCGGTACTTCATCTGCAAGTACTGCTAAGATAAATTCTGCAAAGTTTGTTGATTCGTCAGAAGATGTTATACAAGCAATGGACAGTGAAGATGCTTATACTAGTCCAAATGAAAGGATCTTCTCTAAAGCTTCCTTTGATGAGCAGGGTGCAATAACTGGTTTCAATAATTTGGAAACTAAAATACCAGTCAGTTCTATTCCCACTCATAAAGTCAACAACAATCATCCTACAACTCAAATTATTGGAGACCCAAAGTCTGTTGTGCAAACCAGAAGACAAATTCAAGCTAATACTGAAACTCATGCACTTGTGAGCTATGTCAAACAATAGCATAGAACTAATCATAAGGATACTCAGCATTGTTTGTTTGCTTGTTTCTTATCACAAGTAGAGCCCAAGAACATTTCTGAAGCTCTTGATGAATAAAGTTGGGTAGATGCCATGCAAAAAGATTTAATGCAATTTGAACTAAAAAAGGTTTGGATTCTGGTGGATCTTTCCTCTAGAAAAAGAGTTATCAGTACTAGGTGGGTTTTCAGGAATAAAAAGTATGAAAGAGGTATTCTTGTGAGGAACAAGGCAAGGCTTGTTGCTCAAGGCTATAGACAAGAAGAAGGGATAGACTATGATGAGGTTTTTGCACCAGTGGCAAGAATAGAAGCCATTAGGTTATTTTTGGCCTTTGCATCATATATGGGTTTTATAGTCTATCAGATAGATGCGAAAAGTGCCATTCTTTATGGTACTATTTCTAAGGAGGTATACGTTTCACAACCTCCAGGTTTTGTAGATCCTAAATTCCCCAACAGAGTCTACAAATTCATTAAAGCTCTTCATGGTCTACATCAAGCTCCAAGGGCTTGGTATGCAACTTTATCCACTTTTCTTTTGGAACATGGATATAGGAGAGAGACCATTGACAAAACTCTTTTCATCAAAAAGAATGCTAAGGATATCATCCTAGTTTAAGTTTATGTTGATGACATTATTTTTGGTTCAACCAAGAAATCATGGTGTGAAGAGTTTGAAGCTTTAATGAAAGGAAGATTTCAGATGAGTTCTATGGGAGAACTTACATTCTTTTTAGGACTACAAGTCAAACAGAGGAAGGATGGAATATTTATCAGCCAAGATAAATATGTTGTTGAAGTCTTAAATAATTTTTTAAGTATGAATACTAGGAGTACCAACACACCTTTTGAAGCTAATAAATCTTTGTCAAAAGATGAACATGGTGAAAATGTTGATATTCACCTATATAGATCAATGATTGGTTCATTGATGTATCTCATTGTTTCAAGACCAGATATTACGTTTGCTGTGTGTGCCTGCTCAAGGTTTTAAGTCAATCCAAAGGTGTCACATCTACATGCTGTGAAAAGGATTTTTAAGTATCTTAAAAGTCAACCTAATTTAGGATTATGGTATCCTAGAGATTCAACATTTTATTTGGAAGCTTACTCAGCTAGTGATTATGCTAGAGCTAATCATGATAGGAAATCCACAGCAGGGGGTTGTCATTTCCTAGGCAGAAGACTCATATCATGGCAGTGTAAGAAGCAAACGATTGTTGCTACTTCTACAATTGAAGCCGAATATGTAGCTGCTGCTCATTGTTGTGGACAAGTACTTTGGATTCAAAATCAGTTGTTAGACTATGGTTTTAACTTCATGAACACCAAGATCTACATTGATAATGAAAATACGATTTGCATTGTCAAGAATCCAGTCATTCACTCCAAGACCAAACACATTGAGATAAGACATCACTTTATAAGAAATGCTTATGACAAAAAGCTTATTCAGGTTTTGAAGATTCATACAGATAACAATGTAGCTGATTTATTAACCAAGGCATTTGATGCAAAGAGATTTTAGTTCTTGGTAACACATATTGGTATGCTCAACCAATAACTGCTGCATATGTTAAGGGAAGGTAATAGTTGTACACTTTTTATGCTAATTATTATTGTATAGTATTTGTTTTGGTATTTTTGATGAGATTGTAGGTTAGTAGATTAAGATAAAAGAGGTTACAATGATAATGGAATGCATGAACCGGTGAAAATTTTGAGGTACCGTTTGGGAACCAAGTACCGCTAGGCACATTTGAAGTACCGTATATGTTCCATGTACCGCTACATAACCGTTGTACCGTTGAGGGTCTCCTTTGTAAATTTGGCGGTTTATTCGCGCTTGGGTTTTTTATTTACATAAATACTAACTCCAATTATACAATTGATTCACCTAATCTTTTATTCTTATACCTTGATTCTACAACCTTCTTTCTAATCTTCGATCATCAAAAATACTAATGGCTTCTCTAAAAGTAATCTCTAAGCACAAGCAAGTTGCTAATCTTACTCAGAATGATGATTCTATTGCTTTTCATTAGATACTTGGCTTTCTCTCTCAAAGTCATGTACGTATTGCGTTTACTTTAAGTCATGTTGTCTCTATTCCTATTGTTACACGATTTTGGAATATTGATGTTTTAGGTACTCGTCATGATCAACCATACATAAGGGCTAGGGTTAATAATAGAAATATTTATGTGACCGAGGTACTGTTAAGGGATAGTTTAAGACTTGATGATGCTAATGGAACTAGTATGTTGACTAACATAGAGATACATGATAGCCTTGCAGCCATGGTTATCAGGGTGGTAGAGAAAGTCTCACTTTCTTTAAAGGTTTATTTCACCATAATGGAAATTAATTTTTCATGCCATTATTCACTATTTAAGCTCAAAGATTACATTTTTTGGTCAAATCCCTGCTGCTTTGGCATCAGTTGGTATTTGTCTAGGAAATAACAGAGTCTTTAATTTTTCAAGAGTAATCTTGAAGGCATGACTAGGAATTTGGAAGGGTTTAAAAAGTTTTTAATGTATCCAAGGTTCATTCAAGCTTTAGTTAATGACCAAATCCCTAACCTACCAGAATTGACAAATACATGGGATGTTCCTACTTTTACAAAGAGAACTTTCTATTTCTTGACCAAACCAGGAAGTGCTTTTAAAGGAACTGTTACACCCTTATATGCAAATATGTTAGCCCAACCAGCCAATCAAGAAGGTGAGGAACCTAGCTCAGCTAGTGTTTCTCAACAAACTCCTTCTCATCAAAGCCCCCAATCATCTGAAGATACACAATATTCTTCTTATCATGATGGTAATCAACCAAATTTTGATGAGATGATCCACACACCTGCTGCTTCAATTGATACTAGTGGTTCTCCACAGGAAACATCAACAAAGGTGGTGGATGTTGCAAATTTAACTGCTTTGTGCACAAGCTTGTCCAAACAGGTACAAGTTTTTCAAAGAGAGAAGCTTGCTCAGGATAAGAGAATTACTGAATTGGAGGCCAACTTAACAAAGCTAAGGAATAAAGTCACTCCTTGGATGAGGCAACATAGGGTAATTCAGAGAGCTTCTCTTAAGAAGAAAAGGTTCAGAAACTTCAAGAAGAAGCAACTAAATGCAACCAAACAGGGGAGGAATGATGAAGAACAAGGAACTTCTTCTGATATTCATACAAGGATATCTGGAAATGACATCAATTTTGAAGCTGATGATGGCATTGAAAATTTTGAAGATGTTGATGGCATAGAGAATGATGTGGATAATTCAAGTTTGGAGCATACAAATATGGAGCTTCAACATGAGGAACCACAAACTGCTCATGAGGAACCACAACCATCTACTGATGAAGAAATATTGGTAACTCAGCCACAACCTCCATCACCATAACTACAATCAAATTGGAGTAGTTTTTATGAGAAGCTAGAGAAAATAACTCTTAAGTTTCATGTGTCTTCAACTCCACCACAAAGACAATTTTGGTTTTATGAGAAACAGTCTTTCCAAGTACGGTTAAGATAAAGAATGAATGTTGAATCGGACAAGACTGGGGAGTTAGAAATTGAGAAGACAGCTTCCAAAGGAGAAAAAGTATATGGAGATACTTTGGTGATACAAGAAAGAAGTGTGTCTATAAGTGGTGAAGTAAATACTGTTGAAACACCAATTACTGCTCAGCCAACTGCAAGTACTGCTGGTGAAAAAGCTTCACTGCCTTTTTCTTAAGAAAGTCAAACTCTATCTTTTGGAGAAGACGAGAATTTAGCACAAGTACTGCTTGATCTCAGAAAAAAGAGCTCAGCTGAGAAAGCAAGGAAAGCAGAAGAAGAGATGAAGACACAACAAGAAAATCTTGCCATTAAAGAAAAAGATAAAGGTAAGAAAATTCAAGCTTCACAACCCACTACAAAAGGTATTATCATTCAACAACCATCCAATGAAGATGAAGAAAGAAGATCTTCAAGATTATTGAAGAAACTACCTAAGATAAATCCAAAGGATAAGGGCCAAAAGAAATTACAATCTGAATCTGAAGATGAAAGTGATTCAGATGATGACATAAGAAAAGTCATGAACAGATTTCATCAATTGGAGCATGATGAAGAGGTAGCTCTCATACTACAAACACAATTGCCTGATGAGGAGTTACAAGAAGAACTTGCAGCAAAGCAACAATTGCTTGAAGCCCAAAGAGTGCAGCAAGAATGGGACATAGCAGAATATGATAGGATTCAGGCTGAACTAAAGGCAAGTGAACTTCTTGCAGAATTTTTAGTAGCTAAAGAAAGGGATGCTTATAATGATGAAGAAAAAGATAAGTTGATTAATGATTTGGTAAGGTAGTAACCAAGATTCTTTGTAGAAAAGAGAAGAAGAGAAAGAGTAAAGCCTCCAAGTACTATGCAAATCAGGAATCAGATGATGTCTTACCTCAAGAAAGTTAAGCCTTTCACCCATGCTCAATTAGTCAGAAAGACTTTTGATGAAGTAAAGGCTTTGTATAAACAACACAAGAGGAGCAAATTGAATTTTGTTGAGATTGGATCTGAAAAGGATAAAAAGGACATTGAAGATGTCAAAAAGCATCTCCAACAACAAAGACAATTTAGAAGTACCCCCAGACATGATGCAAGTACTGCTGGAGAGAAATAAGTATCTCCACCTATCAAGACTACATATGCTAGAAAGAAGAAAAGGGTGACAAAAGTTTCAAAAGAAGCAAAGAATAATCAAGGAATGGATGAGGGAAATGCAGCTCAAAGTGTTGAAAAAGAGACTGAAAATGTATAAGAGGTACATACACAGTCAACAGTACTTGAAGGAACGGTACATGCGAATTTGGAGGAGGGATCAATTGAGTTTGAAGGAACCTCCAAAGGTATTAAAAGGAAGAGATCAACCAAGAAAAAGCAAGAAAACAAGAAAAAGGTAAAATCTACAGATCGAGGTAGTGATGATGATGAAAGTTGTAGAAAGCGCTTGAAGATAGTCAAATTTGAAGATCAATGTATTGACACATAAATCTTTGGAAAGAAGTCGTCAATCATAAGATGGACAGGTGCTATGAAACAAGGATTAGAAGTTCATGGAATAACTGGATCAGATGGAACATTTAGGATGTTCATATTACTAGAAGATATTCTACATATCCTTGACAGACAAGACATTCAAGACCTTAACAAATTTGTTAAAAGAGGAAGTAAAGGTCAAGAAGAAACATCACTATAGGGAAATGAATTGAAGTTCATGTATGAGCCATATAACAATGATCAACAAATGTTGAAGGACTTAGAGAATTAGGTTCTTACTTACTGGAGATATTACAGATCATGTGGTATACACACTATGGATGTAGATGATATAACCTATTACATGCTTCAAGTGAAAAGATACCCTTTTGGAAGAAGATTGTTGGAAAGGATGTTAGAACAACTATTAGTAGTTTCATAAGAATCTAATGGTGCTATTGAGTTGATCAAAATGGTTAATCAGCAAATCAATGATTTAGAACAAGAAGAAGAAGCTGAGAAAGAGCCTTAAGTGTTTGACTTTCAGTCACATTTCACAAATGGTTCTCAGTTCACCATGTCTAACACACATAAGAACTGGCTAGTCCATAAGCAAAAGGTTTATGGTAAAGACTTCTCAAATCCGTTGAAAGCTGGTAGTTTGCTAAAAACTATATGGTTCTAACTAACCATGTTTCGAGACAAAGAGTTGGCTAGTCCTAGGGCAAACAGTACTAGGTAAAGACATTATCAAATCCGTTGATGGTTGATATTTTACCAAAAATTGTAGGGTTATCAGTACACCTTATTCTTTATGAATAGAGGATTATTGATTCATAGGTGCTTTATATGCAGAAGACTCCTATTTAATGATGACAAAAAGGGGATACAAATACAACATGAATGTTTATAAGACACAAGAAGACCATAATTTGAAGACAAAGATGATATTCATGAGACTTGAAGATTATCTTCTTAGAAGAAGATCTGCATAAAGTGTTTGGATACATTCAGTTGGATACAAATACAACATTACCAAGTTTAATCCAAGTTTGAAAAGAAGAATGAAGACATGTATTTTAATACATTCAGTACAAAGAGAAACAAGAAGAGAACAAGTTATCATTCATGTTTAGGGGAGGATTGTTGAGAATTATTTGTAAAGTACCAAGTACCGTTAGTATAAGTACAAGAATTGTTAGTGTTGGCAAGTACCGTTAGTGTTAACGCGGTACATAGCAAGTACTGTTAGTTATATTGTACGTACTACTATGTTGATGGGGACGAATATATCTTTAGAAAAGATATGTCATAGTTATAGTTAGAGTATATCTTATGTGATATACATAATAGTTTAGAATATTGATAAGATATCGGGTGTGATATACTTATCATTATAGAATATTCTAAGGTTTCTTACTCTATAAAAGGAACATAGGTATGATGAGTTTATTGTACCTCATTGGAAAGTCGATTAATAGAGAATCGAATAGTTAAAATAAATTATGTTCTTCTTTACTTTATAAGTTAGATTCCGCATAACTTATTTGGTTGAGTAAGAGTTCTCATGTGCTCTAAATTGATTTCAAACTATTGTACAAATTCTTAACAGAATATAGATCCATTCAAAAGGATCAACAATAAATTTAAACTAAATTAATTAACTACTTGCAATAAATTAAAGATGTAAATTAAACTGCATAAAATTAATTAATTAAAAGGCTAAAAATACTATTTAGAATAAAGCTTATAAATAAGTTATAAGCCTAAGATTATAACTTATGTGTTTCAAAAAGCTTAAAAAGCTAGTTGAAAAAGGCACCCAAAATAAGCTATTTATTCCACTTAGTAATAATTAACACAATTAATTAAAGGCTAGCTTAATAATAAGTTGTAAGCCTAAGCTTAACACTTATGTGATTCAAAAAGCTTAAAAAGCTAATTGAACAAATTCACCCACAATAAGCTAGATCTCGAAATATAAGCCCACAATAAGCTTGAAATAAGATAACTTATTTCAAACTTTTATATAAATCTAACTTATTTAGAAAAAGTTATAAAAACTAATCCCAAATATAAGCTAGATTATAAGAAAAAGTTAAGAAAGGTAGAATGAGATTAAGCTAAAAGAGATTAACAATAAGCTAAAACATAAAATTTTATTAATATTAAAGAAATCTTAAAAATAAGCTAATACAGAAGTTGAAAGGAAATACAAAATATTGAGAGAAAAAATAAAACTACAACTATTAAAATTAACACTCTTAACAAAGGTATGAGGGGATATATATAATCCCAAGCCCAGAGGGGTAATATTCTAATTTCCACTCTAAATTTTCCTTGTAAACTCCGTCTATAGTAGCCAGCTAATAGCACCCTCGGATCACGCGCCTGCACAAGCCAACACCATCTGATCATATGACTGACACATGCCAGATGCCACGTGTCGTCCTCTAATTAGCCAGCCTCCCTGCCACATTTGTCAACTAGCCACCTCGGACTGACATGTCACTGACGTGTCAGCGCTGCCATAGCGACCTAGTATCTGCCACATGTTAGCTTCTGATTGGTCAGCCGCCCTAACGTGTCTGTCACCTCGTACTGAACCTCGTACTTGCAACATATGAAAACTCGTTAGTGACACGTGGTGTGCTGGCATTGGCCAGTGATGTAGGTATAATCGTACACGTTTTAGGAAAAACGTGTATGATAGGCAAGTATTAAACTCGACGGTTTAGGAAAACCGACGAATCGAATAAGTGCGAGTTCGTTCTCGGCGGAGGTGTATGATTTGTGTGCCAATTATATAAAATCAAAGTTTGTATTAGTGTCTTTTTTTGGTTTAGAAGAGAGAAAATTAAAGACGAGCTACGATTACGATTATACTACGACGATAAAAGTAAAAACGTAAACGAAAAGACGTAAAACGTGTCGAAATTAAAAAATTAAAGCTAAAAATTAATAAAAAATGAAAACTAAGTTTAAAATAATATAAATAAGAATAAAAATTCAATAAATAAAATTTAAAACATTTTATTAATTAAATATTCAATTTTAAATGCTAATTAAAGCCCTAAAATTAAACATAATTAAGAAAAAGCCCAAAATATTATTTTATTAAACTAATAACTTACTTATATTATTTAAACACTAAAAAGTATTTTTCCTAAATTTTAGAAACTATTTTTCTTTTTTTAAAACACTAAGAACACTTTTTAATCTAAAATAATGATTAAAAATAATAAAATAATGTTAAAATTAAACTTACTATTTCAAAAATCCTATTTTATAATACTTAATAGTAGAAAAATAGAAAATGTTGAAAAAAGTAATTTTTACACTAAAAGACAAAACAGTTTTGAATTAAACCTATTTAAACTTAAATTAAGTCTAAAAAATAGATAAAAAGAGTGAACAGTGAAACTTTTTAAACTAAAAATCTTAAAATATTTTTCTGAATCTAAGAAAATTTTTAAAACTGAAAAATATCAAAATTTTGCACTAAAAGACAAAATTAGATTAATTAAAACTAATTTAAATGGAATTAATTCTAAAAAATACAAAATGAACAGTTAATTTAGAAATAAACTTAATGAAAAATCATAAAATAAATAAATAAAGCAGGAAAAATAAAAAACTGGAAAAAGTGTTGGGAATAAATTAAGGCCAGATCACTTGGGCGCTGACAAGAACAACTCAAGTGTTGACAAGAACAAATTGAGTGCTGACAGCTTAAGCGTTGACAAGTTAAAGTCAAGCGTTGACAGATTGAAGACAAGCACTGATGGAAGATATAAGCTACATGTTTATTATATTCTAGAATACTTCTTGTAAGGATAGAAACGACAGTGTATTTTCTATGTTTATCTTTACCTAGAATAGTTGATACGTAGCTTATTGTACAAGGCTTCTTAGTCTATAAAAGAAGGCCTTTAGGTTAATGTTTAGTATCAAGTTTTACATAAGTTTTCATTCGTAAACATCTTTCATTGTAAGCAAGTTTCGACATTCATAATCAAAGTGAAAGTTTTGTTTACATCTTGTGTTCTTGTTTAAGTGTTAAATTCCGCATAACACTTAGATTCACAAAGCATATAACAAAGGTTTCTCTACGTGTTATACTTGATCTAATCTCGTATACACAAAGCTAATCGATCTAAGTTTGGGATCAACAAGTGGTATCAGAGCTTGTTGAGGAACTTTTGATCTTTGAAGAACACCAGAACGATATACGAACACCAAAACCTTAATTTTCTCAAAACCCTAAAAACATCATGTCTGAAGCAATAACCTCCTCCTCCTCACCCTTACCAAATGTTGGAAATACGTTTTCCCTATAAAGTCTCGGTCACATCTTAGTTAGCATAGATCACGAGATATAGACTATTTAGAACTTTGTAACTTGGAGCGACCTCCCTTAGGGGGAGATTGTTGGAAATACGTTTTTACGTATTTATGAAGGATCGGTCGCTCCAACGATAATTATGTAATGGGCTCGTGATCTATTTAATTATTGTATAGTCCATATAGCCCACATGTAGGGTGGGCTATATATATCCCCTCCTAGCATGTTAGGAGGGGTTGTTGATTACCATTTACAATTAATCATTTATTCATCTTTTCTTTCTCTCTCTACATTTCCCCTTTTCTCTCCTTTCTCTCTCTAATCCTTCATCTCTTTCCTTCATTTCTTTATGATTATCATCTAAATCAACCAACCTAATCCACCAAATCCATGATATAGAATAGGCCATTAATTCCGTAGACCTTCAATTGGTATCAAGAGCCATGGTTAGTTTGGTTTATTCTTCTTTTATCTCGTTTTGATTTTGGTGGGTTTTGATTTAATCATGCTTAAATCATAAAAAGTTTGTATTTTTTATAAAAAGTTTGTGTTTTTATATGTTAAATCATATCAAGTCTTCAAATTTAATTACTTTTTAGATAAAAAATCACAAATTTTTATATAAAAATCAAAATTTTTTTTATATAAAACCTTAAAAAGTTTGTGTTTATAAAAAAGTTGGTGTTTTTTTATAAAAGTTTGTGTTTTTCTCTTTTTAATTTTGTATTTTTTTGCTTAAATCCTTCTATTTTGACTATTTTTTTGTTTGAATCAATTTTTTTTATTATTTTTTATTTTTAATTTTTTTATCTATTTTACCAGTTATTATTTTTTTATCACTTATTACTTTAACCAGCCTCTATTTTTTATACAGTTTATATAGTTTTTTAATCAATATTTTTATAATTAGTATTTTTTTAATCTATTGGGTCTCAGTTTTTGTCCAGTTGTCCAGTTGTCCTACAGTCCTTCATAATCAAACTAAAAGTTCCAGTCAAGGTTTTTCATAATCAAGGTTTTTGGTCTCAAGTTTCCAGTCAGTCAGTCATGCGGTTTTTGTCCTGTTCCGAATCAAAATAGAAGTTCCGAATCAAATTCTTAAGTTCCGCACCAACCACTTCCGAACCAAGAACTTCCGGATCAAGAAGTTCTGGATCAAGAAGTTCCGGATCAAGAACTTCCGAACCAAGAACTTCCGGATCAAGCCAAAAGTTCCGGATCAAGAAGTTCCGGATCAAGAACTTCCGAACCAAGAACTTCCGGATCAAGAAAAAAGTTCCGATTCGGAACTCTTCCGAATGAAGCAACAATATTCAAAATCAACGGGCAAATCATCGTCTTTTTGAATAGACTCATTCCCTCGTAACAAAACCTTAAACAACACAAGACTCAAAACCTTTAACTGACTCACACCATACCCAACTCTCGTCCAAAAACAAACCCACAACCCACACCTAAAACTTGACACGACACCCATTCTTTTACAGACATACTTTTGAAACCAAAACAATAGGACCCAGACTCGTTTTGAAACCAACACAGACATTCTTTTACCTAGACTCGTTTTGACCAAAACAATAGGACCCAGACTCGACACAGACTCACACTCCACCCACGCATCAAGACCCTCGAACACAGTTTAGACTCTGAAACACACATCACCACCCATCCCCGTTTCCAAAACCTGTCTCGACTACCACATCTCTCGACCCATTTTTAAAACCCTTTCGACTCAAGACTCCCTCATACCTCTTGTCCTCTCTCACACCTCTCGACTCCCTCTGACCTCTCGATAACACAAACAAATACAACATCACCAGAATCGACATCCTCCTTCAAACTCATCAGACTCACACTCTCCTCGACCCAAACTCACTCTAACTTAACAAAACACTCAGACCTAAGACTCGGACTCTTCAACCCACCCTCGACTCATCCAACACTCTCGGTCAAACAAACACCCGCGACTCTAAACTCAGACCCTTGACACCTTACATCCCATCAAAACCCATCAAAACCCAAAAACCCTCACAACACAAAACAAACCCCTCACTCTCAACTCAAAACTCTTTATCAAACTGACACACACAGAAAGACTCTACAGTAGAGAGAGAGACTCAAAAACATTAAATCTTAAAGAACCTACCCGAGACCGTTTTTTACACGATCTTGTCGTTGCTCTTGTACTTTTAGTTGATTCTAACTGGTTTGATTGTGAAAAGGAGGCTGATTTTGTTACTGTTACGTGAAGAGAGGTTGATTCATTTGGAGGTGGCTGCGTTTTTTGTTTGAGAGAAAGTAGAGGAGTAGATTTGGGGGCGGTGTTTACAAAGTGAGGAGAGAGAGATATTGAGATTTGTCAGACGGAGGAGCGAAGAGTGTGTTTTTGGGTTTAGGTGATTTAGTCAAAGAAGGAGAAGAGAGATAACTAATATGGGGCGGAGATAACAAAGTTATTTGAGTGGGCGGTGGATGTATATTATTGGGACACGTTTTGATTGACGGAGAAAACAAGTTTTTTTTCTCTTTATTTTAATATCAGATTTCCTTTTTCACTTTTAGTATTATTAAACAAATCCGTTTTTCTATTTTTATTTTTTATATTTTAGAAAGTTTTATAAGTAACGTTTATTTTTTTAATATATCCGTTTTTTTCTTTTTAGACAACAATTCATATCACGTTTTATTATCTTTTATTTTTTATTTCTCTAATTTTATTTTCATATCACATTTTTTAATTTTAGTTAAATTAAATTTTTTTGTATTTTTGTCACTTTTATATATTAATTTTTGGCAAATCGTGTTGAGGCGGGGATTCCCTTTAAGTTAACGTCGAAAAATATTTATCGGGTTAATCATTATTCTGGCCGGATTTGAAGTCAAAACTGACGAGTGAAAGTGACGGGATTTATACTTAGCAAATACGGATTTTTGAACGGGTTTAATTCATAATCGTTTGAGCCGACAACATCTTTTGAGCCGAATCGAATTGTAAAAATCCTGCAAACTACTACATCTACGTCATTTTTCCTCGATTTTCAATGGAATCGTTAAAATCAACACTTAAAGAGGGAGATTTGCATCGAATACAAGACAAAGCTCGAGCAAGTGGTATAAATTCATTTCAAATGCTCCAGTCTCATCTTGTCACTCTTTCGGGGATTCAAGGAGGGAGCGAATTTGTGACAATCTTTGGACAAGATCTTCATATATTCATCGACTCCATTTTTACCGCTTTGACCCAACTCGCCGAGCAACTCAACCATGGAAACTTTCATCACTCTGCATCGGTACTTGCATATAAGGCTCTTGTGACACACCTCACGCCTTTCCTCCAATTTAATATCATCAAGCCTGAAAGTTCAATGATTTGCCAATCGTTTCTTCGAGATACACATACCGAGCTTCGAGTTTTCCGTGATACGATTTTGAAACTCATGTCATCGGTCTCGTCTTCGATATATCAAAGATCACAACTTCAGCAAGTGTATGTTAATGGAGTGCAAGAATCAATGACGCAGATGTAAGAGGATAATGGTCATACGGTTGACAACTTGGAGCCTAACGATGGCACGAGCACAGAATCAGGAGGACAACATGATGCCAGTGGCACGTCAGGGAATGTTCACGAGATTTCTCTTGATGACACCTTACTCATTTATGACGCAGAGCCTGCAAACATGGTACAATGTAATGTGGTTTATGATGTATATGCTGATGATATGCCGCATATTGCCCATTCTGAACCTAATTATGACAAACATGGGATGGAAAAGAGTGATAGCAATACCACTTCTGATTCATCCGATGTAAGTCATAATGGGGGAGAGATTGTTCAGAATGCTAAACATCATGATAATTATCCTATAACTCCTTCATTGACTGCTTCTGATTCCAAGATTAAAGAGCTCGAAACGATCATAGCTCGGCAATCAAAAGATCTTGAGGATGCCAAACTTGAATTTTCTAAGAAAACGGTCAAATTTGAAACATACTTTGAAAAACTTGAAAAATCAAACGTTGTTCTTGAAAGAAAATTGGATCAAACTGTTCAAGATTCTAAAGCTGAAAAGGATAATCTTTTGAAACAAATTCAACTGCTTGAATCTAAGTTGGCATCCCAAGATAACTTGCTCAAAGAGAATGAGACTTTAAAAGCCCAAGTACAGGAAAAGGTGTTTGCTATAGCCGCGTTGAAAAACGAGTTAAGGAAAAATAGAGGACCTAGTGTGGACACTAAGCTTGAAAGACCATCAATCTTGGGGAAACCGCCTACAAATCAGTTCGTCAGACAACCGATTGTCAGACAACCTACTGCATTTAGATCCGAGCGACCACAATCCTCGAGACCGCGGTTTGCCTCCCAAGTTGATTTGGTTCATCTTATTAGACCAGTCACTCCAGCAACTAGGCCCAATGTGATCACTCCAGCTTTAGCAAGACCAAATCATATGATTGCCTCTAATTTCCCTAAAAATACCAAGACCACGTCTAGAACTAACTCAAATGACGTTTGTCATGAATCTGATCTTAGGGAAGCTAAGCAAAAGACACATGTAAGAGATAGGAATTTCAAACCTAGTCAGATGCCTTCTAGTTTACCCAACACTGCTAACCGTAGCATGTCCAATCCTAGGAGCATCAATCAATCATCTAGGGATTCTAGATCTTACTCGGACATTAAATATGCTACCTGTAAAACATGTAGAAAATGTGTCTTTACGGCAAATCATGATGCTTGTATCAAAAAATTGCTTAATGAGGTGAACTCCCGTGCTAGACTTAAATCCCAGTGGGTCGCTAAAATCAAACCCTTTGGTAAAATGTGGCGCCCCACTGGTAGAACTTTCACTCTTGTAGGAAACGAGTGCCCTTTAACTAGGATAGTCTCCGATTCTACTAAGTCTACTAGGGAGGAAACTGATAAAGATGATACTTCACTTACGCCTAAACTTAAGGTTTTCTATAAAAGGAAACGTTTGCCAGCCAAGACTAGTGAATCATCTACTCAGGTCGCCTCTGAAACAAGTAAAGCCAACTGTGAACCCCCATGTGCTTCTATAATTGATATTGCTAACCCACGTCAAAGCATGCAAATTCCTAATGAGATTGCAGGTACCAAAGTTGATGTTCCAAAAGAACGAAGCGGTCCAATCGTTGTGTACCGTTCAACTAAGGACACTCTTAGAGTTTGGTTGCTGAAGAAGCAGATATCAGAGAAACAAATGTCTCAGGGGATTCATGGTTAAGCTGCAATACAAGGACTTACAGTCACATAACAGACTGTAACTCGATCTTCAAAGACAGGAAAGTTCATCCCGATTATGACTTATCCTAAAAACGAGAAATTAATTTTTCTCGGGCATGAGCTTATGTTAAAAACATTCCACGTTTTTAAGCTCATGCACAAGGACTTACAGTCACATAACAGACTGTAACTCGATCTCCAAAGACAGGAAAGTTCATCCCGATGATGACTTATCCTAAAAACGAGAAATTAAGTTTTTTCTCGGGCATGAGCTTATATCAAAAACATTCCAAGTTTTTAAGCTCATGCATTTTGGCTCCTCGTTAAATGACAGACGACGACCCGGACTTCAGAGACAGGGAAGTTTATCCACACAACGATAACTTACCCTCTTAACAAGAAATTAAGTTTTCTTGGACACGAGCTTACCCTAAAAACCATTCAAAGGTTTTAAGCTCGTGTATATGGTTTATCATTAAATATCATATGGTAACCCGTTCCTCAAATAAAGGAAAGTTTATCGCCGATGATAAACTTATCCTTACAACGAGAAATTAAATTTTCTCGGACACGAGCTTACATTAAAACCATTCAAAGGTTTTAAGTTCGTGTAAATGACTTACAGTTAAATGTCAGACTGTAACTCGAACTTAAAATAAAGGAAAGTTTATCATTAATGATCAACTTATCCTCATAACGAGAAATTCAATTTTCTCGGTCATGAGCTTGTCTTAAAACATTCGAAGTTTTAAGCTCCGAAAGGAAAGTGTATCTTTTAAATAAGAGAACTTTTCCTCGTAACGAGAAATTAACCTTTCTCGGTCATGAGCTTTCCGTTAAAACAGTCAAAGTTTTCAAGCTCATGAACACGACTCCTAAGTAAATGTCAGCTTAGGACTCGTCCTTCAGATACAAGGAAAGTTTATCGCCGATGGTAACTTATCCTTAACAACGGGAAGTTCACAACTTCTCGGACTTGAGCTCGCTTTTAAGATATTCAACATCTTAAGCTCAAGTAATTGTTTATCAAAACTTTGGACACAATTTTTCGAGAATTTCTCAAAAGGTTTTTTCTAAATCTTTCAAAATTGTGTGTTCAAAAACGTTTTGATAAAACGAGCATGTCTTTTGGAATCGATAATATTTACGAACCTAGAAATGTCATTCAATAATGACACGGGGTTGTAAATAAAGTTCGAGCAGAAGTTTAAAAGATTTAAAACATGCTCCATATGGTTTGCTATTATTTCAGATAGCAACCCGCTTTTCATAATCAAGTCAAGCATTTCATCGGAAAGCTTTGACTCAACAACGGGAATTCATTTTCTCGGGAACGTGACGAGGAGACCAACATTCGTGAACAAGAACCATGTGAATCTCTCATATGATGTTCTCCATCATTCAGGTCCAACCTCGTAAATTGCTAATCTTGTGAATTCATTATCATATATGATCTTTGCACGTGATAAATACCTTACACTTGTGTTTAAAAGGTATTTATTTTACGTTTCAGCACACCCTCATTAATTTGAGGGGGAGCTTGTGTAATTCATGAAGATAATTGGACTTGCATTTTTCTTCCCAAATTTTCTTAAAATGCTATTAAATCAATTGATATTAAAAACATCGATTGGGTTAATATTTTTAATATGGGGGAGAAAATGTGATTTAATATGGGATATGATCAATCATGAATGGCTTGACTTAACGTGATAGCTCATCCCGACATGTGCAAAATGTTTTCGAATATCGTAGCATATGTTAAGGGGGAGCAAAATGGATTTGCACTTCAAAGTGGATTTCATGGTGACATACACTTACCCAAAAACATCTCTATTCACGACGGTGACGATTGTGGTGACATAAGGATGGTAGGATAGGTTAAAGTCCAATGATTTCTCTAGAACCGGAGGAATCTTCCCAAGGACATTCCATAGCTAGAAATAGTAGTCCTTAGGAAAGATGGAGAAAGATTGTGAGCGTAGCTGAATGCCAACCAAGTACTTAAGTTAGCACTGGAACAATCACAACAAGGTGCTAGTTATGACGTATTGGTAAGCATTGAAGGGGTTGAAGAATGAAAAAGAATTGTAAAGATAAAGGGTGTAAAGAAAGAAGCCCTCCTTACAACTTTAGGCAGAAACCGGGTCAATACATATGCTATTGAGATCATTTTTGTTAATGATTCTCGATATTGAAGAAAGACGTCATGGACCCAGTGATGCAATGCACAACCCTTTCCAGCTAACTCAAATATCTCTCAAAAGGTATTTGTTTTAATCACACGGAGATCAACACGTTATCTATTGGTTTATTCACTCCGAATAGACTGGTATTGAAAAGGTGGCACTCCTCTCCAGCCTCCGATCACTAAAAATCCAAAATGCACGATCGAGTCTAGAGCCATTTGAGATCATCAAATATCTCACTAGGACACACTTTCAGTATTTCTTGCTTCTTCACACACTGTGAAAAGTAAGAAAGATCTTAAGAGTCCTACGCAAAATCTTCATGATCTTGCCTGAACATCCGAGTAATACGAAAGTATTTACAATGAAGATGGAAATCCTTCTTGAGCGAACATCAAAAAGCTCATGGTAGGTGACTTGTGCGATTCTTTATGAATCAAACTTGTGATAACTGGAAAGCAACAGTGGTTTAATTCTTAAATGAATTTAAACACGTTCCAGGCCTCTACGCAATATCTTAATGATCTTGCCAGAACATTCAGAGTAATACTATTAAGTATTTACAGTGACGAATGGAAATCCTTCTAGTGTTAACATCAAACAGCACTTGGTAGGTAACTTGCAAGATTCTTTATGAATCAAGCTAGTGACAACTGGAAAGCAACGATGGTGCGGTTCTTAATTGAACTTCACTTGTTCCAGGAACATGAATTGACGGCTTCAAATCATGCGGATAATATTATCCAAATGATTCACTCTTTACGTTCGCAGTCAGCTTTGGACGGTCGAGTAAAGAGAACGGGTTTACCCGCGAAATCTTGTCAAGGAGGTTCTTTATTGAAACTACCTGCCACAAGTACGATATTTAATATCGTCCAACGGTCTTCACCGACCGGAGGTAAATTGCTACCGAATTAGAATGAAATGTTCAAGGCCATTTCATCCGTGTATATTGTTTTGTTGCTAACTGTCTTATGCAGCGTAACAAGAAGGTGGCATTGCGGTGTACAATCCAGAAGAAGTCGTCACCACATGCTTATACTACATACAATTAGTACTTCAACAAGTTCAAGAAAGCCTGAAGGTCAAGTCTTCCGCTGTATCAAACTCTGAAGCTTTCAAGAATTTAAAAGTATAAGTATGTGGAACATGAAGTCACAAAGAGGCAAATATCACAAGTGAAGAATGCACAAGGTCAAGGCAAGGAAACATGCTCAAGACTAAAGTCAAAGATCACATCAAGCATATTCACAAGAACAAGATCGAAGACTCAAGCATAGATGCTAGGTTTAAGATTTTGTAAAAAGATGTGACCTCCCTTAGGGGGAGATTGTTGGAAATACGTTTTCCCTATAAAGTCTCGGTCACATCTTAGTTAGCATAGATCACGAGATATAGACTATTTAGAACTTTGTAACTTGGAGCGACCTCCCTTAGGGGGAGATTGTTGGAAATACGTTTTTACGTATTTATGAAGGATCGGTCGCTCCAACGATAATTATGTAATGGGCTCGTGATCTATTTAATTATTGTATAGTCCATATAGCCCACATGTAGGGTGGGCTATATATATCCCCTCCTAGCATGTTAGGAGGGGTTGTTGATTACCATTTACAATTAATCATTTATTCATCTTTTCTTTCTCTCTCTACATTTCCCCTTTTCTCTCCTTTCTCTCTCTAATCCTTCATCTCTTTCCTTCATTTCTTTATGATTATCATCTAAATCAACCAACCTAATCCACCAAATCCATGATATAGAATAGGCCATTAATTCCGTAGACCTTCACCAAACATCAAGATTCCCATGCTTGATGCAACCAACTTTGACTTATGGAAGTTCAACTTTGAACAATATCTGGGGATCTTTGATTACACACTCTGGGAGATTATTGAATATGGAAACTCATTCAATAAAGCTCAAAAGATTCAGGATGCCATTACGGCAAGATCAGCTGTTGAAGGATGTCCTGATGAAGATAAGAAAGAAAAACCTGGAGATGGTAGAGCTGTAGGTGCTGAAGATATTGCAAAGAAAAGGGTTGACATGAAAGCCCTAAATATTCTGAAAGTCTCTTTGGGACAAGAAAATCAGCACAAATATAGAGGCTATGAATCTGCTAAGGATCTTTGGGAAGCAATTGAAGTTGCATATGGTGGTAATGCAGACACTAAGGAAGAAAAGAAAAAGCAACTTCTGCATGATTATGCTGTCTTCAAAGCTCAGCCCAATGAGAAACTAAGTAGTGTGAGAAGCAGATTGCTTGACATCACAAGCAAGTTGTCCTTCATGGGGACACAAGTTGGTGATGTTGACACCAATGCTACCTTTCTGAAAATTCTTGGTGAGGCATGGAAGATTGAGGCAAGATCTATTCTTGCCAATAATACTTACAAGAGCTCTTCGTTTGATGACATCTACAACAAACTAAGACTGTTGGAAGATGAAACTCTTTCAGCTCATGGAAGCAAAGCTAGCACCAGCAACATGGCCTTCTTCTCTCATAGTGAAGGTCAATTCAATCAGAAGGACTCTTTTATGCATCCAGTTACTGGATCATCGTTTGTCAGCGCTGGAACAAGTCCTGTCAACGTCTCCTTTTCAGACGCTGACACATTCATGAATAACTGCCCAAGAGTTAAACCTGCTGGTTTGGATTTGGATACTATGTGTGCTTACATTGCTTCTTTGCCCAATGGTTCAGTGATTACATATGAGGACCTTGAGTAGATAAGTGATGAACACTTGGAAGAGATGGACATCAAGTGGAACATGGCTCTTGCTAGTATAAGAGCAAATAGGTGGAATAGAAGGTTCAAGAAGAAGATGACCTTCAATGCTAAAGACACTGCTGGATTTGATAAATCCAAAGTTGAGTGCTACAACTGTCATCGCATGGGGCACTTCATGAGGGAATGCAGATCTCCTAGAAGATCTGATGCTGGTAAACCCTCAAGTCAGATTGTTAAAGCTCAAGACTCCAAAGCCATGGTTGCAGTTCAAGGAATTGATGGTACTGGATGGGATTGGAGCTATCTGGCTAAGGATGCTGAAGAGGACAAAGCTTTGATTGTTGATATTGAAGAAGAAGAGCATGTTGAATATGCTCTCATGGCACACTCCTCCTCTTCATCTGATAATGAAGTATATGATGATGCTTTTTGTAGCAAAGGTTGTAGGCTAAACACTGATAGACTTAACAAAGAGGTGTTAAAACTAAAAGATGATATGAGCACTGAAAGGTGTAAATTGTCCAATTACCAACTAGCTCTTACTGAAACTGAGAAAACCGTTTCTGAATACAAGAAAATGGAATTTGATTTAAAAGATAAGATAAATATCTTAAAACATGAGCTAGAGGGTAGTATGGATATTAGAAATATCATGACAAAGGTCAATAGAGACCTTCAGGCTAAGTTAGA
The DNA here is from genome assembly GCA_025667525.1 of Glebionis coronaria. NCBI lineage: Eukaryota > Viridiplantae > Streptophyta > Magnoliopsida > Asterales > Asteraceae > Glebionis > Glebionis coronaria. Next base: position 178,115,097 of record CM046874.1, read on the forward strand.
TGAGGCCATTAAGAATAAAGATAATGTTGACCTCAAGATTCAAAGATTTGATAAAGCCACCCAAGCCCTAGGAGACTGTGTAGCTAAACAAAGGGATCCTAAGGACATGACTGGGATTGGGATGAATGATTACTCTCTGGTTCCACCACCAGTTGGTGACTTCTATGGTGTCCTTAGAAAGGATTTATCTTGGACTGGTATACCAGAATGCCAAGAAGAGGAATTCATTCCTCCACCAAGAGCTGTCACTCCAGTGGAAGAGTATCAACAAAAACTGACTGACCTAAATGAGTGGAAGAAAGCTAACCCTACTTTATTTGTTAAGGGAGGTTTGCTATGTGAAAGTCCCAATGAATCACCACCCATTAAGGTTACTCACCCAGTTACTGGTAAAGCTGTTGACCTAGGCTCAAACACTGTTAGAAGACCTACCATTAAATATGCAGAGATGTATAGAAATAATAGGTCACCCAAGAGCCAAGTTAACAATCATGGAACAGGTTTCTTCTCTTCTAGACCTAAGAGTGTGTCTAAGAAAGCCTGTTATACTTGTGGTAGCTTTTCACATTTGGCATACAAGTGTGTCAACGCTCCCAAAGCCAACGCTGATAGGAACAATTTCAGCGCTGATAGAAAGAAAGTCAACGTTGTTAGGAAGCCAAACGTTGTTAGACCCAGACCTTGTGTGCAGCAAAGTCCACAAGTGATTAGACCTGCCCCATTCTTCTCTAGAAGGTCTAACACTCATGGACAAAGACCTTTTCAAAAGACAAATACCTGGTCAAATAGGCAATGGGTTCCTGTAGCAAACCCTAGGTTCAACGCTGACAAGGGTAATTTCAGCGTTGACAGGACAAAATCCAACGCTGACAGAAACGTGACCAGACCTAAATATTTGCAACCACAAGGAAAGGGGTCTAAAGCTTCTTCAAGCTTAACATGGAGACCCAAGAAAAATCAAAACCCTAATAATAATGGAATTTCAGTGACTTGCAACAGGTTTAATTACATTTCAAAGGTCATTACAAAACCAATTGGGGTTAACTGGGTTTTTCATCCAAAAAGGGATGAGAATGGGGTTGTTGTGAGAACTAAGTCTGTTCTTATTGAACAACCAGATGAATCCAAGTCTTCTGAGACTTGGGTTCCCAAAGAAAACTAATTTGTTTTCTTTATGTGCAGGGCATTCAAAAGCAGATCAATGATTATGGATATTGGGATAGTGGATGCTCAAGGCACATGACAGGAAAGGAAGACTATCTGACGAACTTCTCTCCTATTAAAGATGGTGATAAGGTATACTTTGGAGGGGGCTACGGCACCATTACAGGCAAAAGAACCCTTCTCACCAATAATCTACGTTTTGAGAACGTCTTCCTGGTAAAAGAACTGGATTATAATCTGTTTAGTGTATCACAAGTGTGTGCTAACAAAAATAAGGTTCTTTTCACTGATACTGAGTGTTTGGTGTTAAGCAAGGATTTTAAGATCCCTGATGAGAAGTACATTGAGTATAGAACACCTAGGCATAAGGACATATATAATGTGAATTTAAATGGGATTAAAGTGAATACAAATATGTCTTGTTTTTATGCTAAGGCCTCAGTAGATGAAAGTAATTTGTGGCACAGGAGACTAGGGCACATAAATTTTAAAAATATAAATAGACTTGTAAGGCTTGGTTTAGTTGATGGTTTGCCTGAGAAGGCCTTTTACAATGACCACTCTTGTGTTGCATGTCTTAAAGGCAAGCAGCACAAGGTCTCATTCAAGTCCAAACAGATGCATACTAGTTCCAGACCTCTTCATATGCTTCATATGGACCTCTTTGGTCCAACTAATATAGAAAGTTTAAATGGCAAGTCATATTGTTTTGTTGTCACTGATGACTTTTCTAGGTTTACTTGGACATTCTTTCTAGCTATGAAGAGTGAAACAGCTGATGTTCTTATTGAATTTATCACTCAAATTGAGAAAAGGTCTGGCAATGAGGTTAAGATGCTTAGGAGTGATAATGGTGGAGAATTTAGGAACAAGAAGCTTGATGATTTTTGTGCCAGGAAGGGAATTACTAGGCAATTCAGTATTGCTAGAACCCCACAACAAAATGGGGTTGCTGAAAGGAAAAATAGAACCCTAATTGAAGCAGCCAGAACAATGTTGGCTGATGCTCACTTTCCCATAGCCTTTTGGGCTGAGGCTGTTAATACAGCATGCTATGTGCAAAATAGAGCATTGGTTAACAAAATTCAGAATAAGACACCTTATGAGTTACTTTGGGGAAGAAAACCTAATATTGGTTTTCTCAGACCTTTTGGATGTCATGTAGTAGTCTTAGACACTAGTGATGCCTTAGGGAAATTTAGTGCAAAAGGTGATGAAGGTTACTTCATAGGGTATTCAGTGCAGAGCAAGGGTTATAGGTTTATCTTAAGGAGGACAAACGTATTGTTGAGAGAGTACATGTTAGGTTCTTAGAGAATAAACCTAGTGATCCTGAAAGTGGTCCTAATTGGTTGTTTGATTTGGAACCCTTATCTAGAACTTTAAATTATATGATTGTCACTAATCCAGACATTGTGAAGATAACTTTAAATGTTGTGGAGGAACAAGTTGTTAATGTTTCAGGTACACAGGTTGATGAGAGGGTTGGATCACAAGCAGAAAAGGCATCTCCTACATTTGAATATGTCACAATTCCCATTTGGACTGATGCTTTTGCTGCTGCTGCTGCTGCTGGACAAGATAATGGTGGTTTCCAAATACCACCAGATACAAACATGCATGGTTCTTCAGGCGCTGACAAAGGCAAATCTAGCGCTGACAAGACCAATTCAGACGTTGACAACAACATTTCAGGCGCTGTCAGCCCTGACGCTGACAACCAAGATTCAAACGTTGACAACACTTATGGGCATCTTTTCTCTTCCAGTTTTGAACAAGGTGGACCTTCCAATGTCCATGAAGAGATTCCTGTTGCTCAAAGAGAGTCTGATGAAGAAGATATTGGCAACATGGAGCGTGAAGTTGAGGACATCAGACTTTTTGAAGGAGGGGTTCTCACTTCCACAATGAAGAATCACCCCCCATCTCAGATCATTGGTGATGTTATGACTCCAGTTCAGACAAGAAGATCCCATCAAGGTCTTGGTGGATTTATTGCCAATATACACAAGAAGGTTGATACCCCTCTTGTGCAAGCATGTTTGTTTGCATGTTTTCTGTCACAAGAAGAACCCAAGAAGATATTTGATGCTCGCAAAGAACCAAGTTGGGTGGAAGCAATGCAGGATGAGCTTCACCAATTTGAAATTCAGGATGTTTGGGAGCTGGTTGACTGTCTTAGATATGTCAGACCTATAGGGACAAGATGGGTTCTCAGAAACAAAAGAGATGAAAGAGGTATTGTGGTTAGAAACAAGGCAAGGTTAGTGGCTCAAGGTTATACACAAGAGGAGGGGATAGACTATGAGGAAGTCTTTGCACCAGTTGCAAGGATTGAAGCTATTAGGATTTTTCTAGCCTATGCATCCTGCATGGGCTTCACAGTCTATCAAATGGATGTGAAGAGTGCATTCTTGTATGGCACCATTATTGAGGAAGTTTATGTCATGCAACCTCCTGGTTTTGAGGATCCAGAGCATCCAGATAAAGTGTATAGAGTCAAAAAGGCTATGTATGGCCTTCATCAAGCCCCTAGAGCATGGTATGGTACTTTGTCCACTTATTTGGTGGACAATGAATGCAAAAGGGGGACCATAGATCAGACACTATTTACAAAGAAGAAAGGCAAAGATGTGTTGCTTGTGCAGGTCTATGTTGATGATATCATTTTTGGGTCTACTGATCTAAAGATGAGTGAGGATTTCTCCAAGCTTATGATAGACAAATTCAAGATGAGTGCTATGGGGGAGATGAACTTCTTTCTTGGTCTACAAGTTCAGCAGAAAGAAGATGGTATCTTCATCTCCCAGGACAAATATGTTGCTGAGATCTTGAAGAAGTTTGGCTTTTCTCCACATGAAAAGAGGGCTTCTACTCCTATGGATAGAGAACACCCTTGGGGAAAGATTGGAGATGGGAAAGATGTTGATGTCAGGCATTATAGATCCATGATTGGATCCTTGATGTATCTTACTGCTTCCAGACCTGATATCATGTTTGCTGTATGTGCTTGTGCACGTCATCAAGTGACTCCTAAAGAATGTCACCTTTATGCTGTGAAGAGGATCTTTAGGTACCTAAGATGTTTCCCTAATCTTGGTTTGTGGTACCCAAAGGATTCACCATTGGAGCTGATTGCATATTCAGACAGTGATTATGGAGGTGATAAGTTTGATAGGAAATCCACAACTGGTGGATGTCAGTTTCTTGGGAGCAGATTAATATCTTGGCAATGCAAGAAACAAACAGTGGTGGCTAACTCTACAACTGAAGCAGAGTATGTGGCTGCAGCAGCATGTTGTGGTCAAGTGTTGTGGATTCAGAACCAGCTGTTGGATTATGGGTATAATTTCATGCATACTAAGATATTTGTTGACAATAATAGTACTTTATGCATCATTAAGAATCCTGTGCATCATTCTAAAACTAAACACATAGAAATTAGACACCATTTTATAAGAGATTGCTTTGAGAAAGGTTTAATACAACCAGATAGGGTTGACACTGAGGAAAATGTGTCAAATTTATTAACTAAACCTTTTGATACTGGAAGATTTCAATACTTGGTAACAAGTATTGGAATGGTTAATCTCACTTAAATATGTGTTTTGGATTCTTTTTGTAAAAGTATGTACAGGATGATGCATTATTATTATTGGTCTTCTTGATGATTTAGATTTTCCACTATATTTTTCTAACACTGACAAAGGTTGTTTGAACACTGATAAGTGTTTTTGCAACGTTGTCAGCAATATAATTGTCTAATGCTGACAAAGCTTCCTTCAACGCTGTTGTGTGTTATCGGGGCGTTGTCAGCAACAATGTTAGTTTTGTGGTTTTCAATCTAAATGTGCAGATGGGTTAGCAGTATACCATTGGATACAGAGTTGCTTATGGATCAAAGGAGAAGCATTTGGACAAGTTTTTATTTATGGATGATGGTTGGAATGTTTCATTCCTATCTTAACATAAATTTTTATGTTCATGCATGATTTTAGCAAACTGTTTGTATCATAGTTTAAGGGGAGGTTTTAGGAACCTTTAGGATTTTTGGGTATCCATATGATACTCTTATCACAATTCTAGATTGTGTCCACAGGTGAGTGTGGGTTAGTTTTACTAAACCATGAGGCACTGTAGCATGCATAGTATATCAACTTTGCATGCTGCCAAGACATTTTTGGCCTAGAATTGGTTGTGGTCTGTTGGGAGACTTGGGAATGATTTTGATATGGGATTTACCTGGGAGTAACAAGGATTTTATAAGGTAACTTGGTTGTTAAGAATTTTGGTTAGCAAGGGACACTAGAGGACTGTTATGTCTATCTTGCTTATGCAAGTGTGCATAACTGGACAGTGCTTGCCGCCCTATAATAATTATCAGCTTTTGGTTATTTTCTCTAGGATAAATTACTTGTTAAGGTCATTTTTCACTTTTTAAAACAATTTTATTTTTGGACGCTGACAAGATTTTTCCAAGCGTTGTTGTGACCAAATTGGACGCTGACATGGCTTTAGGCGAACGTTGACAAGATTATAGCCGTTGGGCGTTGATGGGTTACTTTTGACTGTTGACACTCAATGGGACCTACCCAGTTGTTACTTTTTGACATATTTTCAAGCCGTAATTTTAGGAGTTGTTACTTTCATTAAATGCATGAGATAACTTATAACTATTTCAATATTTTCATGATTAGTTTTTGAAAATCTTTGCCTATTTTTGGGCCAATCACATGCATTCTTTATCTCCTATAAATTTGGCTCCTATTTTTAAACAGGGTATCTATAATTCTTGTCTAACACTTTTCTCTTATCAACCTTCATCTTCTACACTTCAAATTAACAGCTTTCATCAATGGCACCAAGGTTTAACGCAACAGAATTGGATTTGGGGTTCAAGTCTCAACACAACATGATTGCTTATCTTGTTGCTGATAATGATTTGTTTCCTCAATACACACAAATGGTGGCGTATTTGAACGCATCCCCCTTAAGGTATGCTCTTTCTCATGCACCACTCATTCCAGTCACACACATTAAACAGTTTTGGAACACTGTTAGTTCCTCAACAGTTAATGGAGTGACCACATTAACTTCTATTGTTCATGGGAGATCTTGGGTGGTTACTGAGGCCTTGGTACGCCAGGCCTTGCATCTTGATGATGCTGATGGTATAACCATCCTTCCCATAAATGAAATAGAACAAGGGCTTAGGGCTTTGGGATATCCAATTCCTGATGAAGGTACTCTTAATAAGTACCATAAGCAGGAATTTCCCCCAGCCTAGAAGTACCTCATTCACATTCTCCTTCAATGTTTGAGTCCCAAGTGTACTGCACACAATGAGATCAATAGATCCATTGCCACTGCTATTGTGTGCATTGCAACAGGGCAAAAATATAACTATTCTAAAATGATTTTTGAAGGGATGTGTAAAAACAAGGGGACAAAAATGACTTTAGCTTATCCCCGTTTTCTGCAAATGATTTTTGATGCTCAAAGATATTGTTCAAGGGATCACAATGATTTTTATAAAATCCCTGAACAAAAGAAAGCTATTTTTACAAAGATGAATTCACCACCTCATAGAGACTTACCTTTAACCCCAGCCATGCTTGCTGTTATTGCAGCAGCACAACCCCAACCAGACCCCCAACCTCATATAGACCCTCACCCACAACTTGAACCTATTCCTGAACCTTTACCCTTACCTGAACAAATGCAAATTGATCAAGAACCCTTTGACGCTGACACATCTAATGTTGGCGTTGATGTGCCTATTTCCAACGCTGACACCCAACCATCACAATCCCAAACACCCCTTAACCAACCCACATCTACACATTCTTCCACACCATCTTCCACACCACCTGAATATAGGTTGATTAAACGCCAAAGGACTACTGGAGTGTTCTCCTCTGGTGGTCCTAGCCATGAAGCAGAGAGAACCACCACCACAAGTGTGGCTGGTGACCTGGATGAGGCTGGGACTATTGGTTCTGGCTTAGAAGCTGGCCAAGGCAGTCCCACCATACTTAAGTTCTCATTCATGCCCAATGAACCTGACTTGGGAAGTCAAATCCCCATTTCAGAAGAGGGCAGTCTGGAACCAATGACTCTTTTAGAATTGACGGTAGTCTGCATTCGCTTGCAAAAGAAAAATGCAGACTTAGTACAAATTGTCAGCTCACAAGGCCTTGAACTCAAGGAATTGAGGGAGAGGATTGTTGTTTTGGAGAGTGATCATGCTAGGAGAGGTATGGAGGAGTCTTTCAAAGGGGAGGAAGATCAATGAAATCTGAGTGATAAGAGCAGTCAAGATGGTCAATCAATGGATGTTGCTGAAGCTCTTACTACTTTGAAGGAACAAACAGGTTTTGATACGTCCTTAATCTCTCCAACCAATTTAAATTTATCATTTACAGCTATGTTGAGAGAGGTTACACAAGGCGCTGAGGGAAAATATTTGAGCGTTGACAAGACAAATTTGGACGCTGATAGAAGTATTTTGGGCGCTGATAGAGGAAATTTGGGCGTTGACAGACCTGCACATGAAGGTGATGTATTCCAGTCATCATCTATCATCAAAGAATTTTCTACTCAGGTATTACCATCTACCTTACCAATCATTGCACCATCAGATAAGGGTAAGGGTAAATTGGTAGAAGAAATTGTTCCAAAGGATGCAGCCCAAGTTGAATTTGATAGAAGACTGGCTGAGCAATTGATGGAACAAGGTGAAAAGGAAAAGTCACCATTTGTTGTGACTTCTGAAGAAGAAAGTGATGGAGCTAGCTCAGACTCAAGTGTGATGATTATAGAACCAGAAAGGCTTGAGTATGGTGATGAGCTTGCTAGGGAAAAGTTGAGAGATTTAAAATTGCAGGTTGATTTGGACATGCCAGAGGTGGTTCAGATGTACAATTCTTGGGAAGAAAGCTGTATGGATAATCCAGACTTGACCATTTCAGATCAAATATGGGGTTTGGAGCTCCTTCTTAGAGTTCAGAAGGATTGTAAGGTGATTTTGAAGCACAAGGCAAGTAATATTCTCTCTGAGTTGAAAAGAGATAGAAGGGAGCTCTATTTTATGTTGCTCAGATGTCATGGAGTTGGATGGACACATCAGAAGTTGAAGGCTTTGACATTTGATGAGTTGGAACATAGGGCTTATCCTATTTGGGTGAAAGTGCAGGAAGAGAACACTTACAGACTTCTTTCAGATGAAAGAAAGGAGCAACTTGCAGAAGAGATGGAAATCAAGAAAGCTATGATAGTTCCCAGACCAGTGAAGAAGGGATTTACACTTGAGTTTCCAAAAGATATGAATCCACTATATCCAAGTGAAGAAGTTATTAGAAAGAGCCTCAAGCTCTCCCCATTAGAAGCTTCAGATATGGTGCAAGTGTTACCATTATATTCCAGAAATCCAATTGTGAGTTATGATAAGGATGAATGTGGATTCTGGAAGATTGGAAGATTTGGCAAGGAGGTACACACTTTTACCACTCTCATATCTTTATTTGCAAGTTTTGATAGAGAAGACTTGGTGGACCTTTGGAGGTTGCTGGAAACCAAGTATGAGGCCGAAGCACCAACTTCAGCTAATGGAATAAAACTTTGGACCACATTCAAAAGAATGTGTGGGACAAATGAGGAAGATCCTGAAATATGGAAGGATCTTGAAGATGACCTCAGTGGTCTTCAATGGAGGTTATATTCAGCTGCTGGTGTATACCATTTGAGTTCTACAAAGTTTGCTGAGTATCTACTTGTAGATGCTCAATATTTCATATCCAAGGCTGTTTTGGAAAAGATGAAGGACACTCAGCTGGAGATAGATTATACAAGTGACGTGGCAAAGAATTTGATCAGATTTATTTATTACCAATATGATAAGGTTTGTCAGACTCCTCCAAGTTCTTAATGATTATTCAGAAACTTGATCATAAGAGTGGATATCAAGTTTAGGGGAGGATTGTTGGGAATAAATTAAGGCCAGATCACTTGGGCGCTGACAAGAACAACTCAAGTGTTGACAAGAACAAATTGAGCGTTGACAGCTTAAGCGTTGACAAGTTAAAGTCAAGCGTTGACAGATTGAAGACAAGCACTGATGGAAGATATAAGCTACACGTTTATTATACTCTAGAATACTTCTAGTAAGGATAGAAACGACAGTGTATTTTCTATGTTTATCTTTACCTAGAATAGTTGATACGTAGCTTATTGTACAAGGCTTCTTAGTCTATAAAAGAAGGCCTTTAGGTTAATGTTTAGTATCAAGTTTTACATAAGTTTTCATTCGTAAACATCTTTCATTGTAAGCAAGTTCGACATTCATAATCAAAGTGAAAGTTTTGTTTACATCTTGTGTTCTTGTTTAAGTGTTAAATTCCGCATAACACTTAGATTCACAAAGCATATAACAAAGGTTTCTCTAAGTGTTATACTTGATCTAATCTCGTATACACAAAGCTAATCGATCTAAGTTTAGGATCAACAAAAAGGTTTAAATTAAGCACTAAAGACAAAAAATGAGAATATGACGATGAAACCTTGACTGGTTTTGTCCTTATGCAAAGCAGTGGCAAGCACAAGGCAAGCAGTGGGAAAGGAGTTCCCACTACTCCTTCATAGTGAGTGGAAATAGGGATTTTTAGCCTTTGTTTCTTGTTGGTTTATGATACAAGTGGCACCCCAATAGCAGTTGGCTATTGGGGAGTGAATACAATCACAAAAACGGCCAATCAAACACAAAGTCAAGCCAAAAATCAACAAATACACCCTACTGTCAAGGCTGTATGGGGTCTGGGTGTCTTAAAAGGCAAAACAGTGAGCTATGTATGCTAGTAAAAGCTACCGAAAGCATGTAAACTTAAAGTACCAGACCAAGCACAACTAGACTACCTTAAAAACTAACTGTGTAACAAAAATCAAAATATAAAACCAAAAATTACCACCCTAAATACTTACTGATATGTTTGACAAGTGGGTAAGCAAGGTTCCTGATGCAATTTGCTCCTAGGGGAATTTTGGCCTAGCTTTTTTAGAGCAACCAAGTTACCCAAACACCAATCCACTATCAATCACCCCTAATCTATCATATTGCTGGCTGTTATCAAGAAACCAACACACAAAACTCAAAAATCAAAGCAAAATCTGCCTATTGTTGTATCTAACCTGTTTTTAACACAAGCATGCAATTTCCATTTCTTGTACTTCAAACTCTAAACCAAGCCTAAAAATGAACTTACCTATCCTATAAGAGTGTGTCTAGACCAAACCCTCCCCTTTTGTGTGTCACCCAAAGGTAGTTTAGGACGGATCCAAACACCACTTAAATTTCAACCAAAGATTCTCAAAAGATTTTTGTGTAATCAAACCATAAACTTCTTTAAACTAACAAACTTCATACAAAATCAACTAAGCTATAAAACAAATATTCATAAACCAATACTCATACAAAATCAACTAAGCATATAAAACAAAGGGGGTTCGACAATTACCTACTCTCAACCTTATTTAGGTCGAGGACACCAACTGGATGCCACCAGCTCGATTTTGATATGGATTAGAAAAGTTGTTAAGCATGTGGTTGTGCAAGTGAGAAGCAAGAAGAGTGGACTACGACAGTCCTTCCCCCAAAAGAGTACAATAGTCAGATTTGGGGGAAAATATCTTGTACCCTGTTAATAATTAAACAAACAGCAAACATAAAGTGAAACCACAAAGACCTTTTGAGCAGGCTTGTTTGTCAAGCAAGCTTGTTCAAAAGCTTTTGCTATAGTGACTATGGCAGAAAGAAAACAAAAGATTTTTATTAAATCTTTGGAACAATGACTTGTAAAAAAAGGTAACCAAACACTATGTAAACAAGTATCCAATATTTTTGTTTAGGTTTGGTTATCAAACCACCCTAACCAACAATCTGTGAATACTTGGTTCTCAAAAAATTTAATTGCCAAAAATTCTTTTGCACAAAAAATATTTTGATAAGAATCATAAACTAAACTCGCATCAAAGATAACTAAACTAATTGGAACACAACTAATCCTTGCAATTTAGATAAATTTTCAAAGCACTTTAAATATTCATTTATAAAAAGAATAAAAATTATAGGGAAAAAGTTGGAACAACCAAATAGGTTTACATGTCGAACCTATTTATAACAAGCATTAGAATAATCTAGAAATACAAAGAAAAGTGAAACCCTAACAACAAAAAGTCCTAAATGCCCTTGAACTTGAATCTTTGAAATTGGTCAAAGATGGAGTAACCCATGATCTCTGTTCATGTTTTTGGAGTTTTATTGATGGATAGTTATTGCAAAGTCATCCTGAACGTCTATTCAGACTTTGTGACCAAGGAAGATGTTACATCCGTTGATTCTACTGGCCTCTCTTGTCTCTTTGAAGCAGGGTGACACGTGGTGGGGCCTTGGGTGATGGGTAATGTTTTTGGGTAAAGGGTAAAGTAAGGTGATGGTTAAATCGTACCATGGCATAAGTAATTTTAGTTTGCCCCATATTTGATGGCTGATCAATGACTTAGGGTTTAGGAGGTGGGGGAGGTAAATAGTGAAGATTAATATGTTTTGGGGATTATTTAGTGTGTTTGGCGCCAGTCAATTAATTTAACTAAGATTTGACAATGTTTAAATATAACAAAACGAATAAGTAAGGGTTTGGGCTGGTTAGGGTTAAATGGTGGACTGGGTAGGGCTTGGATCCGGGTTTTAATGAAATGGATGGGTATTGTAGACATGGAGGGGTGTAATTGGTGGGTGAGGTTTCAATGTGTGGACACAATCAGTCCCTCAATTCCTAAAGTTGTGTCAATTCAAGTTTACACAGCCAAACTCCCTTTTCCTTTGTAAACCAAGTTTACTTTTTCTAACTTTTGGCACAAGCACTTTTGTAAAGTTATTTCAAGGACCATAGATGTAATTTGAGCAATCTTCAAGGGCCATATATGTATAATCTCATCATTTTAGGGACCCAAGTGCAATATTTGAGTTTTGCAAGGGTTTAAAATGACAAGTCTTTCAAAAATGAGGGACCAATCTAGACAAATCTTCAAAATTCAAGGACTTCAGTGGAAATTCATGATTCGGGTCCGGTTCTTTGTGCGGCTTCGTTTCCCGTGTTCGTTTTTGCTTGCTTCTTGTGATCTTTTGTTGATTTCACGATATCCGTACCTAAAATACACAATGAACAAACACAAGCATATTTTGGGGTATTTTAATATAATTTAAGCGTTTTAAGCCCGGTTTGGACGATGAGACTATATATAAATGCAGTCTCATCACTCCCCCATACTAAACCTTTGCCGTGTCCCCACGCAATGCTAAAATTAAGTATCGTAGCACTTCTAAAATTCATTTTTATGTGACATTTATTGAAAATGTAAACTTAAATAAGCTACTACACGTGTTTTAGACATAATGTATCGTTTTAGTCACGATTAAGTGACTTTTAGGGTCAAAGAATCAGAACACGTGAATGCCTCATAGAGATAAGTTCGTCATTCTCGATTTTCACTCAATTTCATGCTAAGCGTGTAACGAGATCATTGTTATTGTAAGTTAGCAACACAATCATTACTCATGAGTGTTAATTACCTACTTAGACTCCCTTATTCCTAATTGGTATCTCTTATATTTTTTTTGTCTTAATGATCACGAGGATACATCAATGACTTATGCGTGAATAGAGATTAGGTCCAAAAATAGTGTTTTAACGGTGTAACAAAAATCATCGAATTAATAATTCACCTTAATAGACAACGATGTCAAAAAAATTAAGTCAACAAGAAGGATCGATAAACACGGTTTTATAACGGTTTTGAACATGAAACTTATTACCAAGACTTTAATACGCCCCCTAACGGATGGGCCGTATTATCATAGGTTTACCTCCATCTTTTATTCAATTCCGCCATGGAGCTTTTATTATGACTCCGGTCTTGCCTTGCCTTTTATTTAACTCGCCATGAGGTGTTTATTATGGCCAAAGACATATATCCTCACGCTAAAGCGAATTTTGGATCTTTAAAGCTTCAAAGATTAAGGCTTAATCACTTTCAATTTGGGCATAGATTTCTCGGCCTTGTGAGCTTCGAATTTTTGCTTAATTTTGGTGAGCACTTGAAATCTTATTATTGGGTGAAGCTTTCGATTATTCGGGTTGCCAATACTTCAAAACCATGACGCTGGCGATACGTTAATGTTTTCCCAATTTAATTACATGGAAGCTACTAAATAGAAACCAACAATAGTGACTAATGTAGAGATTTTACTAGTTGAAAGTTCGTTTTCTCGGTGTCTAATCGAATTGATCTCTGGTTAATTGTGCGACTCAGTTGTTCTTGGTGAATCAAATAAAAGAGTTGTCGTTGTCTAAAACTAATTTAAAATGAAAACTTGAAACAAATAAAGATAAAATAAAGATGGTAAAAAGAAACAATCAAAAGATAAAAACTTGGCGAAAAGTAAATTACGAGGAACTTAAAAGGCAAATAAAGTTAATGATGCAAATCAAAACTTAAACTAAAAGGGAAGCAAATAAAAATTCAAATAAAGAAAAAGGCGGGAAAAATAAAGCTTGAAAATAAAAGACAAAAACTTAAAAAGAAAAACCAAAAAAAAAAAAGAACTTGACAGAAACCTTGATTCGGAAGTTTAAAACTTCCGAATGAACAATTGAGTCGGAACTTCAAGACTTCCGAATGAAGCCCCCTTGATCCGGAACTTCAAGACTTCCGAATGAAGCCCCCTTGATCCGGAACTTCAAGACTTCCGAATGAAGAACCCTTGATCCGGAACTTCTAGACTTCCGAATGAAGAACTGATACTTTGATTTTGCTAGGTTCAATTATATGTTCTCGATATCTCCTCGAATTGATCTCGGCTCTAAGTGGAATGATTTGTTCTTGGTTAATAAAAAGATGTTTGGGTTGTTTATCTATTTTAAACTAATAACAATTAATTAAGTGTCGAAGAGTAAACTTAAATTTTTAAAAGATTAAACCAAAAGACGAGCTTAAAAGATAAAAGTTTAAAAACTTAAAGATTATACTAGAAAAATAAATGGACATTCAATAAAAACTAACACTTGGAAAACTTTGTGAAAAATAAGAACTTAATTGGAAAACTACTAAAAGAAAGTAAGAACGGAGAATAGCAAAACAACTCAATCGGAAAAACCAAAAAATGGGTGTAATCGGAATGTATTCCGATCGAATGATCGGAATGTTGAGAATCTACACTGATCGGAATATGGAAAAGTAGGCAGCAATCGGAATACTCTAAGCTATGCAGATCGGAATGTCCTAAAACTTGTTACAATCAGAATGTTTGAAAATTAGACTAATCGGAATATGTTGAAAAAGGGGCAAATCGGAATACATGAAATGAAACCGGTCGGAATACTCTAAACCCTTTTCCGATCATACGATCGGAAAGAAGGGATGGTGCCTGGTCGGAATACCCGATCGGAAAAGGGAATTACCCTTTCCGAAAACTATGCTAAACCAAAACTTAAGAAAGGGAAATAAGCTTAGGGAATAAGCTAACTCCCGAACAAGCTCGAATTCAACAATAAGCTGATCAAAAAAGCACTAAGAACACTTTATCTAAGCTTAAAATAAACAACTTTTAAATCGAATCAATAAAAAGATGAACTTTTCATAAAAACTTTAAAAAAAAGTAAATAAGCTAAATCAACAAATAAGCCAATAAGAACAAGGATCTTAAAGCTTATTCGTGTATAAACTTAAGGAAACATAAAAAGTAATCAACTTTTTAAGCACAAATCATTGATGAACAACACGGATCATACGAGATTTGTACCAAAATCAATCAAAATCAAAGAAAGGAAGGATGAGATTAAAGATTAAAAGCTTGAAACTTGAACTTGATTAATGAAAGATAATACACAAGTTTGATCTTGAAAGAGAAAAAGATTAAATCTAGTGAGAGAAAGTTTTGAACTTTCTCTCTCTAAAACTAAAAACTACCTAAAGACTAAGTCTAAAACTAAGTGCAAATTTTGTGAAGTAAAGTCCTATTTATAGGCAAGTCTTGTGGGCTTTGTGAATGGGCTTGGTTTTGGGCTTCTTTTCATCTTCCTTCTTTAGTCTTCTCGTCTCTTTAAATAAACGTTTCCGACTTTGGATTTTGAGAAGTGTCGGTGAATAATTCCAACTCGTCTTATAATCTTTTATTTAATAGACTCGAGTTCTTCGACATATATGAATCTTCCATCTTTGGCTCTATTCTTCGATAAATCTTCAAATAGGCACAATGACTTCAAATCTTTTGCATCCCTTGGACAATAGATTTCGTCTTGGGTCTTTTTCCTCGATAAAACCCATGCAATCCCATGTTTTCTTCAATATTCATCCGGTTGACTCTGAAAACATAATAAACACAAAAACCACGCATAATTCCAAACAAATGATATTAAATACGTGTTTTGGTCTCGTTTTAGCCAGAGTTAAGTGGTAAAAGGATGGGTGTTTTCACACCTATCAAATCCCCTACACTTAACCATTGCCATGCCCTCATGCAATGCTTAGTGACAAAGCACATTTACACTTTTCTCTTAATCAATCAACCTTGGCCTTATTAATATACTACTAAACAAAAATGAAAGCACTAAGAGAAATTAAAACTTTAATGTAAATAAGAGGATAGAAAATAGCTTACGTGGAAATAACTTGTAAAGAGATCGAGGACTTACATTAGGGCTTCGGTGCTGCGAAGATTTATCACCCTCAAGTTTCACGTTCCCCAAACTAAGCTTAGAAATGAGATCATTGTTATTATAAGTTATCAATTCAAACACTTACACACATGGCCTAATTAAATGCTTAGACTCCCTTATTCCTAGGTGTATCTCTTATATTTTATTTTTGTCTTAGAATGATCATGAAGATGCATTTTTGGACTTATTTCGATAGTTATTTAGGCTGAAAGCAAAGTAGGACGATTTGATCAATAGTTAGCTAAAGGACAAAATCTCTTAAAACTGCTTCTCGGGATATCAAAAAGTTCATATCTTGGCATAACTTGGTTCGCGATTTGAGACCTTTCTCGGGCCGATATTTGGCATGTACTTCATACTTCATATCTTGAGAGACGTTCTTGAGATAATGGTCTTCTCATCGTAATAGAGTTTCTTCACTTGGAGACTTTTGAGGGGTACTCCAACTTTGTTGACCACGACTTCATGATTATTTCTTCAATCTCTAATTGGGATTTCGAGATACAACGATCCGCCTCCTTTTCGGACTTGGATCTATTTATCCTCATACCTTGTTAGGGTCTTTTCGGATAGACTTCTCCATGATCTTTATGGGAGTTGAGTGCTTTTCGTCGTGAGTCTTGATCCTTCATATTGATTTTGGGAATAATGCTTTTCACATCACTTTTGGATCTTCAGCAATAAAATGGAATCCTCATGCCTTGTTAGGGCCTTTTCGGACTCGCCAATCTTCGCGCCCCACTTCATAAGTTATGCCTTTGATATGAACTCTTATCATTACCGAGCAACTTCTAAACGATCTTGGGCTTGAAGCTAAGTAACTTTTCAAATCGTACGACCTTACTTATTGCAGATAAATTATTTAGCAAGTGATGGGAGAATAGGCAAATAATTACACCAAGTGAGCTTGTGTAAGAATACCGACTTATAATTGACTCTATCATTTCTCGTTCTCCACAATTTAAAATCTCAAGTAATGAGACTCGTGGATGCTTAGCCTAATAAACCAATTAAGGTCTACATGGTTAAGGATACTAGCTAGAATAAACTTGAATAAGTCTATTCGGGTTGAGTCAAAATAATCGCAACGGGCCTAATATGTCAAAGACTTCTAAACTAGCTACACCACTTTATTAAAATTTGACTACGGGATATATACATATGAAAGCAACGATAAAAATTTAAAAATTTACGACTAAATGGCCAAAGTTAATTAAAAATTTGAAAAATGTTGAAAAAGATGATTTTCTGGTTAAATGAAGGCATTTTCATGGAAAAGTCCACTTAAAACTTCGATAGAAGTCCCCCCTACACTTAAGATAAACATTGTCCTCAATGTTTAAGCATGTGGGAAAAGTTTCCCCTACACTTAGGACATTGTGCACGTTGGTTAACTCAAGTTAAGGAAGAGACGACTAAAGTGATCAATTTCAAATGTGAGTATGAAGAAAATTGAATCACGATAGTTGAGAGATAGAACCGGATTTCGGATAACACGGGAGCACGGTTCTTCAAAGGTTCCAAGAGTGCACTTATCCCTGTAATCACATCACCACACAAAAACAAACACCTATACAGGCCCCCTACACTTAGGAGGTTAAAACATAAAAGGATAGATACTCGGGTTGCCTCCCGAGGAGCGCTTGTTTTTGATAACCGAGTCACGAGCCTGACTCGACCCAAAATTAGTTCATGGGGAACATGGTGAGGGATGGAATCATCTCGTGAGAGATGTCCTCACCAAAGTACAGCTTCAGACGCTGGCCATTCACCTTGAAATTGGGCCCATTTGGCTGAGAAAGCTCAATGGTCCCATATGGAAAGACGTTGGCGACGGTGAATGGACCAGACCAGCGGCTCTTCAACTTGCCAGAGAAGATCTTCAACCGAGAGTTAAAAAGCAAGACTTGATCACCAACGTGGAACTCTCGGTTCTTGATTTTTGCATCATGAAGGATCTTCGTCTTCTCCTTGTAGATCAGCGAGTTCTCATAGGCTTCATTCCTTAGTTCGTTGAGCTTGTTGAGTTGACTCTTGCGATGATCACCGGATTTGTTGATGTCGAAGTTAGCCCACTTCAAGGCCCAGTGCGCCTTATGTTCCAGCACGATGGGAAGGTGGCATGCTTTCCCGTACACAAGACGATACGGTGTACAACCGATCGGGGTCTTATAAGCAGTACGGAAAGCCCACAGAGCATCATCTAACTTATCGGCCCACGCGGCTCGATGCTCTCCCACAGTACGCTCCAAAATTCGCTTCAATCCACGGTTGGATATCTCGGCTTGTCCATTGGTTTGGGGATAATAGGCGGTGGAAAGACGGTGATTGACACCATACTTAGCCATGACTCTTGCAAATTGATCGTTGCAAAAATGAGTCCCGCGGTCACTGATAATAGCACGAGGAACGCCGAATCTAGCGAACAGCGATTTCAAAAAGTTACAAACCACCCTTGCATCATTAGTAGGTAAAGCTTTGGCTTCAACCCACTTTGAAACGTAGTCAACGGCTACAAGGATGTATTTGTTTCCTTTAGAAGAAGGGAATGGCCCCATAAAGTCGATACCCCAAACATCAAAGATTTCACATTCTTGTATGAAATTTTGAGGCATCTCATCTTTATGTGTGATCTTGCCTTGTTTTTGGCAGGCATCACAACGTTTAACCATCTCGTGAGCATCACGATAGATGGTGGGCCAATAAAATCCCGAGTCAAACACTTTTTTGGCGGTGTAGTTGGGACCAAAGTGACCACCGGTGGGTCCTTTGTGGCAAGCATCAAGGATTTCCAAAGCTGCCGGTCCATCAACACATCGACGAATAATCAAGTCAGCACATTGTTTGAAAAGATACGGGTCATCCCAAAAGTAAGTCTTAATGTCGTTAAAGAACTTCTTCTTTTTCTGGGATGTTAACCCGTCAAAGAGAATTCCACCCGCTAAGTAATTTGCAATGTCCACAAACCACGGGGTTTCATCAGCAGTCGAGTTGATAGACATTAAGGTCTCCAAGAGAAAGGAATCATTGATTTCTTTGTTCGGTTGATCCCCCTGGTAAGGATCCTCAAGTCTACTAAGATGATCCGCGGCTAGGTTTTCAGCTCCTTTTTTATCGCGAATTTCGATTTTAAATTGTTGGAGTAGCAAAACCCAGCGAAGAAGTCTTGGTTTGGAATCTTGCTTTGTCAATAAGTACTTCAGCGCGGAATGATCGGTGTAAACGATTGTTGTGGAAAGGACAAGATAGGGGTAGAACTTTTCAAAGGCATAGACAACAGCTAAAAGCTCTTTTTCGGTTGTCGTATAATGCAATTGGGCCCCCGTCATTGTCTTGCTAGCGTAATGGATTGGTTGGAAGTGTTTGTTCACTCTTTGTCCCAGAACCGCTCCAATAGCAAAATCACTAGCATCGCACATCAACTCAAAGGGAAGCTCCCAATTAGGGGTAACCAAGACAGGTGCCTTAGTTAGCTTATCCTTAAGCGAGTTGAAGGCTTCAAGACACTCTTTGGAAAAGATAAAAGGAGTATCTTTTTCCAAGAGGTGGGTCATCGGGCGAGCGATTTGAGAAAAATCTTTGATGAATCGACGGTAGAAGCCCGCATGACCCAAGAAACTTCTCACACCCTTTACAGTTGAAGGTGGAGGAAACTTAGCGATAACATCGACTTTAGCACGGTCTACTTCAAGACCGGCTTTGGAAATTTTGTGTCCTAGCACGATGCCCTCTTTTACCATGAAATGGCATTTTTCCCAATTCAGAACAAGGCGAGTGTCTTCACACCGCTTAAGCATACGTTCTAAATTGGCAAGGCATGCAGAGAAAGAATCGCCATAAACCGAGAAATCATCCATGAATACTTCCATAGTGTCTTCCACCATGTCATGGAATATAGCCATCATACACCTTTAGAACGTCCCAGGAGCATTACATAAACTAAAAGGCATGCGTTTGTAAGCAAATGTTCCATAGGGACAAGTGAATGTGGTATTTTCTTGGTCCTTGGGATCGATGGGAATTTGAAAATACCCGAAGAAACCGTCTAAAAAGCAGTAATAGTCATTACCAGCTAGACGCTCGAGCATTTGATCCATGAAAGGAAGAGGAAAGTGGTCTTTTCTCGTGGCATCATTGAGCTTGCGATAATCAATACAAACTCTCCACCCAGTAATGAGACGAGTGGGAATCAACTCGTTGTGTTCATTGGGAACAACGGTTATTCCGCCCTTCTTGGGCACACAATGGACGGGAGTTACCCACGGTGAATCCGAAATAGGGTAGATCAAGCCGGCATCTAGAAGTTTGATAACCTCTTGTTTGATGACGTCATGAATTTTAGGATTAACCCTTCTTTGGCTCTGGATTGTGGGTTTGAAGTCATCTTCCATGAGAATCTTGTGAGTACAAAAATTCGGATCAATTCCGCGGATGTCCGAAATTTTCCAAGCAATTACCTTCTTATGATCGTTAAGCACGGCGATGAGGCGAGTTTTCTCTTCATCTTTCAAGTCCTTTGCGATAATGACGGGTGACTTCTTCTCTTCTTCAAGGAACACGTACTCGAGATGAGTCGGCAACTCCTTAAGTTCTAAATCCGGAGGATTTTCGATGGGAGGTGTTTTCAAATTCGGAGCATCGATAGCAATAACCGTGGGAGATGGTGGAGAAAGATTGTCTTCGTTGAGAAGATTTTCAAAGAAATGCATATCTTCATCCCCATCGGTGGGAGAATCATCATTAGCTAAGTTCACATCTCCCATGGCGGCTTCAAGATCTTTCCAAAACAAATCACTTTCTCCAAAGAGAGACAGTGATGAATCAATAGAGGAAACGGTTTCAACATTGGGAAGAGAGGTAGGAATACTTTTGCAAGCATTTTGGAAGTGTTCTTCACAAGCCTCATCAAGAACGTCAATACAATTAACACTCTCGTTGGAATAAGGTTGTTTAGACAACTTTCCCATGTTGAAGACGATTTTATCGTCACCCACTCTCATGATAAGCTCACCGGCTTCAACATCGATGAGAGTGCGACCGGTCCTCAGGAATGGACGACCCACGATCAAGGGAACACGAGGGTCCATCTCGTAGTCGACGACGACGAAATCGGCAGGAAAAGTGAATTTGTCGACTCCTACAAAGACGTCTTCGGCTATCCCCACTGGATAAGCAACCGTACGGTTAGCTAATTCCAAAGTCATTTTGGTGGGGACTAGCTCAAGGAGAGATAATTGCTTCCAAACGCTTAGAGGCATGAGATTAATACTGGCACCTAGATCGGCTAGGGCCATGCAATTCTCTACTCCCGGGAAATTGCAAGGGATTAAGAAACGACCCGGATCACCAAGCTTGGTTGGCAATTTCCTTAAGAGCACTGCATAGCAATTCTCATTAAGTTGGGTGTTGGCAATATCAAGAAGTTTTTCCTTGTCACTCAGAAGATCTTTAAACATTTTCGCGTACTTAGGCATGTGAGCGAGAGCCTCAGCGAAGGAGATGTTGAAATTCAATTGTTTGAACATTTTAAGAAAGTTCGAAACCTGAATATCGTCCTTGCTTTTGAGCTTCTCTTTCCTCAACCTAGATGGATAAGGTATATTGGAAGAAGAGGAAGGCTTTGGGAGAATAGGATCACTCACATCCTTGGGTGGAGGAGGGGTAGAAGGAAGGGGCGGAGAATTTGGGGAAAGAGAAGGATGAGGAATAGGAGCAGGTGACTCGTTCTCCTTAGTCACAATCACCGGTGGAGGTATAGGAAGCTCGGGTTCCTTGGTACCTTTGCCACTGCGAGTGGTGATTGCTTTCATCTCCCCTCTTGGATTCGCAACGGTGTTACTCGGAAGAGTACCCGAAGAAGAGGGTTGATTACCATGGAAGAAACTAGCCATCATGTTTCTTAAGTCATTCGTTTGAGTATCCATAGTGTTTCTCATATCAGCTCTCAGATCGTTCCCTTGTTTCATCAGGTCTGCTTTCAAGTTGCGCACTTCCTGTTGAAGATTTTCCACGATCACATCGTTAGTTCTCATGTAGGTCTGCACTTCTTGGTGTAAAGCGGTGGGTTGGTTGGGAGGAGCATTGTATGCGGGTGGTTGATAAGCAGGTTGCTGGTAAACTTGGTTGTTTCTTTGAGGTGGTTGTTGTTGTTTGTGAGGAGGTATGTATGGTCCACGAGATTGTTGTTGTTGTTGAGGAGGGCGGTTGAGGTTTTGTTGTTGGTTTGGGTTGTTAGGAGGAAAACCGAGTGGTGAGAGGTAGTTGTTAGAGCGGTAGCTAAGCAAAGTACGGTCACCTTGAGGACGGGCTTGATAAGCGGGTTGAGGATAGGTGCCATAAGCTGCATTCACATTTTCAGAAGGGTAGTCTTGGGTGGCAGTACAAGTGGTGTAAGAGTGAGGACCCCCGCAGATTTCACATGTTTGGCTAACAGCATTGACTTGAGCGTCTTTAGCGTTTCTAGCGTTGATGCTGTTGGTGTTGCTGGCGGTTTGGGTAGCAAGCGATTCAAGAAGCGTAGTGATTTTGTCAAGTCGCTTGTCGTTGTCACTAGTACTAGCACTAGCAACATTGGTCCGGACACTCTTGGTTTGCACACGAGACTTATTCTCAATGATATCCCAAGCAGCATTGGAAGTCTTAGCCAAAAGATTACCCCCCCGAAGCACTGTTTAGTGAATCTTGGTCATTCATGTTTAAACCATTATAAAAAGTATTAATTTGATGTACTTTGGTAAAACCATGTTGTGGGCATTTTCTCAAAAGGTCTTTGAAACGGTCCAAAGATTCACTAAACGACTCATCGTACTTTTGTTCAAAGTTGATAATTTCATTCCGCAAAGCGGTAGTACGAGAGGGTGGGAAAAAGTAATTGATAAACTTGGTCTCTAAATCCGTCCACGAGAGAATACTCTGTGGCGGTTCCTTAGCAAGCCAATGTCAGGCTTGTCCCTCTAAAGAAAAGGGAAAAAGTTGTAGACGGATTACCTCTTGTGGAACACCATTGAACTTGACCGTATTGGTGAGTTGCAAGAATCTCTTGACGTGGTCATGTGGATCATCAATGGTACGCCCCAAGAATGGTTGAGCAGAGACCATCTGGATAAAGCCTGATTTGAGCTCAAAGTTGTTGGCTGCAAACGCGGATATAAAAATTGGATCAGTGTTGCCATCTACATGGGCTTGCAGCAGTTCAATCATCGGGCGATTATCCGGTAGAGGCTCATTGTTGTTGTTATTATTCATGTTGTTGAAAGGTGGGTTGTTGTTGTTATTATTATTATTTTGAGGTGGGTTATTGTTGTTGTTTTGTACACCGGCCATGTCTAAGTTATCGAGAGGCTCGGGCTCTTGATAAGACGTTGATCGAGTGCGCATACACCTGCAAAAGAACTAACAAGGCAAAAACAAAACAAAAATATTTTTGGTTTTTATGGTTTTTTTTAGGATTTTTGAAAATTTTATATTTTTTTGTGTTTTTGAAAGTTTTTTATGAAAAATTAACGTTCACGGGGAACGGATCCCAAAATCCAAGTTCTCACAAAAAATTGTTGATCTTAACGAGAAGAGCCGGCAGCGGCGCCATTTGATACTTTGATTTTGCTAGGTTCAATTATATGTTCTCGATATCTCCTCGAATTGATCTCGGCTCTAAGTGGAATGATTTGTTCTTGGTTAATAAAAAGATGTTTGGTTTGTTTATCTATTTTAAACTAATAACAATTAATTAAGTGTCGAAGAGTAAACTAAAATTTTTAAAAAATTAAACTAAAAGACGAGCTTAAAAGATAAAAGTTTGAAAACTTAAAGATTATACTAGAAAAATAAATGGACATTCAATAAAAACTAACACTTGGAAAACTTTGTGAAAAATAAGAACTTAATTGGAAAACTACTAAAAGAAAGTAAGAACGGAGAATAGCAAAACAAATCAATCGGAATAACCAAAAAATGGGTGTAATCGGAATGTATTCCGATCGAATGATCGGAATGTTGAGAATCTACACTGATCGGAATATGGAAAAGTAGGCAGCAATCGAAATACTCTAAGCTATGCAGATCGGAATGTCCTAAAACTTGTTACAATCGGAATGTTTGAAAATTAGACTAATCGGAATATGTTGAAAAAGGGGCAAATCGGAATACATGAAATGAAACCGGTCGGAATACTCTAAACCCTTTTCCGATCATACGATCAGAAAGAAGGGATGGTGCCTGGTCGGAATACCCGATCGGAAAAGGGAATTACCCTTTCCGAAAACTATGCTAAACCGAAACTTAAGAAAGGGAAATAAGCTTAGGGAATAAGCTAACTCCCGAACAAGCTCGAATTCAACAATAAGCTGATCAAAAAAGCACTAAGAACACTTTATCTAAGCTTAAAATAAACAACTTTTAAATCGAATCAATAAAAAGATGAACTTTTCATAAAAACTTTAAAAAAAAGTAAATAAGCTAAATCAACAAATAAGCCAATAAGAACAAGGATCTTAAAGCTTATTCGTGTATAAACTTAAGGAAACATAAAAAGTAATTAACTTTTTTAAGCACAAATCATTGATGAACAACACGGATCATACGAGATTTGTACCAAAATCAATCAAAATCAAAGAAAGGAAGGATGAGATTAAAGATTAAAAGCTTGAAACTTGAACTTGATTAATGAAAGATAATACAAAAGTTTGATCTTGAAAGAGAAAAAGATGAAATCTAGTGAGAGAAAGTTTTGAACTTTCTCTCTCTAAAACTAAAAACTACCTAAAGACTAAGTCTAAAACTAAGTGCAAATTTTGTGAAGTAAAGTCCTATTTATAGGCAAGTCTTGTGGGCTTTGTGAATGGGCTTGGTTTTGGGCTTCTTTTCTTCTTCCTTCTTTAGTCTTCTCGTCTCTTTAAATAAACGTTTCCGACTTTGGATTTTGAGAAGTGTCGGTGAATAATTCCAACTCGTCTTATAATCTTTTATTTAATAGACTCGAGTTCTTCGACATATATGAATCTTCCATATTTGGCTCTATTCTTCGATAAATCTTCAAATAGGCACAATGACTTCAAATCTTTTGCATCCCTTGGACAATAGACTTCGTCTTGGGTCTCTTTCCTCGATAAAACCCGTGCAATCCCATGTTTTCTTCAATATTCATCCGGTTGACTCTGAAAACACAATAAACACAAAAACCACGCATAATTCCAAACAAATGATATTAAATACGTGTTTTGGTCTCGTTTTAGCCAGAGTTAAGTGGTAAAAGGATGGGTGTTTTCACACCTATCAAGAACCCTTGATCCGGAACTTCTAGACTTCCAAATGAAGAACCCTTGATCCGGAACTTCTAGACTTCCGAATGAAGAGCCCTTGATCCGGAACTTCTAGACTTCCGAATGAAGTCTTTTTGGCATGGAAGTTGTGGCTCGTTCGGAACTTTCCTGGGAATACAGTAACAGAAACAAACAAACCCCGAAGAACAGGGAGATACAGTAACAAAGAATCTATCCACAAATTAATCAAAATCAAACAAAAGGTTTAACCAAATTAATAACAAATCATTCAATAATCATAAACAAACAATCTAAATCAACAAACATAACCAAATTAATCAAAACCCACTTGATCAATAATCATAAAAACTCAAGAACATGAACAATGAAGATAAAGAACAAATCAAACAAGAAAGGTAGAAGGAGATTAGCAATAAGATAAAGATTAACAACAATTAAAGGTAAACTTACTTGGAATTAAAAGAGAATTAAAGGTGCGTTACATGAGAATTAAAGTGCATAAAATTAAGGAACAAGAAAATGAAAATGGGGAAGAGAGGCTTCTCAGGCCTCCAACAACTCAACAAAAATGAAGGTGAATACTTTATATAGGGGAATTAAGGAGGAGCTTAGGAAGCTTCCTCCCTCTTTCTTCTTTCTCTTAATTGCACACTTAAGTCCTTGAACTTCTTAATCTTTTGTTAATCTCTTAATACTTGGACTTTGTCTTGGGATTTCTTCAAACTCGTCTTGTAATCTTCAATAAATTAGACTTGAGTTCTTCGGCTTTTAAGTAGACTTCCGTCTTTTGACTTTTTCTTCGATAAATCTTCAGAATTGGTCTTGGACTTCCGTTCTTTTTCCACTCTTAATCTTTCGACTTCATCTTTCGTCTTTCTCCTCAATAAAACCCCGAGAATGCCGTGTTTTCTCCACTTTTTACCTTTTCGTCCTAAATCACAACAAAAACACAAACCACGCGTAATTCCGACATAAATGACATAAAATACACGTTTTTGCTCGGTTTTTATTGTAATTAAGTGGTAAAAAGGATGGGTGTTTTCACACCTATCAAATCCCCTACACTTGACCATTTCGATGCCCTCATGCAATGCTTAGTGATAAAGCAAGGTTTACACTTTCCATCATAATCAACCTACCTTGGCCTTTATTAAATAACTAAGGAAAATCAAAAAGATAAAAAATAACAAGATGCAGCAAGGAAGAAACATGTAAAGAAATCTGAGACTTACATTAGGGCTTGTGTGTCATGAATGTTTATCACCCTCAAGTTTCATGTTCCCCATGCCAAGCTTAAAAACAAGATCATTGTTAGTATAAGTTAGCATAACAAACATTTACTCATGCGGTTCAATTAATCACTTAAACTCCCTTATTCCTATGGGTATCTCTTATATTTCATTGATGTCTTGAATGATCACGAGGATGCATTGTTGACTTATTTCAATAATTTATTTAGGCTGAAAGCAAAGTAGGACGATTTGATCAATAGTTAGCTAAAGGACAAAATCTCTTAAAACTGATTCTCGGGATATCAAAAAGTTCATATCTTGGCATAACTCGGTTCACGATTTGAGACCTTTCTCGGGCCGATATTTGACATGTACTTCATACTTCATATCTTGAGAGACGTTCTTGAGATAATGGTCTTCTCATCGTTAATAGAGTTTCTTCACTTGGAGACTTTTTAGGGGTACTCCAACTTTGTTGACCACGACTTCATGATTATTCTTCAATCTCTAATTGGGATTTTGAGATACAACGATCCGCCTCATTTTCGGACTTGGATCTATTTATCCTCATACCTTGTTAGGGTCTTTTCGGATAGACTTCTCCATGATCTTTATGGGAGTTGATTGCTTTTCGTCGTGAGTCTTGATCCTTCATATTGATTTTGGGAATAATGCTTTTCACATCACTTTGGATCTTCAGCAATAAAATTGAATCCTCATGCCTTGTTAGGGCCTTTTCGGACTCGCCAATCTTCGCACCCCGCTTCATAAGTTATGCCTTGGCTATGAACTCTTATCATTACCGAGCAACTTTTAAACGATCTTGGGCTAGAAGCTAAGTAACTTTTCAAATCGTACGACCTTACTTATTGCAGATAATTTATTAGCAAGTGATGGGAGAAGAAGATCATAATTGACTCACATAAGTTAATGAGAGAATACCAAACTTGTAACCAACTCTATCATTTCTCGTTCTCCACAATTTAAAATCTCAAGGAATGAGACTCGTGGATGCTTAGCCCAATAAACCAATTAAGGTCTACACGGTTAAGGATACTAACTAGAGTGAACTTGGATAAGTAAACTCGGGTTGAGTCAAAAAATTCACAACGGGCCTAATATATCTAAGATAACTAAACTTGTTAAAACCATTTTATTAAAATAAGAGAAAAATAGCAAAAATAAAGGGAACTACAACTAGGCCAAAATAGATTAAAAATTTTGAAAAATGTCGAAAACTCGATTTTCCGGTTAAAATAAGGACAAATACAAGGAAAAGGCCACTTAACTTCGATAGAAGTCCCCCTACACTTAACATAAACATTGTCCTCAATGTTTAAGCATGTGGGAGTAAACTCTCCTACACTTAGGACATTGTGCACGTTGTTTAAATCTCGCTAAGGAAGAGACAACTAAAGAGATTCCTATTTGAATATTGAGAAATATAAAATAGTGAATCGAAAAGAGTTTAGGATAGAACCGGGAAGAAGGGAACACAGAATCACGGTTCGTCAAAAGTCATCAAGAGTGTGTATTTGAAGCTCTAATCCCTGCACATGATAAGAAAGAGAACAAGAAACACCAACGGGGCTCCCCCTACACTTATGATGAAAATAGATAGATAATTGGGTTGCCTCCCAAAAAGCGCTTGTTTTTGTTGACCGAGTCACGAGCCTGACTCGTCCCCGAATTAAATGGTCCATGGGGAAACCTCGAATGTGATACCGGGATCAAAGACCTTGTCCTCGTTCCCGGAGGACATCAACAAAGGAGAGGCGGGGGGATAAGTCTTGAAAGGGAGAAAGGTCCTTTCAACATACGTATAGTAAGTGAATTCAAGATCCACGGGAGGTGGGTTGGGTATAGTAAGCACATTGTCCTCCCCCAAAGACAATGGATGCTGAGCAAACGGCAAAGCCGTAATGGTATCAATCATAGCATAATCAATGTCACCTCCCGGATCAAAGCACTCATCCTCCGTGATAGTGGCTAAAAGGGAGGATAGAAGGTGCTCGGGAGGTGGACTTGGGTCAATACTTTCCTGCAGCAAATTATCAAAAATAATGTCCCCCTCCGTGTTAGAGTCATCAATACCTGGAGGGATAGAGTGGATATCGATTTCTTCCAGCAATGGGTCATTATCTTCAACGGGAGGAATAGATGGAGGTAAAGACTTGGAAAGAGAAGGAGAAGTCAACGCTTCGATTTGAGCAATAAGAAGGTGCACTTTCCGTAATCCATCGCGAAGAAGCACGTCTTCCACCTCATCCACAAGATCATGTTCATCGGTGAACTGCTCGTAAACCAGAGAGATAAATCGTCATCGTCTGCATCTCCCGGTGGAGATTGAGAAATTTCAAAAGTGAAATTCTCATAGCAGAGAGAAGAATCGACATCACTAGGATTGACCTTGTCCGTAAGAGCAACGTCGTCCTCAGGCTCCATAGCAGGTAAGTCACAAACCTCATCATCCAATACTTTGTTGAGACCAACATCACTAAGCTCATTCAACGAATCTAGATCCTTAGATGCAGTACGAACATCGAGAGTAGGGGCAGTAACTTCAGAAGATGAGTTGAAAGTGCATACAACATCATCGTCATCATCATCATAATAGTATTGACGCACAAGCGGAGGGGTATAATCACTAAGATTAGATACTTGCTCTTGTTGCAGTCGCTTTTCCTCCGCCCATGCTTCTTTTGTAAGGACAACAGCTTCTTGAAGTTGCAGAATGATGGAGTGTAGTTCGTCATTCAAAGTAGTGCGTTGTGGATCAAGACTAGTTTGCTGAGAGGATTGATGATTGAGGGTGTGATGTGGGGGTTCATAGTTATGAATATAGCACGGATGTGGCTCATAATCAGTCATCGGTTGAGAAGAATTATAACACGGATTTGGTTCATAATAATCCATCGGTGAAGAAAATTGAGGACACGGATCTGGCTCATAATAATTCATTGGTTGACAATAAGAGGTATCGTGAGGACCCCCCACAGTTGTTGCAAAATGGGTAAGGAGAAAAATCAAGTGCGTCTTGTGGATAGCTATTATCATTGTTATAATTGTACCCTGGTTCTTGCCCGTGACCATACGGGTATCGAACCAGGCACGAAACATGCCAATGAGAATCGCTTCCACAATAGATGCACGGGGGAACAGGAGGTGGGTTCAAAAAGAGTGAATTAGTCGATTTGCACAAGGGACAAAATCCGAATTGTGTGTAGTCGATATCGTTTCCACACCGCTCACATGTACACCATTGACAAGAGTTGTTCCTAGATAATTGTTTCCCACACCGGACGCAATGGACATAAAAATCCATAAAGAAAGATAGATAAGCAAGAAGAATATTTTTGGTGCAAAACTTTGAAAAAGAAATGCTTTTTATGATTTTTCAAATGTTTTTGAGATTTTTGAAAATTTTTGGACACGAAAAATGACGTTCACGAGTGAACGGATCCCAAAAGCCAACGCGTCTCTCACAAAAAACCGTTAATCTTCACGAAAAGAGCCGGCAGCGGCGCCATTTTAATGTAGAGATTTTACTAGTTGAAAGTTCGTTTTCTCGGTGTCTAATCGAATTGATCTCTGGTTAATTGTGCGACTCAGGTGTTCTTGGTGAATCAAATAAAAGAGTTGTCGTTGTCTAAAACTAATTTAAAATGAAAACTTGAAACAAATAAAGATAAAATAAATATGGTAAAAAGAAACAATCAAAAGATAAAAACTTGGCGAAAAGTAAATTACGAGGAACTTAAAAGGCAAATAAAGTTAATGATGCAAATCAAAACTTAAACTAAAAGGGAAGCAAATAAAAATTCAAATAAAGAAAAAGGCGGGAAAAATAAAGCTTGAAAATAAAAGACAAAAACTTAAAAAGAAAAACCAAAAAAAAGAACTTGACAGAAACCTTGATTCGGAAGTTTAAAACTTCCGAATGAACACAATTGAGTCGGAACTTCAAGACTTTCGAATGAAGCCCCCTTGATCCGAAACTTCAAGACTTCTGAATGAATCCCCCTTGATCCGGAACTTCAAGACTTCCGAATGAAGAACCCTTGATCCGGAACTTCTAGACTTCCGAATGAAGAACCCTTGATCCGGAACTTCTAATTTGCCAAATGAAGAACCCTTGATCCGGAACTTCTAGACTTCCGAATGAAGAGCCCTTGATCCGGAACTTCTAGACTTCCGAATGAAGTCTTTTTGGCATGGAAGTTGTGGCTCGTTCGGAACTTTCCTGGGAATACATTAACAGAAACAAACAAACCCCGAAGAACAGGGAGATACAGTAACAAAGAATCTATCCACAAATTAATCAAAATCAAACAAAGGTTTAACCAAATTAATAACAAATCATTCAATAATCATAAACAAACAATCTAAATCAACAAACATAACCAAATTAATCAAAACCCACTTGATCAATAATCATAAAAACTCAAGAACATGAACAATGAAGATAAAGAACAAATCAAACAAGAAAGGTAGAAGGAGATTAGCAATAAGATAAAGATTAACAACAATTAAAGGTAAACTTACTTGGAATTAAAAGAGAATTAAAGGTGCGTTACATGAGAATTAAAGTGCATAAAATTAAGGAACAAGAAAATGAAAATGGGGAAGAGAGGCTTGTCAGGCCTCCAACAACTCAACAAAAATGAAGGTGAATACTTTATATAGGGGAATTAGGGAGGAGCTTAGGAAGCTTCCTCCCTCTTTCTTCTTTCTCTTAATTGCACACTTAAGTCCTTGATCTTCTTAATCTTTTGTTAATCTCTTAATACTTGGACTTTGTCTTGGGATTTCTTCAAACTCGTCTTGTAATCTTCAATAAATTAGACTTGAGTTCTTCGGCTTTTAAGTAGACTTCCGTCTTTTGACTTTTTCCTTGATAAATCTTCAGAATTGGTCTTGGACTCCCGTTCTTTTTCCACTCTTAATCTTTCGACTTCATCTTTCATCTTTCTCCTCGATAAAAGCCCGTGAATGCCGTGTTTTCTCCACTTTTTACCTTTTCGTCCTAAATCACAACAAAAACACAAACCACGCGTAATTCCGACATAAATGACATAAAATACACGTTTTTGCTCAGTTTTTATTGTAATTAAGTGGTAAAAAGGATAGGTGTTTTCACACCTATCAGTGACTAAACTGCTAAATCAATATTTATTAACAATTTGTTAGCCTAAAACTATTAAGTCAAACAAAAATGCTCGGTCATATGTTTATTATATATCGTATTTTAGAACGTTGTAATAGGTAGTATATTAGTCGTGTTCTACGGGCTTAACTTTGGGCTAAAGTTCATTAATAAGTAACAAAAGCCCAAAAGGAAAGCCCGGCCCAAACCATATATTCCATAAAGAAGCCCGCATGTGGGTGGACTATATATACCATTCCTAGCATGTTAGGAAGGGTGTTGGTTCATTTTTATTCTCAGTTCTCTTAATCTAATATCACCTAGTTCCAACCATTTCTCTCTACTTTCTCTCTAGAATTTATCTTCTTCATCTATTTTCTTTCTTAAATTCGTGTTATATCATCTAAATATAAGGGACACCATGTGGTATCAATCGCCATGGGGTAGTTCTTGTGATTCGTTGTTGCTATTATATTGGGTTCATGTGATTTACACCTAACATCATTCCGAATTCAAGTTTTTCTTGTATTTTTCGTGCATTAAATCTTCCTCTATTCATCTCTACATCTTTAATACGTGTGGTAAGATTTTGGTTACATTTGTTTGGTTAGAATCACGAATTCCAAGGTAAAAATCCATTCTTTCTTGTTGCTTCCAAGTCTCGGATTCTTTTTGTGCTCGATTTGATTGTTGCGATTGCATAAACCCTGGGGGTTTCTACTTGTGATCCAAGGTCACGATCACCTCCTACGATCACTCAGTACGATCTGCGAGTACAATCACTTAGTACGATCGGTGTGTATGATCGTTGGATACGATCACCAGTACGACCAAGTGAGTACGATCCAAGACTGCAATCAGACTATGATCATAGAGTAAGATCAGACTGCGATCAGACTACGATCATAGAGTACGATCAGACTGCGATCACACTACGATCCTAGAGTACGATCAGACTGCGATCTAAGAGTGAGATGGGTGACATTGCGATGGACATTTAAATCTTGTTCGAGTATTTTTTAGACTTAGCCACTATCTAGACTAGTCTCGGAAGGTAGTTTACACGAAGATAAAAAAAAAAGTGTTAAAATTTTTAGGTCAAGTAAAATCAAATTTTTTCCATACTAGTTTTAGGCTATTTCTAGCTCGATTTCAAAGTTTGGCGATTACAAATTTTTAGGTCTACCGTTTTGTCGGACTTGGGAATTTATTGTCGGACTGAGAAAAAATCGCAATTTTTGGAATTTCAACAACCAAACAATCACAACACAACTACTTAAGATCCACATTCGATTCATCATTTCAGAGAATATTCAGATGGATTCTAATGCCGAATATCGTGTGACGAACAACAACATAATGGTGGCAGGTAACAAAAAGAGACCACCAATGCTTGTGTCGGGTCAATATGATCAATGGCAATCCCGTTTTCTACGTTATCTTGACACAAAACCAAACGGTGATGCTTTAAGGCAATGTATTTTGGAAGGACACTATAAACTCTCAAGGATTCAAGTTCCTAGAGTACCAGCCACAGACACTACTGAAGAACAACCAGTTTATGAGCGTGATGAAAAAAGGAACGACCTCACACCAGAGAACCGTGCTTTGTTTGATGTTGAGAAAGAAGCAATCTACTTAATTCTTAGTGGAATTGGAGATGATATTTATCCCACGGTTGATGCATGCCCTACTGCTCAAGAAATGTGGACGGCTATTGAAAGATTGCAACAAGGTGAATCACTTAACAAACAAGATGTGAATACTAAGATGTTTTGGAACTTGGGCAAGTTTACATCAAAGGATGGGGAATCAATTGATTCTTATTACTCCCCTTTCTACAAAATGATGAATGATATGACCCGAAACAACTTTGAAGGTCTACGAGATCATTGGCCTATTCTATATGATAGATTTGATGGATTAATATGGTTGATTTAGATGATAAACATAAAGAGATGAAGGAAGGAGATGAGGGATTAGAGAGAGAAAGGAGAGAAAAGGGGAAAACTAGAGAGAGAAAATAAAGATGGAATGATTAAGTGTGAAATGACAATCAACAAGCCCTCCTAACATGCTAGGAGGGGATATATATAGCCCACCCTACATGTGGGCTATATGGACTATACATAAAGTAAATAGAGCACGAGCCCGTTACATAATTATCGTTGGAGCGACCGATCCTTCATAAATACGTAAAAACGTATTTCTAACAATCTCCCCCTAAGGGAGGTCGCTCCAAGAAACAAAGTTCTAAATAGTCTATAACTCGTGATCTATGCTAACTAAGATGTGACCGAGACTTTATTGGGAAAAACATATTTCCAACAATCTCCCCCTAAGGGAGGTCACATCTTTTTACAAAATCTTAAACCTAGCATCTATGCTTGAGTCTTCGATCTTGTTCTTGTGAATATGCTTGATGTGATCTTTGACTTTAGTCTTGAGCATGTTTCCTTGCCTTGACCTTGTGCATTCTTCACTTGTGATATTTGCCTCTTTGTGACTTCATGTTCCACATACTTATACTTTTAAATTCTTGAAAGCTTCAGAGTTTGATACAGCGGAAGACTTGACCTTCAGGCTTTCTTGAATTTGTTGAAGTACTAATTGTATGTAGTATAAGCATGTGGTGACGACTTCTTCTGGATTGTACACCGCAATGCCACCTTCTTGTTACGCTGCATAAGACAGTTAGCAACAAAACAATATACACGGATGAAATGGCCTTGAACATTTCATTCTAATTCGGTAGCAATTTACCTCCGGTCGGTGAAGACCGTTGGACGATATTAAATATTGTACTTGTGGCAGGTAGTTTCAATAAAGAACCTCCTTGACAAGATTTCGCGGGTAAACCCGTTCTCTTTACTCGACCGTCCAAAGCTGACTGCGAACGTAAAGAGTGGATCATTTGGATAATATTATCCGCATGATTTGAAGCCGTCAATTCATGTTCCTGGAACAAGTGAAGTTCAATTAAGAACCGCACCATCGTTGCTTTCCAGTTGTCACTAGCTTGATTCATATAGAATCTTGCAAGTTACCTACCAAGTGCTGTTTGATGTTAACACTAGAAGGATTTCCATTCGTCACTGTAAATACTTAATAGTATTACTCTGAATGTTCTGGCAAGATCATTAAGATATTGCGTAGAGGCCTGGAACGTGTTTAAATTCA
Organism: Glebionis coronaria; assembly: GCA_025667525.1. Taxonomy (NCBI): domain Eukaryota; kingdom Viridiplantae; phylum Streptophyta; class Magnoliopsida; order Asterales; family Asteraceae; genus Glebionis; species Glebionis coronaria. The sequence continues at coordinate 178,149,865 of CM046874.1, forward strand.
TTTAAGAATTAAACCACTGTTGCTTTCCAGTTATCACAAGTTTGATTCATAAAGAATCGCACAAGTCACCTACCATGAGCTTTTTGATATTCACTCAAGAAGGATTTCCATCTTCATTGTAAATACTTTCGTATTACTCCGATGTTCAGGCAAGATCATGAAGATTTTGCGTAGGACTCTTAAGATCTTTCTTACTTTTCACAGTGTGTGAAGAAGCAAGGAAATATGAAAGTGTGTCCTAATGAGATATTTGATGATCTCAAATGGCTCTAGACTCGATCGTGCATTTTGGATTTTAGTGATCGGAGGCTGGAGAGGAGTGCCACCTTTTCAATACCAGTCTATTCGGAGTGAATAAACCAATAGATAGCGTGTTGATCTCCGTGTGATTAAAACAAATACCTTTTGAGAGATATTTGAGTTAGCTGGGAAGGGTTGTGCATTGCATCACTGGGTCCATGACGTCTTTCTTCAATATCAAGAATCATTAGCAAAAATGACCTAAATAGCATATGTATTGACCCGGCTTCTGCCTAAAGTTGTAAGGAGGGCTTCTTTCTTTACACCCTTTATCTTTACATTTCTTTTTCATTCTTCAACCCCTTCAATGCTTACCAATACGTCATCACTAGCACCTTGTTGTGATTGTTCCAGTGCTAACTTATGTACTTGGTCGGCATTCAGCTACGTTCACAATCTTTCTCCATCTTTCCTAAGGACTACTATTTCTAGCTATGGAATGTCCTTGGGAAGATTCCTCCGGTTATAGAGAAATCATTGGACTTTAACCTATCCTACCATCCTTATGTCACCACAATCTTCACCGTCGTGAATAGAGATGTTTTGGGTAAGTGTATGTCACCATGAAATCCATTTTGAAGTGCAAATCCATTTTGCTCCCCCTTAACATATGCTACGATATCCGAAAACATTTTGCACATGTCGGGATGAGCTATCACGTTAAGTCAAACCATTTATGATTGATCATATCCCATATTAAATCACATTTTCTCCCCCATATTAAAAATATTAACCCAATCGATGTTTTTAATATCAATTGATTTAATAGCATTTTAAGAAAATTTGGGAAGAAAAATGCAAGTCCAATTATCTTCATGAATTACACAAGCTCCCCCTCAAATTAATGAGGGTGTGCTGAAACGTAAAATAAATACCTTTTAAACACAAGTGTAAGGTATTTATCACGTGCAAAGATCATATATGATAATGAATTCACAAGATTAATAATTTACGAGGTAGGACCTGAATGATGGAGAACATCATATGAAAGAATCACATGGTTCTTGTTCACGAATGTTGGTCTCCTCGTCACGTTCCCGAGAAAATTAATTCCCGTTGTTGAGTAAAATCTTTCAGGTGAAATGCTTGACTTGATTATGAAAAGCGGGTTGCTATCTGAAATAATAGCAAACCATATGGAGCATGTTTTAAATCTTTTAAACTTCTGCTCGAACTTTATTTACAACCCCGTGTCATTATTGAATGACATTTCTAGGTTCGTAAATATTATCGATTCCAGAAGACATGCTCGTTTTATATCAAAACGTTTTTGAACACACAATTTTGAAAGATTTAGAAAAATCTTTTGAGAAATTCTTGAAAAATTGTGTTCAAAGTTTTGAAAAACAATTACTTGAGCTTAAGATGTTGAATATCTTAAAAGCGAGCTCAAGTCCGAGAAGTTGTGAACTTCCCGTTGTTAAGGATAAGTTACCATCGGCGATAAACTTTCCTTTTATCTGAAGGACGAGTCCTAAGCTGACATTTACTTAGAAGTCGTTTTTCATGAGCTTGAAAACTTTGACTGTTTTAACGGAAAGCTCATGACCGAGAAAGGTTAATTTCTCGTTATGAAGAAAAGTTCTCTTATTTAAAAGATACACTTTCCTTTCTGAGCTTAAAACTTCGAATGTTTTAATACAAGCTCATGACCGAGAAAGGTGAATTTCTCGTTAAGAGGATAAGTTATCATAAAAGATAATCTTTCCTTTATTTTAAGTTCGAATTACAGTCTGACATTTAACTGTAAGTCATTGTGCATGAGCTTAAAAACCTCGAATGTTTTTAATTTTAGCTCATGCCCGAGAAAACTTAATTTCTCGTTGTTAGGATAAATTTATCATCGGCGATAAACTTTCCTTTCTTTGATGCACGGGTTACCATCTGATATTTAATGATAAACCACTTACACGAGCTTAAAACCTTTGAATGGTTTTAGGGTAAGCTCGTGTCCAAGAAAACTTAATTTCTTGTTAAGAGGGTAAGTTATCGTTGCGTGGATAAACTTCCCTGTCTTTGAAGTCCGGGTCGTCGTCTGTCATTTAACGAGGAGCCATGGTGCATGAGCTTAAAAACTTGGAATGTTTTTGATATAAGCTCATGTCCGAGAAAAATTAATTTCTCGTTGTTAGGATAAGTTTACCATCGGCGATAAACTTTCCTTTCTTTGAAGATCGAGTTATAGTCTGTGATGTGACTATAAGTCCTTGTGCATGAGCTTAAAAACGTGGAATGTTTTTAACATAAGCTCATGCCCGAGAAAAATGAATTTCTCGTTTTTAGGATAAGTCATCATCGGGATGAACTTTCCTGTCTTTGGAGATCGAGTTACAGTCTGTAATGTGACTGTAAGTCCTTGTAAGCTTTAACCATGAATCCCCTGAGATACTAGTTTCTCTGATATCTGTTTCTTCAGCAACCAAACTCTGAGAGTGTCCTTAGTTAAATGGTATACAATGATTGGACCGCTTCGTTCTTTTGGAACATCAACTTTGGTACCTGCATTCTTATTAGGAGTTTGTATACTTTTGCATGGGTTAGAGATATCTATTTTAGAAGCACGTGGGGGTTCACGGTTTTCTTTTCTTGTGTCAGAGGTGGCCTGAGGAGATGATTCACTTGTCTTAGTGGGCAAACGTTTCCTTTTATAGAAAATCTTAAGTTCAGGCTTAAGTGATGTATCATCCTTTGCAATTTCCTCCCTAGTAGTCTTCGTAGAATCAGAGACTATCCTAGTTAAAGGGCACTCGTTTCCTACAAGAGTGAAAGTTCTACCAGTGGGGCGCCACATTTTACCAACGGGTTTGATTTTTGCAACCCACTGGGATTTAAGTCTAGCACGGGAGTTCACCTCATTAAGCAATTTTTTGATACAGGAGTCATGATTTACCGTAAAGACACATTTTCTACATGTTTTACAAGTAGCATATTTAATGTCCGAGTAATTCCTAGATGATTGATCGACGCTCCTAGGAGATGACATGCTACGGTTAGCAGTGTTGGGTAATCTAAAAGGCATCTGACTAGGTTGGACATTGTGTGACAACCGTGGTTTTGAGGTTCGTTACTTGGTCTTACTTTTAGGTTATTTTTATGTGTGCTTATTTTATTTGTGTGTTTACGTGTTTATTTTGTGTGAACGAGGTTGATGTGGTTATCGTTTATGAGTATAGAGTACTCATAAGTAAATCGAGGAACGGTTATTTCATGTTCATGAGCTCACAAGTGGTGACTATGAAATGAAATAGTGATATTTTGGTGTTTACGTATACGTATATGTATTATAGAAAATTGTATTTTTTACGATTTACGATTTAGCATTTAGAGGTCTCGGATGAGGTAATTAGCCATATGGATATTTTTCGGGATGGTTTTAAGTCATTTAGGACTTAGTTATAAAGTTTATTTCAAAATTTGAGATTTTCTATAAAAGTGTATATTTTACGTCTTTTACGGTAAACGCGTAAATTTGACTAGTTTTACGGTTTTGAAGTTTTGGGAGTTTTAGGAGCTGAAATAAATTAAGGTAAATTAAGGTAATATTAATAAGATATTAATTAACAATAAAAAGAAAAAAAATAAAGAAAAAAAAACGAAATTAGGGGTGTTTGGGTCGGTTTAGAAGAGAAAAAAAAAAGAAAAAGAGGAAAAAAAGGAAAGTGGACTTATACTTGGACTAGGATTTTATGTACACCCTATATATTATATTATTTACTACCAAAAAGATCATAAATCCCTGGAGACAAATAAAAATTCGTGAGTTTCATAGAGGAGAATTAGGGTTCTTCATAAAAATTAGGTTTTCTTCATCTTCCATTTTTCTAAAGGTAAAACCTTCAAAACCTTTTTCAATTAAATTGTTTTTATGTTTTCTTTAATCATCTTATGATGGATTTAGGTTAGGGTTTAATATAAAAACAGTAAGTTAATGTTGTATTAATCATAATATGATGATTACATAAATTAGGGTTTGTAATTAGAGGGATTAGGGTTAATTAATGAGGTTGATTTTCTTAAACCCGTTTTTAAAAACTGGGCAGAATTTTGGTGTCATTGTTTTGATCATATCTAGAGTTCTAGGAACATTCAAGATGAGATCAAGCTAGCCCTGGATAGGTAATTGAGTTGGCTTTCTAAATCAAGAAACGATAACTAAATTGGAGGTCGGGAAGTGGGTCAAAAACAGGTTACAACAGTCGGAGGTCAAAACAGTTTTGAATTCAGCCTGTTTTCTTTTTAAGTTTTGGGTTGTTTGGGGTACTTAGGATTGCATTGGGATCTTCTCACGAACATGAGAGATGGTTTATATATTTTAGTAAGTATCTGCACTTGGGCTAAGGTTGTGGTTTAGGGTAAGACCCCTTAATGGTAACAAACTTTTAGTATGTTTAAAATCAGGAAATCTGGAATGACAAAAGTAGATATATGTATATCGGGGCCTTAACAGTAGCTTTAAGGTTAGGTCAAGTGAGAGTTGTTAGCCAACATATTTAAGGGTATGAATATTCCTTTTACAGAAACCATGGGTATGTTTAGGTAGGCGTTTGGCTTATAGTTTTGAGACCTAATACTGGGACTGTTTTTGGTAAAATGTTAACGGGATGTATTATGGAGTAAAACAAGTTAAGGGCTTTATAGAGGGGTGTAATGGGATGCTTAGAGCATTTAAATGAGGTATATATATGGTAGTAGGTTATATGTACATCATAGGTTGATAAGCCATCTTAGTGATTGGGTCATGTATTGATTGTGTGTTTTTGGTTTGTTAGCTTGTTGCTAGTGCGAGGACTCGTGAAGAAGCTATCAGGTGAGTTTCATAGTCCCATATTTACTATTGATTTTGACTTCCAGATGGGATGGAAGAGACATTGTGTTGAATTATTTTCTAAATTAATGCTGTGAATGTTTTTAAGGTTTGAGATGGACTTGTGTGTACATTTATGTGATTAACTGCTATGTGATTCTTGTTTGTGTATGATCTGGATTGGAAAGGTACATAGGTGTATGGGCGCCTATGGGACCAATGGTTTGACAAGGTAGTGGCCTTGTGGTTTGAAAAGGTAGTGGCCTTGTGGTTTGACAAGGTAGTGGCCTTGTGGTTTGACAAGGTAGTGGCCTTGTGGTTTGCCAAGGTAGTGGCCTTGGGATAGGTACATAGTGTGATCATCTATGGTACCATGTTGTTTGGCAAGGTAGGAGCCTTGGTTTTGGTTTGAAATGTTTGATCTTGAATTGTTAGTTGTTAATACATAATTGTAGCGCATTGTCCATATGTTTTTAAAGTTGGATATTGTTCACAGCTTATGACTTATTTTGTGTTGGAGTCTAAACCTATGACTCTCACCAACTTTATGTTGACGTGTTTTAGTGTCTCTTTCAGGTGATAACGTGGTTAAGCATGAGAACTTATGTGGCTAGGATTGGAGTCGAGTAGGAATGCATTTAGAAGGAGATCCCCGTTCCTTCTTAGTTTATTTTGTTGTTTGTTTCTTTGAGTGATATTATGAACCTATATGTTGATTGTTAGTGTTATTTGTTTGTCTTGGGTAAGAGGTAGGACTGTTACCTACTTACATAGACTCCTGCATTGTTGAGATGTTGTCATGACATTGTGTCGCCATTTATGTCATTATATTTTTCATTTTAGTTTTCTCTATAGAGACACCGTTTGTTGTGATGATATCCATACGTCGCACCCCATATTCCGCCATGGTGGGGTGTTACAGAATGGTATCAGAGACAATGGTTATAGAGAATTAGGTTGCCTAGTCGCGTAGCCTAGTCTATAGCTTAAGGGTCCCTGCATATAGGCGTCATAGGAGTATGTGTGCATTTTATTATAATTGATGTGTTTGAATGTTATTTATTGTGATGTTTTGACTGGTATGAATTGAGCCATAGTAAATTCATATTTAGCCACATGTTATTTTCTTTTCAAGTTGTGAGTAGTGCGGGTTGAACCATAATCATCCACGCTAGTCATTGCCGTATTTTGCTTATATTGTGCATTATAGTACATAATTTGTTACATAGTAGTTTCTAACTTTTATTGGGTTATTTTATGTACTTGAGGTATGTTTTTTTTTGTCTTTTGATGTTTAAGTCATGTTCCCTAAGAATTATGTGGTTGTTCGAGTTAGGAGGAGTAGGTGGATATGAAGGATTTTAAGCGGTTTCCACTCTTATGGGCGACATGACTTATAACTGATTATGTTTTGTTTTGGATTTAGTCTATACTGTTTTAGCTAGACTATGGATTTTTATATTCCAAGAGTTTTACTATGTTATTTTAATAAATGGAGTTTTGGATCTTATTGTTATGTGGTTATGAGCTTATGTGAGTAGATGGATTTATGTGTTATTTGTTGTATTGATTCTTATAAGTGTCATCATAGGAGGGAGTGCATTGGGGAAAGGGTAATTGTATAAGTATGGTGGCCAACATAGTTATACAAGTACCACAACTTCAATGGGTTCCCAAGTATGGTTGCATGAAAGAGGGTTAGTACATGCTTGTATATGATGAGATGTAGATTTTGGGTATACGTATAATATATGGGTTTATGTAATGGATGCCTATGATATGGCTATTATTCTTTTTGTCTTATATGTTTTGGGTTATAGTTGTGTTGTGTGATTATGGGGTCACACGATATGGTTTGGTTTTGGAGGTAGGATTTATGCCTTGTTGTGGCACGGTGAGATGGTGATTACTCGTATGGAAAAACGAGCGTATAAAGCGATTGATTGACTTACGTGTATGATAACGAGTATGTTTGGGGGATTCAATAGGTATACATATGCGGATGTATATATACTACTGTGTGTTAAGTTATGGTATATGGTCGTTCACTAGTTATTATAACTTGAACGTACCTTGTGTTTGTTCGTGTTTTATGGTGCTGGAGTTTGGTGGAGTTTCAACGACGTTTTGAATCTTTTGAAGTGTGTCTTGTGGCGTATTCTTTGAGTTCGTATTTCACGTGTACGTTTTAAAATTGTGTTCTTGGTTTTAAGTCTGTTGAAATAAATTGAGATTTCTTTTGGGATAATGAAATCTTTTAGGTTGAGTCTTACATTTCTGTTGGTTGGTATATGGAAAAAGGGGGACTTGGAAATCTATATAGGGTTAGATAATTGGTTGTATTCGGTAAAATAAGGGTAAGGTGTTGGAGTCGTGTTTGAAACAGGATGTAACATAAGATTTCTTTTAATAAACACTTCTTTATTTCAAATTCTAAAAGACTTTCTTTAAAATAAAGCGAAGTAAAATTTCTTTCTACTTATATAGTTTATATAATTGGGTATAACCGATTCACGTCATATATAATTATTAAAACAAGGTTAAATGGAGTCTATGAATATTTCACATACAATTATATCTTTCATTGAAAAGGATTGCATTGATCACTAAGTCTATTCTTTAGTTTTTAAAACAACTAGCATAAAATTGTTTTGGTCATAACTTGTTCGTTTTTAAAGCTTTTTGGGTGATTCAAAAGCCTAAAATTATGTACTCGGAACGTACTTTTCAAATATCCAGAATGTATAGTCATGGGAGGTCAGTGGACTGGTCGGAATTGTTGTAAAAGTGTCGGGTTCAAGGTTGAGTTTGAATAGTAGTTTTATTTTTATGATTTGGGATGCACAGGATACCTAGTCTTTCAGTTGAGTTTTGAGATCGTCTAGAAGGTTGTTTGTTGATGGTTTGAGTCACATAGATGTGGGGAGGAGAAAAAAATAAATAAATAAAAATATATTCTTTTAGAAAAGCCGATTTTTGCACGGTTTAAATAATATGTCGCGGGGCGTAATATGTTTGGTTGCCATTGGGTGTTTCTTGGATTATTTTTCGTTGTTATGGGTCATGTTGAGTTGATACACATTTTGGGTTTGAGTTTTATTTGGAGTCTTGTGGTTTTGATTTGTTTTAATTGGTGCACGTGAAATGTCGTTAAGTTATCCGTAGGTTTGATTCGTTGATCGTATCTGGTGGATTCAGGATGTACTTTTGGTTACGTATTGTTCGGGAGCGTTGAGGTAGTCGTATGAAAGACTTGGTTGCGCCTACACGATTTAGTAGGTGACCATTAGAGAACGGTCGGAATGCCCTTAGTGGGGAGGAAAGAAGTTCGTAGACGAACTAATGTGGTCATGAGGTCTCTTAGGAGTGTCAAGGGAGATGAATAGAGGTTGCATAATATATGGTTATTGGCACAAGTATCGCGCCATAGAGAGTGTTGGAAGGGGATATGGTTCGTATGGCATGTATGCTTTCTGAAAATTTCCTGAAACATAGTAAGGTTGCCTATTACTTTGAGGTAGAACGATGAATAGAGCAAGTAGGAGAGGTGAGAAGAGTTGTAGTTAGTGTCTTTCCAAGGAAAATCGTTGATGGAGTGATTTAAAAACAAGAGCTGTTAGAAATTGCAAGAAATTTATTCGTGTTGCCGCTAAGAGAGGGTGTGAGGAGGACATAGTTGAAATTGCTAAGGATGTTGTATGAACGCTTTGGGTTTACGGTTATGCATTTGGCTTCGCCAAAGCACTAGCGGTTCTCATGGAGTCAATGAACCGAGTGTGCATGAACGTATATAAACGAGTTGTCATCGGGAGCATCGACGACATTTTGACCTACTCAAATCTTAGAAGGAGGATGAGGCGAATTATGTGTTGGATTTGGAGTTGTTAGGAAAGGGAGTTATACGTGAGATTTTCAAGAGTAAGTTTTAGGATTAAGTTTACGAGGATGAGCAGTAGAGGTGGTGGCATATCATGGAATCAGCAAGGGTGAAGTGAAGAAGGATGAGGGGGCGTTTTGGAGGCTGAAGAGGTGGATTGGATAATGAGCCGATCTTGGCATTGTCGGAAGGACCGGATGAATTCGCGAAGCATGACGATACGTGGAGCAAGGATTTGGACGCGTACGAGGATGACAAAGAAAGGCGATCGAATATACGTTGCAGGAACTGAAGATTTGTAAGAACTGGATAGACTTAGTTAGTGGAGCTGGACTGTTATATCTGCCTAGAATGTTAGAGGCATTTTGGTGTACGAGACGTAGAGAATGATCTATACGGATCATGAACGTCTCCAACACATATTTAATCATCTTGATTGAACATTTGGAAAAGGTGGTGGGTGGAGTTAAGTGATGAAAGAAAATTGCAAGGCCAAGTACCATCTGGGAAAGGCAAGCATGTTTGATGAGGCGTGGAATAAGAAGAATGAAGTGAAGCTGAGACGAACTTGAACTATAGGGATGGCGTATTAGGGCGGTTTGGGTAAAGGATATAGGTTGCACAAGTTGAGTTGTCTAAAGCAGAGAACGCGTCAACGTGTATGTTACGTGGTTTGGACAATCGTATGGAGAAAAGGGACGTAGTCGATAAATGCCATTTGAGGCACTGTATGAAAGGATAGGGTGAGTTGTCCCCAATGTGGACTAGAATTGGTAAAAGAGGCTACCGATGTGGAAATGGTGTTTGTGGAAAGAATGAGAGCAACAAGGGATGTTATGTAGAAAAGGAGGAAACCACTAGGGCTAGTGACAAAGTATGTAGGAAGTTTCACCCATAATAACGGGTGGTACGTTTTGGTAAAATGGAAGAGTTGAGTTAGAGTTTTGTAGGTCTATTTATGATCGTTGGAAAGATCGGACCATTAGCTTATGAGCATAGAATTACCTGGGGGAAATGAGTTGTATACATGATACATTTCATGTATTAAGATTGGTAAAGGTTGTTTGAGAATGCATTTTGCATGAACGGTTATTCGGGACTGGTATTAATAAGAGTCTTTTTTTTATCAAAGAATCATCTGTGAGATTTATTGACCGTGAGGTCAAGATTTTGGCGATGAGTTTAATTATTTTTTGTTTGTATATGTGGTATTTTGAAACTTGAACTGAGGTTTACGTGGAAATGAGAGGAGTTCATTTAGAACAAGTATCCTCATGTGATTTGTGGTTGTGTGTTTGATCCTAAGGAGTAAATCTCGGGACGAGATTTCTATTAGGAGGGAGTGATGTGACAACCGTGGTTTTAAGGTTCGTTACTTGGTCTTACTTTTAGGTTATTTTTATGTGTGCTTATTTTATTTGTGTGTTTACGTGTTTATTTTGTGTGAACGAGGTTGATGTGGTTATCGTTTATGAGTATAGAGTACTCATAAGTAAATCGAGGAACGGTTATTTCATGTTCATGAGCTCACAAGTGGTGACTATGAAATGAAATAGTGATATTTTGGTGTTTACGTATACGTATATGTATTATAGAAAATTGTATTTTTTACGATTTACGATTTAGCATTTAGAGGTCTCGGATGAGGTAATTAGCCATATGGATATTTTTCGGGATGGTTTTAAGTCATTTAGGACTTAGTTATAAAGTTTATTTCAAAATTTGAGATTTTTTTATAAAAGTGTATATTTTACGTCTTTTACGGTAAAACGCGTAAATTTGACTAGTTTTACGGTTTTGAAGTTTTGGGAGTTTTAGGAGCTGAAATAAATTAAGGTAAATTAAGGTAATATTAATAAGATATTAATTAACAATAAAAAGAAAAAAAATAAAGAAAAAAAAAACGAAATTAGGGGTGTTTGGGTCGGTTTAGAAGAGAAAAAAAAAAAGAAAAAGAGGAAAAAAAGGAAAGTGGACTTATACTTGGACTAGGATTTTATGTACACCCTATATATTATATTATTTACTACCAAAAAGATCATAAATCCCTGGAGACAAATAAAAATTCGTGATTTTCATAGAGGAGAATTAGGGTTCTTCATAAAAATTAGGTTTTCTTCATCTTCCATTGTTTTAAAGGTAAAACCTTCAAAACCCTTTTCAATTAAATTGTTTTTATGTTTTCTTTAATCATCTTATGATGGATTTAGGTTAGGGTTTAATATAAAAATAGTAAGTTAATGTTGTATTAATCATAATATGATGATTACATAAATTAGGGTTTGTAATTAGAGGGATTAGGGTTAATTAATGAGGTTGATTTTCTTAAACCCGTTTTTAAAAACTGGGCAGAATTTTGGTGTCATTGTTTTGATCATATCTAGAGTTCTAGGAACATTCAAGATGCGATCAAGCTAGCCCTGGATAGGTAATTGAGTTGGCTTTCTAAATCAAGAAACGATAACTAAATTGGAGGTCGGGAAGTGGGTCAAAAACAGGTTACAACAGTCGGAGGTCAAAACAGTTTTGAATTCAGCCTGTTTTCTTTTTAGGTTTTGGGTTGTTTGGGGTACTTAGGATTGCATTGGGATCTTCTCACGAACATGAGAGATGGTTTATATATTTTAGTAAGTATCTGCACTTGGGCTAAGGTTTTGGTTTAGGGTAAGACCCCTTAATGGTAACAAACTTTTAGTATGTTTAAAATCAGGAAATCTGGAATGACAAAAGTAGATATATGTATATCGGGGCCTTAACAGTAGCTTTAAGGTTAGGGCAAGTGAGAGTTGTTATCCAACATATGTAAGGGTATGAATATTCCTTTTACAGAAACCATGGGTATGTTTAGGTAGGCGTTTGGCTTATAGTTTTGAGACCTAATACTGGGACTGTTTTTGGTAAAATGTTAACGGGATGTATTATGGAGTAAAACAAGTTAAGGGCTTTATAGAGGGGTGTAATGGGATGCTTAGAGCATTTAAATGAGGTATATATATGGTAGTAGGTTATATGTACATCATAGGTTGATAAGCCATCTTAGTGATTGGGTCATGTATTGATTGTGTGTTTTTGGTTTGTTAGCTTGTTGCTAGTGCGAGGACTCGTGAAGAAGCTATCAGGTGAGTTTCATAGTCCCATATTTACTATTGATTTTGACTTCCAGATGGGATGGAAGAGACATTGTGTTGAATTATTTTCTAAATTAATGCTGTGAATGTTTTTAAGGTTTGAGATGGACTTGTGTGTACATTTATGTGATTAACTGCTATGTGATTCTTGTTTGTGTATGATCTGGATTGGAAAGGTACATAGGTGTATGGGCGCCTATGGGACCAATGGTTTGACAAGGTAGTGGCCTTGTGGTTTGACAAGGTAGTGGCCTTGTGGTTTGACAAGGTAGTGGCCTTGTGGTTTGACAAGGTAGTGGCCTTGTGGTTTGCCAAGGTAGTGGCCTTGGGATAGGTACATAGTGTGATCATCTATGGTACCATGTTGTTTGGCAAGGTAGGAGCCTTGGTTTTGGTTTGAAATGTTTGATCTTGAATTGTTAGTTGTTAATACATAATTGTAGCGCATTGTCCATATGTTTTTAAAGTTGGATATTGTTCACAGCTTATGACTTGTTTTGTGTTGGAGTCTAAACCTATGACTCTCACCAACTTTATGTTGACGTGTTTTAGTGTCTCTTTCAGGTGATAACGTGGTTAAGCATGAGAACTTATGTGGCTAGGATTGGAGTCGAGTAGGAATGCATTTAGAAGGAGATCCCCGTTCCTTCTTAGTTTATTTTGCTGTTTATTTCTTTGAGTGATATTATGAACCTATATGTTGATTGTTAGTGTTATTTGTTTGTCTTGGGTAAGAGGTAGGACTGTTACCTACTTACCTAGACTCCTGCATTGTTGAGATGTTGTCATGACATTGTGTCGCCATTTATGTCATTATATTTTTCATTTTAGTTTTCTCTATAGAGACACCGTTTGTTGTGATGATATCCATACGTCGCACCCCATATTCCGCCATGGTGGGGTGTTACACATTGCTATCTCTTACATGTGTCTTTTGAATAGCTTCCCTTTGACCAAAATCATGGCGCACATCAGTTGAACTAGTTCTAGACGTGTTCATTGAACTATTCTTAGAGGAACTAGGGGCAATCATGTGATGAGGTCTTGCTAAAACTGATTTAGTCACATTTGGCCTAGTTGGTGGAGTGACTGTTCTAGAGATATGTCCCAAATCAACTTGGGAGGCAAACCGCGGTCTCGAGGATTGGGGTCGCTCGGATCTAAATGCAGTAGGTTGTCTGACAATTGGTTGTCTGGCAAACTGATTTGTAGGCGGTTTCCCCAAGATTGATGGTTTTCAAGCTTAGTGTCCACACTAGGTCCTTTACTTTTCCTTAACTCGTTTTTCAACGCAGCTATAGCAAAAACCTTTTTCTGTACTTGAGCTTTTAAAGTCTCATTCTCTTTGAGCAAGGTATCTTGGGATGCCAACTTAGATTCAAGCAGTTGAATTTGTTTCAAAAGATTATCCTTTTCAGCTTTAGAATCTAGAACAGTTTGATCCAATTTTCTTTCAAGAACAACGTTTGACTTTTCAAGTTTTTCAAAATATGTTTCAAATTTGTCCGTTTTCTTAGAAAATTCAAGTTTGGCATCCTCAAAATCTTTTGATTGCCGAGCTATAATCGATTCGAGCTCTTTAATCTTAGACTTAGGCGTGGTTAAAGAAGCAGTCGTAAAACAATTAGCAGGATTGTTAACTAGCGCATTCATTTCAGATATCATATGAAAAATATTAGCTGAACTTGACATGCTACCTGGTTCCTGCGTCCCTCCTGATTCTATTCCCTGATGACTCCTTCTTGTATCGTCTTGCAATTCACCCTTTTGAGACTTGGAACTCAATGATTCCATTGAAAGTTCGATGAGAAATGAAAATAAAAATTCTTGGTCTCGTCAAAAACAGATTTTGTCACTTAGTCTCGTCTATGTGTCTCACTGTTATAAATCCCGACAACTTTTTAAAAAAAAAACTTTGTTTATACTAAGATCTTTTATTATAATAAAGTGACACAAATTTAATAATACGTCAAATTCCAAAATGTAAATCTACACGTTTAATAATAAAATCCTTTCTTTATTCATAAAATTCGTCAAATTCGTAAATCTATACGTTTAAAATTGAAGCGACTAGTATTTGTTTGAAATCTACACATAAGTCAAAATTGAGCCCACGTGTCTGTGGCTAAAAACACGTAACCCACCTCGCATATGTTTTATAGGAACCTCCGTCCTTCTCTCTCTTCTTAACAACCTCAAATCTTTCTTCTTCTCTCAAAGCTCAGTTCATAAGGAATACAGATCTGCTCGAAACTTAACCTTTCAAGATTTATCTCTCTCTCACAAACATAAACTTGTCGTCTTGTGATCTCCGCCCCTCAAATTATCAGATTCTCACAAAAAAAAAAAAAACTGATCTTCATCATCTTTATTGGAAGAAGGCTTCAAGATCTTTGAACAAAGATCTCAGGTAGGTGTTTTTATCTTGATTTTAGTCTCTCTCTTCTTCTGTAGCGTCTTTCTGTTGTGGGTTTCTGTTGGTGTTCGAGTCCGTGTGGTGGAAACGGGGGTGGGTGGTTGAGTGGGTCGAGGATGGGTATGGTCAAGGGTGTGTTTGTTTGTGTTATGAGTCGAGAGACGAGAGTTGGGAAGAGAGTATTCTGAGTGAGTGAGTTTTGGGTTTTGATGTGTCGAGAGTGAGGGTTTAGAGTCGGATGTGAGATGTGAGTGAGGGAGAGATGTGGGTGAGGGTGTGTATGACGAGGCTGTTTTTGGTTTAGCGTGGGTCTGTGGGAGGGTGTTGGGTCGAGAGGGTGCGAGAGTGAGGGTTTTGAAGGTGTGTCGAGGGAGGAGAGTGAGTCGAGGTTGTTGGGTTGATTTGTGTTGATTTTGTCTTCGTTTGAGAGTCTATGGGTGATTGAGTTTGACGAGAGATGTGGGTTTGGGTGTGAGGGAGTTAGGGTGTGAGGGTCGAGAGTTGTTTGATGTCAGTCGAATCAAGTTGTTGGATTCACAAGTCTAGGTGTTGATTTGTGTTGAGGGTCTTGTGAGGTGAGAGATGTGGGGGTGAGAGGGTCTGTAAAAAATGAGTCGAGTCTTTCGAGAGTTTGTGGGAGGGTCTTGGGTCGAGAGGGTGCGAGTTTGAGAGGGTGGGAAACTTTTGATTTTGGTTTTTGGTTAAAGACCCGTTATGTTTGAATCAAAACTTCATTCGGAAGAGTCATTCTTTCGGAAGAGTTCCGAATCGGAAGTTTTTCAAAAATTGATTCGGAAGTTTTTCAAAAATTGATTCGGAAGTTTTTTTTTTCAAAAATTGATTCGGAAGTTTTTCAAAAAAATTGATTCGGAAGTTTTCCTTCGTCCGGAAGTTTTCCTTCGTCCGGAAGTTTTCCTTCGTCCGGAAGTTTTCCTTCGTCCGGAAGTTTTCCTTCGTCCGGAAGATTTCCTTCGTCCGGAAGTTTTCCTTCGTCCGGAAGTTTTCATTCGTCCGGAAGTTTTCCTTCGTCCGGAAGTTTTCCTTCGTCCGGAAGTTTTTTTCACCCGGAAGTTATCTTTCACCCGGAACTTGTGGTTTGATTCGGAACTTTTAGAATGACAGAAACAGGTTCGAAACTCGAAGAGACGGACTGAAATTCTTGGACAATTGGACAGAATATAACTGGACAAAACTTGACAAAGATGACTGATTATATAAAAACTAAAAATTATATAAAAGACTGAAAACAGATTCGATAGGACAAAAAAATGATAACAGAAAAACCAGGTAGGACAATACTGAAAAGTGATAAACTAAAATCATTAATAATAAAAAATTAAAGTGGTAAATTAAAAGTTAAATTTAAGAAATTCAAACAAAAAAGCAATTAAAATAGAAGGATTTAATCAAAAAAATACAAAATTAAAAAGAGAAAAAACACAAACTTTTATAAAAAACACCAACTTTTTATAAAAACACAAACTTTTTAAGATTTGATAAAGAAATTTTTGATTTTTATATAAAAATTTGTGATTTTTTATCTAAAAAGTAAGTAAATTTGAAGATTTGATATGATTTAACACATAAAAACACTAACTTTTTATAAAAAATACAAACTTTTTATGATTTAAGCCTGATTAAATCAAAACCCACCAAAATAAAAAAGAAAATAAGAGCTAGAATAAACCAATCAAACCTTGGCTCTGATACCAATTGAATGTCTACGAGATCATTGGCCTATTCTATATGATAGATTTGATGGATTAATATGGTTGATTTAGATGATAAACATAAAGAGATGAAGGAAGGAGATGAGGGATTAGAGAGAGAAAGGAGAGAAAAGGGGAAAACTAGAGAGAGAAAATAAAGATGGAATGATTAAGTGTGAAATGACAATCAACAACCCCTCCTAACATGCTAGGAGGGGATATATATAGCCCACCCTACATGTGGGCTATATGGACTATACATAAAGTAAATAGATCACGAGCCCGTTACATAATTATCGTTGGAGCGACCGATCCTTCATAAATACGTAAAAACGTATTTCTAACAAACTTGCAAGTTTCCACCATGCAAGTCAATGTCAAATTTCTACAACAACTTCAACCAGAATGGACATGGTTTGTCACCTTGGTGAAACAACAACAAAAGCTAGACGAAGTTTCATATCACAAGCTCTTTGACATTTTGAAAAAATTTCAAAATGAGGCAAATGAACTTCGAGCTGGACGAGTTGCAAAGATTTCCAATCCACTTGCTTTGGTGTCTACCACTCAACATTACCCAGATTATCACTCTCGTACTTCAAAGACCTACTCTACTCAATCATCATCACCACGATCATCCACTGTCTCTAAGTCACATGCTCTAACACGATCCCGAGGCAAAGAAGTTGCAAGAGCACCATCACCCACACCTGAGCAATCATCCGAAGAAGATAGTGATGAAGAAGTAGCTCAAAAGGATAGGGAATTCAAGCAACAAATGGCTTTCATTATGAAGCAATACAAGAAAATCTACAAACCCACCAACAACAACCTTCGAACATCTTCAAACCCGAGGAACACCTATGCACAGAGTCCTCCAAGGTATGACACACGAAGGCGTGTTGAGAGTCCTCCAAAGTATGATCGACAACCTAAGTATGATAATCAGAGGGTGGCTAATGTTGTTGGAAATAGGGAAATTGTTGGTACTCAAATTGTGCAACAAAGTGGGATTCAGTGTTTTAACTGCAGAGGTTTTGGGCATTTGGCTAGGGAATGCAGGCAGCCAAAGAGGGTTAAAGATTATGGGTATCATAAAGAAAAAATGCTGCTGTGCAAGAAAATGGAAGCTGGAATCAAGTTATCAGCTGAGGAAGGAGAAATGCTTGACGACACAGATGATGAACTCTCCGACCAAGAACTCAAGGCACATTATTCATACGTGGCAAAGATTCATGAGGTCCTTAACGTCACTGAAGAAGACAATGGTCCTATCTTTGATAGCGAGCCAATTGATAAGGTACAACACGATGATGAATATAATGTGTTTGGTGATACACATGAGCATAGTGATCTACCAACAACAATTACTTACACGTGTATGATGGAAACGGTTGATAGAATACCACACCTGATTTATCAGACATGTGCAATAATGAGTTTGAGGATGATCAACATGCAAATGAGTATGATGACGAGGAGCGTGTCGCGCTTGCTAATTTAATTGCTAGTTTACAAAAAGATGTCAATGAAAATAGAAAGAGTCAAAAGCAATTAAAGAAGGCAAACGCAGCGCTCACTCAAAACTTTGAAGAAAGCAAAGCCGCTCTAATAAAATCTAGTGAGACCATTGATAGTTATAGGGCTGAACTTCTTCAAAAGACCAAAGAGCTTGAGGGGTACAAAAGTCGTGTCATCAACGTTAAAAAGGACGATTTTGAAAATAAATACAATGAAGCTCTTGCTATGTTAACTAAGGAAAAACGTCAATTTAATGTCTTATTAAGTGATGAACATCAAAAAACGTACCTTGCCACAACAAAAGTTAATGAACTTGAACAGAGAATTTCTATGAATACCACCGATTCTGCTAAAATTCTTGACGAAAAGAAACAAGAGGTTGAAACAATAAAACAAGATTTCAGAAATAGACAAAGCAAAAATACTGAAAAAGTAAAGGATCTCGAAGAACAAGTCGATTTTTTGAAAAAAGTTGTTTATAAAACTCATGACTCTATTCAAACAGTTAGAATGATAGCACCTCGGTCGTTTTTCAAGGGTCAACCTAGCTTTGCCACCCCCAAGTACCTCGAACAAGCTCAAGCTGTGAACCCCCATTTATATCTTGACAAGTCCGAATGGACCGATCATGATTTCCCTGTAGCTAACCTTGATAGTGAAGAGACCTCCCTTTGGAATGAGGAGAGTAGATCACCGGTCAAAAAAGATTTTGTGAAACCATATAACTATGCTTATGAAAACAGTCTTTATGGTCTTTTCACTCCACAAAAACAGAAGCCTCATGAGGAATTCTTTTTAGAATGCAAACAAAGAAGAATTCAATGGAAACAAGCTTTTGCCACGAAAAGGAAAACTAATGTTTTTAAATACATTAACTATTTGCCTCTTGATGCTTCTAAAAGCAAAAGTAGAAAAACACTTGGTTTTCTTAAACACCACATTGATAATGTTCAATCAATTATTGAAAGCGATTAGGAAAAACGTCAAAAGGATAACTGGAAAATAGAGATTCCTCACGACATAACTGTGCTTGTGAAAGAACTTTTAATACCAAATACGAAGATAATAAAAGAACATGTTCTTGAGTTTGAAAATTTGATTCGGCCTGAAATGTTTGATGATTTGAAATATGTTGAGTCTCTTGAAAAAGAAATTGATGAACTTCAAAATGACAAATCAGATTTTTCAAACGAATATGATCTACTCTTAGAAGAATGTCTCTCCAAAGATATTTTGTATGTTACTCTTCAATCTTGTGCTGATATCGATGAATATTCAGATGTTGCATGCAAATATCTTGATAAAATAAAAGAATGTGAGCGTCTTGAACTTGAGCTTTCGAAACGTAAAGAAAATGTTGATAAAAAGGCTTTTGAGTTACTTCAACACACAACTGATTTCCTTCAAAAACATTGTCATTCTCTTGAACTTGCTTTGCAAAAAGATGTTGGTAGTTTTCCACATGAGAATAACTTGCAAGAAAAACTTTCCAAAACGTTTCGAGAAATGAATGAACAGAATTTGGAAATTAAAGGGTTGAAAGCTCAGTTACAAGACAGGGAAATAGCGATAGGAGAGTTGAAGAAACTCGTTGCTAAGATGGGTGGGAAAATTGTGGAACCTAGTGTTAAGAAACCTGTTGTAAGACAACCCGATGCGCAAAAAGTGACTAGACTCTCTGTCTTGGGAAAACCATATGTTTTCTCTAATTCTGCATTTGCAAAACCTGCGTTTGCTCTCAAGACGGATGGGAAGGATAGGTTTCCACAAAACACTCCCAAAACACATATTCGATCACAAAGCATTAAAAACACCAATGTGGTTAAACCAGGGATGTATAGATTGGCCACTAAACCCACACACAATAAAGAAAGTCAATCACCTCAGACTTCTAGAAACACTAATAGACGTGTGTCTTTTACTACAGGAGTAATCCCCACTGATAGTGTTAGCCGGCCCCAGCTTAAGAGCACTCACATGAATGAAAAGGTTTGACAAAACAAAAGTCAAGGGAAGAAGAAAACAGTAGAAGACCACCCTAGGATTTTCAATGTTTCTAAGAATAAAACGTCTGTAATCACGTGTAATGACGATTTGAATGATTCGACTTTGAATGCTTTGAATGTTAAGTTTGTTTGTGTGAAATGTGGAAAGTGTGCTAATGCTAATCATGCTATGTGTGTTTCGAATAATGTCAAAGGCGTAGATACTAGAACTAAGAAGCAAACTGCGATGCCTATTAGTGCTAGAAAACCCAAATGCAAAGTGAACCATTCTAGTGCTACCCCCCTGAGAAAAGTATTGCATCAGAATCCACCACTAAGAACCCTCGAAGCAGAATTAGGGAATTATATGAGTCCACTAGCAAGTCTTGGAAATGGTGATTTGGTAATCAATGTCCTCCAGGATATAAATGGATGCCTAAGGTTAGGACAGAAAATGTGACTACGTGCGTTAGTGTGCCTCTAAGTGATGAAACTAGGGAAACTAATGAATCAGAAATCACAACTAACATGGAATCCAATTTAGCAAATTCTCCATCATGTTCTAATTCTTCTGCAGGTGATCAAGATAATTCTCTTCATAATGGACTCCGGATGCACGAAGCACATGACGGGGAATCTCAAGCTTCTAATTAACTTCGTGGAGAAGTTCCTAGGTACGGTCCAATTTGGAAATGGTCAATTTTCACCGATTCTAGGATATGGAGACTTGGTTCAAGGGAATATCACTATCAAAAGGGTTTACTACGTCGAAGGGCTCAATCACAATCTTTTCTCGGTTGGTCAATTCTGTGATGCGGACTTGGAGGTTGCTTTTAGAAAGAACGCATGTTTTGTTCGTGATTATGATGGGAATGATTTACTTACCAGTTCACGTGGTATTGATCTCTACACTATTTCACTACAAGACTCCACATATTCAACTCCAATCTGTTTCATGGCTAAAGCTTCAGCGACTCAAGCTTGGTTATGGCATCAGCGTTTATCTCATCTTAACTTTGATACCATCAACTTGTTTTCCAAGTAAGATATTGTGCCAGGCCTTCCTAACTTGAAATTCATCAAAGATCATCTTTGTTCTTCTTGTGAGCTTTGTAAAGCTAAACGGAATAGTTTTAAGACAAAGACTACGCCAAGCTCTAAAGGACGGTTAGATCTTCTTGATATAGATCTGTGTGGCCCCATGCGTGTTTAAACCATCAATGGGAAGTAATATGTTATGGTAATTGTCAATGACTACTCAAGGTACACGTGGACCCTCTTCTTAAGGTCCAAGGATGAAACACCTGAGGTTCTCATTAACTTCCTTAAACTGATACAACGTGGTCTTCAAGCTCAAGTAAGAGTGGTACGTACTGACAGAGGCACATAATTCTTGAATTCAACTCTGAAGAAATATTTTGAAGCCGAAGGGATTGAACATGAAACATCTATTGCTCGAACACCTAAACAAAATGGAGTTGTTGAAAGACAAAATCGTACTTTAGTTGAGGATGCTCAAACATTACTATCTGCTTCAAAACAACCATTATTCTTTTGGGCCGAAGCCGTATCAACGGCATGCTACACACAAAACCGTTCCTTAATTATCCCAAGACACGAAAAGACACCATATCACATAATGAATGATCGCAAACCTTCAATCAAACACCTTCATGTTTTCGGATGTACGTGTTACATTATTCGAGATGGTGAAAATTTGGACAAGATGAAAGAGAAAGGTGATGCATGCATTTTAGTGGGATATGCAACTCAGTCTAAGGGATACAGAGTGTACAACAAGAGAACAAAATTGATAGTCGAGACTATTCATATCAGATTTGATGAATTGCAAGAAATGGCACTTGAACAAAACAGTTTAAGTCCCGATCCACAACGACAAAATACTTCTGTGCGCAACCGCACGGAACTCGGAACTCAAGACCACATCAATGAACCGTCAAGTTCAACGCTGGTTCCTAAACATGTTCCTTGAGCAGATTTGACCGTCGATACGACACTTGAAGAGTTGGAAATGTTATATGGACCAATGTTTGATGAATATTTCACGGGGGAGAAACACGTTGTATCGAAGTATTCCGCTGTCACGCATGATACAAATGATGATACCGATCATCGTCAACAAAAGGATACAACTTCATCTACTTCAACACGGGTTGCTGCAGATTTACTTCCTCAGAATATCACATCAACAACCGCTCCTACAACATCCACAACCACTATCATTGCTCCAGAGAACACAAATCAAGCAAACGATGCATTATCTGACAATAACGAATTTATCAACACATTCGGTACACCGGTACACGAAACTGGAGAGTCTTCTACTCGCCATGTTGATCCGTCAAATATGCATATGTTATATCAACGACATCCTTCAACACATCATTGGACTCGAGATCATCCTTTGGTTCACGTAATTAGAAACCCTTCACAGCCCGTTCGTACTAGACGACAACTAGCCACCGATGGCAATGTTTGTATGTTCGCACTCGTCGTGAGTACTGCTGAACCGAAAAACATCAAAGAAGCCATGGCTGATCATGCTTGGATTGAATCGATGACGGATGAACTTCAACAATTTTAAAGACTTAAAGTCTGGGAACTTGTTGACAGACCATACGATGTGATTCCTTTAAATCTTCGTTGGATCTGGAAAAACAAGATGGATGAAGAAAACACGATCATCAAAAACAAAGCTAGGCTAGTGGCTAAGGGGTATGGCCAGAAAGAGGGAATTGATTTTGACGAATCATTTGCACCAGTTGCTCGTTTGGAAGCGGTCAGGAGTTTCCTTGCTTATGCTGCACATAAGGGATTCACTGTCTATCAAATGGCCGTAAAGACGGTGTTTCTTAACGGTCCTTTGAAAGAAGAAGTCTATGTCACGCAGCCGGAAGGATTCGTCAATCCTCATTATCCTGACAAGGTGTATCGTCTCCACAAGGCACTATATGGACTCAAGCAAGCTCCAAGGGCGTGGTACGACGAGCTCTCAAAATTTCTGGTATCCAAAGGTTTCTCAAAAGGTTCCATTGATCTAACTTTGTTCACTTATAAATATGGGAATGACATTTTGCTTGTGCAAATTTATGTTGATGACATTATTTTCGGGTCTATAAACCCAAAACTATCAAAATGGTTTGAAAAAGTCATGCACAACAAATTTGAAATGTCATTGATGGGCGAACTAAAATTCTTTCTAGGAATTCAAGTTCACCAATCCCCAAGTGGTATCTTTATAAACCAAGCTAAGTATTTTCAAGAGATAATAAAAAAAGCATGGTATGACTTCATGTGACCCCGTTGGGACACCATTATCAACCACATCGCTTGATGCTGACTTGGAGGGAAATGCCAAAGATCAAACGAGATATCGTTCAATGATCGGCTCCCTCATCTACTTGACAGCAAGCAGACCCGATATATCACATGCTACGTGTTATTGTGCACGTTATCAAGCACGACCCACTAAAAAGCACCTCAAGGAGGTTAAACGAATCTTTCGGTACCTTAAGAATACCATTCATTTAGGACTCTGGTATTCGAGGGAAACCGGTTTCTTTCTAACGGCCTATTCAGATTCTGATCATGCAGGGTGTCTTGATACACGAAAAAGTACTTCTGGTGGTGCACAATTTCTAGGTCAAGATAAGCTTGTGGGATGGTCTTCCAAGAAGCAGGATTGCACGTCACTTTCATCAGCCGAAGCGGAGTATGTGTCTCTATCTGCGTGTTGTGCTCAAGTTCTTTGGATGAGAACACAACTCACGGATTATGGCTTCTACTTTGATAAAGTACCTATGTACTGTGACTCAAAGTCAGCCATAGCCATCTCCTGCAATCCGGTACAACATTCTCGCACGAAGCACATTGATGTCAGATACCACTTCATAAAGGAACAAGTTGAAAGAGGTATCGTTGAACTATACTTTGTTGGAACGGATTACCAATTAGCCGACTTGTTTACGAAAGCTCTGACGAAAGATAGGTTTGAATACCTCGTTAGGCAAATTGGTATGAGATGTTTGACTCCAGCAGACCTGGAAATTCTGGTAAAGGTTCCTGCTTGATTTATCTATCAAACATCTACCTGTAAATATCTTTGAAAAAAACAAATTACAAAAATATAAACATATAAAAGCAAAACACAAAATTAAAAAATCTTTAAAAATCCAAAAATATTCTTCTCGACATGTCTTTCAGTATTGATAATATGGACGTACCTAGAAATTTCGCTCAATAACGACACGGGTGTGTACATAAAGCTCGAATGAAAGTTGTAAATATTTTTCAAAACATGTCATTTCTTATTTTAATAAAGGAAATTGTCTATTTTGGACAATATTTCCAACAACGGGTAGAGCAATCTATCTTGGGTTGAGCTTGTCACAAAACATTCAACGTTTTGAGCTCAACACAATGGCTTGTAATCACTTTCAGATTGCAACCCGGATCTATATTCACGGGGGAGTTTACGATTTCGTGCTCTTACCCTCAGCAAAAGAAGAGAAATCTTCTTACACTTGAGTGGATTCGTCAAGACATTCAAAGTCTATGAACTCAATTTTATGCCTTAGAAAAACCTCTTCGACAAAAAGAAATAGGATTTTTCAAAAAGCGTTGAACACAATTGTTTCAAGAATTTCTCAATGATTATTCAAAATCTTTCAAAAATTGTGTGTTCAACAAACTCCCATCCTTAAAAAGCGAAATGTGGATCACATCCTCACAATGACAATTCAATTGGATCAATTTTTGAGGGGGAGCATTTTAACTTCATGCAAAGATTGACACATCTTTCTCCCGGAGATTTTCAAGACTATTTTTCATAATATATTTTAATCAAATTTGGTATCTCTAATATCAAAAGATTATATATATTAGAGATAGGGGAGAAAATGTGATTAAAATGTGATCTTATATAAGACTCAAGCACTTTAACTCTTACCTACATGTGCAAAACACTTTCGATTATCGATGCACATGTGAAGGGGGGGCATTTCTGAAACGACAAAACTATCAAGGTGTTAAATGTTTTTCAAACACCTTGTTAGACATTTGAAGTGGTTTTCATGGTTACGATCAAATACCCACAACATCTTTAATTCACGACGTTATTGGTGTCAAAAGGGTGGTTAGGTTTAAGTCCTATGATCCAACCAGAACCGGAGGGATCTTCCCAGGGACTATCCAGTAGATTATTAGAAGTCCTTAGGAAAGATGGAGTAGAATGTGAACGTAGCTGGATGCCGACTAAGTACTGATGCTAGTACTGGAACAATAAAAACAAGGTGCTAGTAATGATGTCTTGGTAAGCATTGAAGGGGTTGAAGAATGAAAAAGAAATGTAAGGATAAAGGGTGTAAAGAAAGTGTAGAATATTGATAATCAATGAATCTATGAAGGGGTTTGTTAATTTCTAGAGAGAGAAAGTTAGAGAGAGAAAGTGAGAGAAACTATGTGAATTTTATTAAGTGGAAATTAAGAAATGATAACAACCAACCCCTTTCCTTAGTGGAAAGGGGTATTTATAGTTCCAAGTCATAAGTGGACTTGGGCCGGTCCATGACAAGCCCATGGACCGGTTCTTACTTAAGTTAATAAGCAAATAATAACTAATTACTAACTACGAGCTATTACAACATAAATCATATTGTGGAGTGACCGATACTTCTAATATACGTTAAAACGTATTTCTAACAATCTCCCCCTAAGGGAGGTCACTCCACGTTACAAAGTTCTAAACCTAGCATACTATACTAAGTCTTCGTTCTTTAGCTCGTAGTCTTTTCTTCTTTTCTTTCTTTTGTTGTGAATATGTTGATTTGATCTTTTTGGCTTTGATTTGAGAGCATTGTTCTTTGGCCTTTCACGTGCGATCTTTGCCTTTCTTGTGAACTTTGCCTCCTCGTGACTTCATGTTCCACACACTTACATCTTTTTGTTGGATTCTTGAAAGCTTCAGAGTTTGGTACAGCGGAAGACTTCATCTTGTACTTTCTTGAATTTTTGTTGCAAAAGACATAAGCATGTGGGAACGACTTTTACAGGTACACCGCAACACCACCGTCTTCACTGGTACACAGCAACGCCACCGTCTTCAACAGGTACTCAGCAACGCCACCGTCTTTAGCAGGTACACAGCAACGACACGAATAAAATGGCTTTGAACATTTTATTCTATTTCGGTAGCATTTTACCTCCGGTCGGTGAAGACCGTTGGACGATATTAGATATCGTACCCGTGACGGATAGTTTCAATTAAGTAACTTCCTGACAGGATTTCGCGGGTAAACCCGTTCTCTTTATTCAACCGTCCAAAGCTGACTGCGAACATAAAGAGTGAATCACTTGGATAAATTATCCTTGTGATTAAAAGCCGTCAATTCATGAAACCTGGAACAAGTGAATTTCAATTAAGATTTTCACCATCGTTGCTTTCCAGTTGTCACGAGCTCGATTCATAAAGAATCTTGCACGTTACCTACCAAGTGCTGTTTGATGTTGACACTAGAAGGATTTCCACTCGTCACTGTGGTCAATAAAGAGTCACTCTGAGTGTTCTGGCAAGATCATATGATAATGCGAAGAGGCCTGGAACGAGTTTAAGTTCAATTAAGAATTAAACCACTGTTACCTTCCAGTTTTTCACAAGATTGGTTCTAAAAGAACCGCACGTGTAACCTACCATGAGCTTGTTTGATGTTGGCTCAAGCAGGATTTCCATCTTCATTGTAATACTTACGTATTACTCGGATGTTCTGGCAATATTACAAGAATATTGCGTAGGACTCATGAAAATCTCTTACTTTTCACAGTGTGTGAGAAAGCAAGGAATAAATGGAAAGTGTCCTAATGAGACTTTTGATGATCTCTTGGCTCTAGACTCGATTGTGCGTTTTGATTTAGTGAGCGATGGCTGGAGAGGAGTGCCACCTTTTCAATACCAGTTTATTCGGAGTGAATAAACCAATAGATAACGTGTTGATCTCCGTGTGATTAAAACAAATACCTTTTGAGAGATATTTGAGTTAGCTGGGGAAGGGTTGTGCATTGCATCACTGGGTCCATGACGTCTTTCTTCAATACCGAGAATCATTAACAAAAATGACCTCAATAGCATATGTATTGACCCGGTTTCTGCCTAAAGTTGTAAGGAGGGCTTCTTTCTTTACACCCTTTATCTTTACATTTCTTTTTCATTCTTCAACCCCTTCAATGCTTACCAATACGTCATCACTAGCACCTTGTTGTGATTGTTCCAGTGCTAGCTTAAGTACTTGGTCGGCATTCAGCTACGTTCACATTCTTTCTCCATCTTTCCTAGGACTTCTAATTCTATCTAGGGAATTGTCCTTGGGAAGATTCCATCGGCTCTGATGAATCATTGGACTAAACCTATTCCTACCACCCTTTTGTCACCACATCCGTCGTGAATTAAGCGTGTTTTGGGAAGGAATTGCCACCATGAAAAATCATTGAAAATCACCTAAAGTACTTGTGATATTGAAATCAAAAGTTTTGTACCTTAGGTGTTTTGTTCATCAAAAACGCTCCCCCTTAACACGTGCTTTACACATATTAAGTTGGATAATCTTTAAGTCTTTTTCATCTTTTAGCCAAGTATCACTTACGTCTCCTTAATCCCATTTTCTCCCCTTATCCAAAATGTTAACCATTAATATTTGGGATATTGAATGGATTAACCGGTCTTTGGGTAAAAATGAAATCGATGTTTTGGCCATAGAACAAGTTATTGCTCCCCCTTAAGTTAATAAGGGATAGTTGTAGTGCTTTGGTATGACATATTTTGAAAGATTTAGAATCTCGTGAGAAATTCTTGAAAAATTATCATACCTTAACACTACACCAGGCCATGCAAGCACATTATTCACAAATTTACATATTCACAATTGAAAACCAATATAAAGTGACCTGAGATGTACGACCCATCAGATGGATCGTTGCAGTAGCTTGTGGTGCACTAAATACGGTCTTCCACCCACAAATCTTTCCAAGCTCCTCATCAATCTACGTTCACGGAGCTTTTGATCGATCTTTTTGATCACATACTTTGCCATCTGCCGGTAACCCGGATGCCAATCCTCCGTCATCTCTGGCAAAGTCCCACCTGAGTTCAGATGCTCCAACTTATCTCTGACTTGTATAAGAGTTCCATCACTATACTTGTGAAGCTCACCCACCCTCATAAACTTCATCAAACCTCGACTGTTCAAGTAGAAAATGCCGGAATTCGGGACAGAAATGCCGGTATAGGGACATCTTTCTACATGTTGAGGTAGCACTTGATTCACAGGACGGGTTAAGTTGAGCCTCCTCTGATAGCTTTCGACTCCCAATTGAAGATCCTCAACTCGTGACTTGATGACAACGCTTCGTGTGAACATACGAAGTGCTGTATTTAAAGCAATCAGGTCTTCACGAGGAATGTGAGTAAGTTGATCTCGGGTCATCAGAAGCAGCATATCTTCAATATCCTCAAGGCGAATGATGGAAAAATCTCCTTGCTGGATTTTGTATTCCCTGTCATCCTCCCTTTTCAAGCGAATCTCCGTCACATGATAGTAGCCGTTCTTGGCTTCAGTTTTCATTCCTAAGATGCTGGAGATACGGATGTCGGATCTAACATTGCTTCCAGACTTGACCATGCAGCAACCCCTGTACGCCCTTCGGACTCGTTCGTCCCAATGAGATGCACCTATGACAGCATACATATCATAATTACGATTCATTTTTGGGACCCAGAGTCGATTTACCTTTTCCTCGATGAAGGGTATTGTCCCCCAGTTGGCAGCATTCAGCAAAGTCAGGGATGTTGCATACTTTGATGACCCCTTCATAAGATACTCAAGATCATTGGTGACGAAGAAGTCAAGAGTAATCTGATTATCTTGAGCAGGATCCATTGGAGGTGGAGCTCTTTCTGATTCATGAAGTCCAGGCCGTTGAACGGTTTTCAAAGCCTTCAGGATCTCATCGGCATAGTACTCGAGCTCCATTCGGGGTAATCCGGTTTTGGCACGCAGTCTCTTATCTTTCAGTGCTTTCTTTACCAAGGATGGAGTAACCGAAGTCTTATACTCATGAGCAAGAAATGCACATAAGTCAATCGGACTTCGGATACGGAGATACAGCACATCTCTGTCAGCATCTGTGATCGGATCAAATTGTGCTGCTGCCGTGATCCAAGCTTGTGGTGGTGCAGACTCGTCTGTCTCCAACGTGTCTTCCCAGGCACGAATGCTTGGTTCAGGAACCGTAGATCGTTGTGCTTGTTGTAGAGGAGTGGAAGTGCGAACATCTACTGGTTCAGTTTCAGGCATTTCAGCAGTGTCTTGAACTGGAGAGTGTTGTGCAGCTTCGGGTTCCGTCACTGATTCTGCAATCACAGGAGGAACAACAGCAGAACTAATGGGGTTAGTGGTAATAGGTAAAGATACAGCGACAGAGATACCAGGAACCGATGACGCTGTAGTGGCATTTACATCGTGGCGCCACTTAGTTCGTCTTGATTCTGAGGATGTCGACTTGTCCTTCTGTCCTGCATCTTTTGTGGACTTGGTTCCAGTAGCAGTCTTCTTGGAGCTGGTAACCTTGTCTCCCTCTTTCGGCTGTTCACCCCCATCATCATCCTGATTGTCATCCCCGTTATTATCCCTAACACTCTCCTGATTCTCATCACCACCATCATCGCCATCATCATCATCCTCATCCTCGTCATCATCCTCATCATCCTCATCATCATCACCACCTTCGTCATCGTCTTTCTCCTTTTCACCTTCTTCTTCTTCTTCTTCCTCTTCTTCACCCGTACCCTCTTCTTCACTCTCTTCCCTTTCTTCCTCGGGTAAGATGTGATATGGTACCACACTTCCAAACATTTTGAATAATCTATCATCCTCCATGATAGCATCATTCAGGGATTTATATAGAGCCCGTTGAATCCTCGACTTGTTATACGACCCAAGTTCCACCATTCGAGCCTTAAGGATCTTCTTCAATTCAAAATCCGTCAGGTCATAAGCAATCTTATAGGCGGCTTCTGAAGGGTTGGAGGATTTGACCATCAAGTTGTCAGCAGCAAGTGTCTTCAACTCGTCACGAAGCTTAGGCATTAAGGATTCAACGGATTCTTGCACTCTTTCTTTCACAGATGCTTCAAGTGCTTCTTTTTGTTCCTTATATTTATCCCTCATTGCTTGAAGTCTGGTAATGCGTGCAGCATGCTTATCAGCCTCAGCCTGCTTAACTCGAGCAAGTTCCTCTGCATGAGCTTTACGTGTAGCTTCCATGTCTGCAGAGAACTTGGCAATCAACTCTTCTTGAGCTTTCTGAGATACTTCTTCCCTTTGAGCTCGTCTTTGCAACTCTTGGCGAAGTTCATCCATTTCGCGTTTGTGATTGTCAAGCATCTCGGCCATCACTAATGCAGCCATTGCAGATGTTGCAGAGCTGCTCTGGGTTGATTGAATGGGCTCGGTTGTTACTGCTGTACTAAGAGTGGGAATTATGGGTGGTGGAAGAAATGGTGTGGAAGCCGGTCGGGTTGGTCGGGTTGTTAAGGGTTGGATTGGTGGAGGTAGAGTTGCCAAAGGTTGAGTTGTCACCATGATCGTGGAAGCAACAGGTTCCTTTTCCACACTTGTTGAAATAGGTATTGATGGCTCCTTCGAAGTGGAATAGTTTTCAGGTGACCCAAACTCATCAACATCATGTGGTTCCTCGTACTCATCCTCGATATCTACCCTCGCACCTGAACCACTACCGCCTGTATCTTTCCTACTCCTTTTAATAGCAATCTTCATCAATTGTTGCTCGGATTTATCAAGAGTAGGATCAACAATATCTGCTTCATCACGTAGACGCATCAAATCCTTACCCTTTCCCTTCTTACCCTCTGTCTTCTTCTTCTTGGGTTCGGGTTCAGGTAACGCAGCTGGTTGTTTGCGTTTACCTTTACTCTTAACCGTTGTGGAAGAGTCTTCTCCAGTTTGAAGGTTTGCTTTCAGCCTCTGGATTTCTAACTGTAGTAGCTTGTAATCTGCAGAACCTTTGATTTTTTCAGATAAAAGGTAATCAGGAACAGGACCAGGGATCACACCAATAGACGGTCCTTCATGCCTCAGATCTACAGTATCATCAGCTTCTTCGGTGTGATAGCGACCTCCTGCACGCCTATCAATAGTAGCATCAAGCTTCATAAAGTAATTTATGATGAGCTTAATAAACCGAGGATAAGGAAAGAAGTTTGTCTTCAGCTTCTTGTTGTGGAAGAGTTGAAAGGTGAATTCTTCCCATATCAACAAAGCATAATCTGAATTTGCAGCTTTGTACATGCCATAGAAGAGGTTCATTATCGGACTTCGCAAAGCATCATGTCCACTCGTTTTTGGTGTAAGGCATTTACTGAAAATACCCATCAAAGCTCTCCAAGGTTGTCCCACCTTAGCAGTTGTAAACTCAGATGCAACTCGTATTTCCGGACATCCAAGTGCGTCAAATAACTCCGCGAGTTCATCTTTAGTAGGATCCCTTGAGAAAGACATGCCCTTGGGTGTATCCCGTATACCAAGCATCTTACGGAAGTCTGAAACGGTGAGTGTCTGCTGCTTGTTGTCGATGGTGAAGGTGATCTTGTTCGAAGTGAAATCCTTGGTTGCCCAAAATTCAAACATATACTCATAAGGCACCGAGGCTGTACTCCTAAGGGCGTTCTTGAAATGGGAGTTATCAAGAATGGCTATGGCGACCTTAAAACCATGGTGAGTGGATTTAGAAACTTGCTTCAGCCTATAGTTGTTGGGTATAAACTTAAGGGTTCGAGCTTTAGCAATATCGGCTTCCCTAGATTCTTGGATAGCTTGTACTGTTGGATTAGTCATTTTATCTGCTTAAGATAAGACATGAAAGGTTGATGCACAAAAAACAGATAGATATATATCATTCTTACTTCTAAGCATAACAAATTTCATAAGATAAAACAACACGTACATAGATAGCATGCAAACAAGAATAATCAATCTCTTCATCCGGAACTTTTCCTTATTCGGAACATCTTCATCCGGAACATTTCCTCATTCGGAACTTCTCTTTATTCGGAACTTCTTCATCCGGAAGTTCTTCATTCGGAACTTCCTTCATCCGGAAGTTCTTTCATTCGGAACTTCCTTCATCCGGAAGTTCTTTCATTCGGAACTTCCTTCATCCGGAAGTTCTTTATTCGGAACTTCCTTCATCCGGAAGTTCTTCATTCGGAACTTCCTTCATCCGGAAGTTCTTCATTCGGAACTTCCTTCATTCGGAAGTTCTTCATTCGGAACTTCCTTCATCCGGAAGTTCTTCATTCGGAACTTCCTTCATTCGGAAGTTCTTCATTCGGAACTTCCTTCATTCGGAAGTTCTTCATTCGGAACTTCCTCATTCGGAAGTTTTTTCAGAAGAAATCCTTCATTCGGAAGTTTTGAGCCATGTTCATCCGGAACTTTTGCCAACTAAACTCAGATGTTTGATCTATCGCGTTTGTGAGTTTCTAAGGCAGTCTAAAGCAATTTAATCATCATTTAACCTATTCCGATCAAAACCCACCATAAATCCCTTATCAATTAACCCTAATTAAGGCAAAACCCTAAATCTGATTAGATTGATTAATTGATCAGAATTATATGATGAATGGAATGAATTAGAAGTGTAAATGTTGATGTTTATACCTTAATTAGACGAATGAACAAGAAGCTAGATGGATTAAGCGAATGAGTTGAGTTCTTGAGTATGTGTGTAACAATGGCGGCAAATGAGTATGATAACAGTGATTTAGAAAATAGGGGGCGGGGTTTATTAGTTGACTAGGTCAAAAATTTGACAAGTTTAAACAACTAACACTTTAAGTCCCTCTATTTATCTTTCTTTTTCCTTGTTGTCTATATTTTTCATTGTACTTATCCCTTGTTTAGCTTACACACAATCTTAGCAAACGCATCTATTAGCATATCCTCAAAATCTAAAATCCATGCCTATCACTTAGAACGAACACAAGTCGTTTTCTAAAGCAAAACCACTCAATTACCATGTAGCCCTTAAATTTCACAATCACTTTTGAAAAGCAATTTTAATGACAAAGATGATTTTACTATTTTCTCCCCCTTAAACGATGACCCGTTTTCTATTTAAAGAGCTGTAGTCATTGTTTAAAGAGTCAAATAGTGATGAAAGCATTTCCAATTTATCTCTTGAAAAATTTTGATTCGTGGTTTTAATAAGATTTCTCTTATTTTAACAAATTAATGCACTGAGACGTACACCAATTCGTGTCAGACCAAGTTATAAAGTAAACTTGATCCCTTTGCATGATTTGGCTTGTAAATCACGCCCGAGAAAATTAATTCCCGTTCTGAGCCAACGTTTTCCAAAGAAATACGTGACTTTAATGTGAAAACCGGGTTGCAGTCTGAAATAACTACAAGCCATAATGGGCATGTTTTAAAAATGTACAACTTTTATACGGACTCTATTTATGGCACCGTGTCAATATTGATCGACATTTCTAAGGCCGTAAATATTACCGTACTAAAAGACATGCCCGATTTAAAACGAAAACTATTTTTGGTTTTTCTTGATTTTATAATTTTTATGGTTTTTATAGGTTTTATATTTTTTATGGTTTTTCTTGGTTTTATATTTTTTTATGGTTTTTCTTGGTTTTATATTTTTGTATTTTTCTTTTGTGGTTTATATATTTACGATAATATACATGATCACAACCAAAGGATACTCTGAATAGTTTACCACGACTATTCAGCTGATTCTTCTGCCAACTCTTTGAGTGTCGCTGGAGTGAATGATTTCATGCCAAGCTTGTCGATCAAAAACTCGATTCGTCCTCGATCTAAGGCTTTGGTGAACATATCCGCCAGCTGGTACTCAGTAGTGACAAAATACAGCTCGATCACTCCGTTCTCCACCTGCTCCTTGATGAAATGGTAGCGAATGTCTATGTGCTTGGCCCGGGAGTGTTGAACATAGTTGCAGCAAAGGGCAATGGCGCTCTTGTTGTCACAATACATCGGGATTTTGTTAAATCCAAGACCGTAGTCAGTTAATTGTGATCTCATCCAAAGGACTTGAGCACAACAACCGGACATGGCGATGTATTCAGCCTCCGTGCTAGATATTGCAGCGCTTTTCTGCCTTTTTGAAGACCAACTGATCAATCTATCTCCAAGGAGTTGCACAGATCCAGAAGTGCTACGCCTCGTATCTTGACATCCAGCATGATCGGCATCTGCGTATGATATTAAAGCAATCGAGGAATCTTTCGGATACCATAGACCACGATGAAGTGTTCCTTTTAGATACCGAAAGATCCTTTTCACAACATGTAAGTGCTTTTCGGTAGGCCGAGCCTGATACCGGGCACACATGCATACAGCAAATTGCAAATCAGGCCTGCTAGCAGTCAGATAGAGAAGGGTGCCAATAATTCCACGGTAAAGTTTCGGATCAACAATAATCCCATCCCTATCTTCATCTAACTTGGATTTCTCCACCATTGGAGTGTCTACGGGGTCACAATTCTCAAAGTTATATTTCTTAAGTGATTCTAGAGCATATTTGGATTGATTAATAAAAATGCCTCTGGGATTCTGAGAAATCTGTAATCCTAAGAAAAATGATATTTTTCCCATCATCGACATCTGAAAGCGTGTGGACATTATCTTCTCAAATTGTTTAGACAATTCTATGTTAGTGGCAGCAAAAATTATATCATCAACATAAATTTGTACCAGAAGCATGTCGTTGCCGTCTTTGAGAGTGAATAGAGTGGGGTCCACTTTGCCTTTGGAGAAGCCTTCCGACATGAGATATGTTGACAGGAGATCATACCACGCGCGTGGAGCTTGTTTCAACCCATAGAGAGCCTTCTTAAGCTTGTACACATGGTTAGGAGACTCCGTGCTGACGAACCCATCCGGTTGACTAACATAAACTTCTTCCCTTAGTTCACCGTTCAAAAATGCCGTCTTCACATCCATTTGATAGACGATCATGTTCATATGAGCAGCAAACGCAAGGAATAGTCTAATCGCCTCCAATCTAGCCACAGGAGCAAAAGATTCCTCAAAGTCTATACCCAAGGCCTGTTTATATCCTCTAGCGACCAATCTTGCTTTATTCTTCAATACCGAACCCATCTCATCAAGTTTAACCTTATAAACCCATAACAAAGTAAGGATGTTAACTTTGTCAGGGCGAGGAACCAATTCCCATACTTCTAGTCGTTTGAATTCATTGAGTTCCTCCTGCATAGCTTCAATCCAAGATGATTGGGTCATAGCCTGCTGCCAATTTTTGGGTTCAACTTCAGAGAGAAATGCATCAAAGTAACAATATAGTGCACTCTCTTGTAGTTGATGGCGTGTAGAGACTGGTCGATCTAGATCTCCAATAACATTCCTAATTGGGTGATCTTTTGTCCATTTAGTGCTATGGTTTTCAATCCTAGGTGGTCTGGAGTGAACAATAGAAGGAGCTTCTTCTGAGGTAGATGCGGCTGAAGGGTTTTCAGGGATCGCTATACCAAAGAAAGGAAGCTCTTGCAAGTGAGCATATTCCAAGTCGTGATCAGTAGAATCCTCTTCTACATCATTAGGCACAAGTAGGGGTGATGATTCAGGTGTAGTTTGTGAATCACTTGGTGAAGGTGCATCAGGTTCAACTTGAATTGTAGATGCATTAGATAAAGGTTCATTAACTTGAGCAACCACTTCAGGTATTGGAGCAATTACTACAGGTACTGGAACTTCATCAGTCGGGGGATCAAAGAATTCATCAAACAACGGTTGAAACAGTTTATCCCACTCAGGCCTAGTTGGTGGTAAGAATGATGTAGAAGTAGGATTGTTGGGAACTAATCCGGAACTTATAGCACCGGGTCCCATCTCATGAAGCGCGGGTTCAGAGCTGTGTTGCTCAGAAGCCATCGCTGTCAGCTCGTCGAAATCAGCATCCATAGTTTCTACAATCTTGCCAAGACGACGGTTATAGATTCGGTATGCTCTTTTGGACGGTGAGTAACCAATGAAAATACCTATGTCGGCTTTTGGTTGAAGCTTACCCAAGTTCTCACTATTGATGTTTGGATAACACAGAGCACCAAACACATGGAAAAATGAAACATCGGGTTTGCGGTCATGTAGAAGCTCATAAGGTGTTTTTCCATGGCGTTTCCGAATGATAGAACGGTTTTGGGTAAAACATGCAGTAGAAATAGCCTCTGCCCACAAGAACAATGGAGCGTTCGCATAAATAAGCATGGTCCTAGCAGCTTCCATAAGTGTACGATTCCGTCTTTCAACGACACCGTTTTGTTGTGGAGTGCGTGCAGCGGATGTTTCATGTGATATACCAACTCCTTCATAATAATCACGAAGAGTCTGGTTGACGAACTCAGTACCATTGTCTGTACGAATACGGCGGACAGTGGTATTCAAACGTACCTGAATGAACTTCAGAAAAGTGATGATAGCCTTCGGAGCTTCATCCTTTGTACGTAGAAATCTAACCCATGTAAACCTTGAGAAATCATCCACAATGACGAGAATGAATTTCTTACCGCTCACACTTTCAGTTCTCATCGGTCCACAAAGATCCATATGCAAAAGATGAAGTTTTTCTTGATTAGTGTCTTCAGCTTTGGGTTTGTAAGATTTCTTGGTGCTTTTCCCCCTTGAACACGCGGAACATAAATGATCCTTGTGAAATTTAAGCTTGGGAAGACCATGAACTAACTCGTTTTTAGCCAGATGATTAATAGCATCAAAATTAAGATGAGATAATCTGCGATGCCATAACCATGACTTGGTCTTAGAAGCTTTAGAGAGAAGACATACTGGAGAAGCGGCCATCATGTCTTGTAAGGACAAAGTGTAAAGATTTGCACCACGAGATCCCTTCAACAAATCTTTTCCTTCCAAATTGCGGATGAAACAAGTGTGTTGTCGAAAAGCAACCTCAAGGTTGGAATCACAAAACTGTCCTACTGAGAATAAGTTATGACCAAGACCTTCAACATAGTATACCCTAGAAATCGTCACATTTCCAATCTGATATTCACCATACCCCATAATCTTTGCAATATGATCATTCCAAAATTTAACCGTACCAAGAAACTTGCTGACGAAATTTCGGAGCATCGAGCGATTTCCGGTCATATGTTTTGAACAACCGGAGTCCAAATACCACAGGATGATTTGGACCACCTGAAAATATCACCACACAAAGACAATGTAGAGGTATCGGAATCTGAGTGTTCCTTGTTATTAGCAGGTACAGATTTAATAATCTTAGATTTGCTAACTCTAGGTTTCTTAGATTTCCTAGCCTTTTTCTTCTTAATTAGTGGTGTAGATTCTAATTGGCTCAAATCCTGAGGTATTTCTACACTGATAGGCACTATAGTGGGGGCTGACCTAATTAAAGGGCGCTGTTTCCATACTTGAGTGCGAGTGTTCCTAACTAAAGGACGCTCAGACCTAGCCTCAATGGATGCATTCCTAGTTAAAGGGCACATTTTACCATCGAGTGTAAAGGTCCTACCAGTGGGACGCCATTGCCACCCAACTTGGGCACGAGTTCTACCCGTTGGCTTCCATTCAAGACCATTCTTAATAGCATTCATTTCATTAACGTGATCAATCAGACACAAATCATGACGCTGGGAAAACATACATTCATTACAATTCCAACAATTTAAATCAGAATTCACGAATGGTTTAGGCTGCTGCACAGGCGCAAAGCTTTTAGTCTTAACATGATTCGTTTTATTTAAAACTGAACTAGCATTCCTATTGTGGACTTCTACTTTCTTCTTTGTGGCACTACTAGTGGCGGGCTTGATCTTAGCTTTCTTGAGTGGCGATCCTTTAGCCTTAGTAGTCTCTTTTAATCCTGTAGAAGGCAAATTGGGAACATTAGCAGCAGATTTTAAAGGTGTCTTACTTGATTGTGCCAATGACGGTTTCGCTCCTGGAGTCTTATTAAATGGAGTGACAGCAATGGGCCTATTATTAAGTAGTGCAGAACCTGGTGTACCTGTGTATTGTAAATAAGCCAAGCAATATTGAACTCGCTTAACATATTCATGAGCCGAATAATAGTCGCTACTTGAGGGATCTAAGGC
Organism: Glebionis coronaria; assembly: GCA_025667525.1. NCBI lineage: Eukaryota > Viridiplantae > Streptophyta > Magnoliopsida > Asterales > Asteraceae > Glebionis > Glebionis coronaria. Next base: position 178,187,822 of record CM046874.1, read on the forward strand.
ATAAAGATCGTCTAAAATATCCCTAAGAAGATCGACATGCTTAATGGCATTCTTCATATAATCATCATAGGTAAGCTGGTTTCTCTTATGAAGCGGATTCTTATAAAGCACTACTTTCTTGGTTGTTGGAGCACTAGTGGACGGTGCAGAGTCGGTAGCTAAGTTATCAACAACTTCTTGTCGGGTGAGAAGAAGTGTCTCCTTTAACTCAGCCAAAACCATATTTTTGTCTATGAGCAGGATGTTCAAGTCAGAGATTTCTTCGCACTTTTGGTTCAGTTGTTCAACATAATATTGTTGCTGTGTCGCATTAAAAGCGAATCGATCTTCTAGTGAACCATAAAGAGCGGATAGTCCCTGCCTTGTCCGATCCATCTCCCCTAGAACAGTTGATAGTCTAATTTCTAAGACCTGGTTTTTAGACTCTGCGGCCTCTAGTTCCATTCTTAATGTTTCCTTTGATAATATCTCTCTCTTCAATCTCATGATTTCTTCCTCTAATGTCTTAACAATTGCAATCATCTTGTCACTTGTCTCAACACCGTTTTCACAAACATTTGATATCAAAAGATTTTCATTTTGAGCTTGTTGTTTTAATTCTAAAGATATACAATGTTGTTCTAGTTGATTAAAGCGTTGTGAAAGTAAATTATAAGAATCTTGTAGCTTTAAAAACTCAGCGTTAGATTCGTGACAAGAATGATTATCTACCTCATTTACATTTTCAGCAACATTTACAGAAGGATCACAAACATCATCACAAATATCATTACAAATATTCACAGCATCACAATTCATCATAGCGGATGTAAGCTCATTCGAATATTTAACATTTACAATAGTAAGCACATCACACGAGATTACTTCGGACAAGAATCGGTCATATTCGGTTGAAATCTTTTCCTTTTCAATTAGTTGCAGTTCGTAAGCGGTGTCCATTTCATAAAACACTTTTTGAACTTCACCAATTTCAAACTGAAGATTTTCCTTAAGAGATGCAAAACTTCTTTTTAGACTTTCGACAAACGGATTGATCTCAGTTTTAAACACCTCGTTCATGTGTTCGAAAGCCCATTCTCCGGCATTTAAGCCATTTGAAGTCGTACATTCCAAGATGACCTTGTCAAAGTTAGTAAAGTATCGGTTAATCTCTTGCAAGTTTAACCATACAGTGCTAACAGGTGGAAGATTCTTTGGAATTTCCTTAGGACCTTCCATGTTGACAAGTGTAGGAAATGTACTAGGGCTTTCTTCCTCTATCATGTAGGTTGGTGCTGTAATGAGATCTTTGTCCATATGGAAGCGAACTCTAAAATCAGTTTTAGCAAGCTCTTTATTCATTTTAAAATAATCACAATCGGGATATTTTGCTGAATTATATGACCGATCCTCATCAACTAGAACCTTACTTGTTCGATCATTGGGAAAAACAATCGGGTCTAAAGCCAATCCTAATTGAGTTGCATTATAAAGTCTAGGACTATGTCTTAAAGCTTGTTTTGCATATCGTGGATTAGGGGGAAGGCCTTTTAGACGTGATAAGTTAAACTCTTTAAATGAAGCATCAAATAAGTGAACTAGTTGTGAAGCAGCGTATTGTCTTAACAGCAAGTAGTCTAGACTTCTAATCTTATTAGTAGCATTAATCTCCATTTCAGTCTTCTTAGATTCGAGTAATTCAAAATCAGTTTGAAGTTTTTGAAAATTAGTGACCACTAACTCCTTTTCTCTAAGTTCACTAGACAAATTTGCTCTTAAGTTTTCGATTTCTTGCAAGTGACCCATTTGTTTGTTTCTAAAGTGATCATATTCGAGATTTGTGAGAACACTAGATGAAGGCACTAGTTCCAAGGTTTGTACTTTCTCATTGCTTAAAGCAAGCTCATCAGACAACTTCTTATTCTTAGCTAAGGTTTCTAAGAGTGCAGCATTCATTTGGCTAAGTAGTGTAGCAGGAACCATGACCAAATCTTGTTGAGCAGGAGTAGGCGTATGCGAACTGGGTCCCGGTTGTGATTCACTCAAAGTCTGGGAACTTACATTGATATTGCTATCATTGTTTGTCTCCTCGTTTGAAAGACTCACCACCGAAGATTCATTCGAATCAGCACTCTCTTGCCCAACTTGATGTGGTTGAATACTAGCATCAGTGGCATTATCGGTGTTATTAATAAGTACCTCAGATTTCTTATCTGGCCCTAAGCTGGAGAAAGTTGCCATGAAAGCAGCCTTTGCAGTTTGAAAGTCATCACAGTCGGAATCATACGCATCAAGATCATCGGCTTGGTAAGCTGCATTTTGCGTAGTGACAACGTCTTGTTCAGCAATCCCTGGGTCAGCAAGAAATGCAAGCTCCTCTTCATCAAGTTCCCTTCCTTGCGCCTGAGCATTTACCAGATAGATCTTTTCTGCAAACCACTGTCCATCCCTTCTCCTTTTGGGTTTCTTACAATCCCTGGACATATGACCCTCTTCCTTGCAGTTGTAGCATGTGATCATTCTCAACTTGCCTGTATTAGCCCGTGGAGGGTTGTTGACCATTGGAGCAGGAGCAGGATTGGCGGTGCGAGCATTGGTTGAAGTGGAAGGTCTCCCCTGATATGGTTGAATTGGCTGAACCATGACCCTTCCATTCTCAATTGTAGCTTGTTGGCGAGAATTGGATGAATTCCTCAACTGATTGTTGGTAGGAGCTGATCCTCTGAATCCTCGTTTGCTTAAAGTTTTTGTGAGATAAGCAGACATAGTAGTTAGCACTTCAACTGGGTCAGATCCTTGTTGGAAAACAGGAACGGGGACTTCCTCATCATCACAATATAGTGCTTGATCTGGATGAGCTGCATAATCAGTATAAGGAAGACTCATTTGATCAGGGTAGCTTGTTGGATATGCTGCATTCTCTTGATAGGAAGAATATGATGGCTGAGCATAATGTGCAACATTTGCTGGATGAGGTTGTGAAGCATACTGTGGTGAGGGTGCATTGAACCGATATTGTTGCTGATGTGAGGTGGGTGGTTGTGGTAGAATCGAGTATTGGGGAAAGGCTGGTGTCATGTAAGGTGATTGATGATAAGCTTGATGTCCCAAGATATAGGGTGTGTTGTTGTGAGACAAGCTTGGTTGATTCGCCATCAATGCTAAAGAATCTGGGTGCATACCACGAGGAGAACGGTGCATAATCACATGCTTCTCATGCTGCTGAAGGAAGGCATAGATTTGATCTAAGTTGAACTTATGCAAATCCCGGGTTAACTTCACATCAGTAATGTACTCACCCCATTCAGCTTGAGGTAGAGTATTCAAGAATTTGGTGTTAACCTGGAATGGTGCGATCACAAGATTGTATACATTCAGATCATTCATAAGTGTGGTGAATCTGAAGTAATAATCGTGGAGCGTTTCCCCTGGGTTGTAGGTGAATCTATCAAACAAATCATACAGCTGACACTCCCTTTCTTGTTTGGTGAGAGACGTGCCTTGTAGTAACACCTTAAGTCGTTCCCATAGATCCTTTGCCACCGTATACTGACTCACCATCCTATAGATGTCATGGGGAAGTGCTTGGAGAATTGTTTGAAGAGCTTTTTCATCTGCATCTGCAACGAGTTGTTGGGCTGGAGTGAGTTCTTCAAATTCTCGTGGTCTAGTCACGTTGTCAACCGTAATGGTACCATAGTCGAGTGGACCATTCAAAATCGATTTGACCATAAGCCTTCCGTATGTCGGTTTCCCCTTTAGATATTGCATCATTCGACCTTGCCATGCCTCAAACACCTCTTTAATAAGCATCGGTGGACGGCTATCAGTTCCCGTTATGATTGATATATCCGTAAGAGATGTCATCTGAGGCATTACTGAATTTGGATTCATTTTGTTTTTCTTCAAAGAAACAGAGATTATCGGTTGATCGAGCAGTGAAGTAAAGCTTGTGAATTATGTTGTGTTTTTGTTGTATGAAACCAAGATTAAATCCTCTAAAAAGTCGTTGAAAAAACAAGCAAAATCACCCTTGATTCGGAACTTTTTGTTGATTCGGAAGTTTGATTCGGAAGATTACCTTGATTCGGAACTTTTTGTTGATTCGGAAGATTACCTTGACTCGGAACTTTTTGGATTGATTCGGAACTTCTTGGTTCGGAAGTTATTGATCCGGAACTTTGGCTTGATCCGGAACTTCTTGACTCGGAAGTTCTTGGTTCGGAACTTTGTCTTGATCCGGAACTTCTTGACTCGGAAGTTCTTGGTTCGGAAGTTTCTTGATCCGGAACTTCTTGGTTCGGAAGTTTCTTGATCCGGAACTTCTTGACTCGGAAGTTCTTGGTTCGGAAGTTTCTTGACTCGGAACTTCTTGGTTCGGAAGTTTCTTGATTCGGAACTTCTTGACTCGGAACTCCTTGATCCGGAACTTCTTGATCCGGAACTCCTTGATCCGGAAGTTTTGCTGAATGAACAGAAACTTTGTCCGATGAACAGTAGAACAGTAAAACTTACGATTAAGCCCAGATTTTGACCAAATAACCCAAAAAGTTTTGTGCTTTCGACTAAAATAAGTAACAACTAATACTTATCCACTAATCCCAATCACAAAAACATCAAAAACACCAAGAATCAAGATGATTTTTCTCAAAGAACACTAATACAATCAAAAACTAAAAAACCACACAAATCACCACCTTAAATCACCCCATAGCTCTTGATACCAAATGTAGAATATTGATAATCAATAAATCTATGAAGGGGTTTGTTAATTTCTAGAGAGAGAAAGTTAGAGAGAGAAAGTGAGAGAAACTATGTGAATTTTATTAAGTGGAAATTAAGAAATGATAACAACCAACCCCTTTCCTTAGTGGAAAGGGGTATTTATAGTTCCAAGTCATAAGTGGACTTGGGCCGGTCCATGACAAGCCCATGGACCGGTTCTTACTTAAGTTAATAAGCAAATAATAACTAATTACTAACTACGAGCTATTACAACATAAATCATATTGTGGAGTGACCGATACTTCTAATATACGTTAAAACGTATTTCTAACAGAAAGAAGCCCTCCATACAACTTAGGCAGAAACCGGGTCAACACATCATGAAGACAACTCATCATGGACCCAGTGATGTATGCACAACCCTTTCCTAGCTACTCAGCCTTCTCTCAAAAGAAGTTTGTTTTATGTCACGGAGAACATCATGACTTCTATTGACTTTCTCACTTCGAGATAGTTGATACTGAATAGGTGGCATCTGCTCCAGCCTCCGACCACTAAAAGTGCACAAATCGAGTCTAGAGCCAAGAGATGAATCAAATCTCGTTAGGACACACAGATGAAAATCAAGAGAGTCCTACGCTATATCCTTGTGATATTGCCAGAACACTCAGAGTGATACTACTTAGTATTCACAATGATGAGTGGAAATCCTTCCAGTGTTAACATCAAACAACACTGCGGTAGGTCATATGCAAGATTCTTTATGAATTGAACATGTGTAAAACTGAAAAGCAACAGTAGTTTGATTCTGAATTGATTCAAACTCGTTTTAGGTTTCTACGTAATATCTTTATGGTCTTGCCAGAGCATTCAGAGTGATATTCATTAATATTCATAGTGACGAATGGAAATCCTTCTAGCGTCAACATCAAACAGCGCTACGGTAAGTGACTTGTGAGATTCTTATGAATCAAGCTTGTGTCAACTGGAAAGCAACAATGGTAAGATTCTTTATGAATCAAACTTGTTCCAGGAATTTGAACTGACGACTTTAATCAAGCGGATATTGTAACACCCCATTTTGATAAATGGAATGTCACGCGTAATTATGGCGTGTCATCAAAGCATGCAAGGTAATATGTACTAAAACATACATGACCATAGGGAAAACCGGAATCAAACATCGGTTCCCAAACATAAGCCCAAAACATAAATAAAGTAAATGAACAAAAAGGAAGACTAAACAAGCATAAATATGAAGGCAAGAGGAGAAGGAATCTAAGGTAGCTCCCATCCTATGCGTGTCCTCCAAATGCTCCCGTCAGTCCTTGGGTACCTGCCGTTTTGGGACATGGAAAGGAAAGTAACGGCTGAGCAAAACGCTCAGTGGACGGATATAGACATAGTATGAATGACTAAACATAATAAGACTTAATAGCAGCGGAAACGTATAAGTCTTAGAAAACCTGGAACATGTTCATAAAACTGGTTTTATAGTTTGAAAAGCCTTATGTTTATCTTATGAAAATTGTTTAACATATTTTACCATTAGCCAATATAGGTCATGAAAATCCACCGTGCATGAATACTTAGAGGGGTGACCTCATCATGTAAATTAGAGGGGCTGCCTCTAATTTAATATACTTGTTTGGGTTGGAGGGATCAGCTCCTTGTGAAGGATGCAAGGCACACACCACATTCACCATGAAATCCTGACTGACAACATGTAACAAGGATGCAACCATACGCCCTACATGATAAATATAATATAAATGGCCAAAAGCTTAAGGGACGCCACGAGCAATCACTCCGCCGTGGTGAAGTCATAACATCAGTGCCTCGAATGTTATGGTTATGGTACCTCCATAACTAGGTGAAACTGGTCATGCATGTATATGGCAATAGGTATTCTTAATTAAACAAAAGCAATCAAACACGTAACTTATACTATGGGAAAACAGTTGGCTGCATACGGGGAATCCTAATAAGGAAAGAATGTCCATACTGAAAGGACGGGAATCCGTACCTTATGTCCAGTGAACGAAGAAGACGACTGAGAGGAATCCTACTTCCGTATCACTAATGCTACATGAATACATACGTGAATAAGTATCTGACTACTAAATACGTAACTGGTTTTATATCATGTCTTAGCTTATTTTATATGTTCATATCATGTTTTACTGTTTAAAGCCTTAAACTGTGTTTATCTTATATTCTGTCTATTCTGATTAAGTATTTCTGGTACTTCATGTATTATTATACTTACTGTGTAATAATAAGTAACTTTTCAAAAATAGCAGGTTTCCTAAAATAGAAAGTTTCCAAAAATAGAAAGTTTCCAAAAGTAGAAAGTTTCCAAAAATAAAAAGTTACCAAAAATAGAAAGTTTCCAAAAATAGAAAGTTTCCAAAAATAGAAAGTTTCCATAAATAGATTAGCTACCTTAATTAAATAAGTTTCTAAAAATAGATTAGCTGCCTGAATTAAATAAGTTTCTAAAAAATAAAAAGTTTCCATAATTAGATATAAGCTGGTTAAATTAGCTGAGTATATAAGACTAAAGTGTTTTCCTGATTATTTTCTAAGTCATAATGACATAATGTATAGTTTATTTATTATTTCATGTAATTTAAATAAACTATAGGTTAAAAGTATTTAATTAAAATATATCATGTTTTCAATTAAATAAAGTTAAATACTTAGGTTAAAACATGTATTATTACTTATTAATAATATAACCTAAGTCATGTTAATTAATTAATTATAACCATGGTTTTTAAATAATTAATTAATTATAAGTCTAAAAATATAAAAATACTTAGGTTAATAATTTCATGATCTATAATTAAATTATAACCTAAGTCATGTTATTAAATTAATCATGTCATATTTATTAATTTAATTTTAGCATATGATTATATAAAAATAATCTTAACATAAACCATGAACAGGATCTTGACTAGAAACCATGAACCGGACATGAAATCAACACCATACCCCGAACCACTTCGGGGTTCCCCTTGTATTCCTGCTGACGTGGGACCCACACCACCCAACCGGGACCATATGGTCTCTGTGGTGGTCGAGTAGCCAAACCGAGACCCCCTTGGGGTTCGGTTTAGGCGCCGGCCAACAAACACCCCTAAAACAACCCTTTTTGATTTACCCAATAACCCTTTTCATGTTAGATCTATGTTTTTAATTAGGTTTTAAAAACATCATGTTCTTAATTAATTATTAGATCAAATCAAAAAGAAAAAGGGTAAAAAGAATATACCGAATGCGTGGATCTAAACGAGGATGAACAAACACGAACACTTGCACCAAAACCAAGATCAAAATCAACTAAACACCCTCCTTGGTGTGTTTATGTGTGGCGGCCAAAAAGAAGAAGAAGAGGAGAAGGAGAAAAACTTTTTAGGGTTTTTGATGTTTTCCTGTAAAGTGAAAAATGACCAAAATATTTCCTAATTCCTTGTTTTAGTAAAAATTGATGGGCTAAGCCCATCTTCCCTCCCTAATTTCGTGGTATGGGGCCCACATGGGGTAACCCATACATTTCTCGAGTCTAAATATTATAGTTTGTTCCCGTGTGTTCTCGTGTTCGTAATTTACGTGTTTTAATTAGTTATCGATCGTGACTTAATATATTTATTCGTGTTCGTAATAAATATATATACGAAATTAATATTAGGTCGTGATTTAATTACGTTCATGATTTCATGATCGCATGTTCGTGATTAATTATTGTTTAAATAATTATTGTGTGTTCGTGCGTAATAAATACTTATCGTGTTCTAACACGTACGTAATACTTAAAATCCTAACACGTAAACGTAATCGTACTATAAAAGGAAAGTTTTAATCTAGTACGTACGATCTTAAGGGTACTAATCATGGTAAAAGCATGCGGGTTTTACAACTCTTCCCTCCTAAAAAGAATAATTCGTCCCCGAATTATAGATAAAGTAAACTGGAAAAGAAGAACATACCAAACCGAGAGGGTATGTAAGGTAAATGAACGTCATGGTAGAAGGAACTTGGAACGTGACATGTCTTGAAAGGACATGGAACGTGACTATACTGAAAGGACATATCTAACTGATAAGAGAAAAATGGATAAGAAGTCCGGATGGACTTGTCTGTTTCCAAGTGGCTTCCCTCTTGGAATGGTTCCTTCACAAGATCTTGCCACAAATCATAAATCTTGGTCCTCCTAACCTTGACTTGGAATATGCAGAAGTTCTTGGTTATCAACTTAAGGTAGATCCCCTAAATTTGATCGAGGGAATAAGAATTAACGTGTAAGGGCAACTAAAACGTTATCGTGCAAAACACTTCTAACATAACTGATAATTAGCAACGATGCGCGAGACATCAGGAAACGTAGTACGTGAAAAATTTTGAACGTACTACGTGAAAATTTTTGAACGTGATACGTGGAAATATGATGAGTGTAATATGAGTAAACATATCGTGATCCATGATACGTGTAACATATATTGATCATGATATGAGGAACGTGGAATGTACATGACATGTGAAACATATCGTGAACATAGAATATAATAGCGGTAACGCCAAACGCTACAAGGTGAGACATAGAATATGACGAGAAACGTCTATCTGAGGATAGGGAGTTATACTAAACTTGGGTCTGGTCTCTCAAGTTCTTGCAAAACTTCCCAGAATGAGAAAAACAAACATAAAATCGAAAGCCGAGATGCCATCATGAACGTTAATAGTGTCATGAACGCGAGCGCGAAAGCAAGTCGTGAAATTAGAACAAGGACGTGAAGTAAATAAGGAGCACAATTATGAATATTTGTCTGACCTGATAACTGAGGGATTGCCGAGTGATCGGATGAGCCTTGGCTGGAACATGTCCGATCAATCTGTTGGTTATGAAAGCCTTGCGGATGTAAGGATTCTGCAGACTTGATCAAACTGTTTGCAATAACCCAGATAGCATCATGCTTCTTCTGAATTTGCGTTAAACTGGTAACCAAAATCCGTGGAGATCTTGTCCCATTTCAATTCACAATTACATATGATGAAAACATCCCAGTCTGTTGGTGTCCTATCTTAGCCTGTTTGTATGACAGGTATAAAAATATGAACGTAACTGTATCTTGCTTCATCGAACTTGATACATAGGAGTTTGCGAAACTCTGAGTCTATGAATCTAAACTTCTCTTAGCGTAGGATTTCTATAACACCTAATGTAATGTAGGGTTATCTCCTTTACGCATAAGCTGAGTCATGGTAAGATTAACCATGCAGATCCATGTGATCCAGTGTGTCACTGTAATCAACCAGAATTGATATTGGAACTTTGTAGGGTGAAATTTCGCTTGTCATAGAATGTGCAACATAGTGCAGATATGGTCTTCCTATTCTTCTCTAGGCTTAAAGGAAAAATCAGGTTATCCTCAATTAAAAACACTGATGAGTTTACTTATAAGTTCATGGAAACTCAATTCATTAAGTCCGTAATGCTGTTGGAGCATTTATGAGATTAATACAGAATCATGAATTTAGCATGACCAAGTCGTGTACGAATAGCAGTCATGGACATGTCCTGCTCTTTCACTCATCACTGTTGGCATCAGGATCATGAGTTCGATCTTGGAAAAGTGATTAACACTATAAGGTCGATTGGACATGTCGTCAATACGTGGAGGAGAATAACAGTCATGAATGGTGATTTGTTTAAGTCGACAGTAGTCGACACATAATCTCATGGTACCATCCTTCTCCTTGTAGCTTCTTGTGGAATGTATGGGAAGATTTTGGAATAATCAACTCGCTATGCGTAAAAGACTTAAGTGGTCGTGTCTTACTGACAGCTAGAAAATTTTAGCGACCATGGCTAACAACATACATGCTTGTAAGCATAGATAATTTGTACAGATTTTCCCGATGGAAAATCAAGCTGAATGTATTCAGGTACTTGAACATTACTGTACATAATTATGAATCGTAGCATGGTGTGCTGTTCATAGTACATGATTAGGATAAAATTCATCTCGTGTCTGTCCGAGGAAATGCGTTAGCAGCTTAGATCGCATCATTAAGCTGAAGGAAAAACCTTCGTATACGTGGGAATACGAAAGGCGTCCTTCATGGTCATGAATATATGAAATATGGTGAAACAAATGAAAGTGACATCGGCAATTGGACAGTTCTCACTAATGCGCCGGTAATGGTATTGAAATTCTTGTGGCCTGATTAATACATGGCAGAACAAAATAGGTATACCCTTGGAGGGTACCCTGAATTTCTTAGAAAGGTTCCATAGTTAGACATGAGTCATGTGCCTTGACTCGTGTCTTGGAACTATAAGCATGATATATGTCTTGACTAGTGTCTTGACATGTGTCTTCAGAAGGTATACATGAGATATGTGTCTTGACTGATGTCTTGACATGTGTCTTCAGAAGGTATACGTGAGACATGTGTCTTGACTGATGTCTTGACATGTGTCTCGAGACGTAAAACCATAGAACTGCAATATTAGGTTATTAAGCCAGACTTGGCGAATCGGTTGGACTACTGATCCTTTGTATGTCTGATCACGTCCGCGGCCGGAGCCTCCGTTGCGATTTCTAGGATAGTTTCTGTCATAGTAGTGGTTACTATCGTCTTGTCTGTCAGTTCCATGACGGTCATTCTCATGACCGTGATTCATGTAACTATTCAGCTGAGTGGCCGGCTGGTACCGGTTTTCACTCATATGGCTGAAATGACAGTTGAATGACGTGTGACATGTAACTAAGAATTAGGGACAATGATTGATGGAAAATCGTTTGATGGTGAAGCATCTTCTCGTCCGATTGCTTTGCTCTGACGCCTTTGTCTTCGTCTTGTAGGATCTCCAGGTTGTGTACAACATCCGCATATCATAGCGTCTCCGAACGTCAGCAGCGTCAACCTTTAGTAACATCTCCAAGTTATGAGCGGCATCGGCAATCTTGTAGAATATCAGCAAGTGAACATACGCCTGAGATGATTTAGAATCGACTAGCTAATACTCGTGAAGTATTGCAAGTGAAATACACATGGATTTAGGTACGTGTAATACACATGGAATACGGTACCTGGAGTACACATGGAATGCACATGAAATGATCGGTATTGGGGTCGATCATTTGTCATGATTTAAGGAAAGTATATTGGTTAAACGGATATGAAAACCATCATGATAACCTAGCAGTATTAGCATAGACATCATTCTTGTTGTATCGAAAAACGTTAAAGTGTGGTTACACAAAATTCAACGATGATTTTGCCTGACAGTATGATCCGTGAAAACCAACCATGACTATCATGAAAGCAGGATTCAATGAAATCCAACAATGCCTTGCATGAAAGCATAAATAACAAAAGAGGCGTAAGACGTAATCAACATGAAGACGGAAGTATCATGAAGATACATGAAACAATCTATCATGAAGGAGTGTATAACATAATCAGCATGAAACTGAAGTTAACCATGACAATATGAAAACATACTTGACATAAAAACATAGTAACTTATGAGGGGACATGAAAAAAATTTATGGCAATAAATCATGAGAAAAATTTTATGCATGAATGCGTAATGTAGTTTATAAAAACCTTTATATGTGCGAGGGGACGCCTATGGGTCGGTCCCAAAACAAAAGACATGGCGAGGGGACGCCTATGGGTCGGTCCCAAAGTTAAAAGTTTCGATAAAAGCACATGCGACTAAATAGGGTCAGTCATGTACCAACCATTACTTAGTCATAATCCCTGCAACAATGATACATGAAACATAAATAAATGAAACTCATCTGTCAAAACTTATCAGAAAAAATATTTATGTGACTAATTATGAACTATTAAGGTTCAGTCCACATAGTCACAGTTCACGAGCAACGTCATGCATGAAACAATGACACATAACTAAATATGAATGACGGTTGTCCATCCATATTAGTAAAACAATCTCGACGAAAACGTCAAGGTTAAAACCTCAAGGTGTTGAAAACATCATGGTTAAAACAACAATGCGCTGAAAACATCAATACGTAGAATAACAAACGTTGGCTTAGGAAGCTTCTGGTGACTACCCACTAGTCACAGGTCGAGTTTTTGAGCCTACATGTCGAAACCAGGCTCTGATACCATAATTGTAACACCCCATTTTGATAAATGGAATGTCACGCGTAATTATGGCGTGTCATCAAAGCATGCAAGGTAATATGTACTAAAACATACATGACCATAGGGAAAACCGGAATCAAACATCGGTTCCCAAACATAAGCCCAAAACATAAATAAAGTAAATGAACAAAAAGGAAGACTAAACAAGCATAAATATGAAGGCAAGAGGAGAAGGAATCTAAGGTAGCTCCCATCCTATGCGTGTCCTCCAAATGCTCCCGTCAGTCCTTGGGTACCTGCCGTTTTGGGACATGGAAAGGAAAGTAACGGCTGAGCAAAGCGCTCAGTGCACGGATATAGACATAGTATGAATGACTAAACATAATAAGACTTAATAGCAGCGGAAATGTATAAGTCCTGGAAAAACTGGAACATGTTCATAAAACTGGTTTTATAGTTTGAAAAGCCTTATGTTTATCTTATGAAAACTGTTTAACATATTTTACCATTAGCCAATATAGGTCATGAAAATCCACCGTGCATGAATACTTGGAGGGGTGACCTCATCATGCAAATTAGAGGGGTTGCCTCTAATTTAATATACTTGTTTGGGTTGGAGGGATCAGCTCCTTGTGAAGGATGCAAGGCACACACCACATTCACCCTGAAATCCTGACTGACAACATGTAACTAGGATGCACCCATACGCCCCACATGATAAATATAATATAAATTGCCAAAAGCTGAAGGGACGCCACGAGCAATCACTCTGCCGTGGTGAAGTCATAACATCAGTGCCTCTAATGTTATGGTTATGGTACCTCCATAACTAGGTGAAACTGGTCATGCATGTATATGGCTATAGGTATTCTTAATTAAACATAAGCAATCAAACACGTAACTTATACTACAGGAAAACAGTTGGCTGCATACGAGGAATCCTAATAAGGAAAGAGTGTCCATACTGAAAGGACGGGAATCCGTACCTTATGTCCAGTGAACGAAGAAGACGACTGAGAGGAATCCTACTTCCGTATCACTAATGCTACATGAATACATACGTGAATAAGTATCTGACTACTAAATACGTAACTGGTTTTATATCATGTCTTAGCTTATTTTATATGTTCATATCATGTTTTACTGTTTAAAGCCTTAAACTGTGTTTATCTTATATTCTGTCTATTCTGATTAAGTATTTCTGGTATTTCATGTATTATTATACTTACTGTGTAATAATAAGTAACTTTCCAAAAATAGCAGGTTTCCTAAAATAGAAAGTTTCCAAAAATAGAAAGTTTCCAAAAATAGAAAGTTTCCAAAAGTAGAAAGTTTCCAAAAATAAAAAGTTACCAAAAATAGAAAGTTTCCATAAATAGATTAGCTGCCTTAATTAAATAAGTTTCTAAAAATAGATTAGCTGCCTGAATTAAGTAAGTTTCTAAAAAATAGAAAGTTTCCATAATTAGATATAAGCTGGTTAAATTAGCTAAGTATATAAGACTAAAGTGTTTTTCTGATTATTTTCTCAGTCATAATGACATAATGTATAGTTTATTAATTATTTCATGTAATTTAAATAAACTGTAGGTTAAAAGTATTTAATTAAAATATATCATGTTTTTAATTAAATAAAGTTAAATACTTAGGTTAAAACATGTATTATTACTTATTAATAATATAACCTAAGTCATGTTAATTAATTAATTATAACCATGGTTTTTAAATAATTAATTAATTATAAGTCTAAAATATAAAATACTTAGGTTAATAATTTCATGATCTATAATTAAATTATAACCTAAGTCATGTTATTAAATTAATCATGTCATATTTATTAATTTAATTTTAGCATATGATTATATAAAAATAATCTTAACATAAACCGTGAACAGGATCTTGACTAGAAACCATGAACCGGACATGAAATCGACACCATACCCCGAACCACTTCGGGGTTCCCCTTGTCTTGCTGTTGCCGTGGGACCCACACCACCCAACCGGGACCATATGGGTTTCGGTGGTGGTCGAGTAGCCAAACCGAGACCCCCTTGGGGTTCGGTTTAGGCGCCGGCCAACATACACCCCTAAAACAACCCTTTTTGATTTACCCAATAACCCTTTTCATGTTAGATCTATGTTTTTAATTTGGTTTTAAAAACATCATGTTCTTAATTAATTATTAGATCAAATCAAAAAGAAAAAGGGTAAAAAGAATATATCGAATGCGTGGATCTAAACGAGGATGAACAAACACGAACATTTGCACCAAAACCAAGATCAAAATCAACTAAACACCCTCCTTGGTGTGTTTATGTGTGGCGGCCAAAAAGAAGAAGAAGAGGAGAAGGAGAAAAACTTATTAGGGTTTTTGATGTTTTCCTATAAAGTGAAAAATGACCAAAATATTTCCTAATTCCTTGTTTTAGTAAAAATTGATGGGCTAAGCCCATCTTCCCTCCCTAATTTCGTGGTATGGGGCCCACATGAGGTAACCCATACATTTCCCGAGTCTAAATATTATAGTTTGTTCCCGTGTGTTCTCGTGTTCGTAATTTACGTGTTTTAATTAGTTATCGATCGTGACTTAATATATTTATTCGTGTTCGTAATAAATATTTACGAAATTAATATTAGCTCGTGATTTAATTACGTTCATGATTTCATGATCGCATGTTCGTGATTAATTATTGTTTAAATAATTATTGCGTGTTTGTGCGTAATAAATACTTATCGTGTACTAACACGTATGTAATACGTAAAATCCTAACACGTAAACGTAATCGTACTATAAAAGGAAAGTTTTAATCAAGTACGTACGATCTTAAGGGTACTATTCATGGTAAAAGCATGCGGGTTTTACAGATATTTATCCAATTGATTCACTCTTTATGTTCGTAGTCTTGCTTTGAGACGGTCGAGTAAAGAGAACGGCTAGTACAGTCGCGAAACCCTGTCAAGGAGATTTTTAACTGAATCTACCAGTCATAGGTACGGTATTTAATATCGTATAACGGTCTTCAACGACCGGAGGTAAAACGCTACCGATTTAGGACGAATGTCAAAGCCATTCAGTCTGTGTCTATGTTTTGTCTCGAGAAGGTGGCGTCATGGTGTACTCAGCAAAGTCAAGGATTCAAAAAACACATACTCATGCCTAAAGACATATTCAACAATTAATAGTGAGAGCATGTGGATGAAGACACAAGATCACAAGATGGAAAAGACAAGTCAAGGATGATTTGAAGAACTCAAGATTTAAAGACAAAGTCGAAAGACAACTACTAAGGCTCAAAGATCACAGCGTGAAGAAACAAGACTACTATTACACGTTCGAGACTCATTTATGGCGAGATTAGTAATCTCTACAAATCTCCAAATGACAAAGGGTAATGACCTCTCATTGGGGGAGATTGTTAGCCTCAAAATATTGAGTCAAACAAGAATGCTCGGTCATATGTTTATTATGTATCGTATTTTAGAACGTTGTAATAGGTAGTATATTAGTCGTGTTATACGGGCTTAACTTTAGGCTAAAGTTCATTAATAAGTAACAAAAGCCCAAAAGGAAAGCCCGGCCCTAACCATATAGTCCATAAAGAAGCCCGCATGTGGGTGGACTATATATACCCTTCCTAGCATGTTAGGAAGGGTGTTGGTTCATTTTTATTCTCACTTCTCTTAATCTAATATCACATAGTTCCAACCATTTCTCTCTAATTTCTCTCTCTAGAATTCATTTTCTTCATCTATTTTCTTCATCTATTTTCTTTCTTAAATTCGTGTTATATCATCTAAATATAATGGACAGCACAATTTATTATAAAAGCGTGGGGAGAATAAGCTAATAATTACTACACATGAGATCGTGAAAGATTACGTGACTTATAATTAACTTTATCATTTCTCGTCCTCATTTAAGAGACTTAGCCTAAAAAGTTAAGGAATCAAAGCTAAGTGCTCAACACGCACGGTCGAGTAAAAAATTACTCTTATTCTCACCATCGGAAAACCTACATTCGTGTCTTAAACACTTATGAAAAACAAGAAAAATTTAAAATTTGGCCATTTTAGCCTTATTTTGCAACAAAAGGATAACAAAAAGATGAATATTGGATTGCGTGATGACGTAAGCAAGGTGAAGTATCTACTCACCCCCATACTAAAACTAAACATTGCCCTCAATGTTTCGAGTCTAGGGGTGAAAACACCCCCATACTAGAGACGAAGTCGAATGCTTAATCTCGACCATGGAAACGGTAAAACGAATAACCTAAAAGCCGTTTATGAATTATGCTAATAAGATAAATGTTAGAACTTAAAAGGATATCATCGGATATCGGAATCTCCAAAGGCAACGATCGAAGCTCGAGTGATCCGTAAAACGAACACGAGAGGCTTCAATGATGACGATGAACCCAATGAATCACAATCACAAACAACCACGGAACAAAGGTTGGAAGAACACAAGTCCCCTCGTTACACTATTAGAAAACGATAATATTTACAAGGATACGCATGAGAATCCCCCACGAGGCACCTTGTTTTTGATAACCGAGTCAAAAGCTCGACTCCAATCCCCATAAATGTGATCATTTAGGGATAATCATGGTTGGGTCATTTTCTGGTGGGGCTTACATGATAAACAATGCCCAAAAGTAACCGGTATAAAGGACTAAGTCCTTCGATGATGCAAAATACCGGGATCGAAGATAGCGTCCTCGTTGTCATGGGATAAACGAAACAACGCCACTTTAACCCATGCTAAAACCCCAAAGGGGTAGAAGAAAATATTAGAGAAGTAGAAGGGTGGGGCAACAAAATGAGCTACTCGAGGTAGACTCACACCAAGCAAATAGAAAGATTTTCCATTTATTGCATCGATGGAAGACCGAGATTTCCCATTACAAGCAATTACGGGATCGAATATCTCGTCCTTGATGGTAAAGTATGAAGAAACATAAGGGGCTTCCCCCACACTAAAACCACACACACCATCGTCAAAAGGAGTAGACGTGGTGGTAGCACTCAAACAATGATGTGATGACGGAGTTAAACGTGTAGAAAAATCTTTTAAATCACTTTTAAAATCTTTTTCTTTTTCATCGTTCAAAAACTCTTTATGAAAACCCGATTTGATGATGTCGAAAATATCTGGCGTTTCTAATTAAAAATTGGTCACGCTAAAAATCCTCACATTTAAGTTGCGGTTAGGGGGTGGTGGATTGTATATGTTCTCAAAACATCGATTAACAAAAAACAGCGCCCCCTCGGGGTCAACATATTCGTCATCCTCATGAACGTCGATCTCTTCGATTTCTTCATCGTAGATAGGCTTGTCAAACCACGGTTTTAAATTCCCCTCTTGTAAGATTTTAGAAACTCTCTCTAAAAATCACGATCAAGCACGAAACCATCATTCTTTTGTCGGGATCGTTGATAAGTTAGATCCTCACGAATGTGGTAAACGTCATTCTCAAATGAGGAGTGTTTATAAGGTAACTCCTCGAGAATGGGACTTATGTCTATAGCGAGAAATTCATCAACCTCCTTAAAGAATTCTTCATCATCACAATCGTGAAACGAAGGAGGATCGATGATATGGTCGTCGACATTCTCTACTTCATCATCAAAAATAGGATTATGATGAAAAAGAGGTTCGTATACGAAATTCGAGTACGTTGTGAAAATGTCGTCATTCTCATCATCATAAGAAATTTCCGACATGAGATCGTCCTCTTCATTTGAAGAATTATCAAAGGGTAAATCCTCGAAGATGGATGGCGGATTAGCAAGTATATGCTCGATCTCGACAAAATCACCATCGCCATCAAAGAAAGTGTCGATGTAAGCAAGTTCTCGAGTGGATTTCTCGAGAGTCACAACCATGGTCTTACAAGCCCTTGGGCTATGCTTAGGTGACATTTATATGATGGGTGAGATTGCATTGGGTTGGGACACTTCTTTATCCTTAATGGATTTGGGGCTAGGAGTGGGAGGCACTTCAATGGGCTTAGAAGTATGTGCCTCAAAGTCATGGTCCTTCGAAGGTGGTGAAAACGAGTCCATTTTGGTCATTGTTGTGATGGCACTAGCGTCGCCCTTCGGAATTGGTGGTTCACTTTGTTCGCCGAATATATCCCAAAATGATTTTTCATCCATAAATTTACGAATACCTTTTTGAATCAAGTAAACGTATTCTTTATCATTAAAATCCTCATCTTTAAAACCGTTCATTTTCATTTTTCCAAAACATGCATCTAATCTCATTTTTTCCGCAAAAGTATGATCTTTGACATTGTCAAATTTTGAAATATCGGGTTTTGAAACCTCGGTTTTATCATGATCATTTGAAACTTGGGATCTATTCGCGAAAAATTCCATTCTTTCCTCCCGATATCTCATAGTGAGTCTCCCCTCGTGGACGTCGATTAAGGTTCGAGCCATCGATAAAAATGGTCGACCTAAAATAATTGGACGTATAGGGTCGCACTCGTAATCGGAAATAACAAAATCCGCGAGAAAAACAAACTTTCCAACTCTAACATAGACATCCTCGGCTATCCCAATTGATATTAAAGGCGTATAGTTTTCTAGCTCGATAGTCATGTTCGTGGGGGTAAGTGAAGGCAATCTCATAAATTTCCAAAGAGAATGAGGCATGAGATTGATGCTAGCACCTAAATCGGCAAGGGCTAAACATCCCTCAATATAGAAAAAATCACAAGGTAGTAGAAATTGGCCCGAATCCTCTTCCTTTCTCGGCATATGCCTTTTGGGTTTATTAAGAAGGATCGAAGCACAAGTTTATTCAAGGGTTACTTTGGTGAGGTCGATAAAACTCTCTTTTTGAACCGTGGATGGAATTTGAGGTACACGAGGGTGTGCACTCTTTTCCTTGGTCGCCACGTTCACCCCATCGACTTTAGAACATGAAGGCGTCTTAAAAGTCGAGGGTTGAGAAGAAGGAACAACTCTAAATCCATCAAGGGTAGGGGTAATCACACGACGTTTTCCAATAGACGAGGTGGCGACTTTAACGTGTTCCTTCGGATTAGGTACGGTGTTACTAGGTAACGTACTCGAAGACGAACTCGCTTGATTGCTCATAATTACCGATCTTTTTAATCTCACTTTGACCTTGTTCAATTTTATTATTTTGACCCTTCAAAGTGTTGGAAAATTCGTTTTTCAAAGTACCAATTTGTCCCTCTAATCGTCTCATATTAGCCTCATTCGTTTTCATATATTCTTGAAAATCGTTTGACGAACTATTTTGATTAGCATTAAAGTTCCCTTGGTTATGATTACTTCTTTGAAAATTCCATTGATTACCACTCGAAAAATTGTTTCATTGATTAGCGTTGGTTTGAAAACTCGAGTTTTGATTGTTGTTATCTCGATTTTGCCAACTCAAATTACGACCTTGATTATAACCTTGATTTGAAAATTTTCCTTGTTGATTATTTCCTTGAAAATTATTTCGGTTTTGATTAAAATTGTTGCCTTGGTTATAATTTCCTTGTGATGGACCCGCGTTATTTTGATTCTGAAAATTGTTGTTCAACGCGTTAACACTCGACGTTTGGCAATCCGTAGTCGCACACTCGTAATAATTATGAGGTCCACCACACAACGTACACGATGCCTCAACCGCTTTCACCGTAGCGGGAGCGTCTTTCTTTTGCATCTCGATGAGAAAAGACGTAAACACATTCGTTAGCTTATCAACTTTCGCATCAACTCTCTGGATGTCGTGATTAGAATTACTACATTGGCGACATTGACAACACTCGATGCGTTGCGGAGTTGGTAAACCTTGGATCGATTGTCGATAATCACTAATGCATCTTTCGGAGTCTTACACAAAAAGTTGCCACCTGCGGCGGAATTCAACGAATCTTGTTCTTGAAAACTAAGACCGTTGTAAAACGTATAGATTTGGTGCAACTCGGAAAATCCATGGTGAGGAAATTGCCTAAGCAATTCCTTAAAACGATCTCATGCGTCTCTAAAAGACTCATTCGGTTTTTGCTCAAATCTTGTAATCTCGTTTTTGAAAAACGTCGTCTTAGACGGTGGGAAAAAATGATTAACGAATTTGGAAACGAGGTCCTTCCACGTAATTATGGAATTAGGTGGCTCTTTCTCGTACCAATCCTTGGCGGCACCATCGAACGAGTACGGAAAAAGCATAAGCTTGACGACATCAGCGTCGACGTTCTTAAACTTGCTCGTGGCCAAAGGACGATCAAAATTTCGAATGTGGTCGTGAGGATTATCGGCTTCACGACCTCGAAACTTCGTAGCTTGTATCAACGAAACCATTCTGCTCTTAATCTCAAATTCTTCGCTTCGATAGCGGGAATTACGATCACGTCTCCATAACCCTCGGTGGGCGCTTGGAGAAATTCCATCATTGAACGATTGTCAGCCATCTCGTCTATGGTCTCTTCAACAACGATATTAGGAACGTCGGTTTCTAATTCTCGTCTATGTCGTCGATTCCTTCGATTTTGATTGCGTCGATTCGAAGCGTCGCTAGAATTAGAATAATCCTTCGATCGAGTGCGCATGCACTAAGCGTAGAATGGGGTAGCAAAGAAGATTCTTTTTGCGGTTTTTCGATTTTTCAATTTTTTTGCTTTTTGATTGTTTTTTTAATTTTTTTGGATTTTTAGTGTATTACGTAGACTCAAATCTACAAATCTCTCCTCGAATCGATTTCTCGATTAAAGGAGCCTCAAAGAATGAAAACGATCACGTGGAGTGAACGCCTTTGATGACTTTAGAACGTTGGTGGAACACCAAAACGTTCAAGAGGGTTTAATCTTGAAAAAACAAGCAAATATAATATACGTAGATAATACTTGGGCGGCAAACCCTCGATTAGCCCCCTTTCTGAAAACACGCACAAGCAAGCGGGGGAAACGAGGCGACGCTAAGCACTTAAGAGCCTTTTTCCCTTAGGTCGTGAAATACAACCGCCTTATACCCACCTTATTGTTTGTGTTAATCAAAATTAAGCCTCACGAAATTATTTATCTATTTTGCCTTTAAACTTTTGCTTTGGATTCAAATACAATAACTGAGTGATGAAATCCTAATTAAGGTTGCGTTTTCACGCTTTTGGAGATATTGTAAATTTATTGTGATACGTAAATAAAATATATTAATAATATTCACAAAGAAAAACGAAAACCAATAATGGGATATCTACAATATAGTAAAAGATTGTTTGTGTTTAATTTAGGAAATTAAACACGATTTATTTGGATATTATAGTATAATAGAGAAAAATAACAAAAATGAGTATGTACGTTATATACGCTTTCCAAAAATTGAAAAGCAAAAACGCACAACTCACACAAA
This sequence comes from Glebionis coronaria, assembly GCA_025667525.1. Taxonomy (NCBI): domain Eukaryota; kingdom Viridiplantae; phylum Streptophyta; class Magnoliopsida; order Asterales; family Asteraceae; genus Glebionis; species Glebionis coronaria. The sequence continues at coordinate 178,210,031 of CM046874.1, forward strand.
CACGATAATAATAATGGGACTATAAACACCTCCCCGGCAGCGGCGTCAAAATTGATGTAGGTATAAGCGTACACGTTTTAGGATAAACGCGTATGAGAGGCAAGTATTAAACTCGACGGTTTAGGAAAACCGAAGAATCGAATAAGTGCGAGTTCTTTCTCGGCGGAGGTGTATTGGTTGTTTGCCAATTATATAAAATCAAAGTTTGGATTAGTGTCGTTTTTTGGTTTAGAAGAGAGAAAATTAAAGACGAGCTACGACTACGATTATATTACGACGATAAACGTAAAAACGTAAACGAAAAGACGTAAAACGTGACGAAAATAAAAAACTAAAGCTAAAAATTAATTAAAAATGAAGAGTAAGTTTAAAATAATATAAACAAGAATAAAAATTCAATAAATAAATTTTAAAACCTTTTATTAATTAAATATTCAATTTTAAATGCTAATTAAAGTCCTAAAATAAAATATAACTAAGAAAAAACCCAAAATATTACTTTATTAAACTAATAACTCTTTATATTATTTAAACACTAAAAAGTATTTTTCCTAAATTTTAGAAACTATTTTTCTATTTTTAAAACACTAAGAACACCTTCTAATCTAAAATAATGATTAAAAATAATAAAATAATGCTAAAATTAAACTTGCTGTTTCAAAAATCCTATTATATAATACTTAACAGTAGAAAAATAGAAAATGTTGAAAAAGGTAATTTTTTACACTAAAAGACAAAATAGTTTTGAATTAAAGCTATTTAAACTTAAATTAAATCTAAAAAATAGATAAAAAGAGTGAATAGTGAAACTTTTTAAACTGCAAATCTTAAAATATTTTTCTGAATCTAAGAAAATTTTTAAAACTAAAAAATATCAAAATTTTGCACTAAAAGACAAAATTAGATTAATTAAAACTAATTTAAATGGACTAATTCTAAAAAATACAAAATGAACAGTTAATTAAAAATAAACTTAATGAAAAATCATAAAATAAATAAATAAAGCAAGGAAAAATAAAAAAACTGGAAAAAGGTTAAAATTAAATACTAAAGACAAAAAATGAGAATATGACAATGACACCTTGACTGGTTTTGTCCTTATGCAAAGCAGTGGAAAGCACAAGGCAAGCAGTGGGAAATGAGTTCCCACTGCTCCTTCACAGTGAGTGGAAATAGGGCTTTTTAGCCTTTGTTTCTTGTTGGTTTATGATACAAGTGGCACCCCAATAGCAGTTGGCTATTGGGGAGTCAATACAGTCACAAAAACAGCCAATCAAACATAAAGTCAAGCCAAAAATCAACAAATACACCCTACTGTCAAGGATGTATGGGGTCCGGGTGTCTTAAAAGGCAAAACAGTGAGCTATGTATGCTAGTAAAAGCTACCAAAAGCATGTAAACTTAAAGTACCAGACCAAGCACAGCTAGACTACCTTAAAAACTAATTGTGTAACAAAAATCAAAATATAAAACCAAAAAGTACCACCCTAAATACTTACTAATATGTTTGACAAGTGGGTAAGCAAGGTTGCTGATGCAATTTGCTCCTAGGGGAATTTTGGCCTATATTTTTTTAGAGCAACCAAGTTATCCAAACACCAATCCACTATCAATCACCCCTAATCTATCATATTGCTGGGTGTTATTAAGAAACCACCACACAAAACTCAAAAATCAAACCAAAATCTGCCTATTGTTGTATCCAAGCTGTTTTTAACACAAGCATGCAATTTCCATTTCTTGTACTTCAAACTCTAAACCAAGCCTAAAAATGAACTTACCTATCCTATAAGAGTGTGTCTAGAGCAAACCCTCCCCTTTTTGTGTCACCCACAGGTAGTTTCGGACGGATCCAAACACCACGTAAATTTCAACCAAAGATTTTCAAAACATTTTTGTGTAATCAAACCATAAACGTCTTTAAACTAACAAACTTCATACAAAATCAACTAAGCATATAAAAAAATATTCATAAACCAATACTCATACAAAATCAACTAAGCATAAAAAACAAAGGGGGTTCGACAGTTACCTAGTCTCAACCTTATTTAGGTTGAGGACACCAACTGGATGCCACCAGCTCGATTCTGATATGGATTAGAAAAGTTGTTAAGCATGTGGTTGTGCAAGTGAGAAGCAAGAAGAGTGGAATACAACAGTCCTTCCCCCAAAAGACTACAACAGCCATATTTGGGGGAAAATATCTTGTACCCTGTTAATAATCAAACAAATATCAAACATAAAGTGAAACCACAAAGACCTTTTGAGCAGGCTTGTTTGTCAAGCAAGCTTGTTCAAACGATTTTGCTATAGTGACTATGGCAGAAAGAAAACAAAAGGTTTTTATAAAATCTTTGGAACAATGACTTGTAAAAAAAAAGGTAACCAAACACTATGTAAACAAGTATCCACGATTTTTGTTTAGGTTTGGTTGTCAAACCACCCTAACCAACAATCTGTGAATACTTGGTTCTAAAAAAATTTAATTGCCAAAAATTCTTTTGCACAAAAAATATTTTGATAACAATCATAAACTAAACTCGCATCAAAGATAACTAAACTAATTGGAACACAACTAATCCTTGCAATTTAGATAAATTTTCAAAACACTTTAAATATTCATTTATAAAAAGAATAAAAATTACAAGGAAAAAGTTGGAACAACCAAATAGGTTCACAGGCCGAACCTATTTATAACAAGCATTAGAATAATCTAGAAATACAAAGAAAAGTGAAACCCTAACAACAGAAAGTCCTATAATGCCCTTGAACTTGAATCTTTGAAATTGGTCAAAGATGGAGTAACCCGTGATCTCTGTTCTTGTTTATGGAGTTTATTGATGGATAGTTGTTGCAAAGTCATCCTGAACGTCTATTCAGACTTTGTGACCAAGGAAGATGTTACATCCGTTGATTCTACTGGCCTCTCTTGTCTCTTTGTAACAGGGGTGACACGTGGTGGGGCCTTGGGTGATGGGTAAATGTTTTTGGGTAAAGGGTAAATAAGGTGATGGGTAAATCGTACCATGGTATAAGTAATTTTAGTTTGCCCCATGTTTGATGGCTGATCAATGACTTAGGCTTTAGGAGGTGGGGGAGGGTAAATAGAGAAGATTAATCTGTTTTGGGGATTATTTAGTGTGTTTGGCACCAGTCAATTAATTTGACTAAGATTTAACCACGTTTAAATATAACAAAACGAATAAGTGAGGGTTTAGGTTGGTTAGGGTTAAATGGGTGGACCGGGTAGGGCTTGGATCCGGGTTTTAATGAAATGGGTGGGTATTGCTGACATGGAGGGGTGTAATTGGTGGGTGAGGTTTCAATGTTTGGACATAATCAGTCCCTCAATTCCCAAAGTTGTGTCAATTCAAGTTTACACAACCAAACTTCCTTTTCCTTTGTAAACCAAGTTTCCTTTTTCCAACTTTTGGCACAAGCACTTTTGTAAAGTTATTTCAAGGACCATAGATGTAATTTGAGTAATCTTCAAGGGCCATATATGTATAATCTCATCATTTTAGGGCCACGTGTAATATTTGAGTTTTGCAAGGGTCTAAAATGACAAGTCTTCCAAAGTTGAGGGACCAATCTTGACAAATCTTCAAACTTCAAGGACTTCAATGGAAATTCATGATTCGGGTCTGGTTCTTTGTGCGGCTTCATTTCCCGTGTTCGTTTTTGCTTGATTCTTGTGATCTTTTGTTGATTTCATGATATCCGTACCTAAAATACACAATGAACAAACACAAGCTTTTTTGGGGTATTTTAATGATATTTTAAGCGTTTTAAGCCCGGTTTGGACGATGAGACTATTTATAAATGCTGTCTCATCAGCCAGCCGCCGCCACGTATTTTGCTGACGTCAGCGGGTCTGGTTCGGGTCGGGTCTGGTCTGGTTCGGGTCGGGTCGGGTCTGGTTGGGTCGGGTCGGTCGCCACGTGGACCACTCAGAGAGTGCCACGTGGCAGCTGGTATATATACCCAACTTAATGCCATCGCCAAGGATCAAACCATGGTCGTTTGGCTCAAACCTTAAAGGTTAAGAGGTTGCCAGCTGAGCTGAGCAGCCTTTCAAGTTTATATATGCAAAATTTGTTTGTTAACCCCTTTCTTTTTGGACCTAGCATAATATATAAACCCCCTCTATTTGAACTAGTTAATAATAATAATAATAATAATAATAATAATAATAATAATAATAATAATAATAATAATAATAATAATAATAATAATAATAATAATAATAATATAGCTAAAGGAGTGGGAGCTCAGATAGTATCTAGGCTTCCCACTAACTTTTTGAAAAATCCTATTTTTCTAATAAAGTGAAGTTATAATAAAAAAAACAAACAATTAATAATAATAATAATAATAATAATATGGGGATCATGCTGTATCGTGTCTTGGTATTGTTGGTATCAAGCATCGACATAACATTGTACGCGATACCCTTTTAGACATCTGTTTTCGTTCCGGGATTTCTATTGGTAAAGAAGTTGATATTGGGCTTGGTGGTGGGCTGGACAAACACTTTCGTCCAGCTGATATGTTGCTTACTCATGGAATGGAGGGCTTGATGTATGTGTGGATCTGACTGGTTCATCTCCTTTGACGCAAACAGGGATGATTGATTTTGCAACGGGACGTGAGGTGGTTGAGGCTGCACAACATAAACGCGTCAAGTATGAAGCTAAATGTGCCGATATTGGATACGGTTTTATACCATTCTCTTTCTCTTCTTTTGGGGAACTTGAGATAGATGCAATAAACTTACTAAAGCGGATCCGTAGATTCTCCATAACACAAGATATTGGTGCACGCGGTGCTGTTTACATTTTTAATAGAATACGCTTTGCTATAGCTAGAGGGGTGGGGGCCCATGTAGTATCGCGGCACTCCACTAATTTCTTGTAAATCCTATTATTCTAGTGAAGTGATGTTTATAATAATAAAATAATAATAATAACTATTATGCTAAAGAGGTGGGAGCGCAGATAGTATCTCGACTCCCATTCAATTTGTTGTAAAACCCTTTTTGGTTCTAATAAAGTGATGGTTTATATATAAAATATTAATAATTATAATAATAATAATAATAATAATAATAATAATAATAATAATAATAAAGTGATGATAATAATAATAAAGTGATCGGGTTTGCTATTGCTAGAAGAGTGGGAGCCTGGTATGTAACATAATGCAGTTCGTTTTCTCAGTTCTTAACTAATAGAAAGTCCAACCAATATCGGATTTATAATTGTTCTTGGTGGTTCAAGCTTGCTTGGTAATCTATTGCTAATTCAACAAATGCTTGCCAAAAAGAAAATAATACCTACGTATATGTAAAACAAATTGCAAATACCAATTTTTATTCAAACAAAATTCAATTAACAAAATTTAAAACTAGAAGGACTGAAAATGTAATTTCTATGAAATGTAAATGCTTGAAATGAAGATTCTAACAATTATAAGGACTAAAAATGCAGAACAGTTAACTACAAGGACCAATTATGTAAAACTAGTAACAAACTTGCCAAAATGTAACAAATCCAACAATTTACTAACTGAATTCTAACAACTTTCAAAGTCCAGGGACCAAAATTATGCAAACCCTAATTTCTTGGAAGTTTAGCCAAGATTTCAAAACTGATAGAAAAGAAAGGACCAAAGTGCAATTTTTGAAAGTATTTAAGCAAAAACGGGACAAGTGAATGAATAAGCTCGTTTGAGCTTATTACTCAACCAAATCAAATGAAACAACTTGCAAAAGACTTCAAATCCAATTTAAGCTACGTGAGTTCAAGGAATTAAGCTAAGGATCAAAAATAAGCAAAAGAGTGCTTATTGATAAGTACAAAATAAGCTACAGCCAAATTTAGTCAACCACAACTTGATCTTTGTAATGAAACTGATTAAGCAACTTATTTCAAGAATGGGAAATCAAACCAAAACTATTTTCATCAAGAAATGAGCTAGAAATCTGAAATAAGCTCAAAAGAGCTTATGTTGACCAAGTTTGACCAGATTTTGGAAAAAACTCAAATTCTCAAAAATCAATATCCAACACTTATTAAACGTTTTTGTGAAAGAAAATCATGACTTTTATGAAGTGGTTTTGGAGATTCAAGAAATCAGTAGCTTAAAACTTCACAGAAAAAGCACTTTGCTAAGGCTGAACTAAAAAGCTATTTTCTGGCTTATTGTTGTATACTGTAGAAAATCCTCACTAACTCAGAAACCTTAGATGTTACTTGATCTATAGAAAAAGGTTTGAGCAAAAATGATTAACTAACAAAGATGCTATAATGATTTGAAAATGGAAAGTTCTAAAATGCTAGTTTGCTAAAACTGATGCACAAAATTTCAAAACACAAAAGTGAGCTATATGACTTATGAGTAGAAGATATCAGAAAAACTAAACTCAACTTGATCACACAAGACCAAAACAGGCTAAAAATCAAACTTGTTACAACTAAAACACCACAAATCTCACAATGATTATGGCTTAAACCTGTTGCCAAACACTACTTCTGATCTTTTTATGAGATTTTGTGAAAGATTATTGAGCAAAAGTTTGAGCTGAGTTAAAAGCTTAAGTATCCTAAGTTTATCAACCAAAATGTAATGTATTTAAGCAAGAAGCAAGAGGTTAACACTACTAATACTCAAATTGAATAGCTAAACTTATGAAAACTGAAAACAGACAAGTACCAAACTAATAAGCTAAATCCAATTACACTAAAGCTACAATAGATCTAGAATCAATCCACAACTGAACTAATTAACTTTTATCATGCCACCAAGTAAATTCTACACTAGGTATTAAGCATGGCAATTGCAATTGAGTGGAACCAAAAATAAGCAATTCAAAACCTATTGAAGTAAGCCTTTGAGAAGAAGAGGAGCGCTGAGCTCTCTTGCCCTAGTGATAACCACCACCTTATCACTAGGGAACACTTAATCAACAATCTAATCAGCTACAAATCATCTACAATCTTCAATCTGCTTGAAATCTTCAAATGAACAATGGAATGAACAAATTCTGATCAAACAGCTAACAATATTCACAAATGTCAGTTATGATCAATGATTGATCATAACAAACATCAAACAGCAACACACTATCCAAATGAAGCAAGAATCTGACTGGAATGAGAAGAACAGAATTTGGCGGGAAAAATGAATTTGAATTTTATTGAGGGAAATCAGTTACAAAGTTTGTTACAAGCTATCAACTAACTAACTGACTCAAGAGTTTGTCAGACTCTTGAGTAGTTAGGGGAAAAGTGAGGGAAAAAGGAAAGGGAAAATTTAACTAGGTGTTTTTACAAAATTAAGCTACCCTTTAAAAATGAAGACTAAACTAGGTATTTATAGACATGAGAGGAGAGTTAGTTGGGGTTGGTGACGTGTCAGGGCCAATCCCAGCTTGCCACATGGAGAATTCTGCATTTCTCATTTTGAAGGTATGAACAATGAATTGGGTGTTTTTGATTGGATGAATGTCTTGTTAATTGGATTGCACCGTTGAACTCGTCTCTCAAAATTAAGCAAGTTTGGTGTTTTAATCTTCCCATGAAATGGCTTCTATCAAAATCGCGATCCTGGCAATTTTTCTTTTTGAAGAAGACGACACGTGTCAGTTTCTGATTAGTTGTGGGAGAGAGTTGTGGATCACACTGTTGAGATTGTGTATTAAATGTGGCGGCGCTAGTGGGTATTAAATGAGCCTAAGTGGCAATCCGTGTGAGGTAGTATCTCTCTTCCCATTGGTTGACTGATTAATCACATGGATCAAGCCTTAATATCTTTCCAAACTTGGCAAAACAAGTCCTTGTACTTGGCAGATTCTTGTTTCAAGCTGAAATCTTCATTCTTTTGACATATTTGGTCCTTCAACTTTTATTCTTCAACAAAATCATCCCTTGACTGAGTTGACTTGATAGTTGACCAGGTTTGACTTGAATCTTGACTTTTACAATATTTCACTTTTAGTCCTTCATCTTTCATAACTTGTCAAGATAGGTCCTTATTCTTCAAAGTCTTGTCACTTTTGATCCTCTTTTGTCTTTTTCATCCATTTGAGCTTGATTTTTCCTTGTTTACTTGAAAATGTATCTTCTTACCTACACAAGTGCACACAAACACAAACATACCACATAATACTGTTTTTGCCAAATAAATTGGTATTTTGCTTCATGTTTTAGGGTTATTTGTTGATAAAAAGATATGAGTTTAAGCTCATATCAAATTCCCCTACACTTGAACATTGCCATGTCCTCATGCAATATTATATTTCAAGGCTTAAAAATTTACATTTCCCTCATAATTAATCCACCTTGGCCATATGAGATGCATCTACACTACTCTAAACTAGATGATGCATGATTTTGACTTTCAATAATGCAATGAATCAAAATACAATTCTATCTATATCTTTTTTATTTTTCTTGAAATGGTTTTGATGGAAATAACTCATAAAGAATTCAATGACTTGGATTAGGGCTTGGATACCATGGATACTTATCACCCTCAAGTTTCACTTTCCCCATACCAAGCTTATAAATGGAATCATTGCATTCACAAGTAAAAAGTGCATCAACTTATTCATGACAATTAAATGTGGAACCGGTTATTATTTGAGCAAATTGCTTGTGGGCAAATTTGTCATTATTTCAAGTGTGAAGTATAAGAAATGTAAAATCCGAAAATAAGGAAGCACGGTTTTAATCCTAATTAATCTTCTCATCCATTACTTGAAAAACCGCTCACAATTAATATAAGTCAGTATTAAGAGTAATAAGTCATTCGCCTTATGTGTAAAATCCTCAAGTCATGCTTTCATAAGTAACTACACACTCGCTAAGGAAAGAAAAATAAAACTCACGCAATAATTTACATCCGCATCTTTTTGAGATTTTGGATCTTCAACCCCGCAACCCGTCAAGGTAATATTGGATTGGAGCAATCTATTGAATCCCCGCAACCCGTCAAGGTAATATTGGAACTCAATAGTCACTATAATTAACACCACACTGCCCCTCTTGGGAGTCTTGCATTATTTTTTATTTTTTTTTTTTCTTTTTCTTTTTTTTTCTAGCCACTCATTTTTTTTTTTTCATAAGCCGCTCTTATTTTTCTTTATTCCTCACCAAGAAATTTGCAAAGAAGAAAAGGAAAAACACCCGCTAAATATGAAGCATGACATAAGTCTAGTACACATAAAACGTGCTAACTTAGAATCTTAAGACGTACTCATATCAACCATAAATGATTAGCCAAAAATGCATAAGAGATTACAAACCAATTAAAACCGTACTTGATTATTTATTAACAATTATATACAAGCGAAGAAAATAGAGGTCAAGAAGAGAAGGGTTAAGCCACAAGTAATTGCCATGAAGTCTATCTAGCCCTTTTACACTTGCTTCAACTCTATCATTTCCCATTCTCCACAAATTTAAAATTTCAAAGAATGAAATTGGTGGAAGCTTAGCCTAATAGACCAATGAAGGACTACATGGTTAAGGATACTAGCTAGAGAGTGCTAAGATAAGCAAACTCGGGTTGAGTCAAAATATCCATGGCGGGCCTAATATGTCAAAGAAGTCTAAATTTGTTAAAACCATGTTTTATTATATTTTCTTTTTTATATATTTTGGATGAAAAATAAAAGATGAAATATATATACAATGCAAATGTGATATGCAAATGAAAAATGATTGATGCAAAAATTATGAATGCATATTTTTGTTGGCCAAAGTAGATCAAAATTTTGAAAAATGTTGAAAATTCATTTTTCCATGTTATCATGCAAGACAATGACAAGTTCTAGGTAAGGTCACTTCGATAGAAGACCCCCCTACACTTAAGCTAAACATTGTCCTCAATGTTTAAGAGCATGGAAGTATAAAAACTTCCCCTACACTAATGACAATGACTAGACTTTGCTTAACCCAAGTTAAGGAAAGGACAACTATTAGTGAAATCATGTTTAAGCACAAGGTGTCAATGAAAAATCACTAAAGTAACGAAGTGAACCGGATACAAGGGCCTCCTCCATAAGCTCCAAAGCATGAGATGAGTGAGCAACCCTACAAACAATCAGGAAGACAAAAGAAGGTCTCCCCTTCACTTATCTCCAAGTCTATGCCTTTATTTCTAACCTACAACACTCTAAACCTAGTTATACGATGCTTGAGTTAATGAGTCTCTAGCTCGACTCGTCCCACACTTAAAAGTGTCTAAAACCTATCATGGAGAAGAAAATTTTTGCCCTTTTTAAGTAAAATCTCCATGATGAGGTAAAACAAGTGCTCATTTATCAAAACTCCATAAATATCCACCAGGATCAAATACATAATTACCCTCCCACTTATAACATAATTCAACAACTAGCTTCCCAAGCAATGGTGAAAAGAATGAGGTGTAATTCTCTAAAATGGTTGCCCATATGATCTTCCCAAGGTGATGGTGTAAAGCTCTCAAATCTTTCACAAGGTTTCCTTTTATTGCATCAGGTGGATACTGAGATGGTTTAGCAAGCTCTATGCCAGGATCAAAAATCCGTTCCTTGATGGGAAAACAACAAGTGTTGGTTGCCGTAGAAGACTCTTCTTTGTAAATCACATTGTGAGAGAAAGGTTGTGAAGACATGGGTAACAACAAGCTCTTGGAAGGAACTATCATGACTTGTTTTCCTTTATCACTTTGAAAGGTTGAGATGGGCAAGGAAAAAGGTAAAGGATCTTCATCCAATAGGGATTCTAAATAGAGTATGTCCCCCTCCTCATCAAGGTAACCAAGAGTATACTCAAAAGATATATCCTCCACTAAAAACTCATCAATGTCATCAATGATAGAATCCTCCTCATCACCATAGACATCATAGATTGGACTATCAAAAATGGGTGATCCCTCAAAACCAAAAGAAGTATGATCATCAACAAATGGAGAGTCACAAGTAGAAAGCTCATCATCACTATAGTCATCATATGTTGGTGAATCACAAAGAAAAGATCCCTCATTACTTAAGTCCTCATCAAAGTGATTAGTATTGTGGAAAAGTGGGGTGTCATAAGGAATTTCACTAAAGTTTAGCTCTTGGGGTTCATGAAAATCCAAGGGGGAAGTAATGGAAGCAATGGTCTCAATATGAGGGTAATCATAGTCTCCACTTGAGCAAGCTTCATAAAAGTACTCATCACAAACTTCATCAAGAAGATCATCTTGTGTTTCCTCCTCATGCACAACATCAATATGTTTTACCGCTTCGGGCTCATTAGACTTTTTGGACAACTTCCCCATGTTAAACACCACTCTCTCATCTCCTACCCGCATTGTAAGTTCTCCTTCCGCCACATCGATTAAAGTACGACCCGTTCTCAAAAATGGCCTACCAACAATCAAAGGCACTCTAGGATCCACATCATAATTAACTACCACAAAATCCGCGGGAAATGTAAATCTATCAACCCCAACAAAAACATCTTCCGCAATTCCCACCGGATAAGCTATAGTACGGTTAGCCAACTCAAGAGTCATCTTAGTAGGAGTGAGCTCGGGAAGTGAAAGTCTCTTCCAAACCGATAATGGCATAAGATTTATGCTTGCTCCTAAATCCGCTAAAGCCATACAATTTTCCACCCCCGGGAAATTGCAAGGAATCAAAAATCTCCCCGGATCTCCAAGCTTAGTAGGCAACTTCTTAAGCAAAACCGCGGAGCAATTTTCATTCAAAGAAGCATTAGGCAAATCCACCAATCTTTCCTTGTTAGAAAGCAAGTCCTTAATCATCTTAGCAAACTTAGGCATATTAGCTAAGGCTTCCGCAAAGGAGATATTGATGTTAAGTTGCTTGAACATCCTCAAAAAGTTAGAAACTTGGATATCATCCTTGTTCTTAAGCTTTTCTTTTCTCAATCTTGAGGGATAAGGAAGACTTGGTTTTGGTTGTGGTTGAGGTGTGGATGAAGGATTTTCCTTATTGAGTGTTTCATGAATAGGCTTTGAAATTGGAGAAATGGGAACATTTTGAGGTGGTGAAGTGGAGGTAGAAGGCTTGTCACAAGTAGGAGCACAAGTGGGTTGAACAATAGTAGGTTTAGGAGGTGAAGGATCCTTTGTTGTTGTTCCACTCCTTGTTGTAATAGCATTGACATTGGCCCTAGGGTTTGTTTGTGTATTAGAAGGTAAAGCCCCTTGTGGTCTTTGAGTTACCGCCACTAAAACCCTATTAATTTGTTCCTCCATTGTACGTTTCACTTGGTCACTCATTCTCTTCTCAATTTCACGCATTTTCTTGTCAACATACTCTTGAGTCTCTTGCATCCCATATCCTTGATTTGGATTTTGAGGGTAAGCTTGATTTGGTATTGGAGCATATGCTTGAGTGGGAATAAATGGAAGTGGTTGATTAAATCCTTGTTGTGGTGGATAAAAGGTATTTGCTTGAGATTGAAATTGATTGGGTGTCTTGTAATTATTTCCTTGGTATGGTTGTCTTTGCCCTTGATTCCTTGCTAAAATTTGAGGAGGATTTTGTGGAATTTGGGTGGGTGGTTGGGGTGGGAAGCCGGGTGGAGTAAGGTAATTTTGGGATTTGTAAGAAAGGTTATTTGGATTGATGTTAGGCTTGAAGTGTTCACGATGTTCCTCTTGGTAAGCATAGCATTCCCCTTGATACCCTTGCACCTTATCACATTGTTCATAAGAGTGGGGGCCTCCACAAGTAACACAAGAAATGGTGATGGCATTCACATTATTTGAGGAATTGTTCAATGTCATGCTCTTAAAATTTTGAACCATGTCATTAGTCATTTCTTGTCCTTGTTTTACTGTTTGAAGGATCTCTTTAAGAAGTTGGATGTCACAAGGAGTTTGAGAAGTGTTTTGGATAACATGAACCCTTTCTTCAAATGGATTGTTTGTTTGAACCATTGCCTTAGTCTCAATAATGTTCAAAGCCTCGTGGTATGTTTTAAGAAGAATACTCCCTCCCGTGGAAGCATTTAGTGAATCTTGGTGGTGAGGTTTAAGGCCATTATAGAAGGTATTGATTTGGTTTACATCATCCAATCCATGGTTAGGGCATCGCCTCAACAACTCACTATACTCTTCCCAAGCATCACTAAAGGATTGACTAGGTTTTTGTGTAAAGCCCATAATTAAATTCCTCAAAGCCATAGTCTTTTGTGGAGGAAAGAATTTGTTCAAAAACTTAGTGGTAAAACCGTCCCATGTGGTGATACTATCGGGTGGTTGGGTGTCTAACCAATGCTTAGCACTCCCATCTAAGGAAAATGACACTAACATCAATCTAATGACCTCATGTGGAACCCCATTATGCTTAATGGTATTGCAAAGTGAAAGGAATCTCTTAAGGTGAGCATGGGGATCCTCATTTTGTTTTCCCAAGAAAGGTGATAAAGCAACCATATTGATCATAGATGTATGTAGCTCAAATGTGTTAGCGGGAAAGTCGGGAATCTTAATGGCACTAGCATATCCATGAATGTTGGATTGCATACGTTCATACAAAGTACGATTATCAATAGCCATGGCTTCTTGTGGTGGTGACAAAGCACGATTCTCGTGATCGGCTTGGTGGACGGTGGTGGTCTTACTCTTTCTCTTTTTCTTCCTTTTCGGAGGAAGAGGTTGTACACCAATCGGTATTTGTGCACGCCCGCGAGTGAGCATGCAACTCAATACGAGGAATGAGAGAGAAGCTCTCGTGTGACTTTGAAGAGAAATGGATTATCCTCTTCGAGTTTCAATATTAAATATCCACAAGAAAATAACAATATATGTAGTTACTACTTTGGTTGCAAGACCCTCAATGAAGCCTTCCTTCTTAGAATACTCCCAAGTGAACGGGGGGTTAGGTGGCACGAAGCACTTAAGTACCTATTGACCCTTAGATGGCATTTTATAGCACATCGCCTTTCTATTCACTTAAATGTTCGTATTCTTCGAATTGTTGCTTATTGAGAGTATTTATCTATTCTTGCTTTATTTTGTTTGATCGATACGCGTGTCAAGGACCGGAACGCCCCTCAACACGGTGTATTGCCTCGGCAATACTTATGGAAGATATGTAGATTGATTGTTCTTATACGTATACGTATTTACTTATAATAATATATGGAAAATATTTTTGTATTTATGAGTTTTTTTAAAGGAAAATACTATATGTACATAAAAACCGAGAGAATCCAATAATATATATTTTTGGGTGCAATCTCTTAGGAAAAAGATTGCTTTTTTGATTTTTTAATTTTTTTGGTCAATTCTTTAGGAAAAGAATTGTTTTGTTAATTTTTTAGTTTTTATATATTTTTATATTTTTGATTTTTTATTTGTTTTTGATTTATGATACGTAAAAATAACGTTCACAAAATGAACGGATCCCAAAAGCCAATGAAAACCGTCAATCGATAGTCTCTCGTGTAGTCAAAGAACCGGCAGCGGCGCCATTTGGTATGTAATATAATGCAGTTCGTTTTCTCAGTTCTTAACTAATAGAAAGTCCAACCAATATCGGATTTATAATTGTTCTTGGTGGTTCAAGCTTGCTTGGTAATCTATTGCTAATTCAACAAATGCTTGCCAAAAAGAAAATAATACCTACGTATATGTAAAACAAATTGCAAATACCAATTTTTATTCAAACAAAATTCAATTAACAAAATTTAAAACTAGAAGGACTGAAAATGTAATTTCTATGAAATGTAAATGCTTGAAATGAAAATTCTAACAATTATAAGGACTAAAAATGCAGAACAGTTAACTACAAGGACCAATTATGTAAAACTAGTAACAAACTTGCCAAAATGTAACAAATCCAACAATTTACTAACTGAATTCTAACAACTTTCAAAGTCCAGGGACCAAAATTATGCAAACCCTAATTTCTTGGAAGTTTAGCCAAGATTTCAAAACTGATAGAAAAGAAAGGACCAAAGTGCAATTTTTGAAAGTATTTAAGCAAAAACGGGACAAGTGAATGAATAAGCTCGTTTGAGCTTATTACTTAACCAAATCAAATGAAACAACTTGCAAAAGACTTCAAATCCAATTTAAGCTACGTGAGTTCAAGGAATTAAGCTAAGGATCAAAAATAAGCAAAAGAGTGCTTATTGATAAGTACAAAATAAGCTACAGCCAAATTTAGTCAACCACAACTTGATCTTTGTAATGAAACTGATTAAGCAACTTATTTCAAGAATGGGAAATCAAACCAGAACTATTTTCATCAAGAAATGAGCTAGAAATCTGAAATAAGCTCAAAAGAGCTTATGTTGACCAAGTTTGACCAGATTTTGGAAAAAACTCAAATTCTCAAAAATCAATATCCAACACTTATTAAACGTTTTTGTGAAAGAAAATCATGACTTTTATGAAGTGGTTTTGGAGATTCAAGAAATCAGTAGCTTAAAACTTCACAGAAAAAGCACTTTGCTAAGGCTGAACTAAAAAGCTATTTTCTGGCTTATTGTTGAATACTGTAGAAAATCCTCACTAACTCAGAAACCTTAGATGTTACTTGATCTATAGAAAAAGGTTTGAGCAAAAATGATTAACTAACAAAGATGCTATAATGATTTGAAAATGGAAAGTTCTAAAATGCTAGTTTGCTAAAACTGATGCACAAAATTTCAAAACACAAAAGTGAGCTATATGAATTATGAGTAGAAGATATCAGAAAAACTAAACTCAACTTGATCACACAAGACCAAAACAGGCTAAAAATCAAACTTGTTACAACTAAAACACCACAAATCTCACAATGATTATGGCTTAAACCTGTTGCCAAACACTACTTCTGATCTTTTTATGAGATTTTGTGAAAGATTATTGAGCAAAAGTTTGAGCTGAGTTAAAAGCTTAAGTATCCTAAGTTTATCAACCAAAATGTAATGTATTTAAGCAAGAAGCAAGAGGTTAACACTACTAATACTCAAATTGAATAGCTAAACTTATGAAAACTGAAAACAGACAAGTACCAAACTAATAAGCTAAATCCAATTACACTAAAGCTACAACAGATCTAGAATCAATCCACAACTGAACTAATCAACTTTATCATGCCACCAAGTAAATTCTACACTAGGTATTAAGCATGGCAATTGCAATTGAGTGGAACCAAAAATAAGCAATTCAAAACCTATTGAAGTAAGCCTTTGAGAAGAAGAGGAGCGCTAAGCTCTCTTGCCCTAGTGATAACCACCACCTTATCACTAGGGAACACTTAATCAACAATCTAATCAGCTACAAATCATCTACAATCTTCAATCTGCTTGAAATCTTCAAATGAACAATGGAATGAACAAATTCTGATCAAACAGCTAACAATCTTCACAAATGTCAGTTATGATCAATGATTGATCATAACAAACATCAAACAGCAACACACTATCCAAATGAAGCAAGAATCTGACTGGAATGAGAAGAACAGAATTTGGCGGGAAAAATGAATTTGAATTTTATTGAGGGAAATCAGTTACAAAGTTTGTTACAAGCTATCAACTAACTAACTGACTCAAGAGTTTGTCAGACTCTTGAGTAGTTAGGGGAAAAGTGAGGGAAAAAGGAAAGGGAAAATTTAACTAGGTGTTTTTACAAAATTAAGCTACCCTTTAAAAATGAAGACTAAACTAGGTATTTATAGACATGAGAGGAGAGTTAGTTGGGGTTGGTGACGTGTCAGGGCCAATCCCAGCTTGCCACGTGGAGAATTCTGCATTTCTCATTTTGAAGGTATGAACAATGAATTGGGTGTTTTTGATTGGATGAATGTCTTGTTAATTGGATTGCACCGTTGAACTCGTCTCTCAAAATTAAGCAAGTTTGGTGTTTTAATCTTCCCATGAAATGGCTTCTATCAAAATCGCGATCCTGGCAATTTTTCTTTTTGAAGAAGACGACACGTGTCAGTTTCTGATTAGTTGTGGGAGAGAGTTGTGGATCACACTGTTGAGATTGTGTATTAAATGTGGCGGCGCTAGTGGGTATTAAATGAGCCTAAGTGGCAATCCGTGTGAGGTAGTATCTCTCTTCCCATTGGTTGACTGATTAATCACATGGATCAAGCCTTAATATCTTTCCAAACTTGGCAAAACAAGTCCTTGTACTTGGCAGATTCTTGTTTCAAGCTGAAATCTTCATTCTTTTGACATATTTGGTCCTTCAACTTTTATTCTTCAACAAAATCATCCCTTGACTGAGTTGACTTGATAGTTGACCAGGTTTGACTTGAATCTTGACTTTTACAATATTTCACTTTTAGTCCTTCATCTTTCATAACTTGTCAAGATAGGTCCTTATTCTTCAAAGTCTTGTCACTTTTGATCCTCTTTTGTCTTTTTCATCCATTTGAGCTTGATTTTTCCTTGTTTGCTTGAAAATGTATCTTCTTACCTACACAAGTGCACACAAACACAAACATACCACATAATACTGTTTTTGCCAAATAAATTGGTATTTTGCTTCATGTTTTAGGGTTATTTGTTGATAAAAAGATATGAGTTTAAGCTCATATCAAATTCCCCTACACTTGAACATTGCCATGTCCTCATGCAATATTATATTTCAAGGCTTAAAAATTTACATTTCCCTCATAATTAATCCACCTTGGCCATATGAGATGCATCTACACTACTCTAAACTAGATGATGCATGATTTTGACTTTCAATAATGCAATGAATCAAAATACAATTCTATCTATATCTTTTTGATTTTTCTTGAAATGGTTTTGATGGAAATAACTCATAAAGAATTCAATGACTTGGATTAGGGCTTGGATACCATGGATACTTATCACCCTCAAGTTTCACTTTCCCCATACCAAGCTTATAAATGGAATCATTGCATTCACAAGTAAAAAGTGCATCAACTTATTCATGACAATTAAATGTGGAACCGGTTATTATTTGAGCAAATTGCTTGTGGGCAAATTTGTCATTATTTCAAGTGTGAAGTATAAGAAATGTAAAATCCGAAAATAAGGAAGCACGGTTTTAATCCTAATTAATCTTCTCATCCATTACTTGAAAAACCGCTCACAATTAATATAAGTCAGTATTAAGAGTAATAAGTCATTCGCCTTATGTGTAAAATCCTCAAGTCATGCTTTCATAAGTAACTACACACTCGCTAAGGAAAGAAAAATAAAACTCACGCAATAATTTACATCCGCATCTTTTTGAGATTTTGGATCTTCAACCCCGCAACCCGTCAAGGTAATATTAGATTGGAGCAATCTATTGAATCCCCGCAACCCGTCAAGGTAATATTGGAACTCAATAGTCACTATAATTAACACCACACTGCCCCTCTTGGGAGTCTTGCATTATTTTTTATTTTTTTTTCTTTTTCTTTTTTTTTTCTAGCCACTCATTTTTTTTTTTCATAAGCCGCTCTTATTTTTCTTTATTCCTCACCAAGAAATTTGCAAAGAAGAAAAGGAAAAACACCCGCTAAATATGGAGCATGACATAAGTCTAGTACACATAAAACGTGCTAACTTAGAATCTTAAGACGTACTCATATCAACCATAAATGATTAGCCAAAAATGCATAAGAGATTACAAACCAATTAAAACCGTACTTGATTATTTATTAACAATTATATACAAGCGAAGAAAATAGAGGTCAAGAAGAGAAGGGTTAAGCCACAAGTAATTGCCATGAAGTCTATCTAGCCCTTTTACACTTGCTTCAACTCTATCATTTCCCATTCTCCACAAATTTAAAATTTCAAAGAATGAAATTGGTGGAAGCTTAGCCTAATAGACCAATGAAGGACTACATGGTTAAGGATACTAGCTAGAGAGTGCTAAGATAAGCAAACTCGGGTTGAGTCAAAATATCCATGGCGGGCCTAATATGTCAAAGAAGTCTAAATTTGTTAAAACCATGTTTTATTATATTTTCTTTTTTATATATTTTGGATGAAAAATAAAAGATGAAATATATATACAATGCAAATGTGATATGCAAATGAAAAATGATTGATGCAAAAATTATGAATGCATATTTTTGTTGGCCAAAGTAGATCAAAATTTTGAAAAATGTTGAAAATTCATTTTTCCATGTTATCATGCAAGACAATGACAAGTTCTAGGTAAGGTCACTTCGATAGAAGACCCCCCTACACTTAAGCTAAACATTGTCCTCAATGTTTAAGAGCATGGAAGTATAAAAACTTCCCCTACACTTATGACAATGACTAGACTTTGCTTAACCCAAGTTAAGGAAAGGACAACTATTAGTGAAATCATGTTTAAGCACAAGGTGTCAATGAAAAATCACTAAAGTAACGAAGTGAACCGGATACAAGGGCCTCCTCCATAAGCTCCAAAGCATGAGATGAGTGAGCAACCCTACAAACGATCAGGAAGACAAAAGAAGGTCTCCCCTTCACTTATCTCCAAGTCTATGCCTTTATTTCTAACCTACAACACTCTAAACCTAGTTATACGATGCTTGAGTTAATGAGTCTCTAGCTCGACTCGTCCCACACTTAAAAGTGTCTAAAACCTATCATGGAGAAGAAAATTTTTGCCCTTTTTAAGTAAAATCTCCATGATGAGGTAAAACAAGTGCTCATTTATCAAAACTCCATAAATATCCACCAGGATCAAATACATAATTACCCTCCCACTTATAACATAATTCAACAACTAGCTTCCCAAGCAATGGTGAAAAGAATGAGGTGTAATTCTCTAAAATGGTTACCCATATGATCTTCCCAAGGTGATGGTGTAAAGCTCTCAAATCTTTCACAAGGTTTCCTTTTATTGCATCAGGTGGATACTGAGATGGTTTAGCAAGCTCTATGCCAGGATCAAAAATCCGTTCCTTGATGGGAAAACAACAAGTGTTGGTTGCCGTAGAAGACTCTTCTTTGTAAATCACATTGTGAGAGAAAGGTTGTGAAGACATGGGTAACAACAAGCTCTTGGAAGGAACTATCATGACTTGTTTTCCTTTATCACTTTGAAAGGTTGAGATGGGCAAGGAAAAAGGTAAAGGATCTTCATCCAATAGGGATTCTAAATAGAGTATGTCCCCCTCCTCATCAAGGTAACCAAGAGTATACTCAAAAGATATATCCTCCACTAAAAACTCATCAATGTCATCAATGATAGAATCCTCCTCATCACCATAGACATCATAGATTGGACTATCAAAAATGGGTGATCCCTCAAAACCAAAAGAAGTATGATCATCAACAAATGGAGAGTCACAAGTAGAAAGCTCATCATCACTATAGTCATCATATGTTGGTGAATCACAAAGAAAAGATCCCTCATTACTTAAGTCCTCATCAAAGTGATTAGTATTGTGGAAAAGTGGGGTGTCATAAGGAATTTCACTAAAGTTTAGCTCTTGGGGTTCATGAAAATCCAAGGAGGAAGTAATGGAAGCAATGGTCTCACTTGGTCACTCATTCTCTTCTCAATTTCACGCATTTTCTTGTCAACATACTCTTGAGTCTCTTGCATCCCATATCCTTGATTTAGATTTTGAGGGTAAGCTTGATTTGGTATTGGAGCATATGCTTGAGTGGGAATAAATGGAAGTGGTTGATTAAATCCTTGTTGTGGTGGATAAAAGGTATTTGCTTGAGATTGAAATTGATTGGGTGTCTTGTAATTATTTCCTTGGTATGGTTGTCTTTGCCCTTGATTCCTTGCTAAAATTTGAGGAGGATTTTGTGGAATTTGGGTGGGTGGTTGGGGTGGGAAGCCGGGTGGAGTAAGGTAATTTTGGGATTTGTAAGAAAGGTTATTTGGATTGATGTTAGGCTTGAAGTGTTCACGATGTTCCTCTTGGTAAGCATAGCATTCCCCTTGATACCCTTGCACCTTATCACATTGTTCATAAGAGTGGGGGCCTCCACAAGTAACACAAGAAATGGTGATGGCATTCACATTATTTGAGGAATTGTTCAATGTCATGCTCTTAAAATTTTGAACCATGTCATTAGTCATTTCTTGTCCTTGTTTGACTGTTTGAAGGATCTCTTTAAGAAGTTGGATGTCACAAGGAGTTTGAGAAGTGTTTTGGATAACATGAACCCTTTCTTCAAATGGATTGTTTGTTTGAACCATTGCCTTAGTCTCAATAATGTTCAAAGCCTCGTGGTATGTTTTAAGAAGAATACTCCCTCCCGCGGAAGCATTTAGTGAATCTTGGTGGTGAGGTTTAAGGCCATTATAGAAGGTATTGATTTGGTTTACATCATCCAATCCATGGTTAGGGCATCGCCTCAACAACTCACTATACTCTTCCCAAGCATCACTAAAGGATTGACTAGGTTTTTGTGTAAAGCCCATAATTAAATTCCTCAAAGCCATAGTCTTTTGTGGAGGAAAGAATTTGTTCAAAAACTTAGTGGTAAAACCGTCCCATGTGGTGATACTATCGGGTGGTTGGGTGTCTAACCAATGCTTAGCACTCCCATCTAAGGAAAATGACACTAACATCAATCTAATGACCTCATGTGGAACCCCATTATGCTTAATGGTATTGCAAAGTGAAAGGAATCTCTTAAGGTGAGCATGGGGATCCTCATTTTGTTTTCCCAAGAAAGGTGATAAAGCAACCATATTGATCATAGATGTATGTAGCTCAAATGTGTTAGCGGGAAAGTCGGGAATCTTAATGGCACTAGCATATCCATGAATGTTGGATTGCATACGTTCATA
The DNA here is from genome assembly GCA_025667525.1 of Glebionis coronaria. NCBI lineage: Eukaryota > Viridiplantae > Streptophyta > Magnoliopsida > Asterales > Asteraceae > Glebionis > Glebionis coronaria. The sequence continues at coordinate 178,231,751 of CM046874.1, forward strand.
CAAAGTACGATTATCAATAGCCATGGCTTCTTGTGGTGGTGACAAAGCACGATTCTCGTGATCGGCTTGGTGGACGGTGGTGGTCTTACTCTTTCTCTTTTTCTTCCTTTTCGGAGGAAGAGGTTGTACACCAATCGGTATTTGTGCACGCCCGCGAGTGAGCATGCAACTCAATACGAGGAATGAGAGAGAAGCTCTCGTGTGACTTTGAAGAGAAATGGATTATCCTCTTCGAGTTTCAATATTAAATATCCACAAGAAAATAACAATATATGTAGTTACTACTTTGGTTGCAAGACCCTCAATGAAGCCTTCCTTCTTAGAATACTCCCAAGTGAACGGGGGGTTAGGTGGCACGAAGCACTTAAGTACCTATTGACCCTTAGATGGCATTTTATAGCACATCGCCTTTCTATTCACTTAAATGTTCGTATTCTTCGAATTGTTGCTTATTGAGAGTATTTATCTATTCTTGCTTTATTTTGTTTGATCGATACGCGTGTCAAGGACCGGAACGCCCCTCAACACGGTGTATTGCCTCGGCAATACTTATGGAAGATATGTAGATTGATTGTTCTTATACGTATACGTATTTACTTATAATAATATATGGAAAATATTTTTGTATTTATGAGTTTTTTTAAAGGAAAATACTATATGTACATAAAAACCGAGATAATCCAATAATATATATTTTTGGGTGCAATCTCTTAGGAAAAAGATTGCTTTTTTGATTTTTTAATTTTTTTGGTCAATTCTTTAGGAAAAGAATTGTTTTGTTAATTTTTTAGTTTTTATATATTTTTATATTTTTGATTTTTTATTTGTTTTTTATTTATGATACGTAAAAATAACGTTCACAAAATGAACGGATCCCAAAAGCCAATGAAAACCGTCAATCGATAGTCTCTCGTGTAGTCAAAGAACCGGCAGCGGCGCCATTTGGTATGTAATATAATGCAGTTCGTTTTCTCAGTTCTTAACTAATAGAAAGTCCAACCAATATCGGATTTATAATTGTTCTTGGTGGTTCAAGCTTGCTTGGTAATCTATTGCTAATTCAACAAATGCTTGCCAAAAAGAAAATAATACCTACGTATATGTAAAACAAATTGCAAATACCAATTTTTATTCAAACAAAATTCAATTAACAAAATTTAAAACTAGAAGGACTGAAAATGTAATTTCTATGAAATGTAAATGCTTGAAATGAAAATTCTAACAATTATAAGGACTAAAAATGCAGAACAGTTAACTACAAGGACCAATTATGTAAAACTAGTAACAAACTTGCCAAAATGTAACAAATCCAACAATTTACTAACTGAATTCTAACAACTTTCAAAGTCCAGGGACCAAAATTATGCAAACCCTAATTTCTTGGAAGTTTAGCCAAGATTTCAAAACTGATAGAAAAGAAAGGACCAAAGTGCAATTTTTGAAAGTATTTAAGCAAAAACGGGACAAGTGAATGAATAAGCTCGTTTGAGCTTATTACTTAACCAAATCAAATGAAACAACTTGCAAAAGACTTCAAATCCAATTTAAGCTACGTGAGTTCAAGGAATTAAGCTAAGGATCAAAAATAAGCAAAAGAGTGCTTATTGATAAGTACAAAATAAGCTACAGCCAAATTTAGTCAACCACAACTTGATCTTTGTAATGAAACTGATTAAGCAACTTATTTCAAGAATGGGAAATCAAACCAGAACTATTTTCATCAAGAAATGAGCTAGAAATCTGAAATAAGCTCAAAAGAGCTTATGTTGACCAAGTTTGACCAGATTTTGGAAAAAACTCAAATTCTCAAAAATCAATATCCAACACTTATTAAACGTTTTTGTGAAAGAAAATCATGACTTTTATGAAGTGGTTTTGGAGATTCAAGAAATCAGTAGCTTAAAACTTCACAGAAAAAGCACTTTGCTAAGGCTGAACTAAAAAGCTATTTTCTGGCTTATTGTTGAATACTGTAGAAAATCCTCACTAACTCAGAAACCTTAGATGTTACTTGATCTATAGAAAAAGGTTTGAGCAAAAATGATTAACTAACAAAGATGCTATAATGATTTGAAAATGGAAAGTTCTAAAATGCTAGTTTGCTAAAACTGATGCACAAAATTTCAAAACACAAAAGTGAGCTATATGAATTATGAGTAGAAGATATCAGAAAAACTAAACTCAACTTGATCACACAAGACCAAAACAGGCTAAAAATCAAACTTGTTACAACTAAAACACCACAAATCTCACAATGATTATGGCTTAAACCTGTTGCCAAACACTACTTCTGATCTTTTTATGAGATTTTGTGAAAGATTATTGAGCAAAAGTTTGAGCTGAGTTAAAAGCTTAAGTATCCTAAGTTTATCAACCAAAATGTAATGTATTTAAGCAAGAAGCAAGAGGTTAACACTACTAATACTCAAATTGAATAGCTAAACTTATGAAAACTGAAAACAGACAAGTACCAAACTAATAAGCTAAATCCAATTACACTAAAGCTACAACAGATCTAGAATCAATCCACAACTGAACTAATCAACTTTTATCATGCCACCAAGTAAATTCTACACTAGGTATTAAGCATGGCAATTGCAATTGAGTGGAACCAAAAATAAGCAATTCAAAACCTATTGAAGTAAGCCTTTGAGAAGAAGAGGAGCGCTGAGCTCTCTTGCCCTAGTGATAACCACCACCTTATCACTAGGGAACACTTAATCAACAATCTAATCAGCTACAAATCATCTACAATCTTCAATCTGCTTGAAATCTTCAAATGAACAATGGAATGAACAAATTCTGATCAAACAGCTAACAATCTTCACAAATGTCAGTTATGATCAATGATTGATCATAACAAACATCAAACAGCAACACACTATCCAAATGAAGCAAGAATCTGACTGGAATGAGAAGAACAGAATTTGGCGGGAAAAATGAATTTGAATTTTATTGAGGGAAATCAGTTACAAAGTTTGTTACAAGCTATCAACTAACTAACTGACTCAAGAGTTTGTCAGACTCTTGAGTAGTTAGGGGAAAAGTGAGGGAAAAAGGAAAGGGAAAATTTAACTAGGTGTTTTTACAAAATTAAGCTACCCTTTAAAAATGAAGACTAAACTAGGTATTTATAGACATGAGAGGAGAGTTAGTTGGGGTTGGTGACGTGTCAGGGCCAATCCCAGCTTGCCACGTGGAGAATTCTGCATTTCTCATTTTGAAGGTATGAACAATGAATTGGGTGTTTTTGATTGGATGAATGTCTTGTTAATTGGATTGCATCGTTGAACTCGTCTCTCAAAATTAAGCAAGTTTGGTGTTTTAATCTTCCCATGAAATGGCTTCTATCAAAATCGCGATCCTGGCAATTTTTCTTTTTGAAGAAGACGACACGTGTCAGTTTCTGATTAGTTATGGGAGAGAGTTGTGGATCACACTGTTGAGATTGTGTATTAAATGTGGCGGCGCTAGTGGGTATTAAATGAGCCTAAGTGGCAATCCGTGTGAGGTAGTATCTCTCTTCCCATTGGTTGACTGATTAATCACATGGATCAAGCCTTAATATCTTTCCAAACTTGGCAAAACAAGTCCTTGTACTTGGCAGATTCTTGTTTCAAGCTGAAATCTTCATTCTTTTGACATATTTGGTCCTTCAACTTTTATTCTTCAACAAAATCATCCCTTGACTGAGTTGACTTGATAGTTGACCAGGTTTGACTTGAATCTTGACTTTTACAATATTTCACTTTTAGTCCTTCATCTTTCATAACTTGTCAAGATAGGTCCTTATTCTTCAAAGTCTTGTCACTTTTGATCCTCTTTTGTCTTTTTCATCCATTTGAGCTTGATTTTTCCTTGTTTGCTTGAAAATGTATCTTCTTACCTACACAAGTGCACACAAACACAAACATACCACATAATACTGTTTTTGCCAAATAAATTGGTATTTTGCTTCATGTTTTAGGGTTATTTGTTGATAAAAAGATATGAGTTTAAGCTCATATCAGAGCCCTAATTGTTTCTAGGCTTCCCACTAACTTTTTGTAAATCCTATTATTTTAATAAAGTGATGATAATAATAATAATATAATAATAATAATAATAATAATAATAATAAAAATACGAAAATTTATTTATTTTAAATAAAACTTTATTTTTATTTATTTTTTATTCTCGAATATATATATATATATATATATATATATATATATATATATATATATATATATATATATATATATATATATATATATATATATATATATATATATATATATATATATATATATATATATATATATATAGAGAGAGAGAGAGAGAGAGAGAGAGAGATGGGATCAAGAGAAAACCTCATCTCAAAAGAAAACCTAGAAAACCTTCTCCCCACCTTTAGATCAAAACTCCTTTCCCTCCTTTTTTTAAATTCTAAAGTCCAAGGGCCTTTTTAGCATTTCTTTATTTTCTAGGGGCTATTTTTGTATATCTTTGCATTTTTATGAGTTGGTTGACTAGATAGCGTTAGCTGTTAACGTTTTTTGATAGATTTTGACCGCTACGGCCTTTAATAGTCCATATATTTTCTGTTTTTAGAACTAATCAACATAGATTTGACTATAAAACATAAAGCTGACATTTTTCTTCCAAGCTAGTCGTTACAATAACTAGAATAAAAAAATATACACGTGCAATTAATTACAAAAAATACAAGACCAAAGAAAATATTCACTACCGATACTAAGAAACTTTTTTAACACAAATTTAACAAGTATTGTACGAACAGACTAATTAACACAACATAAAAAAGGCCTAAGCTAGTTGTAACAGGATGATTGCTCATCGCTTTAACTTGGGACTTAGAACTATCGGTTTCTGATGGATAGTTTTCATTTCCAGTCGTAACTTGCTCATCCACTAGATCAGGGTTCATCTCATCAGTGGTATCGACCTCATGGCTCTGCTCAGAAACCTGTACTCGAGTATCAGATATAGAGCTGCAAGACATGATATGAACAAAACAACCAAACCATTAAGACACGTAGTTAACCACAACGAACCTCCAGCAAATTACTATGGATTAATAAACACACGAGATATCTTACTAACAAACACCAAACCTCTAATCAAACCTGCAAAAACAGTGGCAATACTTGCAAAACCCGACACAGTTCCTTTTGGATGAGATTAATTTTAGATTATGTGAGGAAGAACGTGCTCGAAATACTTTGTTCCAAAAGCAGCCGCAACCTAGGAAGTGATATACATGTTCTATAATAAGAGATTCAAATCGGCCAATTGCTTACTATACTAAAAAGTGAACCTAAAATTTTAAGCATGGGACATAATAAGGTAAAATCCTCTCCATTCTCATTTAGAATTCCCATTTCCCCTTACAGACTATCACGAGGTGACAAAAAGATCCTAACAGCGTGAACAAGCAAGAAATATAAAAAATTTAATACCATTTTCATTATCATTTGCCCAAAGCAAAATGTGTTCTTATACATTGTATTATTATGTTCAAAAATAGTAAAATTCATGAAGCATAGCAATGTATCATTTACATGGTAAAACGTACCAGATCTGGTATCTTAGCAGCAAGCAATAAATTTGTGAGACCCCGAAGAACTAACAAACATTTCCAAACTAGAAGAATTTCTTCTATGTGGGACTGCCTTTCAGCCAATATCTGCATAATTGTCAACAACAGATTCTCATATCAGAAATAACAACCACGACATTATAGGTTGTCATATCAGAAATCATCGTCAACTCGTTTTGGCTCAGCCCTCTTAATCTCCACCTAATATAAGTGACATCCTATCCTTTTTACTTTCTTATAAAATAAACTGTAAACTTTTGTTAATACATATGCAACAAAAAATTAATAAGAGATGCAACAATTTTGGCAAAAACAGATGCAACAAAAAATTAACAAAGAGATGCAACAAATTTTGGCAAAACGGATGCAACCAAAATTTAATAAAGAGATGCAACAAATTTACTAAAACAAATGCAACAAAAAATTAATAAAAAGATGCAAGAAATTTTGGCAAAACAGATGCAACAAAAAATAAATCAAGATATGCAACAAAATTGCATACTGAAAACTACGCGGAGTATCGACTTGTTGCTAAACTCATATTATACATCCTCATTTTATTCAAATATTTCACACAAACAAAAAAAAGTAAAAACATAAATTAAATAAAGTATAAAATTATCTATACATCCTTTCTGACATTTTAACAAACACCATGTGATCTATTTTAACAAATACTAAACTGAGTCTTAAATCATAACCTACAAATTAGTTATCAACTAATACCACATCTACGTATCATATATACACAAACTGACAAATAAGAAGTTGAATCTCAAAAAGAGGAAGAACGATGACTGGTATTAACTTACTTTTTGTATACGGCAAGTTACAAGTGATGGTTGTTCATATTTCTTTGACAATAAAGGTGGTGGTTGTCCAGATTTCCAAGAGGCGGTGACGGCGTCGGCGGTTAAGGATCAATCAACATATTTGTTCAACTTCTTCCTTCACAACCCTATCTGCACATCGAGAAAAAACAATTAAAATACACATTAAACCATAATAATTTGGTTAATATCATTTAAAAATAATACATTATGGTTCTCTAATTTGTAAGGTGCTTCAAATACATACACATATGTCTTAACATGTCATATAACTAAATAATAAACATATATATTGTGAATTTGTGCATCCAATTATTAATAAGTGATCTTAAAGAGCCCAAATATCAAGTAAATATAATTCATACTCCGGATATCATGACAAATAGATACACTAAAATACCTCAAACGGATACACTAAAATATCTTAGATGGATACTCTAAAAAATACCTTAAACGGATGCACAAAAGTAGCTCAAACGGATACACTAAAATACCTCTCAAACGGATACACTAAAATACCTCTCAAACGGATGCAATGAAGTAGCTCAAACAGATACACTAAATTACACTAAGCAGATGCGCTAAAAAACACTCAAAATACTTGTTATTCTCGCACACACTTGCTTTCCACTTTCTCTCTAAAAAATTATTCTTTTATAAAGTAACAATACTTTTTTTATCGACTCATTTTCTTTTAAATCCATACTTCTCGACTAAAGTAGCATCTGATTAATTTTGCTTCTCATTTACTATCTTAGTCTTCATAACCCAAACTGACACTTTAATTTTCACGAACATAAATCTGAAATCTAATAGCCTCTATACACAAAACTGGTGCCACAAAAGGCTTCAAACGCCTTAATTTTAACACATATAGGCCTTAAAAAAACAAAATAATTAAAATGAAAAATTAGAGAACATACTATTTGAACCAAATCTAATTCGAATAAGGGGTTTCTCATGATCTTGTAATCTCCGACGGCGGCGGAGATCGTAGAGGATGAAGGCAATCGGAGAAGGTTACGGTGTCGGCGATCCAAGACGGCGCCGGCGATTTAAGATGGAGGTTGAACAAAATACAAAACAGTGATGGTGACGGGGGCATGGTTTCGATGATGGAGTGGTTACGGATTTAGAGTTTCGATTTTGGAGATGGGGAAGGCGATCAACGACGGTGCCGGCGATGGTTTCGAGGGAGAGTGTGTTTTATCCGATTGTTGAAATGAGTGATAACGAGTGGTGAGAAAGTATATCCATCTATTGTTTTGTTAGTTTAAATATTTTACCCCTCTGTTTTGTGTTAAGTTTCATTTTATACCTTACATTTTGATATGTTACGAAAGTGACCCTTCATATTTGTTTTCTTAGTTTTCTATCAAAACAATGTTTTCTCTAGAACCCATCCCTATATATATATATATATATATATATATATATATATATATATATATATATATATATATATATATATATATATATATATATATATATATATATATATATATATATATATATATATATATATATTTACATTATTTATATTATTTATATTATTTATTTATTAAAAACTATTTATTTAATTTAAAACTTATTAAACTTAAAAAATTCATAGAAAACAAACCATGAGGAGTTACGACGCGAGGTCGGGACCGTTGGCTTCGTAATTTTGTGCTCTTCTAATTGTCCATGTGGTTTGTTAGTGGATAACTTTGAAGAATGGCAGAAATAGTCCTTATTGTTTGCATTTCTTGATTTTAAGCTTGAAACTTCATTAAATCTTCATCCTTATCTCTCCAAACTTCATTCTTTTGGCACTTTTAGTCCTTTGACTTTATCTTTGACTTTATCTTCGATAAATGTGCGTGAAATCCCTTGTTTTCTTCATTTTTGTTCTTTTATACCTATTTCTCAACAAAACACAAAACCACACGTAATTCCAACATTTACGTTTATAAATACACGTTTTGGTTTGGTTTTTCCTTGTTTTAAGTGGTAAAAGGATAAGTGTTTACAAACTTATTAAATCTCCTACACTTGACCATTGCAATATCCCCATGGAATGCACGATTTTAAAGCACAAATTTACATTTTTCATTATAATTAACCCATCTCGGCTTTTATTACGATACTATTACTACTACAATAAAAGAAACTTAACAACGATTAAAAGATCAAAACTTTATAAAAGATATAAAAATTTCATTTAATTTATTAACTTTGAAATTTTTTGATGGAAAAAACTCGTAAAGAAATCTAAGACTTAAATTAGGGCTTTTGGTGTCATGAATATTTGTCACCCTCAAGTTTCACGTTCCACATACCAAGCGTAAAAACGAGATCATTGTTATTATAAGATAGTAAAGCTAACACTTATTCATGTGGTTTAATGATTCACTTAGACCCCCTTATTCCTACGATGTATCTCTTGTATTTTATTTTTGTCTTTAATGATCACGGGGATGCATTTTTTACTTATTTCGATAATTTATTAACGCCGAAAATAAAGTAGGACGATTTAATCAATAGTTAGCTAAAGGACAAAATCTTTTAAAACGGCTTCTAGAAGTCTCATAAAGTTCATATCTTGGCATAACTTGTTTCACGATTTGAGACCTTTCTCGGACCGATATTTGGCATGTACTTGAAACTTCAAACCTTGAGAGACGATCTTGAAATTATGGTCTTCTCTTCATATATAGTATACATCTTCATTTGGAGTGAGAGATGCTTCAAACGTTGACCACGACTTTTTCATTTATCCTCTTCTTTATTTAGGATTTTGATATACAACGATCAGCCTCCTTTTCGGACTTGGATCTATTTATCCGCATGCCTTGCGAGGGCCTTTTTGGATAGACTTTTCCGCAACCTTATTGGAGTAATTGCTTTTCGTCGTGTGTCTTGATCTTTCATATTGATTTGGATTAATGATCTTCACATCATCTTAGGATCTTTAGCAAAAAAAGTGAATCATCATGCCTTGCGAGGGCCTTTTTGGACTCGGGTATCCTCATGCCTTGTAAGGGCTTTTTTGGATACGCCAATCTTCGAGTCCCGTTTCAATAAGTTATGCCTTGGCTATGAAATCTAATTAATCCCTAGCAACTTTTAAACGATTTTGGGCTAGAAGCTAAGTAATTTTTCAAATCGTACGACCTTATTTATTGCATTTATTTATTGACAAGTGTTAAGAGAAAACGCTTATAATTAACTCACATAAATTCATGAAAGAATATGTAACTTATAATTGACTCTATCATTTCTCGTTCTCCACAATTTAAAATCTCAAGTAATGAAACTCGTGGATGCTTAGCCTAATAAACCAATTAAGGTACATATGGTTAAGGATACTAGCTAGAGTAAACTTGAATAAGTAAACTCGGGTTGAGTCAAAAAATTCACGATGGGCCTAATATATCAAAAACGTCTAAACTCGTTAAATCCATTTTATTTATTTATTTCCTTTTTGACTTTATTCATAAATGGAATATATACATATAATGGTGATGACAAAAGGAAAGTAGATAAAATAAAATAAATGAAAAGAATCTACTAGGCCAAAATAGATCAAATTTTTTGAAAAACGACGAAAAATATTAATTTTCCGATTAAAATGAGGACAAATTCATGGAAAAGCCCACTTAAATTCGATAGACGTCTCCCCTACACTTAATATAAACATTGTCCTCAATGTTTAAGCATGTGGAAGAATAAACTCTCATACACTTAGTATATTGTGCACTTAGTTTAAATCGAGCTTAGGAAGAGACAACTAAAGTGATTTTAATTTATTCAACTTATTTATATACAAGTATTGAATCACAATTTTGAATAGAACCGGTATCACGGGATCACGTGTCGCGTCAAAAGCACCAAAAGTGGATCATTGAAGCACATATCCCTACACAACACCACAAAACAACAACGTACTTGGCTCCCCTCTACACTTATTGGTTGAAAAAGGTGAAAAGGTGGAAAAAGGTAAAATCTAACCTAGTTATTCGATGCTTGATTTTATTACCAGAGTCTCTAGCTCGACTCGATTCCCCGAACATCATCATTCAAATGGGAAAAATCATGAAAAAACCAAGATTTCCAAGGGTGGAAAAGCTCTCCATGATAAAGGGTGAAGCACACTCATATAAGGAAAACCCCACGAAGGTCCACCGGGGTCAAACATATAATTTCCATTTTGAAAGGAAATGAATCCCATGGTGGTAAAATCACACAAATATAAAACAAGAGGGGTATCCTTAGTCAACAATTTCTCACAAGGAATGGTACGGTGATATGAAAATTACAGCACTAAAGTCTCTATTCCCGGATCAAACACTGTTTACTTAAGGGGAAAATAGCAAGAGTTGTTGACAGTAAAGCTCAAAATATCATCGTAATCCAAAGTAGGACAGTCGTCCTCGTCGAAAGTCGATGTAAAAACATAAGAATCATCGGAGTCATAAGAAAACTCATCCTCGTGAGGAATATAGGTATTTAGAAAGATATCTAAATCCTCCTCAAATGGAATATCCTCCAAAGTATGAATGATCTCTAAGAGTGGAGGATCCTCCTCAAAAGTCATGACTTCCAAAATTGGGGTGTAGAAGTCAAAAGGAGTCTCCATAATGGAAGGATTACTCAAAAAGATACTAGGTGTATTAGGCTTACTAGATGTTTCGTCGAAACCCATAATAACGTGATCACTTAAAAGTGTCATCATCATAATCATCAAATATTGGGGTATCAAAGATTGGTGGATTTAAAGTTCGGTCCTCCAAATCCAAGATAGTGTGATCACTTGGAAAAGTGTCATAACTATAGTTATCATAAATAGGGGTGTCAACATTTGAGGCTCTAAGCGTGGGGATGAAGGTATCACAAAATCATTTGTTTAGACATGTTAGTTCCAAAAGGATTTATAAAAATCTCTTCATTATCATAGTTAAGCACATCAATCATATTGACCGGTTCTTTTCCATTTAATTTATTTGTGATTTTTCCCATTTTAAAAACTTGTTTATCATCCCCAACCCTAATAATTAATTCCCCTTCGGCTACATCAACTAATGCTTTTCTGGTTCTTAAGAATGGTCGACCAAGTATTAATGGAATACGAGGATCCATCTCATAGTCAACTACGACAAAATCTACGAGAAAAGTGAATGTACCAAACCGAACAAAAACGTCTTCGATAATACCAACGGGGTGTGCGAGAGTTCTATTGGCTAACTCGAGAGTCATACGAGTCGGTACAAGTTCGGGTAATTATAATTGTTTCCACACACTTAAAGTCATTAAATTGATACTAGACCCAAGATCTGCTAAAGCCATACAATCCTTAATTTCGGGAAATGAGCAAGGTAACACGAATCAGCCCAGATCTCCTAGCTTTTCAGGAAGCTCTTTGTGAAGAATCGCGAAACAATTCTCATTTAAACGAGTGTTGACAATCTCTACCATTTTTTCTTACTTATTGAGTAAATCCTTGAACATCTTAACAAATTTGGGTATTTGATCAAGAGCTTCAACAAGGCTAATGTTAAAATTCACTTGTTTAATCATTTTTAAAAGGTTGGAAACGTGAACGTCATCCTTGGTAAGCAACTTAGCCTTGTCCAACCTAGAGGGATAAGGGATATTGGGCTTAGGAGGTGAAGGTTGAGAAGGAGAAGGACTCTATTCTTGAACAACCTTAGGGATAGGCTCGTTAGGCTCATGAGGCAATGGAGAACTAGTACTAGGAGTGGTAGTGGGAGGAATCACCGAAGGGGGAGTAGGATTACTCATTGTTACCTCCGGGCCTTGTCTCTCCTTTAAGGGCGAAGAGATGGAAGGTCCCACTAAAGTGGCTCCACTTCGAATAGTAATAGCACTCACATTAGCTCGAGGATTAGTCTCAGTATTAGAAGTTAAGGCTCCTTTGGGTCTAGGGGTTGCAACATTTTCATGAATTTCCTATATGTGGACTCTTGCATTTCTTTAAGCTTACGGTCTTCCTCATTAAGTTTTTGAAGAACCAAGTCCATTTGAGGATTGGTAACATTCCCTTGATTAAACCTTTGATTACCTTGATTATTAAACCCTTGATTTTGAAAACCTTGGTTTTGAAATTGATTAGAATCTTGAAAGCATTGAATATTAAAACCTTGGTTGTTAAAGCCTTGATTTTGCCCTTGAAAATTCCCTTGATTTGGATTAAAAGCCCTCACATTAGAATTCCCTTGAAAATTACCCCTTTGTGGACCTTGGTTCGTTGGTGGGTATTGGGGATTGGTAAACAATTGTGGAGGTGGTCTAACATGAGGTTAAAAACCGGGGGGGGGGGGGGGGTGAGCGAAAAAGTTAGCAGATTTATAAGACAAATTATTAGCATCCACAATAGGTTTTAAATGAACCCTCTCATTGGTGTTATAAGCGTATACTTGTTTTTGAGATTGATCATAAACCTTATCACAATTTAAGTATGAATGTGGTCCACCACAAGTCTCACAAGACTCATTCATGGCCTGAACGTGCCTAGTAGGAGGGTTATCAACTCTTAAAGAAAGATGTTTAACAATTGTAGCAAGTTCTTTAATTTGATTGTTAACCTCATTATCCCCTCCACTAGCACTAGCCATATTAGCCCTTGCACTATTAGTTTGAACTTTGTCTTTATTTTTAATAATGTCCTAAACATCGTTCATTGATTTAACGAGAATATTACCCCCCGGAAGCACTATCTAGTGAGTCTTGATCATTTAAAGTTAATCCATTGTAAAAAGTATTAATTTTATGAACATTAGTAAAACCATGTTGAGGACACCTTCTTAAAAGCTCCTTAAATCTATCCCAAGACTCACTAAAAGTTTCCCCATATTTTTGTTCAAAGGTGATAATGTCATTCCTTAAAGCGGTGGTCCGTGATGGTGGAAAGAAGTAGTTAATAAACTTGGTCTCTAAATGTACCCACGTGGTGATACTTTGGGGTGGTTCCTTATCAAACCAAATTCGGGCTTGTCCCTCGAGGGAGAAAGGAAAGAGTAACAAATGAATTTCCTCTTGTGGCACCCCTTGTACTTAACGGTATTGGCCAAATGTAAAAACCTCTTAATATGAGTGTGTGGGTCATCATGAGTATGGCGTAAAAATGGTGTAGCGGAAACCATTTGAATAAAACCCGTTTTAAGTTCAAAATTATTCACTCCAATATCGGGCACCACAATCGCGTCATCATTTCCCTCAATGTGAGATTGCATGATCTCAATCATAGGTCGATTATCTGTTGCCATCGTAGTGTCGAAAGCTCGATTCTCGGTATCGGCTTGATTGACCGTCTTTTTGTTCTTCTTCTTCTTTTTGGAAGAATTAGAAGAATTAGGTACACCACTAGGTATGTATGTACGTGCGTGAGTGCGCATACAACTAAAACTGAGGAGTAAGGGGATTGCCCTTCGTAACTGGTGAAGGGAATGGATTATCCATCTCGAGGTTTGATATTAAAATACTACAAGAAAATATATATGTAATACTACTTTGATGGCAAAACCCTCGATTAGGCTTCCTTCTTAAAATACTCACAAGTGAATGGGGGGGAATGAGGTGGCGTGAAGCACTTAAGTACCTAGCTTTCCTTAGACGGCCTTTTACAGCACGTCGCCTTTCTATTCACCGTATAGTTCGTATTTTTTCAAATTCTTGCTCAATGAAAGTATTTATCTATTTTTGCCTTTTATTTTCTTTGATCGATACACGTATATGGAACTGGAACGCCTCCAAATACGGGGTATTGCAAGCAATACCTATGGAATATTGTGTATTGGGGTTCGTATACGTAATATCTATAGTAAAAAGAAAATCGTTTTGTATTTTTATTTTTTTAAGAAAATATATTCACAATAAAAGACAAGAGAAATCGAAATAGGAAAAATAATAATAATACTTAATATTTTTGGTGTAATACTTTAGGAAAAGTATTAGTTTTGGATTTTTTATTTTTTTGGTGCAAACCTTAGGAAAGAAATTGCTTTTGTGATTTTTTATTTTTTTGTATTTTTAAGTTTTTGATTTTTTTATTTTTGATTTTTTAAACAAGAAAATAACGTTCAGAATAGAACGGATCCCAAAATTCAAATCGTCTAACAAAAATCGTCAATCGTAACGAGATCGAAGCGGCAGGGCGCCAATTTAATATAGTTAATTTAATGTTCCTCGGAAGCGGCGCCAATTTAATATAAGATATTTATGATATAAGATATTTGTGTTTGTTTTCCTCGACTCGACTCGAATTGATATCAAATTAATCACAAGATTTATCCTTTTTGGTTAATAACACTTATTTGGTATCTATGTTAATAGTGTGAAAACACTCTCCCTTTTACCACTTATTACAAGGATAAACCAAGCCAAAACGTGTATTTTAGGTCGTAAAAGTCGGAATTATGCATGGTTTGTGTTTTTGTTATGATTTAGGACCAAAATGTGAAAAGGGAAGAAAACACGGGCTTTCGCGGGCTTTTATCAAAGATAAAGACAAAAGACGTAGTCAAAAGATCAAAAGTGCAAAAAGAACGGAAGTCAAAGGCCTACTCTGAAGATTTATCGAAGAAAAAGTCTAAAGACGAAAGTTTAACGAAGTCGAAGAACCAAATCTAATTAATGAAGAAATTAGAATACGAGTTCAAATTATTTATTGACAAATCCCGAGACAAAGTCGAGAATGACGAGTTTATTGTCAAAGACGAAAGACGAGAAGACAAAAGAAAGAAAGAAAGAAGCACAACCACCATAGACTCCCCTTCCCTATAAATACCACCCTTAACCTCATTTTAGAGGTGTTAGCTATTTTGACAAATTAGTTCACCACATTTATTTTTCATGCACTCTCATATTGTCATTTAAATTCTTGTCTTTAATTTCATGTAAGTTTTAATCTTGTCTTTAATCTTTATCTTTAAAATTCAAAGCTTTTCATAATCATCTCATTCTTCCTTTCTTGTTTTTTGATATCTTGTGTTGTTTTATTAATCTTGAAGTTTTGTTTAATCTTGATATTTATTTGATAAAAGTTCTTATTTTTCCATTGTTTTTATCATTTTCATGCAATTTACGTTCTTTCCTTATTGTGTTTTTAGCTTATTTCGTGTTTAGCTTATTTTCTTTTAAGTGTTTTCAAAAGTTTAATCTTTTTAAAGTTATTTTATAAATCTTGTTTATTTAGTGTTTTAAAAGTTTTTAAATTTGTGCTTATTTAGTTCTTCGTATTATTGTTTTAATTAAGTTTTTTGGTAATTGCTTATTGTTAAAGTGCTTATTCGGTTATTGCTTATTTGCTTTTTTGTGTCCCGTCATAATATTCTAAGGGTTTACTTGTTACGATCTAGTTTCATGATCACATAAAATTAAGAGTTTCTACTTGTGATCGGTGACTATGATCACTGAGTGTGATCACTGAGTGTGATCACTGAGTGCGATCACTGAGTGCGATCACTGAGTGCGATCACTGAGTGCGATCACTGAGTGCGATCACTGAGTGCGATTACTGAGTGCGATCACTGAGTATGATCATTACCCGATCTTACCCCAACAAAGATGACTCTTGAGCTAGCAAATCGAACTCTCGCTTACCCCGTTGGTACTGCCGAAGATGTGTTTGTTAATGTTGGTTCCTTCACTTTTCCGGTCGATTTTGTTGTTGGTGACTATGAAATGGACCCACGTTTTTCGTTAATACTTGGACGGCCATTCTTAAGAACCGGGAAAGCTCTAGTCGATGTTGTCTAAGGTGAACTAATCTTAAGGGTCGGGAATGATCAACAAATTTTTAATATGGGGAAGATTACAAGCAAATCCAATGGAAGAGAATCGGTGAAAATGATTGATGTGCATCAAGACGAGTTTGTGACAACTCCATTGGAAACTACAAAGCTTGATGTTAATGCTTTTACCATTTACAACAATCCTCTTTTCGAGCCTATTTATGATAATCCACTTTTTCAAGAAAATATGGAAGATTCTGAAGATCCTCCTCCCAATTTGGATGCCCCACCAGTATATGATGTTCCACCAATCTATGATGCTAATTCTAGTTTCGATGTGGATGATTATGATGATTTTTCTTCAGAGTATAAAGACATGCCAACTTATGATGATGTTGATGATGTTGACACTCTTTCGAGTGATTCTTCAAGTGTTATGTCTTCTACTGATGATTGTGCTCCTATTTTTGATGAAGATCCATCGCCAACAATGCTTGATCCTACTTTGGATGATTACTCATTTGAGGAAGATTTCGCCACCTTCCTCAATACATACTTTTCCAATGAGCATGATTCTCCTCCTTTGTACTTTGATTATGGTCTTTATCCTCCTTCGGATATTAAGAAACCCGTTTCAAAGGAGAAGAAACCGGACGACACCAATATCCGTAGTACCTATGTCTTAACACCTCTCTTTCCACCTTCTTCGGATGAGATTGTGCGGTTTATGGGCGAATCTTCAAGGTCTACTGAGTCTAAGTCTTATATTCCCCTAAAGGAAAAGGTGTTCGATCTGGGTATCACAATTCTTAAGCCATCTCAGTATCCATCTGACGAAATAAAAGGAAAGACTTTTGGAAAGAATGGAGCTATGCTTTCACTTCATCATACCTTCTACCACCGTGCTCAACAACTACTTAAGGGAACCTCGCCTACTCTTCTTTGGCTTGTCTTGTTCACCTTAAGCTTGTGCTACTTAATGGATGAAAACCATGTATTTGACCCTGGTAGATGTTCTTCAAGGTTCTTGCCATTCTAATCAAGGTCGAGTCAGGCTCACGACTCGGTGAACAAAAACAAGCGCTTCTCGGGAGGTAACCCGAGTATCTATCCTTTTTATCTGTTTTTATAATAAGTGTAGGGGGAGACCCTAGTATGTGTTTGTTGTTTTTCTTTCTTACGATGTGCAGGGATTCGAGCTTTTAAAGATCCATTCTTGATGACTTTTGACGACCCATGATTCCGTGTACCCGTCTTCTCGGTTCTATCCTAAACTCTTTGGATTCACTATTCTATATTTTTCAATATTAAAATAGGAATCACTTTAGTTGTCTCTTCCTTAGCAAGATTTAAACAACGTGCACAATGTCCTAAGTGTAAGGGAGTTTACTCCCACGTGCTTAAATATTGAGGACAATGTTTATATCAAGTGTAAGGGGGACTTCTATCATAGTTAAGTGGGCTTTTCCATGAATATGTCCTCATTTTAACCGGAAAATTGATTTTTCGACATTTTTCAAAAAATTTCATCTATTTGGGCCTAGTAGTTTTTCCTTTGTTATCGTTAATTTTCTTTCAGTAGAATAAATTTTAATAAATGGTTTTAATAAGTTTAGATGTCTTTGATATATTAGGCCCATCATGAATTTTTTGACTCAACCCGAGTTTACTTATCCAAGTTTACTCTAGTTAGTATCCTTAACGTGTTTAAGTCAAGTTTTGCTAGGCTTTTATATAGGGAACTTTAAAACGCGAAAGTCTTAACTCTTACGGGTTAAGAACAAGAACTTTTGGAAAGTTTCTATAATTGACCCTAGAAAGTCGTTTATCAAGGGAACTTTAAAATGCGAATTCTAAACTTGAAAAAGTCTAAGAAGTTGCAAGATCCTATAGATGACTTGAAAACCCAAAACTTTGATTTAATTGGCTAAGCATCCACGAGTCTCATTCCTTGAGATTTTAAATTGTGGAGAACGAGAGATGATAGAGTCAATTATAAGTTTGGTATTCTTTCATTAATTTATGTGAGTTAATTATGAGCTTTTTCTCCCATCGCTTGTTAATAAATTTAATTGCAATAAGTAAGGTTGTACGATCTGAAAAGTTACTTAGCTTGTAGCACAAGATCGTTTAAAAGTTGCTCGGTATTAATTAGAGTTCATAGCCAAGGCATAACTTATTGAAGCGGGATGCGAAGATTGGCGAGTCTGAAAAAGCCCTAACAAGGCATGAGGGCTACATTTTGTTGCTAAAGATCCAAAGTGATGTGAAGAATCATTTATCAAAAATCAATATGAAGGATCGAGACACACGACAAAAAGCAAATACTCCCCTAAAGATCATGGAGAAGTCTATCCGAAAAGACCCTAGCAAGGTATGAGGATAAATAGATCCAAGTCCTAAAAGGAGGCGGATCGTTGTACATAAAAATCCCAAATAAAGATTAGAGAAAAACGAAGAAGTCGTGGTCCAAGTATGAAGAATCTCTCAAAACTTCAAGTGAAGAAATTCCTATTATGAAGAGAAGACCATTATTTCAAGAACGTCTCTCAAGATTCAAAGTATGAAGTCAATGCCAAATATCGGTCCGAGAAAGGTCTCAAATCGTGAAGCGAGTTATGCCAAGATATGAACTTTATGAGGTCTCGGAGAAGCAGTTTTAAAAGATTTTGTCCTTTATCTAACTATTGATTAAATCGTCCTACTTTATTTTCAGCCTAAATAACTATCGAAATAAGTCGAACAATTCATCCTCGTGATCATTCAAGACAACAATAAAATATAAGAGATACACCTAGGAATAAGGGGGTCTAAGCGAATAACTGAGCCACGTGAGTGAATGTTAGCTTACTAACTTATAATAACATTGATCTCGTTTTTAAGCTTGGTATAGAGAACGTGAAACTTGAGGGTGACAAATATTCATGACATCCAAAGCCCTAATGTAAGTCTTCGATCTCTTTACTTTTTCTCCCTTCAAGTATTTTGCTATTTTCTATCTTTCTAGTTTCATTAATGTCTTGTGTTTAATAAAGGCTAAGGTGGGTTAATTATGATGGAAAATGTAAATCTTGCTTTGTAATTAATGCATTGCATGAGGGCATTGCAATGGTCAAGTGTAGGGGATTTAATAAGTGTGAAAACACTTACCCTTTTACCACTTATTACAAGGACAAACCAAGCCAAAACGCGTATTTTAGGTCGTAAAAGTCGAAATTATGCGTGGTTTATGTTTTTGTTGTGATTTAGGACCAAAATATGAAAAGGGAAGAAAACACGAGCTTTCGTGGGCTTTTATCGAAGATAAAGACAAAAGACGAAGTCAAAAGATCAAAAGTGCAAAAAGAACGGAAGTCAATTCTGAAGATTTATTGAAGAAAAAGTCTAAAGACGGAAGTTTAACGAAGTCGAAGAACCAAATCTAATTAATGAAGAAATTAGAATACGAGTTCAAATTATTTATCGACAAATCCCGAGACAAAGTCGAGAATGACGAGTTTATTGTCAAAGACGAAAGACGAGAAGACAAAAGAAAGAAAGAAAGAAGCACAACCACCATACACTCCCCTTCCCTATAAATACCACCCTTAACCTCATTTTAGAGGTGTTAGCTAATTTGACAAATTAGTTCTCCGCATTTATTTTTCATTCACTTTCATATTGTCATTTAAATTCTTGTCTTTAATTTCATGTAAGTTTTAATCTTGTCTTTAATATTTATCTTTAAACTTCAAAGCTTTTCATAATCATCTCATTCTTCCTTTCTTACTTTTCAATATCTTGTTTTGTTTGTTTTTATCATTTTTATGCAATTTTTGTCTTTTTTATTGTGTTTTTAGCTTATTTCGTGTTTAGCTTATTTTCTTTTAAGTGTTTTCAAAAGTTTAATCTTTTTAAAGTTATTTTATAAATCTTGTTTATTTAGTGTTTTAAAAGTTTTTAAATATGCGCTTATTTAGTTCTTCTTATTATTGTTTTAATTAAGTTTTTTGGTAATTGCTTATTGTTAAAGTGCTTATTCGGTTATTGCTTATTTGCTTTTTTGTGTCCCGTCGTAATATTCTAAGGGTTTACTTGTTACGATCTAGTTTCGTGATCACATAAACTTAAGGGTTTCTACTTGTGATCAGTGGCTATGATCACTGAGTGTGATCACTGAGTGTGATCACTGAGTGCGATCACTGAGTGAGATCACTGAGTGCGATCACAGAGTGCGATCATTGAGTGCGATCACTGAGTGCGATCACTGAGTGCGATCACTGAGTGCATCACTAAGTGCGATCACTGAGTGCCATCCATTCACAAGTTTTGTTTTATTTCCTGTTTTTATTTTAAGTTTTCAAATTAATCTTTTCCCGCCATTTTTACTTAGTGTTGTTTTAAAATTGTTTTGTCTTAGTTTTATTTTTAAGGTTTCAAATTTTACTTTTTTTCGAGTTTTAAAATTTTGTCATTTACTTTAAATTTTGAATTTTTATTTTACTCAACGACAACTCTTTCTTTTATCCACCAAAGACGACTGAGTCACACAATCAACCGGAGATCAATTCGATTAGACGCCGAGAACAACAAACTTTTTAACCTAGCAAAACCCCATGCTTTTAGGTTAAACCATTCACAAATGTGAGTACGATTTACATCCTGAACACCAGTAGTTACTAATTTATTTGATAATAGCGGATATCAACTATTTGGTGCTGGTAAATAGTTGGCATCCAGTCGTCTATGCAATACAAAAGAAGAATATGAATCTGTAAGTTATATATATTTACCAGTTAGTAGATGTTGTCTAATTAAACTTAAATTGGGATACTATTTTAGGCTTGGGGAATATTGAATTAAAAGCGCGAATAGTTCAAATAAAATTACTCTAAAATGCAATACAATTATACTACAATTTAAAATCTAGATGAAACTTATTAAATCTAAGATGCAACAAAACTATTCTATAATTAAAAAAAATTAATTATTCTAAATGCAAAATTAAACTAAATGCAAGCACGTAATAACAAGTAAAATGACAAAAGTTAAATCAAAAAGATAAAATTAAGATTAAAGCGTAAAGCTTTAACCTTTGTAGCTTATTAATCTTTTCAGATGATAAAGTTTGAAGCTTTATATACTAATAAGCTTAATAATCACAAAAAGTGTAAACTTTATACTCAAAATAAGCTTATCTAAAAGAAAACTAATTTTTACAATTTTAAATCTATTTTTTAAACAACAATAATTTTTAAAACTAATTAAAATAATTTTTATAATAGATATATTTTTTTAAAACAATTAAAACTATATTAATCTAATTAATTAAATTAAAACGATTTAGAGTAAAATAAACTTTAAGCTAGATATTGAAAAATGAAAGAACTTTAGTACCCGTGGTCCGAAGAAAACGCTCTAAAAACAATCAACATAACCAACACAATATGGCCCGTAAAGTACACGACCTCTCAAATCAAACTAATAAAAGCGAAACCCGAATATGGCCCGTAAAGTACACGGCCTCTCAAATCAAACTCAAACCGCACAATTATTAAACCGATTAAAACCGAACTTCACAACTTTTGCCAACCAAACACTCTAAGTAATTCCTCCAATCAACTAAATCTATTAAACCCGTAAGCTCCTCACCAAAAGTGATGAATCGATATGCCGAGATCAAAAGAACAAAAGAGGTTAGGATGATAAGCAACAATTAATATTTGATTAAGCTATTAAAACTAATATATCTAGACTATTTTTTTAGGTTTTATAAAAATATTTTAATTTTTAAGATAAAAACTAATAGATCTACACTAATTTTTCAAGAACCTAATAGATCTACACTAATTTTTTGGTTTTATAAAAATATTTTAATTTTTAAGCTCAAAACTAATAGATCAACACTAATTTATCAAAAACCCACAATATTAAAAGGTGAATCAAAGATAAAATAAATTTAAACTAAATTTATTAACTACTTGCAATAAATTAAAGAAGTAAATTAAATTGCATAAAAGTAATTAATTAAAAGGCTAAAAATACTATTTAGAATAAAGCCTATAAATAAGTTGTAAGCCTAAGCTTATAACTTATGTGTTTCAAAAAGCTTAAAAAGCTAGTTGAAAAAGGCACCCAAAATAAGCTATTTATTTCACTTAGTAATAATTAACACAATTAATTTAAAGGATAGCTTATTAATAAGTTGTAAGCCTAAGCTTAAAACTTATGTGATTCAAAAAGCTTAAAAAGCTAATTGAACAAATTCACCCACAATAAGATAGATCTCGAAATATAAGCCCACAATAAGCTTGAAATAAGATAACTTATTTCAAACTTTTATATAAATCTTACTTATTTGGAAAAAAGTTATAAAAACTAATCCTAAATATAAGCTAGATTATAAGAAAAAATTAAGAAAGGTAAAATGAGAATAAGCTAAAAGAGATTAACAATAAGCTAAAATATAAACTTTTATTAATATTAAAGAAAACTTAAAAATAAGCTAATACAAAAGTTGAAAGGAAATACAAAACATTGAGAGAAAAAATAAAACTACAACTATTAAAATTAACACTCTTAACAAAGGTATGAGGGGATATATATAATCCCAAGGCCAGAGAGGTAATATTGTAATTTCCACTCTAAATTTTCCTTGTAAACTTCGTCCATAGTAGCCAGCTAATAGCACCCTCAGATCACGCGCCTGCAGAGGCCTGCACCATCTGATCATATGACTGACACATGCCAGATGTCACATGTCGTCCTCTGATTAGCCAGCCGCCCTGCCACGTCTGTCAACTAGCCACCTCAGACTGACATGTCACTGACGTGTAAGCGTCGCCACAGCAACCTATTATCTGCCACGTGTCAGCTCCTGATTGGTCAGCTGCCCCGACGTGTCTGCCACCTCGTACTGAACCTCGTACCTGTAACATTGATACAAGGCTTTTGGCCCGTATAAAAATTATATGTTCGTTGTTGTGTGTCTAATCGAATTGATCTAGGCCTCTATGTGACTCAGTTTTATTTTGGTGGAAACAAATATTTTGTTGGTTTTAAATTTAAATGTGCAAAGACTTAAAAGTAAATGTCGTTGAAAGTAAAGTGGCGTTAAAGTAAAGTGCGTGAAATTTAATCTAAGTCTAATTAAAAGAATGGTGCGATATTTAAAAACGTGACGGAAAGTAAATTTAATTAAATGACTAAAAATAAAAGCGTGACGAAATTAAAATTAGACAAGTATTAAAAACGTAAACTAGAAATTAAATAAGACAAAACAAGAAAAACTACTCCAATCGGAAAATATTCTGATCACACCTTGATCGGAATATCAAACCAAACCTGTCGGAATGTCAAGGTTGTCCAATCGGAATATGTCACTTACACCAATCGGAATAACCCACGACCCTCAGATCGGAATGATGAAACCTACCTGATCGGAATATGGTGACCTGGTCGGAATGCTAATCGGAACCCCTATAATCGGAATACTGTCACTAGTCCCAATTGGAATAACCAATCAACACCTCAATCGGAATATGGAAGAACCCCCCAATCGGAATACTGTCACTTAACCCCAATCGGAATATTCAACCAACCCTGATCGGAATACCAAGAATCTCCCAAGATCGGAAAGTAAAACCCTTTTCCGATTTGTACCAATCGGAATCCGGAAGAGAAAGTACAAAATAAGCTATAACAATAAGCTAAGATTCTAATAAGCACAAGACTAAATCCTAAGGTAAAACCGTGTAAAAATAAGCTACGAAACTGAAAGTTAAAAACTTTTAAGACACGAAAAAGATAAACTTTAAGAAAAACAACTTTTTATATAAAAATAACTTTGTAAAAACTATATAAACTTGAAAATAAATCAAATAAGCTATGAAAATAAAAGATTTAAAACAATCAAAAGCATAAAAATCAAATCTTTAAACAACTTAACAAGATAAAAACATGTAAATCAAAGATTAAAGAAAGGTAGAAGAAGATTGACAAGATAAAGTAAAGGTGCAAGTAATTAAAAGAGACACTTACTTGAAATTAAAAGGTAATTAAGGGTGCAAAACAAGTAATTAAAGGTGCAAGTAATTAAAGGTGCATAAAATAAAGATGGAAGAACTAGTTTGTCAATCTAGCCAACAAAATGAAAAGATTACATCTAATGACTATATATAGGGGAGGATTAAGGAAGCTTCCTCCCCTCTTTCCTTTTCTCTTAATTGCGTAATTAAGTCCCTCCTTCTTTTAATCTTTCTTAATTGCATACTTAGTCCTTTTCTTCTAATCTTCTTTAAACTTGGACTTAAGGGACTTTTGGCTTCGGGATTTCTTTGAACTCGTCTTTAAATTCTTCAATAGACTTGAATTCTTCGGCTTTTGATAAACTTCCGTCTTTTGACTTTTTCTTCGATAAATCTTCAGAATTGGTCTTGGACTTCCGTTCTTTTTGCACTCTTGACTTCTTGACTTCGTCTTTCATCTTTTTCTTCAATAAAAGTCCGTAAATGCCCGTGAATTCCCGTGTTTTCTCCACTTTTCACCTTTTCGTCCTAAATCATAACAAAAACACAAACCACGCATAATTCCGACATAAAAGACATAAAATACACGTTTTGGTCCGGTTATTATTGTAATTAAGTGGTAGAAAAGATGGGTGTTTACACACCTATCAAATCCCCTACACTTGACCATTGCAATGTCCTCATGCAATGCATTAGTTACAAAGCACGTTTACATTTTTCATTATAATCAATCCACGTTGGCCTTTATTAAAGAGATAGAGACTATAAAGATTCAAAATAAAAAAAATCAAAAGCATACCTTGGGTTTTGAAAATGTCATGAATAGTCATCATCCTCAACTTTTCACTTTCTCCAAACCAAGCTTAAAAACGAGATCATTGTTATTATAAGTTAGTAGACTAACACGAACTCATGTGGGCCAATTATTCACTTAGACTCCCTTATTCCTACGGGTATCTCTTATATTTTATTGTTTGTCTTGAATGATCACGAGGATGCATTGTTTGACTTATTTCGATAGTTATTTAGTCTGAAAATAAAGTGAACGATTTAATCAATAGTTAGCTAAAGGACAAAATCTTTTAAAACTGCTTCTCGGGACCTCATAAAGTTCATATCTTGGCATAACTCGCTTCGCGATTTGAGACCTTTCTCGGACCGATATTTGGAAGCGACTTCATACTTCAAACCTTGAGAGACGTTCATGAAATAATGGTCTTCTCTTCTTAATGGAATTTCTTCACTTGAAGTTTTGAGAGATTCATACTTGGACCACGACTTCTTCATTTTTCTCCAATCTTTATTTTGGACTTTGATATACAACGATCCACCTCCTTTTATGACTTGGATCTATTTATCCTCATACCTTGTTAGGGTCTTTTCGGATACACTTCTCCATGACTTTTGGGGAGTTTTGCTTTACGTCGTGTGTCTCGATCCTTCATATTGATTTTCGATAAATGATTCTTCACATCACTTTGGATCTTTAGCAACAAAATATAGCCCTCATGCCTTGTTAGGGCCTTTTCGGACTCGCCAATCTTCGCATCCCGCTTCAATAATTTATGCCTTGGCTATGAACTCTAATCCATACCGAGCAACTTTTAAACGATCTGGGGCTAGAAGCTAAGTAACCTTTCAAATCGTACAACCTTATTTATTAGCAGATAATTTATTAAGCAAGCGATGGGAGAATAGGCTCATAATTAACTCACATAAATTAACGAAAGAATACCGGACTTATAATTGGCTCTATCATCTCTCGTTCTCCACAGTTTAAAATCTCAAGTAATGAGACTCGTGGATACTTAGCCTATTAAATCAAAGTTTTGGGTTTTCGAGTCGCCTATAGGATCTTGCAAATTCTTATACTTTTTCAAGTTTAGAAATCACGTTTTAAAGTTCCCTTGATAAACGACTCTCTAGGATCAATTATAGGAACTTGCGAAAAGTTCTTGTTCTTAACCCGTGAGAGTTAAGACTTTCGCGTTTTATAGCTCCCTATATAAAAGCCTAGCAAAACTTGACTTAAACACGTTAAGGATACTAGCTAGAGTAACTTAGGCAAGTAAACTCGGGTTGAGTCAAAAGATTCACAACGTTTGAAAATTAAAACCACTTATTAAACATTTATTTTAATAAGGCAAGAAAATTAACTAAAAAAAGGGAAACACTAATAGGCCAAAATAGATCAAAAATTTTGAAAAATGTCGAAAAATTGATTTTCCGGTTAAAATGAGGACAAATACAAGGAAAAGGCCACTTAACATCGATAGAAGTCCCCCCCATTGTCCTCAATGTTTAAGCATGTGGGAGTAAACTCCCCTACACTTAGGACATTGTGTACGTTGTTTAAATCTTGCTAAGGAAAAGACAACTAAAGAGATTCCTATTTTAATATTGAGAAAATATAAAATAGTGAATCGAAAAGAGTTTAGGATAGAACCGGGAAGAAGTAGAACACGGAATCACGGGTCGTCAAGAATCATCAAGAGTGGATCATTGAAGCTCGAATCCCTGATTAGTAGAAGAGAGGAGAGAGCAAACCAAAGGGTCCCCCCTACACTTATGATAAAGAAAGCAAAAAGATAGATGCATGGGTTGCCTCCCAAGAAGCGCTTGATTTTTGTTAACCGAGTCATTAGCCTGACTCGACCTTGATCATCAACGGAAGAAGCATAAGACATATCCACCAGGATCAAAGACATAGTTTTCATCGAGCAAATAGCATAGGCTTAAGGCGAACAAGGCAAGCCAAAGAAGAGTAGGCAAGGTTCCCTTAAGCAGCAATGGAGCATGGTGGAAGCAAGGTTGAAGTGGTGCAAGCAGATTTCCATAAGTTCCAAAGATATTTCCTTTTATTTCATCAGGTGGATACTGAGATGGCTGCAGAATTTCAATACCAGGGTCGAACACCTTTTCCTTTAGGGGAAAATAGCACTCAGGCTCAGCCGAGTGTGAAGAAGATCCGCAAAGAAGCACAACCTCGTCCTCAGAAGGGGGACAAAGAGGTGTCAAATCATATGTGCAACAGATTTCGGTGTCGACCGGTTTCTTCTCCTTAGAAAGAATGTGCTTCAAATCCAAAGTAGGATCAAGACGATAATCTTCAAAGTCATAAGGAGGAGCATCACTCTCATAAGGGAAGTACGTGTTGAGAAATTCAGAGAAATCTTCCTCAAATGAGTAATCGTCCAAAGTAGGATCGAGTGATGGCGGAGGATCTTCATCATGTGAAGAATCGCTCGAGAGAGTATCGGCCTCATCAAAATCATCGAAAGTGGGCATCTCGGGATACTCAGAAGTACAATCAAAATCATCCGAATCTGAGCTAGAATCATCATCATCATAAGCATCAAAGACCGGTGGAGAATCATAAATGGGAGAAGCTTCGAAAGTAGGGAGAGAATCATCCACATCATTATGAAAAAGTGGATTATCGATGCAAGAGTCGAATAGAGGATTGTCGTAGACGGTAAAGTCATCGAGCACATTAATCATATTCACTGATTCTCGGCCTCCAAAAGTTGTACTAGTAAGCTTCCCCATTTTGAAAACTTGTGCATCATCCCCGACTCTTAAGATTAACTCACCTTCGGCAACATCCACTAAAGCTCGTCCGGTTCTCAAGAATGGCCGACCAAGTATTAAAGGAATACGAGGGTCCATTTCATAATCAACTACGACAAAATCGACCGGGAAAGTAAATGCGCCAACTTTAATGAACACGTCTTCGGCTATACCAACGGGGTAAGCGAGAGTGCGATTTGCAAGTTCAAGAGTCATCTTTGTTGGAGTGAGGTCGGGCAATGATAGTGTTTTCCAAACACTCAAAGGCATCAAATTAATACTAGCCCCGAGATCAGCAAGGGCAGTAAATTCTTCAGTTTTGTTGAACACGCAAGGCAACACAAAACGACCGGGATCTCCAAGCTTTTCCGGAAGTTCTTTAAGAATAACTGCAGAGCAGTTTTCATTTAAGCGTGTGTTGGCGAGTTCAATCAGCTTCTCCTTCTTGTTAAGCAATTCCTTAAATACTTTAACAAATTTGGGCATGTGGACAAGTGCTTCAAGAAAGCTAATGTTGAAGTTCATCTGAGAGATCATCTTCACATAGCGTGTCACGTCGGAGTCCTCCTTGGTTAGCATTTTGGACTTGCCTAAACGAGAAGGATATGGGATATTGGGTTTGGGTGGTGAAGGTGCGGGTGTAGGTAAAGGTTGGGATGTTGAAGGGTCATTCGTGGGAACTTCATCACGTCGAGGCGGAGACGGTAATGGTGCACTAATACTAGGTGTAGGAGGAGTAGGGATAAATGGTGGTGGAGGAGGTGTAGATGATGGGGGTGGGATTGTGGGTCCTACGATGGTTACTCCACTACGGGTAGTAATTGCACTCACATTGGCTCGCGGATTAGTGACGGTGTTTGAAGGTAGAGAACTTAAAGAAGAAGGTTGAGCAGGGGGCAAGAAACTAGCAAGCATATTCTTCAAATCATTAGTTTGATTGCTGAAGGAGGATTGAATATTATCTCGAAGCTCGGATCTTATATCATTTCCTTGCTTGGTAATATCTCCTTTAAGATTGATAATTTGGCTTGCAGGTTCTTGATTTGCTCACCTTGGGTTCTCATGATGGCTTCAACATCGGGGTTAATTGGTGGGTTTTGTTGGGCGGGTGGTTGATAAGGATTAGAAGCTCTTGGTGGGATTTGGTTGCTTCTAGTGTAGTTGTTGGCGGGGTTTTGGTTTTGAGGAGAAAAACCGGGTGAAAGGTAGTTGTTGGATCGGTAACTCAGCAGATTTCTATCCCCTTGTTGTCTAGCTTGGTACTTTTCCGGTGAATAATTACCATAAGCTGCATACACATTTTCCGGATTTCCTTGTGTCGAAGGACAATCGGTGTATGAGTGAGGACCGCCGCATGTTTCACAAGGAGCAGCAACAGCTTTAACTTGTTGTTGTTGTTGGTTTGAAGCTAAGAGTTGCATACTTCTGCTCATTTCAGTCAGCACACGGGTGAGTTCGGTCATATCAGGGTTTGCTGAGGTGGAGGAAACATTGACTCTCGGGTTGTTCCTAGAAGAAGCAGAGGAATCCCAGTTTTTGTGGTGAGTAGTCATGTTCTCAATTAGTTCTCTACACTCCTCGGGTCTCCTTTTCATGAATGTGCCACCGGCAGCTGCATTAATCGTATCACGATCTCGAAAAGTCAAACCGTTGTAGAAAGTATCAATTAAGGTCACAGGGAGCATGTTGTGGTTTGGACATCTATCGATCAAGACATTATATCTCTCCCAAGCATCAAAAAGAGATTCATCGGGATCTTGCATGAAACCGCTGATCTGATTGCGAAGGCTTGTGACCATGGATCGTGGAAAGTAGCGCGATAAAAAGCGTTGAGTCATATCATCCCAAGTGTGAATAGAATTCTTCGGGAGACGATCAAACCATTTCTCGGCATGATGTAATAGAGTGTGTGGAAAGAGTTGTAGGCGAAGTTCATCCATTGTGGCACCAGCCAACTTCATGCTCTGGGTGATAGTAATGAACTTGTCGAGGTGTTTGTTGGCATCATCATCAGGCAATCCACGGAATGGGTTTGTTTGCACTTGCTGAATCATATGGTGCTTCAACGAAAACTCAGGAGCGTTGATTTGCATCGGCGCAATCGGTCCTCCTCGTCCAAACATGGTTGGTTGACAAAGTTCCTCCATGGTCCGAAGATCGGGCTGTGGAAGAGCATTGTTGTTATTATTAGGGTGCGGTGGATTATTGTTGTTAACACCAGACATAGCTAAATCTTCTTGAGGCTCGGGCTCTTGATAATTATAAGATCTAGTACGCATGCACCTACAAAGACAAAAGAAAAAGAAACCAAACACAAAAACAATATATATATACAAGAAAGATAAAATCTTTTTGGATTTTTGGAATTTTTAATTTTTATGTGTTTTTATCAATTTTTAATTTTTATGATTTTTTTGAATTTTTTTAGGCAAGAAAAATAACGCTCACAAGTGAACGGATCCCAAAAAGCAACGTGTCTCTCACAGAAAACCGTCAATCTTAACGAAAAGAGCCGGCAGCGGTGCCATTTGATACAAGGCTTTTGGCCCGTATAAAAATTATATGTTCGTTGTTGTGTGTCTAATCGAATTGATCTAGGCCTCTATGTGACTGAGTTTTATTTTGGTAGAAACAAATATTTTGTTGGTTTTAAATTTAAATGTGCAAAGACTTAAAAGTAAATGTCGTTGAAAGTAAAGTGGCGTTAAAGTAAAGTGCGTGAAATTTAATCTAAGTCTAATTAAAAGAATGGTGCGATATTTAAAAACGTGACGGAAAGTAAATTTAATTAAATGACTAAAAATAAAAGCGTGACGAAATTAAAATTAGACAAGTATTAAAAACGTAAACTAGAAATTAAATAAGACAAAACAAGAAAAACTACTCCAATCGGAAAATATTCCGATCACACCTTGATCGGAATATCAAACCAAACCTGTCGGAATGTCAAGGTTGTTCAATCGGAATATGTCACTTACACCAATCGGAATAACCCACGACCCTCAGATCGGAATGATGAAACCTACCTGATCGGAATATGGTGACCTGGTCGGAATGCTAATCGGAACCCCTATAATCGGAATACTGTCACTAGTCCCAATCGGAATAACCAATCAACACCTCAATCGGAATATGGAAGAACCCCCCAATCGGAATACTGTCACTTAACCCCAATCGGAATATTCAACCAACCTTGATCGGAATACCAAGAATCTCCCAAGATCGGAAAGTAAAACCCTTTTCCGATTTGTACCAATCGGAATCCGGAAGAGAAAGTACAAAATAAGCTATAACAATAAGCTAAGATTCTAATAAGCACAAGACTAAATCCTAAGGTAAAACCGTGTAAAAATAAGCTACGAAACTGAAAGTTAAAAACTTTTAAGACACGAAAAAGATAAACTTTAAGAAAAACAACTTTTTATATAAAAATAACTTTGTAAAAACTATATAAACTTGAAAATAAATCAAATAAGCTATGAAAATAAAAGATTTAAAACAATCAAAAGCATAAAAATCAAATCTTTAAACAACTTAACAAGATAAAAACGTGTAAATCAAAGATTAAAGAAAGGTAGAAGAAGATTGACAAGATAAAGTAAAGGTGCAAGTAATTAAAAGAGACACTTACTTGAAATTAAAAGGTAATTAAGGGTGCAAAACAAGTAATTAAAGGTGCAAGTAATTAAAGGTGCATAAAATAAAGATGGAAGAACTAGTTTGTCAATCTAGCCAACAAAATGAAAAGATTACATCTAATGACTATATATAGGGGAGGATTAAGGAAGCTTCCTCCCCTCTTTCCTTTTCTCTTAATTGCGTAATTAAGTCCCTCCTTCTTTTAATCTTTCTTAATTGCATACTTAGTCCTTTTCTTCTAATCTTCTTATAACTTGGACTTAAGGGACTTTTGGCTTCGGGATTTCTTTGAACTCGTCTTTAAATTCTTCAATAGACTTGAATTCTTCGGATTTTGATAAACTTCCGTCTTTTGACTTTTTCTTCGATAAATCTTCATAATTGGTCTTGGACTTCCGTTCTTTTTGCACTCTTGACTTCTTGACTTCGTCTTTCATCTTTTTCTTCAATAAAAGTCCGTAAATGCCCGTGAATTCCCGTGTTTTCTCCACTTTTCACCTTTTCGTCCTAAATCTCAACAAAAACACAAACCACGCATAATTCCGACATAAAAGACATAAAATACACGTTTTGGTCCGGTTATTATTGTAATTAAGTGGTAGAAAAGATGGGTGTTTACACACCTATCAAACATATGACAACTCGTTATTGACACGTAGCGTGCTGGCATTGGCCAGCCGCCGCTACGTGTTTTGCTGACGTCAGCGGGTCTGGTTCGGGTCGAGTCGGGTCTGGTCACCACGTGGACCACTTAGAGAGTGTCACGTAGCAGCTGGTATATATACCCAGCTTAATGCCATCGCCAAGGATCGAACCATGGTCGTTTGGCTCAAACCTTAAATGTTGAGAGGTTGCCAGCTGAGCTGGGCAGCCTTTTAAGTTTATATATGCAAAATTTGTTTGTTAACCCCTTTCTTTTTGGACATGGCAGAATATATAAACCCCCTCTATTTGAACTAGTTAATAATAATAATAATAATAATAATAATAATAATAATAATAATAATAATAATAATAATAATAATAATAATAATAATAATAATAATAATAATAATAATAATAATAATAATAATAACCCTTTCTCCTGCAACTGTGGGCGATCACCTTTTTCCTTCCTGATCCACCATCTCTTGTGGTTTCCATCATCACCAGACCTTACACCACCCTTTTTATCACGTTTTTTTCATTCCTTATTAATCAGTCTACTTATTTTTCCTTTATATATCCATCCAACTTCATTCCCTAATCACGATTCGTTCATTACTGAATTTTTTTTTCACGATTCGTTCTTAAAGATTCATTTTCTTTTTTATTAACTTCATTCCCTAATCACAATTCATTCATTACTGAATTTCTTTTTTTTTATTTTTTTTCACGATTCGTTCATTACTGATCCCTAATCACATAACAGTTTTGGTTTTTTGGGTTGGTTGTTTGGATTTGTGGTGTTCATTCTTTAGCAGTTCGATTGTTTTGTTTGTTCTCGTTGGAGTTGGGGTTCGGGGTGCGGGTTTTGGCTACTCGGTTTTTGTTGTCTTCTGGGTTTATATATTCCATTCCCTGGGTTCCATCTTCATTTGTTATTCTACTGTTTTGGTGCTGGATTTTGGTGTGTTGAGGGTTTGGTTGCTTTCTGGTGTCGGCATTTGGATTTTTGGTTGTTTCGGGTTTTTGGATTATTGGTTCGGTTGCTGGATTTCTGGTTTCGGCATTTGGATTATTCTACTGTTTGGTTTCGGTGTTAGGATTATTGGTTTCGGCGTTTGGATTATTGGTTGTGCGGGTAGGTTGTGATGACGGGTCTGTTTGAGGCATTTGGTTTGGTTGTTTTGGATAGGCTTTTAGAGGCGATTGATGGTAGTTTTGGGCAGGTTGTTTTGGACAGGTAGTTTGGACTAGTGGTGTTCGTTATAGATTAGGTTAGGGTGGTTGTTTTGTTCGCGGCTAGGGGTTGTTTGGTTGATTGGCGGTTGGCGTGTGGTAACTAGTCGTGTTTGTTTTAGATTAGGTTTGGTGGTGTCATGGCGGTGGTTCGGTTTCATTGCCCGTTTGTTGGTCTTAACGGATGTCGAGATGGTAGTGGGAATGGGCTCACTAAGTCGTCTTTGATTATTCATCTTCGTGATAAACATTTTAGAGGCGATGCGCTAGCTTGTACCAAACATTCCATTCTATCTGATTTGGTTGTTTATGAGAGGGCCGAGTTAACTTCTAAGAGTATGGGGATTTGGTTATGTGGTGGTTGTTTCACTAAGCACACGTTTCGGTCTAAGTGTGGGCAAGGTAAGTTCGGATTTTGTACCACCTCCTGATTGTGGTGATGGTATTTTTCACTTTGTTCTTTATGACCTCCCTAAGCCTCCCGTTCCATCTTGTACTTTACATCTTGTTAGTGGTGGTGATGAAGTTCGTGACTCGCATTGTGGTTTTGATTTGGGACTCTTGATAGATTATTTTCAAAAGGGTTGCGTACTGTTAAATCTATCCCTCCAAAGTTTCGTTTGGGTTTTTCTCGCGCCTTGAAAGGGGCCATTGACAGGGTGGTTAACAAGCCTGATGACATATCTTCTTGGGTTCGTTTGCTTGTCTTGCCTCTTTGTCTGCTTAAAACCTTTCGTCCGAGAAGTAATCTGGAGTGTAGGTCTGTTATTAAGAGACAAAAGCAAGAGGAGTTTGTTATTAATGCTATTCGTTCTTGGGAGACGTTGGATGGTAGTCTACAGCTTCTTAGAGAGTGTTTGGCTGAACCTTCTCCCGCTTTGTCTGATGTTCTTTGTGAGGATAGTGGGTTGGTTGAGCAGAATATTAAGCAATGTAGGCGGAAGATTTCTGATGGGCATTATTCTGCGGCTGTTAGGGTTCTTTCCTCATCTGGTGTGGCTCCTTATAATGATATTACTCTTGAAGATTTAAAAAATAAGCACCCTTTTGTTCATGCTCCTTCTTTGCCAGATATTTCTCTTGACCATCATCTCCTTGTTGCTTCTCGATCTAGGGTTCTTGACATGATCAAGAGTTTTCCCCGAGGTACGTCTTGTGGGCGGGATGGGTTGCGTGCCCAGCACCTTTTAGATTGTTTGAGTGGTTCTGCGGTTGTTATTTCTGATGATTTAGTTTCTTCTATCACCCAAGTAGTGAACCTTTCTCTTGATGGGCGGTGTCCCACGGTGTTGGGTGAGTTTATCGCCAGTGCTCCTCTCACTCCGTTGTTTAAGCCGGGTGGTGGGATTCGTCCCATTGCTGTTGGTACTGTTTGGAGACGGCTTGTCTCCAAGGTATGTGCTTATGAGGTTGGTCATTCTTTGGATGGGTACTTTGGTGATTTGCAGTTTGGGGTGGGGGTGTCGGGAGGGAGTGAGGCTATTCTTCATGCTGTGAATCGTTTTCTTGAGAGATATGAATGTCGGTTTGTCGATGTTGCTTGTGGATTTTAAAAATGCTTTCAATTTGGTTGATCGAGAGGTTATGTTGCGAGAGGTTCGTCTTCGTTGTCCCTCTATCTCGTCTTGGGTGAAGTTTTTTTATTCTAGTCCGGCAAGGTTGTATTACGGGGAACATGTATTAAGGTCATGTAAGGGGGTACAGCAGGGTGACCCTCTTGGTCCGTTACTCTTTGATCTTGTACTTCAACCATTGATATGTAATATTCGGGACTCCTTCTCTCTTTCTTTACAGGCCTGGTATTTGGATGATGGTACTATTATTGGGGATACTTTGGTTGTGGGGAAAGTCTTGGAGTGCATCATGGAGGATGGCCCAGTGTATGGACTGCATCTGAATATTTATAAGACTAAAGTTTTTTGGCCGACCGAGGATCCTCGCAGCAAGTTTATTGGTGTGTTCCCAGATAATATTGCTCGACCTACGCGCGGTGTTACGCTACTTGGGGGGCCTGCGAGTGTAGATCTTGATTTTTGTAGTCAGCTTGTGTTGAAGCGTACGGTTAAGACTATTGAGCTTATGGATGCTGTGGCCAAAATTAATGACCCTCAATGTGAGTTGCTGCTTCTTCGTTCATGTGTCGGTATTTCCAAGTTATATTTTGCTATGCGTACTTGTTCACCTTGTGCTTTCAAGTTTGCCCAAAGTTCTTTTGATTTGGCACTCCGTTCTTCTTTGGAGCGTATCGTTGTTGCTTCTGGACCGGGATTTGGTGATTGGCAGTGGAGACTTGCTATGTTGCCCTTTTCCTTTGGAGGGTTGGGTGTTTATTTTGCGGGTGATGTATTGCATTATGCTTTTCTTGCTTCTCGGTTACAGTCAGCTGATTTACAGTCTAAGTTACTTCAACACACTGATATTAGATCTTATGGACTCCAGTTTCATGATGCCTTACGTGTGTTTAACTCGGTTATGGAGATTGATTTTCTAAGTAATCCGAGTGAGGACGCTGCCCCAAACTCATGAAGAAAATGGCAGATATATATTTTGCTCGGGTTATTAAGAATGCATAATCCACTTTCGCTTTATCTGCTCGTTAGTTGGCTTTATGGGCATCTCAGAGGGAGGATCATACGTTTGACTGGCTTAGGACGATTCCTATACCCGGATTAGGTCAGACTATGAATGGGAGGTCTTATCGATGTGTTTTGTGTTATCGCTTAGGTATTCCCTTGTTCTCTGTTTCGAAGCCCTGTTCAGCTTGTTCAAGAGTATTTGATGGGGATATATTTAGGGATCATGCGGTATCGTGTGCTGGCATCGTTGGGATTAAGCATCGTCACAATTTGGTACGTGATACTCTTGCTGATATATGTTACCGTTCAGGGATATCTGTCGGAAAGGAAGTTAATATTGGATTAGATGGAGGACCTGATAAGGCCTTACGTCCGGTAGATATTTTGTTTTATTCTTGGGAGGGGGTAAAGATGTGTGCGTTGATCTGACTGGTTCTTCTCCTTTGACTCGTACGGGGATGAATGACTTTGTTCCTGGCCGAGCTGTGATTGATGTTGCACAACGTAAACGATGCAAGTATTTGGCTAAGTGTGCCGCTCCCGGATATGGGTTTCTTCCTTTCTCTTTTTCTTCTCTAGCTGAGTTACAGGAAGATGTAGTTGCGTTGCTGAAGCGGATCCAGAGGATTTCTAAGGCTCAAGACATTGGAGCGCGTGCTGCTGTACATATTTTCCATAGAATAGGTTTTGCTATTGCTAAAGGGGTGGGAGCGCAGATAGTATCTCGACTCTCATCCAATTTTTTGTAAATCCCTTTTTGTTTCTAATAAAGTGATGTTTTAATAAAAAATTAAAAATAAATAATAATAATAATAATAATAATAATAATAATAATAATAATAATAATAATACTAATAATAATAATAATAATAATAATAATAATAATAATAATAAAGTGATTAATAAAGTGATGAAAGAAGCTGATATGGGTTTTGTTTCTGATGGTGGGCGTGATCTTCGGCCAGCAGATTTATTGCTACACAATTGGTCCTAGGGCAAAGATGCGTGTTTAGATGTTACAGGGGTTTCTCCGTTTGCAGGGTCGGGGTTGGAGTCATGGGTTCCTGGGAGTGCTTTGCAGTCGGCTGTTCAGAAGAAGAAGAGGAAGTATTCTTCTATTTGTGCTGAGCATGGTTACTCATTTATTCCATTCGCCTTCTCGACTTTTGGGGAGTTTGAGGAGGAGGCGATGGGTACTCTCTCGCGTCTTAAGCGGTTAGCTGGTTGTCATTCTAATGACGCGAGGAGTGGCGGTTTTTTGATGTCTAGACTTAGTTTTTGTATTCAAAAAGGAGTGGGCGCGCAGCTTGTTTCGCGGCTCCCTTCCAATTTTGTGTGATTAATAAAATTGGAATTTTATAAAAAAATAAAAAAATAAAAAAAAATAAAATAAATAAAAAAAAATAAAAAAAAATAAAAAATAATAATAATAATAATAATGCTAGGAGTAGCTCTTTTCTATTTTCTAGACTTGGTTTTTGTATTCAAAAGGGGGTGGGAGCGCAGCTTGTTTCGCGACTCACTTCCAATTTTGTGTGATTAATAAATAAAAGATTTTCATAAAAAAAAATATTTTCATAACAAAATAATAATAATAATAATAAGTTTATTTAGAAAAATAATAATAATAATAATAGGATCGAATTTGCTATTGTTAGAGAAGTGAGAGCCCAAATTGTCTCTAGGCTTCCCACTAACTTTTTGTAAATTCTATTATTTTAATAAAATGATGGTTAATAATAAATAATAATAATAATAATAATAATAATAATACGAAAACTAATTATTTTAAATAAAAAACTTGA
This sequence comes from Glebionis coronaria, assembly GCA_025667525.1. NCBI lineage: Eukaryota > Viridiplantae > Streptophyta > Magnoliopsida > Asterales > Asteraceae > Glebionis > Glebionis coronaria. Next base: position 178,269,394 of record CM046874.1, read on the forward strand.
TTTTTATTTATTTTCTATTTTCGAAAATATATATATATATATATATATATATATATATATATATATATATATATATATATATATATATATATATATATATATATATATATATATATATATATATATATATATATATATATATATATATATATATATATATATATATATATATATATATATATATATATATATATATATATATATATATATATATATATATATATATATATATATATATATATATATATATATATATATATATATATATATATATATATATATATATATATATATATATATATATATATATATATATATATATATATATATATATATATATATATATATATATATATATATATATTATTTATTTATTAAAAACTATTTAATTAATTTAAAACTTATTAAACTTAAAAAAATTCATAGAAAACAAACCGTGAGGAATTACGACACGAGGTCGGGACCGTTGGCTTCGTAATTTTGTACTCTTATATTGGTCCATGTGGTTTGTTAGTGGATAACTTTGAAGAATGGCAGAAATAGTCCTTGTTGTTTGCATTTCTTGATTTTAAGCTTGAAACTTCTTTAAATCTTCATCCTTAGCTCTCCAAACTTCATTCTTTTGGCACTTTTTGTCCTTTGACTTTATCTTTGACTTTTTCTTCGATAATGTCCATGAAATCCCGTGTTTTCTTCATTTTTGTCATTTTGTACCTATTTCTTAACAAAACACAAAACCATGCGTAATTTCGACGTTTACGTTTATAAATACACGTTTTGGTTTGGTTTTTCCTTATTTTAAGTGGTAAAAGGATAAGTGTTTACACACTTATTAGCGCATGCCTATTAGGAATGGCCCAGAATCTCTTCAGCTTGATGGGTTGTTGGCTTTGTTACGTGATTATGTTCCTAATTCCAAACTAGATTCGTGGGTTTGCACCTTAAATACCTCTGAGGTCTTTTATGTCTCCTTAATGAGGAAAGTTCTTGAAGGCTCTTTCCTCCGATGGCAAACAAACACTATCAGTTGGAATAAAGTTTCTCAAATTAAGGTAAATATACAGTTTTGAAGGCTTTACTTGGACCTCTTCCAACTCGTTGCAATCTTGACATTCGTAGGGTAGATCTGCACTCGACAAGATGTCCTATTTGTAATGGCGCCTAAGAAACAAACGAACATCTTTTCGTTGAATGTCATGTTGCAGCTCAGTTATGGACCATGATTGCTAATTGATGTGGTTTGAGAGATTACCCAAAGAACCTCCCTGGTCTTCTTCTATGGGCTCAATCGACACACGTTCATAAGGTTATTAAGCCTTGTTTCGACTTGGTGATCCGAAAACAACATGGGTAATATGAAGATTCAGAAATGGTGTTTGTTTTGACTTGAAACCTCCAAGCAAAGACATGTTAGGTGAAGAAATAAAGGTGTTAGCACATTCTTGGTTAACTAACCGTCATGGATATCTCAAACCTAAATGGTTAGATTGGATTTGTGATCCAATTAATTGTTGTATAATGTAATTATACTTTTTCTTCTAGGTCCTTGCTAGTTGTTTATTTATTAAATATAGCCATTAAAAAAACAATTTTATATACAAAAGTACGCACATTACACGTGTAAACTGTTAAATGGGTTTAGGTTCGACCTGTTTAACCTAGTTAATACGTATAACAAAAATTTAATCATTTTTAGTATAAGGAAAAAAAACTTAAAGGGGTTTTCGGGTCGACCTGCTTAATTATTTTCAACCCAAACCTAACCTTTTTAATAAACGGCTCAGAAAGGTCGACCTAAACCTAACCCATGATTTAGTATACTCAGCCAAACCTGTTAATTTTCGTATCGGTTTCAGGTCGAGTTTCATGTCGAGTCAATGTATCTCTTTAACGAAAAAAAAGTATACTTTTTCAATTTTCTAAAATATCTGGCAACCTTTGGAATTTGCCCCCGTTATAAATCAATTTGTAATGCGGTTTATAAACATTATCAATGTGTCATTTTGAGCAAAACTTTTTGGCTTCGCTCGTGGTTAGACCACAAGTTTGCATGTCAAACGCTAGCACCTACCTTCAGGAACGGAACTTGAACGTATTTTGCGGGAGGCTAATTTGAAAAATATTTATTTTAAAAGGCGAGATATACAGTATGCTTAATTTGAAAAATTTCTTTAGGTAAAAATGCCTGAAAATTTATTTTAAAAAAAATATAAAATATACATAGGTCGAAATTTATGGGGGCACAACCCCCATTCGCTCCTTACAAGTTCGGTCTATGCCTTACCTTCTGGCCGGTTCTTTATATAGTCGGCCCAATTTAAAGATGTTAATTTGATGATCGGCTTTACCGAACTAGTCATGTGCTGTTAACTAGTACTAGGCATAGCCAGTCTTATACGTAGTAGATTATAGAAAGGCGACATCCCAAGTACAAAGCATTAAATTTAGATTGACACTGCTCCAGAAATGAAGATATGGGACGTGTGACTTTTTGAGCTCTTTAGTCATCTATTTCCTTATTTATTTGTACGCTTAATTATCACATTTTATGTCTTAATTATGTATACTTAAATCTATAATATACGTATATGAACAACAAGCATGTATCATGCACTGGGATAGCAATGAATTCATGCAAAGAGATAATTAAGGCAAATCACAGAATGCATGCTTTTATGTTCACTTTTGAATCTTGATCATTTCTTATTCTTCATCCAACAAACATTCAAAACCTAACTATTATTTAAACTGTGGTGGTGTATTATTATAAAAATGACATTCTTGTTAGGTACTAGAGGTTATAAAGGAAAGACATTATACACGTAATATCCGACTAGATGCGAAGCTAGCTTGGGTCGTCGAAGACCTAATCGAACCACATGCATTTATATCCACTTCGTCGTTCTCTAGCTAGGGTACCACAGGTCCACTCGAACTGCTTTCTTGATCTTCTTCCCTAGAGTTATGAAATTCAGAACCAACATTTTCACTATCACCGCGTGATTCATTCAACCTAGTAACCGCGAAACCATGATACAAACGATGATTATTAGGATCAAAGCCCATTTTTACGAGTTTCTTCTTCAAATGTGAGTTCCAATAGCTTTTTATTTCATTGTCTGTACGCCCGGGCAACCTTCCAGCTATAAGTGACCATCTAAAGTTCAAACTAAAGATTATTATATGCTAGAAAAAATACAGAAGAACTCCCAAAAATTATAACCATGTGGTTTGATCGTTCTTGGTTCAATAGATCTTTGCAAATTCTTTTATATGTTGCTTTTAATGTTACTGCCAAAACCCTAGTTACAAGTCACATGTAAGATTATCTGTTTTGATTCACCTGTCGCCTAATAGAGCATGAAGCCTAATGATGAGATCCTCTTCATCTTCACCAAACATTTCTCTTTTATGGTCAGAAATCAAGGTATCAAACCATCTTTTTCTACAACACTTGCCGCAATGAAGTAATCCTGATTATAATTCAAACCAAACTATAATTAGATATGACTTGGTATAACAAATAATATTATATTCAAAAACAAAAATATCATAACACTCGACCTGTAGCCTGAGAAAGGGTAAGCCAACAAACTTCACTATGGCCATGGGCGGTAACATGGTTTATCAGCCTTTGATCTTCTTCCTTAGACCAAGATCCCTCATTTAAATTATTATTACTATCACAATCACTACAAGGTTTTTTCATTTTATTTTCTTTTAGTACCGACTTGTATTTTCTTTATGCTAGTTAAGTATCAAGAACCACTTATTAGGGCAATGTGTTGGTGTCTGACATTTGTTTGATTGTGGTGGAGGTAGACTGAGTGGTAGATATGAGCAAATGTAGTTATGTAGGATCCTGTTATATATGGGAAAAGAAGGTTGACTTGGAATGGTGGTTTGCTCGTGCATCGAGTTTACCTATATGCCTAACATTGTTTGGTATACTGTTTTTCTTTTAACTTATTTTAGGCTTTTAGCACTCCATCACCCGTGGTAGTTTTCCTTTTTAACGGTAATATATATACTATAAAACTTTAGCAGAAAGGTTTAGAAAGGTAAACATGAAAACTAAATGTGGATCTTGGGTCGTCGGAGACCTAATCGAAACCCCAGAGAGTGACATCCCATTAACTTTTACTTTCATATACGACAAGAATATATTGAACGTCAAGTTCTTCGAAGCAGTAATATCTATTTCGGTATTCTCTACAGAGGGCACCACTGGTCCACTCGAACTGTGCTTTCTTTCGGGTTCTACTATACATATACATTATGTATTACTAATAATAGCTAATAAGTTCCTCACACTTATAAATTGCACATCATTTTCATGTGCTCCATAAATATTTATGTAGCTACTATAAGCAAACATGACACGTTCATGAGAAAGAAAATTCACTGTATAACGTTAAAAATACAGTATTATTACTGTTAAAACTATGGACCTAATCAGATACCTCCTTAACATTTCAAGGAGTTATTGTGGATGTTTTACTGTTTCAGTTATAACTTTGGACTACTGGCGATACAAGACTGCAACATGGAGGACTTAAGCTGCCAAAAGTGTGAAAGATCACAGCCCATGACAAGCTCAAGCCCAAGCCCATGTTACAAAGCCCACAACGGCTCTTTTGTCTTTGATATAACCCTAGTAGCTCCTCACTTTGTTCCTATGTGCCATCTGGGTAATTCATTTGTGTGTGTTTTCTTGGTTTACTCTCTCTTTCTAAAACATGTAACCCATATCATTTTTTGATCTTTTATCTTTGTAAAACTATTATCAATTAGATAATAGGATCACACCAGTGTAGCTGTGGTGATCTTTCTTCCTGTTTTGATGTTTAAATTCTTTTATTAATATAAGGTTTTGATTTTGAGTTATTTATGTTGTTCATATTCGTATAATTAAGGTTTTCTTCATGGTATAAGAGACTGGTTGCTCTGAGATCATCTAAACTTTTTTTACGGTTTCAAAAATTTGGGGGGTTTTTGAAATTAATATGTATTTTGGATAGATCTGCTATTAAAATAGCTAGATCTGTAATCGTTTTGCTTAATTTCTTCCTAATCGGCGCAAAAAATATTTTTAGGGCTTCAAAATTTTTTGGGGGTTTTGATATCTTTTATATTCTAACCTTGTTTATTGGTGCAGGGAAGTTGATTATTGGATCTATTGTTTATATCAGTTGGTGGTTTTTGCCTTTCCCTAATTTTTTAAATTAGGGTTTGGTAAGGAGGTTCTGTTTCTTCCTATATTAAGTGAATCTAGGAGAAACATATCGATTGTGCTTTTTGGTTGCATGCGCTGTAACACCTCTTATCCCTTTTATACTTTTTTGTTGATTATCTTCTTTACTTGTTTACATATTCGTGATCTTGGTTGATTACTGTTATTATTATACTCTCTCTTGCCGGTTTTTTGTTGAGTTTTGTTTATTCTTGACTGGTTTTCTTATCTAGACCCTTAATCTTTGTCTTGCCCTTGACCTACCACCCTTGAGTGGTTTGGAAGCCTGGGAACTTTGTTGATTCTGATTAAGTTTTTTTGGGGGTTGTGATTTGTATATGTGTTGCTCAAGATGACTAGTTTACATGGTGACACAGATACTGAAGAAGGTGAGCAGGTTGGGGATGAACCTGTGGAGGAAACTATCACCTTGATAAGTAAGCTTGACATTAGTGACACTTCGCATCTTCACCCAAATGACTCTGCCACCTTAACTGTGGTTTCTGTTAAACTCAAAGGCACTGAAAATTATCAAGTTTGGTCTAATGCTATGTTACTTGCTTTAGAAGAGAAAAATAAAACTGGTTTTATAAATGGTTCTTGTAGAAGATCCTTAACTAATGATGTTTTGGCTAAACAGTGGGACAGAGTCAATGCTATGGTGTTAGGTTGGATTCTTAATTCTATATCTGATGAATTGTTTCGTGGTTAAATATTCTCTAAAAGGGCTGAACATGTTTGGAATGATTTGAGAGAAACTTATCATAAGGTTGATGGGTCTGTGATATTTAATGTTCATCATAAGACTAACACTTTGAAGCAAAATGGCTCCAATTTGTCTGATTATTATCATGGTTTGAATGCTTTGTGGAAACAGTAGATGTTATGCTTGAACATCCTAACTGTGTTTGTACTGCTACTAATGAATTTAAGAATCATAACAAGCTGTTGAATTAATGCAATTTTTAATGGGACTTGATGACTCTTATATGACTATTAGAAGCTCTATTCTCTCTAGAGAAGTTTTAGTAGATGTTAAAGGTGCTTATGTTATCATTTCTAGTGAGGAGTCTCACAGAGTTGCATATGGAAATTTGGCTGGTTCCTCTCAGAGGACTCAGACTTCTGATTTTCTTTCTAATGGGCCTACCAGAAATGAGTTTCAAAGAAACCAACGTTTCAACTCTGGTGGCTTTAGACCTAACAATAGTAACCCTAGACCTAATGTTCCTACCAGACCTAACAATTACAGACCTAATGGGAATACTCAGGTGACTTGTGAAAATTGTGGGTATATTGGGCATACTATTGATAGGTGTTTCAAACTTATTAGATTTCCAAGTGATTTTGGAAAAAGGAAATCTGGACAAACCTTTAAAGGAAAAAATGTTTCTAACAAATTTGTGGGTACTAACTCAAACTCTGTGTTTTCTGATGAGCAACTTACCACTCTACTCTCTCTAATCAAAGAAAATACTGGTTCTGAAAACGGTGTGTAGGCCAACATGGCATGTACTTACCACAATACTAATAAACTTTTCAATGATTAATTATGGAAATTTCTTTGTTCTGATATTCACTCTAAATTAACTCAACATGGATAGTTATTGACTCAGGGGCTAACCAACATATTACCAAAAATGAAAGAGAATTAGATAATAATTTTGACATATCTCACCTAAAAATTAAAGTTGCTCACCCTAATGGTACTAAAGCTTTCATATCTAAAATTCGGAATCTTAAGTTGGGAAATGGTCTTGTTTTATTTGATGTGTTGGTTATTCTTGAGTATTGTGTCACCTTGATCTCTGTTCATAAACTTGTTAAGGATAACAAAATCTTTGTTGTGTTTGATGAGAATAAATGTTTATTTTTGAACCAAGATTTGAATCTGAGAAACATTCTAGGGATTGGTAATCAGTGTGGTGGTTTATACTACTTAGATACTAAAGGTATTAAGTGCAATGTAAATCAAATTGTTACTGTCTGTTGTCTTTGTTACTATGACTGGCATTGCAGACTTGGTCACCCTGCTGACCCAGCCATAGATGTCTTAAAGGGTTCCTTAAACATAAATAAAAATGATAAATATGATTATTGTGAAGTTTGTCAAAGGGCTAAGCAGACCAGAAAACATTTTCCTCCAAGTGATCATACTAGTAAATCTTTAGGATATATTGTTCATCTTGATTTGTAGGGACCCTATACGGTGACCAGTCATACTGGACATAGATATTTCTTAACCATTGTTGATGACCATAGTAGAGCTGTGTGGGTATATCTTAACAAGTCTAAAGACGAAGTTGTCACTTTTATTGAAATATTTTATAACTTGATTCAAAATCAGTTTAAAAAGAACATTAAGATCTATAAAAGTGATAATGGGACTGAGTTTGGTAATCAAACTTTTAATAAGTTTTGTAACAACAAAGGCATACTTCATCAAACTTCTTGTGCATATACTCTTCAACAAAATGGGGTGGCTGAAAGGAAACATAGACACCTATTACATGTGACTAGGTGTCTTTTGTTTCAGGGGGAATTCCTTTAAAATATTGGTCTAAATGCATTCTAACTGCTACTTTTCCCGTTAACAGATTACCTTCCTCTGTGTTAGATGGAGAATCCCCTTATGAAATGATTTATAATACTTGTCCTAATCTCTCTCTTATGAGAATGTTTGGCTGTTTGTGTTTTGCTACTATTTTGAATAGTCATGATAAACTGTCTAATAGATTTGAGAAATGTGTTATGATGGGTTACTCTAATTCTCAAAAAGGTTACAGGCTTTTTAGTCTTGATAGAAATAAATTCTTTATCTCCAGAGATGTTAGTTTTTTGAGTCAATTATTCCTTTTAATGACTCTGTCTCTAAAAACAAGCATGATAAGTCTAATTTAATCAAGATAAAAATCCGTTAAACTTTTTGAGTCACATAGTAAGGGTAGCCACTCTCCCGACCAAGGGAATAATGTGGACACTGTTGATTCCCTAAATATTGGGGATGATGCTCAAAACAGTGATGACATTGATGCTGGGTTGGAAGAGGATGCAGCTACACTTGATGATACAAATGAGTCTGAAGGTCACTTGGATCAAAATCCAAGTACTTTGCTCAGGGGAATCAAAACCTTAATCAAGGACCTAGAAGGTCTACTAGACCTTCTGTTTTTCCATAGAATTATATTGATTTTGTTGTTAACTCTAAAGTTAAGTATGGTCTTGAAAAGTTTCTTGGTTATTCTAAACTTAATAATGAAAATTTTTGTTTTGTCACCCAACTTAACAAAAACAGTGAGCCATAAAGTTTTTTTGAAGCTTCTCAAAACCATTATTGGGTTGATGCTATGAATGCTGAACTTGCAGCCCTTCTTGAAAATGATACTTAGGAAATTGTTGAACTTCCTAAAGGTATAGGTTGTAAATGGATTTGGAAGTTAAAATTTAGATTTAGTGGGGCGATAGAGAGATATAAAGCTAGGGTTGTTGCACATGGATTTGGTCAAAAGGAAGGTATAGATTATGATGAGACATTTGTGTAAGTTAATGGACTTATATTTAATAGTCGTGTGATAGGATCGAAATCGAGAATACGGGATTGCACACAATACGTAAAGAGTTAATTTAATTAATAAATATATTTATTGTATTTATTAATTTAACCGAGCAAGTAACTATATAACCTTAATGATCGTTAGTTAATTAATAGTTATGTTATAACGAGCGTTTAATATATATATATATATAGTATGTATACTAAAGGAAAGAAGGACGGAAGGTTCCGGAACATCCCCTAAGGGGTGTTTCGACCGTCGGTTAAGGCTAAGAGGGGGGGGGGGGGCAATTGTTGCCTTATTTATACCTTGGGCTTTAAGATGTTTTGGCCTATAAATACACCTCCTAATCCCCTCATAATCACACAACAATAAACTTTCCCCTCTTCTTTCTCTTGGTCGATCGCAAGCCCCACCAACAAAGGGTTTTGGTTGGTTTTTCTTGGTTGATCGATTGTATACGTAATCTAGTCCTAGCCCCTCTTTAGGGTTGTTGGGTAGATTATTTACAAGCATTTTAGCTCGGTTTTCACGTGCTAGAATCACAGTTAGCTCGTTGTATTACGTGTGTACAAGAACGTAATATAGTCTTACTTTATACTATATCTTGGTATAGAGGGTATAAACCCGAATTGGTGATTCGTTCTTCGTCTTGTGGAATTGCGTTAGCGTAAAGGTATGTAACTCTAATTCGATTAATTATAATTTTGTTATTGATTATGATCTTGTTAAATCGCTTCCGCTATATGTGCTTTGATCTCGTTTAAGGGTTTTATATAATTGTTATGATACTAATAAACCTTCAGCGGCATCGAGAGCCGTTTTAACATGTTATAATTATCGAAAATCTAAAGTTTTTTAACTATAATTGTTTTGAGTTAAATTACATGTGTTTTAGGTTTTTCATAAATTTAGGGTTATGTTTTTTATAAAAATTAGGGTTTTTACTCTATATTTAACAAAAAAAAGGAATTGTTATAAAACCCTAAATTACATGTGGGATAATTTTAGATTAAATTGCATGATTAATTGTTATGTCATGTATGGTTACGATCCGTAGAGATTTAAATTTTAAGATTTGTGGGGAAAACATGATTACGTGCATGTTTTCATGGATCGTAAAATTATATGTTTATATGATTTTATGTGCTACGCGATTATTTGAGTCAATAAATCTAGAATTAGGGAAGACTTTTATCTAGAGATATAAAGACCAAGATTTGATGATTATTGAATAAATCGTGCGCATGTGGCTATTTGATTTATTTGTTGCACATATAAATTGTTATTATGTGTGTATGATTTTTTTTTTCTTGTTTATATATAAAATGGTTGAATTGTTGTAAACAAGGTTTTTTTTTTGAAAAGAAATAATATGGACTAAATCATATTAAAAATAATGATTTGTTAGAGATTATAAATTACATAAGATTACGTTGATTGGTGAATTGCAATAATAATCTAATGGCCTACTCAATTTAGACAAAGTATAAAGTGGGTTAACGCACCGCTGGTCATGTACCCGGTTAAGGAATGAGGTGTTCTTCCATTAGTTGCTGACCAAATCCCCAGCTCGCATGTGCGTCAAAATTGAAATTACCTACGATTATTAATTGAATTATACCTTAAGGGTGATTTACCACAAATTCACATCCGAACCACAATGAATAAGGGTATTGCTTTGTGCGTAGCCGAGTTCTAGCAAAGTACGATGTGATGAGTTGTGGGTACATTCTTTAATTGGTTTAACCAATACCGCAACATAATCTACGAAGAAATTTAATCTCATGAAAAGTTTACTAAATATTTTATTAAACTTATGCTATGGAGATTGTATGCATGCTTCTCCATACATTGATTTTGACATCAAAATTTATACCCTTAAAATTTAAGTCGAATGCTCCTAATTGACGAACACTTGAAATTGCTTCGCCATCAAATGAGATTTTTCGATGATGTTGTGATGGAGAGAAAACCATTTTTAGAATGAGAATACGTATAATGGTTTTACGTTACTCAGATTAGACGACTTAATTAAGTTACTCAGTGATATCTGGAAACGTAATGCATTCAAAAGGGATGAAACATGTTTACAATGCAAAACGTTTTTGGCAATGTAAATCCCTTAAAAAACTAGAAATTGAAAATTGAATGTCAATTGAATTGTTCGACAAGTCGCTATGTTGAGTACATTCATTACTAGTAGATCAACTGATGTAATGGATCTATGTCAATGTAGTTCTAGAATTTAAGGAAAATAATATGGTTTTAATATCGGGGTAATTTTATTTTTTTAAAGTATTTTGTATTCGAAAATACTAATATTTGAACTTATTTCTGTAGAAATGGCTCAACCCACCAATAACACTATAAGTTATGCGTTCAAAGCTTTCTTTGAACGACCTGAACTTACTGGCCCAAACTTTAATGATTGGTACCGCTCGCTAAAAATTGTCTTGAGAGCAGCGGGTACTATCGATATCTTGACTACTCCCTATCCGGAGGATCTTACTGAAGGAGCATCTGATGCGCAAAGGCGTGAACACGCTGCTAATGTTAAGAAGCACTCTGAGATGGCTTGCTTAATGCTAGGATAAATAGCTCCTGCACTTCAACAGAAGTATGAGCTATTTTCACCTAGGCGAATGCTTGATGAGCTCAAGGCTATGTTCGAGAAGCCGCAAGCTGTGGAGATCTACGACCTGGTAGATGCTTTGCATAGCTGCAAGCAAGCTCCAGGAAAGTCTGCAAGTGCCCATTATTTGGAGATGAGGGGTTATATGGAACAACTCATTGCACTAGGACAACCCTATGATCATAATATGGCTATCAACTTGATCAATAGGTCCGTTAACAAGGACTTCAATGATTTCGTTAGAAACTATAATATGCATTTCCCTGGGAAGACAATTAATGATTTGCATGCAATGCTCATTGACTATGAAAAGGGGTTTAAAGAGAAGGCATCTACCGCTACGCCTTATGTACTAACCATACAAAAGGGTAGAGTGAGTAAGCCAAAACCGCAAGCGAACAATAAGAAAGGCAAAGGCAAGGGTAATAAGGGCAAACAAGTTGCGACTTATTCGAAACCCAAGCAGAAAGAAGAATCATTCTCAAAAGGATGAGACTTCTCACCATTGCAAGGCAATTGGTCACTGGAAGAGGAATTGGCCTCTTTACCTCGAAGAATTGTGAGAAATAAAGAAGAAGTCTGAGCAGAGCGCTGCAGCTTCAAGTACTTTATTTATGATTGAATTATTCAATTTAACATACAAATTAAATTCCTAGATATATGATACGGGATGCGGTATTAACATTTGTAATACGCTGCAGGGATTTAATCTGGAAAGGAAGCTTTCCTATGGGGAACAATATCTGCAAGTAGGCAATGGCGCACAAGCAGCAGTTGAAGCTATAGGAACTTTTTATCTAGTTTTACCTTCGGGTTTAGTACTGAGATTAAATGATTGTCATTATGCACCAACAATTGTTAGGGGTGTTATTTCCTTTTCTTGTTTGTTAAATAATGGATTCGTTCATGATGAGACTGCTTTTATACATAGTCTCATCGTCCAAAACGGGCGTAAAGTGCATTAAATATCATCAAAAAGGCCAAATATATGCTTGTGTTTGTTACATGTGTATTTTAGGTACGGATATTGAGAAAATGACAAAATATCACAAGAAACAAGCAAAAACGAACACGGGAAACGAAGCCGTACAATGAACCAAGCCCTAATGAAGATTTTCCAAGAAAAACCCTTGAAGAATTGAAGATTGTACAAAAAGGGTCCTCCAGTATTGAAGAATTGACACTTTAAACCCTTGTATATTCATAATTATAAGTTTGGTCCTTAAAGTTTGTCAAATTGCAAAAAGGACCCTCCACTTTGAAGAATTGGCAAAAATGGTCCCTCATAAATGAAGACTTGTCAATATTAGTCCTCCAAAAAGTCAATCATACAAGTCAAGACCATAATCTTTGAAGAAAATGCCAAAACAGCCCTTCAAGAATCATTAAATGGCAAAAAAATACCCCTGAAAATACTTTGGAAAAGTATTTGGGGCAAATGTGTGAAAAGTAAAACTTTCATAACAAAGGATTCGGATTTTTCTATGTTCTAAACTGAAATGAAAAGGAAGAAGGATATGAGGGACTAAAACGGGGAGACAAGCAAAGATAGCTAGGCCAGTAAGGAGAAGACACCTATCTCACTCACCTAAACCATCCAATGGGAGCTCACCTTTCCTCCACATTAGCCTCCCACTCACAACTATATTAACTAATCTCTGATTAGTTTAATTTTTGGCGCTTAACACCTCATTTAAACCCAAAAACGGATTAAAACCACCACTGTTCATGTTCTTTACAAAATTGGGTTTTCCTTAATGGCTTGTAATTAGACCCCCAAATTATCCAGAATTATGATTAGGCTATCCTTAATCATAACCCAACTCCTAAATCCCATGCCACATCATCACAAAGTCACATGCCACAACCTTGTATACGGTTTTGGGAGAAGATGCCAAAGTGTGTCAGAAAATCAACACACCACATTCAGCTTCATTCTTAAACTTCTTTATGGTCCCTTTGATCAATTCCAAGCTTTACACCTCACACATGCAACCAAGAATCCTTCACATGATCAACCAATATTCAAAAATCTGCAAGGGCATTTCAGGAACTTCAAGAGTTAGGGTTTACGTTTTTTATGCTTTGTAGTTCATTCTTGTAGCCTATATAAGGCATAGGACCTGCTTCTTTTACATTTTCTATTGGTTTTCTATTTGGTCAACATTTTGTAAATCCTCTTTCATGATTAATGAATTGTGTTTGAATTGTGTGACGAACTCCAAGTGCCAACCTTTTTAGTTGTTTGTTAATGATATATTATTGTGCTTCTTAAGTCTTAAAACCTGTTTTTAAATCTTTTGCAAGAAATTGCCAAGTTTTCCAAAAACTTGATATTTTGCTAAGTCTTTGGTACATCTTTGGAATTTTTGGATTACAAGTGATCTAAACACCCTGATGAGGAGCTTATCAAGGTGTTGGGAGCTTGTGGTTTGGGGATAATCAAAGAGTGGGTACAAAGGTTGCATTAATCAAGCTTTTTCACTTTTCTGTTTTTCATATTTTGTGCTCTAACCTTGTTGAATCTTAGCAGCCTAGTTGTGGAAGCTTGTGCCTTGTTTTGCTAGGCACATCAGCTAAAAAATTCGTGAGTGTGGATGTACATTCATGAGGTTTGAGTCCTTGAACCCAAAATCTGTCAAAATACTTGATTTTTGTGATTTTGTGTTTTGCTATTGTTCTTGCTGTTTTTGTGGCTTATAATTGCTTGATACTGCATAATATTGTTGATATTGTGTTAGATTGGGCTTGGGTAACATTGAATCACACTTTTCTTTGTTAATCTTGGATTGAAAAAAGTTAAGGGGTGTTTGGGTTAACCTGTTTAAGATCATAAAGTGTTTTTGAGTTATTGGAAAGAGTTGTTTATTGTTTGTATCTGATATATACTTGGTTGAGTGCTAATTGCTGCAAGTTCTTGGCTTTTAAACATCAAAATCTTGATTGTGCTAAAAAAAACTTGAAAACTGCTTGTTTTGACCTAAGACTTTGGTAACACTTAGTTTTTATGCATGCTTAGGGATAACAAGTGATTAAACATAGTTAATATAACCTGTTAAGAAGATTTGAGTGTTTGAAATTGGATTTGTGGTCAAGTATATCAGCAAAGTATTAAATCTGCTTGTTTAGTGTTCATCAGTAACATTCATTTTCTTGAATCTTGATCTAGACCTTGAACCATTGCATGAAACCTGTTGATTTATGTTCATTTGAATTATTTATAGCTTGTGTATGCATTTGGTGAAGTTTGGCTGGCTTATTCTTGCTAAAAGTGATTATTGATTGAAAACTGCTTATTGTTCAAGTCTGGGCAAAGTCTGGTGATGTTTTGATTAAACTGTATTAATTGGCTTGGTGAATTTGTGTTTTTGTTGTTGTTATTGACTCTTTGTGATTAACTGATCACTTGGGTGCCTTTGCTTAACCTGAATCCAACAAAAAGTCCCTAAAGACAAAAAGTCAAAAAGGTCAAGCAGTGGAAACTTTTCCCACAGTTGAACCCCCAAAACTAGCCACCGCTAGTGTTAAAATTCAAACAGCTTATTCATAAGCCATTCTAGCTTATTGAGACTTGCAACAACTTTGTTTTTGTAATCAATCTTCCTTATTTGACCCATTTAAGAGATCTAGAGCTTTGTGGACTTTGACTTTTAGGTTTGACTAGAAAACCAAACTGTTTAACTTTTACAAAATTGCTTATTGCTTATTCCAGCTTATTGAGTGGTGCTTTTTGAAAGATTTTTTATTATTAAGCTTAGTTAAGCTATTTGTGACTTATTGCAACTTGAATCAGCCCTTGAAATAGCCTAGAACTCAAAAATGACTATTTTGTCGTTTTGTGAAGAGAGCTTTGGCTTATTTCAGGTTTATTCCTTGGGATTATTTCAAGTTTCTTTTTTCAAATAGCTTATTTAGGTCAAGAGAAGGACGTGGGTAAAATTTTAGCTTATGGCATCAGCTTATAGCTTAATGGGCCAAAAAGCCTATTAAGAATAAGCTGTTTTGAAATAAGTTATCTTAAGCTCATTTTCAGCTTTTGGGCCTTTGAAAAATTGTGTTTATAATCAGATTTTAAGCTTAACTGGAGCTTTTGGGCCAATTTGTGGACTTTTTCTTATTGGGCCCAATTCTAAGCCCATTAAGGGACTGTTTGGATATTTGGCCCATTTGAAGTCCCAATAGGGGTAATTTTGGAAGTTCAACTTCATTTCTGTTTTTTTAGGTTAAAATAAACTAATTTGCAACTTTTTAGAAATTTTTATAAATTTTGGATTTTTATTAATATTTTATTATTATTTTATTATTAAAAATTAAAATTTACATTTTTGCAAGTTTTTCATTTTTCCTAGTTTAAATACATTAAGTTAGGAATTTTAAAATTTTTAGATTAATTTAGTTGTCATTAGATTAATTTTTAGAATTATTTCAAGTTTTAATAGTTTTTAATTGTTTTTAAATAGTTTTAATTAATTTTAAAATTTTCAAAAAATAGTTTTAAATTTAGTTAAGGTATTTTAGAGGTTTACAAGTTAAAAGATCTTATTTTGGGCTTTTTGTTAATTAAATTGATTTTTGGGCTTTAATTAGCATTAAAAAATTAATATTTAATTAAATAAAAGGTTTGAGTGATTTTTTATTTTTTGTAAACTCTAATTACATTTTTAGGATTTATTGCAATTTTATAGGAATTATTAGGGTAATTTTTAAATTTGGTCACTTTTTACGGTTTTACGTGCACGACTTCGTCTTAGTTTAATTCATAATCGTAACCGTCATTCTTTTCTAATCTCTTTTCTGTTTTTCTTTTCTCATCAAAATAATCACAAACACTTAATAATCTCTCTACACAACACACAAGCCTCCTTGAGAACGAACCCACTTTTGGGTCATTTGTGCACGGTTTTCCTAACCCGTCGTACTTACCCTAACTACCTCCTTTTCCTAAAGGTGTGTAAAATTACATATATCATTTTGGCACCGCTGCCGGGGAGGCGTGTTGTGTTTTGATTTGAACAATTGTTGTTTTAATACTATCCATAATAGCTATTTGTATTAGTAGCACTCTACTAATATGTATTATCGGTTTTTCGTTTCTTTGTAAATACTATGACTATATTGTATACGTAGAACAATAAATTCACAAGTACTCCAAAAGTGTGAAAACACAACCTTGATTGGGAGGTCATTACTCAATCATTATATTTGAATCTCAAACTAGAAAGAAAAGGCAAAATAGATAATTAATTTCATGAAGCTTAATTTTGACAAACACAAACTACAAGGTGGGTATAAGGCAGGTATTATAAAATATACCCTAAGGAAAAAGGCTCTTAAGTGCTTCGCGCCACCTCGTTTTCCCGCTTGCTTGTGCGTGTTTAGATAAAAAGGGCTAATCGAGGGTTTGCCAACCAAAGTATTATCTAAGTATCATATATATTTTCTTGGTTTCATTTGATTAAACCCTCTTGAACGTTTTGGTGTTCCACCAACGTTCTAAAGTCATCGAAGGCGTTCACTTCACGTGATCGTTTTCATTCCTTGAGGCTCCTTTAATCAAGAGGTTTGAATTAAAGGAGAGATTTGTAGATTTTTGTCTACTTAATACATTCACCAAAATCCAAAAAAAAGGGTAAAAACAATCAAAAACGACAAAAAATTGGAAAATTTTAAAACACCAAAAAGAATCTTCTTTGCTCATCCCCACGTTGTACGTGACGTTTATGCTTACTCGTAATCAAGCAAGACGTGCACGTAATCGAAAAACCGAAAGGAGACCACACCTACTCCTAATCTTTCTAGTGAGGAGTCTCTTATTGACAAACCTATCGTAGAAGAAGAACCAACCATGGCGAATCGAACTATGATGGAGTTACTTCAAGCACCCACCGAGGGTTATGGAGAGGCTATTGTGATTCCCGCCATCCTTGCGGAGAATTTTGAAGTGAAAACGGGTTTGTTGTCGATGATCCAAAACAACAAATTCCGTGGTGATGAAAAGGACAACCCGCACAACCATATCCACCAATTCAATCGTCTTACCGCCACTTACAAATTTAAGGATGTTGCTAATGATTCAATTAAGATGATGTTTTTTCCGTATTCCTTAGCGGGCCCGCTAAAACTTGGTTAAAGAAAGACCCACCCAATTCTATATTGACGTGGAAGGATCTCGTTTCAAAATTTGTGAACCAATTTTTCCCGCCCTCAAAGACTACGCATTTGAAAAACGAGATTTCAAAATTTTCACAAGAATTTAATGAGAGTTTTTCAACGGCTTGGAATAGGTTTAAGGAAATGTTACATGAGTGTCCTCATCACGGTTTTTCCGACTTGCATCAAATTGACACATTTTACAATGGTTTGAAAGATCATGAAAGAGATTATCTTAATGCCGCTGGGAGTGGTAATGTTTTGTGTAAAACGGTTGAGGAAGCGTTGTTGATTATTGAGAATAGATCTAAGGTGTATAGTCCTCGTAACACATCGAGTGTTCGTAAGGCTTCGTCTTCGGCTTCACCTTCATTGTCCAATACCATCGATGCTTGCCAAATTGAGGCGAACTTGGAAAACAAAATCTTTGATAAGCTTAAAGGACTTTTAATTGAATTCAAAGTTGGTGAACAAAGTGCTCCCGCTACGGCTAAAGCGGTTGAGGTTTCATGTATGTATTGTGGTGGAGGTCATGATTTCTCCGAGTGCATTACCAACGGTGGTAACACTTCGAGTGCCTACGCGGCCACGGGAACTTACAACCAAAACGGTCAAGTTACCCGCTTTAATCAAATGACTCCACCGGGTTTTGCTCCCAATCAAAATGCTAACAACAACTATCGAAACAATCAATTTGGTTTCAAAAACAATTACAAAGGAAACAACTATGGGAATCAAGGGGCTAATAACAATCAAGTATCAAACAAAAATCAAAACAATGATTTTCAAAACAACAACAAAGGTTCGCAAACTTTGAAAGATCTTCCAAATGAATTTGTTGAATACGCAAATGGAAACGATGCTAGGTTTGATAATATTTAAAGAAAGATCATTAGACTAAGATCCGAGTTTAAGAATGACTTGAAAAAGGAGTTGAAAATGAGTTAGCAAATGAGCTTAAGATCCATACAAACAAAATGAAGGGAAATATAACTAGGTTACAATAAAACCAACAAAAAATGGAACAATGGCAACATGAAATAAAACAAGAGATGATTAAGGCCGAGAAGAGGTAATCTGTGTTTGAGGATAAAATTTCATCCATGTTTGAGGCTATAATGTGTAAACCGTCTTTGAGTAGTCTTCCTAGCAATACCATATCGAACCCTAAGGGAGAGATGAAAGTGATTACCACACGAAGTGGTAAGACACTTAAGGAACCGACTCCTCAACCAATTTTTCCTACGGAGGAAGCAATTGAGGAAGAACCCGAGGTGGTGATCGAAAAGGAGCATGTCCTAATCCCACGTAGTATCGCTCATGCCACACCTACGGTTGACCCATTACCACATTTGGAACCCGAGATTCCAAAGGCTATGCCTATGCCTCAACCCACACCACATTTTCCCTATCCATTGAGACTTAGAAAGGAGAAACGTCAAGAGTGCGACAATTACCAATTTGAGCTTTTAATGAAAATGTTTCGTGACGTGCATTTCAATGTGAGTTTTGTCGATGCTTTGGTCATGATGCCTCGATTTTCCGCTAACTCTAAGAGTATGATGAACAATAAGGAGAAATTGCAATAATTGTCTAGTTGTTCATCGGTTTATCTTAACCGCATACCTCAAAAAGTCGGTGATCCTGGTAAATTCTTGATTCCATGTGCAATCCAAGATATGGAAGAATGTTATGCCTTGGCCGATCTTGGTGCTAGTATTAACTTGATGCCTTTTGCAATATTCAAGTCGCTCAATCTTCCTAATCTTACTCCTTCACTAATGTCTATCGAATTGGCCGATCATTCCACGATTCCCGCATGTGGATTGGCTGAAGACGTCTTTGTGAAAGTGGGAAAGTTCTATTATCCGATAGACTTTATCGTTGTCGATATTCCCACGGATCCTCAAGTTCCTCTTATTTTAGGTCGTTCTTTTTTGATACATCTATGGCTTTAATAGATGTGCATGCTAGAAAGATCACATTACGTTTCAACGACGAGGAACTTGTTATAAACGCAACTCAAAATTCTCAAATTTCTCATGTTTATTCCGTTTCTACCATAAACCTCGTTGATATGATCGACTTTGTTTGCGAGGAATTTTCACAAGAAGTTCTAGGTTTTGGTGATGATGAAAATAGTGGCAATCCCACTATGCTTGATCCCATTCTTGATAATTCGACACCATCCTTCACTCTATTTGAAGGTGGTGGTTTTACGTTGGAAGAATTTGATGTTCCACGTACTTGTGACGAATACTCGACAACAATGAGGACTTCTCGATTATCAAGGATTTTCTTAATGATTTCCCATTTCCTCCACCCGAGGAGGTTATGAGTATCGAGCCCAAATCTTCAATTGAGGAACCACCAACCCTCGAGTTGAAAGATTTACCTCCTCACCTTGAATATGTATTTTTGGAGGAGGATGACAAGTTGCCTGTTATTATTGGGAAAGATCTTTCGAATAATGAAAAAACCGCACTTGTCGATGTTCTAAAGGATCACAAAGGGGCAATTGCATGGAAATTATCCGACATTAAGGGGATCGATCCCAAATTTTGTACCCACAAAATCTTAATGGAAGAAGACTACAAACCCGCAATCCAATGCCAAAGGAGGGTGAACCCCAAAATTCACAATGTCATCAAAAAGGAAGTCCTAAAACTCCTTGACGAGGGAATGATTTACCCTATATCCGATAGCCCTTGGGTGAGTCCTATTCATTGTGTCCCTAAGAAGGGAGGAATGACCGTTGTGCAAACGATGCCAACAAGTTAATTCCAACTAGACTCGTGACCGGTTGGAGGGTGTGTATCGACTATCGTAAGTTGGATGACGCCACTCGTAAAGACCATTTTCCCTTGCCCTTCATGGACCAAATGTTGGAGCGTCTTGCGGGAAACGATTTCTATTGCTTTTTAGATGGTTTTTCCGATTACTTCCAAATCCCCATCGATCCTCGTGATCAAGAAAAAACTACGTTTACGTGTCCATATGGAACGTTTGCTTATCGTAGAATGCCATTCGGACTTTGTAATGAACCGGGAACCTTTCAAAGGTGCATGATGGCTATTTTTCATGACATGATCGAGAAGACGACGGAAGTCTTTATGGATGATTTTTCCGTGTTTGATTGTTCTTTCACTTCGTGTTTGTCGAATCTTAAGAGAATGTTAAAACGTTGTGAGGAAACCAACCTTGTTCTTAAATGGGAAAAATGTCATTTTATGGTTAAAAGTGGAATCGTCTTAGGGCACAAGGTTTCAAAAGCAGGGATCGAGGTAGATAAAGCTAAGGTAGACGTCATCGCCAAATTACCTCATCCCAAAATCGTTAAGGGAGTTAGGAGTTTCCTAGGCCACGCGGGCTTTTATCGTCGATTCATCAAGGATTTTTCAAAGATATCTCGACCTATTACACATCTCCTCGAAAAAGATGCACCTTTTGTCTTTAACGAAGATTATGTACGAGCTTTTGAAATCCTTAAGAGGAAACTTACCGAAGCTCCCATTCTTGTTGCTCCCAATTGGAACCTCCCCTTTGAGCTCATGTGTGATGCTAGTGACAACGCTATTGGGGCCGTTTTGGGGCAACGTCATGAAAAACACTTCTTGCCTATTCACTATGCTATCAAGACGTTGACCGAGGCTTAACTAAAATACACTACAACGGAAAAGGAATTCCTTGCCGTGGTGTATGCATTTGAGAAATTACGACCTTACCTCTTCTTGACTCGATGCATAGTGTATACGGATCATTAGGCTATTAAGTATCTCATGGCTAAACAAGATGCAAAGCCGAGATTACTTCGTTGGATTCTCCTCCTATAAGAATTTGATGTCGAAATCCTTGACAAAAAAGGAGCCGGGAATCTAGCGGCCGATCATCTTTCTCGTTTGGAAGATCCTCACCAAAGTGTTTACGAGCCAAAGGAAATCACCGAAACATTTCCTCTCGAGACACTTGGTGTAGTGAATTCTAAGCTTGATTCATCTACCCCATGGTTTGCGGACATCGCAAATTACCATGCGGGCAACTTCATCATTAAAGGTATGACGACTCAACAAAAACGAAAATTCTTTCGTGACGTCAAGTTCTACTTTTGGAAAGACCCTTATCTCTTTTGGACTTGTGCGGATCAAATCATTCGACGTTGTGTCTTTGGTACCAAAGCTTCTAACATCCTTAGAGCTTGTCACGAGGGACCCACGGGTGGTCACCACAGTGCTAATCTCACGGCTAAGAAGGTCTTTGATGCCGGATTCTTTTGGCCTACTATATACCGAGATGCACATGCACTTGTGAAGTCGTATGACTCATGCCAACGACAAGGAAAAGCCTCACAAAGCGATGAAATGCCACAAAATATCATCCAAGTGTGTGAGATCTTTGACGTTCGGGGAATTGACTTTATGGGGTCGTTCCCATCATCTCGTGGTAATAAGTACATCCTTGTCGCCGTTGACTACCTATCTAAGTGGGTGGAAGCTAAGGCTTTGCCCACGAACGATGCTCGTGTGGTAGTCAAGTTTTTGAAAAGCTTGTTTTCTCGGTTTGGAACACCTCGTGCGATCATAAGCGATCGTGGAACCCATTTTTGTAACGACCAAGTCGAAAGGTCCTAAGAAAATATGGGGTTACACATCGGCTTTCTACGGCTTATCACCCACAAACGAGTGGGCAAGTCGAGGTTTCAAACCGAGCGTTGAAGAGGATCTTGGAGAGATCGATTGGAGAAAACCGACAATCTTGGTCGGATATGTTAGACGATGCTTTATGGGCCTTTCAGACCGCTCATAAGACGCCCATCGGGTGCACTCCTTATAAGCTTGTGTATGGGAAGAATTTTCACTTGCCAATTGAACTTGAACACAAAGCTTATTGGGCCCTTAAGCATTGTAATGATGATATTGAGACCGCAGGAAAACACCGGAAAATGCAATTGAATGAATTGGATGAATTAAGAGTCATTGCTTATGAAATTCATTGATTTATAAAGAAAAAACTAAAAACTTTCATGACTCAAAAATTAAAAACCGGATTTTTAACATTGGAGATCAAGTGTTGCTTTTTAACTCACGTTTGAAAATCTTTTCCGGTAAGTTGAAATCCCGTTGGTCCGGTCCATTCACCGTTACCCAAGTTTTTCCATATGGGACCATAGAGCTAGCTCAAAATGATGGCCCCAATTTCAAGGTGAATGGACATAGGTTGAAGCACTACTTTGGCGGGGAACTTCCCTCTTTGAACTACCTCGACCAAATCACCTTCCCCAATGATAATTAGTATTAAGGGGATCGAGTCGCGCTCATGACTCGGTAATCAAAAACGAGATGCCTCGTGGGGGAATCCCATGCTTATCCTATGTACATATTATCGCTTACTAATGTAGTACGTGAGGGGATTTGTGCCCTTCCAACCTTTGTTTCGTGGTTGTTAGTGATATGTGGTTTTTAGATGATCATGATCTTCACGATTGGAGCCTCTCGTGTTTGTTTTATGGGAGCACTCGATCGTTTGCTTTGAAGAATTTCTCAATATCCATGATATATCCTTTTATGTTCTAACCTTCGGTTTTTAGCACACTTCATAAACGGTGTTAAATTTAACGGTTACACCCTTTCCATGCTAGATTAAGCATTCGACTATGTCTCTAGTATGGGGGTTTCCAACCGTTAGAATCGAAACATTGAGCATAATGTTTAACTTTAGTATGGGGGGGGTGAACAGATACTTGCCTTGCCAAACCTTCACGCTTTCCAAAGTTTATCTTTTTGTTTATCGTTTTGTTGCAAAATAAGGCTAAAAATGGCCAAATTTTAAATTTTTTCTCATGTTTTATAAGTGTTTGAAGACACGAATGTAGATTTTCCGATGGTGAGAATAAGAGTAATTTTTGACTCGAGCGTGCGTGTTGAGCACTTAGCTTCGATTCCTTAACTTTATTTTAGGCTAAGTCTCTTAAATGAGGACGAGAAATGATAGAGTTAATTATAAGTTACTATGCTAAACGTAGAGTACTCGTATTCTTTCAAAAACTCATATGTTCTCGTTGTTTGCTTATTCTCCCTTCGCTTGTAAATATATTTTACTTAATAAGTTTTGACTTAGCGGATTAGTCTTGATTGTTGGTTTCTAGTCTTTTTTAGTAGCTTCCATGTAATTAAATTGGGAAAACATTAAGGTATCGCCAGCGTCACGGTTTTGAAGTACTGGCAACCCGAATAATCAAAATCTTCACCCAATAATAAGATTTCAAGTGCTCACCTAAATCAAGCAAACAATTTGAAGCTCACAAGGCCAAAAAATCTATGCGAAATTGAAAGTAAATCAAGCCTTAATCTTTGAAGCTTTAAAGATCCAAAATTCGCTTTTAGCGTGAGGATATACGTCTTTGGCCATAATAAACACCTCATGGCGAGGTTAAATAGAAGGCAAGGCAAGACCGAAGTCATAATAAAAGCTTCCTGGCGAAGTTGAATAAAAGATGGAGGTAAACCTATGATAATAAGGCCCATCTGGTAGGGGGCGTATAAAAGTCTTGGTAATAAGTCTCATGTTCAAAACCGTTATAAAACCGTGTTTATGGATCCTTCTTGTTGACTTAAATTTTTGACATCGTTGTCTATTAGGAGGGGTTATTAATTCGATGGTCTTGGTTACACCGTTATGACTCTATTTTTAGACCTAAATCTCTATCATCGCATAAGTCAAAAATGTATCCTCGTGAACATTCAAGACAAAATAAAATATAAGAGATACAACTTAGGAAAATGGGAGGATAAGTACGTGATTAGGGCATATGAGTAGTGTTAGCATTACTAACTTATAATGACAATGATCTCGTTGCACGCTTGGCATCGAATTGGGGTGAAAATCGAGGACGATGAAATTATTTCTAATGAAGCATTCACGTGTTCTTATTCTATGAACCTAAACGTCCCATTTTGCGATGAAAATCATACATTATGTCTTAAACGCAAGTAGTAGTAGCAATAGTAGTAGTATAGCTAGTTTATCATTCAATAAAGTGAATAAAAATGAATTTTGGAGGTGCTACGATACTTTATTCTAGCATTGCGTGAGGGCACGGAACTAGTTTAGTATGGGGAGTGATGAGACTGCTTTTATACATAGTCTCATCGTCCAAAACGTGCTTAAAATGCATTAAATATCATCAAAAAGTCCAAATATATGCTTGTGTTTGTTACATATCTATTTTAGGTACGGATATTGATAAAATGACAAAAGATCACAAGAAACAAGCAAAAACGAACACGGGAAACGAAGCCGTACAATGAACCAAGCCCTAATGAAGATTTTCCAAGAAAAACCCTTGAAGAATTGAAGATTGTACAAGAAGGTTCCTCCAATATTGAAAAATTGACACTTTAAACCCTTGTATATTCATAATTACAAGTTTGGTCCTTAAAGTTTGTCAAATTGCAAAAAGGACCCTCCACTTTGAAGAATTGGCAAAAATGGTCCCTTATAAATGAAGACTTGTCAATATTAGTCCTCCAAAAAGTCAATCATACAAGTCAAGACCATAATCTTTAAAGAAAATGCCAAAACAGCCCTTCAAGAATTATCAAATGGCAAGAAATACCCCTGAAAATACTTTGGAAAAGTATTTGGGGCAAATGTGTGAAAAGTGAAAACTTTCATAACAAAGGATTCGGATTTTTATATGTTCTAAACTGAGATGAAAAGAAAGAAGGAAATGAGGGACTAAAACGGGGAGACAAGCAAAGATACCTAGGCCAGTAAGGAGAAGACACAAGTCCCACTCACCTAAACCATCCAATAGGAGCTCACCTTTCCTCCACATCAGCCTCCCACTCACAACTATATTAACTAATCTCTGATTAGTTTAATTTTTGGCGCTTAACACCTCATTTAAACCCAAAAACGGATTAAAACCACCACTATTCATGTTCTTCACAAAATTGGGTTTTCCTTAATGGCTTGTAACTAGACCCCCAAATTATCCAGAATTATGATTAGGCTATCCTTAATCATAACCCAACTCCCAAATCCCATGCCACATCATCACAAAGTCACATGCCACCAACCTTGTACACGATTTTGGGAGAAGATGCCAAAGTGTGCCAAAAAATCAACACACCACATTCAGATTCATTCCTAAGCTTCTTTATGGACCCTTTAATCAATTCCAAGCTTTACACCTCACACATACAGCCAAGAATCCTTCACATGATCAACCAATATTCAAAAATCTACAAGGGCCTTTCAGGAACTCAAGACTTAGGGTTTACGTTTTTTATGCTTTGTAGTTCATTCTTGTAGCCTATATAAGGCATAGGATCTCCTTCTTTTACATTTGCTCTTGGTTTTCTATTTGGTCAACATTTTGTAAATCCTCTTTCATGATTAATGAATTGTGTTTGAATTATGTGACGAACTCCAAGTCCTAACCTTTTTAGTTATTTTGTTAATGATATATGATTGTGCTTGTTAAGTCTTAAAACCTATTTTTAAATCTTGTGCAAGAAATTGCTAAGTTTTCCAAAAACTTGATATTTTGCTAAGTCTTTGGTACATCTTTGGAATTTTTTGATTACAAGTGATCTAAACACCCAGATCAGGAGCTTATCAAGGTGTTGGGAGCTTGTGGTTTGGGGATAATCAAAGAGTGGGTACAAAGGTTGCATTAATCAAGCTTTTTCACTTTTCTGTTTTTCATATTTTGTGCTCTAACCTTGTTGAATCTTAGCAGCCTAGTTGTGGAAGCTTGTGCCTTGTTTTGCTAGGCACATCAGCTAAAAAATTCGTGAGTGTGGACGTACATTCATGAGGTTTGAGTCCTTGAACCCAAAATCTGTCAAAATACTTGATTTTTGTGATTTTGTGTTTTGCTATTGTTCTTGCTGTTTTTGTGGCTTATAATTGCTTGATACTGCATAATATTGTTGATATTGTGTTAGATTGGGCTTGGGTAACATTGAATCACACTTTTCTTTGTTAATCTTGGATTGAAAAAAGTTAAGGGGTGTTTGGGTTAACCTGTTTAAGATCATAAAGTGTTTTTGAGTTATTGGAAAGAGTTGTTTATTGTTGGTATCTGATATATACTTGGTTGAGTGCTAATTGCTGCAAGTTCTTGGCTTTTAAACATCAAAATCTTGATTGTGCTAAAAAACTTGAAAACTGCTTGTTTTGACCTAAGACTTTGGTAACACTTAGTTTTTATGCATGCTTAGGGATAACAAGTGATTAAACATAGTTGATATAACATGTTAAGAAGATTTGAGTGTTTGAAATTGGATTTGTGGTCAAGTATATCAGCAAAGTATTAAATCTGCTTGTTTAGTGTTCATCAGTAACATTCATTTTCTTGAATCTTGATCTAGACCTTGAACCATTTCATGAAACCTGTTGATTTATGTTCATTTGAATTATTTATAGCTTGTGTATGCATTTGGTGAAGTTTGGCTGGCTTATTCTTGCTAAAAGTGCTTATTGATTGAAAACTGCTTATTGTTCAAGTCTGGGCAAAGTCTGGTGATGTTTTGATTAAACTGTATTAATTGGCTTGGTGAATTTGTGTTTTTGTTGTTGTTATTGACTCTTTGTGATTAACTGATCACTTGGGTGCCTTTGCTTAACCTGAATCCAACAAAAAGTCCCTAAAGACAAAAAATCAAAAAGGTCAAGCAGTAGAAACGTTTCCCACAGTTGAACCCCCGAAACTAGCCACTGCTAGTGTTAAAATTCAAACAGCTTATTCATAAGCCATTCTAGCTTATTGAGACTTGCAACAACTTTGTTTTTGTAATCAATCTTCCTTATTTGACACATTTAAGAGATCTGGAGCTTTGTGGACTTTGACTTTTAGGTTTGACTAGAAAACCAAACTGTTTGACTTTTACAAAATTACTTATTGCTTATTCCAGCTTATTGAGTGGTGCTTTTTGAAATATTTTTTATTATTAATCTTAGTTAAGCTATTTGTGATTTATTGCAACTTGAATCAACCCTTGAAATAGCCTAGAACTCAAAAATGACTATTTTGTCGTTTTGTGAAGAGAGCTTTGGCTTATTTCAGGCTTATTCCTTGGGCTTACTTCAAGTTTCTTTTTGCAAATAGCTTGTTTAGGTCAAGAGAAGGACGTGGGTAAAATTTTAGCTTATGGCATCAGTTTATAGCTTAATGGGCCAAAAAGCACATTAAGAATAAGTTATTTTGAAATAAGCTATCTTAAGCTCATTTTCAGCTTTTGGGCCTTTGAAAAATTGTGTTTAAAATCAGATTTTAAGCTTAATTGGAGCTTTTGGGCCAATTTTATGGACTTTTTCTTATCGGGCCCAATTCTAAGCCCATTAAGGGACTCTTTGGGTATTTGTCCCATTTGAAGGCCCTATAGAGGTAATTTTGGAATTTCAACTTCATTTCTGTTTTATTTAGGCTAAAATAAACTAGTTTGCAACTTTTTATAAATTTTTATAAATTTTGGATTTTTGTTAATATTTTATTATTATTTTATTATTAAAAATTAAAATTTAGGTTTTTGCAAGTTTTTCATTATTCCTAGTTTAAATACATTAAGTTAGGAATTTAAAATTTTAGATTAAGTTAGTTGTCATTAGATTAATATTTAGAATTATTTCAAGTTTTAATAGTTTTTAATTGTTTTTAAATAGTTTTAATTAATTTTAAAATATTCAAAAATAGTTTTAAATTCAGTTAAGGTATTTTAGAGGTTTACAAGTTAAAAAAGTCTCATTTTGGGCTTTTAGTTAATTAAATTGATTTTTTGGGCTTTAATTAGCATTAAAAAATTAATATTATATTAAATAAAAGGTTTAAGTGATATTTGATTTTTTGTAAACTCTAAATACATTTTTTTGGATTTATTGCAATTCTCTAGGAATTTTTAGGGTAATTTTTAAATTTGATCACTTTTTACTGTTTTCCGTGCACGACTTCGTCTTAGTTTAATTCATAATTGTAATCGTCATTCTTTTCTAATCTCTTTTCTATTTTTCTTTTCTCATCAGTATAATCACAAACACTTAATCATCTCTCTACACAACACACAAGCCTCTTTGAGAACGAACTCACTTTTGGGTCATTTGTGCACGGTTTTCCTAAACCGTCGTACTTACCCTAATTACCTCATTTTCCTAAAGGTGTGTAAAAGTACATATATCAGTTCACACAATTGATAATAATGAAATTTATGTTTGGAAAAATGGTCTTTTCTATTTTAATGCAATTTCTGTGAATGGTGTATTTGAAATAGACATGCATGATAATGAATCCAAGAACGATAAATGTGTATTTAGCATAAGAAGAGAAAGTTTGACAAGAACTCTTCTTATCTTCGGCATTGTAGACTTGCCCATATTGGGAAGACTCGTATACAAAAGCTTTAACGTGAAGGTATTTTGGAAAATATCAATGATGAATCATTTTATAAATGTGAGTCTTGTATCTCTGGAAAGATGACCAAGAAACCTTTTAATAGCAATATTAAAAGGGCTACTGATCTACTTGGACTTATACATACTGATGTGTGTGGACCACTTAGACATACGTCAAGGAAAGGTGCTATCTACTTCTTAACATTTACGAATGATTATAGCCGTTATGGTTATGTTTATTTACTTAAGCATAAATGAGGTATTCGAAACATTCAAAGTGTTTAAAGCAGAAGTAGAACAGCAATTAGGGACGAGGTCGCTCTTAATGATGATGATTTTTCTCCATGCTATGAGAATTTCACTTTTGAAATTTCTCCATCTCCTCCAGGCGATGACGGCGATGTCGATTTATTCTCTCCGACATACGAGAAGTTCACCACTGAACTTGGTCTTGTAGATGAAGTGGAAGACGTTATTCTTCGCGAGAAATTACTGAAAGTTCATCTTCTTATTGCTAAAATTGAAGCGTTGAATTCTGCTCCTATTTCTGAGTCTTTACCTCCATCTATTACTTCAGTTGAGAATAATGATACAGCTATGGAGGAAATCTACATTCTCTCAATACCTCCGGCTATTGATGATGATGATACGGAGGGGGATATTAGTTTTGATAATTTTCTGCATGAAGATATTGTCCTAAGTCCCCCTCCTGAGCACCTTTTATCCCAACCCTTAGAAACCATTACCGAGGATGAGTGCTTTGACCCGGGGGTGACATTGACCATTCCATGATTGACACCTTTACGGCTTTGCCGATTAGTGATCATCCATTGTCTTTGGGGGATGACAATGTGCTTCCTTTACCCATCCCACCTCCCGTGGATCACGACCTCACATACTTTTCATACGTTGAGAGGACTTTTCTACCCTTTAAGACTTATCCTCAGGCCTCTCCTTTATTAATGTCCTCCGGGAACGAGGACAAGGTCTTTGATCCCGGTATTACATTCGAGGCTTCCCCATGGACCATTTAATTCGGGGACGAGTCAGGCTCGTGACCCGGTTAACAAAAACAAGCGCTTCTCGGGAGGCAACCCGATTATCTATCTATCTTTATCTGTTTTTTATAATAAGTGTAGGGGAGACCCTAGTATGTGTTTGTTGTTTTCTTTCTTATAAGGTGCAGGGATTTGAGCTTTCAAAGATCCATTCTTGATGACCTTTGACAAACCGTGATCCCGTGTTCCCGTCTTCCCGGTTCTATCCTAAACTCTTTTGTTCTCTATTTTATATTCTTCAATATTAAAATAGAATCACTTTAGTTGTCCTTTCCTTAGCAAGATTTAAACAACGTGCACAATGTCCTAAGTGTAGGGGAGTTTACTTCCCCATGCTTAAACATTAAGGACAATGTTTATATCAAGTGTAGGGGGGACTTCTATCGAAGTAAGTGGTCTTTTCCATGAATTTGCCCTCATTTTAACCGGAAAATTTAATTTTTCGACATTTTTCAAAATTTTTAATCTATTTTGGCCTAGTTGTATAGTAGTATTTTCCTTTGTTATCGTTATTTACTTTCTTTTCTAGAATAAATTTCAATAAAGTGGTTTTAAATTTTTCAACGTTGTGAATCTTTTGACTCAACCCGAGTTTACTTATCTAAGTTTACTCTAGCTAGTATCCTTAACGTGTTTAAGTCAAGTTTTGCTAGGCTTTTATATAGGGAACTTTAAAACGCGAAAGTCTTAACTCTCATGGGTTAAGAACAAGAACTTTTCGCAAGTTCCTATAATTGATCCTAGAAAGTCGTTTATCAAGGGAACTTTAAAATGTGAATTCTAAACTTGAAAGAGTCTAAGAAGTTGCAAGATCCTATATTTGACTTGAAAACCCAAAACTTTGATTTAATTGGCTAAGCATCCACGAGTCTCATTCCTTGAGATTTTAAACTGTGGAGAACGAGAGATGATAGAGTCAATTATAAGTTTGGTATTCTTTCATGAATTTATGTGAGTTGATTATAAGCTTTTTCTCCCATCGCTTGTTAATAAATATATTTGCAATAAATAAGGTTGTACGATTTGAAAAGTTACTTAGCTTCTAGCACAAGATCGTTTAAAAGTTGCTCGGTATTAATTAGAGTTCATAGCCAAGGCATAACTTATTGAAGCGGGATGCAATATTGGAGAGTCCGAAAAGGCCCTAACAAGGCATGAGGGCCACATTTTGTTGCTAAAGATCCAAAAGTGATGTGAAGAATCATTTATCGAAAATCAATATGAAGGATCGAGACACACGACGAAAAGCAAATACTCCCCTAAAGATCATGGAGAAGTCTATCCAAAAAGACCCTAGCAAGGTATGAGGATAAATAGATCCAAGTCCTAAAAGGAGGCGGATCGTTGTATATCAAAGTCCAAAATAAGGATTGGAGAAAAATGAAGAAGTCATGGTCCAAATATGAAGAATCTCTCAAAAAGTTCAAGTGAAGAAATTCCTAATATGAAGAGAAGACCATTATTTCATTAACGTCTCTCAAGATTCGAAGTATGAAGTCGCTGCCAAATATCGGTCCGAGAAAGGTCTCAAATCGTGAAGCGAGTTATGCCAAGATATGAACTTTATGAGGTCCCGAGAAGCAGTTTTAAAAGATTTTGTCCTTTAGCTAACTATTGATTAAATCGTCCTACTTTATTTTCAGCCTAAATAACTATCAAAATAAGTCAACATTGCATCCTCGTGATCATTAAAGACAACAATAAAATATAAGAGATACACCTAGGAATAAGGGAGTCTAAGTAAATAATTGGGCCACATGAATACGTGTTAGTTTTCTAACTTATACTAACAATGATCTCGTTTTTAAGCTTGGTATGGGGAACGTGAAACTTGAGGATGATAAACATTCATGACAACCAAAACCCCAATGTAAGTCTTTAATCTTTTAATTTGTTTTTCTTCCTTTAATTATGTCTTATTTTTAATAAAGGCCAAGGTGGGTTAATTATGATGAAAATGTAAATCTTGCTTTGTAATTAATGCATTGCATGAGGGCATTCCAATGGTCAAGTGTAGGGGATTTGATAGGTGTGAAAACACCCATCCTTTTACCACTTAATTATAATAATAACCAAGCCAAAACGTGTATTTTATGTCGTAAATGTCGGAATTACGCGTGGTTTGTGTTTTTATTGTGTTTTAGGACCAAAAGATGAAAAAGGAAGAAAACACGGGTTTTCACGGGCTTTTATCGAAGAAAACGAGAAAAGACGAAGTCAAAAGATCAAGAGTGCAAAAAGAACGGATGTCCAAGGCCTATTCTGAAGATTTATCGAAGAAAAAGTCTAAAGACGGAAGTTTAATGAAGTCGAAGAACTCAAGTCTAATTATTGAAGAAATTATAAGACAAGTTCAATTTATATCGACAAATCCCGAGACGACGTCGAGAAAGACAAAGAATTAAAAGACGAGAACGAGAAAGAGAAAGAAAGAAGGAAGCAACACATGCACTCCCCAGTTCCTATATATACCCTCCTAATGACACATTAGGAGGGTGTTAGTGGTTGGTTAGTTAGTTTAGATTAGGAGTAGTGTAGTTTTATTTTCTCTCTCTAGTTTTTCACTTTCTCTCTCTAGTTTATCTTTCAAGTTTTAATCTTTAATCTTTAATCTTGTATTTTTGAATCTTTAATCTTCATCTTATTTCAAGCTTTTTACAATCATCTTCTTCTACCTTTCTTGATCTTTTTAATTATGTTTGATTCGGTATAATCTTTGATCTATTTTAGTTTTGATGTTTGATTGATTAAAAAGTTTATCTTTTTATTCGTCTATAAGTTTTAATACGAATGAGCTTTGAGTTTGAAATGCTTATTGGCTTATTTAGTATTTAGCTTATTTACTTTTTATTTTTCTTAAAGTCTAGTTTTATTAAAGTTTGATTTAAAAGTTTTGCTTATTTATAGTTTTAAAAAGTTGCTTATCTAAAGTTTTGTAAGTTTTAATTTGTGCTTATTTAGTTATTTTCATTAAATAGTTAGTTAAATTTCGGTTTTAGCTTATTAAATTAGCTTATTTGATTTCTTACTACGAATTTCTATCCTATCGGAATAGGGTTTCCTCTTTCCGATTTGCATTCCGATTAGAACCCTTCATTCCGATTGTGCTTCCCTTTTATTCTGATCGTTTGATCGGAAAAGGGTTATGATTCCGATTAGGATTCCTTTTTGGATTCCGACGGTAGGGTTTTCATTTGATATTCCGATTGGGATTCCTAAATGGATTCCGATAGCTTAGATTTCCAATATTCCGATAGGGTTTGTTTTCTGTATTCCGATTTGGATTCCGACCATCATTCCGATGGTGTGTTTTGTTGTTATTCTGATTGCTCTTTGTTTAGCTTATTCCGATTGCTTTCCGATCTGGCACATTCCGACTGGATTCCGACGACTACATTCCGATGGTTTTAGTTTTTCGTTTTACCAAGTTTTCAAGTTTTAATTCATTACGTTTTAATTTCCAAAAATTGCACGCTTCCCGAAATCTCTATTTTTACCAAGTGTTTTTCTAATTTTAGAGAAAAAGTGACAGTTTTTCTAGATTTGCTTTTAGCTTATTTTAATTACGTTTTGCATTTACTTTTTAATAAGTTATAATTTTACTTTTTAAATCCACTTTTAAGTTTTTAATCATTATTTTAACTCGTAATTTTAGTTTTATTTTTAAAGATTTTATTTTACTCAACGACATTTTCATATTTCCATTAGTTTAAAATAGATAATCAAACACCCATATTATTTTCCACCAAGAACGATTGAGTCGCACTAATTACTTGTAATCAATTCGAAAAGATCGGTTTAACGAACTTGCATACGAGGCAAACCCTAGTTATTAGATAGCAGAATAAGGCAAGAATTGAGAGTGAAAGTGAATTTAGGTAAAGTATGATCTCATTAATGGTGGAAGTAGTTACAAAAACGGTTACAACAATCTAACAAACTATCTCAAGTGGTTGTCAATCACTTGAGAAGTTTCTAACTGAGTGAAGAGAGAATTAAAAGTGTGTGAATTTCACACTTTTTCTACATTACAAGAAATGAGAAGATAACAGGGCATTTATTGACTAGAAATGAGATGTAGGAGAGGTAGGTGACGTGTCCTAGCCAGTGGGAGGTTGCCAGGTGTCTAATTCTGCAAATCCGTTCTTCATGTGTTCTTCCCAATTTGGGGGATTTTGATCCTTATGATGAATTGTTAATTAACCACTTGGAATGTGTTCGTCTCTTCATAACGACCATTTTTGCTGTTGAAAGTTCTTTACGAGAGTGTCTCCTTCGTGTTATGCGTTCTGGGAAGAGATGTGCCACGTGTC
This sequence comes from Glebionis coronaria, assembly GCA_025667525.1. Classification (NCBI taxonomy): domain Eukaryota; kingdom Viridiplantae; phylum Streptophyta; class Magnoliopsida; order Asterales; family Asteraceae; genus Glebionis; species Glebionis coronaria. The sequence goes on from CM046874.1 coordinate 178,303,728, forward strand.
TTGTTAGTATTGGATGTGAAAGAGTCACACGGATCATTATCTTGTTTATGAAATTTGATTGGTTAAATGTTGTTAGTGGTGGTACTGTGAAGATACTTCTCACTCTTCATTTAATGAGGCACACTTGGCAATCCATGTATTCATTTTCGTGGCTTCTTATTGGCTGATTTGCTTGTCACACGGATTAAGCCATATTTAAGTTCCAAAATTGGCAGATTAGGTCCCTCTAGTTATCAGCTTCTTTGTTTGAACTATGAACTTCACAAACTTGTCTCATTTGGCCCTTTTAACTTCATACTTGAACAATTATGAACCCTTGACTTGTTGACTTGAACATTGACCATGTTTGACTTTATTCTTGACTTTTCCAACTTTGCACTTTTAGTCCTTCTACTTTGAAAGTTTTCAAGAAAGGTCCTTTGACTTTGTTTGACTTGTCACTTTTCATCCTTCTTTTGTCTTTTCTTCATTAATATTGGCTTGATTTCCTTGTTTGCTTCATATTTGTATCTATTTACCTACACAAGCACAAATAACAAAGTATACCCATAATATAGCGTTTATAAATCAAAATCATGTATTTTACTTTATGTTTTAGGGTTAATTATGATATAATTGATATAAGATTTCACTCATATCAAATCCCCTAAACTTGATCATTGCCATGACCTCATGCAATGCCACATTTTAAAGCACCAATTTACATTTTTCTCATAATTAATCCACCTTGGCCAATATGGAATGCTATTACACTACACCATATGATGCATGATTTTGATTTTTACAATGTAATGCAAAGGAAAACAATTCTATTTATAAATTTTTGGATTTTTCTTGAAATGATTTAATGGAAATAACTCACAAAGAAATCAAAGACTTTAATTAGGGCTTTGGTACCATGAACACTTCTCATCCTCAAGTTTCACTTCCCTATACCAAGCTTAAAAACAAGATCATTGTTATCCATAAGTGAAAGTGCATCGACTTATTCATACAAATTAATTGTGTTACTATTATACCCCCACATATTATGCCTCTAAGACCGGTTATTATTTGAGCATGTCATTATTTTAAGCGTGAAATATAAGAAGTTTAAAATCTCAAAATAAGGAAGCACGATTTTAATCCTAAGTAACCATCTTATCCATTACTCGAAAAACCGCCCACAATTAATATAAGTCCGACCCAAAATAATAAGTCATTCGCCTTATGTGTAAAAACCTTATGTCATGCATTAATAAGTAGCTACACACTCGCCGAGGAAAGAAAAATAAAACTCACGCAATAATTTATATTCGCCGCCTTTTTGAGACCTTGGATCTTCAATCCCGCAACCCGTCAAGGTAATATTGGATTAGAGCAACTATTAAATCCCCGCAACCCTTGTGAGAGTAATATTAGAATTCAATAGCTACTATAATTAACACTTCACTGACCCTCTTGGGAGTCTTGTATAATTATTATTTTTTTTATTTTTTTTTTCTAGCCACTCATTTTTTTGTAAGCCGCTCTTATTTTTCTTTATTCCTCACAAAGAAAGTTGAAAAAAATAAAAGGAAAAACATTTGCTAAGTATTAAGCATGAGATAAGTCTAGTACACATAAACGTTCTAACTTAGAATCTTAATATGTACTTATACCGACCACGAATGATTAGTCAAAAATGCATAAGACTCTACAAACCGATTAAAACCGTTCTTGATTATTTATTAACATATATACATGCGTTGACAAGAAAGTAAAGGTTACAAAAGGGGATATAAAAGCCACAATTAATTAATATGAGATTTATCTAGCCCTTTACACTTACTTGAAACTCTATCATCTCTTGTTCTCTACAGTTTAAAATCTCAAATAAAGATACTAGTGGATGCTTAGCCTAATAAACCAATAAAGGTTTACATGGTTAAGGATACTAGCTAGAGAATGCTTAGATAAGCAAACTCGGGTTGAGTCAAAATATCCATGGCGGGCCTAATATGTCAAAGATATCTAAACTTGTTAAACCATATCCTTTATTATATTTTTTCCTTTTTATATATTTTGATGAAAAATAAAAGAAGACATATATACAATGCAAATGTGTTATGAAAATGAAAAATGATTAATGCAAAAATTATGAATGCATATTTTTGGTGGCCAAAGTAGATCAAAAGTTTGAAAAATGTTTGAAAAAGTAATTTCCAAGTTATCATGAAGTCAGTGACAATTTTCTAGGTAAGGTCACTTCGATAGAAGACCCCCTATACTTGAGATAAACATTGTCCTCAATGTTTAAGAGTATTGGAGGAAACTCCCCTACACTTATGACATTGATAACTTTGCATAACCCAAGCTAAGGAAAGGTTTACTATAGTGAATTCATTTTAAGCGCAAGTGGTTTGAAAATCACAATAGTAACAAAGTGAACTCGATACAAGGGCATCCTCCATAAGCTCCAATGCATGCAATGAGAGAGAGCAACCCTACAAACATCAAGAAGACAAAAGAGAGGGATCCCCCTACACTTGTTTCCTTTATTCCTGTCCTACCACACTGTAGTCTAAAAGAGCTAATCCTAGTTATTCAAACTTGATTTATGGAGTCTCTAGCTCGACTCTTCCCACAATGAATTAATTCATAGGGAAAATGGGGATCTCTTGGACCATTTCAACAGAAATGTCCTCCCTAAAGTAATGCTTAACACGGTGACCATTCACTTTGAATTTTGGGTCATTTGGTTGTGACAAATCAATGGTCCCATATGGAAATACTTGAGAAATAGTGAATGGACCAGACCATCGTGACTTAAGCTTGCCCACAAAGAGTTTTAACCGTGAGTTAAAGAGTAAAACCGAATCTCCAACTTTGCACTCACGGTTCTTGATCTTAGCATCAGCAATTGCTTAGTCTTTTCCTTATGAAGGAATGAGTTTTCATAGGAATCGGTTCTTAGTTCATTCATCTCATTAAGTTGGTCTTTCTTATGTGAACCGGCTTGGTTTAGATCAAAGTTAGCCCATTTAAGAGCCCATGAAGCCTTATGTTCTAACTCGAATGGGAGGTGGCATGCTTTTCCATAGACAAGTCTATAAGGAGTACAACCAATTGGTGTCTTAAAAGCGGTCCTAAAAGCCCACAAAGTATCATCAAGCTTATTCGACCAAAAAGCTCCATGCTCTCCAACCGTTCTTTCTAAAATTCTCTTTAAACCACGACTTGTGACCTCGGTTTGCCCATTGGTTTGAGGGTGATACGCGGTAGAATGTCTATGGTTAACACCATACTTCTTCATGACTCTTGTAAATTGATCATTACAAAAATGAGTCCCACGATCACTTATGATAACCCGAGGTACACCAAATCTAGCAAACAATTGCTTTAAGAACTTGACTACAACTCTAGCATAATTGGTAGGCAAGGCTTTAGCCTCAACCCACTTAGAAACATAATCCACCGCTACGAGTATGTACTTATTGACCTTTGATGATGGAAAAGGTCTGATAACGCCTCATTTATACATGTTTGTAATGATGCATTTGTCCTTGTTTGCTATGTAAATAAATAAATTATGTGTTGAATTGATACTAATAAAAGATATTGTTTGTATTGTAGCTAAGAAAGAAACCATGAAGGAAAAGAATGAAGAAATAAAGAATAAAGGGGTTAAAGATGGAATTATGCTGAAAAAGAGCCAAAATGCGGCGCACGAATGGAAAAGTGTGGCGCACATTCAAAGTACCACGAATTTGGAGAATTACAAGAAGTGTGGCGCACAAACTATAAAGTGCGGCGCACATTTACAACCGAAGAAGTGCGGCGCACATCTGGAAAAGTGCGGCGCATATTTTGCTGCATTTACATAATTAAGTGCAATTATGCATGGCTATTATGGGGAACCTTTGATATACTTCCAGGGTTTCTAACCTACGAAAATTCAAGTATAAATAGACCCATAGGCCAGGCATAATTCATATCATTCCTCACTTTGCTCCATTGTTTTGGAGAAACTAATACTCAAGGATTTCTCCAAATCCTTGATCATAGTCACTAGAGTTGGTAAACCTTAGTTTGTTTATGGTGTTGGTACAGGAACAAGAAATTCAGAAGTGTTGCTAGCCATTTGTAATAAGTTCAAAAACTTATAAATCCTTTGGAGCAATTATTGAAATAACCTTGTGGTATAATTCTTATTTCAATTATGTCAATCTTTTACTTTGATTTACATATGGTTGAAATGATCTTGTTTACTGTTATTATCGAGTAGTGTGATGTGCACTTGGTTAAGGTTTAATACCCTTATGATTAGATGTGATTATTAGCTTTGTTAGGGCAAAGTGCGACGCACAATTAGTTTTGTGCGACGCACTTTTTCCCTGGGTTCGTGAATATAAGTGTGATTTGGATGCTCATGTATTATATGTTACTATGTAAGACCATTGTTATATGTTGGATTCATCCATGATCATTGACTAGAATTCATGTGAATGGATGAGTTTCATGTCATCTAGTAAATGAATCTTGTTAACCACTTTTGTCGCGATTAGTGGATTAAAACATATACCAACTCTTGCATAATCTCATGTACTACCTTAGTTATCGAAATCAAGCATAAACCTATCTTAATGTTGTTGGTATAACAAAGTCTTTAGTCAGATTCTTTTCATATCAATTAGATGTTGCATGCACGACTAGCAATCGGTATGTTGTCTTACATTGTTTATGTGCTTATATTTCATCATTGCTACCTATCTATCATATGGTTATGACCTTAGCCAAACGCACCCTTTAATACCAATTGCTAAGTATATCTTTAGAACTTGTGACACTCTGGAGGTAATTGTTTTGATATTGTGATAACAACAATCTTGTGGAACGAACTGGACTTACCATTAAGCTACGCTATACATCAAAGGGTATATGATGAGACTGCTTTTATACATAGTCTCATCGTCCAAAAAGGGATAAAAATGCATTAAATATCATCAAAATACCCATATATATGCTTGTGTTTGTTGCTTGTGTATTTTAGGTTCGGATATTGAGAAAATGACAAAAGATCACAAGAATCATGCAAAACCGAACACGGGAAACGAAGCCGCACAATGAACCAAGCCCTAATGAAGACTTTCCCAAGAAAAACCCTTGAAGATTTGAAGATTTATGAAGAAGGGTCCTCCAATATGGAAGAATTGACACTTTATACCCTTGTATCTTCATAATTACAAGTTTGGTCCCTAAAGTTTGTCAATATTACAAAAAGGGCCCTCCACTTTGAAGAATTGACAAGTTTAGCCCCTCAACAAAGATAAATTGTCAACCATTATCTTCCTCAAAGTCAAACACATCAAGAAGGACTCCAAGTTACAAGAATGACAAGTTTGGTCCTTTGAAAATCCCAAAATTACCAAAAGGACCCTTGACTTTGAAGATTTGGCAAAAATGGTCCCTCATCAAACATGATTTGACAATTTCAGTCCTCCAAGATATCAATCATACAAGTTTAGACCATAATCCTTGAAGAAAATACCAAACCAGTCCTTCAAGAATCACAAAATGGCAAGAATTACCCCTGAATTCACTTTAAAAAACATTTTGGGGCAAAAGTGTAAAAAGGCAAAAGTTGTTATGAAGAGTTTTGGCGTTGATGGCTATTTAAACTGAAATGACAAGAAAGAAAGAAGTGAGGGACCAAAATGGGGCGACACAATACTTACCTTAACCAACCCAATCATGCCACGTGCCCCACACACTCCATCCAACCAATCACAACTCACCTTTTGTCCACATCAGATCCCACTCACCTGTTTAGTTATTAACTAACTTTTTAAACCAGTTAATTAATAATAAAAATAGGCGCTAAACATGTTTTTAACCCACAACAAAGATCAAACACCTGTTCTTGATGTTCATAATCCAATTTGGGGATTTCTTACTTGTTATGAATTAAAGGATAATTTGCTCCAGAATGATGATTAACCATTCCTTAATCACATCCCAACACTCAAAACACATGATACTTCACCAAGGAGGCCCACACAAGATTCCCTTACTACGTTTAAGAGGAAGAAGACAAGAGATGGACAACAATCCAACTTCCAAGGATTGTGCTTACATCATAAGCTCATTTCACACCCTTTGATCACTTTTTCACTTGCCAACTCATGCTACACAATAAAATGCAGTCACATGATCTTCAAAAGATGCCAAAGCTCCAAGGGCAATTCTGGACTTCTACACATTAGGGTTTACGTTTTTTCTTGCTTACCTAGTTCACTTGTAGCCTATATAAAGGCATCTAGGTCTCTCATTTACGTTTGCTTTTGTTTTTTCCTTGTTCAAAACTTGTAAATCCTCTTTTCAGTTTAATGAAAGTGTGTTAAGTTTGTTGAAGAAAGACCAAGTGCCATATAATTTTATGCTTGTTTATGTTATTTGTTAACTGAAATTGAATCTCAAAACCTGTTTTTAAGGAGAGTGCAAAAGTTTGCATTTTTCATTCAAGCTTGATATTTTGCTAAGTTCTTGTTCAAACCTTGGAATTCTTGGGCTATAGGGCTGATCATAGCATCCTGATATTGTGTTAACAAGGTGTGGTGAGGCTTATAACTTGGGGATAATCAAGTGTGGGGTAACAAGGTTGCATCAATCAAGGCTTTTTACTTTTCTGATTTTGATATTGTGCTACTTACCTTGTTGAATCTTAGCAGGGTTGCTGTTGGAAGCTTGTGCTTGTTCTAGCTAGCACATAAGCTCTAACATTCGTGGGTGTGGATGTAAATCCATGAGGTTTGTCTTGAAACCTTGAAAATCTGATAAAATTTGGATTTTTTGTGGATTTGTGCTCTATTGGTGTTCTTGTTGATTTCTTGGCTTGAATCTGCTTAGTCTTGCATGATAATGTTGTTTATATGCTAGATTAATCATTTGGTAAGCTGAATCATACTTTTACTTGTTTAAAATTTGATTTGAAAAGTTAAAAGGGTGTTTGGGATTACTTGCTTTGAATCATAACTTGGAATTGTGATTGTGGAAGTTTGTGTTTGTGTTTGTTATCTGTCATACACTTGTTTGAGAGTATTTTGCTGCAAGTTATTGGACTTAAACCTTGAAATCAAACAATCTGCTATAAAATCTTTGTTATTGCCTGTTTTGACCTAGGATCTTGGGAACACTTAGGGTGTATGCATGCTTAGAGCTAAAAGTGATTTAAACAAAGTCATTGTAACCTGTTTGTGAGATTTGAGGTGTTGAATCTAGCTTGTAGGTCAAATACATCAGCAAAGTGAAAACTGCATTTGTTAGTGTTCATCAGTAACATTCATAAGCTTGAATGTTGATTTAGGCTTTAATCCATTGCATGAAAACTGTTTAGACTTGTTCATTTGAGTTTATAATAGCTTGTGTATGCGTTTGGTTGAATTTGGTTGGCTGAATATTGCTAAAACTGCTTATAAGTGCTCAATTGCTTATTGTTCTAAGTTTGTGCTAGATCTGGTGCTTTATTGAATTAACTGTACAAATTGGCTGTTGCTTCTTGTGATTTATTGATTTTTATTGACTCCTTATGATACAATGATCATTTGGGTGCCTTTGTGAAATCTGAATCTCCAAAAAGTTCACTAAAGAGAAAAAAGTATATAAGTCAAGCAGTGCGAAAAGTTCCCACTGCTCAACACCCAAAACTAGCCCCTGCTAGTGTTAATTTGTACTCAGCTTATCAATAAGCTATTTTAGCTTATCCAGACTTTCAACAACTTATTGTTTTGTGATATATCTTCATTATTTGACCCATTTGATTAGATTGGAGCTTATTGGACTTTGACTTTGACTTTTTGCTAGAAAACCAACTTATTTGACTTTTTCATAAGTGCTTATTTGCTTTTTCCAGCTTATTGAGTCAGCTTATTTGAAAACTTTTTGTTGAAATAGCTTAATTAAGTCATTTAAAAGCTTTAGAAACTTGAATCAACTCTTGGGGTGGCCTAGAACTCAAAAACGACTATTTTATCATTTTCTATAGATTGCTTATTGCATTTTCAGGCTTATTCCTTGGGCTTATTCAAATTTCTTTTTACAGAAGTCTTATTTAGGACAAAAGAAGCTTGTGTATCTAATTTGAGCTTATGGCATTAGCTTATAGCTTAATGGGCCAAAAAGCCCATTAAGAATAAGTTGTTTGGTATAAGCTAGCTTATTTCACACTTTCAGCTTTTGGGCCTTTGGAAAAAGTTGTTTAAAATCAAATTTTGATTCAAGTAGTGCTTTTTGGGTTATTTGGGCCACTTTTTCATTTTGGGCTCAAATTTGGCCCATTAAGGATCTGTTTTGGGTTTAGCCCATTTTCTAGGCCCATTAAGGGTATTTAGGTAATTTCAAGTTCATTTCTGTATTATTTAGGGTAAATTAAGCTAGTTTGCAACTTTTTAGAATTTTTTATGATTTTTGGATTTTTAATAATATTTTAATATTATTTTATTGTTAAAAATTAAAAGTCTAATTTTCTAAGTTTTATATTTTTCCTATATTGTAGACACTTAATTAGGAATTTTGCAACTTTCCAAATATTTTTAGGGTCTTTTAATTATTTTCTAAAATTATTTTAAGTCTTTATAGCTTTTAATAGTTTTTAATTGTTTAAAAATAGTTTTTAGTGGTTTTAAAATTTTAAAAAATAATTTTTAGCTTAATTAGGTTATTTTAAAGGTTTACAAACTTTAAGATCTTGATTGGGACTTTTTATTAGTTAATATTGATTTTTAGGGCTTTAATTAGCATTAAAAAGTTAATATTTAATTAATTAAAAGGTTTTGACAAGTTTGGATTTTTGTGAACTCTTAGAATATTTTTTTGGATTTTTAGTGATTTTTAGAGTAAATTTTTAATTTTGGTGCTTTTTATGGTTTTACGTGTACACCTTTTTCGACTTAGTTTAATTCGACATCGTAACCGTCAATCTCTTCTTATCCCATTTCTATTTTTCTTTCTCACAAATATAATCACAAAGATAATCCAAATCATTACACTTATAACACACTAGCTAGCCTCCTTGAGAACGATCCCCATTTTAGGTCATTAGTGCTTGGTTTTCCTAAACCGACACTTAACACTTACCACTATTTTGCCTTCCTTTTCCTAAAGGGGTAAAAACTCTACATCAATTTTGGCGCCGCTGCCGGGGAGGCGTGTTGTGTTTTGATTTGGAATTGTTGTTTTTATATACTAACCATAATAGTATTTGTATTAGTAGCACTCTACTAATACGTATTATCGGTTTTTGATTTTTGTGTGAATACTATTACTATATTTTATACGTAGAACAATAAATTCACAAGTACTCCAAATACGTGAGAAATCACAACCTTGACTTGGGAGGGCATTACCCAATCATTGTATTCGAATCTCAAACAAAAGAAAAAGGCAAAAATAGATAAATACTTTCGTGAAGCTCAATTTTGAAAAATACAAACTATAAGGTGGGTATAAGGAGGATATTATAAAATATATCCTAAAGAAAAAGGCTCTTAAGTGCTTCGCGTCGCCTCGTTTCCCCGCTTGCTTGTGAGTATTTGATTTTGAGAGCTAATCGAGGGTTTTGCCGCCCAAAGTATTACTAAGTATCATATATATTTTCTTGGTTTCAATTGATTAAACCCTCTTGAACGTTTTGGTGTTCCACCAATGTTCTAAAGTCATTGAAGGCGTTCACTTCACGTGATCGTTTTCATTCCTTGAGGCTTCTTTAATCAAGAGATTTGATTAAGGAGGAGATTTGTAGATTTTTGTCTACTTAATACATTCACCAAAATCCAAAAAGGTTAATACAATCAAAAACCACAAAAAAATTGAAAAATACAAAACACCAAAAAGAATCTTCTTTGCTCGTCTCCTCGTTTTACGTGACGTTTATGCTAACTCGTAATCAAGCAAGACGTGCACGTAAACGAAAGAACAAAACTCCCACTCCTAATCTTTCTAGTGAGGAGTCTCCTATTGACAAACCCATTGTAAGAGAAGCACCAACCAAGGCGAATCGAACTATGATGGAGTTACTTCAAGCACCCACCAAGGGTTATGGAGAGGCTATTGTGATTCTCGCTATCCTTGCGGAGAATTTTGAGTTGAAAACGGGTTTGTTGTCGATGATCCAAAACAACAAATTCCGTGGTGATGAGAAGGACAATCCACACAACCATATCCGCCAATTCAATCGTCTTACCGCCACTTGCAAGTTTAAGGATGTCTCGAATGACTCGATTAAGATGATGATTTTTCCGTATTCTCTAGCGGAGCCCGCAAAAATTTGGTTAGAGAAAGAGCCACCCAATTCTATATTGACGTGGAAGGATCTCGTGTCTAAGTTTGTGAACCAATTTTTTCTACCCTCTAAGACTACGCACTTGAAAAACCAGATTTCAATATTTTCACAAGAGTTTAATGAAAGTTTTTCAACGGCTTGGAATAGGTTTAAGGAAATGTTACATGAATGTCCTCATCACGGTTTTTCCGACTTGCATCAAATTGACACGTTTTACAATGGACTTAATGATCATGAAAGGGATTATTTAAATGCCTCCGCCGGTGGTAATTTTTTGTGTAAAACGGTTGAGCAAGCTTTGGTGATAATCGAGAATAGATCTATGGTGTATAGTCCTCGTAGCACGTCTAGTGTTCGTAAGGCTTCGTCTTCGGCTTCACCTTCTTTGTCTACTACCATCGATGCTTGCCAAATTGAGGCGAACATGGAAAACAAGATTTTTGATAAGCTTAAAGGTCTTTTGATTGAGTTTAAAGTTGGTGAACCAAGTGCTCCTGCTACGGCTAAAGCGGTTGAGGTTTCATGCATGTATTGTGGTGGAGGTCATGATTTCTCCGAGTGCATTACCAACGGTGGTAACACTTCGAGTTCCTACGCGGCCACGGGAACTTACAACCAAAATTGATGTAGAGTTTATACCCCTTTAGGAAAAGGAAGGCAAAATAGTGGTAAGCGTTAAGTGTCGGTTTAGGAAAACCAAGCACTAATGACCCAAAATGGGGATTGTTCTCAAGGAGGCTAGCTAGTGTGTTATAAGTGTAATGATTTGGATTATCTTTGTGATTATATTTGTGAGAAAGAAAAATAGAACTGGGATAAGAATAGATTGACGGTTACGATGTCGAATTAAACTAAGTCGAAAAAGGTGTACACGTAAAACCGTAAAAAGCACCAAAATTAAAAATTTACTCTTAAAATTCCTAAAAATCCCAAAAATATTCTAAGAGTTTACAAAAAATTAAAACTTGCCAAAACCTTTTAATTAATTAAATATTAACTTTTTAATGCTAATTAAAGCCCTAAAATTCAATATTAACTAATAAAAAGTCCCAATCAAGATCTTACAGTTTGTAAACCTTTAAAATAACCTAATTAAGCTAAAAAGTATTTTTCAAAATTTTAAAACCACTAAAAACTATTTTTAAACAATTAAAAACTATTAAAAGCTATAAAAACTTAAAATAATTCTAGAAAATAATTTAAAGACCCTAAAAATATTTGGAAAGTTGCAAAATTCCTAATTAAGTGTCTACAATCTAGGAAAAATATAAAAACTTAGAAAATCAGATTTTAATTTTTAACAATAAAATAATATTAATATATTATTAAAAATCCAAAAATTATAAAAAATTCTAAAAAGTTGCAAAGTAGCTTAATTTACCCTAAATAACACAGAATCGAACTTGAAATTACCTAAATACCCTTAATGGGCCTAGAAAATGGGCTAAACCCAAAACAGATCCTTAATGGGCCAAATTTGAGCCCAAAATGAAAAAGTGGCCCAAATAAGCCCAAAAAGCATTACTTGACTCAAAATTTGATTTTAAACAACTTTTTCCAAAGGCCCAAAAGCTGAAAGTGTGAAATAAGCTAGCTTATACCAAACAGCTTATTCTTAATGGGCTTTTTAGCCCATTAAGCTATAAGCTAATGCCATAAGCTCAAATTAGACACACAAGCTTCTTTTGTCCTAAATAAGACTTCTGTAAAAAGAAATTTGAAATAAGCCCAAGGAATAAGCCTGAAATTGCAATAAGCAATCTACAGAAAACGACAAAATAGTCGTTTTTGAGTTCTAGGCCACCCCAAGAGCTGATTCAAGTTTCTAAAGCTTTTAAATAACTTAATTAAGCTATTTCAACAAAAAGTTTTCAAATAAGCTGACTCAATAAGCTGAAAAAATCAAATAAGCACTTATGAAAAAGTCAAATAAGTTGGTTTTCTAGCAAAAAGTCAAAGTCAAAGTCCAATAAGCTCCAGTCTAATCAAATGGGTCAAATAATGAAGATCTATCACAAAAAAATAAGTTGTTGCAAGTCTGGATAAGCTAAAATAGCTTATTGATAAGCTGAGTACAAATTAACACTAGCAGGGGCTAGTTTTGGTTGTTGAGCAGTGGGAACTTTTCCCACTGCTTGACTTATAGACTTTTTTGTCTTTAATGAACTTTTTGGAGATTCAGATTTCACAAAGGCACCAAAATAATCTTTGGATCATAAGAAGTCAATAACAATCAATAAATCACAACAAGCAACAGCCAATTTGTATAGTTAATTCAATAAAGCACCAGAGCTTGCACAGACTTAGAACAATAAGCAGTTGAGCACTTATAAGCAGTTTTAGCAATATTCAGCCAACCAAATTCAACCAAATGCATACACAAGCTATTATAAACTCAAATGAACAAGTCTAAATAGTTTTCATGCAATGGATTAAAGCCTAAATCAAGATTCAAGCTTATGAATGTTACTGATGAACACTAACACATGCAGTTTTCACTTTGCTGATGTATTTGACCAACAAGCCAGATTCAACACCTCAAATCTCACAAACAGGTTACAATGACTTTGTTTAAATCACTTTTAGCCCTAAGCATGCATACACCCTAAGTGTTCCCAAGGTCCTAGGTCAAAACAGGCAATAACAAAGATTTTATAGCAGATTGTTTGATTTCAAGGTTTAAGTCCAATAACTTGAAGCAAAATACTCTGAAACAAGTGTATGACAGATAACAAACACAAACACAAACTTCCACAAACACAATTACAAGTTATGATTCAAAGGAAGTAATCCTAAACACCCTTTAAACTTTTCAAATCAAATTTTAAACAAGTAAAAGTATGATTCAGTTTACCAAATGATTAATCTAGCATATAAACAACATTATCATGCAAGACTATGTAGATTCAAGCCAAGAAATCAACAACAACACCAATAGAGCACAAATCCACAAAAAATCCAACTTTTATCGGATTTTCAAGGTTTCAAGACAAACCTCATGGATGTACATCCACACCTACGAATGTTAGAGCTTATGTGCTAGCTAGAACAAGCACAAGCTTCCAATAGCAACCCTGCTAAGATTCAACAAGGTAAGTAGCACAATATCAAAATCAGAAAAGTAAAAAGCCTTGATTGATGCAACCTTGTTACCCCACACTTGATTATCCCCAAGTTATAAGCCTCACCACACCTTGATAACACAATATCAGGATGCTGTGATCAGCCCTGTAGCCCAAGAATTCCAAGGTTGGAACTAGAACTTAGCAAAATATCAAGCTTGAAGGAAAAATGCAAACTTTTGCACTCTCCTTAAAAACAGGTTTTGAGATTCAATTTCAGTTAACAAATAACATAAACAAGCATAAAATTAAGTGGCACTTGGTCTTTCTTCAACAAACTTAACACACTTTCATTAAACTGAAAAGAGGATTTACAAGTTTTTGAACAAGGAAAAACCAAAAGCAAACGTAAATGAGAGACCTAGATGCCTTTATATAGGCTACAAGTGAACTAGGTAAGCAAGAAAAAACATAAACCCTAATATGTAGAAGTCCAGAATTGCCCTTGGAGCTTTGGCATCCTTTGAAGATCATGTGACTGCATTTTGTTGTGTAGCATGAGTTGGCAAGTGAAAAAGTGATCAAAGGGTGTGAAATGAGCTTAGGATGTAAGCACAATCCTTGGACGTTGGATTGCTGTCCATCTCTTGTCTTCTTCCTCTTAGACGTAGCAAGGGAATCTTGTGTGGGCCTCCTTGGTGAAGTATCATGTGTTTTGAGTGTTGGGATGTGATTAAGGAATGGTTAATCATCATTCTGGAGCAAATTATCCTTTAATTCATAACAAGTAAGAAATCCCCAAATTGGATTATGAACATCAAGAACAGGTGTTTGATCTTTGTTGTGGGTTAAAAACATGTTTAGAGCCTATTTTTATTATTAATTAACTGGTTTAAAAAGTTAGTTAATAACTAAACAGGTGAGTGGGATCTGATGTGGACAAAAGGTGAGTTGTGATTGGTTGGATGGAGTGAGTGGGGCACGTGGCATGATTGGGTTGGTTAAGGTAAGTATTGCGTCACCCCATTTTGGTCCCTCACTTCTTTCTTTCTTTTCATTTCAGTTTAAATAGCCATCAACGCCAAAACTCTTCAGGGGTAATTCTTGCCATTTTGTGATTCTTAAAGGACTGGTTTGGTATTTTATTCAAGGATTATGGTCTAAACTTGTATGATTTACATCTTGGAGGACTGAAATAGTCAAATCATGTTTGATGAGGGACCATTTTTGCCAAATCTTCAAAGTCAAGGGTCCTTTTGATAATTTTGGGATTATCAAAGGACCAAACTTGTCATTCTTATAACTTGGAGTCCTTCTTGATGTGTTTGACTTTGAGGAGGATAATGGTTGACAATTTAGCTTTGTTGAGGGGCTAAACTTGTCAATTCTTCAAAGTGGAGGGCCCTTTTGTAATATTGACAAACTTTAGGGACCAAACTTGTAATTATGAAGATAAAAGGGTATAAAGTGTCAATTCTTCCATATTGGAGGACCCTTCTTCATAAATCTTCAAATCTTCAAGGGTTTTTCTTGGGAGAGTCTTCATTAGGGCTTGTTTCATTGTGCGGCTTCGTTTCCCGTGTTCGTTTTTGCATGATTCTTGTGATCTTTTGTCATTTTCTCAATATTCGTACCTAAAATACTCAAGCAACAAACATAAGCATATATATGGGTATTTTGATGATATTTAATGCATTTTTAGCCCTTTTTGGACGATGAGACTATGTATAAAAGCAGTCTCATCACTCCCCCATACTAAACCATTACCGTGCCCTCACGCAATGCTAGAATAAAGTATCGTAGCACCTCCAAAATTCATTTTTATTCACTTTATTGAATGATAAACTAGCTATACTACTACTATTGCTACTACTACTTGCGTTTAAGACATAATGTATGATATTCATCGCAAAATGGGACATTTAGGTTCATAGAATAAGAACACGTGAATGCTTCGTTAGAAATAATTTCAGCGTCCTCGATTTTCACCCCAATTCCATGCCAAGCGTGCAACGAGATCATTGTCATTATAAGTTAGTAATGCTAACACTACTCATATGCCCTAATCACGTACTTATCCTCCCATTTTCCTAAGTTGTATCTCTTATATTTTATTTTGTCTTGAATGTTTCACGAGGATACATTGTTTGAATTATGCGATAATAGATATTTAGGTCTAAAAATAGAGTCCTAACGGTGTAACCAAGACCATCAAATCAATAACCCCTCCCAATAGACAACGATGTCAAAAAATTAAGTCAACAAGAAGGATCGATAAACATGGTTTTATAACGGTTTTGAACATGAGACTTATTACCAAGACTTTTATACGCCCCCTAACGGAAGGGCCTTATTATCTTTGGTTTACCTCCATCTTTTATTCAACTTCGCCATGAAGCTTTTATTATGACTTCGGTCTTGCCTTGCCTTTTATTATCCGCCTCATCGGTTGTTTTATTAGCCAAAGACGTATATCCTCACGCTAAGGCGAATTTTGGATCTTTAAAGCTTCGAAGATTAAGGCTTGATTCACTTTCAATTTTGCATAGATTTTACTTGTGGGGCTTCAAATTGTTTGCTTGATTTAGGTGAGCACTTGAAATCTTATTATTGGGTGAAGCTTTTTATTATTCGGGTGCCAATACTTCAAAACCGTGACGCTGGCGATACCTTAATGTCTTCCCAATTTAATTACACGGAATCTACTAGAAAAGACTAGAAACCCAACAATCCCAACTAAACCGCTAAGTCAATATTTATTAAGCAAAAAATATTTACATGCGAAGGGAGAATAAGCAAACAACGAGAACACATGAGTTTTTTAAAGAATACGAGTACTCTACGTTTAGCATAGTAACTTATAATTAACCCTATCATTTCTCGTCCTCATTTAAGAGACTTAGTCTAATGTGAAGTTAAGGAATCAAAGCTAAGTGCTCAACACGCACGGTCGAGTCAAAAATTACTCTTATTCTCGCCATCGGAAAACCTACATTCGTGTCTTCAAACACTTATAAAACATGAGAAAAAATTTAAAATTTGGCCATTTTTAGCCTTATTTTGCAACAAAACGATAAACAAAAAGATAAACTTTGGAAAGCGTGAAGATTTGGCAAGGCAAGTATCTATTCACCCCCCCCCCCATACTAAAGTTAAACATTGTCCTCAATGTTTCGAGTCTAGGGGTGCAAACACCCCCATACTAGAAACGTAGTCGAATGCTTAATCTAGCATGGAAAGGGTGGAACTATTAAATTTAAAGCGGTTTATGAAGTGTGCTATAAACCTAAGGTTAGAACATCAAAGGATATATCATGGATATTGAGAAAGTCTTCAAAGCAAACGATCGAGTGCTCCCATAAAACGAACACGGGAGGCTCCAATCATGAAGATCATGATCATCTAAAGTACATAATTCACAAATAACCACGGAACAAAGGTTGGAAGGGCACAAATCCCCACACGTTACTACATTAGAAAGCGATAATATATACATAGGATAAGCATGGGTCTCCCCCACGAGGCACCTCGTTTTTTATTACCGAGTCATGAGCTCGACTCGATCCCCTTAATACTAATTATCATTGGGGAAGGTGACTTGGTCGAGGTAGTTCAAGGATTGAACTTCCCCGCCAAAGTAGTGCTTCAACCTATGTCCATTCACCTTGAAATTGGGGCCATCATTTTGAGCTAACTCAATGGTCCCATATGGAAAAACTTGAGTCACGGTGAATGGACCGGACCAACGGGATTTCAACTTACCGGAAAAGATTTTCAAACGAGAATTAAAAAGCAAAACTTGATCCCCAATGTTAAAAACCCGGTTTTAATTTTAGAATCATGCAACTTTTTAGTCTTTTCTTTATAAATCAATGAATTTTCATAAGCAATATCCCTTACTTCATCCAATTCATTTAATTGCATTTTCCGGTGTTTTCCCGCGGTCTCCATGTCATCATTACAATGCTTTAGGGCCCAATAAGCCTTGTGTTCCAATTCAATAGGCAAGTGGCAATTGTTTCCATACACAAGCTTATAGGGAGTGCACCCAATTGGTGTCTTATGAGCGGTCCTAAAGGCCCATAAAGCATCGTCCAACTTATCCGACCAAGATTGTCGGTTTTCCCCAACGGATCTCTCCAAGATCCTCTTCAACGCTCGGTTTGAAACCTCGACTTGCCCACTCGTTTGTGGGTGATAAGCCATAGAAAGCCGATGTGTAACCCCATATTTCCTTAGGACCCTTTCGAATTGGTCGTTACAAAAATGGGTTCCACGATCGCTTATGATCGCACGAGGGTTTCCAAACCGAGAAAACAAGCTTTTCAAAAACTTGACTACCACACGTAGAATGCCATTCGGACTTTGTAATTCACCGGGAACCTTTCAAAGGGGATCGATCCCAAATTTTGTACCCACAGAATCTTAATGGAGGAGGATTACAAGCCCGCAATCCAATGTCAAAGGAGGGTGAACCCTAAAATTCACGACGTCATCAAAAAGGAGGTCCTTAAACTCCTTGAC
Organism: Glebionis coronaria; assembly: GCA_025667525.1. Lineage (NCBI taxonomy): Eukaryota > Viridiplantae > Streptophyta > Magnoliopsida > Asterales > Asteraceae > Glebionis > Glebionis coronaria. The sequence goes on from CM046874.1 coordinate 178,321,611, forward strand.
GCGGGAATGATTTACCCTATTTCCGATAGCCCTTGGGTTAGTCCTATTCATTGTGTCCCTAAAAAGGGAGGAATGACCGTTGTGCCAAACGATGCCAACGAGTTAATTCCCACTAGACTCGTGACCGGATGGAGAGTGTGCATTGACTATCGTAAGTTGAATGAAGCCACTCGAAAAGACCATTTTCCCTTGCCCTTCATGGACCAAATGTTGGAGCGTCTTGCGGGAAACGATTTCTATTGCTTTTTAGATGGTTTTTCCGGTTACTTCCAAATCCCCATCGATCCTCGTGATCAAGAAAAAACTACGTTTACGTGTCCTTATGGAACGTTTGCATATCGTAGAATGCCATTCGGACTTTGTAATGCACCGGGAACCTTTCAAAGGTGCATGATGGCTATTTTTCATGACATGATCGAGAAGACGATGTAAGTCTTCATGGATGACTTTTCCTTTTTTGGTAATTCGTTCACTTCGTGTTTGTCGAACCTAGAGAGAATGTTGAAACGTTGTGAGGAAACCAACCTTGTGCTCAATTGGGAAAAGTGTCATTTTATGGTTAAGAGTGGAATCGTCTTAGGGCACAAGGTCTCGAAAGCGGGGATTGAGGTAGATCAAGCTAAGGTAGACGTCATCGCCAAATTACCTCATCCCAAAACCGTTAAGGGAGTTAGGAGTTTCCTAGGCCACACGGGCTTTTATCGTCGATTCATCAAGGATTTTTCAAAGATCTCTCGACCTATTACACATCTTCTTTAAAAAGAGGCACGTTTTGTCTTTGACAAAGAGTGTGTACGAGCCTTTGAAATCCTTAAGAGGAAACTTACCGAAGCTCCCATTCATGTTGCTCCCAATTGGAACCTCCCCTTTGAGCTCATGTGTGATGCTAGTGATTACGCTATTGGGGCCGTATTGGGGCAACGTCATGAAAAGCACTTTTTGCCTATTCACTATGCTAGCAAGATGATGACCGAGGCTCAACTAAAATACACTACAACGGAAAAGGAGTTCCTTGCCGTGGTGTATGCATTTGAGAAATTTCGACCTTATCTCGTCTTGACGAAATGCATAGTGTATACGGATCATTCGGCTATCAAGTATCTCATGGCTAAACAAGATGCAAAGCCGAGATTACTTCGTTGGATTCTCCTCCTTCAAGAATTTGATCACAAAATTGTTGACAAAAAGGGAGCCGAGAATCTAGCGGCCGATCATCTTTCTCGTTTGGAAGATCCTTACCAAAGTGTTTACGAGCCCAAGGAAATCACCGAAACATTTCCGCTCGAGACACTTGGTGTAGTGAATTCTGAGCTTGATTCTTCCACGCCATGGTTTGCGGACTTTGCAAATTACCATGCGGGTAACTTCATCATCAAGGGTATGACGACTCAAGAAAAATGAAAATTCTTTCGTGACGTCAAGTTCTACTTTTGGAACGACCCTTACTTGTTTCGAACTTGTGCGAATCAAATCATCCGACGTTGTGTATTTGGCACCGAAGCCTCTAATATCCTTAGAGCTTGTCATGAGGGACCCACGAGTGGTCACCACGGTGCTAATCTCACGGCTAAGAAGGTGTTTGATGCCGTCTTCTTTTGGTCTACTATTTACCGAGATGCACAAGATCTTGTGAATTCATGTGATTCATGCCAACGACAAGGAAAAGCCTCACAAAAAGATGAAATGCCACAAAATATCATCCAAGTGTGTGAGATCTTTGACGTTTGGGGCATCGACTTTATGGGGCCATTCCCATCATCTCGTGGTAATAAGTACATCCTTGTTGCGGTTGACTACCTATCTAAGTGGGTAGAAGCTAAGGCTTTGCCCACCTTGTTGCGGTTGACTACCTATCTAAGTGGGTAGAAGCTAAGGCTTTGCCCACCGGCAACTTGTCGCCCTCCTCCAAATAGACATATTCGAGATGAGGAGGTAAATCTTTCAACTCGAGGATAGGTGGTTCCTTAAGTGAAGATTTGGGCTCGATACTCATAACCTCCTCGGGTGGAGGAAATGGGAAATCGTTAAGAAAATCCTTGATAATCGAGAAGTACTCATCGTTGTCGAGGTCTTCGTTACAAGTACGTGGAACATCGAATTCTTCCAACGTAAAACCACCTCCTTCAAATGGAGTGAAGGTTGGTGTCGAATTATCAAGAATTGGATCTAACATAGTGGGATTGCCACTAGTTTCTTCATCACCAAAACCTAGAAGGGCTAAAAATGCATTAAATATCATCAAAATACCCATATATATGCTTGTGTTTGTTGCTTGTGTATTTTAGGTACGGATATTGAGAAAATGACAAAAGATCACAAGAATCATGCAAAAACGAACACGGGAAACGAAGCCGCACAATGAACCAAGCCCTAATGAAGACTTTCCCAAGAAAAACCCTTGAAGATTTGAAGATTTATGAAGAAGGGTTCTCCAATATGGAAGAATTGACACTTTATACCCTTGTATCTTCATAATTACAAGTTTGGTCCCTAAAGTTTGTCAATATTACAAAAAGGGCCCTCCACTTTAAAGAATTGACAAGTTTAGCCCCTCAACAAAGCTAAATTGTCAACCATTATCCTCCTCAAAGTCAAACACATCAAGAAGGACTCCAAGTTACAAGAATGACAAGTTATCCTCGAGTTGAAAGATTTACCTCCTCATCTCGAATATGTCTATTTGGAGGAGGGCGACAAGTTGCCGGTTATTATTGCGAAGGAACTTTCGAATGATGAAAAAACCGCACTTGTCGATGTTCTAAAGGATCACAAAGGGGAAATTGCGTGGAAGTTATCCGATAAAGGGGATCGATCCCAAATTTTGTACCCACATAATCTTAATGGAGGAGGATTACAAGCCCGCAATCCAATGTCAAAGGAGGGTGAACCCCAAAATTCATGACGTCATCAAAAAGGAGGTCCTTAAACTCCTTGACGCGGGAATGATTTACCCTATTTCCGATAGCCCTTGGGTGAGTCCTATTCATTGTGTCCCTAAAAAGGGAGGAATGACCGTTGTGCCAAACGATGCCAACGAGTTGATTCCCACTAGACTCGTGACCGGATGGAGAGTGTGCATTGACTATCGTAAGTTGAATGAAGCCACTCGAAAATACCATTTTCCCTTGCCCTTCATGGACCAAATTTTGGAGCGTCTTGCGGGAAACGATTTCTATTGCTTTTTAGATGGTTTTTCCGGTTACTTCCAAATCCCCATCGATCCTCGTGATCAAGAAAACACTACGTTTACGTGTCCTTATGGAACGTTTTCCTATCGTAGAATGCCATTCGGACTTTGTAATGCACCGGGAACCTTTCAAAGGTGCATGATGGCTATTTTTCATGACATGATCGAGAAGACGATGGAAGTCTTCATGGATGAATTTTCCGTTTTTGGTAATTCGTTCACTTCGTGTTTGTCGAACCTAGAGAGAATGTTGAAACGTTGTGAGGAAACCAACCTTGTGCTCAATTGGGAAAGTGTCATTTTATGGTTAAGAGTGGAATCGTCTTAGGGCACAAGGTCTCGAAAGTGGGGATTGAGGTAGATCAAGCTAAGGTAGACGTCATCGCCAAATTACCTCATCCCAAAACCGTTAAGGGAGTTAGGAGTTTCCTAGGCCACGCGGGCTTTTATCGTCGATTCATCAAGGATTTTTCAAAGATCTCTCGACCTATTACACATCTTCTTGAAAAAGAGGCACGTTTTGTCTTTGATGAAGAGTGTGTACGAGCCTTTGAAATCCTTAAGAGGAAACTTACCGAAGCTCCCATTCTTGTTGCTCCCAATTGGAACCTCCCCTTTGAGCTCATGTGTGATGCTAGTGATTACGCTATTGGGGTCGTATTGGGGCAACGTCATGAAAAACACTTTTTGCCTATTCACTATGCTAGCAAGACGATGACCGAGGCTCAACTAAAATACACTACAACGGAAAAGGAGTTCCTTGCCGTGGTGTATGCATTTGAGAAATTTCGACCTTATCTCGTCTTGACGAAATGCATAGTGTATACGGATCATTCGGCTATCAAGTATCTCATGGCTAAACAAGATGCAAAGCCGAGATTACTTTGTTGGATTCTCCTCCTTCAAGAATTTGATCACAAAATTGTTGACAAAAAGGGAGCCGAGAATCTAGCGACCGATCATCTTTCTCGTTTGGAAGATCCTCACCAAAGATTTTACGAGCCCAAGGAAATCACCGAAACATTTCCGCTCGAGACACTTGGTGTAGTGAATTCTAAGCTTGATTCTTCCACCCCATGGTTTGCGGACTTTGCAAATTACCATGCGGGTAACTTCATCATCAAGGGTATGACGGCTTAAGAAAATCAAAAATTCTTTCGTGACGTCAAGTTCTACTTTTGGAACGACCCTTACTTGTTTCGAACTTGTGCGGATCAAATCATCCGACGTTGTGTATTTGGCACCGAAGCCTCTAATATCCTTAGAGCTTGTCATGAGGGACCCACGGGTGGTCACCATGGTGCTAATCTCACGGCTAAGAAGGTGTTTGATGCCGGCTTCTTTTGTCCTACTATTTACCGAGATGCACAAGATCTTGTGAAGTCATGTGATTCATGCCAACGACAAGGAAAAGCCTCACAAAAAGATGAAATGTCACAAAATATCATCCAAGTGTGTGATATCTTTGACGTTTGGGGTATCGACTTTATGAGGCCATTCCCATCATCTCGTGGTAATAAGTACATCCTTGTTGCGGTTGACTACCTATCTAAGTGGGTGGAAGCTAAGGCTTTGCCCACCAATGATGCTCGTGTGGTAGTCAAGTTTTTGAAAAGCTTGTTTTCTCGGTTTGGAACCCCTCGTGCGATCATAAGCGATCGTGGAACCTATTTTTGTAACGACCAATTCGAAAGGGTCCTAAGGAAATATGGGGTTACACATCGGCTTTCTACGGCTTATCACCCACAAACGAGTGGGCAAGTCGAGGTTTCAAACCGAGCGTTGAAGAGGATCTTGGAGAGATCCGTTGGGGAAAACCGACAATCTTGGTCGGATAAGTTGGACGATGCTTTATGGGCCTTTAGGACCGCTCATAAGACACCCATTGGGTGCACTCCCTATAAGCTTGTGTATGAAAAAAATTGCCACTTGCCTATTGAATTGGAACACAAGGCTTATTGGGCCCTAAAGCATTGTAATGATGATATGGAGACCGCGGGAAAACACCAGAAAATGCAATTAAATGAATTGGATGAATTAAGGGATATTGCTTATGAAAATTAATTGATTTATAAAGAAAAGACTAAAAAGTTGCATGATTCTAAAATTAAAAACCGGGTTTTTAACATTGGGGATCAAGTTTTGCTTTTTAATTCTCGTTTGAAAATCTTTTCCGGTAAGTTGAAATCCCGTTGGTCCGGTCCATTCACCGTGACTAAAGTTTTTCCATATGGGACCATTGAGCTAGCTCAAAATGATGGCCCTAATTTCAAGGTGAATGGACATAGGTTGAAGCACTACTTTGGCGGGGAAGTTCCATCCTTGAACTACCTCGACCAAGTCACCTTCCCCAATGATAATTAGTATTGAGGGGATCGAGTCGAGCTCATGACTCGGTAATAAAAAACGAGGTGCCTCGTGGGGGAGACCCATTCTTATCCTATGTATATATTATCACTTTCTAATGTAATAACGTGTGGGGATTTGTGCCCTTCCAACCTTTGTTTCGTGGTTATTTGTGAATTGTGGACTTTAGATGATCATGATCTTCACGATTGGAGCCTCTCGTGTTCGTTTTATGGGAGCACTCGATCATTTGCTTTGAAGACTTTCTCAATATCCATGATATATCCTTTGATGTTCTAACCTTAGGTTTATAGCACACTTCATAAACGGCTTTAAATTTAATAGTTCCACCCTTTCCATGCTAGATTAAGCATTCGACTACGTCTCTAGTATGGGGGTGTTTGCACCCCTAGACTCGAAACATTAAGGACAATGTTTAACTTTAGTATGGGGGGTGAATAGATACTTGCCTTGCCAAACCTTCACGCTTTCCAAAGTTTATCTTTTTGTTTATCGTTTTGTTGCAAAATAAGGCTAAAAATGGCCAAATTTTAAAAATTTTCTCATGTTTTATAATTGTTTGAAGAAACGAATGTAGGTTTTCCGATGGCAAGAATAAGAGTAATTTTTTACTCGACCGTGCGTGTTGAGTACTTAGCTTTGATTCCTTAACTTCACATTAGGCTAAGTCTCTTAAATGAGGACGAGAAATGATAGGGTTAATTATAAGTTACTATGCTAAACGTAGAGTACTCGTATTCTTTCAAAAACTCATGTGCTCTCGTTGTTTGCTTATTCTCCCTTCGCATGTAAATATTTTTTGTTTAATAAATATTGACTTAGCGGTTTAGTTGGGATTGTTGGGTTTCTAGTCTTTTCTAGTAGCTTCCGTGTAATTAAATTGGGAAGACATTAAGGTATCGCCAACGTCACGGTTTTGAAGTATTGGCACCCGAATAATCAAAAGCTTCACCCAATAATAAGATTTCAAGTGCTCACCTAAATCAAGCAAACAATTTGAAGCCCCACAAGGCCGAAAAATCTATGCAAAATTGAAAGTGAATCAAGCCTTAATCTTCGAAGCTTTAAAGATCCAAAATTCGCCTTAGCGTGAGGATATACGTCTTTGGCTAATAAAACCACCGATGAGGCGGATAATAAAAGGCAAGGCAAGACCGAAGTCATAATAAAAGCTTCATGGCGAAGTTGAATAAAAGATGGAGGTAAACCAAAGATAATAAGGCCCTTCCGTTAGGGGGCGTATAAAAGTCTTGGTAATAAGTCTCATGTTCAAAACCGTTATAAAACCGTGTTTATCGATCCTTCTTGTTGACTTAATTTTTTGACATCGTTGTCTATTGGGAGGGGTTATTGATTTGATGGTCTTGGTTACACCGTTAGGACTCTATTTTTAGACCTAAATCTCTATTATCGCATAAGTAAAACAATGTATCCTCGTGAAACATTCAAGACAAAATAAAATATAAGAGATACAACTTAGGAAAATGGGAGGATAAGTACGTGATTAGGGCATATGAGTAGTGTTAGCATTACTAACTTATAATGACAATGATCTCGTTGCACGCTTGGCATGGAATTAGGGTGAAAATCGAGGACGATGAAATTATTTCTAACGAAGCATTCACGTGTTCTTATTCTATGAACCTAAACGTCCCATTTTGCGATGAAAATCATACATTATGTCTTAAACGCAAGTAGTAGTAGCAACAGTAGTAGTATAGCTAGTTTATCATTCAATAAAGTGAATAAAAATGAATTTTGGAGGTGCTACGATACTTTATTCTAGCATTGCGTGAGGGCACAGCAATGGTTTAGTATGGGTGAGTGATGAGACTGCTTTTATACATAGTCTCATCGTCCAAAAAGGGCTAAAAATGCATTAAATATCATCAAAATACACATATATATGCTTGTGTTTGTTGCTTGTGTATTTTAGGTACGGATATTGAGAAAATGACAAAAGATCACAAGAATCATGCAAAAACGAACACGAGAAACGAAGCCGTACAATGAACCAAGCCCTAATGAAGACTTTCCCAAGAAAAACCCTTGAAGATTTGAAGATTTATGAAGAAGGGTCCTCCAATATGGAAGTATTGACACTTTATACCCTTGTATCTTCATAATTACAAGTTTGGTCCCTAAAGTTTGTCAATATTACAAAAAGGGCCCTCCACTTTGAAGAATTGACAAGTTTAGCCCCTCAACAAAGCTAAATTGTCAACCATTATCCTCCTCAAAGTCAAACACATCAAGAAGGACTCCAAGTTACAAGAATGTCAAGTTTGGTCCTTTGAAAATCCCAAAATTACCAAAAGGACCCTTGACTTTGAAGATTTGGCAAAAATGGTCCCTCATCAAACATGATTTGACAATTTCAGTCCTCCAAGATGTCAATCATACAAGTTTAGACCATAATCCTTGAAGAAAATACCAAACATGTCCTTCAAGAATCACAAAATGGCAAGAATAACCCCTGAATTCACCTTATAAAACATTTTGGGGCAAAAGTGTAAAAAGGCAAAAGTTGTTATGAAGAGTTTTGGCGTTGATGGCTATTTAAACTGAAATGACAAGAAAGAAAGAAGTGAGGGACCAAAATGGGGCGACACAATACTTACCTTAACCAACCCAATCATGCCACATGCCCCACTCACTCCGTCCAACCAATCACAACTCACCTTTTGTCCACATCAGATCCCAATCACCTGTTTAGTTATTAACTAACTTTTTAAACCAGTTAATTAATAATAAAAATAGGCGCTAAACATGTTTTTAACCCACAACAAAGATCAAACACCTGTTCTTGATGTTCATAATCCAATTTGGGGATTTCTTACTTGTTATGAATTAAAGGATAATTTGCTCCAGAATGATGATTAACCATTCCTTAATCACATCCCAACACTCAAAACACATGATACTTCACCAAGGAGGCCCACACAAGATTCCCCGCTACGTCTAAGAGGAAGAATACAAGAGATGGACAGCAATCCAACGTCCAAGGATTGTGCTTACATCCTAAGCTCATTTCACACCCTTTGATCACTTTTTCACTTGCCAACTCATGCTACACAACAAAATGCAGTCACATGATCTTCAAAAGATGCCAAAGCTCCAAGGGCAATTCTGGACTTCTACACATTAGGGTTTACGTTTTTTCTTGCTTACCTAGTTCACTTGTAGCCTATATAAAGGCATCTAGGTCTCTCATTTACGTTTGCTTTTGGTTAAAAACTTGTAAATCCTCTTTTCAGTTTAATGAAAGTGTGTTAAGTTTGTTGAAGAAAGACCAAGTGCCACTTAATTTTATGCTTGTTTATGTTATTTGTTAACTGAAATCGAATCTCAAAACCTGTTTTTAAGGAGAGTGCAAAAGTTTGCATTTTTCCTTCAAGCTTGATATTTTGCTAAGTTCTTGTTCCAACCTTGGAATTCTTGGGCTATAGGGCTGATCATAGCATCCTGATATTGTGTTATCAAGGTGTGGTGAGGCTTATAACTTGGGGATAATCAAGTGTGGGGTAACAAGGTTGCATCAATCAAGGCTTTTTACTTTTCTAATTTTGATATTGTGCTACTTACCTTGTTGAATCTTAGCAGGGTTGCTGTTGGAAGATTTTGCTTGTTCTAGCTAGCATATAAGCTCTAACATTCGTGGGTGTGGATGTACATCCATGAGGTTTGTCTTGAAACCTTGAAAATCTGATAAAATTTGGATTTTTTGTGTATTTGTGCTCTATTGGTGTTCTTGTTGATTTCTTGGCTTGAATCTGCTTAGTCTTGCATGATAATGTTATTTATATGCTAGATTAATCATTTGGTAAACTTAATCATACTCTTACTCGTTTAAAATTTGATTTGAAAAGTTAAAAGGGTGTTTGGGATTACTTGCTTTGAATCATAACTTGGAATTGTGTTTGTGGAAGTTTGTGTTTGTGTTTGTTATCTGTCATACACTTTTTTTAGAGTATTTTGCTGCAAGTTATTGGACTTAAACCTTGAAATCAAACAATCTGTTATAAAATCTTTGTTATTGCCTGTTTTGACCTAGGATCTTGGGAACACTTAGGGTGTATGCATGCTTAGGGCTAAAAGTGATTTAAACAAAGTCATTGTAACCTGTTTGTGAGATTTAAGGTGTTGAATCTGGCTTGTTGGTCAAATACATCAGCAAAGTGAAAACTGCATGTGTTAGTGTTCATCAGTAACATTCATAAGCTTGAATCTTGATTTAGGCTTTAATCCATTGCATGAAAACTGTTTAGACTTGTTCATTTGAGTTTATAATAGCTTGTGTATGCATTTGGTTGAATTTGGTTGGCTGAATATTGCTAAAACTGCTTATAAGTGCTCAACTGCTTATTGTTCTAAGTCTGTGCTAGATCTGGTGCTTTATTGAATTAACTGTACAAATTGGTTGTTGCTTGTTGTGATTTATAGATTGTTATTGACTCCTTATAATCCAAAGATCATTTGGGTGCCATTGTGAAATCTGAATCTCCAAAAAGTTCACTAAAGACAAAAAAGTCTATAAGTCAAGCAGTGGGAAAAGTTCCCACTGCTCAACACCCAAAACTAGCCCCTGCTAGTGTTAATTTGTACTCAGCTTATCAATAAGCTATTTTAGCTTATCCAGACTTGCAACAGCTTATTTTTTTGTGATAGATCTTCATTATTTGACCCATTTGATTAGACTGGAGCTTATTGGACTTTGACTTTGACTTTTTGCTAGAAACCCAACTTATTTGACTTTTTCATAAGTGCTTATTTGACTTTTCCAGCTTATTGAGTCAGCTTATTTGAAAACTTTTTGTTGAAATAGCTTAATTAAGTCATTTAAAAGCTTTAGAAACTTGAATCAGCTCTTGGGGTGGCCTAGAACTCAAAAACGACTATTTTGTCGTTTTCTGTAGATTGCTTATTGCATTTTCAGGCTTATTCCTCGGGCTTATTTCAAATTTCTTTTTACAGAAGTCTTACTTAGGACAAAAGAAGCTTGTGTGTCTAATTTGAGCTTATGGCATTAGCTTATAGCTTAATGGGCCAAAAAGCCCATTAAGAATAAGCTGGTTGGTATAAGCTAGCTTATTTCACACTTTCAGCTTTTGGGCCTTTGGAAAAAGTTGTTTAAAATCAAATTTTGAGTCAAGTAGTGCTTTTTTGGCTTATTTGGGCCACTTTTTCACTTTGGGCTCAAATTTGGCCCATTAAGGATCTGTTTTGGGTTTAGCCCATTTTCTAGGCCATTAAGGGTATTTAGGTATTTTCAAGTTCATTTTTGTATTATTTAGGGTAAATTAAGCTAGTTTGCAACTTTTTAGAGTTTTTTTATGATTTTTGGATTTTTAATAATATTTTAATATTATTTTATTGTTAAAAATAAAAATCTGATTTTCTAAGTTTTTATATTTTTCCGAGATTGTAGACACTTAATTAGGAATTTTGCAACTTTACAAATATTTTTAGGGTCTTTTAATTATTTTCTAGAATTATTTTAAGTTTTTATAGCTTTTAATAGTTTTTAATTGTTTAAAAATAGTTTTAAGTGGTTTTAAAATTTTGAAAAATACTTTTTAGCTTAATAAGGTTATTTTAAAGGTTTACAAACTTTAAGATCTTGATTGGGACTTTTTAGTAGTTAATATTGATTTGTAGGGCTTTAATTAGCATTAAAAAGTTAATATTTAATTAATTAAAAGATTTTGGCAAGTTTGGATTTTTTGTAAACTCTTAGAATGTTTTTGTGGATTTTTAGTGATTTTTAGGAATTTTTAGAGTAAATTTTTAATTTTGGTGCTTTTTACGGTTTTACGTGTACACCTTTTTCGACTTAGTTTAATTCGACATCGTAACCGTCAATCTATTCTTATCCCATTTCTATTTTTTTTCTCACAAATACAATCACAAAGATAATCCAAATCATTACACTTATAACACACTAGCTAGCCTCCTTGAGAACGATCCCCATTTTGGGTCATTAGTGCTTGGTTTTCCTAAACCGACACTTAACGCTTACCACTATTTTGCCTTCCTTTTCCTAAAGGGGTAAAAACTCTACATCAGGGCATCCCCGTGTTTATGTTTATAGTCATTTGTGTGTTAATATCTTGAATAAAAAATTAAGACTTGCAAACGAACATCAAGTTTTTAGCGCCGCTGCCGGGGATTGATTAGTTATTTATTTTTGATACATTCTAAAATACTTGGTAAACATAAAAATTTATATCGCCGTACAGACTTTTGGGAATCTGAAAAAAAATTTAACAAAAAAGTTAAAAAGTGCGCTGCACATTTCCAAATGTGCGCCGCACATTTCCAAATGTGCGCCGCACATTTCCAAATGTGCGCCGCACATTTGGTACGAATTTGCAAAATGTTGGTAGAAACAGTCCCAAAACACCACCAAAACCTTTTACTCTCAACACATACTGCTGAAAACATGAGAATTGCTCTATGTGTGCTTATGCTTTTTGAGCTTTTGTGTTTGTTAATATTGCATTTCAAGAAAAACCAAAAATATTTTCTTTCAAAATTCTATTTTCTATTTAATTTACTCTTTGGTAGAATAGTTTGCTTTGGTATGTCTTATTTGATATTTATCATGATTTGTGGTAATTTTTCTGGAATTTTTAACAACCTTGAGATACAAGAAAATGAGGAAACAAGCGGAAATGAAAAAATAACTATTTCTTGCAAAATACTTGAGAACATCTTACAAAATTTGGTCACTATTTCTTATTTTGACTACTTCTTAAGGAAGTATTATGAAAAAAGTCTTATAACATTGTTTGATTGGTGTATAGATCATACAGTTATGAACAAATTTTTTATGTAGAAAGTGCGCCGCACATTTCAAAAAGTGCGCCGGCTTTTTTGTATCGGGCAAAAGTGCGCCGCACAACTGGAAAAGCAGAACGAAAAATTTGCTTATAACACAATGAAAAAGAGATTTTCATCAAAATAATAAGTTGCCTTAAGTCTACAGGATATGAAACGTCATTCGGATTTTATGGCACTAACATACTAATGTTTCTTTTGATGTGTTGTTGTATTAAGATGGATCCAAACACTAGCTTGGGTAGGCTATGCTTAGGAGTGGATGAGCATATTAGCCTAAATGATAAGATTGAATCGGACGGAGAATGGACAGGATCTGAATATAGGGACACAGCTGATAGTGGGATTCAAAAGGTCCTAACTTTCTATCGTTTGGAAGACTTGACACCTAGCGAAAAGTACTCAATGCCTTGTCATGTGAAAGGTAAATTTGCCTATGATGGGCAAGTTGACTTGGAAATGGACAGGAGTTTTGTTAGCAATGAATTTGTAGTGGAGCTTGGCTTAACCTACAAAACACATCGTAATGGAGACAAAGAAATAGATTAGAAGCTCATTGTTATGATCAAGGACGAATTGTTTTTCGTCGACTTCTTTGTCAATCCGGAAGAAGATGACTGTGAAACGTGTGCAATATTTGGGATATCTTTCCTAAAACAAGCCAATGCACAAATTTATATCACTTGTGGCATACTCACCTTATGGCCAAAAGTGCATGAAAGATTGGACTCAGAAGAAATTGACGAGATACTTGATAATCTCGACTTTGATGAATTAGCACCTATTGAAAACGAGGGAGTTGAGGCTCCTAGATTTGTTTGTGATATGGGAAAAGGCAAAAGAAACAAAGTAAAACAGCACGCTCACGCTTACAAATTGAACTATAATAGTGAAGGACCTTCTTTCACCATTAATAAACCCTTAACTAGAGAAGAACTTACAATGGAAGAATTAAGGGAAGAAGTTGAAGAAAGAGTAATGTTGTTAAACATGAATCGACTAATCATTGAAACATTAAAATATAGTGATAAGTATAAAATGATTGCCGATGGGGTCTTGCTTGATAAGTTGAAGATTGAAGATGGATTAACCTCGGAATATGAGGATGTGGCAATCCAAATGCTCCATGAAAACAAAGTAATGAAAGAAAAAGAAGATCCGGGTTATTTTGTCCTACCTATAAGGTTGGAAGGTTAAACTACATACAATGCTTTGGTAGACACCAGTTCAAATGTTAATATCATGCCACTTGGAATCTTCAAAATGTTAGATGTTGGAAGAGTCAAACCAAGGTTTGATCGAATAAAAACACTTTATCACTCCTACTCGGAGGGATTTGGGCATTTTCTTGGAGTTCTATGCCAAATAGGGACAACCACAATACTAGCCGATTTTATGCTTCTCGATATTCCTATTGATCGAGACATTCAACTAGTGGTTGGAAGGAAGTTTTTGCACACCGTTGGTGCAAAGGTAGATGTTGGAAAATCTATCATGACTAGCTTTGATGGGTTTGTCCATCAAACATATAATGTGCTAAAAGCGAAAAACCACGATGATAGTGATGATGAAGATGATAAGTACTACACCGTGAAAAGATATGAAAACGGTATGCCGATTTATGGTCCGCATTTGCAACCATGGACGGAACCGGAAGAACTATTTGATGCTTCACTAAGTGAAAGGAGCTACCATAACCCTTCCTTTGATATTTTTGTGTACAAGAAAATTGTGGGGATGCTTGGAGTACTTCCCGTATCATTGAAATACAAAGATTGGCAAGTGGGGAACAAGCGAGAATTTGAGAATATTACTAAAGATGGAGATAGTGAATGGCATGTTGCCATAGTCATTGTTGATCCATGTGGAAAGAGGTACGAAAAAGTGTACGAGACAAAGGACACCAATAGAGAGGTCTCGGGATGTTACACGGAGAGTGATATCATGTCACCTCTGAATTTCTGCTACAACTAAGAGGAAAGGAAGAAAAGAGGAGTGTATCATTGGCTCCTAGTTATTTTTTATACATTTTTATATTTTTGTATGTAGATAATCAATAAAACGAATATCTAAGAGTCCTTGAAGTTTTAGGATGGTCTTAGAAGTAGGGAATGTTCTCCCTAAGTGTCTTTTTATTTCTATCGAATGAAATTGGAGGTTTTCTTTTAAATTTTGTGTTTTGTATACTTAAAAAATGAAAATACAGTGAACATGTCTAGATGCACAAAATGTGCGCCACACATTACAGAAAGTGCGCCGCACTTTTGGGCGGATTTTTTGTATATACCCCGTTTTCTCATTAGAAACCTAAATAAAAAAATAAAAAAAATAAAAAAAACCACTTGACGAACAAAAACAACAAAAACCACCTGACGATTTTTAATCATCACCAAAAATATTTTCGAGTCTTTGCTCCAATTTCACGTTCGAGATCATGTCTAGGGTAAGTTCTTATATTTGATTCATGTTTGTTTAAATTAATTATTTTTTAATTTTTGAATAATTTTCAATTAGGGTTCTTAGTAATTAGAGAACAAATTATAATTCAATTAGGAATTAGGAATGTAGAAATAGATTAAGAAATGATTAGATTATTATAAGATAAAATTGAAAAACATAAAAAAGAGGGTTTTTGAAAAACCTTAGAGATGAAGCAATGTCGTGGATTAGAACGAATTAGGAATGGGTTAGTGTTCGATTCTAGCCATTGTTATTAGTTTGTAACCATTTTGTTGGCGGATTTGGTTAGCTACTAGTGTTACCCCGACATATGATGTAATACCCAGAATATGCGTCGCACTTTACATATTGTGCGCCACACTTTTATGAAATTTCCCCAGAAAGTACGCCGCACTTTTCGTCTGGAAAACAAACAGAATGATCAGAACACGATCATAGGAACACCGTTGACCCCTAACACTTATCTAATGTTAATACATGTTTGTTATGTGATGAAAGTTTGCAGAATACAGGTACTGGAAATTATGAAACCGGCTCGTCAAGCCGAGGAAAGAAGCGAAGGCCTACCGAATCGGCAAGTGTCGCACTCATGGGAACACCGAATCACCAATTTTTGAACTGGCATGGATGTACTAATGATACCAAAACCATCTACAACAATGCTCTTAGTCTTTTATTGCCAAAACAAATTTTTGCACCTAGCATTGTGGATTTTGGAGTTTTGAACGAGCTTGGTTGTGAAGCTCAAATAAGGGAGATCTTAAGATAGTAGTGATAGAGGCTAGAGGTAATGAAGTCCTATTTAAATCCAATGCTTGGATTCGTGCTTTTACTTGTAGGGAGAAAATCTATGCGGAGCTTGTTCTCGAGTTTTTCTCTACTTTTCATTTTGATGAAGATGCCGAAGGAGATGAGTTGTTGACTAAGAAGATTTTGACTTTTAGACTTTGTGGAAAGGGACATTCTTTGACTTTGAAAGAATTTGCTAAGTACTTGGAGTTATATAATAGAGATGAGCGAAAGGCGGAAGGATTTGAGGTATATTTCTAAGGAGGGGAACGTGATCATGGAAATTTCAATGCTAATGAATTTTGGGCATCAATTTGCCCGGATGAGAATCCATTGAGCTTATCTAGGAGCTCGGCCACTAGAATTTATAGTCCACTTTTGAGAGTGCTTCAAAAGATGATTGCTTATGCCGTTTTCCAAAGAACCACGGGGTATGATAAAATACAAAAGAATGATTTGTGGTTATTGAGCATGTTTAGGGACAAGAACCGCGAACAATACGCTAATGTGGCTTGGGTGATATCAAAATGGATGAAAAGAAAAGCTCATGGGAGTCAAGCGGGTAGTATGATTGTGTGTGGAAAATTTGTGACTAGGTTAGCTCGAAGAATGGGGCTTTTAAGTGATCAAGTTGTGAGTAGTCTTAGTCCACCGATTGTTTGTGATACCATTGACCGAATTAGTCCACGCCTGTTAGAGCACCTCGTGTAGGTATGGCGCGAGCTCCTTGTGCATCACTACAAGATGTTTGTGATAGAGTGGGAAGGATGGAGGTTAGGCAAGACCAACTTGGGTTTATGATGGAGCAATGTTATAGTACGGATCGAGACGCTCCAGTTTTTGAGAGGATGGCGGAACAATATCATGTTCCAATGAGTGGACCTTATGGACCACCCGGATATCACCACGAGCCATGCTACTACACCCAACAACCACCACCATATCCACCACATTTTTACCCATCTCAAGCTCCAAGGAATGATGAAACTGAAGAGGATGTGTGAAGCCTCGTATGTGTGTGACTTTTGTGTTAGTCACATTTGAAAACAATTTGAAAATAATTTATTTGGGCTTTGTAATATGCCTTTGTTGGCATTTAGGACAACTTAATACTTTGTGTGTGGATTTTTATTTTTAATTTGGTATGTGAAATATGTTTGTATATATTATTTGTGTTAATTTACAGAAAATAAGCGAGTCAAGGCGAACTTAGGAGAAGATTAAAGATCTTGGCTTCGCTCACGACTTGGAATAAAAGGGGAGTATTATTCTTATTTTCCTCTAATTTTTACTTTTTCCTTATGTTTAGCATTAGAGACAATGCTCGAAATAAGTATTGGGGTGATTGAGTGAAAATAAGATCGAATAAAAGCTTGTTTTTAAGAAATTTAGTTTTCTGAATTTTCTGTACCCAGAAGTACGCCGCACATTTCAAAAAGTGCGCCGCACTTTCTGGGCGAATTTTAAAAATTTTGTACAGTTTAAAAAAAAATTGTCAAAGGTCGCTAATTCTTGTAATTGTAAAGCTATTTTGACTCGGAATTGATAACGTTATTTACACAATACTTTATTCATAATTGTGAGGATCTTTTCCGTAAGAATTCTTACATTTCAAATTGTGTGTGCCGATGATTAGTTTAATTCTAGAACTTGTGCTTGGTAATCTTTACGAGAACGTAGTGGGATCATACTTGTATGATAAAAGGTATTTTAAATGATAAAGAGGCAAAATAAAGAAAAGAGAAAAAATTGAAAGTTTTGCCGATGTTTTAAGATGATTATATTGTTGGAAACCATATTGCGAAATGATAGTATATCATAAGTATGGGGGAAAGCATGTTCTCCCAAAAGAAAGATTATATATATATGTAAAAAAAGAGAATAAAAGACAAACGGAAGCCTAAGAATTTTTGAGTTATTCGCAAAACAATACATGATAAAAGATGATGTATTATTCTTTAAAACATGTGGTCGTAATAAAAGTTTTTGAAAAAGACCTCTTTTGATATTTTACTTGGTGCTTGCGCCAAATTTGGTTTAGTTTAGTTCCTTGCACAAGCTTATGGTAATTTACTTTTCATGACCGTGCTATTGAGCGATAATCTACCCATAATAAGAAGAGTGTGTGAAATAAAAATATCTACTTTGTGAGGTGTTTTGTGGCATTATCTTTGCTTTCGATTGTTGGCTTTATCTATTCTTTCGACACTTATTAAAAATATATTTTTACCTTACTTGAGGACAAGCAAGAAGTTAAGTATGGGGGAATGTGATAACGCCTCATTTATACATGTTTGTAATGATGCATTTGTCCTTGTTTGCTATGTAAATAAATAAATTATGTGTTGAATTTATACTAATAAAGATATTGTTTGTATTGTAGCTAAGAAATAAACCATGAAGGAAAAGAATGAAGAAATAAAGAATAAAGGGGTTAAAGATGAAATTATGCTGAAAAGGAGCCAAAGTGCGGCGCACAAATGGAAAAGTGCGGCGCACATTCAAAGTACCCCGAATTTGGAGAAATACAAGAAGTGCGGCGCACAAACTATAAAGTGCGGCGCACATTTACACCCGAAGAAGTGCGACGCACATCTGGAAAAGTGCGGCGCACATTTTGCTGCAGTGACATAATTAAGTGCAATTATGCATGGCTATTATGGGAAACCTTTGATATACTTCCAGGGTTTCTAGCCTACGAAAATTCAAGTATAAATAGACCCTTAGGCCAGGCATAATTCATATCATTCCTCACTTTTCTCCATTGTTTAGGAGAAACTAATAATCAAGGATTTCTCCAAATCCTTGATCATAGTCACTAAAGTTGGTAAACCTTAGTTGGTTTATGGTGTTGGTACTGGAACAAGAAACTCAGAAGTGTTGCTAGCCATTTGTAATAAGTTCAAAAACTTATAAATCCTTTGGAGAAATTATTGAAATAACCTTGTGGTATAATTCTTATTTCAATTATGTCAATCTTTTACTTTGATTTACATATGGTTGAAATGATCTTGTTTACTGTTATAATGGAGTAGTGTGATGTGCACTTGGTTAAGGTTTAATACCCTTATGATTAGATGTGATTATTAGCTTTGTTGGGGCAAAGTGTGGTGCACAATTAGTTTTGTACGGCGCACTTTTTCCCTGGGTTCTTGAATATAAGTGTGATTTGGATGCTCATGTATTATATGTTATGATGTAAGACCATTGTTATATGTTGGATTCATCCATGATCATTGACTAGTACTCATGTGAATGGATGAGTTTCATGTCATCTAGTAAATGAATCTTGTTAATCACTTTTTTCGCGATTAGTAGATTAAAACATATACCAACTCTTGCATAATCTCATGTACTACCTTAGTTATCGAAATCAAGCATAAACCTATCTTAATGCTGTTGGTATTACAAAGTATTTAGTCGGATTCTTGTCATATCAATTAGATGTTGCATGCACGACTAGTAATCGGTATGTTTTCTTACATTGTTTATGTGCTTATATTTCATCGTTGCTACCTATCTATCATATGGTTATGACCTTAGCCAAACGCACCCTTTAATACCAATTGTTAAGTATATCTTTAGAACTTGTGACACTCTAGAGGTAATTGTTTTGATATTGTGATAACAACAATCCCGTGGAACGAAATGGACTTACCATTAAGCTATGCTATACATAAAAGGGTATACTTGCCCGTGTTTATGTTTCTAGTCATTTATGTGGTAATATCTTGAATAAAAAATTAAGACTTGCAAACGAACATAAAGGTCCCATAAAATCTATACCCCATACATAAAAAATCTCACATTCTTGGATAAAATTTTGTGGCATCTCATCACTTTGATTAATCTTTCCTTGTCTTTGACAAACATCACAATATTTCACCATTTCTTAGGCATCTTTGTAAATGGAAGGCCAATAGTAACCTGAATCAAAGACTTTCTTAGCCGTGTAGTTAGGCCCAAAATGGCCCCCCGTGGGTCCCTTATGGCAAGCTTCTAAGATTTTAAATGCTTCGGGCCCATCTACACAACGTCTTATGATTTGGTCTCCACATTGCCTAAAAAGTTAAGGGTCATCCCAAAAGTAATATTTAGCTTCCTTGAGAAACTTTTTCTTTTGTTGGGAAGTAAGACCCTCAAGATAGTTTGCAATATCCGCAAACCAATGGGTGGCATCCTCTTGTGAAGAGATAGACATGAGTTCCTCATGTGGAAAGGATTCATTGATTTCCTTATGAGGTAATTCTCCTTGGAAAGGATGTTCAAGTCTACTCAAGTGATCCGCCGCTAAATTCTCGGCTCCTTTCTTATCACGAACTTCTATGGAAAACTCTTGAAGCAACAAAACCCATCTCAAAAGTCTAGGCTTAGCATCTTGTTTGGTCATAAGGTAATGGAATGATCCATATACACTATGGTCTTCGAAAGCACAAGATAGGTTCTAAATTTCTCAAAAGCATAAATAATAGCGAGCAACTCTTTTTCCATAGTGGTGTAATGAAGTTGAGCACCCGTCATTGTCTTACTCGCATAGGGTATAGGTTGGAAATGCTTATTAACTCTTTGTCCTAAGACGTCCCCATGGCATAATCACTAGCATCACACATGAGTTCAAAAGGCAAATCCCAATTTTGTGATACCAAAACGGGAGCCTTAGTCAACTTTTCTTTAAGAATCTCAAAAGACTCTAAACACTCTTATGTAAATATGGAAGGAGCCTCTTTTTCTAAGAGGTGGGTCATGGGTCTTGCTATCTTAGAAAAGTCTTGGATAAAACGCCTATAGAAACCCGCATGTCCCAAAAAGCTCCTAACTCCTTTCACCGTGGTAGGCGGGGGAAGTTTGCAATAACATCTATCTTAGCATGATCCACTTCTAAACCTTTGTTGGATATCTTATGCCCTAAAACTATCCCTTTTTTGACCATCAAATGACACTTCTCCCAATTTAGAACAAGATGTGTTTCTTCACACCTATTTAGCATACGTTCTAAACGGGAGAGACAAGAAGTGAATAAATCTCCAAAAACCGAGAAATCGTCCATGAATACTTCCATTGTGTGTTCAATCATGTCATGAAAGATTGCCATCATACACGTTTGAAATGTCCCCGTGGCATTGCACAAGCAAAAAGGCATTCTCTTATAAGCAAATGTGCCATAGGGACAAGTGAATGTGGTCTTTTCTTGATCTTTTGGATCAATGGGTATTTGGAAATAACCCGAAAATCCATCTAGAAAGTAATAGTACTCATTTCCCGCTAAGCGTTCAAGCATTTGATCCATGAAAGGTAATGGGAAATGATCCTTCCTAGTAGCATCATTAAGCTTCCTATAGTCAATACAAACTCTCCAAACCGTGAAAAGTCTAGTGGGAATTAACTCATTGTTCTCATTTGGCACAACGGTAATTCCACCCTTTTTAGGTACATAATGCACCGGGCTAACCCATGGTGAGTCGGAAATTGGGTAAATCATACCCGCATCAAGGAGTTTGATGACTTCCTTTTTGATGACTTCATGGATTTTAAGGTTAACCCTTCTTTGGTTTTGGATGGTGGGTTTATAATCATCCTCTATAAGGATTTTGTGATTACAAAAATTAGGATCAATCCCCCTTATGTCGGATATTTTCCAACCTATAGCTTTCTTATGCTTCTTAAGAACTCCTCTGAGTTTTTCCTTCTCGTCATCTTTCAAGTCTTTGGCTATGATAAGGGGTAATTTGTCCTCTCCCTCTAAGAAAGCATATTCAAGGTGTGATGGAAAATCCTTAAGTTCTAGGGAAGGTGGACTCTCAATAGAAGGTTTCACTAATGATGGATCATCATTAGTAACCTCTTGTTGAATAGGTGAATGAATGGGATCCTCATTGAGTAACTTTTGGATAGTGAGAATGTCTTCTTCCCAATTGATAGGAGAATCATCATTTCTAAGAACGTTAGACTCAAATTCCTCTAAGAGGAAATCACTCTCTCCAAATGGTGTTAAGGAGGGAGCAATTGAGGCAACTGTCTCCACATGTGGCATGTTCTCACTATCACTCTTGCAAGCTTCATGAAAATGTTCATTACACACTTCATCAATAAGATCCATAATGTCTACGGTTTCACAACTTTGAGATTTCTTAGTAACTTTCCCAACTTAAACACTACTTTCTCCTCCTCAACTGTCATAATTAGTTCTCCTTCCGCCACATCAATAAGAGTACGACCCATCCTCAATAAATTTCTTCCTACAATAAGAGGAACTCTCGGGTCCATGTCATAGTAAACAACTACAAAATCCACGGGGAATGTAAATTTATCAACCCCTACAAACACATCCTCTGCGATCCCTACCGAATAAGCTATTGAACGGTTTGCTAACTCAAGGGTCATCCTAGTAGGAGTGAGCTCGGGAAGAGAGAGTTGTTTCCAATCCGACAAAGGCAACAAAATTATGCTTGCCCCAAGATCCGCAAGTGCCATGCAATTTTCCACCCCCGAGAAATTACAAGGGATCAAAAACCGTCCGGAATCTCCAAGTTTTGTTGGTAAAGTCTTCAACAACACCGCAGAACAATTTTCGTTCAATGACTTGTTAGGCATATCAACTAACTTTTCTTTGTTTGAGAGGAGGTCTTTGAACATTTTGGCAAACTTGTGCATGTAAGCTAGAGCTTCCGCAAAGGATATGTTGATATTCAATTGCTTAAATATCCTCAAAAAGTTAGACACTTGAATGTCATCCTTGTTCTTAACCTTTTCCTTTCTCAATCTTGAAGGGTATGGAAGACTTGGTTTTGGTGTAGGTTGAGTAGTAGTTGTTGAAGGACTCTCTTTGTAGGTTTCCTCATTGATAGGTGTGGAAGGTGAAAGAGTAGTAGGTATCAGATTGGAAGATGTAGGCTTTGAAGTTGTAAAGCTTAAAGGTGTTGGTTTTGAAGGTATAGGATTATCGCAAGGAGAACCCATAGTAGGAGTTACCAAATGAGGTGTAAGAGGAATTGAAGGATCAATAGTTGTTTTCTCACTCCTTGTAGTGATTGCATTTACATTTGCCCTTGGATTGGTTTGAGTGTTGGAGGGTAAAGCACCTTGTGGTCTTTGATTTAAGAGCATCATAAACCTCTTGTTTGTTTCCTCTCGCATAGCTCTTAATTGATCTTGAGTTCTCTTTTCACTCTCATGGATCCTTCTTTCATTATCTTGATATCTCCTTTCATTGTCTTGGTTCATCTTATGAAGAAGCTCAATGGTATTAAACTCATTTGGCCCATTTCCTTGAAATCCTTGTTGTTGGAAAGGTGGAGGTTGATTGTAAAATCCTTGGTGATTGCCATGAAAGTTGTTTCCTTGGTTTTGAAAGTTATTGGGTGCTCTATTGTTATTGTGTCCTTGGTAATTTCCTCTTGGCCCTTGATTTTTTGAAGCAGTTGTGAAGGGTTTGTTTGATTTTGGGTAGGTTGATTGGGTGGGAAACCGGGTGGAGCAAGGTAATTGTTAGACTTGTAAGAGAGATGGTTAGGTTTGATGTTAGGTTCAAAGTGCTCTCTTTGATCATCTTGATAAGCATAGCATTCACCTTGAAAGTTTTGAACTTGATCACATTGCAAATATGAGTGAGTTCCTCCACATGTCTCACAACTTAGGGCAATGGCATTAACATCATTAGAACAAGAATTGTTCAAGGAAACTTTTATAAGGGCTTGAATCATCTCTTGATTCATCTTTTGATTCTTGTTAATTGCTTGAATGATTTCATTGTGACTCTTGAGGAGTTGATTATCAATGGATGTATGAGCACTCTCTTGAACAACATGGACCACCTCATCTCTTTGGTTATTTGTTTAAACCATGGATTTTGTCTCAATGATATCCCATGCATCTTGTGTGGATTTTAAAAGAATGTTCCCACCTGCGGCCGAGTTAAGGGAATCTTGATGGTGAGATCTCAAAGCATTGTAGAAGGTGTTGATTTGATGAACTTGGTTAAAACCATGGTTTGGGCACTTTCTCAACAACTCTTTGAACGCTTCCCAAGCCTCACTAAAGTTTTGGTCTTGCTTTTGTTTAAATACTATGATTTGGTTTCTCAAGGCGGTGGTTCGTGAAGGAGGAAAGAACTTATTCACACATTTCTTCTTTAAGTCATCCCAAGTGAAAATGCTCATAGAAGGTTGCTTGTCTAACCAATTCCTAGAACTACCCTCTAAGGTGAAAGGGAATAAGATCATCTTAATAGCATCAGGAGGAACCCCATTATACTTAAGTGTATTACAAAGTGACATGAATCTCTTAATGTGTTCATGGGGTCATCCATGGGCCTCCCTAGGAAAGGAATATAAGAAACCATATTGATCATGCATGTCTTAAGCTCAAAAGTGTTTGCGGGTATCTCGGATATAACAATAGCATCTACATTTCCCTCCACATTTGATTGAATGATCTCAATCAGTGGTCTATTATCGACGGCGGCCATGACTTCTTGTGAGTTGATCAAAGCACGATGCTCGGGATCGGCTTGATGGACGGTGTTGTTCTTGTTCTTTTTCTTCCTTTTAGGAGGAAGGGGTTGTACACCAAAAGGTATATGTGCACGCGCTCGGGTGCGCATGCAACTCAACTCGAAGAATGAGAGATGAGCTCTCGATCGACTTTGGAAAAAAAGGGATTATCCTTTCCGAGGTTCAATAAGTAATATCCACAAGAAAGTATAATATATGTAAGTACTAATTGGGTGGCATACAACTCACCACTATCACTCTTGAAAGACCCACAAGGAAGCGGAGAAACGAGGCGGCGCGTAGCACTTAAGAGCCTGCTTCTTTAGAATGTGTAATACACTCGCCTTATACACCCCACACAGTGGCCTCTTTCTCAAGCTCAAGTAGATTATGGTATTTATCTATTGTGCCTTAATTAACTTTGATCGATACACGTACTTAGGACCGAAATGCCCCCAAGCACGGTGTATTGCAAAATCCAAACTTATTAAAGTAGGTGGATTGGTTGTTCGTATCTACGTATATGTATTTACATCTAATGATATATCAAAAATATTTTTGTATTTATTGAATTTTCAAGAAAATACTATATGTGCGTAAAAACGAGTGAAACCAATATATACAATATATTTTTGGTTGTAATCTTTTAGGAAAAATATTACTTTTTTAATTTTTTAAATTTTTTTCCGTTCAATTCTTAGGAAAGAATTGAATTTTGTGGTTTTTTTAATTTTTATATTTTTATATTTTTGATTTTTTTTTATCTTTTTGATTTATGATACGTAAAAGGAACGTTCACAAGGTGAACGGATCCCAAAATCCAATTGTAACCGTCAATCAATCGTCAATCGTAACGCAATGAATCGGCAGCGGCGCCATTTAATATTTCACTTTTTAGTTCGTAATTCCCAACTCAAAACGAATTGATTGTCCAAAAGATATTAAGTCCACAAATTGTTTTTAGTTTTAGATTTTATAAGATTTTTGGTAATCTAGGTCTAATTCCACAAAGCACGTAAAAAGATATAAATTATTATCACTACGTAACCGTACTATTCTAAATCAAATTGCACAAACCACAATCAATGCAAATTGTACAAGTAATCAATGCTCAAAATGTAAATTCTCTAAAAATGTAAAGTTTATAAAGTGCAAGGACTGAAAAAAATGTATATTTTGAAACTAAAAGGACTTGAAATGAAAATTGTAACAAACTATAACCAAAAGTGTAACAACTTGTAAAACTGCCAACTGAAAAAGTAACTAATCACTAATCCAGGGACCTAATTGTGCAACCTAGAAAACTTAACTTTTAAAGGTTGATTAAACAACTCCCCAAAATGTAGGGACTAAATTGCAATTACTTCTAACACTTAACCAAAAACGGGCAACATCGCTTCAATAAGCTGGATCTTAAGCTATAAGCTACCAAATAAGCTAATTATTGTGTCAAAAGTCTTTAAATGAAAAATCACCTAGCCAGTGAAAAGGAATTAATCTAAAGTTGACTAAAAGTCAAATAAGCTAATTTGTAATAAGCACTTTTTAAGAGATCTGATTAATGGAATAAGCACTAGGCGATTTGCTCAAAACATGTTCATTAGATCAAATTAGGAAGACCTATCCAAGAAATTCTCAAAAAGCTCAACTAAATAAGCAGAAAAATCCAATAAGCTGTTTTTGTCTTATGTTGACTTTCGTTGACCAAAAGCTCTAAAGTTCCAAAAGCTCTCAAAACCAATTGGACAACAAGATTATGCAATAAAATCACTAAGTTTATGAAAAGGATAAGTGGGAAATGATAAGCGGTTTAGTACTCATTATAGAAACTTGCATTTGCCAAGCAGCTTATTCTAGAGCTTATTTCTTGCTTAATGTGGAGAACTGTATGGTCTACCTTAGATGAATGTGAAGCTTATACTATGAACTACACTCAGCAACTTGAATGAATGCCTAAATTCAACTAACAAAGAAATGGCAAGGGTTTGAATCTAGCATGTTTTGGCTGTTATCTATGACCCAAAGTTTTTTATGGCAGTTTGCCTGTTTGACCTTTTATTTGACTACAAAATCTTACAAACTAACTTGTACTTAGCTAGTGAGTGAAAATGATCTCTAAACCAAAACTTTCTTACACTGAAACAAGAAATCTGATCTAGTCCAAACACCACTTATCAGTTAAACTCAATGATTAAGCTATGGAAACTAAGATAAGCTAACAGACAAGGAAAACTATTACTCAACACAGATCAAGTAACTGAAAATAAGCAAGAAGCAGGCATCACAAAGTATTTTACACTAGGAAAACAAGAATAAAGCATGCAGTCTAATTTTTAGAGGAATTCGCTAAAGAAGGACTTATTTGAGTGTCTGAAGGCTACTTTGGTGATGAAGTGGAGCGCTGAGCTCACTTAATCTTTAACCACCACCCAATCTAACATCTACAACAGCTACAAACCAAGATTCACCATCATCATCAAATCACCCCTGCTACACTTGTCTGATCATGGAAATGGTTATGGCTGTGAGCTAGAAAAAGTCTGAATAGTCTAGTCATCAACAAGCTACCATATGAATCTCAAAACAGCTCGATTGTTCACTTAAGAACAATATAATCAATCACAGAAACAGTAGGATAGCAGAATAAGGCAAGAATTGAGAGTGAAAGTGAATTTAGGTAAAGTATGATTTCATTCATGGTGGAAGTGGTTACAAAAACGGTTACAACAATCTAACAAACTATCTCAAGTGGTTGTCAATCACTTGAGAAGTTTCTAACTGACTAATTTCT
The DNA here is from genome assembly GCA_025667525.1 of Glebionis coronaria. Classification (NCBI taxonomy): domain Eukaryota; kingdom Viridiplantae; phylum Streptophyta; class Magnoliopsida; order Asterales; family Asteraceae; genus Glebionis; species Glebionis coronaria. The sequence goes on from CM046874.1 coordinate 178,348,534, forward strand.
AACTGAGTGAAGAGAGAATTAAAAGTGTGTGTGAATTTCACACTTTTTCTACATTACAAGAAATGAGAAGATAACAGGGTATTTATAGAGTAGAAATGAGTTGTAGGAGAGGTAGGTGACGTGTCCTAGCCAATGAGAGGTTTCCAAGTTTCGAATTCTTCAAATCCGTTCTTCATGTGTTCTTCCCAATTTGGGGGATTTTGATCCTTATGATGAATTGTTAATTAACCACTTGGAATGTGTTCGTCTCATCATAACGACCATTTTTGCTGTTGAAAGTTCTTTATGAGAGTGTCTCCTTCGTGTTATGCGTTCTGGGAAGAGATGTGCCATGTGTCTTGTTGGTATTGGATGTGAAAGAGTCACACGGATCATTATCTTGTTTATGAAATTTGATTGGTTAAATGATGCTAGTGGTGGTACTGTGAAGATACGTCTCACTCTTCATTTAATGAGGTACACTTGGCAATCCATGTATTCATTTTCGTGGCTTCTTATTGGCTGATTTGCTTGTCACATGGATTAAGCCATATTTAAGTTCCAAAATTGGCAGATTAGGTCCCTCTAGTTATCAACTTCTTTGTTTGAACTAAGAACTTCACAAACTTGTCTCATTTGGCCCTTTTAACTTCATACTTGAACAAGTATGAACCCTTGACTTGTTGACTTAAACTTTGAACATGTTTGACTTTATTCTTTACTTTTCCAACTTTGCACTTTTAGTCCTTCTACTTTGAAATTTGTCAAGAAAGTTCCTTTGACTTTGTTTGAATTGTCACTTTTCATCCTTCTTTTGTCTTTTCTTCATCAATATTGGCTTGATTTCCTTGTTTGCTTCATATTTGTATCTTTTAACCTACACAAGCACAAACAACAATGTATACCTATAATACTGCTTTTATAAATCAAAATCATGTATTTATTTTGTGTTTTAGGGTTAATTATGATATAATTGATATGATATTTCACTCATATCAATGGTCTCTTAGATGAAGACATCTATATACAGCAACCAGAAGGGTATGTTGATCCTGAGAATCCAGGATATGTGTGCAAACTTCAAAGATCCATTTATGGTTTGAAGCAAGCATCACGTTAATGGAATAAAAGATTTGACGAAGAAATCAAAAAGTTTGGATTTATTTAGAATCGTGATGAGCCATGTGTATATCGCAAAGCTAGTGGCAGTGATGTAGTATTCCTAGTCCTATATGTTGATGACATATTAATCATGAGAAGTAACATTCCAAGACTTAAAGTTGTTAAGGATTATTTTGGTAAATGTTTTTCTATGAAGGATTTAGGAGAGTCTACATACATTCTGGGAATTAAGATCTATCAGGATAGGAAAAGACGGTTAATTGGTCTATGTCAAGATGCGTATATAGATAAGATTTTGAAGAAGTATAATATGCATAATTCCATGAAAGGTTTTCAACCTATGGAAGTTAAGCATAATCTGAGTCATGAGATGGATGCATCAACTCCTGAAGAGGAGGCATACATGCAGAAGGTACCTTATGCTTCAGCTGTAGGATCTATAATGTATGTTGTTAGATGCACAAGGCCTGATGTGACGTTTGCTCAAAATTTGGTCAGTAGATACCAACAGAATCCAGAGAAGCTCCACTGGACTGTTGTTAAACATTTTCTGCAGTATTTGAGAAATATGAAAAGAAATGTTTTGGTATTCAAAGGGTAGCCATATAGATAACTAAATGTGGTTTGGATTAGGAATTTTATTGGAGATCTAGGGATGATGCTTGCAATAAAAACCTAATAGATATGTATTGTGACAATTCTGCCGCAATAATATTTGTCAATGACCATGGAGTCATGAAAGGCGCTAGACACTTTATGCGTTGACATCACTACGTCCGAGAACAAGTTGAAGCTCGGGAAATCAAATTGATAAAAGTTCACACAGATGATAATGTAGCAGATCCTTTGACTAAGGCTTTCCCAAGACCAAAGGTAGTTAAGCATGCCAAGGCGACTGGGATGCAACTAGCTAGAGAACGCATGCAATAAATCTATGATTAGTAGTTGGATAAAGGATGTTATGACATTATTATATAATGAAATAAAGATTGGGTTTCGTTTATTTTTATTATTTAATAAGTGTATCCTGTTTTACATGTTTTAATCCATGAATAAAAGTTATGCTAAATGTCCGTTGTCGATTAATAATATGGGAATATTATTAAACTAAGACAAATAAAATTAGTGATAGAGTATACTTGAAAGTATATTGATCGATTTTGGATAATATTCGATGAATCTGTAGAAACTAGAAGGGGTGGGGGGTTGAATAGTTTCTCTTCGATTGGTGACCAAATTAAAATTACTTTCAATTTGGTTTGTATCAAAACTATCTTTTGTTTAAAGCTAAGTTGCATAATGATTAGGTTCAATTCAAATGCACTAGCAAAGATAATAGGTAAGTGTAATAATAATGAAATAAGTAAAGAGTAAGGAAGGAGACAACCTAGTGGGAAGACACCAAGACTTATAGTGGTTCGACAACGAGACTCTATCCTCGTTTCTACTCCACTCCTCGAGTACACCTACTCGAGATTTCCACTATATCCACAAGCTCCCTTCTCGGCGGAGAAAACCTTACATCGTTGCTTACATTATTTTCCGACACTAAGCTAAATGTCGAGACCTAATCTTTAGCTAGGACCAATCTACACAACGTTGCCTACTTCACAATTTAACGACACAAGGCTAGATGTCGAGTTCTAATCTTAAGGTAGAACCAATCTTCACGGCGTTGCCTACTTCACCATTTAACGACACAAGGCTAGATGTCGAGTTCTAATCCAAAGCTAGAACCAATCTTCACGACTCTTCACTTTGAAGCTAAGTGAGAACTTCACACAACACAACTACTTATCACTTTCAAGTTTAGTGAGAACTCACAAGACACAACCACATCACTTTATAGTTTAGTGAGAACTACTAATCAAATCTATTACAACTCAACTAGACTTGTCCAAGTACACACATGTAGCTTGGATTTACACAACACAAATCCAAGCAAACACATATCCAATGGATGTACACAACAAATCCAAGTATCCACAAATAACTTAGATGAATACAACTAGTCCAAGTATTCATAAATACATTGGATTGACCTAAAACAAAAAGGGTATCATGATGAATATGACTAGCTCATAGATTCATCTTTATCACAACACTAGTGAGTGATTGATCTTCTCATTGGACAAGGTAAAGGAGGGGATCAAGAGGATAATCATATGTAAACATCCTTAACACTTTAAGTGATCATTTACTAATGATTATACTGTAGAAAATAGAAAGAGGGCTGAGAAAACGTCCAAGAGGCTTGATAGAAAATGAGATTTGACCCACTATTTAAAGGAGACAAAGTATAACGAATATATAACGGCTACTGTGCGCGATACCTTACCTCGCCCGGCGGTTCCATATCGCTAAGGAACTGTGTAGGTACTTAAGGTATCGCCACTAGAGTACGCTCCCTTTTTTGTCTTTTAGTGGGGTAGGAATATCTGAGGTATTTGAAGCCTTCAAAGGATATTCTAACAGCATTTGGAATATGCTACTTTCAAATTTTTATTTTCCATTTTAATAAAACATTTTCTAAAAAAGAAAGTTTATTAAAAGTCTTTTGTCATATTAACAAAAGTGAGTTTTAAGAATAATCATTTTGATGATCACTAAGTATGATTAAGAAAGGTTAGTGATATGATTATTACCTTGATGATAGTGTTAGTTAAATAATTCATTTTGTGTTTTACACTAAATGTGTTGTATGGTTTGTTGTGATCAAAACTAAGAAAGATTAGTTAACACTAATAATGTTTTTGGGCATCACTTGCATTAACAATCTCCCCCTTTTTTATTACGACAAACGATAAACTCATTTACGTAGAAACACGAAATACCGAATTATTAACTAGTTTATCACTATCATTTCTCCCCCTTTGTCGTAGCAAAAAGGTTAGCACAAGTCTTTGAAGAACATCGAACTTTGCTAGTAGCTCCCCCTTGGTGGTTGCTCCCCCTTGCTTGGGGCACCAAGTTTGTGAGCTAAGGTGACATGCTACACAAAGGTTAGTAGAAAGGAAAGAAACACCAATGTATATATGATCACTACCTACTAAGTAACTTGAGAGGGAGAGAGAGAAGAAATCTCAAATTAGAAGCAAGTATTTTGCTAAGTATGTCCAAAGAGGTAATTGACAACATCAAGCTTCAATCCAATGAAGATAAGCTTGTCAATGGGTTAAAGTTTAGAATTGATGGAATAACCCATAAGCAATTGTAAAAATTAACCATGATCAACTCAAAATAGAACTAATGAAATAACACATAAACAACACAAAGGTTACATAAAAGAAAAGACACAACAAAGTAGATAGTCATACACACAATATGAGTATCTAAAGCAAAATAAATATGGAAAATAAACCACTAAGCATAAGCTAGTCTAATAGTGATAATTTTCCAAGATTGCCAAAAAAAATAAAAGACTCTAAAAAGACGACGATGCATCATTCGAAGTTTTGTCCACCGGGACGAAAACTTGGATAGGAGGTCGATTGAGGAGGAATTCTAGAAAATTTAACTTCTCATATACATGAGCAAGTTCAATTTGTTGAAATCGACAACAAGCACACGAGGATCCATGATGCAACACAAAATCAGTTGATGGGGGTATGGCATCAAACCTAGGGTTTGGTGGTGGAGGGGTAATGGGTTTGGGAATGTTTTCACAATGCCTTGTGAGGTTTGGGAAGGTCGAAAGGTCATTGAGTTGAGGGGTGTTGAAGGATTGTGGTGGTGGGAGAACATTTTCTTTAGCTCCGGTGATGGGGTTAATGGTATAAGTCTCATTCCAATACTTGATTGGAGAGAAGGTAGGGTTTTTGGGTGGTTTGGAGGAAGATGGTTCATTCTTCTTAACCCAAATAGGTCGAACCGAGATTTTCGGTTTATTTGAAAGCTTGGATGAGGAAGCTTTGGGTGAGTGGGGTTGTGACAAAGAAATGGCAAGGTTAGGAATGTAGGAGTTAGGCATTGTGAGAGTGTGAGAATGAAACCTCAAGGTTGTGTGAGAATGAAATCTCAAGGTTGTGTGAGAATGAATTCTCAAGGTTGGGAAGGTGTGAGAATGAAATCTCAAGGTTGGGGTATAAGTAAAATGTAATCAAGGTATGAATTTGAATACAAAATGTGAAGTGTCAAGGAATGTTTAGTCAATTTGAGTAAACAAGGAATCTTGACAGGGTATAGGGTTTTAAAAGTTTTGACCAAAAAATCGTCAAAAGTCATTTATTGTCCGCGGTACCTTATAGGGACCGGCGGTTCCATATCGCTAGGGAACCGCGGGACTTTAAGGATCCGCGTCCAGTGGACTTGAAACCATGTTTTCCAGGGTTTTGGGAAAAACTAAGACTTTTTCAAAAAGTTGCAAATCTTGGAATTTTACCTCTATTAGCACCAAATATACTAGGGTTGCATAAAGCAACACATTCACAAAGAATGTCTTGACAAAGGGTGACAAAATAATTCAGATATCATTTTGAACCAATTTTAGTCAAGTTTTTAGAGGTTGTGATAGATTTAGGTTCAATTTTAATTTCAAATTAATGTTGATTAATATGCTGTTAGCCTCAAAATATTGAGCCAAACAAGAATGCTCGGTCATATGTTTATTATGTATCGTATTTTAGAACGTTGTAATAGGTAGTATATTAGTCGTGTTATTACGGGCTTAACTTTAAGCTAAGGTTCATTAATAAGTAACCAAAGCCCAAAAGGAAAGCCCGACCCATGATCATATAGCCCATTAAGCTACATGTAAGCAAAGGCTATATAAACCCTTCCTAGCATGTTAGGAAGGGTGTTGGTCATTTCATTTTCTCTAATCTAATATTCCACAAGTTTCACCAACCATTTTCTCTCTACTTTCTCTCACTACTTTCTCTCTCTAGAATTCTTCTCATTTCTACCTTTCTTTCTTTAATTCGTGTGTTATAACATCACATATTTGGGACAACAATTGGTATCAATCGCCATGGGGTAGTTTTGTGATTGGTTGTTGTGTTTTTCATATGATCCGTTTGATTTGATCCATTTTTCTTCCTCGAATTCAAGATTTTTCTTGTTTTTGATTGTGTTTCTTAATCGTATAACTTCTTTAATCTTGTTGTAGAGATTTGGTTGTTTTGGTTTGGTTAAAAACACGATCTTGTTGCCTAAAAGTTGCTAAATTTGTTGCCTAAAAGTTGCTAAAATCGTTGCCTAAAAAGTTGGAAAAAAGGTCCCTTATTGCGACAGCTTGAATTTCGGAAAAGGTAAGTACGGTTTCGATCGCAATAACCCTAGGGTTTTACTTTGCGATCAGTATTGCGATAGCCCCCTTATTCCGATCTGGTCATTCCGATCGTTATTGCGATCTGGATTGCGACGGATTTTAAGGCAATCTTGAAACGTTACTCTGCCCACATTGCGACAGCCACTTTGCGATCTGGGATTTCGATAGGTACGCATTCCGATCTAAGGATTCCGATAGGTACACATTGCAATCTGAATATTCTGATCTGGGATTTCGACAGCCACATTCCGATCTGGTATTTCGACAGGTGCACACTGCGATCTAAAGGACATTCCGATCTAAGCAACATTCCGATGGACATTCCGATGGCACATTCCGATGGACATTCCGATGAACTGTTTGGCTAAAATTTTGTTTGAGTATTTTTTAGACTTAGCCACCATCTAGACTAGTTTCGGAAAGTAGTTTACACGAAGATTAAAAAAAAAAAAAAAGAGTTAAAATTTTTAGGTCAAGTAAAATCAAATTTTTTCCATACTAGTTTTAGGAATTTCTAGCTCAATTTCAAAATTTGGTGATTACAATTTTTTTAGGTCTACCGTTTTGTCGGACTGAGGAATTTATTGTCGGGCTGAGAAAAAATCGCAATTTTCGGAATTTCAACAACCAAACAATCACAACACAACTACTTAAGATCCACATTCGATTCATCATTTCAGAGAATATTGAGATGGATTCTACTGCCGAATATCGTGTGACGAACAACAACATAATGGTGGCAGGTAACAAAGAAAGACCACCAATGCTTGTGTCAGGTCGATATGATCAATGGCAATCCCGTTTTATACGTTACCTTGACACAAAACCTAACGGTGATGCTTTAAGGCAATGTATTTTGGAAGGACCCTATAAACTCTCAAGGATTCAAGTTCCTGCAGTACCAGCCACAGACACAAGTGATGCACAACCCGCATATGAACGTGATGAAAAGAGGACCGACCTCACCCCAGAGAACCGTGCGTGGTTTGATGCAGAGAAGGAAGCAATCTACTTAATTCTCAGTGGCATTGGAGATGAGATTTACTCTACGGTTGACGCATGTCCTACTGCTCAAGAAATGTGGACAGCCATTGAAAGATTGCAACAAGGTGAATCACTTAACAAACAAGATGTGAAAACTAAGATGTTCTGGAACTTTGGCAAGTTTACATCAAAGGATGGGGAATCAATTGATTCTTATTACTCCCGGTTCTACAAGATGATGAATGATATGACCCGAAACAACTTGCAAGTTTCCACCATGCAAGTCAATGTCCAATTTCTACAGCAACTTCAACCAGAGTGGACACGGTTTGTCACCTTGGTGAAACAACAACAAAAATTAGACGAAGTTTCATATCACAAGCTCTTTGACATCTTGAAACAATACCAAAATGAGGCAAATGAACTACGAGCTGAACGAGTAGCAAAGATTTCCAATCCACTTGCTTTGGTGTCTACCACTCAACATTACCCAGAATATCACTCCCGTACTTCAAAGACCTACTCTACTCAATCATCATCACCACGATCATCCATTGTCTCCAAGTCACATGTTCCAACACGATCCCGAGGCAAAGAAGTTGCAAGAGCACCATCACCCATACCTGAGCAATCATCCGAAGAAGACAGCGATGAAGAAGTAGCTCAAAGGGATAGGGAATTCAAGCAACAAATGGCTTTCGTTATGAAGCAATATAAGAAGATCTACAAACCCACCAACAACAACCTTCGAACATCTTCAAACTCGAGGAACACCCATGCACAGAGTCCTCTAAGGTATGACACACGAAGACGTGTTGAGAGTCCTCCAAAGTATGATCGACAACCTAAGTATGATAATCAGAGGGTGGCTACTGTTGTTGGAAATAGGGAAACTGTTGGTACTCAAGTTGTGCAACAAAGTGGGATTCAGTGTTTTAACTGCAGAGGTTTTGGGCATTTGGCCAAGGAATGCAGGCAGCCAAAGAGGGTTAAAGATTATGGTTATCATAAGGAAAAGATGCTGTTGTGCAAGAAAATGGAAGCTGGAATCAAGTTATCAGCTGAGGAAGGAGAAATGCTTGACGACACAGATGATGAACTCTCCGACCAAGAACTCGAGGCACATTATTCATACATGGCAAAGATTCATGAGGTCCTTAACGTCACTGAAGATGACAATGGTCCTATCTTTGATACCGAGCTAATTGATAAGGTACAAGATGATGCTGAATATAATGTGTTTGGTGATACACATGAGCATAGTGATCTACCAACAACAATTACTGACACGTGTATGATGGAAACGGTTGATAGCAATACCACACCCGATTCATCAAACATGTGCAATAATGAGTTTGAGGATGATCAACATGCAAATGAGTATGATGACGAGGAGCGTGTCGCGCTTGCTAATTTAATTGCTAGTTTACAAAAAGATGTCAATGAAAATAGAAAGAATCAAAAGCAATTAAAGAAGGCAAACGCAGCGCTCACTCAAAACTTTGAAGAATGCAAAGCCGCTCTTATAAAATCTAGTGAGACTATTGATAATTATATGGCTGAGCTTCTTCAAAAGACCAACGAGCTTGAGGGGTACAAAAGTCGTGTCATCAACGTTAAAAAGGACGATTTTGAAAATAAATACAATGAAGCTCTTGCTTTGTTAACTAAAGAAAAACGTCAATTTAATGTTTTATTAAGTGATGAACGTCAAAAAACGTATCTTGCCACAACAAAAGTTAATGAACTTGAACAAAGACTTTCTATGAACACCACCGATTCTGCTAAAATTCTTGACGAGAAGAAACAAGAGGTTGAAACATTAAAACAAGATTTCAAAAATAGACAAAGCAAAGATACTGAAAAAGTAAAGGATCTCGAAGAACAAGTCGATTTTTTGAAAAAAGTTGTTTATAATACACATGACTCTATTCAAACCGTAAGAATGATAGCACCTCGGTCGTTTTTCAAGGGTCAACCTAGCTTTGCCACCCCCAAGTACCTCGAACAAGCTCAAGCTGCAAACCCCCATTTATATCTTGACGAGTCCGAATGGACCAATCATGATTGCCCTGTAGCTAACCTCGATAGTGAAGAGACGTCCCTTTGGGATGAGGAGAGTAGATCACCGGTCAATAAAGATTTTGTGAAACCATATAACTATGCTTATGAAAACAGTCTTTATGGTCTTTTCACTCCACAAAAACAGAAGTCTCGTGAGGAATTATTTTTAGAATGCAAACAAAAAAGAATTCAATGGAAAAAAGCTTTTGCCACTAAGAGGAAAACTAATGTTTTTAAATATATTAATTATTTGCCTCTAGATGCTTCTAAAAGCAAAAGTAGAAAAATACTTGGTTTTCTTAAACACCACGTTAATAATATTCAATCAATTGTTGAAAGCGATTGGGAGAAACGTCAAAAGGATAAGTGGAAAATCGAGATTCCTCACGACATAACTGTGCTTGTGAAAGAACTTTTAATACCAAATACGAAGATAATAAAAGAACATGTTCTTGAGTTTGAAAATTTAATTCAGTCTGAAATGTTTGATGATTTGAAATATGTTGAGTCTCTTGAAAAAGAAATTGATGACCTTCAAAATGACAAATTAGAATTTTCAATCGAATATGATCTACTCTTAGAAGAATGTCTCTCCAAAGATATTTTGTGTGTTACTCTTCAATCTTGTGCTGATATCGATGAATATTCTGATGTTGCATGCAAATATCTTGATAAAATCAAAGAGTGTGAGCGTCTTGAACTTGAGCTTTCGAAACATAAAGAAAATGTTGATAAAAAGGCTTTTGAGTTACTTCAACACAAAACTGATTTCCTTCAAAAACATTGTCATTCTCTTGAACTTGCTTTGCAAAAAGACGTTGGTAGTTTTCCACATGATAATAAATTGCAGGAAAAACTTTACCAAACGTTTCGTGAAATGAACGAACAGAATTTGGAAATTAAAGGGTTGAAAGCTCAGTTACAAGACAGGGACAGAGCGATAGCAGAGTTGCAGAAACTCATTTCTAAGATGGGTGGGAAGATTGTGGAACCTAGTGTTAAGAAACCTGTTGTAAGACAACCCAATGCTCAAAAAGTGACTAGACCCTCTGAGTTGGGAAAACCATCTGTTTTCTCTAATTCTGCATTTGCAAAACCTGCGTTTGCCCCCAAGACGGATGGGAAGGATAGGTTACCACAAAACACTCTCAAAACAAATATTCGATCACAAAGCATTAAGAACACAAATGTGGTTAAACCAGGTATGTATAGATTGACCACTAAACCCACACAAAACAAAGAAAGTCAATCACCTCAGACTTCTAGAAACACTAATAGACGTGTGTCTTTTACTACAGGAGTAGTCCCCACTGCTAGTGTTAGCCGGCCCCAGCTTAAGAGCACTCGCATGAATGAAAAGGTCTGGCAAAACAAAAGTCAAGGGAAGATGAAGGAAGTAGAAGAACACCCTAGGATTTTCAATGTTTCTAAGAATAAAACGTCTGTAATCGCGTGTAATGACGATTTGAATGATTCGACTTTGAATACTATGAAAGTTAAGTTTGTTTGTGTGAAATGTGGAAAGTGTGCTAATGCTAATCATGCTATGTGTGTTTCGAATAATGTCAAAGGCGTAGAAACTAGAACTAAGAAGCAAACTGTGATGCCTATTAGTGCTAGAAAACCCAAACGCAAAGTGAACCATTCTGGTGCAACCCCCCCTAAGAAAAGTATTGCATCAGACTCCACCACTAAGTACCCTAGAAGCAGAATTAGGGAATTATATGAGTCTGCTAGCAAGCCTTGGAAATGGTGGTTTGCTAACCAATGTCCTCCAGGATATAAATGGATGCCTAAGGTTAGGACAGAAAATGTGACTACGAGCGTTAGTGTGCCTCTAAGTGATAAAACTAGGGAAACTAATGAATCGGAAATCACAACTAACATGGAATCCAATTTAGCAAATGCTACATCGTGTTCTAATTCTTCTGCAGGTGATCGAAGTAATTCTCTTCATAATGGACTCCGGATGCACGAAGCACATGACGGGGAATCTCAAGCTTCTAATTAACTTCGTGGAGAAGTTCCTGGGTACGGTCCGATTCGGAAATGATCAATTTGCACCGATCCTAGGATATGGAGACTTGGTTCAGGGGAATATCACTATCAAAAGGGTTTACTACGTTGAAGGGCTCAATCATAATCTTTTCTCGGTTGGTCAATTCTGTGATGCGGATTTGGAGGTTGCTTTTAGAAAGAAGACATGTTTTGTTCGTGATTATGATGGGAATGACTTACTTACCGGAACACGGGGTACTGATCTCTACACTATTTCACTACAAGACTCCACATCTTCAACTCCAATCTGTTTCATGGCTAAAGCTTCAACGACTCAAGCTTGGTTATGGCATCAACGTTTATCTCATCTTAACTTCGATACCATCAACTTGCTTTCTAAGAAAGATATTGTGCGAGGCCTTCCTAACTTGAAATTCATCAAAGATCATCTTTGTTCTTCTTGTGAGCTTTGTAAAGCTAAACGGAGTAGTTTCAAGACAAAGACTACACCGAGCTCTAAAGGACGGTTAGATCTTCTTCATATAGATTTGTGTGGTCCTATGCGTGTTCAAAGTATCAATGGGAAGAAATACGTTATGGTAATTGTCGATGACTACTCAAGGTACACATGGACTCACTTCTTGAGATCCAAGGATGAAACACCCGATGTTCTCATCAGCTTCCTTAAAGTAATACAACGTGGTCTTCAAGCTCAAGTTAAAGTGGTTCGTACTGACAGAGGTACTGAATTTTTGAATTCAAAACTGAGAAACTATTTTGAAGCTGAAGGAATTGAACATGAAACATCTGTTGCTCGAACACCCGAACAAAACGGCGTTGTTGAAAGATGAAACCGTACTTTAGTTGAGGCTTCTCGAACATTATTATCTGCTTCAAAAATTCCACTATACTTTTGGGCCGAAGCCGTGTCAACTGCATGCTACACACAAAACCGCTCCTTAGTTATCCCAAGACACGAAAAGACACCATATCACATAATTAATGATCGCAAACCTTCACTCAAACACCTTCATGTTTTTGGATGTACGTGTTACATTATTCGAGATGGTGAAAATCTGGACAAGATGAAAGAGAAAGGTGATGCATGCATTTTAGTGGGATATGCAACTCAGTCTAAGGGATACAGAGTATACAACAAGAGAACAAAATTGATAGTCGAGACTATTCATATCAGATTTGATGAATTACAAGAAATGGCACTTGAACAAAGCAGTTTAAGTCCCGATCCACAACGACAAACGACTTTCGTTCACAACCGCACGGAACTCGGAACTCAAGACCACAGCAATGAACCGTCAAGTTCAAAGCTGGTTCCTGAACATGTTCCTAGAGCAAATATGACAGTGGACACGACACTTGAAGAGTTGGAAATGTTATATGGACCAATGTATGATGAATATTTCACGGGGGAGAAACAAGTTGCATCGAAGTCTTCCGCTGTCACTCATGATAAAAATGATGATACCTATCATCATCAACAAAAGGATACAACTTCATCTACTTCAACACGGGTTGTTGCAGATTTACTTCCTCAGAATATCACATTAACAATCGATCCTACAACATCCACAACTACTGTCATTGCTCCAGAGAACACACATCAAGCAGACGATGCATTATCTGACGAAGACGAATTTATCAACCCATTCGGTACACCGGTACACGAAACTGGAGAGTCTTCTACTCGCCATGTTGATCCGTCAAATATGCATACGTTCTACCAACGACATCCTTCAACACATCATTGGACCCGAGATCATCCTTTGGTTCACGTAATTGGAAACCCTTCACAGCCTGTTCGCACAAGACGACAACTTGAAACCGATGGTGATGTTTGTATGTTCGCACTCGCCGTGAGTACAGCTGAACCGAAAAACATCAAAGAAGCCATGGCTGATCATGCTTGGATTGAATCGATGACGGATGAACTTCAACAATTTGAAAGACTTAAAGTCTGGGAACTTGTTGACAGACCATACGATATAACACCATTAAATCTTCGATGGATCTGGAAAAACAAGATGGATGAAGAGAACACGATCATCAAGAATAAATCTAGACTAGTGGCTAAAGGGTATGGCCAGAAAGAGGGAATTGATTTTGATGAATCATTTGCACCAGTTGCTCGGATGGAAGCAGTCATGATTTTTCTTGCTTATGCTGCACATAAGGGATTCACTGTCTATCAAATGGACGTAAAGACGGCATTTCTTAACGGTCCTTTGAAGGAAGAAGTCTATGTCACGCAGCCGGAAGGATTCGTTAATCCTCATTATCCTGACAAGGTTTATCGTATCCACAAAGCACTCTATGGACTCAAGCAAGCTCCAAGGGCGTGGTACGACGAGCTCTCAAAATTCCTGGTATCCAAAGGTTTCTCAAAAGGTTCCATTGATCTAACTTTGTTCACTTATAAATATGGGGATGACATTTTGCTTGTGCAAATTTATGTTGATGACATTATTTTCAGGTCTACAAACCCAAAACTTTCAAAATGGTTTGAAAAAGTAATGCACAGCAAATTTGAAATGTCTATGATGGGCGAACTAAAATTCTTTCTAGGAATTCAAGTTCACCAATCCCCAAGTGGTATCTTTATAAACCAAGCTAAGTATTGTCAAGAGATAATCAAAAAGCATGGTATGACTTCATGTGACCCCGTTGGGACACCATTATCAACCACACCGCTAGATGCTGACTTGGAGGGAAATGCCATCGATCAAACGAGATATCGTTCCATGATTGGTTCCCTCATGTACTTGACAGCAAGCAGACCTGATATTCATCATGCTACATGTTATTGTGCACGATATCAAGCACGACCCACTGAAAAGCACCTCAAGGAGGTTAAACGGATCTTTCGGTACCTCAAGAATAACATTCATTTGGGACTCTGGTATCCGAGGGAAACCGGTTTCTTTCTAACGGCCTATTCAGATTCTGATCATGTAGGGTGTCTTGATACACGAAAAAGTACTTCTGGTGGTGCACAATTTCTAGGTCAAGATAAGCTTGTGGGATGGTCTTCCAAGAAGCAGGATTGCACGTCACTTTCATCAGCCGAAGCGGAGTATGTGTCTCTATCTGCGTGTTGTGCTCAAGTTCTTTGGATGAGAACACAACTCACGGATTATGGCTTCCACTTTGATAAAGTACCTATGTACTGTGACTCAAAGTCGGCCATAGCCATCTCCTGCAATCCGGCACAGCATTCCCGCACGAAGCACATCGATGTCAGATACCACTTCATAAAGGAACAAGTTGAAAGAGGTATCGTTGAATTATACTTTGTTGGAACGGATTACCAATTAGCCGACTTGTTTACGAAAGCTCTGTCGAAAGATAGGTTTGAGTACCTCGTTAGGCAAATTGGTATGAGATGTTTGACACCAGCAGACCTGGAGATTCTGGCAAAGGTGCCTGCTTGATTTATCTATCAAACATCAACTTGTAAATATCTTTGAAAAAGCAAAATACAAAAATATAAAACACATAAAAGCAAAACACAAAATTAAAAAAAAATCTTTCAAAATCCAAAAATATTCTTCTCGAAATGTCTTTCAGTATCGATAATATGGACGTGCCTAGAAATGTCGCTCAATAACGACACGGGTGTGTACATAAAGCTCGAATAAAAGTTGTAAATATTTTTCAAAACATGTCATTTCTTCTTTTAATAAAGGAAATTGTCTATTTTGGACAAATATTTCCAAACAACGGGTAGAGCAATCTATCACGGGTTGAGCTTGTCACAAAACATTCAACGTTTTGAGCTCAACACAATGGCTTGTAATTACTTTCAGATTGCAACCCGGAACTATATTCACGGGGGAGTGTACGATTTCGTGCTCTTACCCTTAGCAAAAGAAGTTAAATCTTCTTACACTTGAGTGGATTCGTCAAGACATTCAAAGTCTATGAACTCAAGTTTATGCTTTAGAAAAACCTCTTCGACAAAAAGAATTGATTTTTCAAAAAGCGTTGAACACAATTTTTTCCAAGAATTTTTCAATGATTATTCAAAATCTTTCAAAAATTGTGTGTTCAACAACTCCCATCCTCAAAAAGCGAAATGTGGATCATATCCTCACAATGACAATTCAATTGGATCAACTTTTGAGGGGGAGCATTTTAACTTCATGCAAAAGCTTAACACATCTTTCTCCCAGAGATTTCAAGACTATTTTTTCAAAATATATTTTAATCAAATTTGGTATCTCTAATATCAAAAGATTTTATATATTAGAGATAGGGGAGAAAATGTGATTAAAATGTGATCTAATATAAGACTCAAGCACTTTAACTCTTACCTACATGTGCGAAACACTTTCGATTATCGATGCACATGTGAAGGGGGAGCATTTCTGAAACGACAAAACTAGCAAGGTGTTAAATGTTTTTCAAACACTTTGTTAGAATTTAAAGTGGTTTTCATGGTTACGATCAAATACCCACAACATCTTTAATTCATGACGTTATTGGTGTCAAAAGGGTGGTTAGGCTTAAGTCCTATGATCCAACCAGAACCGGAGGGATCTTCCCAGGGACAATCCAATAGATTATTAGAAGTCCTTAGGAAAGATGGAGTAGAATGTGAACGTAGCTGAATGCCGACTAAGTACTGATGCTAGCACTGGAACAATCACAACAAGGTGCTAGTAATGATGTCTTGGTAAGCATTGAAGGGGTTGAAGAATGAAAAAGAAATGTAAGGATAAAGGGTCTAAAGAAAGAAGCCCTCCATACAACTTAGGCAGAAACCGGGTCAACTCATCATGGACCCAGTGATGTAAAGCACAACCCTTTCCTAGCTACTCAGGCTTCTCTCAAAAGAAGTTTGTTTTATTGTCACGGAGAACAACATGACTACTATTGACTTTCTCACTTCGAGATAGTTGATATTGAATAGGTGGCATCTGCTCCAGCCTCCGACCACTAAAAGTGCACAAATCGAGTCTAGAGCCAAGAGATCAATCAAATCTCGTTAGGACACACGGATGAAGATCAACAGAGTCCTACGCTATATCCTTGCGATATTGCTAGAACACTCAGAGTGATACTACTTAGTATTCACAATGATGAGTGGAAATCCTTCCAGTGTTAACACCAAACAGCACTGCGGTAGGTCATATGTAAGATTCTTTATGAATTGAACATGTGTAAAACTAAAAAGCAACAGTGGTTTGATTCTTAATTGATTCAAACTCGTTTCAGGTTTCTACGCAATATCTTTATGGTCTTGCCAGAACATTCAGAGTGATATTTATTAATATTCACAGTGACGAATGGAAATCCTTCTAGCGTCAACATCAAACAGCGCTACGGTAGGTAACTTGCGAGATTCTTATGAATCAAGCTTGTGTCAACTGGAAAGCAACAATGGTAAGATTCTTAATGAATCAAACTTGTTCCAGGAATTTAAATTGACGACTTTAATCAAGTGGATATTTATCCAATTGATTCACTCTTTATGTTCGCAGTCTTGCTTTGAGACGGTCGAGTAAAGAGAACGGCTAGTACAGCCGTGAAACCCTGTCAAGGAGATTCTTAATTGAATCTACCTGATCACAGGTACAATATTTAATATCGTATAACGGTCTTCACCGACCGGAGGTAAAACGCTACCGATTTAGGACGAATGTCAAAGCCATTCAGTCCGTGTCTATGTTTTGTCTCGAGAAGGTGGCATCACGGTGTACTCAGCAAAGTCAAAGATTCAGAAACCACATACTCATGCCTAAAGACATATTCAACAATTAATAGTGTGAGCATGTGAATGAAGACAAAAGATCGCAAGATGGCAAAGACAAGTCAAGGATGATTTGAAGATCTCAATCTTAAAGACAAAGTCGAAAGACAACGACAAAGGCTCAAAGATCACAGCATGAAGGAACAAGACTACTATTATACGTTCAAGACTCCTTTATGGAGAGATTAGTAATCTCTACAAATTTCCTAAATGACCAAAGGTTTATGACCTCTCATTGGGGGAGATTGTTAGCCTCAAAATATTGAGCCAAACAAGAATGCTCGGTCATATGTTTATTATGTATCGTATTTTAGAACGTTGTAATAGGTAGTATATTAGTCGTGTTATTACGGGCTTAACTTTAAGCTAAGGTTCATTAATAAGTAACCAAAGCCCAAAAGGAAAGCCCGGCCCATGATCATATAGCCCATTAAGCTACATGTAAGCAAAGGCTATATAAACCCTTCCTAGCATGTTAGGAAGGGTGTTGGTCATTTCATTTTCTCTAATCTAATATTCCACAAGTTTCACCAACCATTTTCTCTCTACTTTCTCTCACTACTTTCTCTCTCTAGAATTCTTCTCATTTCTACCTTTCTTTCTTTAATTCGTGTGTTATAACATCACATATTTGGGACAACATATGCACATAAGGATAAATCCTTAGATCAACATCATGAAACATTCATGAAGGAAGCAAGTACAATGACAAATAAAACTAACTAATACATAGCTAGCTTAACATTAAATCTAGATGAGTAGTCTTCTTTGGCTTGGTTTTGTTGAAAACACTTATTAAGAAAACTCATCATTCATCTCCTAGGAGGAGGCATGGAGAACAAGGCAAGCAAGAACTCTTGCAACCTCCTATGTATTACAAACATATCCATCCTAAGGTTATGGATGATGTAGTGGTTGTAAAGACAACATGGACAACTAGGACCATGTGTTTGTTAAAACCCATAGTATGGATCACCCAAAAGGAGGGAAAGTGGAACACCCAAAATTGGAATGTTTGAGTTGGGTGGAGGTGGAGGAGGCATGTTCTCCAAGGGTGATGTGGGTGAGAGTGGGGCATGTTCCCTAAAGGGGAAATGGGTGAGTGTAGAGGTATGTTCTCAGAGGTTGGTGAAATGGGTGAGTTAGGAGGGGTAAATGGTGAAGTCACCAAGGTGTCATCAAAGTCATTCACAAAAGGAATGCTTTGGATTGGTTGGGGTTGTGTGGTCACATCCAAGGGTGCACTTGGAGTGAAGGGTGAAGAAAGCTCATTCATTCTTGAGTTAAATGAAGAGGAGGTAGAACCAATGGAGTGGTTAGTACCATGGGTGGATGATGTCTTGCATGGTGCAAGGGGTAGTGAAGGTGATGAAGAAATGAGGATAGGAACCATCTCATTCTTAGGTGTGTGGAAGGGTGAGGAGTTAGGCTTGGCTACCTTAATCCTTATTTTGAGTGTTTTCCTTGGGGTGGAGGTCTTGGAAGTGTTTGAGGTTTTGGTACAAACCATGGTTGTTTAAGGGTGGTTTAAGGGTTAGGGAAGGATGTTTTGATGTGTGAAGAACATGACTAACCAGGTGGGTTTAAATGGGTGAGGGGATGATCCAAACTAGTAATGGGTTAAAATCATTTTAGGTGAATAATGAATTTAGGTAACCTAGTTTAGGAAATGTGCAGTTTATTACAGAAAATCATGCAGTGTTTACACAGAATTAAGAAAACAGTGTAAAGCAAAAGATGTTGTCGTGCACAGTGGCCGGCGGTTCCTTATCTAGGACCGGCGGTTCCTTATCGATAAGGATCCGCGGGTCGATATGGAACCGCGACCAGAGGTCTGTCAAAAATTTCACATCCCAAATTTTGATAAACCCAGATTTTTACCAAAGGATTCACAAGCCAAAGTTAACTACAGATCATAATCTAATAAGCTAACTATCATAAGGCATGCACAAAGCTATGTAAGTCACAAACATACTAGCATAAACAATATTTAGGATCAAATATAATAGCAATCCAAACATGTAGCATAAGTTAATACACAACCAAATGAAGGAAAGTAAGTCAAGAAATCATCCTAGATGAGTGTTGCAAGTAACCATGAGCATAACATCTAATTCCTTGATTCACTTCTGAGACGTTCTCGAAGAAGATGATTGAGATAAAATTGATAGTCGAAATCAACTTCATGGGAGGACAAAATGGAGATTGAAGAGGACATGAAGTTATTAAAATTGGAGGGAGGGTTGCTAGAAGACTCTTCTTGAGAAGTATTTTCGACTTGACACGAGTTCTCATTGATCTCGGGTGAAATGTTCCCTTGAATGGGAGCCATGACACGATCAACGGAGTGATAAGGAGAGGAAAGAAAAGACGGAAAGTCAAAAAGAACTCTTCTAAGAAGACGAGAAAGAAGCATTCCGAATGGAAGACTTGACTTAGGCTCAAGAAGAACAAATTTAATTCTTCTAGCTATGAAAAATGCGAGATTGTAAGGAGTTGTAGTAGCAACACAATACAACATATGTGCAAGACAAGCGGGTACTAAGTCCCGATTCCCATCTAGACACATTGCATTTTCCCTAACGATTTCAGCCCAAGGAATCATGAAATCATTAAGATCGCTAGTAAGTAATTCCCAAGGGGAGAGAGTTCGAACGACTCCTTGAGATTTACCAAGAATATGATGTTCACGAAGTTTAGAAAAGACATGAATGATGTCCGAAGACGATGGAAGCACAGTCACATAATGAGCATCAATAGGGGCCGATTCTAAAGAGTCAATACTCCAAGCATCGGTGAATCGACATTGACCATCAGATGGCACTCCAAATATATTACCGAATTCTTCAAGAGTGTAAATAATGATTTTCCCCATTATGGAAAATCGTATAGATAAACCATTATTGATGCCTATCAATGTAAATGAGCTAAAAAACTCCATAAGAAACAAAGGAAATATTGGCTCATCAATATCAAGAAGACAATCAAACCCAATAGACTTAAACATGAAGCGAATAAACTCATTTGCGAAATTGGAACAAACGATGCGTCCTTCATGGAAACAACGATGTTCAAGAGACTTAGACGAGTTTTTGAGAGAGTGAATCAAATGAGGGTAAGGAGAAGAGGGCATGTATGCTCGTGTTCGTTCATGATCTTTTTGATATCTTGAAGACATGACAAGTACCTAAACACGAAAATATCTTTCCAATCACTCATATGAAAAATTAAAATCAACAAACAAAAAATATGAGAATGTGTTATATCAATTTCTTGACAAACATAGGATTGAACCCATATCATTCTCATGTTCACAATGTGTCTATTCCATCATTAACCGAGAACACATGATCTATGTTAGATCAACAATGGATTAGAACATTGGTTTTTCAAAACAAGGTTTTTAGGTAAGCATAAACAATGTCATTTCCTACTTGTTCATGGGTTCATCTCAAATCCATCTTTTAACCAAAATCATTTAGCCTAAATTCGGATTTGTTCTACAAGTGGGTTTTAGTGAAATCTTAATGAATATGAACCTAAGGAATCATAGTAAAATAACCATGTCAACCCACATTCCTATTAAGGTTTTAATTCAATTTCAATTTTAAAAATCCCCAATTATGAAAGGATGAACCCTAGAACAAAATAAATGAAATTGAAAGAAAATACTTACAATTAATTGATGTTAGATGAAGGATGAGTGAAACCCACAACTTAGAATCAATTAATTTGAGTGATTGAAGGTTTTGGAAGCTTTAACAATGGTGGAAAAAGGGTAAACCGTCGGCTGTGTGTTTTTGGGAGAGAGAGGGTTTGGTTTGAAAAAGAATAAAATAATCAAACTGGCGCTCTGACACACTTTACTGTCCGTGGTACCTTATCGATAAGGAACCGCGGGTTTGAGCCGCCTAGATAAAGAACCGCCTACAGAGGCTGGTTTTTATCAATGAAAAACGCCAAATTTTAAAAACCAAAGTTTTTCTAAAATACTTAAATATATATCATGAGCCTTTTAGAATATCACTGGATCATCATAACACTAAGCAATATGCCTTAACGAAG
The DNA here is from genome assembly GCA_025667525.1 of Glebionis coronaria. Classification (NCBI taxonomy): domain Eukaryota; kingdom Viridiplantae; phylum Streptophyta; class Magnoliopsida; order Asterales; family Asteraceae; genus Glebionis; species Glebionis coronaria. The sequence continues at coordinate 178,369,785 of CM046874.1, forward strand.
GATTACGAGTTAAATCGAGATCGAAAAGAACTGAAACGGACAAACGACTACTCGTAGCAAAACGGCAAAGTGGAGAGAAGTCAAGGGAAGTGAATCAAGACTAGGACCAATTCTCAAGGGATTAATGACAATCTTCAAATAGTGGTAACGAAGAGCTTGTGTCATATATAGTGGTTTAAGACGTGCCTTTCCGGCGAAACATTAAACGGCTTTGGTAATGAATAAACACAAAGCAATTATTCAAGTATAGACTAAGATCACTTTCAATAATAGTCTTAGTTTAAACGAAAATATGAGCAAGGTATTAATTCACTTTCTCTCCCACAAAGGGCCTACTAACCGTATGGGTGCAAACCATGGAGATCATGCTTGATACTTTAAGCTACTACTAACTCACTCTACATCACCATAGTGAGTCAAGTATCCAAGCAATGAAGGTTTGAGAGGATAAAAGAAAAGAATCACAAACCATAAATAAATGTCAAGGCAAGGATGCCAAGAGCAAGCACATAGTCAAGTAATGATCAAAAGAATGATCAAAGGGCGTGTGGAAGAACGAAAGCGTACCTTGGCCACAAAGAGCAATCCATCAAGGAATCAATGCTATGCCCAACAATGACTATGATGAGTACTAAGTCTTCAAGGACTAGTATCATTCCCAATCATCATTCAAAGATATTGAAGATCAATGAAGATGAGTCTTCTACTTGTGCAAGTAACTCAATACACAACCAATTAAGTGATTGATCTTCATGAGTACCTACACAAAGCAAGATGCAAACTAGTAGATACATTTCAATAGTATATCTAAAATGCATAAAGGCTACTAATCTAAAGTGGGATGCAATATTATCAACTAAAGGACCTATTTTTCAAACACAAAATAGTTTTGACCAAAGAGAAACTTTAGTACTACTTGACCTTCTAATTTGAGGAGACAATGGATCGATCCAAGTTTCAAAGTACAATATACTTCAAAGATCTTGAGTGACCATCGCTCTGATACCAATTGTAGAAATTAGAAGGGGGGGTTGAATAGTTTCTCTTCGATTGGTGACCAAATTAAAATTACTTTCAATTTTGTTTGTATCAAAACTATCTTTTGTTTAAAGCTAAGTTTCATAATGATTAGGTTCAATTCAAATGCACTAGAAAAGATAATAGGTAAGTGTAATGATAATGAAATAAGTAAAGAGTAAGGAAGGAGACAACCTAGTGGGAAGACACCAAGATTTATAGTGGTTCGACAGCGAGGCTCTATCCTCGTTTCTAATCCACTCCTCGAGTACACCTACTCGAGATTTCCACTATATCCACAAGCTCCCTTCTCGGCGGAGAAAACCTTACATCGTTGCTTACATTATTTTCCGACACTAAGCTAAATGTCGAGACCTAATCTTTAGCTAGGACCAATCTACACAACGTTGCCTACTTCACAATTTAACGACACAAGGCTAGATGTCGAGTTGTAATCTTAAGGTAGAACCAATCTTCACGATGTTGCCTACTTCACCATTTAACGACACAAGGCTAGATGTCGAGTTCTAATCCAAAGCAAGAACCAATCTTCACGACTCTTCACTTTGAAGCTAATTGAGAACTTCACACAACACAACTACTAATCACTTTCAAGTTTAGTGAGAACTCACAAGACACAACCACATCACTTTATAGTTTAGTGATAACTACTAATCAAATCTATTACAACTCAACTAGACTTGTCCAAGTACACACATGTAGCTTGGATTTACACAACACAAATCCAAGCAAACACATATGCAATGGATGTACACAACAAATCCAAGTATCCACAAATAACTTGGATGAACACAACTAGTCCAAGTATTCATAAATACATTGGATTGACCTAAAACAAAAAGGGTATCATGATGAATATGACTAGCTCATAGATTCATCTTTATCACAACACTAGTGAGTGAGTGATCTTCTCATTGGACAAGGTAAAGGAGGGGATCAACAGGATAATCATATGTAAACATCCTTAACACTTTAAGTGATCATTTACTAATGATTATACTATAGAAAATAGAAAGAGGGCTGAGAAAAACGTCCAAGAGGCTTGATAGAAAATGAGATTTGACCCACTATTTAAAGGAGACAAAGTATAACGGATATATAACGGCTACTTTGCGCGGTACCTTATCTCGCCCGGCGGTTCCATATCGCTAAGGAACCGCGTAAGTACTTAAGGTACCGCCACTAGATTACGCTCCGTTTTTTGTCTTTTAGTGTGGTAGGAATATTTGAGGTATTTGAAGCCTTCAAAGGATATTCTAACAACATTTGGAATATGCTATTTTCAAATTTTCATTTTCCATTTTAATAAAACATTTTCTAAAAAAGTAAGTTTATTAAAAAGTCTTTTGTCATATTAACAAAAGTGAGTTTTAAGAATAATCATTTTGATGATCACTAAGTATGATTAAGAAAGGTTAGTGATATGATTATTACCTTGATGATAGTGTTAGTTAAATAATTCATTTTGTGTTTTACACTAGTTGTGTTGTATGGTTTGTTGTGATCAAAACTAAGAAAGATTAGTTAACACTAATAATGTTTTTAGGCATCACTTGCATTAACAGAATCGAATATAGGACTTATCCCAACTATATGTTATTACTTTATGGATCTTTGTCATCAAGTAAAAACATAAATAGTTATCCTTAGACTTGAGATACTAGGAAACTGTTATGAATCTAGTGCATCTCTGTAGAATAATCTAAAGCTAAACGTAACTGGTAGCTATAAGGATTATTTTCGAAAGTATTGCAAAATTCATAAGTTTTGCTCGTAGTAAATACGGAATTTATTTCCTCCAATTTCGTTTTGGAGTTTAATACAGTTGGGCCCATCCTGGGATTAGTAAGATGTTTGTGTGGCTACACCCTAATTTGTTTTGGTAATCATGTTGAATCTGTGAACGAGAAATAGAATGGTTAATGAAAGGAATGACTGAGATCCATATCCTTATTAACGTTGTATTAGAAATAAAAGGATAATAATAACGATGCAGAATCGTTAAAAGGTTTTGTCCAGGAGATCTTACTCGAGTTGTACTAGAGGCATTGCTATGTGTAACTAGACGTTAGTCAATGTAATCACGATATTTGAAATATGTCCATGTGGGACTGTATGTTTATGGACTTATATTTCATAGTCGTGTGATAGGATCGAACTCGAGATTACGGGATTGTACACAATACGTAAAGAGTTAATTTAATTAATAAATATATTTATTGTATTTATTAATTTATTTAATAAATATATTTATGTATTTATAAATTTAACCGAGCAACTAACTATATAACCTTAACGATCGTTAATTAATTAATAGTTAAGTTCTTACGAGCGGTAAATGTATATATATATATATAAATATATATATATATATATATATATATATATATATATATATATATATATATATATATATATATATATATATATATATATATATATATATATATATATATATATATATATATATATATATATATATATATATATTAAAGGAAAGAAGGACAGAAGGTTCAGGAACACCCCCTAAGGGGTGTTTTGACCGTCGGTTAAGGCTAAAGGGGGGGGGGCAATTATTGCCTTATATTTATCTTGGGCTATAAGATGTTTAGGCCTATAAATACACCTCCTAATCCCCTCATAATCACACAACAATAATCTTTCCCCTCTTCTTTCTCTTGGTCGATCGCAAGCCCCCACCAACAAAGGGTTTCGGTTGTTTTTTCTTGGTTGATCGATTGTATATGTAATCTAGTCCTATCCCCTCTCTAGGGTTGTTGGATAGATTATTTACAAGCGTTGTTACTCGGTTTTCACGTGAAAGAATCACGGTTAGCTCGTTGTATTACCTGTGTACAAGAACGTAATATAGTCTTACTTTAGACTATATCTTGGTATAGACGGTATAAACCCGAATTGGTGATTCGTTCTTCGTCTTGTGGAATTGCTTTAGCGTAAAGGTATGTAACCCTGATTTAATTAATTATAATTGTTATTAATTATGATCTTGTTAAATCGCTTCCGCTATATGTGCTTTGATCTCGTTTAGGGTTTTATATAGTTGTTATGATACTAATAAACCTTCACTTTGCCCCTGTTGTTAAGATGGTGACCATTAAATGTCTTCTTAACCTAGATATTATGCAATCTTAGCATGTCTTTCAACTTGATATTAATAATGCTTTCTTGTATGGTGACCTTTATGAGACTGTTTACATGAAGCCACCTCAAGGATATCTTTCTGGAGGTGACAAATGGTATGTAGACTTAAAAAGTCTCTATATGGTCTTAAACAGGCACCCAAACAATGGAATGCCAAACTTAATTATGTTCATAATTAAAATGGTTTTTGTCAAAGTAAGTCTGACTATTCCCTTTATACCAAATCTCATGATGGTGTCTTTCTTGCATTACTTGTATATGTTGATGATATCATTATCACTGGTAACAACATCCTTGAAATTGAGAAGTTTAAAACTTTTTTGAGAACTAAGTTCATGATCAAGGACTTGGGAAAATTGTAATACTTTTTGGGTATTGAATTTATTGACACTGATTGTGGCATTTGTTTGAACCAAAGAAAGTATGTGTTGGACCTTCTTTTTGGGTATGGTATGCTTTCTTGTAAACCTGCTAAGACCCTTTTGGTTTCTAAACTTGATATATTAAATGAACCCACTGTTGATGATCCTTTTTTGATAATATTGTTGATTATGATGGGTAAGCTTATCTACCTGACCAATACCAGACCTGACATATCTTATGTTGTTCACTGCATAAGTCAATTTATGCACTCTCCTTTGAATTATCATCTTAAGATAGCCTTCAAGATATTAAGATATCTCAAAGGTTCTCCAGGTTTGTGCATTCACATTAAGAAGACTTCTGGCATGTTTCTTAGTGCTTATTCTGATGCTGATTGGGCTAAGTGTGTTTTCACTAGTAAATATGTTACTGGTTATTGTGTGTTTGCTAATAATAATCTTGTATCTTGGAAGAGTAAAAAACAAAATACTTTCTCCAAATCATCAACTGAAGCAGAGTATAGAGCTCTTTCTTCAGTAACCAGTGAGATTATTTGGATTCTTAAGATTTTAAATGATTTGCATTGTGATAATCTTTTGCTTGTAACCTTGTACTGTGATAGTAACTCAGCTATCAAAATAGCTTCAAATCCAGTCTTTCATGAAATAACTAAGCATTTAGAGATTGACTTGCATTTTTAAGGGAACAAAAATTCTAAATGGGGTAGTTAAAACATGTAAGGTGGATTTTGCTAATCAAATAGCAGATATCCTCACCAAAGGACTGGATAAATTACAACATAATGTCTTTGTTAAATAACTTGGAATGTTTGACATGTATAAGGTATCCGATTAAGGGGGATTTAAAACTATGGACCTAATCCGATACCTCCTTAAAATTTCAAAGACTTATTGTGGGTATTTTAATGTTTTAGTTATAACTTTGGACTACTGGTGATACAAGAGTGCAACATGGAGGACTTAAGCTGCCAAAGTGTGAAATATCACATCCCATGACTAGCTCAAGCCCAAGCCCATGTTACAAAGCCCACAACGGCTCTTTTGTCTTTGATATAACCCTAGACGCTCCTCACATTGTTCGTATCTGGGTTATTCATCTGTGTGTGTTTTCTTGGTTTATTCTCTCTTTCTAAAACATGTAACCCAGATTATTTTTTGATCTTTTTTCTTTGTAAAACTATTATCAATTAGATAATAGGATCACACCAGTGTAGCTGTGGTGATCTTTCTTCCTGTTTTGATGTTTAAACTCTTTTATTAATATAAGGTTTTGATTATGAGTTATTTATGTTATTCATATTCGTTTAATCAAGGTTTTCTTCAATTACCTTCAATAAATATCAGTAAAAATCAAATTTAAGTAGCTTGTGACAAAACTCTCATGTATGATACTTCATGCAAGAAGTTTGTGGTGGGCAATGGCGAACCCAACCTTCAATGTAGTACCTTTGTCCTTTTTTATGCCTATAATTTATAGCGGGACAAATTTTTAAGACTCTAAAAAAATTTAAAACCTTGTGCAATCGCTTATTTTGCATACCTTAAAATACGACCCTAATTATGATGTTTTTACACGTACATTTTGTTTTGTTATATGATACTGCTGATTCATTGCTTATATTAATGCTTAATGTTATGCTTCAATTGCTCATGAAATAGCACCATGTTATATATAAAAACATTAACCTGGACTTGAGATTTCCTTAACTTGTTAGTCAAAAAGATAATCTTAAAATCGACTGCTTTAATTAAATTGGCCATCAAAGTTTCACTAAATAGTTGGGTGGCGGTTCTTGGAGGTCTTGTTTGTTTAAGACCTGTCAAGGGTTCTCAGGTGAAGCAGATAAAGAGTTTAACATAACTATGCGAGGGTTCGAAGATAGCATTATGCCGCTTGATTATAATTGCACGACTCGAACCACTAACCACTAACATTTGTCGTTCTAAAAATAAAAAATAAAAAAATAAAAATTAATAAAATAAAAAGATAATCTTAAGCTTTATAGTTTTCAAGTGGAGCTAATAATTTAGCGTCTCTTTCACTTTGTCACGTTTATTTCTTTTCGTTTATGACATACATAAAGAAGGGTTTTGACTTTCGGAAAAGAAAAATAAAAGAAAAAATAAACGGATCAACATTGTCCGTACAGTAATTCAAAACCCACTGGGCCATAAAGCCTGATATTATTTCATATACTAGTAATCACGCGCCACGGAGCCGATTTTGACTTATTTATCGTATTGTTTGCTTGTCGAAGGTATTTCCCAAATTTTACAAAAACACTTAGAAATGAAGCAGAGAAATGGGTTTCAGAGAAATGAGATTGATTGAGAAATTTACTGAATTTTGCTGTTTGGTTGCGCCAGAGAATTGAAATAAAAAATAACGACGAAAAATTAATTTTTTATTTTTAATAACCATATAAATATAAATATATTGTAATGTCACACAAAATAGTTTTTTCAACTTTATAACCATGAGATGTTGCATGTAATTTGTTTATATAAATTAAAATATATATATTTTTAAAAGTTATGTGAAAGGGACTACAAAGAAAACAATAAAAAATAAAAAATAAAACTTTTTTAGAAAAAAAAAATCCATTTCTCCCATTTCTCTATAAAAATAATGGAAATGAAAAACCACCATCAAGTGGCCTAGTGGTAAGGTCCTTGATTCTCAAAGGAGAAGTCAAGGGTTCAAACCTCACTAGGTGTGTACACTTGTAGGTGGCCACGCAGGTTCACATGCGACGACTCCGGGCTATCCAAAAGGGCAGTCGCCCTGGGATTAGTCGGCTCACAATGTCGAGTCGGAAACCTAGGTATACACAAAAACAATGGAAATGAATGGTACCATATAACACTATCCAACTCTCTAAAACTCTTAACCAATTTCTCTCCATTTCTCCACTTTTTCAATTCTCTCTGCCAAACAAGAGAAATAATCTCAATTCCATTTCTCTTACTTAATTTCTCTCTACCAAACATGCTCTTAGGGTACTGTTGGAGTAAAGAGTTGTATTTTTTGAAATGAAATTCGGAAAAATGATTTATTGAATTTTTTATTTGGTAGAGTCAAATATTTGAAAAAAAAATACTAATGCAAATTATTTTTTAAACTTTTAAATGAAAATAATAAATAAATAAATAATAATAATAATAATAATAATAATAATAAATAATTAGTAATAATTTATAATAATAATAATAATAATAATAATAATAATTAGTAAAAAAATAATAATAAAAGATAATAATAATAATAATCTTTTGGGATTTGGTGATTGGCAATGGAGGCTTGCCACTTTACCCTTTGCATTTGGGGGGCTTGGTGTTTATTCTGCAGGTGATGTTTTGAATTATGCATTTCTTGCGTCTAGACTTCAGTCTGCTAACTTGCAATCTGTGTTGCTTCAACATTCTGATATTGGTACCTATGGGCATGTCTTTGATGACGCGTTGAGTACTTTTAATTCGGAAATGAAGATTGATCTTTTGAGTAATCTAAGTGAGATCGCTGCCCCCAAACTTATGAAGAAATTAGCAGATATATATTTCACACATGTTACTCAAATGGTTGAATCTACTTTTTCCTTATCTACTCGACAGATGGCTTTATGGAAGTCTCAGATGGAAGACCATACTTCCGATTGGCTTAGGGTGGTTCCAATTTCTGGTCTGGGACAGACTATGAACCCTAGGACTTACCGATGTGTATTATGCTATCGGTTAGGTGTTCCCTTATTTTCTGTTCCAAAGCTGTGCTCAGCTTGTTCCAGGGTCTTTACACGAGATATTTATGGGGATCATGCTATATCATGTGCTGGTATTGTTGGTATTAAACATCGGCATAACGTTGTGAGAGATACTCTTGTTGACATTTGTGTTCGGTCAGGGATTTCAGTGGGTAAAGAGGTTGATATTAGATTGGGTGGAGGCCGGGACAAACCATTACGCCCAGCTGATATGTTGCTTTACTCGTGGGATAGAGGTACTGATATATATGTGGATCTTACAGGGTCATATCCCTTGACGCAATTTGGGATGGTTGATTTTGTTCCAGGTCGTGCAGCGATTGAGGCAGCAAGGCGTAAACGTGTCAAGTACGAGGCTAAGTGCGCGGATATTAGATATAGTTTTCTCCCTTTCTATTTCTCTTCCTTTGGAGAACTTGAGAAGGATGTTGTGAGCTTACTAAAGCGGATCTGAAGTTTCTCCATGACTCAAGATCTTGGATCACGTGATGTTATTCACATTTTTAGTAGGATCAGTTTCGCTATTGGTAAAGGAGTAGGGGCCCAGATAGTATCTCGGCTCCCCACTAACTTTTTGTAAATCCTATTATACTAATAAAGTGATGTTTATAATAATAATAATAAATCCTCTGACCCGTACGGGGATGAATGACTTTGTTCCCGGCCGAGCTGTGATTGATGCTGCACAACGTAAACGATGCAAGTATTTGGCTAAGTGTGCAGCTCTCGGATATGGGTTTCTTCCTTTCTCCTTTTCTTCTTTAGGGGAGTCACACGAAGATGCAGTTGCGTTGCTGAAGCGGATCCAGAGATTTTCTAAGGCTCAAGACATTGGAGCGCGCGCTGCTATACATATTTTCCATAGAATAGGTTTTACCATTGCTAAAGGGGTGGGAGCGCAGATAGTATCTCGGCTCCCATCCAATTTGTTGTAAATCCCTTTTTTGTTGTTAATAAAAGTGATGGTTTTATAATAAAAAATTAAAAAATAATAATAATAATAATAATAATAATAATAATAATAATAATAATAAGAGGAAGAGGAAGTATTCTTCTATTTGTGCTGAGCATGGTTACTCGTTTATTCCATTCGCCTTCTCGACCTTTGGGGAGTTTGAGGAGGAGGCGATGGATACTCTCTCGCGTCTTAAGCGGTTAGCTGGTTGTCATTCTAATGACGCGAGGAGTGGCGGTTTTTTGATGTCTAGGCTTAGTTTTTGTATTCAAAAAGGGGTGGGCGCGCAGCTTGTTTCGCGGCTCCCTTCCAATTTTGTGTGATTAATAAAATTGGAATAATAATAAGATTAAAAAAAAAATAATAATAATAATAATAATATAATAAATAATAACAACAATAAAAATGTATAATATTTAAATAAATAAATAATAATAATAAACTTTAAAAATATAAATAAAAATAAATAATTATTAAAAAAATCTTATTATTAAAAAAAATAATAAATAAATAAGTATATATATAAATAAATATAATAACAAAAAAAGTTTATAATTTATAATAAATAAATAATAATAAATCTTAAAAATAAAGATAAAAATAAATAATAATAATAATAATTTTAATAAATAACAAGAATAATAAATAATAATAATAATAAAATAATAAAAAAATAAAAAATGATGTTATAAATAATAATAATAATAATAATAATAATAATAATAAATATAATAATAAAAATAAATAAATAAATAAATAAATAAATAAATAATAATAATAATAATAATAATAATAATTTATTCTTTTATTTGTGTAAAGCATGGTTACTCGTTCATCCCTTTTGCCTTCTCTAGTTTTGAGGAGCTTGACGAAAAAGCTTTGGTTACTCTTTCGCGCCTCAAGCGCTCATCTGTTTATTATTCTAATGATGTTAAGAGTGGTATTTTTCTATTTTCTAGACTTGGTTTTTATATCCAGAAAAAGGTGGGAGTGCAACTTGTTTCTCGATTTCCTTTCAATTTTGTGTGATTAATAAAAAAATAAAAAAATATTAATTAAAAAATAATAATAATAATAATTTTTATTATTATTATTATTCATAATATATAACTAGGAAATGGTTTCTACACCAGAAATAGTGGAAATGATTTCCACAGAAATTACAAACGATCTAATTCCTTAAAAATTTAACTCTCCATCTCTTTTATTTCTTTACCAATCAAACAATGTAAATGAAATCATTTCCATTTCTCTTCCACCAATCCTCTCTACTAAACACACCCTTAGGTTGTTTGATAAAACATTATGATTCATTGCTGAATGATTTAAAGGCTCTGAATGATATATATAAGCTCTGAATAAAATGAATTCTGTATAAAAATGTGTTGTTTTACAATTCTTCTGAATAAATACACAAAACGATTATACAATGTTATCATTTTTTATTTAAATAACCAATATCTTTCAATAATATGCTTGATGTTTAGATATTTAACTAGTTAAAATTTACTGATTTATTCAGTCCGCTAAAATGCATTTTTAATATATTTTAAATACATTCGTTATATCAAAATGTGTTTTTATTATTATGATTCAAAAATTTAAGCACATCGAAAAATATTTGATCTTCGTATCGTCCATGTAAATAACATACTGTGACAACCCTGGTTTTTGAGGTTCGTCACTTAGTTTTATTTTTGGGGTATTTTGTGTGACTATGTGTTTTATGTGATTCATGTGTATATATGTGTGTTTTTGGGGATGAGAATGTACGAAATGAGGTACATGATTTGTAAATCATGGTACGGGTTGGAAATGAAATGAGTTCAAAAATGAACTGCAGGAAAGTTCGGATATCGATTTTACAAGGTTTCGTGTACGTATCGTATGTTATATGTACGTATTAAGTATATATTATATGGTTAGGATAAGTTTTAGAGATACTTTCCGTAATTAGAAACTTTGGGAAATGACGGTTAGTTCGGAAAACGCGTAGAAAGTCGAAAAAATCAATGTAAGGCTTTCGGGTTTTGGCCCGGAAGTAACCCGAATGTGAGGTTTTGTTTAAGAATGATATAAGTTATCAAATAAGGTTAAAAACCAGATCCTTAGGTGCTTTGGGCTTGGTTTGGGCAGCCAAAAGAAACGGAAGGAAGAAAATAACCAAAAAGCCCAAAAACAGGCCCAATGGACTTCTAATTGGGTTAGGAGGCCTTTAGGATTACATTAAACCCATCCCATAACCAAAATAATCAGATTTTTCACTCCCATAACATCTCATAGTCGAAATTTAACAATGGTGTCCAATTAGGGTTTCAAAGATAAAGATCTTCCATTATTTTTAAGGTAAAATCTTCAATCCCTTTTTAATTAAATTGTTTTTATGCATTTGTAAATCAATACATGATGGATATATGATTAGGTATAAATTAAAATCTTAGTTTTAATGATATAATAATGATTAGATTAATTAGGGTTTATAATTAAACAAGTTATGGGTAATTAATTAGACTAATTATGTTAAATTCGTTTTTAAAAACTGGGCAGAAATTTAGGTCAATTGTTTTGATCATATATAGAGTTATACAAACTCTTATTTTACGATCCAAGTATACCTGTAAAGGTAATTGAGTTGGCTTTCAAATGCAAGAAACGAGAACTAAATTGGAGGTCGGGGAGTGGGTCAAAAACAGGTTACAACAGTCGGAGGTCAAAATAGTTTTGAAATCAGCGGGTTTTCAATTAATGTTTTAGGGTGATTGGGGTACTTAGGTGTACACTTGAGCCCTCTAATGAGCATGGGAGTTGGTTTATATAATAAATAAGAGGCCTAGAGGAGGTATAAGCAAATGGGTTAGGGTAAGACCCCCTAATCATAACAAACTTTTTGTATGTTCAAAATCAGTAAAATCCGAATAGACAAAAGTATATATATATATATATATATATATCGGGGCCTTAACAGTAGCTTTAAGATTGGGGCAAAGGGGAGGAGTTAGCTAACATATGTAAGGGAATAGGGTTTCCTTTACAGAGGTCATGGGTATGGTTAGGTGTGTGTTTGGCTTATAATTTGGAGACCTAAAAACCGGGACTGTTTTGGGTAAAATGTTACGAGACGGGTTATGAAGTAAACTATGTTAAGGGCTTTATAGAGGGGTGTAATGAGATGCTTAGAGCATATAAGTGAGGTATATATATGGGATAAGGTTAGATGTCCATCATGGGTTGATGAGCCATCTTAGTGTTTGGTTCATGTTTTGATTGTGTGCTTTTGTTTGTTAGCTTTTTGCTAGTGCGCGGATTTTTGGAGAAGCTCAATCAGGTGAGTTTCATAGTCCCATATCTTTTAATGATTTTCACTTCCAGATGGGATGGAAGAGACACTGTATGGTTTTGTAACTAATGTTGTGAATGTTTTTATGGTTTGTGATGGACTTGTGTGTGCACTTATGTGATTAACTGCTATGTGATTCTTGATTGTGTTTATGATTTGGATCGGGGGACACGTACCGTCTCAGTTATTGTGGTTTGACTTGGTACCAAGGGGATGTTGACAAGGAGGGGTCTTGGGGAGTTACATAGATGTGTGAGCATCTATGGGACCAATAGATAATGACAAGGCGGGGCCTTGGGATTGGTACATAGGTGTATGCGCGCCTATGGTACCATGGTGTTTGGTAAGGCTGGGAGCATTGGATTTGGTTTTGTTTGTTAAATCTTGAATATTAGTTATTAATGCATGTTTGTATCACATTGTCCATATGTTCATTTGTTAGTGGTTGTTGTTCACAGCTTATGGTTTGATTTTGGCGTTGGAGTCTAAACCTATGACTTTCACCAACTTTATGTTGACGTGTTTTAGTGTATTTTTCAGGTGAGAGTATGGTTAAGCTTGAGAATAGAAGTGGCTAGTTTCGGAAGCATTAGGATTGCATTTAGAAGGAGATCCCCGTTCCTTCTTAGTTTATTTTTTTCTGTTTGTTTCAATAAGTGATACTATGAACCTATATGTTGATTTGTTTGTGTTATTTATTTGTCTTGGGTAAGAGGTAGGATTGTTACCTACTTACCTAGACTCCTGCATTGATGAGATATTGTCATGACATTTGTGTCACCTTTTATGACATTTCTAATCATATAGTTCTCTCTATGGACACGCTATTGTTGTGATGATATCCATGCGTTGCGTCCCATATTCTGCCATGGTGGGGTGTGACAGAATGGTATCAAGAGACAATGGTTATAGAGAATTAGGTTGCCTAGTCTAGTAGCATAGTCTATAGCTTAAGGGTCCCTACATATAGGCGTCATAGGAGTATGTGTGCATTTTATATTAATTAAAGGTTTCTGGATGTTATTGGTTTTTACTTGCGATGTTTTTTAAGTTTTGACTAGTATGGGTTGAACCATAGTAGTTCATACTTAGCCACATGTTATTTTCTTTCGGTTGTGACTAGTGCAGGTTGAACCATAATCATCCACGCTAGTCATTGTTGTTTTTTGCTTAAATTGTACATTATAGTACATAATTTGGTACATGGTAGTTTTTGTCTTTTGTTAAGTTATTTTATATACCTTAGGTATAGTACTTTTCTTTTGATGTTTAAGTCATGTTCCCTAAGAATCATGTGGTGGTTCGAGTTATTAGGAGTAGGTGGATATGAAGGATTTTAAGTTGTTTTCACTCTTATGGGCGACATGACTTATAACTGATTATGTTTTCGTTTTGGATTTAGTCTATGCTGTTTTAGCTAGACTATGGATTTATGTAATTCAAGAGTTTGACTATGTTATTTTAATGGATGGAGTTTTGGACTTTTTTTGATTATGTGGTTATGTGGTTATGAGCTTATGTGAGTAGATGGATATATGTGTTATGTGTTGTATTAATTCTTATAAGTGTCATCATAGGAAGGAATGCATTAGGGAAGGGTATTGTATAAGTATGGTGGCCAACATAGTTATACAAGTACCACAACTTCAATGGATTCCTAAGTATGATTGCATGAAAGAGGGTTAGTACATGCTTGTATAGTAGATGTTAGACGGATTTAAGTATATGTATCCCAATATGCCTATATATGTATGATCCCCTACAATTATCGATTGTATCCTTAGGAGGGTGGCTAGCTCGCTTTTTTTATATTAAACCTCCGTTGCAGCGTATTCTTTGAGTTTCATATTTCACGTGTACGTTTTAAAATGGTGTTCTTGGTTTTAAGTCTATTGAAATAACTTGGGATTTCTTTTGAGATAATGAAATCTTTTGTGTTGGGTCTTACATTTCTTTTGGTCGGTATATATTGAAAAAAAAGGACTTGGAAATCTACTATAGAGTTAGATAGTTGGTTGTATTCGGTAAAATAAGGGTAAGGTGTTGGAGTCGTGTTTGAAACAAGATGTAACATAAGATTTTTTTAATCAACACTTATTTATTTCAAATTCTAAAAGACTTTCTTTAAAATAAAGCGAAATAAAATTTCTTTCTACTTAAATAGTTTATATAAGTGAGCTTAATCAATATACGTCATTTAAAATTATTTATGCAAGACTAAACAAAGTTCATGAAAATTTCACATACATTTATTTCTTTTCATTTAAAAAGGATTACGTTAATTACTAAGAGGATTCTTTAGTTTTTAAAAAAACAACTAGTATAAAACTGTTTTGGTCATAACTTGTTCGTTTTTAAAGCTTTTTGGGTGATTCAAAAGCCTAAAATTATGTACTCGGAATGTACTTTTCAAATATTTGGTATTTATAGTCATGGAGTGTCAGTAGCTTGATCGAAATTTTGGTACAAGTGACGGGTTCAAGGTTGAGTTTTGAATAGTAGTTTTTTTTTATGATTTGGGATGCACGGGATACCTAGTCTTTGAGTTAAGTTTTGAGATCGTCTAGAAGGTTGTTTGTAGATTGTTTGAGTCACATAGATGTGGTGAGGAAAGAAAAAAAATATTATTTTGGAAAAGTCGATCTTGTGCACGGTTTAAATAATATGTCGCGGGGCATAAGATGTTTTGGTTGCCATTAAGTGTTTCTTGGATCATTTTTCGTTGTCATGAGTCATTTGAATTGGTACATGTTTGAGTTTTCCTTTTGAGTTTTCGTGGTTTTGGTCTGTTTTAACTCATGCACGTGAAATGTCGTTAGTTATCCGTGGGTTTGATTCGTTGATCGTATCTAGTGGATTCAGGATGTAGTTTTGGGTTCGTATTCATTGGGAGCGTTGAGGTAGACATATGAAAGACTTGGTCGCGCCTACACGATTAAGTAGGTGTCCCTGAGAGAATGGTCGGAATGCCCTTAGTGGGGATGAAAGAGTTAAAAGTTCGTAGACGAACTAATGTGGTCATGAGGTCTCTTAGGAGTGCCAAGGGAGATGAATAGAGATTTGTATAATGTATGGATATTGGCACAAGTAACGCGCCATAGAGAGTGTTGGAAGGGGATATAATACCTCAAAGGTATTTATGATTGTTCGTAAGGCATGTAAGTTTTCCGAAAATTTCCTGAGATTTAGTAGGTTTGCCTATTACTGTGAGGTAGAACCATAAATAGAGCAAGTAGGAGAAGTGAGAGGAGTTGTAGTTAGTGCCTTTCCAAGGAAATTGTTGATGGAATGATTTTAAGAGCAAGAGTTGTTAGAAATTACAACGGATGCAAGGTAATATTTGAGTTGCTTAGTAGTAGATTGGCTGTGAAAAGCGGTTGAGTGGTCTGATAAGAGGAAGTATTGGTTTTTTAGAATACGTGTAGATTTTCGCGAGTAAACGAGGTAGAAATTTATTTGTATTGCTTCTAAGAGAGGGTGCAAGGAGGACGTAGTTGAAACTACTAAGGATGTTGTATGAACGCTTTGGGTTTACGGTTATGATTTTGGCTTCGCCGAGGCGCTAGCAGTTTTCATGGAGTCAATGAACTGGGGGTGCATGACAATATATAGACGAGTTGTCATCGGGAGCATCGACGACATCTTGATCTACTCAAATCTAAGAAGGAGAGTAAGGTGAATTATGAGTTGGTTTTGGAGTTGTTAGGAAAGGGAATTATACGTGAGATTTTCAAGTGTGAGTTTTAGGATTAAGTTGGCCAGGACGAGAGAGATGATGGCATATCGTGGAACCAGCAAGGGGCAAAGTGAAGAAGGGTGAGGAAGCGTTTTGGAGGCTGAAGAGGTGGATTGGATAATGAGCAGACCTTGGAATTATCGGAAGGACTGGATGAATTCGCGAAGCATGACGATACGTGGAGCAAGGATTTGGATGTATACGAGAACGACAAAGAAAGGCGGTTGTTTATACGTTGTGGGAACTAAAGATTTGGAAGAACTAGATAGACTTAGTTAGTGGAGCTGGATTGTTATATCTGCCTAGAATGCTAGAGGCATTTGGGGTACGAGACGTAGAGAATGATCTATACGGATCATGAACGTCTCCAACACATATTTAATCATCTTGATTGAACAATTGGAAGAGGTGATGGGTGGAGTTAAGTGATGAAAGAAAATTGCAAGACCAAGTACCATCTGGGAAAGGCAAGCATGGTTGATGAGACATGGAATAAGAAGAATGAAGTGAAGCTGAGACGAACTTGAACTATATGGATGACGTATTAGGGTGGTTTGGATGAAGGATGTAGGTTGCACGAGTTGAGTTGTCTAAAGCAGAAAACGCGTCAACATGTATGTTGCATGGCTTGGACAATCATATGGAGAAAAGGGATGTAGACTATACTTCCTACATAGATAGGAGTAGCTTAGAAAGGGCGATGTAAGGACGAAGTTGGTGAAAGGGATACATAATGGGGTGGAGGAATAAGTACGACGAGAGTTGGGTGATAGTCGATAGACTGACTAATTCATCTCATATTTCAAGAGGAATGGGAAGTCACGTAGTTGAGAAGTTGGAAGGATTGCGTACGGATGTGATGGAATAGAGAGTTTTGCGTAAAAGTTAGCCTAATATGTATGGAATGCCTTATGAAGGATTATGGCAAGGGAAGAAACAATGGGAAGCAATCGTAGTATACCGTTGATAGACTAATGTTTGGTATGAGCATAGTATAGGGGTAATTGAGAAAGACGCCTAGAGCATTGGCGTGAGATTTGGAGATAGTTGGATAACGCATTATATTAGGAAGAATTCTCCTACAAAGAGAGAGTCACCGGTGATAGGGGCATGTTCCCCATTGATGAGGATGTAGGGAATAAAGGAGGAAACGCCTAAATTATAGGCTGAAGACGGGATATAAGATGGTATGGAAATTAAGATTGTGGAAATACAAGCGAAAAGTAGTATGGAGGAAGAATTATTAGAGGGAGCAAGAGGTTGTCAAGATGGTGGGGTGATATTGAAGGGAAAACCGTTATAGCAAGAGGTTAGTAGTCACGAAGAATGGAACGTTCACCTAGAGAAAAGGTGTAGCACCTGTTAGTATGAAGGATTGTTAGTTACTTGGTTCCGAGCATGGGAAAGCAAGGATGAGGTGGTGGTTATGACATGTTTCATGTGAATGTTATGGGAAGCTTTTGGTTATGCAATCCTGCATATACCATTGGATGTGATAAAGGTTGGGAGAACTTCTAAATGATGGAAAATCCGTAGAGGATAGAAGCCGTTAGGTCTGGTGATAGGAATTGTAGTAGAAACTGTTGGAGTTAATTCATAGGAGATGAGGTGGATCACCGTTATAGTGGGATGAAGTTAGAAGCGGCCAACGTATTGGACCGGAGGTGGATCGGAAAACTATGGAGGTGGTGGCAGTGCTTAAGTAGAGGTTGAAAATGGCAAAGAACCGACAAGAGAGCTGTGCGGACGAGAGGCATAAGCCGTTGGGATTTAAGATTGGAGGTAAGGTTATGCTAGAGGTTTCACCATGGAAAGGAGTGATGTGGTTTGGAAAGAAAGGGAAGTTAGCACCTAGATTTGTGGGTCCATTTGAAATCCTTGAAAGGATTGGGCTAATGGCGTATAGGTTGAGATTATCGAAGGAATTGAGTAGTGTGCATGATGTATTTCATGTATCAAACCTGAGGAAATGCTTAGCAAGAACCGACTTGCAAGTACCGTTAGATGATATTAGTATGGATACGAGTCTTCATTTTATCGAAGAGCCGGTAGAGATTTTGGGTCGTGAAGCTAGGACGTTGGATAAAAATGGTAATATACCGTAGTTATAGTTAGATGGAATTTGGAATGTGGACTAGAGTTCACGTGGGAACGGGAAGGATTTATGAGGAGAAAGTATCCTCAGCTATTTGATAATGACGATCCTAAGGAGTAAATCTCGGGACGAGATTTCTATTAGGAGGGAGTGATGTGACAACCCTGGTTTTTGAGGTTCGTCACTTAGTTTTATTTTTGGGGTATTTTGTGTGACTATGTGTTTTATGTGATTCATGTGTTTATATGTGTGTTTTTGGGGATGAGAATGTACGAAATGAGGTACATGATTTGTGAATCATGGTACGGGTTGGAAATAAAATGAGTTCAGAAATGAACTGCGGGAAAGTTCGGATATCGATTTTACAAGGTTTCGTGTACGTATCGTATGTTGTATGTACGTATTAAGTATATATTATATGGTAAGGATAAGGTTTAGAGATACTTTCCGTAATTAGAAACTTTTGGAAATGACGGTTAGTTCGGAAATCGCGTAGAAAGTCGAAAAAATCAATGTAAGGCTTTCGGGTTTTGGCCCGGAAGTAACCCGAATGTGAGGTTTTGTTTAAGAATGATATAAGTTATCAAATAAGGTTAAAAAACAGATCCTTAGGTGCTTTGGGCTTGGTTTGGGCAGCCAAAAGAAAAGGAAGGAAGAAAATAACCAAAAAAGCCCAAAAACAGGCCCAATGGACTTCTAATTAGGTTAGGAGGCCTTTAGGATTACATTAAACCCATCCCATAACCAAAATAATCAGATTTTTCACTCCCATAACATCTCATAGTCGAAATTTAACAATGGTGTCCAATTAGGGTTTCAAAGATAAAGATCTTCCATTATTTTTAAGGTAAAATCTTCAATCCCTTTTTAATTAAATTGTTTTTATGCATTTGTAAATCAATACATGATGGATCTATGATTAGGTGTAAATTAAAATCTAAGTTTTAATGATATAATAATGATTGGATTAATTAGGGTTTATAATTAAACAAGTTATGGGTAATTAATTAGACTAATTATGTTAAATTCGTTTTTAAAACTGGGCAGAATTTTAGGTCAATTGTTTTGCTCATATATAGAGTTATAAAAACTCTTATTTTACGATCCAAGTATCCCTGTAAAGTTAAGTGAGTTGGCTTTCAAATGCAAGAAACGAGAACTAAATTGAAGGTCGGGAAGTGGGTCAAAAACAGGTTACAACAGTCGGAGGTCAAAACAGTTTTGAAATCAGCGGGTTTTCAATTAATGTTTTAGGGTGATTGAGGTACTTAGGAGTACACTTGAGCCCTCTAATGAGCATGGTAGTTGGTTTATATATTAAATAAGAGGCCTGGAGAAGGTCTAAGCAAATGGGTTAGGGTAAGACCCGCTAATCATAACAAACTTTTTGTATGTTCAAAATCAGTAAAATCCGGATAGACAAGAGTATATATATATATATATCGTGGCCTTAACAGTAGCCATAAGATTGGGGAAAAGGGGAGGAGTTATCTAACATATGTAAGGAAATAGGGTTTCCTTTACAGAGGTCATGGGTATGGTTAGGTGGGCATTTGGCTTATAGTTTGGAGACCTAAAAACCGGGACTGTTTTGGGTAAAATGTTAACGAGACGGGTTATGAAGTAAACCAAGTTAAGGGCTTTATAGAGGGGTGTAATGAGATTCTTAGAGCATATAAGTGAGGTATATATATGGGAGAAGGTTAGATGTCCATCATGGGTTGATGAGCCATCTTAGTGTTTGGTTCATGTTTTGATTGTGTGCTTTTGTTTGTTAGCTTTTTGCTAGTGCGCGGATTTTTGGAGAAGCTCAATCAGGTGAGTTTCATAGTCCCATATCTTTTAATGATTTTCACTTCCAGATGGGATGGAAGAGACACTGTATGGTTTTGTAACTAATACTGTGAATGTTTTTATGGTTTGTGATGGACTTGTGTGTGCACTTATGTGATTAACTGCTATGTGATTCTTGATTGTGTTTATGATTTGGATCAAGGGACACGTACCGTCTCAGTTATTGTGGTTTGACTTGGTACCAAGGGGATGTTGACAAGGCGGGGCCTTGGGGAGGTACATAGATGTGTGAGCATCTATGGGACCAATGGATAATGACAAGGCGGAGCCTTGGGATTGGTACATAGGTGTATGGGCGCCTATGGTACCATGGTGTTTGGTAAGGCTGGGAGCCTTGGATTTGGTTTTGTTTGTTAAATCTTGAATATTAGTTGTTAATGCATGTTTGTATCACATTGTCCATATGTTCATTTGTTAGTGGTTGTTGTTCACAGCTTATGGTTTAATTTTGACGTTGGAGTCTAAACCTATGACTCTCACCAACTTTATGTTGACGTGTTTTAGTGTCTCTTTCAGGTGAGAGTGTGGTTAAGCTCGAGAATAGAAGTGGCTAGTTTCGGAGGCATTAGGATTGTATTTAGAAGGAGATCCCCGTTCCTTCTTAGTTTATTTTTTTTGTTTGTTTCAATAAGTGATACTATGAACCTATATGTTGATTTGTTTGTGTTATTTATTTGTCTTGGGTAAGAGGTATGACTGTTACCTACTTACCTAGACTCCTGAATTGATGAGATATTGTCATGACATTTGTGTCACCTTTTATGACATTTCTAATTCATATAGTTCTCTCTATGGTCACGCTATTGTTGTGATGATATCCATGCGTCGCGTCTAATATTCCGCCATGGTGGGGTGTGACACATACTATATTAGTTATGAATAAACTTTCGTCGTCTAAAAATTAAATATTATCAATAAACATTTAAAAGATAACTTTTTGACGTACAATATATGACATGAGATTAAAAATAATATAAATAAATGATAAATAAGTACATATACAAGATAAGAATTGGTACCCTATAAAAAAGCTACAAGACTCGTGCTTTTAGTGAATCATTTTGCATCTTTTTAATGCTGGTCCATTCACCACTTAATGCAACAATTAAGAGAAGTAAAAAAACATATCAAATAAGAAACATCACACCGACTCAAGGAGAGGCCCATTCAGCGGCTATTAAACAGCCCCTTGTAGGGAGATACAACCAAAAACTTCTATTTTTATTAGTTGATTAAATTGTTATCTCTACTACTTATAAAGAGAATTCTCTAATTTCTTGAATGTTGAAAAACATTTTAATTATGGAAATGTTGAAAATTAATTACACCTTTACAATGTCAAAAGCAGATTCAAAATTTGTTAGAGTAATTTGGGCATTAATAAAAAAGTAAATGCAGATCATGAAAAGTTGAAAATAGTTGAGATATACTCGGCTATTGAAACTTCATTTTTATTTATAGAAAGTATTTAAGTTTTTATTTTATTTATAGAAAACATTTAAAACATTGGGGATGTCAACTACACAGTTGGAAACAGATATGTTTAACCATACGTATAAATAAACCTCATATCTGTAACCTAAATATGCACCCTCTCTTGCCTTTCAAAAATAAAAAAAATAAAAAAAAATATGCACCCTCTCTGTAAATACGCGGCGGCTGCCGCCGCCACCACCACCACCATAATCATAAAATATGAAGCCGTTATCACCATGGCATAGCCCTAGACCACCAACTCCACAACGTCACAACCACAACCACAACGTAATAGCGAGTACTATGATGAGCCGTCACCTCCTCTCCTGAAACCCACCATAACTGAAAGGTAAAGTAATGACTATTATGTTGTTAAGTATATTTTGAAGCTTATTTTTTTTAGATTTGTTTCTTAAATGACTTTTGAAGCTTCTGTTTTAGATTTTAAATGTAGATCAATATTTTATGAAACTTATGTCATTTTTATGTTACAGTTGCTGTCACCACTGTTTTTGTTATAGTCACCGCCACCGCCGAGGCACTAGAAAATGATGTCACCCCCGATTCGAAAACCTGGACCTACCACAACCTGTATGTGGTTATGTTAACATTTTGATGTTTTGAAGGATTTTATGAGTTTTTTTGTTTGTAATGCTATGCAATTTTTAAAGGTTTTGTTTACTATTGATACTGTTGTAACATTTTACAGCTAGCCAGAATTCGTCGGTGCAGTTTTTGAGACGACTGTTGTTGCTACCAAAGTTTGATGTTGCATCGAAAAATGTATGATTTGCTTTTGATTTCTGTATTTTTGTGTATAAGTTGTAATTTTGATATTTGTCATTATATATATATATATATATATATATATATATATATATATATATATTGTTGCAATTTCGTTTTAATTATAGCAAAATGCCAAAATGTGTAATATTGATATCGTTATTATGATGGCGTTTGAGAACAGCGTAGTTAGTCACGCTACGATGATGATGATGATGATGGTCTTCAGGTTGTTTTGTGACCAATTGGGTATCGAGACCAGTTTATTGTTTTTAGCGTGCTTTTGCTTCTTTTTTTCATGGACATTGTGTAGGTGGGAGAGGCATGGATTTGAGAGTAGTTTTATCTGAATGTAAATGTTTAGATTGTTGTTTTCTTCCATGTGGTTTTTAGTTTTTAGTTGTATTATTTTGTTCTGGTTTGCATTTTAATAAAGTGGATGCCTTTTGTTTTTTACTCCTATTTTTTGTTTGCGTTTATGCCTTTAGCTCGGAAGACCATCGATTTAGCATTTCTTTCATTGGGTTGTGTTATGCTTAATTGTCACTTCATTTTTTTATAATATACCGACACTGGTACTTATGCACTTGGTTGTCTGCAAATAAATGAAGATTAGTATTTTTCAAATGACCCAATTGTGTTTAATTTAATATTTCAAACGGGTTGAATAACAAAATAGCTAAGATAGGTTAAATGAGCCAAACCTTGTTTAAATAGCTCAGTGTGTGATTTTTTATTAAAGCAACTTCCACTTTTATTCAAAATCATATAAAAGTATGATGGATAAGAGAGTGTATTCAAGTCAACCCACCCGTTATAAAGCATTTCTATCTTAAATCTTGGATATTGTAGAAATAATGATGACTTGAGGAATTTGATCACTTTCTTTTCTCTGATTCAATAATCGCATCTTAAAAGAAGATGAAGGCAAAGGAAATCAATAATAGATTTATCTGGAGATACAACATCCTATAGATATGCATCCATTCCTATGACGAGTTTCTTCTCACGCTGGAGTTTTGATCTTCGTACAAGAATTAATGTGATATCGGTAGTAATTGTGAAATCTATACAGAGAGCTTTAACTCCTTGTATGCATACATAGCTTCCTTAGGTGTTTAGTTTATCATTCTTATATATCGCTTTTTTACACGACCCCTTTGGGGTGTGTTTCCTTAGCTTATATATATTTTGACGTATCATCGAGGAAGGATTATGTATTCGAAATATATGCAATTGCTGTTAAGGATCTACATTATAAACTAAAGGAACAAAACCATTACAGAAACAGAAGTTAAAGGGAACAAACTATCGCATAAATAAATTAAAAAAATTAAAGGTTGAGCTCAAAAAAGGTGAAAGTTTAGTGGTTTTACACTTTACCTTGAATCCAAAGCAAAAATCTTTTTAGCTGCAAACTTACCTAACTCAGTATTCAAATGAATCTGACAACCACCCAATGCCTCATTAAAGTATGCATAGCCATCAAAGGCTTGAATAAACCGCCAGGGCCGAAACAACAAATCAACCATGCACGCGTAATGTCCTGGCTCTAATAAACTAGAATTTTTTAGTCTAGCCTCATTAAAGTATGCATAACCATCGTCTACTAAACCAGCATGGTTACAACAAACAATACAGCAAGAAGAGTGACTCCATTAGGCTTGATGCCTTTTTCTTTCATGTCATGATATAAGCTGATAGCTTCTATAACTCTACCGTTAACTTTAGGCAAGCAACTACACGCTTACACAATGAAAATGTGTTTAGGGTCACATGTGTTTGTGGGTAGTGCGGTTTTAGATCTTTATGCTAAGCGCAAATGGTGTTTGACAAAACCTGTGATCCAAACAAGGTTTCTTACACGTCAACTGTGAAAAGGCCATCTGCAGCTCTTAAAATTGGAAAAAGTTTTCACGTGTCAGCTGTGAGCGTGAAAAATTTCGGAAAAATTGGTGTATTTGTTGGTAACTCGTTAATTACTTTTTATTCAAAATGTGGGAGTATGGAAGAAACTTTATTTACTTTTGGATGGCCATCTAAAGCTCTTTAAAGTCTGGGAAGATTTAGTTTGGGTAACATTACGGATACAACAAAGCCAAATGAGAGTTGACGGTCAAATGGAGTTTACTTGTGTTGGTTTTGTAACGTTGTCCCAAATGCTCTGGCATATGGTGATTATTTGTAACGAGAGATGACATGTAAGCTTACACCACCAAATATGCAGATTCAGCTGACGTTTTTCTCATACTATGCACCAGATCAAGCAAATTCGGTTGATCGTAACACTCTCCTGATTTTGACCGTTTTAATTATTGTTGTCTTTGAAATATGTATGATATTTCTTACTCATACTTTTGGCACTACCTGGTTTAATCCAGTGTTTGCAACTGCTGTTGAGCCCTCTTTTTCCAACCTCATGGATGAGACACCACTTGGTTAACCAATCCGAGTCAATGGCGGTAAGGCTACCAGAACTTTAACGTTCTTTTTAAAAACACGACATCACTAAAGGTTCACGTACAAATGCTATTGAACCAACGCCTTCCCAAAGCATCAATTGAAACAGGCAAAGCACACCCATAATAACAAGGTTAGGTAACCTACATGTTCAACCAAAAGGAGATGTGTAGTTTGGCGAGCAAAATTGTGTCACAAAATTATATGCTTCGTTTGATTCCGGTCGGTTTATTATCAGTATAAGTAAAAGGCAGAATAAGATGATATTTTCGTGAAACATTGTGAATTATATGCCGCTGAGCATTTTCATATCATTAATTATCAACCGCTAGGCATTTCCGCCGCTATGCGCGGGTACTCGCCTAGTCTTCCATAAATACGGAGCAATAATATTGTGAGTATGACTTGTTTTTTTTCGTCATCTAACACATATATGATATGAGGTGAGATCCCCATAGATTATGCACTAACTAAAGAATAAAAGAAAACATAAAACATCTTATCCATCCATTTTATTATGATTTAATGGCTGTCATTAAAACCCCAACCATATATAACCCTAAAAATATATATTTACTCTCTTTTTTTATCTTAATCTCTCTTATAAAAAAACACACTCACAACCACCATCACCGGAAAAACGCAAAAATACACCTAAACCCATCGGAAAAATCACCAAAATCACAATTGATCACCGGAAAGTCACAAATATCATCATATCACCGTCGATCCACCATATCACCGTGGTCCACATTGTTTCGACGATCCATTGTCAATCGCTGTTTTGATCTTTACGTCGTTTAAGTTATGAATGAAATCCGATCGTCAAATGAAAGAGAAGATTGATGTGATTTTCGAGACAATAGAGTGCGGATATTTTTCTTTTGATTTTGGTATACATTTTTTAACTACCAGGTGGAATGAATGTTTATTTTAATTTATATATGATTTTGATTTTTAACGTATGTAGATGTTGACTTATTCATGTACTCCATGATTTCATAAATGATTGTTAAATATATTATACTCGTTCTCTTTCGTATGATATACCGTAGATGTTAGGATTAATAAAGCTAACTTGTAATAAAATATAGTACAAGATTTACTATTATGTTAAGCACTTCACGAAAGTTGTAGTAAAAAAACCGTAAACAAAAAGCACATGATGTTATATGTGGTGTTTATGAATAACTCAAGGAATGGTATTGTGTTTGTATGAATCACGTGTGATTTTAATAAATCACATGTGATTCGTATAAATCATACTACCTCCGTCCCATATTAAATGTCCAATTTGACTTTTTTTTGTTTTTTTTTTTAACCTTTGACCGTAAATAATTTTATGTGTGTTAGATACTACTTGATTAAATTATAACAATGAGAATATACTTAAAAGTTAATCTATCCATATACTTTTTATTTAGTATTATATAACACAAACAAAATTATTCATAGTCAAAGTTAAAAAAGAAAGACCGAAAAAAGTCTAAGTGGACATTTAAAAAAGAAAGACCATAAAATATATCTGAAAAATAAAATTTTTTATTTTATGTGTTTTATATGGTAGTGTTGTTGTATTTGCATAACCTCATGACGTTTTTATGTAAAATTATGTCATAGCCTCGATATAAACGTAGTGTGAAAGAAAGACGATGAAAGAATAAAAGAAAAATCATTTTAAGTTAAATCGGAGATAAACCAAACTCGCTTTTGAATTATATGTGATTTTGTTTAAATCACATGTAATTTTGTTTGAATTGCATGTGATTTGGTGATAATTACATGTGATTTTTCTTACATAAATGTGATTAAAATATTTCGAAACCTTAAGTTCTTCTAACAAACCCACTTTATATGAATGACATGTGTTTTATTTGAATCACATGCAATTCTGTCAATATATTAAATTGCCTATTGTCATTCATGTAAAATATATAAAAAAATTGGCTTCTGAATTACATGTGATTGTGTTTGAATCACATGTAATTTTGCTTGAATAACATGTGATTCAGTGATAATTACATGTGATTCTGTTTGCATTACGTGTGATTCAAGCATTTCAAAACTTTAACATCCTCTAATAAATCCACTTTATATTAATCACATGTGATTTTGTTTGAATCAAATGTAATTATGTTAATATATTTAATTGTATGTTGTCATTCATGTAAAATATATAAAACAAATTGACTTCTGAATTACATGTGATTTTTAAGAATCACATGTGATTTTGCTTGAATCACATGTGATTTTGCTCGAATCACATGCGATTTGTACACACCAAACCAT
Organism: Glebionis coronaria; assembly: GCA_025667525.1. Taxonomy (NCBI): domain Eukaryota; kingdom Viridiplantae; phylum Streptophyta; class Magnoliopsida; order Asterales; family Asteraceae; genus Glebionis; species Glebionis coronaria. The sequence goes on from CM046874.1 coordinate 178,397,114, forward strand.
AAGTCAATTATATTTAATATATTTATTTGAAAATATGAGATTCGTGTGTTATGTTTATAAGCATATGTTGCTATGCCAAACATATCACATGTATTTCATCTAATATAGATGAGTTCAAGTTAATTTTTATTTTTCATTGCTAAATCGTATTAATAAGTCGAGCTCCCTATTCTCCATATGAAAAATAAATTAGAAAATAGAAAACAATTGAGAATGACGTTAAGAAACATAGAATCTGTTTATAATGCAAAAGTTGTCGATCATAAAATGTTTACATTTTTTTATTTTGTTTGTTTTCTATAATATTATACTTCTATGTGCCATAAAGTAATAAAGCATAACTATTTAGTGTTTATTTTAGTGTCTAAAAAGTACAATTAGTACTCTTTACAACGTGAATAAACAAAATTTAATCTAACAAAGTGTAGTGACTTATATTGAGATGGTCTCATCCTCTATTGATATGTTTCTATCCAGTACTGTATTTAAAAAACAAAAATAATAATTTCATTGCTTATGAAATGTAAATTTTCAACATGTGTGTCATCTCTTTGTGTATTGTACCATAGTTGTACTACGCATATCATCTTTCACATATTTTTTTCAGATCTATTTTGTCACTGTTTTTGTATGCCATCTCCAAGACATTTAGTCAACTTTCAAAAAACTACATATGCCATGCGCATGATATATCCATCAAAGAATAAATAATGATCTCGTGCTCTCCATAGACAACCATGTTGGGAGCGATATTACCCAACTCCAAAAGTAATGGGTATTAAAATATGATATAAATTACTCGTTACCGTAGTTTGAGTCTTATTCATATCAACAACTTAATTGATGACATCATCACCATCAACAAACCCATCATCATCATTGTTAATAGGTAAAAATCCTGTTATCAACGGTGGTGTTGCGGTGATGGGGACCGAAAGATCGACGGTGATATAGAATATCAACGGTGGCATTGTGGTGGTAGTGTGCGGCGGCGATGTTGCCAATGTGGGGTTTGATTAGAGTTTAATTTGGAGTGTCTCTGTGTGTATGTTTGTAGTGGGCGGGATGTGGTGAAATAAAAGAGAAATAGACCGTTCGGTATAGAACATGCTTTCAATAAAGAACAAAGGACAAGATCTCAGCCGCTTATTATTTTTCAATCCAGTGGTCTATGATATTCAAGATTCTATTTTAATTATCTATCGAGGGTCATTTTTGTAATTATACTATCTAAGTAATACAAGTAGAAGACATTATCATTCTTCATCATTTCATCATATCATCTCTTACACACAATACACACCAACCACTTCAAATCACCGTATAAATCTTAATCGCTACTATGCTAACTTGATCAAAATTAACAATATTTAGTGGACATACAAATCGAATATCAATATCTAAAGGTGGCTGATGGAGGATCTGATGTAGTATCAAGATAAGTACCATATGGCTAGAAATTATGCACTTGGATTGTATAATTTTGCTTGGGCTCATTATTACTAGTCCCATAATTACTATTAAAAGTATTATTATTCTGATAATTAGTAGTAATGATGTCGATAAATTAGGTTTTGATGATGATGATAGTGAGAAAGAAAAAAGTGAAATTGATTAAGATGTCGTTACGAAAGTTATGAATGTAAATTTCAATGGCCAGGGAGGTGTTGTTGTTGATATGGATAATGATGATGATGATGATGGTGATGCTAATAAGAAGTGGACTTATGTGTAGTTTGCTTTTGGATAGTTATGACATTGTTACTATGTGAGTTGTGACTTTTACAAGGATGATGACTAATGTAAAAAGCTACACTCCTTTGTTTTGACCCCTGTACAACTAAAAGAGGTGTGGTTTATGCCAAATTATTAGAGTTTTAGGATATTGCAACGATAGAATGTAGAGATCGTGTTAGTGTCATGTAACACGCACATGGTTGGTTCAATTACCACGAAAATGATAAGGATTTTGATATGTTGGTCGCGCCCGCGGATGAAAATGCTAAGCAATAAATCTTTTCTATTCGATTATATTCCTATTAGAACTTCAAATACAATGCCACCACTTAATTGCAGTACCGAATTGAATTATTCAAAAGTTATATTTCTTTTATAGAGTCAAACTTTCATTACATTGTACTTGAAAGAAATCATATTCACATTTTAGGAAACTAACAATGATAACTAAGTGCCGATATTGACTTTCTTTTTTATTTTTTCATTTTAATTAGTAAGATCATGGTGTGTAACTGATGCGTTTTATTATCAAATAGTATTACATTGTTATCTAACCAAATGTGTGAAATTTAGGCATTTCTTTTGGCGGAGCATGGCCGGTTGGAAGCTACAACAGTTGGTCAAGCCAATGAAAGCCTTTAAAATTACGCTTTTATTTTAGAGTACTAAACTAGTTGTAACTGCTCCAAATAAGTAAAATGGTCATTGAATGAGGAATGTAATTCCTAAATTTATAAAAACATGTCATGTTTATAAAGAAGGCGTTAATTAACAGTGCATGTTAGACAAGTTGAATTTGCTTCATGTGATTTACAAGTCTATATTTAAATCACATGTGATTGACCACGAATCACATGTGATTTATCACAAATCACATTTGATTTTACCGCAAACCTTTTTTGTATGTATATTAGTCTTTTTTTCACAGTGTCCACATTTCGTTTTGGCTACACCTTTACTTGACATGTTTTCTCTATAGAGATGTTTGAACCATTTTGAGAATAAAAAAGGTAATGCTTACGTGAAATTATTAGCGTAGGAACTTGATGAATTCAAAGAGTGTAGTAGGAGACTATTTTTTAAGTTTGTGAGGTAACCAAGCTTAAACACGTTTCGTTGAATAGTTACTCTATTCTTGTAAGTATGAACAGTTACAATATGTGTAAGAATTACATAAATGTGAATCTAGTAGACTTTTTGTTAAATATAGTTTGTGGCTTCTTTCTTCCAATGTGTGGTGCACGAAAAACCGCCCTTATAGGCTTTTAGCTAATAGAATGGCCAGACGATCATTTCGTTTTCATACAAATATCAAAATACATAAAACAAATTGGTTTTTGGATTACATGTGATTTTTTTAATCACATGTAATTTTTTTTGAATTACTTGTGATTCGGTGATAATCACATGCAATTTTGCTTGCATTACATGTGATTCAAGTATTTTGAAATCTTAACTTGTTCTAACAAACCCACTTTAGATGAATCACATGTGATTTTTTTTAATCACATGTAATTTTGTCAATATATTAAAATGTGTGTTGTCATTCATGTAAAATATATAAAACAAATTGGCTTCTGTATTACATGTAATTTTGTTTGATCACATGTAATTTTGCTTGAATTACATGTGATTTGATGATAATTACAAGTGATTTTGCATGAGTTACATGTGATTTAAGCATTTTGAAACTTTAATTTCTTCAAACAAACCCACTTTAAATAAATCACATGTGATTTTGTTTGAATCACATATAATTATGTCAATTTATTAAAATGTTTGTTGACATTCATGTAAAATATATAAAAAAAATTGGCTTCTGAATTACATGTGATTTTGTTTGAATCACATGTGATTCACTAATAATTACATGTAATTTTGCTTCCATTACATATGATTCAAGCATTTCGAAACATTAACTACTTATAACAAACCCACTTTAGATGAATCACACGTGATTTTGTTTGAATCACATATAATTTTGTCACTATATTAAAATGAATGTTTTCATTCATGTAAAATATATAAAACAAATTGGCTTTTGAATTGCATTTGATTTTGTGTGAATCACATGTAATTTGACTTGAATTACATGTGATTCAGTGATAATTACATGTGATTTTGCTTGCATTACATGTGATTCAAGCATTTTGAAACCTTAACTTTTCAACAACTCCACTTTAGATGAACCACATGTGATTTTGTTTGATTCATGTGTAATTCTGTAAATATATTAAAATGCGTTTGTCATTCATGTAAAATATATAAAAAATGGCTTCTTAATTACATGGGATTTTGTTTCAGTCACGTGTAGTTTTGCTTGAATTACATGTGATTCAGTGACAATCACATGTGATTTTTCCTGCATTACAATACAATTCAGACCGAAATTACAAGTAATTCAATAAAATCACATGTGATTTTCTATTGTTAATAATAATACAACTTCAACCAAAATCACAAGTAATTTACCAAAATCTCAGTTGATATACATTTATTAATAAAAAAACTAACAAAGAGAGAAATAACATATGATTTGAGATGAATCACATGTGATTTATTAGAAAATAATATTTGATCAATTATCAAAAGTTAAACATGTCTAACTTTAAAAAACACGATGAGCCAAAGTTAGTATGTCGAGTATTCATCGAGTGAGTCTTATATATGAAAGTGGCGATATCGAGTGGAGCTTCGAGCTCGAGTTTCATATGTCGATCGCAAGTTCAAAATCTAACGCTCAATTAATATAGAGTATTAATATATTAATCGAGCTTGAACTTGACAACATTTAGCTTCTTTACACATTTACATGTATCTTATTTCATTAGAACATGGAGCTCCTCATTAAGAACGGAACATATTTTAGTATTGACATGTCGCAAGTTCCATTGACATAGAGCAAAACTTGGTTCAGTTTTATTCATTGAAACAAGCAAAACTTAATGGTTTTCAATAAATTTCCAAAACAAACTGACAAGACATAAAACTCTAATAAAATCGTTGTATTCCATCATTTCCCAAAAGATTATGATAAGATAGAACACTAATAATTATTCTTATAGATTTGTGTCTTTCTAATCTCAAGAGTGTGAGAAGCGACACATGATACTATTAAATGGCACTTTCTCCACAAAGAAAACCCCCCAGTCACCGTCTTCATCTCATTCATTTTTTGGCGAGGTTTGGTATTTTCCGGCGAGATTTGTTGCGATCTGTCGAGTTTTATTGTGATTCGTGTGAGGTAGGTAGTGTTTTGCTGTGATTCCGACATTGTATTCTGATTTCGGCATTGTAAATCAATTTCCGGCAGAGGTTGATATTTTCCAACGGTGATTTTTGGTGGTCGCCAGTGTGTGTTTATTGTAAAGAGAGAGAGTTTTTTTTTTAATTAATGAGAGGTAAGGGATGTTTTTAGGGTTTTTGTATGACTGTCAGATTAAATTATAACCATTGGATTAAAAATTAATTGAGTGGATGAGATTGGTTCTTTTATTCTTTTTATAGATTATATTTTACCAGGATCTCAACTCCAACTCATGTGTATGAAGTGTGGTAAATCTCTACCGTATAATCCATTATAAAATGGAAGGCCCAGATTTGTTATATTATACTTTTTTGGGAAGTTGTTACAAGTTTATAAAACTTGTTACAAGTTTATATCCATCCCAACTCTTATGCTAAATATATATTCAATGTTATGTTTCAGTCATGTGTAGGAAGTGTGGTAAATCTCATGTGTAGGAACTGTAGATAGTTGATTAAATATATACTTGTTACAAGTTTATATCCATCCCAACTCTTATGCTAAATATATATTCAAATGTTATGTTTCATTCATGTGTTGGGTGTCTTTTTAAAATATAAGCCAGAACTCAAAAACCGGAAACAAAATATTAGCCCAATGGTTAACAACCCGCAAATAAAAGATTAGCCCCTCACTAGTTTGTCGTGAAGCGTGATTCTTGTAAAACGATTGATTATTGTTTTTCACAACAATGGATGTCTGAATATTTATCATTTTATAGATAAACTTTCAGTCATTTATGAGACTGAATCGTTTGTTAGTTTTAGTATCTTGTTTTTAGTTTCAGTTTTATCATATTCATTAATCGGGGTGGAAAGCTCTTATAAAAAAATGTGAGTGTGCACATGAAATTAGTAATTTGGATTCAAGTTATTCATGATAGTTAAAAGCTTTATAAGTGTTTTATGTTATCCCAAATCAATAAATTATAGCAAACCGTTTCTCATTATGATAAACAAGTATTATGACTTTATAAATGAGTAAAGAACTAAGACCCTCTTGATATCAAATAAATGTAAAATACCTTCTCATTGTAATTAAAATAAGATATAAATCTTTTCAAGTTTGTTACATGACATAAGAAGTACCAACACTTCATTTCATTAAAAAGTGCACCAAAACACGATGCTTATTTAACTCGATATACCAAACCCCGCACCACAAATTGCAAACATATCAAGTAGGCTTGAGGTAAACACCGATAGCATGGAGGTAGTCGCTATAACGACCATAGAAGCCCGCAAAGCTAGCTTTCGAAATTGGCACCGAGAAATGAGTCCCATTCTCTTGACCAAAGGGTCCAAACTTGTTTACATCGGTCGAAAAGGCTAGGGATGTCACAACCAACTTTGAATCAAACCATCCAATTGTCCCACTGACGCAATTCAACTCCTCAACATCAATGTCAACGTGAACCTTACAAAAATATAAAAACCAAATAATGTATGTGTAAATTTATAATTATAATCTTAGATGATCAAACTCAATATTATAGTGGAAAATAAGCTTGATTAGTACCTCAGTGTAGTCGCCACCAAAACCACCAAACCTTTGTGAATGAACAACATTGCCATCATCATCTTGGCTAGCAAAACCAATGGCATCAATACATTCACCATGGTTGATGATAATCTTAGTGATCTTACCCTCGGCTTTGAAGGACCAGTTTTCACCCTCAGAGCCTCCCCATGGTCCGACTAGCAATATCTTTTTCTGCACAAAAACATATTAAAATATCACTTTCATAACACATTATTTAAGAGAAAAAAATATATATAAAGCAAAGTGAGTAAAACCACTATACCATTTTGAGAACAAGAAGCTCGAGACAATTGTGAATGGCAATGTATTGTGATCGGTTGTTTATATACACATTCAAGGGCAAAAAAGTTAATGAAACTTTAATTAATTTAGGTGAAAGTTAAGGAAAAGTTATAGAAATTGGAAATACGTAAGAAGGGTGGTGAAATGTGTCAAAAAATGTGAAGGATTGGTGACGGTGCATGCAACCAATTGGGGACTATCACGCCGACCACCATGCAACTTTTTTACCAAAAGTCTTCTCAATGTACTTTTGTAATTATGTTTATCTGGATTATCCTCAAAATAGAAAAATGATCACTTCATCATTTTTTGTTTTACTGTATCAGGGTGTAAAAGTCGCGTTATGCCCACGCGAGTCGTGACTTCGTAACGAATTAAGTAGATCAAAGTATTGGTTCTGCATGTAACGTGTGATGGAACATGAAAAGTTGTGATAAAAATATAGTTTTAAATATCTCGTTAAAGCTTGTTTGAAGACGCGTTAAAACTTGAGACGTGAGATTCACGCTACATAATATGTTAAGACGCATTGCGATATGAAGAATGATTATTTTTTGAATTTAACTCTAAAAAGTAAATATTATTACATGTATTATAACTTTAATTATTATGGATAACATTTATTGTGAATTCAATAAAAATATAATAGTGAAATATGATAAAACGAATAAATATTTTATGTGTCGTGACGTTATAAGCCACGTTTTAAAAACGTTAAAATTTTGCTTTAACCGCTAAAACGTGTAGCTTGGACATACCGCCACGCTATACCTCACGCTATTTATAACTACAGATAAAATATATTATAACGTGAAGCATGACAAGTTTTTTACGAAACTTTAATAAAAAATATTAAAAAAATAACAAAAGTTGTATGTTAAGATTATCTTTTAACATTATTTATTATGTGTATATTTTAGTAAATTCGATATACATAAAATATGATATTAACTTATAAATATATTTATAATTTGTGTTGAAATAAGCAAAGTTAAAAAAATAAAAAAAATTGCTTTGACAGCTAAATGTCACGAATTTGTCTTAACAGTGGTATTTCGTGTGACATTTAGTCTTTACTAAAATAATTTTGCTCGAACATTCAACGATCTATGTAACTAATAAAGCTTTAAAGAGGGAAAGAAACACAAGTGAAAGGAAAATGGTTTATATTAATAGAGATGCTTTACAAAAGAAGATTGCAAGTGAACTGGGAGATGCGTTCCTCAAATGATAATGACTCTATTTATACTACAAATTCAGGGCTACATATTTACAACTCCAAGGAGTCTCATATTCTACAATCTTCCAATTAGGGTTTTTAAGGGCTTCCAAGACCTTCTTCCACTTTTCATAGAATTCCATTAAGTCTTCTAATCAAGTGTAGAACCATCTGGAATCTCGATAACCTTGTGAAAATAGACGAGGCGTGACATCCTCCCCCACCTAAGCTCGCGACGTCCTCGTCGTGCCATCCTCATGATATCTCTTGATCTCGTCCGCAAACTGCCACAATAAGTCTTCAGCTTCCCAACTTGCTTCACAATCGGGCAAGTCACACCATTTGATCAAGTACTCCTTGTAGCTCGGCACACATCGTCTCCGTATCGTACGATCCGACAAAATCTCCTCAACCTCTCGATTACACGAAGTAACAACTTCCGTCGGTGCTCGTTTTAACACTCCTCATTCAGGATCTTCCCCGTCTCCATGATAAGGCTTGAGAAAGCTAACATGAAAGACCGGATGAATCTTCAACTTGGGCGGTAATAAAACTCGATAATATACTTTTCCAACACATCAATCATCGAGAAAGGGCCTTCATACCTCTGTATCAATTCCTTATGAACCTTTTTCAATGACTTGAATTGTTGACGCAAGAGCTTCACCATCACTTGATCCCCAACCTCGAATTGAACGAGTCTCCTCCTCTCATCACCCATTTCTTCATTTTTTAGCTGCTTTGTCCAAAGATGCTTGGGCCAAGTCCGCTTGCTCGTGCTATTCCTTCATAGTCTTGTAAGCGGTCAGACTACTCCCCTCGTACATTGATGCTTAGGTATTCGGTGTCAATGGTTGGCGTCCCGTAACCAACTCAAAAGGACTCTTCCCAATGGTTTCACTTCGTTGCATGTTGTAAAAGAATTGAGCAACGTCACAAAGTTTAGCCCAGATATGGTGGTTGGCCCAATCGTGAACGATAGGGTTGAGACTTAAACTTATAACTTTGGTTTGTATCTCAAGTAGAGGAGATCACCCCAATACTGTCATTCAACCACTTTGCTATTCCACAAGAAAAGTGTGTCATAAATTCTCTATTAAGTTTTTAATAAATCTTTATACGTTGAAAAGTATTTTGATATTGTTTTTTTATTTATTCGCATAGTTATGACTTTGTTAAAACACCACACTTGAATCCATGTTACGAGATAATACTTAAGGTTGATAAGTATTATCGAGTTAAAATGGACCAACAGTGAGAAAAAGAGGAAAGAAGTGAAAGTTCATGTAACACCCTATTTTGATAAATGGAATGTCACGCGTGATTATGGCGTATCATCAAAGCATACAAGGATAAATATCTAAACATTACATGTCCATAAAGGAAATACCAGAATCAAACATCGGTACCCCAAAAGTAGAACTCATCACACACAAACACAAGTACTGTAAATGAAAGGACTAAACAATGTCCATGGAAATGAGTATCAAAGTATAAAGAAATGCATAAAGTAAAGAAGGCTAGGAAGCTTCCAATCCATATGCACGTACGCTTAAAGTCTACGAGCGTCCCTGAGTACCTGCCGTTTTGGGAACATGAAAAGGAAAACGGCCGAGCATAACGCTCAGTGCACGGATATACAAGTAAAGCATGAATAATATAAGCATATAAACATGAAGCAGCGGAAAAGACTAAGTCCTGGATAACCTGGTTATATCATAGTAAAACTGGTTTTATAGTTTGAAAAGCCTTATGTTATCTTGTAAAAACTGTTTAACATGTTTACCATTAGCCAATATAGGTCATGAATTATCAACATGCATGAATACTTGGAGGGGTGACCTCGTCATGCAAATTAGAGGGGCTGCCTCTAATTTAATATACTGGTTTTGGGTAGGAGTGATCAACTCCTTGTGAAGATGCAAGGCACACACCACATTCACACTGAATAATCTGCTGAAAACATGTAAACTAGAATGCACCCATACGCCCCACCTGATAATAATAATATGGCCAAAAGCTGAAAGGGATGCCACGAGCTATCACTCCGCCGTGGTGAAGTAATAACACTGGTGCCTCTAGTGTTATGGTTATGGTACCTCCATAACTAGGTGAAACTGGTCATGCATGTATATGGCTTTAGGTATTCTAATTAAACATAAGCAATTCAAAAATATATAAAACATATACTGGGGAAAACAGTTGGCTGCATACGAGAAATCCTAATAAGGAAGAATGTTCATACTGAAAGGACGGAGAATCCGTACCTTATGTCCAGTGAACGAAGAAGACGAACGGAAGAGAGTCTTACTTTGGTATCACTAATGCTACTTAAATACATACGTGTATAAGTATCTGATTACTGAGTACGTAACTAGTTTGATATCATGTCTTAGCTTGTTTAATATGTTCATGTCATGTTTTACTGATTTAAGCTTTATACAGTGTTTATCATGTATTATGTCTATTTTGTTTAAGTATTTCTTGTATTTCATGTATTATTATACTTGTTGTGTAATAATAAGTAACTTTCTAAAAATATCAGGTTTTCTAAAATAGAAAGTTTCCAAAAATAGAAAGTTTCCAAAAATGGAAAGTTTCCAAAAATAGATTTACTGCTTAAAATAGATATGTTTCTAAAAATAGAAAGTTTTCATAAATAGATTAGCTACCTTAATTTAATAAGTTTCTAAAAATAGAAAGTTTCCATAAATAGAAATAAGCTGGATTATTAATATAATTATATAAGCTTAAGTGTTTAGTGATTAATATTCTAAGTCTTGTAATTAAATAGTATAGTTTATTAATTATTTCATGTAAATTAAATAAACTATAGTTAAAGTATTTAATTAAAATATAACATGGTTTAATTAAATAAATGTAAAAATACTTAGGTTAAAACATGTATTATTATCTATTAATAATATAACCTAAGTCATGTAAATTAATTAATGATAAGTCATGATTTTAATAATTAATTAATTATATAGTCTAATTAAAATGCTAATTATTTAGGTTAAAATTCATGTATTAATAATAAAATTAATAACCTAAGTCATGTAAATTAAATTAATCATGTACATGTTTTAATTAATTTAATTTAATTCTTGAAAAAAAAAATATAACTTGTAAAAATATTTAACCTTGTAAAAACAACTCATGAACCGAACCGTGTTTTAATCTAAACATGTGTGAACCGGACCGGTTTAAACCCGTGAACCGGACCCAAACGCACCCTTGGTCAATAACCTAGCCGCCGGCTAGTATGGGTTCCCACCGGCTAGCTGGTGTTTCCCCTGCTGCCGTGGCCTTCGGTTCCCCCTGCGTTCCTTAATTAGCCACTGGCTTAAGCCGGTGGTGGTTTTTGGTTCTATCCGAGACCCACCCGACACAAAAATACCGCGACCGAGGTCGGAGTTTCCATTGGTTCCTGCTGCCGTGACACAAGGCCACCACACCGAGACCTTGATGTCTCGGTTGGTGCGAGAAAAATCAAGCCGAGACCCCCTTGGGGCTCGGTTCATGCGTCGGCCAACCAACAAACACCCCTTTAACCATTAATTAATCTTACCCCCATGTTTAATTAACATATGCTTACTTGTTTTTAATTTGTTATTAAAAACATTCATGATTTCATGTGATTTATAAATCAAAACCATAAAAAGAAAAGAGGTTTAGGGTTATACCGATCACGTGAATCAAAGGAGGATGAACATACAACGATCCTTGCAATAAATCGAACACCAAAAATCAACCAAACACACCTTGGTGTGTATGTAACCTGGCGGCCAAAGAGCAAAGAGAAGGAAGGAGAAAAGATTTTAGGGTTTCTAATTATTTTCTAATTTCTTGAATTATGAAAATAGTTTTCTTCTTTTTGATATTTAGTAAATTTTGCATGGGCTTAGCCCTTTTCTCTTGTTGTATCCGCGGGTAAGGGGGCCCACCAGGGGTAACCCAAACATTTTCCGTGTCTAAATAATAAGTGTGTTCTCGTGTTCGTGTTTTACGTGATTTAATTAGTTATCGTTCGTGTCTTATTATATTTATTCGTGATCGTAATAAATATACATACATACGTAATATTAAGCTCGTGATTAATTTACGTTCATGATTTCTAATAAGTGTGAACATACTTATCCTTTTACCACTTATTTCTAATAATAACAAGACCAAAACGTGTATTTCATGTCGTAAAAGTCGGAATTATGTGTGGTTTGTGTTTTTATTGCGTTTCAGGATAAAAATATGAAAAAGGGAGAAAACACGGGCTGTCACGGGCTTTTATCAAAGAAAACGAGAAAAGACGAAGTCAAAAGATCAAGAGTGTAAAAAGAACGGAAGTCCAAGGCCTATTCTGAAGATTTATCGAAGAAAAAGTCTAAAGACGGAAGTTTAATGAAGTCGAAGAACTCAAGTCTAATAGAAGAAGAAAATTATAAGACAAGTTCAATTCTCGAGACGACGTCGAGAAAGACAAAAATTTAAATCGAGTCGAGACGTAAAAGAAAGAAAAAGGAAGCAACATATGTACCTCCCCACCTCCTATATATACCCTCCTACTGACACATTAGGAGGGTGTTAGTTAATTAGTTCATTTTCAATTTTAGTTTTTTAGTTTTTAGAGAGAGAAAGTGTTTAACTTTCTCTCACTAGGAAAACTTCATCTTTTTATTCCTTTCTTGTTTGAATCAAATCTTTACTTTTGAGAGTTTAATCTTGTTTTAATATCATCTTATTCTACCTTTCTTGTTTTTGATTTTGATCTTGATTAGTGATCATCTTTGATTTGTGTCATCTTGATGTTTATGTGATTAAAAAGTTTATCTTTTTATTCATATCTAAGTTTTTATACAACTTGAGCTTTGAGCTTATCATGCTTATTGGCTTATTTTGTATTTAGCTTATTTACTTTTCATTTTTCTTAAAAGTATAGTTTTATTAAAGTTTGATTTCAAAGCTTTGTTTATTTATAGTTTTGAAAAGTTCTTATTCGTGCTTATTTAGTTATTTTCTTTAAAAAGTGGTTTAAGTTTTGGATACTGCTTTTTAAAACATTACTTATTTGTTTAGCTTATTTCGAATCACATTCCATCGGAAAGGGGAAACCCTTTTCCGACCATTCATTCCGACAGGGGTAATTATGAGAGTACTTCGATTAGGGCCCTATTATTCCGATCACAGGATCGGAAAAGGGATTTGTTATTCCGACGGATATTCCGATTGGGATTCCGACGGAGGGGGGGGGGGGGGGTTATTTTGATATTCCGATTGGCCTTGATTTCAATTATTCCGATAGTTCCTTTTTCATATATTCCGATGGAGGTGATAGTTTGATATTTCGATAAATGTTGGTTACCATTATTCCGATAGCTTTACTAAGTCGTTGTTCCGACGAGATCTTTTTTGGTTGCATTCCGATCATATTCCGACGCTGGTATTTCGATAGGGTTTCCTTTGTCATATTCCGACGAGTGCATTCCGATCACATTCCGACGGGATTCCGACCAGGCATTCCGACGGGGTTATTTGCTAATTTTTGTTAAGTTTTAAGTTTTTAAATTCACTTTTAACTTTTTAAGTTTTTAATCATTTATTTTGAACTCGTAATTTTAGTTTAATTTTTTAAAAGCTTTTATTTTACTCAACGACATTTTCATATTTTCTCATAGTTTAAAATAGATAACCAAATCATTTTATTTTTCCACCAAGAACGATTGAGTCACACTTTCAACCAATAATCAATTCGAAAAGATCGGATTCAACGAACTTTCAAAACTAAGTAAAATCTAGGTATTAAATGGCGCCGCTGCCGGGAACTTTCATTCGTGTGGGGACTAGCTCGGATAGAGATAATTGTTGTCGTTGACTACGAGATGGATCCCCGTGTTCCATTAATCGTTGGACGTCCATTCTTGAGGACCGGTCGCACTCTCATTGATGTAGCCGCGGGCGAATTGTTCATGAGAGTTGGTGACGATAAAATCATCTTCAACATGGGTAAAGTTCTAAACAGCCTTCTAAAAACGAGAGCGTTAATTTCATTGACGTACTGGATGAGGCTTGTGAATAGCAATTTCAAAGACGCTTGTAAAAGTGGTTATTCTTCTCTACCCATTGTTGAGACCGTTGCCTCTATTGCTCCATCACTAACTCCATTTGGAGAAAGTGATTTCATTTTGAAAGAATTTGAAGCAACTTTGGGAGATGTGGACTCACAATATGACGATTCTCCCTCCAATTGGGATGAAGACATTCGTACCATTGAGAAACTTCTCAATGAGGACCATATTTCTCCACCATCTCCTAAGGAAATCTCTATCGATGATCCGAATTTGACTATACCTTCCATCGAAAATCCTTCGGATTTAGAGCTTAAGGACCTACCGTCTCATCTCGAGTACGTTTTCCTTGAAGACAATAAGAAGTTACCCGTCACTATCGCTAAGGACTTGAAAGAAGAAGAAAAATCTCGACTTATCGACGTGCTGAAGAATCATAAGAAAGCGATTGCTTGGAAAATCTCTGATATTCGTGGAATTGATCCTCACTTTTACACACATAAAATTCTCATGGAGGACGATTTTAAACCCACTATTAAAAGCCAAAGAAAAGTTAATCCTAGAATTCATGACGTTATCAAAAAAGAGGTTATCAAACTTCTTGATGCGGGAATGATCTACCATATCTCGGATTCACCATGGGTTAGTCCCATCCATTGTGTGCCTAAGAAAGGTGGAATCACCGTTGTGAGCAATGAAAACAACGAGTTGATTCCTACTCGTCTTATCACGGGGTGGAGAGTTTGTATCGACTATCGCAAACTCAATGATGCTACGAGAGAGGATCATTTTCCCTTCCTTTTATGGACTAAATGCTAGAACGTCTAGCGGGTAATGACTATTATTGCTTCTTAGACGGTTTCTTTGGGTATTTTCAAATTCCCATCGATCCTAAAGACCAAGAGAAAACCACATTCACTTGTCCTTATGGAACATTTTCTTACAAACGAATGTCTTTTGGCTTATGCAATGCTCCTGGGACTTTCCAAAGGTGTATGATGGCTATCTTCCATGACATGGTTGAAGAAACTATGGAAGTCTTCATGGATGATTTCTCGGTCTATGGTGATTCTTTCTCTCATTGCCTTGCCAATTTAGAACGTATGCTCAAACGGTGTGAAGACACTCGTCTCGTTCTTAATTGGGAAAAATGACATTTCATGGTAAAAGAAGGCATTGTGCTTGGACATAAAATCTCAAAATCCGGTCTCGAAGTGGACCGTGCTAAAGTTGATGTCATAGCCAAATTACCTCCACCTTCAACCGTGAAGGGTGTGAGAAGTTTCCTTGGTCATGCGGGCTTCTATCGTCGATTCATTCAAGATTTTTCTAAAATCGCTCGCCCGATGACCCACCTCTTGGGAAAAGATACTCCCTTTATCTTTTATAAAGAGTGTATTGAATCCTTCAATCTTCTTAAGGATAAGCTAACTAAGGCACCGGTCTTGGTTACCCCTAATTGGGAGCTACCTTTTGAATTGATGTGTGATGCTAGCGACTTTGCTATTGGAGCGGTTTTGGGATAAAGAGTGAACAAACACTTCCAACCAATCCATTATGCTAGCAAGACAATGACGGGGGCTCAATTGCATTATATCACTACCGAAAAAGAGCTTTTAGCTGTAGTGTATGCCTTTGAGAAATTCCGCCCCTATCTTGTTCTTTCCACCACAATCGTGTACACCGATCATTCCGCGTTGAAGTACTTGTTAACTAAGCAAGATTCTAAGCCAAGACTTCTTCGTTGGGTTTTTCTCCTTCAAGAATTTAAAATCGAAATTTGTGACAAAAAGGGAGCGGAAAACCTAGCCGCGGATCATCTAAGTAGACTTGAGGATCCTTATCAAGGGGATCATCCGAATCAAGAGATCAACGAATATTTTCCCCTTGAGGCCTTAATGTCTATTAATTCCAATCTTGATGACACCCTGTGGTTTGCGAACATTGCAATCTACTTAGCGGGTGGTATTCTCAAGGAAGGGTTAACGTCCCAACAAAAGAAAAAGT
Organism: Glebionis coronaria; assembly: GCA_025667525.1. Taxonomy (NCBI): domain Eukaryota; kingdom Viridiplantae; phylum Streptophyta; class Magnoliopsida; order Asterales; family Asteraceae; genus Glebionis; species Glebionis coronaria. Next base: position 178,413,270 of record CM046874.1, read on the forward strand.
TCTTTAAAGACATTGCACACTATTTTTGGGACGACCCTTACCTTTTCAAACAATGTGCGGATCTTGTCATTCGTCGATGTGTTGATGGGCCGGGTAGCGTTACTAATACTAGAAGCTTGCCATAAAGGACCCACCGGTGGTCACTTTGGTCCCAATTACACCGCGAAGAAAGTTTTCGACTCTGGATTTTATTGGCCCACCATTTATCATGAAACTCATGAAATGGTTAAACATTGTAATGCTTGCCAACGCCAAGGAAAGATCACACATAAAGACGAGATGCCTCAAAATTTCATACAAGAATGTGAAATCTTTGACGTATGGGGCATCGACTTTATGGGGCCATTTCCATCATCTAAAGGGAACAAGTACATCCTCGTAGCCGTTGACTACGTATCTAAATGGGTTGAAGCTAAGGCTCTCCCTACGAACGATGCGAGGGTGGTTGTGAACTTTCTGAAGCAGCTTTTTGCTCGATTCGGTGTTCCCCGTGCTATCATCAGTGACCGCGGGACTCATTTTTGCAATGATCAATTTGCTCGAGTCATGGTTAAGTACGGTGTCAATCACCGTCTTTTCACTGCTTATCATCCTCAAACTAATGGCCAGGACGAGATTTCTAACCGTGGATTGAAGCGAATTCTTGAGCGTACTGTGGGAGAGCATCGTGCCTCGTGGGCCGATAAGTTAGACGATGCTTTGTGGGCTTTCCGTACCGCATATAAGACTCCGATTGGTTGCACTCCATATCGTCTTGTGTACGGGAAGGCATGTCACCTCCCTATTAAGTTGGAACATAAGGCGTACTGGGCCTTGAAGTAGGCTAATTTTGACATCAACATAGCCGGTGATCTTCGGAAGATTCAACTCAACGAGCTAAATTAAATGAGGAATGAAGCTTATGAGAACTCATTGATCTACAAGGAGAAGACCAAGATCATCCATGATGCAAGGATTAAGAACCGAGAGTTTCACGTTGGTGATCAAGTTTTACTCTTTAACTCTCGGTTGAAGATCTTCTCCGGCAAGCTGAAGAGCCGTTGGTCTGGTCCATTCACCGTCGCCAAAGTCTTCCCCTATGGCACCATTGAGCTTTCTCAACCAAATGGGCCTAATTTTAAAGTGAATGGCCAGCGCGTGAAGTTGTACTTTGGTGAGGACATCTCTCATGAGATGATTCCATCCCTCACCACGTTTCCCTTGAAATAGTTCTGGGTCGAGTCAGGCTCGTGACGTGGTTAACAAAAACAAGCGCTTTTCGGGAGGCAACCCGTTGATCTATCCTTTACCGTTTTCATAATAAGTGTAGGGGGAGCCCCGAATATGTTTGTTGTCTTGTTTCTTTTGATGTACAGGGATTAAAGCTTCAAAGAGCACTTTTGATGACATTTGACGAACCGTGATCCCGTGTACCCATCTTCCCGGTTCTATCCTAAACTCTTTTGATTCACTATTTTATATTCTTCAATATTAAAATAGGAATCACTATAGTTGTCCTTTCCTTAGCAAGATTTGAACAAAGTGCACAATGTCCTAAGTGTAGGGGAAGTTTACTTCCACATGCTTAAACATTGAGGACAATGTTTATATCAAGTGTAGGGAGACTTCTATCAAAGTAAGTGGGCTTTTCTATTAATTTGTCCTCATTTTAACCGGAAAATCTAATTTTTCAACATTTTTCAAATATATTTAATCTATTTTGGTCTAGTAGTATAATAGTATTTTCCTTTGTTATCGTTATTTACTTTCTGTGTTAGAATAAAATTTCAATAAAGTGGATTTAAAATTTTCAACGTTGTGAATCTTTTGACTCAACCCGAGTTTACTTATCTAAGTTTACTCTAGCTAGTATCCTTAACGTGTTTAAGTCAAGTTTTGCTAGGCTTTTATATAGGGGACTTTAAAACGTGAAAGTCTTAACTCTCACGGGTTAAGAACAAGAACTTTTCGCAAGTTCCTATAATTGATCCTAGAAAGTCGTTTATCAAGGGAACTTTAAAATGCGAATTCTAAACTTGAAAGAGTCTAAGAGTTTGCAAGATCCTATAGATGACTTGAAAACCCAAACTTTGATTTAATTGGCTAAGCATCCACGAGTCTCATTCCTTGAGATTTTAAATTGTGGAGAACGATAGATGATAGAGTCAATTATAAGTTTGGTATTCTTTCATGAATTTATGTGAGTTGATTATAAGCTTTTTCTCCCATCGCTTGCTAATAAATATATTTGCAATAAATAAGGTTGTACGATTTGAAAAGTTACTTAGCTTCTAGCACAAGATCGTTTAAAAGATGCTCGGTATTAGTTAGAGTTCATAGCCAAGGCATAACTTATTGAAGCATGATGCGAAGATTGGCGAGTCCGAAAAGGCCCTAACAAGGCATGAGGGCTACATTTTGTTGCTAAAGATCCAAAAGTGATGTGAAGAATCATTTATCGAAAATCAATATGAAGGATCGAGACACACGACGAAAAGCAAATACTACCCTAAAGATCATGGAGAAGTCTATCCAAAAAGGCCCTAACAAGGTATGAGGATAAATATATCCAAGTCCTAAAAGGAGGCGGATCGTTGTATATCAAAGTCCAAAATAAAGATTGGAGAAAAATGAAGAAGTCGTGGTCCAAATATGAAGAATCTCTCAAAAACTTCAAGTGAAGAAATTCCTATTATGAAGAGAAGACCATAATTTCAAGAACGTCTCTTAAGATTCGAAGTATGAAGTCGTTACCAAATATCGGTCCGAGAAAGGTCTCAAATCGTGAAGCGAGTTATGCCAAGATATGAACTTTAAGAGGTCCCGAGAAGCAGTTTTAAAAGATTTTGTCATTTAGCTAACTATTGATTAAATCGTCCCACTTTATTTTCGGCCTAAATAAACTATCGAAATAAGTCAAACAATGCATCCTCGTGATCATTCAAGACAACAATAAAATATAAGAGATACACCTAGGAATAAGGGAGTCTAAGTGAATAATTGGGCCACTTGAGTTCGTGTTAGTTTGCTAACTTATAACAATGATCTCGTTTTTAAGCTTGGTATGGGAACGTGAAACTTGAGGATGATAAACATTCATGACAGCCAAAACCCCAATGTAAGTCATTAATTTCTATCTTTTTCCTTTCTTTAAAGTTTAGTTTTTAATAAAGGCCAAGGTGGCTTATTAATGATGAGAAATGTAATATGTGCTTTGAAATTAATGCATTGCATGAGGGCATTGCAATGGTCAAGTGTTGGGGATTTAATAAGTGTGAAAACACTTATCCTTTTACCACTTATTTCCAATAATAACAAGACCAAAACGTGTATTTTATGTCGTAAAAGTCGGAATTATGCGTGGTTTATGTTTTTATTATGTTTCAGGATAAAAATATGAAAAAGGGAGAAAACACGGGCTATCACGGGCTTTTATCGAAGAAAACGAGAAAAGACGAAGTCAAAAGATCAAGAGTGTAAAAAGAACGAAAGTACAAGGCCTATTCTGAAGATTTATCGAAGAAAAAGTCTAAAGACGGAAGTTTAATGAAGTCGAAGAACTCAAGTCTAATAGAAGAAGAAAATTATAAAACAAGTTCAATTCCCGAGACGACGTCGAGAAAGACAAAGAATTTAAATCGAGTCGAGACGTAAAAGAAAGAAAAAGGAAGCAACACATGCACCTCCCCACCTCCTATATATACCCTCCTACTAACACATTAGGAGGGTGTTAGTTAATTAGTTCATTTTCAAATTTAGTTTTTTAGCTTTTAGAGAGAGAAAGTGTTTAACTTTCTCTCACTAGGAAAACTTCATCTTTTTATTCCTTTCTTGTTTGAATCAAATCTTTACTTTTGAGAGTTTAATCTTGTTTTAATATCATCTTATTCTACCTTTCTTGTTTTTGATTTTGATCTTGATTAGTGATCATCTTTGATTTTGTATCATCTTGATGTTTATGTGATTAAAAAGTTTATCTTTTTATTCATATCTAAGTTTTTATACAACTTTAGCTTTGAGCTTATCATGCTTATTGGATTATTTTGTATTTAGCTTATTTACTTTTCATTTTTCTTAAAAGTCTAGTTTTATTAAAGTTTTATTTCAAAGTTTTGCTTATTTATATTTTTGAAAAGTTCTTATTCGTGCTTATTTAGTTATTTTATTTAAAAAGTGGTTTAAGTTTTGGATAGTGCTTATTAAAACATTGCTTATTTGTTTATCTTATTTCGAATCACATTCCATCGGAAAGGGGAAAACCTTTTCCGACCATACATTCCGACATGGGTAATTTTGAGAGTATTCCGATTAGGTCCCTATTATTCCGATCACAGGATCGGAAAAGGGATTTGTTATTCCGACGGATATTCCGATTGGGATTACGACGGGGGGGGGGGGGGGGGGGGGGGGGGGGGGGGTTCATTTGATATTCCGATTGCCCTTGACTTCAAGTATTCCGATTGTTCCTTTCTCTTATATTCCGATGGAGGTGATAGTTTGATATTCTGATAAATGTTGGTTACCATTATTCCGATAGCTTTACTAAGTCATTATTCCGACGAGATATTTTTTGGATGCATTCCGATCATATTCCGACGCTGGTATTCCGATAGGGTTTCCTTTGTCATATTCCGACGAGTGCATTCCGATCACATTCCGACGGGATTCCGACCAGGCATTCCGACGGGGTTATTTGCTTATTTTTGTTAAGTTTTAAGTTTTTAAATTCACTTTTAAGTTTTTAAGTTTTTAATCATTTATTTTGAACTCGTAATTTTAGTTTAATTTTTTAAAAGCTTTTATTTTACTCAACGACATTTTCATATTTTCTCATAGTTTAAAATAGATAACCAAATCATTTTATTTTTCCACCAATAACGACTGAGTCGCACTTTTAACCAATAATCAATTCGAAACGATCGGATTCAACGAACTTTCATAACTAAGTAAAATCTAGGTATTAATTTCATGTTCGTATGTTCGTGATTATAATTATTATTGAAATAATTATCGTGTCTTAATACGTAATAAATACTTGTCGTGTTATAACACGTACGTAATACTTGTAATTCTTGTTCGTGAAACGTAAACGTGCTATAAAAGGAAAGTTCTAATCATGTACGTACGATCGTAAGGGTACTATTCATGGTAAAAGCATGCGGGTTTTACAACTCTTCCCTCCTAAAAAGAATAATTCGTCCCCGAATTATAGATAAAGTAAACTAGAAAAGAAGAACATACCCGAATTCAAAATATGAAATAAGGGTAAGAAGCCGGATAGACTCCTCTGTTTCCCAAGTGGCTTCCCGCTCGGTATGATCCCTCCAAAGGATTTTGACGAATGGAATCGTCTTCGTTCTCATGACTCGTTCTTGTCTGTCAAGAACTCGTTCGGGTTCTTCTATGAAAGTGAGATCTTCACGAATCTGTTCCTGTGGATACTGAACCATGTGAAGGGGATGATACTGGTACCCTCTGAGTAAAGACACATGGAAAACATTGTGAACATAAGAAAGCTGCGGAGGTAACGCTAAACGGTAAGATACTTCACCGACTCGATCAATGACATCAAACGGTCCGATAAATCGAGGACTGAGCTTCCCTTTTATTCCAAAACGTCTAACACCACGTGCCGGCGAAACCTTAAGGAAAATGTGATCTCCTACGTTAAAATGTAATTCCCTACGATGCTTGTCTGTGTAACTCTTCTGACGTGACCGTGCTTCTTGCAGTTTCTGCTTAGCTACTACGACCTTCTCATTAGTCAGCTCTATTGTTTCTGGTCCTTCAAGTGTTCGCTCACCAACCTGATCCCAGTAGATTGGGGCGCGACACTTTCTACCATACAACATCTCGAAAGAAGCACACTTGATACTTGTGTGCCAACTGTTGTTGTATGCAAACTCCACCAAACAGATATAATCGTCCCAATCACCCGTCCATTCCAACGCACATGACCTCAACATGTCTTCCAATGTCTGAATCGTTCGCTCTGACTGCCCGTCTGTTTGAGGATGAAAAGCCGTGCTAAGCTTAAGTTGTGTACCCCCAAGCTTTCTGTAGACTTCTCCAGAATCGCGAAGTGAAACGAGGGTCTCTGTCTAAGACGATGATGGATGGAGCACCGTGAAGTCTCATGATCTCCCTTCTATAAGTATCGGTGAGTTTACTAACCGAATCTTCCTTGCGGATCGGTAAGAAATGAGCTGATTTGGTAAGTCGATCAACGATAACCCAAATAGCATCGTGCTTCCTCTTTGTCGGCGGAAGACCAGTAACAAAATCCATGGTGATTTTGTCCCACTTCCACTCTGGAATATCTAACGGTTGAAGAAGACCGCCAGATCGCTGATGCTCGATCTTAACCTGCTGGCAGGTAAGACATTTGGAGACGTAAGTCGCAACATCCTGTTTCATACCACTCCATAAAAAGTACTGCTTGATGTCATCGTACATCTTGGTCGAACCAGGATGGATGGAAAATGGGGAGCTATGAGCCTCAGCTAACAATGCTTCCCGGAGTTCTTGATCATCAGGAACACGAAGTCTCGTGCCATGCCATAAGATACCATCTGCATCTACTCGAAATTCTGTCTGCTTCTCCAAATTCTGAATTATCGCCCAGATTTCTCCATCATCTTTCTGAGCTTCCTTGATCTTAGAGAGTAACTCGGGTTCCACTCTAAGATTAGCCCAATAACCGTGTTGTCCACGTACCATGATCTCTATGTCTAGTTGCTCCAAGTCTATTATGATTTCCTCCTCAATCTTAATGCCGTTTATCATTCCGGACTTCCTGCTAAGTGCATCTGCCACTACATTTGCCTTGTCGTGATGATACTGCAGATTAATGTCATAATCCTTCAACAGTTCTAACCATCTCCTCTGTCTCATGTTCAGTTCACGCTAAGTGAAGATATACTTCAAGCTCTTGTGGTCCGTGAAAATGTCACATGATTCTCCATACAAGTAGTGCCTCCATATCTTCAATGCAAACACGACTGCTGCAAGTTCCAAGTCATGCGTAGGGTAATTTTCTTCATAAGGCTTAAGCTGTCGTGAAGCGTACGCGACCACTTTCCCATGTTGCATGAGAACACAGCCAAGTCCCTTCCCTGATGCATCACTGTAGATCTGAAATCCACCTATACCAGATGGGAGAGTAAGAATCGGTGCAGATACTAACTTCTGGTTTAGGTCTTCAAAGCTCTTCTCTATCTTCTGTCAAGACGAATTTCTCCCCTTTTCGCATCAGTTTGGTCAATGGTAGTGCTAAATGGGAAAAGTTCTCCACGAACCTACGGTAATAACCAGCTAAGCCTAAGAAACTACGGAATTCAGTCGCTGATGTCGGCCGCGGCCACTTGGTAATAGCCTCAACCTTCGATGGATCCATCGTGATTCCTTTTGCTGATACAATGTGACCTAAGAATGCGACCTTGTCTAACCAGAACTCACACTTGGAGAATTTAGCATAGAGCTGCTTCTGGAGAAGAATCTGTAGTACTGTACGAAGATGGTCTTCCTGTTCCTCCTTGGACTTAGAGAAAATCAGGATGTCGTCAATAAAGACAATGACGAACTTGTCCAGAAATTCATGGAAGATTTTGTTCATCAAATCCATGAACATTGCTGGAGCATTTGTAAGGCCAAATGGCATGAATACAAATTCGTAGTGGCCATAGCGTGTACGAAAAGCAGTCTTGGCGATGTCCTGCTCCTTTACCCGTAGCTGATGATAGCCCGACCTTAGATCAATCTTGGAGAAATGTTTGGCCCCTTGGAGTTGGTCAAACAGATCGTCTATACGTGCTAGTGGATACCTATTCCTGATGGTAATCTTGTTGAGCTCGCGATAATCTATGCAAAGACGCATACTGCTATCCTTCTTCTTAACGAATAAGACCGGTGCGCCCCATGGAGATGCGCTCGGTCGAATAAAACCTCGTTCCAGAAGTTCTTGCAATTGATCTTTTAGCTCCTTCAACTCTATGGGAGCCATGCGATAAGGAGCCTTGGAAATCGGCTCAGCTCCTAGGATGAGCTCGATATTAAATTCTACTTCACGTGCAGGTGGTATGCCCAGAAGTTCTTCTAGAAATACATCTGGAAATTCTGACACTATCGGCTGATTCTGAATTGATAGGGATTCAGCATCCATGTCATGAATAGTAGCTAGATAACCCTCACAACCATGTGAAAGTAATGCACGTGATTGCAGGGTTGATATGATTTGTACAGACCTTCCGGGTACGAACCCGTTGTGAATGTACTCTGGTGCATTAACATCACTCAAGATCACTCGATATGAATGGCAGTCTATGTTAGCATGATGCTTGGATAGCCAATCCATGCCCAAAATCATGTCATAATCATTCATGTCCAGCGGAAGTTCGTCAACAGGACGAACCTTGTCGTCAAACTCTAAGGGAAGGCTCTTGTACACATCGGTTATACGTACAGAGTCTCTCAAAGGCGTGGAAATACTCGGTATATTCTCTAATGGCATGGGGAGTATCCTAACATTCTTGGCATAAGCAGTAGAAATGACCGAGTGTGTAGCACCCGTATCAAACAGAACACATGCAGCTTGACCATACATATACAAGATTCCAGTGATGGTACCTGTAGACTTGTTGGCTTGATCACGAGATGTCATGTAGACGCGTCCACTAGTAGGAGGCGGCTTGGTATCAGCATGTCCCGATGTACCCTCCATCTCGCCCTTGCGGCAATCCTTCATGCGGTGGCCAGGAAGACCATACTTGTAGCTTACGTCGCTGTCGCGGCGACATGGCCCTGGGTGCCTACGGTGGCAAGTAGAGCAAAGAGGATAAGTATATCCTCCAACAGGTGTCCTGACTGGATGAGAGCCTGATAAATCAATATACATGAGACATGATAATAGGTACTAAGGACAATGCAGATAATCGTAAGATTGAATGCCAGTGATAGCTGGACGGTTAGGCTGTGAACCTCTCTGGTTCTGGTCCCTACCGTTACCATGATTCCTGGTAGAAGATTTGCTAATGTGTCAGAATTAAGAATCGTAACATGTAATCATAAGAAAATGAGTAAGTATAAGGACCCGTTGCTGTTGGAATGTCCAGCGTTGTTACGGTAATTATCATTACCGCCACGCTTATTTGTAGCAGAACGGTCGTGAGTCTGACCGTTTCCCTTGGGCTGATTAGGTTGTTGCTGAGTAGCCGGCTGAGACCGGTCCCCAGTCTTCTACCTGGAAGATACAATTTAAAGAGATGATATAGTGACATATACTGAAACAATACAGATTGGTCACCGCTTGAATACGAATGTTTACCTCTTATCGGGTCTCTCTGCTTCCCCGAACTCATCTCTTTCTTGCAGCATCTCCAGCTTACGTGCTGCATCGGTCACTTGTGCCACCGTGTTGAACGTAGCACACACCAAGTTGTTTGCGACCGATGTACGAAGAGCCCACCTGAAGTGGTGTGCTTGCTCTTCAGGAGTACCTACTGCTGCACCAAGGAAACCAGCCAAGCAAAGAAAGTGCTGCATGAACTCGTTGCTATTCTCCCCCAGCTCTCTGTTGGATCCCATGGTACTTCCTCTTCAGCTTGTCCTGCTCAGCCTTGGAAAACAACTGTTTCATTACCCTATCCCTGAACTGAGCCCAAGTCAAACCAGCCACCCAATCATCACCTCCCTCAGACTGCTTCAGTGCTATCCACCATGCTAGCACATCACCTTCGAACCGGTAGCACGCCAACCTCGACTTGAAGACAGGGTCACAGCCCATAGCATCGAAGATCTTCTCAATGTGATCCAACCAGCTTTCAGCTTCACTGGGGCTATATGTTCTCTCGAAAGCTCGAGGGCGAAGCTTATTGAATCTCTCCAGCATTGTGGCCAATGTTGCTGGAGGAGGAGGAGGAGGTACTGGGTGATGCTTCTGATTGTTGGAAGCCTGAATCTCAGCCCTGATTTCGTTCCTCGGCTGAGGAAGCATAGCTTGCATTGCAGCTTGGAATGCTGCATTGAGTTGTTCCTGCTCGCGTGTGAGAACCATCTGACAGTATAACATAAAATACATGATTAAACTGATTAAAATATAAACTATATACATTAAAAAAATTTATACCAATAAATCATGAGAAAAATTTTATGCATGAAAACTAGTACATGAATGCATGATGCAGTTTTATGAAAACTTTTGTATGCGCAAGAGTGAACGCCTATGGTCAGTTCACTTGAAACAAAAGACATGGCGAGGGGACGCCTATGTGTCGGTCCCAAATTTAAAATTTTTGATAAAACACATGCGACTAAATAGGGCCAGTCCTGTACCAACCATTACTTAGTCATAAACCTGCGACAATGACATATATATGTATGCATGAAAATGATGAATGCATGAAAACCGACTGTCAGTTCTAGGAAGACCATAGTGACTACCCACTAATCATAGGTCATGTTTTGAGAGCCTACATGTCGAAGCCTTGTCTCTGATACCATAATTGTAACACCCTATTTTGATAAATGGAATGTCACGCGTGATTATGGCGTATCATCAAAGCATACAAGGATAAATGTCTAAACACTACATGACCATAAAGGAAATATCGGAATCAAACATCGGTACCCCAAAAGTAGAACTCATCACACACAAACACGAGTACTGTAAATGAAAGGACTAAACAATGTCCATGGAAATGAGTATCAAAGTATAAAGGAATGCATAAAGTAAAGAAGGCTAGGAAGCTTCCAATCCATATGCACGTACGCTTAAAGTCTACGAGCGTCTATGAGTACCTGTCAATTTGGGAACATGAAAAGGAAAACGGCAGAGCATAACTCTCAGTGCACGGATATACAAGTAAAGCATGAATAATATAAGCATATAAACATGAAGCAGCGGAAAAGACTAAGTCCTGGATAACCTGGTTATATCATAGTAAAATTGGTTTTATAGTTTGAAAAGCCTTATGTTATCTTGTAAAAACTGTTTAACATGTTTACCATTAGCTAATATCGGTCATGAATTATTAACGTGCATGAATACTTGGAGGGGTGACCTCGTCATGCAAATTAGAGGGGCTGCCTCTAATTTAATATACTGGTTTTGGGTAGGAGGGATCAGCTCCTTGTGAAGGATGCAAGGCACACACCACATTCACACTGAATAATCTGCTGAAAACATGTAAACTAGGATGCACCCATACGCCTCACCTGATAATAATAATATGGCCAAAAGCTGAAAGGGACGCCACGAGCTATCACTCCGCCGTGGTGAAGTCATAACATTAGTGCCTCCGGTGTTATGGTTATGGTACCTGTTAGGACCATTGTAATAGTTATATGTAATAGGTAGACTAGGAGGTATGTAGTTCCTCCTGGTCCTAGTCGTAGTAGGAGCAAGTCCTGCTCCTGGTCCTAGTTGAAGTCAAACTTTATTATTTACTTAATATTCTGTTAGGATATGCATGAGATATGTTAGGAAAGGATATGCATATCAGTTTTACACGTTTTCTTTAATGATGTATTAGGGTTTCCTTGTAGTATAAAAGGAACCTTAGGCAGAAGGGTTAGACACACCTTCACAAAACGTAGTTCTAGTCATTATCAATATTAGAAATCCTTAGAAAGGATCGAGTCTTTATAGTTATTCTGTTCCTCTTGATTATATTTATATTCTACATTCATATTGTATATAGAGTCTCTTTGTGATTTGACTTGTGATTACAGAAGTCATTCACCGGTCCTGACAGGCTGCAAGATCTACATCTAGTAGACCCAACAAGTGGTATCAGAGCCTGGAAGGGTCTCTATACAAGAAGAATCAAGTTCTCTTATTTTTTACAATCTGTTTAACATGTCTGCCTCAACTTCTACTCAAACAGGAGAAGAAAGCACTCCTAAAATTGTCCAACCTCAGCAGATCCTGGCTACGGTCTCCAACACGAATGGAAAATTCCCTCTTCTGAAGAAGGGTGAATATGATAACTGGGCAATGAAGATGGAATGGTGGATCACCAACACTGATCAAGATCTTTGGAAGATCATTCTGAATGGAAACAGCAGGAAGCTTACTGGACGAGACAAGAACGGTAATATTACTCTTCTTGACCCTAAATCTCATGAGGAAATCATCGCTATTCAGAAGGAGGTAAAAGCAAAAACAATTTGCTTCAATCTCTTCCTGAAGATCACATGGGTGACTTCTACCATTTGGATGATGCCAGAGAGATCTGGAATGGCATAAAAGCAAGGTTCGGCGGGAATGAGGAGTCAAAGAAAATGCGAAGGTCCATGCTGAGAGATGAATTTACCGAATTCAAAATCTCAGAAAGTGAAGGTCTAAATCAAGGGTATGATAGGTTCCAGAAGATCTTGAGCCAATTGAATCAACTTCGGTCAAAACCTGATGATGGTGACATTAATGCAAGGTTTCTTAAAGCCTTACCCTACTCATGGAACCAGGTGGTGATCTCTCTCAAAGCCAAAGGTGGGCTTGACTATCTCACCTTTGATGATTTGTTTCATAGGCTCAGAATATTCGAACCTCATGTGAGAGGATATCCTAGTGACTCTTTTCCCACCCCTGCTAATTCAGCCTTTGTGAGCTCTATGGCATCTAGTCCCATGTCATATGCAAGTAGCCCAAGCAATACTGTCTCCCCCCAGCATACTATTCAGCATACTTCTGCTCCTGATCCTGCTGCCAAGTCTGGTAGTATGGTAGAAGCTGTTCTTCATTCTTTTGTGGCTGATGTTAATGCTGAACAACAACTTGCTTTTGATGACTTCAAACAGGTCGATAAACTTGACCTGGATGAGATGGATCTTAAATGGCAGATGGCCATGCTTACTCTTAGGGTTCACAAGTTTGAGAAGAAAGCAGGAAGGAAATTTAATTACAACCCTCGGGAGCCAGCAAGATTCGATAGAAGCAAGGTACGATGCTATAACTGCCAGCAACAGGTCACTTTGCAAGGGAGTGCCCTAGCAAGAATGGTCAGGAGAAGAGCAGGTACTCCGCTTTCAAGGTTCAGGAGGTTAAAGATGACAGGAAGGCATTGGTATCTGTTGACTCTATGGTCAACTGGAATGATCATCAGGCTTCTACTCTGGAATCAGTTGAATCCTCGACTGACATGTTAGCAATGATTGCTGGGAATCTCTCTGATGCAGAAGAAGCAGACGAGTTTGCTCTTATGGGCATCTCACCTCAGGTACAACATTGTCCTCTTGGTTGTCATGATAAATACACTGAATTGTTGTCCCAATTTAATGAAGTAAATGATCAAAATGATAAGTATTTTTTAGAGGTACAAGCCTATAAGGCTTCATTAAACACATTGGAACAACAAAAGAGGTGGTTACAAGATACTCAACGTGCATATGAGGATAAAACCAGGATACTAAGCATTGATTTAGAAAACACTACAAATATGCTTAAATATACAGAAACTGAAAGAGATGCTAGTATCAAAGAAAAAGAGGAGATGCAAGCTAAATTAGATGCTACAATGTTAAGATTTGACAAATGGCAAAAAGCACCTAAAAATCTTTCAAAATTAATTGATAGTAGCATGTCTGGCAGAACTAAAAGAGGCTTAGGATTTGAAAAATATATTGATTCAGAAGATGTATTTGATTTATCTTTCTCAAGTGTCTTTGATGCCGACAAAGAGGATGAGGGCAAACCTAGTTACAATAGGTTCAAACCAGCAGCAGAAATGCATGCTGTCCCTCCTCCTCTTACTTGAACTTTTATGCCCACCTCATGGCATAATGACTCGGATGGATCACAGATGCTTGAGTCCCCAACAAGTTCTACTAATACTAATGACTTTGTCTCATGTACTTTCAGTGACAAAGCCGGTGACTCTGCATCTAATGGTTCAAGTGAAGAGTCAAGACCTACAAGTTCCAAGTCGAATGAACATGTTGCTACTGGTGCTAGGAAGTGTGAAGAAAAAGTTGCTGTCAAGTCAAGTGTGTCTGGTCCTTGTTTATTGAGTCCTAGGAAGAATGTTTTTCCTAGAAATGTGTGTAATAAAGTAGGCAGTATGAAACAATCTCATTCTAATAAAAGGTCTTTCAAAACATGTTTTGTTTGTGGCAGTTCCTTTCATTTAATTAAAGATTGTGATTATTATGACACACATGCATCTGTTAATCATGATTTTCCTGCTCCTGGTTCACCAGGAGCTGCTTCATATGCTTCTAGAAGACTTAATCCTAGTGCTCCAATGTTTAATACTTCTAGAGTATCCTCTCCTTTCGCGTCTGATTATTGGAGAGATAGTGGATTTCAAGCAACCAGTAATTATTTTCAAAATTTTAATCCAATACATCCGCATCATTTAGACCACACGTATTTTGGTTTGGGAAATTTGGGAACTGCTGTTAAGCCCTCAGCAGGTTGTTCTTGGTCAAATAATAATACCCATATGATGCATAGGCAACCAAGGAACAATGGTGGATCTCATCAATCTTCTTGGCATTCTTCTAATGATCCACAAGGCAGGCTCAAACCTGAAAAGGTTTGGGTCCCCTTAAGACACTAATTTTTGCATTTTTTTTATCATCTTGTTGTTGTAGGTTACTCCATACCAGGATCCTAGTCTAGGCATTGTTGATAGTGGTTGCTCCAGGAGCATGACTGGCAATAAAAGTCTTCTCTCTAACTTCGTCCCTTTTCATGGAGGCAACGTCTATTTTGGTGGAGGTGAAGGCAGAATCACTGGCAAAGGAACGATAAAGACTCCAAATCTAAATTTTGAGCAGGTCTACTATGTGGAAGCACTTCAACACTTCAACTTGATATCGGTCTCTCAGATTTGTGATAAGAAGCAGTTTGTACTCTTCACCGATACTGATGCACTTGTGCTTTCCAAAGATTTTCAGCTTCCGGATGACTCACAAGTTTTACTCAGAATCCCTAGAAGACACAATCTATATAGTATCAAGTTGAATGAAGTCAACCCTACTGGTCAACTAGCATGTCTGGTTGCAAAAGCCTCAGAAGATGAAGCCACTAAATGGCATCGAAGGATGGGACATGTGAATTTCAAGACCATTCACAAACTTGCCAATCTGAATCTGGTCTCTGGTTTACCTCCCAAGACGTTTAGAAATGATATAAATTGTATTGCCTGCAGCAAAGGCAAACAACACAAAGCATCCTTCAAGGCCATTACTGCTTTAAGTCTTATTACTGAACCATTGCAGCTTCTACACATGGACTTATTTGGTCCTACATCCATCAGGAGCATTGACCACAAGCAATTCTGTTTGGTGGTAACTGATGGATATATCAGGTTTACGTGGGTGTTCTTCATGGCTGCCAAAAGTGAGACCTACTCAATTCTTCGAGATTTTCTTACCTTGATAGAGAATCAGTTGTCCAAGAAAGTTAAAGGTATTCGTTGCGACAATGGAACCGAGTTTAAAAATAGAGACCTCATCGCACTTTGCAATGCTAAGGGAATCAAAAGAGATTATAGTGCAGCTAGGACTCCTCAACAGAATGGTGTGGCAGAAAGAAAGAACCGGACACTAATAGAAGCAGCAAGAACTATGCTTGCCGATTCCAAGCTTCCAACCATGTTCTGGACAGAAGCTGTTAATACTGCAAGTTATGTTTTGAATAGGGTTTCTATTACCAATTCTCACAAGAAGACTCCTTATGAGCTGCTCACGGGAAAAGTCCCAAATATTGCTCATTTGAAGCCTTTTGGGTGTCCAGTCACCATTCTGAATACTAGTGACTATTTGGGGAAGTTTGATGGCAAGGCAGATGAAGGATACATTGTGGGATATTCAGCTCATTCTCGGGCGTATCGTGTCTACAATCTTCAAGCCAAACGGATAATTGAAACTATTAATCTCAGGTATTTTGAGGAGAAGTCAAACATCCAAGGCAAAGGTCCAGAATGGTATTTTGATCTTGATTATCTTAGTGATTCGTTAGGATATTTTCATTTCAAAACTAACCATGATGCAGGACCACAAGTGTTTGCAACTTCTAGTACTGGTGTTCCTTCTAGTCTTTCTGATTCAGATGATGAGGATGACATTTTTGTGGTTCCATCCTATTCCACCACGGTTTCTCCTACTCCTCCTAGTGATGCAACTCCATTGGATGTACAGGATTCCCAAGCAGCTCTTGACACTCTTCTCAAGCAACAACAAGAAGCTACTAAAGCAGCTGCTCAAGGTAGTTTTGAGTTTCCCTTGGTTGAGCCTACTGACAAAGTTGCTCCTGGTACTCCAGCTTCTGCTCCTAGTGCTAGCTTATCAACTACTGGTACTCCGGCTAGTGAGTCTGCTTCCAATACACGTTTCTCCAGTCCTTCTGATTTGGGGAACCATGAGCAGAAGTCTTCTACCAAGCTGGATGATATTCATAAACAACCGGTAGATGGGATTTTCCAAAATGCTTCATATGATGCTGACTTTGTTGGTGATCTCAATAACTTGGCACCAGAAGTGGAGGTTTCTTCCAATCCAGTCTTGCAATCACATAAAGATCATCCCACCACTCAAATTATTGGAGATCCTGGTTCTACCGTCAAGACACGCAGAATGCAGCAGAAGGCCTCGTCTGATCATCATGCTCTTGTGGGCTATATTGAGGATCAAAAGCGTAATAATCATACGGACTTTCAACACTGTTTGTTTGCTTGTTTTCTCTCACAGGTGGAACCTAGGTCTGTTTCTCATGCACTTGAGGATCAAAGTTGGGTGGAGGCTATGCAGGAGGAAATGCAGCAATTCTTGTTTCAGAATGTTTGGGTTCTGGTTGACTTACCAGATGGGAAGACAGCTATTAATACCAAATGGATTCTCAAAAACAAGAAGGATGCACGGGGAATTGTTGTCAGGAATAAGGCTAGGCTTGTCGCACAAGGACACACTCAAATTGAGGGCATTGACTATACTGAAGTCTTTGCGCCGGTTGCCAGGATAGAGGCCATTCGTCTGTTTTTGGCCTTTGCTTCATATGTTGGCTTTACGGTGTTCCAGATGGATGTCAAGAGTGCATTTCTCTATGGAAAAATTGACGAGGAAGTGTATGTTACTCAACCTAAGGGGTTTGTGGATCCACTTCATCCCAAGAAAGTCTACAAGGTGGTCAAGGCTCTTTATGGGTTACATCAGGCTCCTAGAGCTTGGTATGAGCGTCTTTCCACTTTCTTGTTAAAGAATGGCTATAGAAGAGGTACTATTGATAAAACACTATTTCTTCGGCGGAATTCCAAGGATATTATTCTTGTTCAGGTTTATGTGGACGACATTATCTTTGGTTCTACAAGGAAGGAGTGGTGTGATGAGTTTGAACACTTGATGAAAGGCGAATTTCAGATGAGTGCCATGGGAGAACTGTCATTCTTCCTTGGTCTTCAGGTCAAGCAACAATCGGATGGGATTTTCATTAGTCAAGATAAATATGTCCATGAGATTCTTCAGAAGTTTGACATGGATCCTCTTAGACCAGCAGCAACTCCTTATGAAGTTGCTAAAATCAAACTTAAGAATGAGCCAGACCCCCCGGTAAATGTTCACATGTACAGGTCTATGATTGGCTCTCTCATGTATTTGACTGCATCACGTCCGGACATTATGTTTGCAGTAAGTGCTTGTTCTAGACACCAGGTGACTCCAACGGTTTCGAACTTAAATGCAGTGAAGAAGATTTTCAAGTATATCAAGGCTCAACCTAAATTGGGTCTATGGTATCCTAGAGAATCTCCCTTTGTTCTTGAAACCTATAGTGATAGTGATTATGCTGGTGCTAATAATGATAGGAAGTCTACTACTGGTGGTTGTCAATTTTTGGGTCGTCGGCTTATTTCATGGCAATGTAAGAAACAGACAATCGTAGCTACTTCTTCAACAGAAGCTGAATACGTTGCTGCTGCTAGTTGTTGTGGACAAATTTTATGGATCCAAAATCAGATGTTGGACTATGGTTTCAATTTTATGAATACCAAAATTTTTATTGACAATCAAAGCACTATTTGCATTGTGAAGAATCCTGTATTTCATCAGCGGACGAAGCATATTGAGATTCGGCATCATTTTATACGCGATGCCAATGAGAAGAAGCTGATACAGGTTCTTAAAGTTCATACGGATGACAATGTTGCTGATTTGCTGACTAAAGCTTTTGATGGTCCTCGGTTTAACCACTTGGTGGTTCATATTGGGATGGTCAATCCTTGAGGTCTAGGATTGAGGGGAGGCAAAGCCTAAGGGGAGGCTTTGTGTACATATTAGGTCAGTCTAACGTATTCATAGTATTTAACAACATACTTTCTTGGTTATGATGGTGTGTGGTGCTTCTAATGGAGGATTTTTGCTCTCTTCTGGTGGATATGGCCTTACATGACTGGCTTCTGGTCCTCTTTGGTCAGCTTCTAGTTATGCTTGGTTGCCTTCTGGTGGTTTAAAATCCTTCCATGTCTAGTGGTGTTTGGCTCCTGGTACTGGTCTGGCATACTGTTCCTTCCTTTTGTCCTTTGTTAATCACGTTTTGCTCCTGGTCTGACCATTGTGTGCTTTGACTTTTGGTCAACGCTCCCAATACTGGTATTTACAAGTTTGAATTAAGCAAGTTAATTAGGAGTTGGTTATTATGTTAAAAAGGGCAAGTGGTTATTATGCCATTATGGTTTAATTTGAAAGGGTAACCCCCCATTAATAGGGGTCAATGAACAGTTACTACTTTCTTCATATATGGTCAACATACACCCTTGACTCACTCATTACAATTAACACACACACACACAAACCGCTTCTACTCTCTCATCCCAATCCCAATCCTTCTTCCATCAAATCATCAAGATCCACGGCTGCTCTTGCTTACCAACCTGCTCACAATCGTGTTGCTTATCTGGGTGATGGTCCAAATCGTGAACATTTTGCTGACATCTTGGATTTCATTGAAGCTTCTAACTTAAGGTTTGCATTTACTGTCTGTCCCACCATATATGATAGGGTGATACGTCAATTTTGGGCGTCTACTCAACTTATGAATGTGGCTGGACGTCCACGTGCACTCCATGCTACCATAGATGGACGTGCATATGTGGTAACTGAAGCGTCTATTCGCTCTTCTCTTCATCTTCAGGATGAGGGGGTGTTGTATCAATCCCCAATTCGGAAGTATTGGAGGGTATGGCTGCCATAGGTTATGAACATGGGGGGAAGTTTAACTTCCAGAAGAATAGGTTTCCCCCCCAGTGGAAGCTTCTGGTTCACTTTTTAATCCATTGTATGAGTCCCAAGTCTGGGAGTTGGGATGCTTTCCCTACTCCTTTGGCTACTGGTCTTATATGTTTAGCCCAGGGTAGAGTGTTTAATTTTTCTCATTATCTATTTGAGGGGATGGCTAGTAATTTGTCTACTGCTGGTTCGAGGAAGAAATTTCTTATGTACCCTAGGTTTCTTC
This sequence comes from Glebionis coronaria, assembly GCA_025667525.1. Taxonomy (NCBI): domain Eukaryota; kingdom Viridiplantae; phylum Streptophyta; class Magnoliopsida; order Asterales; family Asteraceae; genus Glebionis; species Glebionis coronaria. The sequence continues at coordinate 178,432,693 of CM046874.1, forward strand.
AACAAATCCTTGTTTGCATTCCACGTGATAGGACTGAGCATGTGCCATCTAAACTTACAGCTAAAGTGTATTACAATATGATGCATGGGTTTACTAGGGATTGGAGGCCCCTGACTGAAGCCATGTTAGGGTTGGCTCAGGGTCCCATGGGTCAGGAGGAGGAGGCTCTTGAGTTTGTTGTGATATATGATGACCCCATGGAGGAGGAGGCTCCTACTGTTGGTGCCACTCCTGTGGTAGAGGAGGAGCTAGTTGAGGAAGTGGTGGTTGAAAAACCATCTCCTACCAAGGCTGGTCCTTCCTCAGTTCCACAAAGGTCTCCTTTTGTGGAGACTCCACCTCCTAGTCCTGCCCCACATTCGACTGATATCCCGTTTGATGCTAGTTCTCCACAGGTTGACCCACATGTTGCTTCGGGCTCCCGTGATGCTTTCCCTGATCCAAGTTCTCTTGGTGGGCAGGCGGAGGAGCCTACTACACTGACATCTTTGCTCGATCTTATGCACAGGTACCATGAGAGGATGATTTGTTTGAAAGCTGACTTAAACCAACATCGGAAGCTTACAAGGGAGTTTGTTCTTCCTCTGGCTGATCGCATAAAGGTGTTGGAGAATCAACAACGTCGTCGCAAGAAGCATGTGGTTCATTCAGATTCTGAGGATGAGGGTGCGGCGAATGTTGAGGATGGCTTGACGTTGTTGGCAAAGGCTGCCTTTGCTGATAAAGTTTATGATGATTTGCCGGTACCTCCAATATCCTCCAATGTTCCTTCTCTTAGTGCTATTCCCCCTTCTATGGGTGGTGATTCTGATCCTGCTAATGGTTCTCATGCTGGTCCCTCTCATGATCCGAAGGGAAAAGCCCCAATGACTGATGCTCCATCTCCTTCTCGCAAGCGTACTCGTCGACAGATTGAGGAGGACAAGCTTGGTGAAGAGACTGCTCATCGGGTTCAAGCTGAGATTGATGAGGCGGATAGGGCTGCTGAGGAAGAGCTTCGAGAGCGAAGGCGTGCACAAATTCAACATGATGCCATGCATTGGACTGATGGTGAATAGATGCAAGTGTTGACTGTTCTCACTAGGGATTATGCTCAGTTTAAAGATTTGTTGGGTGATGATGTTGATGAACACAATTGTATTCCGCGTGCTATGGTGATGATGCGTAAGCACCAGTTGGCTCTTGCTGAAGAACTAAAGAAACAGAGAAGGAACAGACCTCTATCTCGGGCTGAGGAGCGCCAGCAGATGCAACGTTATGTGAAATATCAATCTGCTGCTCATTTCAATGCTCCGTGGTCTTGGGCTCGGGTGAGGGCGTTGACTTTTGATGAGCTTAAGGCCCTTTATGAAAAGATGGTGAAGCGTCAGAGTCAACCTATTCCAGAAAGATTTATTTACCATCCTCGTGGTGTGACTGCTTCTATGCCTGCTGATTCTACTGGTCCTTCGTCTGCACCCACTCCTGTTTATGATGGTAGTCCTTCTGGTTCTGTTGCTACTTCTGTTGGTCCTTCTACTACACCCTTGGTTGCTTCTATGGGTTCTACTGCTGGTCCTGCTACTACTATCTTTGTTACTACCACCACCACTCATGCTTCCACCACCACACCTGTTACCACTTCCACCACACCAGTTCCTACAACACAACCTAATCCTACTTCTGATGCAGCTCCTAGTGGTCCATTGGGTGGACATGTTCATGAGTCTACTTCTACTGCTTTCCATGTTGTTGCTGAAGTTAAGGTCAAGGTTGAATCCACACCTTCTGCTCCCACACCTCGACGTTCCATTCGCCAGAAACTAGCTCGTCGTGTTCGCCGTGGTAAATCAGTTCCTTTTGAGAAGCGTGATACTGAGAACTTAATTGATGCAGTTTCTGACAGCGATTCTGACTTACCTTTGGGCAATGGAAGCATTACGGGTTATATGGTTGAGCGGTTTACCACACTTCCTGGTGGTGTATCCCATCGGATTACTTTGAGTGATGGGTCTGTGCGATTGGCAACGGGTTTGCAGGGTGTCTTATCTTGGGCTGATCGTATGGATCTTATGGCGTTGTTTGGGCTTGTTGATTCTAGTATGCTGTTTGACCCCATGGCGGTGTCTTCCTGGCCTGGTCTCCGTATCTGGGCTGATCTCAAGCTGATGTTAGATCCTCCTCCAAATGCTTCTGTTTCGGGCATATGGAAGGATCAATTCCAATGGGAGATTCTGCGATGGAAGCTATATGCTGGATGTGGAGTTCATATGTTGGAATTAGAATCTGGTCATATGGTGTTTATGCTGACGGATGTGGAGTATCCTTTGACTATTTCTTCCATGGAGGCGATGTTGGCAAGTCACTTGCAAATTTATACTGCTCCTTCTGGGAATTAGTCGAGTATGGCCACGGCTTTGGTAGAGGGTATTCAGGCGCGATTGCTAGCGGATAAGAAGGCAGCTTCTGGTATGTAAGGTGATTGGGTTGTAAGTGTTTATACTTTGAATTTTTGTTCTTATTTTTATTCTTTTCACCAATATGTAAAGTGATTGGTGAATTTCATTCTTTATAGTTAAAAAAAAAAAAAAAAAAAAACAGTTATAAAAAAATATATATATATATATACTTTTTATATAATATCTGCTTATACTTTAAACACAGTTTAGCTTTTATACTTGTACATAATATCCCTTGGCTGTTTCACAATGTGGTTCCTGGTTTGAGTTTGTTCTGGTACTTGGTTTCACTTGGTGTTGGACGTGGTCCACACAACAAATGGTTCTCAACTTACCATGTCTAATCGACAAGAAAAAGTTGATTCACCTTGAGGGTACGGCTCCTGGTGCGATTCTCAAATCCGTTGATGGTTGCCAGGTTACCCAAAACTGGATGGTTTTCACTTGCCATAGTCTTGGACTGAAAAAAGGCTAATCCAAGGGGGTACGGCTCTTGGTAAAGATCTTCTCAAATCCGTTGATAGCTGTAATAGCTTGCTTAAAGCTATAGGGTGTTCAACTCACCGATGCTTCATTGCTAAGAGTTGGCGAGTCCAGAGGGGTACGGCTTCTGGTAAAGACGCATCAAATCCGTTGACGGCTGTGATGGTTTGCCTAAAATCATCAGGGTACTCCCACTCACCATTGATTCACGTTCTAAGAGTTGGGCTGGGTTCTAGTCTCCCAGGGTGATGCTTATTCCACCAGAATGACTAGCTAGCCCAAGAGTAAGCAGCTACTTGGTAAAGGCTCATCAAATCTGCTCATGTTGCTGAAAAGATTCAACACGATGCTGATTTGTTACAAGCTTTGAGAAGCTTCTAGTGTTTCATGTTGCGGCTATTCTTCTGATTCTTATCTTGTTGATGCTGCTATTTGTTTTGCTGATACAATCCTCGGGCTTTCTTTGCACGTTTTCCAGGAAACTTGAACTCAACAGGTCAAATTCAAGTTTAGGGGAGGATTGTTAGGACCATTGTAATAGTTATATGTAATAGGTAGACTAGGAGGTATGTAGTTCCTCCTGGTCCTAGTCGTAGTAGGAGCAAGTCCTGCTCCTGGTCCTAGTTGAAGTCAAACTTTATTATTTACTTAATATTCTGTTAGGATATGCATGAGATATGTTAGGAAAGGATATGCATATCAGTTTTACACGTTTTCTTTAATGATGTATTAGGGTTTCCTTGTAGTATAAAAGGAACCTTAGGCAGAAGGGTTAGACACACCTTCACAAAACGTAGTTCTAGTCATTATCAATATTAGAAATCCTTAGAAAGGATCGAGTCTTTATAGTTATTCTGTTCCTCTTGATTATATTTATATTCTACATTCATATTGTGTATAGAGTCTCTTTGTGATTTGACTTGTGATTACAGAAGTCATTCACCGGTCCTGACAGGCTGCAAGATCTACATCTAGTAGACCCAACAGTACCTGCATAACTAGGTGAAACTGGTCATGCATGTATATGGCTTTAGGTATTCTAATTAAACATAAGCAATTCAAAAACATATAAAACATATACTGGGGAAAACAGTTGGCTGCATACGGGAAATCCTAATAAGGAAGAATGTCCATACTGAAAGGACGGAGAATCCGTACCTTATGTCTAGTGAACGAAGAAGACGAACGGAAGAGAGTCATACTTCGGTATCACTAATGCTACATAAATACATACGTGTATTAGTATCTGATTACTGAGTACGTAACTGGTTTTATATCATGTCTTAGCGTGTTTAATATGTTCATGTCATGTTTTACTGATTTAAGATTTATACAGTGTTTATCATGTATTCTGTCTATTCTATTTAAGTATTTCTTGTATTTCATGTATTATTATACTTGTTGTGTAATAATAAGTAACTTTTTAAAAATAGCAGGTTTCCTAAAATAGAAAGTTCCCAAATCAGAAAGTTTCCAAAAATAGAAAGTTTCCAAAATAGATTTACTTCTTAAAATAGATAAGTTTCTAAAAATAGAAAGTTCCCATAAATAGATTAGCTGCCTTATTTAAATAAGTTTCTAAAAATAGAAAGTTTCCATAAATAGAAATAAGCTGGATTATTAAGCTAATTATATAAGCTTAAGTGTTTATTAATTAATATTCTATGTCTTGTAATTAAATAGTATTTATTAATTATTTCATGTAAATTAAATAAACTATAGGTTAAAGTATTTAATTAATTATAACATGGTTTAATTAAATAAAGGTAAAAATACTTAGGTTAAAACATGTATTATTATCTATTAATAATATAACCTAAGTCATGTAAATTAATTAATCATAAATCATGATTTTAATAATTAATTAATTATATAGTCTAATTAAAATGATAATTACTTAGGTTAAAATTCATGTATTAATAATAAAATTAATAACCTAAGTCATGTAAATTAAATTAATCATGTACATGATTTAATTAAATTAATTTAATTCTTGAAAAAAATATAACTTGTAAAAATATTTAACCTTGTAAAAACAACTCATGAACCGAACTGTGTTTTAATCTAAACATGTGTGAACCGGACCGGTGTAAACCCGTGAACCGGACCCAAACGCACCCTTGGTCGATAACCTAGCCGCCGGCTAGCATGGGTTCCCACCGGCTAGCCGGTGTTTCCCCTGCTGCCGTGGCCTTCGGTTCCTCCTGCTTTCCTTAATTAGCCACCGGCTTAAGCCGGTGGTGGTTTTTGGTTCTAGCCGAGACCCACCCGACACAAACATACCCCGACCGAGCTCGGGGTATCCCTTGGTTCCTGTTTCCGTGACACAAGGCCACCACACCGAGACCTTGCGGTCTCGGTTGGTGCGAGAAAAATCAAGCCGAGACCCCCTTGGGGCTCGGTTCATGCGTCGGCCAACCAACAAACACCCCTTAACCATTAATTAATCTTACCCCCATGTTTAATTAACATATGCTTACTTGTTTTTAATTTGTTATAAAAAACATTCATGATTTCATGTGATTTATAGATCAAAATCATAAAAAGAAAAGAGGTTTAGGGTTATACCGATCACGTGAACCAAAGGAGGATGAACACACAACGATCCTTGCAATAAATCGAACACCAAAAATCAACCAAACACACCTTGGTGTGTGTGTAACCCGGCGGTCAAAGAGCAAAGAGAAGGAAGAGAAAATATTTAAGGGTTTCTAATTTTCTAATTTCTTGAATTATGAAAATAGTTTTCTCCTTTTTCATGTCTAGTAAATTTTGCATGGGCTTGGCCCTTTTCTCTTGTTGTATCCGCGGCTAAGGGGGCCCACCAGGGGTATCCCGAACATTTTCCGTGTCTAAATAATAAGTGTGTTCTCGTGTTCGTGTTTTACGTGATTTAATTAGTTATCTTTCATGTCTTATTATATTTATCCGTGATCGTAATAAATATACATACATACGTAATACTAAGCTCGTGATTAATTTACGTTCATGATTCATGTTCGTATGTTCGTGATTATAATTATTATTGAAATAATTATCGTGTCTTAATACGTAATAAATACTTGTCGTGTTATAACACGTACGTAATACTTGTAATTCTTGTTCGTGAACCGTAAACGTGCTATAAAAGGAAAGTTCTAATCATGTACGTACGATCGTAAGGGTACTATTCATGGTACAAGCATGCGGGTTTTACAGTTTATATCTTCAATATTGAAGAGGTGATAAATGTCTTTTTATCACTTATGTTTGCAAAAAAAAAACAAACAAAATACCTTTGAACGCTTCATAGGTTTCTAGACAAAAGGGTAAAAGGAAGTTTTTTTAGAAAAATAAACGAAGCCTAACTGACAATTTTATAGAGGATGACAACCAGTGGCGGACGCAGAAAATCGGGCAGTGGGGGCAAAACAAAATTTGATAATAGCAATGAAAAAAAAGCTAGAATCCGAATAAAAACTGAATATTTTACCTTAAAAATAGAGAATTTTTAGGTTTTAAAGTGTCAAAAGTTAGATTTCACTGTGTGAGTGGGGGCAATTTTTGTTTCCGATGGGGGGCATTTAAAAAAAACTGTAAAAATCAAAGAAAAAATACACTGTAATCGCGTTTTTTATCAAACTATGGGGGGCGCCGCCACCCCGGACCTAACAGATAGGTCCGCCCCTAATGACAACCCCTCTTTGTCTACATTTGGCTCCGCTTTTGTACTCAGGGGCGGACCCAAGATTTTTAGTGCGGTGTTGTACGAAAAAAATAATGAAACAACTAAAGTTAAACCGTAAGAAATTAAGACATGACAAAAAAAAATTTAAGTTACACATTCTACAAAAACTATAATTTTGATTTTTTTTTTCTTTTTGAATTCGTAACCTCAAGATAAATGTAGCATTTTTTAATTCGTGACCTCAAGATAAATGTAACCCGTTTTACAGCTGACACCTGTATAAGTCGGTCCCTGATGATACCTTCGACTCTAAAAGAGTGCTTTGTTGATGTACGTAACTCAAGTCAAGTGGTTTGGATCGTAAGGCTCGAGTTTGTCACAAGCTGGGTGTTATGTATTTAGTCTTGATTAGCCTAAGTCGTGTCTAGGGGATAGGTATCGAGTTTCCTAATAGCCTATAGCAATAAAGGTCGGTTGGCTGTGTCGAAGCCCAACCCGACCCGTAGGACTATGTAACAGTCGGTTCCCCCTCATCTCTATAAAAGGAGGTGGGGGGGACGAGATTCATAACGCTTCTTTATCAATAAACTAATCGGGACGATTAGGGTACATACCTTGTGCGTGTCTTTTCTGTCGATGGCTACATAGATCGATGTTCCGCATCTAGTATCCAGGTTGTAGTAGTCGAATTACTACAAGTGGTATCAGAGCTCTGGTTCGAGGTCTCGCTGGTTTACTAGGATCGATCGGAGAAGAGAGTTCTTGGTGTTTGAGGTTATCGAGAACATCAATAGGAGCAGCCGGGTATCGATCGACATTTAAGGGTTTGATCTTCAAGGTTGAAGATCGTTTGTTCTGCCATTGTTGTTTTCATTCTTCGTTCTGTTGCAGGTTTGTGATAGGGAAGAAGAAGATATTAGATACGTGTGTTGTGTGGTGGAATTTTTCTCATCTAAACAAATCACACGTATTTACTTCAAAGTTTCTTTTGGGCTTAATATATTACTGGGCCAATTGTTTAGTTTGGTTGGATATATAAAGTTTAAAAGGGGAAAAACAAGTTTATTACTTTGAAGGGATTATTACACAAGGGGACTTCGTAATTCGTGATTGTGAGGGTTAATATATCACAAGGTTTAGCGAATTATCGAAGGGGCTTTGTTAATTTGTGATTGTGAGGGTTTATCACAAGGTTTAGAAAATTAATAAAGGGATAAAGAAGCGTTCAAGACTTGTCGAGGTTGCAAGATTTCTTAGGTTATTAGAAATCGGTTTGCAAAATTAAAAGTACGACAAGGGTTACTTCAAAAGGCGTCGGGTACTTTCTTGATTCAAGGGTTGTCGATTTATTGGATAGGTTAATTTCCAAGGTTCAGTCGATATTTGAGTAAGGAATGGTTTTTCTTTTGAAGGGTTACTTGGTTTAATCGATTACTAAGATTTTTATCTTAGGGTTATATCGATAAATCAAGGGTGTTTTACACACGGGATACTTTGCTAGATCGTGTTTTTGTGTAGGTAAATTCACAAAAGGTTAAGCGGATAACAAAGAGTTAAAATAAGAGGACGCTGAGCAAATTTGACATCGAGAAATTCGATGGGAAGAATGACTTTGGGTTATGGCAGGTAAGGATGAAGGCTTTGCTGGAACATCTGGAATTATATGCAGCATTGGAAGAATTACCCGCCACCACAATAGTGGCTTACGATAACGTCATTCAGAAAAAGGCTTACAGCGCATTGATCTTGTGTTTGGATGATCGGGTCCTACGGGAAATCACCAAGGAGACGACTGCAGCGGGGATTTGGAAAAAGTTAGAGACTTTATACATGACTAAGTCTTTAGCTAATCGTTTGTACTTGAAGAAAAAGTTATATACTTTTCAAATGCATCAAGGTAGAAGTCAGTCTGAACATATTGATGAGTTTTACAAGCTCGTGGGTGACTTAGCGGTCATAGATACTGCTATATCGGATGAGGATCAGGCATTATTATTACTCACATCTTTACCATCGTCTTACAATAATCTCGTGGAGACTTTGCTATATGGTCGGGATACTTTGAAGCTAGAAGACGTGCTCGCGACACTTAATTCTAGGGAACTTCAGAAGATGATGGAAGCAAAGGGTGATAGTGGTGAAGGGTTGTATGTGAGAGAGAGATCCAGTCAGAGAGATATGGAGCATGGTGCAAATAGTTCGTGGTCAAGGTCACAAGGAAGGAGCGACAAACTCAAGTGTTATATATGTCAGTCTGAGGATCATTTGAAGAGGGATTGTCCCAGGTATAATCACAAGAAATCTCAAGTTTTTGTCAAGAATGAAGATCAGGTATCCGGTTCTAGAGCTGATACGTATGACAATGCTGATGTTATGATGGCTATGAGTGTTGATGAACTTTTGGATTGGATCATGGATTCAGGGGGCTCATACCATACGATATACAGGAGAGATTATTTGGTTGATTTTAAAAAGTATGACGGTGGTAATGTACTGCTAGGTGATGGCAGGGAATGCCGTGTACGGGGGACAGGTAAGGTTCGAGTACGGATGAGGGATGTGTCAAGTTTCTTGTTGGACAACGTCACGTATGTTTCGGAATTAAGACGAAACTTGATATTGTTGGGCACTCTTGAAAAAGAGGATTTTACCGTGAAGATGCAGTCGGGCAAGATCAAGGTTATAAAGGGTTCACTGGTGGTACTATCAGGAACAAGAAGGGCTAATTGCGTATATACCCTGAACGGTCAGGCTATGACCGGGAAGACAATGAAGGGTAGGAAGCAGTTAGGAAAATTTCAGACTGGGTGGAAGATCAAGAAAAGTGATTTTCTTGATTCTTGTAATCAGAAGTCTACACAACAATGTATGAAGAGTGGGGTCGCCGAACATTTGGATGTTGCAGGGTTACAGAAACATAATGGGTTGGTTGAGAAGACAAACGTGGCACTCTTGGATAAGGTACGTTGTTTTCTGATTAAGTCTGGTCTGTCCAAGGTTTTTTGGACAGAGGATACAAACATGTCTACATATCTAGATAATAGGTCACCATCAACAGCGATTGGATTCAAGAAGACTATAGATATGTTTGGGGTTTTTGGTTGGCTTGCTAGTATTGAGCAAGGGATGCTTGAACCGGTTAAGTTCAAGTGCATATTCCTGGGATACCGTACAGGTATGAATGTTTATCAACTTTGGAGGTTAGATGACGTTACTTCAAAGGGAGTGCTTTACAGGAATATGGGTTTCAATAAAAGTGGGCAATACAAGAAAACTTTCATTGGTTCTGGTGTATGTACAAGTTCAGTGCAGGTGTTGCAAGGAGTTGAGTTTGAGGTGGAATATCGGGAGGATCATGCATTTGAGGTGGAACCTCAGGAGAATGTTGATCATGTAGATGTTTCAAAGAAAGTACAAACTCAAGATTTGATATACTATCATCAAGCACGTGATAGGGAGCAACACTTAGCATGGGAACTATTCAAGTATAGAGAAGACAGTAATGAGGCTACTTTTGCAGTTGCTGCAGTGGAGAAGATTTATGCACATGAGTCATTGAATTTCAATGATACAGTTGCTTGTGAGGGTCTTTCCAAGTGGATGGCTGGATTAAAAGAAGAAATGGATACTCTGTTAGATGTGTATGTGCTCAGCAACGGTTGTCGGAAAAGTAGTGACGACAGATACGGTTATTACTGGGAGTATACACCAGGTTTGTTCATACATCTATTTCTCTATATAGATTGTATGGTATTTTCTTGCGGATGCAAGGCTGAGATCTCGGTTACTAAGGGTTTGCTGGTAAAAGCAAAGGGAAATATACTTGGTATTAGGATCATCAGGAATCGGAGTGGTAATACTCTGAGAGTGTCACAGTCCAGGTTTTATAACAGAAAGTTGGTACAGACTTTGTTGAAGGGACACTCCATACTGTCGTTGGAGGATTGTCTATTAGGGGATTGTGATGTGAAAAAGAATAGTAAGTGGTCATATATATGCAGTTGGAAGCCAGGAGTATCAGATGGTCTGCACGAGACCTAACATAGCATCTGTAGGTGTGGGTATGTTGGATAGGTTTGATCGTGGATTACAGACTTACGTACAGGTTTTTGTGGATTTTGACTACACCATGGGTAGATCGATCACTGTCATGGGTAGATCAATCACAGGGTACGGGTTGCTGGATACATGGATGTGCGAGGAGCTGGGAAGCTAAGTTGCAACACAAGGAGGCTTTGTGGACAACTAAAGCGGAGTATATGACACTTACGGAGGTTGTGAAAGGAGCTATTTGGCTAAGGGGATTCTTGGAAGAGTTAGGCGTGAAGCTTAACACTGTTGCAGTTAATTGTGATAATCAGAGCGCGATTCAATTATCGCGGAATCATGTTTTTCATGATAGGACAAAGCACATCAATGTGCGTTATCACTTTATCAGAGGAGTCTTGGAAGCAAAGACGGCTGAAGTTCTGAAGGTGGGTACTGAACACAATGTTGCGAATGCCTTGACGAATGTGGTACCTGGACGCAAGTTACAACACTGCTTGGAGCTGATGAGCGTTGGGATAGGCTAATAAGCCTAAGGTGGAAATTGTTATGTATTTAGTCTTGATTAGCCTAAGTCGTGTCTAGGGGATAGATATCGAGTTTCCTAATAGCCTATAGCAATAAAGGTCGGTTGGCTGTGTCGAAGCCCAACCCGACCCGTAGGACTATGTAATAGTCGGTTCCCCCTCATCTCTATAAAAGGAGGTGAGGGGGGACGAGATTCATAACGTTTCTTTATCAATAAACTAATCGGGACAATTAGGGTACATACCTTGTGCGTGTCTTTTCTGTCGATGTTCCGCATCTAGTATCCAGGTTCGAATTACTACACTGGGATTATACAAATATGCAACTTTAGTTAGAAGACTAGCATGTACCGAAAAAGTATACACAATATAAAGACACTCATATTTAGCAACCTTTCTAAAGACTACAGTATTAACTTAGCGGTAATTGATAGTTTGGGAAATATAATTCACACCAACTTTATGACTTATGTTGTAAGTTTAGCTCAAACAATAACTCGGATATATGATGTATTGCTTAGCAACTGCTCCGTACCATTGCTAGCTAAAAATAGTGAATACTCGAATAAACACGCAACATCATTTTGCTTATCATAGTAAAAGGGACATTTCCACATGCATTAGCTGTAAGACCATTTGTCCATTATCATCATTACACTTGAAAATGACTACCATTGAATTGAAGATCTACGGATTTTACAAAGTGTTAAACTCACTGATGTCATGCAGAAAATTGTTGGGCCGTTTTAGAGCCAATTACTATTTAAGAATACGAGTATAATACTAGGGGCGTTTATAATTTGGGCTTATATATATATATATATATATATATATATATATATATATATATATATATATATATATATATATATATATATATATATATATATATATATATATATATATATATATATATATATATATATATATATATAACTAAAAAAAGTAAAAATTTAAGACGAATCAAATTTGAACTAGAACCAAATCGAACATTGAATTTGGATTTTGGGTTATAACCGAATCGAAGCGTATTAAAAATTCGCTATTTAGATTGAACATGAATTTGACAATTAGAACCGAGAAACTAACTGAAAACCAAACTTATATAAATATATATATAATTTTCATACATTTATTGTAAACAATCGATTTTCAGACCACAATAGATAATATTGATCAAATAGATGTAGAGAGAGAAAGAGATAGAAGTGAAAGGTTTTAGTGAAAGAAATACACTTATGTGTGTGTGAATAATGAATCAACTAACATCTTTAGGATGAGGTATTTATAGTCATAAACAAAGTAATCGCGGCCATATATGGTCTTTCTAGCCCGACAGTTACACTAAAATAAACCATACTATCTAAACCACTTCGAGCTATATCATATAATTATCTAAGAGTGACCGATACTTTTCTTATTTATAACAATCTCCATTTATTGATGTCACTCCAGTTTTACATAAATAATTATGGATGTTAGCTCGTAGCCTTTAAGTCTTGATTTTGCAAACTTGTACTTGTAGTAATTTTCTTGAGGTTTGAACATCATTTGTTGTTGTTATTGTTCTCCGTGTCTTTTGACTTGCAACACTTGTGTCTTGAATCTTCTTGCCCTATATGCTCATAGTTCTTAGAAATATCTTGAAAGCTTATAGCAATCTCCTTTTATAAAATTCATTTAACATCGTATCTTTGAGGAATATGTCTTTAAATCAGAATGCAACGAAAGTCTTTATCTTTAGCTTTCTTGATTTATTTTAAAGTCTTTAGTCTTAGGTATGAGCATGTTGATACGGCTTAAGTTAATACACCGCCACACCACCTTTTTGATAACTTGCATAAGACAGTTAACAACAAAACATAGACGCGGACGAAATGGCTTTTTCATTTGTTCTAATTTAGTAGCGTTAACCTCCTGTTCCGCGAGGACCGTTATATGGTGTTACATATCGTACCTATGACAGGTAGAATCGGTTAAGAATCTCATTGACAGGGTTTCGCAGTTGTACAAGCCTGTTCTCGTTACCCGATCGTCTCAAAGTAGACTACGAGGTAAGACTGCATTAACTGGTTAAAATATCCGCCTGATTAATGTCGTCAATTCAGATTCGTGGAACAAGTTTGATTCAATTAGGAATCGCACCATCATTGATTTCCATTTCACATAAGCTTGATTCATTAGGAACCTTGCAAGTCACCTATCACAATGTTGTTTCACGTAAAACTAGAAGGATTTTTATTCGTCATTGTAAATACTTAAGAGTGTCACTATGAATGTTTTGGCAAGATCACAAGAAAGTTGCGTAGAGGCCTGGAACAAGTTTGAATCAATTAAGAGTCAGACCATCGTTGCTTTCCATTTTACACATGTTCAATTCAGAGTGAATCTTACACATGACCTACCGCGGTACTGTTTAATGTTAACACTGAAAGTTTTTCCATTCTTCACGTTGAATACTCAAGAGTACCATTCAGAATGTTCTGTCAAGATCATTAAGATTTTTTGCAGGACTCGATAAATTTCAACGCTTGTGTTCAAAGTAAACAACAAGCATTGTCATGAAAAAATGTCCTAATGAGATTAATTTGTGATCTCAAATGACTTTAGACTCGATCAGTGCATTTTGGATTTATGTGATCGGAGGCTGGAGTGGAGTCTAAGATCGACTAAAGATTTGTTAGATCTTTTATCTAGGATGATGAATAACAATGAAAACTACATAAGTATGCACAGCGGAAATAACATACGAACATCATTACTCTAACAAGGTTTTTTATTTATTCAAAACCTTAACTACTTGCCCCAATTCTACCTTGATCAATGCTAGAATGATTACATCAAAGTACTATAATGGGTATCACAGGATCCTTGAGGCTAAACCAATATCTAGGCGTGTACAATAAACCATACACCTAGAATACCTACACGTCATACGTCTACATTGTAGTACCATATATTTGTGCACATTAAAAGTCATGTGGTTTTTTTATATGCTAGAAAACACAGCTTACAAAGAAAGGTAAGTATAAGTAAACTAAATCTTTTAAATATTTAAGATTATCTTCTCAAATCCACCAGCTTGTAGAATTCCATCTTGTACGTCCATTGTCGTCAATCGTGTTTATTTTGTCACATTAAATCAAATATTCAAACCCAACAATCTTCCCTTATTTGATGATTACAAAAAAAACTCACACGGCTTTCTTTAAACTTCCATCACACTAGATTTTCAAGTTGCGGTCTTCCCCTACAGTTACTACTTCTTCTCATTTCTGTCACATCAATAGGGAATTAGTGAATGTATGTAACCTTGATCTTGACCACTACAAAACATGTACTACACTCCTAATCCAATCCTTCCAATGTTTCAAGTTACCAAATTAAGCATAATAAGAAAAAAATGAAATCTGGCAGTAGAAACCCAAACTAGAAGTAGTAACAATGACTAGCAGTGGTACAATGACTAGCAGTAGTAAAAACCTTTTCCTCTAGTGACATCTAGATTATTTAACACTTTATAAGATACTTCCCCTCAAACCGAAGTGTTAACCATCTTTTTGAATCTTCAAATTTGTAAGCTAAATGTAATGATTAATGATGAAGAAAATTAAGTATTACAAATTTGATATATTAGTAGAAAAACTCGAATTTGTGTTTTATATCTTGCACTATTCACGTGACTCCAAAACTCATACTAGTAATTATGAGTAGACCTTGATCTCTTGACAGAATCGTCATTTTTAATGAGACACTAAGCACGAAAATGTAACTCCTTCAAGTGATAGCAAAGAGCGGTTGCTAGATTCGTCGAGTCTTAGTCAACAACAATTAAGCATGAACAAGTTACCTTTAAAGGTGTTTGGATTCCTTTAAGATATATGAATACACGTACCCGAATTGGTAAAACTAAATAGCCTGGATCATTTTTCTCTATCATGGTTTTATTCTCTCTAAGATCTTGAATTGCAATTTCCTCATTCTCCGGTGATAACCCGTCTTCCATTTTGAGTTTGTTAAGCAAGACACTAATGAGACTGCAATTATACATAGTCTCATCGTCCAAATCGGGCTTAAAACGCTTAAAATATCATCAAAATACCCCTATATATGCTTGTATTTGTGTCTTGTGTATTTTAGGTACGGATATCGAGAAATCAACAAATGATCACAAGAATGAAGCAAAAACGAACACGGGAAATGAAGTCGCACAAAGAACCGGGCCCAAATCATGGATTTTCCAAAAAGACCCTGAAGTTTTGAAGAATGGCAACATTGGTCCCTCATCTTTGAAGATTTGGCAAAGAAGACCTTGAAGAAATCATCATTTAGCAAGAAAGGTCCTCAATGCTTGAATATATTACATAAACAGCCCTTGGATAATGCATTTATTACAAAATTGGTCCTTATTCAAAGTTTGAAACAAAGATGGGCCAAATTCAGCAAGTTGGTGAAACTTTAAAACAAAGGGAATTGTGTTTAGACGAGTTTGACAAAAAGCGAAGAGTGGGGGGGCCATATCTGCCCAGACAATCAAACACCACACCACCAATCACCCACTGCCACGTCAGCACTCCACCACTCACATCCCACCACCTCATCACTCCCCTCCACGTCTGATTTCCACCACCCAGTTATAAACTCAATTAGTTTATTAACTAATTTTTCCCTCTAAACACCCAATTTAAATAAACTTAACCCCAAAACAGATTAAATCACCCCCTCCATCACCCATAAACCCTAATTTTCCCAGGATTAATTACCCCCAAATCAAGGGGTTTTTGTCCAATCTTTTCCAGATCCTTGATTTAACTTAACTTAACCCAAACCCAACTCCCAAAACGTCACCCTCAACCCCATAGACCCCACCCACGAGGTCCCCTGCACCCCTTTGGCTACAAAACAAGAATGGCAGAAGTGATCTACGGCTCACAGCATTTACTTGTTCCCCAAAGCTTATTTGGACGATTTTGATGAGCTCTTAACAGCTGGACTTCTGCAAGATCACATGTTGCTAATTTGACCAAATTCAAATTATTCAACCAAGAGGGCAATTGAGGAAAATCAGTAGTTTAGGGTTTGCACTTTCCTTTTTGTTTCTAGAAGTATTGTACCCGTCTATATAAGGGCTTAGGATCTCTTTTTCATACTTGTTCCAGATTTTGTACTTCTTGAATTTTAAGTAATGAAAATGAAAAAAGTTTAAATTGCATAATCTGAGTTCCATTATTCTATTTGTTTAAGTGATATTTTGGAAGTATTTTTGGATGAAAAAAGTTTTCATGTTTATCAAAAATAAGTTTCAAGAATCTGTTTTGTTGTAGTTTTTTTTAAGCCAAGAGATAAGCTAGCTTAAGCTATAAGCTAGGCTTATACTCTTATAAGCTTCATATCCAGGTCATATTTTTTGCTCTCCTTGTTTTATTTTGACAGGTACAAATTCAGTATATTGGTTGTGGTGGTGGTCTTTTCTTTTGAAGTCGATCATCATCAACATCCACTCATACCAACAAGCTACTTTCTGAACCTTGTCAGCTCAAGCCCGGGCTTGATGGAAAAGGCAAAGCTGCCTTGGTGATCCCTGGATGTAGGGTCACAAGGTAAAAATCTTGTTTTTCTATACTTGCTTGAAAAGAGCTTTGAGTTATGATGATTTAGAGTGTTAGGGTGTTAGGATGGTAGGCAAATGCTAAATATTGTATGTGTGTTAGTTTAAAACATGTTAGGGATGATTTGACTGGATTTGGTGTAGGTTATAATGCAGAATCTTTGTTAAATGTCAATTTTCAGTTTTTAAGGGGTGTTTGGATTCAAGTTTTAAATTCAGTTTGTGTAATGAATTTGATTTGAAAGCTGTTTAAATTCACCCATTTGAGTGGTTTTGTGTGTATTCAGTCTAAAGTGTTGTATTTGGTACCATTTGGTAGGTTTTGCATGAACAAATCTAGATAAACATTGTCTAAAAATCAGTAACACCCTTACTGCCTAGATTTTTGTGAATTTGCCTTATCAAATCATTGTACTTGTTAGGATATAGGGTAAGTTAGGAATTGTGAGTGATTTGGGGGAGTTTGTAAGTGAATTGAGTGAGTTTTGGTCAACCAAAACTCACCTAATTGCACTTTGCATCAGCAAAACACCCCAAGTCCCCCTTTCTGATATACAGTAACTGTATATGGGGTTTTGGGCTTGATCTTGTGAAGTGAGTTGATGTTTTTAGCTTTTATTTGACTCCCCAGAACCCAACTGGTTGTGGGGGTGCCTTTGTTTGCCCACAAAATCAATTAACCAAGCAGATTTAAGCCAAAAGGTCCCCAGACCCGTTTTGTTTGTGAAGTCAGTGGAAACTTAGTTCCCACTGTTAGTGTTATGAGTTCCCACTGCTACACAAGCAGACAAAGGAACCCACATGTCACTTTCAGTTTTCAAATTTTTTGTCTTTAGTGGTGAAAAATAAGAGTTAGGTTTTCAAACCAGTTTTATTATTTTTCTAATTTAATTTGTGATTTTTCTGTTTAGTTAAATTCTTATTTACTGTTCATTTTCTATTTTTTTAGGTTTAATAGCATTTTAAATTACTTTTTAAGTTTCTGATTTTTGTCTTCTAGTGTAAAATTTTAATATTTTTCAGTTTTAAAAATTTTCTTATATTTAGAAAAATATTTTAAGACTTTTAGTGCAAAAATCTTTTACTGTTCACTTTTCAATTAATTTTTATAGTTAATTTAGTTTAATTAGGGTTTTAATTGTATACTGTTTTGTCTTTTAGTGAAAAATATTTGATTTTTCAAACTTTTTCATTTTTCTACTGTTCATTAGTATAATTTAGGATTTTCAAAATTGTCAAACAATTTTTTGTATTATTTTATTATTTTTAATCATTATTTTAGTTTAAAATTTTTTTTTAGAGTTTTAAAAATAGAAAGTTAGTATTTAAAATTTAGGAAAAATACTTTTTAGTTTTTAAATAATATAAATGAGTTATTTGTTCAATTAAATAATATTTTGGCATTTTTCTTGATTATATTTAATTTTTGGGCTTTAATTAGCATTAAAAATTGAATATTTAATTAAAAAAAGGTTTAAAAATATATTTGTTGGATTTTTATTCTTATTTATATTATTTTAAACTTAATTTTCATTTTTAATTTGTTTTTAGCTTAAAATTTTTAAATTTTCACGTTTTACGTACTTACGTTCGCGTTTTACGTCATTCGTCGTAGTTTAGTTGTAATCGTAGCTCGTCTTTGTTTTTCTTTCTTTTCTCATCTAAAAACGACACTACCCCAAACTTTTGATTATATATATTGGCACATTAATCCACACACCTCCTCGAGAACGAACCCGCATTTGTTCGGTTTCGCGTTTTTCCTAAAACGTGCAACTTAATACTTGCCCATTATACGCTCTTTTTCCTAAAAGACGTATTTCTACGACTATCAAAATGGCGCCGCTGCCGGGGAGGTATTTTTAGTGTGCCATTATTAGTATCGTGTTTGTGTGAGTGGTGCGTTTTTGCTTTTCTAGTTTTGGAAAGCGTGAATATCGTGCATACTCATTTTTTTTATTTTTCCTTATTATAGTATAGTATCCAAATAAATCGTGTTTAGTTTTCCTAAACTAAACACACAACAATCATTTTACTATATTGTAGATATATTGGTTTTCGTTTTTATTGTGAATATTATTACTATATTGTACTTACGTAGAACAATAAAAATACAAGTACTCCAAAAGCGTGAAAACGGAACCTTGATTCGGGATTTTATCACTCGATCATTGTATTCGAATCCAAAGCAAAAGTTCAAAGGCAAAATAGATAAATACTTTCGTGAGGCTTAATTTCAATTAACACAAACTATAAGGTGGGTATAAGGCGGTTGTATTTCACGACCTAAGGAAAAAAGGCTCTTAAGTGCTTAGCGCCGCCTCGTTTCCCCCGCTTGCTTGTGCGTGTTTTGAGAAAAAAGGCTAATCGAGGGTTTGCCAACCAAAGTATTATCACTACGTATATATATTTGCTTGTTTTCAAGATTAAACCCTCTTGAACGTTTTGGTGTTCCACCAACGTTCTAAAGTCATCGAAAGCGTTCACTCCACGTGATCGTTTTCATTCCTTGAGGCTCCTTTAATCGAGAAAGTCGATTCGAGGAGAGATTTGTAGATTTGAGTCTACGTAATACAACAAAAATCCAAAAAAAAAATTAAAAAAAAATCAAAAATCAAAAATATTCTTCTTACCCATATCCATTAATTCTATTTCTAACCCTCTAGTGTTTAATTCTCGTAACACCGTTCTCGTTGTATCATGTCAAATCATGGTGGATATTATTCGTGTCCATATTGTGGAGGCCTGTCCGATGGTGCCAATTGTTTTTATTGTGAGGTTATTGGAGGTCGAGGGGGTTATATTTATAACCCCGCTCCACGTGATCTTGGTAGCAATTTTCAGTCTTACGACCAAGGTCACCCATCGTCTTCGTTTTATTCGTTGTATGATCCGTCTTTTAATTGCAATGATGAGTCTATTCATAATGACTTTAATGATTTTGTGAGACGAAATAATGAGAAATTAACGATGGTGGAAGAACAATTGACAAGCCTTAAGGAAACTTGTAATAAACGAATGGCAACCCAAAGGGAAACTTTCAAAAAAATGGAAAACGGTTATGACACCCTTTTTGAAGAGCAACAACGTGTGTATGATCAAAATCAAGATATGTGGAAAGGATACGTGAATAACCTTAAGGAAAATCATGCTAATGAGAGAGAAAATCATGCTAATGAGAGAGATAAAATTCTTTTAATGTTCGAGGGCTTAGTGGAAAAATTTAATTCTTTGTCAAATAACACCAATCCTAATTCCAAAGGAGAGGTTAAAGCCTTATCGACTCCTAAGACTCGTACGTCTCACATTGATCCATATCTCTCGAATTTTAGAGTCGTGCAACCTTCATCGTCTTGCAACAACGTAGAGGAAACGAAAAAGTCATCCAACGAAGTTTTGAAAAATGTTTTTGAAAATAAACCAAAGGAAAAACTCGTAGGATACTTAGGAGTTAAATCTTACACCTTTTAAACCTAATTTTTCTAATGAGGATGAAATTATTGAGGATTTTCTAAATCAATATACACTTATTTTTGACAAAGAAATTCCATTAAATGATTTAAAAAAAGAAAAATGTGAAAAAGTTTTAAAGGAAATCGTTGAACCCTCGTTTTTACAAGATGAACGTAAATTAATTCCGAAGGGACGTGTTAGTAGTTTTGCTAAAATATTTGAAAACCCACGTTCGATCCCTTCGAAGGACAAAGTTGAAACCGTCAAGGCAAAATCGTCACGAGACAAGCCTTTTACTCCTAATCCCACACCGAGTGAGATTTTGGATTTATCATGTAAGAAGTCCGCCGATGGCCTTGCTCACATCGATACGTTTTTCGATATCGAGGTCGAAACGACAAAGGCAAAATCTTCAATCGAAGAGCCTTCTTTTCCTAGTTTCACGATGGTTGAAGCTAGCGACTCGATTATCGACGATTTTATTGCTCAATCTCTTCCACGAGGAAGAGAAGACGTTTTGGTCCCGATGGCGATTTTTCTGAGATCAAATGTATTCTTGATGATCCGCCTTCTATTTTCGAGTTTGATGAGGACCGGTGCGTTAGCCCGGAGGGGGATGTTTTATTAATCGATTCACGTTTTAAAAATTCAAATCCTCCTCCCGCCTTCAAGATAAATGTGGAAATTTTAAGTGTGCCTAGAATTGTTTTAGAAACACCAAATATTTTCAATTTAATCATCTTGGGTTTTCGTAACAATGAGTTAAAAAATGAAAAAGGGAATGAATTTAAAATCAATTTTACAGATTTTCCAAAGATAACTCCGTCATCACCTCGTTTAATTAAACTTGCTACAAACGCGTCTACTTCTTCTGATGACGTTTTGTGTGGATCTAGTATGGGGGAATCCCCATTTGTTCCCTCACACTTCTCCACCGAGGACGAGATTTTTGACCCCGGTATCACGTTTAAGATAAAATCTCGGTCTTTTACCGAAGTAGTCACTAGAAATCTCTTCTACACTTACGGTGAGAGTTTACCTCGAGTAACTCAATTTGTTTGCCCACCCAATGTCCCACCCTTCTCTTCTCATTCTATTTTCTTGTGTCCCTTTGGGACGATGATGTTTAAAGTCATGTTGTTTCGCTTATCATCCGAAAACGAAGACACGATCTTTGATCCCGGTATAGAGGTTTTGCCTTTATACACGGTTGCTTTTGGGCCTTGATTACATGTAAGTCCCACCAAAAATGACCGAACCATGATTGTCCCTAAATGATCACATTTATGGGGATTCGAGTCGAGCTTTTGACTCGGTTATCAAAAACAAGGTGCCTCGTGGGGGAAACCCATGCTTATCCATGTACATAATATTGCTTTCTAATTAGTTTAATGTGAGGGGATTTGTGCCCTTCCAACCTTTGTTCCGTGGTTGTTCGTGATTGTGATTCATTAGGTACATCGACATCATTGAAGCCTCTCGTGTTCATTTTACGTAGCACTCGAGCTTCGATCATTGCCTTTGGAGATTCCGATATCCGATGATATCCTTTTGATGTTCTAACCTTAGGTTATTAGCACACTTCATAAACGGCTATTAATTTATTGGTTTCACCCTTTCCATGCTAGATTAAGCATTCGATTACGTCTCTAGTATGGGGGTATTTGCACCCCTAGACTCGAAACATTGAGGACAATGTTTAACTTTAGTATGGGGGGGTGAATAGATACTTGCCTTGCTAAACCTTCACGCTTTCCAAAACTTCATCTTTTTGCTATCATTTTGATGCAAATAAGGCTAAAAATGGCCAAATTTTAAAATTTTTCTTATTTTTCATAAGTGTTGAAGACACGAATGTAGGTTTTCCGATGGTGAGAATGACAGTAATTTTTGACTCGACCGTGCGTGTTGAGCACTTAGCTTTGATTCCTTAACTTTTTTAGGCTAAGTCTCTTAAATGAGGACGAGAAATGATAGAGTTATTTATAAGTCTCGTAATCATCACGATCTCATGTGTAGTAATTATTAGCTTATTCTCCCCACGTTTTTGATAAATAAATTGTTAATAAATATTGATTTAGCGGTTTAGTCACTATTGTTGGTTTCTAATTTGTTTTAGTAGCTTCCATGTAATTAAATTGGGAAAACATTAAGGTATCGCCAGCGTCGCGGTTTTGAAGTATTGGCACCCGAATAATCGAAAGCTTCACCTAATAATAAGATTTCAAGTGCTCACCTATATTAAGCAAAAATTTGAAGCTCACAAGGCCGAAAAATCTATGCCCAAATTGAAAGTGAAACAAGCCTTAATCTTCGAAGCTTTAAAGATCCAAAATTCGCTTTAGCGTGAGGATATACGTCTTTGGCTAATAAAACCACCGATGAGGCGGATAATAAAAGGCAAGGCAAGACCGAAGTCATAATAAAAGCTTCATGGCGAAGTTGAATAAAAGATGGAGGTAAACCAAAGATAATAAGGCCCTTCCGTTAGGGGGCGTATAAAAGTCTTGGTAATAAGTCTCATGTTCAAAACCGTTATAAAACCGTGTTTATCGATCCTTCTTGTTGACTTAATTTTTTGACATCGTTGTCTATTAGGGTGAATTATTAATTTAATGATTTTGGTTACACCGTTAAAACTCTATTTTTAGACCTAAATCTCTATTCACGCATAAGTCAATGATGTATCCTCGTGATCATTAAGACAAAATAAAATATAAGAGATACCAAGTAGGAATAAGGGAGTTTAGGTTCGTAATTAACACTAATGAGAAGTGATCGTGTTGCTAACTTATAATAACAATGATCTCGTTACACGCTTAGCATGGAATTGGGTGAAAATCGAGGACGACGAAATTATTTCTAACGAGGCATTCACGTGTTCTTGTTCTATGATCCCAAAAGTCACTTTATCGTGATGAAAACAATACATTATGTCTAAAGCACGTGTAGTAGTTTATTTAAGTTTACGTCTTCAATAAATGTCATCATAAAATGAATTTTGGAAGTGCTAAGATACTTAATTCTAGCATTGCGTGAGGGCACGACAATGGTTTAGTATGGGGGAGTGATGAGACTGCAATTATACATAGTCTCATCGTCCAAATCGGGCTTAAAACGCTTAAAATATCATCAAAATACCCTTATATATGCTTGTATTTGTGTCTTGTGTATTTTAGGTACGGATATCGAGAAATCAACAAATGATCACAAGAATGAAGCAAAAACGAACACGGGAAATGAAGTCGCACAAAGAACTGGGCCCAAATCATGGATTTTCCAAAAAGACCCTGAAGTTTTGAAGAATGGCAACATTGGTCCCTCATCTTTGAAGATTTGGCAAAGAAGACCTTGAAGAAATCATCATTTAGCAAGAAAGGTCCTCAATGTTTGAAGATATTACATACACAGCCCTTGGAAATGCATTTATTACAAAATTGGTCCATATTCAAAGTTTGAAACAAAGATGGGCCAAATTCAGCAAGTTGGTGAAACTTTACAAACAAAGGGAATTGTGTTTAGACGAGTTTGACAAGAAGCAAAGAGTGGGGGGGCCATATCTGCCCAGACAATCAAACACCATACCACCAATCACCCACTGCCACGTCACCACTCCACCACTCACATCCCACCACCTCATCACTCCCCTCCACGTCTGATTTCCACCACCCAGTTATAAACTCAATTAGTTTATTAACTAATTTTTCCCTCTAAACACCCAATTTAAATAAACTTAACCCCAAAACAGATAAAATCACCCCCTCCATCACCCATAAACCCTAATTTTCCCAGGATTAATTACCACCAAATCAAGGGGTTTTTGTCCAATCTTTTCCAGATCCTTGATTTAACTTAACTTAACCCAAACCCAACTCCCAAAACGTCACCCTCAACCCCATAGACCCCACCCACGAGGTCCCCTGCACCCCTTTGGCTACAAAACAAGAATGGAAGAAGTGATCTACGGCTCACAGCATTTACTTGTTCCCC
The DNA here is from genome assembly GCA_025667525.1 of Glebionis coronaria. Lineage (NCBI taxonomy): Eukaryota > Viridiplantae > Streptophyta > Magnoliopsida > Asterales > Asteraceae > Glebionis > Glebionis coronaria. The sequence goes on from CM046874.1 coordinate 178,456,906, forward strand.
AAAGCTTATTTGGACGATTTTGATGAGCTCTTAACAGCTGGACTTCTGCAAGATCACATGTTGCTAATTTGACCAAATTCAAATTATTCAACCAAGAGGGCAATTGAGGAAAATCAGTAGTTTAGGGTTTGCACTTTCCTTTTTGTTTCTAGAAGTATTGTACCCGTCTATATAAGGGCTTAGGATCTCTTTTTCATACTTGTTCTAGATTTTGTACTTCTTGAATTTTAAGTAATGAAAATGAAAAAAGTTTAAATTGCATAATCTGAGTTCCATTATTCTATTTGTTTAAGTGATATTTTGGAAGTATTTTTGGATGAAAAAAGTTTTCATGTTTATCAAAAATAAGTTTCAAGAATCTGTTTGTTGAAGTTTTTTTTAAGCCAAGAGATAAGCTAGCTTAAGCTATAAGCTAGGCTTATACTCTTATAAGCTTCATATCCAGGTCATATTTTTTGTTCTCCTTGTTTTATTTTGACAGGTACAAATTCAGTATATTGGTTGTGGTGGTGGTCTTTTCTTTTGAAGTCAATCATCATCAACATCTACTCATACCAACAAGCTACTTTCTGAACCTTGTCAGCTCAAGCCCGGGCTTGATGGAAAAGGCAAAGCTGCCTTGGTGATCCCTGGATGTAGGGTCACAAGGTAAAAATCTTGTTTTTCTATACTTGCTTGAAAAGAGCTTTGAGTTATGATGATTTAGAGTGTTAGGGTGTTAGGATCGTAGGCAAATGCTAAATATTGTATGTGTGTTAGTTTAAAACATGTTAGGGATGATTTGACTGGATTTGGTGTAGGTTATAATGCATAATCTTTGTTAAATGTCAATTTTCAGTTTTTAAGGGGTGTTTGGATTCAAGTTTTAAATTCAGTTTGTGTAATGAATTTGATTTGAAAGCTGTTTAAATTCACCCATTTGAGTGGTTTTGTGTGTATTCAGTCTAAAGTGTTGTATTTGGTACCATTTGGTAGGTTTTGCATGAACAAATCTAGATAAACATTGTCTAAAAATCAGTAACACCCTTACTGCCTAGATTTTTGTGAATTTGCCTTATCAAATCATTGTACTTGTTAGGATATAGGGTAAGTTAGGAATTGTGAGTGATTTGGGGGAGTTTGTAAGTGAATTGAGTGAGTTTTGGTCAACCAAAACTCACCTAATTGCACTTTGCATCAACAAAACACCCCAAGTCCCCCTTTCTGATATACAGTAACTGTATATGGGGTTTTTGGGCTTGATCTTGTGAAGTGAGTTGATGTTTTTAGCTTTTATTTGACTCCCCACAACCCAACTGGTTGTGGGGGTGCCTTTGTTTGCCCACAAAATCAATTAACCAAGCAGATTTAAGCCAAAAGGTCCCCAGACCCGTTTTGTTTGTGAAGTCAGTGGGAACTTAGTTCCCACTGTTGGTGTTATGAGTTCCCACTACTACACAAGCAGACAAAGGAACCCATATGTCACTTTTAGTTTTCAAATTTTTTGTCTTTAGTGGTGAAAAATAAGAGTTAGGTTTTCAAATCAGTTTTATTATTTTTCTTATTTAATTTGTGATTTTTTTGTTTAGTTAAATTTTTATTTACTGTTCATTTTCTATTTTTTAGGTTTAATAGCATTTTAAATTACTTTTTAAGTTTCTGATTTTTGTCTTCTAGTGTAAAATTTTAATATTTTTCAGTTTTAAAAATTTTCTTATATTTATAAAAATATTTTAAGACTTTCAGTTTTAATTTTTATAGTTAATTTAGTTTAATTAGGGTTTTAATTGTATACTGTTTTGTCTTTTAGTGAAAAATATTTGATTTTTCAAACTTTTTCATTTTTATACTGTTCATTAGTATAATTTAGGATTTTCAAAATTGTCAAACAATTTTTTGCATTATTTTATTATTTTTAATCATTATTTTAGTTTAAAAATTGTTTTTAGAGTTTTAAAAATAGAAAGATAGTATTTAAAATTTAGGAAAAATACTTTTTAGTTTTTAAATAATATAAGTGAGTTATTTGTTCAATTAAATAATATTTTGGCCTTTTTCTTGATTATATTTAATTTTTGGGCTTTAATTAGCATTAAAAATTGAATATTTAATTAACAAAAGGTTTAAAAATATATTTGTTGGATTTTTATTCTTATTTATATTATTTTAAACATAATTTTCATTTTTAATTTGTTTTTAGCTTAAAATTTTTAAATTTTCACGTTTTACGTACTTACGTTCGCGTTTTACGTCATTCGTCGTAGTTTAGTTGTAATCGTAGCTCGTCTTTGTTTTTCTTTCTTTTCTCATCTAAAAACGACACTACCCCAAACTTTTGATTATATATATTGGCACATTAATCCACACACCTCCTCGAGAACGAACCCGCATTTGTTCGGTTTCGCATTTTTCCTAAAACGTGCAACTTAATACTTGCCCATTATACGCTCTTTTTCCTAAAAGACGTATTTCTACGACTATCAGACACCATCACTATCATCTTGTATTTATCACAATATTTTAGAGTCTCAATAATAGGCCTACTCACTTTAAGTTGTAAGACTCTCTCGAGGATGTCTTCTTTTAGTTCCTTAATGGTTATCTCTTCCATGGTCATGTGTTTGGTCATAGTAAGGGAAGGCCCCTCACCATTGTAGCTCAAGTTGTAGTTTTTATTTGGTTTCTTTTTCTTATTTCTATTATTTTTTTTCCCATGTTGCAAACAAATTTAGGAATCTCAACTCCTTCTGTATCAACAGGTGGTAGTCCGTCAAAGTTAATGCTATCAAGAATAGCATCCAAATCGTCCCCAAAATCTGAATCCAAGTGTTCTTTAGGCCAAAGAGTGAGTATGCGACAACTAAAATGAACTTGAGCATTGGCGAGTTTCAGGAAAGTTCTCCAAAAATTCACACATGGATCTACATCATCTTCTACCAGATTGACGAAAAAGTCAACCAAGTACGTAACTCCTTTAAGCATCACAACGAGTTTCTTATCAATTTCTTTATCTTCGTTTCTTTTCTTCTTATATGCCAAACCAAGCTCAATCATAAACTCGTTAATAATCAAGGTTTTCTCTAACTCTAACTCTGCTTGTCGGTCATATGCCTCCAACCCTTCGATAGTAAAAGGCATGAAGTATTTTTCACTATGTGCAAGCTCTTTTGTTCGAAAAAATGTGAACACTTTTTGTATTCCACTATACATTGAATAAACCAACTCAAGTCCTTTCCATTCTCCCTTGCTCTCGATTCCTTCACTAAGATTCTCTTGTAGGACGTAACACACGACTTATAGAACAAGAAATAGAGATGATGAAGAACAAGATTAAACCAAAAAAGAAAGATTATATTAGTTGAAGAAAAAAAGAAAAACAAAGGTTGTGAATTCCTAGTGAGAGAAATACACAAGTTTCTCTCTCTACCAACAATGAAATGGAAGACACACCCCACAAATGAGGTGCCTTGGGCCTTTTATACTATACGTCTAATGTATGGAAGGCCTTCCTCAGTTGTGAGTTCGGGACTAATTCTCATTACATACATAACATTATGCTAGAACTCTCAACACCGTTAAGTAGCATTTTCCACGAGCTTCACAACGGTATATTATATGACCATCACTTTAAATACTTCTAACAATCTCCCCCTAAGGGGTGGTCATGTAATATGCGACTTCACTTCTTTGATGTTGTTGACTTTGAAGCTCGCTGTCTTGAGAGTTCCTTCATAGATCCTTTCATGACTTGTGATCTTGGATCTTTGATCTTTGCCTTGACTTGATCTTAAAACTTTGCCATCTTATGTTCTTGTGTCTTTCCCCACATACTCAAACTTTGATTTGATATGAAAGCTTGTTAACAATCTCCCTTGATCATCAGAGTAGCGGAAGTCTTTGTCTTTAGATGTTCTTGAGCTTTCTTCAGTTACATGAGCATGTGGTCTTGAATTACAACTCTTAAGGTTATGCCACCATTTGCATTCCTCCAGTTTCCCGTTATACAGTACGAATAATGTACATGTGATTAGGTAAGTTCAAAGAACTTCCTTGACAGGGTTTCCGGTTGTGGTAGCCGTTCTCAATACTTGAATATATCAAAAGATAATTCATAGTAAGGAGTGAATCATGCAGTTCCATTCTGCTGATTAAGTCGTCAATTCAATTTCCTGGAAAAAGTTTGAATCAATTAAGAATCAAACCATCGTTGCTTTCCAGTTGACACAAGTTTGATTCATATAGAATTGCACAAGTTACCTACCGCAATGCTATTTGATGATGACACTGGAAGGATTTCCATTCGTCACTGTAAATACTGAAAAGTATTACTCTGAATGTTCTGGCAAGATCAGAAAGATATTGCGTTGAGACCTGGAACGAGTTTGAATCAATTAAGAATCAAACCACTGTTGCTTTCCAGTTAGCATATGTTCAATTCAAAGTGAATCGTACATATGACCTACCACAGTGCTGTTTGATGTTAACACTGGAAGGATTTCCATTCATCACTATGAATACTAGAGAGTATCACTCTGAATGTTCTGGCAATATCACAAGGATAGAGCGTAGCACCCTGTAAATAATCTCTTGTGTTCTAATGATAACAACAATTGATATATGTAATAAGTGCCCTAATGAGATTTTTTGATGAATCTCGTTGGCTCTAGACTCAATAAGTGCACGTTTATTTGGTGATCAGAGGCTGGAGCAGACTGCCACCTTTTCAATATCTACTATCTCGGAGTGAGAAAGTTGATAGAAATGAGTTGAACACCGTGACAATAAACAAACTTCTTTTGAGAGAAGCTTGAGTAGGCTGGGAAGGGTTGTGCATTGCATCACTGGGTCCATGATGCTTTTTTTCAGTATCAGAAATCATCAAAGTGATTCTGATAATAGATGTATTGACCCGGTTTCTGCCTAAGTTGTATGGAGGGCTTCTTTCTTTACACCCTTTATCCTTACATTTCTTTTTCATTCTTCAATCCCTTCAATGCTTACCAAGACGTCATAACTAGCACCTTGTTGTGATTGTTCCAGTGCTAGCTTAAGTCATTAGTCGGCATTTTTACCGTACACTCAACTACTCCGTCTTTCCTAGGACATCTAAATTCTAATGGATTGGGAAGATCCCTCCGGTTCTGGTTGGATCATAGGACGAATACCTAACCACCTTTTGACACCAATACGATCGTGAATTAATGTGTTGAAGGGTATAAATATCGTAACCAGAAAAACCTGTTGAAAAAGCAATCAAGGTGTTGATGAAATCAGTGTTTACACCTTGAAGGTTTTTTGTATCACCAAAACGCTCCCCCTACATATGTGCATCGTAAAAGGAAAGGTTTTTGCACATATTAGGAAGAGAAAGCACTTATAACAAAGATCTTATCCAATATAACACATTTTAATCACTATTCTCCCCCTAAAAAATTGCATGTGATGTAGTGTTTTTACTACTCTTTAGGAAAAAGAGCAAAATAGGAAAAGTATTAAGTGTCGGTTTAGGAAACCAAGCACTAATAACCAATGAAGTTCAAGTTCGTTTCCGAAGGAGGCAAGTACGTTGTGTTAAGAATTGATTAATGGTTTGTGATTATATTTATGAGAAAGAAAATAGAAGAGATATTAGAAGAGAATGACGGTTACGATTATGGATTAAAACTAGGACGAAAAGTCGTACACATAAAACCGTGAAAAGTGACAAAATTAAAAATTTACCCTAAAAATTCCTAGAAAATTGAAATAAATCCTAAATAATGTAATTAGAGTTTACAAAAAATCAAAAATCACTCAAACCTTTTATTTAATTAAATAATTTTTTAATGCTAATTAAAGCCCAAAAAATCAATTTAATTAACAAAAAATCCAAAATGAGATTTTTTTAATTGTAAACCTCTAAAATGACTTAACTAAATTTATAACTATTTTTGAAAATTTAAAAATTAATAAAAACTATTTAAAAACAATTAAAAACTATTTAAATTTAAAATAATTCTAAAAATTAATCTAATGATGATAAAAATATTCTAAAAATTGTAAAATTCCTAACTTAATGTATTTGACCTAAGAAAAATATAAAAACTTGAAAAATCTAAATTTTAATTTTTAATAATAAAATAATAATAAAATATTCATAAGAATCCAAAAATTATAAAAAATTCTAAAAAGTTGCAAACTTGCTTATTTTAACCTAATAAACACATAAATGAAGTTGAAATTACAAAATACCCCTAATGGGCCTTGAAATGGGCCAAAAGTCCAAACATTCCCCTTAATGGGCTCAAATAGGCCCAATAAGCAAAATGTTGTCCAAATAAGCCCAAAAGCTCCTATCTGACTTAAAATTTGATTTTAAGAACAAAACTCTGAAGGCCCAAAAGCTGAAAATGTGTTTAAGCTAGCTTCTTTCAAAACAGCTTATTCTTAATGGGCTTTTTGGCCCATTTAGCTATAAGCTGATGCCATAAACTCAAATTAGACACACAAGCTTCTTTTGAGTTACTTAAGAGATCTGTAAAAGGAAATTTGAAATAAGCACAAGGATTAAGCCTGAATAAGCTAAAAGCTATCTTCACAAAACGACAAAATAGTCGTTTTCGAGTTTTAGGCCACCCCAAGAGCTGATTCAAGTTTCAAAAGCTTTTAAATGACTTAACTAAGCTTAATCAACAAAAAGTTTTTCAATAAGCACACTCAATAAGCTGGAATAAGCAGATAAGCACTTAATTAAAAGTCAACTTTATGAGTTTACTAGCAAAAAGTCAAAGCCGAGGTCTGATAAGCTCCAGATCAAATAAATGGGTCAAATGATGAAGATATATTACAAAAAGTAAGTTGTTGCAAGTCTGGATAAGCCAAATTGGCTTATAAATAAGCCGGATGAAAAATTACACTAGCAGGGGTTAGTTTTGGTGTCTGAGCAGTGGGAAAAGTTTCCACTGCTTGAATTAATTGACTTTTTGTATTTAGTGACTTTTTGTGGATTCAAGTTTCACAAAGGCACCCAAATGATTAGTTAATCATAAGGAGTCAATAACAATCACAAAAACACAATCACAATCAGCCAATTAGCACAGATTAATCAAAACATCACCAGATCAGTCACAGACATGAACATAAGCAGTTAAGAGTTCAATAAGCTATTTTAGCAAGATTCAGCCAACCAAATTGCACCAAATGCATACACAAGCTATAATAAATTCAAATGAACAAATCTAAACAAGTTTCATGCAATGGGTCAAAGCCTAAATCAAGATTCAAGCACAAAATAGTTACTGATGAACTAAGAACATGTAGATTTTTCACTTTGCTGATATACTTGACCAACAAGCCAACTTTAAACACTCAAATCTTCAAATCAGGTTACACAAACTTTGATTTAACACCTTTTATCCCTAAACATGCATATACTCTAAGTATTACCAAAATTTTAGGTCAAAAATAGTCAAAACCAATGAGATATAGCACAATCTTAAATTTGAGGTTTTAAAACCAATAACTTGCAGGTTTTAGTACTCAACCAAGTAAATAACAGATACAAACAACAAACAACACTTTCTAACAACACAATACCAATCTATGATCTTTAACAGATAATCCCAAACACCCCTTATCTTTTTCAAATCAAATTTAAACAAGTATAAGTGTATTCCAAGACTACCCAAGCCCAATCAAACACATAAACAGATGTAATATGCAGTATTAAGCAAGATTAAACCATAAATTCAGCAAGAACACAAGAAGAACACAAAATCACCAAAAATTAAGATTTTAAGCAGATTTAAGGTAGAAAGGTTCAAACCTCATGGATGTACATCCACACCCACGAATTTTGAGCTTATGTGCTAGCAAGAACAAGCACAAGCTTCCACAAACAACCCTGCTAAGATTCAACAAGGTTAAAGCACAAAATTATCAAAAACAGAAAAAGAGGAAAACTTGATTAATGCAACCTTTGTTCCCCACACTTGATTATCCCCAAACTATAAGCTCACAACACCTTGATAAGCTCCTTATCATGGTGTATAGATCACTTATAGCCCAAAAATTCCAAGGTTTGAACACGACTTAGCAAAATATCAAGATTATAGGAAAATATGCAAACTTTTGCACACTCCTTTGAAAACAAGTTTTAGGATTCAAAATTAGTTAACATTAAACAATAATAAGCAGGAATAAAGATTGGCACTTGGTCTTTCTTCACAAATTTCAAACACACTTCATTAATATGAAAATGAGATTTATAGAATTGTGAACTAAGGAAAAATCAAGAGCAAAGCTAAATTGTAAGGGTCATATGCCTTATATAAGCTACAATAAACTACTAGAAAGAATAATAACGAAACCCTAATGCTGGTGAAGTCCCAAACATGCCCTTGAGATTTTGAATATATGCTTGATCATGTGACTGAATTTGGCATTTTGTTGAGGTGTGAGATGTTGTTATGTGATCAAATGGTCCATAATAAGCTTAGAAAGTAAGCTTGTATGTGGGGCGTTGGATTCCCTGGGCACATTTGTCTTCTTCCTCAAACGTGTAGCAGGGCACTATACATGTGAGCACATGAGTGACGTGGCAAGGCAAATGTGAGTTGGGTATTAATCAGGGCATCATCAATCACTAATCTAGAGATTATGGGAGGTTAATTGTTGCTTAAACAAGAATGCCCAAAATTGTTCTTGAGTGAATAGTGGGTGAGTTTAATCCATATTAGGGTGGGATTAAGTTTAAATATGTGTTAAGGCGCCAAGTTTATTAAATTAATAAACCGGGTTAAGTGGATGATGAGGTGGAGGAAGGGAGAGTGGTGATTGGTTGGTTTTGGTGAGTGGGCTACGTGTCAAGTGGTGGTTGGTCTAGGTGTCTTATGTTGTCTGTCCATTTTAGCCCCTATTCTTTCACACTCCTTTCACTTGTAAATAAATCAGCCCAAATTCGTTTTCCTTTGTTAATAAAGTTTCTAACTTCACACTTTTGCCCAAAATACTTTTCCAAAGTATTTTCAGGGGTATTTCTTGCCATTTGTTGATTCTTGAAGGGCTGATTTGGCATTTTCTTCAAAGATGATGGTCTTGACTTGTTTTTTTGACTTCTTGGAGGACTGAAATTGACAAGTCATGATTAATGAGGGACCATTTTTGCCATTTCTTCAAAGTGGAGGGCCCTTTTTGTAATTTTCACAAACTTTAGGGACCAATCTTGTAATTTTGAAGATACAAGGGTTTAAAGTGTCAATTCTTCAATATTGGAGGACCCTTCTTGCATAATCTTCAAATCTTCAAGGGTTTTTCTTAGAAAATCTTCATTAGGGCTTGGTTCAATGTGCGGCTTCGTTTCCCGTGTTCGTTTTTGCATGTTCTTGTGATCTTTTGTCACTTTCTCAATATCCGTACCTAAAATACACAAGTAACAAACACAAGCAGATATTTGGCCATTTTCATGATATTTTATGCATTTAAATCCCGTTTTGGACGATGAGACTATGTATAAAAGCAGTCTCATCAGCATGACATTGAAATTTTTGTGAAACTAGTGATGAAACATGGAGAGAATAATGTTGCATGAAAGTTTGTACTCCCCCTCGAAAAGAAATCTATTTAAAATTAGGGGAGTATATGAGCACACAATATTGAAATACTTTGAAAAATTATGCTCAAAAACCTCAAGAAAACTTACTTTCCCGTTGTTAAGGAATAATGTACATAAGTGAACATTTTCCTTGTGTTCATGAGCTTAAAACTTTGAATGTTTTGATATAAGCCCATGACCGAGAAAAATTAATTTCTCGTTATTGAGGATAAGTCAAAGGCTTTCCTTTCTTTGGGGACCGGGTTATAGTCTGACATGTGACTATAAGCCATTATGCGAAGAAAGTAGAAAAGACATGTTTTGAAAACATTTGAACTCTCATTCGAACTTTATGTACGTGCCCGTGTCGTTATTGAGCGACATTTCTAAGTACGTCCATATTATCGATGCTGAGAGACATGTCGGAGAAGAATATTTTTGGTATTTTTGAAAGATCTTCTCATTTTTTATTTTGTTTTTATAGGTTTTATATTTTGTATTTTGATTTTCTGATAGGTATATACAAGATTACTGCGAATGTGCAAGACGTTCAAGTTCATCTGGAGTGAAACTACGCATACCAAGTCGACGAACTAAGAATTTCTGTCTTGAGAAAGAGCTTTGGTGAAGATGTCGGCTAGTTGGTAGTCCGTCTTGACAAAAAACAGTTCGATCGTTCCTCTTTCCACATGCTCCTTTATGAAATAGAATCGGACAGCTATGTGCTTGGTCATGGAGTGTTGGACCGGGGTTGCAGGATATGGCTATGGCTGATTGTGAATCACAATAAATAGGAACGTTGTTAAAGTAAAAGCCATAATCCGTGAGTTGTGTTCTCATCCAAAGGACTTGAGCACTACACACAGATAGAGACACATATTCTGCTTCCGCGGTGGACAACGCCGTACAGTCTTGTTTTCTTGATGACCAGCTCACAAGCTTCTCGCCTAAGAATTGTGCTCTACCAGAAGTGCTTTTGAATGTATCATGACACCCTGCGTGGTCGGCATCTGAAAAACCAGTGAGATTAAAACCAGAATCCTTCGTATACCAAAGACCCATGTTAATGGTTCCCCGGAGATAACGAAAGATCCTTTAAGCCTCCTTAAGGTGCTTCTCGGCTGGCTTTGCTTGGTACCGAGCACATAAACAAGTAGCATGCACAATGTCCGGTCTGCTTGAGGTTAAGTACATAAGGGGCCCGATCATACTTCGTTATTTTGTAGCATCTAAAAATGTCCCTTTCTTATCCAAAACAAGCTTTTGTTTAGTGTCCATTGGAGTACCAATAGGATCACAGTTGTCCATACCAAATTTTGTTAGAATCTCAAGCACATACTTGGACTGATTTATGAAAATACCACGGAGGGATTAGTGAACTTGGAGACCACGAAAAAACGTCATTTCCTCCATCATGAACATTTCGAATCGACTTTTCATAAGGTCTGCAAATAATATGGAATATTTTGGGTTAGTAGAACCAAATATAATATCATCTACATAGACCTGAGCCACCAAGATGTCGTTACCGTAGTGCTTGATAAACAACGTTGGATCAATGGTTCCTTTGCTAAAGTGATTTTGGAGAAGAAATGATGATAATTCTTCGTACCATGCCCTCGGTGCTTGTTTCAAACCATAAATTGCCTTTTTCAACATGTAGACATGGCTTGGGTGTTCGGTGTTGATGAAACCTTCAGGTTGACATACATACACATCTTCTTTTAACGACCCATGCAAGAAAGCCGTCTTCACGTCCATTTGATACACAGTGAACGATTTGTGTGTCGCGTATGCCAAGAAAATCCTAATAGCTTCTATTCGAGCAACCGGGGCGAAGGATTCTACGAAATCAATTCCCTCCTATTGTTTATAACCTCTCACAACTAACCAAGTCTTGTTCCTAATGACCGTTTGCTCCTCATCCATCTTGTTTTTGAATAACCATTTCAGTGTAAGGGGATCAATATTGTCCAGTCGTGGTACTAACTCCCATACATCAAGCCGGATGAATTGATTGAGCTCTTCTTGCATAGACTCGATCCATGATGCGTCGGTTATTGCTTCTTTAACACTTGCTGGTTCCATTGTGCTGACTGATAGTGCATAGATACACATATCACCATCGGTACGCAGCTGATTTCGTGTTGAGACTGGTCGTGAGAGATTGCCAATCACATGAACCATAGGATGATTCTTAGTCCATTTGTGTTCATGTGGAAGTGTATGAGAAACTTGATGCGGGCTCGACTGATCCATATATGATGGTGAAGGCTGAGTGGTACTTGTAGAAGCCGTAAATGGATTAACAAACTCATGTTCGTTAAGCATCACATTGTTTGCATTTTCAGCAACTATTTCATTCTGAAGATGAACATGATTAGGAATTTGCTGAGAATGTTGTTGAGTTGCGTCAGCAGTCGGAGAAGTGGTTGGAGTATTTGGAGGCAATATGGTTGAGGTTGACGTAGATGGTGCCGAAGTAGATGTCGTTGGTGTAGATGCAATCGGAGGTTCTTGAACTACCGTAGCAGGTGCAGCCGGGGCATTTTGAGGAATACCCAATGACGAAGGACCCTCCATATATTCATCATAGATTGGCCCAAATAAAACTTCTAAGTCACGTTCCGAGGGTTGTAACGATGAGATTGCTGACGGTGCAAATTGAAGCGCGAGTCCTGAACTTACGTCTCTAGAAGTCTGACCTTGAAGCTCGGGGTGTGAGTTTCTATGTTGAGAGGCCATACCCGAGAGTTCATCAAAGGTAACATTCATAGTCTCCATTACCTTTCTTGTCCTTCGATTATAAACCGTGTAAGCACGAGCAGTTGAAGAATAACCAATGAAAAAACCAATATCACCATTAGGTTCAAGTTTACCGATATCTTCACGATCATTCTTCGGATAACATAATGCACCGAAGACATGTAAAAATGAAATATCCGGTTTTCTTCCATTAATGATATCATAAGGTGTTTTGTTGAAACGGGTGTGAATAATGGAGCGGTTTTGAGTATAACATGCAGTTGCTATAGCATCGGCCCAAAGGAATAACGGTGCACTGGAGGAGAGAAGCATCGTACGAGCAGCTTCAACTAACGTACGATTCCTCCGTTCCACAACTCCATTATGCTCTGGAGTTCTTACAGCCGAAGTTTGATGAGAAATCCCAACTTCGTCAAAATAAGCTTTCAATTTCTGATTGGTGAAGTCTGTGCCGTTATCCGTTCTCACAATAATGACAGGGGTTTGAAGTAGCACTGATGTTTTCTTCAAGAAATTGATAATTACATCAGGGGCTTCATCTTTCGAAGCAAGAAAATGAACCCATGTGTAACGAGAATAATCATCCACAATCACAAGGACATACCGCTTTCCGTTAATGCTTTTGATTCTCATTGGTCCACACAAATCCATATGAAGGAAATGCAATCTATTCGTCGAATTTGGAACAGGTTTGGGTTTATGAGGCTTCTTCTTGCTTTTACCTTGCTCACAAGAAGGACAAAGATGGTCTTTTGTATATTTAAACTTTGGAAGACCGGTAACGAGATCATCTTTCGCAAGTTGGGTGATGGCATCGAAATTGAGATGAGATAACCTTTGATGCTATAACCATGACTTTGTTGAAGTGGCCCGGGCCATGAGACAAATTGGACAGGCAACAGACATTTGAAAAAGATCAATGGTGTAAAGATTGGTGGTACGATTTCCTTTCAACAAATCAATTCCTTCAAGATCTCTTACAAAACATGTATGAATTCTAAAAGCAACCTCCAAGTCTGAATCACAAAATTTCCCAACCGGAAATAAATTGTGTCCCAAGCCATCAACAAAAGAGACTCTGGTGATGATTATATTTCCCCAATGAAGATCACCATAGCCTAGAATTGCAGCAACATGATCATTTCCAAATCGGACAGTTCCCATGAATCTCCAAACAAAGTTCTTGAGAAGGCGTCGATTCCCAGTCATATGTTTGGAGCAACCCGAGTCCACGCACTAGAGACAAATTTCAACAGCCTGCCAATGATAAGAGAAGAAAATATTTTGGAAACCGATGAAATAGGTTCCTGTAGGGTTAGATGATAATTAAGTCGTATCACATACCGACGTTTCATTGTCAGTATGAGATCTACTAGTGTCGATAATTTTTCCACTACAGTCAAAATTTCTACCAGTAGGCAACCATTTAGAGGTGAATATAGGGCTACTAGGCTTAGCAAGACTTTCTGTGGACCCTACATGCGTACTTTTTAGAACATACACCTTAGCCTTAGGAGTGCGTTGTTGTTCACTGACTGACAGCTTGTCAATTCGAGTATAACCACCATAATTTAAACCATTCATAGTCAAACCACAAGCATCATGACTAAAAGTAAAGAAACATTTATTACATTTAACACAAATAACTTCAGATTTTTCATTCCGAATAGCAAGCTTAAAGTCATTACATTCAGATGAATTAGGTTTCTGATTATGATTAAAAAGCGGTAAATTCCTAGGGTGTTCTTCTACTTCCACATTATTGATCTTGGGGCGACTACTTCTAGAGGCAAAAGGGACCCTATCATTCCTTGTATTGCTCGTAGGCTGGGGCCTTCTGCTCTTAGTGTAGTTGTTTATTCCTGTAGAAGAAGACACGCGTCTATTAGAATTAGCACTTTTTAAATCAATAACTTGTGGTTGAGTTACAGTGATCGGTTTTGTCCTAACGCTTGCTTTACGTTGTTTTCTAGGCACAGAGGGAGAACTAACACGAAACATTCCTGGGGCAATCACAGCAGTTTTCATTCTAGCAACCTTGGAAAAGGTGTCACAGCCATACGAGTGGGTCCCGAGGTTGCTGGTTTCTGGATCATCGTATCCACAATCGAGCTAGGTTCAGAAGTCTTATCTTTTAACAAGGCCTTTAACTTACAGTTCTTACAGATTTTATCAATAACTTTCTAATAGACAGACTTACTTTGTTCAACAGCCCGCTTATATGAAACAACAACAGATTCTAAATCTGCAATCTTAGCCTTAAGCTTCTGAACATTACTATCACTAGCACTCTCTAACCCTGAAGAGGCCAAATTCGATTTTGTAACCCCTCCTAACTGAGACTGCAACCGTGCGATAGTTTCTTACATTCCATTGTAAGCTTTTTCATACGAAATCTTGTCATATTTGCATTCATCACATTTTTTGACAAATTTATTCCAAAGATCGGTGAATTCTTTATCCTTTTTAATGACATAAGATTCCATTTTCTCTTTCATAAGATCAAGCTCAGTTTGAAGGTTTTCATTATGCAACACGGAGGTATTTAACTCAACAGGACTACTATCAATACTATCACTTGCTTTAGAGAGGCGTTCAAGATCGTTTTCCCAAACTTTGATTTTATCAAGAAATTCATCAGCTTCCTTTGCCAAAGATTTAAAGTCTTCAACAAAGTTGGCAAATTCTTTTAGAAAAGCGTTTTCCAAATTGCCTAACTGAGCATCGACTTGATTAATAATCGGATTAATATCGTTTTGAAGAATTTTTTGAACCTCAATTTGAACAGGTGATGTAAAATTTCCTCCAGCGATTTTGGAATTAACAACACGTTTAAGGATGACAAAGTTATCTTTAAGCTCGTTTAGAAATCGGCGTGTGATACTCGATTTAGGAGGGTCATCAGACAATTCCTCACTTGGGAGCAAAATCATTTCAGTACTCGTTTTAGACCGAACAAAAACAGTTGGAGGATTAACTTTCGGGTAATAAACGGGTGTCACTTCTTTATCAAGCTTTTTCATTCTTAAACGAGTCTCTACTGCAAGTTCAGTAGTTTCCTCAGAATCATGCACACTAGGCGGATCATGCTCATCAGACAAGAGCACACTACCATTATATAAAGTTTCATTAGTGGCCTGAACTTGCTTAGGATATCCGGGATTAGGAGGAAGAGGACAACCTAAAGCCAATTTGTAACGAGTGTAATTTATCTCATTCACTTTTGGTGCGAGCATATTTATCGTCTGCATAGTTTGGCTACATTTTACTAAAAGGTTGTCTAATTCTCTAATCCTATCCTGAGCTTTGCAAAAATCATCAAGAAGCCCATCTTCACGAATTTTGAAATCATGTTTCAACTTTTTTCGTTCTTCTTTTAAATCAAAAATAGTAGATTTTTCAGTTGAAAGCTGTTTATTAAGAGAGGTGATTTCATCATTCAGTTCGCTTATCTTTTAGCACTACTTAAATGTAAGGCATTTAATTTCTTAGTTGTGCATTTTTCTTGATAAACCGATGTAGCATGAGCTTGTTCAAGTTCTTTAATTTTAGTCTAATGAATTTCAAAACTTTTCTCCCGTTCCTTATATCCCACAAGCTCAGTGGTCAGTTTGGCATTAGTTTCTCTAAGCTTATTATTAACCACCGTAGCATGGTCAACATCCTTAGCAAGCTTATCAAATAAAGATCTATAATACGCATGTTCCGCATCAGGAAGGGTTGTAGGCTGGACAACTTGATCCACACTAAGGTCCACACTGGGCTCATTTGAACTAATATTACTATTATTTGTTTGATCCCCGTGTGTCTGCATGTAGGGCTCAAGCATCTCAGTATACTCCTCCTCCTGATTAGACGTACTATATATATCATTATCATCGAAACGTGGATGTACCTCAGAGGGACCATCTGAATCATAAACGGGAGCTCTGTCAACATGCATTCCTGAGGTAGATGCTTGCTGTAAGTTATCCATCAAGATGTAGTTGGCATTCACCTCTTCTTTTTCGTCATATTCTGCAGCAGAAGCCATAAGATCGAATTCCTCAGCTTGAAGTGGAATCTCTGCCTCTTCCTTTTGTGCTATGAGAAGCTGAGTCTGAAGATAAGCAGCATCCCTCTTCTTTTTGGCTGTGCAATCTCTAGCATAATGACCAAATCCCCTGCAGTTGTAGCACTGAACTTGACGATTGTTGTTTCCATTTCCCGTACCAATATTCTCAGCCCTTGCTGCCACAATGTTTCCCATCTGGTTACCAACCGCTTGCACAACTATTAACCCATTCTGATTACCCGCATTCGGAACACCCGGATTTTGACCACGGTTTTGACCATACTGATTTCCTGCATTGCCGACGGTCTGCCCAGTATTCTGACCATATTGTTGAAACTGAGTCCCCTTTTTTCCAGCAACTACCAATTGGCGATCTTGATTCGCAGTCATGAAAGGTTGAGCAATCTGCCTATTTCTAGTGTTCGAGGAGATTCTCTGATTGTTGTTGGTGGGTTTAATGGTGAATTTGAATGCCTTTGCAAGTAGGGCAAGACCAGTATTAATAGCATGAGTAGGATCGGTGATATCATTAAAACAGGCAATGGGTTGTTGTAAGTAACTCATAGAAGCAGGAGGTTGATATCCATAAGTAGTGAGTTGTTGCTGTTGTGGCATGAATTTACTTGATGAGGGTTGATGGTAGGTTACCATGGGATATGAGATAGATGATGGAGAGTTCGCCATAAAAGCCAATGGGTCTTATGTCTTGGCACGTCTTTCTGCCCTAACTTTGTTAGCTTCATCTTGATTCATCTTCAAATAATCATATACTTGAGTGTAGTCCACGACATGAAGATCCTTGGTTTGATTGACAAGAGTGACATATCGTGACCATTCAGAAGGAAGATTATCAAGAAATTTGATGTTGGCAGCAATTTGTGCAGGTTCATGTTTGTTTCTTCTAAGATGGTTCATGAGGGTTGAAAATCGATGATAATAAGGTTCAATTTGTTCCCTTTCGGTAGACGTAAATTTCTCTCATTCATGAAGTAACTTAGTTTCCTTTTCTTGTAAACCGATTTCATTGCCCTTCATCATTTTCTGAATCCTAAGCCACATCTCGTGTGCGGTTTCACAACTATCAACAGCAGCATAAACATCTTAAGGGAGTCCCATGAGAATGACTTGAATTGCTTGATCATCAACGTCGAGTTGTTTGGATTCAACTTCAGTTAATTCTTCATCCGTTTGCTCATGACTAGAGTCAGACACTGGGTTAGCATTCGTAGGGTCCCCAGGCACAATAATTGTTCTTCTAACATACAGACCCTTTTGAATCGAGTTGACAATCAACTTTCCCAAAGGTTTACATTTTGCATAACGAAGGAGACGACTAGCCCATGTAGTTATCCTTGGTAAGCATGGGTGGACGATTCTCAGTACCCGGAGTATAAATATCTTGTTGAGACGTCATCGTAGTAGTCGTGTGAAAATCAGGATCTCAATTCGTAGAAAGCGTGTGATGTTGTTGAAATTTTGAAACTTCCGATTTTTTCTCAGTCCGACAATAAATTCCCCAGTTCGACAAAACGGTAAGCTGAAAAAATTGTGTATCGCCAAATTTTAAAATTGAGTTAGAAATAGCCAAAAACTAGTAGGGAAAAATTTTGATTTTACTTGACCTAAAAATTTTAACTTTTTTTTTAATCTTCGTGTAAACTATGTTCCGAGACTAGTCTAGATAGTGGCTAAGTCTAAAAAATACTCAAACAAAATTTAACCAAACAGATCTCAATGTCTCATCGCAATGTCAAAGTTCCGTCGCAATCCAATCACAATGAGGAAGTAATTCTGTCGCAATCCCAATCGCAATCCCAGTCGCAATCTCAATAGCAATATTACCAGTCGCAATCTAAACCGTAATAACACCTATCTCAATCTAAATCGCAATATCACCAGTCGCAATCTCAATCGCAATAACCAGTCACAATCTCAATCGCAATAACCAGTCGCAATCTCAATCGCAATAACCAGTCGCAATCTCAATCGCAATATCACCCAATCGCAATCTCAATCGCAATATTGATTGCAAAGATAAACCCTTTTACTTTGCGATGGGTTCCAATAGCAATATGGTGCTGTTCTGAGATTTTTGGTAAAAAAAAATGAGATTTTTGACAAGAAATTCGTAATTTTAACCAACCCAAAGTACCCAAATCTCTACCACAACTATGTAGAAGATATATGGAACACTTGGACTCACAAAAAGCACGAAAATTTGTTTAAAAACGTGAGGTTTTTAGTCCAAAACTCACGAAAACCAATAACCAAAAACAACACCAAGTAGCAATCCACGAATCCCTTGGCGAATGATACCACTTGTAGGACGTAACACATGACTTATAGAACAAGAAATAAAGATGATGAAGAACAAGATTAAACCAAAAAAGAAAGATTAGATTAGATGAAGAAAAAAAGATAAACAAAGGTTGTGAATTCCTAGTGAGATAAATACATAAGTTTCTCTCTCTACCAACAATGAAATGGAAGACACACCCCACAAATGAGGTGCCTTGGGCCTTTTATACTATACGTCTAATGTATGGAAGGCCTTCCTCATTTATGAGTTCGGGACTAATTCCCGTTACATACATAACATTATGCTAGAACTCTCAACACCGTTAAGTAGCATTTTCCACGAGCTTCGCAACGGTATATTATATGACCATCACTTTAAATACTTCTAACACTCATGTTCCTCAAGTCCTAAACATATTCTACCAAGGTTAGTATTCAGATCCATTGTGGAAACCTAGAATTCCGGATCTTTTAGCTACTAGGATATGCATCTCGTTCATATGATAAACATAGCGGAATTGAACAAGACACATGAACAAGGTGTTTAGGCACAAAGAACATGAATAAAACAAATGGATTGTTCATTATATTAATAACAAACAATTACTAGACGTGTATACATTGAATCCCACGTCTAGTCGACACACGCTTTTAGGTTTACATTGTGAATATGAGTTATAAATAAACCTAATACCCTTGGTTCCTTTTATAGTGTAAGGATTAGGGTTTACAAGAGATAAGAATGAATAAACATGTAAATCTTCTATTTAAATAAACATATACAGAATATATCCTGCATAATTATCCAAATAGAAGCTTCCAAAGGCTTCTTGTCTACGTTTCTGTCAATGCTTAGTTTGTACATGACAATTCTTAGATTGTACATGACAACACTTGAGCCATCAACCTCCGATTTGCTCTTGTCAACGCTTGTTTTGCTCTTGACAACGCTTAGACAAATGTCTTCATGTTTTCTTCGTTTTTGAGTTTCTGCCACATCAACTTTTTGACCCAACAATCTTCCCCTAGTTGATGTCGGCAAAACTCTTTGTATATCTCTTGTAAGTTGTACATCATCTTCAAATTACTTCCCTATCAACAGGGAAGTAAACAATGTATGCAATCTTGAAGATTCTCCAAATGTAGCTCTAAGTAATGATCTTGAAGAAAAATAAATAAAGTAATCTTGATGTAGAAGTAGAATAACCCAACCTTGTGTTCCATGTCTTTTACTATCCATGTGACGTCGAACTTATATGAAAACGTTAAAGTATAAGCAGACCTCGGTCTCTTGTCAAAATCCTCATCCTTTGTGAGACACTGAGCAGGATAATGTAACTCCTTCAAGTGATAGCAAGAGAAGATTGCTAGATATGACAAGTCTTCGTCACCAACTGTGTAAGCATGAACAAGTTACCTCTAAAGAATAATGTTGACTAGGCACCATCTTTAAAGATATAATAGAACACAAACTCGCGAAAATCTTCTTCGAACATCAAATTTACCATAAGAATTCTTCCCCTTAAGCCAACACCTCTTCATGACGAATTTAATGAAATAACATCTTCATACCATATGTAAAAGTATCTGATTGATAACTCTTTCACAAGGCTATCCCGATTACATAATAAAATATCCATCAAATTCCCATGAATAGTTGCTAACTCGCATTAAAATCATTAATCCCTTTTAAAAGCTGGATCTTTTAAGCTACTAGGAATGATCATTGTTCATATGATTAACATAATCAAAGCGGAATTAGAACAACAACCATTAACAAGGTGTTTAGGGCACAAGACACATGAATTAAACAATTGGGTTGCTAATTATATTAATAATCAACAACCACTAGACGTGTATACATTAATCCCACGTCTAGTACAACACACGCTTTTGGGTTTACATTGTGAATGAAAGTTATGAATAAAACCTAATACCCTTGGTTCCTTTTATAGTGTAAGGAATAGGGTTTATAAGAGATAATATCAAATAAACATGTAAATCTTCTATTTAAATAAACATATACAGAATATATTATGCATGCATATCTAAATAAAAGCTTCCAAAGGCTTCTTGTCTACGTTTCTGTCAATGATTAGTTTGTACAAGATAATGCTTGGATTGTACATGACTATGCTTGAGCCATCAACCTCCAATTTGCTCTTGTCAATGCTTGATTTTCTCTTGACAACGCTTAGACAAAATCTTCATGTTTTCTTCGTTTTTGAGTTTCTGCCACATCAACTTTTTGACCCAACAATCTTCCCCTAGTTGATGTCGGCAAAACTCTTTGTGTATCTCTTGTAAGTTGTACATGATCTTCAAATTCCTTCCCCTCAAGTGTAGCATGTATGCCTTCCCCTTTTTGTCACATCAACAGGGAAGTAAACAATGTATGCAATCTTGAAGATTCTCGAAATGTAGGCTCTGTGTAATGATCTTGAAGAAAAATAAATAAAATAAATTTGATGTAGAAGTTAGTTTTCACAAATTTGTTTTTCTTATATAGGTGAGCAATACACCTTGTCTATGTACTAAATATATTTTTACAGCGTACGACTGGCTCATAGTCATTAAGGGGAAGCAATTTGAAGATGATGTAAGTTGTACATCATCTTCAAATTGCTTCCCCTTAAGTATAGCACATATTCTTCCCCTTTTTGACACATCAATAGGGAATATGTGAAAGTATGCAATCTTGAAAATTATCCAAAAGTAGCTCTATGTAATGATCTTGAAGAAAAATAAATACAATAATCTTGATGTAGAGGTAGAATAACCCAAACCTATGTTCCATGTCTTGTACTATCCGTGTGACTCCAAAACTCACGGCTATAATGAGTAGACTATAAAACTCACGGCTATAATGAGTAGTCTCTTGACAAAAAGAGTTCTCTAGCAAATATGAGCATAGAGCGTCTTAAGAAAAATCTCATACCTTTGCTACCTTTTTATCAAGTCCGTTGTAACAAATTAAAAGAACCTTCAAAAGTAATGATGACCAGACATAACTTTTAAGATATGATAGAACACAAACTTCGCGAAATTCTTCTTCGAACATAAAACTTACTATAAGAATTCTTCCCCTTAATCATATACGTCTTCTAAAAATATCCGAGTCATAAATATCAAAACGATATTTTGAATAAAATAGAGATTCCATGTACTTTCGTGTGTAAATACCTCGTTTTGTGTGCCAAAATCTACCAATTTTCCAAACAGCGGCTATTCCTTTGTCGTCCAACATCCTCCTTTGTCCAACTTCTTTACCAGATGTATTGTCCAATATCGGACAATACTTATCAGCGCTAGGAACAACATATCTCGGACGACACATGTCAGCGCTTTCTGTCAGCGCATGACTTATTCTTGTCAGCGGCTCGATCAACCGCGGACACCATATGTGGCTACATCTTTTGTCGATGACTAAAATATGACTGTAAAGCCCACGAACTTACTTCTCTTGAGACCAAATCTTTGCTAAAAACAAATCCCTCATGAACTTGACCAATAGCAATATAACTTCAATATGAGCATGAGAATTTTGTGAACTTTAACGAATATTATGATATATGTATCCCACGTCGATATTGTCATTCAAATTGATATCCTATACTAACATAATATATCCTATACCATAAATAGGATATCATACCTCAAGCCACACGTTTTTAACAGGCTTGTTGTTGACTCTATTTCCATTCCCTAAACTTTAGGGATTTCACACAAACCTGTTATATCTAAACGTAACACTTTATCCAATTCTTCGATAATAACCACTCATAATCACAACAGTATAAATGCCTTCAACCGTATCCCATAAAATCAGCACAACATGATATACTCCATATATGATCATACGTGTATAACTGCTAAGATCATGCATCCAATTTGATTTTTTTTAGAAACACAGTCACGACCTAAAATTTAACTGTTATTCCTTTCCACGATTCATCTCCATAATACCATATCTCTTGACTCGGACAGATAATAATCAAAAGAATCTTACTATACGTACCTTCTGTGATTTTTGTTCTTCGTGACTTGTCCAACAGTACAAATCATCAAACGTGTCATCTCATTAATAGAGTGAATGACAGCTTTCATCCTTCATCTGCCGTGAATCTAGAATAGAAACTTGTATACGCACCTTCCTTGTTCTATAATCAGTTTTGAGATCAGACCCACGTATACTCCTTAATTTTTTGACAATAGTACCATTCAACCAGCTATTTATCTTTTCACATCTGCTGCTACTTCTTTGCATCATTGGATCTAGGGTTTGTGAAAACCCTAACATAACAAACATCACCACATCCATGAACGAATCATACTAGGGTTCATTGTGAATTCATAAATCCACTCACCAAAGCTAGTACAATCAATCGTTACAGCCAAGAACACACCTCCGTTTTCTGTTTAAAAACGATCTAGGGCTTGTAGAAACCCTAAGTCATGATTTTATGCAAAATAGAAAACTTGAAAACCACATCTTCAGCCAACATCGACTACTTATAACTTCTTCTTGGAGACTCATCTTGACAATCCCTCCGGTGAGATTCTAGACACATGTGTCAAGAACTCCCAAAAAAATTTCGCGACGATCCAACTGTTCGAGAAAAAGTTATGCCCTTCTGAACACTGCTGCGCACACAAAACTGCATAAAAACCCTAGACGGATTTTCTTCTTTCTTCACTACGAACGAACACCTTGTTGATCCTAGAATCGAGAGCCACCCGCTCTGATACCAATTTAGGAAACCTAGAATTCCGAATCTTTTAGCTACTAGGATATGCATCTCGTTCATATGATAAACATAGCAAAATTGAACAAGACACATGAACAAGGTGTTTAGGCACAAAGAACATGAATAAAACAAATTGATTGTTCATTATATTAATAACAAACAATCACTAGACGTGTATACATTGAATCCCACGTCTAGTCGACACACGCTTTTAGGTTTACATTGTGAATATGAGTTATAAATAAACCTAATACCCTTGGTTCCTTTTATTGTGTAAGGATTAGGGTTTACAAGAGATAAGAATGAATAAACATGTAAATCTTCTATTTAAATAAACATATACAGAATATATCATGCATTATTATCCAAATAGAAGCTTCCAATGGCTTCTTGTCTACGTTTCTGTCAATGCTTAGTTTGTACATGACAATGCTTAGATTGTACATGACAACACTTGAGCCATCAACCTTCGATTTTCTCTTGTCAACGCTTGTTTTGCTCTTGACAACGCTTAGACAAATGAATTCATGTTTTCTTCGTTTTTGAGTTTCTGCCACATCAACTTTTTGACCTAACATCCATGTCAATCTCAAAACATCAAATTATCAAAACAAACATTAGTATGTTAGTCCTATAAAATCCAAATGATACTTTATAATTTAATGATCTCAAACAATGTTTATAAGTCATCAAATGTTTCTATGTAAGCAAGTTATAAAAGATAAAATCTTAATGTGAGGAATGTATGGCGCACTTCCTATAAGTGATGCGCACATTTCCGCGACAAAGCAAAACCGACGCACTTTTCAAAAAGTGCGGCGCACAATTCCTGTGTCAAGGTCTAATTTTGACAAAGATATAACCCTTAATATTATCAAGCCAAGTTATCAAGCATTTATCAATATATCTTATCAGCAAGTAATTAAGAAGCGCATTATATCAAAGCATTCCATCTCGTTCATAAGCAATTCCCGGATCACAATTTTTATATATAATTTTATTTCTTTTTCATTATTTTGCATTTTAATTCCAACCAAATTACCGTTAACCATTTTATTAAATTTTAGAAATAGCAAACATATCATGGCAAGGCTAATAATTTTATTAAGAAGCAAATTAAACATGAAATGAAAAATGGAAAATACATATTTTTTATTTTTTTAATGTATGATATGAACAAACACACAAGCTCAAAAATCATAAGCACACAAAAAGGTATTTCTCATGTTCTCAGCAGTGAGTGTTGAAAGTAAAAGGTATTGGTGGGTTTTTGAAATGGTTTCGGTAAACATTTTTGAAAGTTTCCTAGAAAGTGCGGCGCACAATATGAAAAGTGCGGCGTAGAGTCTGTAAAATTTACGATAGAAAATTTTAGATTGCCAGAAATCAGTACGACGATAGTTAAATTTTAAAAGAAGTTTCCCAGAAAGTTTCAATAGGTACCAAAAACATACCCGACAGCGGCGCCAAAAGTTTTATGTGTTGCAAGAGCTTTAAATTTATATAACTAGTTTCAACTGATTAATATTACTAACACGCGGAAAAGGTATGCCCTTTCGTTTGCAACATAGTAAAGGTAAGACCAGATCGTTGCACGGGATTACTGTTACCAGTTAAAATCAAAGTATCTTTAGAGTGTCACAAGTTCAAAAGATTTAGTTTCAAACAAGGATTAAAATAAGTGTTTGGCTTAGGCCTAGAATAATTAAAAGAGTAATTAACAAGTATAGCTTCTAAGCACACAAAAAAGATATGAAAACAAGTAATGAGGGTTAGTCATACAAGCATCATCTATTCAATATAACAAGAAATACTTTCGACCAACAAATCTCATCATATCAAATGCATAAAGTTTGGTTTGTGTAGGTTAAGATAGTTCATATGCTCGCTAAATCACAAAGTTTAAAATCATAATAAAGCATTAAACAAGATTACATTGGGGTTGTTATATATTTCATTAGCCAATTTCTACAAGGCCAATATCAAGGTTCACTTATGGTGTGGTGACATGAAACACAATCAATCACGTGATCACTTTCAAACATATCATAATCAGGATTGAGTCAAACACATTACAATGATCCAAGAATAACAATATCGAGCATAAGAGTATTTAACCGCACATGTATCTAAGTATCAGAAAAAAGTGTGGCGCACTATGTTAATTTTGCGACGTACTTTCTGCACTACCAGTTTAGAAAATCAATTCATATATGCACCTAAACCAAGCACAAAAGGACTACTCCATTATGAAAGCAACAACAAACATCATAATCATGTATTTTCCAGAAATCATCTAAGAGAAATAAGATTAGAGTTTATAAGCACAACGTTCCACAATTCTTAGTTTTCTTCAAACTAATACAACCAATATCTAATTCCTCTCTCAACCTCTTGATCATAGAAGTTAAGAGTAATACAACTCTTCTAGACTTATAACCACACAAGGATGAACTTATTGTGAGTTACACCCTTGTATCCTATCACTATAATTTCTTCCTTGAACCCCAAAGTAATGGTGGAATTCCTTAATCTTGTATATGTAACTGCAGTGGCAAAGTACGCCACACAATATATAAAGTGCGTCGTACTTTCCTTTAATTTATTAAACACGTCATAGGCTGAAGTACGCCACACACGTAAGAAAGTGAACTGCACTCTCGCAATTTCCATATTTATTTATCTTTAGTCCTTGATGACGTATAGTCCCTAGTTGGGATGGACAGCCCGACCTATGGGTAGTACCCGCATCCATCAGGGATGGATTAAAGGCTTGCGCAGTGTGTGCGCGCCGGTAAGCTGTTGTCGCTCATAAGGTTAATTACTTAACCGGGTCCTTGACGCAGCGCGACAGGATCAGACAAGAGTATAATCTATCATATAGATATATTCGCCTAGAGTGAAGAGATATACACTTGCCTTGGTTATACGATAAAGATCAATTTAATTTAGTTCATTATCTCTTCCTTTAGCCGCAAGAGTAGGAGAGCCCAACCAGGACTCTCTCGGGTATAAAAGGAACCCCATAGGTTCCACAAAGGTACGATACACATAATACCATAAACACTACATACTCAAATTGATTACTTACTCTCACGTTGGAGTCTAATCGTGGGTCACAAACCCACGGTAAGCCTAACGGTGTCTGTTTAGTGCGTAGGGTTCTCAAAGCAAGTTTCACTTGGTGCAAGAGCTGGAGTCCACAAGACCCCAAATTAAGCCTAATTTGGGTCTAGCTCGGTCTACCCCAACTTTTGTATCAACAAGTTGGCGCCATCCGTGGGACCCACACTAAGCTCTAGCTCATGACGAAAAACAGCGCAAACCCGCCCCCACCAAAGGGGGGACCCAAGAAGACAACAGGTCCTTACTCAAGCCTTGAACCCAATAACCCAAGTCGTGGAGGGAAAGGACTGCAAGTATCTTTCTCTCCGCTAGTCACTCTGACCCCACAGGCGGTTGGAACCACATCGTCCTCTCAGGAGATCCCTAATCAAAGCCGCAAGGAGGCCCTGGACGCAAGGTGTAAAACCCACATGCTTTTACCATGAATAGTACCCTTACGATAGTACGTACATGATTAGAACTTTCCTTTTATAGCACCTTTACGTTTCACAAACAAGAATTTCAAGTATTACGTACGTGTTATAACACGTTAAGTATTTATTACGTATGAACACACGATAGTTATTCCAATAATAGTTATAATCACGAACATACGAACATGAAATCATGAACGTAAATTAATCACGAGCTAATATTACGTATGTATATATATTTATTACGAACACGAATAAATATATTAAGTCACGATCGATAACTAATTAGATCACGTAATTTATGAACACGAGAACACACTATTATTTTAGACACGGAAAATGTTCGGGTCACCCCATGTGGGCCCCATACCCGCGGCTACACAAGACCAAAAGGGCCTAGCCCATTATATTTTTTTACTAAACATGGAAAAGAGGAAAAACATGTTCATTATTTACAAAATTTAGAAAATAAGAAAAACCCTAGTTTTTCTTTTCCTTGTTCCTTTTGGCCGCCGGGTTTACATCACCAAAAAGGGTGATTCGGTTTGATTTTGATCTTTGATTTAGTGCAAGGATCGTTGTGTGTTCATCCTCATTCGATTCACGTGATTGGTATAACCTTTAACCTTTTTCTTTTTATATTTTGATTTGTTTATCACATAAAATCATGAATGTTTTTAATTAAATTAATTAAAAACAAGTAATTAAACATGTTACTAATCATGGGGTTTAATCAATCATGGGTTTAGGGGTGTTTTGTTTGTGGCCGACGCCTAACCGAGCCCCAAGGGGGTCTCGGCTTGGCTTACTTCGCACCACCGAGACCATATGGTCTCGGTTTGGTGGTGGTTGTGTCACGACAACAGCAAGGCAAGGGCGAACCCCGACCTAGGTCGGGGTATGGTGATGTTTGCGGGTCCGGTTCATGGGTTTTAATCACGGGTCCGGTTCACACATGTTTAGAATAAAAACACGGTCCGGTTCATGAGTTATTTTTCAAGGTTTATTATTTTTACAAGTTATATTATTTTTACAAGATTTAAATTAAATTAATTAAAAGAATGAACATGATTAATTTATTTACATGAATTAGGTTATTAATTTATTATTAATACATGAATTTTAACCTAAGTATTTATCTTCGGTGATGTTAATGCACCAGAGTACATTTATAACGGGTTCGTACCCGGTAGATCTGTACAAATCATATCAACCCTGCAAGCACGTGCACTACTCTCACATGGGTGCGAGGGTTATCTAGCTACTGTTCATGACATGGATGTTGAATCCCCATCAATTCAGGATAAGCCGATAGTGTCAGAATTTCCAGATGTATTTCCAGAAGAACTTCCGGGCATACCACCTGCACGTGAAGTGGAATTTAATATCGAGCTCATCCCAGTAGCTGAGCCGATTTCCAAGGCTCCTTATCGCATGGTTCCCATAGAGTTAAAGGAGCTGAAGGATTAATTGCAAGAACTTCTGGAACGAGGCTTTATTCGACCGAGCGCATCTCCATGGGGCGCATCGATCTTATTTGTTAAGAAGAAGGACGGCAGTATGCGTCTTTGCATAGATTATCGCGAGCTCAACAAGATTACTATCAGGAATAGGTATCCACTCCCACGTATAGATGATCTGTTTGACCAACTCCAAGGGGCCAAACATTTATCCAAGATTGATCTAAGGTCAGGCTATCATCAGCTACGGGTTAAGGAGCAGGACATCGCCAAGACTGCTTTCCGTACATGCTATGGCCACTACGAATTTGTAGTCATGCCATTTGGCCTTACCAATGCTCCAGCAGTGTTCATGGATCTGATGAACAAAATCTTCCATGAATTTCTAGACAAGTTCGTCATTGTCTTCATCGATGACATTCTGATTTTCTCTAAGTCCAAGGAGGAACACGAAGACCATCTTCGTACAGTACTATAGATTCTTCGCCAGAAGCAGTTGTATGCTAAATTCTCCAAGTGTGAGTTCTGGTTAGACAAGGTGGCATTCTTAGGTCACATTGTATCAGCAGAAGGAATCACTATGGATCCAGCGAACGTTGAGGCTATTACTAAGTGACCGAGGCCTACATCAGCGACTGAAATCCGCAGTTTCCTAGGCTTAGCTGGCTATTATCGTAGGTTCGTGGAGAACTTTTCCCGCCTAGCACTACCATTGACCAAACTGATGCGGAAAGGGGAGAAATTCGTCTGGACTGAAGAACGAGAGAAGTGCTTTGAAGACCTGAAGCAGAAGTTAGTATCTGCACCTATTCTTACTCTCCCATCTGGTACGGGTGGATTTCAAATCTACAGTGATGCATCGGGGAAGGGACTTGGCTGTGTTCTCATGCAACATGGGAAAGTGATCGCGTACGCTTCACGGCAGCTTAAGCCTTATGAGGAAAATTACCCTACGCATGACTTGGAACTTGCTGCAGTCGTGTTTGCATTGAAGATATGGAGGCACTACTTATATGGAGAATCATGTGATATTTTCCCGGACCACAAGAGCTTGAAGTATATCTTCACTCAGCGTGAATTGAACATGATACAGAGGAGATGGTTAGAGCTATTGAAGGCTTATGGCATTAATCTGCAGTATCATCCTGGCAATGCAAATGTAGTAGCAGATGCACTTAGCAGAAAGTCCGGAATGATCAACGACATTGAGATTGAGGAGGAAATCATAACAGACTTGGAGCGACTAGACATAGAAATCATGGTACGTGGACAGCACGGTTACTTGGCTAATCTTAGAGTAGAACCCGAGTTACTCTCTAAGATCAAGGAAGCTCAGAAAGATGATGGAGAAATCTAGGCGATAATTCAGAATTTGGAGAAGCAGACAGAATTTCGAGTAGATGCAGATGGTATCTTATGGCAGGGCACGAGACTTTGTGTTCCTGATGATCAAGAACTTCGGGAAGCCTTGTTAGCTGAGGCTCATAGCTCCCCATTCTCTATACATCCTGGTTCGACCAAGATGTACCATGACATCAAGCAATACTTTTGGTGGAGTGGTATGAAACAGAATGTTGCCACTTACGTCTCCAAATCTCTTACCTGCTAGCAGGTTAAGATCGAGCATCAGCGATCTGGCGGTCTTCTTCAACCGTTAGATATTCCAGAGTGGAAGTGGTACAAAATCACCATAGATTTTGTTACTGGTTTTCCGCCAACCAAGAGGAAGCACGATGCGATTTGGGTTATCGTTGATCGAATTACCAAATCAGCTAATTTCTTACCGATCCGTAAGGAAGATTTGGTCAGTAAACTCGCCGATACTTATAGAAGGGAGATCATGAGACTCCACGGTGCTCCATCCAGCATCGTCTCAGACAGAGATCCTCGATTCACTTCGTGATTCTGGAGAAGTCTGCAGAAAGCTTGGGGTACACAACTTAAGCTGTCACACCCCACTATGACGGAATATGGGGCGCGACGTATGGATATCATCACAACAATGGCGTGTCTATAGAGAGAACTATATGAACTAGAAATGTCATAAAAGGTGACACAAATGTCATGACAATATCTCAACAATGCAGGAGTCTAGGTAAGTAGATAAAAGTCCCACCTCTTACCAAAGACAAACAAATAAAACAAACATCAACATAAAGGTACTCGTAGTATTACTTATTCAATCAAACAAAAGAAATCTATGAAGGAACGGGGATCTCCTTCTAAATGCATTCCTACGCGACTCCAATCCTAGCCACTTATGTTCTCACGCTTAACCACATTAACAGCTGAAAGAGACACTAAAACACGTCAACAATAATGTTGTTGAGAGTCATAGGTTTAGACTCCAACACCAAAATCAAGTTATGAGCTGTGAATAATAACCATCAACCAAAGAACATATGGACAATATGTTACAATTATGTATTAACAACTAACATTAAAGATTAACCATTCACCACAATTCCGAGGCTCCCAGTCTTACCAATCACCATGGTCCCATAGGCGCCCATACACCTAGGAACCAATCCCAACGCCCCACCTTGTCAACATCCCCTTGGTACCAAGTCAAACCACAATAACTAAGACGGTACATGTCCCCCGATCCAAATCATAAACACAATCAAGAATCACATAGCAGTTAATCATGTAACGCCCCATTTTGATAAATGGAATGTCACGCGTACTTATGGCGTGTCATCAAAGCATGCAAGGTAATATGTAGTAAAACATACATGACCATAGGGAAAACCGGAATCAAACATCGGTTCCCAAACATAAGCCCAAAACATAACAAAGTAAATGAACTGAATGAAAGACTAAACAAGCATAAATATATGAAGGAAAACAGGAGAAGAAGTCTATGGCAGCTTCCATCCTATGCATGTCCTCCAAATGCTCGAGTCTTGGGTACCTGCCGTTTTGGGACATAGAAAGGAAAGTAACGGCTGAGCAAAACGCTCAGTGCACGAATATACAATAAAGCATGAAATAGGATAAGCATGTAACATATAACAGCGGAAGACTAAGTTCTGAGTAAACTGGTTAAGTATTAAGAAAACTGGTTTTATAGTTTGAAAAGCCTTATGTTTATCTTATGAAAACTGTTTTAACATAAATATACCATAGCCCATATAGGTCATGAAAAGGTCACGTGCATGAATACTTGGAGGGGTGACCTCATCATGCTGATTAGAGGGGATGCCTCTAATTAATATACTGGTTTGGGTAGGAGGGATCAACTCCTTGTGAAGGATGCAAGGCACACACCACATTCACCATGATATACTTAATAAAACATGTAACTAGGATGCACCCATACGCCCCACCTGATATAATAATATGGCCAAAACTGAAAAGGGACGCCACGAGCAATCACTCCGCCGTGGGGAAGTCATAACATTGGTGCCTCCAAAGTTATGGTTATGGAACCTCCATAACTAGGTGAAACTGGTCATGCTTGTATATGGCTATAGATTATGCTAATTAAACATAAGCAGTTCAAAACAATAAAACAAATACTGGGAAAACAGTTGGCTGCATACGGGGAAATCCTAATAAGGAAGAATGTCCATACTGAAAGGACGGGAATCCGTACCTCAAGTCTAGTGAATGAACGGAAGAAAGACTCCTACTTCTGGATCACTAACGCTACATGAATACACACGTGTATAAGTATCGAATCACTGATTACGTACTGGGTTTTATGTCTCACCTTAGCTTACTTTGTGTGTTTTAGGTCATGGTTTACTGTTTAAAGCCTTAAACTGTGTTTATCTTGTATTCTGATTAATCTGATTAAGTATTACTGGTAATTCATGTATTATTATACTTACTGTGTAATAATAAGTAACTTTCCAAAAATAGCAGGTTTCCAAAAATAGAAAGTTCCCAAAAATAGAAAGTTTCCAAAAATAGAAAGTTTCCAAAAATAGAAAGTTACCAAAAATAGAAAGTTTCCAAAAATAGAAAGTTTCCAAAAATAGAAAGTTTCCAAAAATAGAAAGTTTCCTAAAATAGAATTTACTGCTAAAAATAGATTAGTTTCTAAAAATAGAAAGTTTCCAAAAATTAGATCAGCTGCCTTAATTAAATAAGTTTCCATATATAGAAGGTTTCCATGATTAGATTAGCTGCCTGAAATAGATAAATTTCCATATATAGAAGGTTTCCATTAATAGAATTAAGCTGGTTACATAAGCTAACATATAAGCCTAAGTGTTTATAAGCTTATTTCTTTAGTCATATGATATAGTGTATAGTTTAATTATTATTTCATGTATTTTAATTAAACTATAGGTTAAGCATTTTAATTAAAGTATAACATGTTTTAATTAAAATAAAATAAAATACTTAGGTTAAAATGTGTATTATTATTATTAATAATATAACCTAAGTCATGTCTAAATTAATTAATTATAGGCATGTTTTAAATAATTAATTAATTATAGCTTATAACATAAAATACTTAGGTTAAATTAATATCATGCTAAATTAATAATTAAAATAACCTAAGTCATGGTTTAATTAATATTTCATGTTATTAATTAATTTATATCCTAAATTCATAATTCATAAAAATTAACATGTAGCATAAATCATGATTTAACCAACAAACCATGAATCGGGCATGAACTCGACACCGTACCCCGAGCCAAACTCGGGGTACGTGTGCCCCCTTGCTGCCGTGGGTCCCACAAGCACCAACCAAGACCAAAAATGGTCTTGGTGGTGGCGGCAATAAGCAAACCGAACCCCCCCCCCCTCGGGTTTGTTATGCTAGGCGGCTAAAACAAACACCCTTTTAAATCATCCTTTGATTTTAATTTACCCCAAAACATGTTAGATCAATGTTTAATTATCATGTTTTAATAAGAATAATAATAACATGTTCATGAAAATAATCAAAGATTAAAAAGAATTAAAAAGAAGGGTTTAGAATGATATACCAATACGTAGCTTGAAAGGGGATGAACAAACACGGTTTCTAGCACTTGTTTTTAATGTCAAAAATCAACAACACCCTCCTATGGTGGTGTTATAGGTTGCGGCACAAGGAGGAACAAGGAGGAGGAGGAGAAAATCTTTTAGGGTTTTATGTTTACTTTCTTGAAAAGTGAAAATGAAAAATAGTTTTTACCCTTTACCCCCCTTTCATGTAAACTTGATGGGCTTAGCCCATTTCTTGGTTGTTGTGTCGTGGGTATGGGGGCCCCACATGGGGTACCCGTACCTTTTCTCGTGTCCCGATGTTTCGTGTTCGTTCGTGGTTAAACGTGTTCGTGTTTAAAGTGTTTCTGTTTATTTTATCATGTCGTTTATCGTAATCTTAATGCTCGTAATTATATTATATGTATTTACGTAATTATTCTAGTTTGTATTTTAAATGGTGATCATGATTTAATTATGTTCACGTGACATATTTATTGACTGTTTATCATGAGTTCGTACGTAATCGATACTTATCATGTGATACACGTATGCACTTGCTTGATTAATAGCACATGAATGTGATCAATACTGAATAAGGTAAGTTTTAATCTAGGACGTACGATCTTAAGGGCACTATTCATGGTAAAAGCATGCGGGTTTTACAATTCTTCCCCCCTAAAAAGAATAATTCGTCCCCAAATTATAGATAAAGTAACTGGAAGCGAAACATACCCGAATCAGACTGAGAGGTTATGCAAAATAACGGAAATGAAGGTGACATGGTAGAAGGGAACATGGAACGTGACCTGTCTTGAAAAGACATGGAACGTGACGTGACTGAAAGGACATATCTAATCGATAAGAGAAAAATGGATAAGAAGTCCGGATGAACTTGTCCGTTTCCAAGTGGCCTCCCTCTTGGAACGGTTCCTTCAAAAGATCCTGGCACTAATGATAAATCTTGGTCCTCCTGACCTTGACTTGGAATACGAAGAAATTCTTGGTTATCAACGGAAAGTAGATCCCCTAAATTCGATCGAGGAAAAGAGTTAACGTGCAAGGGTAACTGAAACGTTACGATGCAAGACAATCTGACGTAACTGATAGTTAGAAACGATGTGCGAGACATAAAGAAACGTAGTACGTGAAAAATTTTGAACGTGATACGTGAAAAATTTTGAACGTGCTACGTGGAGATATGGCGAGTGTAGTATGAGTAAACATATCATGATCCATGATACGTGTAACATATCTTGATCATGATATGAGGAACGTGGAATGAACATGACATGTGAGACATATCATGATCATAGAATATAATGGTGGTAACGCCAAACGCTACAAGGTGAGACGTGGAATATGACGTGCAACGTCTATCTGATGATGGAGAGTTATACTAAACGTGGGTCTGGTCTCACAAGTTCTTGCAAACTTCCCAGAATGAGAAAAGAAATGAACGTAAAATCGTAAGCCAAAATACGATCATGAACGTGAATAGTGTCATGAACGTGAGCGCGAAAGCAAGTCGTGGAATTAGAATGAAGACGTGAAGTAAGTTAGGAGTACAATTACAAATCTTTGTCTGACCCGATAGCTGAGGGATTGCCAAGTGATCGGATGAGCCTTGGCTGGAACATGTTCGTTCAATCTGTTGGTTCTGAAATCCGTACGGATGTAAGGATTCTGCAGACTTGATCAAACTATTGACAATAACCCAGATAGCATCATGCTTCTTCTGAGTTTGCTAAAATCTGGTAACTAAAATCCATGGAGATCTTGTCCCTTTTTTGATTCACAATTTCATATGATGAAAACATCCCAGTTTGTTGGTGTCCTATCTTAACCTGTTGGTATGTCAGGTACCTAGATATGAACGTAACTATATCTTGCTTCGTAGAACTTGATACCTAGGAGTTTGCGAAACTCTGAGTCTCTGAATCTAGACTTCTCCTAGGGTATGATTTTCTAGAACACCTAATGTAGTGTAGGGTTCTCTCCTTTACGTCATAAGCAGAGTCATGGTAAGATGAACCATGCAAATCCATGTGATCCAGCGTGTCACTGTAATCAAACAGAATTGATATTGGAAAAATTTCCAGGGTGAAATTTCTCTTGTCATAGAATTTGCAACATAGTGCCGATATGGTCTTCCTGTTCTTCACTAGGATTAGAGGAAATCAGGTTATCCTCAATGAAAACGCTGATGAATTTGTTTAGGAGTTCATGGAAACTCAATTTATTAAGTCCATAATGCGGTTGGAGCATTGATGAGACTAATTCAAAATCATAAATCTAGCATGACCGAGTCGTGTACGAATAGCAGTCATGGACATGTCCTGCTTTTTCACTCGTCACTGTTGGCAGCATGATCGTGAGTTCGATCTTGGAAAAGTGATTAACACCATACAGTTGATTGGACATGTTGTCAATATGTGGAGGAGAATAACGGTCATGAATGGTGATTTGTTTAAGTCGACGGTAGTCGACACATAATCTCATGGTACCATCCTTCTCCTTGAAGGTTCTTCTGGAGTGTAAGGAACACTTTTGGAATAATCCGTTGGTTATGCGTAAAAGGACCTTAGTAGTCGTGTGTTACTGACAGCTAGAAAATTTTAGCAATATGGCTAACAAAGCACGTGCTTGAAAAGCATAGATAATTTGTACAGATTTTCCTGATGGAAAATCAAGCTGAATGTATTCAGGGGCCTGAACATTACTGTACATAATTATGAATCATAGCATGGTGTGGTGTTCATAGTAAATAATTACGATAAAATTCATCTCGTGTCTGTCCGAGGAAATACGTTAGCAGCTTGGATCTTATCATTAAGCTGAAGGAAAACCTTCGTATGCGTGAGAATACGAAAGGCGTCCTTCATGGTTATGCATATATGAACTATGGTGAAAGAAATGAAAGTGACATCGGTAATGTGACAGTTCTCACTGATGCGCCGATAATGGTATTGAAATTCTTGTGGCCTGATTAATACCTGGCACAACAACATAGATATACCCTTGGAGGGTACCCTGAATTTCTTAGAAATGTTCCATAGTTGGACGTGAGTCATGTGTCTTGACTCGTGTCTTGGAACTATAAGCATGACATATGTCTTGACTGGTATCTTGACATGTGTCCTCAGAAAGTATACGTGAGACATGTGTCTTGACGGATGTCTTGACATGCGTCTCGAGATGTGAAACAATTAGAACTACAAATATTAGGTTAATATGCCAGAATTGGCGGATCGGTTGGACTACTGATCATTTGTATGTCTGATCACGTCCGTGGCCGGAGCCTCGGTTGCGATTTCTAGGATAGTTGCTGTCATAGTAGTGGTTACTAACATCTTGTCTGTCGGTTCCATGACGGTCATTCTCATGACCGTGACTCATGTAACTATTTAGCTGAGTGGCCGGCTGATACTGGTTTGCACTCATATGGCTGAAATGACAGCCGAACGACGTGTGACATGTAACTATGAATTTGGGACAATGATTGATAGGAATTGTCTGATGGTGAAGCATCTTCTCGTCCAATTTCTTTGCTCCGACGCCTTTGTCTTCGTCTTTTAGGATCTCCAGGTTGTGAACAGCATCATCATCAGCATCTCGCAGCGTCTCCCAACATCAGCAACATCAACCTTCAGTAACATCTCCAAGCTATGAGCGGCATCGACAACCTTGTAGAATATCAGCAAGTGAACATACGCCTGCGATGATTTAGAATCGACTAGCGAATACTCGTGAAGTATTGCAAGTGGAATACACATGGATTCAGGTACATGTAATACACATGAAATACGGTACGTGGCGTACGCATGGAATGCACATGAAATGATCGGTATGGGCTCGATCATTTGTCATGATTTAAGGAAAGTAAACCGGTTAAACGGTTAGGAAAACTATCATGATAACCTGGCAATGCCAGTATATACCTCATTCTGGTTGCATAGAGAAACACTAAAGTGTGGTTACACAAAATTCAACGATGATTTGCCTGACAACATGATCAATGAAAACCAACCATGACTATCATGAAAGCAGAATTCAATGAAATCCAACAATGTCTTGCGGGACTACGTAAATAACAAAAGAGACTTAAAACATAATCAACATGAAGAGGAAATTATCATGAAGAAACATGAAACCATCTATCACGAAGAAGTGTATAACATAATCAGCATGAAACTGAAGTTAACCATAACAGTATGAAAACATACTTGACATAAAAACATAAGAACTTATGAGGGGACATGAAAAAAAATTTATGCCAATTTAAATCATGAGAAAAAAAAATTTTATGCATGAAAAACAGTGCATGAATGCGTAATGTAGTTTATAAAACCTTTATATGTGCGAGGGAACGCCTATGGGTCGGTTCCAAAACAAAAGACATGGCGAGGGGACGCCTATGGGTCGGTCCCAAAGTTAAAAGTTTCGATAAAAGCACATGCGACTAAATAGGGCCAGTCCTATACCAACCATTACTTAGTCAAAATTCCCGCAACAGATGACATATGATATAAATGCATGAATGCATGAAACATAATAATTAAAAATCATTGTCAAAACTTAACAGAAAAAATTTTATGTGAAAATTATGAACTACTGGGGTTAGTCCACATCGTCACAGTTCACGAGGAACATCATGCATAGACAATGACACATAACTAAGTATGGATGACGGTTGTTCATTCCATATTAGTAAGACGATACTGGTGAAAACATCATGGTGAAAACAACAAGGTGCTGAAAACGTCATGGCTAAAACAAAAAGGTGCTGAAAACATAATGGTTAAAACAACAACGCGCTGAACCATCAATACGTGGAATAACAATCGTTGGCATAGGAAGCTCCTGGTGACTACCCACTAGTCACAGGTCGAGTTTTAGAGCCTACAGGTCGAAGCCTTGGCTCTGATACCATAATTGTAACGCCCCATTTTGATAAATGGAATGTCACGCGTACTTATGGCGTGTCATCAAAGCATGCAAGGTAATATGTAGTAAAACATACATGACCATAGGGAAAACCGGAATAAACATCGGTTCCCAAACATAAGCCCAAAACATAACAAAGTAAATGAACTGAATGAAAGACTAAACAAGCATAAATATATGAAGGAAAACAGGAGAAGAAGGCTATGGCAGCTTCCATCCTATGCATGTCCTCCAAATGCTCGAGTCCTGGGTACCTGCCGTTTTGGGACATGGAAAGGAAAGTAACGGCTGAGCAAAACGCTCAGTGCACGGATATACAATAAAGCATGAAATAGGATAAGCATGTAACATATAACAGCGGAAGACTAAGTTCTGAGTAAACTGGTTAAGTATTAAGAAAACTGGTTTTATAGTTTGAAAAGCCCTATGTTTATCTTATGAAAACTGTTTTAACATAAATATACCATAGCCCATATAGGTCATGAAAAGGTCACGTGCATGAATACTTGGAGGGGTGACCTCATCATGCTGATTAGAGGGATGCCTCTAATTAATATACTGGTTTGGGTAGGAGGGATCAACTCCTTGTGAAGGATGCAAGGCACACACCACATTCACCATGATATACTTAATAAAACATGTAACTAGGATGCACCCATACGCCCCACCTGATATAATAATATGGCCAAAACTGAAAAGGGACGCCACGAGCAATCACTCCGCCGTGGGGAAGTCATAACATTGGTGCCTCCAAAGTTATGGTTATGGAACCTCCATAACTAGGTGAAACTGGTCATGCTTGTATATGGCTATAGATTATGCTAATTAAACATAAGCAGTTCAAAACAATAAAACAAATACTGGGAAAACAGTTGGCTGCATACGGGGAAATCCTAATAAGGAAGAATGTCCATACTGAAAGGACGGGAATCCGTACCTCAAGTCTAGTGAATGAACGGAAGAAAGACTCCTACTTCTGGATCACTAACGCTACATGAATACACACGTGTATAAGTATCGAATCACTGATTACGTACTGGGTTTTATGTCTCACCTTAGCTTACTTTGTGTGTTTTAGGTCATGGTTTACTGTTTAAAGCCTTAAACTGTGTTTATCTTGTATTCTGATTAACCTGATTAAGTATTACTGGTAATTCATGTATTATTATACTTACTGTGTAATAATAAGTAACTTTCCAAAAATAGCAGGTTTCCAAAAATAGAAAGTTTCCAAAAATAGAAAGTTTCCAAAAATAGAAAGTTACCAAAAATAGAAAGTTTCCAAAAATAGAAAGTTTCCAAAAATAGAAAGTTTCCTAAAATAGAATTTACTGCTAAAAATAGATTAGTTTCTAAAAATAGAAAGTTTCCAAAAATTAGATCAGCTGCCTTAATTAATTAAGTTTCCATATATAGAAGGTTTCCATGATTAGATTAGCTGCCTGAAATAGATAAATTTCCATATATAGAAGGTTTCCATTAATAGAATTAAGCTGGTTACATAAGCTAACATATAAGCCTAAGTGTTTATAAGCTTATTTCTTAAGTCATATGATATAGTGTATAGTTTAATTATTATTTCATGTATTTTAATTAAACTATAGGTTAAGCATTTTAATTAAAGTATAACATGTTTTAATTAAAATGAAATAAAATACTTAGGTTAAAATGTGTATTATTATTATTAATAATATAACCTAAGTCATGTCTAAATTAATTAATTATAGGCATGTTTTAAATAATTAATTAATTATAGCTTATAACATAAAATACTTAGGTTAAATTAATATCATGCTAAATTAATAATTAAAATAACCTCAGTCATGGTTTAATTAATATTTCATGTTATTAATTAGTTTATATCCTAAGTTCATAATTCATAAAAATTAACATGTAGCATAAATCATGATTTAACCAACAAACCATGAATCGGGCATGAACTCGACACCGTACCCCGAGCCAAACTCGGGGTACGTGTGCCCCCTTGCTGCCGTGGGTCCCACAAGCACCAACCAAGACCAAAAATGGTCTTGGTGGTGGCGGCAATAAGCAAACCGAACCCCCCCCCTCGGGTTTGTTATGCTAGGCGGCTAAAACAAACACCCTTTTAAATCATCATTTGATTTTAATTTACCCCAAAACATGTTAGATCAATGTTTAATTATCATGTTTTAATAAGAATAATAATAACATGTTCATGAAAATAATCAAAGATTAAAAAGAATTAAAAAGAAGGGTTTAGAATGATATACCAATACGTAGCTTGAAAAGGGATGAACAAACACGGTTTCTAGCACTTGTTTTTAATGTCAAAAATCAACAACACCCTCCTATGGTGGTGTTATAGGTGGCGGCACAAGGAGGAACAAGGAGGAGGAGGAAAAAATCTTTTAGGGTTTTATGTTTACTTTCTTGAAAAGTGAAAATGAAAAATAGTTTTTACCCTTTACCCCCCTTTCATGTAAACTTGATGGGCTTAGCCCATTTCTTGGTTGTTGTGCCGTGGGTATGGGGGCCCCACATGGGGTACCCGTACCTTTTCTCGTGTCCCGATGTTTCGTGTTCGTTCGTGGTTAAACGTGTTCGTGTTTAAAGTGTTTCTGTTTATTTTATCATGTCGTTTATCGTAATCTTAACGCTCGTAATTATATTATATGTATTTACGTAATTATTCTAGTTTGTATTTTAAATGGTGATCATGATTTAATTATGTTCACGTGACATATTTATTGACTGTTTATCATGAGTTCGTACGTAATCGATACTTATCATGTCATACACGTATGCACTTGCTTGATTAATAGCACATGAATGTGATCAATACTGAATAAGGTAAGTTTTAATCTAGGACGTACGATCTTAAGGGCACTATTCATGGTAAAAGCATGCGGGTTTTACAAATCACATAGGTGTACACATAATTCCATCGCAAACCATAAAACATTCACAACAATAGTCACAAAACCATACAGTGTCTCTTCCATCCCATTTGAAAGTAAAAAAACATAAAAAGATATGGGACTATGAAACTCACCTGATTGAGCTTCTCCAACACACCACGCACTAGCAAAAAGCTAACAAACAAATACACCCAATCAATACATGAACCAAATACTAAAATGATTCATCAACCTATGATGGATATCTAACATTAGCCCATATATATACCCCGTTTATATGCTTTAAGTATTCCATTTCCCGTCCCTAACAAGTCCTTAACTTAGTTAAACTTGATACCTATCCCGTTTACTTTTCTCCCAAAATAGTCCTGCTTTTTAGTCATCAAACTATTAGCCAAACGCCAACCTAACCAAACCCATGTTCTCTGTAAAATAAACCCTATGGCCTTACATGTTTTAGCTAACTCATCCCTTTTGACCCAACCTTAAAGCTACTGTTAAGGCCTCGATATATATATATATATATATATATATATATATATATATATATATATATATATATATATATATATATATATATATATATATATATATATATATATATATATATATATATATATATATATATATATATATATATATATATATATATATATATATATATATATATATATATATATATATATATATATATGTATATATATATATATACTTTTGTCTATCCAGATTTTACTGATTTTGAACATACAAAAAGTTCGTTATGATTAGGGGGTCGTACCCTAACCCATTTGCTTAGCCCTCCTCTAGGTCTCTTATTTAATATATAAAACAACTCCCACGTTTATTAAGGGTTCAATTGTACTTCTAAGTACCTCAATCACCTTAAAACACAAATTGAAAACCCGTTGTCCCAAAACTGTTTTGACCTCCGCCTGTTGTAACCTGTTTTTGACCCACCTCCCTACCTCCAATTTAGTTATCGTTTCTTGCATTAGAAAGCCAACTCAATTACCTTTTCAGGGGTACTTGGATCGCATCATGAATATTCCTAGAACTCTAGCTATGATCAAAACAATGGACCAAAATTCTACCCAGTTTTTAAAAACGATTTTCTCATAATTAATCTAATTAATCATACATAAACCCTAATTAAAACCTAAAAACGATTTCCAATGATAAAAAACCATTAATTACATTATTAATTACAGATCATTAACAAACCCTAATAAAAAATTATGAATCTCAAACCCTAATACATCATAGTAGGTTACAAATACGTAAATTAACGTTAATCAACCTTGTTTAATTACGTACATTTAAATCCTGAGCATAAATTCAACTCTTATTGATCATCC
This sequence comes from Glebionis coronaria, assembly GCA_025667525.1. Lineage (NCBI taxonomy): Eukaryota > Viridiplantae > Streptophyta > Magnoliopsida > Asterales > Asteraceae > Glebionis > Glebionis coronaria. The sequence goes on from CM046874.1 coordinate 178,499,452, forward strand.
ATTGCTATTTGACTGAAATAGAGTTTAATTTAAGGTTTATGGGTCGTTTTTTGGGTCTTGGGTGTTTATATATGCTTTGGTAACCTCCTGATCAAGTTTAGGCGCAATTAGGACTCCTCTATGGTAATTATCTTTTTTTTATTAAAATATTCTGCTATGGGGCCCACAATTCCGACTCCCCCTTCATTATTTTATTAATTTAATTGCTATTAACTTATAATTATCATTAGTTAACATCTAGACCCTTCCGAATCAAAACCGGACACCTATTCGCTAATTTTTCGACTTTCTACGTAATTTCCGAACTAACCTTCATTTCCAAAAGTTTCTAATTATGGAAAGTATCTCTAAAACGTATCCTAACCATATAATATGTACTTAATACATACATACAACATACGATACGTACACGAAACCTTGTAAAAACGATATCCCACTTTCCCGCAGTTCATTTCTGAACTCATTTCATTTCATTTCATTTCATTTCCAACCTGTACCATGATTTACAAATCATGTACCTAATTTCGTCCATTCTCATTCCCAAAATCACACATATAAACACATAAATCACATATCACATAGTCACACAAAATAACTCAAAAATAAGACTAAGTGACGAACCTCAAAAACCGGGGTTGTCACATCACTCCCTCCTAATAGAAATCTCGTCTCGAGATTTACTCCTTAGGATCATCATTAGAAAATATCTAAGGATACTTTTTCCTCATAAATCCTTCCCGTTCCCACATGAACTCTAGTCCAAGTTCCAAATTCCATCTAACCATAACTACGGTATATTACCCTTTTTTCCAACGTCTTAGCTTCACGACCTAAAATCTCTACCGGTTCTTCGATGAAACGAAGACTAGTATCCATAATAATATCATCTAACGGTACTTGCAAGTCGGTTCTTGCTAAGCATTTCCTCAAGCTTGATACACGAAATACATCATGCACACTACTAAATTCTCCCAGTAATTCCTCAACCTATAAGCCACTAGTCTAATCCTTTCAAGGATTTCGAACGGACCCATGATTCAAGGTGTTAACTTCCCTTTCATCCCAAACCACGTCACTTCTTTCCATGGTAAAACCTATAGCATAACCTTATCCCCAATCTCAAATCCCAACGGCTTACGCCTCTTGTCCACACAGCTCTCTTGTCGGTCCTTTGCCATTTTCAACCTCTACTTAAGCACTGCCACCACCTCTTGTAGTTTTCCGTTCTAACTCCAGTCCAATATGTTGACTGCTTCTAACTTCACCCCACAGTAACGGTGATCCACCTCATCTTCTATGGATTAACTCCATCAGTTTCTACTACATTTCCTATCACCAGACCTAACAGTTTTCCCTTCTATATCACTACACTATCTTGACAACCCTTTGCTCCCTCAAGCCATGCTTCCTCCATACTACTTCTCGCTTGTCTCTCCATAATCTTAATTTCCATACCATCTTCTATCTCATCTTCAGCCAATAATTTAGGCGATCCTCTTTTATTCCCTACATTCTCATCAGTGAGGAATACGCCCCTCTCACTAGTGACTCTCTTTGTAGAAGAATTCTTCCTAAATAAAATGAATTCTTCAACTATCTCCAAACCGCACGCCAAAGCTCTAGGTGTCTTTCTCAATTGCCCCTATAGTATGCTCATACCAACCATAAGTCTATCAACGGTATACTACGCTTGCTTCCCATCGTTTCTTCCCTTGCCATAATCCTTCATAAGGCATTCCATACCTATTAGGTTAACTTTTACACAAAACCTCATATTCCATCGCATTTGTATGCAATCCTTCCAACTTCTCAACTACGTGACTTCACATTCCTCTTGAAATATAGGATAAATTAGACAGTCTATCGACTATCACCCAACTCAAATCGTACTTATTCCTCACCCTATTATGTATCCCTTCCACCAACTTCGTCCGTACATCGCCCTTTCTAAGCTACTCCTATCTATGTAGGAAGTATAGCCTACGTCCCTTTTCTCCATATGATTGTCCAAGCCACGCAACATAAATGTTTCGCGTTCTCTGCTTTAGACAACTCAACTCGTGCAACCTACATCCTTCATCCAAACCACCCTAATACGTCATCCATATAGTTCAAGTTCGTCTCAGCTTCACTTCCTTCTTCTTATTCCATGTCTCATCAACCATGCTTGCCTTTCCCAGATGGTACTTGGCCTTGCAATTTTCTTTCATCAATTAACTCCACCCATCACCTTTGCCAAATGTTCAATCAAGAGGATTGAATATATGTTGGAGACGTTCATGATCCGTATAGATCATTCTCTACGTCTCGTACCCCAAATGCCTCTAGCATTCTAAGCAGATATAACAATCCAGCTCCACTAACTAAGTCTTATCTAGTTCTTCCAAATCTTCAGTTCTTGCAACGTATAAGCAATCGCCTTTCTTTGTCATTCTCGTACACATCCAAATACTTGCTCCACGTATTGTCATGCTTCGTGAATTCATCCAGTCCTTCCGATAATGCCAAGATCGGCTCATTATCCAATCCACCTCTTCAGCCTCCAAAATGCTTCCTCATCCTTCTTCACTTCGCCCCTTGCTGGTTCCATGATATGTCATCATCTCTAACTACTCATCATGGTAAACTTAATACTAAAACTCACACTTGAAAATCTCACGTATAATTCAACTCCAAAACCAACACATAATTCGCCTCACTCTCCTTCTTAGACTTTGAGTAGATCAAGATGTCGTCGGTACTCCCGATGACAACTCGTTTATATACGTTCATGCACACTCGCTTCATTGACTCCATGAAAACCGCTAGTGCTTTGGTGAAGCCAAATGCATAACCGTAAACCCAAAAGCGTCCATTCAACATTCTTAACATCATCTCTGCATCCTCTCTTGGCAGCAACATAAACAAATTTCTACCTCTTTCTACTCGCGAAATTCTACACATATTCTAAAAGATCGATACTCCTTCTTATCAACTCATCCAACCGCTTTCACATCACATTTACTACCAGGCAACTCAACCTTTATCTTGAATCCCTTGCAATTTCTAACAACTCCTGTTTTTAAAATCATTCCATCAACAATTGCCTTGGAAAGGCACTAACTACAACTCATCTTGCTCCTTCTACTGGCTCTGTTCATGGTTCTACTTCAAGATAATAGGTAAACCTACTAAATCTTAAGAAATTTTCGGAATATTTTACATACCTAACGAATATCACAAGTACCTTTGAAATATCACATCCACTTCCAACATTCTATATGATGCGTTACTGTGCCAATATCCATACTTCATACAAATCTCTATTCATCTCCCTTGGCACTCCTAAGAGACCTCATGACCAAATTAGTTCGTCTTTCTACGAACTTCAAACTCCTTCCCCATCACAAAGGGCATTCCAACTATTCTCTCATATGACTATATCAATGCTCTCAATCAATATAAAACCAAAACTACATCTGGAACCCACCAGACAGGACCAACGAATCAAAATTATGGATAACTAACGACATTTCACGTGCACCAGTTAAAACAAGTCAAAAACCACGAGACTCAAAAGAAAACTCAAACCCAAAACATGTATCAATTCAAAATGACCCATGACAACGAAAAATAATCCAAGAAACACCCAATGGCAACCAAAACATATTACGCCCCGCGACATATTTTTTTAAACCTTGCACGACATCGGCTTTTCATGAAAGGATATTTTCTTTACCTCTCCACATCTATGTGACTCAAACGATCTGCAAACAACCCTCTATACGATCACAAGACTCAACTCAAAGACTAGGTACCCCGAACATCCCAAATCCTAAGTTTAAAAACTACTATTCGAAACTCAACCTTGAACCCAATGCTTGTACAATAATTTCGACCAGACTAATGACCTCCCATGACGATACATTCTGAATATCTTCAAAGTACGTTCCGAGTACATATTTTTAGGCTTTTGAATCACCCAAAAAGCTTTAAAAATGAACAAGTTATGACCAAAACAATTTTATACTAGTTGTTTTAAAAACTAAAGAATCATCTTAGTAATTAACGTAATCATTTTTAAATGAAAAGAAATAAATGTATGTGAAATTTTCATGAACTTTGTTTAGTCTTGTATAAATAATTATAAATGACGTATATCGATTAAACTCACTTATATGAACTGTTTAAGTAGGAAAATTTTATTTTGTTTTATTTTAAAGAACGTCTTTTAGAATTTGAAATAAATAAGTGTTGATTACATAAAAAAAACTTATTTTATATCTTGTTGCAAACACGACTCCTACACCCTACCCTTATTTTACCGACTACAACCAACTATCTAACTATATAGTAGATTTCCAAGTCCTTTTTTCAATATATACCGACCAAAAGAAATGTAAGACTCAACAAAAAAGATTTCATTATCCCAAAAGAGATCCCAAGTTATTCAATAGACTTAAAACCAAAAACACCATTTTAAAACGGACACGTGAATTAGGAAACTCGAAGAATACGCTACAACGGAGGTTGAATATCTAAAAAGAAGCGAGCTAGCCACCCTCCTAAGGATACAATCGTTAATTGTAGGGGATCATACATATATAGGCATATTAGGATACATATACTCAAATCCTTACAACATCTACTATACAAGCATGTATTAATCCTCTTTCATGCAATCATACTTAGGAATTCATTGAAGTTGTGGTACTTGTATAACTATGTTGGCCACCATACTTATACAATTACCCTTTCTCCAATGCACTCCCTCCTATGATGACACTTATAAGAATCAATACAACACATAACACATAAATCTATCAACTTACCTAAGCACATAACCACATAAACAATAAGGTCAAAAACTCTAACTAATAAAATAACATAGTCAAACTATTTGATGTAGACTAAAAAAACAAAGTAACAAAGATAAGTAATTGGATCTGTTGATTCAACAAGAATGCCAGAAACAATTCTGCTAATAATCGTTGATTCTGAAGAATGCCCGAAAATTAGGGTAAAACACGGCAACTCAACGGCCAATGGTTTAACTTTTATTAAACTGATAACTGTCTTGCTAGGGTTACAGCAGATTCATTAAATAATGACCGCAAACAAAGAAAAACCCTAAAAATCCAACGGGCTGGACCGTAGCCCAATGATAAAGTCCAACTGAAAGTGAAAAAAACATAAAAATGCAAAAAACTAATAGTAAAAAGGCTTTTCGGGCCTTGAAAAATCCGCAACCAGCTAAAAGATGGTTACAGCGTCATCGGTCTCCTTTTTACGCACGTTTTGACAAGTCACGGGCTGAAAACGGACTTAGGATGCAAAAGTTATGCCCATTTTACTAAACCCCTCTTTGTCACGCGATCTCGGGCCTCCAGAAACAAGTCAGCCCGTTCTTCAATACTTGGGCCTCCATCATTCCCCCCTGGATAAGAAAAATTCGCCCTCAAATTCCCATCTGTATCATCATCGGAAGAATCACCATGGTAAGGCAACAAGTGCTTCACATTAAAAACATCAGAACAACGAATATGACTTGGCAACTTCAAACGATAAGCATTTGAGTTCATCTTATCCACAATTTCCACTGGACCAATCTTCTTAGCAGACAATTTATTATATTCACCAACTGGAAAACGATCCTTAGTCAAAACAGCCCACACAAAGTCTCCTACTTCAAAGTCAACATGTCTCCTCTTTTGATCTGCATCCTGCTTGTACTTTGAATTAGCGCGCACCAAGTTGTCACGAACAGATTTATCAACATCATGCAACCCCTCAACAAAATCCTGCACTTTCTTCGGAACAGACCTAGAAATCTGAGGAGTCATAAGATCAAGAGGACCACGTGGCTGAGCAGAATAAACCACCTGGAAAGGACTAAACCCAGTGCTCCGATTAACAGCATGATTATGAGCAAACTCAGCTTGATACAACTTCTGATCCCATGCCTTCACATGATCACCCACCAAACACCTTAACAGGTTACCAAGGGACCTGTTAACAACTTTTGTTTGCCCATCAGTTTGAGGATGATAAGCACTACTAAAATTGAGTTGAGTATTCACCATCTTCCACAAACTACGCCAAAAATGACTCAAAAACCTGGTGTCCCGATCAGAAACAATGGAGGAAGGTAAACCATGTAAACGGTACACATCCCTAAAGAAAAGTTGGGCTACATTAACTGCATCTGTTGTCTTCTTGCAAGGAATAAAATGAACCATCTTAGAAAAACGATCAACAAAAACAAATATCGAATCATTACCCCTTTGAGTACGAGGTAGTCCCAACACAAAATCCATGCTAATATCAACCCAGGGCTGCAAAGGAACTGGCAAAGGCATATAAAGACCTGCATTAGTAGCCGTCCCCTTTGAAACTTGACAAATACGACACCTCTTGACGTAACGATCCACTTCCTTCCTCATAGTAGGCCAAAAATAAGATGCTTGAACCAACTGTAAAGTGCGATCACGACCAACATGTCCTTCACCATGCAACTCCTTAATAATTTGTAAGCGAAGACTTGAATCAGGAATACAAAGTTGATTCCCTTTGAATAGGAACCCATCATGCATAACAAAATCTGTTTTCTCTCCGGATTGCAAATCCTGCAGAACAATTGAAAAGTATGGATCCACAGTCACCATGTCACGAATGACATCCACACCAGGAACATCAACCTGCATGGTTACAAGTAAACTACTTCTCCTGCTTAAGGCATCAGCAGCACGATTGGAAGCACCCGTTTTGTGTTTCACCACAAAAGTAAATTTCTCAAGAAAAGCCAACCAACGCCCATGTTTATGTGAAACCTTATCTTGAGTACGAATATGCCTTAAGGAATCATGGTCAGTGAACAAAACAAACTCCTTATGAAACAAATAATGGTGCCAATGCTTCACAGCTTGGACCACTGCATAAAACTCCAAGTCATAAGTAGAGTACCTCGACTTCGGCCCTGTCAACTTCTCGCTAAAATAGGCAACAGGCCGCCCACCCTGACTAAGAACTCCACCAATTGCAACCTTAGAAGCATCAGTATGAAGCTTAAAAACTTTAGAAAAGTCAGGCAATACCAGGATTGGCGCTGTAGTAAGCTTTTTCTTGACAACCTGAAAAGCCATCTCTGCTTCCTCCGTCCACACAAATGACTTACCCTTCATACAGTCTGTCAAAGGGGCCATAATGTAACTGAAATTAGGGATAAACCGCCTATATAAAGAAGCAAGACCATGGAAACTCTGAACTTCAGTAATGGTAGTTGGAGTTGGCCACTCCTGAACAGCTGCTACCTTAGATTCATCCACCTGTATGCCATCACCAGAAACAACATACCCTAAAAACAAAAATTTAGGGGTCATGAACACACACTTCTTCGTGGCTGCATAAAAGTTATCCTTCCGAAGCAAGGTCAAGACCTGCCTCACATGATTGACATGCTCATTATAAGAAGCACTATAAATAAGAATGTCATCAAAATAAACAACCACAAACTTGCCAATAAAAGGCCTGAGTAGTTGATTCATCACACGCATAAATGTGCTTGGTGCGTTTGATAAACCAAAAGGCATGACCAACCACTCATAGAACCCTTCACGGGTCTTGAAAGCGGTCTTCCACTCGTCACCAGGTCTAAGACGAATCTGGTAATACCCACTCTTCAAATCCAGCTTCGTGAAAATGGTAGCACCACTAATCTGGTCAAGCAAATCATCAAGGCGAGGAATAGGAAACCTGTACCTCACAGTAATCTTATTGATGGCTCGACTATCAACACACATACGCCATGTACCATCCTTCTTTGGAGTCAATAGGGCAGGAACAGCACACGGGCTCATACTCTCACGAACATGACCCTTGGAAACCAGCTCCTCAACCTGCCTGCGCAACTCCTCATGTTCTCCCGGGCTCATCCTATAATGTGGCCTGTTAGGCAACTGTGACCCAGGCTCTAGATCAATATGATGTTGTATGTCACGCAATGGTGGCAAACCATCAGGTAATTCATCAGGGAAAACATCAGAGAATTCCTCAAGTAAAGGGATCATGGCTTCAGGAACTTCACCGTCTTCAGAAACCTCCTTCCCTATTAATACAAAAACATCACCTCCCACCTCCAGCTCATCTTCAAAATGCGAAAGAGTTAGTAAAGTACTAGTGGGTTTATTAACTACTTCCTTAGGTTTATTTGGCATCAAAGTAATCTTCACACCCCCAAACAGGAAACTATAAGTATTAGTTCTCCCATGGTGAGTTACATCACGGTCATACTCCCAAGGTCTACCCAACAATAAGTGACAAGCATCCATAGGTATCACATCACACCAAAGATTATCCTTATAAGTTGTTCCTACAGAAAACGGAACTTGGACACGCTTGGAAACTGTTATCTCCCCACCCTTTTTAAGCCACTGTAACTTATAAGGTTTGGGACGATCTTCAGTTTTCAGCCCTAATTTCTGGACTGCTCCTTCAGCTATCAAATTATCACAACTACCTGAATTGCATACAAAAGTGCAAACCTTACCCATAATGGTACAAGTTGACTGAAAGATGTTGTGTTTGAGCCAATCATCACCATCAGCTTTAGGTGTTAAGCAGGAGCGCCTTACCACCAAATTCACCCCCACATCTCAAGACACATACTCCTCCTCATACTCAGGTTCTGCATCATAAACTGCGTCTCCCACGTAGTCATCATAAGCCACATCATCATCTTCCTCAGGTTCAATAAATAACTGCCTCTTCCCAGCCTTCTTACACTCTGATTGTCGGTGACCAGGTTCACCACAGTTAAAGCACTTGAACCCACCACTTCTGGCCGCTTTAGGAACTGGTCCAGTATTCTCACCAACTGCTTTAGCCTGAGTTGGGGTAAAACGCGATGCCGCATTACCCGAACCAGAAGCACCTGTTATTGCAGGAGAAGAAGAACTCCCCACTCGTCGGTTCTGCTTCTCAAAAGTCAGTGCTCGTTAATACGCTTTAGAAAGTGTCATCGGATCAAACATGTTAACAGATTCCATGATCTGGACTCTTAAACCACCAATGTATCGAGAGACAAGCTGATCTTCTGTCTCTTGAACGTCATTGCTTGCAATTAGTTGGTAAAATTCGGTCGTGTAATCTTCAACAGACTTGGCCCCCTGTTTCAGATTTTATAACCGCTGGTACATCATTCGCTGGTAGTTATGAGGAATAAAATTATCCCTCATGACTTTCTTCATCTTCTGCCAACTCGTGATCTTTGACTTCCCAACTCTGTTCCTCGTCAGTTTCAATTGTTGCCACCATGCGGATGCCCGACCACGTAACTTGGTAGCGATCAACGAAACCCTTTTGTTTTCTGGAACTTCTTTGAATTCAAATACTTCTTCAACAGCAACAAGCCAATCAATAAACTCATCAGGCTTTAAAGTATCCCCATTAAACTCATGAATATTAACCCTCATTCTGGTCTCCCAACGCCTATCATTATTCCCACTGCGATCTCTCATCCGTCGCCCTACTGATTGTTCATCATCAGACAAACCATCACCAAACGGATTTTCTTCCAGATCTGCATCTTCTTCCTCATGACGGCGATTACGAGGCCTCCTATTGCTCATCAAAGTATTCATCTGGTCGGTCAATTGATCAAACATTTGATCGAATCTCTCCTCCATTCTTTCCATCATACGCTGCTCAAATTCCTGTTCATTCACATCGTGAATAGGTCTAGTTCTCCTTGGAGGCATCTTGATCAGGAACTTTGGCTCTTGATACCAACTGATGTAGACTAAAAAAAACAAAGTAACAAAGATAAGTAATTGGATCTGTTGATTCAACAAGAATGCCAGAAACAATTCTGCTAATAATCGTTGATTCTGAAGAATGCCCGAAAATTAGGGTAAAACACGGCAACTCAACGGCCAATGGTTTAACTTTTATTAAACTGATAACTGTCTTGCTAGGGTTACAGCAGATTCATTAAATAATGACTGCAAACAAAGAAAAACCCTAAAAATCCAACGGGCTGGACCGTAGCCCAATGACAAAGTCCAACTAAAAGTGAATAAAACATAAAAATGCAAAAAACTGATAGTAAAAAGGCTTTTCGGGCCTTGAAAAATCCACAACCAGCTAACAATTGGTTACAGCGTCGTCGGTCTCCTTTTTACGCACGTTTTGATAGGTCACGGGCTGAAAACGGACTTAGGATGCAAAAGTTATGCCCATTTTACTAAACCCCTCTTCGTCACGCGATCTCGGACCTCCAGAAACAAGTCAGCCCGTTCTTCAATACTTGGTCCTCCATCACTCTTGGAATACAGAAATCCATAGTCTAGCTAAAACAGCATAGACAAAATCCAAAACGAAAACATAATCAATTATAAGTCATGTCGCCCATCAGAATGGAAACCCCTTAAAATCCTTCCTACCCATGTACTCTTGGTAACTCGAACCACCACATGATTCTTAGAGAACATGACTTAAACATCAAAAGAAAAATAATATACCTCAGGTACATAAAATAACTCAACAAAAGATAGAAACTACCTTGTACCAAATTATGTACTATAATGTACAATTTAAGCAAAATACAACAATGTCTAGCGTGGATGATTATGGTTCAATCCGCACTAGTCACAACCCGAAAAGAAAATAACATGTGGCTAAGTATGAACTACTATGGTTCAACTCATACTAGTCAAAACATAACACACATCGCAAGTAAAAAGCAATAACATCAAGAAAAACTTCAATTAATATCAAATGCACACATACACCTACGACACCTATATGCGAGGACCCTTAAGCTATAGACTAGGCTATGAGACTAGGCAACCTAATTCTCTATAACCATTCTCTCTGATACCATTCTGTCACACCCCACTATGGCGGATTATGGGGCGCGACGTATGGATATTATCACAACAATAGCGTGTCTATAAAGAGAACTATATGAACTAGAAATGTCATAAAAGGTGACACAAATGTCATGACAATATCTCAACAATGCAGGAGTCTAGGTAAGTAGATAAAAGTCCTACCTCTTACCAAATACAAACAAATAAAACAAACATAAACATAAAGGTACTCGTAGTATTACTTATTCAATCAAACAAAAGAAATCTATGAAGGAACGAGGATCTCCTTCTAAATGCATTCCTACGCGACTCCAATCCTAGCCACTTATGTTCTCACGCTTAACCACATTAACACCTGAAAGAGACACTAAAACACGTCAACAATAATGTTGGTGAGAGTCATAGGTTTAGACTACAACGCCAAAATCAAGTTATGAGCTGTGAATAATAACCATCAACCAAAGAACATATGGACAATATGTTACAATTATGTATTAACAACTAACATTCAAGATTAACCAGTCACCACAATTCCAAGGCTCCCAGCCTTACCAATCACCATGGTCCCATAGGCGCCCATACACCTATGAACCAATCCCAAGGCCCCGACTTGTCAACATCCCCTTGGTACCAAGTCAAACCACAATAACTGAGACAGTACGTGTCCCCCGATCCAAATCATAAACACAATCAAGAATCACATAGCAGTTAATCACATAAGTGTTCACACAAGTCCATCGCAAACCATAAAAACATTCACAGCAATAGTCACAAAACCATACAGTGTCTCTTCCATCCCATTTGGAAGTAAAAAAACATAAAAAGATATGGGACTATGAAACTCACCTGATTGAGCTTCTCCAACACTCCACGCACTAGCAAAAAGCTAACAAACAAATGCACCCGATCAATACATGAACCAAATACTAAAATGATTCATCAACCTATGATGGATACCTAACATTATCCCATATATATACCCCGTTTATATGCTTTAATTATTCCATTTCCCGTTCCTAACAAGTCCTTAACTTAGTTAAACTTGATACCTATCCCGTTTACTTTTCTCCCAAAACAGTCCCGCTTTTTAGTCATTAAACTATTAGCCAAACGCCAACCTAACCAAACCCATGTTCTCTGTAAAAGAAACCCTATGGCCTTACAAGTTTTAGCTAACTCCTCCCTTTTGACCCAACCTTAAAGCTACTGTTAAGGCCTCGTTATATATATATATATATATATATATATATATATATATATATATATATATATATATATATATATATATATATATATATATATATATATATATATATATATATATATATATATATATATATATATATATATATATATATATATATATGTTAGGACCATTGTAATAGTTATATGTAATAGGTAGACTAGGAGGTATGTAGTTCCTCCTGGTCCTAGTCGTAGTAGGAGCAAGTCCTGCTCCTGGTCCTAGTCGAAGTCAAACTTTATTATTTACTTAATATTCTGTTAGGATATGCATGAGATATGTTAGGAAAGGATATGCATATCAGTTTTACACGTTTTCTTTAATGATGTATTAGGGTTTCCTTGTAGTATAAAAGGAACCTTAGGCAGAAGGGTTAGACACACCTTCACAAAACGTAGTTCTAGTCATTATCATATTAGAAATCCTTAGAAAGGATCAAGTCTTTATAGTTATTCTGTTCTTCTTAATTATATTTATATTCTACATTCATATTGTGTATAGAGTCTCTTTGTGATTTGACTTGTGATTACAGAAGTCATTCATCGGTCCTGACAGGCTGCAAGATCTACATCTAGTAGACCCAACAAGTGGTATCAGAGCCTGGATGGGTCTCTATACAAGAAGAATCAAGTTCTCTTATTATTCACAATCTGTTTATCATGTCTGCCTTAACTTCTACTCAAACAGGAGAAGAAAGCACTCCTAAAATTGTGCAACCTCAGCAGATCCTGGCTACGGTCTCCAACACGAATGGAAAATTCCCTCTTCTGAAGAAGGGTGAATACGATAACTGGGAAATGAAGATGGAATGGTGGATCACCAACACTGATCAAGATCTTTGGAAGATCATTCTGAATGGGAACAGCAGGAAGCTTACTGGACGAGACAAGAACGGTAATATTACTCTTCTTGACCCTAAATCTCATGAGGAAATCATAGCTATTCAGAAGGAGGTAAAAGCAAAAACAATTTTGCTTCAATCTCTTCCTGAAGATCACATGGGTGACTTCTACCATTTGGATGATGTCAGAGAGATCTGGAATGGCATAAAAGCAAGGTTCGGCGAGAATGAGGAGTCAAAGAAAATGCGAATGTCCATGCTGAGAGATGAATTTACCGAATTCAAAATCTCAGAAACTGAAGGTCTAAATCAAGGGTATGATAGGTTCCAGAAGATCTTGAGCCAATTGAATCAACTTCGGTCAAAACCTGATGATGGTGACATTAATGCAAGGTTTCTTAAAGCCTTACCCTACTCATGGAACCAGGTGGTGATCTCTCTCAAAGCCAAAGGTGGGCTTGACTATCTCACCTTTGATGACCTGTTTCATAGGCTCAAAACATTCGAACCCCATGTGAGAGGATATCCTAGTGACTCTTTTCCCACCCCTGCTAATTCAGCCTTTGTGAGTTCTATGGCATCTAGTCCCATGTCATATGCAAGTAGCCCAAGCAATACTGTCTCCTCTCAGCATACTATTCAGCATACTTCTGCTCCTGATCCTACTGCCAAGTCTGGTAGTATGGTAGAAGCTGTTCTTCATTCTTTTGTGGCTGATGTTAATGCTGAACAACAACTTGCTTTTGATGACTTCAAACAGGTCGATAAACTTGACCTGGATGAGATGGATCTTAAATGGCAGATGGCCATGCTTACTCCTAGGGTTCACAAGTTTGAGAAGAAAGCAGGAAAGAAATTTAATTACAACCCTCGGGAACCAGCAAGATTCGATAGAAGCAAGGTACGATGCTATAACTGCCAGCAACAGGGTCACTTTGCAAGGGAGTGCCCTAGCAAGAATGATCAGGAGAAGAGCAGGTACTCCGCTTTCAAGGTTCAGGAGGTTAAAGATGACAGGAAGGCATTGGTATCTATTGACTCTATGGTCAACTGGAATGATCATCAGGCTTCTACTCTGGAATCAGCTGAATCCTCGACTGACGTGTTAGCAATGATTGCTGGGAATCTCTCTGATGCAGAAGAAGCAGACGAGTTTGCTCTTATGGGCATCTCACCTCAGGTACAACATTGTCCTCTTGGTTGTCATGAAAAATACACAGAATTGTTGTCCCAGTTTAATGAAGTAAATGATCAAAATGATAAGTATTTTTTAGAGGTACAAGCCTATAAGGCTTCATTAAACACATTGGAACAACAAAAGAGGTGGTTACAAGATATACAACGTGCGTATGAGGATAAAATAAGGATACTAAGCATTGATTTAGAAAACACTACAAATATGCTTAAATATACAGAAACTGAAAGAGATGCTAGTATCAAAGAAAAAGAGGAGATGCAAGCTAAATTAGATGCTACAATGCTAAGATTTGACAAATGGCAAACGGCACCTAAAAATATTTCAAAATTAATTGATAATAGCATGTCTGGCAGAACTAAAAGAGGCTTAGGATTTGAAAAATATATTGATTGAGAAGATGTATTTGATTTGTCTTTCTCTAGTGTCTTTGATGTCGACAAAGAGGATGAGGGCAAACCTAGTTACAATAGGTTTAAACCAGCAGCAGAAATGCATGTTGTCCCTCCTCCTCTTACTAGAACTTTTATGCCCACTTCATGGTATAATGACTCGGATGAATCACAGATGCTTGAGTCCCCAACTAGTTCTACCAATACTAATGACTTTGTCTCATGTACTTTCAGTGACAAAGCCGGTGACTCTGCATCTAATGGTTCAAGTGACGAGTCAAGACCTACAAGTTCCAAGTCGAATGAACATGCTGCTATTGGTGCTAGGAAGTGTGAAGAAAAAGTTGCTGTCAAGTCAAGTGTGTCTGGTCCTTGTTTATTGAGTCCTAGGAAGAATGTTTCTCCTAGAAATGTGTGTAATAAAGTAGGCAGTATGAAACAATCTCATTCTAATAAAAGGTCTTTCAAAACATGTTTTGTTTGTGGCAGTTCCTTTCATTTAATTAAAGATTGTGATTATTATGACACACATGCATCTGTTAATAATGCTTATCCTGCTCCTGGTTCACCAGGAGCTGCTTCCTATGCCTCTAGAAGACTTAATCCTAGTGCTCCAATGTTTAATACTTCTAGAGTATCCTCTCTTTTCGCGTCTGATTATTGGAGAGATAGTGGATTCCAAACAACCAGTAATTATTTTCAAAATTTTAATCCAATCTATCCGCATAATTTAGACCACACGTATTTTGGTTTAGGAAATTTGGGAACTGCTGTTAAGCCCTCAGCATGTTGTTCTTGGTCAAATAATAATACCCATATGATGCATAGACAACCAAGGAACAATGGTGGATCTCATCAATCTTCTTGGCATTCATCTAATGATCCACAAGGCAAGCTCAAACCTGAAAAGGTTTGGGTCCCCTTAAGACACTAACTTTTGCATTTTTATTATCTTGTTGTTGTAGGTTACTCCATACCAGGATCCTAGTCTAGGCATTGTTGATAGTGGTTGCTCCAGGAGCATGACAGGCAATAAAAGTCTTCTCTCTAACTTTGTACCATTTCATGGAGGCAAGGTCTATTTTGGTGGAGGTGAAGGCAGAATCACTGGCAAAGGAACGATAAAGACTCCAAATCTTAATTTTGAGTAGGTCTACTATGTGGAAGCACTTCAACATTTCAACTTGATATCGGTCTCTCAGATTTGTGACAAGAAGCAGTTTGTTCTCTTCACCGATACTGATGCACTTGTGCTTTCCAAAGACTTTCAGCTTCCGGATGACTCACAAGTTGTACTCAGAATCCCTAGAAGACACAATCTATATAGCATCAAGTTGAATGAAGTCAACCCTACTGGTCAACTAGCATGTCTGGTTGCAAAAGCCTCAGAAGATGAAGCCACTAAATGGCACCGAAGGATGGGATATGTGAACTTCAAGACCATTCACAAACTTGCCAATCTGAATCTGGTCTCTGGTTTACCTCCCAAGACGTTTAGAAATGATATAAATTGTATTGCCTGCAGCAAAGGCAAACAACACAAAGCATCCTTCAAGGCCATTACTGCTTTAAGTCTTATTACTGAACCATTGCAGCTTCTACACATGGACTTATTTGGTCCTACTTCCATCAGGAGCATTGACCACAAGCAATTCTGTTTGGTGGTGACGGATGGTTATAGCAGGTTTACGTGGGTGTTCTTCATGGCTGCCAAAAGTGAGACCTACTCAATTCTTCGAGATTTTCTTACCTTGATAGAGAATCAGTTATCCAAGAAAGTTAAAGGTATTCGTTGCGACAATGGAACCGAGTTTAAAAATAGAGACCTCATCGAACTTTGCAATGCTAAGGGCATCAAAAGAGATTATAGTGCTGCTAGGACTCCTCAACAGAATGGTGTGGCAGAAAGAAAGAACAGGACACTAATAGAAGCTGCAAGAACTATGCTTGCCGATTCCAAGCTTCCAACCATGTTCTGGACAGAAGCTGTTAATACTGCAAGTTATGTTTTGAATAGGGTTTCTATTACCAATCCTCACAAGAAGACTCCTTATGAGCTGCTCACGGGCAAAGTTCCAAATATTGCTCATTTGAAGCCTTTTGGGTGTCCAGTCACCATTCTGAATACTAGTGACTATTTGGGGAAGTTTGATGGCAAGGCAGATGAAGGATACATTGTGGGATATTCAGCTCATTCTCGGGCATATCGTGTCTACAATCTTCAAGCCAAACGGATAATTGAAACTATTAATCTCAGGTATTTTGAGGAAAAGTCAAACATCCAAGGCAACGGTCCAGAATGGTATTTTGATCTTGATTATCTTAGTGATTCGTTAGGATATTTTCGTTTCAAAACTAACCATGATGCAGGACCACAAGTGTTTGCAACTTCTAGTACTGGTGTTCCTTCTAGTCTTTCTGATTCAGATGATGAGGATGACATTTTTGTGGTTCCATCCTATTCCACCACGGTTTCTCCTACTCCTCCTAGTGATGCAACTCCATTGGATGTACAGGATTCCCAAGCAGCTCTTGACACTCTTCTCAAGCAACAACAAGAAGCTTCTAAAGCAGCTGCTCATGGTAGTTTTGAGTTTCCCTTGGTTGAGCCTACTGACAAAGTTGCTCCTGGTACTCCATCTTCTGCTCCTAGTGCTAGCTTATCACCTACTGGTACTCCGGCTAGTGAGTCTGCTTCCAATACACGTTTCTCCAGTCCTTCTGATTTGGGGAACCATGAAAAGAAGTCTTCTACCAAGCTGGATGATATACATAAACAACCGGTCGATGGGATTTTCCAAAATGCTTCATATGATGCTGACTTTGTTGGTGATCTCAATAACTTGGCACCAGACGTGGAGGTTTCTTCCAATCCAGTCTTGCAATCACATAAAGATCATCCTACCACTCAAATTATTGGAGATCCTGGTTCTACCGTCAAGACACGCAGAATGCAGCAGAAGGCCTCGTCTGATCATCATGCTCTTGTGGGCTATATTGAGGATCAAAAGCGTAATAATCATACGGACTTTCAACACTGTTTGTTTGCTTGTTTTCTTTCACAGGTGGAACCTAGGTCTGTTTCTCATGCACTTGAGGATCAAAGTTGGGTGGAGGCTATGCAGGAGGAAATGCAGCAATTCTTGTTTCAGAATGTTTGGGTTCTGGTTGACTTACCAGATGGAAAGACAGCTATCAATACCAAATGGATTCTCAAAAACAAGAAGGATGCACAGGGAATTGTTGTAAGGAATAAAGCTAGGCTTTTCGCATAAGGACACACTCAAATTGAGGGCATTGACTATACTGAAGTCTTTGCGCCGGTTGCCAGGATCGAGGCCATTCGTCTGTTTTTGGCCTTTGCTTCATATGTTGGCTTTACGGTGTTCCAAATGGATGTCAAGAGTGCATTTCTCTATGGCAAAATTGACGAGGAGGTGTATGTTACTCAACCTAAGGGGTTTGTAGATCCACTTCATCCCAAGAAAGTCTACTAGGTGGTCAAGGCTCTTTATGGGTTACATCAGGCTCCTAGAGCTTGGTATGAGCGTCTTTCCACTTTCTTGTTAAAGAATGGCTATAGAAGAGGTACTATTGACAAAACACTATTTCTTCGGCGGAATTCCAAGGATATTATCCTTGTTCAGGTTTATGTGGACGACATTATCTTTGGTTCTACAAGGAAGGAGTGGTGTGATGAGTTTGAACACTTGATGAAAGGCGAATTTCAGATGAGTGCCATGGGAGAACTGTCATTCTTCCTTGGTCTTCAGGTCAAGCAACAATCGGATGGGATTTTCATCAGTCAAGATAAATATGTCCATGAGATTCTTCAGAAGTTTGACATGGATCCTCTTAGACCAGCAGCAACTCCTTATGAAGTTGCTAAAATCAAACTTAAGAATGAGCCAGACCCCCCGGTAAATGTTCACATGTACCGGTCTATGATTGGCTCCCTCATGTATTTGACTGCATCACGTCCGGACATTATGTTTGCAGTAAGTGCTTGTTCTAGACACCAGGTGACTCCAACGGTTTCGAACTTAAATGCAGTTAAGAAGATTTTCAAGTATATCAAGGCTCAACCTAAATTGGGTCTATGGTATCCTAGAGAATCTCCTTTTGTTCTGGAAGCCTATAGTGATAGTGACTATACTGGTGCTAATAATGATAGGAAGTCTACTACTGGTGGTTGTCAATTTTTGGGTCGTCGGCTTATTTCATGGCAATGTAAGAAACAGACAATCGTCGCTACTTCTTCAACATAAGCTGAATACGTTGCTGCTGCTAGTTGTTGTGGACAGGTTTTGTGGATCCAAAATCAGATGTTGGATTATGGTTTCAATTTTATGAATACCAAAATTTTTATTGACAATCAAAGCACTATTTGCATTGTGAAGAATCCTGTTTTTCATCAGCGGACGAAGCATATTGAGATTCGGCATCATTTTATACGGGATGCCAATGAGAAGAAGCTGATACAGGTTCTTAAAGTTCATACGGATGACAATGTTGCTGATTTGCTGACTAAAGCTTTTGATGGTCCTCGGTTTAACCACTTGGTGGTTCATATTGGGATGGTCAATCCTTGAGGTCTAGGATTGAGGGGAGGCAAAGCCTAAGGGGAGGCTTTGTGTACATATTAGGTCAGACTAACGTATTCATAGTATTTAACAACATAGTTTTTTTGGTTATGATGGTGTGTGGTGCTTATGATGGGGATTTTTGCTCTCTTCTGGTGGATATGGCCTTACATGACTGGCTTCTGGTCCTCTTTGGTCAGCTTCTAGTTATGCTTGGTTGCCTTCTGGTGGTTTAAAATCCTTCCATGTCACGTGGTGTTTGGCTCCTGGTACTGGTCTGACATACTGTTCATTCCTTTTGTCCTTTTTTAATCACGTTTTGCTCCTGGTTTGACCATTGTGTGCTTTGACTTTTGGTCAACGCTCCCAATGCTGGTATTTACAAGTTTGAATTAAGCAAGTTAATTGGGGGTTGGTTATTATGTTAAAAAGGGCAAGTGGTTATTATGCACTTATGGTTTAATTTGAAAGGGCAACCCCCCATTAATAGGGGTCAATGAACAGTTACTACTTTCTTTATATATGGTCAACATACACCCTTGACTCACTCATTGCAATTAACAGACACACAAAACCGCTTCTACTCTCTACACCCCAATCCCATTCCTTCTTCCATCAATTCATCAAGATCCATGGCTGCTCTTGCTTACCAACCTGCTCACAACCGTGTTGCTTATCTGGGTGATGGTCCAAATCGTGAACATTTTGCTGACATCTTAGATTTCATTGAAGCTTCTAACTTAAGGTTTGCATTTACTGTCTGTCCCACCATATATGATAGTGTGATACGTCAATTTTGGGCGTCTGCTTAACTTGTGAATGTGGCTGGACGTCCACGTGCACTCCATGCTACCATAGATGGACGTGCATATGTGGTGACTGAAGCGTCTATTCGCTCTTCTCTTCATCTTCAGGATGAGGGGGGTGTTGAATCAATCCCCAATTCGGAAGTATTGGAGGGAATGGCTGCCATAGGTTATGAACATGGGGGGAAGTTTAACTTCCAGAAAAATAGGTTTTCCCCCCAATGGAAGCTTCTGGTTCACTTTTTAATCCATTGTATGAGTCCCAAGTCTGGGAGTTGGGATGCTTTCCCTACTCCCTTGGCTACTGGTCTTATTTGTTTAGCCCAGGGTAGAGTGTTTAATTTTTCTCATTATCTATTTGAGGGGATGGCTAGTAATTTGTCTACTGCTGGTTCGAGGAAGAAATTTCTTATGTACCCTAGGTTTCTTCAACAAATCCTTGTTTGCATTCCACGTGATAGGACTGAGCATGTGCCATCTAAACTTACAGCTAAAGTGTATTACAATATGATGAATGGGTTTACTGGGGATTGGAGGCCCCTGACTGAAGCCATGTTAGGGTTGGCTCAGGGTCCTATGGGTGAGGAGGAGGAGGCTCCTGAGTTTGTTGTAATAGATGATGACCCCATGGAGGAGGAGGCTCCTACTGTTGGTGCCACTCCTGTGGTAGAGGAGGAGCTAGTTGAGGAAGTGGTGGTTGAAAAACCATCTCCTACCAAGGCTGGTCCTTCCTCAGTTCCACAAAGGTCTCCATTTGTGGAGACTCCACCTCCTAGTCCTGTCCCACATTCGACTGATATCCCGTTTGATGCTAGTTCTCCACAAGTTGACCCACATGTTGCTTCGGGCTCCCGTGATGCTTTCCCTGATCCAAGTTCTCTTGGTGGGCAGGCGGAGGAGCCTACTACACTGATATCTTTGCTCGATCTTATGCACAGGTACCATGAGAGGATGATTTGTTTGGAAGCTGACTTAAACCAACATCGGAAGCTTACAAGGGAGTTTGTTCTTCCTCTGGCTGATCGCATTAAGGCGTTGGAGACTCAACAACGTCGTCGCAAGAAGCATGTGGTTCATTCAGATTCTGAGGATGAGGGTGCGGAGAATGTTGAGGATGGCTTGACGTTGTTGGCAAAGGCTGCCTTTGCTGATAAAGTTTATGATGATTTGCCGGTTCCTCCAACGTCTTCCAATGTTCCTTCTCCTGGTGCTATTCCCCCTTCTATGGGTGGTGATTCTGATCCTGCTGATGGTTCTCATGCTGGTCCCTCTCATGATCCAAAGGGAAAAGCCCCAATGACTGATGCTCCATCTCCATCTCGCAAGCGTACTCGTCGACAG
The DNA here is from genome assembly GCA_025667525.1 of Glebionis coronaria. NCBI lineage: Eukaryota > Viridiplantae > Streptophyta > Magnoliopsida > Asterales > Asteraceae > Glebionis > Glebionis coronaria. The sequence continues at coordinate 178,520,700 of CM046874.1, forward strand.
ATTGAAGAAGAAAGGCTTGGTGAAAAGGCTGCTCGTCGGGTTCAGGCTGAGATTGATGAGGCGGATAGGGCTGCTGAGGAAGAGCTTCGAGAGCGCAGGCGTGCACAAATTCAGCATGATGCCATGCATTGGAGTGATAGTGAATGGATGCAAGTGTTGACTGTTCTCACTCGGGATTATGCTCAGTTTAAGGATCTTTTGGGTGACGATGTTGATGAACACAATTGTATACCGAAGGCTATGGTATTGATGCGTAAGCATCAGTTGGCTCTTGCTGCAGAACTTAAGAAACAAAGAAGGAACAGACCTTTATCTTGGGCTGAGGAGCGCCAGCAGATGCAACGTTATGTGAAATATCAATCTGCTGCTCATTTCAATGCTCCGTGGACTTGGGCTCAGGTGAGGGCTTTGACTTTTGATGAGCTTAAGGCCCTTTATGAAAAGATGGTGAAGCGTCCGAGTCAACCTATTCCAGAAAGATTTATTTACCATCCTCGTGGTGTGACTGCTTCTATGCCTGCTGATTCTACTGGTCCTTCGTCTGCACCCACTCCTGGTTCTGCTGGTAGTCCTTCTGGTTCTGTTGCTACTTCTGTTGGTCCTTCTACTACACCTTTGGTTGCTCCTATGGGTTCTACTGCTGGTCCTGCTACTACCATCTTTGTTACTACCACCACCACTCATGCTTCCACCACCACACCTGTTACTACCACCACCACACATGTTCCTGCAAGCACCTTTGTTGATACCACCACACCTACTGCTACTACATCTGATGTGCCATCTCTATCACCACCAGTTCCTGCAACACAACCTAATCCTACTTCTGATGCAGCTCCTAGTGGTCCATTGGGTGGACATGTTCATGAGTCTACTTCTACTGCTTCCCCTGCTGTTGCTGAAGTTAAGGTAAAGGTTAAATCAACACCTTCTGCTCCCACACCTCGACGTTCCATTCGACAGAAACAAGCTCGTCGTGTTCGCCGTGGTGAGACAGTTTCTTTTGAGAAGCGTGATCCTGAGAATTTAATTGATGCAGCTTCCGACAGCGATTCTGACTTGCCCTTGGGCAATGGGAACATTACTGGTTATACGGTTGAACATTCTACTACACTTCCTGGTGGTGTGTCCCATCGGATTACTTTGAGTGATGGGTCTGTGCGATTGGCAACGAGTTTGCAGGGTGTATTGTCTTGGGCTGACCGTATGGATCTTATGGCGTTGTATGGACTTGTTGATTCTAGTATGCCGTTTAACCCAATGGCTGTGTCTTCCTGGCCTGGTCTCCGTATCTGGGCTGATCTCAAGCTGATGTTGGATCCTCCTCCAAATGCTCCTGTTTCGGGCATTTGGAAGGATCAAATGCAATGGGAGATTCTGCGATGGAAGCTATATGCTGGATGTGGAGTTCATATGTTGGAATTAGAATCTGGTCATATGGTGTTTATGCTGACGGATGTGGAGTATCCTTTGACTATTTCTTCCATGGAGGCGATGTTGGCAAGTCACTTGCAAATTTCTACTGCTCCTTCGGGAAATGAGTCGAGTATGGCCACGACATTGGTAGAGGGTATTCAGGCACGGTTGCTAGCGGATAAGAAGGCATCTTCTGGTATGTAAGGTGATTGGGTTGTAAGTGTTTATGCTTTGTATTTTTGTTCATTTGTTCTTATTTTTATTCTTTTCACCAATATGTACATTGATTGGTGAATTTCATTCTTTATAGTTTAAAAAAAAAACAAGATTATAAAAAAAATATATATATATATACTTTTTATATAATATCTGCTTATACTTTAAACACAGTTTAGCTTTTATACTTGTACATAATATCCCTTGGCTGTTTCACAATGTGGTTCCTGGTTTGAGCTTGTCCTGGTACTTGGTTTCACTTGGTGTTGGACGTGGTCCACACAACAAATGGTTCTCAACTTACCATGTCTAATCGACAAGAAAAAGTTGATTCACCTTGAGGGTACGGCTCCTGGTGCGATTCTCAAATCCGTTGATGGTTGCCAGGTTACCCAAAACTAGATGGTTTTCACTTGCCATAGTCTTAGACTGAAAAGTGGCTAATCCACGGGGGTACGGCTCTTGGTAAAGATCTTATCAAATCCGTTGATAGCTGTAATAGCTTGCTTAAAGCTATAGGGTGTTCAACTCACCGATGCTTCATTGCTAAGAGTTGGCGAGTCCAGAGGGGTACGGCTTCTGGTAAAGACGCATCAAATCCGTTGACGGCTGTGATGGTTTGCCTAAAATCATCAGGGTACTCCCACTCACCACTGATTCACGTTCTAAGAGTTGGGCTGGGTTCTAGTCTCCCAGGGTGATGCTTATTCCACCAGAATGACTAGCTAGCCCAAGAGCGAGCAGCTACTTGGTAAAGGCTCACCAAATCTGCTCATGTTGCTGAAAAGATTCAACACGATGCTGATTTGTTACAAGCTTTGGAGAAGCTTCTAGTGTTTCATGTTACGGCTGTTACTCTGATTCTTATCTTGTTGATGCTGCTATTTGTTTTGCTGATACAATCCTCGGGCTTTCTTTGCACGTATTCCGGGAAACTTGAACTCAACAGGTCAAATTCAAGTTTAGGGGAGGATTGTTAGGACCATTGTAATAGTTATATGTAATAGGTAGACTAGGAGGTATGTAGTTCCTCCTGGTCCTAGTCGTAGTAGGAGCAAGTCCTGCTCCTGGTCCTAGTCGAAGTCAAACTTTATTATTTACTTAATATTCTGTTAGGATATGCATGAGATATGTTAGGAGAGGATATGCATATCAGTTTTACACGTTTTCTTTAATGATGTATTAGGGTTTCCTTGTAGTATAAAAGGAACCTTAGGCAGAAGGGTTAGACACATCTTCACAAAACGTAGTTCTAGTCATTATCAATATTAGAAATCCTTAGAAAGGATCAAGTCTTTATAGTTATTCTGTTCTTCTTAATTATATTTATATTCTACATTCATATTGTGTATAGAGTCTCTTTGTGATTTGACTTGTGATTACAGAAGTCATTCACCGGTCCTGACAGGCTGCAAGATCTACATCTAGTAGACCCAACAATATATATATATATATATATATATATATATATATATATATATATATATATATATATATATATATATATATATATATATATATATATATATATATATATATATATATATATATATATTAGTTAAAGTTGTGTAGTACCTTATAGTTGTTAAAATGAAAAGCCTTTTAAATTGTTAGATTAAGTATTATGATTAAGATGAAATTAATTGCTTTAAATGATATTCATAAATAAAATTAATTACTTTTTCATGTCATTAAAGGTGTAATAAGTGTACATAATTTTTTAATGACTATGAAACGAGTTTTTCTTTATGTACGAGTCGTTTTTGTGTACGAGTTGCTCTTTTTGAACGACTTGTTCTTTGTGTACGAGTCGCTCTTTGTGTACGAGTTGTTCTTTGTGTACGAATAGCCTTTCGTGTGTGAGTTGCTCTTAGTGTACGAGTTGCTCTTTGCGTAGGAGTTGATCTTCGTGTACAAGTCCCTATTAGGTAGAATACAAAAAACACACATTTTTATGCGTTGCAAAATGATTGTATCACAAATTACTAATCATAACTTCAATATATATATATATATATCTTAAAAAGTCACTAAAATTTCATCTGAAACATATTAGGCTTTTATGGAAATTTAATGAGTAGTCAAACATTAAATGAAGGCATTAAAAGTGTTAATATTTTTAGAATGAAAATTACATTAAACATACATTTATTACTAAATGTCTTTCATTTACAACTAGTTTCATCAAATTACGATTAATAGATCGTACGGTTCATATCACTTTTTATTTTAATAATTTTAGATAACTACACTACATTAACCTAACTCTATATATATATATATATATATATACTTCTGTCTATCCAGATTTTACTGATTTTGAACATACAAAAAGTTTGTTATGATTAGGGGGTCGTACCCTAACCCATTTGCTTAGCCCTCCTTCAGGTCTCTTATTTAATATATAAAACAACTCCCACATTTATTAGAGGGTTCAATTGTACTTCTAAGTACCCCAATCACCTTAAAACACAAATTGAAAACCCGTTGTCCCAAAAACTGTTTTGACCTCCGCCTGTTGTAACCTGTTTTTGACCCACCCCCCGACCTCCAGTTTAGTTCTCGTTTCTTGCATTAGAAAGCCAACTCAATTAACTTTTCAGGGGTACTTGGATCGCATCATGAGTGTTCCTATAACTCTAGCTATGATCAAAACAATGGACCAAAATTCTGCCCAGTTTTTAAAAACGATTTTCTCATAATTAATCTAATTAATCATACATAAACCCTAATTAAAACCTAAAAACGATTTCCAATGATAAAAACCCATTAAATAAATTATTAATTACATATCATTAACAAACCCTAATCAAAAATTATGAATCTCAAACCCTAATCCATTATAGTAGGTTACAAATACGTAAATTAACGTTAATCAACCTAGTTTAATTACGTACCTTTAAATCCTGAGCATAAATTCAACTCTTATTGATCATACATTGCTATTTGACTGAATTACAGTTTAATTTAAGGTTTATGGGTCGTTTTTGGGGTCTTGGGGTGTTTATATATGCTTTGGTAACCTCCTGATCAAGTTTAGGCCGAATTAGGACTCCTATATGGTAATTATCTTTTTTTTATTAAAATATTCTGCTATGGGGCTCACAATTCCGACTCCCCCTTCATTATTTTATTAATTTAATTGATATTAACTTATAATTAGCATTATTTAACATCTATACCCTTCCGGATCAAAATGGACACCTATTCGCTAATTTTTCGACTTTCTACGTAATTTCCGAACTAACTGTTATTTCCAAAAGTTTCTAATTATGGAAAGTATCTCTAAAACTTATCATAACCATATAATATGTACTTAATACATACATACAACATACGATACGTACACGAAACCTTGTAAAAACGATATCCGAACTTTCCCGCAGTTCATTTCTGAACTTATTTCATTTCATTTCATTTCATTTCATTTCATTTCATTTCATTTCCAACCCGTACCATGATTTACAAATCGTGTACCTCATTTCGTCCATTCTCATTCCCAAAATCACACATATAAACACATAAATCACATATCACATAGTCACACAAAATACCCCAAAAATAAGACTAAGTGACGAACCTCAAAAACCGGGGTTGTCACATAATCTTAGCACGGATTTTCATCCTCAAACAGACGGGCAGTCAGAGCGAACGATTCAGACATTAGAAGACATGTTGAGGTCATGTGCGTTGGAATGGACGGGTGATTGGGACGATTACATCTGTTTGGTGGAGTTTGCATACAACAACAGTTGGCACGAAAGTATCAAGTGTGCTCCTTTAGAGATGTTGTATGGCAAAAAGTTTCGCGCCCCAATCTGCTGGGATCAGGTTGGTGAGCGAACACTTGAAGGACCAGAGATCATAGAGTTGACTAATGAGAGGGTCGTAGTAGCTAAGCAGAAACTTTAAGAAGCACGGTCACGTCAGAAGAGCTACGCAGACAAGCGTCGTAGGGACATACATTTTAACGTAGGAAATCATGTTTTCCTTATGGTTTCGCCGGCACGTGGTGTTAAACGTTTTGGAATTAAAAAGAAGCTCAGTCCTCGTTTCATCGGACCATTTGATATCATTGAGCGAGTCGGTGAAGTATCTTACCGTTTAGCGTTACCTCCGTAACTTTCTCATGTTCACAATGTGTTTCATGTGTCCTTACTCAGAGGGTACCAGTATCATCCCCTTCACATGGTTCAGTATCCACTAGAACAGATTCATGAAGATCTCATTTTATAGAAGAACCCGAACGAGTTCTTGACAGACAAGAACAAGTCATGAGAAGGAAGACGATTCCATTCGTCAAAATCCTTTGGAGGGATCATACCGAGCGGGAAGCCACTTGGGAAACAGAGGAGTCTATCCGGGCTTCTTACCCTAATTTCATATTTTAAATTCGGGTATGTTCTTCTTTTCCAGTTTACTTTATCTATAATTCGGGGACGAATTATTCTTTTTAGGGGGGGAAGAGTTGTAAAACCCGCATGCTTTTACCATGAATAGTACCCTTACGATAGTACGTACATGATTAGAACTTTCCTTTTATAGCACGTTTACGTTTCACGAACAAGAATTTCAAGTATTACGTACGTGTTATAACACGTTAAGTATTTATTACGTATGAACACACGATAATTATTCCAATAATAATTATAATCATGAACATACGAACATGAAATCATGAACGTAAATTAATCACGAGCTAATATTACGTATGTATATATATTTATTACGAACACGAATAAATATATTAAGTCACGATCGATAACTAATTAGATCACGTAATTTACGAACACGAGAACACACTATTATTTTAGACACGGAAAATGTTCGGGTCACCCCATGTGGGCCCCATACCCGCGGCTACACAAGACCAAAAGGGCCTAGCCCGTTATTTTTTTACTAAACATGGAAAATAGGAAAAACATGTTCATTATTTACAAAATTTAGAAAATAAGAAAAACCCTAGTTTTTCTTTTCCTTGTTCCTTTTGCCGCCGGGTTTACATCACCAAAAAGGGTGATTCGGTTTGATTTTGATCTTTTATTTAGTGCAAGGATCGTTGTGTGTTTATCCTCTTTCGATTCACGTGATTGGTATAACCTTTAACCTTTTTCTTTTTATGTTTTGATTTGTTTATCACATAAAATCATGAATATTTTTAATTAAACTAATTAAAAACAAGTAATTAAAAATGTTACTAATCATGGGGTTTAATCAATCATGGATTTAGGGGTGTTTTGTTTGTGGTCGACGCCTAACCGAGCCCCAAAGGGGTCTCGGCTTGGCTTACTTCGCACCACCGAGACCAAATAGTCTCGGTTTGGTGGTGGTTGTGTCACGGCAGCAGCAAGGCAAGGGCAAACTCCGACCTAGGTCGGGGTATGGTGATGTTTACGGGTCCGGTTCATGGGTTTTAATCACGGGTCCGGTTCACACATGTTTAGAATAAAAACACGGTCCGGTTCATGAGTTATTTTTCAAGGTTTATTATTTTTACAAGTTATATTATTTTTACAAGTTATATTATTTTTACAAGATTTAAATTAAATTAATTAAAAGCATGAACATGATTAATTTAATTTACATGACTTAGGTTATTAATTTATTACTAATACATGAATTTTAACCTAAGTATTTATCTTTTAGTTAGACTATATAATTAATTAATTATTAAAATCTTGACTTATAATTAATTAATTTACATGACTTAGGTTATAGTATTAATAGATAATAATACATATTTTAACCTAAGTATTTGTTTTACCTTTATTTAATTAAAATCATGTTATATTTAATTAAATACTTTAACCTATAGTTTATTTAACTCACATGAAATAATTAATAAACTATACTATATAATCACATGACTTAGAATAATAATCAGTAAACACTTAAGCTTATATAATTAGCTTAATTATCCATCTTATATCTAATTATGGAAACTTTCTATTTTTAGAAACTTATTTATTTAAGGCAGCTAATCTATTTATGGAAACTTTCTATTTTTAGAAACTTATCTATTTTAATCAGTAATTCTCTTTTTGGAAACTTTCTATTTTTGGAAACTTTCTATTTTTGGAAACTTTCTATTTTTGGAAACTTTCTATTTTTGGTAACTTTCTATTTTTGGAAACTTTCTATTTTAGGAAACCTGCTATTTTTATAAAGTTACTTATTATTACACAACAAGTATAATAATACATGAAATACAAGTAATACTTAAACAGAATAGACAGAATATATGATAAACACAGTATAAAGCTTAAATCAGTAAAACATGACATGAACATATAAAACAAGCTAAGACATGATATAAAACCAGTTACGTATTCAGTAATCAGATACTTATACACGTATGTATTTATGTAACATTAGTGATACCGAATTAGGACTCTCTTCCGTTCGTATTCTTCGTTCACTGGACATAAGGTATGGATTCTCCGTCCTTTCAGTATGGACATTCTTTCCTTATTAGGATTTCCCCGTATGCAGCCAACTGTTTTCCCCAGTATATGTTTATATGTTTTGAATTGCGTATGTTTAATTTGATTACTTAAAGCCATATACATGCATGACCAGTTTCACCTAGTTATGGAGGTACCATAACCATAACACTGGAGGCACTAGTGTTATGACTTCACCACGGCGGAGTGATAGCTCGTGGCGTCCCTTTCAGCTTTTGGCCATTTATTATATTATCAGGTGGGGCGTATGGGTGCATCCTAGTTTACATGTTTTCAGCAGATTACTCAGTGTGAATGTGGTATGTGCCTTGCATCCTTCACAAGGAGCTTATCCCTCATACCCAAAACCATTATATTAAATTAGAGGAAGTCCCTCTAATTTGCATGACGAGGTCACCCCTCCAAGTATTCATACATGTTGATATTTATGCATTTCTTTATACTTTGATACTCATTTCCATGGACATTGTTTAGTCCTTTCATTTACAGTACTTATCTTTGTGTGTGATGAGTTCTACTTTTGGTCTACCGATGTTTGATTCCGGTATTTCCTTTATGGTCATGTAATGTTTAGATATTTATCCTTGTTTGCTTTTATGACACGCCATAATCACGCGTGACATTCCATTTATCAAAATGGGGTGTTACACAAGGGCTGTGATAGATCCGCATGCGGAAACAGAAATTCCTCCTTCGGCGAAGCAATGTATGAGCGACTATGTCGTAGAAAACTATGAGGCGTTAATCCCACTCATGAGGGAGCAGATGAGGGTGAATCCAGCAAGAGATCTTCGGATCAGTTTAGACTTCGATAAAGAATTCAAGTCTAGCGGAGGGTCAAGATCTGACAAGTAAGCTAGAAAGGATAAGAGAAGGAAGCAAAGAGCGACTGAGATCCCAGCATCCCCTTCGGATGCGCCTCTCATTAAAGACGCATCGTCCTCAGACAGCTCCAAGGACTCAAGAGAAGAGGATGGTTTCATGACACCAGTCAATGACCACCAGCGCACAAGCATGAAGGACAGACTAGGGCCTAACCCTACTAGTAGACAAAGCGCCCTTAAAAGGCTAGGCCCCTTAGAAGGAGATGAATCTCAGGATCTACGAGTTCAGGAAAGGAGTAAGAGCACTGAAAGGAGGCGCAAGAGGGATTCTTCAAGCGAAGGTTCCTCGGACTCTAATCATAGTGACCGCGACCCCCGCCATAAAAGGGTCTCTCCTTCATCTACTGAGGACTCTGACTCCTCTGACTATGACATAAAACACCGCAGGGCACCAAAAAGACCAAGGATACAAGGTGAATATCAATGGACCTTGCCATGGCGTCGAGAGAAAGGAAGCGCGTTTTCAAAACGTATAACTACTTTCAGGGATAACAAAAAAAGACGAATGCCGTCCAATGTCAAGACCTACGACGGTACGACGGATCCGGATGCTCAACTAAAAGTGTTCGAATCTCAGGCAGGGATATAGCAATGGCCAGAAGTCGTGTGGTGTCATATGTTTAACTCGACGCTCATCGGGAACGCTCGGACATGGTTCGACCGTCTCCCGCAAAGGAGCATTCATGGGTTTAAAGAACTTCGAAGAGCGTTCCGAAGGAACTATGTGTAGCAAAAGAAGTATGACATGAGCCCGGTTTCACTTGCGAGAGTGAAGTAGAGGCATAACGAGAGCCTAGAGGACTTCATGGAACGCTTTAAATCTGAATGCAACCAGATTAAGGATTTCCCGGAAATTCTAAAGATTTCTGGATTCCTCGCAGGAATCACAAATCCGGACCTAATAAAAAAGTTGAACGACAGAACCCCGACAACATTTTACGAGGTAATGAAAAAGGTCCGAGCATTTATTCAAAGAGAAACCACGGCAGCAGATAGTCGGCAGATGGCTTCGGGCTACAAGTACCAAGACAGGCCCAAGAAACAATCATATGGGCAAAATATCAGTCGCATGTTGGAGTTTTAAGGAGCGGCAAAGCAAGGGCGCAACAACAACAACAACAACAACAACAAGTTCACCCCGCTGCAAAAAAACCTCCAGAGAGATATTTCTATCAGAATGAGCAAGTTTTCCAAAGCTTAGCCCAATGTTGGGACCAGTAGATAAACAGGATAACACAAAGCACTACGAGTACCATGATGATAAGGGGCACGCTACTGATGAGTGTATTCAGTTGAAAAGGCACATTGAGAGCCTGGTAAAAGTAGGGAAGCTGAACCACCTAATAAGAGATTAGAGAAAGAACGCGGATGCGAAGAAGGTCGAAGTGAAAAAACAGAAGGATAAACCTATAACCATATACATGGTCGACAGGGAAAAATCTTTCATGCAAAGAAGGCTGGTCGTGGAATTTTCGCACGATAAAGAAATAACATTCCCTATTCTTTCAAATATGGACTACAGAGTAGGGTCGTTGACAATTGACATAGCCCTCGGTGACCACACTATAGAAGGCATGTGCATCGATGGAGGTCTGCAGCGAACATATTAAACGAACATTGTTTCGCACGGTTGCCATGGGAAATAAGGAAGGAGCTAGAAGAGACAACACAGATCCTCACAGGGTTTAGCGGTGATAAGACTCGACCACTGGGGCATCTCTACACACAGGTGACCATTGGAAACGCGGAACACTCGACGACGGAGTGGATGGACTTCGTGGTTGTGCACTCTCAGTCCTCGTACAATGGGATAATTGACAGCCGGCACAAAAGACGTTGCGCGCAGTACCTTCCACGGCACATGGTATGTTCAAACTCCTGGTGCAAAATGGAGTAGTTATCATCCGTAACATAGACACAATCGAAGGGGGTAACAGTACTTCTAGCACTAGCACTAAAAGGAAACGGGCAAACAGGTGTCAACACGATATAGAGCCCAGTCCACAGATGAACAGAAGGAGGCGTATCTCGGAGGAATCCCAGGCGTCGAGCATATTTGTGCGCGAGGACTCGCTGTCAGGGCTCCCGTGGGTCCTTGATGAGACTGCAATTATACATAGTCTCATCGTCCAAATCGAGCTTAAAATGCTTAAAATATCATCAAAATACCCAAAAATATGCTTTGTTTGTTCATTGTGTATTTTAGGTACGGATATCATGAAATCAACAAAAGATCACAAGAATGAAGCAAAAACGAACACGGGAAACAAAGCCGCACAAAGAACCGGACCCGAATCATGAATTTCCAAAAAGTCCTTGAAGTTTGAAGATTTGTCAAGATTGGTCCCTCAACTTTTAAAGACTTGTCACTTTTGACCCTTGTAAATATTTAAAACTACAAGTATAGTTCTTAAGTTTCAAGAATATGCATGAATGGCCCTTGAAGATAACTTAAATTGCAAGAATGGTCCTTATGCAAAGTTGTTGCAAACCATTGTGCCAATTATGACAACTTGGTCATAGTTATAACAAAGGATTTGGAAGTTTTAAGCTGATGATAAGCTAATGCCAAGTTTTTGTGAGATGGGGGGCCAATTTAGCCAATACCATAATCCTAAACCTGGTCAACACCCAGTCAAACTATCCAAACCCTATATTATAACCACCCAAACCCGTCTCTTACCCAGTCCAAGCCCAAATACCACGTCACCTAGTCAAAACCTACGTTTAATATCATCTTTTTATTAATAAATATATATTAACCCTCCTTTTTCCCTCCTAAACACCACTGTTTATCATCACCATCACTAAAACCCTAGCTCCTAATTAACAACTCGTATGAAAGTGGTTTTCCCCCTATTTGTCCAGGTCACTAATTAACTCAACCCTAAACCAAACCCCACCTCTCAAACATCACCCCGTGACCTGTGGACCCCCCACAGCTAGCAAACTCACATGATGGAAGAACAAGACAAACGAATGACAGAGAATCAATGGCTAGCACGCTTTTCTTGGTCCCTAAGGAGTTTTCAACGACCAAGATCAAGAGACATCATCAACATCATCACCATGGACTATCTTGACCCATTTTTGAAAATCAAGACCATCAAGGGCAGTTTCGGATTTTTATAGATTAGGGTTTATTATTTGTATTTGTTTTAGATAGATCATAGGAGTAGTATAAATAGGACCATTGCCTATAATGGTTCCTTTGTTCCAAAATATTGTAAACCCTTCTTTTCAAATAGTTAAAGTAATTGGAAGGCCTTGCAGTTTTTTTTGTTCCATATTTACTGCTTTCTTTAAATTTATGCAAGTTTGTTTACTTAAAAGTCATTTACCTTTCTTGGAGCAATTTACTTTCCAAGTTCATTTTACAACAAAATCAGTATTTTTGGTTTTGGATCACTGTAGCATAAGCTACTACCTCATCTTATTGACAACAAGTTGAGTTAGTAGGCTTATTAGGTTGGTTACTTTCTGTTTTCAATATTACAAGAAGGAGTGGGGTCATTTTTTTCAAGTTTGGTTCAGGTTTTCTTGGGTTGCAAAAAGCCAGTAAGCTACTATGATGAGCTCCGTGACAAAGAGCTGGTTGAGGGAGGTTTTTGAGTTTTTTTTTTTGAGTTTTTGTTGAAGTTTTTGGAAAGTTGTTGGGGTTCTCATTTATCTAGCAACTGGTTTCAAGTTTTGAAGAGTTTTGGTTTCTAGGTGCTTAGTTGGATAAGCTGGTTTATGGGTGAATGATCTAGTTGAATAAGCTTCGGAGCTTTTCAGGTGTAAATAACATGTGGATAGTGAGTAGATGTGCTTTGTAAAACCCGCATGCTATTACCATGAATAGTACCCTTAAGATCGTACGTACCCGATTAAAACTTTCCTTTTATAGTACGATTATGTTTACGTGTTAGGATTTTACGTATTACGTACGTGTTAGAACACGATAAGTATTTATTACGCACGAACATGCGATCATAAAATCATGAATGTAATTTAATCACGAGCTAATATTATTTACGTATATATATATTTATTACGAAGACGAATAAACATATTATGTCACGATCGATAACTAAAATTAATCACGTAAACTACGTAACGTGTAAACATGAATATTAGACACGTTTATTCTTATTACGTATAATTAAATTAATACGACAAGTACTACGAAAATTAATATTACTTTTAACACATGAACTTATTACAAGATATTTCACGGCATAATTTATACGAGAAACCGAGTACGTATTAAATTAAATGCGTACGTTTTATTAAACGAATAACACAAACGCATAAGAGTAAAGTTTGGGCTGTTTTAGACAAGAAAAGAAGAGGAAGGACTTGGGCTCTAGGCCCAAGTGTATGTTTCGGCTTATACAAATAAGCAGACGGGGGTGCTTGTTTTTTTGTTTTCCTTTTTCTGCCGACACAAAAACACAAAACAGAAACCCTAAAAAGGAAAAACAAAGGAGCCGCATATATTTTTGTGTTTTCTTCTTCTCTGCCGCGACCCACACCAAGGAAACAAGAAGAAGGGTTCGAGGGTGGATCCTATAAGAACAAGGGATTCGTTTGTTTGTTAAACCCTAAACAAAATGTAAGTAATTAAACCCTAATCTCGTTTTTATTTTGTTCCTCTTGTTAATTAATCAAGAACGCGATTTTAAGAATCAATGGCATGTTAAAACGAAGTGTATATATATATAAAGGGGGGTCAATCGGGGTTGCTGTTTTTGTTTGGCACACAAACCGAGACTCATATGAGTCTCGGTGGTAAACAAATCCCACCAACCGCAACCCTAACTAGGGTTTTGGCTTGGTTTTACTCGAGCAGGGGGATCAGCGAACGAGAAGGGGGAACCACTGGCTGCGGCTAGTGGTGTTTATCGTTCTAGCAGTGGGACCCGGCTACTACCGGTGGCACCATCAACACTGCCAGTGGTAACTGGCAGTGTAAGGGGGTGTTTGGTTTTTGGTTTAACAGAATGTTAAGGGTGCGTTTGGCAGTGGGTAATAACCTGAAGTTAAGGGGCTGTTTGGTTCGGCTTAATTATAATACATAACACGAGTTTCACGTTTAAATTAATAAGACACGGGTTCGGTTTTTGACGCATTTTAATAAAATAATACAAGAGTACGTGTTATTATTTTTACAAGTTAATTAGCTTTACATGTTTATTGATTTTACAAGGTAAATTAAATAAATACAATACGACTTGTAATTACAAGATTATCTATTTACAAGTTAATTAAATTAGGTTAACATGCTAGATAATTAATTTAATTAAAACATGGACTTAGGTTCATTATTATTAATTAATAATACATGATTTTAACCTAAGTAATTATTTGTTTAAATTAGACTAAGTAATTAATTAATTATTAAAACCATGACTTATAATTAATTAATTCCCATGACTTAGGTTATATTAATATAATTAATAATACATGTTTTAACCTAAGTACTTATATTTTATTTAATTAAATCAAATTATATTTAATTAAATACTTTTAACCTATAGTTTATTTAATTTACATGAAATAATTATTAAAATATACATTATATCATATGACCTAGAAATAATCATGAAAACACTTAGGCTTATATACTTAGCTTATTTAACCAGCTTATTTCTAATTATGGAAACTTTCTATTTTTAGAAACTTAATTAAATAAGGCAGCTGATCTATTTATGGAAACTTTCTATTTTTGGAAACTTTCTTCTTTTGGAAACTTTCTATTTTAGGGAACCTGCTATTTTTGGAAAGTTACTTATTATTAGACAGTAAGTATAATAATACATGAAATACCAGAAATACTTAATCAGAGTAAACAGAATATAAGATAAACACAGTTTAAGGCTTTAAACAGTAAAACATGATAAGAACATATAAAATAAGCTAAGACATGACATAAAACCAGCTACGTATTTAGTAAGCAGATACTTATTCATGTATGTATTTATGTAGCACTAGTGATACGGAAGTAGGATTCCTCTCAGTTCGTCTTCTTCGTTCACTGGACATAAGGTACGGATTCTCGTCCTTTCAGTATGGACATTCTTTCCTTATTAGGATTCCCCGTATGCAGCCATTTGTCTTTCCGTAGAATAAGTTATGTGTTTGATTGCTTATGTTTAATTAAGAATACCTATAGCCATATACATGCATGACCAGTTTCACCTAGTTATGGAGGTACCATAACCATAACATTAGAGGCACTGATGTTATGACTTCACCACGGCGGAGTGATTACTCGTGGCGTCCCTTCAGCTTTTGGCCACTTATTTATATTTATCATGTGGGGCGTATGGGTTTATCCTAGTTACATGTTTTCAGTCAGGATTTCATGGTGAATGTGGTGTGTGCCTTGCATCCTTCACAAGGAGCTGATCCCTCCTACCCAAACAAGTATATTTAATTAGAGGCAGCTGATGCGGTATTTTTGTACACTTTATTTTAGGAAAAACAAAGCGACAAAAGCGGGTAAGTATTAAGTATCACGTTTTGTGAAAAAAACGAATACTCGTCGTTGAGTTCGTTCTCGAGGAGGTATGGTGTTTAGCCAACAATTATAGAAGTTATTTAATCGAGTGATTACGCTTTTGGAAAGAAGGAAAGAAAAGAAAACGTGATCGAACTACGCTCAAAACGGACGAAAACGCGCGAACGTACGAACGTAAAAACGCGACCCAACGAAAAAATTCACCTAAAAAATAATTAAAAATTACTAGAAATTCCTAAAAATTCTAATTAAAAATAAAATATAAACTAAAAAATTTGAAAGTGCTTAAATTATCTTATATTATTATTTAAAGTTAATTAAAAATCCTAAAAAATAAATTAACTAAGAAAAGGACAAAATCTAATTTTCTTTTTCTTTTGTAAACCTAGATTATACTTAATGAAAGTTAAAAATTATTTTTTGAAAATTTTAAAATACTTTTTACTATTTTTTATGAATTTTCTCAAATTTAAAACTAAAATAATCCTAGAAAATGAAATAATAAAAAGAAAATTATAAAATTTAAACTCTACAAAAGCAAATTTATTTTTCCTAAGTCCTATTTGACAAAATAAAATTTTCAGAAAAAGAGTTACATTTTTTTTACTTTTAAATATTTTTTTATGAATTAAAAACGAATTTAATCTAAAAAATACTTAAAAAAATACTAAATTATTATTCTAAAATCTAAAAAAAAATTATGAAGATGTTAAATAATATTTAAAAGCTAGGAAAAATAAAAACCCTAAAAAATAAGCTCCGAATAAGCTACGAAATAAGCTACAATAAATTATAAAGCTAATGTGATAAAAAAGTTAAAATAGGTTTAAATAAAACATTTTGTACACCAATAACAAAAAACATGCTTAGCACAGATGGTTCCAAGGTGGGTTGTTGCGTCTGTTATGCTGTGTGGTCAAGGGTTCGAAACCCATTGCCTGCATTATTGTAAATTTTTTCTGTTTTTCTTTATTAGGAAATGAAAAAGGTATAAAGAAACAGAAAAGGTGGTAGTAACAAAAGACTCTCTGAGAGCAGATGGTAATTGGACTCTGTGTTACGTCTGCTGTTATGTGCAGGGGCAAGGTTCGAGCCTTGTTGAGTGCAGCTTTTATTTTCTTTTGTTTTCTTCTGTTTTTGACAACAAAGAAATATGTATGACAGCAGCCCTTTTTTGGCAGATATTTTTGGCTCTTCACAGCTTTTGGACCAGAAATCAATCCCACAAGCAGTTGGCTTGTGGGGTGATTTTAAGCAATCAGAAACACAAAAACAGGCACAAAGAAAAAGCAAAATCGCAACACAAAACAAATAAGTAATAAAGTTACAATAGATGAACAGTTACAGGCGAAACAAAGCGCAATTTAGTCTACTTGTAGCTTATTTATAAGCCACCTACAAAGCTATAAAATACAATTTAACTAAAAACAGATTAGTATCTACCCTAAATCTATTTGTCACCTGAATATCGAAGTCTTAAACCTCCAATTAAATGAGTGGGAGCTGCTGATGTCTATGACCATTAAACGGACAGAAAGTGATCTTAAGTGTGAGCAGATTTTAACATAAATGTTCGAAACTTGAAAACTTTACTTCTTAACATTTGGTAACATCAATAAAACTGGAATCAAGAAGGAATAACACTCAAATTCAGCAAACACTAGATCCTAAGAATCCTACTGATTATCAAGACAGAAAACTATGGAACACTTTGATATTTTGATATTTTTTTCTTTTTTGGTTATACAATGTAACCAAAGCTAAAATCTACTACTTCTAACCTCTCAAATGATATGCAATCGACAACATAATCTTAACCTATGATAGACTCTAAGAACTACCATGTACCAAATGCTAAATAACCAACATAAAGTGAAATCAATAAAGTGGAAAGGCAGAGATAAATCAAGCAATTAAAATTAAGTGCACAAAAGTGGACTTAGCACAATAATCAGCAAGTAAAAATGATGACTAATCATATAAGCATAGAGCAAATAAGCCAAAGATGAGCAAAAACATATTAAGGAGAACAAGCTAATAAGGTGGGAAATCACTTACCAAGGGTCCAAAGATTTGAATCTCCTAAGACGCTATCCAACAAGCACTTCAACACTTCCTTATCCAGCTTATAACGACCATAATCTGCTTATAGCTTT
This sequence comes from Glebionis coronaria, assembly GCA_025667525.1. Classification (NCBI taxonomy): domain Eukaryota; kingdom Viridiplantae; phylum Streptophyta; class Magnoliopsida; order Asterales; family Asteraceae; genus Glebionis; species Glebionis coronaria. The sequence continues at coordinate 178,538,341 of CM046874.1, forward strand.
TCCACAGCTTGTTATACCTCAAACCCGAATAATTGTCCGAATCAAAATCTTCCAATTCTTTTCGCCGCAGTAGTAACACACAACTCTTTCTTCTTTTTCTTTTTTTCTATTTTCTTTCTTTTTCGTGGACAATCAGCAACAACAAGATAGAAAAAAAGCCTCAACTCTCTTTTTTTTAGTATACTTCACTCTGTTTTTTTTCGATGAACCCAGTAGCAACGAAGATAATTTAACCAACTATTGTAGACTCCAACACTTGAACAAACAATATAAAAAAACTTCTTTCGTTAACGGTAACCAACAACAATTTCCAACAAACAAACTTAACAAAGGCTCATAGATCTTACTAGCCTCTGGTATGTCAAACCACGAGCTTATAATCGATCTATGAGTCTTTGGATCTCAAGATATTCTGACCAAATGATATTTAACCAAAACTCTTGATAATATTATAAAATATTAAATGGTTAAAGATAAAGCGAGAATTTAAAAGATGGAACACAGAATTATCTCAAATTGCAAGGCTTTAAAATTGCTATAATTACTTCATAAAAAAGGTTTACAAGCTTGAGATAAAAACTGGAACAACTAATATGGGTACAGGACACCCATATTTATACAATGAGATGGAAATTACTAGAAGCTAAAGAAAATAAAAACCCTAATAGCAGTGATTCCGAATATGCCCTTGAAAGTCTTGAAATCTTGGTCAAGGATGGTATCATGTGATGCCTGTTGTTGTACTTGTTGATCTTGGACGTCCATGAACCATTGGAGAACACGAAATCCTCTATAGCCGTTGATTCTCTGGGATCTTCTTGTTTTCTTGTGTGCAGGACATGTGGGGGGACCATATTGATGAGCTGGTGTTGGTTTTGAGGGTTGGGAAATGATGTTGACACCCTCAATCGTGTATCTGGACAGAATTATAACAAAACCCTTTGTTTTGATAAAGATTAGTACCAAGGGTTTATGAGGAGGGGATGAGTGAATAGTACGAGAGTTAATCTGTTTTGGGTATAACAGTGTATGTTAACTGGGTACTTAGCTATTTTAAACATTGGGTTAAAAAACGGGTTGTGGTGGTTTTGGGTTTGGTTTATCCAAGTTTGCCCTCTGTAATATCCAAAAGTATGCACAGAAAGTTTGAATAGCCATTTCTTCATATCCCTTTATTATAACTTTCATCATCTTCTCATTTTTGGAACAATCATTTTACAAACTTATAACAAGGGCCTTTTGTGCAAATATGGCATTCTTCAAGGGATATTTTTGTATAATCTTGAAATATTAGGGACCCACATGTAATATTTGAGTTTTACAAGGGTATAATATGACATGTCTTCAATTGTTAAGGGACTAATCTTGCCAATCTTCAAAACTTCAAGGACTTCAATGAAAAATCATGATTCGGGTCCGGTTCATTGTGCGGCTTCGTTTCCCGTGTTCGTTTTTGCTTCATTCATGTGATCTTTTGTTGATTTCACGATATCCGTACCTAAAATACACAATGAACAAACACAAGCATATTTTAGAGTATTTTGATAATATTTTAAGCGTTTTAAGCCCGATTTGGACGATGAGACTATGTATAATTGCAGTCTCATCACTCCCTCATACTAAACCATTGTCGTGTCCCCACGCAATGCTAGAATTAAGTATCATAGCACTTCCAAAATTCATTTTATGATGACTTTTATTGAAGACATAAACTTAAATAAACTACTACACGTGTTTTAGACATAATAAATTGTTTTCATCACGATAAAGTGACTTTTAGGATCATAGAACAAGAACACGTGAATGCTTCGTTAGAAATAATTTCGTCGTCCTCGATTTTCAACCAATTCCATGCTAAGCGTGTAACGAGATCATTGTTATTATAAGTTAGCAACACGATCATATCTCATGAGTGTTAATTACGAACCTAAACTCCCTAATTCCTAATTGGTATCTCTTATATTTTATTTTTTTGTCTTAATGATCACGAGGATACATCATTGACTTATGCGTGAATAGAGATTAAGTCTAAAAATAGAGTCTTAACGGTGTAACCAAAATCATTAAATTAATAATTCATCCTAATAGACAACGATGTCAAAAAAATTAAGTCAACAAGAAGGATCGATAAACACGATTTTTATAACGGTTTTGAACATGAGACTTATTACCAAGACTTTTATACGCCCCCTAACGGAAGGGCCTTATTATCATAGGTTTACCTCCATCTTTTATTCAACTCCGCCATGAGGCTTTTATTATGACTTCGGTCTTGCCTTGCCTTTTATTATCCGCCTCATCGGTGGTTTTATTAGCCAAAGACGTATATCCTCACGCTAAAGCGAATTTTGGATCTTTAAAGCTTCAAAGATTAAGGCTTGATTCACTTTCAATTTGGGCATAGATTTTTCGGCCTTGTGAGCTTCAAATTTTTGCTTAATTTAGGTGAGCACTTGAAATCTTATTATTAGGTGAAGCTTTCGATTATTCGGGTGCCAATACTTCAAAACCGTGACACTGGCGATACCTTAATGTTTTCCAATTTAATTACATGGAAGCTACTAAAATATATTAGAAACCAACAATAGTGACTAAACCGCTAAATCAATATTTATTAACAATTTATTATACAAAAGCGTGGGGAGAATAAGCTAATAATCACTACACATGAGATTGTGACGATTACGAGACTTATAAATAACTCTATCATTTCTCGTCCTCATTTAAGAGACTTACCCTAAAAAGTTAAGGAATCATAGCTAAGTGCTCAACACGCACGGTCGAGTCAAAAATTACTCTTATTCTCACCATCGGAAAACCTACATTCGTGTCTTAAACACTTACGAAAAATAAGAAAAATTTTAAAATTTGGCCATTTTTAGCCTTATTTTGCAACAAAGCGATAGAAAAAAGATGAATATTGGATTGCGTGATGACGTAAGCAAGGTGAAGTATCTACTCACCCCCATATTAAAATTAAACATTGTCCTCAATGTTTCGAGTCTAGGGGTGAAAACACCCCCATACTAGAGACGAAGTCGAATGCTTAATCTCGAGCATGGAAAGGGTAAAACGAATAACCTATAACCGTTTATGAATTATGCTAATAAGATAAACGTTAGAACATAAAAGGATATCATCGGATATCGGAATCTCCAAAGGCAACGATCGAAGCTCGAGTGCTACGTAAAACGAACACGAGAGGCTTCAATGATGACGATGAACCTAATGAATCACAATCACAAACAACCACGGAACAAAGGTCGGAAGAGCACAAGTCCCCTAGTTAACTAATTAGAAAGCAATAATATTTACAAGGATAAGCATGAGAATCCCCCACGAGGCACCTTGTTTTTTATAACCGAGTCAAAAGCTCGACTCGAATCCCCATAAATGTGATCATTTAGGGATAATCATGGTTTGGTCATTTTTGGTGGGGCTTACATGATAAACAATGCCCAAAGAAACCGATAATAAAGACAAAGCCTTTATACCGGGGTCAAATATCGTATCCTCACATTTGGTGGAAAATGATGAAGGCAAAGCCGGAGGATACGTTTTGTAAAGAAGAAAACTCCTTACAACGTACTCGAAGTACGTGTATTCATGAGAACCGAGAGGGTGGGTAGGATTACTTTGAGACGAAGGTAAAATTGAAAGAGAATCACTAAAAATGGGGGTCTCAAAGTCTCCTCCCGGTTCAAAGGCAAAAGCCTCATTGAAATCCTCATTCTCATCGAGAGGCGGTCCATCGGTGAACCCCTCGAGAATGGAGGCATCACAAGTCAAAATAGAAGGCTCATCCAAATGAGACTTATGGAGGGTGACTAGCAAATCCGGCTCATCGAGTTTAGGATCCAAAGAATCCTCACTCTCGATGTCCTCGAACATCTCATCAAAGAGAGAATTTACATCACCAAAAACGAACTCGGCATCAAAATCAAAAAGGGAATTCGAGTAGATTTTAAATTCGTCGACACGAACTTCCTCAACGAGTAGTGACTCGTCATCACTAGTGGAAAAATCATCATCGAAAAGCGGGTTCGAAAAAGTCAATGATTCTCTACCCGAATTGTCATTGGGAGAGACATCATCACATGAAATTGTATCACACTCACTATCGTAATTTGCCTCGTTAGAATTTTCGTGGAAAAATTCATCGAGAGAAAAATCACTTAACTCCTCATCGGAGACAACCGTAGGCTCACTTTGGATTGGAATAGGGATCTAAACACTAGGATTAGTGCTAAGATTCGTCTCCCCCATACTTAGAGAGGCATCGGGTTCCGTAGGGAGCATGAGAGTAATGGTTTCACAAGACGGGTTGAGATTAAAAATGTCGCCATCGTCATCATCATCATAAATAGGAGGCGTGAGATCACAATTAGCTAGATACTCCTCTCTCTCTTGTTCTTCTCTCTTATGACGAATTTCGATGCTTAAACCATTGTAATCTTGTAAAAGTTGTTTAGTTCTAATCTCACACTCTCTTTTAAACTCATCACTTATTTCTTCTTTACGATATCTCCTAATGCCGAGTTCATTAGTGATATCGTTTATTTCTTCATTGATTCGTCGTTTCTCCTCTTCCATATCTTTGATGCTTTCTTCGATCACTTCGACGATTGAAAGTTCCTTTTTCTCCATAATTTGTTGAAAAAGCAATTTAATTTCTTCAAATCCCTTGTCGACGCGACTTGCACCGAGATCATCATCGAAAAAATTTTGTGGAGGTGATTGGTCAAAACCGGAGAATTGGTTGTCGAAAGACGTACTTTGGTTCATCGGTTGACATCCATACCCATAATGAGGTGCGTTTCCAGAAGACTCACATGAATACGACGATGGATATTGCGAATTTTGGTCAACTAAATTAAGATTCGGCTCGGGGTCATTATAATTCGTACAACAAAATCCAAAATCATGCTTCAAACCACAAAAATCACACGAATAATACGAAGGCGGTTGTGGAGCTTGGTCATAGGATTGAAATCCGTAACCATGGTCGTTTTGAGGAGAGTTGTATATATACCCCTCTCTTCCTCCATAAATCTCGCAATTGAAGCAATTACCACCGTCGGGCGGACCTCCACAATATGGACAAGAGTAATATCCATCGTTGGACATGACGAAACGAGAATGGTGTTACGAGAATTAAACACTAGAGGGTTGGAAAAAGAATTAACTGATAAGGGGTAAGAATAATATTTTTCATTTTTGATTGTTTTTTTAATTTTTTATGGATTTTTTGTGTATTACGTAGAAATTAATCTACAAAAATTATCCACTAATCAAAGGTCTCGATTAATGAATCCAAGAAGAATGAAGGTAATTACGTGAAGTAAAAACCCTTGTCGACTTTGAAACGTTGGCGGAACGCCAAAACGTTTCGAGGTTCAATAATTAAAACTCACAAAAATAGATTAATAATACTTGATGTGGCAAACTCCTAATTAATCGTCACTTTCAAAATACGCATAAGCGAGCGGAGAAAACGAGGCGGCTTGAAGCACTTAAGAGTCTTTTTTCATTAGGTCGTGAAATACAACCGCCTTATACTCACCTTATAGTTTGTATTTATCAAGATTAAACCAATTAAGAGTATTTATCTATTTTGCCATTGACTTTCGTTTTGGATTCGAATACAATAATTGAGTGATGAAATCCCAATTAAGGTTGCGTTTTCACGCTTTTGGATAATTATTGTGTGTTAATTGTTCTACGTAAATACAATATATTATGCACAATAAAAACGAGAAAACGATTTTGTGTTAATTGAGTTCAATTTAACAGTATTTATTTGTACGGCTAATAGTCTAGAAAAATAAAAAGAAGTATTTTCGATAAAAAAGTAAACACCCAAACAAACACGATAAATAAATATGGCTAAACACACCTCCCCGGCAGCGGCGCCATTTTGTGAGTTCCAATTTTTGATGTAAAATCAATATTGAGTTCCACCTTTTTAAAGTTAATGAAATTAAGTAAAAAGCTTTTAAGTTAAAAAGCAATTAAAATGGCGCCGCTGCCGGCTCTTTTCGTAAAGATTAACGGTTTTCGGTGAAAGACGCGTTGCTTTTTGGGATCCGTTCACTTGTGAGCGTTATTTTTCTTGCATAAAAATTTCAAAAAAAAACATAAAAATTAAAAATTGATAAAAATCCATAAAAATTAAAAATTGATAAAAATCCATAAAAATTAAAATTTTCAAAAATCCAAAAAAGATTTTATTTTTATTGTGTATATATATTGCCTTTGTGTTTGGTATTGTTTTCTTTTGTCTTTGTAGGTGTATGCGTAGTAGATCTTCTAATTATCAAGAGCCCGAGACTCGAGAAGATTTAAGTATGTCAGGTGTTAACAACAACAATAATCCACCGCACCTCAATAATAACAACAATGTTCTTCCACAGCCCGATCTTCGGACAATGGAGGAGCTTTGTCAACCTACCATGTTTGGACGAGGAAGACCGATTGCGCCGATGTAAATCACGGCTCCGGAGTTTTCGTTGAAGCACCACATGATTCAGCAAGTGCAAACTAATCCATTCGCCAGAATGCCTGATGATGATGCCAACAAACACCTCGACAAGTTCATTACAATCACCCAAAGCATGAAGTTGCCCGGTGCCACAATGGGTGTTCTCCGCCTTCAACTCTTCCCACATACTTTATCACATCATGCCGAGAAATGGTTTGATCGTCTCCCGAAGAATTCAATTCATACTTGGGATGACATGACTCAACGCTTTTTATCGCGCTACTTTCCACCATCCATGGTCACAAGCCTTCGCAATCAAATCAGCGGTTTCATGCAAGATCCCGATGAATCTCTTTTTGATGCTTGGGAAAGATATAATGTCTTGATTGATCGTTGTCCAAACCACAACATGCTCCCTGTGACCTTAATTGATACTTTCTACAACGGTTTGACTTTTCGCGATCGTGATACGATTAATGCAGCCGCCGGTGGCACATTCATGAAAAGGAGACCCGAGGAGTGTAGAGAGCTTATTGAGAACATGATTACTCACCACAAAAACTGGGATTCCTCTGCTTCTTCAAGGAACAACCCGAGAGTCAATGTTTCTTCTACTTCAGCAAGCCCGGATATGACCGAACTCACTCGCATGATGACTGAAATGAGCAAAAGTATCTTGCTTCTCGCTTTAAACCAACAACAACAAGTTAATGCGGTTGCCAATCCTTGTGAAACATGCGGCGGTCCACACTCATACACCGATTGTCCTTCTACTCAAGGAAATCCGGAAAATGTGTATGCAGCTTATGGTAATTATTCACCGGAAAATTACCAAGCTCGACCTCAAGGGGATAGAAATTTGCTGAGTTACCGGTCCAACAACTACCTTTCACCCGGTTTTTCTCCTCAAAACCAAAACCCCGCCAACAACTACAATAGAAGCAACCAAATCCCACCAAGAGCTTCTAATCCTTATCAACCACCCGCTCAACAAGCCCCACCCATTAACCCCGATGTTGAAGCCATCATGAGAACCCAAGGTGAGCAAATCAAGAATCTGCAGAGCCAAATAATCAATTTGAAAGGAGAAATCACCAAGCAAGGAAATGAGATTAGATCCGATCTTCGAGATAATATTCAATCCTCCTTTAGCACTCAAACGAATGATACTAAGAATATGCTTGCTAGTTTCTTGCCCGCGGCTCAACCTTCTACTTCGAGTTCTCTACCTTCAAACACCGTCAGCAATCCGCGAGTAAATGTGAGTGCTATTACTACCCGTAGTGGAATTACCATTGTCGATCCACCTATCCCACCCCCATCATCTACACCTCCTCCACCACCATTTATCCCGACTCCTCCTACACCTAGTATTAGTGCACCATTACCGTCTCTGCCTCGTCATGACGATGTACCTAAGAAGGACCCTTCAACATCTCAACCTTTACCTGCTACACCTGTACCTTCACCACCAAAACCCAATATCCCTTATCCATCTCGTTTAGGAAACACCAAAATGCTAACCAAGGATGACTATCAAGTGTCGAGCTATGTGAAGATGATTTCTCAAATGAACTTCAACATTAGCTTTCTCGAAGCACTTGTCCACATGCCGAAATTTGTCAAAGCATTCAAGGAATTGCTTAACAAGAAGGAAAAGTTGATTGAGCTCGCCAACATACGCTTAAATGAAAACTGCTCTGCAGTTATTCTTAAAGAACTTCCGGAAAAGCTTGGAGATCTCGGTCATTTTGTGTTGCCTTGCATCTTCAACAAAACCGAAGAATTTACTGCCCTAGCTGATCTCGGGGCCAGTATTAATCTTATGCCTTTGAGTGTTTGGAAAACACTATCATTGCCCGACCTTACTCCAACAAAGATGACTCTTGAACTTGCAAATCACACTCTCGCTTACCCCGTTGGTATTGCCGAAGACGTGTTCATAAAAGTTGGCACATTTACTTTCCCGGTCGATTTTGTCGTTGTTGATTATGAAATGGACCCTCGTATTCCTTTAATACTTGGTCGGCCATTCTTGAGAACCGGACGAGCTCTAGTTGATGTTGCCGAAGGTGAGTTAATCTTAAGAGTCGGGAATGATTCACAAGTTTTCAAAATGGGGAAGCTTACAAGCAAATCCTTTGGACGAGAATCAGTGAATATGATTAATGTGCTCGATGATTTTGTCGTCTACAACAATCCTCTATTCGACTCTTGCATTGATAATCCACTTTTTCATGATCATGTGGATGATTCTCTCTCCAATTTGGAACCTTCTCCCATTTATGATTCTCCATCGATCTTCGATGCTTATGATGATGATTCTAGCTCAGATTCGGATGATTATGATGACCTTACTTCTGAGTATCCCGATCTGCCCACTTTCGATGATTTTGATGAGGCCGATACTCTTTCAAGCGATTCTTCACATGATGAAGATCCTCCGCCATCACTCGATCCTACTTTGGACGATTACTCATTTGAGGAAGATTTCTCTATGTTTCTCAACACATACTTCCCTCATGAGAGTGATGCTCCTCCTTTTGACTTTGAAGATTATCGTCTTGATCCTACTTTGGATTTGAAGAACATTCTTTCAAAGGAGAAGAAACCGGTCGACACCGACATCCGCAGCACATATGATTTAACACCTCTTTGTCCCCCTTCTGAGGACGAGGTTGTGCATCTTCTTCGCGGATCTTCTTCACACTCTGCTGAGCCTGAGTGCTATTTTCCCTTAAAGGAAAAGGTGTTCGACCCTGGTATCGATCTTCTGCAGCCATCTCAGTATCCACCTGATGAAATAAAAGGAAATATTTTTGGAACTTATGGAAATCTGCTTGCACCACTTCACCCTTGTTTCCACCGTGCTCCATCGCTGCTTAAGGGAACCTTGCCTACTCTTCTTTGGCTTGCCTTGTTCGCCTTAAGCTTGTGCTATTTGATGGACGAAAACTATGTCTTTGATCCTGGTGGATATATTTCATGCTTCTTCCTATGATGATCAAGGTCGAGTCAGGCTCACGACTCGGTAATCAAAAATCAAGCGCTTCTTGGGAGGCAACCCATGCATCTATCTTTTAGCTTTCTTTATCCTAAGTATAGGGGAGACCCGTTGGTGTTTGCTATTTCCTCTCCTCTCTTAATCAGGGATTCGATCGCTCAATGATCCACTCTTGATGATTCTTGACGACCCGTGATTCCGTGTTCCCATTTTCCCGGTTCTATCCTAAACTCTTTTCGATTCACTATTTTATATTTTCTCAATATTAAAATAGGAATCTCTTTAGTTGTCTCTTCCTTAGCGAGATTTAAACAAAGTGCACAATGTCCTAAGTGTAGGAGAGTTTACTCCCACATGCTTAAACATTGAGGACAATGTTTATGTTAAGTGTAGGGGGACTTCTATCGAAGTTTAGTGGCCTTTTCCTTGTATTTTCCTCATTTTAACCGGAAAATCAATTTTTCGACATTTTTCAAAATTTTTAATCTATTTTGGCCTATTAGTTTTTACCTTTGCATAGTTATTTGCTTTCCTTATTAGAATAAATCTTTAATAAAGTGGTTTTAATTTTCGAACGTTGTGAATCTTTTGACTCAACCCGAGTTTACTTGTCTAAGTTACTCTAGCTAGTATCCTTAACATGTTTAAGTCAAGTTTTGCTAGGCTTTTATATAGGGAGCTATAAAACGCGAAAGTCTTAACTCTCACGGGTTAAGAACAAGAACTTTTCGCAAGTTCCTATAATTGATCCTAGAGAGTCGTTTATCAAAGGAACTTTAAAACGCGATTTCTAAACTTGAAAAAGTCTAAGAATTTGCAAGATCCTATAGGCGACTCGAAAACCCAAAAGTTTGATTTAATAGGCTAAGCATCCACGAGTCTCATTACTTGAGATTTTAAACTGTGGAGAACGAGAGATGATAGAGTCAATTATAAGTTTGGTATTCTTTCGGGAATTTATGTGAGTTAATTATGAGCCTATTCTCCCATCGCTTGCTAATAAATTTATCTGCAATAAATAAGGTTGTACGATTTGAAAAGTTACTTAGCTTCTAGCCCAAGATCGTTTGAAAGTTGCTCGGTATGGATTAGAGTTCATAGCCAAGGCATAACTTATTGAAGCGGGATGCGAAGATTGGCGAGTCCAAAAAGGTCCTAACAAGGCATGAGGGATATATTTTGTTGCTAAAGATCCCAAGTGATGTGAAGAATCATTTATCGAAAATCAATATGAAGGATCGAGACACACGACGAAAAGCAAAAACTCCCAAAAAGTCATGGAGAAGTCTATCCAAAAAGGCCTTAACAAGGTAAGAGGATAAATAAAGCCAAGTCCAAAAAGGAGACGGATCGTTGTATATCAAAGTCCAAAATAATGATTGGAGAAAAATGAAGAAGTCGTGGTCCAAGTATGAATCTCTCTGTTGGGTCTACTAGATGTAGATCTTGCAGCCTGTCAGGAACGGTGAATGACTTCTGTAATCACAAGTCAATCCACAGAGAGACTCTATACACAATATGAATGCAGAATACAAATATAATAAAAAAGAACATAATAACTATAAAGACTTGATCCTTTCTAAGGATTTCTAATATTGATAATCACTAGAACTACGTTTGGTGAAGGTGTGTATAACCCTTCTGCCTAAGGTTCCTTTTATACTACAAGGAAACCCTAATACAGCATTAAACAAAACGTGTAAAACTGATATGCATATCCTTTCCTAACATATCTCATGCATATCCTAACAGAATAATAAACAAATAATAAAGTTTGACTTTAACCAGGACCAGGAGCACGACTTGCTCCTACTACTACTAGGACCAGGAGGAACTACATACCTCCTAGTCTACCTATTACATTCAACTATAACAATGGTCCTAACAATCCTCCCCTAAACTTGAATTTGACATGTTGAGTTCAAGTTTCCTGGAAAACGTGCAAGAAAGCCCGAGGATTGAATCAGCAAAACTAAAAGCAACATCAGCAAGATAAGAGTCAGAAGAACCGCCGCAACATGAAACACTAGAAGCTTCTTCAAAGATTGGAACAAATCAGCATCGTGTTGAATCTTTTCAGCAACATGAGCAGATTTGATGAGCCTTTACCAAGTAGCTGCTCGCTCTTGGGCTAGCCAGTCTTTCTGGTGGAATAAGCATCACCCTGGGAGACTAGAACCCAGCCCAACTCTTAGAACGTGAATCAATGGTGAGTGGGGGTACCCTGATGATTTTAGGAAAACCATCACAGCCGTCAACGGATTTGATATGTCTTTACCAGAAGCCGTACCCCTCTGGACTCGCCAACTCTCAGCAATGAAGCATCGGTGAGTTGAAAACCCTATAGCTTTAAGCAAGCTATTACAGCTATCAACGGATTTGATAAAATCTTTACCAAGAGCCGTACCCCCTTGGATTAGCCACTTTTCAGTCTAGGACCATGGCAAGTGAAAACCATCCAGTTTTGGGTAACCTGGCAACCATCAACGGATTTGAGAATTGCACCAAGAGTCGTACCCTCAAGGTGAATCAACTCTTTCTTTTCGATTAGACATGGTGAGTTGAGGACCATTTGTTGTGAGGACCAAGTCCAACACCAGGTGAAACCAGTAACCAGCACAAGCACAATTCAGTAACCAGAACCCATAGTGTGAAGCAGCAAATGGTATCATATTCACAAGTATAAAATCCAAGATGTGTTAAAAGTATAAGCAGATATTATATAAAAATTATATTTTATTTTATTATTTTTTTTTTAAAAAAACTTTTTTTTTAACTATAAAGAATGAAATTCACCAATCACTTTACATATTGGTGAAAAGAATGATAATTAGAACAAATGAACAAAATCACAGACCAGAAGCAGCCTTCTTATCAGCTTTCAAACGAGCCTGGATGCCTTCCACCAATGTTGTGGCCATAGAGGACTCATTCCTGGATGGAGCATTGGAAATTTGCAAATGACTAGCCAACATAGCCTCCATTGAAGCAATCATCAAAGGATAATCCACGTCTGTGAGCATGAAAACCATATGACTAGATTTCAACTCCAACATATGCACACCATATCCCGCATATAACTTCCATCGCTGAATCACCGATTGCATCTGATCCTTCCATATACCAGAAACAGGAGCATGAGGAGGTGCATCAAGCATCAGTGATACAATGATTTTATATGGGTTCAGATTAAATCTCGGAATCTTCTCGAATTGATCTCGGCCTTAAGTGGAATGATTGTTCTTGGTTACTAAATAAAAGGTCTTGGTTTTCTAATCTAATAAAAAGTTTGAATATGCTAAAATGAAAATTTAAGTCAAAGATAAAAACTTGAATTGAAATTAGAATTAAGATTAATATAAAAATTAAAATTAAAGAAACAGTAAAGAAACAGTAAACCTTTAAAATGCTCAAAAGTCTATCCTTGATTCGGAAGATGAAGGTTCATTCGGAAGTTGAGGTTCATCCGGAACTTTGTGATTCGTTCGGAACTTTTGGCTTGGTTCGGAACTTTGAGAAAGTCGGTTCGGAAGTCTAAAATTGATTCGGAAGAAATTGGTTCGGAAGTGTTCGGTTCGGAAGATTTTAAAGTTCCGATTCGGAACTTTTGGTAAAAATTGGTTCGGAAGTTTTAGAATTGGTTCGGAACTTTTAAATTGGTTCGGAACTTCAAGTTCATCCGGAACTTCTTAAACTGATTCGGAACTTAATGCTTCATTCGGAAGTTTCCCTTGGGTCAGAAGTTTTTGGCTTGGTTCGGAACTTATGCTTCGTTCGGAACTTTTTTCTTGGTTCGGAAGTCTGGAAACCCAGAACAGTAACAACACCCGAAGAACAAGGAAAAACGATTTTGATCCAAAATCACCAAATTTTTCACCAAATCTTAAATAAAACTAAACACAACACATCTATTAACCATAAACTACAAATCCCATCAACAAAAACACAAAACCCAACAACTTTTGAAGATCAAATCAAGAAAATAAAAACTTAAGAACTTGAAGATAAGGATGATGATGAACAAGATGAAATGGAAAGATTAAACAAGACTTTGTATTGAATGATTAATGTTTTAACAAGATCAAACAAGAATTAAAACAACAAGATTTGAAAAACAAAGATTAAAATCACCAATCACCCTAGTGGTGATGGTGATGAAACGAACAAGAAAGGAGAAAAAAGGGGAGGAGAGAAAAACTCCAGACTAACTAAAAAAAACTAGTCTAAATGTGTGAGGGGAGGGCTATTTATAGCCTTGTCTTTTGGTTGGTGAGTGGGCTTTCTCCCGTTCTTCTTGTCTTTTCGTCTTTTCAGAAAAGTTTCCGTTTTCGATTCTGATTCGGGATTTGTCGTCGATCAAATTCAACTCGTCTTTTAATTTCTTCGTTTAATAGACTTGAGTTTCTTCGACTTATATAAATCTTCCATCTTTGGTCCTTTTCCTCGATAAATCTTTGAATAGGCCCAGTGACTTCAAATCTTCTGCATCTCTTGGACAATAGACTTTATCTTGAGTCTTTTTCTTCAGTAAAACCCGTGCAATCCCATGTTTTCTTCAATATTTATCCGGTTGGCTCTGAAAACACAATAAACACAAAAACCACGCATAATTCCAAACAAATGATATTAAATACGTGTTTTGGTCTCGTTTTAGCCCGAATTAAGTGGTAAAAGGATAGGTGTTTACACACCTATCAAACCCCCTACACTTAACCATTGCCATGCCCTCATGCAATGCTTAGTGATAAAGCAATTTAACACTTTTCTCATAATTAATCAACCTTGGCCTTATTTAAATTCTACTAAACAAAAATTAAAGAAATAAAACTTCAAAGGTAGCAAAGGGATAGAAAACCATTTTCACTTGAAAATAGCTACATGGAAATAACTTGCAAAGAAATCGATGACTTACATTAGGGCTTTGGTGCCGCGAAGATTTATCACCCTCGAGTTTCATGTTCCCCAAACTAAGCTTAAAAACGAGATCATTGTTATTATAAGTTAGCAATTCAAACACTTACACACATGGCTTAATTAAATGCTTAGACTCCCTTATTCCTAGGTGTATCTCTTATATTTTATTTTTGTCTTAGAATGATCATGAAGATGCATTTTTGGACTTATTTCGATAGTTTATTTAGGCTGAAAGCAAAGTAGGACGATTTGATCAATAGTTAGCTAAAGGACAAAATCTCTTAAAACTGCTTCTCGGGATATCAAAAAGTTCATATCTTGGCATAACTTGGTTTACGATTTGAGACCTTTCTCGGGCCGATATTTGGCATGTACTTCATACTTCATATCTTCGAGAGACGTTCTTGATATAATGGTCTTCTCATCATAATAGAGTTTCTTCACTTGGAGACTTTTGAGGGGTACTCCAACTTTGTTGACCACGACTTCATGATTATTTCTTCAATCTCTATTTTGGATTTTGAGATACAACGATCCGCCTCCTTTTCAGACTTGGATCTATTTATCCCCATACCTTGTTAGGGTCTTTTCGGATAGACTTCTCCATGATCTTTATGGGAGTTGATTGCTTTTCGTCGTGAGTCTTGATCCTTCATATTGATTTTAGGAATAATGCTTTTCACATCACTTGGATCTTCAGCAATAAAATTGAATCCTCATGCCTTGTTAGGGCCTTTTCGGACTCGCCAATCTTCGCGCCCCGCTTCATAAGTTATGCCTTGGCTATGAACTCTTATCATTACCGAGCAACTTTTAAACGATCTTGGGCTAGAAGCTAAGTAACTTTTCAAATCGTACGACCTTACTTATTGCAGATAAATTATTAACAAGTGATGGGAGAATAGGCAAATAATTACACCAAGTGAGCTTGTGCAAGAATACCGACTTATAATTGACTCTATCATTTCTCGTCCTCCACAATTTAAAATCTCAAGTAATGAGACTCGTGGATACTTAGCCTAATAAACCAATTAAGGTCTACATGGTTAAGGATACTAGCTAGAATAAACTTGGATAAGTCTATTCGGGTTGAGTCAAAATAAACGCAACGGGCCTAATATGTCAAAGACTTCTAAACTAGCTACACCACTTTATTAATATTTTTGACTTTATTGCGGGATATATACATATGAAAGCAACGATAAAAATTTAAAAATTACAACTAAATGGCCAAAGTTAATAAAAATTTTGAAAAATGTTGAAAAATATGATTTTCCGGTTAATTGAAGGCATTTTCATGGAAAAGTCCACTTAAAACTTCGATAGAAGTCCCCCCTACACTTAAGATAAACATTGTCCTCAATGTTGAAGCATGTGGGAAAAGTTTCCCCTACACTTATGACATTGTGCACGTTGGTTAACTCAAGTTAAGGAAGAGACGACTAAAGTGATCAATTTCAAATGTGAGTATGAAGAAAATTGAATCACGATAGTTGAGAGATAGAACCGGATTTCGGATAGCACGGGAGCACGGTTCTTCAAAAGATTCCAAGAGTGCACTTATCCCTGTAATCACACCACACAAAGACAAACACGTATAGAAGTCCCCCCTACACTTAGGGGATTAAAACATAAAAGGATAGATACTCGGGCTGCCTACCGAGGAGCGCTTGTTTTTGATAACCGAGTCACGAGCCTGACTCGACCCAAAATTAGTTCATGGGGAACGTGGTGAGGGATGGAATCACCTCCTGAGAGGTGTCCTCACCAAAGTACAACTTCACTCGTTGGCCATTCACCTTAAAATTTGGTCCATCAGGTTGAGCGAGCTCGAGAGTACCATATGGAAAAATTTGGGCAATGGTGAATGGGCCGGACCAACGAGATTTTAGCTTGCCCGAAAAGATTTTCAACCGAGAGTTAAAAAGTAAGACTTTGTCTCCAACATGGAACTCTCGGTTTTTGATCTTGGAGTCGTGAATGAGCTTAGTTCTTTCCTTATAGATCAAAGAATTTTCATAAGCCTCATTACGGAGTTCATTGAGCTCATTGAGTTGGATCTTGCGTAGGTCACCGGCTTTGTTTATATCAAAATTAGCCCACTTCAAGGCCCAATAAGCCTTGTGCTCCAACTTAATAGGGAGGTGGCACGCTTTCCCGTACACAAGACGATAAGGCGTACAGCCGATCGGGGTCTTGTAAGCAGTACGGAAAGCCCACAAAGCATCATCAAGTTTATCAGCCCATGAGGCACGATGCTCTCCCACGGTTCTTTCCAGAATTCGCTTCAGTCCTCGGTTGGATATTTCAGCCTGGCCATTAGTTTGTGGGTGGTAGGCTGTGGAAAGACGATGGTTTACACCGTACTTAGCCATGACTCGAGCAAATTGGTCATTGCAGAAATGAGTCCCACGATCACTAATAATGGCACGAGGCACACCGAATCTAGCGAATAGAGCTTTCAAAAAGTTACAAACCACCCTTGCGTCATTAGTAGGTAAAGCTTTGGCTTCAACCCATTTGGAGACGTAGTCAACGGCTACAAGGATGTATTTGTTTCCTTTAGAAGAAGGGAATGGCCCCATAAAGTCGATACCCCAAACATCAAAAATTTCACATTCTTGTATGAAATTCTGAGGCATCTCGTCTTTATGTGTGATTTTGCCTTGCTTTTGGCAAACATCACATCGTTTAACCATATTGTGAGCATCACGATATATGGAGGGCCAATAAAATCCCGAATCAAACACTTTTTTAGCGGTGTAGTTGGGACCAAAGTGATCACCGGTGGGTCCTTTGTGGCAAGCATCAAGAATTTCAGACGCTGCCGGTCCATCAACACATCGGCGAATAATCAGGTCTCCACATTGTTTGAATAGGTAAGGGTCGTCCCAAAAGTAAGTCTTGATGTCGGTGAAGAACTTTTTCTTTTGTTGGGACGTAAACCCTTCCTTGAGAATTCCACCCGCCAAGTAGTTTGCAAAGTCCGCAAACCACGGGGTTTCATTCGGCTTCGAGTTTATAGACATTAAGGTCTCCAAGGGAAAAGAATCATTGATTTCTTTGGTCGGATGATCCCCTTGGTAAGGATCCTCAAGTCTGCTGAGATGATCCGCGGCTAAGTTTTCTGCTCCTTTTTTATCGCGAATTTCGATTTTAAATTCCTGGAGCAGCAAAACCCAGCGAAGAAGTCTTGGTTTGGAATCTTGCTTTGTCAACAAGTACTTCAGCGCGGAATGATCGGTATACACAATGGTGGTAGAAAGGACAAGATAGGGGCGGAATTTTTCAAAAGCATAGACAACAGCTAAAAGCTCTTTTTCGGTTGTCGTATAATGCAATTGTGCCCCCCGTCATTGTCTTGCTAGCGTAATGGATCGGTTGGAAGTGTTTGTTCACTCTTTGTCCAAGAACCGCTCCAATAGCAAAATCACTAGCATCGCACATCAACTCAAAGGGTAGCTCCCAATTAGGGGTAACCAAGACGGGTGCCTTAGTATGCTTATCCTTAAGCGAGTCAAAGGCTTCAAGACACTCTTTGGAAAAGATAAAAGGAGTATCTTTTTCCAAGAGGTGGGTCATCGGGCGAGCGATTTGAGAAAAATCCTTGATGAATCGACGGTAGAAACCCGCATGACCCAGGAAACTTCTCACACCCTTCACGGTTGAAGGTGGAGGCAACTTTGCGATAACATCGACTTTAGCACGGTCTACTTCAAGACCGGCTTTCGAGATCTTATGTCCAAGCACGATGCCTTCTTTTACCATAAAATGGCATTTTTCCCAATTCAGAACTAGGCGAGTGTCTTCGCACCACTTGAGCATACGTTCCAAATTGGCAAGGCAAGAAGAGAAAGAATCCCCAAAGACCGAGAAATCATCCATGAAGACTTCCATGGTTTGTTCAACCATGTCATGGAAGATAGCTAACATGCACCTTTGGAAAGTCCCGGGCGCATTACATAAACCAAAAGGCATTCTTTTGTAAGCGAAAGTGCCATAGGGACAAGTGAATGTAGTCTTCTCTTGATCTTGGGGATCGATGGGTATTTGAAAATAACCCGAGAAACCATCAAGAAAGCAGTAATATTCATTACCGGCTAAACGTTCAAGCATTTGGTCCATAAAAGGTAGAGGGAAATGATCCTTTCTCGTGGCATCATTGAGTTTGCGGTAGTCTATACAAACTCTACACCCAGTAACGAGACGAGTGGGAATCAACTCATTGTGTTCATTGGGAACAACGGTTATTCCGCCCTTCTTGGGCACACAATGGATTGGACTAACCCATGGTGAATCCGAAATAGGGTAAATCATACCCGCATCAAGAAGTTTGATAACCTCTGTTTTGATGACTTCATGGATTTTTGGATTCACCCTTCGTTGGCTTTGAAAAGTGGGCTTAATGTCGTCCTCCATGAGAATTTTGTGTGTGCAGAAGTGAGGATCAATTCCACGAATATCCGAAATCTTCCAAGCAATAGCCTTCTTATGATCTTTCAACACGGCGACAAGTCGGGCTTTCTATTCATCCTTCAAATCCTTAGCAATGATGACTGGCGACTTCTTCTCTTCATCAAGGAATACATACTCGAGATGGGGCGGTAACTCCTTAAGTTCTAAATCCGGAGGATTTTCGACGGGAGGCGTATTCGAAGTCGGAGTATCGATAGCAATGACCGTGGGAGATGGAGGAGAAGGATTGTCTTCAGTGAGAAGATTGTCAAAGAAATTCATGTCTTCATCCCCCTCGGTGGGAGAATCATTAATAGCTAAATTCACATCTCCCATGGTATCTTCAAGATTGTTCCAAAATAAATCACTATCTCCAAATAGAGACAACGATGAATCAATGGAGGACACGGTCTCAACATTGGGAAGAGAGGTAGGAATACTTTTGCAAGCATCATTAAAGTGTTCTTCACAAGCCTCATCAAGAACGTCAATACAATTAACGCTCTCATATGAATAAGGTTGTTTAGACAACTTTCCCATGTTGAAGACTACTTTATCGTCACCCACTCTCATGATAAGCTCACCGGCTTCAACATCAATGAGAGTGCGACCGGTCCTAAGGAATAGACGACCAACAATTAGTGTCACACGGGGGTCCATCTCATAGTCGACGACAACAAAATCAGCAGGGAAGGTGAATTTGTCGACTCCTACAATGACGTCTTCGGCTATCCCCACTGGATAAGCAACCGTACGGTTAGCTAATTCCAAAGTCATTTTGGTGGGGACTAGCTCTGGGAGAGATAATTGCTTCCAACCACTTAGAGGCATGAGATTAATACTGGCACCTAGATCGGCTAGGGCCATGCAATTCTCTACTCCCGGGAAATTGCAAGGGATAAGAAAATGACCCGGATCACCAAGCTTGGTTGGCAATTTCCTTAAGAGTACTGCAGAGCAGTTCTCATTAAGTTGGGTGTTGGCAATATCGAGGAGCTTTTCCTTGTCGCTCAGAAGATCTTTAAACATTTTTGCATACTTGGGCATGTGAGCGAGAGCCTCAGCGAAGGAGATATTGAAATTCAGTTGTTTGAACATTTTAAAGAAATTCGAAACCTGAATATCATCCTTGCTCTTTTGCTTCTCTTTCCTCAACCTTGAAGGATAAGGTATATTGGAAGAAGAGGAAGGCTTTAGAGGAATAGGATCACTCACAAACACGGGTGGAGGAGGGGTAGAAGGAAGAGGTGGAGAAATTGGGGAAGGAGAAGGAGGAGGAATAGGAGCAGGCGACTCGTTCTCCTTAGTCACAACCACCGGTGGAGGTATAGGAAGCTCGGGTTCCTTGGTACCTTTACCACTTCGAGTAGTGATTGCTTTCATCTCCCCTCTTGGGTTCGCAACGGTGTTACTCGGAAGAGTACCCGAAGAAGAGGGTTGATTACCTTGGAAGAAACTAGCCATCATGTTCCTCAGATCATTAGTTTGGCTATCCAACGTGTTTCTCATGTCGGCTCTTAAATCATTTCCTTGCTTGACCAAGTCTGCTTTCAAATTGCGCACTTTCTCTTGGAGATTTCCCACTATCACATCATTGGTTCTCATGTAGGTTGCAACCTCTTGGTGTAATGCAGTGGTGGTTTGGTTGGGAGGAGCATTGTATGCAGGTGGTTGGTAAGCATGTTGTTGGTAGACTTGATTGTTACGTTGAGGTGGTTGTTGTTGCTTGTGAGGTGGGATGTATGGTTGTCGAGGTTGTTGTTGTTGTTGAGGAGGGCGGTTAAGGTTTTGTTGTTGGTTTGGGTTGTTTGGGGGAAAACCGGGTGGTGAGAGGTAGTTGTTGGAGCGGTAGCTAAGCAAGTTACGGTCACCTTGAGGTCTGGCTTGATAAGCAGGTTGAGGATAGGTGCCATATGCCGCATTCACATTCTCAGCAGGGTAATCTTGGGTGGCGGTACAAATTGTGTAAGAGTGAGGACCACCGCATATCTCACAAGGTTGGCTGACAGCGTTCACTTGAGCGTTTTTGGCGTTGTTGCTGTTGTTGTTGCTGACGGTGTGGGTGACAAGCGATTCAAGAAGCACAGTGATTTTGTCCAATCGCTTGTCGCTGTCATTAGTGCTAGCACTAGCGACATTGGTCCGAACACTCTTGGTTTGCACACGAGATTTATTCTCAATGATGTCCCAAGCAGCATTGGAAGTCTTAGCCAATAGATTACCCCCCGAGGCACTGTTCAGTGAATCTTGGTCACTCATGCTTAAACCATTGTAAAAAGTATTGATTTGATGTACTTTGGTAAAACCATGTTGTGGGCATTTTCTTAAAAGATCTTTAAAGCGATCCCAAGATTCACTGAATGACTCATCGTACTTTTGTTCAAATTTTATGATTTCATTCCGCAATGCGGTAGTACGAGAGGGTGGAAAAAAGTAATTGATAAACTTTGTTTCCAAATCCGTCCACGAGAGAATACTCTGTGGCGGTTCCTTAGCAAGCCAATGCCGGGCTTGTCCCTCTAAAGAAAAGGGAAAAAGTTGTAACCTTATAACCTCTTGTGGAACGCCATTGAACTTGACCGTGTTGGTGAGTTGCAAGAATCTCTTTATATGGTCATGTGGGTCATCAATGGTACGTCCCAAGAACGGTTGAGCGGAGACCATCTGGATAAAGCCTGATTTTAGCTCGAAATTGTTGGCGGCAATTGGTGGTATAACAATTGGATCCGTGTTGCCATCTACATGAGCTTGCAGCAATTCAATCATCGGGCGATTATCCGGAAGGGGCTCATTGTTGTTGTTATTATTCATGTTGTTGTTGTTATTATTGTTTGGAGGTGGTACACCGGCCATGTCTAAGTGATCGAGAGGCTCGGGCTCTTGATATGACGTGGATCGAGTGCGCATACACCTGCAAAAGAACGAACAAAAAACAAAGCAAAAATATTTTTGGTTTTTATGTTTTTTAATTTTTTTGTATTTTTGAAAGTTTTATATTTTTTAGGATTTTTTGAAAATTTTTATGAAAAAGTAACGTTCACGGGGAACGGATCCCAAAATCCAAGTTCTCACAAAAAACTTTTGATCTTAACGAGAAGAGCCGGCAGCGGCGCCATTTGATACAATGATTTTATATGGGTTCAGATTAAATCTCGGAATCTTCTCGAATTGATCTCGGCCTTAAGTGGAATGATTGTTCTTGGTTACTAAATAAAAGGTCTTGGTTTTCTAATCTAATAAAAAGTTTGAATATGCTAAAATGAAAATTTAAGTCAAAGATAAAAACTTGAATTAAAATTAGAATTAAGATTAAAATAAAATTAAAATTAAAGAAACAGTAAAGAAACAGTAAACCTTTAAAATGCTCAAAATTCTATCCTTGATTCGGAGGATGAAGGTTCATTCGGAAGTTGAGGTTCATCCGGAACTTTGTGCTTCGTTCGGAACTTTTGGCTTGGTTCGGAACTTTGAGAAAGTCGGTTCGGAAGTCTAAAATTGATTCGGAAGAAATTGGTTCGGAAGTGTTCGGTTCGGAAGATTTTAAAGTTCCGATTCGGAACTTTTGGTAAAAATTGGTTCGGAACTTTTAGAATTGGTTCGGAACTTTTAAATTGGTTCGGAACTTCAAGTTCATCTGGAACTTCTTAAACTGATTCGGAACTTAATGCTTCATTCGGAAGTTTCCCTTGGGTCGGAAGTTTTTGGCTTGGTTCGGAACTTATGCTTCGTTCGGAACTTTTTTCTTGGTTCGGAAGTCTGGAAACCCAGAACAGTAACAACACCCGAAGAACAAGGAAAAACGATTTTGATCCAAAATCACCAAATTTTTCACCAAATCTTAAATAAAACTAAACACAACGCATCTATTAACCATAAGCAACAAATCCCATCAACAAAAACACAAAACCCAACAACTTTTGAAGATCAAATCAAGAAAATAAAAACTTAAGAACTTGAAGATAAGGATGATGATGAACAAGATGAAATGGAAAGATTAAACAAGACTTTGTATTGAATGATTAATGTTTTAACAAGATCAAACAAGAATTAAAACAACAAGATTTGAAAAACAAAGATTAAAATCACCAATCACCCTAGTGGTGATGGTGATGAAACGAACAAGAAAGGAGAAAAAGGGGGAGGAGAGAAAAACTCCAGACTAACTAAAAAAAACTAGTCTAAATGTGTGAGGGGAGGGCTATTTATAGCCTTGTCTTTTGGTTGGTGAGTGGGCTTTCTCCCGTTCTTCTTGTCTTTTCGTCTTTTCAGAAAAGTTTTCGTTTTCGATTCTGATTCGGGATTTGTCGTCGATCAAACTCAACTCGTCTTTTAATTTCTTCGTTTAATAGACTTGAGTTTCTTCGACTTATATAAATCTTCCATCTTTGGTCCTTTTCCTCGATAAATCTTTGAATAGGCCCAGTGACTTCAAATCTTCTGCATCTCTTGGACAATAGACTTTATCTTGAGTCTTTTTCTTCAGTAAAACCCGTGCAATCCCATGTTTTCTTCAATATTTATCCGGTTGGCTCTGAAAACACAAAAACCACGCATAATTCCAAACAAATGATATTAAATACGTGTTTTGGTCTCGTTTTAGCCCGAATTAAGTGGTAAAAGGATAGGTGTTTACACACCTATCAATCAGCTTAAGATCAGCCCATATGCGCAGACCAGGCCAGGAAGACACAGCCATGGGATCAAAAGGCATGCCAGAATCCACAAAACCATATAAAGCCATAAGATCTTTACGATCAGCCCAAGACAACACACCCTGCAAACCCGAAGCTAACCGCACAGACCCATCACTAAGAGTAATTCTATGGGATACCATACCAGGAAGAGTTGTGGAACACTCAACTGTCCAACCAGTAATATGTCCATTTCCCAAAGGCAAATCAGAATCACTGTCAGAAGCTGCATCAATCAAATTTTCAGGATCACGCTTCTCATAAGGGACCGTCTTGCCACGTCTAACACGGCGAGCCGATTTCTGGCGAAGCGAACGTCGAGGTGTGGGATCACTAGGTGTGGGTTCAACCTTTACCTTTACCTCAGCAGCAGCAGTGGGAGCAGGAGAAATAGACTCATTAGTTTGCCCACCCAAGGGATCAATAGGAGCTGCACTAGAAGTAGGAATAGGTTGAGTTCCAGGAACCGGTGGTGATGGGGATGGCAGATCAGGTGTAGCAGTGGTAGTGGTTGTGGTAGCAAAGGTGGTGGTGGTAGCCTGTGTGGTGGTGGTAGCAAGACCTGAAGAAGAACCCAAAGGAGCAACCAAAGGAGAAGTGGTGGTACCAACTGAAGTAGCAACAAAAACCGATGGACTAGCAGCAGAACCAGGAGTAGGATCAGATGAAGGACCAGTAGTAACAGCAGGGGAAGAAGTGGTCATCACACTAGGAGAAGGACGGTAGATAAAGCGTTCCGGAATCGGTTGACTTTGATGCTTGACCATACGTTCATAAAGTGCCTTGAGCTCATCAAAAGACAAAGCTCGAACCCTGTCCCACTTCCAACCAGCTTGAAAATAAGCAGCAGACTGATACTTCACATATCGCTGCATCTGCTTTCGCTCCTCAGTTCTTGATAAAGGTCTGTTCTTTCTCTTCTCACGAAGTTGTGCAGCAAGTGCCAACTGATGCTTGCGCATCAACACCATGGCTCTTGGAATACAGTTATGCTCATCCACATCGTCACCCAAAAGATCAGTGAACTAGGCATAATCCCTGATAAGAATTGTCAAAACCTGCATCCAATCACTGTCATTCCAATGCATTGCATCATGTTGAACTTGTTCACGCCTCTGCTGTTGAAGCGCCTCAGCCACAGCCCTATGAGCTTCATCAATCTTGGCTTGGATCCGTTGAGCAGCCTCCTCACCTAGCCTATCATCCTCAAGCTGTCTGCGGGTATGTTTGCGAGGTGGTGAGGGAGCATCAGTCATTGGGGCCTTCCCCTTTGAATCATGGGATGGACCAGCATTGGAAAAGTAGCAGGACCAGAAGCCCCATCCATAGGAGTGGAAACACCAGCCGGAGAAGGAACACTGGAAGATGTCGAAGGAACCGACAAATCATCATACAATTTATCAGCAAAAGCAGCCTTTGCCAACAATGTCAAACCATCCTCAACACACTCCTTAACCTCCTCATCAGAATCAGAGTGAATCACATGCTTCTTTCGTCGTCTTTGCTGAGTCTCCAAAGCTTTGATGCGATCAGCCAGAGGAAGAACAAACTCCCTAGTAAGTTTCCGATGTTGATTCAAATCAGCTTCCAAGGAAAGAATCCGCCCATGATACCTGTGCATAAGATCAAGTAACAACATAAGTGTAATAGGCTCCTCCGCCTGCCCACCAAGAGGACTTTGGCCATGGAAGGCGTCATTGGAGCCTGAAGCAACAGATGGGTCAACATTTAGAGTACTAGCACCAAAAGGCTTATCAGCAGAGTGTGGAGCAGGACTAGGAGGTGGAGTCTCCACAAACGAAGACTTCTGTGGTACTGAAGAAGGACCAGCCTTGGAAGGGGATGGTTTTTCAACCACCACCTCCTCAACCAGCTCCTCCTCAACCACATGAGAAGCACCACCAGCAGGAGCTTCCTCCTCCATAGGATCATCATCAATTTCAACTACATCAGGAGGAACCTGAGCCAGCCCCAACATGGCCTCAGTAAGGGGCCTCCATTCCCCGGTAAACCCATGGACCATATTATAATACACTTTTGCAGTAAGCTTAGACGGCACATGTTCAGACCTATCACGAGGAATGTAAACCAGTATTTGTTGTAAAAACCTAGGATACATAAGAAACTTCTTTCTAGAACCAGCATTAGATAGATTACTAACCATCCCCTCAAACAAATAATGAGAGAAATTAAAAACTCTACCCTGAGCCAAGCAAATGAGACCAGTAGCCAAAGGAGTAAGGAAAGCATCCCAACTCCCAGACTTGGGACTTAAACAATGAATTAGAAAATGCACCAAATGCTTCCATTAGGGGGAAAACCTATTTTTCTGGAAGTTAAACTTCCCCCCATGATTGTACCCTATAGCAGCCATCCCCTCCAATACCTCCGAATTAGGGAGGGACTCAACACCACCTTCATCTTGAAGATGAAGAGAAGATCGAATAGAAGCCTCAGACACCACGTATGAACGCCCATCTATGGTAGCATGGAGTTTACGTGGACGACCAACCACAAGACGAGCAGATGCCCAAAATTGACGAATAACACTATCATAAATAGTGGGACATACAGTAAAAGCATACCTTAGGTTTGAAGCCTCGATGAAGTCCAGAATATCTGTAAAATCATCACGATGGGGACCATCACCTAGAAAGGCGACCTTGTTGTGAGCAGGTTGGTATACTAGGGCAGCCATGGATCTTGATTAATTGATTGAAGGAGGATTTTGGTTAGGGTTGAGAGAGTAGGATCGGTTTTGTGTGTGTGTTGAATGGAATGATTGAGTCAAGGGGGTTAATTTGACCATAAATAAGGAAAGTAGTAACTGTTCATTGACCCCTATTAATAGGGGGTTGCCCTTTCAAATTACACATTATTGCATAGTAACCACTTGCCCCTTTTAACATAATTCCCAAATTCCAATTTACCAAAGTTAATTAAAAATGTAAATACCAGAATTGGAAGCGTTGACTAAAAGTCAAAGCACACAATGGTCAGACCAGAAGCAAAATGTGGTCAACAAAGGACAATAAGAATGAACAGTGTCCCAGACCAGTACCAGAAGCCAATCATCACTTGACAAAGAAGGATTTTGAACCACCAGAAGCCAACCAATTATGACTAGAAGCTAACCAATGAGGACTAGAAGCCAGTCATGAAAGAATATAACCACCAGAAGTGATCAAAATCCTCCACCAGGAGTAACACACACCACCAGAACCAATGTAATATGTTGTTAAAAGCTACCAATACGTTAGTCTGTCCAAAGAATATGTACACAAAGCCTCCCCTTAGGCTTAGCCTCCCTTCAATCCTAGACCTCAAGGATTGACCATCCCAATGTGAACCACCAAGTGGTTGAAGCGAGGACCATCAAATGCTTTAGTCAGCAAATCAGCAACATTATCATCCGTATGAACTTTAAGAACCTGTATCAGCTTCTTCTCATTGGCATCCCGTATAAAATGATGCCGAATTTCAATATGCTTTGTTCGCTGATGAAAAACAGGATTCTTCACAATGCAGATAGTGCTTTGATTATCAATAAAAATTTTGGTGTTCATAAAATTGAAACCATAATCCAACATCTGATTTTGGATCCACAAAACCTGTCCACAACAACTAGCAGCAGCAACGTATTCAGCTTCTGTTGAAGAAGTAGCTACTATTGTCTGTTTCTTGCATTGCCATGAAATAAGTCGACGACCCAAAAATTGACAACCACCAGTAGTAGACTTTCTGTCATTATTAGCACCTGCATAGTCACTATCACTATATGCTTCTAGAACAAAAGGTGATTCTTTAGGATACCATAAGCCCAGTTTAGGTTGAGCCTTGATATACTTGAAAATCTTCTTCACTACATTTAAGTTCGAAACCGTTGGAGTCACCTGGTGTCGAGAACAAGCACTTACTGCAAACATGATATCCGGACGTGATGCAGTCAAATAAATGAGGGAGCCAATCATAGACCTTTACATGTGAACATTGACTGGGGGGTCTGGCTCATTCTTAAGTTTGACTTTAGCAACTTCATAAGGAGTTGCTGCTGGTCTAAGAGGATCCATGTCAAACTTCTGAAGGATCTCATGAACATATTTATCTTGACTGATGAAAATCCCATCCAATTGTTGCTTGACTTGAAAACTAAGGAAGAAAGAAAGCTCTCCCATCGCACTCATCTGAAATTCGCCTTTCATCAAGTGTTCAAACTCATCACACCATTCCTTCCTAGTAGAACCAAAGATAATGTCGTCCACATAAACCTGAACAAGGATAATGTCCTTGGTATTCCTCCTAAGAAATAGTGTTTTGTCAATAGTACCCCTTCTATAGCCATTCTTTAACAAGAAAGTTGAAAGACGCTCATACCAAGCTCTAGGAGCCTGATGTAATCCATAAAGAGCCTTGACCACCTTGTAAACTTTCTTGGGATGAAGTGGATCTACAAAGCCCTTAGGTTGAGTGACATACACCTCCTCATCAATTTTGCCATAGAGAAATGCACTCTTGACATCCATTTGAAACACCGTAAAGCCCACATAAGAAGCAAAAGCCAAAAACAGACGAATGGCCTCAATCCTTGCAACCGGAGCAAAAACTTCAGTGTAGTCAATGCCCTCAATTTGAGTGTGGCCTTGTGCGACAAGCCTAGCTTTATTCCGTACAACAATTCCCCGTGCATCCTTCTTGTTCTTGAGAATCCATTTGGTATTGATTGTAGTCTTTCCATCTGGTAAATCAACCAGAACCCAAACATTCTGAAACAAGAATTGCTGCATTTCCTCATGCATAGCCTCCACCCAACTTTGATCCTCAAGAGAATGAGAAACTGACCTAGGTTCCACCTGTGAAAGAAAACAAGCAAACAAACAGTGTTGAAAGTCCGTATGATTATTACGCTTTTGATCTTCAATATAGCTCACAAGAGCATGATGATCAGACGAGGCCTTCTTCTGCATTCTGCGTGTCTTGATAGTAGAACCAGGATCTCCAATGATTTGAGTGGTAGGATGATCTTTGTGTGATTGCAAGACTGGATTGGAAGAGACCTCCACTTCTGGTGCCAAGTTATTGAGATCACCAACAAAGTCAGCATCATATGAAGCAGTGTTGAAAATCCCATCTACTGGTTGTTTATGAATATCATCCAGCTTGGTAGAAGACTTCTTTTGATGGTTCCCCAAATCAGAAGGACTGGAGAAACGAGTATTGGAAGCAGACTCACTAGCTGGAGTACCAGTAGGTGATAAGCTAGCACTAGGAGCAGAAGCTGGGGTACCAGGAGCAGCTTTGTCAGTAGACGTATCCAAGGGAAACTGAAAACCACCTTGAGCAGCTGTTGTAGTAGATTTTTGTTGTTGTTTGAGTAGAGTGTCAAGCGCTACCTGGGAATCCAATACATCCAATGGAGTTGCATCACTAGGAGGAGTAGGAGAGACTGTGGTGGAGTAGGATGGAACCACAAAAATGTCATCCTCATCATCTGAATCAGAAAGACTAGAAGGAACACCTGTACTAGAATTTGAAAACACTTGTGGACCTGTATCATGGTTAGTTTTGAAACAAAAATATCCTAACGAATCACTAAGATAATCAAGATCAAAATACCATTCAGGACCCTTGCCTTAGATGTTTGACTTCTCTTCAAATACCTGAGATTTATAGTTTCAATGATCCGCTTGGCTTGGAGATTGTAGACACGATAAGCCCAAAGGTGAGTTGAATATCCCACAATGTATCCTTCATCTGCCTTGCCATCAAATTTCCCCAAATAGTCACTAGTATTCAGAATGGTGACTGGACACCCAAAAGGCTTCAAATGAGCAATATTAGGAACTTTGCCTGTTAGAAGCTCATAAGGAGTCTTCTTATGAGGATTGGTAATAGAAACCCTATTCAAAACATAACTTGCAGTATTAACAGCTTCTGTCCAGAACATGGTTGGAAGCTTGGAATCGGCAAGCATAGTTCTTGCTGCTTCTATTAGTGTCCTGTTCTTTCTTTCTGCCACGCCATTCTGTTGAGGAGTCCTTGCTGCACTATAATCTCTTTTGATGCCCTTAGCATTACAAAGTGCTATGAGGTCTTTATTTTTGAACTCGGTTCCATTGTCGCAACGAATACCTTTAACCTTCTTGGTCAACTGGTTCTCAATAAGGGTAAGAAAATCTCTAAGAATTGAGTAGGTCTCACTCTTGGCAGCCATGAAGAACACCCACGAAAACCTGCTATAACCATCAGTGACCACCAGACAGAATTGTTTGTGGTCAATGCTTCTAATGGAAGTAGGACCAAATAAATCCATGTGTAGTAGCTGCAATGGTTCAGTAATAAGACTAAGAGCAGTAATGGCCTTGAAGGATGCTTTGTGTTGTTTGCCTTTGCTGCAAGCAATACAATTTATATCATTTCTAAACGACTTGGGAGGTAAACCAGAGACCAGATTCAGATTTGCAAGTTTGTGAATGGTCTTGAAGTTCACATGCCCCATCCTTCTGTGCCATTGAGTGGCTTCATCTTCTGAGGCTTTAGCAACTAGACATGCTAGTTGACCAGTAGGATTGACTTCATTCAGCTTGATGCTATAGAGATTGTGTCTTCTAGGGATTCCGAGCAGAACTTGTGAGTCATCCAGAAGCTGAAAGTCTTTGGAGAGCACAAGTGCATCAGTATCGGTGAAGAGAACAAACTGCTTCTTGTCACAAATCTGAGAGACAGATATCAAGTTGAAGTTCTGAAGTGCTTCCACATAGTAGACCTGCTCAAAATTTAGATTAGGTGTCTTAATTGTTCCTTTGCCAGTGATCCTGCCTTCACCCCCACCAAAATAGACCTTGCCGCCATGAAATGGTACAAAGTTAGAGAGAAGACTT
Source organism: Glebionis coronaria (assembly GCA_025667525.1). Lineage (NCBI taxonomy): Eukaryota > Viridiplantae > Streptophyta > Magnoliopsida > Asterales > Asteraceae > Glebionis > Glebionis coronaria. The sequence goes on from CM046874.1 coordinate 178,568,764, forward strand.
TTATTTCCTGTCATGCTCCTGGAGCAACCACTATCAACAATGCCTAGACTAGGATCTTGGTATGGAGTAACCTACAACAACAAGATAATAAAAATGCAAAAGTTAGTGTCTTAAGGGGACCCAAACCTTTTCAGGTTTGAGCCTGCCTTGTAGATCTTTAGTAGAGTGCCAAGAAGATTGATGAGATCCACCGTTGTTCCTTGGTTGCCTATGCATCATATGGGTATTATTATTTGACCAAGAACAACCTGCTGAGGGCCTAACAGCAGTTCCCAAACTTCCCAAACCAAAATATGTGTGGTCCAAATTATGTGGATAAATTGGATTAAAATTTTGAAAATAATTACTGGCGGTTTGTAATCCAATGTTTCTCCAATGATCAGAAACTAAAGGAGAGGACCTCCTAGAAGAAGAAAACGATTGAGCACTAGGATTGAGTCTTCTAGAAGTATATGGGGCAGCTCCTGGTGGACCAGGAGCAGGAAATGCATGATTAACAGAAGCATGTGTGTCATAAAAATCATAATCTTTAATTAAATGAAATGCACTTCCACAAACAAAACATGTTTTAATAGACCTTTTATTAGAGTGATATTGTTTCATACTGCCAACATTATTACACACAATTCTAGGAGAAACATTCTTCCTAGGACTCAATAAACTAGGACCATACACACTTGACTTAACAGCAACTCTCTCTTCACACATCCTAGCACCAGTAGCAGCATGATCATTCAACTTGGAACTTGTAGGTCTTGACTCTTCACTTGAACCACTAGATGCAGAGTCACTGGCTTTGTCACTGAAAGTACACGAGACAAAGTCATTAGAATTAGTAGAACTTTTTGGGGACTCATGCATCTGTGATCCATCCAAGTCATTATGTCATGAAGTGGGCATAAAAGTTCCAGTAAGAGGGGGAGGGACAGCATGCATTTCTGCTGCTGGTTTAAACCTATTGTAACTAGTTTTTCCCTCGTCCTCTTTGTCGGCATCAAAGACACTCGAAAAAGATAAATCAAACACATCTTCTGAATCAATATATTTTTCAAATCCTAACCCTCTTTTAGTTCTACCAGACATGCTACTATCAATTAATTTTGAAAGATTTTTAGGTGCCTTTTGCCATTTTTCAAATCTCAACATTGTAGCATCTAATTTTTCTTGCATCTCCTGTTTTTCTTTGATACTGGCATCTCTTACTTTTTCTGTATATTTAAGCATATTAGTTGTGTTTTCTAAATCGATGCTTAGTATCCGGATTTTATCCTCATACTCACGTTGAGTATCTTGTAGCCACCTCTTTTGTTGTTCTAATATGTTTAAAGAAGCCTTATAGGCTTGAACCTCTAAAAAATACTTATCATTTTGATCATTTACTTCATTAAATTGGGACAACAATTCTGAGTATTTATCATGAAAACCAAGAGGACAATGTTGTACCTGAGGTGAGATGCCCATTAGAGCAAACTCGTATGCTTCTTCTGCATCAGAGAGATTCCCAGCGATCATTGCAAACACGTCAGTCGAGGATTCAGCTGATTCCAGAGCGGAAGCCTGATGATCATTCCAGTTGACCATAGAGTCAACTGATACCAATGCCTTCTTGTCATCTTTTACCTCCTGAACCTTAAAAGCTGAGTACCTGCTCTTCTCCTGGTCATTCTTGCTAGGGCACTCCCTTGCAAAGTGACCTTGTTGCTGGCAGTTATAACATCGAACCTTGCTTATGTCGAATCTTGCTGGCTCCCGAGGGTTGTAATTGAATTTTCGACCTGCTTTCTTCTCAAACTTGTGAACCCTAAGAGTGAGCATGGTCATCTGCCATTTAAGATCCATTTCATTCAGGTCAAGTTTATCGACCTGTTTGAAGTCATCAAAAGCAAGTTGTTGTTGAGCATCAACATCAGCCACAAAAGAATGAAGAACGACTTCTACCATACTACCAGACTTGGCAGTAGGATCAGGAGCAGAAGTATGCTGAAAAGTATGTTGAGAGGACACAGTATTTCTTGGGCTACTAGCATATGACATGGGACTGGATGCCATAGAACTCACAAAGGCAGAATTAGCAGGAGTGGGAAAAGAGTCAGTTGAATATCCTCTTACATGAGGTTCAAAAGTTCTGAGCTTATGAAATAGATCATCAAAGTTGAGATATTCAAGCCCACCTTTGGCTTTGAGAGAGATCACCACCTGATTCCATGAGTAGGGTAAGGCTTTAAGAAACCTTGCATTAATATCACCATCATCAGGCTTTGAACAAAGTTGATTCAATTGGCTCAATATCTTCTGAAACCTGTCATACCCTTGATGTAAACCTTCAGTTTCTGAGATTTTGAATTCTGTGAATTCATCTCTCAGCATAGATCTTCGCATTTTCTTTGACTCCTCATTCCCACCAAACCTTGCTTTTATACCATTCCAGATCTCTCTGGCATCATCCAAATGGTAGAAGTCACCCATGTGATCATCAGGAAGAGATTGAAGCAAAATCGTTTTTGCTTTGACCTCCTTCTGAATAGCTATGATTTCTTCATGAGATTTAGGGTCAAGAAGAGTAATATTACCATTCTTGTCTCTTCCAGTTAGCTTCCTGCTATTCCCATTCAGAATAATCTTCCAAAGGTCTTGATCAGTATTGGTGATCCACCATTCCATCTTCATTGCCCAACTATCATATTCATCCTTTTTCAGAAGAGGGAATTTACCATTCGTGTTGGAAACCGTAGCAACGATCTGCTGAGGTTGCACAATTTTAGGAGTGTTGTCTTCTCCTGTTTGAGTAGAAGTTGAGGCAGACATGATAAAACAAAAATGTCAGAAAATGAGAAAACTTGATTCTTCTTGTATAGAGACCCTCCCAGGCTCTGATACCACTTGTTGAGTCTACTGGATGTAGATCTTGCAGCCTGTCAGGAACGGTGAATGACTTCTGTAATCACAAGTCAATCCACAGAGAGACTCTATACACAATATGAATGCAGAATACAAATATAATAAAAAAGAACAGAATAACTATAAAGACTTGATCCTTTCTAAGGATTTCTAATATTGATAATCACTAGAACTACGTTTGGTGAAGGTGTGTATAACCCTTCTGCCTAAGGTTCCTTTTATACTACAAGGAAACCCTAATACAGCATTAAACAAAACGTGTAAAACTGATATGCATATCCTTTCCTAACATATCTCATGCATATCCTAACAGAATAATAAACAAATAATAAAGTTTGACTTTGACCAGGACCAGGAGCACGACTTGCTCCTACTACTACTAGGACCAGGAGGAACTACATACCTCCTAGTCTACCTATTACATTCAACTATACCAATGGTCCTAACACTCTCAAAACTTCAAGTGAAGAAATTCCTATATGAAGAGAAGACCATAATTTCATGAACGTCTCTCAAGGTTTGAAGTATGAACTCGCTGCCAAATATCGGTCCGAGAAAGGTCTCAAATCGCGAAACGGGTTATGCCAAGATATGAACTTTATGAGGTCCCGAGAAGCAGTTTTAAAAGATTTTGTCCTTTAGCTAACTATTGATTAAATCGTTCACTTTATTTTCGGCCTAATAAACTATCGAAATAAGTCAAACAATGTATCCTCGTGATCATTTTGAGACAATAATAAAATATAAGAGATACACTTAGGAATAAGGGAGTCTAAGTAAATAATTGGCCCACATGAGTTCGTGTTAGTTTGCTGACTTATAATAACAATGATCTCGTTTTTAAGCTTGGTTTGGAGAAAGTGAAAACTTGAGGATGATGATCATTCACAGCATTTCCAAAACCCAAGGTATGATTTTGATTTCTTTACTTTGAATGTTTATAATTTTCTATCTCTTTAATAAAGGCCAATGTGGATTGATTATGATGAAAAATGTAAACATGCTTTGTAACTAATGCATTGCATGAGGACATTGCAATGGTCAAGTGTAGGGGATTTGATAGGTGTGTAAACACCCATCCTTTTTACCACTTAATTACAATAATAACCGAGCCAAAACGTGTATTTTATGTCTTTTATTTCGGAATTATGCGTGGTTTGTGTTTTTTTGTGATTTAGGCCGAAAAGGTGAAAAGTGGAGAAAACACGGGCATTCACGGGCTTTTATCGAAGAAAAAAACGAAAGACGAAGTCAAGAAGTCAAGAGTGCAAAAAGAACGGAAGTCCAAGACCAATTCTGAAGATTTATCGAAGAAAAAGTCAAAAGACGGAAGTTTATCAAAAGCCAAAAAACTCAAGTCTAATTTATTGAAGAATTACAAGACGAGTTTGAAGAAATCCCGAGACAAAGCCATTTAAAGTCCAAGATTAAGAAGATTAAAAGGCTTAAGGACTAATGGTGCAATTAACAAAAGATAAGAAGAGAAGGACTAAGCATGCAATTGAGAAAGGAAAGAGGGGAGGAAGCTTCCTAAGCACCCCTTAATCCTCCCCTATAAATAGTCATTAGAATTAATCTTTTCATTTTTGTTGGCTAATAGTGACAATTAGTTCTTCCACTTTTTAATTACCTTGTCATTTATTTACTTGTCAAATTTTGTCTTGCACCTTAATTACCATTTAATTTCAAGTAAGTGTTCTTTTAATTCTTGTTAATCTTTATCTTTATTGTTTGATCTCATCCTACCTTTCTTTAATCTTTATGTTGATTTGTTCATGTTCATGTTCTTGATTTTTGTTGATTTATTTAAGTGGGTTTTGATCATCTTGATTAGTTTGTTAGTTTTGTTGTTTTGGATTGATTGTTTATGCTTAATAGATGTTTATTCATTAGTTTGATTTAATCTTGTGGTTGATTTTGCTTAATTTTTATCTAGATCGCATCAATATCTTGTTCCTTGTTCTTCGGCCCTGTTTGTTTGCTGTTTCTGAACTTTCCTAGGAACATTCCGAGTGAAGGATAAAAAGGTGGTCCATCCGGAATATTAAGTATTCCGAATAGGGAATATTCCGATAAAAACTATTTATTTGTATGGCTAATAGTCTAGAAAAATAAAAAGAAGTATTTACGATAAAAACGTAAACACCCAAACAAACACGATAAATAAATATGGCTAAACACACCTCCCCGGCAGCGGGGCCATTTTGTGATGCGGTATTTTTGTACACTTTATTTTAGGAAAAACAAAGCGACAAAAGCGGGTAAGTATTAAGTATCACGTTTTGTGAAAAAAACGAATACTCGTCGTTGAGTTCGTTCTCGAGGAGGTATGGTGTTTAGCCAACAATTATAGAAGTTATTTAATCTAGTGATTACGCTTTTGGAAAGAAGGAAAGAAAAGAAAACGTGATCGGACTACGCTCAAAACGGACGAAAACGCGCGAACGTACGAACGTAAAAACGCGACCCAACGAAAAAATTCACCTAAAAAATAATTAAAAATTACTAGAAATTCCTAAAAATTCTAATTAAAAATAAAATATAAACTAAAAAATTTGAAAGTGCTTAAATTATCTTATATTAATATTTAAAGTTAATTAAAAATCCTAAAAAATAAATTAACTAAGAAAAGGACAAAATCTAATTTTTTTTTCTTTTGTAAACCTAGATTATACTTAATGAAAGTTAAAAATTATTTTTTGAAAATTTTAAAATACTTTTTACTATTTTTTATGACTTTTCTCAAATTTAAAACTAAAATAATCCTAGAAAATGAAATAAAAAGAAAATTATAAAATTTAAACTTTACAAAAGCAAATTTATTTTTCCTAAGTCCTATTTTACAAAATAAAATTTTCAGAAAAAGAGTTACTTTTTTTTTACTTTTAAATAATTTTTTATGAATTAAAAACGAATTTAATCTAAAAAATACTTAAAAAAATACTAAATTATTATTCTAAAATCTGAAAAAAATTATGAAGATGTTAAATAATATTTAAAAGCTAGGAAAAATAAAAACCCTAAAAAATAAGCTCCGAATAAGCTACGAAATAAGCTACAATAAATTATAAAGCTATTGTGATAAAAAAGTTAAAATAGGTTTAAATAAAACATTTTGTACACCAATAACAAAAAACATGCTTAGCACAGATGGTTCCAAGGTGGGTTGTTGCGTCTGTTATGCTGTGTGGTCAAGGGTTCGAAACCCATTGCCTGCATTATTGTAAATTTTTCTGTTTTTCTTTATTAGGAAATGAAAAAGGTATAAAGAAACAGAAAAGGTGGTAGTAACAAAAGACTCTCTAAGAGCAGATGGTAATTGGACTCTGTGTTGCGTCTGCTATTATGTGCAGGGGCAAGGTTCGAGCCTTGCTGAGTGCATCTTTTATTTTCTTTTGTTTTCTTCTGTTTTTGACAGCAAAGAAATATGTATGACAGCAGCCCTTTTTTGGCAGATATTTTGGCTCTTCACAACTTTTGGACCAGAAATCAATCCCACAAGCAGTTGGCTTGTGGGGTGATTTTAAGCAATCAGAAACACAAAAACAGGCACAAAGAAAAAGCAAAATCGCAACACAAAACAAATAAGTAATAAAGTTACAATAGATGAACAGTTACAGGCGAAACAAAGCACAATTTAGTCTACTTGTAGCTTATTTATAAGCCACCTACAAAGCTATAAAATACAATTTAACTAAAAACTGAATAGTATCTACCCTAAATCTATTTGTCACCTGAATATCGAAGTCTTAAACCTCCAATTAAATGAGTGGGAGTTGCTGATGTATATGACCATTAAACGGACAGAAAGTGATCTTAAGTGTGAGCAGATTTTAACATAAATGTTCGAAACTTGAAAACTTTACTTCTTAACATTTGGTAACATCAATAAAACTGGAATCAAGAAGGAATAACACTCAAATTTAGCAAACACTAGATCCTAACAATCCTACTGATTATCAAGACAGAAAACTATGGAACACGTTGATATTTTGATATTTTTTTTCTTTTTTGGTTATACAATGTAACCAAAGCTGAAATCTACTACTTCTGACCTCTCAAATGATATGCAATCGACAACATAATCTTAACCTATGATAGACTCTAAGAACTACCATGTACCAAACGCTAAATAACCAACATAAAGTGAAATCAATAAAGTGGAAAGGCAGAGATAAATCAAGCAATTAAAATTAAGTGCACAAAAGTGGACTTAGCACAATAATCAGCAAGTAAAAATGATGACTAATCATATAAGCATAGAGCAAATAAGCCAAAGATGAGCAAAAACATATTAAGGAGAACAAGCTAATAAGGTGGGAAATCACTTACCAAGGGTCCAAAGATTTGAATCTCCTAACACGCTATCCAACAAGCACCTCAACACTTCCTTATCCAGCTTATAACGACCATAATCTGCTTATAGCTTTTCCACAGCTTGCTATATACCTCAAACCCGAATAATTGTCCAAATCAAAATCTTCCAATTCTTTTCGCCGCAGTAGTAACACACAACTCTTTCTTCTTTTTCTTTTTTTCTCTTTTCTTTTTTTTTCGTGGACAATCATCAACAACAAGATAGAAAAAAGCCTCAACTCTCTTTTTTTAGTATACTTCACTCTGTTTTTTTCGATGAACCCAGTAGCAACGAAGATAATTTAACCAACTATTGTAGACTCCAACACTTGAACAAACAATATAAAAAAACTTCTTTTGTTAACGGTAACCAACAACAATTTCCAACAAACCAACTTAACGAAGGCTCATAGATCTTACTAGCCTCTGGTATGTCAAACCACGAGCTTATAATCGATCTATGAGTCTTTGGATCTCAAGATATTCTGACCAAATGATATTTAACCAAAACTCTTGATAATATTATACTACTTGCAAAAATATTAAATGGTTAAAGATAAAGCGAGAATTTAAAAGATGGAACACAGAATTATCTCAAATTGCAAGGCTTTAAAATTGCTATAATTACTTCATAAAAAAGGTTTACAAGCTTGAGATAAAAACTGGAACAACTAATATGGGTACAGGACACCCATATTTATACAATGAGATGGAAATTACTAGAAGCTAAAGAAAATAAAAACCCTAATAGCAGTGATTCCAAATATGCCCTTGAAAGTCTTGAAATCTTGGTCAAGGATGGTATCATGTGATGCCTGCTGTTGTACTTGTTGATCTTGGACGTCCATGAACTATTGGAGAACACGAAATCCTCTATAGCCGTTGATTCTCTGGGATCTTCTTGTTTTCTTGTGTGCAGGACATGTGGGGGGACCATATTGATGAGCTGGTGTTGGTTTTGAGGGTTGGGAAATGATGTTGACACCCTCAATCGTGTATCTGGACAGAATTATAACAAAACCCTTTGTTTTGATAAAGATTAGTACCAAGGGTTTATGAGGAGGGGATGAGTGAATAGTACGAGAGTTAATCTGTTTTGGGTATAACAGTGTATGTTAACTGGGTACTTAGCTATTTTAAACATTGGGTTAAAAAACAGGTTGTGGTGGTTTTGGGTTTGGTTTATCCAAGTTTGCCCCCTATAATATCTAAAAGTATGCACAGAAAGTTTGAATAGCCATTTCTTCATATCCCTTTATTATAACTTTCATCATCTTGTCATTTTTGGAACAATCATTTTACAAACTTATAACAAGGGCCTTTTGTGCAAATATGGCATTCTTCAAGGGATATTTTGTATAATCTTGAAATATTAGGGACCCACATGTAATATTTGAGTTTTACAAGGGTATAATATGACATGTCTTCAATTGTTGAGGGACTAATCTTGCCAATCTTCAAAACTTCAAGGACTTCAATGAAATATCATGATTCGGGTCCGGTTCATTGTGCGGCTTCGTTTCCCGTGTTCGTTTTTGCTTCATTCTTGTGATCTTTTGTTGATTTCACGATATCCGTACCTAAAATACACAATGAACAAACACAAGCATATTTTGGAGTATTTTGATGATATTTTAAGCGTTTTAAGCCCGATTTGGACGATGAGACTACGTATAATTGCAGTCTCATCAGCAGCCCCTCTAATTTGCATGATGAGGTCACCCCTCCAAGTATTCATGCACGGTGGATTTTCATGACCTATATTGGCTAATGGTAAAATATGTTAAACAGTTTTCATAAGATAAACATAAGGCTTTTCAAACTATAAAACCAGTTTTATGAACATGTTCCAGGTTTTCCAGGACTTATACATTTCCGCTGCTTTTAAGTCTTTATCATGTTTTAGTCATCTATACTATGTCTATATTCGTGCCCTGAGCGTTTTGCTCAGCCGTTACTTTCCTTTCTATGTCCCAAAACGGCAGGTACCCTAGGAAAGACTCGAGCATTTGGAGGACGTGCATAGGATGGAAGCTGCTAGAGACTTCTTTTCCTTTTTGCCTTCATGTACTTATTCTTGTTTAGTCTTTCATTCATTTCTTTTGCTTTATTATGTTTTGGGCTTATGTTGGGAACCGATGTTTGATTCCGGTTATCCCTATGGTCATGTAATGTTTTAGACATTTATCCTTGTATGCTTTGATGACACGCCATAATTACGCGTGATATTCCATTTATCAAAATAGGGTGTTACAATTATGGTATTAGAGCCAAGGCTTCGACTTGTAGGCTCTAAAACTCGACCTGTGACTAGTGGCTAGTCACCAGGAGCTTCCTAAGCCAACGTTTGTCATTCTACGTATTGATGTTTTCAGCGCATTGTTGCTTTAACCATGATGTTTTCAGCACCTTGAGGTTTTAACCTTGATGTTTTCATCGATATTTTTTTACTAATATGGATGGACAACCGTCATTCATATTTAGTTATGTGTCATTGTTTCATGCATAATGTTCCTCGTGAATTGTGACTATGTGGACTGAACCCCAGTAGTTCATAATTAGTCACATAAAAAAATTTTCTGATAAGTTTTGACAGATAAGTTTCATTTATTTATGTTTCATGTATCATTGATGCAGGGATTATGACTAAGTAATGGTTGGTACAGGACTGGCCCTATTTAGTCGCATGTGCTTTTATCGAAACTTTTAACTTTGGGACCGACCCATAGGCGTCCCCTCGCCATGTATTTTGTTTTGGGACCGACCCATAGGCGTCCCCTCGCACTTATAAAGGTTTTTATAAACTACATTACGCATTCATGCACTGTTTTTCATGCATAAATTTTTTTTTCTCATGATTTAAAATTTCATGTCCCCTCATAAGATAATATGTTTTTAGTCAAGTATGTTTTCATACTGTCATGGTTAACTTCAGTTCATGCTGATTATGTTATACACTCCTTCATGTTGAATTGTTCATGTTTCTTCATGATAATTCCGTCTTCGTGTTGATTACGTCTTACGCCTCTTTTGTTATTTATGCTTTCACGCAAAACATTGATGGATTTCATTGAATTCTGCTTTCATGATAGTCATGGTTGGTTTTCATTGATCATGCTGTCAGGCAAATCATCGTTGAATTTTGTGTAACCACACTTTAACACTTCTCGATATAACCAAAATGATGTCTATGCTAATACTGTCAGGTTATCATGATGGTTTTCCTAACCGTTTAACTGATATACTTTCCTTAAATCATGATAAAAGATCGACCACATACCGATCATTTCATGTGCATTCCACGTGTACTCCACGTGTACTTCATGTACCGTATTTCATGTGTATTACACGTACCTTGATCCATGTGTATTCCACTTGCAATACTTCACGAGTATTCGCTAGTCGATTCTGAATCACCTCAGGCGTATTTTCAATTTGCTGATATTCTACAAGATTGCTGATGCCGCTCATAACTGGGAGATGTTACTAAAGGTTGATGCTGCTGACGTTCGGAGACACTACGAGATGCGGATGTTGTGCACAACCTGGAGATCCTACTAGACGAAGACAAAGGCGTCGGAGCAAAGCAATTGGACGAGAAGATGCTTCACCATCAGACAATTTCCATCAATCATTGTCCCTAATTCTTAGTTACATGTCACACGTCATTCGGCTGTCATTTCAGCCATATGAGTGCAAACCGGTACCAGCCGGCCACTCAGTTGAATAGTTACATGAATCACGGTCATGAGAATGACCATCATGGAACTGACAGACAGGACGATAGTAACCACTACTATGACAGCAACTATTCTAGAAATCGCAACCGAAACTCTGGCCACGGACATGATCAGAAATACAAGGATTAGTAGTCCAACCGATCCGCCAATTCTGGCATAATAACCTTATATTGTGGTTATATTTGTTTCACATCTCGAGACACATGTCAAGACATCAGTCAAGACACATGTCTCACGTATACCTCCTGAAGACACATGTCAAGACACCAGTCAAGACATATGTCATGCTTATAGTTCCAAGAAACGAGTCAAGACACATGACTCACGTCCAACTATGGAACATTTCTAAGAAATTCAGGGTACTCTCCAACGGTATATCTATTTTGTTGTGCCATATATTAATCAGGCCACAAGAATTTCAATACCATTATCAGCACATCAGTGAGAACTGTCACGTTGCCGATGTCACTTTCATTTCTTTCACCATATTTCATATATTCATGACCATGAAGGACGCCTTTCATATTCCCACGCATACGAAGGTTTTCCTTCAGTTTAATGATGAGATCCAAGCTGCTAACGCATTTCCTCGGACAGACACGAGATGAATTTTATCCTAATTATTGACTATGAACAGCACACCATGCTACGATTTATAATCATGTACAGTAGTGTTCAGGCCCCTGAATACATTCAGCTTGATTCTCCATCAGGAAAATCTGTACAAATTATCTATGCTTCCCAAGCATGTGCTTTGTTAGCCATGATTGCTAAAATTTTCTAGTGGTCAGTAAGACACGACTACTAAAGTCCTTTTACGCATAACCAACGGATTATTCCAAAAATGTTCCTTACACTCCAGAAGAACCTTCAAGGAGAAGGACGGTAACATATGATTATGTGTCGACTACCGTCGATTTTTAAACAAATCACCATTTACGACTGTTACTCTCCTCCATGTATTGACAAGATCGGATTCATGATCATGCTGCCAATAGTGACGGGTGAAAGAGCAGGACATGTCCATGACTGCTATTCGTATACGACTCGGTCATGCTAGATTTATGATTTTGAATTAGTCTCATCAATGCTCTAACAGCATTATGGACCTAATAAATTGAGTTTCCATGAACTCATAAACAAATTCATCAGAGTTTTCATTAAGGATAACCTCATTTCCTCTAAGCCTAGAGAAGAACAGGAAGACCATATCTGCACTATATTGCAAATTCTATGACAAGAGAAATTTTACCCTGGAAATTTTTTCCAGTATCAATTCTGTTTGATTTCAGTGACACGCTGAATCACATGGATTTCTACGGTTAATCTTACCATGACTCAGCTTATGCGTAAAGGAGAGAACCCTACACTACATTAGGTGTTCTAGAAAATCCTACGCTAAGAGAAGTTTCGATTCATAGACTCCGAGTTTCGCAAACTACTATGTATCAAGTTCGATGAAGCAAGATACAGTTACGTTCATATCTTCATACCTGTCATACAAACAGGTTAAGATAGGACACCAACAGACTGGGATGTTTTCATCATATGAAATTGTGAATCGAAAAGGGGACAAGATCTCCATGGATTTTAGTTACCAGATTTCAGCAAACTCAGAAGAAGCATGATGCTATCTGGGTTATTGTCAACAGTTTGATCAAGTCTGCAGAATCCTTACATCCGTACGGATTTCAGAACCAACAAATTGATCAGACATGTTCCAGCCAAGGCTCATCCGATCACTTGACAATCCCTCAGTTATCGGGTTAGACAAATATTCATAATTGTGCTCCTAATTTACTTCACATCCTTGTTCAAATTTCACGACTTGCTTTCACGCTCGTGTTCATGACACTATTCACGTTCATTATCGTATCTTGGCTTACGATTTTACGTTCATTTTTCTCATTTGGGAAGTTTGCAAGAACTTGAGAGACCAGACCCAAGTTTAGTATAACTCTCCATCATCAGATAGACGTTTCACGTCATATTCCACGTCTCACCTTGTAGCGTTTGGCGTTACCGCCATTATATTCTATGATCACGATATGTTTCACATGTCATGTTCATTCCATGTTCCTCATATCATGATCAAGATATGTTACACATATCATGGATCACGATATGTTTACTCATACTACACTCGCCATATCTCCACGTAGCACGTTCAAAATTTTTCACGTATCACGATCAAAAAATATCACGTACTACGTTTCTTTATGTCTCGCGCATCGTTTCTAATTATCAGTTAAGTCAGATTGTCTTGCATCGTAACGTTTCAGTTACCCTAGTACGTTAACTCTTATTTTCCTCGATCGAATTTAGGGGATCTACCTTCCGTTGATAACTAAGAATTTCCTCGTATTCCAAGTCAAGGTCAGGAGGACCAAGATTTATCATTAGTGTCAAGATCTTCTGAAGGAACCGTTCCAAGAGGGAGGCCACTTGGAAACGGACAAGTTCATCCGGACTTTTAACCGTTTTCTCTCATCAATTAGATATGTCCTTTCAGTCGCGTCACGTTCCATGTCCTTTCAAGACATGTCACGTTCCACGTTCCTTCTACCATGTCACCTGTACGTTCATTAATCTTACATACCCTCTCAGTTTGATTCGGGTATGTTTCTCTTTCAGTTACGTTATCTATAATTCGGGGACAAATTATTCTTTTTAGGGGGGAAGAGTTGTAAAACCCGCGTGCTTTTACCATGAATAGTACCCTTAAGATCGTACGTACCAGATTAAAACTTTCCTTTTATAGTACGATTATGTTTACGTGTTAGGATTTTACGTATTACGTACGTGTTAAAACACGATAAGTATTTATTACGCACGAACATGCGATCATAAAATCATGAACGTAATTTAATCACGAGGTAATATTATTTACGTATATATATATTTATTACGAAGACGAATAAACATATTATGTCACGATCGATAACTAAAAGTAATCACGTAAACTACGTAACGCGTAAACATGAATATTAGACACGTTTATTCTTATTACGTATAATTAAATTAATACGACAAGTACTACGCAAATTAATATTACTTTTAACACATGAACTTATTACAAGATATTTCACGGCATAATTTATACGAGAAACCGAGTATGTATTAAATTAAATGCGTACGTTTTATTAAACGAATAACACAAACGCATAAGAGTAAAGTTTGGGGTGTTTTAGACAAGAAAAGAAGAGGAAGGACTTGGGCTCTAGGCCCAAGTGTATGTTTCGGCTTATACAAATAAACAGACGGGGGTGCTTGTTTTTTTGTTTTCCTTTTTCTGCCGACACAAAAACATAAAACAGAAACCCTAAAAAGGAAAAACAAAGGAGCCGCATATATTTTGTGTTTTCTTCTTCTCTGCCGCGACCCACACCAAGGAAACAAGAAGAAGGGTTCGAGGGTGGATCCTAGAAGAACAAGGGATTCGTTTGTTTGTTAAACCCTAAACAAAACGTAAGTAATTAAACCCTAATCTCGTTTTTATTTTGTTCCTCTTGTTAATTAATCAAGAACGCGATTTTAAGAATCAATGGCATGTTAAAACGAAGTATATATATATATATAAAGGGGGGTCAATCGGGGTTGCTGTTTTCGTTTGGCACACAAACCGAGACTCATATGGGTCTCGGTGGTAAACAAATCCCACCAGCCGTAACCCTAACTAGGGTTTTGGCTTGGTTTTACTCGAGCAGGGGGATCAGCGAACGAGCAGGGGGAACCACTGGCTGCGGCCAATGGTGTTTATCGTTCTAGCAGTGGGAACCGGCTACTGTCGGTGGCACCATCACCACTGCCAGTGGTAACTGGCAGTGTAAGGGGGTGTTTGGTTTTTGGTTTAACAGAATGTTAAGGGTGCGTTTGGCAGTGGGTAATAACCTGAAGTTAAGGGGCTGTTTGGTTCGGCTTAATTATAATACATAACACGAGTTTCACTTTTAAATTAATAAGACACGGGTTCGGTTTTCGACGCATTTTAATAAAATAATACAAGAGTACGTGTTATTATTTTTACAAGTTAATTAGCTTTACATGTTTATTTATTTTACAAGGTAAATTAAATAAATACAATACGACTTGTAATTACAAGATTATCTATTTACAAGTTAATTAAATTAGGTTAACATGCTAGATAATTAATTTAATTAAAACATGGACTTAGGTTCATTATTATTAATTAATAATACATAATTTTAACCTAAGTAATTATTTGTTTAAATTAGACTAAATAATTAATTAATTATTAAAACCATGACTTATAATTAATTAATTCCCATAACTTAGGTTATATTAATATAATTAATAATACATGTTTTAGCCTAAGTATTTGTATTTTATTTAATTAAATCACATTATATTTAATTAAATACTTTTAACCTATAGTTTATTTAATTTACATGAAATAAATATTAAACTATACATTATATCATATGACTTAGAAATAATCATGAAAACACTTAGGCTTATATACTTAGCTTATTTAACCAGCTTATTTCTAATTATGGAAACTTTCTATTTTTAGAAACTTACTTAAATAAGGCAGCTGATCTATTTATGGAAACTTTCTATTTTTGGAAACTTTCTATTTTAGGGAACCTGCTATTTTTGGAAAGTTACTTATTATTACACAGTAAGTATAATAATACATGAAATACTAGAAATACTTAATCAGAGTAAACAGAATATAAGATAAACACAGTTTAAGGCTTTAAACAGTAAAACATGATAAGAACATATAAAATAAGCTAAGACATGACATAAAACCAGCTACGTATTTAGTAAGCAGATACTTATTCATGTATGTATTTATGTAGCACTAGTGATACGGAAGTAGGATTCCTCTCAGTTCGTCTTCTTCGTTCACTGGACATAAGGTACGGATTCCCGTCCTTTCAGTATGGACATTCTTTCCTTATTAGGATTCCCCGTATGCAGCCAACTGTTTTCCTATAGAATAAGTTATGTGTTTGATTGCTTATGTTTAATTAAGAATACCTATAGCCATATACATGCATGACCAGTTTCACCTAATTATGGAGGTACCATAACCATAACATTAGAGGCACTGATGTTATGACTTCACCACGGCGGAGTGATTGCTCGTGGCGTCCCTTCAGTTTTGGCCACTTATTTATATTTATCATGTGGGGCGTATGGGTGCATCCTAGTTACATGTTTTCAGTCAGGATTTCATAGTGAATGTGGTGTGTGCCTTGCGTCCTTCACAAGGAGCTGATCCCTCCTACCCAAACAAGTATATTTAATTAGAGGCAGCCCCTCTAATTTGCATGATGAGGTCATCCCTCCAAGTATTCATGCACTGTGGATTTTCATGACCTATATTGGCTAATGGTAAAATATGTTAAACATTTTTCATAAGATAAACATAAGGCTTTTCAAACTATAAAACCAGTTTTATGAACATGTTCCAGGTTTTCCAGGACTAATACATTTCCGCTGCTTTTAAGTCTTTATCATGTTTTAGTCATCTACACTATGTCTATATCCGTGCACTGAGCGTTTTGCTCAGCCGTTACTTTCCTTTCCATTTCCCAAAACGGCAGGTACCCTAGGAAAGACTCGAGCATTTGGAGGACGTGCATAGGATGGAAGCTGCTAGAGACTTCTTTTCCTTTTTGCCTTCATATACTTATGCTTGTTTAGTCTTTCATTCATTTCTTTTGCTTTATTATGTTTTGGGCTTATGTTGGGAACCGATGTTTGATTCCGGTTATCCCTATGGTCATGTAATGTTTTAGACATTTATCCTTGTATGCTTTGATGACACGCCATAATTACGCGTGACATTCCATTTATCAAAATGGGGTGTTACATGCTTGGTGGTTGTTGATCAAAGTTTGAGGCTTTGGATCCAATGGTAAGTCAATTTCTCAACTTTACAATTTATTAAGCCTTAATATGCTATTGCTTATTCATGTTAGCTCATTTGCTTATTTTTTATTTTTGATAGCTCTCTTTACTGCTTATTTGCTTAGTTGATGGTCTGCTTTGTTTAATTGTTTCTTTATTAAATTTTCATAATTTGGTTTTGTTTATTCTGCCTATCAAACTCATGTTCTTTATAGCCAAACTTTCTGTCTTAAGCTTTTGGTTAAGTGTTAAGTTTGATTGTTTCTCAGTGACAAGGTTAGAAATTGTTGACTTCAGCCTTCACATCTCACACAAATTGAAAAAAAATATAAAAAAAAGAAGAGTGTTTTTTTGTGTTTTTCTGTCAGTTAAGAATCTATGGGCATAAGCTTAGTAGTGTCTAGATCTGCTTGTTTTAGGACGTTAGTATTGATTAGAGTTTAAGTTTGCTTCTATCGCTTATATTAGGATCATTTTAGCTTGTCTCGATAATTAGATACCCATAAAATCAGAAAAAGAAAAATAGGAGTAGATTCAAGTTTCTGCTATCTTATAGCAGAGTTGAATAGCAATTTCTTTGAGTGTTAGTCTAAGTTTGTATTAATGTACTTGATTTGAGGTTTTTAGAAGATCTTTATTGTTGCTTCTAGGATGGTCATCGCTTTGTTCATATTTGTCGCTCTCTAGGCTGCACTTTGGCACTTTGGTTGAACGTGCAGCTTGTTTGCATTTGCTTTAAGGATTCAAGTCCCTAAGTTCTGTTATTAGGTAGTTTATGTTACACAATTTTGATGTTTTGAATAAATCTTGAGGTAGCTTATTGTAGGTGGCTTAAAAATCAGTCCAAGCTCACCAAATCACCAAACACATCAGCAACTTTAAGTTGTTGTGTGCTTGGTCTGCACAGTTAGTGCTTTTAGGGGTTTAGATTAGATTTTGTTGACGTGAAACTTAGTAATAGGTTAGACTTAGATTGGTTTTAGTTTAGATAGCTGGTATCCAGGATTTGGGGTTCTTGGTGGCCTCTAAACTAGCTTATAAACTCATTGTTGTGCACCATTAGCCACCAGACTATCCATTTTTGTCTCTTTTCGCTGATATTTGCTAATCTGTGGGTGATTTTGTGTCTTTAATTGTGTTTTTATTTGCATATTTGTGTTTGTGTTAGACTCCCTACAACCAACTGGTTGTAGGGGCGCCGTTTGTGCCCAAAAACAGCAAGAAAACAGCTCAAAACGACTCAAAACGAGCCCCCAAAAAAAACCATCAGCAAGTTATTGGGCAAGTTGTCTGATATCCCTGTGTTTGCTGTGTTGTCCGATATCGTACAAAACTGATATTGGGCAACACCTTTCTCTGGTAGGATCTTGGACAACACAGAAGTAGTCCACATTGGGGTACTTTGGGGTATTTTTGTTTTTAACCATTTTCTTTCGTTTTTTTAACTTTTTCATTTTTCCCTTGTTAATTTAGTTAAACAGGATTTTTAGACAAATAAAATTTATTTTTATCATTATTTTATTAATTTTTATCATTATTTTAGTTAAAATTATTTTTAGCCTTTAAAAAATAGAAATATAGTTTTTAAAATTTAGGAAAAATACTTTTTAGTCTTTAAATAGTATAAGTGAGTTATTAGTTCATTAAAATAATATTTTGGGATTTTTGTTAATTATATTTAGTTTTAGGGCTTTAATTAGCATTAAAAATTGAATATTTAATTAATAAAAGGCTTTAAAATTTATTTATTGGATTTTTATTCTTATTTATATTATTTTAGACTTAGTTTTAACTTTTAATTAATTTTTAAGTTTAATTTTTAATTTTGTCACGTTTTACGTATTTACGTTCGCGTTTTACGTCAATTCGTCGTAGTGTAATCGTAATCGTAGCTCGTCTTTAATTTTTCTCTCTTAACCCAAAAACGTCACTAATCCAAACTTTGATTTTACATATTGGCACACTTAATTCACACACCTCCTTCGAGAACGAACCCGCATTTATTCGGTTTTACGTTTTTCCTAAAGCGTAAGACTTAATACTTGCCGCTCATACGCGTTTTTCCTAAAACGTGTAAGAAAATCCTACATCAATTTGGCGCCGCTGCCGGGGAGGTGTTTTTAGTGTGCCATTATTAGTATCGTGTTTGTGTGAGTAGTTCGTTTTTGCTTTTCATTTTTTGGAAAGCGTAAATATCGTACATACTCATTTTTGTTATTTTTCTCTAATATATTATAGTATCCAAATAAATCGTGTTTAGTTTTCCTAAACTAAACACACAACAATCTTTTTACTATATTGTAGATATCCCATTATCGTTTTCGTTTTTCTTGTGAATATATTGCTATATTGTACTACGTAGAACAATAAATATACAAGTACTCCAAAAGCGTGAAAACGCAACCTTGATTCGGGATTTCATCACTCGATCATTGTATTCGAATCTAAAGCAAAGGTTTAAAGGCAAAATAGATAAATACTTTCGTGAGGCTTAATTTCAATTAACACAAACTATAAGGTGGGTATAAGGCGGTTGTATTTCACGACCTAAGGGAAAAAGGCTCCTAAGTGCTTAGCGCCGCCTTGTTTCCCCCGCTTGCTTGTGCGTGTTTTGAGAAAGAGGGCCAATCGAGGGTTTGCCGCCCAAGTATTATCTATGTATCATATATATTTGCTTGTTTTCAAGATTAAACCATCTTGAACGTTTTGGTGTTCCACTAACGTTCTAAAGTCATCGAAGGCGTTCACTTCACGTGATCGTTTTCATTGAGGCTCCTTTAATTGAGAAATCGATTCGAGGAGAGATTTGTAGATTTGAGTCTACGTAATACACAAAAAATCCAAAAAAATTTAAAAAACCAATAAAAAACCAAAAAAATTAAAAAATCGAAAAGCCGCAAAAAGAATATTCTTTGCTACCTCCCATTCTACGCTTAGTGCATGCGCACTCGATCGAAGGATTATTCTAATTCTAGCGACGCTTCGAATTGACGCAATCGTAATCGAAGGAATCGACAACGTAGACGAGATTTAGAAACCGACGTTCCTAATATCGTTGTTGAAGAAACCGTAGACGAGAAGGCTGACAATCGTTCGATGATGGAATTACTCCAAGCACCCACCGAGGGTTATGGAGACGCGATCGTAATTCCCGCTATCGAAGCGGAGAATTTTGAGATTAAGAGCGGAATGCTTTTGTTAATCCAAGCTACGAAGTTTCGAGGTCGTGAAGCCGATAATCCTCACGACCACATTTGGAATTTTGATCTTCTTTTGGCCACGAGCAAGTTTAAGAACGTCGACGCCGATGTCGTCAAGCTTATGCTTTTTCCGTACTCACTCGATGGTGCCGCCAAGGATTAGTACGAGAAAGAGCCACCTAATTCCATAATTACGTGGAAGGATCTCGTTTCCAAATTCGTTAATCATTTTTTCCCACCGTCTAAGACGACGTTTTTCAAAAATGAAATTACGAGATTTGAGCAAAAACCGAATGAATCTTTTAGAGACGCGTGTGATCGTTTTAAGGAACTGCTTAGGCATTGTCCTCACCATGGATTTTCCGAGTTGCACCAAATCGATACGTTTTACAACGGTCTTAGTTTTCAAGAACAAGATTAGTTGAATTCCGCCGCCGGTGGCAACTTTTTGTGCAAAACTCTGAAAGACGCTTTAAGGATTATCGAGAATCGATCCAAGGTTTACCAACTCCGCAACGCACCGAGTGTTGCCAATGTCGCCAATGTTAGTAGTTCTAATCGCGACATTGAGAGGGTTGATGCGAAAGTCGATAAGTTGACGAATGTGTTTACGTCTTTTCTCGTTGAGATGTAAAAGAAAGACGCTCCCGCTACGGTGAAAGCGGTTGAGGTTTCGTGTACGTTTTCTGGTGGACCTCATAATTATTATGAGTGTGCGGCTACGGATGGCCAAACGTCGAATGTGAGTGCGTTAAATGGAAACAACAATTTTTAAAATCAAAATAACGCGGGTCCATCACAACAAGGCAATTATAACCAAGGCAACAATTTTTCGAATCAAAACTGTAACAATTTTCAAGGAAATAATCAACAAGGAAATTTTTCGAATCAAAATCAAGGTAGTAATTTGAATTGGCAAAACCGAGATAACAACAACAATCAAAACTCGAGTTTTCAAAACAACAACAATCAAGGTAACAATTTTTCGAGTGGTAATCAAGGAAATTTTCAAAGAAACAATCAAAACCAAGGGAACTTTAATTCTAATCAAAATAGTTCGTCAAACGATTTTCAAAATTACATGAAAACGAATGAGGCTAATATGAGACGATTAGAGGGAGAAATTGGTACTTTGAAAAACAATTTTTCTAATACTTTGAAACTTCAAAACACGAAGATTGAGCAAGGACAAATTGACATTAAAAAGATGTTTTCGGATATTATGAACAAAGCCTCGGGTGCTTCATCGAGTTCGTTACCTAGTGACACCGTTGTAAATCCGAAGGAACAATGTAAAGTCGCCTCGTCTCGTGAGAAAGGTCGTGTGATTACCCCTTACCTTGATGGATTTAGAGTTGTTCCTTCTTCTCAACCCTCGACTTCTAAGACGTCTTATTGTTCGAAAGTCGATGGGGTGAACGCGGCGACCAAGGAAAGAGTGCACACCCTCGTGTACCTCAAATTCCATCCACGGTTCAAAAAGAGAGCTTTACCGACCTTACCAAAGTAACCCTTGAGAAACTTGTGCTTCAATCCTTCTTAAAAAACTCAAAAGGCATATGCCGAGAAAGGAAGAGGATCCGGGCCAATTTCTATTACCTTGTGATTTTTCCAAGATTGAGGGATGTTTAGCCCTTGCCGATTTAGGTGCTAGCATCAATATCATGCCTCATTCTCTTTGGAAATTGATGAGATTGCCTTCACTTACCCCCACAAACATGACTATCGAGCTTGCAAATTGTACACCTTTAATACCAACTGGAATAGCCGAGGATGTCTACGTTATAGTTAGAAAGTTTGTTTTTCCCACGGATTTCGTTATATTCGATTACGAGTGTGACCCTAAATGTCCCATTATTTTAGGCCGACCATTTTTATCGACGGCTCTAACCGTAATCGACGTTCACGAGGGGAGAGTTACTATGAGATATTAGGAGGATAAAATGGACTTTTTCACGAGTAAATCCCAAGTGTCTTATGATAATGAAAAAATCGAGGTTTCAAAACCTAATGTTTCTAAACCTAATGATTTCAAAATGTTCACTTTAGCGGAAAGAATGAGGCTTAATGCATGTTTTAAAAAATTAAGAAGAACGGTTTTAAAGATGAGGATTTTAATGATAAAGAATACATGTACCTAATTCAAAAGGGTATGTGTAAATTTATGAATGAAAAATCACTTTGGGATGCATTCGATGAAACAAGTGAAATACCAATTCCAAAGGGCGACGTTAGTGCCATCACGACAATGACCAAAATGGGCTCGTCTTCACCACCTCGAAGGACCACGTCTTTGAGGCTTCAACTTCTAACTCCATCGAAGTGCCTCCTTTTCCTAGCCCAACACCCGTTGAGGCGAAAGGTTTTATCGACATCGATCCTCTCGTCTTAGAAAAGTCACCTAAGCATAGTCATTCGACTTGTAAGACCATGGTTGTGAGGGCTCACATCGACTCTTTCTTTGACGATGACGATGGCGATTTTGCCGAGATTGATCACGTACTTCGAAATCCACATGCAATTTTTGATTCTCCCAAAAAGACCTCTTCTCATGTGAAGTACGATGATTACGAGTTTGATCCCGAGATTGAGGAAATCATTGAACGAGAGCTAGCTCTTTTGCCTCCACTTCCACCTACAAGTGAGGTTGATCTTTCCAAAATCGAGGGTGAACTAAATGAGTTGGAACGTCTTATTTTCGATGACGAACCAACTCATGTGACCACCAAAAATCCAATTCTCGAGGATTTACCTAATCAACACTCCTCAAATGAGAATTACGTTTACCACATTCGTGAGGATTTAACTTATCAACAATCCCCACAAATGAATGATGGTTTCGTGCTTGATCGTAATCTTTTCGAGAGAGTTTCTAAGATACTCAAGGAGGGGAATGACAAACCTTGGTTTGACAAACCTATCTTTGATGAAGAAATCGATAAGATCGACGTTCATGAGGATGACGAGTATGTTGACCCCGAGGGGGCGGTGTTCTTTATTGACAAACGTTTTGAGAACTTATATAATCCACCAACCCCCTAACCGCGACTTAAATGTGAGGATTTTTAGCGCGTCTAATTTTGAATTTGACACGCCAAATATTTTCGACATCATAAAATCGGGTTTTCATAAAGAGTTTTTAAATGATGAAAAAGGAAAAGATTTAAAAATGTTTTAAAAGATTTTTATACAAGTTTAAATCCGTCATCACCGCGTTATATGAGTGCTACCACCTCGTCTACTCCTTTTGACGATGGTGTGTGTGGATCTAGTGTGGGGGAAGCCCCTTATGTTCCTTGACATTTCTCCACCGAGGACGATATTTACGATCCCGGAATTGCTTGTAAAGGTAAATCTCGGTATTCCACCGATGCAATAAATGGAAAACAAATTCATTTGCTTGGTGTGAGTCTACCTCGAGTAGCTCATAAGTTTCACTTACCCATTGCCCCACCTTTCTACTTCTCATCTCTTTTCTTCTACCCCTTTGGGGTTGTTTTACTATCGATTGGAGTGGCGTTGTTTCGTCTTTCATCCGAAAATGAAGACGCTATCTTTGACCCCGGTATACGTTTATCGGGTTTTTAAAGTACTCCACGTAATTTTGGGCATTGTTTATCATGTAAGCCCCACCAAAAATGACCAAACCATGATTATCCCTAAATGATCACATTTATGGGGATTCGAGTCGAGCTTTTGACTCAGTTATCAAAAACAAGGTGCCTCGTGGGGGATTCTCATGCGTATCCTTGTAAATATTATCGCTTTCTTAGTTAATGTAACGAGGGGACTTGTGCTCTTCCAACCTTTGTTTCGTGGTTGTTTGTGATTGTGATTCATTAGGTTCATCGTCATCATTGAAGCCTCTCGTGTTCGTTTTATGGATCACTCGAGCTTCGATTGTTGCCTTTGGAGATTCCGATATCCGATGATATCCTTTTATGTTCTAACGTTTACCTTATTAGCATAATTCATAAACGGCTTTTAGGTTATTCGTTTTACCCTTTCCATGCTCGAGATTAAGCATTCGACTTCGTCTCTAGTATGGGGGTGTTTTCACCCCCTAGACTCGAAACATTGAGGACAATGTTTAGTTTTAGTATGGGGGTGAGTAGATACTTCACCTTGATTACGTCAACACGCAATCCAATATTCATCTTTTTGTTATCGTTTTCTTGCAAATAAGGCTAAAAATTGCCAAATTTTAAAATTTTCTTGTTTTTCATAAGTGTTTAAGACACGAATGTAGGTTTTCTGATGGTGAGAATAAGAGTAATTTTTGACTCTACCGTGCGTGTTGAGCACTTAGCTTCGATTCCTTAACTTTTTAGGCTAAGTCTCTTAAATGAGGACGAGAAATGATAGAGTTATTTATAAGTCTCGTAATCTTTCACGATCTCATGTGTAGTAATTATTAGCTTATTCTCCCCACGCTTTTGTATAATAAATTGTTAATAAATATTGGTTTATCGGTTTAGTCACTATTGTTGGTTTCTAATTTGTTTTAGTAGCTTCCATGTAATTAAATTGGGAAAACATTAAGGTATCGTCAGCATCACGGTTTTGAAGTATTGGCACCCGAATAATCGAAAGCTTCACCTAATAATAAGATTTCAAGTGCTCACCTAAATTAAGCAAAAATTTGAAGCTCACAAGGTCGAAAAATCTATGCCCAAATTGAAAGTGAATCAAGCCTTAATCTTTGAAGCATTAAAGATCCAAAATTCGCCTTAGCGTGAGGATATACGTCTTTGGCCATAATAAAACCACCGATGATGGAGGATAATAAAAGGCAAGGCAAGACCGAAGTCATAATAAAAGCTCCATGGCGGAGTTGAATAAAAGATGGAGGTAAACCTATGATAATAAGGCCCTTCCATTAGGGGGCATATAAAAGTCTTGGTAATAAGTCTCATGTTCAAAACCGTTATAAAATCGTGTTTATCGATCCTTCTTGTTGACTTAATTTTTTGACATCGTTGTCTATTAGGATGAATTATTAATTCGATGATTCTGGTTACACCGTTAAGACTCTATTTTTAGACTTATTCTCTATACACGCATAAGTCAATGATGTATCCTCGTGATCATTAAGACAAAATAAAATATAAGAGATACCAAGTAGGAATAAGGGAGTTTAGGTTCGTAATTAACACTCATGAGATATGATCGTGTTGCTAACTTATAATAACAATGATCTCGTTACACGCTTAGCATGGAATTGGGTGAAAATCAAGGACGGCGAAATTATTTCTAATGAAGCATTCACGTGTTCTTATTCGTTGACCCTAAAAGTCACTTTATCGTGATGAAAACAATACATTATGTCTAAAACACGTGTAGTAGTTTATTTAAATTTATGTCTTCAATAAATGTCATCAGAAAAATGAATTTTGGAAGTACTATGATACTTAATTCTAGCATTGCGTGGGGACACAGCAATGGTTTAGTATGGGGGAGTGATGAGACTACAATTATACATAGTCTCATCGTCCAAATCGGGCTTAAAATGCTTAAAATATCATCAAAATACCCAAAAATATGTTTGTGTTTGTTCATTGTGTATTTTAGGTAGGGATATCGTGAAATCAACAAAAGATCACAAGAATGAAGCAAAAACGAACACGGGAAACGAAGCCGCACAAAGAACCGGATCCGAATCATGAATTTCCAAAAAAGTCCTTCAAGTTTGAATATTTGTCAAGATTGGTCCCTCAACTTCTGAAGACTTGTCACTTTTGACCCTTGTAAATCTTTAAAATTACAAGTATAGTTCTTAAGTTTCAAGAATATGCATGAATGGCCCTTGAAGATAACTTAAATTGCAAGAATGAACCTTATGCAAAGTTGTTGCAAACCATTGTGCCAATTATGACAACTTGGTCATAGTTATAACAAAGGATTTGGAATTTTTAAGCTGATGATAAGCTAATGCCAAGTTTTTGTGAGATGGGGGCCAATTTAGCCAATACCATAATCCTAAACCTGGTCAACACCCAGTCAAACTATCCAAACCCTATATTATAATCACCCAAACCCGTCTCTTACCCGGTCCAAGCCCAAATACCACGTCACCCAATCAAAACCTATGTTTAATATCATCTTTTTATTAATAAATATATATTAACCCTCCTTTTTCCCTCCTAAACACCACTGTTTATTATCACCATCACTAAAACCCTAGCTCCTAATTAACAACTCGTATGCAAGGGGTTTTCCCCCTATTTGTCCAGGTCACTAATTAACTCAACCCTAAACCAAACCCCACCTCTCAAACATCACCCCGTGACCTGTGGAACCCCCCCCCCCCCTCCCCCTCACAGCTACCAAACTCACATGATGGAAGAACAAGACAAACGAATGACAAAGAATCAATGGCTAGCACACTTTTCTTGGTCCCTAAGGAGTTTTCAACGACCAAGATCAAGAGACACCATCAACATCATCACATGGACTATCTTGACCCATTTTTGAAAATCAAGACCATCAAGGGCAGTTTTGGATTTTTATAGATTAGAGTTTATTGTTTGTATTTGTTCTAGATAGATCATAGGAGTAGTATAAATAGGACCATTGCCTGTAATGGTTCCTTTGTTTCAACATATTGTAAACTACCCTTCTTTTCAAATAGTTAAAGTAATTGGAAGGCCTTGTAGTTTTTTGTGTTCCATATTTACTGTTTTCTTTAAATTTATGCAAGTTTGTTTACTTAAAAGTCATTTACCTTTCTTGGAACAATTTACTTTCCAAGTTCATTTTACAACAAAATCAGTATTTTTGGTTTTGGATCACTATAGCATAAGCTACTACCTCATCTTATTGACAACAAGTTGAGTTAGTAGGCTTATTAGGTAGGTTACTTTCTGTTTTCAATATTACAAGAAGGAGTGGGGTAAGTTTTTTCAAGTTTGGTTCAGGTTTTCTTGGGTTGCAAAAAGCCAGTAAGCTACTTTGATGAGCTCCGTGACAAAGAGTTGGTTGAGGGAAGGTTTTTTGAGTTTTTGTTGAAGTTTTTGGAAAGCTGTTGGGGTTCTCATTTATCTAGCAACTGGTTTCAAGTTTTGAAGAGTTTTGGTTTCTAGGTGCTTAGTTGGATAAGCTGGTTTATGGGTGAATGATCTGGTTGAATAAGCTTAAGAGCTTTTCGGGTGTAAATAACATGTGGGATAGTGAGTAGAGGTGCTTGATGGTTGTTGATCAAAGTTTGAGGCTTTGGATCCAATGGTAAGTCAATTTCTCCATTTTACAATTTATTAAGCCTTAATCTGCTATCGCTTATTCTTGTTAGCTCATTTGCTTATTTGTTATTTTTGATAGCTCTCTTTACTGTATATTTGCTTAGTTGATGGTCTGCTTTGTTTAACTGTTTCTTTATTGAATTTTCTTACTTTAGTTTTGTTTATTCTACCTATCAAACTCGTGTTCATTATAGCCAAACTTTCTGTCTTAAGCTTTTGGTTAAGTGTTAAGTTTGATTGTTTCTCAGCGACAAGGTTAGAAATTGTTGACTTCAGCCTTCACATCTCACACAAACTGAAAAAAAATATAAAAAAAAGAAGAGTGTTTTTTTGTGTTTTTCTATCAGTTAAGAATCTGTGGGCATAAGCTTAGTAGTGTCTGGATCTGCTTGTTTTAGGACGTTAGTATTGATTAGAGTTTAAGTTTGCTTCTATCGCTTATATTAGGATCATTTTAGCTTGTCTCGATAATTAGATACCCATAAAATCAGAAAAAGAAAAATAGGAGTAAATTCAAGTTTCTACTATCTTATAGTAGAGTTGAATAGCAATCTGTTTGAGTGTTAGTCTAAGTTTGTATTGATGTACTTGATTTGAGGTTTTTAGAAGATCTTTATTGTTGCTTCTAGGATGGTCATCGCTTTGCTCATATTTGTCGCTCTCTAGGCTGCACTTTGGCACTTTGGTTGACGTGCAGCTTGTTTGCATTTGCTTTAAGGATTCAAGTCTCTAAGTTCTGTTATTAGGTAGTTTATGTTACACAATTTTGCTGTTTTGAATAAATATTGAGGTAGCTTATTGTAGGTGGCTTAGAAATCAGCCCAAGCACACCAAATCACCAAACATATCAGCAACTTTAAGTTGTTGTGTGCTTGGTCTGCACAGTTAGTGCTTTTAGGGGTTTAGATTAGATTTTGTTGACGTGAAGCTTACTAATAGGTTAGACTTAGGTTGGTTATAGTTTAGATAGCTGGTATCCAGGATTTGGGGTTCTTGGTGGCCTCTAAACTAGCTTCTAAACTCACTGTTGTGCACCATTAGCCACCAGATTGTCCATTTTTGTCTCTTTTCGCTGATATTTGCTAATCTGTGGGTATTTTGTGTCTTTAATTGTGTTTTTATTTGCATATTTGTGTTTGTGTTAGACTCCCTACAACCGACTGGTTGTAGGGGTGCCGTTTGTGCCCAAAAACAGCAAGAAAACAGCTCAAAACGAGCCCCCAAAAAAGTCATCAACAAGTTACTGGGCAAGTTGTTCGATATCCCTGTTTTGCCGTGTTGTCCGATATCGTACAAAACTGATATTAGGCAACACCTTTCTCTGGTAGGATCTTGGACAACACAGAAGTACTCCGCATTGGGGTACTTTGGGGTATTTTCGTTTTTAACCATTTTCTTTCGTTTTTTTTATCTTTTTCATTTTTCCCTTGTTAATTTAGTTAAAATAGGATTTTTAGAAAAATAAAATTTATTTTTATCATTATTTTATTAATTTTTATCATTATTTTAGTTAAAATCTATTTTTAGCCTTTAAAAATAGAAAAATAGATTCTAAAATTTAGGAAAAATACTTTTTAGTCTTTAAATAATATAAGTTAGTTATTAGTTCATTAAAATAATATTTTGGGCTTTTTGTTAATTATATTTAATTTTAGGGCTTTAATTAGCATTAAAAATTGAATATTTAATTAATAAAAGGTTTTAAAATTTATTTATTGGATTTTTATTCTTATTTATATTATTTTAGACTTAGTTTTAATTTTTAATTAATTTTTAAGTTTAATTTTTAATTTTGTCACTTTTACGTATTTACGTTCGCGTTTTACGTCAATTCGTCGTAGGGTAATCGTAATCGTAGCTCGTCTTTAATTTTTCTCTCTTAACCCAAAAATGTCACTAATCCAAACTTTTATTTTACATATTGGCACACTTAATTCACACACCTCCTTCGAGAACGAACCCACATTTATTCGGTTTTACGTTTTTCCTAAAGCGTAAGACTTAATACTTGCCGCTCATACGCGTTTTTCCTAAAACGTGTACGAAAATCCTACATCAGTCCTCTTCTCGACAGGCTTCGCAGGAAAGGGGGCAGATGCAGGGTTCATCCTCACGAACCAGGGTGACATAGAAATCACGTATGCATTGCTGTTTGACTTTCCCACCACCAGCATGGAAGCAGATTTCGAGGCCCTCATAGCAGGTCTCAGATTTGCGCTAAGAATGGACATGAAGCACCTAATGGCCTACACATACAACCCTCTGGTGCCAAGTAGAGTCAACCGGTCATGCGAGCCACGAGGGCATGTGCTAATCAAGTATACGAAAAAGATACGGGACATGACGGCACGGTTCGCAGAATTTGCTATACGAAGGGTTGTAGAAGAGGAGGACGAAATCTCGGTGGACATGGACCAACTTTCAATTGTAAAATTGGATAAGCCTCCTGGTCACGTTCTAGTCGATTTTATCTTGCACAAAAATGTGAGTGCGGACATGGAGTCACCAACATGGATGACACCCATTCGAAAGTTTTTGTCACATAACAAACTGCCAAGCAGCAGAAGGAAGGCTAGGCAGATATAGGTGCGAGCTAGGAACTTTAAAATTGTCAAAGGAACGATGTACAGACAAACAGGTAAAGGTCGGATGTTGCAATGCTTAGCACCAGATCAAGCGCGGGCAGTAGTGGAAGCCGCGCACAGAAGAGTGTGTCCTCGCGGCCCGGTAGCTATGGTTGAGGAAGTCACTCGCTCAGGGTACTTTTGGCCATTTGTACATAAGGATGCTCGTAAAAGAGTGGTGCGTTGTCAGAGATGTCAAGCGGACTCAAGACGTAGGACGAATTCTAACATGATTACTGGCCCACTCTCAACCAAAGGCGCAGAGGAAGGAGGACTACTCTCAAAGCTGGGGCGTACTCTGGGTTCCCTAGCAACGTCAATTGGAAATATGGCGCGACACGCGGCAACGCTGCTCCCGACCAAAGGTAACCACCAACAGTAGCACAGGGGAGCAGTCGTCCTCGCAGCCAGGATAACTCCACATACCATGCGGCAGCGGGATCGTATGGGCGTACTACCAGCAGCACGAAGCACAAAACGGCACGATCAGGCAAGCAAAGGATCCTCACAGACTAGGAAGAGGGCGCATGGCTATGCGGAATCGCTATCTAGCCCTACAAGAAGTGAGTTGAGAGGAAACCAGAA
Source organism: Glebionis coronaria (assembly GCA_025667525.1). NCBI lineage: Eukaryota > Viridiplantae > Streptophyta > Magnoliopsida > Asterales > Asteraceae > Glebionis > Glebionis coronaria. Next base: position 178,599,288 of record CM046874.1, read on the forward strand.
TTGTGGATGATATTCTCCCTGAGATATTGCATAGTTAGCATGGACCATCCCCTTGGCTACTACTAGCCCCAATAAGGATCCATGTATTTTTTCTTTATTGTCGTTTTTTTAGGGTTTCCTTTTTTGTTATTTCAACATTGGCAAAAATATGAATAAAATGTTGCGGTTCCTAACTAGCTCCGCAGCCCAAATAAATCTTTTTCTTTTTTATCTTTTATGCATAAGAGTGTTGTTTCTTCTCTGATATATATATGTTTGGCCTTCCAGTGTACATGTACAATAAACGTTTCCCTGTGAAATAAGAGGACTAAGTTTACCCTACTAATTAAACTTGTCGTGTAAGAAGGATGCACCCCCAACGGCACCGGATCAGGTATCCTTTGTTAGGAAGCTTCCCACAAGACATTGTGGTCAGTGTAGCAATCCGCATACTTTATGACGAATATGCACAAGACACGGTGTGCACGCCTAACAAACTTGTCATTCTCTATGACATTACTTATGGTAGTAGTGGCAGGACCACATGTAATGACTTTCGACTCGCCCATAAGTTTAGAGTCGCACTCCCATGAGTGTACTCACAAACAGGCGTTCTGTCTCACACAGACGTGAATACAGACACCTGGACCCACGTATATAAAAAAGAACGTAAACATAGCGCAGGACGCTAGGTATTGGCAAACAAGCAGGTTGACATAAATAATATACAAATTCTTTAAAAGTTATTGTGCGTAATTAGTACAAGACAAATGGTAAAGAAAGGTGCCCTCTATAGAAGGTCGTTCGCCAAAAGTGACCTCTTCAACCTGCGGTGCGCAGGGTTCAATGACGCGGAGTGCTGTGCCCATGCCTCCTTCATACATTGCAGCACGCGAGTCTGGTACACGTCGATGGAAGGCAGGCTAACTGGTACACCATCGGATCGACTAGGATGTGCCAAACCTAAGCCAATAGCGACACCTTTAGTTGAAGTCCGGTTCTTCTTTGCAACGCGTCTCACGTGTTGTTTCAGCTTGACTTCCAGCGAGATCATTATTGGCGCACCAGAGATGTAGATAGGGACCTGTAGTTGCGAAACATCCGGTTTAGCTAGGGCAGGGGACCTTCTTCTGTTTTATCTGTGCGATGACTTGCTAATGTAAGGCCGGCCATGGTCACACTTATAGGAAAATCCTGGTCTTTCTCAAGGCGGTCTATGATGAGCAGCGGGAGGCCTTCCAGTCTGTGGAATGCAGCATCAAAGAGTTCTTGCGCGTACCGGGAGTAAATTTCACTACCCTCCAGGGGTCTGGTTAGTAGCTTTTCCTCCAGGGCGCGCTCCATGGCGAGGCTTTGTCCTAGTAGTCGTGCAACATCGAAGATATCCCTAATCACTTTATGAAGGTGGGGCTGCTCCATGAAACTTTTCGCAGCCAATGGCAGGCCATGCTTTATTAACCAACGATTCTCTGCGCGCATGGAGGTGAGATGTGGATAAAGCTCTTTATCAAAATCGGTGCTCATATACTTCAAGATCTCGGATTTCTTAGCCATATCTTTTTGGCAATTGGCAACAAATATGTTACAGTTTGAAGTAAGGGCACTCATACCTCCTTCCAGCTTCGACATAGCCTAGCGATTTTCATCCTCTTGCCTCACACGCAAGCAGCGCTCGCGTTCTATAAGGTCCGATAATGTTGCCTTTTCATCCTCCAAATATTGGATGGATCCGGCATTTATGTTGTATGTAGCGCGTAAACCTGTAAGTTCGCACTTGGCAATGGCGAGTTTGCGATCTTTTTGCTCTGATGCCTGGTGGACCTTTTGATTTGCCCGTGCCACTTGCTCTAATCGCTGGTATACCTTCTTTTTCAAATGCTCAACTATAGTTATTTCTTGTGAAATAACTGTATCCAACTCTCTCATTAGTGTTGTGGCGGGCATTTCCTGCAAGTGTTGTGCGCGGCCATGGGGAGTTAAGTGGTGGCAAAAATCCTCGCATGCAGTTGCGCAGTCCAGAACGCATGAGTGGGTGCACTTCCAGGAAGGAACAAATTTGGTAGACTTCGAGGTACTTGCACCAACTTTGGTGTTGCGACTTGGGAGTTGCACATTTAATACCCTACGAGTGTTAGGAAAGTGCACTCATTATCTAATTTGAATAAAGGATCGGGAGTGGTATGGTGATGTACCTAGGCAAATGTGTCTTTCCCCGCGGCCTTGAGAGTATTCCCAACGAATTCACGTCGGCGCGAGGTCTGGTCTGCAGTGTTCTTTCCCTTTTGGGAATTTGCTGTGTGGGGAGCACGGTAACTGTTTGTAACTTGGAACCGGTATGATCTCTTCTGCTGGGCCTATGCAGGAATCCCCTCCAAGGCCATGGTCTTCCTCCCCTCACGGGTTCGTTTCTTCCGACGAAGACTCAATGGTACATGGCACACTTCGGATGGGAGTAGCGTTTACTTCGGTTATCCTCTCAGCGCCTCCTCCAAGTGTTGGAGAAGGGAACTCCAGGGCTACGGTACGTTGCCCAATGTGCCATGCATGAGATAGCTCGAAGGGTGTGAAAGGCCGAGGGCGTATTGTCACCGCGCATGGATTCTCACGCTTCACAAGTTGCGTATAAGTTAGTTCTACAGAAATATGAGGCATATGTGAGTTTGTGCGCATAAGTTTTTTACGTTTGTTGATTTTTTTATTACAAGGTCCTTACCATGGTCGAATTCGTTGAAATATTTGGGGAGATGGTTTGCAGGAAGGGTTGATGTATGGCTCAGTCCTAGGGCGTATAGAAAGGCCTCTGGGTATTCTTGCATTGGTATTTGGTCTGTGGTAATTACCTGGGCGTCTGCTTCATTGTACGAGCCAGCAATAGGGCGGTCATCTTTCATCATTATCTCATGAGTGATGAAATCATAATCAAATGGAAATGAAACTTTTTCTACTAAAAAGAACTTATCATTCCACTTCTTTAGTGAATCCAACTTTTCCGAGTAACATTGTAGCTGACCAGGGCGTTTTGCAAATGATATCTAACTGTTTATCCATGAGGGACGGTAGAAAGCGCGGAAAAGGTTTATTATGGGGTCAACGTTCTTCAGGAAGCAGTTTATTTCAAAATTTTAGATTTTGGCGGCACCTATTCAATGCAGTTGCGAAAGGTGTATGCTGTAGTAGCTCAGTATGTCCATTAGAAAGCGACTTAGGGGTATGCGATTGTTGGAGAACTCGATGAATCTGGTGTATATACCAATTTTTCCATCCGGGAAACTTCCAATATGTGCTTGTGGATCGGGTACAGCATCGTGGAGATCTGAAGATATGTGGTATTTCGTGATGAAGCGGAGAGTTCTTGTTCTGTTATGCGGGACGTCACATCAAACAGCTGTGCTACCATTTTTTCTTTGCAGTTATTTTGACACGGGTGTAGAATTGGTGTTCTTTGTTGTTTGACGTTTTTTCCTGCTATTTTCAACAATGGTGGGAAGGTTTTTTTTGGATAGGCGAAGAAGAAGGTTGGATGTCTGTCAGACTGCATTTATATACACTATAGACGCATGAGATCTCGCGACACGTGTCCCAAATGCTTTGTTCATCCTACGGCGTTGGCTAGTTGGCTCCTCTAACGTGGTTAATTTCTTTCCCAATTCTCAATGCAAGATTGTGATAGTGGAATCTGACGTGTATAGTTATTCAAAATCATTTCATGTGGGCTGTGCGGGGTATTCGTTTTTGTTTTGCGTAGAGGCATGACTGGATTATAGTCTAGTAGCCGCGGTTGGAACCTACGACCACTAGACTGGGGGGACATGATAACGTATAGTCCCTAGTCGGGCTGGACAGCCTGACCCACGGGTACTATCGGCATCCATCAGGGATGGATTAAAGGCTTGTGCGGTGTGCGCGCGTAAGCCCAGTGGGCCCGGTAAGTCGTTGTCGCACATAAGGTTAATTACTTAACCAGGTCCTTGACACCGTGCGACAAGATCAGACAGGAGTATAATCTATCATATAGATATATTCCCCTAGAGTGAAGAGATATACACTTGCCTTGGTTATACGAAAAAGATCAAGTTAATTTAGGTCATTATCTCTTCCTTTGGCCGCAAGAGTAGGAGAGCCCAACCAGGACTCTCTCAGGTATAAAAGGAACCCCATAGGTTCCACAAAGGTACGGTACACATAATACCCTAAACACTACATACTCAAATCAGTTACTTACTCTCACGTCGGAGTCTCATCGTGGGTCACAAACCCACGGTAAGCCTAACGGTGTCTGTTTGGTGTGCAGGGTTCTCAAAGCAAGTTTCAGTTGGTGCAAGAGCCGGAGTCTACAAGACACCAAATTAAGCCTAATTTGGGTCTAGCTCGGTCTACCTCAACTTTTGTATCAACAGTCCTTCTTGTATTCTTTAGGAAAAATTCTCCTTTTTCTTCTCTTCTCGGCTCGCTTCAACCCTGTTACAATTGTTAAATTAGTATCAATTCACATCATAATTTATTTATTTACATAATTATTTGGGACAATTTAGTCAAGGTAAATATGTATAATTTAAGCGTTGTGAGCATTGAATGTCGGTTAGACTGTTAACGTGTCGGTGTCATGAGCTTAGATAATAGTAATTGCTTCTATAGTGAATAATAGAGTTACTTTGTTCTCTAAATAGTTTAAATCTTGTGGTTGATAAAAATGTTTTACATTACTATTTGACTAAAACTATGAACTCGCCAGCTTTATTTAGACTCTTTAGTAATGTTTTTCTCAGGTATGCTACTATTTGGATTATGTAGAGTCTCAATTGTTCTTTTGGGCATGCAAAAGTCGTTCTCTCGCATCAAGTCCTCTTCACCGCATGAAGTCGCTACGTCAAATTCAATGTTCCGCTGCAGTGAAATTCTGAGGTGTGACATATCGCTTACTAATACACTAAATTTTTTATTAATAAATCTTAATTCTCTAAGACATTCTCAAAATTAAAAGACATGATATTCTAGTCCTATCACTATGTTATCATTACGCCTCATAAAATTCACTCGAGTCCTCGATCACATATAAATACTAAACATGGCTACTATTCATAACTATAAAATGCATAAATCACAACGGCCAATATCCAAATGTGATTTAAGTTTAAGTACTCCTACTAACGAAGGATACTTCAATCCATCATACCAATGCTTCGATACCAACTTGAAAGCTTGGACTAAAGAATTTTTTTTTTGAACAAACAGTTGTATGCTAAAACAATATACGGTCCATTGTCATCCTTGGAGCATATTGGTGTATGATCGTATCCTTATCCCTAGGTGTTACGAATTGTTGTGTTAATAAGAAAGTGATTATAAGCTTTTTGGAAGAGAAAAATAAAATTAAAAAGCATATACAAGCTTATACTACCATATCATACCCGATCCCTAGGTGTTATGAATTCTTATGTGAAGAGTCCCCTTGTATTTAAAGGCATGAGAGAAGCTTATAGGATATGTTCCCATTTTGAGATCCATCAATTTGAGCCCTTGATCATGATATAACCATTTTTTAGGGAATTTTAGGACGCTAGATGTATGCCAAGGTGTTTTAGCTAATGAAATGGTGTGGGATTTCCAACATGGCATTCCCTAATAGTTCTAAAATCAAATTGGGTTAAGTGAAAGTAACTATGAAGGGTTAATTGAAGTTTGGCAGGAGTTTTTGTTGACGGTGAATGAATAGTAAAATTTAAAGCTCGTAAATTTAAAAAATAAGTAGACGGGGGGTTGATTTTGGGTTATTGGTTTGTTTATTGGCTCTTGTTGGACCACGACTAAAAACATGCCCAATGACTAATATAGGGTATTTAGACTCTATTTTTTAAGACTTATAGATATGGACTCTTAATGGGCTGGCCCATTAAGAGGGTTTAGGTGGCCCACTAAGAAAGAATAGGGTTCGAGATCTTTTTTCTATGCTCTTTCTAAATCTCGTGCTCGTTTATTCTTGTTTTCTTTATTTGTTCTTTTATGACATATATGTTACCCTCACAACACAAAAAACATAAACAAGCATATACACGGGTATTTAGTGTCCATTTCTAATAAGTGATATATGTTTAGACACATATCAGTAACTTACCCAATACCTCCATCGTCTTCTGCTAAACATTGAAATATAACATAACTTTTGTGGTAAACTCTACTTTGTTTGGAAACTCTAATTTTTTAAACACTTCTACGATATTGCTTTCAGTAGTAGTCGTTATAAACTCTTGACACTCGTGAACGTTTTACTTAAACTTATGAACTCACAAACTTTATGTTGACATTTTAAGCATGTAGTTCTCATGTACTTGACTATATGGATTATTTGGAGTCTACATTATTGTTTTGGCATAAAGAGGTCGTTCCGTAGGATCAAGCTCTCAAATATTTTGAATTTGTAGTCCTCAAAGTTATCTTTCCGCTATAGTGAATTTGACGGTGTGACACAACTCAATACCTAAAAATGGTGGGTTGCTTATGATATCTCTTGCATACTCGTCCAGAGTTGACTTACTCGGGTGTTGTATTAGTCGATACATTCAAAGTCCAAGATGAACACATGCTCATGATATCAATCAAATCCTACACTATCTTAAATGTACAATTTTGTTTGGAATAGAATACAAGCGAGGTGATGATATGAGACTAGTGGGGTATAGTAGTCATGGTGTTGATATTAATGATGGACATAGTACTATTGGACAAGTTTTCTATTTTGGTACATCACCTAATACATGGTTCTCACAGAAGCAAAATAACCTGGTGTTATCTTCGTGTGAAGCTAAGTTCACGACCGCTACTGCAGCTACGTGTCAAGAAATTTGGCTAAGGGAGGTATTGACGGAAGTGATAGAGAATGAGCAGGTAATAAGCATGTATCCGGAGAGAATCAAGAGCATACTCGTTAACGAAAGTCTTGGCACGTATAAGGTTCAAGGAGAAAAGATCGTTACTTGGTGTGCAAGCGTTTCCTTATTCAAGTCAGGAATTCAATAGGTGATTATGAAGAATTTCTCATATTTTGATATGGCTTATACGTCTTGCTCGTATGAAAAGTCATAATTGGAGTGCAAGTCCAACTAGTCCAAAGTACGGCTTCTACTATACGACCTTTGATTACCATAATAATCCATTATTTGTTATTTATTGATGTTAATTTTCGCCCCTTGTAGTTTCTTATTAGTTTTAAAGAAACTAAATACCTAAAACCAATAACATTTCAATTTCTTTTAATCATATAATTTTATAACCTCTTCACTTTAATTCAATGATATACTTTTATTATATTCCTTATAGCACGACGAGTAAAGGGCTGGTTAGTGGCGCCATGACTTTCGACGTCAATTGGACTACGACGCATCATTCATACACTCGCGCTGATTATATACCAGCCACAAAATAGTGACGTTTTCAAATTTAATTATCTGACCGTCGCGTTATTAAGAGTACTTTTTTTACATTAAATACCCTACTTTTTCAAAATTTAACCTTTTAAATTTTTTAAATAACTCATTTTCAACCAATTTTCTATATTCATCCATTATATTTTATAACCCTGTTTTTATATTTCTTATCAAAATGAATCTCAATAACAGATAGATTAACAAAATGCTCAACAATCTTTCCAACCAAATATCGAGATCCTTCACTCAATTTCTGAGCTCGTCTTCAAACCCGGATACTTCCATCCCTATCACTTATTCTCCACAATTTAACTATACCAACAAAAAAATCTCATGACACCACTTTTCATTTGGCTCATCACTCTCTACTAAATAAGATGTCATACATGAGCATTTTTATAGTTTTATTTTACGTGATACATTTTTTCTTCACAACAGTATTCACGAGTTCAAACGCTCCTAATGTTCTTGATATATATCCTTTGAATTTTATTTTCTCATTCGTCTGTTTAAATCATGCGTCTCTTAGTAAGAAAATGTTATATTTAGTCTTCCTATTAGCTATCGTTACTATGTCCAGTCATTAAGAGTCTAGTTTCTAGTTTTCTAATTAGCTAAGAATAAAGGTCGGTTGGCAATGTCCTAGCCCAACCCTGCTCGTACTTATGAAAGAGTCGGTCCCCCTCATCTCTATAAAAGGAGGTGAGGGTGAATGTAACTTTCACGTCATTCTTTCAATAACTAATCAGTGATTCGGTTAGGGATATTTACCTTGTGGGTTTTTCTGTCGATTGTTCTGCTAGTGTGTGTTCTTCATAGATCGAGTATTCTGCATCTAGGTTAACCAGGGTTGTAGAGATTAAACCCTACAAGTGGTATTAAGAGCTTGGTCAACGAGTGGCTGGTTACTAGGATCGATCAACGAAAGAAACTTGGTGTTTCGGTTCTTGAGCATCAAGGGTAGCAGCAGTTTTCGATTGAAAAGGGTGGTGATCTACCATTATTTATTTTTTCTTGTGTGGTGTTACACAGAAAGAAGACGACGACTGTATAAGTAATACAGATCTTCAAAAAGGGTTTTTCTTTTGGGCCTTATTTGTTTGGGCCAGTTTAATACTACAAGGCTTTATTTTCTTTGGTTTAATTTAAGAATAAAGGGTAGTATTAATTTAAGGTTAATATTTTTGAAGTACACAAGGGGACTTCGTAGTTCGTGATTGTGAGGTATAATATATCACAAGGTTTAGCGAATTATCATAGGGTTTATTAATTTGTGATTGTGAGGTTTTTCGCAAGGTTTAGCAAATTAATAAAAAGGATAAAGAATGACAGGAGCCAAGTTTGACATCGAGAAATTCGATGGAACTGGTGATTTCGGGTTATGGAGAATCAAGATGCGTGCTTTATTAATCCAGAACGGATGTGAAGCAGCTCTCGAGGTTTTACCCGAGAATATGAAAGCTGAAGAGAAATCTAAGCTTGACAAGAAAGCTCACAGTGCCATGATTTTGTGTTTAGGTAACAAGGTCCTGAGAGAGGTTACCGGGGAGACGACTGCATCGGGGGTTTGGTCAAAGCTCGAGTCTTTGTACATGACAAAGTCATTGGCCAACAAGTTGTACCTGAAGAAGAAGTTGTATATATTCTACATTCCGACTGGATGAAAGATTTCCGAGCATATAGATGAGTTCAACAAAATCGTTCTTGATTTAGCAAATATTAAGGTAAAATTCGAGGATGAAGATCATGCTTTATTGTTACTCACTTCTGTACCAGCATCATACGAACACTTTGTGGATACCTTGCTTTATGGACGGGAAGCTTTGACTTTGGAGGACGTGATGGCCACACTAAATTCAAAGGAAATCAAAGAAAGGTCCAAGGCGAAGGGGGATGACGGTGAAGGGTTATACGTGAGGGGGAGAACTGATCGCAGGAATTCACATCAGTCAAAGGGAAAGCCAAGATCGAAGTCTCGAGGTAGAAGACTCAAATGCTTTATTTGCCAATCTGAGGAGCACTTGAGAAGAGATTGTTCGAAGAACAATTGCAAGAAGTCAAAAGGTTACGTCAAGAAAGATGATCAACCAAGCTCTAGTGGTTCGATTTACGACGATTCTGAGGTGATGATGGTGATGAGTGCATAAAGACTGCAAGATTGGATCATGGATTCAGGAGGTTCATATCACATGTCACCCAAGTTAGATGTATTTTTTGATTTTCTGGAATGCGATGGGGGCAGCGTACTGTTGGGCGACAATAGGGAGTGCAATATCAGGGGTATTAGCAAGGTAAAGGTACAACTGAAAGATGGGTCAAGTTTTATGTTACACAATGTCAGGTATATTCCTGAATTGAAAAGAAACTTGATATCGCTGGGAACTCTTGAGAAAGAGGGATTTACCGTAAAATTGCAGTCAGGCAAAATCAAGGTGATTAATGGTTCTAGGGTTATTATATCTGGAACCAGAAGGGAGAACTGTGTGTACTCTTTGGATGACCATGCAGTGGTCGGTGAGCTTAATGCTTGCGTTGAAGGAAAAGACAGTCTTGTGCAGGTTTGGCATAAAAGACTGGGACATATAAGTGAGTCGGGACTACACGTGCTGGAAAAGCATGGTTTGTTTGGCAAGAAGAGTCTAGGTAAGCTCGATTTTTGTGAGAATTATGTTCTGTGAAAGTCACATCGAGTCCGTTTCGGTGTAGGAAGGCACACTACTCATGGAGTGATAAACTATGTTCATTCAGACTTATGGGGTCCGTCTCAGGTAGAATCATTGGGAGGTAAGAGGTATTTCTTATCTATAGTTGCTGATTATTCCAAGAGGGTATGGGTTTATTTTCTCAGGTTCAAACACGAAGCATTTGGGAAGTTCAAAGAGTGGAAGCAGTTAGTAGAAAATCAGACTGAAGGACGGTTAAGAAGCTTAGGACGGATAATGGTCTTGAGTTCTGTAACCGGGAGTTTAATCAACTGTACATTGAGAGTGGGATTGCTAGACATTTGATAGTTGCCAGGACGCCGCAACAGAATGGGTTAGCAGAATGGATGAACAAAACTCTCATAGACAAGGTACACTATTTATTAATACAGTCTCGATTGCCCAAAACCTTCTGGTGGAAGCGACATGTACGGCCGCATATCTTATAAATAGGTCACCATCGACAGCGATTGAGAAGAAGACACCTATGGAGATGTGGTCGGGACATCCTAGTGATTGTGGGATGTTGAGGGTTTTCGGTTGTGTCGCGTATTCACATGTTAAACAAGATAAGCTCGAGCCGAGAGCGGTAAAATGCGTTCTTTTGGGGTATCCTGAAGGTGTGAAGGGATACAGACTATATAGGCTTGATAATAAATCACCTAAAATAGTCACAAGCGGGAACGTGGTCTTCAATGAAAGTGTCATGTACAAAGACACATTGAAGGATTCTGGTACAGGTAAAGATAAGTCTGTTGAGAAATTACAGGTTAAGGTGGAACTGCAAAGGTTAAATAATCATACGCTTGAGGAAGACCATCCATGTCAGGAAGATCAAACAGGTCATGAAGACCAGACAGATCAGGAAGATGGATATGATGAAGATGCAGGGGTTCAAGATATTGATCATCCACCAATCTCACAGATTATCAATTGGTTCGGGATAGAGAGCCAAGGACAAGAACGAAACTGGCAAGGTTTTGGGATGAGAGTAATATGGTTGCTTACGCGTTTGCTGCAGCAGAGGAAGAAGATACTCATGAACCATTGACATACCAGGAAGCAGTTGCTTGTGAAGACAGTTCTAAGTGGAAAGTTGCTATGAAAGAAGAGATGGATTCTATGAGGAAGAACAAGACCTGGGTGTTAGTAGATCATCCAGCTGGGCAAAAGCTGGTGAGTTGCAAATGGCTGTTCAAAATAAAGGAAGGGATTGAAGGTGTTCAAAAGCCTAGGTACAAGGCAAGGTTGGTGGCTCGTGGATTCACACAAAGGGCAGGTATTGATTACAAATAAGTATTTTCGCCAGTAGTTCGACACACATCTATTCGGGTTGTACTTGCATTGACTGAGTGTAAAGATTATGAGCTGGAGCAGCTTGATGTAAAGACGACATTTTACATGGAAATCTTGAATAAGTGATCTACATGAGGCAGCCACTGGGATTTGAACAAGGTAACAAGGTATGTTTGTTAAAGAAATCTCTTTATGGTTTGAAGCAGTCACCTAAGTAATAATACAAGAGGTTCGATGAGTATATGTTGAGCAATGGGTTTAAGCGTAGCAGTTACGACAGTTGCGTATATTACAAGAGTTATGCACCAGGGGAGTGTATCTATCTATTGTTATATGTAGACGATATGCTGATTGCTTGTAAAAGCAAGGCTGAGATCGCGGATACCAAGTGTTTGCTTAAAAGGGAGTTCGACATGAAAGAGCTCGGGGAAGCCAAGAAGATTCTTGGTATGGAGATCGTCAAGGATCAGAGTCGCAAGATTCTGAGGGTGTCAAAATCCGGGTACGTTTCTAAAGTTTTAAACATGTTTAGAATGGACAATGGGGAGTCGGTTCAGACACCATTAGACGGGCAATTCAAGTTGTCGTTGAAAGATTGGCCGGTTAGGGTTGTGATGTTGAAAGAATGAGTAGGGTGCCGTATGCAAATGCGGTTGGGAGCTTAATGTACTTTATGGTATGCACGAGGCCAGACATAGCGTATGCAGTAAGTGTAGTTAGCGGATATTTGGTGAATCCGGGTAAACTCCATTGGGAAGCAGTGAAGTGGATTATGAAATATTTGTAGGGCACTATAAACGTGGGCTTGGTGTATGGGACAAATCATGGTAACCATGTGGACGTAACAGGTTTTGTTTATTCAGACTATGCTAAGGATCCAGATAAAGGTAGGTCTCTCACTGGTTACGCATTTTTAGTACAGGTATGTGTTGTAAGCTGGAAGGCAACGCTACAACACGTGGTGGCGCTTTCAACTACAGAGGCGGAGTATATGGCCCTTACGGAGGCTGTGAAGAAAGCTATTTGGCTAAGAGGACTCTTAAAAGAGTTGGGCGTGAAGCTCAACAATGTTGCAGTTAATTGTGATAATCAGGGCGCGATTCACTTATCGCGGAATCATGTTTTTCATGAAAGGACAAAGCACATCAATATGCGTTATCACTTTATCAGAGAAGTCTTGGAAGCAAAGACGGTTGAAGTTCTGAAGGTGGGTATTGAACACAATGCTGCGGATGCCTTGACGAAGGTAGTGCCTGGACGCAAGTTACAACACTTCTTGGAGTTGCTAAGTATTGGTATAGGCTAATATGAAGCCTAAGGTGGAAATTGTTATATTTAGTCTTCCTATTAGCTATCGTTACTATGTCCAGTCATTAAAGGTCTAGTTTCTAGTTTCCTAACTAGCTAAGAATAAAGGTCGGTTGGCAATGTCCTAGCCCAACCCGGCCCGTACTTATGTAAGAGTCGGTCCCCCTCATCTTGATGTAGCGAACAACACAAAAAATAAGGATAAATAATTGAATCTGTTGATTCCAAAGAATGTCAGACACAATCCTTCCAACTATCGTTGATTCAAAAGAATACCCATAATCAGGCAAACTCCAACAATCGTTGATTCAACGAATACCCGATTATTAAGAGAAAATTGAACAATAAACCATAACCTGGATTCAAGTCAATTAACAAAAGACTACAAGTCTGTGTTTTTTATTCATATCTCAATAATATTTCAATACAAATAAGTCCTAATTTTATAGGAAAACTAAACTTGGGAAAAAAGATAAAAATTATTCTTAAAAAACACAAAATAAGATTACTAAATAAAAGATACCACAAATTAAACTAAATAACCAGTTTATATTTATGTTCCTCCATCATTTTCCCTCACTTCAAAAAACTCGTCCTCGAGTTTGTGTCGCTCGTCCTTGTACTCGTAGCATCCAAAGTTGTATCCCTTGCATCAAATTTCCTTTATTTATAATGAATCTACCTCGAACCTTGATCGTCTTTAAACCCAATTTGTCGACCATGGTAGTTTGGATCATTGATGAATAAAGATTAGTAGCCACAACAACAATGTCTTCAATGTTATCTTTTTCCCGGCCAAATTCTTCTTTTTTGATAAATCTTTCTTCTTCCCCAATGACATCTTTAATATCAGTATTATAAACTAGCATAGATTCTTCTTCATATTGATCATCATCAAATATTAGAGGTCCTTCACAATCATCACTAACCGCACCATAAACTTCTCATTCATCAAAACATGAACCATCACCCTCCAAAAATGGATATTCTAACATCTTAATCAGGAAGTTCGGCTCTTGATACCAACTAATGTAGCGAACAACACAAAGATTAAGGATAAATAATTAAATCTGTTGATTCCAAAGAATGACATACACAATCCTTCCAACTATCGTTGATTCAAAAGAATACCGATAATCAGGCATACTCCAATAATCGTTGATTCAACGAATACCGGATTATTAAGAGAAAACTGAACAATAAACACTAATCTGGATTCAAGTCAATTAACAAAAGACTACAAGCCTGTGTTTTTTATTCATATCTCAATAATATTTCAATACAAATAAGTCCTAATTTTATAGGAAAACTAAATTTGGGAAAAAAATAAAAATAATTCTTAAAAAACACAAAATAAAATTACTAAATAAAAGATACCACAATTAAACTAAATAACCAGTTTATTTTTATTTTCCTCCATCACATCTCTATAAAAGGAGGTGAGGGGGAATATAACTTTCACGTCATTCTTTCAGTAACTAATCGGTGATTCGGTTAGGGATATTTACCTTGTGGGCTTTTCTGTCGATTCTTCTATTTGTGTGTGTTCTTCATAGATCGAGTATTCCGCATCTAGGTTAACCAGGATTGTAGGGATTAAATCCTAAAAAAAAACCTTTTGTAAAATTTTGTAAATTGATGCAGCGTACGTGGCAAGGAAGGATTCTTTTTAATCAAAATTCGTTGATTCCGCAGAATACTGAAAATTGACAGATCTGGAGGAAAACCTCAGTTTTTATTAATCATCAAAAGTTGCTTAACAAAACGTTTAGCATAGCTTAAATACTAAAAAAAAAACAACTCCTGGAATACCAAACGATTGGTATTCAACTATGAAAATATTGCACAAAGTGCCCTGGACTTATAAAAAAAATACACTTTGTTTTATCCCTCCAACTTCTGCAGCAACTTTGGACGCCCTCTTTTCTGCATAAAAACCTCCTCGAATTGAACCGCATCATTCCCCCCGGGATAGAGAAGATTCGACCTCGAATTTGGAGCCGTATCATCCTCATCAGAAGAGTCGGCCATGAAAGGAACAAGATGCTTCACATTGAAGAGATCATGGGTACGAACATGGCTTGGAAGACGCAAACGATAGGCATTTGGATTGATCTTCTCCACAATTTCGACAGGGCCAATCTTCTTAGCAGCTAGCTTGTTATATTCGTGAGCAGGAAAGCGATCCTTAGTGAGAATAGCCCAAACAAAGTCACCAACATGAAAATCAACTACACGCCGTTTCTGATCAGCCTTATCCTTGTATTTGGCAGTGGCAGCAACCAAATGCGCATGAGTTGTCTGATGAACTTGAGCCAACCGTCCAACAAACTCTTCCGCCGTAGCATGGGTACGCACCTTGCTGGGCAGAGCGAGTAAATCAAGAGGTCCCCGCGGAGACAAGCCGTAAACTATATGGAAAGGACTGAAACCAGTGGAGGTTAACAGCATGGTTATGGGCAAATTCAGCTTGAGGCAATTTATGATCCCACGCCTTAGGATGATCCCCTACCAAACTGCGCAAAAGATTTCCCAGCGAACGATTAACGACTTCGGTCTGACCATCTGTCTGCGGATGATAAGCACTGCTGAAATTTAGCTGCGTATTAACCATACGCCACAAACTCCGCCAAAAGTGACTCGCAAAACGAGTGTCACGATCAGAAACGATAGAGGCAGGAAGCCCATGGAGACGATACACATCACGAAAGTAAAGCTGTGCTACAGAAACAGCATCAGAAGTCTTCTTACATGGAATAAAGTGAACCATCTTCGAAAATCGGTCAACAACCACAAAAATAGAATCACAACCACGTTGGGTACGTGGCATGCCAAGGACAAAATCCATACTAACATCAGACCATGGTTGTGTGGGAATAGGCAAAGGCAAGTATAACCCGGCATTAGTCGATGCTCCTTTTGCCATATGACAAACACGACAGCGGGCAACGAAGCGACCAACTTCCTTGCGCATGGAGGGCCAAAAATAGGAACCTGCCAGAAGTTGGAAAGTACGGTCACGCCCCACATGACCTTCATTATGGAGTTCTTGTATAATTTGCAAGCGTAGACTGTAGTCTGGAATGCACAGTTGCACACCACGAAAAATAAACCCATCTTCCAACACAAAATCTCTGGATTCACCTTGTTGAATGCGAACAAGCACCACAGAAAAGAATGGATCATCAACATAGAGATCCAAGAACGAATCAAAGCCGGGGACATGGGCACGCATCTCAGTTAGCAACCCATGACGACGACTCAAAGCATCCGCAACACGATTAGAAACACCTGCTTTGTGTTTAATCACAAAAGAAAACTGCTGTAAATAGGAAATCCATGAAGCATGACGATGGGATATCTTATCTTGGCTGCCAAGATACTTGAGGGAATCATGATCAGTAAAAAGGACGAATTCCCGCTGAAACAAATAATGCCGCCAGTGCTTAATAGCTTGGACAATCGCATAAAACTCAAGATCATATGTACCAAAGCGAAGCTTAGCACCCGAAAGTTTCTCACTGAAGTAAGCAACGGGGCGACCCGATTGACTAAGGACAGCCCCAATACCTATTTTTGAAGCATCGCAATGGAGTTCAAATGGCTGGGAGAAATTAGGAAGTATCAAAATAGGAGTCGAGGTGAGTCGGCGCTTAATTTCAATAAAGGCAGCCTCCGCATCATGAGTCCAATCGAACCGAGTCCCTTTCATGCAATCTGTGATAGGAGCCATAACGCCACTGAAGTGAGGTATAAAAAGCCTATAAAAGGATGCCAAACCGTGAAAACTACAAACCTCCGTGATACAGGATGGACGGGGCCATTGGTCAATAGCAAGAACCTTGCTCGGGTCAACTTTCAGCCCCTCACGAGAAACCACATAACCGAGAAACTGGATTGAAGCTGTCAAAAAAACACACTTGGCGGTCGCAACATAAAATTTTTCTTTGCGGAGGACCAGTAACACTTGACACAAGTGTTCAATGTGAATAACAGGGTTCACACTGTAAATCAAGATGTCATCAAAATAAACGACGACAAACTTCCCAATGAAAGGACGAAGAGCTTGATTCATCACACGCATAAAAGTACTAGGGGCATTGGATAAACCGAATGGCATGACCAGCCACTCGTATAAGCCTTCACGAGTTTTGAAAGCAGTTTTCCATTCATCTCCCGTGCGAATACGAATCTGATGGTAGCCACTTTTGAGATCCAATTTGCTAAACACACAAGCACCACCTAATTGGTCTAACAAGTCATCCAACCGAGGAATAGGAAAGCGATAACGCACTGTAATCTTATTGATAGCGCGACTATCCACACACATACGCCAAGAGCCATCCTTTTTTGGAGTAAGGAGAGCAGGAACGGCACAAGGACTAAGGCTTTCACGAATGTGACCCTTAGCTAGCAGTTCCTCAATTTGTCTACGCAATTCTTCATGCTCTTTCGGACTCATACGATAATGAGGCCGATTGGGAAGAGCCGCACCAGGACCAAATCAATGTGATGTTGAATATCTCGTAAAGGAGGCAATTCAGCAGGAAGAGATTCAGGAAAAACATCAGCAAATTCCTGTAATAACGGTTGGATCTCAACAGGTACATTATCAGGATTGTCACTAGCAATTGGAGAGGATAATAAAATAAATACCACACCAGATTCTTCCATAGTAGCCTGAAAAGGACCACGAGACAGCAAGGTGGTCGAGGGTGGGGATTGAATCGTAGTGGCAGCAACACCTTTAGGCTTATGTGGAACTAACATAATTTTCTTCCCACGAAACATGAAAGAATAAGTATTAGAACGACCATCATGTAGGACCGTATTATCATATTGCCACGGGCGACCAAGTAAAAGGTGGCACGCATCCATAGGAGCCACATCGCAGTGTATAGAATCAGTATAAGTAGCGCCAATGGAAAAAGTGACAAGCACACGTTTCGAAACAGTAACATCCATACCTTGACTGAGCCACGAAAGGCGATAAGGCTTAGGGTGAGGCTCGGCAGAGAGGCTGAGTTTGGAAACAGCAACCTCAGAAATCACGTTTTCGCAGCTGCCTGCATCAATAATGAAAGTGCATACCTTCCCACCAATGGTGCAAGTCGAATGAAACAAATTATTGCGTAACCACTCGTTATCAGGAGCACGAGGGGTTAAAAAGGATCTGCGCAACATTAGGAGAGGACCAATATCACCCAAAACATATTCTTCATCAATGGCTTCAGCATATACATCATAAAGAGGGGCTGAATCCAACTCAGATTCATTGGCTTCCGTTAATAGACCACGATTGGAAGATTTTGGGTTTCGACAATCCGCTTGGCGATGACCAACTTCACCAAAATTAAAACACCGCAACCCTCCAGCCGGACGTCCTTGGGCAGGATTTGAAGGACCACGAGTAGATGTAGGGGCAGCCTGATGTCGACGAGGCTGCACAGAGGAGTCCACAACACCTGCCAAATCAGGGTGTTGGCGAAAACCTCCGGGAACACTACGGTTCAATTGTTTTTCTGCCTGTAAAGCACGCTGATGCGCTTCAGCAACTGTCAACGGATCAAACATATTGAGAACATTCTGCAATTGGAGACTAAGACCCCCAATATAACGAGAGACTAGTTGAGTAGGGGACTCATTAAGATCAATGCGAGCGAGGAACGCATAAAAGTCTGTTGAATACTCCTCAACAGATCGAGTGCCCTGACGAAGATTCTGAAAGCGTTGGTACAATTCTCTCTCAAAATTATAGGGCAAGAACGTAGCCCTAGCATGTTTCTTGAACTTTTCCCAACTTGAGATCTTAGACTTACCGCGGCGACTACGAGTCTGTTTCAACTGCTGCCACCAAGCCTGTGCACGACTACGTAGACGAATCGTGACAAGAGGCACGCGACGATCATCAGGAACATGCTTGAAATCCAGAATTTCATCAACCTGATAAAGCCAGTCGATAAACTCCTCTGGTTTGAGAAAGCCATCAAAAGTAGGGATCTCGACCTTGAAACTCTGCTCCCAACGGTTGGTGGGACGTTCCGGAGATCGATCTCGGAGATCACCAAACGGGTTTTCATCAGTAACAGTCACATCATCTTCACGATGGAACACGTTGGCGAATTCATTCATCCGTTCAGTCAAGAATTCCACCTGACGCTGAAGATCAGCGTTTTGCCTGCGTAGGGCATCAAGAGCAACATCATCAGCACCATCCTGGACAACACGTCGGCGGGGCGGCATAGCTCAGGATCGTCTGGAATATGATACCAAACTGATGCAGCGTACGTGGCAAGGAAGGATTCTTTTTAATCAAAATTCGTTGATTCCGCAGAATACCGAAAATTGACAGATCTGGAGGAAAACCTCAGTTTTTATTAATCATCAAAAGCTGCTTAACAAAACGTTTAGCATAGCTTAAATACTAAAAAAAAAACCAACTCCTGGAATACCAAACGATTGGTATTCAACTATGAAAATATTGCACAAAGTGCCCTGGACTTATAAAAAAATACAGTTTGTTTTATCCCTCCAACTTCTGCCGCAACTTTGGACGCCCTCTTTTCTGCATAAAAACCTCCTCGAATTGAACCGCATCATAAATGTAACATGGCTCGTCAAATAATGCTATCTAGGGCTGAGCATCGGTCCGGGACCGGACCGGACCGGACCGAGGACCGAAATGGTCCGAAACCCCGGACCAAGACCGGACCGAAATAATCAGGTCCGGTCCGGGTTGGTCCGGTCCGGTTCGGTCCTCGGTCCGGTCCGGTCCTATTAGACATATTTGACGTAATTTTGGTAAGACCGGACCGGACCGGACCGGACCGACCGGACCGAGGACCGAATTCGTCCAAAACCATGGACCGAGGACCGGACCGAAATTGCTCGGTTCGGTTTGGTTCGGTCCGATCCAGTCTGATTTTCCGGTCCGGGTCAATTTTGGTTCTGCCGTGCTCAGCCCTAATGCTATCTAACGTTAACCCTTTAACGTCTTTAATTGTCAAACCCAAGACAATGTAAAAATCTAGACCCAAATACCTGAATTACTAGTTAATAAAGTCAAACTTGGTGAACCAATCACTGTTTATATGGGACTTTGTGTGGTCAATGGTGGTAGTGAGCACGTGACAAAAGCGTGCACATTCACCAACTTTATCCCTTCAACGGCCATATCTGTTACTGTCACCTGCATGTTCCCTTGCATCACTCAATAGGGTTCTTATAGTCATTTCACATTCATGCTTATTGCAGAAGCCTAGGCCACATTTTGTCATGTATCGCAAATAGTATTAATTTTGGATTCCCACGTTGTGCATAACCTTTTTTTTTTTTTTTTGCAAACATTGTGCATAACTGAGAAAAGCAATCTATTGATTAAAACAGATTGATACATCCTATGGGAATCACGTAATCACTATCATAGGCGTTGTGAGTGTTTGTTTAACCAAAAAGGAAAACAAAAAACGGATTCATATCGATAAAAGCATAGAAGGGGGAAAAGGTGGGTTCTTTCTCATTCCTATGGGTTTTTTTTTGCTTCAACTTTTTCACTCAAGTTTTTATTCTTTTTTTATTTTCTTTTGAGTTTTTCCTCCGAGTTTATATGTATTATTATTCTCTTATAAATCAAATAATTTTCGTTACAACCTCATATTTTATTACTATCATTCTCTTTCGTAAAGTAGGTGTTACATTTATTTCTAAAATTACGTTTTTAGAGACCATAGTAACTTTTGTTTATTGGTTGCAAATGGTTTTCATAGTAACTTTCATATTTTTATTTTATAATAATTGTAAAATACTTTTTATAATTGATATGCTGAAATTAAAATAAAAAAGTAAAATACTATATCAGTCAAACATTTTTTTAACCAAAAGACATTTTTGAAACTATCATACCTATATCTATTTTGTAATACTATCAAATCCATACACATAGTGATTCCTTGCAACAAACCAAACGGCACTTAGAAACTTTTTCTTTAATTATCTCAAAGATGTTCAACCAGCCTTATTCGAGCTATTTTTGCAAATAACTCAAAGAGTTTATTACCGATAATCAAAGCCACAGGAAAATTATGTTCTACTCAGTTATAAACGATATTCGAATACACAACCAAGTCGACGAGAGACTTGAGTTGCACAACGTGTACCACCGTTAGACGAACGACCAAAGCAAAAAATGGAATACCCTCTACGTAAAACTTAAAACTCTCCCAAGATATATTAGGTCATCCTTGTCCAGAAATCAGAAAAGAATTAGCAGAATTTAAACCAGCTTAAAAATTGAACTCAAATGATCTTTCAGGTGCATATTCTGGTAGACAATTAACACTTGTAAAGTTACAGATCATTTATATATATTGTAGCGTTAACTTCTTAACAAGAACTAAGAAGCTCACAGGTTAACTAGATAACAAAAGATACACCATTACATAATTAGGAAGACTGAAACTGCATTCACACAATACTTAGCAGAAAGATTAAATCTTTTTTCAACTTATTATTACCCTTCACATTATTGAGCAACTGCTTGTGTTTTCATCACTAAACATATCAGCAGCCGAGTTATCACCACCACCATGAGGCGCAGCATAGTAGTAGCTGTGAGCGTGCTCATTCAACGTGTAAGGGGCAGGATTGTAACTGTAATAGTACCCTGTGGCCGGTGGTATAACCGGGGCCCTATTGTACATCATCTGAGGCTGCTGTTGCATTGCTTGCCTATTCTGGAAGTTCATCATCATTGATGCAGCAGCAGCCGGGTTGTTGTACTGTTGTTGGGGATTGTAGCTTGACCCTCCTGCACCACTCATGTTCATCATCACAGCTGCTGCAGCTTGTGAAGACGGGTTGTAACCACCCGTTGTCATTGGTATTCCACCATTAGGTAGATTGAACCCTGATCCACCTGACCCTAGCACGTTATTCTTTTGCGGAATCTGATACGATCCAAGACCAGCAAAACCACTGTCGTTCCCTACACCACTAGGGCCACCAAGAGCAGCAAGATTATTCATAATAGAACTCATTTCATTCACCCTTTTACCCTCATTAACATTGTTCAGATTATTAACCATCTTAACTCCAACATTTTGATCAAAAGTCACTTTCTTTCCATTCCCATTCCCATTCTGTTTAGTATTATTATTAGCATTTCGCGCGTTATTAGCAGCCACTGCAGCAGCATGTTGCTGTTGTTGCAACTGTTGCTGTTGTTGCAACTGCTGCTGTTGCTGCCTCAACAAATTCATCTTTTTCATTTGCTCGGCCAATAACATTAGTTCCATTTCCTTTTCGGCTTCTTCGTCGAAAAGATCATCATCAAGGTACTCATCATCTTCATCCATGATCAAAGGTTGAAACTTCTGTTGGTTTTTTAAGGACTCCAGAGTTTTTAAGAGATCTTGTTTTTGGGCCTTGTTTTTCTTGTCATTTTTCATACAAGAGCCCTTTTGGTGTTGGTGATTTTGATTTTGATTTTGGTTATTGTTTGACTTTGTTGACCAAATTTCAGCATGTTTACCAGCTCTAACTAGCTTCTTAATCAAAGTTGCTGAGTCTACCCCTCCTGATACAGTTACTTTTTGCTGGTCTGCATCTATGGTCACATGGTATACACCTACAATTTTTATAAAAAAATAGAAATAGTTATGATAAATAAATTTGATGGTTTAGAAAATGACATTTTCTTAGTCAACATTAGTACAGTACTTAATATATTCATAAAGATGAGTTTAAATAATGACAAGGACTGAAATGAGTCAAGAATCAAGATCATAGGAAATCAAGTGAAATTGGCAAATAAATGGTTATAAATAAACTTTAATGATATCATGAAGATAATAAGACAAACAAGATAAAGTCATAAAATCATGTAGTATCACTTTTAGTGGTAAAGTTTAGGTACATAATTTCATATCCTGTGTAAATTTCAGTAGCGAAAACAATGCAACAAACATTTAATCACAAAATATCATCACTTTCACAGTTTCATCACATTTTGCATAAATTTTTGGATCATTAAAAACATAACACAAAATACAATTTACTTTCTCAATCCCAAAAAAAGGGTCACAAACTTTAAAATCTTGAATTAGAAAACTATATGCCAAAATCATTCTTTTTTCTAAAACTACAAACTTTTATGTAAAATAATTTGTAGCCAAAAAGTTGCATTTTTTACCTTGAAAGTCAAACACAGAGTTACTGAAAGTAACATGAAGAGAGAGATAATACCTTCAATTTTCTGAAGCAGTTTCTTCACTTTGCTTTTGCAACCATCACAGTGTAAGTTCACTCTCAGAATACAAGTCTACAATGACCAAAAAGAAAAAACATAAGGCATTACAAAACAAGTAGCATAATGTTGTGTCTTTTATGGACAAAGATAAAAGAAAAGTGAGAAAGATAAACAGAGAAGGTTCTCACCTGGATCTTGAGGAGCTTAAAGTCTTCATCTTTAGTCATGTTTGTGAAGTAGTGTTTGGATATGGTAAAAAAAGGGAAACAAGTGAAATAATACAAATGTGTTTCTTGTGGAGATAGTTTGAGTATTTCTTTTCACTTCACACTTTGCTTCTTTGAAGACTATAAAGTGAAAGATATGTGTGGGTCTATTTAATATGTGTAAAATCTCCAAAATACTAGGTCGGATAACAATGTTATTTTTTCTAGATTTATATTTTATTTCAAACGTGGTGTATGTTATTTTATTACTTTCACATTCCACAAATTTTTTGTACAATCTTTTGGGAGACATCATGCAAATAAGCTCGAGAGTTTAAGTCACGGAAATAAGCTTAAAGAAACGTCTTCTTCGTCAACATCCTTCCAAGCACCCGTGCGTGGTTACAATACCATTTTGTAAGGCGGTCGCAACAATGACAAGGTTCGACCCACAAAAATACTTGGCACGTCAGCTTTCTCTTTCTGATGATTTAAAATAATCTTTTTATCACATCAAGATGACCTACAGTAAAAAAAATATCTCACAAAAACACTTACACAACTAAGTCGTGGGGAGCACTTCCCTTCTACGACCAACTTGTGACTCCGTCATCACAACGGTGCGAAACCGATCCGCCATCAATCCGATCGAACCGTTGTGTGTAGCCTAACGCATTGACCAGTATAATAATGTTATTAATTGCTTAGAAGCTGCAAACGGGGCACACATTCCTCCGAGTGTTACTATAGTCGGAGATACATAACATGTCCTATAACTAAGGAGTATTTGGTTCGCCGAATTCAATGTAATTTGATGTAATCGTAATTTAAATTATAATTACTTAAATTGTTTGGTTAATTGGTTGTAATTGCAATTTTTAAATTACATCGGGCCTACCATTTTGATGTAATTTTACTTACATCAATTTTGTGATGTAAAATTTAAAGAGTAAAATGTAGATTAGTGTAACACCCCATTTTGATAAATGGAATGTCACGCGTGATTATGGCGTGTCATCAAAGCATGCAAGGTGATATGTAGTAAAACATACATGACCAAAGGGAAAACCGGAATCAAACATCGGTTTCCCAAACATAAGCCCAAAACATAAATAAAGGAAATGAACTGAATAAAGACTAAACAAGCATAACTATATGAAGGCAAAAAGGAAAAGAAGTCTCTGGCAGCTTCCATCCTATGTGCGTCCTCCAAATGCTCGAGTCTTGGGTACCTGCCGTTTTGGGACATGGAAAGGAAAGTAACGGCTGAGCAAGACGCTCAGTGCACGGATGTACAATAAAGCATGAAATAGGATAAGCATGTAACATATAACAGCGGAAGACTAAGTACTGAGTAAACTGGTTAAGTATCATGAAAACTGGTTTTATAGTTTGAAAAGCCTTATGTTTAACCTGCGAAAACTGTTTTAACATATAAATACCATAGCCCATATAGGTCATGAAAAGGTCACGTGCATGAATACTTGGAGGGGTGACCTCATCATGCTGATTAGAGGGGATGCCTCTAATCAATATACTGGTTTGGGTAGGAGGGATCAGCTCCTTGTGAAGGGTGCAAGGCACACACCACATTCACCATGATAAACTGAATAAAACATGTAACTAGGATGCACCCATACGCCCCGACTGATATAATAATATGGCCAAACTGAAAAGGGACGCCACGAGCAATCACTCCGCCGTGGGGAAGTCATAACATCGGTGCCTCCAATGCTATGGTTATGGTACCTCCATAACTAGGTGAAACTGGTCATGCTTGTATATGGCTATAGTTTATGCTAAATTAACATAAGCAGTTCAAAACAATAAAACAAATGCTGGGGAAAACAGTTGGCTGCATACGGGGAAATCCTAATAAGGAAGGAATGTCCATACTGAAAGGACGGGAATCCGTACCTCAAGTCCAGTGAATGAACGGAAGAAAGACTCCTACTTCTGGATCACTAACGCTACATGAATACACACGTGTATAAGTATCGATTCACTGATTACGTACTGGGTTTTATGTCTCATCTTAGCTTACTTGGTATGTTTTAGGTCATGGTTCACTGTTTAAAGCCTTAAACTGTGTTTATCTTGTATTCTGATTAATCTGATTAAGTATTACTGGTGATTCATGTATTATTATACTTACTGTGTAATAATAAGTAACTTTCCAAAAATAGCAGGTTTCCAAAAATAGAAAGTTTCCAAAAATAGAAAGTTTCCAAAAATAGAAAGTTACCAAAAATAGAAAGTTTCCAAAAATAGAAAGTTTCCAAAAATAGAAAGTTTCCAAAAATAGAAAGTTTCCAAAAATAGAATTTACTGCTTAAAATAGATTAGTTTCTAAAAATAGAAAGTTTCCAAAAAATAGATCAGCTGCCTTAATTAAATAAGTTTCCATATATAGAAGGTTTCCATAATTAGATTAGTTGCCTTATTTAATTAAGTTTCTATAAATAGAAGTTTCCATAATTAGAATTAAGCTGATTACATAAGCTAACATATAAGTCTAAGTGTTTAAGCTTATTTCTTAAGTCATATGATATAGTGTATAGTTTAATTATTATTTCATGTATCTTAATTAAACTATAGGTTAAGCATTTTAATTAAAGTATAACATGTATAATTAAAATGAAATAAAAAATACTTAGGTTAAAATGTGTATTATTATTAATAATAATATAACCTAAGTCATGTCTAAATTAATTAATTATAGGCATGTTTTAATAATTAATTAATTATAACTTATAACATAAAATACTTAGGTTAAATTAATGTCATGATAAACTAATAATTAAAATAACCTAAGTCATGATTTAATTAATATTTCATGTTATTAATTAATTTATATCCTAAGTTCATGATTCATAAAAATTAACATGTAACATAGATCATGATTTAACCAATGAACCGTGAACCGGGCATGAAATCGACACCGTACCCCGAACCAAATCGGGGTTCCCCTTGGTTCCTTGCTGCCGTGGGACCCACACCACCAAACCGGGACCACATGGTCTCGGTGGTGGTTTCTAGGCCAAGCCGTGACCCCTTAGGGCACGGTCTAGGCGTCGGCTAAACCAAACACCCGTAAAACACCCTTTTTGATTTTACCCTATAACCAAATACATGTTTATTTTATGTTTTTAATTAGGTTTTAAAAACATCATGTTCTTAATTAATTTTTACCAAATCAAATCAAAAGAATAATTAAAAAGAAAGGTTAAAAAGGTATACCGATTGTGTAGATGAATTAAGGATGAACAAACACTAATACTTGTACAATATCCATGATCAAAATCAACAAGAACACCTCCTTTTGATGATTAAAGGTGGCGGCTACAAAAGGGAAAAGGAAGGAGAGGAGAAAACTTTTTAGGGTTTTATGTTTAATTTCTTGAAAAGTGAAAATGAATGCATTTCTTTCCCTTAACCCCCCCTTGTTTAGTAAAATGATGGGCTAGGCCCATTCTTCTTCCAAATTTCGTGGATAAGGGGCCCACAAGGGGTAACCCAAATGTTTTTCGTGTCCCGATGTTTCGTGTTCGTTCGTGGTTAAACGTGTTCGTGTCTGAAGCGTTTCTGTTTATTTTATCATGTAGTTATCGTACTCTTAACGCTCGTAATTATATTATAAGTATTTACGTAATTATTCTAGTTCGTATTTTAAATGGTGATCATGATTTAATTACGTTCACGTGACATATTTATTAACTGTTTATCATGAGTTCGTACGTAATCGATACTTGTCATGTCATACACGTATGCACTTGCTTGATTAATAGCACATGAATGTGATCAATACTACATGAGGTAAGTTTTAATCTAGGACGTACGATCTTAAGGGCACTATTCATGGTAAAAGCATGCGGGTTTTACAATTCTTCCCCCCTAAAAAGAATAATTCGTCCCCGAATTATAGATAAAGTAAGCTGAAAAGAAGTAACATACCCGAATCAAACTGGAAAGGTATGCAAAATAACGGAAATGAAGGTGACATGGTAGAAGGGAACATGGAACGTGACATGTCCTGAAAAGACATGGAACGTGACGTGACTGAAAGGACATATCTAATCGATAAGAGAAAAAAATGGATAAGAAGTCCGGATGAACTTGTCCGTTTCCAAGTGGCCTCCCTCTTGGAACGGTTCCTTCAGAAGATCCTGACATTAATGATAAATCTTGGTCCTCCTGACCTTGACTTGGAATACGAAGAAATTCTTGGTTATCAACGGAAGGTAGATCCCCTAAATTCGATCGAGGAAATAAGAGTTAACGTGCAAGGGTACTGAAACGTTACGATGCAAGACAATCTGACTTAACTGATAATTAGAAACGATGAGCGAGACATAAAGAAACGTAGTACGTGAAAAATTTTGAACGTGATACGTGAAAAATTTTGAACGTGCTACGTGGAGATATGGCGAGTGTAGTATAAGTACACATATCGTGATCCATGATACGTGTATCCTATTTTGATCATGATATGAGGAACGTGGAATGAACATGACATGTGAGACATATCGTGATCATAGAATATAATGGCGGTAACGCCAAACGCTACAAGGTGAGACGTGGAATATGACGTGAAACGTCTATCTGATGATGGAGAGTTATACTAAACTTGGGTCTGGTCTCACAAGTTCTTGCAAACTTCCCAGAATGAGGAAAGAAATGAACGTAAAATCGTAAGCCAAAATACAATCATGAACGTGAATAGTGTCATGAACGTGAGCGCGAAAGCAAGTCGTGGAATTAGAATGAAGACGTGAAGTAAGTTAGGAGTACAATTACTAATCTTTGTCTGACCCGATAGCTGAGGGATTGCCAAGTGATCGGATGAGCCTTGGCAGGAACATGTTCGTTCAATCTGTTGGTTCTGAAATCCGTACGGATGTAAGGATTCTGCAGACTTGATTAAACTGTTGGCAATAACCCAGATAGCATCCTGCCTCTTCTGAGTTTGCTGAAATCTGGTACTAAAATCCATGGAGATCTTGTCCCTTTTCGATTCACAATTTCATATGATGAAAACATCCCAGTTTGTTGGTGTCCTATCTTAACCTGTTGGTATGTCAGGTACCTAGATATGAACGTAACTGTATCCTGCTTCGTAGAACTTGATACCTAGGAGTTTGCGAAACTCCGAGTCTCTGAATCTAGACTTCTCCTAGGGTATGATTTTCTAGAACACCTAATGTAGTGTAGGGTTCTCTCCTTTACGTCATAAGCAGAGTCATGGTAAGATTAACCGTAGGAACCCATGTGATTCAGCGTGTCACTGTAATCAAACAGAATTGATATTGGAAAAATATTCAAAGGTAGAATTTCCCTTGTCATAGAATTTGCAACATCGTGCAGATATGGTCTTCCTGTTCTTCTCTAGGCTTAGAGGAAATCAGGTTATCCTCAAAGAAAACGCTGATGAATTTGTTTAGGAGTTCATGGAAACTCAATTTATTAAGTCCATAATGCGGTTGGAGCATTGATGAGACTAATTCAAAATCATAAATCTAGCATGACCGAGTCGTGCATGAATAGCAGTCATGGACATGTCCTGCTTTTTCACTCGTCACTGTTGGCAGCATGATTGTGAGTTCGATCTTGGAAAAGTGATTAACACTATACTATTGATTGGACATGTCGTCAATACGTGGAGGAGAATAACGGTCATGAATGGTGATTTGTTTAAGTCGACGGTAGTCGACACATAATCTCATGGTACCATCCTTCTCCTTGAAGGTTCTTCTGGAGTGTAAGGAACAATCTTGGAATAATCCGTTGGTTATGCGTAAAAGGACCTTAGTAGTCGTGTGTTACTGACAGCTAGAAAATTTTAGCAATTATGGCTAACAAAGCACGTGCTTGAAAAGCATAGATAATTTGTACAAATTTTCCTGATGGAAAATCAAGCTGAATGTATTCAGGAGCCTGAACATTACTGTACATAATTATGAATCATAACATGGTGTGGTGTTCATAGTACATAATTAGGATATAAATTCATCTCGTGTCTGTCCGAGGAAAATGCGTTAGCAGCTTGGATCTCATCATTAAGCTGAAAGAAAACCTTCATATGCGTGGGAATCCGAAAGGCGTCCTTCATGGTCATGAATACATGAAATATGGTGAAAGAAATGAAAGTGACATCGGCAACGTGACAGTTCTCACTGATGCGCCGATAATGGTATTGAAATTCTTGTGGCCTGATTAATACATGGCACAACAACATAGATATACCCTTGGAGGGTACCCTGAATTTCTTAGAAATGTTCCATAATTAGACGTGAGTCATGTGTCTTGGCTCGTGTCTTGAGAAATGTAAGCGTGACATATGTCTTGACTGGTATCTTGACATGTGTCCTCAGAAAGTATACGTGAGACATGTGTCTTGACTGATGTCTTGACATGTGTCTCGAGATGTGAAACAATTAGAACTACAAATATTAGGTTAAAATGCCAGAATTGGCGGATCGGTTGGACTACTGATCATTTGTATGTCTGATCACGTCCGTGGCCGGAGCCTCGGTTGCGATTTCTAGGATAGTTGCTGTCATAGTAGTGGTTACTATCATCTTGTCTGTCGGTTCCCTGACGGTCATTCTCATGACCGTGACTCATGTAACTATTTAGCTGAGTCGCCGGCTGGTACTGGTTTGCACTCATATGGCTGAAATGACAGCCGAACGACGTGTGACATGTAACTATGAATTTGGGACAATGATTGATGGGAATTGTCTGATGGTGAAGCATCTTCTCGTCCAATTGCTTTGCTCCGACGCCTTTGTCTTCATCTTTTAGGATCTCCAGGTTGTGAACAGCATCAGCATCAGCATCTCGTAGCGTCTCCCAACATCAGCAGCATCAACCTTCAGTAACATCTCCAAGCTATGAGCGGCATCGACAACCTTGTAGAATATCAGCAAGTGAACATACGCCTGAGATGATTTAGAATCGACTAGCGAATACTCGAGAAGTATTGCAAGTGGAATACACATGGATTAAGGTACATGTAATACACATGAAATACGGTACGTGGAGTACACATGGAATGCACATGAAATGATCGGTATGGCTCGATCATTTGTCCTGATTTAAGGAAAGTAAACCGGTTAAACGGTTAGGAAAACCATCATGATAACCTGGCAGTATTAGCATAGACGTCAATCTGGTTGTAACGGAAACGTTAAAGTGTGGTTACACAAAATTCAACGATGATTTGCCTGACAGCGTGATCAATGAAAACCAACCATGACTATCATGAAAGCATGATTCAAGAAATCTAACAATGTCTTGTAGGACAACTTAAATAACAAAAGAGGCGTGAAACATAATCAACATGAAGACGGAATTATCATGAGGAAACATGAAACCATCTATTACGAAGAAGTGTATAACATAATCAGCATGAAACTGAAGTTAACCATGACAGTATGAAGGCATACTTGACATAAAGACATAATAACTTATGATGGGACATGAAAAAAAAAAATTTATGCCAATTTAAATCATGAGAAAAATTTTATGCAAGAAAACAGTGCATGAATGCGTAATGTAGTTTATAAAACCTTTATATGTGCGAGGGAACGCCTATGGGTCGGTTCCAAAACAAAAGACATGGCGAGGGGACGCCTATGGGTCGGTCCCAAAGTTAAAAGTTTCGATAAAAGCACATGCGACTAAATAGGGCCAGTCCTGTACCAACCATTACTTAGTCAAAATTCCTGCAACAGATGACATATGATATAAATGCATGAATGCATGGAACATAATAATTAAAAGTCATTGTCAAAACATAACAGAAAAAATTTTATGTGAAAATTATGAACTACTGGGGTTCAGTTCACATAATCACAGTTCACTAGGATTATCATGCATAGACACTGACACATAACTAAGTATGGATGACGGTTGTTCATTCCATATTAGTAAGACGATACTGGTGAAAACATCATGGTGAAAACAACAAGGTGCTGAAAACGTCATGGCTAAAACAAAAAGGTGCTGAAAAC
The DNA here is from genome assembly GCA_025667525.1 of Glebionis coronaria. NCBI lineage: Eukaryota > Viridiplantae > Streptophyta > Magnoliopsida > Asterales > Asteraceae > Glebionis > Glebionis coronaria. The sequence goes on from CM046874.1 coordinate 178,630,461, forward strand.
ATAATGGTTAAAACAACAACGCGCTGAAAAATCAATACGTGGAATAACAATCGTTGGCTTAGGAAGCTCCTGGTGACTACCCACTAGTCACAGGTCGAGTTTTAGAGCCTACAGGTCGAAGCCTTGGCTATGATACCATAATTGTAACACCCCATTTTGATAAATGGAATGTCACGCGTGATTATGGCGTGTCATCAAAGCATGCAAGGTGATATGTAGTAAAACATACATGACCAAAGGGAAAACCGGAATCAAACATCGGTTTCCCAAACATAAGCCCAAAACATAAATAAAGGAAATGAACTGAATAAAGACTAAACAAGCATAACTATATGAAGGCAAAAAGGAAAAGAAGTCTCTGGCAGCTTCCATCCTATGTGCGTCCTCCAAATGCTCGAGTCTTGGGTACCTGCCGTTTTGGGACATGGAAAGGAAAGTAACGGCTGAGCAAGACGCTCAGTGCACGGATGTACAATAAAGCATGAAATAGGATAAGCATGTAACATATAACAGCGGAAGACTAAGTACTGAGTAAACTGGTTAAGTATCATGAAAACTGGTTTTATAGTTTGAAAAGCCTTATGTTTAACCTGCGAAAACTGTTTTAACATATAAATACCATAGCCCATATAGGTCATGAAAAGGTCACGTGCATGAATACTTGGAGGGGTGACCTCATCATGCTGATTAGAGGGGATGCCTCTAATCAATATACTGGTTTGGGTAGGAGGGATCAGCTCCTTGTGAAGGGTGCAAGGCACACACCACATTCACCATGATAAACTGAATAAAACATGTAACTAGTATGCACCCATACGCCCCGACTGATATAATAATATGGCCAAACTGAAAAGGGACGCCACGAGCAATCACTCCGCCGTGGGGAAGTCATAACATCGGTGCCTCCAATGCTATGGTTATGGTACCTCCATAACTAGGTGAAACTGGTCATGCTTGTATATGGCTATAGTTTATGCTAAATTAACATAAGCAGTTCAAAACAATAAAACAAATGCTGGGGAAAACAGTTGGCTGCATACGGGGAAATCCTAATAAGGAAGGAATGTCCATACTGAAAGGACGGGAATCCGTACCTCAAGTCCAGTGAATGAACGGAAGAAAGACTCCTACTTCTGGATCACTAACGCTACATGAATACACACGTGTATAAGTATCGATTCACTGATTACGTACTGGGTTTTATGTCTCATCTTAGCTTACTTGGTATGTTTTAGGTCATGGTTCACTGTTTAAAGCCTTAAACTGTGTTTATCTTGTATTCTGATTAATCTGATTAAGTATTACTGGTGATTCATGTATTATTATACTTACTGTGTAATAATAAGTAACTTTCCAAAAATAGCAGGTTTCCAAAAATAGAAAGTTTCCAAAAATAGAAAGTTTCCAAAAATAGAAAGTTACCAAAAATAGAAAGTTTCCAAAAATAGAAAGTTTCCAAAAATAGAAAGTTTCCAAAAATAGAAAGTTTCCAAAAATAGAAAGTTTCCAAAAATAGAAAGTTTCCAAAAATAGAATTTACTGCTTAAAATAGATTAGTTTCTAAAAATAGAAAGTTTCCAAAAAATAGATCAGCTGCCTTAATTAAATAAGTTTCCATATATAGAAGGTTTCTATAATTAGATTAGTTGCCTTATTTAATTAAGTTTCTATAAATAGAAGTTTCCATAATTAGAATTAAGCTGATTACATAAGCTAACATATAAGTCTAAGTGTTTAAGCTTATTTCTTAAGTCATATGATATAGTGTATAGTTTAATTATTATTTCATGTATCTTAATTAAACTATAGGTTAAGCATTTTAATTAAAGTATAACATGTATAATTAAAATGAAATAAAAAATACTTAGGTTAAAATGTGTATTATTATTAATAATAATATAACCTAAGTCATGTCTAAATTAATTAATTATAGGCATGTTTTAATAATTAATTAATTATAACTTATAACATAAAATACTTAGGTTAAATTAATGTCATGATAAACTAATAATTAAAATAACCTAAGTCATGATTTAATTAATATTTCATGTTATTAATTAATTTATATCCTAAGTTCATGATTCATAAAAATTAACATGTAACATAGATCATGATTTAACCAATGAACCGTGAACCGGGCATGAAATCGACACCGTACCCCGAACCAAATCGGGGTTCCCCTTGGTTCCTTGCTGCCGTGGGACCCACACCACCAAACCGGGACCACATGGTCTCGGTGGTGGTTTCTAGGCCAAGCCGTGACCCCTTAGGGCACGGTCTAGGCGTCGGCTAAACCAAACACCCGTAAAACACCCTTTTTGATTTTACCCTATAACCAAATACATGTTTATTTTATGTTTTTAATTAGGTTTTAAAAACATCATGTTCTTAATTAATTTTTACCAAATCAAATCAAAAGAATAATTAAAAAGAAAGGTTAAAAAGGTATACCGATTGTGTAGATGAATTAAGGATGAACAAACACTAATACTTGTACAATATCCATGATCAAAATCAACAAGAACACCTCCTTTTGATGATTAAAGGTGGCGGCTACAAAAGGGAAAAGGAAGGAGAGGAGAAAACTTTTTAGGGTTTTATGTTTAATTTCTTGAAAAGTGAAAATGAATGCATTTCTTTCCCTTAACCCCCCCTTGTTTAGTAAAATGATGGGCTAGGCCCATTCTTCTTCCAAATTTCGTGGATAAGGGGCCCACAAGGGGTAACCCAAATGTTTTTCGTGTCCCGATGTTTCGTGTTCGTTCGTGGTTAAACGTGTTCGTGTCTGAAGCGTTTCTGTTTATTTTATCATGTAGTTATCGTACTCTTAACGCTCGTAATTATATTATAAGTATTTACGTAATTATTCTAGTTCGTATTTTAAATGGTGATCATGATTTAATTACGTTCACGTGACATATTTATTAACTGTTTATCATGAGTTCGTACGTAATCGATACTTGTCATGTCATACACGTATGCACTTGCTTGATTAATAGCACATGAATGTGATCAATACTACATGAGGTAAGTTTTAATCTAGGACGTACGATCTTAAGGGCACTATTCATGGTAAAAGCATGCGGGTTTTACAATTAGTCTCTGTGTTATGTTAATTTTGCATATATCCTATTTGGTCTTTTGAAAGTGCAGACACCCTACCTGCAAAGATAGTTTAAATCCATTTTGATACCTTGATCTAACGGGGGTTATGTGTTGACGGTTAACATGGTTTAATCAAAAGAGAAACTTGTCTTTTCTTTTACAATCACGGATTCTATCTAATTTATGTCTAACCAATTTTTAGAGCCCCGAATTCACTTTAGATGTTTATCTTTTGGAAAATGAGCTGGCAATCGGATGTTTCTATTTTAACCATATGATATTATGAAGTGTAGTATGTGTTGTGTTTCCTTGTTTAAGATGTCGTATTTCATGATGTTTTCGCTTGATTAAACTATATTGTGATCGTTCTTGGTGGTTGGCTTATATATCGGTTATTATACACTATTAACTAATGCTCGTTAATTAGTTGCTATTATTGCCATGTCTAGTTCTGTTTGGTCGTAACATCAATTTGAAAGCACAATTCGATTTGCTAGTTGCATCATTTAGGGTATGCAAGTGTTTTAATAACATATGTGGTTATTTCACAACTAATAGTGTAATTAAGTGTTTTGATTAGCTTGTTTGCTTTTGAAAGACTGACGTTTATCAAGCTATTGAAAAGAGCTTGACTAATTTTTTAGTATTGTCATATAATTGTTTATTAATACTTTAATAGAAAAGTTTTTTTGTAGCTGTTGGTGTTCTCATGGATCTTACTCTAAAAAGTAGTCAGGTAAAAAGTAGATAGAATCTATTGTTGTAAAAAGATAGAAAATATAATTTTGTTCTTTGGTTAAACCATGTTAATGGTCAACATATAACTTACGTTAAGTCAAGATATCAAAATAGATTCAAACTATCCTCACAAGTAGGGTATCTGCACTTTCAAAAGACCAAATATAATATATGCAAAATTGACATACCACGGTAACCATAACTCTATTTTACTCAAAACTTAAATTATAAAGAAATTAACATATATCCATAAAAATAACTTAATATATGTCATTTTATATAACCTCTTACCAAAATATTAATTTAATGATATATTTCTTTGTCCTTCAATTCATATCATCATTTATATATTTTATTGTTATCCATGTATTTTATTGTTATCTATACTCAATTACGTTTGACTTTTTCGCTCTTTTTCTAAAATATTTGACTGTAAATATGTTTATTTGTGTTATATAATACTTGATAAAATTTATATTCAATGAAAATACATTTAACTCTCTATCCATTCATATATTTTGCATCAAGTATTACATAACACCTGTAAAGATAATTAGGGTCAAAGTTGCACAAAAAAGACTTGAAAGTCAAATGTGAACACTTATTTTGGGACGGAGATAGTACTTTACTAACCAAACACATGACATATTTCACCAATTCAAATTACCATTCATCCACATTACACTGTTTTTCATAAATTACAATTACATCAAAAATATTTCGCGAACCAAACAGCCCCTAATAATTCAGTGACCTTGGTGTTGGTCGTGTTCAATGTTATTAAAACAAAAAGGATCTAGTGACTTCAAGAGCATCTATAATGGTTTAGATGGATAAAAGTTTGTAGAAACTAGAAGGGGGGTATTAATTTCACTAGTTAAAATGATCTAAAGATAGATTTTCAAAAAATCTTTTCAAAAACCTAGATTCGAGTGGTTTATGTAAAACTTTCTTATGCACAATATGAATAAGTGATAGTGTATCTAAACTAATAATCACGAAATATATGCAATAATGAATAACGAATAGAAAGAGATAAGGAAAGGAAATATCAAACCAAACACCAAGGATTTATAGTGGTTGGACAACGAAGCTCACTCTTCGTTCATACTCTACTCCTCGAGTACTCCTTAATCGAGAGTTCAGTAATCAACAAGCCCCTTGAGGTGGACAAACCTTACAAGTCGCTTAACCAACTTCCGACTCTAAGCTAAAAGCTGATACCTAATCTTAGATAAGACCAATCTACACCAATATACTTTAAGGCCTAAGTATTAACCACAATACATACATAACTTCCAAATTACACAAAAATTTGGATCTTCACAATGACACAAGAATGAAACAAAGTTTGGATCTTGAGTAGATCTTGAACTTGACATGACACTTCAAGGATGAAAGTGTTTTTCTCTTTGCACTAGAAATGATAAGATGAGAGAAGAAAGATTCCCTTCTTAAACAAGTATAATCAACCAAATACCAAGGATTTGTGTGACTAAAGAAGGGGTTTTGGATATGATAATATGTGTGCAAAAGAGGTGAATAGAAAATCTGGAAATGGTACACTATTTATAGGAGAAAGGTCCAGTGGCTATGTATGGGTGTGGTTCATTAAATAGGTGTGGTTCCTTATCGATAAGGATCCGCGGGGACCTGTAATGATCTGCGGGCTCTAGACTCCTCTCTTTTTTGTCCTTTAGTGGGGAAACTACATCTGGTGAAATATATATCCAAATGGAATATCCTTTATCCAAAATGAATATCCTATTTTCAAATTTCTATTTTCTTTTTAATGAAATATTTTCTTAAAATTAAAGTGTATTTAAAAATTTTTGTCACTCATAAATAAAAGTGAGTTTTAAAAATATTATAAAACCTTGATCATTTAGTTAGGTTAAGAACTTGTTTATTCATACCTTAAGTGATTATGGATGATATGGAAAACACGTAAACTCAAGAATTCAATTTTCGTTGTTTTTGTAGATGCTTGTTTTTAACAATCTTCCCTTTTTATTGCGACAACATATAAACTCAATCAAGTATAAAAACAAGATTTTCGAGGATGAATTTATTCCATTTTTTTCTCCTTGGTCGAAGAAAAAAGGTAGCACAAGTATTTGAAGAAGAAAAGAAATGACTTAGCTAAGGCTCCCTTTTGGTGCTTACTCCTCCTTGTTTGGGGTACCAAGAGATTGAGCTATGGTGACAAGCTACATACAAGGGTTAGAAGAAAAAAAGAACACCCAACAATGTATAGCAATGGTCACAAAAAAAAACAAATATCCAATATCTATAGATAAATCATGTTAAAAAAAACATGAAAAGATACAAGAAAATAAAAACCATACAAAGATGTATGAAACACAAGCCTAAACTTAAGCATAATTCTAATCCTAGTAATAATATAATCCTAGGATTTGCTTAGAAAGATGCCTTATTAATAAGAAAGGCACTTGCTTAATTAGAAGAGTATGTAGTAGGGGAATATGATGGAGGAGGCTTGGTGATGTTCTTGTAGTCATAGTTAAGTGGGGGCTTGACTAGAAGACATTTAATGTAATTCAACTCATCATAGATGTGAGACATGGCAAGATGTTGATATTGACAACAAAGACAATATGTTTCATGATGCATGATATTATCATGTGATGGAGGAAGAACACAAAAGGGATGTAGTGTAAAAGAAGAGTTTCTGAAATCAATTTCCTTAGAAGGAGAAGTGATTTGATTTGGGATGTTCTTGGGTGAATTTGGGTTAAGAGAAATTGGAGAAAATGATGGTGAATAAAAGCTTTCATTTGGTGAGTAAGACATTTTTGCTTTGGTACAAATGAGATGCAAAAATGTGTGGGTTATGTAGAGAAAGCACAAGATATTCTGGGAATGGTCAAAGGTGTGAAGCTAATATTCCATAAAATGTTGGAATAGTTAGAGTGGTTCAGAAAAAGAGGTCGAGAAAAACACTATTTTAAGGCTTCTAAACCGTGGCTTAATAAATATGTTTGTGGTTCCTTAAATATAAGGATCCGCAGATATTTAAGGATCCGTGTGCAGAGAGTGTGTTTAGAGGATGAGGGAATTTTTCCAATTCATCAAATCCTAACATTCTAGTCTAACTTATCTTAAAGTTATGCTAAAGAGTAAATAAAGACTAGGAAACACACAAGAACCAACAAACACGACTTTAACCAAAATACACTAGTTTGAAAGTAAAAAAACGATGTTGGAGGTGCGATTATCTAGACACTTAGTCATGACATATTTTCGATAATCTATGAATCCTCATAAATTCAATGTTGTTCTCGCTATAATTGTGTGACCCATACATAGAGTATGTATGTTCGATAGCAATAGCAAGAACGTACGAAAAAACATTTTTAGATTGAATTAACAATGCAAAAACATTTCTCGACCATTGAGAATAGACTTTGAGGTATTTTGAAATCAAGGAAGGAAGTTTTCAAAAACATTATATTTTACCCAGAAACTCAATGACTCAGAATAGAAAAAGACCATAAAACATATAGATACTGCGGTTCCATATATATGGTTGCGGTTCGTTATCTCGGCCGCGGTTCTTTATCACTAAAGATCCGTGGTTAGGGACCATGTTTTTGGACGAAAAACATAGTAAAAATTTTGACCCAAAAATAAAAGACTTAAAAGAGAAAAGACACAATCAAAGAATATGTTCCATTAAACCTAGACCTAAGCGTAAGTAATTAAAAGGTTCCATCTTAAATGGCTTAGTGAAGATATCATCTAAGTTATCTATCGAGGGTACCTTCTCAATAAAAATGTTCCCCTTTTGAACATTATCCCTAAGAAAATGGTGCTTAGTTCGCGAATGTTGCACGGGATTTTTACTAAGGTCTATTGCACCCTTATTATCACACATGATAGGAATATCATTGAGTGCAATCGCGTAATCAACAAGCGCTTGCTTCATCCATAGAGCTTGTAGACAAGCTTTACCGGCACTCACATACTCGGCTTCCGTGGTGGATATAGCAAGAGCGGTTTGTTTCTTTGAGAACCAAGAAGTTAAACAACAACCAATGAAGGTACAAATACCGCTAGTGCTATCCCGATCCACATAGTCTTCCGCATGATCCGAGTCGGTGTAAACTATGGTTTCTACGCATGATCCCTCGGTCCGGTCCGGTCCGGTTTGGTCTTGTCGGGTCTTCGGTCCATTCCGGTCCGAATTAGGCAAAATAAACGAATTTTTTGTAAGAGCGAACCGGACCGACCAGGCCGAGGACCGAAATGGTCCAAAATCAAGGACCAAGGACCGGACCAAATTTTCTCGGTCCGACCCGAATCGGTCCGGTCCGATTCGGTTTTCCGGTCTGGTCTGGTCCGACGGTCCAAATGCTCACCCTTACTTTAATGTATCAGAAGATATGCTTAACCTATTCAAGGTGAGAGATTTTGGGAGCCTCTTGGAAGCGGGCACAAAGAAAAACACTAAATATGATATCAGGTCGACTTGTCGTTAGGTAGAACAAACTACTAATCATACCTCTATATTTGATATTGTCTACTGTAACACCCCCAAGTTGGTCAAATGCAGCGGAATAGTAATTGGGGTGTTACTTGGGTGGATCGATAGCACATAGCATATAGAGCAATGATCTTAAATATCACTTTGAAACATATTACATGAATTAATCGTACACATTTAGTATCTTGTCTGAAATAAAACCACATTTATTATAAAACAGAAATAAATATCCCAGCCCAATGGTAAACATGATGCTTCCTAAAATGCTGGAATCCAATGCATGAACCTGCTTACTTTCCTGAGAAAACATAAAAGTAAAATGTGGGGGTCAACACGAGGTTGGTGAATTCACAGGTTTTAGTTAATTAAATAAAGTATCAATATGCAAAGCACCACGAAGGTAGCAGGACATCACAGCCCAACGCTACAGTAGTTCCTACTGCCCTGTAATAGAAGCTAGACATGATTCTCAGTAAGCCCATTTGGGTCTATCCTGATTGAGGTTTCCCTAAATCCGACAATGACATAAACCTGCTGCTCGGCCTAAGCAATACGTGACAGCTGATCACGATAGGCCGGGTGTTGTCAATACCCGAATAGATCTATCCATACATTTCGCGCTACACTATTAACTATTACAGTCCACGGGAATGGGGCAAACAATAGGCAATAAATTGTTGTTGTCTGTGCATGCTTGCATATAAATAATTTTTGCATGTTTTCTCCCCCAGTTATAAAACAGTAAAGATGGGGCCATGAACTCACCTTAGTGATAATGAGGTAATGAGGATGATGTCACAGTATAGTCACGGACTGGAGAAATTACCTAAGTAATTTAAATGTCTCAGTGAATGCAACAATAATAATGCATGATGAATGGTGCATATGAAAATGCATGATCACAATTTATGAGTTGTTACGTTGGTTCAAGTGTTTGTTCTTATAGTGAAATGAAAGTATATACATATTTTTGTTCTAAAAATATATATATATATATAAATAGATATTAATTGTTTAAGAAAAGAGGGGTCGTAAATTAAATAAGTAGCTTTTATCTTATTTAATTTATCATAAAGAAATAAATTAAGTTGTAAGGTTTCAAAGGAAAATGGTTAACGGGGTTTGTCAATTTCGTAGAGTTTGTAAATAACTAAAGTGATTTATTTTACAAATGACACGTTTTATTATTTCTTTTAATTAAATAAAATTATAATAAATCTTTGTAAGTATAACTGTTTAGAAAGGTAACTTTAGGTTTTCGTCCGTTAAGTTTCTTACACCGTTAGTCCTTGTTGGTTAATTCAATTTATGAAAACGCCCCTAGGGCTTGGAAAACTTTAGAGGAATGACCAAACACCCCCTCAAATCCCACGGAAATTTAGTGACAAGAGTTAGGGCTTGATATGAGTTTCAAAAGTGACACATTAGGTCCTTGTGGTTTACTTTAGCTCTCGGTTTGAATTTAATATACCCTATAGTTTCGAAAATGACACAAACGACCCTTGTACTATATATTAGTCACGAATAGGTTTACACAATTTTTACTAGTTTATAATTTTGGACCAAACTTTCACCACTTGTCAATTTAGGCACGAAAAGTATATATATAAATCTAGTTTTGGGCTATACGGCCCATTAGGGTCCGGTTGGGGTAAAAGGGGTTAATGGGCTTGGTTTGGCTTAGTAAAAACTTGAGGTAATTTAGTAAATGTTAAATAATTACTATTGGGCCTATACTAGTTTTATTATATGGGCTTATAACATGTTTTATTTCAAATCTAGCTTAGTGTAAGCTTATATATTTTCGGCTTATTTTTAAGGCTTATATAGGCTTATTGTTTTTTACTAAGTTTTATATTTTCCTAATAGTTAAACTTAAGCTTACGTTTTGAGGGCTCATGGGCTTATTCTAAGGCTTATAAGATTATGGCTTAGGTTTTCTAAGAGCTTAAATAAGCCAACTAAGTCTCGGCTTATATTATTTTTAAGGTTTTCAAGGCTAGCTTATTTATAGTACTACTTTCGGCTTATATAGATATTTAAGCTTAAATGGCGTGGCTTATATAGGTTTGCATGCCTTGGCTTATTTAACTTATGAGGCTAAAAAGAAACTAGCTTAAGTTCTTCCTATGTCTCGGCTTATTTAACAACATGGGCTTATAGAAGCTTAATGGCTCGGCTTATTTTACTTTCATACACATTTTTAAGGCAAGGGATATACTAGGGCCTGTATAGGTTCATATACCCACGTTTTTAAGGGTTTTCAAGGTAAGAACTCCCATAACTTCATATAAGCCGTGAGCTTATATGTTGTTTAGGGTGTGATTATGAATTTCTAACATGTGCATGCATCCCTAACATCATTTACTTAGCATGAATATGCATGAGACGTGAAATGATTAAGGAAAGGTCTTAGAAGAGATGCATACTTACTTGTGTGATCAAGATGGTGATGAATGGGGTGGTGTTGGCGTCGGTTTGCTTTAGACGAGTCCTAGGAGTCTTGAATGCTAGTCTTCAATGCTTGGAGTACAAAGATATGGGTAGTAAATGAGATGGAGGACTTTGTTAGCTCAAGGTGCTATGTGGGAGTACTCCTTTGATCCGAAAATAATGGTGTGAGGGTGAATGAGTGTAGCTAGTTTCATAAATATCCAAGAGTGGAATGGGAATTGTGGTTTGGGGTAGGACACGGTAAGAAAGAGAGAGTTGTATAGATTTAGTGGATTTTGGGAAGTACTAGGAAGTACATGTTTTAATGAAGCCTTGATGTACATATGACCCTTGTGGTCATTCTAGCCGTCGCCTACAAGGTCTCCAAGTGCAAGCATAGTGTTTGCATTTAAGGTTAGGTTGTACAAGGTGGGAATGTGTGTGTGGTGGAGTATGTATACACGGCTAGGAATAAGGAGTGGGGTAGGGTTTGTAGATTTTTGAATTTGTATTAAGTATAAGTTAGTTTAAGTGTATAAGTAGTGTTTAGGATTTGTTTTTGTTTGAATATTGGGGTCTTAGTATGATTACTAGAGTTATAAGTATAATGTAGTAGAAATAGGTTTGAGTCCTAGTTTATTTGGGTTTTGTGATCCTTGGTGAAAGTATGGTCGTTTAGGTGATTTTTATTATGTCAAAAGTATATTAAAAGTATAAAATGATTTAATGTAGTGTTCATGTATAAAAGTAATTGTCATCGTAGTTTAAAGTAATTTATAGTGTGAGAATCATATATAAAATATTCAAACTTAAGAATTTATATATTTAAGTAGTCATTTAATAATTGTGATCATGACGTTGGATTTTTAGAAATCAAAAGGATGTATGCAAGTGATCATAGGTTCAGGTGACTTAAAGTCCCTCATAATAGATTGTTTGTTGTCCAGTATGCTATTGAAATGTAGTCATACAAATGTGGCCATGCTTTTATGATTAAAATACTCATAGTCACCATAAAAGGTTGTGATATAGTTGTTTCCCTGTTCAGATGATTAAAATGATGTATGCTCATGTGATGCATATGATTGTTCAAAGGATTTCATGCAAAGGTGATAGAATAAATATATAGATATCATGAGGTGACGTACACAATGTTGACATAGTCAAAACCTGAAATTTACAGGTTTTACATCTACTGACTCACAATCATCATCTATTGCCAGTTTAGTGTTCGGCTCCATGGGAGTCTTCATAGGCTTAGAGTCCTCTAATCTAATTTTCTTTATCATTTCTATAACGTACTTAGATTGATTAAAAAAATACCATCGTCCATTTGTTTAATTTGGAGTCCTAAAAGGAAGTTAAGTTCACCAATCATGCTCATTTCTAACTCATCATGCATGATTTTGGCAAAGTCATCACACATACTTTGATAAGTTGAACCGAATATAATATCGTCGACATATAATTGAACAATGATAAGGTGAGATCCTTTCTTCATTGTAAGGAGCGTATTGTCTACCATTCTCATGGTATACTCATGTTTTACAAGAAAGGATTTAAATCTATCATACCAAGCTTTCGGTGCTTGTTTAAGACCATAAAGAGCTTTCTTAAGCTTATAAACATGACCCGGTTTCTCAAAATCAATGAAGCTGGGATGTTGAGCCACATATACCTCCTCGTTGATCAAACCGTTAAGAAATGCACTCTTTACATCCATTTATTGAAGCTTAAAGTATAATCCACAAGCATAAACTAAAGGGATCTTAATGGACTCTAACCTAGCTGTCGTGCATACATCTCGTCATAATCAATTCCTTCTTGTTGATTATAACCTTGAGCTACAAGTCTAGTCTTATTCCGAGACATTACATCATTTTCATCTAGTTTATTTCTATAAACCCATTTGGTTCCTATGATGGTGGTATTTCTAGGTGAATGAACAAGTTCCCAAACGTCATTAGCAATAAATTGATTCAATTCTTCTTGCATGACGATGACCCAACTCTCGTACATTCAAGCTTCTTTAACATTCTTATGTTCAATCAAAGAGACGAAACAAAAGAAGTTACTTTGATTTTGGGATTGCGATCTAAGGGTCATATCAAGGTCGCCTATGACATTATCTAGGGCATGATCCTTAGATTCCTTAATGTTTACAACCTTTTCAACATTAAGGTCTTCATTTCCTAATTTTATAACCTCTTTGGTTTTAACTATGTCTATTTCATTTAAGTCATCATCTACCAAAGTTGTTCTCTTAGATGAAGGAGGAGTTTCATCGAATGTCACTTTGAGTGAATCTTTGATTACGCCCGAGGTTCCATTAAGGACTATATAGGTTTTGCTCGATTGGGGAATAACCTTAGAAGATACCTTCGTACGAGGGTTTCTTACCTTTGGGTCGAACTTATTAAGGTAATATTTGGTGTTGAGGATGATGCACTTGCTTCCAAACACCTTAAAGTATTCTAATGAGGGTTTCTTACCTTTAAGAATCTCATACGCGGTTTTTCCTAGAAAAGGTTGAATAACAATTCTGTTGAGAATATAGGTCGATGTGTCCACGACATTGCACCAAAACTTTTGAGGCAAAGATTTCTCGTTTAACATGGTCCTACTCATCTCTTGGAGTGTCCTATTCTTCCTTTCGACTACCCCATTTGATTGTGGAGTGCGAGGAGCCGAGAAGTTATGGGTAACACCATGAGCTTCACAAAAGGCGCCAAATTGCACTTCATGATTAAATTCCCTACCATGATCCATCCGAATAGACATAATTGGACATCTTAGTTGATTTTGGATCTTCCGACTAAAGATTTCGAAATGATCGAAAGGTTCATTCTTATTAGCCATAGAATGTAGCTATCGCTAAGAGAATCCTTATAGCTTTTATGTATGTAACATGGGAAAAGGTTTACTCATAATCTAGCCTGTAGGTTTGAGTAAATCCTTTTCCCACGAGACGAGCTTTAAAGGTGTGTACAATGACATTCATGTCGGTCTTTTTCTTATAAATTCATTTACTCCAAACGTTTCTACCACTATGAGGGAACCAACCAAACGCCTTAGTTATCTTTTATTGATTGCATTTCCGCATTCATAGCATTAAGCCATTTCTCTGGTTGAGGATCTCCTATTACAACTTGATAATTAAGAGGCTTACCATGATTCCCTAATTCATGTTCCTCAGAATATACATCAAATCCATATCTTTCAGGTGTTAGAGATGTCCTCGCGGACCTACAAATAGAAACATATACATGTTTAGGTTATACATTTACATGTTCAACTTCATCATGTAATTTGCTAATGTAACATAAGAAAGTTCAATTTCTTCTCGAAGTAAATCAAAGTCTACAATATTCTCACTTGCTTAAAGCAATGGAGTACTCTCACTTACTTTTTATACCATGAGACTATTCTTAAAGTAAGGCTGGGCGGAGTGGTAGCAGGTTCACATCGTGAGTGGACAACTCACAAGTGAGTTCCCACCCCTTCCTTAAAACTCGCGCGCGAGTATATTGAAAAACGGTAAATTCTTCACCATACGTGAGTCATGGCCACATGTGTATATACATAAATCGACCTCTACAACGGTCGTAAATTTAAAAAAAATTGCACTCACTAAATTTTTTCTATAAATACCAATATAACTTCTCATTTTCCAACATCTCCAATTTACAATCAAACAATTAACCTCTTTCTTATTACTTACAAAAATGTCTCAAAATAGGACATTTGATTTAGAAAACCTATCTCTAAACGTAAACCTATTATGGACACGAGCATTTTATACTCACAACCCTTACCATAACCTACCATATCGTAACCTGACATCCGATCCTTATCAAAACCAAGCTTACCCACACCCGACACCAAACGCCTACAACTTTACCCAATACTCAATAAACTCGTTGCATGACCTCGCATCACCGGTTCGTTTCCATTTACGAACGCCGACTACATCTCACAAAGCCCAAGTTGATGGATCTTCATCACAACCACCTAAAAATCCGTCCATGTCCCCCATGTATGCATTTCCAAACGAATATTTGTACTTAGCTCGGGTTCTTTTCAACAAAGCGGTTCTTTTCAACACACCGAATCTTTTTCAACAAACTGACTCATTTCAATAAAACGTGGAGAAAGCTAATTCCCCACGACCAAAGCCTAAATCAAGGGCGAGTAGATCCCGCCAAAAGAAGTTGCGTGTAAACTTTGATGCACCCCGACTGTTGCCATGGACTACCGAGGAAGAAATTGCTTTAGCTAAAGCGTGGTTTTTTATTACCCAGAGCAGCGAGAAGGGAAACGACAAGAACGACGATGGATTTTGGACCGCAATCTTGCAATACTTTGAGAGCAAAAAAAATTTGTACGGTAAGCATACGTACGATTCTATTAACGAGAAATGGAAGATGATTCGTTTGGCATGTGTTCGATTTACAGAGTCTACAATAATGTTATGCGTAGAGCGCCAGAGAGTGGAGCCGGAGATGTAGATTACTTTAACAGAGCACTTCTTGACTTTGGTGTAGAAATCGGTACTCAGTTTCGATTTCTTCATTGTTGAGAGATTTTGAAAGATAGTCTGAGAGGGAGGATGTTGAAATTCCAGCTTTCTTAGCAAAGTAAGCAGCTAAGGCTAAAAGATACAAGTCATCCTGGTCTGGTTCGTTGAATGCAGAGTCAGGTTTGGTGGTAACAACATGAAAGACGATGCATCGGCTAGGTTGATGGTATCCAGATAGGTTTGTAAACTGAACGTTGCATCGATGCAAAATGATAACACAAAGCATTCTTAAAACTTAAAAAGTAAGAGATGTAAATACGTGCGAAAGAGTTGGAAATAGCTAAAAACAAGCAACAACAAAAAGACATCAACTTTTATGTGCAACCAATGATCACTTGGTTAGGGATGCACGGGCTGTAGTGGAATGACAACGAGCTCAGATTAAGGCGAAATATAATTTGCCATTTGATATGATCCAAACCCAAATCCCAATCAGTGGAATAGGAGTAAGGCAACACAATAGGGCCAAGATTTCATAGAGACAAGAAACAGAAATCAGGACACGAATTGGTTAAATGTTTGGTATTGGATTGATGAATTACAGAGAGAGAATTTGTTACAAGAACAATACAAATCAATAGCTAATTGAAAATGAATACAATTCGGGTATTTATAGGATAAAATGATGGGTTGGGTTAAATAACTAATTTTAATAGTTTGCCTTTTCACATGTGCATAACTTTTCACATGTGCATAACCTTTGGCTCATATCAATCCAACCCGCTTGAAATGATGCTTGTCCTCAAGCATCTAAGGACTGAGTAACAGCCAACACATACCATAATCATATCACCTTTCCTTATGCCAAACGCCCCAACTACCAACATGTGTTTTAACTTCAGTGTGTAGAACTTCAGATTAGGGAGTTTAATTTCAGAACTAGTCTTCAAGTTCAGGCCACCAATAAAGCTTAGACCACCATCTTTGCTGCAAACTTTAATCGCCGAATATACATTTTTAACCCATACCCCCAAAACGCCAACCACATATTGTGTGTAGGCATACACTGATCATGAAATTTCGACAAAACAAACTCATTCTTTTTAATATCACAACCAACTAGTCTCCCACCAATTATGCACCTAACTTTACTGATAGGTATGTATGCTTTCCGGTTTATCCCAACAAGATTACCACAATACTCATTCCAACCGAGCACTTGTTCCGTTTTCCTTTTCAGCCCATTCAAGATGTCCCGCTTCCACTTCCTAGGCTTAATTTCAGATTCAAAATCACACTTACACTTATGTTTACCAACTTTCGCACGTACCATTCCAATCCCCTTGAAAACATTCTTGTCCTCAAGAAAGTGAACTGTGTTACTGAACTTGTTTTGAGTTTCTTGAGTCCTTCCCCGAGAAACATGCACAACTCCCCCATTTCGTACAAGCCAAAAATCTTTGGATGGATTGTTGACTTTGTACTCCATGTCCAGTACTATGGTTGGTATAACAGTGATCACTCCTATTTTGTTATGATGTAGTAAAGGCATAGGCACTGCAAATCTTTCTCTAATGAGCTGCCATGACCGATCACTCTTTGGCACATCAGGAAACTCTCCTAATTGAATCAATATTTCACAATCCTTAACACACAAAGGCTGATCATGGCCATTGAGTTCACCTTCCATACCAACAACAAAATCAGCCTCAATATTATTATTTGACTCTAAACCAACACAAGCCACTCCCCATTTAACTGGCCAACTGACTGAATCCGCCCAGAACTCGTTCTTGTCACAAAGCCATTGTTGTTCCTTTTCACATAGAGTTAGCGCATAAGAGGTTTTAACTAAACTCCCCATATCATCAGCTGCTAATTCTAACATGTTCTTTAAGATACATATACAACCCAATGTACCAAGAATTGTTACACCTCCCAGATCAAACACTAATTTAGTATTTGAAATGAATGCACCTTTACTCTTAACGGTCATAAACTCAGAAACTTTAGGTTTTAGCCACAATTGTGCAATCATAACATACGGTTTCACAACAAAATGAAACTTTGAGTGTGTATCCATATCATCTTTATTAACAACATTTCCATCATCAATATCTCGGTGACCAACACGAACTCCATACTTCAAAACTCTCGAATGCCCAAACAAAGACTTCACATCTAAACCTCTCAAAGTATTGACAACACTATTCCATTTCTCTTTGTCCCGCCACCATGGTCGAGTCTCCTTTTTCTCAAATAAGTAGTCACAAGCAACATAATCATTATTACTGCTATCACCCTTACCAGAATGTAAAGTGCTTAGACCACTTCGTCCATGGTTATTCTTAATCTCATTATCAAAATCACTCACCTTCCTTTTAGCCTTTTCATGTGGTATACACGGGTCCTTCACCATATACTTAGTACCAACATCTTTACACGATCCTATCCATGTCATCTCCTCCACCACTCTTAAACTCATCTAACTTGTCATCGCCAATTTCACAACGGATATCACCTTCAGCCATATTTTCATGTTTTTGAACACCTTGTTGCACAAAAATAGCACTCGAGTAGGTATCGAGCTCAACGGGTTGAAGCTCGAGTCCCAATTCAGTTAAGATGTTGATCAAGTCCCTTTTTTGTTTATCCCGCCACCACAGACCACTCTTATCCGCCTTTTCATTTTCCCTATCATTCTCATATCCTACTTTCTCAGCCACAATGGTCTTCATAGAAGCACCCACGTAACCATATTCCCTCATACTATCTTCACCCTTCTTTTCAACTTAAAGAGCACACATATCAAACCCATCATCTAAAGACACCGCATTGTTTTTATCAATTTCGCTTCTTTTATCTCCATTAAGAATCTCACCATGAGAAACCAAACCTCTTATGTTCTTGTTACCCTCAATCTCATCATCATCAAGATTACTCCCATTTGTAAACCCGATTCCTTGCTCTTTATCGCCTTTTATAAAAACTTCACCAATACCCATTAAACCCTTGTTTTTGTTCTCGGTTGGCATTTCAACAAACATCTTATGTTCACAATCATCTGCACTATCAATTGAATTACCGAATCTTCGTAAAATGGCCTTTTTGTAACTCATCCAAGCCACATTTTCACTCATTATACTTACAAATAACTCATGCCACAATAAAGGTATATTAAACAAGTGCTTATGGATGAAATTTACCTTGCTCTCGTCTGGGATATTATTAGCTTCAAAGAACTGCTCACTTTTAAACAACCAACCCCTTACATCATCACCTCCAAATCTTGGAAATTCTATCCTTTTTGCCTTGATACATTTCCTCATTTCAGCCCTTATTGCCTCAAATTCTTCCTGTATCAATGTTGTAACTGATTCTCTTAATGAATCTCTATCTTCCATAATAAACTTTCTAACAAACTTCAAGAACGCTTGTAACTAACTAATCAAGAAACGACAACTAACAATCAATACAACTCACAAATACAAACTCTTGACTCAAGAACATGTATTTATGATTGTAGAATGATGAGGAATCATGATGGTTGTATCAATGAACGAAATAAATAACAGAATTGAGCCTAATCCGAGGAGGAATGGCTCTGATACCACTTGATATGATCCAAACCCAAATCCCAATCAGTGGAATAGGAGTAAGGCAACACAATAGGGCCAAGATTTCATAGAGACAAGAAACAGAAATCAGGACACAAATTGGTTAAATGTTTGTTATTGCATTGATGAATTATAGAGAGAGAATTTGTTACAAGAACAATACAAATCAATAGCTAATTGAAAATGAATACAATTCGGGTATTTATAGGATAAAAGGATGGGTTGGGTTGAATAACTACTTTTAATAGTTTGCCTTTTCACATGTGCATAACTTTTCACATGTGCATAACCTTTGGCTCATATCACCATTTTTTTTATATTTATGCATCGTTTTTAATTTTTTGATGTATTGTGTCTTTTTTATATTTGATGCATCGGTTTGAAGTTTTAATGTACGAATAAAAATGTTTACGTTTATGTTTTTATTTACCTTTATAATTTATTAATTAAAGTAATTAAAGAAAAATAAAGTACAATATGATTGTGAGTTTTTCACCATCTCACTAAATCTAAAAAATAAACATTGCGAGTGAAATAAAAATAAAATAAAGTTGAAGTGAGAGTAACTTTCTCATCTCCGCTCCTTTTTAACCTAAATCTATCGTTATATCTATTTCGTAACATTTGTTAAGAACTTATTTATGCACGAAATAATTCTTTTATCTCCATGCTAGACGACTAAACTAACCATGTATATAGTGGAAATGATATAACTCAAAAACGAGAAAAGTATATACTGATTTAACGAACAATCAATCAATGATATACAGTGGGTGGAAAGCCAGAAAAGATTCTCATGATACTCTTCATCGTTTCTATTACTCCAATTTTGTTGTTTAATAATATCATAGCATAGAAATTTGCATATTTTTGCTATCTTTTTATGGATATAATGTCATTAATACAGAATACTACTGTAGTACCAATGTACCATAGAAATGATCCGAAACTGTCGACGCTTTTGATTCTTTTTTCTGCTCAACATTTGTTCTAAAGCATTAAGTTTGCAACACATTTGGCATTCCTTTTTCAAGGAATCTTGTATGACTACATTTGTGTTTACCGTAAAATATGGAGCAACCATTTCATGCTTTCGTACATTTATTTAAGCTAATGTATTTTCATTACATTACAGCCTTCAACTAGTATAGTCGTATGTGAACAACATCAGCATCTTACACACAATTGCCTGTATTGGTTTCCAATTTCTCTAAACTTCTCTTTACCTGATAATGCATTTACAAATGAAATCAGACATAAGATGTTCTAAAAGCAAACGCACAATTTTTATAAAGCGTTCGTTGTAATAATACGGCGTTAGTCGTCGTTATCACACTAAAACGTGGTGTTTCTTCACAGCATTGAGGTGTGTTTTATATAAAAAATATTATTTCATCTCTTAAAGGCTAGTATATTCAACAATTTAAAAAAATCAAAAAACTTCTCCCCTCTAGCGGATAAGCGTTAAATAAAACATTTTTAAAATCTGAAAGGTACGATATAAATATCTCATTCCTCTATATTATTTTCTCACAAAAACAACACATATTTTAAACAAAACGTATTAAACACTCTTTCACAAAGAAGGTGATTTACACACTCTTAAAATTTATTGGGACACTAAAAAATATGTTGTCTTGACATATATATCATTAAATAACTTCTACTTATATCACCATTATAAGGATATAAATGTCAATATAACATATTTTTTTAATGTGTCAATCAAATTTAGAAATGTGTAAATCACCCCCTTTCACAATGTCTCAAAAGCAAACCATTTTTTATGTGTATGTTGAAATCGACGTTTGCTTTATGACCCAACGTCGATAAATGAAAGAATTAAAGAACAAAGAAATGCATATTAGTCTCCAACAAAATCTTATTGAGCCTATTTGATGAGAAGTTGAAGAAATATCGAGAAAAGACTAGTTGTCGGAGCATAAGTTTTTTTTATGATTTGTTTTAATTTAGTGTGTGTTTTTTGAAGTATTATATTGTGTATTTGAACTTAATGAATGAAATTGATTATTTGTTTAATAAATGAAATATATGTTTAGGAGGTTTTCTGAAAATATAAAGGTATGTAGTTTTATTTAATTTTGATGTTAGAAAAATGATTTGTATAATTAAAACATGGATTTAAATATATATCTAAAGATTTAATTGATGCATTGAGAAAATGATAAAAAAATAAATGTAATACATTTATCATGAAATTAATAAATTAAGTCTAATATATAGACATAAATATCAATACTCGAATCCAAAATAGCTAGTCTGAATTGTTTAAAATTGATTAAAATAAAAAAGACTTATATGAATCTTATAAATGACTCAAGTTTGTTAAGTGTGTTGATGAAAAGCAAAGGGTGAAAGTAAAAAGTGAAAAGAGTGAGGGACAGAAAGTGAGTAAAAAGTGGGGGAGTCTGTTTTATGTGAGAAACGATGTGATGCAACATGATCAAACAACACCAACCAACCAACACTCGAACACACTTTGTCTATTGCAGCCTTCTTCTTCTGCTCCTTGTCACGTGCTGCCCCAGTCCTACTCTACCTTTACCTTCAAGATTCCATCCTACATTTCCTTTCTTTTCAATACAAAAATGTTTGCAAATAATACGTCAAAAATCGATCATGTTATTTTCATGATACCTTCATTAGCAATGTACGTATGAATAAATGTTGTTTCTGATAGAATTGATGGTTGAATATAACAAGATTACTTCAACACTGTCACTGCTTTCCTTAGAAAATTACGAGTTATACTTCAGGCGCATTTAGTTCCGACCGGATCGCACTGATCAAGATTGGACTAAACCGATCCAAAACAATAGACCGACACCGGATCGAAATGGTCCGCCGGGTACGGGTCGATCCGATTCGGTCCCGTCCTATTAAACATAATCATAATATTTTTTGTAAGATCAAATCGAATCGAATCGAACCGAATCAATTGAATCAAAGACCAAACCTGAAAAACACAACCTTCAAAGATATTAAGTTCGACGAAATTCCAACAAGTTATTATCATTTGTATGAAAATAAAGAATTTTGCTAACAACGTAAAAAAAAAGAAATTATCATACAACTATTGAATGAAAAACTTAATACAAGTTAGAAAATCACTGGTGGATATATATATTCTACACAACAAGGATAGATATGATAAGTTTTTTTTTCTTAACGGTAAATTTATTAAGAAAATGCCACAAATGCAGAGTACAAAGCTACAAGCCCATAAGCTTGAGCACGACAAAAAACATTGGCATGGACAACATCCTATGCTCAATTCCATAAACAACATACAACAAACTAGTAAAGGCCATGGACAGATTCCATGCTTAATACATAACTCAAAACATAAGCAACTAGAAAAGACATAAAACTAGCAGCTTCCCATACCTCAAAAAGACTTGATTCCATAAACAAAACCAAGCATCTGCAAAATCTATGGCACTCCAAAAAACACTTGTTCAAAGCATAGTGTGGAAACCAATTCAGAATACATGGCATACTTGATTCAACCACAAAGGGAAGCAACCAAGCATACCAATCCATCCCCCATGGAAAAGACCACACACAAACAATGACCCACGCAAAGTAAGCAAAGGAAACTTACTCAAACCGCCATCAGACTTCAATTGCAGGAATAATAGGAGAGGTGCCAGAGTAGCACATCATGCTTTTTGCCTCCTCAAAACCCCTCACTACGTAAAACCCAGTGGGAAACCGTAGGGAAGGGAAAGAGTACAACAAAGCAATGAATCCTCTCAACAAGATGCAGTAAACCCACATACCTATCTTCACGACATTAAACAGGTATAAAGTTTACAAGGATGGACAGAGCATCACATGACCAAGTTTGGAATCTAAAAAATTGGACTAGGAGTTAAAACAGAGAAGAGTGTACTTGAGCCTTGCTAGACAACACATCTTTCAGCACGCTCTAGAAGGCCTAGCACACCCTCCAAGAAAAACTCAGAAGCCCACTAATGGAAAGACCTTAGCTTCAGTCATCCTGCATAAATTCATAACTTCCAAACAATTGCATTAGTCCCTGCTAAGTCATACACAAGGCATAAATGGTTCCAGCTTCTATTACACTCCCATAATCCAGTCCCACCAAAGGACCAGACAACCCACACAACATCAAACGCAACACTCATTAAATGTCATAAGGATCCTTACTAGTAAAACACACATTACTACAAGGATCCATGCCCTTACTCATACTCACATTCCAAATATCAGCAACTTTTAAAACACTAGCAGAAGGCTTCACTTTAAGAGTTAACAACTTAAGCCTAATAGTGTTGGTAACCATTTTAACTACAGTCGTGACATCTCTATGAGCAAAGCCATTCAATCTATTGTTCCTTTCCTGCCAAATATAATACACACAAGCACCAAAGACTAACCTTTGAACAATACTCCATATATTATTACTAGGAGGGAAACTGGTAAGACCAGATATGATAAGTTTCATCAACAATTTTTAACTCTGTATAATTTACAAATTATCGAGAGAAATAAAATTAAAAGTTTACAGCAAAAATGAACGTAAAGATATCTAAAAGATTGTGATGTTTTCTGGTATGTTAATACATGCTTTTTAGTGTGGTGAAAAAGTTCGAATTCTCGGAATCCTCTTGAATTGATCTCAGTTAAAAGTGGAATGATTTGTTCTTGGTGGCAAAAAGTGGATTTGGTTTTCTATTCTACTAACAGGTAAGTGAATAAAATAGTAATGAAATAAACTTAAAACAAGCAACAAATAATAAGCTGAAAAATAACTCTTACTGAAGAATACCCTATGCGGAATAAAACACCATTCGGAAAGACAGCTCTATTCGGAAAGTAAGGTTACTCGGAAAGTCTTCTCTATGCGGAAAACCATTCGGAAAGTAGGCTTATGCGGAAAATACTTCTATTCGGAAAAATCAGGGCTATGCGGAAAATTAAGGTCATTCGGAATATCATGCCAATTCGGAAAACTAAGGTTATGCGGAATATTTAAAATGTTCCGAATAGGGAGAAAGTGGAAACCCCTATTCGGAATAAAAACACTATTCGGAATATATGAAAAGTTCCGAATAAGACAACAAAAGAATGCCTATGCGGAAAATTGGAAAGTTCCGAATAAGGAAACAATGAAACAAGGCTATGCGGAATATTGAAATTATTCCGAGTAATGAAATAAAAACACCCCTATTCGGAATATCAAAAGTTCCGAATAAGGGAAACTCTAAAATGGCTATTCGGAATGTAAGGACCTATTCGGAATATGTGGAATATTCCGAATAAAGAAAAATAAAACCTCCACTCGGAATAATTGAAATATTCCGAGTAAGGCAAACGGGAACAAGTCTACTCGGAATAAAAGCCTTGTTCGGAAAATCCTGGGAATCCAAAAACAGAAACAGTAACCGCAAGAACAAGGGACACGAATTATAACCAAAATCTAACCAAATACTCAAAAAGGTTTTACCAAACTAACCAATAATCATTAACATACCATAAGGAACAAATCCCACCAATAAAAACACTAAATCAATAACTTTTTGTAATCAAACTTGAATCAAATAAGAAACTTAGAAACTTGCAATAAAAATGATGAAGAACAAGATGAATAGAAAAATGGAATGGATTGATTAATGTAAAAGTAACAAGGTTAATGATTTAGGATTACAAGATTGAAAGAAATAGATGAAAATCACCAAACTCCCTAATGGAGTTGGTGATGGGACGAACTACAAAGAACTGGAGAAAGAAAAAATGAACTAACTCCCTAAAATGTGAAGGGAGTGATCTATTTATACTCCTAGTGGTTGGTTGGTGAGTGGGCTTTCTCCCTTTCTTCTTGTCTTCTCGTCTTTTCAGAAAAGTTTGACGTTTTCGATTCTGATTCGGGATTTGTTGTCGATTAAATCCAACTCGTCTTTTAATTTCTTCGTTAAATAGACTTGAGTTTCTTCGACTTATGAAAATCTTCCGTCTTTAGTCCTTTTCTTCGATAAATCTTCGAATAGGCCCAGTGACTTCAAATCTTTTGCATCTCTTGTACAATAGACTTTATCTTGAGTCTTTTTCCTTGATAAAACCCGTGCAATCCCATGTTTTCTTTAATATTCATCCGGTTAGCTCTGAAAACACAATAAACACAAAAACCACGCATAATTCCAAACAAATGATATTAAATACGTGTTTTGGTCTTGTTTTAGCCCGAATTAAGTGGTAAAAGGATGGGTGTTTACACACCTATCAAATCCCCTACACTTAACCATTGCCATGCCCTCATGCAATGCTTAGTGATAAAGCAATTTTACATTTTTCTCATAATTAATCAACCTTGGCCTTATTCAAATACTACTAATTAAGAATCAAATAACTAAGAGAAATAAAAACTTTAAGACAAACAAAAAGAAATGAAATTACTTGTAAAGAAATCAAAGACTTACATTAGGGCTTTGGTGTTGCGAAGATTTATCACCCTCAAGTTTCACGTTCCCCAAACTAAGCTTAAAAACGAGATCATTGTTATTATAAGTTAGTAAATCAAACACTTACACACATGGCTTAATTAAATGCTTAAACTCCCTTATTCCTAGGTGTATCTCTTATATTTTATTTTTGTCTTAGAATGATCATGAAGATGCATTTTTGGACTTATTTCGATAGTTTATTAGGGCTGAAAGCAAAGTAGGACGATTTGATCAATAGTTAGCTAAAGGACAAAATCTCTTAAAACTGCTTCTCGGGATATCAAAAAGTTCATATCTTGGCATAACTTGGTTCACGATTTGAGACCTTTCTCGGGCCGATATTTGGCATGTACTTCATACTTCATATCTTCGAGAGACGTTCTTGAGATAATGGTCTTCTCATCATAATAGAGTTTCTTCACTTGGAGACTTTTGAGGGGTACTCCAACTTTGTTGACCACGACTTCATGATTATTTCTTCAATCTCTAATTGGGATTTTGAGATACAACGATCCGCCTCCTTTTCGGACTTGGATCTATTTATCCTCATACCTTGTTAGGGTCTTTTCGGATAGACTTCTCCATGATCTTTATGGGAGTTGATTGCTTTTCGTCGTGAGTCTTGATCCTTCATATTGACTTTAGGAATAATGCTTTTCACATCACTTTGGATCTTCAGCAATAAAATTGAATCCTCATGCCTTGTTAGGGCCTTTTCGGACTCGCCAATCTTCGCGCCCCGCTTCATAAGTTATGCCTTGGCTATGAACTCTTATCATTACCGAGCAACTTTTAAACGATCTTGGGCTAGAAGCTAAGTAACTTTTCAAATCGTAAGACCTTACTTATTGCAGATAAATTATTAGCAAGTGATGGGAGAATAGGCAAATAATTACACCAAGTGAGCTTGCGCAAGAATACCGACTTATAATTGACTCTATCATTTCTCGTCCTCCACAATTTAAAATCTCAAGTAATGAGACTCGTGGACACTTAGCCTAATAAACCAATTAAGGTCTATATGGTTAAGGATACTAGCTAGAATAAACTTGGATAAGTCTATTCGGGTTGAGTCAAAATAAACGCAACGGGCCTAATATGTCAAAGATATCTAAACTAGCTACACCAATTTATTAATATTTTTGACTTTATTGCGGAATATATACATATGAAAGCAACGATAAAAATTTAAAAATTACAACTAAATGGCCAAAGTTAATAAAAAATTTGAAAAATGCTGAAAAATAGGATTTTCTGGTTAATTGAAGGCATTTTCATGGAAAAGTCCACTTAAAACTTCGATAGAAGTCTCCCCTACACTTAAGATAAACATTGTCCTCAATGTTTAAGCATGTGGGAAAAGTCTCCCCTACACTTATGACATTGTGCACTCTGGTTAACTCGAGTTAAGGAAGAGACGACTAAAGTGATCAATTTCAAATGTGAGTATGAAGAAAATTGAATCACGATAGTTGAGAGATAGAACCGGGTTTCGGATAACACGGGAGCACGGTTCTTCAAAGATTTCCAAGATTGCAGTTATCCCTGTAAGCACATCACCACACAAACACAAATGACCAAAATAGGTCCTCCCCTACACTTAGGGGGTTAAAGGGATAGATACTCGGGCTGCCTCCCGAGGAGCGCTTGTTTTTGATAACCGAGTCACGAGCCTGACTCGACCCAAATTTAGTTCATGGGGAACGTGGTGAGGGATGGAATCACCTCGTGAGAGGTGTCCTCACCAAAGTACAACTTCACTCGTTGGCCATTCACCTTAAAATTCGGTCCATTAGGTTGAGCGAGCTCGAGAGTACCATATGGAAAAATTTGGGCGATGGTGAATGGGCCGGACCAACGAGATTTGAGCTTGCCCGAAAAGATTTTCAACCGAGAGTTAAAAAGTAAGACTTTGTCTCCAACATGGAACTCTCGGTTTTTGATCTTGGAGTCGTGAATGAGCTTAGTTCTTTCCTTATAGATCAAAGAGTTTTCATAAGCCTCATTCCGAAGTTCATTCAGCTCATTGAGTTGGATCTTGCGTAGGTCACCGGCTTTGTTTATATCAAAATTAGCCCACTTCAAGGCCCAATAAGCCTTGTGCTCCAACTCAATGGGGAGGTGGCACGCTTTCCCGTACACAAGACGATAAGGCGTACAGCCGATCGGGGTCTTGTAAGCAGTACGGAAAGCCCACAAAGCATCATCAAGTTTTTCAGCCCATGAGGCACGATGCTCTCCCACGGTTCTTTCCAGAATTCGCTTCATCCCTCGGTTTGATATTTCAGCCTGGCCATTAGTTTGTGGGTGGTAGGCTGTGGAGAGACGATGATTGACACCGTACTTAGCCATGACTCGAGCAAATTGGTCATTGCAGAAATGAGTCCCACGATCACTAATAATGGCACGAGGCACACCGAATCTAGCGAATAGAGCTTTCAAAAAGTTACAAACCACCCTTGCGTCATTAGTAGGCAAAGCTTTGGCTTCAACCCACTTTGAAACGTAGTCAACGGCTACAAGGATGTATTTGTTTCCTTTAGAAGAAGGGAATGGCCCCATAAAGTCGATACCCCAAACATCAAAGATTTCACATTCTTGAATGAAATTCTGAGGCATCTCGTCTTTATGTGTGATTTTGCCTTGCTTTTGGCAAACATCACATCTTTTAACCATATCGTGAGCATCACGGTATATGGAGGGCCAATAAAATCCTGAATCAAACACTTTCTTTGCGGTGTAGTTGGGACCAAAGTGACCACCGGTAGGTCCTTTGTGGCAAGCATCAAGGATGTCCGACGCTGCCGGTCCATCAACACATCGGCGAATTATCATATCAGCACATTGTTTGAATAGGTAAGGGTCGTCCCAAAAGTAAGTCTTGATGTCGGTGAAAAACTTCTTCTTTTGCTGGGACGTCAACCCTTCTTTGAGAATTCCACCCGCCAAATAGTTTGCAAAGTCCGCAAACCACGGGGTTTCATTCGACTTCGAGTTTATAGACATTAAGGTCTCCAAGGGAAAAGAATCATTGATTTCTTTAGTCGGATGATCCCCTTGGTATGGATCCTCAAGTCTACTAAGATGGTCCGCGGCTAAGTTTTCTGCTCCTTTTTTATCGCGGATGTCGATTTTAAATTCCTGGAGCAGCAAAACCCAGCGAAGAAGTCTTGGTTTGGAATCTTGCTTTGTCAACAAGTACTTCAACGCGGAATGATCAGTATACACAATGGTGGTAGAAAGGACAAGATAGGGGCGGAATTTTTCAAAAGCATAGACAACAGCTAAAAGCTCTTTTTCGGTTGTCGTATAATGCAATTGTGCCCCAGTCATTGTCTTGCTAGCGTAATGGATCGGTTGGAAGTGTTTGTTCACTCTTTGTCCAAGAACCGCTCCAATAGCAAAATCACTAGCATCGCACATCAACTCAAAGGGAAGCTCCCAATTAGGGGTAACCAAGACGGGTGCCTTAGTTAGCTTATCCTTAAGCGAGTTGAAGGCTTCAAGGCACTCTTTGGAAAAGATAAAAGGAGTATCTTTTTCCAAGAGGTGGGTCATCGGGCGAGCGATTTGAGAAAAATCTTTGATAAATCGACGGTAGAAGCCCGCATGACCCAAGAAACTTCTCACACCCTTCACAGTGGAAGGTGGAGGCAACTTTGCTATAACATCAACTTTAGCACGGTCTACTTCAAGACCGGCTTTCGAAATCTTATGTCCAAGCACGACGCCTTCTTTTACCATAAAATGGCATTTTTCCCAATTTAGAACGAGGCGAGTGTCTTCGCACCGCTTTAACATACGTTCTAAATTGGCAAGGCAAGCAGAGAAGGAATCCCCGAAGACCGAGAAATCATCCATGAAGACTTCCATGGTTTGTTCAACCATGTCATGGAAGATAGCTAACATACACCTTTGGAACGTCCCTGGCGCATTACATAAGCCAAAAGGCATTCTTTTGTAAGCGAAAGTGCCATAGGGACAAGTGAATGTAGTCTTCTCTTGATCTTGGGGATCGATGGGTATTTGAAAATAACCCGAGAAACCATCAAGAAAGCAGTAATATTCATTACCGGCTAATCGTTCAAGCATTTGGTCCATGAAAGGTAGAGGGAAATGATCCTTTCTCGTGGCATCATTGAGTTTGCGGTAGTCTATACAAACTCTCCACCCAGTAACGAGACGAGTGGGAATCAACTCGTTGTGTTCATTGGGAACAACGGTTATTCCGCCCTTCTTGGGCACACAATGGATTGGACTAACCCACGGGGAATCCGAAATAGGGTAAATCATACCCGCATCAAGAAGTTTGATAACCTCTGTTTTGATGACTTCATGTATTTTTGGATTCACCCTTCGTTGGCTTTGAATAGTGGGCTTGAAGTCGTCCTCCATGAGAATTTTGTGTGTGCAGAAGTGAGGATCAATTCCACGAATATCGGAAATCTTCCAAGCGATAGCCTTCTTATGATCCTTCAACACAGCGACGAGGCGAGTCTTCTCTTCATCTTTCAAATCCTTCGCAATAATGACGGGCGACTTCTTGTTTTCGTCAAGGAACACATACTCGAGATGTGGCGGCAACTCCTTAAGTTCCAAATCCGGAGGATTTTCGACGGGAGGCATTTTCAAAGTCGGAGTATCGATAGCAATGACCGTGGGAGATGGAGGCGAAGGATTGTCTTCAGTGAGAAGATTGTCAAAGAAACTCATGTCTTCATCCCCCTCGGTGGGAGAATCATTAGTAGCTAAATTCGCATCTCCCATGGTAGCTTCAAGATTGTTCCAGAATAAATCACTATCTCCAAATAGAGACAACGATGAATCAATAGAGGACACGGTCTCAACAGTGGGAAGAGAGGTAGGAATACTTTTGCAAGCATCATTAAAGTGTTCTTCACAAGCCTCATCAAGAACGTCAATACAATTAACGCTCTCATATGAATAAGGCTGTTTAGACAACTTTCCCATATTGAAGACTACTTTATCGTCACCCACTCTCATGATAAGCTCTCCGGCTTCAACATCAATGAGAGTGCGACCGGTCCTAAGGAATGGACGACCAACAATCAGTGGTACACGAGGGTCCATCTCGTAGTCGACGACAACAAAATCAGCAGGGAAGGTGAATTTGTCGACTCCTACAATAACGTCTTCGGCTATCCCCACTGGATAAGCAACCGTACGGTTGGCCAATTCCAAAGTCATTTTAGTGGGGACAAGCTCTGGGAGAGATAATTGCTTCCAAACGCTTAGAGGCATTAGATTGATACTGGCACCTAGATCGGCTAGGGCCATGCAATTTTCTACTCCCGGGAAATTGCAAGGGATAAGAAAACGACCCGGATCACCAAGCTTGGTTGGCAATTTCCTTAAGAGCACTGCAGAGCAGTTCTCATTAAGTTGGGTGTTGGCAATGTCGAGGAGCTTTTCCTTGTCGCTCAGAAGGTCTTTAAACATTTTAGCATACTTGGGCATGTGAGCGAGAGCCTCAGCGAAGGAGATATTAAAATTCAGTTGTTTGAACATTTTAAGGAAATTCGAAACCTGAATATCATCCTTGCTCTTTTGCTTCTCTTTCCTCAACCTTGAAGGATAAGGTATATTGGAAGAAGAGGAAGGCTTTAGGGGAATAGGGTCACTCACAACCACGGGTGGAGGAGGGGTAGAAAGAAGAGGTGGAAAAATTGGGGAAAGAGAAAGAGGAGGAATAGGAGCAGGCGACTCGTTCTCCTTAGTCACAACCACCGGTGGGGGTATAGGAAGCTCGGGTTCCTTGGTACCTTTACCACTTCGAGTGGTGATTGCTTTCATCTCCCCTCTTGGGTTCGCAACGGTGTTACTCGGAAGAGTACCCGAAGAAGAGGGTTGACTACTTTGGAAGAAACTAGCCATCATGTTCCTCAAGTCATTCGTCTGACTATCCAGCGTGTTTCTCATGTCAGCTCTCAAATCATTTCCTTGCTTGACCAAATCTGCCTTCAAGTTGCGCACTTCCTCTTGGAGGTTTCCCACTATCACATCATTGGTTCTCATGTAGGTGGCGACCTCTTGGTGTAAAGCAGTGGTGTTTTGGTTGGAAGGAGCATTGTATGCAGGTGGTTGGTAAGCAGGTTGTTGGTAAACTTGATTGTTACGTTGAGGCGGTTGTTGCTGCTTGTGAGGTGGGATGTATGGTTGTCGAGGTTGTTGTTGTTGTTGAGGAGAGCGGTTAAGGTTTTGTGGTTGGTTTGGGTTGGCAGGAGGGAAACCAGGTGGTGAAAGATAGTTGTTGCTGCGATAGCTAAGCAAGTTACGGTCACCTTGAGGTTTTGCTTGATAAGCGGGTTGTTGGTAGGTGCCATATGCCGCATTCACATTCTCAGCAGGGTAATCTTGGGTGGCGGTACAAGTTGTGTAGGAGTGGGGACCACCGCATATCTCACAAGGTTGGCTGACAGTGTTCACTTGTGCGGTTTTGGCGTTGTTGCTGTTGTTGTTGCTGACGGTGTGTGTAACAAGCGATTCAAGAAGCGTGGTGATTTTGTCAAGTCGCTTGTCGCTATCATTAGTGCTAGCACTAGCAACATTGGTCCTAACACTCTTGGTTTGCACACGAGATTTGTTCTCAATGATATCCCAAGCAGCATTGGAAGTCTTAGCCAATAAATTACCCCCTGAGGCACTATTCAGTGAATCTTGGTCATTCATGCTTAAACCATTGTAAAAAGTATTGATTTGGTGTACTTTGGTAAAACCATGTTGTGGGCATTTTCTTAAAAGATCTTTAAAACGATCCCAAGATTCACTGAATGACTCATCGTACTTTTGTTCAAAGTTTATAATCTCATTCCGCAAAGCGGTAGTACGAGAGGGTGGAAAAAAGTAATTGATGAACTTTGTTTCCAAATCCGTCCACGAGAGAATACTCTGTGGCGGTTCCTTAGCAAGCCAATGCCGGGCTTGTCCCTCTAAAGAAAAGGGAAAAAGTTGTAACCTTATAACCTCCTGTGGAACCCCATTGAACTTGACCGTGTTGGTGAGTTGTAGAAATCTCTTGATATGGTCATGTGGGTCATCAATGGTTCGTCCCAAGAATGGCTGAGCGGAGACCATCTGGATAAAGCCTGACTTGAGCTCGAAATTGTTGGCGGCAATTGGTGGTATAACAATTGGATCCGTGTTGCCATCAACATGAGCTTGCAGCAGTTCAATCATTGGGCGATTATCCGGAAGGGGCTCATTGTTGTTGTTATTCATGTTGTTGAAAGGCGGGTTGTTGTTGTTATTATTGTTGTTCGGAGGTGGTATGTTATTGTTGTTTTGTACACCAGCCATGTCTAAGTTATCGAGAGGCTCGGGCTCTTGATAAGACGTGGATCGAGTGCGCATACACCTGCAAAAGAACGAACAAAGAAAAACAAAGCAAAAATATTTTTGGTTTTTATGGTTTTTTTTTAATTTTTAGGATTTTTGAAAATTTTGTATTTTTTAGTTGTTTTTGAAAAGTTTTGTTAAAAAGTAACGTTCACGGGGAACGGATCCCAAAATCCAAATTCTCACAAAAAACTTTTGATCTTAACGAGAGGAGCCGGCAGCGGCGCCATTTAATACATGCTTTTTAGTGTGGTGAAAAAGTTCGAATTCTCGGAATCCTCTTGAATTGATCTCAGTTAAAAGTGGAATGATTTGTTCTTGGTGGCAAAAAGTGGATTTGGTTTTCTATTCTACTAACAGGTAAGTGAATAAAATAGTAATGAAATAAACTTAAAACAAGCAACAAATAATAAGCTGAAAAATAACTCTTACTGAAGAATACCCTATGCGGAATAAAACACCATTCGGAAAGACAACTCTATTCGGAAAGTAAGGTTACTCGGAAAGTCTTCTCTATGCGGAAAACCATTCGGAAAGTAGGCTTATGCGGAAAATACTTCTATTCGGAAAAATCAGGGCTATGCGGAAAATTAAGGTCATTCGGAATATCATGCCAATTCGGAAAACTAAGGTTATGCGGAATATTTAAAATGTTCCGAATAGGGAGAAAGTGGAAACCCCTATTCGGAATAAAAACACTATTCGGAATATATGGAAAGTTCCGAATAAGACAACAAAAGAATGCCTATGCGGAAAATTGGAAAGTTCCGAATAAGGAAACAATGAAACAAGGCTATGCGGAATATTGAAATTATTCCGAGTAATGAAATAAAAACACCCCTATTCGGAATATCAAAAGTTCCGAATAAGGGAAACTCTAAAATGGCTATTCGGAATGTAAGGACCTATTCGGAATATGTGGAATATTCCGAATAAAGAAAAATAAAACCTCCACTCGGAATAATTGAAATATTCCGAGTAAGGCAAACGGGAACAAGTCTACTCGGAATAAAAGCCTTGTTCGGAAAATCCTGGGAATCCAAAAACAGAAACAGTAACCGCAAGAACAAGGGACACGAATTATAACCAAAATCTAACCAAATACTCAAAAAGGTTTTACCAAACTAACCAATAATCATTAACATACCATAAGGAACAAATCCCACCAATAAAAACACTAAATCAACAACTTTTTGTAATCAAACTTGAATCAAATAAGAAACTTAGAAACTTGCAATAAAAATGATGAAGAACAAGATGAATAGAAAAATGGAATGGATTGATTAATGTAAAAGTAACAAGGTTAATGATTTAGGATTACAAGATTGAAAGAAATAGATGAAAATCACCAAACTCCCTAATGGAGTTGGTGATGGGACGAACTACAAAGAACTGGAGAAAGAAAAAATGAACTAACTCCCTAAAATGTGAAGGGAGTGATCTATTTATACTCCTAGTGGTTGGTTGGTGAGTGGGCTTTCTCCCTTTCTTCTTGTCTTCTCGTCTTTTCAGAAAAGTTTGACGTTTTCGATTCTGATTCGGGATTTGTTGTCGATTAAATCCAACTCGTCTTTTAATTTCTTCGTTAAATAGACTTGAGTTTCTTCGACTTATGAAAATCTTCCGTCTTTAGTCCTTTTCTTCGATAAATCTTCGAATAGGCCCAGTGACTTCAAATCTTTTGCATCTCTTGGACAATAGACTTTATCTTGAGTCTTTTTCCTTGATAAAACCCGTGCAATCCCATGTTTTCTTTAATATTCATCCGGTTAGCTCTGAAAACACAATAAACACAAAAACCACGCATAATTCCAAACAAATGATATTAAATACGTGTTTTGGTCTTGTTTTAGCCCGAATTAAGTGGTAAAAGGATGGGTGTTTACACACCTATCAGTGTTAAAGTATATTGTAAGGATTTGATCTTTACAAGTTGGTTAATTAGATAAAAAAATTTAATTTTGAAGAACACATAACACGATAGCTATATGAATCGTTAGAAAAAGAAAAGCAACACAAAGTAAATATTCATAATCGTTGGTTTGATTAGTAAAAAAGAATGACGTGATTATATCTCTCCCTTCATCTCTTAGTCTAGGGATGAAGTGACGACAAACTGACTTGTTCATAGATTAGAAATTGGGTGTGATAATAGTCATAATGCTAAGAATAGGAAACATACACGGGTTGAATTTGGGACACAAGCAAACATTAACCGATCTTTTTAGCTAAGTTGTAAACTCGACACTCTAGACTTAAATGTATGCTAATACAAAGACTAAAACACAACAATTTTAACCTTAGGCTTTATATTAGCTTATTTCAACATTCATCAATTCCAAGCAGTGTTGTAACTTGAGTCCGGGTACCACCTTCGTCAAAGCATTCACAACATTGTGTTTAGTACCCACTTTCAGAACTTCAACCGTCTTTGCTTTCAAGACTTCTCTGATAAGTGACAACGCACATTGATGTGTTTTGTCCTTTCATGGAAAACATGATTCCGCGATAAGTGAATCGCGTTGTGATTATTATAATAAATTACCACAATGTCAACATCCACGCCCTACTCTTCCAAGAGTCTCCTTAACAAAAAGCTTCGTTCATAGCCTCCGTAAGGTCATATTCTTCCCCTCTTTTTTTGAAAGAGCCACCACGTGTTGTAGCGTTGCCTTCCAGCTTACATCCATGTTTTAAAAATACGTAACTAGTGATCGACCTACCTTTATCTGGATCCTTAGCGTAGTCAGAATTAACAAAACTTGTTACGTCCACATTGTTGCCACGATCTATCCCATACACCAAAACAATGTTTACAATGCCGTGTAAATATTTCGTAATCCACTTTACAGCCTCCCAGTGATTTTTTTCCCTAATTCGTCAAATATCTTCTAACTACACAATCACCGCATACGCTATGTCTGGTCTCGTGCACACCATCAAGTACATTAAGCTCCCCAACCGCATTTGAATATGACACCATACTCATCCTTTCAACATCACAATCCCTAACCGGGCAATCCTTCAACGACACCTTGAAGTGACCACCCAATGACATCTGAACCGACTTCCAATTGTCTATTCTAAAGATGGTTAAAACTTTAGAAACGTACCCCGAATTGTAACACTCTCAGAGTCTTGTGACTCCGATCCCTAATGATCTCCATACCAAAAATAGTTTTTTCTTCCCCGAGCTCCTTTATGTCGAACTCATTTTTAAGCAAAGACTTGGTAGACACAATCTCAACCATGCTCTTACAAGCAATCATCATATCTCTACATATAACAATAAATATATATACTCCCCAACTCTTCTAATAT
The DNA here is from genome assembly GCA_025667525.1 of Glebionis coronaria. Lineage (NCBI taxonomy): Eukaryota > Viridiplantae > Streptophyta > Magnoliopsida > Asterales > Asteraceae > Glebionis > Glebionis coronaria. Next base: position 178,666,545 of record CM046874.1, read on the forward strand.
ACGCAGCTATCATAACTGCTACGTTTGAATCCGTTACTCAACATGTGCTCATCAAACGTCCTATACCATTGCCTAAGTGACTACTTCAAACCATAAAAAGATTTCTTTAACAAACATACCTTGTTACTTTATTCAAATCCCAATGGCCGCCTCATGTAGATCACTTCTTCAAGAATACATGTAAATATGTCATCTTTACATCAAGCTGCTACGGCTCATAATCTTTACATGCACTCAATGCAAGTATAACAAGAATAGATGTCTGTCGAACTAGTAGCAAAAATAATTCATTGTAATTAATGTCTGCTCTCTATGGGAATCCACGAGCCATCAACATGTAAGTATATGGACTTATATTTAATAGTCGTGTGATAGGATCAAACTCGAGATTACGGGATTACACACAATACGTAAAGAGTTAATTTAATTAATAAATATATTTATTGTATTTATTAATTTATTTAATAAATATATTTGTGTATTAATTTGACCGAGCAAGTAACTATATAACCTTAACGATCGTTAATTAATTAATAGTTAAGTTATAACGAGCGTTAAATAAATATATATAGTATGTATACTAAAGGAAAGAAGGACGGAAGGTTCCGGAAAACCCCTAAGGGGTGTTTCGACCGTCGGTTAAGGCTAGGGGGAGGGGGAGGGAAATTGTTGCCTTATATTTATCTTGGGCTATAAGATGTTTAAGCCTATAATTACACCTCCTAATCCCCTCATAATCACAACAACAATAATCTTTCCCCTCCTTCTTTCTCTTGGTCGATAGCAAGCCCCACCAACAAAGGGTTTCGGTTGGTTTTTCTTGGTTGATCGACTGTATACGTAATCTAGTCCTAGCCCCTCTCTAGGGTTATTGGGTAGATTATTTACAAGCGTTGTAGCTCGGTTTTTACGTGCTAGAATCACGGTTAGCTCGTTGTATTACGTGTGTACAAGAACGTAATATAATCTTACTTTAGACTATATCTTGGTATATACAGTTTAAACCCGAATTGGTGATTCGTTCTTGTGGAATTGCTTTAGCGTAAAGGTATGTAACATAATTCGATTAATCATAATTGTGTTATTAATTATGATTTTGTTAAATCGCTTCCGCTATATGTGCTTTGATCTTGTTTAGGGTTTTATATAATTGTTATGATACTAATAAACCTTCACAACCTTGCATTATACCTAGGCTTCTAATGATTTATGCGATTATGTGGTTATGGCTATTCCTAATGTTGACGATCCTGAATACACAAAGGAAACCATTCGTATTGAATACGAGCGGACACCTCCTCGTTGTGGTACGTCCCTAATCTTTTGACATTCTAGTGATGATTGTCCTATAGATCATAAGCAGGAAGTGAATAAGGTGGGAAAAAGGTAAGGCTAAATCATCCGGGGTTGATGACGAAAGCTTTACTCAAGTAAAAAGAAAGAAATCATGTGGCAATAACGGAGGGATAATAAATTTCAAGCCAATTTCGGTGAAACCCAAAACTATATTCCAACCCAACGTAAATCAACCGATGGCTAAGGTGCGTCTAAGAAGACGACATTAGGTTACTCGAGACAGACGACAATTAAGAAAAACATTTTGACATTTGGTAATCATTTTGTTTCGATGGTAACTCTTTTGATGCTTTAAATGATCACTTGGTTACAACATAAGTAGAATCGGTTAGTAAAACTTCCACGTCTTGGATGCACTGGCATGGAAAATTCCCACCCATATATTAGTTAAGATAAATAGGATCGGGAAATGTTTAATGGTGGGGAATTATGTGCTCGTAGGCAATGAAGGTAAACTTTTGAAAAAAAGTTGATTCTTTGGTTGATCGTAATAGTGATGATTAAGTTGCATATGTTGATTATCATATGGCGGATTTTCTTGCGGCTACAACGTTGGGGTTGTATATGGTACTACAAGCTTGCTGGAACAATAGAAAAATACTTATGGTAATGATGATCTCGACTACGACCATACAATGATTATATATGTGATGGTTAGAAAATTTCTGACCATGTTCGGTCTATTGCTAATAATTTGGATATCAAGGTTTAAGAGCGTTCGAAGAAATATGTTTACTTTATGTTGATTGAGTAGTTATTATCGCGTCAATATGTGTAATGTAAAACCCGCTTTAATAATCCAAAGATCATTAAATGCACGAAGTTACCGTTAAATTTAAACTTTTAAATTAATTAATATACGACATGCATCACGAATATTTAATACGAATACTATGTATATTATTTAATTATCATAAGTATTATGTACGTAAACACGAAAAATATACGATAAGTATGTACGTACGATATTAAGAAACGTTCAAGTAACGAAAGCACGATAATTAAATACGAACATACACTATTATATTCAAACAAAAAAAAAACGAAACCAAAAGTATAGGGGGTGTTTGTCCGCCAGTTTTAGAGAGAAAAGGAAGGGAGAACTGGGCTTTGGCCCATACCCATTAACTATTAGTTTAATAAAAACTACAGGGGATTTTTATTAAACACTTTTTACAAGAAATCAAAACCCTAAAACCCTCTCTTGGTCTCTCTCTTGTCGCGGCACCCTAGGAACACAAGGAAGGAATTCGTTTTGATTTGTTATTCATACGGTAACGTGTTCGTGTTCATTCCCATTTTAGTCCACGCATTGATATCCCTCAAATCCTTTTTCTTCTTTTATTTTAATTATGTTATGATCAAGATTTATTAAGAATAAAATAAGAAAACATGTAATTATGTTAGATCAACCAAGAATAAAACAAATAAAGGTTTGTGGGGGTGTTTGTCTCGATCGCACGCAAACCGAGACCTCTAGGGTCTCGGTGGTGTTGGCGTCCAGCAGCCGCAACCCCTCAATGGGGGTCGGCGTTGGTTTGAATCACCAGCCGCAAGCCTTGGGCTGGCGGTGGTGGTGGTATGGATGGCAGCCGCAAGGACCAAGACCCACAACGGGTATCTTGGCCTAGCGGTGGGAACCGAGACCCTTTGGGGGGTTCTCGGTGGGTACTCGACGCAAGCAGGGGAAACCCCAGCTTCAGTTGGGAGCTGTTTGGTTCGGCGCAGCAGCAAGCCGAGAGAGGCTCTCGGTGAGTATGTTGTGGCTCGGGTTGAGTCACGGCAGCGAGACCCGTGGGTTGTGGTGGTCGGTTGCCGGGTCTCGGGACGGGGCTCGGGAACTTACATTTTTCATAAACACGTAAATTAAAGCAATTATGAAAATAAGTTATATTATGTATTAATTAATTTAGTTATTAATTAATTTGGTTTAATTAAAACTTATGTTATGTTTATTTAAATAAAACCATGATAAAATATGTATGTACATTTTATTTAAATAAACTTAGGTTATAATAACTAATTATTTAATTATTCATGAACATGGATTTAATTAATTAAAACTTAGGTTAAATAATTAATATCTTTTGTGGTAAAGTTTAATAACATGTATTATGTAATATTATTAATTAATAATAAACTTAATAACATGACATGATATTATTAATTAATAATAAGCTAAGTATTGATTAATTATTAAACTTTATAATATAATAACACATGATATAAAATATGCATTAACCAATTATGAAATTATATTATTTATGGCAACATGATAAATATGGAAATATACTAAATATGGTAACATGCTATTTATGGTAATACGTTATATATGGTAACATACTATTTATAGAAACATGATAAATATGGAAACTTTCTATTTTTGGAAACTTACTAATTATGCAAAACTTTCTATTTTGGAAACTTACTATTTAAGGAAACTTACTACTTTTGGAAAGTTACTATATATGGAAACCTGTTATTTTTAGAAAGTTACTATATATAGAAACCTGCTATTTTTAGAAAGTTACTTATTATGTTATAACAAGTATAATAACACTTAGAACATGAAACACATGAATCTAAAACACATAGAATTATAAGAAATACATGATTAAAACATGAAATAATAAGACAAGACAAGAACAAGTATATTAAGTATGAACACGTCAAGTAAACCAAATAACAAGTATGTATAAATAAGATCGACTCTTATTCATGTCCCTTCATTATGTAGCTATTGTGAAGTCAGAGTGATCGTCTACGTTCGTTTCGTCTTCATTTACTGGACAAAAGGTACGGATATTCCGTCCTTCAGTAAGGACATCTTTCTTCCTACATTAGGATTCCCCGTTTGCAGCCATCTGTTTTCCCCAGTAGTTTAAGTGTTTTAATCACATAAGTATATGTATGATTATTTTAGATTGCCTGAACTATATACATGCATGCCAGTTTCACCTAATTATTGGGGTTCCATAACCATAGCAGTGGAGGCACCGGTGTTATGACTCTTCTACGGTCAGAGTGATTGCTCGTAGTGTCCCTTTACAGTTTTTGCCATTGTTATTATTATCATGTGGGGAGAATGGGTGCATTCTAGGACAAGTAGTATGATTATATGGTAACTGTGGTGTGTGTCTTGCCTTCGTTACAGGAGCTGATCCCTCCACTCTTTTTATATATTAATTAGAGCAGCCCCTCTAATTGTATGACGAGGTCACCCCTCCAAGTATTCATGCACGTGGATATAACATGACCTATATGGGCTCTCGGCATATTTAAAATACAAATTTTCAAGATAAACTATAATTAAGTCTTTTCAGAAATATAAACCAGTATTATGAACTTAAACCAGGTTTTCCAGGACATTCATTATTCCGCTACTATGTGATTCATTTCACCTCATTGTTTGCTTATGTTTTTGTTTTACATTCTAAGTTATATATCCGCACACGGAGCGTATTGCTCAGCCGTATTTCTCTTTCCGTGTCCCAATACGGCAGGTACTAAAGGGCAAAGCTAGGAATCCAAGAGTACGTGCATTGAATGAGGCGCCAGCTTTTTTTCATTCTTTAATGCATTTACATACTTTTGCTTTGCTGGACATTGTTTAGTCCTTTCCTTACATTCTATACTTATGCATTTCGTATGTGGAGCTTATGTGGATCCGTTGTTTCTTTCCAGATTCTTTTATGGTCATTTAATGCTTTAGACATTTACCTTGTATGCTTTAATGATATGCCATAATTATCCTGTGATATTCCATTTATCAAAATGGGGCGTTAAAATTATGGTATCAGAACCAAGGCTTCGACCTGTAGGCTCTTAAAATTTGACCTGTGACTAGTGGGTAGTCATCAGCGTCTTCCTAGAACTGACAGTTTGTTTTCATGCGTTCATTTCATGTATCATTGTTGCAGGAATTTTGACTAAGTAATGGTTGGGACATGACTGGTCTTATTTAATCCCATGTGCTTTTAATCGAATCATTTTGCTTGGTGAACCGACCCATAGGCGTTCACATTAGCTCATGGCTTTTCGTTTTGATGAACCGACCCATAGGCGTTCATCTTCGCTATGTCAATTTGTTTTCATGTCATTTGCATTTGGCTATGCCTTCACAAACTGTTTCATGCATCATTTTATTATGTTTAAGCATATGTTCTAATCAGATTAATCATTTTATTTTTCATTTTTAAACTGTCAGTTGGTCATGACACGCGAACAAGAGCTAGCAGCAGCTGTCCAATCAGCTCTGCAAGCCATGCTTCCCCAAATCAGGAACCAAATTCGGGCTGAATACCAGAACGCCCCGAATCAGAACAACAATCCTCCTCATCCTCCACCGGTTACTTTGCACACTTATCTTGAGAGGTTTAACAAGCAGAAGCCAAGATCTTTTGACAAGGCTGAGACTTCATCTGATGCGGAAGACTGGATTTCGCATATGGATAAAATTTTTGATGCTATGGGATGCGATGGTGTCTACAAGGCATGGTTTGCTTGCTATAAGTTTGAGGGTGATGCCCTACATGCTGGAGAGCTTACAAGTTAGCTAATGGAGGTGATGTTTGGCTAGCTGCATTGACTTGGGATCAGTTCAAGACTTTATTCTATGGGCAGTTCTTTTCGACTTCTGAGCAGGAAGGACTTAAGAGGGATTATCACTCCATTCGTCAGAGGACTGGAGAGACTATCACTGAGTTCATGCTGAGGTTTCTTAGGTTGGCTGGATTCTTAGGCGCGGCTGCGGGTACTGCAGAAGAACAAGCCAAACACTTTCATTGGACTCCACATGCCTCTAAAACAACACGTTTACTTAGTGCTACTTATGCTAATGTGGCACAAGTGAATGATGCAACACGTAGCTTGGAAATGCTACGTGAGCGTGATAACTACGAGGAACAAGCTCGTCTTGAGAAGAGGTATAAATTTCAGCCATCAAGCTTTATCAATTCATTTTAATCTTTATGTTCATTTATACCTTTTCCTATCCAAATGTATCTTCAGGCAGAAGGGTGGAGACCGGTCCCAACCGGCTACTCAGCAGAATGCCAACAAGGGCCACGCTCAATCTGACGACCGGTATGGATCTGACAAGAGGAACGATAATGACAATTACCATAACAACAACAACCAGTCCAACAACAACATGTCCCTAAATTCTTAAGCTTTTCTATGTTAAGTTGCTGTATGTTTTTACATACAAATATGTCAGCATCATCAACAGGAACTGTACGAGTGGACGTGACCAAAGTGCTAAGGGCCAGCAGTCCAACAACTCGTCTTCATCTGGTAAACTATCATTTAAACTTCAGTGCAGTCATGTTTATGCCAAGTAATCATGTCTCACGCATATTCTTAAACAGGCTCTCAGGTAGCAAGGGTACCTCCAGGAGGTTACACCTACCCCATCTGCACGACTTGTAGTCGTAGACATCTCGGTACATGTCGTAAATCTCTCAGCGTTTGTTTCAAGTGTGGACTACCAGGACACATGTTTAAAGACTGCAAGAATGGAGACACCGTCGGTACTTCTAGTGCTGCTCTTCCTAATCCACCAGTTTCGGGACGTGTCTACACTACCACACGGGACCAAGCTAATAAGTCCTCATGTACTATCATTGGCATCCTCTTTATGAACGGTCATGCTGCGTGTGTTTTACTCGATACTGGTGCCACTCATTCAGTTATATCCTCTACGTATGCCACTAGTATTAATAAAAATCCCTACGCCATTAGAGAATATTGTATGTATATCTACGCCTATGCGAGACTCTGTGCGAATTACCCAAGTGTATAGAGATCTTACACTAGAACTCGATGTCAAGATTCGCCCAGTAGACGCACTTCCTTTGGATATGTGCGAGTTTGATCTCATCTTAGGCATGGATTGGTTATCCAAGCATCATGCTACAATCGATTGTTATACTTATCGGGTTATTTTCGGCGATCTTCAAGCTCCAGAGTACATTCACAATGGTTTTATACCAGGAAAGTCTGTACAAATAATCTCTACGTTAGAAGCTCGCACATTACTATCTCATGGTTGCGAGGGTTTCTTAGCTTCATAATGTAGAGATTTTACTAGTTGAAAAAGTTTGTTTTCTCGGTATCTTCTCGAATTGATTTCCGGTTCAAAGTGCGACTCAATTGTTCTTGGTGGAAATGAAAATGGTTTGGTTATCTATTACTAAGTAAAATGAAAATGTAAATTGCGATAAGTAAAAGGAATGCTGAAAGGAATGCTAAAAGGAAGACTGATAGGAATGCTAATAGGAATGCTAATTGGAATGTTGATTGGAATGCTGATTGGAATGTTGATTGGAATGCTGATTGGAATGTTGATTGGAATGCTGATTGGAATGTTGATTGGAATGCTGATTGGAATACTGATTGGAATGCTGATTGGAATGTTGATTGGAATGCTAATAGGAATGCTAATTGGAATGTTGATTGGAATGTTGATTGGAATGCTGATTGGAATGCTGATTGGAATGCTAATAGGAATGTAAAAGGAATGCGAAAGGAATGCTGATTGGAATGTTGATTGGAATGTTGATTGGAATGTTGATTGGAATGTTGATTGGAATGCTGATTGGAATGTAAAAACCTTTTCCAATCAAGGTGATTGGAATACGTGATTGGAAAGGGGTTTACCCTTTCCGATCTAACTTTTTGATCCGAAAATTAAGCAAAAGCAATAAGCTATGGTTAATAAGCTCAAACTAAATCTTGCACTAATCTAAATCGAAATTGACTTAATAAGCATGAATAACAACTTATCAAACTTAAAAATAAGCAAACTTTCAAATCAAACTTTTAAAAAGATGAACTTTTTTAAGAAAACTTTAGATCAAATAAGCATTAAGATGAAAACAAATCGAGGATGAACATGAATCAAAGAGAAGCAAAGTAAGAAAGGGAGAAGAAGATGATTAAAGTTAAGAACTTGATTAAAAGAAAAGATTCCAAAATAAAAAGACTTACTTGAATTGAAGAAATTAAAAGTGCATAACATGAAATTAAATTGCAAGAAATTAAATGACAAGAAATGAAAATGGTGGAAGTGTGGCTTGTCAAGCCACCAACAACATGAAAATGAAGCTAGCCTAAACTATATATAGGGGTGATTAAGGAGGAGCTTAGGAAGCTTCCTCCCTCTTTCCTCTTTTCCTTATTTGCACACTTAAGCCCTTTTCCTCTTAATTGTTTGTTAATCTTGGACTTAATGATTTTGTCTTGGGATTTCTTTAAACTCGTCTTTGAATTTTCTTCGTAAATTAGACTCGAGTTCTTCGGCTTTTAGTAAACTTCCGTCTTTTGACTTTTTCTTTGATAAATCTTCAGAATTGGTCTTGGACTTCCGTTCTTTTTCCACTCTTGATCTTTCGACTTAGTCTTTCGTCTTTTTCTTCGATAAAAGCCCGTGAATGCCGTGTTTTCTCCACTTTTCACTTTTTCGTCCTAAATCACAACAAAAACACAAACCACGCATAATTCTGACATAAATGACATAAAATACACATTTTGGCTCGGTTATTATTGTAATTAAGTGGTAAAAAGGATGGGTGTTTTCACACCTATCAAATCCCCTACACTTAACCATTGCAATGTCCTCATGCAATGCATTAGTTACAAAGCACGTTTTACATTTTCTATCATAATCAACCTACCTTGGCCTTTATTAAACAACTAAGGAAAATCAAAAAGATAGAAAATAACAAGATGCAACAAGGAAGAAACTTGTAAAGAAATCTAAGACTTACATTAGGGCTTATGTGTCATGAATGTTCATCACCCTCAAGTTTCACGTTCCCCATGCCAAGCTTAAAAACAAGATCATTGTTAGTACAAGTTAGCATAACAAACATTTACTCATGTGGTTCAATTAATCACTTAAACTTCCTTATTCCTACGAGTATCTCTTATATTTTATTGATGTCTTGAATGATCACGAGGATGCATTGTTGACTTATTTCGATAATTTATTTAGGCTGAAAGCAAAGTAGGACGATTTGATCAATAGTTAGCTAAAGGACAAAATCTCTTCAAACTGCTTCTCGGGATATCAAAAAGTTCATATCTTGGCATAACTTGGTTCACGATTTGAGACCTTTTTCGGGCCGATATTTGGCATGTACTTCATACTTCATATCTTCGAGAGACGTTTTTGAGATAATGGTCTTCTCTTCGTTATAGAGTTTCTTCACTTGGAGACTTTTGAGGGGTACTCCAGCTTTGTTGACCACGACTTCATGATTATTTCTTCAATCTCTAGTTGGGATTTTGAGATACAACGATCCGCCCTCTTTTCGGACTTGGATCTATTTATCCTCATACCTTGTTAGGGTCTTTTCGGATAGACTTCTCCATGATCTTTATGGGAGTTGATTGCTTTTCGTCGTGAGTCTTGATCCTTCATATTGATTTTGGGAATAATGCTTTTCACATCACTTTGGATCTTCAGCAATAAAATTGAATCCTCATGCCTTGTTAGGGCCTTTTCGGACTTGCCAATCTTCGCGCCCCGCTTCATAAGTTATGCCTTGGCTATGAACTCTGATCATTACCGAGCAACTTTTAAACGATCTTGGGCTAGAAGCTAAGTAACTTTTCAAATCGTACGACCTTACTTATTGCATTTATTTATTTACAAGCGAGGGGAGAAAAAGATCATAATTAACTCACATAAGTTAATGAAAGAATACCAAACTTGTAACCAACTCTATCATTTCTCGTTCTCTACAATTTAAAATCTCAAGGAATGAGACTCGTGGATGCTTAGCCCAATAAACCAATTAAGGTCTACACGGTTAAGGATACTAACTAGAGTGAACTTGGATAAGTAAACTCGGGTTGAGTCAAAAAATTCACAACGGGCCTAATATATCTAAGATAACTAAACTTGTTAAAACCATTTTATTAAAATAAGAGAAAAATAGCAAAAATAAAGGGAACTACAACTAGGCCAAAATAGATTAAAAATTTTGAAAAATGTCGAAAAATCGATTTTCTGGTTAAAATGAGGACAAATACAAGGAAAAGACCACTTAACTTCGATAGAAGTCCCCCCTACACTTAATATAAACATTGTCCTCAATGTTTAAGCATGTGGGAGTAAATTCCCCTACACTTAGGACATTGTGCACTTTGTTTAAATCTCGTTAAGGAAAAGACAACTAAAGAGATTCCTATTTTAATATTGAGAAATATAAAATAGTGAATCGAAAAGAGTTTAGGATAGAACCGGGAAGAAGGGAACACGGAATCACGGTTCGTCAAAAGTCATCAAGAGTGTGTCTTTGAAGCTCTAATCCCTGCACATGATAAGAAAGAGAACAAGAAACACCAACGGGGCTCCCCTACACTTATGGTGAAAACATGAAAGATAGATAGATAATTGGGTTGCCTCCCAAAAAGCGCTTGTTTATATTAACCGAGTCACGAGCCTGACTCGTCCCCGAATTAAATGGTCCATGGGGAAGCCTCGTATGTAATACCGGGATCAAAGACCTTGTCCTCGTTCCCGGAGGACATCAATAAAGGAGAGGCAGGAGGATAAGTCTTGAATGGTAAAAAGGTCCTCTCAATACCAGAAAAGCAAGTGAAGTCCAGATTGTCGGGAGGTGGGGTGGGTAAGGGAATCACATTGTCATCCTCCAAAGACAATGGAGGCAGACCAATTGGTAAAGCCGTAGAAGTATCAATCATAGAATGGTCCATGTCACCTCCCGGGTCAAAGCATTTATCCTCATGATCGTAGAGAAGGAGTGTAGAAACTCGTTTGAGAAGACCACGATCAAGTACGAAACCATCATTCATTTGTGGGGATTGTTGATAAGTTAAATCCTCACGAATGTGGTAAACGTAATTCTCATAAGAGGAGTGTTGATTAGGTAACTCCTCGAGAATAGGATGTTTGGGCATGTGAGTTGGTTCGTCATTATTATGAAAAATAAGACGTTCCAACTCATCAAGTTCGGCATCGATGTTGGAAAAGTCAACCTCGCTTGTAGGTGGAAGCGGAGGCAAAAGAGCTAGCTCTCGGTCGATAATTTCCGCAATCTCTGGCTCGAAGACGAAATCATCATACTCACCACATGTTGAACTCTCGTTGGGAGGATCAAATATCGGGTGTGGAGTTGTGAGTATGTGATCATTGACTAGCGAAGCAAACTTGTCCGTAAGCTCCACAAAAGTCGGCACATCACACAAATTTTCCGGAACACCCGCGGGCTCACTTGGGATGACGACAAGTTCCTCGACACTAGACTTTAGGGATTTGTCCGATTCCATAGCTGAGATAATGTCAAGATGCTGATCCTCCATTATGAGAGAGCCAACGGGCTCCTCGGGTGTGATAGCAATAGACGAAGGAGGAAGGGGAGAAGTTTTGCTTTGCTTTAGAAATTCCTCCTCGTCGAAAATAACCTCAATATCGTCATCACTCTCCTCATTACCTAAAGGGCCAATAATAAGCTCAGGGATATGAGTACTCGTCTGATCTCGCTGCTGTAAAAATGACTCCATATAAGTTTGCAGCGTGTGTAAAAGCTCTTTGCTTTGTTCTTGAAAAGCTGCAGCAAGATCGTTTCTTTGTTCTTGAAAGGCTGTAGCAAGATCGTCAATTGGTTCTTGGTAACTCATCCCGTGACGAGGCTGATGATCAATTGGGTATTGCAGGGGTTGGTCAAAACTGGAAGGGGTATAATTATAGTAATTTTGATCCCCTGTAGGGCAGTGAAAACTTTCGTGAGGACCCCCACAGTTGTTGCAAAATGGGTGAGGAAAAAGACTGGGTGCGTCTTGTGGATAGCTATTTTCATTGTCATAATTGTACCCCGGTTCTTGCACGTGACCATACGGGTATCAAACCAGGCACGAAACATGCCAATGAGAATCACTTCCACAATAGATGCACGGGGGAACAGGATGTGGGTTCAAAAAGAATGAATTAGTCGAGTTGCACAAGGGACAAAATCCGAATTGTGTGTTGTCGATATCGTTTCCGCACCGCTCACATGTACACCATTGACAAGAGTCGTTCCCGTACAGTTGTCTCCCACACCCGACGCAATGGACATAAAAATCCATGGAGAAAGATAGATAAGCAAGAAGAATATTTTTGGTGCAAAACTTTGAAAAAGAAATGCTTTTTAAGATTTTTCAAATGTTTTTGGATTTTTTTTTTTTTGAAAATTTTTGACTCGAAAAAATAACGTTCACAAGTGAACGGATCCCAAAAGCCAACGCGTCTCTCACAAAAAACCGTTAATCTTCACGAAAAGAGCCGGCAGCGGCGCCATTTTAATGTTGAGATTTTACTAGTTGAAAGTTCGTTTTCTCGGTATCTTCTCGAATTGATTTCCGGTTCAAAGTGCGACTCAATTGTTTTTGGTGGAAATGAAAATGGTTTGGTTATCTATTACTAAGTAAAATGAAAATGTAAATTGCGATAAGTAAAAGGAATGCTGAAAGGAATGCTAGAAGGAATGCTGATAGGAATGCTAATAGGAATGCTAATTGGAATGTTGATTGGAATGCTGATTGGAATGTTGATTGGAATGTTGATTGGAATGTTGATTGGAATGCTGATTGGAATGTTGATTGGAATGCTGATTGGAATGCTGATTGGAATGCTGATTGGAATGTTGATTGGAATGCTAATAGGAATGCTAATTGGAATGTTGATTGGAATGTTGATTGGAATGCTGATTGGAATGCTGATTGAAATGCTAATAGGAATGCGAAAGGAATGCTGATTGGAATGTTGATTGGAATGATGATTGGAATGTTGATTGGAATGTTGATTGGAATGCTGATTGGAATGTAAAAACCTTTTCCAATCAAGGTGATTGGAATACTTGATTGGAAAGGGGTTTACCCTTTCCGATCTAACTTTTTGATCCGAAAATTAAGCAAAAGCAATAAGCTATGGTTAATAAGCTCAAACTAAAACTTGCACGAATCTAAATCGAAATTGACTTAATAAGCATGAATAACAACTTATCAAACTTAAAAATAAGCAAACTTTCAAATCAAACTTTTAAAAAGATGAACTTTTTAAGAAAACTTTAGATCAAATAAGCATTAAGATGAAAACAAATCAAGGATGAACATGAATCAAAGAGAAGCAAAGTAAGAAAGGGAGAAGAAGATGATTAAAGTTAAGAACTTGATTAAAAGAAAAGATTCCAAAATAAAAAGACTTACTTGAATTGAAGAAATTAAAAGTGCATAACATGAAATTAAATTGCAAGAAATTAAATGACAAGAAATGAAAATGGTGGAAGTGTGGCTTGTCAAGCCACCAACAACATGAAAATGAAGCTAGCCTAAACTATATATAGGGGTGATTAGGGAGGAGCTTAGGAAGCTTCATCCCTCTTTCCTCTTTTCCTTATTTGCACACTTAAGCCCTTTTCCTCTTAATTGTTTGTTAATCTTGGACTTAATGATTTTGTCTTGGGATTTCTTTAAACTCGTCTTTGAATTTTCTTCATAAATTAGACTCGAGTTCTTCGGCTTTTAGTAAACTTCCGTCTTTTGACTTTTTCTTCGATAAATCTTCAGAATTGGTCTTGGACTTCCGTTCTTTTTCCACTCTTGATCTTTCGACTTCGTCTTTCGTCTTTTTCTTCGATAAAAGCCCGTGAATGCCGTGTTTTCTCCACTTTTCACTTTTTCGTCCTAAATCACAACAAAAACACAAACCACGCATAATTCCGACATAAATGACATAAAATACACGTTTTTGCTCGGTTATTATTGTAATTAAGTGGTAAAAGGGATGGGTGTTTTCACACCTATCACTTCAATTCAGGATCTTACCGCCAAAGTTCCATCAATCCAAGATCAACCAGTTGTTTCAGATTTTCCCGATGTATTTCCAGAAGAAATTTCGGGTATACCACCTACTCGAGAAGTAGAGTTTAACATCGAGCTCATTCCAGGAGCTCAACCAATCTCTAAGGCTCCTTATCGCATGGCTCCCATAGAGCTCAAAGAGTTAAAAGATCAGCTGCAGGAATTACTAGAGCGAGGTTTCATCCGTCCGAGTGTATCACCATGGGGTGCACCAGTACTTTTTGTCAAGAAGAAGGATAGCAGCATGCGTTTATGTATTGACTATCGTGAGCTGAATAAGATCACAATTAGGAACCGTTATCCATTACCAAGAATCGATGATCCGTTTGACCAACTTCAGGGTGCCAAACATTTCTCCAAGGTTGATCTAAGATCTGATTATCATCAGCTGCGAGTGAAAGAGCATGATATTCTCAAGACTGCTTTTTGCACCAGATATGGCCATTATGAGTTCGTTGTCATGCCTTTTGGACTCACTAATGATCTTACCGTTTTCATGGACCTTATGAACCGCGTTTTCCACGAGTACTTAGACAAATTTGTTATCATCTTCATCGATGACATCCTCATCTTCTCTAAATCCAAGGAAGAACATTAAGAACATCTACGTATTGTGCTACAGATTCTTCATCAAAAACAGTTGTATGCAAAATTTTCTAAGTGTGAACTTTGGCTAACCAAAGTGGCATTCTTAGGCCACATTGTCTCCGCAGAAGGGATTACTATGGATCCTGCGAAGGTTGAAGCTATCACTAAATGGCCAAGACCGACGTTTGTAACTGAGGTTCGTAGTTTCCTAGGCTTAGCTGGTTATTATCGCAGATTCATGGAGAACTTTTCAAGACTAGCCTTACCTTTGACCAAGTTGATGCGGAAGGGAGAGAAATTCGTTTGGACTGATGAGCGGGAGAAGAGCTTTGAAGAACTCAAGAAGCGGTTAGTATCTGCACCTATTCTCCCATCTGGTATAGGTGGATTTCAGATCTACTGCGATGCTTCGGGTAAAGGATTAGGTTGTGTACTCATGCAACATGGGAAGGTGCTTGCATACGCATCACGTCAGCTAAAGCCTTATGAGGAAAATTATCCTACACATGACTTGGAGCTAGCAGTAGTAGTCTTTGCACTTAAAATCTAGAGACACTACCTTTATGGTGAATCATATGATATCTTCACTGATCACAAGAGTCTCAAGTATATTTTCACTCAGAGAGAACGTAACATGAGACATAGAAGATGGTTGGAACTACTCAAGGATTGTAGGATATGTAAATCTTGCTTATGTTTTAGAGAGAGAAAGAGATAGAGAGATAGAGAGATGATGGAGTTCACACACTTCTAGAGAGAGAAAATGAAAGATTACTATGTGTAAATTATGAAAACCACCACCCTCTCCATCAAAGGAGAGGGTTTATATACCCAAGCCCATGAGATGGGCTTGGGTTTACATTAGGCCGCCGGCCCATACATTTCATGGGCTCGGTTTTGGGCTTTGTTTAATAAATGTAAATAACTAAACTACGAGCTATTACATGGACTATTGTTGGAGTGACCGATCCTTCTTAATACGTAAAACGTATTTCCAACAAGGATTATGACATCAACCTTCAGTATCACTCTGGCAAGGCGAATATAGTGGCAGATGCTCTTAGTAGGAAGTCGGGTATGATAAACGGCATCAAAGTACAAGAAGAAATCATACGTGACTTGGAGAGACTAGACATGGAATTCGTAGTACGTGGACCACACTGGTACTGGGCTAATCTGAGAGTTGAGCCAGACTTAATATCTCGGATCAAGGTAGCTCAGAAAGATGATGGTGAGATTTGGGCTATTATTCAGAATCTGGATCGGTAGACAGAATTTCGTGTAGACGAATAAGGCATCGTATGGCAAGGAACAAAACTATGTGTTCCGGATGATCAGGAACTTCAGGAAGCCTTATTGACAAAAGCTCACAGCCCTCCATTCTCTATTCATCCAGGATCCGCCAAGATGTATCATGACATTAAACAACATTTCTGGTGGAGTGACATGAAACAGGATGTTGCTACTTTCGTATCCAAGTGTCTAACTTGCCAGCAAGTTAAGATCGAGCATCAGCGGGATAGTGGTTTATTGAAATCATTAGAGATTCCCACATGGAAGTGGGACATAATCTCCATGGATTTCGTCACCGGACTTCCGCTTACTCAGAGCAGACATGATGCTATATGGATCATAGTTGATTGTTTAACCAAGTCAGCTCATTTTTTTCCAATTAACAATGACTTCTCAGTCATCAAACTGGCAGATATATTCCTTAAGGATATCCTACGATTACATGGAACTCCTTCAGACATCATATCAGATCGCGACCCTCGTTTCACGTCAAATTCTAGAAGGGTATGCAGAAAGCTTGGGGCACTAAACTTAAGCTTAGCACTGCCTTTCATCCTCAGACATGTTGCGGGCTTGTGCATTAGAATGGTCAGGAAGTTGGGACGACTACATTTGTTTGGTAGAGTTTTCCTACAATGACAACTGGCATGCAAGTATTAAGTGTGCACCATTTGAGATGCTTTATGGTAGAAAGTGTCGTGCTCCAATCTGTTTGGATCAAGTTGGAGAACGAATCCTTGAAGGACCAAAAATGATAGAGGTGACCAATGAGAAGGTTGCCATCGCCAAGGCGAAGTTACAAGAAGCTCATGCTCGACAGAAAAGTTATGCTGACAAACATCATAGAGATCTAGCATTTAATATCGGTGACCATGTTTTTTTTAAAGTATCACCAGCACATGGTGTCAAGCGTTTTGGACTCAAGGGCAAGCTTAGTCCTCGTTTCATTGGACCGTTTGAAATTCTTGAACGTGTAGCTAAAGTATCATATCATCTAGCTTTACCTCCTCAGCTATCTCATGTGCACGATGTATTCCATGTATCCTTACTCAGAGGTTACAATTACCATCCATTGCATAAAGTTACGTATCCATTCGAGCAGATTCAAGAGGATCTATCATATATCGAGGAACCCGAGAAAGTTCGATCGCCAAGAACAAGTCATGAGGAGAAAGACGATTCTATTCGTTAAAATACTCTGGAGGGATTATACTGAGCGGGAAGCCACTTGGGAAGCGGAGGAGTCTATCCGGACTTCTTACCCTCATTTGCAGTTTTGACTCGGGTATGTCATTTTAGCTTACATGTCTTTCTAGCTTATATGTCATTTCAGCATTTAGCATCTTGTCAGCTTATCGTATCTCTAATTCGATGACGAATTGTTCTTTTAGAGGGGAAGAGTTGTAAAACCCGCATTAATAATCCTAAGATCATTAAATGCACGAAGTTACCGTTAAATTTAAACTTTTAAATTAATTAATATACGACATGCATCCCAAATATTTAATACGAATACTATGTATATTAATTAATTTTCATAAGTATTATGTACGTAAACATGAATACTAATATACGATAAGTATGTACATACGATATTAAGAAACGTTTCAAGTAACGAAAGAAAGATAATCAAATCCGAACATACACGATTATATTTAAACAAGAAAAACGAAACCAAAAGTATAGGGGGTGTTTGTCCGCCGGTTTTAGAGAGAACAGGAAGGAAGAACCGGGCTTTGGCCCATACCCATTAACTATTTGTTTAATAAAAACTACAGGGTATTTTTATTAAACACTTTTTAAAAGAAAACAAAACCCTAAACCCTCTCTTGGTCCCTCTCTTGTCGCGGCACACTAGGAACACAAGGAAGGAATTCGTTTTGATTTGTTATTGATACGGTAACGTGTTCGTGTTCATTCCCACTTTAATCCACGCATTGGTATCCCTCAAATCATTTTTCTTCTTTTATTTTAATTATGTTATGATCAAGATTTATTAAGAATAAAATAAGAAAACATGTAATTATGTTAGATCAACCAAGAATAAAACAAATAAAGGTTTGTTGGGGTGTTTGTCTCGATAACACGCAAACCGAGACCTCTAGGGTCTCGGTGGTGTTGGCGTCCAGCAGCCGCAACCCCTCAATGGGGGCTGGCGTTGGTTTGAACCACCAGCCATAATCCTTGGGTTGGCGGTGGTGGTGGTATGGATGGAAGCCGCAAGGACCAAGACCCACAGCGGGTATCTTGGCTTAACGGTAGGAACCGAGACCCTTTGGGGGATGCTCGGTGGGAACTCGACGCAGGCAGGGGAAACCCCAACTTCGGCTGGAGGTTGTTTGGTTTGGCGCAACAGCAAGCCGAGAGCCATAGGCTCTCGGTGAGTGTGTTGTGGCCCGGGTTGAGTCACGACAGCGAGCCATGGCCCTCGGGCTATGGTGCTCGGTGGCCGGGTCTCGGGATGGGGCTCGAGAACTTACATTTTTCAGAAACACGTAAATTAAACCAATTATGAAAATAAGTTATATTATGTATTAATTAATTTAGTTACTAATTAATTCGGTTTAATTAAAACTTAGGTTATGTTTATTTAAATAAAACCATGATAAAATATGTATGTACACTTTATTTAAATAAACCTAGGTTATAATAATTAATTATTTAATTATTCATGAACATGGATTTAATTAATTAAAACTTAAGTTAATTAAATAATATCTTTTATGGTAAAGTTTAATAACATCTATTATGTAATATTATTAATTAATAGTAAACTTAATAAGAAGACATGATATTATTAATTAATAATAAGCTAAGTATTGATTAATTATTAAACTTTATAATATAATAACACATGATATAAAATATGCATTAACCAATTATAAAATTATATTATTTATGGCAACATGATAAATATAGAAATATACTAAATATGGTAACATGCTATTTATGGTAATACGTTATATATGATAACATACTATTTAAATAAAAATACTATATATGGAAACTTTCTATTTTTAGAAACTTAGTTTTTTAAGGAAACTTACTATTTTTGGAAAGTTACTATATATGGAAACCTACTATTTTTGGAAAGTTACTATATATAGAAACCTGTTATTTTTAGAAAGTTACTTGTTATGTTATAAACAAGATAATAACACTTAGAACATGAAACACATGAATCTAAAACACATAGAAATATAAGAAATACATGATTAAAACATGAAATAATAAGACAAGAAAAGAACAAGTATATTAAGTATGAACACGTCAAGTAAACCAAATAACAAGTATGTATATGTAAGATCGACTCTTATTCATGTCCCTTCATTATGTAGTTATTGTGAAGTCAGAGTGATCGTCTACGTTCGTTTTCGTCTTCATTTACTGGACATAAGGTACATATATTCCGTCCTTCAGTAAGAACATCTTTCTTCCTACATTAGGATTCCCCGTTTGCAGCCATCTGTTTTCCCTAGTAGTTTAAGTGTCCTAAACACATCAGTATATGTATGATTATTTTATATTGCCTGAGCTATATACATGCATGCCAGTTTCACCTAGTTATGGGGGTTCCATAACCATAGCACTGGAGGCACCGATGTTATGACTTTTTTGCGGTGAGAGTGATTGCTCGCAGCGTCCCTTTACAGTTTTGGCCAGTGTTGTTATCATCATGTGGGGAGAATGGGTTCATCTTAGGACGAGTAGTATGATTTCATGGTAACTGTGGTGTGTGTCTTGCATCCGTTACAGGAGCTGATCCATCCACTCATTTTATATATTAATTAGAGGCAGCCCCTCTACTTGCATGACGAGGTCACCCCTCCAAGTATTCATGCACGTGGATATAACATGACCTATATGGGCCCTCGGCATATTTAAAATACAGATTTTCAAGATAAACAATACTTAAGTATTTTCAGAAATATAAACCAATATTATGAACTTAAACCAGGTTTTCCAGGACATTCATTATTCCGCTGCTATGTTATTCATTTCACCTCATTGTTTGCTTATGTTTATGTTTTACATTCTATGTTATATATCCACAAACTGAGCGTATTACTCAGTCGTATTTCTCTTTGTTGGGATATGCGATCGTTTAGCCATCGGAAATAGGTGAGCCTATTGGGGGCACACACTCAACACGAAGAACACACTTGTATTTACATTTATTTATTAATTAAGCGTTTCAATAAAACTTCACTATTGTTTAATTGACGGTAGTTAAATTAATTAACGGGTTTTAATTAATTTATCGTGAGTACGTTAGTTAAATTTAATGGGACTAAAAATCAATTCTAGAAAACTCCAAGTCCCATAGGCGGCCGAATTTTACTAAGGGGTTCTAGAAGGATTTTTGGCTTGGTAACTAAGCTAAGTAATTGCCTAAATTAAGGTTTCTTGGGTTGGGCTTTAAGTTTTGTGGAGGTAGAGAATGTGTATAAATACACAAACACCTAGCTCATAGTTTTTGTCTCTCCTTGCCCTTGGTTCCGTCCGATTGTAAGCCACACACACCAAAACCTTACAAATTTTCCCTTAAACCCTAAATTCACTTAAAGGTTAAACCTTTACAAGATCTATCATCTTTTGGTATTATATTGTGAAAGTTTTAAGCTTTTAGCTAAACCCTAAATCATTAGGTCTAGTGTTTTTTGGTCCCCTTGTGGTTCATCCAAACGCAAGCCCTAAGTTAGGGTTTTCCGGTGGATTTTTCCAAGTTTCTTGTAACGCTCAATAAATCGATCCTTACGTAATCCCAATTAGGGTTTTGGATCTAGGGTTTCTAGTTACAAGATTATACACTTGTTGTTTGAAGAGTGAAGTTACTACTAGCATCGTAGTGTTGTTCGTTTGACGTGTCGTGTGAGCAAACGATGGAGACTGTAATTTAACCGTTGAATTTCAAGATTAAAATAAAGACGCATTAATTGATTTATTCAATTAATTAAAGGTTGGTTTTAAATTATTTTTATTATGTGCTTAATCATGTATGTCATATTATATCCATTCCGATGTGCACTCGTAGTTAATGGTTTAACTAGTATTCAAAATCCCAACAGTGCTATCACGAGTCAATTCGTATGGCATTCATGGGTTACACATAGAATAAAACACGCTTGCTTCACTTTAAAATCTCTTTTACTTATGTTTCTATGGCAATTAAATGCATACTTGCCATAAAGTTTTAATCTTGATCTAGAGAATGGTTAAAATTGGGTAGGTTAAATTGAACCGGTTAATAATTACGATTGTTTTTATTATCCGTCAAAGACTTTTGCATATCACTTTTGTGATTCATGCACGTCATCAAGTACCTTGCTCGAAAACTTGATGAGGGTATTTGGTCCTCAATTTGGGGAAGACTCATTAGAGACTTGGATCTTATATGTTATTGCTTTCATATAGAGTTTGTCTTCTGCTTCTACCCCATTCTAGTCTGTTTTTATGTGCTTATTTGTTTTCCATTATGAATTGCAAAACGTAATAATACAAGATTCTAGGAATCATAAAAACGGATCTCTACTTATATCCAAACTAGCTTTAAAAGTATGTCGTATTAATACACTTTTTCCTTGTGAATCAGCTATGTGTTATTTGTTAAAACTTATTTTTTTAACAAAGATTAATATGGACATAAGATCTATGAAACTTGTTTTTATTATAATCTAATTTGTTTTGCGAAATCATATTGTCACTCGAGTTGGGCTTACATACCGTATTGATGGCTTATAAACTATCTTCTCAACGACATGATTTGCAAAATTAATTGGTTTATGATACTTAAAAACAACTTGTTTTTTGCTTTACTAATGATGGACTTGCTATTGCACTACGTTCTCTATTCAAGCTATCTAGAGTTTGAACGATCTTTAATGTTTTCCCGTGTCATATAGATGTTTCGACATTTATATGATAATTATCCCAAGCACTTGTGCCTTCGGGTGCATGAAGAGTAGGATATAGGGTTTGATCTTTCTTTAATCTATTCCCACGGTAAACACGCCTAAAACAAAAGTTAATAAAAGGTTTTCTTAACTTGTGCTGAAAGATGATTGCATGCATCTTTTACACGTTTTTGACATTTTTTTTTCTTAAAACTTATGTGATACCTATTTGAATTTTTAAGTCTATGCCATCCAATTTAATAGCACTTGTTGTGTTTTTTCTCCATCTGGTCAGACCTAGGGCGAATCGTGCACCCAAGGCGATCTTTTGTCATAGGTCAGATCTATGCCAATTATTGCATGCTTTAAATTGGTACGAATTAATTCGAGTTCCCGGTCAGATTCGGAACCCGAGGTATAAGATGAGATGAAACATACTCATGTTTTTATTACATGTAGAACAAGTTTGTTTGAGATATTCATTGGTAATCGAAAGAGTTGTGAGAACAACCCATCCAAACACTCTACAACAATAAAATTTTTGAATCGTCTCATAAATCTAAGAGTTGCACTTGTAATGCAATTAACGTTCGACGCTTACCTTCTTGCCCTACTTATTGTTATATGGTCAGTCCTGTAATATTAAGTGGGAGTGCAAGTAAGGATCTTAGTCTTATTAGTAATTAATTGGGTAGTTAATTCTATTAAGAATTTAATTATCGAAAATACTAAATTGAACTTTCTATGTTCCCATTAATTGTGTTATTGCAACATAATTCGTAAACTAAAGTTGTTTTCTTATAGAAAACAAACATAGCCTCTTTTCCTGGTAAGAAAAGCGAGTGTTGATCCCTTTGATTAGATCTATATTCTGTTAAGAACTAATATAGTAGTTTGTAATCAAACTAAAACACTTTGAGAACTCTTACTCAAGTTAAATAATTTATGCGGAATCTAACTTATAAAGCACAGAAGAACAGAATTACTTTTAAATATTCGATTCTCATATTAATCGACTTGAATGAGGTACATAAATGACATCGTACCTATGTTCCTTTTATAGAGTAAGGAACCCTAGAAACCTTAGAATATTCTATAAAGATAAGTATATCACAGATAATATATTATCAATATTCTAACTATTAAGTATATCACATAAGATATACTCTAACTATAACTATGACATATCTTATACAAAGATATATTTGTCCTAATCAATATAGCAGTACTTACTTTATAAGTAACAATACTTACTATGTACCGCGTTAACACTAACGGTACTTGAAAGATACTAACAGTACTTAACAATAATTCGAACAATCCTCCCCTAAACAAGAATGATAACTTGTCGTCTTCTTGTTTCTTTTTGTACTGAATGTATTTAGAATACATGTCTTGAGTTTTCTCTTCAACCTTGGATTGAACTTGGAATTTTTACTTGTATCCAACTGAATGTAGCCAAATACTTCAATGTAGATCTTCTTCTGATAAGATAACCTTCAAACTTATGAACATCATCTTTGTCTTCAAACTATGATCTTCTTGTATCTTGTAAACATTCACTTGATTTTTTAGCAACAGTAATTGTCGTCTTGAGTTAAATCTATGAACTCTGAATCATGAACTTCTGTCTTGATTTGATGAGACAAAACCTTCTAAGTATTCTTTCCTTTAATACTTCTTTGCTTGCAACTTCATACCTGAAATAAAACAGTTAACAACAAAAACCAATCTGTATTGGCTTCATGATTTTTAGCATACAAGTTAGCCGTACCCTCTAGAATAGCCAATACTTTATTCATAAAGAATAAGGTGTACTGATAACCCTACAATTTTTGGTAAATTGTTAACCATCAACGGATTTGATTATGTCTTTACCTAGTACCGTTTGTCTAGGACTAGCCAACTCTTTGTCTCGAAACAAGGTGAGTTAGAACCATATAGTTTTTAGCAAACTACCAGCTTTCAACGGATTTGAGAAGTCTTTACCATAAACCGTTTGCTTCTGGACTAGCCAGTTCTTATGTGTATTAGACATGGTGAACTGAGAATCATTTGTGAAGTGTGATTGCAAATCAAATGTTGGATCAAAAAGTTGATGTGGCAGAAACTCAAAAACGAAGAAAACATGAAGAAATTGTCCAAGCGTTGTCAAGAGTTAATCAAGCGTTGATAAGAGCAAATTAGGCGTTGATGGCTCAAGCATTGTCGTGTGCAATCCAAGCATTGTTACATGCAATTCAAGCATTGACAAAACGTAGTCAAAGAAGCTTATGGAAGCTTCTATTTAGATAAACATGCAAAAGATATTCTGCATAAGTTTATTTAAATAGAAGATTTACTTGTTTATTCATCCTTATCTCTTGTAAACCCTAATCCTTATACTATAAAAGGAACCAAGGGTCTTAGGTTTTATTCATCAATTCATTCACAATGTAAACCTAAACGTGTATGTCGACTAGACGTGGGATTCAATGTATACACGTCTAGTGGTTGTTCGTTATTAATATAATGAGCAATCCCTATTGTTTTAATTCATGTTATTGTGCCTAAACACCTTGTTAATGGTTGTTGTTCTAATTCCGCTTTGATTGTTTAATCATATGAACAATGATCATTCCTAGTAGCTTAAAAGATCCGGAAACCAATCAGATCCTCGTGGCTCGTGATGCTAGGACCAACAAGGTGTTCGTGTTTCGAGAAGAAAAGAAAAATCCGTCTAGGGTTTTTCTGGACGTTTTTGTGTGCGCAGCAGTATTCAGAAGGTCATAACTTTTGATTGAACCGTTGGATCGTCACGAAATTTTATATGTGTGTTCTACATACATAGATCTAAACATACACCGGAGGGATTGTCGAGTTTTATCCCCATGAAAAAGTTATTAAGCGTCAAAGTCAGCAGCAGGGTATATGCAGTTTTCTGTGGACAGCCATGTTCAAAACACGATCTCTCCTTCGTTAACCGTTGGATCTTCGTGATTTTTGAACTGTAGATTCTTGGCACATGTGTCTTGAATCTCACAGAAGGGATTTTCGATTTGAGCTCTAATGAAGACGTTATTCAAGGTCGAAGTTCACTGTTTAAAGGTATTAATGTTTTTGCTTTTCACATATAATCATGAACTAGGGTTTCTCAAACCCTAGATCACCATAAAAAGCAGAAAAATTATGAAGTTATGGCTGTTATTATGGAAGATTCAAGATCTAAGGTTTATTTACAAACCCTAAATAGGGTTTCGGTGCTCAAACTCCAAACCCTAGATCGAGTTTATAAACCGAAAAAGAAAGAAGCAGATTCGGATATAGTTTGATTGTATTCTTCAAGGTGAACGTATATGTTTCTATGTATTTGTGGAACAAAGATTCTGTTCACACGGTTGTGTTGATTATAAAGACGTGAGCTTACTTAATTCTCATTGGTTGGGAAAGTTGTGTTCACACGATGGTTGAACATTGATTGGTAATTCCTCGTCATTTAAAAGTCATGAGAAGGACAAGGGTGTTACGATTAGGATGGAAAAGTATGTTCACACGGTTACAACGCTGTGATTGGTTATTAATATGGTTCACGCATGGATTCAAGATACAGTAACTGTTCAAGCAAAGTGACGTGAGATCAATTCTTATTTATTCACACGATGCTTGTTTCTTATTGGCGTAAAAAGGGATATGTTACTGTTCTTATGGAATACAAGCCCTAGATGACGTCAGCAGAGTATTGACGCTGACAAGGGCTGAATTGACGCTGACAAGAAGGATTTTGACGCTGATGGAATAAGTCAACGCTGACAGCGTTGACAGTGTTGTCCGAGATATGGCTGTTCAAACGCTGATACGTGTTGTCTGATATCGGACAATACAACTGATAGAGATATTGGACAGAAGAGGATGTTGGACAACACAATGATTGCTGCTGTTTGAGAAAATTGGACGTTTTAAGCACACAAAAAGGAGGATTATACACATAAAAAGGGATATGTTACTGTTCTTATGGAATACAAGCCCTAGATGACGTCAGCAGAGTATTGACGCTGACAAGGGCTGAATTGACGCTGACAAGAAGGATTTTGACGCTGATGGAATAAGTCAACGCTGACAGCGTTGACAGTGTTGTCCGAGATATGGCTGTTCAAACGCTGATACGTGTTGTCTGATATCGGACAATACAACTGATAGAGATATTGGACAGAAGAGGATGTTGGACAACACAATGATTGCTGCTGTTTGAGAAAATTGGACGTTTTAAGCACACAAAAAGGAGGATTATACACACGAAGGTACATGGAATCTCCGTTTTAATTTAGAATATCATGTTGATATTTATGGCTCAGATATTTTTAAAAGGAATTAATGATCTTAAAGCAAGTTAGCAACTATTCATGAGAATTTGATGGATATTTTAAACTATGTAATCGGGATAGCCTTGTGAAAGAGTTATCCGTTTCCATACTTTTACATATGGTATGAAGATGTTATTTCATTAAAATTCGTCATGAAGAGGTGTTGGCTTAAGGGGAAGAGTTCTTATGGTAAGTTTGATGATTGAAGAAGATTTTCGCGAGTTTGTGTTCTATCATATCTTAAAGTTGTGCACTCTCAGCCATAGACTTTAAAGGTAACTTGTTCGTGCTTTACATGGTTGGTGACGAAGACTTGTCATAACACTTGAAGGAGTTACATTATCGTGCTCAGTGTCTCACAAAGGATGAGAATATTGACAAGGGATCGAGGTCTACTTATAATTTGCCTATAAGTTCTTCGTCACATGGATAGTACAAGACATGGAACACAAGGTTGGGTTATTCTACTTCTACATCAAAAATATTATATTAATTGTTCTTCAAGATCATTACATAGAGCCTACATATGGATAATCTTCAAAGATTGCAACATTGTTTACTTTCCCGTTGATATGACAAAAAGGGGAAGATATACATGCTACACTTGAGGGGAAGCAATTTGAAGATCATGTACAACTTACAAGAGATACACATAGAGTTTTGCCTCTATCAACTAAGGGAAGATTGTTGGGTCAAAAAGTTGATGTGGCAGAAACTCAAAAACGAAGAAAACATGAAGAAATTGTCCAAGCGTTGTCAAGAGTTAATCAAGCGTTGATAAGAGCAAATTAGGCGTTGATGGCTCAAGCATTGTCGTGTGCAATCCAAGCATTGTTACATGCAATTCAAGCATTGACAAAACGTAGACAAAGAAGCTTATGGAAGCTTCTATTTAGATAAACATGCAAAAGATATTCTGCATAAGTTTATTTAAATAGAAGATTTACTTGTTTATTCATCCTTATCTCTTGTAAACCCTAATCCTTATACTATAAAAGGAACCAAGGGTCTTAGGTTTTATTCATCAATTCATTCACAATGTAAACCTAAACGTGTGTGTCGACTAGACGTGGGATTCAATGTATACACGTCTAGTGGTTGTTCGTTATTAATATAATGAGCAATCCCTATTGTTTTAATTCATGTTATTGTGCCTAAACACCTTGTTAATGGTTGTTGTTCTAATTCCGCTTTAATTGTTTAATCATATGAACAATGATCATTCCTAGTAGCTTAAAAGATCCGGAAACCAAGGTTTCCACATCAAACACTTAAGGCTCTTTCTTAACTTCGTCCTCTTGCTCCAAATCCTTGATTTGTTGTTTAACCATTCTGATCAACCCCAAAGCACCAACAGACTCTTCTGATATTTCTAATTGTTGTTCCAACATTCTTTCCAACAATCTTCTCTCAAATAAATATCTCTTCTCTTGTAGCATATAGTAAGTAACATCATCTATATCCAAAATATGCAATCCACATAACCTATAATATCTCCAGTAACTAGGAACCTGATTCTCTAATTCCTTCAACATTTTCTGATCACAGTTGTATGGTTCATACATGAAGAGTAATTCATTATACAATAGTGATACCTCAGTTTTACCTGCACTGGCTTCTTGAACTAACCTGAAAATATCTTGAATATCTTGTCTGTCAAGAATATGAAGAATATCTTCCAAAAGTCTGAATATTCTTGTTGTGCCATCAGTTCTTTGTATTCCATGAGCTTCCAGTCCTTGATCCATAGTGTATATCCATCTAGCAATGGATGACTTCTTTCCAAAAATCTCTGTGTCTATACATTGATCTTCAAAACTTACTATCTTCGAGTACTTTCTTAAGATCTCATCATCATCACTATCTTCTGTTGTTGATTTAGCCTTTTTCTTGGCTTCTAACTTCTTCTTTGTTGATCTTTTCCTATTAACACCCTTGGAGGTTCCTTCAAATTCTATTGAACCTTCTTACAAGTTTGTATGTACCGTTTCTTCAGTGTGTATTGTTGACTGTGTATGTACTGCTTGTACATTTTCAGTCTTATCAACACTTTGAGCTTTATCTCCTTCATTCATTATTTGAGCAGTCTTTGTCTCTTTTAAACTTACCTTCCCCTTTCTACTTTTCCTCACATATGTAGCCTTGATGGGTGGAGATGTTCTTGTATGTTAAGCATTACCTGACTCAAATCTAGGAGCACTTCCAAATTGTCTTTGTTTTTGCAGATGTATTTTAGCTTCTTCAACAGCTATCTTATCTGCTTCAGATCCAATCTCAACAAAATTCGATTCAGCTCTCTTGTGTTGTTCATACAAAGTCTTGATTTCCTCAAAATTCTTCTTGACCAATTGAGCATGATTGAAATTCTTAACTTTCTTGAGAAAAGTCATCATTTGATTCCTAATCTGCATGGTAGTTGGAGGCTTAATCCTTTCTCTTCTTCTTTTCTCAACAAAGAATCTTTGTTGCTCCCTTACCAGATCATCAATCAATTTTGCTTTTTCTTCTTCATCATAAGCATCTCTTTCTTCAGCTATTAATGAGTCTGCAAGAAGCTCACTTGCATGTAGTTCAGCTTGAATCCTATCATACTCTTGTATATTCCATTCTTGTTGCACTCTCTTAGCTTCAAGCAATTGCTGCTTTGCTGCAAGTTTCTCTTGTAATTCTTCTTCACGAATTTGTGCTTGCACTCTGAAAGCATATTCCTCATCATGGTCTAGTTGATTAAATATGTACATGACTTTGCTTATATCATCATCTGAATCACTTTCTTTTTTAGATTCTGATTGTAACTGCTTCTTGCCCTTATCCTTTGGATTAATCTATGGTAACTTCTTCTTCAGCTTGGAAGATCTTTCTTCATCCTCATTAGCTTGCTGTTGAATAACAATACCTTTAGTGGGTTGTGAAGCTTGACATTTCTTACCTTTAGTTTTATCCTTTTTGGTAAGAACTTCTTGTGGTGTCTTCTTCTCAATCTCTGCTTGTCTTACTTTCTCAGCTGAGCTCTTTGCTCTGAGATCAAGCAGTACTTGAGCTAAAGTCACATCTTCTCCAAAAGGAGTTTGACTTTCTAGTGAAGGTTGATCACCAGCAGTACTTGCAGTCATCTTAGTTGGCTTAGCAGTACTTGGGTCTTCAACAATGTCAGCAGTACTTGCAGTTGGCTTAGTTGGCCTAGAAGTACTTGAATCTTTAACGATGTTGACTTCACCAGTGTAAGACACACTTGTTTCTTCATCACAAAAGTATCTCCAGATACCTTTTCTTCCAATGAAGTTATCTTCTCAACTTATAACTCCTTAGTCTTGTCTAATCCATAGCTCACTCTTGATCTTGACAGTACTTGGAAAGACTGTTTCTTGTGAAACCAGAATTGCCTTTGTGGTGGAGTTGAAGATATAGGAAATTGTAACACCACCAACTTCGGTCATAGCAGCGGAAGGGTCCTTGGGTGTTACTATCATGGTTCAATCTCATAATCATAGAAAACGGCTCAAAACGAGTCGTTTTAAATAAAAACATCCATCCATTCATTTAACAATAAAACTTTTCACACGGTCCCAGATAATTTAAAGGTTACAGTCACGATAAATGATAAAAGATTATTTGAATGGATATAATTTATGAAAGGGGGCCAAAATATTTCAAATAAGCAAGCTTCACGAAACCGCCTTCCTTGAGTGCCTTC
This sequence comes from Glebionis coronaria, assembly GCA_025667525.1. Taxonomy (NCBI): domain Eukaryota; kingdom Viridiplantae; phylum Streptophyta; class Magnoliopsida; order Asterales; family Asteraceae; genus Glebionis; species Glebionis coronaria. The sequence goes on from CM046874.1 coordinate 178,696,580, forward strand.
CCAATGGACCTGAGATAAAACATGCTAAAAAGTCAGCCAAATTTTCCGAGTGAATCTATAGAGTTTTAATTTAAATAAAGAGAACACAAGTATTCAGAATAACCTTCCATGGTTAATAATTTATCAAAGACAATTATGTTGTACGGACATAATTATCGTGTCATTACATAAGTCTCGTGACATTGAATGTTAACATATATTATTTCATCCCAACACACCTAGCCAAGTGCGTATATTTCTCTTATACAATGCATCCGATGTTTCATTACTAGTGCATCACAACACCACGCGATAGCTAGTCGCGACCGGACTTGGCGTCACCCCGATAGATCTATCCATAGCATTAGCGTTACTTCGATTAACAATTCACGATTCATGGGTCTTTTAAGGCTAAACAAACTTATGTAATAACTTTCATCTACACATACAATCGGGTTCCTTGTGTTCAAATTTTAAAACAATCATGAGTTTATCACAACTTATAGTTGTACCTTTCAATTTCAATAAATACTTTTCAAGTAAATAGGGTTCCCACAACTTCTCGTTGCACCCATTATTGGGGTTTCCATAACTTCTCGTTGTACCCTTTATTTTTAATAAAATAAGCATGTTATCCCCCTCGCAGGTTTTATAAAACAAGTAAACATGTTAAAAGCGAGTCTATAGACTCACCTTAGCCAATAGTGGTAATGAGACGATCGCCGACGATTAGTGATGCCCGTTTAAACACAAAACCGCAACCTATTAAATAAGGCGCGTTTGTTAGTAATCGACTTAAGTATAAATCATACTTAAACAATATAAAAATAAAAAATACAAAACCATGACAATCCCGAAAAAGTAACAATACAAGTGTACTTCTATACTCCTTTTATCCAACACTATTCTTATAAACATTGACACTCTTGACATTGACTCGTCATAAGACGCCAAGTCAACGCAAGTCGACTTATCATTTTACTTTACTCGGACCAGTAGCTAAGTCATTGATATAATGACTAAGCACTTGAGTAAATCACCATGTCCAATAGTGAATACTCAACTCACGCCGCACGAATTTTGGACTACGTGTCCAAATTAAAATCATCATGTACACTCCAAATGTACACACCAATCTACCCTATCTAGACTTGTCCGATTTAGATGAAAATTGGTGTCAAGGTCACTTATTACCTGTATAAGACCTCACCAAAGTTTGAGCCAAAGTTCACACTTTAAAACCCATCAGCTCGACACTTTACTCGACCCTAAAATTTAGGACAGAATTATACACTTGTTTTGTAAAACAATTTATACCACTTTAAAAGTATTCTTTTAACAATCCACCTTTTAAAACCACTACTAGACTCATCAAATTAAGTTTATTAACTTTGAAAATCAGTAGTACCCATTATCTAACCAAACCTAAAGTCCCCGAGAGTCGACCCAAAATCAACCACAATTTCGGATTGTGCCGACTTGCGTCTCCCGGTACACGAATACTAAAACTAGAATAACTTTTGAATCGTAATGAATTAGAAGCTCTATCTTATACCGAAACGAGCGTCTCGGAAAACTATACTATCAAATAATCTCAGCCTATCTCAGAACTTAAACCCACAAAACAATCTGTTATAAGCTGTTGTCCCAAAATACCCTTTTTGAAATCAAGTCAAATCAATTTTCCAACCATAACTAGTCATTCCCAAACCTGTAGAATCACTACACCCATCAACCAAACACTCCTAAAAACACTTGCATGTAAAATTTTAACAAAGATCAAAGATCAAAAATAAACCTTTTATGATAAAAACATAAAGATCATGCCAAGATCTTTACATGCATGAAGCTTTAAACATAATCTAACCATAAAATAACAAAATTCTTGATAGTTGATGCATGTGTTTGAATTTGGTATCAAAAGAAGCACAAGAACATTTAGAGATGGGTCTAATTTTTGTTTTGATTAGATCATAGTAAAATTTGATGTTTTGAGGTGTTTTTGTGGTGGTGGTGACGGAAAAGATGGAGGAGAGGGGGGGGGGGGGGGGGGGGAGAAACGTTTTTGTGGTGTGTGTGTTTTTTATTGTTGAAAGTGGAAAAAATGCTAAAAAAATGTTTATATAGTATGGTTAGGGTGTAAATTACAATTAGTGAATAGTTTTGGACTTAAAAGCAATTTAATAGTTTAAAGGGTATAAAATGACTATTAGTAAATATTGAAAATATTTACGGGGTTCAGGTTTCGTAAAAATACTTTTCAAAAGTTAAAACGTTTCAAAAGTATAATAATATAACTTCGACACGACTTAAAACGTAATTAAATCGAAAACGTCGAAAATATTAAATATCGAGAAAATCGATAATAAAACGTAAATTTTTGGGCATCCATCGGTATCGCGATCATTAGTAGTTCTCGTCATTCGTTAAAACGTAAAACACGAGAAATAAAAATAAATACAATAAACTCATTCATATGTTATTTTGAGAATATAATATCGATACCTAACGTATTCCTTGTCGGTTTTCATCTAAACGACATTATTACGTTAAGTTTCAAGCTATAACCTTCTCAGTTAGCCGATAATTTAATATTCTCATTAAAGTAAACATATAATACTTAATAGTCGAGATTAAAATATCGACCTGAAATTGACGGATTGTCACATCATCCCCACCAAATTAGGATCTTCGTCCCGAAGATCGACTTGCGTTCTTCCTCGATCGCTCATTGAAATCAAAGGGTTAAACGTATTTTTGGTCCTCGTCTTGAGTTCCATCAGATTTGACAATAGGAATACGACTTTGCTTCAGTTGTCTAAATTCCTTATCGATAATATCAACAGGTTCATTGATAAAATTCAACTTACCGTCGATTCATACTTCATCAAAAGGGTTAGTAAGATCTTCGTTGGGAAGAAATTTCTTTAGGTTCGACATATGAATAGTATTGTGAATTCCTTGTAGCTCTCGAGGTAATTTAAGTTTTCATGACACCGGACTCACTTTCGATATCATCTCGAATGGTCCAACTAACGGGGACTTAACTTTCCACGTTTTCCAAAATATATAGAAACCTTTTCATGGTGATAGCTTTGGCATAACTTTTCCACCTACCTCGATTTCCAAAGGTTTTCGCTTCACATCGTCATAACTTCTATGTCTACTACGAGCAGTTAACAAACGATTCTTAGTTCGCGCGATCATTTTATTTATCGGAATAAAATGAGCAGAGTCAATCGGTCAACATTGACACAAATTAAATCATATTCAGACTGAGTTTTCAGGAGCTTAACAATGAATCCATTGTAAGTTGCTCCTACCTCACGAATGATAACGAATAACACAATCGTAATCACTTAAAGGCTTATTTACCTCTTTTATTCCAGAATACATTGTAGGCTCTTACTATCGGTGGATACCATACATTAGTGCCATACAATTAATATCTCAATAGACGAAGAGTAAAATCACCGCACCCAATTACAAGTCGTGGGTTGAGTAGTTTTCTCATTCATCCTAGGTTTCCTACAAGCATACACAATCAAAACAGCTCCAAATCATATAGGAGGGATGTATCACGATCAACAATAAAACCTTTAGTAATAACCAGCCAAACCTAGAATTTGTCGTGCTTCAGTTGGAATAGTTGGCACATTTAAATTTTCGATGGCTTCGATTTTCGCAGGAGCGACAGGTACCCCACTTTTATCAATCACATGCCAGAGAAATCGTACGGAACTAATCAAAAGATTACACTTTGAGAGTTTCGCGTAAAATTTTCGTTCTTTAACATGTTAGAGTTTTGAAGTTGATCAAATAGATCATCAATTTATGGAAATGGGTAACGATTCTTGATCGTTAGCTTATCCAGCTCTCGGTAATCGATACACATACGAAACGAACCATCTTCCTTCTTAGTGAACAAAATATGAGTTCTACAAACTGACGAGCTCGGTCGAGTAAAACATCTATCAGGTAGTTCTTAAAACTGCACAAATAATTCCTTCAGCTCGGATGATGGTAATTGATATGGCACACGTGACACAGTTGCAGTACCAGGAATTAGATCAATTAGGAATTCTATTTGCCTTGGAGGCGGAAGCCATGACAAATCTTCCAGAAACACTTCGGGATAGTCATGAATGACTAGAACATTTTCTACTGACTTCTCTAACGATTCCTTCTACGATATTTAAGTTACGAATAATTTACAACTTTTTCGATATACTTACGAGCTCTAATGCACGAAAAGAGTTTTCAATTTGGAATTATTTTTCCCTTCAGTAACCTCATCAGGCTTGCCTTGAATTATGTGTCCCATGAGCTAATAAGCCATGCAGACAGCTTCACAAATAGCAATTGGCTTAGAAGAAGTCACATCACCGCATTTATTCTTGGTCAGCTGGGAATATACTACTTGACCTTGACGGTTCGGGTTCCACAATTCTTGGACATAATGGAGTCAACTTGTGGAAACACTTGATATATCTACCAGTGTTAGTTCCCTTAAGTTTCAGATTGTACAACACTCGCTTCATACTTTGGAAATGTTTCGAGGACAAGCTTCTCAGTTAACCGTTTCCTCACCTTAGTCCATGGTGTCCCATAAGTAACGATACCTATGGAAGCAAGTCTGCCATTCCACCAAATTAATGCATGACCTTGGAGAGTAGCGATTTTAAACTACACCGTATCCTCCTGATTAGGGTCACTGATTCCAAAGACTGACGCCAGCTTTTCAACAACTGACACAATCCTCCATCATCTTTAGTCCTCTTAAGAGTCTACAGTTTGCACCTAATGAATGAAGTGTAGTTATAGCCTCTAATTTCGGGCACATTTGTTCCATCCGTACCACGAACATTATTGGCTCCAACTTCAGCTCCACCGGTTCTAGTTCCACCAGTTTTAGCTTCAGCTCCAGTTCCAGATCCATCGTTCATGTTGGCCATGAATTCAACTAAAGATACAGCAACTTATTCACTAATAACTTGGCGCATTCGTGCTTCACTCATAGCTTTCATTGACTGCATGAGTCTTGTGTAACGCAAATCAAATCATAATGAGTATTCATTCAATGATTGCGTTATACCACAGGAATATAAAGAGAAAAGCAAAGAAAGATAATAATAGAACGATGTAGAATTAGAAATCAAAAGATACTCATTCCATTGATCACAAACTAGTACAAGTTGTATTGTTAAGCATTATAGATAATCATCATCTAATGCCATATAATTTAAAAGACTCGTCCCACTAACTGATGTCACAGTTTAGTTAGGGATTTATGTGAAGATACTACAATTGAAAAACTAGTCCACTTAAGAGTTACTAGGTAATTCACATGGCTAAGAAGGCTCCTCGGTCCCACAAGAAGAAGATTTCTTCAGTGTTTTTCAGAGACACTTGATATCCTCCTCAATTGGCGGTTTTGGAACAGCCCCAATACAACCATTTCACGATCAAAGAATTAGAGGAACAAAATCAAAGAATGAATCGAGCAAACGAATTATGAGTCAATAAGAGTTTAATTACGCAGATGTTATATGCTTAAGGCCACACGTTTATGAATCATTATTTCCATGGATTGATCAAGTCCTTCCAAATAAGATTCAGAAATTTGTAGTTCAACAATTTATAATTTCCTTGTTCAAATAAATGGCCAATCTATTTCAACAATTTTAAATTACTTTATTTAAGCATTGCCAGCTCAACGCAAAAGATCAAGATCGAAACAAATGAGAAACTAATTTAGCAGAAAATGATTAGTGATATGATATGGAATCCTGGTTGGCATGTGAACACCATAACAATCAATCTCAATTCCTAACAATCAATAGTACCATATTAGACAAACTTGTATTTATCAAAACAGTATAATGTCGAAGATTAATGAAAATGCAAATTAAATTTGCTAAACGAAATAAAGGGATCGATAAATCAAGAATAAGAACCAAGGAAATCAAAATCCTTCTAATCAAAAGAATATCAGCAAGAATATTTACCATTTTGTTGGGATCATGTATATCCACAACTTAGTTAATCTCGAGAATAACAGGATTCATTTCATGAATAGCTTCGACGCTAGCATTAAAATGACTAGGGTGGCTTCGTGACAATCTACGTCGTACAAACATCTCGTATAAGCATAAAATTATCATTTATAATTAAATAAAGGAAAACATACCTTGTAATTCACAAGTTCAAATAATCGATAAAGATTACAACATATATATAATCCCATATATATATATATATATATATATATATATATATAAATACTTTCATTCTTGTCCATTGGAAACTCGGAGGTTTCGCTTGCAACAGTTATAGTTAAAAGATTTCAAAAATTCATTTTTGGAAAATCTTTTCGTTCTCTATAACTTGAGCTCTGATACCAATCTATAACCACCCCAATTTCGGTCATAGCAGCGAAAGGGTCCTTTGGTGTTACTATCATGGTTCAATCTCATAATCATAGAAAACGGCTCAAAACGAGTCGTTTTAAATAAAAACATCCATCCATTCATTTAACTATAAAACTTTTCACACGGTCCCAGATAATTTAAAGGTTACAGTCACGGTAAATGATAAAAGATTATTTGATGGATATAATTTATGAAAGCGAGCCAAAACATTTCAAATAAGCAAGCTTCACGAAACCGCCTTCCTTGAGTGCCTTCCCAATGGACCTGAGATAAAACATGCTAAAAAGTCAGTAAAATTTGTCGAGTGAATCTATAGAGTTTTAAGTTAAATAAAGAGAACACAAGTATTCAAAATAACCTTCCATGTTTAATAATTTATCAAATACAATTATGTTGTACGGACATAATTATCGTGTCATTACATAAGTCTCGTGACATTGAACGTTAACATATATTATTTCAGCCCAACACACCTAGCCAAGTGCATATATTTCTCTTATACAATGAATCCGATGTTTCATTACTAGTGCATCACAACACCACACGATAGCTAGTCGCGACCGGACTGGGCGTCACCCCGATGGATCTATCCATAGCATTAGCGTTACTTCGATTAATAATTCACGATTCATGGGTCTTTTAAGACTAAACAAACTTATGTAATAACTTTCATCTAAACATACAATCGGGTTCCTTGTGTTCAATTTTTTAAAACAATCATGAGTTTATCACAACTTATAGTTGTACCTTTCAATTTCAATAAATACTTTTCAAGTAAATAGGGTTCCCACACCGTCTCGTTGCACCCATTATTGGGGTTTCCACAACCTCTCGTTGTACCCTTTATTTTTAATAAAATAAGCATGTTATCCCCCTCGCAGGTTTTATATAACAAGTAAACATGTTAAAAGCGAGGCAATAAACTCACCTTAGCCAATAGTGGTAATGAGACGATCGCCGACGATTAGTGATGCCCGTTTAAACACAAAAACCGTAACCTACCAAATAAGGCGCGTTTGTTAATAATCGACTTAAGTATAAATCATACTTAAATAATATAAAAATAAAAATTACAAAACCATGACAATCCCGAAAAAGTAACAATACAAGTGTACTTCTATACTCCTTTTATCCAACACTATTCTTTTAAAGATTGACACTCTTGACATTGACTCGTCATAAGACGCCAAGTCAACGCAAGTCGACTTATCATTTTACTTTACTCGTACCAGTAGCTAAGTCATTGATATAATGACTAAGCACTTGAGTAAATCACCATGTCCAATAGTGAATACTCAACTCACGCTGCACGAATTTTGGACTACGTGTCCAAATTAAAATCAGCATGTACACTCCAAATGTACACACCAATCTACCCTATCTAGAATTGTCCGATTTAGATGAAAATTGGTGTCAATTTCACTTATAACCTGTATAATACCTCACCAAAGTTTGAGCCAAAGTTCACACTTTAAAACCCATCAGCTCGACACTTTACTCGACCCTAAAGTTTAGGACAGAATTATACACTTGTTTTGTAAAACCATTTATACCACTTTAAAAGTATTATTTTAACAATCCACCTTTTAAAACCACTACTAGACTCATCAAATTAATTTTATTGACTTTGAAAATCAGTAGTACCTGATAGGTGTGAAAACACCCATCTTTTTACCACTTAATTACAATAATAACCAAGCCCAAACGTATATTTTATGTCGTAAATGTCGAAATTAGGTGTGGTTTGTGTTTTTGTTGTGATTTAGGACCAAAATGTGAAAATGGAGGAAAACACGGGCTTTCACGGGCTTTATCGAAGAAAAAGACAAAAGACGAAGTCAAGAGTTCAAGAGTGCAAAAAGAACGGAAGTCCAAGACCTTTCCTGAAGATTTATCGAAGAACAAGCCTAAAGACGAAAGTTTAATTAAGCCGAAGAACTCAAGTCTAATAAATGAAGAAATTATAAGACGAGTTTAATTAATCCCGAGACAAAGTCGATAAAGTCGAAGAACTTAAAAGTCGAAAAGACGTGAAGAAAGAAAGAAACAGGAGGCAACACATGCACCTCCCCATTTTCCTATAAATACCCTCCTAAACACATTAGGAGGGTTGGTTAGTTAGTTGTAGCATTAGTCATTTTTCATTTTTGTAGGTAATTTTAGAGAGATAAAGTGACAGTTTCTCTCACTAGGAATTTAATCTTTCATCTTCCTTTCTTTCTAGTTTTAATCAAATCTTTACTTTTGATAGCTTAATTCTTGTTTTAATCTTAATCTTATTCTACCTTTCTTAGCTTTTTATATAACTTTAATTCAAAATTTCTACACGTCTTGTGTCAATTTATGTTTGATTTATTAAAAAGTTTATCTTTTGGTTAATCTAAATTTCCTACGAATTAAGCTTTGAGCTTGATATGCTTATTGGCTTATTTGTGTCTAGCTTATTTGTTTTAAAAGTTTTCTTAAAAAGTTTTAGTCTTTTTGAAGTTTCCTTACTTTGAGTTTTGATAAGTTTTATTTTGTGCTTACTTTGTTCATCTTATTCTTGTTTTGTCTAGTTTCGGTTTATGCTTATTAGTTTTAGATTATTTAGCTTTTGCTTATTGCGGATTGTTCTTCATCGGAAAGGGAGTTTATTGACATTCCGACAGCTTTGCTCACATTCCGATAGTGACAGTATCGGAAAGAGGGTTTCACATTTTGACGGTTCTCTCCGATCTAACTTTGCGATCTAAACACCCCCTTATTCCGATCTGGGATTGCGATCGCACATTGCGATCGCATATTTCGACGGCTCTTAAGGTTATTTTTAAATCGAAGTGCTGCCCAAATTTATATATCAACATTCCGATCTGAGTGACATTCCGATGGCTTTGTATTCATTCCGATAGATTGCATTTTTATACATTCCGATAGATAGCATCTTAATTATTCCGATAGATTTTGTACCTATATTGCGATCTGGATTCCGATGGGTATGGTGACAGCATTCCGATCTGACATTCCGATGGTTTTGGGTTTTGAATTATAATTTGTTTTGTTTGATTTTTAAGTTTACATTTTTATTACTTTGTCAAATTTATTTTTTGTCAAGCTTTAAGTTTTGTCATTTAATTAATTACAATTTTTAGTTTAATTTTTAAAACCTTTATTTTTACTCAACGACAAGTTTTTATTTTACCTTAGTTTAAAATAGATAACCTTTTCCCATTTATTATTACACCAAGAACGACTGAGTCGCACATTTTTCCTTTCTCAATTCGAAAAGATCGGACGATAACTCTTTCATAACTAAGTGAAAACTTAGTTATTAAATGGCGCCGCTGCCGGCTCTTTTCGTTAAGATTAACGGTTTATTGTGAGAGACGCGTTGGATTTTGGGATCCGTTCACTCCTGAACGTTATTTTTCTCGTCTAAATTTTCAAAAAAATTTCAAAAATCAAAATAAATTAAAATAAAATTTTCAAAATTCAAAAAAAAATAAAAAAAATAGAAAAACATAAAAACCAAAAATATTTCTTTTCTATTTTTCTTTTCTTTTTGTAGGTGTGTATGCGTACCCGTGCTCGTAAAAAGAAAGCAACTCAATCCGAAGTCGAGACTCAACCTATTGTCACCATGGAGAATCGACCAATGATCGAGCTTTTGCAATCGCACGTAAAGGGCAACAACGATGCTATTGTCAGACCCAAGATTGGAGCCAACAATTTTGAGCTCAAATCCGGTTTCATTCAAATGGTCTCTGCTCAACCATTCTTGGGGCGTACACTTGATGATCCTCACGACCATATCAAAAGGTTTCTTCAACTCACTAATACGGTCAAGTTTAATGGGGTTTCACAAGAGGTCATTCGCTTGCAACTTTTTCCTTTCTCCTTAGAGGGACAAGCCCAGGATTGGCTTGATAAGGAACCGCCACAAAGTATTCTTACGTTGTCGGATTTAGAGACCAAATTCATCAACTACTTTTTCCCACCCTCACGTACTACTGCTTTGCGGAATGAAATCATTAATTTTGAACAAAAGTACGGTGAGACATTTAGTGAATCTTGGGATCGTTTTAAGGAACTTTTAAGAAAGTGTCCACAACATGGTTTCACAAAAGTGCATCAAATTAACACTTTTTACAATGGTTTAAGCTTGACTGACCAAGATTCACTAAATAGTGCCTCGGGGGGCAATATTTTGGTTAAGTCTTCTAATGCCGCATGGGATATTACTGAAATAAATCTAAAGTGCAAACCAAAAGTATTCGGGCTAATGTGGCTAGTGCTAGCACTAGTGACACTGAAAGGAGACTTCATAAGCTTACTACGGTTGTTGAGGCACTGGCTTTACAAGCCGTTAACAATGCCAAAAACAACAATGCTCTTAATATAACTTGTGAAACTTGTGGTGGGCCACACCCTTATGCTAACTGTGATAAAGCTTATGATCAGTCTCACGCGGAAGTGTATGCTTACAACAACACCGAGAGAGTTCATTTCAAACCTAATGTCGATGTTAATCACTTGTCTTACAACTTGACAAATTATTTGGCTCCACCCGGTTTTCAACAAAGACCACCACAACCTACCAAAACAACCAAGGGCCGCCAAGAGCTAATTTTCAAGGTAATGCCAATGTGAGGGGCTCAAATGGAAACCAAGGTAATTATCCGATGCAAAACCAAGGCTTTCAACACCAAGGTTTCAATCCTCAAGGTTTTCCACCTTATAACCAATACCCAAATCAAGGTTTTCAACAACAAGGGTTCAATTTACCTCATCCGCCAATGGACTTGGTTTTGCAAAAGTTGAATGAACATGAGAAAATCATGCTAGCAATGCAAGAATCTACAAGACAAATTCAAGAGTCCACGGATAGGAAATTCGTATAAATGTTACAAACCCTTCGTCCACAAGGTGCTCTTCCTTCTAACACCAAAACAAACCCTAGAGCGAATGTGAGTGCTATTACCACCCGAAGTGGAGCAACTATAATAGGACCTTCTACCCCTCATCCCATTACTCCATCTACACCTCCTCCACCTCCATTTATCCCTCCTACTACAACACCTAGTACTAGTACTCCATTACCGTCTCCACCTCTTAATGAAGAAGTACCCAAGCAAAACCTTCCACCAACCCCACCCACCACCTTTAAACCTTCTACTTCTCAACCCTCAAAATCTCAACCTGTACCTGATACACCTACACCACCTAAACCCAACATTCCTTACCCTTCCCGGCTGGACAAAGGTAGAATTCTTACTAAGGATGACGTTCAAGTCTCCAACTTTTTGAACAAGATTGTTGGCATAAACATCACCTTTAGCCTTGTTGAAGCTCTTGCACAAATGCCTAAATTTGTCAATATGTTTAAGGAATTGCTTAATAAGAAGGAAAAGATGACCGAGTTTGTTAATACTCGATTGAATGAAAACTGTTCTGCGTCCTTCTTAAAGAACTTTCGGAAAAACTTGGAGATCCCGGTCGTTTTGTGCTACCATGTACTTTTCACCAAACCAAAGAATTTACTGCCTTAGCCGATCTCGGGGCAAGTATAAATCTGATGCCTTTAAGTGTTTGGAAAAAGTTATACTTACCCGACCTTACACCAACGAAGATGACTCTTGAGCTTGCAAATCGCACTCTCGCTTACCCCATTGGTATTGCCAAAGATGTGTTCATTAAAGTTGGCACCTTCACTTTTCCGGTCGACTTTGTTGTTGTTGATTATGAAATGGACCCTCGTATTCCTTTAATACTTGGTCGGCTATTCTTAAGAACCAGAAAAGCTCTAGTCGATGTTGCCGAAGGTGAGTTAATATTAAGGGTCGGGCATGATGCACAAGTGTTCAAAATGGGGAAGATCACAACCAAATCTAATGGAAGAGAATCAGCGAATATGAATAATGTGCTTGATGATTTTGTCGTCTACACCAACCCTCTATTCGATTCTTGCTATGATAATCCAATGTTCCAAGATGATGTGGATGATTCTCTATCCGATTCCGATCCTCCACCAATTTATAATTCTCCACCGATCTTTGATACTTATGATGACGATTCTAGTTCCAATGGAGATGATTATGATGCAGGGATTCGAGCTTTCAAAGATCCATTCTTGATGACCTTTGACGAACCGTGATTCCGTGTTCTCATCTTCTCGGTTCTATCCTAAACTCTTTTGATTCTCCATTTTATATTCTTTAATATTAAAATAGGAATCACTTTAGTTGTCCTTTCCTTAGCAAGATTCAAACAAAGTGCACAATGTCCTAAGTGTAGGGGAGATTACTTCCACATGCTTAAACATTGAGGACAATGTTTATATTAAGTGTGGGGGGACTTCTATCGAAGTTAAGTGGTCTTTTCCTTGTATTTGTCCTCATTTTAACCGGAAAATTAATTTTTCGACATTTTTCAAAATTTTTGATCTATTTTGGCCTATTAGTCTTTCCTTTGTTATAGTTATTTTCTTTCTTTGCTAGAATAAATCTTAATAAAGTGGTTTTAATTTTCAAACATTGTGAATCTTTTGACTCAACCCGAGTTTACTTATCCAAGTCTACTCTAGCTAGTATCCTTAACGTGTTTAAGTCAAGTTTTGCTAGGCTTTTATATAGGGAACTTTAAAACGCGAAAGTCTTAACTCTCACGGTTAAGAACAAGAACTTTTCGCAAGTTCCTATAATTGATCCTATAAATTTGTTTATCAAGGGAACTTTAAAATGCGAATTCTAAACTTGAAAAAGTCTAAGAACTTGCAAGATCCTATAGATGACTTGAAAACCCAAAACTTTGATTTAATAGGCTAAGCATCCACGAGTCTCATTCCTTGAGATTTTAAATTATGGAGGACGAGAGATGATAGAGTCAATTATAAGTTTGGTATTCTTTCGTGAATTTATGTGAGCTGATTATAAGCCTATTCTCCCATCGCTTGTTAATAAATATTTCTGCAATAAATAAGGTTGTACGATTTGAAAAGTTACTTAGCTTCTAGACCAAGATCGTTTAAAAGTTGCTCGATATTAATTAGAGTTCATAGCCAAGGCATAACTTATTGAAGCGGGATGCGAAGATTGGCGAGTCCGAAAAGGCCCTAACAAGGCATGAGGACTACATTTTGTTGCTAAAGATCCAAAAGTGATGTGAAGAATCATTTATCAAAAATCAATATAAAGGATCGAGACACACGACGAAAAGCAAATACTCCCCTAAAGATCATTGAGAAGTCTATCCAAAAAGGCCCTAACAAGATATGAGGATAAATAGATCCAAGTCCTAAAAGGAGGCAGATCGTTGTATACCAAAGTCCAAAATAAAGATTGGAGGAAAATGAAGAAGTCGTGGTCCAAATATGAAGAATCTCTCAAAAACTTCAAGTGAAGAAATTCCTATTATGAAGAAAAGACCATAATTTCAAGAACGTCTCACAAGATTTGAAGTATGAAGTCGCTGCCAAATATCGGTTCGAGAAAGGTCTCAAATCGTGAAGCAAGTTATGCCAAGATATGAACTTTATGAGGTCCCGAGAAGCAGTTTTAAAAGATTTTGTCCTTTAGCTAACTATTGATTAAATCGTCCTACTTTATTTTCAGCCTAAAAAACTATCTAAATAAGTCAAACAATGCATCCTCGTGATCATTCAAGACAACAATAAAATATAAGAGATACACCTAGGAATAAGGGAGTCTAAGTGAATAACTGGCCCACATGAGTTCGTGTTAGTTTGCTAATTTATAATAATAATGATCTCGTTTTTAAGCTTAGTTTGGGGAACGTGAAAACTTGAGGATGATAATCATTCATGATATTTCCAAAACCCTAAGGTAAGTCTTTGATTTCTTTACTTATTTTCTTCTTGTGAATGTTTTATAATTTTCTATCTTTTTAATAAAGGCCAATGTGGATTGATTGTGATGGAAAATGTAAAACGTGCTTTGTAACTAATGCATTGCATGAGGACATTGCAACGGTCAAGTGTAGGGGATTTGATAGGTGTGAAAACACCCATCCTTTTACCACTTAATTACAATAATAACCAAGCCCAAACGTATATTTTATGTCGTAAATGTCGGAATTATGCGTGGTTTGTGTTTTTATTGTGATTTAGGACCAAAATGTGAAAAGGGAGGAAAACACGGGCTTTCACGGGCTTTTATCGAAGAAAAAGACAAAAGACGAAGTCAAGAGATCAAGAGTGCAAAAAGAACGGAAGTCCAAGATCTTTTCTGAAGATTTATCAAAGAACAAGTCTAAAGACGAAAGTTTAATTAAGCCGAAGAACTCAAGTCTAATAAATGAAGAAATTATAAGACGAGTTTAATTAATCCCGAGACAAAGTCGATAAAGTCGAAGAACTTAAAAGACGAAAAGACGTGAAGAAAGAAAGAAAGAGGAGGCAACACATGCACCTCCTATTTTTTCTATAAATACCCTCCTAAACACATTAGGGGGGTTAGTTAGTTGTAGCATTAGTCATTTTTCATTTTTGTAGGTAATTTTAGAGAGAGAAAGTGACAGTTTCTCTCACTAGGAATTTAATCTTTCATCTTCCTTTCTTTCTAGTTTTAATCAAATCTTTACTTTTGATAGCTTAATTCTTGTTTTAATCTTAATCTTATTCTACCTTTCTTAGCTTTTTATATAACTTTAATTCAAAATGTGTACACGTCTTGTGTCAATTTTATGTTTGATTTATTAAAAAGTTTATCTTTTGGTTAATCTAAATTTCCTACGAATTAAGCTTTGAGTTTGATATGCTTATTGGCTTAATTTGTGTCTAGCTTATTTGTTTTAAAAGTTTTCTTAAAAATTTTTAGTCTTTTTAAAGTTTCCTTACTTTGAGTTTTGATAAGTTTTAATTTTGTGCTTACTTTGTTCATCTTATTCTTGTTTTGTCTAGTTTCGGTTTATGCTTATTAGTTTTAGCTTATTTAGCTTTTGCTTATTGCGGAATGTTCTTCATCGGAAAGGGAGTTTATTGACATTCCGACAGCTTTGCTCACATTCCGATAGTGACAGTATCGGAAAGAGGGTTTCACATTTCGACGGTTCTCTCCGATCTGACTTTGTGATCTGAAACACCCCCTTATTCCGATCTGGGATTGCGATCGTATATTCCGACGGCTCTTAAGGTTATTTTTAAATCCAAGTGCTGCCCAAATGTATATATCAACATTCCGATCTGAGTGACATTCCGATGGCTTTGTATTCATTCCGATAGATTGCATTTTTATACATTCCGATAGATAGCATCTTAATTATTCCGATAGATTTTGTACCTATATTGCGATCTGGATTCCGATGGGTATGGTGACAGCATTCCGATCTGACATTTCGATGGTTTTGGGTTTTGAATTATAATTTGTTTTGTTTGATTTTTGAGTTTACATTTTTATTACTTTGTCAAATTTATTTTTCGTCAAGCTTTAAGTTTTGTCATTTAATTAATTACAATTTTTAGTTTAATTTTTAAAACCTTTATTTTTACTCAACGACAAGTTTTTATTTTACCTTAGTTTAAAATAGATAACCTTTTCCCATTTATTATTCCACCAAGAACGACTGAGTCGCACATTTTTCCTTCCTCAATTTGAAAAGATCGGACGATAACTCTTTCATAACTAAGTGAAAACTTAGTTATTAGTACCCATTATCTAACCAAGCTTAAATTCCCCGAGAGTCGACCCAAAATCAACCACAATTTCGGATTGTGCCGACTTGCGTCTCCCGGTACACGAATATTAAAACTAGCATAACTTTTGACTCGTAATGAATTAGAAGCTCTATCTTATACCTAAACGAGCGTCTCGGAAAACTCTACAACAATATCGAATAATCTCAGCCTATCTCAGAACTTAAACCCACGAAAAAATATGTTATAAGCTGCTGTCCCAAAAATACCCTTTTTGAAATCAAGTCAAATCAATTTTCTAACCATAACTAGTCATTCCCAAACCTATATAATCACTATACCATCATACCCATCAACCAAACACTCCTAAAAACACTTGCATGTAAAATTTTAACAAAGATCAAAGATCAAAAATAAACCTTTTATGATAAAAACATAAAGATCATGCCAAGATCTTTACATGCATGAAGCTTTAAACATAATCTAACTATAAAATCACAAAATTTTTGAAAGTTGATGCTTGTGTTTGAATTTGGTATCAAAAGAAGCACAAGAACATTTTAGAGATGGGTCTACTTTTTGTTTTGATTAGATCATAGTAAAATTTGATGTTTTGAGGTGTTTTTGTGGTGGTGGTGACGGAAAAGATGGAGGAGAGGGGGGGAGAGAAAAGTTTTTGTGGTGTGTGTGTGTTTTTGATTGTTGAAAGTGGAAGAAATGCTAAACAAATGTTTATATAGTATGGTTAGGGTGTAAATTACAATTAGTGAATAGTTTTGGACTTAAAAGCAATTTAATAGTTTAAAGGGTATAAAATGACTATTAGTAAATATGAAAAATATTTACGGGGTTCTGGTTTCGTAAATATAATTTTCAAAAGTTAAAACGTTTCAAAAATATAATAATATAACTTCGACACGACTTAAAATGTAATTAAATCGAAAACGTCGAAAATATTAAATATCGAGAGTAACGATAATAAAACGTAAATTTTTGGGCATCCTCGGTATCGCGATATTAGTAGTTCTCGTCATTCGTTAAAACGTAAAACACGAGAAATAAAAATAAATACAATAAAATCATTCATATGTTATTTTTAGAATATAATATCAATACCTAACGTATTCCTTGTCGGTTTTCATCTAAACGACATTATTACGTTAAGTTTCAAGCTATAACTTTCTCGGTTAGCCGATAATTTAATATTCTCATTAAAGTAAACATATAATACTTAATAGTCGAGATTAAAATATCGATCTAAAATTGACGGATTGTCACAGAAATTGAACATTAATCTCCTCCAGCTTCTCATAAAAACTACTCCAATTCACTTGAAGTTGTGGTGATTGAGGTTGTGGCTCTGGCTGAGTTACCAACATTTCTTCAATTTGTGGTTCCTCATGAGATTGTGGTTATTCTTGTTGAAGTTCCATGTTAGTAGGCTCCAAGCTATCCTTTTCCACACCAGTCTCTAAACCATTTCCATCTTCAAAATTCCCAATGACATCATCATCAGCTTTAAAGTTGATGTCATTTCCAGAGACCATTGTTTGAATATCAGAAGAAGGTAGTGGTTCTTTATAATTCCTCCCCTGTTTGGTTGCATTCAGTTGCCTTTTCTTGAGGTTTCTGAATCTTTGCTTCTTAAGAGCAGCTTTCTGAATAGACCTATTCTGCCTCATCCAAGGGGATACCTAATTCCTTAGCTTGATTAGGCTGGCCTCCAATTCAGCAATTTTCTTGTCTTGAACAAGCTTCTCTTTTTGCAACACTTGTACCTGTATGGACAAGCTAGTGCACAAAACAATTAAATTTGCAACATCCACCACCTCTGTTGCTTATGCTTGTGGTGAACCACTAGCAGAAATGGAAGCAGCAGGTGTATGGATCATCTCATCAGAATTTGGTTGATTACGAATATTGTGAGAAGAAGATTGAGTATCTTCTGAGGTATGGGAACTATGATTAGAAGGAGTTTGCTGAGAACCACTAGCAGTGCTAGGTTCCTCACCTTCTTGGTTGATAGGTTCGGCTAACATATTAGCAAATAAGGGTGTGACAGTTCCTGTGAAGGCATTGCCTTGTTTGGTCAAGAAGAGAAAGTTCTCTTTGTAAATGTAGGAACATCCCATGTATTTGATAACTCTGGTAGGTTAGTGATTTGGTCATTAACTAAAGTCTGAATGAATCTAGGATACATTAAGAACTTCTTAACTCCTTCCAAATTCCTAGTCATACCTTCAAAAATTAGTTTTGAAAAGTTGAAAACTTTGTTATTTGCTAGACAAATACCAGATGATGCCAATGCAGCAGGGATTTGATCAAAAGAAGTACTTTTGGAGCTTAAAAAATGAATAATGGCATGAAAAAGCAATTTCCATCGTGGTGAAAACAAAGCTTTAAAAAAAGTAAGACTTTGCCTACCACCCTGATAACCCATGGCTGCAAGGCCATCATGTATCTCTATATTGTTTAGCATACTAAGTCCATTTTCATCATTTAGTCTCAAACTAGCCCTTAGCAGTACCTCAGTTACATAGATATTTCTATGATTCACCCTAGCCTTAATGCAAGGTTGATCAAAACGAGTACCTAACACATCAGTATTCCAAAATTGTTCAACAATAGGAATAGAAACAATGGGACTTACAGTAAGCGCAAAACGAATATGAATTCGAGATAAAAATCCAAGTATCTCATGAAAACCAAGAGAATCATCATTCTGAGCAAGGTTCACAACCAAGTTGTGCTTAGAGATCACTTGTAAAGCAGCCATTAGTATTTTTGATGATCGAAAAATTAGAGAGAAGGTTATATAATTAAGAGATAAGAATAAAAGATTAGGTGAATCAATTGTATAATTAGAGTAAGTATTTATGTAAATAACAAACCCAAGCGCGAAGAAACCGCCAAATTTACAAAAGAGACCCTTAACGGTACAACGGACATGTAGCGGTACATGGAACATACTCTGTACTTGGACTTGTGCTAGCGGTACTTGGATCCATAACGGTACCTCACAAATTTGACCAGTTCATGCATTCCACTATCATGATAACCACTTTTATCTTATTCCATAAACCTGCAATCACATCAAAAACACAAAAACATACACTATATAATAAAAATTAGCATAAAAATTGTACAGTTATTACCTCCCCTCAACATATGCAGCAGTCTATTCGTTGAGCATACCAATATGTGTCACCAAGAATTCAAATCTCTTTGCATCAAATGCCTTGGTCAACAAATCAGCTACATTATTGTCTGTATGAATCTTCAAGACTTGAATAAGCTTCTTGTCATAGGCATCTCTTATGAAGTGATGTCTTATTTCAATATGCTTTGTATTGGAGTGAAAGACTGGATTCTTGACAATGCATATAGTACTTTCATTATCAATGTAAATCTTGGTGTTCATGAAGTTGAACCCATAATCTAACAACTGATTTTGAATCCAAAGTAGTTGTCCACAGCAATGAGCAACAGCTACATATCCAGCTTCAGTTGTAGAAGTAGCAACAATGGTTTGCTTCTTACACTGCCATGATATGAGTCTTCTGCCTAGGAATTGACAACCTCCTGTTGTGGATTTCCTATCATGATTAGCTCTAGCATAATCACTGTCTGAGTAAGCTTCCAAATCAAAGGTTGAATCTCTAGGATCCCATAATCCTAAATTAGACTGACTTTTAAGATACTTAAAAATCCTCTTCATAGCATGTAGATGTGACACCTTTGGATTAACTTGGAACCTTGAACAGGCACACACAACAAACATAATATATGGTTAGTAAGATACATCAATGAACCAATCTGTGACCTGTATAGATGAATATCAACATTTTCACCATGTTCATCTTTTGATAAAGACTTTTTAGCTTCAAAAGGTGTGTTTGTACTCCTTGTATCCATACATGAAAACTTCTTCAAGATTTCAGCAACATATTTATCTTGGCTGATAAATATTCTTCCATCTTTCCTTTGTTTGACTTGTAGTCCCAAAAAGAAAGTAAGTTCTCCTATAGAACTCATCTGAAATCTTCCTTTCATCAAAGCCTCAAACTCTTCACACCATGATTTCTTGGTTGAACCAAAAATAATGTCATCAGACTTGTACTAGAATAATATCCTTAACATTCTTTTTTATGAATAGAATTTTGTCAATGGTTCCTCTCCTATATCCATGTTCTAACAGAAAATTGGATAAAGTTGCATACCAAGCCCTTGGAGCTTGATGTAGACAATAAAGTGCTTTGATAACTTTGTAGACTCTATTGGGGAATTTAGGATCTACAAAACCTGGAGGTTGTGAAACATATACCTCCTCTGAAATAGTACCATAAAGAAAGCCACTTTTCACATCCATCTGATAGACTATAAAACCCATATATGATGCAAAGGACAAAAATAACCTAATGGTTTCTATTCTTGCCACTGGTGCAAAAATCTCATCATAGTCTATCCCTTCTTCCTGTCTATAGCCTTGAGCAACAAGCCTTGCCTTGTTCCTCACAACAACTCCTCTTTCATCCTTCTTGTTTCTGAAAACCCATCTAGTACCAATAACCCTTTTACCCGAGGGAAGATCCACAAGAATCCAAACCTTTTGTAGCTCAAATTGTGTTAATTCTTCTTGCGTGGCATCTACCCAACTTTCTTCATCAAGAGCTTGAGAAATGTTCCTGGGATCTACTTGTGATAAGAAACAGGCAAACAAACAATGCTGAGTATCCTTATGATTTGTTCTCTGCTGTTGTTTGATATAACTCACAAGTGCATGAGTTTCAGTATTGGCTTGAAGTTGTCTTCTTGTGTGTACAACAGACTTGGGATTTCTAATAATCTGAGTAGTGGGATGGTTGTTGTTGCCTTTATGAGTGGGAATAGAACTGACTGGAATTTCAGTTTCCAAATTATTGAAATCAGTTACTACACCCTGCTCATCATAGGAAACTTTGGAGAAGATTCCTTCAGTTGGACTAGCATAAATGTCTTCATCGTCCATAGCTTGTAAAATATCTTCTAATGAATCAACAGACTTTGCAGATTTTAACTTAGCAGTACTTGTAGATGAGGTACCGCTAGGTGTAATATGTATTGCTGAGTGTTGTGACTTGAAATATTCTTCTCCTGAATGCTCACTAGCAGATATAGCATTCGTTTCTTGATCTTGAAGCCTCTGAAGCTCTTGGGAGGCATGATCATCAGTTGATGGCATTGTTTGCTTCTGGGGAGTAGCATCCATAGGAGAAACAGTAGGCATACTGGGTACATAGATGTGGACATCATCATCCTAAGAGTCTGATGAAGAAGGTTCTCCTTGAGTACCTGACTTAGTTGTACCAATCTCCTCACCTGCATTGTTAGTTTGACAATCCTTTTGAACAGAATAGTAATCCATGGAATTAGTTAGATAATCTAAATCAAACATCCAAGCATAACCTATTCCTGGGACATTGGGTTTATTTTCTAAGAAATTAACATGGGCATTTTCTTCAACCTTTTTAGATGCCAAATTATAAACCCTATATGCTTTACTTTGCAATGAATATCCTACAAGATATCCTGGATCAGATTTTCCATCAAACTTCCCCAAATGACCAAGAGTATTTAGTATAGACACATGACATCCAAAAGGTCTTAAAGGACTTATGGTTGTCTTAATACCAGTCAAAAGTTCATAAGGTGTCTTGTTTTGAGGCTTGATCACTAAGACTCTATTTAACACATAACATGCAGTATTGATTGCTTCTGCCCAAAATGTATTTGGCAAAAGAGAATCAACTAGCATAGTTCTAGCAGCCTCAATAAGTGTCCTATTCTTCCTTTCAGCTACTCCATTTTGTTGTGGAGTCCTAGGATTACTAAATTATCTCTTGATGCCTTTTGACCTACAAAATTCATCAAATTCAACATTCTTGAATTCTTTCCTATTATCTGTCCTAATGATTAAGACTTGTTTAGTGAACTGATTTTCAACTAAAGTGATAAAGTCCTTAAGTAATTCATTGGTTTAACTCTTAAGAGCTAAAAAGAAAACCCAACTGAATCTACTATAATCATCAGTTATAACTAGGCAAAAGGTCTTATGACTAATGATCCTAATAGAAACTGGACCAAACAAATCCATATGCAAAAGTTACAAAGGCTTTGTCACAGTATTGACAATCTTGGTCTTACAAGAGGTTCTATGTTGTTTACCTTTTTGACAAGCAGTACATGTGAAATCATTGCGAAAAGATTAGTTAGGTAACCCTCTAACCAAATTTCTATTCACTAATCTATTAAGATTCTTGAAATTCACATGACCTAACCTCCTATGCCATAAATTAGACTCATCATTAAAAGCCTTAGCAAGCAAACATGTATATCCACCTGTTGGAGTAATAGTATGAAGATTAAAGGTGTACATGTTTTCTTACCTGGGTACCTTAAGCAGTACTTGAGATTATTTAGGAATCTCAAAGTCTTTGGAGAGCATCAAGCAGTCTGTATCTGTAAACAAACCCTAGGTAATTCATTCGTGAAGCTTCTTGGTATTGCTGCGTCTATCAAGATTCAAAGCCATAAACAAAGTGAAGTTGTTCTGTTCTTTGTTACTGCCAAGATTAAAATTCAGTTTTAAGGTTTTATGTTCTTGTAACCATAGAACGTGAAGATGAGAGGCAGCAGGTGGATGTGTTTTGAATCAATAAAGAAGCAGCAGTTATGTAAGATCTGGTTCAACACATCACGTGAAGGAGAAAATCATGGACTTTCTGAAAAAGGTACATGAGTCTGCGTTATGCATATGAAAGTTTGTGTCGTTATGTTGGTCCCCATAAGATGCAAACGTTGCGCAACAAAGGGTTTTGGTTGTCGAGTAGGGATGTAACAGGTACAGTGGTCCAAAGCTCATGTGGATCTCACTAAAGAAACAGCAAACGTGACATCCTTACACACAACGAAGTAACTCAAGCAGCCATATCAGTTAAAGTATGTGACAAGATATGGTGGCCCAGGATGGAACTCATCTAAATACAAAATTGCCAAGGACGAGGTCAGTATTATTGTTTTTGTTTTAGTACTAAAAAGGACGATACAACAGATGACAAAACGTGGGATGTCATATGTGTTGGAAATACGTTTTTACGTATTTAGAAAGGATCGGTCACTCCAATGATATATTCATGTGTTGGGCTCGTGATCCAGTTTGTAGTAAATATAGTCCATATAGCCCACATGTAGGGTGTGTTATATATACCTCCTCCTAGCATGTTAGGAGGGGTGGTTCTTTCATTTCATACTTTTCATTTAATAAATCTTACTTTCTCTCTCTACTTTTCTTTTCTCTCCTTTCTCTCTCTACACCCTCATCTTCTTCCTCCTCATTCTCCATTCCATTTCAACAGATTAACCTTAGTTTGCTAAATCCTAAGATAACGTAGACCTTGAATTGGTATCAGAGCCATGGTTAAATCTTAGGATTTGCGTTTTTTATCTATTGATTTGATTATATATCCTTTCTTTCTAAATTGTTTTATAAATTTTTTTGATGTTTCGTCTTGTTTAGATCAATCCTTTATATATCATCAGTTTTTTCTTCTTTTCTATAATCTTTTTGGTGATTGAGTTTTCACGGATTTTTTAGCAACAATTTTTTAGATCTATCAATTTTTTTAAATAATCAGTTTTTATCAAATTTTTTAAATTAATCAGTTTTTTTTAAATCTATCAATTTTATCAATTTCTACTATCATCAGTGTTTTAATATTTTATTTTTTTAATATTTTTTTTATTTTATTTTTTCTTTTGTTTTATCAGTTTTTATTTCTTGTTTCTATCAATTTTTATCCAATTAAGTCCAATCAGTCCTTTTTGTCCAGTCATTTTGGAGTTTCTGGTAATAGTCTTCTTGTCCAACAGTCCTTCATCAACGTCTTAGATCATTCCGAATGAACCATTTTTGATATATTCCGAATGAACAAGATTTCAAGTTATTCCGAATAGCAACTTATTCCATATAGCCAGTCATTCCGTATAGGATTTATTCCGTATAGGATTTATTCCGTATAGGATTTATTCCGTATAGGAGTTATTCAAGCATAACGGGAAACACTACACTAGACTCGACTGTTACACCTCTCACACTTGACTCCCTCTCTCACAACTCTCGGACTCATCACTCGGACACACTCGACTACCACTCAAACTTACGACTCCAACACACCCATCACCCTCGAACCCACACCCTCGAACAACATCACACTCACCTCACACCCTCGTCTTATCACCCAAACTCTCGACTCCCTCACCTTATTCCCTCGACCCTCTGACCACTCACCACCGTCTCCTCTCTCGAACTGAAATCCTCACAGACTCACAGACCAACACACAACGACGTGACTTCACCCTCGACCTCTCACAAACACCCTCGAACCTCACTCACACTCGAAGTACTCTCAACTCTCAAACAAACCCACACCCCTCTCAAACCAAAAACAACTCTCAGACTTCTTAGATACCACACAAAATCAAACCATCGACCCTCACACTCGACTCAACCTCTCACCTATCACTCGAACTCAAACCAACCTAACCACAACCTTTTAACTCCAACATCAACTAGACTTACATTAAAACATAATATAGATCTCAGATTTTATTTTTTCTTTGATTCGATTTAAAGTCAAATCATGCATGTCAAGATCTTTGGATCTTACATGATTTCATCATCACAGATTTATGTAGATGTGACCATCCATTTAATATTCGAATTTAAAGTTACACTTTGAACAAGGTTGTTCATGTACTCCTTTGATTCGACTGAAAACATCACAAGAAAGACTCGACAGATGATAGAAAGACTCAATCAAAACTCTCATCAAAATCAAAGAAAGAAAATACCTACCCGAGACCTATAAAAGATCTTGAAGCCAACACTGTTTCGTCGATTGATGTTTTTGAGCTGCGGATATTGCTATTTGTGATTAGGATTGGTGGCTGCGTTTCAACGTTTGAGGAAATTAGTTTTTATCTGTGTTATGGTGTATGTTTAGAAGAGAGAGAGAGGGGCGGACAAAACAAAGTAGTGAGTATTAGGTTTTGAGAGAGAAGAGAGATACATTTGAGAACGGAGAAGTTTTATTTGTGAGAGAGAGAGAGATTAAGTTGGAGTATATAAAATTGGGCGGATAAAACGAGGGAGTGGGGAAGGATATTTTAGTTGGGCGGAGGTTACTAGAAATTAGGTATTGGGATATGGTGCACCACGTATCGAAAACTCAGCCCTATCAGCCCACGTGTCTTGACTGATGCCACATTTTTGATTATTTTATTTTCTTATTTTTCTATTATTTGTTTTTTATATTTAGCCTTGAATTGTTTTATATTATAATTTTTAGCCGGTTGTTATATTAAGCTATCTTATATATAATTGGACTCTGAAATATCGTGGCAAGGTGACGGGATTTATTTTGATAAGACCAAGAAAAATCAACTTCTCAATCTGTAATCGTTCATCTTTTAACTCGATCGATCATCAATCCTGATTGTTCATCGACTTTCCATGGATTTTTTGAATTCGACATCGCACGAGGGAGAATCGCATAATTTGCATTACAAAGTTAGAGAAAGTGGCATCACTTCATTTCGAATGCTTCAGTCTCATCTTGTCACTCTTTCATGGATTCAAGGAGGGAGCGAATTCGTGACAATCTTTGGTCAAGATCGTCATATATTCATCGACTCAATATTCACCACTTTGACCCAACTCGCCGAGCAACTCAACCATGAAAACTTTAATCACTCTGCATCCGCACTTGCATATAAGACTCTTGTGACACAACTCACGCCTTTCCTCTAATTCAATATCATCACGTCTGAAAGTTCAGTGATTTGCCAATCATTTCTTCGAGATACACATACCGAGCTTCGAGTTTTCCGTGATACAATATTGAAACTCATGACATCAGTGTCGTCTTTGATTTATCAAAGATCACGACTTCAGCAAGCGTATGATAATGGAGTGCAAGAATCAATGACGCAGATGCAAAAGGAGAATGGTCATACGGTTGACAACTTGGAGCATACCGATGGTAAGAGCACGGAATCAGGAGGACAACATGATACCAGTGGCACGTCAGGGAATGTTCACAAGATCTCTTTTGATGACACCTTACCCGTTTATGACGAAGAGCCTGCAAACATGGTACAATGTAATGTTGTTTATGATGTATATGCTGATGCCATGCCGCATATTGAGCATTCTGAACCTAATTATGACAAACATGGGATGGAAAAGAGTGATAGAAATACCACTTCTGATTCATCCGATGTGAGTCATAATGGGGGAGAAAGTGTTCAAAATGCTAAACATCATGATAATTGTATTTTGACTGCTTCATTGACTGCTTCTGATTCTAAGATTAGAGAGCTCGAAACGATTGTAGCTCAACAATCAAAAGATCTTGAGGATGCCAAACTTGAATTTTCTAAGAAAATGGACAAATTTGAAGCATACTTTGAAAAACTTGAAAAGTCTAACGTTGTTCTTGAAAGAAAATTAGATCAAAAAGTTTTAGATTCTAAAGCTGAAAAGGATAATCTTTTGAAACAAATTCAGTTACTAGAGTCTAAATTGGCATCCCAAGATAGAGTGCTTAAAGAGAATGAGACATTAAAGGCTCAAGTACAGGAAAAGGTCTTTGCTATAGCCGCGTTGAAAAACGAGTTAAGGAAAAGTAAAGGACCTAGTGTGGACACTAAGCTTGAAAAACCATCAATCTTGGGGAAACCGCCTACAAATCAGTTCGTCAGACAACCTACTGCATTTAGATCCGAGCGACCACAATCCTCGAGACCGCGGTTTGCCTCCCAAGTTGATTTGGTTCATCTTCCTAGACCAGTCACTCCAGCAACTAGGCCCAATGCGATCAAAACAGCTTTGGCAAGACCTAATCACATGATTGCCTCTAGTTTCCCTAAAAATACCAAGACCACGTCTAGAACTAGTTCAAATGACGTTTTCCATAAATCTGGTCTAAGGGAAGTTATGCAAAAGACACATGTAAGAGATATCAATGTCAATCCTAGTCACATGCCTTCTAGATTACCCAACACTGCTAATCGTAGCATGTCATCTCCTAGGAGCATCGATCAATCATCTAGGAATTACTCGGACATTAAATATGCTACTTGTAAAACATGTAGAAAATGTGTCTTTAGAGCCAATCATGATTCCTGTATCAAAAAATTGCTTAATGAGGTGAACTCCCGTGCTAGACTTAAATCCCAGTGGGTAGCTAAAATCAAACCCATTGGTAAAATGTGGCGCCCCACTGGTAGAACTTTCACTCTTGTAGGAAACGAGTGCCCTTTAACTAGGATAGTCTCCAATTCTACTAAGACTACTAGGGAGGAAATTGATAAATATGATACGTCACTTAAGCCTAAACTTAAGGTTTTCTATAAAAGGGAACGTTTGCCATCTAAGATAAGTGAATCATCTACTCAGGTCGCCTCTGACACAAGTAAAGCCAACCGTGAACCCCCATGTGCTTCTATAATTGATATCGCTAACCCACGTCAAAGCATGCAAATTCCTAATGAGATTGCAGGTACCAAAGTTGATGTTCCAAAAGAACGAAGCGGTCCAATCGTTGTGTACCGTTCAACTAAGGACACTCTTAGAGTTTGGTTGCTGAAGAAGGAGATATTGGAGAAACAAGTGTCTCAGGGGATTCATTGTTAAGCTTACCTAAGGACTTATAGTCACATCATAGACTGTAACTCGCTCATCAAAGAAAGGAAAGTTTATCGCCGATGATAAACTTATCCTAAAAACGAGAAATTCATTTTTCTCGGGCATGAGCTTATATCAAAAACATTCCAAGTTTTTAAGCTCATGCACAAAGGCTTATAGATAAATGACAGTCTATAACCCGCTCTTCAAAGGCAGGAAAGTTTATCGCCGATGATAAACTTATCCTTACAACGAGAAATTAAGTTTTCTCGGGCATGAGCTAATATTAAAAACATTCGAAGTTTTTAAGCTCATGCATAATGGTTCATTGTTAAATGTCAGACAATGACCCTGACTTTAAATAAAGGAAAGATTATCTTTTATGATAACTTATCCTCTTAACGAGAAATTCACCTTTTCTCGGTCATGAGCTTGTCTTAAAACATTCGAAGTTTTAAGCTCAGAAAGGAAAGTGTATCTTTTAAATAAGAGAAATTTTCCTCATAACGAGAAATTAACCTTTCTCGGTCATGAGCTTTCCGTTAAAACAGTCAAAGTTTTCAAGCTCATGAAAACGACTTCTAAGTAAATGTCAGCTTAGGACTCGTTCTTCAGATAAAAGGAAAGGTTATCACCGATGGTAACTTATCCTTACAACGAGAAGTTTACAACTTCTCGGACTTGAGCTTTCCTAAGATATTCCAAATCTTAAGCTCAAGTAATTGGTTTTCAAAACTTTGAACACAATTTTTCAAGAATTTCTCAAAAGGTTTTTCTAAATCTTTAAAAAATTGTGTGTTCAAAAACGTTTTGATAAAAAGAGCATGTCTTCTGGAATCGATAATATTTACGAACCTATAAATGTCATTCAATAATGACACGGGGTTGTAAATAAAGTTCGAGCAGAAGTTTAAAAGATTTAAAACATGCTCCATATGGTTTGCTATTATTTCTGATAGTAACCCGCTTTTCACTTTGAAGTCAAGCATTTCACCGGAAAGCTTTGACTTCAGAATCCGAAGTTATCAACTCCACAATCCGAAGTTCGTTGCAATTGATATCTACATACTAGACGATGCGACTGCTCAAACGACGACTACAGCTCTTTAAGTAGAACACGGGTCAACAATTGAGGGGGAGCAATCGTCCAGCATTCAGAATCTTCGATGCCGAAAGTGCCATAGTTCACAAGTTGGTGTCAAGACAATGATATCAATTGTCCATGTGGTGTAAAGGGGAAGATAATTTCAGAAGTTACGAGGAAGACCAACATTCGTGAACAAGAACCTTGTGCTTCTTTCATATGATGTTCTCCATCATTCAGGTCCAACCTCGAAAATTGCTAATATTGTGAATTCATTATCATATATGATCTTTGCACGTGATAAATACCTTACACTTGTGTTTAAAAGGTATTTAATTTACGTTTCAAGTAGACCCTCATTAATTTGAGGGGGAGCCTGTGTAACTCATGAAGATACTTGGCTTTGCATTTTTCTTCCCAAATTTTCTTAAAATGCTATTAAATCAATTGATATTAAAAACATCGATTGGGTTAATATTTTTAATATGGGGGAGAAAATGTGATTTAATATGGGAAATGATTAATCACAAATGGTTTGACTTAACGTGTTAGCTCATCCCGACATGTGCAAAATGTTTTCGGATATCGTGGCATATGTTAAGGGGGAGCAAAATGGATTTGCACTTCAAAATGGATTTCATGGTGACATACACTTACCCAAAACATCTTTATTCACGACGGTGAAGATTGTGGTGACATAAGGATGGTAGGATAGGTTAAAGTCCAATGATTTCTCTAGAACCGGAGGAATCTTCCCAAGGACATTCCATAGCTAGAAATAGTAGTCCTAAGGAAAGATGGAGAAAGATTGTAAATGTAGCTGAATGCCGACCAAGTACTTAAGTTAGCACTGGAACAATCACAACAAGGTGCTAGTTATGACGTATTGGTAAGCATTGAAGGGGTTGAAGAATGAAAAAGAATTGTAAAGATAAAGGGTGTAAAGAAATTAGCCCTCCTTACAACTTAGGCAGAAACCGGGTCAATTCATATGCTATTGAGATCATTTATGATTCTCGATATTGAAGATAGACATCATGGACCCAGTGATGCAAGGCACAACCCATCCCAGCTAACTCAGATATCTCTCAAAAGATATTTGTTTTAATCACACGGAGACAACACATTATCTATTGATTTATTCACTCCGAATAAATTGGTATTGAAAAGGTGGCACTCCTCTCCAGCCTCCGATCACTAAAATCCAAAATGCACGATCGAGTCTAGAGCTAGTTGAGATCATCAAATATCTCATTAGGACACATTTTCATTATTCCTTGCTTGTTCACACAATGTGAAAAGTAAGAAAGATATTAAGAGTCCTACGCAAAACCTTCATGATCTTGCCTGAACATCCGAGTAATACGAAAGTATTTACAATGAAGATGGAAATCCTTCTTGAGCGAACATCAAAAAGCTCATGGTAGGTGCTTGTGCGATTCTTTATGAATCAAACTTGTGATAACTGGAAAGCAACAGTGGTTTAAACTCTTAAATGAATTTAAACACGTTCCAGGCCTCTACGCAATATCTTAGTGATCTTGCCAGAACATTCAGAGTAATACTATTAAGTATTTACAGTGACGAATGGAAATCCTACTAGTGTTAACATCAAACAGCACTTGGTAGGTAACTTGCAAGATTCTTTACGAATCAAGCTCGTGACAACTGGAAAGCAACGATGGTGCGGTTCTTAATTGAATTTCACTTGTTCCAGGAACATGAATTGACGGCTTCAAATCATGCGGATAATATTATCCAAATGATTCACTCTTTACGTTCGTAGTCAGCTTTGGACGGTCGAGTAAAGAGAACGGGTTTACCCGCTAAATCTTGTCAAGGAGGTTCTTTATTAAAACTACCTGCCACAAGTGCGATATTTAATATCGTCCAACGGTCTTCGCTGACCGGAGGTAAAATGCTACCGAATTAGAATGAAATGTTCAAGGCCATTTCATCCGTGTATATGTTTTGTTGCTAACTGTCTTATGCAGCGTAACAAAAAGGTGGCATTGCGGTGTACAATCCAGAAGAAGTCGTCACCACATGCTTATACTACATACACTTAGTACTTCAACGAATTCAAGAAAGTCTGAAGGTCAAGTCTTCCGCTGTATCAAACTCTGAAGCTTTCAAGAATTTAAAGGTATAAGTATGCGGAACATGAAGTCACGAAGAGGCAAATTTCACAAGTGATGAAGGCACCAGGTCAAGGCAAGGAAACATGCTCAAGACTAAACTCAAAGATCACATCAAGCATATTCACAAGAACAAGATCGAAGACTCAAGCATAGTATGCTAGGTTTAAGATTTTGTAAAATGGTGTGACCTCCCTTAGGGGGAGATTGTTGGAATACGTTTTTCCAAGGAAAGTCTCGGTCACATCATTATTAGCATAGATCACGAGCTTTAGACTATTTAGGACATTGTAACTTGGAGTGACCTCCCTTAGGGGGAGATTGTTGGAAATACGTTTTTACGTATTTAGAAAGGATCGGTCACTCTAATGATATATTCATGTGTTGGGCTCGTGATCCAGTTTGTAGTAAATATACTCCATATAGCCCACATGTAGGGTGGGCTATATATACCCCCTCCTAGCATGTTAGGAGGG
Source organism: Glebionis coronaria (assembly GCA_025667525.1). NCBI lineage: Eukaryota > Viridiplantae > Streptophyta > Magnoliopsida > Asterales > Asteraceae > Glebionis > Glebionis coronaria. Next base: position 178,728,041 of record CM046874.1, read on the forward strand.
GTGGTTCTTTCATTTCATACTTTTCATTTAATAAATCTTACTTTCTCTCTCTACTTTTCTTTTCTTTTCTTTCCTTTCTCTCTCTACACCCTCATCTTCTTCCTCCTCCTTCTCCATTCCATTTCAATAGATTAACCTTAGTTTGCTAAATCCTAAGATAACGTAGACCTTCAATATGATCCTTTTGCTACTACTATAAATATCACGTGATATGTATTGCCTGGTGAGAATATTTTGGAAAATATTGGTATATAAAAGAAGCTATATTTATGGGATAATATTTTAAACGTGGGTTTAATTCTACATGGGATGAATATGCATGGATGATTGCATATACCTACGCGATTTAAGGGGAAGACTTTGAGCATATGGTACAAATATATGGCGTGATATATGCAGATCTAATATAAGCATTTTTTTGGGCTGTATATTACTTTGATAATGGACTGGATACACTACTATTACATGTATAGATGAGTGGATAAATCATACATGTCAGGCCTATTACTTATGTGCTAATGGATTTTAGTACTGATTCATATAAGTACCGCCCATACATGTTAGTACCGCCCATATTATTTGAAGTACCGTCAAAGTTATAACAGACAGCAACATCAACAGTATTTAGTGACACCTGGATTATCACTAAACGATTTGAGCAAATAATACTTTGAGTTAGCAACAGTTCTGCGACATAATAAGGTGTCGCGTTTACCTATGGGAGGAAGGAGAAATATGTTTGCTACAGAATAGTGACAGAAAAAGGGTTGATGTTTGGTTTATTTTCGAAGTACCGTTGGATCGCTGGATAAAGTACCGCTCAGTGTTAGTCGACAAATGGTTAAGTATTGTTTTCTTTGTTCAATATCGGATGACATATATTTATGGTACACATACGGATCTCGACAAAACTGAAAGTTCTTCAGTTTTTATTGCTCGATTATTGGTGATTTCTATGAAGACGATTGACAATTACTTATTTGATGTTGGAGTTGATTTTCACAGGCTTTCTTTCTTATTATATCTTCATTAGGTGAGCAATACACCTTGTCTTTGGACTAAATATATTGTTACAGCTTACAACTAGCTCATAGTTGTGAGGGTTAGCAGTTCCCATGTACCAAAAACTGTTGGTGAGCTATACACCTTGTCATTTTGACCAAATATATAGCTAACAGATGGCTTATAGTTGTACGGTTTTTTGTTGGTTTCAGTTTCCGTTCTTACCAATAAACTGAATCCCCCTTTTGCAATGAGAGAGCAATTGGGTAAATTGCATGAGTTCAGGGGAAGTTTTTCATTCATTTGAAGATAACTTGTTCGTGCTTATATGGTGTTGACGAAGACTTGCAAGATCTAGGAATGTGCGATTTCCTATCACTTGAAGGAGTTACATTATCGTGCTCAGTATCTCGTTTCGAAGGTAAATGAGGATTTTTGTAAGAGATTGGTTCTACTTATATTTGTCTTATATAAGTTCGACGTCACATGGATAGTACAAGACATAAGATACAAGCTTGGGAGATTCCACTTCTTCAACAAATGGGTGATATTCATTTTTCTTCATCAGTGATCATCAGTCGGAGCTTACAGATTCGTGATTCAAGAGATGATGGATCTAAGTTTCAGGGGAAGCTTATTTAATCATCTACGTGTATCACTCAAGGGGAAGATAGATCACTTAAGTGAAAGTGATTATTCATTGCTTATCTTCGGAAGACCCCTATTTGCAGAGATTCCAAAAAGGGGAAGTGGTGTATGTTTAAAGAGATATATGGATGTTTTGTCATCATCAAATAGGGGAAGACTGTTGGGAATTAAGATTTGATGACACAAAACAAAAAGTACTTACAAAGGTACTTGGAAGTACCGCTAGAGTGCAATAAGTGCCGCTAGCACATTCCCTGTACCGCTAGTACAAAGTAAGTACCGCTAGTGCAATCTATGTACCGCTAGGGTAAATCCAAGTACCCCTAGCCTACACAAGTACCTTTAGTGTTATTGAAGATGTATAGATATTCAGAAGATTCTAGAGAATGAAGATAAATATGAAAATGTGAAGATATTCTTTATACTTAGAAGATATACTTGCTTTATTATGTTTATCTCCTTGTAAACCCTAACACCTCTAGTATATAAAGAGGGGCAGAGCATTCAATTTAATTATCCAGGATAGCTTAGAACTCCTATGAGAGTATAAGAATCATAGAACACATGGGTGTTAGAGTTAATAGTTAGGTTTGATATATGTGGAATAAAGAAAACCTTAATAGTAATAATTGTTCATTGTGCTAATTCCGCTATGCATGTTTAATGTTCATTGATATATAATCCCAGAGGAGTCTTAATAACGATTAGTGAATCCATACAGATTATTTAGCTTGAGTAAGAGTTCTCAAAGTGTTAAAAGTAATTATGTTCTCTAATCAATATAGAAGTACTTACTATGTACCGCGTTACACTGACGATATCAGAGCAGGGATTTGATCAAAAGAAGTACTTTTTGAGCTTAAACAGTGAATAATGGCATGAAAAAACAATTTCCATTGTGGTGAAAACAAAGCTTTAAAGAAAGTAAGACTTTCCCTACCACTCTGATAACCCATGGCTGTAAGGCCATCATGTATCTCTGTATTGTTTAGCATACTAAGTTCATTTTCATCATTTAGTCTCAAACTAGCCCTTAGCAGTACCTTAGTTACATAGATATTTCTATGATTCACCCTAGCCTTAATGCAAGGTTGATCAAAACGAGTACTTACCACAGTAGTATTCCAAAATAGTTCAACAATAGGAATAGAAACAATGGGACTTACAGTAAGCGCAAAACGAATATGACTTCGAGATAAAAATCCAAGTATCTTATGGAAACCAAGAGAATCATCATTCTGAGCAAGGTTCGCAACCAAGTTGTGCTTAGAGATCACTTGTAAAGCAGCCATTAGTATTTTTGATGATCGAAAAATTAGAGATAAGGTTATAGAATTAAGAGATAAGAATAAAAGATTAGGTGAATCAATTGTATAATTGGAGTAATTATTTATGTAAATGACAAACCCAAGCGCGAAGAAACCACCAAATTTACAAAAGAGACCCTTAACGGTACAACGGACATGTAGCGGTACATGGAACATACTAGGTACTTGGACTTGTGCTAGCGGTACTTGGATCCATAACGGTACCTCACAAATTTGACCAGTTCATGCATTCCACTATCATGATAACCACTTTTATCTTATTCCATAAACCTGCAATCACATCAAAAACACAAAAACATACACTATATAATAAAAATTAGCATAAAAATTGTACAGTTATTACCTCCCCTCAACATATGCAGCAGTCTATTGGTTGAGCATACCAATATGTGTCACCAAGAATTCAAATCTCTTTGCATCAAATGCCTTGGTCAACAAATCAACTACATTGTTGTCTGTATGAATCTTCAAGACTTGAATAAGCTTCTTGTCATAAGCATCTCTTATGAAGAGATGTTTTATTTCAATATGCTTGGTCTTGGAGTGAAAGACTGGATTCTTGACAATGCATATAGTACTTTCATTATCAATGTAAATCTTGGTGTTTATGAAGTTGAACCCATAATCTAACAACTGATTTTGAATCCAGAGTACTTGTCCACATCAATGAGCAGCAGCTACATATTCAGCTTCAGTTGTAGAAGTAGCAACAACGATTTGCTTCTTACACTGCCATGATATGAGTCTTCTGCCTAGAAATTGACAACCTCCTGTTGTGGATTTCCTATCATGATTAGATCCAGCATAATCACTGTCTGAGTAAGCTTCCAATTTAAAGTTTGAATCTCTAGGATACCATAATCCTAAATTAGACTGACTTTAAGATACTTAAAAATCCTCTTCACAGCATGTAGATGTGACACCTTTGGATTAACGGAACCTTGAACAGGCACACACAGCAAACATAATATCTGGTCTTGAAGCAGTAAGATACATCAATGAACCAATCATTGACCTGTATAGATGAATATCAACATTTTTACCATGTTCATCTTTTGATAAAGACTTCTTAACTTCAAAAGGTGTGCTTGTACTCCTTGAATCCATACATGAAAACTTCTTCAAGATTTCAGCAACATATTAATCTTGGCTGATAAATATTCCATCTTTCCTTTGTTTGACTTATAGTCCCAAAAAGAAAGTAAGTTCTCCCATAGAACTCATCTGAAATCTTCCTTTCATCAAAGCCTCAAACTCTTCACACCGTGATTTCTTGGTTGAACCAAAAATAATGTCATCAACATAGACTTGTACTTGAATAATATCCTTAGCATTTTTTGGATGAATAGAGTTTTGTCAATGGTTCCTCTCCTATATCTATGTTCTAACAGAAAATTGGATAAAGTTGCATAGCAATCCTTTAGAGCTTGATGTAGACCATAAAGTGCTTTGATAACTTTATAGACTCTGTTGGGGTATTTAGGATCTACAAAACCTGGAGGTTGTGAAACATATACCTCCTCTAAAATAGTACCATAAAGAAAGGAAGTTTTCACATCCATCTGATAGACTATAAAACCCATATATGATGCAAAGGCAAAAAAATAACCTAATGGCTTTTATCCTTGCCATTGGTGCAAAAAACTCATCATAGTCTATTCCTTCTTCCTGTCTATAGCCTTGAGCAACAAGCCATGCCTTGTTCCTCACAACAACTCTTCTTTCATCCTTCTTGTTTCTGAAAACCCATCTAGTACCAATAACCCTTTTACCTGAGGGAAGATCCACAAGAATCCAAACCTTTTGTAGCTCAAGTTGTGTTAATTCTTCTTGCATGGCATCTCCCCAACTTTCTTCATCAAGAGCTTGAGAAATGTTCTTGGGCTCTACTTGTGATAAGAAACAGGCAAACCAACAATGTTGAGTATCCTTATGATTTGTTCTCTGTTGTTGTTTGACATAACTCACAAGTGCATGAGTTTCAGTATTGGCTTGAAGTTGTCTTCTGGTTTGCACAGCAGACTTGGGTTTTCCAATAATCTGAGTAGTAGGATGGTTGTTTTTTTACTTTATGAGCGGGAATAGAACTGACTGGAATTTTAGTCTCCAAATTATTAAAATAAGTTACTGCACCCTGCTCATCATAGGAAGCGTTGAAGAAGATTCCTTCACCTGGACTAGCATAAATGTCTTCATCGTCCATAGCTTGTAAAATATCTTCTAATGAATCAACAGTTTTTGCAGATTTTGACTTAGCAGTACTTGCAGATAAGGTACCGCTAGGTGTAGTATGTACTGTTGAGTGTTGAGCAACAAGATTCTTCTTATCACACATTTGTGACACATAAAAGAGATTGAATTCATTCAATTATTTTACAAAGAACACGTCCTCAAATTCCAACTTCCATGTATTTATTTTCCCTTTGCCAATGATTCTACCTTTGCTACCTCCAAAGGCTACTAGTCCACCTCTGAATTCTTCAAATTCAGTAAGGAAATCTTTATTCCCTGTCTTGTGTCTTGAGCCTCCACTATCCACTATACCTTTATCTTTTAATTCATCAATTAGATGCCCCTGTACATACACAAAACTTATTAGTTTTTAACAGGGATCCAAGCCACATTTGGCTCGGATCTTGTGGGACCTACATACTTAAGAGTTTGATAGGTAGTTTTTCCAGTATGACTACATATACTCTTATACTTCATGGTTCTATTCAAGTAATCAAAGACATAGGTAGGTTTGTTTTCTTTGTACATTTTTGGCCTAAGTACTGTTTTAGCAGTACTTGCTTGAACACACGGTTTTTCACCTTTAGGAAGCCAAATTTGCACTGGTTTGTTATTAGGCTTACTTCTAGATGATCTAGCTTTCTCAACTACATTCTTAGAAGTCTTGTGGGACTTTGATTTGACAGACTTTGGACCAGCGGTACTTGAGCTTGGTCTAGTAGTACTTGTAGTTCTAGACTTGTCGGTACTTGGTTTACCAAACTTCAGAGGTACTAGACCTTGTTTCATAAGTAATGCTCTTGGAACAAAGTTCTTGGTAGAGATGTTCGTAGCCTTACGAGGTTCAGCTACCCTTTTAGAATGATCAAACTTAGGTTTGTCATCTTTAGATCTCTGTTGCCTATTAACCTGTGCATTTTTTCCAATACTATTCCTTGTGACCTTTTGTGTAGCCTTTTGTTTTACAATTTTTTCTTCATGTAATCTTTGATAAAATGACTTAGACTACCACAAACATAACATCCTTTTCTTCTCAAAGAAGACCCAAAAGGTTGTTTTGACTTAATTTTCTTAAAACCTATCCCACCCCTCTTGGTTTTATTATGTTTTACATTATTATCCAATGCCTTGCTAGGAGTTTTACCTACTTGGGAGCAGAACTAGTTTTAGACACTTTAGACACAAAATTCTCATTAAAGGTGGATAAACAATGTTTTTGGTCACAACAGATTTATCTTGGGTCAAGGTACTAGAGGTTGAATCATTGACAGCCTTTGATTCATCTAACTCTATACTTGTATCATTACTATGGGGCACGAAAATTCCTGATAGTGGTAGAGGAACTGCCTTCATTCCTTCAGCATATCTATCATTTTCAGGTGTATTATCTGACTCACTAGAACTATCAAAAATCCCCTTTGATAAGTCCTTGTCAGTTAAAGTTATCCCAGGTTGGTCCTCAATATATCCTAGGCCTGACTTATCATAATACCCCATTTGTGAATTAATCAGTTTACCAATCCTTTAGAGAATTTTTGCCAATGATTAATCATTTCCCTTTCATTATAAAGACTGGATTTTAAAGCTTCATTTTTTGCTGATACTTTCATAAGTTATTTTTTAAAAGCTTTTATTTCCATATGTTTTTCCCTCATTTGAAGAGTTAAAATTCTGATTTTCTCTTCATAGTTTTGTTGACCCTTTTTATACAAAACTATATTTTCCTCTAGCTTAGCAACACCTTGTTTAAAAACATTTAGTTCTATAGTGCATGTGTTGACTTTTTGATACTGTTCATCTAGTTCTACTTTTAAGCTATTAAAATTAAGTACATAATCTTTAGAATAAGGATGTACCTCAGTATCTTCATGTGAGAGAGCCATCAAACCAAGCTCTTCTTCTTCCTCATCTTCAGCCCAGTTCACCACTCCATCTATAGTTACCAATGCTTTGGTTCCTTTGGGACTCCTGCTGTTTCATTTTGGAAAGCTTTTAGTAATTCTTGGACTAGTTCTATAGCTGTTTTTAGACTTTTGACTGCTACTTTCAGCCTTGTCTCTAGTGCACTCCCTTACAAAATGTCCATTCCTTCCACAGTTATAGCATACAACTTTAGACTTTTCATATCCTAATGGCTCATTAGGATCAACAGTCATCTTCCTTCCAGTCTTCTTAAAGAACCTATTAGATCTCACAAAAACCATAGAAGCTTGCCATTTGAGATCCATCTCTTCAACATCAACATCATCCATTTGGAACAAGTCATTGAGAGTTAGTCTTGGTCTGTTGTCTTGTCCAGCAAAGAATGAGAAGGAATCATTGTCACTAAATAATGGTGAAGATCTTCCTTGTGGATTTTGAGAGACTATAAGACTGCCTTCAGTACTTTGTGAGTAAGTACCACTTGTAAGTCCTCCAGCGGTATTTTGAAAGTAAGTACCACTATTTGATCCACTAGCGGTATTTTGAAAGTAAGTACCGCCGTTACCTTCTGACACAAAAGCCAAGTTAGACTTTGTTGTTGCTCTTGCTTTGGTCACCTCAACGCCTTTAACATCCATCTAATAAGCTCTAAGATTGTTGTAGAGATGATCAAAAGGAATTGTATCCAGATATTCCCTTGTGATGAAGTGCATAGCCATTGCTTTCCACTCTTGTGGAACACTCCTTAAGAATTTCAGATTAGCTTCTTCATTAGGAATTATTTGTCCATAAACTGCCAATTGAATGAGCAGCTTACTAACCTTCCATAGCCACCATTGATTCCTTCTACACTGGAAATTGAGAAGTTATCAAATTCTTGTTTTAGAACAATCTTCTTCATCTTCTTATATTTGTCATTACCTACAAATCTAAATTTGATAGCATCCCACATAGCCTTTGCATCCTTATAGTGATGAAAGCTAGGTAAGATGTTCTCTGAAAGTGCCATAGCCAAAGCAGTTCTGGCCTTTCTTTCTCTGATCTCTGCTTGTACCTCCTCAGCAGTCACAGCAGGTAAAGCATAGCATGTACCATCAAGCAACTAGTGTAACTTCTTAGGTGTATTCCCATTCTTGGTGACTTGCCACAGAGTATGATATGTGTGATTCAAGTAATGTTCCATCTGCATAGCCCATGTCTCATAGTTATCACCCTTGAGAACTGGGAGTTTGACAGCAGAAAGAGTATAGGAAGGTGTTGTAGTTGTAGAAGTAACTACAACATCTATGGCTTGAACACCTTGTGGTGGTGCAAGATGCACAACTTGAGGCTGTCCCTGTGGTATTGGATCAGGATCTGGAATGTATTCTAAGTGAGGGTCATCACCAGGTTGAGACATTGAGTTTTAGTGTGAGTGGAGTTTTTTAGGGTTGTGTTCTTCTTTTTCAGAGTTTCTCAACAAGCTCTGATACCACTTGTTGATCCCTTTGATTGGATCTATATTCTGTTAAGAACTATTATAGTAGTTTGTAATCAAACTAAAACACTTTGAGAACTCTTACTCAAGCTAAATAAGTTATGTGGAATCTAACTTATAAAGCACAGAAGAACAAAATTACTTTTAACTATTCGATTCTCTTATTAATCGACTTGAATGAGGTACATAAATATCATCGTACCTGATAGTTGTAAAATTACCCCTTTAGGAAAAGGAAGGTAATTAGGGCAAGTAAGCACGACGATTTAGGAAAACCGTGTGTAAATGACCCTAAAATGAGTTCGTTCTCAAGGAGGCTAGTGTGTTATGTGTGTAATGATTTGGATTAGATTTGTGATTATATTTTTGAGAAAGAAAAATAGAAATGAGATTAGAAGAGAATGACGGTTAAGAAGACGGATTAAACTAAGTCGAAAAAGGTATACACGTAAAGTCGTAAAAAGTACCAAAATTAAAATTTTACCCTAAAAATTCCTAAAAATTACCAAAAATCCATAATAATATTCTAAGAGTTTACAAAAAATCCAAGCTTGCTAAAACCTTTTAGTTAATTAGATAATGACTTTTTAATGCTAATTAAAGCCCTAAAAATCAAAATTAATTATTAAAAAGCCCTAAACAAGATTTTAAAGCTTGTAAACCTCAAAAATACTCTAATTAAGCTAAAAAGTATTTTTCAAAATTTTAAAACCAATTAAAACTATTTTTAAGCAATTAAAAACTACTAAAATCAATTAAAACTTAAATTGATTCTAGAAAATAATTAAAAGACCTAAAAAATATTTGGAAAGTTGCAAAAATCCTAATTAAGTGTTTAGAACCTAGGAAAAATATAAAAACTTAAAAAATCAGATTTTAATTTTTAATAATAAAATAATATTAAAATAATATTAAAAATCCAAAAATCATAAAAAATTCTAAAAACTTGCAAACTAGCTTAATTTAACCTAAATAACTCAGAAATGAAAGTGAAATTACCTAAATACCCCTATTGGGCCTAGAAAATAGGCTAAACCCAAAACAGTCCCTTATTGGGCCAAATTTAGGCCCAATAACAAAAAGTGTTCAAATTAAGCCCAAAAAGCACAGGTTGACTCAAAATTTGATTTTAAACAACTTTTTCCAAAGGCCCAAAAGCTGAAAATGTGAAATAAGCTAACTTATAATAAGCAGCTTATTCTTAATGGGCTTTTTGGCCCATTAAGCTATAAGCTGATGCCATAAGCTAAAATTTGACACAAAAGCTTCTTTTGACCTAACAAAGACTTCTGCAAGAAGAAATTTGAAATAAGCCCAAGGAATAAGCCTGAAAATGCAATAAGCAATCTACACAAAACGACAAAATAGTCGTTTTTGAGTTCTAGGCCACCCCAAGTTCTGATTCAAGTTCCAAAAGCTTTTAAATGACTTAATTAAGCAAAATCAACAAAGAGTTTTCAGATAAACACACTCAATAAGCTGGAAAATCAAATAAGCACTTATGTAAAAAGTCAAAGTAGTTGGTTTTCTAGTGAAAAGTCAAAGTCAAAGTCCAATAAGCTCCAGTCTACTTAAATGGGTCAAATAATGAAGACCTATCACAAAAAATAAGTTGTTGCAAGTCTGGATAAGCTAGAATAGCTTATTGATAAGCTGATGACACAATTGCACTAGCAGGGGCTAGTTTTGGATGTTGAGCAGTGGAAACTTTTTCCACTGCTTGACTATTTTGACTTTTTGTCTTTAGTGACTTTTTTAGAGATTCAGATTACACAAAGGCACCCAAATGATCTTTGGATCAAAAGGAGTCAATCACAATCAAAATACACAATCACTAACACCCAATTGATACAGTTTAATCAATCAATCATCAGACATTGCACAGACATGAAACAATAAGCAGTTTAGGTTCAAAAAGCAATTTAAGCACAATTCAGCCAGCCAAATTCAACCAAATGCATACACAAGCTATATTAAACTTAAATAAGCAAATCTAAACAAGTTTCATGCACTGATTCAAAGAATTAAGCAAGATTAAAGCCCTTAAAGTTACTGATGAACACTAACCAAAACTGATTTTTACTTTTGCTGATGTATTTGACACACAAGCCAAATTCAACACTTCAAATCTATCAAATAGGTTATATTGATGATGTTTTAACAGTTTTTATCCCTAAACATGCATAAAATCTAGGTTTTCCCAAAATTCTAGGTCAAAAAACAGTCAACTCAACAAGATATAGCAATTTGTTTGATTCAAGGTTTCAAACTCAGAAACTTGCAGCAAAACACTCTCAAACAAAGGTATAACAGATACCAAGCATAAACAACACAATCCAACAACACAATAACAAGTTGCAAGCACAAACCAGTAGACCCAAACACCCCTTAATCTTTTCAAAATCAAATTTTTCAAAGGCAAAGTGAGATTTAAGGCTACCCAAGCATCAATTAACACTAAAACAAGTAAGATAAACAGATTCAAGCAAGATCAAGCAACAAAATTCACAAGAACACAAGTTTCATACAAATATCACCAAAATCATGAATTTAAGCAGATTTTGAGATTGAGTATGCAAACCTCATGGATGTACATCCACACCCACGAATTCTGAGCTTATGTGCTAGCAAGAACAAGCACAAGCTTCCACAATAAGCCTGCTAAGATTGAACAAGGTTAAAGCACAAGAACATAAAAATCAGAAACTTCAAAAAATCTTGATTGATGCAAACTTGTTACCCCACACTTGATTATCCCCAAGTTATAAGCCTCACAACACCTTAACTAACTCAGTTAGGATGCTATGATCAGCCCTATAACCTAAGAATTCCAAGATTGGAACAAGACTTAGCAAAATATCAAGAATGAGGAAAATTGCAAACTTTTGCAACCTCCAAGTGAAAACAGGTTTTAACTTCTAAAACTAACAAGCATATAACAATATCAAGCAGTAAATAAGATTGGCCAATGACTTTTCTTCAATGCTTCAAACACAATTTCATTAAAACTGAAATGTGATTTACAGAAGTTGAACAAGGGAAAATCAAAAGCAAACTGAAATGTTGTGACCTAAATGGCTTTATATAGAGCCTTACAAGTTCTACAAAGCTAAAAAACGTGTAAACCCTAACTACTGAAGTCCCAATTTTGCCCTTGAGAACTTTTGGCATCTTCTTGAATCATGTGACTTGTTTTGGCTGTTTGTTGAAGCTGGCATGTGTGAGTGTATCCAAGGGCTCCCATTAAGCTTAGAAAGTAAGCATAAATCTCACACGTTGGATGGCTGGTGGTTTTTGGCCATATCCCCTTTTGTGTAGCAGGGGAATCTCATGTGGGGCAAGGGAGTGATGAGGTGTCCATGTTTATGGTTGGGATGTGATTAGGGGATCATTAATCACTAATCTGGAGCAGATGGGGTTTTAATTGTAACACAATTAGGAAAACCTAATTATGTTCTTGAGATAAATAGTGCTATGTTTAATCCAGATTAGGGTGATTAATTTTTTAAAAAATGTGTTAAGGCGCCAATGTTTGTTTAATTAATAAACCAGGGGTGAGTGGGATCTGATGTGGAGGCAGGGAAGAGTATGATTGGTGGAGGTGGTGAGTGGGGTGAGGTGGCACAAGCTGGTTGGTTAAGGTAAGTATTATGTCTGGCCCCTTTTACCCCCTTGTCTTTGCAAATCTTGTCTTTTCACTTTAAAAAGCTAACAACGCCCAATCTAGTCTTATCAACTTTTGCACTTTTGCATTTTTAGCCAAAAAACTTTAACAAAGTGAATTCAGGGGTAATTCTTGCCATTTTTGAATTCTTCAAGGGCTGATTTGGCATTTTGATGATGGATAATGGTCTTGACTTGTATAATGAGCATTTTGGAGGACTGAAATTGCCAAGTCATAATGATTGAGGGACCATTTGCCAAATCTTCAAAGTTGAGGGTCCTTTTTGTAATTTTGGGATTTTCAAAGGACCAAACTTGTCATTTCTTGTACTTTGAAGGACTTCATGATATATTTGACTTTGTGGATAATATTGGTTGACAATTTAGCTTTGTTGAGGGGCTAAACTTGCCAATTCTTCAAAGTGGAGGGCCCTTTTTGTAATTTTGACAAACTTTAGGGACCAAACTTGTAATTATGAGGATACAAGGGTATAAAGTGTCAATTCTTCCATATTGGAGGACCCTTATTCATAATTCTTCACATCTTCAAGGGTTGATCTTGGGAAAGTCTTCATTAGGGCTTGGTTCATTGTGCGGCTTCGTTTCCCGTGTTCGTTTTTGCATGATTCTTGTGATCTTTTGTCATTTTCTCAATATCCGTACCTGAAATACACAAGCAACAAACACAAGCATATATATATGGGTATTTTGATGATATTTAATGCATTTTAAGCCCTATTTGGAAGATGAGACTATGTATAAAAGCAGTCTCATCACTCCCCCATACTAAACCATTGTCGTGCCCTCACGCAATGCTAGAATAAAGTATCGTAGCATCTCCAAAATTCATTTTATTCCCTTTATGGAATGATAAACTAGCTATACTACTACTATTGCTATTACTACTTGCGTTTTAGACATAATGTATGATTTTCATCGCAAAATGGGACGTTTAGGTTCATAGAATAAGAACACGTGAATGCTTCGTTAGAAATAATTTCATCGTCCTCGATTTTCACCCCAATTCTATGCCAAGCGTGCAACGAGATCATTGTCATTATAAGTTAGTAATGCTAACACTACTCATATGCCCTAATCACGTACTTATCCTCCCATTATTCCTAAGTTGTATCTCTTATATTTTATATTGTCTTAAATGTTTCACGGGGATACATTGTTTGACTTATGCGATAATAGAGATTTAGGTCTAAAAATAGAGTCCTAACGGTGTAACCAAGACCATCAAATCAATAACCCCTCCTAATAGACAACGATGTCAAAAAATTAAGTTGACAAGAAGGATCGATAAATGAAATTGAGTATAATGCAGTTCGTTTTTTCTCAGTTCTTGCTAATAGAAAGTCCAACCAATATCGGGTTTTTAATTGTTCTTGGTTGTTAAGCTTGCTTGGATAATCTATTTGCTAATTCAACAAATGCTTGCAAAACGGAAAAATATTACTTACTTATATGTAAAACATATTGCAAATACCACGTTTTTATTCAAGTAAATCTCAAAATGTAAAATATGAAACTAAAGGGACTGAAATTGTAAATTCTATGAAAAATAAATGCTTGAAATGTAAGTTCTAACAATTCCAGGGACTAAAAGTGTAAAACTGTTAACTACAAGGATCAAAAATGCAAATTTTATAACAATCTAACCAAAAGTGTAACAAACTAACAAAATACTAACTGAATTTAACAACTTTTCAAACTACAAGGATTAACAAAGTGCAAACCCTAAAATAATGGAAGTTTAGCCAGTTATACACAATGTTTAAAACTAAAAGGACCAAAGAGCAATTATGAAAACTATTTAAGCAAAAACGGGACAAACAAGAAAATAAGCTCGTTTGAGCTTAATACTCAACCAAATTTGATGAGACAAATTGCAAAACGTTTAAAATCTCAAATAAGCTACGTGTGTCCAAGGAAACTTGCTAAAAATGAGAAATAAGCAAATGAGTGCTTATCAATAAGCACAAAATAAGCTATAGCAAAATCTAATCAGTCACAACTTGATTTTTCTATTGAAACTGATTAAGCAACTGATTTAAGGAATGGGAAATCAAACTAGAAACTTTTTCATCCAGAAATAAGCTCAGAATCTGAATTAAGCTAAAAATGGGCTTATGTTGACCAAGCGTTGACCATCTTTTTTTCAAAAAGCTAAAAATCTCAAAAATCATGTAACTCAACTACTTAATGGGATTTATGAAGAAAAATTGCTAAGTTTATGAATAGGAAAAGGAGATACAGATTTTCAGTTTACAAGTTACAGAAACTTGAGTTAAGTTGGCTTATCTGATTTTTGCTTATATCTAAGTGCTTATTGTAAACTGTATAAAATCCTTTTAGAATCTGATTCTTTATGATGTAAGCTAAAGCTGAGAACAAATTTGGTAAAATTTCATTAAGTTTTGAATGAGTTCTAATCAAATCAATATGACAAGTTCTAAGACCAATACTGAATGAAAACTGACCCAAACATTTTAAGAGCCATTTGCCTGTTTGACCTTCCACTTGACTTGTAAATTCCTTGAAACACTTTTATAACACCTATTAACTACAAATCAACTCTAAAATACCAAAACTCAATGATTGAAAATCCTTGTTAAGCTAGTTCCAAACACTCCTTTAACTGATGTTTCAAACTTTTACAAAGGCTTATTAAGATCTAGTTAAATCTGAATCAAATGTTATAACAATCTAGACTTAGTGATTAAAATGAAAGGCTTAAAAGCTAAAAGCAAACAATTATCAAAACTAGAACTCCAATTAAGCTACAAGGCTAAAAATGACTTAACAAATGCAGTAGACTAAAAATTTATCCAAATCAAAGCACAAGTAGGCAGTAATCAAGCTACAAACACACAAAGGTCAATCAAACAGCAACTACAAACAACTTTATCAGGCAGCCATCAGATTATACTAGGAAAAGAAAGCATGCATTTGACTTGTTGAGTGGAACAAAAAACAAGAAATTTAAAACCTATTGGAGTTATCCTTTGAGAAGAAGAGGAGCGCTGAGCTCTCTTACCCTAGTGATAACCACCACCTTATCACTAAGAATCAATCAAACAACAAGAACAGCAAACTAATCAACAGGAATCATCATACTGCTTGAATTCTTCAAATGTCAATGGAATGAACTGAATTGTGCTCAAACAGCTAACAAACTTCTCCAATGTCAGTTATGATCCATCAATGATCATAACAAACACTTAACAGCAACAATAGTATCCAATAGTAGCAAGAATTGAACAGGAATGGTAAGAACAATTTTGGCGGGAAAGCATGAATTCAAAATTTATTAATGGAAAAACGGTTACAAGGTTGTTAGAAGCTAGTAACTAACTAACTAACTCAAGAGTTTGTCAGACTCTTGAGTAGCTAGGGTAGAATTGAAGGAAAAAGGAAAGGAAATGGAGAACTATGTGTTTTTACAAATTTAAGCTACCAGTGAAAATGAAGTCTAATCCAGCTATTTATAGACATGAAGGAAGAGTTTGTTGGGGTTGGTGACGTGTCAGAACCAATCCCAGCTTGCCACGTGTAGAATTCTGCATATTGCATTTTGAAGGTATGAACAAGGAATTGGGGTTTTCTTCATTGATTGATTTCATGTTAATTGATTGGCACCATGGTGTTTATCTCTTCAAAACGATCAAGTTTGGTGTTGAAAACTTTCCATGAAATTGCTTGTAGCTAAAACGCGATCCTGGCAATTTTTTTCCTTGAAGAAGATGCCACGTGTCAGTGTTTAATTGGCTGAAAAAACTTCACACGGATTGAATTGTTGGGATTGGGTAATAAATGCATGCGGCTGAGTGGATATTTAATATTCAATCCGTGTGCTTTGGTTTCCTTTCTTCTCATTGGCTAAATTACTTGTCACATGGATCAAACTTGAATATATTTCAAAAGTTGGCAGAACAAGTCCTTGTACTTGGCAGATTATTGTTTTAAGCTAGAATCTTCATTCTTTTGACATATTTGGTCCTTCAACTTTTATTCTTTGAACAAAATGGTCCTTTGACTGAGTTGACTTGAGAGTTGACCAAGTTTGACTTGAATCTTGACTTTTTACAATATTTGCACTTTAGTCCTTCAACTTTTACAACTTGTTAAGATAGGTCCTTGTACTTCAAAGTCTTGTCACTTTTGATCCTTCTTTGTCTTTTTCATCCATTTGAGCTTGATTTTTCCTTGTTTGCTTGGAAATGTATCTTTTTACCTACACAAGTGCACACAAACACAAACATACCACATAACACTGTTTTTGCCAAATAAATTGGTATATTGCTTCATGTTTTAGGGTTATTTGTTGATAAAAGGATATGAGTTTAAGCTCATATCAAATTCCCCTACACTTGAACATTGTCATGTCCTCATGCAATATTATATATTAAAGCTCAAATTTACATTTCCCTCATAATTAATCCACCTTGGCCATATGAAATGCATCTACACTACTCTAAACTAGATGATGCATGATCATGACTTTTAATAATGCAATGAACAAAATACAATACTATTTATATCTTTTTGATTTTTCTTGAAATGGTTTTGATGGTAATAACTCATAAATAATTCAATGGCTTAGATTAGGGCTTGGGTACCATGGACATTTATCACCCTCAAGTTTCACTTTCCCCATACCAAGCTTAAAAATGGGATCATTGTATTCACAAGTAAAAAGTGCATCAACTTATTCATGACAATTAAATGTGGAACCGGTTATTATTTGAGAAAATTGCTTGTGAGCAAATTTGTCATTATTCAAGCGTGAAGTATAAGAAGTGTAAAATCCAAAAATAAGGAAGCACGGTTTTAATCCTAAGTAATCCTCTCATCCATTACTTGAAAAACCGATCACAATTAATATAAGTCCGTTTCAAGAGTAATAAGTCATTCGCCTTATGTGTAAAATCCTCATGTCATGCTTTCATAAGTAGCTACACACTCGCTAAGGAAAGAAAAATAAAACTCACGCAATAATTTACATCCGCCATCTTTTTGAGACTTTGGATCTTCAACCCCGCAACCCGTCAAGGTAATATTGGATTGGAGCAATCTATTGAATCCCCGCAACCCGTCAAGGTAATATTGGAACTCAATAGTCACTATAATTAACACCACACTGCCCCTCTTGGGAGTCTTGCATTATTTTTTTTTCTTTTTCTTTTCTCTTTTTTTTTCTAGCCACTCATTTTTTTTCATAAGCCGCTCTTATTTTCCTTTATTCCTCACAAAGAAATTTGAAAAGAAGAAAAGGAAAAACACCCGCTAAATATGGAGCATGACATAAGTCTAGTACACATAAAACGTGCTAACTTAGAATCTTAAGACGTACTCATATCAACCATAAATGATTAGCCAAAAATGCATAAGAGATTACAAACCAATTAAAACCGTACTTGATTATTTATTAACAATTATATACATGCGAAGAAAATAGAGGTAAAGAAGAGAAGGGTTTAGCCACAAGTAATTGCCATGAAGTCTATCTAGCCCTTTTACACTTGCTTCAACTCTATCATTTCCCATTCTCCACAAATTTAAAATTTCAAATAATGAAATTGGTGGATGCTTAGCCTAATAGACCAATGAAGGACTACATGGTTAAGGATACTAGCTAGAGAATGCTAAAATAAGCAAACTCGGGTTGAGTCAAAATATCCATGGTGGGCCTAATATGTCAAAGAAATCTAAATTTGTTAAAACCATGTTTTATTATTATTTTTCTTTTTATATAATTTTGATGAAAAATAAAAGAAGAAATATATACAATGCAAATGTGATATGAAAAATGATTGATGCAAAAATTATGAATGCATATTTTTGTTGGCCAAAGTAGATCAAAAATTTGAAAAATGTTTGAAAAATTCAATTTTTCCATGTTATCATGCAAGACAATGACAAGTTCTAGGTAAGGTCACTTCGATAGAAGACCCCCCTACACTTAAGCTAAACATTGTCCTCAATGTTTAAGAGCATGGAAGTGTATAAACTTCCCCTACACTTATGACAATGAATAGACTTTGCTTAACCCAAGTTAAGGAAAGGACAACTATTAGTGAAATCATGTTTAAGCACAAGGTGTCAATGAAAATTCACTAAAGTAACGAAGTGAACCGGATACAAGGGCCTCCTCCATAAGCTCCAAGGCATGAAATGAGTGAGCAACCCTACAAACAATCATGAAGACAAAAGAAGGTCTCCCCTACACTTATCTCCAAGTCTATGCCTTTATTTCTAACCTACAACACTCTAAACCTAGTTATACGATGCTTGAGTTAATGAGTCTCTAGCTCGACTCGTCCCTCAATGAATTAATTCATGGGGAAAATGGGGACCTCTTGGACCATTTCAACGGAAATGTCCTCCCCAAAGTAATGTTTAACACGGTGACCATTCACTTTAAAATTTGGACCATCGGGTTGGGACAACTCAAGAGTTCCATATGGAAACACTTGAGCAATAGTGAATGGACCGGACCATCTCGACTTAAGCTTGCCCGCAAAAAGCTTCAATCTTGAGTTAAAGAGGAGAACCGGCTCTCCAACTTTGAACTCACGATTCTTGATCTTAGCATCATGCAATTTCTTAGTCTTTTCCTTGTAAAGCAAAGAATTCTCATAGGCATTGGCTCTCAACTCATCCATCTCATTGAGTTGATCTTTCCTATGTGAACCGGCTTGGTTTAAATCAAAGTTAGCCCACTTGAGAGCCCAAGATGCCTTATGTTCTAACTCAAATGGGAGGTGGCACGCTTTTTCATAGACAAGCCTATAAGGAGTACAACCAATTGGTGTTTTAAAAGCCGTCCTAAACGCCCACAAAGCATCATCAAGCTTATCCGACCAAGAAGCTCGATGCTCTCCCACCGTTCTCTCTAAAATCCTCTTTAAACCACGATTTGTGACCTCGGTTTGACCATTTGTTTGAGGGTGATACGCGGTAGAAAGTCTATGATTCACTCCATATTTTTTCATAACTCTTGTGAATTGATCATTACAAAAGTGCGTACCACGATCACTTATGATGGCCCGAGGTACACCAAATCTAGCAAACAATTGTTTCAAAAACTTTACAACCACTCTAGCATCATTGGTAGGTAAGGCTTTAGCCTCCACCCACTTGGACACATAATCCACCGCCACAAGTATATACTTGTTTCCCTTAGAGGATGGAAAAGGTCCCATGAAATCAATGCCCCATACATCAAATATCTCACACTCTTGGATAACATTTTGTGGCATCTCATCACGTTGTGTAATTTTTCCTTGTCTTTGACAAACATCACAAAATTTCACCATCTCTTGGGCATCTTTGTAAATAGAAGGCCAATAGTAACCCGAATCAAAGACTTTCTTGGCGGTGTAGTTAGGCCCAAAATGTCCACCCGTAGGTCCTTTATGACACGCCTCTAAGATCTTAAATGCCTCGGGCCCATCTACACACCGTCGAATGATTTGGTCCGCACATTGCCTAAAAAGATATGGATCATCCCAAAAGTAATACTTAACTTCCTTAAGAAACTTTTTATTTTGTTGATAAGTAAGACCCTCAATAAGCACATTGCCCACAAGATAGTTTGCGATATCCGCAAACCAAGGTGTGGCATCCTCTTAGGAAGAGATAGACATGAGCTCCTCTAATGGAAAAGATTCATTGACTTCTTGATGTGGGAAATCTCCTTGAAAAGGATGCTCCAGTCTACTCAAATGATCCACCGCTAAATTCTCGGCCCCTTTCTTATCACGAATCTCTATCTTAAACTCTTGAAGCAACAAAACCCATCTCAAAAGCCTAGGCTTAGCATCTTGTTTTGTCATAAGATACTTGAGAGCGGAATGATCCGTATACACTATGGTTTTGGAAAGCACAAGATATGGTCTAAACTTCTCAAAAGCATATACTATAGCAAGCAACTCTTTTTCCGTAGTAGTGTAATGAAGTTGTGCACCGGTCATGGTTTTACTCGCATAGTGTATAGGTTGAAAATGCTTATTAACTCTTTGTCCTAAGACGGCCCCCACCGCATAATCACTAGCGTCACACATAAGCTCAAAAGGTAATTCCCAATTTGGAGAAACCAAAACGGGAGCCTTAGTCAATTTTTCCTTAAGAGTCTCAAAAGAGTCTAAACAAGCTTGGTCAAAAATGAAAGGAGCCTCTTTCTCCAAGAGGTGAGTCATCGGTCTAGCTATCTTAGAAAAATCTTGTATAAAGCGCATATAAAATCCCGCATGACCTAAGAAACTCCTCACACCTTTAACCGAGGTGGGTGGGGGAAGCTTAGCAATCACATCGATTTTAGCTCGATCAACTTCTAATCCCTTATTGGATATCTTGTGTCCTAAAACAATTCCTTCTTTCACCATAAAGTGACATTTCTCCCAATTAAGCACCAAACGTGTTTCCTCACAACGCTTAAGCATTCTCTCAAGATTGGTGAGACATGAGCTAAAAGAGTGTCCAAATACGGAAAAGTCATCCATAAAAACCTCCATGGTTTGCTCTATCATGTCATGGAAAATCGCCATCATGCACCTTTGAAACGTCGCCGGTGCATTACATAAGCCAAAAGGCATCCTCTTGTAAGCAAATGTACCGTAGGGACAAGTGAATGTGGTCTTTTCTTGATCCTTAGGGTCAATGGGTATTTGGAAATAACCCGAAAAGCCATCAAGAAAACAATAGTACTCATTTCCCGCTAAGCGTTCAAGCATTTGATCCATAAAGGGAAGCGGGAAATGGTCTTTCCTAGTTGCCTCATTGAGTTTTATATAATCAATGCAAACTCTCCAACCGGTCACAAGTCTCGTGGGAATAAGCTCATTATTCTCATTAGGCACCACGGTGATTCCACCCTTCTTTGGAACACAATGAACCGGGCTAACCCATGGAGAGTCGAAAATGGGGTAAATCATACCCGCATCTAAGAGTTTAATCACTTCTTTCTTAATAACCTCATGGATTTTTGGGTTAACTCTCCTTTGGTTTTGAATGGCGGGTTTATAGTCATCCTCCATAAGGATTTTGTGAGTACAAAAATGTGGATCAATTCCCCTTATGTCGGATATTTTCCATGCTAAATCTTTCTTATGTTTCTTAAGAACTTCAATAAGTTGCTCTTTCTCATCCTCTTTCAATTCTTTAGCAATAATCACCGGTAATTGGTCTTTTCCTTCTAAGAAAGCATATTCTAAGTGGGATGGAAGTTCCTTAAGTTCAATGGGAGGTGGACTCTCTATGGAAGGTTTAACTATGGAAGGTTCCTCAATGGTAATCTCTTGTGGAATAGAAGAAGGAAGAGGGTCCTCATTGAGCAACTTTTGGATTGTAAGAATATCTTCTTCCCAATTAATGGGAGAATCATCATCACCAAGAAAGTTGGACTCAAACTCCTCCAAGAGGAAATCACTCTCTCCAAAAGGTGTTAAAGAGGGAGCAATTGAGGCCACGGTTTCAACATGGGGTATCTCATCACTAGCACTCTTACAAGCATCATGAAAGTGTTCATTACACACTTCATCTAGCACATCCACAATGTTAATAGTCTCACAAGGTCTAGACTCCTTAACCTCTTTTCTATCACAAACTTTCCCTAACTTAAACACCACTCTCTCATCTTCTACTCTCATAATTAATTCTCCTTCCGCCACATCTATCAAGGTACGACCCGTTCTCAAAAACAGTCTACCAACAATCAAAGGCACTCTAGGATTCATGTCATAATCGACCACTACAAAGTCGGCCGGAAAGGTAAACTTATCCACACCTACAAACACATCTTCCGCTATACCTACGGGGTGAGCTATGGTTCGGTTGGCTAGTTCAAGAGTCATCCTAGTGGGAGTGAGCTCGGGAAGAGATAGTTGTTTCCAAACCGATAAAGGCATGAGGTTTATGCTCGCCCCTAAATCCGCTAAAGCCATGCAATTTTCAACACCGGGAAAATTACAAGGTATCAAGAAGCGCCCCGGATCTCCAAGTTTTGTTGGTAAGGTTTTAAGTAACACCGCGGAACAATTTTCATTAAGTGATGTGTTGGGCAAATCAACCAATTTTTCTTTGTTTTAGAGCAAATCCTTGAACATCTTAGCAAACTTTGGCATATAAGCAAGAGCTTCCGCAAAGGATATGTTGATGTTGAGTTGCTTGAACATCCTTAAGAAATTGGAGACTTGGATGTCATCCTTGTTCTTTAACTTGTCCTTTTTCAACCTTGAAGGATATGGAAGAGTAGGCTTTGGTGTAGGTGGAATAGGTGTTGTGGTGGAAGATTTGTCTTTGTTAGCTTCTTCATTGGGAAGTGTGGAAGGTAAAGGAGAAGTATGAGGTGGTTGAGAAGGTGTGTTTGAGTGAATAGGAGCATTTTGAGGAGGTGGAGTAGAAGTAGAAGGCTTGTCACAAGTAGGAGCACAAGTGGGTTGAACAATAGTAGGTTTAGGAGGTGAAGGATCCTTTGTTGTTGTTCCACTCCTTGTTGTAATAGCATTGACATTAGCCCTAGGGTTTGTTTGTGTGTTAGAAGGTAAAGCCCCTTGTGGTCTTTGATTTAATACCACTAAAACCTTATTGAATTGGTCATTCATTTTCTTCTCCATAGCTTAGAACTTCCTTTCATTCTCTTGATTCATTTTTTGTAAGAGATCCATTGTGTTAAACTCTTGTGGCACATAACCTTGAAAACCTTGAGGTTGGAAAGGTAAAGGTTGGGATTTAAATCCTTGATTTGGTGGATAAAAGGTATTTGCTTGAGGTTGAAATTGATTGGGTGCCTTGTAGTTATTTGCTTGGTATGGTGGTCTTTGCCCTTGATTCCTTGGTAAAATTTGAGGAGTATTGTGTGGAATTTGGGTGGGTGGTTGGGGTGGGAAGCCGGGTGGAGAAAGGTAATTTTGGGATTTGTAAGAAAGGTTATTTGGATTGATATTAGGCTTGAAGTGTTCACGGTGTTCCTCTTGGTAAGCATAGCATTCCCCTTGATACCCTTGCACCTTATCACATTGTTCATATGAATGGGGACCTCCACAAGTAACACAAGAAATGGTGATGGCATTCACATTATTTGAGGAATTGTTCAATGACATGCTCTTAAAAGTTTGAAGCATTTCTTGTTGTTGTTGGAAATTCCTCTCACTATCTCTATCCATCCTTTGAAAAATCGCTTCTTGAAACTTGAGGAGTTGGTTGTCACAAGGGGTTTGAGAATTGTTTTTGATAACATGAACCTTTTCTTCAAATGGATTGTTTGTTTGAACCATTGCCTTAGTCTCAATAATGTCCAAAGCCTCTTGATAAGTCTTAAGAAGAATACTCCCTCCCGCGGAAGCATTGAGTGAATCTTGGTGGTGAGATTTAAGGCCATCATAAAAGAGGCTTATTTGGTGAACGTGATCCAATCCATGATTAGGGCATCGCCTCAACAACTCACTATACTCTTCCCAAGCATCACTAAAGGATTGACTAGGTTTTTGTTGAAAGCTCATAATTAAAGTCCTCAAAGCCATAGTCTTATGTGGAGGAAAGAACTTGTTCAAAAACTTAGTGGTGAAACCATCCCATGTGGTGATACTATCGGGTGGTTGGGTGTCTAACCAATGCTTAGCACTCCCCTCTAAAGAAAATGACACTAACATCAACCTAATCACCTCATGTGGAACCCCATTATGCTTAATGGTATTGCAAAGTGAAAGGAATCTCTTAAGGTGAGCATGAGGATCCTCATTTTGTTTACCAAGGAAAGGTGATAGTGCAACCATATTGATCATAGATGTATGTAGCTCAAATGTGTTAGCGGGAAAGTCGGGAATCTTAATGGCACTAGAATATCCATGAATGTTGGATTACATACGTTCATACAAAGTGCGATTATCAATAGCCATGGCTTCTTGTGGTGGAGTCAAAGCACGATTCTCGTGATCGGCTTGGTGGACGATGGTGGTCTTACTCTTTCTCTTTTTCTTCCTTTTTGGAGGAAGAGGTTGTACACCAATCGGTATTTGTGCACGCCCGCGAGTGAGCATGCAACTCAATACGAGGAATGAGAGATAAGCTCTCGTGTGACTTTGAAGAGAAATGGATTATCCTCTTCGAGTTTCAATATTAAATATCCACAAGAAAATAACACTATATGTATATACTACTTTGGGTGCAAGACCCCCAATGAAGCCTTCCTTCTTAGAATACTTACAAGTGAACGGGGGGTTAGGTGGCGCGAAGCACTTAAGTACCTATTGACCCTTAGATGGCATTTTATAGCACATCGCCTTTCTATTCACTTAAATGTTCGTATTCTTCGAATTGTTGCTTATTGAGAGTATTTATCTATTCTTGCTTTATTTTGTTTGATCGATACACGTGTCAAGGACCGGAACGCCCCTCAACACGGTGTATTGCCTCGGCAATACTTATGGAAGATATGTAGATTGGTTGTTCTTATACGTATACGTATTTACTTATAATAATATATGGAAAATATTTTTGTATTTATGAGTTTTTTAAGGGAAAATACTATATGTACATAAAAACCGAGAGAAACCAATAATATATATTTTTGGGTGCAATCTCTTAGGAAAAAGATTGCTTTTTGGATTTTTTATTTTTTTTGGTCAATTCTTTAGGAAAAGAATTGTTTTGTTAATTTTTTAGTTTTTATATATTTTTATATTTTTGATTTTTGATTTGTTTTTTATTTATGATACGTAAAAATAACGTTCACAAAATGAACGGATCCCAAAAGCCAATGAAAACCGTCAATCGATAGTCTCTCGTGTAGTCAAAGAACCGGCAGCGGCGCCATTTGAAATTGAGTATAATGCAGTTCGTTTTTTCTCAGTTCTTGCTAATAGAAAGTCCAACCAATATCGGGTTTTTAATTGTTCTTGGTTGTTAAGCTTGCTTGGATAATCTATTTGCTAATTCAACAAATGCTTGCAAAACGGAAAAATATTACCTACTTATATGTAAAACATATTGCAAATACCACGTTTTTATTCAAGTAAATCTCAAAATGTAAAATATGAAACTAAAGGGACTGAAATTGTAAATTCTATGAAAAATAAATGCTTGAAATGTAAGTTCTAACAATTCCAGGGACTAAAAGTGTAAAACTGTTAACTACAAGGATCAAAAATGCAAATTTTATAACAATCTAACCAAAAGTGTAACAAACTAACAAAATACTAACTGAATTTAACAACTTTTCAAACTACAAGGATTAACAAAGTGCAAACCCTAAAATAATGGAAGTTTAGCCAGTTATACACAATGTTTAAAACTAAAAGGACCAAAGAGCAATTATGAAAACTATTTAAGCAAAAACGGGACAAACAAGAAAATAAGCTCGTTTGAGCTTAATACTCAACCAAATTTGATGAGACAAATTGCAAAACGTTTAAAATCTCAAATAAGCTACGTGTGTCCAAGGAAACTTGCTAAAAATGAGAAATAAGCAAATGAGTGCTTATCAATAAGCACAAAATAAGCTATAGCAAAATCTAATCAGTCACAACTTGATTTTTCTATTGAAACTGATTAAGCAACTGATTTAAGGAATGGGAAATCAAACTAGAAACTTTTTCATCCAGAAATAAGCTCAGAATCTGAATTAAGCTAAAAATGGGCTTATGTTGACCAAGCGTTGACCATCTTTTTTTCAAAAAGCTAAAAATCTCAAAAATCATGTAACTCAACTACTTAATGGGATTTATGAAGAAAAATTGCTAAGTTTATGAATAGGAAAAGGAGATACAGATTTTCAGTTTACAAGTTACAGAAACTTGAGTTAAGTTGGCTTATCTGATTTTTGCTTATATCTAAGTGCTTATTGTAAACTGTATAAAATCCTTTTAGAATCTGATTCTTTATGATGTAAGCTAAAGCTGAGAACAAATTTGGTAAAATTTCATTAAGTTTTGAATGAGTTCTAATCAAATCAATATGACAAGTTCTAAGACCAATACTGAATGAAAACTGACCCAAACATTTTAAGAGCCATTTGCCTATTTGACCTTCCACTTGACTTGTAAATTCCTTGAAACACTTTTATAACACCTATTAACTACAAATCAACTCTAAAATACCAAAACTCAATGATTGAAAATCCTTGTTAAGCTAGTTCCAAACACTCCTTTAACTGATGTTTCAAACTTTTACAAAGGCTTATTAAGATCTAGTTAAATCTGAATCAAATGTTATAACAATCTAGACTTAGTGATTAAAATGAAAGGCTTAAAAGCTAAAAGCAAACAATTATCAAAACTAGAACTCCAATTAAGCTACAAGGCTAAAAATGACTTAACAAATGCAGTAGACTAAAAATTTATCCAAATCAAAGCACAAGTAGGCAGTAATCAAGCTACAAACACACAA
Source organism: Glebionis coronaria (assembly GCA_025667525.1). Lineage (NCBI taxonomy): Eukaryota > Viridiplantae > Streptophyta > Magnoliopsida > Asterales > Asteraceae > Glebionis > Glebionis coronaria. The sequence goes on from CM046874.1 coordinate 178,754,705, forward strand.
AGGTCAATCAAACAGCAACTACAAACAACTTTATCAGGCAGCCATCAGATTATACTAGGAAAAGAAAGCATGCATTTGACTTGTTGAGTGGAACAAAAAACAAGAAATTTAAAACCTATTGGAGTTATCCTTTGAGAAGAAGAGGAGCGCTGAGCTCTCTTACCCTAGTGATAACCACCACCTTATCACTAGGAATCAATCAAACAACAAGAACAGCAAACTAATCAACAGGAATCATCATACTGCTTGAATTCTTCAAATGTCAATGGAATGAACTGAATTGTGCTCAAACAGCTAACAAACTTCTCCAATGTCAGTTATGATCCATCAATGATCATAACAAACACTTAACAGCAACAATAGTATCCAATAGCAGCAAGAATTGAACAGGAATGGTAAGAACAATTTTGGCGGGAAAGCTTGAATTCAAAATTTATTAATGGAAAAACGGTTACAAGGTTATTAGAAGCTAGTAACTAACTAACTAACTCAAGAGTTTGTCAGACTCTTGAGTAGCTAGGGTAGAATTAAAGGAAAAAGGAAAGGAAATGGAGAACTATGTGTTTTTACAAATTTAAGCTACCAGTGAAAATGAAGTCTAATCCAGCTATTTATAGACATGAAGGAAGAGTTTGTTGGGGTTGGTGACGTGTCAGAACCAATCCCAGCTTGCCACGTGTAGAATTCTGCATATTGCATTTTGAAGGTATGAACAAGGAATTGGGGTTTTCTTCATTGATTGATTTCATGTTAATTGATTGGCACCATGGTGTTTATCTCTTCAAAACGATCAAGTTTGGTGTTGAAAACTTTCCATGAAATTGCTTGTAGCTAAAACGCGATCCTGGCAATTTTTTTCCTTGAAGAAGATGCCACGTGTCAGTGTTTAATTGGCTGAAAAAACTTCACACGGATTGAACTGTTGGGATTGGGTAATAAATGCATGCGGCTGAGTGGATATTTAATATTCAATCCGTGTGCTTTGGTTTCCTTTCTTCGCATTGGTGGAATTACTTGTCACATGGATCAAACTTGAATATCTTTCAAAAGTTGGCAGAACAAGTCCTTGTACTTGGCAGATTATTGTTTTAAGCTAGAATCTTCATTCTTTTGACATATTTGGTCCTTCAACTTTTATTCTTTGAACAAAATGGTCCTTTGACTGAGTTGACTTGAGAGTTGACCAAGTTTGACTTGAATCTTGACTTTTTACAATATTTGCACTTTAGTCCTTCAACTTTTACAACTTGTCAAGATAGGTCCTTGTACTTCAAAGTCTTGTCACTTTTGATCCTTCTTTGTCTTTTTCATCCATTTGAGCTTGATTTTTCCTTGTTTGCTTGGAAATATATCTTTTTACCTACACAAGTGCACACAAACACAAACATACCACATAACACTGTTTTTGCCAAATAAATTGGTATATTGCTTCATGTTTTAGGGTTATTTGTTGATAAAAGGATATGAGTTTAAGCTCATATCAATAAACACGGTTTTATAATGGTTTTGAACATGAGACTTATTACCAAGACTTTTATACGCCCCCTAACGGAAGGGCCTTATTATCTTTGGTTTACCTCCATCTTTTATTCAACTTCGCCATGAAGCTTTTATTATGACTTCAGTCTTGCCTTGCCTTTTATTATCCACCTCATCGGTAGTTTTATTAGCCAAAGACGTATATCCTCACGCTAAGGCGAATTTTGGATCTTTAAAGCTTCGAAGATTAAGGCTTGATTCACTTTCAATTTTGCACAGATTTTTCGCCTTGTGGGGCTTCAAATTGTTTGCTTGATTTAGGTGAGCACTTGAAATCTTATTATTGGGTGAAGCTTTTGATTATTCGGGTTGCCAATACTTCAAAACCGTGACGCTGGCGATACCTTAATGTCTTCTCAATTTAATTATATGGAAGCTACTAGGAAAGACTAGAAACCCAACAATCCTAACTAAACCGCTAAGTCAATATTTATTAAGCAAAAAATATTTACATGCGAAGGGAGAATAAGCAAACAACGAGAACACATGAGTTTTTGAAAGAATACGAGTACTCTACGTTTAGCATAGTAACTTATAATTAACTCTATCATTTCTCGTCCTCATTTAAGAGACTTAGCCTAATGTATAGTTAAGGAACCAAAGCTAAGTGCTCAACACGCACGGTCGAGTCAAAAATTACTCGTATTCTCGCCATCGAAAAACCTACATTCGTGTCTTCAACACTTATAAAACATGAGAAAAAAATTTAAAATTTGGCCATTTTTAGCCTTATTTTGCAACAAAAAGATAACAAAAAGATAAACTTTGGAAAGCGTGAAGGTTTGGCAAGGCAAGTATCTATTCACCCCCCCCCCCATACTAAAGTTAAACATTGTCCTCAATGTTTCGAGTCTAGGGGTGCAAACACCCCTATACTAGAGACGTAGTCGAATGCCTAATCTAGCATGGAAAGGGTGTAACCAATAAATTAATAGCCGTTTATGAAGTGTGCTAATAACCTAAGGTTAGAACATCAAAGGATATATCATTTGGATATTGAGAAAGTCTTCAAAGCAAACGATCGAGTGCTCCCATAAACGAACACGAGAGGCTCCAATCGTGAAGATCATGATCATCTAAAGTCCACAATTCACAAACAACCACGGAACAAAGGTTGGAAGGGCACAAATCCCTACACGATAACTACATTAGAAAGCGATAATATGTACATAGGATAAGCATGGGACTCCCCCACGGGGCTCCTCGTTTTTTATTACCGAGTCATGAGCTCGACTCGATCCCCTCAATACTAACTATCATTGGGGAAGGTGACTTGGTCGAGGTAGTTCAAGGATGGAACTTCCCCGCCAAAGTAGTGCTTCAACCTATGTCCATTCACCTTGAAGTTAGGACCATCATCTTGAGCTAGCTCGATGGTCCCATACGGAAACACTTGAGTCACGGTGAATGGACCGGACCAACGGGATTTCAACTTACCGGAAAATTTTTTTAATCTTGAATTAAAAAGCAAAACTTGATCCCCAATGTTAAAAACCCGGTTTTTAATTTTAGAATCATGCAACTTTTTAGTTTTTTCTTTGTAAATCAATGAATTTTCATAAGCAATATCTCTCAATTCATCTAATTCATTCAATTGCATTTTCCGGTGTTTTCCCGCGGTCTCCATATCATCATTACAATGCTTTAGGGCCCAATAAGTCTTGTGTTCTAACTCGATAGGCAAATGACAATTCTTTCCATACACAAGCTTATAGGGAGTGCACCCAATGGGCGTCTTATGAGCGGTCCTAAAGGCCCATAAAGCATCGTCCAACTTATCCGACCACTATTATCGGTTTTCCCCAACGGATCTCTCCAAGATCCTATTCAACGCTCGGTTTGAAACCTCGACTTGCCCACTCGTTTGTGGGTGATAAGCCGTAGAAAGCCGATGTGTAACCCCATATTTCTTTAGAACCCTTTCAAATTGATCGTTACAAAAATAGGTTCCACGATCGCTTATGATCGCACGAGGGGTTCCAAACCGAGAAAACAAGCTTTTCAAGAACTTGACTACCACACGAGCATCATTGTTGGGCAAAGCCTTAGCTTCCACCCACTTAGATAGGTAGTCAACCGCAACGAGAATATACTTATTACCACGAGATGATGGGAACGGCCCCATAAAGTCTATACCCCAAACGTCAAAGATCTCACACACTTGGATGATATTTTGTGGCATTTCATCTTTTTGTGAGGCTTTTTCTTGTCGTTGGCATGAATCACAAGACTTCACAAGATCTTGTGCATCTCGGTAAATAGTAGGCCAAAAGAAGCCGGCATCAAACACCTTCTTAGCCGTGAGATTAGCACCGTGGTGACCACCTGGGTCACTCATGGAAAGCTCTAAGGATGTTAGAAGCTTCGGTGCCAAATACACAACGTCGGATGATTTGATCCGCACAAGTTCAAAACAAATAAGGGTCGTTCCAAAAGTAGAACTTGACGTCACGAAATAATTTTCGTTTTTCTTGAGTCGTCATACCCTTAACGATGAAATTACCCGCATGGTAATTTGCAAAGTCCGCAAACCATGGGGTGGAAGGATCAAGCTTAGAATTCACTACACCAAGTGTTTCAAGCGGAAATGTTTCGGTGATTTCCTTTGGCTCGTAAACACTTTGGTGAGGATCTTCCAAACGAGAAAGATGATCGGCCACTAGATTCTCAGCTCCTTTTTTGTCAACGATGGTGTGATAAAATTCTTGAAGGAGGAGAATCCAACGAAGTAATCTAGGCTTAGCATCTTGCTTTGCCATGAGATACTTGATAGCCGAATGGTCCGTATACACTATGCATTTAGCTAAGACGAGGTAAGGTCGGAATTTCTCAAATGCATACACCACGGCAAGGAACTCCTTTTCCGTTGTAGTGTATTTTAGTTGAGCCTCGGTCATCGTCTTGCTAGCATAGTGAATAGGCAAGAAGTGCTTATCATGACGTTGCCCCAAAACGGCCCCAATAGCATAATCACTAGCATCACACATGAGCTCAAAGGGGAGGTTCCAATTGGGAGCAACAAGAATGGGAGCTTCGGTAAGTTTCCTCTTAAGGATTTCAAATGCTCGTACATAATCTTCGTCAAAGACAAAACGTGCCTCTTTTTCAAGAAGATGTGTAATTGGTCGAGAAATCTTTGAAAAATCCTTGATGAATCGACGATAAAAGCCCGCGTGGCCTAGGAAACTCCTAACTCCCTTAACGGTTTTGGGATGAGGTAATTTGGCGATGACGTCTACCTTAGCTTGATCTACCTCAATCCCCGCTTTCGAGACCTTGTGCCCTAAGACGATTCCACTCTTAACCATAAAATGACATTTTTCCCAATTGAGCACAAGGTTGGTTTCCTCACAACGTTTTAACATTCTCTCAAGGTTCGACAAACAGGAAGTGAACGAATTACCAAACACGGAAAAGTCATCCATGAAGACTTCCATCGTCTTCTCGATCATGTCATGAAAAATAGCCATCATGCACCTTTGAAAGGTTCCCGGTGCATTGCAAAGTCCGAATGGCATTCTACGATAGGCAAACGTTCCATATGGACACGTAAACGTAGTTTTTTCTTGATCACGAGGATCGATGGGAATTTGGAAGTAACCGGAAAAACCATCTAAAAAGCAATAGAAATCGTTTCCCGCAAGACGCTCCAACATTTGGTCCATGAAGGGCAAGGGAAAATGGTCTTTTCGAGTGGCTTCATTCAACTTTCGATAGTCAATGCACACTCTCCATCCGGTCACGAGTCTAGTGGGAATCAACTCGTTGGCATCGTTTGGCACAACGGTCATCCCTCCCTTTTTAGGGACACAATGAATAGGACTCACCCAAGGGCTATCGGAAATAGGGTAAATCATTCCCGCGTCAAGGAGTTTAAGGACCTCCTTTTTGATGACGTCGTGAATTTTGGGGTTCACCCTCCATTGACTTTGGATTGCGGGCTTGTAATCTTCCTCCATTAATATTTTGTGGGTACAAAACTTGGGATCGATTCCCTTAATGTCGGATAACTTCTACGCAATTGCCCCTTTGTGATCCTTTAGAACATCGACAAGTGCGGTTTTTTCATCATTCGAAAGTTCCTTCGCAATAATAACCGACAACTTTTCGTCCTCCTCCAAATAGACATATTCGAGATGAGGAGGTAAATCTTTCAACTCGAGGATAGGTGGTTCCTCAAGTGAAGATTTGGGCTCGATACTCATAACCTCCTCGGGTGGAGGAAATGGGAAATCGTTAAGAAAATCCTTGATAATCGAGAAGTCCTCATCGTTGTCGAGGTCTTCGTCACAAGTACGTGGAACATTGCATTCTTCTAACGTAAAACCACCACCTTCAAATGGAGTGAAGGTTGGTGTCAAATTATCAAGAATTGGATCTAACATAGTGGGATTGCCACTAGTTTCTTCATCACCAAAACCTAGAACTTCTTGTGAAAATTCCTCGCAAACCACGTCGATCATATCAACGAGGTTTATGGTTGCAACAGAATAAACATGAGAAATTTGAGAGTTTTGAGTTGCGTTTATAACAAGTTCCTCGTCGTTGAAACGTAAGGTGATCTTTCTAGCATGAGCATCGATCAAAGCCATAGACGTATCTAAAAACGAACGACCTAAAATGAGAGGAACTTGAGGATCCGTGGGGATATCAACAACGATAAAGTCTACGGGATAGTAGAACTTCCCCACTTTCACAAAAACGTCTTCCGCCAAACCACATGCGGGAATCGTGGAATGGTCGGCCAACTCGATAGACATTAGTGAAGGAGTAAGATTAGGAAGATTGAGCGACTTGAAGATTGCAAGTGGCATCAAGTTAATGCTAGCACCAAGATCGGCCAAGGCGAAGCATTCCTCCATATCTTGGATTGCAAAAGGAATCAAGAATTTACCGGGATCACCGACTTTTTGAGGTATGCGATTAAGATAAACCGACGAACAACTAGACAATTGGTGCAATTTCTCCTTCTTGTTCAACATACTCTTAAAGTTAGCGACAAATCGATGCATCATGACCAAAGCATCGGCGAAACTCACATTAAAGTGCAAATCACGAAACATTTTCATAAAAAGCTCAAATTGATAATTGTCGCGCTCTTGTCGTTTCTCCTTCCTAAGTCTTGATGGATAGGGCAAAGGTGGTGTGGTTTGAGGCATAGTAGGCTTAGCCTTTGGAATCTCGGGTTCCAATGATGGTAATGGGTCAACCGTAGGTGTGGCATGAGCGGTACTTCGTGGGATTGGGGCATGCTCCTTTTGGACCACCACCTCGGGTTCTTCCTCAATTGCTTCCTCCGTAGGAGCAATTGGTTGAGGAGTTGGTTCCTTAAGTGTCTTACCACTACGTGTGGTAATCACTTTCATCTCACCCTTAGGGTTGGATATGGTGTTTCTAGGAAGACCACTCGAAGACGGTTTACACATTATTGCCTCAAACATAGATGAGATTTTATCTTCAAAATTGGATTGCCTCAATACGGCCTCGGTTTGCCTTTTCTCCGCCTTAATCATCTCTTGTTTAATCTCGTGTTGCCCTTGTTCCATTTTTTGTTGGTTTTGTTGCAACCTAGTGACATTTCCTTCCATCTTGTTGGTGTGGATTTTTAGTTCATTAGCAAACTCATTTTTCAACTCTTTCTTCAAGTCGTTTTTAAACTCGGATCTTAGGCTAATGATTTCTCTTTGAATATTGTCAAACCTAGCATCATTCCCACTAGCATATTCAACAAACTCACTTGGAAGATCTTTCAATGTTTGTAAACTTTTGTTGTTATTTTGAAAATCATTTTTGTTTGAAACTTGATTATTAGCCCCTTGATTCCCATAGTTTCCCTTGTTGTAATTGTTTTTGAAACCAACTTGATTGTTGCGATAATTGTTGTTAGCATTTTGATTTGAACCAAAACCCGGTGGAGTCATTTGATTAGAGCGGGAAACTTGACCATTTTGGTTGTAATTTCCCGTGGCCGCGAAGGCACTCGAAGTGTTACCACCGTTGGTAATGCACTCGGAGAAATCATGACCTCCACCACAATACATGCAAGAAACCTCAACCGCTTTAGCCGTAGCGGGAGCACTTTGTTCACCAACTTTAAACTCAATCAAAAGCACTTTAAGCTTATCAAAAATCTTGTTTTCCAAGTTCGCCTCTATTTGGCAAGCATCGATGGTAGTAGACAAAGAAGGTGAAGCCGAAGACGAAGCCTTACGAACACTAGACGTGCTACGAGGACTATACACCTTAGATCTATTTTCAATTATCACCAAAGCTTCCTCAACCGTTTTACACAAAAAATTACCACCCGCGGCGGCATTCAAATAATCCCTTTCATGATCATTAAGTCCATTGTAAAACGTGTCAATTTGATGCAAGTCGGAAAAACCGTGATGAGGACATTCATGTAACATTTCCTTAAACCTATTCCAAGCCGTTGAAAAACTTTCATTAAATTCTTGTGAAAACTTTGAAATCTCGTTTTTCAAATGCGTAGTCTTAGAGGGCGGAAAAAATTGGTTCACGAACTTAGACACGAGATCCTTCCACGTCAATATAGAATTGGGTGGCTCTTTCTCTAACCAAATTTTAGCGGGCCCCGCTAAGGAATACGGAAAAAGCATCATCTTAATCGAGTCATTCGAGACATCCTTAAACTTGCAAGTGGCGGTAAGACGATTGAATTGGCGGATATGGTTGTGTGGATTGTACTTCTCATCACCACGGAATTTGTTGTTTTGGATCATCAACAACAAACCCGTTTTCACCTCAAAATTCTCCGCAAGGATAGCGGGAATCACAATAGCCTCTCCATAACCCTCGGTGGGTGCTTGAAGTAACTCCATCATAGTTCGATTCGCCATGGTTGGTGCTTCTCTTACAATGGGTTCGTCAATAGGAGACTCCTCACTAGAATTGTTTAGAGTGGGAGTTTTGTTCTTTCGTTTACGTGCACGTCTTGCTTGATTACGAGTTAGCATAAACGTCACGTACAACGAGGGGATGAGCAAAGAAGATTCTTTTTGGTGTTTTGTATTTTTTTAATTTTTTTGTGGTTTTTGATTGTATTAACCTTTTTGGATCTTGTGGAATGTATTAAGTAGACACAAATCTACAAATCTCCTCCTTAATCAAATCTCTTGATTAAAGAAGCCTCAAGGAATGAAAACGATCACGTGAAGTGAACGCCTTCGATGACTTTAGAACGTTGGTGGAACACCAAAACGTTCAAGAGGGTTTAATCAATGAAAACCAAGAAAATATATATGATATGTAATAATACTTTGGGCGGCAAAACCCTCGATTAGCTCTCAAAATCAAATACTCACAAGCAAGTGGGGAAACGAGGCGGCGCGAAGCACTTAAGAGCCTTTTTCCTTAGGATATATTTTATAATATCCGCCTTATACCCACCTTATAGTTTGTATTATAAAAATTAAGCTTCACGAAAGTATTTATCTATTTTTGCCTTTTTCTTTGGTTTGAGATTCGAATACAATGATTGGGTAATGACCTCCCAAGTCAAGGTTGTGATTTCTCACGTATTTGGAGTACTTGTGAATTTATTGTTCTACGTATACAATATAGTAATAGTATTCACACAAAAACCAAAAACCGATAATACGTATTAGTAGAGTGCTACTAATACCAATACTAATTATGGTTAGTATATAAAAACAACAATGCCAAATCAAAACACAACACGCCTCCCCGGCAGCGGCGCCAAAATGATAGTTGTAATTAGGGCAAGGTAATTAGGGCAAGTAAGCACGACGATTTAGGAAAACCGTGTGTAAATGACCCTAAAATGAGTTCGTTCTCAAGGAGCCTAGTGTGTTATGTGTGTAATGATTTGGATTAGATTTGTGATTATATTTTTGAGAAAGAAAAATAGAAATGAGATTAGAAGAGAATGACGGTTAAGAAGACGGATTAAACTAAGTCGAAAAAGGTATACACGTAAAGTCGTAAAAAGTACCAAAATTAAAATTTTACCCTAAAAATTCCTAAAAATTACTAAAAACCCACAATAATATTCTAAGAGTTTACAAAAATCCAAACTTGTTAAAACCTTTTAATTAATTAGATAATGACTTTTTAATGATAATTAAAGCCCTAAAAATCAAATTAATTATTAAAAAGCCCTAAACAAGATTTTAAAGTTTGTAAACCTCAAAAATACTCTAATTAAGCTAAAAAGTATTTTTCAAAATTTTAAAACCAATTAAAACTATTTTTAAGCAATTAAAAACTACTAAAATCAATTAAAACTTAAATTGATTCTAGAAAATAATTAAAAGACCTAAAAAATATTTGGAAAGTTGCAAAAATCCTAATTAAGTGTTTAGAACCTAGGAAAAATATAAAAACTTAGAAAATCAGACTTTTAATTTTTAATAATAAAATAATATTAAAATAATATTAAAAATCCAAAAATCATAAAAAATTCTAAAAACTTGCAAACTAGCTTAATTTAACCTAAATAACTCAGAAATGAAAGTGAAATTACCTAAATACCCCTATTGGGCCTAGAAAATGGACTAAACCCAAAACAATCCCTTATTGCGCCAAATTTAGGCCCAATAACAAAAAGTGTTCAAATTAAGCCCAAAAAGCACAGGTTGACTCAAAATTTGATTTTAAACAAGTTTTTCCAAAGGCCCAAAAGCTGAAAATGTGAAATAAGCTAACTTATAATAAGCAGCTTATTCTTAATGGGCTTTTTGGCCCATTAAGCTATAAGCTGATGCCATAAACTAAAAGTTGACACACAAGCTTATTTTGACCTAATAAAGACTTCTGCAAGAAGAAATTTGAAATAAGCCCAAGGAATAAGCCTGAAAATGCAATAAGCAATCTACACAAAACGACAAAATAGTCGTTTTTGAGTTCTAGGCCACCCCAAGTGCTGATTCAAGTTCCAAAAGCTTTTAAATGACTTAATTAAGCAAAATCAACAAAGAGTTTTCAGATAAGCACACTCAATAAGCTGGAAAATAAATAAGCACTTATGTAAAAAGTCAAAGTAGTTGGTTTTCTAGTGAAAAGTCAAAGTCAAAGTCCAATAAGCTCCAGACTACTTAAATGGGTCAAATAATGAAGACCTATCACAAAAATAAGTTGTTGCAAGTCTGGATAAGCTAGAATAGCTTATTGATAAGCTGATGACAAAATTGCACTAGCAGGGGCTAGTTTTTGGATGTTGAGCAGTGGAAACTTTTTCCACTGCTTGACTATTTTGACTTTTTGTCTTTAGTGACTTTTTTGGAGATTCAGATTACACAAAGGCACCCAAATGATCTTTGGATCAAAAGGAGTCAATCACAATCAAAATACACAATCACTAACACCCAATTGATACAGTTTAATCAATCAATCATCAGACATTGCACAAACATGAAACAATAAGCAGTTTAGGTTCAAAAAGCAATTTAAGCACAATTCAGCCAGCCAAATTCAACCAAATGCATAGACAAGCTATATTAAACTTAAATAAGCAAATCTAAACAAGTTTCATGCACTGATTCAAAGAATTAAGCAAGATTAAAGCCCTTAAAGTTACTGATGAACACTAACCAAAACTGATTTTTACTTTTGCTGATGTATTTGACACACAAGCCAAATTCAACACTTCAAATCTATCAAATAGGTTATATTGATGATGTTTTAACAGTTTTTATCCCTAAACATGCATAAACTCTAGGTTTTCCCAAAATTCTAGGTCAAAAAACAGTCAACTCAACAAGATATAGCAATTTGTTTGATTCAAGGTTTCAAACTCAGAAACTTGCAGCAAAACACTCTCAAACAAAGGTATAACAGATACCAAGCATAAACAACACAATCCAACAACACAATAACAAGTTGCAAGCAAAAACCAGTAGACCCAAACACCCCTTAATCTTTTCAAAATCAAAATTTTCCAAGGCAAAGTGAGATTTAAGGCTACCCAAGCATCAATTAACACTAAAACAAGTAAGATAAACAGATTCAAGCAAGATCAAGCAACAAAATTCACAAGAACACAAGTTTCATACAAATATCACCAAAAATCATGAATTTAAGCAGATTTTGAGATTGAGTATGCAAACCTCATGGATGTACATCCACACCCACGAATTTTGAGCTTATGTGCTAGCAAGAACAAGCACAAGCTTCCACAATAAGCCTGCTAAGATTGAACAAGGTTAAAGCACAAGAACATAAAAATCAGAAACTTCAAAAAATCTTGATTGATGCAAACTTGTTACCCCACACTTGATTATCCCCAAGTTATAAGCCTCACAACACCTTAACTAACTCAGTTAGGATGCTATGATCAGCCCTATAACCCAAGAATTCCAAGATTGGAACAAGACTTAGCAAAATATCAAGAATGAGGAAAATTGCAAACTTTTGCAACCTCCAAGTGAAAACAGGTTTTAACTTCTAAAACTAACAAGCATATAACAATATCAAGCAGTAAATAAGATTGGCCAATGACTTTTCTTTAATGCTTCAAACACAATTTCATTAAAACTGAAATGGGATTTACAGAAGTTGAACAAGGGAAAAATCAAAAGCAAACTGAAATGTTGTGGCCTAAATGGCTTTATATAGAGCCTTACAAGTTCTACAAAGCTAAAAAACGTGTAAACCCTAACTACTGAAGTCCCAATTTTGCCCTTGAGAACTTTTGGCATCTTCTTGAATCATGTGACTTGTTTTGGCTGTTTGTTGAAGCTGGCATGTGTGAGTGTATCCAAGGGCTCCCATTAAGCTTAGAAAGTAAGCATCAATCTCACACGTTGGATGGCTGGTGGTTTTTGGCAGTATCCCCCTTTTGTGTAGCAGGGGAATCTCATGTGGGGCAAGGGGGTGATGAGGTGTCCATGTTTAAGGTTGGGATGTGATTAAGGGATCATTAATCACTAATCTGGAGCAGATGGGGTTTTAATTAGAACACAATTAGGAAAACCCAATTATGTTCTTGAGATAAATAGTGCTATGTTTAATCCAGATTAGGGTGATTAATTTTTTAAAAATGTGTTAAGGCGCCAATGTTTGGTTAATTAATAAACCAGGGGTGAGTGGGATCTGATGTGGAGGCAGGGAAGAGTATGATTGGTGTAGGTGGTGAGTGGGGTGAGGTGGCACAAGCTGGTTGGTTAAGGTAAGTATTATGTCTGGCCCCTTTTACCCCCTTGTCTTTGCAAATCTTGTCTTTTCACTTTAAAAAGCTAACAACGCCCAATCTAGTCTTATCAACTTTTGCACTTTTGCATTTTTGGCCCAAAAACTTTAACAAAGTGAATTCAGGGGTAATTCTTGCCATTTTTGAATTCTTCAAGGGCTGATTTGGCATTTTGATGATGGATAATGGTCTTGACTTGTATAATGAGCATTTTGGAGGACTGAAATTGCCAAGTCATAATGATTGAGGGACCATTTTTGCCAAATCTTCAAAGTTGAGGGTCTTTTTTGTAATTTTGGGATTTTCAAAGGACCAAACTTGTCATTTCTTGTACTTTGAAGGACTTCATGATATATTTGACTTTGTGGATGATATTGGTTGACAATTTAGCTTTGTTGAGGGGCTAAACTTGCCAATTCTTCAAAGTGGAGGGCCCTTTTTGTAATTTTGACAAACTTTAGGGACCAAACTTGTAATTATGAGGATACAAGGGTATAAAGTGTCAATTCTTCCATATTGGAGGACCCTTCTTCATAATTCTTCACATCTTCAAGGGTTGATCTTGGGAAAGTCTTCATTAGGGCTTGGTTCATTGTGCGGCTTCGTTTCCCGTGTTCGTTTTTGCATGATTCTTGTGATCTTTTGTCATTTTCTCAATATTCGTACCTAAAATACACAAGCAACAAACACAAGCATATATATGGGTATTTTGATGATATTTAATGCATTTTAAGCCCTATTTGGAAGATGAGACTATGTATAAAAGCAGTCTCATCAGTACCTATGTTCCTTTTATAGAGTAAGGAACCCTAGAAACCTTAGAATATTCTATAAAGATAACTATATCACAGACGATATATTATCAATATTCTAACTATTAAGTATATCACATAATATATACTCTAACTATAACTATGACATATCTTATACAAAGATATATTCGTTCTAATCAATATAGCAGTACTTACTTTATAAATAGCATTACTTACTATGTACCGCGTTAACACTAACGGTACTTGAAAGATACTAACAGTACTTAAATTACACTGACGGTACTTGACACTTAACAATAATTCCCAACAGCGAGACTTACTCCTATCTCTTCTCATTAGTTGACAAGAATAAAATAGGATCATAATCGAATAATGGTCGATTGTATTTAAACTCACTTTTAATATTTCATTATCCTAACCCGGTTCAGAAATCATTGAAAGATAACATATTTTGTATATCTAGAGTACTTTTGTCTATAGCTACCAAAATAAATGACATCTTGCACTTGTCATGATGTATGAGTTTAAACCGCAAAGAATAAAGAATTTACTAGCACTTTGCTAGGTATCTTTCTTGGACTCTTGTTATTACTTAAAGTGCTAAATACCCTTGTGGCTATGTAGACGATAAAGGAGGAATTGCATGCTAAATAGTCAAGTTAATTGAAAGCATTAACGGCTAGTCCCTCATCTACACAAGTAGAATTTCACATACTTTGCTCAAATACCTAAGTACATATATACTTGTAGGCATTTTTCAGAGATAAGGAAGTCAATAAATTGTTTTTTGCTTTCTACTGATGATGTAATATTTATTATGTTGATAAATTCAGTGGGAGTGTTGCAGTTTATTACTAAAATAATATCATTGTAATATTGTAAATTTCAGTGGGAGCTACAAAATTTATTTTCTTGTTTAGTCACCTGTATTATTTCGAACTTGTTTTGAAATATTTATCACTTCCAAATATGAACGACCATTGCTTAAAGGAAAATTACATTTTATTTTATAAGATAACACGCTTTCTTTCTGATGTTGCCTTATGACACGTTATCTATAAAATAATAATCCACCATTCTTTATTTAAAGTTATGGTTCTAAATCTACTTATAATATCCATGACATTATCATAATGTTTACACAATCAACCACATGTTGTATTGCTTGTCTTCATAATATGATGTTGTGTCTTACACAAGTGGGAGAAATTGCAAAGTGTGTGCAAGGAACAACATAGGATTAGTTTCATTTGACCAAAAGGTAAGGAAGCTAATAATTCTACTAGGACTTGAACACACAAGATGTTTGTTGTCCTACTACATTCAAATGTCATGATATAGTGAGAAGTTGCTTCAACATTTTTACTACATGTTTAGTAAATATAATTATGGTTAAGATATAATAATTATAATTTTGAAGTATAAAAATTAACTTGAAATTACTATGAACTCAAGAGTTTGCGTTCATGATTACTTTAGTTAGTATAATTATGGTTTCTTGATAACACATAATTATAAAGTCCTTGAATTACTCACCGACTTATAACATAAAGTATGTAGTAAAATAGTTATGTCTTCTTGTTAACACATAAAAATAAGATCTTTGAATTATTCAAAGACTTATAATGTATACTTGATATGGTATGTTTTCTTGTAAACACATGAACCTATAATTCTTGAACTACTATGTCTTTTTGTAAGCACATGGTTCTCGCATTCTTCAAGAAATATACATTATAGCATGCGCTTTGATTTAAAATACGGATATTATAATTTGGCATGACCCAATTGACAAATATTTAATCCAAATAGTATTAAGTTATCTATGGAATTCTGATGTAGCCTCACAATTCCAATACTCATAGAATACGAAAATATTATGGTATGTTCAAAGAGTTGAAACAAACTATATTCGTATAGTTTGATTTATGATAGCTTTAATTATTCTACCTCCATGACCTATAATAACTGATTTTTTTTGGTTGGTTAATAAAAGGTTTTTGCTTGCAAGATCTCTCTTTGCGTTGCTCGTACCCAATTGATATATATCGTTGTTTCGTTCTCGGTATCTTCTCGAATCGATCACGGTCAAAAGTGGAATAGTTGTAATTGGTGACTAATAGGGGGAGCTTTGGTCTAAATCTACTAAATTGATAAAGGCAAGCAATAATAAAACTAAACTAGAAGCTATAAATTCAAACTTCAAATGAACAGTAGAAAATACCTTGATGGAAAAATAAAACTGCTCCAACTGAAACTGCTCTATACGGAATGTTTCTTGCTATGCGGAATGATTTTATTTATTCGGAATCTTTCCTTTACTCGGAATGTTTAAGCTACTCGGAAAGTATGGCTATTCGGAATATAGTTGCTATGCGGAAAGATGACTTCTATTCGGAATAATGGGACTATTCGGAATATAATATTCCGAATAGAGGAAATTGAAATCGGCTTATGCGGAATACTTTAAAGAAAATCCCTATTCGGAAAGAATGAAATGTTCCGAATAACCAAAATGATAAAACCCTACTCGGAATGTTGGAATGTTCCGAATAACACAAAATTCAAACCCTTACTCGGAATAAATGGAAGTTCCGAATAGGCAAGAAAGGAAAATCCCTATTCGGAATAATGGAATGTTCCGAATAGACAAGAAATGAAACCCCTTACTCGGAATAATAGAGAATTCCGAATAGATACCACCCCAGATTCCCTATTCGGAATCTGGGCAAGATCAGAAACTTGGAACGAATACAGTGAGCTACGAATTTGTCCAAATCGGACTCAACGAAACACAAGAGTTTTACCAAATTGACCACAAATCATCTACTAACTACAATGATCAAATCCCAATCATAAAAACACCAATTCAACAACTTTTTAGAATCAAACTAGAACCAAATAGAACTTAAGAACTTGAAAGAAAAAGATGAAGAAGAACAAGATGAATCAAAAGATTAAAGGAAGGATTGTATTAATGATTTAAGGTTCAACAAACAAATTCAAGGATCAAACTTACAAGATTTAAGAAATCAAACTAAAAAGAAAACCACTCCTTAAGGGAGATGGTTCCTAAGAACTAGGAAAACTAAAAACTGGAAAAAGAAGAAGAGAGAGAGTCGTGTGTGTATTGGGAGGAGTATTTATAGGCTTCTCCCTTGGTTGGTGAGTGGGCTTTCTTCCCTTCTTTTTGTCTTCTCGTCTTTTTAGAAAAGTTGACGTTTTCGATTCTGATTCGGGATTTGTCGTCGATTAAATTCAACTCGTCTTTTAATTTCTTCGTTAAATAGACTTGAGTTTCTTCGACATATGTAAATCTTCCGTCTTTGATCCTTTTCTTCGATAAATCTTCAGATAGGCCCATTGACTTCAAATCTTTTGCATCTCTTGGACAATGGACTTCGTCTTCGGTCTTTTTCCTTTATAAAACCCGTGCAATCCCATGTTTTCTCCAATATTTATCCGGTTGGCTCTGAAAACATAACAAACACACAAACCACGCATAATTCCAAACAAATGACATTAAATACGCGTTTTGGTCTTGTTTTTGCAAGAAATAAGTGGTAGAAAAGATGGGTGTTTACACACCTATCAAATCCCCTACACTTAACCATTGCCATGCCCTCATGCAATGCTTAGTGATAAAGCAACATTACACTTTTCTCATAATTAATTAACCTTGGCCTTATTCAAATACTACTAAACTAAAAGAAATTTAAAGCAAACAGAAGAATAGAACATAACTATGTGGAAATAACTCGTAAAGAGATCGAGGACTTACATTAGGGCTTTTGGTGCTGCGAAGATTTATCACCCTCCAGTTTTACGTTCCCCAAACTAAGCTTAAAAACGAGATCATTGTTATTATAAGTTAGCAATTCAAACACTTACACACATGGCTTAATTAAATGCTAAGACTCCCTTATTCCTAGGTGTATCTCTTATATTTTATTTTTGTCTTAGAATGATCATGAAGATGCATTTTTGGACTTATTTTGATAGTTCATTTAGGCTGAAAGCAAAGTAGGACGATTTGATCAATAGTTAGCTAAAGGACAAAATCTCTTAAAACTGCTTCTCGGGATATCAGAAAGTTCATATCTTGGCATAACTTGGTTCACGATTTGAGACCTCTCTCGGGCCGATATTTGGCATGTACTTCATACTTCATATCTTCGAGAGACGTTCTTGAGATAATGGTCTTCTCATCATAATAGAGTTTCTTCACTTTGGAGACTTTTGAGGGGTACTCCAACTTTGTTGACCACGACTTCATGATTATTTCTTCAATCTCTAATTGGGATTTTGAGATACAACGATCCGCCTCCTTTTCGGACTTGGATCTATTTATCCTCATACCTTGTTAGGGTCTTTTCGGATAAACTTCTCCATCATCTTTGTGGGAGTTGATTGCTTTTCGTCGTGAGTCTTGATCCTTCATATTGATTTTGGGAATAATGCTTTTCACATCACTTTTGGATCTTCAGCAATAAAATTGAATCCTCATGCCTTGTTAGGGCCTTTTCGGACTCGCCAATCTTCGCGCCCCGCTTCATAAGTTATGCCTTGGCTATGAACTCTCGTCATTACCGAGCAACTTTTAAACGATCTTGGGCTAGAAGCTAAGTAACCTTTCAAATCGTACGACCTTACTTATTGCAGATAAATTATTAGCAAGTGATGGGAGAATAGGCAAATAATTACACCAAGTGAGCTTGTGCAAGAATACCGACTTATAATCGACTCTATCATTTCTCGTCCTCCACAATTTAAAATCTCAAGGAATGAGACTCGTGGATGCTTAGCCTAATAAACCAATTAAGGTCTACATGGTTAAGGATACTAGCTAGAATAAACTTGGATAAGTCTATTCGGGTTGAGTCAAAATAAACGCAACGGGCCTAATATGTCAAAGACTTCTAAACTAGCTACACCATTTTATTAATATTTTTGTCTTTATTGCGGGATATATACATATGAAAGCAACGATAAAAATTTAAAATTTACGACAAAATGGCCAAAGTTGATTAAAAATTTGAAAAATGTTGAAAAGTATGATTTTCCGGTTAAATGAAGGCATTTTCATGGAAAAGTCCACTTAAAACTTCGATAGAAGTCTCCCCTACACTTAAGATAAACATTGTCCTCAATGTTTAAGCATGTGGGAAGGGTCTCCCCTACACTTATGACATTGTGCACGTTGGTTAACTCAAGTTAAGGAAAAGACGACTAAAGTGATCAATTTCAAATGTGAGTATGAAGAAAATTGAATCACGATAGTTGAGAGATAGAACCAGATTTCGGATAACATGGGATCACGGTTCTTCAAAGATTCCAAGAGTGCAATAATCCCTGTAATCACATCACCATCCAAAAACAAGCAACCTATATAGCTCCCCCTACACTTATGATGAAAAACGGGAAAGGGGGATAGATACCCGGGTTGCCTCCCGAGGAGCGCTTGTTTTTGTTTACCGAGTCGCGAGCCTGACTCGGTCCCGAACTAATTTAAGGGAAACGTAGTGAGGGATGGAATCATCGCCTTGGGGATGTCCTCACCAACGTACAACTTCAAACGCTGGCCATTCACCTTGAAGTTAGGCCCATTTGGCTGAGAAAGCTCAATGGTACCATAGGGAAAGACATTGGCGATGGTGAATGGACCAGACCAGCGGCTCTTCAACTTGCCTGAGAAGATCTTCAACCGAGAGTTAAAGAGTAAGACTTGATCACCAACGTTGAACTCTCGGTTCTTGATTTTGGCATCGTGGATAATCTTGGTCTTCTCCTTGTAAATCAATGAGTTCTCGTAAGCTTGATTCCTCAATTCTTGAAGCTCGTTGAGTTGAATCTTCCGAAAATCACCGGCTTTGTTGATGTCGAAGTTAGCCCACTTCAAGGCCCAGTATGCCTTATGTTCCAGCTCGATGGGGAGGTGGCAGGCTTTCCCGTACACAAGACGATAAGGTGTACAACCAATCGGCGTCTTATAGGCGGTACGGAAAGCCCACAGAGCATCATCAAGTTTATCGGCCCACGAGGCACGATGCTCTCCCACAGTACGTTCCAAAATTCTCTTCAATCCACGGTTGGATATCTCGGCTTGACCGTTGGTTTGAGGATGATAGGCGGTGGAAAGACGGTGATTGACACCGTACTTAGCCATGACTCTTGCAAATTGATCGTTGCAAAAATGAGTCCCGCGGTCACTGATAATAGCACGAGGAACACCGAAACGAGCAAACAGTTGTTTCAAGAAATTACAAACCACCCTCGCGTCGTTAGTGGGTAAAGCTTTTGCTTCAACCCATTTAGAAACGTAGTCGACAGCGACAAGAATGTATTTGTTGCCTTTAGAAGACGGGAATGGCCCCATAAAGTCGATGCCCCATACATCAAAGATTTCACATTCTTGTATGAAATTTTGAGGCATCTCATCTTTATGTGTGATCTTGCCTTGTTTTTGGCAAGCATCACAATGTTTAACCATCTCGTGAGCATCACGATAAATGGTTGGCCAATAGAATCCTGAGTCAAACACTTTTTTGGCGGTGAAGTTGGGACCAAAGTGACCACCGGTGGGTCCTTTGTGGCACGCTTGGAGAATATCAAAAGCTGCCGGTCCGTCAACACATCGACGAATAATCAGGTCAGCGCATTGTTTGAATAGAAAAGGGTCCTCCCAAAAGTAAGTCTTAACGTCGTTCAAGAACTTCTTCTTTTGTTGGGATGTTAACCCTTGTATGAGAACACCACCCGCTAAGTAGTTTGCAATATCGGCAAACCACGGGGTGCCATCAAGATTGGGATTGATAGACATTAAGGTTTCAAGGGGAAAAGAGTCATTGATCTCTTTGTTCGAGTGATCCCCTTGATATGGATCCTCAAGTCTGCTCAAATGATCCGCGGCCAGGTTTTCAGCACCCTTCTTGTCACGAATTTCAATGTTGAATTCTTGAAGGAGTAAAACCCAGCGGAGAAGTCTTGGCTTGGAATCATTCTTAGTCATCAAGTACTTCAACGCGGAATGGTCCGTGTATACGATGGTGGTGGATAAAACAAGATAGGGGCGAAATTTCTCAAAAGCATAGACAACAGCTAAAAGCTCTTTTTCGGTTGTCGTATAATGCAGTTGAGCCCCTGTCATGGTTTTGCTAGCGTAGTGGATTGGTTGGAAGTGTTTATTCACTCTTTGGCCCAAAACCGCACCAATAGCAAAGTCGCTAGCATCGCACATCAATTCAAAAGGCAGCTCCCAATTAGGGGTAACCAAGACCGGTGCCTTAGTCAGCTTATCCTTGAGAAGATTGAATGCTTCGAGACACTCTTTAGAAAAGATGAAAGGAGTATCTTTTTCCAAGAGGTGGGTCATCGGGCGAGCGATTTTAGAGAAATCCTGAATGAATCGTCGATAGAAGCCCGCATGACCCAAAAAACTTCTCACACCCTTCACGGTTGAAGGTGGAGGTAATTTGGCTATGACATCAACTTTAGCACGGTCGACTTCAAGACCGGCTTTAGAGATTTTGTGTCCTAGCACAATGCCTTCTTTTACCATAAAATGGCATTTTTCCCAATTCAGAACAAGGCGAGTGTCTTCGCACCGCTTAAGCATGCGTTCCAAATTGGCAAGGCAAGCAGAGAAGGAATCCCCGAAGACCGAGAAATCATCCATGAAGACTTCCATGGTTTGCTCAACCATGTCATGGAAGATAGCCAACATGCACCTTTGGAAAGTCCCGGGGGCATTGCATAAGCCAAAAGGCATTCTTTTGTAAGCAAATGTGCCATAGGGACAAGTGAATGTTGTTTTCTCTTGATCTTGGGGATCGATGGGTATTTGAAAATAACCCGAGAAACCATCCAGAAAGCAGTAATATTCATTACCAGCTAGACGTTCAAGCATTTGGTCCATAAAAGGTAGAGGGAAATGATCCTTTCTCGTGGCATCATTGAGTTTGCGGTAGTCTATACAAACTCTCCACCCAGTAACGAGACGGGTAGGAATTAACTCGTTGTTTGCATTGGGCACAACGGTGATTCCGCCTTTCTTAGGCACACAATGGACTGGACTGACCCATGGTGAATCCGAAATAGGGTAAATCATACCCGCCTCAAGAAGTTTGATAACCTCTTTTTTGATGACGTCATGGATTTTAGGATTCACCCTTCTTTGGCTTTGAATAGTGGGCTTAAAGTTGTCCTCCATGAGAATTTTATGTGTGCAAAAGTGAGGATCAATTCCGCGGATGTCGGAGATTTT
This sequence comes from Glebionis coronaria, assembly GCA_025667525.1. NCBI lineage: Eukaryota > Viridiplantae > Streptophyta > Magnoliopsida > Asterales > Asteraceae > Glebionis > Glebionis coronaria. The sequence continues at coordinate 178,776,450 of CM046874.1, forward strand.
CCAAGCGATAGCGCGTTTATGCTTCTTCAACACTGCAACAAGTCGGGCTTTTTCGTCTTCTTTCAGATCCTTTGCGATGATGACCGGTAACTTCTCGTCGTGTTCTAGGAAAACGTACTCAAGATGAGGCGGTAGGTCCTTAAGCTCGAGAGTAGGAGGATCCTCAATAGATGGTGAAACTAACGATGGATCATCATTAGTCACCTCTTTAGGATCAGGAGGAGAGAATGGGTCCTCATTGAGAAGTCTCTCAATAGTACGAATATCTTCATCCCAATTGGTGGACGAATTATCATACTTAATATCGAGAGGACCCAGGCTAGCTTCGAACTCATCTAAGTCACTTTCTCCAAAAGGAGTAAATGCTGGAGCAATTGAGGCAACGGTCTCAACAATGGGTAGAGAAGAGAGAGTACTTTTGCAAGCATTATAAAAATGTTCTTCACAAGCCTCATCGAGAACATCAATAGCATTAACACTCTCATATGAATAAGGTTGCTGAGAAATCTTACCCATGTTGAAGACAATTTGATCGTCACCAACTCTCATGATTAATTCGCCGGCGGCTACATCAATGAGAGTGCGACCGGTCCTCAAGAATGGACGTCCAACGATTAATGGAACACGAGGGTCCATCTCGTAGTCAACGACGACAAAATCAGCCGGGAAGGTGAATTTATCAACGCCAACAAAGACATCTTCGGCTATCCCCACTGGATAAGCAACCGTTCGGTTGGCTAATTCCAAAGTCATTCGTGTGGGGACTAGCTCGGAGAGAGATAATTGCTTCCAAACACTTAAAGGCATTAAGTTTATACTGGCACCTAGATCAGCTAGGGCCATGCAATTCTCTACTCCCGGGAAGTTGCAAGGAATCAAGAAGCGACCCGGATCACCAAGTTTGGTGGGCAATTTCCTTAAGAGCACTGCGGAGCAGTTCTCATTAAGTTGGGTCTGAGCAATGTCAAGAAGCTTTTCTTTATCACTTAGAAGATCTTTAAACATCTTAGCATATTTGGGCATGTGAGCGAGAGCCTCGGCAAAGGAGATGTTAAAATTCAGTTGTTTAAACATTTTTAGGAAGTTTGAAACTTGAATATCATCCTTGCTCTTTTGCTTCTCTTTCCTCAACCTTGAAGGATAAGGTAGATTGGATGAAGAAGAAGGCTTTAAAGGGAGAGGATCACTCACAACCACGGGTGGTGGGGAAATGGGGATAGAAGGTGAAGGAGGTGGAGAAAGTTGCTCTTTTTCCTTGTTCACAATCACGGGTGGAGGTGTAGGAAGCTCGGGTTCCATATAACCTTTTCCACTACGAGTGGTGATTGCTTTCATCTCCCCTCTTGGATTTGCAACGGTATTACTCGGAAGAGTACCCGAAGAAGAGGGTTGATTACCTTGGATGAGCGAACCAATCATATCACGAAGGTGAAGATCTTGATTATTGAAAGAGTTTTGCATGTTGGTATTAATAGCATCGCTATGTTTGGCCATATCATTCCTTAGCTCGGCTCGAATATCGCTTCCTTGTTTCACCATGTCATTCTTCAAGTTGACAAACTGACTCTGAAGATTCGTCACCATCTCACGATTGGTCTTCATGAACGACTCGACGTCGGGATTCACTGCCATCGGTTGATTGAGAGGTGGAACTTGGTAAGCTTGAGAATTTCCTTGAGTTTGGTAGGTATTTCTTTGGGACGGATATTGGTTTTGAGCACGAGGTTGGGATTGGTTGTTTCGGTTATAGTTTTGTTGTTGGGTTTGGTTTGCAGGAGGGAAACCGGGAGGTGCAAGATAATTGTTAGAACGATAACTTAGCAAACTACGGTCTCCTTGAGGGCGAGCTTGATAGCCTCCCGTGGGATATGTACCGTATGCTGCGTTAACGTTTTCAGAATAATTGCCTTGAGTGGAAGGACAATCATTATAAGAATGAGGACCACCACATGTGTCACAAGACATAGCAACGGCTTTAGCTTGTTGAAAGTGGTTTGTGGCCATGGTCATGAAATTTTTGTTCATTTCAGCAAGTTGTCGAGAAATTTCAGACATTTCAGGATTGGAGGTAGTAGAAGAAACATTGACTCTCGAGTTAGATCTTGAGGATGCGGATGAATCCCAATTCTTGTGGTGAGTAGTCATGTTTTCAATCAACTCTCGACACTCCTCTGGTCTCCTTTTCATAAAAGTACCACCGGCGGCGGCATTGATCGTGTCACGATCACGAAAGGTGAGACCATTGTAGAAGGTGTCAATGAGAGTGACGGGGAGCATATTGTGATTAGGACAGCGGTCGATCAAATCATTGTAACGTTCCCAAGCATCGAAAAGCGATTCATCATTCTCTTGCATAAATCCACTGATTTGGTTACGAAGGCTAGTGACCATGGATGGGGGAAAGTAGCGCGATAAAAAGCGTTGAGTCATGTCGTTCCACGTATGAATAGAATTCTTAGGAAGACGGTCAAACCATTTTTCGGCGTGGTGAGAAAGCGAGTGTGGAAAAAGTTGAAGGCGAAGGTCATCCATAGAAACACCGGGAGATTTCATGCTTTGGGTAATAGTGATGAATTTGTCGAGGTGTTTGTTGGCATCATCATCCGGAATTCCACGAAACGGGTTCGTTTGTACTTGTTGTATCATGTGATGCTTCAACGAAAACTCCTGAGCCGTGACATGCATCGGTGCAATCGGGCCTCCACGTCCGTTCATTGTGGGTTGACATAGCTCCTCCATGGTTCGTAAGTCAGGTGGATTATTCATATTTGGGTGGGGTGGGTTATTATTATTATTATTGTTTTGGGGGGGTGGAATATTATTGTTGTTGTTGTGTACACCTGCCATGTCTAATTGTTCGAGAGTCTCGGGCTCTGAATAAGACGTGGATCGAGTACGCATACACTAAAAAGAAAATGCAAGAGAAAATATTTTTGGTTTTTATAGGTTTTATATTGTTTTTGTATTTATTGAAAATTTTATATTTTTATGGATTTTTGAAAATTTTTGTGCTTGAAAATAACGTTCCCGAAAGAACGGATCCCAAAATCCAATTTTTCTCACAAGAAATCGTTGATCCTTACGAAAAGAGCCGGCAGCGGCGCCATTTTAATAACTGATTTTTTTTGGTTGGTTAATAAAAGGTTTTTGCTTGCAATATCTCTCTTTGCGTTGCTCGTACCCAATTGATATATATCGTTGTTTCGTTCTCGGTATCTTCTCGAATCGATCACGGTCAAAAGTGGAATAGTTGTAATTGGTGACTAAAAGGGGGAGCTTTGGTCTAAATCTACTAAATTGATAAAGGCAAGCAATAATAAAACTAAACTAGAAGCTATAAATTCAAACTTCAAATGAACAGTAGAAAATACCTTGATGGAAAAATAAAACTGCTCCAACTGAAACTGCTCTATACGGAATGTTTCTTGCTATGCGGAATGATTTTCTTTATTCGGAATCTTTCCTTTACTCGGAATGTTTAAGCTACTCGGAAAGTAGGGCTATTCGGAATATAGTTGCTATGCGGAAAGATGACTTCTATTCGGAATAATGGGACTATTCGGAATATAATATTCCGAATAGAGGAAATTGAAATCGGCTTATGCGGAATACTTTAAAGAAAATCCCTATTCGGAAAGAATGAAATGTTCCGAATAACCAAAATGATAAAACCCTACTCGGAATGTTGGAATGTTCCGAATAACACAAAATTCAAACCCTTACTCGGAATAAATGGAAGTTCCGAATAGGCAAGAAAGGAAAATCCCTATTCGGAATAATGGAATGTTCCGAATAGACAAGAAATGAAACCCCTTACTCGGAATAATAGAGAATTCCGAATAGATACCACCCCAGATTCCCTATTCGGAATCTGGGCAAGATCAGAAACTTGGAACGAATACAGTGAGCTACGAATTTGTCCAAATCGGACTCAACGAAACACAAGAGTTTTACCAAATTGACCACAAATCATCTACTAACTACAATGATCAAATCCCAATCATAAAAACACCAATTCAACAACTTTTTAGAATCAAACTAGAACCAAATAGAACTTAAGAACTTGAAAGAAAAAGATGAAGAAGAACAAGATGAATCAAAAGATTAAAGGAAGGATTGTATTAATGATTTAAGGTTCAACAAACAAATTCAAGGATCAAACTTACAAGATTTAAGAAATCAAACTAAAAAGAAAACCACTCCTTAAGGGAGATGGTTCCTAAGAACTAGGAAAACTAAAAACTGGAAAAAGAAGAAGAGAGAGAGTCGTGTGTGTATTGGGAGGAGTATTTATAGGCTTCTCCCTTGGTTGGTGAGTGGGCTTTCTTCCCTTCTTTTTGTCTTCTCGTCTTTTCAGAAAAGTTGACGTTTTCGATTCTGATTCGGGATTTGTCGTCGATTAAATTCAACTCGTCTTTTAATTTCTTCGTTAAATAGACTTGAGTTTCTTCGACATATGTAAATCTTCCGTCTTTGATCCTTTTCTTCGATAAATCTTCAGATAGGCCCATTGACTTCAAATCTTTTGCATCTCTTGGACAATAGACTTCGTCTTCGGTCTTTTTCCTTTATAAAACCCGTGCAATCCCATGTTTTCTCCAATATTTATCCGGTTGGCTCTGAAAACATAACAAACACACAAACCACGCATAATTCCAAACAAATGACATTAAATACGCGTTTTGGTCTTGTTTTTGCAAGAAATAAGTGGTAGAAAAGATGGGTGTTTACACACCTATCAACCTATCAAGGTTAGAAAATTGCGTGTGTCATTGATACACTTAATATAGTTCAGACCTAGAAGGTATTCAAGACAACCCACAAATTGAAAACCCCTAATTTATTAGGGATCTTCGGTTGTTTCACTCAAACCAATCTAATCCTAAAACCTCTTGGGGTTTTCGATTTTCCTACACTTCCTTGTTAGACGATTGTAGTGTTGGTGTTCCTCCTAGCTTGACGTAACACAAACCTTTCCAAGGTTATTGGTTAAAGGTGATGCAAGAATTAGGGTTTATACTACAAACCCTAATTAGGGTTCTTGGGAGAAATCCCAATATGTCTTGATTAAAGTTCTTTAATTTGTTAATAACTTATGAAGCATACTATTAGCAAACTTGAGATAAGAATTTAAAATGTGTTTTTGTAGTCTCTCTATTAAGAACAGTTTATTGTTGCTTAAATACTTAGTATTTAGAGAATGATCTCTACTTACAAAAGTAAGTGGGAGTTATAACAAATCTTAAAGATATTAAAGAGCAAAATACATAACCTTCAAAATCCATTTGTTGATGTCATATTTTGGTTAAGCATGAAAATGTCAAACCAAAAAAAATGTTACTCTCATTCGTATATCCGCAAGGATGCCTCATCACTTGATTGATATTTTAATATTAATGCTAAGGAATATAAGTTAGGAGATTTTTGTAATCCACTAACTGCTAGGATATGTTATCATATCTTAAATTTGATAAATGTGTTAGAACTATGAGTGATAAAATGCAGTCCTTAAAGGGAAAATCAATCTTTTGAATTTGATTGATGTTTCTCCTAATTATAAACCTATGAGGTTGGAAGGAGTTTCTTTTAAAGAAAGACTCACAAGGACTAATAATAGGAAGCTTTTAATTATACTCAAGCAATTGACTATGATTAAATCATTCTTCTCTACATCATTGATTAAATAAAGATAATTCATTGTCATACATGTTTCCATATATATGAAATATGTCAATTAAACTTTATATTTCTCCTTTATGATTACCTTTTAGCGAGGATGGTGTATAATCAAAAGGTTTACGAGTCTATGAAATCTTTATTGAGTATACAAGATAAATAATCCAAGTATGGATTATATCATGCATCTAGGAGCTAAATCTAGATTTTAATTACAATATGATTTTGTTTAAATTTAGATAGTTTTGAGTATACTTGACATTAAGTGGGAGCACTATGTTTTTCCTTTAAGATTCATATGTTGCATAACATATTGAATATATCTTTCCATCTAAACTAGATGATAATCCTTAAGATTGGAATGAAACTTCATTTGAGAATTTATGGAATAAAACAAATGACTTTGGAATAGATGTTTATTGAAATAAGCATATGCGGTAATTAAGTCCAACACACTGCAATACATCATTGAAGCAAGTCTTGAATGATATATTTCACTAGACATAATTTATTACATGAATGGAAACCTTATGTTTTTAACTAAGGATTCATTATGAATATATGTGTATATGACTTGTTGTCACTTTTTTACAAGAGCAAAGTGAGATGAAAACAACATTATCTAATTGAGATTATTTAGGTTATTGTTAACACAAATGTTTATGAATTATAAAGCATAGCGTTGTATGTGTACAATGATGCTAGAGGATAATCAGTTCTAGTAAAATGAGATTTTCTTATTGATGATAAATCTGCTAAACTAGACGTGCTCACAATGAGCATTGTTGCATTACACATTAAGTAATAAGAATACTTTACATTTTAAGAAACTGTAAAGATGACTGTCAGTATATCGTTGATTTCAAATACGTTATACAAGGTATGACGATATCCCCTACTATGAAACTTGCAATAGTATGAGCATGTAAGAAAAGACACTCATCTTGTTTTTCAAATCTTTCATAATTTGTGAAATTTGAAACAAGTATTCGGTAAGTTTACTTAAATGACTATTTAGCATTCTTGTAAAGAAAAGTTGAGAATGTTGGAAACATTTGACTTCAACTTGCTAAATTAGTTTCATGCAATCTATTTTAGTATTTGGATAATTGGGATTGTAAGACAGTTATTATTTTCTGATAAATAAAGATACTTGACATTTGCATTCATTCATATAATTACTGCTGTCCTATATTTGTATGTTTAAATCCTTGAATATTTGATTATTCTAAATATATCCATTATCGGTTAGCAATATGGGAATATTGTCTACATTAAGACAAATGTGAGTGTTGGTTATATTCGTTGAATATAAAGATGGTTCCCACCAAACTCATGTGTTATTCATAACGGATGCATATTGGACACCCCGAACTTTCAAATCGTTACTTTTGGATTCTTGTCATGAGTAAGATTTTGAAAATGGTGATTAAGTCGTCCTTAGACTTGAGATGCAAACAAGTTTGTGCATGTGTGAATATCACTTCTTGATTATATGTTAAACGCTATCTCGCAAGCGGTAGTTATAAAGGTTATAGTTGGAAGTGTTGTGAAGCAGCGATCCACAAACACTTGTAGTCAATATATAATTTGTTCCTCCACTTGATATAGAGCAGATTAGTACCACTGGGCCCTCTCTAGAATTAATCAGATAATTGTGTGGCCGCACCCAAAGAGTAAATCAAGATGATACTTGTTTACATTTGGTATGTCTGAATTAACTTCTATAACGAGAAACAAAAAGTTAAACTATATGGAATGAGTTAGGATCCATATCCATGGTTTAACGGTACTAGTAACAAAGGGATGATTATTAGCAAGTCACATAATCGTATACCATTTATACTTTTGAGATATTCTTCTTGAAACTATACCTCAATCATTTCCGGTTATAATAAAGTGTTGCTAGATACTTTATTATAGACGTAATATGTCTTAAACTCTCACAAGTGGGAGCTGTTGGGATATGCGATCGTTTAGTCATCGGAAATGCGTGAGCCTATCGGGGGCACATACTCAACACGAGGAACACAGTTTCTTTACGTTTATTTATTTATTAATTAAATGTTTAAATAAAAACTTCACTATTATTTAATTGACGGTAGTTAAATTAATTAACGGGGTTTAATTAATGTATCGTGAGTACGTTAGTTAAATTTAAGGGACTAAAAATCAATTCTAGAAAACTCCAAGGCCCATAGGCGGCCAAATTTACTAGGGGGTTCTAGAAGGATTTTTGGCTTGGTAATTAAGCTAAGTAATTATCTAAATTAAGGTTTCTTGGGTTGGGCTTTAAGTTTTGAGGAGGTGGAGAATGTGTATAAATACACAAACACCTAGCTCATAGTTTTTCTCTCATTGCCCTTGGTTCTGTCCGATCGCAACCCACACACACCAAAACCTTACAATTTTTCCCTTAAACCCTAAAATCACTTAAAGGTTAAACCTTTACAAGATCTATCATCTTTTGGTATTATCTTGTGAAAGTTTTAAGCTTTTAACTAAACCCTAAATCATTAGATCTAGTGTTTTTTTGGTCCCTTTATGGTTCGTCCAAACGCAAGCCCTAAGTTAGGGTTTTCCGGTGATTTTTCCAGGTATCTTGTAACGCTCTATAAACCGATCCTTACGTAATCCCAATTAGGGTTTTGTATCTAGGGTTTCTAGTTACAAGATTATTTGTTGTTTGAAGAGTGAAGTTACTACTAGCATCGTAGTGATGTTCGTTTGACGTGTCGTGTGAGCAAACGATGGAGACGGTAATTTAACCGTTGAAGCTCAAGATCAAGATAAAGACGCATTAATTGATTTATTCAATTAATTAAAGGTTGGTTTTAAATTATTTTTATTATGTGCTTAATCATGTATGTCATACTAGATCTATTCCGTTGCGCACTCGTAGTTAATGGTTTAACTAGTATTCAAAATCCCAACGCTCTTTCCATGTCCCAATACGGAAGGTACTAAAGGGCAAAGCTAGGAATCCAAGAGTACGTGCATGGAATGAGGCGCCAGCTTTCTTTCATTTTTTAATGCATTTACATACTTTTGTTTTGCTAGATATTGTTTAGTCCTTTCCTTACATTCTATACTTATGCATTTCATGTGTGGCGCTTATGTGGATTCGATGTTTGTTTTCGGATTCTTTTATGATCATTTAATGTTTTAAACATTTACGTTGTATACTTTGATAATATGCCATAATTATTCTGTGATATTCCATTTATTAAAATGGGTGTTACATGTAACTTTTTTAACGAAGTATATTACACATGTAACACGTTTTATATGATATTTTTTCACTTCAATTATTTTATTGAATTATATTTTTTTAATTAATAAAGTTTATAAAAAAAACATTTTACTAAAAAAGATTGAGATTAAGAATTGTTTTTTCTTCGCAGTTAAAAAATGTTTTGTTTATGTTGAATGTATTAATTTTCTTTTGTTGTGTGTTTCATTATTTGTTTGAATGTATTATTTTTTGTTTAAGTTTTTTACAGTAACTTTTTAATGAATATAATTTAGTTTGTTTAAGAAACAATTTAGGTATCATAATGACTAAATCAGGGTATGTTACTATGTTGAGTGTGACCGCAGGTCCTCCAATAGGTTTACGGGAATATATTGTGAGGATTGGTGGGACCGACCAAATATGTGATGCGAAAGAAGAAACGAGATGTTCAAATTTTATCCTTTTATGGTACAAAGACTCGGACATGATTTTTCATATTTTAACCTTTTTTGACAATTTTTTGAACTTTAACTTTTCTACCCTCCTTTTATTTCTTATAGTTTGAGTGTTTGACCAATATATTTGTAAGATTACAATTTCTTTTACAGAAGCTATTATTGCTAATTCATTTTCTTTGGTTTTTTTTTTTTTTTTTTTGAACAAAATTTTCTTTGGTTTACTATGCTACTTAGTTAATTTTAGATCGTAAACTTACATTCATTTGCATGTTTCGTATCGAGTATCATTTGTGTAAGTAGGGAACGAAATACGGCTTCGGAGTCCATCTCACCACATAGAATTATCGGTAATTCTATTTACGGAGACCCTGCGTGTGTCTATACTATGTGCTAAGTGCTAACGTTTTTTTGGAGTGTTTCCCTCTTGAAGATAATCTGAAACAACATTTTTTTAAACATATACAAGCATCATTATTTTCTTTGTACAACACTTTTTCGAACCCGCTTCTGTGGTTGTATCTTATTTATTTTACTTCTTGTCTTACACTATTGCACTCCATAGACATGATTCATTTATGGAATTCGTCGAGTGTACATAAGGGGTAGATGATTATTCATCACAAAAAAAAAAGGTAGAAAAGTTAAAGTTCAAAAAATTGTCCTTCGGTTTTCTTGCACCTGAAGCGTTGAAGCTTCTGAAGAGAATTCCGCGCTATGAATAGCAACGTTATGACACCTAAATTTATAGATGTGATTTTACATAAAATTAGTGTCGCTATTCAGAAAGGGCTTACGACGCAACTTGTTACTCGCTTGCCTTCTACAGCTGTGTAATTAAATTTTGTGAGTTAAATCAACATGACGATATTCTTTTTTCATCACACCATCAAACATGCATACACCGCAGTATTTAATAATCACGATAAAGAAAAAAGGTGCACCACAAAACCGGTGCACAAAGTGGGAGTTGGCGCGTGGTTGATGGTGAGTGTAAAGATAACGATGCGTAGTCGTCATTACAACCAATATATGACACTCACCATTACACCCGATTATACTTTATTTCGAGACAGTAATCATATAAAAAAATATTAGATAATCTAGTAAATATGTATCTGTTCAAAAAAAATCTAGTAAATATGTACGTGAAGAGATGCTTTCTCTTAATATACTAATTTTTTTAATGTGCGAACAATTCTAAAAAAAATAAGTTTGAAAATTGGCGGAAACATCTTAACATCGGGTGTCTTTTGGCATCAATCATTGTCCACTCTACAAAAAATAGTTTCGGCAACTCTCTTGGCCCAGAGGAGCAACACCTGGAGTGAGAAGAGCCGAGACTCGACTCTCGATCTCTTATTCCACAAAATCTCTTCAGTGTGCCAATAGGTTTTGCGGAAGCGGTACCTATTTGAAACAAAGGCTAAAGATAGGAATTGAACTTGGGTCATTTAACTAAACAACAGAAACTCCACCCATTAGACTAATGATTATCACGATTATTGTTTACGTAACCAAAATATATGTTACAATGGGCATTTCTCTTAAGTCAATGTGCAACTAAATTACTTATTGTCCATAATGATTACTACTAATCTAATAATTTTTAGGATTAGATTTTTACGAATGTAAACACAATTTTTAGGATCACATTTTACATGTAGAGAGAGTTTTCAACTTTAATTATTGTGTATAACAGTTAAATGTCACAACGTTACGATTCACGTTATTTATAACATCTTTTATATAATAAAAGAATTAGATTTTTTGAGAGTTTTAATAAAAAGTGGAGGTTGTAAAAAAAACAATTTGACCAATCAAATGACTTGATTTTGACACATAAGCAAAATCAAGCAATGTGATTGGTCCAAAAAAGTCAAAATTGAATTAGTTTAGTCAAAATAAAAAAATTTGGTGAAGGAATTTGATGAAAATACATAAAAATATATGTGTCAAATTTGTGAAAATCAAAACTTAAAAAAAAAAGGAGAAAACTAATAAAACTTTAATGATTGAATTCTAAATAAATTAGATGGATTTAAGTTTAAACTTATATTTTTCTATAATTTTTTAGTAACTTTGGAAAATAAACATAATACCCCCTTAAACTTTATAAACTATATACTTTGTAAACTATATACTTTATAATTTAAAATACAACATATATGTAATATTAAAAAACAACAGATCTCATAATTATATATATTCAAATAAAAACACAAATTATTATCTATTTTTATTTTGACACTTAACAAAATCAAGCAATGAAATCTACGTAAATTACTATTAACATGAATATAAATATTAAAATGAATGCATGACCTCAAACATCGGTGGGAGATGAAAATAAATAGACGATATTTTACATATTACAACAACATATATTTTTTCAAGTTCGTTATTTGTTACTAAACACAGAATGTCTAGAAAATGATAGCTAAAATTTCAGTTAAACAAAATCAAATCTTTTATGCAACAAATATTTATACAAAATATTAATTAATATTATCACATAATGAAAAATCATGTAAAAATTCGTGAATCAATGAGCATTATACTATTTAAATATTAAAGTTTAATATTGTTATATAGAATAATATTAAACATAACAAAATCATGAATTTATAAATCGTATACGTGTAATGTTGATGTAAATGATTTATTGATTAATAATTAAGATATAACTATTTAGAGTAAAATATCGAAAGTCAAAAGAATATAAAATTTGAAAAATAAAAATCAAGGTAAGTTTATATTAATTTACACGGTATACAGTAAAACAAATAAGATAATAAAACATATAAACATTATATGTTCTTAAAAAAACATATATAATATACATAAAATTAGAATAACAAAAGTATTACTTGATGAATTATTTATTTTAAATCTCGTACGTGCACGGGTATTAAAACTAGTTAGTCTAACACCATAATAGAAGACACGATAATATAGTACTACGTAGAAAATAAAACATGTACTCCTATAATTAACCCAAAAATATAGTATTAAGAATGAAATGCATATAAAGACAAAAGAAAGAAAAGCAAAAGGCAAGTACTCTGCAAATGAGAAGAGGAGTTGGGGTACATGATGACTTTTCTTTCACAACTGAACCCTCATTTTTCAACAATCGTCATTATTACGTTAACTGTCACCCCTATTAAGCTTTCTACAAGTCCCAAAGCATTTACTCCATTATTTCGATAGAAGTAACAACTTATACGTATATTCTTAAAAGGTAACGAGTTCAGCGAACACTAATCACTTACATTTTTTTTTGGTTACATTACTTTTTTTACGATGACTTATAAGCGATTTGTTTTTACAACAAAACGATAAAATTTAAAATTTTCACTTTTTTAAATTACATTTTATATTAAATAAACGTTGCAATAATAATTATATTAAAATGCTGTAAAAATAATAATTAAAAAAGTTTAATTAGAGATAAAAAGAATAAAATACATTAAATAAACGTAACTTTAAAATATTTAAATTAATAAATGTTGTGAGAATTTAAATAAATCTTAATATATTAAAATTTAAAATTCATTACAAATTTTATCTAATTAAAATTAAATAATCTTATCTAAAAATATAAAAGAAAAAAAATAACAGAAAAAGGAAGAAATGAATGAGTCGAGGGTTGGATCGAGTTTGGGTGTTCGGTCAATTTGAATGAGTCGCCGTAACGCGAACGACCGACTTCAAACTTGGTTGAACGATGCTCGATCGATGAGGCTCGATCGATATTGTTGTATGTAGCATAAAGTAACACCATTTTAATTTTCATTCTCTTGTAAAAGAACTTTCGTAAAACTTTATAAATGTGTATTTGAGAAGATGGTTTATTGTAATATATATAAGTGTTAAATATTTTATTGTAATATAAATGTTGTGAGGATGAATTTCTTTAAAACTTATGAAAATAAAAAGTGTTAAATATTTTATAAAGTAATATAGATAAGTTTATATAAAATTAAACTTTGTTAGGAAATAATGGAATAAAAGATTTTGAAAAAAAAAAATATAATTTAAGAAATTAAAATTCGGTTGCACCGATTGGAAGAAAGAAAAAAAACCATCAAGCCCAATTTGAGTCCAAACGCACTTCCAGTTCTATAACCTGTATGATTTTATCAAAAAGTCAAAAACTCTCAATTCTTTTGGTCCCTTTTGTGGCTGCCTCGGTTATGATCCGAGAAATAAGGAATAACAAAAATGTTGATTCAATAAATTTATGTGTGTGATCACTCACGCGTGTATTTTATTTGATAGGTAATGCACTTTCTTTGTTAATCTTTTAATAAAATCATATAATTATTGATATGATGGATTGGAGTTTTCAAATTTTCTGGAATTAATAAATTTAGAATTTTAATTAGAGGTTAATTACATTAGATTGGGCAAAGGTGATCATTAATGAGCTTGTTTTTGATTAAAAATTCGAACTGTAACTTGGTCATAAAAAAAAGTTATTTTTTTTTTGAATTTAAGTTCACAGAGTTAGCTTTCCAATGACGTTAGTTGGTTTCAAGTCAATTGGAGGTCTGGAAGTTACTTTTAATGAATTTACCAGATACATGGTCAAATTGTGATTTTAATTTCGAGATATAGGTTAGGGTTTTGAGGTAAAAAGACGTTACCAAATGTTATTCTTTTGCAAGGTGTTATGAGGTTAACTTACTTATGATATATATGAAGTCATGTGTTAATTAGGGCACAAGTTATGGTATTTAGGGTGGTTGTTCATGGGTAAACTTTTGGAAGGTCTGAGTTGAGTCGGAAAACTGGAGCTAACTGCAGTCATAGAGTTCTTTGAATTTTTATATAAGGACTTATGACCTAAAATTTTATTAGGACATCTCGATACATATGGAATAATGTGGTAAATTGGCAACAATATTTGGGTTGGTTAAGTATAGGTTTTACATTCACTGACAACGGATAAAATACTAAAGTTTTCTGGAATAATTGGCGAAAGTGGTTTAGGATCGTTGGTAGTTAGATCCATGGCTATAAGTGTTAAGGGCTAGTATTTGAGGATGACTTAGAGATAGAAGTCCATCATATGAATGTTACATCATTTGTTGTGTAACATGGGGGATGGGGGGAGATTGTGGTTGCATGTGATTGTATAGTTAGTGTAAATGTCATAAACTTTGTTTGATTTGTCACAACTTAAAAATAATTTGATGATATGTGTCTTAAACTTGTAACTCTCACCAAATTTATGTTGAAGTATTTTAGCATCATTTTCAGGTGAGCATAAGGGCGTGAATTTAGAAGTGGCTAGTGAGACTCTATGAGGGGTACTAAGTTTAAGCTTTATTTGTGCATTTTTAACTTGATTTTACTTTTCTTTTCACATAACGTGATTGTTGAGTAACTAATTCTCTGAATTGAGTTTCTTTTACGTTTATGTTTTTGTGATTAGGGGGGCAAATCTGGTCAAAACGAATTAGGGTTTCTAGGGTTTGTACGGCTGCTGAGTGTTTGTTCTTTCCTATCGTGGTTCTCGATTACGATCTGTTTTTGTTGGTTGTTCGTGTTATGGAGGTGTTCTAGGGTGAAAGGGAGTGACGGTTTTTTTTAGGGTTTTTACTGTCTTAGGGTTTGTTATTTCATGGATAATAGGGGAATTGATGGTAATGAAGGGCATACGCAGATTGATGTTAATGCGTTATCTGAACGAATGCAGCGTTTGAGGGAGACCATGGCAGGGTCTACGGCTGCTAGGGTTTCGGCTTATGGTGCTGCTGGAATTATGAATTCGGCTAGGACTAGTAATGCGGCTGAGTTGCAGTCTGTTGCTGGTAATGACGACAATCAGGGAAGTTCTCTTTCTCATGATTGTTGGAACGCTGTTCGGGGCAAGCCGACTCAAGAATTAGGGCATGTTGGAGTACGCACCAGTGCTACTGCTAGCCAAGGTACCTACGAGCACCCTTCGGCTCAGTCTAGAGATGAGGAGAGCTCATCTAATAAGAATGGAAAAACGTTTGCGTCATTAGTGCAACCTGCATTCAATAAGACGATTCATATCCAAGAGTTGCATAATGACGAGAACGTAACAGGGGCTGATGTGGCTCTTCCATTTGATGCTGTTGAGGAGGTAAGCTCACGCTTTAGTAATACATTATTTGGGTATTTTATCGGAAAACGTTTAGCGTTTCCGTTAGTCGACAATTATGTGAAGAACGTTTGGTCCAAGTATGGATTGAAAAGAGTGAAACTTCAGGACGAGTTTTTTCTATTCCAATTTGAGACTAAAAATGGTATGGAAAGTGTTTTGGAGAATGGCCCGTGGTTGATTCGTCAAGTTCCATTAATTCTTAATGTATGGTCGTCTGTTACTGATTTGCATAGGGCAGAGATTAGGAAGGCTCCGGTTTGGGTCAAAATGCACCGTGTTCCTATAGTTGCGTATTCTGAAGTTGGTCTAAGCTTGATTACATCTCAGATTGGTCGACCTATCATGTTAGATTCTTATACTAGTAGTATGTGTATCAATCCATGGGGTCGAAGTACATTTGCTCGGGCACTTATTGAGGTTTCTGCTGCGGATGCTCTTAAAAAATCCATGGTTGTTGCTATCCCGATTGAGAAAGATAAAGGGCATAATTTGGTGACTATTGATATTGAGTATGAGTGGACTCCTCCTAGATGCTCTACTTGTCTCATTTTTGATCATATTGATTCTAAATGTCCTAAGTTGCCTTTGGTTGTCAATAGTGAGGTTGCTACACAGGTTGTTGTCGTAGATGACGCTCGTATGGCTAATGATGATGATGGTTTCGTGGTAGTTAATAATAAGAAGAAGAAGGGTAAGAACAAGCAACATCAGGTTGCTGGGATTAAATTAACTAAACCGGCTCTTAATCTTTCTTATCGTGTTGTTGAGAAAGGGGGTAGTTCTAAGATGACTAAACCAAAGGATTCGTTAGGTACTTCAGTTCCGGCTGCTCCAAAGAAGGATGGATCTATTCTTAAGAGGGGTTTCCTTAATAATAAGGTTTTGGCTCCTGATTCTAGTCTAACGGGGACAAGCAACAAGAATTCCTTTGGTTCTTTGAGTGGTATGATGGATGATGGCACTGATTGGGAGGATGGTGGTGGCCCAACAGATGATGTGGTGAATGCTGATAGTGAGACTGACGAAGATATAGTGATTGATGATCGCCATGGAACTCGTCAGCCGGATATTCGTACTTCTCATGCATCATGATGATCTCATTTTTTCATTGTTTATGCACTTTTAGGTGGTTTTTTCCTATTGGTGTAATTTGTATTGTAATTGTTTGTTAGAGTTCATATGGCATGTCATATGATTTAGTGGTTGTTCAAGCTGGTTAGCTTGAGGTTAATGTAGCATTTCCGCTACATTCCATTGTACTTCATCGCTTTTTGGGAATATATTTTACCGGGGATGAGGCCCTTTTACCCAAAAAAAAAAAACTTGTTGCATCTTTTGTGTTTGATTTCTTGAGTTGTTTCGGATTTATGTCTTTATATTGATTTGGGGATTTTTCATTTTAATGTAAGTCGCCAGTTGGTATGTTTGAGGTATTGTCATGACATTTTGTTGGTCCCTTGTAATTTGTGTTATACTTAATAATACTAAGTATAAACCTAACTCATGGTAAGTAATGTAATAAAACACAATAATATAACAAATAAGACACAAAAGGTTTTTCAACGTTTAACTATTATTATTCAAAGAATTATACCATATTGTATGCGAAACTACAATATGGATTCAATAGATAATGTGTGTTTTGGTGATCTCCTCATTGACGAACAATACCAATCCTAACGATTAATATGTTCGATGATTAAGTCAACATGAGTTTATAACTCAAGTGCTATGTATCATACTAGCTAAAAGACCCGTCAAATTGCTGGGTTTTTTTTAAAGGGAGCGTGAAAAAACGACACATTTTTTTATGTTAAATATTGAGATTCTCTCAAGTTGATATGAACATGAGTGGTTATGTTCTCTTACAATCCAAAATAGATATTGAGTCTCATAGTAGGTCTTCACTATTATTTTTTTTGCGTTAAAGGACATTACAAATGATAGGGTGGTAAAAAAACCAAAAAATTGACAAACCTAGCCGAACCGATCAATTCGAAACTAAAAAAACATAAAACCGACAAAATCCGGAATCGAAAAACCAAAACCGGAAAAGCCGAACCAAAAAAAATTGCATATCATGGTTCAATTTTGGTTTTTTATGTTTAGATATTAGCAGTTAACCGAACTATATAATATAATATATAATAAGATTTTTAACTAAATATTTAAGTAATTTTAAAAGATTCATTTATATTATTGTACTTATTTTATTATATAACCAAATGTTTTGCTAACAATGTCAATATTCACTAAACATTTATGTGTACAAAAAGTTTATGTTGTCGTAAGTTATAAATGTCGAACAATTACTTTTCGATATGTAATTTAATTTTATTAATATTTTTAGGTTTAATAACATGTTATTGTTCATACAATAAACTCGATAAAACTTCCATAAAGGGTAAACGTGACTCGAACCGCGAATAACCGCTCATTTTGGATTTCGCATGTCCGGTTAACCGTCTAGAATGTGTTGATTACGGGTAGTAATATGGATTACCCGCCTCACGATAATGCAAATTTTCCAACTTACCAAACCAACCGCCCCATGAACACCTCTAACAAATGATATTCATATCAATTTGAAATGATAAATGGGTTCTAATTTTCCCTATATTATTGTTGAATTTTGAATGCGTTGTTTATAACTACCAAACGTTTGTAAGCGTGCTAGGAATACTATGAGTTATAGGCGCAAGTTATGAGCTTCCTCGCGTCTGTTTTTACTCTGTTTTTACCCAAATTACTACTTCAAGTACATTCACTTTATGAGTGTTACAAGTCTCTCGCTTTTAGAAGGAAAATTGTCATGTGAATTGAAAATTTTAAAGTTTATGAAAATCACAAGATCAATATATGAAAATGCTAAAGCTGTTCGCATATGAGGTCCATTTAACTTGTAGTGTAAGTTTGGTTCATCAACATCAAATAGCTATATGTTATTCTTATACTTTGCAAACATAAGCACAAAACCTTGTTGATGAAAAAGGTTCCAAATGCATTACTTCCTACTTTCTCGATGAAACTGTAAACTTTTATTGTAAATGTAAAATGAGATGTGAAGACTCGTATGTACAATAAGTTTTTCTTTTACATTTCACAAACATTTCATTGAATATGTTAGCTTTTCAAAATGCATATTTCTTATAGTAAAATACAGAATAGTATACATTAAAATTTTATGCTTACAAATCACATCGAAGTACTTATAAAAAAATAAGCAAATTACATTGTTACTGATATGTACTACATATATGATAGGCAAAGAAGCTAAATCATGACAATAAAACAATTTATCAACCAATTATACTTCATGCTAAGAAGCTAAATCAAGTTGGCCCCCTTCAACATTGATCCTACTTCTCAAACCTTCTCACTCATTCATAAAAAAAACGGCCTTCAAATCTTAAAAGGCTGCACATAGAAGGGTGAACTTTGTTTTTTAGTGTCTCATATAATAAGGTGCATTGTCGCATAATAACGTAATATAGTATTGTTGGTTAGTTTATCCTTATTTGACAATGATTCTTATGCAAATGAAACAGTGTAGCTGATGTAGCTTTTTGTATACCCTTTTAGGAAAAAGAGGCAATAAAGTAGTGGTAAGCGTTAACGAGTGATTTAGGAAAATCACAAGTTAAGACCCAAAGGGGTGGGGATCGTTCTCTTGAGGAGGCACGTGTGTTGTGTAATGAATTGATTTGATTGATTTGTTTTTGATTATTAACAAGAAAAGAGAAGAAATGAGAAAAGAAAGAGAAGACGGTTACGAAAACGAATTAAATTACGACGAAAAAGGCGTAAACGTAAAGTCGTAAAAAACACAAAATTTAAAATTTTAACCTAAAAATTCCTAAAAATTACTAAAAATCCAAAATAAAATTCTAAGAGTTTACAAAAAATCCAAACTTGCTAAAACCTTTTAATTAATTTAATAATGACTTTTTAATGCTAGTTAAAGCCATAAAAATCACTTTTAAATATTAAAAAGCCCTAAACAAGATTTAATAGTTTGTAAACCTCAAAAATGACCTAATTAAGCTAAAAACTATTTTTAAAAATTATAAAACCAAATTAAACTATTTTTAAACTCCTAAAAACTATTAAAATCTATTAAATCTTAAATTAAATCTAGAAAATAAATGAAAGGCCTAAAAAGATTTGGAAAATGACAAAGTTCTTAATTTAATGTCTATAACCTAGGAAAAATGAAAGAAGTAGAAAAAATAAACTTTGAATTTTTTCTAATAAAATAATATTAAAATAATCCAAAAAATGAAAAGTCTAAAAATAAATTCTAAAAAATTATCAAAAATCCTAAATATTCTAACTAAGATAAAAATTCAAATTAAAGTTCCTAAAACCTTTTAGTTAATTTTATATTAATTTTTAATTTTTAATAAAAAACCTAAAATCAAATAAAATTAAAAATTAAAGTTTTTGAAAACTTTTTTGAATGTAAACCTCAAAAATATAAATTAAAACCTAGAAACTATTTTTTTGGATTTTTAAAAGACTTTTTACTATTTTTAATTTACTTTCTAAAATTTAATCTAAAAATAATCCTAATAATTAATTAAATAAAGGGAAAAATAATATTCTAAAACAGAAAAGTCCTAAAGCCTATAACTATCCTAGGAAAAATGAAATAAGCCAAAAACACTTAATGAATAAGCCAAAAGGCTACGGCTTATATTTAAAAGCTGAAAGCAAACTCACCTTAAGTAAATTTCCAATGCAAACCCTAGCAGTCAAAGACCCTAGGGCGCAATGGTAATGTGTGATGTGTGTGAGTGTGGAGACGGGGGTTCGAGGCTTGCTGCTCTCCCTTCTTGACAGTTTGTTTCTTTTTGGCTTTCTGTTTAATATAAAAGCTGGACAAATAGTTGTTTTTCCAAAGCAAACAGTAGGAAGAAATAAAGCAACTAAAGCTGTCCAAATAAGTTGCTGGTGCAAAGTTTACTTAAAACAGATAAGGATTATATCCTACAAACTTTAATCCTACCAAATTTAAATGCTAAAAACTTTCTATCGACACTATAATAGCTGCAAGACTAGAGGATAAAAGGTGAACTTCGGCTTAAAATAAGCTATCCTATAAGCTACTAACCAAAAATCTTATTAAACGCCTGACTTCACTCTACCTTAAGGCTATCTAAATCCAGAATTTACAAGCTTAAAACCTCAAATCCGAGCAGTAAGAGCTGCTGGTGTTTTATGACAGAAAAAGGCAAAAAATGAACACTTACACTATGACCTACCAGACTTTTGGTAACTCAGATTACAAATAAAATCAAGCTCAATTTATATCAAATAACACTTTAAACTAAGAGATCTAAACCTACTGACTGAAATTGAAGAAACAAGAATTTTTTTGATTTTCTAAAGAAATTAAATGAACCAAAAACTAAATTAAACTTATTTTAGCCTTATGAACATGTTGCAAAGAAACTTAGCCTATATATCAACACCTAAGACACTACACAAATCTCTTCCAAACACTAGCTTTAAGCTGAAAAAGGAAATTTAACTAAGTGACATAATATTAAAATAGCAAGCAACTAAGTAAATGAATAAATTTAAAAAGCAACAGAAAATTAAACATATAGGATGACCAAATAAGCAGTTGAAACACAAAGCACAATAACAAGCTTATAGCAGAAATAAAGGAGTTTGCGAAAATCGAAAATAAGGGATACTTACCTTGAAGCAATTGCAGCTCAACCTATTAACCTTCAATCTTAACTACACTCAACAAGATTCCAAGCTATAAGAGCTTATTTGCTTTTGCTTAAAAGCTTTTGAAAATTAATATCAAGAACAAGGACATATATCTTCAAAAAAATCTACAAGCATCTCCAAATACCTTCAAGCCACTCGTCACATAACATAAGTTTACAACAAGAGTAAATTTGTCAGAAATCTCTATAGTAGCTTATGCTACAGTAACTTTTGAGAATTTGTTGATTTTTGAGATTTAAAGAAAACAAAACTTTGAAATAAATTGTACAAATGATACTCATACATGAAAACACTTAAAATAAATCTTAGAGGCTATATCACAAGCTCTTTATCAAAGAGCTTACGATACGAGCTTATGAAACAGTAACTTGAAAAAATAACTTTTGAGATTTGAGGAAAAATAAGGACAAAACTGAAAGTGAATTGCAAGTGAAAATAATTGACTGAAAATTAAAGATGACAAGTATTTGAATTGCATAAAACTCAAATTTCATTAATTAAAAAAAACATGGAACACATTATTGAATTTTTACATTCAAAAAATTGGAACAAAAAACTGCTATGTTACTCTTCTCCTATTTATACAAGTAAAATGTGAGTACAAGTAAACCCTAACCCGTCTATGAATTTCCACAAATGTCCTTCGAGAATCTCAGCATATTCCAACGTTTGAATTTGCTTCTAGATGGTCTTTGGCTTGTTCTTGGCCCCATGTGATTTGCCAGCTGCAAACATGATCCACACCATTCATATTGTGTGGAGAACAATCAAGATAATCTAAATCGTCGATTTGGTCTTCCCTCTCTGAAACGTGATGGTGACATGAGCTAGCTTGGTCTCAATTGATGATGTGGCCACTGAAAAGACCATGTGATGATGTTTGTAATCAGCTACCAAACAAAACCCCCAAGGTTAATTAGATTTTCCTTGTGTGGGATGATCAATTAGAGCTACTGGTGGATTAGGTTTCATGGAGGTGATTAGAGCATGTTTTATCCCTTTTGGTATTAATACCAGTGTTTTCCACTAAAACATTTTTAATGCTGGTTTAAAATGGAAAAGGATCAAAACAGATTGGTGGAAGGTCGTATATGGATTTTGAACTGACTTCTTTATATAATAACTTTATGAACTTAGCACATTTTGCCCCTTGACCAGTTGACTTCAGCTTTTGAAAATGACCATTTCAGTCCTTGCCCTTGGATGAAACTTATATAAGGCTTTGTTTTGCAACATTTGCTTTCTTCAAGGGCCATAATTGTAGATTCTTTAAACCTTAGGGACCTTTGTTGTATATCTTGATTCTTCAAGGGTATAAATTGAATAAGTGACAAAGTTGAGGGACCATTCTTGTAATTCTTCAAATCTCCAAGGGTAAAATGGTAATTTCCATCCGGCTTTGGTTTTCTTGTACGACTTTGTTTCCCGTGTTCGTTTTTGCTTGATTCCTTTGATCTTTTGGTGAATGCACGATATCCGTACCTAAAATACACAATGAACAAACACAAGCGTATTTTACGGTATTTTATGATATTTTTAAGCATTTTAAGCCCGATTTGGACGATGAGACTATGTATAACTGCAGTCTCATCAGTAGCCAAATTTCCCCTTATTAACAATAGTCCAAAAAGCTTTAGTTCACTATAATTAGTTTAGTGTATTGTGCGCTACATGTCTCCTTGCAATTGTTATATCAACTACATGAGTTTTACTAACATAGATGATGCACGAATAATATGAATGTGATAAGAGAATTAAACTAAAGACGACTACCCGTGTAAAACCCACAAAATAAGGTCATTACTTAATTCTTACTTTTCAAATATTTTTGAAGTATTTATGACGTTAAATATTATTACGTTTAACGGTTTAAGTTGAAATCGATATTAAATATTTTATTTTAATATTTTGACGAGCAACGAGGACTACTAGTGATCGCGATACCGACGGATGCCCACAATTTTATATTTCATTATCGTTCGTTTCGATAATTAATATTTTCGACGATATCGTTTTAATTACGTATCGAGTCGTTATATTATTATTTTTCGTGCGCGTTTAAACTTTTAAGTATTTTTACGAAACCCGAGTCCCGTAAATATTTTCAAAATTAACTAATAATTATTTCCCACTTTTTAGCTAACTATTTACAATTTTTAGCCACAACTCTTGCTAAATTGCAACTTGGTCCCTACCCCACTAAGTAAAAATTTAAAATAAACACACACATTTCATTTTTTTACTTCCAAAAATTCATACACTCTCTCTCTCTCTTCTTCCTTTTGCCGAAACACCACCGAACCACCCAAACCCATTCAATTTTCAATTTATCTCAAGTTTGAGGTTGATTCAAGCTAAACCAAGCATAGACCCATCTCTATTTTTCATCAAGGATCACATAGGTATAAATTTTTTACACATGCAAGCACTTTTTATTTTTTGATGTTGGTAGGTGGAAGCCATGGTCATGCATGGTGTTTTTAGCATGATCCATGGTGGTTCTTGCTAGAAATCTTGTTAAAAACTTTATTTTGATCTAAAGATTTTTATTTTTATCTTGATTTTGATGTTATGGTGGATGTATGATGATATTAGAGTATAGGAATGATCATTTCTATGGTTGGTTTTGGTCAAAAAGTTGATTTTGTACAAGATTTTGGTACCCATTTTATAGCAGTAAGTAAACTGAAAAATTCGAATCTTTATGTTTTGAAAATGACTTAACTTATAGCCTAGGGTTGTAGATAATTTCCTTAGCTTCGATTTGATATAAGGTAGAGCTTCTAGCTCAAAACGAGCGCGAAGTTATGATGTTTTGAATGATCGTGTACCGGGAGACGAGTATCGGCACTACAAGTAGTTGTTGTCGATATTTGGATCGAATCTCGGGGACTCTAAATGGATGTTTTAAAATGTGTAACCTACTGATAATGAGGCATTTATTTATTAGTTGAGTTTACTTTAAAACCCGAGTGTCGGTTTTGTAAACGGAGTCGTTTAAATAAGTTAAAACGGTTGTATGAAAAATTAACGTAAATCTGTCCGGATTTTGTGGTTTGAAAATGAGTCGAGTAAAGGACTTTAAAAGTAATTTCATTTGATAAACTTGTAGGAGGACTTTCTATATATAGTAAGTTAGTTTATCGAGTCGTTTCATAAACGCTTGACAAGTTTAAAAGGGGTAAATAAGCTAGTACATGTAGTATGTTCCGGCGGATTTTGTTAAAAAGTATAAAATGGTAAAGTAAATGAGTAGTAAAGTATAATGAGTTATTTATATCGTTTACACTCGAGTGTATTTTGGTTTTATGAGTTCGAGTTTGATTTTATTAAGTATCATTTATTTCTCGAGTCTATTATTAAAGTACGCACCTTATTTGCTAGGTTGCGGTTATCGTGATTATCGGGCATCTACTATCGTCGGCGATTGTCGTCAACTACTATAAGTACTAAGGTGAGTCTATAGCCTCGTTTGAGCTCATTCAAATATTTTAAAACCCGCGAGGGGGAATACATGTTTTGTAAACTTAGAACACAAGATTTTTATGGTATGTTTGTCCCTTTATGAATGGACCCGTGGTTGCCTTTAAATTGCATTAAGTGATTGCCATTGTTAAAGCGTAAATTATGGACCGTTAATTAACCTTTGATGGGTTAACCGCTAGTACAATTAATAGATCTATGGGGGAAGCCGCCCCGGTTCAGTTTTTGTGGACTTGTCATAGAAGCTTAGGCCCGACCTCTACACTGTTTGAACATACTGTATTGAGAAGTCAGGTATACGGCAATGTACCAATAATCTGGAGGTAACCGACAATTAATAAATCTCCTGTCTTATCAGACCTCTAAAGGGAGTGTCTAAGGGCTCGGTTCCATGAGCTTATTGCAATTTATGCTATATACAATTATTATTGTTGATGCAAATTATTATTTGATGCTTGTTGCCTTCAAGTATGCCACAAACTTATAATCTTTGCTTGTGTTCAAAATGATTATATAAACCTATAGATTCACTCGGCATTTTTGCTGATGATTTTCTCACATGTATTTCAGGTAATCAGGAAGGGTGAAGCTTGGAAGCCACGGGAATGAATGTTGTGCACTACTTTGCAATATAAACTCTTTGAATATTTGTCGTTCCTTTTGTTCAAAACAATTTAAATCTTTTGTTTTGGTTGTACTTTGGTTACGATGTCTTGGGACTACGCTACTCTGACAAATGTTTTAGGAACGATAAATCTAAAACGTCTCTTTTCGAGTCGTTCTTTATAAATTATGTGTTGTTGTATCATTGTTTAGCACCCAAAGATGTATTCCGCTGCGTGTAAATTTGGGGGTGTTAAAGATTGGTACCAGAGCCATGAGTTATAGAGAACTAGGTCTTTTTCTAAAAACCTAAACTATAACTATCGGTTTTTATTTTTCAAAGAGTCGGTGCACATGATTTCGCGTGACTTCAGGTTCAAGCTACTTCTGGGTTTACAACTTTAGTATACATTATTATGTATGCCTTATTACTAAGTATTTATAAATAAATACTACAATCTTTTATCGATATATATATTAATATCGTTAAACTTTTCTATAAGAGTTATCATTTATTAATGATTTACTTAAATAAATTTTTGGAAGTTTTCCTGTAATTATTTTGAAGGATTTTCTATATTTATTTAAAATTTTGGAAATTATCCTATTTCGTTTTATTATGACCTTATACCTATTTTGTGAAATTTACCACCATCAAATTACGTCTTCGATGAGGAGGAAGCAGGTTTCACTGCTGCAAGCGAGACACAGTCAATTAAGCCATGTGGATCCCCACGTGACTAATGTTTATTATTTTGTGTCGTTGTACTCTATTTTTCTTTAAGATCATTCCTTGTTGATCGATGATAATAGTTTCCTTTGATCCTTATAATGAGTGTGAATCCTTGTATTGATAATGTGTATGCATATTTGATGATTGATTTTGTACATGATATGACTATACCATGAATACAATTAACTCATTCATTTTATCTTCTCTTTGTGATATGACAGAATCATGCCACCTAGGAGAATGACAAATGATGCCATTGCAAGGCTAGTTGCTGAAGAGGTTGCGAAAGCATTAGCTACAGATAGAGCTGCGCGTGTTAACACTGAAGGAGCAGGTGGCTCTGGAGGTGCGGGTGCTGAAGGTGAAGGTGAACCTGCGGGACCAGAAGCTTCTGGGGCAGGTGTAGCTGAAAATCCTGCAGATGAGGTTGCTCCGGCTGCTGCTGCGGTTAAAGAATGTACTTTTGCTGGATACATGAAGTGTGGACCTACTATATTTCAAGGAACTGGTGGAGCACTGGAATTATTCAGGTGGATTGAGAAAATAGAAACAACATTTGAGATTAGTGATTGCTCAGAAAGGAACAAGGTTAAGTTCGCAGTTGCTACTTTCAAGGATCGAGCTTTAAGCTGGTGGAAGACTCAAGTTGCTACAGTTGGTTTAGAAGCTGCAAATAGGAAACCTTGGGATGAAATTAAAAGGTTGTTGAAAGAAGAGTTCTGTCCAGAAGAAGAGTTATCTGCTTTGGAGGATGAGTTGAGGCACCTGAAGCTGAAAGATAATAACATTGCTGCATATACTAGCCGATTCAATGAGTTGGTTTTGTTGTGTCCAGATGCTTTTGCTACTGAGAAGAAAAAGATGGACCAATACATCAAAGGGTTGCCTGGGTACATTAAAGGTGAGACGACTTCATCTCGACCCAAGAACTTTGTTGAGACTGTAAGAATGGCTCATACACTCATGGGGTAGAAGGTTCAAGATAGGGCTAAGAGAGCTGCTAAGGGTAGTAAAAGGAAATGGGAGAATTCGCAGAGTGGTAATCAAGGTAGTAGCCGCCATAGGCAGTACAATCAGAAGAGAAATGATGGGGCTAGAGCTGCGACTAACAAGAATGATAATACTGATCATGGGGGACCAGCCCAGAAATATAAGAGTTGTGGTGCTTGTCACTTTGGTAATTGTCCACCAAGGTGCACTAAGTGTGGAAAGGTTGGTCATGTTGTGGACAAATGTAAGACAAGGGTTCCTGCTACTGGAGCGAATGCTATTCCGATCAGGACTTGTTTTGAATTTGGAGAACGTTATCATCTTCGCCCTCAATGTCCATAGTGGAAGAACAAGAAAGCAGGTGAAGCTGCTGGGGCAGTTTATGTTGTTAAGGATGCTGATCAAGCACAAGGTCCAAATGTGGTGACGGGTACGTTCTTACTCAACCATCGTTATGCTAGTGTGTTGTTTGACTCAGGATCTGATAGGAGCTTTATAAGCACTTCCTTTGGTCGTTTAATTGATGTTGAGCCAACAAGCCTAAATGCTAGTTATGAGGTCGAGTTAGCTGATGGACAATTAGTTAGTACTACCACTATATTTAAGAAGTGTCCTTTGAAATTAGCAAATCATTTGTTTGAAATTGATTTGATGCCGATTGAGTTGGGTTCATTTGATGTGATTGTTGGTATGGATTGGTTGGTTGCTCATGATGCGGTGATTGTATGTGGGGAGAAAGTTGTTCACATACCGGTTAAGGGTAAGGTGTTAGTAATTAAAGGTGATGTCGGTAGATCTCGTCTGACGGTGATATCTTGTATCAAGGCGAGGAAATATGTAGAAAGAGGTTGTCACCTGTTCTTGGCTCAAGTAGTGGAGAAGGAACTACCGGCTAGGCGTGTGGAGGATGTTCCGGTTATTCGTGATTTTCCTGAAGTATTTCCTGAAGACTTGCCAGGGCTTCCGCCTCAGCGAGAAGTCGAATTCAAGATTGATCTAGTGCCAGGAGCTGCACCGGTGGCGCGTGCACCTTATCGTTTGGCACCGTCTGAGATGAAGGAGTTTGTAGATCAGTTGAAGGAGTTAATGGAGAAGGGGTTCATTAGACCAAGTTCGTCACCTTGGGGAGCTCCAGTATTGTTCGTGAAGAAGAAGGACGGATCGTTCAGAATGTGCATAGACTACCGAGAGTTGAACAAGTTAACTATTAAAAATCGTTATCCACTTCCTAGGATCGATGATTTGTTCGATCAACTTCAAGGTTCGTGTGTGTACTCGAAGATCGACTTGAGGTCGGGTTATCATCAACTTCGTGTTAATGAGGAGGATATACCTATTACAGCTTTTCGGACGCGTTATGGACACTTTGAATTTCAAGTAATGCCATTTGGGTTAACTAACGCACCTGCGGTATTCATGGACTTAATGAATCGTGTGTGTAAACCATACCTCGACAAGTTTGTGATTGTATTTATCGACGATATCCTGATTTATTCCAAAAGTCGCGAGGAGCATGAAGGTCATTTGAAGATTATTTTGGAGTTGTTGAAGAAGGAGAAGTTGTATGCGAAATTCTCCAAGTGTGATTTTTGGTTGGATTCAGTCCAATTCCTTGGGCACGTGATCGATAGTAGCGGTGTTCATGTTGATCCTTCCAAAATTGAAGCTATTAGAGATTGGGATAGGCCTACGACCCCGACTGAAGTTAGACAATTCCTGGGATTAGCTGGATACTACCGACGATTCATAGAAGGATTCTCTTTAATTTCTAAACCTCTTACTAAACTCACAGAGAAAAACAAGAAGTATGAATGGGTTTTAGAAGAAGAAGAAGCATTCCAAACTTTGAAGCGGAAGCTGTGTTCTGCACCAATTTTGGCTTTGCCCGACGGAGCTGAAGACTTTGTGGTATATTGTGACGCATCACGTAAGGGTTTTGGTGCTGTGTTGATGCAAAGGGAGAAAGTGATCGCGTATGCATCTCGTCAGTTGAGGAAGCATGAGGAGAATTATACTACACATGATTTGGAATTAGGTGATAACGTATAGTCCCCAGCCGGGTCAGGAACCCGGCCCACGGGTACTACCCGTATCCGGCCCATCACAGATGGGTGGGAATAATGTCATTTGAGCTTATGGGCTTGGATGAACAGTAACCGTACACACGTGTGCGGCCCACGGCCAGGCGCGGCCGGTACAAGGTTAGACAGAATCATATTCTGTCTAGGAATAAGATTTACCCCAAAGAAGAGGATATTCACTCACCATAATTAGAAGATAACAATCAGTCTAATTCTGGTACTTATCCTTTCCTTGGGGCCGAAGTATCAGTGGCAGCCCACTAGGGTTTCACTGCCTATAAAAGGAACCCCCAAGGGTTCCACAAAGGTATTACGTTCTAAACTCTCAACTCACATAAAACCCTAACCGATTACTTACTCTCACGCCGGAGTCTAATCGTGGGAAACATTCCCACGGTAAGCCTAACGCGTGTTGTTTAGTGTGCAGGATCCCAACCAAACAGTTCACTTGGTGCAGGAGCCGGAGCCCAGCCAACCCGAATTAAGCCTAATTCGGGTCTAGCAAGGATCACCCAACTTTTGCTTCAACAAGTTGGCGCCATCCGTGGGACATATTACACTAAGCTAGAGCGAAACTTCATCTTGAATTCCCAATGACGAAGGGGCATCCGCAAGCTAATCCCAGGAACACAAATCCTGGAAATCGGAAGTCCCAAGGGGAAGGGATACTCATCCCCAATCAATCCCCTAGCCGCCCAATGGGCGGACCTGGTAACCGTGGTGGTTTTCAGTCCATGGGGGTGACGAGCACGATCTCCATAACTCCCCCACCTACTTCAACCCTGGACAACCCTGATCCAGGGAGTGCGCCAAATCCCCTTAACAAGGAGCCGCGTAGACCAGCGATTGAGGAGGAAGTAGAAATCCAACCACTCAGCGAGGAGGATCTCAATCGAGTTCTCACGCAGAACTTTGATAGGATCGTCCCAGGAATTGCATCAAGGTTGAATCTAGGGAGAAACCTCCAATCTAGACTCAACTTTGGCAATACCGGACCAATCACCTCTTCCCAAAATCAGGGGAAAAGGAAGACTCGGCCTCAGGAACAGAGCATCTTCGAGGAAACTCCTCAACCTAGGAATGTGTTCGAGCGCATAGGAGATCGCCTCATAGAGGAACTAACGCGGTCTGACGGTTCACCCGAGCGACCAGACCGAGAGTTGACCAGAGCCACTCGCCGCACAAGTGTGTGGGATAGGATGGACACTAGGAAGAAGGCTCCTGGCTCTTCTCAAAAGAGTGGACCTCACCCAAGGGATGGGGCACCACCCCCATCTCCAGATCCATCAGGAGAGGACTCGGATGACCATCCGCCCAAGCGTCGCCGACCTAGGCGTACCCCTCCACCACCACCAAACAATGATGAGTATTATGGTGGCCCTTATTATCGAGAGGCAGAAGCGGAGGATCTTTCCCGCCCGTGGTGTGACCCATGGGATGACCCCAGGCTCACCCGTCCATGGGCGGATCCCAGGGAAGACCCATTCACCCTCCGTATACGGAACTACTATGAGGACACCAAACGTCGCATGCCGACGTGTGTCAAGACCTATGATGGAACTAGTGATCCGGATGATCACCTCAAAATATTCGATACACAGGCTAAAATTGAGCGATGGCCCATGCCTATATGGTGCCAAATGTTCAATTCGACTTTGATCGGCAATGCCCGTGACTGGTTTGAGGGACTCCCCCCACGAAGCATTGATAGCTTCAAGGAACTACGCACTGCGTTCAAGAATAATTATACTCAGCGGAAGAAGTATAATAGGGATCCGGTCTCATTGGAAAATGTTAAACAACGGACGGGGGAGTCCACAGAAGCCTTCACTGAACGCTTCAATGATGAATGCACGCGCACAAAGACAATGCCGGAACTCCTGAAAATCTCTGACTACATGCATGCCATAACAGACAGGGAATTGATCAGGCGTCTCAATGACAAGCGTCCAGAGAGGTATGATGACCTCATGAAAAGGGTCAGAAACTTCATAGAAGGAGAAACGGCGGTTGCCGCGGCTTACCCTTCAAAAGGAAATGGCTACCAGTCAAACGACCAGTCCATGAGGCAATCGGGCGGTCAAAACAATCAGAACAATAGCAGGGGCTCAGACTATAAGAGCCAAAACAAAGGAGGACGACCGGACGATAAGTTTACCCCCCTAAAGATGTCCTATCGGGAGATCTTGTTGACGGAAGAGGCAAATTTTCCGAGGCCTCCCCCAATGACAACTCCGCCGGACCGTCGGAAAGGAAATCGCTTTTGCGAATTCCATAATGACAAGGGCCATGGCACGGAGGAGTGTATCCAGCTCAAGAAGCACATTGAGTCGCTGATCAAGTCAGGTAAACTCAAGCATTTGGTTGAGGATTGGAAGGATGGAAAAGACAACAATAAGTATGACAAGAAGGATCCCCAAAAGGACAAACCTTCGACCATATACATGATCCAATCCAGACAACGCCGCACGAGGCATAAAATTGGCCAAAAATTTTCACGCGGCAGGGAAATCTCATTCCCTCTCATCACAGCAAGCGATGTGATTGATGCGCCTCTCACTATCGAGATAAGCATTGGAACACACAATGTTCGTCGCATGTATGTGGATGGAGGGTCGTCAGCAGAAGTACTGTACGAACACTGTTTTGTGCAGTTACGACCAGAAATAAGAAGCCAATTAGTACCGGCCACGGTGCCGCTCACTGGCTTTAGTGGAGACACTATCTGGCCGATAGGGCAACTGCGTCTGCTTGTAACCATTGGGAATGAGGAACACTCCACTACGGCATGGATGAACTTCATGGTGATACGCTCACATTCTCCGTACAATGGGATCATAGGCAGACCAGGTATTTTGGCTATACGGGCGGTACCCTCCACGGCACACGGAATGATCAAGTTCCCTGTTGAGGGAGGAATCGTCACCATCTACAACACAATCGTACCAGCATCCGAGTGTCATACCGTGACAACACCGGCTCCACCTATTCCACCCAAGGATGGATCACCACCTCCCAATTGGAAGGTGGCAATCCATCCTGACTACCCAGAACAGGAGATATCCATAGGGGGGCGCTCTCGGATAGCGACAAAAGGGCAATGTGCTCTCTTTTAAGTGCAAACCTAGATATATTCGCATGGGAGCCAAAGCATATGACAGGTGAGCCACGCGCGATAGCAGAACATAAGCTCCAGATCTGCAAGGGGTACCAACCCATCAAGCAAAAGAAGCGCGGCCAGGCGCCTGACCGCAGCCGAGTGATATTGGAGGAAGTACGGAAACTAGTGGATGCAGGTATCATGCGCGAGGTATACTACCACGAGTGGTTATCCAATCCGGTCATGGTCAAAAAACATGACGGAAGTTGGCACATGTGTGTGGATTTCACGGATCTGAACAAAGCCTGTCCACAGGATTGTTACCCGTTACCGGAGATTGACTGGAAGGTGGAATCCCTATGTGGATATCCCTTTAAGTGCTTCTTGGACGCATATAAAGGATACCACCAGATCCAGATGGCGGAGGAGGATGCAGAAAAAACGGCGTTCCATACGAGTCAGGGCGTATATTGCTATACGCAAATGCCGTTTGGACTAAAGAACGCCGGTGCTACATACCAGCGGCTTGTGGACAAAGCTTTTGAATCACAGATAGGCCGCAACCTGGAAGTTTATGTGGATGACTTAGTCATAAAAAGTCATACGGAGGATGCACTTCTCCGGGATGTCCAAGAGACATTCGACACACTGAGGAGGATTAACATGAAGCTAAATCCAAAGAAATGCACGTTTGGGGCAACAGAGGGAATGTTCCTTGGATATATGATTGATCCAAATGGTATCAAACCTTGCCCAGAGAAAACGGACGCCATAATACAGCTGCCATCCCCTCAGACACGGAAGGAGGTGCAATCCTTAAATGGGAAGCTGGCTGGGCTAAACAGGTTCCTATCCAAATCCGCAGAGAAGTCATTATCCCTATTTAAGACACTCAAGAAGTGCATTAGGAAGGGAGACTTCCGGTGGACAAAGGAAGCCGAGGAAGCTTTTGGCCAACTCAAGCAGCACCTGGCATCTCTCCCTATGCTAGTAGCTCCCCGGCCAAAGGAGGAACTCATTATGTATCTCTCAGCCACTCATGGCGCAATAAGTGCGGTACTCATGACAGATAGAGATACGGTACAAACTCCAGTCTACTTCATAAGTAGAACATTGCAAGGGCTGGAGCTGAATTACTCCTCTATGGAAAATTGGTTTTGGCACTAGTGTTTGCTACAAAGCGGTTGCGCCGATACTTTCAGGCGCACCCAATTGTAGTCATTACGGACCAACCAATAAAGCAAGTCATCTCTAGACCGGATGTGGCAGGGAGGCTACAAAAATGGAGCATCCTATTGGTGGAGCATAATATATCTTATAGGCCAAGGACGGCTGTTAAAGGCCAAATCTTGGCAGATTTCTTGATAAAGAAGCTGGATGAGGAAGGACCAATCGTTAAACAAGACGAGACTCCAACAGAACCATGGGTGTTATTTACGGACGGATCTTCGTGTACGGATGGGTCCGGAGCTGGTCTCATCCTCACAAATCCAGAAGGAATGGAGTTTACATACGCCCTCCGTTTTGAGTTCACGGCCACCAACAACGAAGCGGAATATGAAGCATTAATTGCGGGTTTAAAAATCGCCGCTAGAATGGGAGTTCGCAACCTTGAGGCCTACGTGGACTCACGGCTTGTCGCGAACCACATTCTAGGTGGATACGTGGCTAAGGAGGACAACATGATCCGATACTTGGAGAAAGTCAAGTCACTCATCGCGGCTTTCAGCAAGTTTTCCATCAAGCAGGTGCCAAGGGGTGAGAACAAGAAGGCGGACGCTCTTAGCAAGATCGCATCCACAAGCTTCGCCCACTTGTCCAAGCAAGTCTTGGTGGAAATACTCAAGGAGAAGTCTATAACAGAAGGGGAGGTCGCTACCATAGTTGAAGAGGATGGACCTACATGGATGACCCCGATTATCAACTATTTGACTAGTGAGACCCTTCCGGATGAGGAAAAAGCAGCAGGGCGCATCAGAAGGAAGTCGCAACACTTCGAACTCCGAGAATGTATTCTTTATAAGCGCTCTTTCTTGCAGCCATGGTTGCGGTGTGTTGGACCACGTCAGGCTACCTATGTAATCAGTGAAATACATGAAGGGTTGTGCGGCATGCACGCAGGTCCACGATCCGTGGTAGCTAGAGCCTTACGGACAAGATATTATTGGCCTACCATGCACAGGGACGCGCCCGACATGATTCGTAAGTGTAGTGATTGCCAAGTGCGTAGACCAGTGCCGCGGCACTCGCATCAGGATCTTACACCTATCACGTCCCCATGGCCATTCTATAAGTGGGGAATCGACATTGCAGGACCATTTCCTGTAGCTGCGGGGGGAGTTAAGTTCTTGATTGTCGCGATGGACTACTTCACACGATGGATAGAGGCCAAGGCAGTCAAATCCATCACGGGCAAACAAGTTAAAAGGTTTGTTTGGGAGCATATTGTGTGCCGTTTTGGCCTACCAGGAGAAATCATCTCGGACAACGGTAAACAGTTCGCGGACAATCCATTCAAGGACTGGTGTGCATCATTGAATATCAAGCGGCGTTTCACGTCTGTTAAACATCCACAGACAAATGGCCTTGTGGAGCGAGCGAATAGAAGCTTGGGAAACGACATCATGGCACGTTTGGATGAGCGAAGTGCCGAATGGGTGGACGAGCTACCACATGTTCTATGGGCGCATAGGACTATGATCAAAACGGCCAACGGAGACACTCCATTTGCATTGGCTTACGGCACTGAAGCTGTTATACCAGCAGAAATAGGAATGCCTATCATCCGCACGACGGAGGTTAATGTTGTCACGAACGACAAACAGCTGCGAATCAACCTAGATCTGTTGGAAGAAAAAAAGGAGATAGCATCCATTAATGAGGCTAAGTCCAAGGCTAAAATGAAGGCTTATTACGACGCTAAGGTTAAAGGTGTTTCCTTCCGACCGGGGGATTATGTCTATCGTGCTAACGAAGCAAGTCGAGCGGAGAATACAGGAAAGCTGGGCCCTAAGTGGGAAGGACCGTATGAGGTTACGGAAGCCTTGGGACGAGGTGCATACAAGTTACGTGACATGGATGGGCGCGACCTGGAGCGCACATGGAACATCTCCAATCTCAAAAGGTGCTATCTTTGAAAGCTACGGCTTCCGCATGGGTACTTCGCCATAAGATCCGTGCACTCTGTCTGTTTTGCTTCTTATGTTTTGTCTAGGTTCCTTTTTTGTTTCTTAGGACTTGTCATGCTTGTTCAAAACGAAAAATGTAAACGTTCTAATAAAATGTCGTGGTGCCTAGCTAGCTCCACGGCTTGTTTTGTGCAAATTATTTTTTAGGATTTTTTTATTCATATGGATTTTGGTTATTATTATAATATGTCATGTTTCATTCATATGCATTCATTCAAATCACCGTACATGTACTACACGCCTCCAGGTGGGGTAAGAGGATTAAGTGAACCTACTGATTCAACTTGCCGTGTAAGAGGGATGTAACCCCAGCGGCGCGGATCATGTATCCTTACTAGACACCTTACTCACAAGACGTTGTGATTAGTTTCTGTATGCCGTACTCATGTAGTGCTTTACATATTAAAGACGCACGTCGCATGTCTAGTAAATTATAGGCTTGGATGTATTTTTTTTCCTTTTGTGTAAGACGTGACATGTCATGCAGTATCGGTATACGGTATTTAACAAAATAAAAATACACAAGTTTCAAAATAAATAACAAAATGGTCGTGGTCATCACAGACTTACATACAAAAGACAGTCATTTCACATATGTCTTAGCCGTGTACATGCACGGACGAATAAAAATCACAAATGTTTACAACTGATAAATTACAAGGGGGGGGGGGGGGTAGGAATTCCCCTATGTCCTTCTTTCCTTCTTCAATCAGAGCACAGAGGGCCTCCCCGCGAGCATCCTTCCCATCCTGTGCCTTGACCGCAGTCGCATCCAATGCTTCCACAACCAGCTTTTCACCTTTCATCGTTTTTGATGCGGGGTCATAGGTGGGCAAGGTCAAAGGGATGGGATCCGCAGTAAGCCGGGACATTATTGCCTCGTTCGGAGCGTCTTTAAGTGCCTCAAGCTCATCCAGGAGAGGGTGCTGGATTTCCGCCAATGCATTCATCGACGCGGTCATATTGTCCGCAGCTGAGGGATTATGGTATGGATGCTGCATGATGTCTTCATTCTTACCTATCAGTTCTGCAGCTTTGACCAAACCCTCATGTCTACCACGGTCGATTCCATCGGATACGACCCCGGCAAATGCCTGCAGTAGGTGCGGAGCTTCCATGGCCTTGCTTACGGCGAGGCGCATCCCTTGCCCAATCATCCACCTGCGTCCAGCTATGGCGGATAACAGGGGAGGACACAGCCTTTCAGCACAACTTGTGGCCATCTTGCTCAGCTCCTCCTCCGCCGTCGCATTTTGCTCTTCCAACTTGGCCTGCACCTGTGTTAGCTCATCCTTCAGCGCATCACGCTCTTGGGCGATGTTGAAGGCTTGTACGGCTACGGCCTTGGTGGAAGCTTCGGCCGCAGACACCTGCATATAGAACTTTGAGTTATCACAAGGATAATATACTTTTTTCTTGGGTCGAATAAAAATCAAGGCAAAAGTATATGTATAAAAGTTTCGAAAGCGTACCTTCTCATTTGATGCAGCTACAAGGGCTTCGAGCTCGGAAATGCGCTTTTCTCGGGTGTCGGCGTGATGAGCTTGCTCTTTCACTGTAGCCTCGGCTGACACCAGCGCTGCTTGCAAGGACGCGATGGTCTTCTCGTTCTTCACGACCATTGCTTCACGACGAGCTATCTTTTTATCTGCCCGCTTCACATTAGCAAGGGCCTTGATCAAGCGGCGTCTTAGAGCGGCTCCCACCGTCACTTGATGCGCATACGACACATCAAACTGCTCCAGAAGGGATTCATGATCCAGCTCATCTAGGTCTTATGCAAGGGCTGGAGGGGTAATGTGCTCGATGAATTTTGAGCACTCAGATTCCGCTTCTAACCTTGTCAGACTTGAGAGGTTCCATGCTAAGCGCAGGCTATTTTCCGGCCCTTCGTGGTGTGGCTTCTCGGCATGTGTCGCGGCAGGGGATGGGGGTCTGTTAGTTGGTGCGGGCGATGGATTCCTCTCTACTTCTTCCTCTTGGGCTACGGCCGACGGATCCGCCCTGTTATTGACATGGCAAATTTTGTTTAGGCATTATATATTTCACAAGCATAGTGACACGACTAAAATTCGAAGGGTACTTACGTGGTATCAATTGCAGGTTCTGGGCCAGTAGGAGCTACGGCGCTCACGGGGGTAGCTCGCCAGACTGGCTCTCCCATGTGCGGGGTAGAGTCGGCCTGAGCAGTCGCAGTACCACTCCCCTCTTGGTACTGTGGATGGTCCTTCCTCAGTTTCTTTGGGGGAGCATTCGAGGCCCCGGCCTCATCCCATATCTTCTTTGCCACCCTCCTGGTGGTCTTTCTCTTCCTAGATGTGAGCGGGGCGGACCCGGAAGCTTGAGTGGTGTCTTCATTGAGGGAATCATTTTCATCTTCCCGGTGGGTCGCGGTCCCCTCCAACAGTAGTTCTCCACCATCTTCATTATGGAAGTCCAATGGGGATTTCTCAATGATGGGCTCCCCTTTCATCTGATCTGGGCTCGGACGTCTCTTCGAGTGGCATGGTGCGGTCAGCGGTCGCTTCCAGCAGGGGGAGCTCATTCTCCTTCAGAGGGCGGAACCCTTCGGGCACCTTCATGGGGTCGCCCTGGCGTATTAATCCATGTAGGTTCATTTCTGCGGACATTTATAAGTATACGGGTTAGTACGGTTCTACAAATACGCATGACATTTCAAATTTACAAGGTATAAGTAAACTTACCCTCTCCCTGTTCCGTCAGGAAGCACGGATATAAGTCATCCCTCCCAAAGTAGCGGCGGCTTATTCCTACTAAGCACATAAAGTGTTCCGGCAACCCCCTATGGAATTCTGTGCGGTGGGTATCTAGTATTTTTAAGTCTTTGCTACTATAGTCTTTTGCTTTGGGCGGAAAGTCTTTGGGTGCTTTGGTTTTGAGTACGAAAGGGGTAGGGAATACCTTCTCATCAACAAAGAAGTAATGGTCGTACCAGTTCTTAAGGGAGTCTAAAGGCTTCCTATACATCATGGGGGCGTTCCCCGGTCGCTTTTTAAACGATAGCCACCCATTCACTAGCTGGGGGAAGTAAAAAGCCCTAAAAAGGTTCACGGTTGGAGTTACTCCGCAGGTATGGCATGTAATTTCAAACTGGTTGATTTTACACGCCCCTATGCAGTGAAGCTGGGTTATGTGGAAGTCGTAATACAATAGCAGATCTACCAAGAATTTGGACAGGGGGATACGGTAATTGGCCGAATCAAATAGGCGCGTGTACACGCTTATTTTCCTCGCCGGTGCATCCGTAATCGCCTCTCCTTCACCTGGATAGGTGGGGTGTACGCTTTCGGGAATGTAATACTTCGACAGAAAGTCGATGTATTTTTCTGCCGGCATCACGTTAAGGACATCCGTGATAAGTGGGTTGTCCTTTACCATGTTTTATAAAAAGGTTTTGAAGGGCGTGATGATCTAACCTGCGGCGGAGGAAATCCGTGGAAAAGAAGGCAAAGTTTTGGAGGTTGAAGCTTGAAAATAACAATGGCGGAAGGAAGGATGAGTTGTGTGTGTAACAAACACACACACCAACTCTTATATAGGGTTGCCTCGGTTTCTGAGGTAACGTGGATGTTCGACACGTGTAGGCCAACACGCCTATCCAACGGATGGGATTTCTGACACTTCTGCAAAATCAGAAGGGGCCCACGGGTCACTTCTTGGCAGTTTTACGTGGATCAATGGTGGGCATTAATGGTGCACTTTTGCAGAAGTGCGACTGACTAGTTGACTACCATTAATGCATTTATTCTTATGTCGGGTTATGCGGTCTTAATTAAGACCATATTCAATGCTACATTTAATTTGTCTCGGCCGTTACGTACGGCTGAGGTGCTATTAGAATAGTATTCCTAATGCGGGCAGCCACGTGCGGCCATAGCAAAATTTTCAGTCTTTTTTATTCCCTAGGTCTTCTCTTGGTATGCCCGGAAAGCATCTTGTTAGTCTAGAGGTTACGCCTACGGCTGTAACAACTAGACTGGGGGGACATGATGACGTATAGTCCCCAGTCGGGTCAGGAACCCGGCCCACGGGTACTACCCGTATCCGGTCCATCACAGATGGGTGGGAATAATGTCATTTGAGCTTATGGGCTTGGATGAACAGTAACCGTACACACGTGTGCGGCCCACGGCCCGACGCAGCCGGTACAAGGTTAGACAGAATCATATTCTGTCTAGGAATAGGATTTACCCCAAAGAAGAGGATATTCACTCACTATAATTAGAAGATAACAATCAGTCTAATTCTGGTACTTATCCTTTCCTTGGGGCCGAAGTATCAGTGGCAGCCCACTAGGGTTTCACTGCCTATAAAAGGAACCCCCAAGGGTTCCACAAAGGTATTACGTTCTAAACTCTCAACTCACATAAAACCCTAACCGATTACTTACTATCACGCTGGAGTCTAATCGTGGGAAACATTCCCACGGTAAGCCTAACGCGTGTTGTTTAGTGTGCAGGATCCCAACCAAACAGTTCACTTGGAGCAGGATCCGGAGCCCAGCCAACCCGAATTAAGCCTAATTCGGGTCTAGCAACGATCACCCAACTTTTGCATCAACATTAGGAGCTGTTGTCTTTGCTCTTAGACTTTGGAGACATTATCTCTACGGTACAAAGAGTGTGGTATATACCGATCATAAAAGCCTGCAACATATTCTAGATCAGAAGGAGCTCAATATGAGGCAGAGAAGATGGGTAGAATTGTTGAGTGATTATGACATTCAAATTTGCTACCATCCCGGCAAGGCGAATGTAGTTGCTGATGCACTTAGTAGGAAGGACAGAGAAATAACCAAAAGGGTTAGAGCTTTAGCTATGAAAACTTATTCTGATTTATCTAATCGAATACTTAAAGCTCAAACTACGGCGATGAAGGAAGAGAATGTGAGAGATGAAGACTTGGGTAGAAGGATGACACCTATATTCTAAATTCGTGATGATGGAATTCGGTATTTCGAGAATCGTGTGTGGTTACCGGTGTATGGAGGACTGAGAGATCTAGTTATGCACGAATCTCATAAGTCTAAATATTCGATTCACCCAGGATCGGATAAAATGTACCAAGACTTGAAGAAATGTTACTGGTGGCCGAATATGAAGGCTAACATTGCTACTTATGTTAGTAAATGTTTGACGTGTGCTAAGGTGAAGTTTGAGCACAAGAGACCTTCGGGTTTACTGCAACAACCTGAAATTCCAGAATGGAAATGGGAGAAGATCACTATGGATTTTGTTTCGGGACTTCCGAGGACTTATAGTGGTTATGATACGATTTGGGTGATTGTTGATCGGTTGACTAAGTCGGCTCATTTCTTGCCGATAAAGAAAACTGATGACTTAGACAAACTTACTCGGTTGTATTTGAAGGAAGTTGTTTGTAGACATGGAGTTCCTTTGTCAATTATTTCTGATCGAGATAGTCGGTTCACATCTGAGTTTTGGAAATCGCTTCAGCGAGCTTTGGGGACTCAGTTGGATATGAGCACTGCGTATCATCCGGAAACGGATGGACAAAGTGAGAGGACTATTCAGACCTTGGAGGATATGTTACGGGCGTGTGTGATAGACTTTGGAGGTAGTTGGGATCGGCACTTACCTTTGGTGGAGTTCTCATACAACAACAGTTATCATGCAAGTATCAAGGCTGCGTCTTTTGAAGCACTTTACGGGCGAAAGTGTAGATCACCAGTTGGTTGGTGTGAAGTTGGAGAAAGTCAGTTGACGGGTCCTGAATTGATTAGAGAAACGACTGAGAAGATCGTGCAAATCAAGAATCGTTTATTAACAGCTCGTAGTAGGCAGAAGAGTTATGCGGATAAGAGGAGAAAACCATTGGAAATTGATATTGGCGATATGGTTATGTTGAAAGTATCACCTTGGAAAGGAGTAATTCGATTTGGCAAGCGAGGAAAGCTTAGTCCACGCTATATAGGTCCATTCAAGATTATTGATCGAGTTGGTCCTGTGGCATATAAGTTGGAATTGCCAGAGAAGTTAAGTGCTATTCACAATACTTTTCACGTTTCTAATCTTAAGAGGTGTTTGGCGGACGAGAATTTGATAATTCCACTTGAGGAGATTCAACTGGACGACACGCTGCATTTTATTAAAGAACCGATGGAGATTATGGATCGAGAGGTGAAACGACTTAAGCAAAGTCGGATCCCGATAGTGAAAGTGCGATGGAATTCCCGACGTGGACCCGAATACACTTGGGAGCGAGAGGACTACTTCAAGAGCAAGTATCTGCATTTATTCGTAGACGGAACTAAAGAGAAGTAAGCCCCGGGATGGTGCTCTCCTAAGGTGGTGAGGATGTAAAACCCACAAAATAAGGTCATTACTTAATTCTTACTTTTCAAATATTTTTGAAGTATTTATGACGTTAAATATTATTACGTTTAACGGTTTAAGTTGAAATCGATATTAAATATTTTATTTTAATATTTTGATGAGCAACGAGGACTACTAGTGATCGCGATACCGACGGATGCCCACAATTTTATATTTCATTATCGATCGTTTCGATAATTAATATTTTCGACGATATCGTTTTAATTACGTATCGAGTCGTTATATTATTATTTTTCGTGTGCGTTTAAACTTTTAAGTATTTTTACGAAACCCGAGTCCCGTAAATATTTTCAAAATTGACTAATAATTATTTCCTACTTTTTAGCTAACTATTTACAATTTTTAGCCACAACTTTTGCTAAATTGTAACTTGGTCCCTACCCCACTAAATAAAATTTTAAAATAAACACACACATTTCATTTTTTTACTTCCAAAAATTCACACACACTCTCTCTCTCTTCTTCCTTTTGCCGAAACACCACCCAACCACCCAAACCCATTCAATTTTCAATTTATCTCAAGTTTGAGGTTGATTCAAGCTAAACCAAGCATAGACCCATCTCTATTTTTGATCAAGGATCACATAGGTATAAAAATTTTACACATGCAAGCACTTTTTATTTTTTTGATGTTGGTAGGTGGAAGCCATGGTCATGCATGGTGTTTTTAGCATGATCCATGGTGGTTCTTGCTAGAAATCTTGTTAAAAACTTTATTTTGATCTAAAGATTTTTATTTTTATTTTGATTTTGATGTTATGGTGGATGTATGGTGATATTATAGTATAGGAATGATCATTTCTATGGTTGGTTTTGGTCAAAAAGTTGATTTTGTACAAGATTTTGGTACCCATTTTATAGCAGTAAGTAAACTGAAAAATCCGAATTTTTATGTTTTGAAAATGACTTAACTTATAGCCTAGGGTTGTAGATAATTTCCTTAGCTTCGATTTGATATAAGGTAGAGCTTCTAGCTCAAAACGAGCGCGAAGTTATGATGTTTTGAATGATCGTGTACCGGGAGACGAGTATCGGCACTACAAGTAGTTATTGTCGATATTTGGATCGAATCTCGGGGACTCTAAATGGATGTTTTAAAATGTGTAACCTACTGATAATGAGGTATTTATTTATTAGGTTGAGTTTACTTTAAAACCCGAGTGTCGGTTTTGTAAACGGAGTCGTTTAAATAAGTTAAAACGGTTGTATGAAAAATTAACATAAATCTGTCCGGATTTTGTGGTTTGAAAATGAGTCGAGTAAAGGACTTTAAAAGTAATTTCATTTGATAAACTTGTAGGAGGACTTTCAATATATAGTAAGTTAGTTTATCGAGTCGTTTCATAAACGGTTGACAAGTTTAAAAGGGGTAAATAAGCTAGTACATGTAGTATGTGCCGACGGATTTTGTTAAAAAGTATAAAATGGTAAAGTAAATGAGTAGTAAAGTATAATGAGTTATTTATATCGTTTACTCTCGAGTGTATTGTGGTTTTATGAGTTCGAGTTTGATTTTATTAAGTATTATTTATTTCTCGAGTCTATTATTAAAGTACGCACCTTATTTGCTAGGTTGCGGTTATCGTGATTATCCGGCATCTACTATCGTCGGCGATTGTCTTCAACTACTATAAGTACTAAGGTGAGTCTGTATCCTCGTTTGAGCTCATTCAAATATTTTAAAACCCGCGAGGGGGAATACATGTTTTGTAAACTTAGAACACAAGATTTTTATGGTATGCTTGTCCCTTTATGAATGGACCCGTGGTTGCCTTTAAATTGCATTAAGTGATTGCCATTGTTAAAGCCTCAATTATGGACCGTGAATTAACCTATGATGGGTTAACCGCTAGTACAATTAATAGATCTATGGGGGAAGCCGCCCCGGTTCAGTTTTTGTGGACTTGTCATAGAAGCTTAGGCCCGACCTCCACACTGTTTGAACATATTGTATTGAGAAGTCAGGTATACGGCAATGTACCAATAATCTGGAGGTAACCGACAATTAATAAATCTCCTGTCTTATCAGACCTCTAAAGGGAGTGTCTAAGGGCTCGGTTCCATGAGCTTATTGCAATTTATGCTATATACAATTATTATTGTTGATGCAAATTATTATTTGATGCTTGTTGCCTTCAAGTATGCCACAAACTTATAATCTTTGCTTGTGTTCAAAATGATTATATAAACCTATAGATTCACTCGGCATTTTTGATGATGATTTTCTCACATGTATTTCAGGTAATCAGGAAGGGTGAAGCTTGGAAGCCACGGGAATGAATGTTGTGCACTACTTTGCAAT
Source organism: Glebionis coronaria (assembly GCA_025667525.1). Lineage (NCBI taxonomy): Eukaryota > Viridiplantae > Streptophyta > Magnoliopsida > Asterales > Asteraceae > Glebionis > Glebionis coronaria. The sequence continues at coordinate 178,820,560 of CM046874.1, forward strand.
ATAAACTCTTTGAATATTTGTCGTTCCTTTTGTTCAAAACAATTTAAATCTTTTGTTTTGGTTGTACTTTGGTTACGATGTCTTGGGACTACGCTACTCTGACAAATGTTTTAGGAACGATAAATCTAAAAGGTCTCTTTTCGAGTCGTTCTTTATAAATTATGTGTTGTTGTATCATTGTTTATCACCCAAAGATGTATTCCGCTGCGTGTAAATTTGGGGGTGTTAAAACCCAAAATGACTAAAATTGTATATTGTTCTAATTCAACGAAGGAGAGATAGCATGCCTAAACATAACTAAAGAAGTACCTTTTGTAAGGGATCATCATAACTCTTCATTTACGACAACTACTAAGCACGTTGTGTTCCTCCAAACTTCCAAGGGAGTATTACATAATTTTGTTTTATCTTTACTATCTGTAAAATATTACGTACTAATAATATCAATCTGAATCTTGTTAAGAACACAATGGTTTCAGTGAAATAGTGAAGAAGCAAAAAGGTGAAAAAATCATGGAAAGATTATGCAGCAAACTCGAATATAACATACCTCATGATTTGCACTAGGGAAACAATGATTATGTAAGCCGCTATATACTATAAATAGATCAAAACCAGTTAAACTAAGATAGTTACTTGGAATTGATATACCGCAAAAACAGTTAAACTAAGATAGTTACTTGGCATTGATTATCGTAAATGGCAATTGAAAGGATATACAGTATGAACCTTTTAAGCAATAGACGATGGAGAAGACAGAAGAAAATAAGCTGTTAGACATCATGAAAAAAAACACAAACTAATGAGGCTCTATGTTTAAATCATTTTAAAAATTATAACCCATGATGATAGGCTTTTGAAAGTAACGACTTGCTAAATGATTTGTGCAAAAGAGAGAAGTAACAAAGTGCATGTATAAACAAAAAACTTTCTAAATAGAGTTCTTTTTTCGGCAAAATTAAAACGCCTGAATGTAAAGGCAAAATCACATGGAGCCATGCAACTTTTTTTATTTCAAATGAATTCAATTCCTTAATTAACTCAAAACCATTGAATTCAACAAATCAAAATTTTAAATTCGGCAAGTAAAAAATTTCTTTAGCAATTTTATTTTATAAAGTATATTTCCAATTAATCAACATTCATGTCCTAAATTAACTCAAAAACAAAATATCACTAAGAGCACACGGTATGGTTGAGCCGTCGTGCTCGTGTCGTGGACAAAAAGTGATGCCACATCACTTTTTACTCCCACGACCCAAAACTCCCCACGATGGCTCAACCCCCCTCCCTGGTTAACACGAGAATTCTCGTGTCGTCGTCACCCAACTAATAGAAAAAAAAAAACAACACGAAATTAAAAGAAAATTACCGAATAAAAAAAACACGAATACGAAAATAAACTTAAAAATTAAAATATTTTGCACGGGCCTCGTCTTTGAGCTTCTCGATCCTCGCCACGTCTTGTGGACTTAATCCGGTAGTGTCGTATCGAAGGATTTGCAAATCCTCGTTCCTTTTTTGAAGTGCAACCACTTCTAGTCTAGCCGCCACCTCTCGGTCCAATCGTTCCTTTTTAGTTTCACGATCGGATAACATTTGTTGTTGTAGCATATCCACCAATTGTTCTTTTTGAGACCCCGAAGTGGCGGTTGAACGGTAACTTTTTTAAATTTTCAAAAAAAAATTAAAAAATAAATAAAAACTAAAAAAACCCGACGACGCGAGCCACGGTGTGGTTGGCGCCGCCGTGGCCTCGCGCCGTCACCATGGCGTCGGCTGGTAGTAACCAGCCCAAACTCGACGACGCGAACAATGGTGTGGTTGGCGTCGCCGTGGCCTCGCGCCGTCATGGCCAGCCAACCACCAGCCAGCCATACCGTGCCCTCTAATAAAACTACCAAAAATGTGGTTGTACACGTGGCGTACTAACATGCCTTAATATTTTTAGAAAAAATTAATTAGTGAGAGGCTAAATAACTGTGTTTTATTAAATATAATAGATAATAGATTTGGAAGAGAAAATATGTTTGTGAATGTCAAAGCATTTAGTGCACAAACTTAATTCTCTCTTTCACAATGAATCTTATTTATAGACTTAAGGCGGTACGAGACAGAGAATTGCCATGTGCAATTCTTGTCTTTAACTGAGGTACAAGGTACATACTTGTCATCTACCTATTCTAGGTATCAGGACAAAGTCCTTTACAAGCTTAGTGCCCTTGTTTAACCTAAAAGGGTAAGTCACGATAAGCGTGTATGTACTGCATCTTATCTTCTTCAAACTTATCCCGCCTTTACTTTGGTATTTAGGATGTCATTGTTCCTTCAGGGAGATCGTATGGGGTTAAGTGAGTCTATTGCCACAACTCACTGAACCCATCACCTACTTCTTCGTCTCAGGTACATCATTCACTGAGTTTCGCCTCACTGAATACTTGAGTCTTTCTCTTATACTCAGTTGAGATCTCGAAGGCAACTCACTGAGTGACTGTTCACTCAGTGACCTAATAATGTTCAAGGGTCTTGAATGTACTTAGGCTTATTGTCATTCAAATCCGTCAGTGAGGTCATTTTGTACATAATTGACCATGCGTGAGATAATTATGTACATAATTGACCTAACAATCTCCCCCTATTTGGATAGAGAATATACCTAAGTCAATTTTATTATATGTTAGCAAAAGGCTTCTACTCATACTGACTATGCTAAAGATGAAGAGTCTTGTTTCAAACAAAGTACATCTTTTATTGATCATTACACAATCCTATCGATCTATTACAAGAAAACATTAGAAACAAAAGATAAACTATTAGGCTTCCATTTCTTCTCTCTTTACTTTTGAGGTCTTTAGTACTATTTCTTTATCAGGCCTTTGAGCAATCAACTCCTTGACTTGGACTGCAAACCTCTTGTTCTCCTCAGACTGAAGCTGTCCAGCCATGACTAGGTAAATGAAGAGTCCCTCAGTGGTACACTTGTTGATATCACTCATCCTCTAAAAGGCATAGTCACTAAATTCCTCAATAAAGAATCTACCCCACTCAGGTTCCTCTACTACCATATTGTTCACAAAAAGGACATTATTAGGTAGTCTCCTGTTGCACTCCAACCCAAGGATTCTAGTTTCAGGTTCGTATTCGATCCTTCTTCTTTTCCTTCCTTGAGTCCTAGTGGGATCTTGTTCAGCCATAGGTAGTACTTCAGAAATGCCTAGTTGTGTCTTAACCTGTTTAAGTTTCTTATATCTTTTGCTTAAGGAGTTCAGCAGATCAGACACACACTTATTCATTTTAGTTATGAGGATCTTACCCATTTCATCCCATTTAGTTAAGCCAAAATATCCAAAGGAGAAGTCTTTCATTACTTCAAAATTTATGTTATCATTGTTCCTTATCACATAGATTGATACTGGCTTGGTGTGAGGAATGATCTGAATGTTCGTGATTTTCTCAAGCTTCCTCCTATTTGTGGTGATCCATGTGTACTAATCAAACAACTTCTTCAACTGTAAGCTTATTTCTTGTTGTCTTTTCATCACGGAGTCCTGAATGGCCTTCAGTTCTTCTTCTTACTTTCTAGTGAACTCCTAAACACTATCCAAACTAAGAAGTTCCTTTGGATCTCCACCAACTTCCTTTACAAACTCAGTGGATAGCTTATGGATTTCAGCCCTTGTTGCCTCAATTGGCTTTGCTTTCTCGGCCTTCTCCATTCTATCCATTCACTCCTAAATTTGTTCAGCGGTGAGCTTGTATATTTTTCCATTGATCTCATAAGGGATCAGGATTGGAGCATCAGGATCAGGCCTTCGTTCCCTTGAAGCCTTTACTAAATTCTTGGGTGGCTCCTTATTCTCATCAGTAATCTTTTTGCCTTTATCAACATTTGAGACTGGTAATTCTGGGATTGTTTCTTCAGTGATTGGTTTGATGGAGTTTAGTAGTGTAGGATTTCGTATTTCAAGTGCCTGCTGTTGTTGCTCAGACACCACTATCTCCAAGTTTGCCTTTGTTGGCTCCTCAGTCTCCATTTTCTCATGCTCCCCCTCAGTCTGAGAGGAAGTTCCTTCCCATGTTAGGATCTTTGGAGCGTCATTCTCCCCCTCAAAAGTTAAAGGATGAGATTTACTGATTCCAACTTTTGTTAAAGTGGGGGGGGGGGGGGGAGGGATTTGATGTTCCTTTGAAAGTCTGGAACATTTCAGTAACCATTGCTTTCATGGTTTTAGTGTCACCCTTGATGGACTTGACATCTTCTTGAATGACCGTCTGAGAAGACTCCATGACAGCAATGCGTGTTCTAAGGCTAGGAATATCCGAATCTTTAAGACTTTGAGCAATGTCAGAAAGATTTGCAGCATTTGCAATATATCCTTTGGCAGCCTTGTGTAACTAAAATTCAGCCTCAGGATCCATGAAAATCCCAGCACACTGAGCCTTCACAGCTTGGAGCTCAATTTGATAATCTGCAATCCTTTTGAGGACTTCAGTCATTTTGTCTTCCTGAAGCTGGTCCAAGAGTTGACCAACTTTTAAAGTAGACTCAGTGGTGATAGTGATGAGTCCATCCAAAGTAGCTTTCAGGGAAGCATTTGCTTCAACAGTTTTCAACGCTTGATTCAGGAAGTTGATAAGCTTTTTCTCCTGAGCCTCATGATTTGTGTTGATATCACAGATGAAGTACATCTGATTCTCAAGTGAGACTCTCATATCTTTCTCAGCCTCACTGTAACGATCACCATACACCCTGAATTCGTCAAGTATGGTGGTGGCTTTGGTTGAGAGATCTTGATGTTTGTTTGCAACATCCTCCGTTAACTTCTCATTGAGATGCTTGGAGTCGTCTCTGAGGGTCTCATACAACATATTCTTAGTGATAGGCTTGATGTCATCAAACTCAGATTCTAGAGCCTCAATCTGGGTCCCCAAAGAAGAGGTGTCAAGTTGTGCCTCATGGGAAGGCCTTATTGTTGACGCCCTATGGGAGGGTTCCATTTGTTGGGATGCCTCAAGGGAGGGCGTTTGGTGAGCCTCATGGGAGGGCGTTTGGTGAGCCTTAAAGGAGGGCGTTTGTTTCGCAAAAGAATGGTACTATGGCCTATGTGGTTGTGGTTAAGCAGGGACTTGTGTGTCATCAATCTTCATATCATCCCTGCCTCAACCATGTTATCAGTGTCACTAAACCCGTGGGGTTCATCATCAGACCCATGGAACATAGCAGCAGTCCCCAAAGGCCAGTGACACAAGTGTTTTATCTGGCTCTCCTTCAAAAGAAGGCTTTCCTTTGTTTTGGTCACTCTCTGTAGCCTCAAATCTAGTGGGTCGGGTCTCGCCCACCTGGTACTTAGCCATAGTTTTTGATTGATCGTGAGTGGAAGTGAGATACCTATCAGCGAGTTGTTTTACATGTGGGCTTCTCTCTGAGTCTTGGATATTAGTTCCCACTGGCAAAGACTCTTGATCTAGTGTGCCTTCATCGGGAGTTGTAGAGGTGGGAACCTTATCAGCAGGGTGCTTTACCCGTGGGCGTCCTTATGAGTCTTTGGGATCAGTTGTGATGTCCTTAGGTAAAGGTTGTGATTTACGAGTGCCTTCATTAGATTGGTGGCTAGGCAGTCCCGTAGTGAAGGGTTGTATATTTCCCTCCACATCAAGAGGACTAGTAATTTGGCCCGGTGACCCTGATTGTGATGTATCAGGGCCCCCCGTAAGCTCTTTCCCATGAGTCATGTGAAGCGTGGTCTGAACAAGGGTGGTCTTTTTGGTCTTGGGCTTTTTCTTACGTGTCTCGGAAGACTCAAGGCCCTATGTCTTGGATTTGGGTTGAGACACATTCTGAGTCTTCTTGTTCCCTTTCTTTGGATAGAAAGGAATGGGAGACACGGATGATACACGACTGATCACCTCAGTCATGTATGTCGTTAGTTATATGGGGGTGACTTCAGATGGGTTTTAAAAAAATGAACTCGGGATGCCGGGTGTAGATCTAGAAAAATTTTCCTCAATGTAAGATGAACCCAGTAACCGTTCTAAGGCGCAAGATATGAATCTAGGTAAGATACATACTTTTGCCTGGACTCCTTCAGGAGCTTGGTTACGAGATCATTATAAATGATCTCTCCTATGTCAACCCTGAGTCCATTTATAAGACTAAAAATTAGCATCTACTGAGTACAATTAACTTGCTTAGTAGATGAGTGGTTCCCACCAATCACCTGAATCACAAAAGTGACTAAGATCCTCCAAGCCATGGGGAAAGCATTTTTAATCAATGGGGTCTTATCCATAAGAAGTTCAGGGACCTTGATACCTTTTAGTCCATTTTTAACTGACTCATTTTCAGGATGTGCAACATACTCCCCTTTATTATAATCAAGTCCACTCGATTCATAAAATGTTATAAAGTCTAAAGTCAATGGTGTCTCACATTGTTCATAGTGAACTTGATGACTGCCCCCTTATGTGTTTTGGTCTCAGACCCTTGAGACCATTCAGGCCCTTGGGTGTTGGTTACAACCACACCAGTATACCATAACTCCCTGAGATAGTCATGGTATAATACTGAGGGGGTGTTCATAAATGCATCAGCCCAGTCATAATTTTTCAAAAAATTACAAATGGGTTTATAGGCTGATGTATTACGAGGGTAACTGAAATTACCCCCGTAATTGTTTCCAGAAAAATGGACCCCCTCACTGATTAAATGCTTAGCTTGAGGGGCATATGGAATAACCTGGGATAGTGCCATTTAAATATATATTTTTTCTAAATCTTTAAAGGACAATGGCACTTGGGATAATCAAACCAAAACTTGTTTCTTGTTATAAAGCAACGGATGGTCACCAAGTGATTAGTGCAAACTTATGGCTACGAATAGTTACGAATAAATTCGAGCGTTGACGCGTGAATAAAAAATAGGTTGTTATCACTAAATAACTTCGATCGTTGGCGCGTATAAGTTATAACAATAAAACAAGCATACAATGTGATTACCAGTTATTAGAAGAACCCTTTTCTTGAATCAAATCTTTGAACACACACTTTAGTTTGGATAGAAAATTTTGCCAGAGTATAATTGCTAAAAACTTTGTGTATGTTTTTGTGAGAAATAGGGTATTTATAGGCACGGATGTGAAAAGATAATTATACGAAATAATTTTGAATTATTTTTGCATCCGTATTAAACGTTGTGTACCCTAGTGTTACCCCATTTTTCTCGGCTACTGTTTCGTTACTGCATTTCAAACGCTTTTTGCAGAGATGACATGGGGTCATGTGTAGTTGGAAAGGGCAAGAAATTAAATACTTATTAGGTTTTTGTGGGGCCCCTTGAGTAGTTGATGACAATCAAACAAGGAATATTTGTTCCTTATGTAATGTGTTGAGTCACCAACATCGGACATTTAGTAACTAAATTTATAGAGCATTTAGTTACACATTAAATATGTCTCAATATCAGTGGAAGCATAAGGTTACTCAGGGAAATGATAAGAATGTACACCATACTAACTAGGAGTTTATTAGGGAACATGACTAATCAATGTTCAACATGCCAAATTCAACTTTCAGTCTATTTAACGTTGGTTCATCCAAGGGTTTTGTAAATAGAGCTAGCTGATACTCAGTGGGGATGAAGTGTAAGTTAATATCACCTTTCATGATGTGGTCCATGAGGACGTGATACCTTATATCAATGTCATTTATCCTAGAGTGTAGGACTGGGTTGTTTGATATGGCAATGGCACTAGTGTGTGTCACAGAATATAGTGACTACTTTGTATTTAACATTGTAGTCCCTTAGTTGACTTTTCATCCAAAGGATGTTCGCACAACAACCAGCCGCTAGCACATACTCAGCCTCAGCAGAGTACGCAGCTACTGACTCCTGTTTATTTGCACTCTAACATACTAGCTTGCCAACAAGAAATTGACATGCACCTGAGGTGCTTTTTCTGTCCATGTTGCATCCAACATAGTCCGAGTCTGAATATCCCTTAAGATCAAAGCTTGAGAAACGAGGATACCAAAGACCCAGTGTTTGAGTACCCTTCAGGTACCTTTAGATTCGTTTAATAGCAGTAATATGTGATTCTTTGGGATCGGCCTGATATCTTACACATAAAATCGTTGAGAACTGAATATCAGGCCTAGTTGTTGTCGACTACATTAATGATCCAATCATGCCCCTATAAAGGGTTTGATTCATTGGTTTACCAGTAAGATCAGGACCTAAGTTGTTTGGGGGAACCATAGGTGTCTCTACTGAAGCACACCCAGATATATCATATTTTTTGAGTATCTCTCTAGTGTATTTTTCTTGACAGACTGAGATCCCTTTGTCCCCTATTTGATTTGAAGTCTAAGAAAATATGTTAATCCCCCATCATACTCATTTCAAATTTCTTTGTCATAAGTTTTTCAAACTTTTTACAAAGCTTGTAGTTAGTTGACCCAAAAATGATGTCATCAACATATATTTGAACAAGCAAAACATGTTCCTTGGTCTGAAGATAAACAATGTGTTGTATGTATTCCCCCTAAAATTTTTATTCATTACTAGGAAGGCAGAGAGAGTGTTTCATATCAAGTTGTAGGTGCTTGTTTAACTCCATATAGGGCTTTGTCTAATTTGCCGACATGGTTAGGAAACTCTGAACTCTCAAAACCAGAAGGTTCAACTACATAAAATTCTTTAGTGATCTTTCCATTCAGGAAGGCACTTTTCACATCCATTTGAAACACTTTGAAGTTCATGTATATAACATGGGCAAGGAATATCCTGATGGCTTCCATTCTTGCTACAGGGGCAAAGGTCTCTTCATAGTCAATACCTTCTAATTGATCACACCCCTGAACAACAAGCCCAACCTTGTTTTTTATAATAGTTCCACTTTCATCAGTCTTGTTTTTGAACACCCGTTTTGTGCCAAGAGTTGTTTTCCCCCAAGGGAGAGGAACTAGTTTCCATACTTTGTTCCTGAGAAACTGATTAAGTTCTTCTTTCATAGCCTCAACCCATCCTGGATGCTCCATGGCCTTTGAAACCTTTTTAGGTTCGATTTTAGAGAGAAAATCTGCAAACATGCATTCATGGGCTGATCCGCAGAGAGTTGAGCAGCTTGGCTGCGAGTGAGCATCCCTTCATATACATCACCATTTATATTTACAAGTTCTACACGTTGATGTCTTGACCATCTGTCCTGAGGACGTGGAGTCCAACTTGTAGATAACTAGTGATTATCAAGGACTTGCTCTTCAGTAATAAGTACTAGAGGATCAATCTCCACTGAAGGTATTTCAGTGATTGATAGGTCATTTGTTATTTCATCTACCCCTTTCAGTGTTTGAAGTGCTAGGAGAATCATTTGATTCTTCAGACTGAGTGGATGGGATAATCACTTCATGGGTAGACTAATCAATGATCAGGTTGGTAATTGACCTATTGTGAGGTGAGATGTGGAATGATACATTAGCATCAATCTGATACTGTCTTGAGGGATCATTTTCATACTCATCAGGAGGGTATCTAGATGAGTTATTAATCCCTATATCATCCACTAATTGATTTGTGAACTTTATAGCATCCATGCTTTCATCAAATGTGATATGAAAGGATTCCTCAACATGTTGTCTTCGTGTTTAAAGACCCTGAAGGCTTTAGAGACAAAGGAGTATCCAAGAAAGTCTTCATCATCAGATTTTGCATCAAAATTCCCAAGATGGTCCTTTTGATTGTGAATGAACACAGGACATCCAAAGACATGAAAGTAGCTGATGTCTGGGATCCTTTTCCTGAATATTTCATATGGAGTCTTATCATGTATTTTGACGATTATACTTCTGTTCTGAGTGTAACAAGCAATTTTTACAGCATCATCCCAGAAGTGTTTTGAAAGACTAGAGCCATTCAACATAGTCCTTGCATCTTTAATGAGAGTTCTATTCTTCTTTTCAACCACACCATTTTGTTCAGGTGTGTAGGGAGAAGAGAAGTTCTGAGAAATTCCTTTCTCATCAAAAAAACTCTCATGCTATTGGTTTTTGAATTCAGTCCCATTATCACTTCTAATTTGTTTGACTTTGGTATCATTTTGATTTTCTACCTGTCTGATAAATGGCATGATGAATTTGAAGGTTTATATAGTTCATAACAATTACACAAAACCCTAAACGAGATCAAAGCACACATATAGCGGAAGCGATTTAACAAGATCATAATAACACAATTATAATTAATCGAATTAGGGCTACGTATCTTTTAGATAAAGCAAATCCACAGGATAAAGAACAAATTACCAATTAGGGTTTATAACGAACACCACCAAGATATAGTCTATATTAAGACTATATTACGTTCTTGTACACACGTAATACAATGAGCTAACCATGATTCTAGCACGTGTAAATCGAGCTTCTACGCTTGTGGAACATCTACCCAACAACCCTAGAGAGCGGCTAGGACTAGATTATAAGCAAAACCGAAAGAACAAGAAAACCAACCAAAATCCTTTGTGGGTTTCTTGTTGCGATCGACTAAAGAGAGGAGAAGGGAAGGAGTGAAGAATTATGAGGGTGAGGAGTTGTTTATATAGGCCCAGGAATCCTTGTTGCCCAAGTAAAAACAAATAAAAAGAAATTTTTTCCTTCCCCCTTGTCCCATAACCGACGGTCGAACACCCCCTTGTGGGGTGTTCCAGAACCTTCTTTTTTTCTTCCTTTTTATTTCACAACGCTCGTTAATACTTAACTCTTAATTATTTAACAGTCGTTAAATTTATAACTCGGTTTAATTTAATTAATATAATAAATATATTTATAAAATAAATTAACTCTTTACGAATTGAGTGCAATCCCGTAATCTCGAGTTCGATCCTATCACACGACTATTAAATATAAGTCCATAAACTTTCCGCTTCCACTTGGACATATTTCGAATATCGTGATTACATTGACTAGCCGTCTAGTTACACTAGCAATGTCTCTAGTACAACTCGAGTAAGGTCTCTTGGATAAAACCTTTTAATGATTCATCATTATTATTATCCTTTTATTTCTAATACAACATTAATAAGGATATGGATCTCAGTCATTCCTTTTATTAACCATTCTGTTTCTCGTTCACAGATTCTGCAAGATTACCAAAACAAATTTGGGTATAGCCGAAGAAACATCTTACTAATCCCACGAGGGCCCCAGCTGTATTAAAACTCTAAAATGAAATTGGAGGAAATAAATCTCATACTGACTACAAGCAAAACCAATGAATTTTGCAACACTTTTGAAAATAATCCTTATAGCTACCAGTTACGTTTAGCGTTAGATTATTCCACAAAAATGCACTAGATTCAAAACAGTTTTTTGGTATCTCAGGTCTAAGGATAACTATTTGTGATTTACTTGATGACAAAGATCCACAAAGTAAAATCATATAGTTGGGATAAGTCCAATATCCGATTCATCGAATATCATCCAAGATCGATCAATATACTTTCAAGTATACTCTATCGCAATTTTAATTTGTCTTAATTTAATAATATTCCCATATTATTAATCGACAATGGACATTTAACATAACAATTTATTCATGGATTAAAACATGTAAAATAGGATACAAAATTAAGTAATAAGAATAAACGAAACCGAATCTTTATTTTATTAAATAATAATGTCTTAACATCCTTATCCAAATATTAATCACAAATTTATTGCATGAGTTCGCTAGCTAGTTGCAACCCAATAGCCTTGGCATGCTTAACTACATTTGGTCTAGGCAAAGCCTTAGTAAAAGATCAGATACGTTATCATCCGTGTGAAATTTAATTAATTTGATTTCACGAGCTTCTACTTGTTCTCAGACGTAGTGATGTCTACGCTTAAAGTGTCGGGCGCCTTTCATGACTCCAGAATCATTGGCAAATATTATTGGAGCAGAATTGTCGCAATATATATCAATAGGTTCCTTAACTGAAGGCATCACTCCAAGATCTCCAATAAACTTCCTAATCTAAACAGCTTCCATTGTAACTTCTGAAACAGCCATGTACTCAGATTGAGTAGCATGTTACTTCCCATGATTAATATGTCATCAACATATAGGACTAGAAATACTACATCACTCCCACTAGCTTTGCGATATACACATGGCTCATCACGATTTTGAATAAATTCGAACTTTTTGATTTCTTCATCAATTCGTTTATTCCATTGACGTGATGCTTGCATCAAACCATAAATAGATCTTTTAAGTTTACACACGTGTTTTGGATTCTTAGGATCAACATACCCTTCCGGTTGTTGCATATAGATGTCTTCATCTAAGCGACCATTCAAGAAGGCAGTTTTAACATCCATTTGCCATAGCTCATAGTCATAGTATGCTGCTATAGCTATGAGAATCCCAATAGCTCTTAAATCTGCTACATGAGAAAATGTCTTCTCGTAGTCTACGCCAAAAGTTTAAGTAAAACCTTTAGCTACTAAATGAGCTTTATAGGATTGTATTTTTCCGTCCATGCCGGTTTTCTTCTTGTATATCCACTTATGTCTCACTACGTTAGCATTTGGTGGTGGATCTACAAGAATCCAAACATCATTAACTTTCATGGATTTCATTTCCTCATCCATAGCAACCATCCACTTATCCTTCTCAGGATCAAGCATGGCGAATTTATAATTAGCAGATTCTCCAAGATCCCCTACTTTATTATCATCCTCTCTATTAAGACATATATTACTATTTGCGTTTTTAATCCTTTCAGATCTACGTAGAGGAACTAATTCTGGTGAAACCGCCAGACTTTCTGGTTCTACAGGAATTATTTCGCTAGTGTTTTCAGAAGGTAATGTATCTATATGACTCTCTTCAAGATCATAATCCCACTGAATTCTTGATTTACAAGATCACATTCAAGGAAGTATCCATACCTAGCAACAATCACTTGTTCTCAGGTGGATAATAAAAGTAGTAACCCATAGTTTCCTTAGGGTACCCTACAAAGATACATTTCACATATCGTTGTTGGAGTTTGTCACCCGAGTCACGTTTCACATACGCCTCACAACCCCAGACATTTAAATAAGACAAATATGGCTTCTTTCTATGCCAAAGTTCATATGGTGTCTTATTCACCTTCTTCGTGGGAACCATATTTAAAATGCGAACAACAGATTCTAAAGCATAATCCCAAAAGGATAATGCTAAAGTTGTACGATTAAACATAGATCGCACCATATCTAATAGTGTTTGATTTCTCCTTTCGGATACACCATTTTGTTATGGAGTATAGGGAGAAGTAAGATGCTGAACAATTCCATTCTCACTTAGATAATCTTTAAACTCTTGACTTAAATGTTCACCACCTCTATCAGAACGAAGAGCTTTAATCTTCTTTCCTAGTTGCAATTCTACTTCTGCTTTAAACACTTTGAATGTTTCAAATACCTCATGTTTATGCTTAAGTAAATAAACATAACCATAACGGCTATAATCATCCGTAAATGTTAAGAAGTAGCTAGCACCTTTCCTTGACACATGTCTAAGTGGTCCACATACATCAGTGTGTATTAAACCAAGCAGATCAGTAGCCCTTTCAATATTGTTATTAAAAGGTTTCTTGGTCATCTTTCTAGAGATACAAGACTCACATTTATCAAATGATTCATTATTGATATTTTTCTAAAGACCTTCGCGTTGAAGCTTTTGTATACGAGTCTTCCAAATATAGGCAAGTTCACAATGCAAAAAATAAGAAGAGTTATTGTCAAACTTTATCTTCTTACTCATGCTAAAAACAGAATTATTATTATACTTGGATTCATTTTCATGCATGTCAATCTCAAACACATCATTCACATAAATTGCATTAAAATAGAAAATATCATCTTTCCAAACAAAAATTGCATTATTATCAATAGTGTGAGCGAATCCAGTATTCAACAAACAAGAAAAGGAAATAACACCCCTAACAATTGTAGGTTCATAATCACAATCATTAAAATCAGTACTAAACCCGAAGGTAAAACTAAATTAAATGTTCCTATAGCTTCAACCGCTGCTTGTGCGCCATTGCTCACTTGCTGAAATTGTTCCCCATAGGATAGCTTCCTTTCCAGATTAAATCAATGCAGCGTATTCAACTGTTAATACCACATCCCGTATCATATACCCAGGAATTTAATTTGTATGTCAAATTAAATAATTCAATCATAAATAAAGTACCTGAAGCCGCAGCGCTCTACTCAGGCTTCTTCTTTATTTCTCGCAACTCTTTGAGGTAAAGAGGCAATTCCTCTTCCAGTGACCACTTGCCTTGCAATGGTGACAAGTCTCATCCTTCTGAGATTGATTCTTGTTGACCAAGTTCTGCTTAGGTTTCGAATAAGTCGCAACTTTCTTGCCCTTATCACCGTTGCCTTTGTCTTTCTTCTTGTTCGCTTGCGGTTTTGGCTTACTCACTCTACCCTTTTGTATTGTTAGTACAAGAGGAGTAGAGGTAGATGCCTTGTCCTTTAACCCCTTTTGGTAGTCAATGAGCATTGCATGCAAATCATTAACTGTCTTCCCCGTGCAATTCATATTATAGTTTCTAACAAAATTATTAAAGTCCTTGTTAAGGGACCTATTGATCAAGTTGATAGCCATATTATGATCATAGGGTTGTCCTAGTGCAATGAGATGTTCCATATAACCCCTCATCTCCATGTAATGTGCACTAACAGACTTTTCAGGAGTTTGCTTGCAGCTATGCAAAGCATCTACTAAGTCGTAGATCTCCACAGCTTGCGGCTTCTCGAACATATCCTTGAGTTCATCAAGCATACACTTAGGCAAAAATAGCTCATACTTTTTTGAAACGGAGGGGCCATTTTCCCTAACATTAAGCAAGACACCTCTGAGTGCTTCTTAACATTAGCAGCGTGTTCAAGCCTTTGGGCTTCAGAAGCTCCTTTAGGAAGATCCTCCGGATAAGGAGTGGTCAAGATATCAATAGTACCCGCTACTCTCAAGACAATTCTTAGTGAGCGGTACCAATCATTGAAGTTTGGGCCAGTAAGTTCAAGACGATCAAAAAATGTTTTGAACGCAGAACTTATAGTGTTATTGTCGGGTTGAGCCATTTCTACAGAAATAAGTTTAAATATTAGTATTTTCGATAATAAAATACTTTCAAGAAAATAAAATTACGCCGGTATATAAACCATAGTATTTTCCTTGAATCCTAGAACATATATTGACATAGATTCATTACATCAGTTGATCTGCTAGTAATGCATGTACTTAACATAGTGACTTGTCGAACAATTCAATTGACAAACAATTTTCAATTTCTAGATATTTAAGGGATTTACATTGCAAAAAAAAAAGTTTTGCATTGTAAACATGTTTCATCCCTTCTGAATGCATTAAGTTTCCAGATCTCACCGAGTAACTTAATTAAGTCGTCTAATCTGAATAACGTAAAACCATCATACGAATTCTCATTCTATGAAAGTTTTCTCTCCATTACAACATCGTCCAAATATCTCATATGATGACGTAGTAATTTCAAGTGTTCGTCAATTAGATAGCATTCAACTTAAATTTTAAGGGTATAAATTTGATGTCAAAATCAATGTATGGAGAAGCATGCATACAACTCCATAGAATAAGTTTAATAAAACATTTAGTAAACTTTTTCACGAGACAAAATTTCGACATAAATTATGTTGAGGTATTGGCTTAACCAATCAAAGAATTTACCCACAACTATTCACAACGTACCTACGGCTAAAGCACCAAGCAATAACCTTATTCATTGTGATTTCGGATATGAATTTGCGGTAAATCAACCTTAAGGTATAATGCAAATAATAATCGTAGGTAATTTCAATTTGACGCACAGGCGAGCTGGGAATTTGGTCAGCGACTAGTGGCTTACACCTCATTCCATAACCGGATACATGACCAGCGGTGCGTTATATCCACTTTATAGTTTTGTCAAAAGGAGTAGGCCGTTAGATTATTATTGTAATCAACGTAATTCTGTGTAATTTAGATCTTAAACAATTTTTAATTTTAATATGATTTAGCCCATAATTGTTTTTCTTAAAAAAAACCCTTGTTTACAACAATTCGTACAATATTTAACATAAACAAGTAAAAAAAAACTAAAACATAAACACATAATAACAATTTATATGTGCGATAATAAATCAAATAGCCACATGTATACGATTTATTCAATAACCTTTAAATCTAGATTTTTATATTCATATAAAAGTCTTCCCTAATTCAAGACTTATTGAATCAAATAAAGCAAGTAGCACATAAAATCATATAAACATACAATTTTACGATCCATGAAAACATGCATGCTCATCATGGATCCACCCAAATCTCCTAACAATTAAATCTCTTAGGATCGTAACCGACATAACAATTAATCATGCAATTTAATCTAAAATTATACAACACGTAATTTAGGGTTTCAAAAACAATTCTTTTTTTAATAAAATTCGTCCAAAACCCTAATTTTAAAAAACAAAACCCTAATTTTTAAGAAAACCTAAAAAACATGTAGTTTTAACTCGAAACAATTATTAGTTAAAAAAACTTTCGATTTTCGATAATTATAACATGTTAAAACGGCTCTCGATGCCACTGAAGGTTTATATAGTTCATAACAATTACACAAAACCCTAAACGAGATCAAAGCACACATATATCGGAAGCGATTTAACAAGATCATAATAACAAAATTATAATTAATCGACATAGGGTTACGTACCTTTTAGCTAAAGCAGATCCACAAGATAAAGAACAAATCACCAATTAGGGTTTATAATGAACACCACCAAGATATAGTCTAAAGTAAGACTATATTACGTTCTTGTACACACGTAATATAACGAGCTAGCCATGATTCTAGCACGTGTAAACCGAGCTTCTACGCTTGTGGAACATCTACCCAACAACCCTAGAGAGGGGCTAGGACTAGATTATAAGCAAAACCGAAAGAACAAGAAAACCAACCAAAACTATTTGTGGGTTTCTTGTTGCGATCGACTAAAGAGAGGAGATCGGAAGGAGTGAAGAATTATGAGGGTGAGAGGTTGTTTATATAGGCCTAGGAATCCTTGTTGCCCAAGTGAAAACAAATAAAAGGAAAGTTTTTCCTTCCCCCTTGTCCCATAACCGACGGTCGAACACCCCCTTGTGGGGTGTTTCAGAACCTTCTTTTTTTCTTCCTTTTTATTCCACAACGTTCGTTAATACTTAACTCTTAATTATTTAACGGTCATTAAAGTTATAGCTCGGTTTAATTTAATAAATATAATAAATATATTTATTAAATAAATTAACTCTTTACGTATTAAGTGCAATCCCGTAATCTCGAGTTCGATCCTATCACACGACTATTAAATATAAGTCCATAATTTTTAGAATTCTGGAGCCTGACTCTTTTTCTTTAGAAAGTATGCCCATGTGTATCCGGAGTATTCATCAACAATGACAAGGGTATATTTCTCATGATTTATGGACATTGGACTGATGGGTCCAAAGGTCCATATGAAGTAGGTGAAGACATCTCCTGATTGAGATGTTTTGTTTTGGCTTAAAAAAAGGCTCTCTTGTGTTTACCTTTCTCACAGGTTGAGCAAGGTTTATCTTTAGAGTACACAAGAGATGGTAAGCCAAGACTTTGTTTTGTTTAGCAAGTTAATTAATGTCTTTAAAGTTGAGATGAGATAGCCTCTTAGACCTCGGCAAAGAAGCATGCCCCTGAGGAAGTCATAGATGACATGTCTAAGACATATACATCATTCCTTCTTGGGGCAATCAACACAATATCTTTATTCGCATTAAAGATTATTCCTTTCTAATCATCAAACTGAATGATTTATTTGACATCTGATGTAGCAAAATACGTCAATAAGTATTAATTCACGTATTCCTTTTGAAACATAAAACATAAATCGACAAATTAAGTCGGTTCTCGAAGGAGGTGTGAGTTATGAGTGCAATTAAATGTTTTTGGATTAGTTCACTTTTTTGGAAGATAAAGGTTTTTAAATTAAAAGACGGAATTACCTACAACGAATTAAACTAAGACGAATTACGTTTGCACGCAAATCGAGACGAAAAATATTAAAATAATGAAAAAATATAAAAAATTCTAAAAACTTGCAAGCTACTTCCTAAAAGTCTAACAAAATATAAAATTCCAAAAAACAATTTTAAACACTTTTATTAATTATTTATTAATTTTTAAAATCTATTTAAAGACTAAAAAATAAAAATAAATAAGAAAAAGTCCAAAATTTTATTTCTATATTTTTAAAGCTCAAACTATTTTTTTGAAAGCTAAAATATTTTTTTGAAATTTAAAAATTAATTTCCTATTTTTAAACGAATTAAAATGAAAATAGAAATAAAAAAGGATTAAGAATATTAAACTAAAAGAGAAAAATCAGGGAAAACACAGTAAGTCCTAAATAAAGTCTACTTTAAAATAAGCTACAACTTATTTATAACCAAGGAAACCAAAACGCGCTTAAGTAAATTAAGAAACTAAACTATGACATGAAAGAAAGGCATGGTACACTGGTAAAACACTTTACTCCTCTACAAGAGGTCGAGTGTTCAAGCCAGGTTGTGATCCTTTTTTCCAAATTACTTTTTTTTTAATTTTCTTTTTGGATAAGCAACCCCCGATAAGCAGTTGGCTTATTGCGGTGATTATAAGCTAGAAACAGAACTAATAGGCACAAAAAGAAAGCAGATAATAAGCATATATAGGGTAAAATACATAAAGCTAAAAACAACTAATAGTGGGAACCAGGTTAACACTAACAGTGGTAACTAACTTACCACTGCTAGGCAACAGACCTAACTTGTTTTAGTTCTAGGTGCACAAAAAACGAATTTAAGAAACTAAACTATGACATGAAAGAAAGGCATGGTACACTGGTAAAACACTTTACTCCTCCACAAGAGGTCGAGTGTTCAAGCCAGGTTGTGATCCTTTTTTCCAAATTACTTTTTTTTAATTTTCTTTTTGGATAAGCAACCCCCGATAAGCAGTTCGCTTATTGCGGTGATTATAAGCTAGAAACAGAACTAATAGGCACAAAAAGAAAGCAGATAATAAGCATATATAGGGTAAAATACATAAAGCTAAAAACAGCTAATAGTGGGAACCAGGTTAACACTAACAGTGGTAACAAACTTACCACTGCTAGGCAACAGACCTAACTTGTTTTAGTTCTAGGTGCACAAAAACGAATTTGATCTTAACAGAACTTATTAATGAGCTAATGAATTACAAAACTAGTTAAAAACAAATCAAAATATTTATAAAATCTAAGTACTTCCTAAGTTGGCAAGACTGAAAATAAAAAACAAAGCAAAAAATTAATCTGATAGATTTGACTTGTTAAAGGGTAGTTTTTGTTCAAGTGTTCATCACAAATCAAGGAAAAAAGATCATACCACTTAGACTTACCAAACAAGCCAGACAAGTCAAAAACCAAACAAAATTTATCAAATGACTCTACACCTATTTCAAAGAATCAGAAAAATAGAAAACCAAGCAAACCTTGTTCAAACACTAAACCTATGAAACCAAGGAAAGAAATCAATTACCCTAATCCTACTAAGGCTGTGCATGCATATTATGGCTGTTTTCTTGTTGTTAATAAGCCAACAGACACAATCCCAAACACCTCATAAACTGTTTGGACACAAATTATTATCAAAGATACTTGAAATTTAAGGTGACTACAAGGTAAAACAAGTGCACAAATCAACTAAACATATCAAAATAACCATGAGACAACTAAAAAGTAAGCTACAAATCCACATAGCAGTAAATTACTCAAGAAACATAAAATTGAGCAGACAAGTTAAAAGGAGGGTTCAAGCTACCTTCCTTGGCTTACATCCAAGCCAAGGGATGGATGATGCCATCTTCCTGTTAGCTTATCTTAACTTGGGCTTATGAGAATGGTTGTTGAGGGCTTGTGGCTTTAAAATTCAACAAAGACCAACAATGAGAAATCTACTAAGATCTACCAACATGAACCTCTTGAACCTTCACAATCACAAGAACACACTACAAGTCCACTTTAAACAATGGTAAAAGCTATTTTTCAGATAGCTTTTACCAAATTTAATGAACAGTGAAAGTATATAGAAAAACTTAAAACACGATTTTCTTAAAAAAGTACTTTGTAACCAAAATTTATAAACTAAAAAGTAACCAAACAAGAATGTAACTTCACTATACTCTCCTCACAATCACTTAGTTGTCAATCAAATGGCCATGATCAGTGTATATAGTGAAGGGTCTTAAAAACATTTTATCAAAAACTTTGAACAAAAATCCTTGAAGAAAATGTAAAGAACGATTGCAATAAAGTAACTCGAATTAGAATTGAAGAATAGAAAATCGGAACTCAGAGATTTGCAAGGTTTTAAAAATACTTTAACTACTCGTTAATAAAAGTTTACAAAATTTTGGAACAAAAGAAAATGAAACTAAGCTAGGCCTTATATAATGGCTACAATATCTTTCTAGACTACAAAGAAGACTGAAAACTCTAGTTGTGTTGTTCCTAATCTGCCTTTGAAGATTCTAATCAATTTGGCATCTTTGAAGATTTGAATTTTGGTCATATGGACTCTTGTGACTGATTCTACTCTTACCATGTGAATGCCAGTGAGTTTTATGAATCTTGACCCTTGATTTATGAGTAGGGAGCAAGCAAAGTTGTGGTTCGTCGATTTCCTGCCATTGTCTTTGTCTTGGAGCCAAAACGCACCCTCATTGGTGTAGGGGAGGGTCCACTAGAGCACATGGGTGAGCTGGTGGGTAATGTGAACACATGGGAGGGTTTAGTTTTTGTTAAATTGTAGAACTGGAGTGAATTAGGTGTTTACTCTTTGGTTTGATGGGGAATTAAGGATTAGGGTTTATAGTTAGAGGGGTGGGTAGTAGTTGTTGTTGATTTGGTTATGGTAAATCCCACGTGTTTAACGCCCTAATAAAATTAATATTAAAGGCGTTTTATAAAATTTGGGCCAGGTTGTTTAGTGGATTTGGGGTGGTTTGCGGATTGGGTTATGTTGGGTGATGGGTTTAATGATGGGAAAATGTGGATTTGAACCGGGTTTATGGGTAAATGGGTTATGGTTTTTAACAACTATGACCCTAAGACTTTGAATTTGGCATAGATGATCCTTGCAACTTTGCGAACTTTTAGCAGCTTTTTCCCTTTGTTAAATCTTTCATCCTTGGCAAATTCAGTCCTTGTAGTTTTGCTAAACTAGGAATAAGGACTTAAAATGTATTTCTTTTTAAAATTTAAAGGGTATTATTGATAAGTCTTTATACTTTAGGGACCAAACTTATAATTTAGATATTTACAATGGTATACAGTGTTAATTCTTCAAACTTGAGGGACCAAACTTGTACATCTTTAATTCTTCAAGGTATTCTATGGAAATACAACGTTCGGGTCCGGTTCTTTTGTGCGGATTCGTTTCCCGTGTTCGTTTTTGGATGTTTCTTGTGATCTTTTAGCAATTTTATGATATCTGAACCTACAATCACACAATGAACAAAACAAAGGTTTTTTGCAAGGTTTTATGATATTTTTCCATATTTTAAGTCCAACTTAGGTGATGAGACTATGTATAATTAGAGTCTCATCAGCATCACATAGTTGGATGATACTTATGAGGTTATATTTCAGACCATTTACAAACGCTACTTCTGAGAAAACTATTCCACCACATTTAATTGAACCATATCCCTCAGTAATACAAGATGAGTTATCACCAAACACTACCTTAGGACCTGGTTGCTCTACGTATTTGTGTAGATAACTTTTGACCCTTATCATACTTCTTGAACATCCGCTGTCTAGATACCACACAGGATCCTTGAAGCGTTTCTTCACAAATAACGAGGTAGGTTAGTTTCTCTTGTGAGCCCACCTTTTAGTATGTTATTTGGCTCTTAAAGCTTGACGTCTTTCACCTCGTTGGAAATATTCAAACTCAGCATGGTCTGAAGTGGAATGAGCAATGCTTCCACATGTGTTATAGCTTAGCCCTACTGAGGATTTAGCAGTTTGATATGACTCAGCTAACATACCTCGTCTGACCATAATGATCCTATTGTGTCCTAAGGTCGAGTGTTCATTGCTTCCATAAATTTTACACTCTGGATAGTATAGGCAATCCTCAGGTCGATTGTCAGAGATACCATAATGTGTACATTATGGAAAATGCTTAGCCTTAGGCTTCTTGATTTGCTTAGAGGTGGGCCCATAGTTGTAAGGTTGAGCATTATATCGATTAACATTTTTATGGAGGCCATGTATACATCATGATCTGAGGTCCTGTGATCATCACCCATTGAATTTCATGCAGTAGAGTATTCTAAAGCAATTATCAGTTGTGTGATTTGTATAGTGACATAGTTCACAGGATGACTTTGGTTTGGCTTTAACAATCTTAGAAGACTCGGGTACTGATTTAGTAATTTTTGATGATTCAGGCTATGAGGACACATATGTTTCACCCTGAGTCTGTTTAGCTGAGTTCAACTTTTTTTCCATGAACATTTGAAACAGTTTAACCAACTCCTCTTGATTAACAGTTAGATAAGTGGTAACTGAGTTTGTGGGAGTACCTAAGGAAGATGTAGGTTCAATTTTTTTTAGTGATAGTTCCTGACTCGGTATGGCTAGACGAATCCTTTGAGTCAGGCTTTGTTTGTTCAAAACAACCTACTCTAAATCTTCTTCTGGGTGAGTTCTCTTGGAATGATAATAGCATTACCTCAGAGCATGGACTTGCTCCCTAAAAAGTTTTCAGAGGAGGCAGAGGAGTCTGAATATCTTTCTCAGTCACACTTATTGATTCAGTGTCACTAGATTTTTTGAGACATCATACTTCTTATTAAGGCTAAGCATTTCATCAATCCCCTGAGTTTGAGGGATCAAGATCTTGCCAGTTTTGAAATTAAGTAAAACATTATCAAGGTTTGATCTTTCAACCCAATATTTTGATTTGTGTATCATTCCATGATCAAAACCCACTGAGGCTAGTATAAATGATTTTTCACTAATTTCCTTAGTAATAGGACTCTCAATGAATTGACTTGGCCCTATATGTTTTTTATTTTGAGTAAGGATCTGACTATCAATACATTGAGATACTAAGGTAGAGCTCTTGGTCCATTTTTCATTGATTCTCTTTACTTCCTTAAGTTGTTCTTAAAGAACATGATTAAGTTTAGTAAGTGTTGTGTTCTGGAGCTGACAACTTAGTGCTTCTAGTTTAGCGTGTTTTAAAATAAGTAGATCATCTCAACATCAAAAGCAATTTTTTTATATTTGGAAAGAGGATTTAACCTATTATCTTCAACAAACGACTAATCAATGTTTATATACTTAAGGAAATTTTTTGCCATCATAATCATCATCGACAAATTTTTTACCTTCCTCATGGTGATGTCTACCTATTCTTTATTTCTAGCATGGTTCTTTTCGACAGTGAGTTCATCATCAGCTAGAGCCATCAACACTTGATATCTAACTTCTTCATCTTTTGAACTTCTTCATCATCCCAATCAAAGGTTTTAGCTACCAGTCTTTTGGCTTTGATTTGACTAGGTTTCAGAGCCTGAATATTTGAAGGTCCAGCTTCTAGTAATGCAAGCTTAACTTTGACTTTCTTATACCCAGATATGTAATCCCTTTTAATTTTCTTATCATTTGAAAACTTTGATTATTTAAAGGAGCCTGAATCAACTTTGGTGTAAATCTTTATTGAAAATTATCATTCCCTGATGATGAATTTGAGCTTTTGTAAGAGGCCGAAAGTGTTTTTGAGAGACAGTATTTTGCAAAATGACCCGTTTTACATCTAAAGTAATCCACTCCCCTAGTGGAATGATTTCCCTCAAATCTAGTTCTTTTTATATAACGTTTCGTATTTGCCAAAAGAGCTCTCTCATAAAACTCCCGACTTAGATTTCTTATGTATTCCGTATTGGATGTTTTGTCAACTTCATCATCTAAAGTTTCTTGAAATTCTTGAACAATTGCATTCAAATAGAAATCACTTGAAATGGGTCCATGATTAACAAGGGTTGGCTTGGATGAGGTGTCACTAATCAAGGCTTTCTTAGACTAAGGATATATTCTGGTGATTAGGTTATCTTCATAGATAAACCTTCCTTAGATATCGGCTAGATCCTAATTCTGAATATGATTAGCATTTCTCAGGCCTTAAGAAAAAACAAGCCACTTTTCAGGGAGACTGTTCTCAAAATCATCATTGATTTCGTGCTTAGACAGTTTAACCCCGCCATTTGATAGCTCATTGAGCATAGTCTTGTATCGGGTATAAATCTAAGGAAGTGTTTCGGATGGTTTGGCCCTGAAAGTGTTATATTCTAGTTTCAGGTCCATTATCTGATTTTCCTAGTGTTTGACGAACCTTAAACGATATGAACTAGGTCTGTCCATTTTGCCTTGGCCGTTTCACACTCGATGACAACTTCCATAATATCGTCAGATAGACAAGATATTATGATGATTTTGAGATGTTGGTCCTGATTGGCCACTCTCCTTTCATCGTCAGATCATTCAGACTCAGGTTTATCATGGCCTTCTGCTATTTTTGGTTTAAATGGACCATCCTTAATACAATTGATGTAATAGGGTTCCATTCCTATTAAATAGTACAACATTCATTATTTCCGTTTGTTAAATTTTTCAACTTCAAATTTAGGAGCGTTAACTGAGTTACATGCTCCTTTCTTATTGATGAGTTGAGGCACATTACTTTCAGCCATAATGGATCAAGTTTTTAAAAACGTTAAGACGGTAGTTAAAAGGTTTTATAAACCCACTGATCTGATACCACTTGTTGGTCCCTTGTAATTAGTGTTATACTTAATAATACTAAGTATAAACCTAACTCATGGTAAGTAATGTAATAAAACACAATAATATAACAAATAAGACACAAAAGGTTTTTTAACGTTTAAGTCTTATTATTCAAGGAATTATACCTATTGTATGCAAAACTATAATAGGTTTTGAATATACAATGTGTGTTTTGGTGATATCCTTACTAACGAACAATATCAATCCTAAGGATTAATATGTTCGATGATTAAGTCAACATGAGTTTGCCTAACTGAATACTCGAGTCTTTCTCTTAGATTCAAGCTGAGATTTCAAAGGCAACTCACTGAGTGACTGTTCACTCAGTGACTTCATAATGTTTATGGGTCTTAAATGTACTTAGGCTTATTGTTATTCAAATCCGTTAGTGGGGCCATGCTGTGTAGAATTTACCACCAAGAGATCATTCTGTACATAATTGACCTAACACACTTTGTATCTTTTATTGCATTATTAGTTATTCTCTATATAGACACCATTGTGTTATGATGATGCCCATGAAGTGTTACAAATTGGTATCAAAGACATTAGTTATAGAGAACTAGGTGTTCAGACTAGACTATAACCTAGAATCCTCATATCGATGCATATCGGGATTGTGTGCTTATGTGTATGTAACTACTTATATTTTATATGTGCTCGAACATTTCAAATCATTTATTTGTTCATTATTTTCTAATAATTTTTATATAAAGGTATATATTTTGTTTTCTCTATTACTTGCTACCTACTATAAAGTGCGCGTTATGTATTGCTTATGCATTTTTATTCCTGCTCATTTTGAGTTTTAATATGATTCACGAACCATTCGATATCAAGAGATGTAGACTAAGAATTAGTTTAGTAGGAATAAGTGATAAGAGAGTCCAAGGAGGAGATCATATTGGAAATTCCCTCTCAGTTTCGCAGTAGACTGGTCCTATGGAGTCGGGTGACTCTTTGGTTTTGAAGTTCAAACCTAAGCGAGGTCCGGCGTGAGTTTATCTCGTCATTTACTAGTACGCGTTGTTGTCATCGGTGATTTCATACGAATGATCCACACTTCAAACTTGGAGCTTTTATCTTTTTTCTATCATTTTGAGTTATATTCTCTAGAATAAGTGATTTTATATTATAACTACATTTGATTTATATGATTAGTTGCTATGTGTTTTGTTTGTTTATTATTGTTTTATTTGACGCATGATGCGTTGATGTCAATAAATATCATCATAGGAGGAGTATATGTTTGAAATGAGACATATATAATTATGGAGGCCAACATATTTATATATGTGCCACACCACAAGTTAACTTGCAAGTATGATTACATGGATTGGTGTTGATTGCATGTCTGATGGATTTTAAGTGTACGCATACCTATATAAATATGTATGAATATAGATAGAATCATTCCCTTTTATCGGTGGTCTTATAAGGTTGGGTTTCTAGCTCGTTTTCATCAAGATATCCAACTCCCATTGTAGTGCATTCCTCGAGTTCCCATTTCACGTGTTCGTTTTTAAATGGTATTCTTTTTTGTATTAAAGTTGTTGGGATATTTTGAGATTACTTTTCAAGATAACGATATCTTTTGTTTTGAGTCTTACATCTCTTTTAAATAATAAATTATGAGGAACTTTTGAAATAACAATAGATTAAAATAAGTTTTTGGTATCTGATAAAATAAAGGTTAAGTGTCGAAACTATGTTTGTAATAAGAAGTAACATAAATTCTTTAATATATAATCAACACTCGTTTATTAAAATTTATAAAACCATCTTCGGAATAAAAAAATATAATTAAAAAATTTTACTTCAAAACTTTATATGTGTAAGTTTCACTGATTTACGTTAGTTGTTATTATATATGAACACAAGACTTAAAATGTGTTTATGAAAAATTTCGTATACCTTATTTTACATTTAAAGTGATTACATAAATTACTAATATGATTCCATAATTTTACAATGACTAATATAAAGTTATAGGAGATAAATTATTTTGGGTAAAAGTCGACTTTTGTACAAGGTTTCCATATTTTTATTTACGGGCCGTATTATGTGTCTATTTTTGTTGGCTGTTTCTTGCGTCAGTGGTTCGTTGTTATGGTTCGTTTTGTATCGATACATATTTTATGTATGATTTTCTTTTGGAGTCTCATTGTTCTGTTTCGCTAAAATTCATACACGTGAAATTCATTAGTTGTCCGTGGGTTCGATTCACAATTCGTATTTGGTGGTTCTAAACCTAATTTTGGTTTCATATTTACTGAGAGCGTTGATGTAGATAAACGGAAGATTCAGTTACGCCTATTTAATTGAGTTAGTGAATTGGTTGTGAAGCATAAGGTCAAGTTGGAGTACCATGAGTTGATGAGGAGATAGTAGAATGCCGTTGGAGAATGAAAAGGTACTTGAAGTTCGTAGGAAACGAACTCTTTGAAATAAGAGGTCTCACAGGAATACCAAAGTAAATGATATAAAAGTATGTGATGTCCCCGTAATAAGTAAATTCTTTCAAGTGCCTCTTAAGGATTAAATGGGTTTTCTGAAGTAGAATTTCGCTTGGAAGTAGTACGAGAAGGGGCTTGGAAGTAGTACGAGAAGGGACATCGTTTGCAAAGGCCTCGTGTCATTTAGCATCTTCGGAGATACAAAGGTTGTTGGAAGAATTTCAAGACCTACAAGGAAAAGGTTCGAATCCAGCTAGTTATTCGTTATGGGAAGCGGAATGTTGCTTGTTAAGATGAAGGATGTGTCGTTATGATGTGCATAGATTTTCGCGAGTTGGGTGAAATTGGTTTTTGATATGGGTTATCATCAGTCAAGAATGCACTTATCTCGTATAATAATGGCGTTCAGAATTACTCGAAGTCTAAGGAGTGAACTCGAGATGGGTTCGAGTTGTATGCATGGCAGTGTAGTATGGGATTGAGAGAAGATATTAGTGGCATGGGAAGCGGCGTTTAAAGTTGAGAACGCGTCAACAAAAATGTATGTGGCTTGGACCAATTAATGTAGATAAAGGAAGAAAGTGGGATATATTTTCAAGATATAATTTGGGAGTCTACCAACATTCGATGCAAGGACATTGATCATGGGTGAGTAGTATACGACAAAACATTTCAATACATACGGGGACGGATGAGATGTACTATGACCTTTATGATATGTAGGGGTGATTTGGTATTAAAAAGGACATAACCGTTTATGTTAATAAGTATTCCTCCTTAGCAATAACGAGAGAGTTGAGCAAGCGAGATACCCTTGTGGAAGAAGTAAATTGATAACTATGAATCTTCGCGTTCCTCAAAAAGTCGTTTTACTATCATTTATTTGAATTTTTGTGTTATTTTTAGTTTATGTTGGACTTTGTCTATGGGACACAGTCCAACCCATTGGTGTTTTAGGGTTTTTGTTTGTTTCATGTCTTTATTTAAACAATCTGTTGTAACTCTAGCAAGACAGTTTTCAGTTTAATAAAAGTTAAACCATTGGCCGTTGCTTGTGAAGTTTTTTAAACCTAATAATCGGTATCCATTAGAATCAACGATTTTTGGAAGAAATTGTTTCTAGTATTCATTAGAATCAACAGATCTAATTTATTTATCTTCTTTCTAGCCTACATCAGTTGGAATCTGTAACACCCCATTTGGATACATGGACCGTTACATGATAATTATGGTGTGTCATCAAAGCATGCAAGGTAATATACTAAAACATATATGACCATAAAGGGAAAAACCAGAATCAAACATCGGTTCTCATACATAAGCCTAAAACATAAATAAAGTAAATGGACTAAGAAGGACAAAATAAGTGTCCAGGCAAGCATAAGTATATGAGGCAAAAGGAGAAGAAGTCTAAGGCAACTTCCACCCTATGCACGTGCTGCAAATGCTCAAGCTTGTCCTTAGGTACCTGCCGTTTTGGGACATGGAAAGGAAAATATACGGCTGAGCAATACGCTTAGTGAACGGATATATGACATAGATATGAACGGCATAAACATAAGCAAAGTATGGAATGGAAGCATAACAAATGAAAGTGCAGCGGAAAAATGAAGTCCTGGAAAACCTGGTGTAAGTTTATAAAACTGGTTTCATATTCTAAAAAGTCTTATGTTTATTTTGTACTGAAAACTGTATTTTGAATATGTCCAAGAGCCCATATAGGTCATGGTATATCAACGTGTATGAATACTTAGAGGGGTGACCTCATCATGCAATTAGAGGGGTTGCCTCTAATTAATATAAAATATGAGTGGAGGGATCAGCTCCTGTAACGGATGCAAGGCATACACCACAGTTACCATGAAATCTTACTACTTGTCCTAGGATGCACCCATTCGCCCCACATGATGATAATAACATAGGCCAAATACTGTAAAGCAACGTTACGAGCAATCACTCTCACCGCAGAAGAGTCATAACACCGTTGCCTCCAGTGCTATGGTTATGCAACCCCCATAACTAGGTGAAACTGGCATGCATGTATATAACTCAGGCAATCTAAAATAATCATAACATATATTGATGTGTTTAAGACACTTAAACTACTGGAGAAAACAGATGGCTACAAACGAAGAATCCAAATATAGGAAGAAAGATGTCCTTACTGAAGGACGGAATATCCGTACCTTGTGTCTAGTAATGAGGATGAAAAACGAATGTGGATGAAACACTCCGAATTTATGATAGCTACATAAATAAAAAGGGACGTGTATGAGTTGTCCGATTAACCTATACTTAACCTATTATTAGCTTACTTGATGTGTTCTTAATTTGTTTTACTTATTCTTGTCTTGTTTTAAGTGTTCTTACTTATATTACGGATTCATGTTAAATCATGTGTTTTCTTAATGTTTCATGTATTCTTATTAGTGTATTTCATGTTCTTATGTGTTAACATACTTGTTATATTATAATGAGTAACTTTCTAACAATAGCAGGTTTACAAAACTAGTAAGTTTCCAAAAATTAGTAAGCTTCCAAAAATAGAAACTTTCCAAAATTAGAAATAAGCTTAGTTAACAAGTATAAATTATAAGACATAGTGTTAATAGGCATAAGATATATAATTCATGATTATATAGCAAATTTATTAAATAAATACTTTAAACTAAAAATAATTATTAATTAATAATAAAGTGCATGATTTTTCTTAGAATTATTAATTAATAAAATGACACGATAATTTAATAAACTTAACATTAGCTAGATGATAATATAATAAATATAAGGTACGATTATTAATTTAATTACATAGATAAATACTTATAGGTTAATTCCGTTAACTAAATATAACCTAAGTCACATGATTAATTTAATTATAATCTGCATTAAGTTATTAAATTGACAACTTGATCATAACATATTCGTGTGTACCTGAGCCTACCGAGACACCCATGTCTCTCTTGCACTAAACAAACAAACTACGCAAAACTAGCAAAACAGTGATGTCCCATATATAATTTTCAGTTATGTCCAACATGTGTTCTTAGTTCTGTCCAATATCCTTAAACTAGTTTTGTCCAACATGCCATACACAGTGTCGTCCAATATATATAACCCTTGCCAATGTTTAATCAAACCCTTACCCCCGACTGTATTCAGTTCCAGTCGTCATTTAGTATTTACCCCTGATGGTTAAATGTTTATCCTACTGCGTATTGACTACCCACCGAGACCCTTAAAGGTCTCAGTTCCCACTGACCAAGCCACGCACCCACTGCTTGGGGAGTTAGGGTTGCGGATGGTTGGGCAGAAACACCACCGAGAGCTATGAAGCTCTCAGTTTACGTGTAAACCACACAACAAACACAAAATCGATTTCCTCCCTATTAAAATCTCGTTACCTTCATGTTTTTAACACATGTTTTCAAGGTTCTTGATTAAACTAACTAGATAAAAGAAAAAGATCAAGATTCGATGATTACCTATCGCGTGTTATGTTTAGTAATTAATCACACGAACACAAACCTATAATCCTTAGATCAAACACACGTTCTATCATCTTGTTCTTGGTGTTGGTCGACGGCAGAAAAGAAAACCCAAAAGGACGATCGGTTGTGTTTGTTATTTTTAGGGTTTTATGATTTGTTCCCAAATATATATCAAGTCCCCCCGTGTTTTGTTTTTGATGTGGATTAGGAGACCCAATGGGCCTTGTGCCCATTCCTTCTTTTTCCTTGTCTAAACTGACCAACAAACACACACATTATACTCTTGTTTCAATTTCGTGTTTAATTAAATACTTACGCGTGTTCGTGTATTTAAATGTCGTGAACTATTACAGTTGTAATTTTACATGTTATACGTAAATATTAAAATACGTAATTACTTATCTTATTTAACTAATATACGATATATATATATATACATATTAATATTCGTGTCACGTGTAATATATTAGTTAATCGTGTCGTTTTAATTTATGCGTAATTTCATGTAACATAATATTCTAAGGGATTTTAAAGCGGGTTTTACAACTCTTCCCCTTTAAAAAGAATAATTCGTCCTCGAATTAGATATATGATAGACTAGAAAGACAAGGACGTGACGTGACTATAAAGAACATGGAACATGGAACATGACGTCTCTGTAGGGAACATGGAACATGAAGTGACTGAAAAAGAACATATCTAAATCATGGAAAGAAAAGAGGATAAGAAATCCAGATGGACCCCTCCGTATCCAAGTGGCTTCCCTCTCTGAACGGTTCCTCCAAACGCTCTTGATGAGGATAAATAATCTTGGTCTTCATGAACCTGACCTGACGGTACGTAAAAGTTTCTAGTTCATCAACGTAAGATAGATCCTCATGAATCTGATCGAGTGGATAAGAATTAATGTGCAAGGGTAGATGAAGCGTTAAGATGTAAAATAACCCGTAATAACTGACATTAATAACATCTTAGAATGATGCGTGAGGCATACTAAAACGTAGTACGTGAACAATTGTGAACGTGATACGTGAACAATTGTGAACGTGATACTTGGAGATATGGTGAGTGTAATGTAAGAAACATATGATGCATGGTGATACATGCAACATATCGTGAACGTGATATGAGAAACGTGGAGTGAACATGACATGTGTAACATATCGTGAACATGAGTTACTAAGGGGGTAACACCAAACGATATGAGGTGAGACGCGAATTGTGACGTGAAACGTCTTGTCTGAGGATGGAGGTTTATTAAACTTGAGTTTGGTCTCCCAAGTCTTCTGTAACTTTTCAGAACGAAAATTGAGACGTAAATCGTAAGCTAGAATACGATCATGAACGTGAACAGTGTCATGAACGTGAGTGCGGAACGCAAATCGTAAAATTGAACAAGGATGTGAACGTAATAATGACCAAGAACGTGAGGCTTATTTGATCTGATAGCTGAAGGAGTGCCAAGTGATCGTGCGATCTCTGGCCGGGAAAATGTTTGAAAATCTGCTACTGTGTAATCTTTGAAGAGGCAAGGATCATGCAGACTTGATCATATGGTTGAAAACAACCCAGATAGCATCATGCCTCTCCCGAGCCTGCGGTAATCTGGTAACAAAATCCATGGAGATCTTGTTCCATTTTCAGTTGGAAAGCCTTTCTGGTAGAAATAGCTACTAGCATGTTGGTGTTCTATCGTAACCTGCTGGTATGTCAGGCAATTAGATATGAACCTAACTGTATCTTGTTTCATAGAAACTGGATACATAAAATTTTGGAAAACTATGAATTCTGAAGTTAGACTACTCTTAGCGTAGGATCCTCTGGAACACATAATTTAGTGTAGGATTCTCTCCTTTATGCGTAAGCTGAGTCACGGTAAGATTAACCGTGAGAATCAATGTGATTCAGCGTGTCACTGAAATCAACCAGAATTTCATACTAGAAAATTTCAGGGTGAAATTTCTTATGTCGTAGAATTTGGAAGATAGAGCAAATATGGTCTTCGTACCCTTCTCTAGACTTAGAGAAGGTCAGGTCGACGTCGATGAGAACAATTACAAATTTTTTTATGATTTCATGGGGGAACTATATCCATCACGTCCATAAATGCTGCTGGAGCACCCGTGAGTTTAAAACAAAATCATGAATTTAGCATGACCAAATCGTGTTCGAATAGCAGTCATGGAAATGTCCTGCTCTTTCACTCGTCACTATTGTTAGCATGATCATGATTCGATATTGAAAAAGTACCTAGCGCCCTATTGTCGATCTTATGCGTTGTCAATACGTGGAGGAGGATAATGGTTATGAAGGGCCATTTGTTTAAATCGACGGTAGTCGACACATAATCTCATGTTACCGTCGATCTCCTTAATAACAGAACCGGTGCACACCATGGTGGTATACCTGGCGAATAATTTTATTCAAATATCTTGTGCAGCTGATCCTTCAACTCTTTCAACTCAAGGAGTCCATGCGATAAAGAGCCTTGGAAACTGGTTCTGCTCCTTAACATACTCGATGTTAAGCTCCACCTCGTGGATAGGAAGTATACCCAGAAGTTCTTCTGGGAATACATCTGAAATTTTCAGAATTAATCGGCTGATTATGAATAAGAATGAACTTCAGTAGTCGTGTCATAACTGATAGCTGGAAAATCTTCGCAGCCATGCGATAATAAACACGTGCTTGCACAACATATTAATTTGTACATATTTTCCTGATGGAAAACCATGCTGGATGTATCCAGGAGCCTGAACATCGTTATACATAATCTGATATGAATAGCGACCAATCGTAGCATGGTATGTTGTTCATAGTCCATAACAAGAATCATATTTAACTCGCATCTGTCCGAGGTAAGTGCATCAACAGATTGGATCTTATCATTAGACTGAAGGAAAACCTTCGTATGCATGGGTGATACGAATGGCGTCCTTTATGGTCATGGATATACGAAATATGGAATCAAGAAATGAATGTGTCATGAAGCAAACGTGACGGATCTCACTGAATGTGTTTTGCCTGTCTCACGTAGAACGAATCCTGCGTGTCCAAATGTGAATAATACGCCGGTGATGGTGCTGAAATTCTTGTGACCTGATTAATACATGGCACAACCAAATGGATATACCCCTTGGAGGGTACCGTGAATTTCTTAGGGCTGTTTTAGAAAATGGACGTGAGTCATGTGTCTTGACTCGTGTCTTGAGAAATATACGTATGACATGTGTCTTGACTGATGTCCTGACATGTGTCTTCAGAAAAAATAAGTGAGACATGTGTCTTGACATGTGTCTCGAGGTGTAAAACGAATAAAATTGAAAATCTTAGGTTATCATTGTAACACCCCCAAATTGGCCAAGCGGAAGCTCATGAGTTTTGGGGCCTGTTATGTCATGATTATCCGAGTCTTGATCCGAGAGAACGACCTCTATGCCAAATATCACAACGCAGACTTCAAATAATCATACAGTCAAGTACCTGAGAATACATGCTTAAAAGTGTCAACACAATGGTTGGTGAGTTCATAAGTTTTAATAAAATGTTTAAGACACTTTAAAAGTTTACAAGGACAACTACTATAAGTAGTGTCGCGAAAATGTTCGGGAAACCAGAGTTCACAATAAAGAGACATTACAACAAGTTCGGTCATAAATCAAAGTTTAGAAATAGCATAACAGTTAGCACAAAACTTCAGTTCATACTCACAGTTCATTTCAGTTCAGTTTTTAGGTTCATGAACTCATTCACACCCGAGTTCAATTCAGTAGCCATGGTCAATATACATAACAATGTCATATTCTCGGTTCATGTCAGTATCACAATCGAGATCACATATTAAAACTATAGCAATAAGCATATGAGCATCATACCAAACAAACATATAAGTATCATATCAAACCAGCATAGGAGTATCATATCAAACTAGCATACAAATATCATAATAGACCAGCATATAAACATCATGTCAACTAGCATACAAGAATCATATCAAACTGACATATAAACATCATGTCAAACTAGCACACGAGAACCATATCAAACCAGCATGTAAACATCAATTCAAACCATCATATAAGTGTCATATAGAAACCACATGCATGAATCACGTCAATGCCACACATAAGGATTATATCAATCCTATCACATCTCATGCAGGAATCATGTCAGAACCACATAATGAATTCTTGTCAAGACCATTTCATTACTCTAGTCAAGATTCATGTCGATACCATAGTTAAAATTCATATCGGACCAATACATGATCGCAGTCAAGATTCATATCAATATTCATAGCAAGATCAAAGTCAAGATTCACATTGGAGATCCATAGCAAGATCTAAGTCAGGATTCACATTCAAGATTCATAGCAAGATCTAAGTCAGGATTCACATTCAAGATTCATAGCAAGATGGACCGCAAAAGTTCAGTTCAAGTACCCAAGGCAACTATAGGAGATATAGTTCCAAGTGTAGGATAAATCGGGTGTTTCAGTGTTTATGATAGCGCTAAGCTCATGATATCGAAGCTAATGATCCAGTACGTACACTACAATGTACATATAAATTGCCCCAAGTGGGAGTCTAGCCAAGACTACCCGAGTTCACACAAATGATATACACCCGTCCGGCGTCAGAATGCCCGAGTGGAGGTTGTCAAGCCTCAATAGATCTATCCATAACATAAGAGCTTACTCCCGTAGAGTAATTAACGCTTCATGATAGTGGGGACTATGGCTATCGCTACTTAGGCTAATCATAAATGAAGTTCACTGAGTGTTCACAGAATTCAACTCTTTTGCGTCCACAAGCAAGCACAAGCAGTCATTTCATTTCACAATATTAAACATACAAAGCAGTTTAAAAGGAACTATGGGATAGCTCAGATATTCACAAGTATAAGTCATCAATAATCCGAAAAGTGTAAACACATATGTCACGTAAACAATCCTCAAAAGTACAAGCACGTACGCAATATAAACAATATTCGAAAGGATATCAACGCACATGTACCACAATGATACTTGTAAAGTATAGACATGTAATGGCAACAATCATTGAAATGCACAAACACGTAATTGACATCGACAAGCATGCATCTCCCCCAAAAGAGATTCAAAACATTTATAAAGCGATTTGAAAATAAAAAGAGGGGGGGTATGAACTCACATCGATGTTGCGGATTAGTTAGCAAAAATGCGAATACCAAGAGCAGCATAACGTAAGCCAGAACTGCTCGATACCAGAAGTCGCAGTTTATCTTATCGATCATTTCCCAGCATCCCAAATAGATGCATCCAAGCTTTCCCGATGAAAGGTTTCTTCAATACTATCGGTTCGTAAACCGTTTAAATCCCATGTCAAAATTGTTCGGTAATCGGTTCGGTAATCGGTTCGATAATCGGTTCGGTAATCGGT
Source organism: Glebionis coronaria (assembly GCA_025667525.1). Classification (NCBI taxonomy): domain Eukaryota; kingdom Viridiplantae; phylum Streptophyta; class Magnoliopsida; order Asterales; family Asteraceae; genus Glebionis; species Glebionis coronaria. Next base: position 178,856,875 of record CM046874.1, read on the forward strand.
TCAGTGATCAGTTCAGTAATCGGTTTGGTAATCGGTTCAGTAATCGGTTTGGTAATCGGTTCAGTGATCGGTTCGGTAAGGTGAAGCGGAGGATACCACTATGTATGTAATATATACACCTAGTATATGTCACGAAAGAACGGAACATGTGTATATAATTCATAGGTTGAATTATATAACAAGAACAGACAACACACGAATAACTCGGGATGCACATGACACGCGACATGTACAAAACTCAAGAAGATGACAACAAAAGAATAAAATAGTCCAAGCATACAATAACTTGCAACTATTATATAAACAAGAAAAATAAATAAAACCTAAATGATTCGACACATTTTTAAAATCACCCATTAATTATAAATGTTGTTTTATAAAAGGGAACACACGTTTTAGAGTTTCAAATAAAGTTTGAAAAGTATACACAATAATTATGATTTTATAAAATAATATTTTATAAATCATCGTTTCTTTACTCGTTCATTTAATATTTCCAAAAGCGTTTTAGTTCTAAATAATATTTAAGAAAACTAAATAAATATTAAATTTATAAAAATTTCGCCATGACCTATTCGTTTATACAACGTTTCCCATAATCACATAACATAATATTTTCACTTTCAAAATCAGTCCATGTTTCAAATATCCACATCTTTTCATTATATCAAATTAATTGTTGTCGAATCATAAGCGATCTAATTTAAAACGAATTTACCGATAACCAAGTAAATAACCAACACTTTCAATAATAACACTTTCAACCAAGCAATCCCGATAATCAACACTTTCAATCATTCACTAACCACAACACCAAACGCCCCTTGACGGCTGTTAAAACTAACCAACCGACACTAACGGTCGTTAAATCACAACACCAACATATTCATCTTTTTCGGATCTATACATATCTCGCGGAAACTATAACAATAAAAATGATAATAATAACCACGAGCCCGACACCTTTTGGGTGTGGCTGTGGTGGCGACGAACACACAAACACTGCCTTTGGTGGCTGTTTTCGGTGGTACACAACAACAAACACCCCCGTGGGTGGCTGCCAAAACAAACACCCATAAAGATAAGCCGCGAGTGGCAGCGACCATAACAGCTACAACATAACACCACGGTTGTGGTGGTGATGCACGACGAGAAGGATGGATATGGTGTTTTACGGTGGTATAATGAGAGGAGACCACGCCTGGTGGTTAAACCATCACGTAGTGGTGAGTGGGATGCCATTATATTTAACTGAGGTGGTTGGTATGGCGGATCTGTAGTGATGGGGTGGTTGAAAACGCTACAGTGGTTGGTGGTCATGGTGGCGTTGTGTTGTCACATTGGTGGGTGACTGCGGTAGTGGTCACATTAGTTTAGGTGGCGGCTGGTGTTTGTAGATGGGGCTGAGACGAGTGAGTAGTGGTGGTGGTTAGAACAACGACTGTAGTAGGTGGTAGAGTGGTGGATGTGGTGTTGTGGAGTGACAGCGACGGGGAAAGGGTGGTGATGGTGTAGGGGGCCGGTGGTAGCCGAGAATGATATATAGGATAGATCGGTTGGTGGATCGGGTACATTGGGTGACGAGGAGTATTTTTGTGCTCGCCGGATTTTTGGCTGGAAAAGGGTGACGGCGCCGGAAAGTTTTCCGGTGGCCGGATTTTATAGAGAGGGAGAGAGTTATGGTATTTAGGGTTTGTGTGTGTGTGTGTGAAGGTAATGAATGAGAGAAAATAATAAGATTTTCTATTTATATTAAAGTGATGTGTAAAGTTAGGGGAGTTGAGGGTTAAAAACAAAAATTGTTTAATTAACTTTCTTTTATTTTGTTTAAACGTGACTCGAGGCTCGATCAGGATTGATAAAAATAAGATTAAAAATTCAAAATTTTCACCGTTGCGTTTAAAATCGTTTTTCCATGAAAATGTTTCATTCATACGACTAGTAATTCATAAATCACTCATAAATTCATTTAAGTGTAAGTTATCTTATGTTTTTCTCAGACAAGCGTAGTTTTAAAGAAAAATGGACTTCAACTTGATTATTCGCGTTTTTAACAAACGTTATTGAAACAAAAGTATAAACTAATTTAATAAATCTTTTTATTAGATATCTCATGAAAATTAAATATTAATTTAATTTATATCGTGTCGGTACGCAAACTGCGCGATTTTCAGATTTTATCAAAATATGTTCTGTTTTTGAATCCAATAAGTTGGGTAGCGCTCAAAAATGAATTTCAAATAATAACTAGTATAGTTTATTATTATTTATGGTAAGGAAAATTCTCTGGTGTTACATCATCCACGCGTTATTTGAGTTTTGTCCTCAAAACTCGATCGTTGTTACAAGGTTTAGAAGTGTCAAGAATGTCGGAAAGAAATAGGTAAAGTTGGAATATATCCGAAAGGTTTGGCAATCAATCTGACAAAGCAGTAACCGTTCAAAGAACAGATATGGACAACTAGAAGCGAAGAGTTCGACAAGTCACCAACATCTTAAATGTCGGTAAGGGTTCATAGAATAAATAAAGGACTATTAGAAGTGAAGACTTTTAGCAAGTCGTCGACTCAGGAAAGTTGAAATAGGGTTCACAGCAGTCAGCTTGTTAGGCTCACGTCGATCGGTGTTCATTCGGAAAAATCCGTGAAACAATTCATGAGTCAAGTGAAGTTTATGAAATCTTTCGCCAAAACGTAATAATGATAACGGTAAGAAGAGAAAGCAATGATTAAAATCATACGGACGAATCATGAGTCAAAACAAACACATTCCAGAATTGGAATCATAGAACGATAACGTAAATATGAAATGATGTCAGATGTGCTTAAGGCCACTAGTTTATAATTCACATTTACATATAGAGGCGTCCCAATCTATGTAAATATAAACAATAAACCTTTGGTTAAGCGATTTATAACTTCTTTATTCAAATGTAAAGGCGTCCTAATCCATTTCAATAAAGACCTCATAACTCATCTTACTCAATTATTCTCGACAAGACTTACCATCAAAATAAATAAAGTATCTAAGAAGATAGATATTACCAAAAGAGTTTACAGCCAGTTTATTTACACCTTCCGTATTCAAACGTCCCATACCATCTCAATACGGAACCATAAATAAGCTCATGGTCCGGTGGCTTATGATTTCACATTTGGATGTCCCATACCATCTAAATGTGAAATCATAATTAACTTGTCGTAAGGTGACTTATGTTCCATATCCAAACGTCCCATTCCATTTAATTATGAAATCATAAGTACCCTGATTTGAGTCACACCGCACCATTCAGACATGCAAACTATCCAAATGATATCACATAGAATTACATCAGATAATCAAAACGAGACGTCGACTAATTACACTCCAATATTAGGCGTTTGCGATATCGAGGGCATAGACGTGTATGGAGTGTATGGACATAAAACGTAATCAAGGGGATAATATATCTAATAGTTATCAGCGGCAAAATCTCATTGATAATAGTTAAAATCTCTAAAACGTTATTAGAGGAAATTGTCAAAAGCAAGCGCAGGAGTCGTTAGTGAGTTGCTTTCCATAAATAGATGTTCAAATTCATGAGCGGAAGAAAATAAATCGCAATCACGCAATAACATGCGTGATAACACGTACCAAACAAAGAACCCGTATATAATATAATGATATATTATAATGGTTATCAAATAAATAAAGGAACTAGCCGATTACATGAGTCTCACTCATCGTCGAGGAAGTCTCGTAAATAAGTACGAATGTATATATAAAACAATCGTAACTACGTAATGCATATAGTCAGGTGACGGCATATAAAGCAATCATAAACAGATAAGGCAACGATCTGTATGGTGCATAAAGCAATAGCAAGCGTAAGTCATGTAGCGGTATATAAGATAATAGAAAACGCGCAAATCGAACATCTATTGCATCCCAAAACATTAAACATATAAAGCCGTATAATAGGGAACTATAAACTCGTCTCAAGCAAAGATTCAATCCGCACAATTAAGGCAAGTAATAGCGAACAGTACTAGCAGCGACCTAAACATAATACTATATTCAGGCGCGAACAATTTAAATCACATAAGTTTATCACGTATGTTACTTGCCAATCATGTGCTTAGTTTTACAAATAAAATATGACTCATTGAAATCATATAATTAATATTAGTATCTTATACTTAGGCAAAAATGTTTATTTTTGACTCGACGTAATTTCAAAAGTCTTTCGATGTAAAATTTTAACTTACCCAAAGTTAAGTTACTAAATTTCTCAACACGCTTTATAAAGAAAATCCGACAGCCTTTCGGCGTCATTTCAAAATTTACCATTTTTAGTAAGTACTCAAATCACCATCTACATTCCTATATTTTCAACACTTTCTCAAATCACAGTCAACCAATACATATTTTTCCGCAAAATACTCCTTCAACACGTCCAAATAGTCACAATCATCAGATATTTCCAACACGCATTCTTGCCATTTTTAAAATATCTTAAATATTCATGTAAGTCATTTTAAACTCGTTTCGACATTTAGAATAACCCGGCTTGACTTAAAAACGTCATTTCGACCATTTTAAAATTATAGACAACAACTACTTTTGATGTTTTTGCAAAAATTAAGTTTTCCGACAACAATACTCAATCGACCATATCTTGCTCTTTTAAGTCCGTTTTTAGTTTATAATATATCAAAACGAAGATATTAACTTATATTTTCATAATCTTTCTAAGGTCTAACCTTTCGCCCCCCCCCCCCCCCCCCTAATGAAAAGGTACTAATCTAGTGTCAAAACAATTTTTAAAGCTCAATATAAAATTTGGACAGAATGTCACACTTTTGTAAAAATATATATTGACCACTTCTAAACACACCCACTTATTATAGTAACACTACTAGTTTGTACTAAAACTCATAAACACCAATAATTTACCAAGAACATATTTATATCCATAAATTATATAAATACAACAACTAATACTTTTATAAAAACTATATTAATGTTTTTATAATATATAGATTTAGTAGATCCACATAAAAATGTATAGATCTAAAAGATACCATGTAGAAAAAAAATAATATATATATATTTTTTTTACTTCTTTCATTTTCAAGAAAGCACATGATAAGTGACATACATGCATCTAAACAATGCAAGAATAAAATTACTGAAATATATGGTATATTACTATATGAGCAACGCATAAGGTAATAACAAACATGCAAATCAAATATTCATACAACATTGCATAAAGCAATCCAACGTATAAGACATATTCATATAGCAGTGCATGAAGCAATCACAACAGGTAAAGTAAACATTCATATAACAGCGGAACGAGAGATCGCAAACATGCATGGCAAGTATTCATATAGCAGCGGATAAGCAATCGTCTTACGTAAAGCACGTATTCATATATTAGAAGAATAAGCATAATGACATGCTAAAATACAAGAGAGCATCGGTTATAGTCTAGGCCTATACAATAACACCTAGTTCTCTATAACCAAGGCTCTGATACCAATCTGTAACATCCCCAAATTGGCCCAGCGGAAGCCCATGAGTTTTGGGGCCTGTTATGTCATGATTATCCGAGTCTTGATCCGAGAGAACGACCTCTATGCCAAATATCACAACGCAGACTTCAAATAATCATACAGTCAAGTACCTGAGAATACATGCTTAAAAGTGTCAACACAATGGTTGGTGAGTTCATAAGTTTTAGTAAAATGTGTAAGACACTTTAAAAGTTTACAAGGACAACTACTATAAGTAGTGTCGCGAAAATGTTCGGGAAACCAGAGTTCACAATAAAGAGACATTACAACAAGTTCGGTCATAAATCAAAGTTTAGAAATAGCATAACAGTTAGCACAAAACTTCAGTTCATACTCACAGTTCATTTCAGTTCAGTTTTTAGGTTCATGAACTCATTCACACCCGAGTTCAATTCAGTAGCCACGGTCAATATACATAACAATGTCATATTCTTGGTTCATGTCAATATCACAATCGAGATCACATATTAGAACTATAGCAATAAACATATGAGCATCATACCAAACCAACATATAAGTATCATATCAAACCAGCATAGGAGCATCATATCAAACTAGCATACAAATATCATAATAGACCAGCATATAAACATCATGTCAACTAGCACACAAGAATCATATCAGACTGACATATAAACATCATGTCAAACTAGCACAAGAGAACCATATCAAACCAGCATGTAAACATCAATTCAAACCATCATATAAGTGTCATATAGAAACCACATGCATGAATCACGTCAATGCCACACATAAGGATTATATCAATCCTATCACATCTCATGCAGGAATCATGTCAGAACCACATAATGAATTCTTGTCAAGACCATTTCATTACTCTAGTCAAGATTCATGTCGATACCATAGTTAAAATTCATATCGGACCAATACATGATCGCAGTCAAGATTCATATCAATATTCATAGCAAGATCAAAGTCAAGATTCACATTGGAGATTCATAGCAAGATCTAAGTCAGGATTCACATTCAAGATTCATAGCAAGATCTAAGTCAGGATTCACATTCAAGATTCATAGCAAGATGGACCGCAAAAGTTCAGTTCAAGTACCCAAGGCAACTATAGGAGATATAGTTCCAAGTGTAGGATAAATCGGGTTTCAGTGTTTATGATAGCGCTAAGCTCATGATATCGAAGCTAATGATCCAGTACGTACACTACAATGTACATATAAATTGCCCCAAGTGGGAGTCTAGCCAAGACTACCCGAGTTCACACAAATGATATACACCCGTCCGGCGTCAGAATGCTCGAGTGGAGGTTGTCAAGCCTCAATAGATCTATCCATAACATAAGAGCTTACTCCCGCAGAGTAATTAACGATTCATGATAGTGGGGACTATGGCTATCGCTACTTAGGCTAATCATAAACGAAGTTCACTGAGTGTTCACATACTTCAACTCTTTTGCATCCACAAGCAAGCACAAGCAGCCATTTCATTTCACAATATTAAACATACAAAGCAGTTTAAAAGGAACTATGGGATAGCTCAGATATTCACAAGTATAAGTCATCAATAATCCGAAAAGTGTAAACACATATGTCACGTAAACAATCCTCAAAAGTACAAGCACGTACGCAATATAAACAATATTCGAAAGGATATCAACGCACATGTACCACAAAGATACTTGTAAAGTATAGACAAGTAATGGCAACAATCACTGAAATGCACAAACACGTAATTGACATCGACAAGCATGCATCTCCCCCAACAGAGATTCAAAACATTTATAAAGCGATTTGAAAATAAAAAGAGGGGGGTATGAACTCACATCGATGTTGCGGATCAGTTAGCAAAAATGCGAATACCAAGAGCAGCATAACGTAAGCCAGAACTGCTCGATAACAGAAGTCGCAGTTTATCTTATCGATCATTTCCCAGCATCCCAAATAGATGCATCCAAGCTTTCCCGATGAAAGGTTTCTTCAATACTATCGGTTCGTAAACCGTTTAAATCCCATGTCAAAATTGTTCGGTAATCGGTTCGGTAATCGGTTCGATAATCGGTTCGGTAATCGGTTCAGTGATCAGTTCAGTAATCGGTTCGGTAATCGGTTCAGTAATCGGTTCGGTAATCGGTTCAGTGATCGGTTCGGTAAGGTGAAGCGGAGGATACCACCATGTATGTAATATATACACCTAGTATATGTTACACACGAAAGAACGGAACATGTGTATATAATTCATAGGTTGACTTATATAACAAGAACAGACAACACACGAATAACTCGGGATGCACATGACACGCGACATGTACAAAACTCAAGAAGATGACAACAAAAGAATAAAATAGTCCAAGCATACAATAACTTGCAACTATTATATAAACAAGAAAAATAAATAAAACCTAAATGATTCGACACACTTTTAAAATCACCCATTAATTATAAATGTTGTTTTATAAAAGGGAACACACGTTTTAGAGTTTCAAATAAAGTTTGAAAAGTATACACAATAGTTATGATTTTATAAAATAATATTTTATAAATCATCGTTTCTTTACTCGTTCATTTAATATTTCCAAAAGCGTTTTAGTTCTAAATAATATTTAAGAAAACTAAATAAATATTAAATTTATAAAAATTTCGCCATGACCTATTCGTTTATACAACGTTTCCCATAATCACATAACATAATATTTCACTTTCAAAATCAGTCCATGTTTCAAATATCCACATCTTTTCATTATATCAAATTAATTGTTGTCGAATCATAAGCGATCTAATTTAAAACGAATTTACCGATAACCAAGTAAATAACCAATACTTTCAATAATAACACTTTCAACCAAACAATCCCGATAATCAACACTTTCAATCATTCACTAACCACAACACCAAACGCCCCTTGACGGCTGTTAAAACTAACCAACCGACACTAACGGTCGTTAAATCACAACACCAACATATTCATCTTTTTCGGATCTATACATATCTCACGGAAACTATAACAATAAAAATGATAATAATAACCACGAGCCCGACACCTTTTGCGTGTGGCTGTGGTGGCGACGAACACACAAACACTGCCTTTGTTGGCTGTTTTCGGTGGTACACAACAACAAACACCCCCGTGGGTGGCTGCCAAAACAAACACCCATAAAGATAAGCCGCGAGTGGCAGCGACCATAACAGCTACAACATAACACCACGGTTGTGGTGGTGATGCACGCCGAGAAGGATGGATATGGTGTTTTACGGTGGTGAAATGAGAGGAGACCACGCCTGGTGGTTAAACCATCACGTAGTGGTGAGTGGGATGCCATTAGATTTAACTGAGGTAGTTGGTATGGCGGATCTGTAGTGATGAGGTGGTTGACAACGCTACAGTGGTTGGTGGTCATGGTGGCGTTGTGTTGTCACAGTGGTGGGTGACTGCGGTAGTGGTCATATTAGTTTAGGTGGCGGCTGGTGTTTGTAGATGGGGCTGAGATGAGTGAGTAGTGGTGGTGGTTAGAACAACGACTGTAGTAGGTGGTAGAGTGGTGGATGTGGTGTTGTGGAGTGACAGCGACGGGGAAAGGGTGGTGATGGTGTAGGGGGCCGGTGGTAGCCGAGAATGATATATAGGATAGATCGGTTGGTGGATCGGGTACATCGGGTGACGAGGAGTATTTTTGTGCTCGCAGGATTTTTGGCTGGAAAAGGGTGACGGCGCCGGAAAGTTTTCCGGTGGCCGGATTTTATAGAGAGGGAGAGAGTTATGGTATTTAGGGTTTGTGTGTGTGTGTGTGAAGGTGATGAATGAGAGAAAATAATAAGATTTTCTATTTATATTAAAGTGATGTGTAAGGTTAGGGGAGTTGAGGGTTAAAAACGAAAATTGTTTAATTAACTTTCTTTTATTTTGTTTAAACGTGACTCGAGGCTCGATCGGGATTGATAAAAATAAGATTAAAAATTCAAAATTTTCACCGTTGCGTTTAAAATCGTTTTTCCATGAAAATGGATCATTCATACGACTAGTAATTCATAAATCACTCATAAATTCATTTAAGTGTAAGTTATCTTATGTTTTTCTCAGACAAGCGTAGTTTTAAAGAAAAATAGACTTCAACTTGATTATTCGCGTTTTTAACAAACGTTATTGAAACAAAAGTATAAACTAATTTAATAAATCTTTTTATTAGATATCTCATGAAAATTAAATATTAATTTAATTTATATCGTGTCGGTACGCAAACTGCGCGATTTTCAGATTTTGTCAAAATATGTTCTGTTTTTGAATCCAATAAGCTGGGTAGCACTCAAAAATGAATTTCAAATAATAACTAGTATAGTTTTTTATTATTTATGGTAAGGAAAATTCTCTGGTGTTACAATCATGCCATAATTGGCGGATCGGTTGGACTGCTAAGCCTTTGTATTTCTGATCACGTCTGTGATCAGCGTTCTGTTGTGATTTCTAGAATAATTGTTGTCACAGTAGTGGTTACTATCGTCTTGTCTGTCAGTTCCATGACGGTCATTCTCATGACTATGATTCATGTAACTATTCAGCTGGGTGGCCGGCTGGTACGGGTTCCCACTCATATGACTGAAAAGACAACTGAATGACGTGTGACATATAAAAAATTAAATAAGGATATGGATGGTGATGGAATTCTTCTGGCGGTGAAGCATCTTCTCATCCGATCGCTTTAATCTAACACCTTTGTCTTCGTCTTGTAGGATCTCCAGGTTGTGAGCAGCATCAACATATTGTAGAGTATCAGCAAGTAGAATACGCCTGAGGTGATTGAGAATCAACTAGCGATTACTTGTGGAGTATTGTAAGTGAATTACACATGGATTACGGTGCGTGTAATACACATGAGATACAGTATATGAAGTACACGTGGAATACGGTACATGGAGTACACATGGAATATGGTACATAGAGTACACATGGAATATGGTACATGGAGTACACATGGAATACACATGAAATGATCGGTATAGGGTCGATCATCTAACATGATTTTTAAGGAAATAATTGGTTAAGCGGTTAGAAAACCGAACTGAAATGAGCATCATGATAGCCTAGCAATTCCAGCATAGACATCATTCTGGTTGCATAGAGAAAACACCCAAAAGTGTGGTTAAAAAAAATTCAAAGATGATTAGCATGAAAGCATGATTAATGAAAACCAACCATGTCTATCATGAAAGCATGATTAAATACAATCCATCAATGTCTAGAATGATAACAAAACCAACACGAAGAAACATGGAACAAAATTAACATAAAGGAGCATAGAAACATAATCAGCATGAAATAAAGTTAACCATGATAGTATGAAAACATACTTGACATAAAGAAACATAAAAATTTATGAGGGGACATGAAAGAAATTTGACTGTAATGAAATGAGATCTGAAAAAATCGTTGGTGTGGACGACCATGGGTCGGTTCACAAAACCAAATTGACATGAGTAAGGATGAAAGCCTATGGGTCGGTTCACCAAAACAAAATTGACATGAGCAAGGGTGAACGGCTATGGGTCGGTTCACCAAAACAAAATTTGAATTAAAAGCACATGCGAATAAATATGGCCAGTCCTGTACCAACTATTACTTAGTCAAAATACCTGCAACAATAATACATGAAAATAAATAAATGAAAATCACTTCAAAGCTTAACAGAAAATGCGTGACCAAGTATGAACTACTGTGGTTCAGTCCATATTAGCCAAAGTTCACAAGGAACATCATGAATAGAACAATGACATGCAACTAATTATGGACGACGGTTATTCAATCTATATTAGAAAAAAATAAATCCGAGGAAAACATCATGGTTAAAACAACAAAGTGCTGAAAATATCAATACGTGGAATAACAAGCGTCGGCTTAGGAAGATCTTGGTGACTACCCACTAGTCACAGGTCAAGTTTTAGAGCCTACAGGTCGAAACGTGGCTCAGATACCATAATTGTAACGCCCCATTTGGATAAATGGACCGTTATATGATAATTATGGCGCGTCATCAAAGCATGCAAGGTAATGTACTAAAACATAAATGACCATAAAGGGAAAAACGGAATCAAACATCGGTTCTTATACATAAGCCCAAAACATAAACAAAGTAAATGGAATAAGAAGGACAAAACAAGTGTCCAAGCATGCATAAGTATATGAGGCAAAAGGAGAAGAAGTCTAAGCCAGCTTCCATTCTATGCACGTGCTCCAAATGCTCAAGCCTGTCCTTGGGTACCTGCCGTTTTATGACATGGAAAGGAAAATATACGGCTGAGCAATACGCTCATTGAACGGATATATGACATAGATATGAATGGCATAAACATAAGCAAAGTATGGAATGAAAGCATAACAAATGAAAGTGTAGCGAAAAAATGAAGTCCTGGAAAACCTGGTGTAATTTTATAAAACTGGTTTCATATTCTGAAAAGCCTTATGTTTATTTTGTACTGAAAACTGTATTTTGAATATGCCCAAGAGCCCATATAGGTCATGTTATATCAACGTGCATGAATACTTAGAGGGGTGGCCTCATCATGAAATTAGAGGGGCTGCCTCTAATTAATATAAAATATCAGTGGAGGGATCAGCTCCTGTAACGGATGCAAGGCACACACCGCAGTTACCATGAAATCTTACTACTTGTCCTAGGATACACCCATTCACCCCACATGATGATAATAACATAGGCCAAATACTGTAAAGCGACGCTACGGGCAATCACTCTCACCGCAGAAGAGTCATAACAACGTTGCCTCCAGTGCTATGGTTATGGAACCCCCATAACTAGGTGAAACTAGCATGCATGTATATAGCTCAGGCAATCTAAAATAATCATAACATATACTGATGTGTTTAAGACACTTAAACTACTGGAGAAAACAAATGGCTGCAAACGGAGAATCCTAATATAGGAAGAAAGATGTCCTTACTGAAGGACGGATCATCCGTACCTTGTGTTCTGTAATGAGGATGAAAAATAAATGCGGATGAAACACTCTGACTTCACGATAGCTACATAAATAAAAAGGATGTGTATGAGTTGTCTGATTAACCTATACTTAACCTATTATTAGTTTACTTGATGTGTTCTTAATTTATTTTACTTGTTCATGTCTTGTTTTAAGTGTTCTTACTTATATTACGGATTCATGTTAAATCATGTGTTTTCTTAATGTTTCATGTATTCTGATTAGTGTATTTCATGTTCTTATGTTTTAACATACTTGCTATATTATAATGAGTAACTTCCTAACAATAACAGGTTTCCAAAACTAGTAAGTTTCCAAAAATTAGTAAGTTTCCAAAAATAAAAAGTTTCCAAAATTAGAAATAAGCTTGGTTAACAAGTATAAAATATAAGCTATAGTGTTAATAGGCATAAAATATATAATTTATGATTATATAGCAAAGTTTATTAAATACTTTAAGCTAAAATTAATTATTAATTAATAATAAAGTGCATGGTTTTTCTTAGAATTATTAATGAATAAAATGACATGATAATATTATAAACTTAACATTAGCTAGATGATAATACAAGTAAATTAAGGTACGGTTATTAATTTAATTACGTTGATAAATACTTAGGTTAATTCCGTTAACTAAATATAACCTAAGTCACATGATTAATTTAATTATAATCTGCATTAAATAATTAAATTGACAACTTAATCATAACATATTCGTGTGTACCCGAGCCTACCAAGACACCCATGTGTCGGTCGCACTATACAAACAAACTACGCAAAACTAGCAAAACAGTGTCGTTCCATATATAATTTTCAGTTCTGTCCAACATGTGTTCTTAGTTCTGTCCAATATCCTTAAACTAGTTCTGTCCAACATGTCATACACAGTGTCGTCCAATATATATAACTGTTGCCCCTGTTTAATCAAACCCTTACCCCCGACTGTAGTCAGTTCCAGCTGTCGTTTAGTATTTAACCCCCGATGGTTAACTGTTTACCGTGCTGCGTATTGACTACCCACCGAGACCCTTAGAGGTCTCGGTTCCCATTGACCAAGCCACGCACCCACTGCTTGGGCGGGTAGGGTTGCATCTGGTTGGCTAGAAACACCACCGAGAGCCATGAAGTTGTCTGTTTGCGTGTAAACCACACAACAAACACAAAATCGATTTCCTTCATATTAAAATCTCGTTACCTTCATGTTTTTAATGCATGTTTTCAAGGTTCTTGATTAAACTAATTAAATAAAAGAAAAAGATCAAGATTCGATGATTACCTATCGCATGTTATGTTTAGGAATTAATCACACGAACACAAACTTATAATCCTTAGATCAAACACGCGTTCTATCATCTTGTTCTTGGTGTTGGTCGATGACAGAAAAGAAAACCCAAAAGGACGATCGGTTGTGTTTGTTATTTTTAGGGTTTTATGATTTGTTCCCAAATATATATCAAGTCCCCCCGTGTTTTGTTTTTGATGTGGATTAGGAGACCCAATGGGCCTTGGGCCCATTCCTTCTTTTTACTTGTCTAAACTGACCAACAAACACACACATTCTACTCTTGTTTTAATTTCGTGTTTAATTAAATACTTATGTGTGTTCGTGTATTTAAATGTCGTGAACTATTACGGTTGTAATTTTACATGTCATACGTATATATTAAAATACGTAATTACTTATCGTATTTAACTAATATATATATATATATATATATATATATATATATATATATATATATATATATATATATATATATATATATATATATATATATATATATATATATAAAATTTGTGTCGCGTGTAGTATATTAATTAATCGTGTCGTTTTAATTTATGCGTAATATCATGTAACATAATATTCTAAGGGATTTTAAGGCGGGTTTTACAGTATCAGAGACGAAGTTCCTGATCAAGATGCCTCCAAGGAAAGCTAGGAGTATTCAGTAAGTGAATGAACAAGAATTTGAGCAGCATGTGATGGACAGAATGGAGGAGCGACTCGAGCAATTTGTTGATCAATTGACTGACCAACTAAACAATTTGATGAACAATAGGAGGCCTCGTAATCGCAGTCATGAGGATGAAGATGCAGATCTGGAAGAAAACCTGTTTAGTGGTGGTTCGTCTACTAATGAACAACCAGTAGGACGACGAATGAGAGATCGAAAAGGGGAATAATGATAGGCGTTAGGAGAATGGAATGAGGGTTAATATTCCTGAGTTTAATGAGGACACTTTGAATGAGCTCATTGATTAGCATGTAGCTGTTGAAGAAGTATTTGAATTCAAAGAAGTTCCAGAAAACAAAAGGGTTTCACTGATCGCTACCAAGCTACGTGGTAGGGCATCCGCGCGGTGGCAACAATTGGAGCTGACGAGGGACAGAGTTGGGAAGTCAAAGATCACGATTTGACAGAAGATGAAGAAGGTCACGAAGGATAATTTTATTCCTCATAACTACCAGTGAATGTTGTACCAGCGGTTACATAACCTGAAACAGGAGGCTAAGTCTGTTGAAGATTATACAACCAATTTTACCAACTATTTTCAAGGAATGACAACCAAGAGACAAAAGCTCAACTTGTCTCTCGATACATTGGTGGGTTAAGAGTCCAAATCATAGATTCTGTTAACATGTTTGATCCACTGACACTTTCATAAGCCTATCAGCGTGCATTAACTTTTGAGAAGCAGAACAGACGAGTGGAAAATTCGCCTTCTCCTCCAACAATAGGTGCTTCTAGTTTAAGTAACATGACATCTCGTTTTACTCCCAATCAAGCTAAGGCAGTTGGTGGGAATACTATACCAATATCTAGATCGACTGGTAGTAGCGGGTTGAAGTGATTTAACTGTGGTGAACATGGTCACCGACAGTCAAAGTGTAAGCTCCTGAATATTCAGACAATAAAAAGAAAAAAAGGAAGGCTGGGAAGAGAAAATTATTTGTTGAACCCGAGGAAGATGATGATGTGGCTTATGATGATTACGAAGAAGCCACAGTTTATGATAAAGAACCCGAGTATGAGAGGGAGTATGTGTTTGGAGATGTGTGGGTGAATTTGGTGGTAAGGCGCTCTTGCTTAACACCTAAAGCTGATGGTGATGATTGGCTCAAACACATCTTTCAGTCAACTTATACCATTATGGGTAAGGTTTACACCTTTGTATGTGATTCGGGGTAGTTGTGATAATTTGATAGCTGAAGAAGCAGTCCAGAAATTAGGGTTGAAAACTAAAAATCATCCCAAATCTTGTAAGTTACAGTGCCTTAAAAAGGGTGGGGGAGATAGCAGTTTCCAAGCGTGTCCAAGTTCCGTTTTATGTAGGAACAACCTATAAGGATAATCTTTGGTGTGATGTGATACCTATGGATGCTTGTCACTTATTGTTGGGTAGACCTTGGGAGTATGATCGTGATGTAACTCACCATGGGAGAACTAATCCTTATAATTTCCTGTTTGGGGGCGTGAAGATTACTTTGATGCCAAATAAACCCAAGGAAGTAGTTAATAAACCCACGGTACTTTACTCACTATTTCACAGTTCGCAGACGAGCTGGAGGTGGGAGATGATGTTTTTGTGCTAATAGGGAAAAAGGTTTCTGAAGATAGTGAAGTTCTTGAAGCCATGATCCCTTTACTTGAGGAATTCTCTGATGTTTTCCCTGTTGAATTACCTGATGGTTTGCCACCATTGCGTGACATACAACATCATATTGATCTAGAGCCTGGGTCACAATTGCCTAACAGACCACATTACAGGATGAGCCCGAGAGAACATGATGAGTGCCATATGCAAGTTGAGGAGTTGGTTTCCAAGGGTCATGTTCGTGAGAGTATGAGCCCGTGTGCTGTTCCTGCCCTATTGACTCTAAATAAGGATGGTACATGGCGTATGTGTGTTGATAGTCGAGCCATCAACAAGATTACTGTAAGGTACATGTTTCATATTTCCCGCCTTAATGATTTGCTTGATCAGATTAGTGGTGCTACTATTTTTACAAAACTGGATTCGAAGAGTGGGTATTACGAGATTCTTCTTAGAACTGGTGATGAATGGAAGACCGCTTTCAAGACCCGTGAAGAGTTGTATGAGTGGTTGGTCATGTATTTTGGTTTATCAAACGCACTAAGTACATTTATGTGTGTGATGAATCAATTGCTTAGGCCTTTTATTGGAAAGTTTGTGGTTGTTTATTTTGATGACATTCTTATTTATAGTGCTTCTCATAATGAGCATGTCACTCATGTGAGGCATGTCTTGACCTTGCTTAGGAAGGACAGTTTTTATGCAGCCAGGAAAAAGTGTGTGTTCATGACCCCTAAATTTTTGTTTTTTTGGTATGTTGTTTCTAGTGATGGCATACAGGTGGATGAGTCTAAGGTAACAACTGTTCAGGAGTGGCCAACTCCAACTACCATTACTGAAGTTCGGAGTTTCCATGGTCTTGCTTCTTTCTATAGGCGATTTATCCTTAATTTTAGTTCCATTATGGCCCCTTTGACAGACTGTATGAAGGGGAAGTCATTTGTGTGGACGGAGGAAGTAGAGTTGGCTTTTCAGGTTGTCAAGGAAAAGCTTACTACAGCACCAATCTTGGTATTGCCTGATTTTTCTAAAGTTTTTTAGCTTCATACTCATGCTTCCAAGGTTGCAATTGGTGGAGTTCTTAGTTAAGGTGGGCGACCTGTTGCCTATTTTAATGAGAAGTTGACAAGACTGAAGTCAAAGTACTCTACTTATGACTTAGTGTTTTATGCAGTGGTCAAAGCTGTGAAGTATTGACGCCATTATTTGTTTCATAAGGAGTTTGTTTTGTTCACTGATTATGATTTTTTAAGGCATATTCGTACTCAAGATAAGGTATCCTATAAGCATGGGTGTTGGTTGGCTTTTCTTCAGAAGTTTACTTTTTTGGTGAAACATAAAACTGGTGCTTCCAATCGTGTTGCTGATACCTTACGCAGGAGGAGTAGTTTACTTGTAACCATGCAGGTTGATGATCCAGGACTTGATGTCATATGTGACATGGTGACTGTGGACCCATACTTTTCAGTTGCTTTTGCAGGATTTACAATCTGAAGAGAAGACAGATTTTGTTATGCATGATGGGTTCCTTTCCAAAGGGAATCAACTTTATATTCCTTGGGTTGATATTAGTATGGATTTTATGTTGGGGATTGTAAAACCCGCAAGCTTTTACCATGAATAGTACCCTTAAGATCGTACGTACTAGATTAAAACTTTCCTTTTATAGTATGTTTACGTTCACGTATAAGAATTTTAGGTATTACGTACGTGTTAGAACACGATAAGTATTTATTACGTATGAACACACAATAATTATTCAAACAATAATTAATTACGAACATGCGATCATGAAACCATGAACGTAAATTAATCACGAGCTAATATTAATTACGTATATATATTTATTATGAACACGAATAAATATATTAAGTCACGGTTAATAATTAACTAGAACACATAAAACACGAACACGATAAAACACGAACGAACACTAAAATAATTAGACTCAGAAAAGGTATGGGTTACCCCAAGTGGGGCCCCCTACCCGCGGCTACACCAAGAGGATGGGCCAAGCCCATCAAAGTTTTACTAACAAGGGGTTAAGGCAAAATCTTTTAGTCATTTTTCACATTATAGTAAAATAACAAAAACCCTAAAAAGTTTCTCCTCCTTTCTTCTTGCTCCTTTTGGCCACCGGATATACAACACACAAGGGAGGTGTTCGGTTGATTTTTGATCTTGAATTTTGTGCAAGCATTTGTGTGTGTTCGTCCTCGTTTGATCCACGCATTCGGTATACCTTTTTAATCCTTTTCTTTTATGTTTTGATTTAATAAATTACATAAGAACATGATGTTTAAAAAAAAAGCTAATTAAAAACATTATTTAAACACGTAAATGGTTATGGGGTAAATCAAAACAAGGGATTTAGGGGTGTTTGATGTAGGTCGACGCCTAACCGAGACCAAGGGGGTCTCGGCTTGGCTTATGAACCACCACCGAGACCTCATGGTCTCGGTTTGGTGGTGTGGGTCCTACAGCAGCAGCAAACTAGGGGAAACCCCGAAGTGGTTAGGGGTATGGTGTTGATCACGGGTCCGGTTCATGGTTTCTAGTCACGGTTCGGTTCATTGTTTATGTTAAGGTTTATGATTTTAATAATTATATGTTAAAAATTAAATTAATAAAACATGACATAATTAATTTAATTAACATGACTTAGGTTATAAATTTATAATTAGATCATGAATTTTTAACCTAAGTATTTTATATTTTCTAGACTTTATAATTAATTAATTATTAAAAACCATGATTATAATTAATTAATTAACATGACTTAGGTTATATTATTAATTATTAATAATATATGTTTTAACCTAAGTATTTAACTTTATTTAATTAAAAACAAGATATATTTAATTAAATATTTTTAACCTATAGTTTATTTAAATTACATGTAATAATTAATAAACTATACCTTATATCAATATGACTTAGAATAATAATCAGAAAAACACTTAAGCTTATATAATTAACTTATTTAACCAGCTTATATCTATTTATGGAAACTTTCTATTTTTAGAAACTTATTTAATTAAGGCAGCTAATCTATCTATGGAAACTTTCTATTTTTAGAAACTTATCTATTTTAAGAAGTAATTCTATTTTTGAAAACTTTCTATTTTTGGAAACTTTCTATTTTTAGAATTTTTCTATTTTTGGAAACTTTCTATTTTTGGAAAATTTCTATTTTAAGAAACCTGCTATTTTTAGAAAGTTACTTATTATTACACAATAAGTATAATAATACATGAAATACAAGTAATACTTAATCAGAATAGACAGAATATAAGATAAACACAATTTAAAGCTTAAAATAGTAAAACATGACATGAACGTATAAAATAATCTAAGACAAGATATAAAACCAGTTACATATTTAGTAATCAGATACTTATACACGTATGTATTTATGTAGCATTAGTGATACCGAAGTAGGACTCTCTTCAGTTCGTCTTCTTTGTTCACTGGACATAAGGTACGGATTCCCGTCCTTTCAGTATGGACATTCTTTCCTTATTAGGATTCCCCGTATGCAGCCAACTGTTTTCCCGTAGTATAAGTTATATCAATGATTTGCTTATGTTTAATCTATAATACCTATAGCCATATACATGCATGACCAGTTTCACCTAGTTATGGAGGTACCATAACCATAACAGTAGAGGCACTGGTGTTATGACTTCCCCACGGCGGAGTGATTGCTCGTGGTGTCCCTTCAGCTTTTGGCCATATTGTTATATTTATCATGTGGGGCGTATGGGTGCATCTCAGTTACATGTTTTCAGCAGATTACTTAGTGTGAATGTGGTGTGTGCCTTGCATCCTTCACACGGAGCTGATCCCTCCTACCCAAACCAGTATATTAAATTAGAGGCAGCCCCTCTAATTTGCATGATGAGGTCACCCCTCCAAGTATTCATGCACGGTGGATTTTCATGACCTATATTGGCTAATGGTAGAATATGTTAAACAGTTTTTATAAGATAAATATAAGGCTTTTCAAACTATAAAACCATTTTTACCAAAACTTAACCGGGTTATTCGGGACTTAGTTTCTTCCGCTGTTATATGCTTATATGCTTATATTGTTCCTGATTTATTGTACATCCGTGCACTGAGCGTATTGCTCAGCCGTTTTCCTTTTCTATGTTCCCAAAACGACAGGTACTCCGGGACGCTTGTAGACTTTAAGCGTACATGCATATGGACGGGAAGCTTTCTAGCCTTTCTTCACTTTATGCATTATCTTTACTTTGATACTCTTTCCATGGACATTGTTTAGTCCTTTCATTTACAGTATTTATGTTTGTGTGTGATGAGCTTTACTATTGGACTACCGATGTTGATTCCGGTATTTTCCTTTTATGGTCATGTAATGTTTTAGACATTTATCCTTGTATGCTTTGATGACACGCTATAATTACGCGTGACATTCCATTATCAAAATAGGGTGTTACAATTATGGTATCAGAGCCAAGGCTTCGACCTGTAGGCTCTCAAATTATGACTTGTGATTAGTGGGTAGTCACTATGGTCTTCCTAGAACTGATAGTCGTTTTTCATGCATTCATCATTTTATGCATACATATATATGTCATTGTCGCAGGTTTATGACTAAGTAATGGTTGGTACATGACTGGCCCTATTTAGTCGCATGTGTTTTATCGAAACTTTTAAATTTGGGACCGACCCATAGGCGTCCCCTCGCCATGTCTTTTATTTTGGGTGAACTGACCATAGGCGTTCACTCTCGAGCATACAAAAGTTTTCATAAACACTGCATCATGCATTCATACATAAATTTTCTTGCATAAAATTTTTCTCTTGATTTATTGGTATAATTTCTTTTTTCATGTATATATATTTTTTATGTCTTGATCTGTTTAATCATATGTTTTATGTTATACTGTCAGATGGCAAACACAAACAATATCTAGGAGATGGTTGCAGCTGCCGATGCAGATATGCAAGACATCCTTCATCAGAACGACAACTATCCTCCCCCGCCTAACATTTTCCCCATGGAAGGAAGGAATCGGCTCATGAGGGAATACTATACCATTAGACAGAGACCTGAGGAAGACAGCAATGACTTCATGCAGCGTTTTCTTCGTTTTTTCGGTGTCTTGAGAGCAGCTGCGGGCACAACTGAAGAGCAGGCACTGCATTTTTGTTGGGCTCTTAATCCAATGATTGCCAATAACTTAGGAGGTGCTCCGTTGGATACGGTAGCACAAGTGGCCGATGCAGCACGTAGGCTGGAGATGCTGCACGAGAGAGATGAGTTCGGGGAAGCTGAGAGACCCGAGAAGAGGTAAACATTCGTATTCAAGCGGTGAACAATCCGTATTCCTTCTATATATGTCAATTATTCATCTCTTAAATTGTATCTTCCAGGCAGAAAACTGGGGACCGGTCTCAGCCGGCTACTCAGCAGAAGCCTCATCAACCCAATGGAAACGGTCAGACTAACGACAGTTCTGCTATGGATAGGCGTGGCGATAATGATAATTACCGTAACAACGCTGGACACTCCAACGGCAGCAGGTCCTAATACTTACGCATTTTCTTATGATTTCATGTTATAACTCATATTCCGACACTCTAGCAAATCTTCTACCAGGAACCATGGAAACGGTAGGGACCAGAACTAGAGAGGTTCATAGCCTAGCCGTCCAGCTATCACTGGTATTCAATCTTACGATTATTCGCATTGTCCTTTATACCCTATTATCATGTCTCATGTAAAATGTTTTATCAGGTCCTCAGCCAACCAGAGCACCTGCTGGAGGATATACTCAGCCTCTTTGCTCTACTTGCCACCGTAGGCACCCAGGGCCATGTCGTTGTAAGACTGACGCATGCTTCAAGTGTGGTCTTCCTGGCCATATCCTGAAGGATTTCCATAAGGGCGAGATGGAGGGCACATCGGGACATGCTGATACCAAGCCGCCTCCTACCACTGGACGTGTCTACACGACATCTTGAGACCAGACCAACAAGTCTACAGGTACCATCACTAGAATCTTGTATATGTATGGTCAAGCTGCGTGTGTTCTTTTCGATACGGGTGCTACTCACTCGGTCATTTCTACTGCATATGCTAAGAACATTAGGATGCTCCCCATGCCACTAGAGAATAGACTTACTATTTCCACGCCCTTGAGGGACTCTGTATTAATCAATACAAGAGTCTTCCCCTAGAATTTGACGATAAGGTTCGTCCTGTTGACGCACTTCCGCTAGACATGAATGACTTTAACATGATTTTGGCCATGGGTTGGCTATCCAAGCATCATGCTACCATAGACTGCCATTCATATCGAGTTATCTTCGGTGATGTTAATGCACCAGAGTACATTCATAACGGGTTCGTACCCGGACGGTCTGTACAAATCATATCTACCCTGCAAGCGCGTGCACTACTGTCACATGGCTGCGAGGGTTATCTAGCTACGGTTCACGACATGGATGCTGAATCTCCATCAATCCAGGATCAACCAATAGTGTTAGAATTCCAAGATGTATTTCCAGAAGAACTTCCGGGCATACCACTTGCACGAGAAGTGGAATTCAATATCGAGCTTATTCCAGGAGCTGAACCGATATCCAAAGCTCCTTATTGCATGGCTCCCATAGAGTTAAAAGAGCTGAAGGATCAACTGCAAGAACTTCTAGAACGAGGTTTCATTCGACCGAGCGCATCTCCATGGGGCGCACCGGTCTTATTTGTTAAGAAGAAGGACGGCAGTATGCGTCTTTGCATAGACTACCGCTAGCTCAACAAGATTACTATCCGGAATAGGTATCCACTGCCGCGTATAGACGATCTGTTTGACCAACTCCAAGGGGCCAAACACTTCTCCAAGATTGATCTTAGGTCAGGCTATCATCAGCTACGGGTTAAGGAGCAGGACATCGCCAATACTTCTTTTCGTACCCGCTATGGCCACTGTGAATTTGTAGTTATGCCATTTGGCCTGACCAATGCTCCAGCAGTGTTCATGGACTTGATGAACATAATCTTCCATGAATTTCTGGACAAGTTCGTCATTGTCTTCATCGATGACATCCTGATTTTCTCAAACTCCAAGGAGGAACACGAAGACCATCTTCGTACAGTTCTACAGATTTTTGCGCCAGAAGCAGTTGTATGCTAAATTCTCCAAATGTGAGTTCTGGTAAGACAAGGTGGCATTCTTAGGTCACATTGTATCAGCAGAAGGAATCACTATGGATCCAGCGAAGGTTGACGCCATTACTAAGTGGCCGAGGCCGACATCAGCGACAGAAGTCCGCAGTTTCTTAGGCTTAGCTGGCTATTACCGTAGGTTCGTGGAGAACTTTTCCCGCTTAGCACTACCATTGACCAAACTGATGCGGAAATGGGAGAAATTCGTCTGGACTGAAGAACGAGAGAAGAGCTTTGAAGACCTGAAGCAGAAGCTAGTATCTGCACCTATTCTTACTCTCCCATCTGGTACGGGTGGATTTCTAATCTACAGTGATGCATCGGGGAAGGGACTTGGCTGTGTTCTCATGCAACATGGGAAAGTGACCGCGTACGCTTCACGGAAGCTTAAGCCTTATGAAGAAAATTACCCTACGCATGACTTGGAACTTGCTGCAATCGTGTTTGCATTGAAGATATGGAGGCACTACTTATATGGAGAATCATGTGACATTTTCACAGACCACAAGAGCTTGAAGTATATCTCACTCAACGTGAATTGAACATGAGGCAGAGGAGATGGTTGGAGCTGTTGAAGGATTATGACATTAATCTACAGTATCATCCCGGAAAGGCAAATATAGTAGCAGATGCTCTTAGCAGGAAGTCCGAAATGATCAACGGCATTAAAATTAAGGAGGAAATCATAAGAGACTTGGAGCGACTAGACATCGAGGTCATGGTACGTGGACAACACGGTTACTGGGCTAATCTTAGAGTAGAACCCGAGTTACTCTCTAAGATCAAGGAAGCTCAAAAAGATGATGGAGAAATCTGGGCGATAGTTCAGAATTTGGAGAAACAGACGGAATTCAAAGTAGATGCAGATGGTATCGTATGGCAGGGCACGAGACTTTATGTTCCTGATGATCAAAAACTCCGGGAAGCCATGTTAGCTGAAGCTCATAGCTCCCCATTCTCTATACATCTTGGTTCGACTAAGATGTACCATGATATCAAGCAATACTTTTGGTGGAGTGGTATGTCACAGGATGTGGCCACTTACGTCTCCAAATGTCTTACCTGCCAGCAGGTTAAGATCGAGCATCAGCGATCTGGCGGTCTCCTTCAACCGTTAGATATTCCAGAGTGGAAGTGGGACAAAATCACCATGGATTTTGTTACTGGTCTTCCGCCTACCAAGAGGAAGCACAATGAAATTTGGGTTATCGTAGATCGACTTACCAAATCAGCTCATTTCTTACCGATCCGCAAGGAAGATCCGGTAAGTAAACTCGCCGATACGTATAGAAGAGAGATCAAGAAACTCCACGGTGCTCCATCCAGCATCGTCTCAGACAGAGATCCTCGTTTCACTTCGCGATTTTGGAAGAGTCTGCAGAAGGCTTGGGGTACACAACTTAAGCTTAGCACGGATTTTCATCCTCAAACAGACGGGCAGTCGGAGCGAACGATTCAAACATTGGAAGACATGCTGAGGTCATGTGCATTGGAATGGACGGGTGATTGGGACGATTACATCTGTTTGGTGGAGTTTGCATACAACAACAGTTGGCACGCAAGTATCAAGTGTGCTCCTTTCAAGATGTTGTATGGCAGAAAGTGTCGCGCCCCAATCTGCTGGGATCAGGTTGGCGAGCGAACACTTGAAGGACCAGAAATCATAGAGATGACCAATGAAAGGATCGCAGTAGCTAAGCAGAAACTTCAGGAAGCACGGTCACGTCAGAAGAGTTACGCCGATAAACATCGTAGGGACATACATTTTAACGTAGGAGATCACGTCTTCCTTAAGGTTTCGCCGGCACGTGGTGTTAGACGCTTCGGGATTAAAGGGAAGCTCAGTCCTCATTTCATCGGACCGTTTGATATCATTGAACGAGTCGGTGAAGTATATTACCGGTTAACGTTACCTCCGCAACTTTCGCATGTACACAATGTGTTTCATGTGTCCTTACTCAGAGGGTACCAGTATCATCCCCTTCACATGGTTCAGTATCCACTGGAACAGATACGTGAAGATCTCACCTTCATAGAAGAACCCGAACGAGTTCTTGACAAATAAGAACGAGTCATGAGAAGGAGGACGATTCCATTCGTCAAAATCCTTTGGAGGGATCATACCGAGCGGGAAGCCATTTGAGAAACAGAGGAGTCTATTCGGGCTTCTTACCCTCATTTCATATTTTGAATTCGGGTATGTTCTTCTTTTCCAGATTACTTTATCTATAATTCGAGGACGAATTATTCTTTTTAGGGGGGAAGAGTGGTAAAACCCGCATGCTTTTACCCTGAATAGTACCCTTAAGATCGTACGTACTAGATTAAAACTTTCCTTTTATAGTATGTTTACGTTCACGTATAAGAATTTTAGGTATTACGTACGTTTTAGAACACGATAAGTATTTATTACGTATGAACACACAATAATTATTCAAACAATAATTAATCACGAACATGCGATCATGAAATCATGAACGTAAATTAATCACGATCTAATATTAATTACGTATATATATTTATTACGAACACGAATAAATATATTAAGTCACGGTTAATAATTAACTAGAACACATAAAACACGAACACGATAAAACACGAACGAACACTAAAATAAAAGACTCGAAAAAGGTACGGGTTACCCCAAGTGGGGGCCCCTACCCGCGGCTACACCAAGAGGATGGGCCAAGCCCATCAAATTTTTACTAACAAGGGGTTAAGGTAAAATCTTTTAGTCATTTTTCACATTACAGTAAAATAACAAAAACCCTAAAAAGTTTCTCCTCCTTTCTTCTTGCTCCTTTTGGCCGCCGGATATACAACACACAAGGGAGGTGTTCGATTGATTTTTGATCTTGAATTTTGTGCAAGCATTTGTGTGTGTTCATCCTCGTTTGATCCACGCATTCGGTATATCTTTTTAATCCTTTTCTTTTATGTTTTGATTTAATAAATTACATAAGAACATGATATTTTTTTAAAAAAAAGCTAATTAAAAACATTATTTAAACACGTAAATGGTTATGGGGTAAATCAAAACAAGGGACTTAGGGGTGTTTGATGTAGGCCGACGCCTAACCGAGACCAAGGGGGGTCTCGGCTTGGCTTATGAACCACCACCGAGACCTCATGGTCTCGGTTTGGTGGTGTGGGTCCCACGGAAGCAGAAAACTAGGGGAAACCCCGAAGTGGTTCGGGGTATGGTGTTGATTACGGGTCCGGTTCATGGTTTCTAGTCATGGTCCGGTTCATTGTTTATGTTAAGATTTATGATTTTAATAATTATATGTTAAAAATTAAATTAATAAAACATGACATAATTAATTTAATTAACATGACTTAGGTTATAAATTTAATAATTAGAGCATGAATTTTTAACCTAAGTATTTTATATTTTCTAGACACTATAATTAATTAATTATTAAAAACCATGATTATAATTAATTAATTAACATGACTTAGGTTATATTATTAATAATTAATAATACATGTTTTAACCTAAGTATTTAACTTTATTTAATTAAAAACATGATATATTTAATTAAATACTTTTAACCTATAGTTTATTTAAATTACATGTAATAATTAATAAACTATACCTTATATCAATATGACTTAGAATAATAATCAGAAAAACACTTAAGCTTATATAATTAGCTCATTTAACCAGCTTATATCTATTTATGGAAACTTTCTATTTTTAGAAACTTATTTAATTAAGGCAGCTAATCTATTTATGGAAACTTTCTATTTTTAGAAACTTATCTATTTTAAGCAGTAATTCTATTTTTGTAAACTTTCTATGTTTGGAAACTTTCTATTTTTTGGAAACTTTCTATTTTTTGTAACTTTCTATTTTTGGAAACTTTCTATTTTAGGAAACCTGCTATTTTTAGAAAGTTACTTATTATTACACAGTAAGTATAATAATACATGAAATACAAGTAATACTTAATTAGAATAGACAGAATATAAGATAAACACAGTTTAAAGCTTAATATAGTAAAACATGACATGTACGTATAAAATAAGCTAAGACAAGATATAAAACCAGTTACGTATTTAGTAATCAGATACTTATACACGTATGTATTTATGTAGCATTAGTGATACCGAATTAGGACTCTCTTCAGTTCGTCTTCTTCGTTCACTGGACATAAGGTACGGATTCCCGTCCTTTCAGTATGGACATTCTTTCCTTATTAGGATTCCCCGTATGCAGCCAACTGTTTTCCCGTAGTATAAGTTGTATGTTTGATTTGCTTATGTTTAATCTAGAATACCTATAGCCATATACATGCATGACCAGTTTCACCTAGTTATGGAGGTACCATAACCATAACACTAGAGGCACTGGTGTTATGACTTCCCCATGAAGTTACCATAACCATAACACTAGTGATCGGTCCGAGAAAGGTCTTAAATTGTGAAGCGAGTTATGCCAAGATATGAACTTTAAGAGGTCCCGAGAAACAGTTTTAAAAGATTTTGTCCTTTAGCTAACTATTGATTAAATTGTCCCACTTTATTTTTAGCCTAAATAACTATCGAAATAAGTCAACAATGCATCCTCGTGATCATTCAAGACAATATTAAAATAAAAGAGATACACCTAGGAATAAGGGAGTCTAAGTAAATAATTAGGCCACATGAGTTCGTGTTAGTTTGCTAACTTATAATAACAATGATCTCGTTTTTAATCTTGGTTTGGGGAACGTGAAACTTGAGGATGATAAACATTCGTGACGGCCAAAACCCCAATGTACGTCTTTGATTGTTTTACTTGTTTTGTAGATACTTATATCTTTTTAGTTTCCTTAAAGTTTAGTATTTAATAAAGGCCAATGTGGGTTATTTACGATGAGAAATGTATAATGTGCTTTGAAATTAATGCATTACATGAGGGCATTGCAATGGTCAAGTGTAGGGGATTTAATAAGTGTGAAAACACTTATCCTTTTCTGCTTATTTCCAATAATAACAAGACCAAAACATGTATTTTATGTCGTAAAAGTCGGAATTATGCGTGGTTTGTGTTTTTATTGTGTTTTATGACTAAAAGATGAAAAAGGGAGAAAACATGGGCTTTCACGGGCTTTTATCGAAGAAAACGAGAAAAGACGAAGTCAAAAGATCAAGAATGCAAAAAGAACGGAAGTCCAAGGCCTATTCTGAAGATTTATCGAAGAAAAAGTCTAAAGACGGAAGTTTAATGAAGTCGAAGAACTCAAGTCTAATAGAAGAAGAAAATTACAAGACAAGTTCAATTTACATCGACAAATCCCGAGACGACGTCGAGAAAGACAAAGAATTTAAATCGAGTCGAGAAGAAAGAAAGAAAGAAGGAAGCACATGCATCTCCCCATCTCCTATAAATACCCTCCTAATGACACATTAGGAGGGTGTTAGCTAGATTATTTTCCTTTCTTTAGTTTTAAGAGAGAGACAGTTTTAACTTTCTCTCACTAAGTTTTTATCTTTTCTTCATCTTTTCTTTCTAGTTTAAGCTTTATTTCATCCTTGTATTTGGAATTCATTAATCAAAAGTTCAAGTTTAAGCTTTTAATTTTTAATCTTCTTCTACCTTTCTTAATTTTGATTCATCTTTGATCCGAAATGTTCTTGATTCGTGTTTGATTTTGATGTTTTTGTGACTAAAAAGTTCATCTTTTTATTCCTATATAAGTTCTTATACGATTAAGCTTAAGGCTTGTTATGCTTTTTGGCTTATTTAGTATTTAGCTTATTTACTTTTTTTTAAGTTTTCTTAAAAGTTTAGTCTTTTTAAAGTTCGATTCATAAAGTTTGCTTATTTCGTGTTTAAAAGTTTTAAAATTTATGCTTGTTTTCATTTGGTTAAGATTTGGATAAGTGCTTATTCTTGCTTATTCATTTTTGGCTTATTTGCTCTTTGATTTCCATCGTATCATGCTTAAGGGTTTTACTAGTTATGATCAAGTAAGTGTGATCGCATAAGCCTTAGGGTTTCTACTTGCGATCCATTACTTCGATCACCAAGTACGATCGTTCAC
Source organism: Glebionis coronaria (assembly GCA_025667525.1). NCBI lineage: Eukaryota > Viridiplantae > Streptophyta > Magnoliopsida > Asterales > Asteraceae > Glebionis > Glebionis coronaria. Next base: position 178,886,219 of record CM046874.1, read on the forward strand.
TACGATCACACTCTATAATCCACACCACGATAACTTGTTGAGATCGTGGGTACGATCATTGAGTGCGATCTGTGGCTGCGATTGTTTAGGTGCGATCACTTGTTACGATCGCATTGAGTGCAATCACCTATACTACGATCACTAGGCTACGATCGACTGATACGATCGTAGGCTGCGATCACTGGGCGTACGATCTAAAGTCACGATCGTGGTGGAGTACGATCACCAGTGCGATCGCATTGATTGCGATCCAGGATACGATCAAGGACCACGATCGCATTGACTGCGATCCTATTTCATTTTTCGTTTTTATATTTTATTTAAATTTCAAATTTAATTTTTCCCGCATTTTTACTTAGTGTTATTTTTAAACGAATTTTATCTTAGTTTGTTTTTTTACCAAGTTTTCAAGTTTTAAATTCATTTCGTTTTAATTTCCAAAAATTGCACGCTTCCCGAAATCTCTGTTTTTACCAAGTGATTTTCTAGTAATTTTTAGTTTTATTTTTAAAGCTTTTATTTTACTAAACGACGCCTTTTCTTTTAGTTAGTTTTAGACAACCAAACCATTTTATTTTCCACCAAGAACGACTGAGTCGTTCTAATTAACGGTAATCAATTCGAAAAGACTGGATTAACGAACTTTCATAACTGAGTGAAAACCTAGTTATTACAGGTCAAGATCGAGCATCAGCGATCTGGCGGTCTTCTTCAACCGTTAGATATTCCCGAGTGGAAGTGGGAAAAAATCACCATGGACTTTGTTACTGGTCTTCCGCCAACAAAGAGGAAGAACGATGCAATTTGGGTTATCGTTGATCGACTTACCAAATCAGCTCATTTCTTACCGATCCGCAAGGAAGATTCGGTCAGTAAACTCGCCGATACTTATAGAAGGGAGATCATGAGACTTCACGGTGCTCCATCCAGCATCGTCTCAGACAGAGATCCCCGATTCACTTCGCAATTCTGGAGAAGTCTGCAGAAAGCTTGGGGTACACAACTTAAGCTTAGCACGACTTTTCATCCTCAAACAGACGGGCAGTCAGAGCGAACGATTCAGACATTGGAAGACATGTTGAGGTCATGTGCGTTGGAATGGAAGGGTGATTGGGACGATTGCATCTGTTTGGTGGAGTTTGCATACAACAACAGTTGGCACGCAAGTATCAAGTGTGCACCTTTCGAGATGTTGTATGGCAGGAAGTGTCGCGCCCCAATCTGCTGGGATCAGGTTGGTGAGCGAACACTTGAAGGACCAGAAATCCCATAGAGTTGACTAATGAGAAGGTCGCAGTAGCTAAGCAGAAACTGCAAGAAGCACGGTCACGTTAGAAGAGTTATGCAGACAAGCATCGTAGGGACTTACATTTTAACGTAGGAGATCACGTTTTCCTTAAGGTTTCGGCGGCACGTGGTGTTAGACATTTTGGAATCAAAGGGAAGCTCAGTCCTTGATTCATCGGAACGTTAGATATCATTGAACGAGTCGGTGAAGTATCTTACCAGTTAGCGTTACCTCCGCAGCTTTCGCATGTACACAATGTGTTTCATGTGTCCTTACTCAGAGGGTACCAGTATCATCCCCTTCACATGGTTCAGTATCCATTGGAACAGATACGTGAAGATCTCACCTTCATAGAAGAACCCGAACGAGTTCTTGACAAACAAGAACGAGTCATGAGAAGGAAGACGATTCCATTCGTCAAAATCCTTTGGAGGGATCATACCGAGCGGGAAGCCATTTGGGAAACAGAGGAGTCTATCCGGGCTTCTTACCCTCATTTCATATTTTGAATTCGAGTATGTTCTTCTTATCCAGTTTACTTTATCTATAATTCGGGGACGAATTATTCTTTTTAGGGGGGAAGAGTTGTAAAACCCGCATGCTTTAACCATGAATAGTACCCTTAAGATCGTACGTACTAGATTAAAACTTTCCTTTTATAGTATGTTTACGTTCACGCATAAGAATTTTAGGTATTACGTACGTGTTAGAACACGATAAGTATTTATTACGTATGAACACACAATAATTATTCAAACAATAATTAATCACGAACATGCGATCATGAAATCATGAACGTAAATTAATCACGAGCTAATATTAATTACGTATATATATTTATTACGAACACGAATAAATATACTAAGTCACGGTTAATAATTAACTAGAACACATAAAACACGAACACGATAAAACACGAACGAACACTAAAATAATTAGACTCGGAAAAGGTACGGGTTACCCCAAGTGGGCCCCCCTACCCGCGGCTACACCAAGAGGATGGGCCAAGCCCATCAAATTTTTACTAACAAGGGGTTAAGGTAAAATCTTTTAGTCATTTTTCACATTACAGTAAAATAACAAAAACCCTAAAAAGTTTCTCCTCCTTTCTTCTTGCTCCTTTTGGCCGCCAGATATACAACACACAAGGGAGGTGTTCGGTTGATTTTTGATCTTGAATTTTGTGCAAGCATTTGTCTGTGTTCATCCTCGTTTGATCCACGCATTCGGTAACCTTTTTAATCCTTTTATTTTATGTTTTGATTTAATAAATTACATAAGAACATGATGTTTTAAAAAAAGCTATTTAAAAACATTATTTAAACACGTAAATGGTTATGGGGTAAATCAAAACAAGGGATTTAGGGGTGTTTGATGTAGGCCGACGCCTAACCGAGACCAAGGGGGGTCTCGGCTTGGCTTATGAACCACCACCGAGACCTCATGGTCTCGGTTTGGTGGTGTGGGTCCCACGGCAGCAGCAAACTAGGGGAAATCCCGAAGTGGTTCGGGGTATGGTGTTGATTATGGGTCCGGTTCATGGTTTCTAGTCATGGTCCGGTTCATTGTTTATGTTAAGGTTTATGATTTTAATAATTATATGTTAAAATTTAAATTAATAAAACATGACATAATTAATTTAATTAACATGACTTAGGTTATAATTTTAATAATCAGATCATGAATTTTAACCTAGGTATTTTATATTTTCTAGACTTTATAATTAATTAATTATTAAAAACCATGATTATAATTAATTAATTAACATGACTTAGGTTATATTATTAATAATTAATAATACATTTTTTAACCTAAGTATTTAACTTTATTTAATTAAAAACATGATATATTTAATTAAATACTTTTAACCTATAGTTTATTTAAATTACATGTAATAATTAATAAACTATACCTTATGTCAATATGACTTAGAATAATAATCAGAAAAACGCTTAAGCTTATATAATTAGCTTATTTAACCAGCTTATATCTATTTATGGAAACTTTCTATTTTTATAAACTTATTTAATTAAGGCAGCTAATCTATTTATGAAAACTTTCTATTTTTAGAAACTTATCTATTTTAAGCAGTAATTCAGTTTTTGGAAACTTTCTATTTTTGGAAACTTTCTACTTTTGGAAACTTTCTACTTTTTGAAACTTTCTTTTTTTGGAAACTTTCTATTTTTGGAAACTTTCTATTTTTGGTAACTTTCTTTTTTTTGGAAACTTTCTATTTTAGGAAACCTGCTATTTTTAGAAAGTTACTTATTATTACAAAGTAAGAATAATAATACATGAAATACAAGTAATACTTAATCAGAATAGACAGAATATAAGATAAACACAGTTTAAAGCTTAAAATAGTAAAACATGACATGAACGTATAAAATAAGCTAAGACAAGATATAAAACCAGTTACGTATTTAGTAATCAGATACTTATACACGTATGTATTTATGTAGCATTAGTGATACCGAAGTAGGACTCTCTTTAGTTTGTCTTCTTCGTTCACTAGACATAAGGTACGGATTCCCGTCCTGTCAGTATGGACATTCTTTCCTTATTAGGATTCCCCGTATGCAGCCAACTGTTTTCCCGTAGTATAAGTTATATGTTTGATTTGCTTATGTTTAATCTATAATACCTATAGCCATATACATGCATGACCAGTTTCACCTAGTTATGGAGGTACCATAACCATAACACTAGAGGCACTGGTGTTATGACTTCCCCACGGCGGAGTGATTGCTCGTGGCGTCCTTTCAGCTTTTGGCCATATTATTATATTTATCATGTGGGGCGTATGGGTGCATCCTAGTTACATGTTTTCAGCAGATTACTCAGTGTGAATGTGGTGTGTGCCTTGCATCCTTCACAAGGAGCTGATCCCTCCTACCCAAACCAGTATATTAAATTAGAGGCAGCCCCTCTAATTTGCATGATGAGGTCACCCCTCCAAGTATTCATGCACGGTGGATTTTCATGACCTATATTGGCTAATGGTAGAATATGTTAAACAGTTTTTATAAGACAAATATAAGGCTTTTCAAACTATAAAACCAGTTTTACCAAGACTTAACCGGGTTATTCGGGAATTAGTTTCTTCCGTTGTTATATGCTTATATGCTTATATTGTTCATGCTTTATTGTACATCCGTGCACTGAGCGTATTGCTCCGTTTTCCTTTTCTATGTTCCCAAAACGGCAGGTACTCAGGGACGCTCGTAGACTTTAAGCGTACGTGCATATGGACTGGAAGCTTTCTAGCCTTTCTTCACTTTATGCATTATCTTTACTTTGATACTCTTTCCATGGACATTGTTTAGTCCTTTCATTTACAGTACTTATGTTTGTGTGTGATGAGCTTTACTTTTGGACTACCGATGTTGATTCCGGTATTTTCCTTTTATGGTCATGTAATGTTTTAGACATTTATCCTTGTATGCTTTGATGACACGCCATAATTACGCGTGACATTCCATTATCAAAATGGATGTTACAGGGATACCTCGTACTTAAAGGGGTAATGATTCAATATTTGTTGTTGTTGATCTTTTTTCTAAGATGGTTCATTTTATTCATTGCAAAAAGACAATAAAGGTAGTTAATGTAGCGCAACTTTTCTTTATGGATGTGTACCATTTACATGGTTTACCGTCCTCCATTGTTTCTGATCGGGACACTAGGTTTTTGAGTTATTTTTGGCGTAATTTGTAGAAGATAGTGAATACTCAACTCAATTTTAGTAGTGCGTATCATCCTCAAACTGATGGACAAACTGAAGTTGTTAACATGTCCCTTGGTAATCTATTAAGGTGTTTGGTAGGTAATCATGTGATGGCATGGGATTAGAAGTTGTGTCAAGCTGAGTTTGCTCATAATCATGTTGTTAATCGGAGCACTGGGTTTAGTCCATTCCAGGTGATTTATTTTTCTCAACCACATGGTCCTCTTGATCTCATAACTCCTTAGGTTTCCAGGTTTGTTCCGAAAAAAGTGCAGGATTTTGTTGAAGGGTTGCATGATGTTCATAAAACTGTTCTTGACAATTTGGTTGACGCCAATTTGAAGTACAAGCATGATGCAGATCAAAAGAGTCGACATGTTGATTTTGAAGTAGGAGACTTTTTGTGGGCTGTTTTGACTAAGGACCGTTTTCCAGCTAGTGTGTAAAGTAAGTTATATGCAAAGAAGATTGGTCCATTGGAAATTTTGGAGAAAATGAACTCGAATGCTTATAGTTTGAAGTTACCAAGCCATATTCGATGTTCTAATGTTTTTAATGTGAAGCACTTGTTTCCTTATCATGATGATTCTTCTGATGATGATAGTCTTGGGAATTCGAGGACGAATTTTTCCTATCTAGGGGGAATGATGGATGCCCAAGTATTGAAGAATGGGATGACTTGTTTATGGAAGTTCAAGATTGTGTGAAGAAGATGGATTTCTTAAAACAACCATAACTTGAGCATCGTAAGTCCGTTTTAAGCCAGTGACCTGTCAGAACAACCGGAGAAACGAGAAGAACAACGTGGTAGCCATATTCAAGCCGGTTACGGATTTTTCGAGGCTAAAAAAGCTGTTTTACTATCATTTATTTGCATTTTTATGTTATTTTCAGTTTCTGTTGGACTTTGTCTTTGGGCCACAATCCAGCCCATTGGTGTTTTAGGGTTTTCTTTTGTATCCCATCTTTATTTAAACAATCTGCTGTAACCCTAACAAAACAGTTTTTAGTTTAACAAAAGTTAAACCATCGGCAGTTGTTTTCCAAGTTTTTAACCCTAATAATCGGTATTCATTAGAATCAACGATTGTTGGAAGGAATTGTTCCTGGTATTCATTAGAATCAACAGATCTAATTTATTATTTTGTTTCTAGCCTACATCAGAGCTACTTTCTCATATTTTCACTAAAGGTCCCTGCACAACACAAAGTAAAAAAAATAGAAACTTATTATAAGAGTTAGAAGTTTACAAACTTGGCACAAAGAGTCTCTCAAAGTTTGTAACACAAAAACTTGTAATCTCAACACACGGCTAGATCTGAAATTTTTCGGTATACATTGCTCACTACCACGCGACACCCCATCGCGTTCAACCAACAGAGATGATCAGAGTAAATGTTATAGGGTGAATTCCTTTCAAATTATGTAATTTATTTCTTAAGGTTAATGAAGAAGATCAGAGTATTTTCGTTTGTTTGGACTCTTTTTATCTTTTTTAAGATTAATGTAACCCTTTACTATGAATAAAAGAAAAATCTTTAGCATCACAAAGCATATCTTAATAAAGAGTGTATTGTTATAATGTTATCAACCGGTTCATTAAGAGAGTTTCATATTTTAAGCTATTTCTTCATGTTAGCGTATTTTGAAATGGTAACTCAATCTTCATTGCATTGGTAGCATGACAAGGTTCCGTACTTAAACTTGATGATGTAAGAACACTTCTACACAATTCATAAATTAGAATTGAACCAGAAACTAATTCACGACTTACTGTTCGCGTTTAGTTTTGTTAGAGAATAAATATGGGCCAAGCCACCCACAAGCCGGGCTTGGCCCATATTTATTCTCTAATGGACCCAACCCACAAGTCGGGCTTGGCCCATATTTATTCTCTAATGGACCCAACCCACAAGCCGGGCGTGGCCCATATTTATTCTCTAACAAGTTTGTCCCAAATTTTCTTTGCATGATACGATCCCGACTTACTGTTCTAGTTGAGTATATATATATATATATATATATATATATATATATATATATATATATATATATATATATATATATATATATATATATATATATATATATATATATATATATAGAGAGAGAGAGAGAGAGAGAGAGAGAGTTAGGATTAAACAAGAAGATTAAGTAAAATAAGAAGAATGAGAAGAAACCACAACCACATATTTTAGATGCACCTACAAAGTCAGATGCATCTCCCCTTAAAATTCTCCTTCCTTTGTGGAATTTGTGGTCAGGATTTCTTCTTATTCTTCTCATTTTATTTTTTCTTCTTACAGGATCCCTACTCTATATATATATATATATATATATATATATATATATATATATATATATATATATATATATATATATATATATATATATATATATATATATATATATATATATATATATATAGTGTAGTGCTATATGCAGAACCCCATTATAGGTACAGAACTTATAGAACCAGATTTTTACACATATTAAAGCATGATATATCGCACATTAATGCATGATGCCACTTTTGAAAATATATAATACTTATTTAGAAAAATAAAATACACAAAGGGCAAATTAGGTATTTATAACTTCCTAAAACATTGCTAAAAATTAATATATGTTAATCGTGACTTCTTCACCACCTATATCGCATCTCAACAACTGCCATCTCTCCCTCTCTCATTATATCTACAAAAAAAATTCACTGAGTTCTTTATATCGGTTTTGTTTAATAAACCGAGTTCTTCAAAACATTAGTCGACTTTTATGCTCGTGAGTGTCAAGTTGTGATTTCAGGTTGGTTCGTGTTTTCAGATCTGCTCATGCTAAGATCCGATGATTCAACATCCATGTCGCGAGCTCCGAGCATCCACGTTACGAGATCCGACGATTCAGCCAATGGTATTACTTGTTGCAGATTCCGTGTTCGTATGTTCATGGGAGTTCGATAATATTGCTTTTGATCCGAAAACAAGAATATTGAAATGAAGCAATATAAGGTTTGATTTTGGTAGCTTACGGTAGATCTATTTATGGATACATACCGTGTGTCATTGATTTCGATGGCGAATGCACAGATCTATGAAGGTAAGAATCATTATTTTTACTCATTATTTGTTACTATTAAAATATCACTTTTACTCATTGATTTCGATGATGATGCATTTAGCTTTGGATTCAACCGCCGGATACGGTTGTTGTCTTTTCAGATAGAGTAAAAAAATATGTTGGTCCGCACCTACTTTTGTTTGGTAAGTTATGTAAACAAATTTCGACATTAAGATTTGGGTGCGTAGATTTTTATGTTTATGTTATCTTTGATGAGTTTTTGTTACATGATCATTCACGATATATTAAATGTTTTACTATATTTGTTACGAGATCATATACGATATTTTAGATATGTTAGATCCATATATTGTCGAACATATCTGTTACTTCGTATCCTTGTTTCAATCACATGTAATATCACATATTTTATTGTTCTCCTAAAGATGGTTCAATATAAATAATTGATATTTACAATAAAGTAGTCAACAATTAATAAAGTAGTCAACAATTGTTAACTAGTTATAATTAATAATTATTCAAATCTCAAAATCATAGGTACTTTATTGGAATTTCTGTGAATGGTTGGTTGTATATTTATGGTCTTATGTTACTGTTGTAAATTTGTGTCAAAAAAATGGGACGACACATGGTTAAAGAAAATAAGGATTGTGCATATTTGTTACGTAATTTGTTATGTTTATAATTTAATTTTAAAGCTAATATGATTAACTAACTATTTAATATGTTGTTTTTGTTTTGACACAGGGTCCTCATTTTTAGATCTTAAGTTAAAAAGTACATGTGGTCACCGCAAATATACATCGTGCACATATGTTCTTGCAAGAGTACTCGTATCTTCTAATGGATTTGAGGAGAAAGTGAAACGTACATTTATGTTTTTGGGAGAGTGCATGTATGTTTTTAGAAGAGTACATGTATGTTTTTGGAAGAGTGCACAAATGTTCATGTATAATATATTTAACTAGTTATGTCTGTATTTTAAATGAATTTTACTATGGTTGATATGAAATTTTGCTTATACATTTATGTTCTTGATTTGTTATTAGTTTAGATTTTACATATATGTTTATGTTTTATGTTTTTAATTTTGTAGATTAAAATGTGTACAGATAAAACATGCATGTAATTAAAATTTTAAGTAAAAACGGGTATGTTAGAAACATATGCAATTTACAGTACTAAAAAAAAACATAAATGCAATCATCCTTTTTCTTTAAAAAAACTGTAAAAATATGAAATAAAAAAATTCCAAAAATTAAACGGCTAAAAAACGAATTTTAATTAAGAAATAAAAAATTAAATTGTGTTTTACTATTATACCCTTTTGGATTAAATAAAGCATTTAATAAATACTAAATTCTTATTGGTCTAAACTGGTTCTGTAAGTTCTGTACCTAAAAAAGGGTTCTGTAAATAGCGCCCCTATATATATATATATATATATATATATATATATATATATATATATATATATATATATATATATATATATATATATATATATATATATATATATATATATATACCAAAAAAAGGTATACATTTGACAGCATTGTACACCAGTTACTAGTATTATTTTCTTCCTTTGGTAACTCTTTTAGTAAAATGATGTTACAATATCCACAAATTCGAATCATGTGGTCCAAATGTATTATTTTCAAGCAATCAACCTTCGGACCCAAATAGGTTGACTGTTAAAAGTCCCTCAGCAGCTCAATATCGTCTCTTTACCCTTATAGTTGCATTATTGATATATCTTAATGCCAAGGCTTAAGAGCTTTGTCACAAATGTAAGTTGGTTGAGCATTAGCATGAAAAGTGGTTGCATGATATATACACACATAGCACACATACACCACAACGCACTGACATTTACATACAAGTTCTGTATTTATATCAGTGATCAACACCTCATTATCTCTTTTTTTGGCGCTTCACACGTGAACAAACACCTCCTGTGACGAATCCAGGACTAAAGCTTACCGGGGTACAAATTTTTTTAACCATATGTTTTGGTTAGTGATTCTACGATCTTTCGTAGCGAAAAACACTTACGTACACCATCATTTTTAGCATTAATAAGTTATTCTTCTTTATAAGCGTCGTTAAAATAATCATCACCCATCTGATTACGCAAATCAGTTTTAATGAGTTTCATTTTGATAGAAATATCTTTCAACCATGGTGGTAGCAAATGCAAGACTAGGGGATGTTTACCATATTAAGTGTCAAAATATAGGCCTCTTAATATGCCTTTTAGTGGAGAGAGTGAGGTTTTAGTGGGTCTCTTAATTAAGAGAGATAAAAGGTTTGGGCCCACATTTGCTTCCCACTAAGAGGCTTAGAAATAAAATGTAACAACCCATAAAGCCAACTACAACAACTGATGTACCACAATATCATATTGTGTTTTTTCTTATCCATTAGCAAAATCTTTATCATTGAACATAATATGATAATAGACTCATAGTTCCGTATAGAGACTTAACATTTCCTCATAAATAAACTAACGCTAATACATCTAAATAAGTTTGAGTAACTTTGATACACTAAATTCTGAAATTGAAACATGTGAACTCAACGTCATCCAATCAAGTAACTCGATGCTTTTTTTATTAAACGATCTTGAAACTCGAGAATTTTCATATACATGAAAATGTTTAATATATCAACCTCCAAATGATGTCGATTTTTTATTATATCTTTTCAGTCTTATGAATGAAATTCATTTATATTCACCATCTCAAAACCATGTTTATCACAAAACGAATTTAAATTCTTTAAAAGTAAAGTAAAACATGTTTCCATATACTCTTGCAATGCTCTTTTGGTTTCTTTTACCAATGAAACGATGTATACCATAGTTTGATTGTCCTTCTGAAGATCTCGTAACAATGTATTAGTGAGCTCCAGGATATGCAACAAGTATAATAAAAACACAAATCAAGTGTTTTAAAATACTTTATAAGGCTAGAAGTTATTCCACGACTGGATATATTATCATCTTTTTCCTGAACATAGTGGAGTACCTTAAGAACCTTCAGAAACATTTTTAGCAAACTAGTGATGATTTTATGATAAAAACCCCATCTTCTTATCAAATAAGACTAGAATACATTTCGATGGACCGGGTGCATTAAGATGAATATGGGAAAAATCGGCATTTTTTTAAAAAATTAACACTACATAAAAAATCCATAGGTGTCACGGGCACCCACGGGACACCCCTGGCTCCGTCCCTGCCTGTGACCCGGTAAAGAATGTTAAATAAGAGAATAGTTTTTTCCGTGTAAATCATGTAGGTCTGTTATTATTTTTATAGTACACTCGAAGATACAAGATAACAATATATCCAACTAATTAGGATCTAATCTATACAAAAATAACTTATCTCCTATAATTCTTTGAATTATCTCTTAGACTATATTTGAACTCTTCTGGTTTATCTCTAAGTCTTCGGTTTGCATTGCCCTTTAATGTCGGAATTTTTCAATTCTTTTAATCTCTATTTTTCGTTCCTCGACTCGACTCGAATTGATTTCCAAATTTTATCACAAGATTTATTTGTTTTTGGTTAAGAGATATTTTTTGTTTTTATGTTACTTGAAAGCATGTAAAAAGATAAAAAATAATACTATAGCTACGTAAATACTTACTAATCTAAAACAAATTGCAATTACCGCAAGCACAAAGTACTAATATAAAATGCACAAACAAAATATTAAAACTAAACAAATATAAAAATGCTAAAATAAAAGGGAAGTAAAAATGCAAAATGATTAAATGATAAAAATGTAAATGCAACGTTTATTCTAAAAATGTAAAAACTAATTTAACTTTTTAATTAACTAAATCTATTTTAAAACTAATTTTATTTAAAACTAAATTAACTGAAATCTAATTTATTTATAAAAAAGAAAAAAACTAATTTTAAATTCTAATTTTAAATTTATAAAATTATAAAATATATTTTTATTTAAAACTTTATAAAAGTAATTGAATAAACTAATAATTAAAATAAAATTAAAATGGAAACTTGAATTAAAATCTATTTAAAAGCTGACAGCTAAATAATAATGCTATATTAATCACTAAGACTGTAATTAAACACAAATAAGGAGCTAGAACATATGGTAAACGAGTTTGGCCTGTAACCAAGAGGTCACGGGTTCGAGTCCAATAAGAGACTCTTTTTTTGGATTATTTATTTTTTAGACCAGAATTTTTTGTTTTGTAAACAAACAAACCAAACACTCCAAATTGATAAAAACAATCAGATAGAACTCACAAAATAACAGACTAGCAAAATTCCGACATTAAATTGGCGCCGCCGCCGCTTCGCTCGTTACGATTGGCGATTTTTCATGAGAAGATTTGGATTTTGGAATCCGTTCAATTTTGTACGTTACTTATCTTGCAAAAAAATCAAAAACATAAAAAAATCCAAAACTTAAAATACAAAAAAATCAAAAATCATCAAAAGCAAACTCTTTCATAAGATTTTCACTAAAAAAATTAAAAAAATTCAAAAGTAATACTTTTCCTAAAGTATTACACCAAAAATATTACGTATTATTTTTATTTTTCTTATTTCGATTTCTTTCGCTTTTTATTGTGAATATATATCTTTCTAAAAAATACAAAAAGATTTTTCTTTTACTATATTATATTACGTAGAACAATCAATTTACCTACTTCCAAATAAGACCTTAGTTGGGATTTCATCACCTAGCTATTGTATTCGAATCCAAAATGAAAAAAAGGCAAAAATAGATAAATACTAGTAAAAAGTTTGAACTCGATTTATACAAACTATAAGGTGGGTATAAGGCGACCCGCTATAAAAGGCCGTCTAAGGAAAAAGGTTTTTAAGTGTTTTGTGCCACCTCGTTTCCCCGCTTGCTTGTGCGTATATTGAGAGGGACGACCGATTATTGGTTTGCCAACTCAAGTAGTATTACGTATATATTTTTTGTAGCTTTTTAATATTGAACCTCGAGAGGGATAATCCCTTTCCTCTCAAAGTCGACCGAGGTCTCCTACCTCATTCCTTGAGTTTAGTTGTATGCGCACTCGCGCGCATGCACACATTCCGAGTGGTGTACCAAATACTTCTAATTCTTCCAAAAAGAAGAAGAACAAAAAGACCGTCAATCAAGCCGATCCCGAGAATCGAGATTTGAACAACACGATGGCAACGGATAATCGACCAATGATTGAGATTCTACAATCTCACGTTGAAGGAAATGATGACGCGATTGTGGTGCCGGATATTGGAGCGAATAATTTTGAACTAAAAACGGGCTTTATTCAAATGGTTTCCGCTACACCATTTTTAGGCCGTACTAATGATGACCCACAGACTCATATAAAACGTTTCATACAATTGGCAAACACCGTCAAATACAATGGGGTGACACAAGAGGCCATTCGTTTACAACTCTTTCCTTTTTCACGCGAGCTACATGAATAAGGGACGCGAATAAGTAAACTGATATTCGTTTATTTAATTTACGGATCTTATTGGCTTTTTCAATTATTTATTTTGTTTCTGGAAATCTGTACGAATATTAGCTGATGACTCTGAATTTATATTAATCCTCTTAATATATATAACGACTCACTAATAATTATGATACCACGTGTTCTGACGTTATGTTAAGACTATAATAAATTAACTCTTTAAAACATAAGATTTCTAATTTAGAAGTTTCTGAAATAAACTAATTCATATAATAATTTATACCCTTTTAAAATATTAAAACTATTTTAATTCAACTCATTTAAAATACAATTTTAAACATTTAAAACAAGTAATTAAAAAGGAATAATATAAATATCTTCATTTTAATATATTTATAAATATGCCCCGAGCCTACCGAGATACCCCTCTCGGTCGCACTTAAGAATACAACAACTATATAAACAAAATCTGCCTATATGAACTTAGCGACAGAAAACTGTCACTAAAAGGTGTGACCAAAAGCTGAGTTTTAAAACTGTCTATAAAGAAACTGACACTAAACAGTCTGCGACGTTTGCTAAAAATAACCAGTCTGCGACGGAAAATAGTGTCACAAAACCGTCGCTAATCTGAAAATAAAATCCTTTATTTTCTGTTTAGAATGCTAGGTACTGATTTTACCCTTGATCCCACTGCTTGTCTACGTTTTCCCACTGTTTCATTAAACCAAACGCACCCTTATTTATGGAACAGCCCGTTTAGGCTTGTTTCGAATGTTTTGGCCGATCACAGCCCGAGTCGCCCCTGTGTGGGTCACGACTGGGCAGAAAGATGAGGCCAACAAGACCTTATAGTCTCGGTTCAATAAGTCAACACCCCTTGACCATCTTAAGCTAAACGAACACACCCCTTTTGGGGTTTCTACCTTTGGTCGACCACCGCAGCCACCACCGAGACTCTTAGAGTCTCGGCTGGACAGATCCAACCCCAAACAAACCTCTTTTCTTTTTTTCTTTTTTTTTAAATCATAAATTCGTGATAAAGAAAATAAGAGAAACGAAAACATGATTTACCTTGTGTTATTGCTAAGAGAAACGAAAACAAAACCGAAACTCTCTTTTGTTTCCTTAAGGTCAGCGGCACAATGGTGGTGAAACCCTAATCACTTTTTTTTGTACGACTGATGTGTGGGAGAAAGGTTAAAGTCCCGTCCTTTGTATTCTTTCAAATGGGCTTGGCCCATATTCTATTCTTTTTATAAAAAAAGACAAACCGGCCTTTTGGCCCCTTTTACTTTTCTTATTCTTTTTTTATTAAACTTATTCGTATTCGTACGCTTGTATTTAGTTCTCGCGTTTGTTTTCGTCAATAATTAATACGTAAATAGTTTAAATAATTAAACCGCGTATTAAATAATTAAACCGCGTATTTACATTTTCTGATTTAAATACGGGTTTTACAGCTTATCAGAAAAGCTTAGCTTTGAGTGATCGCTTATCAGTTTCATACTTCTGGTAAGCTGCATTTTAATCATTCGTGATATAAAGTTCAATGTATATAGGCATGAATATATGTACTTTCCATAATTTGATAATGTCATAACGCTACCATTCTAAACGCTACCATTCTAATGTCATAACGCTACCATTCTAAACCTGTTCAACACATCACATGTGCCATAACTAACCAGTTCATAACTAACCAGTTCATGTGCCATAACTAACCAGTTCACATGTGCCATAACTAAACAGTGTTGTTGCATCTGAAGTGTGCCAGATATTTGAAGGAAGTTGTAACTTATACAGAGGGGCATATCTGAGTGGGCCATAATACCGTCACTGACTAGAAATTTTTGGTGACAATAAACATAGAAGATCGTTTTACATGGGTTGGTACATCAAGAACGAGAAAATTCATGGTGTATAACGATAAGCTTGATGATTATGATGCAATGGCCTAATATTTAAGCTTAAGGTGTTACAGTTTCTTATCCGAGTATGATGTAATAATATTTAAGCTTATTTTGTTAACTTTAACGTTATCATGATATAATATATGTTAAAATTTTGTCTTGGAAGTATTCTTGAAGTTAGCCGTCCATGAGGCGGGCCTTCGGTCTAAGTACGGAGTATATAACAAGCGATGAGGGCATGAAATAAAACGCATGATTTTAATGTGTTTGTTTCTGAAGAGTCATGAATTACTAGTAAGTTAGAAGCTACAGTATAACGTTTTCCATTCAATAACTCGGTAAACTTTAAGCAGTCAAAGTCCCTCTTAAATGCATTAATTACTTTTTATAGGGAACAAGGAAAATTAAGAAATCTTTAATTTTCAAGAGAAAAAGTCTATTAGGAAAACTTGTAATTCTCGATCTTCTTTTCGAATAACGGTCTAATGGCTCAACCAAACCGTTTTAAAGCTCGCAAACTGGCTAGTAACCAAGATGAAGAAGCTGTTATAAACCAAGAACAAGCTGCTACTCATACCAATCGACTCGCAGCTCGCGAGATGGCTAACAATCTAGATATAGATTTTAGACACGCCATGTTGTCCACTGCACTCAAACATCCCATAATTGACATGACATATCCGTCAATTTCTCGCTTCGTTCCTAATGCGACGAGCCTCCTTTACTATCTCAATCACATGGATTTTCTAATGACATACACCAAAGAATGGACCGATAACTGCATGGGATGGGTGCCTCCCTTGTCTCAGATTTACGTATCCGTGCTCTTTTATGTTCAAACCATGCGAGCAATGCATGCCGCAGGTGCCCTCAACCCCGGAAGTGAATTACACATCTTTCTTTCGGAGTTTGAACACAGGTACCCTTTTGATTCTTTATGGATTCCAGGCCCTCTGGTCATGTACTTTAAGAAATTATCATGCTTCATTCCTAATGCCATAACTGATTCCGGGCGGGGTTTTGGATACATCACCCCCGCTCTTCCAGAAAGACCTGGATGGTCCAACGCCTCTGAACTTAGATTCGGAGATGACGTTGTAAACCATCTCCCAAACATTAACATTTACATTTCAAGGCTTCGCTCTATTTGCTCGACTGCAATGAAGCCTAATATGACTGAAAGTTTGTTTGAAAATGATGTGAACGGGCCGCGGTTTATGTCTACGCTATTTGGTTGTGAGTGTACTCATTCGGAAAATGAGATTTTTAACTTAACTAGTCCTGGTTCAAATTTAATGACCTCGGGTAATCTTGGACTTTGGCAAAGTGCTGCGGTTTCTCTGGAGCGGTTAAATATCCCCAAAGAGCTTATTCGTGACAAACACATTGTCGAGAATACTTGGACTAGCGCTCTTTGTTTTAACTCCAAACAGCCTTGGTTTGGAAATCTTTCCAACATCATGAGGCTGTACTGCAAATTTTGGAAAGAGTCTGCTCCATTAGGTTCCTGTCCTCCCAATAACTCAGCTGCTGGAGCTGTTGTTTGCTATGCTACTAGCGGAAATATCTTTCGCTCTCCCACATGGAATGAACCAACTCGAACCAATGACAATCAAGTCGGCCAAACTGGCCACTACTCTCTTCGTCAGGACTGTACATTGACATTCAGAACTAAGACTGTATATCAGGAACTTCCCGAAGAGGCCGATTTAGCTGCTGTAACTTACCACTTTAACCTCATTCCCGACAAATCTACTGGTGCTTCCCCGCTTTCAGGCATCTTTTGGAAGATCCAACCTAATGCCGCGGTTAGATCTGAGGTTTCGATTTATGATGGTGTTTGTGCCTCGATTGCTAGTCACTACCATAGGGACACTCCCATCCCGTTCTACCGCCAATGAATATGCTAGTTTTGAAGGCATGCCAACTTGTCGACCTATTGACCAGTGTAGACACTGTAATGTTGTTATGAACTTATGGACTAATGTTATGTTTTGTCAATTGCATCTACTTTTGTTAGATAAATGTAAGATGTTTTTTCGTCTTATTGTATGGTTTTCTTATAAACTCAATTAGCAAACTAGACCATATATAAACCCACTTTACGAAACTAGACCAAATTTTATCCTCTTACAAAAATAGACCAAAATGCATAACCTTATGCACCTAAGCGCACAAACTTCATGCATAATGGTGCATTTGGGTGTGCATCTAAGCGCACAAGGTGCATCTCACATTTGGTGTTAGTTGCACAATCTCACGGGACACTTTGGTGTGCACCTAAGTGCACAAGGTGGGTATGCACATTCAAGTTACTAGTTAATAAATGCATGTAAATACCAAAAACATTATGTCAATGAGCACTTACAAATATAAATAAATTCAAAAAAAGTGTCAAATGACTAATAGAAATAGATCCAAATTAGATACAAATACTAAAGCACCATATTAATTGGAGTCGGCTCACCAATAGCACGAGTAGGTTCAAAACGAATTACATCTTTAAAAAATTCTTCCAAAATGGTTTTCCGAGCATTACGTCCATCCAAAGTCAGTAAAATTGATGTATTCATAAAGAGAAATGGACATGTCCTAAGGGGAACTGGAATGATGAATTTGATGCATTAACTTTCCGGAGAGAAATAGACATGTCATAAGGTAGCTTTGAATGATGAATTAATGATGAATTTGATATATTAACTTTTGTTCGCGTATGTCTCCGGTCAACGCTTTCGGAGAACGTACCCTTCCTCACCCCGTAACCGGAACCCTGGAGCATTTAATAAGGATGACCTATGAACAGTAGAGCATTTAATGAAGTAGCATTGGGCTAAGGAAAAATCAGAAGGCGCCCATCCTAGTATCCAGGGGACTTTCGTCTATCCTTTGGGTAAAGGGAAACACCGCCGCCCTTGGGACAATAAATCCCTCGATTGTGGGGATTTGGCTAACCTAGGTTTTGAGACCTAGCCTATTGACGTGACTACACATCCAGGTATGTACTATGAAGTAGTATAAATACCCCCACATTTAACACACACATTAACTCATTCTCAATACCACCATTAATACATATTTTCACCCTTCGGTATTCTATACCGAATATCACTTGTGTCACAGCTACTTACTCTCACACCGGAGCTTGGTCCCGGGGTCAAACCCTGGACGAGCTAACGTGTGTTGCTCTGTGTATCCTAGGTTCAAGGTCAAGAGACAAGCACACCTTCGAGACTGTCGAGGCAAAGTCGCTAGCAGCAGCCTAGCCGGAAGATTTTGTTTCAACAACTTTCTAGACTAGACGCATCATTATAATTTATGCAACATAGCGCACTTTGTGCATCAAGGTGCACAAAATGCATCTAGGCGCATAAGGAATGAAAATGGTGCATCAAGGTACACAAAATGCATCTAGGTGCATAAGCAATGAAAGTGGTGCATCAAGGTGCACAAAATGCATCTAGGCGCATAAGGAATGAAAGTGGTGCATAAAGGTGCACAAAATGCATCTAGGCGCATAAGTAATGAAAGTGTGCACTAGGCGAACCATTATAGTTTATGCACCATAGCGCACGTGGTGCATCAAGGTGCACAAAATGCATCTAGGCGCATAAGGAATGTGTTGTGGATCTAATTAGTAGGCGCACCAATATGTGCATCTAGGCGCATGTGATTGTGCATCAACATCTTATGTGCATCACGGCGCACATTGAGTGCACTAGGTGCACAAAACCTAATTTCACAATGTATGAGGCGCACAATCTTTGGCGCGCAAATTTTGATGGTGCACCTTAGTTTACAACCGTTAGATACTATCATCCTACGATTATAATCAAAAAGTCTAATTTGGTAAACTTTTCATACGCAGGCTAGTTTGGTATTTCAACCTCCAAATAGGCTATTTAAAAACTTTCCTCTTTCTTATAAACAATCTATAATCCACTTGCATCTTCTTTGTATCTTTACATGACAAAATCTTTGATAAGAAAATTCCCTTCAAAGTTTATTTGAACGACACAAACAACAAAAGATACATAATATATTGCCAATGTTCCAAAACTTTGAGATAAATCCTAAATAAATATTTTATACACATTGTATATTTTATACACATGTATGTCTTGGTGTTAATTTGGAAAATTTATAATATGATTAATTCTTGAAGAGGCCTTTTAGGGGTTGTTTATTTGTGGAAAACTTTTCATAATTTTCTATTTTTAATTTTTTAGAGAAGAAAATACTTTTCTTTTCTAGAAAAGAGTTAAGAATTTTGAAAACTTGTTTAGATGATATTTTTTTTTATTTTCAAAAAAAAATAAACAATGTTTAAACGAAACTATTTTCAACCATTTTTTTCATGATCAACTTTTTTTTTCACGTTTTTACTAGTTTTTTTTAACGTTTTCGTCTGTTTTTTTCCGTCTTCTTTTTTCATATTTTCGTAAATTTTTTTACGTTTTAATTAGTTTTTTTTACGTTTTCATCAGTATTATTATGTTTTAGTCTATAAATTTACGTTTCCGTCAGTATATTTACGTTTTCGTCAGTAAATTTACGTTTTCGTTAGTAAATTTACGTTTCCGTCAGTAAATTTACGCTTTCGTCAATAAATTTACGTTTTCGTCAGTAATTTTACGTTCTCGTCTGTAAATTTACGTTTTCGTAAGTAAATTTACGTTTTCGTCAAAAATTTACTTTTTCGTCAGTAAATTTACGTTTTTGTCAGAAAATTTCCGTTTTCGTTAGTAATTTTACGTTTTCGTTAGAAAATTTACGTTTTCGTCAGTAAATTTTATGGTTTCATCTGTAAATTTACGTTTTCGTCAGTAGATTTACGTTTTCGTCCGTAATTTTACGTTTTCGTCCGTAATTTTACGTTTTCGTCGGTAAATTTATTTTTTTGTCAGAAAAATTAAGTTTACATTTTCATCTATAAATTTATGTTTTCGTCATAAATTTTTAAACTTAAATTTACTGACGAAAACGTTAATTTACTGATGAAAACATAAATTTACTGACGAAAACGTAAATTTACTGACGAAAACGTATACCTACTGACGAAAACGTAAATTTACAGACGAAAACGTAAATGTACTGACGAAAACGTTAATTTTCTGACGAAAACGTAAATTTTATGACGAAAACGTAAATTTACAGACGAAAACGTAAATCTACAGATGAAAACGTAAATTTTCTGACGAAAACGTTAATTTTCTGACGAAAAGTAAATTTACAGACGAAAACGTAAATCTACAGATGAAAACGTAAATTTTCTGACGAAAACGTAAATTTTCTGACGAAAACGTAATTTTTCTGACGAAAACATAAATTTACTGACGAAAAACTAAATTTACTGACGAAAACGTAAATTTTCTAACGAAAACGTAAATTTTCTGAAGAAAACGTAAATTTAAAGACGAAAACATAAATTTACTGACGAAAACGTAAATTTTCAGACGAAAACGTTAATTTTCTGACGAAAACGTAAATTTTCTGACGAAACTTAAATTTATAGACGAAAACGTAAATTTACAGACGAAAACGTAAATTTTCTGACGAAAACGTAAATTTATGACGGAAACGTAAATTTACAGACGAAAATGTAAATTTACAGACGAAAACGTAAATTTTCTGACGAAAACGTAAATTTTCTGCGAAAACGTAAATTTACTAGCGAAAACGTAAATTTTCTGACGAAAACGTAACAATCTGAAGAAAACGTAAATTTTCTGACGAAAACGTAAATTTACTGACGAAAACGTAAATTTACAGACGAAAACGTAAATTTAAAGATGAAAACGTAAATTTTCTTTCGAAAACGTAAATTTACTGACGAAAACGTAAATTTACAGACGAAAACGTAAATTTACTGTTGAAAACGTAAATTTTCTGACGAAAACGTAAAAATAATGATGAACGGTGAATACTGAATAGAGTAACGTGTTATTGAATTGGGTCTAAATAAAACAATGAAGGGTATGAGGTGAAAATTTTGAAAATGGTAAAATGAAGTTTTCTAATTTTCTATATAAATTTAGAAAATGAAAACTGTTCGCGTATGTCTCCGGTCAACGCTTCCGGAGAACGTACCCTTCCTCACCCCGTAACCGGAACCCTGGAGCATTTAATAAGGATGACCTATGAACAGTAGAGCATTTAATGAAGTAGCATTGGGCTAAGGAAAAAGCAGAAGGCGCCCATCCTAGTATCCAGGGGACTTTCGTCTATCCTTTGGGTAAAGGGAAACACCGCCGCCCTTGGGACAATAAATCCCTCGATTGTGGGGATTTGGCTAACCTAGGTTTTGAGACCTAGCCTATTGACGTGACTACACATCCAGGTATGTACTATGAAGTAGTATAAATACCCCCACATTTAACACACACATTAACTCATTCTCAATACCACCAGTAATACATATTTTCACCCTTCGGTATTCTATACCGAATATCACTTGTGTGACAGCTACTTACTCTCACACCGGAGCTTGGTCCCGGGGTCAAACCCTGGACGAGCTAACGTGTGTTGCTCTGTGTATCCTAGGTTCAAGGTCAAGAGACAATCACACCTTCGAGACTGTCGAGGCAAAGTCGCTAGCAGCAGCCTAGCCGGAAGATTTTGTTTCAACAATTGGCGCCATCCGTGGGACCCTAAACTCGGATCTCCACACAACAGCTAACAATGGCAGGGGTCACAGGAGAGTCGGATCCGCCGCTGTCTCCCAGTCGTGATCCTGCGACGGTTGTGAAAGAGACGGAAACGCCTCTAAACTTACGTGAGAAGATTCTGGAAAGTATGAGCACACTACAAGGTCTGGTGGAGCGTCATAATGCCGCATCTAAGAGACCCATTTCGCCTATACGCCTAGATTTTGAGGAAGGTGTATCGAATCTTCCGAAGGATAAGGACGGAGGACGTGAGGCTCAAAAGGAAGTTAACCTCCCGGAAGATGATTTACAAAAACCCTTCAAGGATGTGATGGCCTCTCCTTTTACCAAAAGAATCATACAATTCTCATCACCGAAGCATAGGTTACCCGCAACCCTCAAATTATACTCAGGGGCCACAGATCCTAATGATCATATTACTCGGTTCGCCGGTGCAGCTAATTCGGGAGAATGGCCAATGCCAGTATGGTGTAGAATTTTTCAACAAAATTTAGATGGAGCCGCTGGAGGGTGGTTTGAAAGGTTGCCCAGGGGTAGCATAGACAACTGGGAAGACCTGAAAGAGCAGTTCCTGGAGAGATTCTCCTTGAGGAGGAAAAGTCTTAAAACACCGATGGAAATCACCACCATTGTACGCAAGGCACACGAAACATTGGCAGTATTTAAAGAGCGTTGGACAGACGAGGCAAGTTACATTCAAGGGGTCCCGGAAGTGATGAAGATACCGGCCTTCGTAAATGGAGCCAAATGTCCAGAATTGGTTCGACGTTTTACAGATGATACCCCGCTGACGGTTGCAGAGATGATGCAAAGAGTAGACGACTTCATAAAATATGAGGATGCCTACCGTAATACTGAATTACCAACAGGAGAAGCAGGTGACGGTAACATAAAGTATAGCAAGGAAGAAAGGTATGGTCCCTTCGGTTCACGTGGACGGCATAGAGGGCGTCAAAGAAATGATTATCGATCTAGACCTCCGTTTCCCCCATATGTACCTCCGGTTAACCCAAATTATGGAAGAAGTCCACCATACCAGCGTTCCAGCCTAGAGTCGCTTACCAAATTTCCAAAGGAAATCTTGGCAACTGAGTTGCAATTGTGCCTCCCTCCACCGCAACCAACCAAAGGTATAATCCGGCCTGAAAACATGGATAAGTATTGTGATTATCATCAAGAGAAGGGGCATCTTACCAATAATTGCCATCTGTTGAGAAAGCAGCTGGAGGCCGCTTTAGAATACGGTAAGCTCAACCATCTCGTAAAAGATTTGCGGGGAAGAGTGAATAAGGGAAATCAGGGAAGAGGAAATGGAGATTTCAAGGGAAGAACTATAAACATGATAGAAAGCAGGTATAGCGGTATGAAGAGGAAAGAGGTGTGCAAGATCGAGATGGACTGGATGAATGTGCCCATAACCTTTCCACCTATCCCCGATAATGGGGCTTCAGAAGATCCCCTGATATTCGAAGCTGAGATAGAAGGGTATTGGGTAAAAAGGGTGTTCGTTGACGAAGGGGCCACTATGCAAGTCATGTTTGAGCATTGCTTCCTAAATTTGGATCTCTCGATCCGAAGAAGGTTAACACCTGATAATGTGAAAGTCCGGGGTTTCTCGGGGGAAGAAACCACCTCTCTCGGGAAGATAGATCTAGAAATAACATTTGGAGCAGATAGTCTAACAAGACGGACGGTAATGAACTTCACAGTGATTAGAGCACCATCCCCTTATAATATCATACTGGGAAGAACTGGAATCAGGGAGTTAAGGGCCGTACCCTCTACCGTACACTCATCCATGAAGTTTCCTACCCCCAACGGGGTAGCAACAATGACAACCAAAGCACGAGCCATCTATGAGTGCCGAATCATGGAGGACAGTCAAAAGATAAAAATGATGAAAACAGCAGCTGTCGGAAGAGAGTTAGACGAGTGGATAGCCAAGGAAGAATTCAATCAACAGCAACGGGTTGCAGGGGACATGACGGAGCAGATCTGCGTCAATCCTGGATACCCGGAGCAGTTGATCACCATCGGAAGGTTGTTCACCAAAAAACATCGAATCCAGCTCATAGATCTACTCAGAGATAATGCCGATGTGTTTGCATGGGAACCTTCGGATATGACGGGAGTACCTAGGAGAATCATCAAGCATTCGTTAAACGTGGATATGGAGACCGCACCAATTGCACAAAAAAGAAGGACGTTGGGTGAAGAAAAGAGCCAAGCGGTCAAGAGGGATGTTGAGGAGTTAACAAAAGCAGGTATCATACGACCGGTACGATACCCTACCTGGATCTCCAATCCGGTCCTGGTTAAGAAGCTGGATGGCAACTGGCGAATGTGTATAGATTTCAAAAACCTCAACTCCGCTTGCCCAAAGGATTATTATCCTTTGCCAGACATAGATGTAAAGATAGGAGCCGTTGTGGGGTACAAGTTCAAATGTTTTCTGGACGCATACAAAGGCTATCATCAAGTGCAAATGGATGAGGCGGATGAAGAAAAGATGACATTTTATACCAATGAGGGCACATACTGCTATACGAAAATGCCTTTTGGTTTGAAGAATGCAGGAGCTACCTATCAAAGGTTGGTTGATTCGGCCTTCCGTTCACAAATTGGTACAAATTTGGAAGCATACGTAGATGATTTGATGATCAAAAGTCAGACCGAAGAGGACATGCTTGCGGACATCCAAGAAACCTTCGACAATCTAAAAAGAATTAACATGAAGCTGAACCCGAAGAAATGCTCATTTGGCGTTGAGGAGGGGAAATTCTTGGGTTATATGGTAACATCAGAAGGTATAAGAGCTAACCCCAAGAAGACCAAAGCAATCGCGGAGATGAGGTCTCCAAAGACTTTGAAAGAAATGCAGTCTCTGAGCGGTAAGCTGGCAGCTCTCAACCGTTTTCTATCCCGGTCAGCTGAAATGTCCATGCCTTTCTTTGAAACACTGAAAAATATCACCAAGGAAAACAAAGATGAGTTCCGGTGGACGGACAAAGCAGAGGAGGCTTTTCAGCAATTAAAGAAAATGATTCTAGACCTTCCGTTGCTAACATCCCCCCTCAAAGGAGAAATTTTGTACGTCTACCTGGCCGCATCCAAAGAGGCAGTCAGCGGCGTACTCTTGGCAGAACGAAATGGAATACAAATGCCCGTAAGGTATGTGAGTAAAACGCTACATGACGCCGAGAAAAGGTATGCTCCGTTGGACAAGCTGGTCCTAGGGTTGTTGCACTTATCTCGAAGATTAAGAAGGCATTTTGAGGCTCACGACATTCATGTCATATCGGACCAACCTCTGAAGCAAATGCTAAGTAAATCCGAAGCCTCCGGAAGGTTAGCAAAGTACGCAGTGGAACTAGGGACATATGAAATGTCATATGTCTCCAGAAATTCCATCAAAGGCCAAGTATTAGCCGATTTTCTCAATGAAGCCCCGTTAGACCAACAAGAAGCCGCAACAATTTATGAGGTATCCGAAGAAGAGGAGCCGGAACCACAATGGGTGCTGTATACAGATGGAGCGGCTAATAGTAAGGGAGCTGGTGCCGGTCTGGTACTGATTAACCCGGAGGATGTAGAGTTTACATATGCGTTGAGGTTCAATTTTAATTGTTCAAATAATGAAGCTGAGTACGAAGCCCTTCTGGCGGGACTCCGTCTGGCCGAGAAGATGGGAGTGAAAGAATTACAAGCCAAGGTAGACTCAAAATTGGTGGCTTGTCAGATCAAAGGGGAGTTTGAAGCAAGTGATGACAGGATGTCCAAATACTTAGCCAAGGTCAAATAACTTCTTCCCATCTTCACAAAGTTCGATATAGAACACATTCCATGCCACAAGAACCAAAAGGCCGATGTCCTAAGCAAACTCGCTTCGATTGCATTCAACCATCTAACCAAAGAAGTGCTGGTTGAAGCATTAGACGCAAGGTCCATAGATGTTCAAGAAGTCAACGACATAGTTGAGGAAGAGGGAGAATGCTGGATGTCTCCTATCAAAAGGTGTTTGGAAGAAGGGATATGGTCGCAGGAGCCAAAGAAGGCCAGGAACCTAAGAATGAAAATTCCCATGTATACTCTGGAAAATGGCATACTGTTCAAAAAATCGTACTTGTCTCCAATGCTAAGGTGTGTCGGGCCGTTACAAGCAAACTACATAATCAGGGAGGTTCATGAAGGGGCATGCGGAATGCACGCTGGAGCAAGGTCTGTTGTGGCAAAGATAATGCGTCAAGGTTATTTTTGGCCGACTATGCACCAAGACGCATGGGACGAGATCTCCAAATGTGATTCATGCAAAATACATGGTCCCATACCGAGGCTTCCGAAGACCAACCTCACTTCGATAACGTCGCCTTGGCCCTTTTACCAATGGGGAATGGACATACTAGGTCCAATCAGTGGAAATGCCGGAAACATCAAATTTGTGATAGTGGCCATTGATTACTTCACCAAATGGATTGAGGCAAAGCCGGTGGCCAAGATAACTGGGAAAGAGGTTCAAAAGTTTGCTTGGGAAAACATAGTTTGTAGATTCGGTCTACCGGGAGTGATAGTGACCGATAATGGCAAACAGTTTATAGATGGATCCTTCGGAAAATGGTGCGAGAAATGGCACATCAAGCAGATGAATACTGCGGTGGCACATCCGCAAGCTAATGGGCTAGTTGAAAGAGCCAACAAGTCATTGATGCACGGTCTGAAGGCAAGGCTAGGGAGAAGGTTAACCGGATGGGTCGACGAGCTACCCCATGTGTTATGGGCCCACCGGACGATGCTCAAAACAAGCAATGGAGAAACTCCTTTCAGTCTCACCTACGGAAGTGAAGCGGTCATCCCTGCAGAAATAGGCATCCCTACCGCAAGAACCTTGTTGTTCGATGATAACACAAATGAAGAAGAGCTGCGGCTAAACCTAGATCTGCTACAAGAAAGGAGAGAGGTCGCGGCCATACAAGAAGCTAAGTACAAAAAGAAGGTGGAGCAATATTACAACAAACGTGTTAAGCCCTGCTCTTTCAAGGTTGGAGATTTTGTATACCGTCGCAACATGGCCAGCCGACAGGAAAAAATAGGGAAGCTAGGTCCCAACTGGGAAGGTCCCTACAGGGTTGTCGAAGCTTATCAGACTGGTTCGTACAAGCTGGAAACCACCGAGGGAAAAGAAATTCCGCGTACCTGGCATGTAACCAATCTACAAAAATGTTTTATGTAATATGAACGAGATGTATCAATTCCTTTTGTTGCTATTAATGAATGAAAATCTTTAAGCATGTTTGATTGCAGTAATTATAAACCTCAGCTTAGCTAACCGTGTGGTATGTAAATACGCTTTAAAATGCTGGATGCGCCTAAAGGGCAATCTGGAGACAAACAAAAAGCGGTCCGGTACCGATGTCTCCCACATAAACTTAAAAGAAGTAATTGACAAGTATACATATTTGGATGCGTCCGAAGGACAATCCGGAGACAAATAAAAAGCGGTTTAGTACCAATGTCTCCCGAAACCATATATACACTAATGTAGACGTACAAGTGTCGGATGCGCTCGAATAGCAATCCGAAGACAAAGCAAAAGCGGTCAAGTGCCGATGTCTTCCACATATATAAGGTATAAATGACAAAAATAAGATCAAATCTATAAGAGATGCTTCGGATAAAGAGTCGGTAATCATAACGGCTATGACAAAGATATAGCATAAGTGAAACAGGATAACCATTCATAAAAGGATAAAATGTCATGGGTGAAACTTGTCCGCAGAACCACAAATGTTAATATTTATTACAAATAACCATAAATTGTTTAAAAGTAACAGATTACAAAGCATCCCGGCATCCCGGGTCTTCAGCTTAAGAGGCTTCACCATCATGCGTTGTTGATTGAGTACTGGCACCACCTTGATTGTTCGCCGGAAGCTTGGTATTGTCAACAATCTCGGTTGAGAGAGCAAGGGGTTTCTCGGCTGGAGCTAGCTGCATGATATCAACTACCGAAAGCTTGTTGGCTGCTGACACCTTGGCTACAAAAGGATACTCTGCGGAAAATAAAGCCATGAAGTCCTCCTTCCAGGTTTTAGCCATCTCTATGTTGAGATTGTCAGCAGCAACAATGGCAGCTTCAACCTGCTCCGGTGTACGTCCATACTCAACAGCCTTGAGAAATCCTGCGTTGTACATACCACCAACACCCAAGGAGAGAGATCGCCTGTACTCATAGCTAGCAAGAAGTTTACGTACAAGGATAGGGAAACCATCTCTCACCAGGACCTGCTTGTCCACCTCGGCTTGTGCAAGCAGGGAGGTCAAGTGTTTGTTACCGGATTCAAGCTCTTTTATCCTTTCGGAATCTTTGATATGATCCTGGGCACTCACACTTAAGAGATGTTCCAGCTCAGCAATCTTCTCGTCTTTGGTAGCAATCATAGCACCGGAATCCTCAACCTCCTTTTCCAATCTCTCGATAGCCCCAAGGTGTTCCTGTTCCCGGGCAAGACAACCGTTATAATTGTCTTCAAGCTTTTTATGCGCCAAGGCCATCTGATCAAGCATGCTTTTCCCAGTAGCAAAATGTCCCTGGGGTTCTTGTTGGGCTGCAGTTAAGCGGGAGTGATCACGGCTGAGAGCCTCGTACCTCTTCATCAACTCGGACACTGTAAGAGTGCTTCTGGCAATGGTCTGATAAGCATGGCTTAAGACATCATAGTTGGAAAGAGAGGATAGCATAGCTTGCTCCGCAGGAGTAGGCAGATGAAATAATAGCTCTCGAGCAGCATAATGTGAGTCAATTCGCACCGATTCATCAAGACGCCATGGGGGAACGAACCGGCGAGGAGGATCCTGCATACCCCCTGAACAAAGGAAACACATCACAATATGAAGAAGATAAATACAACATTCAGAAACAAAATGAGTCACGAGAAACCGGAATATACCTGTAACATCATCATCATGAGTATCGTCATAAGAAGGAGATGAGTGATCGCTCAAATTGATGTGAGGGGTAGTCTTCGGCTCCTTTTCGCCAGTTTTGCTATGATCACCTCCGGAACCCGAAGGATGAGAATGATTAAGAGGAGGACTGGAGTGAACTTCATCATCTTCAGTACCCGATGGAGCCTGAGCTTTACCGGCTTTCTTCTTGGTTCGACGGCCAGAAGGTTCACCAACGACAGGTCTCTTTTTAGTAGTCGTCACAGGATTCTTTCCTTCGTGACGAAGACGAGCTGCCAGGATCTTCGGATCTGGTTTAGTCACGGCTTCTTGCTGGAGAGTCAAGTTGGGAATGGGAGTCTTCAAAGGTAGCGGTTGAGTAACTCTTGAGGCTGGAGTAACCATGGTCACGTTCTCATCCCTCCCCACCTTGGCGTTGTCAAACGACGACAACTTAATAAATTCATCCATAGTAAGCCCTGCACAAAAAGAAGATAGCGGTTAGAGCGAGCAACAATAGCCCGCGGTAAGTAAAAAAAAAGATATATATGCAAAGTACCCTTTTTATCAAGATCAACTACGATCCGACGGAAAGGAGGGTTCTCATAAGGAAACCATAGACCAACCAAGAACAACAAATGTTTGTGGGGAGGACGAAGCAAAATGGGGTTATCGGCAAGCAACTGTGCATGTTGTACATTAAAGGGAGTGGGAAAATCATCACGGACATCCGTGTCCCTATCTCTCCAAGGCATAGCGTGAGGTATGGCTCTCCGATCAATCAAAAACCATTTGTGCTTCCAAAGTTTCAGACTCGAGGTAGTCTTAGTTAAGCACTTACCATACCGCTGAGGCCATCGGCTCTCAAATGAAAACCAATGCCCCTGTTTGCTTAATCTATAAAAAACACGAAACAAATTCACTGTACAAGATATGTTCAGACTTCGACAGCGGATCTCAAACATGATAACACGATTGACACTCATAGGAACCAGTTGAGAAATATGTACAAGAAAGTGACGAATCACGGATAAGAAGAAGGTGGAAAAAGGAATTCGAAGACCCCCATGTTTAAGGTAATCCTCATAGATGCCAATGAAACGATCCGGAAGGTTATTCATGGTAAGAAGTGGGTCGGGCAAACGAGGACGAAGCTCAGCCGGGATAAGATACCTTCTACATATTTTCTTGAGGTTATCATCAGTTAAGGTTGAAACCCTAATATGCATATCGCATTTAGGGTCGTGGAAGGAAGCCTCCCCCTCGGAGTCGCCACTAGACATAACAAAAAATGAGATAAGGAGGATGGAAAGAAATGCACCTGCTGAAAAAGATAAACCTTGAAAGAAGATTAACAATGGCGTAGACAGAGGTAAGAAAGATATGGGTAAAAATGAAGAGGGGCAACTATTTATATGGAGAAGAGAGACATTGAAGTGACATAGCACGAGTTCCCATGTAAAATCTCCACCGTTGAAAAGGGGAGTGGACACGTGGAATCAGATCCTTGGTCGCGAAGCCCTAATGGCCGACAAGGCAGGAACCCAAAAGACAAAACCCATTAATGCAAGGTCAGAGAAACGGCTTGCATTAATTGGGCCCATTACTGTTTGAGGAACACGTATTTTAAAGTATCACACCGTTAGCTTGTCCTAACGCTATGATACTGGGGGGACATGTTCGCGTATGTCTCTGGTCAACGCTTCCGGAGAACGTACCCTTCCTCACCCCGTAACCGGAACCCTGGAGCATTTAATAAGGATGACCTATGAACAGTAGAGCATTTAATGAAGTAGCATCGGGCTAAGGAAAAATCAGAAGGCGCCCATCCTAGTATCCAGGGGACTTTCGTCTATCCTTTGGGTAAAGGAAACACCGCCGCCCTTGGGACAATAAATCCCTCGATTGTGGGGATTTGGCTAACCTAGGTTTTGAGACCTAGCCTATTGACGTGACTACACATCCAGGTATGTACTATGAAGTAGTATAAATACCCCCACATTTAACACACACATTAACTCATTCTCAATACCACCATTAATACATATTTTCACCCTTCGGTATTCTATACCGAATATCACTTGTGTGACAGCTACTTACTCTCACACCGGAGCTTGGTCCCGGGGTCAAACCCTGGACGAGCTAACGTGTGTTGCTCTGTGTATCCTAGGTTCAAGGTCAAGAGACAAGCACACCTTCGAGACTGTCGAGGCAAAGTCGCTAGCAGCAGCCTAGCCGGAAGATTTTGTTTCAACAAAAACTTTGTAATTTTTGAAAAATATTGAAAGATGATGTTGCTAAACAGGTTTTCTATTTTTCACTTTTTAAATGAAATTTTTTCTAAAAAAGTGGGAGAATTTTCTCCAACTAAACAGCCCCTAAAGTTTTTTCCAATGTTTTAAAAATAGGTTTTTTATTTGATTCGGTCAAACAATTGGGTCTTTTCAAAAAAAACATCGGGTCACAGTTTAACCAGCGGTTCAGTCAAGTTTTTTAGTCAAAACCAGTGTCTTTTCATCCGATCGGGTCACGATTCAACCGACCGGGTCAACTCAGGTTTTAAAACATTGGTTTTTTCTAATTTACTTCAAAGAGTTTAAACGAAAAGGGATCAATTGGAATCCAATCAGCCACAGATTTCACAATAGTATTATGTCCATTAAGAGCAAATTGTTGTGTTAAGTGTTAACCATCGCATAAAACAAGTTATATGTTTTGGCTCAAATTGAAGCCAACCAACCCTAAGAATCAGTGATCTGCCACTTAGAAAGAGCAGCCTTCCAACTATCAATGGCAACGGGGCATGTAAAGACACGTGGTCTCCTGTTTCGATATCATAGCATCGCAAACAAGAATGTTTACCTTTGATATTTTACCCGATGTCTGATCTGATTTTGGGTTCGGGTTAGTCGGATTGACCCGACTAATCATAATTCAAATTTCAACTCGAGTAACTCGACCTAAATATGCTCGGGTCGGGTTCGAGTCGAGTCGGGTCGAGCTCGAGTCGTGTCGAAAATATTGACACCCTTAGTTGCATGCATGTATATTCGAAGTCCATTATTTTGGTTTCCCAAAGAAGAATTAATGGGCTTATCGAGAGGGCTTAATATGGGACTTGAATTAATGGGCTTATCGAAAGAAGAATTAATGGGCTAAGGCAATCTACCATGAAGGCATATTAAATATTTAATCGAAGATGACTCATCATTCGACTTATTGTGCGAAGTTCGTATAAAAAGTGTATTCAATAGCAATACTTCTCTTATTAACTTCCTGTTATACTAGTGTGGTGGGCTTATTATTTGTATTTAACATTTAAATACTAAATATAGTGGAAAAATGTGGTATTTAAATTATAAGACGTAAGTCTATTAAACAATGTATAGTTCAATGCGAGTGTTTGATTTAAGGATGAGTTCATGATGTGGCGATAACATGTTGATGCATTAAACTGAAAAAGGTTTGATGCATTAGAGACAAAGGAAGGTTTGTTTAACTGTGTCACAACCGAGCTATTTATCCGTTTATAAGAACAGAAACACAAGCTGAATCAAGCCATGAACGGATCCAATTTATCCAATTACTAGTAAACCCTACTTACTCCATAACCGAGAGTAGAAAGGGCTAATTTGAAGGTGAATTTTGACTTTTAGTTCTAAAGAGGATGAGCCATTTTCTCACCTAGCAAGATTAAACTTTCGTATTATCCGAAATTCCGAATTTGGGTTTTTAAAAAATTTTATACTCTCAAAAGCTCTTGAAATAACGTTTCATTTTGCTACATAAAAGATTATAATTACAGATTTAGGTAAACAGAAGTTTCATATAAATCAAAGACTATAACTATTTAAGATATTAAAAAATGGACACTGATAATTGAAGACAGAAAATGACTTGGGTGCCACTTATTCAATCATCCATGCGAATGAAAATAGAACATCACGTCCAAAATATACGTATACCTACCAAGTTTGAGGTGTTTTTCTTCTTCAAACATCAATTATTGAGCTTGATACACTATTTAACAAACAATAAGTAAGCCATGTACACATAATGGAATAACTCGGGAGACACATATTCTTAAATTAATCAATTACTTATTAAGATAAGGAAATTGAAAGGAAATCATACAAGTGTGTTGAAAGAGAGATTGAGAAATATTACTTAGTAAGTAATGTAATTGAATTATAATCACGTCTAATTGTACGGAATTACGATAAACTAAACGGGCTTAAGTAAAATAACTCCACATTCGTCTAGATATGTACACATGCATGATCACATATGTCTTTCATGAATAAATAAAATTCTCTTTCTATTAAGCTAGTTTAGTAACACCAAATAGGATAACCCTTTCCAGTGGACATAAGTATAAATGTACAGTTGACTTATTAATCCCATAAATCTTAGCGTGGCCTAAACCTTTCTGTTCGACTTCATCAATTGCACAACGTATAACAAATGACGATTACATTCCTTAAATAATGGATCGTGTTTATCAATGGTGGGTTCAAACAGGCTCCTTGATGTTAACTTGAGCTCGAAGTGGCACATTTAAATAATTGAATGACAAGACAAATCATTAGGGTTTTATGTGGTTATAGATTGGTCTAAAATCGTACATTGCATTGCATCTCTGTATTGATTGTTGAAGTGATAGTTTGAATTCCCCACCACATTTCTTTGAGTAGGTTCTGCCAAAAGAAATCCATTAACATATGCCATGTGGCATGCACACTTGATTTTAACTACATTGAAGTCCCTTCTTGTCGAACCACGTCAACATATTTCTTCAAGAACATGACAAATTCGCGAATCATATGATGTTCTCTATTAAAAACTGTCACATGGTGTGTTTGATATTAAAAGTTTGTATGATACGATGTCATAACCTTATTCGCACACGACCATCGCTTGTTCTATTTTGTACAAATTTCTTTGGATATTGTATCTTGCAAGGGCAACAATTCTGGAGTTATACGGGTGTGACTCGATATAGACGAGTTAAGGTTAAAGTAATAACGGTGTTATAAATGAGTCGATACGAGCAAATAATTAATGCACCAGGTTCTAGTTGAGTAAACCAACTCATTGCCGCCCCGCCAAACTGTTTATAGCAAGATTCAATAATTGATTCAATCGCTATGAACTACGTATCTGAGTTGTGGTTTAAATTTTTAACTCGACTAAGTTATAAGGTAGCCTTTGGGTAATTGGGTCATAAGACATGTCAACCTAATTCCAACATGACTGCTAGTCACATCTAGTTATACTGCGGTGGGCAAAATAATTGCACAAAAGGTTAAAGACGAAAACATTTTGACCCCGGGTGACTCATGCAAAGATAATTATATACGGTAATTTATGACATAATTATATACGGTAAAAATTTTATGACATAAACAAAGTAATATAAGGCAAGAGAGTAACAAACTGCGTCGCAAACGTTTTTTGATTACAAAGCTAATTATATGAAAAACTACATTTGTGAATTTAAGTGTCATTATGTTTCTATTCATAACCCGCTGAATTCTATTCAGAAGCTCCATCGCCTCATATGCAAGGAAACCGAATGTGTCGAATGCAAAAGGAATAAACACATGCTGATTTTCAATGCATACTTTTTCGTGTATTGTCACTTTGCATAATGCGGCTTTCAAACAGCCTGACCCACTGTAAAACTCAGGGTACTCAACCCCACAACAAGAGAAACTCCAGTCAAATCCGTGCACGCGTGCTTCCCTCCAACCCATCCAAAAATCAAAATGCCAGCCAGTCTGAGTGTGGATCTTCCATCTAACGGGCCAGTCATGAAGTTCACATGTGCTTCTTTCTTGGCGGAGATTCCAGCACGCCTACATATGTAAAAAAAAGTCCCTAATCATATCGATTCGGTACTTGAAGCCGTGGAGCTCTTTACAATGACATCATATTTTTCAAAAGAATCCAAACATGCCTTGCGACAAATAGGGCACATTGTATCAACCGAAAATAATGGGGTCATGCGATAATTAAGTGTATAACGGTATCCACTGGTGACATATGTTGAGTGAGCCAGTCTATAGGGATAGGTAGTATGAAATCTTGAGCATGTTGTGCGCGTAAACACACAAAAACCGCTTCTGTGTCAAAGTCATGTCAAAGTGGACCTTCATATCCTTGATCATTTCACTAAAAAGGGTAGTCGCTAGTGTTTGTTGAGTTTGAGAGGGGGCGATGTCCTTATCAGTGAAATAACTAAAATCAAAGCTTAGAATCGTATCACGTAGACAAGCTAAAACAAAAGCATAATCATCATCCATACCACATATTTCACTGTCATGTAAGATGTGGTCTCGTAACACTCAAGATTGGGCCCTCGAGGGCATAAAAGCATAGGAGAAGGCCTCTTTTACCGAGTACAAGCCCAAACCACCAAGACGAATGGGTAAAAAAGGAATTCGCCACAGTAAGTCTCCAACGAAGGGCCATCCACAAACTACTATGTCCTCAATTGACCCGCGCAAACCTTTGTAAAAAAACAAGGAAGCATCGTTCATGTGTGCCGGTTGGCATGTACTTGACTCAAAAAAGAGTTTGGAAATACCTATGCATGATTGAAGTAAAATGAGCTCACTCTACGGGTCATGTAAATGTAGATATAGACTCATGAAATTACGGAATTCGCGACTCTTGTCATAGCCATCCCACTAATAAAATTCGCGTCCATACTAACAGCTCCCCCAAAAAGCCTCACACCATAAGACGGCCTCCGAATATCTATAGGAAATAAAACATCACGGAGCTTCACACCATTACACGAGGGCCACAATACCTTTATTTTCTTGATATTAAGTTTATGACATAGGTCACTCAACCTTGTAATGTCTAACACCTTGGCAACCTCTTCTTACTCTCCAATAACAGTTCCATGATCATCAAGATACCAAGCATTAACAAGAAGCCTATAGTTGTCTATGATATTATGTACAAGCGGGTGATAGGTGTGAAAACACCCATCCTCTTACCACTTAATTATAATGAAAACGAGACCATAACGTGTATTTTATGTCGTAAATATCGAAATTATGCGTGGTTTGTTTTTTTGTTGTGTTTTAGGACAAAAAGATGAAAAAGGAAGAAAACACGGGATTGCACAGGCTTTTATCAAAGAAAACGAGAAAAGACGAAGTCAAAAGATCAAGAGTGCAAAAAGAACGTGTAGGATCGTGTTTTCTAAGGATTAAGCATGTATGGATTAACTATTGAGATGGATGGAGAAATGGAAGAACTTAGAGAGAGAAAGGTAGAGAGAGAAAGGAGAGAGATGAAAGAAAGATGGAATGTGATAAATGAAAGTGTTCAACCCCTCCTAACATGCTAGGAGGGGGGTTTATATATAGCCCACCCTACATGTGGGCTATATGGGCTATACCTTAATACATTAGATCACGAGCCCAATACTTGTATCTATATTTGGAGTGACCGATCCTTTATAAATACGTAAAAACGTATTTCCAACAATCTCCCCCAAAGGGAGGTCACTCCAAGTTACAATGTCCTAAATAGTCTATAGCTCGTGATCTATGCTAATAATGATGTGACCGAGACTTTCCTTGGAAAAGCGTATTTCCAACAATCTCCCCCAAAGGGAGGTCACACCATTTTACAAAATCTTAAACCTAGCATACTATGCTTGAGTCTTCGATCTTGTTCTTGTGAATATGCTGATGAGATCTTTGACTTTGGTCTTGAGCATGTGTCCTTGCTTTGACCTTGTGTATTCATCACTTGTGATATTTGCCTCATGTGACTTCATGTTCCACATACTTATACTTTTATAAATTCTTGAAAGCTTCAGAGTTTGATACAGTGGAAGACTTGACTTTTAGACTTTCTTGAATTTTTTGAAGTATTAAGTGCATACAGTATAAGCATGTGGTGACAACGAAACATATACACGGATGAAATGGCCTTGAACATTTCATTCCAATTCGGTAGCATTTTACCTCCGCTCGGTGAAGACCGTTGGACGATATAAAATATCGTACTTGTGACAGGTAGTTTCAATTAAGAACCTCCTTGACAAGATTTCGCGGGTACACCCGTTCTCTTTATTCGACCGTCCAAAGCTGACTGCGAACATAAAGAGTGAATCATTTGGATAATAATATCCGCATGATTTGAAGCCGTCAATTCATGTTCCTAGAACAAGTGAAATTAAATTAAGAACCGCACCATCGTTTCTTTCCAGTTGTCATGAGCTTGATTCGTATAGAATCTTGCAAGTTACCTACCAAGTGCTGTTTGAGGTTAACACTAGAAGGATTTCCACTCATCACTGTGAACACTAAGGTGTCACTCTGAGTGTTCTGTCAAGATCACTAAGATATTGCGTAGAGGCCTGGAACGTGTTTAAATTCATTTAAGAATTAAACCACTGTTTCTTTCCAGTTATCACGAGTTTGATTCATAAAGAATCGCACAAGTCACCTACCATGAGCTTTTTGATGTTCGCTCAAGAAGGATTTCCATCTTCATTGTAAATACTTTCGTATTACTCTGATGTTCAGGCAAGATCATGAAGATTTTCCGTAGGACACTTAAGATCTTTCTTACTTTTCACACTGTGTGAAGAAGCAAGGAATTATGGAAGTGTGTCCTAATGAGATATTTGATGATCTCAAATGGCTCTAGACTCGATCGTGCATTTTGGATTTTTAGTGATCGGAGGCTGGAGAGGAGTGCCACCATTTCAATACCAATTTATTCGGAGTGAATAAATCAATAGATAATGCGTTGTCTCCGTGTGATTAAAACAAATATATTTTGAGAGATATCTGAGTTAGCTGGGATGGGTTGTGCATTGCATCACTGGGTCCATGATGTCTATCTTCAATATCAAGCATCATTAAAAATGATCTCAATAGCTAACGAGTTGACCCAGTTTCTGCCTAAGTTGTAAGGAGGGCTTCTTTCTTTACACCCTTTATCATTACAATTCTTTTTCATTCTTCAACCCCTTCAATGCTTACCAATACGTCATAACTAGCACCTTGTTGTGATTGTTCCAGTGCTAACTTAAGTACTTGGTCGACATTCAGCTACGTTCACAATCTTTCTCCATCTTTCCTAAGGACTACTATTTCTAGCTATGGAATGTCCTTGGGAAGATTCCTCCGGTTCTAGAGGAATCATTGGACTTTAACCTATCCTACCATCCTTATGTCACCACAATCTTCACCGTCGTGAATAGAGATGTTTCGGGTAAGTATATGTCACCATGAAATCCATTTTGAAGTGCAAATCCATTTTGCTCCCCCTTAACATATGCCACGATATCCGAAAACATTTCGCACATGTCGGGATGAGCTAGAACGTTAAGTCAAACCATTTGTGATTAATCATTTCCCATATTAAATCACATTTTCTCCCCCATATTAAAAATATTAACCCAATCGATGTTTTTAATATCAATTGATTTAATAGCATTTTAAGAAAATTTGGGAAGAAAAATGCAAATCTAATTATCTTCATGAATTACACAAGCTCCCCCTCAAATTAATGAGGGTGTACTTGAAACATAAATTAAATACCTTTTAAACACAATTGTAAGGTATTTATCACGTGCAAAGATCATATATGATAATGTATTCACAAGATTAGCAATTTACGAGGTTGGACCTGAATGAGGGAGAACATCATATGAAAGATTCACATGGTTCTTGTTCACGAATGTTGGTCACCTCGTCACGTCTGAAGTTATCTATTGACTCCATGTGTATGATTGATATCGTTGTCTTGACACCAATATGTGAACTTGGCACTCTCGGCATCAAGGATTCTGAATGCTGGACAATTGCTCCCCCTCAATTGTTGACCCGTGTTCTATTAAAAGAGTTGTAGTCGCCGTTTGAGTAATCGCATCGTCGAGTATGTAGATATCAATTGTAAATTGCTACGGTTGGTGGAGATGATAACTTCATAAAAACAAGATTTCTCTTGTTTTAACAAATAAATGCACTGACACGTACATATATTTGTGTTAGATTGTGTTATTCCGTAAACACAATCCCTTACATGGTTATAAAGTAAACCATGCCCGAGAAAATTAATTCTCGTTGTTGAGTCAAAGCTTTCCGGTGAAATGCTTGACTTGAGTATGAAAATCGGTTTACTATCTGAAATAATAGCAAACCATTTTGAGCATGTTTTAAAACATTTGAACTTCTGCTCGAACTTTATTTACAACCCCGTGTCATTATTGAATGACATTTCTAGTATCGTAAATATTATCGATTCCAGAAGACATGCTCTTTTTATCAAAACATTTTTGAACACACAATTTTGAAAGATTTAGAAAAACCTTTTGAGAAATTCTCGAAAAATTATGTTCAAAGTTTTGAAAACCAATTACTTGAGCTTAAGATGTTGAATATCTTACAAAACGAGCTCAAGTCCGAGAAGTTGTAAACTTCCCGTTGTTAAGGATAAGTTTATCATCGGCGATAAACTTTCCTTTTCACTAAAGAACGAGTCCTAAGTTGACATTTACTTAGAAGTCGTTTTCATGACCTTGAAAACTTTTGAATGTTTTAACGTAAAGCTCATGACCGAGAAAGGTGAATTTCTCGTTAGGAGGAAAAGTTCTCTTATTTAAAAGATACAGTTTCCTTGATGAGCTTAAAACCTGGAATGTTTTAATACAAGCTCATGACCAAGAAAATTTAATTTCCCGTTTTGAGGATAAGCTATCTTTAAAGATAAGCTATCCTAAAGTTAAAGTCCGAGTTACAGTCTGATATCTAACTGTAAGTCATTGTGCATGAGCTTACAAACTTTGAATGATTTTAATATTAGCTCATGCCCAAGAAAAATTAATTTGTCGTTGTAAGGATAAGTTTATCATCGGCGACAAGCTTTCCTTTTAATTGAAAAACGAGTTCTAAGCTGACATTTACTTAGAAGTCGTTTTCATGAGCTTGAAAACTTTTGAATGTTTTAACGTAAAGCTCATGACCGAGAGAGGTTAATTTCTCGTTATGAAGAAAAGTTCTCTTATTTAAAAGATACACTTTCCTTTATGAGCTTAAAACTTGGAATGTTTTAATACAAGCTCATGACCGAGAAAAATTAATTTCTCGTTACAAGGATAAGCTATCTTTAAAGATAAACTTTCCTAAATATGAAGATCGGGGCATAATCTGAAATATAATTATACACCATTGTGCATGAGCTTAAAAACTTCGAATTTTTTTAATATAAGCTCATGCCCGAGAAAAATTAATTTCTCGTTGTGAGGATAAGTTTATCATCGGCGATAAACTTTCCTGCCTTTGAAGAACGGGTTACAATCTGTGATCCGACTGTAAGCCTTTGGTAAGCTTAACCATGAATCGCCTAAGACACTTGTTTCTCCGATATCTGCTTCTTCAGCAACCAAACTCTAAGAGTGTCCTTAGTTGAACGGTATACAATGATTGGACCGCTTCGTTCTTTTGGAACATCAACCTTGGTACCTGCATTCTCATTAGGAATTTGCATGCTTTGATATGGGTTAGCGATATCAATTTTAGAATCATGCGGGGATTCACAGTTTTCTTTTCTTGTGCCAGAGGTGGCCTGAGGGGATGATTCACTTTTCTTAGTTGGCAAACGTTTCCTTTTATAGAAAACCTTAAGATCAGAATTAAGTGATGTATCATCCTTTGCAATTTCCTCCCTAGTATTCTTAGTAGAATCAGAAACAATCCTAGTTAAAGGGCACTCGTTTCCTACAAGAGTGAAAGTTCTACCAGTGGGGCGCCACATTTTACCAATGGGTTTGATTTTAGCTACCCACTGGGATTTAATTCTAGCACGGGAGTTCACCTCATTAAGCAATTTTTTGATACAGGAATCATGATTGGCTCTAAAGACACATTTCCTACATGTTTTACAAGTATCATATTTAATGTTCGAGTAATTCCTAGATGATTGATCGATGCTCCTAGGAGATGACATGCTACGGTTAGCAGTGTTGTGTAATCTAGAAGGCATCTGACTAGGTTTGACGTTGCTATCTCTTATATGTGTCTTTTGCATAGCTTCCCTTAGACCAAATGTTTGGCGAACGTCATTTGAACTAGTTCGAGACGTGTTCTTTGGACTATGTCTAGGGAAAATAGAGGCAATCATGTGATTAGGTCTTGCAAAAGCTGTTTTAGTCACATTGGGCCGAGATGGTGGAGTGACTGTTCTAGAAAGATGAACCATATCAACTTGGGAGGCAAACCGCGGTCTCGAGGATTGTGATCGCTCGGATCTAAATGCAGTCGGTTGTCGAATAACCTGATTTGTAGGCGGTTTCCCCAAGATTGATGGTTTTTCAAGCTTAGTGTCCACACTAGTTCCTTTAGTTTTCCTTAATTCATTTCTCAAAGCATCTATAGCAAAAACCTTTTCCTGTACTTGATCTTTTAAAGTCTCATTCTCTTTGAGCAAGTTATCTTCGGATGCCAATTTAGATTCAAGCAACTTAATTTGTTTCAAAAGATTATCCTTTTCAGCTTTAGAATCTAGAACAGTTTGATCCAATTTTCGTTCAAGAACAACGTTTGACTTTTCAAGTTTTTCAAAATATGTTTCAAATTTCTCCGTTTTCTTTGAAAATTCAATTTTGGCATCCTCAAGCTCTTTGGATTGCTGAGCTAAAATGGTTTCAAGCTCTTCAGTCCTAGACACAGAATTGGTTAAAGAAGCAGTCGTAAAACGATTAGCAGAATGGTTAATTAGCGCATTCATTTCAGACAACATATGAAGAATATTATCTGTACCTGACATGCTACTTGGTTCCTGTTTTCCTCCTGATTCTATGCGCTTGTGACTGCTTCTTGTATCGGCTTGTAATATATGCAATTCTCCCTCGTGAACTGCCGAATTCGAAGAATCCATTGAGAGTTCGAAGACAAATTCTTGAATCTTTGAATGGGAAAAAAAATATCTTTCGCTCGGCTCAATAATTTTTATCGGCTCAAATGTTGAAAAAA
The DNA here is from genome assembly GCA_025667525.1 of Glebionis coronaria. Lineage (NCBI taxonomy): Eukaryota > Viridiplantae > Streptophyta > Magnoliopsida > Asterales > Asteraceae > Glebionis > Glebionis coronaria. Next base: position 178,928,311 of record CM046874.1, read on the forward strand.
CAAACCCAATCAAAAAAATCCGTAGCCACTAAAAATAAATCCCGTCACTTTGACTCGTCACTTTTGTCTTCAAATCCGGCCACAAAAACTTTTAACCCGTCAAATATATTTCCACTTTGATACTTTCAAAATACCCGCCTCAACACGATTTACCAAATCCAAAGATATCAAGTGACAAAATATACAAAATTAATTTAACTAAAAAATTAACTTTAAAAATATGAAAATATAAAAAGTAAACTTAACAAAATAACTTAACTAATAATTTAACTTTAAAATATATGAATATAAGCCCATAAAGTTAGCAACTACACTGCCTTTTGTTTACGTTAGCCAAGACAAAACAATAGGCACCTTACCCCACGTTTTGTATAAACAAGAAAACAAAGGTGGATTTGTACCACACACGTGGCAAGTAACACTATTTGGGATATAACAAATAAAAACTAAACGTGGATAGTTGATGGCCAGGTGTCTAAGACCCACTATTTGGGATTGAAATATAAAACTCGTACCCTAATCTCACTTTAGAAAACCTCCGCCCCCTAATTTTCTTTATACAAAACTCTCAGCCACTATCAAATCATCAAACCATCATCTTTGGAACCTCTGTCCCCTAAAATTTCTTATCTTCTCAGTCTAGCAATTAAATCTTTCGCCTCTTTTTCTTATCTAGCAATTAAATATTGATCTATAATGATCAAATAACGCTTTATGTCTCAACAAAACAAAACTCAATCTTTATATGATATAAGAACACAGTCACGTCTTCAAGATCGTCAAGGTCTATTAAATAGGATCTCAGGTAGGTCTTTCTGTTTATGTGCGTGTTGTAGATCGATGAGGGTTTGGAGTGAAACTGAGATCGAGTTTTTTCTGAGTGTGAGTCGAGGTTTTGTTGAAAAAACGAGTCTTTTGAGTCGAAGTCGTGATGTGTCTTGAAGTTGTGGGTGAGTTTGTGATATCGAGTCAGTCGTGTGGGTGTGTGGGTGTGGGTCGAGTGGGGTTTGAGTCAGTTGGGTCAAAAGTTGTGTGAGTTTTTGTGAGTCAGTTGGGTCAAAAGTTGAGAGTTTTTGTTGAGTCAGTTGGGTTGTGGGAGCGAGTGGTGAGATCGAGTATGGGTCTGTGAGATTGTAAACGAGGGTGTTGGTTTTTGGTTGGGTGAAACTGACTACCAAAATGTTTTCGAGTCTGTAGGTGTGATGTTGTAGTCGAGGGTGAGGGTGAGGTTGACCAAATAGTTTTGAGTTTTGACGAGGGTGTGGGTGAGGGTGTCGTTAGTTTGAGTCATGAGTTGTGTCGAAGCGTGGGGGTTGTTGTTGAGGGTCTTGATCTGAGTCGAGAGTCTATTGAGAGGTGAGTTTGATGAGTTCGAGTGGTGTTGAGTGAGTCGAGGGTCGTTGAGTATGTTGTTCGAGAGATAGGTGACTGTTTTGGTTTTGAGTCGTGAGTCAAGAGTCTTGTTTGTTTTTGAAGTCAATCGTAGTCTAAATGTTTCTATCGCAATATCTTAAAAGACATTCATGGCAATATAGTCCAACTCCCATCGCAATGTTTAAATAAAAGAAATTCCATCGCAATATTTGAAAACAGTCATCGCAATATCTTAATACTTACTCCATCGGAATGACAAACGTTTTTTAGAATGCCATCGCAATATCAACAATAAACCATCGGAATGTGTCTATAAAAATTTGGCAGAGATTCGACTCACTTTACCTTAAACCCGTCGCAATCACGATCGCAAAGTACGATCGGAATACACGTCGGAATAAGGGAATCTGAAAAAGTGATCGCAAAGTAGAACCCGAGGGTTATTGCGATCGGAATGTGCAAACCTGGGAGGTTACGATCGGAATTCGGATCAGAATAAGGCAACAAACTATCGGAATGTGACAAAAAAATAATCCATCTGAAGGTGGGAAAAACTTTTTCTGATATAAAACTAGGATAAAAAGACAAAAACATAACCTTTTTAACAAATAACAAAAAAACAGTAGAAAGGTAAGTTATATCAAATAGACGAAATTTGACAAAACAAATTGATAAAAGTGAACTGTTCAACAAAATTTGATAAGAGACTAGAGTAAAAGATTTAATTGAAAGATTTTTGTAGAAAGATTTGATAAAATTTTATCAAACCGTAACCTTAAAGAAAAAAAGACGAAAGAAAGAAAAAAAATTGTGAAAGAAAGAAACTTTACCACCAAATCAATAGATAAAACGTGTTAATCCGAAGAATAAACAAGCTCTTGATACCAATTGTAGGATCGTGTTTTCTAAGGATTAAGCATGTATGGATTAACTATTGAGATGGATGGAGAAATGGAAGAACTTAGAGAGAGAAAGGTAGAGAGAGAAAGGAGAGAGACGAAAGAAAGATGGAATGTGATAAATGAAAGTGTTCAACCCCTCCCAACATGCTAGGAAGGGGGGTTTATATATAGCCCACCCTACATGTGGGCTATATGGGCTATACCTTAATACATTAGATCACGAGCCTAATACTTGTATCTATATTTGGAGTGACCGATCCTTTCTAAATACGTAAAAACTTATTTCCAACAGAACGGAAGTCCAAGGGCTATTCTGAAGATTTATCGAAGAAAAAGTCTAAAGACGTAAGTTTAATAAAGCCGAAAAACTCAAGTCTAATTTATGAAGAAATTACAAGACGAGTTTAAGTAATCCCGAGACAAAGTCTAAAAAGTCGAAGAATTTAGAAGACTAAGGACTAAACAAGAAAGAAAGAAAGAAGAAAGAGAGGAGGAAGCTTCCAACCTCTCCTCCTCCCCTATATATAGTCACTTATGTTTATTTTTCATAGTTGTTGTCTAGATTGACAAACTAGCTCTTCCACCATTTATTTTCTTGCACTTTAATTACTTGTCATGCACCTTTAATTTTCAAGTAAGTTATCTTTTTACGTTATTGAATCTTTATTTTTATTGATTAATCTCTCATCTACCTTTCTTGATTTAATCTTCATCTTTATGTTTATATTCTTGAGTTTTTATGATTCTTAATCAAGTGGGTTTTGATTATTTTGGTTATGATTGTTAGTTTTATTGATTTGTTTTGATTGGTTATTGTTAGTTAATCATTATTGGTTAGTTTGGTTAAATCTTTTGGTTTATTTTGGTTAGATTTGATTAAATTCGTGGCTATCTCTTCTTCCCTGTTCTTCGTATTATTTCTGTTTCCCAGATTCCGAATCAAGCTTATATTCCGAACCAAGGATTTCTCTTATTTGTTCCGCATCAGTTGTTTATTCCGAACCAACGATTATTCCGGATGAACATATTATTCCGAATGAGCGTTTCTTTTTATTTTTCTGAATGAAGCATTTGATTTAAATATTCCGAATGAAGGTCTAATTTAAATTATTCCGAACGAGGTTAATATTCCGAATCAACCATTTGTTTTAAATTATTCCGAACCAGCATTTTTCTTAATTATTCTGAATCAGTTTTTCTTTTGATTATTCCGAACCAAGCAACATTCCGCATGAGAGTTTTTGTTATTCCGAGTCAAGCCTTTTTTCCGAATGAAGCAAGTATTCCAGATGAACCCATATTCTGGATGAACACATTTTTCCGAATGAGTGACTTATTCCGGATGAACGAGTGATTCCGAATAAGCAAATATTCCGGATGAATGAGTTATTCCGGATAAAAATTTATTCCGGATGAAGGAACCATTCCGGATGAGTAATTTATTCCGGATGAAGCTTTTATTCCGAATGAAGGATTTATTCCGGATGAGCTGTTTTTTTAGTTTAGTAATTTTTATATTTTCTATTCTTCAGAAAACTGACAGTTTTCTGGTGATTATTTTTAGCTTATTTTTATTACTTCGCGCATATTATTTTTCAGTCTTTAGTTAATTTCGTCTTTTAGATTTATTTTTATTTATCGTTTCGCTTTAAGTTACGTTTTATTATTTGAATTACTCCTTTATTATTTGTCTTTGGTTTATTTTCATTTCGCTTCGCATTTACCTTTTCAAGTAGGATAGATTACCAACTTCAGTTTTCGTTACCAAGAACAACTGAGTCACACTTAAACCTTAATCAATTCGAAAAGATCGGACGATAATATTTTCTTACTGGGCAAAAACCTTGTATCAAATGGTGCCGCTGCCGGCTCTTTTCCTGAAGATTAACGGTTTTTTGTGAGAGACGCGTTGGCTTTTGGGATCCGTTCACTCGTGAACGTTATTTTTCGTGTCAAAATTTTTCAAAAATCCCAAAAACATTAGAAAAATCATTAAACGCATTTCTTTTGCAAAGTCTTGCACCAAAAATATTCCTCTTTATCCTCTATCATGTTTAATTCTTTTCTCTATCCCTCTTATTTTTAATTCTTCATGGATTCGTCTTGCGTACGGTGTGGGAGACCATGGCTTGGTTTTCAAATATGTCCATGGTGTACTTGTGCGAGGTGTGGTTCTGATATCGATAATACACAATTTGGATTTTGTCCATTTTGCAATTCAAGAAATTCGTACTTCGCCTCTTACAATACTTTCTCATCCCTCCCGTCTATGACAATCCTTATCCTCAACAAGCACCGGGTTTTTCTCCATACCCGTGGTGCTATATTTGTGGGGGCCCTCACGATGCTTCTTCTTGTGAACCGTCGAAGATTTTTAAGCCAAATCCGTGCTATCATCCCAGTGTGTATAACTTTGAGCCCCCACATCACACCCTCAATCATCAATCCTCTCAGCAACTTAGTCTTGACCAACAACTCACTACTTTTAATGGCGTTCTAGAAAGTCTAGCTCAACTCCGAGCTGACTTACATCAGGAAAGGCAACCTTTGCTTGATGGTGACGAAATCTTGAAATCCACCAACACCTTTTTGAGCCAATTTGGTCGTTTTTCCTTCTTTTCTACAACGTGGGATAGAATTGTTTAATTGAACATACTCGGGGAGATGAACAACAAAAGTTGCTTCATGAGCTTCTTAATGATGTGGAGGTTATCAAGGAAGAGTTAGCCGACTATGTCACTCCTAATTGGATTGGTCCAGTCTATTATGACGATGATGACGACGATGATGTCTACGCTCTCAAACCATCTTCTGACGTTGCCACTCATACTCTCGATATTCCTAATGCGTCTAAGGATAGTGATTCCTTGAGTGAGATTAGTGATTTTGGTCTCGAGAAATTCTTTAATGATGAGGTTTGTGACATACCGACTGCTATGGAGCTTGAGGACGACGTTGCTCTTACGGAAGAGGTCGATCCTAATGATCCCGATTTTTCTCCGCGCTATGAGAATTTCACTTTTGAAATTTCTCAATCTCCACCGGGAGATGTGGGCGATGACGATTTATTCTCTCCGGCTTACGAGAAGTTCACCGATGAACTTGCTCTTGTAGATGAGGTGGAAGACGTGATTCTTCGCGACAGGTTACGGAAAGTACATCTTCTTATTGCTCAAATCGAAGAGTTGACTTCTCCTCCTCTTTCCGAGTCTTTACCTCCATCTCTTCCTCCCGTTGAAGATAATGACCCATTGCTAGAAGAAATCGACATTCACTCAATACCTCCGGGTATTGATGATGATGACACGGAGGGGGATATTATTTTTGATAATTTGCTGCAGGAAGGTATTGTCCCAAGTCCCCCTCCCGAGCACCTTTCATCCACTCCTTTAGCCACTATTAAGGAGGATGAGCGCTTTGACCCGGGAGGTGACATTGATTATTATATGATTGATCACCTTACGGCTTTGCCGCTTTCTGAGCATCAATTGTCTTTGGGCGATGATAATTTGATTCCTTTATCCAACCCACCCCCCGTGGCTCACGACTTCACATACTTTTCGTATGTCGAAAGGACTTTTCTCCCATTCAAGACTTATCCTCCCGCCTCTCCTTCATTGATGTCCTCCGGGAACGAGGACAAGGTCTTTGATCCCGGTATTACATTCGAGGCTTCCCCATGGACCATTTAATTCGGGGACGAGTCAGGCTCGTGACTCAGTTAACTTAAACAAGCGCTCTTCGGGAGGCAACCCGGTTATCTTTCTTTATCTATTTTCATCATAAGTGTAGGGGGGATCCCCGTTGGTGTTTCTTGTTTTCTTTCTTATCATGTGCAGGGATTAGAGCTTCAAAGATACACTCTTGATGACTTTTGACGACCCGTGATTCCGTGTTCCCGTCTTCCCGGTTCTATCCTAAACTCTTTTCGATTCACTATTTTATATTTCTCAATATTAAAATAGGAATCTCTTTAGTTGTCTTTTCCTTAGCAAGATTTAAACAACATGCACAATGTCCTAAGTGTAGGGGAGTTTACTCCCACATGCTTAAACATTGAGGACATTGTTTATATCAAGTGTAGGGGGGACTTCTATCGAAGTTAAGTGGGCTTTTCCGTGAATTTGACCTTATTTTAACCGGAAATTCGATTTTTCGACATTTTTCAAAATTTTTAATCTATTTTGGCCTAGTTGTAGTTTCCTTTATTTTTGTTATTTTCTATTATTGTTCAAGAAAATGGTTTTAGCAAGTTTAGATGTCTTAGATATATTAGGCCCGTTGTGAATATTTTGACTCAACCCGAGTTTACTTATCCAAGTTTACTCTAGCTAGTATCCTTAACCATGTAGACCTTAATTGGTTTATTAGGCTAAGTATCCACGAGTCTCATTCCTTGAGATTTTAAATTGTGGAGAACGAGAGATGATAGAGTTAGTTATAAGTTTGGTATTCTTTCATTAACTTATGTGAGTTAATTATGATCTTTTTCTCCCATCACTTGTAAATAAATAATTGCAATAAGTAAGGTCGTACGGTCTGAAAAATTACTTAGCTTCTAGCCCAAGATCGTTTAAAAGTTGCTCGGTATTAATTAGAGTTCATAGCCAAGGCATAACTATTGAAACGGGACGCGAAGATTGGCGAGTCCGAAAAGGCCCTAACAAGGCATGAGGATTCCATTTTGTTGCTAAAGATCCAAGATGATTTGAAGTATCATTATTCCAAAATCAATATGAAGGATCAAGACACACGACGAAAAGCAATTACTCCCATAAAGATCATGGAGAAATCTATCCGAAAAGACCCTAACAAGGTACGAGGATAAATAGATCCAAGTCCGAAAAGGAGGCAGATCGTTGTATATCAAAGTCCCAAATAAGGATTGAAGAAATAATGAAGAAGTCGTGGTCAACATTTGAAGAAAATATCTCAACTACTCCAAGTGAAGATATACTCTATATATGAAGAGAAGACCATAATTTCAAGAACGTCTTCTCAAGATTTGAAGTATGAAGTAAATGCCAAATATCGGTCCGAGAAAGGTCTCAAATCGTGAAGCGAGTTATGCCAAGATATGAACTTTATGAGGTCTCGAGAAGCAGTTTTAAAAGATTTTGTCCTTTAGCTAACTATTGATTAGATTGTCCTACTTTATTTTCAGCCCTAATAAACTATCGAAATAAGTCAACAATGCATCCTCGTGATCATTCAAGACATCAATAAAATATAAGAGTTACCCATAGGAATAAGGGAGTCTAAGTGATTAATTGAACCGCATGAGTAAGTGTTAGTTGTGCTAACTTGTAATTACAATGATCTCGTTTTTAAGCTTGGCATGGGGAACGCGAAACTTGAGGGTGATAAACATTCATGACACCAAAGCCCTAATGTAAGTCTTAGATTTCTTTACAAGTTTCTTCCTTCTAGCATTTTGTTATTTTCTATCTTTTTAATTTTCCTTAATTGTTTAATAAAGGCCAAGGTAGGTTGATTATGATGGAGAATGTAACTCTTGCTTTGTTACTAAGCATTGCATGAGGTCATTGCAATGGTCAAGTGTAGGGGATTTGATAGGTGTGAAAACACCCATCCTTTTACCACTTAATTATTATGAAAACGAGACCATAACGTGTATTTTATGTTGTAAATGTCGGAATTATGCGTGGTTTGTGTTTTTGTTGTGTTTTAGGACAAATAGATGAAAAAGGAAGAAAACACGGGATTGCACGGGCTTTTATCAAAGAAAACGAGAAAAGACGAAGTCAAAAGATCAAGAATGCAAAAAGAACGGAAGTCCAAGGGCTATTCTGAAGATTTATCGAAGAAAAAGTCTAAAGACGGAGGTTTAACAAAGCCGAAAAACTCAAGTCTAATTTATGAAGAAATTACAAGACGAGTTTAAAGTAATCCCGAGACAAAGTCTAAAAAGTCGAAGAATTTAGAAGACTAAGGACTAAAGGAGAAAGAAAGAAAGAAGAAAGAAAGGAGGAAGCTTCCAACCTCTCCTCTTCCCCTATATATAGTCACTTATGTTTATTTTTCATAGTTGTTGGCTAGATTGACAAACTAGTTCTTTCACCATTTATTTTCTTGCACTTTAATTACTTGTCATGCACCTTTAATTTTCAAGTAAGTTATCTTTTTATGTTATTGAATCTTTACTTTTATTGATTAATCTCTCATCTACCTTTCTTGATTTAATCTTCATCTTTATGTTTATATTCTTGAGTTTTTATGGTTTTTAATCAAGTAGATTTTGATTATTTTGGTTATGATTGTTAGTTTTATTGATTTGTTTTGATTGGTTATTGTTAGTTAATCATTATTGGTTAGTTTGGTTAAATCTTTTGGTTTATTTTTGTTAGATTTGATTAAATTCGTGGCTATCTCTTCTTCCCTGTTCTTCATATTATTTCTGTTTCCCAGATTCCGAATCAAGCTTATATTCCGAACCAAGGATTTCTCTTATTTATTCCGCATCAGTTGTTTATTCCGAACCAACGATTATTCTGGATGAACATATTATTCTGAATGAGCGTTTCTTTTTATTTTTCCGAATGAAGCATTTGATTTAAATATTCCGAATGAAGGTCTAATTTAAATTATTCCGAACGAGGTTAATATTCTGAATCAACCATTTGTTTTAAATTATTCCGAACCAGCATTTTTCTTAATTATTCCGAATCAGTTTTTCTTTTGATTATTCCGAACCAAGCAACATTCCGCATGAGATTTTTTGTTATTCCGAGTCAAGCCTTTTTTCCGAATGAAGCAAGTATTCCAGATGAACCCATATTCCGGATGAACACATTTTTCCGAATGAGTGACTTATTCCGGATGAACGAGTGATTCCGAATAAGCAAATATTCCGGATGAATGAGTTATTCCGAATAAACATTTATTCCGGATGAAGGAACCATTCCGGATGAGTAATTTATTCCGGATGAAGCTTTTATTCCGAATGAAGGATTTATTCCGGATGAGCTGTTTTTTCTAGTTTTGTAATTTTTATATTTTCTATTCTTCAGAAAAGTGATAGTTTACTGGTGATTATTTTTAGCTTATTTTTATTACTTCGCGCATTTTATTTTTTAGTCTTTAGTTAATTTCGTCTTTTAAATTTATTTTTATTTATCGTTTCGCTTTAAGTTACGTTTTATTATTTGCATTGCTCCTTTATTATTTGTCTTTGGTTTATTTTTATTTCGCTTCGCATTTACCTTTTCAAGTAGGATAGATTACCAACTTCACTTTTCGTTACCAAGAACAACTGAGTCACACTAAAACCTTAATCAGTTCGAAAAGATCGGACGATAATATTTTCTTACTGGGCAAAAACCTTGTATCAGCGGGTGTAATATAAGAGAAAAAAATAGAGGTCTCAATGGGTCACCTTGCTACACCCCGTGGCAGACCTGATATATGTGTTTCCTATATATCATCTTGTTGTCTGTCCATATAAGAAATCCACCCACAAAGAAATAGAGGGACACCTCAACCTAATTTCACGGAGTAATGTCGATCTACTCACAAGGTTAAAAGGATTTGAGAAGTCTACAGTGAGCATTGCAAGAGACCTATAATTTTAGTATTCACTCAACACCCTATTGGTGTTATGTAAAACAGCCTCAATACCGCCTGACACTCTGTGTAACATCGCGCTCCGAAAAGAGGCAAAGCGTAACATTTATGGTGTCTTATCAGATACAACAAAACATAAAGGTCCAAAATGAAACTTATAAATTAAAACAGAAATATAATCCAAAAATGTCAAATCCCCAAAACAACAGGGTTCAAAGTGCAAAGTAATGAAATCATAAATGTAATCCAGTAATTATTGACTCGGGTAACTCTAAGTGTGCACATCAACTCTCAATGCCCTGACTAGCGCTTAATACCTGTCGCATGGAAAATAAAACGGCTGAGCAAAACGCCCAGTGAACGGATATAAGAATTAAGGTTGTAAAGTAAAAAGAAGCTGCGAATATCAAGGTCATATGAACAAAGGAATAAATATAAGGAGTCATAAAGAAGATGAAAGAAAGGTAAAGGAATTCCCACGAGCTCATATCACAAATCATATATCATACTAAATCCAAAATAAGCAAGTGCACATGGGTAGCTACTCCTATGTACCTTGATGTTATATGGGGAATAGAACACATACCATTCATATACTAAATCATACTCATACTTACCAAAAGCCTAGGATGCATTCATATTCCCCCTGCAAATCCAAAATAGCATGTACACTAGCTCATGACTTGCATACGCACTTACAATATATAGCATAAATGGCCATCCAAAAGGGAACGTTGGGGTCTTATTGATAGGTGTGAAAACACTCATCCTTTTACCACTTAATTATAATAAAAACGATACCAAAACGTGTATTTTATGTCGTAAAAGTCAGAATTATGCGTGGTTTGTTTTTTTATTATGTTTTAGGACCAAAAGATGAAAAAGGAAGGAAAAACGGGCTTTCACGGGCTTCTTAAAACCCTTTTATTCCGAATAAGCATTTTCTTAACATTCCGGATAAGCAAACCCTTTTATTCCGTATTAGCCTCAAAAATAGTTATTCCGGATAACGTCTTATATTTATTCCGGATAGCTAGTAGAATATATTCCGGATATCCTACTATAGTGATTCCGGATAAGAAATGGCGCCAAAACATTATAACCCAGATAACATCATAACCCGGATAACTTTTGGCAAATCATAACCCGGATAAGCGAAAAGAAAATCATAACCCGAATAGCAAAAGGTCAACATTCCGAATAATAGATGTAAATTGTCATGCTAGCTTGCTAGCTTTCCTATTTTCCCGCCAAGTTTTATGTCTCCCATGGGAGACATGTCCCATTTTGTTAAACACTTGTTCCGTATTCGATTAGTTTTATCCGAAAGTCATTTTAATTTTTACTCTGAAACTCAGTTATTTTTAGTTATGTTTTTTCGCAAATTTTAGTATTAGTATTTTCTCAAAAAGTTTAAGTTTTAACTTTTATTAAGTGCCCGCTTTAATACTTGTCCCGTTTATTTTTAAAGTAGCCATATAGTCCAATTTCCTTCTTTTTCATTAATTAAGTTTTATTTTTAAGTCAAAAGTTATTTTTACTTTTATTCTCATTTTTATTGGCTTTCTAATAGTTGTCTTTCTTTTTATTTGTTTTCATATTTGTTTCCTTTTCATATAGTTGTTTTATGTTTATTGTTTGTTTTATTTTAATTTTAGTAGCGTTAAATTTGTTTTACTTTTTAACTAGAAATAGATAAATCCAATCTCCTTTTTATTTACCAAGAACGACTAAGTCACACGTTAAACCGGAGATCAATTCGATTAGACACCGAGAAAAACGAACTTGTTAACTAGCAAAATCTCTTGTATTAAATGGCGCCGCTGCCGGCTCTTTTCGTGAAGATTAACGGTTTTTTGTGAGAGACGCCTTGGATTTTGGGATCCGTTCACTCTTGAACGTTATTTTCTTGCAAAAAATTTTCAAAAATCCTAAAAAATAAAAAATTTCAAAAATCCCAAAAACATTTGAAAAATCATAAAAAGCATTTCTTTTCAAAAAGTTTTGCACGAAAAATATTCCTCTTACTTCTCTATTGTGTTTAATTCTTAATGGATTCTTCATGTTGCTTTTGTAGGGTGTTGAAGTCCATTGTATGGTTTTCAAACATGCCAATGGTGTACATGTGAGTTGTGCGGAAATGATATCGACAATACACAATTTGGATTTTGTCCATCGTGCAATTCGATTAACTCATCCTTTACCTCTAATGACACTATCCCACCCTCTCCCATATATGACGATCCATATCAGCAAAATGCACCGGGTTTTTCTCCATACCCGTGTTGCAACAATTGTGGGGCCCTCACGATACCTTTTCTTGTCAACCGATGAATTATTATGCGCCAAATCCGTGTTCTCATTCTTCTCAACCGATGAATTATTATGAGCCAAATCCGTGTTCTAATTCTTCTCAGTCGATGAATTATTATGAGCCACATTCGTGCTATAATTCCGGTTTTCAAAATTTTGAGCCCCCACAATACTCCCTCGATCATCAACCCTCTTTTGGAATTCCTGATGAGTCACTAGCCACTCTTTTGAATCAAGTTCTTAAAATTAATGAATGTTTCAATAATAACCCCGAAAAATGTCAAAAGGATAATCAACAAGAGAAAGTATCTAATCTTAGTGATTATACTCCTCCTCTTGTGCGTCCATACTATTATGATGATGATGACGATGAGAATACTATTTCTTGGAATGATCTTGTTGCTCAACATCCTAGTGCAATTGTAGTTACTTCTCTCGATATTCCAAATGCGTCTAAGGATTGTGATACATTGAGTGAGCTTAGTGAATTTGGTCTCGACAACTTATTTGAGGAGGTTTGTGATGTACCGACTTTTGCGGAGCTTACGGACGAGGTCGCTCTTAATGATGATTTTTCTCCATGCTATGAGAATTTCAATTTTGAAATTTCTCAATCTCATCCGGGCGATGAGGGCGATGTTGATTTATTCTCTCCGACTTACGAGAAGTTCACCACTGAACTTGGTCTTGTAGATGAGGGTAAGACGTTATTCTTCGCAACAAACTATTGAAAGTTCATCTTCTTATTGCTGAAATTGAAGCGTTGAATTCTACTCCTATTACCGAGTCTTTACCCCCGTCCCTTACTCTAGTTGAGAATAATGACACATTTATGGAAGAAATCGACATTCTCTCAATACCCCCGGGTATTGATGATGATGACACGGAGGGGGATATTCTTGTTGATACTTTGATGCATGAAGATATTGCCCCAAGTCCCCCTCCTGAGCACCTTTTATCCCATACCTTAGACACCATTACTGAGGATGAGTGCTTTGACCCGGGAGATGACATTGACCATTCTATGATTGACACCTTTACGGCTTTGCCGCTCAGTGATAATCATATGTCTTTTGGGGATGACATTTTGATTCCTTTACCCACCCCACCTCCCGTAGATCATGACTTCACATACTTTTCTTATGTTGAGAAGACTTTTCTACCCTTCAAGACTTATCCTCCTGCCTCTCATTTATTATGTTCCTCCGGGACCGAGGAGAAGATTTTTGATCCCGGTATTACATTAGAGGCTTCCCCATGAACCATTTATTTCGTGGTCGAGTCAGGCTCGTGACTCGGTTAACAAAAACAAGAGCTTCTCAGGAGGCAACCCGCCTATTTATCCTCTTTATCCGTTTTTGTAATAAGTATAGGGGGAGCCCCGTAAGTGTTTGTTGTTTTCTTTCTTATGATGTGCAGGGATTGGCGCTTTCAAAGATCCACTTTTGATGACTTTTGACGACCCGTGATTCCATGTACCCGTCTTCCTAGTTCTATCCTAAACTCTTTTGATTCACTATTTTATATTCTTCAATATTAAAATAGGAATCACTTTAGTTGTCCTTTCCTTAGCAAGATTTAAACAAAGTGCAAAATGTCCTAAGTGTAAGAGAGTTTACTCCCACATGCTTAAACATTGAGGACAATGTTTATATTAAGTGTAGGGGGACTTCTATCGAAGTTAAGTTGGCTTTTCCATGAATTTGTCCTCATTTTAACCGGAAAATCTAATTTTTCGACATTTTCCAAAATTTTTAATCTATTTTGGCCTATTTGTATTTTGCTTTGTTATTGTTATTTTCTTTAATAAAATGGTTTTAATGGGTTTAGATGTTTTTGATAAATTAGGCCCGTCATAAATCTTTTGAATCAACCCGAGTTTACTTATCCAAGTTTACTCTAGCTAGTATCTTTAACATGTTTAAATCAAGTTTTGCTAGGCTTTTATTGTTGGGAATTATTTTTTAAGTGTCAAGTACCGTCAATGTAATTTAAGTACTGTTAGTATTATGCAAGTACTGTTAGTGTTAACGCGGTACATAGTAAGTACTGATACTTATAAAGTAAGTACTACTATATTGATTAGGACGAATATATCTTTGTATAAGATATGTCATAGTTATAGTTAGAGTATATCTTATGTGATATACTTAAATAGTTAGAATATTGATAATATATCGTCTGTGATATAGTTATCTTTATAGAATATTCTAAGGTTTCTAGGGTTCCTTACTCTATAAAAGGAACATAGGTACAATGTCTTTTATGTACCTCATTCAAGTCGATTAATAAGAGAATCGAATAGTTAAAATTAATATTGTTCTTCTGTGCTTTATAAGTTAGATTCCGCATAACTTATTTAATGTGAGTAAGAGTTCTCAAAGTGTTTTAGTTTGATTACAAACTACTATACTAGTTCTTAACAGAATATAGATCCAATCAAAAGGATGAAAAAGTGGTATTAGAGCTTGTTGAGAAACTCTGAAAAAGAAGAACATAACCCCAAACACTCCACACACATCAAAACTCAATGTCTCAACTAGAAGGTGATGATGCTCACTTGGATGATGTTCAGAACCCTGATCCTACACTACAGGGACAACCACAAGTTGTGCATCCTACACCAGTACAAGGTGTTCAAGCCGTGAATACTGTAGCTACCTCTACAACAACACCTTCTCATACTCTATCTGTTGTTAAACTCCCAGTTCTCAAAGGTGACAATTATGAGACATGGGCTATGCAGATGGAACATTACTTGAATCACACAGATCACACTGTGTGGAAAGTTATCAAGAATGGGAACACACCAAAGAAGCTACATTGGTTTCCAGACGGTACATGCTATGCTCTACCTGCTGTGACTACTGAGGAGGTACAAGCAGAGATCAGAGAGAGAAAAGCCAGAACTGCTTTGGCTATGGATCTTTTAGAAGACATCTTACCAAGATTTCATCATTATAAGGATGCTAAAGCTATGTGGGATGCTATAAAACTTAGATTTAAAGGTAGTGACAAATCTAAGAAGATAAAGAAGATTGTTCTTAAGCAAGAATTTGATAACTTCTCAATTTCCAGTATAGAAGGAATACATGGTGGCTATGGAAGGTTCAGTAAGCTGCTTATTTAATTGGCAGTTTATGGACAAGTAATTCCTAATGAAGAAGCTAATTTAAAATTCTTAAGAAGTGTTCCACCAGAGTGGAAAGCAATGGCCATGCACTTCATCACAAGAGATGATCTAGAAACAATTCCTTTTGATTATCTCTACAACAATCTTAGAGCATACGAGATGGATGTGAAAGGCACTGAAGTAACTAAGGCATCGACTACTACAAAGTCTAACTTGGCTTTTGTGTCAGATGGAAACAGCGGTACTTATTTTCATAATACCGCTAGTGGATCTAGCAGCGGTACATACTTCACAAATATCGCTGGAGGACTTACAAGCAGTACTTACCCACAAAGTATTGAAGGCAGCCCTATAGTCTCTCAAAATCCACATGGAAGGTCTTCACCATTGTTTAGTGACAATGATGCCTTCTCATTCTTCGCTGGACAAGACAACAGGCCAAGATTAACACTCAATGACTTGTTCCAAATGGATGATGCTGATAATGAAGAGATGGATCATAAAAGGCAAGCTGCTATGGTGTCAGTAAGATCTAATAGGTTCTTCAAGAAGACTGGAAGAAGGATGACTGTTGATCCTAATGAGCCATTAGGATATGACAAGTCCAAAGTTGAATGCTATAACTGTGGAAGGAATGGACAATTTGCAAGAGAATGCTCTAGAGACAAAGCTGAAGGTAGCAGTCAGAAGTCCAAGCACAACTATAGAACCAGTCCAAGAATAACTGAAAGCTTTCCAAAAAGAAACAGCAGGAGTCCTAAAGGAACCAAAGCATTGGTAACTGTAGATGGAGTGGTGAATTAGGCTGAAGAAGAAGAAGAAGAAGAGCTTGGTCTAATGGCTCTCTCACATGAAGATACTGAGGTACATCCTTGTTCTAAAGTCTGTGTTCTTAAATTTAATAGCTTAAAAGTAGAACTAGAGGAACGTTATCAAAAGGTTAACACATGCACTGTAGAATTAAATGCTTTTAAACAGGGTGTTGTTAAATTAGAAGAAAATATAGTTTTGTATAAAAAGGCTCAACAAAACTATGAAGGGAAAATAAGAATTTTAACTCTTCAAATGAGGGAAAAAGATGTGGAAATTAATGCTTTTGAAAGACAAATTTTAAAAGTGTCAACAGAAAATAAAGCTTTAAAAGCCAGTCTTTATAATGAAAGGGAAGTGATTAATTATTGGCAAAAATCCTCTAAAGGATTGAGAAAATTGATTAATTCACAAATGGGGTATTATGATAAATCAGGCCTAGGATATATTGAGGACCAACCTGGGATACCTTTAATTGACAAGGACTTATCAAAATGGATTTTTGATAGTTCTAGTGAGGTAGATGATACACCTGGAAATGATAGATATGCTGAGGGAATGAAGGCAGTTCCTCCACCAATATCAGGAATTTTCATGCCCCTAGTAATGATACAAGTATAGAGTTAGAAGAACCAAAGGTTAAAAATACCTTAAACTCTAGTACTTTATCCTAAGAAAAGACTGTTGTGACCAAAAACATTGTTTATCCACCTTTAATGAACAACTTAATTTCTGAAGAATCTAAGACTAGTTTTGCTCCCAAGCAGGTAAAAACTCCTAGCAAGACATTGGAAAACAATGTAAAACATAATAAAACCAAAAGGGGTGGGCTAGGTTTTGAGAAAGTTAAGTCAAAACAACCTTTTGGGTCTTCTTTAAGAAGAAAAGGATGTTATGTTTGTGGTAGTCTAAGTCATTTTATCAAAGATTGTACTCTACATGAAGATAAGATTGTGAAACAAAAGGCTGCACAAAAGGTCATGAAAAACGGTAATGAGAAAAATGCACAGGTTAATAGAAATCAGAAACTTAAGAATGACAAACCTAAGTTTGATCACTCAAGGGTAGCCAAACAGATTAAAAATAACTCTACCAAAAGTTTTGTTCCTAGAGCAGTACTTCTGAAACAAGGTCTAGTACCTTTAAAGTCTGGTAAACCATGAACTGGCAAGTCTAGACCTACAAGTACTACTAGACCAAACTTAAGTATTGTTGGTTTAAAGTCTGTCAAACCAAAGTTCTCTAAGACTTCTAAGAATGTTGTTGAAAAGCTAAAACATTTAGAAGTAAGGATAATAACAAACCAGTGCAAATGTGGGTCCCTAAGAGAGAAAAAATCATGTCTTAAAACAAGTACCGCTAAAGTAGTACTTAAGGCAAAGAAGTCTGAGCACATAGAGTCACCCTATGTCTTTGACTACATAACTGAAACCATGAAGTATAAGAGCAAAAGTAGCATTATTGGGAATGCTTCAGAACAAACTCTTAAGTATGTAGGTCCCACAAGATCCGAGCCAAATGTGGCTTGGGTCCCTGTTAAAAACTAATGAGTTTTATTTGTGTGTAGGGGCATCTAATTGATGAATTGAAGGATAAAGGTATAGTAGATAGTGGATGCTCAAGACACATGACATGAAACAAAGATTTTCTTGCTGAATTTGAAGAATTCAAAGGAGGACCAGTAGCCTTTGGAGGAAGCAAAGGTAGAATCACTGGCAAAGGGAAAATCAACACAGGAAAGTTGGAATTTGAAGATGTGTTCTTTGTGAAGGAATTGAATGAGTTCAATCTCTTTTCTGTATCACAAATGTGTGATAAGAAGAACAAGGTGTTGTTCACAGACAAAGACTGCTTGGTGCTATCTAAAGATTTTGAGATGCCTAAGGAATCTCAAGTACTGCTTAAAGTACCCAGGAAAGAAAATATGTACACCTTTAATCTTCATACTATTACTCCAACATGTGGTATTACATGTTTGCTAGCTAAGGCTTCTTTTGATGAGTCTAATTTATGGCATAGAAAGTTAGGTCATGTGAATTTCAAGAATCTTAACAGATTAGTGAATAGGAATTTGGTTAGAGCTTTACCTAACAAATCTTTTCAAAATGATTTCACATGTGCTGCCTGTTAAAAAGGTTGAAGAAAATGCCCATGTTAATTTCTTAGAAAATAAACCTGATAGGTGTGTAAACACCCGTCTTTTCTACCACTTAATTACTATAATAACCGGACCAAAACGTGTATTTTATGTCTTTTATGTCGGAATTATGCGTGGTTTGTGTTTTTGTTGTAATTTAGGACGAAATTGTGAAAAGTGGAGAAAACACGGGAATTCACGGGCATTCACGGCTTTTATTGAAGAAAAAGATGAAAGACAGAGTCGAGAAGGCAAAAGTAAAAGAACGGAAGTCCAAGACCAATTCTGAAGATTTATCGAAGAAAAAGTCAAAAGACGGAAGTTTATCAAAAGTCGAGAAACTCAAGTCTATTTTATTGAAGAAATTAAAGACGAGTTCAAAAGATATCCCGAGCCACAAGTCCTTAAAGTCCAAATTTAAAAGAAAGATTAGAAGAAAAGGACTAATGACGCAATTAATGAAGATTAAATGAAGGAGGGACTTAATACCGCAATTAACAAGAAATGAAGGAGGGGAGGAAGCTTCCTTAATCCTCCCCTATAAATAGTTTAGATTGTTAAGCATTTGTTTTTGTTGGCTAACTTGACAAATTAGCTCTTCCACATTTATTTTATGCACATTTAAATTCTTGTCATTTAATTACCTTGTCTTGCACCTTAATTACCATTTAATTCAAGTAAGTTTTTCTTTTTAATTCTTGTCAAGCTTTATCTTTATCTTGTTAATCTCATTCTTCCTTTCTTAATCTTTTATTGTTATTGTTTATTTTTATGTTCTTGATTTTGGTTGATTTGATTTAAGTGGATTTTGATTATTTTGATCTTTATTGTTTGATTTGTTGTTTTGGAATGATTGTTTATGTTTATTAGATGTTTTGTCATTAGTTTGGTTTAATCTTTTTGTTGATTTGGTTAAGTTTTTATTTAATTCGTGCTATCTCTTTTCCTTGTTCTTCGTTTCACTGTTTCTGATATTTCCCAGACTCGAGCCCAGGTTATTCCGAATAAAGGTTTGTCAGTTTGTGGTCTATGCGGAATATTATTTATTCCGAGTAAGGTTTTGGCAATTAGGCTTATGCGGAATATTATTTATTCCGAGTAAGAGTAATTTTCCGAATAGGCCAAAGTTTCCGCATAGAAAGTTATTCCGAATAGGGATAACTTTCCGCATAGGACTAGTATTCCGAACAGGCACTTCTTTCCGAATAGACTGGACATTCCGAATAGGCACCTTTTTTCGAATAGGACATTATTCCGAATAGGAGGCACATTCCGCATAGGGTCATTCTTTCCGAATAGGCTAATATTCCGAATAGGGCTAATTTTTCCGAGTAGGTGACAGTTATTCCGAATAGCATTTATTCCGAATAGGAGTTTATTCCGGATAGGGAAATCTTAGTTTTTAGTTTTCTGCCTTTTCGTTTTAAGCTTTACTTTTCCCGCCTTCTGCCTTAATTGCACTTTAAGTTTATTTGCCTTAGTTTAAGTTTTAGTTTTAGTTGCGTTTTAAGTTTGCCTTAGTTAGATTTAAGTTTGCGTTATTTACTTTATTGCCCTTTAATTTTAGTCTTGCTTTTAAATACTTGCACTTTATTTTAATTAGACTTAGATTTACTTTAATTGCACTTTTACTTTATTTGTTTTGCACCTTTTATTTTCAAAACTACAACGACACATCTTTGTTTCACCAAAGTTCAACTGAGTCACACATTAAACACAGTTTTCAATTCGAAGAGATTGGTACAACGAATATTTTTAACCTGAGTAATTATCAAGTTATCAAATGGCGCCGCTGCCGGCTCTTTTCGTAAAGATCAACAGTTTTTTGTGAGAGACACGTTGCTTTTTGGGATCCGTTCACTTGTGAACGTTATTTTTCTTGCATAAAAAAATTCAAAAAAATCATAAAAATTAAAAAATTCATAAAAACCATAAAAATTAAAAATTTCAAAAATCCAAAAAGATTTTATCCTTATTGTGTATATATATTGTTTTTGTGTTTGGTTTTGTTTTCTTTTGCATTTTCAGGTGTATGCGTACTAGATCTTCTAATTATCAAGAGCCCGAGCCTCAAGAAGATTTAGATATGGCAGGTGTTAACAACAATAATCAACTACCGCACCTCAACAATAACAACAATGCTCTTCCACAGCCCGATCTTCGGACCATGGAGGAACTTTGTCAACCAACCATGTTTGGACGAGGAGGACCGATTGCGCCGATGCAAATCAACGCTCCTGAGTTTTCGTTGAAGCACCACATGATTCAGCAAGTGCAAACAAACCCATTTAGAGGACTGCCTGATGATGATGCCAACAAACACCTCGACAAGTTCATTACAATCACCCAGAGCATGAAGTTGGCTGGTGCCACTATGGATGAGCTTCGCCTACAACTCTTTCCACACACACTATTACATCATGCCGAGAAATGGTTTGATCGTCTCCCGAAGAATTCTATTCACACTTGGGATGACATGACTCAACGCTTTTTGTCGCGCTACTTTCCACCATCCATGGTCACAAGTCTTCGCAATCAGATCAGCGGTTTCATGCAAGATCCCGATGAATCTCTTTTTGATGCATGGGAGAGATATAATGTCTTGATCGACCGTTGTCCAAACCACAACATGCTTCCGGTCACCTTGATCGATACTTTCTACAACGGATTGACTTTTCGAGATCGTGATACGATCAATGCAGCCGCCGGTGGCACATTCATGAAAAGGAGACCCGAGGAGTGTAGAGAGTTAATTGAGAACATGACTACTCACCACAAGAACTGGGATTCCTCTGCTTCTTCTAGAAACAACACGAGAGTCAATGTTTCCTCTACCTCAGCAAACCCTGAGATGACCGAACTCACCCGCATGATGGCTGAAATGAGCAAAAGTATTACGCTTCTCGCTTCAAACCAACAACAACAACAAGTTAAAGCGGTTGCTAATCCTTGTGAAACATGTGGCGGTCCTCACTCATACACCGATTGTCCTTCTACACACGGAAATCCGGAAAATGTGTATGCAGCTTACGATAATTATTCACTGGAAAATTACCAAGCTAGACAACAAGGGGATAGAAATCTGCTGAGCTACCGTTCAAACAATTACCTTTCACCCGGTTTTTCTCCTCAAAACCAAAATCCCGCCAACAACTACAATAGAAGCAACCAAATCCCACCTCGTGCTTCCAACCCTTATCAACCACCCACCCAACAACACCCACCCATTAATCCCGATGTTGACACAATCATGAGAACTCAAGGTGAGCAAATCAAGAATCTACAGAGCCAAATAATCAATTTGAAAGGAGATATCTTGAAGCAAGGTAATGACATCAGAACCGAGGTTCGTGATAATCTTCAATCCTCTTTCATCACTCAAACAACTGAATTGAAGAATCTGTTGGCTAGTTTCTTGCCCGAAGCTCAACCTTCTTCTTCTTCGGGTTCTCTACCTTCAAACACCGTCACTAATCCGCGAGCTAATGTGAGTGCTATAACTACGCGTAGTGGAATTACCATTGTCAATCCACCTGACTTACCACCATCATTTACACCTCCTCCACCACCATGTATCCCTACTCCTCTTACACTTAGTGATAGTACACCATTACCGTCTCCGCCTCGTCATGACGATGTATCTCGGAAGGACCCTTCAACATCACAACCTTCACCAACTACACCTTCACCTAACCCTTATCAACCTAGAATCCCATACCCTTCTCGCATAGGCAAGACCAATGATCTAACCAAGAATGACTGCCAAGTATCGAAATATGTGGATATGCTATCTAAAATGACCATCAACATTAGCCTTGTTGAAGCACTTTGCCACATGCCGAAATTTGTCAAAGCATTCAAGGAATTGCTTAGCAAGAAGGAGAAACTGATTGAGCTCGCCAACACACGCTTAAATGAAAACTGCTCTGCAGTTCTTCTTAGAGAACTTCCGGAAAAGCTTGGAGATCCCGGTCGTTTTGTGTTGCCTTGCGTGTTCAACAAAACTGAAGAATTTACTGCCCTTGCTAATCTCGGGGCTAGTATTAATCTTATGCCACTCAGTGTTTGGAAAACAGTATCATTGCCCGACCTCATTCCAACAAAGATGACTCTCGAACTTGCAAACCGCACTCTCGCTTACCCCGTTGGTATAGCCGAAGACGTGTTTATCAAAGTTGGCACATTTACTTTCCCGGTCGATTTTGTCGTAGTTGATTATGAAATGGACCCTCGTATTCCTTTAATACTTGGTCGGCCATTCTTGAGAACCGGACGTGCTTTAATAGATGTGGCCAAAGGTGAGTTAATCTTACGAGTCGGGGATGATTCTAAAATTTTTAAAATGGAGAAGCTTACAGGCAAATCCTTTGGAGGCCGAGAATCAGTGAATATGATAAATGTGCTCGATGACTTTACCGTCCATGACAATCCTCTATTCGAGTCTTCCACTGACAATCCACTCTTTGAAGATAATGTGGATGATTCTCACTCTACCTTGGACGCTTCTCCCATTTATGATTCTCCACCGGTCTTCGATGCTTATGATGATGATGATTCTAGCTCAGACTCGGATGATTTTGACTGTCCTTCTGAGTATCCCGAGCTGCCCACATTCGATGATTTTGATGAGGCTGATACTCTATCGAGCGATTCTTCACATGATGAAGATCCTCCGCCATCACTCGATCCTACTTTGGACTATTATTCATTTGAGGAAGATTTCTCTGAATTTCTGAACACATACTTCCCTCATGAGAGTGATGCTCCTCCTTATGACTTTGAAGATTATCGTCTTGATCCTACTTTGGATTTAAAGATCATTTTGTCAAAGGAGAAGAAACCGGTCGACACCGAAATCCGTTGCACGTATGATTTGACACCTCTTTGTCCCACTTCTGAGGACGAGGTTGTGCTTCTTTGCGGATCTTCTTCACACTCGGCTGAGCCGGAGTGCTATTTTCCCCTGAAGGAAAAGGTGTTCGACCCCGGTATTGAAGTCTTTCAGCCACCTCAGTATCCACCTGATGAAATAAAAGGAAAAATCTTTGGAACTATTGAAGACATGCTTGCACCACTTCATACTTGCTCCTACCGTATTCCATCACTGCTTAAGGGAACCTTGCCACTTCTCTTTTGGCTTGCCTTGTTCGCCTTAAGCTCTTGCTTATTGATGGATGCAAACTATGTCTTTGATCCTGGTGGATTTGTTTCATGCTACTTCTGTTAATGATCAAGGTCGAGTCAGGCTCACGACTCGGTTAACAAAAACCAAGCGCTTCTTGGGAGGCAACCCATGCATCTATCTTTCCGCTTTCTTTATCATAAGTATAGGGGGACCCTTTGGATTGCTATTTCCTCTCCTCACTTCTTAATCAGGGATTCAAGCTTCAATGATCCACTCTTGATGATTCTTGACGACCCGTGATTCCGTGTTCTACTTTATCCCGGTTCTATCCTAAACTCTTTTTGATTCACTATTTTATATTTTCTCAATATTAAAATAGGAATCTCTTTAGTTGTCTTTTCCTTAGCGAGATTTAAACAACGTGCACAATGTCCTAAGTGTAGGGGAGTTTACTCCCACATGCTTAAACATTGAGGACAATGTTTATCTTAAGTGTAGGGGGGACTTCTATCGAAGTTAAGTGGTCTTTTCCTTGTATTTGTCCTCATTTTAACCGGAAAATCAATTTTTCGATATTTTTCAAAATTTTTGATCTATTTTGGCCTATTAGTTGTTATCTTTGTATGGTTATTTTCTTCCTTTGCTAGAATAAATGTTTAATAAGTGGTTTTAATTTTCAAACGTTGTGAATCTTTTGACTCAATCCGAGTTTACTCTAGCTAGTATCCTTAACGTGTTTAAGTCAAGTTTTGCTAGGCTTTTATATAGGGAGCTATAAAACGCGAAAGTCTTAACTCTCACGGGTTAAGAACAAGAACTTTTCGCAAGTTCCTATAATTGATCCTAGAGAGTCGTTTATCAAGGGAACTTTAAGATGCGATTTCTAAACTTGAAAAAGTCTAAGAATTTGCAAGATCCTATAGGCGACTCGAAAACCCAAAACTTTGATTTAATAGGCTAAGTATCCACGAGTCTCATTTCTTGAGATTTTAAACTGTGGAGAACGAGAGATGATAGAGCTAATTATAAGACCGGTATTCTTTCGTGAATTTATGTGAGTTAATTATTAGCCTATTCTCCCATCGCTTGCTAATAATTTATCTGCTAATAAATAAGGTTGTACGATTTGAAAAGTTACTTAGCTTCTAGCCCCAGATCGTTTAAAAGTTGCTCGGTATGGATTAGAGTTCATAGCCAAGGCATAAATTATTGAAGCGGGACGCGAAGATTGGCGAGTCCGAAAAGGCCCTAACAAGGCATGAGGGCTATATTTTGTTGCTAAAGGTCCAAAGTGATGTGAAGAATCATTTATCGAAAATCAATATGAAGGATCGAGACACACGACGTAAAGCAAAACTCCCCAAAAGTCATGGAGAAGTGTATCCGAAAAGACCCTAACAAGGTATGAGGATAAATAGATCCAAGTCATAAAAGGAGGCGGATCGTTGTATATCAAAGTCCAAAATTAAGATTGGAGAAAAATGAAGAAGTCGTGGTCCAAGTATGAATCTCTCAAAAAGTTCGAGTGAAGAAATTCCAATTATGAAGAGAAGACCATAATTTCATGAGCGTCTGTAGAATATTGATAACCTATGAATCTATGAAGTGGGTTGATGTTTTCTAGTGAGAGAAACTAGAGAGAGAAAGTGAGAGAAAATGTGTATGATTTTATTAATATGAAAGTGCAAATGGAACAACAACCAACCCCTTTCCATGGTGGAAAGGGGTATTTATACTCCAAGCCTAACATTGGGCTTGGGCCGGTCCATGACAAGCCCATGGACCGGTTCTTACTTAACTTAATAAGTAACTAATAACTATTTGCTAACTACGAGCTATTACAACGTAAATCATATTGTGGAGTGACCGATACTTCTAATATACGTTAAAACGTATTTCTAACAATCTCCCCCTAAGGGAGGTCACTCCACGTTACAAAGTTCTAAACCTAGCATACTATACTAAGTCTTCGTTCTTTAGCTCGTAGTCTTTTCTTCTTTTCTTTCTTTTGTTGTGAATATGTTGGTTTGATCTTTTTGGCTTTGACTTGAGAGCATTGTTCTTTGGCCTTTCACGTGCGATCTTTGCCTTTCTTGTGAACTTTGCCTCCTCGTGACTTCATGTTCCACACACTTACGTCTTTTTGTTGGATTCTCGAAAGCTTCAGAGTTTGGTACAGCGGAAGACTTCATCTTGTACTTTCTTGAATTTTGCTGAACTTTGTTGCAAAAGGCATAAGCATGTGGGAACGACTTTTACAGGTACACCGCAACACTACCGTCTTCACTGGTACACAGCAACGCCACCGTCTTCATCAGGTACACAGCAACGCCACCGTCTTTAACAGGTACACAGCAACAACACGAATAAAATGGCTTTGAATATTTTATTCTAATTCGGTAGCATTTTACCTCCGGTCGGTGAAGACCGTTGGACGATATTAGATATCGTACCCGTGACGGATAGTTTCAATTAAGTAACTTCCTGACAGGATTTCGCGGGTAAACCCGTTCTCTTTATTCGACCGTCCAAAGCTGACTGCGAACATAAAGAGTGAATCACTTGGATAAATTATCCTTGTGATTTGAAGCCGTCAATTCATGAAACCTGGAACAAGTGAATTTCAATTAAGATTTTCACCATCGTTGCTTTCCAGTTGTCACGAGCTTGATTCATAAAGAATCTTGCACGTCACCTACCAAGTGCTGTTTGATGTTAACACTAGAAGGATTTCCACTCGTCACTGTGGTCAATAAAGAGTCACTCTGAGTGTTCTGGCAAGATCATATGATAATGCGAAGAGGCCTGGAACGAGTTTAAGTTCAATTAAGAATTAAACCACTGTTACCTTCCAGTTTTTCACAAGATTGGTTCTAAAAGAACCGCACGTGTAACCTACCATGAGCTTGTTTGATGTTGGCTCAAGCAGGATTTCCATCTTCATTGTAATACTTGCGTATTACTCGGATGTTCTGGCAATATTACAGGAATACTGCGTAGGACTCATGAAAATCTCTTACTTTTCACAGTGTGTGAGAAAGCAAGGAATAAATGGAAAGTGTCCTAATGAGACTTTTGATGATCTCTTGGCTCTAGACTCGATTGTGCGTTTTGATTTAGTGAGCGATGGCTGGAGAGGAGTGCCACCTTTTCAATACCAGTCTATTCGGAGTGAATAAACCAATAGATAACGTGTTGATCTCCGTGTGATTAAAACAAATACCTTTTGAGAGATATTTGAGTTAGCTGGGAAGGGTTGTGCATTGCATCACTGGGTCCATGGTGTCTTTCTTCAATACCGAGAATCATTAGCAAAAATGACCTCAATAGCATATGTATTGACCCGGTTTCTGCCTAATGTTGTAAGGAGGGCTTCTTTCTTTACACCCTTTATCTTTACAATTATTTTTCATTCTTCAACCCCTTCAATGCTTACCAATACGTCATCTCTAGCACCTTGTTGTGATTGTTCCAGTGCTAGCTTAAGTAGTTGGTCGGCATTCAGCTACGTTCACAATCTTTCTCCATCTTTCCTAGGACTTCTAATTCTATCTAGGGAATTGTCCTTGGGAAGATTCCATCGGCTCTGATGAATCATTGGACTAAACCTATTCCTACCACCCTTTTGTCACCACATTCGTCGTGAGTTAAGTGTGTTTTGGGAAGGAATTGCCACCATGAAAAATCATTGAAAATCACTTAAGGTACTTGTGATATTGAAATCAAAAGTTTTGTACCTTAGGTGTTTTGTTCATCAAAAACGCTCCCCCTTAACACGTGCTTTACACATATTAAGTTGGATAATCGTTAAGTCTTTTTCATCTTTTAGCCAAGTATCATTTAAATCTCCTTAATCCCATTTTCTCCCCTTATCCAAAATGTTAACCATTAATATTTGGGATATTGAATGGATTAACCGGTCTTTGGGTAAAAATGAAATCGATGTTTGGCCATAGAACAAGTTATTGCTCCCCTTTAAATTAATAAGGGATAGTTGTAGTGCTTTAGTATGATATATTTTGAAAGATTTAGAATCTCATGAGAAATTCTTGAAAAATTATCATACCTTAACACTACATCAAGCCATTACAGCACAATATTCACAAATATACATATTCACAAATAATACCAATATAGAGTGACCTGAAATGTACGACCCATTAGATGGATCGTTGCAGTGTCCTGTAGTGCACTCCATATGGTCTACCACCAACGAATCTTTCCAAACTCCTCATCAATCTACGTTCACGGAGCTTTTGATCTATCTTCTTGATTACGTACTTCGCCATCTGCCGGTAACCCGGATGCCAATCCTCCGTCATTTCTGGCAAAGTCCCACCCGAGTTTAGATGCTCCAACTTTCCTCTGACTTGTAGAAGAGTCCCATCACTGTACTTATGGAGCTCACCCACCCTCATAAACTTCATTAAACCTCGACTGTTCAAGTAGAAGATGCCGTAATTCGGGACAGAAATACCGGTATAGGGACATCTTTCTACATGTTGAGGTAGCACTTTATTCACTAGACGGGTTAGGTTAAGCTTCCTTTGATAGCTTTCGACTCCCAACTGAAGATCTTCAACTCGTGTCTTGATGACAACGCTTCGTGTGAACATACGAAGTGCTGTATTCAAAGCAATGAGGTCTTCACGAGGAATATGTGTGAGTTGATCTCTGGTCATCAGAAGCAGCAAATCAATGATTATAACCTGCTTAAACCTGTTGCCAAACACCCTTTTAACTTTATGAAAACCAATTTTAACAAAGAAAAACCTTACAAACCCTATGCAAACTTGTTCCAATATCTCAAAACATGCATAACAACACTTGAGAACACAAATCCACTATCTATAACACACTTAGTAACAAAATCACATGAGATCATATAAACTAGCACTTTAATGAACTTTTCAAGGAAAAAGGAAGATACCTTAGGTTCTTACATCCAAGAACCTAGAGGATGAAAATCCTCCTCCAATCCAACCCGGGTTGGAGCTGAACTAAATCAACAAGCCTTCAACCTATTTGAACACAAAACAAAGAAAACAAGAAAATAATATAACAATATATATTTTTTATGTTTCCTTTTTCTTCTTTCCAAAATACTTTCAAAACCTTTTCAAACCTTCCAAATACGTTTTCTAAATCCTAAACAACCAATAACATGAACCATAAACACCAAAATACCTTTGAGAAGATTTTACCAAAATCTCTCAAAATCTCAAAACCTTAAACAACTTTGAAAATCAAAGTTGCTTAACCAATAAACAAAGTGGAACTCAGAATCAATCTCCTCACAACACACAAACTTTTAAAAACAATAAAAAAGGAATTACACTTGAATATTTCAAAAACCAAACTTTTTATTTCTTTAAAAAGGAATTACATGTGAGAGACTAAAAACTGGAACAAGGGCTTCACACAAGTTGTGAGCTCCTTTTATAGAGTCCTAAGAAGATACTAGAAGGCTAAAAACATAAAACCCTAATACATAGAAAATCCCAAATGTGCCCTTGAATGATTTTGAGTGCATTTTGTCCTCTCATTTGATCTTGAACGTTTATTTGGCTTTGGGAGGAAGCAAATAATCATGGCCATTGATTTAAGCCACGTCATCATGCTTGGGGGCTAAGGAATGATGTGATTGGTGGATTGGGGAATTGGGGTTTTGGTGCTCATGAGTGGGATGCAGGTTTTTAGGAGTGGGATAGGTTTTGGTATGTGTGAATTAAGTGTGTGCAAGTTTAATTGAGTTTTACCCAAGTAAATGTGAGGGTAAAATCTGGGGTGGTAAGAAGGTGAATAGTGCTCTATTTGATCCGAAATTGGGGGTTTGTTGGGTGTTAGGCGCATTTTTATTTAAATGTTTCAGCTTTGTCACTTTTGGTCCTTGGTTTTTGGTTTTTTTGGCCTTTAAAGATTTCCAGCCTAAAATCTCCTTTCCTTTGTTATTAACTTTCCCACTTTGACAATTTTGGCACCAACTTTTGATAAAAGGTTATCAAGGATGTAATTTGACATTTGGTGATTCTTTAAGGACTAATCTTGGACAATGTCGATCTTCAAAGGTCTTCAATGAGTCTTTCACTTGTTGAGGGACCATTATTGGCAATTTGAAATTGTTGAGGGACTAATCTTGCCATTTCTTCAAAGTTGAAGGACCTTTTTGCAATTTTGACAAACTTAAGGGACCAAACTTGTAATTATGAATATACAAGGGTTTTAAGTGTCATTTCTTCAAAGAATAAGGATCAATCTTGTTTTGTCTTCAAGTTTTCAAGGGTATTTGATGAAAATTCCATGATTAGGGCCCGGTTCTTTGTACGGCTTCGTTTCTCGTGTCCGTTTTTTCCTTGTATCTTGTGATCTTTTGTCTTTTTCACGATATCCATACCTAAAATACACAAGTAAACAAACACAAGCATATATATGGTATTTTATGACATTTTAGTGCATTTAAAGCCCGAAAAGAACGATGAGATCATGTATAAATGCCATCTCATCACTCCCCCATACTAAGCCATTGCCGTGCCCTCACGCAATGCTAAGAATAAAGTATCTAAGCATCACCAAAGTTCAATTTTATTAACCTTTATTGAAGAGTAAAAGACTTGCAACATACTACGAGATTGTGTAAAGACATAATGTATGATTTTCATCACCAAAATGTGACTTTTAGGGTCTAAGAATAGAAACAAGTTAATGTCCCTTAGAGTAAACTTCGTCATCCTTGATTGTCGTACATTCCATGCTAAGTGCAAAAACAAGATCATTGTTGGTACAAGTCACAATGCTAACACTACTCATACGTCCAAATTGTGTAATACTTTTTCTCCCCGCAATCCTAGTTATTATAAAAGGAAATGGGTTACTAGCATTTTTTATCTATTTGTCATGGATCACAAGTGATTCATATTGACTTATTTGAGTAGTTATTAGTCCGAAAGCAAAGTAGCACGATTTGATCAATAGTTAGCCGAAGGACAAAATCTTTTAAAACGGCTTCTCGTGTATCTCCTTAAGTTCATATCTTGGCATAACTCGTTTCACGATTTGAGACCTTTCTCGGACCGATATTTGGCATGTACTTCATACTTCAAATCTTGGGAAGACGTTCTCGAAATTATGGTCTTCTCTTCATATAATTGGAATTTCTTCACTTGACGTTTTTGAGAGATTCTTCATATAGGACCACGACTTCATCATTTTTCTTCAATCTTTACTTTGGATTTTGATATACAACGATCCGCCTCCTTTTCGGACTTGGATATATTTATCCTCATACCTTGTTAGGGTCTTTTTGGATAGACTTTCTCCATTCTTTAGGGGAGTAATTGCTTCTCGTCGTGTGTCTCGATCCTTCATATTGATTTTGGAACAATGATACTTCACATCATCTTTGGATCTTTAGCAAAAATAGAGCTCCTCATGCCTTGTTAGGGCCTTTTTGGATGATCGCCAATCTTCGCGTCCTGCTTCAATAAGTTATGCCTTGGCTATGAACTCTATTCAACCCCGAGCAACTTTTAAACGATCTTGCGCTAGAGGCTAAGTAACCTTTCAAACCGTACGACCTTACTTATTGCAATTATGATTTATTCCTAATGCATTGATCTTATGGGAAGAAAAAGCCACAATTAAAAACATATGAGTTTTTGAAAGAACACTTTCATGTTCTACGTTTAGCATGATCACTTGTCTAACTCTATCATTTCTCGTTCTTCACTATATAAAGACCTCTAATTAAAGAGACTCGTGAATACTTAGCCATGCAAGTCAAAATTAAGCCAAATTTGGATTAGCTTTCATTAAGACTATATCAAATCAAAGTTTTGGGTTTTCAAGCCACCTATAGGATCTTGCACTTTCTTGGACTTTTTCAAGTTTAGAGAATGCGTTTTAAAGTTCCCTTGATAAGTGACTTTCTAGAATCAATTATAGGAACTTGCGAAAAGTTCTTGTTCTTAACCCGAATGAATTAAGACTTTCGCGTTTTAAAGCTCCCTATATAAAAGTCTAGCAAAACTTGAATTGAGCGGGTTAAGGAATGTAAAGGGCTCCAAATGCCCATCAAGTCAAAAATTAACTCTTATTCTCTCCATCGGAAAATATACATTCGTGTCTTAAAAACACTTATGAAACTAAGAAAAATTTTAAAATTTGGCCATTTTTAGCCTTATTAGCAAAACAAAACATTGAAAGTTGGAAAACGTGAGGGCGTAGCAAAGCAAGTACCTATTTACCCCCCCATACTAAAAGTAAACATTGTCCTCAATGTTTCGAGTCTAAAGGTGGAGCACCCCCATACTAGAGACGAAGAGTCGAATGCTTAGGATCTAGCATGGAAAGGGTGATCAACAATATATCTAAAGCCGTTTATTAATTATGCTAAAAGATAATTGTTAGAACAATAAAGGATATGTCATGGATTCGTGAAAAACTTCTTCAAACGAACGATGGAGGCTCACGTAAACGAACACGAGAGTCTTCAATCGTAGACGATGATGATGATCTAGATAACACAATCACAAACAACCACGAGACAACGAGTTGGAAGGGTACAAGTCCCCTTATTAGTGAACATAAAGCATAAAGATAAGCATGGGATCTCCCCCACGAGGCACCTCGTTTTTGATTACCGAGTCATGAGCTCGACTCGATCCCCTCAAAATGTGAACATTTAGGGATATCATGGTGTGGTCAAATTTTTGATGGGGCTTACATGATAAACAAGGCCCAAAAAGCAACCGGTAAAAAAAAACTAAGTCCTTAGATGATGCAAAATACCGGGGTCGAAGATGGCGTTCTCGTTTCCATTGGAAAAACAAATTAACACCACTCCAACATGTGCCATAAACTCAAAGAGTTTGAAGAAAATAGATGAGAAGTAGAAGGGTGAGACAATTGGTAAGACAAACGTTTGAGCTACTCGAGGTAGACTCGCACCAAGCAAATAGATAAAGTTTCCATTTATTGCATCGGTGGAAGACCGAGATTTCCCTTTACATGAAATTCCGGGATCGAATATCTCGTCCTCGGTGGACAAGGATGAGGGAACATTAGGGGCTTCCCCCATACTAAGACCACACAAAACATCGTCAAAAGGAGTAGACGAGTTTGTAGTACTCAAATCACGTGGTGATGACGGAGTTAGATTTGTAGAAAAATCAATTAAATCACATTTAAGATCATTTCCTTTTTTATCTTTTAAACTCTCCTTATGAAAACCCTTTTTAATTATGTCGAAAATATTTGGTGTTTCTAAGACGATGTTAGTCACACTAAAAATTCTCACATTTTGAAACCGTTTTTGTTTTGGTGGTGGCAAGTTCTCAAAACGTTTATCGACGAAGAAAACCTCCCCATCGGGGCCAACATATTCATCATCCGAAAGATCTTCCATAGAAACCGGCAACTTATCAACACTTTTCAAGAATGAAGGTGAAGGATTTTTCGATTCAAGTATTGATGGTTTCTTCTTTGTAGGCTTAGCACTCATAACCTCCACCGGCGGAGGGAATGGTAAATTGTTTTTGGTGACATTCCCTAAAACTCTTGGTGAAAATTCTTTGCAATCGACATTGGTCGAGTCACCATGGTTTAAAGTTGCAATAGAATAAACATGAGAAAGATTGGAGTTTTGTGTTGCATTGATGACAAGTTCTTCTTCATTGAAACGAAGGGTGATTTTACGAGCATGAACATCGATAAGTGCTCGTGATGTATCCAAAAATGAACGACCCAAAATGAGAGGAACTTTCCGATCGATGGGAATATCTACAACGATAAAGTCAACGGGATAGTAAAACTTTCCGACTTTAACGAAAACGTCCTCGGCTACTCCACATGCCATGATTGTAGAATGATCGGCCATCTCGATGGACATGTTCGAAGGAGTAAGAGCCGGAAGCGAAAGCGATTTGAAAATCTCGAGAGGCATTAAATTAATACTAGCGCCAAGATCGGCCAAGGCGTAGCATTCCTCCATATCTTGTATAGCACACGGAATCAAAAATTTACCGGGATCACCGACTTTTTGTGGTATGCGGCTTAGAAAAACCGATGAACAACTAGACGATTGTTGTAACTTCTCTTTGTTGTTAAGCATACTTTTGAAGTTTGCGGCGAATCGAGGCATCATGATTAAAGCATCGGCAAAACTTATGTTAAAATGCAAATCACGAAACATTTTCATGAATAGCTCAAATTGATAATTGTTCCTTTCTTGTGCTTTCTCTTTGTTACGTCTCGAAGGGTAAGGTAAAGGTGGTGTGGGTTGGTCATTAGGCAACGGCCTTGGAATCTCGGGTTCCATAATTGGTATTGGTGTAACCGTAGGTGTGGTTTGAGCGGTACTTCGTGGGATTGTAATGTGCTCCTTTTCGACCATCACCTCGGGTTCTTTCTCGATTTCCTTCTCCGTAGAAGTACTTGGACGAGAGATTGGTTCTTTGAAAGTTTTACCACTTCGTGTAGTAATAACCTTCATTTCTCCCCTCGGGTTGTTAATGGTATCACTAGGAAGACCACCCGAAGAAGAGGGCTTACACATGATAGCTTCAAACATCTTAGCCATACGGTTCTCAAATTTAGATTGCCTAGCATCCGCTTTCAATAACTCTTGCTTAATCTCATGTTGTCCTAATTCCATCTTTTGTTGGTTTTGTTGAAGACGTTGGACATTTCCTTCCATTTTGTTTGCATGAGTTTTAAGTTCATTAGCAAGTTCATTTTTAAGCTCGTTTTTCAACTCGGACCTTAAGCTAATCATCTCACGTTGCATGTTATCAAATTTAGCATCATTTGCTTTTGCATAATCTAAAAATTCTCCTTGCAAATTTTTCGTGTGAGCATTTTGAAAACCTTGTGTAGTGTTTTGAAAATCACGGTTTTGGTTTTGATTAGAGATTTGTCCATTCCCACTTTGATAATTCCCTTTGTTGTAATTGCGTGTGTTGCCTTGGTAATTACCTTGGTTGTTGTTTCGATAATTGTTAACATTTTGATTTGGTGGAGCTTGATTTTGGCGGGAACCTTGGCCGTTTTGGTTGTAAGTTCCCGTTGCTACATAAGCACTCGAAGTGTTACCATCCGCGGTAATGCACTCGGATAAATCATGAGCTCCTCCACATGATAAACAACTCTTAGCAACCGCTTTAACCGAAGCGGAATTGGAAGCTTCTTGAGCCTTCCAATGGGACATTAGATTAGCAAATCTATCAAAAAACCGATTTTCCTCATTAGCTTCATCATGTAAGGCATTAATGCCACGAGACGATTGTGATGACGATGACGAACCCATGTTGGCAACACTCGGTGTGTTACGAGGGCTATAAACCTTAGATCGATTTTCAATGATTTGTAAAGCCTCATTTGTCGTCTTACACAAAAAATTACCACCCGCGGCGGCATTCAAATAATCTCGTTCATGATCATTAAGCCCATTATAAAAAGTATCTATTTGATGCAATTCCGAAAAATCATGATGAGGACATTCATGTAACATTTCCTTAAATCGTTCCCATGCCATAGAAAAACTTTCATTGTTACGTTGCACAAATCGTGAAATCTCATTTTTTAAGTGTGTTGTTTTTGATGGTGGAAAAAACTTGTTCACAAACTTAGAAACGAGATCGGCCCATGTCAAAATAGAATTTGGCGGTTCTTTCTCGAGCCAAATTTTTGCGGGTCCATCCAACGAATATGGAAACAACATCATCTTAATGGCGTCATGCGGAACATCTTTGAATTTGCTAGTGGCGGTGAGACGGTTGAAATTCCTAATGTGATAATGCGGGTTGTCTTTCTCATGACCTCGAAATTTGTTTGCTTGTAGCATCGACATTAAACCCGTCTTAATCTCGAAATTCTCCGCAAGGATGGCGGGAATAACAATTGCCTCTCCAAAACCCTCGGTGGGTGCTTGTAGCAACTCCATCATAGTACGATTAGCCATTACGACTTCTTGTTCTACAATAGGTTCAACAATTGGAGGTTCTTCAACAATCAACGATCCTTGATTTGCTTGCTTTTGAAGTCGTTTACGAGCTCGTTTAGCTTGATTACGAGTGATCATAAACTTCACGAAGAATGGGAGGTGAGCAAAGAAGATTCTTTTTGGTTGTTTTGTGGATTTTCAATTTTTTTTTTGTGTTTTTGATGATATTCAATTTTTTTGGATTTTGGGTGTATTTTCGTAGACAACAATCTACAAAATCTCTCCTCGAATCAAACTCTTGATTAAAGAAGCCTCAAAGGAATGAAAACGATCACGTGGAGTGAACGCCTTCGAATGACTTTAGAACTTTGGTGAAAACCAAATTGTTCACGAGGGTTTAATCACAAAGAAAACCAAGCAAATATAGTATACGTATTAATACTTTGGGCGGCAAAACCCTCGATTAGCCTTCAATCTCAAAATACTCACAAGCAAGCGGGGAAACGAGGCGGCGCGAAGCACTTAAGAGCCTTTTTCCTTAGGGTATATTTTATAATACCCGCCTTATACCCACCTTATAGTTCGTATTTTTCAAAATCGAGCTTCTCGAAAGTATTTATCTATTTTTGCCTTTTCTTTTTGTTTGAGATTCGAATACAATGATCGAGTGATGAAATCCCGAATCAAGGTTGTGTTTTCACACTTTTGGAGATATTGTATTTTTATTGTGATACTTAATACAATATATTAATAATATTCACAAAGAAAAACCGAGAAAACCGATAATACGTGTTAAGGGAGTTCCACTTAACACAAATACTATTTTGGATAATATTAAAAACAAAATTTTCCAAATTAAATCACGACACACCTCCCCGGCAGCGGCGCCAAAAATGATTGTGGTAAATTACACCCCTTTCTTTGCCTTAGGAAAAACAAAGAGAAGAAACGTAAAGTAGCGGTAAGTATTGACGAGTGATTTAGGAAAACCACAAGTAATGACCCTCAATCACTTAAAAGAGATGAAAGATTCGTTTCCCGAGGAGGTATAGGTGTCGTGAATTAACTTGTATTTCTTTGAGATTAATATTGAGAAGATGGAATGACGGTTTCTTGGAAATTACACTATAACGTAAAAAACGAAAACGTAAAACCGTAAAAAAAAACACTAAAATTAAAAATTATTAAAACCAAAAACAAAATCAAGAAAAAGATTAAAAAGACTAAAACAAGTCTAAAATAATATAAATAAAGACAAAAATCCAATAAAGATATTTTAAAACCTTTTATTAATTAAATAATTAATTTTAAATGCTAATTAAAGCCCTAAAATTAAATTTAATTAATTCAAATGTCAAAAATATGATTTTATTGAATAATTACTCAACTTATATTATTATAAGACTAAAAAGTAATTTTCTAAAAATTAAAACTTATTAAAACTATTTTTAAAACTCTAAAAATGATTAAAAGTAATTAAAAACTAATTAAACTTAAAATAATTATAAAAATAAATCTAAAAGTTATAAAAATAATCTAAAAATAGAATTAGTCCTATTTAATGCTATAGAACTTAAGAAAAATGAAAAAGAAAGAAAAATAAAATTTTGAAAATTAATTAATAAAATAATATTAAAACACACTCTTGCGCCGCAACGCTTTGGTCATGCGCCGCAACTAGTATAACGGGATCACCAAGATCAGCAGCTCTGCCAGTTGCGCCGCAACCTTCTGTCTTGCGCCGCAACTTGCAAAACGTGCCAGGTTTGTTGAACACTGATGGAACAGTGTGAGTGCACACTTTTTGGTGCCAAGAGGTCTCGGCTTGATGCTTTGTTTGGAGATTACTTTTGGACAATTGGGGCACCCTTGTGCTCAATGAAGCACAAGGAGTCAATAACACACAAATTAAACACCAAGCACTCAAAGATTAAGCATCAAAATCATGAAAAACCAAGCAATATAGCAATATGCAGATTTTTAACACCCTTTATCCTTTTAAACTCAACAAATTCACTCCAAACTTGTGCCAAACTATATTACCATCTTACTAACATCTAACTTAACCTTAATCTAATAACCTAACATCTTTTAGCAACACAAATCAATGATTATAACCTGCTTAAACCTGTTGCCAAACACCCTTTTAACTTTATGAAAACCAATTTTAACAAAGAAAAACCTTACAAACCCTATGCAAACTTGTTCCAATATCTCAAAACATGCATAACAACACTTGAGAACACAAATCCACTATCTATAACACACTTAGTAACAAAATCACATGAGATCATATAAACTAGCACTTTAATGAACTTTTCAAGGAAAAAGGAAGATACCTTAGGTTCTTACATCCAAGAACCTAGAGGATGAAAATCCTCCTCCAATCCAACCCGGGTTGGAGCTGAACTAAATCAACAAGCCTTCAACCTATTTGAACACAAAACAAAGAAAACAAGAAAATAATATAACAATATATATTTTTTATGTTTCCTTTTTCTTCTTTCCAAAATACTTTCAAAACCTTTTCAAACCTTCCAAATACGTTTTCTAAATCCTAAACAACCAATAACATGAACCATAAACACCAAAATACCTTTGAGAAGATTTTACCAAAATCTCTCAAAATCTCAAAACCTTAAACAACTTTGAAAATCAAAGTTGCTTAACCAATAAACAAAGTGGAACTCAGAATCAATCTCCTCACAACACACAAACTTTTAAAAACAATAAAAAAGGAATTACACTTGAATATTTCAAAAACCAAACTTTTTATTTCTTTAAAAAGGAATTACATGTGAGAGACTAAAAACTGGAACAAGGGCTTCACACAAGTTGTGAGCTCCTTTTATAGAGTCCTAAGAAGATACTAGAAGGCTAAAAACATAAAACCCTAATACATAGAAAATCCCAAATGTGCCCTTGAATGATTTTGAGTGCATTTTGTCCTCTCATTTGATCTTGAACGTTTATTTGGCTTTGGGAGGAAGCAAATAATCATGGCCATTGATTTAAGCCACGTCATCATGCTTGGGGGCTAAGGAATGATGTGATTGGTGGATTGGGGAATTGGGGTTTTGGTGCTCATGAGTGGGATGCAGGTTTTTAGGAGTGGGATAGGTTTTGGTATGTGTGAATTAAGTGTGTGCAAGTTTAATTGAGTTTTACCCAAGTAAATGTGAGGGTAAAATCTGGGGTGGTAAGAAGGTGAATAGTGCTCTATTTGATCCGAAATTGGGGGTTTGTTGGGTGTTAGGCGCATTTTTATTTAAATGTTTCAGCTTTGTCACTTTTGGTCCTTGGTTTTTGGTTTTTTTGGCCTTTAAAGATTTCCAGCCTAAAATCTCCTTTCCTT
Source organism: Glebionis coronaria (assembly GCA_025667525.1). NCBI lineage: Eukaryota > Viridiplantae > Streptophyta > Magnoliopsida > Asterales > Asteraceae > Glebionis > Glebionis coronaria. Next base: position 178,966,982 of record CM046874.1, read on the forward strand.
TGTTATTAACTTTCCCACTTTGACAATTTTGGCACCAACTTTTGATAAAAGGTTATCAAGGATGTAATTTGACATTTGGTGATTCTTTAAGGACTAATCTTGGACAATGTTGATCTTCAAAGGTCTTCAATGAGTCTTTCACTTGTTGAGGGACCATTATTGGCAATTTGAAATTGTTGAGGGACTAATCTTGCCATTTCTTCAAAGTTAAAGGACCTTTTTGCAATTTTGACAAACTTAAGGGACCAAACTTGTAATTATGAATATACAAGGGTTTTAAGTGTCATTTCTTCAAAGAATAAGGATCAATCTTGTTTTGTCTTCAAGTTTTCAAGGGTATTTGATGAAAATTCCATGATTAGGGCCCGGTTCTTTGTACGGCTTCGTTTCTCGTGTCCGTTTTTTCCTTGTATCTTGTGATCTTTTGTCTTTTTCACGATATCCATACCTAAAATACACAAGTAAACAAACACAAGCATATATATGGTATTTTATGACATTTTAGTGCATTTAAAGCCCGAAAAGAACGATGAGATCATGTATAAATGCCATCTCATCACAGCATATCTTCGATATCCTCAAGGCGAATGATGGAAAAATCTCCCTGCTGGATTTTGTATTCCCTGTCATCCTCCCTTTTCAAACGAATCTCCGTCACATGATAGTAGCCATTCTTGGCTTCAGTTTTCATCCCTAAAATGCTGGAGATGCGGATGTCGGATCTAACGTTGCTTCCAGAATTGACTAGGCAGCAACCCCTGTACGCCCTTCGGACTCGTTCGTCCCAATGAGATGCACATATGACAGCATACATATCATAATTACGATTTATCTTTGGGACCCAGAGTCGGTTTACCTTTTCCTCGATAAAGGGTATTGTCCCCCAGTTGGCAGCTTTCAGCAAGGTCAGGGAGGTTGCGTACTTTGATGACCCCTTCAGTAGATACACAAGATCATTGGTGACGAAGAAGTCAAGAGCAATCTGATTATCTTGAGTAGGATCCATTGGAGGTGGAGCTCTTTCTGATTCATGAAGTCCTGGCCGTTGAACGGTATTCAGAGCCTTCAGGATCTCATCGGCATAATATTCGAACTCCATTTGGGTCAACCGGGTTTTGGCGCGAAGTCTTTTATCCTTCAGTACTTTCTTCACCAAAGATGGAGTAACCGAAGTCTTATACTCATGAGCAAGAAATGCACATAAGTCAATTGGACTGCGGATACGAAGATACAAGACATCTTTGTCGGCGTCGGTGATCGGATCATACTGCGCCGCTGCCGTGATCCAAGCCTGTGGTGGTGCAGTCTCGTCAATCTCCAACGTGTCTGCCCAGTCCCTTGTGCTTGGAACAGTAGATTGAGGGTCTTGTTGTAGAGGAGTGGAGACGTGAACATCTGCTGGTTCTGATTCAGGCATTTCAGCAGTGTCATGGACGGGTGAGTGTTGTGCAGCTTCAGGTTCGGTTACCGATTCTGCAATCACAGGAGCAACAACAATAGAACTAACGGGGTTAGTGGTAACAGGTCTAGATACAGCAATAAATGTACCAGGAATAGATGACCCTGTAGTGGCATTCACATCGTGGCGCCACTTCGATCGTCTGGATTCTGTAGATGTAGATTTTTCCTTTGCTGCTGCATCTTTCTTGGACTTGGTGCCAGACTTAACAGGTTTCTTTGAGCTGGCACCCTTATCCCCTTTCTCAGGCTGTTTACCCCCATCATCATCCTTATTGTTATCCGCATTGCTCCCCTTAGCACTCTCCTGGTGACCATCACCACCATCATTACCATCATTATCATCATCATCCTCATCCTCATCATCCTCATCCTCATCCTCATCCTCATCATGATCATCATCTTCATCATCATCCTGATCATCATCACCACCATCATCATATTCTCCTTCTTCTTCTTCTTCTTCTTCCTCTTCTTCTCCACCAGTACCCTCTTCTTCTTCACTCTCTTCCCTTTCTTCCTCAGGGAGAATGTGGTAGGGTACCACACTTCCAAACGTCTTGAACAACTTATCATCCTCCATGATAGCGTCATTCAGGGATTTGAAGAGAGCCCGTTGAATCCTCGATTTATCAAACGATCCAAGTTCCCTCATTCGAGCTTTGAGGATCTTCTTAAGTTCAAAATCCGTCAAGTCATAAGCAATCTTGTAGGCAGCTTCTGAAGGATTGGATGATTTGATCATTAAGTTGTCAGCAGCAAGCGTCTTCAAATCATCACGCAGTTTAGGCATTAGGGATTCAACGGAGTCTTTCACTTTCTGCTTAATAGAAGCTTCAAGAGCTGCTTCTTGCTCTTTAAGGTCATCCTTAATAGCTTTAAGTCTCGTAATTCGTGCTTGATGCCTATCAGCTTCAGCCTTTTTAACCCGAGCAAGTTCTTCTGCATGAGCTTTACGTGTAAATTCCATGTCTGCAGCGAACTTAGCAATCAACTCTTCTTGAGCTTTCTTAGATGCTTCTTCACTTTGAGCTCGTCTAAGTAACTCTTGGCGAAGTTCATCCATTTCTCTCTTGTGATTATCCACATGTTTATCCAACATCTCGGCCATTACCAATGCGGCCATTGCAGACGTTGCAGAGCTGCTTTGGGTTGATGAAATAGGCTCGGTTGTAACTGCGGTACTAAGGATGGGGTTTATTGGTGGTGGAGGAAATGGTGTTGAAACCGGTTTGGTTGGTAAGGGTTGAGTTGGTTGAAGTTGAGTTGCTAAAGGTTGGGTTGACACCATGATCGTAGGAGCAACAGACTCCTTTTCCACACTTGCTGAAATAGGGATTGATGGCTCCTCCGAAGTGGAATAATGTTCAGGTGACCCAAACTCATCAACATCATCTGGTTCCACGTACTCATCCTCAACATCTACCCTTGCACCTGAACCACTACCGCCAGTATCTTTCCTACTCCTTTGAATAGCTATCTTCATCATTTGTTTCTCAGTTTTATCAAGAGTAGGATCAACAATGTTTTCTTCGTCACGTAGACGCATCTCATCAGCCTTACCCTTTCCCTTCTTACCCTCTGTCTTTTTCTTCTTGGTTTTGGGTTCAGGTAAATCTGTTTGCTTCCTTTTACCTTTGCTCTTAACTGTGGTAGATGAGTCTTCACCTGCTAGAATACTTGCTCGTTGATTCTCAATTTCTGTTAGCAAGTTCTTGTAATCAGCAGATGCAATAATCTTATCGGTCAGAAGATGACTGGGAATGGGACCAGGAATAACCGTATTCGAATGAGTCTCCTGCCTTAAGTCTACCAAATCATCATCATCCATCGTGTGGTGACGACTACCTGCACGCTTGTTAATGGATGCATCGTTTTCCATAAAGTAATGTATGATCAACTTAATAAACCTAGGGTACTGGTAGCTTTTAACCTTACCCTTTGTGTTTGTGAAGAGTTGAAAAGTAAACTCCTCCCACAGCAGTGATGCATAATCAATACCCATACCTTTAAACATACCATAAAACATCTTGATGATTGGTGGACGAACAGCATCAAACCCAGTTGTTTTGGGTGTTAAACATCGGCTTAGAATCCCAAAAATAGCTTTCCATGGTTGACCAACTTTGGCAGTAGTAAACTCAGACGGGGTTCGTATGTCAAGACATCCAATGGCGGTGAACATCTCCATGATCTGGTCCTTAGTCGGGTTGGCTGAGTATGATAAGTCTTTGAGTGTCGGCCGAAATCCAAAAATCTTCCTAAAGTCTGACACAGTAAGCGTCTGCTGCTTGTTGTCCAAGGAAAAAGTGATTTTGTTGGACGTCCTCTCTTTGGTAGCCCAGAACTCGTAAAGGTAGTCATAGGGCACTGAAGCACTTCTCCTTAGCGCATGCTTGAAATGAGATTTATCAAGCATGGTTGTACCTACCTTAAATCCATTATGGGTAGAGTGAGATACCTCCTTCAAACGAAAGTTGTTCGGAATAAACTTTAGAGTCTTGGCTTCGGCAATGGCGGTGGCTCTGGTTTGTTGTATTTGTTGTACGGTAGGGTTAGTCATCGTCTCTGCTTAAGATAAAACACAAAGGTTGATACATACAAGTATGAATATCATTATGATTTTAAACCTAAGCATTGTACATATGACATAATCCCTTAAGCTTTGAAACCATTCAAACATCTTCTATACGGAATAATCATTCAATTCGAAATAATAGGTCTATGCTGAATATAAATCCTATGCGGAACATAAGGCCTATTCGGAACATATAGCCTATGCGGAATAACATCCTATGCGGAACATAAGGTCTATTCGGAACATATAGCCTATGCGGAATAATATCCCTATTCTGAATAAATGGGCTATTCGGAACATTTATCCTATGCGGAATAAAATCCTTATTCTGAATATTGGGCCTATGCGGAATAAAACCCTTATTCGGAACATTGGGTCTATGCGGAATAAAATCCTATTCGGAACATTGGACTTATGCGGAATAAAATCCTATTCGGAAAGACTTTGCCTATGCGGAATAAATTCCCTATTCGGAACATTTTGTCTATGCGGAATAAAATCCTATTAGGAACATTTGGGCCTTATGCGGAATAAAATCCTATTCGGAAAGACTTTGCCTATGCGGAATATTCAGTCTATTCGGAAAACAGCTTCTATGCGGAAAGATTTCTCCATGCGGAAAGATTTGGCTTATGCGGAAAGCTTTTGTCTATGCGGAAAAACTTTTCTATTCGGAAAACAGCTTCTATGCGGAAAGATTTCTCCATGCGGAAAGTTCTTTCTATTCTGAATGAAACCGTTATTCGGAAAGTCATTCTTACGCGGAAAGTTTTTCAACACTTATATATTTTCTAATTAAGCATTAAATCGTTTGATTCAAGTGTTCTAAAGGCCAAATTAGTGCAATTAGATCTATTCCGAATACAACCCAGGCAAAACCCCCAATTTAATTAACCCTAATTAACCAGAAATTACAATCGACTGTTTTCAATTAAGAGAGTTAATTAACTTGATATGCTTGAATGATTAAACCGATTATATACCTTTTTGATGATCTTGATCTTAGAAGATTACTGATTTTGAGATGTTTAATTTGATTTCGTGTGGTTTTGTTTTTGTGTGTTAATGGCGGCAAGTAAGATGGGAACAGTGAGATGAGAGAAAGAGGAAAACGGGGTGGAATGATTGACTAGGTCAACTTTTTAGCAAGTTTGAAACATTGTCAACTTTACCCCTTCAATTTGTCTACTTTCAACAAACAAAATCTTTTGTTTTCCCAAGTTCTAATTCGTGTCATTTTGACCCTATCTTATGTTAACTACCCGAGCCTTAGTGATTAACTTATCTTAACACAAGCACAAAACTATCCACGACAAACGTATAAGCAACAACAAGACAAATGCCAAAGCAATCCAACCATTAACCATTAAGCTTTTTGAAGATCTTTTTGATGTGAAAGATGATGTAACATTTTCTCCCCCTTAAACGATGACCCGTTTTCTATTTAAAGAGCTGTAGTCATTGTTTAACGAGGCACATGATGATGAAAAACATTTCCCAATTGATATCTTGAAAAAGTTTGATTCGTGGTGTTAATAAGATTTCTCTTATTTTAACAAATTAATGCACTGAGACGTACACAAATTCGTGTTAGACCAAGTTGTAAAGTAAACTTGATCCCTTTGCATGATTTGGCTTGTAAATCACGCCCGAGAAAATTAATTCCCGTTCTGAGCTAACGTTTTCCAAGGAAATACGTGACTTTAATATGAAAACCGGGTTGCAGTCAGAAATAACTACAAGCCATATGGAGCATGTTTTAAAATTGTACAACTTTTATACGGACTCTATTTATGGCACCGTGTCAATATTAATCGACATTTCTAAGGCCGTAAATATTACCGTACTAAAAGACATGCCCGTTTTAAAACGAAAAATATTTTTGGTTTTTCTTGATTTTATAATTTTTATGGTTTTTCTAGGTTTTATATTTTTCATGGTTTTTCTTGGTTTTATATTTTTGTATTTTCTTTTGTGGTTTATATATTTACTATAATATACATGATCACGAACAAAGGATACTCTGAATAGTTTACCACGACTATTCAGCTGATTCTTCTGCCAACTCTTTGAGAGTCGCTGGAGTGAATGATTTCATGCCAAGCTTGTCGATCAAAAACTCGATTCGTCCTCGATCTAAGGCTTTGGTGAACATATCCGCCAGCTGGTACTCAGTAGTGACAAAATACAGCTCGATCACTCCGTTCTCCACCTGCTCCTTAATGAAATGGTAGCGAATGTCTATGTGCTTGGCCCGGGAGTGTTGAACATAGTTGCAGCAAAGGGCAATGGCGCTCTTGTTGTCACAATACATCGGGATTTTGTTAAATCCAAGACCGTAGTCAGTTAATTGTGATCTCATCCAAAGGACTTGAGCACAACAACCGGACATGGCGATGTATTCAGCCTCCGTGCTAGAAATTGCAGCGCTTTTCTGCCTTTTTGAAGACCAACTGATCAATCTATCTCCTAGGAGTTGCACAGATCCAGAAGTGCTACGCCTCGTGTCTTGACATCCAGCATGATCGGCATCTGCGTATGATATTAAAGCAATCGAGGAATCTTTCGGATACCATAGACCACGATGAAGTGTTCCTTTTAGATACCGAAAGATCCTTTTAACTACATGTAGGTGCTTTTCGGTAGGCCGAGCCTGATACCGGGCACACATGCATACAACAAATTGCAAATCAGGCCTGCTAGCAGTCAGATATAGAAGGGTGCCGATCATCCCACGGTAAAGTTTTGGATCGACAATAGTCCCATTCCTATCTTCATCTAACTTGGATTTCTACACCATTGGAGAGTCCACGGGGTCACAATTTTCAAAGTTATATTTCTTAAGAGATTCTAGAGCATATTTGGATTGATTAATAAAGATGCCTCTGGGATTCTGAGAAATCTGTAATCCTAAGAAAAATGAAATTTTTCCCATCATCGACATCTGAAAGCGTGTGGACATTATCTTCTCAAATCGGTTTGACAATTCTATGTTAGTGGCAGCAAAAATTATATCATCAACATAAATTTGTACCAGAATCATGTCGTTGCCTTCTTTGAGAGTGAATAGAGTGGGGTCCACTTTGCCTTTGGAGAAGCCTTCCGAAATGAGATATGTTGACAGGAGATCATACCACGCGCGTGGAGCTTGTTTCAACCCATAGAGAGCCTTCTTAAGCTTGTACACATGATTAGGAAACTCTGTACTGACGAACCCATCCGGCTGACTAACATAAACTTCTTCCCTTAGTTCACCGTTCAAAAATGCCGTCTTCACATCCATTTGATAGACGATCATGTTCATATGAGCAGCAAACGCAAGGAATAGTCTAATCGCCTCCAATCTAGCCACAGGAGCAAAAGATTCCTCAAAGTCTATACCCAAGGCTTGTTTATATCCTCTAGCGACCAATCTAGCCTTATTCTTCAATACCGCACCCATCTCATCAAGTTTAACCTTATAAACCCATAACAAGGTAAGGATGTTAACCTTGTCAGGGAGAGGAACCAATTCCCATACTTCAAGTCGTTGGAATTCGTTTAGTTCCTCCTGCATAGCTTCAATCCAAGATGATTGGGTCATAGCCTGCTGCCAATTTTTGGGTTCAACTTCAGAGAGAAATGCATCAAAGTAACAATAGAGTGCATTCTCTTGTAATTGATGGCGTGTGGAGACTGGTCGATCTAGATCTCCAATAACATTCCTAATTGGGTGATCTTTTGTCCATTTAGTGCTATGGTTTTCAATCCTAGGTGGTCTGGAGTGAACAATAGAAGGAGCTTCTTCTGAGGTAGACGCGGCTGAAGGGTTTTCAGGGATCGCTACACCAAAGAAAGGAAGCTCTTGCAAGTGAGCATATTCCAAGTCGTGATCAGTAGAATCCTCTTCCACATCATTAGGCACAAGTAGGGGTGATGATTCAGGTGTAGTTTGAGAATCACTTGGTGAAGGTGCATCCGGTTCAATGTGAATTGTAGATGCATTAGATAAAGGTTTATTAGCTTGAGCAACCACTTCAGGTATTGGAGCAATTACTACAGGTGCTGGAACTTCATCAGTTGGGGGATCGAAGAATTCATCAAACAACGGTTGAAACAGTTTATCCCACTCGGGCCTTGTTGGTGGTAAAAATGATGTAGAAGTAGGATTATTGGGAATTAATCCGGAACTAATAGCACCGGTTCCCATCTCATGAAGCGCGGGTTCAGAGTTGTGTTGCTCAGAAGCCATCGCTGTCAGCTCGTCGAAATCTGCGTCCATAGTTTCTACAATCTTGCTAAGACGACGGTTATAGATTCGGTATGCTCTTTTGGACGGTGAGTAACCAATGAAAATACCTATATCGGCTTTCGGTTGAAGCTTACCCAAGTTCTCACTATTGATGTTTGGATAACAAAGAGCACCAACACATGGAAAAATGAAACATCGGGTTTACGGTCATGTAAAAGCTCATAAGGTGTTTTTCCATGGCGTTTCCGAAGGATAGAACGGTTTTGGGTGAAACATGCAGTAGAAATAGCCTCTGCCCACAAGAACAATGGAGCGTTCGCATAAATAAGCATGGTCCTAGCAGCTTCCATAAGTGTACGATTCCGTCTTTCAACGACACCGTTTTGTTGTGGAGTGCGTGCAGCGGATGTTTCATGTGATATACCAACTCCTTCATAATAATCCCGAAGAGTCTGGTTGACGAACTCTGTACCATTGTCTGTACGAATACGGCGGACAGTGGTATTCAAACGTACCTGAATGAATTTCAGAAAGGTGATAATAGCCTTTGGTGCTTCATCCTTTGTACGTAGAAATCTAACCCATGTAAACCTGGAGAAATCATCCACAATTACCAGAATGAATTTCTTACCGCTCACACTTTTAGTTCTCATCGGCCCACAAAGATCCATATGCAAAAGATGAAGTTTTTCTTGATTGGTGTCTTCAGCTTTGGGCTTGTAAGATTTCTTGGTACTTTTCCCCGTTGAACACGCGGAACATAAATGGTCCTTGTGAAATTTAAGCTTTGGAAGACCACGAACTAAATCGTTTTTAGCCAGATGATTAATAGCATCAAAGTTAAGATGAGATAATCTGCGATGCCATAACCATGACTTGGTCTTAGATGCTTTAGAGAGAAGACATACTGGAGAGGCGGCCATCATGTCTTGTAAGGACAAAGTATATAGATTTGCACCACGAGATCCCTTCAACAAATCTTTTCCTTCCAAGTTGCGGATGAAACAAGTGTGTTGTCGAAAAGCAACCTCAAGGTTGGAATCACAAAACTGTCCTACTGAGAATAAGTTATGACCAAGACCTTCTACATAGTATACCCTAGAAATCGTCACGTTTCCAATCTGATATTCACCGTACCCCATAATCTTTGCTATATGATCATTCCCGAATTTAACCGTACCAAGAAACTTGCTGACGAAATTTCGGAGCATCGAGCGATTTCTGGTCATATGTTTTGAACAACCGGAGTCCAAATACCACAGGATGATTTGGACCACCTGAAAATATCACCACACAAAGACAATGTAGAGGTATCGGAATCTGAGTGTTCCTTGTTATTAGCAGGTACAGATTTAATAATCTTAGATTTGCTAACTCTAGGTTTCTTAGATTTCCTAGCCTTCTTCTTCTTAATTGGTGGTGTAGATTCTAGTTGGCTTAAATCCTGAGGTATTTCTTCACTGATAGGCACTATAGTGGGGGCTGACCTAATTAAAGGGCGCTGTTTCCATACTTGAGTGCGAGTGTTCCTAACTAAAGGACGCTCAGACCTAACCTCAATGGATGCATTCCTAGTTAAAGGGCACATTTTTCCATCTAATGTAAAGGTCCTACCAGTGGGACGCCATTGCCAGCCAACTTGGGCACGAGTTCTACCCGTTGGCTTCCATTCAAGACCATTCTTAATTGCATTCATTTCATTCACGTGCTCAATAAGACACAAATCATGACGTTGGGAAAACATACATTCATTACAATTCCAACAATTTAAATTAGAATTCACGAATGGTTTTGGCTTCTGCACAGGCGCAGAGCTTTTAGTCTTAACATGATTCTTCTTATTTAAAACTGAACTAGCATTCCTATTGTGAACTTCTACTTTCTTCTTTGTGGCACTACTAGTGGAGGGCTTGATCTTATCTTTCTTGAGTGGCGATCCTTTAGCCTTAGTAGTCTCTTTTAATCCTGTAGAAGGCAAAGTGGGAATATTAGCAGCAGATTTTAAAGGTGCCTTACTTGATTGTGCCAATGACGGTTTTGCTCCTGGAGTCTTATTAAATGGAGTGACAGCAATGGGCCTATTATTAAGTAGTGCAGAACCTGGTGTACCTATGTATTGCAAATATGCCAAACAATATTGAACTCTCTTGATATATTCATGAGCCGAATAATAGTCGCTACTTGAGGGATCTAAGGCATAAAGATCGTCTAAAATATCCCTAAGAAGTTCGACATGCTTAATGGCATTCCTCATATAATCATCATAGGTAACTGGGTTTCTCTTATGAAGCGGGTTCTTATAAAGCACTACTGACTTGGTTGTTGGAGCACTAGTGGACGGTGCAGAGTCGGTAGCTAAGTTATCAACAACTTCTTGTCGGGTGAGAAGAAGTTTCTCCTTTAACTCAGCCAAAACCATATTTTTGTCAATGAGCAGGATGTTCAAATCAGAGATTTCCTCGCACTTTTGGTTCAGTTGTTCAACAAAAGATTGTTGCTGTGCCGCATTAAAAGCGAAGCGTTCTTCTAGTGAACCATAAAGAGCGGATAGTCCCTGTCTTGTCCGATCCATCTCCCCTAGAACAGACGAAAGTCTAATTTCTAAGACCTGGTTTTTGGACTCTGCAGCCTCTAGTTCCATTTTCAGTGTTTCATTTAATGACACATCTCTCTTCAATCTCATTATCTCTTCCTCTAATGTCTTAACAATTGCAATCATCTTGTCACTTGTCTCAACACCGTTTTCACAAACATTTGATATCAAAAGATTCTCATTTTGAGTTTGTTGTTTCAATTCTAAAGATATACAATGTTGTTCTAGTTGATTAAAGCGTTTTGAAAGTAAATTGTAAGAATCTTGTAGCTTTAAAAACTCAGCGTTAGATTCGTGACAAGACTGATTATCTACCTCATTTACAGTATCAGCAACATTTACAGAGATATCACAAACATCATCACAAATATCAGTACAAATATTCACAGCATCACAATTAATCATAGTGGATGTAAGCTCATTCGAATAATTAACATTTACAGTAGTAAGCACATCACACGAGATTACTGCAGACAAGAATCGGTCATATTCAGTTAAAATCTTTTCTTTTTCAATTAGTTGTAGTTCGTAAGCGGTGTCCATTTCATAAAACACTTTTTGAACTTCACCAATTTCAAACACAAGATTTTCTTTAAGGGATGCAAAAATTCCTTTTAGACTTTCGACAAACGGATTGATCTCATTTTTAAACACCTCGTTCATATGTTCGAAAGCCCATTCTCCGGCGTTTAGGCCATTTGAAGTCGTACGTTCCAAAATGACCTTGTCAAAATTAGTAAAGTATTGATTAATCTCTTGCAAGTTTAACCATACAGTGCTAACAGGTGGAAGATCCTTTGGAATTTCCTTAGGACCTTCCATATTGACAAGTGTAGGAAAAGTACTAGGGTTTTCTTCATCTAATATGTAGGTTGGTGCTGTTATGAGATCTTTGTCCATATGGAAGCGAATTCTAAAATCCGTTTTTGCAAGCTCCTTATTCAATTTAAAATAATCACACTCGGGATATTTTGCAGAATTATATGACCGATCCTCGTCAACTAGTTCCTTACTTGTTCGATCACCAGGAAAAACAATCGGTTCTAAGGCCAATCCTAATTGAGTTGCATTATAAAGTCTAGGACTATGTCTTAAAGCTTGTTTTGCATACCGTGGATTAGGGGGAAGGCCTTTTTGACGTGATAAGTTAAATTCTCTAAATGAAGCATCAAATAAGTGAACTAGTTGAGAAGCAGCGTATTGTCTTAAAAGCAAATAATCTAGACTTCTAATCTTATTAGTAGCATTAATCTCCATTTCATTCTTCTTAGACTCGAGTGATTCAAAATCTGTTTGAAGTTTTTGAAAATTAGTGACCACTAACTCCTTTTCTTTAAGTTCATTAGACAAATTTGCTCTTAAGTTCTCAATTTCTTGCAAGTGACCCATTTGTTTGTTTCTAAAATGATCATATTCGAGATTAGTTAGAACACTAGACGAGGGCACTAATTCCAAGGTTTGAACTTTCTCGTTGCTTAAGGTAAGCTCATCAGACAAATTCTTATTCTTAGCTAAGGTTTCTAAGAGAGCAGCATTCATTTGGCTAAGTAATGTAGCAGGAACCATGACCAAATCTTGTTGAGCAGGAGTAGGCGTTTGCGAAATGGGTCCCGGTTGTGATTCACTCAAAGTCTGGGGACTCACATTGATATTGCTATCATTGTTTGTCTCCTCATTTGAAAGACTCACCACCGAAGATTCATTCGAGTCAGCACTCTCTTGCACAACTTGATGTGGTTGAATACTAGCATCAGTGGTATTAATAAGTACCTCAGATCTCTTTTCTGGCCCTAAGCTGGAGATAGTTGCCATGAGTGCAGCCTTTGCAGATTGAAAGTCATCACAGTCTGAGTCATACGCATCAAGATCATCGGCTTGGTAAGCTGCATTCTGCGTAGTGACAACGTCTTGTTCAGCAATCCCTGGATCAGCAAGAAATGCAAGCTCCTCTTCATCAAGTTCCCTTCCTTGTGCCTGAGCATTAACCAGATAGATCTTTTCTACAAACCATTGTCCATCCCTTCTCCTCTTGGGTTTCTTACAATCCCTGGACATGTGACCCTCTTCCTTGCAGTTGTAACATGTAATCATTCTCAACTTGCCCGTGGAATTAGCCCGTGGAGCAGGATTGGCCATTGGTGCCTGATTTACCGTGCGAGCATTGGTGGTTGATGTGGTAGGTCTCCCCTAATATGGTTGAATAGGCTGAACCATGACCCTGCCATTCTCAATAGTAGCTTGTTGACGAGAATTGGATGAATTCCTCAACTGATTGTTGGTAGGAGCTGATCCTCTGTATCCTCGTTTGCTTAAAGTTCTTGTGAGATAAGCAGACATAGTAGTTAGCACTTCAACTGGGTCAGCTCCTTGTTGGAATACAGGAACGGGGACTTCCTCATCATCACAATACATTGCTTGATCTGGATGAGCTGCATAATCACTAGAAGGAATACTCATTTGATCAGGGTAGCTTGTTAGATATGCTGCATTCTCTTGATAAGAAGAATATGAAGGCTGAGCATAAGGTGCAACATTTGCTGGATGAAGTTGTGAAGCATACTGTGGTGAAGGTGCATTGAACCGATATTGTTGCTGATGTGAGGTGGGTGGTTGCGGTAGAATCGAGTATTGGGGGAAGGTTGGTGTCATGTAAGGTGATGGATGATAGGCTTGATGTCCCAAGATATAAGGTGTGTTGTTGTGTGACAAGCTTGGTTGATTCGCCATCAAAGCTAAGGAATCTGGGTACATACCGCGAGGAGAACGGTGCATAATCACATGCTTCTCATGCTGCTGAAGAAAAGCATAGATTTGATCTAAGTTGCACTTATGCAAATCCCGGGTTAACTTCACATCGGTAATATACTCACCCCATTCAGCTTGAGGTAAAGTATTCAAGAACTTGGTGTTAACCTGGAAAGGAGCAATCACGAGATTGTATACATTCAGATCATTCATTAGAGTAGTGAATCTGAAGTAATAATCGTGTAGTGTTTCCCCTGGGCTGTACGTGAATCTATCAAACAGATCATACAGCTGACACTCCCTTTCCTGTTTGGTGAGAGACGTACCTTGTAACAACACCTTTAGACGTTCCCATAAATCTTTGGCAACTGTATATTGACTAACCATACGATAAATATCATGCGGAAGAGCTTGGAGAAGTGTCTGTAGAGCCTTTTCATCAGCATCAGCAATGAGTTGTTGTGCCGGTGTGAGTTCTTCATATTCTCTTGGTCGAGACACGTTATTTGCCACAATGGTACCATAGTCGAGTGGACCATTCAAAATTGATTTGACCATAAGCCTTCCGTATGTTGGTTTGCCCTTCAAGTATTGCATCATACGGCCCTGCCATGCTTCAAACACCTCTTTAATAAGCATCGGTGGACGACTATCAGTCCCCGTTATGATCGAGATATCCGTAAGAGATGTCATCTGAGGCATTAATGAACTTGGATTCATTGTGATCACTTAACAGACTCAAAGATTATCGGTTGATCGAGCAGTGAAGAAAGGTTGAGAATTTGTGTTGTGTTGGTTGAATTCAAGATTAAATCCACTAAAGATCGTCGAAAAAACTCAAATACCCCTTGAACTTGCTTATACGGAATAACCCAAACTCAGAATAAACCCTATTCGGAATAATACCTATTCGGAATAATCCTATGCTGAAAACCCTTATTCTGAATAACCCTTATGCGGAATAACCCTATTCTGAAAATGCCCTATTCGGAATAACCCCTATGCTGAATAACCCTTATGCGGAAAAACCCTTATGCGGAATATTTCTTCAATGCGGAATATTTTGGCAACTGGCTATTCGGAAACCTCTATTCGGAATAATAGGCAATTCGGAAAGCTATTCGGAATATTTCTCCTATTCGGAAAAATTTTGGCTATTCGGAAAAAATTTTGGCTATTCGGAAAGTTTTTGGCTATTCGAAAAATTGGATATTCGGAAAGTATTTGCTATTCGGAAAAAACTGCTATTCGGAAAAAACCCTTCTATTCGGAAAATCTATTCGGAAACTTCTGCTATTCTGAATATTTCTCCTATTCGGAATAAACCTTCTATACTGAAAATCTTCCTATTCGGAATCCCTATTCGGAATGTTCTGGAAATAAGTTTCCGAGACTTAAAAAAACAGCTTTAAACCCGATTTTTGATCCAAAACCACAAAAAGTTTTATGATTTTTACCAAAATAAGCTAAACTCAATCCTTATCAATCAATCCCAATAACAAAAACACCAAAAACAACAAGATTCAAGATTGATTTTTTCTAAAGATCACTAATAGATTCAAAAACTAAAAAAGCAACACAATCCTTACCTTCAATCACCCCATAGCTCTTGATACCAAATGTAGAATATTGATAACCTATGAATCTATGAAGTGGGTTGATGTTTTCTAGTGAGAGAAACTAGAGAGAGAAAGTGAGAGAAAATGTGTATGATTTTATTAATATGAAAGTGCAAATGGAACAACAACCAACCCCTTTCCATGGTGGAAAGGGGTATTTATACTCCAAGCCTAACATTGGGCTTGGGCCGGTCCATGACAAGCCCATGGACCGGTTCTTACTTAACTTAATAAGTAACTAATAACTATTTGCTAACTACGAGCTATTACAACGTAAATCATATTGTGGAGTGACCGATACTTCTAATATACGTTAAAACGTATTTCTAACAGCGTCTCTCAAGATTTGAAGTATGAAGTCGCTGCCAAATATCGGTCTGAGAAAGGTCTCAAATCGTGAAGCGAGTTATGCCAAGATATGAACTTTATGAGGTCCCGAGAAGCAGTTTTAAAAGATTTGGTCCTTTAGCTAACTATTGATTAAATCGTTCACTTTATTTTCAGACTAAATAACTATCAAAATAAGTCAAACAATGCATCCTCGTGATCATTCAAGACAACAATAAAATATAAGAGATACCCATAGGAATAAGGGAGTCTAAGTGAATAATTGGCCCACATGAGTTCGTGTTAGTTTACTAACTTATAATAACAATGATCTCGTTTTTAAGCTTGGTTTGGAGAAAGTGAAAAGTTGAGGATGATGATTATTCATGACATTTTCAAAACCCAAGGTATGCTTTTAATTTCTTTGCTTTGCATTTTTATAATTTTCTATCTCTTTAATAAAGGCCAACGTGGATTGACTATGATGAAAAGTGTAAACATGCTTTGTAACTAATGCATTGCATGAGGACATTGCAATGGTCAAGTGTAGGGGATTTGATAGGTGTGTAAACACCCATCTTTTCTACCACTTAATTACAATAATAACCGGACCAAAACGTGTATTTTATGTCTTTTATGTCGGAATTATGCGTGGTTTGTGTTTTTGTTGTGATTTAGGACGAAATTATGAAAAGTGGAGAAAACACGGGAATTCACGGGCATTCACGGCTTTTATTGAAGAAAAAGATGAAAGACGGAGTCGAGAAGTCAAGAGTGGAAAAAGAACGGAAGTCCAAGACCAATTCTGAAGATTTATCGAAGAAAAAGTCAAAAGACGGAAGTTTATCAAAAGTGGAGAAACTCAAGTTTATTTTTACTGAAGAAATTAAAGACGAGTTCAAAAGATATCCCGAGCCACAAGTCCTTAAAGTCCAAATTTAAAAGAAAGATTAGAAGAAAAGGACTAATGGTGCAATTAAAAGAAGATTAAAGAAGGAGGGACTAAGCATGCAATTAAGGAAGCTTCCTAAGCAAGCCTTAATCTCCCCTATATATAGATTAGATCATTTTCATTTTCCTCTTGTTGGCTAACTTGACAAATTAGCTCTTCCACATTTATTTTATGCACATTTAAATTCTTGTCATTTAATTACCTTGTCTTGCACCTTAATTACCATTTAATTCAAGTAAGTTTTTCTTTTTAATTCTTGTCAAGCTTTATCTTTATCTTGTTAATCTCATTCTTCCTTTCTTAATCTTTTATTGTTATTGTTTATTTTTATGTTCTTGATTTTGGTTGATTTGATTTAAGTGGGTTTTGATTATTTTGATCTTTATTGTTTGATTTGTTGTTTTGGAATGATTGTTTATGTTTATTAGATGTTTTGTCATTAGTTTGGTTTAATCTTTTTGTTGATTTGGTTAAGTTTTTATTTAATTCGTGCTATCTCTTTTCCTTGTTCTTCGTTTCACTGTTTCTGATATTTCCCAGACTCGAGCCCAGGTTATTCCGAATAAAGGTTTGTCAGTTTGTGGTCTATGCGGAATATTATTTATTCCGAGTAAGGTTTTGGCAATTAGGCTTATGCGGAATATTATTTATTCCGAGTAAGAGTAATTTTCCGAATAGGCCAAAGTTTCCGCATATAAAGTTATTCCGAATAGGGATAACTTTCCGCATAGGACTAGTATTCCGAACAGGCACTTCTTTCCGAATAGACTGGACATTCCGAATAGGCACCTTTTTCCGAATAGGACATTATTCCGAATAGGAGGCACATTCCGCATAGGGTCATTCTTTCCGAATAGGCTAATATTCCGAATAGGGCTAATTTTTCCGAGTAGGTGACAGTTATTCCGAATAGCATTTATTCCGAATAGGAGTTTATTCCGGATAGGGAAATCTTAGTTTTTAGTTTTCTGCCTTTTCGTTTTAAGCTTTACTTTTCCCGCCTTCTGCCTTAATTGCACTTTAAGTTTATTTGCCTTAGTTTAAGTTTTAGTTTTAGTTGCGTTTTAAGTTTGCCTTAGTTAGATTTAAGTTTACGTTATTTACTTTATTGCCCTTTAATTTTAGTCTTGCTTTTAAATACTTGCACTTTATTTTAATTAGACTTAGATTTACTTTAATTGCACTTTTACTTTATTTGTTTTGCACCTTTTATTTTCAAAACTACAACGACACATCTTTGTTTCACCAAAGTTCAACTGAGTCACACATTAAACACAGTTTTCAATTCGAAGAGATTGGTACAACGAATATTTTTAACCTGAGTAATTATCAAGTTATCAGGGACAAGTGAATGTTGTCTTCTCTTGATCTTGGGGATCGATGGGTATTTGGAAATAACCCGAGAAACCATCAAGAAAGCAGTAATATTCATTACCTGCTAAACGTTCAAGCATTTGGTCCATAAAAGGTAGAGGGAAATGATCCTTTCTCGTGGCATCATTGAGTTTGCGGTAGTCTATACAAACTCTCCACCCAGTAACGAGGCGAGTGGAAATCAACTCGTTGTGTTCATTGGGAACAACGGTTATTCCGCCCTTCTTGGGCACACAATGGACTGGACTAACCCATGGTGAATCCGAAATAGGGTAAATCATACCCGCATCAAGAAGTTTGATAACCTCTGTTTTGATGACTTCATGGATTTTTGGATTCACCCTTCGTTGGTTTTGAATTGTGGGCTTAAAGTCGTCCCCCATGAGAATTTTGTGTGTGCAGAAGTGAGGATCAATTCCGCGAATATCAGAAA
Source organism: Glebionis coronaria (assembly GCA_025667525.1). Lineage (NCBI taxonomy): Eukaryota > Viridiplantae > Streptophyta > Magnoliopsida > Asterales > Asteraceae > Glebionis > Glebionis coronaria. Next base: position 178,985,292 of record CM046874.1, read on the forward strand.
TTTTCCAAGCAATAGCCTTCTTATGATCTTTAAGCATGGCGATGAGGCGAGTTTTCTCTTCATCTTTCAAATCCTTCGCGATAATGATGGGCGACTTCTTCTCTTCTTCAAGGAACACATACTCGAGATGGGGCGGCAACTCCTTAAGTTCTAAATCCGGAGGATTTTCGACGGGAGGCGTATTCAAAATCGGAGTATCGATAGCAATAACCGTGGGAGATGGTGGAGAACGGTTGTCTTCGTTGAGAAGGTTATCAAAGAAATGCATGTCTTCATCCCCATCGGTGGGAGAATCATCATTAGCTAAGTTCACATCTCCCATGGTGGCTTCAAGATTGTTCCAAAACAAATCACTTTCTCCAAATAGAGACAGTGATGAATCAATAGAGGAAACGGTTTCAACATTGGGAAGAGAGGTAGGAATATTTTTACAAGCATCATTAAAGTGTTCTTCACAAGCCTCATCCAGAACGTCAATACAATTAACACTCTCGTATGAATAAGGTTGTTAAGACAACTTTCCCATGTTGAAAACGATTTTATCGTCACCCACTCTCATGATAAGCTCACCGGCTTCAACATCGATGAGAGTGCGACCGGTCCTCAGGAATGGACAACCCACGATCAAGGGAACACGAGGGTCCATCTCGTAGTCGACGACGACGAAATCGGCAGGAAAAGTGAATTTGTCGACTCCTACAAAGACGTCTTCGGCTATCCCCACTGGATAAGCAACCGTACGGTTAGCTAATTCCAAAGTCATTTTGGTGGGGACTAGCTCAGGGAGAGATAATTGCTTCCAAACGCTTAGAGGCATTAGATTAATACTGGCACCTAGATCGGCTAGGGCCATGCAATTCTCTACTCCCGGGAAATTGCAAAGGATTAAGAAACGACCCGGATCACCAAGCTTGGTTGGCAATTTCCTTAAGAGCACTGCAGAGCAATTCTCATTAAGTTGGGTGTTGGCAATATCAAGAAGCTTTTCCTTGTCACTCAGAAGATCTTTAAACATTTTCGCGTACTTAGGCATGTGAGCGAGAGCCTCAGCGAAGGAGATATTGAAATTCAGTTGTTTAAACATTTTAAGAAAGTTTGAAACCTGAATATCGTCCTTGCTTTTGAGCTTCTCTTTCCTCAACCTAGATGGATAAGGTATATCGGAAGAAGAGGAAGGCTTTGGGATCGAAGGATCACTCACATCCTGGGGTGGAGGAGGGGTAGAAGTAAGAGGTGGAGAAATTGGGGAAGGAGAAGGATGAGGAATAGGAGCAGGTGACTCGTTTTCCTTATTCACAATCACCGGTAGAGGTATAGGAAGCTCGGGTTCCTTGGTACCTTTGCCACTGCGAGTGGTGATTGCTTTCATCTCCCCTCTTGGATTCGCAACGGTGTTACTCGGAAGAGTACCCGAAGAAGAGGGTTGATTACCTTGGAAAAAACTAGCCATCATGTTCTTCAAGTCATTCGTTTGACTATCCAACGTGTTTCTCATATCAGCTCTCAGATCGTTCCCTTGTTTGACCAGGTCTGCTTTTAAGTTGAGCACTTCCCGCTGAAGATTTCCCACTATCACATCGTTAGTCCTCATGTAGGTTTCCACTTCTTGGTGTAAAGCGGTGGGTTGGTTGGGAGGAGCATTGTATGCGGGTGGTTGATAAGCAGGTTGCTGGTAAACTTGGTTGTTTCGTTGAGGTGGTTGTTGCTGTTTGTGAGGTGGGATGTATGGTGTACGAGGTTGTTGTTGTTGTTGAGGAGGGCGATTGAGGTTTTGTAGTTGGTTTGGGTTGTTTGGAGGAAAACCGGGTGGTGAGAGGTAGTTGTTGGAGCGGTAGCTAAGCAAATTACGGTCACCTTGAGGTCTAGCTTGATAAGCAGGTTGAGGATAGGTGCCATAAGCTGCATTCACATTTTCAGAAGGGTAGTCTTGGGTGGCAGTACAAGTGGTGTAAGAGTGAGGACCCCCGCATATCTCGCATGGTTGGCTAACAACATTGACTTGAGCGTCTTTAGCGTTTCTAGCGTTGATGATGTTGGTGTTGCTGGCGGTTTGGGTAGCAAGCGATTCAAGAAGCGCAATGATTTTGTCAAGTCGCTTGTCGCTGTCACTAGTACTAGCACTAGCGACATTGGTCCGAACACTCTTGGTTTGCACATGAGACTTATTCTCAATGATATCCCAAGCAGCATTGGAAGTCTTAGCCAAAGATGACCCCCCGAGGCACTGTTTAGTGAATCTTGGTCATTCATGCTTAAACCATTATAAAAAGTGTTAATTTGATGCACTTTGGTAAAACCATGTTGTGGGCATTTTCTCAAAAGGTCTTTGAAACGATCCCAAGATTCACTAAACGACTCATCGTACTTTTGTTCAAAATTTATGATTTCATTCCGCAAAGCGGTAGTACGAGAGGGTGGGAAAAAGTAATTGATAAACTTGGTCTCCAAATCCGTCCACGAGAGAATACTCTGTGGAGGTTCCTTAGCAAGCCAATGCCGGGCTTGTCCCTCTAAAGAAAAGGGAAAAAGTTGTAGACGGATTACCTCTTGTGGAACACCATTGAACTTGACCGTATTAGTGAGTTGTAAGAATCTCTTGATGTGGTCATGTGGATCATCAATAGTACGCCCCAAGAATGGTTGAGCAGAGACCATCTGGATAAAGCCTGATTTGAGCTCTAAATTGTTGGCTGCAATCGCTGGTATAACAATTGGATCAGTGTTGCCATCTACATGAGCTTGCAGAAGTTCAATCATCGGGCGATTATCCGGTAGAGGCTCATTGTTGTTGTGGTTGTTATTATTGTTGTTGAAAGGTGGGTTGTTGTTGTTATTATTGTTGTTTTGAGGTGGGTTATTGTTGTTGTTTTGTACACCCGCCATGTCTAAGTCTTCGAGAGGCTCGGGCTCTTGATAAGACGTGGATCGAGTGCGCATACACCTGCAAAAGAACTAACAAGGCAAAATAAAGCAAAAATATTTTTGGTTTTTATGTTTTTTTTTAATTTTAGGATTTTTGAAAATTTTATATTTTCTTTAGGGTTTTTGAAAATTTTATGAAAAAGTAACGTTCACGGGGAACGGATCCCAAAATCCAAGTTCTCACAAAAAACTGTTGATCTTAACGAGAAGAGCCGGCAGCGGCGCCATTTAATACTTTTATTTTGTATGGGGGTTCTATATTCTCTCGGTATCCTCTCGAATTGATCTTGGTTCTAAGTGGAATGATTGTTCTTGGTTACTAAAAAGGGGAGTGGTTTTCTATTCTACTAAAGGTTTAAATGCACTAAAATGTAAACTTAAATTTAAAAGCAATTAAATTAATAACAATTAATAACACTTGGATTAAAATATAAAATAAAAATGAAGAACAGTAAGAACAGTAAGTAAGACTTAAAAATGCTCAAAAGAAGATTGATTCGGAAGTTTGACCTTGATTCGGAACTATTGATCCGGAACTTTTCACCCGGAAGTTTATCTGGAACTTTCACCCGGAACTTTGTTCGGAAGTTGATCCGGAAGATTTGGCTCGGAAGTTAATTCGGAACTTTACTCCGAACCTTCACTCGGAAGTTCATCCGGAACTTTACTTGGACCCTTCACTCGGAACTTTACTCGGAACCTTCACTCGGAAGTTCATCCGGAAGTTGGTTCGGAAGTTTATCCGGAACTTTCGTCCGGAACTTTTGACTCGGAAGTTTATTCGGAAGATTTGGACAGAACATTCATCCGGAACTTTTTAACTGACTCGGAACTTTTTAACATAAATTTATTCGGAACTTATAAAAACTCATTCGGAACTTTTAAAAAGAAAACTCATTCGGAACTTATTAACTCATGCGGAACTTAGTGTTCATCCGGAACTTTTGTTCATCCGGAACCTGGGAATGCTCAAGAACAGTACTTTTACCAAAGAACAGGGAAATCGATTTTAAGCCAAAAATCACCAAGTTTTTCACCAAAACTTAAATAAAGCTAAACACAAATGACATACTAACCAATAACAACAAATCCCATCAATAAAAACGCAAATTCAACAACTTTTTAAAATCAAAACTCAACCAAATAAGAACTTAAGAACTTGAAATAAAAGATGATGATGAACAAGATGAAATGGAAAGATTGATATATTGAATGATTAAGGTTTTAACAAACAAAAGATGAAGATTAAATTACAAGATTGAAAAACAAGAATCAAAATCACCAAACACCCTAGTGGTGTTGGTGATACCTACTAACAGAAAGGGAGAAAAAGAAGGAGAAAACAAAAAACTGAATGAAAAGTGTGAGGGGAATTCCTTATATAGGTGTCCCCTTTGGTTGGTGAGTGGGCTTTCTCCCGTTCTTCTCGTCTTCTCGTCTTTTCAGAAAAGTTGACGTTTTCGATTCTGATTCGGGATTTGTCGTCGATTAAATTCAACTCGTCTTTTAATTTCTTCGTTTAATAGACTTGAGTTTCTTCGACTTATGTAAATCTTCCATCTTTGGTCCTTTTCTTCGATAAATCGTCAAATAGGCCCAGTGACTTCAAATCTTTTGCATCTCTTGGACAATAGACTTCGTCTTGAGTCTTTTTCTTCCATAAAACCCGTGCAATCCTATGTTTTCTTCAATATTTATCCGGTTGGCTCTGAAAACACAATAAACACAAAAACCACGCATAATTCCAAACAAATGATATTAAATACGTGTTTTGGTCTTGTTTTAGTCAGAATTAAGTGGAAAAAGGATGGGTGTTTACACACCTATCATTGTATAGTCTATGTTTTGTGTTTTTGATGTAATTGCAGGTTAATAGGAAAAGATGAAAGAGGTTACAATGATAGTGGAAAGCATGAACTGGTCAAAATTGTGAGGTACCGTTATAACTCCAAGTACCGCTAGCACAAATTCAAGTACCGCTTATGTTCCATGTACCGCTACATGTCCATTGTACCGTTAAGGGTCTCGGTTGTAAATTTGGCGGTTTCTTCGTGCTTGAGTTTGTTATTTACTTAAATACTTACTCCAATTATACAATTGATTCACCTAATATTTTATTTTTATCTCTTGATTCTATAACCTTCTCTCTAATTTTTCGATCATCAAAAATACTAATGGCTGCTTTATAAATGATCTCTAAGCATAATTTGGTTTCGAATCTTGCTACGAATGATGACTCTTTTGGTTTCCATGAGATTCTTGGTTTCTTATCTCGAAGTCATGTTCGTTTTGCACTCACTATAAGTCTAGTTGTCTCTATTTCCATTGTTGAACAATTTTGGAATACTACTGTGTTAGGTACTTGTTTAATCAACCTTGCATTAAGGCTAGGGTGAATCATAGAAATATATATGTAACTGAGGTACTGCTAAGGGCAAGTTTGAGATTAAATGATGAAAATGGACTTAGTATGCTTAATAATATGAGATTCATGATGGCCTTGCAGCCATGAGCTATGGAGGTGGTAGGGAAAGTCTTACTTTCTTTAAAGCTTTATTTTCACCTCGATGGAAATTGCCTTTTCATGCTATTATTCACTGTTTAAGCTCTAAAAGTACATCTTTTGATCAAATTCATGCTGCATTGGCATCATCTTGTATTTGTCTAGCAAATAACAGAGTTTTCAATTTTTCAAAATTAATTTTTGAAGGCATGACTAGGAATTTGGAAGGAACTAAAAAGTTTTTGATGTATCCTAGATTCATTCAGACTTTAGTTAGTGACCAAATACCTAACCTACCAGAGTTAACTGATACTTGGGATGTTCCTACATTCACAAAGAGAACCTTCTCTTTCTTGACCAAACAAGGCAATGCCTTTACAGGAACAGTTACACCATTGTTTGCTCATATGTTAGCCCAACCTGCCAATCAAGAAGGTGAGGAACCTAGCAATGCTAGTTCTTCTCAGCAAACTCCTTCTCACCAGAGTTCCCATTCCCTAGAAGATTCACAATCTTTTTCTCACAATGTTGGTGCTCCACCAAACAGTGATGAGATGATCCATTCACCTGCTGCTTCTATTGCTGCTAGTGGTTCCCCACAAGCACAAGCACCAGAGGTGGTGGATGTTGCAAATTTAACTGCTTTGTGTACTAGTTTGTCCCAACAGGTACATGTGTTGCAGAAAGAAAAGCTTGTTCAAGACAAGAAAATTGCTGAATTGGAAGCTAGCCTAATCAAGTTGAGGAACATAGTATCACCTTGGATGAGGCAACATAGATCTATTCAGAAGGCTGCACTCAAGAAGCAAAGATTCAGGAACCACAAGAAAAGGCAACTGAATGCAACCAAACAGGGGAGGAATTATGAAGAACAACCACCTTCTTCTGATAATCAGACAAGGATCTCTGGAAATGACATCAATGTTGAGCTGGATGAAGATGTCATGGGTACTTATAAAGATGGAACTGGTTTAGAGACTGGTATGGATGGACCTTCAAATATGGAGATTCAACAGGAAGAACCACAACCTACTCATGAGGAGCCATAAGTTGAAGAAATGATGGTAACTCAGCCAGCACGACCACCTCAATCACCACTTCAAGTGAATTGGAGTACTTTCTATGAGAAGTCGGAGGAAATTAACATTTAATTTCCTATATATTCAACTCCACCACCACAAAGACAAGTATGGTTTCAAAAGAATTAGACTTTGCAAGTACTGTCTAGATCAAGAATGAGCAATGGATCAGACAAGACTGAAGAGGTGCAAGTTGAAATGATGGCTTCTATGGAAGAAAGGGTATCTGGGGATACACAAGTGATTGAAGAAACAAGTGTGTCTAATACTGGTGAAATCAACATTGTTGAAGATCCAAGTACTGCTAAGCCAACTAAGCCGACTGCAAGTATTGCTGACATTGTTGAAGACCCAAGTACTGCTAAGCCAACTAAGCCGATTGCAAGTACCGCTGGTGATCATCCTTCACTAGAAAGTCAAACTCCTTTTGGAGAGGATGAGACTTTAGCCCAATTACTGCTTGACTTAAGAAAGAAGAATTCAGTTGAGAAGACCAAACAAGCAGAGGCAGAGAAAAATACACAACAAGAAGTTCTTGCAAAAAAGGATCAAATTCAAGGTAAGAAAGTTCAAGCTTCACACCCCACTAAAGGTATAGTTATTCAACAGCAAGTTGATGAGGAAAGACCTTCCAAGCTGAAGAATAAGCTACCTAAAATTAATCCAAAGGATAAGGGGAAGAATCAAATATTGTCAGAATCTGAGAATAAAATTGATTCAGATAATGATATAAGCAAAGTCATGTACAGATTTAATCAATTGGACCATGATGAGGAATATGCTTTCAGAATGCAAGCACAAATTCGTGAAGAAGAATTACAAGAAGAACTTGCAGCAAAGCAGTATTTTCTAGAAGCTAAGAGAATACAGCAAGAATGGAACATACAAGAGTATGATAGGATTCAAGCTGAATTACATGCAAGTGAGCTTCTTGCAGACTCATTAATAGCTAAAGAGAGAGATGCTTATGATGAAGAAGAAAAATCAAAGTTGATTGATGATCTGGTAAGGGAGCAACAAAGATTCTTTGTTGAAAAGAGAAGAAGAGAAAAGATTAAGCCTCAAACTACTATGTAGATTAGGAATCAAATGATGAATTTTCTTAAGAGAGTTAAGGGTTTTACTCATATTCAGCTGGTCAAGAAATTTTTTGAAGAAATCTAGACTTTGTATGAGCAAAATAAGAGAACTAAATTGAATTTTGTTGAGATTGGATCTGAAGCCGAGAATGGATGTTGAAGAGATTAAAAGACATCTGCAACAACAAAGACAAATTGGAAGTACTCCTAGAATTGAGCCAAGTACTGCTGAACCTACAAATACATCTCTAACTATCAAGACCACTTATGTGAGGAAGAATAGAAAGGAGAAGGTAAGTTCAAGGGAGGAAGAGACTGCTCAAAGAATGAATGAAGGAGTTAAAGTTCAAGATATTGCTCAAACTGAAAATGTACAAGCAATACATACACAGTCAACAATACATACTGAAGAGACGGTACATACAAACTTGGAAGAGAGTTCAACAGAACTGGAGGGAACCTCCAAGGGTGTTAAAAGGAAAAAGGTCAACAAAGACAAAGAAGAAAGCCAAAAGGGCTAAATCAACAGCAGAAGATAGTGATGATGATGAGAGCTTGAAGAAGTACTTGAAGATTGTAAAATTTGAAGATCAATGTATTGATACAGAGATTTTTGGAAAGAGATCATCTATTGTTAGATGGATTTACTCCATGGATCAAGGACTTGAAGATCATGGAATTCAAAGAACTGATGGCACAACAAGGATATTCAGACTTTTGGAGGATATTCTTCACATTCTTGACAGACAAGATATTCAGGATCTTTTCAGGTTAGTTCAAGAAGCCAGTACAGGTAAAAATGAAGTATCACTATTATATAGGTAATTTCTCTTTATGTATGAGCCACACAACTGTGATCAAGAAATGTTGAAGGAATTAAAGAATCAGTTTCCTAGTTACTGGAGATATTATAGGTCACGCGGATTGCATATTTTGGATATAGATGATGTTACATACTATATGCTGCAAGAGAAGACTTAACCTTTCAAAATAAGATTGTTGGAAAGGATGTTAGAACAACAATTGGAAGTTACAGAAGAATCTGTTGATGCTTTGGAGTTGATGAGAATGGTTAAACAACAAATCAAGGATTTGGAAAATGAGGAAGAAGCTGAGAAAGAGCCTTAAGTGTTTGACTTTCGGCCACACTTCACAAATGGTTCTCAGTTCACCATGTCTAACACACATAAGAACTGGCTAGTCCATAAGCAAACGGTTTATGGTAAAGACTTCTCAAATCCGTTGAAAGCTGAAAGTTTGCTAAAAACTATATGGTTCTAACTCACCTTGTTTCGAGACAAAGAGTTGGCTAGTCCTAGACAAACGGTACTAGGTAAAGACTTCATCAAATCCATTGATGGTTGAAAATTTACCAAAAATTGTAAGGTTATCAATACACCTTATTCTTTATGAATAAAGTATTGGCTATTCCAGAGTGTACGGCTAACTGGTAAATAATTTATCAAATCCGTTGATAGCTGGTGATTTGCTAAAAATCATGAAGCCAATACAGATTGGTTTTTATTGTTAACTGTTTTATTTCAGGTATGAAGATTGCAAGCAAAGAAGTATTCAAAGAAGAAAATACTTAGAAGGTTTTGTCTCATCAAATCAAGACTGAAGTTCATGATTCAGAGTTCACAGATTTAACTCAAGAAGACACTTATTGATGCTGCAAAGTTAAATGAATGTTTAGAAGACACAAAGAAGATCATAGTTTGAAGACAAAGATGATATTCATGATGTTTGAAGATTATCTTATCAGAAGAAGATCTACATTGAAGTGTTTGGCTACATTCAGTTGGATACAAATACAAATTACCAAGTTTAATCCAAGGATGAAGGAAAGACCGAAGACATGTATTTTAAATACATCCAGTACAAGAGAAACAAGAAGACAACAAGTTATCATTCTTGTTTAGGGGAGGATTGTTGGGAATTATTTGTTAAGTGTCAAGTACCGTCAGTGTAATTTAAGTACTGTTAGTATTATGCAAGTACCGTTAGTGTTAACGCGGTACATAGTAAGTACTGCTACTTATAAAGTAAGAACTGCTATATTGATTAAGACGAATATATCTTTGTATAAGATATGTCATAGTTATAGTTAGAGTATATCTTATGTGATATACTTAAATAGTTAGAATATTGATAATATATCGTCTATGGTATAGTTATCTTTATAGAATATTCTAAGGTTTCTAGGATTCCTTACTCTATAAAAGGAACATAGGTACAATGTCTTTTATGTGCCTCATTCAAGTCGATTAATAAGAGAATCGAATAGTTAAAAGTAATTCTGTTCTTCTGTGCTTTATAAGTTAGATTTCGCATAACTTATTTAGTGTGAGTAAGAGTTCTCAAAGTGTTTTAGTTTGATTACAAACTACTATACTAGTTCTTAACAGAATATAGATCCAATCAAAGGGATCAACATTTATATAGGGAACTTTAAAACGCGAAAGTCTTAACTCTTACGGGTTAAGAACAAGAACATTTTGCAAGTTTCTATAATTGATCCTAGAAAGTCGTTTATCAAGGGAACTTTAAAATGCGAATTCTAAACTTGAAAAAGTCTAAGAAGTTGCAAGATCCTATAGATGACTTGAAACGCAAAACTTTAATTTAATAGGCTAAGCATCCATGAGTCTCATTCCTTGAGATTTTAAATTGTGGAGAACGAGAGATGATAGAGTCAATTATAAGTTTGGTATTCTTTCATGAATTTATGTGAGTTAATTATGAGCTTTTTCTCCCATCGCTTGTTAATAAATATAATTGCAATACGTAAGGTTGTTCTATTTGAAAAGTTACTTAGCTTCTAGCACAAGATCGTTTAAAAGTTGATCGGTATTAATTAGAGTTCATAGCGAAGGCATAACTTATTGAAGCGGGATGCGAAGATTGGCGAGTCCGAAAAGGCCCTAACAAGGCATGAGGGCTACATTTTGTTGCTAAAGATCCAAAGTGATGTGAAGAATCATTTATCAAAAATCAATATGAAGGATCGAGACACACGACGAAAAGCAAATACTCCCCTAAAGATCATGGAGAAGTCTATCCGAAAAGACCCTAGCAAGGTATGAGGATAAATAGATCCAAGTCCTAAAAGGAGGCGGATCGTTGTATATCAAAATTGTTGATCCCAAACTTAGATCGATTTAGCTTGTGTAAACGAGATTAGATCAAGTTATACACGTAGAGAAACTTTGTTTATGTATGAAACAATTTAAGTGTTATGCGGAATTAACACTTAAACAAGAACACAAACAGATGCAAAACAAACTTTCACTTGATTGATAATAACGAACTTGCTTACAATGAAAGTGTTTAAACGTATGAAAACTTATTATGAAACATAACCTAAAGGCCTTCTTCTATAGACATAAGAAGCCTTGTACAAGAGTCTACGTATCAACTATTCTAGGTAAAGATAATTATAGAAAATACAATGTTGATCCTATCTTTACTAGAAACAAACTAGAAACATAATACGCGTAGACCATATCTTTCTATCAGTGCTTGTCTTCAACCTATCAACGCTTGACTTCTTCCTGTCAACGCTTGATCTGTCCGCGTTTGTTTTCTTCTTATCAACGCTTGTTTTCCTCCTGTCAGCGCTCAAGTGGACTGGCTACATTTTATTCCCAACAATCCTCCCCTAAACTTGATATCTACTCTAGTAATCAAGTTTCTAAATAAAAATTAAGAACTAGGAGGAATCTTACAAATCTTATCATATTTGTAATAAACATGCCTAATCAAATCTTTGGCCACGTCACTTGAATAGTCAATCTCCAGCTGTGTTGTCTTCATCTTCTCCAAAACTTCTTTGGACATGGGATACTGACCATCTACAAGAAGATACTCAGCAAACTTTGTAGAGCTCAAGTAGTACACACCAACAGCTGAATACAAACTCCATTGAAGACCACTGATATCATCCTCAAGATCCTTTCAAACAGTAGGATCTTCTTCTTTTGGTCCACACATTCTCTTGAATGTTGACCAAAGTTTTATTCCATTGACTGAAGTAGGAGCTTCAGTCTCATACTTGGCCTCCAACAACCTCCAAAGGTCTACCAAGTCTTCTTTATCCATACTTGCAAAGAGAGATATAAGAGTAGTAAATGTGTGTACCTCTTTCCCATACCTGTCAATCTTCCAAAACCCACTTGCATCTTCTTCATAGCTTATGATAGGGTTTTTGGCATCAAGAGGTAACACTTGTACCATATCTGAAGCTTCCATGGGTGAGAGCTTAATGCTCCTTCTTATAACAGCTTCACCGGGATTCAATTTATCCTTATCTTTAGGGAACTCAAGTGGAACTCCCTTCTTCAAAGGCCTTGGAACAATCATTGCCTTCTGAATCTCCATCTCTTCTGCAAGTTCTTCTTTCCTTTCATCTGAAAGAAGTCTCAGAGTGTTCATTTCCTGCACTTTTGCCCAAATGGGATAAGCCTTATACTCCAATTCTTGAAAAGATAATCCCTGCAATTTCTTGAAGGTCCATCCAGTTCCATGACATCTGAGTAACATATAGTAAAGCTCTCTTCTATCCCTCTTCAGCAGTGAGAAAACATTGCTAGCCTTGTGTTTCAAAATTACCTTGCAGACACTTTGAACTCTTAGAAGAATCTCCAATCCCCAAATCTGGTCTGAAATTGTCAAATCTGGATTCTCCATAATCCTATTCTCCCAAGCATGGTACATCTGAACAACTTCTGGCATATCAAAGTCTACTTGCAATTTTAACTCTCTAAGCTTCCCCCTTGCCAAGTCATCACCATATTCAAGTCTTTCTGGTTGTTCAATTATCATCACACTTGAATCTGAACTTTCTTCATCACTTCCTTCTTGTTCCTCAGAAGTGACAACAAATGGTGATTCACCAACCTTCTTACTTTCTTGTTCCATGAGTTGTGCAGCCAACCTTGAATCAAACTCTACCTGTGCTGCATCCTTTGGAACTTCTACTTCTACCATAATTCCTTTACCCTTATCTAATGGATCAATGATGGGTAAGGATGATGGTAATACCTATGACGACACTTCTTTGATGATAGCTGATGACTGGAATACATCAACCATATCTGCAGGTCTGTCAATGCTCAAATTCCTTGTATCAGCGCCCAAATTACTCTTGTCAGCGCTGTGTCAGCGTTCAAATTTTGCTTGTCAACGCCCAACTTACTTGTCTCAGTGTCTCTTGTAAATTGCTCTAACATAGCTGTAAAAGACAAGTTTTAATTTGTAGGAGTAACCAGAGATCTATCAAAACCTGGTTGCTTCTTCAATGCAGTGAGGGCTTCAGCAACACCCAAAGATTCTCCATCATGTGAGCCTTTATCACTCACATTAATCTGCTCATCCTCCCCTTTGGAAGATTCCTCCATCCCACGCTTAGTGCTAGCATTCTCCAAAATGACAATCCTCTCCCTCAATTGCTTGAGTTCAAGGCCTTGTGTACTGACTGTTTGTACCAGGTCTGCATTTTGCTTTTGCAAGCTAATGCAGACAGCCGTCAATTCCATCAATGTGTATGGTTCCAATCTGCCCTCCTCTAAAATGGGTATTTGACCTCCCAAGTTAGAGTCATGGGGCATGGATGAGGTCTTAAAGATGTTAGGACTGTCTTGGCCTGCATCTAAGCCAGAACCAATAGTCCTACCCTCATCCATAGCACCAACCACACTTGTGGTGATGGTTCTCTCTGCTACATGGCTAGGAACACTAGAGGAGAACACTCTAGTAGTCCTTGGGCGTTTTTGCAACCTATATTGAGGTGGGGTAGAAGATGATGTAGATTGGGTGGATGTGGGAAGGTTAAGGGGTGTTTGGGTCTGTGAAGGAAAGGTGTCAACGTCTGGATTACTTGTGTCAACGCCAACATTTAAGGTGTCAGCGTTGAAGGGTTCTTGGTCAATTTCCATGTGTTGAGGTGAAGGCAAAGGTTCTGGTATGGGGTCAAGTTGTGGTTGTGGGTCTGGTTGGGGTTGTGCTGCTGCAATAACAGCAAGCATAGCTGGGGTGAGGGGTAATTCACGGTGAGGGGGTGAATTCATCTTGGTAAAAATAGCTTTCTTTTGCACAGGGATCTCATAAAAATCATCATGATCCCTTGTGCAGTAATTTTGCACATCAAAAACCATTTGCAAAAATCTGGGATAAGCGAAAGTCATCTTATTCCCTTTGTTTTTACACATGCCATCAAAAATCATTTTGGAATAATTAAACTTTTGCCCATTTGCAATGCACACAATTGCACTAGCAATTGATCTATTAATTTCATTGTGTGCAGTACACTTGGGACTCAAACATTGTAGGATGACATGTATGAGGTACTTCCAGGCTGGGGGAAACTCTTGTTTATGATATTTGTTTAAAGTGCCCTCATCAGGGAAAGGATAACCCAAAGCCCGAAGTCCTTGTTCTATTTCATTTATGGGAAGGGTAGTTATACCATCTGCATCATCAAGATGCAAAGTGTCACACCCCCAATTTATCAGAGTAAGGCAACGCAATGGGGTGCGATGGTCATGACTATCAGAAGACATAGATACAAAGAACGACTATTTAAAAGACGTTTTAATTTAGTTAAAAGCATAAAACTTGTTCGGAAGCGAATTACACAGGATCATAATAAAACATTATTTAAAAAAACTTTAGCATTGAACTAATATCCATACACTAGTCACAACCATTTTCATTTAAAAATCTCCCATGCATAACCACGTCACTCCTCCGTCTTGATACCTGAGAAAAACATTGCTAAAGCGTCAACACAAAGGTTGGTGAGTTCATAGGTTTAAGTTTAAATAGTGTGATGAACCATAAGATTTTCAAGGCAACCAACATATAATCTTATAACAAATACAAGATTATAATCAAAAGTATACGTTTCAACAACCTACGTCTAAGCTCATGACACCGAAGCGTTAACCAACCAACAAGATATAATGAGAGCCCGAGCAAATGCCTATCCCAAAGCATTCGTAACGACTCAAATGTAAGTGTATCTAATTTGGTCACACAATCAACATTAGATAGGGAGGTCAATCCCAATAGATCTATCCATAACATTCGCGCTTACACAAAGTAATTAACGGTTCATGATAGTGGGCTAAAGCATCTAGGGATATCGCTACTTAGACATCATGTAGGCAAACGTATCAAGTTTTAGCACTCATGTTCATCCGTTTAAAACAAGCAATGTTCTCACCCCAAAATAGTTAAAACAATTAAAAGTGGGGCTATGAAACTCACCTCGAAGTAACAGCAACGGTTATAATTAGCACAATAATAGCTCGAAACAATCCGCAATCTAAATTAAATAAAGTATGTATTATTATACAAGCATAACGACAATAAACATAACATTTAGTCCCCTAGTATGTGCTTGAGTTTTTGAATAAATCGATAATTTTTAATACTTGTGAAGGTTTAACGTGTTAATAAAAGTGTAGTCATTTAATCGGGATATATTTAGCAATATTAAACTCGTCGAAATAGTTTATTTAGTTGAGTCATTTAATAAGTCAAATATCCTAAATGCATTTTATATTTTTATTATAAAAATATATTAAATAAGTTTAATAATTAAAGTTTTTAAAATAATTAGAACTTTAAGAGTATATGTATATGTAATTCAAAAAATATATAAGGTTTTGTAAAGAGATGGAAATTATGTCGGATGTTAGGTAACATACGACAAGATATGATAATGAAAATTCAATACCAGCGTGTGTTACATTTCTTTTTCTTATTCTTGGTGTAAACGAATGGTATCGACGTTTTTTTTTCGAAGCAAATGGCGGGCTCGTTACTAGCTCGCTGAGTAAACGGAAAGTATCTTTGGGTAGCTAGCCGGGTGGTCTTCAGGTCGGTGTTTAGAGTTTTATAAACCGAAGTCATTTGATGGGTTAAAATCATGTTCGAAGTAGGTGTCGTGAAACTGTTTTAAAAGAAAAGTGGTTAACGAGTCATTTTCGATCTCGTCTACGGTTCTCGATAATGACTTTTGGATCGAACGAAAAGTCTGACTGTGTAGACTGCATGGCCGCCTACAACTTCCGTCATGCGACCGTCTCGGGGCAAGGTCGTTTTGAGTGTGAAATATGGTGTCAAATGTGATGGGTCTCGGCTGAGTTTCAAGTACAAACAACAAATCCTTTCTGTTTTGACGTGTCCCAAACACTCATTTTCAAATGCAAACCACGAGTTCGTTACTTATCCGATTTAGACAATTCTTTCCTATAGACAAACCCCACACTTGCAAGTTTTATAAACAACAAGTTTCTGGCTTTTAAGATTTAATTTAGTGTTTGCAGTAAATCACCAAAGATAGTGTTCTACACAACAATCTTCATTCTACTCGTTTAAAACACAGATTTTTGACGCACATTTTGAACACAAAATTACAGATTTGTTATTTGGATTTCCCGACTCGTCGCAAGGTACTAGAAGCAACTCTTATGTACACACACTACTCACATACTAAGTTAAAGAGTAGTAAATGCCGAAATTCCATTTGATGAGTTTTTATACGTGTTCCTCATAGAGCTCTAAAACATCAGGTATCATGTTATGTTTATAGAAAAACATGTTTCTTTGTTTTTAAAATTTACAAGCACAAACTAGTGACTATACTAAGCGCATATAAAGTTTACAAGAAGAGATTTGAAGCTTACGATAACTTGAATGCATGAGAGCGGGTGAACAAGAATGCGAAAACCCTAAACCAAATGTAACTCCATCTAGAAAAACGTAGCTTCCATGAAAGCTTTTCTCCCCTTTTATATTTGAATATCTTATCTTGTTTATGGTTCTTATAGTTGTTTTTGAATTCCAGGAAGAAACAAAGGGATGTGGGCTTATTTGAAGGTTTGTGTATTACATGCGACTAACTATAAGAGGAACACAAATGGAAGTGGGTTCCTCCGTTTGTTTGGTACTGTGACATCAAAAGAGAGTAGGGTTTATATAAATGAAAGTTTTGGGGTTTGTAACTTACTAGTTTTCTTGGTTTCTTGATCTAGTTCATGTGGAACGAGCCTTGTGACTGAATTGGTTAGATTTTGGAGTATTAAGGAGACAAGAAAGTACAATAGTTGTTTACCC
The DNA here is from genome assembly GCA_025667525.1 of Glebionis coronaria. Taxonomy (NCBI): domain Eukaryota; kingdom Viridiplantae; phylum Streptophyta; class Magnoliopsida; order Asterales; family Asteraceae; genus Glebionis; species Glebionis coronaria. Next base: position 179,001,998 of record CM046874.1, read on the forward strand.
AAGAAGAAGTCATGTGGGTTGTAGAAAGGACAGTACTAGGATGTAAGGTTTTAGTAGTTGACTTTTGTATATAGCATGGGTAAAGGAAATAACACAGAAGTTGACGGTGAAGGTTTGTGTTCGACTGACAAAAGAAAAGTGATTAATAGTACTAGTAGTCTTTTCATTATTTTTCTTTTGTATTAGTAACAAACATTTAGTGTATTAGTTTCACAAGTTTTGTAGTAGAACTTTAAATAAAATGTTAGTTATTAAGAAGTATTTATGTAGTGCTAGATAAAAATATATCGCGTTTTAAAAAGCAAATTTATAATTGTCGAATCATAGTTTAGCGTAAGATGGTTCACGCACACGTAAGGTGGCTAGCATTCAGTTTATCATACAACATAATAGAATAAAATATACAAAGAAAAATGATTCCAAGAGGTGTTCATAAAAGTTTTATTAATACACGATTTAGGCGGAAACAATCGGGAATTTCAATAGACACGCAAGTCTAATCCGTACACGTTGCGTTTAACATTAAAATAGATAGTTCAAAATTCGCGATTGTTACATTCGATATCCGTTAAATTGAGTATTTGTCCTCAAAACTCACATGTCGATGTTGTTACCAAAACAAGAGGTAACCTAAATTTTATCTACATCTCTTGGCGTTCACCGCTTTCGTTTTTCATTAGTTTTTTGTTAAGATTAAAATTTCTATAATCTTATTAGGGTTAGAGCGAATAAATCTTCCTTTCGATTGTACATGATTTTATAGCATCCATTAATGCTTATAGTAGTAAGTATTTTCTCGTACATCGAGTTTCTCGATGGCGTTGGTTTCGTGAAATGAGCTTTCTCATTAATAATTTTTCGTGCCGTTTCGGGTATTACTCCTACTTTAAAAGGTCGCGTGTTCTTCGTATAGATGCCTATAGTTGTGCTAATATTAATCTTGAGTATTTAACCTAACTAATCCTAAGGATAACATCGCACATTTGAAAGTCGTTCCACGTTGTTTGGTTAATTCCCTTCACCTTGACCGTCTACTTGGTAGTGATAAGTAGTGTATGCGTCAAGGTTTCTTGAATCGGTTTTCGGAAAATCTAGGACGAATCGTCGTCCTAACACATGATGGTTAAGACATTTCTACCTTCTAGGTGACATTTCCTTTTTAGATGATCTCGTAAATCAATTTGTGATCCGTGAGGGTTCATATTTTATAGACACAATAGTTTATATATTTCTTAGTTTTATGAGCATGGTGTTTTGCTCAAATTAAAGCAAAATAGATTTTTGTCCGGGTGGTCTCGATATCCAATTTCTTATACACAAGAGTATGCTTATCTCGACCCAATTGTTTCTTAACATTGGTTAAGTTACGGCGATGTCTCGATACCCGTTAAATTTGGGTTTTCCTCACTTGGGCGTTTCATCGTTTTTATGACCAAATTGTTTTATTGATTTTTACTATTATATAGTAGTATTGCGATATCCGTTAAATTTGAGTTTCACTCAAATGGTGTCTCGTCCTTCAAATTATTATTTAGATTTTGGATCAATGTCTTAGCTTTTCCGACTCAAGTCCTTTTTGATTTAACCGTCGTAGAAAATAGCGCTCTTAGTATCTCTCGCGTCATACCCGCTCTTGTATGTCGTAGCGGCGAAGAAAATAGTCGTAATAGATCCACTTGTATTGCGTACTCGGTGTTTTTATTTAACCGAGGGTATAGGAATATCTGACGTTCAAAACATAAAATAATTTATTTTTTTGACAAGTAAAGTGAATTTAGAAGTTTTCAAGTATCACTAAAATATTTCATTTCTACGACGACTACTATGAGCATACTCGCGTTCGACCACGGTCATATGTAGTTGATCAGGCTACGTATGTCTCGGGACCAACGGTTGCATCCTCCTTTTCATCATAATTTAACTCTTTGAGGTTGTAATTTATATATTGGTAATCCATACTTCATTTCATTCGTTACCATTATTCACTTTCAAAATCGGCACATTAGTCCATAGTTCATTTTATTTGTTATCATTGCTCACTTGTAACAATCAACAAAATAATTTACATACTTATTTGTACTAGTTCTTGTCAAGTTTATCAATAATTTAGGTCTTCCAAATCAAGTTGTTCGTAAAATAGATTTTTCCAAAACTTTACATGGTAGTCCTTACTAAAAATGTTTCAACATTAGTCGCGGTGTTTTATACATTAAGTTGGTCGTCACGCCAGATTTTCTAAAACTTAGCATGATAGTCTATATTAAAATATTTCGTCATCAATCGTGTAGTTTTTGTCAGTAATAACTTTACTGATTTTACCAAAACGTTTTATCAAAATTTCTAACATTCTTACTAATAAAGTTTTCGGTGATGGTTCCTTCAAAGTATTTTTTTTTTACATTTTTATAATATTTTCCAAAAATATTTTATAAATCTCATTCTAAAAAAATAAAAATTATTTGATTAATTTTTTTTCCGACATATATAAAAAATATGGTAGGATAAAAACCATTTCTTAAGTAAAAGCTTTATAAGATCTAAAAGATAACTTTTAAAAATGTCTGGAAACAATTAAATAAAAGTTTTTAAGGTACGTTACATAACCTAATTTTTGTTGGTGGTGACATTGACAGATGTCGAGTCACTTGATCTTCATAAAATAAGTTATTTAATCAGTCACTCAATTCTATCACAAAGTTTTCGAGAGCTTCGATCATGCTTTATTACATATCTAACACTTCGGTCAATTTGTTTTTATCTCAAAATTGTTCAATTTATTTAATCCAATCAACTAGTCAATTCCATCACAAGAATTTCATCACAAAAATTGTTCATTTTGTTTTTATCTGTCATTTGTTCATAATCATTCTATAGACTTTTTATGTTCGACAAGCGCTATTAGGATTTCTTAGAAGTGACCACAATTCACATCTAGGGTTCTCAAGCTTTGCGACATGCGATAATCCATTTAAAATGGCAAAATCCGAGTTCTTCCTTTAATATTAGATGTATATCTTAATTTGTAAATTTATAATAGCTTCTTAGCAACTTAGTTGCAAACCAATGAACTAGAACTTTTAGATCCGTCTTTGTACAATTTCTCCAACATAAATTTCTCCTTGACATGCATTCGACTTACGCATCGCCATATTTCCGGATAGTTTTTATATTTTTGTAATACTAATTTATGTTTGTTCCTTATGATATAATACTTTGTGGAGTATTACAGGAGTAATACTTTGTATAGAGTGTTTATCATCGTATGTTATATAAAAATAGAGACGACGACTTTAACTATTTTAGTGTTCGCACACCATACAACTAATGGTACTAATGCATCGTTTAGTCAAACGTCAATAAGGTAATCACCTTGTCAGATCATGTAAGTCTTATCCATCCCCGAGGAAATTCACTAAAAATCTTAAGCTGCGTTACAACTGGCACTTGATTAAGCCTCGCAACCCAATCAAACAAGAACAGCCTTGAGGTCTAGTCAAGTATTAGTCTTTAAACTTCTTAATATCTTTGGTGAATTTACTCGTCTTTAGATATTACTCACACAATTTAACATTGATTAAACCTACACGAAACTCGTCAAATATGTTATACCCTAATAATCAAACTAATTACGCAAGATGTAAATTCATGAGCTTTACCCATCCTCAAGAAAACTCATCAAAAACCCTAAGTTGTATAACGACTGGCACTTAACTTAGTCTCGCAACCCAATCAAACAAGAACAGCCTTGAGACCTTGCTAAGTATCGTTATACCTCTTAACATTTTTGATGCTTTGTCTTGCCTTTAGGTTTACTCACGACTTATCATCAACCATTACTAAATCTCACCGCGCCCAAGTATTATTTTGGCGTATATTTTTAGTTCGGCGTATATCGATATAAGGTAACATAGAAACACACAAGTGTTTAAATAGTTCATAGTAGTCCAATGGACTGTTTTTAACAAAATACGTAATAGCATAAGTATGTGTATGCTTTACTCCAAATAAACATGGCACAAACCATCTTAGTTCGAATTAAACATGGCACAAACCATCTTAGTTCTATTAAACATGGCACAAACTATTTTAGTAGCACAATAATCCAAACAAGGATGCTAGGTATTTTACTTCAAAAGAAAAATCGTCTTAGTACAAATTCCTATAAGTACATCTTACATAAGGATCATTCAAACGAGGCAGGAAATAGTTAATGTTAATAACACGTAGAAATCAAGTTTAAACTAACATGGCAAATCACATGGAATAATTCAAGTCACAACTTACTTCTATCGAAAACGCAGAGTGAAGTGGTTCTTGGAGATTTTTGAGTTAGTTATAGTCTAGAATTATTTTTATCCCAAAAATTAAATTTTTGACTCACGTTTATAAAAATCATTTTGTAAAATAACCTAGTTCTCTATAACTACGGCTCTGATACCAATCTGTCACACCCCCAATTTATCAGAGTAAGGCAACGCAATGGGGTGCGACGGTCATGACTATCAGAAGACATAGATACAAAGAACGACTATTTAAAAGACGTTTTAATTTAGTTAAAAGCATAAAACTTGTTCGGAAGCGAATTACACAGGATCATAATAAAACATTATTTAAAAAAACTTTAGCATTGAACTAATATCCATACACTAGTCACAACCATTTTCATTTAAAAATCTCCCATGCATAACCACGTCACTCCTCCGTCTTGATACCTGAGAAAAACGTTGCTAAAGCGTCAACACAAAGGTTGGTGAGTTCATAGGTTTAAGTTTAAATAGTGTGATGAACCATAAGATTTTCAAGGCAACCAACATATAATCTTATAACAAATACAAGATTATAATCAAAAGTATACGTTTCAACAACCTACGTCTAAGCTCATGACACCGAAGCGTTAACCAACCAACAAGATATAATGAGAGCCCGAGCAAATGCCTATCCCAAAGCATTCGTAACGACTCAAATGTAAGTGTATCTAATTTGGTCACACAACCAACATTAGATAGGGAGGTCAATCCCAATAGATCTATCCATAACATTCGCGCTTACACAAAGTAATTAACGGTTCACGATAGTGGGCTAAAGCATCTAGGGATATCGCTACTTAGACATCATGTAGGCAAACGTATCTAGTTTTAGCACTCATGTTCATCCGTTTAAAACAAGCAATGTTCTCACCCCAAAATAGTTAAAACAATTAAAAGTGGGGCTATGAAACTCACCTCGAAGTAACAGCAACGGTTATAATTAGCACAATAATAGCTCGAAACAATCCGCAGTCTAAATTAAATAAAGTATGTATTATTATACAAGCATAACGACAATAAACATAACATTTAGTCCCCTAGTATGTGCTTGAGTTTTTGAATAAATCGATAATTTTTAATACTTGTGAAGGTTTAACGTGTTAATAAAAGTGTAGTCATTTAATCGGGATATATTTAGCAATATTAAACTTGTCGAAATAGTTTATTTAGTTGAGTCATTTAATAAGTCAAATATCCTAAATGCATTTTATATTTTTATTATAAAAATATATTAAATAAGTTTAATAATTAAAGTTTTTAAAATAATTAGAACTTTAAGAGTATATGTATATGTAATTCAAAAAAATATATAAGGTTTTGTAAAGAGATGGAAGTTATGTCAGATGTTAGGTAACATACGACAAGATATGATAATGAAAATTCAATACCAGCGTGTGTTACATTTCTTTTTCTTATTCTTGGTGTAAACAAATGGTATCGACGTTTTTTTTTCGAAGCAAATGGCGGGCTCGTTACTAGCTCGCTGAGTAAACGGAAAGTATCTTTGGGTAGCTAGCCGGGTGGTCTTCAGGTCGGTGTTTCGAGTTTTATAAACCGAAGTCATTTGATGGGTTAAAATCATGTTCGAAGTAGGTGTCGTGAAACTGTTTTAAAAGAAAAGTGGTTAACGAGTCATTTTCGATCTCGTCTACGGTTCTCGATAATGACTTTTGGATCGAACGAAAAGTCTGACTGTGTAGACTGCATGGCCGCCTACAACTTCCGTCATGCGACCGTCTCGGGGCAAGGTCGTTTCGAGTGTGAAATATGGTGTCAAATGTGATGGGTCTCGGCTGAGTTTCAAGTACAAACAACAAATCCTTTCTGTTTTGACGCGTCCCAAACACTCATTTTCAAATGCAAACCACGAGTTCGTTACTTATCCGATTTAGACAATTCTTTCTTGTAGACAAACCCCACACTTGCAAGTTTTATAAACGACAAGTTTCTGGCTTTTAAGATTTAATTTAGTGTTTGCAGTAAATCACCAAAGATAGTGTTCTACACAACAATCTTCATTCTACTCGTTTAAAACACATATTTTTGACACAGATTTTTGACGCACATTTTGAACACAAAATTACAGATTTGTTATTTGGATTTCCCGACTCGTCGCAAGGTACTATAAGCAACTCTTATGTACACACACTACTCACATACTAAGTTAAAGAGTAGTAAATGCCGAAATTCCATTTGATGAGTTTTTATACGTGTTCCTCATAGAGCTCTAAAACATCAGGTATCATGTTATGTTTATAGAAAAACATGTTTCTTTGTTTTTAAAATTTACAAGCACAAACTAGTGACTATACTAAGCGCATATAAAGTTTACAACAAGAGATTTGAAGCTTACGATAACTTGAGTGCATGAGAGCGGGTGAACAAGAATGCGAAAACCCTAAACCAAATGTAACTCCATCTAGAAAAACGTAGCTTCCATGAAAGCTTTTCTCCCCTTTTATATTTGAATGTCTTAGCTTGTTTATGGTTCTTATAGTTGTTTTTGAATTCCAGGAAGAAACAAAGGGATGTGGGCTTATTTGAAGGTTTGTGTATTACATGCGACTAGCTATAAGAGGAACACAAATGGAAGTGGGTTCCTCCGTTTGTTTGGTACTGTGACATCAAAAGAGAGTAGGGTTTATATAAATGAAAGTTTTGGGGTTTGTAACTTACTAGTTTTCTTGGTTTCTTGATCTAGTTCATGTGGAACGAGCCTTGTGACTGAATTGGTTAGATTTTGGAGTATTAAGGAGACAAGAAAGTACAATAGTTGTTTACCCAAGAAGAAGTCATGTGGGTTGTAGAAAGGACAGTACTAGGATGTAAGGTTTTAGTAGTTGACTTTTGTATATAGCATGGGTAAAGGAAATAACACAGAAGTTGACGGTGAAGGTTTGTGTTCGACTGACAAAAGAAAAGTGGTTAATAGTACTAGTAGTCTTTTCATTATTTTTCTTTTGTATTAGTAACAAACATTTAGTGTATTAGTTTCACAAGTTTTGTAGTAGAACTTTAAATAAAATGTTAGTTATTAAGAAGTATTTATGTAGTGCTAGATAAAAATATATCGCGTTTTAAAAAGCAAATTTATAATTGTCGAATCATAGTTTAGCGTAAGATGGTTCACGCACACGTAAGGTGGCTAGCATTCAATTTATCATACAACATAATAGAATAAAATATACAAAGAAAAATGATTCCAAGAGGTGTTCATAAAAGTTTTCTTAATACACGATTTAGGCGGAAACAATCGGGAATTTCAATAGACACGCAAGTCTAATCCGTACACGTTGCGTTTAACATTAAAATAGATAGTTCAAAATTCGCGATTGTTACACAAAGCCTGGCGAACCAAGGCTTCAGTAACCACCCATGTACGCCCATGAACAATAGCTGATAATGTAGTCACATTATTAACTGTTGAGGAACTAACAGTGTTCCAAAACTGTTTATATGAGTGAAAGAGATGAGAGGAGTATGAGAAAGAGCATACCTAATAGGAGATGCATTCAAATACGCCACCATCTGGGTGTATAGTGGAAACAGAGTATCATCAGCGTCCAAATAAGAAATCATGTTGTGTTGACTCCTGAATCCCAATACCAAGTCACTTGGTTTAAACTTTGGTGCCATTGTTGAAGAAAGCTGTTTGTGAATTATTGAGAACGATGAATTATAGGAGAAAATTTGTTAGACAAGAATATGAGGTACCCTGTTTACAAATAGGAGAAAATATATAGGAGAGATAGGCACATGTGATTGGTCAAAAATTAGGCAACTATTTTCAAAATATAATGATGAAAATATTGAAAAGAAAATAAGTTATCCTTGTGCATTAATTAAAAGTTATCTGCTCCAAAATTACGGTCCCAAAATTTGTCAAAAATAACAACTGGGTAGGTCCCAATGAGTGTCAACGGTCAAAAATAACCCATCAACGCCCAACGGCTATATTCTTGTCAACGTTCGCCAAAGCCATGTCAGCGTCTAAATTGGTCATAACAACGCTTGGAAAAATACTTGTCAGCATCCAAAAATAAAAGTAATAAAAATGAAAAAGGACCTTAACAAAGTAATTTATCCTAGTGAAGATAACCTATAAATTGATAATTATTATAGGGCGACAAGCACTGTCTAGTTATGCACACTTGCTTATGCAAGATAGACATAACAGTCCTCTAGTGTCCCTTGCTAACCAAAATTCTTAACAATTAATTTATCTTATAAAATTCCTTGTAACTCCCAGGTAAAACCTATTATAAATCATTCCCAAGTCTCCCAACAGACCACTTCCAATTCTAGGCCAAAAACGTCTTGGCAGCATGCATAGTATATCAACTTTGCATGCTACAGTGCCTCATGATTTATTAAACTAACTCATACTCACCTGTGGACACAATCTAGAATTGTGATAAGAGTATTTTAAGAATAACCAAAAGTCCTAAAGGTTCCTAAAACCTCCCCTTAAACTATGATACATATGTTGCCCAATAATATGCATGAACATAAAAGTTTATGTCAAGATAGGAATATAAATATTCCAACCATCATCCATAAATAAAAACATGCTCAAATGATTCTCCAAGGATCCATAAGCAACTCTGTATCCAATGGTACAATGCTATCAACGCCTGCACACTTAGATCAAAAACCACAAAACTAACATTGTTGCTGACAACGTCACGATAACACTTGTCAGCGTTAAAGTAACCTTTGTCAGCGTTAGACAAATATAGTGGAAAATCTAACTTCTCAAAAAGACCAATAACAATGCATATCCTGTACATACTTTTACATTAAGACCCCAAAACACATATTATGTGAGATTGATCATTCCAATACTTGTTACCAAGTATTGAAACCTTCCAGCATCAAAAGGTTTAGTTAATAAATCAGACACATTTTCTTCTGTGTCAACCCTATCTGGTTGTATTAAACCCTTTTCAAAACAATCCCTTATAAAATGATGTCTAATTTCTATGTGTTTTGTTTTAGAATGATGTACAGGATTTTCAATAATGCATAAAGTACTGTTATTGTCTACAAAAGTTTTGGTATGCATGAAATTATACGCATAATCCAATAGCTGGTTCTGAATCCATAATACTTGTCCACAACAAGCAGCTGTAGCTACATACTCTGCTTCAGTTGTATAATTGGCCACCACTGTTTGTTTCTTGCATTGTCAAGATATCAACCTACTCCCAAGAAACTGACATCCACCAGTTGTGGATTTTCTATCAAATTTATCACCACCATAGTCACTGTCTGAATATGAAATAAGCTCCAATGGTGAATCTTTTGGATACCATAATCCAAGATCTAGATAACATCTGAGGTACCTAAAGATTCTCTTGACAACATAAAGGTGACACTCTTTGGGAGTCACTTGATGGCGAGCACATGCACACACAACAAACATAATGTCAGGTCTTGAGGCTGTGAGATACATCAATGAACCAATCATTGATCTATAGTGCCTGAAATCCACATCTTTTCAATCTCCAACTTTTCCCCAAGGGTGTTCTCTATCCATAGGAGTAGTAGCCCTCTTTTCATGTGGAGAAAAGCCAAACTTCTTCAAGATTTCTGCCACATATTTATTCTGAGTGATGAAGATACCATCTTCTTTCTGCAGAACTTGTAACCCTAGAAAGAAGTTCATCTCCCCCATTGCACTCATCTTGAATTTGTCTGTCATAAGCTTGGAAAATTCTTCACTCATCTTTGGATTGGTGGAGCCAAATATGATATCATCCATATAAACCTGAACAAGTAAGACATCCTTACCAGTCTTCTTTATAAATAATGTCTAGTCTATGGTGCCCCTTTTGAATCCATTTTCCACTAGATAAGTGGACAATGTGCCATACCATGCTCTTAGGGCTTGATGAAGTCCATACATAGCTTTCTTGACTTTATACACCTTGTCTAGATGTTCTGGATCTTCAAAACCAGGAGGCTACATGACATACACATCCTCAACAATTGTACCATATAAGAAAGCACTCTTCACATCCATTTGATAGACAGTGAAGCCCACGCAGGAAGCATAGGCTAGAAGTATCCTTATAGCCTCAATCCTTGCAACTGGTGCAAAGACCTCCTCATAATCTATCCCTTCCTCTTGTGTATATCCCTGAGCCACTAAACGTGCCTTGCTTCTGACCACAATGCCTCTTTCATCTTTCTTGTTTCTTAGAACCCATTTTGTCCCAATAGGTCTAACATATCTGGGACAATCAACCAGCTCCCAAACATCCTTGTTGATCCCAAACTTAGATCGATTTAGATTTATGTATACGAGATTAGATCAAGTAATACACTTAGAGAAACCTTTGTATATGCTTATGATAATCTAAGTGTTATGCGGAATTAACACTTAAACAAGAACACACAATGATATAAACAAACTTTCACTTTGATTAATGATATCAAACTTGCTTACAATGAAAGTAGTTTACGAATGAATACTTATATGAAACATAAACCTAAAGGTCTTCTTTTATAGACATAAGAAGCCTTGTACAATAATCTACGTATCAGCTATTCTAGGTAAAGATAAATATAGAAAATACAATGTTGTTCCTATCTTTACTAGAAGTAATCTAGAATACAATAAACACGTAGAGTATATCTTCCCATCAGTGCTTGTCTTCACTGTATCAACGCTTGACTTTATCTTGTCAACGCTTGAGCTGTCAGCGCTTGTTTTGCTCCTGTCAACGCTTGTTTTACTCTTGTCAGCGCTCAAGTGATCTGGCCTTAATTTATTCCCAACAATCCTCCCCTAAACTTGATATCCACTCTTATGATCAAGTTTCTGAATAAGCATTAAGGACTAGGAGGAATCTTACAAACCTTTTCATATTTGTAATAAATTAATTTGATTAAGTCTTTTGCCACGTCACTTGAATAATCTATTTCCAGCTGAGTGTTCTTCATCTTCTCCAAGATAGCCTTGGATATGAAATACTGACCATCCAAAAGTAGATACTCAGCAAACTTTGTAGAACTCAAATCGTAAACACCAGTAGCTGAATATAACCTCCATTGAAGACCACTGAGGTCATCTTCAAGATCCTTCCAAATAGCAGGATCCTCATCTTTTGGTCCACACATTCTCTTGAATGTGGACCACAATTTTATTCCATTAGCTGAAGTTGGTGCTTCAGCCTCATACTTGGTCTCTAGCAAACTCCATAGGTCTACCAAGTCTTCTCTATCACAACTTGCAAATAAAGATATGAGAGTGGTGAAAGTGTGTACCTCTTTTCCATATCTGCCAATCTTCATGAATCCACATTCATCTTCTTCATAGCTCACAATTGGATTCCTGGAATCTAGAGGTAACACTTGGACCATGTTTGAAGCTTCTAATGGTGAGAGCTTGAGGCTCTTTATTATGACAGCTTCACTTGGATACAATGGATCCATATCTTTGGGAAACTCAAGAGAAACTCCCTTTTTCACTGGTCTGGGAACAAACATAGCTTTCTTGAGTTCCATTTCTTCTGCAAGTTCTTCTTTCCTTTCATCAGAAAGAAGTCTGAGAGTGTTTGCTTCCTGCACTCTCACCCAAATGGGATAAGCCTTGCATTCCAACTCATCAAATGTCAATGCCCTCAATTTCTGATAAGTCCATCCTACTCCATGACATCTGAGCAACATGGAGTATAGCTCCCTTCTATCCCTTTTCAACTCTGAGAGAATATTACTTGCCTTGTGTTTCAAAATTACCTGGCAATCCTTCTGAACTCTGAGGAGAATCTCCAAACCCCATATTTGATCTGAAGTGGTCAAGTGTGGATTCTCCATACATCTTTCTTCCCAAGCATTGTACATTTGAACCACCTCTGGCATGTCAAAGTCAACCTGCAATTTCAATTCTCTCAATTTCTCCTTGGCCAACTCTTCTCCATACTCAAGTCTTTCTGGTTCTATAATCATCACACTTGAGTCTGAGCTAGCTCCATCACTTCCTTCTTCTGAAGTAACAACAAATGGTGACTCTTTCACCTCCTTTCTATCTTGTTCCATGATTTGTGCAGCCAATCTTCTATCAAACTCAACTTGAGCTGCATCCTTTGGAACAATCTCTTCTACCATAATACCCTTACCCTTATCTAGTGGATCAATTGTTGGTAAGGTAGATGGTGATACCTGTGACGAAACCTCCTTGATGATGGATGATGACTGGGATACATCACCCTCATGTGCAGGTCTGTCAACGCCCAATTTTGTTGTGTCAGCACCCAAAATATTTCTGTCAGCGTCCAAATTCTCCTTGTCAACGCCCAAATTTCCTGCCTCAGCGCCTTTTGCAATTTCCTCCAACATGGCTGTAAATGATAAATTCAAGTTGGTAGGAGAGACTAAGGACGTATCAAAACCTGTTTGTTTCTTCAAACTTGTAAGGGCCTCAGCAACATCCAAAGATCGACCATCATGGCTGCCCTTATCACTCAGATTTATTGGATCTTCCTCCCCTTTGGAAGATTCCTCCATACCTCTCCTTGCACTTGCAGTCTCCAAAACAACAATCCTCTCCCTCAATTGTTTGAGTTCAAGGCCTTGTGAGCTGACAACTTGTACTAAGTCTGCATTTTGCTTTTGCAAGCTCATGCAGACTGCCGTCAATTCCATAAGAGTCATTGGTTCCAGTCTGCCCTCTTCTAAAATGGGGATTTGACCCCCCAAGTCAGATTCATTGGGCATGGATGAGGACTTAATGATGGTGGGACTGCCTTGGCCAGCTTCTAAGCTAGAACCAATAGTCCCAACCTCATCCATGTCACCAGCCACACTTGTGGTGGTGGTGCTCTCTGCTACATGGCTAGGACCACCAGAGGAGAACACTCTAGTAGTCCTTTGGCGTTTCATCAACCTATATTCAGGGGGTGTGGAAGATGGTGTGGAAGAGAGTGTGGATGTGGGTTGGTTAAGGGGTGTGATGAGACTGCTTTTATACATAGTCTCATCGTCCAAATAGGGCTTAAAATGCATTAAATATCATCAAAATACCCAAATATATGCTTGTGTTTGCTGCTTGTGTATTTTAGGTACGAATATTGAGAAAATGACAAAAGATCACAAGAATCAGTCAAAAAACGAACACGGGAAACGAAGCCGTACGATGAACCAAGCCCTAATGAAGAATTTTCCAAAGAAAACCATTGAAGATTTGAAGAATTATGAAGAAGGGTCCTCCAATATGGAAGAATTGACACTTTATACCCTTGTATCTTCATAATTACAAGTTTGGTCCCTAAAGTTTGTCAAAATTACAAAAGGACCCTTAACTTTGAAGAATTGGCAAATTTAGTCCCTCAACAAAACTAAATTGTCAATATTGGTCCTCCAAGAAGTCAACAAACAAGTCAAACCTTGAAGAATGAAGAAAATGCCAAAATCAGTCCTTCAAATATCATTAAATTGCATGTTTAGTCCTTAAAACAAATTTAAAAACTTGTTGTGCCAAAAGTGTCAAGTTTACAAAGATGATTATAAAGGGAATAAAGTTTATTTGCTGTTTATTACAAAATGAAGACAAATGGGGACTTGAGGGGCCATTTCTGCCAGACCATGGAATTTTTCCCCACCAATCAACCTTCCACATCATCCCACTCCACCAATCACTCCTCACCACCTCACCAAGCCCATCCCAGTCACACCCCACTCACGGTTTATTTAATTAAACCTGGTCAACCCCAGTCAAACCTCCCACTTTTCCCACTTAACACAATATTTAAAAACTTAACCCCCCAATTCAGATCAAAACCCTCCCTAATCACCCTTAAACCCTAAAACTTCCCAGGTCTGATTAAGCACAAATCAAAGGGGTTTTTCCCCAAACCCTCCAGATCACTAATTAAGGTTTTTGTCACCCCATCCCACACAAAAACCATGACCCCAACCAACCCATGTGACATCCCCAGGGGTCCCCTGCACCCGTCACTTTCCCCCAAACCCAATACCAGACAAGATGTGTGGTTAGATGGAAGTCCTTGGTCCCCAAGCTCATTTTAACGTCCAAGATCACAAACAACAGCTGGCAACTTAACATGTATCCATCTTGACCCAATTTTCAGTCAAATTCAAGGGCATTTCAGGAAATCCCTTAGTTAGGGTTTTAGCATTGTATTTTTTTATTCAGTTATCTAGATAGTTCTATGAGAGGCTATAAAAGGAGGATGCGAGTTGTGCATACCCCTTTGTCCTTGTTTTTCTCTTTTGATCACAACCTTGTAAATCCGTTTTTGGTGAATGAAAAATGGTTTAGAGTTTGTTGATGACAAAAGAAGTGCCAATTTACTTTCATTGCTTAAAATTTTTATTGCTTTTGATTACTGTTTTACTTTGCTTCAAAAGGTTTTCAAGTTTCTGAATTTTCAAAAATTTCATTTTTACTCTTTTGTTTACACTTGACATTCACTGTAGCATAAGCTCATCACAAGCCTGATAAGCTTGTGACAAGCTTACTCTACTTGTTCTCTTTCCTTGTTTGTCGTGATTGTGCAGGAACCAAGAAGAACCCAACATCAAATTTTATCCATTTTCTTTGTCTTGTCAAAAATCTCAGCAAAAGTTCTGCTCAGGCCCCAGCCTGATTGGAGGTGACTTTTCAGTCACTGTTGGGCCTGGATGTAGGCCCAACAAGGTAAAATCCTTGTTTCCTTTTTCAGTTTTCAAAAATATTTAGTTTTATGTGATTGAGTATGGAATTTGTGAAATCTGCTTAAGTGTTGAATTAATATGCTTGTTCTTGGTTGTTTTGATGATTTATGCATGCTAGATGAGTTTTAAGTCAGTTTGGATAGGTTTTGCATAGGATTGCTTTGTAAAAATCACTTTCTGAAATGTTAAGGGGTGTTTGGATTAGGGTCTAATCTAGGGTAGATGTTATAACTTTTGTTCAAAACCTGTTTTTATCACTCATTGGGTTGTTAGTATAGGATATATGCTATTGGTTTTCAGTTTGGTAGGATTCAAGTCACATTTGCATGATAAAAAATGGTTATAAGTAGCTAAAATCAGCAAGTCTAATTTCTGCCTGTTTTTCTTGTAATTTGTGCCTCAAATCTTGCAAGTTGCTAGTTATTAGGTCTGCTTAGGGTTGTGAGTAGTTGTTACCTGATTTGGTAGGCTTGTATGCAAGCTTTTAGCTTTTAAAATTCGTATTTGTGCAAGTAATCTAGGTCATTTGTTCATCAGACACCTCAGGCTTAATCAGAAACTTTGTGTGCCCTTTTGTGTGAATTTTTGTGAAGTAACCTGCTTGTTTTTGTGTTGTATTTGACTCCCTATACTCAACTGAGTATAGAGGTGCCTTATTGTCCAAAATAAGCACTCAAAATAAGCTTTCCTAAGCTTATTGCTTTTCTGAACAAAAAAAATTACACTACCAGTGGGAACTCCTTTCCCACTGATAGCACATCTGTTAGCACTGCTAAGCAAAAGGACAAAAGTCCCAAAGTGTCACTTTCAGCTTTCTTTCTTTTTTGTCTTTAGTGACTGAATTTTAGAATTAGACTTTCAAACTAGTTTTGATATTTTTCTAATTTAATTTCTGATTTTTCTGTTTAAATAAAATTTTTATTACTGTTCATTAGCTATTTTTTAGGTTTAATTGCTATTTTAAATACTTTTAATTAATCTGTTTTTGGCATTTAGTGCCAAAATACTTACTTTTCAGTTTTAACATTTTTATAGATTAAGAAAAATATTTTAATATTTTTAGTTAAAAAAGTTTTTACTGTTCATCTTTTAATTATTTTTTAGAATTAATTTAAGTTAATTAGGGTTTTATATTAAACTGTTTTTGTCTTTTAGTGGTAAATTTTATATTTTTCAAACTTTTTCATTTTTCTTCTGTTCATTAGAGTAATTTAGGATTTTTAAAAGTGTCAAATTATTTTTGGTATTATTTTATTATTTTTTATAATTATTTTAGTTTAAAAATAGTTTTTAGTGATTTAAAAATAGAAAAATAGTTTTTAAAAATTAGGAAAAATACTTTTTAGTCTTTAAATAATATAAGTAACTTATTTGTTCAATAAAATCATATTTTGGACATTCTGATTAATTATATTTAATTTTAGGGCTTTAATTAGCATTTAAAATTGAATATTTAATTAATAAACGGTTTTAAAATATTTTATTGGATTTTTATCCTTATTTATATTATTTTAGACTTAGTTTTAGCTTTTAATTAATTTTTAGGTTTAAAATTTTTAATTTTACAGTTTTTTACGGTTTTACGTGAACGCCTTTTCGTCTTAGCTCGATCCGTCTTCGTAACCGTCTTCCTTTTCTAATCTCATTTCTTTCTTTCTTTTTCAATCATATAATCACAAATCAAAATCAATTCAATACACAACGCACTTGCCTCCTCGAGAACGAACTCACTTTTAGGGTCATTCACACACGGTTTTCCTAAATCGTCGTGCATACTTGCCCTAATTACCTTCCTTTTCCTAAAGGGGTAATTTTACTCAACATCATTTTGGCGCCGCTGCCGGGGAGGCGTGTTGTGTTTTGATTTGAACATTGTTGTTTTTATATATATAGCCATAATAGCTAATTGTATTAGTAGCACTCTACTAATACGTATTATCGGTTTTTCGGTTTTTGTGAATACTATTACTATATTGTATACGTAGAACAATAAATTTACAAGTACTCCAAATACGTGAGAAATCACAACCTTGACTTGGGAGGTCATTACCCAATCATTGTATTCGAATCTCAAACCAAAGAAAAAGGCAAAAATAGATAAATACTTTCGTGAAGCTCGATTTTGAAAAATACAAACTATAAGGTGGGTATAAGGCGGTTGTATTTCACGACCTAAAGGAAAAAGGCTCTTAAGTGCTTCGCGCCGCCTCGTTTCCTCCGCTTGCTTGTGCGTATTTTGAGATTGAGAGCTAATCGAGGGTTTTGCCGCCCAAAGTATTACTTAAGTATCATATATATTTTCTTGGTTTCTATTGATTAAACCCTCTTGAACGATTTGGTGTTCCACCATCGTTCTAAAGTCATCGAAGGCGTTCACTTCACGTGATCGTTTTCATTCCTTGAGGCTTCTTTAATCGAGAGATTTGATTAAGGAGGAGATTTGTAGATTTTTGTCTACCTAATACATTCCAAAATCCAAAAAAAGTTAAAACAATCAAAAACCACAAAAAATTGAAAAAGTAAAAACACCCAAAAGAATCTTCTTTGCTCACCCTCTCGTTGTACGTGACGTTTATGCATACTCGCTCCAAAGCAAGACGTGCTCGTAAACGAAGAAACAAATCAACCACTCCTTCTAGTGAGGAGTCTCCTATTGACGAACCCATCGTAGTGAAAGAAGCACCCATGGCTAATCGAACTATGATGGAGTTGCTTCAAGCACCCACCGAGGGTTATGGAGAAGCGATTGTGATTCCCGCTATCCTTGCGGAGAATTTTGAGGTTAAGACGGGTTTGTTGTCCATGATTCAAAACAACAAGTTTCGAGGTGACGAAAAGGACAACCCTCATAACCACATTCGCCAATTTAATCGTCTCACCGCCACTTGCAAGTTTAAGGACGTCTCTAACGACTCGATTAAGATGATGCTTTTTCCGTATTCCTTAGCGGGGCCCGCAAAAATTTGGTTAGAGAAAGAGACACCCAATTCTATATTGACGTGGAAGGATCTCGTTTCAAAATTCGTGAACCAATTTTTTCCGCCCTCTAAGACTACGCATTTGAAAAACGAGATTTCAAAGTTTTCGCAAGAGTATAATGAGAGTTTTTCAACGGCTTGGAATAGGTTTAAGGAAATGTTGCACGAATGTCCTCATCATGGTTTTTCCGACTTGCATCAAATTGACACGTTTTACAATGGCTTGAACGATCATGAGCGTGATTATCTTAATGCCGCCGCGGGTGGTAATTTTTTGTGTAAGACGGTCGAGGAAGCATTGTTAATCATTGAGAATAGGTCTAAGGTCTATAGTCCTCGTAGCACGTCGAGTGTTCGTAAGACTTCGTCTTCGCCTTCGCCTTCATTGTCACACACCATTGATGCTTGCCAAATCGAGGCTAATTTGGAGAACAAGATTTTTGATAAGCTTAAAGGATTGTTAATTGAGTTTAAAGTTGGTGAACAACCCACTCCCGCTACGGCTAAAGCGGTTGAGGTTTCTTGTATGTATTGTGGTGGAGCTCACGATTATTCCGAGTGCATTACCAACGGTGGTAACACTTCGAGTGCCTTCGCGGCCGCGGGAACTTATAACCAAAACAGTCAAGTTCCCCGCACTAATCAATTGATTCCACCGGGTTTTCCACCAAATCAAAATGCTAACAATTATCGAAACAATCAAGTTGGTTACCAAAACAATCAAAGAAACAATTACAAGGGTAATAACAACTATGGGAATCAAGGAAGTAGTAGCCAATTGCAAAATCAAAACCAAAACCGTAATTTTCAAAACACAAGTCAAGGTCTTCAAAATGTTTACACTAAAGAACTTCCAATGAACTTTTTGAATTACGCTACGGCAAATGATAAGATTTTGGAAAACATTCAAGAGCAATTGGCTAGTCAAGCTAGGGACACGGCTAAAAACACCAAGGAGTTGGCTAATTTTGTGAAGGAAAATCTTAACATGAGAAATGAGTTGAAAAATGATTTTGCTAATCAAATTAGAGGTCAAAACAATAAAATTGAACAAAGTCATGCTAGGCTTGAACAAAGAATTGACCAAAAAGCCGCTAGTCAAGATGTTAAGCTTAATGCCATTTTAGAAGCCGTCATGGGGATAAAAGCCTCTACTTCGGGTAGTTTGCCTAGTAACACCGTTTCAAACCCGAAGGGAGAGATGAAAGTGATTACCACACGAAGTGGTAAGGCACTTAAAGAACCGACGCCTTAACCAATTACTCCAACGGTGGAGGAAATTGAGGAAGAACCCGAGGTGGTGGTCGAAAAGGAGCATATCTCAAGCCCACAAAGTACCGCTCATGCCACACCTACGGTTGACCCATTACCAACATTAGAACCCGAGATTCCAAAGGCTATGCCTATGCCCCAACCCACACCACCCTTACCTTACCCATCAAGACTTAGGAAGGAGAAACGACAAGAGCGCGAAAACTACCAATTTGAGCTTTTTATGAAAATGTTTCGTGAGTTGCACCTTAATGTGAGTTTCGCCGATGCTTTGGTCATGATGCCTCGATTTGCTGCTAACTTTAAGAGTATGTTGAACAACAAGGAGAAATTGCACAAATTGTCTAGTTGTTCGTCGGTTTATCTTAATCGCATACCTCAAAAAGTCGGTGATCCCGGTAAATTTTTGATCCCTTGTGCAATTCAAGATATGGAAGAATGCTATGCCTTGGCCGATCTTGGTGCTAGCATTAATTTTATGCCACTTGCAATCTTCAAGTCGCTCAATCTTCCTAATCTTACTCCTTCACTAATGTCTATCGAGATGGCCGACCATTCCACGATTCGTGCATGTGGTTTGGCGGAAGACGTTTTTGTGAAAGTGGGGAAGTTCTACTATCCCGTAGACTTTATCGTTGTTGATATCCCCACGGATCCTCAATTTCCTCTTATTTTAGGTCGTTCGTTTTTAGATACGTTTATGGCTTTAATTGATGTGCATGCTAGAAAGATCACCTTACGTTTCAACGACGAGGAACTTGTTATAAACGCAACTCAAAATTCTCAACTTTCTCATGTTTATTCCGTTGCTACCATATACCTCGTCGATATGATCGACGTGGTTTGCGAGGAATTTTCACAAGAAGTTTTAGGGTTTGGTGATGAAGAAACTAGTGGCAATCCCACTATGTTAGATCCAATTCTTGATAATTCGACACCAACCTTCACTCCATTTGAAGGTGGTGGTTTTACGTTGGAAGAATGCAATGTTCCACGTACTTGTGACGAAGACCTCGATAACGATGAGGACTTCTCGATTATCAAGGATTTTCTTAACGATTTCCCATTTCCTCCACCCGAGGAGGTTATGAGTATCGAGCCCAAATCTTCACTTGAGGAACCACCTATTCTCGAGTTGAAAGATTTACCTCCTCGCCTCGAATATGTCTATTTGGAGGAGGACGACAAGTTGCCGATTATTATTGCGAAGGAACTTTCGAATGATGAAAAAACCGCACTTGTCGATGTTCTAAAGGACCACAAAGGGGCAATTGCGTGGAAGTTATCCGACATTAAGGGAATCGATCCCAAGTTTTGTACCCACAAAATCTTAATGAAGGAGGATTTCAAGCCCACAATCCAAAGTCAAAGGAGGGTGAACCCCAAAATTCACGACGTCATCAAAAAGGAAGTCCTTAAACTCCTTGACGCGGGAATGATTTACCCTATTTCCGATAGCCCTTGGGTGAGTCCTATTCATTGTGTCCCTAAAAAGGGAGGGATGACCGTGTGCCAAACGATGCCAACGAGTTGATTCCCACTAGACTCGTGACCGGATGGAGAGTGTGCATTGACTATCGAAAGTTGAATGAAGCCACTCGAAAAGACCATTTTCCCTTGCCCTTCATGGACCAAATGTTGGAGCGTCTTGCGGGAAACGATTTCTATTGCTTTTTAGATGGTTTTTCCGGTTACTTCCAAATTCCCATCGATCCTCGTGATCAAGAAAAAACTACGTTTACGTGTCCATATGGAATGTTTGCCTATCGTAGAATGCCATTCGGACTTTGTAATGCACCGGGAACCTTTCAAAGGTGCATGATGGCTATTTTTCATGATATGATCGAGAAGACGATGGAAGTCTTCATGGATGACTTTTCCGTGTTTGGTGATTCTTTCACTTCGTGTTTGTCGAATCTAGAGAAAATGTTGAAACGTTGTGAGGAAACCAACCTTGTGATCAATTGGGAAAAGTGTCATTTTATGGTTAGAAGTGGAATCGTCTTAGGGCACAAGGTCTCGAAAGCGGGGATTGAGGTAGATCAAGCTAAGGTAGACGTCATCGCCAAATTACCTCATCCCAAAACCGTTAAGGGAGTTAGGAGTTTCCTAGGCCACGCGGGCTTTTATCGTCGATTCATCAAGGATTTTTCAAAGATTTCTCGACCTATTACACATCTTCTTGAAAAAGAGGCACGTTTTGTCTTTGACGAAGATTGTGTACGAGCCTTTGAAATCCTTAAGAGGAAACTTACCGAAGCTCCCATTCTTGTTGCTCCCATTTGGAACCTCCCCTTTGAGCTCATGTGTGATGCTAGTGATTACGCTATTGGGGCTGTTTTGGGGCAACGTCATGATAATCACTTCTTGCCTATTCACTATGCTAGCAAGACGATGACCGAGGCTCAACTAAAATACACTACAACGGAAAAGGAGTTCCTTGCCGTGGTGTATGCATTTGAGAAATTTCGACCTTATCTCGTCTTGACGAAATGCATAGTGTATACGGACCATTCGGCTATTAAGTATCTCATGGCAAAGCAAGATGCTAAGCCTAGATTACTTCGTTGGATTCTCCTCCTTCAAGAATTTGATCACACCATTGTTGACAAAAAAGGAGCCGAGAATCTAGCGGCCGATCATGTCTCTCGTTTGGAAGATCCTCACCAAAGTGTTTACGAGCCCAAGGAAATCACCGAAACATTTCCGCTCGAGACACTTGGTGTAGTGAATTCTAAGCTTGATTCTTCTACCCCATGGTTTGCGGATTTTGCAAATTACCATGTGGGTAACTTCATCATTAAGGGTATGACGACTCAAGAAAAACGTAAATTCATTCGTGACGTCAAGTTCTACTTTTGGAACGACCCTTACTTGTTTCGAACTTGTGCGGATCAAATCATCCGACGTTGTGTATTTGGCACCGAAGCTTCTAACATCCTTAGAGCTTGTCACGAGGGACCCACGGGTGGTCACCACGGTGCTAATATCACGGCTAAGAAGGTGTTTGATGCCGGCTTCTTTTGGCCTACTATTTACCGAGATGCACAAGATCTTGTGAAGTCGTGTGATGCATGCCAACGACAAGGAAAAGCCTCACAAAAAGATGAAATGCCACAAAATATCATCCAAGTGTGTGAGATCTTTGACGTTTGGGGTATAGACTTTATGGGGCCGTTCCCATCATCTCGTGTTAATAAGTACATCCTTGTTGCGGTTGACTACCTATCTAAGTGGGTGGAGGCCAAGGCCTTGCCCACCAATGATGCTCGTGTGGTAGTCAAGTTTTTGAAAAGCTTGTTTTCTCGGTTTGGAACCCCTCGTGCTATCATAAGCGATCGTGGAACCCATTTTTGTAACGACCAATTTGAAAGGGTTCTAAGGAAATATGGGGTTACACATCGGCTTTCTACGGCTTATCACCCACAAACGAGTGGGCAAGTCGAGGTTTCAAACCGAGCTTTGAAGAGGATCTTAGAGAGATCCGTTGGGGAAAACCGACAAACTTGGTCGGATAAGTTGGACGATGCTTTGTGGGCCTTTAGGACCGCTCATAAAACGCCCATTGGGTGCACTCCCTATAAGCTTGTGTATGGAAATAATTGTCATTTGCCTATCGAGTTAGAACACAAGGCTTATTGGGCCCTAAAGCATTGTAATGATGATATGGAGACCGCGGGAAAACACCGGAAAATACAATTAAATGAATTGGATGAATTGAGAGACATTGCTTATGAAAATTCATTAATTTATAAGGAAAAAACTAAAAAGTTGCATGATTCTAAAATTAAAAACCGGGTTTTTAACAATGGGGATCAAGTTTTGCTTTTTAATTCAAGATTAAAAATCTTTTCCGGTAAATTGAAATCCCGTTGGTCCGGTCCATTCACCGTGACTCAAGTGTTTCCGTATGGGACCATCGAGCTAGCTCAAGATGATGGTCCTAACTTCAAGGTGAATGGACATAGGTTGAAGCACTACTTTGGCGGGGAAGTTCCATCCTTGAACTACCTCGACCAAATCACCTTCCCCAATGATAATTAGTATTGAGGGGATCGAGTCGAGCTCATGACTCGGTAATAAAAAACGAGGTGCCTCGTGGGGGAGTCCCATGCTTATCCTATGTACATATTATCGCTTTCTAATGTAGCTTACGTGTGGGGATTTGTGCCCTTCCAACCTTTGTTCCGTGGTTGTTTGTGAATTGTGGTTTTTAGATGATCATGATCTTCACGATTGGAGCCTCTCGTGTTCGTTTTATGGGAGCACTCGATCGTTTGCTTTGAAGACTTTCTCAATATCCATGATATATCCTTTGATGTTCTAACCTTAGGTTTTTAGCACACTTCATAAACGGCTATTAATTTATTGGTTACACCCTTTCCATGCTAGATTAGGCATTCGACTACGTCTCTAGTATGGGGGTGTTTGCACCCCTAGACTCGAAACATTGAGGACAATGTTTAACTTTAGTATGGGGGGTGAATAGATACTTGCCTTGCCAAACCTTCACGCTTTCCAAAGTTTATCTTTTTGTTTATCGTTTTTGTTGCAAAATAAGGCTAAAAATGGCCAAATTTTAAAATTTTCTCATGTTTTATAAGTGTTTGAAGACACGAATGTAGGTTTTCCGATGGCGAGAATAAGAGTAATTTTTGACTCGACCGTGCGTGTTGAGCACTTAGCTTTGATTCCTTAACTACACATTAGGCTAAGTCTCTTAAATGAGGACGAGATATGATAGGGTTAATTATAAGTTACTATGCTAAACGTAGAGTACTCGTATTCTTTCAAAAACTCATGTGTTCTCATTGTTTGCTTATTCTCCCTTCGCATGTAAATATTTTTTGCTTAATAAATATTGACTTAGCGGTTTAGTTAGGATTGTTGGGTTTCTAGTCTTTTCTAGTAGCTTCCGTGTAATTAAATTGGGAAGACATTAAGGTATCGCCAGCGTCACGGTTTTGAAGTATTGGCACCCGAATAATCGAAAGCTTCACCCAATAATAAGATTTCAAGTGCTCACCTAAATCTAGCAAACAATTTGAAGCCCCACAAGGCCGAAAAATCTATGCAAAATTGAAAGTGAATCAAGCCTTAATCTTCGAAGCTTTAAAGATCCAAAATTTGCCTTAGCGTGAGGATATACGTCTTTGGCTAATAAAACCACCGATGAGGAGGATAATAAAAGGTAAGGCAAGACCGAAGTCATAATAAAAGCTTCATGGCGAAGTTGAATAAAAGATGGAGGTAAACCAAAGATAATAAGGCCCTTCCGTTAGGGGGCGTATAAAAGTCTTGGTAATAAGTCTCATGTTCAAAACCGTTATAAAACCATGTTTATCGATTCTTCTTGTCAACTTAATTTTTTAACATCGTTGTCTATTAGGAGGGGTTATTGATTTGATGGTCTTGGTTACATCGTTAGGACTCTATTTTTAGACCTAAATCTCTATTATCACATAAGTCAAACAATGTATCCTCGTGAGACATTCAAGACATAATAAAATATAAGAGATACAACTTAGGAATAATGGGAGTATAAGTACGTGATTAGGGCATATGAGTAGTGTTAGCATTACTAACTTATAATGACAATGATCTCGTTGCACGCTTGGCATGGAATTGGAGTGAAAATGGAGGACGATGAAATTATTTCTAACGAAGCATTCACGTGTTCTTATTCTATGAACCTAAACATCCCATTTTGCGATGAAAATCATACATTATGTCTAAAACGCAAGTAGTAGTAATAGTAGTAGTGTAGCTAGTTTATCATTTCAATAAAGTGAATAAAAATGAATTTTGGAGGTGCTACGATACTTTATTCTAGCATTGCGTGAGGGCACGGCAATGGTTTAGTATGGGGGAGTGATGAGACTGCTTTTATACATAGTCTCATCATCCAAATAGGGCTTAAAATGCATTAAATATCATCAAAATACCCAAATATATGCTTGTGTTTGCTGCTTGTGTATTTTAGGTACGGATATCGAGAAAATGACAAAAGATCACAAGAATCAGTCAAAAAACGAACACGGGAAACGAAGCCGCACGATGAACCAAGCCCTAATGAAGAATTTTCCAAAGAAAACCCTTGAAGATTTGAAGAATTATGAAGAAGGGTCCTCCAATATGGAAGAATTGACACTTTATACCCTTGTATCTTCATAATTACAAGTTTGGTCCCTAAAGTTTGTCAAAATTACAAAAAGGACCCTTAACTTTGAAGAATTGGCAAATTTAGTCCCTCAACAAAACTAAATTGTCAATATTGGTCCTCCAAGAAGTCAACAAACAAGTCAAACCTTGAAGAATGAAGAAAATGCCAAAATCAGTCCTTCAAATATCATCAAATTGCATGTTTAGTCCTTAAAACAAGTTTAAAAACTTGTTGTGCCAAAAGTGTCAAGTTTACAAAGATGATTATAAAGGGAATAAAGTTTATTTGCTGTTTATTACAAAATGAAGACAAATGGGGACTTGAGGGGCCATTTCTGCCAGACCATGGAATTTTTCCCCACCAATCAACCTTCCACATCATCCCACTCCACCAATCACTCCTCACCACCTCACCAAGCCCATCCCAGTCACACCCCACTCACGTTTTATTTAATTAAACCTGGTCAACCCCAGTCAAACCTCCCACTTTTCCCACTTAACACAATATTTAAAAACTTAACCCCCCAATTCAGATCAAAACCCTCGCTAATCACCCTTAAACCCTAAAACTTCCCAGGTCTGATTAAGCACAAATCAAAGGGGTTTTTCCCCAAACCCTCCAGATCACTAATTAAGGTTTTTGTCACCCCATCCCACACAAAAACCATGACCCCAACCAACCCATGTGACATCCCCAGGGGTCCCCTACACCCGTCACTTTCCCTCAAACCCAATACCAGACAAGATGTGTGGTTAGATGGAAGTCCTTGGTCCCCAAGCTCATTTTAACGTCCAGGATCACAAACTACAGTTGGCAACTTCACATGTATCCATCTTGACCCAATTTTCAGTCAAATTTAAGGGCATTTTAGGAAATCCCTTAGTTAGGGTTTTAGCATTGTATTTTTTTATTCAGTTATATAGATAGTTCTATGAGAGGCTATAAAAGGAGGATGCGAGCTGTGCATACCCCTTTGTCCTTGTTTTTCTCTTTTGATCACAACCTTGTAAATCCGTTTTTGGTGAATGAAAAATGGTTTAGAGTTTGTTGATGAGAAAAGAAGTGCCAATTTACTTTCATTGCTTAAAATTTTTATTGCTTTTGATTACTGTTTTACTTTGCTTCAAAAGGTTTTCAAGTTTCTGAATTTTCAAAAATTTCATTTTTACTCTTTTGTTTACACTTGACATTTACTGTAGCATAAGCTCATCACAAGCCTGATAAGCTTGTGACAAGCTTACTCTACTTGTTCTCTTTCCTTGTTTGTTGTGATTGTGCAGGAACCAAGAAGAACCCAACATCAAATTTTATCCATTTTCTTTGTCTTGTCAAAAATCTTAGCAAAAGAACTGCTCAGGCCCCAGCCTGATTGGAGGTGACTTTTCAGTCACTGTTGGGCCTGGATGTAGGCCCAACAAGGTAAAATCCTTGTTTCCTTTTTCAGTTTTGAAAAATATTCAGTTTTATGTGATTGAGTATGGAATTTGTGAAATCTGCTTAAGTGTTGAATTAATATGCTTGTTCTTGGTTGTTTTGATGATTTATGCATGCTAGATGAGTTTTAAGTCAGTTTGGATAGGTTTTGCATAGGATTGCTTTGTAAAAATCACTTTCTGAAATGTTAAGGGGTGTTTGGATTAGGGTCTAATCTAGGGTAGATGTTATAACTTTTGTTTCAAAACCTGTTTTTATCACTCATTGGGTTGTTAGTATAGGATATATGCTATTGGTTTTCATTTTGGTAGGATTCAAGTCACATTTGCATGATAAAAAATGGTTATAAGTAGCTAAAATCAGCAAGTCTAATTTCTGCCTGTTTTTCTTGTAATTTGTGCCTCAAATCTTGCAAGCTGCTAGTTATTAGGTCTCCTTAGGGTTGTGAGTAGTTGTTACCTGATTTGGTAGGCTTGTATGCAAGCTTTTAGCTTTTAAAATTCGTATTTGTGCAAGTAATCTAGGTCATTTGTTCATCAGACACCTCAGGCTTAATCAGAAACTTTGTGTGCCCTTTTGTGTGAATTTTTGTGAAGTAACCTGCTTGTTTTTGTGTTGTATTTGACTCCCTATACTCAACTGAGTATAGGGGTGCCTTATTGTCCAAAATAAGCACTCAAAATAAGCTTTCCTAAGCTTATTGCTTTTCTGAACAAAAAAAATTACACTACTAGTGGGAACTCCTTTCCCACTGATAGCACATCTGTTAGCACTGCTAAGCAAAAGGACAAAAGTCCCAAAGTGTCACTTTCAGCATTCTTTCTTTTTTGTCTTTAGTGACTGAATTTTAGAATTAGACTTTCAAACTAGTTTTGATATTTTTCTAATTTAATTTCTGATTTTTCTGTTTAAATAAAATTTTTATTACTGTTCATTAGCTATTTTTTAGGTTTAATTGCTATTTTAAATACTTTTAATTAATCTGTTTTTGGCATTTAGTGCCAAAAATACTTATTTTTCAGTTTTAACATTTTTTATAGATTAAGAAAAATATTTTAAGATTTTTAGTTAAAAAAGTTTTTACTGTTCATCTTTTAATTATTTTTTAGAACTAATTTAAGTTAATTAGGGTTTTATATTAAACTGCTTTTTGTCTTTTAGTGGTAAATTTTATATTTTTCAAACTTTTTCATTTTTCTTCTGTTCATTAGAGTAATTTAGGATTTTTAAAAGTGTCAAATTATTTTTGGTATTATTTTATTATTTTTTATAATTATTTTAGTTTAAAAATAGTTTTTAGTGATTTAAAAATAGAAAAATAGTTTTTAAAAATTAGGAAAAATACTTTTTAGTCTTTAAATAATATAAGTAACTTATTTGTTCAATAAAATCATATTTTGGACATTTTGATTAATTATATTTAATTTTAGGGCTTTAATTAGCATTTAAAATTGAATATTAATTAATAAAAGGTTTTAAAATATTTTTATTGGATTTTTATCCTTATTTATATTATTTTAGACTTAGTTTTAGCTTTTAATTAATTTTTAGGTTTAAAATTTTTAATTTTGTATTTTTTACGGTTTTACGTGAACGCCTTTTCGTCTTAGCTCGATCCGTCTTCGTAACCGTCTTCCTTTTCTAATCTCATTTCTTTCTTTCTTTTTCAATCATATAATCACAAATCAAAATCAATTCAATACACAACGCACTTGCCTCCTCGAGAACGAACTCACTTTTAGGGTCATTCACACACGGTTTTCCTAAATCGTCGTGCATACTTGCCCTAGTTACCTTCCTTTTCCTAAAGGGGTAATTTTACTCAACATTAGGGTGTTTGAGTTTGTGAAGGTTGTGTGTCAACGTTGGAAATAGGCACATCAACGCCAACATTTAATGTGTCAGCGTTGAAGGGTTCTTGGTCAATTTGCATATGTTCAGGGGAAGGTAATGGTTCAGGTATTGGGTCAATTTGTGGTTGGGGGTCTGGTTGGGGTTGTGCTGCTTCAATAACAGCAAGCATAGCTTGGGTTAAGGGTAGGTCACGATGGGGTGGGGAGTTCATCTTCATAAAAATAGCTTTCTTTTGCACAGGGATCTCATAAAATCATTATGATCCCTTGTGCAGTATCCTTGAACATCAAAAACCATTTGCAAAAATCGGAGATAAGCTAAAGTCATTTTGTTCCCCTTGTTTTTACACATGCCCTCAAAAATCATTTTTGAATAATTAAACTTTTGCCCAGTTTCAATACACACAATAGCACTAGCAATAGATCTATTGATCTCATTGTGTGTAGTGCATTTGGGACTCAAACATTGAAGGAGAACATGTATGAGGTACTTCCAGGCTGGGGGAAACTCCTGTTTATGATACTTGTTTAGAGTACCTTCATCAGGAAAAGGATATCCCAAAGCCCTTAGCCCTTGTTCTATTTCATTAATGGGAAGGGTGGCTATACCATCAACATCATCAAGATGCAAGGCTTGGCGTACCAAAGCCTCAGTAACCACCCAAGGTCTCCCATGAACAATAGAAGTCAATGTAGTCACTCTATTAACTGTTGAGGAACTGACAGTGTTCCAAAACTGTTTAATATGTGTGACTGGAATGAGTGGTGCATGAGAAAGAGCATACCGTAGAGGGGATGCGTTCAAATACGCCACCATTTGTGTGTATTGAGGAAACAGATCAGCTTCAAGATACGCGATCATGTTGTGTTGAGTTCTGAACCCCAATTCCAATTCTGATGGTTTAAACTTTGGTGCCATTGTGGAAAGCTGTTAAATTTGATTGATGAAGATGAAGTTGATAAGAGAAAAGTGTGTTAGACAAGAAGTATAGATACCCTGTTTAAAAATAGGAGCCAAATTTATAGGAGAAGAAAATGCATGTGATTGGCCCAAAAATAGGCAAGTATTTTCAAAAACACAATCATGAAAATATTGAAAAAGTATAAGTTTATCTCATGCATTAAATGAAAGCTATCAACTCCCAAAATTACGGCCCAAAAATATGTCAAAAAGTAACAACTGGGTAGGACCCATTGAGTGTCAACGGTCAAAAATAACCTATCAACGCCCAACGGCTATAATCTTGTCAACGTTTGCCTATAGCCATGTCAGCGTCCAAATTGGTCACAACAACGCTTGGAAAAATTCTTGTCAGCATCCAAAAATAAAAATGTTTAAAAATGAAAAATGACCTTAACAAGTAATTTATCCTAGAGAAGATAACCAAAAAGCTGATAATTATTATAGGGCGGCAAGCACTGTCCAGTTATGCACACTTGCTTAAGCAAGATAGACATAATAGTCCTTTAGTGTCCCTTGCTAACCAAAACTCTTAACAACCAAGTTACCTTATAAAATTCCTTGTTACTCTCAGGTAAATCCCATAACAAAATTATTCCCAAGTCTCCCAACAGACCACAACCAATTCTAGGCCAAAAATGTCTTGGCAGCATGCATAGTATATCAACTTTGCATGCT
This sequence comes from Glebionis coronaria, assembly GCA_025667525.1. NCBI lineage: Eukaryota > Viridiplantae > Streptophyta > Magnoliopsida > Asterales > Asteraceae > Glebionis > Glebionis coronaria. The sequence goes on from CM046874.1 coordinate 179,032,324, forward strand.
ACAGTGCCTCATGATTTAGTAAAACTAACTCATACTCACCTGTGGACACAATCTAGAATTGTGATAAGAGTATCATATGGATACCCAAACATCTTAAAGGTTCCTAAAACCTCCCCTTAAACTATGATACATAAGTTGCTAAAAACATGCATGAACATAAAAATTTATGTCAAGATAGGAATGAAACATTCCAACCATCATCCATAAATAAAAAAAACTTGTCCAAATGCTTCTCCATTGATCCATAAGCAACTCTGTATCCAATGGTATACTGCTAACACCATCTGCACATTTAGATTGAAAACCACAAAACTAACATTGTTGCTGACAACACCCCGATAACACATGACAGCGTTGAGGGAAGCTTTGTCAGCGTTAGACAATATATTGCTGAAAACGTTACAAAAACACTTATCAGCGTTCAAGCAACCTTTGTCAGTGTTAGAAAAATATAGTGGAAAATCTAAATCATCAATAAGACTAATAACAATGCATCATCCTGTACATACTTTTACAAAAAGACTCCAAAACACATATTATGTGAGATTGATCATTCCAATACTTGTCACCAAGTATTGAAACCTCCCAGTATCAAAAGGTTTAGTTAGTAAATCTGACACATTTTCCTCAGTGTCAACCCTATCTGGTTGTATTAAACCTTTTTCAAAACAATCTCTTATAAAATGATGTCTAATTTCTATGTGTTTAGTTTTAGAATGATGTACAGGATTCTTAATGATGCATAAAGTGCTGTTATTGTCAACAAATATCTTGGTATGCATGAAATTATACCCATAGTCCAACAGCTGGTTCTGAATCCACAAAACTTGTCCACAACAAGCAGCTGCAGCCACATACTCAGCTTCAGTTGTAGAATTAGCCACCACTGTTTGTTTCTTGCATTGCCAAGATATCAACCTGCTCCCAAGAAACTGACATCCACCAGTTGTGGATTTCCTATCAAATTTATCACCTCCATAGTCACTATCTGAATATGCAATCAGCTCCAGTGGTGAATCCTTTGGGTACCACAAACCAAGACTAGGATAGCATCTGAGGTACCTAAAGATCCTCTTCACAGCATAAAGGTGACATTCTTTGGGAGTCGCTTGATGGCGTGCACAAGCACACACAGCAAACATGATGTCAAGTCTGGAGGCTGTAAGATACATCAAGGATCCAATCATGGAACTATAGTGCCTGACATCAACATCTTTCCCATCTCCAATCTTTCCCCAAGGGTGTTCTCTATCCATAGGAGTAGTAGCCCTCTTTTCATGTGGAGAAAAGACAAACTTCTTCAAAATCTCAGCCACATATTTATCCTGGGAGATGAAGATACCCTCTTCTTTCTGCTGAACTTGTAAACCAAGAAAGAAGTTCATCTCCCCCATAGCACTCATCTTGAATTTGTCTGTCATAAGCTTGGAGAAATCCTCACTCATTTTTGGATTAGTGGACCCAAAAATCATGTCATCAACATAGACCTGAACAAGCAACACATCCTTTCCTTTCTTCTTTGTAAAGAGTGTCTGATCTATGGTTCCCCTTTTGAATCTATTGTCAACCAAATAGGTAGACAAAGTACCATACCATGCTCTAGGGGCTTGATGAAGGCCATACATAGCCTTTTTGAATCTATACACCTTGTCTGGATTCTCTGGATCCTCAAAACCAGGAGGCTGCATCACATATACCTCCTCAACAATAGTTACATAGAGGAAGGCACTCTTGACATCCATTTGATAGACAGTGAAGCCCATGCAGGATGCATAGGCTAAAAAGATCCTGATAGCTTCAATCCTTGCAACTAGTGAAAAGACTTCCTCATAGTCTATCCCCTCCTCTTGTGTATATCCTTGAGCCACTAACCTTGCCTTGTTTCTGACCACAATGCCTCTTTCATCTCTCTTGTTCCTTAGAACCCATCTTGTCCCTATGGGTCTGACATATCTAGGACAATCAACCAGCTCCCAAACATCCTGAATTGCAAATTGGTGAAGCTCATCCTGCATTGCTTCCACCCAACTTGGTTCTTTGAGAGCATCAAAAATTTTCTGGGGTTCCTGTTGTGACAGAAAACAGGCAAACAGACATGCTTACACAAGAGGGGTATCAACCTTCTTGTGTATATTGGCAATAAACCCACCAAGACCTTGATGAGATCTTCTAGTCTGAACTAGGGTCATAATATCACCAATGATTTGAGAAGTAGGGTGATTCTTCATAGTGGAAGTGAGAACTCCTCCTTCAAAAAGTCTGGTGTCCTCAACCTCATTCTCCATGTTGCCAATACCTTCTTCATCAGACTCTCTTTCATCAACATGAGGATGAACCTCTTCATATATATTGGATGGTTCACCTTGTTCAAAAATGGAAGAGAAAAGATGTGCAGAAGTGTTGTCAACGCCTGAACCTTGTTTGTCAGCGCTTGGGCTAACAACGCTTGAACTGTTGTTGTCAACGTCTGAATTGGTCTTGTCAGCGCTAGATTTGCCTTTGTCAGCGCCTGATGGACCATGCATGTTTGTATCTGGTGGTACTTGGAGACCACCATTATCTTTACCAGCAGCAGCAGCAGCAAAAGCATCTGTCCAAATGGGAATTGTAACATATTCTTGTATAGGAGATGTCTCTTCTGCTTGTGATCCAACCTTTTCATGAACCTGTGTACCTGAAACATCAACAACATGTTCCTCCACAACATTTGAAGTTACCTTCACAATGTCTGGATTAGTGACAGGCATATAATTTAAAGTTCTAGATAAAGGTTCCAAGTCAAACAACCAATTAGGACCACTTTCAGGATCACTAGGTTTATTTTCTAAAAACCTAACATGCACTCTTTCAAGTATATGTTTTTCTTCTTTAAGATAAACCCTATATCCCTTGATCTACACTGAATACCCCATGAGGTAGCCCTCATCACCTTTTGCACTAAATTTCCCTAAGGCATCACTAGTATCTAAAACTACTACATGACAACCAAAAGGTCTGAGAAAACCAATATTAGGTTTTCTACCCCAAAGTAACTCATAAGGTGTTTTGTTCTGAATTTTGTTAACTAATGCTCTATTTTGAACATAACAAGCTGTATTAACAGCCTCAGCCCAAAAGGCTATAGGAAAATGAGCATCAGCCAACATTGTTCTGGCTGCTTCAATTAGGGTTCTATTTTTCCTCTCAGCAACCCCATTTTGTTGTGGGGTTCTTGCAATACTAAATTGCCTAGTAATTCCTTTCCTGGCACATAAATCATCTAGCTTCTTATTCCTAAATTCACCTCCATTATCACTCCTAAGCATTTTAACTTCATTGCCAGACCTCTTCTCAATCTGAGTGATAAAATCAATTAGAATATCAGCTGTGTCACTCTTCATAGCTAGAAAGAATGTCCAAGTAAACCTAGAAAAGTCATATGTGATGACAAAGCAATATGACTTACCATTCAAACTTTCTATATTGGTTGGACCAAAGAGGTCCATGTGTAGCATATGAAGAGGTCTAGAACTAGTATGCACCTGTTTGGACTTTAATGAGACCTTGTGCTGCTTGCCTTTAAGACATGCAACACAAGAGTGGTCATTTTGGAAGGCCTTCTCAGGCAAACCATCAACCAGGCCAAGTCTCACAAGCCTATTTATATTTTTAAAATTTATGTGCCCTAGTCTCTTGTGCCAAAAATAACTCTCATCTACTGAAGCTTTAGCATAAAAACAAGACTTATTGTTATTCATTTTAATCCCATTCAAATTCACATTGTATATGTCCTTATGCCTAGGTGTTCTATACTCAGTATATTTCTCACCAGGGATCTTATAATCCTTACTTAACACCAAACACTCAGTATCAGTAAATAGAACTTTATTTTTGTTATCACAAACTTGTGATACACTAAAAAGATTGTAATCAAGTTCTTTTACCAAAAATACGTTTTCAAAAAGCAAATTCTTGGTGAGAAGGGTTCCTTTGCCTGTGATAGTACCATATCCGCCTCCAAAGTAAACCTTATCACCATCCTTGATGGGAGTGAAGTTGGTTAAATATTCTTCCTTCCCTGTCATGTGCCTTGAGCATCCACTATCCCAATATCCATAATCATTGACCTGTCTTTGAATGCCCTGCACATAAAGAAAACAATTTAGTTTTCTTTAGGAACCCAAGTCTTAAAAGACTTGGATTCATCTGGTTGTTCAATAAGAACAGACTTAGTTCTCACAACAACCCCATTCTCATCCTTCTTAGGATGAAATACCCAGTTAACCCCAATAGGTTTTGTAATGACCTTTGAAATGTAATTAAATCTGTTGCAGGTCATTGAAATCCCCTTATCATTAGGGTTTTGATCTTTCTTGGGTCTCCATGTTAAGCTTGAAGAAGCTTTGGACCCCTTACCCTGTGGTTGCAAATATTTATGTCTGGTCACGTTTCTGTCAGCGTTGGAATTGGTCTTGTCAGCGCTGAAATTACCCTTGTCAGTGTTGAACCTAGGGTTTGCTACAGAAACCCATTGCCTATTAGACCAAGTATTTGTCTTTTGAAATGGTCTTTGTCCATGAGTGTTAGACCCTCTAGTAAAGAATGGGGCAGGTCTAACAACTTGTGGACTTTGCTGCACACAAGGTTTGGGTCTGACAACGTTTGACTTTCTAACAACGTTGACTTTGTTCCTGTCAGCGCTGAAATTGTTCCTGTCAGCACTGGCTTTGGGAGCGTTGACACACTTGTATGACAAGTGTGAAAAGCTACCACAAGTGTAACAAGCTTTTCTAGACACAACCTTAGGTCTAGAAGAGAAGAAGCCTGTTCCAGTATTGCTAACTTGGCTCTTGGGTGACCTAGTATTCCTATACATCTCTGCATATTTAATGCTAGGTTTTCTATCAGTGTTTGAGCCTAGGTCAACAGCTTTACCAGTGAGTGGGTTTGTAACCTTAATGGGAGTTGACTCATTGGGACTTTCACATAGTAAGCCACCCTTAACAAATAAAGTAGGGTTAGCTTTCTTCCATTCATTCAGATCAGTCAACTTTTGATGGTACTCTTCAACTGGAGTGACAACTCTTGGTGGAGGAATGAATTCCTCTTCTTGGAATTCTGGCAAACCAGTCCAAGATAGGTCCTTTTGTTGGACACCATAGAAGTCAGCAGCTGGTGGTGGAACCACAGAGTAATCATTCATCCCAATCCCAGTCATGTCCTTAGGATCTCTTTGTTTACTCACACAGTCTCCTTGGGTTTGAGTGGCTCTATCAAATCTTTGAATTTTAAGGCCAACATTGTCTTTATTCTTAATGGCCTCATCTAATTTATCCTGTAACTCACCATTAACCCTTTCCATGATGTTTCTAATATCCATACTAGCATTTAACTCATGTTTTAAGATATTTATTTTATCTTTTAAGTCAAATTCCATTTTCTTGTATTCAGAAACTGTTTTCTCAGTTTGAGTAAGAGCTAGTTGGTAATTAGATAGTTTGCACTTTTCAGTACTCACATCACTCATTAATCTTAACACTTCTTTGTTAAGTTTCTCAGTGTTTAACCTACAACCTTTACTACAAAAAGCATCATTGTATACCTCATTATCAGATGAAGAGGAGGAGTGTGCCATGAGAGCATATTCAACATGCTCTTCTTCTTCAACCTCAGCAACCAAAGCTTTATCCTCTTCAACATTCTTAGCCAGAAAGCTCCAATCCCATCCCATACCATCAATTCCTTGAACTGAAACCATGGCTTTGGAATCCTGAGCTTTAACAACCTGACTTGAGGGTTTACCAGCATCAGATCTTCTAGGAGATCTGTATTCCCTCATGAAGTGCCCCATACGATGACAGTTGTAGCATTTAACTTTGGATTTGTCAAATCCAGCTGTGTCTTTTGCATTGAAGGTCATCTTCTTCTTAAACCTTCTGTTCCACCTATTTGCTCTTATACTAGCAAGAGCCATGTTCCACTTAATGTCCATCTCTTCCAAATGCTCATCACTTATCTGCTCAAGGTCCTCATATGTAATCACTGAACCATTGGGCAAAGAAGCAATATAAGCACATACAGTATCCAAATCCAAACCAGCAGGTTTAACTCTTGGGGAGTCACTTTTGAATGTATCAGCGTCTGAAAAGGAGACGTTGACAGGACTTGTTCCAGCGCTGACACATGATGATCCAGTAACTGGATGCATGTAAGAGTCCTTCTGATTGAATTGACCTTCACTGTGAGAGAAGAAGGCCATATTACTGTTGGTAGACTTGTTTCCATGCTCTAAAAGAGTTTCATCTTCCAACAGCCTCAGTTTGTTGTAACTGTCATCAAACGTGGAACTTTTGTAAGTATTATTGGCAAGAATGGATCTTGCCTCAATTTTCCACACCTCAGCAAGACTTTTAAGAAAAGTAGAATTGATGTCAACATCACCAACTTGTGTCCCCATGAAGGACAATTTGCTTGTAATGTCAAGCAATCTGCTTCTCACACTACTCAGCTTCTCATTGGGTTGTGCTTTAAAAACAGCATAATCATGTATAAGTTGTTTCTTATTTTCTTCCCTAGTATCTGCATTACCACCATATGCAACTTCAAGAGCTGCCCAAATCTGCTTAGCAGAATCATAACCTCTATATTTATGCTGGTTCTCTTGTCCCAACGAGAGTTTTAGAATATTTAGGGTTTTCATGTCAACCCTTTTCTTTGCTATGTCATCAGCAGACTCAGCTCTACCATCTTCAGGTTTTTCTTTCTTATCTTCTTCAGAACATCCAGCAAAAGCTGATCTTTGAGTAATAGCATCAGCAATCTTTTGGGCTTTATCGAATGTGTTTCCATATTCAATGATCTCCCAGAGTGTGTAGTTATAGATCCCTAGATATTGTTCAAAATTGAATTTCCACAATTCAAAGTTGGTTGCATCAAGCATGAGAATCTTGATGTTTGGTAAAGGTGAGGAGGAAGAGGTTATTGTTTCAAACATGATGTTGTTAGGGTTTTTGAGAAAATTAAGGTTTTGGTGATTTTTAGGGTTCTTGTGTTCTTTAAGATCAAAAGTTCCTCAACAAGCTCTGATACCACTTGTTGATCCCAAACTTAGATCGATTTAGCTTTATGTATACGAGATTAGATCAAGTAATACACTTAGAGAAACCTTTGTATATGCTTATGATAATCTAAGTGTTATGCAGAATTAACACTTAAACAAGAACACACAATGGTATAAACAAACTTTCACTTTGATTAATGATATCAAACTTGCTTACAATGAAAGTAGTTTACGAATGAATACTTATATGAAACATAAACCTAAAGGTCTTCTTTTATAGACATAAGAAGCCTTGTACAATAATCTACGTATTAGCTATTCTAGGTAAAGATAAATATAGAAAATACAATGTTGTTCCTATCTTTACAGAAGTAATCTAGAATACAATAAACACGTAGAGTATATCTTCCCATCAGTGCTTGTCTTCAATGTATCAACGCTTGACTTTATCTTGTCAACGCTTGAGCTGTCAACGCTTGTTTTGCTCCTGTCAACGCTTGTTTTACTCTTGTCAGCGCTCAAGTGATCTGGCCTTAATTTATTCCCAACAATCCTCCCCTAAACTTGATATCCACTCTTATGATCAAGTTTCTGAATAAGCATTAAGGACTAGGAGGAATCTTACAAACCTTTTCATATTGGTAATATATAAATCTGATTAAGTCTTTTGCCACGTCACTTGAATAATCTATTTCCAGCTGAGTGATCTTCATCTTCTCCAAGATAGCCTTGGATATGAAATACTGACCATCCACAAGTAGATACTCAGCAAACTTTGTAGAACTCAAATGGTAAACACCAGCAGCTGAATATAACCTCCATTGAAGACCACTGAGGTCATCTTCAAGATCCTTCCAAATAGCAGGATCCTCATCTTTTGGTCCACACATTCTCTTGAATGTGGACCACAATTTTATTCCATTAGCTGAAGTTGGTGCTTCAGCCTCATACTTGGTCTCTAGCAACCTCCATAGGTCTACTAAGTCTTCTCTATCACAACTTGCAAACAAAGATATGAGAGTGGTGAAAGTGTGTACCTCTTTTCCATATCTACCAATCTTCCAGAATCCACATTCATCTTCTTCATAGCTCACAATTGGATTCCTGGAATCTAGAGGTAACACTTGAACCATGTCTGAAGCTTCTAATGGTGAGAGCTTGAGGCTCTTTCTTATGACAGCTTCACTTGGATACAATGGATCCATATCTTTGGGAAACTCAAGAGAAACTACCTTTTTCACTGGTCTGGGAACAAACATAGCTTTCTTGAGTTCCATTTCTTCTGCAAGTTCTTCTTTCCTTTCATCAGAAACAAGTCTGAGAGTGTTTGCTTCCTGCACTCTCACCCAAATGGGATAAGCCTTGCATTCCAACTCATCAAATGTCAATGCCCTCAATTTCTGATAAGTCCATCCTACTCCATGACATCTGAGCAACATGCAGTATAGCTTCCTTCTATCCCTTTTCAACTCTGAGAGAATATTACTTGCCTTGTGTTTCAAAATTACCTGGCAATCCTTCTGAACTCTGAGGAGAATCTCCAAACCCCATATTTGATCTGAAGTGGTCAAGTGTGGATTCTCCATACATCTTTCTTCCCAAGCATTGTACATTTGAACCACCTCTGGCATGTCAAAGTCAACCTGTAATTTTAATTCTCTCAATTTCTCCTTGGCCAACTCTTCTCCATACTCAAGTCTTTCTGGTTCTATAATCATCACACTTGAGTCTGAGCTAGCTCCATCACTTCCTTCTTCTGAAGTAACAACAAATGGTGACTCTTTCACCTCCTTTCTATCTTGTTCCATGATTTGTGCAGCCAATCTTCTATCAAACTCAACTTGAGCTGCATCCTTTGGAACAATCTCTTCTACCATAATACCCTTACCCTTATCTAGTGGATCAATTGTTGGTAAGGTAGATGGTGATACCTGTGACGAAACCTCCTTGATGATGGATGATGACTGGGATACATCACCCTCATGTGCAGGTCTGTCAACGCCTAATTTTGCTGTGTCAGCGCCCAAAATATTTCTGTCAGCGTCCAAATTCCCCTTGTCAACGCCCAAATTTCCTGCCTCAGCGCCTTTTGCAATTTCCTCCAACATGGCTGTAAATGATAAATTCAAGTTGGTAGGAGAGACTAAGGACGTATCAAAACCTGTTTGTTTCTTCAAACTTGTAAGGGCCTCAGCAACATCCAAAGATCGACCATCATGGCTGCCCTTATCACTCAGATTTATTGGATCTTCCTCCCCTTTGGAAGATTCCTCCATACCTCTCCTTGCACTTGCAGTCTCCAAAACAACAATCCTCTCCCTCAATTGTTTGAGTTCAAGGCCTTGTGAGCTGACAACTTGTACTAAGTCTGCATTTTGCTTTTGCAAGCTCATGCAGAATGCCGTCAATTCCATAAGAGTCATTGGTTCCAGTCTGCCCTCTTCTAAAATGGGGATTTGACCCCCCAAGTCAGATTCATTGGGCATGGATGAGGACTTAATGATGGTGGGACTGCCTTGGCCAGCTTCTAAGCCAGAACCAATAGTCCCAGCCTCATCCATGTCACCAGCCACACTTGTGGTGGTGGTTCTCTCTGCTACCTGGCTAGGACCACCAGAGGAGAACACTCCAGTAGTCCTTTGGCGTTTCATCAACCTATATTCAGGGGGTGTGGAAGATGGTGTGGAAGAGTGGGTGGATGTGGGTTGGTTAAGGGGTGTTTGGGTTTGTAAAGGTTGTATGTCAACGTTGGAAATAGGCACATCAACGCCAACATTTAATGTGTCAGCGTTGAAGGGTTCTTGGTCAATTTGCATATGTTCAAAATTGAATTTCCACAATTCAAAGTTGGTTGCATCAAGCATGGGAATCTTGATGTTTGGTAAAGGTGAGGAGGAAGAGGTTATTGTTTCAGACATGATGCTGTTAGGGTTTTTGAGAAAATTAAGGTTTTGGTGATTTTTAGGGTTCTTGTGTTCTTTAAGATCAAAAGTTCCTCAACAAGCTCTGATACCACTTGTTGATCCCAAACTTAGATCGATTTAGCTTTATGTATACGAGATTAGATCAAGTAATACACTTAGAGAAACCTTTGTATATGCTTATGATAATCTAAGTGTTATGCGGAATTAACACTTAAACAAGAACACACAATGATATAAACAAACTTTCACTTTGATTAATGATATCAAACTTGCTTACAATGAAAGTAGTTTACGAATGAATACTTATATGAAACATAAACCTAAAGGTCTTCTTTTATAGACATAAGAAGCCTTGTACAATAATCTACGTATCAGCTATTCTAGGTAAAGATAAATATAGAAAATACAATGTTGTTCCTATCTTTACTAGAAGTAATCTAGAATACAATAAACACGTAGAGTATATCTTCCCATCAGTGCTTGTCTTCAATGTATCAACGCTTGACTTTATCTTGTCAACGCTTGAGCAGTCAGCGCTTGTTTTGCTCCTCTCAACGCTTGTTTTACTCTTGTCAACGCTCAAGTGATCTGGCCTTAATTTATTCCCAACAATCCTGAATAGCAAATTGGTGAAGCTCATCCTGCATTGCTTCCACGCAACTTGGTTCTTTGAGAGCATCAAAAATCTTATTGGGTTCCTGTTGTGACAGAAAACAGGCAAACAAACATGCTTGAACAAGAGGGGTATCAACCTTCTTGTGTATATTGGCAATAAATCCTCCAAGACTCTGATGAGATCTTCTAGTCTGAACAAGAGACATGACATCCCCAATAATTTGAGAAGAGGGGTGATTCTTCATGGTAGAAGTCAGAACTCCTCCCTCAAAAAGTCTATTGTCTTCAAACTCATCATCCACGTTACCAATATCTTCTTCAGACTCTCTTCCATCAATATTTGTATGAACCTCTTCATTTCTGCTTGAAGGTTCACCTTGTTCAAAATTGGAAGAGAAAATATGCTCAAAAGAGTTGTCAACGCCTGAACCAAGGTTGTCAGCGTTTGATCCATCCACGCCTGAAATGGTGTTGTCAACGTTTGAGCCATCAACGCCTGAATTTGTCCTGTCAGCGCCAGATTTTCCTTCGTCAGTGCCTAAAGGACCATGCATGTTGTTAACTGGTGATACTTGGGGAACATCATTTTCCTTTCCAGCAGCAGCAAAAACATCTGTCCATATGGGAATAGTGACATACTCAAGTATGGGAGATGACTTGTCTGCTTGTGATCCAACCTCTTCATTAACCTGTGTACCTGAAAGATCAACAACTGGTTCTTCCACCACATTTGAAGTTACCTTCACAATGTCTGGATTAGTAACAGGCATATAATTCAAAGTCCTAGATAGAGGTTCCAAGTCAAACAACCAATTTGGACCACTTTCAGGATCACTAGGTTTACTCTCTAAAAACCTAACATGTAATTTCTCAAGTATACGTTTTTCCTTCTTAAGGTAAACCCTATATCCCTTACTCTGCACTAAATAACCCATAAAATAGCCTTCATCACCTTTAGCACTAAATTTACCTAAGGCATCACTAGTATCCAACACTACTACATGACAACCAAAAGGTTTAAGAAAACCAATATTAGGTTTCCTTCCCCAAAGTAACTCATAAGGTGTTTTGTTATGTATCTTGTTGACCAATGCTCTATTCTGAACATAACAAGTTGTATTCACAGCCTCAGCCCAAAAAGCTATGGGAAACTGAGCATCAACCAACATAGTCCTGGCTACTTCAATTAGGGTTCTATTCTTTCTCTCAGCAACCCCATTTTGTTGTGGTGTTCTGGCAATACTAAACTGCCTAGTAATCCCTTTCTTGGCACAAAAATCATCCAACAGTTTATTTCTAAACTCACCACCATTATCACTTCTAAGCATTTTAACTTCATTACCAGTCTTTTTCTCAATTTGGTTAATAAAGTTAATTAAAGTATCATCCAAGTAAACCTAGAAAAGTCATCTGTGATGACAAAGCAGTATGATTTACCATTCAAACTCTCTATATTAGTTGGACCAAACAGGTCCATATGCAGCAAGTGAAGTGGTTTAGAACTAGAGTGCACCTGTTTAGACTTAAATGAGACCTTGTGATGTTTGCCTTTAAGGCATGCAACACAAGAGTGGTCATTATGGAAAGCCTTTTCAGGCAAACCATCAACCAAACCAAGTCTCACAAGTCTGTTTATATTTTTAAAGTTAATGTGCCCTAGTCTCCTGTGCCATAGATTACTCTCATCAACTGAAGCTTTAGCATAAAAACATGACATATTATTATTCATCCTAATACCATTAAGATTCACATTATAAATGTCCTTATGACTAGGTGTTCTATAGTCAATAAATTTCTCATCTGGCATTTTAAAATCCTTGCTCAACACCAAGCATTCAGTATCAGTGAAAAGAACCTTATTTTTGTTATCACAAACTTGTGATACACTAAAAAGATTATAGTCAAGTTCTTTTACCAAAACATGTTTTCAAAACGCAAGTTTTTGGTGAGAAGAGTTCCTTTGCCTGTGATAGTTCCATATCCGCCTCCAAAGTAAACTTTATCACCATCCTTAATAGGAGTGAAGTTTGTCAGATAATCTTCCTTCCCAGTCATGTGCCTAGAGCATCCACTATCCCAATAGCCATAATCATTCACCTGTTTTTGAATGCCCTGCACATAAAGAAAACCAATTAGTTTTCTTTAGGAACCCAAGCTTGAGCAGACTTTGATTCATCTGGTTGTTCAACAAGAACAGACTTAGTTCTCATAACAACCCCTTGTTCATCCCTTTTTGAAAGAAACACCCAATTAACCCCAATTGGTTTTGTGATGACCTTTGAAATATAATTAAATCTGTTGTAGGTCATAGAAATCCCATTAGAATTAGGATTTTGATCTTGTTTAGGTCTCCATGTCAAGCTAGAAGAAGCTTTAGACCTTTTTTCCTGTGGTTGCAAATATTTAGGTCTGGCAACGTTTCTGTCAGTGTTTGATTTGGTCTTGTCAACACTGAAATTACCCTTATCAGCGTTGAACCTAGGGTTTGCTATAGGAACCCATTGCCTATTAGACCATGTATTGGTCTTCTGAAAAGGTCTTTGTCCATGAGTGTTAGACCCTTTAGTGAAGAATGGGGCTGGTCTAACAACTTGTAGACTTTGCTCCACAAAAGTTTTGGGTCTGACAGTGTTTGACCTTTTGTCAGCATTGGCCTTGGAAGCGTTGACACACTTATAAGCTAAATGTGAAAAGCTACCACAAGTGTAACAGGCTTTTCTAGACACAACTCTAGGTCTAGAAGAAAAGAAACCTGTTGCATTATCACTAACTTAGCTTTTTGGTGACCTAGTATTCCTATACATTTCTGCATACTTAATGCTAGGTTTTCTAACAGTGTTTGAGCGAAGGTCAACAGTCTTGCCAGTGATTGGGTTTGTTACTTTGATAGGGATCGACTCATTTGGACTATCACAAAGCATGCCACCCTTGACAAACAAGGTAGGGTTGGCTTTCTTCCATTCATTCAAATCAGTCAACTTTTGCCTATATTCCTCTACTAGGGTAAGGACTCTTGGTGGAGGAATAAATTCCTCTTCTTGGAGTTCTGGTAAACCAGTCCAAGATAAGTCCTTTCTTTGGACACCATAGAAGTCCCCAGCTGGTGGTGGAACACCAGAATACTCTTTTATCCCAATCCCAGTCATGTCCCTAGAATCCCTCTGTTTACTAACACATTCTCCTAGGGTTTGTGAGGCCTTATCAAATCTCTGAATTTTAAGGTCTACATTATCCTTATTCTTGATAGCCTCATCTAACTTAGCCTGTAATTCAGCATTGACCCTTTCCATGATGTTTCTAATATCATTACTAGCATTTAAATCATGTTTTAAGATAAATATTTTTTGTCTTTTAGGTCAAGCTCCATTTTCTTATACTCAGAAACTGTCTTTTTAGTTTGAGTGAGAGCAAGTTGATAGTTAGACAACTTGCATCTCTCAGTACTCACATCTCCTAACAATCTGAAAACCTCTTTGTTAAGTCTTTCAGTATTTAAACGACAACCCTTACTACAAAAAGCGTCATCATATACCTCATTGTCTGATGAAGATGAGGAGTGTGTCATGAGAGCATATTGAACATGCTCTTCTTCTTCTATCTCAGCAACCAAAGCTTTATCCTCTTCCTCATCCTTAGCCAAATAGATCCAGTCCCATCCAATACAATCAATTTCTTGCACTGCCACCATGGCCTTAGGATCCTGAGCCTTAACAATTTGGCTTGAGGGTTTTCCAGCATCAGATCTTCTTGGAGATATGCATTCTCTCATAAAGTGCCCCATACGATGACAATTGTAACACTCAACCTTGGATTTATCAAATCCAGCAGTGTCCTTAGCATTAAAAGTCATCTTTTTCTTGAATCTTCTATTCCACCTATTTGCTCTTATACTAGCAAGAGCCATGTTCCACTTTATATCCATCTCTTCCAAGTGATCATCACTTACTTGCTCAAGGTCCTCATATGTAATCACTGAACCATTAGGCAATGAAGCAATGTATGCACACACAGTATCCAGATCCAAACCAGCAGGCTTAACTCTTGGTGAGTCAATTTTGTACGTGTCAGCGTCTGAATGTGAGGCGTTGACAGGATATGATCCAGCGTTGACACATGTTGATCCAATAACTGGGTGCATGTATGAATCCTTTTGATCAAATTGGCCTTCACTATGTGAGAAGAAGGCCATGTTACCATTGGTAGACTTACTTCCATGATCCAAAAGAGTTTCATTCTCCAATAGCCTCAGTTTGTTATAAACATCATCAAAAGTAGAACTTTTGTGAGTGTTGTTGGCAATTATAGATCTTGCCTCAATCTTCCATGTATCACCAAGGCTTTTAAGAAAAGTGGCAATAATGTCAACATCACCAATTACTGTCCCCATGAAGGACAGCTTGCTTGTAATGTCAAGAAGTCTGCTTCTCACACTACTTAGCTTCTCATTAGTTTGAGCCTTAAAAACAGCATACTCATGTAAGAGTTGCTTCCTTTTCTCTTCCACAGTATCAACATTACCACCATATGCAACTTCAAGGGCTGCCCAAAGGTATTTTGCAGACTCATAACCTCTGTACTTGTGCTAATTTTCTTGTCCCAACGAGAGTTTCAGAATACTTAGGGTTTTCATATACCCCCTTTTTCTTTGCTATGTCGTCAGCAGACACAGCTCTACCATCTTCAGGTTTTTCTTTCTTATTTGCTTCAGAACATCCTTGAACAGCTGATCTTGTAGCAATGGCATCTTCAACCTTTTGAGCTTTATTGAATGTGTTTCCATATTCAATAATCTCCCAGATAGTGTTGTCATGGATTTGCAGATATTGCTCAAAGTTGAACTTCCACAGCTCAGAATTGTCTGCATCTAACATGGGAATCTTGATGTTGTGGTTTAAGGAGGAGGGGGTTACTTCTGGAGTGGACATGATGTTTTTAGGGTTTTGTGAAAATTAGGGTTTTGGTGATTTAGGGTTCTTGTGTTCTTTTAGATCAAAGTTTCTCAACAAGCTCTGATACCACTTGTTGATCCCAAACTTAGATTGATTTAGCTTGTGTAAACGAGATTAGATCAAGTTATACACGTAGAGAAACTTTGTTTATGTATGAAACAATTTAAGTGTTATGCGGAATTAACACTTAAACAAGAACACAAACAGATGTAAAACAAACTTTCACTTGATTGATAATAACGAACTTGCTTACAATGAAAGTGTTTAAACGTATGAAAACTTATTATGAAACATAACCTAAAGGCCTTCTTTTATAGACATAAGAAGCCTTGTACAAGAGTCTACGTATCAACTATTCTAGGTAAAGATAATTATAGAAAATACAATGTTGATCCTATCTTTACTAGAAACAAACTAGAAACATAATACGCGTAGACCATATCTTTCTATCAGTGCTTGTCTTCAACCTATCAACGCTTGACTTCTTCATGTCAACGCTTGATCTGTCAGCGTTTGTTTTCTTCTTATCAACGCTTGTTTTCCTCCTGTCAGCGCTCAAGTGGACTGGCTACATTTTATTCCCAACAAAAATCCCAAATAAAGATTGGAGAAAAATGAAAAAGTCGTGGTCCAATTATGAAGAATCTCTCAAAAACTTCAAGTGAAGAAATTCCTATTATGATGATAAGACCATTATTTCAAGATCATCTCTCAAGATTCGAAGTATGAAGTCAATGCCAAATATTGATCCGAGAAAGGTCTCAAATCGCGAAACGAGTTATGCCAAGATATGAACTTTATGAGGTTTTGAGAAGCAGTTTTAAAAGATTTTGTCCTTTAGCTAACTATTGATTAAATCGTCCAACTTTATTTTCGGCCTAAATGAATTATCGAAATAAGTCAACAATGCATCCTCGTGATCATTCAAGACAACAATAAAATATAAGAGATACACCTAGGAATAAGGGAGTCTAAGTGAATAATTGAGCCACACGAGAAGTGTTAGCTTCACTAACTTATAATAACAATGATCTCATCTTTAAGCTTAGTATGGAGAACGTGAAACTTGTGGGTGATAAACATTCATGTAGGATATGTAAATCTTGCTTATGTTTTTAGAGAGAGAAAGAGATAGAGAGATGGTGGAACACACACTTCTAGAGAGAGAAACAAATGTTTACTATGTGTAAAATGAAGAAACACACACCCTCTCCATCAAAGGAGAGGGTTTATATACCCAAGCCGTTGTCATGGGCTTGGGCTTACATTTGGGCCGGCCTACACATGTTGTAGGCTAGGCTTGGTCTTGTTAGTTAAATAAAGATAAGTAACTAAACTACGAGCTATTACATGGACTATTGTTGGAGTGACCGATCCTTCTTAATACGTAAAACGTATTTCCAACAATCTCCTCCTAAGGGAGGTCACTCCAAACAAGGGTGTTACCCTAGTTACAATAATAAAATAAACCTAGCATACTATGCTTGTCTTGAGCTCGTAGTCTTCGTCTTTCTTTTCTTTTTCTTTTCAGGTGAACATGCTGATGTGATCATTGATATCAATCTTGAGCATTAATCTCTTGCCTTGATCTTGTGCATCCATCACTTGTGATCTTCGCCTCTTCGTGACACCATGTCCCACATACTTATACCTTAGTAATTCTTGAAAGCTTCAGACTTCGATACAGCGGAAGACTTAACTTTTAGGCTTTCTTGAATTAGATGAGGTATTAAGTGCATAAAGTATAAGCATGCGAGGACGACTTCTTCTTGGATCCCGCATCGCCACCGTCTTCAAATGCCGCAACATAAGTAGACACGAACGAAATGGCTTTGAACATTTCATTCTAATTCGGTAGCATTTTACCTCTGGTCGGTGAAGACCGTTGGACGATATAAAATATCGTACTTGTGGCACGTAGATTTAATTAAAAATCTCCTTGACAAGATTTCGCGGGTAAACTCGTTCTCTTTACTCGACCGTCTAAAGCTGACTACGAACGTAAAGAGTGAATCATTTGGATAAAATTATCCGCATGATTGAAGCCGTCAATTCTGATTCCTGGAACAAGTTTGATTCATTAAAGAATCGCACCATCGTTGCTTTCCAGTTGTCACGAGCTTGATTCGTATAGAATCTTGCAAGTTACCTTCCAAGTGTTGTTTAAAGTTAACACTAGAAGGATTTCCACTAATCACTGTGAACACTAAGGTATCACTCTGAGTGTTCTGGCAAGATCACTAAGATATTGCGTAGAGGCCTGGAACGTGTTTAAATTCAGTTAAGAATTAAACCACTGTTGCTTTCCAATTATCACAAGTTTGATTCATAAAGAATCGCACAAGTCACCTACCATGAGCTTTTGATATTCGCTCAAGAAGGATTTCCATCTTCATTGTAAATACTTTCGTATTACTTGGATGTTCAGGCAAGATCGTGAAGATTTTGCGTAGGACTCTTAAAATCTTTCTTACTTTTCACAGTGTGTGAAGAAGCAAGGAAATATGGAAGTGTGTCCTAATGAGATATTTGATGATCTCAAATAAATCTAGACTCGATCGTGCATTTTGGATTTTAGTAATCGGAGGCTGGAGAGGAGTGCCACCTTTTCAATACCAATTTATTCGGGGTGAATAAATCGATAGATAATGTGTTGTCTCCGTGTGATTAAAACACATATATATTAATAGATATTTGAGTTAGTTGGGATGGGTTGTGCATTGCATCACTGGGTCCATGATGTCTATCTTCAATATCGAACATCATTAAAATGATCTCAATAGCATATGTGTTGACCCGGTTTCTGCCTAAAGTTATAAGGAGGGCTTCTTTCTTTACACCCTATATCTTTACAATTCTTTTTCATTCTTCAACCCCTTCAATGCTTACCAATACGTCATAACTAGCACCTTGTTGTGATTGTTCCAGTGCTAACTTAAGTACTTGGTCGGTATTCAGCTACGTTCACAATCTTTCTCCATCTTTCCCAAGGACTACTATTTCTAGCTATGGAATGTCCTTGGGAAGATTCCTCCGGTTCTAGAAGAATCATTGGACTTAACCTATCCTACCATCCTTATGTCACCACAATCTTCATCGTCGTGAAATAAATGGGTTTTAGGTAAGTATACGTCACCATGAAAATCCATTTTGATATGCAAATCCGTTTTGCTCCCCCTTAACATATGCCACGATATTCGAAAACATTTCGCATATGTCGGGATGAGCCAGCACATTAAGTCAAACCATTTGTGATAATATCCCATATTAAATCACATTTTCTCCCCCATATTAAAAATATTAACCCAATCGATGTTTTTAATATCAATTGATTTAATGATGTTTTAACAAAGGTTTTGGGAAGAAAAATGCAAGTCCGTTTATCTTCATGATACCAAATGTATGAAATATGATACCGATTTGTAACATGATCACATATTCACCATATTAGAAAAGAATTTACAAGGTTGGACCTGATTGATGAGAACATCATATGATAAGATCAAATGGTTCTTGTCAGCATATGTTGGTCGCCTCGTCACGTCTGAAGTCATCTCTTGACACCACGTGTATGATTGGTATTGTTTTCTTGACACCAACTTGTGAACTTGGCACTTTCGGCATCGAAGATTTTTAATGCTTGATAATTGCTCCCCCTCAATTGTTGGCCCGTGTTCTATTGAAAGAGCTGTAGTCGTCGGTTGAGTAGTCGCATCGTCGAGTATGTAGATACCAATTGTAGATTGCTATGGTTGTAGAGATGATAGCTTCATAAAAACAAGACTTCTCTTGTTTTAACAAATAAATGCACTGAAACGTACATAGATTTGTGTTAGACCAAGTTATAAAGTAAACTTGATCCCTTACAAGGTTTTAAAGTAAACCTTGCCCGAGAAAATTAATTCCCGTTGTGAGCCAAAGCTTTCATAAGAAATACTTGACTTTAATGTGAAAACCGGGTTGCAGTCAGAAATAACTACAAGCCATTTAGGCATGTTTTATGAAGTATTTACACCTTTTGTACGAACTCTATTTATGGCGTCGTGTCAATATTAATCGACATTTCTAAGGCCGTAAATATTATCGTACCAAAAGACATACCTTTGAAAAATAAAGTAAAAATATTTTTGGATTTTTCTAGATTTTTCAATTTTTATGGTTTTTATATGGTTTTATATTTTTGTATTTTGCTTTTGTGGATAAAAATATAAACAATATATACAGATTATCACTAAGGATACGGAGAATAGTTTACAATCACTATTCTTTCGCTTCATCTGCCAATTCCTTTAGAGTCTTCGGCGAGAAGGTTCTCATTCCTAGCTTGTCGACCAAAAATTTAATTCGAGCGCGATCTAAAGCCTTCGTGAAAATATCCGCCAATTGATACTCAGATCGGACAAAGTAAAGCTCGATTACTCCATTTTCCACTTGCTCCTTGATGAAGTGGTAGCGAATGTCAATGTGCTTTGACCGGGAGAATTGAACGTTGTTGCAGCATAAGGAAATTGTACTCTTGTTGTCACAGTACATCGGAATTTTGTTGAAACCTAGACCATAGTCGGTTAATTGCGATCTCATCCAAAGAATTTGAGCACAGCAACCGGACATAGCTATGTATTCTGCTTCCGTACTGGAAATTGCAGCACTTTTCTGCCTTTTCGATGCCCAACTGATTAGTCGATCTCCTAGTAGTTGCAAAGTTCCACTCGTGCTACGCCTTGTATCTTGACAACCCGTGTGATCCGCATCTGCATATGCCATAAGTGCAATCGAAGAGTCCTTCGAATACCAAAGTCCCCGATTAACGGTTCCTTTAAGATATCGAAAGATCCGTTTCACAGTAGCCAAGTGTAACTCAGTAGGCCTAGTTTGATACCGAGCACACATACATATAGCAAACTGAAGATCAGGTCGACTAGCTGTGATATACAGAAGAGTACCGATCATTCCACGATAAAGTGTCGGATCAATGGAAACTCCATGTGGATATGCATCAAGTTTAGTTCGTTCCACCATTGGAGTATCCACGGGGTCGCAAGATTCCATCTTATATTTCTTAAGCGATTCAAGGGCATACTTGGATTGATTGATAAAGATGCTTCTGGGACTCTGAGATATTTGAAGACCTAAGAAGAATGATACCTTGCCCATCATTGAAATCTTAAACTTGGAAGACATGAGTTTCCCAAACTCGTCGGATAAGGTTTGGGTCGAGGCTGCAAATATAATATCATCAACATATATTTATACCATAATCATATCTTTACCTCGTTTCTGAATGAATAGCGTGGGATCCACCTTGCCTTTAGAGAAGCCTTGAGTAATGAGGAATTGTGACAATAGATCATACCATGCTCGTGGAGCTTGCTTCAACCCATAAAGAGCCTTCTTAAGCTTGTACACATGATTAGGATATTTGGGATTCACAAAACCATCCGGCTGTTGTACATAGACCTCTTCCTTGATTTCACCATTAAGAAATGCCGTCTTCACATCCATCTGATATACGATCATATTCATATGGGCTGCATAAGCGAGGAATAGTCTAATAGCTTCCAAACGGGCAACAGGTGCAAAGGATTCCATAAAGTCGATGCCTAATAATTGCTTGTATCCACGAGCTACTAGTTGAGATTTGTTCTTCAATATTCCGCCTAACTCATCGAGTTTCACCTTGTAAACCCATTTCAAAGTGAGTAACTGCACTTGATCCGGGCATGGGACAAGTTCCCAAACTTCAAGACGTATGAATTCGTTAAGTTCTTCTTGCATAGCTTATATCCAACAAGATTGAGTAAAAGCTTGTTTCCATGTCTTAGGTTCAACTTCAGTGAGAAAAGCATCAAAATGTCAAAACATTGCATTTTCTTGTAGCTGACTTCGTGTGGATATCGGACGATTAGGGTCACCAATAAATCTATAGGGTGATCCTTTGTCTACTTGCTGTCATGTTCACGAATCCGTGGATTGGAGTAAACCATAGTAGGAGCTTCCTCTGAGGTGGACGACCCAGCTTGATTAGGGTCGGGAATTGGTACACCAAAGAATGGAAGTTCACGCATTTGAGCGAATTCCAAATCGTGATCATCATCATCCTCTTCATCATCAATAGGCATGACATGGGTAGTTGAAACATGTGTTGGTTTAGAATTACTTGTTGAAGGTATATCTTGACCAATTGTAGGTGCAGATGTATCTGATTGTGCAACGGTTGCTGAAGCGACAACTTCGGTTACCGGAGCTATTACTTCAGGTTCTAGAGCAACGATACTTGGAGGAGTAAAGAATTCATCAAAGAACGGTTGAAACAACGTATCCCATTCAGTCCTAGTTGGTGGTTTAGATGATGATGAAGTAGGGTTGTTTGGGACAAGACCAGAACTAATGTTACTGGGTCCCATTTCATGAAGTGGGGGTTCAGAGCGGCTTTGCTCAGAAGCCATAGCTGTCAGCTCATCAAAATCAACATTCATAGTTTCGAGGATCTTACGACACTTACAATTGTAGATTCGGTATGCCTTCTTTGCGGGTGCATAACCAATGAAAATACCAATATCAGCCTTTGGTTGAAGTTTTCCCAAATTTTCACCATCATTATTTGGATAACAAAGAGAACCAAATACATGAAGATATGATAAATCTGGTACTTTACCATGGAGAAGCTCATAAGGTTTTTTACCATGGTGTTTACGAATTAGTGACCGGTTTTGGGTGTACACTGCTGTAGATACTGCTTCTGCCCATAAAAACAATGGAGCCTTTGCGTAAATTAACATCGTTCGAGCAGCTTCCATAAGTGTGCGATTTCGCCTTTCAACGACACCGTTTTGTTGTAGAGTGCGTGCAACGGATGTTTCATGAGATATGCCAACTTCTTCATAATAATCACGCAAGATTTGATTCACAAATTCGGTTTCATTATCTGTACGAATGCGTCGGACAGTAGTGTTGAGACGCACTTGAATCATCTTGATAAATTCGATGATGAATTTCGGTGCCTCATTTTTTGTTGTAAGAAATTTCACCCATGTAAACCGAGAGTAATCATCGACAATAACGAGGATGTACTTTTTACCACTAAGACTTTCAACACGCATTGGCCCACAAAGATCCATATGCAACAGATAAAGTTTCTCTTGGTTGGTGTCTTCCGTCTTGGGTTTGTAAGATTTCTTAGTGCTTTTCCCCATTGTACACGCGAAACACAAATGATCCTTGTGAAATGAAAGTTTAGGAAGACCACGAACAAGTTCATTTTTCGCCAATTGATTAATAGCGTCAAAGTTAAGATGAGATAACCGTCGATGCCATAACCATGACTTAGTCTTCGATGCTTTGGAGAGAAGACATACGGGAGAGGCGGCCATCATGTCTTGGAGAGACAAAGTATACAAATTATTCCCTCGAGTACCTTTCAATAAATCAACCCCTTCCAAATTACGAATGAAGCACGTATGCTCTCGAAAAGCAACTTCTAGGTTTGCATCAAAAAATTGTCCCACAGAAAATAAGTTGTGACCAAGACCTTCCACATAATACACTCTTGAAATTATAACATTCCCAATATGATATTCACCGTAACCCATTATCTTTGCAATATGATCATTCCCAAATCGAACCGTACCAAGAAACTTGCTGACGAAATTTCTGAGCTGAGAGCGATCTCCAGTCATATGCTTGGAGCAACCAGAGTCCAAATACCAGAGAACAATTTGGAACACCTGTTTTCAACAACAACAGTAGACAATGCATTGGAAACTATTGGTTCTGGAGTGTTAGCAAATACAGATAAAATATTATCAGAATTGCTAACATGTTTGTGACCCTTAGATTTCCTACGTTTTCTAATGTGACTTTTAGCACTAACAGGTTTTACTGTTCCAACTTTCTTAGGTTTTGGATTATTCGCGGGCACTATAGTGGGAGTAGACCTATTTAAAGGGCACTTAGTTCCTACGGTAGTGTTGGTGTTCCTAGTTAAAGGACACGGTTGTGTTTTGGTAGCCTTGGTACTCCTAGTTAAAGGGCACGCTTTCTTCGCTGTAGTGGGAGTGATCCTAGTTAAAGGGCACGCACTTCCTACTATAGTGAAAGTTCTACCAGTGGGGCGCCACATCCAACCAACTTGGGTTAACACTTTCCTATTCGGTTTCCATTCTAATCCATTTTTCCGGGCATACATCTCATTCACATGTTCAATAAGGCAAGAATCATGACGACTAGAAAACATACATTCATTGCAGTTCCAACATTTCAAATTAGAATTCACAGTAGGCTTAGAACGCTGCACAACCACAGAGCCTTTAGGTTTAGCTACATGATTCTTTTTATTCAAAACAGAAATAACATTCCTAGGATGGGCTTCTACTTTCTTCTTCACTTGACTACTAGATGGGGGCAAGATCCTATCATTCTTCTTGTTTCTTTTAAGCTTAGATCTTTGAGCCTTAGTAGTGGTGCTTACTCCTGTAGAAGGCAACACGGGAATATTAGAAGTTGGTTTTGATTCCGCCTTATCTTTAGTGACCAAAGTTTGAGATGGTTTAGTCCTAGGGCCCTTATTAAATGGTGTGACGGCTATAAGGTTCCTTTTGATTGCACTAGAGGATGATGCTGAGACAGTGGCTACGTTATCCACAACATTCTTACCTTTTAGAGTACGAAGTGATTCCTTTAACTCAGCCAAGACCAGATTTTTATCACAAATTTGTTCCCTCAAATCAGATATTTCCACCGACTTTCGATTCAATTGTTCAATCAATGATTGATTCTGTGCAGTGGTATTAGCACATACGGGCTTTACTGAATCGAAGAGTCGTGTATTTTTCTGTTTTAAGTTATCAACTTTGGACAAAATCTTGGAAACTCGATTATCTAGATCAAGTTTAAAATTCTCAGCGGCCTCAAGTACGTTCACACAGTTAAGCTCCTTAGATTTCTCTATTTCTATCGGCAAAGATTTAGCAACTTTGTCACTTGGCTGACGTTGTTTTGATTGTAAATTCAATCGAAAATTCTTTTCAAAGTTTGCATCATCGATATTAACACCTTCGAATGACGTTTCAAAAATTTCTTGAATAAATTGTTGCTTGCATTCAAGCGAGATACAATGTGTTTGAATCTCATCAAAACGTTTTGAAAGCGAAGAATGTGAATCTTGAAGCTTTAAAAATTCAGCGTCAGATTCGTGACAAGTACTATCTACCA
The DNA here is from genome assembly GCA_025667525.1 of Glebionis coronaria. Taxonomy (NCBI): domain Eukaryota; kingdom Viridiplantae; phylum Streptophyta; class Magnoliopsida; order Asterales; family Asteraceae; genus Glebionis; species Glebionis coronaria. The sequence continues at coordinate 179,057,061 of CM046874.1, forward strand.
CATTATCCACAGATTCAACATTATGCACAATAGAATCATTATCAACACTTTTATTCACACAGACGGAAACTATATCATGAGACATCACTTGCTTCAGAAGCTGATCATTTTGGCGTGAAACCCGTTCTATTTCAAGTAAACTGTTTTCATAAGCATCTTCCATTTCATTGAAAACACGTCTAACTTCTTCTATTTCCAAAAGAAAATCTTGATCAAGAGTAGTAAGACAAGCTTTAACATTCTTTACAAACGGAACAATTTCGTCGCGAAACGCAGCTCTAGTGTGCTCAAAGTTCCATTCACCTTCCGTTATGGCCGAAGCCGTCGTACGTTCCGAAATGACCTTGTCAAAATCGGCTAAGTGTTGGTGTACCGTGTTTAAGTTAACGGACGCCTTACTTACCGGTGGAATTAACTTCGTTAAATCCGTTTTGACAAGTGTAGGAGACGTACTAGGAGGGTGTTCATTTGACAGACTTTGGGGCACAAGAACCGTCAATTCAGCTAATTCCTTTTGTAAGCGAATGCGGGTCTTTTTAGAAAGTTGATCTTTATTATACGTATCATAATCAATCATATGGAATTTTGAAAGCATTTTAGAATGAGTTTCTTCCGCAAGTGACTGTGTCTCCTCAGTACTACGAACAAAAGGTGCTTCTTTCGATTTGCCAATTAGGGTCATATCATAAAGACACGGAATATATTCATGAGCTTGTTTTTCATAACCTGGATTAGGTGGTAAATCTTGAAGACGCTTAAGTTCGAGTTCTTTAAATGATTTAGTTAAAAGATGAACCTTTTCTGTGGAAGCGTATTGTTTTAAAAGATGTTGTTCTTTGAATTTAAGAAGTTTGGTAGCATTAATTTCCGATTCAAACTTTTTAGACTCGAGAGTTTCGAAATCCATTTTAAGTTTCTGAAAATCATTGACAACCGACTCTTTTGTTTTAATTCATTAGAAAGATTATCTTTTAATGATTCTATTTCTTTCAAGTGTTCAATCTTTTCAAAACAAAATTGGTCAAATTCAAAACATGTTATTTTCTCTGCTTGAAGGACCATTTCAAAAGTTTGGACCTTTTCTTTATGCAACGCAAGCTCAGCAGTTAGGGTCTACGGATCGTCTGAGTGCCATATGCATTTGATCAATAATATGTTTAGGCACCATGACCAAATCATGTTGAGCATAAGATTCCATACCCGTCGTAGCATTTGGTTGAGGTTCACTCAAATGTGTAGGATTGGGTACCACATCATTTGAGTTACTAGTTCCCGAATGTTGTTCGAGGTTGTCATTTTCATGCCTAACTTGATGTTGGTTATCATCATTACCAAGCTTGGTTGTGGTGGGTACCTCACTGACGACATCAGAACCGTAGTGAGAGAGATTAGCAACGAGAGCAGCTTGGGCAGAATGAATGTCATCACAATCTGAATCATATGCATCAAGATCATCTGCTTGATAAGCTGCATTAGAAGTGGAAACGACTGCAATGCCTTCAGTATCTGCTGCCCTTGGGTCTGCAAGAAATGCTAACTCCTCTGAATCCAAAATCTTCCCCTTAGACTGAGCATCGACCAAATACATCTTTTCACGAAACCATGCATTATCCCTTCTCCTTTTCGGCTGAGTGCATTGCCTAGCCATATGACCTTATCCTCGGCAATTGTAGCAAGTCACAACCTTTTGAGGACCAATGGGACTTCCATTTCCATTAGCTTGTGAATTCACAGCTTGAGCATTCATTGTCTTTGTAGGAGGTCCATATGAATTTTGCCTTCCCTGAATAGGTTGCACAGTTACTTGACCATCTTGAACAATAGCTTGTTTTCGAGGATTTGAAGAGGTGCGGAGCTGATTGTTTGTTGGTGGAAATCCTCTAGTTGCAACAAGTTTTTACAAGTAGGCAGTGAGATGGTTTAGTACATCAGCTGGCGTATCATTTGGAGTAAAGACCGGTGCTTGGATTGGTGGAAGTTCATTAGAGTAGAAAGCTTGTGCTGGTTGTGCTTCTATTGGAAAATATCCTTGCTGAGGAGTATAGCCCACTGGAGAAGTGTTGGCTTGTGATGGTGATGTTTGATATGTTGGTTGCTGTGGAAAAGATTGTTGATGAACACTTTGTTGAAATGCTTGCTGTGACATCATTGGTGGTTGATAAGATGGTTGTTGTGGTTGCTGATAGGTGTGTGGTGGTGGCTGCTGCAAGTATAATGGTTGTTGATAAGTATAAGCCATGTTTTGTTGAGAAGCATACATTGCAAGTGGATCATGAACTTGAGGTGTAGACAACCGAGCCTCGATCACATGGCATTCGTGTTGTTGAAGAAAAGCTTGAAGTTGATCCACATTGGTGTTATGCAAGTCCTTAGCCAATTTAACATCCGTCGCGTATTTTTTCCATTCTGGAGGAAGAGTGTTCAAATACTTGGTGTTCAATTGAAAGGTAGGAATTGCCATACCATAGATATTAAGCTCATTCAACAATAGGGTAAATCTCATATAGTAATCATTGAGAGTCTCCCCTGGCACATAGGCAAACTTATCAAAAGTATCATAAAGCTTACACTCTCGTTCTTGTTTAGTTAACGAGGTGCCTTGCATTAAAACACGAATTCTATCCCATAAATCTTTGGCAACTTTATGTTTGCTGACAAGTTTGTAGACATCTGGAGGAAGGGCTTGGAGAATGATATTTGTAGCTTGTTTATCACACTTGTCTTGTATCTTAGCATCTCCAGTTAGTTCACCCGTTGTACGAGGACGAGTAACAGCACCTTCCGTCACAGTACCATATACCAATGGTCCATTGAGCACCGATGCCCAAATTAGATGTCCATTCTCCTTGTTCAACATATAAAGTTCCATGCGGGAAGCCCACTCCTCATACATAGTCTTCACCAACATTGGTGGACGATTATCCGTACCCGAGAGGATGGACTTATCCGTAAGAGATGTGTACTCCATGTCGATAAGTTAAGATTTACAAACATTGATCGAACAATAAGAGAAAGTTAATGTGTTTGTTGTTGTGTGTTAAAACCGAGAAATAATGTTGAAATCCCCTAAATTATGTTCTCGATAAACCAAAAATTCCAAGACTAAATTACACAAAATTTCAAAAACACGTTTTTGAAAAATCTTGGAGATCTTGTCACTCTATCGGAATGCACAAAACAAGTTCTGTCGCGATACTTGATCGCAATAACTATCGCAATACTTGATCGCAATAACTATCGCAATACTTGATCGCAATAACTATCGGAATGCACAAACAGGTTCTGTCGCAATGCCTATCGGAATACCTATCGCAATGCTTGATCGCAATACCTGTCGGAATGTCTGATCGCAATACCTGTCGGAATGATGTGATCGCAATACCTGTCGGAATGTGTTGATCGCAATACCTGTCGGAATGTATGATCGCAATACCTGTCGGAATGTATGATCGCAATACCTGTCGGAATGTCAGATCGCAATACCTGTCGGAATGTCAATTTACAATACCTGTCGGAATGTGGCTAAAGAAATTTTGGCAGATTAACGTTTCAAAATTGCCTTATACCCGATCACAATGTACGAAGCAAGGAGCTATCGTAATGTTTGATCGGAATAAGTGTCAAAATATCCTTTGATCGCAATGTAGAGACCCTAGGTCTTTGCGATCGGAATGCAGAATTCAGCCCACTTTGCGATAGAAACAACTTTGCGATGGAGACAACTTTACCACTATTCTCAGAAAGTACACAACAAATTCGCAGTTTTAATCCTAAAAACGAATCAAACACCCCAAAATTTGTGTTTTTAACCCAAAATACCAATACCAAATCACTATAACAAGTAACTAGATAACGTATATCAAGATTAAAGCATAAAAAACACAAAAAAAAAATTGGTACTTGTGAATTCGGATCAAAATAGCCGTTTAAATCAAAAACACAAACACAAAAACTAAGCAATCATCCCATGGCTCTTGATACCATTTGTAGGATATGTAAATCTTGCTTATGTTTTTAGAGAGAGAAATGTTGATCCCAAAGTCAGATCTTAAACCTTAATAGCTTGTTTAAGGGTTGTGATAGAGAGAAAAAATTCAATCTAACACTAGAGAAACTTTGCAAAGCAAAGTAACTAAACAAGATGCGGAATGTAATGTTTAGCACAAGAACAAATGTGATTGAAACGTTGAACTTTAATATATCAAAGATATACGAATACCCTAAAATGGTATTAGGGTTTACAAAACCTTAAAGTAATATAATGAAAGACAAAAAGAGAAAGACACCCTTTGCATGCTAACCTAGTGAGTCCTTTTATAGCCACAAGGACTCACGTACAAGATCACTACTAACAAACTATGGAAAGTATTAAGGAATAATAACTGAAACGCGTAAAAATCTATTCCATGTTTATCTTGGACAGCAGGGCCTTTGACTTCAGCAGGGGAACCAATCCCCCTGCCTTTGTTATTTAGCAGGGGGAACTTACTCTAGCAGGGGTACGAATAATCAACTAGCAGGGGAAACAACTAAGCATAGATTTATTCCCAACAATCCTCCCCTAAACTTGTGCTTTCCCCTAAAGACAAGTTTCTGAATAAATACTAGTTGATGAGGATGCTTACAAACTTTCTGGCCAAATCTAACTATGAACCATTCTTACCAGATCATAAGCAAAAGGCTTTTTAGCATCTACAATTAGGTTAGCCTGTGCCAGTTTCTTCAAGGTGTCCTGAGAGAAGGGATAATACCTATGATTGAGCAAGTACACACTCACACCTTCCATCACTACCTCATAAACCCCAGAATTAGTAAATAACTTCCAATACAACAAATCTCCTTTATTCACTACATCAAATATAGGATCAAATAACTCATGCTCATACATCCTATGCATGCACTCCCAGATTACCCAATCCTTCTCCACACCATCCATGGTAGGAGGTTTTGCAACAAACGTCTTCTTCAATATTTTCCAAAGATCTTCTAAGTCTTCACTATCCAAAATTTGAAACATGACATCTAGACTTAGAAATGTCTGTGCTGTATTGTCAGCTCTTGTAAGCTTCCACCAAGTCCTCCCTTTGTGTTCATAAACAGCATACTCTATGATAGCAAACTTCTTTCCAAGTTCACTAGGTGAGATATCATAATTTTCCTGCAGAATTAGCTGTTTATCAATTTCATCATTTGAAGGCCTTTGAGACTCTTTAGTAACTGTGCCCACTTTCTCCATTCTCTTGAGTCTCTTTGCTGCTCTTTGTACATTAAGTACAGACTTCTCAAGTACTTCTGGAAAACTTCCACCTGCTTGATGTGATGCCCCTGCTTGTGATGATGCACCTGCTTGCGATGATGCACCTGCTTGTGTAGTTTCCAAAGTTGTCTCTCCAGCTTTTCTTTTCTTCGATTCTCTAGCTTTCTGTAGCATTTCACTTTGTCTCCTAAGATACTCAGCTTCCTCAGGAGTGTTGATAGTCATCCAATCCTCCACATCATACAATTTTAGAACTGGTCTGACTGCTCTTTTTATGGCTTCAAAACTCATATCACTGAAGTCACCATCCTTCCACTTTCTATGTCTCTTAAGCAGAACTTTGTAGTGTTCAAGTTGCCCTTTCTCTGAAGTTAGATACTTCTCACTCTGAATTTGAATTGCCCTTCTTTCTAGATACTCAGTTTGATATTTGTAAACAAGGCAAGTCAACTCATACCTGTCTTCCAAAGGAGCATTTATCAACTCCTTCTCCCATTGATCAAGAAACTCTCCAACATGAGGTACCCTGTCATCTAGTTCTTTATGCATAATCTCAACCTGCTTGAGCATATCTTTGGGCCTCATCTTTTGCATTCTTTGGTCCTGCATATCCATCTCCTCTTGTTGTAGCCTGAGAGCTACTTGTGCATCATGTGCTTCTTGAGCCCTTTGCTGTTCAGGAGTTAGATGCTTGTATTTTCTCTTGGGCTGTTGCACCATGATTCCTTTTCCTTTGTCTTTTGGATCCACTGCTGGTGCTGGTTTCGCTTTAGATGCAGGTTCTTTGATTGTAATCCCCTTCTGAGCTGGTTGCTTTCTGTTCTTTCTAACAAATGTTTGAGTAATATTCTTACCAGGGGATTGACTTACAGCAGTGGGATCAGCAACAGCAGGGGAAACTTTTGAAGCAGGGGCTTCTTCTGGATTGCCCATGGTGAGCAATGTTTGAGCAATATCTTTGGTTGCACTCCCCTTGTCACTTCCCTTATCAGCACTTCCTTTCTCCATCCCTTTCTGAGCACTTGTTATCTTTCCATGTACCCTACCAGGATATGAATAGTACTCAGTAGACCCCTCTGTATTTGGAACTTCCTCCCCTTTGGAAGCATCCTCATCTGTTGAAAGAATCAGTCTGGGCTTTCTCCTCCCCTCAAGAGTAGCAAGTCTGGTTTCCAAGTGAGTGATAACCAGACCTTGCTTTTTGACATCTTGTACCAGTTGTGCATTCTGCCTTTTCAGACTCATACACATTTTCATCAATTCCAAATTAGTCAGAGGTTGCATACTGCTCTCAATCCTAGAAGGGAATTTCTCCCCTTTTTGGATATCATGGAGTGAGGGAGAGGACTTATTGATGGTGTCACTGTCCTGCTCACCCCTTGAGGATGAGACAGTAGTGGCAGCCAAACCCCCAGGTTGCTCCAAACTCTTGGAGACTCTCCTTTCTGCTGCTTGTGAAGATTCACCAGGCAAGGGAGACCTGGCAAACCTGGATTTTGAACGCCTTTCTTGTTGTGGATCAGCAGGTGGTAGGTTCTTGGCAGGGGTATCAGAAGGTTTATGTGTGGCTGTTTGATTTTTGGCTTCTTCCCGTCTGATTTGGTCCATCATAATTGAAGTGAGTGGAATGTTTTTGCCAGAAAACAGAGGTGATGGTGCAAGTAGTGTGGTGATGAGTTTGGTGGTGTGTTGGGTTGCTGAAAAATAGTTTTTGTGTTTAATGGGACCATGATCACTCATATTCAGCAGAATTTCTATAAACCTTGGATACATACAAAACTTTGAGGTGCTTGAAACATTTTTAACCATGCCTTTAAAAATCATTTGAGAAAAACAATACTTCCTCCCTGTTGCAAAGCAGATCAGGGCAGAAGCTATCTCACTACCAACCTCATTAAAAGCAGTGGTTTTTGGTGACAAACATTGCATAATTATATGAATCAAATATTTCCAATGAGGGGCAAACTGGCCTTTAGAAAACTTACATTTTTGATTTTCAGAAAGTTTGTACCCCAATTTAACAAGACCTGCAAAAATTTCAGCCTTAGAAAAGTTGGTTATCCCATCCTCATCATCAAGGAGAAGATTCTCCCTGATGGAGGCAAGTGTAATCACCTTGGAATGACCATCAACTGTGCTTTGAATTATAACCTCTCCATTCACTGTTTTGGTCATGGCTTTAGACCAGAACTGTTGAATATGTGAGGTATAGATTCGAGGATTGATGAGAAGGGCCACTCTGAAGTACGAAGACTTTAGAAAGGCCACAGCATCAGCAAACTCTGCTGGTTCATCATGAAGTAAAGCGATTTGGTTATGATTAGGAGCAATTTTAAGAGTCATGATAAATTTTGAAAATAGTTTGAAGGTTTATAGAGATGAGAGGTAAGTGGGATTAAGTCGAGGGAGAAAGATGGACCTACTGGTGAAGGGAATTAAGTTTTTATAGGCGAATTGAAGAGCTGTGATTGGACCAAAATTTTCAAATTGCAAAAATATCAAAGATAAATATTGATAAAAAATTAATTTATTTGAAATAAAAGGAAAAGATTACCAATCAGCGAAGAAAGCGCCTTAAATATCTTTTAAAAACAATAAAATATTCCCTAACCAAAATTTGTGCAAGCAGGCCCAACGGCTATGAACAGGGTAACGGTATTGTCGGTCAACGGTCAAACAGGGGAATGTTGTGAAAGCAGGGGTATGAAAAGACTCCAGCAGGGGAAACTTTCCTAGGGGTATTGTACTAGTCATGGAGAGACCAATGCTAACTAGCTCTGCTCTAATGCACACACTTGTATACACAAGATAGATACATAGAGACTCAAGAGTCCTCTATTCAGCAGTGGTCTCAATACAAAAAGTCAATACATAAGTCCCCCTACACCAGGTTAACCCAAGAAAATATGCATACCCCAGTCACCATCCCTACCTTGTCCCTTACCTATGGTCAGTTAGTCTTGGCAATGTGTGCCACACATCTGTATTTACACAGCAAGCTGTTTTAATAGAGAAATGTAAGCCCACATTATAGTGCCTCAAGGTTTCAGAGTTCTGACAAGCTTTGCAGCAAGTCATCATTACCCTGAACCCTCACTCACCAGTGGATATGATCTAAGATCATATATGAGTATCCTAAGGATACCCTGAGTCCTAAAGGTGTGACCTAACCTCCCCTGAAACATAGAGTAGATACCTGATCCACCAATGAGAATAGTATGCACCATATGAACCTCTGCATTGTTAGTCTAAAACCACATAGAACCACTTTTGTAAAAAGAACACACCCAGCTTAAGAGAAAAATTCTCTTGGCAGGGGAATGAACCCCCGGCAGGGGAATCTGTGTTAAAAAGCAGTGGAATGAAAGAGATGGAAAATGGAATAACAGTTATACAACAACGGCAGTGAAGCAACCCTGATCATACATGACAAAATAGACATCAGATTTTAAGGAGTAACCATTCCAATACCTGCAACCAGATACTGAAACCTCCCTACTTCAAAAGCTTTTGTTAAAAGATCAGAAACATTAAGTTTTGTATCAATTTTCTCAGGGACAATCAGTCCTTTTTCAAAACAATCTCTGATAAAGTGATGTCTAATTTCAATGTGTTTAGTCTTGCTATGAAAAACAGGGTTCTTTATAATGCAAATAGTGCTGTTGTTGTCAATGAATATCTTGGTTTTAAGAAAGTTATACCCATAATCAAGCAGTTGATTTTGCACCCAAAGAACTTGACCACAGCATGCAACAGCTTCTACATACTCAGCTTCAGTTGTGGATGTTGCCATGATAGTCTGCTTCTTACATTGCCAAGATATAAGCCTGCTCCCCAAAAATTGGCATCCCCCTGTTGTAGACTTCCTATCATTGTTGTCACCAGCATAATCACTATCTGAATAGGCTATCTGCTCAAATGGTGACTCCTTTGGATACCAGAGTCCTAAGGTGGGATGACATTTTAGATACCTAAAAATCCTTTTCACAACAAATAAGTGACACTCTGTTGGTGACACCTGGTATCTTGCACATAAGCAGACTGCAAACATGATGTCAGGTCTTGAAGCAGTGAGATACATAAGAGACCCAATCATAGACCTGTAATTCCTGACATCTATTGGCTTTCCAGGACCATCCTTACCCCATGGATGATCCTTGTCCATTGGAGTGGACACCTTCTTTCCATCAGACATGCCAAACTTCTTCACAATCTCAGCCACATATTTGTCTTGTGAGATAAATATCCTATCTTTCCGCTGCTGAACTTGTAACCCCAAAAAGAAGTTTAGTTCTCCCATGGCACTCATTTGGAATTTATCCTGCATCAATTTGGCAAACTCTTTGCTAAGCATAGAGTTAGTTGATCCAAAAATGATGTCATCCACATAGACTTGTACTAGCAGAAGGTCACCCTTTTGTTTCTTAGTAAACAGGGTCTGATCAATCTTCCCCCTGCTGAATCCATTGTCTAAGAGATATTTAGATAGAGTACCATACCAGGCGCTGGGAGCTTGGTGAAGTCCATACATAGCCTTTTTCACTTTGTATACTTTGTCAGGATGTTCTGGGTCTTCAAACCCTAGAGGTTGCATGACATAGACTTCTTCATCAATGGTTCCATATAGGAAGGCACTTTTCACACCCATCTGGAAAACAGTGAATTCCATGAATGAGGCATAAGCAAGAAATAATATAATAGCTTCAATCCTGGCTACTAGAGCAAACACCTCTTCATAATCAATTCCTTCTTCCTGAGTATACCCTTGTGCCACTAGTCTTGCTTTGTTCCTGACAACTATTCCCCTTTCATCCTTTTTGTTCCTGAGTACCCACTTTGTCCCAATAGGCCTTGCCCATTTGGGACAATCTACCAGAATCCAAACCTCTTGTATGTCAAATTTTAAGAGCTCCTCTTGCATGGCTTCAACCCAGCTTGGGTCATTTAAAGCCTGAAAAATCTTCTTTGGCTCTTCTTGTGACAAAAATGCAGTAAACAGACAACATTGCATGTTGTCATGATTTAACTTCATGGTGATGTTAGCAATGAAGCTGTGCTACTTTGCTGTATACCTTGTATGTCTGGGGGCTTCAGGATTACCAATGATCTGAGAGATAGGATGATCCTTATTGATTCTGTAGGTAGGCTGCATGATGACTTCTGTTTCATCTTCTTCCAAATCAGAATTGATGGGGCTATTTTGATTAGGAAAGAAGTCCTCAAAGGAACTTCCAAATGATACAGCATGACCTAGAGATGGGTGCTGGTGAGCAGAATGAAGCTCTGAGTAACTAGGACCTCCACTCTTGATGATTCTGTTTCCACTGCTGGATATGATAGGACCATCATTTATGGGTGTAGATGATGAAATGAGTGGGGATTCTCTTTATGCATCAGTAGTCTCATTAGCAACATGATCCTTTGTGTAAGAGGAAGCAATTGGTCTAGCAGGGGAATCCTGGATTCCACTGCTTTCAGCCATTCCGCTGCCTTCAGCCATAGCAGGGGATGAGATTGGCTGTTCTTTTCCTAGAGAAGAATTATCTTCTTGAACATCAGCTTCAATAGGAAACAATGAGGGTACATTCATGTACCTCAGGGGTGACTTCTCTACACCAGTTGTTTCTTGAGTACCTGAAATGTTAGAGTTCTGCAAAGCAACAGGTACATAATTCATAGACTTTGAAAGTACATCTATATCAAAGAACCAGTCAGGACCTGTTTGAACATCTTCAGGTTTGTCTTCAAGAAAGTTCACATGAAGATTTTCTGTGATTTTGCTTGTCTTCTTGTTGAAGACCCTATATCCCTTGTTGTTTAATGAATAACCCACAAAGTATCCATCATCACCCTTTTCACTGAACTTACCTAAATTGTCAATAGTGTTCAAGATGATCACATGACATCCAAAAGGTCTGAAAAAGTCAATTAAAGGAGGTCTTCCATTGAACAGCTGATAAGGGGTCTTGTTGTGTGCCTTGATCACCAAGGCCCTGTTTTGTACATAACAAGCAGTGGATACAGCTTCAGCCCAAAAGATAACTGGAAGTTTGGAATCAGACATCATAGTTCTAGCAGCTTCAATGAGTGTCCTATTCCTTCTTTCTGCAACTCCATTCTGTTGAGGTGTTCTTGCAATGCTGAATTGCCTCTTGATGCCTTTGTTAATGCAGAAAGAGTCCAGTTTCTGATTTCTGAACTCACCACCATTGTCTGATCTCATGGTGACTACCTTCATGCTTTTTGATAGTTCAATTTGATTGATGAACCCAATGAGTACATCAGCTGTGTCACTCTTCTCAAATAGAAAGAATGTCCATGTGAACCTTGAAAAATCATCAGTAATCACTAGGCAGTACCATTTCTTCATTATGCTTGCCACAGAAGTAGGACCAAAGAGATCCATATGCAGTAGTTCCAATGGCTTGGTGGTGGACATACTTGTTTTTGATTTGCAAGATGCTCTGTGTTGCTTCCCTTTCAGACATGCAGCACAAGTATGTTCATTGGCAAAGGACTTGGAAGGAAGACCATGAACCAGATTATACTTTACTAGTTTGTTCATGTTCTTGAAATTGAGATGACCAAGTCTTCTATGCCATTTCTTACATTCATCTACTGAAGCTTTGGCAATGAAACATGTTTCATTGTCTTGGAGAGATATGTCCTTGAGATCAATTGTGTACATATTCTTCTGTCTTGGTGTTCTGAGTACAATAGGAGTGTCTTTTGGCAAGACAAACTCCTTTCCTAACACCAAGCATTCAGTGTCAGTAAACAAGACAAAATTCTTGTTATCAGTCATCTGTGACACACTTAAGAGATTGTACTTGAGTTCTTTCACCAAGTAAACATTGTCAAAAGTCATCCCATTCGTGACAATAGTTCCTTTTCCTGTTATAGTTCCATGCCCGTCTCCAAAAGAAACACCATCATTGTCATGCAGGGGAACAAAATTAGACAAGTAAGCTTTTTGTCCAGTCATACTCCTTGAGCATTCACTATCCCAATATGCTCTATCATCCCTTGTCTTCTTAGTTACCTGCAAAAAGAAAATCAAATTATTTTTTCTTGGGGACCCAAGCCATTACAGACTTGGATCTACCTCGTGTATCAATGTAGGATAGCTTATCAAAAACTAGAGATACACCATTAGATTGAGTACCCCTTTTGGGTGCCCAAACCCAACGAGCTGAGGCTTTCACAGCTTTTCCCCATCTTCCCATGTTCCTAGAATACACAATTTTGCTAGCAGGGGATACCCCAATTTTAGCAGGGGAATCCCTATGCTTAGCAGAGGGAACCCACCTTTTGTTTTGGCCTCTAGTCATGTGTTGGTAAGGTCTAGAGCCAGATCTATATGCAGTATAAGGTGTTGGGGTGGTCACAGACGTGTTGGGATTTGAGTGAACATCATTCTCCTTCCTAAGGGCAGGAACAACATATTTATCAGTCACCCTATTTCTCAAGGCAGGGGCAACATACTTGGCAGGGGAAAAAGATTTTGCCCCTGCATTTAGAAGAATGGTTTTAGGTTGCATATCCTTTAAGGGATTTGCAGCCACCATCTCCATTGGTGCCTTACACTCTTGATAAGTGTGTTCAAAGCTGCCACATGTGAAACAGGGCTTGGTATTAATCACAAAGTCTTCTCCTAATTGATGAGACTTTTGGTCATTCCATTTTCTTTGATTACCTCTGACATTCCTGTACATACCAGCATATTTAATGGTGGACTTAGGGAACTGTGACCTTGTCTTAGATTTGGGAGAGCTACTCTTAGAACTAGAATTACTGCCAGAAATTCCTTCTTTTGAAAATCGAACCGGGTTATCAATTTGTTTTACACCAATCTGTTCCTTTTCAACATCCCTAATAACATTAGTTTTAACAAGAGACTCTTCTGTATCAAGATTATTAGGTATATAAGCACTCAAGTCAAACTCAATGTCATCTTGTTTTTCAAAACAAGGGAGACCAGTCCAGGATAGGTCTTTTCTAGGAAAAGGAGCATGGATGTTAGCAGGGGGTGGTGGTATGGTAGCATGCATATTTTTAATCCCAAACCCTGTTTTGTCCCTAGGAGATTGACCAACCTCAACTGCTTTGGTTAAATCTTTTGAAGCTTTTCCAAATTTTTCAACAGTTTCTTCATCTATCTTTTGGTTAGCTTTGAAAGTTTCAAGTTCAGCAGTCAATGTCTTTATAGATTGGTTATTCTCCTTAGCATCTCTTTCTAGAATCATAATGTGATCCCTATAATCACTTTCTCTTTGCTTATACTCTCTTATGGTGGACTCTAACTGTTCTAAAGCACGTTTATAATTATCAAGATCATTATCACAATTGATATAGTCAGATTTTATCTTTCTGATTTGATCATTCAAAGATTCAGTATTTTTCCTACAAGCTTTAGTATAATCTGAGTCATCATATACCTCATTGTCAGAGCTGGAACTTGACATGGCCATAAGTGCAAAGTCTTCTTCCTTTTCCTCAGCAATCAAAGCTTGATTTCTTTCCACATTCTCTGTCATAGCACTCCAGTCCCATCCACTTGCTCCATCTATCCCCTGCATGGCTACCATGGATTTAGCACCAGAATCATCATCTCTTGTTTCCTTTCTATAGCTATTTCCAGTCTTAGGTCCTCTGCATTCCCTGGCAAAATGACCCTTCTTGCCACAATTGTAGCATTCAACTTTTGTTTTATCAAACCCAGCCACATCAGAGGGATTAATTGAGATCTTCTTCCCATACTTCTTGTAGAACCTGTTGGCTCTCATGCTGAGCAGAGCCATATTCCACTTGATATCCATCTATTCTAGCCCTTGCTTACTGATTTGACTTAGATCTTCATGTAACACAGTAGATCCTTGTGGCCCTTGAGATGCTATAAAAGCACAAGCAGTATCAAGGCTGAATGTAGCTGGTCTTTCTTCATCATAGGAAGGTCCAGACCTGGTAGCAGGGGAATAAGTAGCAGGGGCTACTTCAATTCCACTGTTCTTGGAGATTCCACTGCTTTGTGATATGAATGCCATGTTAGCAGTGGAATCAACGAATCTACTTGAGTTGGTGGGAATTGTTCCTTTTGACTTCATCTCATTGACAACAGGTTCATAAACTTTTAAATTATTATATATGTCATCAATGTCTTTTTCGTCCAAGTCATCCTTATTCTGCCAAATTGCCTTATAGACAAACCATTCTTTCTGGAGGCTGTTAAGAAATCTGGTATTCACCTGCTCTTTTGATACCTCAATATCAAAGAATTCCAACTGGGCCACCATATCTTGAAGCCTATTGTAAATAGATCCAATTGATTCATCACCAATTGCTTTGAAGGAAGCAAAATCATTCAGCATTTGATTTTCTTCTTCTTCTTTGTGGCTTAATTTCCTCCAAAGGTTTTGCCTATGGCTTCCCATAGATCCTTAGCTGTTTTGTATTTCCTGAATCTGAGTTGATGTCTATCAGGTAGAGCCAACAGCAATGAGCTGTGAGCCCTGACATCATGCCTTCTAGCTAGTATCTCCTTATCACACAGAGTAGCAGATTTCTTCTTGTCCATACCTTTGGAACTTTCACCTTTTTCTTCTTCCTTACCATCATCAACCACCATTGTTTTGGTGAATTGATCACCAAACTCTATAATCTCCCAAAGAACATAGTGTTCCATTTTCAGGTATTGTTGGATTCTGAATTCCCATAATTCAAAGTTTTCAGGATCCAACATGGGTAACTTGAGGTTATTGTGGTTGTTGCTGTTTGAGGATGAATCTGAAGACATGTTTGCTATGAGGATTTTGTTCTTGATTTAGACAAAGTTTCTCAACAAGCTCTGATACCACTTGTTGATCCCAAAGTCAGATCTTAAACCTTAATAGCTTGTTTAAGGGTTGTGATAGAGAGAAAGAATTCAATCTAACACTAGAGAAACTTTGCAAAGCAAAGTAACTAAACAAGATGCGGAATGTAATGTTTAGCACAAGAACAAATGTGATTGAAACGTTGAACTTTAATATATCAAAGATATACGAATACCCTAAAATGGTATTAGGGTTTACAAAACCTTAAAGTAATATAATGAAAGACAAAAAGAGAAAGACACCCTTTGCATGCTAACCTAGTGAGTCCTTTTATAGCCACAAGGACTCACGTACAAGATCACTACTAACAAACTATGGAAAGTATTAAGGAATAATAACTGAAACGCGTAAAAATCTATTCCATGTTTATCTTGGACAGCAGGGCCTTTGACTTCAGCAGGGGAACCAATCCCCCTGCCTTTGTTATTTAGCAGGGGGAACTTACTCTAGCAGGGGTACGGATAATCAACTAGCAGGGGAAACAACTAAGCATAGATTTATTCCTAACAAGAAAGAGATAGAGAGATGATGGAACACACACTTCTAGAGAGAGAAACAAATGTTTACTATGTGTAAAATGAAGAACCACACATCCTCTCTATCAAAGGAGAGGGTTTATATACCCAAGCCCTTGTCATGGGCTTGGGCTTACATTTGGGCCGGCCTACACATGTTGTAGGCTAGGCTTGGTCTTGTTAGTTAAATAAAGATAAGTAACTAAACTACAAGCTATTACATGGACTATTGTTGGAGTGACCGATCCTTCTTAATACGTAAAACGTATTTCCAACAATTCATGACAACCAAAGCCCTAATGTAAGTCTTAGATTTCTTTACTTGTTCTTCCTTCTTGCATTTTGTAATTTTATAATCTTTTTGGTTTCCTTATTTCCTAGTATTTAATAAAGGCCAAGGTGGGTTAATTATGATGGAAAATATAAATCATGCTTTGAAATTAATGCATTTCATGAGGGCACTGCAATGGTCAAGTGTAGGAGATTTGATAGGTGTGAAAACACCCATCCTTTTACCACTTAAATATAATAAAAACGAGACCAAAACGTGTATTTTATGTCGTAAAAGTAAGATTTATGCGTGGTTTGTGTTTTTATTCCGTTTTAGGACCAAAAGATGTAAAAGGAAGGAAACACGGGCTTTCACGGGGTTTTATCGATGAAAAAGACAAAAGACGAAGTCAAAAGATCAAAAGTGCAAAAAGAACGGAAGTCAAAGGCCTATTCTGAAAATTTATCGAAGAAAGAGTCTAAAGACGGAAGTTTAACGAAGTCGAAGAACCAAATCCAATAAAAGAAGAAAATTAGAAGACGAGTTCATTTCATATCGACAAATCTCGAGACAAAGTCGAGAAATACGAAGAAATTAAAAGACGAGAAGACAAAGAAGAAAGAGAGAGGCAACAACCTCCTCCCTTCATCCTATAAATACCCTCCTAATATGTCATTAGGAGGAGTTAGTTAATTTTAGTCATTAGTTTATTTTTCAAGTTTTAGGAGTAGGAGTAGATTAATTACTTTGTCTCTCTAGCTTTTCTTTAATGTTTTCAAGAATTTCAATTTTAATCTTGTATTGAATCTTTAATCTTCATCTTAATTCAAGCTTTTTCATAATCAATCTCATTCTACCTTTCTTATTTTTAATCTTGTTTGATTTTCATAATCATGTAGTTGGTTTAATCTTTATGCTTGTTTGATTATTGATTTGCTTATTTGATTGTTGTTAATGTTTTTGATGTGTTTGATTGTTTTAGCTTATTGTGTTTAGTGCTTATTGTGTGATTTTATTATTTTTAATTAAATGTTTTTAAATAGTTTATTTTTATGAAAAGTTGATTTTAAATATTTAGATTATTTATTGTTTTAAAAGTTTCTAAATTGTGGCTTATTAAGTTTTTCTAAAAATTAGTTTGGTTTGACTCTTGGTTAAGTGCTTATTTGGTTTTAGCTTATTTTCAATTTTGCTTAATTTTATCCCTTACCCGGGTTTCTTAAAACCCTTTTATTTTGAATAAGCCTTTTCTTAACATTCCGGATAAGCAAACCCTTTTATTCCGTATTAGCCTCAAAAATAGTTATTCCGGATAACGTCTTATATTTATTCCGGATAGCTAGTAGAATATATTCCGGATAGCGTAATATAGTGATTCCGGATAAGAAATGGCGCCAAAACATTATAACCCGGATGACATCATAACCCGGATAACTTTTGGCAAATCATAACCCGGATAAGCGAAAAGAAAATCATAACCCGAATAGCAAAAGGTCAACATTATGAATAATAGATGTAAATTGTCATGCTAGCTTGCTAGCTTTCCTATTTTCCCGCCAAGTTTTATGTCTCCCCATGGGAGACATGTCCCATTTTGTTAAACACTTGTTCCTTATTCGATTAGTTTTATCCGAAAGTCGTTTTAATTTTTATTCTGAACGTCAGTTATTTTTAGTTATATTTTTCCGCAAATTTTAGTATTTAGTATTTTCTCAAAAATTTTAAGTTTTAACTTTTATTAAGTGCCCGCTTTAATACTTGTCTCGTTTATTTTTAAAGTAGCCATATAGTCCAATTTCCTTCTTTTTCATTAATTAAGTTTTATTTTTAAGTCGAAAGTTATTTTTACTTTTATTCTCATTTTTATTTGCTTTCTAATAGTTGTCTTCCTTTTTATTTGTTTTCATATTTGTTTCCTTTTCATATAGTTGTTTTATGTTTATTGTTTGTTTTATTTTAATTTTAGTAGCGTTAAATTTGTTTTACTTTTTAAATAGAAATAGATAAATCCAATCTCCTTTTTATTTACCAAATACGACTGAGTCACACGTTAAACCGGAGATCAATTCGATTAGACACTGAGAAAAGCGAACTTTTTAACTAGCAAAATCTCTTGTATTACTTATCATACCGCCCCAGATGGTGTCATGTCTTTGTTGCTCAACCGACATGGTCATGGTACCTCCATGACTAGAAACAAAATATATTGCTTGGGCATAAGGGTTCAAAATAAAAAAGGTCATATCAAAGCATATATCATATTTGGTCAAAGTGAAGCATATGAAGGGATAACAAATCAAAGGATCATAACGAATCAAAGAGATTAATGGATCATATCAAAACAACAAGTAAACTAATAGGGAACATACCCTAGGCTTTGGGAATGATCAAAAGGAAGAAGTACAAAAGGGTAAGAGAAGGGTTCTTACTAAAAGAATCGAATATTCGTACCTTGTAGCAATATAAACCAAAGATCCACAGACAAAGTATCAAGCCCTAATCCCGTGTCACCAATGCTACAACATACATATAATTATATCATACATACTGGTCATATCAATACAATAGCAAGTTCCCAAAAAATAGGGGATTGACTTTCCAAAAATAGGAGTTTCTTTATTTAAAAGATTTACCGGTAATTAAGGTATAATACACTAATTAACTACCCCATAACAGACTTCCCATAAAATTTACAAAGGTTGACTTATGGGCCAATAAGGCCTCTGTAAGAGCGTTAAGCCCAATGGTTACTCAACCCAAGATATAACCCAAAAAGCCCAACCTAGCCCAAAAGCAGTCTGGTCAGAACATACATAATATTGCAACAGTTTTGACCCATCTAAACAGCTTCAAAAAAATTAGAAAACATCAAGGAAATGACCCAACATATGAAGATCGTCTTCCTGAAGTGGCTTAACTTAATTCGTAATATTAAAGGTTTTATGTCGTATATGGTGAACATGACTTTTTCAGTATTAAAAATCAAATTTGACACCTTATGGGAAAACAGTACTAACCCAACCATAAAATGTTCTTAAAAATAAATGGAAGACACATTAACAAACTAGACTCAAATTAGATAATCAGTGACACTAGATTCATGTTAAAAGCTATTGTAAAACTCATTTTATGGTGGTTACAAGATGACCTTTTTCCAAACAGCTCAAAACCATAGTTTTGTAAATCATGTTTCACCCATCTAAATCATCATAAGATGTCAAGATATTTATCTAAACCATGTAATAACTTAATTAAAACATATCTAGGGCTGATTAACATTAATCTAAATTATGAGAAGAGTTTTTAAATTGTCAATCACCATAAACATGTTTTTAGGGTTTATAAACCCTAAAATCACATACATAAGAAGATAATCATAAAACAAAATCATAGAAGGCGACACAAAGATTAATTTACTTACATGAGATGTATCTACTGATGATGAACACCAAGGCATCAAGAAAAACTAGGAATGAAGGAGAATGATGAAAGAATGCACCAAGAATACCCAAAATTCCAAGGTTTCTACAATGGAGATGTAGAGAAAACCTTAAGCAACCAACAATGGAGTTTTTGAGAATGAGAGGGGAATAATGCATAGAATGGGATGACATATGGTGTTTAGGGGAGGAGGATTTTATAATTTTTAGAAAGTAATTAAATGTAGGAAACGTGTTTTAATTTATTTTTATTACTTTCATTTAATACAAATATTTAGCAGATAAAAACACTTCTTTTCACATTTTGAAGCACAAAACACACGGTAGATATATGATTTGATAAGACCAAATTTGATTTTTACTAACTTTAAAAGTCTTACAAAATAAGCCTTAAACATTTTCTAAATATAAGGGTTTAATATATTAAGAAACAAAATAAAATAAATCCTTATATATTTAATTATTAAATCCGGCTCCAAAATTATTATTTAGGAAATATTTTTTTTTCATTTAAATAAATTTATGTTATATGATTAATATTTTCAAAAGGTTTTATAAAATAAGGTTTAATTATTTTAAACTTAATGCACCTTTGAAATAATTCAGAAATGAAATAAATTTTCAGAAATGAAATGATTTTTCAGAAATGAACTTCAAATTTTCAAAATGACATAAATGACCTAAAATTCGTAGTTCAAAAATACGAGTTTTATAACTCTTCCCCTCTAAAAAGAAAATTTCTTCCTCGAAATTAAAGTACTGTTACGGGTATTATAATTCCTCCCCTCTAAAAAGAAAATTCCGGCCGCGAAATTGAAAGAGAACATAATGAAACGAAACGTACCAAATCAGACGAAGTGTGGATAACTAAAATGAATAGATTCATCGATCTCCCAAGTAGCATCGCGCTCAGGATGATTCTTTCAAAGGATTTTAGCAAAAGGGATAGTCTTATTCCTCATAACTCGTTCCTGACGGTCCAAGATGGCGTCAGGTTCTTCAGCTAAAGATAAGTCCTCTTGGATTTGATCCAAAGGATACGAAACAACATGCAGTGGGTGATACTTGTATCCCCTCAGAAGCGAAACATGGAACACATCATGAACATGAGATAACTACGGAGGTAGAGCCAAACGATAGGAAACCTCCCCAATACGATCGAGAATCTCAAAAGGGCGGATAAAACACGGACTAAGTTTCCCCTTAATACCAAAACGAAGAGCATCGCGACAAGGAGAAACTTTAAGGAATACACGATCACCGAGATTAAAAGATAACTCTCGTCTATGACGATCAACATAACTCTTCTTCCGAGACCTAGCTTCCTTAGGCTTTTCTATCCAATGGCGACCTTTTCATTAGTCGCCTCGATCAGTTCCGGACCATCAATAATAAGCTCAACTACCTTATTCCAAACAAAAGGTGCACGGCATCTACGTCTGTATAGACGCTCAAACGGTGTTGCCTTAATGCTAGCATGGCAACTATTGTTGTAGGCAAACTCCACAAGGCATAGATACTCATCCCAATTTCTCATCCACTCCAAAGCACAAGATCTCAACATATCCTCCAAAGTCTTAATAGTCCACTAAGTCTAACCATCAGTCTGTGGATGAAACGTCGTACTGAACTTGAGTGCAGTACCCCAACCTTTCTGCAACCCTTTCCAAAATAGAGAAATAAAACGGTGATTTCTATCGGATACAATTGCTGTGGGAGTGCCATGTAACCGAATAATCTCCTGCCGGAAAGTATCTGCCAACTTACTAATCGAAAAGTCTTTCCGAATAGGAAGAAAGTGAGCCAACTTGGTCAATCGATCCACCACGACCCATAACATCATTCTTCATCTGTGTACTAGGGATTCCTTTCACAAAATCCATGGAAATCTCATCCCATTTCCAAACGGGAATATCCAAGGGTTGAAGAAGACCACTAGCACGCTCATGCTCGATTTTCACCTGCTAACAAATCATACATCAAGACACAAAAGTAGCTACATCCTGCTTCATGCCTTCCACCGGAAATGTTGTTTCAGATCACCATACATCTTATTAGAACCCCAGATGAATAGAGAAAGGAGAATTGTGTGCTTCAGTCAATAAGGTCTCCCGAAGAGTAGAATCTTTAGGAACACTTAATCTATCACCAAACCGTATTACACCGTCGTCGTCTACCCGAAATTTAGTATTTCCATCCTCCTCATCTTTCCACAGAATGACCCATAATTCACCATCCTTTTTTAGAGCTTATTTATTCTGTAGTATAAGATTAGGCTCAATCCTCATACTAGTCTAGAAACCATCGGTACCACGAACACAAAACTCGACATTTAAACGCTCCAGATCAGTGATGAGTTCACGCCCCATCTCAATTCCTGCCAAGATTCTCGTCTTTCTGTTAAGTGCTTCAGCCACAACATTTGCCTTCCTAAGATGATACTGAATGTTTGCATCATAATCCTTAAGAAGTTCTAACCAATGTCGCTGCCTCATATTTAACTCTTTCTGGGTGAAAATGTACTTAAGACTTTTGTGATCGGTGAATATGTCGCATGTCTTGCCATACAAATAATGTCTTCATATCTTAAGAGCGAAAAAAACAGCAGCCAGTTCCAAGTCTTGTGTAGGATAATTAGCTTCATACGGTTTTAGTTGTCGTGATGCATAAGCGATAACCTTACAGTGCTGCATGAGTACACACCTTAGACCTTTCTCTGAAGCATCGCTGTAAATTTGATAACCGCCAATACCAGAAGGAAGAGTAAGTTTCGAAGCCGAAACGAGTCTCCTTTTCATCTCTTCAAAACTCTTCTCCCGTTCTTCATCCACACAAACTTCTCACCTTTTCACATAAGTTTAGTCAACGGTAACGCTAAACGTGAGAATCCTTCCACAAATCGTCGATAATACCATCTACATACAAAATATGCCCAAAAAACGCCACTTTCTCCCACCAGAACTCACATTTCGAAAATTTAGCATACAACTTCTTCTTACGTAGAATTCCCAACACAATACGAAGATGATCTTCATGGTCCTTCTTCGTCTTCGAATAGACCAGAATATCGTCGATGAAAACAATAACGAATTTATCCAAGTATTCATGGAAGACACGATTCATCAAATCCATGAACACAGTTGGCGCATTAGTCAATCCGAACGGCATAAAAAGGAATTCATAATGACCATAACGAGTATGAAAAGCAGGCTTAGAAACATCCTACCCTTTCACTCGTATCTGATGATAACCGGATCGTAAATTGATCTTGGAGAAAAATTTAGCACCTTGTAGTTGATCAAACAAATCATTGATTCGAGGAAGCGGATAACGATTACGAATAGTAGCACGATTCAGTTCACGATAGTCAATACATAGCCGCATAGTACCATCCTTCTTTTTAACAAACAAAACTAGAGCACCCCACGGAGAAAAACTCGGACAAATAAAACCAAGATCAAGAAGTTCCTGAAGTTGATCCTTCAGTTCCTTCAATTCAATCGATGGCATACGAAAAGGAGCTTTAGAAATAGGTTATCAATACCAAATTCAACTTCACGTTCAGTTGGAATTCCCATATGTACTTTGAGAAATACATCATCAAAGTCCAGAATATCCAGATGAGTTTTAAGTTGAGGACCATCCACCGAAGTACCCTTTATGGAAGCTAAGAAACCTTCACAACCATGGGAGATTAAAGCACGAGCTTTCATAGTAGAAATGATCTTAAGAGGTTTACTAGGCTGCGAACATTCGTAAACAAATTCGGGTTTTTCAAATTGCCAAAAATAACATGCTTAGAAGGACACACAATAGTAGCATGATGCGCAGAAAGCCAATCCATGCTCAAAATCACATCCAAATCAGTCATCTCTAACGGATACAGATTAACAGCGCGAATCTTATCATATTCTGCCCCGACCTTATCCTCTGGAGAAGTTAGCTGGTGTTGAACCCTCTACTAGAACAAAATCAATCCACTCAATCATCAAGTCTCACACAACATACAAAAGTAGTGCTCCCAAGCATTTCAAAATTGACACATCAAAGAACTCTTTAGCTCCTGCTGAAGGTTCACATAAGAAAACTACTTCTTCAGTTTCATCAAATACACTAAAGAATGCTAGAACTGAGGAAGATGAGAGAATGTCTCTTGTAATGCAAGAGATCAATGATCTTAAATTACAACTCAGGCAACAACAAATACCAACTCGATTCAGGGATGAACCTTCAAACTCTCCACATTATAGATACAAGACACAATTTAAAAGGGCTTGTGATTTATGTGGTTTAAACAACCATCTCACTGAAACTTGCCTGAAAGTGATTTATTGCACCAAATGTGAGAGAACTGACCATCGCACTTGTGAACATACTGAATATATGCTTGCTAAAACTAGTGTTGATGATCATAACACTAGAGCATCCTATTCTAGGCGAAACATGCCTTTCCCACCATGTATTCATTGTGGTATGGGCAATCATCATTCAGATGACTTTCATATTACCCTGTTTGTAACCTTTGTGGAAGTTATGACCATGACACTCATGGACATAATCGAGTAATCTCTCTCAGAAGAGGCATCAAATCTAGGAACCCAAAACTTTATTAACAAATGTTGTGAAACATGTGGAAGCAATGTCCATACTACATCTGATCACAATCATATAGAGTGGTTCAGAAGAGGTGAAGCCCTTCAGGCTAAGAAAACAAATGTTGTTCAAACCTCTCCTTCCTTTTTTGAGCAATCATATTCATCATCATCAAAAGGATCCTCCAGATCTAGAACACCTTCCAGATCTAAAACACTCACCCATCAAAGGTAGATTTCAAAAGAAAACTGACCATTTCCTTAACTTGTGTAGTATGATCTCAGGAAGCCTATTTGGTACCTGGATAGTGGCTGCTCAAGGCATATGACTGGAACCAAAAGTCATGCACAAGTAGAAGGCGGAACCAGGTCCTAAAGTAATTTTTGGTGATAACTCACCAGCTACTACTGAAGGATTTGGTTCAGTGAAATGCAATGGTATAGTTTTTTCAAGGGTAGCATATGTGAATGGATTAAAGCATAACCTCATCAACATCAGTTAACTTTTTGATGCAAAATACCTAGTCCTGTTTGATGACAAAAAAAAGGTACAATCTTCAACTCCAATCATGAAATTGTGATGATTGATCCCAAAGTCAAAGATGTTTATGTTATGAACATGAACTCTACTCAGCTCAGTAGACATGCTTCTTTGATAGAGCTTCAAACATTACTAACTGGCTCTGGCATAAGAGGCTCTCACATCTAAATTTCAAAACAATCACTCTGTTGTCAAAAACAAAATCTTATTATTGGTCTACCTTCACTTATCTATTCCAAGGACAAATCATGATCAACATGTGAAAAAAGGAAGCACCATAGGGCCAGTTTCAAAACAAAACAAACTTTCTCAATCAAAGAAAGTCTTCATCTACTTCACATGGACTTATTTGGCCCAATATCACCTAGGGCCATTTGCCATGAAAAATATACACTTTTCATTATTGATGAGTACTCTAGGTACACCTGAGTATATTTTCTGACAAAGAAAATCCATGCACCAGATGCCATTATGTCTTTCATCAGAAGAGTTGAAAATGAAAATGATACTAATGTCAAACAACTCAGAACTGACAATGACACTAAATTCAGAAATCATGCATTGATCAAGTTTTGTGATGATAAAGGAATATCACAAAATTTCTCATCACCTTACACACCTGCACAAAATGGTGTGGCTGAAAGAAGGAATAGAACCTTGATTGAAGCAACCAGAACAATGCTTGATGGATCATCTCTCTATAAGCATTTTTGTACTGATGTTGTAGCCACTGCTTGCTACACTCAAAATAGATCCATAATTATGAAGAGACACATGAAGACTCCCTATGAAGTCTTCAGGGGGAGAATTCCAAATATCTCATTCTTACATGTGTTTGGGTGTCCAGTATTCATTCATAATCACAAGGATCACCTTGGTAAGTTTGATGAAAAATATGATGATGGTTACTTCCTTGGATACTCTCTAGTATCTAAAGCATATAGAGTCTTCAACACAAGAAGACGATGTATTGAATAAACCTTTCACATCTCCTTCAATGAAAGCTCTAAAGCTCTCAAATTTACAAATCCATCAGATGATGAACTTCATATTCATGAATCTCACAATTATCCATCTGATGATTTTCAACATTATGAGCCTTCTCAAAGATATCAAACAAGCAATTTAGTTCCTCATATTGATGCATTTGAAGATATGACAAGTCCTACAAAAGGAAATCCTTCAGTATCAAATACGGATGGCTGTCAATCAAATGATCAGTCTCAAAATGATCAGTCTTAAAATGATCAGTCTCAATCAAATGATCAAAATGACCAGTCTCAAAATCAGCAAGCTCAAACAAATGATCAAAATGATCAGCAAGCACAAACAAATGATCAAAATGATCAGCAAGCTTCAAATGAACAGTCTGAGCCTTGTGATCAAAGCTCTCCCGTTGTCTCAAGAGAACTAGGTCTTGGAAACATTTCCTCTGAACAAGAGGAAAGCCCTCTAATGATTGAACCTTTGTCTATGGAATATCCTTTAGTAGACACTAGAGACAGTCCAACTCTAATTACATGTCATGGACTTCCAAGCTCTTGCTCTTATCATGATACCAATGCTTATTCACCAGCTCCACAAAAATCTTGGACTAATAATAGTCACATTCAGCTGGTGAACATAATAGGCAATCCTGGAGAAGGTAGAGTTACTAGATCTATGGCAAAGAAATTAAGTGTTGTTTCACCTGGTGAATGTCTCTATGCAGATTTTCTCTCAGAAATTAAACCTACCAAGATTTCTGAAGCACTCACTCACCCTGGATGGGTGGATGTCATGCAAGAGGAACTGAATCAATTTGAAAGAAATAAAGTCTGGAAATTAGTTCCTTCTCCATATGGTAAATCAACCACTGGCACCAAATGTGACAGCCGTGGTTTTGGGTTTGTCACTTGGTCTTACTTTTAGGTTATTTTATGTGTGCTTACTTGAATTGTGTGATTACGTGTTTGTTTTGTGTGATTGAGGTTGGTGTGGTTATCATTTATGAGTATAGAAGTAATCATAAGTAAATTAAGGAACGGTTATTTCATGTTCATGAGCTCACAATTAGTGACTATGAAATGAAATGGTGTTATTTTGGTGTTTACGTATACGTATAAGTATTATAGTAATAGTGTATTTTTTAGGATTTACGGTTTAGCATTTAGAGGTCTTGAATGAGGTAATTAGTCAAATTAATATTTTTCGGGATGGTTTTAAGTCATTTAGGACTTAGTTATAAAGTTTATTTCAAAATTTGAGATTTTTTTTTAAAAGCGTATATTTTACGTCTTTTACGGTAAACCGCGTAAAAACTGACTAGTTTTACGGTTTTGGGGTTTTGGAGGCTTTAGGAGCTGAAATAAATTAAGGAAAATTAAGGTAATATTATTAATACATATATTAATAATAAAAAGAAAAAAAAACGAAAATTAAGGGGTGTTAGTCGGTTTGGACGCAAGAAAGAAAGAAAAAAAGGAAAAAACGAGAAAAAGGAAAGTGGGTTGTATTGGGCTAGGATTCTTGAAAAAAAACTATATAAGGATTTTAAGTAGATCAAATCCATCATAATCCCTGGAGAAAAAAAATAAAGGTCGACGGTTTGGGAGTGTCTTTAGGGTTTTCATGGTTTTTTTTCATCTTCCATTAAATTAAAGGTAAAACCTTCTTAAATATTTTTAATTAAATTGTTTTTATGTTTAATTGATCATCTTATGATGGATTTAGGTTAGGTTTAGTTTTAAAAACAGTGAATTAATGTTATAATAATGAGTTCATAATGATTACATAAATTAGGGCTTGTAATTAGAGGGATTATGGTTAATTAATGTGGTTGATTTTGTTAAACCCGTTTTTAAAAACTGGGCAGAATTTTGAGTCAATTGTTTTGATCATATCGGGAGTTCTAGGAACATTCAAGATGCGATCCAAGTATCCCTGAAAAGGTAATTGAAGTGGATTTCTAATGCAAGAAACTAGAACTAAATTGGAGGTCGGGAAGTGGGTCAAAAACAGGTTACAACAGTCGGAGGTCAAAACAGTTTTGAATTCAGCCTGTTTTCTTTTTAATTTTGGGTTGTTTGGGGTACTTAGGGTTGCATTGGGATCTTCTCACGAACATGAGAGATGGTTTATATATTTTAGTAAGGATCTGCACTTGGGCTAAGATTGTGATTTAGGGTAAGACCCTCTAATGGTAATGAACTTTTCATACGTTTAAAATCAGTGAATTCTGGACAGGTAGCAATATATACACATATATCTGGGCCTTAACAGTAGCTTTAAGGTTAGGGCAAGTGGGAGGTTTTAGCTAGCATGTATAAAAGTGTGAATATTCCTTTTACAGAAACTATGGGTATGTTTAAGTGGACGTTTGACTTAAAGTTTTGAGACCTAAAACTAGGACTGTTTTGTGTAAAATTATGAACGGGATAGCTATTAAACTTAACCAAGTTAGGGACTTGTTAAGGAAGGGTAATGGGGTGATTAGAGCTTAAAAATGAGGTAATTATACGGGAATAGACTAGATGTCCATCGTAGGTTGATGAGTCATCTTAGTGATTGGTTCGTGTATTGATTTCGTGTTTTTGGTTTGTTAGCTTGTTGCTAGTGCGAGGACTTGTGAAGAAGCTATCAGGTGAGTTTCATAGTCCCATGTTTACTATTGATTTTGACTTCCAGATGGGTTGGAAGAGACACTGTGTTGAGTTATTTGTAAATAATGCTGTGAATGTTTTTATGGGCTGTCATAGACTTGTGTGTACACTTATGTGATTAACTGCTATGTGATTTTTGATTGTGTATGTTTTGGATCGGGGGATACGTGCCGTCTCAGTTATTGTGGTTTGACAAGGTAGTGGCCTTGTGGTTTGAAAAGGTAGTGGCCTTGTGGTTTGACAAGGTAGTGGCCTTGGGATAGGTACATAGTGTGATCATCTATGGTACCATGTTGTTTGGCAAGGTAGGAGCCTTGGATTTTGGTTTGGAATGATTGATCTTGAATTCTAGTTGTTAGTACATAATTGTAACACATTGTCCATATGTTATTGTATTGATGGTTGTTATTCACAGCTTGTAATTGATTTAGCGTTGGAGTCTAAACCTATGACTCTCACCAACTTTATGTTGACGTGTTTTAGTGTCTCTTTCAGGTGATACTATGGTTAAGCATGAGAACATAAGTGGCTAGGATTGGAGAAGCTTAGGAATGCATATAGAAGGAGAATCCCCGTTTCCTTCTTAGTTTTATTTGTTTGTTCATTTTAATAAGTGATACTGTGGCACACATATGATTGTTTTGGTATGTTATTTGTTTTCTTGGGTAAGAAGTAGGACTGTTACTTACTTACCTAGACACCTGCATTTGATGAGATATTGTCATGACTTTTGTGTCACCATTTTATGACATTTCTTATTTCATATAGTTATCTCTATAGACACGCCATGTTGTGATGATATCCATACGTCGCGCCCCATATTCCGCCATGGTGGGGTGTGACAGAATGGTATCAGAGACAATGGTTATAGAGAATTAGGTTGCCTAGTCGTGTAGCCTAGTCTATAGTTTAAGGGTCCCTGCATATAGACGTCATAGTAGTATGTGTGCATTTTATAGTAATTGATGTGTTTGAATATTATTTTCGTAGTATTTGTTAGGTTATGAACTACTATGGTTCATACATAACTACATGTTATTTTCTTTACGAGTTATGATTAGTGAGGGTGGAACCATGGTCGTATACGCTAGTCATTGTTGGATTTCGCTTAATTATGTTTTCATGTTCTTTATACATTTTGAATTTTGTCTACGCTGGTTCAGCTGGACTACGAGTTTATGTGTTTCGTGCATTGGCTATGTTATTTTAATACATGGGGTTTTGGATCTTATCTTGTGTGGTTATGTGCTTGTGAGTTGTTGGATTATGTGTTACGTGTAGTATTAATTTCTTATAAGTGTCATCATAGGAGGGAGTACATTGGTGAAAGGGAACATGTATAATTATGGAGGCCTACATAATTATATATGTGCCACAACACCACTGGACTTTCAAGTATGATTGCATGAAAGAGAGTTAATACATGCTTGTATAGTATATGTTGGATGGATTTGAGTGTATGTACGCTTATGCCTATTTATGTAAAATTATTTTCTACTTACAGGTTGTATTCTTGGGATGGTTGCTAGCTCGTTTCTCTTTGAGATGTTCAACTTCTGTAGTAGCGCATTTCTCGGGTCCTCATTTCACGTGTTTGTTTGTACGGTACTTTTGGCGTGAAGGATTTTTAGACGGTGGAGATTTCTTTTTAGGGTAACGATGTCTTTTGTTTCGAGTTATACATGGTAAAAAAAATAGAACTTGCAAATTGAGAAAAAAATAGTTGTTGGTAGTCGATGAAATAAGGAAGTGTCGGGATCATGTTTCAAATAAGGTGGAATATAAATTCTTTAACATATAAGCATGACTCGGTTATTTTACAATATTTTGGTTTTGATCACCTAAAGTTATTGTTCTTAAGTTAAAAATTTTGTTCTTATTTAGTGAAATATGTTAAAATCATGTAATTAATAGAGTTTTAATTTTCTGGAATTAAAATAAATTAGGTTCTAGTTTTGGTAATTAATGGGGGGTTTTAAGGTTTAAAAATCGTTTTTTTGGGTATAAATCGGAGTAGGCAGAAACTGTCGCTAAACTGTCAAAATATGTCGCTAACTGTCAGAAACTGTCGCTAATGCCTAGGCAGATTTTGAGAAAAATCGTTTTGGTCATAACTTATTCGTTTTTAAAGGTTTTTGGGTGATTCAAAAGCCTAAAATTATGTACTCGGAACATACTTTTCAAATATTCAGAAAGTTTCGTAATTGGAAGTCAGTAGCTTGGTCGAATTACTTGTACAAGTGTTGAGTTCAAGGTTAATTTTCGGACAACATGGTTTAAACTCGTGTTTTGGGTATTTTGTGGTAATGAACACTTGGAGGGTTAACATAGAGATGAGTTGGGAAGGAATTTGAGAGTTCTTTAGACCTTATTATACGTGGTTATATTTTGATGAGTTTTGATTTATGGTATTTATGAGTAAGACTGAAATCGGGGTGACAGTTTTAAACCCGTTGAGTTATGTGACGGCTCCTAACTTGGTTTCAAGATAGTTCTTGTTTGATGAGTTGCGAGATTTAGTTAGGTTGGTTACATAACTTTATGGTTTTGATAAGTTTCCTCGCGGACGGTTAAGGCTCATGTGTTGTTGGTTGAGATTATTTTCGTGTAAACTGAGTTCACGTTTGAACGTGGAGGTTTTATCAAGGATACGTATCATCGTTTGTTTGCTGAGAATAAGTTTGAGTTTGGGAGTGAATTTCAGGACGAGATTTCTATTAGGCGGGAGTGATGTGACAACCGTGGTTTGGGTTTGTCACTTGGTCTTACTTTTAGGTTATTTTATGTGTGCTTACTTGAATTGTGTGATTACGTGTTTGTTTTGTGTGATTGAGGTTGGTGTGGTTATCATTTATGAGTATAGAAGTACTCATAAGTAAATTGAGGAACGGTTATTTCATGTTCATGAGCTCACAATTAGTGACTATGAAATGAAATGGTCGACGATTTGGGAGTGTTTTTAGGGTTTTCATGGTTTTTTTTCATCTTCCATTAAATTAAAGGTAAAACCTTCTTAAATCTTTTTAATTAAATTGTTTTTATGTTTAATTGATCATCTTTTGATGGATTTAGGTTAGGTTTAATTTTAAAAATAGTGAATTAATGTTATAATAATGAGTTCATAATGATTACATAAATTAGGGCTTGTAATTAGAGAGATTAGGGTTAATTAATGTGGTTGATTTTGTTAAACCCGTTTTTAAAAACTGGGCAGAATTTTGAGTCAATTGTTTTGATCATATCGGGAATTCTAGGAACATTAAAGATGCGATCCAAGTATCCCTGAAAAGGTAATTGAAGTGGCTTTCTAATGCAAGAAACTAGAACTAAATTGGAGGTCGGTAAGTGGGTCAAAAACAGGTTACAACAGTCGGAGGTCAAAACAGTTTTGAATTCAGCCTGTTTTCTTTTTAAGTTTTGGGTTGTTTGGGGTACTTAGGGTTGCATTGGGATCTTCTCACGAACATGAGAGATGGTTTATATATTTTAGTAAGGATCTGCACTTGGGCTAAGATTGTGGTTTAGGGTAAGACCCTCTAATGGTAATGAACTTTTCATACGTTTAAAATCAGTGAATTCTGGATAGGTAGCAATATATACACATATATCTGGGCCTTAACAGTAGCTTTAAGGTTAGGGAAAGTGGGAGGTTTTAGCTAGCATGCATAAAAGTGTGAATATTCCTTTTACAGAAACCATGGGTATGCTTAAGTGGACGTTTGACTTAATGTTTTGAGACCTAAAACTGGGACTGTTTTGTGTAAAATTATGAATGGGATAGCTATTAAACATAACCAAGTTAGGGACTTGTTAAGGAAGGGTAATGAGGTGATTAGAGCTTAACAATGAGGTAATTATACGGGAATAGACTAGATGTCCATCATAGGTTGATGAGCCATCTTAGTGATTGGTTCGTGTATTAATTTCGTGTTTTTGGTTTGTTAGCTTGTTGCTAGTGCGAGGACTTGTGAAGAAGCTATCAGGTGAGTTTCATAGTCCCATGTTTACTATTGATTTTGACTTCCAGATGGGATGGAAGAGACACTGTGTTGAGTTATTTGTAAATAATGTTGTGAATGTTTTTATGGGTTGTCATGGACTTGTGTGTACACTTATGTGATTAACTGCTATGTGATTTTTGATTGTGTATGTTTTGGATCGGGGGACACGTGCCGTCTCAGTTATTGTGGTTTGACAAGGTAGTGGCCTTGTGGTTTGAAAAGGTAGTGGCCTTGTGATTTGACAAGGTAGTGGCCTTGGGATAGGTACATAGTGTGATCATCTATGGTACCATGTTGTTTGGCAAGGTAGGAGCCTTGGATTTTGGTTTGGAATGATTGATCTTGAATGCTAGTTGTTGATACATAATTGTGGCACATTGTCCATATGTTATTGTGTTGATGGTTGTTATTCACAGCTTGTAATTGATTTAGCGTTGGAGTCTAAACCTATGACTCTCACCAACTTTATGTTGACGTGTTTTAGTGTCTCTTTCAGGTGATACTATGGTTAAGCATGAGAACATAAGTGGCTAGGATTGGAGAAGCTTAGGAATGCATATAGATGGAGAATCCCCGTTTCCTTCTTAGTTTTATTTGTTTGTTCATTTTAATAAGTGATACTGTGGCACACATATGATTGTTTTGGTATGTTATTTGTTGTCTTGGGTAAGAAGTAGGACTGTTACTTACTTACCTAGACACCTGCATTTGATGAGATATTGTCATGACTTTTGTGTCACCATTTTATGACATTTCTTATTTCATATAGTTATCTCTATAGACACGCCATGTTGTGATGATATCCATACGTCGCGCCCCATATTCCGCCATGGTGGGGTGTGAGACCAAATGGGTTGTAACACCCTACTTTGATAAGTGAACCGTTACGCGTAATTATGGCGTGACATCAATGCATGCAAGGTAATATGTAGTAAAACATACATGACCATAGGGAAAACCATAATCAAACATCGGTTCCCAAACATAAGCCTAAAACATAAATAAAGTAAATGAAATGAATGAAAGACTAAACAAGCATAACTATATGATGACAAAAGGAGAAGAAGTCTATGGCAGCTTCCATCGTCCTCCAAATGCTCGAGTCTGTCCTTAGGTACCTGCCGTTTTGGGACATGGAAATGAAAGTAACGGCTGAGCATAACGCTCAGTGCACGGATATATGACATAGTATGAATGACTGAACATAATAAAGACTTAATAGCAGCGGAAATGTATAAGTCCTGGAAAACCTGGTATAACTTAGTAAAACTGGTTTTATAGTTTTAAAAGCCTTATGTTTATCTTATAAAAATTGTTTAACATGTATTACCATTATCCAATATAGGTCATGAAATATCAACGTGCATGAATACTTGGAGGGGTGACCTCGTCATGCAATTAGAGGGGCTTCCTATAACTAATATAAGTTTGGGTAGGAGGGATCAGCTCCTTGTGAAGGATGCAAGGCACACACCACATTCACCTGAATAATCTGTAAAACATGTAACCTAGGATGCACCCATACGCCCCACATGATAACATAATAATATGGCCAAAAGCTGAAAGGGACGCCACGAGCTATCACTCCGCCGTGGTGAAGTAATAACACTGGTGCCTCTAGTGTTATGGTTATGGTACCACCATAACTAGGTGAAACTGGTCATGCATGTATATGGCTTAGGATTTAATTAAACATAAGCAAATCAAAACATATAAAACATATACTGGGAAAACAGTTGGCTGCATACGGGGAAATCCTAATAAGGAAAGAATGTCCATACTGAAAGGATGGAGAATCCGTACCTTAAGTCCAGTGAACAAAGAAGACGAACGGAAGAGAGTCCTACTTCGATCTCACTAATGCTACATAAATAGTATACGTGTATAAGTATTCTGATTACTAAGTACGTAACTGATTTTATATCGTGTCTTAGCTTGTTTTATATGTTCATGTCTTGTTTTACTGATTTTATTGTTATGTTGTGTTTATCATGTATTCTGGATATTCTGACTATGTATTACTTGTATTTCTTGTATTATTATACTTGTTGTGTAATAATAAGTAACTTTCTAAAAATAGCAGGTTTCCTAAAATAGAAAGTTTCCAAAAATTGAAAGTTTCCAAAAATAGATTAACTTCTTACAGCAGATAATTTTCTAAAATTAGAAAGTTTCTCAAAATAGTAAGTTTCCTAAAGTAGAAAATTTCCATATTTAGAATTAAGCTGAAATAATATCATAAGTCATGTAGTTATAGTATAGTTTATTAATAATAACACGTTAACTAAATAAACTATAGGTTATACGATTTAATTAAATATAAGCATGATTTAATTAAACTAAAGTGTATAAAAATACTTAGGTTAAAACATGTATTAATATTGTATTAATAATAACCTAAGACATGATTATTAATTAATTAAATTCCATGTTTTAATAATTAGTTAATACTATAGTCTAAATTAACCGAATAAATGCTTAGGTTAAAACATAGATTATTTACTAAATAATAATCGGTTCCCAAACATAAGCCTAAAACATAAATAAAGTAAATGAAATGAATGAAAGACTAAACAAGCATAAGTTGTAAAACCCGCGTGCTTTTACCATGAATAGTGCCCTTAAGATCGTACGTCCTAGATTAAAACTTACCTTATTCAGTATTGATCACATTCATGTGCTAATAATCAAGCAAGTGCATACGTGTATGACATGACAAGTATCGTTTACGTACGAACCCATGATAAACAATTAATAAATATGTCACGTGAACGTAATTAAATCAAGATCACCATTTAAAATACGAACTAGAATAATTACGTAAATACATATAATATAATTACGAGCGTTAAGATTACGGTAAACTACATGATAAAATAAACAGAAACGCTTCAGACACGAACACGTTTAACCACGAACGAACACGAAACATCGGGACACGAGAAAACATATGGGCTACCCCTTGTGGGCCCCATATCCACGAATTAAGGAAGAGAAATGGGCCTAGCCCATCATTTTTACTAAACAAGGGGGGTAAGGGAAAATTAGCTAGTCATTTTTCACTTTTCAAAAGAATTAACCAAAAACCTAATTTTGTTCTTCCTCCTCCCCTTTTCTTTCATTTGTGCCGCCACCTATAACACCACCATAGGTGGTTGTTTGTTGATTTTGATCATAAATTCAAGAGTTAGAAACCGTGTTTGTTCATCCTCTTTCAAGATACGTAGTGGTATACCTTTCTAACCCTTCTTTTTAATTCTTTTTAATTCTTTTAATCTTTGATTATTTTCATGAACATGTTATTATTTTTCTTATTGAGACATGGTAATTAATCATTGATCTAACATGTTTTGGTATTAAATAAAATCAAAGAATGATTTAAAAGGGGTGTTAGTTTTGGCCGCCTAGCAAACAAACCCGAGGGGGGTTTGGTTTGCTATTGCCGCCACCACCAAGACCATTTTTGGTCTTGGTTGGCTCATGTGGGACCCACGGCAGCAAGGAGGCACACGTGCCCCGGGTTTGGCTCGGGGTACGGTGTCGAATTCATGCCCGATTCATGGTTCGTTGGTTAAATCATGATCTATGTTACATGTTAATTTTTATGAATCATGAACTTAGGGTATAATAAATTAATAACATGAAATATTAATTAAATCATGACTTAGGTTATTTTAATTATTAGTTTAACATGAAATTAATTTAACCTAAGTATTTTATGTTATAAGTTATAATTAATTAATTATTAAAACATGCCTATAATTAATTAATTTAGTCATGACTTAGGTTATTTTATTAATAATAATAATACACATTTTAACCTAAGTATTTTCATTTCATTTTAATTAAAACATGTTATACCTTAATTAAAATGCTTAACCTATAGTTTAATTGAAATACATGAGATAATAATTAAACTATACACTATATCATATGACTTAAGAAATCAGCTTATAAACACTTAGACTTATATGTTAGCTTATGTAATCAGCTTAATTCTAATTATGGAAACTTCTATTTATAGAAACTTAATTAAATAAGGCAACTAATCTAATTATGGAAACCTTCTATATATGGAAATCAATCTATTTCAGGCAGCTAATCTAATCATGGAAACTTTCTATATATGAAAACTTATTTAATTAAGGCAGCTGATCTATTTTTGGAAACTTTCTATTTTTAGAAACTAATCTATTTTAAGCAGTAAATTCTATTTTTGGAAACTTTCTATTTTTGGAAACTTTCTATTTTTGGAAACTTTCTATTTTTGGAAACTTTCTATTTTTGGAAACTTTCTATTTTTGGAAACTTTCTATTTTTGGAAACTTTCTATTTTTGGAAACTTTCTATTTTTGGAAACCGGCTATTTTTGGAAAGTTACTTATTATTATACAGTAAGTATATTAATACATGAATCACCAGTAATACTTAATCAGATAAATCAGAATACAAGATAAACACAGTTTAAGGCTTTAAACAGTGAACCATGACCTAAAACATACCAAATCAGCTATAACGAGACACAGAACCCAGTACGTAATCAGTGAATCGATACTTATACACGTGTGTATTCATGTAGCATTAGTGATCCAGAAGTAGGAGTCTTTCTTCCGTTCATTTCACTGGACTTGAAGTACGGATTCCCGTCCTTTCAGTATGGACATTCCTTCCTTATTAGGATTTCCCCGTATGCAGCCAACTGTTTTCCCCAGCATTTGTTTTATTGTTTTGAACTGCTTATGTTAATTTAGCATAAACTATAGCCATATACAAGCATGACCAGTTTCACCTAGTTATGGAGGTACCATAACCATAGCATTGGAGGCACCGATGTTATGACTTCCCCACGGCGGAGTGATTGCTCGTGGCGTCCCTTTTCAGTTTGGCCATATTATTATATCAGTCGGGGCGTATGGGTGCATCCTAGTTACATGTTTTATTCAGTTTATCATGGTGAATGTGGTGTGTGCCTTGCACCCTTCACAAGGAGCTGATCCCTCCTACCCAAATCAGTATATTAATTAGAGGCATCCCCTCTAATCAGCATGATGAGGTCACCCCTCCAAGTATTCATGCACGTGACCTTTTCATGACCTATATGGGCTATGGTATATATATGTTAAACAGTTTTCACAGGTTAAACATAAGGCTTTTCAAACTATAAAACCAGTTTTCATGATACTTAACCAGTTTACTCAGCACTTAGTCTTCCGCTGTTATATGTTACATGTCTATCCTATATCATGCTTTATTGTACATCCGTGCACTGAGCGTCTTGCTCAGCCGTTACTTTCCTTTCCATGTCCCAAAACGGCAGGTACCCAAGACTCGAGCATTTGGAGGACGCACATAGGATGGAAGCTGCCAGAGACTTCTTTTCCTTTTTGCCTTCATATAGTTATGCTTGTTTAGTCTTTATTCAGTTCATTTCCTTTATTTATGTTTTGGGCTTATGTTTGGGAACCGATGTTTGATTCCGGTTTTCCCTATGGTCATGTATGTTTTACTGCATATCACCTTGCATGCTTTGATGACACGCCATAATCACGCGTGACATTCCATTTATCAAAATGGGGTGTTACAATTATGGTATCAGAGCCAAGGCTTCGACCTGTAGGCTCTAAAACTCGACCTGTGACTAGTGGGTAGTCACCAGGAGCTTCCTAAGCCAACGTTTGTTATTCCACGTATTGATATTTCAGCGCATTGTTGTTTCAACCATTACGTTTTCAGCACCTTTTTGTTTTAGCCATGACGTTTTCAGCACCTTGTTGTTTTCACCATGATGTTTTCACCAGTATCGTCTTACTAATATGGAATGAACAACCGTCATCCATACTTAGTTATGTGTCAGTGTCTATGCATGATGTTCCTAGTGAACTGTGATTATGTGAACTGAACCCCAGTAGTTCATAATTTTCACATAAAATTTTTTCTGTTAAGTTTTGACAATGACTTTTAATTATTATGTTCCATGCATTCATGCATTTATATCATATGTCATCTGTTGCAGGAATTTTGACTAAGTAATGGTTGGTACAGGACTGGCCCTATTTAGTCGCATGTGCTTTTATCGAAACTTTTAACTTTGGGACCGACCCATAGGCGTCCCCTCGCCATGTCTTTTGTTTTGGGAACCGACCCATAGGCGTTCCCTCGCACATATAAAGGTTTTATAAACTACATTACGCATTCATGCACTGTTTTTCATGCATAAAATTTTTCTCATGATTTAAATTGGCATAAATTTTTTTTCATGTCCCCTCATAGGTTATTATGTTTTTATGTCAAGTATGTTTTCATACTGTCATGGTTAACTTCAATTTCATGCTGATTATGTTATACACTTTTTAGTAATAGATGGTTTCATGTTTCCTCATGATAATTCCGTCTTCATGTTGATTATGTTTCACGCCCCTTTTGTTATTTACGTTGTCCTGCAAGACATTGTTAGATTTCTTGAATCATGCTTTCATGATAGTCATGGTTGGTGTCCATTGATCATGCTGTCAGGCAAATCATCGTTGAATTTTGTGTAACCACACTTTAGCGTTTCTCTATGCAACCAGAATGATGTCTATGCTAATACTGCCAGGTTATCATGATGGTTTTTCTAACTGTTCAACCGTTATACTTCCCTTAAATCTGATAAATGACCGACCCCATACCGATCATTTCATGTGTATTCCATGTGTACTCCACGTACCGTATTTCATGTGTATTACATGTACCTTAATCCATGTGTATTCCACTTGCAATACTTCACGAGTATTCGCTAGTCGATTCTAAATCATGTCAGGCGTAGGTTCACTTGCTGATATTCTACAAGATTGTCGATGCCGCTCATAGCTTGGAGATGTTACTGGAGGTTGACACTGCTGATGTTGGGAGACGCTACGAGATGCTGATGCTGATGCTGTTCACAACCTGGAGATCCTAAAAGACGAAGACAAAGGCGTCGGAGCAAAGCAATTGGACGAGAAGATGCTTCACCATCAGACAATTCCCATCAATCATTGTCCTAAATTCATAGTTACATGTCACACGTCGTTCGGCTGTCATTTCAGCCATATGAGTGCAAACCAGTACCAGCCAGCCACTCAGCTAAATAGTTACATGAGTCACGGTCATGAGAATGACCGTCATGGAACCTACAGACAAGACGATTGTAACCACTACCATGACAGAAAATATCCTAGAAATCGCAACCGAGGCTCTGGCCGCGGACGTGATCAGACATACAAATGATCAGTAGTCCAACCGATCCGCCAATTCTGGCATATTAACCTAATATTTGTAGTTCTAATTGTTTCACATCTCGAGACACATGTAAAGACATCAGTCAAGACACATGTCTCACGTATACTTTCTGAGGACACATGTCAAGATACCAGTCAAGGCATATGTCACGCTCACATTTCTCAAGACACGAGTCAAGACACATGACTCACGTCTAATTATGGAACATTTCTAAGAAATTCAGGGTACCCTCCATGGGTATATCTATGTTGTTGTGCCATGTATTAATCAGGCCACAAGAATTTCAATACCATTATCGGCGCATCAGTGAGAACTGTCACGTTGCCGATGTCACTTTCATTTCTTTCACCATATTTCATGTATTCATGACCATGAAGGACGCCTTTCGTATTCCCACGCATACGAAGGTTTTCCTTCAGTTTAATGATGAGATCCAAGCTGCTAACACATTTTCCTCGGACAGATACGAGATGAATTTATATCCTAATTATGGGCTATGAACAGCACACCATGCTACGATTCATAATTATGTACAGTAACGTTCAGGCTCCTGAATACTTTCAGCTTGATTTTCCATCGGAAAATCTTTACAAATTATCTATGCCTTTCAAGCACGTGCTTTGTTAGCCATATTGCTAAAATTTTCTAGCTGTCAGTAACCCACGACTACTAAGGTCCTTTTACGCATAACCAACGGATTATTCCAAAATTGTTCCTTACACTCCAGAAGAACCTTCAAGGAAAAGGATGGTACTATGAGATTATGTGTCGACTACCGTCGACTTAAACAAATCACCATTCATGACCGTTATTCTCCTCCACGTATTGACGACATGTCCAATCAACCGTATAGTGTTAATCACTTTTCCAAGATCGAACTCATGATCATGCTGCCAACAGTGACGAGTAAAAGAGTAGGACATGTCCATGACTGCTATTCGTACACGACTCGGTCACGCTAAATTTATGATTTTGAATTAGTCTCATCAATGCTCCAACCGCATTATGGACTTAATAAATTGAGTTTCCATGAACTCCTAAACAATTTTATCAGCGTTTTCATTGAGGATAACCTGATTTCCTGTAAGCCCAGAGAAGAACAGGAGGACCATATCTGCACTATGTTACAAATTTTATGCCAAGAGAAATTTTACCCTAGAAAATTTTCCAATATCAATTTTGTTTCATAACAGTGACACGCTGAATCACATGGGTTTCTATGGTTAATCTTACCATGACTCAGCTTATGCGTAAAGGAGAGAACCCTACACTACATTAGGTGTTCTAGGAAATCCTACGCTAGGAGAAGTCTAATTCAAAGACTCAGAGTTTCGCAACCTTCTATGTATCAAGTTTCTACGAAGCAAGATACAGTTACGTTCATATCTAGGTACCTGTTATACCAACAGGTTAAGATAGGACACCAACAAACTGGGATGTTTTCATCATATGAGATTGTGAATCGAAAAGGGACAAGATCTCCATGGATTTTAGTTACCAGATTTCAGCAAACTCAGAAGAAGCATGATGCTATCTGGGTTATTGTCAACAGTTTGATCAAGTCTGCAGAATCCTTACACCCGTACGGATTTCAGAACCAACAGATTGAACAAACATGTTCCAGCCAAGGCTCATCCGATCACTTGGCAATCCCTCAGCTATCGGGTCAGACAAAGATTCGTAATTGTACTCCTAACTTACTTCATGTCTTCATTCTATTCCACGACTTGCTTTCGCGCTCACGTTCATGACACTATTCACGTTCATGATCATATTTTGGCTTACGATTTTACGTTCATTTCTTTTCTCATTCTGGGAAGTTTGCAAGAACTTGTGAGACCAGACCCAAGTTTAGTATAACTCTCCATCATCAGATAGACGTTT
This sequence comes from Glebionis coronaria, assembly GCA_025667525.1. NCBI lineage: Eukaryota > Viridiplantae > Streptophyta > Magnoliopsida > Asterales > Asteraceae > Glebionis > Glebionis coronaria. The sequence continues at coordinate 179,098,335 of CM046874.1, forward strand.
CACGTCATATTCCACGTCTCACCTTGTAGCGTTTGGCGTTACCGCCATTATATTCTATGATCACGATATGTCTCACATGTCATGTTCATTCCATGTTTCTCATATCATGATCAAAATAGGTTACACGTATCAGGGATCACGATATGTTTACTTTTACTACACTCGCCATATCTCCACATAGCACGTTCAAAATTTTTCACGTATCACGTTCAAAAATTTTTCACGTACTACGTTTCTTTATGTCTCGCTCATCGTTTCTAATTATCAGTTAAGTCAGATGGTCTTGCATCGTAACGTTTCAGTACCCTTGCACGTTAACTCTTATTTCCTCGATCGGATTTAGGGGATCTACCTTCCGTTGATAACCAAGAATTTCTTCGTATTCCAAGTCAAGGTCAGGAGGACCAAGATTTATCATTAGTGTCAGGATCTTCTGAAGGAACCGTTCCAAGAGGGAGGCCACTTGGAAACGGACAAGTTCATCCGGACTTCTTATCCATTTTTTTTCTCTTATCGATTAGATATGTCCTTTCAGTCACGTCACGTTCCATGTCTTTTCAAGACATGTCATGTTCCATGTTCCCTTCTACCATGTCACCTTCATTTCCGTTATTTTGCATACCTTTCCAGTTTGATTCGGGTATGTTTCGCTTTCAGTTACTTTATCTATAATTCGGGGACGAATTATTCTTTTTAGGGGGGAAGAATTGTAAAACCCGCGTGCTTTTACCATGAATAGTGCCCTTAAGATCGTACGTCCTAGATTAAAACTTACCTTATTCAGTATTGATCACATTCATGTGCTAATAATCAAGCAAGTGCATACGTGTATGACATGACAAGTATCGTTTACGTACGAACCCATGATAAACAATTAATAAATATGTCACGTGAACGTAATTAAATCAAGATCACCATTTAAAATACGAACTAGAATAATTACGTAAATACATATAATATAATTACGAGCGTTAAGATTACGGTAAACTACATGATAAAATAAACAGAAACGCTTCAGACACGAACACGTTTAACCACGAACGAACACGAAACATCGGGACACGAGAAAACATATGGGCTACCCCTTGTGGGCCCCATATCCACGAATTAAGGAAGAGAAATGGGCCTAGCCCATCATTTTTACTAAACAAGGGGGGTAAGGGAAAATTAGCTAGTCATTTTTCACTTTTCAAAAGAATTAACCAAAAACCTAATTTTGTTCTTCCTCCTCCCCTTTTCTTTCATTTGTGCCGCCACCTATAACACCACCATAGGTGGTTGTTTGTTGATTTTGATCATAAATTCAAGAGTTAGAAACCGTGTTTGTTCATCCTCTTTCAAGATACGTAGTGGTATACCTTTCTAACCCTTCTTTTTAATTCTTTTTAATTCTTTTAATCTTTGATTATTTTCATGAACATGTTATTATTTTTCTTATTGAGACATGGTAATTAATCATTGATCTAACATGTTTTGGTATTAAATAAAATCAAAGAATGATTTAAAAGGGGTGTTAGTTTTGGCCGCCTAGCAAACAAACCCGAGGGGGGTTTGGTTTGCTATTGCCGCCACCACCAAGACCATTTTTGGTCTTGGTTGGCTCATGTGGGACCCACGGCAGCAAGGAGGCACACGTGCCCCGGGTTTGGCTCGGGGTACGGTGTCGAATTCATGCCCGATTCATGGTTCGTTGGTTAAATCATGATCTATGTTACATGTTAATTTTTATGAATCATGAACTTAGGGTATAATAAATTAATAACATGAAATATTAATTAAATCATGACTTAGGTTATTTTAATTATTAGTTTAACATGACATTAATTTAACCTAAGTATTTTATGTTATAAGTTATAATTAATTAATTATTAAAACATGCCTATAATTAATTAATTTAGTCATGACTTAGGTTATTTTATTAATAATAATAATACACATTTTAACCTAAGTATTTTCATTTCATTTTAATTAAAACATGTTATACCTTAATTAAAATGCTTAACCTATAGTTTAATTGAAATACATGAGATAATAATTAAACTATACACTATATCATATGACTTAAGAAATCAGCTTATAAACACTTAGACTTATATGTTAGCTTATGTAATCAGCTTAATTCTAATTATGGAAACTTCTATTTATAGAAACTTAATTAAATAAGGCAACTAATCTAATTATGGAAACCTTCTATATATGGAAATCAATCTATTTCAGGCAGCTAATCTAATCATGGAAACTTTCTATATATGGAAACTTATTTAATTAAGGCAGCTGATCTATTTTTGGAAACTTTCTATTTTTAGAAACTAATCTATTTTAAGCAGTAAATTCTATTTTTGGAAACTTTCTATTTTTGGAAACTTTCTATTTTTGGAAACTTTCTATTTTTGGAAACTTTCTATTTTTGGAAACTTTCTATTTTTGGAAACTTTCTATTTTTGGAAACTTTCTATTTTTGGAAACTTTCTATTTTTGGAAACCGGCTATTTTTGGAAAGTTACTTATTATTATACAGTAAGTATATTAATACATGAATCACCAGTAATACTTAATCAGATAAATCAGAATACAAGATAAACACAGTTTAAGGCTTTAAACAGTGAACCATGACCTAAAACATACCAAATCAGCTATAACGAGACACAGAACCCAGTACGTAATCAGTGAATCGATACTTATACACGTTTGTATTCATGTAGCATTAGTGATCCAGAAGTAGGAGTCTTTCTTCCGTTCATTTCACTGGACTTGAAGTACGGATTCCCGTCCTTTCAGTATGGACATTCCTTCCTTATTAGGATTTCCCCGTATGCAGCCAACTGTTTTCCCCAGCATTTGTTTTATTGTTTTGAACTGCTTATGTTAATTTAGCATAAACTATAGCCATATACAAGCATGACCAGTTTCACCTAGTTATGGAGGTACCATAACCATAGCATTGGAGGCACCGATGTTATGACTTCCCCACGGCGGAGTGATTGCTCGTGGCGTCCCTTTTCAGTTTGGCCATATTATTATATCAGTCGGGGCGTATGGGTGCATCCTAGTTACATGTTTTATTCAGTTTATCATGGTGAATGTGGTGTGTGCCTTGCACCCTTCACAAGGAGCTGATCCCTCCTACCCAAATCAGTATATTAATTAGAGGCATCCCCTCTAATCAGCATGATGAGGTCACCCCTCCAAGTATTCATGCACGTGACCTTTTCATGACCTATATGGGCTGTGGTATATATATGTTAAACAGTTTTCACAGGTTAAACATAAGGCTTTTCAAACTATAAAACCAGTTTTCATGATACTTAACCAGTTTACTCAGCACTTAGTCTTCCGCTGTTATATGTTACATGTCTATCCTATATCATGCTTTATTGTACATCCGTGCACTGAGCGTCTTGCTCAGCCGTTACTTTCCTTTCCATGTCCCAAAACGGCAGGTACCCAAGACTCGAGCATTTGGAGGACGCACATAGGATGGAAGCTGCCAGAGACTTCTTTTCCTTTTTGCCTTCATATAGTTATGCTTGTTTAGTCTTTATTCAGTTCATTTCCTTTATTTATGTTTTGGGCTTATGTTTGGGAACCGATGTTTGATTCCGGTTTTCCCTATGGTCATGTATGTTTTACTGCATATCACCTTGCATGCTTTGATGACACGCCATAATCACGCGTGACATTCCATTTATCAAAATGGGGTGTTACATAAGTATATGATGACAAAAGGAGAAGAAGTCTATGGCAGCTTCCATCGTCCTCCAAATGCTCGAGTCTGTCCTTAGGTACCTGCCGTTTTGGGACATGGAAATGAAAGTAACGGCTGAGCATAACGCTCAGTGCACGGATATATGACATAGTATGAATGACTGAACATAATAAAGACTTAATAGCAGCGGAAATGTATAAGTCCTGGAAAACCTGGTATAACTTAGTAAAACTGGTTTTATAGTTTTAAAAGCCTTATGTTTATCTTATAAAAATTGTTTAACATGTATTACCATTATCCAATATAGGTCATGAAATATCAACGTGCATGAATACTTGGAGGGGTGACCTCGTCATGCAATTAGAGGGGCTTCCTATAACTAATATAAGTTTGGGTAGGAGGGATCAGCTCCTTGTGAAGGATGCAAGGCACACACCACATTCACCTGAATAATCTGTAAAACATGTAACCTAGGATGCACCCATACGCCCCACATGATAACATAATAATATGGCCAAAAGCTGAAAGGGACGCCACGAGCTATCACTCCGCCGTGGTGAAGTAATAACACTGGTGCCTCTAGTGTTATGGTTATGGTACCACCATAACTAGGTGAAACTGGTCATGCATGTATATGGCTTAGGATTTAATTAAACATAAGCAAATCAAAACATATAAAACATATACTGGGAAAACAGTTGGCTGCATACGGGGAAATCCTAATAAGGAAAGAATGTCCATACTGAAAGGATGGAGAATCCGTACCTTAAGTCCAGTGAACAAAGAAGACGAACGGAAGAGAGTCCTACTTCGATCTCACTAATGCTACATAAATAGTATACGTGTATAAGTATTCTGATTACTAAGTACGTAACTGATTTTATATCGTGTCTTAGCTTGTTTTATATGTTCATGTCTTGTTTTACTGATTTTATTGTTATGTTGTGTTTATCATGTATTCTGGATATTCTGACTATGTATTACTTGTATTTCTTGTATTATTATACTTGTTGTGTAATAATAAGTAACTTTCTAAAAATAGCAGGTTTCCTAAAATAGAAAGTTTCCAAAAATTGAAAGTTTCCAAAAATAGATTAACTTCTTACAGCAGATAATTTTCTAAAATTAGAAAGTTTCTCAAAATAGTAAGTTTCCTAAAGTAGAAAATTTCCATATTTAGAATTAAGCTGAAATAATATCATAAGTCATGTAGTTATAGTATAGTTTATTAATAATAACACGTTAACTAAATAAACTATAGGTTATACGATTTAATTAAATATAAGCATGATTTAATTAAACTAAAGTGTATAAAAATACTTAGGTTAAAACATGTATTAATATTGTATTAATAATAACCTAAGACATGATTATTAATTAATTAAATTCCATGTTTTAATAATTAGTTAATACTATAGTCTAAACTAACCGAATAAATGCTTAGGTTAAAACATAGATTATTTACTAAATAATAATTAACCTAAGTCCATGATTTAATTAAATTAATTACATGTCATGTTTTAATTAATTTAATAACTTGTTAAAATAAATACTTGAAAGAATAAAATACTTAGGCTAAAAACATGTATTATTTATCAAACATAAATATAACCTAAGTCTTGTTAAATTAAATTAATTACTAGCCATGATCAAATTAATTTAATTACCTTGTTAAAATATTGTGCTTATAAAAATATTATACTTGTAGTAAACATGACTCGTACAATGTTCCCGTGACAAAAACCGTGATTTATTTATAGCCCAACCTTAACCGGACCAGATCCCTTGAGCCGAACCGAACCAACACCCCCTAGCAGTGGCTACCCGGCTCAGCTGGTTGCCACTGCCCTAGTCAACATCCCCACCGCCAGCTTTGATAGCCAGCCGTGGGTTCCCATTGCCCAGCCGTGGGTTACCACTGACCAAGCAAAACCCCTCGCTGACAACAGCAGCTTTGGCTGCCACTGCGCATGGTTCACACCCCCCTGCTGGACGCCACTGTTAGGCCAAGAGTCCCACTGGCCTTGCGGCTGGTGTTATAAAACCACCACCGAGTCATATAAGTGTCTCAGTTTTGTGTATCCCGTAACCCAAACAGCAACCTCATCAACCCGAAAGCTTTAGGCTTGTTTTTAACATGTTTAAAAATCAAATTCCCAGATCCTACATCAATTAACGAAGGGAAAAAAATATATAAAAAGAGATTAGGGTTTCTTACATGTGTTTTAGGGTTTTAGGAATAACAAAACATGAACCACCTTGATTCCTTGATCTAAACCACGATTTATTGTTCTTGGTTTGCAGTTTCACACGTCGCAGGGAGGAGACACAAAAAATGAGCGGCGGCCTCTTCTTGTTGATTAGGGTTTTGTGTACTTTCTGTCCAAATAAAATATACCCCCCGTATATAATTATTATAGTCGGCCTAGGATTTTTATTGGGCCTAGAGCCCATGCTTTTCTTCTTGTCTTCTTTGTCTAAACGGCCCTTACACATTTTTACTTAATTCGTGTATTGTTAAACGATACGCGCAATCGTGTTTTAAAATGTCGTGAATTTTCCCATGGTTACCCTTATTCGTGTTAAACGTAACTATTACATACGTAGTTACTTATCGTGTTAAATTTAATATACATAATAATAGTCGTGTTACATATTCGTGCCTCGTGATTTAAATGACGTGATTTATTATTTTGTGGTTTTAGTCATTATACGTAAATTCATGTCGTATATTAATAATAATCATAACATACGTAATTACTTACCGTACGTAATTAATATACGTAATTAGTCGTCGCGTCTATTTAATATACGCGAAAATCATGTTAGATGTTCGTGATTATATATTCGTGATTTATTCATTATAGCTAATAATTATCGTGTATTAACGCGTACGTAATAACTATCGTGTAATAACACGTACGTAATTCTTGTAATTAATATTCGTGACACGTGTTCATGTTATATAAGGAAAGTTTTAATCTTGTACGTATGATTATTAGTGTACTGTTCATGGTAAAAGCATGTGGGTTTTACATGGGTTTACAAACTCAAAAGAGATAAAACCAATGTGGTGACCAAAAATAAAGCTAGGTTGGTGGCTCAAGGATTCAATCAAGAACCTGGTGTTGATTTTGATTAAACTTTTGCTCCAGTAGCATGTATGGAAGCCATACGTATCTTCTTTGCTTATGCCACTTACATGAATTTCATCATCTACCAAATGGTTGTCAAAAGTCCATTCCTAAATGATGACCCAAAAGAAGAAGTTTATGTCAAACAGCCTCCTGGCTTTGAGAGTAGTAAATACCGAAATCATGTCTACAAGCTTTACAAAGCCTTGTACAGACTGAAGCAAGCCCCAAGGGCATGGTATGAAACTCTCTCAACATTTTTCATTGAACATAAATTTGTCAGATGAAAAATAAATAGCACCTTGTTTATCTATACATCTAAAACTAACACCATTCTGGTACAAATTTATGTGGATGCCATCATCTTTTGTTCAACAAGCTTGAAACTATGCAAACAATTTTCCAAGCTTATGACCAGCAAGTTTGAGATGAGTATGATGGGAGAACTCACATACTTCCTTGGTCTTTAGATAAAACAATCTGACCAAGGCATCTCCATTAATCAAGAAAAATATGTCAAGGATCTGCTAAAGAAGTATGATATCAATTGTACTTCAGTAAAAACACCAATGGTACCCCCTAACAACTTAGGACCTGATCTCAATGGACAATCAGTCAATGAGACTCAGTATAGAGGTATGATTGGTTCACTCATGTACTTAACAGCAAGCAGGCCTGACATTCAATTCTCTACAAGCCTTTCTGCAAGGTACCAAGCAAACCCAAAGGAATCACACCTTACTGCTGTAAAGAGAATCTTCAGATACCTAAAAGGTACACCAAGTCTAGGTTTATGGTACCCCAAGTCCTCAGGATTTGATCTTAAAGGGTACTCAGACTCTGACTATGATGGATGCAATTTGGACAGAAAAAGCACTTCTGGTGCATGCGAATTGCTGGGTGGCAAACTTGTGTGTTTGAGTGCTAAAAAGAAACTATCAGTTGCCATATCCTCAGCAGAAGCTGAATATGTGGCTATTGATGGATGTTGTGCCAATGTTTTATGGATAAAAAGCCAACTGGCTGATTATGACATAGAATATGAAAAGGTACCAAATTTTTGTGATAACACTAGTGCTATTGCAATATCCAATAATCCGGTCCTTCACTCAAGAACAAAACACATTGATATCAAATATCATTTTATCAGAGATCACATTGTGAAAGGGGACATTAAATTACATTTCATCCCCACTCAATACCAATTGGCTGATATCTTCACCAAACCACTGGATGAACCAACTTTCAAAAGATTGATAATGGAGCTTGGTATGCTGAACATTGATGATACAAAACCTAAACCTTCAATATTCACTGAAGAAGTCTAAAGGTTCAGTATTTTTCTAACTATTTTGATTACTATGAAGTAACAGTGTCTGAGTAAAGGTTTGTGCAATGTCATGTGTTTATTTCACATTATGTGATTGTGTACATGATGTTTTGTCGTCTTATCTGACACACTAAAGCTGAACAAATAATCACAAAAAATTCATCAGTGTTCCTTCGGAATTCTGAACAAAGTTTTTATTCAAATGAGTAGCTAGGCCTGAGTAGAGGAGTGTGCAAATTCATATGTCTTGTTCACCTATGTGAACATGTATATGGGGTTGTGTCACCTCATCTGACGCACTGAAGCTCATAAGTATACCCTTAAGGTTCAACATATCTGGCCAACAGCTTTTAAAACAAATCAATCATGTGTTTCAAAAATTAAATGGAATTAAATAACTTTGGAATAAATACAAACATTCTTTCAAAAGGTGTAAATTGTTTATTAAGGAAATTTCAAACATCCACAGTCAACAACTTCCTGACACATGAGGCGTTTCACTATTCAAGGCAACAAAAAATCATACTTTTGCAGAACATTAATGAGAGAGTTTGTGCCATTTGTTCAAAAGAAACCCTAAAAGTTTGTAACTTCTTTAAAAGTTTTATAAAAAACTTTCAAAATTCAGTCTAAGTTTTTATATAAACTCTTTGAAGTTGGATTTCATATCACGCTTACAAATCTTTCATCTCCAAAACACACACAAACTCTCTCTCTTTCAAACAAAAACCACACCAACAACAATGGCTGAATCATCTTCTCAACAAGATACTGAGATCACCCTAAACCCATCTATTCACGTTAACTATCCTATTAAGGATATCATCTTTAAACCCAACAACCTCACCTTGGTCAAACCAGAAGTCATTAAATCCATTCCTGAGAATGAGGTCACGATTTTTTTTATTAAAATGTGTTCTTCGAGAAGCATTGTTTAAAGACCCAGGAATGATGTTTCAAAACATTTTAAAGGAGTTTTGGTTCACTGCACAACCTTCCCAGAACAAGAAATTCATTGAGTTTGATTCAACAACTGCTGGTATTCATGGTGAAATTGGTTTAAAATTGTTTAGAAGGGTTTTGAGGTTAAACTATTTGGGAAACCCTAGTGATTATGAGGCTATACTTGATGATTTTTCTATTGTTAAAAACTTCTTTAAAGAAATTGGGTATACTGAAGAAATCATTGAAAAGAGTGGGCTGAAGAGAAGTTTTTTTCCACCTAAGTGGAAATTATTGATGACCATTTTGATAGAATGTGTGGGGGGGAAACTGGTGGGCTTGATCATATAAATCAAAAGGATGCTATCATTTTATATTGTCTGGCCAAGGGGGTCAAGGCGGATTTTGGGAGTTTAATATTTGAAGATCTCCCTGGAAAACTGGAGAAAAGAACTAGGGAAAAGAATGTGGTCTACACTAGATTTTTATCCCTCCTTTTTGCTGACCACCTTGGATAAACATTTACTCAACTCAAGGGAGAAAACTGGTCTTTCAAACTTTTGAGCTTAAGCGCTGGAACATTCCAGTTAGTATCGCTTATCCTCCTTTTACACAACCCATGTTGGGCATCTGCTCAGCAGAAGGTCCAGTTGTGTACAAAGCTCCTAAAGACACTTCTCCAACTGGAGAAAGGGATCTCAAAGACAAAAATTCTAGAGCTTCATCTAAACCACGTCAGAAGTCCACGTCTGTTAATACTAAAAAATGTAGACGTGAGTCTAAGAAAAGGAGAACCCACACAGACTCTTCATCAAAGGAGGTGTCTGATGTATCCCAATGCCATCTTTTGAAGAAGCCAAAGTCCTCGGGGCAAGGACACGAACCCTAGCCAGACGTCATCTTTAGCACCTGTTGGGGGTAGCATGCATAAAGAGTCCCAGAAGGCAACCTCTATCCCAACTTCTTTAGGGGATAAAGGTGAATAAAGAGCGTACCCTCAGCTTAGTAGTGTGGAGTCAGCATTGGTAAGCACTTTAAATTTAAATACATTTCCAAGTTCCTTGCCAGATTCTATCATTTGTCACTCTAAGTCATCATCAGGGCGTGAGGCGTCAGCAATTACAACAGCTGACGTTCACCCTGGCCAATCTATTTCTAATGATGTAGCACCCCAACAACAGGGTCCTACTAAAGGAACCAAAAACATAATCATTAATCTTAACATATCAGGGACTTTTTCTCAAGATCCATCAGGTAAAACCAACCCTGGTGGTGAAGGAGTTGAAACTGATCCTCACACTAGAGGTGATGTTGAGAAGACAAACAAGGAAGTGTCTCTCAGCACTGGAGCCAAGGTGGGACACTTGCCTTCTTTTATGTTCAACATGTCTTCAGAGGACTTTGAGAAGGAGTTGGGCTTTGATGAAAGGGCTCCAGTTAATCTTGATGAAAGTGAGCCAGAGGATGACATTACTGAACAATATCCAAAGCTACAATCCTCAAATCTATCTAGGTAAAAGAACTGAACAATCAAGTGTTGGTTCTTCAGTCACAGGTGAATAGGCTCAAGGAAGAAAAAGTCATTGTTGATGCTGAAATTGCCACATTAAAAGTAAGACCAATTCCTCCCACTGCTGAACAAATCAAAGATGTTATTCTTGATGCCTTGAAGCCTATGGTGAAAGATGTGGTAACCACTACCTCTCTGAAGCAAGATATGTCATCACTAATAGACTCCATCAATGGTGCTTCCATAGAGTTTCCACCAAAGTTCACACCAGTACCTGTCCAGATTAATGACTTATGTGACTCTGTCTCAAAGATCAAGGATAGGGTGGCATTGCTGGAGAAACAAAAGTTAACCTTATTTGAAGAGGTTCAACAGAAACTTGGTGCCCTTAAACATGTTCCATCAATGATGGCTAAGGTATCCTCTACTTTGGATTCTCTTGTTGCCTTCCTCCCTCATGGTGGTTCATCAGAAGTTGCTAGGAAATCTTCTGTTGAGGGGGAGAAGAACACCATTCATCAGTTATTTCAGAAACATGAACAGAAGAAGGCTCAGAAACAACCAGTTGTCTATGAGTCACCATTTGTTGAGAAGAGTCCAGCTAAGACTAAGGGGGAGTCTTCAGCTAAGGACAGTCACATTTATGGTCTTACCACTAGTGATGACACAACTGATGAAGGTACACCTCCAATCCAGCCCAAGAACAAAGGCGATTCCACTATGAAGGAAAGAATTATCAAGGCTGAGATTTCCTCCCAAGAAGAAATTGATAACTTGTACAAATTACAAGAAGAAGATAAGCAAAGAAAGTTGAAGCTAAGTCTTTATGAAGAAATTGGGAAGCTAGAAGTTGAAAACCTCTTCAAAAGGAATATGTTATATGAAAAGTTTTGTATAACAAGACTGAACAGAAGAAACCTTCCAGAAATCAGAAACGTTGACATGCTTACCACCAAAGGTGATATCCATCTAAAGTTCTACAGGGGTGATTGAACTGATGATAATTCTGGAATACTTCCAAGCAAGGGATCTCTCTTATACTGAATGGCTAGAAATGAAAGAAAAGCTTGTGAAGAGGAAGTCTAAGAGGTGGGACGAAGTCCACATCAGAATTGATCACTCAAAGAGAAACCATGAAATAATGGGTGAGATCCTCAACATTAATGCTGGTGTTCTACTGGAGGATCTAGATCCTATAATGGAGTTGAACAAAAGAGCAAATCTGATCAGACCTGGTGTGGGTGACATCTTTGTTACCATAAAGAAATACAAAGGGCTTGTTTAGTTTCAGAATCATCTCCCTGGACATATACTTGACGAACCAGAGTTGGGAATGATTATGTTCAACCATCAAGAACGTCAAGACTTTGTTGGTATTAGTGATATTGATGATATGAACAATGAACTACTTGGAAATGTTCAAAGGATCTTCCACTCTCATCATGGAGGTCCAGGACTTACTGAAGCTGCAAGAACCTTCAGCATGTGCGTACTAGAAATACTGGACGACAGAAACTTGGATCCACTCGTTCAGACTCCTATCATAGAAGGACTTTGGCCTAAGGAAAATTAAATAATCATTTGTAATTTTCAGTTGTAATTTGTAATGTTTTGTTAATGAATGCTTATCTGATGTTTATAAGTACTTTATTGTTCAGTGCAAGTAAGAAGAAGTTGTTATGCTCACTTAGTACTGACTTTAGACTTAGGCTATTTGTATATCTAAATAAGGAGATATTGTTGGGTCAGTATTTAGTAACCCTGAAGAAACTCTAGGATTTGAATATAAAATCCCCTTAAGTGTTTCATGTTCAGCAGAAAAGTGACTCTGCTGAAGCATAACCAGAGGAACAAAGATCTTACTGAAGAATGTTTTGCTGAAGGATGTTCAGCTTTCTTCTTCCAGAGAACTTAGAAGACAAAGGAGTCTTTGCTTCAAAGACTAGGCGGTCTAGTTGCTGAAGAACAAGTCTTGAAGAAGAGCTTTCAGTTTAGTTTGGCTTGACAATACCAAACTGAATGATGTCGATCTCCTCTAGAATGCTGAAGACACTTAAGTATTCTGAAGGTTTACATTAGGCGGGAAAATATTACTTTAAGTCAAAGTAGGTTGCTTGTATAGTTAGCTATAATTACAACCTCTATCTTTTCCTAGAATATTTTATTTGTCCTTTGTACTGATTATCCAGCATGGGCATCAACCACTCACTGGATAAACTCTTGTATGGGAACATGCGAAATGTAAACCCTAGTTTTGCACTGCATATATAAGGAGTGTCTTTGGGAGAGAAATGGTTAGCCTTTACAAGAGAAAGAATCTCAGTTTAACCTTCTTTCCCAATACCAACCAACCATATCGCCAAAGTGCATATGAACGTTTAGGTTGGAACTTAAACTATTAACCTTGGTTGGATGTTTAAGTAGAGGAGATCACCCTACATTGTCATTCAACCACTTTGTTATTCCGCAAACAAAGTGGGTTATAGATTCTATATTTGATTTTTAATAAAAGTCTATATGTTGAAAAGTTAAATTGGTATTGTTGTTTTATTTGTTTTTAGTTCTTATTAATTGATAAAACAACACACTTGAGTCTTAGTAGCTAGTTACTACTTAAGGTTGATAAGTAGTAATGTGTTAAAAGGGACCAACATAACAACACCATCCTCGTGATGACAAGCCTGACTCACAACATGTATATTCATAAACTTCCCAGATAAACATTGGTTAAATGCCTTCAAAGTATCCTCAGTGCCATATAGAATTTGTGGTCCAAGGAAATAGTCTCGCGTAATGCACCTTTAGTCATCGATCGAAAGGTGTAGCCTCTTGAGATGAGAAATCAAACGGGGAAACCCTTTATTGCCCACTTCACCATCTGAGAAACAATGAAATTCCCTAAACGGGAACGACCAAATTCCGTCTGAAAAGATAGATGAGGATGTAATGAAAATAGAATGAAGCAAATACGTGAAATGGATTTGTAGCGAAAGGGATAATGTGTTTTATGCATGTTTTTTGGTTGAAATATTTTCACAAGTACTTGGTGGGTAGCAAAACATGTTAATTGGATCTTAGTGTAAGGTTATTTTCAGAACCCATAAAATATACGGAAGTGCGAGAACCACCTTTTTACTCTTAACAATGCATATGTATTTCATTGTTATGTTAAAATTAAACGTTTACTAATTGTTTTAACGGTTATAAATCTGAGTATGATAAGAGATATAAAGAGTGCATATGTGTTTTCATACTATCTCGAAAAGATAATTACTTCGATACAGACGAAAACAAATACATGTGCATGATCCTATGTTACATGTACCTAATGACCTAAGACAATGTAAACCCATGAACTTCTACCTAGTGAACTAAAACGATGAAAATATATGTGCATTTTAAGAGTAAAAAAGTGGTTCTTACACTTCTGTAGTTTTGTATATTTATTTGGTTATGAAAATAACCTCACACTTAGACTTGGATCTTATGCTAGTGAATATAGAGATTCCAATAAACATTAAAGTTTTATTATAATGAAATCGAGAAAAACTAAAAAGCTAAACCCTCCATCCAAATTAATAGTCTATTATACTATTTCGGTTGTATAAAATTATATTCCCCTTCTAAATATAAATGTAACTAATGTAACAAGTATATTATGTTGCAACTAGTGATATTAAAAATTGCAAACTATATAAAAAATTTTAATTAATTGAACAATTGTAACAGTGTCATTTTACAAAAAAAACGTTAGAGAGAGCATGTAGTGATAGTAGTGATAGTAAAGATCTCTTAAATTATGTGTTTTTTGTCGGACAACAATTAATTTGAGAAGAAGGAAATACGGCGTTTTGATTAAGAAATGATTAAGAAAACGAAAAGTTAACAATAGTCAATTAGTATGCTTAAACTTATGATATACGATAATAATCACCCTTCATATATAGTGTAAGTTAGAGATCAAATTCACAGTAAATAAAGAAAGCTTCTAATACTATAAATCGATACTATGAGAACGCAAAGATTATATAAATGCTACCTCAAATTTCCAAAATATACTATATATAAATATATATCGAGCACTACATACCGTTCCAAATATTATAATAGCGTGAATACAAAAACTACGAGCATCAAAATTGTAACTAGTAATTCAAGAAAACTGATATGATAATGTGTGCATGTGTGATCAAGTCGTCAAAACATCATAGCTCTTATATGGCCCCCCATTCACATAATTGAACACGCATTTGGATTTTCGTCACTGAATAGAGTTGTATATCCCTCGGTTGGAGTATTAGGATCATGAAACGCTTGAGGCACGTTCTTAACATAGCCAGACGGGGCTTTCTTGTCGTACGCTTGTGGAGCATAAGGGTACGACACAAGATTATAAGGTACATATGGCCACATTTCTGCTTTTTTTCCGGTGCTTTGGACACTCTTTAAGACCTTTTTTGGCTCCACATAACCTTTCACTGTCACTCGACTTTGTTTCCGGTTTACTTCAACTGATTTCACGCCTGCATATATGAAATAAAAGTTTAAAAACATATTCTACAAGTTAAAGACATGTTTAAAATGATATGAAGGATTTGAAGTGGAAAATAAGTTGCAACTTATTTTGATAAATATGATGAAATTGGAAAACACATATGAGTTCAAGTTAAAGACACGTTAGTAGTTAGTACAAAATAATAAAATTTTAATATAGAGAGATCAATGGTGAAAAGAGACATGATCAATTTCATTCCGATACGATATAACGATTGATGTCGAGTACTCTATTAAATTTCATTAAAAATATTGTTGGAGTTAATCAAATGTCATTCTTAAACAATTTGTTTTTGACACTTGTTATTACATATTATTAACCTTTCATATTTTCAATTTGAAACCTTTTGTAAAAGACATTCGTGAAATTTGAGAAATCGGATTTGGATTGTAATAGGTTCATTCCTCGTTTTTGGAATCGTTAAAACCTTTTTCGATTCTAAGCATTTCAAAATCAGGTCCTAAGTTCAGTTTTAGTTAGGAACTTGAATTGGATGTCATTTAACTTTTTACAAGATTGTTTTATTTAGGTGCTGAAACGATATTGTTTTCGATGCTTATCAGTTTAGAAAACCAGTTTAGTTATGAGCCGATTTACTCACCTGTACTCTGGCCACTTCAAAAGTTAAAACAATGACAATCCTTAAAAGACTTATATTACCAGACATGTACAAAAAGAACGACAGAAAGCAGCTCTAATAACTAGCTGCTTCTATAGTTGGAACTTGGAAACATGATTTATGAATGCATTAAATTAGTGGATAAAACTTTACATAAATATAACAATTGTTTAATCTAATAAGCTTGTTTGCATGGTTTTATCAAGCTAGCATTAAGTGCATGAATATGTCATAAATCATGTTTGTAACGAAAGAGGGTTATACCTGATACAGAAGAACAAGCATTCTTAACTTTTCTTTCACACCCATCACAGTCCATCTTCACTTTGATCTCAACTGTCTAAAACACATACAAACACAAGTTGAGTAAACAAATATCGAAAATTAAAACACTGTACCCCTAAACTTAAACAAAACGCGAAACCATACACAAATTATATAAATCAAACCTCAAAATTCTTGCGCTTGCTTTTTCTTGTACTTGTCACAGCACAATAGTCGGATATATGGTCTAAGTAACCCATTCTCGATTCTTTCGGCTTAACCAAGTGATACCTTTGTGTAATTTCTAAGGAGGAGATGAGTTTTTGGTCAGGGATATGAAGTAAATGAGTGTTTTGGTTGGTATTTATAGCAAAAGAAATAATGCAACAATACTACAGGAGGTTCCAAGAAAAAATTATTTCTGTAGTTGTCAAGATGCGACAATTATTATTATTAATTTAAAATATACCTTAATTTATTGATATTTCATACTTAGATTTCGTAATTGGTCACATGAAGTGCTTCCCATACCAAAGTCTAATATTCGAAAAGTGCATACAAAAATAGGGGATTGCTTATGGTCTTAAAACATTAATTAGTGCATCAAATTAAAAGTTACAATCTCACAAATACAGTATATTGATTGATTGTATAGTCATTTTATGATTAGTAAAAATATTTTTATTGGTATATATACTTCTAAACCAAGATATATAATTAATCAAAATATGCAAAATACGTATTTAGAAAAAAATAGCAAAATTTATTATTAAGGAATAGAAAATGAGATGGGCCGGACATCCAATGATGAGAGGCAACTCAATGTCTAAAATCTATGTTTAGCTACCAACTTTAAGAATTTTTAATTTTTTTCAAAACCAAATTATCAATCATTGAAGCCATTAGATATTTTCTGTAACTCCGTGTTAATCTTCTGTTTATGGGCTGTTTTATTGATTAATTTCTTATTACAAAAAACTAGTTTTAATACCCGTGCATGCACGAGACTTGAACATAAAAGATAAATAAGGTAATAATTTAGTTATTGCGATTTTATGTACTTATATATGTTTTTACATGATTTTTCATTATGCGATAATATTAATTGATGTTTTTTTGGATAAATCATTGATATTTTGTATAAATATTTATTGCATTTGAATTTGTTTAAATGAAATTTTAGCTATATTTTTCTAGACATTTTGTGTTTAATAACACATACCGACCTTGGAAAATATATGTTGTAATATGTAGAATCTTGTCTATTTATTTTCATCTAACACCGATGTCTGATGTCTTGCATTCATTTTATTATTTATATTCATGTTAATAATAATTTACGTAGATTGCATTATTTGATTTTATTAAGTGTCAAAATACAAATAAACAATAATTTGTTATTTTATTAGAATATTAATGATCGTGTGATTTGTTAACTCTTTAATACTCTATTACATATATGTTGTATTTTTAAAATATAAAATTTAGATTATATAAAGTTTAAGGGGTATTTTGTTTATTTTATAAAGTTCCTAAAAAAATAAGAAAAATATAAGTTTACACTTAATTCTATCTAATTTATTTAAAATTCAGCCATTAAAGTTTTAATTAATCCTCTCCTCCTTTTTTAAGTTTTTATTTTCACAAATCTGACACATATATATTTTGTGTTTTCGTCAAATTCTTCCACCAAAACATTTAATTTTGACCAAATTTCATTCAATTTTGACTTTTTTAGCCAATCATATTGCTTGATTTTGCTTATGTGTCAAAATCAAGCCATTTGATTGGTCCAATTATATTTTCTTCAACCTCCACTTTTCACTAAAACTCTTAAAAATCTAATTCTTTTATTATATAAAAGATAACACTATTAAGGACTCGATAGTTGTAGATATGAAGTTCTATAATACCTAGTAAATACTATATGACCATAGCGAGACAGAAGTGTTTCGTAAGATTGTAGATTGATAAAAATTTGTGGAGGTTTCTTCGTACTTGATTTGGATTTTGAATTTGAGAATTCATTATGTGATGGGTTATTTGAAGTTTTTGTAACAAAGTTTTTTTTATTCAAATTTGTTTATTAAGACGATTTTATTCGATGATAGAGTTACTCGTTTTTTTATTGGTGTAAATTATAAGCAAAACTTGTTTTAGTTGGGTTTTAAACGCAAAATAACTCTTATATATATATATATATATATATATATATATATATTTAATTTTCTATTAATTTTTCATTTCTTTAGAACGGTATGTTAGTAAGTCGAGTCGTGCAGTGACATCCAAGCGGACAATATGTCTTTCTTGAATTTTTGCCTAATTATGGTTAAACTCCTTATCCGTTTCGTTTTAAAAAAAATTCTGGACATGTTTTGAACCAACAATTCTAAAGAAACAATTTTTTTTTCAAAAAATCATTTAGTAAAACTTTGATGATTAACTAGGTAAGCCAATTGGTGAATATAATTTGCAATATATATAAAAAAGGAAACTATTAGACCATCTTTTAATCGTAAAAAATCGGGATTGATGCCTATGACCATCTTTTAATCGTAGAAAATCGAGATTGATGCCTTTGCCGATAAATGTGATTAGTATGGACTAGTTATAAGTCTCGTGTACGTACGGATTTACAAATAAATAAAACGATTTCAAAAACGTAAACATAAAAATCTAATCCATTGTTTGTGCATAATTCTCCATCCGACATATCTAGTCTTACGTTCGCTAAGCAACAGCTGGTGTCTATCGATTTCCTCATATAATTAGTTACAAGTGATAATCGTCTTTTTATACGCGCGTCATTGTGGTGTGGACACAATAAAACTTACATATATATCGACCCTCGAAACCTCTAATAAATGGGCCCCCCTTTTCCATGTTAACTATTTGTAGCTTATTGTTTTGTTTGGTGATGGTGAATATATTTTTGTAAAACGACACATGATTCCTTCTTGTGTACCTCAATTTGTACCCTCATATTGCATTATTGTTCAAATATTGACATAAATTTCTACCCCTTTAGGTTTTATAACAATGACATGTTTAATAAAAAAACTTAAAAAGACCATCTAGCAATAAAACATTGGTTTTATAATAGATGAGTATATGAGCTTTTGGAAAATGACCAAATGCATAACTTTGAGCAAAACACAAACACGTCACAATTTTTTTTACAATTTCTAACAATCAAATAAACAAGGTTGTTCAAATGGAGGAACAAACGAGGTTGATTCAGAATTGTATACATCACTATATCACGTCTTTAAACATAGAATGCCACTTAATAATTAGACACCTAATGCCAATCAAATAAAAAAATGTTACTTCGTGTTAAATTTTACTTTAGAATATACGCAATCAGTATTTTTAACTTCAACCAAATATCGAGTGAAAGTGATGTTTTTGCTTATGGCTATTTTGGGCCGATTATTTGGTGTGGCATGATTATAATTTCCTGGCCCATGATTAAGAGCTTATACACCAAGTCACCAACCGTGTACTTTTCACAACATCTATATCAAAGAAGATACAAAATAACTAAAAACAAAACATATCGTGTGACATGTTTCATATATCGGTATGTTCGTCGTATTGTGTTAATATATAATTTAAGGATGAACTTATGAGGTTATTGACACGCAAGGAAAAATTGCTACTTATTTCGGCATGATAATATAAGTTTGATGTCTTTTTCGAATATGGGGAACATAAGTATATATGTTTTTGGATGCCAGTTTCATGTTCACGCATATATTTTCTTAGTACTTTATGTAACTTGTTTATTTGTACAAGAAATTGGCAGTACATCTATTGATAGTATTGCTTCAGTTTTGATGGTAGTTTGACGTTAGATCATTGTGAATCGAACAAGAATTACTTAAGGTAACTAATAATATATAAACCATCATCAAATAAGGAACTAAACCATGAAATAATGGAATAATTCCAACAGATTCTGATGAAATACATCAATTTTCAAAAACTTTAGGTCGGGTACTCGGGTTTAGTTGCAAAAAAGTTTTCTTAGTTTTTCTTTTCTAGTTTTTTTGAAAATATAGTAACTCTTCTTTCTCAAAAAAAAAAACTCTAAATCTAAGTTCTCTAAATATTAGTTATAAAATAGAATACATGTTTTCTGTTTTCACTAGAAAATTTTCAAAAAATACTCATTTTGAACAAATTTTTTGTTTTCATAAAAAACTTCTCAAAAAAGTTCTCATTCTTCGATAACTAAACACACCTTTATTTTCTTGTATTTTGTACCCTATCAATTCTTTATTTTTCTGAATAAGTGATAATAACAATTCTACAACGATAATAATAGAAATATTAAAAGAAAACATATTAAACCGGATACAATTTATTTATAGTGGTTTCGCATGAAACTTTTTTTCGCTCTACAAACTTCCGAGTTTTCGATAAAGGTGCTTGGGTAGCGCATGAGATGTTTAGCCCAAGCTCATAGACTTGTAATAGGCCCAAGACAAGCATAACGAGGCTAGGGTCCACTCATGTTGGAAGCAACTTTTCAGCAAGTTCAGGCCAATGTTCTAAAAGTAGTTTTTTTAATAGATCAGTTCAGTGTTCAACTGATTCAACCGAACGAATCAACTCGGACTATAAAACACTCTTTCACGCGGTCGCTATGTTGGGATCTTATCTATATGCCATGTACATGCCGAGTACTTGTTTTTATCATGTTTTACTAGTATGACACCCGTGTAATATAGTGACGGGTGACCGATGACTTTTTTTTTACAATCAAGTTAATGAAAAAGTGTAAAATATTTGAATTAAATTAAATAAAATTAATAAAATGAAAAGAAAATAAAAAAATTTGTAAATCTATGTTCAATTAAAAATAACAAAATTTTAAAAAATATGAGAGAATAAATTATGAAAAAATAAATGGATTCAAAAATATTTTCAATTTATAAGTAAAAATGGGTTTTTAATAATTTGTTAAGAAATTGCTAAAAAAGTTTGTAAAAAAAATAAATAGTTAAGATTGCACTTTGTTTGACGTTAGATTTAAATCAAAAAATGATCGATAATTAAAATTTGATAATTTTAATCTTTGATTTCAACTTAGGTTTGGAGTTAAATAATATGTATATATACTTTTTATATAATAATACATAGATATAAAAAGGAAAAAAAACTATCACAACTATTTAAGAGGATAGCTGAATTAAAAAATATAAGTATTGTAAGCATACGGTTATCAATATGGTCGTCAACAAAACAACATAAAAACGAATGAAAGTTGATAGTCATAATCTTAACAATACTTATTGAAGCATAGCCACTGGGTCGGTTCGACGATACTCCTGGGTCATTTGTCGTCTTCTTGAATCCTGAGTAATGCTGCAAACAAAGGAAAACCGGTTAGGAGTGGACGTGAGGCCGGAGCCTCGGGGTCTACCTCTGACGGTCAAGTTAGTATCGGTTTGATATAGTATATGAGAGGTGTAGTTGTGAGAGATAATCTGATGTAAAATGAGACCCTTGCCCTTGTATTTATAGGACTAGGGTTTCTTGAAGGGTTAGTAAGGTGTATGGGCCACGGGTCTGTTGGGTCACGGGCCTGCTCCGCCGCGGGCCTGTTAGGTCGGGCCCTTTACGACTATACGTCGACATGTCCCCTAGTCTAGTATGATATGGTTCATGATCATGTCATGCTAGACTCATTCATGTATCATGCTCACTAAATAACTGCGTACTGCTTGTGTGAGAACTCGTATTTTCCCGGTATTATTTTATACTTTTATTCATGTTTCTTGAATTTTTCCAAAATGTTACGTTTTCTTGTATTCTTCCTACGTAAATCCTGAGATCTTGATAATTTTAAATAAATTATATTTTAAGTATTTTCCTGATCATTGATAACACTTTATTCGGAATTATAAAATAATTTATTTTATTTTTCCGTATTTGTTTAAATCAAAACTTTTGATTTAAAAGCACCCGCGCGCGTTTTTTAAAAAGTTTACCCGAATCAACGGAACGAGAACCGATGGCTATATATTTCGACTTTATGAAGTCAAAATACTATGTTTCTATAAATATTTCATTTTCGTATTATAACTGGCACCGAATTAGAAGAATTAGCGTTTTAAGAATTAATTCGGGCTAGGACTAAAATAAAATTGGGTTATGTTTATATTAAGGAATGGGTTAATGGGCCAAAAAGCCCATTTTTCTTTTCCTTTCTTTTTGACCGACTCCCAAACACAAACACATACACCAGCTTTTTTCTTAACTTACCAAAATCAAAAACACCTCCTCTATGTTCTTTCTTTGTGGCGACGAACACCATAAAAAACAACACCATCTATCACTTTTTCTTCATCAATCATTCAGTTAAACTATACCAAAATCAACCTTGGTAAACCCGTGTTAATCCTCCAGTGATTTTATCCCCATACAATTGATTTTAAAGAAAATCATAAATTATAAGAACTTGAGTTATTGGAAGTTTGATCATGGAATTAAGTTTATAAGATGTTAATTAGGCATTGATAATTTTGTTAGAACCCTTGTTATGATTTTTGTTTTTGGCTAAGCTTTGATTTTGCACATGCATATTATTGAATTCTAGTGCTTTGATGTGTTTAAGTTAGTATAGGATGTATTTTGATTGTTTGGATTGAACAAGAGGTTGTTTGGTATAGAAATCATATTAGCAAAATTCGGACCATGTGTTGATCTGTTAATGGAATGAGATTTTGCTAGTTGAAAGTTCGTTTTCTCGGTATCTTCTCGAATTGATTTCCGGTTTAAAGTGTGACTCAATTGTTTTTGGTAAAAATAATATTTTTGGTTGTTGTAAAATAAATGTGCAAGACTTTAAAATAAATGACGGGTAATTAAAACTAAAACTAGTTAAAACGTAAATGGTGCAATATTTAAAACTTCTAAAGTAAATGACGAGAAATTAAATGACGTAAAATTAAAACTTAACGAAAAGTAAATTGACAATCAAATAAAATGCAAAACGAAATTAAAATAGACTAAAAACAAAACGAGGAAAATTTTCACTTTTATTAAAACAAAATATTAAAATAAAACAAAACACCCAATCGGAATATACCCGATCGGAATCCAATCGGAATCCGATCGAAATGTACCCCTATCGGAAAGTGAGATCGGAATGATGCAAAAAGAAACATAATCGGAATGCATTGGTCGGAAAATAAGCCTGATCGGAATACTAAACAATGAATCAAATCGGAATGTACGAAAGAAGTCCAATCGGAATAAGAAAAATACCCACAATCGGAATGTCAATAAAATCGGTCCAATCAGAATACACTAAAATTGAGCCAGATCGGAATAACATAAACCCTATTCCGATCAGCAGATCGGAATACTAAGGTGCTAATCGGAAAGCACAAACCCTTTTCCGATCAAACGATCGGAATAAAGGGGGGGTGTGCAGTCGGAATGTACTAATCGGAAAAGGGTTTAATACCTTTTCCGATTACATTTTTGATTCGAAAAATAAGCAAATTAATAAGCTAGGGTGATAAGCTACTCACCAAACTTGAACGAATCTATAATGAAAAGGACTCAATAAGCACAAATAACAACTTTTCAAAACTTAAATAAGCAAACTTTTAATTCAAACTTTAAAAAGACGAAACCTTTTTAAGAAAACTTTTAAAAATTAAATAAGCTAAACACAAATTAAGCCAATAAGCATGTCAAGTTCAAAGCTTAATCCATATAGAAACTCATGGATGAATAAAAAGATGAACTTTTTAAGCACGAAACATCAAGATCAACACGGATCAAATATATATCACACCAAAAGTAAACAAGAATCAAAGAAAGGAAGATGAGAGATTAAACAAGAAAAGTAAAGATTAAAGAACAATAAAAGACAACTTACTTGGAAATTAATTGAATTAAAGGTGCAAGACAATGAACTAAAGGTACATAAATTTAAAGTGCAATATGAAAATGGTGGAAGAGGTGGTTTGTCAAGCCACCCAACCCTCTCAAAATGAATACATCCTAATCTATATATAGGGAGATTAGGGAGGAGCTTAGGAAGCTTCCTCCATCTTTCTTCTTTTCCTCAATTGCACACTTAAGTCCTTGTCTTCTTAATCTTTTGTTAATCTTGGACTTTAATGACTTTGTCTCGGGATTTCTTTGAACTCGTCTTGTAATTCTTCAATAAATTAGACTTGAGTTCTTCGGCTTTTAGTAAACTTCCGTCTTTTGACTTTTTCTTCAATAAATCTTCAGAATTGGTCTTGGACTTCCGTTCTTTTTGCACTCTTGATCTTTCGACTTCGTCTTTTGCCTTTTTCTTCGATAAAAGCCCGTGAAAGCCGTGTTTTCTCCACTTTTCACCTTTTCGTCCTAAATCACAACAAAAACACAAACCACGCATAATTCTGACATAAAAGACATAAAATACACGTTTAGGCTCGGTTTTTATTGTAATTAAGTGGTAAAAAGATGGGTGTTTTCACACCTATCAAATCCCCTACACTTAACCATTGCAATGTCCTCATGCAATGCATTAGTTACAAAGCACGTTTACATTTTTCATCATAATCAATCCACGTTGGCCTTTATTAAAGAGATAGAAAACTATAAACATTCAAAGTAAAGAAATCAAAAACATACCTTGGGTTTTGGAAATGTCATGAATAATCATCATCCTCAAGTTTTCACTTTCTCCAAATCAAGCTTAAAAACGAGATCATTGTTATTATAAGTTAGCAAACTAACACGAACTCATGTGGGTCAATTATTCACTTAGACTCCCTTATTCCTAGGTGTATCTCTTATATTTTATTGTTGTCTTGAATGATCACGAGGATGCATTTTTGACTTATTTCGATATTTTATTAGGCCGAAAATAAAGTGAACGATTTAATCAATAGTTAGCTAAAGGACAAAATCTTTTAAAACTGCTTCTCGGGACCTCATAAAGTTCATATCTTGGCATAACTCGCTTCGCGATTTGAGACCTTTCTCGGACCGATATTTGACAGCGACTTCATACTTCAAACCTTGAGAGACGTTCATGAAATAATGGCCTTCTCTTCATAATATTTCTTCACTTGAAGTTTTGAGAGATTCTTCATATATGGACCACGCCTTCTTCATTTTTCTCCAATCTTTATTTGGACTTTGATATACAACGATCCGCCTCCTTTTGGACTTGGATCTATTCATCCTCATACCTTGTTAGGGCCTTTTCGGATAGACTTCTCCATGACTTTTGGGGAGTTTTTGCTTTTCGTCGTGTGTCTCGATCCTTCATATAGATTTTTGATAAATGATTCTTCACATCACTTTTGGATCTTTAGCAACAAAATATAGCCCTCATGCCTTGTTAGGACCTTTTTGGACTCGCCAATCTTCGCATCCCGCTTCAATAAGTTATGCCTTGGCTATGAACTCTAATCCATACCGAGCAACTTTTAAACGATCTTGGGCTAGAAGCTAAGTAACTTTTCAAATCGTACAACCTTATTTATTGCAGATAAATTTATTAACAAGCGATGGGAGAATAGGCTCATAATTAACTCTCATAAATTCACGAAAGAATACCAAACTTATAATTGACTCTATCATCTCTCGTTCTCCACAATTTAAAATCTCAAGTAATGAGACTCGTGGATGCTTAGCCTATTAAATCAAAGTTTTGGGTTTTCGAGTCGCCTATAGGATCTTGCAAACTCTTAGACTTTTTCAAGTTTAGAAATCGCATTTTAAAGTTCCCTTGATAAACGACTCTCTAGGATCAATTATAGGAACTTGCGAAAAGTTCTTGTTCTTAACTCGTGAGAGTTAAGACTTTCGCGTTTTACAGCTCCCTATATAAAAGCCTAACAAAACTTGACTTAAACACGTTAAGGATACTAGCTAGAGTAAACTTAGACAAGTAAACTCGGGTTGAGTCAAAAGATTCACAACGTTTGAAAATTTAAAACCACTTTATTAAAAATTTATTCTAATAAGGAAAGAAAATAACTATACAAAGGTAAAAACAACTATACAACTAGGCCAAAATAGATTAAAAATTTTGAAAAATGTCGAAAAATCAAATTTTTCGGTTAAAATGAGGACAAATACAAGGAAAAGGCCACTTAACTTCGATAGAAGTCCCCCTACACTTGATATAAACATTGTCCTCAATGTTTAAGCATGTGGGAGTAAACTCCCCTACACTTGGGACATTGTGCACTTTGTTTAAATCTCGCTAAGGAAAAGACAACTAAAGAGAATCCTATTTTAGTATTGGAAAATATAAAATAGTGAATCGAAAAGAGTTTAGGATAGAACCGGGAAGACGGGAACACGGAATCACGGTTCTTCAAAAGTCATCAAGAGTGTGTCTTTGAAGCTCTAATCCCTGCACATGATAAGAAAGAAAACAAGAAACACCACAGGGCTCCCCCTACACTTATGGTAAAGATAGATAGATAATTGGGTTGCCTCCCAAAAAGCGCTTGTTTTTGTTAACCGAGTCACGAGCCTGACTCGTCCCCGAATTAAATAGTCCATGGGGAAGCCTCGAATGTAATACCGGGATCAAAGACCTTGTCCTCGTTGCCGGTTGACATCAACAAAGGAGAGGCGGGGGGATAAGTCTTGAATGGGAGAAAGGTCCTTTCAACATACGAGAAGTATGTGAATTCAAGATCCACGGGAGGTGGGGTGGGTAAAGTAAGCACATTGTCCTCCCCCAAAGACAATGGAGGCTGAGCATTCGGCAAAGCCGTGATGTTATCAATGATAGCATAATCAATGTCACCTCCCGGGTCAAAGCACTCATCCTCCGTAATAGTGGCCAAAGGGGAGGATGAAAGGTGCTCGGGAGGGGGACTTGGGACAATACCTTCTTGCAGCAAATTATAAAAAATAATATCCCCCTCCATGTCATCGTCATCGATACCTGGAGGTATGGAGTGAATGTCGATTTCTTCCAGCAATGGGTCATTATCTTCAACGGGAGGAATAGATGGAGGCAAAGACTCGGAGAGAGGAGGAGAAGTCAACTCTTCGATTTGAGCAATAAGAAGGTGCACTTTCCGTAATCTATCGCGAAGAAGCACGTCTTCCACCTCATCCACAAGATCAAGTTTATCGGTGAACTTCTCGTAAGCCGGAGAGAATAAATCGTCATCGCCCGCATCTCCCGGTGGAGATTGAGAAATTTCAAAAGTGAAATTCTCATAGCGGAGAGAAGAATCGTCATCACTAGGATCGACCTCTTCCGTAAGAGCAACGTCGTCCTTAGGCTCCATAGCAGGTAAGTCACAAACCTCATCATCCAATACTTTGTCGAGACCAACATCACTAAGCTCATTCAACGAATCAAGATCCTTAGACGCAGTAGGAACATCGAGAGTAGGAGCAGTAACTTCAGAAGATGTGTTGAAAGTGCATACAGCATCATCGTCATCATCATCATAATAGTAGGAAGGACGCACCAGAGGAGGGGTAAAATCACTAAGATTAGATACTTGCTCTTGTTGCAGTCGTTTTTCCTCCGCCCATGCTTCTTTTGTTAGAACAACGACTTCTTGAAGTTGCATAATGATGGAGTGTATTTTGTCATTCAAAGTAGTGCGTTGTGGGTCAAGATTAATTTGCTGAGAGGATTGATGATTGAGGGTGTGATGTGGAGGCTCAAAGTGTTGAAAACCTAATTATAGCATGGTTGT
This sequence comes from Glebionis coronaria, assembly GCA_025667525.1. NCBI lineage: Eukaryota > Viridiplantae > Streptophyta > Magnoliopsida > Asterales > Asteraceae > Glebionis > Glebionis coronaria. The sequence goes on from CM046874.1 coordinate 179,126,100, forward strand.
GGTTCATAGTAGTTCACCGGTTGAGAAGAATTAGAACACGGATTTGGTTCATAATAATCCATTGGTGAAGAAAACCGAGGACACGGATTTTGCTCATAATAATTCATTGGATGACAATAATAGGTATCGTGAGGACCCCCACAGTTGTTGCAAAACGGGTAAGGAGAAAGACTGGGTGCGTCTTGTGGATAGCTATTATCATTGTCATAATTGTACCCCGGTTCTTGCCCGTGACCATACGGGTATCGAACCGGGCACGAAACATGCCAATGAGAATCGCTTCCACAACAGATGCACGGGGGAACAGGAGGTGGATTCAAAAAAGGACGAATTAACCGAGTTGCACAAGTGACAAAATCCTAGCTGTGTGTTGTCGATATCGTTTCCGCACCGTTCACATGTACACCATTGACAAGAGTCGTTCCCGTATAATCGTCTCCCACAACCGACGCAATGGACATAAGAATCCATGAAGAAAAATAGATAAGCAAGAAGAATATTTTTGGTGCAAAACTTTGAAAAAGAATTGCTTTTTATAATTTTTCAAATGTTTTTGGATTTTTGAAAATTTTTTATATGAAAAATAACGTTCACAAGTGAACGGATCCCAAAAGCCGACGCGTCTCTCACAAAAAACCGTTAATCTTCACGAAAAGAGCCGGCAGCGGCGCCATTTTAATGGAATGAGATTTTGCTAGTTGAAAGTTCGTTTTCTCGGTATCTTCTCGAATTGATTTCCGGTTTAAAGTGTGACTCAATTGTTTTTGGTAAAAATAATATTTTTGGTTGTTGTAAAATAAATGTGCAAGACTTTAAAAGAAATGACGGGTAACTAAAACTAAAACTAGTTAAAACGTAAATGGTGCAATATTTAAAACTTTGAAAGTAAATGACGAGAAATTAAATGACGTAAAATTAAAACTTAACGAAAAGTAAATTGACAATCAAATAAAAATGCAAAACGAAATTAAAATAGACTAAAAGCAAAACGAGGAAAATTTTCACTTTTACTAAAACAAAATATTAAAATAAAACAAAACACCCAATCGGAATATACCCGATCGGAATCCAATCGGAATCCGATCGGAATGTACCCCTATCGGAAAGTGAGATCGGAATGATGCAAAAAGAGACATAATCGGAATGCATTGGTCGGAAAATAAGCCTGATCGGAATACTAAACAATGAATCAAATCGGAATGTACGAAATAAGTCCAATCGAAATAAGAAAAATACCCACAATCGGAATGTCAATAAAATCGGTCCAATCGGAATACACTAAAATTGAGCCAGATCGGAATAACATAAACCCTATTCCGATCAGCAGATCAGAATACTAAGGTGCTAATCGGAAAGCACAAACCCTTTTCCGATCAAACGATCGGAATAAAGGGGGGGTGTGCAGTCGGAATGTACTAATCGGAAAAGGGTTTAATACCTTTTCCGATTACAATTTTGATTCGAAAAATAAGCAAAGTAATAAGCTAGGGTGATAAGCTACTCACCAAACTTGAACGAATCTATAATGAAAAGGACTCAATAAGCACAAATAACAACTTTTCAAAACTTAAATAAGCAAACTTTTAATTCAAACTTTAAAAAGACGAAAACTTTTTAAGAAAACTTTTAAAAAGTAAATAAGCTAAACACAAATTAAGCCAATAAGCATGTCAAGTTCAAAGCTTAATCCATATAGAAACTCATGGATGAATAAAAAGATGAACTTTTTAAGCACGAAAACATCAAAATCAACACGGATCAAATATATATCGCACCAAAAGTAAACTAGAATCAAAGAAAGCAAGATGAGAGATTAAACAAGAAAAGTAAAGATTAAAGAACAATAAAAGACAACTTACTTGGAAATTAATTGAATTAAAGGTGCAAGACAATGAATTAAAGGTACATAAATTTAAAGTGTAATATGAAAATGGTGGAAGAGGTGGTTTGTCAAGCCGCCCAACCCTCTCAAAATGAATACATCCTAATCTATATATAGGGAGATTAGGGAGGAGCTTAGGAAGCTTCCTCCCTCTTTCTTCTTTTCCTTAATTGCACACTTAAGTCCTTGTCTTCTTAATCTTTTGTTAATCTTGGACTTTAATGACTTTGTCTCGGGATTTCTTTGAACTCGTCTTGTAATTCTTCAATAAATTAGACTTGAGTTCTTCGGCTTTTAGTAAACTTCCGTCTTTTGACTTTTTCTTCAATAAATCTTCAGAATTGGTCTTGGACTTCCGTTCTTTTTGCACTCTTGATCTTTCGACTTCGTCTTTTGCCTTTTTCTTCGATAAAAGCCCGTGAAAGCCGTGTTTTCTCCACTTTTCACCTTTTCGTCCTAAATCACAACAAAAACACAAACCACGCATAATTCCGACATAAAAGACATAAAATACACGTTTAGGCTCGGTTTTTATTGTAATTAAGTGGTAAAAAGATGGGTGTTTTCACACCTATCATCTGTCCACACTCATGTATTTTTCACTATGACATGCACTTTTTATGTCATAAATATATTCTTTGTGTCATTTACATATTAGTGGCGAGTTGGATAGGTACACAACTCCTCCGGATGAGGAAGTTATGATCAAATTAAGATTTTAAAAGCAAATTTCGGACAGCAGGTTTGTGCGCCCAAAACTCATATATTTTCCCACTGTATGCTGTGTTTTTATAGCTTAGATGGATTCATTGACCCTTTTACATGTTAGTAGCGAGTTGGATGAGAAATCAACTCCTCCGGATGAGTGAGTTATGGTCGATGTACGGTTGAAAGACTATTCCGGGACAGCGGGTTTGCATAGGCTGTGGCTACAGGTTGTTGAACTTTATTTTTTCATTTTAAGACTTGGTGGGATAGTAAGAGTCATAATTGAAGTCCTCCTACTGACCTCATGTCGATAGATATCACCAAATGATTTTTATGGCTAAAGCGGTAAACCCGAGTTTGAAAACAAAATTCTTATTTTGTGACCTTTCAAAGAACGCAATTTTCCTGATAAATGGTTGTAGCTCCTGACTCGTGGTCGGTCTCAGTAGTTAGTATATTCATGAGGCTTTCCAATGGTGGAAATGTCAGTACCTTAAACCTTATAGGTTAACGGGTTTTTTTGTTTACAAGTTTGGCTAGTGCATTTTGACTATTAGGTGCTTATTGTAAGGCTATTAGTGTTTTGAACTTTTAAATAGTTACTTAAACTCTTATATCGAATGGTTGGACATTCTGGAAACCTTATGAGAGACCCGTTGGGTGAAAACCCCATAGTTTTTGGACATATGGATTGGGCGATCCGCCCTTTACAAAACAGCTATACCAGAAAATATAACTTTACGCCTACGGTTAAGTAAATTGTTGGCGTTTTTAGGTGCAAATCACTTGGGTTACTTGATTTGAGACCTTAGGCTATCATGCTATGCATTTTCTACAGGTTGTGTGTCATGAAGGTCATGACCACACTTAAACTCGATTGGTTGTGCAAGTTATATACATATAACATTTTTAAAAAATATTTTGATACAATTGTTTTATATTTTTATAAAACGCATACTTAAGGGTCATGATCACTCTTGTAGGTCGCGGGTAGCCCTTTGAGTACTTCCATAAGCCTTCTTCAGCCCGGTTCTCATATCCGCCACACTTGTACTAAGGTGAGTTCATAGCCCCTTTTACTACTTGCACATTATTTCTAAACGTGGTGTGAGATTTTACATGGTGGAACACATCCATTTAAAAATCCTATGCTATCCAGAACTTGTATGCTTTTGAAGGTTTATTAATATCATAACAATTATATAAAACCCTAAACGAGATCAAAGCACATATAGCGGAAGCGATTTAACAAGATCATAATTAATAACACAATTATAATTAATCGAATTAGGTTACATACCTTTACGCTAAAGCAATTGCACAAGACGAAGAACAAATCACCGATTCGGGTTTAAACTGTATATACAAAGATATAGTCTAAAGTAAGACTATATTACGTTCTTGTACACACGTAATACAACGAGTTAACCGTGATTCTAGCACGTGAAAACCAAGCTACAACGCTTGTAACTAATCTACCCAACAACCCTAGAGAGGGGCTAGGACTAGATTAAGTATACAATCGATCAACCAAGAAAACCAACCGAAACCCTTTGTGGTGATGGTGTTGCGATCGACCCAAAGGAGAGAAGAGGGGAGAAGATTTATGTTGTTGTGATCTATGAGGAGGTAGGAGGTGTACTTATAGGCCTCAACCCTTGTAGCCCAAGATAAATAAAAGGCAACTAATGCCCCCCCCCTTGGTTCTCTATAATCGGCCGCCTAACACCCCTAAGGGTGTCCCGGAATCTTCCAAACTTCTTTCCTTATGTTTATGTATACTATATATTTATTTTACAATCGTTATAACATAACTATTACTTATTTAACGACCGTTAAAGATATATATTTACTTGCTCGGTTAAATTAATAAATACATAAATATATTTATTAAATAAATTAATAAATACAATATATATATTTATTAATTATATTAACTCTTTACGTATTGTGTCCAATCCTGTAATCTCGAGTTCAATCCTATCACACGACATTAAATATAAGTCCATAAACTTACAGCTTTCCAACAGTTTCCATTGATATTATTGCTTTTAGACTATAGCCCTTAAGTTTCCTCTCTTGATCATGAACCGTTAATTTACTTGTGTTGCTAAGCGCGAATGTTGTAGCTGGATCCATCGGGACTTACAATCCCCATCCCATGTTGCGGTTGTTTAACCATTGACGCATTACATTTGTTTTGTTACTTGAGTATTTAGGTTGAATACTCACTGGAGTAACTTACATTGAGTTAAGCTTCGGTTCGTGAACTAAATAGCAATAATAATGGTTTCGAACTACGGTTAATGATCATAACCATTTCCTCTATTTCTTGTTTACAAATGAATGCTTGTGTTCCACACCTTTACTGCTAAACCTATGAGTATCACTCAAGTTCGTGTTGACGATTTTACATGTTTAATCTTAGGTATTAATACTTAGCTTTGCTTGGATGGGAGCCCGTAGGATATTATCACAGCTTGGAGATTTCTGTGTATATTTAAACTTTGGTTTTATCTAAAAACTGTCAGAAGTTTATCATATATTCTTGGTAACTAAATGTTACAAAATCATAATTAAATAATAGATTTTTCCGCTTATAAACTCTGGGACCTTTGTTTAAAAACTCTGATGTATATGATGTAATGTATATGTTTTTATTACGTCAACCTTGTGTTAACAGTATTTCATTGTTTCTTGTATCATGACGTGGAACCCCCTTGCTGCCTAGTTGTTTCCTTGCCTGACTTTGGGATTCAGCAAGATTACCAAAACAAATTTGGGTGTGGCCACACAAACATCTTACTAATCCTACAATGGGGCCATCTATATTAAACTCCAAAACAAATTGGAGGAAATAAATTCCATATTAACTACGAGTAAAACTTATGAATTTTGCAACACTTCCGAAAATAATCCTTATATCTACCAGTTACGTTTAGCGTTAGATTATCCCATGGAGATACACTAGATTCATAACAGTTTCCTGGTATCTCAAGTCTAGGGATAACTATTTATGTTTACTTAATGACAAAGATCCATGATAACATATAGTTGGGATAAGTCCTATATTCGATTCATCGAATATCATCCAAAATTGACCAATATACTTTCAAGTATACTCTGTCACTATTTTGATATGTCTTAGTTTAATAATACTCCCATATTATTAATCGACAACAGACATTTAGCGTAACTTTTATTCATGGATTAAAACATGTAAAATAGGATACACTTATTAAATAATAAAATAAACGAACCCCAATCTTTATTTTATTATATAATAATGTCATAACATCCTTTATCAAATACTAATCACAGATTTATTTCATGAGTTCGCTAGCTAGTTGCAGCCCAATCGCTTTGGCATGCTTAACTACCTTTGGTCTAGGCAATGCCTTAGTCAAAGGATCTGCTACGTTATCATCTGTGTGAACTTTTATCTATTTGATTTCCCGAGCTTCAACTTGTTCTCGGACGTAGTGATGTCTACGCATAGAGTGTCTGGCGCCTTTCATGACTCCATGTTGGAAATACGTTTTACGTATTAGAAACGATCGGTCACTCCAACAATAGTCTAAGTAGTAGCTCGTAGTTTAGTTAACTTATTATTAAGCAAACAAGGCCAAGCCAAGCCTACAACATGTGTAGGCCGGCGGCCAATTGTAAGCCCAAGCCCATCTCATGGGCTTGGGTATATAAACCCTCTCCTTAGATGGAGAGGGTGTGGTTTCATTTCATTTTACACATAGTTAATCACCTTCTCTCTCTAAAGTGTGTTTTAAATCATCTATCTTTCTATCTCTTTCTCTCTCTAAATATAAGCAAGATTTACAATATCCTACAAATGGTATCAAGAGCCATGGGATGATTGTATTGTTTATGTGTTTGTGTTCTTGATTCATACGCCTATTTTGATCCATTTTACACGTACCAAATTTTTTGTGTGTGTGTTTTTTATGGTTTTTTCTTGATACAAGTCTTCTACATAGTTGTGGTAGAGATTTGGTATATTTACTTTGGCTAAAAACACAAATTTTTTGAGTGTTTTGATCATTTTTGGCTTAAAATCTTGAATTGGTTGAGTTTTGTCCGAGAAAAGTGGGAAATATTCCGACATAAACCATCGGAAAGGGGTTTAAGCATTCCGACAGCTTCCATCGGAATAGGGTTTATCATTCCGACCATTATTCCGACGGATATTCCGATTGTGGTATTCTGATAAAGCGTATTCCGATAGAAGGTAATCCGACAGAAGTATTCCGATAGGTTCATTCCGACAGGGGTATTCCGATAGTTTATTCCGATAGGGGTATTCCGATAGAAGGTATTCCGACAGGAGTATTCCGATAGGGGTTATTCCGATAGGTACATTCCGACAGGGGTATTCCGATAGTTTATTCCGACAAGGGTATTCCGATAGACTATTCCGACAGGATATTCCGATCAAATATTCCAACGATTTCAAAATTATTTCTTAAAAGATTCGTGTGTTTTTTTTGTCTTGGAATTTTTTTGGTCATCGAGAACATATTTTAGGGGATTTCAACATTGTTTCTCGGGTTTAACACACAACAATAAATACATTTACTTTCTCTCATTGTTCGATCAACATTTAATCTTAACTTAACGAAATGGAGTACACATCTCTTACGGATAAGTCATCCTCTCGGGTACGGATAATCGTCCACCAATGTTGGTGAAGACTATGTATGAGGATTGGGCTTCCCTAATGGAAGTTTATATGTTGAACAAAAAAAATGGACATCTAATTTGGGCATCGGTACTCAATGGACCATTGGTATATGGTACTGTGACGGAAGGTGCTGTTACTCGTCCTCGCACAAGGGGTGAACTAACTGGAGATGCTAAGATACAAGACACGTGTGATAAACAAGCTACAAATATCATTCTCCAAGCCCTTCCTCCAGATGTCTACAAACTCTTCAGTAAACATAAAGTTGTCAAAGAGTTATGGGATAGAATTCGTATTCTAATGCAAGGCACTTCGTTAACTAAACAAGAACGAGAGTGTAAGCTTTATGATACTTTTGATAAGTTTGCCTATGTCCTAGGGGAGACTCTCAATGATTACTACCTGAGATTTACCCTATTGTTAAATGAGCTCAATATCTATGGCATGGCAATTCCTACGTTTCAATTGAACACCAAGTATTTGAACACTCTTCCTTCAGAATGGAAAAAGTATGTGACGGATGTTAAATTGGCAAAGGACTTGCATAACACCAATGTGGATCAACTTCAAGCTTTTCTTCAACAACACGAATGCCATGTGATCGAGGCTCGGTTGTCTACACCTCAAGTTCATGATCCACTTGCCATGTATGCTTCTCAACAAAACATGGCCTATACTTATCAACAACCATCATACTTGCAGCAGCCACCACCACACACCTATCAACAACCACAACAACCATATTATCAACCACTAATGATGCCACAACAAGCATTTCAATAAAGTGTTCATCAACAATCTTTTCCACAGCAACCACCACATCAGGCATCACCATCACAAGCCAACACTTCTCCAATAGGTTATACTCCTCAGCAAGGATATTTTCCAATTGAAGCACAACCAGCACAAGCCTTCTACTCCACTGAACTTCCACCAATCCAAGCACCGGTCTTTACTCCAAATGATACGCCAGCTGATGTTTTAAACCATCTCACTGCCTACTTGTCAAAACTTGTTGCAACTAGAGGATTTCCACCAACAAACAATCAGCTCCGCACCTCTTCAAATCCTCAACAACAAGCCACTATTCAAGATGGTCAAGTGACGGTGCAACCTATTCAGGGAAGGCAAACTTCATATGGACATCCTACAAGGACTATGAATGCTCAAGTTATGAATTCTCAAGCTAATGGAAATGGAAGCCCTCTTGGTCCACAAAAGGTTGTGACTTGCTACAATTATAGAGGACAAGGTCATATGGCTAGGGAATGCACTCAGCCAAAAAGGAGAAGGGATGCAACGTGGTTTCGTGAGAAGATGTATTTGGTCGATGCTCAGTCTAAGGGAAAGATTTTGGATTCAGAAGAGTTAGCATTTCTTGCAGACCCAGGGGCAACAGATAATGAAGGCATTGCAGTCGTTTCCACTTCTAATACAGCTTATCAAGCAGATGATCTTGACGCATATGATTCGGATTGTGATGACATTCACTCTACCCAAGCTGCTCTCGTTGCTAATCTCTCTCATTATGGTTCTAATGTCGACAGTGAGGTACCAACCACATCTAATAATATTGATGATAACCAACATCAAGTTGGGCATGAAAATGACAACCTTGAACAGCATTCGGGAACTAGTAACTCAAATGATGTGGTATCCAATCCTACACATTTGAGTGAACCTCAACAAAATGCTACGACAGGTATGGAATCTTATGCTCATCATGATTTGGTCATGGTGCCTAAACATATTATTGATCAAATGCATATGGCTCTCAGACAATCCGTAGATACGAATTCCACCCTAACAACTGAGCTTGCGTTGCATAAAGAAAAGGTCATAGCTTTTGAAATGGTCCCTCAAGCTGAAAAAATAACTTACTCTGAATATGACCAATTTCGTTTTGAAAAGATTGAACACTTGAAAGAAATAGAATCATTAAAAGCTAATCTTTCCAATGAATTAAAAGCAAAATAATCGGTTTTCAATGATTTTCAGAAACTTAAAATGGATTTCGAAACTCTCGAGTCTAAAAAGTTTGAATCGGAAATTAATGCTACCAAACTTCTTAAATTCAAAGAACAACAGCTTTTAAAACAATACGCTTCCACAGAAAAGGTTCATCTTTTAACTAAATCGTTTAAAGAACTCGAACTTAAGCGTCTTCAAGATTTACCACCTAATCCCGGTTATGCAAAACAAGCTCACGAATATATTCTGTGTCTTTATGATATGACCCTAATTGGCAAATCGAAAGAATCACCTTTTGTTCGTAGTACTGAGGAGACACAGTCACTTGCGGAAGAAACTCATTCTAAAATGCTTTCAAAATTCCATAAGATCGATTATGATCAGTATAACAAAGATCAATTGTCTAAAAAGACCCGTATTCGTTTACAAAAGGAATTAGCTCAATTAACAGTCTTTGTGCCTCAAAGTTTGTCAACGAGAAACCTACCTAGTACGTCTCCTACACTTGTCAAAAAGGATTTAACTAAGTTAATTCCACCGGTAAGTAAGGCATCCGTTAGCTTAAATGCGGTACACCAACACTTAGCCGATTTTGACAAGGTCATTTTGGAACGTACGACGGCTTCGGCCATAACGGAAGGTGAATGGAATTTTGAGCACACAAGAGCTGCATTTCGACACGAAATTGTTCCATTTGTAAACAATGTTAAAGCTTGTATTAGTACTATTGATCAAGATTTGCTTTTGGAAATAGAAGAAGTTAGACGTGTTTTCAATGAAATGGGTGATGCTTATGAAAACAATTTACTTGAAATAGAACGAATTTCACGCCAAAATGATCAGCTTTTGAAGCAAGTGATGTCTTATGATATTGTATCCGTTTGTGTGAATAAAAGTGTTGATAATGATTCTATTGTGCATAATGTTGAATCTGTGGATAATGTAGTTGATAGTACTTGTCACAAATCTAACGCTGAATTTTTAAAGCTTCAAGATTCATATTCTTCGCTTTCAAAACGTTTTGATGAGATTCAAACACATTGTATTTCGCTTGAATGCAAGCAACAATTTATTCAAGAAATCTTTGAAACGTCATTCGAAGGTGTTAATATTGATGATGTAAATTTTCAAAATAATTTTCGATTGAATTTACAATCAAAACAGTGTCAGCCAAGTGACAAGGTTGCTAAATCTTTGCCGATAGAAATAGAGCAATCTAAGGAGCTTAATTGTGTGAACGTACTTGAGGCCACTGAGAATTTAAAACTTGATCTAGATAATCAAGTTTCCAAAATTTTGTCCAAAGTTGATAACTTAAAACTATAAATACACAACTCTTCGATTCAGTAAAGCCCGCATGTTCTAATACCACTGCACAGAATCAATCTTTGATTGAACAATTGAATCGAAAGTCGGTGGAAATATTTGATTTGAGGGAACAAATTTGTGATAAAAATCTGGCCTTGGCTGAGTTAAAGGAAACACTTCGTACTCTAAAAGGAAAGAATGTTGTGGATAACGCAGCCACTGTCTCAGCATCGTCCTCTAGTGCAATCAAAAGGAACCTTATAGCCGTCACACGATTTAATAAGGGCCCTAGGACTAAGCCATCTCAAACATTGGTCACTAAAGATATGGAAAAATCAAAACCCGCTTCTAATATTCCCGTGTTGCCTTCTACAGGAGTAAGCACCACTACTAAGACTCAAAGATTTAAGCATAAAAGAAACAAGAAGAATGATAGAATCTTGCCCCCATCTAGTAGTCAAGTGAAGAAGAAAGTAGAAGCCCATCCTAGGAATGTCATTTCTGTTTTGAATAAAAAGAATCATGTAGCTAAACCTAAAGGCTCTGCGGTTGTGCATCGTTCTAAGCCTACTGTGAATTCTAATTTGAAATGTTGGAATTGCAATGAATGTATGTTTTCTAGTCGTCATGATTCTTGCCTTATTGACCATGTGAATGAGATGAATGCCCGGAAAAATGGATAGAATGGAAACCGACTGGGAAAGTGTTAACCCAAGTTGGTTGGATGTGGCGTCCCACTGGTATAACTTTCACTATAATAGGAAATATGTGCCCTTTAACTAGGATCACTCCCACTAAAGCGAAGAAAGCGTGCCCTTTAACTAGGAGCACCAAGGCTACCAAAACACAAGTGTGTCCTTTAACTAGGAACACCAACACTACTGTAGGAAACAAGTGCCCTTTAAATAGGTCTACTCCCACTGTAGTGCCCGCTAATACTCCAAAACCTAAGAAAGTTGGAACAGTAAAACCTGTTAGTGCTAAAACTTACATTAGAAAACGCAGGAAATCTAAGGGTCACACAAATGTTAGCAATTCTGATAATTTCATATCTGTATCTGCTAACACTCCGGAACCAATAGTTTCTAATGCATTGTCTACTGTTGTTACTGAAAACAGGTGGTCCAAATTATTCTCTGGTATTTGGACTCTGGTTGCTCCAAGCATATGACCAGAGATCGCTCTCAGCTCAGAAATTTCGTCAGCAAGTTTCTTGGTACGGTTCGATTTGGAAATGATCATATTGCAAAGATAATGGGTTATGGTGAATATCATATTGGGAATGTTATTCTTTCAAGAGTGTATTATGTGGAAGGTCTCGGTCACAACTTATTTTCTGTGGGACAATTTTGTGATGCAAACCTAGAAGTTGCTTTTCGAGAGCATACCTGCTTCATACGTAACTTGGAAGGGGTTGATTTATTGAAAGGTACTCGAGGGAATAATTTGTATACTTTGTCTCTACAAGACATGATGGCCGCTTATCCCGTATGTCTTCTCTCCAAAGCATCGAAGACTAAGTCATGGTTATGGCATCGACGGTTATCTCATCTTAACTTTGACGCTATTAATCATTTGGCGAAAAACGAACTTGTTCGTGGTCTTCCTAAACTTTCATTTCACAAGGATCATTTGTGTTCCGCGTGTACAATGGGGAAAAGCACTAAGAAATCATACAAACCAAAGACACCAACCAAGAGAAACTTTATTTGTTACATATGGATCTTTGTGGGCCAATGCGTGTTGAAAGTCTTAGTGGAAAAAAGTACATCCTCGTAATTGTCGATGATTACTCTCGGTTTACATGGGTGAAATTTCTTACAACAAAAAATGAGGCACCTAAATTCATCATCGGATTTATCAAGATGATTCAAGTGCGTCTCAACACTACTGTCCGACGCATTCGTACAGATAATGGAACCGAACTTGTGAATCAAATTTTGCGTGATTATTATGAACAAGTTGGCATATCTCATGAAACATCCGTTGCTCGCACCCCACAACAAAACGGTGTCGTTGAAAGGTGAAATCGCACACTTATGGAAGCTGCTCGCACGATGTTAATTTATGCAAAGGCTCCATTGTTTTTATGGGCAGAAGCAGTATCTACCGCAGTGTACACCCAAAATCGGTCACTCATACGTAAACACCATGGTAAAACACCTTATGAGCTTCTACATGGAAAAGTACCAGATTTATCATATCTTCATGTATTTGGTTCTCTTTGCTATCAAAATAATGATGGTGACTATTTGGGAAAACTTCAACCAAAGGCTGATATTGGTATTTTCATTGGTTATGCACCTACAAAGAAAGCATACCGAATCTACAATCGTAAGTCTCGTAAGATCCTCGAAACTATGAATGTTGATTTTGATGAGCTGACAACAATGGCTTCTGAGCGAAGCAGCTCTGAACCCGCACTTCATGAAATGAGACCCATGATAACATTAGTTCTGGTCTTGTCCCAAATAACTCTACTTCATCATCATTTACACCACCTACTAAGACTGAATGGGATCCGTTCTTTGATGAATTCTTTACTCCTCCAAGTATTGTTGCTCCAGAACCTGAGGTAGTAGCTCCGGTTACCGAAGTTGTTGCTCTAGCAACCGAAGCACAATCAGGCACATCTGCACCTACAATTGGTCAAGATATACCTTCAACGAGTAATTCTGAACCAACACATGTTTCAACTACCCATGTCATGCCTATTGATGATGAAGAGGATGATGATGATCACGATTTGGAATTCGCTCAAATGCGTGAACTTCCATTCTTTGGTGTACCTATTCCCGATTCTAATCAAGTCGGGTCGTCCACCTCAGAGGAAGCTCCTAGTACGGTCTACTCCAATCCACGGATTCGTGAACATGAAAGGAAGTGGACAAAGGATCATCCTATAGATTCTATTATTGGTGACCCTAATCGTCCGGTATCCACACGAAGTTAGTTACAAGAAAATGCACTGTTTTGTCATTTTGATGCTTTTCTCACTGAAGTTGAACCTAAGACATGGCAAGAAGCTTTTACTCAATCCTGTTGGATAGAAGCTATGCAAGAAGAACTTAATGAATTTATACGTCTTGAAGTATTGGAACTTGTCCCATGCCCGGATCAAGTGCAGCTACTCACTTTGAAATGGGTTTACAAGGTGAAACTCGACGAGTTAGGCGGAATATTGAAAAACAAAGCTCGACTAGTAGCTCGTGGATACAAGCAATTATTAGGCATCGACTTTATGGAATCCTTTGCACATGTTGCCCATTTGGAAGCTATTAGACTATTCCTTGCCTATGCAGCCCACATGAATATGATCGTCTATTAGATGGATGTGAAGACGGCATTTCTCAATGGTGAAATCAAGGAAGAGGTCTATGTTCATCAGCCGGATGGTTTTGTGAATCCTAAATATCCTAACCACGTGTACAAGCTTAAGAAGGCTCTCTATGGGTTGAAGCAAGCTCCACGCGCATGGTATGATCTATTGTCACAATTCCTCATCACGCAAGGCTTCGCTAAAGGCAAGGTGGATCCCACGCTGTTCATTCAGAAACGAGGTAAAGATATGATTATGGTACAAATATATGTTGATGATATTATATTTGCAGCCTCGACCCAAACCTTATCGGATGAGTCTGGGACACTCATGTCTTCCAAGTTTAAGATGTCAATGATGGGCAAGGTATCATTCTTCTTAGGTCTTCAGATATCTCAGAGTCCCAGAGGCATCTTTATCAATCAATCCAAGTATGCCCTTGAATCGCTTAAGAAATATAAGATGGAATCTTGTGACCCCGTGGATACTCCAATGGTGGAACGAACTAAGCTTGATGCAGATCCACATGGAGTTGCTGTTGATCCGACACTTTATCGTGGAATGATCGGTACTCTTCTATATATCACAGCTAGTTGACCTGATCTTCAGTTTGCTATATGCATGTGTGCTCGGTATCAAACTAGGCTTAGTGAGTTACACTTAGCTACTGTTAAACGAATCTTTCGATATCTTATAAGAACCATTAATCGGGGACTTGGGTATTCGAAGGACTCTTCTATTGCACTAATGGCATATGCAGATGCAGATCACGCGGGTTGTCAAGATACAAGGCGTAGCACGAGTGGAACTTTGCAACTACTAGGAGATCGACTAATCAGTTGGGCATCGAAAAGGCAGAAAAGCGCTGTAATTTCAAGTACGGAAGCAGAATACATAGCTATGTCCGGTTGTTGTGCTCAAATTCTTTGGATGAGATCGCAATTAACCGACTATGGTCTAGGTTTCAACAAAATTCCGATGTACTGCGACAACAAGAGTGCAATTGCCTTATGCTGCAACAATGTTCAATTCTCCCGGTCGAAGCATATTGACATTCTCTACCATTTTATCAAGGAACAAGTGGAAAATGGAGTGATCGAGCTTTACTTTGTCCGATCTGAGTATCGATTGGCGGATATTTTCACGAAGGCTTTAGATCGCGCTCGAATGGAATTTTTTGCCGACAAGCTAGGAATGAGAACTTTCTCGCCTGAGACTCTAAAGGAACTGGCAGATGAAGTGAAAGAATAGTGGTGGTAAACTATTCTCCGTATCCTTGGTGATCATCTGTATATACTGTTTATATTTTTTATCCACAAAAGAAAAATACAAAAATATAAAACCATATAAAAACCATAAAAAATTGAAAAATTCAGAAAAACCCAAAAATATTTTTACTTTATTTTTCAAAGGCATGTCTTTTGGTATGATAATATTTACGACCTTAGAAAGTCGATTAATATTGACACGGCGCCATAAATAGAGTTCGTACAAAAGTTGTAAATATTTCATAAAACATGCCTAAATGGCTTGTAGTTATTTCTGACTGCAACCCGGTTTTCACATTAAAGTCAAGTATTTCTTATGAATGCTTTGGCTCTCAACGAGAATTAATTTTCTCGGGCAAGGTTTACTTTAAATCCTTGTAAGGGATCAAGTTTACTTTATAACTTGGTCTAACACAAATCTATGTATGCATCAGTGCATTTATTTTTTAAAACAAGAGAAGTCTTGTTTTTTATGAAGTTATCATCTCCACAAACCAAAGATTTTGTCAATTGGTATCTACATACTTGATGATGCGACTACTCAACCGACGATTACAGATCTTTCAATAGAACACGGGTCAACAATTGAGGGGGAGAAATTGTCAAGCATTCAGAATCTTTGATGTCAAACGTGCCAAGTTCACAAGTTGGTGTCAAGAAAACAATACCAATCGTATATGTGGTGTCAAGAGATGACTTCAGACGTGACGAGGCGACCAACATATGCTGACAAGAACCATTTGATCTTATCATATGATGTGCTCATCATTCAGGTCCAACCTTGTCAATTTTTTCTAATATAGTGAATATGTGATCATGTTACAAATCGGTATCATATCTCATACATTTGGTATCATGAAGATAAAAGGACTTGCATTTTTCTTCCCAAAACCTTTGTTAAAACTTCATTAAATCAATTGATATTAAAAACATCGATTGGGTTAATATTTTTTAATATGGGGAAGAAAATGTGATTTAATATGGGAAATTATCACAAATGGTTTGACTTAACGTGATGGCTCATCCCGACATATGTGAAATGTTTTCGAATATCGTGGCATATATTAAGGGGGAGCAAAATGGATTTGCTGTATCAAAATGGATTTCATGGTGACATATACTTACCCTAAACCCATTTATTTCACGACGATGAAGATTCTGGTGACATAAGGATGGTAGGATAGGTTAAGTCCAATGATTCTTCCAAAACCGGAGGAATCTTCCCAAGGACATTCCATAACTAGAAATAGTAGTCCTTAGGAAAGATGGAGAAAGATTGTGAACGTAGCTGAATGCCAACTAAATACTTAAGTTAGCACTGGAACAATCACAACAAGGTGCTAGCTATGACGTATTGGTAAGCATTGAAGGGGTTGAAGAATGAAAAAGAATTGTAAAGATAAAGGGTGTAAAGAAATAAGCCCTCCTTACAACCTTAGGCAGAAACCGGGTCAATACATATGTTATTGAGATCATTTTAAATGATGCTCGATATTGAAGATAAGACAGTATGGACCCAGTGATGCAATGCACAACCCATCCCAGCTAACTCAGATATCTCTCAAAAGGTATTTGTTTTAATCACACGGAGACAACACGTTATCTATCGATTTATTCACTCCGAATAAATAGGTATTGAAATGGTGGCACTCCTCTCCAGCCTTCGATTACTAAAATCCAAAGTGCACGATCGAGTCTAGAGCCATTTGAGATCATCAAATATCTCATTAGGACACACTTCCATAATTCCTTGCTTCTTCACACACTGTGAAAAGTAAGAAAGATCTTAAGAGTCCTACGCAAAATCTTCATGATCTTGCCTGAACATCCGAGTAATACGTAAGTATTTACAATGAAGATGGAAATCCTTCTTGAGCGAACATTAAAAAGCTCATGGTAGGTGACTTGTGCGATTCTTTATGAATCAAACTTTTGATAACTGGAAAGCAACAGTTGTTTAATTCTTAATTGAATTTAAACACGTTCCAGGCCTCTACGCAATATCTAAGTGATCTTGCCAGAATACTCAGAGTGATACCTTAGTGTTCACAGTGATGAGTGGAAATTCTTCTAGTGTTAACCTTAAACAACACTTGGTAGGTAACTTGCAAGATTCAATATGAATCAAGCTCGTGACAACTGGAAAGCAACGATGGTGCGATTCTTTAATGAATCAAACTTGTTACAGGAATCAGAATTGACGGCTTCAATCATGCGGATAATTTAATCCAAATGATTCACTCTTTACGTTCGCAGTCAGCTTTGGACGGTCGAGTAAAGAGAACGGGTTTACCCGCGAAATCTTGTCAAGGAGATTTTTAATTAAATCTACCTGCCACAAGTACGATATTTTATATCGTCCAACGGTCTTCACCGACCAGAGGTAAAATGCTACCGAATTAGAATAAAATGTTCAAAGCCATTTTGTTCGTGTCTACTTATATTGCGGCATTTGAAGACGGTGGCGTTGCGGAATCCAAGAAGAAGTCGTCCTCGCATGCTTATACTTTATGCACTTAATACCTCATCTAATTCAAGAAAGCCTAAAAGTTAAGTCTTCCGCTGTACCGAACTCTGAAGCTTTCAAGAATTACGAAGGTATAAGTATGTGGGACATGAAGTCACGAAGAGGCGGATATCACAAGTGATGGATGCACAAGATCAAGGCAAGAGATAAATGCTAAAGATTGATATCAAAGATCACATCAGCATGTTCACAAGAAAATAAAAAGAAAAGAAAGACGAAGACTACGAGCTCAAGACAAGCATAATATGCTAGGTTTATTTTATTATTGTAACTTGGGTAACGACCTTGTTTGGAGTGACCTCCCTTAGGGGGAGATTGTTGGAAATACGTTTTACGTATTAGAAAGGATCGGTCACTCCAACAATAGTCTAAGTAGTAGCTCGTAGTTTAGTTAACTTATTATCAAGCAAACAAGGCCAAGCCAAGCCTACAACATGTGTAGGCCGGCGGCCCATTGTAAGCCCAATCCCATCTCATGGGCTTGGGTATATAAACCCTCTCCTTAGATGGAGAGGGTGTGGTTTCATTTCACTTTACACATAGTTAATCACTTTCTCTCTCTAAAGTGTGTGTGAAATCATCTATCTTTCTATCTCTTTCTCTCTCTAAACATAAGCTAGATTTACAATATCCTACACTTCAGGGTCATTGGCAAATATTATTGCGGCAGAATTGTCACAATACATATCAATAGGTTCTTTAATTGAAGGCATCACTCCAAGATCTTCAATAAACTTCCTAATCCAAACAGCTTCTGAAGCAGCCATGTACTCAGATTGAGTAGCATGCATTGCAATCGTTGTCTGTTTCTTGCTCTTCCAGTCAACTGCTCCTCCATTGATAACAAAAACGTAACCCGTCAGAGACTTCGTATCGTCTTTATCACATTGCCAGGACGCATCACAAAAACCTGTAACATTCAATTATGTGTCTAGTTTTCCACCATATACCAAAAACATATCTTTCGTACTCCTCAAATACTTTAGAATATGTTTAATAATAGTCCAGTGGAGCTTCTCTGGATTTTGTTGGTATCTACTGACCAAGTTCTGAGCAAATGCAACATCAGGCCTCGTGCATCTAACATAATACATTATAGATCCTACAGCCGAAGCATAGGGCACCTTCTGCATGTATGCCTCCTCTTCAGGAGTTGATGCATCCGTCTCATGACTCAGATTATGCTTAACTTCTATAGGTTAAAAACCTTTCTTGGAATTATGCATATTATACTTTTTCAAAATCTTATCTATATAAGCATCTTGACATAGACCAATTAACCGTCTTTTCCTATCCCGATAGATCTTAATTCCCAGAATGTATGCAGCTTCTCCTAAATCCTTCATAGAAAAACTGTTGATACAAAAGTTGGATGATCCTTGCTTAACCCGAATTAGGCTTAATTCGGGTAGGCTGGGCTTCGGCTCTTGCACCAAGTGAATATCTTGTTGAGATCCTGCACACTAAAACAACACGCGTTAAGCTAACCGTGGGTACGTGTCCCACGATTAGACTCCAGCGTAAGAGTAATTAATCGATTTAGGGTTAAGAATCGGCTGTAGGTTGAGAGTATAGAGAATGTGATACCTTTATGGAACCCTTGGGGGTTCCTTATATAGGCGGTGAAACCCTAATGGACTGTCACCGATGCTTCGGCCCCAAGCAAAGGATAAGTGCCATAATAGTTTGATTGTTATCTTCTAATTATGGTTAATATATATCCTCTACTTTAGGGTAAATCCCAATCCTAATAATATTGTGATTCTGTCTAACCCTGTACCGGTTGTGCCGGGCCGTGGGCCGCACACATCTATGCGGCCATTGTTTATTCGAAACCCATAGGCTCTAAATGACTTAATCCACCCCACTCGTGAGGGGTCGGATGCGGGTAGTACCCGTGGGCCGGGTCCATGACCCGGTTGGGGACTATATGTCATCAAAAACATTTACCAAGATAATCCGTAACAGCTTTAAGTCTTGGAATGTTACTTCCAATGATTAATATGTCATCAACATATATGACTAGGAATACTACATCACTCCCACTAGCTTTGCGATATACACATGGCTCATCACGATTCTGAATAAATCCAAACTTTTTTATTTCTTCATCAAATCTTTTATTCCATTGACGTGATGCTTGCTTCAAACTATAAATCGACCTTTGAAGTTTGCACACATGTCTTGGATTTTCAGGATCAACATACCCTTCTGGTTGTTGCATATAGATGTCTTCATCTAAGCGACCATTCAAGAAGGCAGTTTTAACATCCATTTGCCATATCTCATAGTCATAGTATGCTGTTATAGCTATGAGAATCCTAATAGCTCTTAAGTCTGCTACATGAGAAAATGTCTCCTCGTAGTCTACGCCAAAAGTTTGTGTAAAACCTTTAGCTACTAAACGAGCTGTATTACTTTTCCGTCCATGTTGGTTTTCTTCTTGTATATCCACTTATGTCTCACTACTTTAACATTTGGTGTTGGTTCTACAAGAATCCAAACATCATTTACTTTCATGGAATTCATTTCCTCATCCATAGCAACCATCCACTTATCCTTCTCAGGATCAAGTATGGCGGATTTATAATTAGCGGGTTCACCAAGATCCCCTAACTCATCATCATCCTCTATGTTAAGACACAGATTGCTATTTGCATTTTTAATCCTTGCGGATCCACGCAGAGGAACTAATTCCGGTGGAACCGCCAGACTTTCTGTTTCTACAGGAATTACATCGCTAGTGTTTTCAGAAGGTAATGTATCTATATGATTCTCCTCAAGATCATAATTTCTCCCACATAATTCTTGATTTACAAGATCAGATTCAAGGAAGTCTCCATACCTAGCAACAATAACTTTGTTCTCAGGTGGATAATAAAAGTAGTAACCCATAGTTTCCTTAGGGTATCCTACAAAGATACATTTTACAGATCGTTGTTGGAGTTTGTCGCCGGAGTCATGTTTCACATACGCCTCGCAACCCCAAACCTTTAAATAAGACAAATATGGCTTCTTGTCATGCCATATTTCATATGGTGTCTTATCAACCTTCTATGTGGGAACCATATTTAATATGCGAACAACAAATTCTAGAGCATAATCCCAAAAGGATAAAGGCAAAGTTGTAAGATTAAACATAGATCGTACCATATCCAATAATGTATGATTTCTGCTTTCGGATACACCATTTTGTTGTGGAGTATAGGGAGAAGTAAGATGCTGAACAATTTCATTCTCACTTAGATAATCTATAAACTCTTGACTTAGATATTCACCACCTCAATCAGAACAAAGAGCTTTAATCTTCTTCCCTAATTGCAGTTCTACTTCTGCTTTAAACACTTTGAATATTTCAAATACCTAAGGTTTATGCTTAAGTAAATAAACATATCCATAACGGCTATAATCATCCGTAAATGTTAAGAAGTAGCTAGCATCTTTCCTTGACGTATGTCTAAGTGGTCCGCACACATCAGTATGTATAAGTCCAAGTAAATCAGTAGCCCTTTCAATATTGCTATTAAAAGGTTTCTTGGTCATCTTTCCAGAGATACAAGACTCAAATTTATCAAATGATTCATCATTGATATTTTCCAAAATACCTTCACGTTGAAGCTTTTGTATACGAGTCTTCCCAATATGGGCAAGTCTATAATGCCAAAGATAAGAAGAGTTCTTGTCAAACTTTCTCTTCTTACTCATGATAAATACAGATTTATCGTTCTTGGATTCATTATCATGCATGTCTTATTCAAACACACCATTCATAGAAATTGCATTAAAATATAAAATACCATTTTTCCAAACAGAAATTCTATTATTATCAATCGTGTGAACGAATCCATTATTTAACAAACAAGCAAAGGAAATAACAACCCCTAACAATTGTAGGTGCATAATGACAATCATTTAATCTCAGTACTAAACCCGAAGGTAAAACTAGATCAAAAGTTCCTATAGCTTCAACCGCTGCTTGTGCGCTATTGCCCACTTGCAGATATTGTTCTCCATGGGAAAGCTTCCTTTCTAGATTAAATCCCTGCAGCGTATTACAAATGTTAGTATCACAGCCCGTATCATATACCCAGTAATTTAATTTGTATGTTAAATTGAACAATTCAATCATAAATAAAGTACCTGAAGCTGTAGCGCTCTGCTAAGACTTCTTCTTTATTTCTCGCAATTCTTCGAAGTAGAGAGGGAAATTCCTATTCCAGTGACCACTTGCCTTGCAATGGTGACAAGTCTCATCCTTTTGAGATTGGCTCCTCTTAGCAAAGTTCTGCTTGGGTTTCGAATAATTCGCAACTTGTTTGCCCTTATTACCATTGCCTTTGCCTTTCTTGTTTGTTTGCGGTTTTGGCTTAATCACTCTACCCTTTTGTATGGTTAGTACAGAAGTCGTAGGGGTAGATGCCTTGTCTTTCAACCCCTTTCATAGTCAATGAGCATTGCATGCAAATCATTAACGGTCTTCCCCGTGCAATGCATATTATAGTTTCTAATGAAATCATTGAAGTCCTTGTTAAGGGACCTATTAATCAAGTTGATAGCCATATTATGATCATAGGGTTGTCCTAGTGCAATGAGCTGTTCCATATAACCCCTTATCTCCAAATAATGGGCACTTACAGACTTTCCTGGAGCTTGCTTGCAGCTATGCAAAGCATCTACTAAGTCTTAGATCTCCACAACTTGGCTCTTCGAACATAGCCTTGAGCTCATCAAGCATTCACTTTGGAGAAAATAGCTCATACTTCTATTGAAGTGCAGGAGCCATTTTTCCCAGCATTAAGCAAGCCAGCTTAGAGTGCTTCTTAACATTAGCAGAGTGTTCAAGCCTTTTCACATCAGATGCTCCTTCAGCAAGATCCTCCAGATAGGGAGTAGTCAAGATATCGATAGTACCGCTGCTCTCAAGACAATTCTTAGCGAGTGGTACCAATCATTGAAGTTTGGTCCAGTAAGTTCAGGTCGTTCAAAGAAAGCTTTGAACGCATAACTTATCGTGTTATTGGTGGGTTGAGCCATTTCTACAGAAATAAGTTAAAATATTAGTATTTTTGATAACAAAATACTTTCAAGAAAATAAAATTACCCTGGTATTAAAACCATATTATTTTCCTTGAATTCTAGAACTATATTGACATAGATCCATTACATCAATTGATCTGCTAGTAATGAATGTACTCAACACAACGACTTGTCGGACAATTCAATTGACAAACAATTTCCAATTTCTAGATATTTAAGGGATTTACATTGCCAAAAACATTTTGCATTGTAAACATGTTTCATCCCTTCTGAATGCATTAGGTTTCCAGATCTCATTGAGTAACTTAATTAAGTCGTCTAATCTGAGTAACGTAAAACCATCATACGAATTATCATTCTACAAATGGTTTCCTCTCCATCACAACATCATCCAAAAATCTCATTTGATGACGAAGTAATTTCAAGTGTTCGTCAATTAGGAGCATTCGACTTAAATTTTAAGGGTATAAATTTTGATGTCAAAATCAATGTATGGAGAAGCATGCATACAATCTCCATCGCATAAGTTTAATAAAACATTTAGTAAACTTTTCATGAGTTTAAATTTCTTCATAAATTATGTTGCGGTATTGGTTAAACCAATTAAAGAATTTATCCACAACTCATCACAGCGTACTTTGCTAGAACTCGGCCACGCACAAAGAAATACCCTTATTCATTGTGGTTCAGATGTGAATTTGTGGTAAATCACCATTAAGGTACAATTCAATTAATAATCGTAGGTAATTTCAATTTTGACGCACAGGCGAGCCGGGAATTTGGTCAGCGACTAATGGCATAACACCTCCTTCCTTAATCGAGTACATGACCAGTAGTGCGCTAAACTCACTTTATAGTTTGTCTAAATTGAGTAGGCCGTTAGATTATTATTGAAATTCACCAATCAACGTAATCTTATGTAATTTAAAATCTCTTAACAAATCATTAGTTTTAATATGATTTAGTCCATATTATTTATTTAAAAAAAAAACCCTTGTTTACAACAATTCAACAATTTTATATAAACAAGTAAAAAAACTAAATCATAAACACATAATAACAATTTATATGTGCAACAAATAAATCAAATAGCCACATGCATACGATTTATTCAATAATCATCAAATCCAGGTCTTTATATCTCTATATAAAAGTCTTCCCTAATTCTAGATTTATTGATTCAAATAATCATGTAGCACATAAAATCATACAAACATATAATTTTACGATCCATGAAAACATGCACGTAATCATGGAATCCTCACAATTCTTAATAATTAAATCTCTGCGGATCGTAACCATACATGACATAACAATTAATCATGCAATATAATCTAAAATTATTCCACATGTAATTTAGGGTTTCAAATCAATTCTTTTTTTATTAAAAAATAGAGTAAAACCCTAATTTAAAAAAAAATCCTAATTTTATGAAAAACCTAACAAATATGTAGTTTTAACTCAAAACAATTATAGTTAAAAAAACTTTATATTTTCGATAATTATAACATGTTAAAACGGCTCTGATACCGTTGAAGGTTTATTAATATAATAACAATTATATAAAACCTTAAACGAGATCAAAGCACATATAGCGGAAGCGATTTAACAAGATCATAATTAATAACACAATTATAATTAATCGAATTAGGTTACATACATTTATGCTAAAGCAATTCCACAAGACGAAGAACAAATCACGGATTCGGGTTTGAACCATATATACCAAGATATAGTCTAAAGTAAGACTATATTACGTTCTTGTACACACGTAATATAACGAGCTAACCGTGATTCTAGCACGTGAAAACCAAGCTACAATGCTTGTAACTAATCTACCCAACAAACCCTAGAGAGGGGCTAGGACTAGATTAAGTATACAATCGATCAACCAAGAAAACCAACCGAAACCCTTTGTGGTGATGGTGTTGCGATCGACCCAAAGGAGAGAAGAGGGGAGAAGATTTATGTTGTTGTGATCTATGAGGAGGTAGGAGGTGTATTTATAGGCCTCAACCATTGTAGCCCAAGATAAATAAAAGGCAACTAATGCCCCCCCCCCCCTTGGTTCTCTATAATCGGCCGCCTAACACCCCTAAGGGTGTTCCGTAATCTTCCAAACTTCTTTCCTTATGTTTATGTATACTATATATTTATTTAACAATCGTTATAACTTAACTATTACTTATTTAACGACCGTTAAAGATATATATTTACTTGCTCGGTTAAATTAATAAATACATAAATATATTTATTAAATAAATTAATAAATACAATATATATATATATATATATATATATATATATATATATATATATATATATATATATATATTTATTAATTATATTAACTCTTTACGTATAGTGTCCAATCCCGTAATCTCGAGTTCGATCCTATCACACGACTATTAAATATAAGTCCATAAACATACAACTTTCCAACAGTTTTCATTAATATTATTGCTTTTAGAGTATAGCCCTTAAGTTTCCTCTCTTGATCATGAACCGTTAATTTACTTGTGTTGCTAAGCGCGAATGTTGTGGGTGAATCCATCGGGACTGACAATCCCCATCCCATGTTGCGGTTGTTTAACCATTGACGCATTACATTTGTTTTGTTACTTGAGTATTTAGGCTGAATACTCACTAGAGTAACTTACATTGAGTTAAGCTTCGGTTCATGAACTAAATAGCAATAATAATGGTTTCGGACTACGGTTAATGATCATAACCATTTCCTCTATTTCTTGTTTACAAATGAATGCTTGTGTTCCACACCTTTATTGCTAAACCTATGAATATCACTCAACTTCGTGTTGACGATTTTACATGTTTAATCTCAGGTATTAATACTTAGCTTTGCTTGGATGGGAGCCCGTAGGATATTATCGCAGCTTGGAGATTTCTGTGTATATTTAAACTTTGGTTTTATCTAAAAACTGTCAGAAGTTTATCATATATTCTTGGTAACTAAATGTTACAAAATCATAATTAAATAATAGATTTTTTCGCTTATAAAACTCTGGGACATTTGTTTAAAAACTCTGATGTATACGATGTAATGTAAATGTTTTTATTACGTCAACCTTATGTTAACAGCATTTCATTGTTTCTTATACCATGACGTGGAACCCCCTTGCTGCCTAGTTGTTTCCTTGCCTGACTTTGGGGGTCTCACAGATTGTTATCAGAGTGATGGTTATAGGGAACTCAGTCGTTTTCAAAACTTAGTCTATAACCAAAAGTTCAAATATTTCATGTTTTAAGTGTCAATCACATAATCTGCCATTGTTGTTCGATATCTGCTCGGGTAACTCTCTAATCCTTATTATTTACTTTTAATTATCGTTGTAGTATTTCGTCTCTTGATTACATTTTGAAATATTACATTACCCTAATGACGATAATTACTATATCTTTTCAAAGCATTCGTGCTTAATGAATTATCATCGGATATTACTGTGATTACATCTGCTCTTACTGTATTTCTTGAATTCTTGTACATGTAAACTTGATCTTCTTACCATGCTTTGATATTGTTAAGATATTTCATACTTGTATTCGGAGCGCGCATGATGCCGACTTTTCATACTCACTTTTCTGAGTACTATTGCTATTTCGTTTATGCGTGATACGACTGACCTCATATATACTCGTTCGTTTTGAACCGTCTGTTTTTTTCTCGACTCACTGTTACATGTTGTCGTATTCTCGTGATACCATTGTTCGGGATTAAAGAAGTATTGCTTTCAATGAAACTTCTGATTTTTATTTTACTACCGTGCATGTTACTTCTATTGTTAAACCTCTTTAAAATTTCTATTTAGATATCCAAAATGCTTTCCGACCATTTGTGATTGGATGCCTTGAAAAATAGTCTATAGATCATTGTGTAGTTCAATGTGTCTCTGAAAGATTAAAAGACATCGTGTGAGTCACACATCTCAAGGCATTCCTTGAAATCCGTGTTGAATAATATCGTGAGTTTTTGTAACCTTGATTGACCTTTACGTCACCGTTTTACACGACACTCGTATATTGATTAAATATTATTTCATTGACCATTCTACGTTTCGACTTCTAATTTCAACGTTCGTTTGTATCTTGAAAACATCATCATCACCTTGTAATTCATCCTCTATTATGTGGTGATTGTTTGGAATACGATTCTACTCCTATAAACTTGTATCCTCCCCTTTCATTAAACCTCCTCGCTCCAAGAGTACGACTTGTTAATGTTATGTTTCTTTCTCGATATGTCTTATGATTTTGGAAAGTCACGCCGCCAAGAGACCTTCCTACCTTGCATCTTGAAATCTAAGACATGGATGTCATGCGCCGTTTTTGGTTTCTTAGATTCTCGTTGGTACCTTTATACCATTTTCTATGCTATATTTTTCTTTATATGCTCGGTTATACAACCTATCTTTCGTTTTCAAGAGATCTACAAGTCGTGTACGTATATAAATTCCAGGTCGTTATGAAGTTTAATTGAATTTCGAGGTGTGTCGAAAAATATACTTTCTGCAAAAACTTTACAGGTAATTTGACGGTGTCGAGAATATATTTTTATAAAGTTCCGACTTAAAAATATGTTTATACTTTTTGAGACGTTCGTTTAGACATAAAATTCGACCCGTAACTCTTAAAAACGAGCAAATTACGCTCATTTGAAATTTGTAAAATTTAAGAACTTATTTTCTGTGTATATGGAAATTATTGCTGATGCAGAACTGCAGGGGGTAGAATCGTCATTTCTGGTCCGTTTCGGCCTTCGGTCGAAACACGAAAGTTGTCTGAAATGTCGTTTTACCTCTATCGCGAGGAAATTAGTGTCGAAACTGAATATTTATGGGTCTTTTATCTAATAAAGTCTGCTTTTTCTAAAAATATCATTTTGTTGACAGATCGGATGCGAAAGCGTTTTTGCCTATTTCTGGTCCGTTTCAAGTCTTGAGTAAAACTAATAAGTTGTTTAAAATGTCGTTTTACCTTTACCGCGTAGGTAACCAAGGCCGAAAACTTGTATAAGCGGGTCAAACCTTAAAAATAAAAACCTGTGCAGAATGTTCAGGGGAATTTCGGTCATTTTACGTTAGGTTTCAAAACTTGGGTAAAACTAGAAAGTTATCTGAAACATCGTTTTACACCAAATTGCTTTGAACTCCGAGTGTTAATGTCTTTTAGCGGGTCAATTGATCTGGTCAGACCCAAAAGTCAAACGTAAAAGTCAAGCTGATAGAGGTTAAAAATATGGTTTGAAGCATTTTTGAGTTCGTTTCAGCTCGTAAAACTTTAACAAGTGAGATTTTACAACTACCAAACATTGATTACGTTTGAAAACGTTAAAATAGTAACTTTGAGTTCGGTCATACATAAATCTTGAACTTTTGGAACCAAGTGATTTGATAAACCGATGATGAACTATATGTTTCGAAAAATGTGTACATTTTTATGCGTTACTATTTACGTGTGAAATTCCTAAACTTTCCCAAAACAGAAACTTTTCGGAGTAATTGCACTATCTGGGAACTGATGCTCTACTTTCTTAAAAGCATATTTATGTCAAATAAATTACGATGTAAACACATATGGATTCCTCTATCCTTCTTTTATATATGACTTAATTGTCATAAGTGTCCTTCTTTGCTTCAATCGTACCACTGATTTGGGATGAGATTTGAAGTTCTTGCTTTCATATCGTTCGTTATCATCTTGACACGTGTCTCATGACGATTCCAACTAAACCTTTTGAAACCTTATCACCTTGTAACCATTTCATCATTGTCTGATGAACTACTCTTTATTACCCTCATGTAACCCACTCGCTATTTTGTAAGTTATCATTGTGTTACCATATGAATTTAAACTGGTACCGTATGCAAAACATTTTACAAAATGTTCTACATTGGTCATTGTTTTGCGATATAATTTCCCAAAAGGTTCAACAATTGGTCTTGTAAAGAATTCTTGTAACAATAAAACTGTTGATTTAAACAACTAGTTAATTAGTTACTGGCAAAAAGTTTCATAAATTATTTTGATTCATGTTTTTACAAATGGTATTATATACATATTTCAAATCATATGACATGTAATACTGGTTTGACGAAGCTGAGCATCGCACTGCTAGTCCTAAATTATGCATGGCCTGATCACCTATGCGTAATTTAGAAGGAGCCATGCAACGTCGAATAGTAGTCACCTTAAATATTTTTTACAAGAACCAACTTTTTACTTATGTTTCTCAAAAAGTTAGATAAAATAAAGTTTTGAAAACTTTTACATATTATGCAAGTAGCAACCGTTCTATGATCCCTTATCTTTTCTTGAACGAATTATGAGTCTGCGAATACATTTTTTCTCTTTACTCAACGATGTTTATTTTACTTATTACCTCATTTCCTCTTATGATATAATTCTCTGTACAGTTCGTCTAATTACCGACCATTGATACCAGACTTGAAAGTTTCATTGTTTTTATGATTCTTCATTGACCAACCTTTTTATCTACTTTGGTAGACCCTCGAAATGTCTCCGAACGCGGATAATGATTTATGACTGGACGTGAACGATGATTTCGTATATTTGTCATGATGTGTGTCAGACCCTATCGTTTACAAATTCGCTCGTGTGAACCAAGTGTTGATTTCGCCTCTCATTTCTAATGTTGTTCATTTTACTATAATTACTCTCAAGTGACTTCTTAATATTTTTCTTTGATTCAAAAATTTATTGTGTGGCTTTTCTCTTTCGATCGTGTATCGACCATCGAGAACTTAATAAGCCGTTGTTGTGACGCCAACCACGCTCGTGAATTAATCATTTGCTAAATCCTGTATTTCTTATTGTCCTTATCATCGATGCATCTATTCTATCATGTTCGTTAACAATTTCGTTAACAATTTCGTTTTATTCCCTCATTCTATTGCTTGCATACTATAATTGTTGATTATTATTCGTTTCATATTCTTTTCTATCTTGTCACCTTTGAAAACCCGAATATGTCCCATGTTTACCATTTGATGCATTAAACACCTTCTTGGATTTCTAAAAATTATTATAAATTTTTAAGAACGTTTTACACATTTTATCAAGTGGTTAAAGTACCAAAATAACCGTTTCAAGTTAAAGGCCGAATCTATACATCCTCTTTGGTAGATTTATAACTAGTGTTTAAAAATTCGTAATGCTTTTTCTTTTAAACTATTTGATTTATCATACTTTACTTTCAAGTTAATAAAATTACCGATGTAATTTATACTTCTATTAATGATTCTAAATATTCAGTTTCTTCTTAATCCACATATAACATAGTTACAATTTTTCTTTACTAGTAGTTCTGATTTCGAATCACTAAACGCTTTGATAAGCAACTGTAGCTATATTGAAACCATTTTGGAAGTGTCATAACATTTTAAAACCACAAACGAGCAAACCTTGTAAAATTTTATTTATTTATTATTATTATTATTATCAAGAAAGCTCCTAAGCCGAGTTTTAAAGTAATACCAAAATCTGAGACAGATAATTGTGGCAACTCGTATTTTAAATGTCTTTATGTAATTCATATTTCCCCTCTATTTCTCTAGTAAGTAGATTGCAACGTTTTAAGATTGTCATGTCTTACAGTTTGCGCGATTTGCGATCCCTTGTCGATTATCAATCTTAACTCGTTTTAGTGCACCTTGTCCGTTTAAGATATTCTCGTGTTCATTCTATCTTTTCATATTTCTTTGTGTTGAAAAGTTATTACTTCAATCCGAGTTTGAAATAAATTCGAAAAGAAGTTAAGAAACTGAGGCGTAGTTGGATTTCAAATTGTTAAGGTTCGCCGTGGTGCAAAAATTACCTGGAAAAGCGAAGACGAGTACAAAGCTAAGTATCCCTATTTATTCGCATCTTCTTCCGTCTCTAGTTGAACTCTGGGGGACCAGAGTTCCCTTAGGGGGTCGACTGTGAGAACTCGTATTTTCCCGGTATTATTTTATTCTTTTAATCATGTTTCTTGAATTTTTTCAAAATGTTACGCTTTCTTGTATTCTTCATACGTAAATCCTGAGATCTTGATAATTTTAAATAAATTATATTTTAAGTATTTTCCTGATCATTGATAATACTTTATTCGGAATTATAAAAAATTTATTTTATTTTTCCGTATTTGTTTAAATCAAGATTTTTGATTTAAAAGCACCCGCGCGCGTTTTATAAAAAGTTTACCCGAATCGACAGAGCGAGAACCATATATATTTCAACTTTATGAAGTCAAAATACTATGTTTCTATAAATATTTTATTTTCGTATTATAACTTGTACCGAGTTAGAAGAATTAGCGTTCTAAGAATTAAGTCGGGCTAGGACTAAAATTGAATTGGGTTATGTTTATATTAAGGAATGGGTTAATGGGCCAAAAAGCCCAATTTTCTTTTCCTTTCTTTTTGACCGACTCCCAAACACAAACACATTCAACAACTTTTTCTTAACTTACAAAAATAAAAAACACCTCCTCTCTGTTCTTTCTTTGTGGTGACGAACACCATCAAAAACACAACCATCCATCACTTTTTCTTCATCAATCATTCAGTTAAACTATACCAAAATCAATCTTGGTAAACCCTTGTTAATCCTTCAGTGATTTTATCCCCATACAATTAATTTTTAAGAAAATCATAAATTATAAGAACTTGGGTTATTGGAAGTTTGATCATGGAATTAAGTTTATAAGATGTTAATTAGGGTTTAGGCATTGATAATTTTGTTAGAACCCTTGTTATGATTTTTGTTTTTGGCTAAGCTTTGATTTTGCACATGCATATTGTTGAATTCTAGTGCTTTGATGTGTTTAAGTTAGTATAGGATCTATTTTGGTTGTTTGGATTGAACAAGAGGTTGTTTGGTATAGAAATCATTATAGCAAAATTCGGACAGAATGTTGATCTGTCCAAAACTCGTGTAGTTTTCACTATGACCTGCACTTTTTATGTCATAAATAAATTCTTTGGGTCATTTACATATTAGTGGCGAGTTGGATATGCACACAACTCCTCCGGATGAGAAAGTTATGATCAAATTAAGTTTTTAAAAGCAAATTTTGGACAGCAGGTTTGTGCGCCCAAAACTCACATATTTTCCCACTGTAGGTTGTGTTGTTATAGCTTATATGGATTCATTGACCCTTTTACATGTTAGTAGTGAGTTTTATGGGCGATCAACTCCTCCGGATGAGTGAGTTATGGTTGATTTACGGTTGAAAGACTATTCCAAGACAATGGGTTTGCATAGGTTGTGGCTACATGTTGGTGACCTTTATTTTTGCGTTTTAAGACTTGGTGGGATAGTAGGAGTCATAATTGAAGTCCTCCCACTAACCTCATGTCGATAGCTATCACCAAATGATTTTTATGGCTAAAGCGGTAAACCCGAGTTTGAAAACCAAATTCTGATTTTGTGACCTTTCAAAGAACGCAATTTTCCCGATAAATGGTTGTAGCTCTTGACTCGTGGTCGGTCTCAGTAGTTATTATATTCATGAGGCTTTCCCATGGTGGAAATCTCAGTACCTTAAACCTTATAGGTTAACGGGTTTTTTGTTTACAAGTTTGACTAGTGCAGTTTGACTATTAGGTGCTTACTATAAGGCTGTTAGTGTTTTGGACTTTTAAAAATTCCTTAAACTCTTAGATCGAATGGTTAGACATTCTGGAAACCTCATGCGAGACTCGTTCCAGGGGTCAAAACTCCATAGTTGTTGGAATTATTTATTGGGAGATCCGCCCTTTACAGAACAGCTATACCTGAAAATATAACTTTACGCCTACGGTTAAGTAAATTGTTGGCGTTTTTAGGTGCAAATCACTTGGTTTACTTGATTTGAGACCTTAGGCTATCATGTTAAGCATTTTCTACAGGTTGTGTGTCATGAAGGTCATGACCACACTTAAACTCGGTTGGTTGTGCAAGTTATATACATATTTACAAAATATTTTGATACAATTGTTTTATATTTTTATAAAACGCATACTTAAGGGTCGTGATCACTCTTGTAGGTCGTGGGTAGCCCTTGGAGTACTTCCATAAGCCTTCTTTAGCCCGGTTCTCATATCCGTGACACTTGTACTAAGGTGATTTCATAGCCCCTTTTACTACTTGCACATTGTTTATAAACGCGGGGTGAGATTTTACATGGTGGAACACATCCATTTAAAAATTGTATGCTATCCAGAACTTGTATGCTTTCCAACAATTTTCATTGATATTATTGCTTTTAGTCTATATCCCTTAAGTTTCCTCTCTTGATCATGAAACGTTAATTTACTTGTGTTGCTAAGCGCGAATGTTGTGGGTGGATCCATCGGGATTGGTAATCCCCGTCCCATGTTGCGGTTGTTTAACCATTGACGCATTACATTTGTTTTGTTACTTGAGTATTTAGGGTGAATACTCACTAGAGGAACTTACATTGAGTTAAACTTCGGTTCATGAACTAAATAGCAATAATAATGGTTTCGGACTACGGTTAATGATCATAACCACTTCCTCTATTTCTTGTTTACAAATGAATGCTTGTGTTCCACACCTTTACTGCTAAACCTATGAATATCACTCAACTTCGTGTTGACGATTTTACATGTTTAATCTCAGGTATTAATACTTAGCTTTGCTTGGATGGGAGCCCGCAGGATATTATCGCAGCTTGGAGATTTCTGTGTATATTTAAACTTTGGTTTTATCTAAAAACTATCAGAAGTTTTTCATATATTCTTGGTAACTAAATGTTTCAAAATAATAATTAAATAATAGATTTTTCCGCTTATAAAACTGTTGGACCTTTGTTTAAAAACTCTGATGTATATGATGTAATAATGTATAAGTTTTTATTACGTCAACCTTGTCTTAACAGTATTTCATTGTTTCTTGTACCATGACGTGGAACCCCCTTGCTGCCTAGTTGTTTCCTTGTCTGATTTTGGGGGTCTCACAGCTTGTCGCTAGGACATCCTCGTGGGTCATCCGTAACAGATGGCTCCACTCGTGGTGGGCTACCTTTAGCGAAAAGATGATGGGTTGTGGTTACGAATAGTGAGCGGAGGCACTATACGTCATCAATACTCGAGTACTCAGGAGACTAAGTCACAAATTTGAAAATACTTATGCAATTGAGGTTTTCGTGATACACGAGGCATATAGGGTCGAAATACTTCAATCAGAAAGTGATCTCTACACGATTCAGAGAATATATCGGGATTTTTAATTATTACCACCCACTAAAACTAACAAAGATTAAAGTATTTACTGGTTTTAATCATGGTTGATTCGGTAAAAGATATGAGGATGAAGTTTGGAAAGTTAGACAAGTTTGAGGGCAGTGATTTCAGGTGCTGGCAGAAGAAGATGCATTTCCTTCTCACTACTTTGAAGGTTGTGTATGTTCTGAGTTCCCCCATGCCAGAATTTGTTGAAGGGGAGACACTGGAACAGACAAGGAGGCGATGCAAGTGGGAGAACGATGATTACATATGTCGTGGGCATATCTTGAACGGGTATGTCTGATGCTTTATTTGATGTATACCAAAACATGGAATCGGAGAAGGAGTTATGGAATCAACATGAGTCAAAATACATGGCTGAAGATTCTTCCTGTAAGAAGTTTCTTGTTAGTAATTTTAACAATTACAGAATCGTTGATTCAAGGTCTGTGATGGAACAATATCACGAACTCCTTCAATTCTGGGTCAATACACTCAACATGGTTTGCACATGGACGAGTCTATCTCGGTGTCTAGTATCATAGACAAACTTCCACCATCATTGAAGGATTTCAAACACATGTTAAAACACAACAAAGAAGAGTTGTCTCTTGTACAACTTGGCAGCCACTTCCGTATAGAGGAAACTTTAAGGATGGAAGGCAGTGGCAAAGGCAAGGGCAAGGAAATTGCTGGATCATCTTCTGTGAATATGGTTGAAGATGATAAGAACAACAAAAACAACAAAAAATCTAAGGGAAACAAAAGAAAGTTCAATGATAATAAGAACGATTCCAATAACAAAAAGCCAAAGGGGGCTTGTTGGAAGTGTGACAAACCCGGACATTTTAAAAGGGATTGACGGGGTAAGGAGAACAATGGTTCAAGCGGTTCTGGATCAGGACAAGGCTCTAAGGACCCAAATCCACAACAAGGTCTAATTATTGATCATGAAAATTTTGATAATGTTATAATTCCTGTTCATAATTATGTATCACATATTTCTGAAATATTTTATGTACAAGATGATGAAATCGCTTGGTGGATTGACTCGGGTGCAACTTGTCATACATGTAAGGATCGTTGCTGATTTGATACCTTTCATTCAGTAGATGATAGATCCGTTCTTCATATGAGAGACGAGTCAACCAAACCAATACTTGGACGTGGAATTGTTGTAATAGAATTTAGTTCTGGAAAAGAAATTACTTTGTTTAATGTTGTGTATGTACCGGGGCTTAGGAAGAACCTAATGTCTGGCCCTGTGTCGAATAAGTGTGGCTACAAACAGGTCTATGAAGCTAATAAAGTATATCTTGTTAAGACATGGTGTATTTATTGGTTTCAGATATTATAATAATGGCATGTTTATGTTAAATCTTAATAAAGTTCCTAGTAGCATTAATTCTATTTATATGGCTTATTCCCATATTTTTTATTCAAAGTTATGGCATGCTCGTCTAGGACACGTTCATTATAAATGCTTGCATGATATGTCTAAAGATAGTCTAATACCTTCCTTTGACATGAACTTGGAAAAAATGTAATGCTTGCATGTTAAGAAAGATCACTAGACAACCTTTTAGAGATATAAAAAGGAATTCTGAATTGCTAGAATTGATACATAGTGATCTATGTGATTTCCATGCAACCAGGGGTGGGACTATGTAGAAGGTGCGGGGGGGGGGGGGGGGGGGGGGGGGGGCGCGTTCCCATGGCTCGCCAAAAAAATCAAATTTTAGTGTAAATTTTTTTTAGGACCCTTTTATTAAAGTGCACCCCATTAGAAAATCGAATTTCCCCTCACTCGGAAATAAAACAATGTAAAAACTTTTAAATTGCCCACAAAAAGAAAAAAACAATGTAAAAACCTTATATTTGTATCTTTATTTTGGTGTATACAACGACTTTTGTCCAAAAAAAATTTTTTTGCCCCCACTCGTTCAACTTCCTGGTTCTGCCACTGCATGCAACCCCATCAATAGGAAACAAGAAATATGTTGTTACATATATAGATGACGCCTTTAGATTTTGTTATGTTTATCTATTGCATGCTAAAGGTGAAGCCTTAGATAAATTTAAAATTTATAAAACTGAGGTAGAGTTACAACTTGTTGGTCCCTTGTAACTCGTTATTACTTATCAATGTTAAGTAATAACTCGTTACCAAGACTCAAGTGAGTTATTTTAACAATTGATAAGAAGTAATAACAATTAAAACAATAATACCAATATAACTTTGAACGTATAGACTTTTATTAAAACTCAATAAAGAATCTATAGCCCACTTTGTTTGTGGAATAGCAAAGTGGTTGAATGACAATGTGTGGTGATCTCCTCTACTTAAACTTCTAACCAAAGTTAAGAGGCTAAGCTTCAATCTAAACGTTCATATGCTCTTTGGTTATATGGTTTAGTTGGTATTGAGAGAGAAGGTTTTTCTAGAGTTTCTACTCTTGTAATTGTTAACCTTTTCTCTCTCAATATGCACTCCTTAAATAGGCAGTGCAAAACTAGGGTTTGCATTTCGCATGTTCCCATGCATAAGTTTACCAGTGGGTGGTTGACGCCCATGCTGGATAAACAGTACAAAGTACTTAATAAACTATTCAAGAAAAGATAAACGTTGTACTTAAAGCTAACTATACAAGCAACCTACTTTGACTTAAAGTAATCTTTTCTCGCCTAATGCAAACCATCAAAATACTGAAGTGTCTTCAACATTCTAGAGGAGATCGACATCATTCAGTTTGGTATTGTCAAACCTAACTGAACTGAAAGCTCTTCTTCTGTACTTGTTCTTCATCAACTAGACCGCCTAGTATTTGAAGCAAACACTCATTTGTCTTCTAAATTTACTGGAAGAGGAAAGTTGAACATCCTTCGGCAACATATTCTTCAGTAGGAACTTTGTTCCTCTGGTCATGCTTCAACAGACTCACCTTATTGCTGAACATGAAACACTTAGGGGGATTTTATATTCAAATCCTAGAGTTGCTTCAAGGTCAATAAATACTGACCCAATAATCTCCCCCTATTAGGATATACAAATATCCTAAGTCTAAAGTCAGTAGTAAGTGAGCATAACAACTTCTTCTTACTTGCACTGAACGATAAAGTACTTATAAACATCAGATAATCATTTATTAATAAAACATTACAAATTACCAACCGAGTCACTATGTACATAATCAAAACATAAGTTCCCCCCAACAAGCCTTCACAAAAAGTTAGTCCATCTCTTCCATCTTTGTTTCCTGTAATGACAAAACATTAACCTTATGACGAACACATAACTCCTTAACCCAATCTTTTTTAGCCTTTTGGGCAGGGCCTTGAATATTTAGAGACAACTAATTCATCTATAACCCTTAATCTATCCTTTTGAATTACTGATTTCCGTCATGTTCTTCATACATCCATCAATATTGTACCCTATAACTTGCCCAACTTTCACCACATCCTCTAACAAATTAAGAATGATCCACCTGATTTTTTAGGACTAGAAGACTTTTAAAATGGCCCGAACAAGCAGACTCGTTATCACCCTCAACTGATTTTATAAAAGAGTCACTGTGAATCGATTTTATAAACTCTCCCTCCACCTTGTCTTCATTAGCCTTCGTACAACTAGTAAAATCATCCACTTCCTTATTTATTTCATATTCCTCACCACCTGCAGGTGGAGTATAACCCAAAGGATGGGACTGCAATTCCGAACCCACGTTATTCTTATTATTACTTACTTAAACATTCGTAAAAATACATCCTCCACTTTCTCTGCCTTCGTCTCCTCATTATCTTTGATTATCTGATCTTCCTCCTCAAATATCGTTTCAAGAAGTTCCTCCACTTCATTGTTATCACCAACATCACTAACGTGGCCCGTTTCTCTCCCCTCATTGATATTATCTACACTCTGTTCCTCCTCATCCTCTTCATTCATAAAATTAGGATCCCACCCTGGCACTTCGTAAGCACGTATCCAATACATCTTACCTCTGAATCTAAGCTTGAAGTTTTCGGAAATAATCCTATGATTCTTTATGAGAATACATAATCTTTTTGAATGAAAACCCATCTCTTCGGTATCATTAAATTCCAACATTTGACCCCATTTGGTTGCAATCTTTTTTAATGTATTGTCAGACCACACCTTAAATGGTATACCTTCAATCTCAACCCAGGTAATTCTACCTTCTGTGATAAAATCCACATACCCTTTCCTCAACTGTGAGAACCAGGAGTTAACGCTTACATTCCTCAAATTACTTGATTGACTTTACATTCACAAATTCCAACAACACCCAGAACTCGCCCAAGTATTGAATAGTGATGTCTGAAAACCTTCATTACACAACGCCATTTTAAGATTAGCTAACGAAGCGAACTCTTTAACCCTGCCGATCAGGCACTTGGAGACATCTTTAGAAGTTAGGCATTCCTCATCCAATACCAACGTCTGCTCTTCCTCTACTTTACCAACCGTGTGCTCTTGGCCTGTTACAACATTCACATATGATCTATCCATTACCCTAGGCTGATTAGGATTCTTGGAAACATTGTCTCCCACACCTTTAGTATTCTGCCCACCTACATTTCTACCCTATAACGCCTGTGTGTGGGTCTTTCTAGAATACCTAACGAACCTCGCTACATTTGCTTGAAGTTTAAATCTGCCAATCCAAAGTGTGCATAAATTGGAAACTAATCGCTCCACACTAAAAACATTGATAAATCTCACAAAAGCAAATCTTTTTCCAGCCCTTGATCGTTTCGAAGGGATGAACGAGTCAATCACATGCCCATATTGCTTACACACACTAACCAATTCGTTTGCCGAACTTGATTAAGGAAAATTAGTGACAAACACTGATGTAGAAATTCTAGCGACGTCATCCTCCTTTGTTTTGTAACTACCTGTAATAAAAACAGACGAAACCCCCAAATCGAAAAAAAACCTAAAAAATAAAATTAAGAACCCTAAACAAATCGATCAAATTCACGTCTTGAAATCCAACCTTACCCTAGATAAAAAAGAATTAGAAGATACAAAATAGCCAAACGGTTATAATCCACATCTCACTGATGAATACTGAACCAAATCGAGATAAGATCAAAAGATCAAACCCTAATTTTCCCAACTACGTCGAATCAGTTAAACATAAATTACTTCCATCAACGCCATAGTAGATCCTCCAAATTATTTGTTATGAAGGGAATGAAGAATGACAAGAACGTAAAGCGATAAAAAATTAGGGTTTCGAGATCCAAAAATCAAGCCCCAATCCCTATGGCCTCAGATTACCAACGTAAAAAACAGCTCGTTCTTGCAGTATAATCACAAGGAAATACTACAAGACGACATGTCTTTTTTACACCCGAATTGATGAGGGGTAGTAGATCAGAAGATGAAAGAGAGGATAAAAAAAAGAGTCTTCCGCCATTTTTAGGGTTTTTTAGAATCCTTCTATCACCAATTAGTTATAGTTGTAATCGAGGTTCAGTCACATCAACAAACGCAGGTGGTTGATGAATAACACACTTCGTGACTATGAAACTGAACAAGGGAAGCGGTTTAAGCATCTTCATTGTTGGGAGGTTTTGCAAGCTTCTCCGCAATTTAATTCACCTTTAAATATTTAATTTAATTTGTTTAAGTTTTTTTAATTACTCGTGTATTTCTTTTAATTATCTATGTATTATTTTTTAATTATCCGTGTATCATTTTTAATTTTATGAATAAAAGTTTTTAACTTAAGTTTACGTTTTATTTGCATTTTTTTGCTTTTATGAATAATTAGATATATAAAGTGATAGTGGAAAAACGAGGAGGAGTGAGTTAGAGGTGCGCTTTTTTCCTTAGTACACATGAAAGGTTGATTTTGAGCGAGTTAATGCAAAAAGAGAGAAAACTAAGGTGGTGGTAAGTTTTTTGTGAACCTCTCCCATCAGCCTAACCAAAGTTGCTAAAAAATGGTAAAAGACTCATTGGTAGACGCGTC
Source organism: Glebionis coronaria (assembly GCA_025667525.1). Taxonomy (NCBI): domain Eukaryota; kingdom Viridiplantae; phylum Streptophyta; class Magnoliopsida; order Asterales; family Asteraceae; genus Glebionis; species Glebionis coronaria. The sequence goes on from CM046874.1 coordinate 179,166,067, forward strand.
AGAAGTGGTCCCAATTAGGCTAAAGACGCATCGTGATGACTAGCCCAAGTGAACCTAAGTTTTTTATTTCTTTTTTAATAATTTTTTTTTTCAAATGAGTGTTTGTGTGTGTGTGTTTTGAGTTTTTGTGTTATTTTTTTGTAGAGTTTTTATTATTTATGTGTGCTTTAGAGAATAAGAGGGTTGAAGAAAATAAGATCAACATTTTTTTAATTTTTTTAACCTTTTTATTATACGTATTAGATTTTGATTTAAGTTCATTTGGATACCAAACTTATCTGAGATATGAGGGGACTCATTCACACCCTCCATCTCTTTACTATTCAATGACTGAGATTAAATCCTCATTTTTCACTACAGGGGTATTTTAGTTATTTCACTCTTCCACCATATAAGCTTTTTTTCCACTTTCCTTATCATAAAACATACATACGTGTGTATCTTTCTCTCTCTACCTCCAATATACTTTCTCTTTCTACAAATCCTCAAATCATGAATCGATCATCGTCAAATCCATCACGTAGTGAAAATCATGAATCCACCATCACGAGTCCATCATGAATCGATTCATTAGACTAATTAATCATCATGAATTTATCATCAGGTTAGATTAATCATTAGGCATGAATCCATCATCAGGTTAGATTAGTTGGATCTATTCTTATTTAGCTTATTTGATTTGAATAAGCTTATTAATATATCATCAGTCGAATTTATTAGCTTTTATTTAGCTGATTTAGATTGAATTATTTGAATTTTATTGTTTTTAATTATAAGCTAGCTTATTGATTTATGTGATTAAGCCTATTTGTTTGAATAATCTCTTGAATTAAAAGAGTGCTATGAATAAGCTTGTGGATTAGATGATTTTGATTTATTATGTTGAATTATAAGCTAGCTTATTAGCTTATTTTAATGAATTATGAGGTTTTATGACTAAGAGAGTTATGAATGAGCTTATGTTCGTGTGAATAAATTATATATTTAAGAATTTTTATGTAGTTGAATTAAGCTTGATGTATCATATATGATACCTCATTTATCATATATCTATGATAGATATGATATATAACAGGTATATCATATATGATACATGAGATATTATTAGGCATTTTAATTAAGTTTCTTATGTAAGCTGAACTAAGCTTAATGTATCAAATATGATCCCTCATTTATCATATATGTTATATATATGATATATGATAGGTATATCATATATGATACATTATGTATCATATATGATGTTTCTGACAAACTATAAGAAAAAATCAGACTTTCATATGGTACATGACTTTTTACACTTTTGACCAATTGCGTATTTTTATATTATATGCTACATAATTCAGTTGTTGATAAAATGGTGCATTATATGTTCTTTCCTCTCTTCTATAAATGCAGATTGTGCAAACACAACAACAATCAAATATGATGTTACAATTGTCCGGTTCAAGCAAAGCATGTGCAAGGATAAGATGAAGTCATCGTCGTGGCCAAGAATGTATTCTTACAAGATATAAGTAGATTTGGTTGAAAATGAAGATGGATTGCTTGAAGAAGAAGTATAGTAGTTTCAATAATATGAACGTTTTGACTTTAATTATGAATTCAATATACTATTTAGTTTTTTTTATCTTTTGATTATGAATAAGTGTTTTAATCATGATTGGTTACATTCTATTTGAACAAGTGTTTAATCAATTGTATTCTCTTAAAAAACACTTTTTTAGTTTATGAACAAATGTTTGATCATTGATTCGACATGCTTTTGTTTTAATCATGAAGTCAGCAGACCTTCTGTTTAATTTGTTAATTTTTTTATTAACATATATGATAAAACATTATCATATATGATACTCATAAATATTTACTTTTTTGTTTCTGAACAAGTGTTTAATCATGAATCCAGCAAACTCCCCGTTTTAATCATGAATTCAATAGACCATTTGTTTAATCTGTCAAACTTTTTTGGAGTAGCTTATATGATACTACATTATCACATATGATAATGGATAATCATATATGATAGAATTCAAGAGTTACAGGTATTATCATGTATGATATTTCATTATCATATATGATATTTCATTATCATATATGATACTAAAAAGAGGACATGTGTTTCAGGAATATGATAAAAACGTTAACAAAATAACCATATTATCCAAAACTTACATCACCATATGTTCCGTCATTTTCATATTCAACAAAAAACATAATGATTTAGTAGTATTAAAAAGTTAAAGCATTACATTACAATACAAAAATTACTAATAGATAAACTATTCAAATTCTTAAAACAATGGATGGGGTGATCTCAGCCATCAACATTTTGGTTGCAAACTTGGCGCTCGTCTTTGTCATTTTCATGCACATCATCTTGTCATTTCAGTCGAGAAACTGATGTTCCACTTGTTAGCCTTGAGATGATTGAGTTCTTCAAAATGCATTGAAAACATCTTTCATTACACAAATAAAAAGATTTGCTTTTAGTTTCATCCAGATTATCATATATGATATATTACAGAAGTTTTTTTTAACCATATTATCATATATGATAGGGTTAAGTCCATATATTACCAACATACTTTTTAAGTTTTACACATCTAGGTAACTAACTAAATTTATTACTAATATGGTCATTGAATCTTTCAAATATGTAAAGATATAGGAAACATGACCGGTTTGGTGTCAGTTGCAACTTAAAAATGGCTGACACGTCATTTTTTAATGTTTTTTTATCTTAGTTATATTCCACCTCAGGATTGACTTCTTCTGTTTGGAATGTGTGTCTTTATGTCAATTGTGTAACAAACCGAGTTATCTCTTTCACCAATTTCTTGAAACTCATATCTGATCTTCTTCACCATTGAAACCCAGTGAACACAAATCGTAGACTTATAAATCATATCTTCTTTATCTATAAAGTCAAACACTCTAATCTTTACAAAATCATATCTTCCGGTACTACAAAAATTTACAGATTATTCATGTAATCTTTTGATCACCACTGTCGCCGTCATGCTCTTCATCCGCAGTTCCGGCGACTCAGGCATAATAGACACCAACGATGGCGATTGGCGGTAGCTTTTGGGATGACGAAGGAATGGTTCAGGATTCGATTTGAGTTTTGATTAAGTTATGTGGGTTTTAAGGAAGGGTTTTTAGGACTTGAGTTTTGATTTTATGTTATATGGGATTTAGGTTTTGATGCTTTAGATCTGATTTTATTGACTTGGTCTTGTAAATATGTTGATTTGTTTTGTTAAAATCTTCTTGGAAATGTATTTCTTAATGATGGGATTATTTGATTTGATGATGTATCTTCAAATTCTTGTTCAACAATAGCTTGTTTGGATGAAGATGACGCATTTTAGTCTTTTAGAAGAAGATAAGTATAAGAGGACAAATAATTATCCAAGTGGAAATTTAAAAGTAATTATTTATCTACCTGAAAAATCAGCAGGTCATGTTACCTATATCGTCACAAGTTAGCAGGTTTCAACGATTATATGAGTAATATTCAAAGTTATTACCTAAATGTGTAAATGTTTAAAAGTATATTACTAATATATGGACTTAACCCTATATGATAATGTACACACAACTAACTTTTAATTACTCACCAAGAGATAACATACTTGCTTGTATTTGTTTTCAAGCACATTATCATAAGTATCATATTATCATATATGATATATAAAGGTATCATATATGATACATCTTTTCAACTTTCCTAACAAGCTTATTTACATAACTTACTTGATGCTTATCCTATAACTTTAACGAACTTTATTATAAGCTTATTCACATAACTCTATTCTAATTCATATGCTTATTTATATCTCTCCTAATAAGCTTATTCACATTAAGCTTAATTATAGCACATCAAATAAGCTAACCCATCTATAATCACATTAAAATAAGCTGAAAAAGAATAAACTGATAAGCTAAAAATTGATATCGTCTTATTCATATCAAATCTAAACTAGTATATAAATTCACGTCAAATAAGTTTAAAAATAAGATTATTTACATCAAATAAGCTTAAAAATAAGCTTATTTACATCAAATAAGGTACGAAAATAAGCTTATTTATATCAAATTAGCTAAAAAGACATATATCATGAGGATATTACCTGATGTTGGTGATTTGTTGAAAAAGATGATTGAATTACGAAAGGAGATGATGAGATAATAGATCGAGGATGGTTCGGATTTATGATTTTAGATCGGGATGATGGATCGAAGATGGTATATGAATAGTGTGTGTTTGGTGTGTGTTTTTTGTATATGATAGATCTGAGAAGAGAAAGACGGGGTGGGGGAATTTGAGAGGTGGGTGGGTGGGTTAAAATGATCAAAATGCCCCACCGCCCTTTTTACTTACAAAAATGAATTAATCTAGGCCTTTGATTAAGATTGGATAGAAAGTGTGGATTGGTCCTCTTTTATATAAATGATACAAAGTATCTAAAATAATCATTCTCTTAGTTTTTTTATAATAATTTTGTACATGACAAGTTCTGATTTTGATTTTATATATTTTATTTTATTTATTTAACGTAAAAATTTTAATATATATTTTTTTATTAAAAATATTTATATAAATTATATTTATATAATTAAAAAAAATACCTAGGATACCACTTTTTTATGCCACCCATTCTCTTCATAATATGATTTCAATTTTTTTCCCCAAACATTCACATAGATAAATATTCACCAATCACAATTCATTCCACATTTCCACTCCCAAAAAACAAACACAACAGAATTCCGTTATATCTCTCCCGCCAAAAAAAAAAACGCACATCAAATCCACCCCTCTCAACAACCACACACCAAACCCTTCACAAACACACACACACAATGGCACTAATCAAACCAACAATCTTCATCATCACCCTCATCCTCACCATCCTAACCTCAACAACCACCGCATTACCACCCGAAACCCTGACCAACGCAGCCGACACCCTCTCGAATTCGGGCTACGTCGCCATGTCCCTCACACTCAATCTCGTCTCAGACGTCCTTCTCTCTCACCACACTTCCGCCACCATTTTCACCCCACCTGATTCCTCCTTCGCTGACTTCGGTCAACCTTCTCTGAACCTCCTTTCCCTTCATTTTTCGCCTTTAGCCTTCTCCCAGTCCAGCCTCCGTTCCCTCCCTTACGGCACCAAGATCCCCACTGTTTCACCCAACACTTACTTAACCGTCACTACACCTTCTATAGATGACCTTGTTTCGATTAATGACGTTCGGATTGTGGGGTCTCCGATATTTGACGACGGCTCGTTGATTATTTTCGGGATTGAGAAGTTTTTTGACCCGAATTTTACTATTGCTGAGGCGCCTATGGAGGCTAGGAATCTGGAGCATTGTACGGCGTCTTTTGGAGGGGAGATGGTGAGTAATTTCTCATTTCATGAAGGTGCGAATGTGTTGGTGTCCAGAGGCTACTCGGTGATGGCGTCGTTTTTGAGTTTGCAGTTGTTGGGGTTTTTAGGTGGTCAGCGTTACGCGTTGACTGTTTTTGCTCCGGTTGATGAGGTGATGATTGATTATTCAGGTTCGTTTCCGGAGTATAGCTCGTTGTTTTTGAGACATGTGTTGCCGTGTAAAGTGAGCTGGAGGGATTTGGTTAGTGTGGTGGATGTGGATGATGAAGGGGATGGAAGTGAGTTTGACTCGTATTTGAGTGGATTTAAGATTAGGATTAGTAGAAGCGGTGGTGTGTTTAAAGTGAATGAGGTTTCGATTGCGTTTCCTGATATGTATTATACTGAGTGGTTTGTTGTTCATGGAATACGTGAGGTGTTGTCGTTGCCTATGGCTGCTGAAGAGGTTGGGGACGGTGAAGGTGATCCGTTTGACGAAGGTGACAAGAGGATTTCTGGTAGGATGTTGGTTGATGCTGATCCGGATCGTTCTGAGTTTTGAATTGGATTAGGTACTGTGATTGATTGCTGATATGTCGATAGTAAACGTGTAGATGCGTGTAATAAAGTTGTAATGGAATTAAAAGTTGCTTAGGATAAACGGATACTTTCGTTTTGGATGATATTGTGTATTGATATTATGCTTTTGATTGTTGTTTGTTCTGAGATATGTATTTGGGAGAAAAGTTTAGCAATTATCGATTTGAGTCTTACCTTCTTAAGTTGATTGTTTTGAAATGATGAAAACTGAGAATTTGTGATCCTAGATATACAATTAAGTTGCTGTTTCTAAATAAATTGTGCTAACAGTTGCTGATATAAAATTGAAGTTTGAATCGGTTCAGGTACTATGCGTAATTGATTTTTAGGTATGCTACATAGTTAAATTCTGGATAGTTAAAGGTGTAAATGAACATAGTAAAAGTGTAATGAAATTGAAAGTTGTTTTGGCGATTGATAGAGGTAAAATACACATGTTTGACTGCATAATCTTGTAAGGTGAATTTCGGCTTTGAATTGTTGTTTCGCTGTAATTTGCATATGTTGATTCAATGTTGGGAAAATGTTCAGGAAGTGTCGATTGGTTTACGAGTTTTTGCTAGATAAAAAACTGATAGACAACACCCCGTCATCTCATATCATATATCGAGGTAACCGAAAAGAAAGAGACAGAAGGATACCAAAAGTCACAGCAGGCTTCACGCGACTTCCTGAGACGTCAGCACCAACTGATATAGTTACAGATATTGGAAAACCATGTGCTATTGATCCTGAAATAAGTACAGCCGGTGTCGCTACTCCACCATCAGTTAGCTTCCCTGCAAAACTAAACTAAAAATCAGTTTGTTATGCTATTTTTATTTATAACGAACTGTGAATAACTAAAGGATGCTGTCGCTTACTAAAACCTCAATTTGAATCAGATATACTGCTGAAACAAAATAGCACCCCTAAGTCTGCAAACTGTCGAATATTTTGACAGAAGCAAAACTCGTTTGTTTCAAAAAGAAAGGGAACATGTGCCTGCGTTACCAAGTAGCGCCAAATTATATTTGGACTGATCTCGTTTCTAACAAACCATGCTTCCTTGTCTGTATTTGCTGGACTCCTCCAAACCTGTACACTTTCCTGCCGCCTTTATCCGTTGAATGTCTACTTCCAACTTCAGCCTACAAACACCACAACCCAAAAATTACGTGCTCCCAAATTTTAGTTGTTGCCTTTTTGCTAAATCCTGTTGGGACCAATCATCTTCAAGCATACACAGTCACCTATGGGATTACTCAATAATCCCTGAACCGCTACTGCAACAAGTCAGTCTAAAATAGAGTGCGCGTGATCTAGAAAATTACTCCGGTTCAGAACATGACATGATAAAAACGCTCATATTTTCTTTTCAACTACATAAATGCTACGTCTCAGAGGACCAAACAATAGCGGTTCTTAGCTACCAAGAGACCGTCATGTTTTGGTATTTGGATCAAAGACACTACCAATAAAGCAATATATGAGCAAAGTCAGGAAGAACTGCAGAAATGAAAAAAAGAACAGCATTAATCTTCGGGAAAAAGCAGATAACTGAGCAATACAAGTCAACCACTTACCTTTTAGTTGAAGCCTGTGTGACCTTTGTTCATTTGTTTCGCTTGATGGTTGTATTTTGAGAATGGTCTACAGATTCTGCTAACATTTGCTGATGTAAAATTGAAGTTTATATTGGTTGAGGTACTACGCGTAATTGATTTATAAGTATGATACATGGTTACTTTTCTGGATTGTAAACCTGTAAATGTATATAGTAAAAACTGTAATGAAACTGAAGTTGTTTTGGCGATCAATAGAGGTAAAATACACATGTTTGACTGCATAATCTTGTTATGTGAATTTCAGCTTTAAATTGTTGTTTCGCTATGATTTGCATATGTCGATTCCATGCTAGGGGTGACGTTTAGGAAGTGTCGACTGTTTTACAAGTTTTCGCTAAACAAAAAACAGTGACTGCAGTAATAATCTCATTGTTAACTTCTGGAGTAATTATTATGGAAATGTTTGAAATGAGGTGTATATGTGATCATATTTGTATGATTAACAGACTTTCGGTTGCAGATTCTGAACATCTGCAGATAAAATGACGTGTCGAATTCATATTTAGAATCAAATGAGCATTGGATGTTACTCTTTCAATTGACCTTTGTTACATGTTAATGTACTTTACACAGATGGTTGTAGAGTTGTAGTTCACTGGAAATGATAGTGAAATTCAGCTGATAGATTCGTTCACTTCTCATATCATGAACACAGAAATTTTGAAAAACAGGCTCTCAAATGTCGCGTATTTTATGTATAAAATATTATTTTATTTTACGTTTTGATATGTAACAATCTGAGTATCCATCAACTATCTAATAGTTAAATCTGATAAAAAAGGGGCATATGTCTCAACTTGTTGCTGAATGCAATAAAACTTGATGTGTATGCCTGTCTATGCTGGTTTATCAATAAGTATTCGGGATCAAGGTAACCCTGAAATAAAACAAGAAATTAGTTACGACTTACAACAATGATGTTCAGAAAACTAACGAAGTGAGCGAGATTTTTTATTCAGAAAACATTTAACTCCATATATAAAGGCCGTCGTGACCCTCTACCAGAAATTACCCACTTTGACCCGTTCAGCGACAAGGTCAGTCCATAAACAAGGTCCCCAGCTAGCAAGTAATATGGAAAAACACTAATGGCTGTTCCTCTAACAACGGTGGATAGGTAGTTAGGACCGACTCCATAGTCATCCAAAAGTTGTGCAAGCCTTGAGAGTCCAAAATCAGCAACTTTGGCTGTTTTGGAGTCGATGACAATGTTGCTTGTTTTAATATCGTGGTGGAATTCCTTTTCACCTTGTAACGATCCTTCTTCTGCACATTTAATAGCTACCAGTCTACCACTGTTCCATTCCATAATATTCCTTTATAAACCTTCACATAACCACCTCGACCAACCAGGGACGGAACCAGGAGACAAAACGGCCAGGTGCACTTATAATAAATTGTACAATGCTACAAACAACATTTTTAAGGATCAGGTGCATTTAGCACAAATCTAACAAAAATCAAAGTTATTTAACAAATTTAACACTACGCAACAAAAATACATGGGTGTCCCGGGACCCCCCGGTTCCGTCCCTGCCAACAACACTCAAGCCACTAAAGTTTTTAGTTACGAGTGGCATTTCTTGAATGCTGAAGCTTTTAGTTATTGAAAATTTTGCAATTGGTAAAGAGTAACATAAGAATTGACATTAACTTCTTGGGACTTAAGTTCACTATAATCAGTTTTTAAACCAACATCCAAATCAGGAACTCACGTAAAGATTTTCTTGATGACGTTTGCTTGTATTTCTTGCGTCGTTTCTTGATCACAACAGTCAATAAAGCACATGCAACATCTACAGCTACAACGGTTAGTAAAACGCCTTTGCTTATATCTTTTCTTGGAGTATCAATAACTACTACATCAACAGAAAACAAAACAAGATGAGCTTAGCTACAGAGTGAAAGTGGTCATATCGACCTGCTTACATATACCACATCAACAATTCCCAAGCCCACTAGTGTGCGGGGTATGGGGGAGGTATGATGTAGATAGATGTACCTGTGCCCAAGGGTAGATAGGCAATGGGCCAATTTAGGATATTCTATTATCTCTTGCGGATCAAATTTTAAAAGTAGGTCAAACAGGTTCATGGTCATTGTATGCAGATGCGTAAAAACCTCGCAAAAGTCACATTAGATTTGCAAGAGTTTACTATCACATGTTGCACATAAATAGTTTAACCCCTATCCGGCCCGTTTTGACCTGCACTAAACAAAAGCCAAAATCTCGACATGATTACGATAAACAGAAGCCAAAAACTATGATACCTTTCTTGATGGTCCGACCGACTCAGAAAGTCAGAATGTTTTGACTCGCACTAAAGAGTACCCATTTCTTACCCATTTAACCCGCCTATTCATCATTTCACCTCATAAAAAAACACTAAAGCAGTTGCACGTACTACAGTAATTTATATATATATATATATATATATATTTTTGCATAAGGTGCAACAAGCGTGAAATTTAAAAGCTCATACAGTCCATACAAGCAAGTATCTTCCAGGAAATACCCATGTTGTAAATTGTTGATGCAAAAGTTGGTTGATCCTTGCTAGACCCGAATTAGGCTTAATTCGGGTTGGCTGGGTACCGGTTCCTGCACCAAGTGAATCTTCTGGTTGGGATCCTGCACACTAAACAACACGCGTTAAGCTTACCGTGGGAGGGTTTCCCACGATTAGACTCCGGCGTGAGAGTAAGTAATCGATTTAGGGTTATATGTGAGTTTAGAGTGAATTGTGATACCTTTGTGGAACCCTTGGGGGTTCCTTTTATAGGCAGTGAAACCCCAGTGGGCTTTCACTGATCCTTCGGCCCCAAGGAAGAGATAAGTACCAGAATTAGAATGATTGTTATCTTCTAATTCTGGCAATGAATATCTCTTCGTTTTAGGATTAAGATATGCCCAGACAGAATATTATTCTGTCTGATCTTATGTCGGCCGCCTTGGGCCGTGGGCCGCACACATGTGCGAGCACTGTTCACTTAAGCCCATAAGCCTGAGTGATATTTATCCACCCATCTGTGATGGGCCGGATACGGGTAGTACCCGTGGGCCGGGCTCATGACCCGGTTTGGGGACTATACGTCATCATGTCCCCCCAGTCTAGTTGTTACAGCCGTAGGCGTAACCTCTAGACTATCAAGCTGCCCTCCGGTCATACCAAGAAAGGCCTAGGAAATGATAATGGAAATTTTGTTCCGGCCGCACGTGGCAACCGGTCGTATGAATATCCCTTAATGAATGCTACCGCAGCCGCGCGCAATGGCCGAGACAAATTAAATGCAACATTTAATATGGTCTTACGTAAGAGCCGCATAACCCGACAAGAATCCAGTCGCATTAATGATATGCAACAATCCAGTCGTATATCTGCAAAAAGTGCATGATTACTGACCAGCCTCGAGCCACACGAAACTGTTTAAGAAATGACCCGTGGGTCCCCTACTGACGTTACAGAAATGTCAGAAATCCTATCCATTGGATAGGAAATGTGACTGACACGTGTCAAGAATCCATGGCACCTCGGAAACCGAGGCCACCCTATATAAGGGTGAGCATGCGTGTATGTTACACACACAACTCATTCATTCCTCCGCCATTGTCAATCTTCAAGCTTTTCCTTCACAACTTTTGCCTTCTTTTCCACGGACATCCATCACCGCAGGTTAGATCACCACGCCCTTAAAAACCTTTTCATAAATTATGGTTAAGGATAAACCCCTCATCACGGACGTCCTGAATGTGATGTCGGGAGAGAAATACCTCGACTTTCTGTCGAAGTACTATGTGCCTGAAAGCGTACACCCCACCTTTCCAGGTGATGGTGAAGCTATTACGGACGCACCGGCGGGGAAAATAGGCATATACACACGCCTATTTGACTCAGCCAACTACCGTATTCCGCTATCGAAGTTCTTAGTAGATCTTCTCCTGTACTATGACTTTCATATCACCCAGCTCCACTGTATAGGGGCGTGTAAAATCAACCAGTTTTAGATTACATGCCACACCTGTAGGGTAACCCCCACCGTTAACCTTTTTAGGGCCTTCTACTTTCCCCAGTTGGTGAACGGGTGGTTGTCGTTCAAGAAACGTCCCGGCAATGCCCCGATGACATATAGGAAACCCCTTGACTCCCTGAAGAATTGGTACGACCACTACTTCTTTGTAGATGAGAAGGTATTCCCCACCCCCTTTGTACTTAAAACCAAAGCCCCAAGAGATTATCCGCCCAAGCCTAAAGATTATAGTAGCCGGGACCTGAAAATACTAGATACCCATCGCACGGAATTTCATAGAGGGTTGCCGGAGAACTTTCTGTGCTTGGTAGGAATAAGCCGTCGTTACTTTGGGAGGGATGACTTGTATCCGTGCTTCTTAACGGAGCAGGGCGAGGGTAGGTTATATATATACCTTGTATATCCAATCTGTCGCGTATATTTAAAATGTTACTAACCCACATACTTCTTCAATCATTTGCAGAGATGAACCTTCACGGATTGATTCGCCAAGGCGACCCCATGAAGGTGAGGGAAGGATTCCGGCCGCTGAAGCCGAATGAGCTCCCTTTGCTGGAAGCTTTGGCCGACCGTACTATTCCATTGGAGGAGACAACCGAACCCAGGTCGGACGAGGAGGAACCTGTTATTGAAAAATCCCCATTGGATTTTCATAACGAAGATGGTGACGACCCCTTGCTGGAGGGAGGCACCATTAACCAGGAGGAGGAGCGCGACCTGAATGAAGACACTACGCAAGCTTCCGGATCCTCCACACGTACTTCAAAAAAGAGGAAGACAACCAGGCGTGTGGCAAAAAAGATTGGGGAGGATGCCGGAGTTGCGAATGCTCCTCCCAAGAAGTTGCGACAAGACCATCCTCAATATCAGGGGGATGGCAACACCATATCTGGTCAGGCCGACCCTACCCCGACCATGGAAGGGCCAGTTCTTCGTGTCGCTCCAGTGAGCGCCGTAGCCCCTACCGGCCCAGTTCCTGCTACTGGCACCTCGTAAGTACCCATCACAACTATGATTTGTATCCTCGCATAATATATGTAGACTAAAAAATTTGTCTTGTTGTTTTAATCACAGGGTAAATCCGGCGGTCGCAACTCAAGGAGAAGAGGTGGGGAGAAATCCATCCCCCGCGGTTACTAACAATCCTCCTTCCCCCACCCATGCTAAGGAACCGTGCCGCGAGGGGCCAGAGGAGAGCTTGCGTCTAGCTTGGAACCTATCAAGCTTGACACGGCTGGAAGCCGAATCAGAGTGCTCGGAATTCATTGAACACATCACTCCGCCCGTCCTTGCACAGGATTTGGATGAGCTGGACCATGAGGCCTTAATCGAACAGTTTGATGTGTCATCTGCACATCAAGTGACGGTGGGTGCCGCGCTGAGACGCAGACTGATCAAGGCCCTCACCAATGTGAGCCGTGCCGACAAAAGGATCGCCCGCCGGGAGGCTTTGGTCGTGAAGAGCGAGAAGACCATCACGTCCTTGCAAGCGGCGTTATTGACTGCTGAGGCAACGGTGAAGGAGCAGGCACTCCATGCCGAGACAAGAGAGAAGCGCATCGCTGAATTGGAGGCCCTTGTAGCCGCATCAAATGAGAAGGTAATCTTCCAAACATGTTGCTCATATATTCCTACTCTTTGCGTGTATGTAGCTCAAAAATATATTCGTACACTAACTCCCAATCTTATACGCAGGTGTCTGCGGCTGAGGCGGCTACCAAGGCGGTGACCGTGCAATCCTTCTGTAACACCCCACTTGGATAAGTGGACCGTTACGTATATTTATGGCATGTCATCAAAGCATAAGGTAAATATCCTAAAACATTAACTGACCATGAAGGAAATACCGGAATCAAACATCGGCAATCCAACATAAGCCCAAAACATGAAAAGTAAAAATACTGAAGGAAAGGACTAAACAATGTCCAAATAAGCAGAATAATGTAAGTACATAAAGTAAGAAGTCTAGATAGCTTCCATCCAAATGCACATGCTCTCAGAATCCTAAGAGCGTCCTGGTGTACCTGCCGTTAGAACATGAAAGGGAACTACGGCTGAGCATAACGCTCAGTGAACGGATATAGCATGATAAGAGTGTACTGAAAGTAATGGAATAGAAGACAACAATGAAGCTATAAGACTGATATGAACATGTGGTAGAACTCTGCATAAAACCTGAGAAACCTGGTTCATATATACTGAAACTGAAATATAACTATTAATTCTGAAAACATGCATTTACTGTATTTTAATTGCCAGAGCTTATATAGGTCACGTGCTGTAACAACCGTGCATGAATAACTGGAGGGGTGACCTCGTCATGCTGTAGAGGGGTGACCTCTAAATAACTGTGCTGGGTGGAGGGATCAGCTCCAATGTGAAGGATGTAGAGCACACACCACATTCACCCTGATAACTTGTAACACTTATAAGCCTAGGATGCATCCATACGCCCCACTAATAATACTGATAAAATGGCCAAGCTGAGCTGAGTGGGACGATGCAGGATATCACTCTCCTGCATGTGAGTCACGACACCGGTGCCTCTAGTGTCGTGGTTACGGTACCTCCGTAACTAGTACATAAACTGGTCGTGCTTGTATATAATGCTCAGGAAATTTATTTAGTTATTAACATGATTACTGATAAACTTAAACATATACTGAGGAAAACATTTGGCTACTGACGGGGAATCCTAATCATGCATAGAAAGGAAGTCCTTACTGAAAGGACGGAAATTCCGTACCTCTTATCCAGTAACTGATTGTAAGGAAAAACTGAACGACTCCTACTCAGACTTCACAATAGCTACAAGAATAAGGGACATGAATAAGTTGTCTGATTACTGTTTACTGTTACTGATTCTTACTGTTCTTAACTTGCTTTATTATGTTCCTGTATTGTTGTACTGTTCTGTATACAATCTGATAACTTTGACTGTCTTTAAATATTTACTGATTAGTGTATATCCTGTATTTCTAATTACTGTATATTATACTGTATTCTGATTAGTGTATATCATGTACTTCTGATTACTGTATTTTACTGTATCTGATATTATAATACTGTTATAAAGAACCTGCTAAAAATAGAACGTTTCCTAATTTATGAAGTTTCCAAAAATAATTTAACTCATTTAATAATATTATACCCTTTTTAATTTTATAAACTAATTTATCATTATAACTTTAATTTACTAAATAAATCATTTAAAACATTTATTTTTTTATAAGTGAATTAAACAAGGTATGATTAAACAATTATAATCCCGAGCCTACCGAGATACCCCGTCTCGTTCGCACTAAAACAAATCAATATGTGTATTGAATTCTGCCTACTGGAATTAGCGACAAAAATTTATGTCACTAAAACTGTGACTAAAAGCTGTCCAAAATTTGTCATGAAAACTGCGATAGAAAATTCGTCGCTAAACTGTCGCTAATCCTGGAAATAAAACTCAACCAAACCCCCCTGATTTAATTGCATATTTTATTCTCTAAACTCATCAATTTCGTGATATAAAAGATAAAGAAGAAGGTGATTTACCGATCTACTTGACTAGGGATGAATTACAACACACAAACGAAACAAACACCACTCGTTCTCCTTTTGGTTTGCTGCCGGCGGCCTAATAAGAACAACCCTGTTCTCCTTTTGGTCTGCTGCCGGCATCATAATAAGAACACTTCCCGTTCTCCTTTTGGTCTGCTACCAACGTCATAATAAGAACACTTCCCGTTCTCCTTTTGGTATGCTGTCAGTGTCATAATAAGAACACTTCCCGCTCTCCTTTTGATCTGCTGCCAATGTCATAATAAGAACACTTCCCGTTCTCCTTTTGCTTGCTAACTGGCGGCTAAATAAGAACACCTACTAGGGTTTGTGTTGTTTTTGGTTAAAAGTGTAAATGGGAAAATACTACACTCCCTGATGGTTTAATGTGTACATGGGCCGGGCTAAAAGCCCTTGTTTTCTTTCTTGTTTTCTTTTTTTTAAGCCGGCCCAAAACCCTTTTCTTTTTTTTCGCCTCGAATAAAATTATTTAACTTGCGTGTTCATTTTAAAAAAAAAACCCGTCATATAAATATTTATCTGACTGAGATGAATACGAACGTAATATGGAATAATTATTTTCTGAATAAATAATTTCTTTACGGTCTTAATTAAACTGAGGCTGTGTAATCACTGTTAACGTTTTAATTATTTTATGTATAAAAAAATAATACATACGTAATATTTTCTGAACTTAATAACTATTTTCTGAATAATTATTTTATTGTAGTATTTAAATAGACTAAGACTGCGTGATTTACTGTTTACGTTTAAATAAGGTTAGAGCTGATACTACGCGTATTTAATATTCATGTATTTTAAATACGGGTTTTACAATTCTTCCCCTCTAAAAGAATAATTCGTCCCCGAATTAAGGATACGACTATACTGGGTTTTACAATTCTTCCCCTGTAAAAGAATAATTCGTCCCCGAATTAAGGATACGACTATACTGGGTTTTACAATTCTTCCCCTCTAAAAAGAAGAAAATTCGTCCTCAAATTAAAGGTAATAAGTTGATGAAGTTATAATAACTGAAAGAACACTTAAACTGAAAAGACAATTAAGCTGAAGGATAATTTGTCTTTTAATTAAGATATAATGCTGGTGATAGGTATAAACCTGACATGACTGAAATGATCATGTAATGTGACATAGCTGAAGAGAACATGAAACGTGACATGACTGAAAGGACTTAACTGGATTTATTGAAAGAAAAGGATGAGAGGTCCGGATAGACTCCTCCGTTTCGAGTGGCTTCCCGCTCGAAACGATTCCTTCAAAGGTCTAAACATAATGAACAATTCTTTGTCTTGATGACCCTGTCCTGATGATGCTGAATAGTTTCTGGTTTCATACTTAAGATGGGTTTTCTAAATCTGATAGGATGATTAAGCTATAGCATGAAGGATACACGAAATGGTACGTGTAAATATTCTGAAAGATAACATTTATATCTCTGGGTAAGCTGCTGAAAGTACAAATGGACGAACTACGTGAACAATTGTGAACGTGGTTCATAATTATATGAGGAGCGCTGGCATGGAATTAGAATATGATAAGTGAATCATACTGGGAACGTGATACTAGAACATATCATGAACGTATGCTGACTGAGGAATGAATGCCAAACGATACGACCTGAGATGTGAAACGTCTGCCTGGTTATGGAATAGTTGTGCTAAACTTGAGTCTGATTTCCCAAGCTTTCTGTAACCGTATTCGGTAATAAACTGAGAAACGTGTATCGTGAAATGGTACACGAACTTGAACGTGAACAATGTTATGAACACAAACGTGAGCTTAAATTATGAGATAGCATAAAGATGAACTGAAACAACATCATACCGCGAATGAGACGTAAACGTGAAAGTGAAATAAACATGAATTTAAAGTGGGCGTAAACATACACTTGATCGTGAACATGAATTCTGTCTGATATGATGGTCAATGGAATGTCTTGAATTCGTACGATTTACTGCTGAATTTCAAAATTTTCTGTAGATCTGCTACTGCGTGATCCTTTCGGACGAAAGAAACGCGCAGGCTGATTACATGGTTGACGATAACTTAGATAGTATCATACTTTCTCTGAGCCTGTGGTAGCTGATAACGATTTCATGGAATTTCGTCTCATTTCTGTTCAGAAATTTCTAAGGTTTGTAGTAACTCACTAACATGACGGCGTTCTATCTTGAACCTACAGTAGGTCAGGCATCTAGATATGAACATAGCTGCATTAATGTGTGATGCGGATTCTATTAAAGTTTTGTCTGGGATTATGGAACATTCTGGTGGAAATCTGGTTGAATAGTCATAAAACATTTTTATTGAGAACTATCGGCAATTTCTGCGGTAGTAGTCAATTGAGTTCTAGAAGATTGTACTTCGTTCACAGGCGTTAGTCGGGACCATCAGGTGATGGCCTTCACCTGCGCAGGATTGTCTGAAATTTCTTGCTGTTGAGATGTGGTGGCTCAGAACTGCCACTTTTTTTCAAGTGAGATTTATATCTGGAAAGTTGTGTATAAAAATAACTCCTATTGAAGATTCGGTACAATTGTGAGAAGATGAGTCTCGTGTTCTTCTCTAGTATTAGGCATATCAGAATGTGATCAATGAATATACTGATGATATTGCATGAGAGTCATAAAAAGAAAAATTTATTCATAATTTCATATCTAACTGGAGCGTTAGGGAGCTCAGAAGTATAAAATCAAAATTTTTTTTAGAGAGACTGTAATATGTGCAACAACAGTCTGGAAACGTCATGTTCTTTCTCTCACCACTGATGGTAGCATGATCGGGAATTTGTTCTGGAAACTATTTAAGACATCGTAGCAGGTCAGTTAACCTCCTATTCGTGGAATGAGTATCGTTTTATGAACGGCGATCTCGTAAATTTTCGGTGATCGATACATGATCTCATGGTACCGGCCTTCTTTCTGATAGACAGAAACGATACACCTCCTGGTGGTGTGTTAGGGCGAATAAAGCCTCGTTCCGGTAATTCTTGCAGCAATTGCTGCAACTCTTTTAACTTAGCTGAAGCCCTGTGATCAAGAGTTCTGAAAATAGGTTCTGTTCTTGAGACTAGCTCGATGTTAAATTTCTGTCTCGTGGTTAGGAAGGAATTTCTTGAAAACTTTCTGAAATTATATCTGGAACTCTGGAATAATCTGCTGACCATGAATTTAAGGAATTTCCGAAGTGAATTTATAACAGGTAGGTAAAAGTCTTCGTAGCTATGGACTGACAAGCCACGTGCTTGTAAGGTAGACGTAATTTGTACTGATTTTTCTAATTTAAGATAAAGCTGACATAGGAATACGTGAAGTGAACATGGCGACTTTTCACTAAATGTGTTCGTTTGCAACCTCACAGAGTGAATACTGCGTGTTTAACCTGAATAATACTCTAGTGGTGGTGACTCAATTTTTTTTTATCTGATTCATGCATGGCATAATAGAACGGGTATACCCCTTTGGAGGGTACCTTGAATTTCCGAGGGACTGGTTTAGAAAACATACAGAGTCATGAGTTCTGGCTCGTACTTTGAGAAGATATTCATATGACTTGTATCATAACTGGTGTCCTGACAAGTGTATTCCGAAATGATACTTGGGACCTTTGTCTTGACTGTTGTTTGAACATGTATTTTAATGGGTGAGTCTAAGTAATGATAAGAATTCCTGGTAACTGTTAGGGTTGGCGGACCGGTTAGGTTGCCGATCTCTGTATTTCGGGTCACGTCCGTTCCGGAGTTTTGATGGTTACTGACTGATAAATTATAAGTACGGTGGTTGGATTACCACCTTTTCTGTCACTTCCCTTACGGTCGTTATCATGACCGTGATTCATGTAACTATTTCTGCTGAGTGGCCGGCTGGTTACCGGTTCTCACTCTTTTGACTGAAAGTTTAGCTGAGTGAATTGTGACACCTAACTGAGAAAGTAAAAGCATGGAATAGAACGGTAGTGTCTGATGATTGAAGCTTATTCTTGTCAGAAATTTCAAATTTATAGTTTTCGTCTTTGCTCTGAAAAGTCTTCATAATATAAACAGCATCAGCATCTTATGGAATCTTCAAGGTATCAGCAGCATCAGTATTTGTGAGGTCTTCAAGGTGTTAGCAACATCAGCATCTGGTAAAATCTTCAACTCACGAGCAGTATCAGCATCTGGTAGAATATTGACAAGCGGAAATGCCTGAGGTGATTAAGGATTGATTAATGGTACACATGGAGTAAGGTACATGGGGTACACCTAAAATACTGTACGTGAAGTACACGATGAATACTGTTCATGTGGTACCGCTGAAGGTTTGCTGATATGATCGATACTAGTGTAAACCGTCTGACACGGTCAACGGAAAATAATTTGATTTAACTGGTTAGCAACTGAACCGAAACGGTTAACATGGCAGGCTGAAAATTTCTGCGTAGACTTAACGCTGGTTATATAGAGGCTGAAAAGTATGATTAAACAGAGTTTCATCAATGTTCTGTATGAAGACATGATTGATAAAGACCAGAACATGATTTATCATGAAGTAGGATTTTACTATAATTCTTCTGTATCTTAGCATGAAAACATTATCACCTTGCTAAAACGTAATCCTCATAGGGAGACATGAACTTAATCAGCATGAAAACGACATCCACTTGGAGTATAAACTTGACTGATACAAAGAACGTAGAACAATAATCAACTGAGGTTTAACATCAACTGATGTGGATAGTTATGGTTTAATTCACAGTATTCATAGTAGGAATCATGTGACTAAGTAGGGGCGATTCTGGTTCGATCCATACTTGTAAAAATTTCATGAGAACTGTCATGTATAGAATTTACAATCTGGGACTAAATATGAATGGCCGTAGTCCAATCCATACTTGTTAAAACTTTATAAAATGTTATGATATGAGCAAAGGTGAACAACTATGAATCGGTTCGCAAAACAACCTTCGACTGAAAAGCATGAAATTTGACCTGAACAATGGTGAACGTTTATGGCTGGTTTACCAAGTAATACTTGACTGAAAACATGAATCTGTCAAGAGTAAGGATGAACGCCGTTGGGTCGGTTCACCAATACAAAAATCTGAACGGGCAAGGGTGAACGCCTATGGGTCGGTTCACCAAAACAAAATTCGTAGAAAAGCACATGCGACTAAATATGGCCAATCCTGTACCAACCTTTTACTTAGTAAAAAACTTTAAGAAAACCGACTGATAACTGAAGAAAAGTGACTGATAAATGCATGAGAAACATGAAAGATAACAACGCCAAGGATCTGGGAAGTTCCTGGTGACTACCCACTAGTCACAGGTCAAGTTTTAGAGCCTACAGGTCGAACCTATAGCTCTGATACCATAATTGTAACACCCCACTTGGATAAGTGGACCGTTACGTATATTTATGGCGTGTCATCAAAGCATAAGGTAAATGTCCTAAAACATTAACTGACCATGAAGGAAATACCGGAATCAAACATCGGCAATCCAACATAAGCCCAAAACATGAAAAGTAAAAATACTGAAGGAAAGGACTAAACAATGTCCAAATAAGCAGAATAATGTAAGTACATAAAGTAAGAAGTCTAGATAGCTTCCATCCAAATGCACATGCTCTCAGAATCCTAAGAGCGTCCTGGTGTACCTGCCGTTAGAACATGAAAGGGAACTACGGCTGAGCATAACGCTCAGTGAACGGATATAGCATGATAAGAGTGTACTGAAAGTAATGGAATAGAAGACAACAATGAAGCTATAAGACTGATATGAACATGTGGTAGAACTCTGCATAAAACCTGAGAAACCTGGTTCATATATACTGAAACTGAAATATAACTATTAATTCTGAAAACATGCATTTACTGTATTTTAATTGCCAGAGCTTATATAGGTCACGTGCTGTAACAACCGTGCATGAATAACTGGAGGGGTGACCTCGTCATGCTGTAGAGGGGTGACCTCTAAATAACTGTGCTGGGTGGAGGGATCAGCTCCAATGTGAAGGATGTAGAGCACACACCACATTCACCCTGATAACTTGTAACACTTATAAGCCTAGGATGCATCCATACGCCCCACTAATAATACTGATAAAATGGCCAAGCTGAGCTGAGTGGGACGATGCAGGATATCACTCTCCTGCATGTGAGTCACGACACCGGTGCCTCTAGTGTCGTGGTTACGGTACCTCCGTAACTAGTACATAAACTGGTCGTGCTTGTATATAATGCTCAGGAAATTTATTTAGTTATTAACATGATTACTGATAAACTTAAACATATACTGAGGAAAACATTTGGCTACTGACGGGGAATCCTAATCATGCATAGAAAGGAAGTCCTTACTGAAAGGACGGAAATTCCGTACCTCTTATCCAATAACTGATTGTAAGGAAAAACTGAACGACTCCTACTCAGACTTCACAATAGCTACAAGAATAAGGGACATGAATAAGTTGTCTGATTACTGTTTACTGTTACTGATTCTTACTGTTCTTAACTTGCTTTATTATGTTCCTGTATTGTTGTACTGTTCTGTATACAATCTGATAACTCTGACTGTCTTTAAATATTTACTGATTAGTGTATATCCTGTATTTCTAATTACTGTATATTATACTGTATTCTGATTAGTGTATATCATGTACTTCTGATTACTGTATTTTACTGTATCTGATATTATAATACTGTTATAAAGAACCTGCTAAAAATAGAACGTTTCCTAATTTATGAAGTTTCCAAAAATAATTTAACTCATTTAATAATATTATACCCTTTTTAATTTTATAAACTAATTTATCATTATAACTTTAATTTACTAAATAAATCATTTAAAACATTTATTTTTTTATAAGTGAATTAAACAAGGTATGATTAAACAATTATAATCCCGAGCCTACCGAGATACCCCGTCTCGTTCGCACTAAAACAAATCAATATGTGTATTGAATTCTGCCTACTGGAATTAGCGACAAAAATTTATGTCACTAAAACTGTGACTAAAAGCTGTCCAAAATTTGTCATGAAAACTGCGATAGAAAATTCGTCGCTAAACTGTCGCTAATCCTGGAAATAAAACTCAACCAAACCCCCCTGATTTAATTGCATATTTTATTCTCTAAACTCATCAATTTCGTGATATAAAAGATAAAGAAGAAGGTGATTTACCGATCTACTTGACTAGGGATGAATTACAACACACAAACGAAACAAACACCACTCGTTCTCCTTTTGGTCTGCTGCCGGCGGCCTAATAAGAACAACCCTGTTCTCCTTTTGGTCTGCTGCCGACATCATAATAAGAACACTTCCCGTTCTCCTTTTGGTCTGCTACCAACGTCATAATAAGAACACTTCCCGTTCTCCTTTTGGTATGCTGTCAGTGTCATAATAAGAACACTTCCCGCTCTCCTTTTGATCTGCTGCCAATGTCATAATAAGAACACTTCCCGTTCTCCTTTTGCTTGCTAACTGGCGGCTAAATAAGAACACCTACTAGGGTTTGTGTTGTTTTTGGTTAAAAGTGTAAATGGGAAAATACTACACTCCCTGATGGTTTAATGTGTACATGGGCCGGGCTAAAAGCCCTTGTTTTCTTTCTTGTTTTCTTTTTTTTAAGCCGGCCCAAAACCCTTTTCTTTTTTTTTCGCCTCGAATAAAATTATTTAACTTGCGTGTTCATTTTAAAAAAAAACCCGTCATATAAATATTTATCTGACTGAGATGAATACGAACGTAATATGGAATAATTATTTTCTGAATAAATAATTTCTTTACGGTCTTAATTAAACTGAGGCTGTGTAATCACTGTTAACGTTTTAATTATTTTATGTATAAAAAAATAATACATACGTAATATTTTCTGAACTTAATAACTATTTTCTGAATAATTATTTTATTGTAGTATTTAAATAGACTAAGACTGCGTGATTTACTGTTTACGTTTAAATAAGGTTAGAGCTGATACTACGCGTATTTAATATTCATGTATTTTAAATACGGGTTTTACACCTTCAGCATTGCTCAGGAGCGCGACGCACTGAAGGAGGAATTGAAGCAGGCTCAAAGCAACCTTGAAAATCAAGTTGTCGCTGCTGATGAAGAGTTGAGCAGGGTGGTCGCCAGCTGTGTGGAGAGAGTATGCCCCCCCCCCCCCTACTGAGCGCGACAGCTAGTCGTAGGTGGATTATCGGGCAAGGGCTGCGGCTTGCCGTAAGCGGGGCCCTTAACGCTCCACACCTATTGCAAGCCTTTGCTGGGGTTGTATCTGACGGGATCGACCGTGGTAGGCATGAAGGCATGATCCAAGCTGCGAAAATGATCACCAAAGGTGAGGATATCACCCGACATCCGTATCACAACCTCTCCGCAGCGGGGAAGATGACTGCGTCCATGGACGCCTTGGCAAACCTCCAACACCCTCTTCTGGACGAGCTTGAAGCCCTGAAAGACGCTCCCAATGAAACAATAATGTCTCAGCTGAGTGCTAACCCAACCCCTTTGACGCTGGCTACTTATGACTGCATATCCAAAGCTGTGTCAGGTGAGAAGCCGCTTGGTGAAGCTTTAGACACTCTTGCCGTCAAAGTTCAGGACGGGAAAGATGCTCGCGGGGAGGCTCTTCGTGCTTTGATTGAGGAAGGAAAGAAGGACCTAGAAGAATTCCTCCCCCCCATGTAACTTGTATGTTTGTAAACATTTGTATTTATATTTGTCCGTGTATGTACACGGCTAAGACATGCATGTAATAACTTGTCTTTTTATTTTAGAAGTCCGTGACAACCACGGCCATTTTGTTTGTTAATTTTGAAACTTGTGTATCTCATTGCAATCCAATGCCGCGTGACATATCACGTCTTACATACAAGTCTAATTTACTAGACATGCGACGTGCGTCTTTACTATGCGGAGCACCGTATGGCTATAGCATATGAAACTTACCCCAACGTCTTGTGAGTAAGGTGTCTAGTAAGGATACGTGATCCGTGCGGCTGGGGTTGCATCCCTCTTACGCGGCAAGTTGAATTAGTAGGTTCACTTAATCCTCTTACCCCACCTGGAGGCGTATGGTACATGTACGGTATTTTGAGAGAATGCATACGAAAGAAACATGGCATATTATAACACAAGTAAAATTCATACGGCTAACAAAGAATCTAACAAAGAGAAAAATAATTTGCACGAAACAGGCCGTGGAACTAGCTAGGCACCACGGCATTTTATTAGAACGTTTACATTTTTGTTTGAATAATGACGACAAGTCCTAAAAAAGTCCATAAAGGAAACTTAAACAAACATAAGAAAAACAAATAAGACAAATAACCCGCATGGCTCTTTATTAAGACCGCCTATAGCGAAGTATCCATGCGGGAGCCGTAGCTTTCAAAGATAGCACCTTTTTAAATTGGCGATGTTCCATGTGCGCTCTAGGTCGCGGCCATCCATATCGCGTAACTTGTACGCGCCTCGTCCCAAGGTTTCAGTGACTTCATACGGTCCTTCCCATTTAGGGCCCAGTTTTCCTGTATTTTCCACTCGACTTGCTTCGTTAGCACGATAGACGTAGTCTCCCGGTCGAAAAGAAACACCCTTGACCTTGGCGTCGTAATAAGCCTTCATCTTAGCCTTGGACTTAGCTTCATTGATGGCTGCTATTTCCCTTTTTTCTTCCAACAGATCTAGGTTGATTCGCAGTTGTTCATCGTTTGTGACGGCATTAACCTCCGCCGTGCGGATGGTAGGCATCCCTATTTCTGCTGGTATAACGGCTTCAGTGTCGTAAGCAAATGCAAACGGAGTATCTCCGTTGGCTGTTTTTATCATGGTTCTATATGCCCATAGTACGTGTGACAACTCATCAACCCATTTGCCCTGTCGCTCATCCAGCCGTGCCTTGATTCCATTTCCCAAGCTCCTATTTGCTCGTTCAACAAGGCCGTTCGTTTGTGGATGTTTAACAGATGCGAAGCGCCGTTTGATGTTCAACGATGCACACCAATCTTTGAATGGGTTGTCCGTGAACTGCTTGCCGTTGTCCGATATAATTTCTCCTGGTAGACCGAAACGGCATACGATGTGTTCCCACACAAACTTCTTGACCTGCTTACCCGTGATAGATTTTACTGCCTTGGCTTCTATCCATCGTGTAAAGTAATCCATTGCAACAATCAAGAATTTAACCCCTCCCGCAGCTACAGGAAATGGTCCTGCAATGTCAATTCCCCACTTGTAAAATGGCCACGGGGACGTGATAGGTGTAAGCTCCTGCTGCGGGTGCCGCGGTACTGGCCTATGCACTTGGCAATCATTGCACCTGCGAATCATGTCGCGCGCGTCTCTGTGCATAGTGGGCCAATAGTATCCTGTTCGTAAGGCTCGAGCTACCACGGATCGTGGGCCTGCATGCATGCCGCACAACCCTTCGTGTATGTCACTGATCACGTAGGCCGCCTGGCGTGGTCCAACACACCGCAGCCACGGCTGCAAGAAAGAGCGTTTGTAAAGGATGCCTTCCCGGAGTTCGAAATGTTGTGACTTCCTTTTAACGCGCCTTGCTGCTTTTTCCTCGTCTGGAAGGGTTTCATTAGTCAAATAGTTGATGATTGGGGTCATCCACGTAGGTCCCTCCTCTTCAACTATAGCAGTCACTTCCCCTTCCGTGATAGACTTTTCCTTGAGTATTTCCACCAAAACCTGTTTAGACAAGTGGGCGAAGCTCGTGGATGCGATCTTACTGAGAGCGTCCGCTTTCTTGTTCTCGCCCCTCGGCACCTGCTTGATGGAAAACTTACTGAAAGTCGCGATTAACGTCTTGACTTTTTCCAAATACCTGACCATGTTGTCCTCCTTAGCCACATACCCACCTAGAATATGGTTCGCGACAAGCCGTGATTCCACGTAGGCCTCAAGGTTGCGGACTCCCATTCTAGCGGCGATTTTTAAACCTGCAATTAATGCTTCATATTCCGCTTCGTTATTGGTGGCCGTGAACTCGAAACGGAGGGCGTACGTGAATTCCATTCCTTCTGGGTTTGTGAGGATGAGGCCTGCCCCAGACCCGTCTGTGCATGAGGATCCGTCCGTGAATAGCACCCAAGGTTCCGCTGGGACCTCCCCTTGCTTAACGATTGGTTCTTCCTCATCCGGCTTCTCGATCAGGAAATCTGCCAAGATCTGGCCTTTAACAGCCGTCCTTGGCCTGTAAGATATATTATGCCCTCCCAATAGGATGCTCCACTTCTCTAGTCTCCCTGCCACGTCTGGTTTAGATATAACCTGCTTAATTGGCTGATCCGTGATCACAACAATCGGGTGCGCCTGAAAGTACCGGCGCAACCGCTTTGTGGCAAATACTAGTGCTAGTACCAATTTTTCCATGGGGGAATAATTCAGCTCCGCCCCTTGTAATGTTCTACTTATAAAGTAGACCGGGGTCTGTATTGTGTCTCTATCCGTCATCAGTACCGCGCTTATTGCGCCATGAGTAGCTGAGAGATACATAACGAGTTCCTCCTTTGGCCGTGGAGCTACCAACATGGGGAGAGATGCGAGATGCTGCTTGAGTTGGCCAAAGGCTTCCTCAGCTTCCTTCGTCCAACGGAAGTCTCCCTTTCTAATACACTTCTTGAGTGTCTTAAATAGGGGTAAGGACTTCTCTGCGGATTTAGATAGAAATCTATTCAGTCCGACTAACTTCCCATTCAGGGACTGCACCTCCTTCCGTGTCTGCGGGGACGGTAGCCGTATCACTGCGTCCGTCTTCTCTGGACAAGGTCTGATGCCGTTTGGGTCAATCAAATATCCCAGGAACATTCCTTCTGTTGCACCAAACGTACATTTCTTTGGATTTAACTTCATGTTAATCCTTCTCAGCGTGTCGAATGTCTCCTGGACATCCCGGAGAAGTGCCTCCTCCGTGTGGCTTTTTATCACCAAGTCATCAACATATACTTCCAAGTTGCGTCCTATTTGTGATTCGAAAGCTTTATCCACCAACCGCTGATACGTAGCGCCTGCGTTCTTTAATCCGAACGGCATTTTCGTATAGCAATATACGCCCTGGCTTGTGTGGAACGCCGTTTTTTCTTCATCCTCCTCCGCCATCTGGATTTGGTGATACCCTTTATATGCATCCAAGAAGCATTTGAAAGGATATCCACATAAGGACTCTACTTTCCAGTCAATTTCTGGTAGCGGGTAACAGTCCTGTGGGCAGGCCTTGTTCAGATCCGTGAAATCCACGCACATGCGCCAACTTCCGTCATGCTTCTTGACCATGACCGGATTGGATAACCACTCGTGGTAGTATACCTCGCGCATGATGCCTGCGTCCACCAGCTTCCGCACTTCCTCCAGTATAACTTGACTTCGCTCGGGCGCCTGGCCGCGCTTCTTTTGCTTGATGGGTTGGTACCCTTGGCGGATCTGGAGTTTATGCTCTGCAATCGCGCGTGGCACACCCGTCATATGTTTTGGCTCCCATGCGAATATGTCCAGGTTTGCACTTAAAAGAGAACACATGGCCCTTTTGCCGCTATCTGAGAGCGCCCCTCCTATGGATACCTCCTGTTCCGGGTAGTCAGGGTGAATGGCCACCTTCCAATTGGGTGGTGGTGCTCCCTCCTTGGGTGGTACAGGTGGTTCCGGTGTTGTCACAGTGTGACACTCGGATGTTGGCACGACTGTGTTATAAATAGTAACGATTCCCCCATCAACGGGGAATTTAATCATTCCGTGTGCCGTAGAGGGTACTGCCCGGATGGCCAAAATGCCTGGTCTGCCTATGATTCCATTATAAGGAGAGTGTGAACGTATCACCATGAAGTTCATCCACGCTGTAGTGGAATGTTCCTCATTCCCAATGGTGACAAGCAAACGCAACTGCCCTATTGGCCAGATAGTATCTCCACTAAAGCCAGTAAGCGGCGACGTGGCCGGTACTAATTGGCTTCTTATTTTTGGGCATAACTGCACAAAGCAGTGTTCATACAACACCTCTGCTGACGACCCTCCATCCACATACATGCGACGAACATTGTGTGTTCCAATGCTTATCTCGATAGTGAGAGGCGCATCAACCACGTCACTTGCTGTAATGAGAGGGAATGAGATTTCCTTGCCGCGTGAAAATTTTTGGCCAATTTTCTGTCTCGTGCGGCGCTGTCTGGATTGGATCATGTATATGGTAGAAGGCTTGTCCTTTTGGGGATCCTTCTTATCATACTTCTTGTTGTTGTCCTTTCCGTCTTTCCAATCCTTAACTAGGTGCTTGAGTTTGCCTGATTTGATTAGCGACTCAATATGCTTCTTCAGCTGGATACACTCCTCCGTGCCGTGTCCTTTGTCATTATGGAACTCGCAGAAGCGACTTCCCTGCCGACGTTCCGGGGGTGTAGTCATTGGGGGAGGCCTTGGAAAATTCGCCCCTTCAGTCAACAAGATCTCCCGGTAGGACATCTTTAGGGGGGTGAACTTGTCGTCCGACCGTCCGCCTTTGCTCTGGCTCTTATAGTCCGAGCCCTTGTTATTGTTCTGGTTGCCCTGACCGCCCGACTGTCTCCGGGACTAGTCATTTGAGCGGTACCCATTTCTTCGGGATGGGTAGGCTGCGGCAACGGCTGTCTCTCCCTCTATGAAATTCCTAACTCTTTCCATGAGGTCATCATATTTCTCTGGACGCTTGTCATTGAGACGCCTGATCAGTTCTCTGTCTGTTATGGCGTGCATGTAGTCAGAGATTTTCAGGAGCTCTGGCATGGTTCTCGTGCGTGTGCACTCATCATTGAAGCGCTCAGTGAAGGCTTCTGTGGACTCCCCCGGCCGTTGCTTGACAGTTGCCAATGAAACCGGATCCCTATTATACTTCTTCCTTTGAGTATAATTGTTCTCGAACGCAGTGCGTAGTTCCGTGAAACTATCAATGCTCCGTGGGGGGAGTGCCTCGAACCAGTCACGAGCGTTTCCAATTAAGGTCGAATTGAACATTTGGCACCATATAGGCATGGGCCATCGCTCAATTTTAGCCTGAGTATCAAATATTTTGAGGTGATCGACAGGATCACCGGACCCATCATACGTCTTGATACATGCCGGCATGCGACGTTTAGTGTCCTCAGAGTAGTTCCGTATGCGGAGGGTAAACGGATCTTCCCTGGGATCCGCCCATGGTCGCGTAAGCCTAGGGTCATCCCATGGTTCACACCACGGACGCGAGAGGTCCTCTGCTTCCGTATCCCTATAGTAGGGGCCACCATAATACTCATCATTGTTTGGTGGTGGTGGCGTGCGCCTAGGCCGGCGGCGTTTGGGCGGATGGTCATCTGAATCCTCCCCAGACGGATCTGGGGACGGCGGTGGTGCCCCGCCTTTTGAGTAGGGACCACTTTTTTGAGACGAACCAGGAGCTTTCCTCCCTGTGTTCATTCTATCCCACACACTTGGGCGGCGTGTGGTTCTGGTCAGCTCTCGGTCTGGCCGCTCGGGTGAGCCATCCGACCTTTCTCCATCTTGAGATTGCGTTAATTCTTGAATGATGCGATCCCCTATGCGTTCAAACACATTCCGGGGTTGAGGGTTTTCCTCGAAGGTTCCCTGCTCTTGAGGCCGAGTCCTCCTCTTTCTCCGGTTTTGGGAAGGGGTGGATGGTCCACTGTCGCCAAAGTTGTGTCGGGCTTGGAGGTTCCTCCCCAGGCTCAATCTTGATGCGATCCCTGGGACGATCCTTTCAAAATTCTGAGTGAGAACTCGAGTAAGATCCTCCTCACTGATTGGTAGGGCTTCCACTTCCTCCTCCGTCGAAGGTCTGCGTGGTTCCTTGTTAGGAGGGTCTGGCGCATTCCCTGGGTCAGGGTTGTCCAAGGTTGAAGTGGGTGGGGGTGTCACCGAGATCGTGCTTGTCACCCCCAGGGTTGAAAACCACTACGGTTACCCAGCCCGCTCGCAGGGCGGTTGGGTGATTGGTTGGGGATGAGAATTCCTTCCCCTTGGGACTTCTGATTCCCAGGATTCACATTCCTGGGGTTAGTCGGCGGGTGTCCCTTCGTCATTGGAGATTTGAGATGAGATTTTGTTCTAGCTTAGTGTTACTTGTCCCACGGATGGCGCCAACTTGTTGATGCAAAAGTTGGTTGATCCTTGCTAGACCCGAATTAGGCTTAATTCGGGTTGGCTGGGTACCGGTTCCTGCACCAAGTGAATCTTCTGGTTGGGATCCTGCACACTAAACAACACGCGTTAAGCTTACCGTGGGAGGGTTTCCCACGATTAGACTCCGGCGTGAGAGTAAGTAATCGATTTAGGGTTATATGTGAGTTTAGAGTGAATTGTGATACCTTTGTGGAACCCTTGGGGGTTCCTTTTATAGGCAGTGAAACCCCAGTGGGCTTTCACTGATCCTTCGGCCCCAAGGAAGAGATAAGTACCAGAATTAGAATGATTGTTATCTTCTAATTCTGGCAATGAATATCTCTTCGTTTTAGGATTAAGATATGCCCAGACAGAATATTATTCTGTCTGATCTTATGTCGGCCGCCTTGGGCCGTGGGCCGCACACATGTGCGAGCACTGTTCACTCAAGCCCATAAGCCTGAGTGATATTTATCCACCCATCTGTGATGGGCCGGATACGGGTAGTACCCGTGGGCCGGGCTCATGACCCGGTTTGGGGACTATACGTCATCATAAATATGCCTCGAATCCTCAAAACTTCATTTCTACTAAAGTATTTGAATATTTGGTATCAACTTAAAAAAAAAAGTTTAAGATACATTCTCAAATGAGGTCCCTTTTTCCCACATAATAGAGTCAATAGATAGTTGATAAAATTCCAAACCGAGAGAAGTAGTGACATATTCCTGGAATTCATCGTGATATGGTTGAAAACAAGAAAAACATGGACTTTCAAGCCGGTAACTGATCTTAAGAGGCGAAGCACAAAAACATGGCATTGGTGAGCCTTGAACATACTCAAAGTAATTGTCTGTGGCCTGTGGGTCATGATTGAGTTGGACATGTGGTCGAGTTTCTGGCAATGGGACTTGTGACATCAAAAGAATCATCAAGGATACACTATGGGGTTAAATTGTCTAAACTAATCACTGCTAAAGTGAACCCTGAAAATGTTGTCTTTAATACATCCGGCAATTTCAACCCGTTCCTCAAAGATTGGGTCAGTTTAGGTAAAATTTCAGTGTGACTGGGTCAACTTGGGTCATGGCCATGCTGAATGACGGGTTCGATGGGTCGTTTTGAAGAATTTCGTGGAAACTTAATCGAGATTATTGTATTACTCTTGTGAATGCTTAATACCTTATATAGGCTTATGGGAGTCATATTTCCATAAAGTATGTGTTTCATTCGGAAAAACAAGTTACTCTATTTAAATTCCACTTCCTGTTTGTGTAGGAAATTTGTGTGTGAATGATTATGATAACCAAACGTTCGTAACTGTGATAAAGCAGTTATTTATCAACCGTCATGTTGGTTATAACAGATGCAACTGTTGGGTTTTTAGGCAGGAAACGTTAATACCGTTTAATAACAATCGTTTAGGTTTTGGGGCGCTGCCCCTTGACCCCCGCATCTTGGTCGTGGCGATATCAAGCTAACTTTGACGAGTGTGCACTCCAAACCTCCTAACTTGTCTTTAGCTAAACTTGTCTAAGGCCATTGGTCTCTAAGTAAAACACAATTACACAAAATACATGTGATAACACTAAAATTACCAACATTCCTCCCCCATTTGAGTATAATCCTTGATTTACTAAAATACACAAAAAGAACCAAACTCATGCATAATGAAAATGTCACGAAGATTGAATTTTCACTTAGTATATTATGCATTCCATAAATTCGAAAATCAGGGTGTCACTAAGGATTGAACCCTTCAATTCATATGAATACCCGAAGATAATATACACATAAGTTACTTAAACATTCTAAAGTTTATAACTTGACACTATTACAAGCCATGTGTCCATATCCTTTAATGAGCATATAGAAACCCAGTCCAAAGCTTCCTGAAGCGGCAAAACTCCGTGCTCACATAGGTAGTTCTTTTATTCTTGCACCTGCACATGCAATTTTTCAAAAGAACTATTAAGAAGTTAAACTTCAACCTAACATAATCTGCAGAACCGAGCACATACCTTGGGATGATTATATGATTGTGCTCCAATTACTAACAATGAGCTTTCCACATTGAATTCAGCCCTGTTGTCCCTAATATATGATGATATAATACGAATTTATGAAGAAAGAAAGGTAGATATGAGATGAATTTTAGAGAGAGAAAGTAGTGAGAGAAAGTAGAGAGAAATGGTTGGAGAAACTAGGTGATATTAGATTGAGAGAAAATGAAATGACCAACACCCTTCTAACATGCTAGGAAGGGTTTATATAGCCTTTGTTTACATGTAGCTTAATGGGCTATATGATCATAGGCCGGGCTTTCCTTTTGGGATTTGGTTACTTATGAATGAACCTTAGCTTAAAGTTAAGCCCGTAATACACGACTAACAAACTACCTATTACAACGTTCTAAAATACGATACATAATAAACATATGACCGAGCATTCTTGTTTGACTCAATATTTTGAGGCTAACAATCTCCCCCAATGAGAGGTCATAAACCTTGGTCATTTAGGAAATTTGTGGAGATTACTAATCTCGCCATAAATGAGTCTTGAACGTGTAATCGTAGTCTTGTTCCTTCATGTTGTGATCTTTGAGCCTTTGTCGTTGTCTTTCGACTTTGTCTTTTGATCTTGAGATCTTCAAATCATCCTTGACTTGTCTTTGCCATCTTACGATCTTGTGTCTTCATCCACATGCTCACACTATTAATTGTTGAATATGTCTTTAGGCATGAGAATGTGGTTTTGAATCTTTGACATTGCTGAGTACACCGTAACGCCACCTTCTCGAGACAAAACATAGATACGGACTGAATGGCTTTGACATTCGTCCTAAATCGGTAGCGTTTTACTTCCGGTCGGTGAAGACCGTTATACGATATTAAATACCGTACCTGTGATAGGTAGATTCAATTAAGAATCTCCTTGACAGGGTTTCGCGGCTGTACTAGCCGTTCTCTTTACTCGACCGTCTCAAAGCAAGACTGCGAACATAAAGAGTGAATCAATTGGATAAATATCCGCTTGATTAAAGTCGTCAATTCAAATTCCTGGAACAAGTTTGATTCATTAAGAATCTTACCATTGTTGCTTTCCAGTTGACACAAGTTTGATTCATAAGAATCTCACAAGTCACCTACCGTAACGCTGTTTGATGTTGACGTTAGAAGGATTTCCATTCGTCACTGTGAATATTAATGAATATCACTCTGAATGTTCTGGCAAGACCATAAAGATATTGCGTAGAAACCTGAAACGAGTTTGAATCAATTCAGAATCAAACCGTTGTTACTTTTCAGTTTTACACATGTTCAATTCATAAAGAATCTTGCATATGACCTACAGTAGTGCTGTTTGATGTTAACACTGGAAGGATTTCCACTCATCATTGTGAATACTAAGTAGTATCACTCTGAGTGTTCTAGCAATATCACAAGGATATAGAGTAGGACTCTCTTGATCTTCATCCGTGTGTCCTAACGAGATTTGATTGATCTCTTGGCTCTAGACTCTATTTGTGCACTTTTAGTGGTCGAAGGCTGGAGCAGATGCCACCTATTCAATATCAACTATCTCGGAGTGGGAAAGTCAATAGAAATCGTGTTGATCTCCGTGACAATAAAACAAACTTCTTTTGAGAGAAGTCTGAGTAGCTAGGAAAGGGTTTTGCTTCACATCACTGGGTCCATGATGAGTTTGTCTTCATGATGAGTTGACCCGGTTTCTGCCTAAGTTGTATGGAGGGCTTCTTTCTTTACACCCTTTTTCCTTACATTTCTTTTTCATTCTTCAACCCCTTCAATGCTTACCAAGACATCATTACTAGCACATTGTTGTGATTGTTCCAGTGCTAGCATCAGTACTTAGTCGGCATTCAGCTACGTTCACATTCTACTCCATCTTTCCTAAGGACTTCTAATAATCTATTGGATTGTCCCTGGGAAGATCCCTCCGGTTCTGGTTGGATCATAGGACTTAAACCTAACCACCCTTTTGACACCAATAACGTCGTGAATTAAAGATGTTGTGGGTATTTGATCGTAACCATGAAAACCACTTTAAATTCTAACAAAGTGTTTGAAAAACATTTAACACCTTGCTAGTTTTGTCGTTTCAGAAATGCTCCCCCTTCACATGTGCGTCGATAATCGAAAGTGTTTCGCACATGTAGGTAAGAGTTAAAGTGCTTGAGTCTTATATAATATCACATTTTAATCACATTTTCTCCCCCTATCTTTATTATATAAAATCTTTTGATATTAGAGATACCAAATTTGATTAAAATATATTTTGAAAAATAGTCTTGAAAATTCCGGGAGAAAGATGTGTTAATCTTTTGCATGAAGTTAAAATGCTCCCCTAAAAAATTGATCCAATTGAATTGTCATTGTGAGGATTTGATCCACATTTCATTTTTTGAGGATGGGAGTTTGTTGAACACACAATTTTTGAAAGATTTTGAATAATCATCGAGAAATTCTTGAAAAAATTGTGTTCAACGCTTTTTGAAAAATCCTATTTCTTTTTGTCGAAGAGGTTTTTCTAAAGCATAAACTTGAGTTCATAGACTTTGAATGTCTTGACGAATCCACTCAAGTGTAAGAATATTTCTCTTCTTTTGCTGAGGGTAAGGGAACTAAATCGTACACTCCCCCGTGAATATCGATCTGGGTTGCAATCTGAAAGTGATTACAAGCCATTGTGTTGAGCTCAAAACATGGAATGTTTTGTGACAAGCTCAACCCGTGATAGATTGCTCTACCCGTTGTTTGGAAATATTGTCCAAAATAGACAATTTCCTCTATTAAAAGAAGAAATGACATGTTTTGAAAAATATTTACAACTTTCATTCGAGCTTTATGTACACACCCGTGTCGTTATTGAGCGATATTTCTAGGCACGTCCATATTATCGATATTGAAAGACATGTCGAGAAGAATATTTTTGGATTATCAAAGATTTTTTAATTTTGTATTTGCTTATTTCATTAATATTTACAAGTAGATGTTTGATAGATGAATCAAGCAGGCTTCTTTTCCAAAACCTCCAGTTCTGCTGGAGTCAAACATCTCATACCAATTTGCCTAACTAGATACGCAAACCTCTCTTTCGAAAGAGATTTTGTAAACAAGTCAGCTAATTGGTAATCAGTTCCAACAAAGTATAATTCAACAATACCCTTTTCAACTTGTTCCTTAATGAAGTGATATCTGACATCAATATGCTTCGTGCGGGAATGCTGTACCGGATTACAGGAGATGGCTATGGCAGACTTTGAGTCACAGTACATAGGTACTTTATCAAAGT
The DNA here is from genome assembly GCA_025667525.1 of Glebionis coronaria. Taxonomy (NCBI): domain Eukaryota; kingdom Viridiplantae; phylum Streptophyta; class Magnoliopsida; order Asterales; family Asteraceae; genus Glebionis; species Glebionis coronaria. The sequence goes on from CM046874.1 coordinate 179,201,696, forward strand.
GGAAGCCATAATCCGTGAGTTGTGTTCTCATCCAAAGAACTTGAGCACAACACGCAGATAGAGATACATACTCCGCTTCGGCTGATGATAAAGATGTGCAATCCTGCTTCTTGGAAGACCATCCCACAAGCTTATCTTGACCTAGAATATATGCACCACCAGAAGTACTTTTTCGTGTATCAAGACACCCTGCATGATCAGAATCTGAATAGGCCGTTAGAAAGAAACCGGTTTCCCTCAGATACCAGAGTCCCAAATGAATGGTATTCTTTAGGTACCGAAATATCCGTTTAACCTCCTTGAGGTGCTTTTCAGTGGGTCGTGCTTGATATCATGCACAATAACACGTAGCATGATGAATATCAGGTCTGCTTGCTGTCAAATACATGAGGGACCCGATCATGGAACGATATCTCGTTTGATCTATGGGTAATCCCTCCAAGTCAGCATCTAGCGATGTGGTTGATAATGGTGTCCCAACGGGGTCACATGATGTCATACCATGCTTTGTGATTATCTCTTGACAATACTTAGCTTGGTTAATGAAGATACCACTTGGGGATTGGTGAACTTGAATTCCTAGAAAGAATTTTAGTTCGTCTATCATAGACATTTCAAATCTGCTGTGCATTACTTTTTCAAACCATTTTGAAAGTTTTGGGTTTGTAGACCCGAAAATAATGTCATCAACATAAATCTGCACAAGTAGAATGTCATCCCCATATTTATAAGTGAACAAATTTAGATCAATGGAACCTTTTGAGAAACCTTTGGAGACCAGAAATTTCGCAAGCTCGTCGTACCACGCCCTTGAAGCTTGCTTGAGTCAATAAAGTGCTTTGTGGAGACGATACACCTTGTCAGGATAATGAGGATTGACGAATCCTTCTGGCTGTGTGACATAGACTTCTTCTTTCAAAGGACCGTTAAGAAACGCCGTCTTTACGTCCATTTGATAGACAATGAATCATGCCCGCTTCCATTCGAGCTACTGGTGCAAATGATTCTTCAAAATCAATACCCTCTTTCTGTCCATACCCTTTAGCCACTAGCCTAGATTTATTCTTGATGATCGTGTTCTCTTCATCCATCTTGTTTTTCCAGATCCATCGAAGATTTAATGGAATTACATCGTATGGTCTGTCAACAAGTTCCTAGACTTTAAGTCTTTCAAATTGTTAAAGCTCATCCGTCATCGATTCAATCCAAGCGTGATCAGCCATGGCTTCTTTGATGTTTTTCGGTTCAGCTGAACTCACGGCGAGTGCGAACATACAAACATCACCATCGGTGTGAAGCTATCGTCTTGTACGAACGGGCTGTGAAGGGTTTCCAATTACATGAACCAAAGGATGATTTCGGGTCCAATGATGTGTTGAAGGATGTCATTGATAGAACGTATGCATATTTGACGGATCAACATGGCGAGTAGAAGACTCTCCAGTTTCGTATACCGGTGTACCGAATGGGTTGATAAATTCGTCTTCGTCAGATAATGCATCGTCTGCTTGATTTGTGTTATCTGGAGCAATGACAGTAGTTGTGGATGTTGTAGGATCGATTGTTGATGTGATATTGTGAGGAGGTAATTCTGCAGCAACCCGTGTTGAAGTAGACGAAGTTGTATCCATTTGTTGACGATGATCGGTATCATCATTCTTATCATGAGTGACAGCAGAAGACTTCGATACAACTTGTTTCTCCCACGTGATATATTCATCATACATTGGTCCATATAACATTTCCAACTCTTCAATTGTCGTGTCAACTGTCATATCAGCTCTAGGAACATTTTCTGGAACCAGCGTTGAACTTGACGGTTCATTGTTGTGGTCTTGAGTTCCGAGTTCCGTGCGATTGTGAATGGAAGTCGTTTGTCGTTGTGGATCGGGACTTAAACTGTTTTGTTCAAGTGCCATTTTTTGTAATTCATCAAATCGAATGTGAATGGTCTCGACAATCAATTTTGTTCTCTTGTTGTATACTCTATATCCCTTAGACTGAGTTGCATATCCCACGAGAATACATGCATCACCTTTCTCTTTCAGCTTATCCAAATTTTCACCATCTCGATTGTAACAAGTACATCCAAAAACATGAAGGTGTTTGAGTGAAGGTTTTCAATCATGAATTATGTGATATGATGTCTTTTCGTGTCTTGGGATAATTAAGGAACGGTTTTGTGTGTAGCATGCGGTTGACACGACTTCGGCCCAAAAGTATAGTGGAAGTTTTGAAACGGATAATAATGTTCGAGCAGCCTCAACTAAAGTACAGTTTCGTCTTTCAACAACGCCGTTTTGTTCGGGAGTTCGAGCAATAGATGTTTCATGTTCAATTCCTTCGGCTTCAAAATAGTTTCTCAGTTTTGAATTCAAAAATTATGTACCTCTGTCAGTACGAACCACTTTGACTTGAGCTTGAAGACCACGTTGTATCAGTTTAAGAAAGCTGATGAGAACTTCGGGTGTTTCATCCTTGGACCTCAAGAAGCGAGTCCGTGTGTACCTTGAGTAATCAACGATAATTACCAGAATATATTTCTTTCCATTGATACTATGAACACGCATGGGACCACACAGATCCATATGAAGAAGACCTAACCGTCCTTTAGAGCTTGGTGTAGTCTTCGTTTTGAAGCTACTTCGTTTAGCTTTACAAAGCTCACAAGAAGAACAAAGGTGATCTTTGATGAATTTCAAACTTGGAAGGCCTCTCACAATATCTTTTTTGGAAAGCAAGTTGATGGTATCAAAATTAATATGAGATAAACGTTGATGCCATAACCATGCCTGAGTCGTTGAAGCTTTAGCCATGAAGCAAATTGGAGTTGATGAAGTTGTGTCTTGAAGTGAAATTGTGTAAAGATCAGTACCCCGTGTACCGGTAAGTAAGTCATTCCCATCATAATCACGAACAAAACATGTCTTCTTTCTGAAAGCAACCTCCAAATCCGCATCACAGAATTGACCAACCGAGAAAAGATTGTGATTGAGCCCTTCGACGTAGTATACCCATTGGCGTGCATCCAGTAGGAATTGAAGAATCGCGAACATAAGACCTTTTGATTGTAATATTCCCCTGAACCAAATCTCCATATCCTAGGATCGGTGCAAATTGATCATTTCCGAATCGGACCGTACCCAGGAACTTCTCCACGAAGTTAATTAGAAGCTTGAGATTCCCCGTCATGTGCTTCGTGCATCCGGAGTCCAGTATGAAGAGAATTATTTGTATCACCTACAGAAGAGTTAGAACACGATGGAGCATTTGCTAAATTGGATACCACAGTAGTTGTGATAGTAGAATCATTAGTGTCCTTATCAACATTTAAAGGCAAACTAACACTCGTTTTCACATTTTATGTCCTAGCTTTCGGCATCCATTTATATCCTGGAGGACATTGATTAGCAAACCACCATTTCCAAGACTTGCTAGCAGACTCATATAATTCCTTAATTTTGCTTCTAGGGTTCTTAGTGGTGGAGTCAGATGCATTACTTTTCTTAGTGGGGGTTGCACCAGAATGGTTCACTTTGCGTTTGGGTTTTCTAGCACTAATAGGCATCGCAGTTTGCTTCTTAGTTCTAGTATCTACGCCTTTGACTTTATTCGAAACACACATAGCATGATTAGCATTAGCACACTTTCTATATTTCACACAAACAAACTTAACATTCAAAGCATTCAAAGTCGGATCATTCAAATCGTCATTACACGCGGTTACAGACGTTTTATTCTTAGAAACATTGAAAATCCTAGGGTGGTCTTCTACAGTCTTCATCTTCCCTTGAATTTTGTTTTGCCAAACCTTTTCATTCATGCGAGTGCTCTTAAGCTGAGGCCGGCTAACACTATCAGTGGGGATTACTCCTGTAGTAAAAGACACACGTCTATTAGTGTTTCTAGAAGTCTGAGGTGATTAACTTTCTTTGTTTTGTGTAGGTTTAGTGGCCAATCTATACATCCCTGGTTTAATCACATTATTGTGCTTAACGCTTGGTGCTATGACATTTCTTATGGGTTGATTCTGTGGTAACCTTTCCTTTCCATCCATCTTGGGGGCAAACACAGGTTTTACAAACGAGGAATTTGATAAAGCAGATGGTTTTCCCAAGATAGAGGATCTATTCACTTTAGAGGCATTGGGTTGTCTAACAACAGGTTTCTTAACGCTAGATTCCACAACTTTCCCACCCATCTTAGCAACGAGTTTATGCAACTCTGCTATCGCTGTTTCCCTGTCTTGTAACTGATCTTTCAACCCTTTAATTTCCAAATTCAGCTCATTCATTTCTCGAAACGTTGTGGAAAGTTTTTCTTGCAAGTTATTATCATGTGGAAAACTACCAACGTCTTTTTGCAAAGCAAGTTCAAGAAAATGACAATGTTTTTGAAGAAAATCAGTTTTGTGTTGAAGTAACTCAAAAGCCTTTTTATCAACATTTTCTTTACATTTCGAAAGCTCAAGTTCAAGACGCTCACATTCTTTGATTTTATCAAGATATTTGCATGCAATATCAGAATATTCATCGATATCAGCACAAGATTGAAGAGTAACACACAAAATATCTTTGGATAGACATTTTCTAAGAGTAAATCATATTCATCTGAAAAAACGGACTTGTCCATTTGAAGATCGTCAATTTCTTTCTCAATAGACTCAACATATTTTAAATCATCAAACATTTCAGATCGAATTAATCTTTCGAATTCAAGCATATTTTCTTTTAATGTGGTCGTGTTCGGTATTAAGATTTGTTTGATAAGCACAGTTATATCTTGAGGAATTGGTTTTTTCCACTCGTCATTTTCACGTTGTTTCCATTCATTGTCAACAATGGATTTAATATTATCAATGTAATGTTGTAGAAAACCAAATGTCTGCCTACTCTTGCTTTTAGAAGCATCAAGAGGCAAGTAGTTGATGAACTTAGAAACGTTTGTTTTCTTAGTAGCAAAAGCTTTCTTCCATTGAATTCTTTGTTGTTTGCATTCTAAAAATAATTCCTCACGAGACTTTTGTTTTTTTGTAGTGAAAAGACCATATAGACTATTCTCATAAGCATAATTGTATGGTTTCACAAACTCTTTATTGACCGGTGATCTACTCTCCTCTTCCCAAAGGGATGTCTCATCATAACCAAGAGGATATTCGGGATCGGTCCATTCGGACTCATCCATATAAAGGCGCGGGTTCGCAGCTTGAGCTTGGGCAAGATAATCAGGACTTGCAAAGCTAGCTTGACCCTTAACCATAGACGGAGGTGTTATCATTCTTACGGTTTGAATAGAGTCATGCGTTTTATAAACAACTTTCTTCAAAAAACCGACTTGTTTTTCTAGTTTCGTTACTTTTTCAGTATCTTTTTCATGTCGACTTTTGAAATCTTGTTTTAACGTTTCAACCTCTTGTTTCTTAACATCAAGAGTTTTAGCAGACTCTGTGTTATCCTTCGAAAGCCGTTGTTCAAGTTCGATAACTTTGGTGGTAGCAAGGTACGTTTTTTGACGTTCATCCATTAATAAAACATTAAATTGACGTTTCTCTTTGGTTAATAACTCAAGAGTTTCGTTGTATTTCTTTTCAAGATCGCCCTTTTGACTTTTTAACGCACTACCCTTGTACCCCTCAAGCTCTTTTGTTTTCTGAAGAAGCTCATCTTTATAGCTTTCAATGGTCTCACTAGATGTAATTAGTGCGGCTTTGCATTCTTCAAAATTTTGAGTGAGCACTGCGTTTGCCTTCTTTAATTGCTTTTGACTTTTTCTAGTTTCATTGACATCTTTTTGTAAACTAGCAATTAAATTAGCAAGCGCGACACGCTCCTCATCATCATACTCATTTGCATGTTGATCATCCTCAAACTCATTATTGCACATGTCTGATGAATCGGGTATGGTATTGCTATCAACCTTTTCCGTCTTACATGTGTCATTAATGGCGTTGGGTAGCTCACTATGCTCATGAGTATCACCAAACATATTATATTCATCAGTGGTGTGTACCTTATCGAGTCGCTCAGTGTCAAAGATAGGTCCATTGTCATCTTCAGTGACGTTGAGAACTTCGTCAACCTTTGCCATGTACGAGTAATTTGCTTCTAATTCTTGGTCGGAGGCTTCATCATCAGTATCATCAAGCATTTCTCCTTCCTCAGCCGACAATTTGACCCCTACTTCCATCTTCTTGCATAAAAACATCTTCTCTTTATGATAGCTAGGGTCCCTAACCCGTTTCGGCTTTCTGCATTCCTTTGCCATATGCCCATAACCTTGGCAATTATAACACTGAATCCCACTTTGTTGAACCACTTGCGTTCCAACAGTTTCCCTATTCCCACTAGCAGCAGCAATCCTCTGAGTATCATACTTGGCAGTTTTTCGATCATACCTTGCAGAACCCTCAACATGTGTTGGATTATGTCGATCATACCTAGAAGGACTTTCAGCACGCCGACGTGTGTCATACCTTGAAGGGTTCTCAACATATTGGTTCTTTGTGTTGGATGATGTTCGAAGATTTTTGTTTGTGGGTTTGAAGATTTTCTTGTAAGTCTTCATAATGAAAGCAATTTGTTGTTTCATTTCCTGATTCTTCTGAGCTTGATCTTCATCAGTATCCTCTTCAGATGATGATTCAGATGGTGGTGATGGTGCTCTTGGTTCTTTGTCGCGTGATCTTGTGAAGGATGAGGACTTGGATGATGTGGAATATCGTGGCAAGGATGATTGAATGGAGTGTGACTTTAATGTACGAGATCGATGATCTTGAGTGGTAGACACTAGAGCAAGTGGATTAGCCGTCTTTGCAACTCGTTCAGCTCGAATTTCATTTGCCTCATGCTGAAATTGTTTCAAGATATCAAAGAGAATGTGATAGTTTATTGTCTAACTGCTTCTGTTGTTTCACCAAAGTAACAAAACGTGTCCACTCTGGTTGAAGTTGCTGAAGAAATTGCACATTGACTTGCATGGTGGAGACCTCCAGGTTGTTTTTTGTCATGTCGTTCATCATCTTGTAGAATCGTGAATAATAAGACTCAATTGATTCTCCATCCAATGCAGTAAACTTACCAAAATTCCAAAACAAGTTTGTTTTAACATCTTGCTTGTTGAGTGATTCTCCTTGTTGCAAGCGTTCAATAGCCGTCCATATTTCTTGTGCCGTAGGACATGCATCAACCGTGGAATAAATATCATCTCCAATTCCACTTAGAATCATACAGATCGCTTCTTTTTCTGCATCATACCAAGCACGCTTCTCTGGTGTAAGATCAGATAACGTTTCTTTTCTTGTGGTTGCGGGTACTTCTGTGGTAGTGTCAGTGGCTGGTGTATGAGGAACAGTGATATCGGAGAAAACATATGGTCCATTGTTAATACATTGCCTCAATGCATCACCATTAGGTCTAGTATCAAGATAACGAAGAAAACGTGATTGCCACTGAGCATATCGACCGGCCACAAGCATTGGTGGTCTCTCTTTGTTACCCGCCACCATTATGTTGTTGTTCGTCACACGATATTCTGCAGTAGAATCCATCTCAAAATTCTCTAAAATGATGAAGTGAATATGGATCTTAAGTAGATATGATGTGATTGAGTTATTGTTGAAATTTCAAAAAATGCTATTTTTTCTCAGTCTGACGATAAATTCCTCAGTCCGACAAAACGGTAAACCAAAAAATTTTGTATCGCCAAATTTTGAAATTGAGATAGAAATGTCCTAAAACTAGTATGGAAAAAGTTTGGAAAAAGTTTTTTTTTTTTTTATCTTTGTGTAAACGATATTCCGAAACTAGTCTAGATGGTGGCTAAGTCTAAAAAATACTCAAACAAAATTTAGCTAAACATGTCATCGGAATGTCCATCAGAATGTACCATCGGAATGTCCATCGGAATTTCGGCTGTCGGAATGCTTAGATCGCAATGCACTGTCGGAATGTTTAGATCGAAATATGGCTTAGATCGCAATGAACTGTCGGAATGTTTAGATTGGAATGTCCTTCTGTCTGAATGCTTATATCGCAATGTATACCTGTCGGAATCCCAGATCGCAATGTACCGTTGGAATGTTTAGATCGGAATATGGCTGAAACAAATTTGGCAGAGTAACGACTCAAAATTCCTTAAAAACCATCGGAATCCCAGATCGCAATGCACGATCGGAATGTCGCGTCGGAATAAGGTATTGTAATCCAGTGATCGCAAAGTAGAACCAAAAGGTTATTTCGATCAAACCACAAACACTTGTACTTTCCAATGGACACCTTTGCTAGAATTTCAGAATGATGAAAACCCAAGAATTTTTGAATGTTTGTTCCAAGAAAGTTTGTGTTTTTAACCAAAACCAAGATACCAAAATCATTACAACACTATTGAAGAAGGTATATGACTTGAAATCATAAACAAACACAACAAAAAAAATCTTGAATTCGTGGAAGAAATAAGGATCAAATCAAATAAATCAAGTGAAAACACAACAACCAATCACAAAACTACCCCATGGCGATTGATACCAATTGTTGTCCCTAATATATGATGATATAATACGAATTTATGAAGAAAGAAAGGTAGATATGAGATGAATTTTAGAAAGAGAAAGTAGTGAGAGAAAGTAGAGAGAAATGGTTAGAGAAACTAGGTGATATTAGATTGAGAGAAAATGAAATGACCAACACCCTTCCTAACATGCTAGGAAGGGTTTATATAGCCTTTGCTTACATGTAGCTTAATGGGCTATATGATCATGGGCCGGGCTTTCCTTTTGGGCTTTGGTTACTTATGAATGAACCTTAGCTTAAAGTTAAGCCCGTAATACACGACTAACAAACTACCTATTACAACGTTCTAAAATACGATACATAATAAACATATGACCGAGAATTCTTGTTTGACTCAATATTTTGAGGCTAACAAGCTCCTAGCGTTAGCTAGAAGGGAATTAGGTATCTCATCATTAGAAATTTTGATGGACTCTAAACCCACCCCCATAGCCGACTTATGCACTAAGTCTCGGGCTAAAACTTTTGTCCATTGATATCACTCTAGTTGTAATGAGCTCACGAACCATACTATGTCTAACACCTAAGTGTCTAGACTTTACATTGTATATTTGACAATATGCCTTAGCCAAAGTGGCTTCACTACCACAATAAATAGAAATAGGAGAAATTGGTTTTGGCCACAACGGAATCTCATATATCAGATTCCTCAACCAATCTGCCTCTTTACCAGCCGCATCTAAAGGAACAAACTCAACTTCCATTGTTGAGTCAGTAATACAAGTTTGCTTCTTTGAAGCACATGAGATGGCGCCTCCACCAAGCAAAAATACCCAACCAGTTGTAGAAGTATGATCTTCTGAATTAGTTATCCAACTAGCATCAGAATATCCTTCTAAAATGGAAGGAAACCCAACATAATACAAACCATAATCCATGGTTTTCTTCAAGTACTTGAATACTCGCATTACAGCATGCTAGTGATGAGTACTAGGATTACTAGTGTACCTACTCAATTTTCCCACTTCATATGCAATATTTGGTCTTGTTATTGTCATAGCATACATCAAGCAACCAATTGCTCTTGAGTACTCAAGTTGATTTACAGCCTTGCCTGTATTAGGCATAAGTTTGATGGTAGGATCCAGAGGAGTGCTAACTGGACAACAATTATCACATTTAAACTTCTTAAGTATTTTCTCAATGTAATGTGATTAAGTGATCATAATACCCTTGTCTACCCGTTTGATCCTTATACCAAGGATCACATCAGCCTCCCCCATGTCCTTCATGGAGAAACTAGATGACAAAAACTCTTTGGTTTTATCAACTTTATCTTGATCAGTTCCAAAGATCAGCATGTCATCAACATACAAGCAAATGATAACTCCTTTACCAGATTTATCAAATTTGTAGTATTCACACTTATCAGACTGGTTTAGTACAAACCCACTAGACAAGACAACCTCATCAAATTTTTGATGTCACTGTTTTGGTGCCTGTTTGAGTCCATATAATGATTTAACTAATTTACACACCTTATGCTCATTTCCAGGCGTAACAAATCCTTCTGGTTGCTTCATATATACCTCCTCTTCAAAATCACCATTCAAGAATGCTGTTTTGACATCAGCTTGATGGATCACTAGATTATAAGTAGATGCCAAAGCAGTCAATAATCTAATAGTGGATATACAAGCAACAGGAGCATAAGTATCAAAATAATCGACACCTTCCTTTTGTCTAAAGCCTTGGATAACCAATCTAGCTTTAAACTTGTCGATGGTTCCATCAACCTTCATCTTCCTTTTGAAGATCCATTTGCAACTCAAAGGTTTGCAACCTGGTGGTAAATCAGATAAGATCAATGTATTTTTTCCATAATTGAATCCATCTCATTATTAATTGCTTCTTTCTAGAACGCAACATCACGAGACTGCATAGCTTCATCAAACGTTCTTGGATCCTCTTCTATACTATAACAGTAAGAAGACTGAGGTCCAATCTCATCTCTAGATTCCTTAACTAAGTATAGTTGAAAATCAGATCTGAATGATTTAGCTACCCGAGCTCTATTACTCTTACGAATTGTTGGAGTTTCAATTGGAGTTTCTCCAATTTGATCTTCACTTGAACTTGGTATCAAACTTTTAGGTCTATGTATTGAAGTGAATCGTTTTTCATCAAACATTGCATCTCGTGACTCTATAAACGAGTTAACGGATATATATTCATTAGGTTCTATTACATAGAATCTATATGTCTTGGAATGCTCAGCATATCCAATAAAGATGCAATCAATACCTTTTTCACCCAAAATTTTTCCTCTTGGGTTCTGGGAGTCTCACAACAGCCCTAAAACCCCAAACTCGTAAATATGACAAGTTAGGTATTTTTTGTACCAAAGTTCATATGGATTAACCTTGTTCCTTTTATTAGGAACTATATTAAGTAAATAGCAAGCCGTCAACATGGCTTCTCCCCAAAATCCTTCACTTAAACCCGAGTAGGATAACATGGAATTAACCATTTTTTTAAGAGCCCTGTTTTTCCTTTCGGAACACCATTTTGTTGTGGTGTATAAGGTGTCGTAGTCTCATGTATGATGCCTACAGATTGAAAATAACTAGGATCATAATATTCACCACCTCTATCCGTGCGTAAAGTTTTAATTAAAACATTTTGTTGTAACTCAACCTCAGTTTTATAGATTTTAAATTTATCTAAGGCTTCATCTCAACCTCAATGGGTCGTTTTGAAGAATTTCGTGGAAACTTAATCGAGATTATTGTATTACTCTTTGTTAATGCTGAATACCTTAAATAAGCTTATGGGAGTCATATTTCCATAAAGTATGTGTTTCATTCGGAAAAACAAGTTACTCTATTTAAATTCCACTTCCTGTTTGTGTAGGAAATTTGTGTGTGAATGGTTATGATAACCAAACGTTTGTAACTGTGATAAAGCAGTTATTGACCAACCGTCATGTCGGTTATAACAGATGCAACTGTTGGGTTTTTAGGCAGGAAACATTAATACCGTTTAGGAAAAATCGTTTAGGTTTTGGGGCGCTGCCCCAAACCCCGCGAGGGGCGCTTCCCCTTGACCCCGCAAGGGGGCGCGGCCACCTTGACCCCCGCATCTTGGTCGTGTTGATATCAAGCTAACTTTGACGAGTGTGCACTCCTCACCTCCTAACCCGTCTTTAGCTAAACTTGTCTAAGGCCATTGGTCTCTAAGTAAAACACAATTACACAAAATACATGTGATAACAAAAATTACCAACAATTTGTTTTTTGGTTTCTGTAATTTAAGTTAACTTCTGTTGAGAGTATACACTTGTATACCTGTTATATCCTAACACTTGTTCACAGAGACTAGACTTGTCTATTGTCTATCCTAAAAGGTAAGTAAAAGTAAGTTGGTTTAGTCTTTTCCATATTTGCAAGTGTGTTATATTGAAGGGACTAAAGACAGCAATATTGGAGGAATTGGGAGTGCAATATTGGAAGAGTTGAGGCATGGCTTAGCAAAGTAGTATATATATAATGTTTTAGCTGTTAGGTAGATAAATCATCCATTCGTCTCACTTGTTTACACATAGTTGACTCGTTTTTCTCTCTAGTTGTATTCGTTTGGTATTGATCTCAATCTGTGAGATCTTGTTACTTTTTCTTTCAGTTGTATTCGTATGATCACAAACCCAAATATTACATTTGAAGTAATAGTCTGAGGCAGTTAATAAGAAAATGGGGTGGTTGGTTGAATTAGTTTTGGTGTTAATCTTGATCTTTGTATAATTTTCCACATGGTATCATAGCCTGGTTGGCTTTGATACAAAGATCTTGATCTTTTAAAAAAATTAGGTTTTTCAAAAATTGGGGTTTTTTCTGAATTAAGTGTTTTTTGGGGTTCTTTTTAATAGAATCATAAGATTCTTGATATTAATTAGGCGGATTCGTGTTTAATTGGAGTTTCCCTAAAAATTAGGGTTTGCTATTTTTTGGGTATCTTGTTTTCTACGTTGCTAAATCACCTAATCGTTGATTAATTGGGTGATTGAGTTGTTTTTATTGAAAAACCCCAAGATCAGAAGTTGGGGTTATTCAATCTTGGTAAGTTTGATATTGATTTTATTATTTGTCTTTCTTCTTATGCTAATCCTGAAGGTATTGATTTGGTAATTGTTTCCGCTGCATTCTTGGTTTAAGATCTTCTTGATCTTGGTTGTTGGTAGCTAGTTGTTGCGCGTGATAGTATCATCTCACTCTCTCTCTCTCTATATATATATATATATATATATATCTTATTTTACTCTTGTTTAGTGGGATTAGGTGTCAAGGGAATATTGTTGTTGATTTGTGGTTGTTGTGGAGATATAAGGTGGTTATCTGTTTGCTAATTTAGTCTTATTTGTTGTGATCTTTTCTTATTCTTCTTGTTGTCCTTTGTTATGACTCCTGAGGATAAGAGTAAGGGTGAAATGGGGGGAGGGTCAAATAATAATGAGATTGATATGTTTGACCCTCTTTACTTACATAGTAATGATACTAGTAGGGTTCCTCTAATTGGGTTTAAATTAGAAGGAACAAAGAATTATAAAATATGGAAAGCTGCTATGACTAGGGCTATACACGCTAAAAACAAACTTGGGTTAATTAATGGTAAAATTGAGAGGCCCGAGGCACAAGGTTTTTTGCAAGATCAATGGGACAGATGTAATGCTGTTGTTTTAAATTGGATTCTTGGTTGTGTTTCACAAGATGTTTATATGGGTCAAGCTTTTTCTGAAAATGCTAAAACTATATGGGATGAATTGGAAGAAACTTATAGTAAACAATATGCTTCTGTTATATTCAATATGCATTATAAAATACATTCATTAACTCAATCTGGAATGGTTTTGTCTGAGTATTATCACAAGTTTAATGCTATGTAGAGGCAATATGACTCTCTTGTCAATTTGACATAGTGTACTTGTGCTAACTCAACACAGCTTAATGCTCATAATCAACTTATTAAACTGATGCAATTTCTTATGGGGTTAGATGAGGTTTATGCTAATATCAGGAGTATAATTTTCACTAGTGACCCTATTCCTGATGTTAAGGGTTCTTTTGCCACTCTCTCTAGAGATGAATCACATAGGGGATCTCATTCCCAAAGTAATTCTAGAGGAAGTGGTACTAGTGCTGCTTTTGTTGCTAGACCTAGCAATGTTAGACCTAATAATGCTAGGCCTAATAATTATTCTTGGAATAATAATGGTTCTGATAGGTGTGTAAACACCCATCCTTTTACCACTTAATTCGGGCTAAAACGAGACCAAAACACGTATTTAATATCATTTGTTTGGAATTATGCGTGGTTTTTGTGTTTATTGTATTTTCAGAGCCAACCGGATAAATATTGAAGAAAACATGGGATTGCACGGGTTTTACTGAAGAAAAAGACTCAAGATAAAGTCTGTTGTCCAAGAGATGCAAAAGATTTGAAGTCGCTGGGCCTATTCGAAGATTTATCGAAGAAAAGGACCAAACATGGAAGATTTATATAAGTCGAAGAAACTCAAGTCTATTAAACGAAGAAATTAAAAGACGAGTTGAATTTAATCGACAACAAATCCCGAATCAGAATCGAAAACGGAAACTTTTCTGAAAAGACGAAAAGACAAGAAGAACGGGAGAAAGCCCACTCACCAACCACAAGACAAGGCTATAAATAGCCTTCCCCTCACACATTTTTAGAGCTAGCTTTCATTATTTTTCTTTTTCCCCACTCTTTCTTCTTCCTGGTTCGTAGCTTCACCTTCACCACTAGGGTGATTGGTGATTTTCATTTTTAGTTCTTTAATCTTGTAATTTTAACCTTTGTTTTATCTTGTCAAAACATTAATCAATCAATACAAGTTCTTGTTTAATCTTTCCATTTCATCTTGTTCTTCATCATCTTTATCTTCAAGTTTTTAAGTTTTTATTTTCTTGATTTGATCTTCAAAAGTTGTTTGGATTTATGTTTTTATTAGTGGGATTCGTTGCTTATGGTGTCTAAATGATTTGTGTTTAATTTGGTAAAACCTTTTTAAGTATTTGGTTTGATTTTGATAAAAATTCGTGTTCCTTGTTCTTCGCTTAACTGCTACTGTTCTGAGTTTCCAGAACTTCCGAGTCAAACAAAAAGTTCCGAATGAAGCCTTCATTCGGAAACTTCCGAACCAAGCATTAAAGTTCCGAATCAAGAGAAAACATCCGAACCAACCCTTCATTCGGAAAGTTCCGAGTCAAGCATAAGTTCCGGATCAAGCCACTTCCGAATAACAACCTTCATTCGAAAGGTTCCAAATCAACCAGCGAGTTCCGAATGAGAAAGTTCCGGATGAGAATGTTCCGAATGAATGAATAGTAACTTCCGAATCGACAAGTTCCGGATGAATGCAAAAGTTCCGAACCAAGCTCAAGTTCCGAATGAAGAATGAACAGTAACTTCCGAATCAGTTATCTTTTGGGTATTTTTAAGTTTTACTGTTTCTTTACCATTTCTTTACTGTTTCCTTGATTTAATTTTAATTTTATTCTAATCTTAATTCTAATTCAAATTCAAGTTTAAATTCAAGCTTTTAGTAATCATCATCAAATTAATTGTCTTTGATTTAAATTTTCGTTTCCACTTTTTATTAGATTAGAAAACCAAACCCTTTTATTTAGTAACCAAGAACAATCATTCCACTTAAGACTGAGATCAATTCGAGAGGATATCGAGAACTTTAATCTGAACCCATACAAAATCCGTGTATCAAATGGCGCCGCTGCCGGCTCTTCTCGTTAAGATCAAAAGTTTTTTGTGAGAACTTGGATTTTGGGATCCGTTCCCCGTGAACGTTACTTTTTCAAAAAATTTCAAAAACAACTAAAAAATATAAAATTTTCAAAAATCCTAAAAATTAAAAAACAATAAAAACCAAAAATATTTTTGCTTTGTTTTTCTTTGTTCGTTCTTTTGCAGGTGTATGCGCACTCGATCCACGTCTTATCAAGAGCCCGAGCCTCTCGATAACTTAGACATGGCTGGTGTACAAAACAACAATAACATACCACCTCCGAACAACAATAATAACAACAACAATGAGCCCCTTCCGGATAACCGCCCAATGATTGAATTGCTACAAGCTCATGTCGATGGCAATACGGATCCAATTGTTATACCACCAATTGCCGCCAACAATTTCGAGCTAAAGTCAGGTTTTATCCAGATGGTCTCAGCTCAACCGTTCTTGGGACGAACCATTGATGATCCACACGACCACATCAAGAGATTTCTACAACTCACTAACACGGTCAAGTTCAATGGAGTTCCACAAGAAGTGATAAGGTTACAACTTTTTCCCTTTTCTTTAGAGGGACAAGCCCGACATTGGCTTGCTAAGGAACCGCCACAGAGTATTCTCTCGTGGACGGATTTGGAAACAAAGTTTATCAACTACTTTTTTCCACCCTCTCGTACTACCGCTTTGCGGAATGAAATCATAAATTTCGAACAAAAGTACGATGAGTCATTCAGTGAATCTTGGGATCGTTTTAAAGATCTTTTAAGAAAATGCCCACAACATGGTTTTACCAAAGTACATCAAATCAATACTTTTTACAATGGTTTAAGCATGAGTGACCAAGATTCACTGAATAGTGCCTCAGGGGGTAATTTATTGGCTAAGACTTCCAATGCTGCTTGGGATATCATTGAGAACAAATCTCGTGTGCAAACCAAGAGTGTTAGGACCAATGTTGCTAGTGCTAGCACTAATGACAGCGACAAGCGATTAGACAAAATTACCACACTTCTTGAATCGCTTGTCACCCACACCGTCAGCAACAACAACAGCAACAACGCCAAAAACGCACAAGTGAACGCTGTCAGCCAACCTTGTGAGATATGCGGTGGTCCCCACTCTTACACAACTTGTACCGCCACCCAAGATTACCCTGCTGAGAATGTGAATGCGGCATATGGCACCTACCAACAACCTGCTTATCAAGCTAGACCTCAAGGTGACCGTAACTTGCTTAGCTACCGCAGCAACAACTATCTTTCACCACCTGGTTTTCCTCCTACCAACCCAAACCAACAACAAAACCTTAACCGCTCTCCTCAACAACAACAACAACCTCGACAACCATACATCCCACCTCACAAGCAACAACAACCACCTCCACGTAACAATCAAGTCTACCAACAACCTGCTTACCAACCACCTGCATACAATGCTCCTCCTACCCAAACCAACACTGCATTACACCAAGAGGTTGCAACCTATATGAGGACCAATGATGTGATAGTGGGAAATCTCCAAGAGGAAGTGCGCAATTTGAAGGCAGATTTGGTCAAGCAAGGAAATGATTTGAGAGCTGACATGAGAAACACATTGGATAGCCAGACTAATGATCTGAGGAACATGATGGCTAGTTTCTTCCAAAGTAGTCAACCCTCTTCTTCGGGTACTCTTCCGAGTAACACCGTTGCGAACCCAAGAGGGGAGATGAAAGCAATCACCACTCGAAGTGGCAAAGGTACTACGGAACCCGAGCTTCCTATACCTCCACCGGTGGTTGTGACTAAGGAGAACGAGTCGCCTGCTCCTATTCCTCCTCCTTCTTCTTCCCCAATTTCTCCACCTCTTCTTTCTACCCCTCCTCCACCCATGGTTGTGAGTGATCCTATTCCCCTAAAGACTTCCTCTTCTTCCAATATACCTTATCCTTCAAGGTTGAGGAAAGAGAAGCAAAAGAGCAAGGATGATATTCAAGTTTCGAACTTCCTAAAAATGTTCAAGAAACTGAATTTCAATATCTCCTTCGCTGAGGCTCTTGCTCACATGCCCAAGTATGCCAAAATGTTTAAAGATCTTCTGAGCGACAAGGAAAAGCTCCTCGATCTCGCCAACACCCAACTTAATGAGAACTGCTCTACAGTGCTCTTAAGGAAATTGCCAATCAAGCTTGGTGATCCGGGTCGTTTTCTTATCCCTTGCAATTTCCCGGGAGTAGAGAATTGCATGGCCCTAGCCGATCTAGGTGCCAGCATTAATCTCATGCCTTTAAGCGTTTGGAAGCAATTATCTCTCCCAGAGCTAGTCCCCACCAAAATGACTTTGGAATTAGCTAACCGTACGGTTGCTTATCCAGTGGGGATAGCCGAAGATGTCATTGTAGGAGTCGACAAATTCACCTTCCCTGCCGATTTTGTTGTCGTCGACTACGAGATGGACCCCCGTGTGCCACTCATTGTTGGTCGTCCATTCTTGAGGACCGGTCGCACTCTCATTGATGTTGAAGCCGGTGAGCTTATCATGAGAGTGGGTGACGATAAAGTAGTCTTCAACATGGGAAAGTTATCTAAACAGCCTTCTTCTTACGAGAATGTTAATTGTATTGACGTTCTTGATGAGGCTTGTGAAGAACACTTCAAGGATGCTTGTAAAAACATTCCTACCTCTCTTCCCAATGTTGAGACCGTTTCCTCTATCGACTCATCACTATCTCTATTTGGAGAAAGTGATTTCCTTTGGAAAGATTTGGAAGCCACCTTGGAAGATGTGAAGCAAGACAATGACGATTCTACTGCCACTTGGGATGAAGACCTTAGTTTCATTGCAAACCTCCTCAGAGAAGACAATCCTTCTCCTCCATCTCCCACTATCATTGCTATTGATACTCCGACTTCGAATACGCCTCCCGTCGAAAATCCTCCGGATTTAGAACTTAAGGAGTTGCCGCCCCATCTTGAGTATGTATTCCTCGAAGAAGAGAAGAAGTCGCCAGTCATCATTGCTAAGGATTTGAAGGATGAAGAGAAAGCCCGACTTGTCGCTGTGTTGAAAGATCATAAGAAGGCTATCGCTTGGAAGATTTCCGATATTCGTGGAATTGATCCTCACTTCTGCACACACAAAATTCTCATGGAGGACGACTTCAAGCCCACTATTCAAAGCCAACGAAGGGTGAATCCAAAAATACATGAAGTCATCAAAACAGAGGTTATCAAACTTCTTGATGCGGGTATGATTTACCCTATTTCGGATTCACCGTGGGTTAGTCCAATCCATTGTGTGCCCAAGAAGGGCGGAATAACCGTTGTTCCCAATGAACACAACGAGTTGATTCCCACTCGTCTCGTTACTGGGTGGAGAGTTTGTATAGACTACCGCAAACTCAATGATGCCACGAGAAAGGATCATTTCCCTCTACCTTTCATGGACCAAATGCTTGAACGATTAGCCGGTAATGAATATTACTGCTTTCTTGATGGTTTCTCGGGTTATTTTCAAATACCCATCGATCCCCAAGATCAAGAGAAGACTACATTCACTTGTCCCTATGGCACTTTCGCTTACAAAAGAATGCCTTTTGGCTTATGTAATGCGCCCGGGACTTTCCAAAGGTGCATGTTAGCTATCTTCCATGACATGGTTGAACAAACCATGGAAGTCTTCATGGATGATTTCTCGGTCTTCGGGGATTCCTTCTCTGTTTGCCTTGCCAATTTAGAACGTATGCTACAGCGGTGCGAAGACACTAGCCTTGTTCTAAATTGGGAAAAATGCCATTTTATGGTAAAAGAAGGCGTCGTGCTTGGACATAAGATCTCGAAAGCCGGTCTTGAAGTTGACCGTGCTAAAGTCGATGTTATCGCAAAGTTGCCTCCACCTTCAACTGTGAAGGGTGTGAGAAGTTTCTTGGGTCATGCGGGCTTCTACCGTCGATTTATCAAAGATTTTTCTCAAATCGCTCGCCCGATGACCCACCTCTTGGAAAAAGATACTCCTTTTATCTTCTCCAAAGAGTGCCTTGAAGCCTTCAACTCGCTTAAGGATAAGCTAACTAAGGCACCCGTCTTGGTTACCCCTAATTGGGAGCTTCCCTTTGAGTTGATGTGCGATGCTAGCGATTTTGCTATTGGAGCGGTTCTTGGACAAAGAGTGAACAAACACTTCCAACCGATCCATTACGCTAGCAAGACAATGACGGGGGCACAATTGCATTATACGACAACCGAAAAAGAGCTTTTAGCTGTTGTCTATGCTTTTGAAAAATTCCGCCCCTATCTTGTCCTTTCTACCACTATTGTGTACACCGATCATTCCGCGCTGAAGTACTTGTTGAGAAAGCAAGATTCCAAACCAAGACTTCTTCGCTGGGTTTTGCTGCTCCAGGAATTTAAAATCGAAATCCGCGATAAAAAAGGAGCAGAAAACCTAGCCGTGGACCATCTTAGTAGACTTGAGGATCCTTACCAAGGGGATCATCCGACCAAAGAAATCAATGATTCTTTTCCCTTGGAGACCTTAATGTCTATAAACTCGAAGCCGAATGAAACCCCGTAGTTTGCGGACTTTGCAAACTACTTGGCGGGTGGAATTCTCAAGGAAGGGTTGACGTCCCAGCAAAAGAAGAAGTTCTTCACCGACATCAAGACTTACTTTTGGGACGACCCTTACCTATTCAAACAATGTGCCGACTTGATTATTCGCCGATGTGTTGATGGACCGGCAGCGTCTGAAATCCTTAATGCTTGCCACAAAGGACCCACCGGTGGTCACTTTGGTCCCAACTACACCGCTAAAAAAGTGTTTGATTCTGGATTTTATTGGCCCTCCATATACCGTGACGCTCACGATATGGTCAAAAGATGTGATGTTTGCCAAAAGCAAGGCAAAATCACACATAAAGACGAGATGCCTCAGAATTTCATTCAAGAGTGTGAAATTTTTGATGTTTGGGGTATCGACTTTATGGGGCCATTCCCTTCTTCTAAAGGAAACAAATACATCCTTGTAGCCGTTGACTACGTTTCAAAGTGGGTTGAAGCCAAAGCTTTGCCTACTAATGACGCAAGGGTGGTTTGTAACTTTTTGAAAGCTCTATTCGCTAGATTCGGTGTGCCTCGCGCCATTATTAGTGATCGTGGGACTCATTTCTGCAATGACCAATTTGCTCGAGTCATGGCTAAGTACGGTGTAAATCATCGTCTTTCCACAGCCTACCACCCACAAACTAATGGCCAGGCTGAAATATCCAACCGAGGGCTGAAGCGAATTCTTGAAAGGACTGTGGGGGAGCATCGTGCCTCATGGGCTGATAAACTGGATGATGCTTTGTGGGCTTTCCGTACTGCTTACAAGACCCCGATCGGCTGTACGCCTTATCGTCTTGTGTACGGGAAAGCGTGCCACCTCCCCATTGAGTTGGAGCACAAGGCTTATTGGGCCTTGAAGTGGGCTAATTTTGATATAAACAAAGCCGGTGACCTACGCAAGATCCAACTCAATGAGCTCAATGAACTCCGTAATGAGGCTTATGAAAATTCTTTGATCTATAAGGAAAGAACTAAGCTCATTCACGACTCCAAGATCAAATACCGAGAGTTCCATGTTGGAGACAAAGTCTTACTTTTTAACTCTCGGTTGAAAATCTTTTCGGGCAAGCTCAAATCTCGTTGGTCCGGCCCATTCACCATTGCCCAAATTTTTCTATATGGTACTCTCGAGCTCGCTCAACCTGATGGACCAAATTTTAAGGTGAATGGCCAACGAGTAAAGTTGTACTTTGGTGAGGACACCTCTCAGGAGGTGATTCCATCCCTCACCATGTTCCCCATGAACTAATTTTGGGTCGAGTCAGGCTCGTGACTCGGTTATCAAAAACAAGCGCTCCTCGGGAGGCAGCCCGAGTATCTATCTTTTATGTTTTAATCCCCTAAGTGTAGGGGGGGACTTCTATATGTGTTTGTCTTTGTATGGTGTGATTACAGGGATAAGTGCACTCTTGGAATCTTTGAAGAACCGTGCTCCCGTGTTATCCGAAATCCGGTTCTATCTCTCAACTATCGTGATTCAATTTTCTTCATATTCACATTTGAAATTGATCACTTTAGTCGTCTCTTCCTTAACATTGAGTTAACCAACGTGCACAATGTCATAAGTGTAGGGGAAACTTTTCCCACATGCTTAAACATTGAGGACAATGTTTATCTTAAGTGTAGGGGGGACTTCTATCGAAGTTTTAAGTGGACTTTTCCATGAAAATGCCTTCAATTAACCGGAAAATCATATTTTTCAACATTTTTCAAATTTTTTATTAACTTTGGCCATTTAGTTGTAATTTTTAAATTTTTATCGTTGCTTTCATATGTATATATTCCACAATAAAGTCAAAAATATTAATAAAGTGGTGTAGCTAGTTTAGAAGTCTTTGACATATTAGGCCCGTTGCGTTTATTTTGACTCAACCCGAATAGACTTATCCAAGTTTATTCTAGCTAGTATCCTTAACCATGTAGACCTTAATTGGTTTATTAGGCTAAGTATCCACGAGTCTCATTACTTGAGATTTTAAATTGTGGAGGACGAGAAATGATAGAGTCAATTATAAGTCGGTATTCTTGCGCAAGCTCACTTGGTGTAATTATTTGCCTATTCTCCCATCACTTGCTAATAATTTATCTGCAATAAGTAAAGTCTTACGATTTGAAAAGTTACTTAGCTTCTAGCCCAAGATCGTTTAAAAGTTGCTCGGTAATGATAAGAGTTCATAGCCAAGGCATAACTTATGAAGCGGGGCGCGAAGATTGGCGAGTCCGAAAAGGCCCTAACAAGGCATGAGGATTCAATTTTATTGCTGAAGATCCAAAGTGATGTGAAAAGCATTATTCCTAAAGTCAATATGAAGGATCAAGACTCACGACGAAAAGCAATCAACTCCCATAAAGATCATGGAGAAGTCTATCCGAAAAGACCCTAACAAGGTATGAGGATAAATAGATCCAAGTCCGAAAAGGAGGCGGATCATTGTATCTCAAAATCCCAATTAGAGATTGAAGAAATAATCATGAAGTCGTGGTCAACAAAGTTGGAGTACCCCTCAAAAGTCTCCAAGCGAAGAAACTCTATTATGATGAGAAGACCATTATCTCAAGAACGTCTCTCGAAGATATGAAGTATGAAGTACATGCCAAATATCGGCCCGAGAAAGGTCTCAAATCGTGAACCAAGTTATGCCAAGATATGAACTTTTTGATATCCCGAGAAGCAGTTTTAAGAGATTTTGTCCTTTAGCTAACTATTGATCAAATCGTCCAACTTTGCTTTTAGCCCTAATAAACTATCGAAATAAGTCCAAAAATGCATCTTCATGATCATTCTAAGACAAAAATAAATATAAGAGATACACCTAGGAATAAGGGAGTTTAAGCATTTAATTAAGCCATGTGTGTAAGTATTTGAATTGCTAACCTATAATAACAATGATCTCGTTTTTAAGCTTAGTTTGGGGAACGTGAAACTTGAGGGTGATAAATCTTCGCAGCACCAAAGCCCTAATGTAAGTCATCGATTTCTTTGCAAGTTATTTCCATATAGCTATTTTCAAGTGAAAATGGTTTTCTATCCTTTTGTTTCCTTCAAAGTCTTAATTCCCTTTAGTACTTTAATTTTTGTTTAATAGTATTTTAAATAAGGCCAAGGTTGATTAATTATGAGAAAAGTGTAAGCTTGCTTTATCACTAAGCATTGCATGAGGGCATGGCAATGGTTAAGTGTAGGGGATTTGATAGGTGTGTAAACACCCATCCTTTTACCACTTAATTCGGGCTAAAACGAGACCAAAACACGTATTTAATATCATTTGTTTGGAATTATGCGTGGTTTTTGTGTTTATTGTATTTTCAGAGCCAACCGGATAAATATTGAAGAAAACATGGGATTGCACGGGTTTTACTAAAGAAAAAGACTCAAGATAAAGTCTATTGTCCAAGAGATGCAAAAGATTTGAAGTCGCTGGGCCTATTCGAAGATTTATCGAAGAAAAGGACCAAAGATGGAAGATTTATATAAGTCGAAGAAACTCAAGTCTATTAAACGAAGAAATTAAAAGACGAGTTGAATTTAATCGACAACAAATCCCGAATCAGAATCGAAAACGGAAACTTTTCTGAAAAGACGAAAAGACAAGAAGAACGGGAGAAAGCCCACTCACCAACCACAAGACAAGGCTATAAATAGCCTTCCCCTCACACATTTTTAGAGCTAGCTTTCATTATTTTTCTTTTTCCCCACTCTTTCTTCTTCCTGGTTCGTAGCTTCACCTTCACCACTAGGGTGATTGGTGATTTTCATTTTTAGTTCTTTAATCTTGTAATTTTAACCTTTGTTTTATCTTGTCAAAACATTAATCAATCAATACAAGTTCTTGTTTAATCTTTCCATTTCATCTTGTTCTTCATCATCTTTATCTTCAAGTTTTTAAGTTTTTATTTTCTTGATTTGATCTTCAAAAGTTGTTTGGATTTATGTTTTTATTAGTGGGATTCGTTGCTTATGGTGTCTAAATGATTTGTGTTTAATTTGGTAAAACCTTTTTAAGTATATGGTTTGATTTTGATAAAAATTCGTGTTCCTTGTTCTTCGCTTAACTGCTACTGTTCTGAGTTTCCAGAACTTCCGAGTCAAACAAAAAGTTCCGAATGAAGCCTTCATTCGGAAACTTCCGAACCAAGCATTAAAGTTCCGAATCAAGAGAAAACATCCGAACCAACCCTTCATTCGGAAAGTTCTGAGTCAAGCATAAGTTCCGGATCAAGCCACTTCCGAATAACAACCTTCATTCGAAAGGTTCCGAATCAACCAGCGAGTTCCGAATGAGAAAGTTCCGGATGAGAATGTTCCGAATGAATGAATAGTAACTTCCGAATCGACAAGTTCCGGATGAATGCAAAAGTTCCGAACCAAGCTCAAGTTCCGAATGAAGAATGAACAGTAACTTCCGAATCAGTTATCTTTTGGGTATTTTTAAGTTTTACTGTTTCTTTACCATTTCTTTACTGTTTCCTTGATTTAATTTTAATTTTATTCTAATCTTAATTCTAATTCAAATTCAAGTTTAAATTCAAGCTTTTAGTAATCATCATCAAATTAATTGTCTTTGATTTAAATTTTCGTTTCCACTTTTTATTAGATTAGAAAACCAAACCCTTTTATTTAGTAACCAAGAACAATCATTCCACTTAAGACTGAGATCAATTCGAGAGGATATCGAGAACTTTAATCTGAACCCATACAAAATCCGTGTATCAGGTTCTAACAATTCTGATAATAAGTTTAACATGCCATCTTTAGTTTGTACTCATTGTAACATGAATGGTCATACAGTTGGCAGATGTTTTGAACTTGTTGGATATCCTCCAAATTTTAAAAGAAACAATAGTTTTAATAAAGGAACTTGTACTAACAATGTTGTTACTAGAAGAAAAGATCATTTTTCTGTGTCGTCTAAGACTTTTACAGATGAACAGTATAGACAATTGATGGATTTGATTAATAATAAGACAGGATCTGAAAGCATATCTGCAAATGTTGTAGGTACTAATTGTGCTATTAGTTCTGTTTTTCTAGATTCTTCAATTATAATACTAACATAAGCACGTATAATGTTTATATTAGTTGGATATTGGATTCTGGAGCAAGTCAGCATATGACTTTTACCATTATTGGCATGGTTAATGTTGTTGATGTGTTAAAGCTTAACATGACTGTTGTTCACCCCAATGGTACTAAAGCTTTGGTTACACATATTGGCATTATTAAACTTGCTGATACCATTATTCTTCATGATATTCTGGTTGTTCCAAGATATCAAGTTAGTTTGTTATCTGTTCAAAGATTAAGTAAGGATAATAAATGTGGAGTTATATTTGATGAAAACTCTTGTATGATTCAGGATTCTGTGCTAAGGACCCAAGTGGGGATTGGTAGAGAACAAAACGGTCTGTATTTTCTTAATACAGGTAAAAGAATCGAAAATAATAATGTTTAATTTTGTTGTTTATCTAAGTGTATATGACACAATAGACTTGGTTATCCTTTAGACCAAGTCTTACAAGTTGTTAAACAAAAATTGAATATAGATATGAATAATAAAAATGAAGTGTGTGAGGTTTGTCATAAGGCAAAACAAACTAGGGAAATTTTTCCACTTAGTGAGCATAAGACCAAGGATCTTGGTCAGATTGTTCATTTGGATGTATGGGGACCATACAAGGTTTCTAGTAGAGAAGGTTTTAAATACTTCTTGACACTATTTGCTGATTTTACTAGGGCTATCTGGGTGTTTCTATTGAGGGGGGAAAATGAGGTTTTTGAACAGATTGTTGGGTTTTATAACTTGATAAAGAATCAATTTAATAAATCTGCTAAGATTTTTAGAAGTGACAATGGAACAGAGTTTGTGAATAATAATATGACTGTTTTTGTAAAAATAATGGAATTATTCAACAAACTACTTGTGCTTACACTCCTCAACAGAATGGTGTAGCTAAGAGAAAACATAGGCATTTACTAAATGTTGCTAGGTCTCTCATGTTCCAGGGGCAATTCCTCTGAACATGTGGACTGAGTGTATTCTAACTGTTGTTTACATAATTAACAAGACACCTAGCTCTGTGTTATCTGGAAAAACACCATATGAAATGATATATAAGACTGAACCTAATCTCTCACATTTAAAATGTCTTGGTTGCCTTTGTTTCTCATCTGTTTTGAATAATACTGATAAGTTTTCCTCTAGGTCAGAAAAACTGTTTTTATGGGTTATGCTTTTGACAAAAAAAAGTTATAAGTTGTTTAGTCTTGAGAGTAAAAAATTCTTTTTTCTAGAGATGTAAAGTTTTATGAAACAGTTTATCCTTTCAAGATTAAGTCAGAAAACAAAGATTTTTAGTTTGAGTTTGAAGATGTTAATGGAATAAACTTTTTTAATAATGATCTAGAGGGAAGTTTGTCAAATGATCCCTATGATGATAAGAGAGATAAAATGACTGATAGGAGTGGGGGCACAAACGGGTTATCACTTGGAGGTACTAAGAATACTAATAGTGCTAATAAGGGTGATGCTAAACATCCTAGTGATAGCCTTTTAGAAGAAGCCACCAGTGAAACTTTGGAAAGTGCAACACTTGAAGAAGATATAGATTCTGAGGGTGATGACACAAATTATCAAAACTTTAATGAACAATTTGTTAGTCTGGTTGAAAGTGTGATTAGAAAGTCTGTTAGAAAAACAAGTATGCCAATTAAATTCAAAGACTTTCAAGTTGATACTAAAGTAAAATATAATATTGATAATCATGTTAATTACTCAACATTGAGTACTGAACACTTTAATTTTACTACTAGTCTTGATAAGATTAAAGAACCTAAACACATGCTGAAGCCGTTAAAGATAATAGATGGATTGAAGCTATGAACTTAGAAATGGAAGCTTTGAATAGGAATGGTACTTGGATTATAACAGATCTTCCTCAAGGAAGGAAAGCTGTTGGGCATAAATGGGTCTATAAGATCAAATATTTTTCTGATGGAAAATTGAAAAGGTTTAAAGCTAGAGTTGTAGCTAAGGGTTATATTCAGAAAGAAGGCATAGATTATGAGGAGACTTTCTCTCCTGTAGTCAAAATTGTTACTGTTAGATGTCTATTGACTTTGACTGTTAATCTAAATTGCCCTTTGTATCAATAAGACATAAATAATGCCTTTCTTTATGGAGAATATAGAGGAAGATGTTTACATGACACTTCCAGAAGGGTATTCTGATAAAGATGATAACAGAGTTTGCAAGCTTGTTAAATCCTTATATGGTTTAAAGCAAGCACCTAGAAATTGGAATGAGAAACTTACTTTTGTTTTAATTGAAAATGGTTTTGAGCAAAGTAAGAATTATTTCTCATTATTCATTAAAAATAAAAATGGTGTGTTTCTTGCTTTACTAGTATATTTTGTTGATATTGTCGTTACTGGAAATTATGTTACTGAGATTGATAATGTTAAGAAATTTCTTAGTTCTAAGTTTCTCATTAAGGATCTTGGTAAACTAAAATATTTCTTAGGAATTAAGGTTATTGATTCTAATAACAGTTGTTTTTAACTCAAAGGAAGTATGGTTTGGAAGTACTTTCAGAGTTTGGTATGCTTGCATGCGAAACCTGTGGTACTCCTATAGAAACTAAAGTCACTTCTGTTAAGAACAAACCTGTTATAGACAGACCTTTGGTTGGTATTAATAATTACTAGAAACTAGTAGGCAAATTGATTTACTTAACTCATACAAGACTAGATTTCAATTATGCAGTACATGTTCTTAGTCAGTTTATGCATGCACATTTAGAATCACATTTAAAACTTGCTTTTAGACTTCTAAGATACTTAAAGAATTCACCTGGGAAAGGTATTTCTTTTTCTAAAAGTAATCTTGAACTAAGTGTCTTTGTTGATTCTAACTGGGAAAAATGTAAGGCTACAAGAAGGCCTGTAACTAGATATTCTATGTTTTTTTGGTAATTCTCTTATATCATGGAAGAGTAAGAAGCAGTCTATGCTTGCTAAATCTTCTGCTGAGGCAGAATATAGAGCAACGAATACTGTGACTTGTGAAGTTATTTGGATTCTCAAAATCTTGACTGAATTGAATGTCAATAACTCTCTCCCTATTCCTATACATTGTGATAATAGTTCAGCAATCCAGATTGCTACTAATCCTATTTTCCATGAGAAAACTAAGCATTTTGAGATTGAGTTATTTTTCTTGAGAGAAAAAGTTGCTGATGGTATTGTTAAAACAGTGAAAGTTAAGTCAGAGGATAATGTTGCTGACATTTTCACTAAAGGGTTGAGTGTACAAGATCATAATAAGTTTTGTGATCAGCTTGGTTTATATGACATGTACAAGTGTTAGTCTATGGGGGAATGTTGAGAGTATACACTTGTATACCTGTTATATCCTAACACTTGTTCACAGGGACTAGACTTGTCTATTGTCTATTCTAAAAGGTAAGTAAAGGTAAGTTGGTTTAGTCTTTTCCATATTTGAAAGTGTGTTATATTGCAGGGACTAAAGACAAAAATATTGGAGGAATTGGGAGTGCAATATTGGAAGAGTTGATGGTTGGCTTAGCAAAATAGTATATATATAATGTTTTAGCTGTTAGGTGGATAAATCATTCATTCGTCTCACTTATTTACACATAGTTGACTCGTTTTTATCTCTGGTTGTATTCTTTTGGTATTGATATCAATCTGTGAGATCTTGTACTTTTTCTTTCAGTTGTATTCGTATGATCACAAACCCAGATATTACATTTGAAGTAAAAGTCTGAGGCAGTTAATAAGAAAAATGGGTGGTTGGTTGAATTAGTTTTGGTGTTAATCTTGATCTTTGTATAATTTTCCACAACTTCTCCACCAGTACCTTCAATGATATCTCAAAACGCTAATACTTAGTTAGATGTGGCAAATGGGCGGGTGGGGAGGAGCTGATGGGCTGAGCTGATTTTAATTGTTTTTTTGTTCATTTAAGAGCTAATAGATACTGCAAATTCAGTTTTCGGCGACTATTGACATGTTTAACCCGTTATTAGTTGAGCTATCTTTTATTGACCCATTCAATCATTTGAGATAGAAACCAACTAAAATCAACCCATTCAGAAAACATGTATAAATATTGACACCTCTCCTCATATGTTTCCGATATCAAATTATTTCACCTGAATAATATCAACAATTCCACACACTATCAAAGTACCACTACAAAGAAAATAGTCTAGAAAGCTACTTAAACAAGGAAACGTGCCCTCTAACTTACATTATACTACTTTCGTCCTATATTAAATGTCCACTTAGACATTTTTTGGTTTTACTTTTTAAACTTTGACTATAAATATTTTAAGTGGACATTTAATATAGGACGGAGGGAGTATCAAAATTTTCGTCAAAGGTATTATGATAATTTGACATGTTTTTGACTTTTCACCTCAAACGTAAATAACTCTTAAATGACAATTTTTTTGAAAAAACCGATTTCACCATATTTTCTAAAATTTAATCCTCTTTAAAATGGTATAAATCTTGTTGAAAATTTTGAAATTCTTTTTTACGTGTTTGATTTTCTTGATGTTTTTATCATTTTAGGCCTTAATTTTTACCTTTAAAAAAGCCGAATCATCAAAAACTTAAAACACGAAAACTATAGACTTAGGTTCACTCTTTATCCAAAAATTTGAGTCACTAAAATACAAGATGATATGAGTAAGATATGACATGTTAAAGTTGACGATTTATTCATATTTCTTGCACACAAGGTGTATGATAAAATGTCTAGCTTAGTTTTTTTAGTTTTAAATTGTGTTAAATGCAATACTTTTTGTATCGCAATGCACCGCTAAACATTTTATCAATTTAAGATTTAAAAAGGTATATATTTTTTTTTAAAATGTACGCATTTTGTTTTGTTACGTTTTAACTATAAACTGGTCAATATTGAATTCAAACAAAAAAATTTGTAAAATATAAAGTTATAGATTTTAGGTCAATTTTTACTCAAGTTTTTGAACCACTCAATCCGAATGTTAAATACTTGAGATATCATACGTTAAAGATGACATTTTAATCATATTTGATTATTAAAAATCTGCCTTATGAACATAGATTATATAGAACAATGAAGAATTAATGAACAACACTAAAAAAATTAACAATACTAACCGATGAACAAGAAAATGTCAAAGTTACATGTAGTTTTAAGTGTTCATCAGTTAGTCTTTTTCATCGTTTCATCAGTCTTGTTGATAAATTGATAAACAACACTAATTGATGAAAAAGAGTAACTGATGAACAAGAAAACATCAATCTATATTTTGTTCATAAATGTTCATCAGGTAGTACTATTATTCATTAGTACATAAGTTTTGTTGATGATCAAGGCTAATTATTGATGAAAAAGAGTATAACAATAAAATATCAAGCTACGTGTTGTTTATAAGCGTTCATCAGCTAGTCTCATTGTTCATTGGTTACTATTGTCCATCAATAATAAGTATTTTTGATGAACTTGTGAACAAGAATAGCTAATAATGAACAAAATTAACTGATGAACAAGACAATACAAAACCATTTTTTTATAAGTGCTCATCAGTTAGTCTTGTTCATTAGTTGTGTCTTGTTGATAAACTAATGAAAGAATGTTATTCATCAATAAAATAATAGTATTCATCAATTATAAGTGTTGTTCATCAATAAAAAGTCTTGCTCATCAGTTAATCTTGCTCATCAGTTCATTTTGTTCATCAATATATTGTTCATCAATTATAAGTGTTGTTCATCAATATAGTGTTCATTAGTTAGTGTTATTCGTCACTCTTAGTTAAGGATGAGCACGGTACCGGTACCATACCGATCCCGTACCAAATTAGTGGTACTAATTTCTTTCGGGCATAAATTAATGGTACCGGTACCGTACCGAACGGGATTCAGATATCGGTACCGGTACCGGGATCCGTACCGGTACCGGAAAATCGGGATTTTCCCCATTTTTTCGAGAATTTCCCGAATTGGTACCGATCCCGTACCGAAAGTGGTACCGAATTTTTTTCCACCTTATATCGTAGTACTGGTATCGTACCGAATGGGATTCGAGTACCGGGAATCGCTACGGTTCAGGTTCGGTTTCAGAATTTGGTACGAAATGTCCATCCCTACTCTTAGTTCATGTTCATCATAATCCATGTTGTTTATAAACATGAGTAAAGATTGACATAAAATGTATAACTTTTATGCTTTACAACTTTTCTACGTAATTTGAATTTAGAGTAAAGTACAAAATTCATCCTTGTTTTTTGTCAAAAGTGTGAATTAAATCTCTCGTCGATACTTTGGACATATTACATCAAACTGTTAAATCACCGGTGCACTATACATCCTTTGGACGGATGGTGCAAATATTCTTGCCATTAAGTACTAATAGGGGTCTAAAAGGAAGGGTATTCTCGTTTTTTTTACACAAGGATGTACTTTGCACTTAAGAAAAATAATTTTAAAAAATAATTTAATTTTAAAAAATAAATTAATCTTAAAAAAATAATAATTTTTTCAAAACCTTTTTTTGGCAAAAAGTATTTTTTTAAAAGTAAATTTTTTTGAAAAAATATTTTAATTTCAAAACTTTTTTTGGAAAAAATATTTCAAAAAAATTAATTTTTTTCGAAAAAGATGTTAAATATTTTCGAAAATTTGTTTTTGAAAATAATTAAAAGTTTAAAAATATTTGATTTTTTATATTTTTCTTCGAACTTCTAAAAAAATAACTAATTGTTTTTATTTCAAAAAAGTTAATTTATAAGTTTTTATCTTTTCTTAAGTGTACAAACTTTAAAGTAAACAAAAAGTTTAAAATTAATACGTAAAAAAAGAACTTAAACTTTTTTTTAATTTTTTTATTTTATTTAGAAAAAGATAAAAATTAATAAATTAACTTTTTTGAAAGAAACACAATTAGTTATTTTAAATTTTTTAATAAAAGTTCGAAGAAAAACATAAAAAATGAAATTCTTTTTTAATTTTTAATTTTTTTCAAAAAATATGTTTCGAAACTTTTGAAATTAAAATATCTTTTCGAAAAAATTAAGTTAAAATTTTTTTTTTCAAAGATAAGGTTTAAAATTAAATTATTTTTTCGAAAAAAGTTAATATTTTAAGAAATATTTTTGCCAAAAAAGGGTTTTCGAAAAAATTATTATAGTTTAAAAATTAAAATATTTTTTTCAAAAAAATTATTTTTTTGTATTAGGTGCAAAATACATCCTTGTGTAAGCAAAAAAACGAGAATACTTTTCTTTTTAGATACTTGTTAGTATTTAACGGAAAAATATTTGCACCATGCGTCTAAGGGATGTATGATGCACCAGTTATGTAACAGTCAGATGTAATATGTCCCAAGTATCGACGAGGGATATAATTCACACTTTTGATAAACCACATGTATGAATTTTATACTTCACTCTTGAATTTAATATTAACTTTATGGTTAAAAACACAATAAAGCGCAACACATTCATTTTGTAAGAGTTAAAAAACTGAAAAACACTTTTGAGATCTTAAATTAGTAACATTATTAGTGGTGATTTGTTGTACAAATATTAGTATTTAACTTATGTTTAATACTAAAAATCTAAGCTAAACATTTCATTAAACAAATTGTGTGCAACAAATATGATTAAAGCATCATCTTTAATGTGTGATATCTCACTAACATCATATCAAATTTGAGTGATTCGAATTTCTAGGTCTATAATGGCAAAAAGATACAACTTTCGTGTTTTAGGTTTTATGTAATGCTACCTTTAAGCTAGACAAAATTTGAGCCAAAAAAGCCAAATATTTCAAGAAAGTTAATACCCACTTAAAAAGTCAACTAAAAATAGTAATTTATATCTCAAAATGCATAACAAATTAAAGAGAATGAAATTATGAAAAATATGACGAAATCGAATTTTCGTAAAAGTTTTTCGTTTGAAAGTTATAGCAATTTGAAGTTCGGGTGAATTACACAAATGAGCAAAAAGACCGAAATACCCTTTGTTAATTTAAAATAAAAGAGCAGTACATATAGATAACTTTTTGGTAAAAGCCAAAAATAGATACGTACTCTTTATTTTGTTCCATTATGACACATGTATTATTTTTTGTACTCATTTGACCAACGTACATTTAAATTTGAATATGATATCACAAATATGAGAACGAGATGACTAAAATACCCTTTAAGATGAACCACCACTATCAATACCATGAACTACTGTGTGTCTTTAGTATGTGAGAGAGAAAGGTATTTTAGATTTTTGGACTTTTCTTATGTTTCGGATAAAAAACTCATCTTGAAACCAACTCTAATTACTCTCTTTTTAAACTTTTCTCTTTACATTTCTTCCACTTTTTATCATCTTTTTAATCTTATCTCTTTCAATTTCTAAGATTTGAAATACAGAATGCTCCGTCTTATCTCATTCAATTTCCAAGATTTGAAATACCATATGCTCCGTCATGCATATCACACTAACTGACAGCAACATGTATTGAGTTTGAATGAACATCAGATACAAGTCAAAGAAGACTGTTGAAGCCAAACGCGAACATGATCTGGTCACATTCGGATGTCATGGCTCATAAGTTCAACAAATAATGAACCCTTCAAAACCCATCATTTACTTGTGGTGTTATCCAAAGTATCATGGTAATGAACGCGCTGCTGAATAGTAATGTTTCTTGATTTGATTAACCCTTCAAGATCCGGTTCTCATCTCATCCGGGTCATGGATCCTGACCTGGCTAACCTTTTTTCTTGATTTGATTAACCTTTCAAGATCCGTTTTTTTTTTCCTTGAGTTTCGTTGCGAATCTGGTCAGGGGAGCTGGGGTGATGCTGGAGGGAGGGTATAGTGATAAGAGGAAATGCAGGAGAGTTGGTAATGTGGTTTGAGCAACACATTAATTGGAAGATGAATAACGTCTGGGATCATGTGTTTGTTTGTCAAGATCCTAATCCCTTGTATAAAGTTGTCGATGATAGAGTTAAAAATGTTGTTTTGCTTGTTTCTGATTTGGATGAACATTGGTGTTTATTTTTCTAGGTATCTCAGAAAAAAGAAGTTATTAATTAATCAAAAGTTAAATATATAAATGAAAAAGAAATGCAATAATATAGAAGGGTTTTTTAGTTATTTAAAAGGGCATTTTAGTCATTTCATTGTTATATTGGTGATATCATAGTCAAATTTAATTGTACGTTGGTCAAATAAGTACAAAAACTAATACATTTGTAACAATGGAACAAAATAAAGAGTACGTGTCTATGTTATGGCTTTTATCCTAACTTTTTATCATTGGATTATTTTGATAGGAGATCTAATGAACAAAATTACTTTTTACACTTTTCAAATTATTCATTCTTTTCACCCGATCACTTCTCAATTACCATAATACGATTATATAGAGCAAACGTAAATGACTTATTGTAATGTCACTAGTTTATTACTTGTCAATAGAGAATTATATCACACAATTTGGCAAAAAATGTGAAAACAGCTTGCAATAGTAGTGAGGGCATAATCACAAATTCAAATTATCACATAAGTTGAGATGGCAACGGGTCAGGTTTGGATGAATTTTAGTAACCCGTACTTGTATCCGTTTATAATATCCGTACTCTCAGCCTCAATACCCAACGGGTACCTAACTAGTATTACACTTCGGGTTTTTGGGTTTTTCCTGTGGGTATCGGGTATCCATAATTAAATTTCGTTAAACAAAATTATGCATATAAAATTAAAAAAATTATTGGTGTCGGGATATGCGATTGTTTAGCCATCGAGAATGAGTGAGCCTCTCAGGGGCACACACTCAAACACGGAGAACACAATTTATTATACGTTTATTATTTATTAAAAGTTTAATAAAACTTCACTTGTTATTTAATTAACGGTATTTATTAGTTACATGTTTAAATAATCTATGGTACGCGCGTAATTAAATTAGAAGGATGTCGATTCTAGGAACCCCTAGCCCATAGTCGGTCAAATTATGCATAAGGGGGTTCTAGAAAGATTTTGTTTTATCATTAAGGTAAAAAATATCTTAATGGGCCTAAACTTGGAGTGGGACCAAGAAAACTAAGGAGGTGGAGAGACTATGTAAACATCCCCACACCTCTCATAATTTTCGTCCTTACGTTAAAGAGGAAGTCCCTAACTATATCGCGTCGGTACTTAGAGCCCATAAACGCTTTTTAATGAAACGCATGTTTGGCCCATAAAAAGAATAAAACATGCTTCTTGACAAACACGACAAGTCACATCAACCAGATATAATGAAATTGTGAATCGATACTTAAGGTGTGACAACTCGGGTTTTTGTCGGCTCAGTTGTCGCCCGTTGAGCTCTATTTAGGTGTTAGATTGTGTGGACAATATGTTTTATGCGTTTTTAGGTGTAATTTTGTGGATAAGTATGGATTGAATGAGGACATGATATATAAATCATGGTACAAGTGGAAAACGAAATGAAATGAATTGAAACCATAAATGAACTGCGGGAATGTCCAAATATTGTTTTTATAAGATTTCGTGTCAGTATTGTATGTTGTATGTATGTATTACGTATGTAGTATATGGTTAGGATAGTTTTTAGGGTCACTTACTATATTTAGAAACTTTTAGAAATGAATGATAGTTCAGAAATCGCGTAGAAAGTTAAAGATTTAACGCAAGGCTTTCGGGTTTTGACCCAGAAATAACCGGAAGGTAATACTTAGACTCAGTAATAATGTTAAAAAATATATAAATTTATATATATTTCAGTTGTAAATCGACTAGGAAGAAGAAGAAAAAAAGAAAAAATAGGCCAAAAGACCCAATATGAGCCCATGTATGAAAAAGTCTTTTATTAAACCTTATAAATACCAAAATTATATCACAAAAATAAGTTTTTCTTCCCCAACACCTTCCTCCAGCCAAATTTTAACAATGGTGGATTTAGGATTTGCTAAAAAATATTGCCTCCATTGATTTCTAAGGTAAAACTTTTAAAATCTGTGTTGATTTAATGATTTTAATTAATCTAATCATGTAATTAACCCTTATGATGGAGAGAGTTTTCAATTTTCTGTAATTAATAAAAAGTAGGGTTCATGGAATTGATTAATGAGGTTATAATAAGGTTTAATGGTGAATTAGGGCTTAATATTGCGAAATTCGTCGCCAGATTATCACTAAGATCGTTACTTAAATTTTCACAGATTATAGCTAAATCGTCACTGGATCGTCACTAAGTCTGGGCAGAATTATTTCTGTAACACCCCCAAATTTATACAATTCAATACAGCGGAAGACTCGTTGGTGTTACGGGATAGCACATTACTCACATCATAGATAACGCTTAAAAATCGCGTCGTTTAATAATAAAGCATTTCCATTCATAAATATCAAATTTTACATACGTCCCAAGTCATTGTATTTTATACAAGTTTTACAAAGAATTTGAATGGAAATTTATTATTTAAGTGCGGGCCATGAATTCTTGTTGTCTTCCCGAGAATTACCTTCAAGTACCTGAGATAAAACATGTTAAAAGAAAAGGTCAGCGATAACGCCGAGTGAATTCATAGAGTTTAATGAAAACCATTAATATATCATCGGTATATAGTTATTACCGAAAATCATTTTGTACAAATCTTTATAGTAGACCATAAAATAGGCCAAAAACATTTTATACAAATCCTTGTCAAAATCACAATATAGGCTTTCGCCTTCAAAACCATTATACGAACCAATGTCGTAAACATATCATACAATACGTTTTATAACGTCGTGTAGAGTTAAATAAAAACCGTTATATGAATATGGTTATGTAAAACCAAATCACGAACATATATCAATAATAAGACCCCATATTGCTAGTCAGACAATATATCGTAATTCAGTGCATGTAGCAATAGTTTCGTTATTTGGATTATTATAAGCCGCATGACATTGTTATGTTACTATAACAAACAACGGGTAGCTAACCCGAAACTCATTTGCCCATCTAAATTAGCGTGTCGTCACAAGAATCACGCTTGTGTAAATCTTCTCATACATAAATTCGCTTACCAATCAATGTGGCACGACGGGGATCAACCTTCAAGGCGCGAACTGGGGTGATCGTCCCCAAATAGTACTATTATATGCATAAGCGTCTACCAAATCCTGGTAGTTCACAATTCATGCTAATGGGACTTTTAGTGACATAACCTAACTTTGATAATCCATTTCATTTCATTTATCGGGTCATTAATCATTCATCGGGTCATACAATCATTCGGGTCCAAATCAATAAACAGACAATCGGGACAACTAGTGTCCTATTTCATAAAAACTAACATGTTATCTCCCTCGCGGATTTATAAAACATTTCATAAAAAACATTTAAAAGAGTACGAGGCTATGTACTCACGTTGATGTGGGAAGGCGGGTTATCGGCAATTCGGACGTACGGTACGTGCTTCAATCACGGAAACCTAGACAAATAATACTTGTTTTAGACTCTTGTCCAATGACTTTATCAAAATAACAATTATGTATACATATGATGATTTTATATATATGATGATCAAGTGGGTTTATAAATTCTCATTTACTCATTTTAATGTTATGTGTTGGTAACTTCTATACTAGTTTCACTAGTTTATCTTGTTTATATGTTTTAGGCCCAATAAGCCAATTACAAGCCCAATACTTTTCATTAGCCCAATTATACTTTTAATATCAGTATTATACTTTACATGTTGGGACCAATTGGGTTAAGCCCAATAAGTAACTTTATAAGTGTTTAGCCCATTTAGTTGGATTAATAGCCCAATAATGCTAATTTAGCCCGTTAATATCCGTATGTTATATAGTTCGAGTTTTATCGGTTTTACTTGTATTAAGTACTTATATAGCAGTATATGACTTTTAAAAAGTTTACATTAGACGGGTCCGATCGTCTAAGTTTTAAATGACGAAAAACGTTAATTTTACGGTACTAGCCGAAAAGACGTAAAAATCATGTTTATAGTTTTTATAACTTATAAAACTTACCAAACTACCATTTTTTATATATTGTCCATTTATTTATCCTTATGCATATTTATATAAATGAAATATATAAGTTGGTGGGTTTTAATTCACATTTTATACTATATTTATTTGAGTGCTTATATAATAATATTAAACTTTAATTTCACAAAATCAGTCCTAAATTTTAAGTTCACTAAAATGTCCATATCTAGAGTTATATAATGAGATAGGACCTCAAATTTTTATCACAGAAACGACATGATATGTGCTTCATTTTATTCATTTATATCTACTGATGAATCAACCTCTAAATATTTTAATAAATTCGTCCAAAACAGTGTAGGCAGATTTGCACTCTAAACTTGTTTTGATCATATCTCACTCATTTTTATGATTCCATTGTATGGACAACTCTCACATGTTTATAACACCTAATACTTACTGTATATTGATTCCACTTCACCATTTTATCAGTTTAACCTTTGGTTACTTACTGTTTTTATACAGCCATCATATTTAGCAAGATTTTAACCTTGTTACCTATGGTTTTCCATCTTTTTAACCATATTTATCAACACCAAATCCCCACATAATATTTTTAATCATCATTCATCATCATATAAATATACATAAATAAAGAAATTACAAGATTACATAATCAAAATAACAAGAGGATAGGAAGAACAATCTCTATACCACCATTAGTGATAAAAAGATGAGTCTTTGATGAACAAGGCTTGGATTTTGATGGAAAAACTTGTGATAAACCAATATCATCTTGAAGTCTACCAACTTTTATAAACTTCTCATGGAAAATCAGCCCTATGACACCAACAAATCTTCTCCTTGGATGTTAGAATCACCTCCAATCTTCAAAGCTTCAAAGTAGCATCATCATGTGTATGAGTAACACATGATTTTATGGCTAACATAGATCAAATGAGGGTTGTTTTTGATGATGGTTGGACGAATTTTAGAGAGAGAGGAAGGGAATTAGAGTGGTTTGCATGAGTTTCTTGTTGCAAATGGTAAAATGAAGTGGTTTTGAGTGGTTTTGTGTAAGAAGTAGCTTACAAGTTAAGCTTTAGCAACAAGTGTAACACTTATTTGTTAAGTGTTGACACCTAAGGGTGTTGGGTCATAGTTTTGCCGGTTATGAGTGGGGGTGGGGCAAGATTTATCTTGTCTCATCCCCATTTAATTACGGGTACTCCTCGATTCTAGTTTCCTTGATTTGCGTGCCCTCGGTTCATTTTACGAAAAATGTTTTTATAAATTATGAATCAACGGCACAAAACGAATCTAATAAAAAT
This sequence comes from Glebionis coronaria, assembly GCA_025667525.1. NCBI lineage: Eukaryota > Viridiplantae > Streptophyta > Magnoliopsida > Asterales > Asteraceae > Glebionis > Glebionis coronaria. The sequence goes on from CM046874.1 coordinate 179,240,976, forward strand.
TGTCTCATCAAAAACGGAGTTCGAAAACGTAAATACGTAATCCTAAGGTTTTCGGTTTAGTCGTAAAGGACGTTAAATTATAATCGTAAGTCCTAATATCTTCTCGTAAATTTGTGAGTTTATGAACCAACACAAATTTAAAATTCCAAAATAATATTCACGGATAAATTTATTTTCTGAAATGTCGGACTGTCACCAAAACGGTGTATGTAAACGTAAGCACGTAACGTAGAATCCTCCGGTTTAGACGTAGTCGATGCTATTTCAAGACGTAAATCCAAATTTCTTCCCAAAAATAAGTGAGTTCATAATATAACATTAAAATAATGTTTTTAAATAATATTTGAGAATAAAATATCAACCATAAATTGACGGATTGTCACAGCATTTACCCCTAAACAGGATCTTTGTCCTCAAAGATCATCTTATCTTACTACTTGCTTCATATAGAGTTAAAGCCATGTGGGTATTTCCTCCACATTCGGTCTTTTCTCACAAGTGTAATTCATTACAATATGCGAGTTTCCTCAAACATAACTACGGGAATAAGATCAGGCTTAATATTGACTTACTTTCTCTATCCATGATGTTCACGGGTTTTTGATGAATGCAACTTTTCGCCGATCTAAACTTTATCAAGAATTAGTCAGATTTTCACTTGATAGACATTTATCAAGTTCGATATACGAAACATAATTCACACAGTCCTTGAAGTCCTAGGGTAGATCCAGCTTATATGCCTTTCAAACCAACTCTTTATATTATCTCAATGGTCCCATATAACGGGGACTTAATTCCCATGATCTTTCAGATCGTCAATTCATTTTTCCATGGTTAAAATTTTTGGCATAACTTCGCTACCCATCTGGCACTTTAAGATCTACATTTCATATTCACATAACCTCCTACCCACTACCGGCAGTCAATAATAAGATCCTAATTTCAACAATCATTTCAGGTCTCGCGGGTCGAGTATTTTGTAAGGTTAGGTTCGCCATCATAGGAAACCTTAAACCTAAAAGACAAGTCCAACTCACAATGGGTGTATGTCGGGTGTCTTCATCCCAACTCCTGCTTACAGATGCTCTAATATATATCCTCACAAGATTCGATCTCGATCCTAATACGATAGTTTTCAATGATAATCCCTCCAAAGGAAAACGGTTTTACGGTTTATTACCGAAGGTCAATCATTTAAACAGAAAACATCACTTATAGTATTTTGTATCATTACTTTACCTCATCCCTTCGATATGGGTGGTAAACAGTAATCTCATCAAGGTTCGTTCTTAATGACTTCTGAGCAAATCTCTAGAAAGTCGATACAAAGCGAGGATCTTGATAGAGATTGTCGGTACAGGCACACTATGTTTACACAACTCCTTTAAATACAAAGAGTCAATTTCTTCATCGAGAATTTATCATTAACTGGAATGATATTAGTAGATTTGGTCAGTCTACCGACGATGACCCAATTCGAATCAAATTCGGATGATGACCTTTGCAATAGTTAGACGTTTACTAATGTATGAGGCGATGTCTGCCTTCATAATTTGCCATCAGTACAACTTCTTCAGATGAGATACACTTAATCAGAAATGACATGAATAGAATACTTATACTTACGAGATTTCAATATGACTAAATCTCAAAATCCTCTATATTCAGGCAACCACAAGTGGCCTTTTATACATTTAACTCCATCGGCTCCTCAATTCTAATGATTCATATTAGCCGCGAACCCCTTTTTATTATCTATATTATCCTTCTTACAAGCATGGTTTATTTTTATATTGTTTGGCAATTTATTTTGCACCTTCATTATTAAGGAACACAATCCTAATTGATTCTTTATCCTTTCTATATTATGTGTCAGTATCTACATTCATCTTCCCTGATGAAATAATTATCATGTCCGTATTTATTCGAAAATTCTTTCTTCACATTTCTAAGTCTTAGTTCTATCTCAACTATTGTTTTTATCAGTTTTGCTCAATCCGATGTTTAAAGCGTCGGTAATTACTACAAGTAATTAAATAATAAATATTTATTTTTTTATGAAACGTAAACGCAAAAAGTTTTTAAATTTTCTCAGTTTGTCCAATTATATAAAAATGTTCAAAATAAATTTGAATTTAATTAACACAATTTTTGTTGATTTATCGGAAATAATTAGTAAGATCCGTAAATGTTCGAAAAACCTTCGTTTATTCTTTGGTAAAAATTTTCTTAGTTGAAAAGCAAAAATTGTCGTTTCAAATTTGAAGTCATGGTTTAACGGTTTCCTCAATCCCTCTTAGGTTGTCTTGAGGTATACACAAACATTTACACCTAAACAGGAGTTTAGTTAAATGTTCTGGGTATAAGGGAATAATCCCTTAAAATTCATTTGATAAAACATTTGTCAAAACATATTTGCACTTTCTTTTTGGTAAAACCCAAGGTCTTAAAAGGGCTCTTAATTTTTGAAAAGTCAATATAGATCCCATTTTCTTATTAATCATACGGTCAAATCATGTAAAGGATTAAGTCTTTAATCACATGTTAAATACTCAAGGTACAAGTTTTCATTGTTCGGCCAATTTAGCGCAGTCTATAACTAATTATTAACTCCTTCTCATTCTTATAAACAAACAAATGGTTGATGTAGCTTTTTGTATACCCTTTTAGGAAAAAGAGCAACAAAATAGTGGTAAGCGTTAACGAGTGATTTAGGAAAACCACAAGTTATGACCCTTAATGGGTATCGTTCTCTCGAGGAGGCACGTGTGTTGTGTAATGAATTTATTTGATTGATGATTTTATTAACAAGAAAAGAGAAAAGAAATGAGAAAGGAGAGAAAAGACGGTTACGAAAACGGATTAAACTACGACGAAAAAGACGTAAACGTAAAGTCGTAAAAACTACAAAATTTAAAATTTTAACCTAAAAATTCCTAAAAATTACTAAAAATCCACAATAAAATTCTAAGAGTTTACAAAAAATCCAAACTTGCTAAAACCTTTTAATTAATTCAATAATGACTTTTTAATGCTAATTAAAGCCCTAAAAATCACAATTAAATATTAAAAAGCCCCAAACAAGGTTTTCAAGTTTGTAAACCTCAAAAATGACCTAATTAAACTAAAAACTATTTTTAAAAATTTTAAAACCAAATTAAACTATTTTTAAACTCCTAAAAACTATTAAAATCTATTAAATCTTAAATTAATTCGAAAAATTAATTGAAAAGCCTAAAAAATATTTAGAAAGTGATAAAGTTCCTAATTTAATGTCTATAACCTAGGAAAAATGAAAAAAGTAGAAAAAATAAACTTTGAATTTTTCTTAATAAAATAATATTAAAATATTATAAAAAATAAAAAGTTTAAAAATAAATTCTAAAAAATTCTCAAAAATCCTAAATATTCTTACTAAGATAAAAATGCAAGTTAAAGTTTCTAACACCTTTTTATTAATTTTATATTAATTTTTAAAGTTGTCTAAAAACCCTAAAATTAAATAAAATTAAAAATTAGACTTTTTGAAAACTTTTTTGAATGTAAACCTCAAATAACTTAATTAAAACCTAAAAACTATTTTTCTGGATTTTTAAAATACTTTTTACTATTTTTAAATTACTTTCTAAATTTTAAACTAAAAATATTCCTAATAAATAATTAAATAAAGGGAAAAATAATATTTTTAAACAGAAAAATCCTAAAACCTAATACTATCCTAGTAAAAATAAGCTATCAAAATTAGGCTACTTAAATAAGCTGAAAAGAACCAAATAAGCTACGGCTTATTTATATAAGCCAAAACCAAAACCTGTTTAAGTAATTAATGGAATGAAGTGTAAACGTAAAAACCCATCTAGATCACTGGTTAACACGTACACTCCCCCAACGAGGGGTCCCGTGTTCGAGTCCAGGCAGGGTGAGGTTTTTGATTTTTATTTTCTTTTTTTTTTACTTTTAAAACTCAAACAGTAACCTTTGTTAAGTACAAAAAAACAAACACAAACCTAAAATGACAAAGATTGAATCAGATGGAAGCCAAAACGTGCCCAGTTGAGCACTTGTTTCTGATGAACAAGTGTACTTTTTTCACTTGAGCAGTTAAACCAAGAGGGCTTGGATCTGCTTGTTTGTGGTGTATTTGTTGGATACAAGGGCACCCCTACACTCAATTGGAGTGTAGGGAGTCAATACAATCTCAAAGAACACAAATGCAACAAGAACAAACCAAAAATGCCAAATAAATGTTGTTGATGTACAAGGAGCAGGTCTGGTGGTTTTTGTGGCTAACTGAATGCACAAAAATGAGTTTCAAAGTCCAAATATTTGCACACAATCTCACAAATTAGCATAAAACTGATCTCAAACCTGTCTTAATCCTATCTACTAGCAAAGATCAAAGAATGATGCACAACATTCAAGAAAAACAAGCAGATAAAGAAACTAGGCAGATTTTAGCTTTTTCACTTTATATATCACATAACTTGCTCAAACTTGTACCATACCTGAACTAATACTAGGATATAACCTAACACAACCCTATTCAAACTTTCTAACAGGTTTTTAACTCAACAATTAGTCACAAAACCTGCATAAAACTCAAATCCAAACACCCCTTTATGTGACTGAGAATAAATTTAACAAGGCAAATCTTTCCAAAACAACTCAAACTGATTTAAAAAACATCTATCATGCATTTAACACTAACCAAGAACCATACCATACCATATAACAACATTTAAACAAACTTCACAAAAATTTCATGCAAAATCACTCAAGACTGAAATCTTATAAACTAAATAAGGAATTAGAAAACTACCTTGTGGGACCCACATCCAGGCCCCACAGTGGTTGAAAAACCACCTCCAAACAAACTCGGGTTTGTGCAGACCCTTGATCAACAAGCAACAACAAATCCTGCTAAGAAAAATGGAGAGAACAAGCAAAGTATGCAAAACTGATTTTTATGAAACTTTCCTTAAACCTTTTGAAAAACTTTCTTAAAAGGTTATCCTTTTTTAAAACTCTTAAACAGACCCTTATGATCCTGGAAAAACAAATCTTTAAACAATGTTCACCACAAATGCACCAATTTCAGAACCTCTTTCTGAAAATCTCAAACACCAAAGTGTTTACACAAATATATTGGAACTCAGCTTAGCAATTCAAACACACACCAACTTTTTTAAAAACAGTAAAAGGAATTACACTTGTATTTCAAACAAACACCAACTTTAATATTTATAAAAAAGGAATTACAAATATGAATTGCTAAAAACTGGAACAAGGGTCATCACAAGTCGATGCCTCTATTTATACTAGTCTATAGAAGAACCTAGAACACTAAAAACCCTAATAAGAAAAGCCCTAATTTGCCCTTGGACGATTTGACTGAAAATTGGGTCAAAAGGTGCCCATGTGAATGCCAGCCTTGCAAACTTGATCAAAATCGTTGAAAATTCCTTGGAGGCCAAGTAGAGTGATCCCACACGTTGGTTTGGTCGGGTTTTGGGGTTTTGGTGAGAGTGACGTTGCAGGGGAGGGGTCCACAACCACATGGATGTGTTGTGGATGGAATCTGGGTTGGGGGATTGGTTAATGGTGGGGTGAATAGTAAATCTGGAAAGATTGGGGTAAAAACCCTTTGTTTTGGGTAAATGAGTTTTTAGGGTTTATGGGATTAGAACATGGGATTAGGGTGCGTTTAATCCGATTTTGGGGGTAAGTTAATTTAAATTTTTGTTTAGTGGGAAAAAACCTTTGACCAGGGGGGGGGGGGGGGTTTGACTTAGCTTATTTAATAAACCGGGTAAAAACATTGGGCGGGTAATGGATTGTGGGTAGGGTCGGGTTGTATGGGTTAGTGGGTGGGTACTGATGAGGTGGCAGGTTCTGGTTGGGTGGGAAAGTTTGGTTGGTTGGCAGACTTGGCCCCCAAGCTTTTCTATTCCTTCCACTTTGTAAATAATGTCCATCAACGCCTATTTTGCCTTTATCAACTTTTGGCAACTTGTCAAAAGTGGCACAAAAGGTTTAAAAACTTTTTCCAAGGGCTTTAAATGCACATTCTTCAAATTTCAAGGACTGTTCTTGTAATATCTTCAAACATCAAGGACCATTCTTATACAATTGACATTTGGAGGGTCAATTGTGACAAGTTCTTCAAAGATGAGGGACTAAACTTGACAATCTTCAATTCTTCAAGGGCATTTTTGTAAAATCTAAACTTGGGCCCGGTTCATTGTGCGACTTCGTTTCCCGTGTTCGTTTTTGAATGATTCTTGTGATATTTTGCCATTTCCTCAATATCCGTACCTAAAAATACACAAGTAACAAACACGAGCATATATTTGGTGTATTTGATGATATTTAATTGATTTTAAGCCCGATTTGGACGATGAGACCATGTATAAAAGCAGTCTCATCACTCCCCCATACTAAACCATTGTCGTGCCCTCACGCAATGCTAGAATAAAGTATCGTAGCATCTCCAAAATTCAATTTTATTCACTTTATTGAATTGATAAACTAGCTACACTACTACTACTACTACTTGCGTTTTAGACATAATGTATGATTTTCATCGCAAAATGGGACGTTTAGGTTCATAGAATAAGAACACGTGAATGCTTCGTTAGAAATAATTTCATCGTCCTCGATTTTCACCTTAATTCCATGCCAAGCGTGCAACGAGATCATTGTCATTATAAGTTAGTAATGCTAACACTACTCATATGCCCTAATCACGTACTTATCCTCCCATTATTCCTAAGTTGTATCTCTTATATTTTATTATGTCTTTAATGATCACGAGGATACATTGTTGACTTATGCGATAATAGAGATTTAGGTCTAAAAATAGAGTCCTAACGGTGTAACTAAGACCATCAAATCAATAACCCCTCCTAATAGACAACGATGTTAAAAAATTAAGTTGACAAGAAGAATCGATAAACACGGTTTTATAACGGTTTTTAACATGAGACTTATTACCAAGACTTTTATACGCCCCCTAACGGAAGGGCCTTATTATCTTTGGTTTACCTCCATCTTTTATTCAACTTCGCCATGAAGCTTTTATTATGACTTCGGTCTTGCCTTGCCTTTTATTATCCGCCTCATCGGTGGTTTTATTAGCCAAAGACGTATATCCTCACGCTAAAGCGTATTTTGGATCTTTAAAGCTTCGAAGATTAAGGCTTGATTCACTTTCAATTTTGCATAGATTTTAGGCCTTGTGGGGCTTTCAAATTGTTTGCTTGATTTAGGTGAGCACTTGAAATCTTATTATTGGGTGAAGCTTTCGATTATTGGGGTGCCAATACTTCAAAACCGTGACGCTGGCGATACCTTAATGTCTTCCCAATTTAATTACACGGAAGCTACTAGAAAAGGCTAGAAACCCAACAATCCTAACTAAACCGCTAAGTCAATATTTATTAAGCAAAAAATATATACAAGCGAAGGGAGAATAAGCAAATAACGAGAACACATGAGTTTTTGAAAGAATACGAGTACTCTACGTTTAGCATAGTAACTTATAATTAACTCTATCATTTCTCGTCCTCATTTAAGAGACTTAGCCTAATGTGTAGTTAAGGAATCAAAGCTAAGTGCTCAACACGCACGGTCGAGTCAAAAATTACTCTTATTCTCGCCATCGGAAAACCTACATTCGTGTCTTCAAACACTTATGAAACATGAGAAAAATTTTAAATTTTGGCCATTTTTAGCCTTATTTTGCAACAAAACGATAACAAAAAGATAAACTTTGGAAAGCGTGAAGGTTTGGCAAGGCAAGTATCTATTCACCCCCCATACTAAAGTTAAACATTGTCCTCAATGTTTCGAGTCTAGGGGTGCAAACATCCCCATACTAGAGACGTAGTCGAATGCCTAATCTAGCATGGAAAGGGTGTAACCAATAAATTAATAGCCGTTTATGAAGTGTGCTAAAAACCTAAGGTTAGAACATAAAAGGATATATCATATGGATATTGGGAAAGGCTTCCAAAGCAAACAATCGAGTGCTCCCATAAAACGAACACGAGAGGCTCCAATCGTGAAGATCATGATCTAAAAACCACAATGTACAAACAACCACGGAACAAAGGTTGGAAGGACACAAATCCCCTCACATTAAACTAATTAGAAAGCAATAATATGTACATGGATAAGCATGGGTATCCCCCACGAGGCACCTTGTTTTTGATAACCGAGTCAAAAGCTCGACTCGAATCCCCATAAATGTGATCATTTAGGGATAATCATGGTGTGGTCAATTTTTGGTGGGGCTTACATGATAAACAAGGCCCAAAAGCACGTGGAGTACTTTAAAAACCCGATAAACGTATACCGGGGTCAAAGATAGCGTCCTCGTTTTCGGATGAAAGACGAAACAACGCCATTCCAACACAAACTAAAACCCCAAAGGGGTAGAAGAAAATAGGAGAGAAGAAATAGAAGGGTGGGACAATGGGTAAGTCAAAACATTGAGCTACTCGAGGTAGACTCGCACCAATCAAATGAAAAGATTTTCCATTTATTGCATCGGTGGAAGACCGAGATTTCCCTATACAAGCAATTCCAGGATCAAATATCTCGTCCTCGGTGGAGAAAGGGGAAGGAACATAAGGGGATTCCCCCACACTAAGTCCACACAAAGCATCGTCAAAATGAGAAGACGAGCTTGTAGTACTCAATAAACGCGGTGATGACGGAGTTAGAGTTGTAGAAAAATCTTTTAAATTAAATTCAAAATCTTTTCCTTTTTCATCTTTTACACTCTCCTTGTGAAAACCCGATTTAATCATGTCAAAAATATTTGGTGTATCTAAAGTAATGTTAGTCACACTAAAAATTCTCACATTTTGAAATCTTTTTGGTTTAGGTGGTGGCAAGTTTTCAAAACGTTTATCAACAAAGAAAACCTCCCCATCGGGATCAACGTATTCATCATCCGAAGAATCATTCACAATTGGAACCGTAGGCTTAACACTCTTAACCTCCATCGGCGGAGGGGATGGAACTTCATTTTTATCAACAACTCCTAAAACTCTATTGGAAATCTTTTTGCAAATGTTTTTGATGGGATTGACATTGTACAAAGATGTGATCGAATACACATGAGAAAGAGTGGAGTTTTGGGTTGCATTAATGACGAGTTCTTCCTCATTGAAACGAAGAGTGATTTTTCTTGCATGCACATCGATAAGTGCTCTCGAGGTATCCAAAAAGGATCGACCTAAAATTAACGGAACTTTAGGATCGATGGGAATATCAACAACAATAAAGTCTACATGGTAGTAGAACTTTCCAACTTTCACAAAGACGTCCTCGGCTACTCCACAAGCTAGAATCGTAGAATGATCGGCCATTTCGATTGACATTCTTGAAGGAGTGAGATTTGGAAGATTGAGCGATTTAAAAATCTCAAGAGGCATCAAATTAATACTAGCACCAAGATCGGCCAAGGCGTAGCATTCTTCCATGTCTTGGATAGCACATGGGATTAAAAACTTTCCAGGATCACCGACTTTTTGAGGTATGCGGCTTAGAAAAACCGATGAACAACTAGACGATTTTTGCAATTTCTCTTTGTTATTCAACATACTTTTGAAGTTCGCGGCAAATCGAGGCATCATGACTAAGGCGTCGGCAAAACTTATATTGAAATGCAAGTCACGAAACATTTTCATAAATAGTTCAAATTGATAATTATTTCGTTCTTGTGCCTTTTGCTTGTCTCGTCTTGATGGGTAGGGTAAAGGTGGTGTGGGTTGGGGCAAAGTAGGCATAGGCATCGGCCTTGGAATCTCGGGTTCCATGATTGGTGTAGGTTCAACCGTAGGTGTGGTTTGAGCGGTACTTCGTGGGCTTGTAATTTGCTCCTTTTCAACCACAACCTCGGGTTCTTTCTCTTTTTCCTTCTCCATAGAAGTACTTGGACGAGAAATGGGTTCTTTGAAAGTTTTACCACTTCGTGTAGTAATAACCTTCAATTCTCCTTTCGGGTTCACGATGGTATCACTAGGAAGACCACCCGAAGAAGAGGGCTTACACATGATAGCTTCAAACATTTTAGCCATTCGGTCTTCAAACTTAGATTGCCTAGCATCCGCTTTTAACAATTCTTGCTTAATCTCATGTTGTCCTTGCTCCATTTTTTGTTGATTTTGTCGGAGTTGTGTGACATTTCCTTCCATTTTGTTAGCATGAGTTTTAAGTTCATTAGCAAGTTCGTTTTTAAGCTCGTTTTTCAACTCGGATCTTAAGCTAACCATTTCACGTCATTAGCCTTAGCATAATTCAAAAATTCTCCTTGAAGATTTTTGGTGTGATCGTTTTGAAAACCTTGGGCATTGTTTTGAAAATCACGGTTTTGGTTTTGATTAGAAATTTGCCCATTTCCACTTTGGTAATTACCCTTGTTATAAATCCTTTGATTTCCTTGATAATTACCACCTTGGTTGTTGTTGCGATAATTATTAGCATTTTGATTTGGTGGAGCTTGATTTGAACGAGAACCTTGACCGATTTGGTTATAAGTTCCCGTGGCTACAAAAGCATTCGAAGTGTTACCATCCGCGGTAATGCACTCGGAAAGATCATGAGCTCCACCACATGACAAACAACTCTTAGAAACCGCTTTAACCGAAGCGGAATTGGAAGCTTCTTGAGCCTTCCAATGGGACATAAGGGTCGAAAACCTATCGAAAAACCGATTTTCCTCATTAGCCTCATCATGTAAAGCATTGATGGAACGAGACGATGACGAGCCCATTTTGGCAACACTCGGTGTGTGACGAGGGCTATAAACCTTAGACCTATTCTCAATAATGACCAAAGCTTCTTCAACCGTTTTACACAAAAAATTACCACCCGCGGCGGCATTTAAATAATCTCTTTCATGATCGTTAAGTCCATTGTAAAACGTGTCGATTTGGTGTAAGTCGGAAAAACCGTGATGAGGACATTCATGTAACATCTCCTTAAACCTATTCCAAGCCGTAGAAAAACTTTCATTTGATTCTTGTGAAAATTTAGAAATCTCATTTTTCAAATGCGTAGTCTTAGAGGGCGGAAAAAATTGGTTCACGAACATTGAAACGAGATCCTTCCACGTCAATATAGAATTGGGTGGCTCTTTCTCTAACCAAATTTTAGCGGGCCCCGCTAAGGAATACGGAAAAAGCATCATCTTAATCGAGTCATTCGAGACATCCTTAAATTTGCACGTGGCGGTAAGACGATTGAATTGGCGGATATGGTTGTGGGGATTGTCCTTCTCATCACCACGGAATTTGTTGTTTTGGATCATCGACAACAAACCCGTTTTCACCTCAAAATTCTCCGCAAGGATAGCGGGAATCACAATAGCTTCTCCATAACCCTCGGTGGGTGCTTGAAGTAACTCCATCATAGTTCGATTTGCCATGGTTGGTTCTTCTCGTACAATGGGTTCGTCAATAGGAGACTCCTCACTAGAATGAGTTAGAGTGGGAGTTTTGTTCTTGCGTTTACGTGCACGTTTTGCTTGATTACGAGTGAGCATAAACGTCACGTACAACGTGAGAACGAGCAAAGAAGATTCTTTTTGGTATTTTGTGTTTTTCAATTTTTTTGTGGTTTTTGATTGTATTAACTTTTTGGAAATTGGTGAAATGTATTAAGTAGACCAAAAGTCCACAAATCTCCTCCTCAATCAAATCTCTTGATTAAAAAGGCCTCAAGGAATGAAAATGATCACGTGGAGTGAACGCCTTCGATGACTTTAGAACGATGGTGGAACACCAAATCGTTCAAGAGGGTTTAATCAATAGAAACCAAGAAAATATATATGATATGTAATAATACTTTGGGCGGCAAAACCCTCGATTCACTCTCAAAATCAAATACGCACAAGCAAGCGGAGGAAACGAGGCGGCGCGAAGCACTTAAGAGCCTTTTTCCTTTAGGTTGTGAAATACAACCGCCTTATACCCACCTTATAGTTTGTATTATCAAAATCAAGCTTCACGAAAGTATTTATCTATTTTTGCCTTTTTTCTTTGGTTTGAGATTCGAATACAATGATTGGGTAATGACCTCCCAAGTCAAGGTTGTGATTGCTCACGTATTTGGAGTACTTGTGTATTTATTGTTCTACGTATACAATATAGTAATAATATTCACACAAAAACCGAAAAACGATAATACGTATTAGTAGAGTGCTACTAATACAAATACTATTTATGGCTAATATGAAAAACAACAATTGTTCCCGGCAGCGGCGCCAAAATGATGTAGCTTTTTGTATACCCTTTTAGGAAAAAGAGCAACAAAATAGTGGTAAGCGTTAACGAGTGATTTAGGAAAACCACAGGTTATGACCCTTAATAGGTATCGTTCTCTCGAGGAGGCACGTGTGTTGTGTAATGAATTGATTTGATTGATGATTTTATTAACAAGAAAAGAGAAAAGAAATGAGAAAGGAGAGAAAAGACGGTTACGAAAACGGATTAGACTACGACGAAAAAGACGTAAACGTAAAGTCGTAAAAACTACAAAATTTAAAATTTTAACCTAAAAATTCCTAAAAGTTACTAAAAATCCACAATAAAATTCTAAGAGTTTAAAAAAATCCAAACTTGCTAAAACCTTTTAATTAATTCAATAATGACTTTTTAATGCTAATTAAAGCCCTAAAAATCACAATTAAATATTAAAAAGCCCCAAACAAGGTTTTCAAGTTTTTAAACCTCAAAAATGACCTAATTAAACTAAAAACTATTTTTAAAAATTTTAAAACCAAATTAAACTATTTTTAAACTCCTGAAAACTATTAAAATCTATTAAATCTTAAATTAATTCTAAAAATTAATTGAAAGCCTAAAAAATATTTGGAAAGTGAAAAAGTTCCTAATTTAATGTCTATAACCTAGGAAAAATGAAAAAAGTAGAAAAAATAAACTTTGAATTTTTCTTAATAAAATAATATTAAAATATTATAAAAAATAAAAAGTTTAAAAATAAATTCTAAAAAATTCTCAAAAATCCTAAATATTCTAACTAAGATAAAAATGCAAGTTAAAGTTTCTAACACCTTTTTATTAATTTTATATTAATTTTTAAAGTTGTCTAAAAACCCTAAAATTAAATAAAATTAAAAATTAGACTTTTTGAAAACTTTTTTTGAATGTAAACCTCAAATAACTTAATTAAAACCTAAAAACTATTTTTCTGGATTTTTAAAATACTTTTTACTATTTTTAAATTACTTTCTAAATTTTAAACTAAAAATATTCCTAATAAATAATTAAATAAAGGAAAAAATAATATTTTTAAACAGAAAAATCCTAAAACCTAATACTATCCTAGTAAAAATAAGCTATCACAATTAGGCTACTTAAATAAGCTGAAAAGAACCAAATAAGCTACGGCTTATTTAAATAAGCCAAAACCAAAACCTGTTTAAGTAATTAATGGAATGAAGTGTAAACGTAAAAACCCATCTAGATCACTGGTTAACACGTACACTCCCCCAACGAGGGGTCCCGTGTTCGAGTCCAGGCAGGGTGAGGTTTTTGATTTTTATTTTTTATTTTTTTTTTTACTTTTAAAACTCAAACAGTAACCTTTGCTAAGTACAAAAACACAAACACAAACCTAAAATGACAAAGATTGAATCAGATGGAAGCCAAAACGTGCCCAGTTGAGCACTTGATTCTGATGAACAAGTGTACTTTTTTCACTTGAGCAGTTAAACCAAGAGGGCTTGGATCTGCTTGTTTGTGGTGTATTTGTTGGATACAAGGGCACCCCTACACTCAATTGGAGTGTAGGGAGTCAATACAATCTCAAAGAACACAAATGCAACAAGAACAAACCAAAAATGCCAAATAAATGTTGCTGATGTACAAGGAGCAGGTCTGGTGGTTTTTGTGGCTAATTGAATGCACAAAAATGAGTTTCAAAGTCCAAATATTTGCACACAATCTCACAAACTAGCATAAAACTGATCTCAAACCTGTCTTAATCCTATCTACTAGCAAAGATCAAAGAATGATGCACAACATTCAAGAAAAACAAGCAGATAAAGAAACTAGGCAGATTTTAGCTTTTTCACTTTATATATCACATAACTTGCTCAAACTTGTACCATACCTGAACTAATACTAGGATATAACCTAACACAACCCTATTCGAACTTTCTAACAGGTTTTTAACTCAACAATTAGTCACAAAACCTGCATAAAACTCAAATCCAAACACCCCTTTATGTGACTGAGAATAAATTTAACAAGGCAAATCTTTCCAAAACAACTCAAACTGATTTAAAAAACATCTATCATGCATTTAACACTAACCAAGAACCATACCATACCATATAACAACATTTAAACAAACTTCACAAAAATTTCATGCAAAATCACTCAAGACTGAAATCTTATAAACTAAATAAGGAATTAGAAAACTACCTTGTGGGACCCACATCCAGGCCCCACAGTGGTTGAAAAACCACCTCCAAACAAACTCGGGTTTGTGCAGACCCTTGATCAACAAGCAACAACAAATCCTGCTAAGAAAAATGGAGAGAACAAGCAAAGTATGCAAAACTGATTTTTATGAAACTTTCCTTAAACCTTTTGAAAAACTTTCTTAAAAGGTTATCCTTTTTTAAAACTCTTAAACAGACCCTTATGATCCTGGAAAAACAAATCTTTAAACAATGTTCACCACAAATGCACCAATTTCAGAACCTCTTTCTGAAAATCTCAAACACCAAAGTGTTTACACAAATATATTGGAACTCAGCTTAGCAATTCAAACACACACCAACTTTTTTAAAAACAGTAAAAGGAATTACACTTGTATTTCAAACAAACACCAACTTTAATATTTATAAAAAAGGAATTACAAATGTGAATTGCTAAAAACTGGAACAAGGGTCATCACAAGTCGATGCCTCTATTTATACTAGTCTATAGAAGAACCTAGAACACTAAGAACCCTAATAAGAAAAGCCCTAATTTGCCCTTGGACGATTTGACTGAAAATTGGGTCAAAAGGTGCCCATGTGAATGCCAGCCTTGCAAACTTGATCAAAATCGTTGAAAATTCCTTGGAGGCCAAGTAGAGTGATCCCACACGTTGGTTTGGTCGGGTTTTGGGGTTTTGGTGAGAGTGACGTTGCAGGGTAGGGGTCCACAACCACAT
The DNA here is from genome assembly GCA_025667525.1 of Glebionis coronaria. Lineage (NCBI taxonomy): Eukaryota > Viridiplantae > Streptophyta > Magnoliopsida > Asterales > Asteraceae > Glebionis > Glebionis coronaria. Next base: position 179,256,174 of record CM046874.1, read on the forward strand.
GGGTGTGTTGTGGATGGAATCTGGGTTGGGGGATTGGTTAATGGTGGGGTGAATAGTAAATCTGGAAAGATTGGGGTAAAAACCCTTTGTTTTGGGTAAATGAGTTTTTAGGGTTTATGGGATTAGAACATGGGATTAGGGTGCGTTTAATCCGATTTTGGGGGTAAGTTAATTTAAATTTTTGTTTAGTGGGAAAAAACCTTTGACCAAGGGGGGGGGGGGGGGGGGTTTGACTTAGCTTATTTAATAAACCGGGTAAAAACATTGGGCGGGTAATGGATTGTGGGTAGGGTCGGGTTGTATGGGTTATTGGGTGGGTACTGATGAGGTGGCAGGTTCTGGTTGGGTGGGAAAGTTTGGTTGGTTGGCAGACTTGGCCCCCAAGCTTTTCTATTCCTTCCACTTTGTAAATAATGTCCATCAACGCCTATTTTGCCTTTATCAACTTTTGGCAACTTGTCAAAAGTGGCACAAAAGGTTTAAAAACTTTTTCCAAGGGCTTTAAATGCACATTCTTCAAATTTCAAGGACTGTTCTTGTAATATCTTCAAACATCAAGGACCATTCTTGTACAATTGACATTTGGAGGGTCAATTGTGACAAGTTCTTCAAAGATGAGGGACTAAACTTGACAATCTTCAATTCTTCAAGGGCATTTTTGTAAAATCCAAACTTGGGCCCGGTTCATTGTGCGACTTCGTTTCCCGTGTTCGTTTTTGAATGATTCTTGTGATCTTTTGCCATTTCCTCAATATCTGTACCTAAAAATACACAAGTAACAAACACGAGCATATATTTGGTGTATTTGATGATATTTAATTGATTTTAAGCCCGATTTGGACGATGAGACCATGTATAAAAGCAGTCTCATCAATGGTCGTTAATGATCACAAGCATGAATTTATCAAATTACAGCCTACACACATGATTCACCAAATTTATGAATGCTACATGTGTATTAGTCAATCCAAACGACATCACGTGAAACTCATAATGTTCATTACAAGTACCGGATGTAGTGATTGGAATAGATAATCTTTTTCGCGGATGCGAAATTGATGATAACCATGTCGTGGATCAAATTTTCGAATATACGCTAGAACCTCGTAAATTATCGAACAAATCTATCATCCTGGGTAGTGGATATAGATTTTTAATCGTCAATTTACCTAGTTCACGGTAATCAATAAATATAAGAAATAATAACACCATAGCTCTTCATGATGACTTGCTTGGTAGAATAAAAGCTTTCTCCGACAACTCTCTCAGTTGTATGGTAATTCCTTTAATTCAGATGGTGCTGACGTACAGTGCACACGCCACGGGTGCAGCACCGGGAATATAATCAATACCAATTTCAACTTGCCTTAATGGCGAAAGTCTAGGTAATTCACCAACAAATACCTCCTAAAGTTTCAAATAGCAGGAACATCTTTTAATAAATTTATATTAGGTTCTTTCTAGATTACTAAATCTATGACTAATTCACAACTATTCACGGTATAATTTCAAGTCTAATGCAGGATATGGTCGTCCATCAAGAATTATTTAGATCACTTTTGATAATCAACATCTTATCATAAGATGTGAATTTCTCAAAAGACTAATAATAACTCATAATCCTTCACAATTCAAGGATATCTGGAGACATAAGTAACCTTAAAAGAGTAAGGTCAACGCATAATCTACGCCAGAGTATTTCAAATCAGATACAGACGAAAACATTAACGAATATGAATATATTCCATGTTTTCATGATTTGAGTACGCATTCGAAAGCTCCTCGGATCGTTACCCAGGTCATTCAGATGAAATCTAATCAAAAGAAATGATAGGAACATCGATACATCCAGTCGGGTATCAACATTCGGCAATCAAATACTTTTCCTAAGAATCTCACCACGGGAGAATTGGACAAGAAGGAAATAGCAATTGTCAAATAAGAAAAATTTCATAGATGAGTAAATTCGACTCAGAAGAATAAATAGTACGGGCCCATATGTAGGTGTCCCTATTTTTCACTTTTTTGCAGATCTCATAAAATTTAATCTTTCACAATCTTCAAAGAAAATTTAGTGTTTATTAATAATTTCATGGTGACTACTAATCAGCCTTGCATGGTCCCTTCCAAATTGTATGTAGGCGCGCAACTATATACAATTTCAAGATTAACGATGCAATACTCAGTTCGTCAAAATTTTATCATCATGTTTATAATAAAAATATTTTCATGCTTAATTCTTAAATAAGAATCAAAAATAAATTTACAAAGATTTTTCTTTGTTATGAAAATAATTAAGTTTTCCAAGGTGTTTCATAAACAACTTCATTTCGATAACGATCACTTATAAATCTCACTTTGAATAATCCTTATAGTGATGAAAATTCAATTTTTCTCAAGGGATACTGTTTTATCTTATAAAAACAATGAGTGATCTGCAAAAGAGTGATGAAGAGTTGTTCACCAAGAACTAACTACAATATAATAGGAATGAGCTTAGCCAAATAATCATGAGGTTTATGACCTCGATGGCACTCAAAAAGAATAATCCACAACGTAACTCAATTCGAGATGAGTACTTGTTCAATGGTTGCATCACTAATGCGAGCATTAGGATGAAGCAATAAAATATAGATAACATCGATACATGTAGAATTTAGCAATCAAAGGTAGTCTTTTCATTAATCACAAACAAGTCTAAATTGTACCGTAACACATTATATGTCACTATGTCATACAATTCCAAGAACTCATCCTACCAACTGATGTCTCAGTTAAGTTAGGGATTATTTTTAAAAGATACCACAATGAATACTAATCTACAAGAGTCATTAGGTGTCCCACCTGTCCCGGAAGATCCATCGGTCCCAATTCAGAAGAAGATTTCTTCATTTTATTTATTGGACACTGGGCATCCTCGTCAATGGTCTAGGAGCAATCCTTAACACGAATCAACAATCAGTTAAAACTTTATAATTCAATCACAGGACTTAACGACTTCCTCTTAACAATTTCATATTCCATACGAGTTAAATTTTACTTTATTCAAATTTCAATCAATCTTATGCTTAATGCGATATCCTACCTCATTCTCCAATACTTTCATCCTTATTCTTACACCTTGAAAGGACAATAAAAGTTCGATATGAACAACACTCAATTTTCAATCCTATAGCTCCTTCATCAGTAGTTATCAAATGAGTCACTAGTATGAAATGACTCACACATTCAATTAGACTTCTCAGAAAGGTACTTGTGGCATGAGGCTTTTGGGTAATGGTTCCAATGATAGCCTCAAGTGCAACATTCACCCTTTCGATTTCAATTTAAGAATTAGGTGACAACGAATCAGATGACACCTTTCCAGGTGGTAACGTTTTTTCAAACTCCACTCTATAAGGAAAGATCGTCATGGCATCGATATCAGACTTAATCTCGCCAATTCTTCTTTAATATCACCATAAACTATTATCAACATTCCTACGAATATCAACCATTTCGTTGGGATCATAAACATCCACAACTTAGTTTAGATCTTGGATAGCTAGAATTCCTACGGGAATAACTTCGATTGATTTACTAGGGGAGTTAGGGTTCCTTGTGACAATCTACGTCGTATAAATACTTCGTATAAGTATTAAAATAGTCATCAACAATCATGAAATCAAATTACAACATATATATATAATCCAAGTTATATATATATTAAAATAACACTTCTCAGTCTGACCTTGTCGGTAACTCGGGAATTCTTCGGCATCGTTATAGTCAAAAGATTTTTAGACATTTTTAAAAAAATGTTTATAGTTAAAAGATTTTGAAATGTTTTATTCAAAACCTTGATTTTAAAAATCTTTCGTTCTCTATAACGAGAGCTCTGGTACCAAACTGTAACACCCCCAAATTTATACAATTCAATACAGCGGAAGACTCGTTGGTGTTACGGGATAGCAAATTACTCACATCATAGACAACGCTTAAAAATCGCGTCGTTTAATAATAAAGCATTTCCATTCATAAATATCAAATTTTACATAGGTCCCAATTCATTGTATTTTATACAGGTTTTACAAAGAATTTGGATGGAAATTTATTATTTAAGCGCGGGCCATGAATTCTTGTTGTCTTCCCGAGAATTACCTTCAAGTACCTGAGATAAAACATGTTAAAAGAAAAGGTCAGCGATAACGCCGAGTGAATTCATAGAGTTTAATGATAACCATTAATATATCATCGGTATATAGTTATTACCGAAAATCATTTTGTACAAATCTTTATAGTAGACCATAAAATAGGCCAAAAACATTTTATACAAATCCTTGTCAAAATCACAATATAGGCTTTCGCCTTCAAAACCATTATACGAACCAATGTCGTTAAAATATCATACAATACGTTTTATAACGTCGTGTAGAGTTAAATAAAAACCGTTATATGAATATGGTTGTGTAAAACCAAATCACGAACATAATATCAATAATAAGAATATCGTAATTCAGTGCATGTAGCAGTAGTTTCGTTATTTGGATTATTATAAGCCGCATGACATTGTTACCTTACTATAACAAACAACGGGTAGCTAACCCGAAACTCATTTGCCCATCTAAATTAGCGTGTCGTCACAATAATCACGCTTGTGTAAATCTTCTCATACATAATTTCGCTTACCAATCAATGTGGCACGACGGGGATCAACCGTCAAGGCGCGAACTGGGGTGATCGTCCCCAAATAGTACTATTATATGCATAAGCGTCTACCAAATCCTGTTAGTTCACAATTCATGCTAATGGGACTTTTAGTGACATAACCTAACTTTAATAATCCATTTCATTTCATTTATCGGGTCATTTAATCATTCATCGGGTAATACAATCATTCGGGTCCAAATCAATAAACAGACAATCGGGACAAGTAGTGTCCTATTTCATAAAAACTAACATGTTATCTCCCTCGCGGGTTTATAAAACATTTCATAAAAACATTTAAAAGAGTGCGAGGCTATGAACTCACGTTGATGTGGGAAGGCGGGTTATCGGCAATTCGGACGTACGGTACGTGCTTCAATCACGGAAACCTAGACAAATAATACTTGTCTTAGACTCTTGTCCAATGACTTTATCAAAATAACAATTATGTATACATATGATGATTTTATATATATGATGATCAAGTGGGTTTATAAATTCTCATTTACTCATTTTAATGTTATGTGTTGGTAACTTCTATACTAGTTTCACTAGTTTGTCTTGTTTATATGTTTTAAGCCCAATAAGCCTATTACAAGCCCAATACTTTTCATTAGCCCAATTATACTTTTAATATCAGTATTATACTTTACATGTTGGGACCAAGTGGGTTAAGCTCAATAAGTAACTTTATAAGTGTTTAGCCCATTTAGTCGGATTAATAGCCCAATAATGCTAATTTAGCCCGTTAATGTCCGTATGTTATATAGTTCGGGTTTTATCGGTTTTACTTGTATTAAGTACTTATATATCAGTATATGACTTTTTTAAAAGTTTACATTAGACGGGTCCGATCGTCTAAGTTTTAATTGACAAAAACGTTAATTTTACGGTACTAGCCGAAAAGACGTAAAAATCATGTTTATAGTTTTTATAACTTATAAAACTTACCAAACTACCATTTTTATATATTGTCCATTTATTTATCCTTATTCATATTTATATAAATGAAATATATAATTTAGTGGGTTTTAATTCACATTTTATACTATATTTATTTGAGTGCTTATATAATAATATTAAACTTTAATTTCACAAAATCAGTCCTAAATTTTAAGTTCACTAAAATGTCCATATCTAGAGTTCTATAATGAGATAGGACCTCAAATTTTTATCACAGAAACTAAATGATATGTGCTTCATTGTATTCCTTTGTAGCTACTGATGAATCAACATATAAATATTTTAATAAATTCGTCCAAAACAGTGTAGGCAGATTTGCACTCTAACCTTGTTTTGATCATATCTCACTCATTTTTATGATTTCATTGTATGGTCAACTCTCACATGTGTATAACACCTAATACTTACTGTATATTGATTCCACTTCACCATTTTATCAGTTTAACCTTTGGTTACTTACTGTTTTTATACAGCCATCATATTTAGCAAGATTTTAACCTTGTTACCTATGGTTTTCCATATTTTTAACCATATTTATCAACACCAAATCCCCACATAATATTTTTAATCATCATTCATCATCATATACATATACATAAATAAAAAAATTACAAGATTACATAATCAAAATAACAAGAGGATAGGAAGAACAATCTTTATACCACCATTAGTGATGAAAAGATGAGTCTTTGATAAACAAGGCTTGGATTTTGATGGCAAAACTTGTGATAAACCAATATCATCTTAAAGTCTACCAACCTTTATAAACTTCTCATGGAAAATCAGCCCTATGACACCAACAAATCTTCTCCTTGGATGTTAGAATCACCTCCAATCTTCAAAGCTTCAAAGTAGCATCATCATGTGTATGAGTAACACATGATTTTATGGCTAACATAGATCAAATGAGGGTTGTTTTTGATGATGGTTGGACGAATTTTAGAGAGAGATGAAGGGAATTAGAGTGGTTTGCATGAGTTTCTTGTTGCAAATAGTAAAATGAAGTGGTTTTGAGTGGTTTTGTGTAAGAAGTAGCTTACAAGTTAAGCTTTAGCAACAAGTGTAACACTTATTTGTTAAGTGTTGACACCTAAGGGTGTTGGGTCATAGTTTTGGCCGGTTATGAGTGGGGGTGGGGCAAGATTTATCTTGTCTCATCCCCATTTAATTACGGGTACTCCTCGATTCTAGTTTCCTCGATTTGCGTGCCCTCGGGTCGTTTTACGAAAAACGTTTTTATAAATTATGAATCAACGGCACAAAACGAATCTAATAAAAATTGTCTCATCAAAAACGGAGTTTGAAAACGTAAATACATAATCCTAAGGTTTCCGGTTTAGTCGTAAAGGACGTTAAATTATAATCGTAAGTCCTAATCTCTTCTCATAAGTTTGTGAGTTTATGAACCAACACAAATTTAAAATTCCAAAATAATATTCACGGATAAATTTATTTTCTGAAATGTCGGACTGTCACCAAAACTGTGTATGTAAACGTAAGCACGTAACGTAGAATCCTCCGGTTTAGACGTAGTCGATGCTACTTCAAGACGTAAATCCAAATTTCTTCCCAAAAACAAGTGAGTTCATAAAATAAAATTAAAATAATGTTTTTAAATAATATTTGAGAATAAAATATCAATCATAAATTGACAGATTGTCACAATTTCCATCCCTTACTGAACTAAAATATTTAAATAAAACAAGGGACTATCACAAGGTGAGTTTCATAGTCCCTTGTTTAATTTAAATCATTTAGTCCAGTAAGGGATGGAAATAATTCTTGTTTAATTGTATGCTGTGAACCTGTTTTAAATGTGTCTGGACAATAACTGTATTATATGTATCTTGCATGCTTGTGACCGAGAGAGTTGGTTAGACTACATATGGGGTATGTAGCTCAGTAGTGGTAAGACGGCATATACAATATGTGGCACACCTTGAGTAGTGGTAAGACTACATATGGGTTATGTAGCACAATAATAGTAAGACTGCAGCACACTGTCACACCCCCAAATTCATGGCAACGGAAGACTGGCTTTGGGAGGCTGTGACTTCATGAATATTCGAGAGCTTGATCCGAGAATGACCTCTACATGTCAAAACCAGAAAGAAGACTCCAAATAATCCACATAGTCAAGTACCTAAAAATACATGCTTAAAAGGTTCAACATAAAGTTGGTGAGTTCATAAGTTTATTTAGTTAAAACGTTTAAGAGTTTCAAAAGATATTAGCGTCAACTGCTGAAAGCAATTTTATAAAATAGTTTAGAAAATTAAAGTTTACAAGTAAAGTAACGTTTACCATAAAACCCAATTAAAATCAGTGTTTTAGCGAAAGTATTACAATTCACAAAATGATTCAATTACGTTTCTGACTCATATTCACAATTATTAGGAGTTACACATATGTTCGTAATTATAAGAGAATTGCACACATGTTCGTAATTATAAAGGAGTTGCACCTGTGTTTTCTCATGACACCGAAACTTTAACAGAGTTTCATTGTTTACGTTGTTTCATAGTTTACAGAATTTCAAATGCATCTGATGGCCATATGACCGCCAATCCCGGATGTGAGCGTCACCCCAAAATAGATCTACCCACTTTCATTCACGCTTACTTTCAGTAATTAATGGTTCATGATGGTTTCCGTTTCTGGGATATTTCACCCGTTTACAATATTCAAGTTTTCATTTCCAGTTTTACTTACGTTTAACAGTTCAATTTAAATAAACAAACAACTTCAAATATATAGTTAAATTCAAGTTTACAGTTAAAGCGATACAGTAAGTTCATGATTATTGATTTATAATTTCTCAACTCAAACGTCCCATACCATTTGAATAGGGGAATTATAAATAAACATTTTGTTAAATATTAATACAACTTCTTGTTCAAACGTCCCATACCATTTGCACAAGAATTGTATAAAAAGTATTCACATGGTTATAGTTTTCAAAACAAATAATAGTATTCATTAACATAGATTATTTTAGTTCATAAATAATCTTTCAAGCTAATATATCATGAGCTAAATCAACAAGTTTATCAATAGTTATAAAGTAGCAATGCATCTCCCACAAAACATTTATAAAACATTTATAAACGGGTAAAAGTGGGGTATGAAACTCACCTCGAGGCGATAGCAATGGTAAAATAGCACAACGCAGACATGGAGAAATAATAGTTCGAAACAATCCGTAACCTAAGTTGAATAATATATGTATTACTATACATGGATCACAAAATAAAACAAAGCATTTAGTCCCCTAGTATGTGCTTGAGTTTATTTAAATAGAACTATAGTTTTTAACACTTGCGAAAGTTTAGCGTTTTAATAAAAGTGTGGTCATTTAATCGAGATATATTTAGCAAGGTTGGACATTTCGTCGTTGACCAGTTTATTTAGTTAAGTCATTTAATGGGTCATATATCCTAAATATATTTTATATTGTTATTACTAAAAGTATATCAAATAATTATATTTTATTAAAGTTATATTTATTAAAAAGTAAAAATAATAAATATATAAAAGCATGTTTCTATGTCGGGGAACATGGGGACATGAAACATAGTTTCTAAATTGAATTTCAAATGTAACGTGTATTGTTTACAGAAAACATTTTCGAACCAAGTGATACCGTCGATTTTTTTAGCGAGAATAACGGGCTCATTAGTAGCTTGCGGAGTAAACCGCAAGTACCGTTGGATAACTAGCCGGGTCGTCTCTAAGTAAGCTTTTTACGTTTTATAAAACGAGATCGTTTGATAGGTTAAAATCATGTTCGAAGTAAGGGTCGTGAAACTGTTTCGAGTGTTACGAGGTCTACCGAGTTAGTTTGGATCATATCTATAGTTTTCGATAACGACTTTTGGGTCGAACAAAAAGTATGCCTGTGTAGACGGCATGGCCGTCTACAACTTTCGTTGTTTAACCGTCTAGTGGCAAGCTCGTATCGAGGGTCAAAAAGGGGTCGCAAAAAGGTCCGCTCACTGTTGTTATATAACATCAAAGTTCTATATGTTTACTGCTTTCACTACTTCGTTCGGCTAACAGGGGTTGTTTTCAAATGGTTGTTTAGAGCTCAATACTCGATCATTTTAAGTCATTCTTTTTGTATCTAAGACTTGATACCAGTGGCTTCGTCATGAAACTCGAGGCTCACCATATGGTGGCCTCAACGATTCTATATTCGCGACCAAAGGTGATGGTTTGGGTCCTTTTACTAAATATCAAATGCAAAATTTACTTGTTCTAATTCAGACGTACGTAAACAAATTCATTTACTTGTTTACAACACGTTTTGGCCCAACGTTTATAGCTCTCGGTGATGATTCGATAACTTACAACTTGTTTCAGTTTTAAATTTGATCTCAAGCACAACTATCTAAGGACTCGAATGCATGAAATCAGTGAAAATAGAAAAGATTGAGAACTCACAACTAGTGTGTGACGTGGGTATCCAGTTGCTCGGACAGAAAAGACATCATGCTAACAATATCCGAAGCTCAAATCCCACGAAACCATAATCAACAATACCATATAAATGAAGCTTAACAAACGTCGCCTGCCCTTCGCCTTAACCAACTTAAGGGTTGTTTGTTGCTCCGTCCTGCCACGTCGAGTCAAATAGTATCCAAAAGAACTAAAGCAATGACTCGACTTGACTTCACTCTCGCACACTCACGATCGCCAACGACGCCACAACTTGTGCGGTTGGCTGTTCGACTCGTCGAACAACACGGAAAGGATCCCACAGTTGGTGTCGTTTTCTGTGGAATGTCGTGACTAGAAGGAAGAGATAGATTATGTTTGGTGTTTGTTGTGTTGTGTTGTGAGAAGGGTGGATATATTTATAGGCAAGTCAAATGTTCAAGATAGTTTATAACTTAGTTAGGGTTTTCTTTGTAGTTTAGTTGGCTAGCAATTTGATGGTAACTAAGAGAGGTACCATGAATAAGAGCAAAAGGTTTGGAAGGATGAAAGTGGCTGTTGGATTCGATGGTTGCAGGAAGAGGGAAAGGACATTGTGTTTATCCATGTTGACTAAGTTAGGGGATGCTTGTAGTACATATCTTGAGCTCCCAAAGGCCATAAGGTTTAAGTTTTGTTCGTTGGGTGCAAGGGGAGAAAGGGGACCATAGTACCAAGTCTTAATGAGGTGTTGAAGAACCAAACATATTTTGAATTTTAGCAATTGTTGAAAGCAAAGAAAAGAAAAAAAAAGGCGTGGCTAGGTAGTTCAAGAGGGGGGCCGGTTTTTGCTAATTTATTTATTTGGGGTATCGGGTATGTGATTTATGCTTTTAAAATAGTTAGACGTATTATTAAACGGTTACGAAAAATAACATATATAAAAATTATATAAATTATAAGATATCAAAATTAAGTATTTTGAGTTGCTATAAAATATGTCGACATTAATTATCTAGCGTTGGGATAACAAAGTGATATTTAGAATATGCTATATAATCTTTCAGTTTGAGTTAAATTTAGTTTTGTTTACATCCAAAATAAAATATTAGCAATAGTTCAAGTTTAAATTAAGAGTTCTAAGTAGAATAAATTCTTTTATTTGGCGTGAATTTTTCGGGTTGTCACAGCGTCACCGTGTTAAAAGAGTTTCGTCCGCGAAACTTAATCGTTATTAACCAGTGGCGAGATGCTTGTAATAAATAAAATAATAGTAATCAGTCGGCTTTAATTAATTATCCGTCGGGTAACACGGTAGCAAGTGTTTCGGAATCCTGAAAGATTTTCTCTCGTTCTTGTGGCAGGCGTAATCTTCAAAAATCATAATACACAATCTTGACTTCATGTGGGGTAGAGAAAATCTTTACGTGTCGAGAATATTAGTAGCTAAAATTAAATAGACCGAATGTCGTGGTTTATAAGGTAGATGTACCAAATATTATATATAAATAGTGATAAGGCGTAGTCATAAGAGTAATTACATACAAATAAGCAATTAGTTACAAGGCAGAAAGCATATAATGATATGAATGTGATGGTAGATATGTGATTTGCTAACCGCATGATAATCCCTTTCTGGATAACTTCCGGTCCGTTTATAACGCTTATTTACATCAAGAGGCGTCCCAATTCATGTAAATAAAATTTATAAACTCAGGGTTCGTTGATTTATAATCCCCATATTCAAAAGTCCCATACCATCTGAATATGAAATCATAAATAAGCTTAAGGCTTTATAATTCCTCATTCAAACGTCCCATAAGCCATCCCAGCCTAGCAATACCAACACAACTTAAAATCAAAATAGGCAACTACCTACATTATATGAGTGTTCCTTGTTTTTGAGAAAAATAATCAAAAATTTAAGCTGCGTAACAACTAGAACTTAAGTCCACCTCGTAACCTAATCAAACAAGAACAGTCTTGGGGTTTCATTAAGTACTATTACGCATCACAATCTTTTGATGAATCTTCTCAACGTTGGGAACTACACATAAACATGTAACTTATATAATCATGTAGTTCCTAATATATAATAAATAGTTACACTAAAAGATATAAAGGAAGGTATGTAAGCAAAGATGATATCATATAAAGTTTCAATAGTTAAAGAGAATAGGACCTCGGTGAGTCGAGTTTCAAAAGTATTTGTTTCAAAGGTGTATTGCTAGAAAACATAAGTGTTAGTGCTTATTTATATTTCCATATTCAAATGTCTCATATCACTCCAATAAGGAAACATAAATCAGAATAATTTAATTATCATTGACATAAAAAATATCTGAAGCTGAATAACTGATAAACCCTAACTAAATCTCGCAGCACAATCAAACAAGAACAACCTTGAGATTTGGTTAATTATTGTTACGCATCAGGTCAAATCCGGGGATTGCTCACGTAGGAATCAAATAAAACATAGAACTCAAGTAAAGCATAACAATCATGTGACAGCGGGTACGCAGAATATTACGTTAAAATGCAAATGAGTCTCAGTTATAGTCTAGATTATTAATTTAACCTAGTTCTCTAGAACCAAGTCTCTGATACCAATCTGTCACACCCCCAAATTCACCGCAGCAGAAGACTGGCTTTGGGAGGCTGTGACTTCATGAATATTAGAGAGCTTGATCCGAGAATGACCTCTACATGTCAAAACCAGAAAGAAGACTCCAAATAATCCACATAGTCAAGTACCTAAAAATACATGCTTAAAAGGGTCAACATAAAGTTGGTGAGTTCATAAATTTATTTAGTTAAAATGTTTAAGAGTTTCAAAAGATATTAGCGTCAACTGCTGAAAACAATTTTATAAAATAGTTTAGAAAGTTAAAGTTTACAAGTAAAGTAACGTTTACCATAAAACCAAGTTAAAATCAGTGTTTTAGCGAAAGTATTACAATTCACAAAATGATTCAGTTACGTTTCTAACTCATATTCACAATTATTAGGAGTTACACATATGTTCGTAATTATAAGAGAATTGCACACATGTTCGTAGTTATAAAGGAGTTGCACCTGTGTTTTCTCATGACACCGAAACTTTAACAGAGTTTTATTGTTTCTGTTTTTTCATAGTTTACAGAATTTCAAATGCATCTGATGGCCATATGACCCGCCAATCCCGGATTTGGGCGTCACCCCAAAATAGATCTATCCACTTTCATTCACGCTTACTTTCAGTAATTAACGGTTCATGATGGTTTTCGTTTCTGGGATATTTCACCCGTTTACAATAATCAAGTTTCCATTTCCAGTTTTACTTACGTTTAATAGTTCAATTCAAATAAACAAACAACTTCAAATATATAGTTAAATTCAAGTTAAAGTTAAAGCGATACAGTAAGTTCATGATTGTTGATTTATAATTTCTCAACTCAAACGTCCCATACCATTTGAATAGGGAATTATAAATAAACATTTTGTTAAATATTAATATAACTTCTTGTTCAAACGTCCCATACCATTTGCACAAGAATTGTATAAAAAGTCTTCACATGGTTATAGTTTTCAAAACAAATAATAGTATTCATTAACATAGATCATTTTAGTTCATAAATAATCTTTCAAGCTAATATATCATGAGCTAAATCAACAAGTTTATCAATAGTTATAAAGTAGCAATGCATCTCCCCCAAAACATTTATAAAACATTTATAAACGGGTAAAAGTGGGGTATGAAACTCACCTCGAGGCGATAGCAATGGTAAAATAGCACAACGTAAATAGTTCGAAACAATCCGTAACCTAAGTTGAATAATATATGTATTACTATACATGGATCACGAAAATAAAACAAAGCATTTAGTCCCCTAGTATGTGCTTGAGTTTATTTAAATAAAACTATAGTTTTTAACACTTGAGAAAGTTTAGCGTTTTGATAAAAGTGTGGTCATTTAATCGAGATATATTTAGCAAGGTTGGGCATTTCGTCGTTGAGCAGTTTATTTAGTTAAGTCATTTAATGGGTCATATATCCTAAATATATTTTATATTGTTATTACTAAAAGTATATCAAATAATTACATTTTATAAAAAGTTATATTTATTAAAAAGTCAAAATAATAAATATATAAAAGCATGTTTCTATATCGGGGAACATGGGGACATGAAACATAGTTTCTAAATTGAATTTCAAATGTAACGTGTATTTTTTACAGAAAACATTTTTGAACCAAGTGATACCGTCGATTTTTTTGGCGAGAATAACGGGCTCATTAGTAGCTTGCGGAGTAAACCGCAAGTACCGTTGGGTACCTAGCCGGGTGGTCTATAAGTAGGCTTTTTACGTTTTATAAAATGAGTTTGTTTGATAGATTAAAATCCTGTTCGAAGTAACGGTCGTGAAACTGTTTCGAGTGTTACGAGGTCTACCGAGTTAGTTTGGATCCTATCTATAGTTTTCGATAACGACTTTTGGGTCGAACAAAAAGTATGCCCGTGTAGACGGCATGGCCATCTACAACTTTCGTTGTTTAACCGTCTAGTGCAAGGTCGTATCGAGGGTCAAAAAGGGGTCGCAAAAAGGTCCGCTCACTGTTGTTATATAACATCAAAGTTCTATATGTTTACTGCTTTCACTACTTCGTTCGGCTAACAGGGGTTGTTTTCAAATGGTTGTTTAGAGCTCAATACTCGGTCATTTTAAGTCATTCTTTTTGTATCTAAGACTTGATACTAGTGGCTTCGTCATGAAACTCGAGGCTCACCATATGGTGGCCTCAACGATTCTATATTCACGACCAAAGGTGATGGTTTGGGTCCTTTTACTAAATATCAAATGAAAAATTTACTCGTTCTAATTCAGACGTACGTAAACAAATTCATTTACTTGTTTACAACACGTTTTGGCCCAACGTTTATAGCTCTCGGTGATGATTCGATAACTTACAACTTGTTTTAGTTTTAAATTTGATCTCAAGCCCAACTATCTAAGGACTCAAATGCATGAAATCAGTGAAAATAGAAAAGATTGAGAACTCACAACTAGTGTGTGACGTGGGTATCCAGTTTCTCGGACAGAAAAGACATCATGCTAACAATATCTGAAGCTCAAATCCCACGAAACCATAATCAACAATACCATATAAATGAAGCTTAACAAAAGTCGCCTGCCCTTCGCCTTAACCAACTTAAGGGTTGTTTGCTGCTCCGTCCTGCCACGTCGAGTCAAATGGGATCCAAAAGAACTAAAGCAATGACTCGACTTGACTTCACTCTCGCACACTCACGATCGCCAACGACGCCACAACTTGTGCGGTTGGCTGTTCGACTCGTCGAACAACACGGAAAGGATCCCACAGTTGGTGTCGTTTTCTGTGGAATGTCGTGACTAGAAGGAAGAGATAGATTATGTTTGGTGTTTGTTGTGTTGTGTTGTGAGAAGGGTGGATATATTTATAGGCAAGTCAAGTGTTCAAGATAGTTTATAACTTAGTTAGGGTTTTCTTTGTAGTTTAGTTGGCTAGCAATTTGATGGTAACTAAGAGAGGTACCATGAATAAGAGCAAAAGGTTGGGAAGGATGAAAGTGGCTGTTGGATTCGATGGTTGCAGGAAGAGGGAAAGGACATTGTGTTTATCCATGTTGACTAAGTTAGGGGATGCTTGTAGTACATATCTTGAGCTCCCAAAGGCCATAAGGTTTAAGTTTTGTTCGTTGGGTGCAAGGGGAGAAAGGGGACCATAGTACCAAGTCTTAATGAGGTGTTGAAGTACCAAACATATTTTGAATTTTAGCAATTGTTGAAAGCAAAGAAAAGAAAAAAAAAGGCGTGGCTAGGTAGTTCAAGAGGGGGGCCGGTTTTTGCTAATTTATTTATTTGGGGTATCGGGTATGTGATTTATGCTTTTAAAATAGTTAGACGTATTATTAAATGGTTACGAAAAATAACATATATAAAAATTATATAAATTATAAGATATCAAAATTAAGTATTTTGAGTTGCTATAAAATATGTCGACATTAATTATCTAGCGTTGGGATAACAAAGTGATATTTAGAATATGCTATATAATCTTTCAGTTTGAGTTAAATTTAGTTTTGTTTACATCCAAAATAAAATATTAGCAATAGTTCAAGTTTAAATTAAGAGTTCTAAGTAGAATAAATTCTTTTATTTGGCGTGAATTTTTCGGGTTGTCACAGCGTCACCGTGTTAAAAGAGTTTCGTCCGCGAAACTTAATCGTTATTAACCAGTGGCGAGATGCTTGTAATAAATAAAATAATAGTAATCAGTCGGCTTTAATTAATTATCCGTCGGGTAACACGGTAGCAAGTGTTTCGGAATCCTGAAAGATTTTCTCTCGTTCTTGTGGCAGGCGTAATCTTCAAAAATCATAATACACAATCTTGACTTCATGTGGGGTAGAGAAAATCTTTACGTGTCGAGAATATTAGTAGCTAAAACTAAATAGACCGAATGTCGTGGTTTATAAGGTAGATGTACCAAATATTATATATAAATAGTGATAAGGCGTAGTCATAAGAGTAATTACATACAAATAAGCAATTAGTTACAAGGCAGAGAGCATATAATGATATGAATGTGATGGTAGATATGTGATTTGCTAACAGCATGATAATCCCTTTCTGGATAACTTCCGGTCCGTTTATAACGCTTATTTACATCAAGAGGCGTCCCAATTCATGTAAATAAAATTTATAAACTCAGGGTTCGTTGATTTATAATCCCCATATTCAAACGTCCCATACCATCTGAATATGAAATCATAAATAAGCTTAAGGCTTTATAATTCCTCATTCAAACGTCCCATAAGCCATCCCAGCCTAGCAATACCAACACAACTCAAAATCAAAATAGGCAACTACCTACATTATATGAGTGTTCCTTGTTTTTGAGAAAAATAATCAAAAATTTAAGCTGCGTAACAACTAGAACTTAAGTCCACCTCGTAACCCAATCAAACAAGAACAGTCTTGGGGTTTCATTAAGTACTATTACGCATCACAATCTTTTGATGAATCTTCTCAACGTTGGGAACTACACATAAACATGTAACTTATATAATCATGTAGTTCCTAATATATAATAAATAGTTACACTAACAGATATAAAGGAAGGTATGTAAGCAAAGATGATATCATATAAAGTTTCAATAGTTAAAGAGAATAGGACCTCGGTGAGTCGAGTTTCAAAAGTATTTGTTTCAAAGGTGTATTGCTAGAAAACATAAGTGTTAGTGCTTATTTATATTTCCATATTCAAATGTCTCATATCACTCCAATAAGGAAACATAAATCAGAATAATTTAATTATCATTGACATAAAAAAAATCTGAAGCTGAATAACTAATAAACCCTAACTAAATCTCGCAGCACAATCAAACAAGAACAACCTTGAGATTTGGTTAATTATTGTTACGCATCAGGTCAAATCCGAGGATTGCTCACGTAGGAATCAAATAAAACATAGAACTCAAGTAAAGCATAACAATCATGTGACAGCGGGTACGCAGAATATTACGTTAAAATGCAAATGAGTCTCAGTTATAGTCTAGATTATTAATTTAACCTAGTTCTCTAGAACCAAGTCTCTGATACCAATCTGTCACACCCCCAAATTCACCGCAGCAGAAGACTGGCTTTGGGAGGCTGTGACTTCATGAATATTCGAGAGCTTGATCCGAGAATGACCTCTACATGTCAAAACCAGAAAGAAGACTCCAAATAATCCACATAGTCAAGTACCTAAAAATACATGCTTAAAAGGGTCAACATAAAGTTGGTGAGTTCATAAATTTATTTAGTTAAAACGTTTAAGAGTTTCAAAAGATATTAGCGTCAACTGCTGAAAACAATTTTATAAAATAGTTTAGAAAGTTAAAGTTTACAAGTAAAGTAACATTTACCATAAAACCCAGTTAAAATAAGTGTTTTAGCGAAAGTATTACAATTCACAAAATGATTCAGTTACGTTTCTAACTTATATTCACAATTATTAGGAGTTACACATATGTTCGTAATTATAAGAGAATTGCACACATGTTCGTAGTTATAAAGGAGTTGCACCTGTGTTTTCTCATGACACCGAAACTTTAACAGAGTTTTATTGTTTCTGTTTTTTCATAGTTTATAGAATTTCAAATGCATCTGATGGACATATGACCCGCTAATCCCGGATGTGGGCGTCACCCCAAAATAGATCTATCCACTTTCATTCACGCTTACTTTCAGTAATTAACGGTTCATGATGGTTTTCGTTTCTGGGATATTTCACCCGTTTACAATAATCAAGTTTCTATTTCCAGTTTTACTTACGTTTAATAGTTCAATTTAAATAAACAAACAACTTCAAATATATAGTTAAATTCAAGTTTACAGTTAAAGCGATACAGTAAGTTCATGATTGTTGATTTATAATTTCTCAACTCAAACGTCCCATACCATTTGAATAAGGGAATTATAAATAAACATTTTGTTAAATATTAATATAACTTCTTGTTCAAACGTCCCATACCATTTGCACAAGAATTGTATAAAAAGTCTTCACATGGTTATAATTTTCAAAACAAATAATAGTATTCATTAACATAGATCATTTTAGTTCATAAATAATCTTTCAAGCTAATATATCATGAGCTAAATCAACAAGTTTATCAATAGTTATAAAGTAGCAATGCATCTCCCCCAAAACATTTATAAAACATTTATAAACGGGTAAAAGTGGGGTATGAAACTCACCTCGAGGCGATAGCAATGGTAAAATAGCATAACGTAAATAGTTCGAAACAATCCGTAACCTAAGTTGAATAATATATGTATTACTATACATGGATCACGAAAATAAAACAAAGCATTTAGTCCCCTAGTATGTGCTTGAGTTTATTTAAATAAAACTATAGTTTTTAACACTTGCGAAAGTTTAGCGTTTTGATAAAAGTGTGGTCATTTAATCGAGATATATTTAGCAAGGTTGGGCATTTCGTCGTTGACCAGTTTATTTAGTTAAGTCATTTAATGGGTCATATATCCTAAATATATTTTATATTGTTATTACTAAAAGTATATCAAATAATTACATTTTATAAAAGTTATATTTATTAAAAAGTCAAAATAATAAATATATAAAAGCATGTTTCTATATCGGGGAACATGGGGACATGAAACATAGTTTCTAAATTGAATTTCAAATGTAACGTGTTTTTTTTACATAAAACATTTTTGAACCAAGTGATACCGTCGATTTTTTTGGCGAGAATAACGGTCTCATTAGTAGCTTGCGGAGTAAACCGCAAGTACCGTTGGGTACCTAGCCGGGTGGTCTATAAGTAGGCTTTTTACATTTTATAAAATGAGTTCGTTTGATAGATTAAAATCCTGTTCGAAGTAACGGTCGTGAAACTTTTTCGAGTGTTACGAGGTTTACCGAGTTAGTTTGGATCCTATCTATAGTTTTCGATAACGACTTTTG
The DNA here is from genome assembly GCA_025667525.1 of Glebionis coronaria. NCBI lineage: Eukaryota > Viridiplantae > Streptophyta > Magnoliopsida > Asterales > Asteraceae > Glebionis > Glebionis coronaria. Next base: position 179,275,730 of record CM046874.1, read on the forward strand.
GGTCGAACAAAAAGTATGCCCGTGTAGACGGCATGGCCGTCTACAACTTTCGTTGTTTAACCGTCTAGTGCAAGCTCGTATCGAGGGTCAAAAAGGGGTCGCAAAAAGGTCCGCTCACTGTTGTTATATAACATCAAAGTTCTATATGTTTACTGCTTTCACTACTTCGTTCGGCTAACAGGGGTTGTTTTCAAATGGTTGTTTAGAGCTCAATACTCGATCATTTTAAGTCATTCTTTTTGTATCTAAGACTTGATACTATGGCTTCGTCATGAAACTCGAGGCTCACCATATGGTGGCCTCAACGATTCTATATTCGCGACCAAAGGTGATGGTTTGGGTCCTTTTACTAAATATCAAATGCAAAATTTACTCGTTCTAATTCAGACGTACGTAAACAAATTCATTTACTTGTTTACAACACGTTTTGGCCCAACGTTTATAGCTCTCGGTAATGATTCGATAACTTACAACTTGTTTTAGTTTTAAATTTGATCTCAAGCACAACTATCTAAGGACTCGAATGCATGAAATCAGTGAAAATAGAAAAGATTGAGAACTCACAACTAATTGTGACGTGGGTATCCAGTTGCTCGGACAGAAAAGACATCATGCTAACAATATCCGAAGCTCAAATCCCACGAAACCATAATCAACAATACCATATAAATGAAGCTTAACAAAAGTCGCATGCCCTTCGCCTTAACCAACTTAAGGGTTGTTTGCTGCTCCGTCCTGCCACGTCGAGTCAAATGGGATCCAAAAGAACTAAAGCAATGACTCGACTTGACTTCACTCTCGCACACTCACGATCGCCAACGACGCCACAACTTGTGCGGTTGGCTGTTTGACTCGTCGAACAACACGGAAAGGATCCCACAATTGGTGTCGTTTTCTATGGAATGTCGTGACCAGAAGGAAGAGAATAGATTATGTTTGGTGTTTGTTGTGTTGTGTGTGAGAAGGGTGGATATATTTATAGGCAAGTCAAGTGTTCAAGATAGTTTATAACTTAGTTAGGGTTTTCTTTGTAGTTTAGTTGGCTAGCAATTTGATGGTAACTAAGAGAGGTACCATGAATAAGAGAAAAAGGTTGGGAAGGATGAAAGTGGCTGTTGGATTCGATGGTTGCAGGAAGAGGGAAAGGACATTGTGTTTATCCATGTTGACTAAGTTAGGGGATGCTTGTAGTACATATCTTGAGCTCCCAAAGGCCATAAGGTTTAAGTTTTGTTCGTTGGGTGCAAGGGGAGAAAGGGGACCATAGTACCAAGTCTTAATGAGGTGTTGAAGTACCAAACATATTTTGAATTTTAGCAATTGTTGAAAGCAAAGAAAAGAAAAAAAGGCGTGGCTAGGTAGTTCAAGAGGGGGGCCGGTTTTTGCTAATTTATTTATTTGAGGTATCGGGTATGTGATTTATGTTTTTAAAATAGTTAGACGTATTATTAAACGGTTACGAAAAATAACATATATAAAAATTATATAAATTATAAGATATCAAAATTAAGTATTTTGAGTTGCTATAAAATATGTCGACATTAATTATCTAGCGTTGGGATAACAAAGTGATATTTAGAATATGCTATATAATCTTTCAGTTTGAGTTAAATTTAGTTTTGTTTACATCCAAAATAAAATATTAGCAATAGTTCAAGTTTAAATTAAGAGTTCTAAGTAGAATAAATTCTTTTATTTGGCGTGAATTTTTCGGGTTGTCACAGCGTCACCGTGTTAAAAGAGTTTCGTCCGCGAAACTTAATCGTTATTAACCAGTGGCGAGATGCTTGTAATAAATAAAATAATAGTAATCAGTCGGCTTTAATTAATTATCCGTCGGGTAACACGGTAGCAAGTGTTTCGGAATCCTGAAAGATTTTCTCTCGTTCTTGTGGCAGGCGTAATCTTCAAAAATCATAATACACAATCTTGACTTCATGTGGGGTAGAGAAAATCTTTACGTGTCGAGAATATTAGTAGCTAAAATTAAATAGACCGAATGTCGTGGTTTATAAGGTAGATGTACCAAATATTATATATAAATAGTGATAAGGCGTAGTCATAAGAGTAATTACATACAAATAAGCAATTAGTTACAAGACAGAGAGCATATAATGATATGAATGTGATGGTAGATATGTGATTTGCTAACCGCATGATAATCCCTTTCTGGATAACTTCCGGTCCGTTTATAACGCTTATTTACATCAAGAGGCGTCCCAATTCATGTAAATAAAATTTATAAACTCAGGGTTCGTTGATTTATAATCCCCATATTCAAACGTCCCATACCATCTGAATATGAAATCATAAATAAGCTTAAGGCTTTATAATTCCTCATTCAAACGTCCCATAAGCCATCCCAGCCTAGCAATACCAACACAACTCAAAATCAAAATAGGCAACTACCTACATTATATGAGTGTTCCTTGTTTTTGAGAAAAATAATCAAAAATTTAAGCTGCGTAACAACTAGAACTTAAGTCCACCTCGTAACCCAATCAAACAAGAACAGTCTTGGGGTTTCATTAAGTACTATTACGCATCACAATCTTTTGATGAATCTTCTCAAAGTTGGGAACTACACATAAACATGTAACTTATATAATCATGTAGTTCCTAATATATAATAAATAGTTACACTAACAGATATAAAGGAAGGTATGTAAGCAAAGATGATATCATATAAAGTTTCAATAGTTAAAGAGAATAGGACCTCAGTGAGTCGAGTTTCAAAAGTATTTGTTTCAAAGGTATATTGCTAGAAAACATAAGTGTTAGTGCTTATTTATATTTCCATATTCAAATGTCTCATATCACTCCAATAAGGAAACATAAATCAGAATAATTTAATTATCATTGACATAAAAAAAATCTGAAGCTGAATAACTAATAAACCCTAACTAAATCTCGCAGCACAATCAAACAAGAACAACCTTGAGATTTGGTTAATTATTGTTACGCATCAGGTCAAATCCGGGGATTGCTCACGTAGGAATCAAATAAAACATAGAACTCAAGTAAAGCATAACAATCATGTGACAGCGGGTACGCAGAATATTACGTTAAAATGCAAATGAGTCTCAGTTATAGTCTAGATTATTAATTTAACCTAGTTCTCTAGAACCAAGTCTCTGATACCAATCTGTCACACCCCCAAATTCACCGCAGCAGAAGACTGGCTTTGGGAGGCTGTGACTTCATGAATATTCGAGAGCTTGATCCGAGAATGACCTCTACATGTCAAAACCAGAAAGAAGACTCCAAATAATCCACATAGTCAAGTACCTAAAAATACATGCTTAAAAGGGTCAACATAAAGTTGGTGAGTTCATAAATTTATTTAGTTAAAACGTTTAAGAGTTTCAAAATATATTAGCGTCAACTACTGAAAACAATTTTATAAAATAGTTTAGAAAGTTAAAGTTTACAAGTAAAGTAACGTTTACCATAAAGTTAAAATCAGTGTTTTAGCGAAAGTATTACAATTCACAAAATGATTCAGTTACGTTTCTAACTCATATTCACAATTATTAGGAGTTACACATATGTTCGTAATTATAAGAGAATTTCACACATGTTCGTAGTTATAAAGGAGTTGCACCTGTGTTTTCTCATGACACCGAAACTTTAACAGAGTTTTATTGTTTCTGTTTTTTCATAGTTTACAGAATTTCAAATGCATCTGATGGCCATATGACCCGCCAATCCCGGATGTGGGCGTCACCCCAAAATAGATCTATCTACTTTCATTCACGCTTACTTTCAGTAATTAACGGTTCATGATGGTTTTCGTTTTTTGGATATTTCACCCGTTTACAATAATCAAGTTTCCATTTCCAGTTTTACTTACGTTTAATAGTTCAATTTAAATAAACAAACAACTTCAAATATATAGTTAAATTCAAGTTTACAGTTAAAGCGATACAGTAAGTTCATGATTGTTGATTTATAATTTCTCAACTCAAACGTCCCATACCATTTGAATAAGGGAATTATAAATAAACATTTTGTTAAATATAAATATAACTTCTTGTTCAAACGTCCCATACCATTTGCACAAGAATTGTATAAAAAGTCTTCACATGGTTATAGTTTTCAAAACAAATAATAGTATTCATTAACATAGATCATTTTAGTTCATAAATAATCTTTCAAGCTAATATATCATGAGCTAAATCAACAAGTTTATCAATAGTTATAAAGTAGCAATGCATCTCCCCCAAAACATTTATAAAACATTTATAAACGGGTAAAAGTGGGGTATGAAACTCACCTCGAGGCGATAGCAATGGTAAAATAGCACAACGTAAATAGTTCGAAACAATCCGTAACCTAATTTGAATAATATATGTATTACTATACATGGATCACGAAAATAAAACAAAGCATTTAGTCCCCTAGTATGTGCTTGAGTTTATTTAAATAAAACAATAGTTTTTAACACTTGCGAAAGTTTAGCGTTTTGATAAAAGTGTGGTCATTTAATCGAGATATATTTAGCAAGGTTGGGCATTTCGTCGTTGAGAAGTTTATTTAGATAAGTCATTTAATGGGTCATATATCCTAAATATATTTTATATTGTTATTACTAAAAGTATATCAAATAATTACATTTTATAAAAGTTATATTTATTAAAAAGTCAAAATAATAAATATATAAAAGCATGTTTCTATATCGGGGAACATGGGGACATGAAACATAGTTTCTAAATTGAATTTCAAATGTAACGTGTATTTTTTACAGAAAACATTTTTGAACCAAGTGATACCGTCGATTTTTTTGGCGAGAATAACGGGCTCATTAGTAGCTTGCGGAGTAAACCGCAAGTACCGTTGGGTACCTAGCCGGGTGGTCTATAAGTAGGCTTTTTACGTTTTATAAAATGAGTTCGTTTGATAGATTAAAATCCTGTTCGAAGTAACGGTCGTGAAACTGTTTCGAGTGTTACGAGGTCTACCGAGTTAGTTTGGATCCTATCTATAGTTTTCGATAACGACTTTTGGGTCGAACAAAAAGTATGCCCGTGTAGACGGCATGGCCGTCTACAACTTTTGTTGTTTAACCGTCTAGTGCAAGCCCGTATCGAGGGTCAAAAAGGGGTCGCAAAAAGGTCCGCTCACTGTTGTTATATAACATCAAAGTTCTATATGTTTACTGCTTTCACTACTTCGTTCGGCTAACAGGGGTTGTTTTCAAATGGTTGTTTAGAGCTCAATACTCGATCATTTTAAGTCATTCTTTTTGTATCTAAGACTTGATACTAGTGGCTTCGTCATGAAACTCGAGGCTCACCATATGGTGGCCTCAACGATTCTATATTCGCGACCAAAGGTGATGGTTTGGGTCCTTTTACTAAATATCAAATGCAAAATTTACTCGTTCTAATTCAGACGTACGTAAAAAATTCATTTACTTGTTTACAACACGTTTTGGCCCAACGTTTATAGCTCTCGGTGATGATTCGATAACTTACAACTTGTTTCAGTTTTAAATTTGATTTCAAGCACAACTATCTAAGGACTCGAATGCATGAAATCAGTGAAAATAGAAAAGATTGAGAACTCACAACTAGTGTGTGACGTGGGTATCCAGTTGCTCGGACAGAAAAGACATCATGCTAACAATATCCGAAGCTCAAATCCCACGAAACCATAATCAACAATACCATATAAATGAAGCTTAACAAAAGTCGCCTGCCCTTCGCCTTAACCAACTTAAGGGTTGTTTGCTGCTCCGTCCTGCCACGTCGAGTCAAATGGGATCCAAAAGAACTAAAGCAATGACTCGACTTGACTTTACTCTCGCACACTCACGATCGCCAACGACGCCACAACTTGTGCGGTTGGCTGTTCGACTCGTCGAACAACACGGAAAGGATCCCACAATTGGTGTCGTTTTCTATGGAATGTCGTGACCAGAAGGAAGAGATAGATTATGTTTGGTGTTTGTTGTGTTGTGTTGTGAGAAGGGTGGATATATTTATAGGCAAGTCAAGTGTTCAAGATAGTTTATAACTTAGTTAGGGTTTTCTTTGTAGTTTAGTTGGCTAGCAATTTGATGGTAACTAAGAGAGGTACCATGAATAAGAGAAAAAGGTTGGGAAGGATGAAAGTGGCTGTTGGATTCGATGGTTGCAGGAAGAGGGAAAGGACATTGTGTTTATCCATGTTGACTAAGTTAGGGGATGCTTGTAGTACATATCTTGAGCTCCCAAAGGCAATAAGGTTTAAGTTTTGTTCGTTGGGTGCAAGGGGAGAAAGGGGACCATAGTACCAAGTCTTAATGAGGTGTTGAAGTACCAAACATATTTTGAATTTTAGCAATTGTTGAAAGCAAAGAAAAGAAAAAAAGGCGTGGCTAGGTAGTTCAAGAGGGGGGCCGGTTTTTGCTAATTTATTTATTTGAGGTATTGGGTATGTGATTTATGTTTTTAAAATAGTTAGACGTATTATTAAACGGTTACGAAAAATAACATATATAAAAATTATATAAATTATAAGATATCAAAATTAAGTATTTTGAGTTGCTATAAAATATGTCAACATTAATTATCTAGCGTTGGGATAACAAAGTGATATTTAGAATATGCTATATAATCTTTCAGTTTGAGTTAAATTTAGTTTTGTTTACATCCAAAATAAAATATTAGCAATAGTTCAAGTTTAAATTAAGAGTTCTAAGTAGAATAAATTCTTTTATTTGGCGTGAATTTTTCGGGTTGTCACAGCGTCACCGTGTTAAAAGTGTTTCATCCGCGAAACTTAATCGTTATTAACCAGTGGCGAGATGCTTGTAATAAATAAAATAATAGTAATCAGTCGGCTTTAATTAATTATCCGTCGGGTAACACGGTAGCAAGTGTTTCGGAATCCTGAAAGATTTTCTCTCGTTCTTGTGGCAGGCGTAATCTTCAAAAATCATAATACACAATCTTGACTTCATGTGGGGTAGAGAAAATCTTTACGTGTCGAGAATATTAGTAGCTAAAATTAAATAGACCGAATGTCGTGGTTTATAAGGTAGATGTACCAAATATTATATATAAATAGTGATAAGGCGTAGTCATAAGAGTAATTACATACAAATAAGCAATTAGTTACAAGGCAGAGAGCATATAATGATATGAATGTGATGGTAGATATGTGATTTGCTAACCGCATGATAATCCCTTTCTGGATAACTTCCGGTCCGTTTATAACGCTTATTTACATCAAGAGGCGTCCCAATTCATGTAAATAAAATTTATAAACTCAGGGTTCGTTGATTTATAATCCCCATATTCAAACGTCCCATACCATCTGAATATGAAATCATAAATAAGCTTAGGGCTTTATAATTCCTCATTCAAACGTCCCATAAGCCATCCCAGCGTAGCAATACCAACACAACTCAAAATCAAAATAGGCAACTACCTACATTATATGAGTCTTCCTTTTTTTTTTGAGAAAACTAATCAAAAATTTAAGCTGCGTAACAACTAGAACTTAAGTCCACCTCGCAACCCAATCAAACAAGAACAGTCTTGGGGTTTCATTAAGTACTATTACGCATCACAATCTTTTGATGAATCTTCTCAACGTTGGGAACTACATATAAACATGTAACTTATATAATCATGTAGTTCCTAATAGGCAATAAATAGTTACACTAACATATATAATCACGAGTTTAGGGTCGCCCTTTTTCTAGGGACGACTTAGAGCAAAAGGTGTCACGAAGAGGTTTACCCTCTTCACTTGTGACACCTCAGCGCCACATCACACCAACTAACCAAAATAAAAAACCAACTAAACACCCCATCACTCACAACTAGTCTCTCTCCTTTTCACTTGGGTCCCACTATTCACCATTTTATTTCTTTGTTCATTTTTCACATAAAATAAAAATTTATTTCATAAAATTAAAAATTACAAATACTTCAAATAAAAATAAAAATACTTAAAAAAATACGGAAAAAAAACATCCTAATCATCGACTGCATATTTTGCCGCGATTTTTGCCTGTTTTCTTTCGATAATCGACTTGTTCGGTTCAGGAAAATTGTCGGTTCTGATCGAGAGAAACTCCATCTCTTTGAACTCCAATTCAGCATCGGCTTTAGCTTTCTCGGCTTCGGCTCTAGCTTTCCTCGAGTAGTACATATCTTTACCGGCATTTATTATGTGGAGTAAAGCCTCGTTTATTTCTCCCTTAGAAGTGGTCGAACCACTACCCGTGCTGCTGCCTGTTGTTTCTGATCGAGTCTTCTTGGCGGGTCTCTGTTTGCCGGCTGGTCGAGCTCGAGGATCTGGACCGAATACGGAGGTATGATCATTTTCGTCAAGACCCTCGGGTGCGTCCCATTTTGAGTAGTTCTTAAGCACCCTCCACACATGGTCAAGCGTAAATTTTCTCCCCCTGTTACAAGCCGAAAATTCAAGTTTTGCAGCATGAATCATGTCATCTTCGTTTTGACCGCTTTTCTTGTTAAGACCTTTGAAGATAGCGTGAAACTTTTGAACATCGGGGTGCATCCTTGACCATTTCCCGGTCAACATATTCTTGGTACGACGATTTGCGTTACGACCATTGAAATCGTCATAAATCGTGTTCCAAAAATACTCTTCAGTTTGATCAGTCCCGCGATCTTTGTCTTCTAAAACGCCGACCCAACACTCGGCCAGTATGACCTCCTCAGCAGGTGTCCACCGTTGGGGTGTCGACTCCACCAAAACATCGTCTTCGTCATCGATGTCGTCTTCGTCTGCGGACAAATCAACCGCGATAGATTTTTTTGACCCCCGTTTTCCTTTACGAACTACTACTTTTTTTGTGGTGGAGGTTGCAGTGCTGGTATTTTAAATTGTGTTTCAGGGACTTGTTGACTTTGAGATGGATTAGGATTAAACTGCGATTGATTAAACTGAGATGGGTTAAATTGAGATTGTTGCAAAGCTAGTAGTTGATTATAGTAGATTTGTTGGGGTGACAAATTTGGAAAGTATTGATGTGAAAATGGTGGGAGGGCTGTGAATTGACTGGAGCCTTGGCCGGACTGCGTCGCCGGAGAAGAGGACGACGATTGATTTGGATCCGTGCTTTGGCTAAAAAGTTGCGAGTAGGAGAGGTAATCGTTTGGGAAGTTTGACATTTTTTTTATGGTAGGTGTAAATTGTGATTGTAGGTGTAAACTGTAAATGTATTGTGTGTGTATATTGTGAATGTATTGTGTGTATATATAGGAAAATAAATAAATAAATTTTTTTTTAAAACTATCCGTTTCACAACGGTATAAACAAGACTGGGCCCCACCTTTTTTCCTTTTTCACCTCGTTGAAACATGGCGAATAGGGACCGGCGAAGCCCCCTCCGGTGTCACGGCGAGCACCGACGAGGGTGCCACCTAGTACCGGCGAAGCCCCCTCGTCGTGACACCGTTTGCTCTTAGTCGTCCCTAGGTTAAGTGGGGGCCCACCACTTTTCCAAGAAAAAGCTAGTCAAAGGAAGCATGTGGGGACAACCGGACCCACTAAATTTAAGGACGACTAAGTCGTCCTAAGGTAAAAAAATTTTTTTTTTCCCTTTTTATCATTAAATATAAGTTAAAATTATTTAAAAAATTTTTAAAATTATTTAAAATAAATATAATTATTTTTCTGTAAAAAATATTAGATTAAAAAGGGGGAAATATATTGAAGAAATCCAGGGACGACTTTTTCGACCCTAAATTACATAGGAAAGTCGTCCCAAAATTTTCCAAAAATTTCCAAAATAATTAAATATCCCACTAATAAAACCGGGGAAATATATTGAAGAAATTTAGGGACGACTTTTTCGACCCTAAATTATATAGGGAAGTCGTCCCTAAATTTTCTTAAAATTAACTTTTATATTTATTTTAAAAAAACTTTATACATATTTAAAAAAAGTTTTATATTTATTTAAAAAAACTTTATACATATTTAAAAAAACTTTATACATATTTAAAAAAACTTTTATATTTATTTAAAAAAAACTTTATACATATTTAAAAATATCTTTATACATATTTAAAAAAAATTATGCATATTTTAAAAAAAATATATATTTATTTAAAAATAACTTTATACATATCTAAAAAACTTTATATATATTTAAAAAAATTGTTATATTTATTTAAAAAAAAAACTTTATACATATAAAAAAAAACTTTATACATATTTAAAAAAAAGTTATATATATTTTAAAAGAACTTTATATTTATTCAAAAAAAAACTTTATACATATCTAAAAAAACTTTATACATATTTAAAAAAAATTATATATATTTAAAAAAAACTTTATATATATTTAAAAAAACTTTATACATATTTAAAAAAACTTTATACATATTTAAAAAAAGTTTATACATATTTAAAAAAACTTTATATATATTTAAAAAAACTATTATATTTATTTAAAAAAAACTTTATTCGTATTTAAAAAAACTTTCGATATATTTAACACGGACACTTAAACACGCGCTTAATTAAAAATAGATATTACAACGATAAAAGATTCATAAATACGAATAGATTCATAAAAACACATCACAAAGTAGTTCAAATTAAACATAGAGATTAACACATAATAATAAAAAAACAAATTAACACATTAAAATAAGAAACAGATTACTACTCAAAGCTAAGATCTTCCATTTCATTAAAAAGCTCATGAAGTATTGCAGCCGATTGACATGCGTGGTCTTCAAGATGCCTTTCCATTTCTAGTCTTGCCTCTAGCATCTTTATCTTTAGATCTTTGATCTTGTAATTTGAGCACTCAGTGGGTGCAGATTGAGAAGGATTGGTAGAAGAACTAGGATGTGAACCTTGAGGTGTTGAAGACCAAGGGGAAGATCTTATACGGAGTTCGAGATCAAAATCATCCTTCCATTTATAATATTTACATCCATAATCTTTTTTTTTGCTGTTACAAAGTAAAGAAATAACATGACATGTCATTTTAATAATCACACGTATTACATAAATAAAACATTAAATTGTTTACCTTCGAAAGAGGACATGCATAGTAAAGTTTACCAAAACTATGAGGTCGATGTGACTGTCTCAACACTATATATCCCTTTCCACATGGATACTTATAAGCTTCAAACGGATCCATCTTATGCAAAATTGGGTGGTGGCGGTGGTGAGTTTGGTATGAGAGGATAAGAGTTTGTGAGGATAAGAGCTACCATAAATAAAGATAAAAATTTAGGGTCGACACATTTAGGGACGACTTAGTCGACCTAGCTTTCCCGCCAACATTTTCCCGCCAACTTCTTCCCGCCAACATTTTCCCGCCAACTTCTTCCCGCCAACATTTCCCGCCAAATTTAGGCTTTCCCGTATAACCCTAGCATATCGACTCATCGGTTGAACCTATAACGTATAACCCTAGCATATCGACTCATCGGTTTAACCTATAACGTATAACCGTAACATATCGACTCATTCGTTGAACCTCTAACGTATAACCCTTGCATATCGACTCGTCATTTGAACCTCTAACGTATAACCCTAGCATATCGACTCATCAGTTGAACCTCTAACGTATAACCGTAACATATCGACTCATCTGTTGAACCTCTAACGTATAACCCTAGCATATCGACTCATCAGTTGAACCTCTAACGTATAATCCTAGCATATCGACTCATCAGTTGAACCTCTAACGTATAACCGTAACATATCGACTCATCGGTTGAACCTATAACGTATAACCGTAACATATCGACTCATCGGTTGAACCTCTAACGTATAACCGTAGCATATCGACTCATTAGTTGAACCTATAACGTATAATCCTAGCATATCGACTCATCAGTTGAACCTCTAACGTATAACCCTAGCATATCGACTCATCAGTTGAACCTTTAACGTATAACCGCAACATATTGATTCATCAGTTGAACCTCTAACGTATAACTCTAGCATATCAACTCATCAGTTGAATCTCTAACGTATAACCGTAACATATCGACTAATCAGTTGAACCTTTAACGTATAACCATAGTATATCGTATTTGTCAATTGTTATTATTTCAAACTAATAATAACGTATATTTTAATATTAATTACAATAATTTATTTGTATTTTTATTATTAATTCTTATTATTAACTTTTATTATTACTTTTATTACTACTTCTATTAAATAAAAGGGATAATGTCAAAATATATGAAAAGCTTTTAGGGACGACTTTTTCGACCCTAAATTATAAAGTAAAGTCGTCCCTAAATTTTCCAAAAATATTTCAAACACTTAACAAATTTTTAGAAATTTTGGCCAAAATTAAAAAACCCTCATCATACGCACAACCACCACCAATCGTCTAAACTCATCCCACCACCACCACCACCAATCTGTCCCACCACCACCACCACCACCAATCGTCTCATCTCACCACCACCACCAATCCGTCTTATCTCATCCCACCACCACCACCAATCCGTCTCATCTCATCCCACCACCACCACCACCAATTATGTTTTTTTTGTTTAATTTCGGATTATAAGTTCATCTCCTTTATCTATTAATTTTGTTTAATTTTTAATTTTGTTTACTTATGCTAAATATGATTTTTTGTAGCAACCACCAATCATCCAACCACCCGCCACCACCGCCGCGACAGCAGTAGCAACCACCACCGCCGGCGGCATCAGAAGCAGTAGCCACCACCGTCGGCAGCAGCAGCAGTAGCCACCACCACCACCAATCATGCCTTTAGTGTTGGAAGGGACCTTACAGTGAGTTTTCATAAAAGTTGTCTTGTCCCTTTAGAACAAAAATTTTTCCACTATAATTTTAATTTCGTGTTTTTTATGTCAGCCGAAGATGAGTTTGAAAGTTTATGTGTGGATTTTGGTGGTTTTACCAAGGATCTAACCGTCTTAGGTGTTGATCTTGCCAAAGTTGTCATAATCGATGGTGGTGGTGGAGGAAGAGAAGGAGATGGCGATTGAGGAAGCGAATGCGTTGTTTGCGATGGTGTTTGGGAGTGATGTGTCTAAAGGGATATTAACGCAGTGGAGTAATCAGGGGATTAGGTATAACGCCAAAACTTTGAATGTTTAAAGTTTCGTTTCGGTTTTATAGTTGAACGATAGGAATTTTAGCTGTAGACGTAGGTTTGATATGATTAATCAGTTTATGTTACGAATCCAAGATTGTTGAGTATTAGGGAGATCATGCTAGAATTTGTGATTAAGGTGTCCGGAGAGAAAAAAGTAGCATCTTTGTTAGGAGTAGAGCGATAGAGAATTTACCACAGTATGTTTAGTTAATTTTCATAAGGCGCTCCCCGGGTGGTATATCGACTTATCAGCAGGAATTAAACAGGGATATCACAAAAACAACGCATTTACCACAGTTAATGATAAGGAAACAAAGATCAAAGCCAAAACTAAACCGATGAACAGTAGCAGTAGGTTAAGCTCCTGGGTGCAATTCAACTTCAAAGGGCCAAGTTCTAGCTTATTTTTTAAGACAGTTAAATAATCTCTAAACTATAAAATGACTAAAAACAGATTATTGTTATCCTATAAGCTACATGTAAACTGAATTCTACAATCTAAATACCAATATTGATAAACTATAGCTACTGATGCTTATTACCTAAAACTGACCATGTGACTTTTGTTGTTGTGGACGAGTAAAACAAATGATATTTTTTTATTTAGAGCCTTATTGTTATGAACATGTTATTGTATTGTTTAATTTGTATTATTCTTATGGATTGACACTGGCTAGATGTACCATGCAAGGTTATAAGATTGATGTATAAAGCATGTTTAGAGTTCTTCGGAGTTAAGAGACTAGGTGCAAGTGTTAGGATTGGATTATGTCTGACGCGGTAGCAACATGAGTTTAAGAGACCAGATGAGCAAGCTGCATGTTATTATGCAAAGACTGAAAAATAACTACTAACTTTTATGTGATTCATTATTTAAAGCTATGAATCAAATTTTGTTGTAACAAGATGTCAATATGTATATATGAATATTTTTTCTCCCTCTATTGAATCAGAAATGAAAGATTAGAAATTAGAGCTGAATAATGTATACTATAGTCATGAGTTGTATCTATAAAGAGTTACTTTGTGACCACAATCTCTGTCAGTGTCAATTTTGTTAGATATGAATATGTATGCCTCAGGTGGTTTCATGAATCTTAAATGCTCGGCTTGGTTTTTAGTAATACAGATTTGCTTCGTCGTTCCAATTTCTTTTCGCCCATCGAATAGATAACTCATGCCTACAAAACTAGCCAAAAAACTTGAGACGAAAACCGCCCCGCTGCAACGCGCGGGCATCGAACAAATTGTTAGTTATTAAGACTCGAGAGTTTAACAAATGATTCTAGCCTGCTAACTTTTGGATATCGCTGAATCAAAATGGTTGATTTGACCCATATCACTTTATTTTCCATTTAAAAAATCTTATTAGACATAAGAATGAATCTTTTCTATAGATTATGCAGGAGGAACACTTTGGTTCACGACTGAAACAAAAGATCTTGAGTGACTTTCAACCTGTTGCAATTTGGTTCACGGCCTAAATAAAGAGGAGAGGTGGTGGTGATGCGGTGCTCAACATAAACAAAAGTCAACAATTCGGTATCATTTGAAGGTAGGCCACTCAACTGCACAACTGGAGCAAAAGTAGAACTCGTACAATTCAATTTGGTGCACGTGTAATTAGATATTTGCTTTAATGTATCATTATTGCTTTATTAATTTTTAGAAATATTTGGTTTATGTTACTGTATTTATGCATTTGGATTTACTGAATACTGGCATTTTGAAATGTATATTTTTTGGAAAATTTTGGAAACTGGAAACTAGCATGAGTTTTTTTTGCCCAGATTCTATATTTTAGGGACGACTAAGTCGTCCCTAAACTTTGTTATGGCCACCTGTCCGTTCACCTAGGGACGACATCAGTTTTATAGTTTGGGACGAAAAAGACGTCCCTAATTTTATATTTACTTATTTTCTTTTTTCGATAAAAGATTTTTATTAATTATAAAAAAAAAGTATTTATATTAAAATTAAAAAAAAGTTTAATTTTAATAAAAATTTAGGGACGACTTTTTCGACCCTAAGTTTCAAAGGGAAGTCGTCTCTAAGTTAGTCAATATTTTCAACGGAAAGGTTGCGGGACCTACTTGGTCGTCCCTAGGTTTCAAAGGGGAAGTCGACCCTAGAAATCTAGAGACGAATTTTTTGGCACAACCCCTTTGGGTCGACTAAGTCGTCCCTAGGGGTTTAGGGTTGAAAAAATGACACCCTAGGGATGAATAAGTCGTCTAGGATGCAAAATTGTTGTAGTGAAAAATTGGGCACCGTTAGCACACAACGGTTGTTAAGAGTCGCGAGAAAAGAAGATTATCAAAAAAATTATGTAATAATAGTTAACTTTTCTTATACTTTAATAATAAAAATATAATACTCTAGCACATGTTTTACGTAATTATTATTTTATGTTCATAAAAAGTACTATAAAATCTTTCAGGTTATTAGTCCGTTACAAATTGATAACTTGCACTCCGTGGCAAAACACAGTCGTTACCATGGAGAACCAAAGAATGCATTTAATTACCGCTTTCTATTCTTCAACTAAGATGACAGGAGCAGGGCCTCAAAGAAAGAATACTATTTGATTACCTTTCTGTTCTTCATATAATATTGAACGATCGATGAAATGGTTCTAGAACAAATTACTACTCTATTGTTAGATAGAATCATTAGCGTCCCATCCTACCAGAAGAATGACATATTCAATCAATTGGTTTAGATTTATAACTAGGTCAACCACGAAAGGTAAGTTCTTTTAACAAATCTAGAGTCTTAAAAAATATGCGCCTCGTCTTTTCTGACATTTAAATTCATTTTTATATGGCATACTTTGATTTAGACAAATTAAGTAAGTTAGCTACAAAATAATTACGGCCCCTCACTTTTTTGGCTTTTTGCTTCTAAAAAGTTGTTCTAATCACACATGATTTAGGAAGGCTCTTACCATCCAAGTCAATGTATTCTTCGTTTCTAAATGACCAAGTCTTATAAAACGAATACTTGTCACTGTAACAAACAAATTCAAGATGCGATTGAATAAATTATCAGTGACTAGTTGGTTTATTAGCATTGACATATTTGGATTTTTGGGTGTATCTATTACTTATTACGGAGTACTTTTGTTCTTTGGATAATTTGTCTCTACATGCATGAAATGTTACATATATTAGGTGTATTGTTGGTAGAGAGAAACAAAGAATATTTTGATCCTAACAAGAAAAGCGAAGTGTAGAAGAAAATAATTTAAACCTTTTGATTAAGAACATATAATTTTTGTTACTCTTCTTTCTTATTTTCGCCCAAATCAAAACTGGAAAATGCAACATAAGAAGTACGGTGATTGATGAAGAGCAGTAGAGCAATACTTGAGTAAAACTATACTTGAAGGATGGCCCAGCCAATTATAACATCATTTTCCTAAGAACATATAATCGTTTTCCATAATTTATCCTCACTAATTTAGTAATAAGTTGTTTGACGGGTGCCTCTATATACTGTACAAGGTATTACTCCGTAGTTTAGATGCAATAAAAAAAATACATGAAGGACAACTCAAAGATGCAATATTGGAAGTAGCTAGTTCATCTAAAGTTAACATCCGTTTGCTTCAAGAACAATTTAAAAGTCAAGCGACCGAAGGAGACGTGAAAGATCCCGCTGAACATTAGTCCTTAATTCTATGATATTATGATGTTTTGTGTTTCGTCCCGTGATAGTTAGGTTTGGTTGTTTCTTTGCACCGGCAGGCGGCAACTAGGTAGCTTTGAAGTGTGTTTCGAAGCTTGTTAGTTGCTTTTCGGTTAGAATGGAATTTTACCGTTCTCTCATTTAACAAAACGTTTTTGTGTTCATATATAAACTTTCTCGAGGTAAAACATTTTGACCATTAAAAATTGTAATGCTGAATTGGTGAAACAAAACGTCACATGTTATTAAGGTACTTTATGTTTTAGTTCTTTTTAAGGGTGTATACTGTATAGTCTTGACTAAATTTTATAGTTATTGCTCTTCAGTAAATTTCAACAAAGTTAATAAGAATTTGACCAGACATATGATCTTTCATATAAACAGTCGGTCTAACAATAACCGAAGATAATCTAATAACAACAAAGTGTCTCATTTTTAACTCCCCTGAACCATGTTTAGCAACCATTGCAAAACCATGACAGCAGTAGCCGAGCCACCAAAAGCCAAAACTGCGACCATTCCTAGCGCCACGCTTGGTCTAGTCTCCATCAAAAGACGTTGTAAGAATGCTACAATGTCATATACATTTGCATGATAACTACCGCTAGAAACGTATGTTTTCTCCCACTCCATCCAATTACTAGGCAACCCATTATCGCCCCCATCGTATTCAACCTCCTCCATTTTTCGAATTCTTTCTCTAAGAACTATCATGTTTTCGTCGACCATTTTACCACTACGGCCGTCTTTATTGAACACCATCGTTCTCATACGATTACGGCGGTTGAATAAAGCAAGTTTTGGTTGATATAGCGTGCCTGAAAATGGAGCTACGGGTTGGAACAAGGAAGGAGTTTGCATTTTGTATATGTTTGTGTGTGTTTTTATGTACGTAGTATTAACTTTTTGAAGTATATAATGCAATTGCAAATGAGGTCCATTTATATAGGATTCAAATTCTGGAGGCTACCGAATAATAAGTTGACACGTGGGATATGGGTGACCTTAATAGAACAACTTGAATGCAAGCAAAACCTTCTTCGTTTACATATGCTTTCGTAACACTAGTTATAAGTTTGATTTAGACAAATTAAGTAACCTTCTAGTAGTTAATTAGTAGGACCAACAAAATTTTGCCTTTATATACTTTGTTTTTTATTTGATCACATGCTTGAAGAAGGTTCTTACGAGCCAGGTCAATGTGTTTTTTATTCCTTTTCTTAATGACCAAGTCGTTTAAAATGAATTTAATCAATACGACAAATATTTTCAACTTAGGATTAAATCGATTATAAATGACTAGCTGGTTTTAGCCTTGACATCTTTAGATTCGTGGGATCTTTACAAACAAAATGCAATGCATCTATATTACTTTAGTGATGTCAGCTCGAAGAATTAAGCAAAACAACAATGAATGCAATGCACCTGTATTACTTTATTATTATCAACCGAATGTAATTAAAAGTAATCCTGCAACTAGTATAGAGCCGAGGTGAGAATAGTGACTTATGTGTTTTTTTTAACGGTAATTTTTATGTGAATAGTGACTTATGTGTAGGATGGCAAAATTATCCGAAACTGATAGAATAACCAAAAGCCAAACCGGTTAGGTTAGGTTTGAAATCGGGTTGACACGTTTAGATGCAAAATGTTATTTTCTTCGTGAGTACGGGTTTGGGTACGGGTTTTAATAATACCCGCATTGTATCCATATCTATACCCGTTTATTCAAATTCGTATCCACTTTATTGCTATTTTATATTAGTTTAAAGTTTGTTCGAAATGATAAAATAAGATTGTTGAACGAATTAAATGCTTATATTAGTTACATTTTGTATGCATTAAGATGTTTATTATCAAATATATTTGGATTTTGTAATCATAAAGTAAAAATCAAAATTTATTCGATACATTAAATCGCATGATATAATACTGAATTATTAGTCTTTATCTTCTAAAAACATAAAAAGTATATTAAGGTATTTTGGTCGTTTTCCAATTGTTGGGATTTTGAAAACTTGTTAAACATAACTAGGAATAAGCAGTAGAATGGATCTAGTATGAATAGCATAATTAAGCACATAATTAAAACAATCAGAACTAACATTTATTAATTAAATAAATCAATTAATGGAGCTTGAACTTGATCTTGAACTTAACAGTTAAATAACCGTCTCTATCGTTTACTCACACGACACGTCAAACGAACAATCACTACGTTGCTAGTATTAACTTCACTTCACGAACAAATAATGTATATCTTGTAACTAGAAACCCTAGATCCAAAACCCTAAATGGGATTACATAAGGGTCGGTTTAAATAACGTTACAAGACAATAACGGAAAATCACCTGAAACCCTAATTGGGGTTTAAAGTGCGTCGAACCACAAGAGGGAACAAAGCAAGAACTAAAACCTTGACAAGAGTATCAAAGATTTAGTATAAGGCTTAGAACCTTCCTAAGGGAGTACCAAAAGGTAGTCTATCTTGCAAAGGTTTACACTTTAGGTGATTTAGGTATTGAGGAGGTGTTTTGGACGATCGGTTTTCGACTTAAGGGAGGATGGGATGAAAATTATGAGAGGTGTGGGGGTGTTTATATAGCTTCTCCACCTTCTTAGTTTTCTTGGTTCCCACTCTAAGTTTAGTCCCATTAAGATATTTAGTTACCTTAATGATAAAACCAAATCCTTCTTGAACCCCCTTATGCATAATTCGACCGACTAGGGGTTCCTAGAATAGACTTTTTGATCCCTCGAATTTAATTACGCGCGTACCTTAAATTAATTAAACACGTAACTAATTTAAATACCGTTGATTAAATAGTAAGTGAAGTTTTATTAAATGCCTATAAATAATAAACGTATAATAAAGTGTGTTCTTCGTGTTTGTGAGTGTGTCCCCGATAGGCCCTATCATTCCCGATGGCTAAACAATCGCATATCCCGACAACTCCCACTTATGAGAGTTTAAGACATAGTACGTCCATAATAAAGTATCTAGCAACACTTTATCATAACCGAAAATGATTGAGGTATAGTTTAAGAAGAATATCTCAAAAGAAATAATGGTATAAGATTATGGCTTGTTAATAATCATCCCTTTGTTTCTAGCACTTGCTAAACCATAGATATGGATCATGACTTATTCGACATAGTTTAACATTTATTTCTCGTTAACGAATTAAGGTCAGATATACCAAACGTAAAACAATAATTATCTTGAATTACCCTCTGAATATGGACATACAACTACCTGATTAATTCTGGAGAGGATCCAATGGTACTAAACTACACTATATCAAGTGGAGGAACATATTCTATATTGACTGCAAGTGTCTTTGAGTCGCTGCTTCAGAACACTTCCAACTATAGCCTTTATAACCATCTCTTGCAAGATAGCGTTTAACTTATAATCAAGAAGTGATATCCACACATGCACAAACTTGTTTGCATCTCAAGTCTAAGGACGACTTAATCACCATTTTCGAAAGATTACTCATGACAAAGATCCAAAAGTAATATCCGAAAGTTTGGGGTGTCCAATACGCATCCCTTGTGAATAACATATGAGTTGGGTGGGAATCGTCCTTAATATTCAAAGAATATAACCAACACTCATAATTGTCTTAATGTAGACAATATTCTCATATTGCTAACCGATAATTAACATATTTAGAATATCAAATATTCAGGGATTTAAACATACAAATATACGACAAAAATAATTATATGAACGAAAAAAACATCAAGTATCTTTATTCATCAGAAAATAATAACTGTCTTGCAATCCCAAATTATCGAAATACTAATAAGACACAAATTTACATGAGACTACTAGCTGGAAGCAATCCAATGTTTACAGTAAGCACTGAATGCTTTTTGTGATCTAAATCCTTTGTAATAGGGTCAGCTACATTGTCATATGTGTGAACTTTATCTAGAGTAATGTCACCCAGTTCAATCACTTCTAAGTGGTAGTGAACTTTAGCACAATAATGTTTTGCACCCTTAGTGATTCCTGGTTCATTAGTTATAGTAATGGCTCTAGTATTGTCACAATACATATTCATAGGTTCATTATTTGTGGGAACAACATCGAACCCATAAATAATTTTCCTAATTCAAACTGCCTCTTTCGCAATTTTTGAAGCGGTTATATACTTAGCCTCTATAGATGATATGGCATGGATTGTCTACTTCGTGCTTTTCCAGCTAACAGCACCTTCATTTAAAACAAAAACATATAGAGTTTGAGACTTTGTGTCATCAACATCTGTTAGATAAACAAGAAATATATCCTTAGTCCCTAAGCTACTTCAAAATGTTCTTAATAGCAGTCCAGTGTTGTTCACCAGGATTCCGCTAAAATCAGCTGGTTATGTTCTGAGAGAATACAACATTAGGTCTAGTACATCTAACAGCATATATGATTGATCCTACTACCGAAGCATAAGGAACTCTCTTCATTCGTTTCACCTCTTCGGGTGTAGAAGCACCTTATGACGTAGATAGTTTTGGGTCAGCTTGCATGGGGATGATTCCACGTTTGGAATTCTCTATGTTATACTTCTTCAAAATTTTATATATGTAATCACTTTAACATAAACCAATTAACCGTCTTGATTTGTCTCTATATAGATCTTGATTCTAAGAATATATGCAGCATCACCCAAATCTTTCATAACAAAACACTTTCTAAGGTAAGCTTTAACACTTTTCATCATTGGAATGTCTTTCCCTATAAGTAGTATGTCACCGACATACGAGATTAGGAAAAATACGTTACTTCCACTAGCTTTTATATATACACATGACTCATCATGATTTTGAATGAAACCAAACTTCATGATTTCATCATCAAATCTCTTATTCTATTGCCTTGACGCTTGCTTTAGTCCATAGATGGACCTTTGAAGCTTGCATACTCTGTTTGGATATTTAAGATTGACAAAACCTTCAGGTTGCTTCATATAGACTTCTTCGTAAAGTAGTCCATTGCGGAAAGCGATTTTAACATCCATTTTCCAAATCTCATAGTCATAGTACGTTACTATAGCTAAAAGAGTCCTAATAGCTTTGATATTTACAACAGGAGAGAAGGTCTCTTCATAATCAACCCCGTAGGTTTGAGTGAAGCCCATCGCTACATATTGAGCTTTATAGGTGTGTACATTCCATCCATTTTGGTATTTTTCCTATAGAGCCACTTGAACTAACGGTTTTAGCGTTAGAAGGAAGGTCTACTAAGATCCATACATCATTGTTGTTCATGGATTGCATCTCCACATTCATAGCATCCAACCATTTTTCTGATTCAAGATCCGCTAATACAGCTTTGTAGTTAGTAGGTTCATTATGATCACCTAACTCATGTTCCTCAACGTCAATGTACTGACACATACAGTCAGGAGCACGCCTAGTCCTAGTGGACTTACGAATGGGAGCTATATCACTTTGAGGTTCATAAATCTCTTAATCATCCTCTTCATGATCGCTAGTGTTTTCAGAAGGAGGCGTATCTTCATCTTGAATTACTTCAAGATCTTCTAAACTCCAACTTGCTTCTTGATTCATAAAATTGCTATAGGAATTCAGCATTACGAGCAACAATAACTTTGTTCACGGGTGGGTAGTAGAAGGAGTAACCCATCATTTCCTTTAGGTATATGACAAAGATACACTTAAAAGATCTGGGTTCAAGTATATCAGGTTAAAAAGCGTATCACACTTAACAATAGCCTCACATCCCCAGACCTTTAAGTAAGACAACTTAGAGGCTTGCCATATCATACTTCATATGGAGTCTTTTCAACCTTCTTTGTAACACCCCACTTGGATAAGTGGACCGTTACGTGTATTTATGGCGTGTCATCAAAGCATAAGGTAAATGTAATGAAACATTAAATGACCATAACGGAAATACCGGAATCAAACATCGGTAATCCAACCAAAGCTCAAAACATGAAAAATGAAATACTGAAAGAAAGGACTAAACAATGTCCAAATAAGCAGAATAATGTAAGTGCATAAAATAAGAAGTCTGTATAGCTTCCATTCCAAATGCACGTGCTCTCAGAATCCTAAGAGCGTCCCGGTGTACCTGCCGTTAGAACATGAAAGGAAACTACGGCTGAGCATAACGCTCAGTGAACGGATATAAAACATGACAAGAATATATAGAATGAAACAAGCGATAGAATACTGGAGCTGTAAGACTGATATGTAACATGTGGTAGAACTCTGCATAAAATCTGAGAAACCTGGTTCATATATACTGATACTGAAATATAACTATTAATTCTGAAAACATGCATTTACTGTATTTTATTTGCCAGAGCTTATATAGGTCACGTGCTGTAACAACCGTGCATGAATAACTGGAGGGGTGACCTCGTCATGCTGTAGAGGGGTGACCTCTAAATAACTGTGCTGGGTGGATGGATCAGCTCCAATGTGAAGGATGTAGAGCACACACCACATTCACCCTGATAAACATGAAACACTTATAAGCCTAGGATGCATCCATACGCCCCACTAAAATACTGATAAAATGGCCAAGCTGAGCTGAGTGGGACGATGCAGGATATCACTCTCCTGCATGTGAGTCACGACACCGGTGCCTCTAGTGCCGTGGTTACGGTACCTCCGTAACTAGTACATAAACTGGTCGTGCTTGTATATAACGCTCAGGCAATTTATTTAGTTATTAACATGATTACTGATAAACTTAAACATATACTGGGGAAAACATTTGGCTGCAGACGGGAAATCCTAATCATGCATAGGAAAGGAAGTCCTTACTGAAAGGACGGAAATCCGTACCTCGTGTCTAGTAACTGACTGAAAGAAAACTGAAGGAACTCTACTCTGACATCACGCGAGCTACATGAATAAAGGACGCTGAATAAGTTTATTGATATCTGTTTATTTACGGATCTTACTGTACTTAGTTTAGTTTATTTGTTCTTGTATTACCGATCGTATAAAACTGATAAATCTGATGGTTCTATAATATTACTGATAAATGTGCTTTTCCTGAATTTCCTGATTACTGTAGTGTATAATTCTGATATAATTATTATTACTATAAATAGTAATCTGACATAAATAAAGGTTCCTAAAATCAGAAAGCTTTCCAAATTAGTTTTTCTTTGAAAAGTAAATCATTAAATAAAACCCATATTTAAAGTAATTAAAAGGATTAATTCTATGCTACTAATTAAGTAATAACACAAAACAATTTATTAAATTTATTTAATATTACTTATTTATAAAAAGATTTAATTAACTAAAGTAATTCCTCGCATAAAAATGTATTTCCACTGCTTTTGCTATGTTCCCACTGCCTTTATTGTAAAAAGTTCCCACTGCTTGGTTTAAAAAGTTTCCACTGCTTGGTTTAAAAAAAAAAAAAAAGTTCCCCCTGCTAGTTATACTAAGTTCCCACTGCCTTTATTATCTGACAGACCCAAACACCCCTTGCTGCGAATTAGACCCAAACGCCCCCTGTTTTCTGAATTTTATTCCCAAACATCCCTGATGGGGTTTCTTTTGCTGCGGCTGTATAAACAAAACCACCGAGACCTTAGGGTCTCGGTTTTCCTTACGCAAGCAACCCGACACCCCTGGTTCATATACCCTTGCGTGGGTTTTGGCCGCGTCTGGTCAACAAGGCACCACCGAGACCCTTTGTGGTCTCGGCTACCACCAACATCCCACCGAGCCAACACCCCTGATGGTTGCTGCTGGCTGTTGACGCACCAAGACCATCACCGAGACTGTGGGTCTCGGTTTTCTTGGATTCAACCAAGAACCCGACTGCCACCTGATCTCTTGTTATACTCATTTGGGTTTCGAAATTAAAAGAAAGAAGAAGATGATTACCTTAATCCTTGTTCTTGATCTTTTAACAGGCGGCACTTTTTTTTTTTTATAACTGGCGGCACAAAAGGGTAATAAAACCCTAATCTTCTTTTGTTCTATTTTTTTTTCTTCGGTTTGGAAACAAAAGGGGAACTCCCGTCCCTTTTTTTTGTAGTAAATGGTAGTGGGCTTAAGCCCAATTTCTTTTCCTTTTTGTATTTACACAACCGGCCTCTTTTCTTTCCTTTTTTTTGTCTTATTATATTTTTTTTTTTAAAACTTGTATAATGATAACACTTGTAATAAATAATACTTGTAATAAATTTCTCGCGTTTGTTCCGTTGATAGTTTCTACGTGAACGGTTCAAGTAAAATAACCCGCGTATTTACTATTAATGTTTAATTATTTCTGTAAGATAAAAAAATTCGTCTGTAATATTTCTGAGACTAAATAATTATTTCTAAATAATTATTTTACTGTCGTATTTAATTTCTGCGTTTTATCTCTGTCTAATAATTAATACTACATAGTTTATTAAAATTAAACTGCGTATTTAAATATTCTGATTTTTAAAATACGGGTTTTACAATTCTTCCCCTCTAAAATAATAATTCGTCCCCGAATTAAAAATACGACTATACTGGGTTTTACAATTCTTCCCCTCTAAAAAGGAGAAATTCGTCCTCGAATTAACGATGATAAGCTGATGAAGTTATAAGAACTGAAAGAACACGTAGATTGAAAAGACAATTAAGCTGGAGGATAAATTGTCTTCTAATTAAGACATAATGCTGCTAATAGGTATAAACCTGACATGACTGAAATGATCACGTAACGTGACATGGCTAAAGAGAACATGGAACGTGACATGACTGAAAGAACTTAACTGGATTTATTGAAAGAAAGGGAATGAGAGGTCCGGATGGACTCCTCTGTTTCGAGTGGCCT
This sequence comes from Glebionis coronaria, assembly GCA_025667525.1. Lineage (NCBI taxonomy): Eukaryota > Viridiplantae > Streptophyta > Magnoliopsida > Asterales > Asteraceae > Glebionis > Glebionis coronaria. The sequence continues at coordinate 179,301,313 of CM046874.1, forward strand.
CCCGCTCGAAACGATTCCTTCAACGGTCTAAACATAAAAAAAATCTTGGTCCTGATGACCCTGTCCTGATGATGCTGAATAGTTTCCGGTTCTATACTTAAGATAGATTTTCTGAATCTGAGGGAATAAGCTATAGCATGTAGAATACATGAAGCGGTACGTACAATTTTACTGAAAGGATATCATTTATACCTCTGAGCAAGCTGCTGAGAATATATATAGGGACGAACTACGTGAAAAATTGTGAACATTCTAAGTGAGCAATTGTGAACGTGGTTCATAATTATATGAGGAGCTTGGAATGAAATATATCATGAATGTAATACGTGAATCATACTGTAGATGTGATACTAGAACATATTATGAATGTAGGCTGACTGAGGAAGGAATGCCAACCGATACGGCCTGAGATGTGATCGGCTGCCTGGTTATGGAACAGATGTGCTAAATTTTGAGTCTGGTTCTCAAGCTTTCTGTAACCGTAATCGATAATAAACGGTGAAACGTGTATCGGAAAATGGTACACGAACTTGAACGTGAACAATGTTATGAACGCTAACGTGAGCTTAAATCATGATATAGCACAAAACATGAACTGGAATAGCATCGTACTGCAAATGAGACGTAAACGTGAAACTGAAAATAACGTAAACGTAAAGTGAACGTAAACATATACGTGATTGTGAACATGAATTCTGTCTGATATAATGGTCGATGGAATACCTCGAAATCATACGATTTATTGCTAAATTTCAAAATTTTCTGCAGATCTGCTACTACGTGATCCTTTCGGATGAAAGAAACGTGCAGGCTGATTACATGGTTGACGATAACTTAGATAGTATCATACCTTCTCTGAGCCTGTAGTAGCTGACAACAATTTCATGGAATTTCGTCTCATTTCTGTTCATAAATTTCTAAGGGTTACAGTAACTCATTAATATGACGACGTTCTATCTTGAACCTGCAGTAGGTCAGGCATCTAGATATGAACATAGTTGCATCAATGTGTGATACTGTTTCTATCAAACTTATGACTGTGATTATGGAACATCCTGGTAGAAATCTGGTTGAATAGTCATGGAAGAATTTTTAGTGAGAGCTGTCAGCAACTTCTGCGGTAGTAGTCAATTGGGTTCTAGGAAATTGTACCTCGTTCACCGTCGTCGGTCGGGACCATCAGGTGATGGCCTTCACCTTCGCAGCATTGTTTGTAACTTCTTGCTGCTAAGGTAGAATGCTCAGAAATTCCACCTTGTTCAATTTGAATTCTTATCTGGAAAGCTGTATATAAAATTTTCTCCTATCGAAGATTCTATACAACTGCGAGAAGATGATTCTCGTGTTCTTCTTTAAAATTTAGCAGACCAAAATGTGATCAATGAATATGCTGACTATTTTGTCTGAGAATCATAGAAAAATTTTATTCATAAATTCCACACTATTGCTGGAGCATTGGGGAGTTCAGAAGTATAAAATCGAAATCTTTAGAGAGACTATAATATGTGCAACAGCAGTCTGGAAAACATCATATTTTTCCTCTCACCATCGATGGTAGCATGATCGGAAATTTGTTCTAGAAAATGTTTAATGCATCGTAGCAGGCCAGGTAACCTCCTATTCGTGGAATGAGTATCGTTTATAAAGCCTCGTTCCGGTAATTCTTGCAGCAATTGATGCAACTCCTTTAACCTAGCTACAACCTTAGAATAAAGAGTTTGAAAACAGGTTATGTTCTTGGGATAAGCTTGATGTTAATTCCGGAATTCTGGAATGATCTGCTGATCATGAATTTAAGGAATTTCAAAAGTGAATTCATAACTGGTAGCTGCAAGGTCTTCGTAGTTTCAGAATAATAACTCACTTGCTGTAAAGTATAACTTGTACTGATTCTCTGGCAGAAACTAAAATGACAATATTTGAGATCTAGTAAGACGGATGTCATCGTTAACTGAAAGGAAAACTTAATAAATCTGGGTGGTATGGTGGAGTCTTTCTGGCTGGGAGGTAGGTACTACATGATTTACATAAAGCTGACATAGGAATACGTGGAGTAACGTGGCAACTTCCACCGAGTGGGTTTGTCTGTAACCTTACAGAATAAATATCGTGTGTTTAATCTGGATAATAGTCTAATGGTGGTAACTGAATTTTAAATGATCTTATTCATGCGCGGCATAATAGAACGGGTATACTCCTTTCTGAAGGGTACTCTGAATTTCTGAGGGCCTAATTTAGAAACATACTGGAGTTATGGGTTCTGACTCGTATTTTGAGAAAAGATTCGTATGACGTGTACCATGACTGGTGTCCTGATATGTGTTTTTCCGAAATGATACTTGAGACCCGTGTCTTGACTAATGTCTTGGCACGTGTTTTAATAGATGAATATGAACAAGGCTGAAAAATTTTGGTAACTGCTAGGATTGGCGGACCGGTTAGACTGTTGACCTCTGTATTTCTGGTCACGTCCGTCCCGGAGTTCCGATGGTACTGACTGATAAATTATAAGCACGGTGGTTGTCACTACCACTTTGTCTGTCAGTTTTCTGACGGTCGTTATCATGACCGTGATTCATGTAAATATTCTGCTGAGTGGTCGGCTGGTTACCGGTTCCCACTCTTCTGAATGAAAGTTAGCTGGGTGAAGCGTGACATCCAACTGAGAAAGTAAAAGCATAACCTAGAATGGTAGTGTCTGGTGGTTGAATTTATTCTTGTCAGAAATTTCAATTTTATAGTTTTCGTCCTCGTTCCGCGGCATCAGCATCTTGAGAGATCTCCAAAGTATCAACAGCATCAGCATTTGTGAGGTCTTCAAGTGTTAGCAGCATCAGCATCTGGCAAAATCTTCAACTCACGAGCAGCATCAGCATCTGGTAGAATATCGACAAGTGGAGACGCCTGAGATGATTGAAGATCGATTAGAAATATCCATTGATTAGGGTACTTGGAGTACACGTGGACTACTGTACATGAAGTACAAAATGAATACTGCACATGGAGCATATCTGAGACGCTGTACGTAGAGTACACGTGAAATACTGTACATGGAGCAAGTCTGAGACACTGTACGTAGAGTACACGTGAAATACTGTACATGGAGCTAGTGGAAAATTTCATGGGATGATCGATACTGGTGTCACTTGTCTGACATTATTAACGGAAAATAATTTGATTTAACGGTAGTAAACTGGACTGAAACGGTTAACATGATAGGCTGATAATTTCTGCGTAGACTTAATGTTGGTTGTATAGAGGCTAAAAGTATGATTAAATGGAGTTTCATCAACGTTCAGTATTAAGATATGATTCATAAAGACCCGAACATGAATTATCATGAAATAGTATTTCATTGTAATCCTTATGTATCTTAGTATGAAACATTATCATTCTGTTGAAAACATAATCCTTGTAAGGAATCATGAAACTGAATCATCATGTAGATGACATCAACGTGAGGGTATGAAAATTTGACTGTTACAAGAAACATAAAAAAAAGTCAAATTAACTGAGGTGTAATATCAACTGATGTGGACGGCTATGGTTCAATCCACATAATTCAAAGAAGAAAACATGAGACTAAGTATGGGCTATTCTGGTTCGATCCATACTGGTCAAAATTTTCTGAGAACTGTCATGTATAGAAATTTTATAATCTCGGACTAACTATGGTTGGCTGTAGTCAAATTCATATTTGTCAAGATTTATTGAAAGGTCATGATATGACAAATGTGAACTATGGATCAGTTCACAAAACAACATTCGACTGAAAAGCATGAAATTTGATCTGCACATTGGTGAACGTTTATGGCTGGTTCACCAAGTGATATTTGACTAAAAACATGAATCTGTCATGAATAAGGGTAAACGCCTATTGTTAGTTTACCAATACAAAATCTGAACGGGCAAGGGTGAACGCCTATGGTCAGTTCACCAAAACGAAAGCTCGCTAAAAGCACATGCGACTAAATATGGCCAGTTCTGTACCAACCTTTTACTTAGTCAAAACGTTAAGAAAACTGACTGATAAACGAAGAAAACTGACTGAATAATCCATGAGAAATATGAAAGACAACGACGCCAAAATCTGAGAAGTTCCTGGTGACTACCCACTAGTCACAGGTCAAGTTTAGAGCCTACAGGTTGAACCTTGCGCTCTGATACCATAATTGTAACACCCCACTTGGATAAGTGGACCGTTACGTGTATTTATGGCGTGTCATCAAAGCATAAGGTAAATGTAATGAAACATTAAATGACCATAACGGAAATACCGGAATCAAACATCAGTAATCCAACCAAAGCTCAAAACATGAAAAATGAAATACTGAAAGAAAGGACTAAACAATGTCCAAATAAGCAGAATAATGTAAGTGCATAAAATAAGAAGTCTGTATAGCTTCCATTCCAAATGCACGTGCTCTCAGAATCCTAAGAGCGTCCCGGTGTACCTGCCGTTAGAACATGAAAGGAAACTACGGCTGAGCATAACGCTCAGTGAACGGATATAAAACATGACAAGAATATATAGAATGAAACAAGCGATAGAATACTGGAGCTGTAAGACTGATATGTAACATGTGGTAGAACTCTGCATAAAATCTGAGAAACCTGGTTCATATATACTGATACTGAAATATAACTATTAATTCTGAAAACATGCATTTACTGTATTTTATTTGCCAGAGCTTATATAGGTCACGTGCTGTAACAACCGTGCATGAATAACTGGAGGGGTGACCTCGTCATGCTGTAGAGGGGTGACCTCTAAATAACTGTGCTGGGTGGAGGGATCAGCTCCAATGTGAAGGATGTAGAGCACACACCACATTCACCCTGATAAACATGAAACACTTATAAGCCTAGGATGCATCCATACGCCCCACTAAAATACTGATAAAATGGCCAAGCTGAGCTGAGTGGGACGATGCAGGATATCACTCTCCTGCATGTGAGTCACGACACCGGTGCCTCTAGTGCCGTGGTTACGGTACCTCCGTAACTAGTACATAAACTGGTCGTGCTTGTATATAACGCTCAGGCAATTTATTTAGTTATTAACATGATTACTGATAAACTTAAACATATACTGGGGAAAACATTTGGCTGCAGACGGGAAATCCTAATCATGCATAGGAAAGGAAGTCCTTACTGAAAGGACGGAAATCCGTACCTCGTGTCTAGTAACTGACTGAAAGAAAACTGAAGGAACTCTACTCTGACATCACACGAGCTACATGAATAAAGGACGCTGAATAAGTTTATTGATATCTGTTTATTTACTGATCTTACTGTACTTAGTTTAGTTTATTTGTTCTTGTATTACCGATCGTATAAAACTGATAAATCTGATGGTTCTATAATATTACTGATAAATGTGCTTTTCCTGAATTTCCTGATTACTGTAGTGTATAATTCTGATATAATTATTATTACTATAAATAGTAATCTGACATAAATAAGGGTTCCTAAAATCAGAAAGCTTTCCAAATTAGTTTTTCTTTGAAAAGTAAATCATTAAAGAAAACCCATATTTAAAGTAATTAAAAGGATTAATTCTATGCTACTAATTAAGTAATAACACAAAACAATTTATTAAATTTATTTAATATTACTTATTTATAAAAAGATTTAATTAACTAAAGTAATTCCTCGCATAAAAATGTATTTCCACTGCTTTTTCTATGTTCCCACTGCCTTTATTGTAAAAAGTTCCCACTGCTTGGTTTAAAAAGTTTCCACTGCTTGGTTTAAAAAAAAAAAAAAGTCCCCCCTGCTAGTTATACTAAGTTCCCACTGCCTTTATTATCTGACATACCCAAACACCCCTTGCTACGAATTAGACCCAAACGCCCCCTGTTTTCTGAATTTTATTCCCAAACATCCCTGATGGGGTTTCTTTTGCTGCGGCTGTATAAACAAAACCACCGAGACCTTAGGGTCTCGGTTTTCCTTACGCAAGCAACCCGACACCCCTGGTTCATATACCCTTGCGTGGGTTTTGGCCGCGTCTGGTCAACAAGGCACCACCGAGACCCTTTGTGGTCTCGGCTACCACCAACATCCCACCGAACCAACACCCCTGATGGTTGCTGCTGGCTGTTGACGCACCAAGACCATCACCGAGACTGTGGGTCTCGGTTTTCTTGGATTCAACCAAGAACCCGACTGCCACCTGATCTCTTGTTATACTCATTTGGGTTTCGAAATTAAAAGAAAGAAGAAGATGATTACCTTAATCCTTGTTCTTGATCTTTTAACAGGCGGCACTTTTTTTTTTTTATAACTGGCGACACAAAAGGGTAATAAAACCCTAATCTTCTTTTGTTCTATTTTTTTTTTCTTCGGTTTGGAAACAAAAGGGGAACTCCCGTCCCTTTTTTTTGTAGTAAATGGTAGTGGGCTTAAGCCCAATTTCTTTTCCTTTTTGTATTTACACAACCGGCCTCTTTTCTTTCCTTTTTTTTGTCTTATTATATTTTTTTTTTTAAACTTGTATAATGATAACACTTGTAATAAATAATACTTGTAATAAATTTCTCGCGTTTGTTCCGTTGATAGTTTCTACGTGAACGGTTCAAGTAAAATAACCCGCGTATTTACTATTAATGTTTAATTATTTCTGTAAGATAAAAAAATTCGTCTGTAATATTTCTGAGACTAAATAATTATTTCTAAATAATTATTTTACTGTCGTATTTAATTTCTGCGTTTTATCTCTGTCTAATAATTAATACTACATAGTTTATTAAAATTAAACTGCGTAGTTAAATATTCTGATTTTTAAAATACGGGTTTTACAATTCTTCCCCTCTAAAATAATAATTCGTCCCCGAATTAAAAATACGACTATACTGGGTTTTACATTCTTAGTTGGAACCATATTGAGTATGCGTGCAGCAGACTTAAGAGCATAATACCAAAAGGACTTTGGAAGAGTTATTTGAGGCATCATGGAGCGAACCATATTTAGCAGGGTTCTATTTCTCTTCTCAGGCACACCATTTTGTTGTGGTGTACATGGAGGAGTTCTATGGGCGATAATCCCATGCTCCTTAAGATGATCCAAAAACTCAAAACTCATAAATTCACCTCCACGGTCAGAACGTAGTGCTTTTATGGTTTTACCGAGTTGATTTTCTACTTCCTTTTAAAACACTTTAAACGTTTCAAACACTTAATGTTTATGCTTCAGCAAGTAGACATAAGCATAACGACTAAATTCATCAGTGAATGTGACGAAGTGGCTTGCACCTTGTCTTAACACGGTTCTGAATTGGTTGCATACATCGGCGTGTATAAGTCCAAGCAGATCTTTAACCCTTTCCACTTGATCTGAATAAGGTTTACGTGCCATCTTTCTAGATAACCAAGAAACGCATTTGTCAAAGATTTCATCATCCATTGACTTAAGGAGTCCATCTTGTTGCAACTGCTTAATACGCTTCTTGCTTATGTGGCCAAGGCGACAATGCCATAAGAGTGTAGAGTCCAAGTTAGACTTAACTCTTTTGTTACTAAGAACAAAAATAGAACTATGATTTGTATTAGAATCACACATATCAATTTCATAAATTCCATCATGAGGAATTACACGAAAATAAAACATATTATCTTTTGAAACATATATTAATGCATTTTTCTCAAAATGATTAACAAAACCAGCGTCATACAAACAAAAAACTGAAATAATCCCTTTAGAAATAGAAGGTGCATAATGACAATTATTCAAAATAACTACTAATCCACTAGGGAGACGTAAATGAAAAACATAAATGGCTTCAGTAGCTGCGCGATGACCATTATCGACGTAGACTCAAAGCTCCTCGCTTCAGCTTCCTACTTCCCTTAGTCCCTGAGCAGTATTACAGATCTGAGTACAACAACCAGTGTCATAAACCCAATATTTATTAGGGAATGTATATAGTTCTATAGTGAAGATACCTGAAGTGTTAGCTTCCTGAGATAGCTTCTTTTTCTTCAATAACCCAACGAGATATTTGTTGGGAATAAAAATAAGCCAAGTCATCTAGCCACTGACACTTTACATCAAGCCGCTGACATAGTGTTATCAAGCCACTGACAGAATATGCCCATACAAGAATTATCAAGCTGCTGTCAAGATTTAGAAGTCAACACGTTTTGTTATATTATGAAGATACATATGAGCATTATATTTTGTATGTTTATCTTAATATCTCTTCCTAGAACAGTTGACAAGATAACTTTATGTACAAGGCTCCTTGTGTGTATAAAAGGAGTCCTTTATGTTTAGGTTTGATATACTTTTAATCTGTTGTGTTCATTGTTATTATTAATCAAAGTTGAAAGTTTCGTATACGTTCTTTATTATTTGTTCTTTGTGCTAAGTGTTAATTCCGCATAACACTTAGTTTGTTGAATATACAAAGTTTCTCAAACGTATTATACTTGAACTAATCTCGATAATACACAAGTTTAATCGATCTAAGTTTAGGATCAACAAGTGGTATCAGAGCTTGTTGAGGAACTTTTGATCTTAAGATTAAAAACCCTAAAATCGCCAAAAACCCTAAATCGCTAAAAACCCTAAAAATCATCCAAACATCATGTCTACCTCAACTGAAACCTCACACTCATCAAATCACAATCTCAAAATTTCTATACTTGATTCTGATAACTTTGAACTTTGGAAGTTCAACTTTGAGCAATATCTTCAAGTTGATAACTATGTTCTCTGGGAAGTTATTGAATATGGTAATCAATTCAAGAAGGATCAAAAGATTGCTACTACTATAGAAGCAAGAAGAACAGCTAGACAAAACTGGTGATGAGCTACTTGCAAAACCTGAAGATGGAAGGGCAGTTTCAGCTGCTGAGATAGCAAGAAGAAGGAATGATATGAAAGCTTTGAGTACACTCAAACTGGCTCTTGGTCCTAAGCAGCAACATAAATTCAAAAAATATGAATCTGCTAAGGAACTTTGGGCAGCTCTTGAAACTATCTATGGTGGTAATGAGGAAACAATCAAACAAAGGAGAAGCAGTTAATGATTGAATATACTTTTTTCAAAGCTCATCTTAATGAAAAACTGAGTGAGGTGAGAAGTCGTCTTCAAGATATTACTAGCAAGTTGGCCTTCATGGCAACAAATTTTGAAGAGCAAGGTATTACTGCTACCTTCCTTGGAGGTCTTGGTGATGCATGGGAGATTCATGCAAAATCAATCATTGCCACCAAGGCTCACAAGAATGCTTCTTTTGATGATATTTATAATCAACTGAAGATTATGGAACCTGAAGCTATACTCAAACAAGGGAGCAAGCCAACATCTAGAAGCATGGAATTCATCTGTCACAATGACTCTCAACCCACTGACAATGTTTCACATGTCCGCGGATTGAATGTACATCCTATCATTGGATCAACATATGTCAGCGGATCAATTTTAGTCGCTGACACATATAATCTTGGTTCATCAAGTCTTAAACCAGATGGTAACGACTTGGATACTGTATGGGCATACATTGCTGCTTTACCAAATGGTTCTCTAGTTACCTATTAGGACTTGAGCAAATTAGTGATGCTGATCTTGAAAAGATGGATATTAAGTGGAATATGACACTTACTAGCATAAGGGCCAATAGGTGGAACAAGAGATTTGGAAGAAGAATGACATTTAATGGCAAAGAAACTGATGGCTTTGATAAATCTAAGGTTGAATGATATAATTGTCATAGAATGGGACATTTCATGAAGGAATGCAGATCTCCACATAGGAATGATGCTGGAAAGAGCTCAGGTCAAATCATCAAAGTTAAAGATGTTGAGCCAAAAGTTATGGTTTCCATGCAAGGAATTGATGGTCTTGGATGGGACTAAAGCTTTATTGCAGATGATATGGAACAGAATCAAGCATTGATAGCTGAGAAAGAAGAAGAGCATGTTCAATATTCTCTTATGGCTAACTCTTCCTCTTCATCAGATAATGAGGTATACAATGATGCTTTTTGTAGTAAAGGTTGCAGGTTAAACAATGAAAAACTTAATAAAGAAATTCTGAAATTAAATCAGATGTTTTTGATGTAGAAATCAGACTAGCAAACTATAAAAGGGGTATTGGTCAGTCTGATGGGATGGTGGAGGAATATAAGAAAATGGAATTTGACCTTAAAGATCAAATCACTCTTTTAACTAGAGATCTAAAAGTTATTAATGAGGATAGGGAGTCTTTAATGAAATCTAGAGCAGATTTACAACTTAAGTTGAGTGAAGCCATCAAGTCCAAAGAAAATGTAGGGCTTAAAATTGAAAAGTTTGAAAAAGCTAGTTAAACCCTAGAAAAATGTGTAAGTGAGCAAAGAGACCATAGGGACATGTCTGGGATTGGGATGAAAGAATATGCTGCTATCCCACCACATGCTGGAAACTTTTATGGTGTTCTTAAAAAGGATCTCTCTTGGATTAGCATACCTGAACTACAAGAAAAGGAATTCATTCCTCCATCACGCGTGCTTAGTCCTGTTGAGGAATATAGGAACAAGGTGATAGCCATAGAACAATGGAAAGCAGCCAACCCTTTTCTATTTGTTAAGGGTGGACTGCTTAATAATGACCCTTTTATGGTGTTCTTAAAAATGACCTTACACATGTTGGAGCTTCTCACATTTGGCCTATAACTGTGTCAGTGGATACACTTCACCCGCTGACAATAGGTCAACCATGGTCAAACCTATACCTTTTGTCCAACTAAGTCCACAAGCCATTAAACCAGCCCCTTTCTTCTCTAGAGTAGCTAATACTCATGGACAAAGGCCCTTTCAAAAGACTAATACTTGGTCTTAGACAGTGGGTTCCTGTAGCAAACCCTAATTTAGCCACTGACATGAACAATCTATCCGCTGACAAGACAAAACAAGCCGCTGGAAAATCTAGGACTGGTATGAAAATGCCACAACTAGCTTCTATCAGACCCTATGTTAAACCAAGTAATAATAGGTATTTGAAACCTAAGGGACAAGGGTCTAAGGCTTCATCTAGTTTAACATGGAGACCTAAACAAGAACAAAACCCTAATTTTAATGGAGATCCTATGACCTGTAACAGATTTAAATTTCTTGAAAAGGTCATTACTAAACCTATTGGAGTAAATTGGGTGTTTAGCGTAAAAAGGGATGAACAGGGGGTTGTTACAAGGAATAATTCAGTTCTTGTTGAACAATCACATGAATCCAAGTCTGCAAAGGCTTGGGTTCCTAAAGAAAACTAATTTGTTTTATTTATGTGCAAGGTATTCATAAGCAGGTCAATGACCATGGATATTGGGACAGTGGATGCTCTAGGCACATGACTGGAAAGGAAGATTACTTAACTGATTTCATTCTATTAAAGATGGTGACAAAGTGTATTTTGGTGGCAGCTATGGAAACATATTTGGCAAAGGCACTCTTATCACCAACAACTTGAGGTTTGAGGAAGTCTTCCTGGTAAAAGAACTTGATTATAATTTGTTTAGTGTGTCACAAGTTTGTGACAACAAGAATAAGTTTCTTTTTACTGACACTGGATGTTTAGTGTTGAGTAAAGATTTTTAGATTCCTGCTGATAAGTTCGTTGAGTTTAGAACACCTAAACATAAAGACGTTTATAATGTTAATCTTAATGGCATTAAAATTAACAACAACTTGTCATAGCTTTATATAACACCCCAATATTTTCATCTATGAATTATGCATATTACTCTTATGAATAAATAATACCTTGTTTTTATGGTGATTTTTTTTTGCTTTTCTTACATGACTTATGTGATAGAGCATACTAGCAAGGTGCACAAACTCACACAACTCACACTATAAATTCTACTTGTGTTTATGAGATATAAAGACCTTATATATATCAATTCTAAACTCTAAAGTAATCTTATAAGTACCATAATAATAAGAACATCTCAAATATAACTATGATGCCCTAAATTCCCTTAGAAACCCTAGAATCCCTTTAATTGAGTTGTAAACTGAAGAGTGGAAAACTATGAATGGAAAGTACATATGAATAATTGATTATAAACAAGTTGTAAACTATACTTTGAAGATATAATAATACCTAAGAATGGTAAAAACAAACTATACAAAGCTAAGTACAAGTAAAAGTACATAATAGTCTAGATCATCACCTAGAAATCCTTGATAAACAATGTTTCAAGAAATATAAATACATAATATCTATGTACTATATCAAATACACTATACTAATTATAATCTATTATATAAAGGAAAGTTAATTGATCATAAAACACTAATATTCACTAATCCAAGGCTAATTACAAGTTAAGACCTAGTAACCAAGATTAGCATATAAAATCCATTTTACATTGAATTAGAGTCTAATCTTTTTAAAATAATTAAAAAACTCAACTAAGTATCATATTAAGTTAATATATTTATCTTGAACTAAGTTACAAATTATTAAAGCATAAAGTACAAGTTTTTAAAGCATAGGACCCTAAGCTCATTTAATTATCCCTAAGATATGATTAACCTATATAAACCCTTAAACTAAGAATGTAGAAACCCTAGAAGTCATAAAAATACTAAATAAGACTTATAATAAGCTTACAATAAGATATAAACCCTAATTACCCAAGATAGAAAGTCACTAGGCTTAATGATCTAAAAACCCTTATATTAAGAAATCTACATGGAATCACTACCTAGTCTTTTGGGACAAGTCTACAAACACTTATAGGACTTAATTAAGGTTATAAGATTATGTTGTTATAATTTACAAGTACCATAAGGCACAAGGTACAAGATTTCAATGCATGGCTTGTATATTAGGTCAAAATGGGTATTTTCACCCTTTAGACATGTTTACTTAGAATAACTTAGTAAAATCAATGTAGGGACTTCATGATCACATTAAGGAAAATGTAGGAGGTATAAAATGAGTTTACATCAGTAGCTAACTGAAGGATAATCACTTTTACTAAGACTTAACAATAAATCATTAGAAACCCTAACCCGACTAGGTTTTCTTCCCAATTTCAACTCAAACCTTTGTTAAACTTCAAACCAAAGACCTAAACTTATTAATTACAATGTATATACCCTAATTATACCCTAATCCATCACTAATCACATTCCTAAACTTTTAATCACCAAAATCACAAAGTATAAAGTTACAAGCCCTAGTTTTGTATCCGCCTAAGTTTTTCCCCTCCAAAAATGCATTTAAACTCTTTCCCTACAAAATTCAAACATAGGCCAGATAGTTTGGGATATTTTGAGATATTTTACAAGTCGGTGCATCACCTACTTGTAGATAAAACATGGCATTATTATCCTTTAAATTTTGTGGCATAATAAGGACCTTAAGCTTAGATATTTTGTTCCTAGACTCTATAAACTTGCATAGATCTTTCCTAGGATTCATTAACAACTAATCTCTGTTTCTTACACGTTTCATGGCTTAACTTGGAGGCTAAGGGTTAGACTTAATATAAATAGGAGCCTTTAGTTTCATTTTAGAATCATCCTTCCATTTCTTACCTAAACACATATAGATTCCGTTCCTATACCATGATTGAAGCTCTAAGGAGTCCCTAAGATCAGTAGCAGTCTTTGGAATAAGTTCTAGGAGTTCTTGAAGAGTTACGAGGAAGATATAGTCCATATACCCCATTAGAAGCCATTTTGGAGCATCCTAGGTAATCACTTTGTTAGCTATCCTTTGATCTTGTTATCATAAATTCTTAGAATTTTTATAATGTTAATAAGGTATTATAATGATAATCTAAAATAAATTAAGTCATTTGATCATTTTAAATGGAAGTTATAAGATAAAGATGTCTTAAAACCCTAGTTTTATTTACATGAACTAATAAGCAAAAACCCATTTGAAAAGCAATAATTCCGAAGAAATGTTTTTATTATGATTATAAACATGTTTTGAAACTTTTTTCGAAAATCCTAGATCATTTGGTCCATTTATGAGGTTGTTATGTGATTTTTACAAGTATAGGGACTAAAACTGTAATTTTTGAAACTGTTTAACATTTTGGGACAAAAGTTTTATTTTGAGAAATTTAAATATATAAGAATAAATACTGGTAAGTTTGAGGTCCTAATGTTAAACATTAAGGGTTTAAAATGCAAATACTAAAACTATATACTTTAGGGGTTAAAAGTGTAATTAAGCTAAAGTATTAACTAAAAGGACTATTTTTGCCAATTTTGAAACTAAAGAAGATTAATTATAAATTTGAGGAAGTATCATGTTAGTAGGGAGATTTGTACAAAGATGTTCCATCTCGATATTACGTTCGGACTGAGTGGTTGGTTTTACGATTTAAAGTGCCCTCGCTCCTCAAACGTTTATAGAATGGCTTCTGAGTATGATGGCCCGAAAAATGGTGCTAGAATTACAACCAAATATTAATTAAAGAATACATAACCAATACTTAAAATTATTAAACTAAAAATCAAAGACTTGATATATATATATATATATATATATATATATATATATATATATATATATATATATATATATATATATATATATATATATATATATATATATATATATATATATATATATACATATATGTTGACCCAGGTTTGCGAGACTAAGTTGTTTGCGTGTGACTGATATATATTTGATGTGATTCAGACTCCGTAGGCCAAGGTGAGTTCATAGCCTCATTTTTAAAGTTTAGTAAATGTTTTGAAAACTCGTGAGGAGGTATGCTAAAACTGGAATACATGTGTTTTGAACTATATGATTTTACTGAAATATGTTATCGTACGAGTGTCCAAACTGTTACTTGTTTCCTAAATTTCATGAATCATTAAACACATCCGTGTGCGCTAATGGGGTAAATAGATTGTAGAAACTAGAAGAGGGGGGGGGGGGGTTGAATAGTTTCTTATATTTACTTATTAAAATGTGGTTTCCAAAAATCCTTTTTCAAAAACTTAGGCTTGAGGAAATATGTGAAATCTTCTTATGCACAATATGAACAATGATAGTGTAACTAAACTAATACTAACAAAAATATATCCACAAAGAATAAAGAATGATAGTGTAACTAATCTAATACTAGCACATGTATATGCATAAAGAATAAAGAATGTAAAGAGTTAAGGGTAAAGAAATATCAAACCGAACACCAAGGATTTATAGTGGTTCGGCAACGAAGCTCACTCCTCGTTCCTACTCCACTCCTCGAGTACTCCTTACTCGAGAGTTCACTACACAACAAGCTCCTTATGGTGGAGAAAACCGTACACGTCGCTTAACCAGTTTCCGACTCTAAGCTAAAAGTCGAGCCCTAATCGTAGCTAGGACCAATCTACACAACTATACTTAGTACATACACAACTTCCAAATAGACACAACTACTTGGATCTTCACAACTATGACACAACTACAAATGTATAAAATTAGATCTTCAATGAATCTTTGGTGGTGGACTCAACACTTCACAAGGATAGTGTTCTTCTCTTTGCACTTGGAGAGGAAGGGATGGAAGAACATGATTCACTTCTTAAACAAGTAATAATCAAACAAATGATCAAAGATTTGAGTGATTAAAGAAGAGGTTTGAATCTGGAAATAAATGTGCAAAAGAGGTGAGATGAAAAGCTGAGAATGGTCCACTATTTATAGGACAAAGGAGCCAACGGCTGATTCTGCCCGCGTTACCTTATCTTAGCCCGCGGTACCTTATCGATAAGGTACCGCCTAGGTGCTAAGGTACCGCCGGACAAGACTCCGCTCCTTTTTGTCCTTTAGTGGTAGAGGTCTTATCTTGATATAAAAAATATCCTGAAAGGATATTCTTAACCAAATAAGAATATGCCATTTTCAAATTTCAAATAATTAATTTAAGGGCAAATAGCATAAAAAGGTACTCATCTTATGTTAAAATTCAATTAAAGGTACTCAACTTTTTCTTTCTCAATTTAAGGTACCGATCTTTTTTCTTGTAGCAATGTTGGGACAATAACAAATTTAAAAGTTATATATTAACGACCGTTTACTTTATTATTGCATCGTTAGTCCTTTATATTAACGACGCTTTATAATAACCTCAAAATTCGTTTTTTTACAGTTTTAGACCGTTTTCTATCTTTTTCGTTTGATTTTTACCGTTTTCACTCGGTTTTTAATCGTCTTAGTCCGTTTTTTTCGTTTGATTAAAAACAAACGAAAAGGGTAAAAATTAGACAAAAAAGGTGAAAAACGGTCTAAAACTGTAAAAAAAAACAAATTTTAAGTTTATTATAAAGTGTTATTAGTGTAAAGGACTAACGATGCAATAATAAAGTAAACGGTCGTTAATATATAACCTTTAAGTTTGTTATTGTCCCAACATTGCAACAAGAAAAAAGATTGGTACCTTAAATCGAGAAAAAAAAAGTTGAGTACCTTTAATTGAATTTTAACATAAGATGAGTACCTTTTAATGCTATTTGCCCTTAATTTAATAAAACATTTTCTTAAAAATAAAGTTTAATAAAAAACTTGTCACACTTAATAAAAAGTGAGTTTTAAGAAAAGATTAAATCACTTGATCACTTGATTAAGGTTAGTACTTGTTTATCCATACCTTAAGTGAAAATGGGTAAAATGAAAAATACTTGAACTCAAGAATTCGTTTTTCGTTGTTTTCGTAAATGCTTGTTTTTACATATTATCGTAATCAAAACAAGGCGAGACCGAAAAATGCAAGTAACGTTTTTAGGCATTTATTGCATTAACAATCTCCCCCTTTTTGATTCCGACAATACATAAACTCAATCACACAAAACAAGATTTTCGAAGACGAGTTTATTCATTTCTCCCCCTTTGTCGAAGCAAAAAGGTTGCACAAGTCGGTGTTTGAAGAAACGGACTTCGCAAAGACTCCCCCTAGCTTGGGGCACCGAGGAATCGAGATATGGTGACAAGCTACATAGAAGGGTTAGTTGAACAAAATAAACAACCAACATATATAGCAATAGGTCACATAAAAAAATAAAAGAGAAGAAAACACAAAGACAAAGATCCAAGATAGGTTACTAAAAGGACATCATACAAAGAAGTATGGAAAAAGGAACAAGCCAAAAGCATAAATCTTATCCTAGTTATTCTAGAATTATAAGATTTGCTTGAATTTGGTGTCTTGTGGATAAGCAACCAATGCTTATATGAAAGACAAGGTAATAGCGGAGGGTGGTGGTGGCGGCTTGTTGGAGATCTCATAATCAAAGTGAAGAGAAGGCTTGATTAAGAGACTCTTGATGTAGCTCAACTCCTCATAGTTGTGTGCCATAGCAAGGTGTTGATATTGACAACAATGACAATATGTTCCATGATGCATGACATTATCATGAGAAGGAGGAAGAACACTAAAGGGTGGTGGTGGAAGAAAAGATGTTCCACAATCAACATTCTTGGAAGGAGAGATGTGATTAAGAGTGTTCTTGGGTGGGTTTGGATTGAAAGCAATTGGAGAAAATGGAGGAGATTCAAGGCTTTCATTGGGAGAATAAGACATTTTGGATGTGAAGTAATGCAAAATGCTTATGGTTTAAATAGGGAAGGCTTAGGGTATTTTTGGGGTGGTCAAAGGGTTTGAAACAAAGATTCTCAAAAATGTTGGAGCAAATCTGGAGTTTCGGACAAAAACCCGAAAAAGGAAGGCACTGTAGGCGGTTCCTTATCTAGGGTGGCGGTACCTTATCAATAAGGTACCGCGGTTCACATATGGAACCGCCTGCAGAAGCAGGGTTTGGTGTTTGGAGGAAGATTTTTCAGCAAATCTTATTTTTCTAGTCTAACTTATCATAGGGATATGCTTAAAAGCAAAGATAGACAAAGAAAACATATGCAAACTTACCAAACAGAGATTTGACCAAAATACATGGATTAAAAAATTGATGTAAGAGGTGTGTAAGACAAGACCTTAAGTCATGACACAATGATCCTCCATGATTCTATCTTGTTCTTGCTATGTTTGAGAGAATCATACATATGAATTATGTAAGCTCTAGATTAATAGCGAGAATCTATGAAAAATCGTTTTTAGATTGAATTAACAATGTCAAACGAATTTCTCAACCATTTTCGAAAGAGACTTTGAGAATTTTGAAAAAGAGAGGAGAAGATTTTTCAAAAGGAGTTTAAAAGACTCAAAGACTCAAAGTGATAAACTATAAAAAGAAGGAAATCAAGGAAGATGTTCCATTAATCCTAGACCTAGACGTAGGTAATTAAAAGGTTCCCTCTTAAGTGGCTTAGTGAATATATCGGCTAAGTTGTCCTTGGAGGACACCTTTTCAATAGAAAGGTTCCCCTTTTGAACATTATCCCTAAGGAAATGGTGTCTAATTTCTATGTGTTTGGTTCGCGAATGTTGCACGGGATTCTTGCTAAGGTCTATAGCGCCTTTATTATCGCACATGATGGGAACATCATCAAGAGAAATCCCGTAATCAACAAGCGCTTGCTTCATCCATAGAGCTTGTTGGCATGCTTTTCCGGCACTCACATACTCGGCTTCCGTGGTGGATATCGCAAGAGCGGTTTGTTTCTTGGAGAACCAAGAAGTTAAACAACAACCCATAAAGGTACAAACTCCACTAGTGCTTTTCCGGTCCACATAGTCTCCCGCATGATCCGAGTCCGCGTAGACAATGGTTTCTACGCCGGTCCCTTTAGGATACCATAATCCTAAATGTATAGTGTCTTTAATGTATCGGAAGATACGCTTAACCGCTTCAAGGTGAGAGGTTTTGGGAGCCTCTTGGAAGCGAGCACAAAGGCAAACACTAAACATGATATCTGGTCGACTTGCCGTCAGGTACAACAAACTACCAATCATACCTCTATATTTGGTGTTGTCTACCGACTCACAATCATCATCTACGGTGAGTTTAGTATCCGAGGCCATAGGGGTCTTCATTGGTCTAGATTCTTCTAATCCAAATTTCTTTAGAATTTCTTTAGCGTACTTAGATTGACTAAAGAAGATACCATCGTCCATTTGTTTAATTTGGAGTCCTAAAAAGAAGTTAAGTTCTCCCATCATACTCATTTCAAACTCATCATGCATGATTTTGGCAAAGTCATCACACAATTCTTAACAAGTTGAGCCAAATATAATGTCATCAACATATATTTGTACGATTATGAGATAAGGACCTTTCTTCTTTGTAAAGAGTGTATTGTCTACCATTCCCATAGTATACTCATGTTTAACAAGAAACGCTTTAAGTCTATCATACCAAGCTTTGGGTGCTTGTTTGAGTCCATAAAGTGCTTTCTTAAGCTTGTAAACATGGTCCGGTTTCTCAAAATCAATGAAGCCGGAAGGTTGAGCCACATATACCTCCTCATTGATCAAACCGTTGAGAAAAGCACTCTTTACATCCATTTGTTGAAGCTTAAAATCTAAGGCGCAAGCATAGGCTAAGAGAATTCTAATGGATTCTAGTCTAGCTACCGGTACATATGTCTCGTCATAATCAATACCTTCTTGTTGATTATAGCCTTGAGCTACAAGTCTAGCCTTGTTACGAGACACAACACCATTCTCATCTAGCTTATTCCTAAATACCCATTTGGTTCCTATAATGGTAGAACTTCTAGGTGGAGGAACAAGTTCCCAAACATCATTGGCAACGAATTGATTCGATTCTTCTTGCATCGCAATGACCCAACTCTCATCCGTCAAAGCTTCTTTAACATTCTTTGGTTCAATCAAGGAGACAAAACAAAAGAAGTTGCTTTGGTTTTGGACTTGAGATCTTAGGGTCCTTTGATTTAAGTCACCAATGACATTATTGAGAGTATGATCCCTAGATTCCTTAATGTTTACTTCCTTTTCAACACTAAGGTCTTCAATTCCTATTTTTCTAACCTCTTTGGCTTTAACTACTTCTAATTCATCCAAGTCATCATCAACCAATGGTGGTGTCTTGGGCGAAGGAGGGGTTTCATCAAAGGTTACGTTGAGTGATTCTTCAATAACCCCCATGGTTCTATTTAGGACTATGTAGGCTTTACTAGTTTGGGAATAACCTAAAAGGATACCTTCGTAAGACTTTGGGTCAAACTTGGTAAGGTAGTCTTTGGTGTTGAGGAGAAAGCACTTGCTTCCAAACACCCTAAAGTATTCTAATGAGGGTTTCTTACTTTTAAGAATATCATAGGGGGTCTTTCCTAGGAAAGGTCGAATAAGAATTCGGTTGAGAATATAAGTCGATGTGTCCACGGCATTGCACCAAAACTTTTGAGGCAAAGATTGCTCGTTTAACATCGTCCTACTCATCTCTTGGAGAGTCCTATTCTTCCTTTCAACTACCCCATTTGATTGTGGAGTGCGAGGAGCCGAGAAGTTATGGGTAATACCATGAGCTTCACAAAAGGCACCAAATTGCACTTCATTGTCAAATTCCCTACCATGATCCGTCCTAAATAGAGACAATTTAACATCCTAGTTGATTTTGAATTCTTCGACTAAAGATTTTGAAGTGATCGAAAGCTTCATTATTAGATGCCAAAAATCTAGTCCAAGTGAATCTAGAATAGTCATCAACAATAACTAGGGTATAAAGGTTACCTCCATAACTCCGTATGGCGGAAGGTCCAAAAAGATCCATATGTAGGAGCTCTAAGCACCGAGAGGTCGAAACCAAATTCTTGCCTTTGTGACTTGAGTGAACTTGCTTTCCAATTTTGCAAGCATCACAAAAGTGACTATCAAACTTAATCTTGGGGAGGTGTCTTACCAACTCCTTAGAGACTAAAGATTGAATTAAACGCATATTAGCGTGACCTAATCTCCTATGCCAAAGAGTAGAACTATCATCTATAGTCGCAAGACATATGTTGTCTTTTGACTTCTTATTGACCTTCATAACATAAAGCCCATGCTTTCTAATACCTTTTCCAATGACCTTTCCATCTTTTACGATTTCACTGTCATGTTCCGAAAAGATGACCTTACACTTATTATCACAAATTTGGCCTATACTTAAAAGGTTGAACCCTAAGTTATCTACGTGCTCAACATTTTCAATGGTCATGGAGTCAAGAGAAACCGTACCTTTGCTAATGATATTACCACGTAGACTACTAGCGAATGTGACGTTACCTCCATCATATGCTTTGTAATGCGAGAACAAACTTCGATTACCCGTCATGTGTTTAGAACATCCACTATCCTTAATCCACTCATCGGGCTCCAAATCAATTCCCAAGCATATCTAGGTAACAACACACAAGATCAAACATTTGGTCCCCAATATCTCATGGGTCCAAAATTGTTAGTTCCAAACATCCCTTGCATTTGTTTGGGATGCATGAATAAGGAGGGGATTCCCCATGGAGAACAAAATGGAGGAGGGTAGTAATTCATGTAACCATTTTGTTGTTCATTATTTCTCCTAGGTGTATTTGATCTAGGTTTAGAGTTATTATTATTCCTTCTAGGTGTTGGAGTTTTACTTCTAGGTCGTGAATTGTTTTGATTATCTTTTCTAGGAGATGTTGTTCTACTTCTAGGCTTAGACGCATTTCGTACTCTAGGTGGAGTAGAAGATGATCTTGATAAACTTCTATTTCCCATGAGAGGTTTACTTAATGGCTTGTAGAACTTATCAACGGTATTGT
Organism: Glebionis coronaria; assembly: GCA_025667525.1. Taxonomy (NCBI): domain Eukaryota; kingdom Viridiplantae; phylum Streptophyta; class Magnoliopsida; order Asterales; family Asteraceae; genus Glebionis; species Glebionis coronaria. Next base: position 179,322,956 of record CM046874.1, read on the forward strand.
TGTCAAGTATGGGTAATTTCACCTTGTTAACAATAAGATGCTTTGGTTTTTCATCTAACTTAGATTTATCAGAAAGTTCAGGATTTTCACCAAAATCAACCTCTGCTTGCGGTACCTTATCTATGGCGGCGGTTCCATAGTGATAAGGAACCGTGCCATACAATTTGGAACCGCGTACAGTGGGCGTTTTTTGTGAAAACCTGACTTGTTTTGGTTCACTAGTTGAGGCTTCATTTGAGTTAAAACCTAGACCAAGTCTTTCCTTAGAATGAACTTGTTTGTTTAACATATCATCAAGAGCACTAGTTCCTTTCATGAACTTTTCCAATTTAATGAAGGTGCTCTTGAGATCTTCATTCTCTAATCTAAGTTTCTCACAACTTAAGCAACTTAAATCAACCTCTTTATTTTTCTCAAGTTTAGCCAATTTCTCCCTAAGTTCATTGATCTCATTTTCAAGCTTAGTTTTGGTCGTTTTTAAGGTTTTATTCTTTTCTATGAATTTAAGACTAAGTTTATGTAAACTATCATATTTGCCTTCAAATTTAATATCATCACAAGTGGAACTATCATTGCTATAATACTCGGTTTCGGAATGTACCTCTTTAGAAGTGTGAGCCATTAGACATTTCTCCTCTTTGGGGTTGTCATCATCATCTTCACCGCTATCGCTCCAAGCTCCACTAACGAACGCCGTGTGGTTCTTATCACGAGCGGGCTTTGGACAATCACCAATGAAGTGATTTGGATCACCACATCTAAAGAAATTCCTATCACCTTTTTCAATTTTGACAAACCGATTCTTTGACAGTGGTTTCTTGTCATAGTTGGGTTGCCTAACGTGTTGACCTCGTCTCTTGAAGAACTTCTTGAAATCTCTCACCGCCAATGCATACTCCTCGTCATCGCTTTCCGAGGAACTATCATGGTTACTTTGTGCCTTCTTGGCTTTAAGTGCAAGATATTTCCTTTCACTCTTGGTTTTCACTAATTCCGAGTCCTTCAAAATTATCATCTCATGAACCTTCAAGTTTCCTATGAGTTCATCGAGTGATAAAGTTGAGAGATCTTTCGACTCTTCAATCACCATGACTTTTGCTCTCCACTTTGGATGTAAGGCCCTTAGAAACTTCCTAACATTGTTCTTGCTAGAAAAACCTTCATCAAGTGCTTTTAGACTAGTAATAATGGTGTTAAACCTAGCAAATGCACTATCAATAGTTTCATCTTCTAAGATGACAAATTGTTCATATTGTTGGACAAGAAGATCGATTTTGCTTTCTTTGACTTGGCTATTACCTTGGTGGGTTCCTAAAAGAGTGTTCCAAATATCTTTAGCGATTTCACACATAAAAATTCTTTCATACTCTTTCTTAGGCAAAGCATTATAAATCACCATTTTAGCCTCATTATTTTTAAAAGTTTCTTTTTAGTATCGTCATTAGCTTTGTCAAAAGTGACCAATTCTTTTGTTTTAGAAACTTAATTAAATTGAAAGGGTAAAAAACCACCATTGGTAATAACATGCCAAAGATCTAAATCTTTTGATTTCACATAAGTTTCAAATCTTTTTTTCCAATAAATAAAACTATCGGTTTCAAAAAGTGGTGGTCTTTGCATAGATTGCCCTTCTAGGTATTTGTTGGAATCCATAGATCGATTCAAGTTTTAAAATACAATATACTTTAAAAATTCTTGAGCAACCACGCTCTGATACCAATTGTAGAAACTAGAAAGGGGGGGGGGGGGGGGGGTGAATAGTTTCTTATATTTACTTGTTAAAATGTGGTTTCCAAAAATCCTTTTTCAAAAACTTAGGCTTGAGGAAATATGTGAAATCTTCTTATGCACAATATGAACAATGATAGTGTAACTAAACTAATACTAACAAAAATATATCCACAAAGAATAAAGAATGATAGTGTAACTAATCTAATACTAACACATGTATATGCATAAAGAATAAAGAATGTAAAGAGTTAAGGGTAAAGAAAGATCAAACCGAACACCAAGGATTTATAGTGGTTTGGAAACAAATCTCACTCCTCGTTCCTACTCCACTCCTCGAGTACTCCTTACTCGAGAGTTCACTACACAACAAGCTCCTTATGGTGGAGAAAACCGTACACATCTCTTAACCAATTTCAGACTTTAAGCTAAAAGTCGAGCCCTAATCGTAGCTAGGACCAATCTACACAACTATACTTAGTACATACACAACTTCCAAATAGACACAACTACTTGGATCTTCACAACTATGACACAACTACAAATGTATAAAATTAGATCTTCAATGGATCTTTGGTGGTGGACTCAACACTTCACAAGGATAGTGTTCTTCTCTTTGCACTTGGAGAGGAAGGGATGGAAGAACAAGATTCACTTCTTAAACAAGTAATAATCAAACAAATGATCAAAGATTTGAGTGATTAAAGAAGGGGTTTGAATCTGGAAATAAATGTGCAAAAGAGGTGAGATGAAAAGCTGAGAATGGTCCACTATTTATAGGACAAAGGAGCCAACGGCTAGTTCTGCCCGCGGTACCTTATCTTAGCCCGCGGTACCTTATCGATAAGGTACCGCCTAGGTGCTAAGGGACCGCTGGACTAGACTCCGCTCCTTTTTGTCCTTTAGTGGTGGAGGTCTTATCTGGATATAAAAAATATCTTGAAACGATATTCTTAACCAAATAAGAATATGCCATTTTCAAATTTCATATAATTAATTTAATAAAACATTTTCTTAAAAAGAAAGTTTAATAAAAACTTGTCACACTTAATAAAAAGTGGGTTTTAAGAAAAGATTAAATCACTTGATCACTTGATTAAGGTTAGTACTTGTTTATCCATACCTTAAGTGAAAATGGGTAAAATGAAAAATACTTGAACTCAAGAATTCGTTTTTCGTTGTTTTCGTAAATGCTTGTTTTTACATATTGTCATAATCAAAACAAGGCGAGACCGAAAAATGCAAGTAATATTTTTAGGCATTTATTGCATTAACATAGATCTATTAGGTTTAACGAATCATGTTTGTGTTACCTATACATGGAGTAATCGAGCATACTTTATTAGAATTAATGGGTAACCTAGGACATCTAGGTTACTTGTCCTGACGGTCACTTAGGTGAATTCCGTTAGTTTTGATATCATGAATTTAGTGAAATAAAATTTATTGGTTCATTGTTAGACATGTATTCAAAACTGTAATTACAAACCTATGAATTCACTCAACCTTTGTGTTGAATTGTAAGCATATATTTCAGGAAATTGTGACTGTTAGCATGGAGCAGCATAAGGATGACATGAAGGGGCACAAGATTGAAATTATTATTCTAGATTTTTGGGAACCTCATATTGTAAAAGTATGATTTTTAAATGATATATAAAGAAAGTTGATTTATTTACTCTTTTGAGTTGTTTTCTATCATTATAACTTGTGTTCTATGAAGTAATACCCCAAATTAGATTTCGCTGCTATAAGGTAAAAATGGGGGTGTTACAGATTGGTACTCAGAGCTATGGTTATAGAGAATAAGAATTAATTTTTTTGACTATAACTACTTTTAAAATAATTTCAAGAAAGTCCTCTTTGCCAATTCTAGTGCTGCTGCAAGAATGAGGTAATACTATACTAGTACTGCTATAAGAATGAGGTAATACTATACTAGTACTGCTATAAGAATGAGGTAATACTATACTAGTACTGCTACCCTTAAGAACAATGCATAAGTGATACTATGTTTATGTGTGCATAATATTATGTTACTATTATAAATAAGTTATGATATTTATCGACGTCTCCAAAAATATGTAGTCCTATCTTCCTTCTATTATCATCTTATCGGGTTCAAAAGATGAGCCTTCTGCAAGTATTCTTGATGACTCCCTGAAGTATATTTCCAGTTTTCCGATGAATAAACCTTATGATACATATAATGAAGAATTTCTTCCCAAGTGAAGATATTATAGATAAATTTAAAGGACTTAGGAAAGACCGAAGAATCATACAACGAGATTTTAAGAAACTGGAAGGATATTTTGAAGGAGCCAAGTCCAAGTTGTAGAGAAGACAAGTGATATATGATGAAGAAATTGTTCAAGTTCGACTGAAGATTTATATTCTAGAGTTAGTCATTGAGGACATTCAAATTAGATATCGACCCAATATACGAAGTCTTTTTTATGCCATCAAGGAACTAAAGAAGAAGAGAGTTTGACACTAGACTAGAATTTTTGAATTTTACAGAGTCGAATAGCTGACAAGCTGATTTGTAAATATTCTCAATTTTATGTCTTTTCTTTTATGGTTAACAGTGAAGCTTGTCTTGTAAGTTTAAACAATACAAGTTGTTAATAAATAAAAGATGTGTTATCCGTTAAAACCTCGGCATTCTATTTATTCGCCTCTAAAAATCTGGGATTTCAAAATTTTCATCTATCTAATATTCAGACTTTGGGTTAGTGTTATGAGCTATTTATGCTTAAATAAGATAACTTATGATTGTCTTATTTAAATGAATTGATCCTTCATTAAAATAAGAAGATTTTAAATTATTGAACCATAATTTTCTAAATATTGTTCAGACGAGTCTGATCAATTCGTAGAAATAATAATTTAAAAAGTTTTGGGCTTAAGTGTATAGCTCATACACAAATGTATTTTTCTCAATATATAAGACGTTTTTCGTTGATTTTATGATTTTATGATTTTATGATAGTACTAAAATAGGAACCCTTATGAATGATTTGTAAATTGATTCAATACCCTTATGTATGAAGATTTGAAAAATATATCATTCTCACCCTCTATTATCTTGTGTGTGGTGATAGAATGACACCCACAAGAGCATTGACATCTGCAACGGTAACAATGACTCAAGAAGAATTTATGAAATTGGTAGCGGATAGTGTTACTACAACTTTGCAAGCACAAGCTACTAACATGCCTAATGTTGAAAGGAATTATGTTCAAAGAGAAATTCCTATAGCTAAGAGATGTAGCTACAAGGAATTCATGAACTATCAACCTTTTAACTTCAAAGGATCTGAAGGTGCTGTTAGTCTTATTCATTGGCTTGAGAGAACTTAATCAGTATTTGCTCGTAGTGATTGTATTGCGGACTACAAAGTGAAGTTTGCTACTGGTACACTAATTGATGAAGCATTATCCTGGTGGAATTCATTTACTCAACCCATCGAAACTGGAGAATCTTATAAGACCACCTGGTCTAAATTTAAGAAGTTGTTGATAAAGAAGTATTGCCCTAGAAATGAGATCAGAAAGATGGAAGAAGAATTTTATCAACTTAAGGTGGAAGGAAATGATCTCAAGACTTACATAAGAAGATTCCAAGAACTAGCACTATTTTGCCCAACTACGATGCCAGATTCTGAGAAACTTATTGAAGCGTTCATAGGAAGATTGCCTCAAATTATTGAGGGAAATGTTACTGCTTCAAAGTCCCAAACTTTGGAAGAAGTAATTTCCATAATTGAGAGGCTAATGGATCACGTTCGAAAGCGCAGTCTTATGCAAGGAACTAAGGATCATAAGAGGAAGTTCGAAGATAAAAGAGACGCCAAAGTCAATGAAGATCACTACGTCTACAATGATCGCGACAACGACATTTGCTCCAACAATCGCTACAATAACGATCGTAAGGATAAGAGGCAAGAAAACTTCAAGGATAATACTGCTATCCCAGCCGAGAGAAAGGTGTATGCTGGAAAACTACCACTATGTATAAGATGTACTCTGCATCATGAGGGTCCTTTGCATTGTTCGGTTCCAGATTTGCCATAATGTGGGTCATATAACTAGGAACTGCAAGAAGAAAGGGCCAGCTACTGGATATAAATAATCCGTATTTCTATTATTAGAATAAGAGTTCTTTCTTTAAACTAAATCTCGGGACGAGATTTCTTTAAGGGGTAGAGACTATAACAACCAATATTTTCATCTATGAATTATGTATATTAATCTTGTGAATAAATAATACCTTGTTTTTATGGTGAATTTTTTTTTGTTTTTCTTACATGAGTTATGTGATATAGCATACTAGCAAGGTGTACAAAATCACAAAACTCACACTAACACTTCTACTTGTGTTTATGAGATATGAAGACCTTATATATATCAAGTCTAAACTCTAAAATAATATTATAAGTACCATAATAATAAGAACATCTCAAATATAACTATGACGCCCTAAATTCCCTTAGAAACCCTAGAATCCCTTTAAATGAGTTGTAAACTCAAGAAAGGAAAACTATGAATGGAAAGTAAATATGAATAAGTGATTATAAACAAGTTTTAAACTATACTTTGAAGATATAATAATACCTAAGAATGGTAAAAACAAACTATACAAAGCTAAGTACAAGTAAAAGTACATAATAGTCTAGATAATCACCTAGAAATCCTTGATAAACAATGTTTCAAGAAATATAACTACATAATATCTATGTACTATATCAAATACACTATAATAATTATAATCTATTATATAAAGGAAAGGTAATTGATCACAAAACACTAATATTCACTAGTCCAAGGCTAATTACAAGTTAAGACCTAGTAACCAAGATTAGCATATAAAATCCATTTTACATTGAATTAGAGTCTAATCTTTTGTAACTAATTATAAAAATCCACTTATCATAATAAGTTAATACATTTAACTTGAACTAAGTTACAAATTATTAAAGCATAAAGTACAAGTTTTCAAAGCATGGGACCCTAGGCTCACTTAATTATCCGTAAGATATGATTAACCTATATAAACCCTTAAACTAAGAATGTATAAACCCTAGAAGTCATAAACATACTAAATAAGACTTAGAATAAGCTTACAATAAGATATAAACCCTAATTACCCAAGACAGAAAGTCATTAGGCTTAATGATCTAAAAACCCTTATATTAAGAAATCTACATGAAATCACTACCTAGTCTTTTAGGAAAAGACTACAAACACTTATAGGACCTCATTAAGGTTATAAGATTATGTTAAGACAACGTAAAAGTACTATAATGCACAAGGTACAAGATTTCAATGCATGGCTTGTAAATTAGGTCAAAATAGGTATTTTCACCCTTTAGAGATGTTTACTTAGAATAACTTAGTAAAACCAATGTAGGGACTTCATGAATACATTGAGGACAATGTTGGAGGTATAAAATGAGTTTAAATCAGTAGCTAATTGAAGGATAATCACTTTTACTAAGACTTAACCATAAATCATTAGAAACCCTAACCCGCCTAGGTTTTCTTCCCAATTTCACCTCAAACCTTTGTTAAACTTCAAACCAAAGACCCAAACTTCTTAATTAAAATGTATATACCCTATTTATACCCTAATACATCACTAATCACATTCCTAAACTATTAATCACCAAAATCACAAAGTATAAAGTTACAAGCCCTAGTTTTGGATCCGCCTAAGTTTTTCCCCTCCAAAAATGCCTTTAAACTCTTTCCCTACCAAATTAAAACATAGGCCAGATATTTTGGGATATTTTGAGATATTTTCCAAGTAGGTGCATCACCTAATTGTAGATGAAACATGGCATTCTAATCGAGGAGCATAATTTTATAAGTCTGGCGATTATTTTTTATGTCCGTATTTTATTTAGTTTCCTTATTTTATTTTTCTAGAATAATCTGTTAACTTTTTCTCCAAGTTTAGTTATTTTATAAAACAAAAGCTGTAGTTTTATTGTAATCAATTTACTCAGTGATTAATTAAAAAATATCTTCTGTTAATTGACAGAAACCAGGATTATGGTTTATTGTTTGATTTTCATCCAAATAATCGGGTATTCGTTGAATCAACGATTGTTGGAGTGTACCTGATTATCGATATTCTTTTTGAATCAACGATAGTTGGAAGAAATGTTTCTAGTATTCATTGGAATCAATAGATCCAATTTACCTCGATCATTTTTATTTTTAAACTACATCAGTTGGTATCAAGAGCAAAAGTTCCTGATTAAGATGTTAGAATATCCATTTTTTGATGGTGATGGTTCACGTTCTGCTGAATGGAAAGATCATGGAACGGAGGGTGATGATTATGAAGGACCTCTAATATTTGATAAATATGAAGAAGAACCGATGCTAGTTTATGATATATATATTGAAGATGTCGTTGAGGATGAAGAAGGATCTATCAAAAGAGAATAAGTTGGTGGGAAAGAAGACAACATTGAAGACACTGTAGTTGTGGCTAATAATCTTATTCTTCAATGATCCAAACTACCATGGTCGTCAAATTGGTTTTTAAGAAGATCAAGGTTTAAGGTCGATTCATTTTAAAAAAGGAGATTTGATGTGGGGGATGCAAGCTTGGATGCTATGAATACGTGGACGAGTGATGCAAACTCGAGGACGAGTTTTTCCAAAGAAGGGGAGAATGATCGAGGAGCATTATTTTATAAGTCTGGCGATTATTTTTTATGTCCGTATTTTATTTAGTTTCCTAATTTTATTTTTCTAAAATAATCTGTTAACTTTTTCTCCAAGTTTAGTTTTTTTATAAAACAAAAGATGGAGTTTTATTTTAATCAATTTAATCAGTGCTTAATAAAAAAATATCTTCTGTTAATTGACATAAACCAAGATTAGGGTTTATTGTTTGATTTTCATCCAAATAATCGGGTATTCGTTGAACCAACGATTGTTGGAGTTTACTTGATTATCGGTATTCTTTTTGAATCAACGATAGTTAGAAGAAATTGTTTCTAGTATTCATTGGAATCAATAGATCCAATTTATCTATCTTTGATTGTTTTTGGTATTCCCTACGAATCAACAAATTCGATTAGTTATCTCGTTATTTCAAACTACATCACATTCTTATCCTTTAAATTTTGTGGCATAATAAGGACCTTAAGCTTAGATATTTTGTTCCTAGACTTTATAAACTCGAATAGATCTTTCCTAGGCTTCGTTAGTCACTAATATCTGGTCCTTACACGTTTCATGGCATAACTTGGAGGCTAAGGGTTAGAAATAGTATAAATAGGAGCCTTTAGTTTCATTTTAGAATCATCCTTCCATTTCTTACCTAAAAACCTATACATTCTGTTCCTATACCACTATTGAAGCTCTAAGAAGTCCCTAAGATCAGTAGCAATCTTTGAAAGAAGTTCTAGGAGTTCTTGAAGAGTTACGAGGAAGATATAGTCCATATACCCCATTAGGAGTCATTTTGGAGCATCCTAGGTAATCACTTTGTTAGCTATGCTTTGATCTTGTTATAATGAATTCTTAGAGTTTTTATAATGTTAATAAGATATTATAATGATAATCTAAAAGAAATTAAGTCATTTGATCATTTTAAATGGAAGTTATAAGTTAAAGATGTCTTAAAATCCTAGTTTTTTAATTTACATAAAATAATAAGAAAAAACCCATTTCAAAGATTATAATTCTGAAGAAATGTTTTTATTATGATTATAAACATGTTTGAAACTTTGTTTTAAATCCTAGATCATTTGGTCCATTTTTGAGGTTGTTATGTGATATTTACGAGTATAGGGACTAAAACTGTCATTTTTGAAACTATTTAACATTTTGGGCCAAAAGTGACATTTTGAGAAAGTTAAATATATAAGAATAAATATTGGTAAGTTTGAGGTCCTAAGGTTAATATTGAGGGTTTAAAATGCAAATACTAAAACTATATACTTTCGGGGTTAAAAGTGTAATTAAGCTAAAGTATTAACTAAAAGGGCTATTTTTTCCAATTTTGAAACCAAAGAAGATTAATTATAAATATGAGGAAGTAATGAAAGTATCATGTTAGTATGTAGCTTTGTACAAAGATGTCCCATCTCGATATTACGTTCTGACTGAGTGGTTGGGTTTACGATTTAAAGTGCACTCGCTCCTTAAACGTTTATAGAATGGCTTCTGAGTATGATGGCCCGAACAATAAAGCTAGAATTACAACCAAGTATTATTTAAAGAATACATAACCAATACATAAAAGTATTGAACTAAAAATCAAAGACTTGATATATATATATATATATATATATATATATATATATATATATATATATATATATATATATATATATATATATATATATATATATATATATATATATACACGTATATATTGACCCAGGTTTGCGAGACTAAGCTATTTGCCTGTGACTGATATATGTTTTGAAAACCCATGAGGGGGATATATGCTAAAACTGGAATACATGTGTTTTTGAACTATATGATTTTACTGAAATATGTTATTGTACGAGTGTCCAAACTGTTACTTGTTTCCCAAATTTCATGAATCATTAAACACATCCGTGTGCGCTAATAGGGTAAATAGATATATTGGACTTAACGAATCCTGTTTGTGCTACCTATACATGGGGTAATCGAGTATACTTTATTAGAATTAATGGGTAACCTAGGACATGTAGGTTACTTTTCATGAGATCCTGTCATGACGGTCACTTCGGTGAATTCCGTTAGTTTTGATATCATGAATTTAGTGAAATAAAATTTATTGTTTCATTGTTAGACATGTATTCAAAATTGTAATTACAAACCTATGAATTCACTCAACCTTTGTGTTGACTTGTAAGCATGTATTTCAGGAAATTATGTATGTTAGCATGGAGCAACATAAGGATGGCATGAAGAGGCATAAGATTGAAATTATTATTCTAGATTTTTGGGAACCTCATATTTTAAAACTCTGATTTTTAAATGATATATAAAGAAAGTTGTTTTAATTACTCTTTTGAGTTGTTTTCTATCATTATAACTTGTGTTCTATGAAGTAATACCCCAAATTAGCTTTTTTGCTATAAGATAAAAGTGGGGGGTGTTACACTTTATGCTAAGGCTTCAGTAGATGGGAGTAAGTTATGGCACGGAAGGTTAGGGCATATTAACTTCAAAAACATGAATAGACTTGTGAGACATGATCTTGTAAGAGGATTGCCTTTAAAAGCATTCCACAATGATCATAATTGTGTTGCATGTCTTAAAGGCAAGCAGCATAAGGCATCATTTAAGTCAAAGAGTGTGCATTCTAGTTCTAAACCAATTCACTTGCTACATATGGATTTGTTTGGCCCAACCAATTTAGAAAGTCTAAATGGTAAATCTTACTATTTTGTCATTACTGATGATTATTCTAGGTTTACTTGGACCTTCTTTTTGGCATAGAAAAGTGACACTGCTAAGACTTTAATCAATTTCTTTATATAATTTGAAAAGAAAACAAGTCATGATGTTGAAGTTCTTAGAAGTGATAATGGTGGTGAATTTAGGAACAACCTTTTAGATAACTTTTGTGTCAATAAGGGAATCTCTAGGAAGTTCAGCATAACAAGAACTCCATAGCAGAATGGTGTAGCTAAAAGAAGGAATAGAACTCTCATTGAAGCAGCTAGAACCATGTTAGAAGATGCTAATTTACCTATTACTCGTTGGGTTGAGGCTATGAACACTACATGCTATGTTCAAAATAGAACCTTAGTAAATAAGTTCCATAATAAGACTCCTTATGAATTGCTTTGGAATAGGAAGCCTAATATAGACTTCTTTAGACCTTTTGGATGTCATGTAGTAATCTTAAATACTAGTGATAACCTAGGCAAGTTTAACTCAAAAGGTGATGAGGGACTTTTTATGGGATATTCCATAAATAGCAAGGGGTATAGGGTTTATAACAAGAATTCTAGAATTCTAACAAAAAACATACATGTTGACTTCTTGGAGAGTAAGCCTAGTGATCCTGAGTCTGGACCAAATTGGCTATTTGATTTAGAGCCATTATCTAGGTCCATGAATTATATGCCTGTGACTAATCCAGATATTTTGGAAGCACCTATTGTTGATAATGCAGGTATACAGGTCAATGAAGTAAAAGGATCACATGTAGATGAACCCACTCCTATTTTTAATTATATCAACCTACCTATTTGGAGTGACGAGTTCATACAAGCATCTGCTGCTGCCAAAGAAGAGGAAAGAAAGCAACAAGAGGAGCCACACATTGATGAAACAATGAATGAATCTTCATCCACTGAGAACTCCAAACAAGCCACTAACACTTTGGATTCAGCCGTTGACAACTGGCTTTCATCCTCTAACAAAGATATTCTTGAACCTATTGAAGATTCCATACCCAATAAAGGTGTCAGTGGCCATGTTCCAGTCGCTGACAATATGTCTCCTAGTTCAAGTGGGCATGGAAGTAGCAATGATGAGGATATTTGTATTTAGAATCCACAGTCCATGACAACACAATGTTTGGGGCAAGAATTCTTACAAAGGTGGCCAAGATTCATCCTCCCACCCAAATAATTGGTGAGATTCATACTCCTGTTCAAACAAGAGGAGCTAAGAAGACTCAAGGTGGATTCATTGCTAATATACACAAGAAGGATGATACTCCTTTTGTTTAAGAATGTTTGTTTGCTTGTTTCATATCTCAATTAGAACCAAATAATATTTTTTGATGCTCTTAAAGAAGAAAGTTAAGTTGAAAAAATGCAGGACGAGATTCATTAGTTTGCCATACAAGATGTTTGGGAGCTTGTAGATTGTCCAAGGTATGTTAGGCCTATTGTAACAAGATGGGTTCTAAGAAACAATAAGGATGAGAGAGGAATTCTTATTAGAAACAAGGAAAGATTGGTTTCTCAGGGATACATTCAAGAAGAAGATATTGATTATGAAGAGGTTTTTGCACCTGTAGCCAGAATTGAAGCAATACGGATTTTCCTAGCCTATGCTTCCTGCATGGGTTTCAAAGTCTACCAAATAGACGTGAAGAGTGCATTTTTGTATGGCACAATAAAAGGTCTATGTCATGCAGCCTTCTGGTTTTGAAGATCCTGAGCATCCATACAAGGTTTATAGAGTGAAGAAGGCAATGTATGGCCTTCATCAGGCCCCTAGAGGATGGTATGGAACACTTTCCACATAGTTAGTGGAAAATGGATTTAAGAGGGGTACCATAGACCAGACTCTATTCACAAAGCAAGAAGGGAAGGATTTTCTTCTTGTACATGCCTATGTTGATGATATCATCTTTGGGTCATATAACCAAATAATGAGTGATGATTTCTCCAAGCTTATTAAAGATAAATTTCAAATGAGTGCTATGGGAGAGATGAATTTCTTTCTTGGTTTACAAGTTCAGCAGAAAGAAGATGGTATTTTTATCTCTCAAGACAAGTATGTGGCTGAGATTTTAAAGAAATTTGGTTTCTAACCACATGAAAAACGAGCTAGTACACCCATGGACAGGGAACATCCTTGGGGTAAGAGTGGAGATGGTAAGCAGGTTGATGTCAGGCATTATAGATCAATGATTGGCTCATTGTTGTATCTCACGGCTTCAAGGCCTGATATCATATTTGTAGTATGTGCATGTGCACGTCATCAAGTGACTCCCAAGGAATGTCACCTTCATGCTGTAAAGAGAATTTTTAGGTACCTTAGAAGTTTTCCCACATTTAGATTAAGGTGTAGTATCCCGGTATTTAAAATCAACAGATTTAGACCGAGATCTAATCTTATTTCTAGTATTCGGATCAATATTTATTACTCGACTTCTATTTGTCATGTTTGTTCGATGAATAATATTGATTTCTCAGCTAACCGGCGAGGTTCAGGTTTAAACATATCGAATACGTGTCATTTATTATTTATCGACAAAGTCTACGTCCGGCATTGAACGTAAATATCCTCGTTTTGACATAAAAATATTTTCTATTGTCATCGTTATAATTTCTCGTCTTACGAACATTCTTTTTAATTTACATTAGGCCTTTAGGCGTCGTTCGTTTATATAACGCGTTAACATATTTTAAATAATAAACCTTCCTTTATATATCAAAATATCAATGTCCTCCGAATGTCGACGTTTTTATTTGATATTGAGCGTTTATTTTTCGTGTTTTACGCGTATCTTTTAAATCGTGTAACTTTCAAAATATCGGGTTCTGATAATACCCGCTTTAACAAATTACGAGACAAAATTTATACTAATCTTATCATTTCTTATAACAAAAAGAAAATAAAAAGAAAGATTGGGACACGTACCTGATACGTGTCTTGTGAATTGCATTTAGCATGTATTACATCCATTTTAACCATTATCAACATTTCTATTTTCCTTTGTTGCCTTTTTCTTGCCGAATATCAACCAACAGTAGATCATCACCAATTTGCATATCATGAGCTGAATTGTAAAAAGTTTATACTACTATTTTCATGTGTTAATGTTGGGCTATCATTGTTAAATTTAGAGTCTAAATAATCTATCAACTATCTTGCAAATTCCTATAATCTTTGTAAGGATCATTTGATTACTTTTTTTTGTAATCTTTGATTATTATTATTTTGAAGATGTATAAATCATTTATCTACTGTTATTGAATATGTAATAGTTAGTTTAGGGGTCTTGGACATTGTATATGAGTTTGAGACATCAAAATGCAAGTTTAATAAGCCTCAATTACAAGTTAGGTTGGGTAAATTGTAGGTCAGTAGGAAAACGTGAGTGTTGGCCATATTCAGTAAATTTTGAGCCTTGGATAATTATTTAGGGTTACAGGCCTTTGTTTTTTGGCAATTTGGCCGGGTCACTCGTCTCGTGACGATACCCGATGAATTAGATATGACCGAAACGGTTAAAAGTGTCAAATCTGAACATGCTGTATAAACTGACTTAAAACTGCTATAAGAGCTCAGAACTATGTAAAGAGTGACTACTATCAAATGTAGATAAACTTATTTACAACCTCCACGAGCCGGGTGGTTTTCTACGGACATACGGTTTAGAAATGGCGGTCAAAACCGTGAAACCGAACCTTGCTGCCCAAAAACAGCATTGACCCGAGTTAATGTTCGATCATTTTGACCCTTTCATGAAAACATAAGTAATGATAATTCTTAATATTTGTAGTAGACTTAACTAAGGTAATGAGAGTATAAAATCTAAGTCGGGAATCATTAAGGTTTAGGAGTAATATCTTATATACCGAGACATATCATAAAATTGGCTAAATTGAACCGTAGTAATAAAAGGTAGAAATTGATCATTTTTTATTAAGACCGAAGTGGTATGACCCACTTATCGGGAAATATGGACTCATTTATATACTAATATTTATAAAACTCGAGACCCGACCATCGTGAAATATTAAGTGGACATTGTTTGGAGGCGTTTTAGAACCTGTATTGCATATAAAGTGGATTTGAGCACAAAAGCCCAACTTACACTTATAATGGCTATTGGGCGATTATTGGACCTGAGATAAATTATAAATTTAGAGATCAATAGTGAGTTTGAAATGAACTTTAGTCACATGAACTTGTTATGGGATACTAATGGGCCTTAATGGGCTTAAAGGTTATAGTGGGATAATACATGGTAAATTGTTCCAAAAGTCTTACGAAAAGTTTTATAAAACTTATCCAATGTCCAAACTTACTAAAGTGAACTATTTAAATATATTTATATATATGATTATGTATATTCTCGAGCCAAAGACGCGTCTCGTCATTATAGGTCTCGTTTGGTCATATGACGACCGTTGGGCATCTCGTTCTCAAGCAATGAGCGACTGGTATCTCGTGAAGTCTTGTATTGACTATTGGATGTTTGTTCCTCGATAAATGTGTGATAGCTATATCAGGTGAGTCTATAGCCTTGCTTTTATATTATCTGGTAAATGATTTTTAACCCGCGAAGGGGAATACATGCTGTTTTATAAAATGAACACAAGTTGTTTCGGTATGCTGGACCCGGATATGATGATAAATGCCTAAGTACCATTGTCTTATGAAGTCCCTGAATTTCATGAACTATTAATTACCTTGCGAAGTAAACGCTATTACATATGATAGATCTATTTGGTTTGACAGCCTTATCCTAGGGTATGTATCCTTGTAATCACCTGAAAGGGATATTATGTATAAGAGATCACTGGTATATGACAATATTACCTGTTGTAGGGGAGCTGTAAGTGACTCGGTTTGACGTGTTGGTTAACGTTCAGTTGCATGAGCTTAAGGCATTTATCGATATATATGACTTGTCTGTGTGACAATGTTGAGATGATTAAAATTTTTGTGTTCAAATGATGATTTGCAAACCTATAGATTCACTCAACCGTTGTGTTGACGATTTTGAACATGTATTTCAGGTAATCAAAATGGATAGTAGCGGAGCATGCGAGGAGGGAGTTGGTGCTTACTTGTCTAAAGTTTATATTATTTTTTCATTCTTTGAAATGAATAAATGACTTTTAAAGTCTTTGATGAATGTGATGTGTTGGTAACGGTTTTTGGGACTGAACGCTACTCTGATTTTATATATTGGGATGAAAAACTTTTTAGACAAGGTTGTATATTATTTTAACGTCTCTTTTGAGGTCGTTGTCTATGTGTGTGATGTGCTATGAGTAGCGCCCCAAAGTGGTATTCCATTGCCTTGTGAAATTGGGGGTGTTACAAAAGTGGTATCAGAGCCACAGGTTATAGAGAACTAGGTCGATTTTGAAAAACCTAAACTATAACTTTTGGTGTGTTCTAAAATGTTTTTAAGCACGGAACTACTCCGCATGACTATGGTAAGGTTATTCTTGCATTACTTTATGATTGATTGTGATTATGCGAATCTATGTGTATATAGGAATGGTAGTATGTATATGTATGATCATATTATGGTATTTAAAGGCATTGCACGTGAAGCAATGTTCCTTGAATAATTGTCATACATTTTATAATACGGTTTTGTATAAGATTTGGTCTCACCGCAAATCATCGATCTTGATGATTATGTATTATCTGAATACGAGTGTGAAACTCGTTTGAGACTTTGAGTATGTATATATTGTTTCGTAAGCTATCGCATATCGACTTGTTTATGTTCGATTGTTATCATCATATCGTGATGTGCCATTTTAGAACATATCCTTTCGAAACGTAATTGATTGATGTGATATTCGTGTTCTGATTACTTCTTATGATTTTGAAGAATCATTTATCCGAGGCGACATCTTCTATGTAATGCGACGTGTGATTTGATTTTATATGACTATGTTTTATTGACGAAAAGAAGGATGCCAATGTTGGACTTAAGATATATATATATATATATATATATATATATATATATATATATATATATATATATATATATATATATATATATATATATATATATATATATATATATATATATATATATATATATATATATATATATATATATATATATATATATATATATATATATATATATATATATATATATATATATATATATATATATATATATATATATATATATATATATATATATATATATATATATATATATATATATATATATATATATATATATATATATATATATATATATATATATATATATATATATATCCTAGTCAAATATATATAGTTTGGGTACAACAAAGATATGCTCGTAGTACTCATTCGGTTGAGTGACTTAATACCTTGTATCTAAATGGAATGGGACATTTAGATATAGAGATTTTAACTCGCCCAACTATGAGTCATTTAAGGTTGTCTTATTTAAATGGATTGGGACATTTAAATAAGAAAATTTTAGACCACTGGACCTTAGATTGTCGTATTTTCCTTATTCAAATGGAATGGGACGTTTGAATACGGAAATCATGATGTAAGTTTATTGACACCTTATATTTACTATGGTATTTTGATATGATATCGTGTTGAGAGATACTAATACTTGAGTAGGATAACTTATAATCGTCTCGTTGAAATGGATTGGGACGCCTTTTCATTTGAACAAGAAAGTTATAAGTTCCCGAACCGTAAATTTATAAACTCTTGTATACATGAAAGGGGACGCCTTTTTATGTAGATAAGGAGCTATAAATGAGTGGGCCCAAGTATGTCTGGCTCGATTTGTGGATGTTTGGTGTGCGTACGTCTTCCTTGGAATCGTGTTTCGTTGGTATGAATCGTTCATTACCATCGTCATTATGGTTATTATTGATTATCGTCTCTGTACGATTAACCCGTTAGTCTTCTCTTGAGTTATGATTTGTCTTTTTGGACTATTTCTAATGTGTCCTGACTATCGTGAGATTTATAAGCTAACCTTTCTCCAACACGAGAATAGACGACTTGTTTATTCGACTTCAAGATTCAAGTGTATAATTGTAGGTCAATCAACAATGGAATTATCATCAACAACTCATTTTAAACAAAAAGATTTTGAAATTTTGCTTGTTATTGTCGATGGTTCATCGAAGAATTTTTCAACGTAACGAGAATATCTTTTGGGTATGGATCCGTTTATTAGCACCCTATAATATCATTTGGGTATGGGTCCGTGTGTGAGCACCGTCCGATGAAAAAAATATTTTTGGATATGCATCTATGGCTATCAGGCCCGTGAACATCCTTTAACTTATAAACTTTCCTCTAACTGAACTTATCCGAAGATCCTGTCAAATATTCTTATTTATCATGGCTTGGCTGTTTAGCAAGCATGAGTTTACTTGATTGAACTTATTGATTTGGCATGGCTTGACTACTTTGCAAGCATGTCGTAATATGATTATATGTGCTTAATTATGTTTTTTTGTGTTTGATTTGGATCATAGTTCTTTCCATTGAGTAATGTATACTCCAAACGAATTCTGTATCGATGAATTCGCTTTTGACGAAATAAATTTGCATGTTCGAGATCATGCATTTAGGTGATTTTATACGACTAGTACTAATTACCTCGTCTTGAATGTTTTCTAACGTTTTTGATGGAGTTATGTACTATCCATGCAACGTGATCCTTTTAATTGAAACTCGTGGACGATATATATTTCGATTTGATCGATGTGATCACCATTAGCCTTAAGTTCATTGTCGCATTGAAAATATTTCAAATTCTTCCACTCCTTTCGACTCGTCATTTGCCATGTGAAAATTTTCAAACTTATATCAACCACCACAAGTTTGATAAGCTAGTAGTAATATACCTTGAAGTACTTATGAAAATTAACGACATGCTAATTTTTGCTTCCAATGTCTTTCCGTTCGAGTTATATATTATTCTTTGCTTATAAGGATTGAAGCTATATTCAAACCATTCATTTGTGCTCGTTATGTATACTTGTTGCTTTGACCTTTGTTCATTCAACCCTCATTAGGAACCTTGACAATGACTTGTCTATTCCTTACATCTTGCCATTATATCAAAGGCTATTGAGAAGAATTAAGCGTCGGGACGTCGCTTCCTAAATGGGTAGCTACCGTAGTATCCCGGTATTTAAAATCAATATTTATACCGAGATCTAATCTTATTTCTAGTATTCGGATCAATATTTATTACTCGACTTCTATTTGTCATGTTTGTTCGACGAATAATGTTGATTTCTCAGCTAACCGGTGAGGTTAAGGTTTTAACGTATCGAATACGTGTCTTTTATTATTTATTGACAAAGACTACATCCGTCATCGAATGTAAATATCCTCGTTTTGACATAGAAATATTTTCTATTGTCATCGTTATAATTTCTCGTCTTACGAGCATTCTTTTTAATTTACGTTAAGCCTTTAGGCGTCGTTCATTTATGTAACGCGTTAACATATTTTAAATAATAAACCTTTCTTTATATACCAAAATATCAGTGTCCTCCGAATGTCGACGTTTTTATTTTATATTGAGCGCTTATTTTTCATGTTTTACGTGTATCATTTAAATCGCGTAACTTTCAAAATATCGGGTTCTGATAATACCCGCTTTAACAAATTGCGAGACAAAATTTATACTAATCTTATCATTTCTTATAACAAAAATAAAATAAAAAGAAAGATGGGGACACGTATCTCATACGTGTCTTGTGAATTGCATTTAGCATGTATTACATCCATTTTAACCATTATCAACATTTCTACTTTCCTTTGTTGCCTTTTTCTTGCCGAATATCAACCAACAGAAGATCATCACCAATTTGCATATCATGAGCTGAATTGTAAAAGGTTTATACTACTATTTTCATGTGTTAATGTTGGGCTATCATTGTTAAATTTAGAGTCTAAATAATCTATCAAATATCTTGCAAATTCCTATCTTTATAACAATCATTTGATTACTTTTTTTTGTAATCTTTGATTGTATATTATTATTTTGAAGATGTATAAATCATTTATCTACTGTTATTGAATATGTAACAGTTAGTTTAGGTGTCTTGGACATTGTATATGAGTTTGAGACATCAAAATGCAAGTTTAACAAGCCTCGATTATAAGTTAGGTTGGGTAAATTATAGGTCAGTAGCAAAACGTGAGTGTTGGCCATATTCAGTAAATTTTGAGCCTTGGAGAATTATATAGGGTTATAGGCCTTTGTTTTTTGGTGATTTGGTTGGGTCACTCGTCTCGTGACGATACCCGAAGAATTAGATATGACCGAAACCGTTAAAAGTGACAAATCTGAACATGCTGTATAAACTGACTTAAAAATGCTATAAGAGCTCAGAACTATGTAAAGAGTGACTACTATCAAATGTAGATAAACTTATTTACAACCTCCACGAGTCGGGTGGTTTTCTACGGACATACGGTTTAGAAATGGCGGTCAAAACCGTGAAACCGAACCTTGCTGCCCAAAAACAGCATTGACCCGAGTTAATGTTCGATCATTTTGACCCTTTCATGAAAACATAAGTAATGAGAATTCTTAATATTTTTAGTAGAATTAAATAAGCTAATGAGAGTATACAATTCAAGTCGGGAATCATTACGGTTTAAGAGTAATATCTTAAATACCGAGACATATCATAAAATTGGCTAAATTAAACTGTAGTAATAAAATATAGAAATTGATCATTTTTTTTATTAAGACCGAAGTGGTATAACCCACTTATCGGGAAATATGGAATCATTTATATACTGATATGTACAAAAATCGAGACCCGGCCATCGTGAAATATTAAGTGGATATTGTTTGGAGGCGTTTTAGAACCCGTATTGCATATAAAGTGGATTTGAGCCACAAAAGTCCAACTTACACTTATAATGGCTATTGGGCCATTACTGGACCTGAGATAAATTATATATATAGAGATCAATAGTGAGTTTGAAATGAACTTTAGTCACATGAACTTGTTATAGGCCACTAATGGGCCTTAATGAGCTTAAAGGTTATAGTGGGATAATACATGGTAAATTGTTCCAAAAATCTTACGAAAAGTTTTATAAAACTTATCCAATGTAAAAACTTACTAAAGTGAACTATTTAAATATATATATATATATGATTATTTATAGTCTCGATCCAAAGACGTGTCTCGTCATTATAGGTCTCGTTCGGTGATATGACGACCGTTGGGCATCTCGTTCTCAAGCAATGAGCGACTGGTATCTCGTGAAGTCTTGTATCGACTATTGGATGTTTGTTCCTAGATAAATGTGTGATAGCTATATCTGGTGAGTGTATAGCCTCGTTTTTATATTATCTGGTAAATGATTTTTAACCCGCGAAGGGGAATACATGATGTTTTATAAAATGAACACAAGTTGTTTTTGGTATGCTGGACCCGGATATGATGATAAATTCCTAAGTACCATTGTCTTATGAAGTCCCTGATTTTCATGAACTGTTAATTACCTTGCGAGGTAAACGCTAATACATATGATAGATCTATTTGGTTTGACAACCTTATCCTAGGGTATGTATCCTTGTGATCACCTGAAAGGGATATTATGTATAAGAGGTTGCTGGTATATGACTATATTACCTGTTGTAGGAGCGCTGTAAGTGACTCGGTTTGATGTGTTGGTTAACGTTCAGTTGCATGAGCTTAAGGCATTTATCGATATATATATATGACTTGTCTGTGTGACAAGCTTGAGATGATTACAATTCTTGTGTTCAAATGATGATTTCCAAAACCTATAGATTCACTCAACCGTTGTGTTGACGATTTTGAGCATGTATTTCAGGTAATCAAGATGGATAGCAGTGGAGCATGCGAGGAGGGAGTTGGTGCTTACTTGTCTAAAGCTTATATTATTTTTCCATCCTTTGAAATGAATAAATGACTTTTAAAGTCTTTGATGAATGTGATGTGTTGGTAACGGTTTTTGGGACTAAACGCTACTCTGATTTTATATATTGGGATGGGAAACTTTTTAGACAAGGTTGTATATTATTTTAACGTCTCTTTTGAGGTCGTTGTCTATGATTGTGTGTGATGTGCTATGAGTAGCGCCCCAAAGTGGTATTTCGCTGCGTGGTAATTTGGGGGTGTTACATAAGGTATCCTAGGGGCTCTCCTTTGGAGCTTATTGGATATTCAAATAGTGATTATGGTGGTGATAATGGTGATAGAAAGTCCACAACTGGTGGATGTCAATTCTTTGGAAGCAGGCTTATATCTTGGCAATGCAAGAAGCAAACTGTGGTAGCCAATTCAACAACTGAGGCTGAGTATGTAGCAGTTGCTACATGTTGTGGGCAAGTGCTATGGATTCAAAATAAGCTTTTGGATTATGGGTACTATTTAATAATACTAAGATTTTTGTAGATAATAATAGTACATTATGCATAATTAAGAATCCTGTACATCATTCTAAAACCAAACACATAGAAATCAGGCATCACTTTATAAGGGATTGTTTATGGTTTTTGAAATTAATGTAAAAGTGTGTACATGATGTGTACTGTTATTAGTTTTTGTAAAATTTAGATTTTCTACATTATTTTTCTATCCGTTGACAAAGGCATTCTATCCGCTGACATAGTGGAAAGAAGCCGCTGACAACTTTTTTGGTAGTTTTGTGGTTTTTCATCTAACATTGCAGGTATGTAGGGCATTGTAAATATGGATACAGAGTTGCTTATGTACTCAAGGAGTGTGGCAACAAGGTTTATTTATGATGGTTGAAGTATTTATATTTCTATCTTGAAATAAATATTTTTGTCACATTTATTTTTAAAGTATACTCATCATAATTTAAGGGGAGATTTAGGATAACCTTTGGGCTCTTGGGTATTCTTAGAATACTCTTATCACAATTCTAGATTGTGTCCACATGTGAGTGGGGGTTAGAAGTTGTGATGCCATATTTTTATAAATATGGTGGAATTTCAAAACCTCGAGGCACTGTAGCATGCACGCAATTTATTTTGCATGCATGCTGCCAAGACATTTTGACCTAGAATTGGGATGGTTGGTTTTGGAGGCTTTGGTTACATATTGATGGGATTACCTGGGAGTTACAAAGATATTATATGAGGTAACTTCCTTCTTAAGGACTTGTTGAGCAAGGGACACTTGAGGATACTCATATCTATCTTGTAGAAGCAAGTGTGTATGATTCGACAGTGCTTGCAAAACTCTGTCTTTTTAGGATAAGATAACTCTCTTAGGATTAATAATCTTTGTTAGGTCTTTTATTTTCATTTATATTTTTTTGACCTTTTTGACTAATAAAATTTTATCTGCTGATAAATTACATTTTAGCCCCCAACCAAGCATATTTTATCCGCTGAAAAATATAGCCATTGTCGTTGAAAAATATTTTTGACCGTTGAAAAACACTAGGTATGACAACCCATAAAATTTACAAGTATAATATATGCTATGATTGAATACGAGCAGAAAAGCCACTAGAAATTTTTGCTTTTCGTATATTACTTGGTAGAATGAACTGCTTCTCACACCATAAACTATTATAACCACACATTCTTATAATGATGAAAGACACAAGTATAAACTATAAAAGAGATCTAATAAGTTCAATATCAATAAAGAACATCTCAAATGTGACCATGATGCCCTAAATTCCCTTAAAAACCCTAGAATTCTTATAAATGAATTGTAAACTCAAGAATGGTAAACCATAAAAGGAGAACACTTATGAATAAGTCATTATGGAACATAGAAAAGTTATAAAGTATACTATAAGGACATAATAATACCTAAGAATGGCAAGGACAAACCATACGAAGCTTAGTACAAGTAATTGTACATAATAGTTTAGATCATCACCTAGAAACTTTGATAAACAATATTTCAAGCAATGTAACTACATAAAATCTATGTACTATTATAAAAAATAATGTACTAATTACAATCTTTCATATAAAGGAAAGTTAATTGATCCCAAATTGCTAATATTCACTAATCTAAGGCTAATTACTAGTTAAGACCTAGTAATCAAGATTAGCATATAAAATCCATTATACATTGAATTAGAGTGTAATATTTTACCAACAATTATAAAAATCAACTACATATCATATTAATATCTTACATTCATTTCAAGTCAAATTACAAGTTCATAAAGTACAAGGTACAAGTTATCAAAGCATAGGATCTTAAGCTCCCTTAATCAACCCTAGAATATGATCAACCTACACAAACCCTTAAACCAAGAATATAGAAACCATAGAAATCATAAACATATCATATAATCTCTAGAATAAGCATACATAAGGATATAAACCATAATTACCCAAGTTAGAAAATCATTAGGATTAATGACCTAAAAACCCTAATATTAAAAAGTCTACATGGAATCACTACCTAGTTCTTTTTGGACAAGTCTATTAATATTAATAGAACTTCATTAAGGTCATAAGATTATATTAAGACAATGTACAAGTACCCTAATGCACAAGGTACAAGATTTCAATGCATGGCTTGTAAATTAGGTCACAATAGGTATTTTTACTCTTTAGACATGTTTACCTAAACTAAACCCTTAAACCAAGTGTAGGAACTCATTGGACACTTAAAACCCATTGTATAGGACCTAAATTAAGTTTAAATAAGTATCCAATTGAAGGATAAAGCATTTTACAAAGATTTAACCCTAGATCATTAGAAAACCCTAATCTACAAATGTATACTTCCCAATTTTACATCAAACCTTTGTTAAACTTCAAACCAAGGACCCAAATCTCCTAAATAGAATTTCTAACCCCTAATTAAGACCTAATCATTAACTAATCACTTTCCCAAGTCCTTAATCACCAAAAACACAAAACAGAAGTTACAAGCCCTAGTTTTAAAAACTGGTTTTGTATTTTCCCTCATAAACTCATTTCAAACTATTTCCCTCCATTCCAAGTTTAAAAATCTGATATTTATGAATCCTAAGATATTTTAGAGAGTGTGACAATTAGGTGCATTACCTCCTTGCTTGCTACACATCACCATTATTATCACATATATGTCGTGACCTATTTTGAGGCACAAGGAAAGATTAGGACTAAGCTAGGACCTATAAACTTGTGTAGACGTTCACTAGCCTTCATTAGTCATTCATATATCCTTCTTACACGTTTGGATACTCACTACAAGAATGCAGGTGGATACCCACGGAAATTACCCACAGAAATTGATGCGTGGGTGTTTTCCCTCGTATTACCCACTAGTTACCCACAATAACAAAATCTAGAGTCTAGAAGAAATTTCCCTCGATTTTCCCATAATTTTACCCATAAATATACCCATTAAATAATATATCGTGTGTAGTTTGTGGATAAATGATTCCCGCCAAAAATTTTCCCATGCATTACACACAACTTAATTATCACAAGTAAAAACATGGTTAATTTTGTGGGTAAATTTTTGTTACCCACAAAATACACACATCTTTTATATTCGTTGGTAATATTCGTGGGTAATTTAAGGGTAACATTTATACCTCATAGCTTTTCACAAACCCACTTTCCTGTTTAACATCTCGAGTGTAATTTACATGGCTACATTTATAGTACCCTTTTATTAGACTCGTCCTTTATATTTGTCGGCAATTTGTTGTGTGTAATTTATGGTAAAATTATGCCCATGATTATGACGCTGGTTAAATTTGATGCCTAGTTATTGTGCTCATTTTTATGTGGGTGAATTCTTGTTACCTGCTATTTGCACAACTATCAATGTTCGTTGTTATTAAACTCGACCATAAAAAGAAAATATCAAAACTCGAACATAGGACACTACATAGAGCCGGACACACCCACTAGCCCCCTATAGCGCACTTTGCAGCTTTTACTGCTTACCCAAACACACTAATAAACAGGTGTACTAGCTAACCCACATAGATAACTTGTAACATCTTTGACAGTATGAATAAAATCTAAGAGAGCTTGTTCCAACAATTCTGCAATCATAATTCTATGCTCCTAGAAAACAGTAAATTTGTAATTGAAGTATTTCTTACCTTTATGCAATATTATATCTGCTTCAAATTATTATTAAAAAAAGTAACTAGGGTCTCTTTCCACCTAAAAGACTCATAGGTAAAGAAAAGTTTTACAATCAAAATGTTGTCAAACGACCCCATGCCTAACCACATAAACATGAGTTATTCAAGAATTTTAATACTTGAAGACATAAAATTAATCTAATTGAAGAAAATTTAATCACTTTCATCTTTTGATTGTTGCAGTTCATCATTGTCATCGACCATATCTACTTGGATACCACTTGCATCATTGAGAGGTATTGTTGACATGTCAGCTGCATCGATTGAATGTGCTTCTACATCATCATCTTGTAAGGCTGTATTTTCTTCAGGAAGATAAAATTTTGAATTGGCTTTGATTTTGCACACTGACCACCAATCAACTTTGTCACGTCACAAGCTCGGATAAGGTGAATAATACACTTGTGATGATTGACTAGCCAAAACAAAAGGTTCATACTTCTTAAGCCTTCTTTTATGGTTAATATCGACTAGTTTGTAATCTTTATGAATCTTCATCCCAACATTCGGGGTTGTATCAAACCAGTCACACTTAAACAATACAACTCTTTTTATTGGGAGTGTGGGATACTCTAATTATACAATCTCCAAAAAAACGCCATATAAATCAGTTGACATATCACCATAATTAGTACCTTTAATGCACACTCTACTATTAAACGTTGACCTCCCTGAACCATGCTCACGAGTGTGGAATTTATATCCATTGACAAAATACATCGGATACGTGGTAACACTCCTCAAGGGCCCTAACGCGACATCCTTAATGATTTGATTATCCATATTACCTGAATTGTGCGCCTATAATTGACCGACGAAGTTATTACATGCATACTCACATATTAATTATAAAACCATAAGGATTAAAATACTTACATAGTGATTAAACCAATCAGCAAATTCACTCTCAATCCGTTGGTCAACTTGGCCATCTGTTATGGTTGGATCGTTTGCCTTAATCTCTTCAACAAATATCCTTGAGAAACACATATAAAAACTTTTTAGAACGAAATTTTATATTAACGAATCAAACAAACAACAAATTATTCAAGAAACAACACAACTCCTCAAAAGGAGAACGAGACCCATGGAACGAGACCCATACATAAAACAAAATATGAATCCAATCCATTCAAAAGTTTTGAGTTAAATAATTGATTTTAATAATTATATAAAACGTAAGTAAATACTATGTTGAAACTTACTCAACATATTCTTTAATCTCAGCACAATTCAGTAACACATATATTCTTGCAGCATCATACTCCTCATCTGTTAAGCGTCTTGATATTCCTTTTCTAGATGATCGACCATCAGCCATGAATATATAGAGATTTCCTTCAAATTATTCAGAATCACCGCCACAATCATTACGAGGCGCTGCATTCATCTTTGTTCTAACATGTGGCTCAAAATAATGTGAACAAAACATTGATGTTTCTTCAATTAAGTAAGCATTAGCAATTGAACTTTCAACCTTTGCTTTATTAGTCACTTTCCACTTTAGTTTTCCCAAGAACCTGCATTTAACGAATATTTTCTTAATATCTCATTTACAATAAAGTAGAAGATTAAAATTATTAGTTTAGTTTACCTCTCAAATGGGTACATCCAACGATATTGAGTGGGACCTCCAACCTTTGCTTCATAAGGTAAATGCACAGGTATGTATTCCATAGAGTCAAAGAAATCTAGGGGAAATATCCTTTCCGGTTTGCACAAAATTAAAGGAATGTCTTCATGAAGTCTAATCATGTCATGTTCTTTGAGCATAGTACACGTAAGATCTCTAAAAAACAAGCTTAGTTCAGTTAGAACTTTTCACACTGCGGTTGGCAACAATTCACGAAAAGATATTGGGATCAATCTTTGCATGAACACGTGACAGTTATGTATGTTCTGTTTTTTGGTCTATTGTTGTTAATTAGTAACAAACAATTCTTTCCAATAGATATGGAGTAGAGTGATGACACATCCAAAAGAATATTTACAAATTGATATTTTGTAAATCAACTATGATGGGAAGGCACTTGCAAGCATTACAAATAAAAACTTAATTTATGAAACAAATTGTAAGAAACCATACCGATTAATAAAAAACAATGTCAACTAGTCAAACATTGGATCGCCAATAACATATGTGTTCCATTTAAAGCAGCTCACGAGTTTGACAAAAAACGTTGGGAGGTAGATGATGAATTTATGTGTTCTTATCCATTTAGTCAAAAGTAATACTTTTACTTTTATTATATGCGTATCATTAAAACTGTTATTAACAACTAAGAAAATTTTTTTAGTTCAAAAAAAAAGCTAAGAAGTTTTATTATTTGTATTTTTAGTAGATATTATGAAGGTCGCTCGCAAAAACGTAAAATTAACCTTCAAGCTAAGGGTTCAAACCTCACTAGGTGTGTACATTTGGGGATGACCACGGAGGTTCATCTGCCACGACTCCGGGCTATCCAAAAGGGTAGTCGCCTTGGGATTAGTCGGCTCGCAATGTCGATTTAGAACCCAGGTATACCAAAAAAAACCATACAATAAGCTAAAATGTAAGCTTAAGGTTTGACGTGTGACGAGAATAAGAAAAATGTGATTAGGCACGATAAGTTGAGTAAAATAAGTTTTTTAGTATGAAAATAAAAATACTATATGAAATAGAGTTATTTAATTTATTCCTTATGTTTAATATTTTTGTAACTTCAATATATTTCAAACATGATATAAACATAATAATTTATAAATTTTTTACTTTTTTTTATCGCCATAAGTCGTGGTTTCAAAACGTTGGGTCGCAACGTCTTCCGAGAAAGCTCAAGCCTTGATCATGTCTTCGCGCCACGCCTCACATTATCTATAACCTTGGATATTATAGTGTAAAGTTTAGCGGCGGTCACTTTCTATACATGGAATTCGTTATGAGGCCGACACAAATATCATCATATTCGGGTTATGTGTGATATATTACGGGTCAACTTATTTAACCCATTAGTTACGAAAATTAGGTTTGGGTTGATAATAATTTAAGCGATTCGACTTATCAACTCATTTAGTATTTTCTTATCAAATTAACTTTTTAATCTATATTAGTATATGTGTCAAATGGTAACGAGTTGACTCACAGACTCGTTAAATTGTCCAACATGTATAGCATGCCAACTTTTCTAGATAAAAAAGGTTAAACTGATCAATCAGAAACTCGTGTAACCTATTTACCCCATCAACCCATGTATGTATACGAGTTGAGGTTTTCCGACTCACTAACTTGCCAACCAATAATCATCAACCGTAACTGATACTAGTTGCTTAGTCCAATCTTCATATGTTTAATAATAAATAATCTTATGTTTGAGCTCAACTCATTTCGAGTATGGGTGACGATTTTTGACACATACATGATGACTGATACGAAGATGTACATGTTTTTGTTGAGGATAAACAAGTTAAGGTAAAAATCACGTTCACTAGTATAACGAGTTCACGTGAGCGGATTCACCTATTCAATGTATGATGACTGATACGAAGATGCACATGTTTTTGTTGAGGATAACCGAGTTAAGTTAAAATTCATGCTCCCTGACCCGAATTGACCCGAACCCGACTGACATGAGTTTTAATTAGTCTCGGGTTCGGGTATGATTTTTTAGCTTTGACCCGACCCGAATTGACCCGAACCCGGTTGAACCGACCCGATTCCCACCCCTACATATAATTGTAAGTAAATTACATAGTTAAACTTCTAAGTATACCTAGTCATATATGTTGACTAGTAACCGTTCAAAAAAGATACTATGTTGACTAGTACTAATTATATGTACTATGCACCATGACCTTATATTCATTTGGTTTTAATTTTATATTCATTATCTTATCATCTCACCTACTATATAAAAAATGAGCAAATCCATTGTAAATAAAGTTGGGTGATCGATGAATTATGCGGCAAATGGAAAGAGTTTGGCGGGAATTTAAGGCGCCTTTTATAAAGATGATAATAACAAATCCACAAAATGTGGAATGCAGTTGTTGAATAAATATCGGAAGTCATTTCTTATAAATTTCATTGACTCAGTTCAATATGAGGTACCCATAGAATTTTAGAAGCAACAACCCAAGGATTAACAACTTTTAACAAGGTAAATGCCTAATCTATGTTATAGATGTGCAAATAGTTTTGATATATCAAACGTTTCAATGTTTGTATGTTCTAAATCAATTATTTTCTATTCCAAATTGTTAGTTTTAATGAGCAATTGTTTTGTTGTCTATTTTGAATGATTTTGGATTTTTTATAATTGATTCAATGTGAGCCTAAGAATATGATATTTACAATTGTTGGTATATTTTGAAGAAGATTGCAGTATTTTATAGATAAGATGTAATTATGTTATACATTAGTCTTAGGGGTGTTTGACTCGGCTTATATAGCCGGCTTATGGCTTATTTGGTTTTCAGCTTATGTTTCATAAACTTACTTTTGTGCCTTATTTTCAAACTGTAACATAAGCCACAAAAAGCTAGCTTATGAAACATAAGCCCAAAACCAAATAAGCCATAAGCCGGCTATATAAACCAGAAATTTTTTGTTTTCTGTATAAGAACTTTGAACTAAAAAACTTGAGTTGTCAGATGGGTAAGTGCAGAGATTTGGCAACAAATTTTTTGTTTTCTGTATCATCTCAAGTCTGACCCAATTCATCATTTTGTATTTGTGAAGATTGAGATCATGTTAATCTGTTGGTATAATTTTGTTAGTCTGTTAGTATTGAATTTGGTATAAGCAGGAAGATAATGTTCTTGGGGTAGAGTAGTAATATTGATGTTTTAGGATTATAGCGTTTTTCAAAAAGCATGTCCATCCATGCTTTTTCAAAACGGCGTTTTAGATGCATTCAACCGGAGAAAAGTGATTTTCATTTTGAGTTTGCCAAACACTTTCAACTGGATTATTCCGTTTGTAAAACTCAATAATCAAATAATCTAGTTTATACCGCACTCCCAAACACCCCCTAAATATCGATGAGAATGTGTTCACATAAGTGAAAGGTTATATTGCGTCACATATACTACTATCATTACTAATTCGGACTTATGTGATGGCGTCATTGTTTGGTAACTGTTAAACCTATACTTTTGTTAAGTATCTCATCAACATCTTGTATCTTGAATAACTGCAGACATGACGAGAGGAAGAGGAGGGTTCAAAGGGAGATGACTTCTCTCTATTGCTCGTCCCAGAACAGCCGATGAGTCTGTAACTGATCCATCTTTCAATGGTGATATGCCGAGATGAAGGGGAGGGATCACAAGAAGAGTTGGTCCCTCGCATGCTTCCCATGGAACAACGAATGAGATTGTTGATGATTTGACGTCTAATGGTTATATGCCGAGAGGAAGGGGAGTGGACACAAGAAAAGCAGGTCTCTCATATGATCCTGAAGGAACAGGGGATGAGATTGTTAATGATTCAACTGTTAATGGTAATGGCAATGAAACATCATGAGAAAATGTGATTGTGACAAATCCACACTCTCGATCAACTATAACTTCTAATGGTAATGGCAACGAAACATCCCGAGAAAATGTGATTGTGACAAATTCACGCTCTCGATCAACTACTGAAAGCTAAAAGAATATGCCACTTACAGAAGGCGGCAGAAAGCAACTCTTTGTTGTGAATGGATTGTAAGTATACTGTCTTATTTGAATAAATGATTACACATTTTCATGTGATTATATTAATTTTATCGTCATTATATCATAACAGCTTTGAAAGTTCAAGTCAATGTTAACGAGTAATAAGAAATATTTTCAGAGAAAGAATTGTCAATAAAGCCTTCACATGGATAAAGGTGCAGCAAGACACTAAAAACTTCTATTTTGAAGAATTTAAGGTATAAGATCTGATATTTAAACTATTTGTTATGCATATATCGTATATGTGGCAATTAATGATTTGGTTTAATGTAGAAACATTATGTTTGGGAGCCTGCAACTGAAACACAAGTGAGGACAGCATGGGAATCAAAAGCTTCTGACCGTTATACAGATTTCTTAAGAGACATTAGGCGTAAAATGATAAAACCAATATTTATAAGTGAAGATACATGGGCGGGTTTTGTAGCTCATTGGAATACACCTGAGTACAAGGAAAAATGTGCAACAAATTCACAAAATTGTTAGAAGGGTGATGGCCCATCGACTCATACTGGAGGTTCTGTATCATATCGTGAATATGCCAAGAAACTTGTAAGTTTAAGCACCTTTGTTGTAGTTTTATGATACTAAAATATGTTATTTATTATGTGAGTACATCAGTTTCAATTTTTTTTTTGTTAGTTTGTGATCTTTTCCGTTAATTGCGTGCAGGAAACAACACTAAAGTGTCCACCTAATCCTTTTGAACTCTTTGTGTATACCCATACAAAAAATCATGACAATGAAACCTTTATCGATAAGAAGGCAAAAACTATCAATGTAAGTTCTGATCTAAAAAGTGAATAATATGTTTATTTAGTATATAATCATTCATTTTAACATCTATCTAATAACAGGATAATGTGTTACGATTGAGGGAAGCACGTGGGGCAAATCATGCAGAAGACGAGTCATCCCATATGGTGAATGAATTAGCAATTTATTATGAGGCAGTCGGAGGCGTGAAGAAAAGAAACGTGTATGGTCTTGGCTCACAAGCATTTGATTATTATCCAAATCCCGCCAATAGAACTTCAACAACTTATATGCCACCTGAACCTATGGAGAACAAGTATCTAGAAACGGAGAGAAAGTTGACTCGCAAGGTCGGTAAACAACAACAAATTCTTGAACTCTTGTGTACTCATCTTGATATTCCTGTCCCAAGTACTAAGAGTGAAACTAAAGACGATAATGAAGCAGAGACTGGGGGAAACTCAAAATCCAAGTACTAGCAACTCTGAGGAGCATGGAGTCTAGTAAGATGACATCACAGCCTTGGCAGGACATCGAGAAACCTGAGTCAATTTATTTTCTGTTTGTTTGGTATTTTAGGTTCAAGATTGTTTTGGTTTGCATATCCTAGGTTGCTTTTTGCTTTATTTTGAATAAGTTAGGTTGTTGCTTCATTTAAGATATTTTATGTTTATGTTAAGTTTAATAAAGTGAATGTTTTTTTAATATGAGCAACGTAATTTATGTTTTACAGCTCTTTCAGATATCGTGACATTTACGTGTGACAAATTCCCATAAGTTTTACCAGTGCTTTTTGTGGTTAAAATTACCTACCAATTATTATGGGTAAAATTCTAATATTGCCCTTTACTTTCCTGCAACTTATCGTGGGTAAACTTCTAATATTACCCTTGGTGTTTCACACTTATATATCCATGGTTAAGTATACACATGAATTATCATGGGTAAATTATAAATTTTACCATTGGATCTTTACACACGACTGTATCGTGGGCATGTGTACCCTTAAATTACCCTCAAAAGTATTGTGAGTATTTTGTGGTAATGTAAAAAATCCTTGGAAATTTTTTACCACCAATTTAATGAACACGCCCACGGATAATGTAGTGGCTAAATATAGCCAAACATTTACCCATGCAACGATTGTGGGTATTTCGGTGGTATCTTAGAAAATCCGGTGCAACATTTACCCACAGATTGAATGAAAATGCCCACAAACAATGTCGTGGTAACATTACCCACATGTCAAAAAATCATGACTAGTCATTTACCCACGAAGGGTTTCCCCATATAAACAGATTCATGGATAATATGTTGGTATTCACGAATTACCCATGAATTTGGTCATTTTACTCACAAAATCTATCCGTGGCTATCCGCCTGAATTTTTGTAGTGACTTAACTTGGAGGCTAAGGGTGAAAATAAGTATAAATAGGGGAGAAATGCTTCCATTTGAAACTTGCACCCCGTTTTCTTTGTATCTCCTACCCATTCTCCATTTCCACCTCTATATACGTCTTAGGACATCTCACAAGACCAAAAACTAGGTCTAGAATCTAGCCATTGAAGCTTTGATAGCAAGTTGTGTTCATAAGAAGCCATAATGAGCCATTTTGGAGCTACCTAGGTAAAATATATGTTAACCAAGCTTTGATCTTGTTATAAGTCTTATTTAGAGTTGTTATAATTCCAAAATTATGTTAGAAAGATAATCTACAATAAACTAATTCATTTCATCATTTTAAATGAAAGTTATAAGTTAAAGATGTCTTAAAATCCTAGTTTTGTAATTTACATAAAATAATAAGCAAAACCCTTTTCAAAAGCTATAATTCTGAAGAAATGTTTTTATTATGATTATAAATTTGTTCATAAACTTTGTTTTCAAATCCTAGATCATTTGGATCATATTTGAGCTTGTTATGTGATTTTTACAAGTTTAGGGACTAAAACTGTCATTTTTGAAACTATTTAACATTTTGGGCTAAAAGTGTCATTTTATGAAAGTAAAAGCTATAAGAATAAATGTTGGAAAGTTTTAGGCCCTAAGGTTAAATATTGAAGGTTTAAATTGCAATTTATAAAACTATATATTTTAGGGGTTAAAAGTGTAATTATACCAAAATATAACTATAGGGGCTATTTTTGCCAACTTTGAAACTACAGAAGATTATTCATGAATATGAGGAGGTAATGAAAGTATCATGTTATTAGGGAGCTTTTTACAAAGATGTTCCATCTCGATATTACGTTCTAACTGAGTGGTTGGGTTTACGATTTAAAGTGCCCTCGCTCCTCAAACGTTTATAGAATGGCTTCTGAGTATGATGGCCAGAACAATGGTGCTAGAATTATAACCAAATAATAATTAGAAAATATAACCAAATGCTTAAAGATATTGATCAAAATATTAAGCACTTAATACCATACCAATTATGTTAAAACAGGTTGGTGTGAGACCACGTTCTTGTTTGTTAGCTCAAGTTGATTTGTGTGTCATAAACCTGACAAGATTACTGGACATAAGGTGAGTTCATAACCTCACTTCTAAATGCTTTCTAAATGATTTCAAAACCCGTGAGGGGGATATGCTAAAAATGGAATACAAGTGTTTTTGGTATGCTCTCTAGATATGATTCATTGCCCACTATGTTTACTGCTGCCTATGAAAGTCCCTTTTTAATTGTGAACCGCTAATCATTTCTCGAAATGAGCGCTAATATCATAAATAGTACTATTGGAGACTGACATCTCCTGTTTGGGCAAGTCGCACTTGTTAGCACCTCAGTGGTCAAACATGCATACTTTATTTTGCTAATAAGGATAGTTTGACAGACTTCCTCATAAGGGCAAATTTTTAGTTCCTATGTCTAGTCGCGGTATCATGAGCTTAGTGAAATTAAATTATCATTTTATTCAAACTTACGAGCAAGTAACAATGTAGCTAAGGAAAAGGATCTTGTATTCTTACTGATTTTAAAACCTTTGAATTCACTCAACATTCGTGTTGACTTTAAGCATATATTTCAGGTATTGAAATTGATAGCATGGAGCAGCATACTAATGATGTGGAGAGATATAATCATGGAAGATTTTGTCATTCAAACCTATTTTCTAGATCTCGGGAACCTATCGTGTACAGTTATGTACAATTCTTTTATTGAAAATCTCTGATTTTGAATGATAAATTTATAAAGAATAAATGACGTTTATTTAAACACTCTTGTGAGCTGTTTTCTATTACTTTGCTTTCATATCATGAAGTAATACCCCTAAAAATATTATTCTGCTGCCTCAAGGTAAAAAAGGGGTGTTACAGAGTGGCATCAGAGCTATAGTTATAGAGAACTAAGAGATTTAAAAACTTAACTATAACTGGTTTTCTTAAACAAAATTTCCAAGTTAAGTCTCCGCATCAAAGATCATGCTGCTACTAAAAGTTGTAAGTAACACTTAAGATTTCTAGTAATGTTATTATGTGTTTAAATGATAGTATGTGTAAGTAATATAGTGCTAGCTACTGATAGAAGTAATTTTTCTTTTTACCGACGTGTTCAGAAATATGTCTTCCTATTTTCATCCCATCGTTATATCTGATTTGGAACCAGAAAATCTTTACCTTTTGGATTTTTCTAAACCTTTAGTACTAGCCCTTTCTGCCAATACTAATCACCTTAACCCTTTTTCACCAGAAAATAATCCCTAACCAAATAATGAAAATATACATGTTCCGCAGTATCAAACTCCTTCATCCCAAGCTTCCAATAATATCACAAATAACCAAAACCTATTTGTAGAACAAATGGAGAATATGATCAATTATTTCAATGAAGTGCCACCTAACCGTATTGAGGATTTAGAATATGAAGTCGAAAGGCAAAGATATGAACAAGAAATGATGCAAGAGGAAATAGAGAAATTAGAGAGTAATTTTGTAAGAGTAAGCAATGAGAATTTGGAGTTACGTAATAGGCAAAGGATAAGTGAAGAGGAAATCACCTTAGCAAAAGCAAGAATGGCAGCAATGGAAAAACTTATCGAGGATATTCAAGTTAGACACCAAGACAACATCAAAGCCCTCTTGGCAGAAATCAAGGATCCTCAGAAGAAGAAATAGACCAACTTTTAAATATTTCATCTTCCCAAAAAGCCTTGTAAATATTTTAGCTATCAGTCTTTACTTTTATGTAACAAAGAAGCTTATCTGTCCACCAGTAAAGCAGATTGTTATTAAATAAAAGTTTCTTTTTCATCTTTCCTTTATTTGCATACTATTCTAGAAAAGAGAAGTACTTGAGAAGTATAAGTCTTTAAAAGAACTATAGCAAAAGAAAGATATTATCTTAAACTAGAAAGGACTTCTCAAGTCTATTTAGTTAAAGAGAGTATTAATCTAAATAAAGGATAAATAACCTAAGAAACTAGGACAAGTTGTTAAGTTGTGTGAGCCCTATAAACCTATTCCCTAAAAACTTTTATCTTTCTAAATTTTTGGAAAAGTATGCTCGTAAAGCGTTGTATGTATACACATATGACAAATGCTTAAATAGACAAGTATATCTAAATTTCAAAAAACTTGTTTTCTAATTTCAGAATGACACATTTAAGGACATCAGTATCTTCTACCCTAACTCCCGAAAGACTTCAGCGAATAACTAACGATGAAGTAGCTACAGCCTTGAAAATACCAATCTTCAAAATAGTAAGGAATGCTAATCCAACAGAAGACTATATAACTAGCCAGTTATATAAATTCCAAGGAAATGAAGATGTTATTGGTATTGCCCATTGGATTAAGAGGACATAAACAATTTTCTCCCAAAATAGTTGCGTTGAGGATCGCCAAGTAAAGCTTGCTATTAGTACCCTAACTAATGAAGCATTTTCATGGTGGAATTACCATACTCAACTTGTTGGTTTAGAAGAAGCCTATAAGATGATGTGTTTAGATTTTAAGTGCCTCCTAATAACCCGATATTATCCTTCAAAAGAAATCGAGAAAGTGAAAAAGGAATTTTGTAACCTAGTAACACAAGGAATTGATCTCAAAGCCTATTTGAGAAAATTTCAAGAGTTAGCAGAATTGTATCCTATCACTGATTCACAAAGGATGAGGAAGGCTTTTATCAAAGGATTTCCCCAAAGATTCAGAAGTATGATTACTATTTCTAAACCCCATAGTTTAGAAGAAGCCATTAAGATTTCTCAGAAATTAATGGATCATGTAATCAAGCACAATGTTGTGCAAGAATCCAGCACCCTTAAACGTAAATTTATCAAAGAATAAGAAGAATCTGTTGAAACTAAACCCAATCCCTTAAACTTTACCTATGATCCTTATTTTCCCTACCTTTATTACCCAAATACTAACCTAGTTAACCATTCCCAACACCAATAAGATACGATGACTATGCTAGACACATTCCCTAATGTATGAATTGTTTATTGCATCTAGAAACTGCACAACAAAGTGCCAGAATTGCTTCAAAATAGGTCATCAAACACGATACTATTGGAGCAAGGCGAATTTTTAGATTTTTCCTAAGATTTATGTGTTTTGTAAATAAATAAGTGTGTTAAACATACGTGAGTATTATCAATAAAAATCTATGAAGTTTTTGATTTCATTTTTCTAAGTGTTATTTTACTTCACTATCTGGTAGAATAACTCATTTGTATTACATGTGCTTAGAATAATATGTGTTTGATTATATTTGGATTAATTATTCAACTTATATCTTAGCTGAATTTCGAAATCTGAATTACAAAGTGTTTAACCTAAATTTTTCCTTATGAAAAAATAGGTAAGAACAAGTAATGAGAAACTTATTTCAAAATTTATTAAGATACGACATGACACCATCTGGATCATTGTCAATTGTATTTCATAAAGGATATGGAAACTTTAACAAGGTTATCCCCAAAATAATTGTTGACATAAAGTGTCGATATCTGCAATATTGAATACATTAAGAAAGAATATTACCCTATATACCAATAGGTTAAAGTGAGAGAACTATCCAGATATTAGAATTTCATACTCCATGTATGCATTATACTATCTGGAATTGCACCTATCCTATGAAGGTATTATAGTGATAGAGCAGTCGTAGTGCAATAGGAAGTAGCTTTTAACTATTTACCAGATTAAAATGATGATTTGTGAAACATCTTTTCTAAGAGTAATCACAAATATTTTCTCAAGAATGATGAGAAATTACACCATGTAAAACAGTATTAACATTTTGTGAAATCCTTTCCTTATTGATTTTAAGAGATGCAATAATCAATTCATGATTTTAAGTGAACTGTGACTTATTAACTTAAGTTTTACCCAAGAAACTCATAAATAATCACATTTCCCTTCCTATTTAGAGAACTAAAGAGGATTTACCTGATTAATTGGTATGATTTACACTCATTCTTGTAATCTTTATAAGATTTCATTACAATCTAAATGATTAATATATCATGCTTCGCAATAACTCTAATAAAGAGATTGAGTAAGAAGAAATAACAACAGTAAGAACTTTATTCATTGATATATGAATAGAATGTTAAGCGGAATACAAGAACTAGATTTGCCTTTTTGATACACTATGTTATGATTATAATCTCGGGACGAGATTTCTTTAAGGGGAAGAGGCTATGACAACCCATAAAATTTACAAGTGTAATATATGAGCCACTAGAAATTTTGCTTTTTGTATATTACTTGGTAGAATGAACTGCTTCTCACACCATAAACTATTATAACCATACATTATTATAATGATGAAAGACACAATTCTAAACTATAAAAGAGATCTAATAAGTTCAATATCAATAAAGAACATCTCAAATGTAACCATGATGCCCTAAATTCCCTTAGAAAAACCCTAT
This sequence comes from Glebionis coronaria, assembly GCA_025667525.1. NCBI lineage: Eukaryota > Viridiplantae > Streptophyta > Magnoliopsida > Asterales > Asteraceae > Glebionis > Glebionis coronaria. Next base: position 179,362,551 of record CM046874.1, read on the forward strand.
AATTCCTATAAATGAATCGTAAACTCAAGAATGGTAAACCATGAAAGGAGAACTTATTAATAAGTCATTATGGAACATAGACAAGTTATAAAGTATACTCTAATGACATAATAATACCTAAGAATGTCAAGGACAAACCATACAAAGCTAAGTACAAATAATTGTACATAATAGTCTAGATCATCACCTAGAAATTTTGATAAACAATATTTCAAGCAATGTAACTACATAAAATTATGTACTATTATAAAAAAAACAATCTACTAATTACAATCTATCATATAAAGGAAAGTTAATTGATCCCAAATTTCTAATATTCACTAATCCAAGGCCAATTACAAGTTAAGACCTAGTAATCAAGATTAGCATATAAAATCAATTATACATTGAATTAGAGTGTAATCTTTTACCACAAATTATAAAACTCAACTACATATCATATTAAGATTATACATTCATTTCAAGTCAAATTACAAGTTCATAAATCACAAGGTACAAGTTATCAAAGCATAGGATCTTAAGCTCCCTTAATCAACCCTAGAATATGATCAACCTACACAAACCCTTAAACCAAGAATGTAGAAACCATAGAAGTCATAAAAATATCATGTCATCCCTAGAATAATCATACATAAGGATATAAACCCTAATTACCCAAGTTAGAAAATCATTAGGATTAATGACCTAAAAACCCTAATATTAAGAAATCTACATAGAATCACTACCTATTTCTTTTTGGAAAAGTCTATAAATATTTATAGGACTTCATTAGGTTATAATATTATATTAAGACAATGTACAATTACCCTAATGCACAAGGTATAAGATTTCAATGCATGGCTTGTAAATTAGGTCAAAATAGGTATTTTCACTCTTTAGACATGTTTACCTAAACTAAACCCTTAAACCAAGTGTGAGAACTCACTGGACACTTAAAAACCAATTTATAGGACCTAAATTAAGTTTAAATCAGTAGCCAATTGAAGGATAAAGCTTTTTACTAAGATTTAACCCTAGATCATTAGAAAACCATAATATACAAATGTATACTTCCCATTTTTACATTAAACCATTGTTAAACTTCAAACCAAGGACCCAAATATCTTAAATAGAATGTCGAAACCCTAATTAAGCCCTAATCATTCACTAATCACTTCCCCAAGTCCTTAATCACCAAAACCACAAAACATAAGTTACAAGCCTTATTTTTAAAACCCGGTTTTGTATTTTCCCTCCAAAACTCATTTTCATACCATTTCCTTACATCCAAGTTTAAAAACCTGATATTTATGAATCCTAAGATATTTTAGAGAGTATGACAAGTAGGTGCATCACCTCCTTGCTTGCTACACATCACCATTCTTATCACATATACGTCATGACCTATTTTGAGCCACAAGGAAATATTAGGACTAAGCTTGGACCTATAAACATGTTTATACCTTCACTAGCCTTCATTAGTCATCCATTTATCCTTCTTACACGTTTTGATACTTAACTTGGAGGCTAAGCGTGAAAACAAGTATAAATAGGGACGAAATGCTTCCATTTGAAACATGCACCCCTTTTTCTTTGTATCTCCTACCCATTCTGTATTTCCACCACTATATACGTCTTAGGACATCCTAAATTACCAAAAAACAGGTCTAGAAGTTAACCATTGAAGCTCTTGAATCTTTGATAGCAAGTTGTGTTCATAAGAAGCTATAAGGAGCCATTTTGGAGCTACCTAGGTAAAATATATGTTAACCAAGATTTGATCTTGTTATAATGCTTATTTAGAGTTTTTATAATGCCAAAATTATTTTAGAAAGATAATCTAAAAGAAACTAAGTCATTTCATCATTTTAAATAAAAGTTATAAGTTAAAGATGTTTTAAAACCCTAGTTTTGTAATTTACATAAAATAATAAGCAGAAACCCTTTTCAAAAGCTATAATTCTGAAGAAATGTTGTTATTATGATTATAAATGTGTTCATAAACTTTGTTTTCAAATCATAGATCATCTGAATCATTTTTGAGCTTGTTATGTGATTTTTACAAGTTCAGGGACTAAAACTGTCATTTTTGAAACTATTTAACATTTTGATCCAAAAGTGTCATTTTATGAAAGTAAAAGCTATAAGAATAAATTTTGGAAAGTTTGAGGCCCTAAGGTTGAATATTGAAGGTTTAATTGCAATTTATATAACTATATACTTTAGGGGTTAAATGTGTAATTATACCAAAATCTAACTATATGGGCTATTTTTGCCAACTTTGAAACTAAAGAAGATTAATCATGAATATGAGGAGGTAATAAAAGTATCATGTTAGTAGGGACCTTTGTACAAAGATGTTCCATCTCGATATTACGTTCTAACTGAGTGGTTGGGTTTACATTAAAGTGCCCCTGCTCCTCAAACGTTTATAGAATGGCTTCTGAGTATGATGGCCCGAACAATGGTGCTAGAATTACAACCAAATAATAATTAGTAAATATAACCAAATTCTTAAAGAGATTTATCAAAAGATTAAAAACTTAATACCATACCAATTATGTTAAACAGGTTGGTGTAAGACCACGTTTTTGTTTGTTAGCTTAAGTTGATCTGTGTGACATAAACATGACAAGATTACTGGACATAAGGTGAGTTCATAGCCTCACTTCTAAATTCTTTCTAAATGATTTCAAAACCCGTGAGGGGGATATATGCTTAAAATGGAATACAAGTGTTTATAATTGGTATACTTTCCAGATATGATTCATTGATACTATGTTTACTCCTGCCTATGAAAGTCCCTTTTTAATTGTGAACCGCTAATCATTTCTTGAAATGAGCGCTAATATTGTAAATAGTACTATTTGAGACTGACATCTCCTGTATGGGCAAGTCGCACTTGCTAGCACCTTAGTGGTCAAACATGCATACTTTATTTTGCTAATAAGGATAGTTTGACAGACTTCCTCATAAGGGCAAATTGTTGGTTCCTATGTCTAGTCGCGGTATCATGAGCTTAGTGCAATTAAATCATCATTTTATTCAAACTTACGAGCAAATGACAACGTAGCTCAGGAAAAGGATCTTGTATTCAAACTGATTTTAAAACCTATGAATTTACTCAACATTCATGTTGACTTTAAGCATATATTTCAGGTATTCAAATTGATAGCATGTAGCAGCATACTAATGACGTGGAGAGATATAATTTTGGAAGATTTTTTTTTATTTAAACCTATTTTCCAGATCTCAGGAACCTGTCATGTATAGTGTATGTACAATTGTTTTATTGAAAATCTCTGATTTTGAATCATAAATTTATAAAGAATAAATGAAGTTTATTTAAACACTCTTGTGAGTTGTTTTCTATTACTTTTCTTTCATATCATGAAGTAATACCCCTAAAAATATTATTTTGCTGCGTCAAGGTAAAAATGGGGTTTTACACTTGGTCCTACCTAGTTGTAACTTATGTGCTATTTTGAGCCATAATTTTTGGGGAGTGGTTATTTTCTTTAAATTTTATGAAATAAGTTGTAATTTTTCAAAGATTATAATCATTGCTTTTGAGAAATTTTCTAACTTACCTCATTTTTCAACCAATCACATTTCTCTTATTTTACTATATATTCGACTCACCATATTGTGTAACAGGGCAACTTGCTTATTTGTTTTGCATGCATCTTTTACCTATTCACCTTTACCTTCACTTAAAGCTTTTCTTTTCATCCATGACGCTAAAGTTTAAAACCAGTGATGCTGTATTGGAGTTCAAAGATCAACATAATATGCTTGCATATTTGAAAACTGATGATGAACATCCTCAATATACTCAAATGATAGAGTATCTGTTGGATTCTCCATTAAGGTATGCTTTAACTCATGCTCCTATCCTACATGTCACATACATCGAGCAGTTTTGGAACAGTGCTAGTTCCACAACAGTTGATGGAGTGACCAGAATAGAGGGCATCATCCATGGAAAACAATGGGTGATCACTGAGGATTTGGTTCGCCAAGCCTTGCATCTTAATGATGTTGATGGTGTGGTCTCCCTTCCCAAGTAGTTGCTACATGATGGTCTTCGAGGCTTGGGGTATAGACTGCCCCTGAAGGGAAAATAAACAAATGTTCTAAGGTCCAATTCCCCCAGCCTGGAAGTTATTGATACATGTCCTTCTACAATGCCTTAGTCCCAAATGCTCTTCATTCAATGAAATCAACCGATCTATCGGGGGTGCTCTTGTGTGTATAGCAAATGGGCAACTCTATAGTTTTTCAAAAACGATTTTTGAAGGCATGCTACACAACAAGGGTAGCAAGATGACTCTTGCTTACCCTAGGTTTTTGCAAATGACTTTTGATCTCCAAGGAGACTGTGGTAGGGATCATGAAAACTTTTATGAGATCCCTACACAAAAGAAAAAGCTTTTTGTTACCCTCAACACTGAACCATATGCACCAATTCCTTTGACCCACCCATGCTTGCTGTTATTCAAGTAGCCTTACACCCACCACCACCAGAACCTCAACCAGATCCTATTCCTGAACTACAACATGAAAAACAACCACCATCCCCACATCCCTAACCACATATTGACCCTAATCCTATAGTCGTTGACATTTCTATGTCAGCCACTGACACTTCTATCGTAGCCCCCGACACCACCCATATCGACCCAAACACCTCCTCTGAATCACCACCTCAACAATTTCACATTTCCAAAAGACAAAGGACGACTAGGGTGTTCTCCCTTAGTGGTCCTAGCCATGAATCAGAGAGTACTACCACCACAAGTGTGGTTGGTGATATGGAGGTTGTTGGACATATTGAACCTATTACAGGTCAAGCCAGGTCCACTGTAGTTAAGTCCACCACCATGCCCCATGATTCTACATTTGGGATTGAGTTCCCTCATGTGGATGAGGGCAGTATGCAACCTTTAACTAACTTAGAATTGGTGGTACTCTACATGAGCTTGCAAAAGCAAAATGCAAAGTTTGTAAAGAGATTGACAACTCAAGACCTTGAACTCAATACGTTGAGGGAGAGTATTGCTGTATTGGAGTCTACACCCGAGGATTCTTCCAAAGGGGAGTAAGATCAACCAACTGAACCCTTCATTGCTAGTGATAGAAGTTCAAAGGAATGGTCATTTGGAGAGAAAGAGATAGCTGATGCTTTAACAGGGATGAAGGATCAAGAGCAGGGAAGATTTGTTTCACCTAAGGTGTCTCTGGTGACACCTACATAGCTGTCATTTGTAGAATTGATGAAGCAACAAGAAACTAGGTCAGTCGCTGACAAAGCCATTGTACATACAGACAGTTCATTGGTAGCCACGGACAAACCAATAGATGTATCCCAACCATCTTTGGTGATCAAGGAAGTTTCTACACATGTATTCCCATCTACTTTGCCTATTATAGATCCCACGGATAAAGGGAAAGCCAAAATGGTAGAAGTAGCAGTCCCCAAGGATGATGCATAGGTAAAGTATGATGCTATGTTGGCATAACAACTGGGTGAACATGAGAGAAGAAGGGGAATGAGAAAGGGGAATATTGAAGCTCAAATTAGCTTAGAATATGAGAGTTTGGGGAAAGAAGGTGATAGTGATGAGGAGAAGAGTAGTGGTCATGGTTCCAATGCAAAAATGGAAAAGGAACCAGAAAGATTAGAATATAGTGAAGGTGAAGTACCTTTGGAGAGACTTAACAAACTCAAGCTATAGGTTGATTTTGATATACTTACCATTCCTGGTGTGTATTTTAGGTATGAGGAGGAGGTCTTGAATAATCCTGAGAGAACTTTGACTGAGAAGATTTGGGGGTTGGAGTTTTTTTGAGAGTTCAGAAGGATTGTAAGACTATATTGGATAATAGGGAAAATAAAGTATTGACTCAGAACAAGACTGCAAGAAGGGAATTGTATTATATGCTTCTTAGATGTCACCAATCAGGATGGACATACACAAAGCTAAAGAAGCTATTATTTGAGAAGTTGGAATTTCTTGCCTATCTAATTTGGAATCGTGTTTATGAGGAGAACACTTTTAGGTTGCTTTCTGCTGAGAGACAGGAAGAGATAGAAGAGGAGTTTAAGATTAAGAAGGAATTTGTCACTTCTAGGCCAATGAAGAAGGGAGCAAGGTTTTTGTTTCCAGCATATTATCCCTATGATACAAGATACAGTGAAGCAGGTTTGAAGATGATAATGGAGCTTTCACCCTTGGAAGCTTCAAATATTGCTAATGTGGTACCTCTTGACTTCAAGAACCCAATTGTGAGCTATGAGGAAGATTCTACAGGTTTTTGGAAGGTCACCGGATATAGTGATAAGGTACATGTCTTCACTACTCTTATTTCATTATTTGCAAGTATGGACATAGAAGACTTAGAGACTTTATGGGGGTTAATGAAGGAGAAGTATTATGTTTAGGCTCCTTCCTCATTTGGTGGTAATAAAATATGGACAACATTCAAGAGAATGTTTGCCCATGATGAAGCGGATCCAATCTGGTTGGATCTTGAAGATTTGAGTGGCTTGGAATGGCGATTATATTCAGTTGTTGGTGTCTACTATCTTTGTACTTCAAAGTTTGTAGAATACTTGTTGATAGACAGGTTTTATCCACTGTCACAAGCCTTATTGAAGAAGATGGTTGGTACTAAGCTCAAGGTTGACTACACAAGTGATGTTGGCATTGACTTTTTGAAGTTCATATATTCCCAGATCAAAAAAGAGTAGGTTGGTTTGTAAAAGTCCTCTAGACACTTTGGTTTTTATTCAGAAACTTGATGATCATGATGAATATCAAGTTTAGGGGAGGATTGTTGGGAATAAAAATAAGCCAAGTCATCTAGCCGCTGACACATTACATCAAGCCGCTGACATAGTGTTATCTAGCCGTTGACAGAATAGGCCTAAGAATTATAAGGCCGCTGTCAAGATTTAGAAATCAACACGTTTTTTTATATTAGGAAGATATATATTAATATTATATTTTGTATTTTTATCTTAATATCTCTTCCTAGAATAGTTGACAAGATAACTTTGTGTACAAGGTTCCTTGTGTGTATAAAAGGAGGCCTTTAGGTTTAGGTTTGATATACTTTCAATATGTTTTGTTCATTGTTATTATTAATCGAAGTTGAAAGTTTGCTATACGTTCTTTATTATTTGTTCTTTGTGTTAAGTGTTAATTCCGCATAACACTTAGTTTGTTGAATATACAAAGTTTCTCAAACGTATTATACTTGAACTAATCTCGATAACACACAAGTTTAATCGATCTAAGTTTGGGATCAACAATATTCGGGCCAATTCCTTCTCTAATGACCAGTCTCACCACATTCATGACAGATGGCGTCCTTAGTAGGATTCTATTTATTTGGTGGAGGGGTAATCTTGGTTCTAAGAGTAAAGTTTGAAACTTTCTTCCCTTTGCCTTGATTTTTCCCTTCGCAACATTAGACGGTTTAGCCTTATTAGGATTTTTGATCCTTCCTACTTTAATAGAGTGTAAAACAGGTGCAGCTTTCTTTGGCAACATTTTCTCATGTAATTTGAGTATGGCGTGCAACTCAGATATTGTCTTCCCTATGCCATGCATACTATAATCTTGCATGAATATGTCATAATCTTTGCTAAGTGAGACTAAAATTAGGCTGACAATAAGTTTTAGTGACATGAGGTGACCGAGATGTTTCAAATTCTCTATGAGCCCTACATCTTTAAGACATAGGAGCTTACAGATTGTCCTTCTTCATGTCTACACAAGTGAAAAGTGCGTGCAACTTCAAGAAGTTCCTGATCTATATGTTGGAAGAACATAGTCTTAAGTTCTTCCATAATAGCATAAGCTTCAAGGCCTTCCATATTTTTCTGCAGTTCAGGGGACATGGTCATGAGCATAAGAGCACCAATTTCCCTAGAACGTTTAAGCCATATATCATGATCGGGGTTAAGTTCAGGACCTTGGTGATCGGTTGGAACATAAGGAAGCTCAAGAATAGGCTACTCAAGGTAAGTCAACAAATCGTCGATCTCCAACGCGATTCATAGAGCACAGTGCCAGTCGACGAAGTTGCTTTCAATCAATTTCATTTTCTCTAGGAAGGATTTAACAACCGAACTGTTTAAGCAATATTTTGAATTATTCATCTACAAAATAAAGTTCAAACGATTAGTATTTTGATAATTACATTCTTAAATAATTAACTACCCAATTAATCATTATGAGACTAAGATACTACTTTTCCTCCTACTTAATATTAGAAGTTCTGACCAACTAATAATAAGTAGGTCAAGAGGTAAGCGTCGAACGTTAATTACCTTACAAGTACAACTCTTAGTGTTTATGAGACGATTCATGAAAATCTATTAGTTGTAGAGTGTTTGAAGGGGATGTTCTCACAAATCTTACGAGTACCAATGAACATCTAAATCAAGCTTGTTCCACAAATAATAAGTTCATGAGTATGTTTAGCCACATATCATGCCTCGGATTCCATGTGACCGAGAATTCGATTTAAGTCGTACCAATGTAAAGCATGCATAAATTTACAAAGATCCGACTTATGATAAAATTTGCCTTGGGTTGGAATTTATCCTAGGTCCGACTAGATGATAAAAACCAATTGCAAATGCTAAAGGTTAGATGGAAAAGACTTAAAAATTCAAGTAGGTATCACATAAGTTTTGAAACAAATGTCAAAAGCGTGTAAAATATGAATGCAATCATCTTTTAGCACAAGTTAAGAAAACTTTTTGTTAACTTAATTTTTAGGCGTGATTTACCGCGAGAAAAAGATTAAAGAATGATCAAACCCTATATCCTACTCTTCATGCGCCCGAAGGTACAAGTGCTTGGGATAATTACCACATAGATGCCAAAACATGTATGTAACACGTGAGATAATTAAAGATCATTCAAACCCTAGATGGTTTGACTAAAACACGAAGTGTAGTGTCAATATCCATCATTAGTAAAGCACAAAACGGTGTTGTAACTAAAATTACAAGATAATTAATTTTGCAAATCACGTCGTTGAGAGGATGGTTTATAAGCCATCGTTACGGTATGTAAGTCCAACTCGAGTGACAATATGATTTCGCAAAACAATTAGCTTATAATAAAACCAAGTTTTATAGATCTTAAGTCCATATTAATTTTTGTTCAAAAAATGATTTTAACAAATAACACGTAGTCGATTCGCAAGAATAATTAGGTTTAATTAATGTGACACGATTTTAAAGCTAGTTTTGATATAAGTATAGATCCGTCTTTTATGATTACTAGAATCTTGTGTAATTATACTTTTTTTATTTATAATGGAAAACATATAAGTACATAAAACAGACAAAAAAGGGGTAGAGGTGAAGACAGACTCTATATGAAAGCAGTAACATATAAGATTCAAGATCTCGGATGAGTCTTCCCCAAATTGAGGACCAAAGACCCTCACTAAGTTTTCGAGCAATGTTACTTGGTGAATTGCATACATCACAAAAGTGATTACAAAAGTCTTTGAAGTAAAACACTCATAATTCATTAGCCAATTCAATTAAATCTACCCACTTTAATATATCTAGATCAAGAATAAAATTTTATGGCAAGAATGCATGTAATTGCCATAAAAAGTAAATAAAGCGAGTTTAAGCGGAATTAACGTGTTCATTCTATGTGTAACCCATGAATGCCATACGATGACTCATGATGCCACTGTTGGGATTTTGAATACTAGTTAAACTATTAACTACGAGTACGCTGCGAAATGGAGTTAGTATGACAATCATAATTAAGCACATAATTAAATAAATTAAAGCCAACATTTATTAATTGAATAAATCAATTAATGGATCTTGAACTTAACGGTTAAATAACTGTCTCTATTGTTTGCTCACACGACATGTCAAGCGAACAATCACTATGATGCTAGTAGTAACTTCACTTCACGAACAACTAGTGTATATCTTGCAACTAGAAACCCTAGATCCAAAACCCTAAGTGGGATTACGTAAGGATCGATTTAAATAACGTTACAAGACAATGATAGAAATCCTCCGAAACCCTACTTGGGGTTTAGGGTGTGTGGAACCACAAGAGGGGACAAAGCAAGAACTAAAACATTGATAAGAGTATTAAGGGTTTAGTATAAGGCTTAAAAACTTCACAAGGGAGTAACAAAAGATAGTCGATCTTGCAAAGGTTTACACTTTAGGTGATTTAGGTATTGAGGGGGTGTTTTGACCGATCGGTTTTCGAATAGGGGATCTCAACAAATAAAGAAGCACATGTGAACTTTTGGAGTGACTCGTTGGATAGCAAATTCACAGTTAAATTGGTTGTTGTTTTGGTTTTTGGATAAGTTAGAGGAAAATATATATATGTGTTGATTTGATTGTGTTTCCCCTCTAGCGGGTTTGAGTAGTCAGAGTTTTACATTATGTCACACTGACAGTCGCCTCTTACAAAGCAACAAAATACGAGAAAACTTGCATTGAAATTAGCACGTATTTATTTTGTTTGCATTTGATATCTTTAGTTTCCTTGTACGTGTCGGTAGAACAACTCAACAGAGTCTACCGAGTCATTTATAAATAGGGATGAAAATGGAGCGGGTGTGGGGCGAGGCGACCATCCCCATCCCTAAACCTGATTACCAACGTACTTCGTATACCCGCATTGATCCCCACCCGGGATCCAATGTAAGCACCCCGTTAAGGTGTGATGTTTTCTCAACCTATCTCGTACTAATCAGGGATCTTATCAGAGTGTCCTGTTTGGGTCCAATTCTTTACAAAATATGCACTATTTCACATTATTATTTGTTTAAGACCATTAATAACTTAAAAAATAAGAGCTTGCTAATAATTAACTACAGATAAGCTTTATTAAGCTTTTGAGGATAATATTATACTCCTTTCATTCTATAATAAATGTTCATTTAAACTTTTTTTAGTTTTTTTTTATCTTATTTTGAATATAAATATTTTTATTTGTGTTATATGATACTTGATAAAAATTAATAACATTTTAAAACCGAATCCATTCATATAACTTTCATCTAGTATTATATAACAAAAATATTTTATATTTATAGTCAAATTTCAATAACAAAAACTTAGAATATTTCATTGTGAACACTTAATATAAGACGAAAGTACTACATAAATAATTATATATTACACCGCACAAAAAATTATAACATAAACATATGACATTCGACTATGATCAGAATTTTGCACATACAAAGAAAAAAAAAACTAACAATATTAAAGAAATATATTTTTATTACGTAAATACTAACAAAATACATATAACTAGAAATACATTTTTATATGTATAAGATCATAATGTTATTCCCGGCTCCCTACTGCAAACCCGATAAAAATCCTCGTTTGAACCTCTCTAATCTGCCTGTAATTCGATAAAAATGTCCCACCCTGTGCCAATTACTCTAGGTTACAAGTTTCCTTTTCGGGTTCGGGGTTTTTGCGATCCTTGTGTACAATAATGTTATGCGATACATATACTGCAAATATTTGTTTTCAAGAATATTAATTTTAAAATTTAAAAAGAGTAACAACTGTCGTTTGTCTTCCAGTGCATAAAGAAGTTTAAAGGCTGACCGACTTTTTATTATGAAAATAGCTAGCTAAACAAGTTGCGACGAATATTTCTATTTATTTTGGAAGGTAGTTGTTCTACATGTCTATCGAGGCACCTATTAGGCTGTATAATATTCATGTACCTTTATTTGTTAACATGTAAACGCTTTCAGTTAGTGTGTAAAAGAGATGGAAGCTATTAATGAGGCAGCATGAGAGAATGAATGTACATTGGATTGGGACGAATAAGCGATTACTGGATATATTAATCTGTCATTTGAATGTAGAAGAATGACGGCCATATCGTTGTTGTTATGATGTGACTTTGACAAATTTTGTCCATTTTGATATATATGGGTATTTTTTGCTTATTTTTAAAAAAGGATGTGATATTTTATACCTATTTTTTTTATAATGAATAGGCTAAACGGGCGCATATGTAAGAAACTAAAGGGGCTTAACCGGCGCACTTGTAAAATACAAATTAGTGGGTGTTTGAATGTGCTTATTGAAAACAAATAATTCATTTTAAAAACTCCATTTTGAAAAATCGTCAATTTGAAAACTCTATTTTAAAAAATAGTGTTTGGAATTGATATTCCAATTTGAAATTGCAATAATCAAATAATCACTATTTTGAGTGTTTGGCAAATTTGATTATTTGATAATAAACTCCATTTTGAAAGCTTACTTTTCCAAAACTCTATTTTGAAAATGAAATAAGTAGCTCCCCACTAACTTTTTCAAAACTACATTTTGGAGCTTCTAAACGCAAATAATCACTTATCTCCATTTATTACCCAAAAACTTTTTTTTAACTTATCTCCATTTTGAAACAGAGATTTGGAGATAATCTCCTCCTAACCGCACATCCAAACACGCCCTTAGTATACTCGACAAATATTTTTTATTAAATTTTTTATCCCGGCTTTCAAACAAGTATTTTATTTTTTATTTGTAGATTTTTATATGTTTTTTTTTTCCTTTTTTTGCTTTCGCCTGTTTAACCCGCCCGTTTCGCCCGCCTGTTTCGCCTGTGCCCATTTATCCCGCGCCCGTTTAGCCCGCCGTCCGTTTAACCCGCCACTCGTTTAGCCCGCTACCCGTGCCCGCCCGCCCGCCCATTTGGCCACCTTTACTTCTGTTGTTAGAATAATTTAAAAGTAAACCATAGTAACGATTAGTAGGTCGATTTTATGAGAACCGTAACGTTGCAAGTGTTAGCGCATATATGAGTGAATGAAACGAGGTCTTGAAGCCATGCAACTGATACGATGTCAACAGGTACGTCACACCAAATGAAACCGAACACCGAAAACACCAAAATAGAGGTAACTAACCGTAACTAAAAACCGATAGTTTGGTTTTTAGTCTTTTCAAAGCGGAGAATTCCGGTTTGGTTTCGGTGTCTACAGTCTACCTAACTGCATAAAAAACCAAGCATATCAAAATTTAAAACTAACATTGGGTTTGAGTTAAGAGTATAATAAATTTTGACTTATGAACTTAACGAATATGTATGTTTGGTTGATATAATATGTTATGTCTATTTGGCGTAGATGCGTGTGCAGTTGATAATATAAGTTTGAGTGTATTTTGGCGTGTATATGTATAAATTAAGATTACATTATTGCGCTTAAAATTTGACAGAAAACAAATAGCTTAATATGCTTTTGCAACTCTTCGGTAAAGAAAGATTTGTTCTGCCGAGTTGTCCCAAACACAGAAATAAATGGTCAAAAAACTGAAATAACGAAAAATCGAACACACGTTGAAAATGCAAACTTCATCACTCTTCAACACCTTAGTATCTCCCTTGGCTCCATTTTCGACGTTCAATCAGCCGAAGCTTGCTTCAGGCAACAAACATAGTCGTGTGATAACAATGGCCTACAAGAAAGACGGTAGGAGTGGCAAAATGGTAGATGAAAACATGATAGTTCTAAGAGAAAGAATCCGGAAAGTGAAAGAAGAGATTGAATACGATAACGGCAATAATGGGTTGCCTAATAATTGGATGGATTGGGAGAAAACATACGTTTCTAGCGGTAGTTACCATTTGGATGTTTTGGAGGCAGTAGCGTTTATACAACGCTTATTGATGGAGTGTAGACCGAGTGTCGCATTAGGAATGGTGGCAGTTTTTGCATTTGGTGGCTCGACGACGGCTGTCATTGTTTTGCAATGCTTGATAAACTCGCTTCAAGGAAATTGAATGATCGATCGAAAGGGGAGAACTTGAGTTGAGACACTAGTGTGTACATAGATACTTTAGATTCAATAAATGGTACCGGTTTATTCATTCTATTTGTTCCGCATGAATATGATCACTCTGTATATTGGAGGACTCTCTGTGTTCAATAGAATATTTATTAGTTTGTGTTCAAAAAAAGAATATTTGTTACTTTAATCAAAATCGGCCGACCTACATTTGTAGCTTATTTCAAGTAAGAAGAATCATAACTATTAATGAACAGCAATCTCGTGTTTTTAATATTAATTCATGTATGCACTCGCCTCGCCCTATTCAGTTTAAAATCTGAAAGATGTTAATCTAGTTAGTTATCTCAGGTTCATGGTTCTAGCTAGTATGTGGAATAAAAGTTGAAAATCAATCGATCGTAAGATATCTTTGGGTCATAACTTCGTTTTTGTTGGCGACAAGGACTACTACGAAACGCTCTAGGAAGGTGCTTGTTGGGCTCCGTCATAGCCTCAACTTCGATCAAGAGCTGAAATGAACATTATAGGTGAGGGTAAGTAAAGCCAGTAAAGTTAGAGATAAATGCATTGCACGGCTATATAACCAAGCTAGGGGTATGTATAACATTACACGTTTCCAACCGCTAAATCTTTTACAGTTTCAACTTTGTTCTACGCCGCCCACTTAAACCAGGAACATGAATCTTAACAAGGTAACTATAAAAATATTATAAAGTCAAAATCATTTAAAACACCTGAGTATTCTCGTTAATCCATCTAATAGGAAATTTGGAACCATTACTTTCGTCCTATATTACATTTTCTTCACGTGTCATAATTCATTTTTACTTTGAGAATACAAAAACCTCCTTTACTTTTTCCGTCTAGAATGAATGTTGCCAAATATTTTTATACTGTGGTATTTAGAGTAAAATGCAGAAATTATACTTGTAGTTTGTTATTTTTGCATATTTAGTTTCCGATGTTTTGAAAGTGCATGTTGAAATACGAAATAAATACATAGCCAAGGTTTATGAATAATTGAAGATGAGAACTTATATTTATTGAATGACTAAGAAGGGCTATATATAGCCTTACATAAAGGACTTAAAAAAAATAGCTAACTCATTAAGTAAAGTGGTGGCACATGAATCTGTCAAAAACAAACACTAATTAATCCTCCAAATAACTCGGAAGGATTTATTCAATTCAAACTTAAAAATAGGAAGCTTAAACGGTCAGTAGACAATTTCAACATCCTCCCTTCAATTGAATGGTGGCACTCATTCAGTTTAAATCTGGATCCTCACAAACACCTAATAGTTGTCTCAACTTCAGGAATGCATCAAATTTTAGGGGCTTTGTCAGAATGTCTGCAACCTGCTCTTGAGTTGAACACTGAATCAACTCGACTACTCTATCATTGACAAGTTCTCTAAGAAAGTGAAACCTCACGTCTATGTGTTTGCTTCGACCATGCATTACAGGGTTTCTTGAGAGCCTAATAGCTGAAGGGTTGTCATAATATACCATTGTTGGACCATGCTGCACTTGACTTAAACTCTCCAAAATTCTTCTTAACCATACAACTTGGCAAGCAGTTGAAGCTGCTGCTATAAACTCGGCTTTAGTGGTGGAGATAGTGACCACTGGTTGTTTTGTTGAGCACCAAGAAACCACTCCAGAACTCATCAAAAACACATTGCCCGAAGTACTCCTTCTATCATCTAGATAACCCGCATAATCACTATCGGTAAACTCAATGAGCCAAAGCTCCTTATTTCCTACCTTCCTGTAGAACACCCCTAAGTTAATTGTACCCTTTACATACCTGAGTACTCTCCTTGCTGCTGCCATATGAGACTCTGTAGGACGCTTCATGCACCGACTGATTAAGCTGACAATAAACATCAAATCAAGACATGTGTTGGTTAAGTACATAAGACTTCCCACCATTCGCCTGTAAATGGTGACATCAACTTCGGTTCCCTCTTCATCTTTAGTGAGCTTAAGACCAGGAACAGCTGGATTATGTACTGACTTGCATTGATCCATATTAAACTTTTCTAACATTTCTTGTGTATACTTACGTTGACCAATGAAGATACCATCTGTTCTCTGCTTGACCTCAATACCTAGAAAATATCTCATCTATCCTAAATCGGTCATATCAAATTCGTTCATCATAGACTTCTTAAAAACCTCAAACATCTCCTGGTTATTACCCATATAAATGTGATCATCAAGGTAAAGACAAACAATTAAGATATTACCTCCAACTGCCGATTTGAGGAACAAAGTGTGCTCGTGGGGACACTTTATAAATCCCTCCCTTATGAAATATGATTCAATGCGACTGTACCAGGCACGGGGAGCCTGTTTTAACCCATATAAAGTCTTCTTGAATCGATAAAACTTTGATTCTTGGCCTTTAAGCTCATAACCAGGATGTTGGTCAACGAACACTTCTTCTTTGATTTCCTCGTGGAGGAATGATGATTTTACATCAAGTTGATAGATTGTCCATGTTTTTTGGGCTACAAGTAAAATAATTAGTCAGATGGTTTCAAGACGAGCTACTGGTGCGAACACTTCAGCATAATCAACGACATATTCTTGACAGTAACCATTCGCTACGAGTCGCGCTTTGTACTTGTCCACCTCCCTATTTTCGTTGAGCTTTATTTTAAAGACCCACTTCACACCTATGCTTTTACCTCCAGATGGTAGCAATGTGAGCTCCTATGTATTGTTTCTTTCAATGGCTTGAATTTCTTGATCCATAGCCTGCCTCTATTTTTCTGATATCACAGCTGTAACACCCCCAAGTTGGTCAAATGCAGCGGAATAGTAATTGGGGTGTTACTTGGGTGGATCGATAACACATAGCATATAGAGCAATGATCATAATATCATTTGGAAACATATTACATGAATTAATCGTACACATTTAGTATCTTGTCCGAGTTTAAACCACATTTATTATAAAACAGAAATAAATATCCCAGCTCGATGGTCAACATGATGCTTCCTAAAATGTTGGAATCCAATGCATGAACCTGCTTACTTTCCTGAGAAAACATAAAAGTAAATTGTGGGGGTCAACACGAGGTTGGTGAATTCACAGGTTTAATTAATTAAATAGAGTATCAATATGCAAAGCACCACGAAGGTAGCAGGACATCACAATCCAACGCTACAGTAGTTCCTACTGCCCTGTAATAGAAGCTAGACATGATTCTCAGTAAGCCCATTTGGGTATATCCTGATTGAGGTTTCCCTAAATCCGACAATGACATAAACCTGCTGCTCGGCCTAAGCAATACGTGACAGCTGATCACGATAGGCCGGATGTTGTCAATACCCGAATAGATCTATCCATACATTTCGCGCTACACTATTAACTAATACAGTCCACGGGAATGGAGCAAACAGTAGGCAAATAAATTGTTGTTGTCTGTGCATGCTTGCATATAAATAGTTTTTGTATGTTTTCTCCCCCAGTTATAAAACAGTAAAGATGGGGCCATGAACTCACCTTAGTGATAATGAGGTAGTGAGGATGATGTCACAATATAGTCACGAACTAGAGAAATTACCTAAGTAATTTAAATGTCTCAGTGAATGCAACAATAAATATGCATGATGAATGGTACATATGAAAATGCATGATCACAATTTATGAATTGTTACGTTGGCTTAAGTGTTTGTTCTTATAGTGAAATAAAGGTATGTATATATATTTTTGTTCAAGAAAAATATATATATAAGTGTATATAAATTTGTTTTAAGGAAAGAGGGGTCATAAATTAAATAAGTAACTATATCTTATTTAATTTATCATAAAGAAATAAATTATAATTTATTAAGTTTTAAGGTTTCAAAGGAAAATGGTTAACGGGGTTTGTCGATATCGTAGAGTTTGTAAATAACTAAAATGATTTATTTTACAAATGACAAGTTTTATTACTTCTTTTAATTAAATAAAACTATAACAAAATTTTTGTAAATATAATCGTTTAGAAAATTAACCTTAGGTTTTCCTCCGTTAAGTTCCTTACACCGTTAGTCCTTGTTGGTTATTCCAATTTATGAAAACGCCCCCTAGGGCTTGGTAAACTTTCAAGAAATGGCAAAATACCCCCTCCAATCCCACGGCATATTTATAAGGTGGGATTAGGGCTTGCTTTGAGTTTCGAAAATGGCACATAAGGTCCTTGTGGTTTATTTAAGGCTCACAGTTGGTTTTAGTTTACCCCTTTAGTTTCGAAAATGGCATAAACGCCCCTTGGACTATATAATAGTCCCGAAAGTGTTTACTTAGTTTTACTAGTTCTCATTTTTGGACCCAACTTTCACCATATGACATTTTTGGCACGAAAAGTACCTATTTAATTCTAGTGGTGGGCTATACGGCCCATTAGGGTCCGGTTGGGGTAAAAAGGTTAATGGGCTTGGTAAAAACTTAAGGTAATTAGTAAATGTTAATTATTTACTATTGGGCCTTAACTAGTGGGCTTATATTAGGTTTTATTTCAAAAACTAGTTTAGTTCTAAGCTCATATATTTCGGCTTATTTTCGTGGCTTATATAAGTTTATTGTTTTTGACTAAAGCTTATATTTTCTTACTAGTTAATCCTAAGCTTATATGTTAAGGGCTTATGGGCTTATTCTAAGGCTTATAAGATTCGGCTTATATATGCATGGCTTATATTTTTAGGCTTAAGTTCCTAAAAGCTTAAATAAGCCAACTAGGTCTCGGCTTATATATAATTTTATTGTCAAAGCTAGCTTATTTTAGTACTAACTTCGGCTTATATAGATTCTAAGGCTTAAATGACGTGGCTTATATAACAATATGGGCTTATATATGCTAAGTGGTTCGGCTTATTTTACAATATACTCATTTTTAAGGTACTCATTTATAACTAGTTCATTTCTAGGGTTTTTAAGCAAGGTGTCCAACATGTTAGAACATGATTAAGGATTCTAGGGCACGAAATGTTCACCCATTGTATAAGCCGTGGCTTATATGTCATATGGATGGCATTTCATGGAGGTTTTACGTATGCATGGCAACCTAGGTCCATTTCCTAAGCTTATACATGCATGTTATGAGATGGAAAGTAAAAGAATGATGGAAATAGGTCTAGTGTAGTCTTACTTACTTGTTTGATCAAAATGGTGACAAAGGGCAGTAGTGTTGGCGTCGGCTTGCTTCTAGACGAGTACTAGGAGTTTTGAATGCTAGACTTCAATGCTTGGAGTACTAGGATATGGTAGTAAATGAGATGGAGGATTTTTGGTTAACTCAAGGTGTTATATGGGAGGGTTAATGATCCGAATATAAGTGGTGTAAGGGTGAATGAGTGTTTGTGAGGTTCCTAAATATCTAAGAGTAGAAGATGAGTTGTGGCTTGCGGTAGAACACGGCAAGAGAGAGGGGAAAAGAGATTATGAGTATTTGAAATGGTACTTAGTAAGGACACTTCATAAATGCCCAAGATGTACAAGTTTGCTAGTTGTGTTGTCTTAGCCGTCGCATGCTATGATTCAAAAGGGACAAAAGGTAAGTTTTTGAGTGTTTCCATTTAATGGCATGTTGTACAAGTTTTGGTGTGTGGTGGAATGGGTATACACGGCTAGGGGCAACAAGAATGGGTGTGTGACATAGTTCTTTCAATAGTGTATCTAGTACTAACCTTAATTGCCCAAAAAATGTACAAGTTCCCATGGTTTTCTAATGAAACCGGTGGCTTCATAGGTTTCTAGTCAAAGGGAAGTAAGTTTTATGTAATGTGTATACATAGGTGTTATATTTAGTGTATAGTCTAGACACTTGGTAAGGAGGGTAAGAGTTTTGGTATAAAAGGTTATGGTTAAGTATATATATGAATATATACGGTTTAATAAAAATCTAGGGTATGCTTGTGTTTAATTTTCGTGTCCAGGTGAGTGTTAAGTGAGTTAAGGTTATAATATTATGTGAGTACGTTTGAGTTTAAGTAATTTTGGTTACGTTTAGGGCCTTTGGTGAAAGTATGGTCCTTAGGTGATTTTATTATGACAAAAATATATAAAAGAAATATAAAATGATTTAATGTAGTGTTCATGTGTAAAAGTAATTGTCATCGTGGTTTAAAGCCAATTATAGTGTGAAAAATATATATAAACTATCCAATTTAAAAATATTTATATATATATATAAATAGCCAGTTATTAATTGTGATCATGACATTGGATTTTTAGAAAATCAATGGGATGTATGCAAGTGATCATATGTTCAGATGACTTAAAGTCCTTTACAATAGATCATTTGTTGTCCAGTATGCTATTGAAATATAGTCATACAAATGTGGTCATGCTTTTATGATTAAAATACTCATAGTCAGAATAAAAATTGTGATATAGTTGTTTCCCTGTTCAGATGATTAGAATGATGTATGCTCATGTGATGCATATGATTGTTCAAAGGATTTCATGCAAAGGTGGTAGAATAAATATATATATATATATATATATACCATGAGGTGACGTACACAATGTTGACATAGTCAAAACCTGAAATTTACAGGTTTTACAGCATAAACCCGTTATTTTAGCTTTGTCCTCAAAGCTTAAGATGACGTCACTGCTCAGGTAAAAAGGTGCGGGTACTTAGCTCTAAACGAGTCTTCGTGTTCCCAAGTAAATTCGGGACCTTTCCTAGAGTTCCATCGTATTTTAACTAACGGGATTTGGCTTCGTTTCAACTTCTTAACTTCTCTCTCCACGACTTCCACTGGTTCTTCTACAAATTGAAGTTTGTCGTCAAAATGGACTCCCTCCAATGGCATTGCTAATGGTTCGTCTGCGTAGCACTTCTTCAAGTTTGAGACGTGGAATGTAGGGTGTACTCGCCTCAACTGCTGGGGTAACTCTAAGCGATAGGCGACCTCTCCAATTCTGGCAATTACTTTGAAGGGTCCTACGTAACGTGGATTTAGCTTCCCCCGTTTCCCAAACCGTACAACACCCTTCCAAGGTGATACCTTCAGCATGACACGATCACCTACAACAAACTCCATAGGTTTACGTTTCCTGTCGGCATAACTCTTTTGTCTATCCTGGGCAGCCTGAATTCGTTGCTTGATGAGGGCGATCTTCTCAGTAGTCTCTTGGATCAGTTCGGGTCCTGTCAGTTGAAATTCTCCCACCTCTGCCTAGCATACTGGTGAACGACATTTGCGGCCATAGAGGGCCTCAAATGGTGCCGCCTTAATACTGGCATGGTAGCTGTTATTGTAGGAGAACTCCACCAATGGAATGTGTTCGACCCATCCTTTTCCAAAGTCGATCACACATGCTCTCAGCATGTATTCTAGTGTTTGGATTGTTCGTTCACTCTGACCGTCTGTCTGTGGATGGTATGCGGTACTCATATCCAGGTTTGTCCCTAAAGCTCTTTGAAAAGCTTTCCAGAAGTTTGATGTAAATCTGCCATCTCTATCGCAGATGATTGAGACTGGTATCCCGTGTCTCGTCACAACTTCCTTTAAGTACGTTTTGGCTAATTTGCTCAGGGAATCATTTTCCTTGATAGGTAAGAAGTGAGCTGATTTTGTGAGACGGTCAACGATTACCCAAGTTGTATCGTAACCGTGGGACGATGTAGGAAGTTTGGTAATGAAATCCATGGTGATATTGTCCCATTTTCATTTTAGTATTTCGGGTTGAACCAACAAACCTGATGGTCGCTGATGTTCTGTTTTAACTCTAGCACAAGTCAAACATTTCTTTACGTAGGTGGCAATGTCTGCTTTCATGTTCGGCCACCAGTATAATTTATTCACGTCTTGATACATCTTTTCGGATCCGGGATGTATGGAGTACTTGGACTTATGGGATTCGTGCATGATCACGTTCCTCAAGTCTCCGTAACATGGTAGCCAGTTTCTTCCGTGTAGACACAATGTTCCGTCCGTTCTAGCTTCTAACTTTTCCTTGCTTAGGTCCGTCCTAAGCATTCTTCCTATGTCTTCCTTTCCGATATTCTCGGGCTTCTGTGCCTAGAGTTGGGCCTCTAATATCTGTTTGGGTAGGTCCAAATTAATGGTCATGACTAAGGCTCGAACTCTCACGGGAGGATCAGTTCCCTTTCGGCTTAGTGCATCTGCAACTACGTTTGCTTTTCCTGGGTGGTATTTGATGTCACAGTCGTAGTCGCTGAGTAATTCTATCCAACGACGTTGCCTCGTGTTTAATTCTTTCTGATCTAGGATATGTTGCAAGCTCTTGTGATCAG
Organism: Glebionis coronaria; assembly: GCA_025667525.1. NCBI lineage: Eukaryota > Viridiplantae > Streptophyta > Magnoliopsida > Asterales > Asteraceae > Glebionis > Glebionis coronaria. Next base: position 179,384,637 of record CM046874.1, read on the forward strand.
TATGAACTGTGCACTTGGTCCCGTACAGGTAGTGCCTCCAGATTTTTAAGGCGAAAACTACGGATCCAAGTTCTAGATCATGGGTGGAGTAATTCTGCTCGTGCTTCTTCAGTTGTCTTGAAGCATAAGCAATCACTTTCTGTCTCTGCATCAACACAGCTCCCAAACCTTTGTGCGAGGCGTCACAGTAGACAACGAAGTCTTCGTTACCTTCTGGTAAGGCTAAAATAGGTGCACTACACAATTTTTGTTTGATGGTCTGGAATGCAGCTTCTTCTTTTTCTTCCCACACAAACTTTATACCTTTCTGGGTGAGCTTGGTCATTGGTTTAGCAATCTTAGAGAAACCTTCGATAAATCGTCGGTAGTAACCGGCAAGACCTAAGAATTGACGAATTTCCTTCGGCGATGTAGGAGATGCCCAATCTTTCACGGATTCGACTTTCGCGGGGTCAAATTAGATTCCCTTGTCGTCAATCACATGACCGAGAAAGTGTACTTTAGGGATCCAAAAATCACACTTTGAGAATTTTGCGTACAACTTTTCTTCCTTAAGCAGTTTTAGTACTTGAGCCAGATGTTCTCCGTGTTCTTGCTCATTCTTGGAATAGATGAGGATGTCATCAATAAACACTATCACGAACTTATCCAGATAGGGTCTGCATACTCGATTCATGAGATCCATGAATATGGCTGGTGCATTGGTCAGTCCAAACGGCATGACTTGGAACTCATAATGACCGTATCGTGTTCTGAAAACTGTCTTTGGTATGTCCTCTTCTCTGACCTTCAATTGGTGATACCCGGATCGTAAGTCGATCTTGGAGTACACACTTGATCCTTGCAGCTGATCAAATAGGTCGTCGATTCGTGGTAACGGGTAGCGGTTCTTCACAGTTAACTTATTCAGTTCTCTGTAATTGATACACATTCGAAATGAACCGTCTTTCTTTTTGACAAACAATACTGGGGCTCCCCAAGGCGAGGAACTGGGCCTGATAAAGCCTTTGTCTGACAGTTCTTTGAGTTGTTCTGCGAGTTCTTTCATCTCGGTAGGTGCTAAACGGTAGGGTGCTTTAGCTACAGGTGTAGCTCCTGGCACCAAGTCTATTTGAAATTCAACTTGACGAGTCGGAGGTAATCCTGGCAAGTCGTCTGGAAAGACTTCAGGATAATCACGGACGATGGGTACATCCTTGATCTGTTTCTCCTTGGATTCTTCTTCTTTGTCTGATTTAGAAATATGCGCTAAAAAGATAGGACATCCTTTTAGTAGATATTTCTAGGCTTGGGTACACGAGATCACACTCAACCTAGTGTCTGTTTTATCCGAATTTCCGTCTCATCGGATAATTAGATCCGCGTTTCCCCATGGTATACGGACTAGTTTCTCGTAACACACAATGGTTACATGATATTTGGCTAACCAGTCCATACCAATGATGACATAGAAACTACTTAGTTCTATGGGTATTAATTGAATATCAAATGGGTGATTATGAAGGTTTAAAGTACAGCCTCTTATGATGGTATTAGTTTCAATGATCTTTCCGTCTGCTAATTCGACTCTGTAACAGTTATCTAACGGGGTTGGTAAAATGCCTAGTAAGCTACTAAACTCTGTGGATACGAAACTCCTATCGGCTCCCGTATCGAATAAAATATTTGCATAGCGATTATTCAGAAGGAACGTACCAGTAACTACATTGGAGTCGGGTTTGGTCCTGTTTTCTCCTATGACATAAACTCTGGCGGATGCTCCGCTTTGGCTTTCATTCTTACGCTTTGGGCAGTCAGGTCTGATGTGTCCAATCTCTCCACAACCAAAGCAACGGATCTCCTTACGAGCCATGTTTCCACTGCCAGTGAGCTGGCGGCTTCCTTGGTATCCACTTCCACGGGAATTCTGCCTGATACCGTTGTGGGGCTTATTGTTGGCACTGAAGTTGTTCCTATTGCTCAGAACATATGCACTGCCCTGCTCTGGTCTTCGGCATTCAACAGTGGGGTAGTGATGGAAGTTACACTTTGAGCACTTTGGTTTATTTCCCACGTATGGTGGTGATCCTGAGGAAACAACACTGCAGACTTGACCTAAACCCTGCCTCTTGGGCTGTTGAGTCTGGGGATGATGACGGTAGTTATCATCGACTTTCCTCTTGTGCTCTGCTTGTCTAATCATATGATCACGACCACGTTTGTCCACTAATTTTGTGGCAAACTCAATGGCACTCTCGATGGTAGTAGGTCGAGATGCAAGCACACTGTCATGAACAGAGTCTGGAAGTCCACTAACATACTTCTCTATCTTATCCGACACTTTTGGGTACATACGGGTACACATCAAAGTTAGTTCCTGGAACTTCTGATTGTAACCCGTAATATTGAAGTTGGTGCATTTGAGGTTCCATAATTCAATCTCCAGCTTTTTGATTTCACTACGTGGAAAGTATTTCATGGTAAGCTTTTCCTTCAATGCAGTCCATGTCATCCCATAGGCTTCATCGTGTCCGAGGGTAGCAACTTGTGAGTTCCACCACGTGAGTGCATGTTCCAAAAGTGTAAAAGTGGCGAATTTCACCTTGTTCTCTTCTCTACAGTCACTAATACGAAACACGGTCTCAGTCCTCTCAAACCATTGCATGAGCTCGACTACCCCTTCCTTGCCCTTGTAATAGCTGGGCTTGCACTTTAGGAAGTCAGGGTAAGTACATCCTCGAGCTTCGCGGTTTCGGTTATTAGAGTTTTCACTGTCTCCATGGGTTCCGCTGGGGCAGTTTTCCCTGCCAGCTAAGGCGTCAGTAATGCCTTGCTCAATCAGTACTCTGAGTTGTGCATCAGATATAGTCGTCGCAGGTGTTTCTGCGGGGTTTGGGCGTGCGCGTCTTGGTGGCATTTTTCTATATTAATAAGAAAAACTGAGATTTGTTAGCTGATAAAAGGTGGTTATATTAAACTGCATGGGTAATGTTTATGCATATAATTAACAACAAATTTGATAATCCGTCAAGAGTTCATAATAATATAAATGTAAACAAACAAGTGGACGGTAACATGCTATTTCTGGCAAACAACAGTATAGTACAAGTACAACCGATCTAAGACAGGGTCATAGCAACCTATCTGAAATAGTGGTACATATGTTTGTAATACAACCAAAAGATATCCTACCTACTAAGGTTAGGTACTACGAATACAACTGAAAGGAATACAAGTACAAAAGAGATAAATCATGCGAGCTGAGATGCAACTCAGTGCTTGTCATGATGTACAACTAAAAATCTATCCTACACTAGTATGGCTGCCTGCAGGTGCAGGTGGTCCAGCTGGTGGTGCACGCTCGTACTGCATACGGATCACGGCACTCCGGGTCTCTCTGGTGTATCTCAAGGCCTCTAGTAGCTGCTGCTGACGTGCAGTGTCGGCACTCCGTAACTGCTCTGTCTCTGTAGTGATCCCCTGATGACGGAGATCTGTCAAGTCCACGAAGGTCCTAAAGGTGTCCTCCTGTGTGTAGATGGCGGCTCGAGTCTCGTAGGAATGACTCTCCAGTGAAGCTAAGCGGTAACGGAGGTAAGCTACCTCATCCAATAGCCAGTGTATGGTCTCCCGGGTGGTGTATGACTCCCCGGCTATGGCCCAATAGAGAGAGTCAAGTCTCTCCTGGAGCATGGCGCGACCCTGATGGTCCGCCTGTAATAGAGAGTGGATAAGGGTGGTGTCCTGTGCCTGTCGGGCCGTGAGTGCATCGACCTGTGCCTGAAGGGCACTAAGTCTAGCCTGCCCGGCTCCTGATCCCTCTCCAACCTCATAGGTCGAGTCAGGGATAGTGTCATGTCTCCTCTTACGAGGTGGCAAGACACTGGTGGGGTAAGTGCTAGGTACAGAAGGTGGTGGTAAGGATGGTAGAGAAGGTACGACATGGTCCACCTCTCTAGGAGGGGATGCAGGTACTACAAGCAGTGGTGTAGTAGGAGATGCAGTGGGTGGTGAAGGAGTAGGTGAATCTGTGAGTACGATGACCCCGTCCTGCTGGTTATCTCTGGACTCCGTATCAGAAGCAGGTCCAGCTAGTATCGACGTCAGTGACAAAGGTGTAATGGTAGGAACCATAAGCTCCTCGAAAGTAATAACAATAGTGGGCGTCGTCATGATATCTGAAAGTAACATTTTAAAGTTGAGCAAGTTTTCTGTAAAACCCAGTATAGCCGTGTCTTTAATTCGGGGACGAATTATTGTTTTTAGAGGGGAAGAATTGTAAAACCCGTATTTAAAAATCAGGATATTTAAATACGCAGTTTAATTTTAATAAACTATTTAAGTATTAATTATTAGACAGAGATTAAACGCAGAAATTAAATACGACAGTAAAAAAATTATTCAGAAAATAATTATTAGGTTCAGAATATATATTACGTATGCATTATTACACGAAAAAAATAATTATCGCGTTTAAAAAAAAAAAAAAAAAACTCGAGAAATAAAAACAAGTATTCACGACAAAAAAAAAAAAAAATAAATAATTAAAAGTGTAAAAAGGAAATAAGGGCTGGATGTATTAAAAGGAAAAAGAAGAAATTGGGCCAAGCCCATTAGCACACAAAAGAGTTAAAGACGGGGGTTATTTTTCCCCTTTACACTCACACGTACAAAAAAAAAAAAAAAGAACTAGGGTTGCGACTTGGTGGCCGCCGGATGGGAAACAAAGAGACGGAGGTCTCAGGTCTTCCGATTCCTTTCGATCCGAGTACGGTAATCTTCCTCGTCTTTTTTTCCCTTCTTCCTCTTTGTTCGTCCTGTACCTTAGGGTGTCACAGCCGAGAGTTTTAAGACTCTCGGTGTGGAGTCCTTCCTGCCTATCACGCACAGCAGCAGCGTAGGGGTCAGGTTGGTGGAGTACAGCCGAGACCCTCATGGTCTCGGTGGGCATTTGTTTTAGTCAGCCGAGAGTCCAACTCTCGGTGGTGTCTTTTGTTGTGACTCGTCGAGGACAGCAACCCCACGGGGTGTATTTGTTTAGCTTATGCTACGGGTTGATTTTTGGATCCACAGCCCTAAAACTCCATCCGGGCTGTTTAATTCAGAAAACAGGGTGCGTTTGGGATTACCAGGCGATAAGGGGGTGTTTGGGATTGCTAGCAGGGGGAGCTATATGTCTAGCAGGGGGAACTCGACTAGCAGGGGAAACGAATGACTAGCAGGGGAAACGAACAACAGGCAGGGGGAAAATCAGATTTAAGGGGCTGTTTGGCAGTGAGTTTTAAAACCAGATTTAAGGGGCTGTTTGGCTACGAGTTTAAGGGCAGAATAAGGGACTGTTTGGCTAGACTTATTTAAAACTTGGCACGAGTTTTCGGAATCGCTTATAATAATTATTGCACGGGATTATTTAAATGCTTTAAATCATTTTAAAAGGGATTTATAAATAAAGAAATTTAATTGTCGATTTTATTATCTTATTAATAAAATTTTATCGATATCGTTTTGTCATGTTAATTATTTAAAACATAGGATTTATCAAGGATTTAATTTAAAGGAACTATTTTGGAAACGTTCTATTTCAGGAAACTTTCTAATTCGGGAAAATTTCTAGTTATGGCAAGTTACTAATTATAGTAATAGTATAATAACATGCTACAGTACAATGTACAGTAATCAGGAACACAGGTTATACGTTATTTAGCAAATATTTAAAAACCAGTCAGATTATCAGAAATACACCGGACTATCAGATTAACCAGATTATACATAAATAGTAATACAGGAATAAATTAAATTAAAAATTAGAACATATAAGAATCAGTAACAGCAAACGGTATTTAGACGACTTATTTTCCGTTCGTATTTATGTAGTATCCGTGAAGTCAGAGTCGATCTTTCAGCTTTCTGTCTTATTTCATTTCTGGACACGAGGTACGGATTTTTCGTCCTTTCAGTAAGGACTTCCTTTCTATGCATGATTAGGATTCCCCGTCTGCAGCCAAATGTTTTCCCCAGTATATGTTTAAGATTTTCAGTAATCATTTTAATAATAGAATAAATTGCCTGAGTATTATATACAAGCATGATTAGTTTATGTACTAGTTACGGAGGTACCGTAACCACGACACTAGAGGCACCGGTGTCGTGACTCACATGCAGGAGAGTGATATCCTGCATCGTCCCATTCAGCTCAGCTTGGCCATTCTATCAGTATTATTATTAGTGGGGCGTATGGATGCATCCTAGGCTACAGTTTACAGTTTAGCAGGTGAATGTGGTGTGTGCTCTACACCCTTCACATTGGAGCTGATCCCTCCACCCAGCACAGTTATTTAGAGGTCACCCCTCTACAGCATGACGAGGTCACCCCTCCAGTTATTCATGCAACGTTGTTACAGCACATGACCTATATAAGCTCTGGCAATTATAATACAGTAAATGCATGTTTTCAGTTTTATCAGATATCAGTTCAACTTTATTATTTATAAATCAGACCTTACAGATTTTTACACAGATTTACGCTGCAACTTTACTTATCAGTCTTACAGCTTCGGTGTTTATTATCTACTTCGTTTCAGTAATTCCTTATCATACGTTATATCCGTTCACTGAGCGTTATGCTCAGCCGTAGTTCTTTCATGTTCTAACGGCAGGTACACCAGGACGCTTTTAGGATTCTAAGCGCATGTGCATTTGGATGGAAGCTATCCCGACTTCTTACATTATGCATTTCTTACAGTATTCTGCTTATTTGGACATTGTTTAGTCCTTTCATTCAGTATTTTATTTTTCATGTTTTGGGCTTATGTTTGGATTGCCGAAGTTTGATTCCGGTATTTCCTTTATGGTCAGTTAATGTTCTAGGACATTTACCTTATGCTTTGATGACACGCCATAAAATACACGTAACGGTCTATTTATCCAAGTGGGGTGTTACAATTATGGTATCAGAGCCTGGTTCGACCTGTAGGCTCTAAAACTTGACCTGTGACTAGTGGGTAGTCACCAGGAACTTCCCAGAGTTTGGCGTTGTTATCTTTCATGTTTCTCATGGATTATTCAGTCAGTTTTCTCCATTTATCAGTCAGTTTTCTTAAAGTTTTGACTAAGGAAAAGGGGTTGGTACATAACCAGCCATACTTAGTCGCATGTGCTTTTAGCGAAATTTTCATTTTGGTGAGCTGACCATAGGCGCTCACCCTTGCACGTTCAGATTTTGTATTGGTAAACTGACCATAGGCGTTTACCCTTACTCATGACAGATTCATGTTTTCAGTCAAATATCACTTGGTGAACCAGCCACAAACGTTCGCCATTCCTCAAGTCAAATTTCATGCCTTTCAGTCAAATGATGTGTTGTGAACCGATCCACAGTTGTTCACTCTTGTCATATCATGACATTCTATAAATTTTGACAAGTATGGATTGGACTTCAGCCATCCATATTTAATACCAGATTATAAATTTCCATACATGACAGTTCTCAGAAAATTCTGACCAGTATAGATCGAACCAGAATAGCCCATACTTAGTCTCATGTTTCCTTCCTTGAAGTACGTGGATTGAACCATTAGCCGTCCACATCAGTTAATATTACATCTCAGCTGAATTAACTTTTTGTGTTCCTTATAACAGTCAAATTTTCATACCCTCACGTTGATGTCATCTACATGAGGATTCAGTTTCATGTCTCCTTACGAGGATTATGTCTTCAGCAAAGTAAGGATGTTTTCATGTTAAGATACACAAGAACTTCAGTAAAATCCGTTTTCAGGATAAATCATGACTGACCTTCATTAATCATGCTTCATGCTGACCACTGTTGGGACTTCGATTATATCATACTTGTTAGCCTCTATACAACCAGCATTAAGTCCATGAAGGAAATTTTCAGCCCATCATATTAACTGTTTCAGTTCAGTTGCTAACCAGTTAAATCAAATTATTTTCCGTTGAAAATGTCAGACAATCGACACCAGCATCGATCATTCCATAAAATTCACACCAGCTCAATGTACAGTATTCCATATGTACCCCATGTACAGTGTCTCAGTTATACTCCATGTACAGTATTTCACGTGTACTCCACGTACAGTGTCTCATATATGCTCCATGTGCAGTATTCATTGTGTACTTCATGTACAGTAGTCCAGGTGTACTTCAGGTACCCTACTCCATGGATATTACTAATCGATCCTTAAACATCGCGGACGTTTCCACTTGTCGATATTTTACCAGATGCTGATGCTGCTAATACTCTGAAGACCACACCGATGCTGATGCTGCTGAACCTTGGAGATTTCTCAAGATGCTGATGCCGCGGAACGAGGACGAAAACTATAAACTTGAAATTTCTGACAAGAATAAATTCAACCATCAGACGCTACCATTCGATTTTATGCTGTTACCTTCTCAGTTAGATGTCACACTTCACCCAGCCAACTTTCATTCAGAAGAGTGGGAACCGGAACCCAGCCGGCCACTCAGCAGAATAGTCACATAAATCACGGTCATGATAATGACCGTCATAAATTGACAGACAAAGCAGTGGTGACAATCACCGTGCTTATAATTAATCAGTCAGTAACCATCGGAACTCCGGCACGGACATGACCAACAATACAAGAGGTCAGTAGTCTAACCGGTCCGCCAACCCTAGCAATTACCATAAATTCTTAATCTTATTCAGACTCACCCATTAAAACACATGTCCAGACAACAGTCAAGACATAGTTCTCAGATATCTTTCGGAAGACACATATCAGGGCACCAGTCATGATACACGTCATACGAATATCTTCTCAGAGTACGAGTCAGAGCTCCTAGTTCCAGTATGTTCCAAGCAAGACCCTCAGTAATTCAGGGTATCTTTCAGAAAGGGGTATACTCATTTTATTATGCCACGCATATATCAGATCATTAAAATTCAGTCACCACCACCAGATTATTATCCAGATTAAACACATGGTAATACTTTCGTGAGGTTACAGACGAACCCACTCAGTGGAAGTCGCCACGTTACTCCACGTATTCCTATGTCAGCCTTATGTAAATCAGATATTTACCTACCTCTCAGCCGAAAGGACTCCACAGTACCACCATATTTATTAAAGTTTTTCCCTTCAGTTAACGACGAGATCCGTCTTACTAAATCCCAAATATATTCATTATATATTTTGCCAGAAAAATCAATACAAGCTGTTTCTTCCTTACAAGCGCGTGACTTACCAATACATAGTTACGAAGACTTTTGGCTATCAGTTATAAATTCACTTCTGAAATTCCTCGAATCCATGACCAGCAGATTATCCTAAAATTTCCAGATGTCATTCCAGAAGGTGTTCCAGAAATTCATGCCTACCCACGAGACATAATTTAACATCGAGCTTGTCTCAAGAACAGAACCTGTTTTCAAAACTCTTTATTACAGGGCTCTAGCTACGATTAAAAGAGTTGCAGCAATTGCTGCAAGAGTTACCAAAACTAGGCTTTATTCGCCCTAGCGCACCATCGAAAAATTTATCAAATCACCATTCCAAATCGGTATTCATTCCACGAATAGAAAGTTTAATTGACCTACTACGAGTGTGTCTTAAACATTCTTCCAGGAAAATTCAAAAGCATGCTACCATCAGTGGTGAGGGAAGAACATGATGATCTTCAGACCGTTGTTGCACATATTATAGCCACTCTAAAAATTTTAAATTTTACTTCTGAGCTCCCTAATGCTCCAGCTATAGTATGAAAATGTATGAATAAATTTTCCTTGAATTCTCAGACAAATTTGGCAGTACATTCGTTGACAACATTCTGATCTCCTAAATTCTAGAGAAGGACATGGGAATCATCTTTTCACAACCCCGCAGATTCTCCGATAGGAGAAAATTATATACGCAAGCTTTCTAGATGTATATTTCAGATGAACAAGGTGGCATATCTGAACCACCCTATTTCAACAGAAAGAAATTCCAGACAATCCTGCGAAGGTGAAGGCCATCACCTGATGGTCCCGACTGACGACTATGAATGTAGTATAAAATTTCTAGAACTCAATTGACTACTACCGTAGAAATTGCCGACAGTTCTCACTAAAAATGTTTTAAGACTATTCAACCGGATTTCTATCAGAATGTTCCATTATCCCAAACAAAACTTTGATAGAATCCGCATCACGCATTGATGTAGCTACGTTCATGTCTAGATGCCTGACATACTGCAGGTTCGAGATAGAACGCTGTCATGTTAGTGAGTTACGACAGCTCTTAGAAATTCTAAACAGAAATGAGACGAAATTCCATGAAATTGTTATCAGCTACCTCAGGCTCAGAGAAAGTATGATACTATCTAAGTTATCATCAACCATGTAATCAGCCTGCGCGTTTCTTCCATCCGAAAGGATCACGCAGTAGCAGATCTGCAGAAAATTTTGGAATTTAGCAATAAATCGTATGATTTCGAGGCATTCCATCGACCATTATATCAGACAGAATTCATGTTCACGATCACGTATATGTTTACGTTCACTTTACGTTTACGTTATTTTCAGTTTCACGTTTACGTCTCAATTGCAGTACGATGCTGTTTCAGTTCATGTTTTGCGCTATCTCATGATTTAAGCGCACGTTACCGTTCATAACATTGTTCACGTTCAAGTTCGGGTACCATTTCCCGATACACGTTTCTCAGTTCATTACCGTATACGGTTACAGAAAGCTTGAGAAATTAGACTCGAGTTTAGCACAACTATTCCATAACCAGGCAGACGTTTCACATCTCAGGCCGTAACGTTTGGCATTCATTCCTCAGTCAGCATACGTCATGATATGTTCTAGTATCACGTTCACAGTATGATTCACGTATCACATTCATGATATATTCCATTCCAAAGCTCCTCATATAATTATGAACCACGTTCACAATTGCTCACTTAGCATGTTCACAATTGTTCACGTAATTCGTCCCTATATATATTTCAGCAGCTTTCTCTGAGATATAAATATTATCTTTCAAGAATAACTATATGTACCGTTTTATGTATACTACATGCTATAGCTTATTCATTCAGATTCAGAAAATCTATCTTCAGTTTAGAACCAGAAACTTTTCAGCATCAACAGGACAGGGTCATCAGGACCAAGATTTTCTTTATTATGTTTAGACCTTTGAAGGAATCGTTTCGAGCGGGAGGCCACTCGAAACAGAGGAGTCCATCCGGACCTCTCATCCCCTTTCCTTCAATAAATCCAGTTAAGTTCTTTCAGTCATGTCACGTTCCTTGTTCTCTTCAGCCATGTCACATTACATGATCATTTCAGTCACGACAAGTTTATATCTATCAACAGCATTATGTCTTAATTAGAAGACAATACATCCTTCAGCTTAATTGTCTTTTTAGTCTACGTGTTCTTTCAGTTCTTATAACTTCCTCAGCTTATTGCCTTTAATTCGAGGACGAATTTCTTCTTTTTAGAGGGGAAGAATTGTAAAACCCAGTATAGCCGTGTCTTTAATTCGGGGACGAATTATTGTTTTTAGAGGGGAAGAATTGTAAAACCCGTATTTAAAAATCAGGATATTTAAATACGCAGTTTAATTTTAATAAACTATTTAAGTATTAATTATTAGACAGAGATTAAACGCAGAAATTAAATACGACAGTAAAATAATTATTTAGAAAATAATTTTTGAATTCAGAAATATTACACATGTATTATTTATTTTACAGAAATAATTAAACGTAGATATTAAATACGCGTAGATATTAAATACGCGTAGTCTCAGTTCATTTAAATATTACAAACGAAAAATTATTCAGAAAATAATTATTAGGTTCAGAATATATATTACGTATGCATTATTACACGAAAAAAATAATTATCGCGTTTAAAAAAAAAAAAACTCGAGAAATAAAAACAAGTATTCACGACAAAAAAAAAATAAATAAATAAATAATTAAAAGTGTAAAAAGGAAATAAGGGCTGGACGTATTAAAAGGAAAAAGAAGAAATTGGGCCAAGCCCATTAGCACACAAAAGAGTTAAGGACGGGGGTTATTTTTCCCCTTTACACTCACACGTACAAAAAAAAAAAAAAAAGAACTAGGGTTGCGACTTGGTGGCCGCCGGATGGGAAACAAAGAGACGGAGGTCTCAGGTCTTCCGATTCCTTTCGATCCGAGTACGGTAATCTTCCTCGTCTTTTTTTCCCTTCTTCCTCTTTGTTCGTCCTGTACCTTAGGGTGTCACAGCCGAGAGTTTTAAGACTCTCGGTGTGGAGTCCTTCCTGCCTATCACGCACAGCAGCAGCGTAGGGGTCAGGTTGGTGGAGTACAGCCGAGACCCTCATGGTCTCGGTGGGCATTTGTTTTAGTCAGCCGAGAGTCCAACTCTCGGTGGTGTCTTTTGTTGTGACTCGTCGAGGATAGCAACCCCACGGGGTGTATTTGTTTAGCTTATGCTACGGGTTGATTTTTGGATCCACAGCCCTAAAACTCCATCCGGGCTGTTTAATTCAGAAAACAGGGTGCGTTTGGGATTACCAGGCGATAAGGGGGTGTTTGGGATTGCTAGCAGGGGGAGCTATATGTCTAGCAGGGGGAACTCGACTAGCAGGGGAAACGAATGACTAGCAGGGGAAACGAACAACAGGCAGGGGGAAAATCAGATTTAAGGGGCTGTTTGGCAGTGAGTTTTAAAACCAGATTTAAGGGGCTGTTTGGCTACGGGTTTAAGGGCAGAATAAGGGACTGTTTGGCTAGACTTATTTAAAACTTGGCACGAGTTTTCGGAATCGCTTATAATAATTATTGCACGGGATTATTTAAATGCTTTAAATCATTTTAAAAGGGATTTATAAATAAAGAAATTTAATTGTCGATTTTATTATCTTATTAATAAAATTTTATCGATATCGTTTTGTCATGTTAATTATTTAAAACATAGGATTTATCAAGGATTTAATTTAAAGGAACTATTTTGGAAACGTTCTATTTCAGGAAACTTTCTAATTCGAGAAACTTTCTAGTTATGGCAAGTTACTAATTATAGTAATAGTATAATAACATGCTACAGTACAATGTACAGTAATCAGGAACACAGGTTATACGTTATTTAGCAAATATTTAAAAACCAGTCAGATTATCAGAAATACACCGGACTATCAGATTAACCAGATTATACATAAATAGTAATACAGGAATAAATTAAATTAAAAATTAGAACATATAAGAATCAGTAACAGCAAACGGTATTTAGACGACTTATTTTCCGTTCGTATTTATGTAGTATCCGTGAAGTCAGAGTCGATCTTTCAGCTTTCTGTCTTATTTCATTTCTGGACACGAGGTACGGATTTTTCGTCCTTTCAGTAAGGACTTCCTTTCTATGCATGATTAGGATTCCCCGTCTGCAGCCAAATGTTTTCCCCAGTATATGTTTAAGATTTTCAGTGATCATTTTAATAATAGAATAAATTGCCTGAGTATTATATACAAGCATGATTAGTTTATGTACTAGTTACGGAGGTACCGTAACCACAACACTAGAGGCACCGGTGTCGTGACTCACATGCAGGAGAGTGATATCCTGCATCGTCCCATTCAGCTCAGCTTGGCCATTCTATCAGTATTATTATTAGTGGGGCGTATGGATGCATCCTAGGCTACAGTTTACAGTTTAGCAGGTGAATGTGGTGTGTGCTCTACACCCTTCACATTGGAGCTGATCCCTCCACCCAGTACAGTTATTTAGAGGTCACCCCTCTACAGCATGACGAGGTCACCCCTCCAGTTATTCATGCAACGTTGTTACAGCACATGACCTATATAAGCTCTGGCAATTATAATACAGTAAATGCATGTTTTCAGTTTTATCAGATATCAGTTCAACTTTATTATTTATAAATCAGACCTTACAGATTTTTACACAGATTTACGCTGCAACTTTACTTATCAGTCTTACAGCTTCGGTGTTTATTATCTACTTCGTTTCAGTAATTCCTTATCATACGTTATATCCGTTCACTGAGCGTTATGCTCAGCCGTAGTTCTTTCATGTTCTAACGGCAGGTACACCAGGACGCTTTAAGGATTCTATGCGCATGTGCATTTGGATGGAAGCTATCCCGACTTCTTACATTATGCATTTCTTACAGTATTCTGCTTATTTGGACATTGTTTAGTCCTTTCATTCAGTATTTTATTTTTCATGTTTTGGGCTTATGTTTGGATTGCCGAAGTTTGATTCCGGTATTTCCTTTATGGTCAGTTAATGTTCTAGGACATTTACCTTATGCTTTGATGACACGCCATAAAATACACGTAACGGTCCATTTATCCAAGTGGGGTGTTACAATTATATATAGGGACGAACTACGTCTCTTTGTTTCCCATCCGGCGGTTACGTGTATTAAACACACGTACACGTAACGGTCCGATTCAGTTCGTTTGTAATATTTAAATGAACTGAGACTACGCGTATTTAATATCTACGCGTATTTAATATCTACGTTTAATTATTTCTGTAAAATAAATAATACATGTGTAATATTTCTGAATTCAAAAATTATTTTCTAAATAATTATTTTACTGTCGTATTTAATTTCTGCGTTTAATCTCTGTCTAATAATTAATACTTAAATAGTTTATTAAAATTAAACTGCGTATTTAAATATCCTGATTTTTAAATACGGGTTTTACATTTTCAACTTACACAATTTAAAAAGTTTTTATGATGCATATGCGATGTGGTTTTTAAAGTTTTTAACCATGATGTCAAAAGTATAAATAGATACTTATGTAATTTATTTACCATGAGGGAATAAATCAATGTGAAGTTAGTTCACATAATATGCATGCTCTATGATGCCATATGCCTAACTTATAGGTTCCCCAAAAATCAATTTTTTCTTTAGACTGATTTTTATGTTCAGTTATAGTCCAGTTTAAAATTTTTATTATTTAAAATTTTTTAAGTTTTTGATCTGGTTCTCTATAACTATGCGCTCTGATACCATTTCTGTTACACCCCCAAGTTGGTCAAATGCAGCGGAATAGTAATTGGGGTGTTACTTGGGTGGATCGATAGCACATAGCATATAGAGCAATGATCATAATATCATTTGGAAACATATTACATGAATTAATCGTACACATTTAGTATCTTGTCCGAGTTTAAACCACATTTATTATAAAACAGAAATAAATATCCCAGCCCGATGGTCAACATGATGCTTCCTAAAATGCTGGAATCTAATGCATGAACCTGCTTACTTTCCTGAGAAAACATAAGAGTAAATTGTGGGGGTCAACACGAGGTTGGTGAATTCACAGGTTTAATTAATTAAATAAAGTATCAATATGCAAAGCACCACGAAGGTAGCAGGACATCACAGCCCAACGCTACAGTAGTTCCTACTGCCCTGTAATAGAAGCTAGACATGATTCTCAGTAAGCCCATTTGGGTCTATCCTGATTGAGGTTTCCCTAAATCCGACAATGACATAAACCTGCTGCTCGGCCTAAGCAATACGTGACAGCTGATCACGACAGGCCGGGTGTTGTCAATACCCGAATAGATCTATCCATACATTTCGCGCTACACTATTAACTAATACAGTCCACGGGAATGGAGCAAACAGTAGGCAAATAAATTGTTGTTGTCTGTGCATGCTTGCATATAAATAGTTTTTGTATGTTTTCTCCCCCAGTTATAAAACAGTAAAGATGGGGCCATGAACTCAACTTAGTGATAATGAGGTAGTGAGGATGATGTCACAGTATAGTCACGAACTGGAGAAATTACCTAAGTAATTTAAATGTCTCAGTGAATGCAACAATAAATATGCATGATGAATGGTACATATGAAAATGCATGATCACAATTTATGAATTGTTACGTTGGCTTAAGTGTTTGTTCTTATAGTGAAATAAAGGTATGTATACATATTTTTGTTCAAGAAAAATATATATATAAGTGTATATAAATTTGTTTTAAGGAAAGAGGGGTCGTAAATTAAATAAGTAACTATATCTTATTTAATTTATCATAAAGAAATAAATTATAATTTACTAAGTTTTAAGGTTTCAAAGGAAAATGGTTAACGGGGTTTGTCGATATCGTAGAGTTTGTAAATAACTAAAATGATTTATTTTACAAATGACAAGTTTTATTACTTCTTTTAATTAAATAAAACTATAATAAAATTTTGTAAATATAATCGTTTAGAAAATTAACCTTAGGTTTTCCTCCGTTAAGTTCCTTACACCGTTAGTCCTTGTTGGTTATTCCAATTTATGAAAACGCCCCCTAGGGCTTGGTAAACTTTCAAGAAATGGCAAAATACCCCCTCCAATCCCACGGCATATTTATAAGGTGGGATTAGGGCTTGCTTTGAGTTTCGAAAATGGCACATAAGGTCCTTGTGGTTTATTTAAGGCTCACGGTTGGTTTTAGTTTACCCCTTTAGTTTCGAAAATGGCATAAACGCCCCTTGGACTATATAATAGTCGCGAAAGTGTTTACTTAGTTTTACTAGTTCTCATTTTTGGACCCAACTTTCACCATATGACATTTTTGGCACGAAAAGTACCTATTTAATTCTAGTGGTGGGCTATACGGCCCATTAGGGTCCGGTTGGGGTAAAAAGGTTAATGGGCTTGGTAAAAACTTAAGGTAATTAGTAAATGTTAATTATTTACTATTGGGCCTTAACTAGTGGGCTTATATTAGGTTTTATTTTAAAAACTAGTTTAGTTCTAAGCTTATATATTTCGGCTTATTTTCGTGGCTTATATAAGTTTATTGTTTTTGACTAAAGCTTATATTTTCTTACTAGTTAATCCTAAGCTTATATGTTAAGGGCTTATGGGCTTATTCTAAGGCTTATAATATTCGGCTTATATATGCATGGCTTATATTTTTAGGCTTAAGTTCCTAAAAGCTTAAATAAGCCAACTAGGTCTCGGCTTATATATAATTTTATTGTCAAAGCTAGCTTATTTTAGTACTAACTTCGGCTTATATAGATTCTAAGGCTTAAATGACGTGGCTTATATAACAATATGGGCTTATATATGCTAAGTGGTTCGGCTTATTTTACAATATACTCATTTTTAAGGTACTCATTTATAACTAGTTCATTTCTAGGGTTTTTAAGCAAGGTGTCCAACATGTTAGAACATGAATAAGGATTCTAGGGCACGAAATGTTCACCCATTGTATAAGCCGTGGCTTATATTTCATATGGATGGCATTTCATGGAGGTTTTACGTATGCATGGCAACCTAGGTCCATTTCCTAAGCTTATACATGCATGTTATGAGATGGAAAGTGAAAGAATGATGGAAATAGGTCTAGTGTAGTCTTACTTACTTGTTTGATCAAAATGGTGACAAAGGGGAGTAGTGTTGGCGTCGGCTTGCTTCTAGACGAGTACTAGGAGTCTTGAATGCTAGACTTCAATGCTTGGAGTACTAGGATATGGTAGTAAATGAGATGGAGGATTTTTGGTTAACTCAAGGTGTTATATAGGAGGGTTAATGATCCGAATATAAGTGGTGTGAGGGTGAATGAGTGTTTGTGAGGTTCCTAAATATCTAAGAGTAGAAGATGAGTTGTGGCTTGGGGTAGAACACGGCAAGAGAGAGGGGAAAAGAGATTGTGAGTATTTGACATGGTACTTAGTAAGGACACTTCATAAATGCCCAAGATGTACAAGTTTGCTAGTTGTGTTGTCTTAGCCGTCGCATGCTATGATTCAAAAGGGACAAAAGGTAAGTTTTTAAGTGTTTCCATTTAATGGCATGTTGTACAAGTTTTGGTGTGTGGTGGAATAGGTATACACGGCTAGGGGCAACAAGAATGGGTGTGTGACATAGTTCTTTCAATAGTGTATCTAGTACTAACCTTAATTGCCCAAAAAATGTACAAGTTCCCATGGTTTTCTAATGAAACCGGCAGTTTCATAGGTTTCTAGTCAAAGGGAAGTAAGTTTTATGTAATGTGTATACATAGGTGTTATATTTAGTGTATAGTCTAGACACTTGGTAAGGAGGGTAAGAGTTTTGGTATAAAAGGTTATGGTTAAGTATATATATGAATATATACGGTTTAATAAAAATCTAGGGTATGCTTGTGTTTAATTTTCGTGTCCAGGTGAGTGTTAAGTGAGTTAAGGTTATAATATTATGTGAGTACGTTTGAGTTTAAGTAATTTTGGTTACGTTTAGGGCCTTTGGTGAAAGTATGGTCCTTAGGTGATTTTATTATGACAAAAATATATAAAAGAAATATGAAATGATTTAATGTAGTGTTCATGTGTAAAAGTAATTGTCATCGTGGTTTAAAGCCAATTATAGTGTGAAAAATATATATAAACTATCCAATTTAAAAATATTTATATATATATAAATAGCCAGTTATTAATTGTGATCATGACGTTGGATTTTTAGAAAATCAATGGGATGTATGCAAGTGATCATATGTTCAGATGACTTAAAGTCCTTTACAATAGATCATTTGTTGTCCAGTATGCTATTGAAATATAGTCATACAAATGTGGTCATGCTTTTATGATTAAAATACTCATAGTCACAATAAAAATTGTGATATAGTTGTTTCCCTGTTCAGATGATTAGAATGATGTATGCTCATGTGATGCATATGATTGTTCAAAGGATTTCATGCAAAGGTGGTAGAATAAATATATATATATATATATATAGATATCATGAGGTGACGTACACAATGTTGACATAGTCAAAACCTGAAATTTACAGGTTTTACAACAGCTTCTTGGAATGTTGTGGGATCTTGATCAGCAAACATTGCCCAATTTGTCATCTATGCAGTTTCTTCATCGAACAACCCTTCACTAGTCTCGTAGTCTTTTAGCCAAACTGATGGTGTTCGCCTTCGTCGTCCGGCCTCTCGAATTTCAGTGATTTGAGTATCTACTCTATGTTGAACAGGTGCGTTTGTAACACTTGAAATTCCTCCTTCAATTTCATTAGTTGACATTTCACTGTGAATTGATGCCTGAACTTGAGTAGACAAAATTTCTACTTGTGCTTGTTCTTCATCATGTTCCCACTCAAGATCAACTTGTATAACTTGCATATGACTATCATCCCAGCTCCATTGTTGATCTTCCTCGAACAAGACATCTCTGCTTACAAGTATTTTATTGGAAGTTGGATCAAATAGTCTATAAGCTTTGGATTCCTCACTTACCCCAAATAAAATACACTTCAAACTCTTGGCATCAAGCTTTATCCTTTTTGCATCAGGTACATGTAGATGGCCAACCAAATACTCGAAAAGAATAAACTGATGGCTTAATCCCAGATCATGCCTCTTCAGGAGTCGTATCTTTGAATACAAGTGTTGGACTTTGATTCAACACATGAACAACCCAATTAACATCTTCAGGCCAGAAAGTTTTAGGAACTTTCTTAGCAGACAATATACTTCGTACCATATTCATAATGGTGCGATTTTTCCTCTCCGCAACACCGTTTTGTTAAGGAGTATATGCAGTAGTCAGTTGTCTTTGAATTCCATTTTCATTACAGAAACCTTGAAGTTCCAGCGATGTAAGCTCTCCCCCACGATCCGTTCTCAAAGGCCGTATAGATTCCCCCGTTTCCTTCTCCACTTTTACTTTGTACAACTTGAATGTTGCAAAAGCTTCTGAATTTTCTGCTAAGAAATAAATCCAAGTTTTTCTACTAAAATCATCACTAAAAGTAATAACATAACGTTTCTTACTGTTTGAAATTGGAGTGATTGTCCCACACATATCGGCATATACTAACTAAAGAATGTTTAAAGCCCTCCACGTACTTTTGCTTGGAAACGAATCGCGATGTTGTTTGCCCACCAAACAATCTTCACACACATTTTGAGAGTGTGTGAATCTTGGCAGCCCTTTCACCATGTTCTTCCTTTGGAGAACATTAAGACTATTCCAGCTGAGATGTCCATATCGATGATGCCAAATATTCGATTGATCTATAGTAAGAGATGAGAAGCATTGTTTGTTTCTCTAGTATGTAACACGCATACAGTGGAAACATCATGTTGCTTGTCATCTTTGTTTCAAGGATTACTCCCTTTTGAGCATGGAAGATCTTGCAAGTTCCATTAAAAATAGACACTCCAAGACCCTTCTCCTGCAACTGACCAATGCTCAGAAGGTTGTTTACGAGGTTAGGTACAAAGAAAACTCCTGTGATCACCAACACAACATTATTTATCTCCAACCGTACTTTTCCTTTACCATGTAGTGTAAGAGTCGA
Organism: Glebionis coronaria; assembly: GCA_025667525.1. Classification (NCBI taxonomy): domain Eukaryota; kingdom Viridiplantae; phylum Streptophyta; class Magnoliopsida; order Asterales; family Asteraceae; genus Glebionis; species Glebionis coronaria. Next base: position 179,404,915 of record CM046874.1, read on the forward strand.
ATTGTTTCCGAGCTTAACCGACTCTTTAAACATACTATCAGGGTCAACAAACATGTCTTTGTTTCCACACATGTGGTTACTACAACCAGAGACAAGAAACCACAAATGTTCATATGTAGTTTGCTTGTTTTCCACCAAAGACATCAGCAACATCTCTTCGTTTGCTTATGTGTAGTACGCGGTTGATTTCACCTCCTTAGGACATTCCCATTGAAATTGCCCTAATTCATGACAGTTATAGCATTCCAAGGTAGATTTGTCGTAAACAAATCTACCACCACGTCCTTGTCCGCGTCCTCTCTCTCTCTCTCTTCCTCGATGGAACCCTCGTCCTCTACCTCTTCCTTCTTGATGGGTGACTTGCAGAGCTTGTTCATATTCCACATGTCTACCCATCCTTTGCTCATGAATCAGAATGCTGCCCTGTAACAAATCAATCGACATAGTGTCGAGACTATTTGACTCTTCAATAGAACATACCTCATAATCATATTTTAAGGTAATAGACCTCAAAAATTTTTCAATGATATGAACATCTTCCATAGTTTCCCCTGTCATTCTCAGCTTATTGGCTATAGTGAGAGTTCTTCCAAAGTAGTCATTAACAGATTCTCCGGTCTTCATGCGTAAGACTTTAAACTCTTTGCGAAGAGCTTGTCGTTGCGCTCGTTGAACACGAAGTTGTTCCTTGATACTTCTGCTTCAACGAATCCCATATCTCTTTGGACGTATCTTTCTTCAGGATTGTCATGAGTATCGAGAGATCAATCACCTGAAACAAATAGTTTTTACACTTCAAATCCTTAAGCTTCTCAACATTGATGGCCTTCTTCTCCGCCTCAGTGAGTCCTTCCCCTCCTTTTGTTGGTGACGTAATGCATGTCTCCACAAGATCCCAATATTCTTTCGAACGCATAAAGTTTTCCATGAGTATACTCCAATGATCATAGTGGCCATCGAACTTTGGAATTGCAATTTGCACAAAGACACTTTCGGATCCCATTGCTACACCTTGCTTTTATACCAAATGTTGAAACACGAAATAGATACAGAGCGAAGGTTTATGAATAATTGAAGATGAGAACCTATTTTTATTGAATGACTAAGAAGGGCTATATATAGCCTTACATAAAGGACTAAAAAGAAAAATAGCTAACCCACTAACTAAAGTAGTGGCACATGAATCTGTCAAAAACAAAGACTAACTAGTCTCCCAAATAACTCGGAAGGATTTATTCAATTCAAACTAAAAACTAGGAAGCTTAAACGGTCCGTAGACAATTTCAACAGTGCATGTAGCTTCACTATGTGTCTGTGTTTGAGATTTGTTTCGTTTTCATACTTTGATTTAACATTTGTTATACTTTGACTATTACTAAAATAACAATTTATCCTTTTCTTTGTCTTCCTTCCTCAAAACATTAAGTATACCAATTTTTAGGGTTTCTTGCTCATCATTCACCCTCAATTTTCCATCAATTTTGTAAATCTAATTACATGCAACTACCGATTAGTTCTCATCATAATAGATCTCTTAGATCTAAATGAGAACCCTAATTTGTTCACAAATATGATCAAGATTTACTAATATACAAGTCTTATTTAACTAAATAACAGCCTTGTTGCAATGAGCTTGAGTTATCAATCCAATCGATCCACAAGTTGGATGAACTGTCTACTAAAATGATAATGGTTTCAATGTCTCATATCGTTCACTAAACTACTTTTTGTTCACGGCTGTGATCAAGTTTTATTGATATACAAGTCTTAATTAACTAAATAACATCATTGTTTTCATGATCTTGAGTTATCAATCCAATCGGCCCATGAGTTAGAGGAACAATCTAATAACACGATAATGATTTCGATGTCTCATATGATTAATTAAAGTATCTTTATTTGGGGATTTATGGTTAAAACAAACGAGGCGCCTGTAGGTTAAATGTCATATGAGAAAGTAACTAGTATTAGGCACATCATCATAACAATGTGCAGACAAGTATGCTCACACCAAAGTTAATATTTTGTAAATAATATGTAATTATTGTTACCCGAGACTCAATTAAAACCACAACAACAGGTCTTATCTTATTAGATTAAAGAAGAATAGTCTCCAATCGGACGATATCTGTTAGCCTCAAAATATTGAGTCAAACAAGAATGCTCGGTCATAGGTTATTATTGTAACATTAGTTAGAACGTTGTAATAGGTAGTTAATTAGTCGTGGTTTACGGGCTTGGATTTAAACTAATTAAAGTCCAAAAGACAAGCCCGGTCCAATATATAACCCATTAAAGCCTGCATGTGGGTGGACTATATATACTACCCTCCTAGGATGTTAGGAGGGTTGGTTGTTCATTTTTCTCACTTCTAATCTAATACTCCCAAAGTTATTCATCTCTCTCTCTACTTTCTCTCACTACTTTCTCTCTCTAGGAATCCATCTCTTCTTCATCTATTTTATTTCTTTCTTCCTTGCTTAATCATCACAAATATATGAGACAGCAATTGGTATCAATCGCCATGGGGTAGATGTGCGTTTAGTTTGTGGTTATTAGTTTTGATTTCGTGTGATTTTCATCTTTAAAATCATTTGGTATCAAAAAGATTTGTGTTTTCAAGCTCAAAATCTATATACAAATTGCCTACATAGTTGTGGTAGGAATTTGTGCTTATCATTGTTCTTGATTTTTTATAAAAAGTTGCTAAATTTGGGTTCATTTTCGGAAAGTTTGGAAAAAATCACGTTTTGGAGAGTTTGTGTCTTTATCCGGAATAAAAGGGTTTAATTATTTCGGATAAGCCAACGTTGGGGATTGAGGATAAGAAGTTTGGCAGCAGATTCCGGATAAGGTAGTTTTGCGAGGTATTCCGGATAAGTGAGACGGGAGGATTCCGGATAAACTGCTCCAGTTCATTCTGGATAAGCTAGGGTTGCACGTTATTCCGGATAAGCATCACCTGTGTATTCCAGATAAGCACTTTTCCAGAATTCCAGATAAGCAACTCGGGAAGATTCTGGATAATTTAGTGTTCCTGCATATTCCGGATAAGAAGATTGCTCGTTATTACGGATAAGAAAGATTGTCTAGGTATCTGGAATATCAGGGTTTATTGATTCCGGATAAGAGCGTGGTTTTTCAGTTTTTCAGGATAAGCAACCGATACTTTATTCCGGATAAGCACGTTTTCAGGATTCCGGATAAGCAAGTCAGGAAGATTCCGGATAAGCTAGTGTTGCAGTGTATTTCGGATAAGAAGGTAGCTAGTTATTCCGGATAAGAAGTTTGGCAGCATATTCCGGATAAGAAGGCAGCTAGTTATTCCGGATAAGAAGTTTGGCAGCATATTCCGGATAAGAAGTTTTAACGGATTATTCCGGATAAGCAATCAATCGAGTATTCCGGATAAGCTACGGACGAATTATTCCGGATAAGGTGACTTACAACTATTCTGGATAAGAGTTTACCGTTTTAGTCAGACTGAGGAATTTATTGTCGGACTGAGAAAAATTTCAAATTTTCAGAATTTCAACAACAACACAATCACACCATATCTACTTAAGATCCAAAGTCACTTCATCAACAGAGAGAGACGATCATCATGCCAACGAGTAATGCGGTTACTGAAAGTTCAGACGTGAAAGACCTCGAAATGGAACGACTACAACAACATATATGTTTTTTGAGAAAAAAACGCCATGGACGGTTTTAGAGTACTTCAAGATTCTTTTCAGCACCTTTCAAAAGTCTTGTTCGACTTACGTGAATCCACTGGCACATTCAACAAAACATTCACTCATGCCATGGATAAACTTCAAACACAACTTGTTAACGAAAGAATCATTGCTAGTGAATGCAAGATCACTTTCACTGATCTCAAGACATCACTTGAAACGATGTTTACTTCTGACTTCATCAAGTCTTCGCTTACCAACGAGTGCTTCAAGCGATATCATGGAATGGATGCTTTATCATACAAAGATCGGATAACCCGCAACATCGACTTCATTGTAACCTATGTGAATCACACAATACAGACACAACAAACAATTGATGACAGACTTCATACCAGTTGTGTTATCGCATCGGATATTGAGAATACAAGCTGCAGATATGAGACTCCAACGCATAGTTCAGGGAATGATGACAACAACTCTGGGAAAGACAACAGCAACTCTGGCAAACAATACATCGCCTCTAAGAATGTCATCAGCAATACACCTTCCTATGATAATGGTCCTGTTTTCGATTCTGAGCCATTGAAAGAGGTACACTATGATGAATATAATGTGTTTGGAAATGCTAATACGCATGAGCATAGTGATCAAACTCAAACCATTATTCCCACATGTATGACGGAAAAGGTTGATAGCAATACCGTACCTGATCCATTAGACACGTGCAATAATTCGTCTGACAATGATCAACATGCAAATGAGTATGATGACGAGGAGCGTGTTGCGCTAGCCAATTTAATTGCTACTTTACAAAACGATGTCAGAGAAAATAAAAAGAGTCAAAAGCAATTAAAGAAGGCAAACGCAACACTCACTCAAAATTTTGAAGAATGCAAAGCTGCTCTAATTAAGTCTAGTGAAACTATAGATAGCTATAGAGCGGAGCTTCTTCAGAAAACCAAAGAGCTTGAGGGGTACAAGGGTAGTACGTTAAAAAGTCAAAAGGACGATTTTGAAAACAAATATAATACAACTCTTGAGTAATTAGCCAAAGAGAAGCGTCAATATAATGTTTTCTTAATGGATGAACGTCAAAAAACGTACCTTGCCAATACCAAAGTTAATGAACTTGAACAAAAGCTCTCTATGACCACTACCGATTCTGCTAAAATTCTCGAGGATAAGAAACAAGAGGTAGATGCGTTAAAACAAGACTTCAAAAGTAAATATGATAAAGAAACCGAAAAAGTAACGAAACTAGAAGAACAAGTCGAATTTTTGAAGAAAGTTGTTTATAAAACGCATGATTCTATTCAATCCGTAAGAATTCTAGCACCTCCGTCGATGTTTAAGTGTCAAGCTAGCTTTGCAAGTCCTAAGTACCTTGCTAAAGATCAAGCTGCGAACCCATGTCTTTACCTTGATGAGACTGAAAGGACCGATCTTGATTGCATGCCTGTAAGTGCCGATAGTGAAGAGACTGCCCTTTGGGATGATGATAGTCAACCACTTGTCAATAAGGAGTTTGTGAAACCATATAATTATGCTTATGAGAATAGTCTTTATGGTCTTTTCAACAAACAAACTCAAAAACTCGTGAGGAAGTGTTTCTAGAATGCAAACAAAAGAGAATTCAATGGAAGAAAGCATTTGCCCCTAAGAAATCTAATGTTTACAAATACATAAACTACCTCCCTCTAGATGAATCTAAAAGGAAGAGTAGGAAAACATTAGGTATTCTTAAACACCACATAGATAATGTTAAATCTATTGTTGAAAGAGACTGGGCAAAACGTGAAAATGCTGAATGGACACGTCTGATTCCTCAAGATATTACCTTGCTTGTGAAAGAACTCTTAATTCCAAACACGGCGTTGATTAAAGAAACTGTTCTTCAACTTGAGGAGTTCATTCGGACTGAAATGTATGATGATTTAAAATACGTTGAATCTCTTGAGAAACACATTGATGATCTGCAAATGGAGAAGTCAGATTTCTCAGATGAATATGATTTACTCTTGCAAGAATGCGTTTCTAAAGATGTTATGTGTGCTTATTTTACATCTTGTGCTGATATTGATGAATATTCTGAAGTTGCATGCCAATATCTTGAAAAGATCAAAGAATGTGAACGTCTTGAAATTGAGCTTTCGAAACGTAAAGAAAATGTTGACAAAAAGGCTTTTGAGTTACTTCAACACAAAACTGATTTCCTTCAAAAACATTGTCATTCACTTGAACTTGCTTTGCAAAAAGAAGTTGGTAGTTTTCCACATGACAATAAATTGCAAGAAAAACTTTCCCAAACATTTCGAGAAATGAATGAACAAAATTTGGAAATTAAAGGGTTGAAAGCTCAATTACAAGACAGGGACAGAGCGATAGCAGAGTTGCAGAAACTCGTTGCTAAAATGGGTGGGAAAATCGTGGAACCTAGCATTAAGAAACCTGTTGTTCGACAACCCAATGCCTACAAGGATCCAAAGCTGTCTATCTTAGGAAAACCGACTCCGTTCTCCAATTCTTCTCATATGAAATCTAGGTTACCCCCTAAGACTGATGTGCAACCAATTGTTCCAAAACCATCCATATCACCCTATGTTCCTCCATTTAGAAAGCACGCTGTTGCTAAACCCAACCATGTGAATGCACCTAGCACCTCTAGGACTCCTCCAAAACGTGTGACAATCACGTCCACAAAGGAATCTGTAGGTTCAAATGACCTCGTTCATACCCATAATCTAGAGGATGCGAAACAAAAAGGGAAGATTCAGCAAGACAAACACATGTATGAAAAACCTAGTTCACCAAATCTCGCTAGAGTTCCACACACTCCTAATGGTAGTCAAACAAAACCTAGGATCCCTCTTCAGCAATCTAGGAATTGGAAACCATCCATGAATAGTCGTGTTTCAAACACTACGCCTGAACGATTTGGAAAACAAAGGAATACAAGTACTTTCGTGAATCCCAAATTCCCTGTATGTCCCACTTGCAAAAAGGGCATTCACAATGGAAATCATGACCATTGCATTTTGCAATACCTCTATGAGGTCAAATATCGTTCCTTTGAACGGAGATCGAATACAGAATCCCATAAGACACCAAGGAGATACAAACCCGTCGCAAAGAAAATCAACAACAACAAATCTGAAACATGGATTAAAAAAGGACTTAGTTTCTCTCCAAAGAAGTCTTCCGCTGTGCAAGAGAAAGCTACTCCTAAATCTAGTCTTCAGTGGAAACCAACGGGTCGAATCTTCACGGAAGTTGGTCTTAAGTGGATTCCTATAGAGAAGAGTGATGACACCTGCACCATCACTAATGCTACTGTTCTACACGCTGAAAAGGAATTTGTTACTCCTAATTCTAGTATTTGTGCAAACTCTTCTTCTGTGATTGCAGGTACAACAGCGGATTCTGAACCCACTTCCCCCTCTTCAAAGGGTTCCAATTCTGTACATTCGATATCACCTTCTTCTGCTGTACAAAAGTCTATTTTGGATTATTTTCAAAAAACTTGAGAAAAAAATATATAATAAAACGTAAATATCCATAGAAAAACAAAATAAAAAATGGAAAAACTTTCGAAATACCAAAAATATTCTTCTCGACATGTCTTTCAGTATCGATAATATGGACGTACCTAGAAATGTCGCTCAATAACAACACGGGTGTGTACATAAAGCTCGAATGAAAGTTGTAAATATTTTTCAAAACATGTCATTTCAATGATTTACAATTACCTCAGATTGTGACTCGTACTTCCAAGAAAGGAAAGTTGATCACGAATGATAACTTATCCTTAACAACGGGAAAATAAATTTTCTCGATCATGAGCTCTCATTAAAAACATTCAAAGTTTTTAAGCTCATGTAAACGACTTACAGTTAAATGTCAGACTGTAACTCGAACTTCAAATAAAGGAAAGTGTATCTTTAAAGATACCTTATCCTACCAAACGGGTAGAGCAATCTATCTTGGGTTGAGCTTGTCACAAAACATTCAACGTTTTGAGCTTAACACAATGACTTGTAATCACTTTCAGATTGCAACCCGGATCTAAATTCACGGGGGAGTGTACGCTTTTGTACTCTTACCCTTAGCAAAAGAAGTTAAATCTTCTTACACTTGAGTGGATTCGTCAAGACATTCAAAGTCTATGAACTCAAGTTTATGCTTTAGAAAAACCTTTTCGTCAAAAAGAATTGATTTTTCAAAAAGCGTTGAACACAATTTTTTCAAGAATTTCTCAATGATATTCAAAATCTTTCAAAAATTGTGTGTTCAACAACTCCTATCCTCAAAAGTTTAATGTGGATCAAATCCTCGTAATGACAATTCCATTGGATCAATTTTTGAGGGGGAGCAATTCAACTTCATGCAAAAGATTAACACATCTTTCTCCCGAAGATTTTCAAGACTATTTTTAAAAATATATTTTAATCAAATTTGGTATCTCTAATATCAAAAGATTTTATATATTAGAGATAGGGGAGAAAATGTGATTAAAATATGATCTTATATAAGACTCAAGCACTTTAACTCTTACCTACATGTGCGAAACACTTTCGATTATCGATGCACATGTGAAGGGGGAGCATTTCTGAAACGACAAAACTAGCAAGGTGTTAAATGTTTTTCAAACACTTTGTTAGAATTTAAAGTGGTTTTCATGGTTACGATCAAATACCCACAACATCTTTAATTCACGACGTTATTGGTGTCAAAAGGGTGGTTAGGTTTAAGTCCTATGATCCAACCAGAACCGGAGGGATCTTCCAAGGGACAATCCAATAGATGATTAGAAGTCCTTAGGAAAGATGGAATAGAATGTGAACGTAGCTGAATGCCGACTAAGTACTGATGATAGCACCGGAACAGTCACAACAAGGTGTTAGTAATGATGTCTTGGTAAGCATTGAAGTGGTTGAAGAATGAAAAAGAAATGTAAGGATAAAGGGTGTAAACAAAGAAGCCCTCCATACAACTTACGCAGAAACCGGGTCAACACATCATGAAGACAACTCATCATGGACCCAGTGATGTGAAGCACAACCCTTTCCTAGCTACTCAGGCTTCTCTCAAAAGAAGTTTGTTTTATTGTCACGGAGTTCAACACGACTTCTATTGACTTTCTCACTCCGAGATAGTTGATATTGAATAGGTGGCATCTGCTCCAGCCTCCGATCACTAAAAGTGCACAAATCGAGTCTAGAGCCAAGAGATCAATCAAATCTCGTTAGGACACACGGATGAAGATCAAGAGAGTCCTACGCTATATCCTTGTGATATTGCTAGAACACTCAGAGTAATACTACTTAGTATTCACAATGATGAGTGGAAATCCTTCCAGTGTTAACATCAAACAGCACTGCGGTAGGTCATGTGTAAGATTCTTTATGAATTGAACATATGTAAAACTGAAAAGCAACAGTGGTTTGTTTCTGAATTGATTTAAACTCGTTTCAGGTTTCTACGCAATATCTTTATGGTCTTGCCAGAACATTCAGAGTGATATTCATTAATATTCACAGTGACGAATGGAAATCCTTCTAGCGTCAACATCAAACAGCGCTACGGTAGGTGACTTGTGAGATTCTTATGAATCAAACTTGTGTCAACTGGAAAGCAACAATGGTAAGATTCTTAAAGAATCAAACTTGTTCCAGGAATTTGAATTGACGACTTTAATCAAGCGGATATTCATCCAATTGATTCACTCTTTATGTTCGTAGTCTTGCTTTGAGACGGTCGAGTAAAGAGAACGGCTAGTACAACCGCGAAACCCCGTCAAATAGATTCTTAATTGAATCTACCTAATCACAGGTGCGGTATTTAATATCGTATAACGGTCTTCACCGACCAGAGGTAAAACGCTACCGATTTAGGACGAATGTCAAAGCCATTCAGTCTGTGTCTATGCTTTGTCTCGAGAAGGTGGCGTCACGGTGTACTCAGCAAAGTCAAAGATTCAAAACCACATGTTCATACCCAAAGACCTATTCAACAATTAATAGAAAACACCCATCTTTTCTACCACTTAATTACAATAATAACCGAGCCAAAACGTGTATTTTATGTCTTTTATGTCGGAATTATGTGTGGTTTGTGTTTTTGTTGTGATTTAGGACGAAAAGTTGAAAAGTGGAGAAAACACGGGAATTCACGGGCATTTACGGACTTTTAGTGAAGAAAAAGATGAAAGACGAAGTCAAGAAGTCAATAGTGCAAAAAGAACGGAAGTCCAAGACCAATTCTGAAGATTTATCGAAAAAAAAGTCAAAAGACGGAAGTTTACTTAAAGCCGAGGAACTCAAGTCTTATTTATCGAAGAATTAAAAGACGAGTCCAAAGAAATCCCGAGCCAAAAGTCATCAAAGTCCAAGATTAACAAAAAGATTAAGAAGGAAGGACTTAAGGGCGCAATTAAGAAGAAAGGAAGGAGGGGAGGAAGCTTCCTCTAACCATCCCCCTAATCACCTATAAATACTTCTCATTTTCATTTCATTTAGTTTTGTTGACTAATCGTGACAATTAGTTCTTTCACCTTTACTTTTATGCACATTTAATTACTTGCACATTTAATTACATGTCTTGCACCTTTAATTACCATTTAATTTCAAGTAAGTTTTTCTTTTAATTCTCGCACCTTTACTTTATCTTGTTGATCTCATTCTACCTTTCTTTAATCTTTGATTTATATGCTTTTCGTCTTGTTTATTTGTTTAAAGATTTCATTTTTATGCTTTTGATTGTTTAAATCATTGATTCTTATAGCTTATTTGTTTTAATCTTTAAGTTTTTAAAGTTTTTATAAAATTTATTTTTGTTTAAAAGTGTTTTTCGTTAAGCTTTTCCATTTCGTGTTTTAGAAGTCTTAAAATTTCAGTTTAGTAGCTTATTTTCATACGGTTTACCTTAGAAAATTAGACTTGTGCTTATTAGAATCATAGCTTATTTGTTTAGCTTAATTTGTAATTTTCCTTCGTATTCCGATTGGTAAAATCGGAAAGGGGTTTATCTATTCCGACCATAGCTACATTGCTTGGTCGGAAAAGGGTTTCAGTATTCCGATTGGTGGCTTGGTATTCCGATCAGGGGAGGTTAGGTTATTCCGATCAGGTAAGAGTGACAACTTTCCGATTGGTGCTCCTTTCCACATTCCGATCGAGGTGTTTGTTTGGACATTCCGATTAGGTAAGGTGACATATTCCGATCAGTGGGGTTCCGATCAACATTCCGACCAGGTCTTTTCCATATTCCGATCAAGAGGTAAGTTTATATTCCGATCGAGGTTTGTCTGGATATTCCGATCTGGGGTAAGTGACATATTCCGATTGGTTTTCCGATCAATATTCCGATTTGGGTGTAAGCTAACATTCCGATCAAGGTAAGATCGGAATATATTCCGATTGGGAGGTTTTTCACTTATTTTGTCTTGTTTAATTTTAAGTTGTTATTTTAATTCTTGTCTAATATTAATTCTCGTCACGCTTTTTTTTTTAGTGATTTAGTTAGTTTACTTTCTGTCACGTTTTTAAATAGTGCACATTTAAGTTTTAATTAAGTTTAGTTTTATTTTAACGCCTTCTACTTTAATTTTTTTTTGTACTTTTACTATACTACAACGACACCTTTTGTTTCACCAAAATAAAACTGAGTCACACATTAAACACAAGTTTTTCAATTCGAAGAGATTGGTACAACGATAATTTTTAACCTGAGTAAAATCCAGTTATTAAATGGCGCCGCTGCCGGCTCTTTTCGTAAAGATTAACGGTTTTCTGTGAGAGACGCGTTGCTTTTTGGGATCCGTTCACTTGTGAGCGTTATTTTCTTGCATAAAAAATTCAAAAAACCATAAAAATTAAAAATTGTTAAAAATCAATAAAAATTAAAATTTTCAAAAATCCAAAATGATTTTATCTTTATTGTGTATATATATTGTCTTTGTGTTTGGTTTCTTTTTCTTTTGCATTTTCAGGTGTATGCGTACTAGATCTTCTAATTATCAAGAGCCCGAGACTCAAGAAGATTTAAGTATGTCAGGTGTTAACAACAATAATCCACCGCACCTTAATAATAACAACAACAATGTTCTTCCACAGCCCGATCTTCGGACCATGGAGGAGCTTTGTCAACCTACAATGTTTGGACGAGGAGGACCGATTGCGCCGATGCAAATCAACGCTCCTGAGTTTTCGTTGAAGCACCACATGATTCAGCAAGTGCAAACTAACCCATTCCGTGGATTGCCTGATGATGATGCCAACAAACACCTCGACAAATTCATTACAATCACCCAAAGCATGAAGTTGGCTGGTGCCACAATGGATGAACTTCGCCTACAACTCTTTCCACATACCTTATTACATCATGCCGAGAAATGGTTTGATCGTCTCCCGAAGAATTCTATTCACACTTGGGATGACATGACTCAACGCTTTTTGTCCCGCTACTTTCCACCATCCATGGTCACGAGCCTTCGCAATCAAATCAGCGGTTTCATGCAAGACCCTGATGAATCTCTTTTTGATGCTTGGGAGAGATATAATGTCTTGATCGATAGATGTCCAAACCACAACATGCTACCTGTGACCTTAATTGATTCTTTCTACAACGGTTTGACTTTTCGAGATCGTGATACGATCAATGCAGCCGCCGGTGGCACATTCATGAAACGGAGACCCGAGGAGTGTAGAGAGCTTATTGAAAACATGACTACTCACCACAAAAACTGGGATTCCTCCGCTTCTTCAAGGAACCACCCGAGAGTCAATTTTTCCTCCACTTCAGCAAACCCTGATATGACCGAACTCACCCGTGTGCTGACTGAAATGAGCAGAAGTATGCAACTCTTGGCTTCAAACCAACAACAACAAGTTAAAGCTGTTGCTACTCCTTGTGAAACATGCGGCGGTCCTCACTCATACACCGATTGTCCTTCGACTCAAGGAAATCTGGAAAATGTGTATGCAGCTTATGGTAATTATTCACCGGAAAATTACCAAGCTCGACCTCAAGGGGATAGAAATCTGCTGAGTTACCGATCAAACAACTACCTTTCACCCGGTTTTTCTCCTCAAAACCAAAACCCCGCCAACAACTACAATAGAAGCAACCAAATCCCACCAAGAGCTTCTAATCCTTATCACCCACCCGCCCAACAAACCCCACCCAGTAATCCGGATGTTGAGGCCATCATGAGAACCCAAGGTGAGCAAATCAAGAATCTGCAGAGCCAAATTATCAATCTTAAAGGAGATATTACCAAGCAAGGAAATGAGATTAGATCCGAGCTTCGAGATAATATTCAATCCTCCTTCAGCAATCAAACCAATGATTTGAAGAATATGCATGCTAGTTTATTGCCCGCCGCTCAACCTTCTTCTTCGAGTTCTCTACCTTCAAACACCGTCACTAATCCGCGAGCCAATGTGAGTGCTATTACTACCCGTAGTGGAGTCACCATCGTAGGACCACCAATCCCACCACCATTTATCCCTACTCCTCCTACACCTAGTATTAGTGCACCATTACCGTCTCCGCCTCGACGTGATGAAGTTCCCACGAATGACCCTTCAACATCTCAACCTTTACCTACACCTGCACCTTCACCACCCAAACCCAATATCCCTTATCCCTCTCGTTTAGGCAAGACCAAAATGCTAACTAAGGAGGACTCCGAAGTGACACGCTATGTGAAGATGATTTCTCAAATGAACTTCAACATTAGCTTTCTTGAAGCACTTGTCCACATGCCCAAATTTGTTAAAGCATTTAAGGAATTGCTTAACAAGAAGGAGAAGCTGACTGAACTCGCCAACACACGATTAAATGAAAACTGCTCTGCAGTTATTCTTAAAGAACTTCCGGAAAAGCTTGGAAATCCCGGTCGGTTCGTGTTGCCTTGCGTGTTCAACAAAACTGAAGAATTTACTGCCCTTGCTGATCTCGGGGCCAGTATTAATCTGATGCGATTAAGTGTTTGGAAAACACTATCATTGCCCGACCTTACTCCAACAAAGATGACTCTTGAACTTGCTAATCGCACTCTCGCTTACCCCGTTGGTATAGCCGAAGACGTGTTCATTAAAGTTGGCACATTTACTCTCCCGGTCGATTTTGTCGTAGTTGATTATGAAATGGACCCTCGTATTCCTTTAATACTTGGTCGGCCATTCTTGAGAACCGGACGAGCTTTAGTGGATGTGCCGAAGGTGAGTTAATCTTAAGAGTCGGGGATGATGCACAAGTTTTCAAAATGGGGAAGCTTACCAGTACAACCTTTGGAGGCCGTGAATCAGTGAATATGATTAATGTGCTCGATGACTTTACCGTCTACGACAATCCTCTATTCGACTCTTGCATCGATAATCCACTTTTTCAAGATGATGTGGATGATTCTCGCCCCAATTTGGACCCTTCTCCCATTTATGATTCTCCACCGGTCTTTGATGCTTATGATGATGATTCTAGCTCAGACTCGGATGATTATGATGAACTTACTTCTGAGTATCCCGATCTGCCCACGTATGATGATTTCGATGAGGCTGATACTCTTTCGAGCGATTCTTCACATGATGAAGATCCTCCGCCATCACTCGATCCTACTTTGGACGATTACTCATTTGAGGAAGATTTCTCTACGTTTCTCAACACTTACTTCCCTCATGAGAGTGATGCACCTCCTTTGGACTTTGAAGATTGTCGTCTTGATCCTACTTTGGATTTGAAGCACATTCTTTCAAAGGAGAAGAAACCGGCCGACACCGAAATCCGCAGCACGTATGAGTTAACACCTCTTTGTCCCCCTTCTGAGGACGAGGTTGTGCTTCTTCGCGGATCTTCTTGACACTCTGCTGAGCCTGAGTGCTATTTTCCCTTAAAGGAAAAGGTGTTCGACCTCGGTATTGAAATCTTTAAGCCATCTCAGTATCCACCTAATGAAATAAAAGGAAAAATCTTTGGAAATTTTGAAGACATGCTTGCACCACTTCATCCTTGCTTCCCCCGTGCTCCATCGCTGCTTAAGGGAACGTTGCCTACTCTTCTTTGGCTTGCCTTGTACCCCTTTAGCTTGTGCTATTTGATGGACGAAAACTATGTCTTTGATCCCGGTGGATATGTTTCATGCTTCTTCCGTTGATGATCAAGGTCGAGTCAGGCTAATGACTCGGTTAATAAAAATCAAGCGCTTCTTGGGAGGCAACCCATGCATCTATCTTTTTGCTTTCTTTATCATAAGTGTAGGGGAGACCCGTTGGTGTTTTCTCTCTCCCATCTTCTACTAATCAGGGATTCGAGCGCTCAATGTTCCACTCTTGATGATTCTTGACGACCCGTGATTCCATGTCTCCATTATCCCGGTTCTATCCTAAACTCTTTTCGATTCACTATTTTATATTTCTCAATATTAAAATAGGAATCTCGTTAGTTGTCCTTTCCTTAGCGAGATTTAAACAACGTGCACAATGTCCTAAGTGTAGGGGAGTTTACTCCCACACGCTTAAACATTGAGGACAATGTTTATATTAAGTGTAGGGGGACTTCTATCGAAGTTAAGTGGCTATTTTCCTTGTATTTGTCCTCATTTTAACCGGAAAAATCAATTTTTCGACATTTTTCAAAATTTTTGATCTATTTTGGCCTATTAGTTTTTATCTTTGTATAGTTATTTTCTTCCTTTGCTAGAATAAATCTTTGAATAAGTGGTTTTTATTTTCAAACGTTGTGAATCTTTTGACTCAACCCGAGTTTACTTATCTAAGTTTGCTCTAGCTAGTATCCTTAACGTGTTTAAGTCAAGTTTTGCTAGGCTTTTATATAGGGAGCTATAAAACGCGAAAGTCTTAACTCTCACGGGTTAAGAACAAGAACTTTTCGCAAGTTCCTATAATTGATCCTAGAGAGTCGTTTATCAAGGGAACTTTAAAACGCGATTTCTAAACTTGAAAAAGTCTAAGAATTTGCAAGATCCTATAGGCGACTCGAAAACCCAAAACTTTGATTTAATAGGCTAAGCATCCACGAGTCTCATTCTTTGAGATTTTAAACTGTGGAGAACGAGAGATGATAGAGCCAATTATAA
Source organism: Glebionis coronaria (assembly GCA_025667525.1). Taxonomy (NCBI): domain Eukaryota; kingdom Viridiplantae; phylum Streptophyta; class Magnoliopsida; order Asterales; family Asteraceae; genus Glebionis; species Glebionis coronaria. Next base: position 179,420,689 of record CM046874.1, read on the forward strand.
GTCCGGTATTCTTTCGTGAATTTATGTGAGTTAATTATAAGCCTATTCTCCCATCGCTTGCTAAATAATTTATCTGCTAATAAATAAGGTTGTACGATTTGAAAAGTTACTTAGCTTCTAGCCCAAGATCGTTTAAAAGTTGCTCGGTATGGATTAGAGTTCATAGCCAAGGCATAACTTATTGAAGCGGGATGCGAAGATTGGCGAGTCCGAAAAGGACCTAACAAGGCATGAGGGCTATATTTTGTTGCTAAAGATCCAAAGTGATGTGAAGAATCATTTATCGAAAATCAATATGAAGGATCGAGACACACGACGAAAAGCAAATACTCCCCAAAAGTCATGGAGAAGTGCATCCGAAAAGACCCTAACAAGGTATGAGGATAAATAGATCCAAGTCATAAAAGGAGGCGGATTGTGGTATATCAAAGTCCAAAATAAAGATTGGAGAAAAATGAAGAAGTCGTGGTCCAAGTATGAATCTCTCAAAAACTTCAAGTGAAGAAATTCCTATATGAAGAGAAGACCATTATTTCATGAACGTCTCTCAAGGTTTGAAGTATGAAGTCACTGCCAAATATCGGTCCGAGAAAGGTCTCAAATCGCGAAGCGAGTTATGCCAAGATATGAACTTTATGAGGTCCCGAGAAGCAGTTTTAAAAGATATTGTCCTTTAGCTAACTATTGATTAAATCGTTCACTTTATTTTCAGACTAAATAACTATCGAAATAAGTCAAAAATGCATCCTCGTGATCATTCAAGACAATAATAAAATATAAGAGATACACCTAGGAATAAGGGAGTCTAAGTGAATAATTGGCCCACATGAGTTCGTGTTAGTTTACTAACTTATAATAACAATGATCTCGTTTTTAAGCTTGGTTTGGAGAAAGTGAAAACTTGAGGATGATGATTATTCAGGACATTTCCAAAACCCAAGGTATGTTTTTGATTTCTTTACTTTTAATGTTTATAATTTTCTATCTCTTTAATAAAGGCCAACGTGGATTGATTATGATGAAAAATGTAAACTTGCTTTGTAACTAATGCATTGCATGAGGACATTGCAATGGTCAAGTGTAGGGGATTTGATAGGTGTGAAAACACCCATCTTTTCTACCACTTAATTACAATAATAACCGAGCCAAAACGTGTATTTTATGTCTTTTATGTCGGAATTATGCGTGGTTTGTGTTTTTGTTGTGTTTTAGGACGAAAAGGTGAAAAGTGGAGAAAACACGGGAATTCACGGGCATTTACGGACTTTTAGTGAAGAAAAAGATGAAAGACGAAGTCAAGAAGTCAATAGTGCAAAAAGAACGGAAGTCCAAGACCAATTCTGAAGATTTATCGAAGAAAAAGTCAAAAGACGGAAGTTTACTTAAAGCCGAGGAACTCAAGTCTTATTTATCGAATAATTAAAAGACGAGTCCAAAGAAATCCCGAGCCAAAAGTCATCAAAGTCCAAGATTAACAAAAAGATTAAGAAGGAAGGACTTAAGGGCGCAATTAAGAAGAAAGGAAGGAGGGGAGGAAGCTTCCTCTAACCATCCCCCTAATCACCTATAAATACTTCTCATTTTCATTTCATTTAGTTTTGTTGACTAATCGTGACAATTAGTTCTTCCACCTTTACTTTTATGCACATTTAATTACTTGCACATTTAATTACATGTCTTGCACCTTTAATTACCATTTAATTTCAAGTAAGTTTTTCTTTTAATTCTCGCACCTTTACTTTATCTTGTTGATCTCATTCTACCTTTCTTTAATCTTTGATTTATATGCTTTTCGTCTTGTTTATTTGTTTAAAGATTTCATTTTTATGCTTTTGATTGTTTTAAATCATTGATTCTTATAGCTTATTTGTTTTAATCTTTAAGTTTTTAAAGTTTTTATAAAAGTTATTTTTGTTTAAAAGTGTTTTTCGTTAAGCTTTTCCATTTCGTGTTTTAGAAGTCTTAAAATTTCAGTTTAGTAGCTTATTTTCATACGGTTTACCTTAGAAAATTAGACTTGTGCTTATTAGAATCATAGCTTATTTGTTTAGCTTAATTTGTACTTTTTCCTTCGTATTCCGATTGGTAAAATCGGAAAGGGGTTTATCTATTCCAACCATAGCTACATTGCTTGGTCGGAAAAGGGTTTCAGTATTCCGATTGGTGGATTGGTATTCCGATCAGGGGAGGTTAGGTTATTCCGATCAGGTAAGAGTGACAGCTTTCCGATTGGTGCTCCTTTCCACATTCCGATCGAGGTGTTTGTTTGGACATTCCGATTAGGTCAGGTGACATATTCCGATCAGTGGGGTTCCGATCAACATTCCGACCAGGTCTTTTCCATATTCCGATCAAGAGGTAAGTTTATATTCCGATCGAGGTTTGTCTGGATATTCCGATCTGGGGTAAGTGACATATTCTGATTGGTTTTCCGATCAATATTCCGATTTGGGTGTAAGCTAACATTCCGATCAAGGTAAGATCGGAATATATTCCGATTGGGAGGTTTTCACTTATTTTTTCTTGTTTAATTTTAAGTTGTTATTTTAATTCTTGTCTAATTTTAATTCTCGTCACGCTTTTATTTTTAGTCATTTAGTTAGTTTACTTTCTGTCACGTTTTTAAATAGTGCACATTTAAGTTTTAATTAAGTTTAGTTTTATTTTAACGCCTTCTACTTTAATTGTTTTTTTTGTACTTTTACTATACTACAACGACACCTTTTTGTTTCACCAAAATAAAACTGAGTCACACATTAAACACAAGTTTTTCAATTCGAAGAGATTGGTACAACGATAATTTTTAACCTGAGTAAAATCGAGTTATTAGTGAGCATGTGGATAAAGACACAAGATCGCAAGATGGCAAAGTCAAGTCAAAAATGATTTGAAGATCTCAAGATAAAAGACTAAGTCGAAAGAGAACGACAAAGGCTCAAAGATCACAGCATGAAGGAACAAAACTACTGTTACACGTTCAAGACTCATTTATGACGAGATTCGTAATCTACATTGATCTCCAAACATCAAAAGGGTATGACCTCACATTGGGGGAGATTGTTAGCCTCAAAATATTGAGTCAAACAAGAATGCTCGGTCATAGGTTATTATTGTAACATTAGTTAGAACGTTGTAATATGTAGTTAATTAGTCGTGGTTTACGGGCTTGGATTTAAACTAATTAAAGTCCAAAAGACAAGCCCGGTCCAATATATAGCCCATTAAAGCCCGCATGTGGGTGGACTATATATACTACCCTCCTAGCATGTTAGGAGGGTTGGTTGTTCATTTTTCTCACTTCTAATCTAATACTCCCAAAGTTAATCATCTCTCTCTCTACTTTCTCTCTCTAGGAATCCATCTCTTCTTCATATATTTTCTTTCTTTCTTCCTTGCTTAATCATCACAAATATATGGGACAACAATATCCAAAACAATTAAAATGAGAAGATAGTCCCAAATGAATGTTATCTCAAATACAATAAAAAACAAAAGTTGTAATTGAAAGACTGATAGCAAGATTAAAATTAACTAAGATAACCAAACTTTAGAGATACAAAACAACTGAACAATCTAACCCTAGCGTTGACCAGACAAGAGATCATTATAGATGCAATATTTAAGAATAAAAAAATGTCCATAATCGCCCATGAAGAATAATCAGATTGACAAACAGCTCCAACGCATATGGTTAGTATATAAAAGTTACACAACACCTCTTACACTTATAAGCTTGAACCAAAACTAAAACATAACTCCCAACATCCTCCCCAAGCTTATAAACTAAAGAGATTTTTTATAGTTAGATTTAGACACAATATATTATGTTGTGCATAACCAAAACCTGTAGTAAGTAGGGGCAGAGCCATGTTCATTATAGGGGGCAACTGCCTCCAATGGCTTCTTTAATAATCTCAAATTTTAATGTTAATTTTTGACCTTTGATCGTGGTTCCCTCAATTAAAAATTGAAAATTCCCTCAACGCTAGGAAAAAAAGAGAAGAAAAAGTTGGGTTTACGATGTTATTTTAGATGGAAGGTGATGCAGGCAGGTTAGGGAAGAAGATGAATTACTTTTAGATACGTGTAACTCTACTTTCAAAATATATCTAGGAATATGTGAAACAGTTTATTTACCTTTTCACCTATTATTTTTTTTCAAAAAAACCTTCAGCTAAACTTATAATATACTTTTAAAAAAAACAGGCCTATATAGCTCAAAATATAGTACTAGTAATGTATATTTTTTTAAATAATCTTGTTACTTGTAGTGTAGACTGTAAACAATGAAATACAAAATAACAATAATCGATGAGGGTATATACGGGTTTATACTTAACCTAATTGTTTACTTTTGCAAGTTGCTAATATTTGTTTGGGCTATTTTCTCGTTGAAATATTAGTTGTGATTTGATTTCGTTTTCTTTCAATCTAATGTTATTTCGGTTTTAGGCTGCTTGGTTTTTTGCTTCATTTTGTTGCTAATTAGAAGGTCCGAACATGTTTTGTCGAAGTTTTTGTATGTAATGCCCTATAGGTAAAAAAATTGCCCCCGGTGATCTAATTTCCTGGCTCCGCCACTGGTAGTAAGTATATTAAAAATTGATTCTTAGAGTCAACATTGTTAGTTATAATAATCTATGTAGATATCACTTCCCTTATTAAGTGAACATCTAAATCCAAAATGTTTAGTTTTTTCATGCATTAATAGACTGGCAACTATTATCACAATATAGAGAAACATACAATATTTTTAACATTTAGATCCTTTAAAACTTTGATCAACCATATTAGCTCATAAGTGGCAGAAGCCACAGATATATACTTTAGTTCTACAGAGGATCTAAACAAAGTAGTTTTCTTCTTACTTTTTCAAGATACTAAACCACCAATATAAAATATAAAAACCTATGACTCATCTCATAGTCATCTTACACTTAGCCCAATTAGAATCGATATAAGCACTCAAAGTTCTACAACTAGACTTGGTATATAAAATACCTTCACCAGGCCAAGGGCAGATCTAGCTCGGACGCAGGGTATGCATGTACATACCCTGTCTAAATTTCTATTATTGTAAAGCAAATTTGATTTTTAAGGCAGTTAGTATAAAAGACGCTATTAATTGATGAGTGCATACCCTCTGAAATACTTGAAAGATATGAGTGCATATCCAAAAACCTAAAAAGATGAAGAAAAAAAGAAGACTAGTAATAAAAACAGACTAGTATTTTGAGCAGGTTGTCGATGATGTGTGGAGAAAGAGGTTAAACAGTGAAAGAAATGAGGTATTATATGATTTGTATCTTTTTCGGCTATCTAAACCCAGCCATCTTAATCACAACTTATGTAGTAGTACCAAGTAACTTCTATCATGTTATAATTACACAGTCTTTTAACATTTTCTTTCCAATGTAGTACTAGGAAATGTTTATTTAAATGTTTCTAAAGTTTGTTGTTTATAGATTTTTAGATGTGAAATTGTATTACGTAAAAAATACCGAGCAATCATTTATTTAGTTTTTTGTACTTGTTATTAATGACAATTATTTACAGTACGTATTAAGACACAACCATGTAGCGTAATCCCTTATTTCAAAATATATTCTAAAAATCACTTTCATCTTATTAGATTACTACCAAAACGACTAATTCTAATTAGTACGCTAGTACCCGAAAACTAATTCAGTCTCGTATAACCCAAACCGAATCCAAAAAATGAAATAATCACTCTCAACCCGCATCTTTAAAAACCCAACCCGAAAAATGTAACTCGAAGAATCAAATTTTTAATGACTCCACTTAGTTCATAACCTATTTTGAAATCCTAGATCCGCCACTGTACCACGTGCTGACTTAAGATATGTAAGTACTCTTAAAGCAACCTTAAACTGAGATTGAATAGGGGAATGCATATCTTGACTAAAACAATGAACTAAATATGATATATCTAGCATAGTCTTATACAGATTATCAGTTTACCCACAAGTGATTGATAAACAATGATGTTTTTAAGAAATTTATCATCATCAGAGTTATACATGTTTATAAGGTAAAATCCTATATTCATGCACCAACTCTATACAATACATTCTTTGGTGAAGGCATAAACCAATGAAATGGAAAACCAAAAACGGGGAAATAGAGGTAACTAATCCTAACTAAAAATCCATAGTTTGTTTTTTAGTCTTTTGAAAGCTGAGAATTCCGGGTTGGTTTCGGTGTCTACCAAACTGCATTTAAAACCAAGCAGACTAAAATTTAAGACTAACATTGGGTTTAAGATATAATATAATAAATTTTGACCTGTGAACTTAACGTATATGTATATATAATTATATATGTTGGTTGATATAATTATACAAGAGTTAAAAACCCGTGCTTCGCTACGTGGGTTTATCGTTCTTCTAGCAATTTTGTCGATCTGTCGCTTCAGTTTTGCTCCCTCTGTTCCTTTACTCGACATTCACATCTCCATACAGAAAATCTGTTGGTAGAAGTTGTATTCATTTTGAGCTTAACGGTGCTCCAGTTTCTATGGGTCACTCGATTGCTATAACATAATTTGAAACCAAAAATGCATAGGTTACCACATAAGAACTACTTTTTTTTGCATACAAGATTACAGAAAAAACCACTATAACGAAACGAATAAACAGTATGTTCCGTTTTCGTGTTTTGTATAATAAGTTGCTGTTTTGACTGTCTATAAAAACTGAATATCTGATAATTTAATTTTCACTCTTTCAAACAAAAGCAAATTAAGAGTGAAATATGACTGCACATCCAATCAGATGTCAACAACAATGTTAAACACTTGCCAGTTAAACACTTTTTGCATCTCCTAAATAAAGCAATGAAAGATGCTACTCCAAAATAAAGCTAGAGGGTATATAACGAAGAAGTGTCCTAATGAGAAAATTTTTATGTAGGAAAGCCAAATTTCATATAAAGTATAACTGAACATAAGAAGGCTAGGATTAATCATTAGAAAAAAGCATACACATAACTTTTATATTATTTCTACTAACCAATTGATATATTATTTGAAACTAAAAGCCACATTTTCAAATTTATTGAACGGAGACCCACATTATGTAAAATTCGTTGGCTTCATAAAAATGAATTTGGAGTAAAAATTTTGGCTCACATTTGCAATTTTAGTGTAGAAGTATGAGTAGCCATGTGTATATCAAGTACCTAATATGGTGCCATTAGCAACTATCTGTGGAGAGAGCTTACTCAAAAATTTAAAATGCATTACATGCATTGTTTGTCTATTACCGAAAAACAAATGAGGACGAAACCTACTTACCCGTGGGCCTTATAACCTATATCAAGATCACAAAGAAGTGATAAGTTTACTAAATGCAAATTCAAAGGCAAATGGCTACAAATTTACAAATTAACTCTGAAAATATAACCCACTTATATTTGTGCACATAGTTTATCTAGCCTACGACAATTATGCGTAGTTGTACAGTGTAGGCCTGCTGTATTTGGCCCATTTCTTGATATTTAACCCTGTGATTTTACAACTAAACAGTAAAAATTATCAGTCAAATTGACTAAAAGTGAACAACTTTAATTTGATTTTCACATAAGGAACTTTTATGCCCCATAAGAAAGAAGGCATAACATAAAAGGTAAGGGCAACATTCTATAAATTTGCTAGTTACATTTTTTTAATAAGAACGATACTACAATTTAGTCAACAATTTATGTTGTCCACCTTAGCACCTACAGTTAAACATTACTCTTGTCATTCTACTTTATTTTGTATTATTCACCTAAATATAAACAAAATTATCTTACCGTATTGTCCCTTAGGGTATGTTTGGTACCAAGCGTTTAAGAGCGTTTTGGAGCAACTAGCGGCAAGCGACTAGCAGTTTAAATATAATACTTGTTTGGTAAAGAGCGACTAGCGGTTGAATTATGTGTAACTGCTCTTACTCAAAATGCTTTAACAACAAGCATTTTGATCTAACCGCTAGCGTTTTGATTTTTAAATTACATATATGTCCCTTTTCTTTATTTAAAGAACATTTATATTAATATGTACATGTCCTTCTAAGTAATTTTACAGTGTATAATTACTGTTACTGCTATGTTTACCAAACACTTTATTTAACAAACAGCTACTGCTTACTGCTCCTACTAACTGCTACTGCTTACTGCTTATTGCTTCTGCTCATACAATTGCTTACTGCTACGTGTTACCAAACACAGCCTGGACATCAATTTCCTGCAAACTTTAGCTATCTGCAAATGTTGTTGCAATTGATCATATAATTACATCTAAAGAAACAATGAATTGACTGAACCATTTTGCCAATGTGAGTAAATTAATTTCTGCTCGTTCAGTATGTGTTGGTTAACATAATAGATAATTTGATACTTGTAATGATCTTTTTACAGCGTGTGAAACTACATCAACTGCGAAAAACACAAAGGCGCTATTAAAGACTTCTAACAACTGAATTTAGGAATGAGTACACGCAAATCAAAAAGATGCTAGTATTACCTAATTAATCTCTGTTTCGCTTCATGTGTAGCAAAAAAAACTCAGAATCCGGATTCTTAAAGTCCCCTAGAGACGTTCTAATAGTATCATCATAGCCACGTAAAAAGACTGTAATCTCTGAATACGCAAGTGGTATACTGTTTGTAACAGGTTTAATCCCTCAAATTGATCAGGTAGTGAATCAATGAATTAAAGTATTAGAAAGTAGTTAGCGTAAACCATAAGTACACAAACCTTCATTAGAGATGGCTTCCACTGATGCTTAGTGCCTACCCGCCTCTCGTTTCTTTTTCGACTTGCGCAGCAAACACCACTAACTGGCCGGACATATAAGTTGCAAAAACAATAAAGTGTTCTATTATATTTAGGCTCAGATAAATTGGGGACAAGTTGGTGATTGTCGCCTGTTAGTGTTAGAGATTCAGATAGAGGAATGCAAACTAGCAAACTGCTCTATCAGCGGAAAGAGAGAGCCAATACATGACAGGGGGGAGAAGGTCGTCGTGGCTGCAAACTTGGCAAGCTTGTCCTGCGAGGCGGCGCATAATCCAGATTCTTAAAGTCCCGTTAGGGACGTTCAAATATTATCATCATATCCATATAAAAGTATAAAACCATTGTAACCTCTGAACACACAACTCATATATTGTTTGTAACAGGGTTAGTCCCTCAAACGGATCAGGTAGTGAGTCAATGAATTAGGCACCTAAACAAAGAGATGACTCGATAGGGGCAAAAAAGTCAGTTAATGTTCATATACACAACTCATTAATAAAAAAATGGATTGAAAAAATAATAAACAAATCAGTAGCTGTTCATAACATACACATAATATGTATGATAAACTATAAATAGTTATAATGTTATAATTGTGAGTGCCTTCTCATAACACATAGATACTCTGTATAGTAATCCGACCGTCACTAACCCGTCTAAATCCGGGGGTAAAGATCCTGCTCAAAGCAAACCGTCATCACTGTGCACCTCATAAAAAGACAGGCTCAGGTAAACCACATGCAGTCACACTAAGGTAGGCTCAAGAAAGGCACATTCAAGCAAGAAGCGGATACGCCCGTCATGGCTGCATCCGTAAAGTCTTCCTAGCCAAGATGCGGGCGTTTTCAATTTTACAGGGGCCCGTTGTCGATCATCATAGCCAATAAACTTATCGGGTCATGTATTGAGCATCATAGGCAACAAAGCACAACCAAGTTACTGTTCATAACACGCATAGGATGTATATGATAAACTAATCTGTGTTACAGTTACACACTATGTATGGTAATCCGACCGTAACCAACCCTACCAAAGCCAGGGGCAACGATCTTGGTCAGAGCAAACCATCGTCACCTTCCGCCCCATAAAAACTGCTGCTTAGATAAACCGCAATCAACCATAGCTTGACCGTCGTCAACGCATCAAAGACCGAGTGCGACAAATTGTGTTTAAAATTTTTACAGCACCATTATAACATATGTTAGTTTATCATAGACAGTGTGTGTCTTCAAGAAGCAGACGTCCACATTTAAATTAAGGGACGCTAAACTGATAACACTCTCTTGTATTCTATATTAACCAAAATAAGAAGCAACAAAAGTAATAACAACCAATAGCAAAGCCAATATTGAGGCCAACCACCGTAACAATAAAGGACAGCAGTTCATAGAAAGGTAAACTAAGATTAGGTTGAACTAAAACAACAATAACCAACAGCAAAACCAACATTTGGGGCAATCACCCAAACAATAAGGCATTACAACAGTATGAATCCAAATCACAACGTGTATTAGTTTATCATAGGGCTGAGCATCGGTCCAGGACCGGACCGGACCGGCCAAGACCGGACCGGACCGAGGACCGAAATGGTCCGAAACCCCGGACCGAGACCGGACCGAAATAGTCCGGTCCGGTCCGGGTCGGTCCGGTCCGGTTCGGTCCTCGGTCCGGTCCGGTCCTAATAGGCAAAATTGATAAGGTTTTTCGTAAGACCGAATCGGACCGGACCGGACCGACCGGACCGAGGACCGAATTTGTCCAAAACCCCGGACCGAGGACCGGACCGAAATTGTACGGTCCGGTCCGGTTCGGTCCGGTCCGGTCCGGTTTTCCGGTCCGGGTCGGTTTTGGGTCTGCCATGCTCAGCCCTAGTTTATCATACACATCATGTGTCTGTTATGAACAATATTTCCAACTTTTTTTTTGTTAATTCATTTCTATCAATCAAATATGAATGAAAAACACCAAAAAAGTAATAGTAAATATTACCTCAGTTAGGCACAAAAACAACCTCAAAAAACGAAAAGCAAATGTGAATCATCATCAATTAGATCGACAGATTCTGCTAAAAATAAGTGACAATTAGCATAGCCCAACCGTCACCAACCCATCAAAGGAGAGGAAGAACGATATCATCACAGTAACACGACCGTCGCCAACCCATAAAATTATCGGGGGCAACGATCGGCGTCAACACAACCCTAAAATTCCAGATCTAATTTGGAAGACAAAAGTAACCCAACCATCGACAACCCACGAAAGATGGGGGCAACGATCGGAATGAAAACACCATGATAAAATCATCTCAGCTACTTTGGGAGAGAGAGAGGGAGAGAGAAGGAACACATAGTTAGTGAGAGATTGCATCAGTTTTAGGTAGCTAGCCATAGAAAGTAACGAAGAAGGATAAGGTAGTCAAAGAAAGAGGTGAGTGGACGGGGCACGTGTAAAAACTATATACACAACTCGTTAATAATAAAAAAATTGAAAAAATAATAAACAAATCATATATTGTTCATAACACGTACATAATGTGTAAGATAAACTGTAACTAGTTATAATGTCATGTATATTTGGCGTACATGCGTGTGCACTTGATAATATAAGTTAATTTGACGTGTGTATGTATAAATAAGATAACATTATTGCGCTTAAAATTGACAGAAAACAAAGAGGAATTTATTGCAACTCTTCGGTAAAGAAAGATTTGTTCTGCCAAAGTGTCCAAAACACAAAAATAAATGGTAAAGAAACCTAATTAATTAGTAATAAAAAATCCAACAAAACTCGATTAAAACATGAAAACTTGAATCGACAAATATTTTGATTTTGTTAAAACAAAATATTTCGATTTTATTTTTTGATTTTAGCTAGATTTGGACACGAACCGAACCGTTCTGATATTTGTCTCGTGTGAGTTTTACATTATCATAGTAGTTTCGTGCGAGTTTTTGATAGAGAAAGAACGTTTTATTCTTACTTAAGAATTGCCAAGAAATATAATGCATAGCGGTGGGTCCCAACAATAACGCGTATGTCAACTTCTTACTCTGTAGCCTTCCCGGTCCAATTCCTATTTATATACGTCCTCATTTGCATGGCAAACCTTCATTAAAATAAAAACAATACAAACACACATACAAAATGCAAACCTCGTCATTCTTCAACCCCTTACCATCTCTCGTGGCTCCGTTTCCCAGCACACTAAATCAGCCAAAGCTTGCTTCAGGCAACAAACATAGTCGTGTGATAACAATGACATACAAGAAAGACGGTAGAAGTGGCAAAATGGTAGATGAAAACATGATAGTTCTAAGAGAAAGAATCCGGAAAGTGAAACAAGAGACTAAATACGATAACGGCGATAATGGGTTGCCTAATAATTGGATGGAGTGGGAGAAAACATATGTTTCTAGCGGTAGTTACCATTCGGATGTTTTGGATGCAGTAGCGTTTATACAACGCTTTTTGATGGAGTGTCGACCGAGTATCGCATTAGGAATGGTGGCAGTTTTGGCATTTGGTGGCTCCACGATGGCTGTCATTGTTTTGCAATGCTTGATAAACTCGCTTCAAGGAAACTGAATGATGGATCAAAAGTGGAGAACTTGAGACACTTAGTGTGTACATAGATACTTTATATTCAATAAAGGGTGCCTGTTTATTCATTCTATTTGTTCCGCATGAATATGATCATACTCCATATCAATTAAGTTGAATCAGATTACATGTATTTGGTTGTTATTAGACCAACGTTTTAGTTCGAAGGACTCTCTCTTGTTAATTTAATCACACTATATATAGAAACAAAAAATTGGTCGACCTTCATTTGTAGCTTCTTATTTCAAGTAAAAATCTTCATTTCTACATAGAAACCTAGCTTGTGGTCCTAAATACTATAACAGCAATCTCGTGTTAATCTAGTTAGTTGTCTCAGGTTAGCTAGTAGGTAGAATAAAAGTTGTAAATCAGTCGATCATAAGATCTCTTTGGGTTATGAATTCGTTTATATTACGAGGATATAGGTTGCTTCTTATACAACTTTGTTGGTGACTACTACGAAGGTGCTTGTTGGGCATAAGTGAAAAGTGGAGAAATATAATTATATACCACGTCAACAACTCAACATGATTAAAGATCTACTATTTTATTGCACTTGAACATGCATGGATCTTACACCACACACAAAAAAACAATTTCAAACCGAACTAACTTTATCCTTGAAATCTAGAAATATTGTAAGCAGATGTATACACAAACTTTGTCATGTTCATAAAAAATTTAATGACCTCTCTAGAGTCTATTTGGCTCCGCCATAGACTTAACTTTGATCAAGAGCTGAAATTAACATGATAGGTGAGAGTAAGTAAAGCTCACGGTTAATCGTTCCAGATGTTTTATTGCGACTTTTTTTTAGCGGCTAATAATTTTTTAGCGGTTAATCGTAGTAGATGTTTTATTGAGACTACAAAGTTGGAGATAGACTGCATTGCACAGCTATATAACCCAAGCAAGGAATCGTTGTCTTTTGATCGATGGTAGTTGTATACATATAACATTCCAAGTTTCCAACCGCTAAATCTTTTACATTTTCAACTTCGTTCTCCGCAGCACACTTAAAATCAGGAACATGAATCTTAACAAGGATAATATAAAAATGTTATAAAGTCAAATTTTCTGAAGTCAAAATCATTTAAAACACCTTGGTATGTTCATGGAGTATTCTCGTTAATCCATCCAATTGGAACCATTCTTTCGCCGTATATTACATTTTCTTCACGTGTCATAATTCACTTTCACTTTCACTTTCACTTTGAGAATACAAAAACCTCGTTTCCTCTTTCCGTCTAGAATGAATATTGAAAGATATTTTTATACTTTAGTACTTAGAGTAAAATGCAGAAATTATACTTATGATTTGTTTTTTTTACATATTTACTTTTCGATGTTTTGAAAGTACATGAGTTTCGGTGTGTTTGAGTTTTGTTTGGTTTTCATTCTTCTGCTTAACATTTGTTATACTTTGACTATTACTAAAGGAACGTTTTTTTCTTTTTCTATGTCTTTTTTTCTCAAAACATTAAGTATAATAATTTTTATGGTTTCTTGCTTATCATTTACCTCGATTTTCCATCATTTTTGTAGATCTAGTTACATACAATTACCGATTAGTGGGATGATCAAAGATATCGAATCCCATTTTGACATAATGGTTAGACAGAAAGCAGTTTTCGAATGTCTGCGCGCATCAAATGCTTAAGATTTTCTACAAACTATCTCCATAGACGGGCTCGGTCAACATATGTCGTCGGTGGAATACCGCACTATCCTTAAGTATCGCTTTATGATTCCATTATTTCCGATTGATGCTATATGCTCTATTTGTCGCAAGGCATGTTTGGATTCTTTTTGGGAACATGCGGTTCATTGTAAAGAACTTCCGGGCTTCAAGTACCGACATGATTTTGTTAGGGACGTTCTTTACGACATATGTAGGCGTGCCGGGATCTCCGCCAAGAAAGAGGCACCTGTGAATTTCTTGACCGACCCATCAGATGGAAGATCCACACTGAGACCCGCTGATATTTTGGTTTTTGGATGGGTTGGAGGTAAACATGTGTGCGTTGATTTGACAGGGATTTCTCCTCTCTTGGGGCTAGGCAATCGAGATTTTACAGCGGGTCAGGCTGCTATAAAATCCGCCTCGTGCAAAGTGACTAAACACGAGAAAGCATGTGTTGAAAATCAACACGTGTTTATTCCTTTCGCGTTTGATACATTTGGTTTCCTTGCACCTGGGGCGGTGGAGCTACTTACCAGAATATAACGTGTTATGGATAGTAATGTTTTGACTCCTAAATCCACAAATATTGTATTTAATAAAATTGGTTTTGCTATACAAAAAGGACTAACAACGCAGCTTGTTACTCGTTTACCTTCTCCTAATATATAAATTATAATTATTAATTTAATCCATATTCAAGTCGAGTTATACTCTCATCGTAATAGATCTCATAGATCTAATGGAGAACCCTAATTTGTTCACGGATATGTTAAGGTTTTACTGATATACAAGTCTTAATTAACTAAATAACACCCTTGTTGCAATGAGCTTGAGTTATCAATCCAATAGATCCACAAGCTGGATGAACTGTCCAATAAAATGATAATGGTTTTAATGTCTCATATTATTAACTAAAGTATATTTATTTGGGGATTTATGGTTAAATGTCATATGAGATAGTAACTAGTATACAATGTTCAGACAAGTATGCTTACACCAAAGTTAGTATTTTGTAAATAATATGTAATTATTGTTACCTAGCTCTGTAAACGAATCAGACGAACATGAACGGAGCCTTATTCATGTTCATTTATTTCATTTTAACCGATTAAATAAACAAACTGGTTTTCTTGTTCATGTTCATTTATGTTCGTAAATTAAGGAACTAAACGAATCTTAAACAAACATAAACGATCGAAAATAAATGAACGAAGATAATAAACATAAAAAATATATCAAAATATGCATAACATCTTGCTTTATAAGTGTTATTTTGTTTAAACATATCAGTTTTAAAAATATAAAGTTAAAAGATATGATACAAACATAAACAAATAAACGAACGCAAAATCGGACATTCACGAACATAAATGAACGGACTTAGCTTTTGTTCATGTTCGTTCGTTTATGACATTTAACGAACGTAAAATTTTGTTCATGTTCGTACATTTAATAAATAAACGAATATAAACGAACTTTTAATCGAACGATTTATGAATTGTTCACTAAACGTTGAGTTCGTTTACAGCCCTATTGTTCCCGAAACTCAATCACAACCACAACAACATGTCTTATCTTATTAGATTAAAGAAGAATAGTCTCCAATCAAACGATATTCAAACCAATTAAAATGAAAAGAAGATAGTCCCCAAATGAATGCTATCTCAAATACAATACAAAACTACCTAGCCAAACTATAATTGGCCAGTTACGAGTATTAACTGAAAGACTGATAGCAAGATTAAAATTAACGAAGATAACAAACTCTAGAGATAGAAAACAACTAACAATCTAACCCTAGAGTTGACCAGGTGAGAGATATATAGCTACAACCTTTGAGAATCAGCAAATGTCCATAATCGCCTATGAAGAATAATCAGCTTGACAAAAAGCTCCAACACATATGGTTAGTAAATAACAGTTATACAACACCCTTTAAACTTATAAGCTTGAACCAAAACCAAAACATAACTTCCTACATCCTCCCCAAGCTAATAAGCTAAAGAGATTTTTCAAAGTCAATTTTAGACAAAATATTATGTTGTGCATAACCAAGACCTTTAGTAAGTATATAAACGAGTCAACCTTGACAGTTACAATAATCCATGTAGATATCACTTTCCTTATTAAGTGAACATCTAAATCAAAATGTTTGATTTTTTCATGCATTACTAGACCGGCTAACAGAACTATTATCACAATATAAAGAAACAATATCTTCAACATTTAGATCGTTTAAAACTTTGATCAACCATATTACCTCATAAATGGCACAAGCCATGGATATGCACTATAATTCTACAGAGGATGTAAACAAACTTAGTTTTCCAAGATGCTATACCACCAAATATAAAATATAAAAACCTGTGACTCATTTCATAGTCATCTTTACTTTGTCGAATTAGAATCAGTATAAGCACTCAAAGTTCTACATACTAGACTTGGTATATACAATACCTTCACAAGGTTTTGACTAAAGATACCTAAATACTATTAAATCAACCTCAAACTGAGATTGAATAGGTGAATGCATATCTTGACTAAGACAATGAACAAAATATGATATATCTAGCATAGTATTACATAGATAAATCAGTTTACCTACAAATTTTTTATAAGCAATGATATTTTCAAAAAATTTATCATCATCAGAGTTCCTACATGTTTACAAGGTAAAATCTCATATTCTTGCACCAACTGTATACAATACTTTCTTTGGTTAAGGCATAAACTAATGAAATAAAAAACACAGCGAAATAGAGGTAAGTAATCCAAAATATAGATCCATAGTCTGTTTTTTAGCCTTTTGAAAGCTGAGAATTCCAGTTTGGTTTCGGTGTCTACGACACTGCATATAAAACCAAGCTGACCAAAATTTAAAATTAACATTGAGTTTGAGATATAATATAATAAATTTTGACCTGTGAACTTAACGTATATGTATATATAATTGTATATGTTGGTTGATATAATCATATATATCATGTCTATTTGGCATACATGCGTGTGCACTTGATAATATAAGTTAATCTGAAGTGTATGTGTATAAATAAGATAACATTATTCGCTTAAAATTGACGAAAAACAAATAGGAATATATTGCAACTCTTCGGTAAAGAAAAATTTGTTCTGCCAAAGTGTCCAAAACATAAAAATAAATGTTAAAAGAGACCTAATTAGTAATCAAAAATCGAACAAAACTCGATAATTAAAAACTTGAAAACTTGAATCGACAAATATTTTGATTTTGTTAAAACAAAATATTTTGATTTCACTTTTTGATTTTGGCTAGAATTGGACACGAACCGAAGTATCGAACTGTTTTGATGTTCAAATTGTCTCGTGTGAGTTTTTTTATAGAGAAAAAAAGTTTTATTCTTACTTAACAACAACTGCCAAGAAATCTAATGGATAGCTGTGGGTCCCAGAAATAACGCGCAATAACCCATACGTCAACTTCTTACTCGGTAGCCTTCCCGATCCAATTTCTATTTATATACGTCGTCATTTGCATGGCAAACCTTCATTCAGTTTCTCAAAAATAAAATTAAAAAAATACAAACACATAAAAAATGCAAACCTCATCATTCTTCAACCCCTTAGCATCTCCAGTGGTTCCATTTTCGACGTTCAATCGGCCAAAGCTTGCTTTATCTAACAACCATAGTCGTGTGATGACAATGGCATACAATAAAGATGGTACGAGTGGCAAAATGGTAGATGAAAACATGATAGTTCTAAGAGAAAGAATCCGGAAAGTGAAAGAAGAGATTGAATACGATAACGGCGATAATGGGTTGCCTAATAATTGGATGGAGTGGGAGAAAACATACGTTTCTAGCGGTAGTTACCATTCGGATGTTTTGGAGGCAGTAGCGTTTATACAACGCTTTTTGATGGAGTGTAGACCGAGTGTCGCATTAGGAATGGTGGCAGTTTTGGCATTTGGTGGCTCGACGACCGCTGTCATTGTTTTGCAATGCTTGATAAACTCGCTTCAAGGAAATTGAATTATCGATCGAAAGTGGAGAACTTGAGTTGAGACACTAGTGTGTACATAGATACTTTAGATTCAATAAATGGTACCTGTCGACGTACAGTCGGCATTAGGCCCGGCCCAACAGGCCCGCGGCCCACACAAACCTAACTTATCTTTCAAGAACCCCTAGCACTATATAAACAAGGGTAGGGGTCTCATTCTACATGAGGTTATCTCTCACAATTACACCACTTTTACAATATATCATCACGATACTAACTTGACCGTCGGAGGTGGACCCCGGGGCTCCGGCCTCGGGTCCACGTCTAACCGGTTTACCTTTGTTTGCAGCATTACTCAGGACCCGGGAAGACGACGAACGGCCCAGGAGAGTCGTCAGACCGGCCCAGCCAAATTATGCTTCAACAAGTTGGCGCCATCCGTGGGACCCTGACTAAACTATGTTTCGTGGTCTCATACTATCGAAAAGCAGAAATTCATGTCGAAAAAGGGCAATTCCAAAACTTTAGTTTTTATTTTTTTATACCCATCGCACTCTTGCATGCGTGAAAGAATGATATACTACATTAACAAAAACTGGTTTGTAATATCGAAAAATCGAATACAATACAGAATCGTGCCTATGATTAATTATCTTGTACTAGTTTTTAGTCTATTTCTCTTCAAGAAGTGCTTGAAAAAACATGTAAAAGTGGCCGCCCGTTCACTTGCTGATGAACATTGAATTTCCCATTAAATCTTTCACATGATTTAAAGACAATTTTATATTACGCACCTTAAAAACATTCGAGTGATATACACGCATGTTACAAATTTTTAATTCATCCTAAATGTGAAATTGACCTAATGACAAGCTAGTCACCGGCATAAATCCATTAGGCCCAATTTTAACCCGTACAAAAAGTGTCACATTTGACCCGAACTCATACTTCTGAATGAAGTTTTCACGCTATTTTAATTTTTATAATGAGTTACGTAAGTACTTAGACGGCGCATATTATAATGAGTAAAAAAATGAATCACGACCCTTTAGTTCATACAGTTTTTTACATGTTATAGCATTGTTGCATGCCTAAAAGTTTGGGATTTAGCACATGAGGGATATTATCTCCTCATATTTTTGAGCATGTATATCATAATAATATATTAAGTTTTACATTCTTATATTTATTAGATATTCTTATTTATCCTGTTAAAAAAAGGATATTCTCAATTATGAGAGAATCAATCATATCTTGTGTTGATAAGAAACAAATATTTTATAAACTATTCTTGATTTTATAACATATTTGACTAAGAAGATAATATGCTTAGTTTTCACGGAATATGTAGCGTATCGTGGCAAGATATCACAAACTATTGGGAACTAGTGACCCGTGTTGAGAGTCTCGTCTCCCAAACTTCGTTTTTTTTTTGCCGTTTTGCATGTTCGGGCATATATTATTTTTAACTTTTTTTTATCCGCGGTTATAATATGTTCAGTCGCGCTCTTCCGCATGTTCATGCATATTTTATTTTTTACTACGGTCATGGGCCACGTCCTTTCGCGCTAGTCCGCATGACTGTTTAAATTATTAAATGATATTACGCATATCTTTTAAATTAATTAAAATATATTATTTATCTTTTAAAAAAAATATATTCCTATATTTTTTAAATAGATAATATATCATCCATATTTTTTAATAGGTAGTAAGATATTACCTATATTTTTATATTAATATTAGATATTACGCATATCTTTTTATTAAATAATAAGATCTTATTTATTTTTTGAAATTTGGTAAGGATATATTCTAGTATTTTATTGAATTATAAAATATTATGCATATTTATTTTTCAATAAGGTAACAAGATATTACCTAAATTTTTTCTAAACGATATTACGTATATCTCTTAATTTGGTAACAAGATCTAATATATCTTTTAGCTTTGTGCGAATTTCTTTTATTACGATAAATGTTCGCATCCTTCAATACATATCTAGATAGATATTTTCATGTCTAAAGTTAAATGATTACTTATTATACATATTTATATATATGCTAGTCCGTACACTCGGATATCTTCTGCCTACGGGCGTACGTGTACACATCGTTTTCAGGTGAAATAAAAGGAATGAGTTTAACCTACTAATTAAACTTGTCGTGTAAGAGGGATGCAACCCCAACGACCACGGATCATGTATCCTTGTTAGACACGTTGCTATCAAGACGTTGTAGTAAGTTACGCAAACCACATGACTCATGATGGACTTGCAAAAGACACACTGTGCACGTCTAACAATATTTTGTCAAAAATTTGACCGTCCTTATGGTAAATGCGTTACGCCGCACGTAGTGACATAGCCCATCCCATAAGTTAGTTAAGATACGTCTTATACTATGTGAAAATCCGCGGTTATGGCAAGACCCATCCGCGTTGGTTCGCACGTTCGAACCCAATTTCTATCTTTCATACGCGGCTATGGTACGTCCATTCGCGCTGGTCTACGTGATCGTAAATTTTTGAATACTTGATTAAGTTTAATACTACTAATCGAGTGTAGCACCATTAAACTTGGGGGGCTAATAGGGTATAACAATACCACTATTTCTGTGCATGTCACGCAAATATCTTTGGATATATTCCTTTGCCGCAGAAGTCCGCCTTCTGCCGGTTTATTTCTTTGCCATGGAAATATCTCTTCCATTGGCTTATTCCTTCGCCGCGGAAGTACTCCTTCCGCGTGCTTGTTTCTGCGCCATGGAAGTATCTCTTCCATTGGCTTATTCCTTCGCCGCGTAAGTACTCCTTCCGCGCGCTTCTTCCTTTGCCATGGAAGTATCTCTTCCATTGACTTATTCCTTTGCCGCGGAAGTCCTCTTTCCGCGCGCTTATTTATTTTCCATGGAAGTATCTCTTCCATTGGCTTATTCCTTCGCCGCGGAAGTACTCCTTCCGCGTGCTTGTTTCTGCGCCATGGAAGTATCTCTTCCATTGGCTTATTCCTTCGCCGCGTAAGTACTCCTTCCGCGCGCTTCTTCCTTTGCCATGGAAGTATCTCTTTCATTGGCTTATTACTTTGCCGCGGAAGTCCTCTTTCCATGCGCTTATTTATTTTCCATGGAAGTATCTCTTTAATTGGCTTATTCATTCGCAGCGGAAGTACTCTTTCCGCGCGCTTATTTCTGCGCCATTGAAGTATTTCTTACATTGGCTTATGCCTTTGCCACAGAAGTATCTCTTCCGTTGGCTTATTCATGCGCCGTGGAAGTATTCTTCCACGTGCTTGTTATCTTTCGCCGTGGAAGTATCCTTCCACGTGCTCATTATCTTTCGCCGTGGAAGTATTCTTCCACGGTCTCACTATCTTTCGCCGTGGAAGTATTCTTCCACGGTCTCATTATCTTTCTCCGTGGAAGTATTTCTTCCACGGGCTCATTATTCTTCGCCGTGGAAGTAATTCCACTGGCTTATTATCTTCGCCGTGGAAGAATTCCTTCCACTTGCGTATTATCTTCGCTGTGGTAGTATTCTTCCACGTGCTCGTTATCTTCGCCGTGGAAGTATTCTTCCACGTGCTTCTTATCTTCGACGTGGAAATATTCCTTCCACGTGCTTATTATCTTTGCCGTGGAAGTATCTCTTCCACGTGCTCATTATCCTTCGACGTGGAAGTATCTCTTCCACGTGCTTATTGTCTTCGCCGTGGAAGTACTCCTTCCATTGGCTTATTGTCTTCGCCGTGGAAGTACTCCTTCCACTGGCTTATTTTCTTCGCCGTGGAAGTACTCCTTCCACTGGCTTATTGTCTTCGCCGTGGAAGTACTCCTTCCACTGGCTTATTGTCTTCGCCGTGGAAGTATTCCTTCCACGTGCTTATTATCTTTACCGTGGAAGTATCTCTTCCACGTGCTCATTATTTTCGCCGTAGAAGTATTCTTCCACGGCGCATCGTTATCTCTTGTCGTGGAAGTACGTCTTCCACTGGCTCATTCTTCCACAGAAGTACGTCTTCTGTTGGTTCATATCTTTGTTACGGAAGTACGTCTTCCGCGACGAATTACTTGGCTCGGCTAAGAGTGAATTTCCAAAATTTATATCGTTTATACTTAATTAGAAGGAGCCTGATCAACTACCTTTAGTTCGAGAAAAGACGTAAAGAATTTTGGAAATTATTATCGAATGTTGTGGCCGCAAGACGGATATGATATCCGCATAAACATGCCGCAGAAGTATGTCTTCTGTTGGCCTTAAGCTGAATATAATATTCGCACTATGTTGCATCATAAGTGATACAAGAAGTACGCCTTTAATATACTCACGATGCAGCGTACGGGTTCCACCTTCACCTTCACAAAACCTTCTTATCATCCTTACATTAGAGATGAATAAGAATGATACCTTGCCAATGCCAGTGTTACCCCGGCTATAGAACACGCTTTCTTCGTACGGGGTCCTTACCGTCTAATCACGGGAAACCAAGCATTCGAGCACAACCGCTCGTCTTACGTATACGTGTTTTCCCATTTCTTTCGACGTGGATATGCTTACAGGTAGCAAATATGGTGTAAAGTCTAGTTACCTCGGTGACAACCTCGCATACTAGACTGGAGGGACATGATGGCGTATAGTGGCTATGCTCACTATTCGCAATCCCAGTCCATCATATTTTATCGTTAAAAATAGCCCATTACGAGTGGAGCCATATGTTACGAACGACCCACGAGGATGTCCTAGCAGCAAGCCGCACGCGGTTGTTTAGTGAGCATGATACACGAATGAGTCTAACATAAAATGATCATGGACCATATCATACTAGACTGGGGGACATGTCGACGTACAGTCGGTATTAGGCCCGACCCAACAGGCCCGCGGCCCACACAAACCTAACTTATCTTTCAAGAAACCCTAGCACTATATAAACAAGGGTAGGGGTCTCATTCTACATGAGGTTATCTCTCACAATTACACCACTTTTAAAATATATCATCACGATACTAACTTGACCGTCGGAGGTGGACCCCGGGGCTCCGGCCTCGGGTCCACGTCTAACCGGTTTACCTTTGTTTGCAGCATTACTCAGGACCCGGGAAGACGACGAACGGCCCAAGAGAGTCGTCAGACCGGCCCAGCCAAATTATGCTTCAACAGTACCTGTTTATTCATTCTATTTGTTCCGCATGAATATCATCACTCCGATCCGTATGTAATTAAGGTTGAATCAGGTTATATATATTTGGTTGTTATTAGACCAACTTTTTAATTGGAGGACTCTATATATGTGTTCAAAAGAATATTTGTTAATTTCTGTTCACAAAGAAGAATATTTGGTAGTTTAATCACATTATATATGGAAACAAAAAAATTGATTTGTAGCTTATTTCAAGTAAGAATAATCATATCCTAAAGATTAGCAATCTCGTGTTTTAAATATTCGTGTATGTATGTACTCTATTCGATCAGTTTTGTATTGTTTAAAATCAGAAAGATGTTAATCTAGTTAGTGTTAGTATATTTTATATATATTAACTTTATATTGTGGCCTTAATATATTTACACATAATATCTTTGTATTTAACATTAGTTGATTTATTTAGGTAATACTTAATTAGTTATCATAATGTGGCTCCTAATCTTGATGGAAGATTATACTAAATTGATTATATGTAAACATTATAATCTATACCTAATATAGGAGTTGATCCCTGCCTAATCTCTCACTATAATTAGGGGATTAGTTTCACCCCGTAAAACACACAGAAGTTCCATCATCTTGTGAGAGGATTAGGGAGAAGATCAAAGTTCTACCATGGCATTCTCTACCCTCAATTCAAGTAAGTCTTCATTTATATTTATTGTTTAATCATTCACGTTATATATAAAACATGATTTCTGAGAATAAAGTTAATATGTGGCATCAGAGCGAATGATCTAATCATGTTTTATAAATACTCGTCTCCGTTGCGATCCATCTATTGCATGTTTTTTTTTGATAACTAATAAGAAGTGTCTAATAAATTAATATATCATGTATGGTTCATTTGCAGTCTAACATTCTAAAAACTATACATGTTTTGACGCAACTTTTTTATTATACATAAAGATCTTTTGTCTTATCAATATGTATGTAATCATGTGATAGATGCTTTATCCATTTTTTGTTTTTAATTGATCTATGACATGACATGTCTATGTAAAACCAAGCGGACCCTGCATGTTTCATTTAATGTTACTCATTTGTTGTTACTGATTTATTGTTACGAATCCTGCAATTTTATTATGATATGCATCCTAAAACAAATGATACTTTAATAGTATATGTAATGATGTACCGAACATTGTCGTTATGTTTTTTAGGTTTTGACATTAAATAAAACTAATTTTGAACAATATATGTACGGAAGATATAAACTATTTTCATGATTAGAATTAACAAGAATGTATTCTTCCGTAATGTTTAATTAAATAGGGTATAATGTACATGTTTTACTTTATTTTGTTAAGCATGTGTTATGACTACTTAATTGTTAAGATTTGTTGTAGGCCCAAAGGATGCAATTAATTAAAACACTTAAGTGAATGAAAGTTGTAAATTTGGTTTTACGTTTTGATGAGTTTAGGTTACGTGTTAAGCCCAAAGGATAGCCGTAATCTTAATCATTAAACGGTATTTGCAAATTATATACTTAGTTAACTAAATTTCTGTCCAAAGAGGATTTTTTTATTAATTAAGTTTGCTTAAATTTAATGAAGAAGTTATTAGTGTGTTGTCAATGGAACCAACGAGAAGTTGACAATTACACCAAACTTCTTATATGAATCTAATTTTGTGTTGTGGTTAGATTTCTATAACTAGCTTTTACCCTATAGTTGGTTATTATTTTGATACTAATATAGTCTTTATATGATTTGTACTGTGGATATAATTTTACAGCTTTGACACCTAATGCAATTACCAATTGTGTATCTGGAATTGAACCCCTAAACGGAACAAATTTTTCATCGTGGAGAGATCAAGTGAAAATTTCCCTCGGCATAACAGATTTGGACTATGCATTAAGATTCGACAAACCTAATCCTCTAACGACGACTAGCACGGCCGATCAAAAGAGGACTTATGAAATATGGGAAAGGTCGAATCGCATGTCCCTAATGATAATGAAGAACTCTATTTCAGTTGCTATTCGAGGAGCCATTCTGGACTCTGAGGATGCTAAAGAGTTCTTAAAATCAGTTGAGGAACAATTTAAGGGCTCATCTAAAGCTAATGCGAGTACTCTTATTCTTAAAATGCTCACCACGAAATATGATGGTCTTAGTGGGGTTCGTGAGCATATCATGATGAATGACATGGCCTCCAAATTAAATGGCATGGACATGGCAATATCTGAAGGTTTTCTCGTTCATTTCATAATGACATCTCTCCCTGCTCAGTTTGGTCCTTTTAAGATTAACTATAACACGCAAAAGGAGAAATGGAAAATGAGCGAGTTAATAGCCATGTGCGTCCAAGAGGAGGAAAGGCTTAAAATTGAAAAGCCGGATACTGCTTACCTTACTACCACTAAGGGCTACAAAAAGAAAAATTTTAAAGTTAACAAAGGTTCTAAATGGGAAAAAGGAAATTCTGACAAGGCAAGTTCAAGTAATGGCAAGGAATCAAGCCCTAAATGTCGATTCTGTAAGAATCCTGGCCATTTCCAAAAGGAGTGCCCAAAGTTTCGAGAATGGTTAGATAAGAAAGGTTCGTTTTTTTTTCCTATGTCTCTTATGAAAGTTTTTTCATTGATGTACCTTCAAACACTTATTGGATTGATAGTGGTTCCATGGTACATATAACAAATTCATTGCAGGGATTCCTTTCAAAGAGGATGCTACAAAAGGGGGAAAGAACCATTAAAGTTGGCGACTGGTATGAGAGACATGTTGAAGCTGTAGGAACTCTTCGATTAATTTTAAAGAGTGGTTTCAATATGTACTTAAATGATACACTTTATGTTCCATCCATTACTAGGAACCTTATTTCTGTTCCTAAGTTGCTTCTTCATGATTATGAATTTATGTTTGGATATTATGGTTTGAAAGTGTATTTTGATTCCCGTCTTATTGGCATTGGTTCATTAGAAAATAACCTCATTAAATTACAATTAGATAGCAACTTTGAAAAATCCCTATCAACAATGGATGTAAATGTCATTAGTAATGGAAAAAGAAAATATTTAGATGAAGAAAATTCCTCAAGATTGTGGCATAAACGTCTTGGTCACATATCTAAAGATAGAATGCAACGTCTTATAAAAGAAGGAATTCTTCATCATCTAGATTTTTCAGATTTTAATCAATGTGTTGAATGTATTAAAGGGAAATTTGTTAAAACTATTAAGAAAGGATCCACGAGAAGTAAACATCTTCTTGAAATTATCCATACAGATATTTGTGGACCCTTTACAAATGACATAGGTGGGCGTAAGTATTTTATTACCTTTATTGATGATTATTCTCGTTACACTTATGTTTACTTGATAAAAGAAAAATCTGAATCTCTTGATGTATTTAAGATCTTCAAAGCGGAAGTTGAAAACCAGCTAAACCTTAAGATTAAAATAGTGAGATCAGATAGGGGCGGAGAGTATTATGGTAAACACTCTGATCTTGGTCAAAGCCCCGGGCCATTTTCCTTATTTTGTCAGGAAAATGGAATTGTTAATCAGTTTACTATGCCGTATACACCACAACAAAATGGTGTTGCAGAAAGGCGAAACCGCACCCTTATGGATATGGTGCGAAGTATGATTTGCAATTCTATTCTCCCCGAGTTTTTGTGGACCGAGGCATTGAAAACCGCAACTCATATACTTAATAGGGTCCCTTCTAAGTCTGTCCCAAAAACTCCATTTGAGTTATGGACAGGTAGGGCGCCTAGCTTACGTTATTTTAAGATATGGGGTTGTCCGGCTGAAGCAAAAATTTTCAATCCTCAAACAAAGAAACTCGATTCAAGAACCATTAGTTGTTATTTTATTGGGTATCCAGAAAGATCTAAAGGGTATCGGTTATACTGCCCTAATCATACCACTCGAATTGTCGAAACACGAGATGCTAAATTTCTTGAAAATGGTGAAATCAGTGGGAGTGGTGAAAGAAGCATTGACTTGAATGAAAAATTAATGGATGCTCCTAATCAAGAGTCATCAATACCATCATATACGGAAAACACAACAATCGCACCTTTAGATGAGGTTGTTGATGTTCCTATAGTCGATGCACCACCACATGATCAAAACCCAAGTTCACCTACTATTCAGCAACCATTACGAAGGTCTGAAAGGACCAGAAGACCTGCCGTTCATGATGACTTCATAACCTATTTACTTGAGAATGATGATGACTTAAGTAAATTTGAAGATCCCATATTCTACAAAGAAGCCATGAATAGTGACCAATCAACTCAATGGTTTGAAGCCATGAAAGATGAGTTGAAATCAATGGAAATTAATGGTGTTTGGGTACTTACAGAATTACCAAATGGCGTAAAGCCTGTTGGTTGTAAGTGGGTCTATAAAATCAAATTAGACTCAAAAGGAAACATCGAAAGATATAAAGAACGATTGGTTGCTAAAGGCTACACTCAAAAGGAAGGGATTGACTATAATGAGACCTTTTCTCCCGTTTCGAGAAAGGAATCCTTAAGAATAGTCATGGCCTTAGTAGCTCATTATGATTTAGAGCTACATCAAATGGATGTTAAAACTGCATTCCTTAATGGTGATTTGCACGAAGATGTCTATATGACACAACCTGAAGGTTTTGTGGTTGAAGGCAAAGAACATATGGTTTGCAAGTTAAAGAGATCCATATATGGGTTAAAGCAGGCTTCTCGACAATGGTATTTGAAATTTCATGAAGTTATGAGTAAATTTCAATTCAAGAAAAATGTAGTGGATCAATGTATATACCTTAAGATCAGTGGGAGTGAATTTGTCATACTTGTATTATATGTCGATGACATTATTCTAGCAAGTAATGACCTAAATATGTTGTATGAGACTAAAAGGTTTCTTTCAAAGAATTTTGAAATGAAAGATCTCGGGGAAGCCTCTTATGTAATTGGCATTGAAATATACCGAGATAGGTCTCGTGGGATATTAGGCTTGTCACAACGGGCTTATATCGACAAAATCCTTAAGAAATACAACATGCATAATTGCTCTCCAACTGTTGCCCCTGTTGTTAAGGGTGATAAATTTGGTGCATACCAATGTCCTAAGAATAAGCTGGAACAAGAAGAGATGCGACTTAAACCTTATGCTTCTGTAGTTGGAAGCCTCACGTATGCTCAAGTATGTACACGCCCTGATATTGCATACATTACGGGTATGCTCGGACGTTATCAGTCTAATCCGGGAAAGGAACATTGGAAAGCAGCTAAAAAGGTTTTACGATATCTTCAAGGGACTAAGAACTCGATGTTGACTTACCGAAAAACGGATAACCTAGAAGTTATAGGTTATTCAGATTCCGATTTTGCTAAGTGTAAAGACTCTTTCAGATCCACATTAGGGTACATCTTTATGCTTTCAGGAGGTCCTATATCATGGAGGAGTCATAAGCAAGAACTCACTACAACTTCCACTATGATGGCTGAATATGTTGCATGTTATCACGCATCTAGTCACGCTATATTATTGAGAAATCTAATTTCTGGACTCAAGGTAGTTGACTCTATTTCAAGACCCCTTAGACTGTATTGTGATAATAGTTCAGCTGTTAGATTTTCAAACAGCACTAGTTCTACTGGAGCTGGTTTATATCTCGAGACTAAGTATTTGTATGTTCGAGAGAAGGTTGAATACAATAGCATTGTCATAGAGCATATTAGCACTCATGACATGTTGGCGGATCCACTTACTAAAGGTTTACCACCCAAACTCTTTTTAGAGCATGTTGCCGGCATGGGATTATGTGATAACCAAATTTAAGGATTTTATTGTTTTGTTTTCACGTTATGTTGAAGTTTGTTATTCTCTATTTTGCGCGCACATTATACTGAGATCTTATGAACAAGCGATTATTTTGGATCATTTTGAATGGATTTATTTTATTACCGTTTATTTTTTTTTCCATTCATATACATTATGGATAATGATCATGATCATGGAGAAATGCTAATAGTATAATTAGTAGGGGTCCCGTGTCAATAGCGATTCTAGTGACTATGTTAGTTTGCGTTAGTTATTCTATATGATTACGATGAAGTTATGAAATCAACTTGGCCAATCTAACGTTGTACAAAGTGTAAATATAAATACGGCCAAGTGGGAGAATGTTAGTATATTTTATATATATTAACTTTATATTGTGGCCTTAATATATTTACACATAATATCTTTTTACTTAACATTAGTTGATTTATTTAGGTAATACTTAATGAGTTACCATAATGTGGCTCCTAATCTTTATGGAAGATTATACTAAATTGATTATATGTAAACATTATAATCTATACCTAATATAGGAGTTGATCACTGCCTAATCTCTCACTATAATTAGGGGATTAGTTTCACCCCGTAAAACACACAGAAGTTCCATCATCTTGTGAGAGGATTAGGGAGAAGATAAAAGTTCTACCATGGCATTCTCTACCCTCAATTCAAGTAAGTCTTCATTTATATTTATTGTTTAATCATTCACGTTATATATAAAACATGATTTCTGAGAATAAAGTTAATAGTTAGTTCAGGTTCGTGGTTCTAGCTAGCATGTGGAATAAAAGTTGAAAATCAATCGATAGTAAGATCTCTTTGGGTTATAAATTCGTTTGCGTTACGAGGATAGGTTGCTCCTCATACGATTTTGTTGGCGACAAGGACTGCTACAAAGTGGAGAAATATATTTATACCATTAGAGCATAACTTCAAATCTCTTAAGCAGAGATCCAAATTAAATTAAATTACATTACACCTACTAATATATTGCACTTGAACATGGATCGATCTTACACCAGAAAGACAGACAAAAAACCATTGTAAAACGAACCCGCTTTAATTTATCCTTGAAACCTAGAAATAATTTAAGCAGATTTATGCACAAAATACGTCATGTGTGTAAAAAATTTAGTGAACTAGAGTCTATTTGGCTCCGTCGTAGCCTCAACTTTGATAAAGAGCTGAAAATGAAAATGAAACATCAGGTGAGGGTAAGTAAATCCCACGCAGTTAATCATTCCATATGTTTTATTGCGACTCTTTTTTAGCGGCTAGTTGATTAAAACACACGCGAGAGCTAATGAGAGTACAACGACTCGAGGTGACAAATCTTGCTTATTATTTTAATTGGGAGTATTTTTTAGCCTGTTTGGCTGACATCTGTTTAGCTCGCCGCCCGTTTTGTTCGCCGTCCGTTTGTCTTTTGCCCGTTTTGGCCTCTGCCCGTGCCCACCCGACCTGGTTATTTTGCCACCTCTAAGATAGACTGTTGGCATTGCACGGCTATATAATCCAAGCAAAGGGTCCCTTTTTCGTTGTCTTTTGATCGATGGTAGTTGTATATATAACATTCCAAGTTTCCAACCGCTAAATCTTTTACAGTTTCAACTTTGTTCTCCGCAGCCCACTTAAACCAGGAACATGAATCTTAACAAGGAAAATATAAAAAATGTTATAAAGTCAAATTTTCTGAAGTCAAAATCATTTAAAACACCTTGGTATGTTCATGGAGTATTCTCGTTAATCCATCCAATTGGAACCATTCTTTCGCCGTATATTACATTTTCTTCACGTGTCATAATTCATTTTCACTTTGAGAAGACAATAACCTCGTTTACTCTCCGTCTAGAATGATTAATGAATGTTGCCAGATACTTTTATAGTATTTAGAGGGCTGAGTGGCGACCCAGATCGAATCGGACCGTTAAAATCAGACTGGACCGAAAATCGAATTGGTCTAAAACATCGGAACGAAACCGGATCGAAATATTCCGGTCCGGTCCCAATTAAACAAAATAAACGAACTTTTGGTAAAACCGAACCGGATCAACCGAACCGAAGACCGAAATGGTTCAATATCACGGACCGAGGACCGGACCGAATTTGCTCGGCCCGATGCGAGTCAGTCCGGTGCAGTTTGATTTTTCGCTCACCTTTAATTTAGAGTAAAGGACAACAATCATATTTATAATTTGTCATTTTTTCACAACAATTTTTTTTTTTTTTTGGCACAACATTTTGTTAATGATGTTTTGAAAGTGCAAGTTGTCACATTGGTGTTTGGGTTTGGTTTCATATTTTGATTTAACGTTCGTTATACTTTGATCATTACTATGAGCACATGGTACAGTGGTGTGGTATCATAGCTAAAAATGATGTAATATTTAAAAAGTGTTGCCACATACGCTATGACAGCAGTATGCTATGACACCAGATTTTGGGGATAGCACTAAGCCATGGAAAAGTGGTGCCATAACTTTTTTTTTAGTTAAAAAAACTTAAATAAAATGTATATACTACTTAAAAAAATATTCCTTTAAAAACAACGTTACACGAAATAAAAAACAGGTACATAAAAAGACATTACACGAAATTAAAAACATTACAAATCATTCACCATCATAGAGGTTGTTTAGATGTGCCACAAGGTCTTCTTGAAGCTCGTGATGCACACTTCGCTCTTGGAGTTCCTTGGATTTCCTCTAATGAACTTCACATCGTTCAATCCAGGATTGAACCATGTTCGGTTCTAGATTAACAAATACATCCTTCAAATTCCGTGAGTATTTTCCATCTACTAATATCATGTTATGTAATATTATACAAAAATACATGATTCTTCTCAATCTGTTTACTTCATAAGCACGTGTAGGTTGTCGTACAGCCCCAACGACCTTGTAATACACCGAAAGCTCGTTCAATATCTTTTCGAGCCGCATCTTGAACCCTTTTAAACCTTAATATTTCTTCATCCCTCGCAAGCGAAAAGTTTTTTTACAAACGTATCCCATTCAGGATTAATATCGTCGCCTAAGTAATAACCTTTTGGTATTCGTGGCGGTTTACCTGAAACGGACATTCTGGAGCCGTATTTGCAAGTTCTTAATCAAATACCTGGGAACCATATAACACGTAACTGTTGATCTGCAACAGCTTCTAACATAATGGTAGGGTGCTTATGATCCCTTCTTTTGAGCGTGCATAGCCTTCAGACAGTTTTTCGATTCCTAATGCATACAATCAATACTCCCGAGCATTCCCGGGAGTCCATGTTTCTCTTCGTGCAATGCATATATGTTCTCAATATCTTCCTTTGTTGGTTTTCTTAAATACTCTTCCACGTATAACATATATATGCATTTACTAAATTTAATTAAACAGTCGCGACTAGTTCGTTCCGCCATTTGCAAGTACTCGTGAAATGCATCGGGTGATGACCCGTATACCAATTGACGTATGACGGAAGTTACCTTTAGAATAGGATGAATACATTCACGACCGGTAGCATCGCAACTCAATCTAAAAAAATGAAAAGTATCCTGGAAGCAAATCGACTTCGTAAATTAAAATTCTGTCAACAATTTCTTTAAACAGTTTAGAACTCATACGATACTTTCGCCGGAAATTCTCTTCGGGCATTTAGGAGGCGTCTCATTGTCACCAAAATAGCCGTCAAGTAAACGTTGTCGCGTCACTTCTGTTTGACGAGGTAATTATCTATGCGAGTGCTTCGTACCCGATCTCGATCCCGAACCTCAGTTTATTCTTACACAAAGCTACATATTTTTCGTAATCCTAGTACCTATGAATGTATCTTTTCGCGTCGCCTTGGAAATAAATATCGTAAAGATCTTAGGTGTTAGGAGTGTTTGGATCCATAATTTTTTGACAAAAAATGATATATTTGTGAAATCAAAAGTAAAATGAAAGTGGTAATATAAAAATGGGATGATAAGGGGTTTTTATAGAGTTTTAAAGGGTTAAATTTTGAAAATTGTTGATTTTTTTAATCGACTAGTTTAAAAAAAACGAAAACGCCAACTTTTCTTGGCTAGGGAGTACGACGCG
Organism: Glebionis coronaria; assembly: GCA_025667525.1. Taxonomy (NCBI): domain Eukaryota; kingdom Viridiplantae; phylum Streptophyta; class Magnoliopsida; order Asterales; family Asteraceae; genus Glebionis; species Glebionis coronaria. The sequence goes on from CM046874.1 coordinate 179,453,814, forward strand.
AGGGCTGGTGTGGTGCGCGGTGCACTTTCTGGCCCCATGGGGTACCACGCGAGAAAAAACGCTACCGTACCTGAGCTCTAAAGTAACAATTTTGTCTTTTTCTTTGTCTTTATTTCTAAAAACCTTATGTATACCAGTTTTTAGGGTTTCTTGCTCATCAATCACCCTCAACTTTCCATCAATTTTGCAGATCTGATAACAAACAATTACCGACCAATTCTCATGGTAATATATCTCATAGATCTAACTGAGTACCCTTAATTTGTTTTCCCAAATTTTATCAGTCACTCTAGATCTAATATACACTGTACCGATCAATCATCATACATAATACTAATAGCCCTAATTGAAAACTCTAACTTTCTATTTTAGTTGAAACATGTTATAGTTCACATGTTGATTAATAGTTGACCTGAGAAAAGAAATTAACGTGTTAAGCAATACTAGACGCAGGATGGGATTTAAACGCGAAAAGTCACAAAATCATTTCATTGGTTCTGTGTTGACAGATTCACACAGCTGTAGCAAAAGAAAAAGGAAATATTTGTGGTTGGTATTATGAATTGGGCACATTCGTCGAGAATTTGTTAATAATATAACTGGTTCATATGAAGGCAACCATTTCATCAATCATCCAACTTTTTGTTATGGTAGAGAAGTGATGGTGGAGTGAGGAGTGGTGATGAGGTGGTATTTGTGGTGTTTTAGGAGAAGAAATACAAAGAAAATTATAAAACTATCCTTCTAGTAATGTTCAAAATTTTACAAATGGTAAGTTAAAGTATGAAAAAGAAATCAAACCCAAAGACTAGTGAGGTCGTCTGCACTTTCCGAACACCGTTAACAAACTGTGTAAAAATGGCAAACCACATGTACGATTTGTGCATTTTACTCTAGTATTTGTTATGTATGCAGCAATGTTGTTAGGCATCATCAACAAGTAAGCGGCTGAAATAATATCTAAACTGGAAACGACCAAATTTAAAATTAGGTATCAAATTAAAGTCGATTTCATAGCGTAACGTTATTGGTTATAAAATATTTGAATACCTTTTTAAGAACTAAAAATACATCATTTTTAATAACAGAGTGTTACCATATCCTCTTACAATATCCTCCTACACACAATAATATTTTATATTTTATCTCTACTCATTATCTCTCCGCATCTAAACCGTCAGTTTTGACACGTGTCAGGATCCTGTGAGTAGGCATATAAGTAGGAAGGAATTGTAGGAGGATAAATCATTTCTCTTATTAACATGGCAACCACTTTGTGTTGAGGAACCTCTTTAATGTTTAGAATACAAACTTAATCAACACAAAGTAGTTTTGATGTCTCATAGCGTTCACTAAACCACTTTTTGTTCACGAATATGATCAAGTTTTACCGATATACAAGTCTTAAGTAACTAAATAACACCCTTGTTGCAATGAGCTTGAGTTTTCAATCTATATAGAAACTAGAAGGGGGGTTGAATAGTTTTTTAAATTTACTTGTTAAAAGATGGTTTAAAAATCCTTTTCAAAAACTTAGACTTGAGTAATTATGTGAAACTTTTTATACACAATATGAACAAGGTATAGTGCAACTAAACTAATAATCACAAGTATAAAGAATAATGAAGGTAAAGAGATAAGGGAAGGAAAGATCAAACCAAACACCAATGATTTATAGTGGTCCGGCAACGAAACTCACTCCTCGTTCCTACTCCACTCCTTGAGTACTCCTTACTCGAGAGTTCACTAATCAACAAGCTCCTTAAGGTGGAGAAACCGTACACAACGTCGCTTATCCATTTTCCGACTCTAAGCTAAAAGTTGAGCCATAATCTTAGCTAGGACCAATCTACACCAATATACTTTAAGGAACAAGTATTAAACTTAATACATACACAACTTCCAAATAGACATAACTACTTGGATCTTAACAACAATGACACAACCACGGCCGGTCCTGAGGTTTTTGATACCTTGGGAGAGACGTTCAAAGAATGCCCCTACCAAAACAAACAAACACATATCAACATAAGAAGACGAGGTTTACTTAAGTTATGATCATGTTACAAGTATCTTATTTTCGCTATGGCATCCTTGTGCATGTTTATGGTTGCACTTTGTTTAAGCGTTATACGCCCGCAACGTTATATGTTTTTTATAAGTGTAAGTATAGTTTTTTTAGTAGTGTCCTTATATTAATCTTATCAAAGTATTTTCTCGTGTTATCGGGTAAAAGATGATGTGATGACATGTATAACTCAATACACTTGCACTCTAACAAACTTAAATTTAATGTCTCAAATTTCGGGTTGACTCTATCGGTTTAATCGGTTGGATCGTGACCCGATTGGATGATCGGTTTTAGTTTTGAGCGAAAAACTCAGTTGAATAGCTTGTTGAACCGGTTAAACCATAACCCAATAGCACATTCGAGTCAATTAAAAACTATTTTTCAAAACATTTTTTAAAATTGTGATTTTAGCTAATTAATTTACTGTATTTATTATAAATGCCCATGAATTAAGACCTATTTTTCCAAGAGTAACACATTAAAAAACTTTGATTAAAAGTTAAAAAGTAAAAAAAAAAAAAGAGAAAAATAAGTTGTAGTCAGACCATTTTGCTACTTCCTATGCTATATCTCCTTTTATTACTCCTTTTATATTTTCCACTTATCTTAATTACTTTTTGCTGCCTTCTTCTTCTTTGGTTGTCACTGTCTTTTCTCTGACTAAAACTCATTCACAACATCATAAATTTTTTTCCCCCAATTTATCTTCAAAATACACAAAATGTTACCATCAAAAGACCATCTTTCATCATATAATACTGATAACAACATCATAAACCTGATGCCCCACTATCTTTGCTGCCCTGGGCGGTCGCCCACTTCGCCCAGCCCCAGGGCCGGCCCTGGACATAAGAATAAATAAATAAGTTTGGATCTTCAATGGATATTTGAGGTAGACACAACACTTCAAGGATGAAAGTGTTCTTCTCTTTGCACTTTGAGAGGAAGATATGAAAGGCGAAAGATTCACTTCTAAGCAAGTAGTAATCAATCAAATGACCAAGGATTTGAGTGATTTAAGAAGTATGAAAGAATCTGGAAATGTATGTGCAAAAGAGGCGAAGAGAAAATCTGAGAATGGTCCACTATTTATAAGACAAACTTCCAACGACTATATCTGCCCACGGTTCCTTATTGATAAGGAACCGCCATAGCCGCTTAAGGAACCGTCAGAGTAGACTCCGCTCCTTTTTGTCTTTTAGTGGTATGGTTCGAACCGTCAGAGTAGACTCCGCTCCTTTTTGTCTTTTAGTGGTATGGTTCGAATCTGGAGATTAATATATCCTGAAAGGATATTCCAAACCTAGATAGAATATGCCATTTTCAAATTTTTAAATAATTAATTTAATAAAACATTTTCTTAAAAAGAAAGTTTAATAAAAACTTGTCACACTTAATAATAAGTGAGTTTTAAGAAAAAAAATTAAATCCTTGATCACTTAATTAGGATGAGTACTTGTTTGGACATACCTTAAGTGATAATGGTTAAAATGAAAAATACTTGAACTCAAGAATTCATTTTTCATTGTTTTCGTAAATGCTTGTTTTTACATACTGTCGTAATCAAAACAAAGCGAGACCGAAAAATGTAAGTAACGTTTTTAGGCATCATTGCGTTAACAATCCCCCTTTTTTTGATTCCGACAATACATAAACTCAATCACCTAATAAAAACAAGATTTTCGAAGACGAGTTTATTTCATTTCTCCCCCCTTGTCGAAGCAAAAAGGTTGCAAAAGTCTTTGAAGAAGAAAAGAACCGGACTTTGAAAATGCTCCCCCTTGTTGCTTACTCCCCCTTGCTAGGGGAACCAAGAAATCGAGATATGGTGACAAGCTACATAGAAGGGTTAGTAGTAGAGAAGAGACACCCAACAAGATATAACAAAGGTCACAAAAAAAAGAGAAGAGACAAAGATTCAAGATAAATCATGTTAAAAGGAAACATGATAAAAGATACAAGGAAATAAAGCATACAAAAATGTATGAGAAATAAAACAAGCCAAAAGAGAAGCATAAATCTAATCTTAGTTAAAAACTAGAACTCTAAGATTTGCATTAACTAGATGTCTTGAAGATAAGCAACCAATGCTTAGATAAAAGACAAGGTAGTGGCGGAAGGAGGTGGTGGTGGCTTGGTAGAAATCTCCTAGTCATAGTGAAGAGGAGGTTTGACTAAGAGACTCTTGATGTAATTCAACTATTCATAGATATGAGACATAGCAAGATGTTGATATTGACAACAATGACAATATGTTCCATGATGCATGACATTATCATATGAAGGAGGTAGAACACTAAAAGCTAGTTGTGGAAGATAAGAAGTTCCACAATCAACATTCTTAGAAGAAGAAGAGATGTGATTTTGAGTGTTCTTGGGTTAATTGGAAAAGAAAGCAATGGAGAAAATGGAGGAGAATCAAGGCTTTCATTTGGAGAATAAGACATTTTGATTTGAGAAATGATGCAAAATGCTTAGGGTTAAATAGAGAAAGCCCAAGATATTTTGGGGGTGGTCAAAGGGTTGAAACAAAGATTCTAAAAAGAGCTGGAACAAATTTGGAGTTTCATAAATACCCGAAAAAGAAGGCTCTGTGCGCGGTTACTTTTCTCCATCGGCGATTCCTTATCGATAAGGAGCCGCGATATCAATAAAGAACCGCCCACAGTGGGTTGAATTTGGTGATGAGTGAAGATTTTCCAATTCAGGAAATTCTATTTTCTAGTCTAACTAGTTATGGAGACATGCTAAGAAGCAAAGATAGACAAAGAAAACACACAAAAACTCACCAAACAAGGTTTTGACCAAAATACATAGATTTTGAATAAAATCGATGTTGGAGGTGTGTAGAACTAGACAAAAAGTCATGACACAATGATCCTCCATAGCTCACTTTTGTTCTTGCTATATTCGAGAGACACATACATATGAATTATGTAAGCTCATTATAAATAGAAAGAAGCTATCAAAAAATGTTTTTAGATTGAATTAACAATGCAAAAACATTTCTCGACCATTTTCGAAAGAACTTTGAGAATTTTGAAAAAGAGAGAAGAGGTTTTCCAAAAAGAGTTTGAAATACTCAATAACTCAAAGAAAGAAAAGAATCAAAAGATAAAAAGACTCGATTAATAAAATGCGCAATTAAGGAATATGTTTCATTAAACCTAGACCTAGACGCAAGTAATTAAAAGGTTCCCTCTTAAGTGGCTTAGTGAAGATGTCGGCTAAGATTTCTACCAAAGGTTCCTTCTCAATCGAAATGTTCCCCTTTTGAACATTATCCCTAAGGAAATGGTGGCGAATCTCTATGTGCTTAGTTCGCGAATATTGCACAAGATTGTTGCTAAGGTCTATTGCACCCTTATTAACTCACATGATGGGAACATCATCAAGAGAAATCCCGTAATCAACAAGCGCTTCCTTCATCCATAGATCTTGTTGACAAGCTTTACCGGCACTCGCATACTTGGCTTCCGTGGTGGATATTGCAAGAGCGGTTTGTTTCTTGGAGAACCAAGAAGTTAAGCAACAACCCATGAAGGTACAAACTCCACTAGTTCTTTTCCGGTCCACATAGTCTCCCGCATGATCCGAGTCCACGTAGACAATGGTTTCTATGCTGGTCCCTTTAGGATACCATAATCCTAAATATATAGTGCACTTAATGTATCGGAAGATATGCTTAACCGCTTCAAGGTGAGAGGTTTTGGGAGCCTCTTGGAAGCGAGCACAAAGGCAAACACTAAACATGATATCCGGTCGACTTGCCGTTAGGTACAACAAACTACCAATCATACCTCAATATTTGGTGTTATCTAGCGACTCACAATCATCATCTACGGCGAGTTTAGTATCTGAGGCCATAGGGGTCTTCATCGGTCCAGAGTCTTCTAATCCAAATTTATTTAGCATTTCTTTAACATACTTGGATTAATTAAAGAAAATACCATCATCCATTTGTTTAATTTGGAGTCCTGAAAAGAAGTTAAGTTCTCCCATCATACTCATTTCAAACTCGTCATGCATGATTTTGGTAAAGTTATCACACAATGATTGACAAGTTGAACCAAATATAATGTCATCAACATATATTTGTACGATAATGACGTGAGAACCTTTCTTCTTTGTAAAGAGCGTATTGTCTACCATCCCCATGGTATACTCATGTTTTACAAGAAACGCTTTAAGTCTATCATACCAAGCTTTGGGTGCTTGTTTGAGACCACAAAGAGCTTTCTTAAGCTTGTAAACATGATCCGGTTTCTCAAAGTCAATGAAGCCGGGAGGTTGAGCCACATATACCTTCTCATTTATCAAACCGTTAAGAAATGCACTCTTTACATCCATTTGTTGAAGATTAAATTCTAAGTCACAAGCGTAGGCTAAAAGGATTCTAATGGATTCTAATCTTGCTACGGGTTCGTATGTCTCGTCATAATCAATACCTTCTTGTTGATTATAGCCTTGAGCTACAAGTATAGCCTTGTTACGAGACACAACACCATTCTCGTCTAACATATTCCTATATACCCATTTGGTTCCTATAATGGTAGAACTTCTAGGTGGAGGAACAAGTTCCCAAACGTCATTAGCAATGAATTGATTCAATTCTTCTTGCATAGCGATGACCCAACTCTCATCCATCAAAACTTCTTTAACATTATTTGGTTCAATCAAGGAGACGAAACAAAAGAAGTTACTTTGATTTTGGACTTGAGATCTTAGGGTCCTTTGATTTAATTCGCTTATGACGTTGTCGAGAGCATGATCCTTTGACTCATTAATGTTTACTCCCTTTTCAGCATTAAGGTCTTCAACTCCTATGTTTCTAACATCTTTTGCTTTAACTATGTTTATTTCATCCAAGTCATCATCTACCAAAGGTGATATCTTAGATGAAGGAGGGGTTTCATCAAAAGTCATGTTAAGTGATTCTTCAATTACACCCGAGGTTCTATTGAGGACTATGTAGTCTTTGCTTTAACTATGTCTATTTTATCCAAGTTATCATCTACCAAATGTGATATCTTAGATGAAGGAGGGGTTTCATCAAAAGTCACGTTAAGTGATTCTTCAATTACACCCGAGGTTCTATTGAGGACTATGTATGCTTTGCTAGTTTGGGAATAACCTAAAAAGATACCTTCGTAAGACTTTGGTTCAAACTTAGTAAGGTAATCTTTGGTGTTGAGAATGAAGCACTTGCTTCCAAACACCCTAAAGTATTCCAATGAGGGCTTCTTACCTTTAATAATCTCATAGGGGGTAATTCCTAGGAAAAGGTCGAATAAGAATTCGGTTGAGAATATAGGTCGATGTGTCCACGACATTGCATCAAAAATTCTTAGGCAAAGATTGCTCATTTAACATCGTCCTACTCATCTCTTGGATGGTCCTATTCTTCCTTTCAACTACCCCATTTAATTGTGGAGTGCGAGGAGCTGAGAATTTATGGGTAATACCATGAGCTTCAGAAAAGACACTGAATTGCACTTCATTATCAAATTCCCTACCATGATCCGTCCTAATAGAGACAATTGAACATCCTAGTTGATTTTTAATTCTTCGACTAAAGGTTTCGAAGTGATCGAAAGCTTCATTCTTAGACGCCAAAAATCTAGTCCAAGTGAATCTAGAATAGTCATCCACTATAACTAGGGTATAAAGGTTACCTCCATAACTCCGTATAGCGGAAGGTCCAAAGAGATCCATATGTAGGAGCTCTAAGCAACGAGAGGTCGAAAGCAAATTCTTGGATTTGTGACTTGAGTGAACTTGCTTCTCAACTTTGCAAGCATCACAAAAGTGACTATCAAACTTCATCTTAGGGAGATGTCTTACCAACTCCTTAGAGACTAAAAATTGAATTAAAGACATATTAGCGTGACCTAATCTCCTATGCCAAAGAGTAGAAATATCATCTAAAGTCGCTAGACATAAGTTGTCCTTTGACTTCCTATTGACCTTCATGACATAAAGCCCATGCTTTCTAACACCTTTTCCAATGACCTTTCCATCTTTTACGATTTCACTGTCATATTCCGAAAAGATGACCTTACACTTATTGTCACAAATTTGACCTATACTTAGAAGGTTAAAACCTAAGTTATCTACATGCTCTACATTTTCAATGGTCATGGAGTCAAGAGAAACTGTAACTTTGCCAATGATATTGTCACGTCGATTACTTATGAATGTAATGTTACCTCCATCATATGCTTTGTAGTGCGAGAACAAACTTCGATTACCCGTCATGTGTTTAGAACATCCACTATCCTTAATCCACTCGTCGGGCTCTAAATTGATTACCAAGCATATCTAGGTAACAACACACAAGATCAAACATTTGGTCCCCAATATCTCATGGGTCCAAAGTTGTTAGTTCCAAACATCCCTTGCATTTGGTTGGGATGCATGAATGGAGGAAACATTCCCAATGGGGAAAAGTATTGTTGTTGAAAATTTTTCCAATTTATATGGCAGTTTTGTTATCCATAGTTTCTCCTAGGTGTCTTTGATCTTGATCTATAATTATTGTTATTCCTTCTAGGTGTTGGAGTTTTACTTCTAGGTCGTGACTTAGCTTGATCATCTCATTTTGGTGTAGGTGTTCTACTTCTAGGTTTTGACTCATTTCGTACTCTTGGAGTAGTAGATGTTTGTCTAGATAAGTTTCTAGTTCCCATTAGAGGTTTACTCAAGGGCTTGTAGAATATATCTAGAGTAGGCTTTTCAAGAATAGGTACTTTGACCTTGTTAATAAGAATATGTTTTGGCCCTTCACCAAAAATAGACTTTTCAAAAAGTTCAGGATTTTCATAAAAACTATCTTTTGTCTGCGGTTCTTTAGCTCCACCCGCGGTTCCATAGTCATAAGGAACTGTGCCGTATACTGGCGAACCGCGTACAGGGGTGCGTTTTTATGAAAACCTAACTTGTTTTGGTTCACTAGTTGATGCTTCATTAGTGTTATATCCCAACCCAAGTCTTTCCTTAGAATGAATTTGTTTGTTCAACATATCATCAAGAGCACTAGTACCTTTCATGAACTTTTCCAATTTAATGGAGGTACTCTTGAGATCTTCATTCTCTTGTCTAAGGTGTTCACATTTTAAACAACCTAAATCAAATTCTTTGTTTTTCTCAAGCTTAGCTAATTTCTCTCTTAGCTTACTAATCTCATTTTCAAGCTTGGTTCTAGTTGATTTTAGCACTTTGTTCTTTTCAATGAATTTAAGGCTAAGCTTATGTCAGTTATTGTGTTGGCCTTATAATTCACTATCATCTTGAGAAGAACTATTATTGATATATTAATCGGTTTCAGAATGTACCTCTTTAGAAGTGTGAGCCATAAGACATTTCTCATCTTTGCGGTTGTCATCAACATCTTCACCGCTATCGCTCCATGAACCTCCAACGAACGTCGTGTGGTTCTTGTCGCGTGAAGGCTTAGGACAATCACCGATGAAATGATTCGGATCACCACATCTAAAGCATTTCCTATCACCTTTATCATCTTTGGCAAATCGGTTTTTGGAGAATGGTTTCTTGTCGTTGTTTGGTTGCCTCACGTGTTGACCTCGTCTCTTGAAGAACTTCTTAAAGTCTCTAACCGCCATGGCATATTCCTCATCATCACTATCCGAGGAGATTTCATGGTCACTTTGCGCCTTCTTGGCCTTAAGTGCAAGAGACTTTCTTTCACTCTTGGTTTTCACCATTTCCAAGTCCTTCAAAATTATCATCTCATGAACTTTCAAGTTGCCAATGAGTTGGCGAGATCCTTTGATTTGCCGTGACTTTAGCTCTCCATTTTGGATGCAACGCCCTAAGAAACTTCCTAACATTGTTCTTGCTAGAAAAACCTTCATCAAGTACTTTTAGACTAGTAATAATAGTGTTAAATCTATCAAATGCACTATCAATAGTTTCATCTTCTAAGATGAAAAATTGTTCATATTGTTGAACAAGAAGATCGATTTTACTTTCTTTGACTTGGCTATTACCTTGGTGGGTTACTAAAAGAGTGTTCCAAGTATCTTTAGTGGTTTTACACATAAAAAACTTTTCGTACTCTTTCTTTGGTAAAGCATTATAAATAACCATTTTAGCCTCATTATTTTTATCAAGTTTCCTTTTAGTGTCATCATTAGCTTTGTCAAAAGTGACTATCTCTGTAACACCCTATTTTGATAAATGGAATGTCACGCTTGATTATGGCGTGTCATCAAAGCATACAAGGATAAATGTATAAAATATCACATGACCATAAAGGAAATACCGGAAGCAAACATCGGTATCCCAAAAGTAGAACTCATCATACACAAACATAAGTACTGTAAAGGAAAAAGGACTAAACAATGTCCAGGGAAATGAGTATCAAAGTATAATGAAATGCATAAGGTAATGAAGGCTAGGAAGCTTCCAATCCATATGCACGTACGCTTAAAGTCTACGAGCGTCCTTGAGTACCTACCGTTTTGGGAACATGGAAGGAAAAATGGTTGAGCATAACGCTCAGTGCACGGATATACAAATAAAGCATGAATAATATAAGCATATAAGCATAAAGCATAAAGCAGCGGAAAAGACTAAGTCCTGGAAAACCTGGTATATCTTAGTAAAACTGGTTTTATAGTTTGAAAAGCCTTATGTTTACCTTATAAAAACTGTTTAGCATGTTTACCATTAGCCAATATAGGTCATGAAATATCAACGTGTATGAATACTTGGAGAGGTGACCTCGTCATGCAAATTAGAGGGACTGCCTCTATATTAATATAAGTTTTTGGGTAGGAGGGATCAACTCTTTGTGAAGGATGCAAGGCACACACCACATTCACCTGAATAATCTGCTGAAAACATGTAACCTGGGATGCACCCATACGCCCCACATGATAATAATAATAATATGGCCAAAAGCTGAAGGGACGCCACGAGCTATCACTCCGCCGTGGTAAAGTCATAACACTGGTGCCTCTAGTGTTATGGTTATGGTACCTCCATAACTAGGTGAAACTGGTCATGCATGTATATGGATTTAGGTATCTAGTTAAACATAAGCAATCAAAACATATAAAACATATACTGGGAAAACAGTTGGCTGCATACGGGGAATCCTATTAAGGAAGAATGTCCATACTGAAAGGACGGAGAATCCGTACCTTGTGTCCAGTGAACGAAGAAGACGAACGGAAGAGAGTCCTACTTCGATATTACTAATGCTACATAAATAATATACGTGTATAAGTATCTGATCACTGACTACGTAACTGGTTTTATATCATGTCTTAGCTTGTTTTATATGTTCATGTCTTGTTTTACTGGTTTTAGCTTTCTACTGCGTTTATCATGTATTATGTCTATCCTGATTAAGTATTACTTGTATTTCTTGTACTATCATACTTGTTGTGTAATAATAAGTAACTTTCTAAAAATAGCAGGTTTCCTAAAATAGAAAGTTTCCAAAAATAGAAAGTTTCCAAAAATAGAAAGTTTTCAAAAATAGATTGTTTCAAAAAATAGAAAGTTTCCAAAAAGAGAAAGTTTCCAAAAATAGAAAGTTTCCAAAAATAGATTAGCTGCATTAATTAAATAAGTTTCTAAAAATAGAAAGTTTCCATAAATAGATTAGCTGCCTTAATTAAATATGTTTCTAAAAATAGAAAGTTTTCATAATTAGAAATAAGTTGGATTATTAAGCTAATAATATATAAGCTTAAGTTTTACTGATTACTTCTAAGTCATGTGATATATAGTTTATTAATTATTACATGTAAACTATAGGTTATAAGATTTAATTAAATATAACATGATTTAATTAAATGAAAGGTAATAATACTTAGGTTAAAACATGTATTAATATTTATTATTAATATAACCTAAGTCATGAAAATTAATTAATTATAAGTCATGTTTTAATAATTAATTAATTTCTTAGTCTAAATTAACCAATAAAATACTTAGGTTAAAATCATGTATTATTACTAATAATAATATAACCTAAGTCATGTCCAAATTAAATTAATTACATAGCATGTTAAATTAATTTAATAAATCTTGTAATTATTTAACTTGTAAAAATAAATAATTAATCTAGAAAAATAACCCGTGAACCGAACCCGTGTTTTAAAACTAAACATGTCATGAACCGGACCGGTTTAGCCCTTGAACCGGCCTACAACCCTTAACCATGGCAAACCACCACCGGCCTAACCCGGCGGTGCGTGTGGATCTACAACCGAGACCCCCTAGACCACCAAGGATAACCCCGACATGTGTCGGGGTCCCTTGGTACTCTCGGCCGAACCAAAAAATCAAACCGAGACCTTGTGGTCTCGGTTGGTGGTGATCAAACAACCACCGAGAGATTTTGCTCTCAGTTCTACCCATAGTCGAGCCAAACACCCCCTTAAACCATGTATTTTTAATACCCCTTGATTAGATCTAGATGTTCATTAACTTGTTTTAATAACCCATGATTTCATGTTCTTAGATCTAATAAATAATTAAAAAGAAAAGGTTTAAGAAGATTACCTATACGTGAATCAAAAAGAAAACTAATCACGAACGACCTTGCAATAAAATGGATTAACCAAGATTAACAAACACCTCCTTGTGGTGGTGTTATGGGCGGCGGCTACAAGGAAGAAGGAGGAGGAGAAGGGTTTTGATTTTTTTAATCTTTCTGTAATATGAAAAATCCCTTCCTTCTTTATTCCTTTTTAGTTAATTTTTAAAGTGGGCTGGGGCCCCTCTTTTGTTCTATGACGCGCCTAAGTGGGACCCACATGGGGAACCCATTGATTTTTCCCCGTGTTCTATATTTACGTGTTAACGTGTCGTGTTTACGTGATTTAATTCTTGTTCGTTCGTGTCGTAATTTATATTTGTACGTAATCGTAATAAATATACGTAAATCCATAATATTAAGCTAGTGGTTATTTACGTTCATGATTTCATGTTCGTGTGTTCGTGATCATAATTATTGTTGAAATAATTATCGTGCATTAATACGTATTAAATACTTATCGTGTAATAACACGTACGTAATACTTGTAAATTCCTATCGTGAAACGTAAACGTGCTAAATAAGGAAAGTTTTAATCCTGTACGTACGATCATAAGGGTACTATTCATGGTAAAAGCATGCGGGTTTTACAACTCTTCCCCCTAAAAAAATAATTCGTCCCCGAATTATAGATAATGTAAACTGGAAAAGAAGAACATACACGAATTCAAAATATGAAATGAGGTTAAGAAGCCCGGATAGAATCCTCTGTTTCTCAAGTGGCTTCCCGCTCGGTATGATCCCTCCAAAGGATTTTGACGAATGGAATCGTCTTCCTCCTCATGACTCGTTCTTGTGTGTCAAGAACTCGTTCAGGTTCTTCTATGAAAGTGAGATCTTCACAAATCTGTTCCAGTGGATACTGAACCATGTGAAGGGGATGATACTTGTACCTTCTGAGTAAGGACACATGAAAAACATCGTGAACATGAGAAAGCTGCGGAGGTAACGCTAAACGATAAGATACTTCACCGACTCGCTCAATGACATCAAACGGTCCGATGAATCGAGGACTGAGCTTCCCTTTGATTCCAAAACGTCTAACACCACGTGCCGTCGAAACCTTAAGTAAAACGTGATCTCCTACGTTAAAGTGTAAGTCCCTACGATGCTTGTCTGCATAACTCTTCTGACGTGACCGTGCTTCTTGCAGTTTCTGCTTTGCTACTACGACCTTCTCGTTAGTCAACTCAATCATTTCTGGTCCTTCAAGTGTTCGCTCACCAACCTGATCCCAGCAGATTGGGGCACGACACTTCCTGCCATACAACATCTCGAGCGGAGCATGCTTGATACTTGCGTGTCAACTGTTGTTGTATGCAAACTCTACCAAACTGATATAGTCGTCCCAATCTACCGTCCATTCCAACGCACATGACCTCAACATGTCTTCTAATGTCTGAATCTTTCGCTCTGATTAGACGTCTGTTTGAGGATGAAAAGCCGTGCTAAGCTTAAGTTTTGTACCCTAAGCTTTCTGCAGACTTCTCCAGAATCGCGAATCTGTCTAAGACGATGTTGGATGGAGCACCATGAAGTTTCATGATCTCCTTCTTGTAAGTATCGGCGAGTTTACTGACCGAATCTTCCTTGCGGATCGGTAAGAAATGAGCTGATTTGGTAAGTCGATCAACGATAACCCAAATCACATCGTGCTATCTCTTTGTCGGCGGAAGACCGGTAACAAAATCCATGGTGATTTTGTCCCACTTCCACTCTGGAATATCTAACGGTTGAAGAAGACCGCCGGATCACTGATGCTCGATCTTAACCTGCTGGCAGGTAAGACATTTGGAGACGTAAGTCGCAACATCCTATTTCATACCACTCCACCAAAAGTATTGCTTGATGTCATGGTACATCTTGGTCGAACCAGGATGAATAGAGAATGGGGAGCTATGAGCCTCAGCTAACAATGCTTCCTGGAGTTCTTGATCATCAGGAACACAAAGTCTCGTGCCCTGCCATAAGATACCATCTGCGTCTACTCGAAATTCTGTCTGCTTCTCCAAATTCTGAATTATCGCCCAGATTTCACCATCATCCTTCTGAGCTTCCTTGATCTTAGAGAGTAACTCGGGTTCCACTCTAAGATTAGCCCAGTAACCGTGCTGTCCACGTACCATGATCTCCATGTCTAGTCGCTCCAAGTCTCTAATAATTTCTTCCTTTATCTCAATGCCGTTGATCATTCCGGACTTTCTACTAAGTGCATCTGCCACTACATTCGCCTTGTCGGGATGATACTGTAGATTAATGTCATAATCCTTCAACAGCTCTAACCATCTCCTCTGTCTCATGTTCAATTCACGTTGAGTGAAGATGTACTTCAAGCTCTTGTGGTCCGTGAAAATGTCACATGATTCTCCATACAAGTAGTTCCTCCATATCTTCAATGCAAACACGACTGCTGCAAGTTCCAAGTCATGCGTAGGGTTATTTTCCTCATAAGGGTTAAGCTGTCGTGAAGCATACCCGATCACTTTCCCATGTTGCATGAGAACACAACCAAGTCCCTTCCCTGATGCATCCCTATAGATATGAAATCCACCTGTACCAGATGGGAGAGTAAGAATCGGTGCAGATACTAACTTCTGCTTTAGGTCTTCAAAGCTCTTCTCTCTTTCTTCAGTCCAGACGAATTTCTCCCATTACCGCATCAGTTTGGTCAATGGTAGTGCTAAACGGGAAAATTTCCCCATGAACCTACAGTAGTAACCAGCTAAGCCTAGGAAACTGTGGACTTCAGTCGCTGATGTCGGTCTTGGCCACTTGGTAATAGCTTCAACCTTTGCTGGATCCATCGTGATTCCTTCTGCTGATACAGTGTGACCTAAGAATGCCACCTTGTCTAACCAGAACTCACACTTGGAGAAATTAGCATACAGCTGCTTCTGGTGAAGAATCTGTAATACTGTAAGAAGATGGTCTTCGTGTTCCTCCTTGGACTTATAGAATATCAGGATGTCGTCAATGAAGACAATGGCGAACTTGTCCATAAATTCATGGAAGATTCTGTTCATCAAATCCATGAACACTGCTGGAGCATTAGTAAGGCCAAATGGCATGACTACAAATTCGTAGTGGCCATAGCGGGTACGGAAAGCAGTCTTGGCGATGTCCTACTCTTTAACCCGTAGTTGATGATAGCTTGACCTTAGATCAATATTGGAGAAATGTTTGGCCTCTTGGAGTTGGTCAAACAGATCGTCTATGCGTGGTAGTAGATATCTATTCCTGATGGTAATCTTGTTGAGCTCGCGATAGTCTATGAAAAGTCGCATACTGCGGTCCTTCTTCTTAACGAGTAAGACCGGTACGCCCCATGAAGATGCGCTCGGTCAAATAAAGCCTCGTTCCAGAAGTTCTTGCAATTGATCCTTCAGCTCCTTCAACTCTATGGGAGCCGATAAGGAGCCTTGGAAATCGCCTCAGCTCCTGGGATGAGCCCGATATTAAATTCCACTTCACGTGCAGGTGGTATGCCCGGAAGTTCTTCTGGAAATACATTTGGAAATTCTAACACTATCGGCTGATCCTGAATTGATGGGGATTCAGCATCCATGTTATGAACATTAGCTAGATAACCCTCACAACCATGTGAAAGTAATGCACGTGCTTGCAGGGTTGATATGATTTGTACAGACCTTTCGGGTACGAACCCGTTGTGAATGTACTCTGGCGCATTAACATCACCGAAGATGACTCGATATGAATGGCATTCTATGGTAGCATGATGCTTGGATAGCCAATCCATGCCCAAAATCATGTCAAAATCATTCATTTCTAGCGGAAGTACGTCAACAGGACGAATCTTGTCATCAAACTCTAGGGGAAGGCTCTTGTACACATGGGTTATGCGTACAGAGTCTCGTAAAGGCGTGGAATATTCAGTATATTCTCTAGTGGCATGGGGAGTATCCTAACATTCTTAGCGTAAGCAGTAGAAATGACCGAGTGAGTAGCACCCGTTTCAATAAGAACACATGCAGCTTGACCATACATATACAAGATTCCAGTGATGGTACCTGTAGACTTGTTGGTCTGACCGCGAGATGTCGTGTAAACACGTCCACTATTAGGAGGCAGCTTGGTATCAGCATGTCCCGATGTGCCCTCCATCTCGCCCTTGCGGCAGTCCTTCATGCGATGGCCAGGAAGACCACACTTGAAGCATGCGTCGCTGTCGCGACGACATGGCCCTGGGTGCCTACGGTTGCAGGTAGTGCAAAGAGGATAAGTATATCCTCCAGTAGGTGTCCTGACTGGCTGAGAGCCTGATAAGAACAATATACATGAGACATGTTAATAGGTACAAAGGACAATGCGGATAATTCGTAAGATGGAATACCAGTGATAGCTGGATGGTTAGGCTGTAAACCTCTCTGGTTCTGGTCCCTCCCGTTACCATGATTCCTGGTAGAATATTCTATAATGTGTCAGAACTAAGAACTATAGCATGAAATCATAAGAAAGTGAGTAAGTAAAAGGACCTGCTACTGTTGGAGTGTCCAACGTTGTTACGGTAATTATCATTACCGCCACGCCTATCCGTAGCAGAACGGTCATGAGTCTGACCGTTTCCCTCGGGCTGAGTAGGCTGTTGCTGAGTAGCCGGCTGAGACCGGTCCCCAGTCTTCTGCCTGGAAGATACAGTTTAAAAGAGATGTAAATATGCTGAAAGAATACGGTTTGGTCACCGCTGAATACGAATGTTTACCTCTTCTCGGGTCTCTCTGCTTCCCCGAACTCTTCTCTTTCTTGCAGCATCTCCAGCTTACGTGCCGCATCGGCCACTTGTGCCACCGTGTTGAACGTAGCACACACCAAGTTGTTTGCGACCGATGTACGAAGAGCCCACCGGAAGTGGTGTGCTTGCTCTTCGGGAGTACCTGCTGCTGCACCAAGAAAACCAGTCAAGCGAAGAAAGCGCTGCATTAACTCGTTGCTATTCTTCCCAGCTCTCTGTCGGATTCCATGGTACTTTCTCTTCAGCTTGTCTTGCTCAGCCTTGGGAAAGAACTGTCCCATCACCAAATCCCTGAACTGAGCCCAAGTCAAACCAACCACCCAAGCATCACCTCCCTCAGAATGCTTCAGTGTCGTCCACCATGATAACATATCACCTTCGAACCGGTAGCAGGACAACCTCGACTTGAAGACGGGGTCATAGCCCATGCCATCGAAGATCTTCTCAATGTTAGCCAACCAGCTTTCAGCTTCCGCTATCTGTTCTCTCGAAAGCTCGAGGGCGTAGCTTATTGAATCTCTCCAGCCATGTGACTAAAGTTGCTGGAGGAGGAGGAGGAGGAGGTACTGGGTGTTGCTGCTGATTGTTGGCAGCCTGCACTTCAGCCCTGATTTCATTCCTCAACTGAGGAAGCATAGCTTGCAGCTTGGATTGCTGCATTGAGTTGTTCCTGCTCACGTGTGAGAACCATCTGACGGTATAACATAAAAATATGTGATTAAACTGATCAAAACATAAAATATATACGTGAAAAAAAATTTATACCAATAAATCATGAGAAAAATTTTATGCAAGAAAACTAGTATATGAATGCATGATGCAGTTTTATGAAAACTTTTATATGCGCGATAGTGAAAGCCTATGGTCCGTTCACCCAAAACAAAGACATGGCGAGGGGACGCCAATGGGTCGGTCCCAAATTTAAAACTTTCGATAAAAGCACATGCGACTAAATAGGGCAAGTCTTGTACCAACCATTACTTAGTCAAAGACTTGCGAAAATGACATATATATGTATGCATGAAAATGATGAATGCATGAAAACCGACTGTTAGTTCTAGGAAGACCATAGTGACTACCCACTAATCACAGGTCGTGTTTTGAGAGTCTACAAGTCGAAGCCTTGGCTCTAATACCATAATTGTAACACCCTATTTTGATAAATGAAATGTCACGCATGATTATGGTGTGTCATCAAAGCATACAAGGATAAATGTATAAAACATCACATGACCATAAAGGAAATACCGGAAACAAACATCGGTATCCCAATAGTAGAACTCATCACACACAAACATAAGTACTGTAAAGGTAAAAGGACTAAACAATGTCCAGGGAAATGAGTATCAAAGTATAATGAAATGCATAAAGTAACGAAGGCTATGAAGCTTCCAATCCATATGCACGTACGCTTAAAGTCTACGAGCGTCCTTGAGTACCTTCCGTTTTGGGAACATGGAAGGAAAACCGGCCGAGCATAACGATCAATGCACTGATATACAAATAAAGCATGAATAATATAAGCATATAAGCATAAAGCATAAAGCAGCGGAAAAGACCAAGTCTTAGATAACCTGGTATATCTTAGTAAAACTGGTTTTATAGTTTGAAAAGCCTTATGTTTACCTTATAAAAACTGTTTAGCATATTTACCATTAGCCAATATAGGTCATGAAATATCAACGTGCATGAATACTTGGAGGGGTGACCTCGTCATGCAAATTAGAGGGGCTGCCTCTAATTTAATATAAGTTTTTGGGTAGGAGGGATCAGCTCCTTGTGAAGGATGCAAGGCATACACCACATTCACCTAAATAATCTGCTAAAAACATGTAACCTAGGATGCACCCATAAGCCCCACATGATAATAATAATAATAATATGGCCAAAAGCTGAAGGGACGCCATGAGCTATCACTCCGCCGTGGTGAAGTCATAACACTGGTGCCTCTAGTGTTATGGTTATGGTACCTCAATAACTAGGTGAAACTAGTCATGCATGTATATGGCTTTAGGTATCTAATTAAACATAAGCAATCAAAACATCTAAAACATATACTGGGAAAACAGTTTGTAGGATCTTAGTTTTCTAAGGATTAGACAAGTTATGGATTATCTATTGAATGATGATAAATGGAAGAACTTTAGAGAGAGAAAGAAGAGAGAGAAAGGAGAGAGTTAAGAGAAAGATGGAAATGTGATTCATGGAATGGTAAGTGAACCAACAACCCCTCCTAACATGCTAGGAGGGGGGTTTATATAGCCCACCCTACATGTGGGCTATATGGGCTATATTGGATCACGAGCCCAATATCGTTGGAGTGACCGATCCTTTCTAAATACGTAAAAACGTATTTCCAACAATCTCCCCCAAAGGGAGGTCACTCCAAGTTACAATGTCCTAAATAGTCTATAGCTCGTGATCTATGCTAATAATGATGTGACCGAGACTTTCCTTGGAAAAACGTATTTCCAACAATCTCCCCCAAAGGGAGGTCACACCATTTTACAAAATCTTAAACCTAGCATACTATGCTTGAGTCTTCGATCTTGTTCTTGTGAATATGCTGATGAGATCTTTGACTTTAGTCTTGAGCATGTTCTCTTGCCTTGACCTTGTGCATTCATCACTTGTGATATTCGCCTCTTCGTGACTTCATGTTCCACATACTTATACCTTTATAATTCTTGAAAGCTTCAGAGTTTGATACAGCGGAAGACTTGACCTTCAGACTTTCTTGAATTCGTTGAAGTACTGAGTGTATGCAGTATAAGCATGTGGGGACGACTTCTTCTTGGAATCCGCAACGCCACCGTCTTCAAATGCCGCAACATAAGTAGACACGAAAGAAATGGCTTTGAACATTTCATTCTAAATCGGTAGCATTTTACCTCCGGTCGGTGAAGACCGTTGGACGATATTAGATATCGTACCCGTGACGGATAGTTTCAATTAAGTAACTTCCTGACAGGATTTCGCGGGTAAACCCGTTCTCTTTATTCGACCGTCCAAAGCTGACTGCGAACATAAAGAGTGAATCATTTGGATAATAATATCCGCATGATTTGAAGCCGTCAATTCATGTTCCTGGAACAAGTGAAATTCAATTAAGAACCGCACCATCGTTGCTTTCCAGTTGTCACAAGCTTGATTCGTATAGAATCTTGCAAGTTACCTACCAAGTGCTGTTTGAGGTTAACACTAGAAGGATTTCCACTCATCACCGTGAACACAACGGTATCACTCTGAGTGTTCTGGCAAGATCACTGAGATATTGCGTAGAGGCCTGGAACGTGTTTAAATTCATTTAAGAAATAAACAGCTGTTGCTTTCCAGTTATCACAAGTTTGATTCATAAAGAATCGCACAAGTCACCTACCATGAGCTTTTTGATATTCGCTCAAGAAGGATTTCCATCTTCATTGTAAATACTTTCGTATTACTCGGATGTTCAGGCAAGATCATGAAGATTTTGCGTAGGACTCTTAAGATCTTTCTTACTTTTCACAGTGTGTGAAGAAGCAAGGAAATATGAAAGTGTGTCCTAATGAGATATTTGATGATCTCAAATGGCTCTAGACTCGATCGTGCACTTTGGATTTTAGTGATCGGAGGCTGGAGAGGAGTGCCACCTTTTCAATACCAATTTATTCGGAGTGAATAAATCAATAGATAACGTGTTGTCTCCGTGTGATTAAAACAAATATCTTTTAAGAGATATCTGAGTTAGCTGGGATGGGTTGTGCTTTGCATCACTGGGTCCATGATGTCTGTCTTCAATATCAAGAATCATTAAACAATGATCTTAATAGCATATGTATTGACCCGGTTTCTGCCTAAGTTGTAAGAAGGGCTTCTTTCTTTACACCCTTTATCTTTACAATTCTTTTTCATTCTTCAACCCCTTCAATGCTTACCAATACGTCATAACTAGCACCTTGTTGTGATTGTTCCAATGCTAACTTAAGTGCTTGGTCGGCATTCAGCTACGTTCACAATCTTTCTCCAACTTTCCTAAGGACTACTATTTCTAGCTATGGAATGTCCTTGGGAAGATTCCTCCGGTTCTGGAAGAATCATAGGACTTAACCTATCCTACCATCCTTATGTCACCACAATCTTCACCGTCGTGAATAGAGATGATTTGGGTAAGTGTATGTCACCATGAAATCCATTTTGAAGTGCAAATCCATTTTGCTCCCCCTTAACATATGCCACGATATCCGAAAACATTTTGCACATGTCGGGATGAGCTATCACGTTAAGTTAAACCATTTATGATTGATCATATCCCATATTAAATCACATTTTCTCCCCCATATTAAAAATATTAACCCAATCGATGTTTTTAATATCAATTGATTTAATAGCATTTTAAGAAAATTTGGGAAGAAAAATGCAAATCCAATTATCTTCATGAATTACACACGCTCCCCCTCAAATTAATGAGGGTGTGCTGAAACGTAAATTAAATACCTTTTAAACACAAGTGTAAGATATTTATCACGTGCAAAGATCATATATGATAATGAATTCACAAGATTAGCAATTTATGAGGTTGGACCTGAATGATGGAGAACATCATATGAAAGAAGCACATGGTTCTTGTTCACGAATGTTGGTCGCCTCATCATGTCTGAAGTTATCTCTTTACTCCATGTGTACGATTGATATCTTTGTCTTGACATCAACATGTGAACTTGGCACTTTTAGCGTCAAAGATTCTGATTGCTGGACAATCTCTCCCCCTCAAATGCTGACCCGTGTTCTATTGAAAGAGCTGTAGTCGCTGTTTGAGTAGTCGCATCGTCGAGTATGTAGATGTCAATTGTAAATTGCTACGGTTGGTAGAGATGATAACTTCATAAAAACAAGATTTCTCTTGTTTTAACAAATAAATGCACTGACACGTACATATATCCGTGTTAGATTGTGTTATAAAGTAAACACAATCCCTTACATGGTTGTAAAGTAAACCATGCCCGAGAAAATGAATTCCCGTTGTTGAGTCAAAGCTTTCCGGTGAAATGCTTGACTTGATTATGAAAAGCGGGTTACTATCTGAAATAATAGCAAACCATTTTGAGCATGTTTTAAACATTTGAACTTCTGCTCGAACTTTATTTACAACCCCGTGTCATTATTGAATGACATTTCTAGTATCGTAAATATTATCGATTCCAGAAGACATGCTCTTTTTATCAAAACATTTTTTGAACACACAATTTTGAAAGATTTAGAAAACCTTTTTGAGAAATTCTCGAAAAATTGTGTTCAACGTTTTGAAAACCAATTACTTGAGCTTAAGATGTTGAATATCTTACAAAACGAGCTCAAGTCCGAGAAGTTGTAAACTTCCCGTTGTTAAGGATAAGTTACCATCGGCGATAAACTTTCCTTTTAATTGAAGAACGAGTTCTAAGCTGACATTTACTTAGAAGTCGTTTTCATGAGCTTGAAAAACTTTGAATGTTTTAACGTAAAGCCCATGACCGAGAAAGTTGAATTTCTCGTTATGAAGAAAAGTTCTCTTATTTAAAAGATTCACTTTCCTTTCTGAGCTTAAAACCTGGAATGTTTTAATACAAGCTCATGACCGAGAAAATTTAATTTCCCGTTACTAGGATAAGCTATCTTTAAAGATAAGCTTTCCTAAAAATTGAAGTCCGAGTTACAGTCTGATATTTAACTGTAAGTCATTGTGCATGAGCTTAAAAACTTTGAATGTTTTTAATATAAGCTCATGCCCGAGAAAAATTAATTTCTCGTTGTGAGGATAAGTTTATCATCGGCGATAAACTTTCCTTAATTTGAAGATCGGGTCATCATCTGACATTTAATGAAGAGCCTTATACACGAGCTTAAAACCTTTGAATGGTTTTAGGATAAGCTCGTGTCCAAGAAAACTTAATTTCTTGTTAAGAGGGTAAGTTATCGTTGCGTAGATAAACTTCCCTGTCTCTGGAGTCCGGGTCATCGTCTGTCATTTAACGAGGAGCCATTGTGCATGAGCTTAAAAACTTGGAATGTTTTTGATATAAGCTCATGCCCGAGAAAAAATAATTTCTCGTTGTTAGGATAAGTTTACCATCGGCGATAAACTTTCCTTTCTTTGAAGAGCGAGTTATAGTCTGTGATGTGACTATAAGTCCTTTACACGAGCTTAAAACCCTTGAATAGTTTAAAATGTAAGCTCGTGTCCGAGAAAATTTAATTTCTCGTTTTGAGGATAAGTCATCATCGGGATGAACTTTCCTGTCTTTTGAGAGCGAGTTACAGTCTGTTATGTGACTGTAAGTCCTTGTCACTGTAAGCTTAACTGGAAATCCCCTGAGACACTTGTTTCTTAGATATCAGCTTCTTTAGCAACCAAACTCTGAGAGTGTCCTTAATTGAATGGTATACAATGATTGGACCGCTTCGTTCTTTTGGAACATCCTCTTTGGTACCTGCATTCTCATTTGGAATTTGCATGCTTTGATATGGGTTAGCGATATCTATCTTAGAAGCAAGTGGGGGTTCACAGTTTTCTTTTCTTGTGCTAGAGGTGACCTGAGGAGATGATTCACTTGTCTTAGCTGGTAAACGTTTCCTTTTATAGAAAACCTTAAGTTCAGGCTTAAGTGATGTATCCTCCTTTTCAATTTCCTCCCTAGTAATCTTAGTAGAATCAGAGACTATCCTAGTTAAAGGGCACTCGTTTTCTACAAGGGTGAAAGTTCTACCAGTGGGGCGCCACATTTTACCAATGGGTTTGATTTTGGCAACCCACTGGGATTTAAGTCTAGCACGGGAGTTCACCTCATTAAGTAGTTTCTTGATACAAGAATCATGATTTGCCGTAAAGACACATTTTCTACATGTTTTACAAGTAGCATATTTAATGTCCGAGTAAGATCTAGAATTCCTGGACGATTGATTGATGCTCCTAGGATGTGACATGCAACGGTTAGCAGTGTTGGGTAAACTAGAAGGCATCTGACTAGGTTTGAAATTCCTATCTCTTACTTGTGTCTTTTGCTTAGCTTCCCTTAGACCAAAAGTATGGCGAACGTCATTTGAACTAGTTCTAGACGTATTCTTTGGACTATGTCTAGGGAAATTAGAGGCAATCATGTGATTAGGTCTTGCAAAAGCTGTTTTAGTCACATTGGGCCGAGATGGTGGAGTGACTGTTCTAGAAAGATGAACCATATCAACTTGGGAGGCAAACCGCGGTCTCGAGGATTGTGATCGCTCAGATCTAAATGCAGTAGGTTGTCTGACAGTCGGTTGTCTGACGAACTGATTTGTAGGCGGTTTCCCCAAGATTGATGGTTTTTCAAGCTTAGTGTCCACACTAGTTCCTTTGGTTTTCCTCAATTCATTTTTTAACGCAGCTATAGCAAAGACCTTTTCCTGTACTTGAGCTTTTAAGGTCTCATTCTCTTTGAACAACTCATCTTGGGATGCCAACTTAGATTCAAGCAACTTAATTTGTTTCAAAAGATTATCCTTTTCAGCTTTAGAATCTAGAACAGTTTGATCCAATTTTCGTTCAAAAACAACGTTTGACTTTTCAAGTTTTTCAAAATATGTTTCAAATTTCTCCGTTTTCTTCGAAAATTCAATTTTGGCATCCTCAAGCTCTTTTGATTGCTGAGCTAAAATCAGTTCAAGCTCTTTAATCCTGGAATCAGAAGCAGTTAATGAAGCAGTTATAAGACAATTATCATGATGTCTAGCATTTTGAACACTTTCTCCCCCATTATGACTCACATCGGATGAATCAGAAGTGGTATTTCTATCACTCTTTTCCATCCCATGTTTGTCATAGTTAGGTTCAGAATGCTCAATATGCGGTATTTCATCAGCATATACATCATCAACATTACATTGTACCATGTCCGCAGGCTCTTCGTCATTAACGGGTAAGGTGTCATCAAATGAGATCTCGTGAACATTGCCTGACGTGCCACTGATATCATGTTGTCCTCCTGATTCCGTGCTCTTGCCATCGTTAGGCTCCAAGTTGTCAACCGTATGACCATTCTCCTCTTGTATTTGCATCATAGATTCTTGCACTCCATTATCATACACTTGGTGAAGTCTAGATCTTTCATAAATCGAAGACGAAACTGATGTCATAAATTTCAACAGTTTATCACGGAAATCTTTAACATCGTTCTGTGTGTATTGAAAAAATGACCGGCATATCTCTGAATTGTCATACTTGATGATATTGAATTGGAGGAAAGGCGTGAGTTGTGTCACAAGAGCCTGATATGCAGTTTCTGATGCAGAGTGATGAAAGTCTTCTTTGTGAAGTTGCTCAGCTAGGTGGTCCAAGTTGAGATATAGTGAATTGATGAATGTATAATGATGTTGACCAAAAAGTGTCACAAATTCGCTTCCTCCTTGAACCCATGCAATAGTCCTAAGATGTGACTGAAGTAGTCGACATGAAATTATACTACTTTCTCTAGCTGTGTTTTGCATGTGATGCAAGTCTCCCTCGTTCGATGTTGAGTTCGAAAAATCCATTGTAAGTCGATGAAAAATGATGCGGATATTTTTGTCAGCTCAATACGATTATAAAATAAACCGGAGACCAATTCAAATGAAACCCGTCAACAAATAAATCCAAGCAACGGTAAATATGATGATTGGACCGTCAAATATTTTAACACTTTAATTCTTTCAAAATACCCGCCACAAAACAATGTACCAAAAACTAATATATAAAATTAACTTAATGAAAAAAATAAAAAATAAAATAAAAGTAATTTTCTTAAAAAAATCCTTAACTAAAAAATCCTTAACTAACTGATAATAATAAAAAAAATTGTACTTAACTAAAAAAAAATCCTTAACTATAAAATAAAGAAAACCCGATCATTCCAAAATCTACTCGGCCCAATCAGAAAATTTCAATTTTGGAAACAAAATCTCAAAAAAAAAAAAAAAAAAAAAAAAAAAAAAACAAAATCTCAAGTTTTAGACGTGGCAGTGAAAATGACTTCAATTTGAAACGTGGCTTTTGGTCAACCCTTATACAACCCTTGTTTCCTCCGCCCTTTAATTAATATATCTCTCTTTCTCTTTATTTGTGTAACACAGCCCTTGATCTAAAACACACACAATCAATCTGAATAAAACACAGCCATTGATCTATAACCTTTTTTACTTTATTCGAATCACACACAAGTGTATAAATCAAAACTCAAACGGTTGGTGATGCATGTGTAAGACTTGGCTTCAAGGTCATTTTAATGATCTCAGGTAGGTACTAACTTGTTTATGTTTTCTGTATTGAGTCCTTGATCAATGATTGTTTACGAATGAGATCAGTTATCGAGTCTTTGGTTGGAACGAGAGTCCATTCTGGCAGTTTAGTCTTGGTCTAGTATAGTCTGGTTGATTTCGAGTCTGTTGGGGTGGAGAGGCTGTTGCGAGGGTATGATTTGGTCGTGATTTTGATGAGACGAGGGTAAGGTTGAGGGTGAGAGATGATTTTTGGGTTTTGGTTTGACAGTTTTGAGAAAAAAAGGTCGAGTCGAGTTGTGTTTTTCGAGTCAAAGTTGTGAGGCCAGTAGGTTTGCGTTGGGGTTGAGTCTTGGTGGACGAGTCTACGTGTGTGGTTTTTGAGTCGAGTCGAGTTTGAGGCTGTTTATCTCGAGTCTGTCTCGAGGGTGAGTTGTTGGTTGTCTTGGGTCTGAGTCGAAAGGTTTTGAGTGGTTCGAGAGTGTGAGGGTTTGAGTTTGTTTTAGACGCCTGTTTGTCGTCAGGATGAGATTGGTATATAAAAAAAAAAAAAAAAAAAATATGTTGGTTTAAAGTTTTTGGTTTGGTATGTCAAAAGATCTGTTGGACGAGAGGTGAGAGAACGAGAGGTATAATGGAGGCGAGGTTTAGACAGATTTGAGTCCTTTTTGTTTTGTGTCATTATTCAAACCATCGCAATGTTTTAAGCACACTTCCATCGCAGTATTGAAAAACTCCATCGCAATACTCAAAAACTCATCGCAATATATATGGTGTCTTCCATCGCAATGCGTCAAAACACTTCCATCGGAATGTGTCTAAGAGAATTTTGGCAGAGTTTCGTTTCCCACTGAACCTTAAACCCGTCGCATTCACGATCGCAAAGGACGATCGGAATACACGTCGGATTAGGGTATCGGAATCCTTGATCGCAAAGTAGAACCTTTCGGTTATTGCGATCGAGATGTCAAAGTACAAACCTGGTGATATTATGATCGGAATAAGGCGACGTTCTATCGGAATATGAGAAAGTGATGCATCGGAATGTTAAACCCTTTTGAGACACAAAATGTTTGATAAAAAAACAAAACAGAAAGAACAAAAAACAAAAAAATTGAAAACCGTATAGGATAATAAAAAGTGATAAAAATATCTGTAAATTTAAAACTGAAGTTGGCAAAACAGAGACAAAACTGAAAAATATAAAAAATGGATTAAAAATTTGAAAATGGAGAAAGTTTAGAAGAAACGTTTAGTAGAAAGGTTTTTAATAGGATTTTTTGCAAAGATAATATAAAAGTAAGCTTAAAGAAAAAATAGACAAACGAAATGGAGAAAAAATTTGTAAAAGAAAGAACCTTTACCACCAAGTCAATAAATAAAAACGTGTTAATCCGAAGAATTAACCATGCTCTGATACCAATTGTAGGATCTTAGTTTTCTAAGGATTAGACAAGTTATGGATTATCTATTGAATGATGATAAATGGAAGAACTTTAGAGAGAGAAAGAAGAGAGAGAAAGGAGAGAGTTAAGAGAAAGATGGAAATGTGATTCATGGAATGGTAAGTGAACCAACAACCCCTCCTAACATGCTAGGAGGGGGGTTTATATAGCCCACCCTACATGTGGGCTATATGGGCTATATTGGATCACGAGCCCAATATCGTTGGAGTGACCGATCCTTTCTAAATACGTAAAAACGTATTTCCAACACAGTTGGTTGCATACGGGGAATCCTAATAAGGAAGAATGTCCATACTGAAAGGACGGAGAATCCGTACCTTGTGTCCAGTGAACGAAGAAGACGAACGGAAGAGAGTCATACTTCGATATCACTAATGCTACATAAATAATATACGTGTATAAGTATCTGATCACTGACTACGTAACTGGTTTTATATCATGTCTTAGCTTGTTTTATATGTTCATGTCTTGTTTTACTGATTTTAGCTTTCTACTGCGTTTATCATGTATTCTGTCTATCCTGATTAAGTATTACTTGTATTTCTTGTATTATTATACTTGTTGTGTAATAATAAGTAACATTCTAAAAATAGTAGGTTTCCTAAAATAGAAAGTTTCCAAAAATAGAAAGTTTCTAAAATAGAAAGTTTCCAAAAATAGAAAGTTTCCAAAAATAGATTGTTTCCAAAAACAGAAAGTTTTCAAAAATAGAAAGTTTCCAAAAATAGATTAGCTGCCTTATTTAAATAAGTTTCCAAAAATAGAAAGTTTCCATAAATAGATTAGCTGCCTTAATTAAATAAGTTTCTAAAAATAGAAAGTTTCCATAATTAGAAATAAGCTAGATTATTAAGCTAATAATATATAACCTTAAGTTTTACTGATTAATATTCTAAGTCATGTGATATATAGTTTATTAGTTATTACATATAAACTATAGGTTATAAGATTTAATTAAATATAACTTGATTTAATTAAATGAAAGGTAATAATACTTAGGTTAAAACATGTATTAATATTTATTATTAATATAACCTAAGTCATGAAAATTAATTAATTATAAGTCATGTTTTAATAATTAATTAATTTCTTAGTCTAAATTAACCAATAAAATACTTAGGTTAAAATCGTGTATTATTCCTAATAATAATATAACCTAAGTCATGTCCAAATTAAATTAATTACATAGCATGTTAAATTAATTTAATAAATCTTGTAATTATTTAACTTGTAAAAATAAATAATTAATCTTGAAAAATAACCCGTGAACCGAACCCGTGTTTTAAAACTAAACATGTCATGAACCGGACCGGTTTAGCCCTTGAACCGGCCTACAACCCATAACCATGGCAAACCACCACCGGCCTAACCTGGTGGTGCGTGTGGATCTACAACCGAGACCCCCTAGACCACCAAGGATAACCCCGACATGCGTCGGGGTCCCTTGGTCCTCTCGACCGAACCACAAAACCAAACCGAGACCTTGTGGTCTCGGTTGGTGGTGATCAAACAACCACCGAGAGATTTTGCTCTCGGTTCTACCCATAGCCGAACCAAACACCCCCTTAAACCATGTATTTTTAATACTCCTTGATTAGATCTAGATGTTCATTAACTTGTTTTAATAACCCATGATTTCATGTTCTTAGATCTAATAAATAATTAAAAAGAAAAGGTTTAAGAAGATTACCTATACGTGAATCAAAAAGAAAACTAATCACGAACGAGCTTGCAATAAATTGGATTAACCAAGATCAACAAACACCTCCTTGTGGTGGTGTTATGGGCGGCGGCTACAAGGAAGAAGGAGGAGGAGAAGAGTTTTGATTTTTTTAGTCTTTTTGTAATATGAAAAATCCCTTCCTTCTTTTATTCCTTTTTAGTTAATTTTTAAAGTGGGCTGGGCCCCCTCTTTTGTTCTATGCCGCGCCTAAATGGGACCCACATAGGGAACCCGTTGATTTTTCCCCGTGTTCTATATTTACGTGTTAACGTGTCGTGTTTACGTGATTTAATTCTTGTTCTTTCGTGTCGTAATTTATATTTATACGTACTCATAATAAATATACGTATATACATAATATTAAGCTCATGATTATTTACATTCATGATTTCATGTTCGTATATTCGTGATTATAATTATTGTTGAAATAATTATCGTGCATTAATACGTATTAAATACTTATCGTGTAATAACACGTACGTAATACTTGTAAATTCCTATCGTGAAACGTAAACGTGCTAAATAAGGAAAGTTTTAATCCTGTACGTATGATCATAAGGGTACTATTCATGGTAAAAGCATGCGGGTTTTACAATCTCTTTGCTTTAAGAAACTTCATTATATTGATAAGGTAAAAAATCACCATGGGTAATAATATGTCAAAGTTCTAAATCTTTTGTTCACATAAGTCTCAAATCTATTTTTCTAATAAATAAAACTATTGGTTTCAAAAAGAGGTGGTCTTTACATAGATTTCCTTTCTAGATACTTGTTGGAATCCATAGATCGATACAAGTTTTAAAATGCAATATACTTTAAAAAGGCTTGAGCAACCACGCTCTGATATCAATTGTGGAAACTAGAAGGGGGGGGGGGTTGAATAATTTCTTAAATTTACTTGTTAAAAAAGATGGTTTTTAAAAATCCTGTTCAAAAACATAGGATTGAGTAATTATGTGAAACCTTCTTATACATAATATGAACAAGGTATAGTGCAATTAAACTAATAGTCACAAGTATAAAGAATAATGAATGTAAAGAGATAAAGGAAGGAAAGATCAAACCAAACACCAAGGATTTATAGTGGTTCGGCAACGAAGCTCACTCCTCGTTCCTACTCCACTCCTCGAGTACTCCTTACTCGAGAGTTCACTAATCAACAAGCTAAGGTGGATAAACCGTACACAACGCCGCTTATCTAATTTCCGACTCTAAACTAACAGTCGAGCACTAATCTTAGCTAAGACCAATCCACAACAATATACTTTAAGGACCAAGTATTAACCTTAATACATACACAACTTCCAAATAGACACAACTACTTGGATCTTCACAACAATGAAACAACAATCAATAAATAAGTTTGGATCTTCAATAGATATTTGACGTAGACACAACACTTTAAGAATGAAAGTGTTCTTCTCTTTGCACTTTGAGAGGAAAAGATGAGAGGAGAAAGATTCACTTCTAAACAAGTAGTAATCAACCAAATGACCAAGGATTTGAGTGATTTAAGAAGCATGAAAGAATCTCGAAATGTATGTGCAAAAGTGGTGAAGAGAAAGTCTGAGAATGGTCCACTATTTATAAGACAAACTTCCAACGGCTATATCTGCCCTCGATTCCTTATTGCAGCCCGCGGTTCCTTATCGATAAGGAACCGCCATAGCCACTTAAGGAACCTTTTTGAGTAGACTCCGCTCCTTTTTGTCTTTTAGTGGTATGGTTCGAATCTGGAGATTAATATATCCTGAAAGGATATTCCAAACCTAGATAGAATATGCCATTTTCAAATTTTCAAATAATTATTTTAATAAAACATTTTCTTAAAAAGAAAGTTTAATAAAAACTTCTCACACTTAATAAAAAGTGAGTATTAAGAAAAGATTAAATCCTTGATCACTTAATTAGGATGAGTACTTGTTTGTACATACCTTAAGTAATAATGGTTGAAATAAAAAATACTTGAACTCAAGAATTCGTTTTTCGTTGTTTTCGTAAATGCTTTTTTTTACATATTGACGTAATCAAACAAAGCGAGACCGAAAAATGCAAGTAACGTTTTAGGCATCATTGCATTAACACAATCCAATCGACCAAAACTTCGATGAACAGTCAAATAAAATGATAATGGTTTGAATGTCTCATAGCATCCACTAAACCACTTCTTATTCACGTCTATGATCAAGTTTTACTGATATACAAGTATTAATTAACTAAATAACATCCTTGTTGCAAAGTATCTTTATTTGGGATTTATGGTTGAAACAAACGAGGCGCCTTTAGGCTAAATGTCCTATGAGACAGTAACTAGTATAAAGTACGTCATCATAACAATTTTCAGACAAGTATGCTCACACCAAAGTCAATATTTCGTAAAGTATGTAAATATTGTTACCCGAGACTCAATCACAACTACAACAACGATCTTATCTCATTAGATTAAAGAAGAATAGTCCCCAACAGGAAGATATCCAAAACAATTAAAATGAAAAGAAGATAGTCCCCAAATTAATGCTATCTCAAATATAATATAAAACAACCTAACCAAACTATAACTGACCAATTACAAGTTGTAATTGTAAGACTGATAACAAGATTAAAATGAACGATGATAACCAAACTTTAGAGAGAGAAAACAACTGAACAGTCAAACCCTAGCTTTGACCAGATGAGAGATCATGGTGCAATCTTTGAGAATCGGCAAATGTTCATAATCGCCCGTGAAAAATAATCAGCTTGACAAACAACTCCAAAAACATATGGTTAGTATATAAAATTTATACAACATCCCTTACACTTTTAAGGTTGAACCAAAACCAAAACATAACTTCCAGCATCCTCTCATAAGCTTATTAGCTAAAGAGACTTTTCATAGTTAATTTGGACGCATAATATTATGTTGTGCATAACCAAGACCTTTAGTAACTATATCATCTGTTTTATTCTCATAGTCAACCTTGAAAGTTATAAAGTCCATGTAGCTATCACTTCCCTTATTAAGTAAACATCTAAATCAAAATGTTTGTTTTTTCATGCATTACTGGACTGGCTACTATTTGAATAACATAACTATTCTCACAATATAGAGAAACTGAGACAATATTTTCAACATTTAGACCCTTTAATACTTTGATCAACCATATTACCTCATAAGTGGAATATTACCTCATAAGTGGTGGAAGCCATGGATATGTAATCTAGTTCTATAGAGGATCTAAACAAAGTAGTTTCCTTCTTACTTTTCCAAGACACTAAACAACAAAATATAAAACTATAAAAACTTGTAACTCATCTGATAGTTATCTTACACTTAGCCAAATTAACATAAGCACTCATAGTTCTACAAGTAGACTTTGTATATATAATTCCTTCACCAGGTGTCGAGTTAAGATACGTAAGTACTCCTAAAGTAGCCTCAAAATGAGATTGAATAGATGAATGCATATCTTGACTAAGCCAATGAACAAAATTTAATATATCTGGCATAGTATTACATAGATAAATTAGTACCATCAAGTTTTAATAGCAGTGATATTTTTTAGAAGTTTATCATCATCAGACTCTATGAGATAACACGCCGTTTTTGGCATCGGAGTTGCTACATGTTTACAAGTTAAAAGCCCATATTCATGCACCAACTCTATATAATACTTTTTAGGTTAAGACATAAACCGTTTTTCAATTTCAAAACTTGAATAACCATAAAAACTTTAATTTATAAAGATTTGTTATCTTAAACATCTTATTATGAATAATATTAAACTCATAAATCTCATCCAAATAATTTCCAGTTATTACAATATCATCAACATTAACTAATAAAGCTAGAAACACGTTATATTTTTTCTTAACAAAAAATGATCATTTTTACTCTGCTCAAAACCAACTTCAGTTAATGTTTCAACAAGTTTTTATTCCATTGCCTAGGTGCTTGTTTAAGATCATATAATGATTTAACTAATTTACTCACTCTTTTTTCATTGTTATCAAAATAACCTAGAGGTGTGATATGTGCCTAACACACATCTTATTTCCTCACAGAACGTGCTTAAAACGATCAAATAATCATCAATTATGTGCCTTATATATGTGTTTTCTGTTTGTGTATGTGAAGACACAGATATCAAGAAATCACAAGAAACTGATAAAAGAAAGACAAAACAAACACGAAAATTGAGGAAGTGTAAAAAGCTGAAGCTGAGATTCTATTTGACGGAGTTTTAAACCAATTCTCTCTCCAAAATTACAAAATTACCCTTCACTATTCACCAAAATACCCTTTAACTTCCCATTATTTACCAAACCAACTTTCAAGATTATCAAAGTTAAAAAATCAGTCCTTGAATTGTTTCATAGCATAAAGGGACTTAAACTAGCAAAACTGAAAGTTAAACTAATGATAACAAAACCTAATGAAGGTTAACATGTTTTAAAACTTAGAGGGACGGGATTTAGAAAATGATGAAAGTTATTTAATAACTCTGGCAGTCCAAAAACAAAAGAGACCAGTCCACAAACCACTTTTTGACAGCTCCTTTTAAACCACAGTCCAAGTCAAAAGGTGATCACATCTCGGTCAAACCTTTTCCCCCTCCCGCCACAATTTAGTACATACTTTCGTGTCCAATTTTTACCAACTAAAAGGGGTTTTCACAAGGCTAGGTAATTGACCAATTTAATCAAACAATTCCATTCCTATCCCAGCACTTAGCATATCCCATATGTCTCAACTCTAAGTCATCAATTGATCCCCATAAACGCTATGCTGGCAATCCGAGGTTGTGGGAAAACAAGCACAATCAACATAAAAGCTTATGCCAAAACCTTTGATAAACAAAAACACATTGTGTCAAGTTATGTGCCACGCTGGCGATCTAAGTGGAAAGAGAAAGTGATCTATGGACAAAAATTTAGCTTACATTTCAAGCAAGATCAAACGGATGTTAATGAAACCCTTGGAGAGAGATTATGGATCCAGAAGCTTCAGTCCCTCACTATAAATAGATAGGAATTGTTTCTTTTGTTTCAAGATTGATGTAAAAATCGACTTTGAGTTCGTTTTAATATATTTGTAATTTACATTTCCAGTCTTATTTAAATTCCTTGTCACTTTTATCTTCCTGCAATTCAAATAACCTTGTCCTTTATTTACAAGTCTTGTTAATTTACCTTTCCATTCTCCACAAATTCCAAAATTACTGTATCATAAGCTAATTGTATAAGTTGTTTGACAATCGGCATGTTTAAGGAGCTTTCGATTCATTGGTTGGTGTTTATCAAGTGCTGAGAGCTTATAGTTTATCTCTGTTTACTTTTGAAAACCATTATAAGTTCTTTGTTCTTTGGTTGTATTGAGGCGATAAGTTGGATAACAAGCTAGAAAAGGGCTTATAGGTTTGGTGTGGTTTGAAAAGTGGTTTAGAAGGATTGAAAGGTTGTTAGGTCAGGTGTGCAAGCTCTGGACCCCCTTGTTAATTTTTCCTTTACATTTTCACATCTCATTCTTCTATTATGCTTGTATGTTTATTTGACTACTTATAGGCTTATTAATTGTCTATTTCTGCTTTAAATACTAGTTTATTTATTTTCATTGTTATTTTATTTTCTTGTCTTGTTCTCTATTTCAATATCATAGTTTAAATTGATTTTTATGCTTATTAATTAGTGTTTGGATTTAGCTTATTTATCTGTTGTCACATGGTCTTAGGTTCTAAGATTTACTTGCATTTATCTTTGAGGTTAGTATAGCTATAATTTCCTTCTAACTATGTCAAAAAAATTAAAACAAAAAAATAGATAAATTTCTGATGCGTGTCCGGTGTATTGGATTGGAAACAAGTTTTAAATTTATAAACACGAATTACCAGATTAACTAAAAACGCACGGGCAAGTATAACCCTTTCGTTTGTGTATAGCTTTTATGTGGTAATACCGAGATCGTTCACGAGGATTTGGAAAACCTATGATCATTCAAAAATAAAACTATAATCGTTGATTGTAGCAATTGGTGACAAACAAGTAACAAGTAAAATGGTGAGATTAATAATAAGATTAAAAGCAACACTTGGTAAAGACTAGTTTAGGCATCCGTACTGGTATGATTGTGATGACATGTTTAACAAATATGATTATGATAATTAGATAGATAATCTAATCTATTGTTTTCAAAGCTTCAATCCTCGTCAAGACTTTGGTTAAAGAAAACAATCATTAGACTCAATCACTCAATTCAAGACTTAATCTAATTTCAACACATTCGATTCACAGTCGTTTCATGAATTTTCTAACACTTATAATTATGTTTCTTGATAATCAAAACTTCTTAAGAAATTATCAATACAAAAGATATCTAATCATAGACAAACCGGCTATGACTTGTTGATAGAAAATAACTCTTTCGACCTATGAAATATTTACCAACAAATTAAGTTTTGATAACAATTGTAACATGAAACATAAGTACTAATGGTTCAAAGGAAAGCTTGACATTGAAATAAACATAAATCACAATCACAACCACTACTTCATACCACAAACATCATCCTACCAAGTGTAGAAGGAGTTTTAGCTACTCATAACAAACAATGAAATAAACTCTGAAATAATAGTCTTACAAGTCATAAATAAGAGTCTTACAAAGTGGAAATATGATGCTAATGATTAGGGTAATGATCCCTAAGAGTTTCGTGATGTTAACTTTGCTTTTCGGACTCCAAAAGTGATTTTTCTTGCACCACCTTGCTCAAATCCGGGAATGGAGGTTTAGACAAGGTTGAAAGAGTTATTTTGTGGTTATGAAAATAATGAGATTATGTGAAGAGATATGTTGTTACATGACCCTAAGGGTCTTATTTATAAGCAAAATTAAAGTCATGGAGTGAATGCATGACTTGGAGCCAAAGACAAATGCTTGGAGCCAAAGAAAGTCTAGAACTTTCTTGTATGATCTTGTGTGTTCTCCCATGAGCTTGCATGAATGTAGACACAAATTCTGCCTACACAAATGTGGGTGGCAACTTGAATCTTGCTGGTGACAACTTGTATGAGTTTTGTTGGTGGCGACTTCATTTCTGCTGGTGGCAACTTCATGCTGCATGACTTGTATGCTCCTTGGAAATACTTGTTCTTGCACCCAAAATTGATATTTAAAGGCTTGTAACTTGTACACGGGACTTGAACTTGACTAGGATTCTTCGTACTTGTACTAATCACCATATTTGCGTTGTTTTACACTCTATTCCTGCAACACAAAGACTTGCAAAAACAATTGGGCACAAATATGCACAAAACTATTATAGATATAACCAATATACATGTACAAAAGTACAGATAATACTCCCTAAAAACATGTTGGATTTGGGCGTTATCAAATCCCCTCACACTTAAGTTTTGCTTGCCCTCAAGCAAGAAGAAAAGAAAATTAAACCCAAAGGTACATATATTTTATAAAAATTCGATGCAAGTCTACCAAGTACAAGTACAAGATAAAACTCATCGACTTAAGTTTTTAATGTTTAAAAATTGATATATAAAGTCAATACCCATAAAAGTCTAGAAAGTCTTTTATTTCTAACTATACTACACTAATAACATATGATTAGAATCAACATGTATCACGACTTAGCACATTGGCTAATCTATACCTTTTAATTCTTCTTCTTCCTTCAACTTCATAACATTATAGCTCATTGGCTATTTATTTGTCTTTTTGACTTTTTATTTCTTTTTTTTTGTTTTTTTTTGTTGGAAACTCACTTTATGTGACGACATTTAAGAATTCCCATTAGTTATCATAGTCACACACGTTTAGACTAGACTAGGTTCGTTGTATAGTTTATGTTGTGTGTGTGACTATATATACCCCTCCTTAGCTTCCAAGGAGGGGTGTTGCTTGTGATTTTATTATTCTCAATACATTTACATTTCACACATTCAACCTCTCTTCTCTCTCTCTAAACCAACAATGGCCACCACCACCATATTTCACCACATTAGACCACCGGATCATATTTAGCAAATCTACATTTGGCATCAGAGCCTCGGTTCCATCCTTGGATCGTGTTTATGTTTTCGATTTAGGTGGTCTAAATTTTTTTTTGGTCTCGTTGTATAATTTTTTGGTCCGAATCTTTCATTCTTTTGTCACGTTCACATGTTTTTATATCCACCATTCATAACCTTTTTGTCCTTGTCTGTCATTTGTATGTCACCAGTCAAAAACAGATTCATCCATGGTCAATTTGAGTTTTTCATGGTCAAAAGTTATCTTGTTGTTTTTGATATTAAAAAAGTGGTCAAAAGTGGTAATCTGGTATTCATATCGTCTACTGTTTCTGGCTTAATTTTTGATCTAGTATTTTTTCTGGGTTTATCTTGTTGTTTCTGATGATAAAGTTACCCAGAAAAATATTCAGAGTACCATTCTCGGATTTTCAGGAACAAGGACTACTCGTGGATAAGGTTTCCGCTTCAGGTACATCGCATTGACTGCGATGGTACCATTGCGATGGGTTCCATCGTAATGGGTCATCATTGCGATGGACATAATACTGTTGCGATGGACATGTTTTATTTTGACTGCGATGGGTCTATAGTTTTAGACTGCGATGGGTAAGACTGCGATGGACTCTCATTGCGATGGGTTCCATCGTAATGGGTCAAAGTTTTTGACTGCGATGGACTCACAAGTTTAGACTGCGATGGCTCAAAATTTTTGACTGCGATGGACTCACAAGTTTAGACTGCGATGGCTTAAAGTTTTTGACTGCGATGGACTCACAAGTTTAGGCTGCGATGGCAATTTTTTTTTAATGTTTGACTGCGATGGTTGAATATTTGACTACGATGCAGTTTCAAAATTCATGACCATGTAGTTTAATCTTACACTTGACTGAAACCAAACCATCACAACCGAGTCAACTCGGTAATTACCGAGTTGACTCAGTTAACTCACTGAGTCTGACTCAATACTTCCAACCTTTTACTCCTAAACACCATAACTAACTTAGTCCCATCGTCACCTAACCCATCTAAATCAGAACATGACTCAAACAGAAACTCTAATTTGATCTCAGATTTTTGTTTTTCGGGGTATTGTATCAAGACCATCAATAGGTCTAAACCCACGAAACAATACATCATCATAGACCTGTACTTAATTTTCGAGATTAAAGATAGATTAATAACAGTCATGTTAATAATCTACTCTTTATTTCGATTGACACAAGAAACAAACTCAAACCGACATGCAATTACTTACACTTACCTGCTTGAGATTTATAAAAGTCCTTTACGACACATGTACTTCATCCTTAGTTCGGATAAATCATCTTAATACTATGAATAATCGATTGGGTTCTGTTAAGAGTATCAAATCGATTTGTATTAAGATGTCATAAGTGGTCGTATTTATATTGATTG
Source organism: Glebionis coronaria (assembly GCA_025667525.1). Classification (NCBI taxonomy): domain Eukaryota; kingdom Viridiplantae; phylum Streptophyta; class Magnoliopsida; order Asterales; family Asteraceae; genus Glebionis; species Glebionis coronaria. The sequence continues at coordinate 179,493,063 of CM046874.1, forward strand.
GCAGGGATATCATCAAGATATGAAAATGGTAATCGGTGTATGAGATTGGGGTATACTGGATGCAGATTCGTTAGGTTTATGATGATCTATGAAAATGAATTCGAGATTGGGAAAGTTGTGTGAGATTGGGAGACTTGTGTTTTGGGTGGCTGAGGAGATAAAACAAAATTTGGGGGCGAAAGTTCCTAAATGATGAGAGGATTAGGGTTAATTGTTTGAGTGGGTGAGGAGATGAAGGAAGTTAGGTGAGAGGCGGATTGTTCTATGTGACTGATTAAGGGTTTCAATGTGCGTTTGTTTAGGGTTGAAGTGTTTTATTTACACTTCATGGACCGGGTAATGAGGCGATGGCAATGGGCTGGGCTTAAGATTTGATGGATACATGATTCCTAAACAATGCTATGGGCTGCGTTTTTCTTGTGCAACTGTTTTGCACAAAATGATGGGGTGTAGCCAATTGTTTCATGAAATGGGCCGTGTGTATTAAGTTTTTAATACACAATTTGATTTGTTAAACTTTATTCACACACACAATTTTTTAAAAACATTTTTTTAAATAAATTTTGTGTGTATTAAGTTTTACTTTGGTCATCATCGAGACGAGACAACAAAGTGACGCGACAAATGTGACGAGAATTTATTTTGACGAGACCAAGAAAAAATTGGGCGATTTTTTAGTAGCTACAGATTTTTCTGGATCGGGTATTTATTATGGGAAGTTGAAGACGGATTTTTGAAGGCGTGTATTTATTTTATCTTTCAAAGATAACTTGCTCGTGCTTCGTATTAGAATGAAGACTTGTTTATCTGGTTTCCGGGTTCGGGGTGGATGGTTGATGACTCGGATAACTATCACTTAAAGGGGTTACATTGTTGTACTCAGTGTCACGCGCTTAGTCGACGTGGATAATTTCAAGAGGTGTTGTGCTTATAGACTTCTTCAGTGATGCATTGAGTACTTAGAGATTTCTCCACCGTTCTTCATTCAACAATAGTGCAAGCTTAAGTCACAAGATCGAAGGATTTTTATTCAGCTTCACGTTTGATGTATCTGGTTCATTCTTTCAGTGGTCACTTCAAATTGCTTTCACGTGGGTTGGTAAAGGTGGCAATGGAGAGTTTATGAGAAGAGATTTTCGATCAACAGCTGATTCTCACAAAATATATAATTCGGCTTATTTATTATTCTCACGAGATTTCAGGTTCAGGTGCGTACAATTTATTGATGGTTCCGAGTTTCGAAACCATCAAGGGGGAAGAAGAAGACACATTAAACGCACAACGAGTACACGTGATGAACTTCATACCTTCTTTTGATTTGAAGACATTCCGGGATGACATTTGTCATAGCCGTAGAGAAAATCAGTGTTTTAACTCGTGGCGCTATCAATCTCTAAACGGTACACTACTGATTCGAGGTTTAATTGTTTGATTGTTGCAATTAAACATCGTCATTATCCTATATGCATTCCCGGGACTTAATTGACTCTGGTGCATCTCCGGAAGAAGATATGTGCATTCCGGGACTTAATTGACTCTGGTGTTACGATGTCAACTTCATGAATGGGATAAAGTGTCAACTTCAGTATTTGAGCTTCATAATTGGGATTGATTTACCTTCTTCAACTTTGTGGGGGAAGAAGTGTCTTGATTCTTTCTGGTATGCATAACTTGAACTCTCAGGGGGAAGAAAAATTCAGAAGAATTATTCAAGCGTGAGAAGATAAATTGTTGATCTACTTGGTGTACCCCTTACTTTCAATCCCTCTTAGCAACGTTATCATGTTATATGATGGGATTTGCTTGTTAGATTTCGCTGTGCGCTTAATGATTCTAAGCTTTATTGAAAGCTTTGAAGTTGCTTACGAGGATTGTTGATTTAGAGGGAAGCTAGTTAAAAGCTTCCACATCAAGTTTATGTGGCATGAATTAGGGGGAAGCTAATTCAAAAGCTTCTCCTTAACCAGAAGTGTATAGGTTACTTAGCTCGTGCCGTTACAGTATTTCTACTACAAGTTAAAGATGAGTCGTTTTGAAGTCAAAGGCGTCAGAAGACATCATCAGCATTGGACGCTTCATGGAAGCTCTTGTTCTTAATCATTATGTACTTGTTAGGAAAAATATTGTAAGGAATTCTACACGTTGTCCCATGGGGGAAGATTGTTGGAAACTCACTTTATGTGACGACATTTAAGAATTCCCATTAGTTATCATAGTCACACACGTTTAGACTAGACTAGGTTCGTTGTATAGTTTATGTTGTGTGTGTGACTATATATACCCCTCCTTAGCTTCCAAGGAGGGGTGTTGCTTGTGATTTTATTATTCTCAATACATTTACATTTCACACATTCAACCTCTCTTCTCTCTCTCTAAACCAACAATGGCTACCACCACCATATTTCACCACATTAGACCACCGGATCATATTTAGCAAATCTACACCTTTGTTGTTGCATATGTCTTCTATGTCTTTCAACAACTATTCTATCTGCTTTAGATCCAATGTCAAAAAAATTCAATTCAGTTCTCTTATTTTGCTCATACAAAGTCTTGATTTCTTTAAAAATTTCTTGACCAGTTGAATATGAGTAAAACCCTTAACTCTCTTGAGAAAATTCATCATTTGATTCCTAATCTGCATAGTAGTTGAAGGCTTAATCTTTTCTCTTCTTCTCTTTTCAGCAAAGAATCTTTGTTGCTCCCTTACCAGATCATCAATCAACTTTGATTTTTCTTCTTCATTATAAGCATCTCTCTCTTCAGCTATCAATGAGTCTGCAAGAAGCTCACTTGCATGTAATTCAGCTTGAATCCTATCATACTCTTGTATGTTCCATTCTTGCTGTATTCTCTTAGCTTCTAGAAACTGCTGCTTTGCTGTAAGTTCTTCTTGTAATTCTTCTTCACGAATTTGTGCTTGCATTCTGAAAGCATATTTCTCATCATGGTCCAATTGATTAAATCTGTACATGACTTTTCGAATATCATCATCTGAATCACTTTCATTCTCAGATTCTGATAGTATTTGCTTCTTCCCTTTATCCTTTGGATTAATCTTAGGTAGCTGTTTCTTCAGCTTAGAAGGTGTTTCATCAGCTTGCTGTTGAATAACTATACCTTTAGTAGGGTGTGAAGCTTAAACTTTCTTACCTTGAATTTGATTGTTTTTGGCAAGAACTTCTTGTTGTGTCTTTTTCTCTGCCTCTGCTTGTTTAGTCTTCTCAGCTGAATTCTTCTTTCTTAAGTCAAGCAGCAATTGGGCTAAAGTCTCATCCTCTCTAAAAGGAGTTTGACTTTCTAGTGAAGGATGATCACCAGCGGTACTTGCAATCAGCTTAGTTGGCTTAGCAATACTTGGGTCTTCAACAATGTCAGTAGAACTTGCAGTTGGCATAGCAGTACTTGGATCTTCAACAATGTTATTTTCAACAGTATTAGACACACTTGTTTCTTCAATCACTTGTGTATCCCCAGATACTCTTTCTTCCATGGAAGCCATCATTTCAACTTGCACCTCTTCAGTCTTGTCTGATCCATTGCTCATTCTTGATCTAGACAGTACTTGTAAAGTCTGTTTCCTTTGAAACCATATTTGTCTTTGTGGTGGTGGAGTTGAAGATATAGGAAATTGAATGTTAATTTCCTCCAACTTCTCATAGAAAGTACTCCAATTCACTTGAAGTGGTGATTGAGGTGTTGGTTCTGGCTGATTTACCATCATTTCTTCAACTTGTGGCTCCTCATGAGTAGGCTGTGGTTAGTCCTGTTGAATCTCCATATTTGAAGGTCCATCCACACCAGTCTCTAAACCAGTTCCATCTTCATAAGTCCCCATGACATCTTCATCCAATTCAAAATTGATGTCATTTCCGGAGATCCTTGTCTGATTATCAGAATAAGGTGGTTGTTCTTCATAATTCCTCCCCTGTTTGGTTGCATTAAGTTGCCTTTTCTTGTGGTTCCTGAATCGTTGCTTCTTGAGTGCAGCCTTCTGAATATATCTATGTTGCCTCATCCAAGATGATACTTTGTTCCTCAACTTGATTAGGCTAGCTTCCAATTCAGCAATTTTCTTGTCTTGAACAAGCTTTTCTTTCTGCAACACCTGTACCTGTTGGGACAAACTAGTACAAAAAGCAGTTAAATTCTCAACATCCACCACCTCTGGTGCTTGTGCTTGTGGGGAACCACTAGCAGCAATAGAAGCAGCAGGTGTATGGATCATTTCATCATTGTTTGGTGGAGCACCAACATTGTGAAAAGAAGATTGTGAATCTTCTAGGGAATGGGAACTCTAGTGAGGAGGAGTTTGCTAAGAAGCACTAGCATTTCTAGGTTCCTCACCTTCTTGATTGGCAGGTTGGGCTAACATATGATCAAACAATGGTGTAATTATTCCTGTAAAGGCATTGCCTTGTTTGGTCAAGAAAGAGAAGGTTCTCTTTATGTATGTAGGAACATCCCATGTATCAGTTAACTCTGGTAGGTTAGGTATTTGGTCACTAATAAAGTCTGAATGAATCTAGGATACATCAAAAACATTTTAGTTCCTTCCAAATTCCTAGTCATGCCTTCAAAAACTAATTTTGAAAAATTAAAAACTCTGTTATTTGCTAGACAAATACTAGCTGATGCCAATGCAGCAGGAATTTGATCAAAAGATGTACTTTTAGAGCTTAAATAGTGAATAATATCATGAAAAAGCAATTTCCATTAAGGTGAAAATAAAGCTTTAAATAAAGTAAGACTTTCCCTACCACCTCCATAGCCCATGGCTGTAAGGCCATCATGAATCTCTGTATTATTAAGCATACTAAGTCCATTTTCATCATTTAATCTCAAACTCGCCCTTAGCAGTACCTTAGTTACATATATATTTCTATGATTCATATATATTTCTATGATTCACCCTAGCCTTAATGCAAGGTTGATTAAACCGAGTACCTAACACATCAGTGTTCCAAAATTGTTCAACAATGGAAATAGAGACAACTGGACTTACAGTGAGTGCAAAACGAACATGACTTCGAGATAAGAAACCAAGAATCTCATGGAAACCAAGAGAGTCATCATTCGTGGCAAGATTCGTAACCAAATTATGCTTAGAGATCACTTGTAAAGCAACCATTAGTATTTTTGATGATCGAAAAATTAGAGAGAAGGTTATAGAATCAAGAGATAAAAATAAAAGATTAGGTGAATCAATTGTGTAATTGGAGTAAGTATTTAAGTAAATAACAGACCCAAGTGCGAAGAAATCGCCAAATTTACAAAAGAGACCCTTAACGGTACAACGGACATGTAGAGGTACATTGAACATAATCGGTACTTTAATTTGTGCTAGCGGTACTTGGAGTTATAACGATACCTCAATTTTGACCAGTTCATTCTTTCCACTATCATTGTAACCTCTTTTATCTTTTCCTATTAACTTGCAATTACATCAAAAACACAAAACATAGACTATAAAATAAAAATTGTAAAAATTTTTACAACTATTACCTCCCCTCAGCATATGCAGCAGTTTATTGGTTGAGCATACCAATGTGTGTCACCAAGAATTCAAATCTCTTTGCATCAAATGCCTTGGTCAACAAATCAGCTACATTGTTGTCTGTATGAATCTTCAAGACTTGAATAAGCATCTTGTCTTAAGCATCTCTTATAAAGTGATGTCTTATTTCAATATGCTTGGTCTTAGAGTGAAATACTGGATTCTTGACAATACATATAGTACTTTCATTATCAATGTAAATCTTGGTGTTCATGAAATTAAACCCATAATCTAACAATTGATTCTGAATCCAAAGTACTTGTCCACAACAATGAGCAGCAGCTACATATTCAGCTTCAGTTGTAGAAGTAGAAACAATGGTTTGCTTCTTACACTGCCATGATATGAGTCTTCTGCCTAGGAATTGACAACCTCCTATTGTAGATTTCCTATCATGATTGGCTCCAGCATAATAACTGTCTGAGTAAGCTTCCAATTCAAAGGTGGAATATCTAGGATACCATAATCCTCAATTGGGTTGACTTTTAAGATACTTTAAAATCTTCTTCACAGCATTTAGATGTGACACCTTTGGATGAACTTGGAACCTTGAACAAGCACACACAGTAAACATAATATCCGGCCTTGAAGCAGTAAGATACATCAATGAACCAATCATTGATCTATATAAATGAATATCAACATTTTCTCCATGTTCATCTTTTCATAAAGACTTATTAACTTTAAAAGGTGTGCTTGTACTCCTTGTATCCATACATGAAAATTTCTTCAAGATTTCAGCAACATATTTATCTTGGCTGATAAATATTCCATCTTTCCTTTGTTTAACTTCCAGTCCCAAAAAGAAAGTTAGTTCTCCCATAGAACTCATCTGAAATCTTCCTTTCATCAAAGCCTCAAACTCTTTACACCATGTCTTCTTGGTAGAACCAAAAATGATGTCATCAACATAGACTTGAACTAGAATGATATCCTTAGCATTCTTCTTGATGAACAGAGTTTTGTCAATGGTTCCTCTCCTATATCCATGCTCTAGCAGAAAACTGGATAAAGTTGCATACCAGGCTCTTTGAGCTTGATGCAGACCATAAAGTGCTTTGAGAACCTTGTAGACTCTATTGGGGAATTTAAGATCTACAAAACCTGGAGGTTGTGAGACATATACCTCCTCTGAAATAGTACCATAAAGAAAGGCACTTTTCACATCTATTTGATAGACTATCAAACTCATATATGATGCAAAGGCCAAAAATAACCTAATGGCTTCTATCCTTGCCACTGGTGCAAAAACCTCATCCTAGTCTATCCCTTCTTCCTGTCTATAGCCTTGAACAACAAGTCTTGCCTTGTTCCTCACAACAACTCCACTTTCATCCTTCTTGTTCCTGAAAACCCATCTAGTACCAATTACTCTCTTACCTGAGGGAAGATTCACAAGAATCCAAACCTTTTGTAGCTCAAATTGTGTTAATTCTTCTTGCATGGCATCTACCCAACTTTCTTCATCAAGAGCCTGAGAAATGTTTTTGGGCTTTACCTGTGATAAGAAACAGGCAAACAAACAATGCTGAGTATCTTTATGATTTGTTATCTGCTGTTGTTTGACATAACTCACAAGTGCATGAGTTTCAATATTGGTTTGAAGTTGTCTTCTGGTTTGTACAACAGATTTGGGATCTCCAATGATCTGTGTAGTAGGATGGTTGTTGTTGACTTTATGAGTGGGAATAGAACTGACTGGAATTTCTGTTTCCAAATTGTTGAAATCAGTTACTGCACCTTGCTCATCATAGGAAGCTTTAGAGAATATTCCTTCAGCTGGACTAGCATATAAGTCTTCGTCGTCCATAGCTTGTAAAATCTCTTCTAGTGAGTCAACAGATTTAGCAGATTTTGTCTTAGCAGTACTTGCAGATGAAGTACCACTAGATGTAGTAGGTACTGCTGAGTGTTGTGACTCAAAAGATTCTTCTCCTAAATGCTTATTAGCAGATATAGCATTCTTTTCTTGATCTTGAAGCCTCTGAAGTTCTTGGGAGGCTTGATCATATTTTGATGGCATGGTTTGCTTCTTAGGAGTAGCAGACATGGGAGTAACAGTAGGCATATTGGGCACATAGATTTGAACATCATCATCTGATGAAGAAACATCTTCTTGAGTACCTGCATTGGTTGCACTTAACTCCTCACCTGCATTGTTAGTTTGACAATCCTTTTGCAGAGAATAGTAATCCATGGAGTTAGTTAGATAATCTAAATCAAACATCCAAGCATAACCTATTCCTGGGACATTGGGTTTATTTTTTAACATGGGCATTTTCTTTAACCTTTTTAGATGCCAAATTATAAACCCTATATGCTTTACTATGCACTGAATATCCTACAAGATATCCTGGATCAGACTTTCCATCAGACTTTCCCAAATAATCAAGAGTATTTAGTATAGACACATGACACTCAAAAGGTCTTAAATGACTTATGGTAGGCTTCACACCAGTCAAAAGTTTATAAAGTGTTTTGTTTTAAGGCTTGGTCACTAAAGCTCTATTTAACACATAACATGCAGTGTTGATTGCTTCTGCCTAAAATGTATTTGGCAAAAGAGAATCAGCCAGCATAGTTCTAGCAGCCTCAATTAGTGTCCTATTGTTCGTTTCAGCTACTCCATTTTGTTGTGGAGTCCTAGGATTACTAAATTGTCTCTTAATTCCTTTAGACCTACAGAATTCATCCAATTCAGCATTCTTGAATTCTGTCCCATTGTTAGTCCTAATGATTAAAAACTGTTTAGTGAACTGTTTTTCAACTAAAGTGATAAAATCCTTAAGTAACTCATTGGTTTCAATTTTAAGAGCTAAAAAGAAAACCCAACAGAATCTACTATAATCATCAGTTATGACTAGACAAAAGGTCTTATGACTAATTCTTCTTACAGAAACTAGACCAAACAAATCCATATGCAACGGCTTCAATGGTTTTGTCACAGTGTTGACAGTCTTGGTCTTACAAGAGGCTCTATGTTGTTTACCTTTTTGACAGGCAACACATGTGAAATCATTTTGAAAAGATTTGTTAGGTAAACCTATAACCAAATTCCTATTCACTAATCTGTTAATATTCTTGAAATTCACATGACCTAACCTTCTATGCCATAAATTAGACTCATCAAAAGAATCCTTAGCTAGCAAACATGTAATACCGCCTATTGGAGTAATAGTATGAAGATTAAAGGTGTACATATTTTCTTGCCTGGGTACTTTTAGCAGTACTTGAGATTCCTTAGGCATCTCAAAGTCTTTAGACAGCACCAAGCAGTCTTTGTATGTGAACATCACCTTGTTCTTCTTATCACACATTTGTGATACAAAAAAGAGATTGAACTCATTCAATTCCTTTACAAAGAACACATCTTCAAATTCCAACTTCCCTGTGTTGATTTTCCCTTTGCCAGTGATTCTACCTTTGCTACCTCCAAAGGCTACTGGTCCTCCTCTGAATTATTCAAATTCAGTAAGAAAATCTTTGTTTCCAGTCATGTGTCTTGAGCATCCATTAGCTACTATACCTTTGTCTTTCAATTCATCAATTAGATGCCCCTTCACATAAATAAAAATCATTAGTTTTTAACAGGGACCCAAGCCACATTTGGCTCGGATCTTGTGGGACCTACACACTTAAGAGTTTGTTCTGAAGCATTCCCAGTAATGCTACTTTTGCTCTTATACTTCATGGTTTCAGTTATGTAGTCAAAGACATAGGGTGACTCTATGTGCTCAGACTTCTTTGCCTTAAGTACTGCTTTAGCAGTACTTGCTTAACACATGATTTTTCTCTTTTAGAAACCCACATTTGCACTGGTTTGTTATTATCCTTAGTTCTAGATGTTTTAGCTTTTTCAACAACATTTTTAGAAGTCTTAGAGAACTTTGGTTTGACAGACTTTAAACCAACAGTACTTAAGTTTGGTCTAGCAATACTTGCAGGTCTAGACTTGCCGGTACATAGTTTACCAGACTTCAAAGGTACTAGGCCTTGTTTCATAAGTACTGCTCTAGGAACAAAACTTTAGGCAGGGTTATTTTTAATCTGTTTGGCTACCCTTGAGTGACCAAACATAGGTTTGTCATTCTTAGGTTTCTGATTCCTATTAACCTGTGCATTTTTACCATTACTATTTTTCATGACCCTTTGTGCAGCCTTTTGTTTCACAATTTTATCTTCATGTAGAGTACAATCTTTGATAAAATGACTTAGACTACCACAAACATAACATCCTTTTCTTCTTAAAGAAGACCCAAAAGGTTGTTTTGACTTAACTTTCTCAAAACCTAGCCCACCCCTTTTGGTTTTATTATGTTTTACATTGTTTTCCACTGTCTTGCTAGGATTTTTTACCTGCTTGGGAGCATAACTAGTCTTAGATTCTTTAGAAACAAAGTTGTTCATTAAAGGTGGATAAACAATGTTTTTTTGTCACAACAGTCTTTTCTTGGGACAAAGTACTAGAGTTTGAGGTATTTTTAACCTTTGATTCTTCTAACTCTATACTTGTATCATTACAAGGGGGCATGAAAATTCCTGATAGTGGTGGAGGAACTGCCTTCATTCCTTCAACATATCTATCATTTTCAGGTGTATTATCTAACTCACTAGAACTATCAAAAATCCCTTTTGATAAGTCCTTGTCAGTTAAAGTTATCCCAGGTTGGTCCTCAATATATCCTAGGCCTGATTTATCATAATACCCCATTTGTGAATTAATCAATTTTCCTAATCCTTTAGAAGATTTTCGCCAATGATTAATCATTTCCCTTTCATTACAAAGACTGGCTTTTAAATTTTCATTTTCTGTTGACACTTTTAAAAGTTGTCTTTCAAAAGCTTTAATTTCAACATGTTTTTTCCCTCATTTGAAGAGTTAAAATTCTTATTTTCTCTTCATAGTTTTGTTGAGCCTTTTTGTACAAAACTATATTTTCTTCTAATTTACCAACACCCTGTTTAAAAGCATTTAATTCTACAGTGCATGTGTTAACCTTTTGATACTATTCCTCTAGTTCTACTTTTAAGCTATTAAATTTAAGAACAAAGTCTTTAGAACAAGGATGTACCTTAGTATCTTCATGTGAGAGAGCCATTAAACCAAGCTCTTCTTCTTCTTCATCTTCAGCCCAGTTCACCACTCCATCTACAGTTACAAATGCTTTGGTTCCTTTAGGACTCCTGCTGTTTCCTTTTGGACAGCTTTCAGTTATTCTTGGACTGGTTCTATAGTTGTGCTTAGACTTCTGACTACTACTCTCAAATTTGTCTCTAGAGCATTCTCTTGTAAAGTGTCCATTCCTTCCACAGTTATAGCATTCAACTTTGGACTTGTCATATCCTAATGGCTCATTAGGATCAACAATCATCTTTCTTCTAGTCTTCCTGAAGAACCTATTAGATCTTACTGACACCATAGCAGCTTGCCATTTAAGATCCATCTCTTCAACACCAGCATCATCCATTTGGAACAAGTCATTGAGTGTTAATCTAGGCCTGTTGTCTTGTCCAAGGAATAATGAGAAGGCATCATTGTCACTAAACATTGGTGAAGACCTTCCATGTGAATTTTGAGAGACTATGAGGCTGCTTTCAATACTCTGTGGGTAAGTACTGCTTGTAAGTCCTCCAGCGGTATTTGTGAAGTATGTACCGCTGCTTGATCCTCTAGCGGTATTATGAAAATAAGTACCGTTTTTTCCATTTGACACAAAAGCCAAGTTAGACTTTGTAGTAGTCTCTGCCTTAGTCACTTTAATGCCTTTCACATCCATCTCGTATGCTCTAAGATTGTTGTAGAGATGATCAAAGGAATTATTTCCAGATCATCTCTTGTGATGAAGTGCATAGATATTGCTTTCCACTCTGGTGGAACACTTCTTAAGAATTTTAGATTAGCTTCTTCATTAGGAATTACTTGTCCATAGACTGCCAATTGAAAATGCAGCTTACTGAACCTTCCATAGCCACCATGTATTCCCTCTATACTAGAAATTGAGAAGTTAACAAATTCTTGCTTAAGAACAATCTTCTTTATCTTCTTAGATTTGTCATTACCTCCAAATCTAAGTTTTATAGCATCCCACATAGCTTTAGCATCCTTATAATGATAAAAGCTTGGTAAGATGTCTTCTGAAAGAGCCATAGCCAAAGCAGTTCTGGCTTTTCTCTCTCTGATATCTGCTTGTACCTCCTCAGCAGTCACAACAGGTAGAGCATAGCATGTACCGTCTGGCACAGCGTAGCTTCTTAGGTTTGTTCCCATTCTTGATAACTTGCCACACAGTATGATCTGTGTGATTCAAGTAATGTTCCATCTGCATAGCCCATGTCTCATAATTGTCACCTTTGAGAACTGGGAGTTTAACAACAGATAGAGTATGAGAAGGTGTTGTGGTTGTAGAGGTAGCTACAGCATTCACGGCTTGAACACCTTGTACTGGTGCAGGATGCACAACTTGTGGTTGTCCCTGTGGTATAGGATCAAGGTTCTGAACATCATCCAAGTGAGCATCATCTCCTTCTGGTTGAGACATTGAGTTTTGGTGTGTGTGGAGTGTTTGGCATTGTGTTCTTCTTTCTCAGAGTTTCTTAACAAGCTCTGATACCACTTGTTGATCCCTTTGATTGGACCTATATTCCGTTAAGAACTAGTATAGTAGTTTGTAATCAAACTAAAACACTTTGAGAACTCTTACTCAAACTAAATAAGTTATGCGGAATCTAACTTATAAAACACAGAAGAACATAATTACTTTTAACTATTCGATTCTCTTATTAATCGACTTCAATGAGGTACATGAATGACATTGTACCTATGTTCCTTTTATAGAGTAAGGAACCCTAGAAACCTTAGAATATTCTATAAAGATAACTATATCACAGATGATATATTATCAATATTCTAACTATTTAAGTATATCACATAAGATATACTCTAACTATAACTATAACATATCTTATACAAAGATATATTCGTCCTAATCAATATAGCAGTACTTACTTTATAAGTAGTAGTACTTACTATGTACCACGCTAACATTAACGGTACTTACATAATACTAACAGTACTTAAATTACACTGACGGTACTTGACACTTAACAAATAATTCCCAACAATCGACCACCACAATGATACTCCCACTCCCCTCCGACTTTGGAAAGCATATGATAAAGTCCATGGAGACACTCTCCCATGGTCCTTTGGGCGTAGGTAAAGGTTCCAAAAATTCTCCGGATTTCTTTTGCTCTATCTTGTCTTGTTGGCAAATTAGGCATGTCCGAACATATGTCTCAACATCATCCTCCATCCTCGGCCAATAATAAGTGCCCTCGACCAATGCCAATGTCCTCTTCATCCCCGGATGACCAGCCCACTTTGAATCATGACACTCTTTCAAGATTACTCACCTAAGATCACCCCACTTAGGCATGTAAAGCCGATCTCCTTTGGTGAACAACATGACTCCTTTAAGCCAAAATCTCCGAGTCTTCCCGTCCTTCGCTAAGGCAACGATCTTCTTGGCCATAGGATCATGTTCAAATCCTTCCTTGATGCGGTCTTGGAGGAAGAATTGTGCTTGAGTGATTGCCGCAAACTCCGCCTTGCGACTCAATGCATCGGTTACCACATTAGCCTTCCCTGGCTTGTACTCCAATTGGTAGTCGAACTCGGCTAGGAAGTCTTGCCAATGAGCTTGCTTGGGACTTAACTTCTTTTGGGTTTGAAAGTAACTCGTGGAAATGTTATCCGTGTTGATCACGAATCTCGAACCCAAAAAATAATGCCTCCAAATCCTCAAGCAATGGATAACCGCCGTCATCTCCTTCTCTTGCACCGTGTAGTTCCTTTCCGTCTAATTTAGCTTTCTACTCTAGAACGTGATAAGGTGTCCATCTTGCATTAGAACTCCTCTAATAGCAAAGTCCGATGCATCCGTATGTAACTCAAAGGGAATTGTCACATCCGGTAGTCTCAACACCGGCTCTTCCACAACCGCCTTCTTTAATTTCTCGAACGCCGCTTGACACTCTATACTCCAATCCCAAGCTTTGTTCTTCTTCAAAAGATCCGTCAATGGTGATGCTACGCCGAATAGCCCATGATGAATCTTCGATAATAGTTTACCAAGCCAAGGAATGACCGCAACTCCGTCACTTTGGTTGGTGGTTCCCAATCTTGGATAGCTTCTATCTTTGCCCCGTCCATCATCAATCCTCCATCCTTGATCTTGTGGCCCAAGAACTCGACTTCATCTTGAGCGAAAGAGCACTTCTCCAACTTCACATAAAGTTCATTGTCTCACAACACCTCGAACACCTGTTTCAATTGCAATACATGCTCTTCTAAAGTATGACTATAAATGACAATATCATCCAAGTATACAACCACAAATTTTTCGAGGAATTGATGAAACAACTTATTCATGAGGGTGAAAAATAACGCGGGAGCATTTTTCAATCCAAACGGCATGACTAAGAACTGGTAAGAGCCATACCTCGTGACACACGTCGTCTTGGCCTCGTCTCCCTCCGCTATCCTTACTTGGTAGTACCCCGATCTCAAATCCAACTTAGTGAAGTATCTCGCCTTCCCAAGTTTATCAAACAAGTCTGCAATAAGGGGAATAGGGTACTTACTCTTAATGGTTACCTTATTGAGTGCCCGGTAGTTTATGCACATCCACAAGGAACCGTCCTTCTTCCTTTGAAATAGCATCAGCGCACCATATGGGGCTTTCGAGGGTCGAATGTAGCCCGCATCCATCAACTCCTTGATTTGTCTCCTCAAATATTCCAACTCGGGTGGTGACATTCAGTAAGGGGCTTTGGCGGGGGGCTTGGAACCAGTTTCCAACTCGATGGTATGATCCACCTCCCTCCTAGGTGGTAGTTTCTTGGGCAACTCCTTGGGCATCACGTCCTTGAACTCATCAAGTACCCTCTCGATCTCTTTCGGCACCTCCACTTTGCTTGACTCTCCATCTGTTTCTAGCCCTGTCATCGCCAAATAGCAAGGCTCGCTCTTTTTGAATCCTTTCTTGATATGCATAGCCGAAAGGGTCTTTGCTCCACTCTTGGAATCCCGCTCCGTACTCACCATGCATGTCTTTCCACCGTATAGGATACACAAAGATTTAGCGAATAGCATAGGTAAAGCTCGTACCTTATCGAGAAACTCTAACCCAAGAACTACTTTGAAATCATCCATCGGGACCACCGACAAATCAATCGTCCCTTCCCAATCTCCAATCTTCGCTCAGACATCCTTAGCCACTCCATGAATCGGTTTGGCCTCCGAGTTTACCGCCTTGATAGTTCCACTCCCCTTTGTAGCGTTAATCCTTAGCCTCCTAACTTCATCAACCGCCACAAAGTTATGAGTTGCACCGGAATCGACTAAAGCACGTACCTTTACTCCATTGATGTTTGCTTCGACATATTGTAGGACTTTTCCAACAACTTTTGGCACCTCCGTCTTCGCCTTGATCTCATTCAAGATCCTCATCGAACCCATGCTTCCGCCATTACTCGTACCTTCGTCTCCATGAGTCGACATCGCGTTGAGGCTTGCTTTCTTCGGGCAATCTCGAGCTCTATGAGGTCCATCACAAATGAAGCATCCACCACTTTTGTAACTCGTCTTTATGTCTTTCTCCTTTCCGGTAGGGGGTTTCTTCGCATAATCGAACTTCGGTTTCTCTCCCCCACCTTTCTCATGGCTGACCTTCCGATTTTTTGGCTTCGACGGTTCCCTCCTTGAGCTAAAGTGAATCAAGGCCTCGGCGTGGGCAATAGCCATAGCCACGTCTTGGACTACGCGTCACTCTATCTCCGTCTTAGCCCACCCTTGCAAACCATCATGAAAGTAGAAGAGAGAGTCTTGTTCGGATAGTTCTGGAATCTCCAAGGTAAGTGTCGTGAACTCTTTCACATACTCCTTAATCGCCCCAGTTTCCTTAAGTTTACGAAGCCGACTCTTCGCCTCGTTCTTAGCATTCTCCGGAAAGAATTGCCTCTTGAAATCCACAACAAAATAACCCAAGTATTAATAGTAACCGTACCTCGTTTGATATCTCCATACCGACGTCTCCACCATAACTCCGCGGTGTCCTTCAAGTAGTGAGTAGCCGTCTCGATCTTCATAGCATCCTCCACTATCTTGGCACCCTTCAAGTATCGCTCCATCTCCCATAATAAATCATTGACCGCTCTTGCTTCCTGCTTTCCTATGAAAGATGATGGTTTAGGAATGTCCACTCTTGGACCGTGATTACTAGTGCCGCCTACACTAGCCAAGGGCAACTTGCACAACTCCACGTCCGCTCGCAAGCTTCCCATAGTTTCATGAATTACGGAGATCTCTTCCCCGAACTCCTCCTTTATTTTTGCCATCTCATTCTTGAGAAAATCTCTTAAGCCAAGGATTGCGCGCTTCACATCGCCACTAAGAGCATTTAGGATTTCTCTAAAGTCCTCCCTTATGCTCACAACTTCGGTTTCCAAGTTCTCGACTCGGTTGTTCATCGCCATCATGGATGTCTCGACATCCGCCACTCTCTTATCCAAACTTTCCACAACGTCTCTCGATGATCCTCTCTTCTTGGGGTCTTGGTTATCATTTCGACCACGGTTCCCATCAACAACACTTCCACTAGCATCATTCTTCTCGGTTTCAATCGCCATCGCCTCGAATCGAATCTCACTCTGATACCACTTGTCACGGACTTGTCTCTACAAGGGTCTTCCGTACGGCACTTAGTCTCTACTAAGTCAGCCTTGCTCCCAACACTCAATGATCTAGGCAACAAAGAAGGCTACTAAGAAAGAACACAAGAGAACTAGGGGAAAATGCTTGTATTATTAGAGAAATTTACAAGTAGAGAACACAAGTGAATTGTGAGATGATTTTCCCAAATGAGGATGGCTCTATTTATACTACAAATCTAGGGATACATTAGGGCTTCTATTTACAACTCCAAGGCAAGCCCATATCCTACAAGCTTCCATTAGGGTTTCCATCCACCAAGTCTTCTAAAGGCTTCCATAATATTCCACCATGTCTTCTAGCCTTGTGTAGAACACTCCGAATCCCTGTTAACCTTGTGAAACTAGGCGGGGCGTGACATCTAAATAGCTTTTATGACCCGTGCCATTTGAACTACGCCTAGGCATGTTCTTGGAGCTATTTTTAGAGTTGCTTGAAGCATTCATGTGATCGGCTTTTGCAGAAGCAGATTTTCTTAAGGAGGGTCTAGATTGAGGAGTGATTGGTTTAGGAAAATTGCTACGCACGTCAACTAGGGATGCAAACCTCGGGTTCGACGTTTTTGGTCGTTCAGATTTAATCGCATTTGGTTGTCTAGCAACTGAGCGATTTCTGAATGGTTGAGAAGGAGGTTTCCCCAAGACTGACTGTTTGCTAACTTAGTATCCACACTATTTCCTTTTAGCTTCCTTAATTCATTTTTCACCGCTGTCAGTGCAAAAACCTTTTCCTGAATTTGAGCCTTTAATTGCTCATTTTGTAGAAGTAATTGAGCGACACGTTGTTCTAACTTAATGTTCATATTATCAAATATGCCGTTATCAGCATCCGCGTCATTACTATCTACAGCGTCAATAGGTTGCACATATATTTCACTTAATGAAGCAGGCGGAGGACTTGGATTATGAGAAGCCAACTTTGATTCTAACAAACTTGTTTGTTTCACACGATGTTCTTTTTCTACATTAAAATCTTGAATCTTACGATCCAAATTTTGTTCAAGAACAACATCTTCTTTTTCAAGTTTTTGAAAATAAGCTTCAAATTTGTCACTTTTCTTTGAAAATTCGAGTTTGGCGTCCTCAAAATCTTTTGTCGTTTGAGCTAGCAGAGTTTCGAGCTCGTGAGTCTTAGAATCATTATTTAATTGTACCTCAGCCATTGGCTCATCGTCACATATTGGTCTGATAGCTGTATCAATGGTTTCTGTATCATTCCCTGAGTTGTTGCTGGTATGCTTCGTTTCTGATTCTGTCCCGCTGCTTTATGTATCAACCGAACAAGCATATAATGCTTGACCCTTATCGACGTTGCTATCCTTTGTCTGCATCAGTCTTTGATTCACCCTTCGTTCAAATTGTCATTGATGGCGTGTTCTTTCAGCAATTGACTTCTTTATATTACTCATATGCTGAAGAAGTGTCTCATTGAACGCTTGAGGATCTACGAGAGTATATTGGTAAAGTATGTACTTGCAAACTCTCGATCGTTGTTGGATAAGCCAGTTGAGTCAATGGATTGCTGGAACTGACTGTTGAGAGCTGAAAGGACCTCCATGGATATAATCTCGTGAAAGTCATCTCTGTCAAGTTCTTGTTGAAGATAATCCACATTAAGCAGCATCGTTCTGGTGAATGACTCAACATCTTGACCAAATAGTAGAACGAATACCCGTTTGAATCTAATTTTAAGACGAGTGCCTTTTAGGTCTTCTCTTGAAAGAACCTGAAGGTGTGACTGAAGCAACTTTATGTGTTCCATGCATCTTTCTTTGGCTTTCGACATCTTGTATTTGATTGCATGAACGGTTTTAGTTGTAGAATCCTTGTTAGAAGGTTTTACTAATTGGAGTCTCGGTATTTGTCTGAACCTCTGGATTCTGCATCTTCTCTTTACTCACCTCATTCATGGACGTTGTTGTTGTTGAATCCGTTGTATTGAAAATGTCCATTGAGGGGATGTAGTAAGAGGATATGATGTGTATGTATTATGGATCTTAGTATATGTGTTGTGATGTGATTGTGGTTGAAATTTCAAAAATTCTAAATTTTTTCTCAGTCCGACAATAAATTTTTCAGTCCGATATAACGGTAGACCGAAAATTTTGGAATCGCCAAATTTTGAAATCGAGTTAGAAATATCCAATAACTAGTAGAAAAAAAATTTGAAAATTGAAAAATTTTGACCAAAATAAAACCTAGAATGGCCTAAAAATTTGAATTTTGGTCCGAAAATTCGAATTTTTGGTCGAAATTTTTTTCGTATCACCAAAATTTGAAATCGAAGCTTAAAAGGCCTAAAAATAGTCTAGGAAAAAATAAATTTTATCATGGTTTTCCCACCAAAAAACTATATTCTGGGACTAGTCTAGATAGTGGCTAAGTCTAAAAAGTACTCGAACAAAATTTAGCATCGCAATGTCCAATGTGATTATGTCGCAATGTCCAATGTGATTCTGTCGCAATGTCCAAAGTGATTTTGTCGCAATTCCAGGAATTATTCTTTTGCAATGTCTCTCTTAGTTCTATCGCAATGTCACTAAAGAGTTTCTATCGCAATGTCAACAAACCTGTCGCAATATATAAGCTAGCGCAATGCCAACAAATCTGTCGCAATATATAAGCTATCGCAATGCCAACAAATCTGTCGCAATGTGCGTCGCAAAACCTGTCGCAATATCAAAACCCTAAGGATATTGCGATGGTGTTTGTGTCGCAATAGTATAGAAATATTCCAACGACCACTTTTCTCGGATAATACACACCCAATTCGAGATTTTAAGCAAAAAATGATCCAAACATCCAAAAATTTTGTGTTTTTAACCAAAGTAACAATACCAAATCACTACCACAACTATGTATATGATTTGTATCAAGATTAAACCATAAAAAACACAAAAAAAATTTGGATCGAATGATTTAGATCAAGAATAGGCACGAAAATCAAGAACACAAACACGAATCTTCAATCACCTATCCACTATAGGCTCTTGATACCAAATGTTAATCCCACTTCAATCCATAACACAAGATTTAGAGTAGATTTAGAGAGAGAAAGAGAATAAAGTTAGAGAGATAAAGTAGAGAGATAAACTAGAATGGTGGAAGGTTTTCTAGGAGAAAAGAAATGAACCAACACCCTCTTACACACACATGGAAGAGGGTTTATATACCCATGATCTTGGTGGGCTCATGGGCTTGTTTCCTTGGGCCGGACTTGGCCTATCTTGGGCATAAAGCCCCTACCTTATACAATATTAGCTTAAGGTCCAAGCCCGATTAACCCGACTAACCTATTACAATACAAGACCATTAACGACTAAGATGACCTATTACATTCTTGTTCGACTATATAAAATATAGGGCTAACATATTGATCTCCTTCTTTACCTTTTCCAAAGAGAAGATCACTCACACACTTATGATGTGATTAAAGATGAATCATTGATAAAATCATCCTCTCCTAAAGATCTAGTCATGTTCATCATTTGTTTATTTGTGTCTTGTGTAGATCCAATGTATTTGTGAATACTTGGACTAGTTGTGTTCATCCAAGCTATTTGTGAATACTTGGATTAGAGTTGTGTAAGTCTATTGCATATGTGTGTGCTTGGATTTGTGTTGCGTATATCCAAGTTACATGTATGTACTTGGATATGTTTAGTTGAGTTGTAATGTGTTGTGTAAGTTCTCACTAAATTATAAAGTGATGTGGTTGTGTCTTGTGAGTTCTCACTAAACTATAAAGTGATGTAGTTGTGTCTTGTGAGTTCTCACTAAACTATAAAGTGATGTGCAGTTGTGTCGTGTGAAGTTCTCACTTAGCTTCAAAGTGAAGAGTCGTGAAGATTGGTTCTATCTTTATATTAGAACTCGACATCTAGCCTTATGTCGGAAAATGGTGAAGTAGGCAACGTTGTAAAGATTGGTTCTATCTTTCGATTAGAACTCGACATCTAGCCTTGTGTCGTAAAATGGTGAAGTGGGCGACGTTGTGTAGATTGGTCCTAGCTAAGATTAGGTCTCGACATTTAGCTTAGTGTCGGAAAATAATGTAAGCGACGTTGTAAGGTTGTCTCCGCCAAGAAGGGAGCTTGTGGATATAGTGGAAATCTCGAGTAGGTGTACTTGAGGAGTGGATTAGGAACGAGGATAGAGCTTCGTTGCCGAACCACTATAAATCTTGGTGTCTTCCTATTAGGTTGTTTCCTTCCTTACTCTTTACTTACATTTATTATCATCACACTTACTACTTGCCATTTTTAATGCATTAGAATTGAACCTAATCATTATACAACTAGCTTTCAAGTAAAAGATGTTTTTGTCACTCACCTAATTGAAAGGAATTTTAATTAGAAGACAAACTAAAGAGAAACTATTCAACCCCCTTTTCTAGTTTCTACAGGAACTATTATTATTTCTTATACTACTACTATAAATCATAAATTAAAAAAATCAAAAATTCAAAAACTCCAGAAATATTGTGTTGTAATTTTCTCAAATTAATCTTCTATTTATTCTTCGATCTTTAATTCTTTTTGTCAACACTATATTGTTTAATTCTCGTGCATGCGTACTCGTCGAGCTAATTATTTACCGATAAATTATTTAGCTAATTACGACAAAATTCCAAGTCATCGTAATCTAGACGTCGGCAACAAATATTGGAACCCAAGAATCCTACTATGGTTGAAGTTGTTAACAGGCGGAGAATCGAACTATGATGGAGTTGCTCCAAGCACCAACCGAGGGTTATGGAGAGGCGATTGTGATTCCCGAAATTCTCGCGGAGAATTTGGAGGTTAAGACCGGATTGTTATCGTTAATTCAAGCTACTAAGTTTCATGGTTACAAAAACGATAATCCTCACAATCATATTCTTAATTTTACTCGACTAACCACGACTTGTGAATTTAGAGATGTGCCAATGACGCGATTAAGCTTGTGCTTTTTCCTTATTCTCTCGAGGTTCCCGCCAAAGTTTTCTACGAGAAAGAACCACCTCGTTAGATTTTAACGGGCTGATTTCGAATCGAAATTTGTGAATTATTTCTTTCCTCCCTCGAAGACAACACACTTTGAAAATGAGATTACTCGCTTTACGAAAAAATCGAAAGAGTCGTTTAGAGTCTTAGAACCATTTTAAGGATTTGCTTAGGCAATGCCCTTATCACGGTTTTACGGAGTTGCATCAAATTGATACGTTTTATAATGGATTAAATTCTTATGAGCAAGATATGTTAAATGCCTCCGCCGGGTGGTACTTATTTTTATGCAAAACTCCACGAGACGGTTATAATCGAGAATATATCGAAGTTTTATTAACAAAGGATCACACTGTGTGTTTCCAATATTGATTCGTCGAATCATGAGAGCGAGAGAGTAGATTTGAAAGTTGATAAATTGATGGAAATTCTCATGTGTTTGATGAGTGAGATCAAGAAGAAAAACGCTCCTGATACAATGAAAGCGATCAAGGATTCGCGTTTATATTGTGGTGTAGCTCATCCTTATTACGATTGTACAGCTACGGAAAGCCAAACGTTTAATGTTTACGTGGCTACGGGAAATTTTGGTCAAATAAGTCAAAATGGCCAATTTCCTCGTCAAAATAATGTTGCTCCACCAAATAATCAAAATGTGCAAAATCGTTTTCAAAATAATAATAGTACTAGCTTTAACCAAGGAAATCAAGGTAATTACTATCAAGGTCAAAATCTTAATTTTGCTAATCAAGGTCAAAACGTTACTTTCCAAAATCAAAATGGCAATTTTCAAAATCAAAATTCGTTTTCTAATGAATTTGCTAATTTTATGATAACTAACGAGTAAAACATGAGATCTATGCAAACTAACATGCAAAATCAAATCAATACTTTGAAAAATGATTTTCATAATGTGATTAAAGGTCAAAATAATAAAACTGAAAAAACTCAAATTAAGATGGAACAAAGTCAAGGTCGTATCAAGAATATGTTAATGGCATTAATGAACTATCTATCACATTTGGGTTCTTTACAAAGTAATACGTTTGCTAATCCTAAAAGTGAAGCGAAAATACGTCTCGTATCGATCCTTTTCTTTTGAATTTTAGAGTTGTTCATCCTTCGTCATGTAATAAGAGGAAGGCCTACGTAATCCTTAGATTATCTATTCCTTGGAAAGATCTAAAGAGAGAGAGAGAGATAGAGAGATAGAGATGAAGAACTCGAGAGAGATAGTAGAGAGAGATTGGAGAGAATAAAAGAATATTAGATTAGAAAAGTGTGAATTGTGTGAACCAACCCCTCCTAACATGCTAGGAAGGGGTATATATATCCCACCCTACATGTGGCTTTATGGGTTATATTGTTACATTACTCGATCATGAGCCCATACTTGATGTATCTCGTTGGAGTGATCGATCCTTTCTAAATACGTAAAAACGTATTTCCAACAATCTACCCCTAAGAGAGGTCGCTCCAAGAGACAAAGTCCTAAATAGTCTATAGCTCGTGATCTATGCTAACTATAATGTGACAGAGACTTTCCTTGGAATTTCGTATTTTCAACAATCTCCCCCTAAGGGAGGTCACGCCATTTTACAAAATCTTAAACCTAGCATACTATGCTTGAGTCTTCGATCTTGTTCTTGTGAATATGCTAATGTGATCTTTGACTTTAGACTTGAAAATGTTTCCTTACCTTGACCTTGTGCATTCATCTCTTGTAACATTCGCCTCCTCGTGACTTCATGTTCCATATACTTATACCTTTATAAATTCTTGAAAGCTTCAGAGTTTGATACAACGGAATACTTGACTTTTAGACTTTCTTGAATTTTTTGAAGTATTAAGTGCAGAAAGTATAAGCATGTGGGGACGCCTTCTTCTCGGACACCGTAATGACACCGTCTTGTTACGCTGCATAAGACAGTTAGCAACAAAACATAGACATGGATGAAATGGATTTGAACATTTCAACCTAATTAGGTAGCATTTTACCTCCGGTCGATGAAAACAATTGGACGATATTAAATATCGTACTTGTGGCAGGTAGTTTCAATTAAGAACCTCTTTGACAAGATTTCGTGGGTAAACTCGTTCTCTTTACTCGACCGTCCAAAGCTGACTACGAACGTAAAGAGTGAATCATTTGGATTAAATTATCCGCATGATTGAAACCGTGAATTCATATACCTGGAACAAGTGAAATTCAATTAAGAACCGCACCATCGTTGCTTTCTAGTTGTCACGAGCATGATTCATATAGAATCTTGCAAGTTACCTACCAAGTGCTGTTTGATGTTAATACTAGAAGGATTTCCACTCATCACTGTAAACACCTAAGAGTGTCACTCTGAGTGTTCTGGCAAGATCACTAAGATATTGCGTAGAGGCCTGAAACGTGTTTAGATTCAGTTAAGAATTAAACCACTATTGCTTTCTAGTTATCACAAGTTTGATTCATAAAGAATCACACATGTCACCTACCATGAGCTTTATAATGTTCGCTCAAGAAAGATTTCCATATTCATTGTAAATAATTTCGTATTACTCAGATGTTCAGGCAAGATCATGAAGATTTTGCGTAGGACTCTTAAGATCTTTCTTACTTTTCACAGTGTGTGAAGAAGCAAGTAAATATGGAAACGTGTCCTAATGAGATTATTGATGATCTCAAATGGCTCCAGACTCGATCATGCATTTGGGATTTTTAGTGATCGGAGGCTGGAGAGGAGTGCCACCATTTCAATACCAATATATTCGGAGTGAATAAATTTATAGATAATGTGTTGTCTCCGTGTGATTAAAACAAATACCTTTTTAGAGATATCTGAGTTAGCTGAGATGGGTTGTGCACTGCATCACTGGGTCCATGATGTTTATCTTCAATATCGAGCATCATTAAAAATGATCTCAATAGCATACGTGTTGACCCGGTTTCTGCCTAAGTTGTAAGGAGGGCTTCTTTCTTTAGACCCTTTATATTTACAATTATTTTTCATTCTTCAACCCCTTCAATGCTTACCAAACTAGCACCTTGTTGTGATTGTTCCAATGCTAACTTAAATATTTGGTCGGCATTCAGCTACGTTAACAAACTTTCTCCATCTTTCCTAAGGACTACTATTTCTAGCTATGGAATGTCCTTGGGAAGATTCCTCCAGTTCTAGAAGAATCATTGGACTTAATCTATCCTACCATCCTTATGTCACCACAATCTTCACCGTCGTGAAATAGATAGGGTATGGGTAAGTATACGTCACCATGAAATCCATTTTGAAATAAAAATCGATTTTGCTCCCCTTAACATATGACGCGATATTCGAAACATTTCGCATATGTTGGGATGAGCCAACACATTAAGTCAAACCATTATTGATCTCAATATTAAATCACATTTTCTCCTCCATATTGAAAATATTAACCCAATCGATGTTTTTAATATCAATTGATTTAATGAAATTTTAAGAAAATTTGGGAAGAAGAATGCAAATCCAAAGCTCCCCCTCAAATTAACGAGGGTGTACTTGATACGTAAATTAAGTACCTTTTAAACAAAAGTGTAAGGTACTTATCACGTGCAAAGATCAAATATGATAATGTATTCACAAGATTATAAATTTACGAGGTTGGACCTGAATGATGAGAACATCATATGATAGAATCACGTGGTTCTTGTTCATGAATGTTGGTCTCCCTCGTAACGTCTTAAATTATCTCCTCCTTTTTGAAAAGCGGTAATCTTTCATGACACCACATGTACGATTGATATCGTTGTCTTGACACCAATTTGTGAACTTGGCACTTTCGGCATCGAAGATTATTTTAAACGCTTGACAATTGCTCCACCTCAATTGTATACCCGTGTTATATCTAAAGAGATGTAGTCGTCTTTTGAGTAGTCGCATCGTCGAGTATGTAGATATCAATTGTAAATTGCTACGGTTTATGGAGATGATAACTTCATAAAAACAAGATTCTCTCGTTTTAACAAATAAATGCACTGAAGCGTACATATATTCGTGTTAGATTGTGTTATTATGTAAACACAATCCCTTACATGGTTATAAAGTAAACCATGCCCGAGAAAATTAATTTGTGTTGTTGAGTCAAAGCTTTCCGGTGAAATGCTTGACTTCAATAAGAAAAGCGGCTTACTATCTAAAATAATAGCAAGCCATATTGAGCATGTTTTAAATCATTTAAACTTCTGCTCGAACTTTATTTACAAACCCGTGTCATTACTGAACGACATTTCTAGGATCGTAAATATTATTGACTCCAGAAGACATGCTCTTGTTATCAAAACATTGTTGAACACACAATTTTGAAAGATTTAGAAAAACCTTTTGACAATTTCTTGCAAAATTGTGTTTAACGGTTTAGTAACCAATTACTTGAGCTTAAGATTTTGAATATCTTAAGGAACGAGCTCAAGTCCAAGAAGTTGTAAACTTCCCGTTGTTAAGAATAAGTTACCATCGGTGATGAACTTTCCTTTTAACTAAAGAACGAGTCCTAAGTTGATATTTACTTAGAAGTCGTTTTCATGAGCTTGAAAAACTTTTGAATGTTTAAACGAAAAGCTCATGATCGAGAAAGATGAATTTCTCGTTATGAGGAAAAGTTATCTTATTTAAAAGATACACTTTCCTATCTGAGCTTAAAACTTGGAATGTTTTAATACAAGCTCATGACCGAGAAAAAATGAATTTCTAGTTAGGAGGATAATTTATCATGAAAGATAATCTTTCCTAAAATTACAGTCCGAGTTACAGTATGAAATTTAACTGTAAGTCATTGTGCATGAGCTTAAAAAACTTTGAAAGTTTTTAATATAAGCTCATGCCCGAGAAAAATTAATTTCTCGTTGTGAGGACAAGTTTATCATCGACGATAAACTTTCCTTTCTTTGAAATCCGGGGCATAATCTGAGATAAAATTATACGCCGTTTACACGAGCTTAAAACCTTTGAATAGCTTTAATGTAAGCTCGTGTCCGAGAAAATTTAATTTCTCGTTTTGAGGTTAAGTTATCGTTGAACAAATAAACTTCCTTTTCTTTGAAGCTCGGGTTACAATCTGTCATGTGACTGCAAGCCGTTATGTAAGCTTAACTGCAAATACCTTCAGACACTTGTTTCTTAGATATCAGCTTCTTCAACAACCAATCTCTGAGAGTGTACTTAGTCGAACGGTGATTGGTCTGCTTTGTTCATGTTGAACGTTAACTTTCGTACCTGCATTCTCATTTGAAGTTTGTATGCTTTTATATAGGTTAGCGATATCTATTTTAGAACCATGTGGGGGTTCACAGTTTTCTTTTCTTGTGCCAGAGGCGACCCGAGGAGATGGATCACTCCGCTTAAGTGATTGATCATCCTTTTGAATTTCCTCCCTAGTAGTCTTGGTAGGATTGGAGACTATCCTAGTTAAAGGGCACTCATTTCCTACAAGAGTGAAAGTTCTACCAGTGGGGCGCCAAAGCTTACCAATGGGTTTGATTCTAGCTAACCACTTAGATTTAACTCTAGCATGGGAGTTCACCTCATTAAGGAATTTCTTGACACAAGAGTCACGATTTGCCTTAAAGACACATTTCCTACATGTTTTACTAGTAGCATATTTAAAGTCCGAGTAAGATCTAGAATTCCTAGATGATTGATTGATGCTCCTAGGATATGACATGCTACGGTTAGCAGTGTTGGGTAATCTAGAAGTGAGCGGACTAGGTTTGAAATTTATATTTCTTACTTGTGTCTTTTGCTTTGCTTCCCTTAGACCAAATTTATTGCGAACGTCATTTGAACTAGTTCGAGACGTGTTCTTTGAACTATGTCTAGGGAGGCTAGATGCAATCATGTGATTAGGTCTTGCAAAAGCTGTTTTAATCACATTGGGCCTAGTTGGTGGAGTCACTGGTCTAGAAAGATGAAGCAAATCAACTTGGGAGGCAAACCGCGATCTCGAGGATTTTTTTCGCTCGGATCTAAATGTAGTCGGTTGTCTAATAGACCGATTTTGAAGCGGTTTCCCCAAGATTGATGGTTTTTCAAGCTTAGTGTCCATAATAGTTTCTTTAGTTTTCCTCAACTCGTTTTTCAGAGCAGCTATTGCAAAAACCTTTTCTAGAATTTGAGCCTTTAAAGCCTCATTCTCTTTGAGCAATTTATCTTGGGGTGCCAACTTAGATTCTAGCAACTTAACTTGTTTAAAAGAATATCCTTTTCAACTTTTGAATCTAGAACTTTTTGATCCAATTTTCGTTCAAGAACAACGTTTGACTTTTCAAGTTTTTCAAAATATGTTTCAAATTTGTCCGTTTTCTTAGAAATTTCAAGTTTGGCATCCTCAAGATCTTTTGATTGTTGAGCTACGATCGTTTCGAGCTCTTCAATCATAGAAGAAGTAGTCATACATCATTTTTCATGATTACTTACAACATTCTGTTCAATCTCTCACCCTTTTCCATCTCATGTGTGTCATAAATAAGTTCAGAATGCTCAACATGCGGTATTTCATCGTCATATATATCATATGCAACATTCCATTGTACCGTATCTGTAGGCTTTTCTTCATAAACAGGTATGTTGTCATCAAAAGAGATATCTATAACATTCCCTAACGTGCTGCTGGTATCATGATGTGATTCTATGCCACTACAATCTGTAGCAGCCTCTAATTTGTCCATCGTATGACCATTCTCTTTTTGCATCTGCATCGTAGATTCTTGCACTTCACTATCATACACTTGTTGAAGTCGGGATCTTTCATAAATCGAGGACGATACCGATGTCATGAATTTCAACAGTGTACCACGGAAATCATGAACCTCGGTATGTGTGTATTGTAGAAATGACTGGCATACCCTGAATTTTCAGACTTAACGATGTTGAATTGGAAGAAGTACGTAACTTGTTTCACGAGAGCATTATATGCAGATTCTGATGCTGAGAGATTAAGTCTTCTTCGTGAAGTTGCTCTGCTAGTTGGTTCAAGTTGAGGAACATTGAGTCGATAAATATGTAACGATGTTGACCGAAGAGTGTTACAAATTTTCTTCCTCCTTGAAGCCATGAAAGGGTCACTAGATGCGACTGAAGCAGTCGAAATAAAGTTATACCACTTTCTCTAGCTTTGTCTTGCATTTTATGCAAGTCTCCCTCTTGAGATGTCGAATTTAACGGATCCATTAAAGTTCGATGAATAATAAAAGTAAGGATTATTTGTTGATCGAGCAATGAAAGAAAGTAATTGTATTTGTTGTTGTCGAAAGAACAATATGGAGTTTTACAATTCGTGGAGAAGCCGAGAATAAAATTTGCGGGATTTTACAAACCACCGAATAAACTGTAAATGTTATTGATTCCTTGATAAGTGAAGAAAAGTTGATTAAATCCCCTAAATATGTGTTATTGAGAAATCAAAAAATTCCAAGGCCAAATAACTCACGATTTTCTAAATCACGTTTTTGAAAAAACTCGGAATATTTGTGAAGATTTCTTAATAATCTTGTACTAGAAAAAATCTCACAATATCATGGAAGAAAGAGATCTCGCAATAACTGGTGAGTTAGCAGATTTCTCAATAACTGGTGAGTTAGCAGATTTCACAATAACTGGTGAGTTAGAAGATTTCACAATAACTGGTAAGTTATCAGATTTCGCAATAACTGTTGAGTTAGCAGATTTCACAATAATCATGAATTAAGGGATTTCGCAATAACCTAAGTTTGAAGATTCCGCAATACCCACCAATCTTTCCGCAATAATCCAATTTTTTAAACCCCAATTATTGCGAAAATCCAACGGGCAAGATTCCGCAATATTGGAAGATTTCGCAATATACAAGTAAAAACGTACTTTTTCGCCTAAATCGATCCAAACGCCCCAAAATTCCGTGTTTTTGGACGATCCAAAGTAACCAAATCCACTATGTAGGAGATACCCAAAATAATTTTGACCACAAAAAGCACGAAATTTTTTTGGATCTTGAATATTTAGCTCAAAAACTCACGAAATCACTATGACAAACACAAAAACAAAGCAATCATCCCATGGCTCTTGATACCAATTGAAGGCCTACGTAATCCTTGGATTATCTAAACCGTAGAATGATCAAAAGAGAGAGAGATAGATGAAGAAATAGAGAGAGAAAGTAGAAAGAGGTTGGAGAAAATAAGAGAATATTAGATTAGAAAAGTGTGAAATATGTGAACCAACCTCTCCTAACATGCTAGGAGGGGGTATATATAACCCACCCTACATGTGGGCTTTCACTACAATAAAATGGCTATTTAGGGTCGAAAATTTCGACCCTAAATATGAAGGATATTCGACCCTAAATTTTAGGGTCGAAATATTTGACCCTAAACTTTTGACCCAAAACTTTTGACCCTAAAAAATTAGGGTCGAAATAAACTATGTATTTTAGGGTCGAAAATCGGGGCCCATCACTTTTCAGCCAAGTTTTTGACCAAAATTTAGGGTCGAAAATTTCGACCCTAAATATTATCCACGTGTAAATAAAAAAACCATTGTGAAAATATTTTTAGTTGTTTCAATTTATTAAATTAAGGTCGAAACGTCCTTTCAAATTTAGGGTCGAAATTTCGACCCTAAACATTTTATATTAATTTTAATAACGAAATCATGTGTGCAGGTTTCAATTTGGGGTCGAACTTTAGGGTCGAAAATTTCGACCCTAAGTTTTAGGGTCGAAATTTCGACCCTAAGCATATAGTTAGGGTCGAAATTTCGACCCTAACTATAAGCTTAGGGTCGAAATTTTGACCCAAAATGTTGCCTGGGCAAAAAAAAAACCTGCATTAAGCAGCTTGTTTCCAGATTTTTTTCTGGTATTTTTTCCAGAAAAAATCTATATTTCAACAAATCCACAATATTACAAATCACTAAACGGTACAAGACTAATAATCTACAATACGATAAATAGCCAAAATGTTAGAATACATTTCACCAAATCCTTATTTCACAAATGTAACAAGTCTAAAATTATTAGACATCACAATAAATCCATGTTTCACAATTTAACAAGTCTAAAGTTATTACACATAATAAAAAGTCTAAAACCAACAACACCTCCTAATCTGAATAGTCCCCGGCCTCATCATCATCCCCCTCATCAGCATCCGAGTTAATTAGCTCATTATCGGACATGTTGTTGGCATTCTCAAGATCTTGAGCCAACTCGTCGACGGTACGAGTATCATTTTGATGAGGATTTAGGCTGACGGTATAGTTGGGACTTTCCCGAGAGTTAAACTCGAGGGGCCAGTGGTGTTGACAACGGGTCTATTACAGTTGTTGAAACTGTTATTTGGGTAAATGGAGGTTGGAGTGGGTTGAGTGGAGCATTATATGGAAATCCGGGAGGGGGAGGAATACCACGGAACTGGGGCATAACAGGGACCTGAGGCATACCAGGGAACTGAGGCATACCAGGGAATTGAGACATGCCAGGCATATAAGAGAATTGGGGTGGCGGTACAAAAGGGTTATTAGGTCTGGTATACCCTCGACCCATGTCATGTGAAGTATAATGAGAAATTAAATGACTTAGGCGGGCGTTGTTTACCTCAGCATTTTGTTGCGCCACACTAGCATACATATGGGCCAAATTAGCCCGTTGCTGCGCCTCCTCGGTTTGCTTCCTCAACAACTCTTTTTCTTGCTCATGAATCCTAAGTACCTCCGAGAGTTGTTCTCGAGTCACTCCCTCACTATAAGAACTACTCCCGCATCCATATGAGGTACCACCACACGGCAACTTCCTGCCCCTGCCAACGATATTTTGAGTGTTGCGGCTCGGATTTACTAGATCAATTATTTCTTGATCACTTTTGTACTGCTCAGCACCGCAAGAAATCGCTTCTTTTATGGCCATCATTTTCGACTGTGAAAAAGAAAGAGAAAAAAAGAAGTTAAAAACAAATAAAAATATGTTATTAAAGCATGTATAAATTAAATTACTTACATATCTGTCTTGATTTTCCTCGGACATAATGCCATTCTTGTTTGTGCGTGCCCTCTTCCAAGTTTGTATAAGGTCCTCGTAAGCCCCATGCGTGACTTTCTGTACAATATCAAATAAATTAATAACAAGATCTATACCAAAAAAATTAATAACAATATACAAATAAAAAATATAAAAACTTTTAAATGATCACAAAAACTATAACGATTCTTACATATTCGTTCCTTCCTTGAGCGAATGATTTTTTCCCTTGATGTGTAGAAACTTTGTTTTTCGAGCGGTTAACTGTATTAACTTCACTTCTCCTCACCCGATTCGGGTGGGACCAATACCGGCACAAATCAAGCCACTCCCCTGCTGATCTGTTGCCCCACGTAGAACTCGATGGGGGCAGTACAAGCGCCGCCTCCTCGGGCGAATCATGGATAGAATAATAGTCAGCCTTTAGCTTGTTCTTACTTTTGCGCCAAAGTAGCCTCAACTTACAGTTAATTCCAGTTTTTATCCTTTCTCCTACTAAATATGTTTTCTCGCCATAAGTCACAGTTTCACGACTATCCAACCAACCCGTCAGGTTGAAATAGGTCTACATGTAAACATATGCATTTAAATAAACAAACAATTTTCAACCAAAACAGTTAATAAGACTAGATGTAACACAAACAATTAATACCTCAAGTGTAGAAAAGATATGGGTTTTGAGGTGCAATGGTATCTCTTCCCACTCGCAAGCAAGTGGAAGTGGTCGGACTGTTTCCCCCATCAGAGAGCTCAACATCGCACCATGATCGCCTAACGGATGGAAGCTATTAAGATCATAAATATCAAATGTAACTGGCAGAGGTCCTCCATGCGCCCTATGCGTCCTCCTTAGGCTCGTATTAACCGTAACCATATGTGGTATCGGGTCACCTGCAAATATTAGTTATTGAAGTTATTGATTCGTTAAAATTCAAGCAAAAAAATTTAACAATAAGAGTTGACATAAAATAAAAATAAATCACAATTTCTTACTTTCGCAATTGCCAGGTACGGACTTTGTAGGTCGTCTAGGTGGAGTACCACCAGCATCCCCACCATGTGATCTACCACCTACACACGCCATCTGTAATATAACAAGTACATGAACACACAATTTCGTGGACCGGTTAATGCTAATACACAAATTCATAAAAATTTACACATTTAAACATATAAGAACAATTCCATTAAAAAAATTACACATCTAAAGATTAAATCATTGTTTCATTCAAATTAAAACTTAAGATCAATTATCACAATCTGAATCATCGCTAGTAAAACTTCTTCAACAACATTATTAGGATTCACTTCATCATCATTAGACATTTCAGCATCATCATCATCAAGGGCATGTGCAACGTCATCATCTTCATTATTGATTAGATCATCATCGTGTTCATTAACCTGTGTGGCGGACACTTCTGCCGATTCGTCATTCAAACTCAAATTTGTATCCTCCAAACAAGTCAAACCAACATTCAGTGTAAAATGTGATGAACTGCTACCATGTATAACATCTTGATCGGACTATTCAACATCGCTATGATAAACATGTTCGACCACCTTCCAACCCTTTGGTTTTCTAGCAAGGTCTTCAAGGTAAAATACTTGTGATACTTGTGTCGCAAGAATGTATTGGTTATTTTTGTGAAATTCCTTATTAGTCAAAGTATGATGTATGCCCTGCTCAATGTAAGAACGTCTATTGCGTTTCGTACAATTTGGGGGGTTAATGGTGTCAAACCATTTACATCGAAACAACACAACCTTGCGGTTGCCGAAATAAGTGAGCTCCACAAATTCTTCGAGTTGACCATAATACATCTCTCCATCAAGCCCGGCTGTTGAAACACCGCTGCATTGAGTGGTGTGAAGTTTATCGTGTTCATGTATCACAAACCTCACACTGTTAACTACGCAAGCGGGGTATGTACATGCACTAGTATGTCCACATACCAAAGAGAATAACTCTTCATTACAGTCGCCTGTCGTTTTTTTCACGAATCTACGAAAGAGATACAAACATATTTAGATATATGAGCAATAACTCCAAGGTAATATATCTAATGTATTTACCTTGTGACTAAACCAGGTGGGAAACCTCGTTTCCACGTTATCAGGCGATTCTCTTCAAAAGTTCATGATATTAGGATAAGTCATCCCGAAAGAAGATTTTTTAAAATATAGATAAGGAAGAAACATACTCTTTGTAAGCCAA
The DNA here is from genome assembly GCA_025667525.1 of Glebionis coronaria. Taxonomy (NCBI): domain Eukaryota; kingdom Viridiplantae; phylum Streptophyta; class Magnoliopsida; order Asterales; family Asteraceae; genus Glebionis; species Glebionis coronaria. The sequence continues at coordinate 179,526,607 of CM046874.1, forward strand.
GATGTCTGATTCGATTTCAGGACTGTTGTTAAGTATATACCATACAACTGCTCGCGTAACATCTAAACTCATATGAATATCTTTGACTCTACCCATCAGTTTGCATGAGGACCGGAACACCTGGAATTTATCTTTTTGTTCAGGCAAACCGTCGTCATTCCTGTCAAGACGGTTAAATCTCGTCTCGACATCCTCAGCAAGATAACGCGAACAAAAAGTTAATGCTTCTTCTGCAACATAACCCTCCGTAATAGAACCTTCAGGCTTTGCTTTACTTCAGACATAATTCTTTAACTTATTCATGTATCTTTCAAATGGATACATCCACCTGCAGCGAATGAGGGCACCTAGAATAGCCTCATCGGGTAGATGTGTAACACCCCAAATTTATACAACTCAATACAGCGGAAGACTAGTTGGTGTTACGGGATAGCACATTACTCACATCATAGACAACGCATAAAAATCGCGTCGTTTAATATCAAAGCATTTCCATTCATAAATATCAAATTTACATAGGTCCCAAGTCATTGTATTTTATACAGGTTTTACAAAGCATTCGAATGGAAATTATTATTTAAGTGCGGGCCATGAATTCTTGTTGTCTTCCCGAGAATTACCTTCAAGTACCTGAGATAAACATGTTAAAAGAAAAGGTCAGTGATAACGCCGAGTGAATTCATAGAGTTTAATAAAATCCCTCAATATAACTTTGGTATAAAATTGTTACCAAAAATCATTTCGTACAAATCATTGTAATAGACCATAAAATAGCCAAAGTCATTTTTATACAAATCCTTATTGAAAATCATAATATAGGCATTTGCCTTAAAAATCATTATACGAGCCAATGTCGTAAAAGCATCATACAATACGTCTTATGACGTTGTATAAAGTTAAATAAAAACCGTTATATGAATATGGTTATATAAAACCAAAACACGAACATAATGTCAATAGTATGACCCTGTATTGCTAGTCAGGCAATACATCGTAATTCGGTACGTATAGCAGTATTTCGTTAATTGGATTATTATAAGCCGCATGACATTGTTACCTTACTATCACAACAACGGGTAGCTAACCCGATACTCAATTTGCCCATCTAAATTAGCGTGTCGTCACAAAGGTCACGCTATGAAAATCTTCTCATACATAAATTCGCTTACCAATCAATGTGGCACGACGGGGATCAACCGTCAAGGCGCGAACTAGGGTGATCGTCCCCAAATAGTACTATTATATGCATAAGCGTCTACCAAATCCCGGTAGTTCATAATTCATGCTAATGGGACTTTTAGTGACATAACCTAACTTTAATAATCCATTTATTTCATCTATCGGGTCATTTAATCATTTATCGGGTCATACAATCAGTCGGGTCCAAATCAATAAACAAACAATCGGGACAAATGGTTTCCTATTTTATAAAAACTAACATGTTATCTCCCTCGTGGGTTTATAAAACATTTCATAAAAACATTTAAAAGAGTGTAAGGCTATGAACTCACCTTGATGTGGGAAGGCGGTTTATCGGCAATTCGGACGTACGGTACGTGCTTCAATCACGGAAACCTAGACAAATAATACTCGTCTTAGACTCTTGTCCAATGACTTTATAAAAATAACAATTATGTATACATATGATGATTATATATATATGATGATCAAGTGGGTTTTCATATTCTCATTTACTCATTTTAGTGTTATGTGTCGATAACTTTTATACTAGTTTACTAGTTTTACCTATTTACATATTTTAAGTCCAATAAACTTATTATAAGTTCTTTAACTTGTATTAATCCATTTTATACTTGTATTATCAGTATTTACACTTTACATGTTGGGCCAAATGGGTTAAGCCCAATAAATAAGTTTATAAGTGTTTTAGTCTATTTTGTTGTATTATTAGTCCAATAACGTTAACTTAGTCCGTTAATGTCCGTATGTTATATAGTTCGGGTTTTATCGGTTTTTACTTGCTATATATGTTTATATATAAGTATATGAGTTTATAAAAGTTTACATTAGACGGGTCCAATCGTCTAAGTTTTATTTAACAAAAACGTCAATTTTACGGCAATAGCCGAAAAAGTCGTAAAAATCATGTTTATAGTTTTTATACTTATAAATCTTATTCAACTATCATTTTTATAAAGTGTCCATTTATTTAACCTTATAAATATTTATATAACTTTATTATATGAGTTAGTGGGTTTTAATTCACATTTTATACTATTTTTATTTGAGTGCTTATATAATACTATTATACTTTAATTTCCAAAATCTGATTTTTATTTTCATGTTCACCAAAACTGCCATATCTAGAGTTCTATATGGAGATAGAAGCTCAAATTTTTATGACATAAACTACATGATATGTGCTCCATTTAACTCTTCTATAGCTACTGTTGAATCAGCTTTAAGTATTTTCTAAAAATCGTCCAAAACAGTGAACTCAGATTTGTACTCTAAACTTGTTTTGATCATATCTCACTCATTATAATGATTCCATTCCATGGCCAACTCTCACATGTGTACAAGACATATTAATTACTGTATATTAATCTATTCAAGCCATTTTATCAGTTCATCACATGGTTCTTTACTGTTTTATACAGCCATCAATTTAAGCAAGATTTTATCCTTGTTTCTTATAGTTTTTCATCTTTTTAATCATATTTATCAACACCAAATCCCCACACAATACTTTTATCATCATATATTCATCATATACATATACAATAGGAAATAAAATACATGATTACATAATCAAAATAAAAAGAGGATAGGAAGAAACAATCTCTATACCACCATTAGTGATGAAAAGATGAGTTTTGATGAACAAGGCTTGGATTTGATGGCAAGACTTGTGATAAACCAACACCACCTTAAGGTAACCAAATCTTCATAAGCTTCTCATGGAAAATCAGCCCCAAGACACCAACAAAACTTCTCCTTGGATGTTAAAACTTGCACCAATCTTCATCTTTTTGAATGGAGATTAACATATGTTAATTATAACAAATGTTTGTGGTTAAAATTGATCAAATGGGGGAGTTTATGGGTGGTTATTTGACGAATTTTAGAGAGAGGAAGAGAGGAGTTCTGGTTTGCATGTGTTAAATGAGTGAATGGTTTTGGCTAGATGGTTTTGTGGTTTGTTAGCATGTTTATTAAGCTTGCAAGACATGTGTCTTGCAAGTTTATGTATAAACTTGCCACAAGGCTTGTGTTGGCTAGTTATAGTGGGGGTAGGACAAGTGTCCCACTTGTCTCATCTCCAATAATTTACGGGTACTCCTCGATTCTAGTTTCCTCGATTTGCGTGCCCTCGGGTAGTATTACGAAAAACATTTTTATAAATTATGAATCAACGGCACAAAACGAATCTAATAAAAATTGTCTCATCAAAAACGGAGTTCGAAAACGTAAATACGTAATTCTAAGGTTTCCGGTTTAGTCGTAAAGGACGTTAAAATAAAATCGTAAGTCCTAATCTCTTCTCGTAAATTTGTGAGTTTAGGAACCAACACAAATTTAAAATCTCAAAATAATATTCACGGACAAATTTATTTTCTGAAATGTCGGACTGTCACCAAAACGGTGTATGTAAACGTAAGCACGTAACGTAAAATCCTCCGGTTTAGACGTAGTCGATGCTACTTCAAGACGTAAATCCAAATTACTTCCCGAAAATAAGTGAGTTCATAATATAACATTAAAATAATGTTTTTAAATAATATTTGAGAATAAAATATAAACCATAAATTGACGGATTGTCACAGCATTTACCCCTAAACAGGATCTTTGTCCTCAAAGATCATCTTACTACTCGCTTATTATAGAGTTAAAGCCATGTGGGTATTTCCTCCACATTCGGTCTTTTCTCACAAGTGCAATTCATTACAATACGCGAGTTTCATCAAACATAACTACGGGAACAAGATCAGGCTAAATGTTGACTTACTTTCTCTATCCATGATGTTCACGGGTTTCTGATGAATGCAACTTTTCGTCGATCTAAACTCTATTAAGAAACAATCAGATTCTCACTTGATAGATATTCCATCGAGTTCGATATACGAATCATAATTCACGCAGCTCTTGAAGTCCTAGGGTAGATCCAGCTTATATGTCTTTCAAACCAATCTTTTACATCATCTCAATGGTCCCATACAACGGGGACTTATATCCCATGATCTTTCAGATCATTAATTCATTTTTCCAAGGTTAAAATTTTTGGCATAACTTCGCTACCCATCTGGCACTTCAAGATCTACATTTCATATTCACATAACCTCCTACCCACTACCGGCAGTCAATAATCAGATCCTAATTTCAATAATCATTTCAGGTCTCGCGGGTCGAGTATTTTGTAAGGTTAGGTTCGCCATCATAGGGAACCTTAAACCTAAAAGACATGTCCAACTCACAATGGCTGTATGTCGGGTGTCTTCATCCCAACTCCTGCTTACAGATGCTCTAATATATAAATCTTAACAAGGTTCGATCTCTATCCTAATACAATGATTATCAATGATAATCTCTCCAGAGGAAAACGATTATACGGTTTATTACCAAAGGTCAATCATTCAAACATAAAACAACACTTATAGTATTTTGTATCGTTACTTTACCTCGTCCCTTCGATTGGGGTGGTACATAGTACTCTCATCAAGATTCGTTCTCAGTGAATTCTGAGCAAATCTATAGAAATTCGATGCGAAGCGAGGGTCTTGATAGAGATGATCGATACAGGCACACCATGTTTACACAACTCCTTTAAATATAAAAGAGTCAATTTCTTCATCAAGAATCTATCAATAACAGGAATGATATTAGTAGATTTGGTCAGTCTGTCGATGATGACCCAAATTAAATCAAATTCAGATGTTGACCTTTGCGATAGCTAGACGTTTACTAATGTATGAGGCAATGTCTGCCTTCATAATTTGCCATTAGTACAACTTCTTCAGATAAAGATACATTAAATCAGGAATGACAAGAATAGAATACTTATACTTACAAGACTCCAACATAACTATATCTCACAATCCTCCATATTTAGACAACCACAAGTGGTCTTTAAAACATTTAACACTATCGGCTTCTCAATTCTAATGGTTCATATTAGCCGCGAACCCCTTTTATTATCTATATTATCCCTTTTTATAAACATCGTTTATATTCAAATTGTTCGGCAATTCATTTTGCACTTTCATTATTAAGGAACATGTCCTAATTGGTTCTTTATCTTTTATACATAATGTGTCAGTAATTACGTTCACTTTCCTAGATGGAATAATTATCATGACCGTATTAATTCAAAATTTCTTTCTTCATATCTTCTATGTTTTAGTTCTATCTCAACTATTATTTTTATCAGTTTTGCTTGATCCGACGTTTATAGCGTCGATAAATATTACAAGTAATTAAATAATAAATATTTAATTTTTATGAAAGACAAGCATAAAAATTTTAAATTTCGTAGTTCGACCAATTATATAAAAATGTTCAAAATAAATTTGAATTTAATTAACAAGATTTTTGCTGATTTATCGAAAAAAATTAATAAGATTCGTAAATGTTCGAAAAACCTTCGTTTATTCCTTGGTAAAATTTTCTTAGTTGAAAAGCAGAAATTGTCGTTTCAAATTTTTAAGTCATGGTTTAACGGTTTCCTCAATCCCTGTTAGGTTGTCTTGAGGTATACACAAACATTTACCCCTAAACAGGAGTTTAGTTAAATGATTTGTGTATAAGGGAATAATCCCTTAAAAATCCTTTGTTAAAACATTTGTCAAAACATATTTCTATTTTCTTTTTGGTAAAACCCAAAGTTTCAAATGGCTCTAACTTTGAAAAGTCAGTATAGATTCTATTATCTTATTAATCACACGGTCAAATAATGTAAAGGATTAAGTTTTAAATCTCATGTTAAATATTCAAGGTACAGGTTTTTATTGTTCAGTTAATTCAGGGCGATCTATAAATAATTATTAACTCCTTCTTATTCTTATAAACAACAAATGGTCCTTAATGATCACAAGCATGAATTTATCAAATTACAGCCTACACACGTGATTCACCAAATTTATGGATGCCACATGTGTATTAGTCAATCCAAACGACATCACGTGAAACTCATAATGTCCATTACAAGTACCGGATGTAGTGATTGGAATAGATAATCTTTTTCGCAGATGCGAAGTTGATGATAACCATGTCGTGGATCAAATCTTCGAATATACGCTTGAACCTTGTAAATGATCGAACAAATCTTCCATTTCGAGTTATGGATATCGTTTTCAATTGTCAATTTACTCAGTTCACAGTAATCTATAAATATAAGGAATGATAACACCATAGCTCTTCATGATGACGAGCTCGGTAGAATAAAATCTTTCTCCGACAACTCTCTCAGTTGTATGGTAATTCCTTTAATTCAGATGGTGCTGATGTACAGTGCACAAGCCACAGGTGCAGCACCGGAAATATAATCAATACCAATTTCAACTTGCCTTAATGGCAAAAGTCTAGGTAATTTACCAACAAATACCTTCTAAAAATTCAGATAACAGAAACATCTTTTAATAAATTTATATTAGGTTCTTTCTAGATTATAATATCTATGACTAATTCACAACCATTCACGGTATAATTTCAAGTCTAAATACAGGATATGGTCATCCATCAAGAATTATTTAGATCACTTTTGATAATCAACATCTTATCATTTAGGGGAATTCAATTCGAGTTCCCATCAATTAGGACAATGTCTTCATGTCATAATCAATCAATCCATTCTACTGGCACTATCAACTTTCCAATTTTATTGCCGTCGATAAGATGTGAACTTCTCAAAAGACTAATAATAACTCATAATCCTTCACAAATTCAAGGATATCAGGAGAAATAACTAACCTTAAAAGAGTAAGGTCAACGCAAAATCTACGCGAGAGAATTTCAAATCAGATACAGATGAAAACATTTAACGAATATGAATATATCCCATGTTTTCATAATTTGAGTACGCATTCGAAAGCTCCTCTGATCGTTACCCAGGTCATTCAAATGAAATCCAATCAAAAGAAATGATAGGAACGTCGATACATCCAGTCGGGTATCAACACTCGGTAATCAGATATTTTTCCTAAGAATCTCACTACAGGAGAATTGGACAAGAAGTAATTGTCAATTGTCAAATAAGACAATTTTCCCAGATGAGTAAATTCGACTCAGAAGAATAGATAGTACGGGCACATATGTAGGTGTCCCTAACACTATGTCCCTATTTTTCACTTCTTGCAGATCTCATAAAATTTAATCTTTCACAATCTTCAAAGAAAATGTAGTGTTTATTCATTAGTTTTATGGTGACTACTAATCAGTCTTGCATGGTCCATTCCAAATTGTATGTAGGCGCGCAACTATATACAATTTCAAGATTAACGATGCAATACTCAGTTCATCAAAACTTTATCATCATGTTTATAATAAAAACATTTTCATGCTTAATTCTTAAATAAGAATAAAAAATAAATTTACAAAGATTTTCTTTATTATGAAAACAATTAAGTTTTCCAAGGTATTTGATAATCAACTTTATTCCAATAATGATCACTTATAAATCTCACTTTGAATAATCCTTATATTGATGAAAATTCAATTTTTCTCAAGGATACTATTTTATCTTATAAAAACAATGAGTGATCTGCAAAAGAGTGATGAAAGCTTGTTCACCAAGAACTAACTATAATATAATAGGAAATGAGCTTAGCCAATTAATCATGAGGTTCATGACCTCGATGGCACTCAAAAAGAATAATCTACAACGTAACTCAATTCGAGATGAGTACTTGTTCAATGGTTGCATCACTAATGCGAACATTAGGATGAAGCAATAAAAGATAGATATCATCGATACATGTGGAATTTAGCAATCAAAGGTAGTCTTTTCATTAATCACAAACAAGTCAAATTGTACCGTAACACATTACGTGTCACTATGTCATACAATTTCCAAAACTCATCCTACCAACTGATGTCTCAGTTAAGTTAGGGATTATTTTTAAAAGACACCACAATGAATACTAATCTACAAGAGTCATTAGGTGTCCCACCTGTCCCGGAAGATCCATCGGTCCCAATTTAGAAGAAGATTTCTTCAATTTATTTCTTGGACACTGGGCATCCTCGTTAGTGGACAATGGTCTAGGAACAACCCTTAACACGAACCTACAATCATTTAAAACCTTATAATTCAATCACAGAACTTAACGACTTCCTCTTAACAATCTCTTATTCCATACAAGTTAAATTTTTACTTTATTCAAGTTTCAACCAAATCATACTCGATGTGATATCCTACATCATTCTCTAATAATTTCAACCTTATTCATAAACCTTAATAGGGAAATAAAAGCTCGATATGAACAACACTTAATTTCCAATCCTATAGCTCTTTCATCAATAGTTATGAAATGAGTCACTAGTATGAGATGACTCATACATTCAATTAGACTTCTCGGAAAGGTATTAGTGGCATGAGGCTTTTGGGTAATGGTTCCAATGACAGCCTCAAGTGCAACATTCACCCTTTCGATTTTAATTTAAGAATTGGATGACAACGAATCATATGACATCTTTCTAGGTGGTAACGTTTTGTAAAACTCCACTCTATAAGGAAAGATCGTCATGACATCGATATCAGATTTAATCTCGCCAGTTCTTTTTCAATATCACAATCAACTAATATCTACATTTCTACGAGTATCAACCATTTGTTGGGATCATAAATATCCACAACTTGGTTTAGATCTAGGATAGCTAGAATTCCTACGAGAATAGCTTCGATTAATTTACTAGGGGATTTAGGGTTCCTTGTGACAATCTACGTCGTATAAATACCTCGTATAAATATCAAAATAATCATCAAACAATCATGTAATAAAATTACATCACATATATATATAATTCAAGTTATATATATATATATATATTAAAATAACACTTCTCAGTCTGGCCTTGTCGGTAACTCGGGAATTCTTCGGCACCGTTATAGTCAAAATATTTTTAGACATTTTTAGAAAAATGTTTATAGTTAAAAGATTTTGAAATGTTTTGTTCAAAACCTTGATTTTAAAAATATTTCGTTCTCTATAACGAGAGCTCTGATACCAAACTGTAACACCCCCAAATTTATACAACTCAATACAGCGGAAGACTAGTTGGTGTTACGGGATAGCACATTACTCACATCATAGACAACGCATAAAAATCGCGTCGTTTAATAATAAAGCATTTACATTCATAAATATCAAATTTACATAGGTCCCAAGTCATTGTATTTTATACAGGTTTTACAAAGCATTCGAATGGAAATTATTATTTAAGTGCGGGCCATGAATTCTTGTTGTCTTCCCGAGAATTACCTTCAAGTACCTGAGATAAAACATGTTAAAAGAAAAGGTCAGCGATAACGCCGAGTGAATTCATATAGTTTAATAAAATCCCTCAATATAACTTTGGTATAAAAATGTTACCAAAAATCATTTCGTACAAATCATTGTAATAGGCATTAAAATAGCCAAAGTCATTTTTATACAAATCCTTATCGAAAATCATAATATAGGCATTTGCCTTAAAAATCATTATACGAGCCAATGTCGTAAAAGCATCATACAATACGTCTTATGACGTTGTATAAAGTTAAATAAAAACCGTTATATGAATATGGTTATATAAAACCAAAACACGAACATAATATCAATAGTATGACCCTGTATTGCTAGTCAGGCAATACATCGTAATTCGGTATGTATAGCAGTATTTCGTTATTGGATTATTATAAGCCGCATGACATTGTTACCTTACTATCACAACAACGGGTAGCTAACCCGATACTCAATTTGCCCATCTAAATTAGCGTGTCGTCATAAAGGTCACGCTATGGAAATATTCTCATACATAAATTCGCTTACCAATCAATGTGGCACGACGGGGATCAACCGTCAAGGCGCGAACTGGGGTGATCGTCCCCAAATAGTACTATTATATGCATAAGCGTCTACCAAATCCCGGTAGTTCACAATTCATGCTAATGGGACTTTTAGTGACATAACCTAACTTTAATAATCCATTTTATTTCATCTATCGGGTCATTTAATCATTTATCGGGTCATACAATCGGGTCATACAATCAGTCGGGTCCAAATCAATAAACAAACAATCGGGACAAATGGTGTCCTATTTTATAAAAACTAACATGTTATCTCCCTCGCGGGTTTATAAAACATTTCATAAAAACATTTAAAAGAGTGCGAGGCTATGAACTCACGTTGATGTGGGAAGGTGGGTTATCGGCAATTCAGACGTACGGTACGTGCTTCAATCACGGAAACCTAGACAAATAATACTCGTCTTAGACTCTTGTCCAATGACTTTATAAAAATAACAATTATGTATACATATGATGATTATATATATATGATGATCAAGTGGGTTTGCATATTCTCATTTACTCATTTTAGTGTTATGTGTCGATAACTTTTATACTAGTTTACTAGTTTTACCTATTTACATATTTTAAGTCCAATAACTTATTATAAGTTCTTTAACTTGTATTAATACATTTTATACTTGTATTATCAGTATTTACACTTTACATGTTGGGCCCAAATCGGTTAAGCCCAATAAATAAGTTTATAAGTGTTTTAGTCCATTTTGTTGTATTATTAGTCCAATAACGTTAACTTAGTCCGTTAATGTCCGTATGTTATATAGTTCGGGTTTTATCGGTTTTTACTTGTTATATATGTTTATATATCAGTATATGAGTTTATAAAAGTTTACATTAGACGGATCCAACCGTCTAAGTTTTATTTAACAAAAACGTCAATTTTACGGTAATAGCTGAAAAAGTCGTAAAAATCATGTTTATAGTTTTTATACTTATAAATCTTATTCAACTATCATTTTTATAAAGTGTCCATTTATTTAACCTTATACATATTTATATAAATGTATTATATGAGTTAGTGGGTTTTAATTCACATTTTATACTATTTTTATTTGAGTGCTTATATAATACTATTATACTTTAATTTCCAAAATCTGATTTTTATTATCATGTTCACCAAAACTGCCATATCTAGAGTTCTATATGGAGATAGAAGCTCAAATGTTTATGACATAAACTACATGATATGTTCTCCATTTAACTCTTCTATAGCTACTGTTGAATCAGCCTTTAAGTATTTTCTAAAAATCGTCCAAAACAGTGAACTCAGATTTGTACTCTAAACTTGTTTTGATCATATCTCACTCATTATAATGATTCCATTGCATGGCCAACTCTCACATGTGTACAAGACATATTACTTACTGTATATTAATCTATTCAAGCCATTTTATCAGTTCATCACATGGTTCTTTAGTGTTTTATACAGCCATCAATTTAAGCAAGATTTTATCCTTGTTTCTTATAGTTTTTCATCTTTTTAATCATATTTATCAACACCAAATCCCCACACAATACTTTTATCATCATATATTCATCATATACATATACAATAGGAAAGAAAATACATGATTACATAATCAAAATAAAAAGAGGATAGGAAGAAACAATCTCTATACCACCATTAGTGATGAAAAGATGAGTTTTGATGAACAAGGCTTGGATTTGATGGCAAGACTTGTGATAAACCAACACCACTTTAAGATCACCAAATCTTCAGAAGCTTTTCATGGAAAATCAGCCCCAAGACACCAACAAAACTTCTCCTTGGATGTTAAAACTTGCACCAATCTTCATCTTTTTGAATGGAGATTAACATATGTTAATTATAACAAATGTTTGTGGTTAAAATTGATCAAATGGGGGAGTTTATAGGTGGTTCTTGGACGAATTTTAGAGAGAGGAAGAGAGGAGTTGGTGGTTTGCATGTGTTGAATGAGTGAATGGTTTTGGCTAGATGGTTTTGTGGTTTGTTAGCTTGTTTATTAAGCTTGCAAGACATGTGTCTTGCAAGTTTATGTATAAACTTGCCACAAGGCTTCTGTTGGCTAGTTATAGTGGGGGTGGGAAAAGTGTCCCACTTGTCTCATCTCCACTAATTTACGGGTACTCCTCGATTCTAGTTTCCTTGATTTGCGTGCCCTCGGGCCGTTTTACGAAAAACGTTTTTATAAATTATGAATCAACGGCACAAAACGAATCTAATAAAAATTGTCTCATCAAAAACGAAGTTCGAAGACGTAAATACGTAATTCTAAGGTTTCCGGTTTAGTCGTAAAGGACGTTAAAATAAAATCGTAAGTCCTAATCTCTTCTCGTAAATTTGTGAGTTTAGGAACCGACACAAATTTAAAATCTCAAAATAATATTCACGGACAAATTTATTTTCTGAAATGTCGGACTGTCACCAAAACGGTGTATGTAAACGTAAGCACGTAACGTAAAATCCTCCGGTTTAGACGTAGTCGATGCTACTTCAAGACGTAAATCCAAATTACTTCCCGAAAATAAGTGAGTTCATAATATAACATTAAAATAATGTTTTTAAATAATATTTGAGAATAAAATATAAACCATAAATTGACGGATTGTCACAAGATGTACAACCAAATGAGGCATTATGTCAAAAATAAGCAGGAGGAAAGATTTGCTCTAAATTAATCATCACACTGATCAATTGGTTTTTAGCTTTTACCATGTCCTCCTCCGTCAAAATTCTAGAACAAAGCTGCTTAAAAAACAAGCAAGCTGGATTATAGGATCTGCAATGTTTTTGGGCAAGTATTGTTGTACTCCGTAAGGTAGTAACCGTTGCATCATTATATGACAGTCATGAGATTTCATGCCCGTTATATTGTCATAATTAGCGGTGACGTTTTGCTTAAAGTTGGATCCAAACCCATCAGGTAGTCTAACTCCTTTGATGAATTTACAAAAAAGTTCCCTGTTAGCTTTGGTGAAAGAGTACTTTGGATGAGGCTTCTCAAACTTTCCGTTTCCTTTTGGAACTAACCACAACTCGGGTCGAACTCCCAATTTTTCCAAGTCTTGCCTTGCCTTTGCCGTGTCTTTGGATTTGTCGTTTTGTTACAAGATATTCAGTATTGCCTCAAGCACGTTCTTTTCGATGTGCATGACATCCAAATTGTGTTTTAGTAGAAGAAAGGGCAAATACTCAAGCTCCCAAAAGATAGAACGCTTAGTCCAATTCAATTCAACATTTTATTAGGAGGTGGGTTGGTTTTCTTAATTTCTGGATGCTTCCCCGGCCTACGTTTCAAGAGGCTATTAATTTGTAAATGGATATCCATTTCAGTAAACTTTCCTGGTTTAGGCTTCAGTTCGGCTTTACCATGGAATTGCCTAGTTTTACTCCTTAGAAAATGATTTGTTCTTAACCATCTTCTATGACCAACATAAACGATTTTGTTCTTGGTAGCCATCGATGGAGTGTCCTTGTTACAAGTGGGGCATGCATAGTAGCCTTGCCCAACCCACCCAGAAAGACTACCCCGAGCTGGAAAATCATTGATGGTCCATAAAAGCGCCGCTTTCATATCGAAATAAGTACCCGTAGCAGCGTCTTTCGTCCTGACTCCTTTCCATAAATCTTTGAGTTCTTTAATTAAAGGCGCCAAGAAAACATCAATATCTTTTCCAGGTGATTTAGGGCCGGGAATTAACATCGTCAACTTTAAAGAAGTTTCTTTCATACACATCCACGGTGGTGTGTTGTATGCTGTCAATATGATCGGCCACATGCTGTAATTTTGACTCATAATGCCATAAGGATTAAAACCATCAGCAGCCAACCCTAATCGAATGTTTCTAGGGTCACTAGAGAAATCAGGTAGCATCATGTCAAAATGTTTCCATGCTTTACCGTCACACGGGTGATTCAACTTGCCATCCTTAGACTGTCCAGTAGCATGCCAAGTCATCCACTTTGCTATGTGTTTTGTGTTGAACATGCGTTGAAGTCTAGGTTTTAACGGAAAGTAACGCACCACCTTTTTGCAACCAACTTCCCCTTTGCTTTCTTTGGGTCTTTATATCTACTCTCTCCGCATACTGGACAATAATCCCTATTTTTGTTATCCTATGATCCCTAATATAAAAAACAATCGTTTATACAAGCATGAATCGATTCGTATCCTAACCCGATCTTTCCATATGTCTTCTTTATTTCATAGTATGACGATGGGAAATTGAAACCTTGACTACGGGTACAAAACTTCTGGAGACAAGCTAGAATCTAGTTAAACCCGATATCACTAATTTTATTTAAAACCTTGATGTGTGCAATCTCTGTTTTAAATTCCAATGTAGTCAAATTGGTAAGCGTGTGCAACTTTTGGGTGGACCTACTAAGTAACTCTTAAAACTCGTTATTAGGACCCGTTGTTTGATCAGGTGGAGTTTGAGTCGGAGGAGTTTGAGTCGGAGGAGTTTGAGTCGGTGGAGTTTCGACATTAGTTACAGAAATATCTTCTAAGAGTGTATTCATGTCAAGGTGTTCAGGTGAATGTGATACTGGTGTAGGAAGCGGAAGAATCGGTTCACCGTGATATTTCCAAGTGGTATAATATTCGTCCCACCCGTGTTGGGATAAGTGTACCTCAAGAGTGTGGAGGTCAACCAATCTCTCACAGTTACAACAATGTTTACATGGGCAACGGATCATTTGTGTGATGGGGTGCACAAATGTCTTACAATGCTCGAGGAATCCAAAAAGACCATATAAAAATTCATCGGAATTACGATTGGATATAGTTGTCCAACTCTTATCAATTATCATAACTGCGTTGCAAATAAACATTATTCAAATAAATGATAATTAAACACCTTAAAACAAATAATCAGGAATAATTTTTCACCTACTAGTGCACTATGGAAGGCAATCCTAACCCACTCTTTGAATGTTTCATCTCATATATGAATGCGTATAACTGATTTACTATTCGAGAAAATTTCGGCAACATTTCCCCTCTACTCCCCAAATATGTGTTTAAAGACATATTCGTAGGAGTAAAGGAGAAACGCTGTCGAAATCATCTCAAATAATAAACCAGTTATACGCATTCATATCCTAAATGAGACAAAACATTCAAAAAGCAGTCCCAAAACTGGGGACTTTCCGAAATTAATTTCTAATAAATTAATTTCGGACGGGTTTTCTAAGGTTGATTAATTTCGTACGGGCCTTTTCCAAAATTAATCGACTAGAATCCTAAAACAATCCTAAAATTATTTACTACAAAAGACTAACAATATATAATATAATAAACATATGCATAATATTAATTACACACCTCGGTCACGGCTGAAATAAACAAAGATAGAAAGATTGAAAAAAAGGTCCGGATGAGGAAGTTGTCCCGACTGTCCCGGTGCTAACCAAACACAAACATAAAATAAAAAAAAATCTAAATTAGTTGATTTCTGAGAGTTTATCTAATTTGAAACAAACACTAAAACAATTTCAAAAAAAAACATTACCTTTTATACGACTGTGACTCGAGAATTCGGTTCTTGGCTATGACTCGGGTCTTGGCTACGATAAACATATAAAAAAATTAAACTCGTGCATATATATATATATATATATATATATATATATATATATATATATATATATATATATATATATATATATATATATATATATATATATATATATATATATATATATATATATATATATATATATATATATATATATATATATATATATATATATATATATATATATATATATATATATATATATATATATATATATATATATATAAGTCGAAATCCCTAAATAAATATTAAGGCATATATAAGCCGAGATCCATTAAGCCTAAAAGAATTAAGCCGAAATCAACTATATATATATACTAAGCGAAATCAACTAAGCCTAAATCAACTAAACCTAAATAATCCGAAATCAACTAAGCCTAAATATAATCCGAAATCAACTAAGCCTAAATATAACCCGAAATCAATTAAGCCAAAATAAGCCAAAAACAACTAAAAATTAGCTCATACGTTTTAATATAAGAAAAATAAACACCCACCTTTAGTATAAGTGGCTACTGCTGCTGCTGCTGCCGTGGTGTTGTTGCTGCCGCCGGCGGTGGTGGTTGCTATTGCTACTGTCGGTGGTGGTATTGCTGCCGTCGGTGGTGGTGGTGGTATTGTTGCCGACATTATCATTATCATTATCATTATAACAAATTAAATAAATTATCATTATCATTATAACAAAGTTAGACAAATTATCATTATCATTATAACAAATTTAAACAAATTATCATTATCATTATAACAAATTTAAACAAATTACCTTTATATAAATTTGTGGGTCGGATTGGTGGTGGTGGTGATGGATGGGACGGATTGGTGGTGGTGGTAATGGGTGGGACGGATTGGTGATGGCGAGTGTGGTGGTGATGGGTGGAACAAAGATGAAGATGAAGGTGGTGGTAGTGGGATGAGACGGTGGTGGGATGGGTGGGACGGATTGGTAAGAAGATGAAGATGAAGATGCCCCGTTTTTTTTTATGAGATGAATAAAGATGGAATGATGGTCGTCTATTTGTTGTAGTTTTGGATAGAATTTAGGGTCGAAAATTTCGAGCCTAAATTACTTTAATATCTAGGGTCGAAATTTTCGACCTAAACTTCGACCCTTATCATAAACCGCGAATTTTTTAATTTTGGT
Source organism: Glebionis coronaria (assembly GCA_025667525.1). Lineage (NCBI taxonomy): Eukaryota > Viridiplantae > Streptophyta > Magnoliopsida > Asterales > Asteraceae > Glebionis > Glebionis coronaria. The sequence goes on from CM046874.1 coordinate 179,543,340, forward strand.
GTGAAATTTTAAACTTTTCGTGAAATTTTTTCCTATATTAAATTTTGGTGCCAGTTTAGGGTCGAAAATTTCGACCCTAAATTTCGAAACTATAATAACTTTAATTTTAAAATGTTTTAAAAAATTAATAAATAGAGTTTATAAATTACTAAATTATTTATATAAAATATTAACAAATTATTTTATTTATATAAAATATTAATAAGTATCACTAGTATATTTTATTTATGTAAATTTATTTTATAAATTACAATAATTACGTTTTAAAATAGTAAATTTCGAAACTAGAATAATTTTAATTTTAATATGTTTTAAAACATTAATAAATAGAGTTTATAATTACTAAATTATTTATATAAAATATTAACAAATTATTTTATTTATATAAAATATTAATAAGTATCACTAATATATTTTATTTATGTAAATTTTTATTTATAAATTACAATAATTATGTTTTAAAATAGTAAATTTCGAAACTAGAATAATTTTAATTTTAAAATGTTTTAAAACATTAATAAATAGAGTTTATAATTACTAAATTATTTATATAAAATATTAACAAATTATTTTATTTACATAAAATATTAATAAGTATCACTATGGTATCGTATTACATGATATGAGCCAATAGGGTATCGTATTACATGATATGAGTCAATAGGGTATCGTATTATATGATATGAGTCAATATGGTATCGTATTACATGATATGATTCAATAGGGTATCGTATTACATGATATGAGTCAATATGGTATCGTATTACATGATATGAGTCAATAGGGTATCGTATTGCATGATATGAGTCAATAGGGCATCGTATTACATGATATGAGTCAATATGGTATCGTATTACTTGATATGAGTCAATAGGGTATCGTATTGCATGATATGAGTCAATAGGGTATCGTATTACATGATATGAGTCAATATGGTATCGTATTACATGATATGAGTCAATGTGGTATCGTATTACATGATATGAGTTAATATGGTATCGTATTACATGATATGAGTCAATAGGGTATCATATTGCATGATATGAGTCAATAGGGTATCGTATTACATGATATGAGTCAATATGGTATCGTATTACATGATATGAGTGAATAGGGTATCGTATTACATGATATGAGTCAATATGGTATCGTATTACATGATATGAGTGAATAGGGTATCGTATTACATGATATGAGTCAATATGGTATCGGATAACTTTGATATGAGTCAATAGGGTATCGTATTACATGATATGAGTCAATAGGGTATCGTATTACATGATATGAGTCAATGTGGTATCGTATTACATGATATGAGTCAATAGGGTATCGTATTACATGATATGAGTCAATAGGGTATCGTATTACATGATATGAGTCAATATGGTATCGTATTACATGATATGAGTCAATAGGGTATCGTATTGCATGATATGAGTCAATAGGGTATCGTATTACATGATATGAGTCAATAGGGTATCGTATTGCATGATATGAGTCAATAGGGTATCGTATTACATGATATAAGTCAATATGGTATCGTATTACATGATATGAGTCAATAGGGTATCGTATTACATGATATGAGTCAATATGGTATCGTATTACATGATATGAGTCAGTAGAGTATCGTATTGCATGATATGAGTCAATAGGGTATCGTATTACATGATATGAGTCAATAGGGTATCTTATTGCATGATATGAGTCAATAGGGTATCGTATTACATGATATGAGTCAATATGGTATCGTATTACATGATATGAGTCAATAGGGTATCGTATTGCATGATATAAGTCAATAGGGTATCGTATTACATGATATGAGTCAATATGGTATCGTATTACATGATATGAGTGAATAGGGTATCGTATTACATGATATGAGTCAATATGGTATCGTATTACATGATATGAGTCAATATGATATCGTATTACATGATATGAGTCAATAGGGTATCGTATTACATGATATGAGTCAATGTGGTATCGTATTACATGATATGAGTCAATAGGGTATCGTATTACATGATATGAGTCAATAGGGTATCGTATTACATGACATGAGTCAATAGGGTATCGTATTACATGATATGAGTCAATATGGTATCATATTACATGATATGAGTCAATAGGGTATCGTATTGCATGATATGAGTTAATAGGGTATCGTATTACATGATATGAGTCAATATGGTATCTTATTACATGATATGAGTCAATGTGGTATCGTATTACATGATATGAGTCAACAGGGTATCGTATAACATGATATGAGTTAATATGGTATCGTATTGCATGATATGAGTCAATAGGGTATCGTATTACATGATATGAGTCAATATGGTATCGTATTACATGATATGAGTCAATAGGGTATCGTATTACATGATATGAGTCAATATGGTATCGTATTACATGATATGAGTCAATAGGGTATCGTATTGCATGATATGAGTCAATAGGGTATCGTATTACATGATATGAGTCAATATGGTATCGTATTACATGATATGAGTCAATGTGGAGGGAAAACATTGGCAGGAAAACATTGGCGGGAAAACATTGGAGGAAAAACCTTGGAGGGAAAACCTTGAAGGGAAAACTTTGGAGGGAAAACATTGGAGGGAAAATGTTAACAATGTCCCTCACTTTTTTAGCATAAAAGCAGAACCACACACACTCCTTATCATCACAACCACCAGCATATCACACACACTTATCATCACAAACACATTGTTATTATGAAGATGTTGAATCATGAAGCTTTTCCGTGTACGTGTGGACGTGTGGACGTGGTTCTTCGACAATCGTGGCAAGATGATAACTTTGGTAGACAGTACTATGCTTGTCCACGTTCAAAGGTGCAACCTTCAGTTTCATATGGATGCGGATTTTTTGTATGGAAAGACGAACGAGTCAGACTACTCGTCAATTCTCTTGGAGGTTCAATGAGCTTTTCTCTTCCAAGCTCTTCTTCAAGACCTTCAACGAGCTTTTCTCCTCAAAGCTCTTCTTTGAGACCTCCAAGGACTCCAATTTCTTCTCCAAGCTCTTCAACGTGTGCAAACTGTGTGCGCTTGAATGGAATGATAATGGTACTTGAGCGTACAGTAGAGTTGTACAAAAATTGCGATAGGCACACAATGGATTCAGCTGCACTACTTCACGACCTTTACGATGACATGGGGAACCTTAGTTTGAACTAGTTTGTGATGTGTTTTTTTCCGTGTTTACGAGTCTAATATCGTAGTAATATCCATGTTTAATTAAGCGCGTGTTTAAGTGTCCGTGACGAATAAAATTATGTTTAGGAGTGTTTGTCTGTAAGTGTCCCATGTGATATTACAAAAGGTTTTATGTAATATTTGGAATAAATAAATATTTGTTTTATAAATGTCTCATTTTTATTATATAAACGTCGCAACTGTTCGTAAAGTCTAATGACTTTAAGTCCCCGTATCGAATAAAATGTATCGTTAGGCGTTTTGTTCGTATCTTCTAACAAAAAAGTTACATACGTTATATATAAGTATAATAATAATAATAATAATTCAAAATTTATTTTAATAATTATGAAAAAAATATTTTTTGCAATTAAAACACATTACCATTGAATAAAAACATATATTAAAAAATTTAAATATATACATATATTAATATTTTAAAAGGATTCAGACTAAAATAAAATTTTAAAAATATATTTAATAATTTAGGGTCGAAATTTCGACCCTAAATATAAACCGCGAATTTTTTAAATTTTTCGTGAAAATTTTTGGTGTGAAATTTTAAATTTTTCATGAAAATTTTTTAAAATTCTAAATTTAGGGTCGGATTTCGACCCAAAAATATTAACTTTAAAAATATTTTTTTTTAATTATTTTTAATTATTAAAAATATATTATATAATACATAAATTAAAATTATTTTAAATTTTAAATTTAGGGTCGAAATATCGACCCTAAATTTTTGGACCCCACCTGCTTTTTGACCAGCCCTTTTGGGTTGAAAAATTGTGGGCCCCCCCTTAATTTACGGTCGAAATTTTCAACCCTAAATATTGTCCGACCCTAAACCACCATTTTGTTGTAGTGTTTATGGGTTATATTGGTACATTACTAGATCACGAGCCCATACTAAATGTATCTCGTTGGAGTGACCGATCATTTCTAAATACGTAGAAACGTAGTTCCAACATAAGATCGAGAAGAAAACGAAGACTACAATGGATGAGAAACGTGTTCGTCATATCCCACGTTCGGATTCTACGACAAAAGTCGTGCCTCTTATCTAGAAGGAGACCTTCACTGATTTAACAAAATTGACCTCAGAAAAGAGTTGTGCTTCGTTTTTTCCTAAAGAGTTTCCTGAGAAATGCGAAGATACGGGCCGGTTTTTTATACCTTGTGATTTCGCGGAGGGGGCTTACTTTGAAATTTAGGGATGAAGAAGTTATGGACGGCTTATGAAGGTGCAAGTAATTACGGTACAAGCCACAGATACTCAGATAGAATTATAGCAACTCTAATTCGTTATATACTCTAATTTGTTAAATACAGCATAAGCTACAAGCTAATCTAGGGTTAAAACAGTGATGTACCAACTCGCGCGGTTACTCGATACTGAAAAAAACTTATTTGATTCTTGACTTAAAAACTGATAAAGCCATTTTTTATGGCAGTAGATGTGTTATGAGCATCCTAGCAAGGTGCTAGTAGCAAACACATTACAAAGTAGGAAACACTTCCGAAGTTTAGAGGAGATCCAAGTGATGGAGAAGATCTTCGAAATGGAATTTAGGAACAACCACAACATTATTTCGGCAGCACTGGAGAGTCCAATAAAGAAATTCGAGTAGCTGTTGATAACTGCTTGAAAATATCACTTCATTAAAGTATAATTATGCAAAGACACGAGTCATGATGATTGACCAAGATGCTATACAGGATGTGGATTATGATAAACTCTTCTAATAACAAGTGCAACCCCCCTTCATTTTCCCATCATCATACCTTCACTTGCTTCCTGCAACAAAATATATAAGCCATTAAACAATTATGTGACATTTGCATAGTTTGGATTAAGTTACATGCATAAAAGTAAAGCATTGTTGTTAAATTAAAAAGAGAAGTAAAGTAAGGAGCTCCCTTCAGTCCAAGACGTGACACGAATGACCAAGCTTCCAACTCCTGCGTCATTGAATCAAGAACACATTGATCTTAGCAATTTTAGTGCGTTGTTGAACCAATGATTCAGCAGTTGAGCATTTAGTCGTTTAGATTGTCTCGGACTGGACTGAAGGTGCTCCTTCCTCGACTTCTTTGTCCCCATAAAACCTAGAGACATGAACCCATGCTTCTTCAAACCATGGCCATAAGGTTCACTTCATTAAACACCCTAATCTTACTATTGCATAACTAAAGCTTATAAGTTTGTGTGTATACTGAAGTGTTTTTTTTTTTTTGAAGCAACGTATACTGAAGTGTTGAATCATGAATGTATGTAGTAGTTGGAGTGATTGATAAAGCACTATTCATACTAACCCAACTACAGTAGCTATTTTCTACATCAAGTGATAGATGTAAGGTATACGAGGCCATTTATGTTGATAGAGGGTCTGATATGTTGCCACGCCTTTTATAGAAATAAAGGAATTGAAGGTGTTTGTTTTTTAGACACGTGACCATGGTTTCCCAAAACTAGCAAAGCTTCTAGTCTTCATATGCATTTTGTGGGGTTCGATTGCATGAGATGATGAGATCGATGGAAAATTATAAATTTTTGAGAAAATACAGATGAAAAGTGTTAGAAACAAATTTCCGTAGGCACAAGGTCTCAGGATATTTAGCTTCGGTCTCGTATAAGATATGCTCGTAGGATTGGCCTACCCTGCAATAAGAGAACGCATGTTAACTCGCCCCAGGTGTGAACCCGAGACCAAGCTCCGGCGTGAAAGTAAGTAACTATCACTGGAGTGGTATCCGGCGCGGAATACCGGAGATATGTTATTAAGTAGGAGTAAATGCTGTGTACTGTGTGTTGTTGTGTGTAGTAAATGCCTTGGGGTATTTATACCCAAAGCTTAGGGCATACCTGGCCGTGTAATCACGTCATTGAGATGTGCGCCTATTGAACAGTACCCTAATGTCAGGTACAGTGTAAAAGCAGGCGGCGGATCATGACCGGATCCGCTGGGTAAAGCCTTGCCTGTTGGGTAAAACAAGGTTTCCCAAGATTTGGGGGATCTTATCTGTTCTCTCTCTCCTACGTGGCAATTGCCTCAGCGCCAGTGACATGCCTTCGGCCATGTGCCGGAGACATACGCGAACATGTCCCCCCAAGTATTAGTTCATTTTACTTATAATGGACTGATACTTTAAACAAATTAGTTTTTTGCTCTTCGTCTGGGGCTGGTTTTTGAACTGTTCCATCTTCTGAACCGGTTTGAGTCTATTTCTTATTTTGGAATCCCTTTTTCCTTTAGTGGAGGATGGGATTACGACACGTGTCTAGCAATTTTGAATTTAACGGCAGATCTTTATCCTCGTGATTCGTGAGTGTTCGCCCATGACCCCTATATATATGTGTTCTTCATTTTCATCTCATACCGTTTTCGCCATTGTCATTTTTTCATCCTTGCTTCCTTCTCACAATTCGTAGGTAAACTTTTCATTCTTTCGTTATCTTTTATACTTGTAAATCTGCCTGTTCTGGATGACTGGGAAAGAGATCGTAAAGTCGAGAGTGGACCCGCCGGTGAAGCGTGATCCCAAGTGTGACATGCATATACGTTTATCTGGTATGACCGAGGATGATTTGAAGATAGTGATATGTAAGTATAACATCCCCTCTCTTTTAAGGCCTTGACTTCCGGATCCGGATTTGACTATGGACCGCTTGTCTGATTCTAAGATTAGAATTTATCGCCAGTTCCTTGACCACTCTGGCCTTCGGATCCCTTTTTCCACCTTCTTTTTAAATGTGATTCAGTACTTCAAAGTACATATTTCCCAGCTTGTGCCCATAGGTGTGAGTAGAGTAGTGATGTTCGAGTTGCGTTGCTTTGGTTCAAATATTCCCGTATCTGTTACGTTGTTTAGAGTGTTCTATAGGCTAAGTAAACAAGGTCATTGGTTTTCCTTCGAGAGTCGAGGAGAGGGAGAGTATGGTAAGTGTTTGACCGAGACTACTTCTAGCCTCAAGAAATGGAAAACCGAATTCTTCTTAATAGATCGCCGGGCGATACCTTTTGCTATGCCTTGGAGACATCGCGAGTCTGTTGTTACTGATGATATGCCTGCCTCGTACAATGTTGCACATGCCAAAGCTCTTGGGAAGAAGCCCATTTTATGTCGTCCTCCTCCTGAAGTTCTACTTTTTCTCGCTGGTCTTTCTTTCTCCTATAGCCATCCGGAGCTGCGCTGGTTACTTTTAGATGCTGATAAGAAAGGTATACTTTATTTTTGTTTGTTCTTGCTTCCTTATTACTCGCGCGGGCTTGCTTATGCCTGCCTTGCTTTTGTTTCCCCCTTTCTACAGAAATGAGCTTCATGGATTTTTTGGATCTTCCTTCCTTTGACGAAGGCTTGGTTGATATTGGTGAGCCTATGCGGAGAACGAGAAACCCACTCCTCGTGTGACCGAACCCTTACCTATTGGTAAGGAAATTCCTAAGTTAACGCCCGTCCAACAATTGGTTGAGAAGCCTTCGTCTCGTATCTTGGAAGCTAAACAGAAGCAAGAGAAGAACCCAAAAGTGAGAAAAGCTTCTTCTATCGCTGAGGGTAGTACATCCAACAAGAGGGTGAAAAGAAAGGGTCGTCAAACAGTTCCTTCCGAATCTGAGGCAGACTCCCAAAAGACCCACTCTACTCAACCCATAAGTGTTGCCAAGCCTAACTCTCAAGCTTCAGCTGGTGGTTCCGGTCTAAGGGAAAAATCACCTTCCATTGTTCAAGTGAGTGACCATTCCTCACCTCATGGCGAACATGATTCACAACTTGCTGGTTAGTTTTATGTCTTCCTCCTTTTTACCTCATCTGTCGTTTGCCTATAGCTTCTTACTTGTATGTATATATATGCTTGTGCTAATCCTTTCGTATGTAGCAGGAGAGGAGTTTGATCCCCCCAAGCATGTTCCGAACTGGAGACTGAACGAGGATGTTAGAGTCAACTCTAACTATGCTGCCAAAGAGTTCTTATACAACCTTGCTACTCCTGCTGATGATCAACATTTGAAGGCGATGTCCAATTATGACATCCTTCGTCATAGCTGTCGGTCCGTCGCCCAAAGTACAATTGTTGCGGCTGAGTTGATGAAGCGTTATGAGAAGTTAAATAGCGAATATGTTGAGATGGCCAACTCCCACTTTGCTGAGAAGGAGTCTTTTTCTCAAGGGCAAGAGTTGTTGAATCGTTTGAAGGTCTCCCATCAGAAACTTAAAGATTCCCATTCTACTTGTGCTACCAGAGAGGAAGAGTTGAACCTTCGCATTCAAGCGCTTGAGGAAGAGAATGAGGTTCTCAAGAAGACCGCTACCGAGGCTACTGAACAACTTTCTTTGAAGAGTCATGAACTTATAGATGTTTCGGGGAAACTTTCCGCTGTCGAGACAAACAACAAACATCTTAAAGTTCTTCTCAGCCAGGCTGAACATGATAAGAAGATGTTGGTTTAAGATGGGATTCCCTGCTTGTTCAAGAAGTTTATAAGGAGTTATGAGTACCGCAAGGCTCTCGGCAGAGCATGTAGCGTGGCCTTCTCTGCGGGTTTCATGAAGTCCACCGGCCTCGAAAGGACTCCGGCCCAAGTGAAGCAAGTGTTGTCTAAAGTCAAGAATATCAAAAGGGATGCTTTGAAGACTTGGGTTCCTGCCTGTGATGCCTTGTTTGATACCTCCTATCCTTTCATTGATAAGATCTCTTCTTCTCACTCCTTATCTGTCAGAGATTTGCTGCAACTAGAACCATAATGTGGACCATCTTCATCTGTGACAAGTGAACTCCCCTCCGGTGCAACTTCTGATATTACAGAGAAAGAGATTGAACAGTCTGAGCCTTCGTCCCACAACCTAGAAGGGAAAAAGGCAGACTCTGAAGCCGATACGACCACTCTTTGAATCATTTCATTGCCTCCGGAATGCCGGCATAGGCTTGTACTGAACAATTACTTTTAAGTCTTGTAATAATTCCCTTACTTCATCTTTTGCATAACATTACTCGTATCCTGGGCATTTGGTAACTTGAACATGCAACAAACAATATGTACTTATAATTTCTTGCTTTTGAAATATATCAACTGTATTCCTTTATGCTCATGTGTTTAGTATCTTTGTGTTTTATATAAATTTTTATATATTATCCTTCGATGTCGGACCGAAGGGTTAAGTCATATGACAAAGTATACCTTTTTATGAAACATTTAGACACTTAGGAGCGTTTTTCATTATTCATGGGAGGACATCGGTACATGGACGCTTTTGATTTGTCCTCCGGATTGCCCTTTGGGCGCATCCAACACTTAGAGTGTTTTTCATTTTTATAATTTATATATGGGAGGACATCGGTACATAGCCGCTTTTGATTTGTCCTCCGGATTGCCTCTCGGGCGCATCCAACACTTAGAGTGTTTTACTTTTATAATTATATATATGGGAGGACATCGGCACATAGCCGCTTTTGATTTGTCCTCCGGATTGCCTCTCGGGCGCATCCAACACTTAGAGTTTTAAAAGTTTGCAGTCCTTCGGTTAGCTACTCCGAGGATTTGCAAACGTAATGACAATCGTGTTACCAAAACAACATGAAAATTTCATTCATTCAACCATTTCTTCGTTACATTGTTTTCTTACATAAAACACTTCTGAAGGTTGATTGCATGCCAGGTTCTTGGTACCTCGCGTTCATTCATAGTCTCGAGCTTGTACGAGCCATTTTGGTATGTTTCTTTTACCCTGTAAGGGCCTTCCCAATTGGGGCCAAGCTTGCCAACCTTCTCGACCCTGCTAGCCTCATTCCGTCGGTAGACAAAATCACCCACTTTGAAGTTGCAAAGTTTCACCCTTTTGTTGTAATATTGTTCAACTTTCTTTTTGTACTTTGCTTCCTCAATGGTTGTGGTCTCTCGCCGCTCCTGCAACAAATCCAGATTTAGCCGAAGCTCTTCCTCATTGTTGTCTTCGTTGAATAGGAGGGTTCTTGTGGATGAGACTCCCATCTCGGCCAGGATCACTGCTTCGCTTCCATAGGTTAAGCTGAATGGTGTTTCACCATTACTTGTCTTTAGCATTGTCCTATGAGCCCATAGCACATGAGGGAGTTCATCGACCCATCCAGTTAGGTTCCTCCCTAACCGGGCTTTGAGTCCGTGCATTAGAGACTTGTTGGCCCTTTCGACCAAACCATTGGCTTGCGGATGAGCGACGACAGTGTTCATTTGCTTAATTCCCCATTTCTCACACCATTTTCTTAACGTTCCCTCTACCAGTTGCTTTCCATTATCTGTCACAATGACCCTGGGTAGTCCGAACCTGCACACAATATTCTGCCAAGCAAACTTTTTCACCTCCTTCTCGGTGACTCGTGCTAAAGTCTTTGCTTCTATCCATTTTGTAAAGTAATCGATTGCCACAATTACAAACTTCACATTCCCTGGAGATCCGTCAATTGGTCCTAGGATGTCCATTCCCCATTGATAGAAAGGCCACGGTGACATGATGGAGGTCAGCTTTGTCTTTGGGAGTCTTGGGACCGGTCCATGTATTTGACATGCTTCACACTTGGAGTCTTCTTCCCATGTATCTTGGTGCATAGTGGGCCAATAATACTCTTGTCTCATGATCTTTGCCACCACCGACCTTGTGCCGGAGTGCATTCCACATGACCCCTCATAGACTTCTCTGATAATGTAGTTGGCTTGAGTTGGACCCACACACCTTAGCATGGGAGACAAATAGGATTTCTTGAACAACACACCATCTTCTATGACATATTGATTTATTGTCATTCTCATTTCCCTGGCTTCGTTAGGGTCTTGCAACCATATGACCTCTTCTAAGCACTTCCGAATAGGTGTCATCCAATTTTCCCCTTCCTCTTGCACTATGTCATTTACTTCCTGAGCGTCTATGGACCGGGACTCTAGGATTTCCACTAGGATTTCCTTGGTGAGATGGTTGAATGCCACCGATGCAAGCTTGCTGAGGACATCCGCCTTCTGATTTTTTGTTCTGGCCACATGAGTGATTCTGAACTTTGTGAAGCATGTGATGATCTCTTTGGCCTTGGACAAGTATTTCATCATTCTATCGTCACTAGCAACGAATTCACCACTTAACTGGCAAGCTACAAGTTTGGAATCCACTTTGGCTTCTAGCACCTTTACTCCCATTTTCTTTGCTAGCCGCAACCCGGCCAATAGTGCCTCGTATTCTGCTTCGTTATTGGAGCAATTGAAATTGAATCTTAGAGCATATGTGGACTCCATCTCTTCTGGGTTAATCAACACCAGACCAGCTCCTGCCCCTTTTGAGCTGGACGCCCCGTCGGTGTACAGCGTCCAAGCTACTTCTGGCTCCACTTGCTCATTAACTTCACATATTTCTATCTTTCCTTCTTGGCCCAGAGGTGCTTCATTAAGGAAATCTGCCAACACTTGGCCCTTGACTGAGTTCCGCGACACATAGAATATCTCATACATTGCCAGCTCAACAGAGTACTTCGCCAACCTTCCGGACGATTCAGACTTTCCCAGTATTTGTTTTAGTGGCTGGTCGGTTATGACATGGATGTCATGTGCCTCAAAGTATCTACGGAGCATCCTTGAAAGGTGTAGTATGGCGAAAGCTAATTTCTCTAGTGTCGAGTACCTCGTCTCGGCATCATGTAACGTTCTGCTCACATACCGGACCGGCTTCTGGACGCCTTCCCTTTCTACTAGGAGAACTCCACTTACTGCTTCCTTAGACGCGGCTAAGTATACATATAACACCTCGTTCTTCACCGGAGACGCCAACGAAGGAAGTTCCATGATTACCTTCTTTAGTTCCTGAAAAGCCTTCTCTGCCTGCTTCGTCCACTGGTACTCTTCCTTATTTTCTTTTGTTATGTTCTTCAGAGTTTCAAAGAATGGAAGCGAACGTTCAGCTGGCCTGGACAAAAAACTATTCAAGGCTGCTAGCTTTCCACTGAGAGATTGCCTTTCTTTCTATGTCCTAGGTGATCGCATCTCCGAGATGGCTTTCGTCTTCTTAAGATTCGCCCGGATTCCTTCCGAAGTCACCATGTATCCCAGGAACTTTCCTTCTTCGACCCCAAAAGAGCATTTCTTCGGGTTAAGCTTCATGTTAATTTTCCTTAGGTTATCAAATGTTTCCTTGATGTCTTCAATCATCTTCTCTTCAGTCTTGCTCTTGATCATCAGATCATCAACGTATGCTTCCAGATTTGTCCCTATTTGTGACCGGAATGCTGAGTCTACCAATCGTTGGTATGTGGCTCCAACATTCTTAAGTCCAAAAGGCATTTTGGTATAACAGTATGTGCCCTCATCTGTATAAAAGGTTGTTTTTTCCTCGTCCTCATTGTCCATGAGCACTTGATGGTATCCCTTGTATGCATCAAGAAAACACTTGAACTTGAAACCCATGACCGAGCCAATCTTCACATCGATGTCAGGTAGTGGGTAATAGTCCTTAGGACAAGCTGAGTTAAGGTTCTTGAAATCTACACACATTCGCCAGTCACCATCCGGCTTCTTTACGAGGACAGGGTTAGAGATCCATGTTGGGTATCGGACTGGTCTCACTATACCGACTTTTAAAAGATCCGCAACATCCTTTTGGACGGCTCGACTTTTTTCGTCACCCAACGTTCTCCTTTTTTGGGCCACAGGTGTTCTGGACGGATCCACATTCAACGAGTGTTTGATGATTCTTTTAGGGAACCCCGTCATATCCGACGACTCCCAAGCAAACACATTTGTGCTATTCTTCAGCAGATCTATCAGTTGTAACCTACATTTCTTTGTGAAGAGCCTCCCAATGGTTACCAATTGCTCCGGGTAACCGGGATGGATGATGACTTGTTCCGTCATCCCTCCCTCAACTCTTTCCTGCTCATTGAACTTTTCATAAGCGATCCATTTGTCTAACTCCTTGCCCACGGTCGTGGCCTTTTCCTTTGCTATTTTTGACCATCTTCAATTACCCTACATTCAAAGATCGATCTGGCTGTGGTCTTCAACCTGGCGATGCCACCAGGAGTGGGAAACTTCATTGCAGAGTGTATCGTCGAAGGGACGGCTCTTAACTTTTTGATACCGGTTCGGCCAAGGATGATGTTGTACGGGGATGGTGCTTTGATCACACAAAAGGTCATTATTGTGTTCCTTTCCATACCATGTGCTCCAAACGTAACCTCCAACTCGATTTTTCCCATTGGCTGAGTTTCTTCCCCCGAGAAACTTAGGACCTTAACAGGGTCAGGAGTTAACCTTCGTCTTATATCCGGATCTAAATTCATGAAGCAATGCTCAAACATTACTTCCATGGCTGCTCCTTCATCGACAAACACGCGCTTCACCCAATACCCTTCTACTTCTGCTTCGAATATCAAGGGATCATCCGAAGCCTCAGCTTCGCTTAACGGAGGGAAGTATATTGGGACATTTATCCAATCAACTTCGACTTGGCATATTTCTTTTCTCTTCGTGCCACAGTATTTGCTGCTTATCATGTTTATTGTTTTATCTTTGTATTCACCTCCTCCATTTCCTCTTCCTTGATTGCCCTTGTTTACTTTTCCCCTCAAATCTTTGATCAAATGATTTAGCTTTCCGGATTCGAGCGTAGCCTCCAAATGCTTTCTTAGCTGATGACAATCATTCGTAAGATGACCCTTTTCCCTATGGTAGTCACAATATTTATCCATGTTTTCTGGGCGCACCATGCCCTTTGTGGGTGGGGGTTGAGGTAACTGAAGTTGTAACTCAGTGGCCAAAATTTCCTTGGGAAATTTTGTCAACGTCTCCAGATCGGACCGTTGATACTTATTCTTTTTCGGGTTGGTTGGTGGAAGATATGGTGAATATGCAGGTTTTGGCCTGTAGTCATTTTTGTTTTTGTTGCGGTTGAAATTCTTCCCTGAGAAGTACTTGTCATCCTTCACGCCCTTTCCTATTCTATCACTTCCTTCCCCCTGTGGTAGCTCTGTGTTTCTGTAAGCCTCTTCGGATTTGGCAAAATCGTCCACCCTTCTGAACATTTCAGCTACTGTCTTTGGTTCGTCATCGGAGAAACGCCGAGAAAACTTTGGACACTTAGCCCTAGCAGTAAAGGAGGAGATTTTCATGAGTTCCGGAACACCTTGTATATAACTGGCTTCGTCAGTCCACCTTTCTTTAAATACCAAGAGTGACTCATTAGCGCTCCTCAGAATGCTGGTGATTTCCATGGGGCTTCTGTGACTCTTCCTTCTTAAGGCAAACCTTTCTAGGAATTGATCCCTCAGGTCGTCCCAATGTCCTATACTGCCCGGTGGCAACCTTTCGAACCACCCTCCAGCTGCCCTGTCCAACGTCTGCTGAAAAATCTGCACCATACCAGCATAGGCCACTCTCCCGAGTTAGCCGCTCCGGCAAAGCGCGTGATATGATCATTGGGATCTGTAGCTCCAGTATACAACTTCAGTGTTGCTTGAAGGATGTGCTTCGGTGATGAAAATTGAATGATCTTCCTGGTGAACGGTGATGAGACAACATCCTTGAACGGTTTCTGTAGCTCTTCGGCCGACATGTCTGTAGACCTGTGAGTTTGTGTAATTGTTGGCCTCTCCCTTTGAGTATCCCGTGGCTCGTCATCGAAGATCAACTTCATAGGCATAAGAGGTTCTTGCCCGACGGCGTTATACCGTCCGACCAAACTCCGCAGCTCACTCACACTATCAAGGATTTTTTGTTGCAAAGAGGAAGGTGTTTCTGTCTCTCCTCCACCGGTGGTGTTATCACGTTCTGGTGAAATGGTTAAAGGAGACCCGCTTCCCGAAGCCCCTGCCATTGTTAGCTAGTTGGAGATTCGAGTTTAGGGTCCTACGGATGGCGCCAAATGTTGAAACAAATTTCCGTAGGCACAAGGTCCTAGGATATTTTGCTTCGGTCTCGTATAAGATATGCTCGTAGGATTGGCCTACCTTGCAATAAGAGAACGCACGTTAACTCGCCTCAGGTGTGAACCCGAGACCAAGCTCCGGCGTGAAAGTAAGTAACTATCACTGGAGTTGTATCCGGCGCGGAATACCGGAGATATGTTATTAAGTAGGAGTAAATGTTGTGTACTGTGTGTTGTTGTGTGTAGTAAATGCCTTGGGGTATTTATACACAAAGCTTAGGGCATACCTGGCCGTGTAGTCACGTCATTGAGATGTGCGCCTATTGAACAGTACCCTAATGTCAGGTACAGTGTAAAAGCAGGCGGCGGATCATGACTGGATCCGCTGAGTAAAGCCTTGCCTGTTGGGTAAAACAAGTTTTCCCAATATTTGGGGATCTTGTCTGTTCTCTCTCTCTTACGTGGCAATTGCCTCGGCGCCAGTGACATGCCTTTGGCCATGTGCCGGAGACATACGCGAACAAAAAGCATCATTGCTTGTAACGTTGTATGTACGTGCTAGGATTTATTAGGTCATTCTATCAAACTTCTTAGACTGAAATGTATCTAATGAAACTTTAGCTTAACATGTATCTAGAAGAAAATATCATAAAAGGGTGATCAATACAGTTTTTTAATTGTCTAATTGTAATGCTTTCTCACGACTCTTTGCATGTCTGTTATTCAAAGCATGAGATAGTGAGTATGATTATTGTAAAAGCATCAATTTCAGTAAAGTTTTAGAACAACTTTTGCACCGGAATTGTTTAACGGATAACATCAAAAAAATACATGTTCCTAAGTACAGTATTAACATTGAAGATGCTCGATCTTATCCGTGGTGGGATCCAATAATGCAATAAAATGAGATGGGTAAGAAAAAGGGAAATCTATGAAGTAGATTTTTGAGCAGAAACATATGTAAAGCTTTTTAGGGTGTGTGTGTGGGTGGTGTTGTATAGCACTAGAGTTGTTGCTTAAGTTCTGATAGTACTACTAATAGCAAGTACAACACCAGCTGTTTTCTTGCATACACTCAAACTAGCTGTGTGAGTGTGCATAGTGTCATACAGTAATATCTATGGATGAAGAGGTCAATCACATCAGGTTTGTCACATTCGTATGAGTAAGAAAATGGAATCACTACTATTTGCACACACTTGATCACGGTTGTATACCAAAACTAGCAACTAATTAGCTCTTCCTGCTTTTAGGCTGCCTTTGGTGTAACTGTGACAGAAGGTAGTGGGCGTCAGATGGGTTCGGTGAGTTGCTAACGCGCTCGTAAGTTCCAAAAATATGAAACAACCTCATGCGTAAGGTTTGCAAAAAAAAAGCATTCGAATAGTGAGTGGCTCGGCTCACCTAGCGTGAGTGGGTGTGAGGCCCTCATTTAGTTAACGTTGAAGTGTTAGAAAAATAAAAAATAAAATAAATTCACTATCCTATTTTTCAATAATAAATACTTATAAATTTCATTATTTTTATACACATTTTCTCCTATTTTTACTCAAGCAATGCATATTTTATTCCTCATTATCGAAACGAATTCTAATACATTTTTGTTCACCCGAAGTAGCACAAGAAGTTGTAAGCCGGGAGATGGATTTTCTATTAAGAGCGGTGTCGTTTATTAGGAATGGACGTTAAGAAAGTCGATCGACTAGAAACATTTTTACCTTTTAATGAGAACCCAGATGTACGATGAATATAGATTCTGAAAGACGTTCCGAGTGGGTCGTCCTTTTTAACCGGATAGTTGAGAAGGTAATTAGTAATTTTTCGTTCTTTCTTGATGATGTTGAATGTACCGAAAGAGAAGGCATTTACATGTTGTTGTTGAAGTGCGCCACTTTAATTCGTTAATTGACATACGGTATTGTTCCTGATTTTCTAATGGAGTATCTACAAATGAGTACCAAAATGTCCCATCTATTTCTTGATTGTTTTTGTATTTCTATTATGGAAGTATATGGACAACAGTATTTGAGAAAACCCACGATGACTGATAATTTAAAGCCTTATCGCCATCACGGGAAAAACACGATTTTTCAGAGATGTTAGGAAGCCTTTATTGCACTGACTATAGGAGTCGTTTTGTTGTCTGTACGCACACAAAGGGCACTATTTCAGACGTGATCAGGGTTCTAAAAGGTGCGTCATGGGCCTTTTGTGGCGCCAAAGTGTGAAGTGTGGTCTCCATATTAAGAAATAAACCTTTGTGTTAACTTTCGGCGTGCGGGACAAGGCGGGGAAAAGGCACACATTTTTCTAAAGGCTTAGGAGATTACAAAATATTTAGATTTTTGCTTACAATTAATAATAATTTTAGTTTAGGCTTAAATTTATTAATGTTTATAATAAATATAAGTATAAATAAGATATATATATATATATATATATATATATATATATATATATATATATATATATAAATATATATATATATATATATATATATATATAATATGTAGTGTATAATAAATATAAGTATAAATAAGATATATATATATATATATATATATATATATATATATATATATATATATATATATATATATATATATATATATATATATATACATATATATATATATATATATATATATATATATATATATATATATATATATATATATATATATATATATATATATATATATATATATATATATATATATAATATGTAGTGTAACTTTATTTAAAGAACTCATCTTAGTGACAGAACTTGCAGAACTCTTGTTTTTAAAGGCAAACATGTATGTTTGAAGGAGTACATGTATGTTTTTAGAAAATATATGTATTCGCGAAGCATATTTGAAGTTCTTTTTGTCAAAATTAAATAAAATTAAAAAAAAAAAGATATCAAAAAACATACATGTTTGAGGGCGTGCATGCATGTATGTGCACGCATTCAAAAACATACATTTTTGAAAGCGTGCATGCATGTATGTGCACCGATATAAAAACATACATGTTCGCTTTCATAAACATACATGTAAGCATTCAAACATACATGTTTGCCTTCAAAAACAAGAGTTCTGCAAGTTCTGTCACTAAGATGAGTTCTATAAATAAAGTTCTCCATATATATATATATATATATATATATATATATATATATATATATATATATATATATATATATATATATATATATAGAGTAAGGATCCAGTGAGAAGAAACTTAAAATAAGAAGTGGTGAGAAGAAACTAAAACCACATATTTGAGATGCAACGACCTGTATTAGATGCATTTATATTCATATAGATGCACCATCTTGAGTTTCGGAAGTTAAATTGATGTGTAGATGGTGCAAACTGATTTTTCATGATTTCGGCACGTGTAGAGGAACAAAAATATAGATTAATCATAAAATGCATCTAATATACGTATATGCATATAATTAAAAGTTATACAACACGTTATGATGCATTATAATGAATCTAAGATTATAAATATGTATCTAATTTAAGTGGATGCATCTCGAATATGCGGTTATAGTTTTTTCTTATTCTTCTTATTTTAAAGTTTCTTCTCATTTGATCCTAACTCTATATATATATATATATATATATATATATATATGCCTTAAGTCACAACGTGCCACTACTTACCCATATAATTATAAATACGCTATATCATTGTCTATGTATAACATAGTTGCTGAGAAATACATGCAGAAATCGTTTTGAGTAATGAGTTTTTGATGTTGATGCATTTCAACAACTTAAGTACATGTTCCAAAGAAGGTGTTAAGTTTAATGAGGTTTGACAATGCCTCACCGAACGATAACTGGTCTACTATAGAATGTTTTGAAGGTTTATATAGTTTATAACAATTATTAAAAAACCTAATATGGATCAAAGCACACATAACGGAAGCGATTTAACAAGATTATAATCAATAACACAATTATAATTAATCGAATTAGGGTTACATACCTTTATCCTAGCGAAAATCCACAAGATCACCAACGAATCACCAATTAGGGTTTATGACAAACACTACCAAGATGTAGTCTAAAGTAAGACTACATTATGTTCTTGATCCGATCGCAGGAGGAAAAGAAAAGAGAGGAATGGGATAAAAATTATGAAGGCTATGAGATTGTTTATATAGGCCTTGGAAAATCTTATTCTCCAAGTAATAAATCAATTAGGAAAGAAAATCTTTCCTTTCCCCTTTTTTGCCTTCTAGCTGTCGGCCCAAACCCACCCACATGGAGCTTCCAGAACTTTTCCTTTTTCTTCTTTTCTCTTCTATTTAATTCCATAACGGTCGTTTATACTTAACTTTTAATTATTAACGATCTTTAGTTAAGCTTCGGTTTAATTTAATAAATATACTTACTAAATAAATTAACCCTTTACCTAATGTGTGTAATCCCGTAATCCCGAGTTCGATCATAACACACGACTATTTAAATATAAGTCCATAAAACTTTCATGTTTGCATTGTGGTAATTGTTCTCTTTCGGTTAATTTCATTGAGTATGCATAAATGAATACTTAAACTATGGGTATGTTAGGCATTCTTAAGAGTTGGAGCGGATTGTTGGAGCGGGTTGCTGGAGCTGGATGATAGAGCATGTAGCTTAAGCTTATTTTACATGCTATTTTAACTAGCATGTCATTTATAAGCTTATTTTTTTTAACAAGCTCCTTCAATCTCTGTCAGTCAAACGAGACTTATTTTTAATAATAGCTTATTTTTACAAAACAATAAGTTCATGCTACGATAAGCTCTGATAAACTTATGCGCCAAACATATCCTATAAGTTAGGTTTGTGTTTAGGTTAGAGGCAGATAACTTCAACTGTTATTCAACTAAAATGTGAATAACTTGTAAGATTTGACGTCAAACATTAAGAGTTTACCAAGCTTTTTTTTATCAAGTTATTCAAGTGCTCATTGCAATGAAAAAGTTTAATAAATAATTGGGCAAATAGTAAAAAGCTTTTTATCAACCTAGGAGTTTCTCTATTACAATAAACTCATGTAACTTGGCAAACGAATATTGTTGGAACCCCGGTGGCTGTCTATTGCTATAGCTGTATTACTGCATGGTATATGTAATCAGTTCTCTAACTGACTAGCTGGTTCCATTTCAACTATGTAGTCGAATTCCCTTCTAAAGTGACCAAGAACAAGCAGAAGTTAAGGAAAATTATTGTCGTGGTTGAAACTTTGAATTACTGGTCATATATTCTTGTAGGGCCATATAAAGAGAGCTTTAGTACGAAGAAAAAGGAATCAAAGATCTTGCGTTATTTGGTGGTGAATGAAATTAGAAGCGTATTGTCATTTCATTTGTCCATTCTTATTCATTATTTCATAGTTTTTTACTTTTGTATTATGGTTTTTACCATCTTTCATTTTTTGTATTCAAACTTAATACATAATCGAAATCACTTTCTCTAGACGTGATTAATCAGAAAACGGTTTCGAATTCTAAAATATCTAATCTAATCGTTTTTCGTATCATTGGAAAATTTCACCATTATCTTGAACTTTTTCCCTCATTTCTCTCATATCATGTGTTCATGCATGGTGTTGTAGTTTCGTTCTTCTACATATCACGCGTCAGCGTGAGTTCTAATCAATTAAGTCAAAATATGTGTGGATTTTGAACGTGTGACTTATTACATGACTTATGGACAAGGAGATTGGAGCTTTTTTATAGAGGTATTGTAAGGCTAGTTGGAGTGGTGGTGAAGTTGACCCGTGGGTGACTAACTCGCGCGTGAGTTATTACTTCGCCCGAAAAACTCACGCGTGAGTTGAACCTACCGTGGTGAAAAGTTTACGAGTTGTATATTTGTGGGCCTATAATTTTTTTTCTTTTAATTCTTTTGATTAGTTTGTGAGTGGGTTGGGTATGTACTGGGGTATGATGTGGCGGTGAGTTTCTCATCGCCGTTGTAAAGTGAATTGGTTTAGTTGAGAGAGAAAGCTGATATGACGCTGAGATGATGGTGAGTTTTTAGCTCACCCCTTCAAGTAGCTTAAGAAAAGTGAATAGTAATTTTCAGCAAATTCATGGAATTAATACATTTAGGGTGCGTTTTGTTCACAGTATATTTTTAAAGAAATTGTAATTGGTGAAAGAAATTATAATTTGAATGAACTGTAATTGAAAGAGATGTAATGTGTAGTAATTGTAATGTGTTATAATCGTAATTGATATATTCTACCATTTTGTTGGTTAGTTACCAACGTAATATAATTCAATTATTTTTTTAAAACATATAATATTAAAAACTAAAAATAGTAATAATAAATAAAAATAATAGTAACAAAAATATATATATAATATTAATAATTAAAATTAAAATTAAAAATTAAAATATTAATAATAATAAATATAATAATTATTTAATTGAGATTTTGAATAAAATAATAATAAAACTATTATTAATAAAAAAATAATAAAAATAATTTTTATTTTAATAAAAAATTAATAAAATAATTATTATTATAATATTTAATAATATTATCGAGAAAAAAATTCATGTTTCATCCGTGTGGTTTACACAAAAATCACGTTTTAGTCCCTAACTCAAATTAAATACATGGATGATCCATATTTTTAAAACTATCAACAACTTTGTTCCCTATTTTGGATGGATGTTAGTTTTTAACGTTAACTCTTGGGAGTGGAGGGGTATTTTGGTCATTTAATTGTTTTTGCTGCATTTAATGCAAACACACTCACTTTCTTTTTTTTTTAAATTTTTTTCTTATGCTAATTTCTGCCCAAGCCAAAACGCACGTGCTGATGTGGTAACCCGAACGCACCCTTTGCGTTATAATCAGAACCAAACACTCTCGTGTGGTGTTTCGCTGCTGTCTCGAACACACCCATTTTACAGCAGCTAGTTAACTTAAATCCCCTGTGGGTTTTATAACGGATCCAAACACCCTTTATGCTGCTCATCAGCAAATCCAAACACCCCTAACGACTAGTACTTCAGCAGATCTAAATACTCTTTGTGGGTATTCTACTTTAAACCAAACACACCCACGTGTGTTAACCTCATTAACAAACCTCATCGGCTGGTCTTTCTACCGAATCAAACAAACACACCCTCGATGGCGGCTGTAACCAAAACACACCCTTGATGTCCTAAACGCATATCTGTACATAAATTGAAACACACATATTGCAAAAACATAACTAAAACATCCTACTGATGAACAACATAACGACAGTGGTGTGGACATGGTAATTGACTATGGCTGGTAACAACAAACAAACACAACAGCTTGAATAAGACGAAGCAAACACCCCCGATGGCTGGTGTTATTTCGAAATCAGAGGTGAAACGCCCTTACGGGCTTATAACAAACGAAGCAAACACCGCTACGGGCTGGTAACAACATACGAACTCACACCCTTAGGAGTGGTGTTTAACGACCGATCTGATGGTGGCTGCGGCTAGTGGTATGTGGCGGGTTAACAGCTTTTGCGACGAGCTAGATCCATTAGATCTGCTAGTACATGAGTGTGGTGATGGTATAAATGATGGTACTGGATCGAGCCACAATATTCATGGCATAAATGTGGTGTGTCAGTTGTGGTTTGATGGCTAGAGTTGCTGGCTGAAGATAAAAACAGTGGCGGCTGTACCAAGATCACGTGGATCTGGTGGTGGATCCAGGACCTGGTAGTGCTGAAGGGATGTGTGGGTTTGGATAATGCAGGTTTTTAAAAAAGAGAAAAAAACTAAAAGAAAATAGAAAGTGAGTGCATTTGTATTAAATGCAGCAAAAACAAGTAAAGGACCAAAATACCCCTCCACTCCCAAGAGTTAACGTTAAAAACTAACACCCATCCAAAATAGGGACTAAAGTTGTTGATAGTTTCAAAAATAGGGATCATCCGTATATTTAATTTGAGTTAGGGACTAAACGTGATGTATGGTATAAACCACAGGGACGAAACATGAAATTTTTTATATTAATAATATAAATTTAATAATATTTAATAATATTATAATAAAAAATTAATAATAAATAATATTATTATTATTATAATATTTGATAATATTTAATATTATTATAATAATAATAACTATTTTATTATGTTAGTTTTTTTATTTTAATAAAATTATTATCATAATATTTAATAAATTTTTTAATGATAATTAATAATATTTATTAAAATAATAAATATATTAATAAAATATTTAATATATTAAATAATAATATTATATTTATTTTAATATAATATTATTTTTTCTATTTTTCTAATTGTAAGTTTTTAAGTTATAATTAAATTTTTATAATTGTTATATTAATTAGTAATTGTTTATTTATTTCATATATACATTCTAATAACTATTTTATTTGTATTTTTATATTAGGTTTTTAAATTGTAATAAATATTATTTTATTAATTTGATTATATAAATATTTTAAAATATAATAATAACTATTTTATTTATATTTTTAATAATAACTTTTTTATTAATAATAAATTTTAATTATAATTATTAACTAATTAATTAATTATTATTTAATTATTTAATTATTTAACTATTTAATTATTTATTATTATTATTATTATTATTATTTTATTATTATTATTATTATTATTTATAATTACTAATGTTTTAAAGTATATAAAAATACTGATTACAAAGTAATTCAAAACTTTTCATCCAACTTCTTATGTAATCTAAATTTCTTCCATGGATGTAATTATAATGTGTGAATTACAATTATAACGCAAACCAAACGGCTTACGTAATGTAATTTGAATTACAATTCCATTCATTATGCGAACCAAACAACCTATGTAATGTAATCGAATTAAAATTACATCTAATTATTGTTTTCTTTATAGACATAGAGTAATCACTAGAAGGAAATATAGAAAGTTTTTGGATAAGATGAGCATTATTGATTACTAGATGGATGGAACTTTCGAATTAATAAGAAATTGTTGGATAATTCAAACGAATGAAATAAACAAACAAAATCCAATAAATTGTGTGTAGCCACATTATTTGATGTATGTATTATTTATGTACATAAATTTAGCTATCAGGATTATTATAATGTACTTATATGTGTTAGCCTCAAAATATTGAGTCAAACAAGAATGTTCGGTCATAGGTTTATTATGTATCGTATTTTAGAACGTTGTAATAGGTAGTAGGTTAGTCGTGTATTACGGGCTTAACTTAAAGCTAAAAGTTTATGTTTAAGGAACTAAAGCCTAAAAGGAAAGCACGACCCAACCTAAATAGCCCAAACAAGCCCGCATGTGGGTGGACTATATATACCCACCTCCTAGCATGTTAGGAGGTGGTTGGTTATATTTTCATTCTCTCTCTAATCTAATATTCCTCAAGTTTCCAATCATTCTCTCTCTTTTATCTCTCTACTTTCTTTCTCTAGAATTCATCTACTTTCATCTATCTTTTCATCTTATTTCTTGTTTAATCATCATATAATATGGGACAACACATCATGAACACAACACATCATGGACCCAGTGATGTAATGCACAACCCTTCCCCAGCTGACTCAGGCTTCTCTCAGAAGAATTTTGTTTTATTGTCACGGAGAACAACACGAATTCTATTGGCTTTCTCACTCTGAGATAGTTGATATTGAATAGGTGGCATCTGCTCCAGCCTCCGACCACGGTGCACAAATCGAGTCTAGATCCAAGAGATCAATCCAATCTCGTTAGGACACACGGAATGACAATGAAGAGAGTCCTACGCTATATCCTTGCGATGTTGCTAGAACACTTAGAGTGATACTACTTAGTATTTACAATGATGAGTGGAAATCCGTCTAGTGTTTACATCAAACAACACTGCGGTAGGTCATGTGTAAGATTCTTTATGAAATGAACATATGTAAAATTGAAAAGGAACAATGGTTTGTTTCTTTATCGATTCAAACTCGTTTCAGGTTTATAAGCAATATCTTTATGGTTTTGCCAGAACATTCAGAGTGATATTCATTAATATTCATAGTAACGAATGGAAATCCTTCTAGCGTCAACCTCAAACAGCGCTGCGGTAGGTGACTTACGAGATTCTTAAGGAATCAAGCTTGTGTCAACTGGAAAGCAACAAAGGTAAGATTCTTTATGAATCAAACTTGTTCCAGGAATTTGAATTGACGACTTTAATCAAGCGGATATTTATCCAATTGATTCACTCTTTATGGTCACAGTCTTGCTTTGAGACGGTCGAGTAAAGAGAACGGCCATTACAGCTACGAAACTCTGTCAAGGAGATTCTTAATTGAATCTACCTAATCACAGGTACAGTATTTAATATCGTATAACGGTCTTCACCGACCGGAGGTAAAACGCTACCGATTTAGGACGAATGTCAAAGCCATTCAGTCCGTGTACATGTTTTGTCTCGAGAAGGTGGCGTTACGGTGTACTCAGCAAAGTCAAATATTCAAAGCCACATACTCATGCCCAAAGACATATTCAAGAATCAAGAAAGCAAAAGTCTTTCGCAACTATGATGTTCAGAATCTTCCTTAACAATTAATGTAGAGGAATGACCTCTCTTCAAAGGAGATTGTAAGCAAGCTTTCAAGATGATGCATAGTGTGAGCATGTGGATGAAGACACAAGATCACAAGATGGCAAAGACAAGTCATGTAACATCCCACTTGGATAAGTGGACCGTTACGTTTTTTTGTGGCGTGTCATCAAAGCATACGGTAAATGTTCTAAAATATTAACTGACCATAAATGAAATACCGGAATCAAACATCGGTAATCCAAACATAAGCTCAAAAAATGAAAAGTAAATACCGAAGGAAAAGACTAAACAATGTCCAAATAAGCATAATAATGTAATAAGTGCATAAAGTAAGAAGTCTGGATAGCGTCCATCCAAATGCACATGCTCTCAGAATTCTAAGAGCGTCCTGGTGTACCAGCCGTTATAACATGAAAGGAACTACGACTGAGTATAACGCCCAGTGAACGAATATAAAGCATGATAAGAAATACTAAAATGAAGCAGATGATAAAATACTGAAGCTGTAAGACTGATAAGTAAAGTTGCAGCGGAAATCTGTGTATAATCTGAAAAGTCTGATTTATAAATAATAAAGCTGAACTGTTATCTGTTAAATCTGAAAACATGCGTTTACTGTATTTTAATTGTAAAACACGCATGCTTTTACCATGAATATTAACCTTAGTATCGTACGTACATGATTAAAACTTTCATTTTATAACATGAATACGTTTCACGAACATAAATTACAAGAACTACGTACGTGTTACTACACGATAAGTATTAAGTATGTAATAATGCACGATAACTATTATAGATAATAATTAAATCACGAACATGAAATCATGAACGTAATAATCACGAACCTATAATTAGGTATTTACGTAATTATTATTACGACTACATACAAGTGTATAAAATAACACGAACATTTAATAATAACGTCACGTAAATACGAGCACGAGAACACGTAATAATTTAGAACACGAAAAACTACGGGTTTTCCATGGTGGGCCCTTTTAGCCATGGCACACAAGAGAAAGAAAGGGCCCAAAAGCCCACTTTTGTTTTAATTAAAGGAAACAAAAACCACAGAGTTTTCATAAAAATATTTTTACAGAAAAGTTGAAAACCCTAGCTTTTGGTGACTCCATAGCCGCGACATCAAACAAGAACAAGGAGGATTCGTTTTTGGTTTTTGATCTTTGGTATTTGGTTCGTGTTCGTGTCATTTTCAATCACACGTTGAGGTAAAACATAAAACCTTGATCTTTAATCTTTTTATTTAATTATGTTTTTATGTTAGATCTTTAAAAACAATTAAATAAAACATGTTATGGAATTTAGTAAACATGGGAAAAGGGTTCGTTTGGCTTGGTTTGTGGTTCAGCAGCCAACCGAGAGTCGAATGACTCTCGGTGTCCCTTTTTAGCCATAGTCGAGACCCCCTAAGGGGCTCGGTGTGGGTCTCGGCGCAACAGCAGGCACCACCTGCTTAAGCCGGTGGCTGTTTGGGTTGGACGGGGGGAACATCGAAGGCAGCAGGGGGAGACCACCGGCTTGCGTCGGTGGGATATTCGATGCTGGCAGCGGCTAGCCACGGCGCAACAGCGGCAGCAGCCGCCGCTGTTGGCAGCGCAGCCACCAGCCGCCACCGCAGCCGCGGTTGTGGGTGGTGGATGGTGTTGGGGTTTTGGTTCGGGCCGGTTCATGGGTTTACGGGTCCGGTTCACGACATGTTTTAATAAAATAATACATGGGTTCGGTTTATTATTTTTTTTACAAGTATATTTATTTACAAGTTAATTATATTAATTTAACATGTCATATAATTAATTTAATTAAAACATAGACTTAGGTTTATTATTAATATTTAATAATACATGATTTTAACCTAAGTATTTAATTATGAAATTTAGACTAAAGTAATTAATTAATTATTAAAAACATGACATATAATTAATTAGTTTTCATGACTTAGGTTATATTAATATAAATATTAATACATGTTTTACCCTAAGTATTATATACACTTTAATTTAATTAAATCTTGATTATATTTAATTAAATCATATAACATATAGTTTATTTAATTAACATGTTATAATTAATAAACTATACTATTGATCACATGACTTAGTATATTTAATCAGTAAAACTTAAGCTTATCTTATTTAGCTTATTAATCCAGCTTATTTCTAAATATGGAAACTTTCTATTTCAGGAAACTTACTATTTTTGGAAACTTTATATTTTTATAAACTTATCTATTTTAACCAATTAATCAATTTTTGGAAACTTTCTATTTTTTGAAACTTTCTATTTTTGGAAACTTTCTATTTTTTGGAAACTTCTTATTTTTGGAAACTTTCTATTTTAGGAAACCTGCTATTTTTAGAAAGTTACTTTTTATTACACAACAAGTATAATAATACAAGAAATACAAGTAATACTTAATCAGAATAGCCAGAATACATGATAAACACAACATAACGTTAAAATCAGTAAAACAAGACATAAACATATAAAACAAGTTAAGACATGATATAAAACCAGTTACGTACTCAGTAATCAGAATACTTATACACCTACACTATTTATGTAGCATTAGTGAGATCGAAGTAGTACTCTTTTCCGTTCGTCTTCTTCGTTCACTAGACATAAGGCACGGATTCTCCGTCCTTTCGGTATGGACATTCTTTTCTTATTAGGATTCCCCGTATGCAGCCAACTGTTTTCCCAGTATATGTTTTATATGTTTGATTTGCTTATGTTTAGTTTAAATGCCTGATCCATATACATGCATGACCAGTTCCACCTAGTTATGGAGGTACCATAACCATAACACTGGAGGCACCAGTGTTATGACTTTACCACGGCGGAGTGATAGCTCATGGCGTTCTTTTAGCTTTTGGCCATATTATTATGTTATCATGTGGGGCGTATGGGTGCATCCTAGGTTACATGTTTTAACAAATTATTCAGGTAAATGTGGTGTGTGCCTCGCATCCTTCACAAGGAGTTGATCCCTCCTACCCAAACTTATATTAATTAGTTGCAACCCCTCTAATTGCATGATGAGGTCACCCCTCCAAGTATTCATGCGCGTTGATATTTCATGACCTATATTGGCTTAATGGTTAACATGTTAAACAGTTTTCATAAGATAAACATAAGGCTTTTCAAACTATAAACCAGTTTTACTAAGTTATACCAGGTTTTCCAGGACTTAATCAATTCCGCTGCTATACTTTGTATATGCTTATGTTGTTCATTTTATGCTTGTATATCCGTGCACTGAGCGTTATGCTCAGCCGTTTTACTTTCATGTTTCCCAAAACGGCAAGTACTCAAGGGCGCTCGTAGACTCTAAGCGTAGGTGCATATGGATTGGAAGCTTACTAGCCTTCATTACTTTATGCTTATCATCATACATTTTGCTACTTATTTCCATGGACATTGTTTAGTCCTTTTCCTTTACAGTACTTATGTTTGTGTGTGATGAGCTTATACTTTGGGGTACCGATGTTTGTTTCCGGTATTTCCTTTATGGTCATGTAATGTTTAAGACATTTATCCTTGTATACTTTGATGACACGCCATAATCACGCGTGACATTCCATTTACCAAAATAGGGTGTTACAATTATGGTATCAGAGCCAAGGCTTCGACCTGTAGGCTCTCAAAACACGACCTGTGATTAGTGGGTAGTCAATATGGTCTTCATAGAACTGACAGTCGGTTTTCATGCATTCATTGTTTTCATGCATTCATATATATGTCCTTGTCGCAGGTTTATGACTAAGTAATGGTTGGTATAGGACTGGCCCTATTTAGTCGCATGTGCTTTTCTCGAAACTTTTAACTTTGGGACCGACCCATTGGCGTCCCCTCGCCATGTCTTTTGTTTTGAGTGAATTGACCATAGGCGTTCACTCTCGCGTATATAAAAGTTTTCATAAAACTGCATCATGCATTCATGTACTAGTTTTCCTACATAAAGTTTTTCTCATGAGTTATTGGTATAAATATTTTTCATGTATATATTTTATATTTTGATAAGTTTAATCACGTATTTTTATGTTATACTGTCAGATGGTAAACACAAACAATATCCGAGAGATGGTTGCAGCTGCCAATGCAGATTTGCAGGACATCCTTCACCAAAACGACAATTATCCTCCTCCACCACATATCTTCCCCACGACTGGAAGGAATAGGCTCATGAGAGAATACTACGCGATTAGGCAGCGAGCTGAGGAAAACAGCAACGATTTCATGCAACGCTTCCTTCGGTTCGCTGGTGTTCTGAGAACAGCAGCGGGCACTGCTGAAGAGCAAGCACACCATTTTTGTTGGGCCCTTTGTCCAATGATTGACAATAACTTGGAGGGCACTACCTTCAACACGGTGGCACAAGTTGCCGATGCAGCACGTAAGCTGGAGTTGCTGCAAGAAGGAGAAGAGTCCAGGGAAGCAGAGAGACCCGAGAAGAGGCAGAAGACTAGGGACCGGTCTCAGCCAGCTACTCAGCAACAACCTACTCAGTCCAAGGGAAACGGTCAGACTCAAGACTGTTCTGCTACGGATAGGTGTGGCGGTAATGATAATTACCGTAACAACGCTAGAAACTCTAACAACAACAGGAATCATGGTAATGGGAGGGACCAGAACCAAAGAGGTTCACAGCCTAACCGTCCAGCTATCACTGGCTCCTAGCCAACAAGGGCACCTACTGGAGGGTATACTCATCCTCTTTGCGCTACCTGCAATGTAGGCACCCAGGGCCATGTTGCCGCGACAGCGACGCATGCTACAAGTGTGGCCTTACTGGTCATCGCATGAAGGACTGCTGCAAGGGCGAGATGAAGGGCACATCTGGACATGTTGATTCCAAGCCGCCTCCTACTAGTGGACGCGTTTACACGACTTCTCGCGATCAGGCCAACAAGTCTACAGGTACCATCACTGGAATCTTGTATATGTATGGTCAAGCTGCATGTGTTTTATTTGACACGGGTGCTACTCATTCGGTCATTTCTACTGCTTATGCTAAGAATGTTAGGATATCCCCTATGCCATTAGAGAATGTACTAAACATCTCCATGCCTTTAAGAGACTCTATACGCATAACCCATGTGTACAAGAGCCTTCCCCTAGAGTTTGACGACAAGATTGTCCAGTTGACGCACTTCCGCTGGACATGAATGATTTTGACATGATATTAGGCATGGACTGGCTATCCAAACATCATGCCACCATAGACTGCCGTACATATCAGGTCATCTTCAGTGATGTAAATGCACCAGAGTACATTCACAACGGGTTCGTACCTAGAAGGTCTGTACAAATCATATCAACCCTGCAAGCACGTGCATTACTTTCACATGGTTGCGAGGGCTATCTAGCAATTGTTCATGACATATATGTTGAATCTCCATCAATTCAGAATCAACCGATAGTGTCAGAATTTCCAGACGTATTTCCAGAAGAACTTCCGGGCATACCACCTGCACGTGAAGTAGAGTTTAATATTAAGCTTATCCCAGGAGCTGAGCCGATTTCCATGGCTCCTTATCGCATGGATCCCATAGAGTTGAAGGAGCTGAAGGACCAATTGCAAGAACTTCTGGAACGAGGCTTCATTCGACTGAGCGCATCTCCATGGGGCACATCGGTCTTATTCGTGAAGAAGAAGGACGGTAGTATACGTCTTTGCATAGATTATCGCGAGCTCAACAAGATCACCATCAGGAATAGGTATCCTTTACCACGCATTGACGATCTGTTTGACCAACTCCAAGGGGCCAAACATTTCTCCAAAATTGATCTGAGGTCGGGCTATCATCAGCTACGAGTTAAAGAGCAGGACATCGCCAAGACTGCTTTCCGTACACGCTATGGGCACTACGAATTTGTAGTCATGCCATTTGGCCTTACCAATGCTCCAACTGTTTTCATGGATTTGATGAACAGAGTCTTCGATGAATTTCTGTACAAGTTCGTCATTGTCTTCATTGACGACATTCTAATATTCTCTAAGTCCAAGGAGGAACATGAAGACCATCTTCGTACAGTGTTACAAATTCTTCGCCAGAAGCAGTTGTATGCTAAATTCTCCAAGTGTGAGTTCTAGTTAGACAAGGTGGCGTTCTTAGGTCACATTGTATTAGCAGAAGGAATCACCATGGATCCACCAAAGGTCGAGGCTATTACCAAGTGGCCAAGACCAACATCAGCGACTGAGGTTCGCAGTTTCCTAGGCTTAGCTGGTTACTACCGTAGGTTCGTAGAGAACTTTTCCCGCTTAGCACTACCATTGACCAAACTGATGCGAAAAGGGGAGAAATTCATCTGGACTGAAGAAAGAGAGAAGAGCTTTGAAGACCTAAAGCAGAAGTTAGTATCTACACCGATTCTTACTCTCCCATCTGGTACAGGTGGATTTTAAATCTACAGTGATGCTTCAGGGAAGGGAGTTGGCTGTGTTCTCATGCAACATGGGAAAGTGATCGCGTACGCTTCACGGCAGCTTAGGCCATACGAGGAAAATTACCCTACGCATGACTTGGAACTTGCAGCAGTCGTGTTTGCATTGAAGATATGGAGGCACTACTTGTATGGAGAATCATGTGACTTCTTCATGGACCACAAGAGATTGAAGTACATCTTCACTCAACGTGAGCTGAACATGAGACAGAGGAGATGGTTAGAGCTGTTGAAGGA
The DNA here is from genome assembly GCA_025667525.1 of Glebionis coronaria. Lineage (NCBI taxonomy): Eukaryota > Viridiplantae > Streptophyta > Magnoliopsida > Asterales > Asteraceae > Glebionis > Glebionis coronaria. The sequence goes on from CM046874.1 coordinate 179,575,720, forward strand.
TTATGACATTAATCTGCAGTATCATCCCGGCAAGGCGAATGTAGTGGCAAATGCACTTAGCAGAATGTCCGGAATGATAAACGACATTAAAATTGAGGAGGAAATCATAAGAGACTTAGAGCGACTAGACATTGAGATCATGGTACGTGGACAGCACGGTTACTGGGCTAATCTTAGAGTGGAACCTGAGTTACTCTCTAGGATCAAGGAAGCTCAGAAGGATGATGGGGAAATCTGGGCGATAATTCAGAACTTAGAGAAGCAGACAGAATTTTGTGTAGACGAAGACGGTATCTTATGACAGGGCATGAGACTTTGTGTTCTTGATGATCAAGAACTCCGGGAAGCATTGTTAGCTGAGGCTCATAGTTCCCCATTCTCTATTCATCCTGGTTCGACCAAGATGCACCACGACATCAAGCAATACTTTTGGTGGAGTGGTATGAAACAGGATGTTGTGACTTACATTTCCAAATGTCTTACCTGCCAGCGGGTTAAGATCGAGCATCAGCGATCTAGTGGTCTTGTACAACCGTTAGATATTCTAGAGTGGAAGTGGGACAAGATCACCATGGATTTTGTTACTGGCCTTCCGCAGAAAAAGAGGAGGCATGATGCGATTTGGGTTATCGTTGATCGACTTACTAAGTCAGCTCATTTCTTACCAATCCACAAGGATGATCCGGTCAGTAAACTCGCCGATACTTATAAGAAGGAGATCATGAGACTTCATGGTGCTCCATCCAGCATCGTCTTGGACAGAGATCCTCGTTTCACTTCGCGATTTTGGAGGAGTCTACAGAAAGCTTGGGGTACAAAACTTAAGCTTAGCACGGCTTTTCATCCTCAAACAGACGGGTAATCGGAGCGAACGATTCAAACATTAGAATACATGTTGAGGTCATGTGCGTTGGAATGGACAGGATATTGGGACGATTATATCTGTTTGGTAGAGTTTGCATACAACAACACTTGGCACGCAAGTATTAAGTGTGCTCCATTAGAGATGTTGTATGGCGGAAAGTGTCGCGCCCCAATCTGCTGGGATCAGGTTGGTGAGCGAACACTTGAATGACCAGAAATGATAGAGTTGACCAACGAGAAGGTTGATGTAGCTAAGCAGAAATTGCAAGAAGCACGATCACGTCAGAAGAGCTATGCTGACAAGCATCGTAGGGACTTACATTTTAACGTAGGAGATCATGACTTTCTTAAGGTATCACCGGCACGTGGTGTTAAGCGTTTTGGAATCAAAGGGAAGCTCAGTCCTCGATTCCTCAGACCGTTTAATGTCATTGAGTGAGTCGGTGAAGTATCTTATCGTTTAGCGTTACCTCCGCAGCTTTCTCACGTTCACGACGTTTTCCATGTGTCCTTACTCAGAGGGTACAAGTATCATCCCCTTCACATGGTTCAGTATCCACTGGAACGGATTCGTGAAGATCTTACCTTCATAGAGGAACCCGAACGAGTTCTTGACTGGCAAGAGAGAGTCATGAGGAAGAATACGATTCCATTCGTCAAAATCCTTTGGAGGGATCATATCGAGCTGGAAGCCACTTGGGAGACCGAGGAGTCTATATAGACTTCTTACCCTCATTTCAAGTTTTGAATTCGGGTATGTTCCTCTTTTTCCAGTTTACGTTATCTATAATTCGGGGACGAATTATTCTTTTTAGGGGGGAAGAGTTGTAAAACCCGCATGCTTTTACCATGAATAATACCCTTAGTATCGTACCAACATGATTAAAACTTTCCTTTTATAACATGAATAGGTTTCACGAACATAAATTACAAGAACTACGTACGTGTTATTACACGATAAGTATTAAGTATGTAATAATGCACGATAATTATTATAGATAATAATTAAATCACGAACATGAAATCATGAACGTAATAATCACGAACCTATAATTAGGTATTTACGTTATTATTATTATGACTACGCACAAGTATATAAAATAACACGAACATTCAATAATAACGTCACGTAAATACGAGCACGAGAACACGTAATAATTTAGAACACGAAAAACTACGGGTTTCCCTTGGTGGGCCCTTTTAGCCGCGACACAAGAGAAAGGAGGGGCCCAAAAGCCCACTTTTGTTTTAATTAAAGGAAACAAAAACCACTGAGTTTTCATAAAAATATTTTTACAGAAAAGTTGAAAACCCTAGCTCTTGGTGACTCCATAGCCGCGGCATCAAACAAGAACAAGGAGGATTCGTTTTTGATTTTTGATCTTTAGTATTTGGTTCGTGTTCGTGTTATTTTCAATCACACGTTGAGGTAAAACATAAAACATTGATCTTTAATCTTTTTATTTAATTATGCTTTTATGTTAGATCTTTAAAAACAATTAAATAAAACATGTTATGGAATTTAGTAAACATGGGAAAAGGGTTCGTTTGGCTTGGTTTGTGGTTAGACAGCCAACCGAGAGTTGAATGAATCTCGGTGTCCCTTTTTAGCCTCATCCGAGACCCCCTAAGGGGCTCGGTGTGGGTCTCGGCGTAACAGAAGGCACCACCGGCTTAAGCCGGTGGCTGTTTGGGTCGGACGGGGGAACAACGAAGGAGCAGGGGGAGACCACCGGCTTGCGCCGGTGGGAAATTCGATGCTGGCAGCGGCTAGCCACGGCGCAGCAGCGGCAGCAGCCGCCGCTCTTGGCAGCGCAGTCGCGGTTGTGGGTGGTGGTTGGTGTTGGGGTTTTGGTTCAGGCCGGTTCATGGGTTCACGGGTCCAGTTCACGACATGTTTTAATAAAATAATACATGGGTTCGGTTTATTATTTTTTTACAAGTATATTTATTTACAAGTTAATTAAATTAATTTAACATGTCATATAATTAATTTAATTAAAACATGGACTTAGGTTTATTATTAATATTTAATAATACATGATTTTTTTAACTAAGTATTTAATTATGAAATTTAGACTAAAGTAATTAATTATTAAAAACCTAACATATAATTAATTAATTTTCATGACTTAAGTTATATTAATATAAATATTAATACATGTTTTAACCTAAGTATTATATACACTTTAATTTAATTAAATCATGATTATATTTAATTAAATCGTATAACATATAGTTTATTTAATTAACATGTTATAATTAATAAACTATACTATTAATCACATGAATTAGTATATTTAATCAGTAAAACTTAAGCTTATCTTATTTAGCTTATTAATCCAGCTTATTTCTAAATATGGAAACTTTCTATTTCAGGAAACTTACTATTTTTGGAAACTTTCTATTTTTAGAAACTTATCTATTTTAAGCAGTTAATCTATTTTTGGAAACATTCTATTTTTGGAAACTTTCTATTTTTGGAAACTTTCTATTTTTGGAAACTTTCTATTTTTGGAAACGTTATATTTTAGGAAACCTACTATTTTTATAAAGTTACTTATTATTACATAACAAGTATAATAATACAAGAAATACAAGTAATACTTAATCAGAATAGCCAGAATACATGATAAACATAGGATAACGTTAAAATCAGTAAAACAAGACATGAACATATAAAACAAGCTAAGACATGATATAAAACCAGTTACGTACTCAGTAATCAGAATACTTATACACGTACACTATTTATGTAGCATTAGTGAGATCGAAGTAGGACTCTTTTCCGTTCGTCTTCTTCGTTCACTGGACATAAGGTACAGATTCTCCGTCCTTTCGGTATGGACATTCTTTCCTTATTAGGATTCCCCGTATGCAGCCAACTGTTTTCCATTATATGTTTTATATGTTTTGATTTTCCTATGTCTAGTTTAAATGCCTAAGCCATATACATGCATGACCAGTTCCACCTAATTATGGAGGTACCATAACCATAACACTGGATGCACCAGTGTTATGACTTCACCACGGCGGAGTGATAGCTCGTGGCGTCCCTTCAACTTTTGGCCATATTATTATGTTATCATGTGGGGCGTATGGGTGCATCCTAGGTTACATGTTTTAACTGATTATTTAGGTGAATGTGGTGTGTGCCTTGCATCCTTTACAAGGAGTTGATCCCTCCTACCCAAACTTATATTAATTAGAGGCAACCCCTCTAATTGCATGATGAGGTCACCCCTCTAAGTATTCATGCGCGTTGATATTTCATGACCTATATTGGCTTAATGATTAACATGTTAAACAGTTTTCATAAGATAAACATAAGGCTTTTCAAACTATAAAACCAGTCTTACTAAGTTATACCAGGTTTTCCAGGACTTAATCAATTCCGCTGCTATATGTTGTATATGCTTATGTTGTTCATTCTATGCTTGTATATCCGTGCACTGAGCGTTATGCTCAGTCGTTTTCCTTTCATGTTTCCCAAAACGGCAGGTACTCAAGGGCACTCGTAGACTCTAAGCGTAGGTGCATATGGATTAGAAGCTTACTAGCCTTCATTACATTATGCTTATCATCATACATTTTGCTACTTATTTCCATGGACATTGTTTAGTCCTTTTCCTTTACAATACTTATGTTTGTGTGTGATGAGCTTATACTTTGGGGTTCCAATGTTTGTTTTTGGTATTTCCTTTATGGTCATGTAATGTTTAAGACATTTATCCTTGTATACTTTGATGACACGCCATAATCACGCGTGACATTTCATTTACCAAAATGGGGTGTTACATTAATTGCTAAGAGCTTATATAGGTCATGTGCTGTATGTAAAACCCGTATTTAAAATGATTATATTAAATACGCAGTTTTGGATTTTAGTAAACTATATATGCGTTATTTAGCATACGGAAATAAAACACGGGAATTAAATGAGAGTGTACAAAATAAAAATGAAAACTTTTTAAAGAAAGAAATAGGGGTCGGTTTTGTTTAAAAAAAGAAGATTTTGGGCTTAAGCCCATTTGCACAAAAATTATACACGGGGGTTATCCCTTTTGCCATAATCAGTTTCGAAAAAAAGATAACCTAGGTTTTGGGAGAAAACCTACCGCCGGGTTTAGAAAAAAAAAATGAGGGGATCGAGACTTATGTTGATATTGAATCCGGGGCTCGTTAATGTTAATTCTCATCACAAACAACGATATTTCATCTTATTCCATTGTTTTATATACATCACGTGTGACAATCCGTCAATTTATGGTCGATATTTTATTCTCAATATTTATTTGAAAACATTATTTTAATGTTATATTATGAACTCACTTATTTTTGGGAAGAAATTTGGATTTACGTCTTGAAGTAGCATCGACTACGTCTAAACCGGAGGATTCTACGTTACGTGCTTACGTTTACATACACCGTCTTTGGTGACAGTCGGACATTTCAGAAAATAAATTTGTCCGTGAATATTATTTTGGAGTTTTAAATTTCTGTTAGTTCATAAACTCACAAATCTACGAGAAGAGATTAGGACTTACGATTTTATTTTAACGTCCTTTACGACTAAACCAGAAACCTTAGGATTACGTATTTACGTTTTCGAACTCCGTTTTTGATGAAACAAATTTTATTGGATTCGTTTTGTGCCGTTGATTCATAAATTATAAAACGTTTTTTGTAAAACGACCCGAGGGCATGCAAATCGAGGAAACTAGAATCGAGGAATACTCGTAAATTAGTGGGATGAGACAAAAATAAGTTTTGTCTCACCCCACACATGGGACGGCCTAAAGGAAGCCACCACACCAATTTGGTGGCAAGTTTCTAGTTAGTAACTCAACACATGTCCTAAGCTTACACAATAAGCTACTACAACACAAAACAAGCAAACCTAAAACCATTTTTCACTTCCCACTCATGCAAACCACCATAACTTTCTCTCATCTCCCTCAATATGCCGTCCACTCCTTCCACCCTAAACACCCTCATTTGATCAATTCAAACCACAAAATCATGTGTTATTTACACATATGTTGAAGCCCTTTTGAAGCTCTATAGATTGGTGGTGATTATAACATCCAAGGAGGAGTTCCCATGGAGTCTTGGGGCTGATTTTCCACAAGGTGATCATGAAGAATGGTGGTTTTGAAGATGGTCTTGGCTATGCACAAGTTTCTCCATCAAAATCCATGTTTTGATCACAACCTACATCATCATGGTGGTATAAAGATTGTCCTCCTCATCCTCTTGTTATTTTTATTATGTAATCATGTATTTTATTTCCTATTGTATATGTATATGATGATTATATGATGATAAAAGTATTGTATGGGGATTTGGTGTTGATAAACATGATTAAAAAGGTGAAAAACTATAAAGAACAAGGCTAAAATCTTGCTTAAAAATGATGGCTGTATAAAACAGTAAAGAAACATGTCATGAACTGATAAAATGATGAAGTAGAACTAATATACAGTAATCTATGGGTCTTGTACACATGTGAGAGTTGACCATGCAATGGAATCATTGTAATGAGTGAGATATGATCAAAACAAGTTTAGGGTACAAATCTGAGTTTACTGTTTTGGACGATTTTTAGAAAATACTTAGAGGATGATTCAACAGTAGCTATAGTGGAGTTAAATGGATCACATATCATGTAGTTTATGTGATAAAAATTTGAGCTTCTATCTCCATATAGAACTCTAGATATGGCAGTTTTGGTGAAGATGAAAATAAAAATCAGATTTTGGAAATTAAAGTATAATATTATTATATAAACACTCAAAATTTAATAGTATAAAATATAAATTAAAACCCACTAACTTATATAATACATTTATATAAATATGTACAATGGTAAATAAGTGGACATTTTATAAAAATAGTAACTTGTTAAGTTTTATAAGTTATAAAACTATAAACATGATTTTTACGACTTTTTCGGCTAATACTGTAAAATTAACGTTTTTGTTAAATAAAACTTAGATGGTTGGACCCGTCTAATGTAAACTTTGTAAAAATTATATACTGATATATATAGACATGTATAACAAGTAAAAAACGATAAAACCCGAACTATAGGACATACGGACATTAACGAGCTAAGTAAACATATTGGACTAATAATTGGACTAAATAAGTTAAACCCTTATAAAAAGAACTTATTGGACTTAACCCATTTGGGCCCAACTTGAAAGTTTAAATACTGATAATATAAGTATGAAATGGATTAATACAAGTTAATAAACTTATAATAGGCTTATTGGACCTAAAACACGTAAATAGGTAAAACTAGAAAACTAGTATAAAAGTTATCGACACATAACACAAAAATGAGTAAATGAGAATATGTAAACCCACTTGATCATCATATATATAAAATCATCATATGTATACATAATTGTTATTTTTATAAAGTCATTGGACATGAGTCTAAGACGAGTATTATTTGTCTAGGTTTCCGTGATTGAAGCACGTACCGTACGTCCGAATTGCCGATCACCCGCCTTCCCACATCAACGTGAGTTCATAGCCTCGCACTCTTTTAAATGTTTTTATGAAATGTTTTATAAACCCACGAAGGAGATAACATGTTAGTTTTTATAAAATAGGACACCATTTGTCCCGATTGTTTGTTTATTGATTTGGACCCGAATGATTGTATGACCCGATTGTATGACCCGATAAATGATTAAAGGACCCGATAGATGAAATAAAATGGATTATTAAAGTTAGGTTATGTCACTAAAAGTCCCATTAGCATGAATTGTGAACTACCGGGATTTGGTAGACGCTTGTGCATATAATAGTACTATTTGGGGACGATCACCCCAGTTCGCGCCTTGACGGTTGATCCCTGTCGTGCCACATTGATTGGTAAGCGAATTTATGTATGAGAAGATTTCCATAGTGTGACCTTTGTGACGACACGCTACTTTAGATGGGCAAATTGAGTATCGGGTTAGCTACCCGTTGTTGGTTTAGTAAGGTAACAATGTCATGCGGCTTATAATAATCCAAACTAACGAAATACTACTAGACGCTCCGAATTACGATGTATTGCCTGACTAGCAATAAAGGGTCATACTATTGATATTATGTTTGTGTTTTGGTTTGCATAACCATATTCATGTTTTTATTTTTATACAACTTCATAAGACGTATTGTATGATGTTTTTACGACATTGTCTCGTATAATGATTTTTAAGGCAAATGCCTATATTATGATTTTGATGAAGATTTGTATAAAATGACTTTGGCTATTTTATGGCCTATTAAAATGATTTATACAAAGTAATTTTCAGTAATAATTTTATAATGATATTATATTGATGGATTTTATTAAACTTTATGAATTCACTCGGCGTTATCGCTGACCTTTTCTTTTAACATGTTTTATCTCAGGTACTTGAAGGTAATTCTCGGGAAGACGACAAGAATTCATGGCCCGCACTTAAACAATATTTTCCATTCAAATACTTTGTAAAACTTTGTATGAAACATAATGACTTGGGACCTATGTAACTTTGATAATTATGAATGGAAATGCTTTATCATTAAACAACGCGATTTTTATGCGTTTTCTATGATGTGAGTAATGTGCTATCCCATAACACCTACGAGTCTTCCGCTGTATTGAGTTGTATAAATTTGGGGGTGTTACAGTTTGGTACCAGAGCTCTCGTTATAGAGAACGAAAGATATTTAAAACTAAGGTTTTGAATAAAACATTTCAAAATCTTTTAACTATAAACATTTTTCTAAAAATGTGTAAAAATCTTTTGACTATAACGGTGCCGAAGAATTCCCGAGTTACCGACAAGGCCAGACTGAGAAGTGTTATTTTAATATATATATATAACTTGGATTATATATATATATATGATGTAATTTTATTACATGATTGTTTGATGATTATTTTGATATTTATACGAGGTATTTATACGACGTAGATTGTCACAAGGAACCCTAAATCCCCTAGTAAATTAGTCGAAGCTATTCTCGTAGGAATTCTAGCTATCCTAGATCTAAATCAAGTTGTGGATATCTATGATCCCAACAAATGGTTGATATTCGTAGAAATGTAGATATTAGTTGATTGTGATATTAAAGAAGAATTGGCGAGATTAAATCTGATATCGATGTCATGACGATCTTTCCTTATAGAGTGGAGTTTAACAAAACGTTACCACCTAGAAAGATGTCATCTGACTCGTTGTCATCCAAATTCTTAAATTGAAATCGAAAGGGTGAATGTTGCACTTGAGGCTGTCATTGGAACCAGTACCCAAAAGCCTCATGCCACTAATACCTTTCCAAGAAGTCTAATTGAATGTGTGAGTCATCTCATGCTAGTGACTCATTTGATAATTGTTGTTGTAAGAGCTATAGGATTGGAATTAAGTGTTGATCATATCGAGCTTTATTTCCCTTTCAAGGTCTAAAAATAAGGTTGGAAGTATTGGGAAATGAGGTAGGATATCGAATTGAGTATAAAATTTGGTTGAAACTTGAATAAACAAAAATTTAACCCGTATGGAATATGAGATTGTTAATATAAGTCGTTAAGTCCTGTGATTGAATTATAAGGTTTTAAATGATTGTTAGTTTGTGATAAGGGTTGTTCCTAGGCCATTGTCCACTAACGAAGATGCCCAGTGTCCAAGAAATAAATTGAAGAGATCTTCTTCTGAATTGGGACCGATGGATCTTCCAGGACAGATGGGACACCTAATGACTCTTGTAGATTAGTATTCATTGTGGTATCTTTTAAAAAAATCCCTAACTTAACTGAGACATTAGTTGGTAGGATGAGTTCTGATAATTGTATGACATAGTGACACGTAATGTGTTACAGTACAATTTTGACTTGTTTGTGATTAATGAAGAGACTACCTCTGATTGCTAAATCCTACATGTATCGATGTTATCTATCTTTTCTTGCTTCATCCTAATGTTCGCATTAGTGATGCAACCATTGAACAAGTACTCATCTTAATTTGAGTTACGTTATGAACTATTCTTGTTGAGTGCCATCAAGGTCATGAACCTCATGATTATTTGGCTAAAGCTCATTTCCTATCATATTGTAGTTAAATTCTTGGTGAACAACTCTTCATCACTCTTTTGCAGATAACACATTGATTTTATAAAGTTAAAACGGTATCCTTTGAGAAAGTTTAATTTTCATCACAATAAAGATTATTCAAAGTGAGATTTATAAGTGATTGTTATCGAAATTAAGTTGTTTATAAAATCACCTGGGAAAACTTAATTGTTTTCATAACAAAGAAAATCTTTATAAATTTATTTTAATTCTTATTTAAGAATTAAGCATGAAAATGTTTTTATTATAAATATGATGATAAGATTTTGACGAACTGAGTATTGCATCGTTAATCTTGAAATTGTATATAGTTGCACGCCTACATACAATTTGGAATGGACCATGCAAGACTGATTAGTAGTCACCATAAAACTGATCAATAAACACTAAATTTCCTTTGAAGATTGTGAAAGATTAAAAATTTATGAGATTTGCAAGAAATGAAAAATAGGGACATAGTGTTAGGGACACCTACATATGTGCCCGTACTATTTATTCTTCTGAATCGAATTTACTCATCTGTGGAAATTGTCTTATTTGACAATTGATATCCTCTCCCTATCCAATTCTCCCGTAGTGAGATTCTTAGGAAAAGTATCTGATTACCGAGTGTTGATACCCGACTGGATGTATTGACGTTCTTATCATTCCTTATGATTTGATTCCATTTGAATGACCTGGGTAACGATCCAAGGAGCTTTCGAATGCGTACTCAAATTATGAAAACATGCAATATATTCATATTCATTAAGTGTTTTCGTTTGTATCTGATTTGAAATTCACTCGCATAGATTATTCGTTAACCTTACTCTTTTAAGGTTAGTTATGTCTCCATATATCCTTGAATTATGAAGGATTATGAGTTATTATTAGTCTTTTGAGAAGTTCACATCTTATCGACGGCAATAAAACTGAAAAGTTGATAGTGCCAGTAGAATGGATTGATTGATTATGACATGACGACATTGTCTTAATTGATGGGAACTCGAGTAGAAATCCCCTAAAAGATAAGATGTTGATTATCAAAAGTGATCTAAATAATTCTTGATGGATGACCACATCCTTCATTTAGACTCGAAATTATACCGTGAATGATTGTGAATTAGCCATAGATATTATAATCTAGAAGAACCTAATATGAATTTATTAAAAGATAATTCTGTTATTTGAAACTTTAGTAAGTATTTGTTAATGAATTACCTAGACTTTTGCCATTAAGGCAAGTTGAATTTGGTATTGATTATATTTCCGGTGCTGCACCTGTGGCTTGTGCACTGTACGTCAGCACCATCTAAATTAAAGGAATTACCGTACAACTGAGAGAGTTGTCGGAGAAAGATTTTATTATACCAAGCCTGTCATCATGAAGAGCTATGGTGTTATCATTCCTTATATTTATAGATTACTGTGAACTGAGTGAATTGACAATCGAAAACGATATCCATAACTCGAAATGGAAGATTTGTTCGATCATTTACAAGGTTCTAGTGTATGTTTTAAATATTTGATCCACGGCATGGTTATCATCAACTTCGCATCTGCGGAAGAAGATTATTTATTCCAATCACTACATCCGGTACTTGTAATGAACATTATGAGTTTCACGTGATGTCGTTTGGATTGACCGATGCACATGTAGCATTCATAAATTGGTGAATCACATATGTAGACTGTAATTTGATAAATTAATGCTCGTGATCATTAAGGACTATATGTTTGTTTATAAGTATAAGAAGGAGTTAATAATTATTTATAGATTGTCCCGAATTGAACGAACAATAAAAACCTGTACCTTGAATAATTAACATGTGATTTAAGACTTAATCCTTTACATAAAGTGACCGTTTGATTAATGATGGTAAGATATATATATATATATATATATATATATATATATATATATGGACTCTTTAAAAATTAAGAGCCCTTTTAAGACTTTGGATTATTACTAAAAAGAAAGTGCAAATATGTTTTGACAAATATTTTAACAAAAGATTTTTAAGGGATTATTCCCTTATACACAAACCATTTAACTAAACTTCTGTTTAGGGGTAAATGTTTGTGTATACCTCAAGATAACCTAAGAGGGATTGAGGAAACCATTTAAACCATGACTTGAAATCTGAAACGATAATTTTTACTTTTCAAACTAAGAAAACTTTGACCAAAGTATAAACAAAGGTTTTTCGAACATTTACGAATCCTATTAATCATTTTCGATAAATCAACAAAAATCGTGTTAATTAAATTCAAATTTATTTTTGAACATTTTATATAATTGGTCGAACTAAGAAATTTAAAACTTTTACGCTTACGCTTCATAAAAATTAACTAATAATTATTTAATTAATTATATTAATTATCGACGCTTTAGACGACGGATTGAGTAAAACGAATAAAAATGATAGTTGAGAAGAAACTAAAACTCAGAAAATGTGAAGAAATAATCTTTGAATAAATATGGACATGATAATTATATCATCAGGAAAAATGAATATAAATACTGACACATTATGTAGAAAATATAAAGAACCAATTAGGATGTGTTCCTTAATAATGAAAGTGCAAAATAAATTGCCGAACGATATAAAAATAAACAATGTTTGTAAAAAGGATAATATAAATAGTGAAAGAGTTCACGGCTAATGTGAACCATTAGAATTGAGAAGCCGATAGCGTTAAATGTTTTAAAGACCACTTGTGATTGTCTAAATATAGAGGATTGTGAGATATAGTTATGTTAAAATTTGTAAGTATAAGTATTCTATTTATGTCATTTATGACTAAAAGTATCTTTGTGTGAAGAAGTTGTACTAATTGCAAATTATGAAGGCAGACATCGCCTCATACATTAGTAAACGTCTAGCTATTACAAAGGTCATCATCTGAATTTGATTCGATTTGGGTCATCGTCGACAGACTGACCAAATATGCTAACATCATTCCCGTTAATGATAAATGCAAAAAGAGTTATGTAAACATAGCGTGCCTGTATCGAACATCTTTATCAAGATCCTCGCTTCACATCGAATTTCTAGAGATTTTCTTAGAAATCATTGAGAACGAACCTTGATGAGAGTACTATGTACCACCCCAATCGAAGGGACGAGGTAAAGTAACGATACAAAGTAATATAAGTGCTGTTTTATGTTTGAATGATTGACCTTTGGTAATAGACTGTATAATCGTTTTCCTTTGAAAAGATTATCATTGATAACCATCGTGTTAGGATTAAGATCGAATCTTGTTAGGATCTAAATATTAGAGCATCTGTAAGCAGGAGTTGAGATGAAGACACCCGACATACACCCATTGTGAGTTGGACATGTCTTTTAGGTTTAAGGTTTCCTATGATGGCGAACCTAACCTTACAAAATACCCGACCCGCGAGATCTGAAATGATTGTTGAAATTAGGATTTGATTATTGACAGCCGGTAGTGGGCAAGAGGTTATGTGAATATGAAATGTAGATCTTGAAGTGCCAAATGGGTAGCGAAGTTATGCCACAATTTTTAACCTTGGAAAAATGAATTCATGATCTGACAAATCATGGGATATAAGTCCCCGTTGTATGGGACCATTGAGATGATGTAAAAGTTGGGATTGAAAGGCATATAAGTTGGATCTACCCTAGGACTTCAAGAACTGCGTGAATTATGTTTCGTAAATCGAAGTTGATAGAATATCTATCAAGTGAAAATCTGATTGTTCTTAGTAAAGCTTAGATCGGCGAAAAGTTGCATTCATCAGAAACCCGTTAACATCATGGATAGAGAAAGTAAGTCAACATTTAGCGTGATCTTATTCCCGTAGTTATGTTTGATGAAACTCGCGTATTATAATGGATTACACTTGTGAGAAAAGACCGAATGTGGAGGAAATATCCACATGGCTTTAACTCTATAAGAAGCGAGTAGTAAGGTAAGATGATCTTTGAGGACAAAGATCCTGTTTAGGGGTAAATGCTGTGACAATCCGTCAATTTATGGTCGATATTTTATTCTCAATATTTATTTGAAAACATTATTTTAATGTTATATTATGAACTCACTTATTTTTGGGATGAAATTTGGATTTACGTCTTGAAGTAGCATCGACTACGTCTAAACCGGAGGATTCTACGTTACGTGCTTACGTTTACATACACCGTCTTTGGTGACAGTCCGACATTTCAGAAAATAAATTTGTCCGTGAATATTATTTTGGAGTTTTAAATTTGTGTTAGTTCATAAACTCACAAATTTACGAGAAGAGATTAGGACTTACGATTTTATTTTAACGTCCTTTACGACTAAACCGGAAACCTTAGGATTACGTATTTACGTTTTCGAACTCCGTTTTTGATGAAGCAAATTTTATTGGATTCGTTTTGTGCCGTTGATTCATAAATTATAAAAACGTTTTTCGTAAAACGACCCGAGGGCACGCAAATCGAGGAAACTAGAATCGAGGAATACCCGTAAAATAGTGGGATGAGACAAAAACAAGTTTTGTCTCACCCCACACATGGGACGGCCTAAAGGAAGCCACCACACTAATTTGGTGGCAAGTTTCTAGTTAGTAACTCAACACATGTCCTAAGCTTACACATTAAGCTACTACAACACAAAACAAGCAAACCTAAAACCATTCTTCACTTCCCACTCATGCAAACCACCATAACTTTCTCTCATCTCCCTCAATATGCCGTCCACTCCTTCCACCCTAAACACCCTCATTTGATCAAATCAAACCACAAAATCATGTGTTATTTACACATATGTTGAAGCCCTTTTGAAGCTCTATAGATTGGTGGTGATTATAACATCCAAAGAGGAGTTACCATGGAGTCTTGGGGCTGATTTTCCACAAGGTGATCATGAAGAATGGTGGTTTTGAAGATGGTCTTGGCTATGCACAAGTTTCTCCATCAAAATCTATGTTTTGATCACAACCTACATCATCATGGTGGTATAAAGATTGTCCTCCTCATCCTCTTGTTATTTTTATTATGTAATCATGTATTTTATTTCCTATTTTATATGTATATGATGATTATATGATGATAAAAGTATTGTGTGGGGATTTGGTGTTGATAAACATGATTAAAAAGGTGAAAAACTATAAAGAACAAGGCTAAAATCTTGCTTAAAAATGATGGCTGTATAAAACAGTAAAGAAATATGTCATGAACTGATAAAATGATGAAGTAGAACTAATATACAGTAAGCTATGGGTCTTGTACACATGTGAGAGTTGGCCATGCAATGGAATCATTGTAATGAGTGAGATATGATCAAAACAAGTTTAGGGTACAAATCTGAGTTTACTATTTTGGACGATTTTTAGAAAATACTTAGAAGATGATTCAACAGTAGCTATAGTAGAGAAAATATCATTTAGTTTATGTGATAAAAATTTGAGCTTCTATCTCCATATAGAACTCTAGATATGGCAGTTTTGGTGAAGATGAAAATAAAAATCAGATTTTGGAAATTAAAGTATAATATTATTATATAAGCACTCAAAATTTAATAGTATAAAATATAAATTAAAACCCACTAACTTATATAATACATTTATATAAATATGTACAATGGTAAATAAGTGGACATTTTATAAAAATGGTAACTTGTTAAGTTTTATAAGTTATAAAACTATAAACATGATTTTTACGACTTTTTCGGCTAATACCGTAAAATTAACGTTTTTGTTAAATAAAACTTAGATGGTTGGACCCGTCTAATGTAAACTTTGTAAAACTTATATACTGATATATAGACATGTATAACAAGTAAAAACCGATAAAACCCGAACTATAAGACATACGGACATTAACGAGCTAAGTAAACATATTGGACTAATAATTGGACTAAATAAGTTAAACCCTTATAAAAAGAACTTATTGGACTTAACCCATTTGGGCCCAACTTGAAAGTTTAAATACTGATAATATAAGTATGAAATGAATTAATACAAGTTAATAAACTTATAATAGGCTTATTGGACCTAAAACACGTAAATAGGTAAAACTAGAAAACTAGTATAAAAGTTATCGACACATAACACAAAAATGAGTAAATGAGAATATGTAAACCCACTTGATCATCATATATATAAAATCATCATATGTATACATAATTGTTATTTTTATAAAGTCATTGGAAATGAGTCTAAGACGAGTATTATTTGTCTAGGTTTCCGTGATTGAAGCACGTACCATACGTCCGAATTGCCGATCACCCGCCTTCCCACATCAACGTGAGTTCATAGCCTCACACTCTTTTAAATGTTTTTATGAAATGTTTTATAAACCCGCGAGGGAGATAACATGTTAGTTTTTATAAAATAGGACACCATTTGTCCCGATTGTTTGTTTATTGATTTGGACCCGAATGATTGTATGACCCGATTGTATGACCCGATAAATGATTAAAGGACCCGATAGATGAAATAAAGTGGATTATTAAAGTTAGGTTATGTCACTAAAAGTCCCATTAGCATGAATTGTGAACTACCGGGATTTGGTAGACGCTTGTGCATATAATAGTACTATTTGGGGACGATCACCCCAGTTCGCGCCTTGACGGTTGATCCCCGTCGTGCCACATTCATTGGTAAGCGAATTTATGTATGAGAAGATTTCCATAGCGTGACCTTTGTGACGACACTCTACTTTAGATGGGCAAATTGAGTATCGGGTTAGCTACCCGTTGTTGGTTTAGTAAGGTAACAATGTCATGCGGCTTATAATAATCCAAACTAACGAAATACTACTAGAAGCTCCGAATTACGATGTATTGCCTGACTAGCAATACAGGGTCATACTATTGATATTAGTTTGTGTTTTGGTTTGCATAACCATATTCATATAACGGTTTTTATTTTTATACAACGTCATAAGACGTATTGTATGATGTTTTTACGACATTGGCTCGTATAATGATTTTTAAGGCAAATGCCTATATTATGATTTTGATGAAGATTTATATAAAATGACTTTGGCTATTTTATGGCCTATTAAAATGATTTGTACAAAGTAATTTTCAGTAATAATTTTATACTGATATTATATTGATGGATTTTATTAAACTCTATGAACTCACTCGGCGTTATCGCTGACCTTTTCTTTTAACATGTTTTATCTCAGGTACTTGAAGGTAATTCTCGGGAAGACGACAAGAATTCATGGCCCGCACTTAAACAATATTTTCCATTCAAATACTTTGTAAAACTTTGTATGAAACATAATGACTTGGGACCTATGTAACTTTGATAATTATGAATGGAAATGCTTTATCATTAAACAACGCGGTTTTTATGCGTTGTCTATGATGTGAGTAATGTGCTATCCCGTAACACCAACGAATCTTCCGCTGTATTGAGTTGTATAAATTTGGGGGTGTTACATCACGAATCTAATAAGGTTAATTCAAGAACAAATGATCTGAATAATGAAACTTGGAAATAGATCAAATCATGATGGTCGGGGTTTGTTTAGCTTCACGGAAACCGAGACCAATGGGTCTCGGTTTGTGGCTGTTTTGACCCAGCCGAGACCACATCAAGGTCTCGGTGGTGGTGTTGTATATTCAACCGCATCCCAAAACCATGAGGGGGTGTTTGGGTTTGTAATAAGCGGGTGTCATTAACTAACAGGGGTGTTTGGCTTAACGAACAACAACAACAACCCAAACAGTGCGTACAGGCGTTAAGGGAGTGTTTGGTTTACAAAACAACGGGAATATAACACTAACGGTGGGAACTATAACAGAACAGTGAGAATATAACACGAGCAATGGGAACAAATAATAAACAGTGGGAACCACTATGAGGACAGTAGCAACTGGCACTAGGCCAGTGGCTACTGTTGGTGTGACGTCAGCAAGGGGGACCACGACGTGGGTCGTGGTAGGCCCGGTTTGGTAAAACCCGAGACATGGGTATCTCAGGAAGAGTTTGACTCGGGTTTCGGGATCACGAGTAATAATAAATACAAGGAATTATATAAGTCTAGTTAAATTGAGTTATATGTAAGTTTTATAAATTAATTATATAGTGTTGATTTTATTAATTTAATTAGTAAAATTAATTGATTTTGTTTTATCCCTTTAATTATTTATAAACATGTGATTTATTTTATGATTTAAATTTCAAGAAAACTAATTTGGAAATCTTTCTATTTTAGGAAACTTTCTATTTATAGCAGATTTCTATTTATAATAATATCATGAGTATTAGATGTAGAACATATGCACATGACTTAACCCAATACGAATAACATCATGGAATAAACCAAAAAGAAAGATTAGATTAAGAAGAATAAGAAGAACAAAAAGGGTTGTGATTTCCTAGTGAGAGAAAGACATATGTTTCTCTCTCTACAAACTTTGAAATGGAAAACACACACACACAAATGAGGTGTTTAGTGCCTTTTATACTACAAGTGTAAGTGTAGAAGTCCTTCCTCATTTGTGTGTTCGGGACTAATTCCCGTTACATACCAAACATTATACTAGAACTCTCAACACCATTATGTAGCATTTTCCACGAGCTTCGGAACGGTATACCATCACTTTAAATACGGCTAACAATCTCCCCCTAAGGGGTGGTCATGTAATATGTGACTTCACTTCTTTGGTGTTGTTGACTTTGAAGCTCGTTGTCTTGAGAGTTCTTACATAGTTCCTTTCATGACTTGTGATCTTGGATCTTTGATCTTTGCCCTGACTTGATCTTAAAACTTTGCCATCTTGTGTTCTTGTGTCTTTCCCCACATACTCAAACTTTGATTTGATATGAAAGCTTGTTAACAATCTCCCTTGATCATCAGAGTAGCTGAAGTCTTTATCTTTAGATGTGCTTGAGCTTTCTTCTTTTACATGAGCATGTGGTCTTGAAATACGACTCTTGACGTTACGCCACCGTTTGCATTCCTCCGGTTTCCCGTTATATAGTACGAATACTGTACCTGTGATTAGGTAAGTTCAAAGAACTTCCTTGACAGGGTTTCCGGCTGTGGTAGCCGTTCTCAATACTTGAATATATCGAAAGATAATTTAAAGTAAGGAGTGAATCATTCAGTTCCATTCTGCTGATGAAGTCGTCAATTCAATTTCCTGGAACAAGTTTGAATCAATTAAGAATCAAACCATTGTTGCTTTCCAGTTGACACAAGTTTGATTCATATAGAATCACACAAGTTACCTACCGCAATGCTGTTTGATGATGACACTGGAAGGATTTCCATTCGTCACTATAAATACTGAAAAGTATTACTCTGAATGTTCTGGCAAGATCATAAAGATATTGCGTAGATACCTGGAACGAGTTTGAATCAAAATAGAATCAAACCACTGTTGCTTTCCAATTAGCATATGTTTAATTCAAGTGAATCTTACATATGACCTACCGCAGTGCTGTTTGATGTCGACACTGGAAAGATTTCTATTCATCACTGTGAATACTAGAGAGTATCACTCTGAATGTTCTAGCAATACCACAAGGATAGAGCGTAGGACTCTGTAAATTATCGCTTGTGTTCTAGTGATGAACAACAATTGATATATGGAATAATTGTCCTAATGAGATTTTTTGATGAATCTCGTTGGCTCTAGACTCTATAAGTGCACGTTTATTTGGTGATCAGAGGCTGGAGCAGACTGCCATTTATTCAATATCTACTATCTCGGAGTGAGATAGTTGATAGAAATGAGTTAAACTCCGTGACAATAAAACAAACTTCTTTTCAGAGAAGCTTGAGTAGGTTGGGAAGGGTTGTGCATTGCATCACTGGGTCCATGATGATTTGTCTTCAATACCAGAAATCATCGACTTGATTCTGATAGTAGATGTATTGATCCGGTTTCTGCCTAAGTTGTATGGTGGGCTATTTTCTTTTCACCCTTTATCCTTACATTTCTTTTTCATTCTTCAACCCCTTCAATGCTTACTAAGACGTCATAACTAGCACCTTTTTGTGATTGTTCCAGTGCTAGCATAAGTCATTAGTCGGCATTTTGCCCGTACACGCAACTACTCCATCTTTTCTAAGGACATCTAAATTCCAATGGATTGTCCCTGGGAAGATCCCTTCAGTTCTGGTTGGATCATAGGACGAATACCTAACCACCTTTTGACACCAATACCGTCGTGAATTAATGTGTTGAAGGGTATAAATATCGTAACCAGAAAAACCTGTTGAAAAAGCAATCAAGGTGTTGATGAAATTAGTGTTTACACCTTGAAAGTTTTCTATATCATCAAAACGCTCCCCCTACATATGTGCATCATAAAATGAAATTTTTTTGCAGATATTAGGAAGAGAAAGCACTTATATCAAAGATCTTATCCAAGATGACACATTTTAATCACTATTCTCCCCCTCAAAAATTGCATGAGATTGAAATTTTTGTGAAACTAGTGATGAAACATGGAGAGAATAATGTTGCATGAAGATTTGTATTCCCCCTCGAAAAGAAATTGTAATTAAAATAGGGGAGTATATGAGCACACAGTTTTGAAATACCTTGAAAAGTTGTGCTCAAACCCGAGAAAACTGAATTTCCTGTTGTTGAGGAAAAATGTACATAAATGAACATTTCGTTGAGTTCATGAGCTTAAAACTTTGAATGTTTTAAGATAAGCCCATGACCGAGAAAAATTAATTTCCCGTTGATGAGGATAAGTCATAGACTTTCCTTTCTTTGGGGACCGGGTTATAGTCTGACATGTGACTATAAGCCATTATGAGAAGAAAGTAGAAAAGGTATGTTTTGAAAACATTTGAACTCTCATTCGAACTTTATGTACGTACCCATGTCGTTAATGAGCGACATTTCTAAGTACGTCCATATTATCGATGCTAAGAGACATGTCGGAGAAGAATATTATTGGTATTTTTGAAAGATTTTCTCATTTTTTATTTTGTTTTTATAGGTTTTATATTTTTGTATTTTTATTTTCGGATAGATATATACATGATTACTGCGAATGTGCAAGACGTTCAAGTTCATCTGGAGTGAAACTACGCATACCAAGTCGACGAACCAATAATTCAAATATGTCTTGAGAAAGAGCTTTGGTGAAGATGTCGGCTAGTTGGTAGTCCGTCTTAACAAAAAACAGTTCGATCATTCCTCTTTCTACATGCTCCTTTATGAAATGGAATCGGACAACGATGTGCTTAGTCTTGGAGTGTTGGACCGGGTTGCAGGATATGGCTATGGCTGATTGTGAATCATAATAAATAGGAACCTTGTTAAAGTGAAAGCCATAATCCGTGAGTTGTGTTCGCATCCAAAGGACCTGAGCACTACACACGGATAGAGACACATATTCTGCTTCCACGGTGGACAACGCCGTGCAATCTTGTTTTCTTGAGGACCAGCTCACTAGCTTCTCGCCTAAGAATTGAGCTCCACCGGAAGTGCTCTTGAATGAATCATGACACCGTGCATGGTCGGCATCTGAAAAACCAGTTAGATTTAAACCAGAATCCTTCGTATACCAGATACCCATGTGAATGGTTCCCCGGAGATAACGAAATCCTTTAAACCTCCTTGAGGTGCTTCTCGGTTGGCTTAGCCTGATACCGAGCACATAAACAAGTAGTATGCACAATGTCCGGTCTGCTTGAGGTTAAGTACATAAGGGACCCGATCATACTTCGGTATTTTGTAGCATCTACAAATGTCCCTTTCTTATCCAAGTCAAGCTTGTGTTTATGAAATTTCGGTATTTCAGATCATAGTTTTCCATTCCAAATTTCCTTAGAATCTCGAGCACATATTTAGATTGATTTATGAAAATACCACGGGGGGATTGGTAAACTTGGAGACCAAGAAAGAACGTCATTTCCCCCATCATGGACATTTCAAATCGGATTTCATAAGGTCGGCAAATAATATGGAATATTTTGGGTTTGTAGAACCAAAAATTATATCATCTACATAGACCTGAGCCACCAAGATGTCGTTTCTGCAGTGCTTGATAAACAACGTTGGATCAATGGTTCCTTTGCTGAAGTGATTTTGGAGAAGAAATGATGATAATTCGTCGTACCATGCCATCGGTGCTTGTTTCAAACCATAAATTGCCTTTTTCTACTTGTAGACATGGCTTGGATGTTCGGTGTTGATGAAACCTTCAGGTTGACATACGTACACATCTTCTTTTAACGGCCCATGCAAGAAAGCCGTCTTCACGTCCATTTGATACACAGTGAACGATTTGTGAGAAGCGTATGCTAAGAAAATCCTAATAGCATCCATCCGAGCAACCGGGGCGAAGGATTCTGCGAAATCAATCCCCTCCTTTTGTTTATAACCTCTCATAACTAACCAAGTCTTGTTCCTAATGACCGTTTGCTTTTCATCCAACTTGTTTTTGAATAACCATTTCAGGGTAAGGGGATCGATATTGTCCGGGCGTGGTACTAACGCCCATACATAAAGCCGGATGAATTGATTGAGCTCTTCTTGCATAGACTCAATCCATGATGCGTCGGTCATTGCTTCATTAACACTTGCTGGTTCCATTGTGCTGACTGATAGTGCATAGATACACATATCACCATCGGTACGCAGCTGATTTCATGTCGAGGCTGGTCGTGAGAGATTGCCAATCACTTGAACCAAAGGATGATCCTTAGTCCATTTGTGTTCATGTGGAAGTGTATGAGAAACTTGATGCGAGCTTGACGGATTCACATATGGTGTTGAGGGCTGAGTAGTATTTGTGGAAGCCACAAATGGATTAACAAACTCATGTTCGTTGAGCATCGCATTGTTTGCATTTTCAGCAACTATTTCATTCTGAAAATGAACATGATTAGGAATTTGTTGAGAATGTTGTTGAGTTACGTCAGCAGTCGGAGAAGTGGTTGGAATATTTGGAGGCAATATGGTTGAGGTTGACGTAGATGGTGCCGAGGTAGATGCCATTGGTGTAGATGCAATCGGAGGTACTTGAACTACCGTAGCAGGTGCAGCCGGGGCATTTTGAGGAACACCGAATGAAGAAGGACCCTCCATATATTCATCACAGATTGGCCCAAATAAAACTTCCAAGTCACGTTCCGAGGGTTGTAACAATGAGATTGCTGACGGTGCAAATTGAAGCGCAAGCCCTGAACTTACGTGTCCAGAAGTCTGACCTTGAAGCTCGGGATTTGAAATTCTATGTTGAGAGCCCATACCCGAGAGTTTATCAAAGGTAACATTCATAGTCTCCATTACCTTTCTTGTCCTTCAATTATAAACCTTGTAAGCACAGGCAGTTGAAGAATATCTAATGAAAAAGCCAATATCACCTTTAGGTTCAAGTTTACCAATATCTTCACGATCATTCTTCGGATAACATAATGCACCGAAGACATGTAAAAATGAAATATTTGGTTTTCTTCCATTAATGATCTCATAAGGTGTTTTGTTGAAATGGGTGTGAATAATGGAGCGGTTTTGAGTATAACATGCAGTTGTTATAGTGTCGGCCCAAAGGAATAACGGTGCACTAGAGGAGAGAAGCATCGTCCGAGCAGCTTCAACTAACGTACGATTCCTCCGTTCCACAACTCCATTTTGCTCTGGATTTCTTACAGCCGAAGTTTGATGAGAAATCCCAACTTCGTCAAAATAAGCTTTCAGTTTCTGATTGGTGAATTATGTCCCGTTATCCGTTCTTACAATGATAACAGGAGCTTGAAGTAGCATTGATGTTTTCTTCAAGAAATTAATAATTACATCAGGGGCTTCATCTTTAGAAGCAAGAAAATGAACCCATGTGTAACGAGAATAATCATCCACAATCACAAGAACATACCGCTTTCCATTATGTTTGGAATAAAATGTAGCCAGTACACTTGGACGCTGACAAGAGCAATCGAGACGTTGATAGGAAGAAAACAAGCGTTGACAGGACAAGCATTGTCAAGGAGATGTCAAGCATTGATAGGATGAAGTCAAGCACTAATAGAAGACAGTCTACACGTATTATGATTCTAGTTTGTTTCTAGTAAAGATATGATCGACAATGTATTTTCTATGTTTATCTTTACCTAGAATAGCTGATACGTAGACTCTTGTACAAGGCTTCTTATTCTATAAAAGAAGACCTTTAGGTTTATGTTTCATATACGTTTTAACACTTTTATTGTACGCAAGTTTGTTTTATCAATCAAGTGAAAGTTTGGTTTACATTGTTTGTGTGTTCTTGTTTGAGTATTAATTCCGCATAATACTTAAATTGTTTTATATACAACAAAGTTTCTCTACGTGTTTAACTTGATTTAATCTCGTTTACACAAGCTAAATCGATCTAAGTTTGGGATCAACAAGTGGTATCAGAGCTTGTTGAGAAACTTTGATCTAAAGTACACAAGAACCCTAAATCGCCAAAAACCCTAATTTTCACGAAACCCTAAAAACATCATGTATACCCCAGAACTAAACTCCTCCTCCTCCTCAACCCCCAACATCAAGATTCTCATGCTAGACCCAGACAATTTTGAGCTGTGGAAGTTCAACTTTGAACAGTATCTACAAATCCATGACTACACCCTATGGGAAATTATTGAATATGGAAACACATTCAATAAAGCTCAAAAGATTACAACTGCCATCTTACAAAGAACAAATTTTCAAGGATCTACTGAAGAGGATCGAAGAGAAAAACCTGAAGATGGTAGAGCTGTCTCAACTGAGGACATAGAAAAGAGAAGGAGTGACATGAAAACCCTAAGCATTCTAAAACTCTCCTTGGGACAAGAAAATCAGCACAAATATAGAAGCTATGAGTCTACAAAAGATCTTTGGGCAGCCCTTGAAGTTGCTTATGGTGGCAATGCTGATACTGTACAAGAGAAAAAGAAGCAACTCTTGCATGAGTATGTTGTTTTTAAAGCTCAACCCAGTGAGAAGCTAAGTGGAGTGAGAAGCAGACTTCTTGACATTACAAGCAAGCTGTCCTTCATGGGAACAGTGCTTGGTGATGTTGATATTATCACCACTATTCTTAAAAGTCTTGGTGATGCATGGAAGATTGAAGCAAGGTCTATAATTGCTAATAACACTCACAAAAGTTCTACTTTTGATGATGTTTACAATAAACTGAGGCTGGTAGAGAATGAAACTCTTTTGGATCAAGGAAGCAAGTCTACCAATGGAAATATGGCCTTCTTCTCACATAGTGAAGGTCAATTTGATTAAAAGGAGTCATACATGCACCCCGTTACTGGATCAACTTGTGTCAACGCTGGATCAAGCCTTGTCAACGCCTCACATTCAGACGCTGACACATACAAAGTTGACTCACCAAGAGTTAAGCCTGCTGGTATTGATCTGGATACTATGTGTGCATACATTGCTTCATTGCCTAATGGTTCAGTGATTACATATGGGGACCTTGAGCAAATTAGTGATGAGCGTTTGGAGGAGATGGACATAAAGTGGAATATGGCTCTTGCAAGTATAAGAGCAAACAGATGGAATCAAAGATTCAAGAAGAAGATGACTTTTAATGCTAAGGACACTGCTGGATTTGATAAATCCAGGGTTGAGTGTTATAATTGTCATCGAGTGGGACACTTTATGAGAGAATGCAGATCTCCAAGAAGATATGATGCTGGAAAGCCCTCAAGCCAAATCATCAAGGCTCAGGATTCAAAAGCTATGGTTGCCATGCAAGACACTGATGGTGTTGGATGGGATTGGAGCTACTTGGCCAAGGATGAGGAAGAGAACAAAGTTTGGTTGCAGAAAAGGAAGAAGAAGAGCATGTTCACTATGCTCTCATGGCACACTCCTCATCTTCATCAGACAATGAGGTATATGATGATGCATTTTGTAGTAACGGTGTTGTCTAAACACTGAAAAACTTAACAAAGAAGTTTTAAAATTGACAACAGATGTGGTTAATGAAAGATGCAAGTTATCTAACTATCAACTTGCCCTTACTCAAACTGAAAAAACTGTAGCTAAGTATAAGAAAATGGAGCTTAACCTAAAAGATCAAATCAATATTTTAAATCATGATTTAAATGCTAGTATTGAGATTAGAAACATCATGGAGAGAGTCAATGCTGAATTAAAAGTTAAATTAGATGAGGCTATCAAAAATAAAGATAATGTAGATCTTAAAATTCAGAGATTTGATAAAGCTTCACAAACCCTAGAAAAATGTGTTAGTGAACAAAGGGATTCTAGGGATATGACTGGGATTGGGATGAAAGAGTATGCTGGTGTTCCACCACCTGCTGGGAACTTCTATGGTGTCCAAAGAAAGGACTTGTCTTGGACTGGTTTACCAGAACTCCAAGAAGAGGAATTTATTCCTCCACCAAGAGTTCTTACCCCAGTAGAGGAATACAGGAAGAAGTTGACTGATTTGGACCAATGGAAGAAAGCCAACCCTACCTTGTTTATTAAGGGTGGCATGCTTAGTGATAGCCCAAATGAATCTACACCCATCAAAGTGACAAACCCAACCACTGGCAAGACTGTTGACCTTGGCTTAAACGTTGATAGAAAACCTAGTATTAAATATGCAGAAATGTATAGAATACCTAGGTCACCAAAAAGCCAAATTAGTGATAATGGAACAGGTTTCTTTTCTTCTAGAACTAGAGTTGTGTCTAGAATTTAGAAAAGCCTGTTATACTTGTGGAAGTTTTTCACATTTAGCTTATAAGTGTGTCAATGCTTCAAAGGTCAACGCTGATAAAAAGTCAAACACTGTCAAACCTAAAACTTTTGTTCAGCAAAGTCCACAAGTTGTTAGACCAGCCTCATTCTTTACTAAAGGGTCTAATACTTATGGACAAAGACCTTTTCAGAAGACCAATACATGGTCTAATAGACAATGGGTTCCTGTAGCAAACCCTAGGTTCAACGCTGACAAGAGTAATTTCAGCATTGACAAGACCAAATTGAACGCTGACAGAAACTTTGCCAGACCAAATAATGATAGATATTTGCAACCAAAGGGAAAGGGGTCTAAAGCTTCTTCCAGCTTGACATGGAGACCTAAGCAAGATCAAAACCCTAATTCAGATAGGATTTCTATGACCTGTAACAGATTTCATTATATTTCAAAGGTTATAACAAAACCAGTTGGGGTTAACTAGGTGTTTAATCCAAAAAGGGATGAACAAGGGGTTGTCATAAGGACTAAGTCTATTTTTGTTGAACAACCAAATGAATCCAAGTCTGCTCAGGCTTGGGTTCCCAAAGAAAACTAATTTGTTTTCTTTATGTGCAGTGCATTCAAAAGCAGGTTAATGATTATGGCTATTGGGATAGTGGATGCTCTAGACACATGACTGGGAAGGAAGATTATCTTACTAACTTCACTCCCATTAAGGATGGTGACAAAGTTTACTTTGGAGACGGATATGGAACTATCACAGGCAAAGGAACTCTTCTCACCAACAATTTGCGTTTTGAAAACGTGTGGTAAAAGAACTTGACTATAATCTGTTTAGTGTATCACAAGTTTGTGATAACAAAAATAAAGTTCTTTTCACTGATACTGAATGCTTGGTGTTGAGCAAAGATTTTAAAATTCCAGATGAGAAATTCATTGATTATAGAACACCTAGGCATAAGGACATTTATAATGTGAATCTTAATGGAATTAGGATGAATAATAAATTGTCATGTCTATATGCTAAGGCTTCAGTTGATGAGAGTAATCTTTGGCACAAGAGATTAGGGCACATTAATTTTAAAAATATAAATAGACTTGTGAGACATGGTTTGGTTGATGGTTTGCCTAAAAAGGCTTTCCACAATGACCACTCTTGTGTTGCATACCTTAAAGGCAAATAGCACAAGGTCTCATTTAAGTCTAAACAGGTGCACTCTAGTTCTAAACTACTTCACTTGCTACATATGGACTTGTTTGGTCCAACTAATATAGAAAGCTTAAATGGTAAATCTTACTGTTTTGTCATCACTGATGATTTTTCTAGATTTACTTGGACTTTCTTTTTAGATTTGAAAAGTGATACTGCTGATACTTTGATTAACTTTATTACCCAGATAGAAAAGAAGTTTGGTAATGAGGTTAAGATACTTAGAAGTGACAATGGTGGTGAGTTTAGAAATAATTTATTAGATGACTTTTGTGCCAAGAACGGGATTACTAGACAGTTTAGTGTAGCTCGAACCCTACAACAAATGGGGTTGCTGAGAGAAAGAATAGAACCCTTATTGAAGCAGCCAGGACTATGTTGGCTGATGCTCACTTTCCTATTGCTTTTTGGGTTGAGGTTGTGAATACAGGTTGTTATGTTCAGAATAGGGCATTAGTCAACAAGATTCATAACAAAACACCTTATGAGTTACTTTGGGGCAGGAAACCTAATATTGGTTTTCTTAAACCTTTTGGATGTCATGTAGTTGTGCTGGATACTAGTTATGCCTTAGGTAAGTTTAGTGCTAAAGGTGATGAAGGTTACTTCCTGGGTTATTCTATGCAGAGTAGAGGATATAGAGTTTACCTTAAGAAAGAAAAACGTATACTTGAAAAGGTACATGTTAGGTTTTTAGAAAGTAAACCTAGTGATCCTGAAAGTGTTCCAAATTGGTTATTTGACTTGGAACCTCTATCTAGGACTTTGAATTATATGTCTGTTACTAATCCAAACATTGTGAAGGTAACTTCAAATGTTGTGGAAGAACCAGTTGTTGATGTTTCAGGGAAACAGGTTGATGAAGAGTTTGGATCACAAGCAGAAAAATCAACACCCATACTTGAGTATGTTACCATTCCCATATGGACAGATGCATTTGCTGCTGCTGCTGCTGCTGGAAAGGAAAAAGGTGGTCCCCAAGTATCACCAGTTGACAACATGCATGATCTTTCAGACGCTGACAAAGGAAATTCTGGCGCTGACAAGACAAATTCAGGCGTTGATAGTTCAAACGCTGACAACCTTGGTCCAGGCGTTGACAGCTCTTTTGACCATATTTTCTCTTCCAGTAATTTTGAACAAGGTGAACCTTTAAACAGAAATGGAGAGGTTCATTCAGATGTTGATGGAAGAGAGTCTGAAGAGGATATTGGTAACATGGAAGATGAGATTAAGGACAACACACTTACTGAGGGAGGAGTGATTACTTTTACAATAAAAAATCACCCTCCTTCTCTAATCATTGGTGATGTTATGTCTCCTGTGCAAACTAGAAGATCTCATCAGAATCTAGGAGGATTTATTGCCAATATTCACAAGAAGGTTGATACCCCTCTTGTTCAAGCATGTTTGTTTGCCTGTTTTCTGTCACAACAGGAACCCAAGAAGATTTTTGATGCTCTCAAAGAACCAAGTTAGCAATGCAAGATGAGCTTCACCAATTTGCTATCCAGGATGTTAGGAGTTGGTTGATTGTCCCAGACATGTCAGACCTATTGGGACAAGATGGATTCTTAGAAACAAAAAGGATGAAAGAGGCATCATGGTCAGAAACAAGGCACGTTTAGTGGCTCAAGGCTATACACAAGAGGAAGGGATAGACTATGAGGAGGTCTTTGCACCAGTTGCAAGGATTGAGGCTATAAGGATTTTTCTAGCCTATGCTTCCTGCATGGGCTTTAAAGTCTATCAAATGGATGTGAAGAGTGCTTTTCTCTATGGCATAATTGTAGAGGAGGTGTATGTAATGCAACCTCCTGGTTTTGAAGATTCAGAACATCCAGACAAGGTGTATAGAGTCAAGAAAGCTATGTATGGACTTCATCAATCCCCAAGAGCATGGGATGGCACATTGTCCACCTATCTAGTGGAAAATGGATTCAAAAGGGGCACCATAGACCAGACCTTATTTACAAAGAAGACTGGTAAGGATTTCTTACTTGTCCAGGTTTATGTAGATGATATCATCTTTGGCTCTTTAAGTCCAAAGATGAGTGAAGACTTTTCCAAGCTTATGACAGACAAGTTCAAGATGAGTGCAATGAGGGAGATGAACTTCTTTCTAGGGTTACAAGTTCAGTAGAAAGAAGATGGTATCTTAATCTCTCAAGATAAATATGTTGCCGAAATTTTGAAGAAGTTTAGCTTTTCTCTACATGAGAAAATGGCTAGAACTCCTA
This sequence comes from Glebionis coronaria, assembly GCA_025667525.1. NCBI lineage: Eukaryota > Viridiplantae > Streptophyta > Magnoliopsida > Asterales > Asteraceae > Glebionis > Glebionis coronaria. Next base: position 179,605,773 of record CM046874.1, read on the forward strand.
TGGATAGAGAACATGTTAGGACCTTTGGAATAGTTATTTGTAATAGGTAGACTAGGAGGTATGTAGTTCCTCCTGGTCCTAGTAGTAGTGGGAGCAAGACGTGCTCCTGGTCTTATAGAAAGTCAAACTTTATTATTTAAAGATTATTCTGTTAGGATATGCATGAGATATGTTAGGAAAGGATATGCATATCAGTTTTACACGTTTTGGTTAATGATGTATTATGGTTTCCTTGTAGTATAAAAGGAACCTTAGGCAGAAGGGTTCAATACAACTTAAAAAAACATAATTCTAGTTCATATTAATATTAGAAATCCTTAGTAAAGGATCAAGTCATTATAGTTATTCTGTTCTTCTTGTTCATAGTATTTGTATTCCGCACTTATACTGTTTGATTTATATAGAGTCTCTCTGTGAATAGACTTGTGATTACAGAAGTCGTTCACCGTTCCTAACAGGATGCAAGATCCACATCAAGTGGACCCAACAAGTGGTATCAGAGCCTGGGAGAGTCTCTGTATAAGAGGAATCAATTTTTATTATTACTCACATCTTTGCTTAATTATGTCTGCCTCAAGTTCTACTCAAACAGGAGAAGATAGTACCCCTAAAACACAACAACCTCAGCAGATCATTGCTACGATTTCCAACACAAATGGTAAGTTTCCTCTTCTGATAAAGGATCAGTATGATAGCTGGGCTATGAAGATGGAATGCTGGATCACCAACACTGATCAAGATCTTTGGAAGATTATTCTGAATGGAAACAGCAAGAAGTTGACTGGAAGAGACAAGAATGATAGTATTGTTCTTCTTGACCCTAAAACTCATGAAGAAATCACAGCTGTTCAGAAGGAGATCAAAGCAAAAACTATTTTGATCCAGTCTCTTCCTGATGATCACATGGGTGACTTTTATCATCTGGATGATGCTAGAGAAATCTGGAATGGAATAAAAGAAAGGTTTTGTGGAAATGAGGAGTCAAAGAAAATGTGAAGATCCATGCTGAGAGATGAATTTACAGACTTCAAGATATCAGAAACTGAAGGTATGCATCAAGGGTATGACAGGTTCCAAAAAATACTGAGCCAGTTGAATCAACTCCGGTCGAAACCTGACAATGGTGATATCAATGCAAGGTTTCTTAGAGCCTCACCCTACTCATGGAATCAGGTGGTAATCTCTCTCAAAGCAAAAGGTGGGCTTGACTATCTTAATTTTGATGATTTGTTTTATAAGCTCAAAACCTTTGAGCCTCATGTGAGGGGATACTCAAGTGATTATTTTCCTACTCCTGCTAACTCTGCCTTTGTGAGTTCTATGGGATCTAGTCCCATGTCTTATGCTAGTAGCCCAAGCAATACTGTGTCTTTTCAGCATACTTTTCAGCATACTTATACTCCTGAACCAAAAGCCAAGTCTGGTAGCATGGTAGAAGCTGTTCTTCACTCTTTTGTTACTGACGATGATCCTCAACAGCAACTTGCTTTTGATGACTTCAAACAGGTTGATAAACTTGACCTGGATGAAATGGATCTCAAATGGCAGATGGCCATGCTCACTCTTAGGGTTCACAAGTTTGAGAAGAAAGCCGGTCGAAAATTTAACTATAACCCAAGAGAGCCAGCAAGGTTTGACAGAAGCAAGGTTAGATGCTATAACTGCCAGCAGCAAAGTCACTTTGCTAGGGAATGCTCTAACAAGCATGACCATGAGAAGAGCAGGTATTCAACTTTCAAGATTCAGGAGGTGAAGGATGACAAGAAGGCTTTGGTGTCTGTTGACTCTATGGTCAACTGGAATGATCATCAGAATGCTGCCCTGGAAACAGCTGAACCTTCAATTGATATGTTTGCAATGATTGCTGGGAATCTGTCTGATGCCGAGGAAGCAGAAGAGTTTGCTCTTATGGGCATCTCACCTCAGGTACAATACTGTCCTCTTGGTTGTCATGATAAATATTCAGAATTGTTGTCTCAATATAATGACTTAAATGATCAGAATGATAAGTATTTTTTAGAAGTTCAAGCATATAAGAATTCTTTAAAAACTTTAGAACAACAAAAGAGGTGGCTTCAAGATACTCAACGAGAGTATGAGGATAAAATTAGAATTCTGAACATTGATTTAGAAAACACAACAAATATGCTTAAATACACTGAAAAGGTAAAAGATGACAGTATCAAAGATAAACAAGACATGAAGGAAAAATTAGATGCTACACTTTTAAGATTTGAAAAATGGCAAAAGGCACCTAAGAACCTTTCCAAATTAATTGATAGTAGTATGTCTGGTAGGACTAAAAGAGGGTTAGGTTTTGATAAATATATTGATTCAAAAGATGTGTTTGATTTATCTTTTTCAAGTGTCTTTGATCCTGACAAGGAGGAAGAGGGAACACCTAGCTACAATAGGTTTAAACCAGCTGCAGCAATGCATGCTGTCCCTCCACCTCTTACAGGAACTTTCATGCCCATTACTAGGCATAATGACTTGGATGGATCACAGATGCATGAGTCCCCAAAAAGTTCTACTAATACTAATGACTTTGTCTCTTGTACTTTCAGTGACAAAGCCAGTGACTCTGCATCATGTGGTTCAAGTGAAGAGTCGAGACCTACAAGCTCCAAGTCAAATGACCATGCTGCTACTAGTGCTAGGAAGAGTGAAGAGAGAGTTGCTTCTGCTTCAGCTGTGTCTAGCTCTGGTTTATTAAGTCCTAGGAATAATTTTTCTCCTAGAATTGTGTGTAATAAAGTTAGCAGTATGAAACAATGTCATTCTAATAAAAGGTCGTTCAAAACATGTTTTGTTTATGGGAGTGCATTTCATTTGATTAAAGATTGTGATTTTTATGACCAACATCCGTCTGTTTATCAAGTATTTCCAGCTCCTGGTCCACCAAGAGTTGCTTCATATTCTTCTAGAAGACTAAACCCATGTGCCCAATCTTTTTCTTCTTCTAGAAGGACCTCTCCATTAGCTTCTGATCATTGGAGAAACACTGGATTATTACCAAATAGACCAACCAGCAACTATTTTCAGAACTTTAATCCAAATTATGCATTTAATTCTGACCAAATGTGTTAATGCAAGTAATGCCTAAAAACATTATTAGTGTTAACTAATCTTTCTTAGTTTTGATCACAACAAACCATACAACACATTTAGTGTAGAAACACAAAATGAATTATTTAACTAACACTATCATCAAGGTAATAATCATATCACTAACCTTTCTTAATCATACTTAGTGATCATCAAAATGATTATCCTTAAAACTCACTTTTGTTAATAAGACAAAAGACTCTTTAATAAACTTTCTTTTTTAGAAAATGTTTTATTAAAATGGAAAATGAAAATTTGAAAATGGCATATTCCAAATGCTGTTAGAATATCCTTTGAAGGGTTCAAATACCTCAGATATTCCCACCCCACTAAAAGACAAAACACGGAGCGGAGTCTAGTGGCGGTACCTTAAGTACCTACGCGGTACCTTAGCGATATGGTACCGCGGGGTGAGATAAGGTATCGCGCACAGTAGCCGTTATAGATCCGTTGTAACTTTGTCTCCTTTAAATAGTGGGTCAAATCTCATTTTCCAGCAAGCCTCTTGGACGTTTTTCTCAGCCCTTTTTCTATTTTCTATAGCATAATCATTAGTAAATGATCACTTAATTTGTTAAGGATGTTTACATATGATTATCCTCTTGATCCCCTCCTTTACCATGTCCAATGAGAAGATCACTCACTCACTAGTGTAGTGATAAAGATGAATTTATGAGATAGTCATATTCATCATGATACCTTTTTGTTTTAGGTCAATCCAATGTATTTATGAATACTTGGACTAGTTGTGTTCATCCAAGTTATTTGTGAATACTTGGATTTGTTGTGTACATCCATTGCATATGTGTTTGCTTGGATTTGTGTTGTGTAAATCCAAGCTACATGTGTGTACTTGGATAAGTCTAGTTGAGTTGTAATAGATTTGATTAGGAGTTCTCACTAAACTATAAAGTGATGTGGTTGTGTCTTGTGAGTTCTCACTAAACTTTAAAGTGATTAGTAGTTGTGTTGTGTGAAGTTCTCACTTAGCTTCAAAGTGAAGAGTCGTGAAGATTGGTTCTAGCTTTCGATTAGAACTCGACATCTAGCCTTGTGTCGTAAAATGGTGAAGTAGGCAACGTCGTGAAGATTGGTTCTACCTTAAGATTAGAACTCGACATCTAGCCTTGTGTCATTAAATTGTGAAGTAGGAAACGTCGTGTAGATTGGTCCTAGCTAAAGATTAGGTCTCGACATTTAGCTTAGTGTCAGAAAATAATGTAAGCAACGATGTAAGGTTTTCTCCGCCGAGAATGGAGCTTGTGGATATAGTGGAAATCTCGAGTAGGTGTACTCGAGGAGTGGAGTAGAAACGAGGATAGAACCTCGTTGTCGAACCACTATAAATCTTAGTGTCTTCCCACTAGGTTGTTTCCTTCCTTGCTCTTTACTTATTTCATTATCATTATACTTGCTTATTATTCTTGCTAGTGCATTTCAATTGAACCTAATCATTATGCAACTTAGCTTTAAGAAAAAGATAGTTTTGATACAAACCAAATTGAAAGCAATTTTAATTTGGTCACCAATTGAAGAAAAACTATTCAACCCCCCCCCCCCCCCTCTAGTTTCTACAATTGGTATCAGAGCGATGGTCACTCAAGATCTTTGAAGTATATTGTACTTTAAAACTTGGATCGATCCATTGTCTCCTCAAATTAGTAGGTCTAGTTGTACTAAAGTTTCTCTTTGGTCAAAACTATGTTTTCTTTGAAAAATAGGTCTTTTAATTGATAATATTGCATCCCACTTAAGATTAGTAGACTTTATGAATTTTAGATATTCTCTTAAAATGTATCTACTAGTTTGCATCTTGCTTTGTGTAGGTACTCATAAAGATCAATCACTTAATTGGTGGTGGATTAAGTTACTTGCACTTGTAGAAGAATCATCTTCATTGATCTTTAACATCTTTGAATGATGATACCAAGATGATTGGGAATGATACTAGTCCTTGAAGACTTAGTACTCATCATAGTCATTGATTGGGCATAGCACTTATTCCTTCATGGATTGCTCTTTGTGGCCAAGGTACGCTTTCGTTCTCCCACACGCCCTTTGATCATTCTTTTGATCATTACTTGACTATGTGCTTGTTCTCGGCATCCTTGCCTTGACATTTATTTGTGGTTTGTGCTTCTTTTCCTTTATCCTCTCAAACCTTCATTGCTTGGATACTTGACTCACTATGGTGATGTAGAGTGAGTTAGTAGAAGCTTAAAGTATCAAGCATGATTTCTATGGTTTGCACCCATACGGTTAGTAGGCCCTTTGTGGGAGAGAAAGTGAATTAATACCTTGCTCATATTTTTGTTTAGACTAAGACTATTATTGAAAGTGATCTTAGTCTATACTTGAATAATTGCTTTGTGCTTATTCATTACCAAAGCCGTTTAACGTTTCGCCGGAAAGGCACGTCTTAAACCACTATATATGACACAAGCTCCTCGTTACCACTATTTGAAGATTGTCATTAATCCCTTGAGCATTGATCCTAGTCTTGATTCACTTCCCTTGATTTCTCTCCACTTAGTCGTTTTGCTACGAGTAGTCGTTTGTCCGTTTCGGTTCTTTTCGATCTTGATTTAACTCGTAATCCTTCGTTAAGGCATATTGCTTAGTGTTATGATGATCCAATGATATTCTAAAAGGCTTATGATTTATTTTTAAGTATTTTAGAAAAACTGGATTTTCAAAATTTGGCGTTTTTTCAGAGATAGAAACCTGCCTCTGCAGGCGGTTCCTTATCTCCGCGGCTCAAACCCGCGGTTCCTTATCGATAAGGTACCACGGGCAGTAACTTTTGTTAGAGCGCCAGTTTGTGTTTTTTATTCTTTTTCAAACCAAACTCTCTCTCTCCCAAAAACACACAGCCGACGGGTTTTACTTTTTCCACCATTGTTGAAGCTTCCAAAACCTTCAATCACTCAAATTAATTGATTCCAAGTTGTGGGTTTCACTCATCCTTCATCTAACATCAATTAATTGTAAGTATTTTCTTTCAGTTTCATCTATTTTGTTCTAGGGTTCATCCTTTCATAATTGGGGATTTTTAAAATTGAAATTGAATTAAAACCTTAATAGGAATGTGGGTTGACATGGTAATCTTACTATGATTCCTTAGGTTGATATTCATTAAGATTTCACTAAAACCCACTTGTAGAACAAATCCGAATTTAGGCTAAATGATTTTGGTTGAATTATGGATTTGAGATGAACCCATGAACAAGTAGGTAATGACATTGTTAATGCTTACCTAAAAACCTTGTTTTGAAAACCAATGTTCTAATCCATTGTTGATATAACATAGATCATGTGTTCTTGGTCAATGATGGAATAGACACATTGTGAACATGAAAATGATATAGATTCAATCCTATGTTTGTCAAGAAATTGATATAACACATTTTCATTTTTCGTTTTCCTTTTTGATTTTCATGTGAGTGATTGGAGAAATATTGTCTTGTGTTTGTATTTAGGTACTTAATCATGCCTTCTCAATATTAAAAAGATCATCAATTCACTAAAGTTTATATGCCCGACATCTCCCAAACCTATGCTTCCCCTCAACTTCAAAACGCGTTTTCATCCCTTTCCACTCGTTGTTTCCATAAGGGTAGAGTCGTTGACAAGGAAATAACGGGTTATGTCTATATCCTTTCTATGTTTGAGCTTTCGGGGTTTGATTGCTTGCTCAACATAGAAGAAGATATTTACCCCTTATTCCTTCTTGAATTCTTTAGCACCTACTCCATGATTGAATACAATGGATAAATCTTTATTCGTTTCGTATTGAATGATCAATTAATTCAATACTCTCTTGAAGACTTTGGTCAAATTCTCGGTGTGCCTTATGAAGGCACTTGTCGTTTCACGGATAAATGGAGACTTGATACTCTCTCGGAATCCTTCGATAAACCTCTAAATGACCACACCGAAATTGATCTAGAGTTCATTCTTGAAATCGTCTCGAAAGAGCGTGATGGTAACGTTGTGAGAAGCCTTCATTCAAATGTACGAAATGTGAATCAATATGAAGTGCTCTCTAGCGACCTTAAGGATTTTATGGTTCAATGGGCTAATATCCTTAGGGAGAATGTCTTTTGTCTTGGTGGAAACCGAGATCATATCCCGGCGTGTATGGTGCATATGTTGAGTTGCATCTTTACATCCACCAAGTACAACTTGGCATTCTATATCGCTCGACGAATCAATTATGCCCTTTCGAAGCCCAAGACAAACCTTCCCTATGCTATGCTTCTAACTCGCCTTTTCAAAAGGGTTGCTCATGATTTTCCGCACCTTGATCTTTCTCGCTTCTACCCGGTTCATCGGGTTATGTTGCCCATTCAAGAGGCATATGCTAGAAAGACAAGAAGTGATCGAGGATCGAGAAAATCTGTTCATCAAGAGATGGATGATGAGGACATGGACATGCCAACAAGTGATGGTGATGGCATAGGTACTAGTTCTCATTTCCACTCTTCGAGTAATTCCCATCCATCCTCAAACCCATTCGAGGATGAATTGGAAGACTTAGCTCCTCCTCCTCATCATTCTAGTGAAGTACCGGAATATCTCAATATGGAGCATCTTTACCGCGAAAACCTTAGAACTCGAGGGGAATTGCACGAACATCGGGTTGAATCAAGAAAAGGTTTCAAGTTCTTGGGGAATATGATAAAGGGATTGGGGAAGAAGAGAAGGTGAAAGCATTGAAGTTTTTCAAAGAATACATGTTGGTAAACATGTATTGTTGAACAATTTTACTTTATCTTGGATATGTATTAACTTGTGATTGCATGTTAGAATTATCATTTATCTTGATCCTTAATGTTAATTATGCCTTCATGTTTATGTTTTACATAGCTTTGTGCATGCCTTTTGATAGTTAGCTTATTAGATTATGATCTGTAGTTAACTTTGGCTTGTGAAACTTTTAGAAAAATATGGGTTTATCAAAAACTGGGATGGGAAATTTTTGAAAACCTTCTGGTCGCGGTTCCATATCGACCCGCGGTTCCTTATCGATAAGGTACCGCCGGTCCTAGATAAGGAACCGCCGGCCACGGTGCACGACAGCATCTTTGCTTTACACTGTTTTCTTAATTTTGTGTAAACCTTGCATGATTTTCAGTAATAAACTGCACATTTCCTAAACTAGGGTATCTAAATTCATTATTCACCTAAAATGATTTTAACCCATTACTAGTTTGGATCATCCCCTCAACCATTTAAACCCACCTTGTTTGCCATGTTCTTCACACATCAAACATACTTCCCTAAACCTTAAACCACCATAATCAACCATGGTGTGTACCAAAACCTCAAACACTTCCAAGACCTCCACCCCAAGAAAAACACTCAAAATAAGGGTTAAGGTAGCTAAGCCTAACTCTTCACCTTTCCACACACCTAAGAATGAGAATGCTCCTATCCTCATTTCTTCATCTCCTTCCCCACCTCTTGCACCATGCAAGACTTCTTCCACCCATGGTAATAACCACTCCATTGGTTCTACCTCCTCTTCATTCAACTCTAGAATGAATGAGCTTTCTTCACCCTTCACTCCAAGTGCACCCTTGGAAGTGACCACACAACCTCAACCAATCCAAATCATTCCTTTTGGGAATGACTTTGAGGACTCTTTGGTGACTTCACCATTTACCCCTCACAACTCACCCATTTCACCAACCTTGGAGGATTTACCTCCACACTCACACATTTCCCCTTTGGGGAACATGCCTCCACTTTCACCCACATCACCCTTGGAGAACTTGCCTCCTCCACCTCCACCCAACTCAAACATCCTAATTTTGGGTGTCCCACTTTCCCTTCTCTTGGGTGATCCTTACTTTGGGTTTCAACAAAATCATGGTCCTAGATGTCCATGTTGTCTCTACAACCACTTCCTCATCCAAAACCTAAGGATGGATATGTATGGACTACATAGGGGTTTGCAAGATTTCTTGCTTACTTTGTTCTCCATGCCTCCTCCTAGGAGATGAATGATGGAGTTGTCTTAATAAGAGTTTTCAACAAAACCAAGCCTAATAAAACTACTTATCTAGATTTAATATTAAGCTAGCTATGTATTAGTTAGTTTTTATTTATCTTTGTACTTGCCTCATTAATGAATGTTTCATGTTGTTGTGTTATGGATTTAGCTTTGTGTGATTCTATCCTTTTGTGCACACTAATCAACTTTAATTTGAAATTAAAATTAAACCTAAATCTATCACAACCCTTAAACTTGACTAAAATTGGTTCAAAATGATATCTAAATTATTTTGTCACCCTTTGTCAAGACATTCTTTGTGAATGTGTTGCTTTATGCAACCCTAGCATATTTTGGTTCTAATAGAGGTAAAAATCCAAGATTTGCAATTTTTTGAAAAAGTCTTAGTTTTTCCCAAAACCCAGGAAAAACATGGTTTAAAGTCCTCTGGACGCGGTTCCTTAAAGACCCGCGGTTCCTTAGTGATATGGAACCGCCGGACCCTATAAGGTACCGCGGCCAGAAAGTGACTTTTGACGAATTTTTGGTCAAAACCTTTAAACCCTATTCCCAGTCAAGATTCCTTGTTTACTCAAACTGACTAAACATTTCTTGACACTACACATTTTGTATTCAAATTCTTACCTTGATTACATTTTACTTATACCCCAACCTTGAGATTTCATTCTCACACCTTCCCAACCTTGAGAATTCATTCTCACATAACCTTGAGATATCATTCTCACACTCTCACAATGCCTAACTCCTACATTCCTAACCTTGACATTTCTTTGTCACAACCCCACTCACCCAAAGCTTCCTCATCCAAGCTTTCAAAGAAATCGAAAATCTCGGTTCGACCCGTTTGGGTTAAGAAGAATGAAACATCTTCGCCTAAACCACCCAAAAACCCTACCTTCTCTCCAATCAAGTATTGGAATGAGACTTACACCATAAACCCCATCACCGGAGCAAAAGAACATGTTCCACCACCACCACAATCCTTCAATACCCCCCCAACTCAATGACCTTGCAACCTTCCCAAACCCCACAAGGCATTGTGAAAACATTCCCAAACCCTTTACCCCACCACCACCAAACCCTAAGTTTGATGCCATACCCCCATCAAACGATTTTGTGTTGCATCATGGATCCTCGTGTGATTGTTGCCGATTTCAACAAATTGAACTTGCTCATGTGTATGAGAAGTTAAATTTTCTTGAATTCCTCCTCACTCGACCTCCTATTCAAGTTTTCGTTCCGGTGGACAAAACTTCGAATGATGCATCGTCGTCTTTTTAGTTTTATTTTATTTTTAGCAATCTTGGAAAATATCACTATTAGACTAGCTTATGCTTAGTGGTTTATTTTCCATATTTATTGCTTTTAGATACTCATACTATGTGTATGACTATCTTCTTTGTTGTATTATTTTTTTTAACCTTTGTGTTATTTGTGTGCTATCTAATTAGTTCTCTTTTTGAGTTGATCTTGGTTGAATTTTTACAATTGCTTATGGGTGATTCCATCAATTCTAAAGCTTTAACCCATTGACAAGCTTATCATCTTCATTTTATTGAAGTTTGATTTTGTCAATTACCTCTTTGGACATACTTAGCAAAATACTTGCTTCTAATTTGAGATTTCTTCTCTTTCTCCCTCTCAAATTACTTAGTAGGTAGTGATCATATATACATTGGTGTTTCTTTCCTTTCTACTAACCTTTGTGTAGCATGTCACCTTAGCTCACAAACTTGGTGCCCCAAGCAAGGGGGAGCAACCACCAAGGGGGAGCTACTAGCAAAGTTTGATGCACTTCAAAGACTTATGCTAAACTTTTTGCTACGACAAAGGGGGAGAAATGATAGTGATAAACTAGTTAATAATTCCATAGTTTGTGTTTCTACGTAAATGAGTTTATCGTTTGTCGTAATCAAAAAGGGGGAGATTGTTAATGCAAGTAATGCCTAAAAACATTATTAGTGTTAACTAATCTTTCTTAGTTTTGATCACAACAAACCATACAACACATTTAGTGTAGAAACACAAAATGAATTATTTAACTAACACTATCATCAAGGTAATAATCATATCACTAACCTTTCTTAATCATACTTAGTGATCATCAAAATGATTATCCTTAAAACTCACTTTTGTTAATAAGACAAAAGACTTTTTAATAAACTTTCTTTTTTAGAAAATGTTTTATTAAAATGGAAAATGAAAATTTGAAAATGGCATATTCCAAATGCTGTTAGAATATCCTTTGAAGGGTTCAAATACCTCAGATATTCCCACCCCACTAAAAGACAAAAAACGGAGCGGAGTCTAGTGGCGGTACCTTAAGTACCTATGCGGTACCTTAGCGATATGGTACCGCGGGGTGAGATAAGGTACCGCGCACAGTAGCCGTTATAGATCCGTTGTAACTTTGTCTCCTTTAAATAGTGGGTCAAATCTCATTTTCCAGCAAGCCTCTTGGATGTTTTTCTCAGCCCTTTTTCTATTTTCTATAGCATAATCATTAGTAAATGATCACTTAATTTGTTAAGGATGTTTACATATGATTATCCTCTTGATCCCCTCCTTTACCATGTCCAATGAGAAGATCACTCACTCACTAGTGTAGTGATAAAGATGAATTTATGAGCTAGTCATATTCATCATGATACCTTTTTGTTTTAGGTCAATCCAATGTATTTATGAATACTTGGACTAGTTGTGTTCATCCAAGTTATTTGTGAATACTTGGATTTGTTGTGTACATCCATTGCATATGTGTTTGCTTAGATTTATGTTGTGTAAATCCAAGCTACACGTGTGTACTTGGATAAGTCTAGTTGAGTTGTAATAGATTTGATCAGGAGTTCTCACTAAACTATAAAGTGATGTGGTTGTGTCTTGTGAGTTCTCACTAAACTTTAAAGTGATTAGTAGTTGTGTTGTGTGAAGTTCTCACTTAGCTTCAAAGTGAAGAGTCGTGAAGATTGGTTCTAGCTTTCGATTAGAACTCGACATCTAGCCTTGTGTCGTAAAATGGTGAAGTAGGCAACGTCGTGAAGATTGGTTCTACCTTAAGATTAGAACTCGACATCTAGCCTTGTGTCGTTAAATTGTGAAGTAAGCAACGTCGTGTAGATTGGTCCTAGCTAAAGATTAGGTCTCGACATTTAGCTTAGTGTCAGAAAATAATGTAAGCAACGATGTAAGGTTTTCTCCGCCGGGAAGGGAGCTTGTGGATATAGTGGAAATCTCGAGTAGGTGTACTCGAGGAGTGGAGTAGAAACGAGGATAGAGCCTCGTTGTCGAACCACTATAAATCTTGGTGTCTTCCCACTAGGTTGTTTCCTTCCTTTCTCTTTACTTATTTCATTATCATTATACTTGCTTATTATTCTTGCTAGTGCATTTCAATTGAACCTAATCATTAGGCAACTTAGCTTTAAGAAAAAGATAGTTTTGATACAAACCAAATTGAAAGCAATTTTAATTTGGTCACCAATGGAAGAAAAACTATTCAACCCCCCCCCCCCCCCCCTTCTAGTTTCTACAAAATGTATTTTGGGTTGGGAAATCTGGGTACTGCTGTTAAGCCCTCAGCAGGTTGTTCTTGGTCTTACAATAACACCCGTATGATGAATAGGCAACCAAAGAACAACAGTGGATCTCATCAATCTTCTTGGCTATCTACTAAAGATCCACAAGGCAGGCTCAAACCTGAAAAGGTTTGGGTCCCCTTAAGACACTAACTTTTGCATATATCTTTTCTTGTTGTTGTAGGTTACTCCATACCAAGATCCGACTCTTGGGATTGTTGATAGTGGATGCTCTACGAGCATGACAGGAAATAAAAGTCTTCTATCTAACTTTATACCATTATAAGGCGGAAAGGTCTATTTTGGAGGTGGTGAAGGTAGGATCACCGGCAAAGGAACGATTCAGACGCCTAATCTTAACTTTGAGCAGGTCTACTATGTGGAAGCACTTCAACACTTCAACTTGATCTTTTTCTCTCAGATTTGTGACAAGAAGCAATTTGTCCTCTTTACGGATACTGATGCACTAGTGTTATCCAAAGACTTTAAACTCCCGGATGACTCACAGGTTCTACTCAAAATCCCTAGAAGACACAACCTCTATAGTATCAAGCTGAATGAAGTCAATCCTACTGGTCAACTAGCATGTTTGGTTGCTAAAGCCTCAGAAGATGAAGCCACTAAATGGCACAGAAGGATGGGACATGTGAACTTCAAGACCATTCACAAATTAGCAAGTCCGAACTTGGTCTCTGGTTTACCTCCCAAAACATTCAGAAATGATATCAATTGCCTTGCATGTAGCAAAGGCAAACAACATAAAGCATCCTTCAAGGCCATTACTGCTCTCAGCCTTATCACGGAACTATTGCAGCTACTACACATGGATTTATTTGGTCCTACCTCTATTAGGAGCATTGACCACAAACAATTCTGCCTTGTGGTAACTGATGGGTATAGCTGGTTCACGTGGGTTTTCTTCATGGCTGCCAAGAGTGAGACCTACTCAATTCTCAAGGACTTTATTACACTAATTGAGAATCAGTTGTCGAAGAAGGTTAAAGGTATCCGATGTGATAATGGAACAGAATTCCAAAATACAGACCTCATAGCACTTTATAATTCTAAAGGTATCAAAAGAGATTATAGTGCAGCAAGAACCCCTCAACAGAATGGCGTGGCAGAAAGAAAGAACAGGACTCTAATAGAAGCTGCGAGAACAATGTTTGCCGATTCCAAGCTTCCAACCATGTTCTGGACAGAAGCTGTCAATACTGCAAGTTATGTCTTGAATAGAGTTTCTATTACTAATCCTCACAAGAAGATTCCCTATGAGCTACTCACAGCTAAATTACCAAACATTGCTCATTTGAAGCCATTTGGGTGTCCTGTAACCATTCTGAATACTAGTGACTATTTGGGGAAATTTGATGGCAAGGCAGATGAAGGATACATTGTGGGATATTCAGCTCACTCTCGGGCTTATCATGTATACAATCTCCAATCCAAGCAAGTAATTGAAACTATTAATCTCAGGTATTTTGAGGAGAAGTCAAACATACAAGGAAAGGGTCCTGAATGGTATTTTGATCTTGATTATCTTAGTGATTCATTGGGATATTTTCGTTTCAAAACTAACCATGATGCAGGTCCACAAGTGTTTGCAACTTCTAGTGCAGGTGCTCATTCTAGTTTTTCAAACTCAGATGAGGAGGATGATATTTTTGTTGTTCCATCCTATTCCACCACAGTCACTCCTAATGCCAATGCTACTCCTAGTGATCCTACTCAATCAGACATTTTGGACTCACAATGAGCTTTGGACACATTGCTCAAGCAACAACAAGATGCTACTACAACAGCTGCTCAAGGTGGCTTTGAGTTTCCTTTGAATACATCTGCTGACAAGGCTACTCCTAGACATCAGGTGGCTCCAACTGTTTCTAACTTGAATGCAGTCAAGAAAATTTTCAAGTACATCAAGGCTCAACCCAAGCTAGGCTTGTGGTATCCTAGAGAATCACCTTCTGTTCTTGAAGCCTATAGTGACAGTGACTATGCAGGTGCTAATAATGACAGAAAGTCCACTACTGGTGGTTGTCAGTTTTTGGGTCGAAGACTTATCTCATGGCAATGTAAGAAACAGAAGATAGTAGCTACTTCTTCAACAAAAGCTGAATACGTAGCTGCTGCTAGTTGTTGTGGACAAGTCTTGTGGATACAAAATCAAATTCTTGACTATGGGTTCAACTTTATGAACACCAAAATTTTCATTGACAATCAAAGCACTATTTGCATTGTGAAGAATCCTGTTTTTCATCAACGTACAAAACATATTGAAATTAGGCACCACTTTATCAGTGATGCCAATGAGAAGAAGTTGATACAGGTTCTTAAGGTTCATACGGATGATAATGTTGCTGATTTATTGACTAAAGCCTTTGATGGTCCTCGGTTCAACCACTTGGTGGTTCACATTAGAATGGTCAATCCTTGAGACCTAGGATTGAGGGGAGGCTAAGCCTAAGGGGAGGCTTAGTGTACATGTTTACTTGCACAGACTAACATGTTGGTAGCTTTTAACAATAGATTTTATGGGTATTTGCGGTGTGTGCTACTTCTAGTGGAGGATTTTGGTCAGTTCTAGTAGTAGTCTTCAGCTTCTAGTAGATAAAAATCCTTCCTTGTCATTGATGGTTGGCTTCTAGTCTTGGTTTGGGTCACTGTTCACTATGTTGACTTTTGTTGACCACATTGTGCTTCTAGTGTTGACCCTTATGCGTTTTGACTTTTTGTCAACGCAAGTTACTTCTGGTGTATATCATATTATTTAACTTTAGTAACTGGGATTTGCAAATAACGTTATAAGGGGCAAGTGGTTACTTGTGCATTGACTGCCTATTTTGAAAGGGCAACCCACATTATTAGGGGTCAATGAACAGTTACAAGACCATTATTTATGGTCAAATACCCCCCTTGACTCATTCATCCCAACTATAACACACACACACGCTCCTACTCTCTCAATCTCTAATCAATCACCTTCCATCACTTCCAATCATCATCCATGGCTGCTCTGCTATACAAACCCGATCACAATAAGGTGGCTTATCTAGGAGATGGTCCTAAACGTGACGAGTTCATAGACATCATCGAGTTTATTGAGGCTTCTAACCTCAGGTATGCTTTTACTGTTTGCCCGATTGTCTATGATAGTGTCATTCGCCAGTTTTGGGCCACTGCCCATCTTGTGGATGTTATGGGACGCCCACTTGAACTCCATGCTACCATTGATGGACGTTCATATGTGGTTTCTGAAGCTTCTATTAGGAGTGCACTTCATCTTCAGGATGAAGGTGGTGTTGTTTCCATCCCCAATTCTAAGGTTTTGGATGGGATGGCTGATCTTGGTTACAATCATGGGGGGAAGTTTAACTTCCAAAAGAACAGGTTTACCCCCCCCCAATGGAAGCTTCTAGTGCACTTTTTGATTCACTGCTTAAGCCCAAAGTCTGGGAGTTGGGATGCATTTACCATTCATTTGGCTATTGGTTTGATCTGCATAGCACAGGGTCGTGTGTTTAATTTTTCTCGCTACTTATTTGATGGGATGGTTTGCAATCTTAGTAGTACTGGATCTAGGAAGAAATTTTTAATGTATCCTAGGTACTTGCAGCAGATACTTATGTGCATACCTCGTGATAGGGAGGAGTATGAGACCCCCAAGCTTAGTTCTAAAGTTTATTCCAATATGGCACTTGGGTTTAAGGGGGCTCGGAGGCCTCTTACTGATGCTATGCTGGGCCTTGCCCAAGGTCCTCCTAATGTTATTCCTCCGGCTGCTGAAGCCGAGGAGGAACTTCCATTAGAAGATGATCCTATGGAGGAGGAGCATCCTGCTGGTGGTGAGCCTCATGTGGTGGTGGAAGAGCCAGCTAAGGAAGTGGTGGTTGAAATGCCATCCACTTCCAAGGCCCCCTCTTCTCTGCCACATAAGTCCCCATTTGTGGATACTCCCCCTTCTAGCCCAGCACCTCATTCTGCTGAGCAGCCCTCTAGTTATCGTGATCATAATACTGACCCCTTTATTGCTTCTGGTTCCAATGAAGCTTTCCCTGATCCAAGTCCTCTTGGTGGGGAAGCGGACGAACCTGCTACACTCACTTCTTTGCTTGATCTCATGCACAGGTACTATGCAAGGCTTGTTTCTTTGGAGACAGATCTAAATCAGCATCGCAAGCTTACCAGGGAATTTGTTCTTCCAATGGCGGATCGGATTAATGCTTTGGAGACACAGCAGAGGAGGAGAAAGAAGCATGTTGTTCATTCTGATTCTGATGAAGATGTTGAGGATCTTGCGGAGGATGGGTTGACTTTGTTGGCTAAGGCTGCATTTGTTGATAAGCCGTATGCTGATTTACCTGTTCCTCCTAGTCCATCAAGCACCCCTCCTGCTGCTGCTAGTCCTAGACCAAAGGAGGATATTGCTGGTTCTTCTGCTGGTACTACGACTGGTCAATCTGCTGGGCCGTCTCATGATCCTAAGGGGAAAGCCCCTATGACTGATGCACCCTCACCTTCAAGGAAGCGTACCCGCACACAACTTGAGGAAGACCGGTTGGGGGAGGAAGCTGCACAGCGAATGCAGGCGGAGATAGATCAAGCTGCTAGGGCTAAGGAAGAAGCTCTTCAATAGCAGAGGCGTGAACAATTGCAGCATGATGCCATGCATTGGGATGATAATGATTGGATGCGGGTGCTTACTATTCTTACATCTGATTACTCACAGTTTAATGATCTTTTGGGTGCTGATGTGAATGAACAAAATTGTATCCCCCGAGCAATGGCATTAATGCGCAAACAACAATTGTCTCTTGTTTCTCAACTGTGTGAAAAGCGTCATAACAGACCTTTGTCAAGAACCGAGGAGAGGAAGTTAATACAGCGGTATGTCAAATATCAGTCGGGTGCTCACTTTACTGTTGGTTGGACATGGGATCGGGTTAGGGGATTGTCTTTTGACGAGCTTAAGGATCTATATCAGAGGATGATAAAGCGTCAAAATACACCGGTTCCTGAGCGCTTCATCTATCATCCTCCTCCACGTGTGGTTTCCACTTCTCAAACTGCTGTTGCTCCTGGTTCTTCATCTGGTGTTCCTCCTGTTTCTACTGGTTTACCATCTGTTGTTGATACTTCTACTGCTGGTCCTACACCCACACCATCGGTTGTTCATCCTACTTCATCTTCGGGTCTTACCACCACCACCAATGCTACTACTACCACCCCTGCTACCCCTGCTATGGAGCAATCCTCGCCACCAGTGACTGAACCACACCCTACCCCTTCTACTGGTGCAGCCGCCTTTGATCCTTTGGATGGTCAAGGGTTTGATTCTACTCATGCTGATATTCCTGCTACTGGGAAGGTAAAGGTTGAATCCTCTTCTGCTGTTCCTACACCTCGTCGTTCAATTCGAAAGAAGAAGGCTAGACGTGGTAAGTCTGTTCCTTATGAGAAGCGTGCTCCTGAAAACCTTATTAATGCAGCTTCGGACAGTGACACAGAGTTGCCAATGGGTACAGGTTTTATTACTGCTTGGACGGTTAAGCCATCCACGAGTGTTGCTAGTACATTCACCCATCGGATTTCCATCAGTGATGGTTATGTTCGTTATGTCTCGGGTCTGCAAGGTGTTTTGACTTGGGCGAATCGTCGGGATCTTATGTCGTTGTATGGGTTTGTCGATGCTGGTATTCCTAAACATCCTAGTGAGGTGGCCAACTGGCCTGGTCGGACAATGTGGGGTGACTTGAAGATGATGCTTGACTCTCGTCCTAATGCTCCACATTCTAGTGTCTGGAAAGACCAGCCACGCTGGGTAATCAAGAGATGGAAGCTTTATACTGGCTGTGGGGTTCATATATTAGAGTTGGAGTCTGGTGCCATAGTGTTCATGCTTACGGATATGGAATATCCGTTGACTATTGCTACTATGGAGGCCATGCTAGAGTGTCATTTGCAGATCTCCAATGCCCCTTCCAAGAAATGAAACCTCCAAGGCTACTACTTTGGTGGAAGGGATCCAAGCTCGGTTGTAAGCTGACAAGGTGGCAGCGTCTGGTATGTGATGGGTATGTTTTTATGTTTTTGTGATTATACTGACCATTTTTTTTCACCAATCTGTACAGTGATTGGTGACTTACATTCTAGTTAAAAAAATAAAAAATAAAAATAAAATAAAAATACTAACTATATAAAAAAAACTTTTTATATAATATCTGCTTATACTTTAAACAAATGATAGATTTCACACTTGTATATAATATAATATCTGCTTATACTTTTCCATCATACATTGGGTTTCATTTGACTGTTTCACACTTGTGCTGGTTTGGAGTTACTTCTGGTGTTGGACCTAGCCCACACAACAAATGGTGCTCAACTCACCATGTCTCATAGACAAGAAAGAGTTGATTCACCATGAGGGTACGGCTCTGGTGTGATAGTCAAATCCGTTGATGGTTGCCAGGTTACCTAAAACTGGATGGTTTTCACTTGTCATGGTCCTCGACTGAAAAGTGGCTAATCCAAGGGGGTATGGCTCTTGGTAAATATTTTATCAAATCCGTTTATAGCTATAATATCTTGCTTAAAGCTATAGGGTTTTCAGCTCACCGATGCTTCATTGCTAAGAGTTGGCGAGTCCAGAAGGGTACAGCTTCTGGTAAAGACATATCAAATCCGTTGACGCCTGTGATGGTTTGCCTAAAATCATCAGGGTACCTCCACTCACCATTGATTCACGTTCTAAGAGTTGGGTTGGGTTCTGGTCTCCCAGGGTGATGCTTATTCCACCATAAAGACTGGCTAGCCCAAGAGCGAGCATCTACTTGGTAAAGGCTCATAAAATATGCTCATGTTGCTGTGAAGATTCAACAAGATGCAGATTTGTTTCAAGCTTTCAAGAAGCTTCTAGGTGTTCTTTATTGCAGCAGTCCTTATGTTCTTTATGCTGATGGTTATGATGCTACTGTTTCATTTGTTGTTCCAATCCTCAAGCTATGTTGCACGATTTACCAGGAAACTTGAACTCAACAGGTCAAATTCAAGTTTAGGGGAGGATTGTTAGGACCTTTGGAATAGTTATTTGTAATAGGTAGACCAGGAGGTATGTAGTTCCTCCTGGTCCTAGTAGTAGTGGGAGCAAGACGTGCTCCTGGTCTTATAGAAAGTCAAACTTTATTATATAAAGATTATTCTGTTAGGATATGCATGAGATATGTTAGGAAAGGATATGCATATCAGTTTTACACGTTTTGGTTAATGATGTATTAGGGTTTCCTTGTAGTATAAAAGGAACCTTAGGCAGAAGGGTTCAATACAACTTAAAAAAACATAATTATAGTTCATATTAATATTAGAAATCCTTAGTAAAGGATCAAGTCATTATAGTTATTATGTTCTTCTTGTTCATAGTATTTGTATTCCGCACTTATACTGTTTGATTTATATAGAGTCTCTCTGTGAATAGACTTGTGATTACAGAAGTCGTTCACCATTCCTAACAGGCTGCAAGATCCACATCAAGTGGACCCAACAGAACACCCTTGGGGAAAAGTTGGAGATGGAAAAGATATGGATGTCAGGTACTATAGATCAATAATTGGTTCATTGATATATCTCATAGCTTCAAGACATGACATTATGTTTGATGTGTGTGCATGTGCACGCCATCAAGTGACTCCCAAAGAGTGTCATCTTCATGATGTCAAGAGGATCTTTAGATACCTTAGATGTTATCCAGACCTGGGATTATGGTATCCAAAAGATTCACCATTGGAGCTTATTGCATATTCAGACAGTGATTATGGTGGTGACAAGTTTGATAGGAAATCCACAACTAGTGGATGTCAGTTTCTTGGGAGTAGACTGATCTCTTGGCAATGCAAGAAACAAACAATGGTGGCCAATTCTACAACTGAAGCAGAGTATGTTGCAGCAGCTGCTTGTTGTGGACAAGTCTTATGGATTCAGAACCAGCTGTTGGATTATGGGTATAATTTCATGCATACCAAGATTTTTGTAGACAATAACAGCACTTTATGCATTAATAAAAATCCTGTACATCACTCTAAAACAAAAAACATATAAATTAGACATCATTTGTAAGAGATTGTTTTGAAAAGGGTTTAATACAACCAGATAGGGTTGACACAGAAGACAATGTGTCTGATTTATTAACTAAACCTTTTGATACTAGAAGATTTCAATACTTGGTAACAAGTATTGGAATGATTAATCTCACTTAATATGTGTTTTGGGGTCTTCGTGTAAAAGTATGTACAGTATATGCATTGTTATTGGTCTTTTTGTGAAATTAGATTTTCTACTTTATTTGTCTAACGCTGACAAAGGTTGTCTTAACGTTGATAAGTGTTATCGTGACGTTGTCAGCAACATGTTAGTTTTGTGGTTTTTGATCTAATTGTGCAGGCGTTGTTAGCTTTATACCATTGGATACAGAGATGCTTATGGATCCTTGGAGCATGTTTCAATTTATGGATGATGGTTGGAATCTTTATATTCCTATCTTGACATAAAATTTTAGTTACATGCAAATTATTTGGCAACTTTTGTATCATAGTTTAAGGGGAGGTTTAGGAACCTTTTAGGACTTTTTGGGTATTCTTATAATACTCTTATCACAATTCTAGATTGTGTCCACTAGTGAGTATGATTTAGTTTACTATCTCATGAGGCACTGTAGCATGCAAAGTTGATATACTATGCATGTTGCCAAGACTTTTTGGCCTAGAATTGGGAGTGGTCTGTTGGGAGACTTGGGTATGATTTCTATTGGGATTACCTGGGAAGTTACAAAGGGTTTTATGAGATAACTTAACTGTTAAGAATTTTGGTTAGCAAGGGACACTAGAGGATTGTTATGTCTATCTTGCATAAGCAAGTGTGCATGATTGGACAGTGCTTGCCACCCTATAGTAATTTTCAGTTTATATGTTATCTTCACTAGGATAAATTACTTTGTTAAGGTCCTTTTTCATTTTTATTATTTTTATTTTTGGACGTTGACAGATAACTTTTCAAACGTTGTTGTCACCAATTTAGACGTTGACATGGCTTTTACCAACGTTGACAAGAATATAGCCGTTGGGCGTTGATGGGTTATTTTTTACCGTTGACACTCATTGGGTCCTACCCAGTTGTTCTTTTTGACGAAAATAGGGGCCGTAATTTTGGGAGTTGATAACTTTTAATTAATGCACAAGATAACTTATTTTCTTTTCAATATTTTCATCATTATATTTTGAAAATACTTGCCTTATTTTTGACCAATCACATGTGCCTATCCCTCCTATAAATTTGGCTCCTTCTTTTTAAACAGGGTACTCTTATATTCTTGTCTAACAACTTTTCCTATAATTCATCTTTTATAATATTTCACAAACAACTTTCTACATCAATGGCGCCTAAGTTTAAACCAAGTGACTTGGTATTGGGATTCAGAAGTCAACATAATATGATTGCTTATTTGGAGGCTGATGATGCTCTGTTTCCTCAATACACCCAGATGGTGGCGTATTTGAATGCATCTCCATTACGGTATGCTCTTTCTCATGATCCTCTCATCCCTGTCACTCATATTAAATAGTTTTGGAACACTGTTAGTTCCTCAACACTTAATAATGTGACTACATTAACAGCTATTGTCCATGGGCGTTCATGGGTGGTTACTGAAGCCTTGGTTCGCCAGGATTTGCATCTTAATGATGCAGATGGTATAACCACTCTTCCCATTGGTGAAATAGAACAAGGACTCCAAGCTTTGGGTTATACTTTCCCTGAAGAAGGAACTTTAAACAAATATAATAAACAGGAATTTCCCCCAGCTTGGAAGTACTTAATACATGTCATCCTTCAATGTCTGAGTCCCAAATGTACTGCACATAATGAAATTAATAGATCCATTGCTAGTGCAATTGTGTGTATTTCAAATGGGTAAAAGTTTTATTTTTCTAAACTAATTTTTGATGGCATGTGTAAAAACAAGGGTAATAAGATGACTTTGGCTTACCCAAGATTTTTACAAATGAATTTTGATGAGCAAAGGTATTGCACCAGGGATCATGATGATTTTTATGCGATCCCTGTGCAAAAGAAAGCTATTTTTAGTAAGATGAATTCACCCCCTCATAGAGACTTACCCCTTACCCAAGCCATGCTTGTTGTTATTGCAGCAGCACAACCTCAACCTGACCCACAACCATTGCCTGAACTATCACCTTCACCTCGACACATGGAACTTGACCAAGATCCCTTCGACGCTGACATGTTAAATGTTGTCGTTGACACTTCAAATCTAGACGTTAACACCTTTCTACAACATACCCAAACACCCCTTAACCTTCAAACTACCACTCAATCCACATCATCTTCTACACCCCTTGCATTTAGGTTGGTAAAACACCAAGGACTACTGGAGTGTTCTCCTCTAGTGGTCCTAGCCATGTTGTAGAGAGAACCACCACCACAAGTGTGGTTGGTGATATGGATGAGGCTGGGACTATTGGTACTCGCTTAGATGCAGGCCAAGCCAATCCTAACATCTTTAAGACCTCATCCATGCCCCATGACTCTACTTTGGGAGGTCAAATACCCACTCTAGAGGAGGGCATATTGGAACCATACACAATGTTAGAATTGACGGTTGTCTGCATTAGCTTGCAAAAGCAAAATGCAGACCTGGTACATACTGTCTCTACCCAAGGCCTTGAACTCAAGCAATTGAGGGAGAGGATTGTTGTCTTAGAAACTGTTGAATCTAGGAGAAGGCAGACAAGAGTTCTTTCATTCGGGGAGGATTCTTACAAAGGGGAGGAAGCTGCTACAGAGCCTGTTAATTTGAGTGATAAAGGCTCACATGAAGCTGCTATAGAGCCAATTGATTTAAGTGGCAAAGGCTCATTTGATGGAGAATCTTCGGGTGTGGCTGAAGCTCTTACTGAATTGAAGAAGCAACCAGGTTTTGATGTATCTTTGGTTACTCCTACAAATTTGAACTTATCCTTTATAGCAATGATGGAGTAGTTCACAAGAAGCGCTGACAAGAGTAAGGTGAGCGTTGAAAAGCAGATTTTGGACGCTGACACACCAAGCGCTGACAAGAGTAAGTTGGGCGTTGACACACAGGATTTGAACGTTGACAGACCTGTAGATATGGTTGATGTATTCCAGTCATCAGCTATCATCAAGGAAGTGTCTTCACAGGTACCATCATCATCTTTACCCATCAGTGATCCATTAGATAAGGGTAAAGGAATCATGGTAGAAATAGAGGTTCCAAAGGATGCAGCACAAGTAGAGTTTGATTCAAAGTTGGTTGCATAACTTATGGAACAAGAAAAGAAGAAGATTGGTGAGTCACCATTTGTAGTTACTTCTGAAGAGCAAGAAGGAAGTAATGATGAAAGTTCAGATTCCAGTGTTATGATAGTTGAAGAACCAAAAAGAGTTGAATATGGTGAAGAGTTGGCAAGGGAGAAACTTAGAGAGTTAAAGTTGAAGGTAGATTATGATATGCCAGAAGTTGCTCAGATGTACCATGCTTGGGAGAATAGGGTTATGGAGAATCCAGATATGACAATTTCAGATCAAATTTGGGGTTTGGAGATTCTTCTAAGAGTTCAAAGATATTGCAAGGTAATTCTAAAGCATAAGGCTAGCAATGTTTTCTCACTGCTGAAGAGAGATAAAAAGGAGCTTTATTACATGTTGCTCAGATGCCATCAAACAGGATGGACATTTCAGAAATTGCAGGGATTATCTTTTGAAGAATTGGAGTATAAGGCTTATCCCATTTTGGCAACAGTGCAAGAAATGAACACTATCAGACTTCTCTCAGATGAAAGGAGAGAAGAACTTACAGAAGAGATGGAGATTCAAAAGGCTATGATTGTTCCAAGGCCTTTGAAGAAGGGAGTTCTACTTGAGTGTCCTAAAGATTTAAATAAAGTGACTCCTAGTGAAGCTGTTATTAGAATGAGCATTAAGCTCTCACCCATGGAAGCTTCAGATATGGTACAAGTGTTACCTCTTGATGCCAGAAACCCTATCATTAGATATGAAGAAGATGCAAGTGGGTTTTGGATGATTGACAGATATGGGAAAGAGGTACACACCTTTACTACTCTTATGTCTCTGTTTGCAAGTATGGATAGGGAAGACTTGGTAGATCTTTGGAGGTTATTGCTGGCCAAGTATGAGACTGAAGCACCTACTTCAGTCAATGGAATAAAGCTTTGGTCAATATTCAAGAGAATGTGTGCACCAGAAGAAGAAGATCTTGTTTAGAAGGATCTTAAGAATGATATCAGTGGACTTCAATGGCGTTTGTATTCAGCAGCTGGTGTGTATTATTTGAGTTCTACAAAATTTTCTGAATATCTTCTTGTGGATGCTGAGTATCCCATGTCCAAAGAAGTTTTTGAAAAAATGAAGACAACACAGCTGGAGATTGACTACTCAAGTGACGTGGCCAAAGATTTGATTAGGCATGTTTATTACCAATATGATAAGATTTGTAAGAATCATCCTAGTTCTTAGTTTTTATTCAGAAACTTGATTGCTAGAGTAGATATCAAGTTCAGGGGAGGATTGTTGGGAATAAAATGTAGCCAGTACACTTGGACGCTGACAAGAGCAATCGAGACGTTGATAGGAAGAAAACAAGCGTTGACAGGACAAGCATTGCCAGGGAGATGTCAAGCGTTGATAGGATAAAGTCAAGCACTGATAGAAGACTTAGTCTACACGTATTATGTTTCTAGTTTGTTTCTAGTAAAGATATGATCGACAATGTATTTTCTATGTTTATCTTTACCTAGAATAGTTGATACGTAGACTCTTGTACAAGGCTTATTATTCTATAAAAGAAGACCTTTAGGTTTATGTTTCATATACGTTTTAACACTTTCATTGTACGCAAGTTTCTTTTATCAGTCAAGTGAAAGTTTGGTTTACATTGTTTGTGTGTTCTTGTTTGAGTATTAATTCCGCATAATACTTAAATTGTTTTATACATAACAAAGTTTCTCTACGTGTTTAACTTGATTTAATCTCGTTTACACAAGCTAAATCGATCTAAGTTTGGGATCAACACATTAATGCTTTTGATTCTCATTGGGCCACACAAATCCATATGTAAGAGATGTAACCTATTTGTTGAGTTGGGAACTGGTTTGGGTTTGTGAGGCTTCTTCTTACTTTTACCTTGCTCACAGGAAGGACAAAGATGGTATTTTTTATATTAAACTTTGGAGACCAGTAACGAGATCATCTTTTGCAAGTTTGGTGATGGAATCGAAATTGAGATGAGATAACCTTTGATGCCATAACTATGACTTTGTTGAAGTGGCCCGGGCCATGAGAAAAACTGGAGAAGCAGCAGACATTTGAAAAAGATCAATGGTGTAAAGGTTGGTGGTATGATTTCCTTTAAACAAATCAATTCCTTCAAGATCCCTAACAAAGCATGTATGACTTCTGAAGGCTACCTCCAAATCTGAATAACAGAATTGCCCAACCGAGAACAAAATGTGTCCCAAGCCATCAACAAAAGAGACTATGGTGATGATTATATTTCCCCATTGAAGATCAATAGCCTAGAATTGCAGCAACATGATCATTTCCAAATCGAACAGTTCCCATGAATCGCCATACAAAGTTCTTGAGAAGGCTTCGATTCCCAGTCATATGTTCGGAATAGCCCGAGCCACGTACTAGAGACAAATTTCAACGGCCTGCCAATGATAAGAGAAGAAAATATTTTGGCAACCGATGAAATAGGTTCCTGTAGGGTTAGATGATAATTAATCCGTATCACATACCGACGTTTCACTGTCAGTGTGAGATCTACTAGTGTTGATAATTTTGCCAATGCAGTCAAAATGTCTACCAGTGGGCAACCATTTAGAGGTGAATCTAGGGCTACTAGGCTTAGCAAGACTTTCTGTTGACCCTACGTGCGTAATTTTTGGAACATACACCTTAGCCTTAGGAGTGCGTTGTTGTTCACTGACTGACAGCTTGTCAATTCGAGTGTAACCACCATAATTCAAACCATTCATAGTCAAACCACAAGCATCATGACTAAAAGTAAAGAAACATTTATTACATTTAGCACAAATAACTTCAGATTTTTCATTCCGAATAGCAAGCTTAAAGTCATTACATTCAGATGAATTAGGTTTTTGATTATGATTAAAAAGCGGTAAATTCCTAGGGTGTTCTTCTACTTCCACATTATTGATCTTGGGGCGACTACTTCTAGAGGCAAAATGGACCTTATCATTCCTTGTATTGCTCGTAGGCTGTGGCCTTCTGCTCTTAGTGTAGTTGTTTATTCCTGTAGAAGAAGACACACGTCTATTGGAATTAGCACTTTTTAAATCAATAACTTGTGGTTGAGTTATAGTGATCGGTTTTGTCCTAACGCTTGCTTTATGTTGTTTGCTAGGCACAAAGGTATAACTAACACGAAACATTCCTGGGGCAATTACATCAGTTTTCTTTCCAGCAACCTTAGGAAAAGGTGTCACAGCAATACGAGTGGGTCTCGAGGTTGCTGGTGTCTAAATCGTACTAGGCTCAGAAGTCGTATCTTTTAATAAGGCTTTTAACTTACAGTTCTCAGAGATTTTATCAATAAGTTTCTGATAGACAGACTTATGTTGTTCTACAGCCTCCTTATATGAAACAACAACAGATTCTAAATCTGCAATTTTAGCCTTAAGCTTCTAAACATTTCCATCAGTGACATTCTCTAACCCTGAAGAGGTCAAATTCTTTTCCTTAATCCCTCCAAATTGAGCCTGCAACCGTGCAATAGCTTGTTTCATTTCATTGTAGGCTTTGTCATACGAAATTTTGTCATATTTGCATTCATCACATTTTTTGACAAACTTATTCCATAGATCGGTAAATTCTTTGTCCTTTTTAATGACAATCGATTCCATTTTCTCTTTCATACGTTCAAGCTCTGTTTGGAGGGTTTCTTGATTCGACACAGAGTTATCTAACGCAATGGGGCTACTATCAACATTATCACGTGCATTAGAGAGACGTTCAAGATCGTTTTCCAAAACTTTGATTTTATCAAGAGATTCATTAGCCTCCTTCGTCAAAGATTTAAAGTCTTCAACAAAGTTGGATAATTCTTTTAGAAAAGCGTTTTCCAAATTGCTTATCCGAGCATCAACTTGATTAATAATCGGATTAATATCATTTTGAAGAATTTTCTAGACCTCAATCTGAACAGGTGATGTAAAATTTCCTCCAGTGATTTTGGAATTAACAACACGTTAAAGTATGACAAAGTTATCTTTTAGCTCGTTTAGAAATCGAAGTGTGATACTCGGTTTAGGAGGGTCATCAGACAATTCCTCACTTAGGAGCAAAAGCATTTCAGTACTCGTTTTAGACCGAACAAAAATAGTTGGAGGATTAACTATTGGATAATAAACGGGTGTCACTTCTTTATCAAGCTTTTTCATTCTTAAACGAGTCTCTACTGCAAGTTCAATAGTTTCCTCAGAATCATGCACACTAGGAGGATCATGCTCATCAGATAAGAGCACACTACCATTATATAAAGTTTCATTAGTGGCCTGAACTTGCTTAAGATATCCGAGATTAGGAGGAAGAGGACAACCTAAAGCCAATTTGTATCGAGTGTAATTTATTTCATTCACTTTTGGTGCGAGCATATTTATCGTCAGCATAGTTTGGCCACGTTTTACTAAAAGGTTGTCTAATTCTCTAATCCTATCCTTAGCTTTGCAAAAATCCTCAAGAAGCCCATCTTCTCGAATTTTGAAATCATGTTTCAGTTTTTTTCGTTCTTCTTTTAAATCCAAAATAGTAGATTTTTCAGTTGAAAGCTGTTTATTAAGAAAGGTGATTTCATCATTCAATTCACTTATCTTTTTAGCACTACTTAAATGTAAGGCATTTAATTTCTTAGTTGTGCATTTTTCTTGATAAACCGATGTAGCATGAGCTTGTTCAAGTTCTTTAATATTAGTCTGATGAATTTCAAAACTTTTCTCCCGTTCCTTATATCCCGCAAGCTCAGTGGTCAATTTGGCATTAGTTTCTCTAAACTTATTATTGACCACGGTAGCATGGTCAACATCCTTAGCAAGCTTATCAAATAAAGATTTATAATACGCAAGTGTCGCATCAAGAAGGGTTGTAGGCTGGGCAACTTGAACCATACTAAGGTCTACACTGGGCTCATTTGAAATAATATTACTATTATTCGTTTGATCCCCGTGTGTCTTAATGTAGGGCTCAAGCATCTCAGTATACTCCTCCTCCTGATTAGACGTACTATATATATCATTATCATCGAAACGTGGATGTACCTCAGAGGGACCGTCTGAATCTTAAACGAGAGCTCTGTCAACATGCATTCCTGAGGTAGATGCTTGCTGTAACTTAGCCATCAAGATGTAGTTGGCATTCACCTCTTCTTCCTCGTCATATTTTCTAGCAGAAGCCATAAGATCGAATTCCTCTGCTTGAAGTGGAATCCCTGCCTCTTCCTTTTGTGCTATGAGAAGCTGAGTCTGAAGATAAGCAACATCCCTCTTCTTTTTGGCTGTGCAATCTCGAGCATAATGACCAAATCCCCTGCAGTTGTAGCACTGAATCTGACGATTGTTGTTTCCATTTCCCGTACCAGTATTCTCAGCCCTTGCAGCCATAATGTTTCCCATCTAGTTACCAACCGCTGGAACAACTATTAACCCATTCTGATTACCTGTATTCGGAACATTCGGATTCTGACCACGGTTTTGACCATACTGATTTCTGCATTGCCAACGGTCTGCCCAGCATTCTGACCATATTGTTGAAACTGAGTCCCCGTGTTCCCAGCAATTACCAATTAGTGATCTTGATTCGCATTCATGAAAAGTTGAGCAATCTGCCTTTTTCTAGTGTTCGATTAGATTCTCTGATTGTTGTTGGTGGGGTTAATGGTAAATTTGAATGCCTTTGCAAGAAGGGCGAGACCAGTATTAATAGCATGAGTAGGATCAGTGATGTCATCAAAACAGGCAATAGGTTGTTGTAAGTAATTCACAGCAGCAGGAGGTTGATATCCATAAGAGGTGAGTTGTTATTGTTGTGGCATGAAGTTACTTGATGAGGGTTGATGGTAGGGTACCATGGGATATGACATAGATGACGGAGAATTTGCCATAAAAGCCAATGGATCTTGGGTTTTGGCACGTCTTTCAGCCCTAACTTCATTAGCTTCATCTCGATTCATCTTCAAATAATCATATATTTGAGTGTAGTCAATGACATGAAGATCCTTGGTTTGATTCACAAGAGTTACATATCGTGACCATTCAGAAGGAAGATTATCAAGAAATTTGATGTTGGCAGCAATTTGTGCAGGTTCATGTTTGTTTCTTCTAAGATGATTCATGAGGGTTGAAAACTGATGGTAGTAAGGTTCAATATGTTCCCCTTCAATAGACGTAAATTTCTCCCATTCACGAAGCAACCTAGTTTCCTTTTCTTGTAAACCTATTTCACTCCCCTTCATCATTTTCTGAATCCTAAGCCACATCTCGTGTGCGGTTTCACAACTATCAACAACAGCATAAACATCTTCAGGAAGTCCCATGAGAATGACTTGAATTGCTTGATCGTCAGCCACTAGGTTAGCATTCGTAGGGTCTACAGGCACAAGAATTGTTCTTCTAACATACGGACCTTTTTTAATCGAGTTGACAATCAACTTTCCCAAAGGTTTACATTTTGCATAACGAAGGAGACGACTAGCCCATGTAGTGTAATTCTCCTTGGTAAGCATTGGTGGATGATTCTCAGTACCCGCAGCATAAATATCTTGTTGAGACGTCATCATAGAAGTCGTGTGAAAAACAGGATCTCAATTCGTAGAAAGCGTGTGTTGGAGTGTCGACAAAATCAAACTTTGCCTAAATTTTCCAGCCAGACAAAAAATACCTCCGTCCGACAAAACGGTAAGCTAAAAAAATTGTGTATCGCCAAATTTTGAAATCGAGTTAGAGATAGCCAAAAACTAGTAGGGAAAAAATGTAATTTTACTTGGCCTAAAAATTTTAACTCTTTATTTTTATTTTTATTTTTATTTTATTTTTTTAATCTTCGTGTAAACTATGTTCCGAGACAAGTCTAGATGGTGGCTAAGTCTAACAAATATTCGAACAAGATTTAACTAAACAGATCGTAGTCCTGATCGTAGTCCTTGATCATGGTCCTTGATCGTAATGATTGATCGCAACTAATGATCGCAGTGGCATATCGTAACCTTTGATCGAAGTAGAGATCGTAACCGTTGATCACAATGGGGATCGTAACCTTGGATCACAGTGATTTGATCGCAGTCGAGATCGTAACCATTGATCGCAATGGGGATCTTAACCTTGGCTCGCAGTGCTTTGATCGCAGTCCTAGATCGCAGTCTTGAATCGCAGTCCTAGATGTAGTCTTGGATCGAAGTCCTAAATCGCAGTCCTAGATCGTAGTCTTGGATCGCAGTCCTAGATCGTAGTCCTAGATCGTAGTCCTAGATCGCAGTCCTAGATCGTAGTCTTGTATCGTAACAAGCGATCGTAATATGTGATCGTGATATTGGATCGCAAGTAGAAACCCCAGGTTTATGCGATCACAATAATCAGATCGTAACAAGTAAAGTGTTCGAGACTTGTAGGCAACAAGAAAGATGGGATTTTTTCTTAGGAATTCGTGTTTCAAGCCAAGCCAATGTACCCAAATCGCTACTACACCTACTTAGAAGATATATGAAACACGAAACACAATAAAAACAAGGACAACAACCAAGAGCTATCCGCGAATCCCTTGGCGAATGATACCACTTGTAGAACTTATGCACACGACTTAACCCAATACGAATAACATCATGGAATAAACCAAAAAGAAAGATTACATTAAGAAGAATAAAAGAGAAGAACAAAAAGGGTTGTGATTTCCTAGTGAGAGAAAGACATATGTTTCTCTCTCTACAAACTTTGAAATGGAAAACACACACACACAAATAAGGTGTTTAGTGCCTTTTATACTACAAGTGTAAGTGTAGAAGGCCTTCCTCATTTGTGTGTTCGGGACTAATTCCCGTTACATACCAAACATTATACTAGAACTCTCAACACCATTATTTAGCATTTTCCACGAGCTTCACAACGGTATATTATATGACCATCACTTTAAATACGGCTAACATTAGAACACAATATAATACACAGTAACCAAAAATACAAGGTATATACTAATCAATAAACATTTAAAGAACAGCCGGGTTTATCAGAAATACACCAGACAATAAGATTAATCAGATTATACAAAAACTATAATACAAGAATAAAATAAATTAAACTAAGAACATATGAGAATCAGTAATAGTAAACAGCAATCAGTTAACTCATTTGCGTCCGTTATGTATGTAGTAACCATGAAGTCGGAGTAGATCTTTCAGCTTTTATCCTTATCTCATTACTAGACATGAGGTACGAATTTCCCGTCCTTTCAGTAATTACTTCCTTTCTATGCATGATTAGGATTCCCCGTCTGCAGCCAAATGTTTTCCCCAGTATATGTTATAAATTATCAGAAATTATTTTAATAACTAAGATATTGCTTGAGCCTTATATACAAGCATGACTAGTTAGTTGTACTAGTTACGGAGGTACCGTAACCATGACACTTGAGGCACCGGTGTCATGACTCACCCGTAGGGGAGTGATATCCTGTAGCGTCCCATTCAGCTCAGCTTGGCCATTTTATCAGTATTATTAGTGGGGCGTATGGATGCATCCTAGGCTTTCAGTTTACAGTTCAGCAGGTGATTGTGGTGTGTGCTCTACACCCTTCACATTGGAGTTGATCCCTCCACCCAGCACATTTATTTAGAGGTCACCCCTCTACAGCATGACGAGGTCACCCCTCCAGTTATTCATGCAACAGTTGTTTCAGCACACGACCTATATAAGCTCTTGGCAATTGAAATACTGAAAATGCATGTTTTCAGATTTAATAGATAACCGTTCAGATTTATTATTAATAAATCAGACTTATCAGATTATACACAGATTTCTGATGCAACTTTACTTATCGGTCTTATAGCTTCAGTATTTTATCATCTGCTTCATTTTAGTATTTCTTATCATGCTTTGTATCCGTCCACTGAGCGTTATGCTCAGCAGTAGTTCCTTTCATGTTCTAACGGCAGGTACACCAGGACGCTCTTAGGATTCTGAGAGCATGTGCATTGGATGGAAGCTATCCAGACTTCTTACTTTATGCACTTTTTACATTATTCTGCTTATTTGGACATTTTTTAGTCTTTTCATTCAGTATTTACTTTTCATGTTTTGAGCTTATTTTTGGATTACCGATGTTTGATTCCGGTATTTCCTGTATGGTCAGTTAATGTTTTAGGACATTTGCCTTATGCTTTGATGACATGCCATAAATACACGTAATGGTCCACTTATCCTTACTGGGGTGTTACAATTATGGTATCAGAGCGCAAGGTTCGACCTGTAGGCTCTAAAACTTGACCTGTGACAAGTGGGTAGTCACCAGGAACTTCTTAGATTTTGGCGATGTGATCTTTCATGTTTCTCATGGATTATTCAGTCAGTTTTCTTCATTTATCAGTTAGTTTTCTTAAACTTTTGACTAAGTAAAAGGTTGGTACATGACTGGCCATATTTAGTCGCATGTGCTTTTCATTCGAATTTTGTTTTGGTGAACCGACCCATAGGCGTTCACCTTGCCCGTTCAGATTTTGTATTGGTAAACCGACCCATATGCGTTTACCCTTACTCATGTTAGATTCATGTTTTCAGTCAAATATTACTGGGTGAACCAGCCAAAAACATTCACCATTTTTTTAGGTCAAATATTCATGCTATTCAGTCGAATGATGTTTTGTGAACCGATCCACAGTTGTTCACCTTTGTCATATCAGGACATTTCATAAACTTTGACAAGTATGGATTGGACTACAACCAACCATATTTAGTCCCATATTATAAATTTCTATACATGACCGTTCTTAGGAAATTTTGACAAGTATGGATCGAACCAGAATCGCCCATACTTAGTCACATGTTTCCGTCTTTGAATGCTCTGGATTGCACCATCGCCATCCATATCAGTCGTTGTTAAATCTCAGTTGATTATACCTTTATGTTCCTTGTAACAATCCAGTTTTCAATATCACGTTGATGTCGTCTTTTATTTTGAATCAGTTCCATACCTCCGTATGAAAAATTATGTTATCAGCAGGATGGTGATGTTTTCATGCTAAGATACATAAGGGTTACAGTAAAAATCATGTTTTCATAATAAATCATGTTTGGTCTTCATCAGTCATGTCTTCATACTGACCATTGTTGAAATTCTGTTTTAATCAAATTCGTGAACCTCTATACAACCAGCATTAAGTCTACGCAGGAATTACCAGGCTATCATGATACTCACTCAGTTCAGTTTACTACTATTTAAATCAATTTATTTCTTTGATCATGTCAGACAATTGACACCAGTATCGATCATCCCATAAAAATTCCACCAGTGCCATGTACAATATTCCATATGTACCCCATGTATAGTGTCTCAGTTATACTTAGTGTACAGTATTTCAGGTGTACACCACGTACAATGTCTCAGATATACTCCATGTGCAATATTCATTTTTTACTTTATGTATAGTAGTCCAGGTGTACTCCATGTACCCTACTCCATGGATATTGCTAATCGACCCTCAATCATCTCAAGCGTTTTCACTTGTCGATATTCTACCAGATGTTGATGCTGCTCATGGGTTGAAGATTTTACCAGATACTGATGCTGCTAACACTTTGAAGATCTCACAAATGCTGAGGTTGCTGATACTTTGGAGATTTCTCAAGATGCTGATGTTGTTTATACTATGAAGACTCTGTAGAACAAGGACGAAAACTATAAATTTGAAATTTCTGACAAGAATAAACTTCAACAATCAGACACTACTATTCTATTCCAGGATTTTACTTTCTCAGCTAGATGTCACACTTCACTCGGCTAACCTTCATTCGGAAGAGTGGGAACCGGTACCCAGCCGACCACTTAGCAGAATAGTTACAGGAATCACGGTCATAATAATGACTGTCGTGAAACTGACAGACAAAGCGTTAATGACAACCACCATGCTTATATTTATCAGTTAGTAGCCATCAGAACTCTGGAACGGACGTGACCAAAAATACAGAGGTCAGCAGTCTAACCGGTCCGCCAACCCTAGCAGTTACTCGAGATTCTTAACCTTATTCATACTCACCCATTAAAATACATGTCCAGACAACAGTCAAGACACAGGTCTCAAGTATCATTCGGAAGACACATGTCAGGACACTAGTCATTGTACATGTCATAAGAATATATTCTCAAAGTACGAGTCAAAACTCATAACTCCATATGTTTTCTAAACCAGGTCATCGGAAATTCAGGGTACCCTTCAAGGGGGTATACCCGTTGTGTCATGGCACGCATATTTCAGACCATTAAAGATTCAGTCACCACCACTAGAATATTATTCAGGTTAAAAACGCAGTATTCATTCTGTGAAGTTACAGACGAACACATTCAGTGAAAATCAACATGTTTACTTCACGTATTCCTATGACAGCTTTATTTTAAAACATGTTTTTTTACCTACCCCTCCGCCAGAAAAGACTTCACAGTACCACCCATGTTTATTAAAGTTCTCCTTTCGGTTAACGACGAGATCAGTCTTACTAAATCCCAAATATATTCATTATATTTCTGCCAGAAAAATCATTACAAATTGTTTCTGCTTTACAAGCGCGTGACTTATCAGTCTATAGCTACGAAGACTTTCTAGCCACCAGTTATAATCCACTTTTGAAGTTCTTTAAATTTATGGTCAGCATATATTTTTCAGCATTTCCAAAAGTAATTCTAGAAGTTTCCAGAAATTTCTTCCTAACCTTGAGACAGAATTTAACATCGAGCTTGTCTCAAGGACATAACCTGCTTTTAAAACTCTTTATTCCAGGGCTCCAGCTAAGTTAAAAGAGTTGCATCAATTGCTGCAAAAGTTACCGGAACGAGGCTTTATTCGCCCTAGCGCACCATCAGGAGGTGTACCATTTCTGTCTGGCAGAAAGAAGGTCGGTAACATGAGATCATGTATTGGTCATTGAAAATTTTACAAGATCGCCATTTATAATTGATGTTTATTCCACAAATAGAAGGTTCAACTGATCTGCTATGATGTCTTATATATTTTCTAGAACCATCCCGATCATGCCACCAGCAGTGGTGAGAGAAAGAACATGATGTTTTCCAGACTACTGTTGCACATGTTATAGTCTCTCTAAAATTTTGATTTATGCTCCTGAGCTCCCTAATGATCCAGCTACAATATGAAATTTATGAGTAAAATTTATTATGACTTCTCAGACAAAAGCGTCAGTATATTCACTGATGATATTCTGATCTCCTAAATTCTAGAGAAGAACATGAGAATCATCTTTTCACGATCCTGCAGATTCTTAGATAGGAGAAAATTATATACGCAACTTTCTAGATGTGAGTTCCAGATGAACAAGGTGGCATTTCTGAGCCACCCTATTTCAGCAGAAAGAAATTTCAGACAGTCCTGCGAAGATGAAGTCCATCACCAGATGGTCAAGATCGATGCCTGTGACTATTTTACCCAGACTCAAAAAAAAATTCATGACTATTCACCAGATTCCCACTATTAGCTTTCTATGGCTAAACTTACGCATAAGGGAGAGGACTTACACTAAAATTTTGTATCACATAAGATCCTATGCTAGGAGAGATCTATTTTACCCAGACTCAAAATTCTTTCATGACTATTCACCAGATTCCACCAGAACGTACCATAATCCTAGACAGAATTTTGATAGAAGCAGTATAACACATTAATGCAGCTATGTTCATATCTAGATGCTTGACATGCTAGCAGGTTCAAGATAGAACACCGATATGCTAGTGAGCTATTATAACCATTAGAAAATTCTAAATAGAAATGAGACAGGATTCCATGGAAGTTATTATCAGTTACCACAGACTCAGAAAAGTTGATCCTATCTAAGTCATTGGAAACCATTTAAACCAGCCTACACGTTTTCTCTTATCCGAAAGGTTTACGCGGTAACAGACCTGCAGGAAATTCAGCAATAAATCATAAAATTTCACGGTATTCCATCAACCATCATAACAGATAGAAAATTTCACATTTATGAATCACGCTCACGTTCATGTTCACGTATCATGTTATGTTCACATTCACGTTCGCGTTTATGTTCATGTTCACGTGTACGTTTACCTTCACGTTTGAGTCTTACGTTCACATTATGATGTTGTTTCAGTCCATAGTTTGTGCTATCTCATGATTTAGGTTCACGCGCGCATTCATGACATTGTTCACGTTCAGGTTAGTGTTCCATCTCGCGATACACGTTTCACATATTGTTACCGAATACGGTTACAGAAAGCTTAAGAAACCAAACTCAAGTTTAGTACAACGTTTCTATACTTAGGCAGACGTTTCACATCTCAGGCTGTATCGTTTGGCATTCCTCCCTCAGTCAGCATACGTTCATGATATGTCCTAGTATCATGTTCATAGTATGTTCATGTATCACGTTCACGATATATTCCATGCCCAGCGTTCCTCATATAATCATGAACCACGCTCACAATTGCTCATGTAACACGTTCACAATTGTTCACGTAGTTTGTCCCTTTATGTTTTCAGCAGCTTGCTCAGAAATATAAATGTTATCTTTTCAGGATACTTGTACGTACCGTTTCATGTATACTACATGCTATAGCTTATTCATTCTATCAGATTCAGAAAATCCATCTTAAGTATGGAACCAGAAACTATTTCAGCATTCATCAGGACAGGGTCATCAGGACCAATAATTTCATTGTGTTTAGACCTTTGAAGGAGTCGTTTCGAGTGGGAAGCCACTCGTAACGGAGGAGTCCATCCGGACCTCTCATCCTTTTTCCTTCAATAATTCAGTTAAGTTCTTCAAGACATGTTACGTTCCATGTTCTCTTCAGCCATGTCACGTTCCATGTTCACTTCGGTCATGTCACGTTATACCCTTCAGCAGCAGTATATTCTAGATCAAGGACGAATGGTCTTTCAGCTTATATGTCTTTTAGCTTTCATGTCCTTTCAGTCTATGTGTCTTTCAGCTTGTATAAACCTCGTCAGCTTAAATTACTTTTAATTCAAGAGCGAATTTTCTTTTTAGAGAGGGAGAATTGTAAAACCGCAGCATAATCACATCCTTAATTCGAGGACGAATTAATTTTTTTATAGGGGAATAATTGTAAAACCCGTATTTAAAATGATAATATTAAATACGCAGTTTTGGATTTTAGTAAACTATATATGCATTATTTAGCATACGGAAATAAAATGCGGGAATTAAATGAGAGTGTACAAAAAAAATTAAAACTTTATAAAGACAGAAATAGGGGCCGATTTTGTTTTAAAAAAAAATAAGATTTTGGGCTTAATCCCATTTGCACAAAAATTATACACGGGGGTTACCCCTTTTGCCATAATTAGTTTCAAACAAAAAGAACCTAGGGTTTGGGAGAAAACCTACCGCCGGGTTTAGAACAAAAAAAGAGGGGATCGAGACTTATGTTGATCTTGAATCTGGGGCTCGTTAATGTTAATTCTCATCACAAACAACGGTATTTCTTCTTATTCCATTGTTTTATATACATCACGAATCTAATAAGGTTAATTCAAGAACAAATGATCTGAATAATGAAACTTGGAAATAGATCAAATCATGGTGTTCGGGGTTTGTTTAGCTTCACGGAAACGGAGACCAATGGGTCTCAGTGTGTGGCTGTTTTGACCCAGTCGAGACAACCGCATGGTCTCGGTGGTGGTGTTTTATATTCAACCGCAACCCAAAACCATGAGGGGGTGTTTAGGTTTGTAATCAGTGGGTGTCATTAACTAACAAGGGTGTTTGGCTTAACGAACAGCAACAACAACCCAAACAGTGGGTACAGGCGTTAAGGGAGTGTTTAGTTTACAAAACAGTGGGAATATAACACTAATAGTGGGAACTATAACAGAACAATGGGAATATAACACGAGCAGGGGGAACAAATAATAAACAGTGGGAACCACTATGAGGACAGTAGCAACTGGCACTAGGCCAGTGGCTACTGTTGGTGTGACGTCAGCAAGGGGGAGCACGACGTGGGTCGTGGTGGGCCCGGTTTGGTTTAACCCGAGACATGGGTGTCTCGGGAAGAGTTTGACTCGGGTTTCGGGATCGAGATGTTATAATAAATACAAGGAATTATTTAAGTCTAATTAAATCGACTTATAAATAAGTTTTATAAATTAATTATATAGTGTTGATTTTA
The DNA here is from genome assembly GCA_025667525.1 of Glebionis coronaria. Taxonomy (NCBI): domain Eukaryota; kingdom Viridiplantae; phylum Streptophyta; class Magnoliopsida; order Asterales; family Asteraceae; genus Glebionis; species Glebionis coronaria. The sequence goes on from CM046874.1 coordinate 179,644,965, forward strand.
TTAATTTAATTAGTAAAATTAATTGATTTTATTTTATCCCGTTTAATTATTTATAAACATGTGATTTATTTTATAATTTCAAGAAAACTAATTTAGAAATCTTTCTATTTTAGGAAACTTTCTATTTATAACAGGTTACTATTTATATTAATATCGTGAATATTAGAACACAGTATAATACACAATAACCAGAAATACAAGGTATATACTAATCAGTAAACATTTAAAGAAGAGTCGGGTTTATCAGAAATACACCAGATAATCAGATTATACATAAACTGTAATACAAGAATAAAATAAACTAAACTAAGAACATATGATAATCCGTAATAGTAAACAGTAATTAGTTAACTCATTCGCGTTCGTTATGTATGTAGTAACCGTGAAGTCGGAGTAGATCTTTCAGCTTTTATCCTTATCTCATTACTGGACACGAGGTACGGATTTCCCGTCCTTTCAGTAAGGACTTCCTTTCTATGCATGATTAGGATTCCCCGTCTACAGCCAAATGTTTTCCCTAGTATATTTTATAAATTATCAGAAATTATTTTAATAACTAAGGTATTGCCTGAGCCTTATATGCAAGCATGACCAGCTAGTTGTACTAGTTACGGAGGTACAATAACCATGACACTTGAGGCACCGGTGTCATGACTCACCTATAGGAGAGTGATATCCTACAGCATCCCATTCATCTAAGCTTGTCCATTTTATCAGTATTATTAGTGGGGCGTATGGATGCATCCTAGGCTTTCAGTTTACAATTCATCAGGTGATTGTGGTGTGTGCTCTACACCCTTCACATTGGAGTTGATCCCTCCACCAGCACATTTATTTAGAGGTCACCCCTCTACAGCATGACGAGGTCACCCTTCCAGTTATTCATGCAACGGTTGTTTCAACACACGACCTATATAAGCTCTTGGCAATTTAAATACATAAAATGCATGTTTTCATATTTAACAAATAACAGTTTAGCCTTATTATTTATAAATCAGACTTATCAGATTATACACAGATTTCCACTGCAACTTTACTTACCGGTCTTATAGCTTTAGTATTTTATCATGTGCTTCATTTTAGTATTTCTTATCATGGTTTGTATCCGTCCACGGAGCGTTATGCTCAGCCGTAGTTCCTTTCATGTTTAATCGGCAGGTACATCAGGACGCTCTTAGGATTCTGAGAGCATGTGCATTGAATGGAAGCTATCTAGACTTCTTACTTTATGCACTTCTTACATTATTCTGCTTAAAGTAAGAAGTCTGGATAGCCACTGGCCTAGTGCCAGTTGCTACTGCTTGTGTAGTGGTTCCTGTTGTCCCATAAATATGTAATGATTAAACAAGAAAAGTAGATAGAAGATAGATGAAATCTAGAGAGAGAAAGTAGAGAGACAAAAGAGAGAGAATGGTTGGAAACTTGGTGAATATTAGATTAGAGAGAGTGAATAGAAATGAGCCAACTTCCTCTGAACATGCTAGGAGGAGGGTATATATAGTCCACCCACATGCGGGCTTGTACGGCTATATATTAATGGGTCGGGCTTTCCTTTGTAGGATTTAGTTACTTTTGAATGAACTTTAGCCTAACGTTAAGCCCGTAAAACACGACTAATCTACTACCTATTACAAAGTTCTAAAATACGATACATAATAAACATATGACCAAACATTCTTGTTTGACTCAATATTTTGAGGCTAACAATCTCCCCCAATGAGAGGTCATTACCCTTTGTCATTTAGAGATTTGTAGAGATTAGTAATCTCTCCATAAATGAGTCTTGAACGTGTAATAGTAGTCTTGCTCCTTCATGCTGTGATCTTTGAGCCTTTGTCATTGTCTTTAGACTTTGTCTTTAATCTTGAGATCTTCAAATCATCCTTGACTTGTCTTTGCCATCTTGCGATCTTGTGTCTTTATACATATGCTCATACTATTAATTGTTGAATATGTCTTTAGGCATGAGTAATGTGGTTTTGAATCTTTGACTTTGTTGAGTACACTGTAACGCCACCTTCTCGAGACAAAACATAGACACGGACTGAATGGCTTTGACATTACTCCTAAATCGGTAGCGTTTTACCTCCGGTCGGTGAAGATCGTTATACGATAATAAATACCGTACCTGTGATTAGGTAGATTCAATTAAGAATCTCCTTGACAGGGTTTCGCGGCTATACTAGCCGTTCTCTTTACTCGACCGTCTCAAAGCAAGACTTCGAACATAAAGAGTGAATCAATTGGATAAATATCCGCTTGATTAAAGTCGCCAATTCAAATTCCTGGAACAAGTTTGATTCATAAAAAAATCTTACCATTGTTGCTTTCCAGTTGACACAAGCTTGATTCATAATAATCTCGCAAGTCACCTACCGTAGCGTTGTTTGATGTTGACGCTAGAAGGATTTCCATTCGTCACTGTGACTATTAATGAATAACTCTGAATGTTCTGGCAAGACCATAAAGATATTGCGTAGAAACCTGAAAAGAGTTTGAGTCAATTCAGAATCAAACCACTGTTGCTTTTCAGTTTTACATATGTTCAATTCATAACAAACCTTACACATGACCTACCGCAGTGATGTTTAATGTTAACACTGGAAGGTTTCCACTCATCATTGTGAATACTAAGTAGTATCACTCTGAGTGTTCTATCAATATCGCAAGGATATAGCGTAGGACTCTCTTCTTTGTCATTCCGTGTGTCCTAACGAGATTTGATTGATCTCTTGGCTCTAGACTCGATTTGTGCACTTTTAGTGGTCGGAGGCTGGAGCAGATGCCACCTATTCAATATCAACTATCTCGGAGTGAGAAACTCAATAGAAGTCATGTTGATCTTCGTGACAATAAAACAAACTTTTTTTGAGAGAAGCCTGAGTAGCTAGGTAAGGATTGTGCATTACATCACTAGGTCCATGATGTGTTGACCCAGTTTCTGCCTAAGTTGTATGGAAGGCTTCTTTCTTTAAACCCTTTATCCTTTCATTTCTTTTTCATTCTTCAACCCCTTCAATGCTTACTAAGACATCATTACTAGCACCTTGTTGTGATTGTTCCAGTGCTAGCTTCAGTACTTAGTTGGCATTCAGCTACGTTTACATTTTGACTCCATCTTTCCTAAGGACTTCTAATAATCTATTGGATTGTCCCTGGGAAGACCCCTCCGGTTCCTAACCACCCTTTTGACACCAATAACGTCATGGATTAAAGATGTTGTGGGTATGAGATCGTAACCATAAAACCACTTCAAAAAGTCTAACAAGGTGTTTGAAAAACAGTTAACACCTTGATAGTTTTGTCATTTCAGAAATGCTCCCCCTTCACATGTGCATCGATAATCAAAAGTGTTTCGCATATGTAGGTAAGAGTTAAAGTGCTTGAGTCTTGCAAAATAGATCACATTTTAATCACATTTTCTCCCCTATCTCTAATATATAAAATCTTTTGATAATTAGAGATACCAAATTTGATTAAAATATATCGTGAAAAATAGTCTTGAATATTTTTGGAAGAAGAATGTGTTAAACATTGCAAGAGTTTTGAAAGCTCCCCCTCAAAAATTGATCCAATTGGATTGTCATTACGAGAATATGATTCACATTTCGCTTCTTGAGGATGGGAGTTGTTGAACACACAATTTTTGAAAGATTTTGAATAATCATTGAAAAATTCTTGAAAAATTGTGTTCAACGCTTTTTGAAAAACTCTATTTCTTTTTGGCAAAGAGGTTTTTCTAATGCATAAACTTGAGTTAATAGACTTTGAATGTCTTGACAAATCTACTCAAGTGTAAGAAGATTTCTCTTCTTTTGCTAAGGGTAAGTGAACTAAATCGTACAGTCCCCCATGAAAATAGATCCGGGTTGCAATCTGAAAGTGATTACAAGCCATTGTGTTGAGTTCAAAACATTGAATGTTTTGTGATAAGCTCAACCCGTGATAGATTGGTATTCCCGTTGTTAGGAGAAGTTATCGTTAAAGATACACTTTCCTTTATTTGAAGTTCGAGTTACAGTCTGAAATTTAACTGTAAGTCGTTTCATGAGCTTAAAAACTTGGAATGTTTTTTATGAGAGCTCATGACCGAGAAAATTATTTTCCCGTTGTTAAGGATAAGTTATCATTCGTGATCAACTTTCCTTTCTTTGAGGCACGAGTCACAGTCTGAGATAATTGTAAATCATTGAAATGACATGTTTTGAAAAATATTTACAAGTTTCATTCGAGCTTTATGTACACACCCGTGTCATTATTGAGCGACATTTCTAGGTGCGTCCATATTATTGATACTTAAAGACATGTCGAGAAGAATATTTTTAGATTTTCAAGATTTTTTCATTTTTTATTTTGTTTTTCTATTTTTCAAGTAATCCAAAATAGACTTTTGTACAGCAGAAGAAGGTGATATCGAATGTACAAAATTGGAACCCTTTGAGGAAGAAGAAGTGGGTTCAAAATCCGCTATTGTACCTGCAATAACAGAAGAAGAGTTCGCACAAATACTAGTGTTAGCAGTAACAAATTCCTTGTCTACGGCCAAAAGATTCGCATTCGTGCTAGCACAGGTTTCATCACTCTTGTCTATTGGAATCCACTGAAGACCAACTTCTGTGAAGATCCGACCCGTTGGTTTCCACTGAAGACTATATTTAGGAGTAGTTTTATCTTGCACAACGGAAGACTTCTTTGGAGATAAACTATGTCCTTTTTGAATCCACGTTTCAGATTTGGTGTGGTTGATTTTCTTTGCGACGGGTTTGTATCTCCTTCTTGTCTTATGGGATTCTGTGTTTGATCTCCGTTCAAAAGAACGAGATATGACCTCATAGAGGTATTGCAGAATTCAATGGTCATGATTTCCATTGTGAATGCCCTTTTTGCAAGTGGGGCATACGGGGAATTTGGGATTCACAAAAGTCCTTGTTTCCTAGGTTTTCCAAATCGTTCAGGCGTAGTGTTTAAAACATGACTATTCATGGATGGTTTCCAATTCCTAGGTTGCTAGTAAGGGATCCTAGGTTTTGGTTGACTACCATTTGGAGTGTGTTGAACTCTAGTGGGATTTGGTGTACTAGGTTTTGAATACACAGTGTTTTCTATCGAATCCATTGGATCGTTAGACTCAATGGTTTACACCATTTATCTAGGTTGTCAATTGTATATGTGATGAACACAACGGAATAATACAATTGACAAGAACAAGATGTTTAACAAAGATGAATAATTCCCAAAGGGTTTGTATTATTGATGAACACAAACCACTCTAGGCATTTTTACAATGAATCCCATGCCTAGAGATCAAAGACTCTTTAGGTTACATTGTAGTAGTATGAATGAATGAATAAACCTACGGTCTGGTGGTTCCTTTTATGACATAAGGAAACACGATCTACATGGAAACTAAATAAGATAATAATGACTAAATCAAAACAGAAATATTCATACTTATCATGTTCGAACCAAATCTCCATCTTTTAATATATGGCAGGGGAAATATTCTAGCAGTGGAAAGTCACATAGAAGGGGGAACTTTCTTGTATTTTGTCCACCAGCTTGAAGTTTCTCCTAATGCCATATTTGGTCCTCAAAGTTTCCATGGTGATTTGACTCATCAACTTTTGACCCAACAATCTTCCCCTAGTTGATGATGTCAAAACACTTCCCCTTAAGCATACAACATCAAAGATCAATATGCTGCACATTCTTTGTAAACATTCCCCTTTTTGACATGATCAAATAGGGGTCTTGTAAGTGAGCAACCTTGATTTTTAATTACTACTAATTAATACCATACTTCTAACACAAGCATTCCACTTTTCAGAATACCCTCCATGAAGCACATAGGCACTAGTTCCTAATAAAAAATGATTTTGAGCTATAGTTACTCGCAGTAGTTGTAGTAATATCAAGGAGCAGTAGCAAAAATCTTCACTTCAATGTCATATGTGAATGACTAACACTTTAGCTTCCCCTTAAATTGTGCTAGTCATTTATGAATCTTCTAATTCAGTAGGCTATGTATAATGATCATGAAGAAAAATAAGTATAACAATCTTGATGCTGAAGTAGAATAACCCAACCTCATGTTCCATGTCTTGTACTAACCATGTGGACTCCAAAACTCATGGATATAATGAGTAGGCTCCAAAACTCACGGCTATAATAAGTAGAAACCTCGTGATAAAAAGAATCCTCACCCCTGTAATTGAGACACATAAAATAGCGAATACTAGCATAGAGCGTCTAAAGAATGATCTCGTACCTAACTACCTTTTTATCAAGTCTTTATCACAACTTAAAAACACCTACAAATTATCTTCAAAGTTGTATGCAATCCAATTCAAAAGATATGATAGAACACAAACCCGCGAAAATCTACATCGAACGTCAATATCATCACAAACATTCTTTTTCATAATCATGAAAATAAATCTAGCCTGTAACACCTGGTAATTTTCCCTACTTTGTAAAATGACTATTTTACCCTTTGACTTTTTATTTAGTCAACTGTGTGATTTAACTGTGTTGGAACCGGGAAGTTATCCCGCATTTTCTGAAAAACTGTTTGCTGACGAATAATGGCCTGACTCTGAGCTCAGTCATTATTCTGAACATTTTTTTGTGAACCTGACCAAAGTGCTGAGACGGTCATTTAATTGACGATAATCCATGAGATTATTCGTTATCTGTGAATTATGTGCTTAACTGTTTAGTTTTTAACAGCGTGATCGTATTTTCTTGAGCAGCGTATTTAAATATTTCTGTATATGTTTATATATGCATGTATTTTAATATTTTTGCTATTTATAGTAATAAATCGTATTTATTGTGAATATTTAATTAACGTATCGCGTTTTCGTATTTTACGTCGTTTTTACGTTTAACCGTCGTTAGCGTGCATAAAATACTTTACCAATTATAAAATGTCAGTTTTCGTCGAAAAATCGTAAATTTAATATATTTCGTCAAATTTTAAGTTTTACGTAATTTTTAACCTAACTATATACTTTTTGATATTTACCTAAAACTAACTAACCTTTTTACCTTAAACCTTTTAACTAGTTACCATAGTAAAATTTTTGAATAATTTACCCCCATTGGGACCCCCATAACCGGCCAAAACATGCACATGGTGCATGGCCTTACACTTTGCCATTTTGAGCTTAAGGTTATAAACCTTACACCCTTTAACTTATTAACCAAAACACTTCCATTATTCACTTACACACTCATTTCACCTCAAACAAAAAAACACACATCTCTTCCTTTCTCTCTCAAAACACACGGCACAAACAAACCTACACATTCCACCATTGTTGATTTTTAAAAGCTTCATTTTACCAAGAATTAACACAAAACAAAATCACCCTAGAGCTTGTATAAGCATAAAGAAGAATGTTCTTTCTTGGTTTGATGATTTGAGTAGTTTTGGGGTTGAAGTTTTGAGTAGAGTTCTTGTTGATTATTAGTGGGTTATATTGTAGATCGGGTCGTTGTGGTTACGTAGAATCGTTACACAAGGTTACTTCTTAAACCTTTTTCATCTTTCATTTTTCATGCATAATCTTTGTAGATCTATGCATGCATGTTACTCATCAAGTATTTTCATGAAATAAAATGATAAAAATTATTTTTGGTCATGAAATATTTTAAGATTTGTGGAAATTAAGTGTGGATCTATTAGATCCATACATGAAAATGGGTTAATTGAAAGATTTGTGAAAAATATAAGTATGTATATTTTGGATTTGTAAACTTGAGGAAAAATCTTTGATTTTGTTGATGTTTATGAAAAATTAGAAGGAACTAGTAGTGTTACTACTAGTGGTTACGCTTGAAAATGGTCGAAAACGAGTTTTTACGGAAAACATACAATCTGTCCGACTTCTGTAAGAGGTGCAGAGAGTCGTAAAAATTGTTTTGACACTAGTTTACTACGATATTATGAAAATATAAGTTAATACCTTCGTTTCGATATATTATGGGCTAAAACGGAGCTAAAATGAGTAAGTTGTGGTCGTTTAAATTTCGTTGTCGGAAAACTTAATTTTTGGAGAACAACACTATAAGTGGTTGCTGTCCAGATTTTTAAAGTGGTCGAAACGACATTTTCGAGTTAAACGGAGTTGTTTTAAGTGTTGAAATGGTTACTAAATGGTATGTATGTATGTTGGACTTGTTTTGTAAAAGCGTATTAACTCGAAATGTGAATACTTGTTATACTATTGAAAGTTTGAACGTTAGAAGTGGAAATTGTTACTATTGTGAAAAATGACTTGTTGAATTGTTGGCGATTGAGAAATTGTAGAAAATAGGGGTTTTAGGACGAGATTTGAGTATTTACTAAAAATGGCAAATTTTTATGTGACGCCGAAAGGCTGCCGAATTTTCGTTAGAATTCACGTAGGAAAATTTGTTAAGATAAATTTTGGTAAATTAAAATTTACGCCGAAAGGCTGTCGAAATTTCGTCGAGTCAAAAATAAATATTTTTGCCTAGGTATATATATACTATAATGTTTATAACGATGTAACATTTACAAGTCACGATTTTAACAACAAAATATATACTTGATTGATGAGTAACGTACGTGATGAACTATTGTGACTTATTTGCTAGCGCCTAAAATATAGTATTATATTTAGGTTGTTGCTAGAGTTGATCGCTACTATTTGATCTTACTTGTGCGGTTTGAATCGTTGCTTAAGGTGAGTTTATAGATCCCTATTAAACTGTTTTGCATGTTTAATGTTTTGGGATGTGATAAATGCTTTGATGACTTGCTTTTGGACGCAAGTAAAACTTGATTTCTGTGAACGCCTTGTGAACACTATTTATGAGATAGCTTAAGTTGCTGTAGCCATAGTCCCCACTATCGTGAATCGTTAGTTACTCTGCTGGAGTAAGCTCTTATGTTACGGATAGATCTATTGAGGGTTGACAACCTCCACTCGGGCATTTTGACGCCGGACGAGTGTGTACCATTTGTATGAACGGAGTCATCTTGGCTAGGTACTCCATTGGGGCAAAATTTATGTATGCAATCTATTGTATGCACTGGATCACTAGTTTCGATGTCACGAGCTTAGCTATCATAAATATTGTGAACACCCAATTTATCCTACACTTGGAACTATATCTCCTATAGTTGCATGTGTACATAAAATGAAATCTGAAATTGAACTGCTAAGAATTTTTACTTGAAACCTATAATCTCACCAACTTTATGTTGACCCAATTTAGCATTTATCTCAGGTAATTGATGATGAGTTGTATCTGTTGTGTGAAGTACTTGGAGTCCGCATGCATTTCTTGGCTATCTTCGGACATTTATTTACTTATGCTTTTAAACTATTATCTCGTTGATGTTTAAAACTTTTACATTCCGCTGCACTATCTTTTGAAACTGAGACCTTTTGTACTGTGATGCTTTTAATTTAAATTCAATGAGGTATTTTTATAAAACGTCTCATTTAGAGTCGTTCTCTTGTACCTTGAACTATGATACAATGACGTAACAGCCCCCGAGCTTCACCGCTTCCGCATATCACATTTTGGGGTGTTACAGAATTGGTAATCAGAGCCTTGGTTATAGAGAACTAGGTTTGCATCTTAGGCCTAGACTATAACCGATGTGGCTACTTGTTACTCTGTATATATATGTGTACTACGTAATGTATTACGTAGGATAACACTATAAGTAATATGTAATATATATTATGTAAGACGTAATATGTATTATATACATATGCATTTCGTTGATTTGCACACTTTAATTTCTATACATGATTATTTCATGCATACCCTACAACTGCTTTAATATGCATTTTGGTTGTTGTAGGATATGTCATCACATACTATCACGTATCATTTCGATTACATCTATAGTCTGATTTTATTCCAATCACCATTTTCGGTGTTATTTTTAGTTTGTTTTGATCTTTGGTATTTAATCGAAACTCTTATTTTATGACTATGTACTCGATATTTTGATTATGAATGGGAATTTAACTTTATGACCTTGACCAGTGACTATCCTCTTTATGTTGTTGTACTGTTAAATTCTGCATTCTATTTTAGCATATGAAATATATAACGTGTATATTCATGCTTGAACCTTAATTGCATTGTTGTCTTAACGCAGAGAAACAATGGTGAACACACGTAACGGAATGACTGACGCTCAATTGGAAGCACTGATTACGCAACGAGTGACTGCTGCACTGGCAAACGTTCAAGCTAACAACAACGTGAACGAAGCACCACCGAACAATGTTGACAATCGACCTCCTAAGCTGTGTACTTACAAGGACTTTAAAAGCTGTGACCCTTTGACTTTTAATGGTACTAAAGGAGCTGTCGGATTAGCTCGTTGGGTCGAAAAGATGGAAGCTGTGTTCCGTGTTAGTGGATGTGCTGTTGAGAACCAAGTGACTTATTCTACTTGTACTTTAGCTGCTGGAGCGTTGACATGGTGGAACACCCATGTGCAGACGGCTGGAGCCGAGGAGGCGTATGGAATGAGTTGGGAGGAACTTAAGAAGTTTTTCCTAAGGAGTACTGTCCTCGTAATGAGATTCAAAAAATGGAAATCGAATTGTAGAACTTGACTTTGAAGAACAATGACATTGGTACGTACACTAGGAGGTTTCAAGAATTGTGTTTGCTATGTCCTGGAATGGTTCCGGATGAAGAGAAGAAGGTTGAACGCTATATTTGGGGTTTACCGGGTAGAGTTCAAGGGAATGTGACATCGTCTGGACCGATAAAAGTTAGTGATGCTATAAGGATGGCTCACAGTCTGATGGACCAAGTTGTTCGAGAAACTGCTGGGAATGCCGCTGACAACAAGAGAAAGTGGGGTAATAACCAAAGGAACAACCATGGGAACTATCCGAATAAGAGGCAAGACACTGTGAAAGCGTACACTGCTGGTACTGGGGAAAAGGGAGTGTACAATGGGACGTTACCTCTGTGCAATCGATGCAAGCGTCACCATAATGGACAATGCAATGTACAGTGTCACAACTGCAAGAAAACTGGACACATTGCTAGGGATTGTAAGTCACCACCCAACACGAAAGCCAACGTCACTTGCTTTGAATGTCAGCAAAAGGGACACTACAGCAATGAGTGCCCAAAGAAAAAGAACAAGGACAAGGACCAAGGAAAGAATGCTAAAGCTGGGGAAGCTCGTGGAAGGGTCTATGTGATAGGAGGAGGAGAAGCGCAACAAAACCCCGACGTTGTGACGGGTACGTTTCTTCTCAATGGTCGTTATGCTTCTATTTTATTTGATACTGGAGCCGATAGGAGTTTTGTGTCGACTGCTTTTAGTGTTTTACTTGATGTGACCCCTTCGCCCTTAGACACTAAGTACACTATTGAGTTAGCTAATGGGAAGTTGATAGAAGCCGACACTATACTTCGTGGATGCACTTTAAATCTTCTAGGTCATCCTTTCGTAATAGACCTTATGCCTGTTGAGTTAGGGAGTTTTGACGTGATTGTCGGAATGGATTGGTTGTCAAGATATCGTGCTACGATTGTATGTGACGAGAAGATCGTTCGTTTACCATTTGGTGATGAAGTTTTGGAGGTACAAGGGGATACAAGTGACGGAAAAGGGAAGTCACGACTGAACATTATCTCGCGTGTCAAGGCTCAGAAGTTGTTGTCGGAAGGTTGCCATGTATTTTTAGCCTGTGTTACTAAAAAGCAGACGGAAGAGAAACGGTTGGAAGATGTACCTATCGTACAGGATTTTCCGGGAGTCTTTCATGAAGATTTTCCTGGATTACCGCCGGCTAGACAAGTTGAATTCCAGATCGATTTAATACCGGGAGCTGCACCTGTTGCTCGAGCGCCTTACCGTTTAGCACCGTCGGAATTGCAAGAACTAGCGACGCAACTACAAGAATTGACTGATAAAGGATTCATAAGACCGAGTTCTTCACCCTGGGGAGCTCCAGTCTTATTTGTAAAGAAGAAGGATGGGAGTTTTCGGATGTGTATCGACTATCGTGAGTTGAACAAACTTACCATCAAGAACCGTTGCCCGTTACCTAGGATCGATGATCTGTTTGATCAGTTGCAAGGATCGAGCGTTTACTCGAAGATTGACCTTAGGTCTGGTTATCACCAATTGAGAGTCCGTGAGGAAGACGTTGCAAAGACTACTTTTAGAACTAGGTATGGACACTATGAGTTCCAAGTGATGCCATTCGGTTTGACAAACGCACCTGCTGTGTTTATGGACCTCATGAACCGGGTGTGTAAACCGTATTTGGACAAGTTTGTCATTGTGTTCATCGATGACATACTGATTTACTCAAGGAATGAGAAAGAACATGAGGAACATCTTAAGATAATATTGGAATTACTTAAGAAGGAGGAATTGTACGCTAAGTTCTCGAAGTGTGATTTTTGGCTGCCAAGAGTACAATTTCTAGGTCACGTTATAGATAGCAAGGGGATTCATGTTGAATCAATTAGGGAGTGGACTGCTCCTACGACACCGACTGAAATTCGCCAATTCTTAGGACTCGCCGGATATTACCGAAGATTCATCGAGGGATTCTCGAAGATCGCGAAACCATTGACGAAGTTGACTCAAAAGAAGGTGAAATACGAATGGGGAGATAAGGAGGAATTAGCATTCCAGAAGTTGAAACAAATGTTGTGTAGTGTGCCTATTCTATCGTTACCCGAAGGATCGGAAGACTTTGTGGTCTACTGTGATGCATCAACAAAAGGATTGGGAGCTGTGTTGATGCAGAGGAAGAAAGTCATCGCTTACGCGTCACGACAATTGAAAACGCATGAGAAAAATTATACTACGCACGACTTGGAGCTAGGAGCGGTAGTATTTGCCTTGAAATTGTGGAGACACTACTTGTATGGAACCAAGTGTGTCGTCTATACCGATCACAAGAGTTTACAACATATTCTTGATCAGAAGGAACTGAACATGAGACAACGTCGATGGATCGAGTTTCTCAGCGATTATGACTGTGAAATCCATTACCACCATGGGAAGGCCAATGTAGTGGCGGATGCGCTAAGTAGAAAGGAACAACTGGTGACACGTAGAGTTAGATCGTTAGCTATGGTTATCAATTCGAACTTACCTGTGCAAATTCGTGAAGCACAAACCGAAGCTCTTAAGCCTGAACATGTTGAAGATGAGAAACTAGGAGGAATGGTTACAAAGAAATTGGAGACTAGCAATAATGGAACGCTATGTCTGAATGGTAGAAGTTGGTTACCACGGTTTGGAGGACTAAGGGACGTGATTATGCACGATTCGCATAAATCTAAGTATTCGATTCACCCAGGATCTAACAAAATGTATCAGGATATGAAGAAGCTATATTGGTGGCCAAATATGAAAGCTGAAATTGCTACATATGTAGGGAAGTGCCTGACTTGTGCTAGGGTGAAAACAGAACACCAAAAACCATCTGGATTGTTGGTTCAACCTGTAATTCCTATGTGGAAATGGGAAAATATAACCATGGACTTCATAACTAAGCTGCCTTAAACGACCAACAGATATGACACAATTTGGGTAATTGTGGATCGATTTACGAAATCTGCACACTTTTTAGCTATGAAGGAAGATGATTCAATGGATAAGCTTACGAGACTTTATCTGAAGGAAATAGTCGCAAAACATGGGATACCGATCTCGATAATTTCTGATAGAGATGGTAGATTTACCTCGGAATTCTGGAAATCACTTCAGAAAGCGTTGGGTACGCAATTGGACATGAGTACTGCTTATCACCCGCAGACTGACGGACAGAGTGAGAGAACTATTCAAACGCTGGAGGACATGTTGCGTGCTTGTGTGATTGACTTTGGAAAGCAATGGGACAGACATTTGCCGCTAGTAGAATTCTCTTACAACAATAGTTATCATACCAGTATTAAGGCTGCACCGTTTGAAGCGTTGTATGGTCGTAAATGTCGCTCTCCAGTGTGTTGGAGTGAGGTTGGAGATAGTCAACTCACTGGCCCTGAACTCATCCGTAAAACGACTGAGAAGATTGTTCAAATCAAGAGCCACATTCAAGCAGCCCGTGATCGTCAGAAGAGTTACGCCGATGTTCGACGTAAGCCTCTCGAATTTCAAGTGGGAGACAAAGTGATGCTAAAAGTATCGCCTTGGAAAGGTGTGGTACGTTTGGCAAGCGAGGAAAGCTGAACCCCCGTTATATTGGACCTTTCAAAATTCTGGCAAAGGTCGGAACTGTAACCTATCGTCTCGAATTACCGCAAGCGTTGAGCCGCGTACACAACACTTTTCGTGTGTCGAACTTGAAGAAGTGCCTGTCTGATGAAACACTCGTTATACCATTGGAGGAACTCTGAATCGACGACAAGATGCAATTTGTCGAGGAACCTGTTGAAATCATGGACCGTGAGGTCAAACGATTGAAACAGAGTCGTATTCCTATCATCAAGGTGAGGTGGAATTCTAAACGTGGACTTGAATTCACTTGGGAGCGTGATGATCAATTTCGCAAGAAATATCCGCAACTCTTTGACAATTCTAGAAACCGTGACACTCCTAAGATTTGAGGACAAAGCTTCTCTATCAAGGGGATGATGTAACACCTGGTAATTTTCCCTACTTTGTAAAATGACTATTTTACCCTTTGACTTTTTATTTAGTCAACTGTGTGATTTAACTGTGTTGGAACCAGGAAGTTATCCCGCGTTTTCTAAAAAACTGTTTGCTGACGAATAATGGCCTGACTCTGAGCTCAGTCATTATTCTGAACATTTTTTTGTGAACCTGACCAAAGTGCTGAGACAGTCAATGAATTGACGATAATCCATGAGATTATTCGTTATCTGTGAATTATGTGCTTAACTGTTTAGTTTTTAACAATGTGATCGTATTTTCTTGAGCAGCGTATTTAAATATTTCTGTATATGTTTATATATGCCTGTATTTTAATATTTTTTCTATTTATAGTAATAAATCGTATTTACTGTGAATATTTAATTAACGTATCGCGTTTTCGTATTTTACGTCGTTTTTACGTTTAACCGTCGTTAGCGTGCATAAAATACTTTACCAATTATAAAATGTCAGTTTTCGTCGAAAAATCGTAAATTTAATATATTTCGTCAAATTTTTAAGTTTTACGTAATTTTTAACCTAACTATATACTTTTTGATATTTACCTAAAACTAACTAACCTTTTTACCTTAAATCTTTTAACTAGTTACCATAGTAAAAATTTTGAATAATTTACCCCCATTCGGACCCCATAAACGGCCAAAACATGCACATGGTGCATGGCCTTACACTTTGCCATTTTGAGCTTAAGGTTATAAACCTTACACCCTTTAACTTATTAACCAAAACACTTCCATTATTCACTTACACACTCATTTCACCTCAAACAAAAAAACACACATCTCTTCCTTTCTCTCTCAAAACACACGG
This sequence comes from Glebionis coronaria, assembly GCA_025667525.1. Taxonomy (NCBI): domain Eukaryota; kingdom Viridiplantae; phylum Streptophyta; class Magnoliopsida; order Asterales; family Asteraceae; genus Glebionis; species Glebionis coronaria. The sequence continues at coordinate 179,660,434 of CM046874.1, forward strand.
CACAAACACACCTACACATTCCACCATTGTTGATTTTTAAAAGCTTCATTTTACCAAGAATTAACACAAAACAAAATCACCCTAGAGCTTGTATAAGCATAAAGAAGAATGGTCTTTCTTGGTTTGATGATTTGAGTAGTTTTTGGGTTGAAGTTTTGAGTAGAGTTCTTGTTGATTATTAGTGGGTTATATTGTAGATCGGGTCGTTGTGGTTACGTAGAATCGTTACACAAGGTTACTTCTTAAACCTTTTTCATCTTTTCATTTTCCATGCATAATCTTTGTAGATCTATGCATGCATGTTACTCATCAAGTATTTTCATGAAATAAAATGATAAAAATTATTTTTGGTCATGAAATATTTTAAGATTTGTGGAAATTAAGTGTGGATCTATTAGATCCATACATGAAAATGGGTTAATTGAAAGATTTGTGAAAAATATAAGTATGTATATTTTGGATTTGTAAACTTGAGGAAAAATCTTTGATTTTGTTGATGTTTATGAAAAATTAGAAGGAACTAGTAGTGTTACTACTAGTGGTTACGCTTGAAAATGGTCGAAAACGAGTTTTTACGGAAAACATACAATCTGTCCGACTTTTGTAAGAGGTGTAGAGAGTCGTAAAAATTGTTTTGACACTAGTTTAGTGCGATATTATGAAAATATAAGTTAATACCTTCGTTTCGATATATTATGGGCTAAAAACGGAGCTAAAATGAGTAAGTTGTGGTCGTTTAAATTTCGTTGTCGGAAAACTTAATTTTTGGAGAACAACACTATAAGTGGTTGCTGTCCAGATTTTTAAAGTGGTCGAAACGACATTTTCGAGTTAAACGGAGTTGTTATAAGTGTCGAAATGGTTACTAAATGGTATGTATGTATGTTGGACTTGTTTTGTAAAAGCGTATTAGCTCGAAATGTGAATACTTGTTATACTATTGAAAGTTTGAACGTTGGAAGTGAAAATTGTTACTATTGTGAAAAATGACTTGTTGAATTGTTGGCGATTGAGAAATTGTTGAAAATAGGGGTTTTAGGACGAGATTTGAGTATTTACTAAAAATGGCAAAATTTTATGTGATGCCGAAAGGCTGCCGAATTTTCGTTAGAATTCACGTAGGAAAATTTGTTAAGATAAATTTTGTTAAATTGAAATTTACGCCGAAAGGCTGTCGAAATTTCGTCGAGTCAAAAACAAATATTTTTGCCTAAGTATATATATACTATAATGTTTATAACGATGTAACATTTACAAGTCACGATTTTAACAACAAAATATATACTTGATTGATGAGTAACGTACGTGATGAACTATTGTGACTTATTTGCTAGCGCCTAAACTATAGTATTATATTTAGGTTGTTGCTAGAGTTGATCGCTACTATTTGATCTTACTTGTGCGGTTTGAATCGTTGCTTAAGGTGAGTTTATAGATCCCTAGTAAACTGTTTTGCATGTTTAATGTTTTGGGATGTGATAAATGCTTTGATGACTTGCTTCTGGACGCAAGTAAAACTTGATTTCTGTGAACGCCTTGTGAACACTATTTATGAGATAGCTTAAGTTGCTGTAGCCATAGTCCCCACTATCGTGAATCGTTAGTTACTCTGCTGGAGTAAGCTCTTATGTTACGGATAGATCTATTGAGGGTTGACAACCTCCACTCGGGCATTCTGACGCCGGACGAGTGTGTACCATTTGTATGAACGGAGTCATCTTGGCTAGGTACTCCATTGGGGAAAAATTTATGTATGCAATCTATTGTATGCACTGGATCACTAGTTTCGATGTCACGAGCTTAGCTATCATAAATATTGTGAACACCCAATTTATCCTACACTTGGCACTATATCTCCTATAGTTACATGTGTACATGAAATGAAATCTGAAATTGAACTGCTAAGAATTTTTACTTGAAACCTATATTCTCACCAACTTTATGTTGACCAAATTTAGTATTTATCTCAGGTAATTGATGATGAGTTGTATCTGTTGTGTGAAGTACTTGGAGTCCGCATGCATTTCTTGGCTATCTTCGGACATTTATTTACTTATGCTTTTGAACTATTATCTCGTTGATGTTTAAAACTTTTACATTCCGCTGCACTATCTTTTGAAACTGAGACCTTTTGTACTGTGATGCTTTTAATTTAAATTCAACGAGGTATTTTTATAAAACGTCTCATTTAGAGTCGTTCTCTTGTACCTTGAACTATGATACAATGACGTAACAGCCCCCGAGCTTCACCGCTTCCGCATATCACATTTTGGGGTGTTACAAAGCCTTTAACCGTTTAGACCAGTTGTTGTGAATAAACCAAACTCCATAACAATGTTTCCCCAAAAATCATATATGACAGCATGGGAAACTTTCAAAAACAGTGGCAATTCGTTAAAGAAAGCAGTAGGAACTCCTGAAGGCAAGGGGATCATAGCCGGGGGAACTTTTAATGAAAGCAGGGGGAACTTTTAATGAAAGCGGGGGGAACTTTTTCAAAAGCATGGGAACTTTTAATGCCACTGTTTTTGTTATTAACTGTGCCAAAGCCACATTCAATGGGAATGAATTTATAACAGGGGGATTAATAACAAAAACAGATGCATTTAAAAAATACCTACTGTGACCTTCTGAATAATGTCCCATTGCTTTATAATATGCACCAAGTACTGCATCACTTTTGTCTCATTCTCTGCTAACACCCACGTGAAACATATAATAAATAATCAATAGCCTTCTATAACCCCAAGCCTTCTCGTCTTTTTCACTTAGTTCTTTATCCGTGTGAACACAAAGTGCAAGAAGACTTCTTATTGCTGTCACAAATTCTTGTAAATGCCATCCCACGTGATAAAAAAACAGATGCAATCTCGTAGACAGATTTCAAATAATATAATCAAACCACTCACGTGAACTTGGCAATACTACTTTGAATAACGTTTCTCTTTTCTTTGGATAGTGACCAGACAAGTAAGACCTTTTGGTCCACATCTCCAATCAAACGTCCCCATATCCATTAAATATATGGTGCAATCACTTTCTTTGATAAACAATAATTGTTGGTAGCTGTAATCATCACGTGATACCACTAAGAAAGATACAATAATATACCATTCGATGTAACCCCATGTGATGATCATATAATGCTACGAATTCATCCTCACTTTAAACGCTTGGTGCAAACGTAACAGTATTCCAAACAGTGGAATTAATCGCCAACAAAAATCTATTATAGATCACAGCTTCAAACGATCACCAATATCTTTAGGGCTTTGAAGAAGCAACCCTCTCAATATACCCTAAAACCATAACTATCATCTTAGCAATAAAATATCACCAATCTAGGGTTCTTTAATCAAACCCTAATAATTCTTCACAGCAACAAAAACATCTTTTCTCCTAGATATCAAGAGCCACCCGCTCTGATACCAATTGTGGAATCCATTAGATCGTTAGACTCAATGGTTTACACCATTTATCTAGGTTGTCAATTGTACATGTGATGAACACAGCAGAATAATACAATTGACAAGAACTAGATGTTTAACAAAGATGAATAATTCCCAAAGGGTTTTTATTATTGATGAACACAAACAACTCTAAGCATTTATACATTGTATCCCATGCCTAAAGATCAAAGACTCTATAGGTTACATTGTAGTAGTATGAATGAATGAATAAACCTACGGTCTCGTGGTTCCTTTTATAACTTAAGGAAACCAGATTTATATGGAAACTAAATAAGATAATAATGACTAAATCAAAACAGAAATATTCATACTTATCATGTTCGGACCAAATCTCCATCTTTTAATATATGGCAGGGGAAATATTCTAGTAGTGGAAAGTCACATAGCAGGGGGAACTTTCTTGTATTTTGTCCACCTGCTTGAAGTTTCTCCTAATGCCATATTTGGTCCTCAAAGTTTCCATGGTGATTTGACTCATCAACTTTTGACCCAACATTTTCTTTCTGAATCTTCCCTTTTTGCTTAGCATCCTCTAGGTTGTTGGTACGAACTAAGTCATTTGAACCTACAGATTCCTTTGTGGACACAAATGTCACACGCTTAGGGGTATTCCTAGAAGTTCTAGGTGCATTCACATGGTTGGGTTTAGCAAAAGTGTGCTTTCTAAATGGAGGAACATAGTGTGATATGGATGGTTTTGGAACACTTGTTTGCACATCATCTTAGGGGGTAACCTAGATTTTACATGAGAAGAATTGAAGAAACGAGTCGGTTTTCCTAAGATAGATGGCTTTGGATCCTTGTAAGCATTGAGTTGTCGAACAACAGGTTTCACAACTTTAGGTTCCACAGTTTTTGCACCCATGTTGGCAACGAGTTTCTTTAACTCTTCTATCGTTATGTCCTTTTCTTGCAACTGAGCTTTCAAGTTTGTAATTTCCATACTCTTTTTGTTCATATTTCGACACAAGGCAGAAAGTTTTACTTGCAAAATTATTATCAGTTGGACCTTTTCTGATGTCTTTTTGCAAAGCAAGTTCAATAGAATGACAATGTTTTAAAGGAAATCAATATTGTATTGAAGTAACTCAAAATCCTTTTTATCAACATTTTCTTTATGTTTCGAAAGCTCAGTTTCAATCCATTCACACTCTTTGATCTTATCAAGATATTTGCATGCAACGTTAGAATATTCATCGATATCAGCACAAGATTGAAGAGTAACACACAAAATATCTTTGGAGAGACATTCTTCTAAGAGTAGATCATATTCATTTGAAAACTTTGATTTGTCATTTTGAAGCTCATCAATTTATTTTTCAAGAGACTCGACATATTTCAAATCATCAAACATTTCAGATCGAATGAATGTTTCAAATTCAAGAACAGTGGCTTTTATCGTTGCCGTATTCGGTATCAGAAGTTCTTTCACAAGAAAGGTTATATCGCGAGGAATCTCTTTTTTCCATTTATCATTTTGACGTTTTTTCCAATCGCTTTCAACAATTGATTGAACATTATCAATGTGATGTTTAAGAATACCAAGTGTTTTTCTACTTTTGCTTTTAGAAACATCAAGAGGCAAATAGTTGATATATTTAAAAAAGTTATATTTCTTAGTGGCAAAAAATTTCTTCCATTGAGTTCTTCTTTGTTTGCTTTCTAAAAACAATTCCTCACGAGACTTCTGTTTTTGTGTAGTGAAAAGACCATATAGACTATTCTCATAAGCATAATTATATGGTTTCACAAACTCTTTATTGACCGGTGATCTACTCTCCTCTTCCCAAAGGAATGTCTCATCATTAAGAAGAGGACATTCAGGATCGGTCCATTCGGACTCATCCATATAAAGGCGGGGGGTTCTCAGCTTGAGCTTGGGCAAGGTAATCAGGACTTGCAACGCTAGCTTGACCCTTAAACATCGACGGAGGTGTTATCATTCTTACGGTTTAAATAGAGTCATGCGCTTTATAAACAATTTTCTTCAAAAATTCGACTTGTTTTTCTAGTTCCGTTACTTTTTCAGTATCTTTTTCATGTCGACTTTTGAAATCTTGTTTTACCGTTTCAACCTCTTGTTTCTTAACATCAAGAATTTTAGCAGTCTCGGTGTTATCCATCGAAAGTTGTTGTTCAAGTTCGTTAACTTTGGTGGTAGCAACGTACGTTTTTTGACGTTCATCCATTAATAAAACATTAAATTGACGTTTCTCTTTGGTTAATAACCTAAGAGTTTTGTTGTATTTCTTTTCAAGATCGTCCTTTTGACTTTTAAACGCACTACCCTTGTAACCCTCAAGCTCTTTGGTCTTTTGAAGAAGCTCAGCTCTATAACTTTCAAGGGTCTCATTATATTTGATTAGAGCAGCTTTACATTCTTCAAAATTTTGAGTGAGCGTAACGTTTGCCTTCTTTAATTGCTTTGGACCTTTTTTAGTTTATGTGACATTTTTGTAAAGTGGCAATTAAATTAGCAAGCGCAATACGCTCCTCATCATCATACTCATTTGCATGTTGATAATTGGCAGACTCATTATTGCACGTGTCTGAGGGATCAGGTATGGTATTGCTATCAACCTTTTCCGTCATACATGTGTCAATAATAGGACTAGTTTTTCCGAATAAGGGTTTTATTCAGAATAGAAAGAACTTTCCGCATGGTGAAATCTTTCCGCATAGGCCCAATGTTCCGAATAGAGTATTTATTCCGCATAGGTCCAATGTTCCGAATAGACATCTTTCAGAATAGACATTTTTCCGAATAGAAACTTTTTCCGAATAAAAAACTTTCCGAATAGAAAACTTTCCGAATAGGACTTTCCGTATAGGATTCCGCATAGGGATTCCGCATAGGGATTCCGCATAGGGATTCCGCATAGGGTTTCCAAACACATTTCTTTCCGAATAGAAGTCTATTCGGAATTGACTGACTGAAAAAAAAAAATATAACAGACTCAACCAAACACCCAACTTCGACTCAACAAGACTGATTTTCGACTCAACCCTCAACCCACACCAAAAACTTGACTCGACATCCATTCTCACCCACAGACTCCCTCGACTCCCTCTCTCAACTCAAAACTATCTCTTGACATCCCACAAACATCTCACACCCTCGACACCCCACAATCCAACTCTACCAACCATTTCTCGGACTCCACTCCCTCACCTCTCGACCCTCATACATCTCTCGTCTCTCCCTCAACTCTTAACACTAAAACAAAACAAACCCTCACCCACATCAGACACCCTCCGACTCTCGACTCTCGAAGATCCATTTCGACTCAACAACAACCACAAAACACTCGCCTCCCTCACCTCGAACTCCCTCACCTATCGTCTAAAACAAACATCCTTTCATATCAAACCACCCACCCTCGCCCTACAGACTACCCAAATCGACTCCTACATAGACTCGAAGAAAAACAACTTTACCCATTTTTCACTCAAACAACTCTCGAACTTAAATAATCTCACGACTCATCTCATAATCACTCCACTCTCGACACACTAGACTCACATCCTAGACTCGTACACACATATCACTCGGACTCCAAAACCAAAAAGATCTCAGATTTGCTTCGTGTTTATACTTGCATACAGCTCGAAACACACAACATATCTTTTCATCATTGATCTTTTCTTGAAACAGCATCCAATTTTTATTTTCGAAAAAGAAGAAGAGATTTATAACAATTTTCTTATAATCCTATCTTGTTTCGATTTGTGTGACAGAAAGACACTACAGATGATAGAAGACTCGAGTTTATCACAGAAAGCATAAAATAAACCTACCTGAGACCAATTAATTGATCTTGAAGATTCGTACTTCAGGGTACATAGGATTTTGATGGGATTAGGCTCGGTGTTAATTGATTAAAGGGAGTCTAATTTGAGATTGGAGATGGGAATAGATTAGGGTTCTGTGTTTGAGATTGAGAGAGATAGGGAGACGCCGATTTGTGTGTTTGTGAGTGTATGGTTGAGAGAGAAAGAGTAAGTCAAAAGTGTATATTATCTAGGCGGAGAAAACAAAGAAGTAAGTGGGGCGGTGGAAAGAAGTTGATTGGGCCACGTGGGTGGTGATACAGGCCACGTTTTTTATAGACGGAGAAAACAAGATCAGCTTTGTTTATTATTTTAAGGGACGGAGAAAACAAAGTTTTCATCTGCCACGTTTTAAGGGACTGGGCCACGTGTGGGTACATGTTTTGAAGTAAAACATTACGTTTTTTTTTTGTTTTTTTTTAAAAAAGACGTTTTTATTTTCTTTTATTTTTGTATTTTATTTTCTTAGTTAAGTTAATTTTAAAAGTTAAGCTAATTTTTATATATTTATATATTTTAAAATTAATTTTTTTAGTTAAGTTTATTTTGGATATTTTGTCAATTGATATATTTGAATTTGGTTCCTCGTGTTGAGGCGGGTATTTTTCAAGTTAACGTGGAAAAATATTTGTCGGGATAAACGTTATTGTGGCCGGATTTCAAGAAAAACGTGATGAGTCAAAGTGACGAGCTTCATTTATATCATCCATCGAGGAATTTTAAGTGTTATTTACGGGTCTTTCGTTTTTTCACGAATTCTAAAATCCCGAAAACAACAACCTCCACGTCATTCTTAATCAATATTTAATGGATTCGTTCGATTCGACATGTCAAAAGGGAGAATCGCATTTAATGCAAAACAAAATTAGGAAAAGCGGCATCACTTCCTTTCAAATGCTCCAGTATCATTGTTAGAAATACGTTTTTACGTATATTAGAAGTATCGGTCACTCCACAATATGATTTATGTTGTAATAGCTCGTAGTTAGTAATTAGTTATTATTTGCTTATTAACTTAAGTAAGAACCGGTCCATGGGCTTGTCATGGACCGGCCCAAGTCCACTTATGACTTGGAACTATAAATACCCCTTTCCACTAAGGAAAGGGGTTGGTTGTTATCATTTCTTAATTTCCACTTAATAAAATACACATAGTTTCTCTCACTTTCTCTCTCTAACTTTCTCTCTCTAGAAATTAACAAACCCCTTCATAGATTCATTGATTATCAATATTCTACATTTGGTATCAGAGCTATGGGGTGATTTAAGGTGGTGATTTGTGTGGTTTTTTAGTTTTTGGTTGTATTAGTGTTCTTTAAGAAAAATCATCTTGATTCTTGGTGTTTTTGATGTTTTTGTGATTGGGATTAGTGGATAAGTATTAGTTGTTACTTATTTTAGTCGAAAGCACAAAACTTTTTGGGTTATTTGGTCAAAATCTGGGCTTAATCGTAAGTTTTACTGTTCTACTGTTCATCGGACAAAGTTTCTGTTCATACAGCAAAACTTCCGGATCAAGAAGTTCCGGATCAAGAAGTTCCGGATCAAGAAGTTCCGAGTCAAGGAGTTCCGAATCAAGAAACTTCCGAACCAAGAAGTTCCGAGTCAAGGAGTTCCGAATCAAGAAACTTCCGAACCAAGAACTTCCGGATCAAGAAGTTCCGGATCAAGAAACTTCCGAACCAAGAACTTCCGAGTCAAGAAGTTCCGGATCAAGCCAAAGTTCCGAACCAAGAACTTCCGAGTCAAGAAGTTCCGGATCAAGCCAAAGTTCCGGATCAAGAACTTCCGAACCAAGAAGTTCCGGATCAACCCAAAAGTTCCGAATCAAGGTAATCTTCCGAATCAACACAAAGTTCCGAATCAAGGTAATCTTCCGAATCAAACTTCCGAATCAACAAAAAGTTCCGAATCAAGGGTTATTTTGCTTGTTTTTTTCGACGATTTTTTAGAGGATTTAATCTTGGTTTCTTACAACAAAAACACAACACAATTCACAAGCTTTACTTCACTGCTCGATCAACCGATAATCTCTGTTTCTTTGAAGAAAAACAAAATGAATCCAAATTCAGTAATGCCTCAGATGACATCTCTTACGGATATATCAATCATAACGGGAACTGATAGCCGTCCACCGATGCTCATTAAAGAGGTGTTTGAGGCATGGCAAGGTCGAATGATGCAATATCTAAAGGGGAAACCGACATACGGAAGGCTTATGGTCAAATCGATTTTGAATGGTCCACTCGACTATGGTACCATTACGGTTGACAACGTGACTAGACCACGAGAATTTGAAGAACTCACTCCAGCCCAACAACTCGTTGCAGATGCAGATGAAAAAGCTCTTCAAACAATTCTCCAAGCACTTCCCCATGACATCTATAGGATGGTGAGTCAGTATACAGTGGCAAAGGATCTATGGGAACGTCTTAAGGTGTTGCTACAAGGCACGTCTCTCACCAAACAAGAAAGGGAGTGTCAGCTGTATGATTTGTTTGATAGATTCACCTACAACCCAGGGGAAACGCTCCACGATTATTACTTCAGATTCACCACACTTATGAATGATCTGAATGTATACAATCTTGTGATCGCACCATTCCAGGTTAACACCAAATTCTTGAATACTCTACCTCAAGCTGAATGGGGTGAGTACATTACTGATGTGAAGTTAACCCGGGATTTGCATAAGTGCAACTTAGATCAAATCTATGCCTTCCTTCAGCAGCATGAGAAGCATGTGATTATGCACCGTTCTCCTCGTGGTATGCACCCAGATTCTTTAGCATTGATGGCGAATCAACCAAGCTTGTCTCACAACAACACACCCTATATCTTGGGACATCAAGCTTATCATCAATCACCTTACATGACACCAGCCTTTCCCCAATACTCGATTCTACCACAACCACTCACCTCACATCATCAACAATATCGGTTCAATGCACCCTCACCACAGTATGCTTCACAACCTCATCCAGCAAATGTTGCACATTATGCTCAGCCATCATATTCTTCTTATCAAGAGAATGCAGCATATCCAACAAGCTACCCTGATCAAATGAGTCTTCCTTATACTGATTATGCAGCTCATCCAGATCAAGCACTATATTGTGATGATGAGGAAGTCCCAGTTCCTGTATTCCAACAAGGAGCTGACCCAGTTGAAGTGCTAACTACTATGTCTGCTTACCTCACAAGAACTTTAAGCAAACGAGGATTCAGAGGATCAGCTCCTACCAACAATCAGTTGAGGAATTCATCCAATTCTCGCCAACAAGCTACAATTGAGAATGGCAGAGTAATGGTTCAACCAATTCAGCCATATCAGGGGAGAACTTCCACATCAACCAATGTTCGCACCGCCAATCCTGCTCCTGCTCCAATGGTCAACAACCCTCCACGGGCTAATACAGGCAAGTTGAGAATGATTACATGCTACAACTGCAAGGAAGAGGGTCATATGTCCAGGGATTGTAAGAAACCCAAGAGGAGAAGGGATGGACAGTGGTTTGCAGAAAAGATCTATCTGGTAAATGCTCAGGCGCAAGGAAGGGAACTTGATGAAGAGGAGCTTGCATTTCTTGCTGACCCAGGGATTGCTGAACAAGACGTTGTCACTACGCAGAATGCAGCTTACCAAGCCGATGATCTTGATGCGTATGATTCCGATTGTGATGACTTTCAGACTGCAAAGGCTGCTTTCATGGCAACTTTCTCCAGCTTAGGGCCAGATAAGAAATCTGAGGTACTTATTAATAACACTGATAATGCCACTGATGCTAGTATTCAACCACATCAAGTTGGGCAAGAGAGAGCTAATTCGAATGAATCTTCGGTGGTGAGTCTTTCAAACGAGGAGACAAACAATGATAGCAATATCAATGTGAGTCCCCATACTTTGAGTGAATCACAACCGGGAACCAGTTCGCATATGCCAACTCCTGCTCAACAAGATTTGGTCATGGTTCCTGCTACACTACTTAGCCAAATGAATGCTGCACTCTTAGAAACCTTAGCTAAGAATAAGAATTTGTCTGAAGAGCTTGCTTTAAGCAATGAGAAAGTACAAACCTTGGAATTAGTACCTTCGTCTAGTGTTCTCACAAATCTCGAATATGATCACTTTAGAAACAAACAAATGGGTCACTTGCAAGAAATCGAAAACTTAAGAGCAAATTTGTCTAGTGAACTTAGAGAAAAGGAGTTAGTGGTCACTAATTTTCAAAAACTTCAAACTGACTTTGAATTACTCGAATCTAAGAAGACTGAAATGGAGATTAATGCTACTAATAAGATTAGAAGTCTAGACTACTTGCTGTTAAGACAATACGCTGCTTCACAACTAGTTCACTTATTTGATGCTTCATTTAAAGAGTTTAATTTATCACGTCTAAAAGGCCTTCCCCCTAATCCACGATATGCAAAACAAGCTTTAAGACATAGTCCTAGACTTTATAATGCAACTCAATTAGGATTGGCTTTAGACCCGATTGTTTTTCCCAATGATAGAACAAGTAAGGCTCTAGTTGATGAGGATCGGTCATACAATTCTGCAAAATATCCCGAATGTGATTATTTTAAAATGAATAAGGAGCTTGCTAAAACTGATTTTAGAGTTCGCTTCCATATGGATAAAGATCTCATCACAGCACCGACCTACATGTTAGAGGAAGAACGCCCTAGTACATTTCCTACACTTGTCAACATGGAAGATCCTAAGGAAATTCCAAAGAATCTTCCACCGGTTAGCACTGTATGGTTAAACTTGAAAGAGATTAACCGATACTTTACTACCTTTGACAAGGTCATTTTGGAATGTACGACTTCAAATGGCTTAAACGCCGGAGAATGGGCTTTCGAACACATGAACGAGGTGTTTAAAACTAAGATCAATCCGTTTGTCGAAAGTCTAAAAGGAAGTTTTGCATCTCTTAAGGAAAATCTTCAGTTTGAAATTGGGGAAGTTCAAAAAGTGTTTTATGAAATGGACACCGCTTACGAACTGCAACTAATTGAAAAGGAAAAGATTTTAACCGAATATGACCGATTCTTGTCCGAAGTAATCTCGTGTGATGTGCTTACTATTGTAAATGTTAAATATTCGAATGAGCTTACATCCGCTATGATGAATTGTGATGCTGTGAATATTTGTGAGGATATTTGTGATGATGTTTGTGATATTTCTGTAAATGTTGCTGAAACTGTAAATGAGGTAGATAGTCATTCTTGTCACGAATCTAACGCTGAGTTTTTAAAGCTACAAGATTCTTATAATTTACTTTCTCAACGATTTAATCAACTAGAACAACATTGTATATCTTTAGAATTAAAACAACAAGCTCAAAATGAAAATCTTTTGATATCAAATGTTTGTGAAAACGGTGTTGAGACAAGTGACAAGATGATTGCAATTGTTAAGACATTAGAGGAAGAAATCATGAGATTGAAGAGAGAGATATCATCAAAGGAAACATTAAGAATGGAACTAGAGGCCGCAGAGTCTAAAAACCAAGTCTTAGAAATTAGACTATCAACTGTTCTAGGGGAGATGGATCGGACAAGGCAGGGACTATCCGCTCTTTATGGTTCACTAGAAGATCGATTCGCTTTTAATGCGACACAGCAACAATATTATGTTGAACAACTGAACCAAAAGTGCGAAGAAATCTCTGACTTGAACATCCTGCTCATAGACAAAAATATGGTTTTGGCTGAGTTAAAGGAGACACTTCTTCTCACCCGACAAGAAGTTGTTGATAACTTAGCTACCGACTCTGCACCGTCCACTAGTGCTCCAACAACCAAGAAAGTAGTGCTTTATAAGAATCCGCTTCATAAGAAAAACCCGGTTGTATACGATGATTATATGAGGAATGCCATTAAGCATGTCGATCTTCTTAGGGATATTTTAGACGATCTTTATGCCTTAGATCCCTCAAGTAGCGACTATTATTCGGCCAATGAATATGTTAAGCGAGTTCAATATTGCTTGGCTTATTTGCAATACATAGGTACACCAGGTTCTGCACTACTTAATAATAGGCCCATTGCTGTCACTCCATTTAATAAGACTCCAGGAGCGAAACCGTCATTGGTACAATCAAGTACGACATCTTTAAAATCTGCTGCTAATGTTCCCAATTTGCCTTCTACAGGATTAAAAGCAACTACTAAGGCTAAAGGATCGCCACTCAAGAAAGATAAGATCAAGCCCGCCACTAGTAGTGCCACAAAGAAGAAAGTAGAAGTCCACACTAGGAATGCTAGTTCAGTTTTAAATAAAACGAATCATGTTAAGACTAAAAGCTCTGCGCCTGTGCAGCAGCCTAAACCATTCGTGAATTCTGATTTAAATTGCTGGAATTGTAATGAATGTATGTTTTCACAGCGTCATGATTTGTGTCTGATTGATCACGTTAATGAAATGAATGCTATTAAGAATGGTCTTGAATGGAAGCCAACGGGTAGAACTCGTGCCCAAGTTGGCTGGCAATGGCGTCCCACTGGTAGGACCTTTACTCTCGATGGTAAAATGTGCCCTTTAACTAGGAATGCATCCATTGAGGTTAGGTCTGAGCGTCCTTTAGTTAGGAACACTCGCACTCAAGTAAGGAAACAGCGCCCTTTAATTAGGTCAGCCCCCACTGTAGTGCCTATCAGTGTAGAAATACCTCAGGATTTGAGCCAATTAGAATCTACACCACTAATTAAGAAGAAAAAGGCTAGGAAATCTAAGAAACCTAGAGTTAGCAAATCTAAGATTATTAAATCTGTACCTGCTAATAACAAGGAACACTCAGATTCCGATACCTCTACATTGTCTTTGTGTGGTGATATTTTCAGGTGGTCCAAATCATCCTGTGGTATTTGGACTCCGGTTGTTCAAAACATATGACCGGAAATCGCTCGATGCTCCGAAATTTCGTCAGCAAGTTTCTTGGTACGGTTAAATTTGGGAATGATCATATAGCAAAGATTATGGGATATGGTGAATATCAGATTGGAAACGTGACGATTTCTAGGGTATACTATGTTGAAGGTCTTGGTCATAACTTATTCTCAGTAGGACAGTTTTGTGATTCCAACCTTGAGGTTGCTTTTCGACAACATACTTGTTTCATCCGCAACTTGGAAGGAAAAGATTTGTTGAAGGGATCTCGTGGTGCAAATCTTTACACTTTGTCCTTACAAGACATGATGGCCGCTTCTCCAGTATGTCTTCTCTCTAAAGCTTCTAAGACCAAGTCATGGTTATGGCATCGTAGATTATCTCATCTTAATTTTGATGCTATTAATCATCTGGCTAAAAACGAGTTAGTTCGTGGTCTTCCCAAGCTTAAATTTCACAAGGATCATTTATGTTCCGCGTGTTCAAGGGGGAAAAGCACCAAGAAATCTTACAAACCCAAAGCTGAAGACACTAATCAAGAAAAACTTCATCTTTTGCATATGGATCTTTGTGGACCGATGAGAACTGAAAGTGTGAGCGGTAAGAAATTCATTCTCGTCATTGTGGATGATTTCTCAAGGTTTACATGGGTTAGATTTCTACGTACAAAGGATGAAGCTCCGAAGGCTATCATCACTTTTCTGAAGTTCATTCAGGTACGTTTGAATACCACTGTCCGCCGTATTCGTACAGACAATGGTACAGAGTTCGTCAACCAGACTCTTCGTGATTATTATGAAGGAGTTGGTATATCACATGAAACATCCGCTGCACGCACTCCACAACAAAACGGTGTCGTTGAAAGACGAAATCGCACACTTATGGAAGCTGCTAGGACCATGCTTATTTATGCGAACGCTCCATTGTTCTTGTGGGCAGAGGCTATCTCTACTGCATGTTTTACCCAAAACCGGTCTATCATTCGGAAACGCCATGGAAAAACACCTTATGAGCTTCTACATGACCGCAAACCCGATGTTTCATTTTTCCATGTGTTTGGTGCTTTGTGTTATCCAAACATCAATAGTGAGAACTTGGGTAAGCTTCAACCAAAAGCCGACATAGGTATTTTCATTGGTTACTCACCGTCCAAAAGAGCATACCGAATCTATAACCGTCGTCTTGGCAAGATTGTAGAAACTATGGACGCTGATTTCGACGAGCTGACAGCGATGGCTTCTGAGCAACACAGCTCTGAACCCGCGCTTCATGAGATGGGACCCGGTGCTATAAGTTCCGGATTAGTTCCCAACAATCCTACTTCTACATCATTTTTACCACCATCAAGGCCCGAGTGGGATAAACTGTTTCAACCGTTGTTTGATGAATTCTTCGATCCCCCGACTGATGAAGTTCCAGTACCTGTAGTAATTGCTCCAATACCTGAAGTGGTTGCTCAAGTTAATGAACCTTTATCTAATGCATCTACAATTCAAGTTGAACCTGATGCACCTTCACCAAGTGATTCACAAACTACACCTGAATCATCACCCCTACTTGTGCCTAATGATGTAGAAGAGGATACTACTGATCACGACTTGGAATATGCTCACTTGCAAGAGCTTCCTTTCTTTGGTGTTGCGATCCCTGAAAACCCTTCAGTCGCCTCTACCTCAGAAGAAGCTCCATCTATTGTTCACTCCAGACCACCTAGGATTGAAAACCATAGCACTAAATGGACAAAAGATCACCCAATTAGGAATGTTATTGGAGATCTAGACCGACCAGTCTCTACACGCCATCAACTACAAGAGAGTGCACTATATTGTTACTTTGATGCATTTCTCTCTGAAGTTGAACCCAAAAATTGGCAGCAGGCTATGACCCAATCATCTTGGATTGAAGCTATGCAGGAGGAACTCAATGAATTCAAACGACTTGAAGTATGGGAATTGGTTCCTCGCCCTGACAAGGTTAACATCCTTACTTTGTTATGGGTTTATAAGGTTAAACTTGATGAGATGGGTTCGGTATTAAAGAATAAAGCAAGATTGGTCGCAAGAGGATATAAACAAGCCTTGGGTATAGACTTTGAGGAATCTTTTGCTCCTGTGGCTAGATTGGAGGCGATTAGACTATTCCTTGCATTTGCTGCTCATATGAACATGATCGTCTATCAAATGGATGTGAAGACGGCATTTTTGAACGGTGAACTAAGGGAAGAGGTTTATGTTAGCCAACCGGATGGGTTCGTGAGTACGGAGTCTCCTAACCATGTGTACAAGCTTAAGAAGGCTCTCTATGGGTTGAAACAAGCTCCACGCGCGTGGTATGATCTCCTGTCAACATATCTCATGTCGGAAGGCTTCTCCAAAGGCAAAGTGGACCCCACTCTATTCACTCTCAAGGACGGCAACGACATGCTTCTGGTACAAATTTATGTTGATGATATAATTTTTGCTGCCACTAACATAGAATTGTCTAAACAATTTGAGAAGATAATGTCCACACGCTTTCAGATGTCGATGATGGGAAAAATATCATTTTTCTTAGGATTACAGATTTCTCAGAATCCCAGAGGCATCTTTATAAATCAATCCAAATATGCTCTAGAATCACTTAAGAAATATAATTTTGAGAATTGTGACCCCGTAGACACTCCAATGGTTGAGAAAACCAAGTTAGATGAAGATAGGGATGGGATTATTGTCGATCCGAAACTTTACCGTGGAATGATCGGCACCCTTCTCTATCTGACTGCTAGCAGGCCTGATTTGCAATTTGCTGTATGCATGTGTGCCCGGTATCAGGCTCGGCCTACCGAAAAGCACTTACATGTAGTTAAAAGGATCTTTCGGTATCTAAAAGGAACACTTCATCGTGGTCTATGGTATCCGAAAGATTCCTCGATTGCTTTAATATCATACGCAGATGCCGATCATGCTGGATGTCAAGATACGAGGCGTAGCACTTCTGGATCTGTGCAACTCCTTGGAGATAGATTGATCAGTTGGTCTTCAAAAAGGCAGAAAAGCGCTGCAATATCAAGCACGGAGGCTGAATACATCGCCATGTCCGGTTGTTGTGCTCAAGTCCTTTGGATGAGATCACAATTAACTGACTACGGTCTTGGATTTAACAAAATCCCTATGTATTGTGACAACAAGAGCGCCATTGCCCTTTGCTGCAACTATGTTCAACACTCCCGAGCCAAGCACATAGACATTCGCTACCATTTCATCAAGGAGCAGGTGGAGAACGGAGTGATCGAGCTGTATTTTGTCACTACTGAGTATCAGCTGGCGGATATGTTCACCAAAGCCTTAGATCGAGGACGAATCGAGTTTTTGATCGACAAGCTTGGCATGAAATCATTCACACCAGCGACTCTCAAAGAGTTGGCAGAAGAATCAGCTGAATAGTCGTGGTAAACTATTCAGAGTATCCTTTGGTTGTGATCATGTATATTATCGTAAATATATAAACCACAAAAAGAAAATACAAAAATATAAAACCAAGAAAAACCATAAAAAATATAAAACCAAGAAAAACCATAAAAAATATAAAACCAACAAAAACCATAAAAAATATAAAACCAACAAAAACCATAAAAAATATAAAACCTAGAAAAACCATAAAAAGTATAAAATCAAGAAAAACCAAAAATATTTTTTGTTTTAAATCGGGCATGTCTTTTAGTACGGTAATATTTACGGCCTTAGAAATGTCGATTAATATTGACACGGTGCCATAAATAGAGTCCGTATAAAAGTTGTACATTTTTAAAACATGCCCATAATGGCTTGTAGTTATTTCTGACTGCAACCCGGTTTTCATATTAAAGTCACGTATTTCCTTGGAAAACGTTGGCTCAGAACGGGAATTAATTTTCTCGGGCGTGATTTACAAGCCAAATCATGCAAAGGGATCAAGGTTACTTTATACCTTGGTCTGACACGAATTTGTGTACGTCTCAGTGCATTAATTTGTTAAAATAAGAGAAATCTTATTAAAACCACGAATCAAAATTTTTCAAGAAATAAATTGGAAATGCTTTCATCACTATTTGACTCTTTAAACAATGACTACAGCTCTTTAAATAGAAAACGGGTCATCGTTTAAGGGGGAGAAAATAGTAAAATCATCTTTGTCATTAAAATTGCTTTTCAAAAGTGATTGTGAAAATTAAGGGCTACATGGTAATTGAGTGGTTTTGCTTTAGAAAACGACTTGTGTTCGTTCTAAGTGATAGGCATGGTTTTTAGATTTTGAGGATTTGCTAATAGATTGTGTTTGTTAAGTTAAGTGTAAGTGAAACAAAAAGGGTTAAGTGATATGAAAACATTAGAAACAAAAGGAAAAAGAAAGAAAATGTAGGGACTAAAGTGTGATTTATTGAAACTAGTCAAAATTGACCTAAGTCAAAAATCAAACACCCCGCCCCTCACTATTATTTCTGAATCATTGTTTATCTAAAAACACTTTGCCGCCATTGTTGAACTTCACACACACGATCTAAACAATCATTCGCTTACTGATTCTTCCTGTTCTTTCGATTAACTAAGGTATATACATCAACATGATTAACTTCTAATCCATAGTTTTTATCATATTATTCTTATCATAGTTTAATCAGATTTAGGGTTTTGCCTTAATTAGGGTTAATTGATAAAGGATTTATGATGGGTTTTGTTAAGAATAGATTAAATGATGTTTATATTGCCTTAGTTTGCCTTAGAAACTCACAAATGCGCTAGATTAATCATCTGAGTTTCGTGTGCAAAAGTTCCGGATGAACATGGGTTAAAAACTTCCGAATGAAGGATTTCTTCTGAAAAACTTCCGAATGAGGAAGTTCCGAATGAAGGACTTCCGAATGAGGAAGTTCCGAATGAAGGACTTCCGAATGAAGGACTTCCGAATGAGGAAGTTCCGAATGAAGAACTTCCGAATGAAGGAACTTCCGAATGAAGAACTTCCGAATGAAGGAACTTCCGAATGAAGAACTTCCGAATGAAGGAAGTTCCGAATGAAGAACTTCCGAATGAAGGAAGTTCCGAATGAAGAACTTCCGAATGAAGGAAGTTCCGAATGAAGGAATGTTCCGAATGAAGGAAGTTCCGAATGAAGAACTTCCGGATGAAGGAAGTTCCGAATGAAGAACTTCCGGATGAAGAAGTTCCGAATGAGAAGAAGTTCCGAATGAAGAATGTTCCGGATGAAAATGTTCCGAATGAGGAAAAGTTCCGAATGAGTTGTTTGATTGTTATTGTTGGCATGCTATCTATGTACTTGTTGTTTTATCTTATGAAATGTGTTATGCTTAGAAATAAGAATGATATATATCTATCTGTTTTTTTTGTGCATCAACCTTTCATGTCTTATCTTAAGCAGATAAAATGACTAATCCAACAGTACAAGCTATCCAAGAATCTAGGGAAGCCGATATTGCTAAAGCTCGAACCCTTAAGTTTATACCCAACAACTATAGGCTGAAGCAAGTTTCTAAATCCACTCACCATGGTTTTAAGGTCGCCATAGCCATTCTTGATAACTCTCATTTTAAGAACGCCCTTAGGAGTACAGCCTCGGTGCCTTATGAGTATATGTTTGAATTTTGGGCAACCAAGGATTTCACTTCGAACAAAATCACCTTCACCATAGACAACAAGCAGCAGACACTCACCGTTTCAGACTTCCGTAAGATGCTTGGTATACGGGATACACCCAAGGGCATGTCTTTCTCAAGGGATCCTACTAAAGATGAACTCGCGGAGTTATTTGACGCACTTGGATGTCCGGAAATACGAGTTGCATCTGAGTTTACCACTGCTAAGGTAGGACAACCCTGGAGAGCTTTGATGGGTATTCTCAGTAAATGCCTTACACCAAAAACAAGCGGACATGATGCTTTGAGAAGTCCGATAATGAACCTCTTCTATGGCATGTACAAAGCTGCGAATTCAGATTATGCTTTGTTGATATGGGAAGAATTCACCTTTCAACTCTTCCACAACAAGAAGCTAAAGACAAACTTCTTTCCTTATCCTCGATTTATTAAGCTTATCATAAATTATTTTATGAAGCTTGATGCTACTATTGATAGACGAGCAGGAGGTCGCTATCACACTGAAGAAGCTGATGATACTGTAGATCTGAGGCATGAAGGACCGTCTACTGGTGTGATTCCGGGTCCTGTTCCTGATTACCTTCTGTCAGACAAAATCAAAGGTTCTGCAGATTACAAGCTACTGCAGCTTGAAATCGAAAGGCTGAAAGCAAACCTTCAAACTGGAGAAGACTCATCCACAACTGTTAAGAGTAAAGGTAAACGCAAACAACCAGCTGCGTTACCTGAACCCGAACCAAAGAAGAAGAAGTCAGAGGGTAAGAAGGGAAAGGGTAAGGATTTGATGCGTCTACGTGATGAAGCAGATATTGTTGATCCTACTCTTGGTAAAACCGAGCAACAACTGATGAAGATTGCTATTCAAAGGAGTAGGAAAGATACAGGAGGTAGTGGTTCAAGGGCAAGGGTAGATATTGAGGATGAGTACGTCGAACCGGATGATGTTGATGAGTTTGGGTCACCTGAAAACTACTCTACTTCGAAGGAGCCATCAATTCCTATTTCAACGAGTGTGGAAAAGGAACCTGTTGCTTCTACAATCATGGTGACAACTCAACCTTTGGCAACTCTTCCACCACCAATCCAACCCTTAACAACCCGACCAACCCGACCGGCTTCCACACCATTTCTTCCACCACCCATAATCCCTACCCTTAGTACAGCAGTTACAACCGAGCCTATTCCATCAACATCTGCAACATCTGCAACATCTGCAATGGCAGCAATAGTATTGGGCGAGATGTTGGATAAACATACGGATGCTCACAAGAGAGAAATGAATGAACTCCGCCAAGAGTTAAATAGAAGAGCTCAAAGTGAAGAAGCATCAAGGAAAGCTCAAGAAGAGTTGATTGCCAAGTTCGCTGCAGACTTGGAAGCTACACGAAAGGCTCATGCAGAGGAAATTGCTCAGGTTAAGCAGGCTGAGGCTAATAAACATGCTGCACGCATTACCAGACTTCAAGCAATGAGGGATAAATATAAGGAACAAAAAGAAGCACTCGAAGTATCTGTGAAAGAAAGAGTGCAAGAATCCGTTGAATCCTTAATGCCTAAGCTTCGTGACGAGTTGAAGACACTTGCTGCTGACAACTTAATGATCAAATCATCCAACCCTTCCGAAGCCGCCTATAAGATTGCTTATGACCTGACGGATTTTGAATTGAAGAAGATCCTTAAGGCTCGAATGGTGGAACTTGGGTCGCATGATAAATCAAGGATTCAACGGGCTCTATTTAAATCCCTGAATGATGCTATCATGGAGGATGATAGATTATTCAAAATGTTTGGAAGTGTGGTACCATATCACATCTTACCTGAGGAAGAAAGGGAAGAGAGTGAAGAAGAGGGTACGGGTGAAGAAGAGGAAGAAGAAGAAGAGGAAGGTGAAAAGGAGAAAGACGATGAAGAAGGTAGTGATGATGATGAGGATGATGACGAGGATGAAGATGATGATGATGGCGATGATGGTGGTGAT
Organism: Glebionis coronaria; assembly: GCA_025667525.1. Taxonomy (NCBI): domain Eukaryota; kingdom Viridiplantae; phylum Streptophyta; class Magnoliopsida; order Asterales; family Asteraceae; genus Glebionis; species Glebionis coronaria. Next base: position 179,682,237 of record CM046874.1, read on the forward strand.
GAGAATCAGGAGAGTGCAAGGGGTAGTAACGGGGACGACAATCAGGATGATGATGGGGGTGAACAACCACAGGGGGACAAGGTTACCAGCTCCAAGAAGACTGCTACAAAGACTGGAACCAAGTCCACAAAAGATGCAGCACCGAAGGACAAATCGACATCCTCGGAATCAAGACGAACTAAGTGGCGCCACGATGTGAATGCCACTACAGCGTCTTCGGCTCCTGGTATCTCTATCGCTGTGTCTGTACCTATTACAACTAACCCCATTAGTTCTGCTGTTTTTCCTCCTGTGATTGCAGAATCAGTGACAGAACCCGAAGCTGCACAACACTCTCCAGTTCAAGACACTGCTGAAATGCCTGAAACTGAACCAGTAGATGTTCGCACTTCCACTCCTCAACAACAGGTTCAACAATCTACGGTTCCTGAACCAAGCATTCGTGCCTGGGAAGACACGTTGGAGATAGACGAGTCTGCTCCACCACAAGCTTGGATCACGGCAGCAGCTCAATATGATCCGATCACAGATGCTGACAAAGATGTGCTGTATCTGCGTATCCGAAGTCCGATTGACTTATGTGCATTTCTTGCTCGTGAGTATAAGACTTCGGTTACTCCATCCTTGGTCAAGAAAGCGATGAAAGATAAAAGAATGCGTGCCAAAACCCGATTACCCCGAATGGAGTTCGAGTATTATGCCGATGAGATCATAAAGGCTTTGAAAACCGTTCAAAGGCCAGGACTTCATGAATCAGACAGAGCTCCACCTCCAATGGATCCTGCTCAAGATAATCAGATTGCTCTTGACTTCTTCGTCACCAACGATCTTGAGTATCTACTGAAGGGATCATCAAAGTACGCAACATCCCTGACTTTGCTGAAAGCTGCCAACTGGGGGACAATACCCTATATCGAGGAAAAGGTAAATCGACTCTGGGTCCCTAAAATGAATCGTAATTATGATATGTATGCTGTCATAGGTGCATCTCATTGGGACGAAAGAGTCCGAAGGGCGTACAGGGGTTGCTGCTTGGTCAAGTCTGGAAGCAATGTTAGATCCGACATCCGCATCTCCAGCATCTTAGGAATGAAAACTGAAGCCAAGAACGGCTACTATCATGTGACGGAGATTCGTTTGAAAAGGGAGGATGACAGGGAATACAAAATCCAGCAAGGAGACTTTTCCATCATTCGCCTTGAGGATATCGAGGACATGCTGCTTCTAATGACCAGAGATCAACTTACACACATTCCTCGTGAAGACCTGATTGCTTTGAATACAGCACTTCGTATGTTCACACGAAGCGTTGTCATCAAGTCACGAGTTGAGGATCTTCAGTTGGGAGTCGAAAGCTATCAGAGGAAGCTCAATTTAACTCGCCCTGTGAATCAAGTGCTACCTCAACACGTAGAAAGATGTCCCTACACCGGCATTTCTGTCCCGAATTCTGGCATTTTCTACTTGAACAGTCGAGGATTGATGAAGTTTATGAGGGTGGGGGAGCTCCACAAGTATAGCGATGGCACTCTTATACAAGTCAGAGATAAGTTGGAGCATCTGAACTCGGGTGGGACATTGCCAGAGATGACGGAGGATTGGCATCCGGGTTACCGGCAGATGGCGAAGTACGTGATCAAGAAGATCGATCAGAAGCTCCGTGAACGTAGATTGATGAGGAGCTTGGAAAGATTCGTGGGTGGAAGACCGTATTTAGTGCACCACAAGCTACTGCAACGATCCATCTGATGGGTCGTACATCTCAGGTCACTTTATATTGGTTTTCAATTGTGAATATGTAAATTTGTGAATAATGTGCTTGAATGGCTTGGTGTAGTGTTAAGGTATGATAATTTTTCAAGAATTTCTCACGAGATTCTAAATCTTTCAAAATATATCATACTAAAGCACTACAACTATCCCTTATTAACTTAAGGGGGAGCAATAACTTGTTCTATGGCCAAACTTTGATTTCATTTTTACCCAAAGACCGGTTAATCCATTCAATATCCCAAATATTAATGGTTAACATTTTGGATAAGGGGAGAAAATGGGATTAAGGAGACGTAAGTGTTACTTGGCTAAAATGAAAAAGACTTAATGATAATCCAACTTAATATGTGTTAAGCACGTGTTAAGGGGGAGCGTTTTTGATGATCAAAACACCTAAGGTACAAAACTTTTGATTTTAATATCACAAGTACCTTAGGTGATTTTCAATGATGTTTTCATGGTGGCAATTCCTTCCCAAAACACGCTTAATTCACGACGGATGTGGTGACAAAAGGGTGGTAGGAATAGGTTTAGTCCAATGATTCATCAGAGCCGATGGAATCTTCCCAAGGACAATTCCCTAGATAGAATTAGAAGTCCTAGGAAAGATGGAGAAAGAATGTGAACGTAGCTGAATGCCGACCAAGTACTTAAGCTAGCACTGGAACAATCACAACAAGGTGCTAGTGATGACGTATTGGTAAGCATTGAAGGGGTTGAAGAATGAAAAAGAAATGTAAAGATAAAGGGTGTAAAGAAAGAAGCCCTCCTTACAACTTTAGGCAGAAACCGGGTCAATACATATGCTATTGAGGTCATTTTTGTTAATGATTCTCGGTATTGAAGAAAGACATCATGGACCCAGTGATGCAATGCACAACCCTTCCCCAGCTAACTCAAATATCTCTCAAAAGGTATTTGTTTTAATCACACGGAGATAAACACGTTATCTATTGGTTTATTCACTCCGAATAAACTGGTATTGAAAAGGTGGCACTCCTCTCCAGCCATCGCTCACTAAATCAAAACGCACAATCGAGTCTAGAGCCAAGAGATCATCAAAAGTCTCATTAGGACACTTTCCATTTATTCCTTGCTTTCTCACACACTGTGAAAAGTAAGAGATTTTCAGAGTCCTACGCAATATTCTTGTAATATTGCCAGAACATCCGAGTAATACGTAAGTATTACAATGAAGATGGAAATCCTGCTTGAGCCAACATCAAACAAGCTCATGGTAGGTTACACGTGCGGTTCTTTTAGAACCAATCTTGTGAAAAACTGGAAGGTAACAGTGGTTTAATTCTTAATTGAACTTAAACTCGTTCCAGGCCTCTTCGCATTATCATATGATCTTGCCAGAACACTCAGAGTGACTCTTTATTGACCACAGTGACGAGTGGAAATCCTTCTAGTGTCAACATCAAACAGCACTTGGTAGGTAACGTGCAAGATTCTTTATGAATCGAGCTCGTGACAACTGGAAAGCAACGATGGTGAAAATCTTAATTGAAATTCACTTGTTCCAGGTTTCATGAATTGACGGCTTTTAATCACAAGGATAATTTATCCAAGTGATTCACTCTTTATGTTCGCAGTCAGCTTTGGACGGTCGAATAAAGAGAACGGGTTTACCCGCGAAATCCTGTCAGGAAGTTACTTAATTGAAACTATCCGTCACGGGTACGATATCTAATATCGTCCAACGGTCTTCACCGACCGGAGGTAAAATGCTACCGAATTAGAATAAAATGTTCAAAGCCATTTTATTCGTGTCGTTGCTGTGTACCTGCTAAAGACGGTGGCGTTGCTGAGTACCTGTTGAAGACGGTGGCGTTGCTGTGTACCAGTGAAGACGGTGGTGTTGCGGTGTACCTGTGAAAGTCGCTCCCACATGCTTATGTCTTTTGCAACAAAAATTCAAGAAAGTACAAGTTGAAGTCTTCCGCTGTACCAAACTCTGAAGCTTTCAAGAATCCAACAAAAAGACGTAAGTGTGTGGAACATGAAGTCACGAGGAGGCAAAGTTCACAAGAAAGGCCAAAGAACAATGCTCTCAAGTCAAAGCCAAAAAGATCAAATCAACATATTCACAACAAAAGAAAGAAAAGAAGAAAAGACTACGAGCTAAAGAACGAAGACTTAGTATAGTATGCTAGGGTTAGAACTTTGTAACGTGGAGTGACCTCCCTTAGGGGGAGATTGTTAGAAATACGTTTTTACGTATATTAGAAGTATCGGTCACTCCACAATATGATTTATGTTGTAATAGCTCGTAGTTAGTAATTAGTTATTATTTGCTTATTAACTTAAGTAAGAACCGGTCCATGGGCTTGTCATGGACCGGCCCAAGTCCACTTATGACTTGGAACTATAAATACCCCTTTCCACTAAGGAAAGGGGTTGGTTGTTATCATTTCTTAATTTCCACTTAATAAAATACACATAGTTTCTCTCACTTTCTCTCTCTAACTTTCTCTCTCTAGAAATTAACAAACCCCTTCATAGATTCATTGATTATCAATATTCTACAATCATCTTGTCACTCTTTCGGGGATTCAAGGAGGGAGCGAATTTGTGACAATCTTTGGTCAAGATCGTCATATATTCATGGACTCAATGTTCACCACTTTGACCGAACTCGCCGAGCAACTCAACCGTGACAACTTTAATCACTCTGCATCGTCACTTGCTTATAAGGCTCTTGTGACACAACTCACGCCTTTCCTCCAATTCAATATCATCAAGTCTGAAAGTTCAGTGATTTGCCAATCGTTTCTTCGAGATACACATACCGAGCTTCGAGTTTTCCGTGATACAATTTTGAAACTCATGTCATCGGTCTCGTCTTCGATTTATGAAATATCTCGACTTCAGCAAGGGTATGATAATGGAGTGCAAGACTCTTCGATGCAAGAGGAAACTGGTCATACGGTTGAAAACTTGGAGCCTATCGATGCCAAGAGCACGGAATCAGGAGGACAACATGATACCAGTGGCACGTCAGGGACTGTCCACGAGATCTCTTTTGCTGACACCTTACCCGTTTATGACGAAGCGCCTGCAAACATGGTACAATGTAATGTTGTTTATGATGTATATGCTGATGACATGCCGCATATTGAGCATTCTGAACCTAATTATGACAAACATGGGATGGAAAAGAGTGATAGAAATACCACTTCTGATTCATCCGATGCGAGTCATAATGGGGGAGAAAGTGTTCAAAATGCTATAGTACATCATGATAAATGCTTTATAACTGCCTCGTTAACTGATTCTGATTCCAAGATTAAAGAGCTCGAAACGATCGTAGCTCGGCAATCAAAAGATCTTGAGGATGCCAAACTTGAATTTTCTAAGAAAACGGTCAAATTTGAAACATACTTTGAAAAACTTGAAAAATCAAACGTTGTTCTTGAAAGAAAATTGGATCAAACTGTTTTAGATTCTAAAGCTGAAAAGGATAATCTCTTGAAACAAATTCAACTGCTTGAATCTAAGTTGGCATCCCAAGATAACTTGCTCAAAGAGAATGAGGCTTTAAAGGCCCAAGTACAGGAAAAGGTATTTGCTATAGCTGCGTTGAAAAACGAGTTAAGGAAAAATAGAGGACCTAGTGTGGACACTAAGCTTGAAAAACCATCAATCTTGGGGAAACCGCCTACAAATCAGTTCGTCAAACAACCTACTGCATTTAGATCCGAGCGACCACAATCCTCGAGACCGCGGTTTGCCTCCCAAGTTGATTTGGTTCATCTTTCTAGACCAGACACTCAAGCAGCTAGGCCCTATGTGATCACTCCAGCTTTAGCAAGACCAAATCATATGATTGCCTCTAGTTTCCCTAAAAATACCAAGACCACGTCTAGAACTAGTTCAAATGACGTTTGCCATAAATCTGGTCTTGGGGAAGCTAAGCAAAAGACACATGCAAGAGATAGCAATGTCCAACCTAGTCAGATGCCTTCTAGATTACCCAACACTGCTAACCATAGCATGCCATCTTCTAGGAGCATCGATCAATCATCTAGGAATTATTCAGACATTAAATATGCTACTTGTAAAACATGTAGAAAATGTGTCTTTACGGCAAATCATGATGCTTGTGTCAAGAAATTACTTGATGAGGTGAACTCCCGTGCTAGACTTAAATCCCAGTGGGTTGCTAAAATCAAACCCGTTGGTAAAATGTGGCGCCCCACTGGTAGAACTTTCACTCTTGTAGGAAACGAGTGCCCTTTAACTAGGATAGTCTCTGATTCTACGAAGTCTACTAGGGAGGAAACTGATAAAGATGATACTTCACTTACGTCTAAACTTAAGGTTTTCTATAAAAGGAAACGTTTGCCAGCCAAGACTAGTGAATCATCTACTCAGGTCGCCTCTGAAACAAGTAAAGCCAACTGTGAACCCCCATGTGCTTCTATAATTTATATCGCTAACCCACGTCAAAGCATGCAAATTCCTAATGAGATTGCAGGTACCAAAGTTGATGTTCCAAAAGAACGAAGCGGTCCAATCGTTGTGTACCGTTCAACTAAGGACACTCTTAGAGTTTGGTTGCTGAAGAAGCAGATCTCAGAGAAACAAATGTCTCAGGGGATTCATGGTTAAGCTGCAAACAAGGACTTACAGTCACATAACAGACTGTAACTCGATCTCAAAAGACAGGAAAGTTCATCCCGATGATGACTTATCCTAAAAACGAGAAATTCATTTTTCTCGGGCATGAGCTTATATCAAAAACATTCCAAGTTTTTAAGCTCATGCATTATGGCTCCTCGTTAAATGACAGACGACGACCCGGACTTCAGAGACAGGGAAGTTTATCTACGCAACGATAACTTACCCTCTTAACAAGAAATTAAGTTTTCTTGGACACGAGCTTATCCTAAAACCATTCAAAGGTTTTAAGCTCGTGTATAAGGCTTATAGATAAATGACAGTCTGTAACCCGTTCTTCAAAGGCAGGAAAGTTTATCGCCGATGATAAACTTATCCTTACAACGAGAAATTAATTTTTCTCGGGCATGAGCTAATATTAAAAACATTCGAAGTTTTTAAGCTCATGCACAATGACTTACAGTTAAATGTCAGACTGTAACTCGAACTTAAAATAAAGGAAAGATTATCTTTTATGATAACTTATCCTCTTAACGAGAAATTCACCTTTCTCGGTCATGAGCTTGTATTAAAACATTCGAAGTTTTAAGCTCAGAAAGGAAAGTGTATCTTTTAAATAAGAGAACTTTTCTTCATAACGAGAAATTAACCTTTCTCGGTCATGAGCTTTCCGTTAAAACAGTCAAAGTTTTCAAGCTCATGAAAACGACTTCTAAGTAAATGTCAGCTTAGGACTCGTTCTTCAGATAAAAGGAAAGTTTATCGCCGATGGTAACTTATCCTTAACAACGGGAAGTTCACAACTTCTCGGACTTGAGCTCGCTTTTAAGATATTCAACATCTTAAGCTCAAGTAATTGTTTTTCAAAACTTTGAACACAATTTTTCAAGAATTTCTCAAAAGGTTTTTCTAAATCTTTCAAAATTGTGTGTTCAAAAATGTTTTGATAAAAAGAGCATGTCTTCTGGAATCGATAATATTTACGAACCTAGAAATGTCATTCAATAATGACACGGGGTTGTAAATAAAGTTCGAGCAGAAGTTCAAACTTTTAAAACATGCTCCATATGGTTTGCTATTATTTCTGATAGTAACCCGCTTTTCACTTTGAAGTCAAGCATTTCGCCGAAAAGCTTTGACTTCAAAATCCGAAGTTATCAACTCCTCAATCCGAAGTCCGTTGCAATTGATATCTACATACTAGACGATGCGACTGCTCAAACGACGACTACAGCTCTTTAAGTAGAACACGGGTCAACAATTGAGGGGGAGCAATTGTCCAGCATTCAGAATCTTTGATGCCGACAGTGCCATAGTTCACAAGTTGGTGTCAAGACAACGATATCAATTGTCCATGTGGTGTAAAGGAGAAGATAATTTCAGAAGTTACGAGGAAGACCAACATTCGTGAACAAGAACCATGTGCTTCTTTCATATGTTGTTCTCCATTATTCAGGTCCAACCTCGTACATTGCTAATCTTGTGAATTCATTATCATATATTGATCTTTGCACGTGTTAAATACCTTACACTTGTGTTTAAAAGGTATTTAATTTACGTTTCAAGTACACCCTCATTAATTTGAGGGGGAGCTTGTGTAACTCATGAAGATAATTGGATTTGCATTTTTCTTCCCAAATTTTCTTAAAATGCTATTAAATCAATTGATATTAAAAACATCGATTGGGTTATTTTTAATATGGGGGAGAAAATGTGATTTAATATGGGATATGATCAATCATAAATGGTTTGACTTAATGTGATAGCTCATCCCGACATGTGCAAAATGTTTTCGAATATCGTGGCATATGTTAAGGGGGAGCAAAATGGATTTGCACTTCAAAATGGATTTCATGGTGACATACACTTACCCAAAACATCTCTATTCACGATGATGAAGGTTGTGGTGACATAAGGATGGTAGGATAGGTTAAAGTCCAATGATTTCTCTAGAACCGGAGGAATCTTCCCAAGGACATTCCATAGCTAGAAATAGTAGTCCTTAGGAAAGATGGAGAAAGATTGTGAACGTAGCTGAATGCCGACCAAGTACTTAAGTTAGCACTGGAACAATCACAACAAGGTGCTAGTTATGACGTATTGGTAAGCATTGAAGGGGTTGAAGAATGAAAAAGAATTGTAAAGATAAAGGGTGTAAAGAAAGAAGCCCTCCTTACAACCTTAGGCAGAAACCGGGTCAATTCATATGCTATTGAGATCATTTTTAATGATTCTTGATATTGAAGAAAGACATCATGGACCCAGTGATGCAATGCACAACCCTTCCCAGCTAACTCAAATATCTCTCAAAAGGTATTTGTTTTAATCACACGGAGATCAACACATTATCTATTGATTTATTCACTCCGAATAAATTGGTATTGAAAAGGTGGCACTCCTCTCCAGCCTCCGATCACTAAAATCCAAAATGCACGATCGAGTCTAGAGCCATTTGAGATCATCAAATATCTCATTAGGACACACTTTCATTATTCCTTGCTTGTTCACACAATGTGAAAAGTAAGAAAGATCTTAAGAGTCCTACGCAAAATCTTCATGATCTTGCCTGAACATCCGAGTAATACGAAAGTATTTACAATGAAGATGGAAATCCTTCTTGAGCGAATATCAAAAAGCTCATGGTAAGTGACTTGTGCGATTCTTTATGAATCAAACTTGTGATAACTGGAAAGCAACAGTGGTTTAATTCTTAAATGAATTTAAACACGTTCCAGGCCTCTACGCAATATCTTAGTGATCTTGCCAGAACATTCAGAGTAATACTATTAAGTATTTACTGTGACGAATGGAAATCCTTCTAGTGTTAACATCAAACAGCACTTAGTAGGTAACTTGCAAGATTCTATACGAATCAAGCTAGTGACAACTGGAAAGCAACGATGGTGCGGTTCTTAATTGAACTTCACTTGTTCCAGGAACATGAATTGACGGCTTCAAATCATGCGGATATTATTATCCAAATGATTCACTCTTTACGTTCGCAGTCAGCTTTGGACGGTCGAGTAAAGAGAACGGGTTTACCCGCGAAATCTTGTCAAGGAGGTTCTTTATTGAAACTACCTGTCACAAGTACGATATTTAATATCGTCCAACGGTCTTCGCCGACCGGAGGTAAAATGCTACCGAATTAGAATGAAATGTTCAAGGCCATTTCATCCGTGTATATGGTTTGTTGCTAACTGTCTTATGCAGCGTAACAAGAAGGTGGCATTGCGGTGTATAATCCAGAAGAAGTCGTCACCACATGCTTATACTACATACACTTAGTACTTCAACAAATTCAAGAAAGTCTGAAGGTCAAGTCTTCTGCTGTATCAAACTCTGAAGCTTTCAAGAATTTAAAAGTATAAGTATGTGGAACATGAAGTCACGAAGAGGCAAAAATCACAAGTGAAGAATGCACAAGGTCAAGGCAAGGAAACATGCTCAAGACTAAAGTCAAAGATCACATCAAGCATATTCACAAGAACAAGATCGAAGACTCAAGCATAGATGCTAGGTTTAAGATTTTGTAAAATGGTGTGACCTCCCTTAGGGGGAGATTGTTGGAAATATGTTTTCCCAAAGGAAGTCTCGGTCACATCATTATTAGCATAGATCACGAGCCATAGAATATTTAGAACTTTGTAACTTGGAGCGACCTCCCTTAGGGGGAGATTGTTGGAAATACGTTTTACGTATTTATGAAGGATCGGTCGCTCCAACGATAATTATGTAATGGGCTCGTGGTCCACTTAGTAATGTATAGTCCATATAGCCCACATGTAGGGTGGGCTATATATACACCCCTCCTAGCATGTTAGGAGGGGTTGGTGGTTCATTCATTTTAACAACTTTCATTAATCTAATAACACTTTCTCTCTCTACTTTTCTTCCCTCTCCTTTCTCTCTCTATACTTCATCTTCCTCCTTCCCCATTTCTACCATCAAATCCTTAGATCAATCCATCAATTGCACAATCCTTAGAATCCGTAGACCTTCACATGCGTATTAGCATTGGCAAACACATTATATTCATCATTGTGTACCTCTTCCAATGGCTCAGAATCATAAATCGGGTCGTTATCGTAGGAAGGTGTGTTGCTGATGACAGTCTCAGAACTGATGCCTTGTGTGCCAGAGCTGCTGCTTTCTTTCCCAGGAATGGTATGATCATTCTGCGGTCCATACTTTGTGTTTCGTGATGTGCAGCTTTCATTCTCATGACCCGATATTGTACCACAACTTGCCTTGAACCTTTTGTCTAACTCTTGTTCTTGAATTATTGTTTTGTTGACGTAGGTTGCAATGAATTCAATGTTCGTGACACCACTTTTTTTGGATTCGTGAATCACTAAAACAAAAGACAGAAATAAATGAGATTAGGTTACCTTGGATTTCGTGATAGGGATTAGGAATCAACGCCATCAAACCTTGATCTTAAACCCACGACTGTAACCGGTTTCTTGTTGTTTTTGATCGTCGAAAGGAAGAAGACAAAGAAGAAAACAACGACTCTTTTCTTTTTCTTTTTTTTTGTTGTCTGCCGTCAGAAATCACACACACTCTTAACCTAGATTTTTATTTGTTTTTCATGTTAGTGTTTTGACAAGAATAATGGGTTAAACCCCCGTTTTAGTTTTCATAGTGGATGGACCGAGCCTAAAGCCCAACCCCTTATTCTTGTTATTTACATTAACCCGCGGCCTATGTATATATAAGTGTGCTTAAGTTTGATTTGTTTAGTTATTTATCGTGCGTATTTGCGTTAAATCTCGTGTTTAACGAAACGTAAGCCCTTTAATTTTGATAATATATATCTTACGTACCTTTAAGCAAATATGAGACTGCGTAATAACTTTTAAACCTTCGTGTCTTGGTTCGAGTATTGGTCTCGTGATCTCACGTTTTAACTTCTCTAATTATTCTGTCATGCTTTATTTATTTTACTGAGTAATTTATACATACTGAATACTTGAATATATAATATTAGTTATTATTCTAAATAATTAATTACCTCCCGTTTTAATTAAAACTGAGGCTGTTTATAACTAAAGTTCTTGGGTTTTAAATACGGGTTTTATAATTCTCCCCCTCTAAAAAAAATAATTCGTCCTCGAATTAAGGATGCGATAATGCTGCGGTTTTACAATTCTCCCTCTCTAAAAGGAAAATTAATCCTCGAATTAAAGGGAATTTTTTTTAAGCCGGTAAAGTTATAGAAGCTGAAAAGACACATAGACTGTAAGAACGTGAAAGCTGAAAAGACATATAAGCAGAAAGAATAATCCGTCTTCTAATTAGAACATAATGTTGCTGAAGGGGTATAAACCTGACATGACTGAAGTGAACATGGACGTAACATGACTGAAAGAACTTAACTGAATTATTGAAGGAAAAGGATGAGAGGTCCGGATGGACTCCTCCGTTTCGAGTGGCTTCCCGCTCGAAACGATTCCTTCAAAGGTCTAAATACAATGAAAATCTTGGTCCTGATGATCATGTCCTGATGATGCTGAATAGTTTCTGGTTCCATACTTAAGATGGATTTCTGAATCTGATAGAATAAATAAGCTATAACATGTAGGGTACATGAAACGGTATGTACAATTATCGTGAAAAGATAACATTTATATCTCTGAGCAAGCTGTTGAAAACATATAGGGACGAACTACGTGAACAATTGTGAACGCGCTATGTGAGCAAATGTGAACGTGGTTCGCGATTGCATAAGGAACGCTGCGCATGAAGTATATCGTGAATATGATACTTGAAACATACTGTAACATGATACTAGAACATATCATGAACGTATGCTGACTGAGGGAGAATACCAAACGATACGGCCTGAGACGTGAAACGTCTGTCTGGGTATGGAAAAGCTGTGCTAAATTTGAGTCTGGGGTCTTAAACTTTCTGTAAATATCTTCAATAACAAGTTGTGAGATGCGTATCGCGAGATGGAACACGAACCTGAACGTGAACAATGCCATGAACGCGGACGTGAACTTAAGTCACGAGATAACACAAAATATGGACCAAAACAACATCATAACGTGAACGTGAGACGTAAACGTGAAGGTAACGTAAACGTGAATGTGAATGTGAACGTAACGTGATTCGTGAACATGAACGTGAGCGTGATTCGTGAATGCGGAATTTTCTATCTGATATGATGGTTGATGGAATACCGAGAAATCTTATGATTTATTGCTGAATTTCCTGTAGGTCTGCTACTGCGTAATCCTTTCGGATAAAAGGAAACATGTAGGCTGGGTTAAATGGCTGACAATGACTTAAATAGGATCAAACTTTTCTAAGTCTGTGGTAACTGATAATAATTTCCATGGAATCCTGTCTTATTTATGTTCAGAATTTTCTAATGGTTGTAATAGCTCACTAGCATATCAGTGTTCTATCTTGAACCTGCTGGCATGTCAGGCATCAAGATATGAACATAGTTGCATCCTTGTGTTATACTGCCTCCATTAAAATTATGTCTGTGATTATGGTAAATTCTAGTGGAATCTGGATGAATAGTCATGAAAGAATTTTGAGTCTCGGTAAATTAGATCTCTCCTAGCGTAGTCTGATGGAATACAAAATTTTAGTATAGATCATCTCCTTTATGCGTAAGCTTGGTCATGGAAAGCTAATCCGAGAACTGTCAATAATTTCTGCGGTAGCAATCAACTGAGTTCTACAAAATTTCGTACGTCAATCACAGACGTCGGTCTTGACCATCTAGTGATGGCCTCCTGATAGTTGAGTTTTTGTATACCCTTTAGGAAAAGAGCAACAAATAGGGTAAGCACGACGATTTAGGAAAACCGCGTGTAAATGACCCTAAAATGAGTTCGTTCTCAAGGAGGCTTAGTGTGTTATGTGTGTAATGATTTGGATTAGATTTGTGATTATATTGTTGAAAAAGAAAGAAAAATAGAAATGAGATTAGAAGAGAATGACGGTTACGAAGACGGATTAAACTAAGTCGAAAAAGGTGTACACGTAAAACCGTAAAAGTGCTAAAATTAAAATTTTAACCTAAAAATTCCTAAAAATTACCAAAAATCCTCAATAATATTATAAGTGTTTACAAAAAATCCAAACTTGCTAAAACCGTTTAATTAATTAGATAATGACTTTTTAATGCTAATTAAAGCCCTAAAAATCAAAATTAATTATTAAAAAGCCCTAAACAAGATTTTAAAGTTTGTAAACCTCAAAAATACTCTAATTAAGCTAAAAAGTATTTTTCAAAATTTTAAAACCAAATAAAACTATTTTTTAAACAATTAAAAACTACTAAAATCAATTAAAACTTAAATTAATTCTAGAAAATAATTAAAAGACTCTAAAAATATTTGGAAAGTTGCAAAAATCCTAATTAAGTGTTTAGAACCTAGGAAAAATATAAAAACTTAGAAAATCAGACTTTTAATTTTTAATAATAAAATAATATTATAATAATATTAAAAATTCAAAAATTATGAAAAATTCTAAAAACTTGCAAACTAGCTTAATTTAACCTAAATAACTCAGAAATGAAAGTGAAATTACCTAAATACCCCTATTGGGCCTAGAAAATGGGCTAAGCCCAAAACAGTAGCTTATTGGGCCAAATTTGGGCCCAATATAAAAAAGTGTTCAAAATAAGCCCAAAAAGCACAGGTTGACTCAAAATTTGATTTTAAACAATTTTTTCCAAAGGCACAAAAGCTGAAAATGTGAAATAAGCTAGCTTATAACAAGCAGCTTATTCTTAATGGGCTTTTTGGCCCATTAAGCTATAAGCCAATGCCATAAGCTAAAATTTGACACACAAGCTTCTTTTGACCTAATAAAGACTTCTGCAAAAAGAAATTTAAAATAAGCCCAAGGAATAAGCCTGAAAATGCAATAAGCAATCTACAGAAAACGACAAAATAGTCGTTTTTTAGTTCTAGGCCACCCCAAGTGCTGATTCAATTCCAAAAGCTTTGAAATGACTTAATTAAGAAAAATCAACAAAGAGTTTTCAAATAAGCTGACTCAATAAGCTGAAAAAAGAAAATAAGCACTTATGTAAAAGTCAATTAAGTTGGTTTTCTAGTAAAAAGTCAAAGTCAAAGTCCAATAAGCTCCAGTCTACTTAAATGGGTCAAATAATGAAGACCTATGACAAAAAATAAGTTGTTACAAGTCTGGATAAGCTAGAATATCTTATTGATAAGCTGAGTTCAAAATTACACTAGTAGGGGCTAGTTTTGGGTGTTGAGCAGTGGGAACTTTTTCCACTGCTTGATTTGTTTGACTTTTTGTCTTTAGTGACTTTTTTGGAGATTCAGATTACCCAAAGGCACCCAAATGATCTTTGGATCAAAAGGAGTCAATAACAATCAAAATAACACAATCACAAACACCCAATTGATACAGTTTAATCAATTAATCACCAGACATGATACAGACATGAACAATAAGCAGTTAAGCACTTATGAGCAGTTTTAGCACAAATCAGCCAGCCAAATTCAACCAAATGCATACACAAGCTATTATAAACTCCAATAAGCAAGTCTAAACAGGTTTCATGCAATGGTTCAAAGAACTAAGCAAGATTCAAGTCAATGAAAGTTACTGAAGAACACTAACACATGCAGTTTTCTACTTTGCTGATGTATTTGACACTTAAGCCAGATTCAACACCTCAAATCTTTCAAATAAGTTATAATAATGATGTTCTAACAACTTTCAACCCTAAGCAAGCACAAATACTAGATTTCACCAAAATCTTAGGTCAAAAACAGTCAAATTCACCAAGTTATAGCAGATTGTTTGATTTGAAGTTTCAAACCCAAAAACTTGCAGTAAAACACTCTCAACCAAGCATATATCAGATACCAAGCATAAACAACACAATCCAACAACACAATATCAAGTTGCAAGCACAAACAGATAGAACCAAACACCCCTTTATCTTTTCCAAATCAAATTTTTCAAAGTAAAAGTGAGATTCAAGACTACCCAAGCATTAATTAACACTAAAACAGGTAAGATTAACAGATTCAAGCAAGAACAAGCCACAAAATCCACAAGATCACAAGTCACATACAAATATCACCAAAAATCATGAATTTAAGCAGATTTTCGGATTGAGTATGCAAACCTCATGGATGTACATCCACACCCACGAATTTTGAACTTATGTGCTAGCAAGAACAAGCACAAGCTTCCACAACAAAGCCTGCTGAGATTGAACAAGGTTAAAGCACAAGAGTATAAAAACAGAAACTTGAAAAATCTTGATTGATGCAACCTTGATACCCCACACTTGATTATCCCCAAGTTATAAGCCTCACAACACCTTAACTAACTCAGTTAGGATGCTATGATCAGCCCTATAACCCAAGAATTCCAAGATTGGAACAAGTACTTAGCAAAATATCAAGAATGAGGAAAATTGAAAACTTTTGCAACCTCCAAGTGAAAACGGGTTTTTAACTTCTAAACTAACAATCATATAACAATAATAAGCAGTAATAAAGATTGGCCAATGACTTTTCTTCAATGATTCAAACACAATTTCATTAAACTGAAATGGGATTTACAGAAACTTGAACAAGGAAAAATCAAAAAGCAAACTGGAATGTAATGACCTAAATGGCTTTATATAGAGCCTTACAAGTTCTACAAAGCTGAAAAACATGTAAACCCTAACTACTAAAGTCCTAATTTTGCCCTTTGTCTTGCTTGAATAATCTTGAACATGTGAATGAGAATTGGCGTTTTGTGGAGGTGGCATGCTTGAAAAGTTGATCAAAGGGTCCAAAGAATGCTTAGGATGAAAGTTGGATTGTGGGCTGTTGATTTCCTGCCATCATTTTGTCTTCTTGTTCAAAGGGCTAAAGCAGGGTGAGCATGTGAGTCTTGGGGTGATGTGGCAGGGTGTTTAAGAGTTGGGTTGTGATTAGGGTGACCTTAATCTTAATTCTGGACAAAATGGTGGTTTAATTTCAAGTAATTAGGAAATACCTAATTGTGTTCTTGAGCTGATGAACACAGGTTTAGATCTTGTTTAGGGGTGGATTAAATTTAAAAGTGTGTTAAGGAGCCAAGATTAAATAAATCTTAAACCGGATTAAGTGGAGTGTGAGGTGGCTAAGGGGTGGGCTGTGATTGGCTGTTTTGGTGAGTGGGGTGAGGTGGCACAAGCTGGTTGGTCTAGGTAACAAAGGTTGTCAGCTACAAATAAACCCCAAAGTTTCATTAACTTGTCATTTCTAGCTTTTCTTTATCAAACCCGAATTCCTTTGTATTTAAAGTTTCTAAATTCACACTTTGGCCACAAAAGGTTTTGTAAAATGAATTCAGGGGTATTTCTTGCCAATTCTTGATTCTTGAAGGACTGGTTTGGCATTTTGATGATAGATAATGGTCTTGACTTGTATGTTGAGCATTTTGGAGGACTGAAATTGCCAAGTCTTGTTTGATGAGGGACCATTTTTGCCAAATGTTGGAAGTCAAGGGTCCTTTTTGTAATTTTGGGATTTTCAAAGGACCAAACTTGTAATTTCTTGTACTTTGAAGGACTTCATGATATATTTGACTTTGTGGAGGATATTGGTTGACAATTTAGCTTTGTTGAGGGGCTAAACTTGCCAATTCTTCAAAGTGGAGGGCCCTTTTTGCAATTTTGACAAACTTTAAGGACCAAACTTGTGATTATGAGGGTACAAGGGTATAAAGTGTCAATTCTTCCATATTGGAGGACCCTTCTTCATAAT
The DNA here is from genome assembly GCA_025667525.1 of Glebionis coronaria. Lineage (NCBI taxonomy): Eukaryota > Viridiplantae > Streptophyta > Magnoliopsida > Asterales > Asteraceae > Glebionis > Glebionis coronaria. The sequence continues at coordinate 179,699,396 of CM046874.1, forward strand.
TCTTCAAATCTTCAAGGGTTGATCTTGGGAAAGTCTTCATTAGGGCTTGGTTCATTGTGCGACTTCGTTTCCCGTGTTCGTTTTTGAATGATTCTTGTGATCTTTTGTCATTTTCTCAATATCCATACCTAAAATACACAAGTAACAAACACAAGCATATATATGGGTATTTTGATGATATTTAATGCATTTTAAGCCCTATTTAGACGATGAGACTATGTATAAAAGCAGTCTCATCACCTCCACCTTCGTAGTACTTCTGAAATTCCTTTCTGCTGAAAAGGGTGGCTCAGAAATGCCACTTGTTCATCTGGAACTCACATCTGGAAAGCGGCGTATATAATTTTCCCCTATCGGAGATTCTGTACAACTGTGAGAAGATGATTCTCTTGTACTTCTCTAGAATTTAGCAGATCAGAATGTTATCAATGAATATACTGACGATTTTGTCTGAGAAGTCATGGAAAATTTTGTTTATTAATATGGTAATATAACTGGAGTATTTGGGAGCTCAGAATAATAAATAAAAACTTTAGAGACCATAATGTGTGCAAAAGTAGTCTTGGAAATGTCATGTTCTGTCTCTCAGCACTACTGGTGGCATGGTCGTGAATTGTTCTGGAAAATATTTAAGACATCATAGCATATCAGGTAATCCTCTATACGTTGAATGAACATCGATTAAGAATGGTGATCTTGAAACAATTTTTGGTGGTCGATACATGATCTCATGATACTGGCCTTTTTCCTGATAGACAGAAATAGTACACCTCTTGGGGCGCGCTAGGGCGAATAAAGCCTCATTCTGGTAACTCTTGCAGCTAATGCTGCAACTCTTTTAACTCAGCTGAATCCCTACGATAAGGAGTTCTGAAAATAGGTTCTATCCTTGAGACAAGCTCGTTGTTAAGCTTTGTCTCGTGGTTAGGAAGGAATTTATAGAAAACCTTCTAGAATGACATTTGGAAACTTTGGAAAAATCTGTTAATCACGAATTTAAAGAACTTCAAAAGTGAATTCATAACTGGTAGCTAAAAGGTCTTCGTAGCTTTGGAATAATAAGTCACTTGCTGTAAAGTATAACAACTTGTACTGATTTTCTGGCAGAAAATAAAATGACTATATTTGGAAGTTAGTAAGACGGATCTTATCTTCAACTGGAAGGAAGACCAAAAAAAATATGCGTGATACTGTAGAGTCTCTTCTGGCTGGGAGGTCGGTAAATACCTGATTTAAAATAAAGTTGTCACAGGATTACGTGAAGTAAACGTGGTGACTTTCACTGAATGTGTTCGTCTGTAACCTCACCGAATGAATACTACGTGTCTAACCTGAATAAAACACCAGTGGTGGTGACTGAATCTTTAATGGTCTGATTTATGCGTGGCATGACGGGTATACCCCCCTTGGAGGGTACCCTAAATTTCTGAGGGCCTGGTTTAGAAGACAATACTGAAATTATGAGTCTTGACTCGTGCGTTGAGAAGATATTCGTATGACATGTATCATGACTGGTATCATGACATGTGTCTTCCGAAACCATACTAGAGACATGTTTCTTGGATGATGTCTTGACATGTGTTTTAGTAGACGAATAAGGTTGAAAATCGTGGTAACTACTAGAATTGGCGGACCGGTTAGACTGTTGACCTCTGTATTCCTGGTCACGTCTGTACCGGAGTTCCGATGGTTACTGACTGATTAATTATAAGCACGGTGATCGTCATTACCGCCTTGTCTGTCAGTTTCCTGGCGGTCGTCATCATGATCGTGATTCATGTAACTATTTCTACTGAGTAACTATTTCTATGAAATGGGATGGTAGCGTCTAATGGTTGAAGTATATTCTTGTCAGGAGTTTCAAATTTTATAGTTTTCTTCCTTGCTCTTGAAGAGTCTTCATAGTATAAACAGCATCAGCATCTTGAGAAATCTCCAAAGTATCAGCAGCATCAGCATTCGTGAGGTCTCCAGAATATTAGCAGCAACGGTATCTGGTAAAATCTTCAACTCTCGAGCAGTATCAGCATCTGGTAGAATATCGACAAGTGGAAACGCCTGAGATGATTGAGGATTAATTACAATACACATAGAGTAAGGTACATGGAGTACACCTGGAATGCTGTACATGTGGTACACCTGAGATACTATACATGAACTACACCTGAAATACTGTATATGGTACTAATGACAAATTTTATAGGATAGTCGGTACTGGTGTCAATTCTCTGACATGATCAACAGAAATAAATTGATTTAAATGATAGCAAATTGGACTGAAACGAGTTACATGATAGCCTGGAAATTCATGCGTAGACTTAATGCTGGTTGCATAGGGAGCTCAAAATATGATTAAACGAAGTTTCATCAATAGCCAACATGAAGATATGATTGATGAAGACCAAACATGATTTATCATGAAAACAGGATTTTGCTGAAATCCTTTTGTGTCTTAGCATGAAAACATTATCACTCTGCTGAACATAAAACCCTCGTAAGGAGACATGAAACTGAATCAGCGTGAAAACGACATCAACCCGAGATTGTGAGAACTGGATTGTTACAAAGAATATAAGAGTATGATCAACTGAGTTTTTTTATAACAACTGGTGTGGATGGATGCGGTTAAATCCACCAAATTCGAATGAGAAGACATGTGATTAAGTATGGACGATTCTGGTTCAATCCATACTTGTCAAAATTTTACGAGAACTGTCATGTAAATTTACAATCTGGGACTAAATGTAGATGGTTGTTTTTGCAATCCATGCTAGTCAAACTTAAATGCAACATCGTGATATGAACAACGGTGAACGCTTTTGGGTCAGTTCACAAAACAACTATCGTCTGAAAACATGAACTTTGACCTAAACAATGGTGAACGTTTATGGGCCGGTTCACCAAGTAATATTCAACTGAAAACATGAATCTGCCATGAGTAAAGATGAACATCTATGGGTCGGTTCACCAATACAAAATCTGAAAGGGCAAGGGTGAACGCATATGGGTCGGTTCACCAAAACAAAATTCGCAGAAAAGCACATGCGACTATAGGTCGAACCTATAGCTTTGATACCATAATTGTAACACCCCACTTGGATAAGTGGACCGTTACTTGTATTTATGGCGTGTCATCAAAGTATAAGGTAAATTTTCTAAAATATTAACTAACCATAAAGGAAATACCAAAATCAAACATTGGTAATCCAAACATAAGCTCAAAACATGAAAAGTAAATACTGAAGGAAAGGACTAAACAATGTACAAATAAGCAGAATAATGTAAGAAGTGCATAAAGTAAGAAGTCTGGATAGCCTCCATCCAAATGCACATGCTCTCAGAATCCTAAGAGCGTCCTGGTGTACCTGCCGTTAGAACATGAAAGGAACTACAGATGAGCATAACGCCCAGTGAACGGATATAAAGCATGATAAGAAATACTGAAATGAAGCAGATGATAAAATACTGAAGCTGTAAGACTGATAAGTAAAGTTGCAGCGGAAATCTGTGTATAAATTGAAAAGTCTGATTTATAAATAATAAAGCTGAATTGTTATCTGTTAAATCTGAAAACATGCATTTACTGTATTTTAATTGCCAATAGCTTATATAGGTCATGTGCTGTAACAACTGTTGCATGAATAAATAGAGGGTGACCTCGTCATGATGTAGAGGGGTGACCTCTAATAATGTGTTGGGTGGAGGGATCAACTCCAATGTGAAGGATGTAGAGCACACACCACATTCACCTGATAATCTGTAAATTGATAGCCTATGATGCATCTATACGCCCCACTGATAATACTGATAAAATGACCAAGCTGAATAAATGGGACACTGCGAGAAATCACTCCCCCGTAAAGGAGTCATGACACCGGTGCCTCTAGTGTCATGGTTACGGTACCTCTGTAACTAGTACATAACTGGTCATGCTTGTATATAAAGCTCAGGCAATTTATCTTAGTTATTAAAATGATTACTGATAAGATTAGAACATATACTGGGGAAAACATTTGGCTGTAGACGGGAAGTCCTAATCATGCCTAGAAGGAAGTCCTTATTGAAGGACTGAAAATCTGTACCTCGTGTCCAATAATGAAATAAGAATAAAAGCTGGAAGATTTACTCCGACTTCACGGTTACTACATAAATAAGGGACGTGAAATTAGTTGACTGATATCGGTTTATTTTTACTGATCTTAACTGTTCTCAGTTTGATTTATTTTATACTTGTATTACTGTTTGTATATAATCTGATAAGTTCTTATTGTTCGTTAATATTACTGATTTAATGTACTATGTATTCCTGATTACTGTATAATGTATATTGTGGTATTACTATAAATAGTAACTCGTTATAATTAGAAAGTTTCCTAAATTAGAAAGGTTTCTAAATTTGTTTCTTTGAAAGATTAGATCATTTAATAATCATACAAACTTCAATCAAATAAAATAATTAACCATCTTTAAATTTTTTTTATAAGCTATATCGAATAAACTAAACAACTTGGTTAATTTAGCTATAAAAACTTATTTATAAAAATGATTTAATCAAATTAATATAGCCTCGTATTTTATTTTTTTCCGTGACCCCCAAACCCAAATAAAATTCTCCCGATTCACCCATGTCTCGGGTTAACTAAAATCGATCACACCACAACCTTGTCGTGGCTCCCCTTGTTTCAAACGTCATTCAGTAGTAACCACTGGCCTAGTGCCAGTTGCTACTGCTTGTGCAGTGGTTCCCACTGCTCCATTTATTCCCACTGTTTTAGTATAGTTCCCACTATTTTGTTATCGTTCCCCCTATGTTGCTATTGTTTCCACTACAAAATAGTTTTGTTCCCACTGCGTGACACACCCAAACACCCCCTGTTTGTCTATACCTACTGTTTGTAAAACCAAACACCCTTGGTGGACTTTTGGTGGCTGTCGTCCCACAGTAACTCCATCCCGTACCCCCTGGTGGTCGCGGCTGGCACAGAAACAACCACACCGAGACTTTGAGGTCTCGGTTTTTCATGAAGACAAACAAAACCCGACACCCCTTTTTTTAGATTCGTGAATCACTAAACAATTGACAGAAATAAAATGAGATTAGGTTACCTTGGATTTCGTGATAGGGATTATGAATCAACGCCATCAAACCTTCATCCTAAACCCACGACTTTAACCTGTTTCTTGTTGTTTTTGATCGTCGACAAGAAGAAGACAAAGAAGAAAACAACAGCTCTTTTTTTTCTGCCGTCAAAAATCACACACACTCTTAACCTAGGTTTTATTTGTTTTTCATGTTACTGTTTTGACAAGAATAATGGGTTAAACCCCCGTTTTAGTTTTCATAGTGGATGGAGCGGGCTTAAAGCCCAACCCCTTATTCTTGTTATTTACATTAACCCGCGGCCAATGTATATATACGTGTGCTTAAGTTCGATTTGATTCGTTATGTATCGTGCGTATTTGCGTTAAATCTCGTGTTAACAAAACGTAAGCCCTTTATTTTTAATAATATATATCTTACGTACCTTTAAGCAAATCTGAGACTGCGTAATAACTTTTAAACCTTCGTGTTTGGGTTCGAGTATTGGTCTCGTGATCTCACATTTTAACTTTTGTAATTACTCTGTCATGCTTTATTTATTTTACTGAGTAATTTATACATACTGAATACTTGAATATATAATATTAGTTATTATTCTGAATAATTAGTTACGTCCCGTTTCAATTAAAACTAAGGTTGTTTATAATTAAAGTTCTTGGGTTTTAAATGCGGGTTTTACAAGTCAAGGATGATTTGAAGATCTCAAGATCAAAAGACAAAGTCGAAAGATAGCGACAAAGGCTCAAAGATCACAACATGAAGGAACAAGACTACTATTACACGTTCAAGACTCATTTATGGCGAGATTAGTAATCTCTACAAATCTCCAAGTGTCAAAGGGAAATGACCTCTCATTGGGGGAGATTGTTAGCCTCAAAAAATATTAAGTCAAACAAGAATGTTCGGTAATAGGTTTATATGTAACACCCCCAAATTTATACAATTCAATACAACGGAAGACTCGTTGGTGTTATGGGATAGCACATTACTCACATCATAGACAACGCTTAAAAATCGCGTCGTTTAATAATAACGCATTTCCATTCATAAATATCAAATTTACATAGGTCCTAAGTCATTGTATTTCATACAGGTTTTACAAAGCATTTGAATGGAAATTATTATTTAAGTGCGGGCCATGAATTCTTGTCGTCTTCCCGAGAATTACCTTCAAGTACCTGAGATAAAACATGTTAAAAGAAAAGGTCAGCGAAAACGCCGAGTGAATTCATAGAGTTTAACGAAATCCATCAATATAACATCGGTATAAAATTAATACCGAAAATCATTTTGTACAAATCTTTGTAATAGGCCATAAAATAGCCAAAGTCATTTTATACAAATCCTTATCAAAAATCATAATATAGGGCATTGCCTTCAAAATCATTATACGAACCAATGTCGTAAAAACATCATACAATACGTTTTATAACGTTGTATAAAGTTAAATAAAAACCGTTATATAAATATGGTTATATAAAACCAAAACACGAACATAAAATCAATAATAAGACTCCGTATTGCTAGTCAGGCAATATATCGTAATTCAGGGCGTATAGCATTATTTCGTTATTTGGATTATTATAAGCCGCTTGATTGTTACCTTACTACAACAAACAACGGGTAGCTAGCCCGAAACTCAATTTTCCCATCTAAATTAGCGTGTCGTCACAATAATCACGCTTGTGTAAATCTTCTCATACATAAATTCGCTTACCAATCAATGTGGCACGACGGGGATCAACTGTCAAGGCGCGAACTAGGGTGATCGTCCCAAAATAGTACTATTATATGCATAAGCGTCTACCAAATCCCGGTAGTTTACAATTCATGCTAATGGGACTTTTAGTGACATAACCTAACTTTAATAATCCATTTCATCTCATCTATCGGGTCATATAATCATACATCGGGTCATACAATCATTCGGGTCCAAATCCATAAACAAACAATTCGGGACAAATGGTGTCCTATTTTATCAAAACTAACATGTTATCTCCCTTGCGGGTTTATAAAACATTTCATAAAACATTTAAAAGAGTGCGAGGCTATGAACTCATGTGGATGTGGGAAAGCGGGTTATCGGTAATTCAGATGTACGGTACGTGCTTCAATCACGGAAACCTAGAAAAATAATACTCGTCTTAGACTCATGTCCAATGACATTATAAAAATAACAATTATGTATACATATGATGATTATATATATATGATGATCAAGTGGGTTTACATATTCTCATTTACTCATTTTAGTGTTATGTGTCGATAACTTTTATACTAGTTTACTAGTTTTACCTATTTACATATTTTAAGTCCAATAAACTTATTATAAGTTATTTAACTTGTATTAATCCATTTTATACTTTTATTATCAGTATTTACATTTTACATGTTGGGCTCAAATGGGTTAATCCCAATAAGTACTTTTTATAAGTGTTTAACTTATTTAGTTAAATTATTAGTCCAATATGCTAACTTAGCTCGTTAATGTCCGTATGTCCTATAGTTCGGATTTTATCAGTTTTTACTTGTTATATATGTTTATATATCAGTATATGAGTTTACAAAAGTTTACATTAGACGGGTCCAACCGTCTAAGTTTTATTTAACAAAAACGTTAATTTTACGGTAATAGCCGAAAAAGTCGTAAAAATCATGTTTATAGTTTTATAACTTATAGAACTTATCAAACTACCATTTTTATAAAATATTCATTTATTTATCCTTATACATATTTATATAAATGTATTGTATAATTTAGTGGGTTTTAATTCACATTTTATACTATTTTTTTTTTAGTGCTTATATAATACTATTATACTTTAATTTCCCAAAATCTGATTTTTACTTTCATGTTCACCAAAACAGCCATATCTAGAGTTCTATATGGAGATAGAAGCTTAAATTTTTATGACATAAACTACATGATATATTCTCCATTTAACTCTTTAGCTACTGTTGAATCAGCCTCTAAGTATTTTCTAAAAATCATCCAACACAGTGAACTCAGATTTGCACTCTAAACTTGTTTTGATCATATCTCACTCATTATAATGATTCCATTGCATGGTAAACTATCACATGTGTACAAGACATATTACTTACTGTATATCCATTAATCTATGCCATTTTATCAGTTCATCACATGGTTCTTTACTGTTTTATACAGCCATCCTTTTAAGCAATGATTTTAACCTTTTTACATATAGTTTTTCATCTTTTTACCCATGATTATCAACACCAAATCCCCACATAATATTTTTATCATCATATATCATCATACATATATACATAATTAAAGAAATTACAAGATTACATAACCAAAATAACAAGAGGATAGGAAGAACAATCTTTATACCACCAAGATTAAGTAGTTTGAAGGATCAAGACTTGGTTTTGGGTCACCAAATCTTATGAACTCTTGTATGAAATCTTCAAGATCACCAAGGGAGATGTTGGTCTTTGAAAATCAGCCCTACTTCATCTTGCAAACTTCTCTTTGGATGTTAAAATCACCACCAATCTATAGAGCTTTAAAAGGGCTTCATCATATGTGTGAATAACACATGGTTTCATGGTTAAAATTGATCAAATGAGGGTTGTTCTTGATGAATTTGGGACGGAATTTGAGAGAGAAAGGAGTGGTTTTGTGGTTTTGCATGTGTAAAAATGAGGAAAATGGTTTAAGTTACTTGTTTTGTAACTTTGGTGGTTTTGGTGGAAGGCTAAGGACAAGTGTCCTTAGTCTTGGTGTAAGCTTGACAACTTAGCTTCCATAAGCTTAATATGGAAGCCACATGTAGGAGGGTGGGGCAAGAGTTATCTTGTCTCATCCCCACTAATTTACGGGTATTCCTCGATTCTAGTTTCCTCGATTTGCGTGCCCTCGGGTTGTTTTACGAAAAACGTTTTTATAAATTATGAATCAACGGCACAAAACGAATCTAATTAAAATTGTCTCATCAAAAACGGAGTTCAAAAACGTAAGTACGTAATCCTAGGGATTCCGGTTTAATCGTAAAGGACGCTAAATTATAATTGTAAGTCCTAATCTCTTCTCATAAATTTGTGAGTTTATGAACGAACTCAAATTTAAAATCCCAAAATAATATTCGCGGATAAATTTATTTCCTGAAATGTCGGACTGTCACCAAAAACGGTGTATGTAAACGTAAGCACGTAACGTAGAATCCTCCGGTTTAGACGTAGTCGATGCTACTTCAAGACGTAAACCCAAATTTCTTCCCATAAATAAGTGAGTTCATAATATAACATTAAAATAATGTTTTTAAATAATATTTGAGAATAAAATATCAACCATAAATTGACGGATTGTCACAGCATTTACCCCTAAACAGGATCTTTGTCCTCAAAGATCATTTTATCTTACTACTCGCTTCTTATAGAGTTAGAGCCACGTGGGTATTTTATCCACATTCGGTCTTTTCTCACAAGTGTAATCCAGTACAATACGCGAGTTTCATCAAACATAACTACGGGAATAAGATCAGGCTTAATGTCGACTTACTTTCTCTATCCATGATGTTCACGGGTTTTTGATGAATGCAACTTTTCGCCGATCTAAACTTTATCAAGAAGTAATCAGATTTTCACTTGATAGACATTTTATCAAGTTAGATATACAAATCATAATTTACGCAGCCCTTGAAGTCCTAGGGTAGATCCAGCTTATATGCCTTTCAAACCAATTTTTACATCATCTCAATGGTCCCATACAACGGGGACTTAATTCCCATGATTTTTCAGATTATCAACTCATTTTTCCATGGTTAAAATTTTTGGCATAACTTCGCTACCCATCTGGCACTTCAAGATCTACATTTCATATTCACATAACCTCCTGCCCACTACCGGCAGTCAATAATCATATCCTAATTTCAACAATCATTTCAGGTCTTACGGGTCGAGTATTTTGTAAGGTTAGGTTCGCCATCATAGGAAACCTTAAACCTAAAAGACATGTCCAACTCACAATGGGTGTATGTCGGGTGTCTTCATCCCAACTCCTGCTTACAGATGCTCTAATATATATCCTCACAAGATTCGATCTCGATCCTAATACGATAGTTTTCAATGATAATGTCTCCAAATGAAAACGATTATACGGTCTATTACCAAAGGTCAATTATTCAAGCATAACACAAGACTTCTAGTGTTTTGTATCGTTACTTTGCCTCGTACCTTCGATTGGGGTGGTAAATAGTACTCTCATCAAGGTTCGTTCCCAATGACTTCTGAGCAAATCTCTAGAAATTCGATGCGAAGCGAGGATCTTGATAGAGATGATTGATACGGCACACTATGTTTACACAACTATTTTAAACACAAAGAGTCAATTTCTTCATCGAGAATCTATCATTAACAGGAATGATATTAGCAGATTTGGTCAGTCTGTCGACGATTACCCAAATCGAATCAAATTCAGATGATGACCTTTGTAATAATTAGACGTTTACTAATGTATGAGGCGATGGCTGTCTTCATAATTTGCCATTAGTATAACTTCTTCAGATAAAAATACATTAAATCATAAATTTCATGAATAAAATACTTATACTTACAAGATTCCAACATAACTATATCTCACAATCCTCCATATTTAGACAATCACGGTGGCCTTTTAATCATTTAGCGCCATCGGCTTCTCAATTCTAATGGTTCATATTAGCCGCGAACCCCTTTTTATTATCTATATTATCCTTCTTACAAGCATTGTTTATTTTTATATTGTTCGGCAATTTATTTTGCACCTTCATTATTAGGGAACATGTCCTAATTGGTTCTTTATCTTTTCTACCTAACGTGTCAGTATCTACATTCACCTTTCCTGATGAAGTAATTATCATGTCCACAATTCACTCAAGAATTCTTTCTTCATATTTTCTAACTTTTAGTTTCGTCTCAACTATCATTTTTATCAGTTTTACTCAATCCGACGTCTAATGCGTCGATAATTATTACAAGTAATTAAATAATAAATATTTAATTTTTATGAAATGTAAACGTAAAAAGTTTTTAATTTCTTGGTTCTTCCAAATAAATCTGAATTTAATTATCACGATTTTTATTGATTTACTGAAAATAATTAATAATATCTGTAAATGTTTGAAAAATCTTTATTTATACTTTGGTCAAAATTTTCTTAGTTGAAAAGCCAAAAATTGTCGTTTCAAATTTTAAGTCATGGTTTAACGGTTTCCTCAATCCCTCTTAGGTTGTCTTGAGTTATACACAAACATTTACCCCTAAACAGGAGTTTAGTTAAATAATTTGCGTATAAGGGAATAATCCTTTCAAAATCCTTTGTTAAAACATTTGTCAAAACATATTTGCACCTCCTTTTTGGTATAACCCTAAGCCTTAATGGCTCTAATTTTTGAAGAGTCAATATATATATATATATATATATATATATATATATATATATATATATATATATATATATATATATATATATATATATATATATATATATCTTACCTTTATTAATTAAACGGTCATTCCATGTAAAGGATTAAGCCTTAAATCACTTGTTAAATATTTAAGGTACATGTTTTCATTGTTCGGCCAATTCAGGGCAATCTATAAATAATTATTAACTCATTCTTATTCTTATAAACAAACATATGGTTTTTAATGATCACAAGCATGAATTTATCAAATTACAGCCTACACACGTGATTCACCAAATTTATGGATGCTACATGTGTATTATTCAATCCAAACGACATCACGTGAAACTCATAATGTTCATTACAAGTACCGGATGTGGTGATTGGAATAGATAATCTTTTCCGCGGATGCGAAATTGATGATAACCATGTCGTGGATCAAATCTTTAAAACATACGCTAGAACCTTGTAAATGATCGAACAATCTATCATCTTGGGTAGTCGATATAGATTTTGATCGTCAATTTACTTAATTCACGGTAATTAGTAAACATAAGGAATGATAACACCATAGCTCTTCATGATGACGAGCTCGGTAGAATAAAATCTTTCTCCGACAACTCTCTCAGTTGTACGGAAATTCCTTTAATTCAGATGGTGCTGACGTACAGTGCACATGCCACAGGTGCAACACCGGGAATATAATCAATACCAATTTCAACTTGCCTTAATGGCAAAAGTCTAGGTAATTTACCAACAAATACTTCCTAAAGTTTCAGATAACAGAAATATCTTTTAATAAATTCATATTAGATTCTTTCTAGATTATAATATCTATGACTAATTCATAACCATTCACGGTATAATTTCAAGTCTAAGTGCAGGATATGGTCATCCATCAAGAATTATTTAGATCACTTTTGATAATAAACATCTTATCATTTAGGGGAATTCTATTCGAGTTCCCATCAATTAAGACAATGTCGTCATGTCATAATCAATCAATCCATTCTACTGGAATTATCAACTTTCCAGTTTCATCACCGTTGATAAGATGTGAACTTCTCAAAAGACTAATAATAACTCATAATCCTTCACAAATTCAAGGATATCAGGAGACATAACTAACCTTAAAAGAGTAAGGTCAGCGCATAATCTACGCGAGAGAATTTCAAATCAGATACAGACGAAAACATTTAACGAATATGAATATATCCCATGTTTTCATAATTTGAGTACGCATTCGAAAGCTCCTCGGATCGTTACCCAGGTCACTCAAATGAAACCAAATCAAAAGAAATGATAGGAACGTCGATACATCCAGTCGGGTATCAACACTCGGTAATCAGATACTTTTCCTAAGAATCTCACTACGGGAGAATTGGACAAGAAAGAATTGTAAATTGTCAAATAAGACAATTTCCACAGATGAGTAAATTCGACTCAGAAGAATAGATGCTACAGGCACATATGTAGGTGTCCCTATCAATATGTCCCTAATTTGCACTTCTTGCAGATCTCATAAAATTTAATCTTTCACTATCTTCAAAGAAAATTTAGTGTTTATAATAATTTCATGGTGACTACTAATCAGCCTTGCATGGTCACTTCCAAATTGTATGTAGGCGCGCAACTATATACAATTTCAAGATTAACGATGCAATACTCAGTTCGTCAAAATTTTATCATCATGTTTATAATAAAAACATTTTCATGCTTAATTCTTAAATAAGAATCAAAAATAAATTTACAAAGATTTTCTTTGTTATGAAAACAATTAACTTTTCCAAGGTGTTCTATAAACAACTTCATTTTGATAACAATCACTTATAAATCTCACTTTAAATAATCCATATGGCAATGAAAATTCAATCTTTATCAAGGGATACTATTGTATCTTATAAAACAATGAGTGATCTGCAATGGAGTGATGAAAAGTTGTTCACCAAGAACTAACTATAATATATCAGGAAATGAGCTTAGCCAAATAATCATGAGGTTCATGACCTTGATGGCGCTCAAAAAGAATAATTCACAACATAACTCAATTCGAGATGAGTACTTGTTCAATGGTTGCATTACTAATGTGAACATTAGGATGAAGCAATAAAAGATAGATAACATCGATACATGTAGGATTTAGCAATCAAAGGTAGTCTTTTCATTAATCATAAACAAGTCAAAATTGTACCATAACACATTACGTGTCACTATGTCATACAATTCCAAGAACTCATCCTACCAGCTGATGTCTCAGTTAAGTTAGGGATTTTTAAAAGATACCACAATGAATACTAATCTACAAGAGTTATTAGGTGTTCCACATGTCCCAGAAGATCCATCGGTCTCAATTCAGAAGAAGATTTCTTCAATTTATTTCTTGGACACTGGGCATCCTCATTAGTGGACAATGGCCTAGGAACAACCCTTAACACGAATCAACAATCAATTAAAACCTTATAATTCAATCACAAAACTTAACGACTTCCTCTTAACAATCTCATATTCCATACGAGTTAAAATTTTACTTTATTCAAGTTTCAGCCAAATCATACTCAATGCGATATCCTACCTCATTCTCCAATACTTTCAACCTTATTCTTAAATCTTAAAAGGGCAATAAAAGCTCGATATGATCAACACTTAATTTCCAATCCTATAGCTTCTTCATTAATAGTTATCAAATGAGTCACTAGTATGAAATGACTCACACATTCAATTAGACTTCTCGGAAAGGTACTAGTGGCATGAGGCTTTTGGGTAATGGTTCCAGTGACAGCCTCAAGTGCAACATTCACCCTTTCGATTTCAATTTAAGAATTGGATGACAACGAATCAGATGACATCCTTCTAGGTGGTAACGTTTTGTCAAACTCCACTCTATAAGGAAAGATCGTCATGACATCGATATCAGTTTTAATCTCGCCAATTCTTCTTTAATATCACAATCAACTAATATCAACATTTCTACGAATATCAACCATTTGTTGGGATCATAAATATCCACAACTTGGTTTAGATCTAGAATAGCTAGAATTCCTACGGGAATAGCTTCGATTAATTTACTAGGGGATTTAGGGTTCCTTGTGACAATCTACGTCGTATAAATACCTCGTATAAATATCAAAATAATCATCAAACAATCATGTAAAAAAATTACATCATATATATATATATAATCCAAGTTATATATATATATTAAAATAACACATCTCAGTCTGGCCTTGTCGGTAACTCGGGAATTCTTCGGCACCGTTATAGTCAAAAGATTTTTAGACATTTTAAGAAATATGTTTATAGTTAAAAGATTTTGAAATGTTTTATTCAAAACCTTTCCTTTAAAAATCTTTCGTTCTCTATAACGAGAGCTCTGGTACCAAACTATAACACCCCCAAATTTATACAATTCAATATAGCGGAAGACTCGTTGGTGTTACGGGATAGCACATTACTCACATCATAGACAACGCTTAAAAATCGCGTCGTTTAATAATAACGCATTTCCATTCATAAATATCAAATTTACATAGGTCCCAAGTCATTGTATTTCATACAGGTTTTACAAAGCATTTGAATGGAAATTATTATTTAAGTGCGGGCCATGAATTCTTGTCGTCTTCCCAAGAATTACCTTCAAGTACCTGAGATAAAACATGTTAAAAGAAAAGGTCAGCGAAAACGCCGAGTGAATTCATAGAGTTTAACGAAATCCATCAATATAACATCGGTATAAAATTAATACCGAAAATCATTTTGTATAAATATTTGTAATAGGCCATAAAATATCCAAAGTCATTTTATACAAATCCTTATCAAAAATCATAATATAGGGCATTGCCTTCAAAATCATTATACGAACCAATGTCGTAAAAACATCATACAATACGTTTTATAACGTTGTATAAAGTTAAATAAAAACCATTATAAAAATATGGTTATGTAAAACCAAAACACGAACATAAAATCAATAATAAGACCCCGTATTGCTAGTCAGGCAATATATCGTAATTCAGAGCGTATAGCATTATTTCGTTATTTGGATTATTATAAGCCGCATGACATTGTTACCTTAGTACAACAAACAACGGGTAGCTAGCCCGAAACTCAATTTTCCCATCTAAATTAGCGTGTCGTCACAATAATCACGCTTGTGTAAATATTCTCATACATAAATTTGCTTACCAATCAATGTGGCACGATGGGGATCAACCGTCAGGGCGCGAACTGGGGTGATCGTCCCCAAATAGTACTATTATATGCATAAGCGTCTACCAAATCCCGGTAGTTCACAATTCATGCTAATGGGACTTTTAATGACGTAACCTAACTTTAATAATCCATTTCATCTCATCTATCGGGTCATATAATCATACATCGGGTCATACAATCATTCGGGTCCAAATCCATAAACAAACAATTCGGGACAAATGGTGTCCTATTTTATCAAAACTAACATGTTATATCCCTCGCGGGTTTATAAAACATTTCATAAACATTTAAAAGAGTGCGAGGCTATGAACTCACGTGGATGGGGGAAAGCGGGTTATCGGCAATTCGGATGTACGGTACGTGCTTCAATCACGGAAACCTAGACAAATAATACTCGTCTTAGACTCATGTCCAATGACTTTATAAAAATAACAATTATGTATACATATAATGATTATATATATATATGATGATCAAGTAGGTTTACATATTCTCATTTACTCATTTTAGTGTTATGTGTCGATAACTTTTATACTAGTTTACTAGTTTTACCTATTTACATATTTTAAGTCCAATAAACTTATTATAAGTTCTTTAACTTGTATTAATTCATTTTATACTTGTATTATCAGTATATACATTTTATATGTTGGGCTCAAATGGGTTAAGCCCAATAAGTACTTTTTATAAGTGTTTAACTTATTTAGTTAAATTATTAGTCCAATATGCTAACTTAGCTCGTTAATGTCCGTATGTCCTATAGTTCGGGTTTTATCGGTTTTTACTTGTTATATATGTTTATATATCAGTATATGAGTTTATAAAAGTTTACATTAGACGGGTCCAACCGTCTAAGTTTTATTTAACAAAAACGTTAATTTTATGGTAATAGCCGAAAAAGTAGTAAAAATCATGTTTATAGTTTTATAACTTATAAAACTTATCAAACTAACATTTTTATAAAATGTTCATTTATTTATCCTTATAAATATTTATATAAATGTATTATATAAGTTAGTGGGTTTTAATTCACATTTTATACTATTTTTATTTGAGTGCTTATATAATACTATTATACTTTAATTTCCCAAAATCTGATTTTTACTTTCATGTTCACCAAAACAGCCATATCTAGAGTTCTATATGGAGATAGAAGCTCAAAGTTTTATGACATAAACTACATGATATGTGATCCATTTAACTCTTCTATAGCTACTGTTGAATCAGCCTCTAATTATTTTCTAAAAATCGTCCAAAACAGTGAACTCAGATTTGTACTCTAAACTTGTTTTGATCATATCTCACTCATTATAATGATTCCATTGCATGGCCAACTCTCACATGTGTACAAGACATATTACTTACTGTATATCCATTAATCTATGCCATTTTATCAGTTCATCACATGGTTCTTTACTGTTTTATACAGCCGTCATTTTAAGCAATGATTTTAACCTTTTTACATATAGTTTTTCATCTTTTTACCCATGATTATCAACACCAAATCCCCACATAATATTTTTATCATCATATATCATCATACATATATACATAAATAAAGAAATTACAAGATTACATAACCAAAATAACAAGAGGATAGGAAGAACAATCTTTATACCACTAAGATTAAGTAGTTTGAAGGATCAAGACTTGGTTTTGGGTCACCAAATCTTATGAACTCTTGTATGAAATCTTCAAGATCACCAAGGGAGATGTTAATCTTTGAAAATCAGCCCTACTTCATCTTGCAAACTTCTCTTTGGATGTTAAAATCACCACCAATCTATAGAGCTTCAAAAGGGCTTCATCATATGTGTGAATAACACATGATTTCATGGTTAAAATTGATCAAATGAGGGTTGTTCTTGATGAATTTGGGACGGAATTTGAGAGAGAAAGGAGTGGTTTTGTGGTTTTGCATGTGTAAAAATGAGGAAAATGGTTTAAGTTACTTGTTTTGTAACTTTGGTGGTTTTGGTGGAAGGCTATGGACAAGTGTCCTTAGTCTTGGTGTAAGCTTGACAACTTAGCTTCCATAAGCTTAATATGGAAGCCACATGTAAGGGGGGGGGGGGGGGGGGGGCAAGAGTTATCTTGTCTCATCCCCACTAATTTACGGGTATTCCTCGATTCTAGTTTCCTTGATTTGCGTGCCCTCGGGTCGTTTTACGAAAAACGTTTTTATAAATTATGAATCAACGGCACAAAACGAATCTAATAAAAATTGTCTCATCAAAAACGGAGTTCAAAAACGTAAATACGTAATTCTAGGGATTCTGGTTTAATCGTAAATGACGTTAAATTATAATCGTAAGTCCTAATCTCTTCTCGTAAATTTGTAAGTTTATGAACCAACTCAAATTTAAAATCCCAAAATAATATTCACGGATAAATTTATTTCCTGAAATGTCGGACTGTCACCAAAAACGGTGTTTGTAAACGTAAGCACGTAACATAGAATCCTCCGGTTTAGACGTAGTTGATGCTACTTCAAGACGTAAACCCAAATTTCTTCCCATAAATAAGTGAGTTCATAATATAACATTAAAATAATGTTTTTAAATAATATTTGAGAATAAAATATCAACCATAAATTGACGGATTGTCACATTATATGTATCGTATTTTACAACGTTGTAATAGGTAGTAGGTTAGTCATGTTTTACGAGCTTAACTTTAAGCTAAAAGTTCATGTTTAAGGAACTAAAGCCTAAAAGGAAAGCTCGACCCATTAATATATAGCCCAAACAAGGCCGCATGTGGGTGGACTATATATACCCACCTCCTAGCATGTTAGCAGGTGGTTGGTTACATTTTTCTCTCTCTCTCTCTCTCAATCTAATATTCCCAAGTTTCCAACCATTCTCTCTCTTTTTTCTCTCTCTACTTTCTCTCTCTACAATTCATCTACTTTCATCTACTTTTCTTTTATACTTTGTGTTTAATCAGCATATAATATGGGATAACAACTGGTAATCAATCTCCACGGGTTAGACTCGTATTTGGTTTGTTGTTATTGATTTGGTTCGGGTCATTTTACATCAAATAAACTTGTCTCATTTTTTTGTGTTTTTCGTGCTCTAGATCTTCACAGAATTCTCTTACATAGTTGTGGTAGGGATTTGGGATAGTTGTTTTGGTGAAAAACACAAGCAATTTTGGTCTTTTGGCTTGATTTTGGCACTAAAACTCGAAAAACTCCATTTTTCATCTGAGATCCTATTTTTTAGGAATTATTGCGAAATATATCCAGTTATTGCGAAATCTTTTGTGTACATTCTCGCAATAATTAGGGTTTTAAAACCTGGTCATTGCGGAAAGTATTGTGATATTGCGAAATCTCTCTTTCCTGAATATTGCGAAATCTTGTTAGGATATTGCAAAATCTCTCTTTCCTGAATATTGCGAAATCCTTGTTTGGATCTTGCAGATCTTGCGAAATCTTTCTTTCCTGAATATTGTGAAATCCTTGTTTGGATATTGCGAAATCTTTCTTTCTTGAATATTGCGAGATCCTTGTTTGAATATTGGGAAATCTGGACATTGCAAAATCTGCATATTACGGAATCCTTGAATTTGCGAGATTTTTGTTTGAGTCGTTTTTAGACTTAGCTAGTATCTAGACTAGTTTCGGAATATCTTTTCTAAAAAAAAGAGTTAAATTTTTTAGGTCAAGTAAATTCAAATTTCCACACTAGCTTTTGGCTATTTCTAACTCGATTTCAAAATTTGGCGATCATAAAATTTTTCGGTCTACAGTTATATCGGACTGGAGAATTTATTGTCGGACTGAGAAAAAAATCGCAATTTTCAAAATTTAAACCACAACCTCAATCACAACATATCTTCTTAAGATCCAAAGTCACTGTATCAACTGAGACACCCATTATGGATTCTGCGTCATCGAATAGTGTGACTCATAATAGCATGGCCGTGAGTACCAATGTAATGACGTCTTCGTGTTTAGACAAAGAAGAATGAGAGATGCAACTACAACAACAAGTCCTTAAACAACGTTTTATGCAAGCTTTCAGTGATCTTAAAACGAATCTAAAACGTCTTAAAAGAGAGACCTTCTCGTACAATCCTTTGTATATGTATGCTTTTCATTGCTTCTTCGGAAATGTCCATCGCATGTTCACTTATGAGTTAAGAGAGCACTTGAAGAATCTTGAGAATGAATTACTCAACAACAACCTTCATGAGACAAATTCCAAGATAACACTCAAAACACCATTTCAACCGTTCTTTGTTTCAAAGTTATTCACGTCTTCTAATTTTGATTCCGAAGTTCGAGATGCAAAACAGCACTTCAAAGACTACACTACAATGGAAGAAAAATCATACATAGACTTGATATTTGGAAACATGGAATCAATTGAGAAGCTTATGGATGAACGCTTACTTCATGAAAAAGACATGATAAATAAGATGAATGACAAAAGGCTGAAAATGCAAGAGTGCACGGTTGCAAAGATTCATGTAGTGGATACGAGTCCAGTTTCAACTGTAAGTAACGGGACAATATCGAGTAATGCACATGAAAGCTGTAGATCAGGGAACACAAAGCATGGTGCGCAGAATGATGATAGCATTTCTGGGAAACAACGCAGCACCTCTGGCATATAAAGCATCGACTTTGAGAATGACATCAACAATACACCTTCCTATGATAATGGCCCTGTTTTTTATTCTGAGCCATTGGAAGAGGTACACAATGCTGAATTTAATGTGTTTGCCAATGCCAATACGCATGAGCATAGTGATCAAACAACAACCCTTATTGACACATGTATGACAAAAAAGGTTGATAGCAATACCACACCCGATTAATCAGGCATGTGTAATACTGCGTTTGAGAATGATCAACATGCAAATGAGTATGATGATGAGGAGTGTGTCGCGCTTGCCAATTTAATTGGTAGTTTTAAAAAAGATGTCAATGAAACTAGAAAGAGTCAAAAGCAATTAAAGAAGGCAAATGCAACACTCACTCAAAATTTTGAAGAATGCAAAACTGCTCTAATTAAATCTAGTGAGACCATTGATAGTTATAGAGCTGGGCTTCTTCAAAAGACCAAAGAGCTTGAGGGGTACAAGGGTAGTGCTTTAAAAATTCAAAAGGACGATTTTGAAAATAAATATAACACAACTCTTGAGTTTTTAGCCAAAGAGAAACGTCAATATAATGTTTTCTTAATGGATGAACGTCAAAAAACATACCTTGTAACAACTAAAGTTAACGAACTTGAACAAAGGATTTCCATGAATAACACTGATTCTGCTAAAATTCTTGATGAAAAGAAACAAGAGGTTGAAACGTTAAAACACGATTTCAAAAGTCGACATTAAAAAGATATTGAAAAAGTAATGGAACTAGAAGAACAAGTCGAATTTTTGAAGAAAGTTGTTTATAAAACGCATGACTCTATTCAAACCATAAGAATGATAGCACCTCGACCGTTTTTAAGGGTAGGCCTAGTTTTGAAAGTCCTAAGTACCTCGACCAAGATCAAGCTAAGAACCCCCGCCTTTATTTGGATGAGTCCGAATGAACCGATCCTGATTGTCTTCTTGTTAAGCTTGATAATGAAAAGACATCCCTTTGGGAAGAGGAGATTAAATCATCGGTCATTAAAGAGTTTGTCAAACCATATAATTATGCTTATGAAAACAGTCTTTATGGTCTTTTCACTCCACAAAAACAGAAGTCTTGTGAGCAATTG
This sequence comes from Glebionis coronaria, assembly GCA_025667525.1. NCBI lineage: Eukaryota > Viridiplantae > Streptophyta > Magnoliopsida > Asterales > Asteraceae > Glebionis > Glebionis coronaria. The sequence goes on from CM046874.1 coordinate 179,720,845, forward strand.
TTTTTCGAAAGCAAACAAAGAAGATTTCAATGGAAGAAAATTTTTGCCACTAAGAAATCTAACGTTTTTAAATATTTCAACTACTTGCCTCTTGATGCGTCTAAAAGCCAAAGTAGGAAGACACTTGGTATTCTTAAACATCATTTTGATAATATTAACTCAATCGTGGAAAGAGATTGGCAAAAACGTGAAAATGACAAGTGGAAAAAAGAGATTCCCCACGATATAACCTTACTTGTGAAAGAACTTTTGATACCGAATGCGGCGACGATAAAAGCCAATGTTCTTGGAAACATTTATTCGATCTGAAATGTTTGATGATTTGAAATACGTCGAGTCTCTTGAAAAACAAATTGATGAACTTCAAACGGAAAACTCAGAGTTCTCGAACGAATATGATCTCCTCTTAGAAGAATGTCTCTCCAAAGATATTTTGTGTGTTACTCTTTAATTTTGTGCTGATATCGATGAATATTTTGATGTTGCATGAAAATATCTCGATAAGGTCAAAGAGTGTGAACGTATTGAAATTGAGCTTTCGAAACACATAGAAAACGTTGATAAAAAGGCTTTTGCGTTACTTCAACACCGAACTGATTTCCTTCAAAAACATTGTCATTCTCTTGAACTTGCTTTGAAAGACAAAGTCAGAAAAGGTCCAAATGATAATAACTTGCATGTAAAACTTTCCGCTTCGTGTCGAGAAATGAATAAAAGGAGTATGGAAATTACAGACTTGAAAGCTCAGTTGCAAGAAAAGGACATAGCGATAGAAGAGTTGAAGAAACTCATTGCAAAGATGGGTGGGAAAACTATGGAACTTAAAGTTGTGAAACCTGTTGTTCGACAACCCAATGCCTACACGGATCCAAAGCCATCTATCTTAGAAAAATCAACTCCTTTCTCCAATTCTTCTCATGTAAAATCTAGGTTACCCCCTAAGACTGATGTGCAACCCAGTGTTCCAAAACCATCCATATCACCCTATGTTCCATCATTTAGAAAGCACACTGTTGCTAAACCTAACCATGTGAATGCACCTAGCACTTCTAGGAATACTCCCAAGCGTGTGACATTTGTGTCCACAAAGGAATCTGTAGGTTCAAATGACTTAGTTCATACCAACAACCTAGAGGATGCTAAACAAAAGGGAAGATTCCGAAAGCTAAAACCATGTCTTCAAAACCTAGCACACCAACAACCGCTAGATTTCAAGACACTTCTAATGATAGTCAACCAAAACCTAGGATCCCTTCACATCAACCTAGGAAGTGGCAACCATCAATGAGTAGTCGTGTACCGAACACTGCGACTAAACGATCAGCAAAACCTAGGTACACACGGACTTTCGTGAATCTTAAATTCCACGTATGCCCCACTTGCAAAAAGGGCATTCACAATAGAAATCATGACCATTACATTCTGCAATACCTATATGAGGTTAAATCTCGTGCCTTTGCATAGAGAAAGAATGAAGAATCCCATAATACAACGAGGAGATACAAAATCGTCGCAAAGAAAAGCAATGACAACAAATCTGAAACGGATAAAAAAAGAACATAGTTTCTCTCCCAAGAAGTCTTCCGCTGTACAAGAGAAAACTACCCTTAGATCTAGTCTTCAGTGGAAACCAACGGGTAGGATCTTCAAAGAAGTTGGTCTTAAGTGGATTCCAATAGAGAAGAGTGATGAAACCTGCGCCAGCACTAATGCTAATGTTCAACACGTTGAAAAGGAATTTGTTACCCCTAATAGTAGTATTTGTGCAAACTCTTCTTCATTGATTGCAGGTACCTCAGCGGATTCTGAACCCACTTCTTCCTCTAAGGGTTCCAATTGTGTACATTCGATATCACCTTATTCTGTTGTATAAAGGTCTATTTTGGATTATTTTCAAAAAACTTGAAAAATACAAAAATAAAATAAAACATAGATATCCATAGAGAAACAAAATAAAAATGGAAAAACCTTTCAAAATACCAAAAATATTCTTCTCGACATGTCTTTCAGTATCGATAATATGGACGTGCCTAGAAATGTCGCTCAATAACGACACGGGTGTGTACACAAAGCTCGAATGAAAGATGTAAATATTTTTCAAAACATGTCATTTCAATGATTTACAATTATCTCAGATTGTGACTCGTGCCTCAAAGAAAGGAAAGTTGATCACAGATGATAACTTATCCTCAACAACGGGAAAATTATTTTTCTCGGTCATGAGCTATTATTAAAAACTGTAAGATATTGTAAATCTTGCTTATATTCTAGTGAGAGAAAGAGATAGATAGATGGCGAGAACACACACACTTAGAGAGAGAAAGTATGAAGAAAACACACTTTAACTATGTGAAAAACAATGTGAACCACACCCTCTCCAACTAAGGAGAGGGTTTATATACCCAAGCCCATGAGATGGGCTTGGCTTACAATAGGCCGCTGGCCTACACATGTTGTAGGCTTGGCCTGACCTTGTTTGTTTACTATTAAGTTAACTAGACTACGATCTGCTACTTAATCTATTGTTGGAGTAACCGATCCTTTCTAATACGTAAAACATATTTCCAACAATCTCCCCCTAAGGGAGGTCACTCCAAACAAGGGTGTTACCTGAGTTACAATAAAATAAACCTATCATACTATGCTTGTCTTGAGCTCATAGTCTTCGTCTTTCTTTTCTTTTTCTTTATTGGTGAATATGTTGATGTGATCCTTGATATCAATCTTGAGCATTAATCTCTTGCCTTGATCTTGTGCATCCGTCACTTGTGATATCCGCCTCTTCGTGACTTCATGTCCCACATACTTATACCTTCGTAATTCTTGAAAGCTTCAGAGTTCGGTACAGCGGAAGACTTGACTTTAGGCTTTCTTGAATCAGATGAAGTATTAATTGCATAAGGTATAAGCATGCGGGGACGACTTCTTCTCGGACACCACAACGCCACAGTCTTCAAATGTAGTAACATATGTAGATACGAACGAAATGGCTTTGAACATTTCATTCTAATTCGGTAGCATTTTACCTCTGATCGGTGAAGACCGTTGGACGATATAATATATCGTACTTTTGGTAGGTGGATTTAATTAAAAATCTCCTTGACAAGATTTCGCGGGTAAACCCGTTCTCTTTACTCGACCGCCCAAAGCTGACTGTGAACATAAAGAGGGAATCATTTGGATAAAATTATCCGCATGATTGAAGCCGTCAATTCTGATTCCTGGAACAAGTTTGATTCATTAAAGAATCGCACCATCGTTGCTTTCCAGTTGTCACGAGCTTGATTCATATTTAATCTTGCAAGTTACCTACCAAGTGCTGTTTGAGGTTAACACTAGAAGGATTTCCACTCATCACTGTGAACACTAGGTATCACTCTGAGTGTTCTGGCAAGATCAATGAGATATTGCGTAGAGGCCTGGAACGTGTTTAAGTTCAATTAAGAATTAAACAACTGTTTCTTTCTAGTTATCACATGTTTGATTCATGAAGAATCGCACAAGTCACCTACCATGAGCTTTTTAATTTTCGCTCAAGAATGATTTCCATCTTCATTGTAAATACTTGCGTATTACTCGGATGTTCAGGTAAGATCATGAAGATTTTGCGTAGGACTCTTAATATTTTTCTTACTTTTCAAAGTGTGTGAAGAAGCAAGGAAATATGGAAGTGTGTCCTAATGATATATTTGATGATCTTAAATGGCTCTAGACTCAATCGTTCATTTAGAATTTTTAGTGATCGAAGGCTGGAGAGGAGTGCCACTATTTCAATATTAATATACTCGGAGTGAATAAATCGATAGATAATGCGTTGTCTCTGTGTGAATGAAACAAATACCTTTTGAGAGATATCTGAGTTACCTGGGATGGGTTGTGCATTGCATCACTGGGTCCATGATGTCTATCTTCAATAACATATGAATTGACCCGGTTTCTGCCTAAGGTTGTAAGGAGGGATTCTTTCTTTAGACCCTTTATCTTTAAAATTCTTTTTCATTCTTCAACGCCGTCAATGCTTACCAATACGTCATAACTAGCACCTTGTTGTGATTGTTCCAGTGCTAAATTAAGTACTTGGTCGGCATTCAGCTACCTTCACAATCTTTCCCCATATTTCCTAAGGACTACTTTCTAGCTATTGAATGTCCTTGGCAAGATTCCTCTGGTTTTGGAAGAATCATTGGACTTAACCTATCCTACCATCCTTATGTCACCACAATCTTCATCGTCGTAAAATAAATTGGTTGTGGGTAAGTATAAATCACCATGAAATCCATTTTGATATCCAAATCCATTTTGCTCCCCCTTAACATGTGCCACGATATTAGAAAACATTTCACACATGTCGGGTTGAGCCATCAGTTAAGTCAAACCATTTTTTATTAATCATTTCCCATATTAAATCACATTTTCTGCCCCATATTAAAAATATTAACCCAATCAATGTTAATATCAACTGATTTAATAAGATTTTAAGAAAATTTGGGAAGAAAAATGCAAATCCAATTATCTTCATGATACCAATGTGTGAGTAATGATACCGATTTGTAATATAATCACATATTAACCATATTAGAGTAAATTGACAAGGTTGGACCTGATTGACAAGAACATCATATGATAAGATCAAATGGTTCTTTTCGGTAAATGTTGGTCGCCTCGTCACGTCTGAAGTCATCTCTTGGAACCACATGTACGATTGGTTTCGTTGTCTTGACACCAATTAGTGAACTCGGCATGTTCAGTATCAAAGATTCTGAATGCTTGACAATTGCTCCCTCGCAATTGTTGACCCGTGTTCTATTGAAAGAGTTGTAGTCGTCGTTTGAGTAGTCGCATCGTCGAGTATGTAGATACCAATGGTAAATTGCTACGGTTTATGGAGATGATAACTTCATAAAAACAAGATTTCTCTTGTTTTAACAAATAAATGCACTGACACGTACATAGATTCGTGTTAGATTGTGTTATTACGTAAACACAATCCCTTACATGGTTATAAAGTAAACCGTGCCCATTAATTCCCGTTGTTGAGTCAAAGCTTTCCGGTGAAATGCTTGACTTGAATATGAAAAGCGGGTTACTATCTGAAATAATAGCAAGCCATATGGAGCATGTTTTAAATCTTTTAAACTTTGCTCGAACTTTATTTACAACCCCGTGTCATTATTAAACGAAATTTCTAGGATCGTAAATATAATCGATTTCAGAAGACATGCCCTTGTTTTAAAACCAATTACTTGAGCTTAAGATTTTGAATATCTTACGAAACGAGCTCAAGTCCGAGAAGTTGTAAGCTTCCCGTTGTGAGGATAATTTTATCATCGGCGGTAAACTTTCCTTTTAACTGAAGAAGGAGTCCTAAGTTGACATTTACTTAGAAGTCGTTTTCATGAGCTTGAAAAACTTTTGAATGTTTTAACGTAAAGCTCATGACCGAGAAAGGTGAATTTCTCGTTCTGAAGAAAAGTTCTCTTATTTAAAAGATACACTTTCCTTTATGAGCTTAAAACTTGGAATGTTTTAATACAAGCTCATGATCGAGAAAAATTAATTTCCCGTTACGAGGATAAGTTATCATTAAAGATAAGCTTTCCTAAATATGAAGTCCGAGTTACAGTCTGATATTTAACTGTAAGTCATTGTGCATGAGCTTAAAAACTTCGAATGTTTTTAATATTAGCTCATGCCCGAGAAAAATTAATTTCTCGTTGTAAGGATAAGTTATCATCGGCGATAAACTTTCCTTTTGTTGAAACGACTGGACCACTTTGATGAACATTGACGTTTGTACCTGCATTCTCATTAGGAGTTTGTATGCTTTGATATGGGTTAGCGATATCTATTTTAAAACCATGTGGGGGTTCACAGCCAACTTTTGTAGTGCAAGAGGGGAACATCCTTCATGTAAGAACCCATTAAAGATTACTCGACTTGAGAATCCTACCCGTGGGTTGCCACCTAAGAATGGATCTAGGCGACATGGTTTTTTTATGCACATCGGAAGACTTAGCGGTAGAAAACCTATTTCCTTTAGGAATCCCTTCTTTAGCACTTGAGTTCAGCTCCTTCAAGACTTTAGTAACACAAGCCGCATGATTTGTCGTGAAGACACTTTTCATGCATACGGAACAAACATCGTGTTTGAGGTACGAATGAGATCTAGAGATCCTAGTTCTTTTCATAGGATCCTCTACATAGTGATTATTAGGCATGCTATTGGACCTATGTTGTGGCATATTATTATAACTATACCTAGAATCACTAGTAGCAGTCTTGTTTGTAGGTTTTGCATAGGTTGATTTGATCACAGTAGGCCTAGATAGTGGAGTGACTGGTCTAGCACTATGAACCATATCAACTTGGGAGGCAAACCGCGGTCTCGAGGATTTTGGTCGCTCGGATCTAAATGCAGTCGTTTGTCGAACGGGCTGATTTTTAGGTGGTCTCCCCAAGATTGATGGTTTTTCAAGCTTAGTGTCCACACTAGTGCCTTTAATTTTCCTTAGCTCGTTTTTTAGAGAAGCTATAGCAAAAACATTTTTCTGAACCTGAGCCTTTAAATCAGCATTTTTAGTAGTTAACAAGGTCGTTGACTCTAGAGTTTTTGACCTCATCTCTACGATAGAATTATTCAACTCATTATAGCGCTGTTGTAAGGTCTCGTTTTCCTTTTGTAAGATATCTTGGGATGACAATTTAGATTCTAGCAAAGTAATTTGTTTCACAAAATTATCTTTTTCGGCTTTAGAATCTTGAATCTTTTGATTTAATTTTCGTTCAAGAACAACATTTGAATTTTCAAGTTTTTCAAAATACTTTTCAAATTTATCCGTTTTCTTCAAAAATTCAATTTTGGCATCCTCAAGCTCTTTTGATTGTTGAGCTATGATCGTTTCAAGCTCTTCAATCCTAGAAGCATAATTGGTTAAAGAAGCAGTCATAAGGCATATATCATGATTTTTAGCATTTTGATCACTTTCTCCCCATTATGACTCACATCGGATGAATCAGAAGTGGTATTGTTATCACCCTTTTCCATCCCGTGTTCGGCATAGGTAGGTTCAGAATGCTCAACATGCTGTAAATCATTGTTAGATACAATATTGAATTGTACCCCAACTATTGGCTCTTCGTCATGCATGCTTTGATGTGAATTTATGACACTGCTATCGTCATTAACCAAAGCGGTCTCTTTTGAGTCATCCGTAAGACCATTAGTTTCCTCTGGCATCTGCATCAGATTTGCTTGCTCCCAATTATCATAAGCAATTTGAAGTCGTGATCGTTCTTGAAACAAATGTGTAAGAGAGATCACGCATTTGGACAAAGTACCACGGAAGTCTTGAATCTCGGTATGCATATCTTCAAGGAATGACTGACAGAGCACTGAATTTTTTTCTTGGCAACATCGAATTGAAGAAAGGTCAAAAATTGTTGCAAAAGAACTTGAAGTGTAGATACGGATTCAATGTGATTAAAGTCTTCTTCGTCAAGTTGCTGCTGAAGAATATCCAAGTTTATCATCATAGCCTCCATGAAGAAAGTAGCATCTTGACCAAAGACTGCCACAAAGGATGGTCCGTAGTCTAGCTTGGTAAGCTCGTAGAGATGAAATTGAAATTGTCTAAATGAGAGACGACATTTTTGTCTTGCTTCTTCTTGCATCTTTTGTAATTCTCCCTCTCAAGATGTAGAATTCAACGAATACATTGAAAATCGATGATAAATGAAGGTAAGGATTACGTATCAATCGATCAATGAAAGAAAGTAATTGTGTTTGATGTTGTGTGTAGAAGTCGAGAATCAATGTTGAAATCCCCTAATATATGTTCTCGATAAACCAAAAAATTCTAAGACCAAAAAACTCACGAAATTTTATAAATCACGTTTTTTGAAAATCTCGGAATATTTGCAAAGATTTCGCAATGTCTAAAATCAAGTATTTCGCAATGTTTTGTATACACTTATCGCAATGTTAACAATCATGATATTGTCGCAATGTCAAGATACTACATGTCGCAATACCACACAAAACATGTCGCAATGTCAACCTGTTCGCAATGTCAACCTGTCGCAATGTTAACCTGTCACAATGTCAACCTGTCGCAATGTCAACCTGTCGCAATAAGTGTCGCAATCCAGAAACCCTAGGATATTGCGATGGAATTTCAAGTAGATGTGTCGCAATAGTACAAACAGTATTCCAACTTCCACTTTTCTCGGATAAAACCCAACCAATTCGATATTTTAAGCCAAAAAATGATCCAAACACCCAAAAACTTTGTGTTTTTAGCCAAAGGAAATATACCAAATCTCTACCACAACTATGTAGAAGATTTGTATCAAGATTAAACCATAAAAAACAAAAAAAAAATTGGATCGAACGTTTTGAATCAAAATAGACACAAAAATCAAGAACACAAACACAAAAACAAAGCAATTATCCCATGGCTCTAATACCAAGTTTTTAAGCTCATTTAAACGACTTACAGTTAAATGTCAGACTGTAACTCAGAGTTAAAGTGAAGGAAAGTGTATCTTTAAAGATAACTTATCCTAACAACGGGTAGAGCAATCTATCACGGGTTGAGCTTCTCACAAAACATTTAAAGTTTTGAGCTCAACACTATGGCTTGTAATCACTTTCAAATCTTAACCAGGATCTATATTCACGGGGGAATGTACGATTTAGTGCGCTTACCCTAAGAAAAAGAATAGAAATCTTCTTACACTTGAGTGGATTTGTCAAGACATTCAAAGTCTATGAACTCAAGTTTATGCTTTATAAAAACCTCTTTACCAAAAAGAAATGGAGTTTTTCAAAAAGCGTTGAACACAATTTTTTCAAGAATATTTCAATGATAATTCAAAATCGTTCAAAAATTATGTGTTCAACAACTCCTACCCTCAAAAAGAGAAATGTGGATCACATCCTCACAATGACAATTCAAGTGGATCAATTTTTAGGGGGAGCGTTGAAAAAAAAATGCATGCTATTAAGACACATTTTTCTCTCGAAGTTTTGCAAGAATATTTTTCGTGATATATTTTAATCAAATTTGGTATCTCTAATATCAAGGATTTTATATATATTAGAGATAGGGGAGAAAATGTGATTAAAATGTGATCTATTTTGCAAGACTCAAGCACTTTTAACTCTTACCCACATGTGCGAAACACTTTCGATTATAGATGCACATGTGTAAGGGAAGTTTATGGTTTTATGGTTACGATCTCATACCCACAACATCTTTAATCCACGACGTTATTGGTGTCAAAAGGGTGGTTAGGCATACGTCCTATGATCCAACCAGAACTGAAGGGATCTTCCCAGGGACAATCCAATAGATTATTAGAAGTCCTTAGGAAAGATAGAGTAGAATGTGAACGTAGCTGAATGCCGACTAAGTACTGATGCTAACACTAGAACAATCACAACAAGGTGCTAGTAAAGGTTGAAGAATGAAAAAGAAATGTAAGGATAAAGGGTGTAAAGAAAGAAGCCCTCCATACAACTTAGGCAGAAACCGGGTCAACACATCATGAAGACAATGCATCATGGACCCAGTGATGTAATGCACAACCCCTCCCCAGTTGACTCAGGCTTCTCTAAAAAGAAGTTTGTTTTATTGTCACGGAGAACAACACGTCTTCTATTGGATTTCTCACTCCGAGTTAGTTGATATTGAATAGGTGACATCTGCTCTAGCCTCCGACCACTAAAAGTTCATAAATCGAGTCTAGAGCCTAGAGCCTAGAGATCAATCAAATCTCGTTAGGACATACGAAATGACGATAAAGAGAGTCCTACGCTATATCCTTGCAATATTGCTAGAACACTCAGAGTGATACTACCTAGTATTCATAATGATGAGTGGAAATCCTTCCAGTTTTAACATCAAACAGCATTGCGGTAGTTAATGTGTAAGATGCTTTATGAATTAAACATGTGCAAAACTAAAAAGCGACTGTGGTTTGTTTCTTTATCGATTCAAACTCGTTTCAAGTTTCTACGTAATATATTTATGGTCTTGACAGAACATTCAGAGTGATATTCATTAATATTCACAGTGACGAATAGAAATCCTTCTAGCGTCAACCTCAAACAGCGCTACGGTAGGTGACTTGCGAGATTCTTAAGGAATTAAGCTTGGGTCAACTGGAAAGCAACAATGGTAAGATTCTTTATGAATCAAACTTGTTCCAGGAATTTGAATTGACGAATTTAATCAAGCGGATATTTATCCAATCGATTCACTCTTTATGTTCGCAGTCTTGCTTTGAGACAGTCGAGTAAGGAGAACGGCTAGTACAGCCGCGAAACCCTATCAAGGAGATTCTTAATTGAATCTACCTAATCATAGGTACGATATTTAATATTGTATAACGGTCTTCACCGACCGGAGGTAAAACGCTACCGATTTAGGACGAATGTCAAAGCCATTTAGTCCGTGTCTATGTTTTGTCTCGAGAAGGTGGCGTTACGGTGTACTCAGCAAAGTCGAAGATTCAAAACCATATACTCATTCCTAAAGACATATTCAAAAATTAAGAAAGATAAAGACTTTCGTAACTCTGATGATCAAAGCAAGCTTTCAAGATGATGACTAGTGTGAGCATGTGGATGAAGACACAAGATCGCAAGATGGGAAAGACAAGTCAAGGATGATTTGAAGATCTCAAGATTAAATACAAAGTCGAAAGACAACGACAAAGGCTCAAAGATCACAGCATGAAGGAACAAGACTACTATTACATGTTCAAGACTCATTTATGGTGAGATTAGTAATCTCTACAATTTATCCAAATGTCGAAGAGAAATGACCTCTCATCGAGGAAGATTGTTAGCCTCAAAATATTGATTCAAACAAGAATGTTCGGTCATAGGTTTATTATGTATCGTATTTAGAACGTTATAGTAGGTAGTAGGTTAGTCGTGTATTAAGGGCTTAACTTTAAGCTAAAAGTTCATGTGTAAGGAATTAAAGCCTAAAAGGAAAGCCCGGCCTAACCTATATAGCTAAAACAAGCCCGCATGTGGGTGGACTATATATACCCACCTCCTATCATGTTAGGAGGTGGTTGGTTACATTTTTATTCTCTCATTAATCTAATATTCTCCAAGTTTTCAACCATTCTCTCTCTTTTCTCTTTTTTTTCTCTCTCTAGAATTCATTACTTTCATCTATCTTTTCATCTTATTTCTTATTTAATCATCATATAATATGAGACAATAATATGGTATTAAGATAGTTAGTTATGGTGTTTCTAAATTAGAGTAGTAAATTAAAATAGGAAATGAAATTTTACATTTTTATTTTAGAAATTCATTAACTAGTTTTAAACTTGAATGTTTAATTAATTAGTTAAAGGTTTTAACTTAGAATAAAAATAGAGTAAATAATAAAGTAATAAATATTTTAAGAAAAATAAATATAATAAAATAAAAATAATTATTTTAAATCGGTTCAAGAAGAATAAAAGAAAAAAAGAAACAAAATTTGAATTATACTAAGAAACTACTTTAGCTTTATTATAAGTACCAATTTACTAAATTCAAGAATCATTTTTCTTTTCTCCTGTCTTAGTTTGGCTAGTCGAATACCTTCACATAGTTAGGGTTTTATAAAAAATAGTAGGTAAATAAAAGGTATGTTTCTTGTTAAATAATCATAGATTCAGAGTTTAAATTCTTTTAATTATTGTTTTAATCTAAAATTTAATTGATGGAAATTAGGGTTTATAAAAATTTTGTTAATAAATATAATTAAACCATATGAAAGTGATTAAGGTTATATTAGAACAATGATGGTGTAATTGGTTAGGGTTAGAATGCATTAAATCATGAATTAGGATTTGGCATATTTTTATGTCAACTTGTTTAGCTGATAGTAACGAGTTATTTTATGAATCTTATATTCAAACTCTAGTTCAGATAGACTACTTTCTAGTAAGACCAACCATGAATTATTTTGAGGTAAGGAAGTTAGTCAAATAATTTTACAAGATTCGTTATCGAAATTGAGTTTTGACAGCTCGATCTTGGCTATCTTTTTGGGGTAAAAACCATATCTAACTACTTTTTAAGTAATGGGCTTACTAATGTAGTGAGTAGGGATGAGTACGGTACTGGTACCGTACCGAACCGGTACCAAATTAGTGTTACCGAATTTTTCCCGAGCATATATTAATGGTACCGGTACCGTACCGAACGGGATTCGGATATCGGTACCGGTATCGGTACCGCTACCGGGAAATCGAAATTTTCCCCTTTTTTCGGGAACTTACCGATTTGGTACCGGTCCCGTATCGAATTAGTGGTACCGAATTTTTTTTCACCTTGTTTCGTGGTACCGGTACCGTACCGAACGGGATTCGGGTATCGGGAATCGGTACGGTTCCGGTACTGTTACGGTTCGGTTCTGGAATTCGGGTCCAAATGCTCATCCCTAGTAGTGAGTTCATGATGTCTATGGTTTTATGAATTTTTTATAGATTTTTCTTAAGTGTCTAAAAAGGTCGGATCATGTCAAACTCTTTGTATGTCAAATCTGGGTAGTTCTTGGGCACTTTGTTATGATTCTTTTTTATAAAAAAATACAACACCTCACAAATAACTGGAGAGCTAGGGGATGTTGGGAAATTAACTAATTCGTTGTTTTAGTATTTTATTTATGGTCATGAAGTGAGGGGTGGAAATGAGACGAGTCGAGCTCGAGCTCGCTTGAGTTCGAGCTCGGCTCGTTTAAGTTTTACAAAGCTCTAGCTCGAGTTCGGATCGTTTCGATCCTTATGATTTAGGCTCGAGCTCGGCTCGTGGTATGGTAGATAAGCTCGGGCTCGGCTCGAGCTCTAATCGTTTATATGATTTCGTAATGTAAAAGTAAAACTTGGCTCGAGCTTGGCTCGTAATATATCTAAATTAGGCTCGTTAATAAGCTTGTTATTAAGCTCGTTAATAAGCTTGTTTATAAAACATTAGGCTCGTTTAGGCTCGCGGGCCCAAACGAGCTTTGTACGTAAAGCTCGTGCTCGAGCTCATTTAATAAACGAGCTCAAACTTAGGCTCGAGCTCGGGCTCGAGCTCGTTTAGGCTTGGCTCGTTCGAGCTTTTTACCGATCCGATATCGAGCTTTTCACGAGCAGCTCAGCTCGTTTCCACCCCTAGGACTAAAAAACTAGGTCAAAATATAAGAAACTGAAAGTAAGTGATTGGTAGTGTATAGAGTGGAAATAAGGCATGGGAGGTATGGTACAAGGTTTATGAACATAGTGGTTTTTGTGATCCATCATTTTATTGTTAAATCATTTTGGAGATTTAGCCTAATCGAGTGTAACATGTGTTTTATTTTTTTAGTTGATTGCAAGAAATTGTGAAATAGTTGAGCATCGGGTGAGTTTCTTTATCCTATTTTTCTTTATTTTTTATTGAGATAGAAATAATGCAAATGTTTTGAAATGTGTATATATGTGTTTTAAATGATGTTGGACATTTTTCCATGACTATATATGACTATGCAGTTTTCTTTGTGGTCCTGGCCTAAGTATAGTTTCAACTGGTAGACTTTTAGGTGCGTAAGTAACTTGGAGATAAGATATGTACGTTCTAAGTGTATGTGTTGTAAAGTGATGTGATGTGAAAACCCCTTTCCATAGGTTCATGATAGTTCATGTTGTATAGTGTGTATGATAATCGTAGTGGTAGTTAAGTTTATTTTGTATCTGAAAGTTATGACTCTCACCAACCTTATGCTGACATTTTAAGCATCATTTTCAGGTGAGTATCTTGTTGAAAGCAGAGTTAGGAAGGACGGCTTGAGTGACCTTATGCTTGCGTGCAAAGTCTTTGCTTTCTTATTATGCATTTGAACTTTGTTTTTTTGGATAATTTGATTATTATATTGAATGTTTAGGAATTTTTATGACAACTTTTGTTATTTTTATTACATGTTTGTATTTATATAGTTTTCTCTATTGTGACAGCATTGTGTAGTAATGATACCCATGAAGTTACACCTCGTGATTTTGCCGGGCGGAGAGTGACCTACTGGTATCAGAGCCTTTGGTTATAGAGAATAAGGTGGTTGAGCCTAGATTCATAGAAATCCTTCATATAGTTGCATTATAGGGTTTAAGTGTGTATGTATGTAACTATTATATTTTATTAGTATCTAAAAGGTTTCATTTTCTCATTTTATTTACTACAATCTAATAGTATGTACATATATACGTTTTCTCCCTTAATAGTACTTTAATTAGTGTATACATATCTTTACTATTTTATTAATGTCTCCGTCTACCCGTAAATTTTGTTTGGGAACCATGTTCTTGACTGGATTTAGGAGCTATATACAACCAGTACCAGGGCATGAAGATTACAAACCTTAGGTGTCGAACACCCATTGATTAGTATGTGTGCCATGTTAAACGAGAAAAACTAAAATAAGAGCAGGAGATAAATGGATCTTTGAGGAATAGAAGAGGATGATCGCAAAGGATGGCAAAATTTCTAGGTTTACTGAATACATAAAACCTAAAGAAGATGTAGTTTCTGATCTTCGATCCATAGCTAGTAGTAAGCCCAGGAGTAAGGAACTGGCGGATACTTGCGCCAACGAAACTCGCTCCAAACCAGATTTCTCCCTTAGTAGTACTTTGATTAATGTATACATATCTTTACTATTTTATTCATGTCTCCCTCTACCCGTAAATTCGTTTGGGAACAATGTTTGTGACTGGATTTAGGAGCTATATAGACCCAATACCAAGGCATGAAGCTTACAAGTCGTAGGTGCCGAACACACATTGATTAGTATGTGTGCCATGTTGAACGAGGAAAACTAAAAGAAGAGCAGGAGATAAATGGATCTTGAGGAATAGAAGAGGATGATCGCAAAGGATGGAAAATTTTCTAGGTTTACTGAATCCATAACACCTAAAGAAGAGGCAGATTCAGATCTTCGACCCATAACTAGTAGTAAGCCCAAGAGTAAGGAACTGGTGCATACTTGCGACAACGGAACTCGCTCCAAACCATATTCCTCTTAACTTGTTCTGATTCTTTTTTTGTTTTTAAATGTCATAGTTTTTTCTATTCATAAAGCCATGTTGAGGATATATTATTTTCGACTTCTGAATTTTAAATATTTAAATTAATAACTAATTGTTGGATTATATATGTGTCTGATAAGTTGAATGATTGGAATTATGTGTTATATAGTATGTTAATCTTGAGAAGTTTGTCATAAGAGGGAGTACTTTAAACGACTTTAAACATTTACAATCCCTTTGTTTCTCAATGCCATGTTAATAATAGATATGGATCAAAGTCATTCCATTTTAACTATTTTGTTTCTCGTATTACATAACAGATTACAAATCTAATCGAGAAAAATCTAGATTAACATTGGGTATGGCCATACACACATCTGATTAATTAAACGAGGGGCCTAGTAGCATCATTCTTCAAACCTCGTTGAAGAAACAAATTGTATCTTGACTACACGTGCCTCTTACATGCTTCCAGATAAAAATGATTATTGCATTTATTACTACCTTGTCATGGGTAGCGTTAGAATTATAGCAAAAAGTATCATTCACATATATAAGACCTGCTTTCATCTGAAGTCAAAAGATTTAGTAATTTAAATCATTTACAAGTTTCACTTAAAGACGATGATCCATAAAGTAATTGACTTATTCGAAGGAGATGTCCAATATGCAAACTTTGAATATGGTGTGAGTTGGTGAACCATTCTTACATATTCTAAGAATAACCATCACTCAAATATGTATTAATTTAATTATATTATCATATAATTGATCGACATAGACTATTTAGAATAACATATTATTCAAGGATTTAAAAATGCAAAAATAAGACCAACAAATATTAATGAAAAGCGAACATATTCAATACTTCAATTCATAAAATAAATATTGTTTAACGATACCCTTTTTCCAAATACAAAAACACAGATGGCATGAAACTACTAGCAGGACGAAGTCCCATGCTCCTAGCATATTGAGTAAGATTTTTACAAGGTAAAGCCTTCGTAAAATCTGCTAGATTATTATTTATATGAACTTTAACTAGATCAATTTCACCAAGTTTGATACATTCACGAACATAGTGATACCTTCTTTCGTAGTTCATGGCGCCTTTCTGAACTCTAGGTTCATTAGCTATGATGATTGCACTTGAATTGTCGAATCCAACATCACAATAACAATTAACTTGCAGCTCAGCTTCAGGATTTCCACTATAAAGCAAAAACGTGTCTTTAGCATTTCTTAAATACCTAAGAATATTCTTCACACCAGTCTAGTAACTTTCACCCGGGTTTTGTTAAAATCGGCTTGTAATATTTTGCGTGAACGCTACATTTGGTCTTGTGCACCTCACATCATACATAATAGATCCTACGGTTGAGGAATAAGGAACATTTTGCATATGCTTCATCTCATCAGATGTAGTAGCACATTGTGCTTTATTCATGTCAAGTTGTACATACATAGAATGAGACCACACTTGGAATTATTCATTCTATATTTCATCAAGATCTTATCAAGATATGCATTTTGACTTAGTCAAATTAACCGCTTTGATCTATCTCTATAGATTTTGATTTCAAGAATAAATTCTGCTTCCTCTAAATCTTTCATAGAAAACACTTCCCAAGATAGGTCTTTACCTCTTGTAAACTTGGAATATGATTTCCGATAATGATTATGTCATCAATGTATGAGATCAGGAAAACAACGTTACTCACACTAGATTTTTTATATACACATGGCTGATCAAGATTTTGATCAAAACAAAAAAATATGATTTTTCATTAAATCTTTTATTCCAGCTTCTTGATTCTTGCGTAAGTCGATAAATGGATCTTTGAAGTTTACATACTTTTCTGGAATATATTGGATCAACAAAACCTTCACGTTGTTCCATATAGGTTTATTCTTCTAAGAAACCATTCAAGAACACAATTTTCACATCCATTTGCCATATCTCATAGTCATAGTACGCCTTTATAGCTATGAGAATCCTAATAGCTCTTAAATCTGCAACAAGAGAAAAGGTTTCTCATAGTCAACACCATAAGTTTATGTAAGACCTTTTGCTACAAAATGAGCTTTATTGGTGTTTACAGTGCCATCCATATCAGTATTTTTCTTGTAAATCCGTTTACCTTTTACGACTTTCGCATTAAGTGGTAAATCTAAAATTCGTCAAACTTGATTATCTCTCATGAATTGCATTTACGCATTCATAGAAACAACCCATTTATCGGATCTAGGATCCTATATTTCATCTTTATAGTTACGGGGTTCATTAAGATCCACTAAACTATGTTCTTCAACTTTTACATTTATACATAGTCGTTCATGAGTTTTGATTCTTCTTTTTTATTTATGAATGCGGACATAATCCTCTTCTTGAGATACAACAGGTGTAATACTTTCTTCCTCGATTGAATGTTCGTTAGTATTTTCATAACGTAAAATATATTCTTCTTCTAGTTCTACAATCCTTCCATTATCTTTTTTAATTATGAGATTCTTTTCAAATAAATATGAATACCTCTCAACAACTATTTTTTAGGTGGGTAGTAGCAATAGTAACCCATAGTTTCCTTAGAGTAACATATCATGACACACTTAATAGATCTTGATTCAAGTTTATCACGCGCGTGACGTTTTACATGTGCCTCATAATCGCATACCTTTAAGTAATACACGTTAGAAACTTTCCATGTCATAGTTCATATGGGGTCTTGTCAACCTTTTTGTTGCAATCATTTTGAAAATGCGTGCAACAGACTCTTGAGCATAATCTCATAAGTAAAATGTAAAAGTAGAAAGACTCGTCATTGATCGAACCATATTTAGGTAAGTTCGATATCTCCTCTCAGAAACACTAATGTGTTGTGGCGTATAAGTAGCAGTCAGCTGTTGGACAATTCCATTAGCCTTTAGATAATCTTTAAATTCTTGACTATTATACTAACCATCATTATCCGATCGAATGGATTTATTCTTCCCTAGTTCATTTTCTACTTCATTCTTGAAAATCTAAAATGTTTCAAAGACTTCATTTTTATGTTAATGTGAATGAAGATAACCATAATGACTATAATCATCAGTAAAGGTAATGAAGTATATAACACCTTGCTTTAGCACATGTGTAAGTGGATCACATACATCCGTATGAATTAATCCAAGTACATCTTTAACTTTCTTCGTTTTATTTGAAAAAGATTTCCTTGTCATCTTCCTAGATATACAAGAGGCGCATTGATCAAACGGTTCATTATCCGTTGAGTCTAAAAGTCCATCATGTTGTAACTTTCAATATGCTTCTTGATAATATGAGCAAGTCGACAATGCCAAAGATAAGTAGAATAAACTAGCTTTAGATTTCTTATTGTTAATAGAATAAATTGAATTAATAGTTTTCAAAGTAGGATCATGCATATCAATTTCAGAATTACCGTTAACAATAATAAAATTAAAATACATCATATTATTTAATGAAACGGTCATACCAGAATCTATAAATTTGTGAATAAATCCTTTATCATGCAAACAAGAAAATGAAACAACGCCTCTAGTTATAGTATGTTCTTAATGACAATCATCCAAAATAAAAATTAAACCAATTAGGTAAAACTAAGTACAAACTTCCAATAGCTACTACTTCAGCACGTACCCCATTTCCAACATACAAGTAGATGGCTCCTTATTTCGTTAGTACCACAACCAGTGTCATACACCCAGGTACTTTTAGGACAAGCATTTAATTCAATAGTATAAATACCTAAAGAAGTGCACATTCCAGCTTGCAGTAGTGAAGTGTGGAATCTTTTTCTGGATGCTCTTTCTTATAAGGTTAAGGGTTTTGAGTTTAGGAGGATAAGAGTTTTTAAGGCCATTAGCCGTACCTTTTCCTTTAGCCTTACCACCTTGAATCGTCATTACTTGTGGAGTAGAAAAAACAACACTTGGCTTCTTGTTCTTCTTAATGCCTTTCTCAAATTCAATAAGCAAAGAATGAACATCATTTATTGTCTTCCCCATGCTTTGCATATTGTAAGTTTGCACAAAGCTCTCAAAATCACTTGAAAGTGAATTGAGAATCAAGCTAACAGAGATAACTTTTGTAAGAATATAATTGAGAATTTCCAAATTATCCAAATAGCCTTTTATCAATAGGACATAAGCGTTAACGTATTGGCCCTCTTCTTGTTTACATGAATTGAAAGTGTGTACTAACTATTGTAGTTCTACACCAACAGATTTTCTATACATATTTTGGAGCTCGGTAATCATGTGCTTAGGACTTTTATTTTCAAATTGCTGATAAACTACTAGAGATATAGTTCCAAGCATCAAACAAGAAACTTAATTATAATGATCATAAAGAGCATTCCAATATGCTAATTCTTCATTAAAAGCAGCAACCCCCAAGATGAGGTGGCACATCAGTGTCAAACAGATTATGTAGTTTCTCAACTCGAACTTCAAGTTTGAGTGCACACAACCAGTCATTGAATTTAGGACCGGTAAGATGTTGCTTCTCAAGCAAATTCCTGAAAGACGAACTGTTTTTTTTTGGGCATTGTTTTGTACCATCTACAAATAAACAAGTACAAATTGGTATCTTCGATAATACTATCTTTATATAAAATTAAATACCCATGTTTATAGATAAATAATTAATTTTCTAAAAGGAAGAACCCACCAAGACATACCACCACCGTATCAGTTGATATGCTAGTGATGATGGTATTTAAGAGGTAAGTAACGTTCACAAACTGGATCCAATACAACTTCTATAAATACGAGACTCTACTTTATTTACATCACTTGTGATAATTCAAAAGTGAAAAAGTGAGCATGTTTATCCCACCAATTGCTTCTACTTAATGTCTCACCTATCTTAACTTGATAAGTCGTCCAACCAAAAACTGTGATTATATAGCACCAACATCTCACAACTGATTGTACTATATCACACTAGGTTACACAATCACCACAGTCTAACGTATGATGAAAGAGTAAGCGTAAGTCTTTTTACTAGTTGGATGCAAAATAACTTATTTCAAAGGGTATCAATCTTAACAATATCAAAACGTATACAAAGAGCATGCAACATATTTGTATCATGAAAATTTAAGAAAAAAATTACTCAATTGCGTTAATCATTAATAGATATCACTTATTTAACTCACAAATCAATAGTATAAATAGTGATATCATAAAAAATTTAACGATCCAAACATGTTTACATTTAAAGAACTTTAATTTTATCGCCAAAAAAGATTAAAGAATAATTAAAATCAATCAAATCTTAGACTAATCACGTCTTCCTAAATAGTATGCAAGGTAAGGAAACTACTAGTAGTCCGATATTATAGGGTAATGGTATCTACAAGACCGAAGTCATGATGAGTCTCCCCGAACCTTATCCTTGCAACTAAGTAGTACTTTTTCAAACAACCTTGAAGTGACCACACCAACCTCCTAAAAAAGGAGGGCTTTACCTGGTTTGAGTCTGTGTGGTGGTGGGTTCAACACCCGTGGATTAGTACGCCAATGTGTCGAAAATCAGGTTACCAAAAAAGTAGTGCTTTTCCAAATTACGTCATTAATAAAATTTTACATCTTTAAAATAGAAAACACATTATAAACTTAATTCTTGCTAGTCTCGGCGTGTGTTAGATTAAAACCATGTAAGGACGACTCGTTTGTTGCTACATAAGATCGTGCAAGACTACGCTTATTATAATCAAATAACATATCTTTAGTCTGGGTTATTTTACTTTCGAAAAACCCTTTGCTTGAAACATGATTCATAACAATTATAAATAAAAGAAAAACAAATAAACATAATGTAAAATATATATCCAATTAACAATTAAATTAAATACAACACATGCACATATAAGACTTCCAAGTTGCCGTTAAAAAACATGAATAAGACTTCCACTTCTTAATAGAAGCGGGCCATATGCGTAGAAAAGTATATTGTGTAAGTCAAATCCAAGTATACACCATATAGCACGTAATGCTGTTAAACAATTTAAGTTGATTTCAGGTCACAAATTAGTATAACGCGGGTCTTCACAAGCCTTACCTCAAAACTACAAGTTGTAGATCTTTAAGTCATGGACCTCACATAAAAATTCAAGTTTTTCGACATTGTATGAATTTATTATTGACACGTTTGAAAATAACATTCTTAAAAATACACATAATTTATGTAAAGATTTGTTATTAACCATCAATTAAATATATATAAGCCATTAACAATTAAAAAATATCCATATATCAAATATCAAAACTCATAATCCATGGTAAACATGTATGATACCCATGAATATATCATATTAACGATTAATAATCCGATATATAACGATTTATTAACAATTAACAATATATTTATCATTAGAATTGCATACAACTTAGGATTTGTCTAATTTATTTTATTAGCCCTAATCAGGGTTTATGAAAACCTAGTGATCAAATAAAATAATTTACAACATCATATTAAGTTTACATAATTTTAGATCTTTCTTTTTTAATATAATTAAAAGTTATATGAACGGATTTGATACCACTGTTGTAATTCATAAAACCTTTAACCATATTAACACGTTAATAATCACGAGTACACAACGAAATAAATAAGATCACGTATACACAATTAATTAACAAACGATAAAGAAAACTAGTATGGCTCTGATTAATGGGTAGAACATTGAACCAAATGAACTATGAGACAAAGTAACTCCGCCTAGTAAGGTGCAGGGACGGATGCAAGTAAGAAGTAAGAAGTATCGGGGTATGTGTCCCTTATGGTTAGTCCGACAAAATGATATTTTAGTGTTTTTTTTATTTTGTGTTTTTTTCGTAAGTGTCTTTCATCAAAAACTTAAATTGCCCTAACCCGAATACTAATCTCAATATTCAACGCCTTAACACCTTATAAATCCTTTATTATTAAGTAAAAATACTCGATTTATCATTAAAAAGAATAATTTACTTCACACTAATACATTTCAGGAATACAATGCGTTTGAAACGCCTTCTCAACTAGTAATGTTTGTATTGTCTATACCTCACAACACTATGAGGTTCCGGAAGGTTAGTTGATAGTTTTTTTTATTCACATAGCATATTTATTTTATTAGTTATTAGAAAATACCATGTGTGGTACATGAAATCTATAATAATAGGTTAGAATTTCGCTTATGATATTTTAAGCAATTTGGCTTATGTAGTTGAAGGACTGATCGATTTAGGATGTTTATGAGTTGCTGGGCCGACCGATTTAGGATGTTTATGACTTGTCGGGCTGATAAGGTTGAAAAAGGTGTCATTGCACGACTCGATTTACTAACCATTAGCATTTGTCGTTCTAAAAAAAGAGTTGAAATGGGTTAAAATTTGATCATGACGGGTAACATGGTCGCAATAAGGTGAAGTGGTTTATATTTGAAACATTAGAATGATGTCCAATGCTAACTGCCATCATCTTTGAACATTTCTATTCTTTTTATCATACTATGTTTTGATTACATGCCCACTACAAAAAAGTTCCAAGGCCTACTAGTAATATCATGCATAGCTTTTGTTAGTTGTCTTTTCTTTTTACATATTGGGCCAAAGGTAAGTTTACTACCTTGTTGATGAAAAATTGAAGTTATTGCCTTATCTTGTTTTGTTATTTTTTAATTATTTACACTAGGTATTTATGCATTTAAATGAGATATAATTGGTGTATGTTTTTTTAGGTTAAAGTATTAGAAAAATCGGTGAAGCACTTGGAGCAAGTGATAAAGAAAGATAAAGATTTTTTTTGAGGAAGTTATATAAAAAGAAAATTTTGAGACATTCACGGAAGAAATTATCAAAAAAAAGAAATGATAATCTTGCCGAGGCGTCGAACCAATTGAAGAAGAAACTTCACACCACCCATTCTACATAAATATTCAATGCTTATTTAGGTATACTTCGTGTTTAACACGCATTTAGTTTAGTAGTCGTTGGGTGGATTTGGCACACACCTGGGTGGATTATACACATTTTGTTAAGTAATGTATTTGGTAGAATTTGGTTTTGAAGTGGCACGTTTGGTAGCATTTGTTACGTTACGTAGTATGATATATGAATGTTCGAGTTCGACTAATTATCAATTTGGCTTTCAGTTGACCATTTATAGATATTTAGGTTGTGATATTTGTGTATTACGAAAATAGCTAAATGTTTCTTCTATTTTAGAAAATGCTGTTTTTGTTAACGGAACCATTGCGGTTATAATCCGTTGTAAACTCGTTACACGTTCATATTGCTGCAATCTTTCTAGTAATTTCCTTGTAAGAGCATAGGGAGTCTTTGAGTCAGGCTTGGTGCCATGGCCTAAAAATGCTGCCATGGCCAAAAAAGTGTTGCTATGTCAGCATATTTCTCATGGCATCAGTTTTTCCCACGGCACCAATTTTTCCCACGATACCAGTTTTCACTAGTAACCCTGTGCTGTGGAAAAACTAGTGCAATCGGAATTTTTTATTTTTTTTAAATAAATAATAATAAACATTTTAAAACTTAAATAAAATTTATTCAAATTAAAAAAAACGTTACATAAAAAAAACATAAAAAACATAAAATTTAAAAAACATGAAACTAAAAGAAATAAAACTAAAAAACATTATTATTCGAGCGCCGACTAGTTACGTGGTTGATACCGTAAACCCATTGAGGTGTTTGGTTAGGGTTGTAATTAAGATTCTTTTTTTTTTTGAAGAATTGGGAGATAGAAGTATATATGAAAGTGTATGTGAAGTTTGGTAGTATAAGGGTTTTTTTATAGGTTTTTATAAAGGGTAAAATAGAATTTTGGGGGTATTTTTTTAAATCCGCTCCCCCTAACGTCTTTATTACCGTTACATTCAAGAAAAGAAAAAAAAATACTCCACCGCGAGAGCTGGTGGGCATGGCGCCAAGCCGATGGCGCAGAGGGACAGAGTCCTGCGCGGTTGCTTTTTCTCGCGTGGTGGCCATGGCGCCAAACCACCAGCCCGGACTCCCCCTGCAGTAATATATGTCATAGCAAAACCGTTGAAATATAATACGCTCCGAGCTCGGGCCAAAGGGGTCACATCTATCTTGTCTATCTTTTATGTTTAACTATGTGTTTATATCGTATTAGCAATGTGTTATTTGTTTAGGAATGTATTATCTTACAAGTTATGCATTTGGTTATCTATACCAAATGTTTTATTATGAATGAATCAATTAAGTTAAACAATAAATCTCTAGTTTTCCTTTTTTAATTTTTAAGGAGCAAACACACGCTTGAAGTGGTGCAACTATTCGGATACAACTCTAACCAGATCGTATTAATTGGTACTTTCATTGAGAGGTCTCGTTGAGAGGACTGTCGATTTAGGGTTCCAATACATAAAAAAAGAAAAAGAACAATAATGTTCATCGGCACGATACTGTTCATAAGCGCCACTGTTCATCTTCTACTTTTCATCGAGGTGTTGTCCATCGCGCATCGTTCACCAGTACTGTTCAACGGCTACTGTCCAGCGACGAAAAAATATTATATTTTTTATGATTTATTATTTATGGCATCGAGCACTAGCGATAGGGATGCATTATATAAGCTCTTGCGAGTACGATGGTCGAATACCAAAATAAGTTTAAGTATCTTATAACTCGAGTAACTGGTATCTCTGAAAGTTTACTTGCCTTGTTTTATATATTCGTACTTAAACCAAACTTACAGATAGAATTGTTGAGGTCTTACTCGAAACCCACAACATTAGGAGAAGCCCTCTACTTAGCCCGCATAGTAGAGACTCGTCTTGTGAAAATTGTAGAAGAAAATCATACCATTGAAAAGAAAGCAGTTGATTCTTCTACAACACTAGAAATTGCACCCAAAGTTACAACTGAAGTGCCACCAGACTTTGTACCGGAAGTGGCACCAGAAGATATGGGGAATGTTACATCCGGACCTAATAAAAATCACCTTGAGCTTGTTGGAGAATCACAACAGCCTTTTGGTGAATCGCAACAACCTACTCGTGAATTGAAGCAGCCTATTCGTGAATCACAACCTATTGTTGGTGAACCACAACTTATGGTTAGTGAATCACAACTTCTAGTTGGTGAATCGCATCCTATCGTTGGTGAATCAGAGCTTATGGTTGGTAAATCGTAGCATGTGATTAGTGAATCACATTTTTTGTTGATGAATCACCCAATAAGGCCACGTGGTTTGTTTGATCCAAATGGAATGAATGTAGAACAAGAATCAAGATATTGTTACTACTCGATCGAGAAAACATGTTGAAAGAGAGTGTGCAAATGCTTAGGAAACTTCTCAAAATTTGAGCCACGGGAATCAAAAGTGTTATTCAAGACATCAACTTGAGGGCAAGGTGAATTCGAAGGAGTGAAGAATGATACACCCCGGGCTCGGGCCAAACGGGGCATGTCTTTATGTTTAACTACGTGTTTGTGTCATATTAGGAATGTGTTATTTATTTAGGAGTGTCTTGTCTTACAAGTTATGTATTTGGTTATATATAGCAAAGGTTTTATTGGAATCAGTCAAGTTAAACAATCAATAAATCTCTAGTTTCTCTTCTCTAACTGAAGAGTAAAGCATACGTTTGAAGTGGTGCAACTGTCCCTATACAACCCTAACTAGGTCGTACGAGAAAACCATTGAAATATGATCCGTTGCAAAAATGTTTCTGATTTACAACGGAATTTTCTTGGTTGAAAAACCTTTGTAGTTTTTTTTAACCCCGCTAGAAATCCGTTGCAATTTAAATTTCCAGAGAGCATTAACGCTATGGTAGGTATCTGTTCTAAATAGTCATTAAATAATTTTAACTGTAGCATTAGCCTACTTGTGTAGTAGTGTGAAATAACCCATTCGTTCCTAAATAAATGTCAACTATTAATTTTCGGAATCAATTTTTTTAACTTTGACTTTAAATTATTTTGTTTGTGTTATGTATATTTTAAAAAAAAATATACCAATGAAAATATATTTAAAACTCACTTCTTTCATATAATTTATATCAAGTATTACATTATACAAACAAAATAATTCAAAATTAAAGTTGAAAAAAATTAACTTTAAGAATTAATAATGAACATTTATTTAAGGACAAAAGATACTACCAATAACCCAATTTAACCCGCTCTAAATATGTTTATGTCAATACTTATGTAAATTATGATTCTGTAACACTACCAATAACCTAATTTGATCCACCTTTTCGCAATTCCAAAAAGTGCTCCTAATTTTGACTTATAAGTTGTAGTAAGAGTAAAGGTGTCACAACATGGTTTACCTTCTTTATTTTGGTTCCACAGTTGTTATATCAGCGCTACATCATCATAAAATAACTAACAAAAATATGTTTTCACTCACAACACATCAACCTTTCTTCACTTTAGCCCTACCACTATATTTTTTTTCTTTTTTTTATTTTCACACAAATTTAAATTCATTTCATTTAAAATAAAAAATTACAAATACGGAAATAAAAATTACAAATACGGAAATAAAAATTACAAATACATAATTTAAAAATACGATACGGTTCGACGAAATTTAATCGGTCTCGGGATCCGAATCAGATTCCGATGGAATACCCCAATACCTCTTGATGAATTCGACACCCTTTTCGTTCTTGATTTGCTTCTCCAACTCTTGTTTGCCCTTTCTTCTTCTACTAATGTTTTAAGTAATGCTTCTTCATCAAGAAGCAGTTGATGTTCTTGTTTCTCCGTAAGTCAAAACTCAACAGGTACCTCGTATTTTTCAACAGGGTTCTCTAGTTGATCAATAGTAGAAACTGATAATCCACCCATCGTGTTTGGGTATGGTTGTGGAAGGATTGTGTCTGATACCTTTACCGGTGTCGATGGGTTGCTTCCAGTAGCTTTTCGTTTGTTTTATTTCTTGTTTGTAGAAGTGTTTTTTGGAGACATGTTTAAGAGTATGGTTTTGTGTGAGAAAAAGATAGTAAATGGAAGTAGTATTTATAGACAAAATATAGCCGTTGGAAAATTCATTACTGAAATTAAAATTACAACATAGAAAATAAAATTACATTACTTACAATAAAATAAGATTACTGAAATAAAGTACCATTACTGAAAATAAAATAACATTACTGAAATTAAAATAACATTATTTAATTTAAAATTCTCTCACCCATTCTTTTTTAAATTCCATCTGTCTTTCGATTTTAGCGGCTTCATCAAACAAAGCATCATGTATTGCATCGTCTTTGCCTGATTCTTTTTTTAAAAATTTGATTATCTTATCACGCCACTCTTTTAAAATATCATTGCATTTTCACATGCTTCATGCAATTCAACTTTTGCACTAGATGCACTTTCAAATTTGAGGGCTAAATTCGCAACCGTTTTTTGTCGAACGTTGTCTTCTTCAGGGAGGTTTAAGGCTTCCGAGATTCCTAAAACAGGAGGTTCCATCCTTAACATCATGGAAGAAGTAATCAAAGTTGGGCATATTATGGGTTTTAGTATGAATGGATGTATGCAAGATGTTACTGCTATCGTGGAACAACAAGGAGAGGCATTGGTGGATCGATGAATTACTTATCCCTCAATATTCAAGGCCTTGCCCAAAAGGCTAAAAAAGATTGGGTTAGGGAGCTTTGTGTCAAAAATAAAGTTAATGTTCTTGCTCTTCAGGAAACTAAAATGGAGAACATGAATGTTTCTTGTGTTAAATCTTGCTGGGGAAATTATGCTTTTCAATTTGTGCATAGTGATTCTGTAGGAAACTCGGGAGGTATTTTATGTACTTGGGATCCACGGGTATTTCATAAAAGCAACCATACGTGTTCGGACTACTTTGTTATTGTTCGTGGCACATGGCTACTCACTGGTGATTAGTTAATGATAGTGGTGGTATATGCTCCTCAAGAACAACGGGAGAAAATTATTCTTTGGGACTATTTGGCTAATTCTGTTAACGCTTGGAATGGGCATGTAGTTACAATGGGAGATTTCAATGAAGTTCGTATCAAGGCAGACAGATTTGGTTCTTCTTTTAATGTAAACTTTGCGGCAAACTTCAACTCATTTATTTCTAATGTAGGATTAGAAGAGATTCCATTAGGGGGATGTGTCTTTACATGGTGTCATAAATCGGCGTCCAAAATGAGCAAACTGGACAGATTTTTAGTGTCTGATTCTTTGATTAACTCATGTCCAAATATGTCAGCTATTACGTTAGAGAGGCATTTATCTGATCATAGACCAATCCTCCTTCGTGAGTCTTCATTTGATTTCGGCCCCACTCCTTTTCGATTCTTTAATTATTGGTGTGATCTGGATGGTTTTACTCGAGTTGTTGAAGACACTTGGAATGAATATCGTTGTCCAAATAATAATGCTTTGCTTTGTTTGGCTGGAAAACTTCGTTTCTTAAAGAAGAAGATAAAAGATTGGAACGCGGTTGATAAAGAATGGATGAACTTATATAGAGATACAACCAAAAAGGAGATAGAGGATTTGGACAAACATATTGATCAAGGAAATGGGAATGCAGATTTAGTCAATACCCGGGCTACCATTGTTGCTAAACTTGCTCATCTTGATAAAATCATATCTGATGAATTGGCTCAAAAAGCCAAGATTAAGTGGGCAATTGAAGGCGATGAGAATTCAAGTTTTTTCCATGGTCTTATTAACAAGAAACGTAATTCCTAAAATTCCCAATGCCCACATGGTCAAGGATTTTCGTCCTATAAGTCTTATTGGGAGCATTTATAAAACTATAGCTAAAATTCTAGCTAATCGTTTAGTAGGGGTTCTTGATGATATTGTTAGTGACGTTCAATCGGCTTTCGTGGAGAATAGGCAGATTTTGGATGGGCCTATTATTCTGAATGGAGTTTTGAACTGGTGCAAAACGAAGAAATATAAATCTTTGGTCTTTAAGGTGGATTTTGAGAAAGCATTTGATTATGTGAGGTGGGATTTCCTAGATGAGATTCTCGGGAAATTTGGTTTTGGTGATATATGGCGCAAATGGGTTCATAATTGTCGTCATTCTTCGAAAGGATCAATTATTATTAATGGAAGTCCTACGGAGGAATTTTAGTTCTTCAAAGGTCTTAAACAAGGTGATCCACTATCGCCTTTCTTTTTTATTTTAGTGATGGAGACGCTCCATTTATCTTTCCAACGTGTGGTAGAAGCGGGTTTGTTCAAAGGTATCAATATCAATAACTCTTTAACGCTTTCTCACTTATTTTATGCGGATGATGCTATTTTTGTTGGGGAATGGTGCGAGAGAAACATCACTACGCTTGTTTATGTTTTGGAATGTTTCTATAGAGCTTCGGGTCTTAAAATCAATATGAACAAAAGCAAAATTTTAGGTGTTCATGTGAGCAAGGATAAGGTTAATGACGCGGCTAACCGATTTGGATGTCTTACTTTGAAGACTCCTTTCACTTATTTAGGGTCTAAAGTTAGTAGTAACATGTCCAGTATTAATGACTGGAATGAGGTTATGGATAAAGTGAAAACGCGTCTTTCAAATTGGAAGATGAAAGTTCTATCTATTGGTGGAAGATTAACGCTGCTTAAATCTGTGTTAGGATCTATGACCATTTTCCAAATGTCCATTTTTAAGGTTCCTTTGGGCATCCTGCGCTCAATGGAATCTATCCGTAGTAAGTTTTTTTATTGGCATGAAACAGGAAGTAAGAATCTCTCTTGGGTTAGCTGGAAAAAAGTCCTATCGTCGAAGGATGTTGGAGGATTAGGCGTCTCGAGTCTATACACGTTGAATCGAAGTCTTATGTTCAAATGGCTGTGGAGATTTGTTACTCAACCAAAGTCGTTGTGGGTAAGGGTTATTAAGTCTATCTATGGGGAAAATGGAGGTATTCAGGGGACTCGCAAATTAAAGGGCAATTCTTGTTGGCCAAATATTGTTAATGAATGTATCTCTTTGGAGCAGAAAGGGATATTGCTTCGTGACTTCATGTGCCTCAAAATTGGCAATGGTGAGAGTGTTAAATTTTGGGACGATCCTTGGAAGGGCAATCTCTGCTTCAAACTTCGTTTCCCTCATTTATATGCGCTGGAAAATAAAAAAACATCTCGGTAAGGGCAAAGCTTTCTCACACAGACTTAGCTTCTTCATTTCGCAGAAATCCTCGTGGAGGTGCAGAGCAGGAACATTTTTGTGGCCTTGTGGATATTCTTAAAGAGATCAGTTTAGTGCCTATGGAAGACATATGGAGGTGGACGATGACCGGGGATGGTGAGTACACTGTTTCATCAGCAAGGAAACATATTGACGATAAGACGCTTTGTGGTACAGGTTCTAAAACTAGATGGTGCAAATTTATATCTATTAAAATAACTGTGATAGCCTGGAAGATTAAAATAGATGCGTTGGCGACTAGATTTAACTTATCTAGAAGGGGCATCAATATTGACTTTCTCTCGTGTGTCCTTTGTGACCAGGGAATTGAGACGACGAATCATGTGTTTTTTTCTTGCAGCCTTGCGAAGCAAATTACGAGTCAGATCATGCGATGGTGAAATATCCCAGGTGTCGAGTTGACAGATTACAATCAATGGCTTTCATGGCTGTCTAATATTAAGATGTCGAGTAAGCTTCGTTTAATGCTCGAAGGTGTTCTTGCCGTGATGTGGTGGTATATCTGGATGCTTCGAAACAAACTTTTATTTGAAGGCATCATCCCAAAGAAAGCTATTATTTTTGATGAAATTGTCTATAAAAGTTTCAATTGGTGTAGATATAGATGTAAAGCCTCATTTTCGATAAATGATTGGCTCAAAAACCATTATCTTATTTCCTTGTAATTTTCTAATTCCTTGCTAGTTTTCATCAATAAATTGCCGTTCAGAAAAAAAAAGGTTAACAACCAATGCTTTGATTTGATCAAAACTGTGTAGAACTGAACAAGCCATAATATTATTTTATCGATTTAAAGGATATATATGTTTGTTAAAAGTTTTAGAATAAAGGATATATTTATATATAGGTTAAAAATAAATTTTTTATTTTTTTTTTAAAACGGCTAGTAAATTTAAAACCAAACGGATATATACTCCACTACCTTCTTTGTTTGTTTCGCCGGTTAACCGACGAACCCTGGCGAATAGGGGGTCGGTGTGGCAACGCAGGCCGGCGAGCGCCAACGAGTGTGCCACATCAGCGCGACGAGGCTACCCTCATTGTTACACCCTTTACTCTAAGTGTTGTATGAAGCTTTGGAACTGAAAGCGAAAAACATGAACAGGCGTAGTAACCTCATATATGAAATGATAAACTCCACAAATCCTTATTGACGATGAAAGCCAACAACATTAAAATCATTCATGACCTATTTCCACCAAAATCAGAAATATGATACATAGACATTGTTAATATAATACATAATTATTCACGACTTAACCCAACGAAAATCGCAAACAAAATGACGAAAACCTTATGCACTCAACAAATGCTAAAAACATAAACCTTACAATACAGTTACACGCCCCTAACTAAATGAAATATCGTGCATTCAACAACTGCATCCACCTCGTATACAATGTACGGATCTGAATATCTCATTGTATCATTAAACTTGTATTTTTAAAAATAATTTTAAAGTTGGTTTGGAGTTTTCGTGTTGAGCCGTGGAAAACACGAGAATTTTCTCATGGTATGATGTGTGGTGGCTAAATGATCCCACCACATCACAAACTCCACAACACCAAAAAACACGCTCCCTGGTTGGCTTGAGCCATAAGAAAAAAATTAGGCTCACTTTTCTAAAAAAATAAAAAATAAAAAATTATATGCACGAAAACGCGAGACACGAAAACGCGAAAACGGGGTGTGGTTCTCGCGTTTTCGTGTCGCGTTTTCGCGCGAAAACTCGCGTCGTTCCCTAGGCGCGAGACACGAAAACGCCATATGGGGTGTGGTGGTTCGTGTTTTCGTTTGGCGTTCCCCGTACCCTGTGCTCTAAGTATAAGAAGAAGAATATCAGATCAAAACTAAAAAGTAACATGTTCTCTTTAGAGACAAACTAGAAGAAAGTTATGAAAAAAAAGAACAATATAAAAGTTCTATTATCATCCAAGACTCTCGCTTTCACATAAATCACAGCAAAATCAATTCGCATACTTTTCATCCACTAGTATGTATACTACAAATTCCTAGTTGCAATTGCAAATATACCGAAATATGCAAAAGAAAGATTGCAAAATACTAAATCCAGAAAAGTAGAATTAATGCAATTCCAGTTCTAGTGGCCCAAAATGTGTGGATGTGTAAACTAGTTATAGATTAGACCAAATATAATATTGACCAGAGGATTGGTCGGATTGGATGCTTAATATGGTCCAATGATTCGAGCCAACTGATGCTAGGACATGGGGCTATGTGAACGGAATTAATGGTCGTAAAACTAACTTTAATTGGAACCAAAATCGACCCGAGGCATGAACCTTGCTGTCATATTACATTCCATTTTGACATATTCCACGATTCATTATTAATCACCATAGTGATGACATAAGTTTGAACGTTAACATGAAGATCATATGAAGACATATAGTTT
This sequence comes from Glebionis coronaria, assembly GCA_025667525.1. Taxonomy (NCBI): domain Eukaryota; kingdom Viridiplantae; phylum Streptophyta; class Magnoliopsida; order Asterales; family Asteraceae; genus Glebionis; species Glebionis coronaria. Next base: position 179,753,520 of record CM046874.1, read on the forward strand.
AGTTTTGTACTGATATTTACACCGTTGCACGAGAGACCAACATATATAAACCCCCATAATATTCTCACCACATATTACCCATAAACCCTATAAATACCTTTCATTGATCCACAATTCTTTAACAATACACACCTTATCTTCTCAACCATCTTTCACAATTCACAAAACTTTTTACACCATCAACTTTGTGTATTTAATCTTTTCTCATAACAAACAACAATGGCTATAGCATGCAATCCTCATTTGATACCGTCAGAAATAACCAATGTCCCAAAGCCTATAATGACGACATCTAGCGCATTGTCACAAGATGAGCTGAAAAAAATCGCAGCATATAAAGCAGTGGAGTTTGTCGAATCAGGCATGGTTGTAGGGCTAGGAACAGGGTCGACCGCAAAGCATGCAGTCGACCGTATTGGAGAACTTCTCAAACAAGGTGTTTTAACAAATATTGTTGGAATACCAACATCCTTAAAAACACAAGAACATGCACGTGCATGTAATATTCCATTGTCGGATATTGAAACACATCCGGTTATTGATTTAGCAATTGATGGAGCAGATGAAGTTGACCCTGATATGAATTTAGTTAAAGGACGTGGCGGGGCATTACTACGTGAAAAAATGGTCGAAATTGCTTCTAAAAAATTTGTTGTGATTGTTGATGAATCAAAGATTGTTGAGTATATTGGTGGGAGTGGTTTAGCTATGCCGGTTGAAATCGTGCCTTATTGTTGGAAATTTACGTTGGGAAAGTTGGAGACGTTGTTTGAGGAGGCTGGTTGTGTTGGCAAGGTAAGAACGTGTGACGAAAATGGGGAGATATTTGTGACTGATAATAAAAATTATACCATTGATTTGTATTTTAAGAAAAGTATTGGGGATTTAAGGATTGCTAGTGATGCTATATTGAGGATTCCTGGTGTTGTTGATCATGGGTTGTTTATTGATATGGCTACAACTGTGATCGTTGCGGGTGAACAAGGTGTTACGGTTAAGAATAAGTCTTAGAGATTGATTTATTAACCTCCTTGGATTGATTGGATTTGAAACCCAAAGTTTGCTTGTAACAAGTCAATGTAATTGCTTGTTTATTTGCTTCTAGCTTCTTGCAAGATTGCTCTTTTAATAAAAATAAGCTGTTCAAATAAAAAAGAGATCGATTTATATGTTTTTTGATACAACAGACAATGAGCAAAATCAGATAAATGATTTTAGTTTGCAATGCCAAATACCCAACATAAAAAGATATAAACTTTTTTGGATTTGAGTTTTTAGATAATACTAGTATGAATTCTGAACTAGGGTTCTTTTTCCCTGTTATATAGATAATGTTACAGGGGATAGTTGTACTATTGTTCAGCAGTTTGTTTTAAATAATGGGCATTATTTGCCTCAAATCTTTTGTTTCTTCAATATTAAATCTAAAAGTTACTTCTAAGGTTCAGTAATGTGTTTTGGTCTTGTTTTCCAAACTGAGGATGTTTACAATTTGTATAAAAACAGCTAATCTGTAATGTTATGTGGATATATCTCATTTAGTCATGCGCTAATAACTTAAAAATGCATCTAATTTGACACTTTTTTTCGTTCTGTGTACCTATTTTTTTTCTTTCCTATTATGGTTATCAAACTTTTAAAAGTCGGTCATTGTGTGTATTTTGTCAATATTTTACCATGTAAAATGATCATTTTACCCTTCAAAATTTCAAAAAAGTAAGGATAAAATAGTCACAAAATACACAGAATGATCGGCTTTTGAAAGTTTGATGATTATAATGGAAAAGAAAAAAGATGGCTACACAAAACGCAAAAAAATATCAAGTTAAATACATTTTTAAATCATTTGCCCTTTAGTCATGGGCTAATGACTTAAAAATGCATCTAACTTGACACTTTTTACGGTTCTATGTAGCCATCTTTTTTTTTTCCTATATTATCATTAAACTTTGTGATTTCGTACATTGTGTGTACCGGTGACTTGTTTGACTTGCTCTAGCAGGTTAACTTAACGGCAGTTTAGTTTTTATTATAATGTTAGTCCTTATATTAACGGTTGTTCATATAAACACTTGAACTTTGATTTTCGAAAAAAATAATATTTTTCAAAAAACGTATAACTTAAAAAAAAGTTTACAGTAAATTTTGGTAATAGTTTTTTACAATTTTTTTTTACAAAAAGGTATAGCTTGGAAAAATGTTTTACGGTTTTTCTTGCACAAAATTATTTTCGAAATTTTTTACAAAAATAATACTTTTTTACATAAATTTACATTTTCGAACGTTTTTATCAGTATTCGTTTGATTTTATATTTTCATCCTTTTTTTACGTTTTCATCAGTACTTTTATATTTTCATTAAAAATTTTACGTTTTCATCAATAATTTTACGTTTTCATTAATATTTTTACGTTTTCATTAATACGTTTTTGTTTTCATCAGTATTTTTACGTTTTCATCAGTATTTTTACATTTTCGTCAGTAACTTTACGCTCGCATCAGTATTTTTACATTCACATAAGTATTTTTACGTTTTCCTCAGTTTTTTACGTTTTCATCAGAATTTTTACGTCTTCATCAACAATTTTACGTTTTTCGTCAGTATTTTTACGTTCTCGTCAGTCTTTTTACGTTTTCGTCAGTATTTTTACGTTTCGTCTTCGTCTGTAAATTTACGTTTTCGTCAAAAATTTACGTTTTCGTCAGTACATTTACGTCTTCGTCAATATTTTAATGTTTTTTGTCAATATTTACGCTTTCGTCAGTAAATTTATGTTTTCGCCAGTAAATTTACGTTTTCGTCAGTAAATTTACGTTTTCGTCAGTATCTTTACGTTTTCGTCAGTAAATTTACCTTTTCATCAATACTTTTACGTTTTCGTTAGTATTCTTACCTTTTTGCCAATAACTTTACGTTTTCGTCTGTAAATTTACGTTTTCGTCAGTAAAGTTACTTACGAAAACGTAAAAATACTTACGAAAACATAATAATACTGACAAAAACATGAATTTACAAACAAAAATTTACAGACGAAAACGTAAATTTTGGCCGAAAACATAAATTTTTTGACGAAAACGAAAAACTAATGACGAGAACGTAAAATATCTGACGAGAACGTAAATTTACAGACGAAAACATAAATTTACTGACTAAAAGGTAATTTTAATGACGAAAAGGTAAATTTATAGACGGAAACGTGAATTTACAGACGAAAATGTGATGTTATTGACGAAAATGTAAATTTAGAGACGAAAACGTAAATTTAGAGATGAAAACATAAATTTACAGATGAAAACATAAAAATTCATATGAAAACGTAAATTTACAGACGAAAACATAAATTTACAGACAAAAAAGAAAATTTTCTGACGAGAAACGTAAAAATACTGACGAAAACGTAAATTTACAGACAAGAACCTAAATTTACTGACGAAAAGGTAAATTTATAGACAGAAACGTAAATTTACTGACGAAAACATAAACATAATGAGCAAAATTTAATGTTCTTGACAAAATCTTAAATTTAGAGACAAAACGTAAAAATATTGACAAAAACGTAAATTTACAGACGAAAACGTAAATTTACAGACGAAAACGTAAAATTGCCGATGAAATTGCGTGTATATATAATTTTTTTTAAAAAAATTTACGAAAAAATAAAAAAAAAACGTTTCTCTTTTGCAAAAACTTGACTTTTCTTTCAATTTTTTGTAAAAAAGTATGACATTTAGTTTTGGAAACTTTAAAAATTTTAAAAAAAATAGCATGATTATCTGCAAAACTTTAAAATCTTTACTTTGAAGGTTCCAAAAATTTTTTTTTTAAATTGCGATTTTTTACTTTGGAAATTTTAAGATTACAAAAAGAAAAAAAAATGCAAAAAAAAATTATTTCGTAAAAAAGTTTTCTAAAAAGTTTAACGTTAAAAAAATTATTTCGTAACAAATTTTTAAAAAAAATTACTTCGTGAAAAAAAATTATTTCGTAAATTATTTTTTAATATTTTACGTTTTATTTTAAAAAATTAAATTTTAAGTGTTTATGTTAATGGTCGTTAATATAAAGGACTAACGTTGTAATAAAAAACTGAATGATCGTTAAGGCAACCTGCTAACCAGTCAAGCAGGTCACCGGGTACACACAATGTAGGAAATCACAAAGTTTAATGATAATATAGGAAAAAAAAAGATGGCTACACAGAACGGTAAAAAGTGTCAAGTTAGATGCATTTTTAAGTTATTAGCCCTTTAGTCATTGGTCAGATTAATCCTCAACCATGTAAAATTGGCGACAAAGCTCTTACGCTTTGGGATCAAAATATGTGAAGAGAAGCGTAGCTTGACGTTTCAATGTGAGTTTATGATTTAAAAGGGCTAAAATTTAAAATATTTATTTTACTATATAAATAATAATAGAAAATACATAAAGTGATAAACTTGTGGCGATACCATAACTTAGAGGTGCTAATTTTTAACCCATGGTTAATTTTTGGGTCAACTTGGTTAAATTGTAAAAAGAAATGAGTTTAGTTGGGTTTCCCTTAATATCTTAGATGGGTGTAGATGGGTCAAACAAGCTCCTTATTAAAATTATATATGGGTCTACTTGAGTCTCCTCATATGTTATACTAGGCGAGTACCCGCGCATAGCGGCGGAATTTGGTTAATGGCAAATAATTTACAGTATGCGATATTGTGGTAAGCGTTTCGTGTACGTTCAAAATAAAGCATGAAAAGATCAAATTGAAATTATAGAATGTTTTAACATATGACAATTCAATGCTAGATAAAATATTAAATAAAGTGTATCAAAAAGCCTATAAAAACTTTTAGTAAAGCTGAAAGTAAAACATTACATCAGAGTTTATGAGCTAACTAATAATACACGTTACTCGTTACGTAAACCCTACATATTATATTAGTTGGTAAACAATTTAGAAAACCGGGTTAATCCGAGTTTATCCGATTTCTCGACCAGGTCGATTTAAAAACCGGGTTTCAATTTGAAAAATGGCATCGTTCATAACTTCATATGTTTATTTATTCTCGTTGCACGTCAATAATTCATCTCCAAATGACTTTAGTGTGTTCACATAATATAGTTTATATATGCATTAAGATGTTTGAATTATAAACGTAGTATAGATTAGTGGGACCCACATTTTTCAACCATTTAACATTTTCAACTTTCAACCAAAGGGATACACCCTTTATAATGTAGTATAGATAGGTCTAGATGGGTCTCCCTTTATATTACAAATGGGTCTTGATGGGTCACCCAATAGGTCTAGTAATATCAAGATATTTTTTTTCCAATTTTTTTCACAGCCTTGTGAAATTTTCACACACTTGTTAGTTTTTTTACGTCTTCACCGTTTTTCACGTTTGTTCGGTTCTTTTACATTTTCCTCAGTATTTTTACGTTTTCATCTGAAATATTAGGTTTTCATCAGAAAATTTTACGTTTTTATCAGAAATTTTATGTTTTCATCAGAAATTTTACGTTTTCATCATAAGTTTTACGTTTTCATCAGAAATTTTACGTGAAAAAATTAACAAAGCATAGAAAAATTAACAAACACAGACAAAAACGTGAAAAACATACGAAAACGTTAAAAAGAATGACGAAAGCTTATAAAACAGATGAAAACGTCATAATTGACGAAAACCTGAAAAAGTTTACGCAAAGGTGAAAAATTTGTCAAAACGTAAAAAAAAATAACGAAAACGTGAAAAATGGATAAAATGATGAAAAACATACGAAAACGTAAACATTTGACAAAAAACAAACGTAAACGTGAAAACGGATGAAAAAGTGAAAAACGGACGAAATATGAAAAACCTATGAAAATGTAAAACAATTGACAAAAACATATCAAAACGTAAAAACTAGCGAAAATGTGAAAAACATTAAAAAAAACGTAAAATGAACACTAAAACGTGAAAACGGACGAAAGTATGAAAAACATGCGAAAACGTATTGACCAAAAAACAGACGAAAAAGTTAAACCTAGCGAAAATTGTGAAACGGAAGAAAACGTGAAAAACATGCAAAAGCGTAAAACAATTGACCAAAAACAGAAGAAAAGTTAAACCTAGCAAAAACGTGCAAAAACATAAGAAAACGTAAAAAAAACAGAAGGAAATGTGAAAACGGACGAAAACGTGAAAAACATGCGAAAACACGATAGACGTACGAAAACATAAAAAACAACAAAAACGAAAGAAAACCTGAAAAACATGCGAAAACGTAAAACAGTTGATCAAAAATAGATAAAAAGTTAAACCTAACGAAAACGTGCAAAAATGCGCAAAAAACGTAAAAAAAAACATCCGGAAACGTGAAAAGCGCACGAAAACGTAAAAATAACATTCGAACTGTGTTTTTTTTCTTGTTCGTTTCATTGTGTTTGTTACGTTTTCTTTTGTTTTTTCAAGTGTTCATCATTTTTGTTACGTTTTCATCCGTGTTCATCACGTTTTCGCCAATTTTTTAGGTTTTCTCATTTTCGTCCGTTTTCACGTTTCCAACAGTTTTTTTTTACGTTTTCTTATGTTTTTTAGGTCAATTGTTTTACGTTTTCGCATAATTTTTCACGTTTTCTTCTGTTTTCACGTTTTTGCTGTTTTTTATGTTTTCGCAAGTTTTTCACGTTTTCGCATGTTTTTCATGTTTTCGCATGTTTTCACGTTTTCGTCCGTTTCACGTTTCTAACTTTTTTTACGTTTTCTTATGTTTTTGCGCGTTTTCTCTAGAGTTAACTCTTAGTCTGTTGTTGGTCAACTGTTTTACATTCACATGTTTTTCACGTTTTCATCCGTCTTTCACGTTTTGGCAGTTTTTTTACGTTTTCGTGTAGTTTCACGTTTTCGCTAAGTTTAACTTTTTCGCCTGTTTTTTGTTCAATTGTGTTACGTTTTCGCATGTTTTTCATGTTTTCGTCTGTTTTCATGTTTTCGTCTGTTTTCATGTTTTAGTGTTATTTTTACGTTTTTTTTGTTTTTTCACATTTTCGCTAGTTTTTGCGTTTTGATATGTTTTTGGTAAATTGTTTTACATTTTCATATGTTTTTCACATTTTCGTCCATTTATCACTTTTTCGTCCGTTTATCACTTTTTCATCTGTTTTCACGTTTACGTTGTCAAATGTTTACGTTTTCATCCGTTTTTTTGTCAATTTCTTACGTTTTCGTATGTTTTTCACCTCTTTGTCCGTTTTCACGTTTTCGTTAGTTTTTTTTACCTTTTGACAAATTTTTCACCTTTTAGTAAATTTTTTCAAGTTTTCGTCAATTATGACGTTTTCATCTGTTTTATAAGCTTTCGTCATTTTTTTAACGTTTTCGTATGTTTTTAACGTTTTCCTCTATTTGTTAAGGTTTTGTTGTTTTATAAGGTTTTGCGCTTTTCAATTTTGTCGGTTTTGCTGTTTTATAAGTTTTCGACCGTTTTTACGTTTTCGTCAAATTTGTTTAGGTTTGCGTCATTTTTGACGTTTTCGTCTGTTTTTTATTCTATTTTTTCATGTTTTCATATTTTTTCACGTTTTCTTCAGTATTTGTTACAGTCTTTTTTCAACCGTTGTTAGTTTTTTCACGTTTTCACCAGTTTTTTACGTTTTCGTCATATTTTTCACATTTTCCCCAATTTTTCAGGTTTTTGTCGGTTTTTGTCGTTTTTTATCTGTTTTGTAAGTTTTCGACCGTTTTTACGTTTTCGTCAAATTTATTTAGGGTTTTCATATGTTTTTTGTTCTAATTTTTTACGTTTTCATATGTTTTAACGTTTTCTTCAGTATTTGTTAAGGTGTTATTTTCAACTTTTGTTAGTTTTTTCACATTTTCGCCAATTTTTTACGTTTTCGTCATATTTTTCACGTTTTCCTCAAATTTTCAGGTTTTTGTCTGTTTTGACATTTTCATTTGTTTTATAAGGTTTCGATCATTTTTACGTTTTCGTCCATTTTTCACATCTGAGATACATTTTAAAGTTTTCATCTATTTCTCTAGTGAAAACATAAAAAGCGAACGAAAATGTAAAAAAAGTATAAGTGTAAAATTATTTGTAATTGTAGCAAACGAGAGTCATTAAGAATTTTTTTACAAATCTCATGATTAAAATAAAAAAATGTTAAACAAAATTCACCATTTTCATAAACACCTGTAGAGACCCAAAAACCCAACCTTTTTCTAAAGACCCACTATAAAACCAAACCCATTTGGACCCAAACCTATCCTGACCCAACCCGTCTAGACCCATCCTTATAGAAGATCCATATAAACCCAAACCCATCTAGACCCATGACCCATCTAGACCCATGACCCAAACCCAACCCATGACCCAAACCCAACCCAACCCAACCCATCCATTTGCCACCTCTACCACAACCTCTTCGGTCTCAAGAGAGCCTCGCCCCTGGGTGGAAGCGGAAACAAGAAACCTGCACGATGAAGAACTGAGTGTTTCGATGGAGGCTCGTAAGGTTTAGTTTAATAAGGAGAACGAAATGAATTGCATTTTTAAGCAAAAGGCTGGGATAAAGTTGGATATCGAGGGGATGAAAATTCACGATTTTTCCACAATGCATTGGAAATGAGGTGTGACATACTAGTAAATTATATCAGAGGGCTTATGATAGATGGTGCTTGGTGTGAAAAACTACCACTACAAAATTTATAATATTTGCTTACTCAATAAAATATGATAAGAGTAAGCAATACGGGAGTGCTAAAAGTATAATCTATCAATTTCTATCAAAAGAGTTATTAGAATTTATTTTTATCAACTTCTGCTCTTAAAAAAAGAGTAAGTAATAGAAGGGAGCACTAAAAATTTACCCTTACTCAAAAAGAGTAAGCAAAAGTGTAAAACTTTTAATAATTTTTTTTAATAGGAAAAAAGAGTAAGCAAAATTTGTAGGTTTCTTTTGCTTACTTTTATATTCATTGTGTTTTAGTAAGAAAAAATTATAATGACTTAAATAATTATAAATTTTATTGGTAAGCAAAACTTTTAGTAAGTAAATATCATTTATTTTGTAGTGTAGAAAAAAATAAAAGGTGAAGTATTTAGATTCTACAAAAGCATCTTTTATAGTAATGCTTATAGAAGCCGAGATTCAAAAACAATTGGGTCAAAAAACTTTCTCTTGATGACGCTTCTAATCTTGAAGCCCCATCTTCAGAGGAGGAGGTCCGGAAGGCGGTGTGTGGCTGTGGCAGTGATAAGGCACCGGACCAGATAGTTTTAACTTTAAGTATATTAAAATATTCAGGGATATTATTAAGGAGGACGTGTTAGTGTCAGTTAGATGGTTTTGGGAAAAATCTAACTTGTCAAACGGATGGAACGTGTCATTTGTGACTCTTATCCCTATGGTGACAGACCTAATGGGTCTTAGGGACTATAGACCCATAAGCCTCATCGGAAGTTTTTATAATATCATTACCAATATTTTAGCCAAGAGGGTTAAAAGTGTGATTGGGAATATTGTTAGTGAGCTCTAAAATGCTTTTATCGAGGGGTGATATATCTTAGATGGAGTTCTAATCGTAAACGAGCATATGATAGCATCGATTGGAATTTTTTAAGGGGGCTAATGAAACTGATGGGGTTCAGAGATATGTAGTGTAAATGGGTGGAATCGTGTTTAAGGTCGGCTTCAGTCTTTATACTTGTCAATGGGTCTCTAACAAATGAATTTGATATGGGTTGTGGTGTGAGACAAGGTGATCTAATTTCACCCTTTCTTTTCATTTTAGCGGCAGTAGAAGGCCTTAATGCTCTAATTGGAGAAGCTTGGAATAAAAGTATATTTAGAGGTATTCGTGTTGGTGAGGAACGGATAATGGTGTCACATCTCCAGAGTGTTGACGACGCGGTTATATTTAGGGAATAGAGTAGACAGAACGCTAGTAACCTGATGAACATCCATAAATGCTTTGAAGAGGTTTCAAGGCTAAATATTAACCTTATAAAAACTAAATTGTACGATGTCGGGGTGGATAGCATGGAGTTAGATCGAATGGACATGTTCATGCGGTGTGGTATATGGTAGCTTCCTTTCACTTACTTGGGTCTTCCAATTGGAGTAAATATGAGGAGAGTGTCGGCTTGGAATGGTGTAATTAATAGATTTAGGTCTAGAGTCTCCAAGTGGAAAGCAAGGACAATGTCATTCGGGGAAGACTAACATTAGTGAAATATGTGCTTGGTAGTTTACCGCTATATTACTTCTCAATATTCCGCGTCCCGTCGAGCGTTATTATGACCCTTGAGAGAGTAAGGAAAAACTTCTTCTTGGGTGGGGTGGGTGAAACAAAAGTGTCGTGGGTTAAATGTAACAGGGTTATTGCTTCGTATGAGGATGCGGGGCTTAACATTGGATAATTGGAAGTAAAAAATTTAGCATTATTAGGGAAATGGTGGTGGAGATTTCAGACCGAGAGTGGAAGAGATCCTTGGTGTAGAGTAGTCAGAAGCATATATGGTATTGATGGGGGTGGGGTGGTGTTACGAGGTCTTGGGGAGGAGGGGTGGGGTGTGGGCTAATATAATCAATATTGGGAAGTTGTTAGATGGTATGGAAGGGGGATTTGTTAATCACTTTATATAATACATGGGAGACGGGCATAACACCTCTTTCCGGACGAATAAAGGGGTTGGTGATTTCCATCTATATAGGCGTTTTTTGATATTGTATCACTTAGATAGAAACAAAGAGGCGTTTATGGGTAGTAGGGGCAAATGGGAGAATGACAAGTAGGAATATTTTTGGGATTGGATTAGACCTCCTAGGGGTAGGGCTGTGGGTGAACTTAGTGATCTTTTATAGCTCATCGAAAATGTTAGTTTTAATATAAATCAGCGAGATAGTTGGAAGTGACGTTAGATCCAAAAGGGGTGTTCTCAGTCAGATGGTTATATAGATGTATAGAAAAGTGACAGATTAGCAGGTTGGTGAGCATAGAGAAAACAAGATGGAATAATATTGTCCCTAGGAAAATAAATGTGTTTGTTTGGAGAGTCTTATTGGGTATACTTCCTGTTCAGATTGAACTCGATATGAGAGGGATCGACGTTGATTCTACTTTATGTCCATGTTGTAATAATGTGGCAGAGTCGATTGATCATAGTTTGGTGTTATGTGAAAGGCCATGAACATTTGGACATGATTTTTTCTTGGCGTGGTCTTGGCCTCGCCGACGTGTTTAACGTAAAAGAGGTATTGGTGCATATAGGCGACCAGTCGTGGGGCAGACTGTTTAAGTGGTCGCACTATATTTTATTTGGAGTAGTATAAATCTGAGAGTGTTTAAAGGTAAGACTGAAAGCGGGTAAAAGATCTACCAAGACATTCAAGAAAAGTGTTTTGAGTGAGTCAACAGGCGGGTTAAGATGCATGATTTTCCTTGGCAAATATGGCTTGTGAAACCTTGTGTATGGGTTGATGCGTACCGTAACGACGAGCTGATGATGGTGTTGCTTTGTGGGGTACTTGTTGTTTGAGTGTGGTTGGTGTGGGCACATATCTCATGTACCCAAATTTTATGTACGCATTGGTTGTTCCTTCTTTCCTTTTTTTCTTGAGGATTGTTAGTGCAGACATTATGATGCTTAATCGATATAAATTTCTTTATGTTTTGGTGATGAAAAACGTATAACTCGCAATACATTATTTGAAATGTGTAAGGTACTCGTAATCACTTATGCATCCATATGTATGCTTCTCTCGAGACCTCCAAGCTTGTGTTAGACAACAATCACTTAAGGTATGAATAAGCAAGTTATTAACCTAATCAAGTGATCAAAGATTAATTATTTTCTTAAAACTCACTTTTATTTAAAGTGGCAAAGTATTTTTTAAATAACTTTATTTTTAGAAAAATATTTTATTTAAATGAAAAAGCTTGTTGGATATTCCCTACTTGGTTACAGCCTGACCAGAAAAGCTTTCACCACTAAAGGACAAAAAGAGAGTGTAGTCTACGACACGGTTCTCTATAGGTACCCATAAAGAACCGTGTGGAACAATAAAGAATCGTGTCTTAAGATTCGTCGCTCCTTTTGTGCCTATAAATAGTGGTTCATTTCTATCTTTTCAAACAACCTTTTTTACAATATTTTTCGCACATTCTTTCTCAGCTTTCACACCTCTTAATCATTGATTATTGGTTTGATTAATCTTGATTAAGATGTGATTCCTTCTTCCAACCTCTCTTTCTCTAAGTTCAAAGAAAATAACACTTTCACCACTATGAAGTGTTAATATCATAATATGATGACATCTCTCCTTCTAAAGATCAGGTTATGATTATCTTTTTACTATCATGTAGATCATGTAGATCCAAGTGATGTGTACACTTGGACTTGATGTATGTGTACTAGATCCAAGTGGTAGGTATACTTGGATGTGTTGTGTAAATCCTCTGATTTTACCTTATTGACTTTGTCAACTATTGTACTCTTTATTTTTTGAATCTATATAATTCCACTTTTATATGACTTACTATTAATTATATATCTTTTGTCATACTACCTTTCATATTTATTTCTATATTTATATGGACCTTTAGTCATTGTTGACTACTCTGGCAACTAACTGGCCACTTGAATGAACAATGACTCATCATCTCAGTACATATTTTGAGTTAAGCTGTAACTTTACTTAATTAAATTATTAAGTACTTGGACTTATTTTTATATGTACATATTTACATATATATCATAATAAGAATAAACACCTAACACCTTAAAACAATGTACTTTATTTTACATTGGCATTTATTTACTTTATTTAAGTAAAATAATTATAATAATGTATTCATTATATACTTTCACTAAATTACCTAAAGGTTTAACTAAAATACTTATAAACTTAACAAATGCATACAATATTATACAAGGACTATTATTTTCACCCAACACTTGATACAAGATATCAAAATTCTCCTAAAACACATAAGTGTGTCGTGCATGTGTATGTATGCATGCACTAATCCTAATTATTAAACCTACAAACTACCATCCACTAATACACTATACCTTATACTTTTTCTTACAACACTTCACTATGTCTTACACTATCCTTATACACTTTACCACTTTACATACTTAACCATGCTATACTTCTTACACACATATACTATGTATACTTACACACTCATTATTCTATTCAAACTTGTAAGTAAACCATAACCCAAAGTCAAATCATACACTATGTCACCATACACAAACACTATGCATGACACTTTTTCCCCCTTTGAATTCCAAAAAAACACGGTTGGAACCAAAAAGAAAGAAATGAGTGTTTCTAGTTTAAGCATATGGGGATATCCAACAAATCTAGTAAGTATCTAACCAAGATACACTTGGGATTCATGGTATAACAAAAATCTCATATGGATCCTTCTCTTTCTTCATATAGCCGAGACACACACACACCAACACATTTCACTTGAAAAACCAAATCTCTCATCTCTCTCTCTCAACCTACGGTTTGTTTACTTCCACCATAACCAAGACCTTCAAGCTCATTTACTAGGTCTCCTCCATCTTGAATGCTAATCATTTGTTCACTCCTACAAGTATCTTGATCCCCAAAACAAGAAAGGAAGCCCTAGCTACACCCTTGAAGCCCACGACTTGATTTTAGCTACAAAAGTCACCATTGTTGAAACTTAGCTCTCATTCCTACTCACTCTCCTATTCATTCCTAGATCTATCTAAACAAGTAAGTAAAACTTAAAACCTATCTTTCAATATGTTTACTTTCATTCACAAAAACACACACATGGTTATTACTAGTAAAACTTGATGTTGAAACAAAAACATAAAACCCTAAACCTAATATAGGTCACGGCTTAAAATGTTTCATGAACTCAAATGATGCAAAATCTTAATAACCATGATGAACATAACACTATGAACTAGTTAAACTATAAAAACTATGTAAAACATAAACATGCATATGTTGGACGTGGGGTTACACCCTATGGTTCAATCTTGGTTAATCTTGTAATGTATAAACATGCCTAAAAACATTAGATCTATATTATTAGTTGCCTTAAAATGTTAAGCTCACTATTTTTGCCTTATAGGATTTAGTTCTAAGTCCACTATAATAAGCTGGCCTAAATAAACTTCATTATTGCTAAATAATGTGTTTATAAAACTTTTAGTGTCAAAATCATAACTTTATAAAGTTTCGGGTTAAAAACATAGATCTATAAATATTTTGCACTAAAATGATAGATCTATGAAGTTTTGGACTAAAATGGTAAATCCATAATGTTTTGGATTAAAATGATACATATAAAACTTTCGGGTTAAATTTGTAATTTTATTAAGTTTTTGGATCTAAATGAACAAATATAAAAACTCACTTTCCAAAAATATAAACCTAAGGGCTAATTTTGTAATTAGTCGAGAGTTGAGGGTAGTGATTTAACACTATCTGAAACTTAATATTTAACACAAGGACTTAAATGAGATTTCTATAAATGTTAGGGTAATTTAGGTAACTTAGTAAGGACCTAGGGACCCCTTATGCCTTTTACGGAAACCTAATAGAAGCCCTAGGGACCTATTTTGCCAATATAGTAAACATAAATAAGCCCTAGATAAACCCTAGGGGTTGTTTTGGGCATAAGCCGAAAGATAATGGGCCCTAGGGGGAGTTTTTGTAACTTGTTGTAAACCTAAAAATAAGCCGAATATTAGGAGGACTAAAATGGACATTTTATGAACTTAAACAAACCCTAGTTACACGTGTAACTAGGGAGGGACCAATGTTGTAATTACTAGAAATATTTAGAAACCCTAGGGGTATAAAAGTAATTAAACCGCGGGTAATTATACAAGTAGAGGGACTAAAATGTAATTATTACAAAGTATAACAAACCCTAAATTTACTATATGTTTATACCCGATACTTAAACGTAAAACTTAAATAAACATAACATTTGTTATTTTTCCAAACTTATAATTTAATAATTATATACACTACGAGAACGTGGAAATTAAACAAAACTGTTATACGTTTTATAAACCTTATTTATATATAAAATATATAACCTAAAAATGATTAACATATAAAATAAATATATTAACTATATAGATTTTCTATTACTTTAAATATATATAAAACTTCCTTTTATAAGTATTTAAATTGTTTTATAAACAATATAAGTACAAGAATATTAATTAAATAGATTAATTAATTTAACATTATTATTTATTTTATACTTAAAATAAATACTACTACATCTTGTACAACGATGAACTAAAATACAAATATCATAATAAAATGCTTAAAACCAGTATAAGCATGCACAGATTTGTTCTAAAACTTTTATGCATTATGTTATGCATTTACTGAGACCTTATAATTATTTAGGTCGTTGACTGTATCGTGAGCATCATATCAGATTTACTTGTGACTATTTGCTGTACAATTGAGGTGAGTTCATGCCCCCACTTTATATATATTGACAAACTTTTAAACCTTTTAATGGGGAAGAAAACATGCAACATATTTTATTTTATGGACATAAATTGAACTGTGAAACTTTTGATTACATTTGCCTATTGTAGATGAACCCGCATGATACGTGCATCTGAAACTGTTAGAATTATTGAATTACCTGAATGTTATAAATAGATCTGTTTGGGATTGACCATCCCCATCTGGGTGAGTCATGCTCACTGTGCCTAGGCTAGGAAAACAGATGTTTCACATGTCAGCACTTATTATTTTTGGGTGCCTTTTTATAAGGCGAAGGGTCCTTATTTGTTAAGGACTTAACTATCAAGTCTCAGTTTCAGGCAATATGGGAATGTAATTACTTTTAAGTATTGGTGCTTTGTGCATTACTACTCCAGTGAATGTTTATTGTCCAAACTTATTTTATTAAACCTGTGAATTCACCAACTTTATGTTGACTCTCTAAGCATGTTTTCTCAGGAAACTGAAGCAGGTATTGGTGTGCATGGAGTCAAGCATCATGATAGGCTGCATTTATAGAGCTCATCTAGGGTTTTATAAACTGGGGAATAATTCAAACTGTTGAACAATGTTTAAGACAATTTTAATACTATTTTCACTTTTATCCATGTAATAAATGTAATGATGATCTTTTATATGCCGCTCTATACGCTATTTGCTGTTGATCCACCTACGTGACACCCAAATATTATTTCCGCTGCATTTTATTCAATTTAGGGGTGTCACAAAATGGTATCAGAGCGATAGTTATAGAGAACCAGAACAAAATTTAAATAAATATAAAAATAAAATTTTTATATAAACTGGACTATAACTGTTTTAAAAATCTTTTGGGATTTTCGGGACTTGAATAGTTAAGCATATAGAGTGTAGAGCATACATTCTTACGTAGCTACCTATGCATTGATTATTAACATCCGGTTAATTAATCTCATAAGTATTAACGTAACCTTTAACATCGTCATGTTAAATGGCACTGATATGTAACTTAATCATTATTTCCCAAAAACTTTTAACTTGAGTAAGTTTATACTTATGTCAATTAAAACAATATAATTTTCAGATTATTATGGCATCACCTACTGATACTCCTGCTGCCGTATCACCGACGTCCGTCTTGTGTGGATGGATATCTGCTATTGACGCAAACGACAGTCACACATCTGGTGAAACCGCTCTCGTTGCTGCCCTCATTACTACTCCACCTGTTTCACCTATTTCCCCCGCTGGGGAAGAGGTTCAGCCGAATGCTGCCATACCACCCATACCACCAGTTTCTTCACTACGGGACTACGCACCCGAGTCTCTGCCACCTCGTAAGAGGAGGTATGAGGCACCTATCGACTCTACTTTTGAGGTCCGCGAGGGTTCGGGTATGAGGCGCGTGGATCCTGTCCAGGCCCAGATCACTGCACTGGTTGCACGCCAGGCACATGATATTGCAAAGATTCATGCTCTGCTGGTCGATGGATAGCTTGGATGCACTGCTCTGCAGTCGCGTCAGGACCTTCTATGCTGGACTGTTAGTGCTGAGTCACATGCTGCTCGTGGAGCATGGTCCACGACTTACCATTCTCTCCAGTGGTTGCTGGAGGAGAATGAGTTCCTTCGTGAGCAGATATACCTACTGCAGAGTCAGCAGACTGAGACTCACACCGCTCTCATGACCATGGAGCAGACGCTTGCCATCTTCTTCGATCTCCAGGACGTCCGTCACCAGGGATTGACATCAGAGACCGCTCATCTTCGGGGAGTTCAGCAGACCCTCAGAGACCAGTTCTTGGAGGCACTCCGACTCCTTAAGGAGACCCGGGAGTCCATGACTGCGATGCAGGATGCATGCAGACACCAGCCGTCTCATCACCACCAATGGCACCAGCCGTATCTAAGGAGTCCGTCAGACATGAGTAGACTAGGTGTACTAGATCTTTTGTACATCATGATAAGCTATTAGGGTTGCATCCCCGCTATCATGATATAGGACCTCATGTATTTGTACTTTCCTTTATCAGTTGTATCTTTGTACTGTACTATTTAGATTAGGGATTCGCAGATGATGTACTTTATATTATGTGTACCACCATCCCAGACAGGCGGTCTGTGCTCTGTCTTGGATTGGTTGTGCATTTGTACTGTATTCCTATTCTAGACATATGGCATGTACTCATTAGCTTTTATTATATCTTGTAATGTATTATATTATGAACTTTTAAACAGGTTATCCAATTTGTTGCAAAGTCTATGCATGAATTTCTTTTCGTGTATTTATATAAAACTGTGCTAACACCTTAACCTAATGATTTCATTTTTGTGTATAATTATAGAGAAATGGTAATCACTTAGAACAAACCCCAACAATGCCGACACTACCCAAAACGTCACTGCTACCCAACTAAGGGAAATGATTGATCAAGGCATCACCACTGCGATGGCTACCAGCAGAAACATAGACGATAGTCAAAACTCCAACAACCGCCAGAATAATCAGACCACCAGGGGTTGCTCTTACCCCGACTTCTTGAAATGTAAGCCTTCCTACTACAAGGGCAAGGAAGGAGTGGTGGAGCTGATGTAGTGGTTTGAAAGGTTGGAAACTGTGTTCCGCATCAGCAATTGTGCAGAAGAGAACAAAGTAAAGTTTTCCACCTGTACCCTACTTGAGAGTGATCTTACTTGGTGGAACTCAGTAGTTGCTACTCTTGGACACGACGCTACCTATGCTCTCAACTGGACTGAACTAAAGGAAATAATGACAGAGAAATACTGTCAAAGGGTGAAATGAAGAAGCTTGAAATCGAATTGTGGGATCTCAGATGCAGGAAAAATGACATCACTGCATACAACCAAAGGTTTCAAGAGTTGACTCTAATGTGTACCAGAATGTTTGTGGAGGAGGAAGATAAGATTGAGAAGTATGTGGGTGGACTCCCATACGCCATTCACGATAGTGTGCTCGCATCTCGACCTACTACCGTCGAGAATGCCATCGAGTTCGCTACTGAATTGATCAACAAAAGAGTCCGTACCATATCTGAGAGGCAAACTGAAAACAAGTGAAAGGCAGATGAGTATTTCCGTAGTCAGCACCAGCAGCATCCTAAAAAGCAAAATGTTGGGCAAGTTTACAGTGCTACCTCTGTAGGGACTAAGTCGTACGTGGGCGCAAAACCTTTGTGCCCCAAGTGCAACTATCATCATACTGTTGATAGCCCATGCCAGACCTGCTACAGATGTGGACAAGTGGGTCATTTTGCTAAAACTTGTCGAGTTAATGCTGTCACTCAGGCCCGACCCAATCAAAACACTGGGAACTACAATAAAAGGGGCGGATACAATGCCCGTGGGAACGGGAATGGACAGCAGGGGAACCACAATGCTGCTGGAGGAAACAACAATGGACCCAAGAAGGGAATCGTGTGCTATGAGTGTGGAGCACCAGGACACGTGAGACCAGGTTGTCCTAAGCGGGCCATCTAGAACAAGAACAGTGGAGGAGCTTCGTCGAGAGTGTACGTGGTCGGCAATGCAAAAGCCAACCTCGATTCAAATGTCGTTACTGGTACGTTCCTAAAACAATCGTTATGCATCTATTTTGTTTGATACTGGAGCAGACCGAAGTTTTATATCTACTGAATTTAGCCAAGTACTAGAAGTTGTTCCTATAACTTTAGATCACCACTACTCTGTAGAATTAGCTGACGGTAAAACTGTAGATGCTGACACTATCATTAGAGGTTGTACCTTAAATCTTTCCAAACATCCGTTCAACATTGACCTTATCCCCGTAAACCTTGGTAGCTTTGATGTTATTATTGGTATGGACTGGTTAGCGAGATACCGCGCAGTCATTGTTTGTGACGAAAAACTAGTCCGTATCCCATGGGGAAACGAAACTTTAATAATTCGAGGAGACCGTAATACCGACCTCACCGACACTAGACTTACTGTTATCTCTTGTACTAAAGCTCAGAAATATTTGTTGAGAGGATGTCCTATCTTCTTGGCCCATATTTCTCAAACAGATGAAGAGGACAAGCCCGAGAAGAAACAAATCAAGGACGTACCCATCATCCGGGATTTTCCAGAAGTCTTTCCTGATGAGTTTCCAGGCTTACCACTGACCTGACAAGTGGAATTTCAAATCGACTTGATTCCCGGAGCTGCACCTGTAGCCAAAGCTCCATACCGGTTGGCACCATCAGAAATGAAAGAACTAGCTGAACAACTCCAGGAACTATCTGACAAAGGATTCATTCGACCCAGTTCCTCACCATGGGGAGCTCTTGTGTTATTTGTAAAAAATAAAGACGGTTCTTTTCGAATGTGCATCGATTACAGAGAACTGAATAAGCTAACTGTGAAGAATCGTTATCCGCTTCCTCGCATTGACGACCTATTTGACCAACTGCAAGGGTCAAGTGTGTATTTCAAGATTGAATTAAGATCTGGATACCATCAACTACGGGTCAGGGAGGAAGATATTCCAAAAACAGCTTTTAGAACCCGTTACGGTCATTACGAATTCCAGGTTATGCCATTTGGGTTGACCAATGCACCAACTATTTTCATGGACCTTATGAACCGTGTGTGCAGACCCTACCTGGATAAATTCGTGATAGTCTTTATTGACGATATACTCATTTATTCCAAGAACGAACAAGAACACGGGGAACACCTTGCACAAGTACTAAAGGTACTCAAGGAGGAGCAACTCTATGCTAAATTCTCCAAATGTGAATTCTGGATTCCAAGAGTGCAATCCCTCGGCCATGTCATCGATTGTGACAGTATTCACGTAGATCCAACAAAGGTCGAATCTGTCAGGGATTGGGTATCTCCTAAATCACCGACAGAGATCCGCCAATTTCTAGGCCTTGCCGGATACTACCGCAGATTCATTGAAGATTTTTCCAAAATAGCCAAGCCAATGATCAAACTCACACAGAAAGGAATAAAGTCGATTGGGGAGAGAAAGAAGAATCAGCTTTTCAACTGATCAAGCAGAAGTTGTGCAGTGTACCTATATTAGCCTTGCCTGAAGGCAACGATGATTTCGTTGTATACTGTGATGCTTCACATAAAGGTCTAGGAGCAGTATTGATGCAGAGGATGAAAGTGATTGCCTACGCTTCAAGACAACTGAATAAGCATGAGAAGAATTACACCACTCACGATCTAGAACTTAGATCCGTAGTTTTTGCTCTCAAAATCTGGAGACATTACCTATACGGAACAAAGTACACAGTGCATACTGACCATAAAAGTTTGCAACACATATTGGATCAGAAGGAGCTGAACATGAGACAACGTCGTTGGATTGAGTTGTTGAGTGACTACGACTGCGAGATCAATACCACCCCGGTAAGGCAAATGTGGTTTCTGATGCTTTAATTCGTAAGGAAACGGACTCTCCTATGAGAGTTCGGGCATTAGTTATGACAATCAGTTTGGATCTACCCAAACAGATTTTGGAAGCTCAGACTCAAGCCCAATTACCTGAAAACCTCATGAAGGTAGACGTCGGGGGAATGCTCCGAACCGACCTTAGTAAGGAGAAGCTAGAACCAAGAGCAGATGGAACCCTATGCCTACACGGACGAAGTTGGTTACCTTGCTATGGAGATTTGAGGAACGTGATCATGCACGAATCTCATAAGTCTAAATATTCTATACATCCCCGATCTGAAAAGATGTATCAGGATATGAAGAAATTATACTGGTGGCCGAATATGAAAGCCGACATCGCCACCTACGTGCAGAAGTGTTTGACATGTTCATGTGTCAAGACTGAACACCAGAGATCATCGGGTTTACTTGTACAACCCGAGATACCGAAATGGAAGTGGGACAACATCACCATGGACTTTGTCACCAAACTCCCAAAGTCATCTCATGGTTACGATACTATCTCGGTAATCGTCGACCGACTCACCAAGTCCGCTCATTTCCTACCAATTAGGGAGAACGATTCCCTTGCAAGACTAGCAAAAACGTACCTGAAGGAGATTGTAACCAAACATGGAATACCAATGTCGATAATTTGTGATCGAGACGGTAGGTTCACATCAAACTTTCGGAAGACTTTCCAACGAGCCTTAGGTACCAATTTGGACATGAGCACTGCTTATCATCTACAGACTAACGGTCAAAGTGAACGAACCATCCAGACTCTAGAAGACATGCTACGGACAGTTATCATGCCAGTATTAAGGCTGCCCTTTTTGAAGCACTGTACGGTCGCAAATGCCGTTCACCTGTGTGCTGGGAAGAAGTAGGTGAATTTCAGCTCACTGGACCAGAACTAATCCAGGAGACTACAGACAAGATCGTCCTCATTAAGCAGAGAATTCAAGCTGCTCGCGACTGACAAAAGAGCTACGCGGACCTGAAACGCAAACCTATTTAATTTGAAGTAGGTGACCGTGTTATGCTCAAGGTATCACCTTGGAAGGGTGTTGTACGCTTTGGCAAACGTGGAAACTGAATCCACGATATGTTGGCCCTTTCAAAGTAATAGCCAGTATCAGGGAAGTAGCTTATCGTTTAGAGTTGCCCCAGCAACTGAGCCGTGTACACTCTACCTTTCATGTGTCTAACCTGAAGAAATGCTATGCTGAAGAACCATTGGTTATGCCATTGGAGGGAGTTCATTTTAACGACAAACTCTAATTCATAGAAGAACCAATAGAAATCATGGAGAGGACAATTAAGAAATTGAAACGTAGTCGCATCCCGTTGGTCAAAGTACGTTGGAACTCTAGGAGAGGCCCTGAGTTCACTTGGGAACGAGAAGACTCGTTCAAAACCAAGTACCCACACTTGTTCACCTGACCAATGACTTCATCCTAAGCTTTGAGGACAAAGCTAAAATAACGGGATGGTGTTGTAAAACCTCTAATTTTACCTTATTGACTTTGTCAACTGTTGTACTCTTTATTTTTGGAATCTATATAATTCCACTTTTATATGACTTATTATTAATCATATACCTTTTTTCATACTACCTTTCATATTTATTTCTATATTTATATGGACCTTTAGTCATTGTTGACTACTCTGGCAACTGACTGGCCACTTGAATAAACAAGGACTCATCACCCCAGTACATATTTTAAGTTAAACTGTAACTTTATTTAATTAAATTATTAAGTACTTGGACTTATTTTTATATGTATATATTTACATATATATCATAATAGAAATAAACACCTAACACCTTAAAACAATGTACTTTATTTTACATTGGCATTTATTTACTTTATTTAAGTAAAATAATTATAATGATGTATTCATTATATACTTTCACTATATTACCTAAAGGTTTAACTAAAATACTTATAAACTTAACAAATGCATACAATATTATACAAGGACTATTATTTTCACCCAACACTTGATACAAGTTATCAAAATTCTCCTAAAAACACATAAGTGTGCTGTGTATGTGTATGTATGCCTGCACTAATCCTAATTATTAAACCTACAAGCTACCATCCACTAATACACTATACCTTATACTTTTTCTTACAACACTTCACTATGTCTTACACTATCCTTATACACTTTACCACTTTACATACTTAACCATGCTATACTTCTTACACACACATACTATGTATACTTACACACTCATTAGTCCATGCAAACTTGTAAGTCAACCATACCCCAAAGTTAAATCATACATTATGTCACCATACACAAACACTATGCATGACACTTTTTTCCCCCTTTGACTTCCCAAAACACACGGTTGGAACCAAAAAGGAAGAAAGGAGTGTTTCTAGTTTAAGCATGTGGGGATATCTAACAAATCTAGTAAGTATCTAACCAAGATACACTTGGGATTCATGGTACAACAAAAATCTCATATGGATCCTTCTCTTTCTTTATATAGCCGAGACAAACACACACCAACACATTTCACTTGAAAAACCAAATCTCTCATCTCTCTCTCTCAACCTACGGTTTGTTTTCTTCCACCATAACCAAGACCTTCAAGATCATTTACTAGGTCTCCTCCATCTTGAATGCTAATCATTTTTTCACTCCTACAAGTATCTTGATCTCCAAAACAAGAAAGGAAGCCCTAGCTACACCCTTGAAGCCCACAGCTTGATTTTAGCTACAAAAGTCACCATTGTTGAAACTTAGCTCTCATTCCTACTCATTCTCCTATTCATTCCTAGATCTATCTAAACAAGTAAGTAAAACTTAAAACCTATCTTTCAATATGTTTACTTTCATTCACATAAACATACACATGGTTATTACTAGTAAAACTTGATGTTGAAACAAAAACATAAAACCCTAAACCTAATATAGGTCACGGCTTAAAATGTTTCATGAACTCAAATGATGCAAAATCTTAATAACTATGATGAACATAACACTATGAACTAGTTAAACTAGAAAAACTATGTAAAACATAAACATGCATATGTTGGACGTGCGGTTACACCCTATGGTTCAATATTGGTTAATCTTGTAATGTATAAACATGCCTAGAAACATTAGATCTATATTATTAGTTGCCTTAAAATTTTAAGCTCACTATATTTGCCTTATAGGATCTAGTTCTAAGTCCACTATAATAAGCTTGCCTAAATAAACATTATTATTACTAAATAATGTGTTTATAAAACTTTTATTGTCAAAATCATAACTTTATAAAGTTTCGGGTTAAAAACATAGATCTATAAATATTCTGGACTAAAATGATAGATCTATGAAGTTTTGGACTAAAATGGTAAATCCATAATGTTTCGGATTAAAATGATAAATATAAAACTTCCGGGTTAAATTTGTAACTTTATTAAGTTTCTGGATCTAAATGAACAAGTATAAAAACTCCCTTTCCAAAAATATAAACCTAAGGGCTATTTTTTTAATTAGCCGAGAGTTAAGGGTAGTGATTTAACACTATTCGAAACTTAATATTTAACACAAGGACTTAAATGAGATTTCTATAAATGTTAGGGTAATTTAGGTAACTTAGTAAGGACCTAGGGACCCCTTATGCCTTTTACCGAAACCTAATAGAAGCCCTAGGGACCTATTTTGCCAATATAGTAAACATTAATAAGCCCTAGATAAACCCTAGGCGTTGTTTTGGGCATAAGCCGAAAGATAATGGAGCCCTAGGGGGCGTTTTTGTAACTTGTTGTAAACCTAAAAATAAGCCGAATATTAGGAGGACTAAAATGGACATTTTATGAAACTTAAACAAACCCTAGTTACACGTGTAACTAGGGAGGGACCAATGTTGTAATTACTAGAAATATTTAGAAACCCTAGGGGTATAAAAGTAATTAAACCACAGGTAATTATACAAGTAGAGGGACTAAAATGTAATTATCACAAAGTATAACAAACCCTAAATTTACTATATGTTTATACCCGATACTTAAAACGTAAACTTAAATAAACATAACATTTGTTATTTTTCCAAACTTATAATTTAATAATTATATACTCTACGAGAACGTGGAAATTAAACAACTGTTATACGTTTTATAAACCTTATTTATATATAAAATATATAAACTAAAAATGATTAACTTATAAAAATAAATATATTAACTATATTTATTTTCTATTACTTTAAATATATATAAAACTTCCTTTTATAAATATTTAAATTATTTTATAAACAATATAAGTACAAGAATATTAATAAAATAGATTAATTAATTTAACATTATTATTTATTTCATATTTAAAATAAATACTACTACAACTTGTACAACGATGAACTAAAATACAAATATCGTAATAAAATGCTTAAAAACAGTATAAGCATGCACATATTTGTTCTGAAACTTTTATGCATTATGTTATGCATTTACTGAGACCTTATAATTATTTAGGTCGTTGACTGTATCGTGAGCATCATATCAGATTTACTTGTGACTACTTGTTGTACTATTGAGGTGAGTTCATGGCCCCACTTTATATATATTGACAAACTTTTAAACCTTTTAATGGGGAAGAAAATATGCACAATATTTTATTTTATGGACATAAATTGAATTGTGAAACCTTTGATTACATTTGCCTATTGTAGATGAACCCGCATGACCCGTGCATCTGAAACTGTTAGAATTATTAAATTACTTGAATGTTATAAATATATCTATTTGGGATTGACCATCCCCATCTGGGTGAGTCATGATCACTGTGCCTAGGCCAGGACAACAAATGTTTCACATGTCAGCACTTATTATTTTTGGGTGCCTTTTTATAAGGGAAAGGGTCCTTATTTGTTAATGACTTAACTGTCAAGTCTCAGTTTCAGGCAATATGGGAATGTAATTACTTTTAAGTATTAGTGCTTTGTGCATTACTACTTCAGTGAATGTTTAATGTCCAAACTTATTTTATTAAACCTGTGAATTCACCAACTTTATGTTGACTCTCTAAGCATGTTTTCTCAGTAAACTGAAGCAGGTATTGGTGTGCATGGAGTCAAGCATCATGATAGGCTGCATTTATAGAGCTCATCTGGAGTTTTATAAACTGGGGAATAATGCAAACTGTTTAACAATGTTTAAGACAATTTTAATACTATTTGCACTTTTATCCATGTAATAAATGTAATGATAATCTTTTATCTGCCGCTCTATACGCTATCTGTTGTTGATCCACCTACGTGACATCCAAATATTATTTCCACTGCATTTGACTCAATTTGGGGGTGTCACATGTTGGAAGGGTAGTAGATCCAAGTGATGGGTATCCTTGGATAAGGAGTTAGGAGTGTAGATCCAAGTTATGTGTATTCTTGGAAGTGTCTTGTGTCTAAGTTCTCACTTGGCTTTAAAGTGATGTAAGAGTGAGTGATAAATGTATATTTGTTTTTACCTAAGATTATAACTCGACATCTAGCCTTATGTCAAAAAATGGAATTTGGTGACGTGTGTAGATTGGTTCTATCTAAGATTAGAACTCACCGTTTAGCTTAGTGTTGGAAATTGGTGTAAGCGACTTGTATGGTTTTCTCCACCAAGAAAAGGGCTTGTTGATTAGTGAAGTAACTCTTGAGTTGGGTACTCGGGAGTAGAGTACGGTGAAGAGGACCTTCGTGACCGAACCACTATAAATCATCGTGTCGGTCAGCTTTCTCTTTTAAATTATACACTTTACATTTATAGTTGCATAATATATATGTTATGTGTTGATTTTCATCAAGTGTGCATCCCATAGTCTAAACATCTTAGTAGAGATAAAGCTATGGCTTAGTACGCTTGTGCTTAGTGTTTAGACTATTGTTTGATTTAGTTTTGATTTGTTGTGGTTATGTGTTTCATTTCTTGTTGTTTATAGTCATTATCTCTATAAACACATCTCATATTAAGTCAAGCTTAATCAGGAATTTAATACAAAAGATCGTTAAACTTTATAAGGTAACAATGCTTTCGTCCACAGGTGGCGGTTCTTTAATCCACCAACGGTTCTTTATACATATATCAAACCGTGGTCATGTTTATCGAACCGTGACCAGTGGGCTATAAGAAAAAGTTTTTAAATCTTAATAGAAACGTATTCGCCCTCCTTCTACCATTTCTACAAGGTTTTATTTTGAGGGTTAGTTTTTTAATTATTGTTAGCTTTGTGCTTGGTAAGGTTTGCCTTTGAGCGACGTAGTTGTTTTGTTTCTTCGTGGCTGGTAATAAAGTTGCTTTTCTAAAAAATAGACGATGTTGAGTTGTCGAGGCACTTTTAGCTGTCAAGTTATTTAGCTTTGACGATTAATTGCTTAGATATATTGCCTTTCGACTACAAAGATTTGATTTTGTGGATATTCTAACATCATTCTAATTAACTAACATTGAAACTTAATTAGATTGTAGTGATTTTGACACATTGTACATGCATGATGAGATTAGATTGTTGAAACTCATACCCGGATAATCTGTTTGCATAAAGGCGTTCGTGATCATGTGCATAGTCGCAACCTTGTCTTGAAGTGGCATCAGTTATAAGTCCTCGCTGTTTAAATTCCAAAGGCCGTTTGTTTTGTGAAAACAAGCCAGAGACTAAACAATGTAATATACTGAATTAGTTTCTATATCCCACATCATTTGACTAAGCTAAAAAACTTAAGTGAAGCTTCTAAAAAGTAGAAATCCTACCATGTAAGAAGGCTTCTTGACTAAGATCAAGTATAATATTTGTTATTATCAGTTTCATATTTGACATATTCGCTTACTCGATATTAACCTGATTTTTGAAAAGGGAAAGACTTGTCACAGTAGCTTGCTGTTGGAGTCTTCACGATCGCCTTGATGTGTTGCATTCATAGTCACGAGGGCGCCAAACCCTTGGCGAATTTCGATCTGGTACAAGCGATTTCTTTCCTGGTACAGTTGCGATCTAGATCGCCAAGGATCACGAATCGAAACCCATAAACTTTTGTTCCCAATAGCACCAAATTGTCATTCCTAATCGTACCAGATCGTGATCTAACACTCTTCAAATCGGCAATTTATAGGTTTCGAAAATGTATTTGATTAGTATGTAATACAAAGTGTGTAAATTGAAAGGGTGGAGGTTTTCTTATATTTAATATGTTTGATTCATATTTGAAAGGTTTTATTTTCGTAAGAGTGCTCTTAAATGTGTTTTCATGGGAAGGGTGAAGGTTTTATTATATTTATAATGTATTTTTCTTTCTTATATAAACAATACTTGTTACTTTAATAATCTTTCCGAGTTATGTTATTTTTCTTGTTATTCCTCTTTTGTTCACAGGTGCAAGTTGGAGGAGCTCTTTTGTCAATAGTGGATACTTCTCTTCTAGGCTCACGCTGGCTTGGCTTTGATCATGTGCTTATGGCTTTCCTTGTTGGGGTTATGAACCGTTGGGACTATCTGCTATATACCCTAACTCTTTCAGAGTTAGGATTATCACTCATTTGCATACAACACACAGCCACCATTGTGGTGCTCTCTCTTTTCTCTCTCTATCCAAGATCTTTGACCTTCATCTGTAGTTATAGTCTCATCTTTGATGTTGTGTGTGAGTGATCTATGTATGTGAGAGAAATCGGATCAACCTAGTTAGGACGATTTCTTCTTTCTTTTGTATGTTTGATTAGCACTCGTTTGAGGAGTAATCCTTTGTTTTGTATCTTGTAATTTTGAATCTTTAATAAATATGAGTAAAGGGAGGTCGGTTAAGTGATAACACTGGTGTCCATGTTATTTGTTTTATACTTTTAACATGGTATCAGAGCACTGGTTGTAGATCTAGTATTTCTAGATCGTGGTATTACTCTTATGTCTCTATTAGTGGTATTGGTTTGATTATCCAAAAAAATATAAATTAGGGTTTTTGAAACCCTAATCTTAATTTTTTTAGGGTTCTTGTGTTCTAAATCCTGTTCTTGTGTTCCTTGGTGTTCTGAAAGCTTATATAGGTGGTGCCGTTGATTTTCTTGGAAAAATAAAGTTATGGTTTAAAAGCCTAATTTTAATTTTTTTTTGGGGATCTTCGTTCCTTGGTGTTTTGGAAGCTTATATTGGTGGTGTCATTAATTTTGTTGCTGATTACAAGTTAAATAAAACTAGGGTTTTGAAACCCTAATTTTTAATTTTGGAAGATCTTTGTTCTTTGCTTACCCATACTCTTTACTAAGTGAATCTAGAGGATGAGTGTCCTTTATTGTTTTATTTAATTGTTAGTTGCGCTATAAGTCCTCTTTCATCTTCTGACTTGCCTCTCTCTTACTATTTATCTGTTGGATTAATGTTGCTATTGTTGTGGGTACAAACGGATTCGGTTAACACCTTTACCCTACAGCTTGACTGGTGTAGATACCTGCTTTGGCCAATCCCGGTCCACAACTAGCATTTCTGGTAATCCACTCTCTGAGTTTGGATTATTTTTTAATTGGTTGATTATTCTTTGATTGGTTATTTCTTGCTTCTGCTTTTCTATTGCTTATTTGTTGCTTCTGCTTTCTTTTGCTTGTGTTTTATTAGTTCTTTTGTGAAGATGAGTGGTATACCTCCTCCTCCCGCACATCCTGGTGGTAGTGGAGGAAATGGTGGTGGTAGAGGTGATCCTCTTACCAACCCTAATCCAGTTGCCCTTATTAGCAACTTGGATGCTGGTAATCCCCTTTATATTCATAATAGTGACAATAGTAGCTCTGTGTTAGTTCCTTTTAAACTTATTAGTACTGAAAACTACATAATGTGGAATAATGCTATAAAACTTGCTTTACAAGCTAGAAATAAATATGGCTTTGTTGATGGTTCTTGTTTAGGAGATTCTTACTCTAATAATGTTTTGTGTGCTCAATGGGATAGATGTAATGTTATGGTTCTTACTTGGATTATGATTGTTGTTTCTAGTGATGTCTATATGGGTCTTGTTTACTCTGAAAATGTTGCTTATGTGTGGAAAGATTTGAATGAAACCTATGATAAAGTTAATGGTTCTGTTGTTTACAACTTGCTTTAAAAGATTTCTTCTGTTAAACAAGGGGTAGTACTTTAGCTGACTATTATCATAGACTTAACTCTCTTTCGAAAGAATTTGATGTTGTTACTAAACTTCCTAAATGTGTGTGCACTGTTAAGTGTTATTGCCCTGCTAGCACTGAGTTGGCACTGCATAAGCAAATCATGAGGCTGATGCAGTTCCTAATGGGGCTTGATGATTATTATCAACCTGTTAGGACTACCATCCTCACTAGGGATCCTCTTCTTAACGTGAAGGATGCGTATGCTACTGTTTCTAGAGAGGAATCCCATAGGGGAATTCCTGAGATCTCTGAGCACATTAAAGCAAAAATGATTGCCACTTCCATTGCTGCTAAAACCTTTAATCAGAATAGAAAGAGTTGTTCCAATGTCCCTACATACCTAGTTCTAAGGGTAATGGTACAAGGAATTTTAGGATACCCAACCCTAATCTTTAATGTACCAATTGGAACCAAACTGGCTATACTTTTGATAGGTGTTTTGAGCTTATAGATTATCCTGCTAGTTACAAAAAGGAGGAAATACTCAAAGAACTTCTGGTTTTAAGCCTAATTTTAATGCTAAGTGTGATGTTAAAACTAGGGAAAAACAGGCTCCTACCTATAATTATCCAAACTCTTTTACCACTAAACAAATGCAGAAGTTTATTAACTTGATCAATGACACTTCTGGAAACACTCAGTCCAATATGGTAGGTAGAATCTCCTTTTTAATGCTAATGTTTGGTTTAATGTTTATTTTTCTAAATTTTTATGTGGTACCTCTAACTTATGTATCAAAAATATTACTTTGGGATGGATCATTGACTCTAGGGCTGATCAACACCTTACCACTTCCACTGTTGGTATGGTGAATGTTGTGGATATTTATAATCTCAACATTTCTGTTGGTCATCCTAATGGCACTGTTGCCATTATAAGTCACATAGGTGACCTAAGACTTTCTAATAATGTTGTTCTTCATGATGTGCTTGTTGTGTCTGGCTACTATGTTAGTTTGCTTTCTGCGAATAAGCTTATTAAAGATAGTAATTCTTTTGTAGGTTTTGATGAGAATAAATGTTATATTCAGGACTTGGACAAGGGGACCATTCTGGGGACTGGTAGTGAATCTGGGGGGCTTTATTTTTTTATGACCATAAGTATAACAGCCTAGGTAATGTTAATTCTGCCATGACCTTTAACGCTTCTAAAGACCTCTGGCATTGCAGACTTAGTCACCCAACTGACCAAGTCCTCAATGAAAGTTTATGAACTTATATTTAATAGTCGTGTTATAGGATCGAACTCGAGATTACAGGATTGCACACAATACGTAAAGCGTTAATTTAATTAATGAATATATTTATTATATTTATTAATTTATTTAATAAATATATATATTATATTTGTTAGCCCTATATTTTATATAGTCGAACAAGAATGTAATAGGTCATCTTAGTCGTTAAAGGTCTTGTATTGTAATAGGTTAGTCGGGAAAACCAGGCTTGGACTTTAAGCTAATATTGTATAAGTTAGGGGCGTAAGCCCAAAACAAAGCCAAGCCCGGCCCAAGTAACTTAAGCCCACGACCCAACAAGCCAAGGGTATATATACCCTCTTCCATGTGTGGAAGAGGGTGTTGGTTAACATTTATTTCTCTCTCTAAAAGTGTTTAATCTTCCAAAATCTCTCTTGTTTCTCTCTCTACTTTTCATCTCTTTCTCTCTCTAAATATCTCTTCTAAATCTTGTGTTATGGATTAAATGGGATTAACATTTGGTATCAAGAGCCTATAGTGGATAGGTGATTGAAGATTCGTGGTGGTGTTCTTGTTGATTTTCGTCCATTTTTTGATCTCTAAACACACGAACCAATTTTTTTTGTGTTTTTTTATTGTTTGATCTTGATACAAGTCTTCTACATAGTTGTGGTAGAGATTTGGTATTGTTACTTTGGCTAAAAACACAAAAATTTTGGGTGTTTGGATCAATTTTTGGCTCAAAATCACGTATTGGGTGTGTTCTGTCCGAGAAATGTGCAAAAATTGTCCTTCCATCGCAAAGTGTACTGCCATCGCAAAAGGGTTCTGATATTGCGATCTGATATTGCGATTTGATATTGCGATCCAATTGCGATCCATATTGCGATCAAATATTGCGATCCATATTGCGATCTGATATTGCGATCCATATTGCGATCTGAGTTGTGTTATTGCGATCAAGACATTGCGATCAAAGGGATATTGCGATTGGATATTGCGATCGGGGCATTGCGATCGATTGGTATTGCGATAGAGGACATATTGCGATTGGGTGACATTCCGATGGGTATTGCGATGGGTGATATTTCGATGGACGGATAAATTTTGTTTGAGCAATTTTTAGACTTAGCCACTATCTAGACTAGTTTCGGAACATAGTTTACACGAAGATTAAAAAAAGAATAAAAAAAAATCAAATTTTAGGTCAAGTAAATTCAAATTTTTAGGTCAAGTAAATTCAAATTTTTTCCCTACTAGTTTTTGGCTATTTCTAACTCAATTTCAAAATTTGGCGATACAAAATTTTTCGGCTTACCGTTTTGTCGGACTGAGGAATTTATTGTCGGACTGAGAAATTTTTCTTGAATTTTCGAAATTTTAACCACACCTCATCACAACAAATCCACTAAGATCTGCAATTCATTCACAAGTATTCACCATGTCTAACAACAACATCAACATTGCAACTGCTAATCAAATTCGTTTGGAACAAGGTGGAAACGGTAATCCACATGTGCTCACTGCCGGTTGCTACGTTCAATGGAGATCTCGTTTTCTCAGATTTCTCGACGGAAAAGAAAACGGAACTGCTCTTCGTCACTGCCTTGAGAATCCACCTCTAGTTTTTGAATTCAGACCAATTACCACACAGGCAGAGGATGGTACTTCATCAACTATACGAGCTATGGAGGATTTTGACACAATGTTCTGCTGAGAAAAAGAAACTCCTCCAAGCTGAAGTTGATGCTGTAAATTTCATACTCACTGGAATTGATAACGATATCTATTCCGCAGTTGATGCATGTCCTAATGCTATGGAAATATGGAATGCAATTCATCGATTGAAGCAAGGTGAGTCGATCAATGTTCAAGATCTCGAGACTAATCTACTTTGGGAGTTTGGAAAATTCACATCTGAAGATGGTGAATCCATTGACTCATATTACTCGAGATTCTACAAAATGATGAATGAGCTTGTAAGAAATCAGTGCACCATCTCCAATCATCATGCCAATGTGCAGTTTCTACTTCAACTCAAACCAGAATGGCAAAGGTTTGTGACCTTGGTTAAACAAAGGGAAGATATCAAGACCATCTCCTATCACAAACTTTATGATATCTTAAAACAACATCAGAATGAAGTGAATGAACTAAGGGCTGAAAAGGCAGAACGGTCTGCAAATTCTATTGCTTTTGTGGCTGCTACTTCAACAAAACCCGTTCCCCGTCAACAACCACCTACTCATTCCTCAAAGTCATCAAGCTCATCCACCAAACCTCTAGCTGCTGCTAAACACAAAGCAAAAGCAATTGTCCCCACTCCACCTCCAAAGTATGACACCGAGTCAGATGGAGACAGTGATGATGAACAAACTTTAAGGGACAAGAAGATTGAAGAACTCATGTCTTTACTCACCACAACTTATAAGAAGATCTACAAACCTGCCAACAACAACCTCAGATCATCATCCAATGCTAGATATAAGGAAGTTGATCATGCACCTAGGTATGATCGTGATGCTAGGTATGATAATCAGAGGATGCTAAATCAAGTTGGGGCTAGAGATACTGTAGGCACTCCGGTTGTGTAGAAGACTGGGATTCAATGCTTCAACTGCAAGGGATTTGGGCACATGGCTAGGGAATGCAAGAAGCCAAAACGGGTTAAGGACTCAGGGTATCACAAGGAAAAGATGCTGCTGTGTAAGAAAGAAGAAGCAGGAATTCCACTCACAGCAGATGAAGTTGACTGGCGTGATGACACTGATGATGAAGCCGATGATCAAGAGTTAGAGGCACATTATGTGTACATGGCAAATATTCAAGAAGTGATCCCAGAGACTGATGATACTTCTGGACCCATCTATGATTTTGAGCCACTTGAAAAGCTCGTCGAAATCATCCTATTCATAATGGACTCCGGGTGCACAAAGCACATGACGAGCAATCTCAAGCTTCTCATTAACTTCGTGGAGAAGTTTTTGGGTACGGTACAGTTTGGAAATGATCAAGTTGCACCGATACTCGGATATGGAGACTTGGTTCAAGGGAATATCACTATAAAACGGGTTTATTACGTCGAGGGACTGAATCACAATTTATTCTCGGTTGGTTAATTTTGTGATGCGGATTTGGAAGTGGCTTTTCAGAAATCTACTTGCTATGTTAGAGACTACGATGGGAATGACCTTCTTACAGGTTCTCGTGGTTCTGATCTCTACACAGTAACTCTTCAAGACACATCTTCAACAAATCCAATTTGCTTAATGGCTAAAGCCTCATCATCTCAAGCATGGTTATGGCATCAATGATTGTCACATCTCAACTTTGACACCATCAACTTGCTTTCTAAGAATGATATTGTGACCGGTCTTCCTAAGTTAAAATTCGTCAAAGACCAATCTTTGTTCTTCTTGTGAGTTGGGGAAAGCAAAACGGAAGTCTTTCAAATCAAAGACTACCCCAAGCTCAAAAGGACGATTAGAACTTCTACACATGGATTTATGTGGTCCCATGCCTGTAGAGAGTATTAACGGGAAAAAGTATATTCTCGTGATTGTTGATGATTACTCTAGATACACATGGACTTTCTTCTTAAGGTCCAAAGATGAAACACCAGAGGTTCTCAAAAACTTTCTCAAGATGATACAACGCAATCTTCAAGCTCAAGTCTTAACCGTAAGAACGGATAGGGGTACTGAATTTTTTGAACAAGAACTTGCAATCTTACTTTCAAGAAGAAGGCATCGAACATCAAACGTCTATTGCTCGAACTCCTGAACAAAACGGCGTTGTCGAAAGGTGGAACCGTACTTTGTTTGAGGCTGCTCGAACAATGCTTTCTGCTTCAAAATTACCGCTATTCTTCTGGGCTGAAGCAATTGCAACTGCCTGTTATACTCAGAATCGTTCTCTCGTCATCCCTAGACATGAAAAGACACCTTACCACATCATCAATGGCAGGAAACCTACTGTAAAATTCTTTCACGTATTTGGATCTTTATGCTACATCCTTAAAGACGGTGAGAATCTCAACAAGATGAAAGAAAAAGGTGATGCATGTATTTTTGTGGGGTATGCTACATTGTCGAAAGGATATCGGGTCTATAACAAGAGAACAAAGATCATTGTCGAAACAATTCATGTGAACTTTGACGAATTGCCACAAATGGTACTTGATCACAACAGCTCAAGTCCCGCACCTCAATGTCCATCAATGGCACCTACACACAACAGTGTACGTCCCGTGCAAGAATGTCAAGAAAATACTCCTACAGCAGACTCGACGGATACGACACAAATGAATGAGTTGGTTGATTTATATGATCCAATGTTTGATGAATATTACTATGAAAATAATCAAGTTGTGTCAAAGCCTTCCGCTGTCAATACTGCTGATGCACCCGCACAAAGTCAACAAGACACAACTACATCTACTTCAGCAACCGTTGCTCAAGAGACAATTCCAGTGGATACTCAACAAACTCAAGAAACTGTCATACAACCAACATCACCAACCGTCAATGCTGAAGGAGGAAACAACAATCAAGCAGTCAATGCACAACCTGACGATGAAGAATTTATCAATCCGTTCGGTACACCGGTACACGAAGTCGGAGAGTCTTCTACTCAATATGTTGATCCGTCCAACATGCATACATTCTACCAACCATATCCATCCACTCACCATTGGACACGTGATCATCCATTGGAACAAGTCATTGGAAATCCTTCACAACCGGTTCGAACACGCAGACAACTCGAAACCGATGGCGATGTGTGTATGTATGCACTCACCGTGAGTTTAACTGTACCTACAAACATCAAACAAGCCATGACTGATCATGCGTGGATTGAATCAATGCAAGACGAATTTCATCAGTTTGAACGCCTAAATGTTTGGGAACTTGTTGACCGACCCTATGGAATGTCAATTTTAGATTTCAAATGGATCTGGAAAAACAAACTGGATGAAGAACAAACCATCATCAAAAACAAATCTCGTCTTGTGGTTAAGGGATACCGTCAACAAGAAGGCATAGACTACGATGAATCATTCGCTCCAGTCGCTCGTTTGGAAGCAGTCAGGATATTCCTTGCTTATGCTGCACATAAGGGCTTCACGGTTTTTCAGATGGACGTTAAAACTGCTTTTCTCAACGGTCATTTGAAGGAAGAAGTGTATGTGAATCAGCCGGAAGGATTCATCGATCCTCATCATCCTGAAAAAGTCTATCGTCTCAAGAAGGCTGTATATGG
Organism: Glebionis coronaria; assembly: GCA_025667525.1. Taxonomy (NCBI): domain Eukaryota; kingdom Viridiplantae; phylum Streptophyta; class Magnoliopsida; order Asterales; family Asteraceae; genus Glebionis; species Glebionis coronaria. The sequence goes on from CM046874.1 coordinate 179,790,016, forward strand.
ACTTAAACAAGCTCCAAGGGCATGGTACGAAGAACTTTCAAACTTCTTGGTGTCCAAAGGTTCTATTGATCCTACTCTCTTTACTAATAAATATGGGGATGACATAATGCTGGTGCAAGTTTATGTTGATGACATTATTTTTGGTTCTACGAACCCAAAACTTTCAAAACGTTTTGAAAAATTAATGCACATCAGATTTGAAATGTCAATGATGGGGGAGCTAAAATTCTTTTAAGCCTCCAGATTCATCAATCCCCACATGGTATCTTCATTAACCAAGCTAAGTATGCTCAAGAGATACTAAAAAAGCATGGTATGATCTCATGTGCTCGCGTTGGTACACCATTGTCGACCACATCCCTAGACGCTGACTTGTACTCATATCCCGTAGATCAAACGCGATATCGCAGTATGTTCGGGTCACTTATGTACCTTACAGCCAGCAGGCCTGATATTCGTCATGCCACATGCTATTGTGCACGATATCAAGCCAGACCTACTCAAAAGCACCTCAAAGAGGTTAAACAGATCTTTCGGTACCTTAAGAATACCATTCACATGGGACTCTGGTATCCGAGGGAAACCGGTTTTCATCTAACAGCTTTTTTAGATTCTGATCACGCAGGTTGTCTTGATAGTCGAAAAAGCACTTCTGGTAGCATACAATTTCTAGGGGAAGACAAGCTTGTCAGCTGGTCGTCAAAGAAGTAGGATTGCACTTCGCTCTCATCAGTTGAAGCAGAATATGTGGCTCTATCCGCGTGTTGCTCAAGTCCTCTGGATGAGAACTCAACTCACGGATTATGGCTTCCAATTTGATAAAATACCTATGTATTGTGACTCAATGTCGGCCATAGCCATATCTTGTAATCCGGTTCAGCACTCCCGCACCAAGAACATCGATGTCAGATATCACTTCATCAAGGAATAAGTGGAACGCGGCATCGTGGAGTTATACTTTGTCAGAACTGAGTACCAGCTGGCAGACTTGTTTACAAAAGCTCTCTCGAAAGATAGGTTTGTGTATCTCGTTGGTCGTCTTGGTATGAAGTATATGACTCCAGAAGACTTGGAGGTTTTGGCAAATGAAGCTGCTTGATATTCTCTCATAATGACTTCTAAGCGCATCACAGCTTTAGGACTCGAACCTCAACAAAGGAAAGTTTATCTCGGACGATAACTTATCCTTCTTAACGAGAAAATCATATTTCTCGGTCATGAGCTTCTCATAAAAACATTCAAAGTTTTTAAGTTCATGAAAAACGACTTCTAAGTAAATGTCAGCTTAGAACTCGTACTTCCACTTCAGGAAAGTTTATCACGGTTGATAACTTATCCTTCACAACGAGAAATTAATTTTTCTCGGTCATGAGCTAGTCACAAAACATTCAAAGTTTTGAGCTCATGTAAATCGGAATTTATTTTAAAATCGTTGAACATAATTTTTCAAGACTTTCTCAAAAGGTTTTTCTAAATCTTTCAAAATTGTGTGTTCAACACTCCCTTCCTCATAATAGGGTTTTTATATCTCAAAATGTCATATGTTATTTTGATCAATATTTGAGGGGGAGCGTTTTAAAATCAAGCCTTTTAATGTTGTTGGCTACATCTCTAAAATTGTCATATTTTATGTATCCAACACATTCCGAAAATGATAATAAATGTGTCATATATATTATCGGTAAAGGCATCTCACTCCGTACCTCAACATATTTTGTGGTGTCATTTTTCTAAAATTTTGTCAAATTTTGTTTCAAGACACACATATATTGTTGAGGGGGAGCGTCCCGACTAAAAATGTTCCATGATTCATGCGTGCACACATGTTACTCTCCCGTCGATTTCTCGGAAATTGTCATATTTTAATCTATTGGTATCTCTAATATTATATTTTTATATTAGAGATAAGGGGAGAAATGTGATTAAAATGTAATATATCGCAACATGTGATCTTAAAGACTCAAGTGCAACTCTTTCCTTCACATGCCAAACTATTTCGTTTATCGATGCATGTGTGTAGGGGGAGCTTTTTGAAAATATAAAAACTTTCAAAGTGTTACAAGTTTTGATTTTTATCAAGCACTTTGAATTGTTTTCAATGGTTTTATGGTTACGATCTTTACCCAAAACAACCTACTATCCACGACGGAACGATGGAGTCAAAAGGTGGTTTAGGATAGGAAACTAAGTCCTATGATCCAACCAGAACCGGAGGGATCTACCCCAAGGACATTCCATAGCTAGAAATAGTTGTCCTTAGGAAAGATGGAGTGGAATGAAGCTGAATGCGGACGAATTACTTAAGTTAGCACTAGAAAAATCACAACAAGGTGCTAATGATGACGTATTGGTAAGCATTGAAGGAGTTGAATATTCTGTGCAACTTAGGTAGAAACCGGGTTAACACATCTTTTGAAGACAAGTGTCATGGACCCAGTGATGCGATGCACAACCCTTCCCCAGCCATTCGAGTTTCTCTCAAAAGAAACTTGTCTCATTGTCACGGAGATCAACACGTGTCTATTGACTTTCTCACTCCGAGTCAGTTAATATTGAAAAGGTGGCAGTCTGCTCCAGCCTCCGATTACCAAAATGCACTTATTGAGTCTAGAGCCAAAAGAGATCAATCTATCATCTCATTAGGACACAATCGAGTCCTACGTATTATCCTTGTGATATTGCCAGAACATCTGAGTGATACGATTCACAATGAAGATGGAAATCCTGCTTGAGCCAGCATCAAACAAGCTCATGGTAGGTAACCTGTGCGATTCTACACGAATCAAACTTGTGATAACTCGAAAGCAACTAAGTTTGGATTCTTAATTGATTCAAACTTGATTCCAGGTTTCTTCGCAAAATCCGTGTGATCTTGCCAGAACATTCAGAGTGACACTCTTTAGTGTTCACAGGGACGAATGGAAATCCTTCCAGTGTCAACATCAAACAGCACTGCGGTAGGTAACATGCAAGATTCTTATGAATCGAGCTTGTGGCAAACTGGAAAGCAACAATGGTACGATTCTTATAGAATCAAACTTGTTCCAGGAATTCTGAATTTACGACTCTAATCAAACGGATAACCGTATCCTTTTTGATTCTCTCTTTACGTTCGCAGTCTGCTTTGAGACGGTCGAGTAAAGAGAACTGGCTACTACCGCCGGGAAACCCTGTCAAGGAGGTTCTTAATCGAATCTACCCGATCATAGGTACGGTATCTAATACCGTCTAAACGGTCTTCACCGACCGGAGGTAAAACGCTACCGAGTTAGGATGAAATGTTCAAAGCCATTTTATCCATGTCTATATATGTTGCTGCATATCAAGAAGGTGGCGTAGCTGTGTAACCGAAGTCGATTAAGAAGTCACAAGAGCACAAGATGGTGATATTCAAGATACCTAAGAATGTAAGAATGTAATAGGTCACCTTAGTCACAAGGAGCACAGATGAAGATCTCAAGCACTCAAAGTCAAATGAAAAAGGATCAAGATAAAGATCACGAAAGCATGAAGGAACAAAGCCGTTACAAACAAGATCAAGACCAAGATACAAGACCAAAGCAGGAAGATCTCCTCTACAAGAATGTATTCACTCAACCATCTTATGGTTTTTAAGCTTTTTAAGATGACCGATACATTGGGGGAGATTGTTAGCCCTATATTTTATATAGTCGAACAAGAATGTAATAGGTCATCTTAGTCGTTAAAGGTCTTGTATTGTAATAGGTTAGTCGGGAAAACCGGGCTTGGACTTTAAGCTAATATTGTATAAGTTAGGGGCGTAAGCCCAAAACAAAGCCAAGCCCGGCACAAGTAACTTAAGCCCACGACCCAACAAGCCAAGGGTATATATACCCTCTTCCATGTGTGGAAGAGGATGTTGGTTAACATTTATTTCTCTCTCTAAAAGTGTTTAATCTTCCAAAATCTCTCTTGTTTCTCTCTCTACTTTTCTTCTCTTTCTCTCTTTAAATATCTCTTCTAAATCTTGTGTTATGGATTAAATGGGATTAACAATATTTACTTAATTAAATCGAGCTATATAACTATATAGATTTAACGATCGTTAATTAATTAGAAGTTAAGTATTAACGAGTGTTAAATAATATATAGAAAGATGATTAAAAAGGAAGAAGGACGGAAGTTTCCAGAACACCCCATATGGGGGTGTTCGAAAGTCGGTTAGGGCACACAAGGGGGAAGCCAAAACTTGCCTTTTATTTGTTTAGGCTACATGTAATATAGGCCTATAAATACATCCCTTACCCCTCATAATCAACATAACTTGAATCTCTTCCCCCTCCTATCCTTTGGTCGATCGCAACCCCAACCCACGAAGGGTTTCGGTGTGGTTTTTCTTGGTGCTCAGTTTTAGTTTAAATCTTGTCCTAGCCCCTCTCTAGGGTTGTTGGGTAGATTTTATACTATCGATATAGCTCGGTTTACACGTGCTAGAATCACGGTTATCTCGTTGTATTACGTGTGTATAATATCGTAATATAGTCTTATTTTAGACTATATCTTTGTGATATACGGTATTAACCCGAATTGGTGATTCGTTCTTCGTCTTGTGGATTTGCTTTAGCGTAAAGGTATGTAACCCTAATTCGATTAATTATAGTTGTGTTATCATTATAATCTTGTTAAATCACTTCCTCTATGTGTGCTTTGATCTCGTTTAGGGTTTTATATAATTGTTATGATACTAATAAACCTTCAGTTGCATCGAGAGTCGTTTAACATGTTATAATTATCAAAAATCTAAAGATTTTTAACTAATAATTGTTTTGAGTTAAAACTACATGTTTTTTAGGTTTTCTTAAAATTAGGGTTTTGTTTTTTAAAAATTAGGGTTTTGGCCAAATTTTTTAATAAAAAATGAGAATTGTTTTGAAACCCTAAATTACATGTGGGATAATTTTAGATTAAATTGCATGGTTAATTGTTATGTCATCTATGGTTACGATCCAAAGAGATTTAATTGTTAAGATTTGTTGGGAATCCATGATAACGTGCATGTTTTCATGGATCGTAAAATTATATGTTTATATGATTTATGTGCTACGTGATTATTTGATTCAATAAATCTAGAATTAGGGAAGACATTTATTTAAATGAAAAGACCTAGATTTAATGATTATTGAATAAATCGCATGCATGTGACTATTTGATTTATTTATTGCACATATAAACTGTTATTATGTGTTTATGATTTAGTTTTTTTACTTGTTTATATTAAAAATTGTTGAATTGTTGTAAACAAGGGTTTTTTTATGAAAAGAAATAATATGGACTAAATCATATTAAAAATAATGATTTGTTAGAGATTTAAATTACATAAGATTACGTTGATTGGTGAATTGCAATAATAATCTAACGCCCTACTCCTTTTGACAAACTATAATGTGAGTTTAACGCACCGCTGGTCATGTACCCGGTTAAGGAATGAGGTGTTAAGCCATTAGTCGTTGACTAAATTCCCAGCTCGCCTGTGCGTCAAATTGAAGTTACCTACGATTATTAATTGAATTATACCTTAAGGGTGATTTACCACAAATTCACATCCGAAACACAATGAATAAGGGTATTGCTTTGTGCGTAGCCGAGTTCTAGCAAAAGTACACTGTGAATAGTTGTAGGTAAATTCTTTAATTGGTTTAACCAATACCTCAACATAATTTATGTAGAATTTTAGTCTCGTGAAAAAGTTTACTAAATGTTTAATTAAACTTATGCTATGGAGTTATATGTGTGCTTCTCCATACATTGATTTTGACATCAAATTTATACCCTTATAATTTAAGTCGAATGCTCCTAATTGACGAACACTTGAAATTACTTCGTCATCAAATGAGATTTTTGGGTGATGTTGTGATGGAGAGAAAACCTTTCGTAGAATGAGAATTTGTATGATGGTTTTACGTTACTCAGATTAGACGACTTAATCAAGTTACTCTGTGAGATCTGGAAACTTAATGCATTCAGAAGGGATGAAACATGTTTACAATGCAAAACGTTTTTTTGGAAATGTAAATCCCTTAAAAATCTAGAAATTGAAAAAAAAATTTCAATTGAATTGTTCGACAAGTCGCTACATTGAGTACATTCATTACTAGAAGATCAGCTGATGTAATGGATCTATGTCAATATAGTTCTAGAATTCAAGGAAAATAACATAGTTTTAATACCAGGGTAATTTTATTTTCTTAAAAATATTTTGTTATTGAAAATACTAATATTTGAACTTATTTCTGTAGAAATGGCTCAACCCACCAATAACACTATAAGTTCTGTGTTAAAGGCATTCATTCAACGTCCTGAACTTACTGGCCCAAACCTCAATGATTAGTACCGCTCACTAAGAATTATCTTGAGAGCAGCGGGTACTATTGATATCTTGACTACTCCTTATTCGGAGGATCTTGCTGAAGGAGCATCTGATGCGTAAAGGCTTGAACACCCTTAAACGCGCTACTAATGTTAAGAAGCACTCAGAGGTGGCTTGTTTAATTCTAGGTAAAATGGCTCCTCCACTTCAACAGAAGTATGAATTATTTTCAACTAAGTGAATGCTTGATGAGCTCAAGGCTATGTTCGAGAAGCCACAAGCTGTGGAGATCTACGACTTAGTAGATTCTTTGCATATCTGCAAGCAAGCTCCTAGAAAGTATGTAAGTGCCCATTACTTGGAGATGAAGGGTTATATGAAACAACTCATTGCACTAGGACAACCCTATGATCATAATATGGCTGTCAACTTGATCAATACGTCCCTTAACAAGGACTTCAATAATTTTGTTAGAAACTATAATATGCATTGCACGGGGAAGACAGTTAATGATTTGCATGCAATGCTCATTGAAAAGGGGTTAAAATACAAGGCGTCTACCGCTACGCCTTCTGTACTAATAATACAAAAGGGTAGAGTGAGTAAGCTAAAACCGCAAGCGAACAAGAAGAAAGGCAAAGGCAAGGGTGATAAGGGCAAACAAGTTACGACTTATTCGAAACCTAAGCAGAACTTTGTCAAGATGAATAGATCTCAGAAGGATGAGACTTGTCACCATTGCAAGGCAAGTGGTCACTGGAAGAGGAATTGCCCTCTTTACCTCGAAGAGTTGCGAGAAATAAAGAAGAAGTCTGAGCAGAGTACTGCAGCTTCAGGTACTTTATTTATGATTGAATTGTTCAATTTAACATACAAATTAAATTCCTGGTATATGATATGGGATGCGGCATTAACATTTGTAATACGATGCAGGGATTTAATCTGGAAAGGAAGCTTTCCTATGGGGAACAATTTCTGCAAGAGGGCAATGGCGCACAAGCAGCGGTTGAAGCTATAGGAACATTTAATCTAGTTTTATCTTCGGGTTTAGTAGTGATTTTTAATGATTGTCATTACGCACCTAAAATTGTTAGGGGTGTTATTTCCTTTTCTTGTTTGTTAAATAATGGATTTGTTCACACGATTGATAATAATGGAATTTCTGTTTGAAAAATGGTATTTTCTATTTTAATGCAATTTCTATGAATGGTGTGTTTGAAATAGACATGCATGCTAATGAATCCAAGAATAATAAATCTGTCTTTAGCATGAATAAGAAGAGAAAGTTTGACAAGAACTCTTCTTATCTTTGGCATTGTACACTTGCCCATATTGGGAAGACTCGTATACAAAGCTTCAACGTGAAGGTCTTTTGGAATATCTCGATGATGAATCATTCGATAAATGTGAGTCTTGTATCTCAAGGAAGATGACTAAGAAACCTTTTAATAGCAATATTGAAAGAGCTACTTCTTGGTTTAATACATACTGATGTGTGCGGGCCACTTAGACATTTGTCAAGGAAAGGTGCTAGCTACTTCTTAACATTTACGGGTGATTATAGCCGTTATGGTTATGTTTATTTACTTAAGCATAAACATGAGAAATTTGAAACATTCAAAGTGTTTAAAGCAGAAGTAGAACTACAACTAGGAAAGAAGATTAAAGCTCTTCGTTTTGATAGAGGTGGTAAATATTTAAGTCAAGAGTTTATAGATTATCTAAGTGAGAATGGAATTTTTCAGTATCTTACTTCTCCCTATACTCAACAACAAAATGGTCTATCCGAAAGGAGAAATCGTACATTATTGGATATGGTGCTATATATGTTTAATCTTAAAACTTTACCTTTATTCTTTTGGGATTATGCTTTAAAGTCTAATGTTCACATCTTAAATATGGTTCCCATAAAGAAGGTCAATAAGACACCATATGAACTATGGCATGGCAAGAAGCCATATTTGTCTTATTTAAAGGTCTGGGGTTACGAGGCGTATGTGAAACGTGATTCGGGTGAAAAACTCCAACAACGATCTATGAAATGTATCTTTGTAGGATACTCTAAGGAAACTATGGGTTATTACTTTTATTATCCACCTGAGAACAAAGTGATTGTTGCTAGGTATGGAGACTTCCTTGAATCTGATCTTGTAAATCAAGAATTCAGTGGGAGAAATTATGATCTTGAAGAGATTCATATAGATACATTACCTTCTGAAAACACTAGCGATGTAATTCCTGTAGAACTAGAAATTCTGGCGGTTCCACTGGAATTAGTTCCTCTGCGTAGATCCGCAAGGATTAAAAATGAAAATAGCAATATATGTCTTAACATAGAGGATGATGATGAGTTAGATGATCTTGGTGAACCTGCTAATTATAAATCTGCCATACTTGATCCTGAAAAGGATACGTGGATGGTTACTATGGATGAGGAAATGAAATCTATGAAAGTAAATGATGTTTGTATTCTTGTAGAACCACCATCGAATGCTAAAGTAGTGAGAAATAAGTGGATATACAAGAAGAAAACTGACATGTATGGAAAAGAACAATCCTATAAAGCTCGTTTAGTAGCTAAAGGTTTTACTCAAACTTTTGGCATAGACTACGAGGAGACATTTTCTCATGTAGCAGACTTAAGATCTATTAGGATTTTCATAGCTACAGCAGCATACTATGACTATGAGATATGGCAAATGGATGTTAAAACTGCCTTCTTGAATGGTTGCTTAGATGAAGACATCTATATGCAGCAACCAGAAGGGTATGTTGATCCTAAGAATCCAGGACACGTGTGCAAACTTCACAGATCCATTTATGGTTTGAAGCAAGCATCATGTTAATAGAATAAAAGATTTGATGAAGAAATCAAAAAGTTTGGATTTATTCAGAATCATGATGAGCCATGTGGATATCGCAAAGCTAGTGGGAATGATGTAGTATTCCTAGTCCTATATGTTGATGACATATTAATCATGGGAAGTAACATTCCAAGACTTAAAGATGTTAAGGATTATCTTGGAAAATGTTTTTTTATGAAGGATTTAGGAGAAGCTGCATACATTCTGGGAATTAAGATCTATCAGGATAGGAAAAGACGGTTAATTGGTTTAAGTCAAGATGCTTATATAGAAAAGATATTGAAGAAGTATAACATGCATAATTCCAAGAAAGGTTTTCAACCTATGGAAGTTAAGCATAATTTGAGTCATGAGATGGATGCATCAACTCCTAAAGAGGAGGCATACATGCAGAAGGTGCCTTACGCTTCGGCTGTAGGATCTATAATATATGTTTTTAGATGCACAAGGCCTGATGTGGCATTTGCTCAGAACTTCGTCAGTAGATACCAATAGAATCCAGGGAAGCTCCACTGGACTGTTGTTAAACATAACCTAAAGTATTTGAGGAGTACAAAAGATATGTCTTGGTATTTGGAGGGAAACCAGACACAGAACTGAATGTGACAGGTTTCTCTGATGCGTCCTGGCAATGTGATAAAGACAATACGAAGTCTCAAACGGGTTACGTTTTTGTTATCAATGGAGGAGCAGTTGACTGGAAGAGCAAGAAACAGACAATGACTGCAATGCATGCTACTCAATCTGAGTACATGGCTGATTCAGAAGCTGCAATGAAAGCTGTTTGGATTAGGAATTTTATAGGAGATCGTGGAATGGTACCTTCAATTAAAGAACCTATGGATATGTATTGTGACAATTTTGCCGCAATAATATTCGCCAATGATTCTGGAGTCATGAAAGGCGTCAGACACTTTAAACGTAGACATCACTACTTCCGAGAACAAGTTCAAGCTCATGAAATCAAATTAATAAAAGTTCACACAGATGATAACGTAGCTGATCCTTTAACTAAGGCTTTGCCTAGACCAAAGTTAGTTAAGCATGCCAAGGCGATTGGGCTGCAACTAGCTAGCGAACTCATGTAATAAATTTGTGATTAGTATTTGGATAAAGGATGCTAAGACATTATTATTTAATAAAATAAAGATTGGGTTTCGTTTATTCTTATTATTTAATTTTGTATCCTATTTTACATGTTTTAATCCATGAATAAATGTTATGCTAAATGTCCGTTGTCGATTAATAATATGAGAATATTATTAAACTAAGACAAATCAAAATAGCGATAGAGTATACTTGAAAGTATATTGATCGATTTTGGATGATATTCGATGAATCGAATATTGGACTTATCTCAACTCTATGATTTTACATTATGGATCTTTGTAATTAAGTAAATCATAAATAGTTATCCTTAGACTTGAGATACCAGGAAACTGTTATGAATCTAGTGCATCTCTGTAGAATAATCTAACGCTAAAGTAACTGGTAGCTATAAGGATTATTTTCAGAAGTGTTGCAAAATTCATAAGTTTTGCTTGTAGTCAATATAGAATTTATTTCCTCTAATTTCGTTTTGGAGTTTAATACAGCTGGGCCCCTCGTGGGATTAGTAAGATGTTTGTGTGGCCACACCCAAACTTGTTTTGGTAATCTTGCTGAATCTGTGAACGAGAAATAGAATGGTTAATGAAAAGAATGACTGAGATCCATATCCTTGTTAACGTTGTATTAGAAATAAAAGGATAATAATAATGATGAATCATTAAAAGGTTTTATCCAGGAGACCTTACTCGAGTTGTACTAGAGACATTGCTAAGTAACTAGACGCTAGTCAATGTAATCACGATATTCAAAATATGTCCAAGTGGGAGCTGAAAGTTTATGGACTTATATTTAATAGTCATGTGATAGGATCGAACTCGAGATTACGGGATTGCACACAATACGTAAAGAGTTAATTTAATTAATGAATATAATTATTGTATTTATTAATTTATTTAATAAATATATATATATATATTATATTTATTTAATTAAATCGAGCTATATAACTATATAACTTTAACTATCGTTAATTAATTAAAAGCTAAGTATTAACGAGTGTTAAATAATATATAGAAAGAGGATTAAAATGGAAGAAGGATGGAAGGTTCTGGAACAACCCATATGGGGGTGTTCGAAAGTCGGTTAGGCCACACAAGGGGGAAGGCAAAACTTGCCTTTTATTTGTTTGGGCTACATGTATTCTAGGCTTATAAATACATCCCCTTACCCCTCATAATCAACATAACTTTAATATCTTCCCTATCCTCTCCTTTAACCGATCGCAACCCCAACCCACGAAGGGTTTCGGAGTGGTTTTTCTTGGTGCTCGGTTTTAGTTTTGTTGATCCCAAACTTAGATTGATTAGCTTTGTGTATACGAGATTAGATCAAGTAATACACGTAGAGAAACCTTTGTATATGCTTTATGAATCTAAGTGCTATGCGGAATTTAACACTTAAACAAGAACACACAAGATGTAAACAAACTTTCACTTTGATTATGAATGTCGAACTTGCTTACAATGAAAGATGTTTTTGAACGAAAACTTATATCAAACTTATAACCTAAAGGCCTTCTTTTATAGACATAAGAAGCCTTGTACAATAATCTACGTATCAGCTATTCTAGGTAAAGATAAATACAGAAAATACATTGTCGTTTCTATCCTTACTAGAAGTATTCTAGAATATAATAAACGTGTAGATTATATCTTCCATCAGTGCTTGTCTTCAATGTGTTAACGCTTGAGCTGTCAGCACTTGCTTTGTTCTTATCAACGCTTGAATTGTTCTTGTCAGTGCTCAAGTGATCTGGCCTTAATTTATTCCCAACAATCCTCCCCTAAACTTGATATCCACTCTTATGATCAAGTTTCTGAATAAGCATTAAGGACTAGGAGGATTCTGACAAACCTTCTCATATTGGTAATGAATAAATCTGATCAAATCTTTTGCCACGTCACTTGAATAATCTATTTCTAGCTGAGTGTCCTTCATCTTTTCCAAAACAGCCTTGGATATGAAATACTGAGCATCCACAAGTAGATACTCAGCAAACTTTGTAGAACTTAAATGGTATACACCAGCAGCTGAATATAACCTCCATTGAAGACCACTGAGGTCATCTTCAAGATCCTTCCAAATTGCATGATCTTCATCTTTTGGCCCACACATTCTTTTGAATGTGGTCCAAAGTTTTATTCCATTAGCTGAAGTTGGTGCTTCAGCCTCATACTTGGTCTCTAGTAACTTCCAAAGGTCCACCAAGTCTTCTCTATCACAACTTGCAAATAAACATATGAGAGTGGTAAAAGTGTGTACCTCCTTGCCAAATCTGCCAATCTTCCAGAACCCACATTCATCTTCTTCATAGCTCACAATTGGGTTCCTGGAATCTAATGGTAACACTTGCACCATATGTGAAGCTTCTAATGGGGAGAGCTTGAGGCTCTTTCTTATAACTGCTTCACTTGGATATAGTGGATCCATATCTTTTGGAAACTCAAATTTAATTCCCTTCTTCACTGGCCTGGGAACCATCATAGCTTTCTTGATTTCCATTTCTTCTGCAAGTTGCTCCTTTCTTTCATCTGAAAGAAGTCTGAGAGTGTTTGCTTCCTGCACTCTCACCCAAATGGGATAAGCCCTGTTTTCCAACTCATCAAATGTCAAAGCCTTCAACTTCTGATATGTCCATCCAACTCCATGACATCTGAGCAACATAAAGTAGAGCTCCCTTCTATCCCTTTTTAACTCTGAGAGAATATTGCTTGCCTTGTGTTTCAAAATTACCTTACAATCCTTCTGAACTCTAAGAAGAAGCTCCAAACCCCATATTTGATCTGAAATGGTCAAGTCTGGATTATCCATGCAGCTTTCTTCCCAAGCATTGTACATTTGAACCACCTCTGGCATGTCAAAGTCAACCTGCAATTTCAACTCTCTCAGCTTCTCTTTGGCCAACTCATCTCCATACTCAAGCCTTTCAGGTTCTATAATCATTACACTTGAGTCTGAGCTAGCTCCATTACTTTCTTCTTCTGAAGTCACAACAAATGGTGACTTTTCCTTTTCATCTTGTTCCATCATTTGTGCAGCTAATCTTCTATCAAACTCAACTTGAGCTGTATCTTTTGGAACAATCTCTTCTACCATTTTACCCTTACCCTTATCTGATGGTGCAATGGTTGGTAAAGTAGATGGTAATACCTGAGTAGAAACCTCCTTGATGATAGATGATGACTGGGATACATAACCTTCATGTGCAGGTCTGTCAACGCCCAAATTTATCCTATCAGCGCCCAAAATACTTCTATCAGCGTCCAAATTTGCCTTGTCAACGCTCAAATATTTTCCCTCAGCGCCTTGTGTAACCTCTCTCAACATAGCTGTAAATGATAAATTTAAATTGGTGGGAGAGACTAAGGACGTATCAAAACCTGTTTGTTTCTTCAAAGTTGTAAGGGCCTCATCAACATCCATTGATTAACCATCCTGGCTGCCCTTATCACTCAGATTTATTTGATCTTCCTCCCCTTTGGAAGACTCCTCCATACCCCTCCTAGCACGATCACTTTCCAAAAAAACAATCCTCTCCCTCAATTTCTTGAGTTCAAGGCCTTGTGAGCTGACAATTTGTACTAAGTCTGCATTTTGCTTTTGCAAGCTAATGCAGACTGCCGTCAATTCCATAAGAGTCATTGGTTCCAGTCTGCCCTCTTCTAAAATGGGGATTTGACCTCCCAAGTCAGATTCATTGGGCAAGGATGAGGACTTAATGATGGTGGGACTGCCTTGGCCAGCTTCTAAGCCAGAACCAATAGTCCCAGCCTCATCCAGGTCACCAGCCACACTTGTGGTGGTGGTTCTCTCTGCTTCATGGCTAGGACCACCAGAGGAGAACACTCCAGTAGTCCTTTGGCGTTTCATCAACCTATATTCAGGGGGTGTGGAAGATGGTGTGGAAGAATGAGTAGATGTGGGTTGGTTAAGGGGTGTTTGGGATTGTGAAGGTTGTGTGTCAGCGTTGGAAATAGGCACATCAACGCCAACATTTGATGTGTCAGCGTCAAAGGGTTCTTGGTCAAGTTGCATGTGTTCAGGTGAAGGTAAAGGTTCAGGAATGGGTTCAAGTTGTGGTTGAGGGTCAATTTGAGGTTGGGGGTCTGGTTGGGGTTGTGCTGCTGCAATAACAGCAAGCATGGCTTGGGTTAAAGGTAAGTCTCTATGGGGTGGTGAATCCATCTTCATAAAAATAGCTTTCTTTTGCTCAGGGATCGTATAAAAATCATTGTGATCCCTTGAGCAGTAACCTTGATCATCAAAAACCATTTGCAGAAAAAGGGGATAAGCTAAAGTCATTTTTGTCCCCTTGTTTTTACACATCCCCTCAAAAATCATTTTAGAATAGTTATATTATTGCCCTGTTGCAATGCACACAATAGCACTTGCAATGGATCTATTGATCTCATTGTGTGCAGTACATTTGGGACTCAAACATTGAAGGAGGACGTGTATGAGGTACTTCCAGGCTGGGGGAAATTCCTGCTTATGATACTTGTTTAGAGTACCTTCATCAGGAAAGGGATATCCCAAAGCCCTAAGTCCTTGTTCTATTTCATTTATGGGAAGGGTGGCTATACCATCAGCATCATCAAGATGCAAGGCTTGGCGTACCAAAGCCTCAGTAACCACCCAAGATCTCCCATGAACAATAGAAGTCAATGTGGTCACTTCATTAACTGTTGAGGAACTGACAGTGTTCCAAAACTGCTTAATGTGTGTGACTGGAATGAGTGGTGCATGAGAAAGAGAATACCTTAGTGGGGATGCGTTCAAATACGCCACCATTTGTGTGTATTGGGGAAACAGAGCATCATCAGCTTCAAGATAAGCAATCATGTTGTGTTGTGATCTGAACCCCAATGCCAATTCTGCTGAGTTAAAATTTGGTGCCATTGATGAAAGCTGTTAATTTTAAGTGTAGAAGATGAAGTTGATAAGAGAAAATTGTTAGACAAGAATTATAGATACCCTGTTTAAAATAGGAGCCAAATTTATAGGAGAGAAAGAATGCATGTGATTGGCCCAAAAATAGGCAAAGATTTTCAAAAATCAATCATGAAAATATTGAAAAAGTTATAAGTTATCTAATGCATTAAATGAAAGTAACAACTCCTAAAATTACGGCTTGAAAATATGTCAAAAAGTAACAACTGGGTAGGTCCCATTGAGTGTCAACGGTCAAAAATAACCTATCAACGCCCAACGGCTATAATCATGTCAACGTTTGCCTAAAGCCATGTCAGCGTCCAATTTGGTCACAACAACGCTTGGAAAATTCTTGTCAGCGTCCAAAAATAAAATTATTTTAAAAAGTGAAAAATGACCTTAACAAGTAATTTATCCTAGAGAAGATAACCAAAAGCTGATAATTATCATAGGGCGGCAAGCACTGTCCAGTTATGCACACTTGCATAAGCAAGATAGACATAACAGTCCTCTAGTGTCTCTTGCTAACCAAAACTCTTAACAACAAAGTTACCTTATAAAATCCTTGTTACTCCCAGGTAAATCCCATATCAAAATCATTTCCAAGTTTCCCAACATACCACAACCAATTCTAGGCCAAAAATGTCTTGGCAGCATGCAAAGTTGATATACTATGCATGCTACAGTGCCTCATGATTTAGTAAAACTAACTCATACTCACCTGTGGACACAATCTAGAATTGTGATAAGAGTATCATATGGATACCCAAACATCCTAAAGGTTCCTAAAAACCTCCCCTTAAACTATGATACAAAAAGTTTGCTAAAATCATGCATGAACATAAAAAAATTTATGTCAAGATAGGAATGAAACATTCCAACCATCATCCATAAATAAAAACTTGTCCAAATGCTTCTCCATTGATCCATAAGCAACTCTGTATCCAATGGTATACTGCTAACACCATCTGCACATTTAGATTGAAAACCACAAAACTAACATTGTTGCTGACAACGCCCCGATAACACATGACAGCATTGAGGGAAGCTTTGTCAGCGTTAGACAATTATATTGCTGACAACGTTGCAAAAACACTTATCAGTGTTCAAGCAACCTTTGTCAGTGTTAGAAAAATATAATGGAAAATCTAAATCATCAATAAGACCAATAACAATAATGCATCATCCTGTACATATTTTTACAAAAAGAATTCAAAACACATATTATGTGAGATTGACCATTCCAATACTTGTTACCAAGTATTGAAATCTCCCAGCATCAAAAGGTTTAGTTAATAAATCTGACACATTTTCCTCAGTGTCAACCCTATCTGGTTGTATTAAACCTTTCTCAAAGCAATCTCTTATAAAATGGTGTCTAATTTCTATGTGTTTAGTTTTAGAATGATGTACAGGATTCTTAATGATGCATAAAGTACTATTATTGTCAACAAATATCTTAGTATGCATGAAATTATATCCATAGTCCAACAGCTGGTTCTGAATCCACAAAACTTGGCCACAACATGCAGCTGCAGCCACATACTCTGCTTCAGTTGTAGAATTAGCCACCACTGTTTGTTTCTTGCATTGCCAAGATATTAACCTGCTCCCAAGAAACTGACATCCACCAGTTGTGGATTTCCTATCAAATTTATCACCTCCATAATCACTATCTGAATATGCAATCAGCTTCAATGGTGAATCCTTTGGGTACCACAAACCAAGATTAGGATAACATCTTAGGTACCTAAAGATCCTCTTCACAGCATAAAGGTGACATTCTTTGGGAGTCACTTGATGACGTGCACAAGCACACACAGCAAACATAATGTCAGGTCTGGAGGCAGTAAGATACATCAAGGATCCAATCATGGATCTATAGTGCCTGACATCAACATCTTTCCCATCTCCAATCTTTCCCCAAGGGTGTTCTCTATTCATAGGAGTAGTAGCCCTCTTTTCATGTGGAGAAAAGCAAAATTTCTTCAAGATCTCAGCAACATATTTGTCCTGGGAGATAAAGATACCATCCTCTTTCTGCTGAACTTGTAAACCTAGAAAGAAATTCATCTCCCCCATAGCACTCATCTTGAATTTGTCTGTCATAAGCTTGGAGAAATCCTCACTCATCTTTGGATCAGTAGACCCAAAAATGATATCATCAACATAGACCTGCACAAGCAACACATCCTTGCCTTTCTTCTTTGTAAATAGTGTCTGATCTATGGTGCCCATCTTGAATCCATTGTCCACCAAATAGGTAGACAAAGTAACATTTCATGCTCTAGGGGCTTGATGAAGGCCATACATAGCCTTTTTGACTCTATACACTTTATCTGGATGCTCTGGATCCTCAAAACCAGGAGGTTGCATTACATATACTTCCTCAACAATGGTGCCATACAGAAAAGCACTCTTAACATCCATCTGATAGACTGTGAAGCCCATGCAGGAGGCATAGGCTAGAAAAATCCTAATGGCTTCAATCATTGCAACTGGTGCAAAGACCTCCTCATAGTCTATCCCCTCCTCTTGTGTATAACCTTGAGCCACTGATAGGTGTGAAAACACCCATCCTTTTTACCACTTAATTACAATAATAACCGAGCCAAAACGTGTATTTTATGTCATTTATGTCGGAATTATGCGTGGTTTGTGTTTTTGTTGTGATTTAGGATGAAAAGGTGAAAAGTGGAGAAAACACGGCATTCACGGGCTTTTATCGAAGAAAAAGACGAAAGATGAAGTCGAAAGATCAAGAGTGAAAAAAGAACGGAAGTCCAAGACCAATTCTAAAGATTTATCGAAGAAAAAAGTCAAAAGACGGAAGTTTACTAAAAGCCGAAGAACTCGAGTCTTATTTATGAAGAAAATTCAAGACGAGTTCAAAGAAATCCCGAGACAAAGTCATTAAGTCCAAGATTAACAAACAATTAAGAAGAAAGGGACTTAAGTGTGCAAATAAGGAAAAGAGGAAAGAGGGAGGAAGCTTCCTAAGCTCCTCCCTAATCACCCCTATATATAGATTAGGCTTAGTTCATTTTCAAGTTGTTGGCTAACTTGACAAATTAGCTCTTCCACCATTTTCATTTTCTTGCAACTTTATTTTTCATGTCATTTTAATTAATTGTCTTGCACTTTAATTCCTTTAATTCAAGTAAGTGTTTTTAATTTTGTTGTTGAATCTTCACTTTTAATTAAGCTTTTCTTTAACTTTCTCATCCTACTTTTCTTGTTTTTGGTCTATCTCAATTTTGGATTAAGCAAGATATTGCTTAATCTCTTTGCTTATTTGATTAAAAAGTTCACCTTTTTATTTCTATTTAAGCTTTCATACGAATTAAGCTATAAGTTTGACAATCTTATTGGCTTATTTTGTGTTTAGCTTATTTGATTTTAAAGTTTTCTAAAAGGTTTGTATACCTTTAAAGTTTGCTTATTTTGTTTTCTTATTTTGTGTTTTTATAAAGTTTATGAATTTCGTCTTTTAAAAGCTTTGAAATTTATGCTTATTAAGTTGTTCAAGTTTTGGTTTAGTGTGCTTATTGAAAGTGCTTATTGAGATTTTTGCTTATCTCCATTTTCGGATTTGCTTGTGCTCATCGCAATATAAGGGTTTATACACATTCCGACGGGCAGCCTATGTTCCATCGCAATAACCATTCTTGGTTCTACTTTGCGATGGCTTGTGTTTCATCCCCCTTATTTCGATCGGGATTGCGATCGCTCATTGCGATCGCATATTCCGACGGAGTTTAAGGTTTCTTTAAGTCGAAATGCTGCCCAATTTTCTATAGCCACTTTCCGATGGATTTTGGTACTTTAGTCATTCCGACAGTTTTTATTTTTTAGACATTTCGATAGTTTAAAAAAAAAAAAAAAAAAAAAAGTTGCGACACAAAAACAACATTCCGATACTAACATTAACATTCCGATGGATTTACAATATAAACATTGCGATGGTAGTAAGAAATGTCATGCTAGCTTGCTAGCTTACCTTATTTTCCCGCCTTTTTAAGCTAGTAGCTTGCTAGCTTGAGCTAGCTGGCTGCTAGCTTGCTTATTTATTATTTTTGTTCCGTAATCGTTTAGTTTAATCTGAAAGTTGTTCCAATTTTATTTCTGAAAGTTACGTATTTTTAGTTAAATTTTTCGTCTAATTTTAAAAATAATATTTTTACGTAAAGTTCATGTTTTATCTTTTATTTAGTACCCGCTTTAGGTTTTGTCTCGTTTAACTTTAAAGTACCATTTTAGTTTTATTCTCTCCTTTTTCATTTAGTAAACTTTATTTTCGAGTCGATAATTAATTTCGTCTTTTAGATTTATTTTTATTAATTATTTCACTATAAATTCACGTTTTATTATTTGTTTTAATATTCGTTTTAATATCGTTTTAATTTTTAGTTTTTAATATTTACCTTGTTTTACTTTTATTATTTGAATTTGTCTTTAGTTTGTTTTTTAAATACTTTTCGCATTTACTTTTTAATTAGTTTTAGATAATCAACTTCCCTTTTTCTTAACTAAAACCAACTGAGTCACACATTTAACCGGAAATCAATTCGAAGAGATACCGAGAAAACGAACTTTTTCAACTAGTAAAAATCTTAATTTCAAAACCTTGCCTTGTTTCTGACTACAATGCCTCTTTCATCTCTTTTGTTCCTTAGAACCCATCTTGTCCCTATAGGTCTGACATATCTAGGACAATCAACCAGCTCCCAAACATCCTGAATTGCAAATTGATGAAGCTCATCCTGCATTGCTTCCACCCAACTTGGTTCTTTGAGAGCATCAAATATTTTCTTGGGTTCTTCTTGTGATAGAAAACATGTAAACAAACATGCTTGCACAAGAGGGGTATCAACCTTCTTGTGTATATTGGCAATAAACCCACCAAGACCTTGATGAGATCTTCTAGTCTGAACTGGAGTCATAATATCACCAATGATCTGAGATGTGGGGTGATTCTTCATTGTGGAAGTGAGAACCCCTCCTTCAAAAAGTCTGGTGTCCTCAACCTCACGCTCCATGTTGCCAATATCTTCTTCATCAGACTCTCTTTGATCAATGTGAACTTCTTCAAGAATATTGGAAGGTCCACCTTGGTTAAAACTGGAAGAGAAAAGATGCCCATAAGTGTTGTCAACGTCTGAATCTTGGTTGTCAGCGTCTGGGCTAACAGCGCTTGAAATGTTGTTGTCAACGTCTGAGCCATCAACGTCTGAATTGGTCTTGTCAGCGCTAGATTTGCCTTTGTCAGCGCCTGAAGAACCATGCATGTTTGTATCTGGTGGTATTTGGAAACCACCATTATCTTGTCCAGCAGCAGCAGCAGCAGCAAAAGCATCTGTCCAAATGGGGATTGTGACATATTCTAATGTAGGAGATGCCTTTTCTGCTTGTGATCCAACCTTCTCATGAACCTGTGTACCTGAAACATTAACAACTTGTTCTTCCACAACATTTGAAGTTACCTTCACAATGTCTGGATTAGTGATAACATATAATTTAAAGTTCTAGATAAGGGTTCCAAATCAAACAACCAATTAGGACCACTTTCAGGATCACTAGGTTTATTCTCTAAGAACCTAACATGTACTCTCTCAACTATACGTTTGTCCTCCTTAAGATAAACCCTATAACCCTTGCTCTGGACTGAATACCCCATGAAGTAACCCTCATCACCTTTTGCACTAAATTTCCCTAAGGCATCACTAGTATCCAATACTACTACATGACAACCAAAAGGTCTGAGAAAACCAATATTAGGTTTTCTTCCCCAAAGTAACTCATAAGGTGTTTTGTTCTGAATTTTGTTAACCAATGCTCTATTTTGCACATAGCATGCTGTATTAACAGCCTCAGCCCAAAAGGCTATTGGAAATTGAGCATCAGCCAACATTGTTCTGGCTGCTTCAATTAGGGTTCTATTTTTCCTCTCAGCAACCCCATTTTGTTGTGGGGTTTTAGCAATACTAAATTGCCTAGTAATTCCTTTCCTGGCACAGAAATCATCTAGCTTCTTGTTCCTAAATTCTCCACCATTATCACTCCTAAGCATTTTAACCTCATTGCTAAACCTTTTCTCAATCTGAGTGATAAAATCAATAAGAACATCAGTTGTGTCACTCTTCATAGCTAGAAATAATGTCCAAGTAAATCTAGAGAAGTCATCTGTGACAACAAAGCAATATGACTTACCATTCAAACTTTCTATATTTGTTGGACCAAAGAGGTCTATGTGAAGCATATGAAGAGGTCTGGAACTAGTATGCACCTGTTTGGACTTGAATGAGACCTTGTGCTGCTTGCCTTTAAGACATGCAACACAAGAGTGGTCATTGTGGAAGGCCTTCTCAGGCAAACCATCAACTAAACCAAGCCTCACAAGTCTATTTATATTTTTAAAATTTATGTGCCCTAGTCTCCTGTGCCACAAATTACTCTCATCTACTGAGGCCTTAGCATAAAAACAAGACATATTTGTATTCATTTTAATCCCATTTAAATTCACATTATATATGTCCTTATGCCTAGGTGTTCTATACTCAATATATTTCTCATCAGGGATCTTAAAATCCTTGCTTAACACCAAACACTCAGTATCAGTAAAAAGAACCTTATTTTTGTTATCACAAACTTGTGATACACTAAACAGGTTGTAATCAAGTTCTTTTACCAGGAAGACGTTCTCAAAACGCAGATTATTGGTGAGAAGGGTTCATTTGCCTGTGATAGTTCCATATCCACCTCCAAAGTATACCTTATCACCATCTTTAATAGGAGTGAAGTTCGTCAGATAGTCTTCCTTCCCTGTCATGTGCCTTGAGCATCCACTATCCTAATATCCATAATCATTGATATGTCTTTGAATGCCCTGCACATAAAGAAAACAAATTAGTTTTCTTTGGGAACCCAAGTCTCAAAAGACTTGGATTCATCTGGTTGTTCAATAAGAACAGACTTAGTTCTCACAACAACCCCATTCTCATCCTTTTTAGGATGAAATACCCAGTTAACCCCAATAGGTTTTGTAATGACCTTTGAAATGTAATTAAATCTATTGCAAGTCATTGAAATCCCATTATCATTAGGGTTTTGATCTTTCTTGGGTCTCCATGTTAAGCTTGAAGAAGCTTTAGACCCCTTACCTTGTGGCTGCAAATATTTAGGTCTGGTCACGTTTCTGTCAGCGTTAGAATTTGTCCTGTCAACGCTGAAACTACCCTTGTCAGCGTTGAACCTAGGGTTTGCTACAGGAACCCATTGCCTATTTGACCAGGAATTTGTCTTTTGAAATGGTCTTTGTCCATGAGTGTTAGACCTTCTAGAAAAGAATAGGGCAGGTCTAATCACTTGTGGACTTTGCTGCAGACAAGGTTTGGGTCTGACAACGTTTGACTTTCTAACAACGTTGACTTTCTTCCTGTCAGCGCTGAAATTGTTCCTGTCAGCGCTGGCTTTGGGAGCGTTGACACACTTGTATACCAAATGTGAAAAGCTACCACAAGTGTAACAGGCTTTCTTAGACACAACCTTAGGTCTAGAAGAGAAGAAACCTGTTCCATGATTGCTAACTTGGCTCTTGGGTGACCTATTATTCCTATACATCTCTGCATATTTAATGGTAGGTCTTCTAACAGTGTTTGAGCCTAGGTCAACAGCTTTACCAGTGATTGGGTGAGTAACCTTAATGGGTGGTGATTCATTGGGACTTTCACATAGCAAACCTCCCTTAACAAATAAAGTAGGGTTAGCTTTCTTCCACTCATTTAGGTCAGTCAATTTTTGTTGATACTCTTCCACTGGAGTGACAACTCTTGGTGGAGGAATGAATTCCTCCTCTTGGAGCTCTGGTAAACCAGTCCAAGATAAGTCCCTTCATTGGACACCATAGAAGTCACCAGCTGGTGGTGGAACCAGAGAGTAATCATTCATCCCAATCCCAGTCATGTCCTTAGGATCCCTTTATTTAGCTACACAGTCTCCTAGGGTTTGGGTGGCTCTATTAAATCTTTGAATTTTGAGGTCAACATTATCTTTATTCTTAATGGCCTCATCTAACTTAGCCTGTAATTCACTATTAACCTTTTTCATGATGTTTCTAACATCCATACTACCCTCTAGCTCATGTTTTAAGATATTGATCTTATCTTTTAAGTCAAATTCCATTTTCTTGTATTCAGAAATGGTTTTCTCAGTTTCAGTAAGAGCTAGTTGGTAATTAGACAATTTACACCTTTCAGTACTCATATCATCTTTTAGTTTTAACACCTCTTTGTTAAGTCTTTCAGTGTTTAACCTACAACCTTTGCTACAAAAAGCATCATCATATACCTCATTATCAGATGAAGAGGAGGAGTGTGCCATGAGAGCATATTCAACATGCTCTTCTTCTTCAATATCAGCAACCAAAGCTTTATCCTCTTCAACATTCTTAGCCAGATAGCTCTAATCCCATCCTGTACCATCAATTCCTTGAACTGCAACCATGGCTTTGGAATCCTGAGCTTTAACAACCTGACTTGAGGGTTTACCAGCATCAGATCTTCTAGGAGACCTGCATTCCCTCATGAAGTGCCCCATACGATGACAGTTGTAGCATTCAACTTTGGATTTATCAAATCCAGCTGTGTCTTTGGCATTGAAGGTCATCTTCTTTTTAAACCTTTTGTTCCACCTATTTGCTCTTATACTAGCAAGAGCCATGTTCCACTTGATGCCATCTCTTCCAAGTGCTCATCACTTATCTGCTCAAGGTCCTCATATGTAATCACTGAACCATTGGGCAAAGAAGCAATGTAAGCACAAACAGTATCCAAATCCAAACCAGCAGGTTTAACTCTTGGGGAGTCATTCTTGAATGTGTCAGCGTCTGAAAAAGAGACGTTGAAAGGACTTGTTCCAGCGCTGACATATGATGATATAGTAACTGGATGCATATAAGAGTCCTTCTGATTGATTTGACCTTCACTATGAGAGAAGAAGGCCATGTTGCTGGTGGTAGATTTGCTTCCATGCTCTGAAAGAGTTTCATCTTCCAACAGTCTTAGTTTTTTGTAGATGTCATCAAACGAGGAGCTCTTGTAAGTATTGTTGGCAAGAATAGATCTTGCCTCAATCTTCCATGCCTCACCAAGACTTTTAAGAAAGGTGGCATTGGTGTCAACATCACCAAATTGTGTCCCCATGAAGGACAACTTACTTGTGATGTCAAGCAATCTGCTTCTCACACTACTCAGTTTCTCATTGGTTTGAGCTTTGAAGACAGCATAATCATGCAGAAGTTGCTTTTTCTTTTCTTCCTTAGTGTCTGCATTGCCACCATATGCAACTTCAAGAGCTTCCCAAAGATCCTTAGCAGATTCATAGCCTCTATATTTATGCTGATTTTCTTGTCCCAAAGAGACTTTCAGAATATTTAGGGCTTTCATGTCAACCCTTTTCTTTGCAATATCATCAGCAGCTACAGCTCTACCATCTCCAGGTTTTTCTTTCTTATCCTCTTCAGGGCATCCTTCAACAGTAGTTCTTTGACTAATGGCATCAAGTATCTTTTGAGCCTTATTGAATGTGTTTCCATATTCAATAATCTCCCAGAGTGTGTAGTCATAGATCCCCAGATATTGTTCAAAGTTGAACTTCCATAAGTCAAAGTTGGTTGCATCAAGCATGGGAATCTTGATGTTTGGTAAGGCTGAGGAGGAGGAGGTTATTGCTTCAGACATGATGTTGTTAGGGTTTCTGAGAAAATTAGGGTTTTGGTTTTTTTAGGGTTCTGGTGTTCTTTAAAGATCAAAAGTTCCTCAACAAGCTCTGATACCACTTGTTGATCCCAAACTTAGATCGATTAGCTTTGTGTATACGAGATTAGATCAAGTAATACACGTAGAGAAACCTTTGTATATGCTTTATGAATCTAAGTGCTATGCGGAATTTAACACTTAAACAAGAACACACAAGATGTAAACAAACTTTCACTTTGATTATGAATGTCGAACTTGCTTACAATGAAAGATGTTTTTGAACGAAAACTTATATCAAACTTATAACCTAAAGGCCTTCTTTTATAGACATAAGAAGCCTTGTACAATAATCTACGTATCAGCTATTCTAGGTAAAGATAAATATAGAAAATACATTGTCGTTTCTATCCTTACTAGAAGTATTCTAGAATATAATAAACGTGTAGATTATATCTTCCATCAGTGCTTGTCTTCAATGTGTCAAGGCTTGAGCTGTCAGCGCTTGCTTTGTTCTTATCAACGCTTGAATTGTTCTTGTCAGCGCTCAAGTGATCTGGCCTTAATTTATTCCCAACAAGTTTAAATCTAGTCCTAGCCCCTCTATAGGGTTGTTGGGTAGATTTTATACTATCGATATAACTTAGTTTACACGTGCTAGAATCACGGTTAGCTCATTGTATTACGTGTGTACAAGATCGTAATATAGTCTTACTTTAGACTATATCTTGGTGATATACGGTATTAACCCGAATTGGTGATTCGTTCTTCGTCTTATGGATTTGCTTTAGCGTAAAGGTATGTAACCCTAATTCGATTAATTATAATTGTGTTATTATTATGATCTTGTTAAATCGCTTCCGCTATGTGTGCTTTGATCTTGTTTAGGGTTTTATATAATTGTTACGATACTAATAAACCTTCACTCAATACCCTTAAAACTGACTTGAAACTTCCCAGAAATACTAGTATTTCTGTCTGTGAGACCTGTCACAGGGCCAAACAAACAAGGGAGAACTTCCCTTTAAGTGATCACAAATCTGCCAAAATTGGTGAACTTGTTCACCTTGATTTGTGGGGTCCCTACAAGGTTCAAAGCAAGACGGGTACAAGTATTTTCTCACCATTGTGGATGATTACTCTAGAGCATTTTGGACCTATCTCTTAAAAACTAAAGATGAAGTTTATAAATGTTTGGTGAATTTCACAAAACTTATTCAGAATCAATTTAAATCTAAAATCAAAGTTTTTAGATCTGACAATGGGACTGAGTTTGTTAATAAACATGTGTTCACTCTCTTTTCTGATTTGGGTATCATCCATCAAACCTCTTGTCCTCACACTCCCCAGCAAAATAGGATTGCTGAAAGGAAACATAGACATATGCTCAATGTAGCTAGGAGTCTTATGTTTCAGGGAGGAATTCCTATTAATTTTTTGCTTGAATGCATTCTAACTCCTCTTTATTTAATCAACATGCTCCCTTCTTCTATCTTAAAAGGTAGACCCCCCTATGAACTACTTAATAGGAAAAAACCAAATCTCTCTCACCTTAAGAGTTTTGGATGTCTATGTTTTTTAACTTGTCTTATAACAGTGATAAACTCACATCTAGGTCTAAAAATATGTGTTGATTGGTTACTCCTTTATTAAAAAGGCTTGCAATCGTTTTAGCCTTGATAATATAAAAGTTTTGTTTTTGAGAGATGTGGGGTTTTATGAAAATGTTTTCCTTTTTAAGATGAAAAACACAAAAGAAACAGATTTGGCAGATGTAGTTACTACAAGTGATGCTGAAATTTTAAACTTTTTGGATAATCAAAACTGTTTAATTCCCTATGATGATGAGAGAGCTGCACCTTGTGTGGAAGGTGGAGTTTACTCTACCAATGAGCATGCACTTATGCAAACTCATGAGGAGGACTCTGCAACCCATGTAGGTGATAACACACAGTCTGAGGGCAATTTTGAAAATACAAATCCTTCCATCAATTTTATTGAGCATAGTAGGAACAATATTGAGGAAGGCGAGCCTAAAATTAGGAAGTCTACTAGACCTACTAAACTTCTTGCCAAACATAATGACTTTATCCTAGATAGCAAGCTAAAGTATGGAATTGAAAAACATGTTAATTATTTTAAGCTTAGCACCATTCATTTCTGTATTGTTACTACCCTTAATTTGTTTGTTTAGCCTGCCACCTATTATGAAGCTATTATATAGTTGGTGGGTTGAGGCCATGAACAGTGAGAATGAAGCCCTTTTAAGAAACAACACTTGGACCTTGTGTGACTTACCTATTGGGAGAAAATCTATTAACAACAAGTGGGTCTACAAGATTAATATAAATCTTTTGGTCAAGTAGATAAGTTTAAAGCTAGAGTGGTTGCTAAGGGTTATAGTCAAAAGGAAGGAATTGACTTTGATGAAACTTTTAGCCCTGTTGTTAAAATGGTAACTTTTAGATGCCTTATTAGCATTGTTGTCTCTAATGACTGGCCCTTATTTCAACTTGATGTTAACGATGCTTCTTTATATGGTGATCTTGATGAAGACATTTATATGACCTTGCCCTTAGCTTTTAACTGTCATGATAAGAACAAGGTTTGTAAGCTTAATAAAGCTCTTTATGGACTTAAGCAAGCCCCAGGACAGTGGAATTCTAAGTTAACCACTGTCTTGATTGAGCATGGCTTTGTTCAAAGCAAATTTGATTACTCTCTTTACATAAAACAAACTGGCAACATTTTTGTTGCTTTCCTTGTTTATGTTGATTATTTTATCATCACTGGTAACTACTTAGAGGAAATTTGAAGGTTTAAGAGTTTTCTTAAAACCAAATTTATGATAAAGGATCTTGGGGTGATGAAATATTTTCTAGGTATTGAAATTCTTGAAAATGACAATGGCATCTGTATGACACAAAGAAAATATTGCCTTGAGCTTATTCATGAGTTTGGTTTGCCTGCTGCTAAACCAGCAGCCACTCTTTTGCCTGAGAATTGTGTTCTTGCTGTTGATGAGAGTAAGACTGATAAGTACCTTAAAATTATTTTTAAATATCAAAGACTTTTAGGTAGACTTATCTATCTCACCCACACCAGACCAAATATTTCTTATGTTGTTCAGTGTCTTAGTCAGCATACGCATGCTCCTCTTCAGTTTCATCTTAAAATTGCTTTGAGAGTTATCAGATATCTTAAGAACTTATCTGGAAGTGGTATTTAATTTTACAAAGATAACTCCTTGAAGTTGTCTTGTTTCACTGATGCAAACTAAGCTAAGTGCCTTAAGACTAGAAAGTCTGTCTCTGGATACTGTGTTTTTCTTGGAAGATCTCTTGTCTTTTAGAAGAGCAAGAAGTAACCCACAGTATCCATATCCTCTGCTAAGTATAGATGCATGACTGGTGCCACTTTTGAGGTAATTTGGATCACCAACCTTCTAAGTGATATCAGAATTAAGAACCTGTACCTTGTGAATCTTTATAGTGATAGAAGCTCTGCTATTCAAATTGTTGCTAACCCTGTTTTCCATGAAAGGACTAAGCATTTTGAAGTAGATGTTCATTTGATCAGGGAAAAGGTTCAAGATGGTGTTATTAACACCATCAAAATTGCCTCAGCTGATCAAACAGATAATATATTTACCAAAGCTCATGGAATCTTTCAACATTTTAAACTTTGAAAACAGTTGAGACTTGTGAACAAGTTTGGGAGACGATTTGTGATCTTCCTTATTCAGATTGAGGAAGGGTATTATTT
Source organism: Glebionis coronaria (assembly GCA_025667525.1). NCBI lineage: Eukaryota > Viridiplantae > Streptophyta > Magnoliopsida > Asterales > Asteraceae > Glebionis > Glebionis coronaria. The sequence continues at coordinate 179,818,767 of CM046874.1, forward strand.
TAACAATCTTTCCAGGTTATATTTGTAAAACCCGCATGCTTTTACCATGAATAGTACCCTTAGAAAACATACATACATATTAAAACTTTCTTTTTATAGCATGAACACATGTCACGATTAGAATTACAGAAGTTATGTACGTATAATTTTACAACAAGTATTAAGTACATGTAAATACACGATAATTATTATCAATAATAATTATAATCACGAACATGAAATCATGAACGTAAAAATCACGAGCATATAATTATGTATTTACGTATATTATTGATACGATAAATATCGTTACGTATAAGTAATTATAAATAAAACGAATAATTAAGTGTAACACGTAAACACGAACACACTAACACGTAATAATTAGACACGGGAAAAAGGATTCGGGTTTCCCTTGGTGGGACCGATTAGCCGCGACACAAGGAAAGAGAGGGGCCCAGCCCACAACTTATTTTTACTAAATAACAATTATAGTAAACATTCATTCACAGAAGATTTTCAAGAAAACTAAAAACCTTAATCTCTCTCTCTCTCTTGGTGGCTGGCGGCATAACACAACACAATGGGTGTTTGGTCGATTTTGATTAAACAAATCATAGGAGTGTGTTCGTGTGATCAAGATCTATTCATTCCAAATGTTTTGGTAATCTGTAAACCTTTTTTTCTTTAATTTAATTAATAATAAACATGAACAAGTAATTAAATAAAACATGATAAAAACATGTCATGGGATCATGGGTAAATAATTAAGGGTATTTTCGGGTTGTTTCTCTCGGCCGCCACGCAAACCGATAGCCTCAAGGCTCTCGGCATCGTTTAGTTCGCACACCAACCGAGACACATGTCTCGGTGTGGTTGTGGTTCGGTCGGCAGCAAGGACAAGGCACCCCGACATGCGTCGAGGGTGTCCTTGTGGTTTCGGTAAATCTCGACAGCAACAGCCCCACCACCGGCTTAAGCCGGTGGCTATTTTAGGAAAGCAGGGGGAACCGCGACGCTGGCAGCAGGGGCCACCGGCACACAGCCGGTGGGAACCCTTGTGTTGTCAGCGGCTAGCCGAGAAGCAAGACCACCGGCACACAGCCGGTGGCAGCATACCGAAAGCAGAGGCAACCGGTTCAAGCTGGTTTGCCACTATTTTTGGGGGTTCGGTTCAGACCGGTTCATTGGTTCACGGGTCCGGTTTACGACATGTTTAATTAGTTAATTATACGGGTCCGGTTCGTGAATATTTTTACAAGTCTAATTAATTTAACAAGTGTATTATTTTTACATGATAATTAAATTAATTAATTCATGACTTATAATCAATTTAATTAAACATTGAAACTTAGGTTATTATTATTATTAAATAATACATGTTTTTAACCTAAGTATTTAGTTATTTATTTTACACTATACTATTAATTATTAAACATGACATATAATTAATTAATAATCATGACTTAGGTTATATTAATATAGTATTAATACATGATTTAACCTAAGTATTTTATGCACTTTAATTTAATTAAAATTATGCTTATATTTAATTAAATTATATAACCTATAGTTTATTTAATGAACAAAATATTATTAATAAACTATGCTATAACTACATGACTTATTATATTAATCCAGCTTAATTCTAAATATGGAAACTTTCTAATTCAGGAAACTTGCTATTTTTGGAAACTTTCTATTTTTAGAAACTAATCTATTTTAAGCAGTTAATCTATTTTTAGAAACTTTCTATTTTTGAAAACTTTCTATTTTAGGAAACCTGCTATTTTTAGAAAGTTACTTATTATTACACAACAAGTATAATAATACAAGGAATACAAGTAATACTTAATCAGAATATACATAATACATGATAAAGACAGCATAACATTCAAATCAGTAAAACAAGACATGAACATATAAAATTAGCTAAGACATGATATAAAATCAGTTACGTACTCATTAATCAGAATACTTATACACGTATACTATTTATGTAGCATTAGTGAGATCAAAGTAGACTCTCTTCCGTTCGTCTTCTTCATTCACTGGACATAAGGTACGGATTTCCTGTCCTTTCAGTATGGACATTCTTTCCTTTTTAGGATTTCCCCGACTGCAGCCAACTGTTTTCCCAGTATTTGTTTTATATGTTTGATACTTATGTTAGAATAAGAGCCTAAGCCATATACATGCATGACCAGTGTCACCTAGTTATGGAGGTAACATAACCATAACACTGGAGGCACCAGTGTTATGACTTCCCCACGGCGAAGTGATTGCTCGTGGCGTCCCTTTTCAGTTTTGGCCATTATATTATATTATCATGTGGGGCGTATGGGTGCATCCTAGTTACATGTTTAGTAGTATTATCATATGAATACGATGTGTGCCTTGCATCCTTCACTAGGAGTTGATCCCTCCTACCCAGACTATTTAACTAGAGGCAACCCCTCTAATTGCATGACGAGGTCTCCCCTCCAAGTATTCATGCATGGTGGAACCTCATGACCTATATGGGCTATTTGGCTAATTAAACAGTTTTTCATAGAAACATACGTCTTTTCAAACTATGAAACCAGTTTTATGAACATGAATCCATATTACTTAGAACTTATGATATTCCGCTGCTATTAGTCTTATATGCTTACGTTATTCTATGTCATACTTGTATATCCGTGCACTGAGCGTTATGATCAGCCGTTTTCCTTTCATGTTCCCAAACGGCAGGTACTCAAGGGCGCTCGTAGACTTTAAGCGTACGTGCATATGGATTGGAAGCTTTCTAGCCTTCTCTACTTTATGCATTTCATCACACATTTTGCTACTCATTTCTATGGACATAGTTTAATCCTTTTCCTTTACAGTACTTATGTTTGTGTGTGATGAGCTTATGCTTTGGGGTACTGATGTTTGTTTCCGGTATTTCCTTTATGGTCATGTAATGTTTAAGACATTTTTCCTTGTATGCTTAGATGACACGCCATAATCACGCGTGACATTCCATTTACCAAAATGGGGTGTTACAATTATGGTATCAGAGCCAAGGCTTCGACCTGTAGGCTCTCAAAACACGACCTTGATTAGTGGGTAGTCACTATGGTCTTCCTAGAACTGACAATCGGTTTTCATGCATCCATTGTTTTCATGCATTCATATGTATGTCATTGTCGTAGGTTTATGACTAAGTAATGGTTGGTACAGGACTGACCCTATTTAGTCGCATGTGCTTTTATTGAAACTTTTAGTTTGGGACCGACCCATTGGCGTCCCCTCGCCATGTCTTTTGTTTTGAGTGAACTGACCATAAGCGTTCACTCTCTCGCATATAAAAGTTTTCATAAAACTGCATCATGCATTCATGTACTAGTTTTCCTACATAAAAATTTTCTCATGATTTATTGGTATAATTTTTTTTATGTATATATTTTATGTTTGATCAGTTTAATCATGTATTTTGTTTTATACTGTCAGATGGTTCTCACACGCGAGCAATAACAACTCAATGTAGCAGTCCAAGCTGCGATGCAAGCTTTGCTTCCTCAGCTGAGGAACGAAATCAGGGATGAGGTGCAGGCTGCCAACAATCAGCAACAGCACCCAGTACCTCCTCCTCCAGCAACATTCGTCACATGGCTGGAGAGATTCAACAAGCAACGTCCTGGATCCTTCGAGAGAACTGATAGCCCCAGTGACGCTGAAAGCTGGTTGGCTCATATCGAGAAGATATTCGATGCATGGGCTGTGACCCCGTCTTCAAGTTGAGGTTGGCCTGTTACAAGTTCGAAGGTGATGTGCTAGGATGGTGTAAGGCAGTCAAGCAGTCTGAGGGAGGTGACAATTGGGTGGATGGTTTGACATGGGCTCAGTTCAGGGAGTTAGTGATGGGACAGTTTTTCCCCAAGGCTGAGCAAGACAAGCTGAAGAGGGAGTACCACGGGATCAGGCAGAGAACTGGGGAGAACAACAACGAGTTCATGCATCGCTTTCTTTGTTTGGATGGTTTTCTTGGCGCTGCAGCAGGTACTGCCGAAGAGCAAGCATACCACTTCCGGTGGACTCTTCGTACATCGGTCGCCAACAACTTGGTGTGTGCTACTTTCAACACGGTGGTACAAGTTACCGATGCAGCACGTAATCTGGAGATGCTGCAAGAAATAGATGAGTTTAGGGAAGCAGAGAGACCCGAGAAGAGGTATTTATTCGTTATTCAGCGGTGACCATTCAGAATTCTTTCAGTATTATCCAATATTTATATCTCTCTTTAAACTTCATCTTTCAGGCAGAAGACTGGGGACCGGTCTCTGCCAACTACTCAGCAATAGCCTACTCAGCCCAATGGTAACGGTCAGACACAAGACCGTTCTTCTATGGATAGGCGTGGCGGTAATGATAATTACCGTAACAATGCTGGAAACTCCAACAGTAGCAGGTCCTTACACTTACTCATTTCCTTATGTTACATATGATATTTCATAATTCTGACACATTAGCAATCTTCTACCAGGAATCATGGTAACGGGAGGGACCAGAACCAAAGAGGTTCACAGCCTAACCGTCCAGCTATCACTGGTATTTTATCTCACGATTTTTTTCCGCATCGTCCTTTTGTACCTATAAATCATGTTTCATGTGTACTTTTCCAAACAGGCTCCCAACCAGCAAGGGCACCTGCTGGAGGGTATACTCACCCTCTTTGCACTACCTACAACCGTAGGCACCCAGGGCCATGTTTCCGCGATAGCGACGCATTCTACAAGTGTGGCCTTACTGGTCATCACATGAAGTACTGTCGCAAGGGCGAGATGGAGGGCACATCTGGACATGCTGATTCCAAGCCGCCTCCTACTAGTGGACACGTTTACACGACTTCTCGCGACTAGGCCAACAAGTCTACAGGTACCATCACTGGAATATTGTATATGTATGGTCAAGCTGCATGTGTTTTATTTGACACGGGTGCTCCTCATTCGGTCATTTCTATAGCTTATGCTAAGAATGTTAGGATATCTACTATGCCATTAGAGAATGTACTAAACATTTCCACGCCTTTAAGAGAATCGGTACGCATAACCCATGTGTACAAGAGCCTTCCCCTAGAGTTTGACGACAACATTCGTCCTGTTGACGCACTTCCATTGTGTTAATGCAATAATGACTAAAAACGTTACTTGCATTTTTCGGTCTCGCTTAGTTTTGATTACGACAATATGTAAAAACAAGCATTTACGAAAACAACGAAAAACGAATTCTTGAGTTAAGTATTTTTCATTTTACCCATTTTCACTTAAGGTATGGATAAACAAGTACTAACCTTAATCAAGTGATCAAGTGATTTAATCTTTTCTTAAAACTCACTTTTTATTAAATGTGACAAGTTTTTATTAAACTTTATTTTTAAGAAAATGTTTTATTAAATTAATTAATTTGAAATTTGAAAATGGCATATTCTTATTTGGTTAAGAATATCCTTTCAGGATATTTTTTATACCCAGATAAGACCTCCACCACTAAAGGACAAAAAGGAGCGTAGTCTAGTCTGGCGGTACCTTAGCACCTAGGCGGTACCTTATCGATAAGGTACCGCGGGCTGTGATAAGGTACCGCGGGCAGATATAGCCGTTGGCTCCTTTATCCTTTAAATAGTGGACCATTCTCAGCTTTTCACCTCACCTCTTTTGCATATTTATTTCCATATTCAAACCCCTTCTTTAATCACTCAAATCTTTGATCATTTGTTTGATTATTACTTGTTTAAGAAGTGAATCTTGTTCTTTCATCCCTTCCTCTCCAAATGCAAAGAGAAGAACACTATCCTAGTGAAGTGTTGAGTCCACCACCAAAGATCCATTGAAGATCTAATTTTATACACTTGTAGTTGTGTCATAGTTGTGAAGATCCAAGTAGTTGTGTCTATTTGGAAGTTGTGTATATACTAAGTATAGTTGTGTAGATTGGTCCTAGCTACGATTAGGGCTCGGCTTTTAGCTTAGAGTCGGAAATTGGTTAAGCGACGTGTACGGTTTTCTCCACCATAAGGAGCTTGTTGTGTAGTGAACTCTCGAGTAAGGAGTACTCGAGGAGTGGATTAGGGACGAGGAGTGAGCTTCGTTGCCGAACCACTATAAGTCCTTGGTGTTCGGTTTGATCTTTCTTTACCCTTAACTCTTTACATTCTTTATTCTTTATGCATATACATGTGTTATTACTAGTTTAGTTATACTATCATTCTTTATTCTTTGTGGACATATTTTTTGTTAGTATTAGTTTAGCTACACTATCATTGTTCATATTATGTATAAGAAGATTTCACATATTTCCTCAAGCCTAAGTTTTTGAAAAAGGATTTTTGGAAACCATATTTTAATAAGTAAATATAAGAAACTATTCAACCCCCCCTTCTAGTTTCTACAATTGGTATCAGAGCGGGTTGCTCAAGAATTTTTAAAGTATATTGTATTTTAAAACTTGAATCGATCTATGGATTCCAACAAGTACCTAGAAGGGCAATCTATGCAAAGACCACCACTTTTTGAAACCGATAGTTTTATTTATTGGAAAAATAGATTTGAAACTTATGTGAAATCAAAAGATTTAGATCTTTGGCATGTTATTACCAATGGTGATTTTTTACCCTTTCAATTTAATGAAGTTTCTAAAACAAAGGAATTGGTCACTTTTGACAAAGCTAATGATGATACTAAAAAGAAACTTTCAAAAAATAATGAGGCTAAAATGATGATTTATAATGCTTTGCCTAAGAAGGAGTATGAAAGAATTTTTATGTGTGAAACTGCTAAAGATATTTGGAACACTCTTTTAGTAACCCACCAAGGTAATGGCCAAGTCAAAGAAAGTAAAATCGATCTTCTTGTCCAACAATATGAACAATTTGTCATCTTAGAAGATGAAACTATTGATAGTGCATTTGCTAGGTTTAACACCATTATTACTAGTCTAAAAGCACTTGATGAAGGTTTTTCTAGCAAGAACAATGTTAAGAAGTTTCTAAGGGCCTTACATCCAAAGTGGAGAGCAAAAGTCACGGCTATTGAAGAGTCGAAAGATCTCTCAACTTTATCACTCGATGAACTCATAGGAAACTTGAAGGTTCATGAGATGATAATTTTGAAGGACTCAGAATTAGTGAAAACCAAGAGTGAAAGGAAATCTCTTGCACTTAAAGCCAAGAAGGCACAAAGTGACCATGATAGTTCCTCGGAAAGCGATGAAGAGGAGTATGCATTGGCGGTGAGAGATTTCAAGAAGTTCTTCAAGAGACGAGGTCAACACGTTAGGCAACCCAACTATGACAAGAAACCATTGTCAAAGAATCGGTTTGTCAAGAACGAAAAAGGTGATAGGAATTGCTTTGGATGTGGTGATCCAAATCACTTCATTGGTGATTGTCCAAAGCCCGCTCGTGATAAGAACCACACGACGTTCGTTAGTGGCGCTTGGAGCGATAGCGGTGAAGATGATGATGACAACCCCAAAGAGGAGAAATGTCTTATGGCTCACACTTCTAAAGAGGTACATTCCGAAACCGAATATTATAGCAATTATAGTTCCACTTTAGATGATATTGAATTTGAAGTCAAATATGATAGCTTACACAAACTTAGTCTTAAATTCATAGAAAAGAATAAAACCTTAAAATCAACCAAAACTGAGCTTGAAAATGAGATCAATGAAGTTAGGGAGAAATTGGCTAAACTTGAGAAAAACAAAGAGGTTGATTTAGGTTGCTTAAGTTATGAGAAACTTAGATTAGAGAATGAAGATCTCAAGAGCACTTCCATTAAATTGGAAAAGTTCATGAAAGGTACTAGTGCTCTTGATGATATGTTAAACAAACAAGTTCATTCTAAGGAAAGACTTGGTCTAGGTTTTAACTCAAATGAAGCCTCAACTAGTGAACCAAAACAAGTCAGGTTTTCAGAGAAAACACCCTCTGGACGCGGTTCCACATTGTATGGCGCGGTTCCTTATCACTATGGAACCGCGACCATAGATAAGGTACCGCGGCCAGAAGTTGAGTTTTGTGAAAATTCTGAACTTTCTGAAAAATCTAAGTTAAATGAAAAACCAAAGCATCTTACTGTTAATAAGGTACAATTACCTATACTTGACGACAATGCTATTGGTATGTTCTACAAGCCATTAAGTAAACCTCTCATGGGAAATAGAAGTTTTTCTAGACTATCCTCTACTCCACCTAGAGTACGGAATGAGTCTAAGCCTAGAAGTAGAACGACAACTCCTACAAGAGATAATCAAAACAACTCACGACCTAGAAGTAAAACTCCAACACCTAGAAGAAATAATAATAACTCTAAACCTAGATCAAACACACCTAGGAGAAGTAATGAACAACAAAATGGTTACATGAATTACTACCCTCCTCCATTTTGTTCTCCATGGGGAATCCCCTCCTCATTCATGCATCCCAACCAAATGCAAGGGATGTTTGGAACTAACAATTTCGGACCCATGAGATATTGGGGACCAAATGTTTGATCTTGTATGTTGTTACCTAGATATGCTTGGGAATTGATTTGGAGCCCGATGAGTGGATTAAGGATAGTGGATGTTCTAAACACATGACGAGTAATCGAAGTTTGTTCTCGCATTACAAAGCATATGATGGAGGTAACGTCACATTCGCTAGTAGTCTACGTGGTAATATCATTGGCAAAGGTACGGTTTCTCTTGACTCCATGACCATTGAAAATGTTGAGCACGTAGATAACTTAGGTTTTAACCTTTCAAGTATAGGTCAAATTTGTGATAATAAGTGTAAGGTCATCTTTTCGGAACATGAAAGTGAAATCGTAAAAGATGGAAAAGTCATTGGAAAAGGTGTTAGAAAGCATGGGCTGTATGTCATGAAGGTTAATAAGAAGTCAAAAGACAACATATGTCTTGCGACTATAGATGATAGTTCTACTCTTTGGCATAGGAGATTAGGTCACGCTAATATGCGTTTAATTCAATCTTTAGTCTCTAAGGAGTTGGTAAGACACCTCCCCAAGATTAAGTTTGATAGTCACTTTTGTGATGCTTGCAAAGTTGGAAAGCAAGTTCACTCAAGTCACAAAGCCAAGAATTTGGTTTCGACCTCTCGGTGCTTAGAGCTCCTACATATGGATCTCTTTGGACCTTCCGCCATACGGAGTTATGGAGGTAACCTTTATACCCTAGTTATAGTTGATGACTATTCTAGATTCACTTGGACTAGATTTTTTGCATCTAAGAATGAAGCTTTCGATCACTTCGAAATCTTTAGTCGAAGAATTCAAAATCAACTAGGATGTTCAATTGTTTCTATTAGGACGGATCATGGTAGGGAATTTGTTAATGAAGTGCAATTTGGTGCCTTTTGTGAAGCTCATGGTATTACCCATAACTTCTCGGCTCCTCGCACTCCACAATCAAATGGGGTAGTTGAAAGGAAGAATAGGACTCTCCAATAGATGAGTAAGACGATGTTAAACGAGCAATCTTTGCCTCAAAAGTTTTGGTGCAATGCCGTGGACACATCGACTTATATTCTCAACCGAATTATTATTCGACCTTTCCTAGGAAAGACCCCCTATGAGATTCTTAAAGGTAAGAAACCCTCATTAGAATACTTTAGGGTGTTTGGAAGCAAGTGCTTTATCCTAAACACTAAAGACTACCTTACCAAGTTTGACCCAAAGTCTTACGAAGGTATCCTTTTAGGTTATTCCCAAACTAGTAAAGCCTACATAGTCCTAAATAGAACCTCGGGGGTTATTGAAGAATCACTCAATGTAACCTTTGATGAAACCCCTCCTTCACCCAAGACACCACCATTGGTTGATGATGACTTGGATGAATTAGAAGTAGTTAAAGCCAAAGAGGTTAGAAAAATAGGAGTTGAAGACCTTTGTGTTGAAAAGGAAGTAAACATTAAGGAGTCTAGGGATCATACTCTCAATAATGTCATTGGTGACTTAAATCAAAGGACCCTAAGATCTCAAGTCCAAAACCAAAGCAACTTCTTTTGTTTTGTCTCCTTGATTGAACCAAAGAATGTTAAAGAAGCTTTGACGGATGAGAGTTGGGTCATTGCGATGCCAGAAGAATTGAATCAATTCGTTGCCAATGATGTTTGGGAACTTGTTCCTCCACCTAGAAGTTCTACCATTATAGGAACCAAATGGGTTTTTAGGAATAAGCTAGATGAGAATGGTGTTGTGTCTCGTAACAAGGCTAGACTTGTAGCTCAAGGCTATAATCAACAAGAAGGGATTGATTATGACGAGACATATGCACCGGTAGATAGATTAGAATCAATTAGAATCCTTTTAGCCTACGCTTGTGCCTTAGATACTAAGCTTCAACAAATGGATGTAAAGAGTGCATTTCTTAACGGTTTGATCAATGAGGAGGTATATGTGGCTCAACCTCCCGGCTTCATTGATTTTGAGAAACCGGACCATGTTTACAAGCTTAAGAAAGCACTTTATGAACTCAAACAAGCACCCAAAGCTTGGTATGATAGACTTAAAGCGCTTCTTGTTAAACATGAGTATACCATGGGAATGGTAAACAATACACTCTTTACAAAAAAGAAAGGTTCTCACCTCATAATCGTACAAATATATGTTGATGACATTATATTTGGCTCAACTTGTCAAGAATTGTGTGATGACTTTGCCAAAATCATGCATGATGAGTTTGAAATGAGTATGATGGGAGAACTTAACTTCTTTCTAGGACTCCAAATTAAACAAATGGACGATGGTATTTTCTTTAGTCAATCTAAGTACGCTAAAGAAATGCTAAAGAAATTTGGATTAGAAGAATCTAGACCAATGAAGACCCCTATGGCCTCGGATACTAAACTCACCGTAGATGATGATTGTGAGTTGGTAGACAACACCAAATATAGAGGTATGATTGGCAGTTTGTTGTACCTAACGGCAAGTCGACCGGATATCATGTTTAGTGTTTGCCTTTGTGCTCGCTTCCAAGAGGCTCCCAAAACCTCTCACCTTGAAGTGGTTAAGTGTATCTTCCGATACATTAAAGGCACTATACATTTAGGATTATGGTATCCTAAAGGGACCGGCGTAGAAACCATTGTCTACGCGGACTCGGATCATGCGGGAGACTATGTGGATCGGAAAAGCACTAGTGGAGTTTGTACCTTCATGGGTTGTTGTTTAACTTCTTGGTTCTCCAAGAAACAAACCGCTCTTGCGATATCCACCACGGAACCGAGTATGTGAGTGCCGGAAAAGCATGCCAACAAGCTCTATGGATGAAGCAAGCGCTTGTTGATTACGGGATTTCTCTTGATGATGTTCCCATCATGTGCGATAATAAAGGCGCTATAGACCTAAGCAAGAATCCCGTGCAACATTCGCGAACCAAACACATAGAAATTAGACACCATTTCCTTAGGGATAATGTTCAAAAGGGGAACATTACTATTGAAAAGGTGCCCTCCGAGGACAACTTAGCCGATATCTTCACTAAGCCACTTAAGAGGGAACCTTTCAATTACTTGCGTCTAGGTCTAGGATTAATGGAACATCTTCCTTAAATTCCTTTCTTCTTGTGTGCTTTCTATTACCACTTTGAGTCCTTGAAAAATCTTCTCCTCTCCTTTTTAAAACTCTCAAAGTCTCATTCGAAGATGGTTGAGAAATTCGTTTGACATTGTTAATTCAATCTAAAAACGATTTTTCATATATTCTCGCTATTAATCTAGAGCTTACATAATTCCTATGTATGATTCTCTCAAAACATAGCAAGAACAAGATTGAATTATGGAAGATCATTGTGTCATGACTTAAGGTCTTGTCTTACACACCTCCTATTGATTTTCTTTTTATCCATGTATTTTGGTCAAATCTCTATTTGGTAAGTTTGCATATGTTTTCTTTGTCTATCTTTGCTTTTAAGCATATCCCTATGATAAGTTAGACTAGAAAAATAAGATTTGCTGAAAAATCTTTCTCCAAACACCAAACCCTGCTTCTGCAGGCGGTTCCTTATGTGAACCGCGGTACCTTATTGATAAGTTACTATCACCCTAGATAAGGAACCGCCTACAGTGGCCTTCCTTTTCGGGTTTTTGTCTGAAACTCCATATTTGCTCCAACATTTTTGAGAATCTTTGTTTCAAACCCTTTGACCACCCCAAAAATACCCTAAGCTTTCCCTATTTAAACCATAAGCATTTTGCATTACTTCACATCCAAAATGTCTTATTCTCCCAATGAAAGCCTTGAATCTCCTCCATTTTCTCCAATTGTTATCAATCCAAACCCACCCAAGAACACTCTTAATCACATTTCTCCTACCAAGAATGTTGATTGTGGAACTTCTTTTCTTCCACCACCACCCTTTAGTGTTCTTCCTCCTTCTCATGATAATGTCATGCACCATGGAACATATTGTCATTGTTGTCAATATCAACATCTTGCTATGGCACACATCTATGAGGAGTTGAGCTACATCAAGAGTCTCTTAATCAAGCCTCCTCTTCACTTTGATTATGAGATCTCCAACAAGCCACCACCACCACCCTCCGCTATTACCTTGTCTTTCATATAAGCATTGATTGCTTATCCACAAGAAACCAAATTCAAGCAAATCTTAGAATTCTAGAATAACTAGGATTAGATTTATGCTTTTGGCTTGTTTCTTTTTCCATACTTCTTTGTATGATGTTCTTTTAGTAACCTATCTTGGATCTTTGTCTTTGTGTTTTCTTCTCTTTTAATTTTATTTTTTTTATGTGACCTATTGCTATATATTGTTGGTTGTTTCTTTTGTTCAACTAACCCTTCTATGTAGCTTGTCACCATATCTCGATTCCTCGGTGCCCCAAGTTAGGGGCAGTAAGCACCACGGGGGAGTCTTTGCAAAGTCCGTTTCTTCAACACCGGATTACGCAACCTTTTTGCTTCGAAAAGGGGGAGAAATGAATAAACTCGTCTTCGAAAATCTTGTTTTTTGTGTGATTGAGTTTATGTATTGTCGGAATCAAAAAGGGGGAGATTGTTAATGCAATAATGACTAAAAACGTTACTTGCATTTTTCGGTCTCGCTTAGTTTTGATTACGACAATATGTAAAAACAAGCATTTATGAAAACAACGAAAAACGAATTCTTGAGTTAAAGTATTTTTCATTTTACCCATTTTCACTTAAGGTATGGATAAACAAGTACTAACCTTAATCAAGTGATCAAGTGATTTAATCTTTTCTTAAAACTCACTTTTTATTAAATGTGACAAGTTTTTATTAAACTTTATTTTTAAGAAAATGTTTTATTAAATTAATTAATTTGAAATTTGAAAATGGCATATTCTTATTTGGTTAAGAATATCCTTTCAGGATATTTTTTATACCCAGATAAGACCTCTACCACTAAAGGACAAAAAGGAGCGTAGTCTAGTCCGGCGGTACCTTAGCACCTAGGCGGTACCTTATCGATAAGGTACCGCGGGCTGTGATAAGGTACCGCGGGCAGATATAGCCGTTGGCTCCTTTATCCTTTAAATAGTGGACCATTCTCAGCTTTTCACCTCACCTCTCTTGCACATTTATTTCCAGATTCAAACCCCTTCTTTAATCACTCAAATCTTTGATCATTTTTTTGATTATTACTTGTTTAAGAAGTGAATCTTGTTCTTTCATCCCTTCCTCTCCAAGTGCAAAGAGAAGAACACTATCCTAGTGAAGTGTTGAGTCCACCACCAAAGATCCATTGAAGATCTAATTTTATACACTTGTAGTTGTGTCATAGTTGTGAAGATCCAAGTAGTTGTGTCTATTTGGAAGTTGTGTATATACTAAGTATAGTTGTGTAGATTGGTCCTAGCTACGATTAGGGCTCGACTTTTAGCTTAGAGTCGGAAATTGGTTAAGCGACGTGTACGGTTTTCTCCACCATAAGGAGCTTGTTGTGTAGTGAACTCTCGAGTAAGGAGTACTCGAGGAGTGGAGTAGGGACGAGGAGTGAGCTTCGTTGCCGAACCACTATAAATCCTTGGTGTTCGGTTTGATCTTTCTTTACCCTTAACTCTTTACATTCTTTATTCTTTATGCATATACATGTGTTAGTACTAGTTTAGTTATACTATCATTCTTTATTCTTTGTGGACATATTTTTTGTTAGTATTAGTTTAGCTACACTATTATTGTTCATATTGTGCATAAGAAGATTTCACATATTTTCTCAAGCCTAAGTTTTTGAAAAAAGATTTTTGGAAACCATATTTTAACAAGTAAATATAAGAAACTATTCAACCCCCCCCCCCTTCTAGTTTCTACACATTGGATATGTGCGATTTTGACATGATATTAGGCATGGATTGGCTATCCAAACATCACGCCACCATAGACTCCCATACATATCGGGTCATCTTCGGTGATGTAAATGCACCATAGTAAATTCACAACGGGTTCGTACCCGAAAGGTCTGTACAAATCATATTGACCTTGCAAGCACATGCACTACTGTCACATGGTTGTTAAGGCTATCTTTCTACTGTTCATGATTTGGAGGCTGAAGCTCCATCTATCCAGAATTAGCCGATCGTGTCAGAATTCCCAGACGTGTTTCCAGAAGAACTTCCGGGCATACCACCTGCTCGTGAAGTGGAGTTTAATATTGAGCTCGTCCCAGGAGCCGAGCCAATATCTAAGGCTCCTTATCGTATGGCTCCCATCGAGCTAAAGGAGTTAAATGAACAACTTCAGGAGCTGTTAGAGCGCGGTTTCATTCGACCTAGTGCTTCTCCATGGGGCGCACCTGTTCTGTTCGTAAATAAGAAGGACGGCAGCATGCGTCTATGCATAGATTATCGTGAGCTTAACAAGATCACCATCATGAATAGGTATCCGCTTCTACGCATTGATGACTTGTTTGACCAACTCCAAGGGGCCAAACATTTCTCTAAGATTGATCTGAGGTCGGGCTATCATTAGCTACGGGTTAAAGAGCAGGCCATCGCCAAGACTGCTTTCCGTACACGTTATGGGCACTACGAATTCGTAGTCATGCCTTTCGGCCTTACCAATGCTCCAGCTGTTTTCATGGATCTGATGAACCATATCTTCCATGAGTTCCTGGATAAGTTCGTCATTGTCTTCATTAACGACATCCTTATTTTCTCTAAGTCCAAGGAGGAACACGAAGACCATCTTCGTACAATACTACAGATTCTTCGCCAGAAGCAGTTGTATGCTAAATTCTCCAAGTGTGAGTTCTGGTTAGACAAGGTGGCGTTCTTAGGTCACATTGTATCAGCAGAAGGAATCACCATAGATCCAGCAAAGGTTGAGGCTATTACCAAGTGGCCAAGACTGACATCAGCGACTGAAGTTCGCAGTTTCCTAGGCTTAGCTGGTTACTACCGTAGGTTCGTAGAGAACTTTTCCCGTTTATCACTGCCATTGACCAAACTGATGCGGAAAAGGGGAAATTCGTCTGGACTGAAGAAAGAGAGAAGAGCTTTGAAGACCTAAAGCAGAAGTTAGTATCTGCACCAATTCTTACTCTCCCATCTGGTACAGGTGGATTTCAAATCTACAATGATGTTTCAGGGAAGGGACTTGGTTGTGTTCTCATACAACATGGGAAAGTGATTGCGTATGCTTCACGGCAGCTTAAGCCTTATGAGGAAAATTACCCTACGCATGACTTGGAACTTGCAGCAGTCGTGTTTGCATTGAAGATATGGAGGCACTACTTGTATGGAGAATCATGTGACATCTTCACATACCACAAGAGAAGTACATCTTCACTCAACGTGAACTAAATATGAGACAGAGGACATGGTTAGAGCTGTTGAAGGATTATGACATTAATCTGCAGTATCATCCCAGCAAGGCGAATGTAATGGCAGATGCACTTAGTAGAAAGTCTAGAATGATAAACGACATTAAAATTGAGGAGGAAATTATAAGAGACTTGGAGCGACTAGACATTGAGATCATGGTACGTGGACAACACGGTTACTGGGCTAATCTTAGAGTGGAACCTGAGTTACTATCTAGGATCAAGGAAGCTTAGAAGGATGATGGTGAAATTTGGGCGATCATTCAGAACTTGGAACAGCAGACGGAGTTTTGGTTAGATGACGATGATATCTTATGGCAGGGCACTAGACTTTGTGTTCCTGATGATCTTACACTCAGGGAAGCGTTATTAGCTGAAGCTCATAGCTCCACATTCTCTATTTATCCTGGTTCAACCAGGATGTACCACGACATCAAGCAATACTTTTGGTGGAGTGGTATGAAACAGGATGTTGCTACTTACGTCTCCAAATGTCTTACCTGCCAGTAGGTTAAGATCGAGCATCAGCTGTCTAGTGGTTTACTACAACCGTTAGACATTCCATAGTGGAAATGGGACAAGATCACCATGGATTTTGTTATCGGTCTTCCGCAGACAAAGAGGAGGCACAATACGATTTGGGTTATCGTTGATCGAATTACTAAGTCAGCTCATTTCTTACCGATCCGCAAGGATGATCCGGTTAGTAAACTCGCCGACACTTACGAGAAGGAGATCATGAGACTTCATGGTGCTCCATCCAGTATCGTCCCGAACAGAGATCCTCGTTTTACTTCGTGATTTTGGAAGAGTCTGCAGAAAGCTTGGGGTACAAAACTTAAGCTTAGCACGACAGAAAGTGTCGCGCCCCAATCTGCTGGGATCAGGTTGGTGAGCGAACACTTGAAGGACCAGAAATGATAGAGTTGACCAACGAGAAGGTCGCTGTAGCTAAGCAGAAACTGCAGGAAGCACGTTCACGTCAGAAGAGTTATGTCGACAAGCATCGTAGGGACTTACATTTTAATGTAGGAGATCACGTCTTTCTTAAGCTATCGCCGGCACGTGGCGTTAAGAGTTTCGGAATCGAAGGGAAGCTCAGTCCTCGATTCATCGGACCGTTTTGATGTCATTGAGCGAGTCGGTAAAGTATCTTATCGTTTAGCGTTACCTCAGCAGCTTTCTCACCTTCACGAAGTTTTCCATGTGTCCTTACTCAGAGGGTACAAGTATCATCCCCTTTCACATGGTTCAGTATCCACTGGAACAGATTCGTAAAGATCTAACATTCATAAAGGAACCCGAACGAGTTCTTGACAGGCAAGAACGAGTCATTAGGAAGAAGACGATTCCATTTGTCAAAATCCTTTGGAGGGACCATACCGAGCGGGAAGCCACTTGGGAAACAGAGGAGTCTATCCGGGCTTCTTACCCTCATTTCATATTTTGAATTCGGGTATGTTCCTCTTTCAGTTTATTTTATCTATAATTCAGGGACGAATTATTCTTTTTAGGGGGAAAGAGTTGTAAAACCCGCATGCTTTTACCATGAATAGTACCCTTAGAAAACATACGTACATATTAAAACTTTCCTTTTATAGCATGAACACATGTCACGATTAGAATTACAGAAGTTATGTACGTATAATTTTATGACAAGTATTAAGTACATGTAAATACACGATAATTATTATCAATAGTAATTATAATCACGAACATGAAATCATGAATGTAAAAATCACGAGCATATAATTATGTATTTACGTATATTATTAATACGATAAATATCGTACGTACAAGTAATTGTAAATAACACAAATAATTAAACGTAACACGTAACCACGAACATACGAACACGGGAAAAAGGCTTCGGGTTTCCCTTGGTGGGCCCTATTAGCCGCGACACAAGGAAAGAGAGGGGCCCAGCCCACAACTTATTTTTACTAAATAACAATTATAGTAAACATTCATTCACAGAAGATTTTCAAGAAAATTAAAAACCCTAATCTCTCTCTCTCTCTCTCTCTCTCTCTTGGTGGCCGGCGGCATAACACACCACAAGGGGTATTTGGTTGATTTTGATTAAACAAATCATAGGAGTGTGTTCGTGTGATCAAGATCTATTCATTCCAAGTGTTTTGGTAATCAGTAACCCTTTTTTCTTTTATTTAATTAATCATAAACATGAACAAGTAATAAAAACATGTCATGGGATCATGGATAAATAATTAAGGGTGTTTTCGGGTTGTTTGTCTCAGCTACCACACAAACAGAGAGCCTCAAGGATCTCGGCGTCATTTGGTTCGAACACCAACCGAGACACATGTCTCGGTGTGGTTGTGGTTCGGTCGGCAGCAAGGACAAGGCACCCTGACATGCGTCGGGGGTGTCCTTGTGGTTTCGGTTGGTCTCAGAAGCAACAGCCCCACCATCGGCTTAAGCCGGTGGCTATTTAAGGAAAGCAGGGGGAACCACGACGCAGGCAGCAGGGGCCACCGGCACACAGCCGGTGGGAACCCTTGTGTTGTCAGCGGGTAGCCGAGAAGCAAGACCACCGGCACATAGCCGGTGGCAGCATACCAAAAACAGGGGCAACCAGTTCAAGCCGGTTTTCCACTGTTTTTGAGGGTTTGGTTTAGACCGGTTCACGGGTCCGGTTCACGACATGTTTAATTAGTTAATTATACGGGTCCGGTTCATGAATATTTTTACAAGTCTAATAATTTAACAAATGTATTATTCTTACAAGATAACTAAATTAATTAATTCATGACTTATAATTAATTTAATTAAACATTAAAACTTAGGTTATTATTGTTATTAAATAATACATGTTTTTAACCTAAGTATTTAGTTATTTATTTTACACTATACTATTAATTAATTATTAAACATGACATATAATTAATTAATAATCATGACTTAGGTTATATTAATATATTATTAATACATGATTTAACCTAAGTATTTTATGCACTTTAATTTAATTAAAATCATGCTTATATTTACTTAAATTATATAACCTATAGTTTATTTAATGAACAGAATATTAATAAACTATGCTATAACTACATGACTTATGATATTAATCCAGCTTAATTCTAAATATGGAAACTTTCTGATTCAGGAAACTTACTATTTTTATAAACTTTCTATTTTTAGAAACTAATCTATTTTAAGCAGTTAATCTATTTTTGGAAACTTTCTATTTTTGGAAACTTTCTATTTTAGGAAATATGATATTTTTAGAAAGTTACTTATTATTACACAACAAGTATAATAATACAAGGAATACAAGTAATACATAATCAGAATATACAGAGTACATGATAAAGACAGCATAACATTCAAATCAGTAAAACAAGACATGAACATATAAAATTAGCAAAGACATGATATAAAATCAGTTACGTACTCATTAATCAGAATACTTATACACGCATACTATTTATGTAGCATTAGTGAGATCGAAGTAGGACTCTCTTCTGTTCGTCTTCTTCGTTCACTGGACATAAGGTACGGATTTCCCGTCCTTTCAGTATGGACATTCTTTCCTTATTAGGATTTCCCCGTCTGCAGCCGACTGTTTTCCCAGTATATGTCTTATATGTTTGATAGTTATGTTAGAATAAGATCCTAAGCCATATATATGCATGACCAGTGTCACCTAGTTATGGAGGTACCATAACCATAACACTGAAGGCACCAGTGTTATGACTTCCTCACTGCAAAGTGATTGCTCGTGGCGTCCCTTTTCAGTTTTGGCCATTATATTATATTATCATGTGGGGCGTATGGGTGCATCCTAGTTACATGTTCAGCAGTATTATCAGAGTGAATGCGATGTGTGCCTTGCATCATTCACTAGGAGTTGATCCCTCCTACCCAGACTATTTAACTAGAGGCAACCCCTCTAATTGCATGACGAGGTCTCCCCTCCAAGTATTCATGCACGGTGGAACCTCATGACCTATATGGCTATTTGGCTAATTAAACAGTTTTTCATAGAAACGTAAGTCTTTTCAAACTATGAAACCAGTTTTATGAACATGAATCCAGATTACTTAGAACTTATGATATTTCACTACTATTATTCATGCACGGTGGAACCTCCTGACCTATATGCTTACGTTATTCCATGTCATACTTGTATTTCCGTGCGCTGAGCATTATGCTCAGCCGTTTTCCTTTCATGTTCCCAAACTGCATCTACTTAAGGGCGCTCGTAGACTTTAAGCGTACGTGCATATGGATTTGAAGCTTTCTAGCCTTCTCTACTTTATGCATTTCATCATACATTTTGCTACTCATTTCTATGGACATTGTTTAGTCCTTTTTCTTTACAGTACTTATGTTTGTGTGTGATGAGCTTATACTTTGGGGTACCGATGTTTGTTTCCGGTATTTCCTTTATGGTCATGTAATGTTTAAGACATTTTTCCTTTTTTGCTTTGATAACACGCCATAATCACGCGTGACATTCCATTTACCAAAATAGGGTGTTACAATATTACTTCTCTTGTTGTTCCTCTTTTGTTCACATGTGAAAAGTTGGAGGGGCTCTTTTGTCAATAGTGGATACTTCTCTTCTGGGATCATGATGGGTTGGCTTTGATCATGGGCTTATGCCTTTCCTTGTTTGGCTTATGAACCGTTAGGACTATCTACTATATACCCCAACTCTTTTAAAGTTAGGGTTATCACTCATTTGCATAAAACACACAGCCACCATTGTGGTGCTCTCTCTTTTCTCTCTCTATCCAAAATCTTTGACATTAATCTAGGAGTTATATTTTTATCTTTGGTATTGTGTGTTAGTGATCTATGTATGTGAGGGAAATCGAATCAACCTAGTTGGGACGATTTCTTCTTTCTTTTGTATGTTTGATTAGCACTCGTTTGAGGAGTAATCCTTTGTTTTGTATCTTGTACTTTTGAATCTTTAATAAATATCACTAGGGGGTTGGTGGAATAATAACACTTGTGTCTATAAAAGAACCATAGATGAACGTGAGAAAAACATGACTCAAAAGTTCTATGATCTTGTTGAAGATGCACCTTTACTTGATGAAAGTATTACTCAAACTGAAACACAATCTCAAACACATCCATCATCACACAAAGACGAAGCAAAACCTTTGCTTGATCAAGTCACTATTGTTGGCTTTAGGAACAGTAAAAATCCAAGGGGGTGTACAAGTTTCGTTGTGTAACTATTGCAACATAAAATACACGAGCTCTTTTCCATTCCAGAACAGACGGTCATTTTTTTGTAGTTACAGGTTGGAAGAAAGTTGATATTCAAAGGTGTCCCACTATACTTGCTTATCGAGAAAAGTACCTTAAGTTGTTGAAGAAACTAAACAATATTATTATTGTGCACGTTGTATCAAAGTATTTGATACACATAACCGGCGGTTTAAAACCTGGTTCGACCCGGTTGAACCGCGAATCGGAGCAATGGCCGATCCGTCGTAAGCCGGGTTTTTGTTGCACTTTACACCGGATTGAACCGTCGGGTTTCGTCGATCCGGTTCGAACCGTCGGACCGAAAACCGGACGATTCAATCCATATGAGAGAAAGAGAACAAGAAGGATCCATGGATAAAGATGATGTAACAAATGTAGGCAATCTGTTAAAAAAAACTAGATGTAGGCTATGTAAATGAGTCATATAAATACTAATCTTGTTAAAGATCGATTAAATGTGGCTTCAGATCTATATGTGCGGCGGCGAAGATCACTGTGTTGCATTGGTGGTCTTGAAAATGAAGATAGACTGATAAATGTGTGTGATGAAAGGATCTGGATTTATGATATTTTATTTGGCTAAAAATGAAGACATAAGAAAAAATATACAGTCAAATTTTGTTTGAGGTGATAACGAATATGCTAGATCTGGCTGTGTTCTAAAAAATGGATATACCTGTAGAGGGTTGGTAGAAAAGGGCGGGTAGAAAAGGGTTCTTTGTTTTATAAATATTAATATATATATTAAACTAGTTTTAATACCCGTGCACGCACGGGATTTAAAATAAATGATTCATTAAGTAATACTTTCGTTATTCCAATTTTATGTATATTATATATGTTTTTAAGAACATCTAATATTTATATGTTTTATTATCTTATTTGTTTTACTGTGTACCGTGTAAATTAATATAAATTTACTTTAATTTTTATTTTTTA
The DNA here is from genome assembly GCA_025667525.1 of Glebionis coronaria. Lineage (NCBI taxonomy): Eukaryota > Viridiplantae > Streptophyta > Magnoliopsida > Asterales > Asteraceae > Glebionis > Glebionis coronaria. Next base: position 179,840,766 of record CM046874.1, read on the forward strand.
AATTTCATATTCTTTTGACTTTTGATAGTTTACTCTAAATAGTTATATCTTAATTATTAATCAATAAATCATTTACATCAACATTACACGTACATGATTTATAAATTCATGATTTTGTTATGTTTAATATTATTCTATATAACAATATTAAACTTTAATATTTAAATAATATAATGCTCATTGATTCACAAGTTTTTACATGATTTTTCATTATGTGATAATATTAATTGATATTTTGTATAAATATTTGTTGTATAAAGAATTTGATTTTGTTTAACTGAAAGTTTAGCTATCATTTTTCGACATTGTGTGTTTTGTAACAAATAACAACCTTGAAAAATATATGTTGTTCTAATATGTAGAATATCGTCTATTTATTTTCATCTCACACCGATGTTTAAGGTCATGCATTCATTTTAATATTTTTTTATGTAAATAATAATTTACGTAGATTTCATTGCTTGACTTTGTTAAGTGCTAAAATAAAAATAGACAATAATTTGTGTTTTTATTTGAATATATATAATTATGAGATCTGTTATTTTTTTAATATTACATATATGTTGTATTTTTAAATTTATAAAAATATATAGTTTATAAAGTATATAGTTTATAAAGTTTAATGGGGTATTATGTTTATTTTCCAAAGTTACTGAAAAATATGGAAAAATATAAGTTTAAACCTAAGTTTATCTAGTTGATTTAGAATTCAATCATTAAAGTTTTATTAATTTTCTCCTCTTTTTTTAAGTTTTTATTTTCACAAATTTGACACATATATTTTTATGTATTTTCATCAAATTCCTCCACCAAAATTTTTAATTTTGACTAAACTAATTCAATTTTGACTTTTTTGGACCAATCACATTGCTTGATTTTGCTTATTTGTCAAAATCAAGTCATTTGATTGATCCAATTTTTTTTTTTTACAACCTCTACTTTTCACTAAAATTCTCAAAAAATCTAATTCTTTTATTATATAAAAGATAACGTAGCAAATAACGTCGTTTTACATTATGTGATGTCGTTGTGTGTTTTGAAGTGTGTCCTTTCATACACATGCAAATAAAAGCAGACCCATGGATCATATAAGACAAAAAAGATATAGTGAGTCATGGGAAAATATAAAATCCCAATCGTACACGTATGTGTTCTAGAATACTAAGTGGATTTGAGTAACATACACGTATGGATAGTGTGAAGAGTTAAAATAAAACTCAGCTAGCATTGTTTTACACTGAGAAAATAATATGTAGGAACTGAATGTATAATGTTATATTATCACATCTTGGCATTATAGCACATATTACAAAAACAACGTCAAACTTTAACTACTTACGATTCTCTTAGAGCATCTTTTATAAAAGTTTTTAGTATTAATTGCATTTAATTCTACTAGTTTTAATACCCGTGTACGCACGAGAATTAAAGATAAAAGATAAATTAAGTAATAATATTGTTATTATGATTTTATGTATATTATATATATTTTTTTAAAAACATCTAACGTTTATGTATTTAATTATTTTGTTGTTTTACTGTTCACCATGTAAATTAATAAAAACTCACGTCTATTTTTAATTACTGAATTTTATACTATTTTTACTTTCAATATCTTTATTTAAATAGTTATATCTTAATTATTAGTTAACAAACTATTTACATTAACTTTACACAACCTTACACGTACACAATTTATAGATTCATTGATTTTATAATGTTTAATATTATTCTATAAAACAATATAATTTTTTAATACTTAAATATTTACCATACTTGTGAACCTACAAGTTTTACATGTTTTTTATTATGTGATAATATTAATTGAAATTTTGTATAAATATTTGTTGCACAAAGGATTTGACTTTATTTAACTGAAATGTTTGTCATTCTATTATAGACATTGTGTGTTTAATAACACATAAGTACCTTTAAAAATATATGTTGTTGTAATATATATAATCTCGTTTATTTATTTTCATCTCACACCGATGTCTGAGATTTTGCATTCATTTTGATAGTTATATTCATGTTAATAATAATTTACGTAATTGCATTGCTTGACCTCGTTAAGTGTCAAATTAAAATGGACAATAATTTGAGTTTTTATTTGAATATTTATAACCATGTGATTTGTTGATATTTTAATATAACGTATATGTTGTATTTTAAATATATAAAATATAGAGGGTATAAAGTTTAAGGGGTTATTTTTTTATTTTATAAAGTTAATAAAAATATATGGAAAATTATAAGTTTATACTTAAATCCATCTAATTTTTTAAAATTCAACCACTAAAATTTTATTAATCCGCTCCTTTTTTTTAACTTTTATTTTCACAAATTAACACATATATCTTTGTGTGTTTTATCAAATTCCTCCACCAAATTTTTTTATTTTGACTAAATTGAATTCAATTTTGACTTTTTTCCACCAATCAAATCACTCGATTTTGCTTATGTGTCAAAATCAAACCATTTGATTGGTCTAATTATATTTTCTACAACATCCACTTTTCACTAAAACTCTCAAAAAATCTAATTCTTTTATTATATAAAAGAAAAGACATATAATGCTATAACTTTTATCAAAAACTTAAGAAGTGTCAAATCTTTCACAAAAAGTCTTATAAAAAGCCCTTCATGTAATACAAAAAAACTTTTAACAAAGTTTTTCAAAATTGTAAAAAGTCATCCACAACTTAACTCATTGTGGATGCTTTTATATAACTTTTACTTATCAAATGTAAATCGTATTCATTCGAAGAAAAAAAATACCATAAAAAGATCGTCAGATTACGAACCAAATAAACCCAATATTACAATGCCCTTAACATACGTATGATTTTATAAAAAATATTAAAACTTAATAAATATTTTAGAAAATTCCTATGGAAACATACCTTGAAATTTTGTTTTTTTCAAGGCCAAATATTGTCTCAAACATTCCTTTGCATTATCTATCCATTGTAGCGATAACTTACTCATTTACGTCCATTTAATTTAACAAATTTTATTTATCAGATATGTGAAAAAAATCTAAAGATTTTGTTAGAGAAATATATTCCCGAAGAGATCTTTGTGTTGCGAACACAAGAAGCCCAATATTACAGTACTTTTGCCATATACATATGATTTTATAAAAAATGTTTTATTCAAATATATACTTTTAAAAGAATTACGCACCCATAAACTTTCTAATAACTTTAAAATAAACCACTGGATCAAAGACATAATGCTATATTTCTTTTTATCCACGAGTATTTTATATAGCAAACCCTTATGACAAATATTTGACATATGTCAATAACTTACTCGATAAAAAATATATCAACGACTATATCTTTAGAATACGGACAAAATAAGACCAATATTGACACAATTCTCACATACTGATGGGTTTATAAAATATTTCTCCGATTAGCATACATTAGAAAGGATACTTACAAAATACACCCTTAACCTATCTATGAGTGTTAAAAACTACCATATAATATAATAAAATATAACATGTAGAGTTGTAGATGGTTAAGAGGCTAATTATGAATAAGTCAATGAAATGTTACTTTTTACAAAAATTATTAGCTACACGAAAACGTAAATACAGCTTAAAAAGATAGAAAGATAGCCCTGATGCAAACCACATGCATGATTTTTTTTTAGATAAACAACAACAATGTGTACAAAAACCAGCTTAAACTTTTTATTATTTACAGTTTTTTACATCTACCGACTCATTTAAAAAAAATACTACTGAATATATCGTCACATTGCGAACCGAACGACCTTAATATTACAATGTTTCCGACATACGTACGATTATATAAAAAAATGCTGAAAGTTAATACTTGTATTTAAAAATTCTTACGAAACAGTTATTTAGGTTATTTTCTTCTTTCAAGGTCAGCCCTTGACGCGAACAATATTTTGTATTATCGATCTAATGCATCGTTAGTCTTGCATGCTCTGCCACAACGCGCAGGCTAAAAATCTCGTTTTAAATAAAATAGGCCCAATTTAGTAGCATGCCAAAATGTATAAAACCAGTTTGTGTTTATTTCATACCATGTTATTCAATATCCACAGATAGGAAGTTATATCTTTTAACACAATGGGGACGAAATATATAGCTTTTCATTTTTAAATTTAATGTTTTTTTAATAACTTTTTTATGCTTTTTTAAGATTTAATTTCATTTGAATATTAAAGTTATCCAAGAGATAGGGGACTCATCACACCTTTCATCTCACTAGCACCCAATGGTTGAGATTAAATCTCCATTTTACACTAGAAGGTATATTCGTCATTTCATCCGACCACTATATAAACTTTTTTTACTTCTTTCTCATAAGACACACACACACACGTTTCTTTCTTTTTCTCTCCACCTCCGATCTATTTTCTCTCTCTATAACTAATATATATGAGATTCGTGATCTATAATCACTATTCGATCCATCATCAGCTTTCTTTGATTAAGATCTATAATAACGAATCGATCCATCATCAGGTTTGATTACGAACTATTCTTATTTTTAGCTTATTTGATTGAAATAAACTTATTAATTTATCATCATTCTAGTTATATGTTTTTAATTAACTTATTTTGAACGAAATATATTGACGATTTTTTCATAATTTTTATCTAACTTATTAGGTGATTTACGTGACTAAGTTGATTTGTTTAAATAAGCTCATTTGTTTGAATAAGCTTATGAATAAGATTTTAAATGAGATAAGAGTTATGAATAAGCTTGTGAATTAGATGATTTGAATTTATTATGTTGAATTATAAGCTAGCTTATTAGCTTTTTTTAACGAAGTTATTAGAATTGGTAAAATCTCATGCTTGAATATTATTTATTATTCCATATAAATACATCCTAAATTCTTGCATAATAAGATAACTAAGATGAGTAAGCCCGATAATAGTCTACTAACAAATGCATGGGCTATTTATAATACGGCTAATACTTCCCCGCAGTTAGAACGGGAGGTTTTCGGATGTTCAAACTGGAACGAAACTCTAGAAATAAAGCACTCGGGAGACCCTTGGTGAAGATACCCGCATATTGAAACCGAGACGGAACATATAAAACATGCACTTGTCCATAAGCGACATAATCACGAACAAGAGAGTTATAAATAAGCTTATATTCATGTGAATAAGCTGTATTAATAGGACTTTTTGTTGTTGATGCAGGCTAAATTAAGCTTGATGCATCACATATGATACTTTTTTGTTGCTAATGCAGGCTAAATTAAGCTTGATGCATCACATATGATACTTCATTTATTATAGTATATGACAGATATATAATATATGATATATGATAGTTGTATCATATATGATATTTCTGACAAACCATAAGAAACCAAACTTTATGACTAATTACACAAAATTAAGCTCTTTAAGCATGCATTCTATCATATATAATACTGTATATATGGTATTGTATTTAGATTGACAATAAAATTCAAAAGTGAATATGAATGGCTTTGGTAAGTATCAGCTAGCTTGGAGTTGAGAATCAAATATGTTTAGCAAGACTCAATATCGTATTCAAATATGTGTGTGACTTAATTTACCAGTTTTTATATACGTGAGTTATGAATAAGCTTTTATGTTAGTGTGAATAAGGTGTATTAATAAGCATTTTAATTAAGTTACTGATGTAAGCTGTAAGTTTAATGTATCATATATGATACTTTATTTATCATATATGATAGTTATATAATCTATTTTATATAATAAAATAAGGTTTTTTACAAGTCTTTAAAGCATAAGAATTAAATTCATAATTAAAACTTTTTCATTAACAATTCTAATGTACAATACCCTAATGCTACAAACAATTAAATTCATTGCCAAAAATAACTCCTTTAAGAAAATGTATTTTTGTAACTTTTGCTACAATACCTTTTGCTACGTATTAATCAAATTCATTACTACTAACGTCTGATTTAAAAAAGTTGTATTCAAAAAATTATTTATGGTATAGGCTGTTTTATGTATATATATGTCTATATATATAAAAAACAATGAAAGTCTTTGCGTATTATATATAAATCTATTTTCAGGATGAAAAAAAAAGTTTATTGTATTTTTTTTATGAAAATTTATTTTGCGTATATAAAAAATTAAAATAAAGTAAAAACAATTAAGCTCTAATGTACAACACCTTTAACTATAAACAATTAAAAACATATTAAAAACATTTCCTAAAATACTACAAAAAGTTTATAAAATAAAATAAAAATTAAATAAACTAGTTCTAGTTTAAGTAGTATACCTCACCTCAATAAAAGAAGTACTACACCCGTAATGTATACGATTGTCTCCAACGAAGAAGGACCCTTTGGAGTATAACCAGTTTGACCCGGCGGTTAAACCGGTTGAACCGGTGACCCGGTGAACCGGTGAACCGGTCATTTAACCGGGTCAACTAAAAACCGGGTTTTAAAACATTGCACATAACCGAAACATGTGGTAAACCGAATCGAAGCGAATCGAAATGAGCCTACTCGTCGTACCGGATTTTGAGAAATAACAAACCGCGCACGATCCGGTATTGTGATCCCGTACCGAAGCGATTCCCGTTTCACGTGACCATCACTTGCACTCTTGCCTTGGCCTTGTCACCAATTCATAGTTTTAGTTCTTCAAATCCCAACGTGATGCACGCTTTGAGTTGATATCAGTTCTTGAATGCACTTCAGTAAACATTTGACATGATTGTATGTATTCATTTTTTTTTAAAAGGTGATTGTATGTATTCATTTAACAGGACTGATAAAAAATTATTGGTCCCTATCGTGTAATATCAACACAAAACCGATAAACTGCAAATAAATGATTTGTACTTTTCAACGTCTAGTTTTTTATTCTGTATATCTATACCAAATAATTATACTCGATTGTTTGCGGAATAACAATCGAGATTGAATGACAAATATACACTCCTATTATTAGAAGAGGAAGATCTTAACAACTATACATTAAATGCGTTTCTTATGTGTGTTGATGCTTACCGTGTCTAGTTACCACTTTATAATATATACTAGGCCTCAACCCGTCCGATGGACGGTTTTCTCAACAATCTGAGTAAATTAGTAAACGTTGTTTTAGTGCCATTTCAAAATGCATAAAATTTGCGAGAGATTAATTTAAAAAGTTATCCGATCGGAATTTTTATGTTCTTTTTATGTTGATCGAACAGCTGCACAAAATTATGTGTATGTTCTTTTTATGTTCTTTTTCCAGCTTTCGTGCTATTCGATTGATCATCATTAGGAACAACCTTGCATTCGCACTTACAACATCCAGTGTAAACCCACCCTTCTTCATATTCAACAGAGGTTATCGTTGCCAAAACAATACATGAAGATATCTACAAAGATTAACATAATGAAACTTAGAAAATACACAATGTAGTGATATCCATATTATACTAATGAAGTACTAAAACACAAAACAGTGATGGGTAAAGAAGAAATACATGGTCAACATCCAAAAGTTGGTCAAGATTAACCAATTTAATGTTAGTGAATAAATAGGCCCAAGCCCGATTTGTGGGTTTAGGGCATTAGGGTTTTACCACTATATATGGTGGATGAATAATACATAATATCCATGGGGTTTACACATTCTAACATGATATCAGGCCATACCCCGGTCCTAACCCTAAAAATCCAACTGCCGATCAATTCAAAAAAAAAAAAAAAGAGTCCGATCTCTACAAAAACCCTTCATCTTGTCCGCTGCATACATGTTATCAACAAATTATCCTACTTTTAGTTATTATAAATGGGAGAATATATGTATCGCTAGAAGATGCAAAGGTTATAGGGTTGGACCTGTGGTGGGATCTTGCTATGAAGATTGTTTCAGACGTTATGAAAACAACAAGTTTGGCCTATTTTATATTCTTGTTTTAGTTTATTAAAAAAAACAAAGTTTTGTTTTTATTATTTGTGTTTTGATCTGCTTCTTCGATCTATCTTTTCTAAAGTTTTCAATCTATCGCTCAATTCTATAAAATAACTAAACTCTTTTGTTTCATCTTTTGTGTTGGTGATTTGTGCAAAGGTCACAAATCCACACGGTTGTCTATTTAGTGGAATGTTTGTGCAAAGGTCACAACCCACATATGACGTTTATGAAGAAGAATCAGAGGTTGTGGAAGGCTTTGTGGATTTGTGTTGATTTCGTTGAGTTTAGGAAGATAATCGAAAGTGCAAGACGTTATTAATGTTTTATTTTTCATGTTTTATTTTGTTTCTTTTCTAGTTTAGTACTCCAGTTCGAGCTTTCGCGATTTTACCGTTCGAACTGCGGGGGAGTGTTAGTGAATAAATAGGCCCAAGCTCGGTTTGTGGGTTCAGGGCATTAGGGTTTTACCACTATATATGGTGGATGAATAATACATAATATCCATGGGGTTTACACATTCTAACATTTAGATCCAGCAAAGAAATACTTATCCTCTGATGGCTCAGATGATTCAGTTGTCGGGGTTGAAACGTGAAGAGATGAAGTGTCATTACCAACGCGTTCATGAAGCCTGACCATATTAAAATAACAAATATTATATAAATTTATACCTGAGGATAATACACTTCATCAAATGTACATATATAATGGATTTACAGTGTAGCATAGTCATACCTTCATCTGAATTCAGCAATCTCAGGTATGTCATCATTGATAAAAAATCGGGTTGAGTAAAAAGTGTTTGAAACACTTATGGATCCTGATATAAGTAAAAAAAATAACAATTAGTTAAGGATATATAAAATCAAGACATAACAGTCTCAGAGGTTACATTTCATTTGAATTAAAATAACAGAATTAGTGTTGGTAAACGTTTGAAACACGTTGGATTTTTCATTTGGAAGATAAAAATAACAATTAGTTAAGGATATATAAAATCAAGACATAACAGTCTCAGAGGTTACATTTTATTTGAATTGAAATAATAGAATTAGTGTTGGTAAATGTTTGAAATACGTACCTTTGTACTTGCGGACACTTCCGAATTGAAGGATGCAAACTTTAATATGATCTGATGAAGCATCCATTTTGGTCCTAAAAGCATCGATCCACGCATCCTATAGTGTGCATTGTATTTTACGCCCCCTGTATGAAAAGATGTTGTAAATTAAAAGATATTGTGAAAGGACTTGTATGTACATACTATGAAAACTAATAAACGCATATAACTCACTCTAAATCTTCCAGCTCAACTACCATTCGTCTCATGGGTCTCCCTTTCCTTTGGCCATGAACAACATCACCAACAGCATCAACATACCCGATTACATTTGAAAATTCAATAGAGATATAAGTTACATGTTGCAAGTATGTGTAGGTTTAGTAAAAAAAATAGACACAAAACTCACCAAGAGCTTGTTCCTGCACAACTTTATCCTCAAGAAATTCTGTAAATGGCACAAAATCAAACCCATACTTAGATGGAAAAACCGAGTGGATAGACTTCACTTTTATTTTCCTGTGAAATTTGATCTTAAAAGCATGGTTTGCAACTCTGTATTCAGAGTTATTTTTTACAACATAGAAGTTGCTTAAATTAACGCTTCCACCCTCTTTTAGAAGAGAATCAAACTGAGAAACCATCTTGTTATTAATTGAGGCACTTATCCTTGATCCCTAGTAAACAGAAACATAAATATGCAAAAGTTACCATCATAAGAATAAATTGTAAGCTGGAAAAAAAGTATTAGCATTTTGTAAATGCTCACCTGTTGATCCATAAGAATCATGTCCATGTTAGCCAACGTGTCACCACCATAGTAATACCGCCGCCACAGACGAACAACCTTCGCATTGATTGAGAACCCATCGTTGATGGCGGTGATGTTGTTGATAAGAAAATATTGATTAACCATAGTTTGTGGGAAGAAAGTGATGATAAGACATTGCCTATGACAGCTATTTATAGATCACAAGGTAACTGCTACTATCATTTATTTTTTTCAAACGTGGGTTTGATCTACAGTTTCAGGTAACTGCTATTATCACTTCTTTTTTAAACAATCGTGTGTTTGATCAGCAGTTGTAGGTAACTGCTACCACACGACTTTATAGGAGATCATGGAACAGTTATTGACCTGGTATGTAACTTTGGAAAATATTCTTCCTGATTTCATGGTTCAATAACATTTATTGATTTTTAAACCTTACTTTAAGATAAAATAAAATGTTACTTTAAGATAAATTATAGGATATATATACATAAAATTATCTTGATTTAAAACTATCCACTATATCAATTAAGGCAGTTAATTTACATATTAAAAATGCCAACATTACAATTAAAATCAACATATTTTGAAGCTTAATAACAACCATAGAAATAAAATTTAAATAAAACTCATAACCTGGATATAAATGAATAACTTCATGGATTTGTAGATTAGCCAAGAATAGTGAAAATGGAGATATGATCATAAAAAGATGGTGTAGGATAGATGATTTTTTTATTACATTAATTGTTTGCTTAGGGAATAATGAGAGAGATATTGAATTATTTATATTATAGTGTTAGGTAAAAACACTAATATCAATATGATACGTGTTGATTTACATACTTAAAAAAATGACACAAAATGTTAGTTCAATGTTGGTTTCATGTACTGTATGGTCCAATATGTCAACTTTTTAGTATATTTATGAGCTATTGTTAAATTAGGAGATAGATTAATTTTAAATTTTATTTTGGTATATTTAAACAACATACCAATAACATGAGAAAATAGTTTATCTAAAATAACATTTGCATACGTTAATAAAAATGAATTATTTTTGTGGCAACATGTACATTGTGAATTTATCTTTAAAATAAACCTAATATTCATATAGTTATGAAATGTTGATAATCTTTTGTTTCTATTATCGTTAATTATAAATTTATAATTATTGAAATTATAATTGTTGCAAATACTTTCAAAAGTGTATCAATATTAGGCTCATTTCAAAGATAAAAAACAAATTTCATTTTGGTGAAAAAAACAAAAAATATTTGCATTATAATATATTAATTAACAAAAAATGTGATATAATGTTAATTGATGTGTAAATTAAATATGTAAATATTTAGATACTTAGGGATATAATGAACTTGTAACTTTAGAAATATTCTTCCTGATTTCATGGATTTATTTAAACCTTACTTTAAAATAAAACAATTACCAGAAAGTCAAAACATTGTTATTATAATAAATCAATTAAGACAGTTACAATTAAATACATAACATATATCACCCGATAATTTCGAAGTTTAATGTTAAGAACCATAAAAACTAATATAAACAAAAACTAAAACCTGGATATGAATCAACAGCTTTAAGGATCGTTGCAGCTTAGGTGAAATCTTGGAGTATGTTTTCTTTTATTCTCTTTTGTTAGGTAAGAAAATAAAACATTAATATTGGAGTACGTTCACAAGATAAGTGTTCTTCCCTAAGGCTACCCGCAACGCACCTGGATCTTCTCGGTCGAGTCTCGGTCGCGACCGAGTCGCTGCGTTGCGGCGATTCGGTCGCCGGTCTTGGTCGGGGGCAAATCGACCCTGGTCATGATCCAATTCAAATGTGCGTTTGGGTTTGTGTAAAAAAAAAACGGGGTTTGTTTGTGTAAAACCCGCCTTAAAAGTATACGAACATTAATTACGTACAACGTGCGTAACTATTTATTCAGATAATAAATAACAGCATTAATTCAAGTAATTACGAAAGTACTATTTATCCAGGAAATAAATAATTCACGACCAGTATTCAAGTATAATGAATTTCACATATTAATATTAACCTATAATAATAATAATATTATTTGTCCTATAAAATAACATCTATGCCTAATACTTGTTCTGTGGCAACTTAAAAGAAAATATATTTAATAATTGCCTAGTAAATAATTTATGGTTTGAATCAAATATTGCTTTGTTTTAGACATATTCTTGGCTAGTCGGTAAGAAAGAAGAATAATGGTTATTGTTTTCAAATAAAAGAAACGTGTAGTCAAGTGCATTTGTAAATGTCAAAGAGGTTATCCCTAAAAATCAGAATTTATGTTTACTCTCATTGATTATATAGATACAATATATATCATCTCATCACACAACCTTTGACTTATAAATCAAAACACTAATGCAACAATAAAATTAACCTTATACGACTCCATAATACTTTTGGATGAGCTTTGATGACTACGACATCCATCCATGAGTTTAAGTATCGATTCTTTATCGAGTCATGATTGGTGCGTCTGAGGTTAAGTTTGATGGAGAAGTTTCTTGCATCCGCTGGACGTTTGAGTTCGAGTTCATGTTCGATTTCATCTGATTAATGATCGTGTTCGGGGTTTTTTGTTTACACTCGTGTTCGTTTTTTATGTCGAACTTTCTCGTTTAGATCTGAGGTAATTTTTATGCCATATTCGCTTGATAATAAAATGTTATACATAAGTATAATAATAGTGTGAGGTTCACGCTAGGATCATGCTACCTTAAATTGAAAATCGAAATCGCCAATAGTAGTATAGGAACTTGATTTAAGTTGTTTTAAAAATTAATAAAATCCATGGGTAAACGTATATCACATGGCAAACTGATTATACAACATGAATACTTCTTATATCAAACTAAGCCATAACAGTAATGAATCAATGTCGAGTCAGCAAAATAAAAAAAAGTGCATGTGTTCAACGCAAGGTTTATGTAATTCTTGATTGTAACATTTAAGTAATGATTAATCCATGTAGAATATTGGCGAAAAAAAATAGTTTGGACTTTGAGTAACTATCGCGGCTAATTAAGGTACGGATATTCCTATCTCTCTACTATTATTTGTCTCCTTCATTTTGATTAATCGTACGGATTTTCTGTCCTTTCAGTAAGGACTTCCTTTCTATGCATGATTAGGATTCTCCGTCTGCAGCCAAATGTTTTCCCCAGTATATGTTTAAACTTATCAGTAATCATGTTAAGAATTAAATAAATTGCCTGAGCATTATATACAAGCATGGTTAGTTTATGTACTAGTTACGGAGGTACCGTAACCACGACACTAGAGGCACTGGTGTCGTGACTCACATGCAGGAGAGTGATATCCTGCATCGTCCCACTCAGCTCAGCTTGGCCATTTTATCAGTATTATTAGTGGGGCGTATGCATGCATCCTAGGCTTATCAGTTTACAAGTTATCAGGGTGAATGTGGTGTGTGCTCTACATCCTTCACATTGGAGCTGATCCCTCCACCCAGCATAGTATTTAGAGGTCACCCCTCTACAGTTATTTAGAGGTCACCCCTCTACAGCATGACGAGGTCACCCCTCCAGTTATTCATGCACAGTTGTTATAGCACATGACCTATATAAGCTCTGGCAATTAAAATACAGTAAATGCATGTTTTCAGATTTAACAGATAACAGTTCAGCTTTATTATTTATAAATCAGACCTTACAGATTATACACAGATTTCCGCTGCAACATTACTTATCAGTCTTACAGCTCCAGTATTTTATCATCTGTTTCATTTCAGTAGTTCCTTATCATGCTTTATATCTGTTCACTGAGCGTTATGCTCAGCCGTAGTTCTTTCATGTTCTAACGACAGGTACACCAGGACGCTTTTAGGATTCTAAGAGTATGTGCATTGGGTGGAAGCTATTCAGACTTCTTACTTTATGCAGTTCTTACATTATTTCTGCTTATCTGGATATTGTTTAGTCCATTCTTTCAGTATTTTATTTTTCATGTTTTGGGCTTATGTTTGGATTGCCGATGTTTGATTCCGGTATTTCCTTTATGGTCAGTTAATGTTTTAGGACATTTACCTTATACTTTGATGACACGCCATAAATACACGTAACGGTCCACTTATCCAAGTGGGGTGTTACAATTATGGTATCAGAGCGCAAGGTTCGACCTGTAGGCTCTAAAACTTGACCTGTGACTAGTGGGTAGTCACCAAGAACTTCCCAGATTTTGGCGTTGTTATCTTTCATGTTTCTCGTGCATGTATCAGTCATTTTTCTTCAGTTATCAGTCAGATTTCTTAAATTTTGACTAAGTAAAAGGTTGGTACAGGACTGGCCATACTTAGTCGCATGTGCTTTTCTTCGAATTTTGTTTTGGTGAACCGACCCATAGGCGTTCACCCTTGGCCGTTCAGATTTTGTATTGATGAACTGAACCTAGGCATTCATCCTTATTCATGTCAGATTCATGTTGTCAGTCAAGTAATTCTTGGTGAACCAGCCATAAACGTTCACCATTGTTCAGGTCAAATTTCATGCTATTTAGTCGAAGGTTGTTTTGTGAACCGACTCATAGTTGTTCACCTTTGTCATATCAGGACATTTCATAAATTTAGGCAAGTATGGGCTGGACTATAGCCAACCATATTTAGTCCCAGATTATGAATTTCTATACATGACAGTTCTCAGAAATTTTTGACAAGCATGGATCGAACCAAAATCGCCCATACTTAGTCGTATGTTTTGTTCCTTGAATTTTGTGGATTGAACCATAGCCACCCACACGAGTTGATGTTAAACCTCAGTTGATTTTCTTTTATGTTCTAGTAACAGTCAAATTTTCATATCCTCATGTTGATGTCGTCTTCAGGTTTGATTCAGTTCATGTCTCCTTACGAGGATTATGTTTTCAGCAAAGTAATGATGTTCTCATACACAAGAATTTCAGTAAAACCCATTTTCATGATAAATCAGGATTGGTCTTCGTTAATCATGCTTCATCCTGACCACTGTTGGGACTTCGATTATATCATACTTTCAGTCTTGATATAACTAGCAGTAAGTCGACGCAGGAATTACAGGCTATCATGTTACTTATTTCAGACCAGTTTACTACCGTTTAAATCAATTTATTTCCTAGATCATGTCAGACAAGCGACACCAATATCGACCATCCAATAAAATTCCCACCAATGCCATGAACAGTAGTCTATATGGACCCTCTGTATAGTGCCTCAGTTATACTCCTTGTATAGTGATACATGTGTACTCCACGTACAATGTCTCGATATGCTTCATGTGCAATATTCATTTTGTACTTCATGTACAGTAGTCCAGGTGTACACCAGGTACCCTACTCCATGGATATTGCTAATCGATCCTCAATCATCTCGGGCGTTTCCACTTGTCGATATTTTACCAGGTGCTGATGCTGCTCGTGAGTTGAAGATTTTACCAGATGCTGATGCTGCGAACACTTTGAAGACCTCAAAATTGCTGATGCTGCCGATACTTTGGAGATTTCTCAAGATGCTGATGCTGATGCTGTTATACTATAAAGACACCGCAGAGCAAGGACGAAAACTATAAATTTGAACTTTATGTCAAGACAAAATTTCAACCATCAGACACTACCATTCCATTACATACTTTTACTTTCTCAGCTAGATGTCACACTTCACTCAACTAACCGTTCATTCAGAAGAGTGGGAACCGGAACCCAGCCGGCCACTCAGCAGAATAGTTACGTGAATCACGGTCATGATAATGACCGTCATAAAGTGACAGACAAAGCAGTAGTGACAACCAGCGTACTTATAATTAATCAGTCAGTAACCATCGGAACTTCGACACGGACGTAACCAGAAATACAAGAGGTCAGTAGTCTAACCGGTCCGCCAATCCTAGCAGTTACCAAAAATTTTCCGCCATGTCCAGGTTCATCCATTAAAATAAATGTCCAGACAACAGTCAAGACACAGTTCTCAAGTATCGTTTCAGAAGACACTAGGACATCAGTCACGATACACATCATACGAATATCTTCTCAGAGTACGATTTAGAACTCCTAACTCCAGTATGTTTCTAAGCGAGACCCTCAGTAATTCAGGGTACCTTTCAGGAAGGGGTATACCCGTTCTATTATGCCACGCATGAACCAGATCATTTGAAAATTTTAGTCACCACCACTAGAGTATGATTCAGCTTAAACACGCAGTATTCACTCTGTGAGGTTACAGACGAACACATTCAGTGAAAAGTCGCCATGTTCACTTCACGTATTCCTATGTCAGCTTTATCTTAAATCAGGTAGTCCCCTACCTCTCAGCCAGAAAGGACTCAACAGTATCACCGTGTTTATTAAAGCGTTATTTTCAGTTAACGACGAGATCCGTCTTACTGAATCCCAAATATATTCATTTTACTTCTGCCAGAAAATCAGTATAAATTGTTTCAACTTTACAAGCAAGTGAATTATTATCTTATAGCTGCGAAGACTTATAGTCACAATTTATGATATAAATTCCGTAATTCCTTAAATTCATGATCAACAGATTATCCTAAAGTATCCTAATGTAATTCCGGAAGGTTTTCCAGAAATTCCTTCTTAACCACAAGACAAGGTTTAACATAGATCTTGTCTCAAGTACAGAACCTATTTTCAGAACTCTTTATCGCAGGGCTTCAACTGAGTTTAAAAGAGTTGTAACATTGTTGCATGAATTACAGAATGAGGCTTTATTCGCCCTAACGCACCACCAGGAAGTGCACCGTTTATGTCTATCAGTAAGAAGGCCGGTATCATGAGATCATGTATCGACCACTAAATTTTTTGACAAGATCACCATTCTTAATCAACGTTCATTCCGTAAATAGCAGGTTTATCTGATCTGTTACGATGTCTTAAACATTTTCTAGAACAATTTCCGATCATGCTACCATCAATGGTGAGAGAAAGAACATGATGTTTTCCAGACTGATGTTGCACATATTACAGTCTCTCTAAAGATTTTGATTTTTTTTTATACTTTTGAACTCCCTGATGCTCCTGCTATATTATGAAATTTATGAATAAATTTTTCCCAGAATTCTCAAACAAAATTGTCAGTATATTCATTGATCACATTCTACTCTACTAAATCCTAAAGAAGAATGCGAGAATTATTTTCTCACTGCCATGCAGATTCTTCGATAGGAGAAAATTATATACACAGCTTCCCAGATGTGAGTTCCAGATGAACAAGGTGGCATTTCTAAGCCACCCTATTTCAGCAGGAAAAATTGCAGACAATCCTGCGAAGGTGAAGGCCATCACCAAATGGTCAAGACCGACGTCGGTGACAAACATACAAAATTTCTAGAACTCAGAAAACTACTACCACAGAAATTCCTGACAGTTCTTATGATTAGCCTTCCATGGCTAAGCTTACGCATAAAGGAGAGGACCTACACTAAAATTTTGTATCATATAAGATTCTACGCTAGGAGAGATCTATTTTACCAAGACTCAAAATTTCTTCATGACTATTCACCCAGATTCCACCAGAATGTACCATAAACACAGGCAGAATTTTGATAGAAACAGTATAACACAATTGATGCAGCTATGATCATATCTGGATGCCTGACATACCTCAGGTTCAAGATACAACGCCGTCATGTTAGTGAGTTACTACAATCCTTAGAAATTCTGAGCAGAAATGATACGAAATTCCATGAAATTGTTATCAGTTACCGCAGACTCAGAAAAAGTATAATACTATCTAAATCATAGTCGACCATGTAATCAGCCTATGCGTTTTCTTTCATCCGAAAGGACTACGGAGTAGTGGACCTGCAGAGAATTCAGCAGTAAATGGTACGATTTCAAGGTATTCCATCAACAATCTTGTCAGATAAAAAAAATTAGCGTTCGCGAAATCGCACTCACGTTCATGTTCACGATCATGTGTAGTTCACATTCACGTTCACGTTTATTTTCACTTTCACGTCTATGTCTTATTCACAGTATGATACTGTCTCAGTTCATCTTATGATTTAAGTTCACGATTCGCATTCATGACATTGTTCATGTTCAGGTTCGTGTTCCATCTCCGTGGATACATTCCAGGTCTGGTACCGGAGTTGGTCACAGAAAGCTTAAGAAACCAGACTCAAGTTAGCACAGCTTTTCCATACTCAGGCAGACGTTTCACGTCTCAAGCTGTATCGTTTGGCATTCCTTTCCCAGTCAGTATGTGTTCATGATATGTCCTAGCATCACGTTCACAAAATATTCATGTATTATTGTGCACAATATATTCCATGCCCAGCATTCCTCATATAACCGTGAATCACTTTCACAATTACTCACGTAGCACGTTCAAAATAGTTCACGTAGTTCGTCCCTATATGTTTTCAACAGCTTGCTCAGAGATATAAATGTTATCCTCTCAGGATATTGTACGTACCGTTTCATGCATACTACATGCTATAGCATATTTCATTCTATCAGATTCAGAAAATCCATCTTAAGTATGCAGCCAGAAACTATTTCAGCAGTTATCAGGACAGGGTCATCAGGACCAAGATTTTCTTTGTGTTTAGACCTTTGAAGGAGTAGTTTCGAGCGGGAAGCCACTCGGAACTGAGGAGTCCATCCGGACCTCTCATTCCTTTTCCTTTAATAAAACCAGCTAAGTCCTTTCAGTCATGTCATGTTCCATGTTCTCTTCGGCCATGTCACGTTACATGATCATTTCAGTCATGTCAGGTCTAAACCTATCAGCGACATTATGTCTTAATTATAAGACAAATTATCCTTCAGCCTATTTGTCTTTTCAGTTTGCGTGTTCTTTCAGTGCTTATAACTTCATCAGCTTATTATCTTTAATTCGAGGACGAATTTCTCCTTTTTAGAGGGGGAAAATTTGTAAGACACGGTATATGTATCTTTAATTCGGGGACGAATTATTTTTTTTAAGAGGGGAAGAATTGTAAAACCCGCCTTAAAAGTATACGAACATTAATTACGTACAACGTGCGTAACTATTTATTCAGATAATAAATAACAGCATTAATTCAAGTAATTACGAAAGTACTATTTATCCAGGAAATAAATAATTCACGACCAGTATTCAAGTATAATGAATTTCACATATTAATATTAACCTATAATAATAATAATGTTATTTGTCCTATAAAATAACATCTATGCCTAATACTTGTTCTGTGGCAACTTAAAAGAAAATATATTTAATAATTGCCTAGTAAATAATTTATGGTTTGAATCAAATATTGCTTTGTTTTAGACATATTCTTGGCTAGTCGGTAAGAAAGAAGAATAATGGTTATTGTTTTCAAATAAAAGAAACGTGTAGTCAAGTGCATTTGTAAATGTCAAAGAGGTTATCCCTAAAAATCAGAATTTATGTTTACTCTCATTGATTATATAGATACAATATATATCATCTCATCACACAACCTTTGACTTATAAATCAAAACACTAATGCAACAATAAAATTAACCTTATACGACTCCATAATACTTTTGGATGAGCTTTGATGACTACGACATCCATCCATGAGTTTAAGTATCGATTCTTTATCGAGTCATGATTGGTGCGTCTGAGGTTAAGTTTGATGGAGAAGTTTCTTGCATCCGCTGGACGTTTGAGTTCGAGTTCATGTTCGATTTCATCTGATTAATGATCGTGTTCGGGGTTTTTTGTTTACACTCGTGTTCGTTTTTTATGTCGAACTTTCTCGTTTAGATCTGAGGTAATTTTTATGCCATATTCGCTTGATAATAAAATGTTATACATAAGTATAATAATAGTGTGAGGTTCACGCTAGGATCATGCTACCTTAAATTGAAAATCGAAATCGCCAATAGTAGTATAGGAACTTGATTTAAGTTGTTTTAAAAATTAATAAAATCCATGGGTAAACGTATATCACATGGCAAACTGATTATACAACATGAATACTTCTTATATCAAACTAAGCCATAACAGTAATGAATCAATGTCGAGTCAGCAAAATAAAAAAAAAGTGCATGTGTTCAACGCAAGGTTTATGTAATTCTTGATTGTAACATTTAAGTAATGATTAATCCATGTAGAATATTGGCGAAAAAAAATAGTTTGGACTTCGAGTAACTATCGCGGCTAATTAAGGTACGGATATTCCTATCTCTCTACTATTATTTGTCTCCTTCATTTTGATTAATCGTACGGATTTTCTGTCTTTTCAGTAAGGACTTCCTTTCTATGCATGATTAGGATTCTCCGTCTGCAGCCAAATGTTTTCCCCAGTATATGTTTAAACTTATCAGTAATCATGTTAAGAATTAAATAAATTGCCTGAGCATTATATACAAGCATGGTTAGTTTATGTACTAGTTACGGAGGTACCGTAACCACGACACTAGAGGCACTGGTGTCGTGACTCACATGCAGGAGAGTGATATCCTGCATCGTCCCACTCAGCTCAGCTTGGCCATTTTATCAGTATTATTAGTGGGGCGTATGCATGCATCCTAGGCTTATCAGTTTACAATTTATCAGGGTGAATGTGGTGTGTGCTCTACATCCTTCACATTGGAGCTGATCCCTCCACCCAGCATAGTATTTAGAGGTCACCCCTCTACAGTTATTTAGAGGTCACCCCTCTACAGCATGACGAGGTCACCCCTCCAGTTATTCATGCACAGTTGTTATAGCACATGACCTATATAAGCTCTGGCAATTAAAATACAGTAAATGCATGTTTTCAGATTTAACAGATAACAGTTCAGCTTTATTATTTATAAATCAGACCTTACAGATTATACACAGATTTCCGCTGCAACATTACTTATCAGTCTTACAGCTCCAGTATTTTATCATCTGTTTCATTTCAGTAGTTTCTTATCATGCTTTATATCTGTTCACTGAGCGTTATGCTCAGCCGTAGTTCTTTCATGTTCTAACGACAGGTACACCAGGACGCTTTTAGGATTCTAAGAGTATGTGCATTGGGTGGAAGCTATTCAGACTTCTTACTTTATGCAGTTCTTACATTATTTCTGCTTATCTGGATATTGTTTAGTCCATTCTTTCAGTATTTTATTTTTCATGTTTTGGGCTTATGTTTGGATTGCCGATGTTTGATTCCTGTATTTCCTTTATGGTCAGTTAATGTTTTAGGACATTTACCTTATGCTTTGATGACACGCCATAAATACACGTAACGGTCCACTTATCCAAGTGGGGTGTTACAGTTTGTGTTTAAAAAAAATTTAATATAAAATTTATACTATATACAGTAAAAAGAAATGTAAAAATCTTGTATTCGAAAGTTAAAAATTTATTCAATACTAATAAAACTTGAAAATACTGAAATACAATAGGAAATGCAATACGATACTAAAAATTAAATTACATAATACGATTAGTCAGTTCCCGGATCCGAATCCGATAACCGACCACAAGGAAACTCCCAACGCAATGTTTCTTCTTCATCTTCTTCCGCCAAAATTTGCGCCTCCAGCTCCATTCTTTCCCTTTCTTTTTCTTCCTGAGTTTGTCTCAACACTTTTTGATCTAGGTATTCTTGATACACCTCATTGTCAGTCATTCTGCCATCTGTGTCGTTTGGAATTGGAAAGGGTAGATCGGGCGACTCATTTCTTCTTCGGTGTTGTTGCGACGAAGGACCGATATGAGTTGTTTGATATCGGGACGAAGAACCAAAGTTATTCAACCATTTAGTATTTTCTTTAATTCTAGCCTCCAATTTTGTCGACTTTCTACACAAAGATCTCCGGAGGCTGAAATCCAAATCAGCTTGCTTACTAAGATACGTGTCGATAAACTGACGCTCCTGTGGTGAGAGATCACGGCATTTCTTACATGCCGAGCTCAATTCCGTATTCTCTTCGGACGCAGCATCGAAATCATCACCTAACTTCGTAAGCTCCTCGTAACGGCGTTGTTGTTGAATTATTTGTCTTTTAATTATAGCCTTAATCTCGGCTTCGGTATGTGCGAATGAGCATGTCATTTTTGATTTCTGAATGTGTGTGTGAAAAAACAGAGTTGTGTGTGAAAAAACTGTGTGTGAAAATGTGGTATTTATAAAGAGCAAATAATGATTTAAAAAAAAAAAAATTTTTTTACTAGGTCGCCGGGTTGTGGCAAATAGGTCGCACTAGGTCGCCGGCCGAAAAAACTAGGTCACGACCTTCATGCGTTGTGGGTAGCCTAAGTTAGCAAAAATATGATATTTGACTAAATGGTCTCCACCACATGTAAAGTATTTGAATGTGTGTAACTTGTCAGCTTTTAATATGGTATAGTCCATCTATATTGAATTTTATTTGACATATTTAACCAACGTTTAAATAACATGAAAAAAATAGTTTTTTTAAAATAATTTTTGCATACGTTAATAAAAAGAAATTATTATTTCGGTAACATGTACATTTTGATTTTATCTTCAAAATAAGCCTAATATTCATATATTTTTGAAATGTTAATAATCTTTTATTCCTATTATCATTAACTATAAATTTATAATCATTAAAATGATAATTATTGCAAATACTTTTAAAAGTATATCAATATTAGGCTCATTTCGAAGATAAAAAACCAAACTTTACGATGGTAAAAAAAAAACAAAAAATATTTGTATTATCATATATCAATTAACAAAAAATATGATAGAGTGTTAATTTGATGTCTAAATTAAATACGTAAATATTTAGATAGTTAGGGATATAATGGTAATTTGTGGTATGACATCTACTTCTTTTTATTTCATTCACACAATCGGTAATTCCTCCTGTGATGCCACGTTGGATTTTTCAATATTTTACATGTCTAGAATTGTGCCACGTATGGTAATATTATTTTGATTTAATTAGGAGATAGATACTAAATGATGCATAATGACGAAAATTGATTAGCAGTAGATAGTTAATGATATTCGGTGGTCGAATTATATTTCCATTTTGATTTTTACGTCATGGACCCTTTACAAATCGTTTTAGCCATTGCTTGATAATTGATATATACTGTATCATATTAATTCTCAATTGTAATTATGAGGTTGCATAGTTTGTTCTTATTTCTGTATATCATAGCTCACATATATTGTTTTTGAGGCGCATCTTTAGTCTTATGCGACCATTCATATCAATAGGCTCTCAAATACAGTCTTACTTACGGCTACCTGCTCCACTTTTGTTATCCGCCAGTCCGCCACCTTTGATCCTTTTTAACGATTTCTTATTTGACTTTACCACAGCTTGTGAACACACTGCTAAAGTAATTGATGGAAAACAAATTGCGGAGGATATTACATCATGTTTGTGTCATATTGTTCCTCTTTCTTGTGCCTCTGGCTCCACCACTGGTGGTATGCAGTCCACCTTGTATCGAAGAGCCTGTTACAGATGTTCAAATTTTGTTAGGGTGCTGTTTAAACTGTTCTTATAAGAAGGAAAATCATATTAATAAGTAATAACATAAAACGAATTTGAAATACCAAAAGAGCCAATGTAAAATTCACTAAATCTTTTATTAATTTGCGCCAACCTTTTTAAAGAATGTTGAATGTGAATTGTCCCAAATAAGTGTGTAGTTGCCAGCCATTATTGTGCAGAAGTTGCCCTGCATAGTAATTAAAGTTGTGAGTATATGAAATCCTTCAAATGCTCTAAAATGAACTAAAAAAGTTAAACCTGCAACAATAAGATTACTTACTTGGTCAGAATCAAAACGCCGGTAAGGCAAGATCAGCTATGTAACATGAGCACGTCAAAAAACCCATATTAAAAACTAAATAAGCAACACCTCCAGAAAGTTTAATAAGTAAAATATCCGCACACTCAGTGAAATACAAATGGGAGTGAATCTCAAATAAGGTTGATACTTCCATAGCATTAGCCATATAATGGTACGGAAACTGCAAGTTGATGAATCTCAAATAAGGTTAATACTTCTATAGCTGAACTTACTGTTTTTTGTCCCAACGAATTCGTATACTCTATGCTGAATCCAATGTCCTGTGCAAAAAAGACACAATATTTACAAATCGTCAGATCCATAAGCAAGCAATTTAGAGGCAGAAGGCCTATAGTGCTTTCAACTAAAACGTCTAAGAATATTATAGGCATGTACCATGCTAATTCTTCCTTGTGCTACAGAGAAATCCCAAGCAATGTATGAATTCACGGACTCGACCTCCAATGAAACCTATCCCGAAAGAACATATAGAAAGTCATATAGTATTATAAACAGTATGGTGTCCAGTAGAATTTCACATAAACAATATTCAAAAGACCAAAGTACCACAATGTTTCCACAGTTCGAATGATTTCAGTAAAACTTATATAATTCACAGTTTTACTTCGTGTGATAGAAAAAAGTTGGTATGTGTAGTTTAACAAAGATAATAGTCATTTCCAACTTATGTATGTAACGGTAATTAATCAAAGTTAGTTCTCGGAGTGAATATTAGCTATGGAAGTATGGAAAAAATGAAAATATATGCCCCATTGCATCAACGAAAGATACTAGATACCTCATAAGTTGTCCCAGCAGGAATATTTGTGTCTTTATAGTCATCAATTCTACTGCAAAGAGAATAAAAAAGGTATGTAACATATACCATATTAAGCAATGTTCCATCAAATGATGAGACGAGGTGAAAGAACTTCTACACGGAAATGTTGGTACTTACTTAGCTTCTATCGTACCCGCTTCCTCAGCTGTAACAAAGAAAGGAGAATTTGCAAACACCTCCCTATGGATGAAACATATATAATAGTGTCAATGCATACCACTATACCACTTAGCCAAAAGTCCATCAATAAAGAGATATTTCATATTTACAAAGAATATATGGTTCTAGCACTGGCAAGGGAATATGTAAAGAGCTGCTTGTTGACTTAAATTCTAATAAACTCGACTTTTATTTGATTTCTCTGAACAAAGGAAAGAGTAATCTTGAATTGTAGTTGATGACTGATTAGTCTGATAGGCTTGCGACAATAAAAAATATGCAACAAGAAGCTTCAGAATTCAGATGAATAGTACAAGGAAAAGCCACATCTTTTATCAGCAAACGAAAACGTAATCCAAATAAATAAACCATTGGTAATTGGAAATGGAATCAGTACCCAATGAAACTGAGGAATCTTTCCAACTCAGATGCGTAGACATTAACTGCTTCTTCCAGGATAGATAGTTGATGCTTCTGTCTGCTCGTAATCAACCAACATAGAAAATCAGAACAATTTGACTTATAAACAAAAGATGATTACCGAAAATAAAAGCACCAAAATGCTTAGGCTATAAAGAAAATGAATACTCACAATTTAACATCTTCATAACGCCACCATGACAAAGAAAGAAAAAGGTGAATATTGAGCACCATTTTTGTAAGGGCATACATAGGTGGTCCATACCGATGCCGCTGTTCCTCCATAGGCCTAAATATATAAGGATATTTAGCTTAGCCTAGAACAAGTCATCCTTTGGTACGAGGACAAAAAAAAATAACTCAGCCAAAATCGAATAGTTAAAATTTTGTGAAACATAAATTACCCTTGATCATCATTTATCTGCCGAACAAAATCCAATAAAACCTGCAGCAAGTAAGATTGTAAGTCATACATGTGCATACGGATATATCTACACTAATATACTTCAATGAGCGACACGGCAGACACACTCAACAGATTTAGAACCATAATGCATCAAATTAACTACAAATTGAGCATCAAGCAAACTATAAGCACAGAGTTGTGAAATGTAGGCCCTTTAGATAGCCAATCACATACCTGCGGCACACCTACTAAGTATTTCACAACGGTCTTATAGACACCTGCAGCAGAACCAAGCTGAGCTAATTGTTTTCTCCTGGACAAAATTTTGTATCAGGAAAAACAAGACCAGAAACCAGATGATACGAACCGAATCGATAATGAGATAAAAATGATTGATAAATAACAAAGATAGAGTAACCAATGTTCGAGAGTTCGAATAAGCTCTCCAAATAATGATATTAAATCACTAATCTATCAATATTATTCCGCACCCAGAAATTACAACCCTAATACCCTATTTGTAGATTTCCAAACAATGCTCCATTCCTAATAAAACTCTATTTCCTCATCATTATCTATTAAGACTCGAACTCACCGTCCCATAATTATTGTCCATGTTTGATTTTCTGAGTCTTTCTTTGTCGATTTTTACCTTAAATATTTTTGTTTATACTATTTAATATTTGATGCATAATATATGAATGGATTGTATTTTAAGTGTATTTTTCATTGTTATATTTTTTATTAAGTATTATACACCACTAACAAAAATTATTTAAAGTCAAAGTTAACAAAGAAAGACTCAAAAAGTCAAAAGTGGATAAAAATTATGTAATAGTAGTATCAAATACGATAATAATAATAATCTGATTCATATCCTATCGGCTGGGTGGATAGAAACAGAGTACCATCTTTTACATATTGCCCAAGAACATAAACCAAGAGTCTTACCGCTCCATTTGCTGTTGCCATAGCAGTGCATATCGATCACGTATGCTTCCACCAGAGTTGACTAAAGCATCTACTTCAGCTTTCTTATTCTTCTCTGAGCGTTCTCTTTGTTGTCTAATTAGTGTACCTCGAAAGTCTTGGGGCATATACGTCATAACTGCATATGCATCCACAACCATCTTGTCTTAAAGAAACATATAAACATTAAGAATCGGCTTGAATGACTATTCTTATAAGCAGTTTGACAAAGGTAATGACTTTTCTTTAAGCAAAGTGGATAATTATTCCATGATAATAATTTCTGGATCGTGTAGACGTGTAGTAATATATTGTTTCTCCAATCAGGGTAATCTGACTATAGTTGTGAAAGATCATATATTAAAAAATCTCATCTCTTAAAGCGTACAAAAAAAGGTTAATATGTTCATGTTTAAAAGTAAAGGAGTGACTCAACTTGTATAGTCTAATTAAATTGTGATAAATTGAATCATCAGAAATCCTAGCTACTTCTTCATATCAAGCAAACAAATCAGGTAAAACATCTCTTTCTGATCCGTGATGTTAAAATTTCACATTAGTGTATTAGCTTTTATTTCATAGAATTTTGTAGCAGAGTGTTATGATAGTATATTTGATAGGGCTATTCTTAATCTAAGGTCTAAGAACCAAATCACGTGATCTATCACATCTTTAGTAATTGAAAAACAAATGACCCTGTTATCTCGGATTAACCTGTGTTGAACACATTTTCTGAACTCTTGGACTGGAAGGACTCCACAAGCTTTAATATTCCTTGACATTTTTCTTTTAGCTGTCTAAGAAGGGGCGCAAGTTCTACATCTTCCGGTGTGGACTGTTCTTGAACCTGCACACAAAAATGAGAGGGGTCATTTGAGTCTCTGCGTTGATTGAAACTAAACTTTCAAATAATGTTGGAAGCCAAATGTAACATGACCTAGCCTAAGTTTGTGTAGAACTTTTCCGACTAAAGAACATTGAAACCAAAGACAGTCTAAACTTATAGTCGAACTTTCTGAAGTGAAATATTTTGCTTCTCACCGGTTTTGGCCAATGCGAGGTTTCCAGCAAGAAAATGATTTCTTCAATCTGCTCTCGGTGTTTCCACATATTCTCGTCAATTTTATGAGGCGGTTGTGACTCCACTTCTTTTAGCAAACATCTTTTTTCTGAGTCATATATATCAATGTACACTATTATTCTCACAAAATGATCAATGAATATCAAAGTCAAAGATGGCTGTAATTATTACTGTACAACTATAGTTACAGAGTTAGCATTTGAGAGCATTTAAGAACAACTAGCGGCAAGCGACTACCAGTTTAAATAACATGCTATGTTTATCAAACACTTTATTTAACAAACAACTACTGCTTACTGCTTATTGTTTATTGTTTTTGCTCATACAACTGCTGTTTACTGCTACGTGTTGCCAAACATAGCCTAAGTCATTAGTTAAACAGTGTAGAATACGCAATATCTTCTAAATATCATCGTATGCCTCCATGCATATCTTACATATATCATGCCATCTATCAAATCTACAGTATCAACAATATATATTCCATGCACATTATATATAGCTAGCACACACAAATCCATACACGCTATAAACGTATAAATGTATAATTTACAGGTAAAAAAATGATAATAATCCATTTACATTATAGAAGTGACAATGGTAATAATCCAGGTAAATACAATATATATGCTACAATAACTTTAAGCAAGCTAATAAGAACGTAGTGTTGTGTGAATGAATTAACCTTGTGTAATCGGGAGAGAAGTGTGACGAAGAGTGTTTGACAAGTTGTACAGTTCATAGGAAATGCGAGACACATCATCAGAAAGGGGAGGGAAATGGTGTTTATCATAGTAGGAAGAGAGAAAAGCTCTTGTTATGGGAACCAAACCACCACCTCCCATGTTTGTTTATTTTAAACGATGTTCTGCATTCACTTTTATTGATTACTCCCAAAAAGAATAAGAAAGAAAGCAAGGAAGGAAGGAAGGTATATTGAATGTTAGTTCATGAGTCATTCTAAAGTAATACGCAAAAAAAGAGAATATCCTAATCTCGGACAAGAACATTCTACTTCCATTTCCACTTGCGAGTGGGTTGCTTCCACTTTAAATATACACATTATTAATCGGGACAATTACATAGATCCCCATTAAAACACTATTAATCCATATTTCCCCATCAAAACTTCAAAATAACAAATATACCCAATTTTACAATTTTTTTTTTAAAACAGCTCAATCTCACTGAAATCCGACCCCCGAGTTATACCATCCATAACGAGCAGGCCCCAGGACCCGAACCACTAGGGGAAACCCCTAGAACTCACGGCTTCGCACTAAAGAGGAAAATCATGGATTTTTGTCTCTTGCAAGACTTGAACCCATGACCAAACCCCCTCCCTAAGCTCCAAGAGGAACTCAGGTGGCCAACTGCTCTAGAGCAGTTGGTTTACCCAATTTAACATATAATTAATCTCCCGTATTTACCAATCTTATTCAAATTTATTTAAATGATGACATTTATGCTATTGGTTTTTGCTAAAACCAAAAACCAAACCACAGACATTGATTTTTGTATATCGCAAACCATTTGATTTTAATTTTTTTGTTTTTTTTCATTGTAACGGTTCGATTTTTATTTTTATTTTGGTTTTTTTTTCTCTTTTCATTTTACGCATTGGGTTTCTTATATACAAAAAAACTGCATCAATAGTCAATTACTTTCGACAAAAATTAAACTCATCATAATTAGAAGTTGCAACCAACAATAATAGATTCAATCAGTTACATACACTATAATAATAAAAACATTTGCTACCATCAAATTATGTAAAACCAAAAGTTATAATAAAAACGCTTATATTGCAATCACAAATCTAACAAAATAAGGTAAAAAAACATAATCAATTATTTTAATATATTTTACATATGTGAATACTTAAACAAAAAGAAAACTACTAAACATATTAGAAATATCACATATATAATTATTTAAAAATATAAAAATATATTAATTATGTAGACCTAAGTGGGTTGGGTGGTTTGTTGAGAATTATTTGTTAAGTACCAAGTACCGTTAGTTATGTACTAAGTACCGCTAGTATAAGCAAATACTGTTAGTGTTGACGCAGTACATGCAAGTACCGTTAGGCTTAATGTTAAGTACTTCTAGTTTGATAAGTACGATTATACCTTATGTAAAGATATGTTATAGTTATAATAAGAGTATATCGTGTGTGATATATGTTGATCCCTTTGAATAGATCGCGATCCTGTCAAGGATTGTACAATAGCTTGCAACCAAACTAGAGTACGTGAAATACTTTTACTCAATCTAAATAAGTTATGCGGAATATGACTTATATAAGCAAATAAGAATAGAGAATTCTACTAACTATTCGATTATTATTAATCGTAAAACTTGTGGAGGTACAATAAACTCATTGTACCTATGTCCTTTTTATAATGTAAGGAACCCTAGAATATTCTATTAGGATATGTATAACACACACGATATACTCCCATTATAACTAGAACATATCTTTACTAAAGATATAACAATCCTTATCTATCTAGCAGTACTTAACACCAAGCCTAACGGTACTTAACATGTATCGCGCGCACTCTAACAGTACTTGTTATCCTAACGGTACTTGGTAATACACTAACGGTACTTGGTACTTATACAATAATTCCCAACAATATACGTATCCAAATAGAATATTCTAGAGTTCCTTGCAACTATAAAAGGAACATAGGGTCGTTGAGTTTATTGTACCTCAACACAGTTTTAACGATTAATAGAAAATCGATAGTTAGTAAATCTTGTTCTTCTTAGCTTTGATAAGTTAGATTCCGCATAACTTATCTTGGTTCAGTAAGAGTCTCTCTCATGCTCTAGTTTGTTTACAAGCTAACATACAATTCTTATCAGGATCACGATCTATTCATTGGGATCAACAAGTGGTGCCAGAGTTTGTTAAGAAACTTTGAATAAGAAGAACTCACCCAAACTAATAACCTCACTCTCACCAAACAAACATCACCATGTCTGTTCATGGAGAAGAAAATCCAAATCTAGATGACATTCAAAATATGGTGGAACCTGTTCAGCAAGTTTTATCAACTGGAGCAGAAGCAGAACCAAAGGTCGAAGCTTCTACAACAGTCCCACACACTCTCTCTGTTATTAAACTTCCAATCCTTAATAATGAAAACTATGAAATTTGGGCCATTAAGATGGAAAATTTTCTAAATTACACAGGTCATACTATGTGGGAAGTCATTAAGAATGGAAACAGTTCAGTAAAAGTTACCTATTTAGCTGATGAGACTGTCTTAGCCTCAAAATATTGAGTCAAACAAGAATGCTCGGTCATATGTTTATTATGTATCGTATATTAGAACGTTGTAATAGGTAGTATATTAGTCATGTATTACGGGCTTAACTTTAGGCTAAAGTTTCATTGATAAGTAACTAAAGCCCAAAAGGAAAGCCCGACCCAAACCATATAGTCCATAAAGAAGCCCGCATGTGGGTGGACTATATATATCCTTCCTAGCATGTTAGGAAGGGTGTTGGTTCATTGTTTTCTCTCACTTCTCAATCTAACATTCACCTAGTTCCAACCATTTTCTCTCTACTTTCTCTCACTACTTTCTCTCTCTCTAGAATTCATCTTCTTCATCTATTTTCTTTCTTTAATTCGTTTTATATCATATAAATATATGGGACAGCAATTGGTATCAATCGCCATGGGGTAGTTTTGTGATTGGTTGTTGTGTTTTCATTTGACTTATTTGATTTGAATCTTATTCCTTCCACGAATTCAAGATTTTTTTTGTGTTTGTTTGTGATTTCAAGTCGTATACCTTCTTCAATAGTGTTGTAGTGATTTTGGTATCTTGGTTTTGGTTAAAAACACAAACTTTCTTGGATCAAACGTTCAAAAATTCTTGGTTTTTCATCATTCCGAAATTCTAGCAAAGGTATCCATCGGAAAGTACAAGTGTTTGTGGATTGATCGCAATAACCTTTTGGTTCTACTTTGCGATCACTGGATTACAATACCTTATTCCGACGCGACATTCCGATCGTGCTTTGCGATCTGGGATTCCGACGGCTTTTAAGGAATTTTGAGTCGTTACTCTGCCAAATTTGTTTCAGCCATATTCCGATCTGAACATTCCGACGGTACATTGCGATCTGGGATTCCGACATGTATACATTGCGATCTAAGCATTCAGACAGAAGGACATTCCGATCTAAACATTCCGACAGTGCATTGCGATCTAAGCCATATTCCGATCTAAACATTCCGACAGTGCATTGCGATCTAAGCATTCCGACAGCCAACATTCCGATGGCACATTCCGATGGACATTCCGATGACATGTTTAGCTAAATTTTGTTTGAGTATTTTTTTAGACTTAGCCACCATCTAGACTAGTTTCGTAATATCGTTTACACAAAGATTAAAAAAAGAGTTAAAATTTTTCCGTCAAGTAAATTCAGATTTTTTCCACACTAGTTTTAGGACATTTCTAGCTCGATTTCAAAATTTGGCGATTACAAATTTTTTTTTGTCTACCGTTTTGTCGGACTGGGAATTTATTGTCGGACTGAAGAAAAATTGCAAATTTCGGAATTTTAACCACTACAACAATCACAACAAATCTACTTAAGATCCATATTCACTTCATCATTTCAGAGAATATTGAGATGGATTCTACTGCCGAATATCGTGTGACGAACAACAACATAATGGTGGCAGGTAACAAAGAAAGACCACCAATGTTTGTGTCAGGTCGATATGATCAATGGCAATCCCGTTTTCTACGTTATCTTGACACAAAACCTAATGGTGATGCTTTAAGGAAATGTATTTTGGATGGACCCTATAAACTCTCAAGGATTCAAGTTCCTGCAGTACCAACCACAGACACAAGTGACGCACAACCCGCATATGAACGTGATGAAAAGAGGACAGACCTCACCCCAGAGAACCGTGCGTGGTTTGATGCAGAGAATGAAGCAATCTACTTAATTCTCAGTGGCATTGGAGATGATATTTACTCTACAGTTGATGCTTAATACAAGGTTTTTAAGCTCGTATGAAAGTTCGTAGAATCCGATCTTTTCGAATTGATTACCGATTAAAAGTGCGACTCAATTGTTCTTGGTGGAAAGTAAAGGGGGATTGGTTTTCTATTCTACTAAAAAGGATTAAATGCGTAAAGTGATAAAAATAAACTAAAAGCAGTTAATAAAAACAATTTAAAATAAAGCTTGAATTGAATTAAAATTAATCAATAAAAAAATGAAACGTAATTTAAAAACTTACTTTAGAAAATAAGAAAAAGAAAACGAAAACAACTCATTCGGAAAGAAGTCTTGACTCGGAATAAATTTGACAGAATGGAAGGAACTAACTCATTCGGAATAATATAAAAAACCTTGGTTCGAAATACTCATGCGGAATAATACCTTGGTTCGGAATACAAAACTCATGCGGAATAAAAACTCATCCGGAATAAAGTTGCTCGTTCGGAATAACTGCTAGTTCGGAATAAAAGGGAAAATCAACTGGTTCGGAATATCATGCTCATCCGGAATAATTTATGAAAATGCTTCGTTCGGAATAATTGGTTCACCCGGAATAAAACTTGATCCGGAATAAAATGGACAAACTGTTGGTTCGGAATGAAATGTTTATCCGGAATAACTGCTCATCCGGAATAGTAGGCTTATTCGGAATACAATGCTGGTTCGGAATACTTAACAGAAAGGCTTGGTTCGGAATAAACTCTTGTTCCGGAATAACCTGTTCACTCGGAATAATTGCTCATCCGAAATAAATGGTTGACTCGGAATAATTGCTCATCCGGAATATAACACTTATGCGGAGTAATTAAGATAAATCGTTCATCCGGAATATAAGATGCTCATTCGGAATCTGGGGAAATTATGAAGACAAAGAACAGTGACAAAAAAGAAACACGAATTTTAACCAAAATCAACCAAGATAAATCTAAGGATTTAACCAAACTAACTACTAATCATCTACTAATGATAAAATTTAAACCAAATCAATAAAAACACAAAACCCACTTGTTTTTAGAGATCAAAATCAACCAAATAAAAAACTTTAAAACTTTGAATCAATAAGAAAAGTAAGAACAAGATTAAATGAAAGATTGTATTAAAAGATTAAGGTTTAAACAAACAAAATGAAAATCAAACTTACATGGATATAGATCAAAGATGAAAAAAGTGCCAAACACCCTAATGGTGTTTGGTGTTCTACGAAATAAAAGGAAGGAGAAAACAGAAAATGAAAAGCTAGTTCTAATTTGTGAAGGGGACTCCTATTTATAGGCCTTGAACTTGGTTGGTGAGTGGGCTTTTCTCCTTTCTTTTCGTCTTCTCGTCTTTTCAGTAAAGTTGACGTTTTCGATTTGGGATTTGTCGATGAATAAATCCGACTCGTCTTTTAATTTCTTCGTTTAATAGACTTGAGTTCTTCGACATATATAAATCTTCCATCTTTGGTCCTTTTCTTCGATAAATCTTCAAATAGGCCCATTGACTTCAAATCTTTTGCATCTCTTGGACTATAGACTTCGTCTTTTCGTCTTTTTCTTCGATAAAACCCGTGCAATCCCATGTTTTCTTCAATATTTATCCGGTTGGCTCTGAAAACACAACAAACACACAAACCACGCATAATTCCAAACGAATGATATTAAATACGCGTTTTGGTCTCGTTTTAGCAACAAATAAGTGGTAAAAGGATGGGTGTTTTCACACCTATCAAATCCCCTACACTTAACCATTGCAATGCCCTCATGCAATGCATTAATTTTAAAGCACGGTTTACATTTCTCATCATAAATAAACCACCTTGGCCTTTATTAAATTCTAAACACTAAGGAAACCAAAAGGACAAAACAAGTAAAGAATTCAAAGACTTACATTGGGGTTTTAGGCTGTCATGAATGTTCATCATTCTCAAGTTTCACGTTCCCCATACCAAGCTTAAAAACAAGATCATTGTTATTATAAGTTAGCAAACTAACACGAACTCATGTGGCCCAATTATTCACTTAGACTCCCTTATTCCTAGGTGTATCTCTTATATTTTATTGTTGTCTTGAATGAGCACGAGGATGCATTGTTTGACTTATTTCGATAGTTATTTAATCAATAGTTAGCTAAAGGACAAAATCTTTTAAAACTGCTTCTCGGGACCTCATAAAGTTCATATCTTGGCATAACTCGCTTCACGATTTGAGACCTTTCTCGGACCGATATTTGACAGCGACTTCATACGTAAAATCTTGAGAGACGATCTTGAAATTATGGTCTTCTCTTCATAATAAGAATTTCTTCACTTGAAGTTTTGAGAGATTCTTCATACTTGGACCACGGCTTCTTCATTTTTCTCCAATCTTTAGTTTGGACTTTGATATACAACGATCCGCCTCCTTTTAGGACTTGGCTCTATTTATCCTCATACCTTGCTAGGGTCTTTTCGGATAGACTCCTCCATGATCTTTTGGGGAGTACTTGCTTTTCGTCGTGTGTCTTGATCCTTTATATTGATTTTCGATAAATGATTTTTCACATCACTTGGGATCTTTAGCAACAAAATGTAGCCCTCATGCCTTGCTAGGGCCTTTTCGGACTCGCCAATCTTCGCATCCCGCTTCAATAAGTTATGCCTTGGCTATGAACTCTAATTAATACTGAGAAACTTTTAAACGATCTTGTGCTAGAAGCTAAGTAACTTTTCAAATCGTACAACCTTATTTATTGTAGATAAATTTATTAGCAAGCGATGGGAGAATAGGCTTATAATCAACTCACATAAATTCACGAAAGAATACCAAACTTATAATTGACTCTATCATCTCTCGTTCTCCACAGTTTAAAATCTCAAGGAATGAGACTCGTGGATGCTTAGCCAATTAAATCACAGCTTTGGGTTTTCGAGTCATCTATAGGATCTTGCAAACTCTTAGACTTTTTCAAGTTTAGACTTCGCATTTTAAAGTTCCCTTGATAAACGACTCTCTAGGATCAATTATAGGAACTTGCGAAAAGTTCTTGTTCTTAACTCGTGAGAGTTAAGACTTTCGCGTTTTAAAGTTCCCTATATAAAAGCCTAGCAAAACTTGACTTAAACACGTTAAGGATACTAGCTAGACTAAACTTAGATAAGTAAACTCAGGTTGAGTCAAAATATTCACGACTTTGAAAAATTTTAAAACCACTTTATTGAAAATTTATTCTAGCAAGGAAAGGAAATAACCATAACAAAGGAAAATACAACTATACAACTAGGCCAAAATAGATTAAAAATTTTGAAAAATGTCGAAAAATAAATTTTCCGGTTAAAATGAGGACAAATTTATGGATAAGGCCACTTACTTCGATAGAAGTCCCCCTTACACTTGATATAAACATTGTCCTCAATGTTTAAGCATGTGGGAAAAGTCTCCCCTACACTTATGACATTGTGCACATTGGTTAAATCAAGCTAAGGAAGAGACAACTAACGTGATCAATTTCAAATGTAAGTATGAAGAAAATTGAATCACGATAGTTGAGAGATAGAACCAGATTGCGGATAACACGGGAGCACGGTTCTTCAAAGATTCCAAAAGTGCACTTATCCCTGTAATCACATCACCATACAAACACATGCAACCTAAATAGGTCCCCCTACACTTAGGAGGTAAAATGGAAAGGGATAGATACTCGGGTTGCCTCCCGAGGAGCGCTTGTTTTTGATAACCGAGTCACGAGCCTGACTCGACCCAAAACTAGTTCATGGGAAACATGGTGAGGGATGGAATCATCTCATGAGAGATGTCCTCACCAAAGTACAACTTCAAACGCTGGCCATTCACCTTAAAATTGGGCCCATTTGGCTGAGAAAGCTCAATGGTGCCATAGGGAAAGGCTTTGGCGATGGTGAATGGACCAGACCAGCGGCTCTTCAACTTGCCCGAGAAAATCTTCAACCGAGAGTTAAAAAGTAAGACTTGATCACCAACGTGGAACTCTCGGTTCTTAATCCTTGCATCATGGATGATCTTAGTCTTCTCCTTGTAGATCAATGAGTTCTCGTAAGCTTCATTCCTCAATTCATTAAGCTCGTTGAGTTGAATCTTGCGAAGATCATCGGCTTTGTTGATGTTGAAGTTAGCCCACTTCAAGGCCTAGTATGCCTTATGTTCCAGCTCGATAGGGAGGTGGCATGCTTTCCCGTACACAAGACGATAAGGTGTACAACCAAAAGGCGTCTTATAGGCGGTACGGAAAGCCTACAAAGCATCGTCTAACTTATCGGCCCACGCGGGACGATGCTCTCCCACAGTACGTTCCAGAATTCGCTTAAATCCACGGTTGGAAATCTCGGCTTGACCATTGGTTTGTGGATGATAGGCGGTGGAAAGATGGTGATTGACACCATACTTAGCCATGACTCTTGCAAATTGATCATTGCAAAAATGAGTCCCACGGTCACTGATGATAGCACGAGGAATACCGAATCGAGCAAAAAGCTGCTTCAAAAAGTTCACAACCACCCTCGCATCATTCATAGGGAGAGCCTTAGCTTAAACCCATTTAGAAACGTAGTCAACGGCTACGAGGATGTACTTGTTCCCTTTAGATGATGGAAATGGCCCTATAAAGTCGATGCCCCATACGTAAAAGATTTCACACTCTTGGATGAAATTTTGAGGCTTCTCATCTTTATGTGTGATCTTTCCTTGTCTCTGGCAAGCATCATAATGTTTAACCATGTCGTGAGCGTCACAATAAATGGTGGGCCAATAAAATCCAGAGTCGAATACTTTCTTCGCGGTGTAATTGGGACCAAAGTGACCACCGGTGGGTCCTTTATGGCAAACATCAAGGATTTGTACCGCTGCCGGCCCATCAACACATCGACGAATGACAAGATCCGCAAATTGTTTGAAGAGGTAAGGGTCGTCCCAGAAATAATGTTCAATGTCTTTAAAGAACTTTTTCTTTTGTTGGGACGTTAACCCTCCCTTGAAAATTCCACCCGCTAAGTAGTTTGCAATGTCCGCAAACCACGGGGTGTCATCAAGATTGGAATTTATAGACATTAAGGCCTCAAGGGGAAAAGAGTCATTGATCTCTTGATTCGGATGATCTCCTTGATAAGGATCCTCAAGTCTACTTAGATGATCCGCGGCTAGGTTTTCCGCTCCCTTTTTGTCACGAATTTCGATTTTAAATTCTTGAAGGAGCAAAACCCAACGAAGAAGTCTTGGCTTAGAATCTTGCTTAGTCAACAAGTACTTCAACGCGGAATGATCGGTATACACGATGGTGGTAGAAAGGACAAGATAGGGGTGGAATTTTTCAAAAGTATACACTACAGCTAAAAGCTCTTTTTCGGTAGTAGTATAATGCAATTGAGCCCCCGGCATTGTCTTGCTAGCATAATGGATTGGTTGGAAGTGTTTGTTCACTCTTTGGCCCAAAACCGCTCCAATAGCAAAGTCGCTATCATCACACATCAACTCAAAAGGTAGCTCCCAATTAGGGGTACCCAAGACCGGTGCCTTAGTTAGCTTATCCTTAAGAAGATTGAAGGATTCAAGACACTCTTTGGAAAAGATGAAAGGAGTATCTTTTTCCAAGAGGTGGGTCATCGGGCGAGCGATTTTAGAAAAATCTTGAATGAATCAACGATAGAAGCCCGCATGACCAAGGAAACTACTCACACCCTTCACGGTTGAAGGTGGAGGCAATTTTGAAATAACATCGACTTTAGCACGGTCCACTTCAAGACCGGCTTTGGAGATTTTGTGTCCAAGCACAATGCCTTCTTTTACCATGAAATGGCATTTTTCCCAATTTAAAACAAGGCGAGTGTCTTCACACCGCTTAAGCATGCGTTCCAAATTGGCAAGGCAAGAAGAGAAAGAATCACCATAAACCAAGAAATCATCCATGAAGACTTCCATAGTTTCTTCAACCATGTCATGGAAGATAGCCATCATACACCTTTGAAATGTCCCAGGAGCATTGCATAAGCCAAAAGGCATTCTTTTATAAGCAAATGTTCCGTAAAGACAAGTGAATGTGGTTTTCTCTTGGTCTTTGGGATCGATGGGAATTTGAAAATACCCGGAGAAACCGTCTAAAAAGCAGTAATAATCATTACCCGCTAGACGTTCAAGCATTTGGTCCATGAAAGGAAGGGGAAAATGATCCTTTCTCGTAGCATCATTGAGTTTGCGATAGTCTATACAAACTCTCCACCCTGTAACGAGACGAGTAGGAATCAACTCGTTGTTTTCATTGGGAACAACGGTGATTCCGCCTTTCTTAGGCACACAATGGACGGGACTAACCCATGGTGAATCTGAGATAGGATAGATCATTCCCGCATCAAGAAGTTTGATAACCTCTTTTTTGATTACGTCATGGATCTTAGGATTCACCCTTCTTTGGCTTTGAATAGTGGGTTTAAAGTCGTCCTCCATGAGAATTTTATGTGTGCAAAAGTGAGGATCAATTCCACGAATATCGGAGATTTTCCAAGCAATCGCTTTCTTGTGATTCTTTAGCACAGCGATAAGTCGAGATTTGTCTTCCTCTTTCAAGTCCTTAGCGATGATGACGGGTGACTTCTTGTTGTCTTCAAGGAAAACTTACTCGAGATGAGACGGTAGTTCCTTAAGCTCTAAATCCGACGGATTTTCGATGGAAGGCGTAGTCAAATTCGGTTCATCGATAGAAATATCCTTAGGAGATGGTGGAGAAATATGGTCCTCATTGAGAAGTTTCTCAATGGTGCGAATGTCTTCATCCCAATTAGAAGGAGAATCGTCATATTTTAAGTCCACATCTCCCAAAGTTGCTTCAAAGTCTTTGAAAATGAAATCACTTTCTCCAAATGGAGTTAGTGATGGAGCAATAGAGGCAACGGTCTCAACAATTGGTAGAGAAGAAGAACCACTTTCACAAGCGTCTTTGAAATGTTCTTCACAAGCCTCATCAAGAATGTCAATAAAATTAACACTCTCGTTTTCCGAAGGCTGCTTAGAAAGTTTACCCATGTTGAAGACGATTTTATCATCACCAACTCTCATGATTAATTCGCCCGCGGCTACATCAATGAGAGTGCGACCGGTCCTCAAGAATCGACGTCCAACGATTAATGGAACACGGGGGTCTATCTCGTAGTCAA
This sequence comes from Glebionis coronaria, assembly GCA_025667525.1. NCBI lineage: Eukaryota > Viridiplantae > Streptophyta > Magnoliopsida > Asterales > Asteraceae > Glebionis > Glebionis coronaria. Next base: position 179,880,353 of record CM046874.1, read on the forward strand.
CGACAACAAAATCCGCCGGAAAGGTGAATTTGTCGACACCAACGAAGACGTCTTCGGCTATCCCCACTGGATAAGCAACCATACGGTTAGCTAATTCCAAAGTCATTCGTGTGGGGACTAGCTCGGGGAGAGATAATTGCTTCCAAATACTAAATGGAATTAAGTTAATACTAGCACCTAGATCGGCTAGGGCCATGCAAATCTCTACTCCCGGGAAGTTGCAAGGAATCAAGAAACGACCCGGATCACCAAGTTTGGTTGGTAATTTCCTTAAGAACACTGCGGAGCAATTCTCATTAAGTTGGGTCTCAGCAATATCGAGAAGTTTCTCCTTATCACTGAGAAGATCTTTAAACATTTTAGCATATTTGGGCATGTGAGCGAGAGCCTCAGCAAAGGAGATATTGAAATTCAGTTGTTTAAACATCTTGAGAAAGTTAGAAACCTGAATATCATCCTTGTTCTTCAATTTCTCTTTCCTCAACCTTGAAGGATAAGGTATATTGGGTTGAGATGAAGGCTTTGGAATGGAATTCTCACTCACATCCTTGGGTGGTGGAGGGGTAGAAGTAGAAGGTGGTGGAATTGGAGAAGTAGAAGGTGGAGGAGTAGAAGTTGGAGGAATTGGAGAAGGAGACTCGATTTCCTTTGTCACAATCACCGGTGTAGGTGTAGGAAGCTCGGGTTCCTTTAAACCTTTTCCACTGCGAGTGGTGATTGCTTTCATCTCCCCTCTTGGATTAGCAACGGTGTTACTCGGAAGAGAACCCGATCCAGAGGCTTGATTACTTTGGAAGAAACTAGCCATCATGTTCCTTAAGTCATTCGTTTGACTTGCCAAAGTGTTTCGCATATCAGCTCGAAGATCATTCCCTTGCTTCACCATATCTGCTTTCATGTTGGCCATTTCCCGCTGAAGATTTTGCACGATCACATCATTAGTCCTCATGTAGGTTTCAACATCTTGGTGTAATGCAGTGGGTTGGTTGGGAGGAGGAGCATGGTAGGCGGGTGGTTGATAAGCAGGTTGTTGGTAAACTTGGTTGTTTCTTTGAGGTGGATATGGGTTTCTTTGGTTTTGATATGGAGTTGGAGCACGTGGTTGGTTTTGATTGTTGCGATTGAGGTTGTTTGGTCTTTGTGGGGGAAAACCGGGTGGTGAAAGAAAGTTGTTTGAGGGATAGCTGAGCAAATTGCGGTCACCTTGAGGACGTGCTTGATAGCCTCCCGTGGAATAGTTACCGTTGGCGGCATACACATTTTCCGGATTGTCATGAGTCGAAGGACAATCAGTGTATGAGTGAGATCCCCCGCATATATCATATGATTGAGTCAAAGCACTAGCTTGGGCAGTGATAGTTTTGGTATTGTTGGCGGCTTGGATAGCAAGTGATTCAACAAGCGATGTAAGCTTATCAATTCTCTTGTCGCTCTCATTAGTGCTAGCACTAGCCACATTGGTCCGAACACTCTTGCTTTGCACTCTAGACTTGTTCTCAATAATATCCCAAGCGGCATTAGAAGACTTAACCAAAAGATTACCCCCCGAGGCACTATTTAGTGAATCTTGGTCATTCATGCTTAAACCGTTGTAAAAAGTATTAATTTGATGTACGTTTGTTAAACCATGTTGTGGACACTTTCTTAAAAGTTCCTTAAAACGGTCCCAAGATTCACTAAATGTCTCACCGTACTTTTGTTCAAAAGTAATGATTTCATTCCGCAAAGCGGTAGTACGTGAGGGTGGGAAAAAGTAGTTGATAAATTTGGTCTCTAAATCCGTCCACGTAAGAATACTTTGTGGCGGTTCCTTATCAAGCCAATGCCGGGCTTGTCCCTCTAAAGAGAAAGGAAAAAGTTGCAAGCGAATTACCTCTTGTGAAACCCCATTATACTTAACCGTATTAGTGAGTTGAAGAAACCTCTTAATATGGTCATGAGGATCATCAATTGAACGCCCCAAGAATGGTTGAGCAGAGACCATTTGAATGAAGCCGGATTTAAGCTCAAAGTTGTTGGCTCCAATCGCGGGTATGACAATAGCATCGTTGTTGCCCTCTACATGTGCTTGCAAAAGTTCTATCATTGGACGATTGTCCGGTAGAGGTTCATCGTTGTTATTATTCATGTTGGGTTGAGGTGGATTATTATTATTATTGTGTACACCGGCCATGTCTAAGTTATCGAGAGTCTCGGGCTCGGGATAAGACGTTGATCGAGTGCGCATACACCTTGCAAAAGAAATAACAAAGCAGAAATATTTTTGGTTTTTTTATGTTTTTTAATTTTTTTTTGTATTTTTGAAAATTTTATATTTTTTTAGGATTTTTGAAAATTTTAAAGCAAGGAAAATAACGTTCAAAGATGAACGGATCCCAAAATCCAACGCGTCTCTCACTAAAAACCGTTAATCTTAACGAAAAGAGCCGGTAGCGGCGCCATTTAATACAAGGTTTTTAAGCTCGTATGAAAGTTCGTAGAATCCGATCTTTTCGAATTGATTACCGATTAAAAGTGCGACTCAATTGTTCTTGGTGGAAAGTAAAGGGGGATTGGTTTTCTATTCTACTAAAAAGGATTAAATGCGTAAAGTGATAAAAATAAACTAAAATCAGTTAATAAAAACAATTTAAAATAAAGCTTGAATTGAATTAAAGTTAAACAATAAAAATGAAACGTAATTTAAAAACTTACTTTAGAAAATAAGAAAAAGAAAACAGAAACAACTCATTCGGAAAGAAGTCTTGATTCGGAATAAATTTGACATAATGGAAGGAACTAACTCATTCGGAATAATATAAAAAACCTTGGTTCGGAATACTCATGCGGAATAATACCTTGGTTCGGAATACAAAACTCATGCGGAATAAAAACTCATCCGGAATAAAGTTGCTCGTTCGGAATAACTGCTCGTTCGGAATAAAAGTGAAAATCAACTGGTTCGGAATATCATGCTCATCCGGAATAATTTATGAAAATGCTTCGTTCGGAATAACTGGTTCACCCTGAATAAAACTTGATCCGGAATAAAATGGACAAACTGTTGGTTCGAAATGAAATGTTTATCTGGAATAACTGCTCATCCGGAATAGTAGGCTTATTCAGAATACAATGCTGGTTCGGAATACTTAACAGAAAGGCTTGGTTCGGAATAAACTCTTGATCCGGAATAACCTGTTCACTCGGAATAATTGCTCATCCGGAATAAATGGTTGACTCGGAATAATTGCTCATCCGGAATATAACACTTATGTGGAATAATTAAGATAAATCGTTCAACCAGAATATAAGATGCTCATTCGGAATCTAGGGAAATTATGAAGACGAAGAACAGTGACAAAAAAGAAACACGAATTTTAACCAAAATCAACCAAGATAAATCTAAGGATTTAACCAAACTAACCACTAATCATCTACTAATGATAAACTTTAAACCAAATCAATAAAAACACAAAACCCACTTGTATTTAGAGATCAAAATCAACCAAATAAAAAGCTTTAAAACTTCGAATCAATAAGAAAACTAAGAACAAGATTAAATGAAAGATTGTATTAAAAGATTAAGGTTTAAACAAACAAAATGAAAATCAAACTTACATGGATATAGATCAAAGATGAAAAAAGTGCCAAACACCCTAATGGTGTTTGGTGTTCTACGAAATAAAAGGAAGGAGAAAACAGAAAATGAAAAGCTAGTTCTAATTTGTGAAGGTGACTCCTATTTATAGGCCTTGAACTTGGTTGGTGAGTGGGCTTTTCTCCTTTCTTTTTGTCTTCTTGTCTTTTCAGTAAAGTTGACGTTTTCGATTCTGATTCGGGATTTGTCGATGAATAAATTCGCCTCGTCTTTTAATTTCTTCGTTTAATAGACTTGAGTTCTTCGACATATATAAATCTTCCATCTTTGGTCCTTTTCTTCGATAAATCTTCAAATAGGCCCATTGACTTCAAATCTTTTGCATCTCTTGGACTATAGACTTCGTCTTTTCGTATTTTTCTTCGATAAAACCCTTGCAATCCCATGTTTTCTTCAATATTTATCCGGTTGGCTCTGAAAACACAAAAAACACACAAACCACGCATAATTCCAAACAAATGATATTAAATACGCGTTTTGGTCTCGTTTTAGCAAGAAATAAGTGGTAAAAGGATGGGTGTTTTCACACCTATCAATGCTTGCCCTACTGCTCAAGAAATGTGGACAGCTATTGAAAGATTGCAACAAGGTGAATCACTTAACAAACAAGATGTGAAAACTAAGATGTTTTGGAACTTTGGCAAGTTTACATCAAAGGATGGGGAATCAATTGATTCTTATTACTCCTGATTCTAGAAGATGATGAATGATATGACCCGAAACAACTTGCAAGTTTCCACCATGCAAGTCAATGTCCAATTTCTACAGCAACTTCAACCAGAGTGGACACGGTTTGTCACCTTGGTGAAACAACAACAAAAGTTAGACGTAGTTTCATATCACAAGCTCTTTGACATCTTGAAACAATTTCAAAATGAGACAAATGAACTTCGAGCTGAACGAGTTGCAAAGATTTCCAATCCCCTTGCTTTGGTTTCTACCACTCAACATTACCCAGATTATCACTCTCGTACTTGAAAGACCTACTCTACTCAATCATCATCACCACGATCATCCACTGTCTCCAAGTCACATGCTCCAACACGATCCCGAGGCAAAGAAGTTGCAAGAGCACCATCACCCACACCTGAGCAATCATCCGAATATAAAGAAGTAGCTCAAAAGGATAGGGAATTCAAACAACAAATGGCTTTCATTATAAAGCAGTATAAGAAAATCTACAAACCCACCAACAACAACCTTCGAACATCTTCAAACCCGAGGAACACCCATGCACAGAGTCCTCCAAGGTATGACACACGAAGACGTGCTGAGAGTCCTCCAAAGTATGATCAACAACCTAAGTATGATAATCAGAGGGTGGCTACTGTTTTTGGAAATAGGGAAACTGTTGGTACTCAAGTTGTGCAACAAAGTGGGATTCAGTGTTTTAACTACAGAGGTTTTGGGCATTTGGCTAGGGAATGCAGGCAACCAAAGAGTGTTAAAGATTATGGTTATCATAAGGAAAAGATGATGTTGCGCAAGAAAATGGAAGCTGGAATCAAGTTATCAGCTGAGGAAGGAGAAATGCTTGACGACACAGATGATGAACTCTCCGACCAAGAACTCGAGGCACATTATTCATACATGGCAAAGATTCATGAGGTCCTTAACGTCACTGAAGATGACAATGGTCCTATCTTTGATACTGAGCCAATTGATAAGGTACAACATGATGATGAATATAATGTGTTTGGTGATACACATGAGCATAGTGATCTACCAACAACAATTACTGACACGTGTATGATGGAAACGGTTGATAGCAATACCACACCCGATTCATCAGACATGTGCAATAATGAGTTTGAGGATGATCAACATGCAAATGAGTATGATGACGAGGAGCGTGTCGCGCTTGCTAATTTAATTGCTAGTTTACAAAAAGATGTCAATGAAAATAGAAAGAGTCAAAATCAATTAAAGAAGGCAAACGCAGCGCTCACTCAAAACTTTGAAGAATGCAAAGCCGCTCTTATAAAATCTATTGAGACTATTGATAGTTATAGGGCTGAGCTTCTTCAAAAGACCAACGAGCTTGAGGGGTACAAAAGTCGTGTCATCAACGTTAAAAAGGACGATTTTAAGAATAAATACAATGAAGCTCTTGCTTTGTTAACTAAAGAAAAACGTCAATTTAATGGTTTATTAAGTGATGAACGTCAAAAAACGTACCTTGCCACAACAAAAGTTAATGAACTTGAACAGAGGCTTTCTATGAACACCACCGATTCTGCTAAAATTCTTGACGAAAAGAAACAAGAGGTTGAAACAATAAAACAAGATTTCAAAATTAGACAAAGCCAAGATACTGAAAAAGTAAAGGATCTCGAAGAACAAGTCGATTTTTTGAAAAAAGTTGTTTATAATACACATGACTCTATTCAAACCGTAAGAATGATAACACCTCGGTCGTTTTTCAAGGGTCAACCTAGCTTTGCCACCCCCAAGTACCTTGAACATGCTCAAGCTACGAACCCTCACTTATATCTTGATGAGTCCGAATGGACTGATAATGAATGCCCAGTAGCTAACATCGATAGTGAAGAGACATCCCTTTGGGATGAGGAGAGTAGATCACCAGTCAAAAAATATTTTTTGAAACCATATAACTATGCTTATCTAAACAGTCTTTATGGTCTTTTCACTCCACAAAAACAGAAGTCTCGTGAGGAATTCTTTTTAGTATGCAAACAAAGAAGAATTCAATGGAAAAAGGCTTTTGCCGCTAAGAGGAAAACTAATGTTTTTAAATATATTAACTATTTGCCTCTAGATGCTTCTAAAAGCAAAAGTAGAAAAACACTTGGTTATCTTAAACACCACGTTGATAATGTTCAATCAATTGTTGAAAGCGATTGGGAAAAACGTCAAAAGGATAAGTGGAAAACCGAGATTCCTCACGACATAACTGTGCTTGTAAAAGAACTTTTAATACCAAATACGAATATAATAAAAGAACATGTTCTTGAGTTTGAAAATTTGATTCGGTCTGAAATGTTTGATGATTTGAAATATGTTGAGTCTCTTGAAAAAGAAATTGATGAACTTCAAAATGACAAATCAGAATTTTCAAACGTTGGTTGATCCTTGCTAGACCCCAATGCAAAAGTTGGTTGATCCTTGCCAGACCCGAATTAGGCTTAATTCGGGTTGGCTGGGCTCCGGCTCCTGCACCAAGTGAATCGTTTGGTTGGGATCCTGCACACTAAACAGCACGCGTTAGGCTTACCGTGGGAATGTTTCCCACGATTAGTCTCCGGCGTGAGAGTAAGTAATCGATTTAGGATTTATGTGAGTTGAGAGTATCAGTCGTAATACCTTTGTGGAACCCTTGAAGGTTCCTTTTATAGGCAGTGAAACCCTAATGGGCTTTCACTGATGCTTCGGCCCCAAGGAAGAGATAACTACCAGAATTTAGAATGATTGTTATCTTCTAATTCTGGTAGTGAATATCCTCCTCCATTGGGATAAAGATATTCCTAGACAGAATATTATTCTGTCTAACCCTACGTCGGCCGTACCGGGCCGTGGGCCGCACACGTGTGTGCGGTTACTGTTCATCCAAGCCCATAAGCCTGAATGACGTTATTCCACCCATCCGTGATGGGCCGGATACGGGTAGTACCCATGGGCCGGGTTCATGACCCGGCTGGGGACTATACGTCATCATGTCCCCCAAGTCTAGTTGTTACGACCATAGGTGTAACCTCTAGACTACCAAGATGCTCCCCGGACGTACCAAGGAAACAATAAGAAATGACAAGTTGTTCAAGAATTTGTATTGGCCGCACGTGGCAACCTGGCTTAGGAAGTTATTTCATCAATATCTCAGCCGTATATAGCGACCGAGACAAATTAAATATGACATTAAATGTCAAGTCTTACGTAAGAGCCGCATAACCCGACACTAATAACTGTTCATCTGACTTGTTTGACTGACAAAAGTGCAAACAGTCAGAACATCAAGCAGTGCAAACGTGTGAGTCAAAAGTGACCCGTGGGTCCCGCCTGACGTTTCACTTGCCACTTGCCCCCTAGCCACACGATTAAGATAGTGGTAGACACGTGTCACACATCCAACAGGTCGTGACCCATGAGGCAACCCTATAAATAAGCTACCCCCACGGCTATGTGAAACACACAGTTATAACCTCCAATTCTGCCATTAAAGCTTTCTTCTTAGCTTGAACCAAATACGCATGGATCCCTTCACACACAGGTTAGAACACCACGTCCTTACACTTTTTTTAGTAATGGCTCATAGAAACAGCCCTACCATTGGATCCGTGCTGAATGTCATGACCCAAGACCAATTAAACCACTTTTGCACAAACTATTTCATCCCTACCAACCTACACCCCTCACTTCCTGGCGCCGGAGACCTCATAACTGAGGCTCCGGAAGTTAAGATTGGCCTATACACTCGCCTATTTGATGCGGCTAATTACCGCATCCCCTTCACCCATTTTCTTGTAGATCTGTTAGGATACTATGATGTACATATTAGTCAGCTCCATTGCATAGGTGCCTGTAAGATTAGTCAATTCGAGATCCTCTGGCGTGCTAGGAGAATCCCCCCAACCGTAGAATTATTCCGGCTCTTTTATGTCCCCAACATAGTAAACGGTTGGGTATCTTTCAAGAAACGATCCTCTAACAGTCCCCAATCGCACAATAAACCCATGGATTCATTGAAAAACTGGTACGACCACTACTTTTTCATTGACGCAGTGGTATGGCCGGGCGATTACACCTTTAGAACTAGGATACCCCACGACCCCAAGCCGCACACGAGTACATACAACCCCCGTCATTCCCAAGAATTAGATCTAAATAGGACCGGGTTCCATAGAAGTCTTCCCGAGTCATTCCTGTGTTTGCTAGGAATTAGCCGCAATTACTTTGGTCCATCCAATAGGTATCCCATGTTTTGGAGAAGGCAGGGTGAAGGTAGGCTAACATCCGTACGCAAAAATGTATTCAATTTATTTGATAAATGGCTAACATATGTTGTTTTGTGCTGGACAGAAATGAACTTCTTTGGGCTTTTGCGTCAGGGCGACCCGAAGCTTGTGCCGGAGGGTCTCCGTCCTCTCCGTGAGAATGAACAACCCCTTCTTGAGCATACCCGACCCGTGACGGTTGCTCTTGAAGCCGTGCCCGATCCCCATTCTGACGAGGAAGAGCATGGAGACAATGGTGATGGTGATAACCAGATGAATGAAGGAGGAGCCGGGCCCTCCTCACCACATAGGGAACAGCAGGGGGATAATATTGAACTAACCACCTCCAGCATTCGCCGGATGAGGGGTGATGATGATGAAGAAGTTCAACAAGTCAACCTGGATGAAGAGGAAGAAGAAGTTGAAGAAGAAGTCGAGGAGGAGATTGACGAAGCAACAACTCAATCCATCGCCAGGCGTACCCGAAAAAGAAGCAACCGAGCGAGGAGAACTGCTTCAGTCGAGATTGGCGAACACAACGCTCCTGCCAAGAGACTTCGTGAAGACCACCCCTTGTACCAATCTGTCGGGAGTGCTACCCAGGGATCCGAGACTATCCGGGCAGCACATGTCAATCCCGTCACTGAGATTGCCCCAACCGCCTCCGAAGTAGCAAGAAATGACATGTAAGACTCCATCCGAATATGTAAGAACCTCAAATTTTTATATCAAGCAATACTTAATATATGTCTCAATACTTGTTTGTACAGGGACAACCAGACTGGTGTCGCGCCTCCTTCTGACGCCCAAATTGATAAGGGGAAAGGGAAAGAAGTGGAAAGAAACCCCACGGCCCCCACAAAGTCCGGCCCTGTATTTGAAGAAGGTTCACCCACAGCCTCCCAAGACCTCCCAGCGTCCAGCCCCCCTCAACCGTTCAATCCAGTATGGAATATCACAACGGCATCACGACTGAGGGATGCCGACGAGTGCCGGGAGTATCTCAACAATTGCATACCACCAAGCTTGGTGCGAGAGGTAAATTCGCTCAGTCATGCAGACTTGGCGGATGAGTATAATGGTGCCCTGGTACACCAAATGGCGATGCGTACCTCGATGAGGGTAAGGTTTGAAGCCGCACTTGGGCATGTTGAATCTCTCAAGAGGAAAGTTGGACGGAAGGAGAAGATGATTGTAGATAATGAAGCTCAAATTGCCGACCTCCAATCCCAACTAGCCAGTGCCGAGGCGACCATTAAAAAACAGTCAGCCCGTGCGAATGAATACGACCAACAAGTGGCCAATCTTGCGTCACAACTAGATGCTGCAACCACCAAGGTACATATCCGTGCCGCACCACCCATATTATGAAAGAAATATATGCTAACACGTTATTTCTTATAGGTAGCCACGACGGAAGCTTCTGCCCACTCGTACTCCAGCCAAGTAGACGTGCTTAACAAGAAACTAGAAGACGCACACCTGGCCGTCCAAAGTATGGAGAAAGTACAAGGGGAACTTGCCGATGAGAGGGTAGTCATCCAAGAGCTGAAAGAGGCATTTGCCCAAAAAGAGTTGATGATTGATGCCCTCACTGCGGAGCGTGACAATGTGTTATGCCCCCAACTGCTCACAGCTATTGCCGGCCGTAGGTGGATGGTTGGGCATGGAGCACGCCTGGCCGTCATGAAGGTATTAGAGGCCCCGGAATTCGTGCAACAATTCGCTAGCCTTGTGTTTGATGGTATTGACCACGGACGGCACGAGGGAATGGTTGAGGCCGCTGAGCTGATCACTAAAGGGGAGGACGTTACCAATCATGCCTTTTTTAAGCCTGAAGCTGCTAACAAGATGACTGCCTCCATGGCCGCGATGCGAGATCTGCACTATCCATTCTTGGATGAGCTGGAGGCCACCAAAGATGCGCCAAATATGGAAATCATGGAATGGCTCAGTCTTAGCGCGTCCTCCCGTGCTTCCTTCGCTCCATCCCCCAGCCACCTGACACTCCCCATATACGAGGACGTAACCAGGATCGTGCTTGACGAAGAACCCTTAAGTGTGGTGCTGGAGAGGACTGCGGCTCAAGCCCAGAAGCGGAAAGAAAATGATGAGTGGTTGTCGTGTCTGGTCGAAGAGCAAGTGGAGATGGGTAAGTTTTTACCCCCTATGTAGGATACTCCTACTTTATGATCCCTTTCAGACACTTTGGTTTGTAACCTCTGAATATTTACTGTTTTTATTCGTCCGTGTATGTACACGGCTGACAACATTTGTATTTTGTATATAAGTCCGTGAGTGGCCACGGCAATTTTGTTATCTATTTCGGAAACTTGTGTATTTTTACCATGTTTAAATATTGTAGCACAATACTGCATGATATATCACGTCTCACACACAAAGAAAGAAAATACATACAAGTCTATAATTTACTAGACATGCGACGTGCGTCTTTACTATGCGGAGCGCTGTGCGGCTACGGCATATGAGACTTACCCCAACGTCTTGTGAGTAAGGTGTCTAGTAAGGATACATGATCCGTGCGGCTGGGTTGCATCCCTCTTACGCGGCAAGTCGAATTAGTAGGTTCACTTAATCCTCTTACCCCGCCTGGAGGCGTATAGTACATGTACAGTGATTTGAAAGAATGCATATGAATAAAACATAACATATTATAATATAAGTAAAATTCATACGACTAAAAAAAAATCTAAAAAATGATTTGCACGAAACAGGCCGTGGAGCTAGCTAGGCACCACGGCATTTTATTAGAACGTTTACACTTTTGTTTGAACAATAATGACAAGTCCTAAAAAACAAAAGAATCTAAACAAACATAAGAAAAAACAAAACAGATAAAACCGCATGGTTCTTTATTAAGACCGCATATAGAGAAGTACCCATGCGGAAGCCGTAGCTTTCAAAGATAGCACCTTTTGAGATTGGAAATATTCCATGTGCGCTCTAGGTCGCGGCCATCCATGTCACGTAGTTTGTACGCGCCTCGTCCCAAGGCTTCAGTGACTTCATACGGTCCTTCCCACTTAGGGCCCAGCTTTCCTGTGTTCTCCGCTCGACTTGCTTCGTTAGCACGATAGACGTAGTCTCTCGGTCGAAAAGAAACACCTTTGACCTTGGCGTCATAATAAGCCTTCATCTTAGCCTTGGACTTAGCCTCATTGATGGCTGCTATTTCCCTTTTTTCTTCCAACAGATCCAGGTTGATTCGCAGCTGTTCATCATTCGTGACGACATTAACCTCCGCCGTGCGGATGGTAGGCATTCCTATTTCTGCTGGTATAACAGCTTCAGTGCCGTAAGCCAATGCAAATGGAGTATCTCCGTTGGATGTTTTGATCATAGTTCTATGCGCCCATAGCACATGTGATAACTCATCGACCCATTTACCACTTCGTTCATCCAGACGCGCCTTGATGCCATTCCCCAAGCTTCTATTTGCTCGTTCGACAAGGCCGTTTGTCTGCGGATGCTTAACAGATGTGAAGCGCCGCTTGATGTTCAATGATGCACGCCAATCTTTGAATGGGTTGTCCGTGAACTGATTACCGTTGTCCGAGATGATTTCTCCTGGTATACCAAAACGGCACACAATATGTTCCCAAGCAAACTTCTTAACTTGTTTGCCTGTGATAGACTTGACTGCCTTGGCCTTTATCCATCGTGTGAAGTAGTCCATTGCAACAATCAAGAATTTAACCCCCCCCCCTCCGCAGCTACAGGAAATGGTCCTGCAATGTCAATTCCCCACTTATAGAATGGCCATGGGGACGTGATAGGTGTAAGCTCCTGCTGCGGGTGCCGTGGTACTGGCCTATGCACTTGGCAATCACTACACTTACGAATCATAACGCGCGCGTCTCTGTGCATGGTAGGCCAGTAGTATCCTGTTCGTAAGGCTCTAGCTACCACGGATCGTGGACCTGCATGCATGCCGCACAACCCTTCGTGTATGTCACTGATTACGTAAGCGGCCTGACGTGGTCCAACACACCGCAGCCACGACTGCAAGAAAGAGCGCTTGTAAAGGATGCCTTCTCGAAGTTCGAAATGCTGCGACTTCCTTCTGATGCGCCGTGCTGCTTTTTCCTCGTCCGGAAAGGGTCTCACTAGTCAAATAGTTGATGATTGGGGTCATCCATGTAGGTCCATCCTCTTCAACTATAACAGCAACCTCCCCTTCCGTTATAGATTTCTCCTTGAGTATTTCCACCAAGACTTGTTTAGACAAGTGAGCGAAGCTTGTGGATGCGATCTTGCTAAGAGCGTCCGCCTTCTTATTCTCGCCCCTTGGCACTTGCTTGATGGAAAACTTACTGAAAGTCGCGATTAGCGACTTGACTTTTTCCAAGTACCTGACCATGTTGTCCTCCTTAGCCACATACCCACCTAGAATATGGTTCGCTACAAGCCGTGAGTCCATGTAGGCCTCAAGGTTGCGGACTCCCATTCTAGCGCGATTTTTAAACCCGCAATTAATGCTTCATATTCCGCTTCGTTGTTGGTGGCCGTTAACTCAAAACGGAGGGCGTACGTGAATTCCATTCCTTCTGGATTTGTGAGGATGAGACCTGCTCCGGACCCGTCCGTACACGAAGATCCGTCCGTGAATAACACCTATGGTTCTGTTGGGATCTCGTCTTGCTTGATGATTGGCCCTTCCTCATCCGGCTTCTCGATCAGGAAATCTGCCAAGATCTGGCCTTTAACAGCCGTCCTTGGCCTGTAAGATATATTGTGCTCCCCCAATAGGATGCTCCATTTCTGTAGCCTCCCTGCCACATCTGGTCTAGAAATAACCTGCTTGATTGGATGATCCGTAATGACTACAATTGGGTGCGCCTGAAAGTACCGGCGCAACCGCTTTGTAGCAAACACTAGTGCTAACACCAATTTTTCCATGGAGGAATAATTCAGCTCCGGCCCTTGTAGTGTTCTACTTATAAAGTAGACCGGAGTTTGTACTGTATCTCTATCCGTCATAAGTACCGCGCTTATTGCGCTATGAGTAGCTGAGAGATACATAATGAGTTCCTCCTTTGGCCGGGGAGCTACTAGCATAGGGAGAGATGCAAGATGCTGCTTAAGTTGGCCGAAGGCTTCCTCGGCTTCCTTCGTCCACCGGAAGTCTCCCTTTCTAATGCACTTCTTGAGTGTCTTAAATAAGGGTAATGAATTCTCTACGGATTTAGATAGGAACCTATTCAGCCCGGCTAACTTCCCATTCAAGGACTGCACCTCCTTCTGTGTCTGAGGGGACGGCAGTTGTATCACTGCGTCCGTCTTCTCTGGGCAAGGTTTGATGCCGTTTGGATCAATCAAATATCCAAGGAACATTCCCTCCGTTGCTCCAAACGTACATTTCTTTGGATTTAGCTTCATGTTAATCCTTCTCAGCGTGTCGAACGTCTCTTGGACATCCCGGAGAAGTGCCTCCTCCGTGTGACTTTTTATCACCAAGTCATCAACATAGACTTCCAAGTTGCGGCCTATCTGTGATTCAAAAGCTTTGTCCACCAACCGCTGATATGTAGCACCGGCGTTCTTCAGTCCAAACGGCATTTTCGTATAGCAATACACGCCCTGACTCGTATGGAACGCCGTTTTTTCTGCATCCTCCTCTGCCATCTGGATTTGGTGATACCCTTTATATGCGTCCAAGAAGCATTTAAAAGGATACCCACATAGGGGCTCCACCTTCCAGTCGATTTCCGGTAACGGGTAACAGTCCTGTGGGCAGGCCTTGTTTAGATCCGTAAAATCCACACACATGCGCCAACTTTCGTCATGTTTCTTGACCATGACCGGATTGGACAACCACTCGTGGTAGTATACCTCGCGCATGATGCCTGCATCCACTAGTTTCCGTACTTCCTCCAATATCACTTGGCTGCGCTCAGGCGCCTGGCCGCGCTTCTTTTGCTTGATGGGTTGGTACCCTTGGCGGATCTGGAGCTTATGCTCTGCTATCGCACGTGGCACACCTGTCATATGCTTTGGCTCCCATGCGAATATATCTAGGTTTGCACTTAGAAGAGAGCACATGGCCATTTTGCCGCTATCCGAGAGCGCCCCTCCTATGGATACTTCCTGTTCCGGATAGTCAGGGTCTATGGCCACCTTCCAATTGGGAGGTGGTGATCCATCTTTGGGCGGAACAGGTGGAGCTGGTGTTGTCACGGTGTGACACTCAGATGCCGGTACGATTGTGTTGTAGATGGTAACAATTCCCCCCTCCACGGGGAATTTGATCATTCTGTGCGCCGTAGAGGGTACCGCTCGTATGGCCAAAATGCCTGGTCTGCCTATGATTCCATTGTACGGAGAGTGTGAGCGTATCACCATGAAGTTCATCCACGCCGTAGTGGAATGTTCCTCATTCCCAATGGTTACGAGCAAACGTAATTGCCCTACCGGCCCAATAGTGTCTCTACTAAAGCCAGTAAGCGGCGACGTGGCCGGTACTAATTGGCTTCTTAGTTCTGGGCATAACTGCACGAAACAGTGTTCATACAGTACCTCTGCTGACGATCCTCCATCCACATACATGCGACGAACGTTGTGTGTTCCAATGCTTATCTCAATAGTGAGAGGCGCATCGATCACATCGCTTGCTGTGATGAGGGGAACGAGATTTCCCTGCCGCGTGAGAATTATTGGCCAACTTTCTGCCTCGTGCGGCGTTGTCTGGATTGGATCATGTATATAGTCGAAGGTTTGTCCTTTTGGGGATCCTTCTTATCATACTTCTTGTTGTTGTCTTTTCCATCCTTCCAATCCTTAACTAGGTGCTTGAGTTTGCCTGATTTGATCAGTGACTCAATATGATTCTTGAGCTGGATACACTCCTCCGTACCGTGGCCTTTGTCATTATGGAACTCGCAGAAGCGACTTCCTTGCCGACGTTCCGGGGGAGTGGTCATTGGGGGAGGCCTTGGAAAGTTCGCCCCTTCTGTCAGCAAGATCTCCCGGTAGGACATCTTTAGGGGGGTGAACTTATCGTCTGACCGTCCTCCTTTGCTTTGGCTCTTATAGTCTGAACCCTTGTTATTGTTCTGATTACCTTGACCGCCCGACTGTCTCCGGGACTGGTCATTCGACCGGTACCCATTTCCTCGGGATGGGTAGGCCGCGGCAACAACTGTTTCTCCTTCTATGAAATTTCTGACCCTTTCCATGAGGTCATCATATCTCTCTGGACGTTTGTCATTGAGGCGCCTGATCAGTTCTCTGTCTGTTATGGCGTGCATGTAGTCAGAGATTTTCAAGAGCTCCGGCATGGTTCTTGTGCGCGTGCACTCATCATTGAAGCGTTCAGTGAAGGCTTCTGTGGACTCCCCCGACCGTTGCTTGACAGTTGCCAATGAGACCGGATCCCTATTATACTTCTTCCTTTGAGTATAATTGTTCTCAAACGCAGTGCGTAGTTCCGTGAAACTATCAATGCTCCGTGGGGGGAGTGCCTCAAACCAGTCACGGGCGTTTCCGATCAAGGTCGAATTGAACATTTGGCACCATATGGGCATGGGCCATCTCTCAATTTTAGCCTGCGTATCAAATATTTTAAGGTGATCTACCGGATCACCGGACCCATCATAAGTCTTGATACACGCCGGCATGCGACGTTTGGTGTCCTCAGAATAGTTTCGTATGCGGAGGGTGAACGGGTCTTCCCTGGGATCCGCCCATGGCCGAGTTAGCCTAGGGTCATCCCATGGTTCACACCATGGACGGGAAAGATCCTCCGCTTCCGTATCTCGATTGTAAGGGCCACCATAATACTCATTATTGTTTGGTGGTGGTGGAGGGGTGCGCCTAGGCCGGCGACGCTTAGGCGGATGGTCATCTGAGTCCTCCCCGGATGGGTCCGGGGACGGCGGTGGTGCCCCATCCTTTGAATAGGGACCACTTTTTTGGGATGAACCAGGAGCCTTTTTCCCAGTGTTCATCCTGTCCCACACACTCGGGCGACGTGTGGTTCTGGCCAGCTCTCGATCTGGTCGCTCGGGTGAGCCATCCGACCTTTCTCCTTCTCGAGACTGCATTAATTGCTGTATGAGGCGATCTCCTATGCGCTCAAACACATTCCGGGGTTGAGGGGTTTCCTCAAAGGTGCCCCGCTCCAGAGGCCGAGCTCTCCTTTTCCTCTGATTTTAGGAGGAGGTGATTGGTCCTGTGTCACCAAAGTTGAGTCTGGATTGGAGGTTCCTCCCCATATTCAACCTTGATGCGATCCCCGGGACGATCCTCTCGAAGTTCTGCGTGAGAACTCGAGTAAGATCCTCCTCGCTGAGTGGTAGGACTTCCACTTCTTCCTCCGTCGAGGGTCTGCGCGGTTCCTTGTTAGGAGGGTTTGGCGCACTCCCTGGATCAGGGTTGTCTAGGGTTGAAGTAGGTGGGGTGTCATGGAGATCGTGCTCGTCACCCCCAAGGGCTGAAAACCGCCACGGTTACCAGGCCCGCCTGCGAGGCGACTAGGTGATTGATTGGGGATGAGAATCCCCTCCCCTTGGGACTTCCGGTTCCCGGGATTCGCGTTCCTGGGGTTAGCTTGCGGATGCCCCTTCGTCATTGGAAATTCGAGATGAGGTTTTGTTCTAGCTTAGTGTTATGGGTCCCACGGATGGCGCCAACTTGTTGATGCAAAAGTTGGTTGATCCTTGCTAGACCCGAATTAGGCTTAATTCGGGTTGGCTGGGCTCCGGCTCCTGCGCCAAGTGAATCGTTTGGTTGGGATCCTGCACACTAAACAACACGCGTTAGGCTTACCGTGGGAATGTTTCCCATGATTAGTCTCCGGCGTGAGAGTAAGTGATCGATTTAGGGTTTATGTAAGTTGAGAGTATCAGTCGTAATACCTTTGTGGAACCCTTGAAGGTTCCTTTTATAGGCAGTGAAACCCTAATGGGCTTTCATTGATGCTTCGGCCCCAAGGAAGAGATAACTACCAGAATTTAGAATGATTGTTATCTTCTAATTCTGGTAGTGAATATCCTCCTCCATTGGGATAAAGATATTCCTAGACAGAATACTATTCTGTCTAACCCTACGTCGGCCGTACCGGGCCGTGGGCCGTACACGTGTGTGCGGTTACTGTTCATCCAAGCCCATAAGCCTGAATGACATTATTCCACCCATCCGTGATGGGCCGGATACGGGTAGTACCCATGGGTCGAGTTCATGACCCGGCTGGGGACTATACGTCATCACTTGAGTTTGAAAATTTGATTCGGTCTGAAATGTTTGATGATTTGAAATATGTTGAGTCTCTTGAAAAAGAAATTGATGAACTTCAAAATGACAAATCAGAATTTTCAAACGAATATGATCTACTCTTAGAATGTCTCTCCAAAGATATTTTGTGTGTTACTCTTCAATCTTGTGCTGATATCGATGAATAATCTGATGTTGCATGCAAATATCTTGATAAAATCAAAGAATGTGAGCGTCTTGAACTTGAGCTTTCGAAACATAAAGAAAATGTTGATAAAAAGGCTTTTGAGTTACTTCAACACAAAACTGATTTCCTTCAAATGTCATTCTCTTGAACTTGCTTTGCAAAAAGACGTTGGTAGTTTTCCACATGATAATAAATTGCAAGAAAAACTTTCCCAAACGTTTCGAGAAATGAATGAACAGAATTTGGAAATTAAAGGGTTGAAAGCTCAGTTACAAGACAGGGACAGAGCGATAGCAGAGTTGCAGAAACTCGTTGCTAAAATAGGTGGGAAAATTGTGGAACCTAGTGTTAAGAAACCTGTTGTAAGACAACCCAATGCGCAAAAAGTGACTAGACCCCCTGTCTTGGGAAAACCATCTGTTTTCTCTAATTCTGCATTTGCAAAACCTGCGTTTGCCCCCAAGACGGATGGGAAGGATAGGTTACCACAAAACATTCCCAAAACACATATTCGATCACAAAGCATTAAGAGCACAAATGTGGTTAAACCATGGATGTATAGATTGGCCACTACAGCTACACACAACAAAGAAAGTCAATCACCCCAGACTTCTAGAAACACTAATAGACGTGTGTCTTTTACTACAAGAGTAGTCCCCACTGATAGTGTTAGCCGGCCCCAGCTTAAGAGCACTCGCATGAATGAAAAGGTTTGGCAATACAAAAGTCAAGGAAAGATGAAGACAGTAGAAGACCACCCTAGGATTTTCAATGTTTCTAAGAATAAAACGTCTGTAATCACGTGTAATGACGATATGAATGATTCGACTTTGAATGCTTTGAATGTTAAGTTTGTTTGCGTCAAATGTGGAAAGTGTGCTAATGGTAATCATTCTATGTGTGCTATGAATAAAGTCAAAGGCGTAGATACTAGAACTAAGAAGCAAGTTGCAATGCCTATTAGAGCTACTAAACCCAAACGTAAAGTGAACCATTCTGGTGCAAACCCCACTAAGAAAAGTAATGCATCAGACTCCACCACTAAGAACCCTAGAAGCAAAATTAAGGAATTATATGAGTCTGCTAGCAAGTCTTGGAAATGGTGGTTTGCTAATCAATGTCCTCCAGGATATAAATGGATGCTGAAAGCTAGGACACAAAATGTGAAAACGAGTGTTAGTTTGCCTTTAAATGTTGATAAGGACACTAATGATTCTACTATCACAACTACAGTGGTATCCAATTTAGCAAATGCTCCATCGTGTTCTAACTCTTCTGCATGTGATACAAATAATTCTCTTCATACTGGACTCCGGATGCACGAAGCACATGACGGGGAATCTCAAGCTTCTAATTAACTTCGTGGAGAAGTTCCTGGGTACGGTCCGATTCGGAAATGATCAATTTGCACTGATCCTAGGATATGTAGATTTGGTTCAGGGGAATATTACAATCAAAAGGGTATACTACATCGAAGGGCTCAATCACAATCTTTTCTCGGTTGGTCAATTCTGTGATGCGGATTTGGAGGTTGCTTTCAGAAAGAAGACATGTTTTGTTCGTGATTATGATGGGAATGTTTTACTTACCGGCACACGGGGTACTGATCGTTACACAATTTCACTTCAAGACAAAACTTCATCTACTCCAATTTGCTTCATGGCTAAAGCTTCAACGACTCAGGCATGGTTATGGCATCAGCGACTTTCTCATCTCAACTTTGATACCATTAACTTGCTTTCCAAGAAAGATATTGTGAGAGGCCTTCCAAGTTTGAAATTCATCAAAGATCATCTTTGTTCTTCTTGTGAGCTTTGTAAAGCTAAACGGAGTAGTTTCAAGACAAAGACTACACCAAGCTCTAAAGGACGGTTAGATCTTCTTCATATAGATTTGTGTGGTCCCATGCGTGTTCATAGTATCATGGGAAGAAATACGTTATGGTAATTGTCGATGACTACTCAAGGTATACATGGACTCACTTCTTGAGGTCCAAGGATGAAACACCCGATGTTCTCATCAGCTTCCTTAAAGTAATACAACGTGGTCTTCAAGCTCAAGTTAAAGTGGTTCGTACTGACAGAGGTACAGAATTTTTGAATTCAAAACTGAGAAACTATTTTGAAGCCGAAGGAATTGAACATGAAACATCTATTGCTCGAACACCCGAACAAAACGGCGTTGTTGAAAGACGAAACCGTACTTTAGTTGAGGCTGCTCGAACATTATTATCCGCTTCAAAACTTCCACTATACTTTTGGACAGAAGCCGTGTCAACCGCATGCTACACACAAAACCGCTCCTTACTTATCCCAAGACACGAAAAGACACCATATCACATAATTAATGATCGCAAACCTTCACTCAAACACCTTCATGTTTTTGGATGTACGTGTTACATTATTCGAGATGGTGAAAATCTGGACAAGATGAAAGAGAAAGGTGATGCATGCATTTTAGTGGGATATGCAACTCAGTCTAAGGGATACAGAGTATACAACAAGAGAACAAAATTGATAGTCGAGACTATTCATATCAGATTTGATGAATTACAAGAAATGACACTTGAACAAAACAGTTTAAGTCCCGATCAACAACAACAAACGACTTCCGTTCACAAACGCACGGAACTCGGAACTCAAGACCACAACAATGAACCGTCAAGTTCAAAGCTGGTTTTTGAAAATGTTCCTAGAGCAGATATGACAGTGTACATGACACTTGAAGAGTTGGAAATGTTATATGGACCAATGTTTGATGAATATTTCACGGGGGAGAAACAAGTTGTATCAAAGTCTTCCGCTGTCACTCATGATACGAATGATGATACCGATCATCATCAACAAAAGGATAAAACTTAATCTACTTCAACACGGGTTGCTGTAGATTTACCTCCTCAGAATATCACTTCAACAATCGATCCTACCACATCCACAACTACTGTCATTGCTCCAGAGAACATAAATCAAGCAGACGGTGCATTATCTGACGATGACGATTTTTACAACCCATTCGGTACACCGGTATACGAAACTGGAGAGTCTTCTACTCGCCATGTTGATCCGTCAAATATGCATACGTTCTATCAACGACATCCTTCAACACATCATTGGACCCGAGATCATCCTTTGGTGCACGTAATTGGAAACCCTTCACAGCCCGTTCGTACAAGACGACAACTAGCCACCGATGGCGATGTTTGTATGTTCGCACTCGCCGTGAGTACTGCTGAACCGAAAAACATCAAAGAAGCCATGGCTGATCATGCTTGGATTGAATCGATGACGGATGAACTTCAACAATTTGAAAGACTTAAAGTCTGGGAACTTGTTGACAGACCATACGATTTGATTCCTTTAAATCTTCGTTGGATCTGGAAAAACAAGATGGATGAAGAAAACACGATCATCAAAAACAAAGCTAGGCTAGTGGCTAAGAGGTATGGCCAGAAAGAGGGAATTGATTTTGACGAATCAATTGCACCAGTAGCTCGTATGGAAGCGGTCAGGATTTTCCTTGCTTATGCTGCACATAAGGGATTCACTGTTTATCAAATGGACGTAAAGACAACATTTCTTAACGGTCCTTTGAAGGAAGAAGTCTATGTCACGCAGCCGGAAGGATTCGTCAATCCTCATTATCCTGACAAGGTGTATCGTCTCCACAAGGCACTATATGGACTCAAGCAAGCTCCAAGGGCGTGGTACGACGAGCTCTCGAAATTTCTGGTATCCAAAGGTTTCTCAAAAGGTTTCATTGGTCTAACTTTGTTCACTTACAAATATGGGGATGACATTTTGCTTGTGTAGATTTATGTTGATGACATTATTTTCGGTCTACAAACCCAAAACTTTCAAAATGGTTTGAAAAGGTCATGCACAACAAATTTGAAATGTCTATGATGGGCGAACTAAAATTCTTTCTAGGAATTCAAGTTCACCAATCCCCAAGTGGTATCTTTATAAACCAAGCTAAGTATTGTCAAGAGATAATCAAAAAGCATGGTATGACTTCATGTGACGCCGTTGGGACACCATTATCAACCACATCGCTAGATGCTGACTTGGAGGGAAATACCATCGATCAAACGAGATATCGTTCCATTATTGGTTCCCTCGTGTACTTGACAGCAAGCAGACCTGATATTTCACATGCTACGTGTTATTTTGCACGTTATCAAGCACGACCCACTGAAAAGCACCTCAAGGAGGTTAAACGGATCTTTCGGTACCTTAAGAATACCATTCATTTGGGACTCTGGTATCCGAGGGAAACCGGTTTCTTTCTAACGGCCTATTCAGATTCTGATCATGCAGGGTGTCTTGATACACGAAAAAGTACTTCTGGTGGTGCACAATTTCTAGGTCAAGATAAGCTTGTGGGATGGTCTTCCAAAAAGCAGGATTGCACGTCACTTTCATCAGCCGAAGCGGAGTATGTGTCTCTATCTGCGTGTTGTGCTCAAGTTCTTTGGATGAGAACACAACTCACGGATTATGGCTTTCACTTTGATAAAGTACCTATGTACTGTGACTCAAATTCGGCCATAGCCATCTCCTGCAATCCGGTACAGCATTCCCGTACGAAGCACATTGATGTGCAATATCACTTCATTAAGGAACAAGTTGAAAGAGGTATCGTTGAACTATACTTTGTTGGAACGGATTACCAATTAGCCGACTTGTTTACGAAAGCTCTGTCGAAAGATAGGTTTGAGTACCTCGTTAGGCAAATTGGTATGAGATGTTTGACTCCAGCAGACCTGGAGATTCTGGCAAAGGTGCCTGCTTGATTTATCTATCAAACATCAACCTGTAAATATCTTTGAAAAAGCAAATACAAAAATATAAAACATATAAAAATAAAACACAAAATTAAAAATCTTTCAAAATCCAAAAATATTCTTCTCGACATGTCTTTCAGTATCGATAATATGGACGTGCCTAGAAATGTCGCTCAATAACGACACGGGTGTGTAAAAGCTCGAATGAAAGTTGTAAATATTTTTCAAAACATGTCATTTCTTCTTTTAATAAAGGAAATTGTCTATTTTGGACAATATTTCCAAACAACGGGTAGAGCAATCTATCACGGGTTGAGCTTGTCACAAAACATTCAACGTTTTGAGCTCAACACAATGGCTTGTAATCACTTTCAGGTTGCAACCCGGATCCATATTCACGGGGGAGTGTACGCTTTAGTACCATTACCCTAAGCAAAAGAAGAGAAATCTTATTACACTTGAGTGGATTTGTCAAGACATTCAAAGTCTATGAACTCAAGTTTATGCATTAGAAAAAACCTCTTCGCCAAAAAGAAATAGGATTTTTCAAAAAGCGTTGAACACAATTTTTTCAAGAATTTCTCAATGATTATTCAAAATCTTTCAAAAATTGTGTGTTCAACAACTCCCATCATCAAAAAGCGAAATGTGGATCATATCCTCACAATGACAATTCAATTGGATCAATTTTTGAGGGGGAGCATTTTAACTTTATGCAATAGATTAACACATCTTTCTCCCGGAGATTTTCAAGACTATTTTCCAAAATATATTTTAATCAAATTTGGTATCTCTAATATCAAAAGATTTTATATATTAGAGATACGGGGAGAAAATGTGATTAAAATGTGATCTTATTTAAGACTCAAGCACTTTAACTCTTACTTACATGTGCGAAACACTTTCGATTATCGATGCACATGTGAAGGGGGAGCATTTCTGAAACGACAAAACTAGCAAGGTGTTAAATGTTTTTTCAAACACTTTGTTAGAATTTAAAGTGGCTTTCATGGTTACGATCAAATACCCACAACATCTTTAATTCACGACGTTATTGGTGTCAAAAGGGTGGTTAGGTTTAAGTCCTATGATCCAACCAGAACCGGAGGGATCTTCCCAGGGACAATCCAATAGATTATTAGAAGTCCTTAGGAAAGATGGAGTAGAATGTGAACGTAGCTGAATGCCGACTAAGTACTGATGCTAGCACTGGAACAATCACAACAAGGTGCTAGTAATGATGTCTTGGTAAGCATTGAAGGGGTTGAAGAATGAAAAAGAAATGTAAAGATAAAGGGTGTAAAGAAAGAAGCCCTCCATACAACTTAGGCAGAAACCGGGTCAACACATCATGAAGACAACTCATCATGGACCCAGTGATGTAATGCACAATCCCTTACCTAGCTACTCAGGCTTCTCTCAAAAGAAGTTTGTTTTATTGTCACGGAGAACAACATGACTTCTATTGACTTTCTCACTCCGAGATAGTTGATATCGAATAGGTGGCATCTGCTCTAGCCTCTGACCACTAAAAGTGCACAAATCGAGTCTAGAGCCAAGAGATCAATCAAATCTCGTTAGGACACACGGATGAAGATCAAGAGAGTCCTACGCTATATCCTTGTGATATTGCTAGAACAATCAGAGTGATACTACTTAGTATTCACAATGATGAGTGGAAATCATTCAAGTGTTATCATCAAACAGCACTGCGGTAGGTCATATGTAAAATTCTTTATGAATTGAACATGTGTAAAACTGAAAAGCAACAGTGTTTTGATTCTGAATTGATTCAAACTCGTTTCAGGTTTCTACGCAATATCTTTATGTTCTTGCCAGAACATTCAGAGTGATATTCATTAATATTCACAGTGACGAATGGAAATCCTTCTAGCGTCAACCTCAAACAGCGCTACGGTAGGTGACTTGTGAGATTCTTATGAATCAAACTTGTGTCAACTGGAAAGCAACAATGGTAAGATTATTTACGAATCACACTTGTTCCAGGAATTTGAATTGACGACTTTAATTAAGCGGATATTTATCCAATTGATTCACTCTTTATGTTTGCAGTCTTGCTTTGAGACGGTCGAGTAAAGAGAACGGCTAGTACAGTCGTGAAACTCTGTCAAGGAGATTCTTAATTGAATCTACCTATCATAGGTACGGTATTTAATATCGTATAACGGTCTTCACCGACTGGAGGTAAAACGCTACCGATTTAGGACGAATGTCAAAGCCATTCAGTTCGTGTCTATGTTTTGTCTCGAGAAGGTGGCGTCACGGTGTACTCAGCAAAGTCAAAGATTCAAAACCACATACTCATGCCTAAAGACATATTCAACAATTAATAGTGTGAGCATGTGGATGAAGACACAAGATCACAAGATGGCAAAGACAAGTCAAGGATGATTTGAAGATCTCAAGCTTAAAGACAAAGTCGAAAGACAACGACAAAGGCTCAAAGATCACAACATGAAGGAACAAGACTACGATTACACGTTCAAGACTCATTTGTGGCAAGATTACTAATCTCTACAAATTTCCTAAATGACCAAGGTTTATGACCTCTCATTGGGGGAGATTGTTAGCCTCAAAATATTGAGTCAAACAAGAATGCTCGGTCATATGTTTATTATGTATCGTATATTAGAACGTTGTAATAGGTAGTATATTAGTCGTGTATTACGGGCTTAACTTTAGGCTAAAGTTCATTGATAAGTAACTAAAGCCCAAAAGGAAAGCCCAGCCCAAACCATATAATCCATAACGAAGCCCGCATGTGGGTGGACTATATATACCCTTCCTAGCATGTTAGGAAGGGTGTTGGTTCATTGTTTTCTCTCACTTCTCAATCTAACATTCACCTAGTTCTAACCATTTTCTCTCTACTTTCTCTCACTACTTTCTCTCTCTAGAATTCATCTTCTTCATCTATTTTCTTTCTTTAATTCGTACTATATCATATAAATATATGGGACAACAGACTGTATAAGTTTTACCTCCCAAAACTAATGCTGAGATCCAAGCTGAAATTAGAGAAAGAAAAGCCAAGACTACTCTAGCCATGGCTCTTTCAAAAGATCTCTTACCTAGTTTTCATCATTATCAAGATGCTAAAACTATGTGGGAAGCAATCAAGCTTAGATTTGGAAGAAGCGACAAATCTGAGAAGATGAAGAAGACTGTGTTTGTAACACCCCACTTGGATAAGTGGACCGTTACGTGTATTTATGGTGTGTCATCAAAGCATAAGGTAAATGTCCTAAAACATTAACTGACCATAAAAGAAATACCGGAATCAAACATCGGTAATCCAAACATAAGCTCAAAACATGAAAAGTAAATACTGAAGGAAAGGACTAAACAATGTCCAAATAAGCAGAATAATCTAAGAAGTCTGGAGAGCTTACATCCAAATGTACATGCTCTCAGAATCCTAAGAGCGTCTTGGTGTACCTGCCGTTAGAACATGAAAGGAACTACAACTGAGCATAGCGCCCAGTAAACGGATATAAAGCATGATAAGAAATACTGAAATGAAGCAGATGATAAAATAATGAAGCTGTAAAACTGATAAGTAAAGTTGCAGCATATATCTGTGTATAATCTGAAAAGTACGGTTTATAAATAATAAAGCTAAAATATTATCTGTTAAATCTGAAAACATGCATTTACTGTATTTTAATTGCCAAGAGCTTATATAGGTCATGTGCTATAACAACTGCTTCATGAATAAATGAAGGGGTGACCTCGTCATGCTGTAGAGGGGTGAGCTCTAAATAATGTGCTGGGTGGAGGGATCAACTCCAATGTGAAGGATGTAGAGCACACACCACATTCACCTGATAACTATAAACTGATAGCCTAGGATGCATCCATACACCCCGCTGATAATACTGATAAAATGGCCAAGTTGAAACAAATGGGACGCTGCAAGAAATCACTCCCCCGCAGGAGAGTCATGACACTGGTGCCTCTAGTGTCATGGTTACGGCACCTCCTAACTAGTACATAAACTGGTCATGCTTGTATATAAAGCTTAGGCAATTTATTTAGTTATTAGAATGATTACTAATAAGCTTAAAACATATACTAGGAAAAACATTTGGCTGCAGACAGGGAATCCTAATCATGCATAGAAGAAAGTCCTTATTGAAGGACGGAAAATCCGTATCTCGTGTCCAGTAATGAATGAGAATAAAGCTGAAAGGTCTACTCCGACTTCCCGGTTACTACATAAATAAGGGACGTGAAATGAGTTGACTGATATCTGTTTAGTTTTACTGATCTCAATTGTTCTTAGTTTAATTTATTTTACATGTTCTTGTATTACTGTTCTGTGTATAATCTGGTAACTCTAACTGTTTTTATATTTTACTGATTGTTCCTGGTATTTTTGATTAATATATTACATGTACTCCGATTCATGTATAACCCGAACCCTCGCATTATATATGTATACTATTAATAGTAATCTATAAAAAAATAGAAAGTTTCCTAAAATGGTTTCCATAAGAAATACATCATTTGAAAACAAACATCATATTTTTAATTAATAATACTCGTTAAATAATTACTAATTTAATTTACTAAATTAAAAGTATTAAAACATTTTGACTTGCTTAAGTTCATGATGTAAACTTATTTGCTAAAAAAACGATAACATTATTAATTTAGCCCATCGTTTTTATTTTTAACCGTGTACCCAAGCCTACCGAGACACTCCTTCTCGGTCGCACTAAAACAAATAAAAAACACTAATAACACACAACCGGATTAGCGACAGAATTTTCTGTCGCTAACCCATCGCTAACTGGGACAAAATTGCATATAACATATCTCTAAAAACTATGACAGAAACTGCTGTTGTTAAACAAAACTGAAAATCTGATGAAGTTATAAATGTAGTGTTTCCCACTGCTAATGCAGTGGCTCCCGCTGCTACTTATTTGTTCCCACTGTTTTAACAACACCCCTGTTACAAACCCAAACGCCCCCTTATGTACATGACTAATCACAAACGCACCCTGTTTGTTTCTGCCTGCTGCCGAGGACACCCAAACCACCACCGAGACCCCTGGTGGTCTCGGCTAGGACAAAATAACAACACACGGAGACCCCCACTGGTCTCGGTTCACATGTAACATCAAAACCCGACACCTTTTCTTGCTTATTTTCTATAATTCCTTTGTATAACTTCTTTTAAATCCAAATCATGATATAAACTGAATTTAAGGGAAAGGAATTGATTACCGCTGTGAGCTTGATAAAGGGATGACATAAACACACGAATCAAGAATGAAACCAAGCCCGAAAACTCCTTTGTCTTGTTTTTTTTCTTCTGCCGTCGGTTTTTCCACACACCAAACGAAACCCTATTTTTTTTTACTGTTTGTCCAAAAGATGGGGAAAATAACCTCCCGTATACTTCTTTGAGGTGGGTTGGGCTCCCAAGCCCAAGTTTCCTATTCTTGCTAATTGCGTTTAATAATCGCGTACGTATTCGTGTTTTTATTTTCTGACATGCATTTATTTATTTTCACGATAAGTAATACATACGCAAAATATGACTAGTTAAAATTAATTATTTTCTGAATAATTAATTTCGTGTTTAATTATTTTCTGAATAATTAATTTCATGTTTAATTATTTTCTGAACAATTATTTAATTATTTTCTGAATAATTAATTTCGAGTGTTTTAAATGAAGCTGAGACTAAGCGCATTTAATATTCTAGGATTTTAAATACGGGTTTTACAATTCTTCCCCTCTAAAAAAATTCGTCCTCGAATTTAGGGTACGATTATGCGGGGGTTTTACAATTCTCCCTCTCTAAAAAGCAAATTCGTCCTCGAATTAAAGGTAATTTAAGCTGATGACGTTTATGAGAACTGAAAGGACGCCCAAGCTGAAAAGAACTGTAAGCTGAAAGATAATTCGTCTGCTAATTAAGGCATAATGCTGTTGATAGGTATAAACATGACATGACTAAAGTGATCATGTAACGTATCATGACTGAAAGAACTTAACCGAATTTACTGAATGAAAGGATGAGAGGTCCGGATGGACTCCTCCGTTCCGGGTGGCTTCCTGCTCGAAATGACTCCTTCAAAAGTCTAAACACAATGAAAATCTTGGTCCTGATGACCCTAACCTGATGAATACTGAATAGTTTCTGGTTCCATACTTAAGATAGATTTTCTGAATCTGATAGAATGAACAAGCTATAGCATGTGGATACATGAAACGGTACGTATAAATATCCTGAAAGATAACATTTATATATCTGAGCAAGCTGCTGAAAATATATAGAGACGAACTACGTGAACAATTGAGAATGTTCTACGTGATCAATTGTGAACGTGGTTCGCGATCATATAAGGAACTCTATACATGGAGTATATCGTGAATGTGATACAAGAAACATATTGTGAACGTGATACTAGACATATCATGAACGTATGCTGACTGAGGAAGGAATGCCAAACGATACGGCCTGATATGTAAAACGTCTGCCTGGGGATGGAAAAGCTGTGCTAAACTTGAGTCTGGTTTCTCAAGCTTTCTGTAACCATATTCGGTAACAAACTGTGAAACGTGTATCGCGAGATGGAACACGAACTTGAATGTGACAATGTCACAAAAGCGAATGTGAACTAAAATCTTGAGATAGCATAGAAAATGGACTGAAACAACATCATACTTGTGAACTTGAGACGTAACCGTGAAGGTGATCATAAACGTGAACGTGAATGTGAACGTACACGTGATCGTGAACATGAACGTGAGCGCGATTCGCGAACGCTAATTTCCATCTGACAAGATTGTTGATGGAATACCTTGGAATCATACGATCTATTGTTCAATTTCCTGCAGATTAGTTACTGCTCAATCATTTCGGATAAAGAAGACGTGTAGGCTGGGTTAACTGGTTAACAATGACTTAGATAGCATCATGCTTCGTCTGAGTCTGTGATAACTGACAATAACCTCCATGGAATCTTATCTGATTTATGTTCAGAAATTTTTAATGGTTGTAATAACTCATTAGCATGTCGGTGTCCTATCTTGAACTCGAGGTATGTCAGGCATCCATATATAAACATAGCTGCATAAATTGTGTTATACTACTTCTATCAAAATTCTGCCTGGGATTATGGTACCTTCTGGTGGAATCTGGGTGAACAGTCATGAAAGAATTTTGAGTCTGGGTAAAATAGATCTCTCCTAGCGTAGGATCTTATGTGATACAAAATTTTAATGTAGGTCATCTCCTTTATGCGTAAGCTTAGCCATGGAAGGATAATCGTGGGAAATGTCCGCAATTTTTGCAGTATCAGTCAACTGAGTTCTAGAAAATTTTATACTTTAGTCACAGGCGTCGATGTTGACCATCTGAAGATGGCCTTCATCTTCGTGGGACTGTCTGAAATTTCTTTCTACTGAAATAGGGTGGCTCAGAAATGCCACCTTGTTCATCTGGAACTTACATCTGAAAAACTGTGTATATAATCTTCTCCTGTCGGAAAATCCACATGATCGTGAGGAGATGATTCTCGTGTTCTTCTCTAGAATTTAGCAGACCGGAATGTTATCACTGAATATACTGATGATTTTTCTGAGAATTCATGAAAAAATTTATTCATCAATTCCATAATATAGCTGAGGTATTTAGGAGCTCAGAATTAAAAATTAGAATTTTAGAGCGATCACAACGTGTGTAAAAGCAGTCTTGCAAACATCGTGTTCTTACTCTCGCCACTGATGGTAGCCTGATCGTGAATTATTCTGTAAAAATGTTCAAGACATCGTAGCAGGTCAGATAAACCTTCTATACCTGGAATGAATATCGATTAAGAATGGTGATCTGGTAAATTTATTTGGTGGTCGATACATGATCTCATGATACCGTCCATCTTCTTTGACAAACTGAAACGATGCACCTCCTGGTGGTGCGTTAGGGCGAACAAAGCCTTGTTCTGGTAACTCTTGTAGCTATTCCTGCAACTCCTTTAACTCAGCTGAAACCATGTGATAAAGTGTTTTGAAAACAGGTGTTGTCCTTGGACAAGCTCGATGTTAAATTTTGTCTCGTGGTTAGGAAGGAATTTCTGGAAACCTCCTGGAATTACATCTGGAAACTCTAGAATAGTTTGCTGATCATGAATTTAAGGAACTTCAGAAGTGGATTTATATCTGGTAGCTAAAAGGTCTTCGTAGCTTTGGAATAATAAGTCACTTGCTGTAAAGCATAACAACTTGTACTGATTTTCTGGCAGAAAATAAAATGACTATATTTAGGATTTAGTAAGACGGATCTCGTCGTTAACTGAAAGGAAAACCTTAATAAATATGGGTGATACTATGGAGTCTTTTCTGGCTGAGAGGCATGTAACTACCTGATTTAAGATAAAGCTGACATAGGAACACGTGAAGTAAACATGGTGACTTTTCACTGAATGTGTTCGTTTGTAACCTCACAGAATGCATACTGTGTGTTTGACCTGAATAATACTCTAGTGATGGTGACTGAATTTTTAATGATCTAATTCGCTCGTGGCATAATAGAACGGGTATACCCCTTCTTGAAGGGTACCCTGAATTACCGAGGGCCTGGTTTAGAAAACATACTGGAGTTATGAGTTCTGACACGTATTTTGAGAAGAGATTCGTATGATGTGTACCATGACTGATGTCCTGATATGTGTCTTCCGAAATGATACCTGAGACCTATGTCTTGACTGGTGTCTTGACACATGTTTTAGTAGATGAATCTGAACAAGGCTGAAAATTTTTGGTAAGTGCTAAGGTTGGCGGACCGGTTAGACTGATGACCTCTGTATCTCTGGTCACATCCGTTCTGGAGTTCCGATGGCTACTGAATGATTAATATAAGCACGGTGGTTGTCATTATCGCTTTGTCTGTCAGTTTCATGACGGTCATTATTACGACCGTGATTCCTGTAACTATCCTGCTGAGTGGCCGGCTGGGTACCGGTTCCCACTCTTCTGAATGAAAGGTTAGCTGAGTGAAATGTGACATCTAGCTGAGAAGGTAAAAGCATGGAATGAGATGGTAGCGTCTGATGGTTGAAGTATATTCTTGTCAGAAATTTCAAATTTTTAGTTTCCGTCCTTGCTCTTGAAGAGTCTTCATAGTATAAACAACATCAGCATCTTTGGGAATCTCCTAAATATTAGCAGCAACGGGATCTGGTAAAATGTTCAACTCTCGAGCAGCATCAGCATCTGGTAGAATATCGACAAGTGGGAATGCCTGAGATGATTGAGGATTGTTTACAATATACATGGAGTAGGGTACATAGAGTACACCTGGACTACTACGCATGGGTACACAATGAATACTGCACATGGAGCATATCTAAGGTACTGTACGTGGAGTACACATGAAATATTGTGCATGGGGTATAACTAAAAATTTTGTTGATATGATCGACACTGGTGTCAATCGTCTGATATGATCAAAAGGAGAATAAATTGATTTAAACGGTCAACAAACTGAACTGAAACGAGTAACATGATATGATGACAATTCCTGCGTAGACTTAATGTTGGTTGTATAGAGAGCTCGAAAGTACAATTTAATCAAAGTTCCAACAATGGTCAGCATGAAACATGATTAATGAAGGCCAACCATGATTTATCATGAAAACAATATTTTACTGTAATCTTCTATATTTTAGCATGAAAGCATCATCACCTTGCTTAAACATAATCCTCATAAAGAGACATGAAACTGCATCAGCATGAAAACGACATCAACATAAGATTGTGAGAACTTTATTGTTACGAAGAACATGAAAAGATAATCAACTGAGGTATAACATCAATTGGTTTGGATGGCTATGGTTCAATCCATAAAATTCAAAGGAGAAAACATGTGACTAAGTATGGACGATTCTGGTTCGGTCCATACTTGTCAAAATTTTATGAAAATTGTCATGTATTAAAATCTGGAACTAAATGTGGATGGCTGTTGTCCAATCCATACTAGCCAAACTTCAATAAAATATCATGATATGAACAAGGTGAACGTCTATGGTCCGGTTCACAAAACAACATTCGACTGAAAGCATGAAAATTTGACTTGAATAATGGTGAATGTTTATGGCTGGTTCACTAAGTAATATTCGACTGAAAACATGAATCTAACATGAGTAAGGATGAACGAATATGGGTCGGTTCACCAATACAAAATCTGAACGGGTAAGGGTGAAAGCCTATGGGTAGGTTTACCAAAACAAAATTCGCAGAAAAGCACATGCGACTATATATGGCCAGTCTTGTACCAACCTTTTACTTAGTCAAAGTTTTAAGAAAACTGAATGATAAATAAAGATAACTGACTGATAAATGCATGAGAAACATGAAAGATAACAACGCCAAAAAAATCTGGGAAGTTCCTGGTGACTAGCCACTAGTCACAGGTCAAGTTTTAGAGCCTACAGGTCGAACCTTGCGCTCGGATACCATAATAGTAACACCCTAATTAAATAAGTAAACCGTTACGTGTATTTATGGCGTGTCATCAAAGCATAAGGTAAATGTTCTAAAATATTAACTGACCATAAAGGAAATACCAGAATCAAACATCGGTAATCCAAACATAAGCTCAAAACATGATAAGTAAATACTGAAGGAAAGGACTAAACAATGTCCAAATAAGCAGAATAATGAAAGAAGTGCATAAAGTAAGAAGTCTGGATAGCTTCCATCCAAATGCACATGCTCTCAGAATCCTAAGAGCGTCCTGGTGTACCTTTCGTTAGAACATGAAAGTGTTGGAAATACGTTTTACGTATTAAGAAGGACCGGTCACTCCAACGATAGTCCATGTAATAGCTCGTAGTTTAGTCATTTATCTTTATTTAACTAACAAGACCAAGCCTAACCTACAACATGTGTAGGCCGGCCCAAGCCCATGACAAGGGCTTGGGTATATAGACCCTCTCCTTAGATGGAGAGGGTGTGTGGTTTTCATTTTTTACACATAGTTCTCATAAGTTTCTCTCTCTAGAATTGTGTGTGTTCCACCATCTCTCTATCTCTTTCTCTCTCTAAAAACATAAGCAAGATTTACACTTCTACAAATGGTATCAAGAGCCATGGGATGATTGCTTGGTTTTTGTGTTTGTTTTCTTGATCATTTCGTCTATTTTGATCCTTTTTCTCACGTACCAATTTTTTTTTTGTTTTTATGCTTTAATCTTGATATACGTTATCTAGTTACTTGTTATAGTGATTTGGTATTGGTATTTTGGGTTAAAAACACAAAATTTTTGGTGTTTGATTCGTTTTTAGGATTAAAATTGCGAATTTGTTGTGTACTTTCCGAGAATAGTGGTAAAGTTGTCTCCATCGCAAAGTTGTTTCTATCGCAAAGTGGGCTGAATTCGTCATTCCGATCGCAAAGACCTAGGGTCTCTACATTGCGATCAAAGGGCATTTCGACACTTATTCCGATCAAACATTGAGATAGCTCCTTGCATCGTACATTGCGATCGGTTATAAGGCATTTTCGAAAGGTTACTCTGCCAAAATTTCTTTAGCCACATTCCGACAGGTATTGCGATCTGACATTCTGACAGGTATTGCGATCTGACATTCCGACAGGTATTGTGATATGACATTCTGACAGGTATTGTGATCTGACATTTCGACAGGTATTGCGATCTGACATTCCGACAGGTATTGCGATCTGACATTCCGACAGGTATTGCGATCATACATTCCGACAGGTATTGCGATCAGACATTCCGACGGGGATTCAGATAGGCATTGCGACATAACTTGTTTGTGCATTCTGATAGTTATTGCGATCAAGTATTGCGACAGACCTTGTTTTGTGCATTCCGATAGAGTGACAAGATTTCCAAGTTTTTTCAAAAACGTGTTTTTGAAATTTTTTATGTAATTTAGTCTTGGATTTTTTGGTTTATCGAGAACATAATTTAGGGGATTTTAACATTATTTCTCGGTTTTAACACACAACAACAAACACATTAACTTTCTCTCATTGTTCGATCAACTTTGTAAATCTTAACTTATTTAAATGGAGTACACATCTCTTACGGATAAGTCCATCCTCTCGGGTACGGATAATCGTCCACCAATGTTGGTGAAGACTATGTATGAGGAATGGGCTTCCCGAATGGAACTTTATATGTTGAACAAGGAGAATGGACATCTAATTTGGGCATCGGTGCTCAATGGACCATTGGTATATGGTACTGTGACGGAAGGTGTTGTTACTCGTCCTCGCACAACGGGTGAACTAACTTGAGATGCTAGGATACAAGACAAGTGTGATAAACAAGCTACAAATATCATTCTCCAAGCCCTTCCTCTAGATGTCTACAAACTCGTCAGCAAACATAAAGTTGCCAAAGAGTTATGGGATAGAATTCGTGTTCTAATGCAAGGCACCTCGTTAACTAAACAAGAACGAGAGTGTAAGCTTTATGATACTTTTGATAAGTTTGCCTATGTGTCAGGGGAGACTCTCAATGATTACTATCTGAGATTTACCCTATTGTTGAATGAGCTTAATATCTATGCCATGGCAATTCCTACCTTTCAATTGAACGCCAAGTATTTGAACACTCTTCCTCCAGAATGGAAAAAATACGTGACGGATGTTAAATTGGCTAAGGACTTGCATAACACCAATGTGGATCAACTTCAAGCTTTTCTTCAACAACACGAATGCCATGTGATCGAGGCTCGGTTGTCTACACCTCAAGTTCATGATCCACTTGCAATGTAAGCTTCTCAACAAAACATGGCTTATACTTATCAACAACCATCATACTTGCAGCAGCCACCACCACACACCTATCAGCAACCACAGCAACCATCTTATCAACCACCAATGATGCCACAGCAAACATTTCAACCAAGTGTTCATCAACAATCTTTTCCACAGCAACCAACATATCAGACATCACCATCACAAGCCAACACTTCTCCAATGGGCTATACTCATCAGCAAGGATATTTTCCAATAGAAGCACAACCAGTACAAGCTTTCTACTCTAATGAACTTCCACCAATCCAAGCACCGGTCTTTACTCCAAATGATACGCCAGCTGATGTTCTAAACCATCTCACTGCCTACTTGTCAAAACTTGTTGCAACTAGAGGATTTCCACCAACAAACAATCAGCTCCGCACCTCTTCAAATCCTCGACAACAAGCTACTGTTCAAGATGGTCAAGTAACAGTGCAACCTATTCAGGGAAGGCAAAATTCATATGGACCTCCTACAAGGACTGTGAATGCTCAAGCTATGAATTCTCAAGCTAATGGAAATGGAAGCCCCATTGGTCCTTAAAAGGTTGTGACTTGCTACAACTACCGAGGACAAGTTCATATGGCTAGGCAATGCACTCAGCCGAAAAGGAGAAGGGATGATGCATGGTTTCGTGAGAAGATGTATTTGGTTGATGCTCAGTCTAAGGGGAAGATTTTGGATTCAGAGGAGTTAGCATTTCTTGCAGACCCAGGGGCAGCAGATACTGAAGGCATTGCAGTCGTTTCCACTTCTAATGCAGCTTATCAAGCAGATGATCTTGACGCATATGATTCGGATTGTGATGACATTCACTCTGCCCAATCTGCTCTCGTTGCTAATCTCTCTCACTACGGTTCTGATGTCGTCAGTGAGGTACCCACCACAACCAATCTTGGTAATGATGATAACCAACATCAAGTTGGGCATGAAAATGACAACCTCGAACAGCATTCGAGAACTAGTAACTCAAATGATGTGGTACCCAATCCTACACATTTGAGTGAACCTCAACCAAATGCTACGACGGGTATGGAATCTAATGCTCAACATGATTTGGTCATGGTACCTAAACATATTATTGATCAAATGCATATGGCTCTCAGACAATCCGTAGATACGAATTCCACCCTAACTGCTGAGCTTGCGTTGCATAAAGAAAAGGTCAAAACTTTTGAAATGGTCCCTCAAGCAGAGAAAATAACATGTTCTGATTTTGACCAATTTCGTTTTGAAAAGATTGAACACTTGAAAGAAATAGAATCATTAAAAGCTAATCTTTCCAATGAATTAAAAGCAAAAGAGTCGGTTGTCAATGATTTTCATAAACTTAAAATGGATTTCGAAACTCTCGAGTCTAAAAAGTTTGAATCGGAAATTAATGCTACCAAACTTCTTAAATTCAAAGAACAACAGCTTTTAAAACAATACGCTTCCACAGAAAAGGTTCATCTTTTAACTAAATCGTTTAAAGAACTCGAACTTAAGCGTCTTCAAGATTTACCACCTAATCCCGTTTGCAAAACAAGCTCAGGAATATATTCCGTGTCTTTATGATATGACCCTAATTGGCAAATCAAAAGAAGCACCTTTTGTTCGTAGTTCTGAGGAGACACAGTCACTTGCGGATGAAACTCAATCCAAAATGCTTTCAAAATTCCATACGATTGATTATGATAAGTATAACAAACATCAATTGTCTAAAAAGACCCGCATTCGCTTACAAAAGGAATTAGCTGAATTGACAGTTCTTGTGCCCCAAAGTTTGTCAAATGAAAACCCTCCTAGTACGTCTCCTACACTTGTCAAAACGGATTTAACGAAGTTAATTCCACCGGTAAGTAAGGTGTCCGTTAACTTAAATGCGGTACACCAACACTTAGCCGATTTTGACAAGGTCATTTTGGACCGTACGACGGCTTCGGCCATAACGGAAGGTGAATGGAATTTTGAGCACACTAGAGCTGCGTTTCGAGACAAAATTGTTCCGTTTGTAAAGAATGTTAAAGCTTGTCTTAGTACTCTTGATCAAGATTTGCTTTTGGAAATAGAAGAAGTTAGACGCGTTTTCAATGAAATGGATGATGCTTATGAAAACAGTTTACTTGAAATAGAACGGGTATCACGCCAAAATGATCAGCTTCTGAAGCAAGTGATGTCTCATGATATAGTTTCTGTCTGTGTGAATAAAAGTGTTGATAATGATTGTATCGTGCATAATGTTGAATCTGTGGATAATGTGGTAGCTAGTAATTGTCACGAATCTGACGCTGAATTTTTAAAGCTTCAAGATTCATATTCTTCTCTTTCAAAACGTTTTTGATGAGATTCAAACACATTGTATTTCGCTTGAATGCAAGCAACAATTTATTCAAGAAATCTTTGAAACGTCATTCGAAGGTATTAATATCGATGATGCAAACTTTGAAAAGAATTTTCGATTGAACTTACAATCAAAACAGCGTCAGCCAAGTGACAAAGTTGCTAAATCTTTTCCGATAGAAATAGAGAAATCTAAGGAGCTTAACTGTGTGAACGTACTTGAGGCCGCTGAGAATTTTAAACTTGATCTAGATAATCGAGTTTCCAAGATTTTGTCTAAAGTTGATAACTTAAAACAGAAAAATACACGACTCTTCGATTCAGTAAAGCCCGCATGTGCTAATACCACTGCACAGAATCAATCCTTGATTGAACAATTGAATCGAAAGTCGGTGGAAATATCTGATTTGAGGGAACAAATTTGTGATAAAAATCTGGTCTTGGCTGAGTTAAAGGAAACACTTCGTACTCTAAAAGGTAAGAATGTTGTGGATAATGCAGCCACTATCTCAGCATCATCCTCTAGTGAAATCAAAAGGAACCTTATAGCCGTCACACCATTTAATAAGGGCCCTAGGACTAAACCATCTTAAACTTTGGTCACTAAAGATAAGGCGGAATCAAAACCAGCTTCTAATATTCCCGTGTTGCCTTCTACAGGAGTAAGCACCACTACTAAGGCTCAAAGATCTAAGCTTAAAAGAAACAAAAAGAATGATAGGATCTTGTCCCCATCTAGTAGTCAAGTGAAGAAGAAAGTAGAAGCCCATCCTAGGAATGTTATTTCTGTTTTGAATAAAAAGAATCATGTAGCTAAAACTAAAAGCTCTACGGTTGTGCAGCGTTCTAAGCCTAGTGTGAATTCTAATTTGAAATGTTGGAATTGCAATGAATGTATGTTTTCTAGTCGTCATGATTCTTGCCTTATTGACCATGTGAATGAGATGTATGCCTGGAAAAATGGATTAGAATGGAAACCGACTGGGAAAGTGTTAACCCAAGTTGGTTGGATGTGGCGCCCCACTGGTAGAACTTTCACTATAGTAGGAAATATATGCCCTTTGACTAGGATCACTCCCACTAAAGCGAAGAAAGCGTGCCCTTTAACTAGGAGTACCAAGGCTACCAAAACACAAGTGTGTCCTTTAACTAGGAACACCGACACTACTGTAGGAACCAAGTGCCCTTTAAATAGGTCCACTCCGACTGTAGTGCCCGCGAATAATCCAAAACCTAAGAAAGTTGGAACAGTAAAACCTGTTAGTGCTAAAACTCACATTAGAAAATGCAGGAAATCTAAGGGTCACAAAAATGTTAGCACTTCTGATAATCTTATATCTGTATCTGCTAACACTCCAGAACCAATAGTTTCCAATGCATTGTCTACTGTTGTTATTGAAAACAGGTGGTCCAAATTGTTCTCTGGTATTTAGACTCTGGTTGCTCCAAGCATATGACCGGAGATCGCTCTCAGCTCACAAATTTTGTAAGCAAGTTTCTTGGTACGGTTAGATTTGGAAATGATCATATTGCAAAGATAATGGGTTATGGTGAATATCATATTGGGAATGTTATTATTTCAAGAGTGTATTACGTTGAAGGTCTCGGTCACAACTTATTTTCTGTGGGACAATTTTGTGATGCAAACCTAGATGTTGCTTTTCGAGAGCATACCTGCTTCATTCGTAATTTAGAAGGGGTTGATTTATTGAAAGGTACTCGAGGGAATAATTTGTACACTTTGTCTCTAGAAGACATGATGGCCGATTCTCCCGTATGTCTTCTCTCCAAAGCATCGAAGACTAAGTCATGTTTATGGCATCGACGGTTATCTCATCTTAACTTTGACGATATTAATCATTTGGCGAAAAACGAACTTGTTCGTGGTCTTCCTAAACTTTCATTTCACAAGGATCATTTGTGTTCCGCGTGTACAATGGGGAAAAGCACTAAGAAATCATACAAACCCAAGACTAAAGACACCAACCAAGAGAAACTTTATTTGTTGCATATGGATCTTTGTGGGCCTATGCGTGTTGAAAGTCTTAGTGGCAAAAAGTACATCCTCGTCATTGTCGATGATTACTCTCGGTTTACATGGGTGAAATTTCTTACAACAAAAAATGAGGCACCTAAATTCATCATCGGATTTCTCAAGATAATTCAAGTGCGTCTCAACACTACTGTCTGACGCATTCATACAGATAATAGAACCGAATTTGTGAATCAAATCTTGCGTGATTATTATGAAGAAGTTGGCATATCTCATGAAACATCCGTTGCACGCACTCCACAACAAAACGGTATCTTTGAAAGGCGAAATCGCACACTTATGGAAGCTGCTCGAACGATGTTAATTTACGCAAAGGCTCCATTGTTTTTACGGGCAGAAGCATTATCTACAGCAGTGTACACCCAAAACGGTCACTAATTCGTAAACGCCATGGCAAACCACCTTATGAGATTCTCCATGGAAAAGTACCAGATTTATCATATCTTCATGTATTTGGTTCTCTATGCTATCCCAATAATGATGGTGACAATTTGGGAAAACTTCAACCAAAGGCTGATATTGGTATTTTCATTGGTTACGCACCCGCAAAGAAGGCATACCGAATCTACAATCGTAAGTCTCATAAGATCCTCGAAACTATGAATGTTGATTTTGATGAGCTGATAGCAATGGCTTTTGAGCAAAGCAACTCTGAACCCGCACTTCATGAAATGGGACCCAGTAACATTAGTTCTGGTCTTATCCCAAACAACCCTACTTCATCATCATTTA
This sequence comes from Glebionis coronaria, assembly GCA_025667525.1. Taxonomy (NCBI): domain Eukaryota; kingdom Viridiplantae; phylum Streptophyta; class Magnoliopsida; order Asterales; family Asteraceae; genus Glebionis; species Glebionis coronaria. Next base: position 179,921,061 of record CM046874.1, read on the forward strand.
CACCACCTTCTAGGACTGAATGGGATACGTTGTTTCAACCGTTCTTTGATGAATTCTTTACTCCTCCAAGTATTGTTGCTCCAGAACCTGAGGTAATAGCTCCGGTAACCAAAGTTGTTGCTCCAGCAACCGAAGCACAATCAGATACGTCTGCACCTACAATTGGTCAAGATATACCATCAACGAGTAATTCTCAACCAACACCCGAACCAACTACCCATGTCATGCCTATTGATGATGAAGAGGACGATGATGATCACGATTTGGAATTCGCTCAAATGCGTAAACTTCCATTCTTTGGTGTACCAATTCCCGACCCTAATCAAGTCGGGTCGTCCACCTCAGAGGAAGCTCCAACTATAGTTTACTCCAATCCACGGATTCGTGAACATGACAACAAGTGGACAAAGGATCATCCTATAGATTCTATTATTGGTGACCCTAATCGTCCGGTATCCACACGAAGTCAGCTACAAGAAAATGCAATGTTTTGTCATTTTGATGCCTTTCTCACTAAAGTTGAACCTAAGACATGGCAACAAGCTTTTACTCAATCGTGTTGGATAAAAGCTATGCAAGAAGAACTTAACGAATTCATACGTCTTGAAGTTTGGGAACTTGTCCCATGCCCGGATCAAGTGCACTTACTCACTTTGAAATGGGTTTACAAGGTGAAACTCGACTAGTTAGGCGGATTATTGAAGAACAAAGCTAGACTAGTAGCTCGTGGATATAAACAATTATTGGGCATCGACTTTATGGAATCCTTTGCACCTGTTGCCCGTTTGGAAGCTATTAGACTATTCCTCGCTTATGCAGCCCACATGAATATGATCGTCTATCAGATGGATGTGAAGACGGCATTTCTGAATGGTGAAATCAAGGAAGAGGTCTATGTTCAACAGCCGGATGGTTTTGTGAATCCTAAATATCCTAATCATGTGTACAAGCTTAAGAAGGCTGTATATGGGTTGAAGCAAGCTCCACGCGCATGGTATGATCTATTATCACAATTCCTCATTACGCAAGGCTTCGCTAAAGGCAAGGTGGATCCCACGCTGTTTATTCAGAAACGAGGTAAAGATATGATTATGGTACAAATATATGTTGATGATATTATATTTGCAGCCTCGGCCCAAACTTTATCAGATGAATTTGGGAAACTCATGTCTTCCAAGTTTAAGATGTCAATGATGGGCAAGGTATCATTCTTCTTAGGTCTTCAGATATCTTAAAGTCCCAGAGGCATCTTTATCAATCAATCCAAGTATGCCCTTGAATCGCTTAAGAAATATAAGATGGAATCTTGCGACCCCGTGGATACTCCAATGGTGGAACGAACTAAGCTTGATGCAGATCCACATGGAGTTGCCGTTGATCCAACATTGTATCGTGGAATGATCAATACTCTTCTGTATATCACAGCTAGTCGACCTGATCTTCAGTTTGCTATATGCATGTGTGCTCGGTATCAAACTAGGCCTACTGAGTTACACTTAGCTATGTTAAACGGATCTTTCAGTATCTTAAAGAAACCATTAATCGGGGACTTTGGTATTCGAAGGACTCTTCGATTGCACTTATGGCATATCCAGATGCGGATCACACGGGTTGTCAAGATACAAGGCGTAGCACGAGTGGAACTTTGCAACTACTAGGAGATCGACTAATCAGTTGGGCATCGAAAAGGCAGAAAAGCGCTGCAATTTCAAGTACGGAAGCAGAATACATAGCTATGTCCGGTTGCTGTGCTCAAATTCTTTGGATGAGATCGCAATTAACCGACTATGGTCTAGGTTTCAATAAGATTCGGATGTACTGTGACAACAAGAGTGCAATTGCCTTATGCTGCAACAACGTTCAATTCTCCCGGTCGAAGCATATTGACATTCGCTACCACTTCATCAAGGAGCAAGTAGAAAATGGAGTAATCGAGCTTTACTTTGTCTGATCTGAGTATCAATTGGCGGATATTTTCACGAAGGCTTTAGATCGCGCTCGAATTGAATTTTTGGCCGACAAGCTAGGAATGAGAACCTTCTCGCCTGAGACTCTAAAGGAATTGGCAGATGAAGCGAAAGAATAGTGATGGTAAACTATTCTCTGTATCCTTGGTGATCATCTGTATATATTGTTTATATTTTTATCCAAAAAAGCAAAATACAAAAATATAAAACCATATAAAAACCATAAAAATTGAAAAATCTAGAAAAATCCAAAAATTGAAAAGGCATGTCTTTTGGTACGATAATATTTACGGCCTTAGAAATGTTGATTAATATTGACACGGCGCCATAAATAGAGTTCGTACAAAAGTTGTAAATATTTCATAAAACATGCCTAAATGGCTTGTAGTTATTTCTGACTGCAACCCGGTTTTCACATTAAAGTTAATTATTTCTTATGAAAGCTTTGGCTCACAACGGGAATTAATTTTCTCGGGCAACGTTTACTTTAAAACCTTGTAAGGGATCAAGTTTACTTTATAACTTGGTCTAACACAAATCTATGTACGCTTCAGTGCATTTATTTGTTAAAACAAGAGAAGTCTTGTTTTTATGAAGCTATCATCTCTACAACCGTAGCAATCTACAATTGGTATCTACATTTGATCTTATCATATGATGTTCTCATCAATCAGGTCCAACCTTGTCAATTATTTTTAATATGGTGAATATGTGATCATGTTACAAATCGGTATCATATCTCATACGTTTGATATCATGGAGATAAAATGGACTTGCATTTTTCTTCCCAAAACGTTTGTTAAAACTTCATTAAATCAATTGATATTAAAAACATCGATTGGGTTAATATTTTTAATATGGGGGAGAAAATGTGATTTAATATGGGAAATGATTAATCACAAATGGTTTGACTTAACGTGCTAGCTCATCCCGACATGTGCGAAATGTTTTCGGATATCGTGGCATATGTTAAGGGGGAGCAAAACGGATTTGCACATCAAAAATGGATTTCATGGTGACATAAACTTACCCAAAACCCATTTATTTCACGACGATGAAGATTGTGGTGACATAAGGATGGTAGGATAGGTTAAGTCATATGATTCTTCCAGAACCGGAGAAATCTTCCCAAGGACATTCCATAGCTAGAAATAGTAGTCCTTAGGAAAGATGGAGAAAGATTGTGAACGTAGCTGAATGCCGACCAAGTACTTAAGTTAGCACTGGAACAATCACAACAAGGTGCTAGTTATGACGTATTGGTAAGCATTGAAGGGGTTGAAGAATGAAAAAGAATTGTAAAGATAAAGGGTGTAAAGAAAGAAGCCCTCCTTACAACTTAGGCAGAAACCGGGTCAACACACATGCTATTGAGATCATTTTAATGATGCTCGATATTGAAGATAGACATCATGGACCCAGTGATGCAATGCACAACCCATCCCAGCTAACTCAGATATCTCTCAAATGGTATTTGTTTTAATCACACGGAGACAACGCATTATCTATCGATTTATTCACTCCGAATAAATAGGTATTGAAATAGTGGCACTCCTCTCCAGCCTCCGATCACTGAAATCCAAAATGCACGATCGAGTCTAGAGACATTTGAGATCATCAAATATCTCATTAGGACACACTTTCATATTTCCTTGCTTCTTCACACATTGTGAAAAGTAAGAAGATTTTAAGAGTCCTACGTAAAATCTTCATGATCTTGCCTGAACATCCGAGTAATACGAAAGTATTTACAATGAAGATGGAAATCCTTCTTGAGCGAATATCAAAAAGCTCATGGTAGGTGACTTGTGCGATTCTTTATGAGTCAAACTTGTGATAACTGGAAAGCAACAGTGGTTTAATTCTTAACTGAACTTAAACACGTTCCAGGCCTCTACGCAAAATCTCAGTGATCTTGCCAGAACACTCAGAGTGATACCTTAGTGTTCACAGTGATGAGTGGAAATCCTTCTAGTGTTAACATCAAACAGCACTTGGTAGGTAACTTGCAAGATTCAATATGAATCAAGCTCATGACAACTGGAAAGCAACGATGGTGCGATTCTTTAATGAATCAAACTTGTTCCAGGAAGCAGAATTGACGGCTTCAATCATGCGGATAATTTTATCCAAATGATTCACTCTTTACGTTCGCAGTCAGCTTTGGACGATCGAGTAAAGAGAACGGGTTTACCCGCGAAATCTTGTCAAGGAGATTTTTAATTAAATCTACCTGCCACAAGTACGATATTTTATATCGTCCAACGGTCTTCACCGACCGGAGGTAAAATGCTACCGAATTAGAATGAAATGTTCAAAGCTATTTTGTTCGTGTCTACTTATGTTGCGGCATTTGAAGACGGTGGCGTTGCGGAATCCAAGAAGAAGTCATCCCCGCATGCTTATACTTTATGCACTTAATATCTCATCTAATTCAAGAAAGCCTAAAAGTTAAGTCTTCCGTTGTATCGAACTCTGAAGATTTCAAGAATTACAAAGGTATAAGTATGTGGGACGTGAGGTCACGAAGAGGCGAAGATCACAAGTGATGGATGCACAAGATCAAGGCAAGAGATTAATGCTCAAGATTGATATCAATGATCACATCAGCATGTTCACCAGAAAAGAAAAAGAAAAAGAAAGACGAAAACTACGAGCTCAAGACAAGCATAGTATGCTAGGTTTATCTTATTATTGTAACTTGGGTAATGCCCTTGTTTGGAGTGACCTCCCTTAGGGGGAGATTGTTGGAAATACGTTTTACGTATTAAGAAGGATCGGTCACTCCAACGATAGTCCATGTAATAGCTCGTAGTTTAGTCATTTATCTTTATTTAACTAACAAGACCAAGCCTAGCCACCAACATGTGTAGGCCGGCCCAAATATAAGCCCAAGCCCATGACAAGGGATTGGGTATATAAACCATCTCCTTAGATGGAGAGGGTGTGTGGTTCTTCATTTTTTACACATATTTCTCATAAGTTTCTCTCTCTAGAATTGTGTGTGTTCCACCATCTCTCTATCTCTTTCTCTCTCTAAAAACATAAGCAAGATTTACACTTCTACAGAAAGGATCTACGGCTGAGCATAACGCCCAGTAAACGGATATAAAGCATGATAAGAAATACTGAAATGAAGCAGATGATAAAATAATGAAGCTGTAAGACTAATAAGTAAAGTTGCAGCGGAAATATGTATATAATCTGGAAAGTCTGGTTTATAAATAATAAAGCTGAAATGTTATTTGTTAAATCTGAAAACATGCATTTACTGTATTTTAATTGCCAAGAGCTTATATAGGTCATGTGCTATAACAACTGCTACATGAATAAATGGAGGGGTGACCTCGTCATGCTATAAAGGGGTGACCTCTAAATAATGTGTTGGGTGGAGGGATCAACTCCAATGTGAAGGATGTAGAGCACACACCACATTCACTTGATAATTGTAAATTGATAGCCTAGGATGCATCCATACGCCCCGCTGATAATACTGATAAAATGGCCAATCTGAAATAAATTGGACGCTGCGAGAAATCACTCCCCCGTAGAAGAGTCATGACACCGGTGCCTCTAGTGTCATGGTTACGGTACCTCCGTAACTAGTACATAAACTGGTCATGCTTGTATATAAACCTCAGGCAATTTATTTAGTTATTAAAATGATTACTGATAAGCTTAAAACATATACTAGGGAAAACATTTGGCTGCATACGGGGAATCCAAATCATGCATAGAAGGAAGTCCTTACTGAAGGACGGAAAATCCGTACCTCGTGTCCAGTAATGAAATGAGAATACAGCTGAAAGGTCTACTCCGACTTCCTGGTTACTACATAAATAAGGGACGTGAAATGAGTTGACTGATATATGTTTAGTTTTACTAATCTCAACTGTTCTTAGTTTAATTTATTTTACATGTTCTTGTTCTTGTATTACTGTTCCGTGTATAATCTGGTAACTCTGACTGTTTTTATATTTTACTGATTGTTCATAGTATTTCTGATTAATATATTACTTGTACTCCGATTCATGTATAACCAGAACCCTCGCATTATATATGTATACTATTAATAGTAATCTATAAAAAAAATAAAAAGTTTCCTAAAATGGTTTCCATGAGAAATACATCATTTGAAAACAAACATCATATTTTTAATTAATAATACTCGTTAAATAATTACTAATTTAATTTACTAAATTAAAACTATTAAAACATTTTGACTTGGTTAAGTTCATGATGTAAACTTATTTGCTAAAAAAATGATAACATTATTTATTTAAACAAGCCCATCGTTTTTATTTTTTACCGTGTACCCAAGCCTACCGAGACACTCCTTCTCGGTCGCACTAAAACTAATCAACAAATAATACACAGCCGGATTAGCGACAGAATTTTCTATCGCTAAACCGTCGCTAACTGGGACCAAAACTGCATATAACATATCTCTAGAAACTGCGACAGAAACTGCTGATGTTAAACTGTCGCTAATCTGTGACCCAAAAACTGAAAATCTGATGAAGTTATAAATGCAGTGGTTCCCACTGCTACTTATTTGTTCCCACTGTTTTAACAACACCCCTGTTACAAACCCCAAACGCCCCTTATGTACATGACTAATCCCAAACGCACCCTGTTTGTTTTTGCCTGCTGCCGAGGACACCCAGACCACTACCGAGACCCCTGGTGGTCTTGGCTGGGCCAATATAACAACACACCAAGACCCCCGCTAGTCTCGGTTCACGTGTAACATCAAAACCCGACACCTTTTCTTGTTTTTTTCTATAATTTGTTTGTATAACTTCTTTTAAATCCAAATCGTGATATAAACTGAATTTAAGGGAAAGGAATTGATACTGTTGTGAGCTTGATAAAGGGATGACATAAACACACAAATCAAGAATGAAACCAAGCCCGAAAACTCCTTTGTCTTTTTTTTCTTATGACGTCGGCTTTTCCACACACCAAACAAAAACCTATTTTTTTTACTGTTTGTCCAAAAGATAGGGAAAATAACCTCCCGTATACTTCTTTGAGGTGGGTTGGGCTCCCAAGCCCAAGTTTCCTATTCTTGCTAATTAAGCCGCAACCCACACCATAAAACACACTCTTTTAATTTTCGTGCCGCGTTTAATAATTGCGTACGTATTCGTGTTTTTATTTTCTAACCTGCGTTTGTTTATTTTCTCGATAAGTAATACATACGCAAAATATGACTAGTTAAAATTAATTATTTTCTGAATAATTAATTTCGTGTTTAATTATTTTCTGAATAATTAATTTTCGTGTTTAATTATTTTTTGAACAATTAATTTCGTGTTTAATTATTTTCTGAATAATTAATTTTAGGTGTTTTAAATGAAGTTGAGACTACGCGTACTTAATATTCTAGGATTTTAAATACGGGTTTGACAGTGTTGAAGAAAGAGTTTGATAGCTTTAGGATTCCTAGTTCAGAAGGGATTTATAAAGGATATGGAAGATTTAGCAAGTTGTTTACTCAACTAGCAACTATTGGTTCTCCCATTCCAAAAGATGAAGCTAACTTGAAGTTTCTAAGAGGAGTGTCTCCTGAATGGAAGTCACTGGCTATGCACTTTATCACTAGAGACGATCTAAATGTTACAGCTTTTGATGATCTCTATAATAATCTTAGAGTCTTTGAGTTGTATGTTAGAGGAACTACTGCAAGTATAACACCTTTAGCATCAAGCAAGCCAAATATTGCCTTTTTGTCTGACAACACCAGCGGTACCTCATACCAAAGTACCACCAGTGGTTCATCTTCCACTCCTAGGTCACAAGAACATAATCGATCATCATATAATGATGATATCATCTATTCTTTCTTTTATTACCAAGATAGTGGACCAAAGATAAACCTTGAAGATCTATATCAAATGGATGATGTTGATATAGAAGAGATGGACTTAGAGTGGAAAGGAGCTATGGTGTCTGTTAGGATGAACAAATTGTTTAGGAAGACTGGAAGAACTTTGTAGGTTAATCCTAGGAAGCCTCTAGGTTTTGATAAATCAAAGGTAGAGTGCTACAACTGTAGAAAGAATGGACACTTTGCCAGAGAATGCAAAGAAGAGAAGGCTTAAGGAAGTCAAAGATCCTATAGTAACAGCAACAAAGGAAGTATCTTAAAACGTTATGGCAGAAATCCTTGGAAGGGAAAAGATGTTAAGGCTATGGTCTAAGTAGATGGCACAATCAACTGGACTCTGGGACAGGAAACTGAAGAGCATGGTCCGATGGTTGTCTCTCAAGAAGACAGTGAGGTACATCATTGTTCTAAAGATTGTATACTTAAATTAATAGTCTTAAAAAAGAATTAGAGGAACACTATCAGAAAATTAATACTGATAGTGTAGAAATTATTGCCTATGGAAAAGATTTGGAGAAGTTAGAAGCTAATATAATTTTGTATCAAAAAACTCGGGAAAAATATGAGGAGAAGATAAGAGTTATGTCTCTTAGCCTAAAAGAGAAAGCAACAAAAAATCAATCTTTTCAAAAACAACTTTTAAAGTTTCAATAGAAAATAAGAATTTAAAAGTTAAGTTGTCTAATGAAAAAGAAACAATTAAAAATTGGCAAAACTCTTCTAAGGGTATTAACAAGCTGTTGAATTCTCAAATGCGCAATTATGACAAAATTGGTTTAGGGAATATGGATGAACAAATTGTCCTAGTTTTGACTGATAAGGATCTTTCAAAGAGCATTTTTGAATGCTCCAAGGAAGATAATGAGGGTGTTCTTACAAATGATAGATATGCAGAGGGAATGAAGACTGTTCCCCCACCCTTGTCATGAATATTTATACCTTTTGTGAACACTCTAGAGATAGAGGAGTTTGATATTATGTATGGTAAACAGGATAAAACTACTAGTGATTCACACTCTGAATCTAGTAAATATACTTCTTGCACCTCTGACTAGTGTTTTGACCCAACCAGAACCAAGTGTGACCATAAAGGTTATTTATCTACCTTTAATGAACAATTTTGTTCCTAAAGGATATGTGTCACCACCTAGTTCTGCTCCCAAGCAGGTAAAAACTCCTAGGAAGACAATGGATAAGAACCCTAAACATCATGGTAGTATTAAAAAGGGTGGTCTAGGATTTGAAAACACTAAGACAGACTTACCTTTTGGTTATGTCATGAAAAGAAGAGGATGTTTTGTGTGTGGTAGTCTAAGTCATTTTATTAAAGACTATACTCTTCGTGAGGAAAGAATTGCTAGGCAAAATGCTGCTAAAAAGGCCACAATGGATAATGGTAGAAAGGTTGCACAGGGTAATGGACAAAGGGGTCAAAGGAAAACTAGACCTACATGAGGATATGCAAAAAGGGTGAATAAATAAAATGTAACCAATAATTATACTCACCCTCATGTTAATAGGAAGTTTGTTCCTAGAGCAGTACTCTTAAGATCTGGTCAAGTACCGTTGAGGTCACCCTCTACAAGTACCGCCAGACCAAAATCTAGTACCGCTAGAACTAATGTGGCCTTTAATACTAATAAGAAAATCTTTATCCCAAAAGTAACACCACAATCCCCACCAAGAAACTCCTTTGACAAGAAACCAATTTAGAAGTGGGTGCCAAAAGGACACAATGCAAGTACTGCTGGAAGTAACGCTAATACAAAAGCGATACATGTGCTAGTTCTAAACAAGGCCAAAGATATGAACTATCCTTAGCAGAACTATGACCTGCAGATGCACATCCAGCATCACAGGCTAGACTACCTTCAGGACATATAAGTATGTTGGCCCCACCAGATCCAAGCCTAATGTAGCTTGGGTCCTCAAGGAAAACTAATTTGTTTTCTTTGTGTGCAGGATCATCCATACAGTGATTTGAAGGATCAATGAATTATGGATAATGGATGCTCAAGGCACATGACAGGGAATAAGGACTACCTTGCTGATTATGAAGAATTCAGAGGTGGTTCAGTTGCTTCGGGAGGTAGAAAAGGAAAGATTAACACAGGAAAATTAGAGTTTGAAGAAGTGTTCTTTGTAAAAGACTGAATGAATTCAACCTTTTTTTAGTATCACAGATGTGTGATAAAAAGAACAAGGTGATGTTCACTAACACAAAGTGCATGGTAGTCACACCAAACTTTAAGTTGCCTAAGAACTCTCAGATGTTTCTAAAGTACCAAGGCAGGACAACATGTACACTTTCAGTCTCCATACTATTGTTCCTACAGGTGGTATGGATTGTTTATTAGTCAAGGCTTCCGTTGATGAGTCTAATAAATAGCATAGGTAGTTAGGTCATGTTAATTTTGAAAATATTAATAAACTTGTGAAGGGTTATCTTGTTAGGGGACTACCTTCAAAATCTTTTCAAAATGACCTTACTTGTGTTGCTTGTCAAAAAGGGAAGCAACACAGAGCCTCTTGTAAGACCAAGACCATTAGTTCAGTGACTCAACCCTTACAGCTTTTACATATGCATTTATTTAGACCAGTATTTGTAAGGAGTATAAGTCATATGACCTTTTTCCTAGTTATCACATATGACTTTAGCAGGTTTAGTTATGTTTTCTTTATGGCACATAAGAATGAGACAAATGATTTGCTTAAAGATTTTATCACCCTTGTTGAAAAAGAATTCACTAAATAGGTTATGGTCATTAGGACAGATAATGAGACATAATTCAAGAATACTGAATTAGATGAATTCTATAGGTCTAAAGGGATCAAGAGACACTTTAGTAATCCCATAACTCCACAATAAAATAGAGTTGTTGAGAGGAAAAATATGACACTTATTGAGGCCGCTAGGACCATGTTAGCAAATTCACTTTTGCCTAATACCTTTTGGGCATAAACAATCAACACTGCATGTTATGTACTTAATAGGTTGTTAGTAACTAAGCCTCATAATAAGACTCCTTATGAGCTTTTGACTGGTATTCAACCAACCATAAGCTATATAAGACCTTTTAGGTGCCATGTGACTAAATACTCTTGGTCATTTGGGCAAGTTTAAAGGTAAATCTGATTCAGGATTTTTAGTTGGATATTTAGTGCATGACAAAGCTTATAGGGTTTATAATTTAGCATCTGGCATGGTAAAAGAAAATAATCATGTTAACTATATAGAGAATAAACCCAATGTCCCAGGAATAGGCTATGCTTTGATGTTTGACCTAGACTATTTGACAAATTCCATGAATTATTATCATGTGCAAGCATATTGTCAAACTAACAATGCAGGTTCAATAGAAGCTAATTCAAGTTTAGGTACACAAGCAGAGGATGAAACTATCTCTGGTTTAGAAGAAGATGCTAATGAAAGTGACTCTATACTTGTTTTGTCTCCTACTTCACCTACAATGTCCAGCCCAAGTCAGAAGAAGCCAGTGGAGCCAGTACATGATCAAGCCTCACATGAAGCATTACGAAGGCTTATTGATCAAGAGAAAGCATCTACAGTCGAAGCTGATCGAATTAGGGAAGAACCTTTGGAGTCATTAGGTTCATCGATACAAAGATACTAGCGGTATCTCACTACTGCTGGGAAAAGTTTGATATCCGTAAAAGATGTCTTTAATAGTTTCTCTTTCTTGAAAGATAAAGACATTCCTACAAGTACTGCTAAATATCTGGTGAATGATGTCTTTGATCATTTTCAGCCCTTAGATGATGAAGGCATTCATGCAAGTCTAAAGGAGGGTATTTTCTCAACTTCTTCCTATGATGAGCAGGGTGACGTGGCTGACTTTAACTATATGGAACCAACAATTCCAGTCAGTCCTATTCCCACTCATAGAGTTCACACTAATCATCCTAAATCTCATATTATTAAAGATCCTAAGTCAGCATTTCATACTAGGAAACAAGTCAAAGCAAGCAATGAAACCCATGCACTTATGAGTTGTGTCAAGAAACAACAGAGGAACAATCATAAAGACACACAACACTATCTGTTTGCTTGCTTCTTATCAGAAATAGAGCCTAAGATATTTCTCAAGCTCTTGGAGATGAAAGCGGGGTGGATGTTATGCAAGAGGAGCTCCTGCAATTTGAATTGTAGAAAGTATGGTTTTTTTGTAGATTTGTCATCTGGAAAAAGAGTAATTGGAACTAGATGGGTCTTCAGAAACAAAAGGATGAAAGAGGTGTTGTAGTCAGGAACAAAGCAAGACTTGTTTCTCAATGCTACAAACAGGAAGAAAGGATAGACTATGATGAGGTTTTTGCACCTATGGCAAGAATTAAAGCCATTAGCTTAGTTTTTGCCTTTGCTTCTTATATGGGATTTGTAGTCTATCATATGGATGTGAAGAGTGCTTTTTTAATGGCGCTATTGAAGAAGAGGTCTATGTTTCTTAGCCTCCTGGTTTTGTAGACCCCAAAAATCATAATCAGGTCTACAAAGTGATATATAATACGTAACTATGCCTAATAGATTATGACTAACCTTACAAAATCCACGGTTGTCACAGTAATAACTTTAAAGGTAACAAAATTAACTTCATTGGTACTGCTAGTATTGGATACAAAAGCCAAATTTTGTATACTAGAGGTAGAAGTTAATCCTGCATTCCTTTTCATCTTCTAGTCAACAATCTTAAAAGGAGTATAAAGATCATCAATATCCATGGTGTCTATATGCTCTTTATTCTGTCAAACAACTACATGAGTTTCCCACTCAGCATGCAAACTTCTCAAGAATTTCGAATTTAAATCCTCCGTAGTAATAACTATGCCTAAGATGGACAGTTTACTCACTATCCTCTGAATCCTGTTGAAGATGGAGTCAAGAGACTCCGAGCTTCCATCAGTAAGGTTTTCAAACATCTGCTTCAAAAGTGTCTTCTGAGATCTTTTGGTGGAATCATTACCACCAAACCTTGCTACTTGGGCATCAAACATGGATTTTGCATCTGTGGATACTGATTGAAAGTAAGAAGATGTTCATTAGTTAAAGGCAATAAAATCATACTCTTGGCCTTTTTGTCATTCTTCTTTTGACCCCTTACTTCTTCAGAGGTTAGAGTAGGTGCATCTTCCTTCTTTTCACCTTGTTTTGAGGAACCTGCTGCTTTTTTTGGAGCAGTGTAAGAATCTCCACACTTTATGATTTCCCATAGATCATAATTATAAATTTGAACAAATTGTTCAAATCTTAATTTCCACTGCTCAAAATCTCCTATGAAAAGAGAGGAAGCTTGTTAATGGTACTAATTTGTAAGTTCTTGATGAGACTGTAATTATACATAGTCTCGTCGTCCAAATCGGGCTTAAAACGCTTAAAATATCATCAAAATACCCAAATATATGCTTGTGTTTGTTCATTGTGTATTTTAGGTACGGATATCGTGAATTCACCAAAAGATCAAAGGAATCAAACAAAAACGAACACGGGAAACGAAGCCGCATAAAGAACCGGGCTCGAATTATGAATTTCCATTCAAGTCCTTGAAGTTTGAAGATTTGACAAGATTGGTCCCTCTACTTTTGAAGACTTAACATTTTATACCCTTGCAAATCTCATTATTGCATATTGGGTCCCTTAAATGTTGAGACATTGCATTATTGGCCCTTGAAGAATGCATAAAGTGCATTAAATACCCTTGGAACAAGTTCTACAAATATTTGGTGGCCAAAATACAAAGTTGAAAACTTTGTTTGTAAAGGAAGTGCTTGTTTTGGCAGTTTAAAAACAAAGTGACAAAAACAAAAGAGATTGGGGGCCAAATTGGGGAGACAGCCAAACTTATAACCACCAACCCCTGCTTGCCACGTAGCCCACTTAAACCCCTCAACCAATCACAAACACCCCAGCCGCCACCTCACCCTCCACTCAACTTAAACCTGTTTTAATATTTTTATAACTCGTTTAAACGAGTTATTTTAGTATTAAACTTCCCTCCAAACACTTTATTTCCCCTAATCCTAAATCAAACACACACACTTTCACACACTCAAGAACAATAAACCCTAATCCTAATCACCCACAAACCAAAGGGTTTTTCACTCATCCTCTCCAGATGGGTAATTAACCTAAACATAATCAAAACCCATACCCCAAATTATCCCCAGACACACCCATGTGTCATATGGGACCCCCCTGCCTATCACTTTCATTCCAAAACCCTAGACCCGACCAACTGAACGATTCACGTTTATTCCTTTGCCCTAAAGGAAGATTATACGGCCAAGATCATCTAATGAAGAGCTGTCATCCAACAAGCATCACATGTATCTAGTTGACCAAATTCAAACTCACAAGACCAAGGACTTTTTGGAGATTTCAGTTTATTAGGGTTTCACCTTTCTTGTTTTCTAGAGTATTCCATGTTGTAGTATATATAGAGGTCGTATGTGACCCTATATCACTTTGTTCCAGCTTATGTTTGTAAACAAGTTTTTTTATTAATGAAAGAATAGTTAAAGTTTTTATTATAAAATCTTGCATTCTTAAGCTGAGTTCCTTTTTATTGCTTTGCATAGTGTAATCATTTATTTTCTGCAAAATTTGGTTTATGTTTATCAACAACTTTTCTTGCAAAAATTTTTGGTCAAGTTAAGGTTTTTGAGACCCAAATTTAGGGACTGTTAATAAGGTTTGAGTGACATCCAAACCTGATTTTCAGGTTTTCATATTTGTTATTTTAAGTTGGTATTAAAAAGTTCTTGTCTTTTTAGTTTTCCTGAAAATGTCAAAATCAGTGATTCATCACTTTCTTTTTACTTTCTGTCCATAAGCTCCTCCAAAAGATACTTGACAAATAGCTTTTGGATCAGTTTAAGGGTTTATTATCTTCTTGTTTGTTGGCTGTCATTGTGCAGGTACCCTTTGCTCAAGATATATTGGGTGAGTGGACTTTGTTGTCCCTCATCAGCAGCTCTCTACATTTCTAACAGCTCATCCCATGACCAAGAGACCTTGATAGATCAAGCTGGTGGAATCCAGATACTTGATTCGGCTTATCTGAAGTAAAAATAAGGTACCTGTGAACTCCCTTAGTTTTCAAAAATCTTGACTGTGTGATTTGTGGAATGATTGTTTAGGGAGTTTTTATTCTAGTTCTCTCTTTGTTATTTATGTTTGCTCACATGTTTATGTTGCCTGATTGAGTTTAAGTAGTGTTTAACCTTTGTACTCTTTGAAAAAATTGTTTACTAGAATTTTAAGGGGTGTTTGGGTTAGGGTTTTAAAATAGAAGATTGACACACTTCTTGTTTTAAATCTGCCTAGACAAGTTCCTTTAGGTCATTGGAAGTGTTTCATGTATTTAGTTGCTAGTTGGATAAGTTTTCAGAAGAGTTTGTATGCTAAAATTTTCTTAAAATTAGCTTAAAATTCAGTAGGCATTAAATAGCTTGGTTTTTAGTGATTTGCTTAACTAGATCTTGTAGACTGTTAAGTTAAGGTATAACTTAGGATTTGTAATCAGTTGATGGTAGTTTGGTGGTGTTTTGAACAAGATATGGGTGCTTGAAATTCGTTTTTTAGCAAATCAGACCAGCAAAGGTCATCAGACCCTACTTCAATCATTACAGTAACCTCATTTGGCCATTTTGTGTGGTAATTTTGTGAACTAGTTGTGCTTTTTATATTTTTTGTGACTCCCCACAACCCAACTGGTTGTGGGGGTGCCAATCATTGCCCACAAAACCAACAATCCAGTAAGATACAAGCATATTTGTCACCAGATACATTTTTTTGTGCTAGCAGTGGGAGCCAACTTTCCCCTGCTAGTGTAAAAGTTGGTACTGCTATACAAGCACACAAAAAGGTCCAAAGTGTCATTGTCATCATCTTATTTTTTTGTCTTTAGTGGTTAAAATTAGGAATTAGAACTTGATTTCAATTTTGTTATTTTTCTAATTTATTTTCTGATTTTTCTATTTAGTTTATTTTCTGTTTACTGTTTATTTAGTATTTTTTAGATTTAATTACAACTTAAATTACTTTTTAATTACTGATTTTTTTCTTTTAGTGACAAAAATTAGTATTTTTCAGTTTTACAAATTTTCTTAGACTTAGAAAAACATTTTAAGATTTTTAGTTCAAAAATATTTCACTGTCACTTTTTTTATTAATTTTTAGATTTTATTTAAGTTTAATTAGGGTTTTATTATAAATTGTTTTGTCTTTTAGTGAAAATTTTTACTTTTTTCAAACTTTTTCATTTTTCTACTGTTCATTAGTATAATTTAGGATTTTAAAATTGTCAAATCATTTTCATCATTAATTAATATTTTTAATCATTATTTTAGTTTAAAAATAGTTTATAGTGTTTTAAAAATAGAAAAATAGTTTTTAAAATTTAGGAAAAATACTCTTTAGTCTTTAAATAATATAAGTGAGTTATTAGTTCAATAAAATAATATTTTGGGCTTTTTCTTAATTATATTTAATTTTAGGGCTCTAATTAGCATTTAAAATTGAATATTTAATTAATAAAAGGTTTTAAAATTTATTTATTGAATTTTTAGGTTTATTTTTAATTTTGTCTCGTTTTACGTATTTATGTTCTCGTTTTACGTCAATTCGTCGTAGTGTAATCGTAGTCGTAGCTCGTCTTTAATTTTCTCTCTTCTAAACCAAAAACGTCACTAATCCAAACTTTGATTTATATAATTTGCACACTTAATTCACACACCTCCTTCGAGAACGAACTTGGAATTTATTCGTCTTTACGGTTTTCCTAAATCGTATTGATTAATACTTACTACGGTCATTTGTTTTTCCTAAAACAAGTGACTAAAAATACAACTATCAGTTCTCATAGTCCATTTCTTTGTTTGAGTAAAGAGTCTTCTAAAAGATTATTCAAGATCAAATTTTCTCAACAAGCTGTGATACCACTTGTTGATCCCAACTTGATCGTTTCTCTAGCTTGTAAAAGTTAGATTACTTAGAGTAAACTCTAGATAATCTTAGTAGAAACTTTTTTAATATCAAAGAGTATACGAAATCTACTCTTTGATACTTTGAAGATTATATGAATACAACAAGGAACGAATGAAACAGTCAGACAGTTTGTATAACCAAAAGCTTCAATATTATTAATCAAATAATACGAGTACTCTTATCTCAGTACTAGGATTTACAACCTTGAAGCTAACAATGAATACTGTTAGAAACACAAAAATGTAAGTTTCTAACAAGTAAAGTATAGGTAGCTCCTAGATAGTTATATGTATAGCACATAGTCAGTTAAATAGTTTAGTTAATAGTTTAGAAACTGGTCGGGCCATAAAGCCCATTAGATGCTCTCGGTTACCTAATAATGTACTAGAAAAATAAATACCTCCTCCCACTTGGGAAGGTGTTGGTTGGTTCATAATTCACACACATACAAGTGTATTCTCTCTCTACAAACCTTCCACTCTCTCATTTCTCTCACTATCATTGATTATATTATCTATTGTGGTGTGATGATTATCGATTGTTCACAATTAGTATTAGAGCCCATGGGATGGTTAGATTGAGTTTGTGTGCGTGATTCTCTTATTTTTTTCATTCTATACTTTTTTGTTTATGGTCGCGGTTCTAGATGTTATTGGTGAATCCTTGATTTTGTTGAACTAAAAAATAAAGTTTAGGTTTTTAACTTGGTATTAGTTGCTAAATAATATTTGTACAAGAAAATTCAAGGGAAAAACGTTCTAATGGTGATTTTTAGGTGTTATGAGTCGCAGTTTTTGATCAGATTGAAATAACGGTTGCGAATAATTTAGGAACCACGGTTATAGTATACCAACGGTTACAGCACTATTCATTTAGAAGAACGGTTGGAAAGAGTATCAGTAGTTTGAATAAGACCGTTGAGAGGTGGTTGCTCTTTTAAAACGAGCCGTTATCCACGTGGCTAGTCAATCACGGTTAGATTTAATCAACCGAGGTTAAGCATTATATCTGGGGTTGGATATTATATCAGCGATTTGAGTAAGACTGTTGAGAAGTGTTTGTTCCTTTTTAGAAATGAACCGTTGTCCACATCATCACTCAACCGTGGTTATGGTTTAGAACATCAGTTTGGTACTGTTCATCAGAGGTTAATTTAATGATTTTGGTGTTTAAATTTTGGACTTTGGATTTTGGACTATAATCAACATTCATAACTCATAATTAGAACAAATTAATCACTCGCAACACTATAAACAAATTACTACACAAGGCGATAAGGATCTTTCATCTTTTATAACATATAAGTGAAAGATGAATTTCTTTTTATGAGATATCATAAACGACTTCGACAAGGTTGAAGCTTATGATACATTAAAGCTAAGTTTTTGTTGTGGGTATCATCTTGTGTTTCAAGTGTGATCATGGTTACTTGGTTCCAAGATTTGAGATTGGTTTTAATCGTGGTTACTTGGGTTACAAGATTTGCAATCGGGTTGCTTGTTCAAAATCAAGGGTTTAGGGTTATTCTAATAACTTCAATTTGTAAGAAAGGTTTTTTAGCAACAATGGTATATTTCACACGGCTTGCGAGGCTTGTCGGTAAATGTTAGGACCATTGTAATAGTTATATGTAATAGGTAGACTAGGAGGTATGTAGTTCCTCCTGGTCCTAGTCGTAGTAGGAGCAAGTCCTGCTCCTGGTCCTAGTCGAAGTCAAACTTTATTATTTACTTAATATTCTGTTAGGATATGCATGAGATATGTTAGGAAAGGATATGCATATCAGTTTTACACGTTTTCATTAATGATGTATTAGGGTTTCCTTGTAGTATAAAAGGAACCTTAGGCAGAAGGGTTATATACACCTTCTCAAAACGTAGTTCTAGTCTTTATCAATATTAGAAATCCTTAGAAAGGATCAAGTCTTTATAGTTATTCTGTTTCTCTTGTTTATATTTATATTCTACATTCATATTGTGTATAGAGTCTCTTTGTGATTTGACTTGTGATTACAGAAGTCATTCACCGGTCCTGACAGGCTGCAAGATCTACATCTAGTAGACCCAACAAGTGGTATCAGAGCCTGGGAGGGTCTCTATACAAGCAGAATCAAGTTCTCTTATTACTAACAATCTGTTTATCATGTCTGCCTCAACTTCTACTCAAACAGGAGAAGAAGGCACTCCTAAAATTGTGCAACCTCAGCAGATCCTGGCTACGGTTTCCAACACGAATGGAAAATTCCCTCTTCTGAAGAAAGGTGAATATGATAACTGGGCAATGAAGATGGAATGGTGGATCACCAACACTGATCAAGATCTTTGGAAGATCATTCTGAATGGAAACAGCAGAAAGCTTATTGGACGAGACAAGAACGGTAATATTACTCTTCTTGACCCTAAAACTCATGAGTAAATCATCGCTATTCAGAAGGAGGTAAAAGCAAAAACAATTTTGCTTCAATCTCTTCCTGAAGATCACATGGGTGACTTCTACCATTTGGATGATGCCAGAGAGATCTGGAATGGCATAAAAGCAAGGTTTGGCGGAAATGAGGAGTCAAAGAAAATGCGAAGGTCCATGCTGAGAGATGAATTCACAGAGTTCAAAATCTCAGAAACTGAAGGTCTGAATCAAGGGTATGATAGGTTCCAGAAGATATTGAGCCAGTTGAATCAACTTAGGTCCAAGCCTGATGATGGTGATGTGAATGCAAGGTTTCTTAAAGCCTTACCCTACTCTTGGAACCAGGTGGTAATCTCTCTTAAAGCCAAAGGTGGGCTTGATTATCTCAGTTTTGATGATTTGTTTCATAGACTCAGAACCTTCGAACCTCATGTGAGAGGATATCCTAGTGACTCTTTTCCCACCCCTGCTAATTCAGCCTTTGTGAGCTCTATGGCATCTAGTCCCATGTCATATGCAAGTAGCCCGAGCAATACTGTTTCTCCCCAGCATACTATTCAGCATACTGGTGCCATGTCATATGCTTCTAGTCCCATGTCTTCTGCTCCTGATCCTGCTGCCAAGTCTGGGAGTATGGTAGAAGCTGTTCTTCATTCTTTTGTGGCTGATGTTACTGCTGAACAACAACTTGCTTTTGATGACTTCAAACAGATCGATAAGCTTGATCTGGATGAGATAGATCTTAAATGGCAGATGGCCATGCTTACTCTTAGGGTTCACAAATTTGAGAAGAAAGCAGGAAGGAAGTTTAATTACAACCCTCGGGAGCCAGCAAGATTCGATAGAAGCAAGGTACGTTGCTATAACTGCCAGCAACAGGGTCACTTTGCAAGAGAGTGCCCTAGCAAGAATGATCAGGAGAAGAGCAGGTACTCCGCTTTCAAGGTTCAGGAGGTTAAAGATGACAAGAAGGCATTGGTATCTGTTGACTCCATGGTCAACTGGAATGACCATCAGGCTTCTACTCTGGAATCAGCGGAATCCACGACTGATGTGTTGGCAATGATTGCTGGAAATCTCTCTGATGCAGAAGAAGCATAAGAGTTTGCTCTTATGGGCATCTCACCTCAGGTACAACATTGTCCCCTTGGTTGTCATGATAAATACACAGAACTGTTGTCCCAATTTAATGAAGTAAATGATCAAAATGATAAGTATTATTTAGAGGTGCAAGCCTATAAAGCTTCATTAAACACATTGGAACAACAAAAGAAGTGGTTACAAGATACACAATGTGCGTATGAGGATAAAATCAGGATACTAAGCATTGATTTAGAAAACACTACAAATATGCTTAAATATACAGAAACTGAAAGAGATGCTAGTTTCAAAGAAAAAGAGGAGATGCAAGCTAAATTAGATGCTACAATGTTAAGATTTGACAAATGGCAAAAGGCACCTAAAAATCTTTCAAAATTAATTGATAGTAGCATGTCTAGCAGAACTAAAAGAGGCTTAGGATTTGAAAAATATATTGATTCTGAAGATTTATTTGATTTATCTTTCTCAAGCGTCTTTGATGCCGACAAAGAGGATGAGGGCAAACCTAGTTACAATAGGTTTAAACCAGCAGCAGAAATGCATGCTGTCCCTTCTCCTCTTACTGGAACTTTCATGCCCACCTCATGGCATAATGACTCGGATGGATCACAGATGCTTGGAGTCCCCAACAAGTTCTACTAATACTAACGACTTTGTCTCATGTACTTTCAGTGACAAAGCCGGTGACTCTGCATCTAATGGTTCAAGTGAAGAGTCAAAACCTACGAGTTCCAAGTCGGATGAACATGCTGCTACTGGTGCTAGGAAGTGTGAAGAAAAAGTTGCTGTCAAGTCAAGTGTGTCTGGTCCTTGTTTATTGAGTCCTAGGAAGAATGTTTTTCCTAGAAATCTGTGTAATAAAGTAGGCAGTATGAAACAGTCTCATTCTAATAAAAGGTCTTTCAAAACATGTTTTGTTTGTGGCAGTTCCTTTCATTTAATTAAAGATTGTGATTATTATGACACACATGCATCTGTTAATCATGCTTTACTTGCTCCTGGTTCACTAGGAGCTGCTCCATATGCTACTAGAAGACTTAATCCTAGTGCTCCAATGTTTCATACTTCTAGAGTATCCTCTCCTTTCACGTCTGATTATTGGAGAGAAAATGGATTCCAAACAACTAGCAATTATTTTCCAAATTATAATCCAAACTATGCGCATCAGTTTGACCACTCGTATTTTGGTTTGGGAAATTTGGGAACTGCTGTTAAGTCCTCAGCAGGTTGTTCTTGGTTCAATAACAATACCCATATGATGCATAGACAACCAAGAAACAATAGTGGATCTTATCAATCTTCTCGGCATTCTTCTAATGATCCACAAGGCAGGCTCAAACCTGAAAAGGTTTGGGTCCCCTTAAGACACTAACTTTTGTATTGTTATTATCTTTTTGTTGTAGGTTACTCCATACTAGGATCCTAGTCTAGGCATTGTTGATAGTGGTTGCTCTAGGAGCATGACTGGCAATAAAAGCCTTCTCTCTAACTTTGTACCATTTTATGGGGGCAAGGTCTATTTTGGTGGAGGTGAAGGCAGAATCACTGGCAAAGGAACGATAAAGACTCCAAATCTAAATTTTGAGCAGGTCTACTATGTGGAAGCACTTCAACACTTCAACTTGATATCGGTCTCTCAGATTTGTGACAAGAAGCAGTTTGTACTCTTCACCGATACTGATGCACTTGTGCTCTCCAAAGATTTTAAGCTTCCGGATGACTCACAAGTTTTACTCAGAATCCCTAGAAGACACAATCTATATAGCATCAAGTTGAATGAAGTCAACCCTACTGGTCAACTAGCATGTCTGGTTGCAAAAGCCTCGGAAGATGAAGCCACAAAATGGCACCGAAGGATGGGACATGTGAACTTCAAGACCATTCACAAACTTGCCAATTTGAATCTGGTCTCTGGTTTACCTCCCAAGACGTTTAGAAATGACATAAATTGTGTTGCTTGCAGCAAAGGCAAACAACACAAAGCATCCTTCAAGGCCATTACTGCTTTAAGTCTCATTACTGAACCATTGCAGCTTCTACACATGGACTTATTTGGTCCTACTTCCATCAGAAGCATAGACCACAAGCAATTCTGTTTGGTGGTGACTGATGGTTATAGCAGGTTTGCGTGGGTGTTTTTCATGGCTGCCAAAAGTGAGACCTACTCAATTCTTCGAGATTTTCTTACCTTAATAGAGAATCAGTTGTCCAAGAAAGTTAAAGTATTCGATGCGACAATGGAACCGAGTTTAAAAATAGAGACCTCATCGCACTTTGCAATGCTAAGGGCATCAAAAGAGATTATAGTGCTGCTAGGACTCCTCAACAGAATGGTGTGGCAGAAAGAAAGAACCGGACACTAATAGAAGCAGCAAGAACTATGCTTGCCGATTCCAAGCTTCCGACCATGTTCTGGACAGAAGCTGTTAATACTGCAAGTTATGTTTTGAATAGGGTGTCTATTACCAATCCACACAAGAAAACACCTTATGAGCTGCTCACGGGCAAAGTTCCAAATATTGCTCATTTGAAGCCTTTTGGGTGTCCAGTCACCATTCTGAATACTAGTGACTATTTGGGGAAGTTTGATGGCAAGGCTGATGAAGGATATATTGTAGGATATTCAGCTCATTCTCGGGCGTATCGTGTCTACAATCTTCAAGCCAAACGGATAATTGAAACTATTAATCTCAGGTATTTTGAGGAGAAGACAAACATACAAGGAACAGGTCCAGAATGGTATTTTGATCTTGATTATCTTAGTGATTCGTTAGGATATTTTCGTTTCAAAACTAACCATGATGCAGGACCACAAGTGTTTGCTACTTCAAGTACTGGTGTTCCTTCTAGTCTTTCTGATTCAGATGATGAGGATGACATTTTTGTGGTTCCATCCTATTCCACCACGGTTTCTCCTACTCCTCCTAGTGATGCAACTCCATTGGATGTACAGGACTCCCAAGCAGCTCTTGATACTCTTCTCAAGCAACAACAAGAAGCTACTAAAGCAGCGGCTCAAGGTAGTTTTGAGTTTCCCTTGGTTGCGCCTACTGACAAAGTTGCTCCTGGTACTCCAGCTTCTGCTCCTAGTGCTAGTCACTCCCCTACTGGTACTCCGGCTAGTGAGTCTGCTTCCAATACACGTTTCTCCAGTCCTTCTGATTTGGGGAATCATGAAAAGAAGTCTTCTACCAAGCTCGATGATATACATAAACAACCGGTAGACGGGATCTTCCAAAGTGCTTCATATGATGCTGATTTTGTTGGTGATCTCAATAACTTGGCACCAGAAGTGGAGGTTTCTTCCAATCCAGTCTTGCAACCACATAAAGACCATCCTACCACTCAAATTATTGGAGATCCTGGTTCTACCGTCAAGACACGCAGAATGCAGCAGAAGGCCTCGTCCGATCATCATGCTCTTGTGGGCTATATTGAGGATCAAAAGCGTAATAATCATACGGACTTTCAACACTGTTTGTTTGCTTGTTTTCTTTCACAGGTGGAACCTAGGTCTGTTTCTCATGCTCTTGAGGATCAAAGTTGGGTGGAGGCTATGCAGGAGGAAATGCAGCAATTCTTGTTTCAGAATGTTTGGGTTCTGGTTGACTTACCAGATGGGAAGACAGCTATCAATACCAAATGGATTCTCAAAAACAAGAAGGATGCATGGGGAATTGTTGTCAGGAATAAAGCTAGGCTTGTCGCACAAGGACACACTCAAATTGAGGGCATTGATTATACTGAAGTCTTTGCGCCTGTTGCAAGGATTGAGGCCATTCGTCTGTTTTTGGCCTTTGCTTCGTATGTTGGCTTTACGGTGTTCCAGATGGATGTCAAGAGTGCATTTCTCTATGGAAAAATTGACGAGGAAGTGTATGTTACTCAACCTAAGGGGTTTGTTGATCCACTTCATCCCAAGAAAGTCTACAAGGTGGTCAAGGCTCTTTATGGGTTACATCAGGCTCCTAGAGCCTGGTATGAGCGTCTCTCCACTTTCTTGTTAAAGAATGGCTATAGAAGAGGCACTATTGACAAGACACTATTTCTTCAGCGGAACTCCAAGGATATTATTCTTGTTCAGGTTTATGTGGATGACATTATCTTTGGTTCTACAAGGAAGGAGTGGTGTGATGAGTTTGAACACTTGATGAAAGGCGAATTTCAGATGAGTGCCATGGGAGAACTGTCATTTTTCCTTGGTCTTCAGGTCAAGCAACAATCGGATGGGATTTTCATCAGTCAAGATAAGTATGTTCATGAGATCCTTCAGAAGTTTGACATGGATCCTCTTAGACCAGCAGCAACCCCTTATGAAGTTGCTAAACTCAAACTTAAAAATGAGCCAGATCCACCGGTAAATGTTCATATGTACAGGTCTATGATTGGCTCTCTCATGTATTTGACTGCATCACGTCCAGACATTATGTTTGCAGTAAGTGCTTGTTCTAGACACCAGGTGACTCCAACGGTTTCGAACTTAAATGCAGTGAAGAAGATTTTCAAGTATATCAAGGCTCAACCTAAATTGGGTCTATGGTATCCTAGAGAATCTCCCTTTGTTCTTGAAGCATACAGTGATAGTGATTATGCTGGTGCTAATAATGATAGGAAGTCTACTACTGGTGGTTGTCAATTTTTGGGTCGTCGGCTTATTTCATGGCAATGTAAGAAACAGACAATCGTAGCTACTTCTTCCACAGAAGCTGAATATGTAGTTGCTGCTAGTTGCTGTGGTCAAGTTTTATGGATCCAAAATCAGATGTTGGACTATGGGTTCAATTTTATGAATACCAAAATTTTTATTGACAATCAAAGCACTATTTGTATTGTGAAGAATCATGTATTTCATCAGCGGACGAAACATATTGAGATTCGGCATCATTTTATACGCGATGCAAATGAGAAGAAGCTGATACAGGTTCTTAAAGTTCATACGGATGACAATGTTGCTGATTTGCTGACTAAAGCTTTTGATGGTCCTCGGTTTAACCACTTGGTGGTTCATATTGGGATGGTCAATCCGTGACGTCTCGGATTGAGGGGAGGCAAAGCCTAAGGGGAGGCTTTGTGTACATATTAGGTCAGTCTAACGTATTCATAGTATTTAACAACATAATTTCTTGGTTATGGTGGTGTGTGGTGCTTCTGATGGAGGATTTTTGCTCTCTTCTGGTGGATATGGCCTTATATGACTGGCTTCTGGTCCTCTTTGGTCAGCTTCTAGTTATGCTTGGTTGCTTTCTGGTGGTTTAAAATCCTTCCATGTCTATTGGTGTGTGACTCTTGGTACTGGTACTGGTCTGGCTACTGTTCATTCCTTTTGTCCTTTATTAATCACGTTTTGCTCCTGGTCCGACTATTGTGCACTTTGACTTTTGGTCAACGTTTCCAATACTGATATTTACAAGTTTGAATTCACCAAATAAATTGGGGGTAAGTTATTATGTTAAAAAGGGCAAGTGGTTAGTATGCCATTATGGCTTAATTTGAAAGGGCAACCCCCCATTAATAGGGGTCAATGAACAGTTACTATTTTCTTCCTATATGGTCAACATACACTCATTACAATTAAAACACACACAAAAACCGCTTCTACTCCTCTCATTCCAATCCAAATCCTTCTTCAATCCATTCATCAAGATCCATGGCTGCTCTTGCTTATCAACCTGCTCATAATCGGGTTGCTTATCTGGGTGATGGTCCTAATCGTGAACATTTTGCTGATATCTTGGAGTTTATTGAAGCTTCAAACTTAAGGTTTGCATTTACTGTTTGTCCTACCATATATGATAGTGTGGTACGTCAATTTTGGGCGTCTGCTGAGCTTGTGAATGTGGCTGGACGTCCACGAGCACTCTACCATAGATGGACGTGCTTATGTGGTCACTGAAGCATCTATTCGCTCTTCTCTTCATCTTCAGGATGAGGGGGGTGTTGTATCACTTCCCAATTCGGAAGTATTAGAGGGTATGGCTGCCATAGGTTATGAACATGGGGGGAAGTTTAACTTCCAAAAGAATAGGTTTTCCCCTCAGTGGAAGCTTCTGGTTCACTATTTAATCCATTGTCTGAGTCCCAAGTCGGGGAGTTGGGATGCGTTCCCTACTCCTTTGGCTACTGGTCTTATATGTTTAGCCCAAGGTAGAGTGTTTAACTTTTCCCATTATTTATTTGAGGGGATGGCTAGTAATTTGTCAACTGCTGGTTCTAGGAAGAAATTTCTTATGTACCCTAGGTTTATTCAACAAATACTTGTTTGCATTCCACGTGATAGGGCTGAGCATGTACCATCTAAACTAACAGCGAAAGTGTATTACAATATGATGAATGGGTTTACTGGGGATTGGAGGCCACTGACTCAAGCCATGATGGGGTTGGCTCAGGGTCCTATAGGTCAGGAGGAGGAGGCTCCTGAGTTGGTTGTGTTAGATGATGACCCCATGGAGGAGGAGGAGGCTCCTACTGGTGGTGACATTCCTGTGGTAGAGGAGGAGCTAGTTGAGGAGGTGGTGGTTGAAAAACCATCCCCTTCCAAGGCTGGTCCTTCCTCCGTTCCACACCAGTCTCCATTTGTGGAGACTCCACCTCCTAGCCCTGCCCTACACTCGACTGATATCCCCTTTGCTGCTAGTTCTCCACACGTTGACCCCAATGTTGCTTCGGGCTCCCGTGATGCTTTCCCTGATCCAAGTTCTCTTGGTGGGCAGGCAGAGGAGCCTACTCCACTGACATCTTTGTTAGATCTTATGCACAGGTACCATGAGAGGATGCTTTGTTTGGAAGCTGACTTGAACCAACATCGGAAGCTCACAAGGGAGTTTGTTCTTCCTCTGGCCGATCGTATTAAGGTATTGGAGAATCAACAGCGTCGTCGCAAGAAGCATGTGGTTCTTTCGGATTCTGAGGATGAGGGCGCGGAGAATGTTGAGGATGGCTTGATGTTGTTGGCAAAGGCTGCCTTTGCTGATAAAGTTTATGATGATCTGCCTGGTCCTCCATTGTCCTCCAATGCTCCTTCTTCTAGTGCTATTCCCCCTTCAATGGGTGGTGATTCTGATGCTGCTGCTGGTTCTCATGCTGGTCCCTCTAATGATCCGAAGGGAAAAGCTCCGATGACTGATTCTCCATCTCCCACCCGCAAGCGCTCTCGTCGACAGCTTGAAGAAGACAGACTTGGTGAAGAGGCTGCTCGTCGGGTTCAGGCTGAGATTGATGAGGAGGATAAAGCTGCTGAGGAAGAGCTTCGTGAGCGAAGGCGTGCGCAAATTCAGCATGATGCTATGCACTGGACTGATGGTGAATGGATGCAAGTGTGGACTGTTCTCACTCGGGATTATGCTCAGTTTAAAGATTTGTTGGGTGATGATGTTGATGAACACAATTGTATTCCGCGTGCTATGGTGATGATGCGTAAGCATCAGTTGACTCTTGCTGAAGAACTCAAGAAACAGCGAAGGAACAGACCTCTTTCTCGGACTGAGCAGCGCCAGTAGATGCAACGTTACGTGAAATATCAATCTGCTGCTCATTTCAATGCTCCGTGGTCTTGGAATCGGGTGCGAGCTTTGACATTTGATGAGCTTAAGGTTCTTTATGAGAAGATGGTGAAGCGTCAGAGTCAACCTATACCGGAAAGATTTATTTACCATCCTCGTGGTGTGACTGCTTCTATGCCTGCTGCTTCTACTGCTCCTCCGTCTGTGCCCATTCCTGGTTCAGATGGTAGTGCTTCTGGTTCTGGTGTTGTTTCTGTTGGTCCTTCTACTACACCCTTGGTTGCTCCTATTGGTTCTACTGCTGGTCCTGCTACTACCATCTTTGTTACGACCACCACCACTCATGCTTCCACCACCACACCTGTTACTCCTACCACCACCCATGTTCATGCAAGTGCTTTTGTTGATCCCACTATACCTACTGCTGCTACATCTGATGTGCCGTCTTCATCACCACAAGTTCCTGCCACACAACCTAATCCTACTTCTGATGCAGCACCTAGTGTTTCTTTGGGTGGACATGTTCATGAGTCTACTTCTACTGCTGCTCCTGCTGTTGCTGAAGTTCAGGTGAAGGTTGAATCCACTCCTTCGGCCCCCACGCCTCGACGTTCCACTCGCCAGAAACTTACTCGTCGTGTTCGCCGCGGTAAATCAGTTCCTTTTGAGAAACGTGATCCTGAGAACTTAATTGATGCAGCTTCGGATAGCGATTCTGACTTACCCTTGGGCAATGGAAGTATTACGGGTTATACGGTTGAGAGGTCTACAACACTTCCTGGTGGCGTCTCCCATCGGATAACTTTGAGTGATGGGACTGTGCGAATGGTCACGGGTTTGCAGGGTGTGTTATCATGGGCTGACCGTATGGATCTTATGGCGTTGTTTGGGCTTGTTGATTCTAGTATGCCGTTTAACCCCATGGCGGTGTCTTCCTGGCCTGGTATCCGTCTTTGGGCCGATCTCAAGCTTATGTTGGATCCTCCTCCATCTGCTACTCCTTTGGGCGTATGGAAGGATCAAATGCAATGGGAGATTGTTCGCTGGAAGCTTTATGCTGGATGTGGAGTTCATGTGTTGGAGTTAGGTTCTGGTCATGTGGTGTTTATGTTGACGGATGTTGTGTATCCTTTGACTATTTCTTCCATGGAAGCAATGCTGGCAAGTCACTTGCAGATTTCTACTGCTCCTTCTAGGAATGAGTCGAGTATGGCTACATCTTTGGTGGAGGGTATTCAAGCACGGTTGCTAGCGGATAAGAAGGCCGCTTCTGGTATGTGAGGTGAATGGGTTGTAAGTGCTTATATATTTGAATTTTTGTTCTTATTATGATTCTTTTCACCAATATGTACAGTGATTGGTGACTTTTATTCTTTATAGTTAAAAAAAAAAGAAAAAAAAAAGAAAAAAAAAACAAACAAATCACACAAACTAATAATAATAAAAAAATACTTTTTATATAATATCTGCTTATACTTTAACACAGTTTAGCTTTTATACTTGTACATAATATCCCTTGGCTGGTTCAAAATGTGGTTCCTGGTTTGAGTTTGTTCTGGTACTTGGTTTCACTTGGTGTTGGACGTGGTCCACACAACAAATGGTTCTCAACTTACCATGTCTCATCGACAAAAAAAAGTTGATTCACCTTGAGGGTACGGCTCCTGGTGCGATTATCAAATCCGTTGATGGTTGCCAGGTTACCTAAAACTAGATGGTTTTCACTTGCCATAGTCTTGGACTGAAAAGTGGCTAATCCAAGGGGGTACGGCTCGTGGTAAAGATCTTATCAAATCCGTTGATAGCTGTAATAGCTTGCTTAAAGCTATAGGGTGTTCAACTCACCGATGCTTCATTGCTAAGAGTTGGCGAGTCCAGAGGGGTACGGCTTCTGGTAAAGACGCATCAAATCCGTTGACGGCTGTGATGGTTTGCCTAAAATCATCAGGGTACTCCCACTCACCATTGATTCACGTTCTAAGAGTTGGGCTGGGTTCTAGTCTCCCAGGGTGATGCTTATTCCACCAGAATGACTAGCTAGCCCAAGAGCGAGCAGCTACTTGGTAAAGGCTAATCAAATCTGCTCATGTTGCTGAAAAGATTCAACCTGATGCTGATTTGTTACAAGCTTTGGAGAAGCTTCTAGTGTTTCATGCGGCTGTTTTTCTGATTCTTATCTTGTTGATGCTGCTATTTGTTTTGCTGATTCAATCCTCGGGTTTTCTTTGCACGTTTTCCAGGAAACTTGAACTCAACAGGTCAAATTCAAGTTTAGGGGAGGATTGTTAGGACCATTGTAATAGTTATATGTAATAGGTAGACTAGGAGGTATGTAGTTCCTCCTGGTCCTAGTCGTAGTAGGAGCAAGTCCTGCTCCTGGTCCTAGTCGAAGTCAAACTTTATTATTTACTTAATATTCTGTTAGGATATGCATGAGATATGTTAGGAAAGGATATGCATATCAGTTTTACACGTTTTCATTAATGATGTATTAGGGTTTCCTTGTAGTATAAAAGGAACCTTAGGCAGAAGGGTTATATACACCTTCTCAAAACGTAGTTCTAGTCTTTATCAATATTAGAAATCCTTAGAAAGGATCAAGTCTTTATAGTTATTCTGTTTCTCTTGTTTATATTTATATTCTACATTCATATTGTGTATAGAGTCTCTTTGTGATTTGACTTGTGATTACAGAAGTCATTCATCGGTCCTGACAGGCTACAAGATCTACATCTAGTAGACCCAACAGTAAAGTTGGTTAAGAAACAAATTGACAAGGTTTGTAGCAAGGTAAAAGAAGAATGGGTAGTTCTATAACTAGGTTTGACATCGAAATATTCGATGGGAATGACTTCAGATTATGGCGAATGAAGATGCGAGCTTTAATGGTACAACAGGGATGTGATGTTGCATTAGAGACATTACCTGCGTACATGGAAACAAGTGAAAAGGCTGTTTTAATGAAGAAGGCGTACAATACCTTGATTCTATGCTTGGGGGCGTGTCTTATGAGAAGTTACTAAGGAAACATCCGCTGCAGGAATTTGGACGAAGTTGACTAGTCTGTATATGACTAAGTCTTTAGCAAACATACTGTATATGAAGAAGACGATGTATACATACTATATGAGTCTAGGTATGAAACTGGGTGATCATATATATGAGTTTAATAAGTTGATACTTGATTTAGCGAATATTGATATCAAGATTGAGGATGAAGATCAGACACTCATGTTAATTACGTCGTCGCCATAATCTTATGAAAACTTTGTGGAGACATTGTTGTATGGGAGTAAATCCTTGACAATGGAGGATGTTCTAGCAACACTGAATTTAAAGGAGTTGAAGAAAAGAACTGAAGGCACAAAGGAAGAGACTGGTGATGGGTATACGTAAGGGGAAGGTCAAATCATTCAAGTTAAGCTCATTCTGGTGGAAGTTTGAAACTAGGATTTTGTTAATCCAAATTTAAGCAATTAATGTTCGTTTTTCCTCGATTCGACTCGAATTTGATTTCCAATTATCGTATCGACTTAACTTTGTTTTTGGTAAAATCTATTTTTGGTGTTTTAAACTAAAGCTAATTAATGATAAAAATTAATTTTAATAATCTACTTTAAACTAATTTAAATAAAATCTATTTTATTATTTAAACAAAACTAAAATAAAGTCTAAATTGAAAACTTAACTAATTTTAGACTAAATACTTTTAAAAACTATAAAAGAAATCTATTTTAAAATAAGACTTAATTAACTAAATTAAAAATCTATTGAAACTAAATTTAATATTTTAAAAGTAAATAAAATAATTTTTTTTTTTTTTACTTTTTATATTTTTTTTTCAAAATAAACTAGATTAAATAAAGCTTAAACTTTTATATAAATTTAATTAAACCTAAAATTGATTTAAACTAACTTAATATAAAAACTGCTAAGTTGAAACGTCCTATATTAATTTAACTAAGAGAAACAAACACAAGAAATACGTCTAGCACAGTTGGCTGAGGCGCAGGACAGGCAGACGGAAGGTCTGGGGGTCGAATCCCACCAGGACCAGTTTTGCTTCTTATATATTTTTTTTTGGATTTGTGCTTTTGGAAATTTAATCCAATAGACCAATGGGATCTATTGAAAGCAGTAATATCAGCAATATAAATCAGCAAAAATACACTTCAACCAAATAAGCTTAAACAGTCTAAACCAAAATAAGCAAATGAATAAAATCGAATAAGCACCAAAAGCAGAAATAAAAAAAACGAGTAAAAAGCAGTCGAGACAAAGTAACTAAAATCTAATAAGCTAAACCAAACATTCAAAAGCAAATAATCAGTAATCATTAAAACAAATAAGTCTAACTAAACTCACAAATATTAAACAAGAAATGATAAGCAGACAAAATTTTATAGAAATCTTAAACAAAATAG
The DNA here is from genome assembly GCA_025667525.1 of Glebionis coronaria. Lineage (NCBI taxonomy): Eukaryota > Viridiplantae > Streptophyta > Magnoliopsida > Asterales > Asteraceae > Glebionis > Glebionis coronaria. Next base: position 179,953,355 of record CM046874.1, read on the forward strand.
ACTGATAAATAAGCAAATTACCAACTAAAATAAACAAATAATCACTTAAATAAAACAGATTCAAAAGCAAACACAATCAAATCTCAGACAAAATAATATCAAGCAGATTCATAACTCCTACAAAAACTGAATAACTAATATCCAACTAAATTAACAAGCAGATAAAACTACTATATCAACTCTTAACTAAACCGAATCAAAAACAACTTTAAACTAAATTAAATCTTAACTAAAACAAGAAAATGAAAAGGAGAATGAGAACCCGATGTTGAATTATTTGGGTCGAAGGATGGCGCTGAGCCACCTTGTGAACCAAAATAACCGTCACCTCCTTCGTCTCGAACCAATCGAACCAAACAGTAGCCCTTGAACAGTTTCTTTTGATTTTCCAGTAGGGAAAATTCGTTCTCACTTTCTATTTTTTTATTTTTTATATATATTTTTTTAAATGATAATCGAACAGTAACAATAATAAAATAAAAACTTAGATTTAAAAATTAAGATTAAACAAAAGACAGGAATTTAAAGGACGAAAATTAAAGGAAACAAATTAACTAAAAATTACTTTTCATTAATTAAATTCAAGAGTACATTACTGGGAAAATGAAAATACAAATTTTAAACCCTAATCTAATTTTTCTGAAAATTAAAAATAATGAAAGGTACACCCAATTACATGATAGGAGGGGTTTTTATAGGAGAACCCCAACAAACCCTCTTGATAGCTTCACTTGTAAGCTTTGATTCTGAGCCGTAGATTCCTTCTTTTCTTCTATCTCTTTCTTTTCTTCTAATCAAACGGCTAAGAATGATTCTTGCATCCACGGATTGCCAGCATGGCTCTTTTTGTGCTAGTTATGTTTGTTGATTGGTGATGTGGCAAATGGTTATTGGATGATGGGTGTATGGAACGTGTAATACCCAATCAAGTTAATAGATTGGGCCACGTTGGACGATGGGGGAAGGACCACAAGTGAGTGTATGCTCCGATTTTTCTGGGGATTTAATTCCTTTGGGTGTGAATTACCATTTGAGGGTAAAAGCCCTAATTTTGGGTGGTTAATTTGTGATGTAAAAATTAGGGTTTGCTGCAAGATTGGGGGGGGGGGGGGAGGGGAAGGAGAAGGTGAGCAGTAAAAACAAAGAAAGTGTGTGTGTGTCTCGTTTGTATCGAATAAAAGTGGGGAAGGGTAAATGAAATTTGTTTTATTTATTTGGGATGTGTTGGGGGAAGTAAAAAGGGTACACGTGGGAAGTGGGTAAAAGGGTTTCGTTTGGTGCATGGGGTGTGGGGTTGACTTCAATTCTTGACCAAGCAAACCGTTTCATGTTTATTATGCAATGGGCTTTTGGCCCAATCACCCTCAATCCGTCCCATAAGTATTAACCAAATGGGCTTAGGCTACTTAGGTCCGTTTATATTAATCCATCCATTCCTTTAATTTGTTATTTGGGCCAAGTTGTGGGCTTTTGGTGAAAAGTTAAATAACTCTTTTCCTTAAATGGGCTTTTGAGCCCATTTATCCGATGTGGGACCCACTTGGCTCGAATATCTTCAAAAATGATGAATTCCATTAAAACGAGCTCGATTCCGACTTTCTTGATCATTTCTTCAAAATTAAGTCGACTTTGTCGGTTTTCGTGATCTTCAGCACACTCTGGTCTTTTGACTTTGTCTTTGTCTCTATCTTGGACTTTTCTTCAACATTTGACCGTGAAATCCCGTGTTTTCTCTTCTTTTGATTATTTATACCTATTTAAACACAAGAACACAAAACCACGCGTAATTCCGACATTTACGATATAAAACACATGATTAGGTCTTGTTTTTACTTGATTTTAGTGGCAAAAGGATAACTGTTTACACACTTATTAAATCCCCTAGACTTGACCATTGCAATGACCCCATGCAATGCATAGTTTTAAAGCATTAAGTTACATTTTTCTCATAATTAACCCATCTCGGCCTATATTACTAATATTACTACTACTACGATGAAAAGATAAAAACTTGAAAAGGAGACAGAAGTTATAACAATTATTTAACTTGAAAATTATTTGATGGAAGAAACTCGTAAAGACATCTAAGACTTGAATTAGGGCTTTGGTGTCATGAATATTAATCACCCTCAAGTTTCACGTTCCCCATACCAAGCTTAAAAATGAGATCATTGTTTATCATAAGTTAGCACAACTAACACTTACTCATGTGGTTTAATTAATCACTTAGACCCCTTATTCCTACGGTGTATCTCTTGTATTTTATTTTTGTCTTGAATGATCACGAGGATGCATTTTTGACTTATTTAGATAATTTATTAAGGCCGAAAATAAAGTGGGACGATTTAATCAATAGTTAGCTAAAGAACAAAATCTTTTAAAACTGCTTCTCGAAACCTCATAAAGTTCATATCTTGGCATAACTCGTTTCACGATTTGAGACCTTTCTCGGACCGATATTTGGCTTGTACTTCAAACTTCGAATCTTGAGAGACGATCTTTAAATTATGGTCTTCTCTTCATTTTGGTATACATCTTCATTAGGAGTGAAAGATGCTTCAAACGTTGACCACGACTTCTTCATTTATCCTCTTCTTTATTTAGGATTTTGATATACAACGATCCGCCTCCTTTTCGGACTTGGATCTATTTATCCTCATACCTTGTTAGGATCTTTTTGGATAGACTTCTCCATGATCTTTAGGGTAGTAATTGCTTCTCGTCGTGTGTCTTGATCCATCATATTGATTTGGATTAATGATCTTCACAATCTCTTAGGATCTTTAGCAAAAAGTGAATCCTCATGCCTTGTGAGGGCCTTTTTGGACTCGGGTATCCTCATGCCTTGTTAGGGCCTTTTTGGATAAGCCAATCTTCGCGTCCCGCTTCAATAAGTTATGCCTTGGCTATGAACTCTAATTAATACCGAGCAACTTTTAAACGATCTTGTGCTAGAAGCTAAGTAACTTTTCAAATCGTACAACCTTATTTATTGCAAATATAGTTTTAACAAGTGATGGGAGAAAAAGCTCATAACTAACTCACATAAGTTAATGAAAGAATACCAAACTTATAATTAACTCTATCATCTCTCGTTCTCCACAATTTAAAATCTCAAGGAATGAGACTCGTTGATGCTTAGCCTAATAAACCAATTAAGGTCCATATGGTTAAGGATACTAGCTAGAGTAAACTTGGATAAGTAAACTCGGGTTGAGTCAAAATATTCACGACGGGCCTAATGTATCAAAGATATCTAAACTTGTTAAAACCATTTTATTTATTTATTTATTTTTGACTTTATTCTTGAAATGTAAATTATTACGATGCGATGATAAAAGGAAAGAAAATAAATAAAAATACTACTAGGCCAAAATAGATCAAAAATTTGAAAAACGTTGAAATTTTTTTAAAATTTTCCGGTAAAATAGGGTCAAATTCATGGAAAAGCCCACTAAAATTTCGATAGAAATCCCCCCTACACTTAATATAAACATTGTCCTCAATGTTTAAGCATGTGGGAGAATAAACTCCCCTACACTTAGGACATTGAGTACGTTGTTTAAAATCGAGCTAAGGAAAGGACAACTAAAGTGATTACATTTATTCATTTTATTTATATACAAGTATGAATCACAATAGTTTTGATAGAACTGAGTACACGGGAACACGGGATCACGGGTCGCGTCAAAAGTACCAAAAGTGGATCATCAAGGCACATGTCCCTGCACACAATCATCACAACACACAAACAACCTACTTGGCTCCCCCCTACACTTATTGGTGGACATGGATGAAGGTGAAAAAGGGTGGAAAGGATGGTAAAGGTAAAAATCTAACCTAGTTATACGATGCTTGATTTATTTATCACGAGTCTCTAGCTCAACTCGATTTCCCGAATTAATTCAAGGGAAATGTGGAGAGGGATGGAATCATCTCGTGAGAGATGTCCTCTCCATAGTACAACTTAACCCGTTGGCCATTCACCTTAAAGTTGGGCCCATTTGGTTGGGATAACTCAATGGTGCCATAAGGGAAGACTTGGGCCACGGTGAATGGACCGGACCAACGGCTCTTAAGTTTACCCGAAAAGATTTTCAACCGAGAGTTAAAGAGTAAAACTTGATCACCAATATGGAACTCTCGGTTTTTAATCTTGCAATAATGAATTAGCTTAGTCTTCTCCTTGTAGATTAATGAATTTTCATAAGCCTCATTCCTAATTTCATTGAGATCATTGAGTTGGATTTTCCTATGATCATCGGCTTTGTTTATGTCAAAATTAGCCCATTTCAAGGCCCAATAAGCCTTATGCTCCAACTCAATGGGGAGGTGGCACGCCTTTCCGTACACAAGGCGATAAGGGGTACAACCTATAGGTGTCTTATAAGCGGTACGGAAAGCCGACAAAGCATCATCTAATTTATCGGCCCATGAGGCACGATGCTCTCCCACGGTTCGCTCTAAGATTCTCTTAAGACCACGGTTAGAAACCTCGGCTTGTCCATTAGTTTGAGGATGATATGCGGTGGAAAGTCGGTGATTGACACCATACTTAGCCATGACTCGTGCAAATTGATCATTGCAAAAATGAGTCCCGCGATCACTAATAATAGCACGAGGCACACCGAATCGAGCAAACAATTGTTTCAAGAAGTTAACAACCACCCTCGCATCGTTAGTGGGTAAAGCCTTTGCTTCAACCCATTTTGATACGTAGTCAACGGCTACGAGGATGTACTTGTTTCCTTTCGATGATGGAAACGGCCCCATAAAGTCGATGCCCCATACGTCAAAGATTTCACATTCTTGGATGAAATTTTGAGGCATCTCATCTTTATGTGTGATCTTGCCTTGCCTTTGGCAAGCATCACAATGTTTAACCATTTCATGTGCATCATGATAAATGGAGGGCCAATAGAATCCAGAGTCGAAAACTTTTTAGCGGTGTAATTAGGACCAAAGTGACCAGCGGTAGGTCCTTTATGGCAAGCTTCAAGGATTTGTAAAGCCGTCGGCCCATCAACACAGACGAATGATTAAATCCGCACATTGCTTGAAAAGATAAGGGTCGTCCCAATAGTACGTTTTAACGTCCTTGAAGAATTTTTTCTTTTGTTGGGACGATAACCCTTGGATAAGAACACCACCCGCCAAATAGTTTGCAATGTCCGCAAACCATGGGGTATCATCAAGATTGGAATTAATAGACATTAAGGTCTCAAGGGGAAAGGATTCATTAATCTCTTGATTTGGAGATTCCCCTTGATAAGGATCCTCAAGTCTACTAAGGTGATCTACGGCTAGGTTTTCCGCTCCTTTTTTATCACGAATTTTGATTTTAAATTCTTGTAGGATCAAAACCCAACGAAGGAGTCTTGGTTTAGCATCTTGCTTGGTCAACAAGTATTTCAAGGCGGAATGGTCGGTGTAAACGATGGTGGTGGAAAGCACAAGATAGGGGCGGAATTTCTCAAAAGCATACACTACGGCTAAAAGCTCTTTTTCGATAGTGGTATAATGCAATTAAGCCCCCGTCATTGTCTTACTAGCATAATGAATGGGTTGGAAATGTTTGTTAACTCGTTGACCTAAAACCGCTCCTACCGCGAAATCACTAGCATCGCACATGAGCTCGAAAGGTAACTCCCAATTTGGAGAGACTAAGACCGGTGCCTTAGTTAATTTACCTTTAAGAAGTTCGAAAGAGTCGAGGCATTCTTGAGAGAAGATGAAAGGAGCATCCTTTTCTAAGAGATGAGTCATGGGGCGAGCTATTTTCGAGAAATCTTGGATGAAACGTCGATAAAATCCCGCATGGCCTAAAAAACTTCTAACTCCTTTGACGGTGGTAGGTGGAGGTAACTTAGCAATGACGTCAACTTTAGCACGGTCGACTTCGATACCGGCTTTGGAAATTTTATGACCGAGGACGATGCCTTCTTTTACCATGAAATGGCATTTTTCCCAATTAAGAACGAGACGAGTGTCTTCACACCGTTGGAGCATACGTTCTAAATTAGCAAGGCAAGAAGAGAAAGAATCACCATATACCGAGAAATCGTCCATAAAGACTTCCATAGTTTCTTCAACCATGTCATGAAATATCGCCATCATACACCTTTGGAAAGTCCCGGGAGCATTGCATAAGCCGAAAGGCATTCTTTTGTAAGCAAATGTTCCATAGGGACAAGTGAATGTGGTTTTCTCTTGGTCTTTTGGATCGATAGGGATTTGAAAATATCCGGAAAAGCCATCTAAGAAACAATAGAAATCATTACCCGCTAAACGCTCGAGCATTTGATCCATGAAAGGAAGAGGGAAATGATCCTTACGAGTGGCATCATTGAGCTTACGATAGTCGATGCAAACTCGCCAACCCGTTACGAGTCGAGTAGGAATCAACTCGTTGTTTTCATTGGGAACAACGGTGATTCCGCCTTTCTTAGGCACACAATGGACGGGACTAACCCATGGCGAATCCGAGATAGGGTAAATCATTCCGGCATCGAGAAGTTTGATAACTTCTTTCTTAATGACTTCATGAATTTTTGGATTAACCCTTCTTTGATTTTAGATTGCGGGTTTAAAGTCATCTTCCATGAGAATTTTATGAGTACAAAAATTAGGATCAATTCCGCGAATGTCGGAGATTTTCCAAGCAATTGCTTTCTTATGATTCTTAAGCACATCGATAAGTCGGGATTTTTCATCTTCTTTTAAGTCCTTAGCAATAATGACGGGCAACTTATTATCCTCCTCTAAGAAAACGTACTCTAAATGAGACGGTAAATCCTTAAGCTCTAAATCCGGTGGATTGTCAATGGAAGGCTTAGTCAAAGTAAGATCATCGTTTGTAACTTCCTTAGGAGTAGGTGGAGAAATATGGTCCTCATTGAGAAGTCTCTCAATGGTACGAATGTCTTCATCCCAATCGGTGGGAGAATTATCATACTTAAGATCGAGAGGACCCAAGCTAGCTTCAAAATCATCTAAGTCACTTTCTCCAAATGGAGTCAATGAAGGAGCAATAGAAGCTACGGTCTCAACATGAGGTAAAGGAGAAATCACCCTCTTACAAGCATCGTGAAAATGTTCTTCGCATGCTTCGTCGAGCACATCGATGTAATTCACGGATTCGGGCTCATCGGGAAGTTTGGAAAGTTTACCCATGTTAAAGACGATTTTGTCATCCCCGACCCTCATGATAAGTTCACCCGCGGCTACATCAATTAATGTACGTCCGGTTCTCAAGAAGGGTCGTCCCACAATTAAGGGAACACGGGGATCCATTTCATAGTCGACTACGACGAAATCGGCGGGAAAAGTGAATTTGTCGACTCCTACAAAAACATCCTCGGCTATCCCCACCGGATAAGCAACCGTACGGTTGTGTCATACGAGTGGGGACTAGCTCGGGTAAAGATAATTGTTTCCACACGGACAATGGCATAAGATTGATACTTGCTCTGAGATCCGCCAAGGCCATACAATTCTCAACGCCCGTAAAATTACAAGGAATAAGGAATCGACCGGGATCTCCTAACTTAACCGGTAATTTTCTCAAAAGAACCACGGAACAATTCTCATTCAATTGGGTATTGGCAATATCGAGCAATTTTTCCTTATCACTTAAAAGGTCCTTAAACATCTTAGCGTACTTAGGCATGTGAGCGAGCGCCTCGACAAAGGTGATATTAAAATTCAATTGTTTGAACATTTTTAGGAAGTTCGAAACTTGAATATCATCCTTATTCTTTAATTTCTCTTTCCGCAACCTTGAGGGATAAGGTATATTGGGTTGAGATGAAGGCTTTGGAGTGGATTGCGCACTCACATCCTTTGGTGGAGGAGGAGTAGAAATGGTAGGTGAAGGAACCGGTTTTGGAACCGAAGGTGTGGTAGAAAATTTAGGTATCGGATGAACATAAGGTGTAGACGAATGCATAACGGGAGGTATGTCACAAGTGGAAGAAGAAGGAGGTTGTGTCGAAGAAGAAGGTATCTCGGGTCCTTGGTTAGGTGGGGAAGGTTCTACAGTGGTCTTACCGCTCCTAGTAGTGATAGCATTAACATTAGCCCTAGAATTGGTCACGGTATTCGAAGGGAGGGCACCTTGGGGACGAAAGGTTTGAATCATAGTCAAAAATTTCTTATCGGTCGATTCTTTCATCTCTCTCATCATTCGTTCATGGTCGGATAATTTTTGTAAAACCAAGTCCATTTGAGGATTATGCATGTTCATTTGATTATACCCTTGATTAGGAAAACCTTGGTTTTGATATTGATTAGAACCTTGATTAAATTCTTGATTTTGAAAACCTTGGTTATTAAATCCTTTATTATTGAACCCTTGGATTTGCCCTTGAAAATTCCCTTGATTTTGATTAAAACCCCGTTGATTAGAACTTCCTTGAAAATTACCCCGTTGAGGACCTTGGTTCCTATTTTGGGCGGGTGGGGGTGGTCTTTGTGGTGCTACAAAACCCGGGGGAGCCAAATAGTTATTAGACTTGTAAGACAAATGGTTAACATCAACATTTGGTTTGAAATGAATCCGATCATTTTCATTGTTGTTATAAGCATAAACTTCTTGTTGATTATTGTAAACCTTGTCACAATTATAGTACGAATGTGGTCCACCACAAGTTTCACACTTTTCACAAGTTTCTTTCACGGCATTTACATGTGTAGTGAGGGAGTCGGTTTTTAGAGCAAGGTTTTTCACAATTGAAGTAAGTTCCTTAATTTGATTATTCACCTCATTACTACTAGTACTAGCACTTGCCATAGTAGCCCTAACACTCTTGGTTTGCACTTTTGCCTTGTTCTCAATAATGGCCCAAGCCTCGTTCATGGTTTTCACAAGAATATTGCCCCCCGCGGTACTATTAAGTGAGTCTTGGTCGTTTAGAGTTAAACCATTATAAAACGTGTTTATTTGATGCACTTTAGTGAAACCGTGTTGTGGAGATTTTCTCAAAAGATCTTTAAAACGATCCCAAGACTCACTAAATGTTTCCCCATATTGTTGTTCAAAGGTGATGATCTCATTTCTTAAAGAAGTGGTCCGTGATGGTGGGAAAAACTAGTTAATGAACTTGGTCTCTAAGTCGTTCCATGTGGTAATACTTTGGGGTGGTTCCTTATCAAGCCAAATCCGGGCTTGTCCCTCGAGGGAAAAAGGAAAAAGTTGTAGGCGAACGGCCTCTTGGGGCACCCCATTGTATTTGACGGTATTAGCTAATTGGATGAAACGTTTGATATGAGTGTGTGGGTCATCATTAGTACGGCCTAAAAATGGTGTAGCGGAAACCATTTGAATAAAACCCGATTTAAGTTCAAAATGATTAGCTCCAATATTCGGCACCACAATCGCGTCATCGTTTCCTTCAACGCGAGATTGAAGAATCTCAATCATTGGTCGATTATCCATTGCCATCATATTGTCGAAAGCTCGATTCTCGGGATCGGATTTAATGACGGTCTTTTTGTTTTTCTTCTTCTTCTTTTTAGAAGAATTAGAAGTATTTGGTACATCAATCGGTATGTATGTATGCGCGCGAGTGCGCATACAATTAAAACTTTGGAATGAGGTAGGTGACCTCGGTCGACTTTGAGAGGAAAATGATTTTCCCTCTCGATGAGCAATATGAAAAAGCTACAAAAATATATACGTAAATACTAATTGAGTTGGCAAACCAATAATCGGTCGTCCCTCTCAATATACGCACAAGCAAGCGGGGAAACGAGGTGGCACAAAGCATTTAAAAACCTTTTTCCTTAGACGGCCTTTTATAGCGCGTCGCCTTATACCCACCTTATAGTTTGTATATGTCGAGTTCAAACGTCTTACTAGTATTTATCTATTTTGCCTTTTTTTTCTTGTTATGGATGCGACTACAATAGTTAGGTGATGAAATCTCAACTAAGGCTTATTTGAAAAGTAGGTAAATTTATTGTGCTACGTAATATATTATAGTAAAAGAAAAATCTTTTTGTATTTTTTTTAAGAAAAATATATATTCACAATAAAAACGAAAGAAATCGAACTAAAAATTTAACACTAATACGTAATATTTTTGGTGTAATACTTTTAGGAAAAAGTATTACTTTTGTATTTTTTTAATTTTTTTGGTGCAAATCTTAGGAAAGAAATTGCTTTTGTGATTTTTTAATTTTTTTGTATTTTTAAGTTTTTGATTTGTTTTTGTATTTTTGATTTTGTTGCAAGAAACGTAACGTTCAAAATCGAACGGATCCCAAAATCCAAACGTCTTCACGAAAAATCGTCAATCGTACGAGCGAAGCGGCAGCGGCGCCAATTTGAAACTAGGATTTTGTTAATCCAAATTTAAGCAATTAATGTTCGTTTTTCCTCGATTCGACTCGAATTTGATTTCCAATTATCGTATCGACTTAACTTTGTTTTTGGTAAAATCTATTTTTGGTGTTTTAAACTAAAGCTAATTAATGATAAAAATTAATTTTAATAATCTACTTTAAACTAATTTAAATAAAATCTATTTTATTATTTAAACAAAACTAAAATAAAGTCTAAATTGAAAACTTAATTAATTTTAGACTAAATACTTTTAAAAACTATAAAAAAAATCTATTTTAAAATAAGACTTAATTAACTAAATTAAAAATCTATTGAAACTAAATTTAATATTTTAAAAGTAAATAAAATATATTTTTATTTTTTTACTTTATATATTTTTTTTTTCAAAATAAACTAGATTAAATAAAGCTTAAACTTTTATATAAATTTAATTAAACCTAAAATTGATTTAAACTAATTTAATTTTAAAACTGCTAAGTTGAAACGTCCTATATTAATTTAACTAAGAGAAACAAACACAAGAAATACGTCTAGCACAGTTGGCTGAGGCGCAGGACAGGCAGACGGAAGGTCTGGGGGTCGAATCCCACCAGGACCAGTTTTGCTTCTTATATAATTTTTTTTTGGAATTTTTTTTTGGATTTGTGCTTTTGGAAATTTAATCCAATAGACCAATGGGATCTATTGAAAGCAGTAATATCAGCAATATAAATCAGCAAAAATACACTTCAACCAAATAAGCTTAAACAGTCTAAACCAAAATAAGCAAATGAATAAAATCGAATAAGCACCAAAAGCAGAAATAAAAAAACGAGTAAAAAGCAGTCGAGACAAAATAACTGAAATCTAATAAGCTAAACCAAACATTCAAAAGCAATTAATCAGTAATCATTAAAACAAATAAGTCTAACTAAACTCACAAATATTAAACAAGAAATGATAAGCAGACTAAATTTTATAAATCTTAAACAAAATAGACTGATAAATAAGCAAATTACCAACTAAAATAAACAAATAATCACTTAAATAAAACAGATTCAAAAGCAAACACAATCAAATCTCAGACAAAATAATATCAAGCAGATTCATAACTCCTACAAAAACTAAATAACTAATATCCAACTAAATTAACAAGCAGATAAAACTACTATATCAACTCTTAACTAAACCGAATCAAAAACAACTTTAAACTAAATTAAATCTTAACTAAAACAAGAAAATGAAAAGGAGAATGAGAACCCGATGTTGAATCCTTTGGGTCGAAGGATGGCGCTGAGCCACCTTGTGAACCAAAATAACCGTCACCTCATTCGTCTCGAACCAATCGAACCAAACAGTAGCCCTTAAACAGTTTCTTTTGATTTTCCAGTAGGGAAAATTCGTTCTCACTTTCTATTTTTTTATTATATATATATATATATATATATATATATATATATATATATATATATATATATACGTATATATATATATATATATATATATATATATATATATATATATATATATATATATATATATATATATATATATATATATATATATATATATATATATATATATATATATATATATATATATATATATATATATATATATATATATATATATATATATATATATATATATATATATATATATATATATATATATATATATATATATATATATATATATATATATATATATATATATATATAATATATATATTATATATATATATATATATATATTTAAAATGATAATCGAACAGTAACAATAATAAAATAAAAACTTAGATTTAAAAATTGAGATTAAACAGAAGACAAGAATTTAAAGGACGAAAATTAAAGGAAACAAATTAACTAAAAATTACTTTTCATAATTAAATTCAAGAGTACATTACTGGGAAAATGAAAATACAAATTTTAAACTCTAATCTAATTTTTCTGAAAATTAAAAATAATGAAAGGTACACCCAATTACATGATATGAGGGTTTTTATAGGAGAATCCCAACAAACCCTCTTGATAGCTTCACTTGTAAGCTTTGATTCTGAGCCGTAGATTCCTTCTTTTCTTCTATCTCTCTCTTTTCTTCTAATCAAACGGCTGAGAATGATTCTTGCATCCACGGATTGCCAGCATGGCTCTTTTTGTGCTAGTTGTGTTTGTTGATTGGTGATGTGGCAAATGGTTATTGGATGATGGGTGTATGGAACGTGTAATACCCAATCAAATTAATAGATTGGGCCACGTTGGATGATGGGGGAAGGACCACAAGTGAGTGTATGCTTCGGATTTTTCTGGGGATTTAATTCCTTTGGGTGTGAATTACCATTTGAGGGTAAAAGCCCTAATTTTGGCTGGTTAATTTGTGATGTAAAAATTAGGGTTTGCTGCAAGATTCGGGGGGGGGGGGGGGGGAGGAGAAAGTGAGCAGTAAAAACAAAGAAAGTGTGTGTGTGTCTCGTTTGTATCGAATAAAAGTGGGGAAGGTTAAATGAAATTTGTTTTATTTATTTGGGATGTGTTGGGGGAAGTAAAAAGGGTACACGTAGGAAGTGGGTAAAAGGGTTTCGTTTGGTGCATGGGGTGCGGGGTTGACTTCAATTCTTGACTAAGCAAATTGTTTCATGTTTATTATGCAATGGGCTTTTGGCCCAATCACCCTCAATCTGTCCCATAACTATTAACTAAATGGGCTTAGGCTACTTAGGTCCGTTTATATTAATCCATCCATTCCTTTAATTTGTTATTTGGGCCAAGTTGTGGGCTTTTGGTGAAAAGTTAAATAACTCTTTTCCTTAAATGGGCTTTTGAGCCCATTTATCCGATGTGGGACCCACTTGGCTCGAATATCTTTAAAAATGATTAATTCCATTAAAACGAGCTCGATTCCGACTTTCTTGATCATTTCTTCAAAGTTAAGTCGACTTTGTCGGTTTTCGTGATCTTTGGCACACTCTGGTCTTTTGACTTTGTCTTTGTCTCTATCTTGGACTTTTCTTCAACATTTGACCGTGAAATCCCATGTTTTCTCTTCTTTTGATTATTTGTACCTATTTAAACACAAGAACACAAAACCACGCGTAATTCCGACATTTACGATATAAAACACATGATTAGGTCTTGTTTTTACTTGATTTTAGTGGCAAAAGGATAAGTGTTTACACACTTATTAAAGTTCGTGGTCTAAGTCAAAGGGTGGAACTAGTAAACTCAAGTGCTTCATATGTCATTCAGATTTAGAAGTCAAGTAGGTTTGCCAAGAAGGGTAAACATGATCAGGATTCTGATTCTTCTTATGACAAAGGTAACGCCTATTTTGGAAAAGCCCTAGTGGTAGTCAGAATGATGAGATGACTGAATTGGTAATGGATTCAGGTCGATCTTATCATATGACACCTAGGAGGGATTTCTTGTATGAATTCAAAGATATCGATGATGGTTCTGTTCGGTTAGGTGATAATATGACATGCACTGTCAAATGGACAAGGAAAGTGAAGATACAGTTGCGTGATGGATCAAACTTTGTACTGGAATATGTCAGCTATGTTCCAGGGTTAAGAGAAATTTGATTTCATTTGGTACTCTTGAAAAATATGGTTATACTATGAAGATGCAGATAGGTAGAATCAAGGTGATCAAAGGTTGTCGGGTTATGATGACTGGGATCAGGAAAAGGAACTGTGTGTATACTTTGGAAGAAAAAGTGACAACTTTTTGTGTATAAAAGCATGGAGGCCCGAAACAAGTTGGATTGAAGAAACTTGGTTCTAAACTAGTTGGGTTCAAACAACTTGGTTCTAAACAAAAAAACTTGTTTCTAAACATATTGGATTCATACAGCTTGGTCGGTCATAAACGAGTTGGGTACAAGCAACTTGGTCAAAAAAGTTGGGTTCAAACAACGTGGTCCTGGTGTTGTAGGATTCCATGGACTAAATGTTGATAAATGTGTTTGGTTTAGGTGGAACTGTGGGAAGCTCAAGGGGATAGAGAATTTGAGGTTTTTCAGGTTAGTAACGATCATGTTGCAGTGGCTCAAAAACGGTTGGAGAAAAAACAACCTAAAAAAGACAAACACATGATGCTTGGTAAATGAGCAAGAAAAGTTACACCTTGGTATAAAGGTGATGGAAAACGTTACGGTAACTGGAGTACCTGGGCAAGAAGGTGCAGGGGGTAATGTTGTTGAAAATAAGAAAAAATGAAGGTGTCTAAGAAAGCTAGTCTATGTAAATTACATAAGTACAATGCCTAGTCGACAAGGTGGTTCCCGATTTGAGATTCCAACACTGGTAAAAGGTGTTGAGTATCGGTTATGTTTAAGTGCTACTTTAAGGTGGAAATTATTGGATATTAGGAGTACACTTAAATATAGTTTAGGGACTTAAGTATACTTTGTAATATAGATTAGGAATAGACTAATATTAGGAAGTATATTCTATTTAACTTAAGGAGGTGCCTACCCCTCATCTCTATAAATAGGGATGAGGGGGGGATCTTAATTCATTGAACAATTCTTTTTCTTCAACGTAATCTTTATTAGAGTTATTAATAAAAGGGGGTTGAGGGTATACCGTGTGCATTATATTTGTCGGTTCTTTTTTATAACCTCTCGTGTTTGCTACTTGTGCTCGATACAACTCGTGATATAGCGTTTTTGTGACCGAACTTCGGGTTGTTGTCGATATCGTACAACAACGAGGTATGTTAATCCTTTTCGATAGTAATCACTAGGTATGTTAGTCCTTTTACGACGTTTTGGTGATGTTGTTGGTAAACAAATGAAAAACGGTAACACTTTACTTAAAGCATTCAAATCCCGTCGGATTGTTTCTCTCTTTTGTCAAATATTTCGTCAACTTCTGGAAAATCCATATGATTTGTTTGAGTTGTCTTTGAAATTGTTTTTAGTTGTGTGTATAGAAGTTGTATTTTTTGTTGTGTAAAAATTATTGTGTTTTGAAATGTATTTATAGGAAATAAATGGGACGTTGAAAAGCTTTTCTTTATGCTAAACCCACAAATGGTTTACAAAATGTTTTGCATAAAATTATGTGTTATGTAATAGTTGAATACAAAATTTTTATCTCTCATTTTTTATTGGCCAATGATATACAAATAATCATGCCACATCATTTTGTGAAAAATATTGGGTAAAAGCTAGAAAATACCAACTTACTTTTAAGGATGTGTCAACTTTAAACAATTACTTTTTTATCTCGTGACTTTAACAATGAACTTTTCAATTTGTTCTGACTATACCAATATTATCTTGAAATGACTATATTACCCTTATAAATGACTACTATACCCTTTGTTTTTTATATTAAATAAAAACTCTTCTTTTTATATGGAGCTCTAAAAGAAACCAACATGAACAGGGGATTCTCTTGTGTTCTATCGCTTCTTGATACAGTGTTTAGTAATAGACCATATCTATTTCATGATATTCTATCGTTTGTTACTAGACTAGACTATATCTATTCTTTTTCTCCTTCAAACTTTACACGCATTCTTTAAGATACAGTGATATTTCATTGCCAGAAATCATAGCACATAAATACAGAACGAATCTTCTTTGAAAAAAAAACACAACGAACTTCGTTAGAAAAAAAATCACAATGAATCCTTGCCGGAATCTGAAAATGCTTGTACCAAAAAATTTCGTACCAAAAAATGCTTGTACCAAAAAACCACACACAAATGCTTGTACCAAATCTGAAAATGCTTGTACCAAAAAATTTCGTTGGTCAACATGTAAAGTTTATTTATTAAAGAAGATTAGTTTGATGTTTATTAAGTTGTTGAGATCTGGGCTGATTGTGGGTGAAGGTGTCGGACGATGATGATGGTGGTTGGCCTGAGTTAGTTGTTGGCCGAAATATGTTGTCCGGTAAGGTTTGTTGGGTTTGGTTGGATAGCGGTGGCATAGATGATAAGATGAATATGTGAAAAAATTATCAGGGTAAATTGATAAGTAAGAAAAAAAGATGAGAAATAGTGGTAAAAAAAGAAAGAAATGACTGGTAATTTGTGTAGTGGTTTTTAAAGAGAGAAGCAGGAAGGAGGAGTTAGAAGCAGTGGTAGTATACGTAATTATCTTAAAAATACAAGGGTAATATAGTAATTTTAAGCTAATATTGGTATAGTCGGAATAAATTTGAAAGTTCGTTGTTAAAGACACGAAATAAAAAAGTAAGTGTTTAAAGTCGGCACATCATTGAAAGTTAGTTGGTATTTTCTAACTTTTACCCAAAAATATTTTATAAACTTTTTGTGATTTAGCATTTTTATAAGTTGTACGTTAGAAAGGGACTCACATTTGCACAACAAACGAAAAGCGAGCATCTCATCTTTCGCCTCTTCTTTTTCACCCTCTAATGCGCAACGATATTTTTATTTAGCAAGGTCGCCCATGACCGAGCCCCTCACGATCACTACAAATTTATGACATTTACTTACTAAATTAAAAGTGTTAAAAGTAAACAATAAAGAGAGAGGGGTAAAAAGTATTTTTTATTAATTTCTACGAGTTTTTTTTCTTATTTTTATATTGATTTTATTTTAATAAAGAAAAGTTATACTAACTTAAATAATTGTCAATTTTGTTAGTAAATAAAATTTTAGTAAATAAATTTCATTTATATTATAGTGGATGAACTCACGCTTGCCGCTAAACGTAGCCTTAAGATTTAGAAGCTCACAATAAAGTATTCCCTCTCAACCTCAACATAGATACTCAAAAAGCCGTAGTGCATATGCACATCCACTATAACCTGTTCCTGAAAAGGCCAAAAGAGAAAAAATAAAAATTACTACCATGTACAATCTTGCTTTATCATCAAAGTACAAACAATATAGTAATAAATTAACTAGTAATAATTAATAAAATCACACCTAAGTTTCGTTCATGTGCAAGGGCTAATTTGTTTTATAATTTATTTTTTTTGAGCAAAATTTGTTTTATACTTAAATGATAAAAAATATAGCCAAAAGCTCTTGAAATACCAAGAATGCCAACCAACACTGGCGGAGCTTCATAGGGACAAAAAGGGTTTCAACATCTTAAAAATTGTGAAGTAATGTAAATATTACTCCGTACTTCGTTAGTCTTTAAGTTATTATCTATTTTTTATTTTGATATGTTTAAAATAATTCGTTCTTTAAAAATATTCAAGCTTCGTCATTGCCAACTGTATCTTCTTTTTTAAACAACAAATATTTCACAACTTACACCTAAAAATGTTATCTTATACATGTCTTGAATAATGAAACTTGAACTTACAACCAGAATGAATGGGCCAAAATGTATTTGAAATCTTTATTTATTTAGTCCAACAAGTCTTTTTTTATATATTTTTTTCAAATTTCAACCAATCAAAATATTCGTAAGAAGTTAGGATGACATTTTATGGGTGTGAACCCGTTCATCTTTTTGAAACCGGTTTTTATTAATTAACACAAGCCTAATTCCTTGATACAAAACGAATGCAGATAAGCAAAGACATGGATCTCGGATATATGTTAGATATCTGATACTCAAACACTATCTATAGGATTGTAGTTTAAGTCAAATTGTAGTTTAAGAAAGGTGAATCATAAGGAGTACAAAGTTAAAAAGTGCATGTTCCTTTACATAAAACTACGGAGTAGAGTAGTTTTTACTTTATTCTTTCATGCCAGGTTTGTATATAGTTTGCATTCAAACGTACTGGTCGAGATTAAGATTTGTGAAGTTGTTGAAAAGCTGAAGATGATGCACAATCCATTGTTTGGAACCCTATTCTCTCTTTCTCCATATCATAAACAACTTCCACATTTTGTTGTTGAAAGCTTCCAAACACCCCAGCTGGTCCATAATCCTCATCATCCATACTTTGAAACAACAAACACTTTACTACACTCGAGTTACGCGGTGCACCCATTACGTAAAAGCTGTTCCCATGAGGCAAAACCAAGCTCACATTGTTCATGAAATGGAAAGTGATTGCAGGAAGAAGATGGTCATCTTGATCCATTATAGTCATACCATCCGTAAGGCTGCTACTACATGGAACTCTATAGCACAGATCAAACCCTGTTCGCGTCTCCACTTCCTTAGCTCGAGGGTAGTCTATGACAGATTCAAGCTGTGATAAAAGTTGAGCATAGAATGGTTGTGGTAAATGAGTGTATGTGGTTCCTGAATCAATCAACATACCGCCATTTCCGGATGAATCAAAGTCTCTCAAGTTTGTTGGAACTTGAATTACGGAAGCTGACCCTACTATGCCGCCTACTGCTATGCCTTCTAATCCTATGTAATAGTAGTTCGGGTACATAGGGTTCTTTAACATTGGAGTGAATTGCAAATTTTCTTTTGAAGATATTGCAAGATCTCCAATAACTAAAGGGCTTGAAACATTAGGGTTATTGACATACTTGAAAGCCAAGAAACAATGAGAAAACCCCTTTTGGAGAAACCCTAATTGAGAAGGTAGAGAAAGAGAACCTTTCCCAAACCCTGCAATTCCAATAGGCTCCCTATAAGTTGATCCAACACACCCAAATCCAAAGTTTGTAACATCCCTAGTAATAGCACGGTCCGAACTTCCATGAATCCTGAGGGTGTCTCTACTTAAGGTACCTGCAACAACACCTTCCCCGTAGGTGTACACAAAAGAAGGGCATGGTCTTGAGCAAGTGCTCTTGATTAAGGTAACTAACGAGCATCCTGCAATGTTACAAGGGTCATAAGCATTTTCCGAGCTATGAACATCAATACAAAACTGGCTAGTGCAAGTATCCCTAATGCAAGTAGACGAACGTAAGGGGGAGTACTTGGGCATGGGAGAATTATTTGGATAGTCGTCACAATCAATACAATTGAAAGATAGGTCCCCACAAGGTACCCAAGTAAGATCACTTCCGGTATCCATATACACTTGAATAACTTGTGAAGGCGAGCCTAGGTTTAGTGAAATAATGTAGCCGTCCCGGATTTCTTTCAAGGGCTCAATCATGTCTAATGTTTGTGAAGACTGGGATGAAATTTTAAGGTTTAAGGTTGAAGATTCTTTGGGGAGTTTAATGGTGGTCCGAGTATTAGTTAAACCTAGGACTACAGAATCTGCGGTTGTTAGTTTCGGGGGATGTCTTGCATGGGTATCATTGGCAATGATGAAAAGAGAAATGAAGAGGAGCAAGTTGAAAATAGTATCAAACATGGATGGATGAGTCATTCTGGTATTTGATTTGGGTATGTTAATGTTTGTTAAATAGCATGATATTTATAGACAAGACCAAGACCTTCATTTGTGTGAAGGGAGATATAATTTCAGGATTTTATATTAGAAAAACTTGTAACAATCAGTTAACCATCATGTTCTTATTTTCTCACTGTAAAAACATTAGCTACTTAGTACGTCATTATTATTTCACTAGCCGTCAAGTACTCATGAGCTTAATGATAAGATCAATTTTTGTATATATATCATACGAGTGATCTTTACGCTAAATGGCATATAGCCAAGTCTAGGAATGGGGTCTTGTTGATTTGTCAGTAACCATGCCACATGAGTGATCTTTAGCTCAATTTTATGTACAGAAACTGTGTTTCCTTTTTGTTAATTTTTCAATCCAGATGCATCATCAACCTCACTGATTCGGCTCTAATTCCGGTACGTCCAAAGGCAGTTTTTCATGCATGCACTCATTCCGGTATATATGGAAACATCAGAATTCTGTTACTTTTCACAATAAAAAGCTCTTGAACAGCAGTGTCTTTGAAGAAGTAAAGCAAGGTGTCCTACATGCGGACTAATGATAGGAGTACTCTTGCATTTTCAGATCATTAGACCGGTGGCAATGGATTATAAGTAAGCCCGATTGTATCATGTACATATGACAGTCACTTGCAATGCCAAACAGCTCTTGGTTGGGTATTTAATTTCTTTAGATGAATTTATCAACAAAAAAAAGTGAAATAACTAGAACGTAGAAAAGCTGATACAGATTAACTAAGACATATAAACCTGATATATATGATCTGATTCGTGAAGTCGTGATATTACTCATTCTCTCATATCTAAATACATGTGAAACACACAAAAATAAAGTAAAGTTTGTCATATAAGTAGGTATGTTTGTACAAATATATAGCCTTAACCAAGTTCATTCATCAATTGATGATTATTAACAAAGAGAAACAAAACCTGAAAATATACATACATATAAGCAAATGATAGGCAATTAACTAATTTCAGCCATATAGATATATAACTTAACGTTTATGACACTTCGTGTTCATTACCTAAATAGCTTTATTTATCAGATTTGCTGAAAATTAATTCCAGGTGGCGGTTCCTATATTTCTCAAAACTTTGCTTCATATCATAAAATAGCTACATTGAACTGAAATCATTTTATCAATTTTGATTTTACAGTAACCAGATGCATCTGAGGATCTTGTTTCGGTTAAAATAGTAGACAATACGAGGATTCGCCAAAACATGTACATGCAAGGATTCGCCCTTTTGAAGCATCTAAAAAGTAAAGTGTTAGCTCTTCAATATGGCATAATAAAAGCTTAAAAACTTAGTGGTCCTCCAAGAATATACAATAAGCTAAGATAATCAAACCAGCAGTCTTTAATTCTTAAGATCAAGATTCTCTAATGTGTTAGAATAATATAATAATCAGTAATCACCCCATTGCTGACAAAGATATGTTTATTGCATGACATTTCAGGGGAATATGAAGACATACACATTGGCACTTGCTACTAATGGAAAGACAGTCTTATGATTGAACCTCATGGTCAATCAACTTGAACCACTTTGTGGAGCGTTTTATCTACAACTCAATGTGTGTGACCTTTTCTTTAACAAAATGGTGTACTTGAAACTATTTGATTATTAGTTTATGGAAGATGACATCAAAAACATCATTAGCAAAAAGAGGCTGGCTTAGTTAGCGGCTAATCACAAATGCACAAACTATTGTTTATTTAATCTTGCTAATCACAAATGCACGAACTAGTGTTTTCTCTTATAAATGGATTTCCAGCATGTCTTTGTTGCAATTGACATATCAGGTAAGAAATGATGCAATTGCAACAAAGACATGCTGGAAATCCATTTATAAGAGAAAAAAATCTTGATCTGTCGGACGTCATGTGTACGAGACCCTACTCTACTTACTGCAGCCCTGGTAGAAAAACTCCGTCTACACTGTTGCTTGAGAGGTGTTTGGGTGATCTCATTTTTTGGGCGAAAATAAACTGATAAATATAATTCCTTGGATTGAGTGTTTGGAAAGACACAAAGGATACACCTTCGGATACTGCTAAGGATTGCTCATTTTGCAGTACTTTTCTGCGTAAAAATAACCTTTTATTTTAGTGTAAAGTAACAAAAACTCAGTTTCATCGAACACTCAAGACTAGTTATATGAAGGCGAACATTGTTTCAAACAATTATCACAAGAAACAAATATATACAAACTACTTATATAAATGAAGGCCAAAACTGTTTCAATACCAGAATGGTACAAACCCAGGACAAAAATTCCTGTTTTGTATCCAAACTCCAAAAGAATTCACTTGTTACCGCAACTTAAATTATATAACCATGTACAAAGTTCAAAATCTTAGCTCCAGCTTTTCCTCGGCCTGAAATGTTGTTGGAAGAATTTAGACCCTAATCTACCCTCATCGACTAACTAAATTTTCTTTAAAAAGTGAGGTTTATGAAAATACTTCTGCTTTTGTTGCGACCTCCAAACGTATGCTAATGCTCCAAACAAACAGCTAGCAACTGCAATCGCCGTTGCAGCCCCAACAGGCACCACTAGTGCATTATTTATCGAAGCCACCAAATCTTCTGAACCCACGTTGTCTTTTAAGTCAGCATGGCTAGCGACCTTTGTGTCCTTGTCCTTGTAACGAGACACAAGCATGTCCCCATAGTGAGCGATTAAGAAATTGTAGACCTCGCTGTAGTCCCATATGATTTGGCTGTTATTTTTAAGGTTTTCTGAATTATTATAACAAGATGGGCAGAGTTGTTTTGGTGGCCAGATTATTTTTGGAAATTTGGGATCGCCGGTTCCTAGAGATGATTCGGTTTTCATTAGTCGTTCGTTGACTTTGTTGTGTGCGGACCAAAGCCAGAGGACAAAGTCACGTGTCGTGTTGATTGGAGTGGAAACACTGCAGAGTGAGGATTTGTTTGTGTAAAAATTTTAAAAAAATGAACGAACAATTAACACATGATAAAGGGTATGTATGTTACCTTGAGCACATGTGATAAAAATGTTGACTACACTCCTCACAGATGAAAAACTTGTGTATAAAATCACAGGTGGTCGTAAATGCCAGTTGGCTCTCTCCATCATCCACTCTAACAGAAATTGCATGTAATAGTACCCATAGCCCACAACTGCCAAGTCACAAACAAATGATAACATACTATATTTCAACAAATTAAAAGAACTAATAACAATAATCTGGGAACTTTCAGTTAAAAAAAGTGAAGTATAATGGACTGTATACCTGAAGCCCCTAGTATCGTTCTTGCTGCCACGACAGAACATCTACATTTCAACATCAGAAACAATATGTTATAACGCAGTTTTTGTTGGTAAAAAATATGTCATGATAGCATATCCCATTATAATTTCAGATTCAAAAATCCAAAAAGCTTATGTAGAAACAGGAACTAAAAATTACCCAATATCCACGAGGAAGTTGCTTTCCACAAATTTGAAAGGTATGCAAAGCACCGAGTCCATTGCTATTAGCCATTTCATCTTTATTCAGTGACATCATATTTGAAGGGTACAAATCATCAAAGTTCACAAGTATGTCGGCACTTCCCTTTCGACACCTGAATTCATAATCCATATACAAGCAGAATTAAACAATTAGAAATACGGAGTACCAACTATAAGAACAAGCCCTGAATGACGAAAAGGTGGATACTAACCTTCTAGAAGGATTATGAGCCACCATAATCTGCAAGAACTTTATAAACGTAACCCGAGTATCCAATTTGATCATCTATTATATATTGATAACAAAATGGTTATTAAACTATCATAGATTACGCGTGGCGCGAAATTCAAAATAGTATAAAACGTGTTAACCTCGTGCTCCAAAATGATGTCAAATGCAACATTTGTGGCCTCTTCAACATCATATATAGCACGTGCAATCTAATACAGTTTCAAAATTAATCACTTTGCCTAAACTTTCATAAAAAAATAAATTTACTTTGCTGTTAACCTGTTCAGAGTCCGAGGCATTTGAGTAAAGAAGATTATCATTTTGAAATTTTGCATCTTCAAACCTATATGAGCTAAATAGAAAAACCAAACATAAAGTTGCAACACAAACATACACAAAAAAAAAACAATAATTATAAATTCTTCAAAATACCTTCCTAATTGTGTATTAATCCATTTGAGCAGTTGTTCAGCCGTCCTTCCATCATCAATAGGAGTAAATTCACTATTCTCTTTTTTCCCATTCCAACTACCGGCAACGAATTTATAAGGCGGGGCCCATAAGAGCATCGGGTAATAAGGAATAGAGAACTTAGTGCAAAGCTTTGTATTTATCTGTGCCGCCATTGAAAATATGACATACAAAAAACAATCAAATGAATATATGACAATACTTGTGTTACTTAAGTGACTATACCTTGGTGGCACAGTCTACTCTAGCCATCAATATAAGTCCAGGATGAACCGCATCCGCTCCATTGAATAGCCTTGCAACCCTTTCATATTGCGGCTGCAAAATTAATACTAACATTGTCATAAATACATAAAAACGTACAAATTACTTTGAGACAATACTTATAAACTCGCGATAGAAATACCTTATAATTTCTGCAGGCAGGGCACCTGCAAAAACCATAATAACAAATAACATGCAATTCTTAGAAGATCATTAAGCAAAAGAAATTTGCTAACATACAATATTCGTGTAAATCTGCCATTAAGGAAGCACGAGCAGCAAAGCATACTAAAACACAAAATTGGGTTTTAAGTCCCTTCCGTATTTGAAATGCTCTAGGTAGCAATATAACTTGATCATAAGAAGTAGTAGTTCGTTTTATATGTTAAATATCGTGTAAAGGAAACTTAAAATATTTCTGATGCAGTATTAGTTCTTTATATTCACGTCTCAAGTTTTTTGTTGCAGTTTATAATAAACCCTTCAAGGCGGGACCTCTTTAATCAATATTGTCCCACCTAACCAACACCATTTTGACTTTTCTCCGTCAAAGAGGTTGCTATAGGATTATGCTCAGGGGCAGACTCATGTGTTGGTTTCGGGGGGGGGGGGGGGGGGGACGAGATTACAGTGTATTTTTTCGGTTTTGACAGTTTGTTTAAAATGCACCCCATTAGAAACGCAAATTGCCCCCCACTCCTACTTTGAATTTCAACATTTAACACTCTAAAACCTAAAAATCTTCTATTTTAAAGTAAAATACTCGGTTTTTCATTCGGATTTTAGATTTTTTTTCCTTGCTATTGTCAAAAGAAAAATTTGCCCCCCGCAATTCAATATCCTGCGTCCGCCACTGATTATGCTTACAAACCAGCTATCTAGTTACTTTGTTTTCAAGTTTTAGATGGTCCATTTCGACTGAGGCCACCATATCAAGGTAGAGTCTTCGTGTTTCTGATTAGCTATTAAGTATTAAAACAATCATAAGCAATTCTAGGAGGAAACTTGTATACTGAAATCCGAAGGGTGTTTGGAATTTCTTATTTCAACTGCTTATCTGCTACCCTGCTTATTTACACTTAAACACGCATTTAAGTAGTTTTATCCAAACGCTCAAGACCAGCTAAGCTTAAAAATATAACAAGATAAGCATCTTAAATAAGAAATCCAACATCCTCTAAAGTAAGCAATCTCAAACACAACGCAACGTTTGTTTTACACTATATTGGGTATGTTTGGTAGCAAGCGTTTTGAAGCAACAAGCAACTAGCATTCAGACTTTATCTAAACGCTCCAAATCAAAACGCAACTTTTAGTAGCATTTACGAGCAACTAGAGTTTAAAAAAACAAAGCCAAACAGCAAAGAGTAAAATGTGATACTACCAGTGAGCGTAGAATTCGACGATGACAAAAGTGGCAGGAGTTTCCTTAAAAACAAGATCGAAATTAGTGGCGTTTAAATCAAGGACGTAATTTGAGATATCAACGTCACGTTTTATTATAGTACGAGATCCTATTGACGTTTGGAAATTAGATTGAAAGGTGAAGATGAACAAGAGTGTAGTCAATAATATATTATACATTGGATTCAATGACTGACTTCTGTTGATAGTGGCTAGGCTAAGGCTAGTGTGAATTTTGGAAATGTTTGTTCATCAACCGTACTACTGAAATTCTGAAGGTGGTGGTTATGGAGTGTTTGGAAATTAATTTAGTTAACATGTACTGGTGGTATTCTTTTCTTTTTGTCACATTTGTGTTATTTGTTTTTTTTTTTTTTTTGGTTAGATAGATTAAAATATTCAGAATTCGAAGAGCTAATTAGATTTTTAAAAATAGATGCAAAAGTTATGATAAGATTTGTTTTTTTTTTTTTTTTTTTTTTTTTTTTTTTGCTACGATGGGACAGCACAGCATGAGGACAGGTAAAGCTTATATGGTCACGCACCCGGCACCACCTCACTAAATCGGAGGTGGCTCACGCGTAGGTTAGGGGAAAAGAAGAGACGAACCGCGACCAACTTCGCTATTTGGTTTTTTACTACAGTAGTTTTTTAGATTATAAAAGAAAAAAGAAATAAAACTTAATTATTTTGTATTCAAATTATTATCATTTTCTAAAAGTGTTGCAAAAGTTAGTCCGGACAACTAATTAATCAACGACTAAGTACTAAGAGTGAATTAACCACCCTTATTAATTGGTTTGATAAAAAAATATCAATATGCCGATTAATCGGATAAGAATCAGGCATAAATTGACCAAAGAAGAAAAAAATCGGTTAAATTGTTCTACTCGGATATGGATATATATCGGTCAAAACAGACATAAATAAATTATAAATCAACTAAATAGGCTAAGTCGGACATACAGTTTCAAGATTTTAATTCTACATATAATAATTACAATACGATTAATCCTCATCTAACCGATTAATTGCTAGGCAACACCTAGCTGCACGGTTATTGCCTAGCAATTTTTGCAAGATTTTTATACACGACTTTAAAGTTGACATAACATGATACGACCCTCTCGGGTAGTATCGGGATAGGGCACCACTTTTAGCGTGTGCTGACTCCTTAAGAACGAGAGATGAGAGGACCAGACATTTGTTTAACTTTAACTTTGATTGATTGCTTACAATGATAACAATGACATGATATTTATAAACCATAATAATAAAACCCTAACTCTAAGATAGATAGTAATGGCCCATTCAGCCCGACCCACACAACCCCGCGGGTGTATCATTCCTCACTCCTTCGAATCCACCTTGCCCTCAAGGTGATGTCTTGAAAAGCACACTTGATTCCGGGATCCTATATCCTAATCATACCACAACCTCTCCTTTCACTCCCGCGGTTACCCTGTCTTCCGTGACCACAAGCAACACCCTTTTTCCTCTTCCTCCTTCCGCTACCTTGGACATAACACAATACCCTTCTTTTGCTTACCGATGTCCAGACCCTAATACTCCCCACACCTTCAAAATCCACCTTGCCCTCAAGGTGATATGAAAAATACGTCGATAGGAAGTCCGGCATCCATTCCCACGCCTTCGGTTGAACAAATTTGTGGATACACCCATTATCCATGGACCCGTGAATATCACCTATACCAATTCTTTCCCATAACTGACGAACACGCGAACTTTCATGAGCGACCAAAGAAGTAACCCCATTGTCCCCTAATTCCTCGTTTAGATTAAAATTTATTTCATCCAAACAATCATCAAAACTACCACCTCCAACATCTTCCACACTCTCTTTATTTTCTGAAAATTGGCCAAACTCACCGCAAACATTCATGCCTTCCGGATTACTCTGACCAATATCAAAAACACCGTCTAATACGCCAGTAACCTCATCAACACCCATATCTTCATCATCAGACAATGACCCTTTTATCACAGGTGAAACTTCTTCACTTGGCCATGATAGAACGGTATCTAGTTCCTCTTCAACATTCAGCCCTTTCCCTGCAATTGCCTCAAAACGCGTCTCTATTATACGCGCTAAGGAAAAAGCTTCCCCTAAAGTTGTAGGGCCTGACCTTGAGAGTGCACATTGTAGGAGCGGTTTAAGTCCACATATATAAAAATATATAAGTAAATCCGTAGACATCTCCGTAACTCTATCTGCAAGTATAACAAACTTACTCTCATAATCGGCCACTGTACCCTTCTGCAAGAGATTAGATAGCGCGTCCCAATCGTTGTTGCCCGATGCCATAGCAACCGAAAAACAATTAAAAAAAATATTTTTTTTTATATTTTTTTCGGATGAACAGTACCCCGGATGAACAGTGTTGTGAATAGTACCTTATGAACAGTACCCCCTCTCTCTGATAACAGTGCGTCGAATGAACAGTACTTTCGGTGAACAGTACTTTTCCGATGAACAGTACTTTCCGATGAACAGTAGTTTTTTTTTTCTTTTTTTAATGATTGGAATCTTATATAAAAAACACTCAACGAATTAAGGGCTCTCAATGAAAGCACCAATTGATACGACCCTCTCGGGTAGTATCGGGATAGGGCACCACTTTTAGCGTGTGCTGGCTCCTTAAGAACGAGAGATGAGAGGACCAAACATTTGTTTAACTTTAACTTTGATTGATTGCTTACAATGATAACAATGACATGATATTTATAAACCATAATAATAAAACCCTAACTCTAAGATAGATAGTAATGGCCCATTCAGCCCGACCCACACAACCCCCGGGTGTATCATAACACAGCTCAAATAAAATATCTAAAGTTCATCGTCATTAAAATGAATTCCGAAGAAATAATCTTCGCAGACTCATATAAGGAAAAAGAAGTTACTAATCGAGACATGAATATTTATAGCAGAGTGTTGTTATTTATTAAAAAAACACGACAAAGGAAATCGATCGAGCAGCAGCACTATAAGTAAAGATTGTTATGGTGCTCATGATTGTTTATTTTATGCCTTTTTTAGTGTGAGTATGATGTTTCTGGAACAAAGTTTTTTGGTGAGGTTTCAAATGAGTCGAAGATATTTCGCAAAGAGAGTTGAAGAAGTAATTTTTCATTCTCCAAAATTTTGTGATAATATTAACTGTATAGAAAATGGAAACATGTTTCCGTTGATGAAGTGCACTTTCGCAATTTGTCAATTGGCATACAACTTCGTTTTTACGCCATGGATGACTACTTTCAAAAAGGGCGAAGCAATTGCTCGGGTTGCTATTGAAAATTTTGTACTTATGTTATGCAGATTTTGGACGAGAGTATTCACGAAAACCTACGATCAATGATGTTGAAAACTATACACGCATCGTGAACAAAAGCACGGACATAGGGATGTTAGAAAGCCTTGATTGTACAGATTGGGAGTGATTTGGTTGTTTGGACGCGCAATATCATAGATGCGATCATGATCTGAATTCATTCATTTTGATAGAAGTTGTTGCATAAGACTTGTGAATACGACATGTTTTCTTTGATATTTCTCAAACAAACAACAAAATCAACGTTATACATCAATCTTCTTTATCCGACGTCAAACGACGAAAAAGTACTAGAGATTTTGACTGCGGCTAACGGTGTAACTGATAAATGACGATACTTCACCAGGGCGAACTTTAACCTCCAACCAGCCCACTACTCATGAACCACACAACACCCAAACCCATATCCAAATTAGTCCACTGCCACCACCTATTTTCGATCCACCAAATCTACAACCTAATACCAACCCAGTTAATGAACCACCCCGCACTTATACCATGATCACACGGTCGCAATCAAGCATTGTCTAACCTATCCATCGATTATCTCTGAATACCCTTTTGATTTATCCTATTCCCAAAAATCCATCTGACGCCTTAGAAGACCCCCCAATGGCGTAATGCTATGTATGATGAGTATAATGCGTTGGTAAAAAAATGGCACTTGGTTAGTTGTACCAAGGCCTACATGTGTTAATATGGTTCGCTCTATGTGGTTATTTAAGCATAAGTTTCATGCTGACAGGACTTTGAGCCATTATATGGCTCGTTTGGTTGCTAACGATAGTAGTCAGCAACTTGGTGTTGATTATGATGAGACTTTTAGTCCAGTTGTAACTAGCTACTATTCGCACGGTTCTTCGTCTTGTTGTGTCTCGTAAGTGGCCGATTCACCAACTTGATGTTAAGTATGCTTTTCTTAACAATGATTTATCTGAGACTATCTACATGCATCAGCCACCTGGTTTTGTTGACGTTAGGTTCCCTAACCATGTTTTTCATTTGCAAAGATCTTTATATGGACTGAAATAAGCACCTCGTGCTTGGTTTCAGCGTTTTGCAAGCTATGTCACACGAGACGGATTTTATCACAGTTATTGTTATTTTTCTCTCTTTATTTATAGACAGTGTTCTCAAGTTGCTTATCTTCTTATTTATGTGGATGATATCATTCTTACAGCTTCCTCTCCAGCACTATTACAACAAATTATAGATTCCTTACATAATGAGTTTGACATGACTACTCTTAGAGCACTTAATTATTTCCTTGGTATTTCTGTTGATCGCAATTCTACAGGTTTATTTTTGTCACAGAGGAAGTACGCTCTTCAGCTTCTTGAGCGTGCTCACATGGTTCATTGTAATCCTTTTCGGACACCCGTTGATACAGAGTCTAAAATGGGTCCGTACGGTGTTTATGTTCAGGATCTCACTTTATATCGTAGTCTTGCAGGGGGGACTACAGTATCTTACATTTACACGTCCAGATTTGTCTTGTGACGTTCAACAGATTTTCCATTATATGCATGACCCAAGGGAACCTCACTTTGATGCTCTTAAACATATCTTGTGATATGTTCGAGGGACTGTAGATTTTAGTCTCAATTTATATTCTTTCACTACTACTTATCTTGTTGGTTATACTGATGCCGATTGGGCGGGTTGCCCCTCTACACGCAGGTCTACTTCAGGTTATTGTGATTTTATAGGTGATAACCTTTTGTCTTGGTCAGCTAAACATCAACACACCCTTTCTCAGTCAAGTGACGAAGCTGAATATTGTGGCGTTGCTAACGTTGTCGCAAAGACTGCATGGCTTCACAATCTACCTCGTGAGTTACATTCTACTCTATCTACTGCCACTCTTGTTTATGTGATAACGTTAGTGTCGTTTATATGTCTACCAATCATGTTCAACATCAAGGGACAAAACACATTGAGATAGACATTCACTTCGTTCGTAATATGGTTATTGTTGGTCAGGTTAAAGTTCTCCATGTACCTTCTCGCTACCAATATGCTGATATCTTCACCAAAGGACTTCCTTCAGCTTTGTTTAAAGAATTTCGGTCCAGTTTGAGCGCCCATCCTCCTCCTGCTCCAACTGAGGGGGCGTATTAGTCAACATATATCTTTGGATGATTAGATAATGAATAGTAGGATGATAGCTGCACAATTCTTTTATTAGTTGTATTGTGGTCATTGGGATCAAGCCTATCTATTTGTATCTATAAATGTCCTGTAGATTGGACAAAAATAATGAAACAAATCATTAACATTTCACATAGTAATCGGAGCCTTCTAAAACCCTTAAAACCAAAACCACATGACTTCTCTTTTCCTTTCCAAACCATCATTCTCTTCTATCTCTCCACTAAATCAATCATCTAAAAGCATCTAAATAGTTGTTATATTTCTTTCTTATGTGACACTTCTTATTATGTCACATTCCACCAATCAAATATAAGAGTAAACATCCAATCAGTTGAATAATATATATTTCATGGGTTCTTCATTGGCTTCGTCAGCCAATTGAGTTAGATAATTATTTAACCACTCATGTATATTACTTGGCATTGATGGGTAGCATTATCCCCGACTATTGTAGGAATTTTGTGAAAGGTTTTTGTAAATTTGGTGATGGTTGTAAATTTATTCATGATCAACTTGCGACGAAATTTAAATGCTTATAATCAATCAAATGTTTCTGATTGGAATAAGGGGGTATCGACGCATGTTATTCAATGCTCAACTAGAATTGTTCGCCCTCACTCATGGAATTCACGTGGCACCTTTAGAAAACAGGTTGATTCCATTGACCCGACTAGTTCTGCGGATATTTTAGGCCCAACTCCATCGCTCCCTAACGCGTTTAACACTATGGCTCTCGAGGATTCTACGTGGAACACGGACACAGGTGCCACTTTTTACATAATTTATAAAGCTCGTAACTTAAGTACCGTTTTTAATAAACGATTATTCCCATCTATACATGGTAGTGACGGTAATTCTATTCCCGTTACTAACACCGGACATAGCATTATTCAATCTACTCATCGTCCCTTACACCTTCATAATGTACTTTTCAGCCCTAATATAATTAAAAATATTATTTATGTTCGCTAGTTTACTAGGGATAATAATTGTACTATCGAATTTGACGCGTTTGGTTTTTCTGTGAAGGATTTCTTGACCCGTCATATCCTCATTCGATGTAACAGCTCATGAGGTATCTATCCAGTTACCAAGCCGTAAACTAGCCCTACCGCTCTCCTCTCAACTAGTTCATCCGCGTGACATCAACGCCTCGGTCACCCAGGTGATGAAGCGCTACGCTCTCTTGTCTCTCGTCAGTTTATTTCATGTAATAAAGAAAATTCAACACATATTTGTCATGCGTGCCAACTTGGAAAACATGTAAAGCTTCCATTTCATTCTTCAGATTCTATTGTTGAATATTCCTTTGATAATATTCATTGTGATTTATGGACATCCCCATTGTTAGTTCTAGTGGTTTTAAATATTATGTCTTATTTGTCGATCATTTTTCTCATTATCTATGGATATATCCCCTTCGTTCTAAATCTGACATGTTTGATAATTTTTTGCATTTTTGCACTTATGTCAAAAATTAGTTTAAATGTGAAATAAAAAGCTTCCAATGTGATCATGGTGGCGAGTTCAATAATAACCGACTCCACAACCTTTCTGTCAAAAATGACATTCAATTTCGCTTCTCTTGCCTAAAAACCTCTTAACAAAATGGCAAGGCAGAAAGAATGGTACGCACAATCAATAATATCATTCGTACTCTTCTATTTCAAGCACATCTTCACCCCACTTTTTGGATCGAAACTCTTCATATGGCAACCTACCTTCTAAACCTTTTACCATCTACCGCAATCCAAAATGAAGTACCTTTCACGCGCCTATTCAACAAACAACCTGAATACTCGCGGTTACGAATATTTGGGTGTCTATGCTACCCTCACCTTCATTCCTCTCATAAACTTGCCCCACGAGCCACTCCATGTATATTTTTAGGCTATACCGCTTACCATCGTGGTTTCCGTTATCTAGACCTCGAAACAAACAAAATCATATTGTCTAGGCACGTCACCTTTGATAAAACCCTGTTGGATCAGTATTTTTGACGCTGAAGCAACTCTAAGATTTGAATATTAAATCCCTTAAGTGTTTTATGTTCAGCAGAAAGGTGGTTCTACTGAAGCATACCCATAGGAACAAAGATTCATACTGAAGAAAGAGTTGCTAAAGAAAGTTTAGTTTTTCCTCTTCTAGAAAACTTAGAAGACAAGAAGTCTTTGCTTTAGCATTCAGGCGGTCTAGTTGATTAAGAACAAATCCTGAAGAAGAGCATTCAGTTCTTTGTGGCTTAACAATACCATACTGAATGATGTCGATCTCCTCTAGGATATTGAAGACACTTCAGCTATCTTGAAGGTTTACAATAGGGGGGGGGGGGAGGGAAGAAATGATTTAAGTCAAACAAGAAAGCATATCTCATTGGGAATAAGGTTGCTTGTAAAGTTAGATATAAGTACAACATTTTATTCTATGTCCTACATTATAGATACAACTATGTACTGTTTATCACCTGGGACATTCAACCACCCACCGGATAAACCATACGCTAGTACTTTTGCATATGTAAACCCTAAAGTGTGTTGCCTATAAAAGGAACATATTTGGGAGAGAATTGGCCAACCTCTTGTACTAGGAAGATAGAACTCTTCCAAGAGCCAACTCTTTCCTAACATCAACCTAACCATACGGCGAAATGCTAATGAACGTTATGGTTGAGACTTAAACTCATAACTTAGGTTTGTAGTTTAAGTAGAGGAGATTACCCTAATATTGTCATTCAGCCACTTTGTTATTCCGCAAGCAAAGTGTGTCATAGATTCTTTTTTAAGTTTTAATAAAATCTCTATACGTTGAAAAGTAATTTGGTATTGTTGTTTTAATTGTTTACTTTATTATTACTTTATTAAAACAACTCACTTGAATCCAATATGCAAAATATTATTTAAGGTTGATAAGTAATATTGAGCTAAAAGAGATCAACAAACCCAATTTCCATACAAGTCCATGACACCATCATCTTCACCCTCGTATCAATTCCTCGAACCTAAGCCTTCCTCATCCTTACTTCACACCCACTTAACCCTACGCACACCCATGGCCCAACTGCTGACCCTCAACCCAACACTCATACTCCACCACTTATCAATCCCAACCCACAATCTTCCATGCTAACAATCGTTTTGTTAACTGTATATGTCCAGAATGGGTCAAACTTGTTGAAGTCGAATTGAACGTCTAATACAAAATCTCCCCTTTCTCTCTCACCTACAAAATCTCCAACCTTGTCCACCTTTCTCTCTCACCTACAAAATCTCCCCTACATAACTTTTAGATCCAATCTCTTTTTTCCGGCGGTCGGCTTCGGCCGACTGTCCGGACCTCCTTTATCCTTCCATCTTTGCATATATTTACCTTCTTTTTGTTAGGGTTTGTTTCACTCCTACCTTCCACAATAATTACCTGTTGCCTTCAGATCCGTCATCCTTCACCGCTACCTGCCATCTGTCGTCGCTACTCCACCATCACCTTTGTATCGTTATGTCTACTAAAAGCTCACATTGGTGATTCCATCTCACCCTTGTATTGTGTTGCTGTTATGTGTCACAATGTTTACGGTGTATATTTTGGTTTGGCTCAACTTGTTATTTCCTGTATTTTGTTTGGAAAATCGGTTTTGATTTTTCCCTTTATGTTCGATGTAACTTGTTTTATACAATTTACCTCCGTTTGTAAGGAATGATATTAAATGAATTCCTGTTAAAAAAATTGAACTTCTAATACAAATGAATTTTGTTTGTCACGTCCTAAATTGAATTTCTTAAAATAATTTATAACTAAATTTTGGGTAAGTGTCTTGACAAATATTATTTTCTTAAACTTACATATGAACTATAACAGTTTTCTGTATTGTACTAAAAAAATTTCGCAAAACTTTTTGTCAATGACTTAATAAACCTTAAGTTAATCTTAAAGGTTTTAGTTATTAATAGTAGTTTTCATCCAACCTATATTTATTTTTAATTAGCTTTTTTTTGTCTTCATCTAAATCTTTCGTTGAAAATATGTTAAAAAAATAGGATATATATAAGTGCGGATGGTTTTATTTCATTTTTGAGTAAATTACACCGTTCGTCCTAGTGGTTTGGGCCAAATCACGAATTGAGTCCCTATCTTTTTTTTTCTTGATAAATCCTTAATTTTGAAAAGAATCACACCGTTTGCCCCTATCTGAAAAGCGAGTTAAATCAGCCAGTTATCTTATCCAACCTCAAGGGTATTTTCGGCTTTCTATATTTCATATTTATTTAATCATTATTTTTAATTTTTTTAATACTTAACGTCAATAGTCAACACCAAAATATATTTTCTTTATCTTCACACAAACACTATAACACCTTTCTCTTTCTCATTTTACAGATTAAACATTCGAACACCAAATTTTTCATAAATATCCCCGAATCTAGTAACTTACATTTCAATCAATCTTCTACTTTTTTATACTTTAAGTTCTCATAATAAAACCCAATTAAAACAACTTCATTACCCACAAACACTAGCCATCGACATGTGAATCTTATTCAAATCAAATCCATAAATTAAGTGTGGATTTAAAGCCACTGTGGATTTGCTTTTATCTAATCCGGTGGTCTTGGTGGGTGGTGGAAGGTGGAAGCCATTGTTGAGAGAGAGAGAAGAGAGGTTGTGTGTGAAAAGGTTAAGAAAATGTATTTAGCAAAATGAGAACACAAGCAACACCCCTCCTTGGAAGCCTAGGAGGGGTATATATAGCCACACACCAAACACTTAACTATACATTGTACCTAGTCTAGTCTAAGCGTGTGTGACTATGATAACTAATGGGAATTCTTAAATGTCGTCACATAAAGTAAATTTCGAACAATCTTCCCCCATGGGACGACGTGTAGAATTCCTTACAATATTTTTCCTAACAAGTACATAATGATTAAGAACAAGAGCTTTCATGAAGCGTCCAATGCTGATGATGTCTTCTGAGGCCTTTGACTTCAAAACGACTCATCTTTAAAGTAACTTGTAGTAGAAATACTGTAACGGCACGAGCTAAGTAATCCATATACTTCTGGTTAAGGAGAAGCTTCTGAATTAACTTCCCCCTAATTCATGCCACATAAACTTGATGTAGAAGCTTTTAAATAGCTTCCCCCTAAACCGACAATCCTCGTAAGCAACTTCAAAGCTTTCAATAAAGCTTAGAATGATTAAGCGCACAACGGAATCTAACAAGCAAATCCCATCATATAACATGATAACGTTGCTAAGAGGGATTGAAAGTTTGGGGCACACCAAGTAGATCAACAACTTCTCTTCTCACGCTTGAATAAATCTTCTGAATTTTTCTTCCCCCTGAGAGTTCAAGTTATGCATACTAGAAAGAATCAAGACATTTCTTCCCCCACATAGTTGAAGAAAATAAATCAATCCCAAGTATGAAGCTCAAATACTGAAGTAGACACTTTATCCCATTCATGAAGTTGACATCGTAACACCAGAGTCAATTAAGTCCCGGAAATGCACATATCTTCTTCCGGAGATGCACCAGAGTCAATTAAGTCCCGGAAGTGCATATTTCTCCATATAGGATAATGATGATGAATAATTGCAACAACCAAACAATTAGACATCGAATCAGTAGTGTACCGTTTAGAGATTGATAACGCCACGAGTTAAAACACTGATATTCTCTGCGGATATGACAAATGTCACCCCGGAATGTCTTCAAATCAAAAGAAGGTATGAAGTTCATCACGTGTACTCGTTGTGCGTTCAATGTGTCTTCTTCTTCCCCTTGATGGTTTCGAAACTCGGAACCATCAATAAATCGTACACACATGTACCTGAAAACTCGTGAGAATAATAAATAAGCTGAATTATATATTTTGTGAGAATCAGCTGTTGATCGAAAATCTCTACTCATAACGATGTCTAGACTACGAGCTACTACTTAGTATATTGTCGGAGTGACCGAATCTTCCTAAATACGTAAAAACGTATTTCCAACATCCGCCGTTAACAACTCACCATCACCCATAATCACTTTCAACAATTTAAAAAAACATATACATATCAGACCCATGTCACTCGTCTGGGAACACTTTGTACCGCTCGAACGATAGTATTTTTTACGATTGGTGGTTGGTAGATCTATGTGTGTCAGCGGTTGTATTAGCGGATCTATGGTTGTTGGATGGTTCGTCTGGTTTGTGATCTTTTCGGTGCCCCAGATCGACGGTGATGTTGTGATAATGATAGTGTTGTTGCAATCATGACGATGGTTGTATTGAGTGATAAAATGGTCATTTAGAGTGTTTTTGGCTAAATTTGTTTTATAAATTTTTGTTTTTGGGTTCTTATTATAAATTTTGTGGCTGACTTTATGATGGTTATGGTTGGATGGTGTGTCAGCAAGATGTAATGGTTTGTGGTTAACAAAGGATGAAGATGATAAATGATTGGTTTAGTGTAAGAAATTTTTGTTGTATACGATTTAAATAAATGGAAGATTTAATGAATTATGTATTTTTGTTTGGTACTTATTTTCAAATCGTACTAACTTATGATTTAGATGTACATTATCTTGTCTAATGTAGTACTAATATAAAAAGAATAGTTTAAAGAACCGGTAATAGGTTGAAGGAATGCTAGTGCATTAATAGGTTGAAGGAGATAATAGGTTGCAGAAGATCTAAATTATATAATTATTACATGGTTCGTCCTTGTGAGACATAGAAAGCCGAAAATACCCTTGAGCTTGAGGTTAGATAAGATAACTACTACCTCCGTCCCATATTAATAGTCCATATTACTATTTTGGGACGTCCCAAATTAATAGTCTAGTCCAAAAATAGATAAGAAATGTAGATTAAGTTTACCATATTACCCTCACTTAGGGTATTATTACAAACAATAAAGAAGATGTAAATTAAATGGTTAAGGACAAAATTGTCATTGTGTAAAAAGTAAGAGAGAGAAAACTGAAAAAGTGATGTTTTTATTAATATGCGTGTTTTTGGTCGGTGGACTATTAATATGGGACGGAGGGAGTAGCTGATTTAACTTGAATTTGGGATAGGGGCAAACGGTGTGATTCTTTTCAAAATTAAGGATTCACCAAGCAAAAAAAAAAGATAGGGACTTAATTAGTGGTTTGGCCCAAACCACAGAGACGAACGGTGTAATTTACTCTTAATTTTTTTAAGAATTATAGTCCTTTGAGGGGATCGAAATTTGTTATTTACACAAAACGGCCCAACGTGTGTTGCTCAGGCGACGTCAAAGCAAACGCCGTTAGGCAACACTTGTGTCCGGTGTGATAATGTCGGTCAACACCACACAACTCCGGGTCTGGCGTTATCACGTCGCGTGCTCTAATAGAAAATGTTTGTTAACAGAGATATAGGCTTAGACAAAATGATATGCATATGCCACTTGTGATTTACATGGTTCAGTAAAAAAAGCCAGATGATTGGTGTACTAGCATTGTTCACGTTATGAGACAGTTATGGCAATAGGCTTAGACTGCACCTCCTACATTCTCCATAGTTGGGATCATTTTTCTTTTGTCATGAATGATTTGTTTGTAGTGTATATATTCGATATGTACATATGAATATAACAAATTAAAGATTTCAAAGTCTAGTATACAATACTGATTTCATGATCGATAATGTTCTTATGCATTACCATCTACAATAGGAACCATTTTCATTCACCCTTTGTTTCTTTTGGGAAGAGTTGGAATACTCTGCTCATTTCTAAAAAAATTATCAGGATCGACCGCGGTTTTAATCTTCACCAATCTTTCGAAGTTCCCCTTAAAATACTTCTCACCGTAGACCTTACCTGAAGCAAAACCATTACCCGAATTCACACCAATATCGAAATCCCTGTAGTTTATGAACGCACCTCTAGGATTCTTTGACACATAGGGCGTCATAAACTCGTACATAGCCTTCCCTTGGTTCAAAATAGTTTCAGTTGTTTTCGGATCAGTTTCCTCCCAATTCATTGAATACTGAACCTTAAACAGATTCCCGGCACGGTGAGGAAAAGGGACTGCGTTTGCGGGAACTTCATTCATTTTCCCACCGTACGGATTAAAAACCAAACCAACTTTACCTAATGCCAGCAACTTATTAAAAATAGCAGTCAACCCAGCTTTTGGAATTGCTGTTTGCACATAATCAGACTTACGTTTTATAAACTTAACTGTGTCGCTATGCCGATCCATTAGCAACTCAGGCTTTGTCTTGTTATAATCAAAGTTTGCCCAATATAACTTTGCTTGAATGTAACTTACATCGAAACAATCTTCCTTCTTTAGACCCAATTCAGGAAACTGTTTGCCCATTAAACCCAATAATCGTGCTGAATCGCCTAAAAAAAGTGACATAAATGTTACACGAATCGTGTTCTTATTATTCAAGGTTACGGGCTGCACTAAAATCCTAATCCACAAGTCATGATCGATCGTTGGCATAACTGCCTGCCATTTCACTAGGATATCGGTCGCGTTTTGTTCTATGGTTCTTTCTACTTTAAAAACAGTATTAACTTTTGGGACCGGGACTAATTTTATCGTAAACGATATAATGACACAAAAACTACTTCCACCGGCGCCACGAATAGCCCAAAAAAGATCTTCGCCCATTCCTTTACGGTCCAAAAGCTTACCGTTAACATCTACTATTTTAGCATCTATTACGTGATCAACTGTTACCCCGTATTTTCGAATCATTGTACCGTAACCAGCCCCGCTTATATGTCCGCCCGCACCCACGGTCGGACATGCACCAGCGGGGAACCCATGTACTTGACTTTTTTCAGATATTCGGTAATAAAGATCGCCTAACTGAGCCCCAACTTGGACAACCGCGGTTTCAGTGGCAATGTTAACATCAACGGTCTTAAAATTGAACATGTCAAGTAGGATGAAGTTTTTTTCGGATGAGACGTAGGAAACTGCTTCATAATCATGTCCTCCGCTTCGGATTTTTATTTGTATACCACCGAGTTTTTTGGCGCATAGGACAGTGGCTTGTACGTGTGCTTCTTTAGTTGGGGTGACTATGATTGCGGGTTTGGGTGTGGAAGTTGTGTTGTAGCGTCGGTTTTTAATTTTGTCTACTAAGGTTTTGGTGTATGTAGATGAGTTCGCAGTGGATGAGTGTACTATGGAGGCGAATGCAGGGTCGGGTTGAGGTGATTGGGTCGGGAGGCATTCTACAAAGGATTTGTAGATTGCGTTAGGGTCGGAGGGTAATTGTCCCTTTGGAGGGGCAGTTCCGGGACCTTTTGCTGGCCCCTTCGGAGGAGTAGGTCCAGGTTCTTTCGCCGGCCCTTTAGGAGCACCAGGTGGCCCTTTAGGAGCGGCTGGCCCTTTAGGAGCAGCTGGCCCTTTAGGAGCGGCTGGTGGTCCCTTAGGAGCCGGTCCAGCTCCGCTTGATATGAGAAAACCAAAAGAAATCAAGAGTATTACTGAAAGAAACACATTTGAAGACATGGAAAACATGATTAGGTTGCGTTTTAGTATATGATGGACATATTGCTTTAGTAGTGACCAAATATATAGTCGACTTGGAAGAATGGTCGTGGGTAGAATTGTCATTTACTCAAGTACATTCCATAAGTATTATTGGTTGTCTAACAAGATAATCTTTTCTAACAATTATTTGTATATCAAAGTATTTGTTCTTCACCTATTACTATAACGAATAAAGCCATGGGCAATTTCGTGATGTATTCAATGTTTTAATGTTGCAGTATTTAGCAATCATGGTTTGGATATATGTTTCTTGTAAGCTTTGTAGCAAACTAAAAAAAAACAACATTATATCTAAAAGACATATGATTAGGTTATGTTTGCATGGCATATAGCGTGACGCATAATGAACTTGGTCAATTATTCTGTTCATGTACTATGTGCATGTGAATACTGATTGAATTAAACGCTAATTGGTCCACCAGTGTGACGGGTGTTGATAAATATCTAGCGATATGTTTAGGCATGGTAAATTTTATTCACACATAAGACAAGTTACTTTTGACTTGTTTAATTATGTCCATAGAAAGCAGCATATGTGTTTGGTAAACTTGATTGGATATATGCACCTCGTTGTAATCTACTGGTAACTCAAGATGTTTGGCAAACGTTCGGTAAATGTTACTGCTGGTTATTTGCATCATTAGCCGTCATTTTCATGTTATAATTACTTCTTAATCTCTAATTTAGGTACCAGGGTTAGATATTTTTATGTCAAGAAAGCCTTTAATATATGATATATTAAATCATTGAGCATACACAATTGCACGTCGAGAATAACATTTAACAAATCAGTGTCCATTTCAATTATGTTTACCCTAACCTTGAAGATTTGTTATCCATCGTGAAATTATTTAAAAAGACTTAGGGGAATGTTTGATAGTCTTTCAATTGAATGATTTAGAGGAAAATCAATAAATCGGTAAGTAAGAATCTTGTTTGATAAAAAAATAGATGTCGCTGTCTCCTTTAGAGAGCCTCTGGACCGGGTAGGGCCACTAAGATGAAAAATCATTCGGTGCTCCCACATGTTTTATTTCATCTTTATTTTTATTTTTATTTTTAAATCTTTGATTACGTATTTTTTATATTCTTTTCAATAGCCTGATTATTATTAAAAAAAGCCATAAACAACCTTTATGATTTGAAGAAAAAGGTGTACTTCACTCGAAGAAGGAAACGTGCATTTCACAAGTTCGCATGACGCTCGGTATATATTGATAATTTTTATTTTAAAAACTTCCACATTAGAAACTTATCATTTTTAGTAGTTTATTGAAAGTCATGCACATCTATACTACGTATAATTTTATAAAACAATTGTTTTACATACAAAATTATATTTCTTAATATCAAGTACCAAAAAAAGAATGATAACTTTTAATCATCCATAGAGTCGATTCAAATAAATTTTTACACGTTTACCTAATTTTCACACGTTCTTTTTTTTAAGGCTAGACAGAAAGATAAATTGGTAATTTTAGTCAATTCAGATTGTTTATTCAAAACAGTTATCAAACATTCATTTTCACTCAGAATCATGTTCACTCATCATCTTAAAATCATTCAGGAGCTTTGATTCATTCAACGCTAAATCATATTTTTTATCAAACAGCCCCTAAACATGCTAAAGACATCTACAAAAGTATTGTATATCCGTAATTAACGCCTTGTTACATTCATTTTGTTTCTCAATGAGGAGTTAAAAAAATAGCAATTTTACATCATAAAATTCTTACAAAAAATTTACAAAACTATTTTCACAAAATAAGTTGCAATATGATTGAACTAAGTTATTTGTCAAGTTATTATGTGGATATTTTCTTTAAACTCTATGTGAATTTAGCAAATTTAAAAAAAAATTACACAAGCAACAACCAACTTATGTTGGCATAAATCTAACTAATGACATGTGTCATTTAAACATGATTTCCAAATATGATTATATATTATTAGGATAATACTCGCGTAATGTAACGTTGATACTTGATGTCAATTTTTGAGATAAACAAATGTTATATTTTTACTCATCAAATTTGTATTCATGTTATCTTAAAATTGTAAATAAATTGAATCAAAATAAATCTAAAAAAAACTAAAAGTTAATAAAAGTATATAAAAAATGATGTTAAATTAAAGAGTATATAATTTTAAAAAATAAAATATTACATGTTTTGTCCTTATGATTTACCCTAAAAATCACGTGTCATTCCTAAGTCAAATTAAATACACCAATCAACCCTAGTTTTGGAAGTTGTAACTATGTCAATCCCTATTTTGTATACTCGTTATGTAATAAGAAGAGGGGTATTCTTGTATTTTTATTATGCTATAAAAAATTACACGTTTCGTCCCTATGATTTATACCAAACATCAATTTCTGTCCCTATTTCAATTTAAATACACTAGCAATCCCCAATTTTCAATCTAGTAACAATGATAATCCTTATTTTAGATGGACGTTACTTTGTTTCCTTAAGTCGTGTTGATGGAGAAGCACTATGGTCCTTTCATGTTTATTATATCATTTAATACCCCTACCATGGTGGCACCCAGTTTAACGCAAACACTTTATAAACCCCCAAATGAAATCAAATACACAAAACACAACAAAATCAAAATAAACCTTAAAATAAAAAACATAAAATGGTTTTCTGCTCATGTTGCCGACTTGCTGCAATCAAGACCTCTTGGACTGATCGTCATCCAAGACGTTGTTTCTATGCTTGACCCTATCAAGGACCCATCTTGTAGGTGGATTGATAGGGTTGATCTACCAACGTGTCCTCGTTCTATTCAAATCATACATGGGTTGATTAGGTCTAGAAATAGGCATGAAGCTTCCATCCAATAATTGAGTAATAAATTATCAAAGCTTAGAAAGTACTTGTTGATTAGTTGGCTACGATTTGTTCCAATTGTATTTGTTTACAGCTTGGCCTAAGAAAAATGTAAAGTTCATCTGTGATTCTGTTTATGTATGATCGGTTTTGGGTGATTTAATGAAAAATATTAGCCATCTTATGTTATCTTTTTGTTCCTCATGTGTGATTATGATATTGTTGTGTTATACATCATTGAAGCACAATAGAAGAACAGTTGAAAGTCAAACATCATTGAAGCACAAAAGAAGATAACAAAAGTACTAATTCATTGAAGCACAAAAAAACATATTGTCTTAACCATTCTATTACAATACTACTGCATTGAAGCTCTAATCTATTGAAAAATACTAAAACAAATTATCTTATGGAAGTATAACATAAAAAGACTTAGTTCAGAACATAGTAGCTTCAGATTACACAAACTTAAAATACTAAAACAGGAAACTAAATTGAAGTCTTTCACTTTTTATTTGTTGCCTGCTTCTTTTTTCCAACTGAACATGAACCCTTGGATCTTGTTGAAGGTGTTGACCCTACATTAGCAGCTCTTGTTACATGTTTCTTCTTTGCAGGCGCAATTAAGGGTGTGGTACCTACATCAGATGGCCTTTTCCTATTACCAGCAGTAGCATTAGTTGAGGGTTTGGTACATGTATTAGTAGTCCTTTGGGATGAACCTGAGCCGGTTGCATTCATTGAGTCCTTTTTCCCTTTACAAGATCTTTGGTTATGGCCAAAATTCCTACATGTGAGACATGTCAATGTTTTATAAGCCCTAGAAAACTTTCCATCCTTCACCATTTGAGCCTTCTTTTCCTTAGTTTTTCTCCTATTTTTCCTTGGCCTAGCTACTGGAGTGTTATGTTTTGGTGGGGTGAGTGTTGTAGGAATTTGTGACATCTGCCACATGACCTTACCATTCAAACATCCAAGAGTGTAAATGTATGTTTTTTCCCAAATAGCTAACCAATAACACTTATCCACCTATTCTTTGTGTATATTAACCTGAAGTCCATAAAGTGCCATGTTGTCGTTAGCTGCTATAGCATGTGCACAAGGGATGCCTGTTAACTCCCACTTCCTACAACTTCAAACCTTTTTGACTACATTAACCACATACTAATTACCATTTTGGCCATTTACCTCATATTCTCCACCCCTATTGTACCCAACTGTGTACTTATTAACCCTGTCCATGGCTAATTCAGTAAGAAATTCTTATAATCGTTTATTAATTTGATTTGGTGAATCAAGTTGTATTGCTGGTTGATGTGATCGGGATAGTATATGTGATAATTAGATACGTTATAGGGTAAATTAGAAAATTACCTTTAGGAAAAAGTAATAGACTAAAATTACCAAAGACGAATTCAATTAAACACGATGGTGAACCAAGCTCGTTGTACACGAAGATCGAGTGAATTTGAGACGTTTTGTTTCGATTTGGACAATTGATTCGAATTGGTTTTCGGTTTTAAGACTAAAATTAATCCTACAATTTATAATCCTAAAGTGCATGAATCGTAAACCTGAAATTAATTTTATCTAATAACAATACAATTATTTAAA
This sequence comes from Glebionis coronaria, assembly GCA_025667525.1. Classification (NCBI taxonomy): domain Eukaryota; kingdom Viridiplantae; phylum Streptophyta; class Magnoliopsida; order Asterales; family Asteraceae; genus Glebionis; species Glebionis coronaria. Next base: position 179,998,307 of record CM046874.1, read on the forward strand.
ATTAACACTACTTAAAAATTTAAACAATTTTAAAATTCTATTTAATAAAAACTTATTCAATTAAAATAATTTTACACTATTTTAAAATCTATTAAAAACTATTTTACTAGTAAAAATTAATTAAATCTAATTTATTTAAAAACTAACTTTATTAAAATCTAATTATTTTAAAAACTAATTAAATTTCTAAAATTAATAAAACATTTTTTTATTAATTATTTTATTTATTTATTTATTATTCTAAACCTTTATAAAAGTAAATTCTAATAAATGATTTAAAAAAAATAAATAATGAAAACTTATATTTATACTTAATTAAACCTGACAGTCACAGTTAATGAGGCTATATTAACTTCTCAAGCGGTATTAAAACACAAAAAGATGGTTAGAACAAATGGTTAAGTCATTCGACCCATGACAGGAGGTCATGGGTTCGAGTCTCACTGAGGACATATTTTTTTGTGATTAATATTTTTTTGTGATTAATATTTTTTTTGCTCAGATTTTGGAATTCAGCAAACTAAACAAGAATGTTTAAGTCTGCTGAGATAATCATTACATAATAAAAATCAGACGCAACAAACGTACTAATAAAACATCCAAACTCGGGCAGTCCAATTATTACAGTTACATCAACAGATAAAATTATCAGAATCTCCAATTCAGCAATTCAACTAGACATCAGATCAAATTTCAAGTTACATTAAACACAACAGATCAACAATCATACTATCAGCATCTAATATAATGAGTCATAATCAACAACTGAAGAAACAAACTTAACAGACTAAATGCTTAAACTTAGATAAACAGATCCTGAAATCCAAATCAAGCAAGCAATTTAAGTAAGCAACTCGAGCACAAAATAAGTAACTAAGAAAATGAAAACATTTCAACAGATTATCAATTTTATCAAAGCAATTCTAGCATATGATCAGCAGACTAAAACGAAATCTGTAATAGCTAATTTAACTACTCATCAGCAAAACAAATTTCAATAATTCCAAATCCAGTAAAACGAATAACAAATTCTAACAATCCTAAACTAGTTACTACAATATCAAACAAATAGCTGCAAATTCAAATCCAACTAAACATCTCATCACAAATAATAAACTGAATCATACTAGACAGTTAAATCACATAAACATTTTTAACACATTAATCTAAAAAAAACTTAAAAATAAATGGAGTTGAACCTTTGGAGAAAACCTTTGATGAAGTAGTCGCGCGCTGAGCGGACTAGTGACCCGAATCAATCAACACCATTCGTCACCATTACTCGAACTAAAACTACCATTCCAGAGCATCGAACCAAATAGACCATCAAAGGTCAAAACAATGCCTCGAACCAAGCACCCTTATCGAATCAGATCTTACTTAGATATTTTAATCAAACCTCTGGGGTTTGATTTACTTCATAATTTTACTTAGATATTTCTTTAAACTATTAAGAAGTTTAATTAAATATCTTTTATATTAATAACATCAAATCAGACTAGAAGGAAAAATGTATTGAACTTTAGTAGTAAATAACACACGAATACATTTGACAGAATATAAATTTTTATTAACCAGAAAAAAGTAATACAGAACTATTAAAAATGAAAATACAGATTTCCTAACTCTAATTTAACATTAACATTAAGTAAAATTGGAATACATTATAATGAAAATACCAAGGGTATTTATAAGAGAACCCAAGGGCTTAGGGTGATGAGTTTGTTGAGCAGCATATTCCATCTGAGCCATTGATGAAGCATCTCGTCTTTCTCTTTCCTTGTTGTTATGATCCAAGGGTGGATATGAGCTCATGGTCACACGGATTGCCAACGTGGCAATCCGTTGTGCTTCTTGTGCTACTTCCTTGCTGATTTGTCCTTCTTCAATTGGTGGATAGAGGAGTTGTGATGCGGTTAACCCAATAACACGCTGCCACGTCAAAGATGCTTTCCACCTTCAATCTTCCAAAAAAGTGGGGAATTTATTTACAACTCGTGTGAATCACACGAGTGAGATAAAAGCCCCAATTTATTCATTGATTTAATGAATTAGGGTTTTTAGGGAATAATAAATGTTGCGTCTGGTTAATTTGGGGGTGGGGGAGATGATGTAGATTTGGGAGTATCGAAAGATGGTGAGTGGGTTAAAAAGTTGTGAATGTGAAAGGTTAATAAACGTTGACCGAGATAAAAAATATTTATATTCTTTTTCGTTACTTGTGTTAACTGATCAAGCCAAATGGGTTTTCAAAAGCCCATGTACACAATTTGTTTCTTAAAGTGTGGGCCGTATTGGGCCTATCAACTCCAAAGATAATTAACTTGATCTCCATTTTGGGATTTTGGGCCCAATTCCCAGATGTGGGACCCACTTGGCCCGTTAACCTCCATATAAGATTAAATCTTCTAAAGTCGAGCTCGAAATTGGCTTTGTTGATCTTTTTCTTCAAACTTGTGTCGGTTTAGCCGGTTTTCGCGAACTTGGTACCTACACATACGAAACAAGAAAACAATGCAAATACTATACAATATCATATGTTTTATGCAATTTAAGCTCGTTTTAAGATACAAATGATATGAGTAATTACACTCATATCAAACTTCCCATTGCTAAGCAACTGCCGTGTCCTCACGCAATGATAAAATAAAACACTAACTACACTTTTATTCAACATTTGACATTTTATTTTTGCAAAGACATAATGTATTGCTTTCATTATTTGAAAAATAACTTTTAGGATCATAAAACTCAAATAGATTCATCGTCCTCGACTTTTCACTTTTCCATGCCAAGTGCAAAAACAAGATCATTGTCAATCATAAGCCCTAAAATTAAACCAACTCATACAAGTAATTTGTGTTAAACTTAATCTCCTGTAATTCCTAGTTGTATCTCTAGATTTTATTTTTCATTCACCCAAAGGCTCATTTGACTTTATTTGATATTTATTAGTCCAAAAATGAAGGCAAAAACGGTGTAAACTCAACACTTAAAACCTAACCTCGACTTCAAAAACCGTTGTCACTAAAGAAAGCCCACATCAAGGATAACTTAACACGATTTGAGGGATAAATACCCGAACCCGAAATTTGGCTAATAGGACTACTTAAAAGCAACAATAAAACCTCCAAAAGTCAATTATGACCTTATTAAATGGAGTTAGCAACAATTACATCATATCACCTTGTGGCTCTTTAAGATGCAATTGTGCTCCTTATTCAAAATCCACACCCGGAGGCTCCTTGGACAAAAACAAGGGAATTGACATTCACCATCCCACCTTATGGCTCATGATGATGAAGCAATTTTTATTCAACACGTCCCCTTGCCATACACCCTAAGGCTCTAATGACAAGGTTAGTGCTACATGACTCCCACCCGAAGGCTCCTAGAGAACATGTTTTTATTTATTCTTCTTATTAATATGATATTTATAGTAAGCCAAATTTCCGCAATCCCATGATCAAAAGTCCATGACGCTGACACCCTTAATGTGTTCTCACTTTAATTACAAGGGAAGAAAAAGAAGGAGTTACGAGTTAAGATATCAAGCCTAAACCGCTAAAAACTTCATTTATTAAGCAATTATTATTCAAGTGTGAAAAATAAATACGAGGAGATTAAATCAAACACAAAAATACTTACACAAAGAAGAATTAATTTTAGAAACTTATGATTAAACTTCTATCATCTCTTGTTCTCCATATTGTAAAATTTCAAAAATGTGAAATCAATGGATACTTAGCCTATTAAATCAAAGTTTTTGGTTTTCAAGTCATCTATAGGATCTTGCATCTTCTTATACTTTTTCAAGTTTTAGAATTTGCGTTTTAAAGTTCCCTTGATAAACGACTTTCTAGGATCAATTATAGGAACTTGCGAAAAGTTCTTGTTCTTAACCCGTATGAGTTAAGACTTTCGCGTTTTAAAGCTCCCTATATAAAAGCCTAGCAAAACTTAATTCAAATACGTTAAGGAAAAGCTAAGGTAAAAATCGATTCGAGTCAAAAACTATTTTTATTTTCACCAACGGAAAGCCTACATTTGTGTCAAAAACATTTATTTTCTTTATTAAAACTTAATAATTAACACTAAAAAATTAAATTTTTTATGAAAAACGAGAAAAACAAATACGTTTAGACACGACAAAAGCAATTGCAAGAGATTATATCGATTGACTCCCCGATGCTAAAACCAAACATTGTCCTCAATGTTTCTTAGCTCAAGAGTAACACCCCCTTGCTAAAGAAGAGTCTAATGCAAAATCCTAACATGGTAAGATCACGCAAATCTATAATCCGTTTATTAATTATGCCTCAAGATAAAACGTTAGTCGATAAAAATCAAAGGATAGAGAGTGTGTCCCTTTTTGGCAATCAAAGATTGGAAGATCAAGTGGACCGGCAAAAACCGAACACGAGAGTCTTCAATGATAAGGGTCATACCTAAGATTCACAACACAACAAAACACGAGCATGAGCTTGAAAGATCAAGCCTTATTAGTTGTTAGAAAATAGAAAGAAGATAGAATGTATGGGACTCCCCCACAAGGCACCTCATTTTTGTTAACCGAGTCATGAGCTCGACTCGATCCCCACATACATTGGTCCTTAGGGAAAATGGTGAAAACCGGCATAATGGAATAGAATCCAACATAAAGCACGATGCTGGGGTCAAAGATTACATCCTCGTTGTCGGATGACAAACGAAAGGATAAAACTTCAACATTAATCTCTAAAAAGAGATGGTAGTCACAAATCACGATATGAATGTAGCATGCTCCCCGAGATAAACTCGCACCAAGATGATCGAAAAATCTTTCAATTATTGCATCGGTGAAAGGCCGAGATTTCCCTAAATCAACGATTCCGGGGTCAAATACCTCGTCCTCGGAAGAGAAAGGAATAGACAACACGGTTTCATCCCCCAATGCTAATCCAACATCATATAAAGCACATGGTAAAGGTGGTATAAAGGTCTCAACACTAGTGGTATCAACTTGCATGACTTTGTTGACCTTATCACTCTTATGAATGTGAACAAAGGGGTCATGGTACTCAAAATGAGTCGCATGAAAAACCCGCACATTAAGATCAAAGCGAGTGGGAAGGATAATTGGAGTAAAGGTAATTTCTCCCTCCGGGTCAACATTATCATCATCATAAATCGGGTGATCAAACCAAAAATTTTCATCACAATCATTAGACTCTTCCTCAAATTCTGAAGGAGTGTCTATGGAAAGTAACTTATCAAACTCCTTACTGAAGAGCTCATCATCACAAAGGTTGTGAGATGTAGGAGGTATGATTCTCTCAAAATCCTCTTGAAACAATGGATTATTGTTCATTGAAGCTTCAAAGAGAGGATTTGAGCAAGTCACTAAAGTGTCATCAATCTTGTCATCACACTCAGATACAAGATCATCATTCTCATTAGAAGGAAATTCATCGGTGAATTCCTCGAGAATGGTAGGTAAAACATGAGAAAAACGCTCGATTTCGAAATCGGTAACGTCTTCACTTCCCCGTGGAAGTGGATCAACAAGTTCATCGGCGAACTTATCGAATGAATAGTCACTAACCTCACTCGGTGTGAAGTTAAAAATCAAAGGCTCTTCAAATGAAGATTGTGCCTTAGGATCATCAATTTGGTCCTTCGAAGAGAGTGGAAATGAGTCCATTTTCAATGATTTTTCAATTAAAGCAATATCTCTCTCGGGATAAAAATTCTCACTATTAAACTCACTAGGATCAAATGGTGCACTAAGGTATTCATCAATTTCCTTATCGATTTTTGAATGACCATTATCCTTGAGCTCTTCTAGAACGAAGTCTCCTCCCTCAAATGGAGTGAGTGGAGGTTTAGCCAAAGAGATAATAGGGTTCAATGAAGTGGGATTGCCACTTTTGGAAGTATCCGAAAAACCAAGCATATCTTGCGAAACTTCTTCACTAGCAACATCAATCACATCGATTTGATTGATTGATTCCTCGTCGTCTTCGGAAGAAGGCTTCGAGATATTACCAACATAAAGAGTGATACTTTCATCATCAAAACGTAAAGTCAATTTCCCCTCTTGCATGTCAACTAAAGAACCAGCCGTATTTAAAAACGGTCTTCCCAAAATAAGAGGCACACGAGAATTTTACGGATAATCACAAATTACAAAATCCGCTGGGAAGATGAGCTTTCCTACTTTGACTAACACGTCCTCGGCTATACCTTTTGGAAAGGCGGTCGATCAATCCGCTAGCTCGATAGTCATCTTAGTAGGTGTAAGCTCGGGAAGCGATAACCTTTTCCACACGGAAAAATGCATCAAATTGATGCTAGCGTCAAGATCGGCTAATGCTAAGCATTCTTTCATATTAGGGAAATCACATTGTATCAAAAATTGATCGGGGTCTCCAAGCTTTTTTGGAAACTTTTTAGAGAGAACCGCGGAACAACTTTCATTTAAGGATGTCGATACTTCAACCAATTTCTCCTTATCGTTCATCAACTTTTTGATTGTTAAAGAAAACTTAGGCATGCTAAGCAATGCATCCGCGAAACTAAGATCAATATACATTTTCTTAAACACCTCAAGAAAAGTATACACTTGAGCATTGGTCTTTTCGTGGAGCTTCTCTTTGTTAATTCTCAAAGGGTAGGGTAGTGTGGGTTTAGTCTTCGGAAGCTCGGGTTCCGGAATAGGCAATTGGTCTACCTTTGGTGGAATAGGAATTTCCTTTTCTTTAACCACATCGGGTTCTTGCTCCACTTCCCTCACCGGAGAGGTACTCACATGTGGAAGCAAAGGTCCGTCTAAAGCCTTCCCACTACGTGTGGTTATAGCTTTCATCTCACCCTTCGGGTTTGGAATGGTATTATGTTAGCCTCAACATATTGAGTCAAACAAGAATGTTCGGTCATAGGTTATTATTGTAACATTAATTAGAACGTTGTGATAAGTAGTTAATTAGTCGTGGTTTACGGGCTTGGATTTAAACTAATTAAAGTCCAAAAGACAAGCCCGACCCAATATATAGCCCATTAAAGCCCGCATGTGGGTGGACTATATATACTACCCTCCTAGCATGTTAGGAGGGTGGGATGATCATTTGTAACCAATTTCTTTCTTAATCTGATATTCACCAAGTTAATCACTTCTTCTCTCTACATTCTCTCACTACTTTCTCTCACTACTTTCTCTCTCTAGGAATCCATCTCTTTTCATCTATTTTCTATCACTAATCATCATAATATTATGGGACAACATTTGGTATCAATCGCCACGAGGTAGATTGTGTTTGGTTGTTTGGTTTGAGTTGGATTCGGTTGATTTTTCTATCTAATTAATTTCCTTTTTAGTATTTCGGGCTTAAATTCTTGATATATATCATTTATATCGATGTGGTACGGATTTGATTATTCCGAAGAATTGCTTATTCCGAAGACTTGCTTATTCCGAAGATTATTCCGAAGATAGTACTTATTCCGAAGATTTGCATTTTTCTAAAAACATCATTATTCCGAAGAAAGATTTTTCTGAAAACATCATTATTCCGAAATACCCAATTTTTTTGAAAATGTTAGTTATTCCGAAAAAATAACCCAAAAGTGAACGTGTGATTTTTCGCCTTCGATTTTTTTTTGGTTTCTTGTGAAGACAATTTTTAGGGGATTTTAACATTTTTCATCGACAACAACAATCAACACACATCTACTTAAGATCCATTTTCACTTCATCGATTTCCAGTCTCTAGATATGGATTCTACTCAAGAGTATCGTGTCACAAACAACAATATCATGGTGGCGGGTAATAAAGAGAGACCACCAATGCTTGTGTCTGGTCGGTATGCTCAATGGCAATCACGTTTCATACGATATCTTGATACAAGACCCAATGGTTATGCCTTGAGAAAATGTATTACTCATGGACCATATGTATTCAAGAAAATTTCAATTCCTCCAAGAGCAGCCACAGATACTACTGATCCAATACCTGCAAGTGAACGTGATGAAACAAGAGCCGATCTCACACCTGAAAATTGTGCTTGGCATGATGCGGAGAAGGAAGCCATCTATATGGTCCTAAGTGGGATTGGAGATGATATTTACTCCACGGTTGACGCATGCCCTACAACACATGAAATGTGGACTGCTATTGAACGCTTGCAACAAGGAGAATCACTCAACAAACAAGATGTCAAAACAAACTTGTTTTGGAATTTTGGCAAGTTTACTTCAAGGGATGGAGAATCAATTGACTCTTACTACTCCAGGTTTTATAAGATGATGAATGACATGACAAGAAATAATTTGCAAGTCTCCACCATGCAAGTCAATGTTCAATTTCTTCAACAACTTCAACCCGAGTGGACACGGTTCGTCACTTTGGTGAAACAACAAGAAAAGTTAGACGAGGTCTCATATCATCGACTCTCTGACATCTTGAAGCAATTTCAGAATGAAGCAAATGAGATTCGAGCTGAACGTGTTGCAAAGACGGCTAATCCACTTGCTTTAGTGACTACCACTCAACATGTTCAAGATCCTCACTCTCGTGCTCCTAAGCCATACTCCACTATATCATCTTCACCACGATATTCCACTACATCATCTTCACCACGATATTCCACATCATCTAAGTCTTCATCTTCCACAAAATCTCGAGGTAAAGTGCCAAGAGCACCATCACCACCATCTGAGTCATCATCTGAAGAAGATAGTGATGAAGACCAAGCTCAAAAGAACCGAGAGATGAAACAACAAATTGCTTTCATAATGAAGACTTACAAGAAAATCTACAAACCCACCAACAACAATCTTTGCACATCATCTAACACAAAGAACTGATATGTTGAGAGTCCTCCAAGGTATGACACACGTCGATGTGGTGAAAGTCCTTCTAGGTATGATCAACATAATCCAACACATGTTGAGGGTTCTACAAGGTATGATCAACAAACTGCCAAGTATGATACTCAGAGGATTGCTGCTGCTACTGGGAATAGGGAAACTGTTGGAAGTCAAGTGGTTCAGCAGAGTGGGATTCAATGTTTTAATTGTCAAGGTTATGGGCATATGGCAAAGGAATGTAGGAAGCCGAAAAGGGTTAAAGACTCCAGCTATCACAAGGAAAAGATGCTGCTATGCAAGAAAATGGAAGTAGGGGTTAAATTGTCAGCTGAGGAAGGAGCAATGCTTGATGATACTGATGATGAAGATTCTGATCAAGAGCTCGATGCACATTACTCGTACATGGCAAAGGTTGAAGAAGTTCTCAAAGTCACTGAAGATGACAATGGCCCTATCTTTGACACTGAGCCAATCGATAAGGTACATACTATTGATGAATATAATGTGTTTGGCGATATTCTTGAGCATAGTGATCTACCCAATGCCATTAATGACACGTGTATGATGGAAACGGTTGATAGAAATACCACACCCGATTCATCAGACATGTGCAATAATGAGTCTGAGGATGATCAACATGCAAATGAGTATGATGAAGAGGAAAGTATTGCGCTTGCTAATTTAATTGCTACTTTACAAAAAGATGTCACTGAAAATAAAAAGAGTCAAAAGCAATTAAAGAAGGCAAACGCTACGCTCACTCAAAGTTTTGAAGAATGCAAAGCTGCTCTTATCAAATCTACTGAGATGACTGAAAGCTATAGAGATGAGCTCCTTCAGAAAACCAAAGATCTTGAGGGGTACAAGGGAAGTGTGTTAAAAAGTCAAAGGACGATTTTTGAAACAAATATAATACAACTCTTGAGTTATTAGCTAAAGAGAAGCGTCAATATAATGTTTTCTTAATGGATGAACGTCAAAAAACGTACCTTGCCAATACCAAAGTTAATGAACTTGAACAAAAGCTCTCTATGACCACTACTGATTCTGCTAAAATTCTAGAGGATAAGAAACAAGAGGTAAATGCGTTAAAACAAGACTTCAAAAGTAGATATGATAAAGAAACCGAAAAATTAACGAAACTAAAAGAACAAGTCGAATTATTGAAGAAAGTTGTTTATAAAACGCATGATTCTATTCAATCTGTAAGAATGCTAGCACCTCCATCGATGTTTAAGGGTCAAGCTAGCTTTGCAAGTCCTGAGTACCTTGCCAAATCTCAAGCTACGAACCCATGTCTTTATCTTGATGAGACTGAAAGAACCGATCTTGATTGCATGCCTGTTAGTGCCAATAGTGAAGAGACTGCCCTTTGGGATGATGATAGTCGATCACTTGTCAATGAGGAGTTTGTAAAACCATATAATTATGATTATGAGAATAGTCTTTATGGTCTTTTCAACAAACAACTCAGAAAACTCGTGAGGAAGTGTTTCTAGAATGCAAACAAAAGAGAATTCAATGGAAGAAAGCATTTGCCCCTAAGAAATCTAATGTTTACAAATACATAAACTACCTCCCTCTAGATGAATCTAAAAGCAAGAGTAGGAAAACATTAGGTATTCTTAAACACCACATAGATAATGTTAAATCTATTGTTGAAAGAGACTGGGCAAAACGTGAAAATGCTGAGTGGACACTTCCGATTCCTCAAGATATTACCTTGCTTGTGAAAGAACTCTTAATTCCTAACACGACGTTGATTAAAGACAATGTTCTTCAACTTGAGGAGTTCATTCGGACTGAAATGTATGATGATTTAAAATATGTTGAATCTCTTGAGAAACACATTGATGATCTTTAAATGGAGAAGTCTGATTTTTTAGATGAATATGATTTACTATTGCAAGAATGCGTTTCTAAAGATGTTATGTGTGCTTATTTTACATCTTGTGCTGATATTGATGAATATTCTGATGTTGCATGAAAATATCTTGATAAGATCAAAGAATGTGAGCGTCTTGAAATTGAGCTTTCGAAACGTAAAGAAAATGTTGATAAAAAGGCTTTTGAGTTACTTCAACACAAAACTGATTTCCTTCAAAAACATTGTCATTCTCTTGAACTTGCTTTGCAAAAATACGTTTGTAGTTTTCCCCATGATAATAAATTGCAAGAAAAACTTTCCCAAACGTTTCGAGAAATGAATGAACAGAATTTGGAAATTAAAGGGTTGAAAGCTCAGTTACAAGACAGGGACAGAGCGATAGCAGAGTTGCAGATGCTCGTTGCTAAAATGGGTGGGAAAATTGTGGAACCTAGCATTAAGAAAAATTTTGCTAGACAACCCAATGCCTCTAAAGAGAATAGATCCTCTATCTTGGGAAAACCATCTGCTTTATCAAATTCCTCGTTTGCAAAACCTGTGTTTGCCCCCAAGATGGATGGAAAGGAAAGGTTACCACATAATCAACCCATAAGGAATGTCATAGCATCAAGCGTTAAGCACAATAATGTGATTAAACTAGGGATGTATAGAATAACCACTAAGCCCACAAACAAAGTTACTCAATCGCCTCAGACTTCTAGAAACACTAATATTTGTGTGTCTTCTACTACAGGAATAGTCTCCACTACTAGTGTTAGCCGGCCTCAGCTTAAGAGCACTCAAGTGAATGATAAGGTCTTGAAACACAAGAATCAAGGGAAGATGAAGGAAGTAGAAGAACACCCTAGGAATTTGAATGTTTTTAAGAATAAAAAGTCTATAATCGCATGTAATGACGATATGAATGATTTGAATGATTTGAATGCTATGAATGCGAAATTTGTTTGTGTTAAATGTGGCAAGTGTGCTAATGATAATCATTCTATGTGTGCTATGAATAAAGTCAAAGGCGTAGATACTAGAACTAAGAATCAAGTTGCGATTCCTATTAGAGCTAGTAAACCCAAACGCAAAGTGAACCATTCTGGTGCTACCCCCACTAAGAAAAGTAATGCATCAGACTCTACCACTAAGAATCCTAGAAACAAAATTAAGGAATTATATGAGTCTGCTAGCAAGTCTTGGAAATGGTGGTTTGCTAATCAATGTCCTCTCGGATATAAATGGATGCCGAAAGCTAGGATAGAAAATGTGAAAACGAGTGTTAGTTTGCCTTTGAATGTTGATAAGGACACTAATGATTCTATTATCACAACTACTGTGGTATCTAATTTAGCAAATGCTCCATCATGCTCTAACTCTTCTACAGGTGATACAAATAATTCTCTTCATACTGGACTCCGGATACACGAAGCACATGACGGGGAATCTCAAGCTTCTAATTAACTTCATGGAGAAGTTCCTGGGTACGGTCCGATTCGGAAATGATCAATTTGCACCGATCCTAGGATATGGAGATTTGGTTCAGGGGAATATCACGATTAAAAGGGTATACTATGTCGAAGGGCTCAATCACAATCTTTTCTCGGTTGGTCAATTCTGTGATGCGGATTTGGAAGTTGCTTTTAGAAAGAAGACATGTTTTGTTCGTGATTATGATGGGAATGACTTACTTACCGGTACACGGGGTACTCATCTTTACACAATTTCACTTCAAGACACAACTTCATCAACTCCAATTTGCTTCATGGCTAAAGCTTCAACGACTCAGGCATGGTTATGGCATCAACGTCTTTCTCATCTCAACTTTGATACCATTAACATGCTTTCCAAGAAAGGTATTGTGAGAGGCCTTCCAAGCTTGAAATTCATCAAATATCATCTTTGTTCTTCTTGTGAACTTTGTAAAGCTAAACGAAGTAGCTTCAAAACAAAGACCACACCAAGCTCTAAAGGACGATTAGATCTTCTTCACATGGATCTGTGTGGTCCCATGCGTGTTCAGAGTATCAATGGAAAGAAATATATTCTGGTAATAGTCGATGATTACTCAAAGTACACATGGACTCACTTATTGAGGTCCAAGGATGAAACACCTGACGTTTTCATCAGCTTCCTTAAATTGATACAACGTGGTCTTCAAGCTCAAGTTAAAGTGGTTCGTACTGACAGAGGTACAGAATTTTTGAATTCAAATATGAGAAAGTAATTTGAAGCCGAAGGGATTCAACATGAAACATCTATTGCTCGAACACCTGAACCGAACGGCGTTGTTGAAAGACGAAACCGTACTTTGGTTGAAGCTGCTTGAACATTATTATCTGCTTCAAAACTTACACTATACTTTTGGGCCGAAGCCGTGTCAACCGCATGCTACACACAAAACCACTCCTTAATTATCCTAAGACACGAAAAGACACCATATCACATAATTCATGATCAAAAACCTTCACTCAAACACCTTCATGTTTTTGGATGTACCTGTTACATTATTCGAGATGGTGAAAATTTGGATAAGATGAAAGAAAAAGGTGATGCATGTATTCTTGCGGGATATGCAACTCAGTCTAATGGATATAGAGTATACAACAAGAGAACAAAATTGATTGTCGAGACTATTCACATCCGATTTGATGAATTACAAGAAATGGCACTTGAACAAAACAGTTTAAGTCATGATCCACAACGACAAACGACTTCCGTTCACAACCGCACGGAACTCGGAACTCAAGACCACAGCAATGAACCGTCAAGTTCAACGCTGGTTCCAGAACATGTTCCTAGAGCTGATATGACAGTCGACACGATAATTGAAGAGTTGGAAATGTTATATGGACCAATGTATGATGAATATTTCACGGGGGAGAAACAAGTTGTATCGAAGTATTCCGCTGTCACTCATGATAAGAATGATGATACCGATCATCGTCAACAATCGGATACAACTTCATCTACTTCAACACTGGTTGCTGCAAATTTACCTCCTCAGAATATCACTTCAACAATCGATCCTACAACATCCACGACTACTGTCATTGCTCCAGAGAACACAAATCAAGCAGACGATGCATTATATGACGAAGACGAATTTATCAACCCATTCGGTACACCGGTACACGAAACTGGCGAGTCTTCTACTCGCCATGTTGATTCGTCAAATATGCATACGTTCTACCAACGACATCCTTCAACACATCATTGGACCCGAGATCATCCTTTGGTTCATGTAATTGGAAACCCTTCACAGCCCGTTCGTACAAGACGACAGCTTCACACTGATGATGATGTTTGTATGTCCGCACTCGCCGTGAGTTCAGCTGAACCGAAAAACATCAAAGAAGCCATGGCTGATCGTGCTTGGATTGAATCGATGACGAATGAACTTAAACAATTTGAAAGACTTAAATTTTGGGAATTTGTTAACATACCATACGATGTAACACCATTAAATCTTCGATGGATCTGAAAAAACAAGATGGATGAAGAAAACATGATCATCAAGAATAAATCTAGGCTAGTGGCTAAAGGGTATGGACAGAAAGAGGGTATTGATTTTGAAGAATCATTTGCACCAGTAGCTCGAATGGAAGCGGTCAGGATTTTCCTTGCTTATGCTGCACATAAGGGATTCATCGTTTATCAAATGGACGTAAAGACGACATTTCTTAACGGTCCTTTGAAGGAGAAGTTTATGTCACGCAGCCGGAAGGATTCGTCAATCCTCATTATCCTGACAAGGTGTATCGTCTCCACAAAGCACTTTATGGACTCAAGCAAGCTCCAAGGGCGTGGTACGACGAGCTCTCGAAATTTCTGGTCTCCAAAGGTTTCTCAAAAGGTTCCATTGATTTAACTTTGTTCACTTATAAATATGGGGATGACATTTTGCTTGTGCAAATTTATGTTGATGACATTATTTTCGGGTCTACAAACCCAAAACTTTCAAAATGGTTTGAAAAAGTAATGCACAGCAGATTTGAAATGTCTATGATGGGCGAACTAAAATTCTTTCTAGGAATTCAAGTTCACCAATCCCCAAGTGGAATCTTTATTAACCAAGCTAATTATTGTCAAGAGATAATCACAAAGCATGGTATGACATCATGTGACCCCGTTGGGACACCATTATCAACCACATCCCTAGATGCTGATTTGGACGGATTACCCATAGATCAAACGAGATATCGTTCCATGATCGGGTCCCTCATGTACTTGATAGAAAGAAGACCTGATATTCATCATGCTACATGTTATTGTGCACGATATCAAGCACGACCCACTGAAAAGCACCTCAAGGAGGTTAAACGGATCTTTCGGTACCTTAAGAATACCATTCACATGGGACTCTGGTATCCGAGGGAAACCGGTTTCTTTCTAACGGCCTATTCAGATTTTGATCATGCAGGGTGTCTTGATACACGTAAAAGTACTTCTGGTGGTGCACAATTTCTAGGTCAAGACAAGCTTGTGGGATGGTCTTCCAAGAAGCATGATTTCACGTCACTTTCATCAGCCGAAGCGGAGTATGTGTCTCTATCTGCGTGTTATGCTCAAGTTCTTTGGATGAGAACACAACTCACGGATTATGGCTTCCTTTTGGATAAAGTACCTATGTACTGTGACTCAAAGTCGTCCATAGCCATCTCCTGCAATCCGGTACAGCATTCCCGCACGAAGCACATTGATGTCAGATATCACTTCATTAAGGAACAAGTTGAAAAGGGTATTGTTGAATTATACTTTATTGGAACTGATTACCAATTAGCTGACTTGTTTACAAAAGCTCTTTCGAAAGAGAGGTTTGCGTATCTTGTTAGGCAAATTGGTATGAGATGTTTGACTCCAGCAGAACTGGAGATTCTGGCAAAGAAACCTGATTGATTCATCTATCAAACATCTATCTTGTAAATATTAATGAAAAAGCAAAATACAAAATTAAAAAATCTTTGATAATCCAAAAATATTCTTCTCGACATGTCTTTCAGTATCGATAATATGGACGTACCTAGAAATGTCGCTCAATAACGACACGGGTGTGTACATAAAGCTCGAATGAAAGTTGTAAATATTTTTCAGAACATGTCATTTCTATCTTTTCAAAAGGAAATTGTCTATTTTGGACAATATTTCCAACAACGGGTAGAGCAATCTATCTTGGGTTGAGCTTGTCACAAAACATTCAACGTTTTGAGCTCAACACAATGGCTTGTAATCACTTTTAGATTGCAACCTGAATCAATATTCACGGGGGAGTGTACGATTTCGTGCTCTTACCCTCAGCAAAAGAAGAGAAATCTTCTTACACTTGAGTGGATACGTCAAGACATTCAAAGTCTATGAACTCAAGTTTATGCTTTAGAAAAACCTTTTCGACAAAAAGAATTGATTTTTCAAAAAGCATTGAACACAATTTTTTCAAGAATTTCTCAATGATATTCAAAATCTTTCAAAAATTATGTGTTCAACAACTCCTTTCCTCAAAAGTTTAATGTGGATCATATCCTCGAAATGACAATTCAATTGGATCAATTTTTGAGGGGGAGCGTTCCAAAATTCATGCTAAGTTTGACACGTTTTTCTCCCAAAGATTTTCAAGACTATTTTTCAAAATATATTTTAATCAAATTTAGTATCTCTAATATCAAAAGATTTTATATATTAGAGATAGTGGGAGAAAATGTGATTAAAATATGATCTAAAGACTCAAGCACTCATGGTTACGATCAAATACCCACAACATCTTTAATTCACGACGTTATTGGTGTCAAAAGGGTGGTTAGGTTTAAGTGCTATGATCCAACCAGAACCGGAGGGATCTTCCCAGGGACAATCCAATAGATTATTAGAAGTCCTTAGGAAAGATGGAGTAGAATGTGAACGTAGCTGAATGTCGACTAAGTACTGATGCTAGCACTGGAACAATCACAACAAGGTGCTACTAATGATGTCTTGGTAAGCATTGAAGGGGTTGAAGAATGAAAAAGAAATGTAAGGATAAAGGGTGTAAAGAAAGAAGACCTCCATACAACTTAGGCAGAAACCGGGTCAACTCATCATGAAGACAAACTCATCATGGACCCAGTGATGTGAAGCACAACCCTTTCCTAGCTACTCAGGCTTCTCTCAAAAGAAGTTTGTTTTATTGTCACGGAGGTCAACATGACTTCTATTGACTTTCTCACTCCGAGATTGTTGATATTGAATAGGTGGCATCTGCTCTAGCCTCCGACCACTAAAAGTGCACAAATCGAGTCTAGAGCCAAGAGATCAATCAAATCTCGTTAGGACACACGGATGAAGATCAAGAGAGTCCTACGCTATATCCTTGTGATATTGCTAGAACACTCAGAGTGATACTACTTAGTATTCACAATGATGAGTGGAAATCCTTCCAGTGTTAACATCAAACAGCACTGTGGTAGGTCATATGCAAGATTCTTTATGAATTGAAAATATGTAAAACTGAAAAGCAATAGTGGTTTGATTCTGAATTGATTCAAACTCGTTTCAGGTTTCTACGCAATATCTTTATGGTCTTGCCAGAGCATTCAGAGTGATATTCATTAATATTCACAGTGATGAATGGAAATCCTTCTAGCGTCAACATCTAACAGCGCTACGGTAGGTGACTTGTGAGATTCTTATGAATCAAACTTGTGTCAACTGGAAAGCAACAATGGTAAGATTCTTAATGAATCAAACTTGTTCCAGGAATTTGAATTGACGACTTTAATCAAGCGGATATTTATCCAATTGATTTACTCTTTATGTTCAAAGTCTTGCTTTGAGACGGTCGAGTACAGAGAATGGCTAGTACAGCCGCGAAACCCTGTCAAGGAGATTCTTAATTGAATCTACCTAATCACAGGTACGGTATTTAATATCGTATAATGGTCTTCACCGACCGGAGGTAAAACGCTATCGATTTAGGACGAATGTCAAAGCCATTCAGTCCGTGTCTATGTTTTGTCTCGAGAAGGTGGCGTCACGGTGTACTCAGCAAAGTCAAAGATTCAAAACCACATACTCATGCCGAAAGACTTATTCAACAATTAATAGTGTAAGCATGTGGATAAAGACACAAGATCGCAAGATGGAAAGGACAAGTCAAGAATGATTTGAAGATCTCAAGATAAAAGATCAAGTCGAAAGACAATGACAAAGGCTCAAAGATCACAACATGAAGGAACAAAAACTACTGTTACACGTTCAAGACTCATTTATGACGAAATTCAAAAATCTCCACTGGACTCCAAATATCAAAGGAATGACCTCACATTGGGGGAGATTGTTAGCCTCAAAATATTGAGTCAAACAAGAATGTTCGGTCATAGGTTATTATTGTAACATTAATTAGAACGTTGTAATAAGTAGTTAATTAGTCGTGGTATACGGGCTTGGATTTAAACTAATTAAAGTCCAAAAGACAAGCCCGACCCAATATATAGCCCATTAAAGCCCGCATGTGGGTGGACTAGATATACTACCCTCCTAGCATGTTAGGAGGGTGGGATGATCATTTGTAACCAATTTCTTTCTTAATCTAATATTCACCAAGTTAATCACTTCTTCTCTCTACTTTCTCTCACTACTTTCTCTCTCTAGGAATCCATCTCTTTTCATCTATTTTCTATCACTAATCATCATAATATTATGGGACAACATATTACTAGGTAAGTCACCCGAAGAAGAGGAGGGTTTGCTCATAAAAGACTCAAACATCGAAAGCAATTTGTTTTGACCTTGTTCCATACTTTGTTGCATACGATTTTGACTTTGCTCTAATATTTGCTCAAATCTTTGTTCAATTCTTTGTTGGTTAAGCTCAATCTTATTATTATGCCCTTTGATCGTATTTTGAAACTCATTTTTCAAAGTTGCCATTTGTCCTTGCATATTATTTTGAAAAGCCTTCAAATTTGCCTCATTCGTTTTAATGTAGCTTGACAAATCATTTTGGTTATTGTGAAAACCTTGATTGTTTTGATTAGCATTAAACCCATTTCCTTGATTGTAATTCCCTTGTTTACCATGGTTAAAATTATTCCCATTATTTCCATTGTTTTACCTATTTTGAACCGGTGGAAAACCCGGTGGAGCAACATGATTTTGACGAGGAACTTGACCGTTGGAGCCATAAGTTCCCGTCGCGGCAAAAGCAGTAGCTTGATCAAACCCCGTGGTTGAACAAGCATAATTACGATGTGCTCCACCACATGATACACAAAAATTCTCGACCATATTAATTGATCCATGAGGATTCTTCCTAATCTCATTCAACAAAGTCGCAAATCCATTATCAATCTTAGAGTCCAATCTAGAAATCTCGGTATTAGATGAATTCACATTGGAAACAACTGGTGTGTTTCGTGAATATTGCACTCTAGACTTATTCTCAATTATACCCCACACATCTCTCGGAGTTTTTCTTAAAAGATTACCACCCGCGGCGGCATTTAAAGAATCTTGTTCAATCATATTAAGCCCATTATAAAAAATATTTATTTGGTACAATTCCGAGAAACCATGGTGCGGACATTGTCTTAACAAATCTTTAAATCTTTCCCAAGCAACCCCAAACGATTCATGCACTTTTTGTTCAAATCTAGTGATCTTGTTCTTAAAGTGTGTTGTTTTGGATGGTGGAAAGAAGTAATCCATAAACTTAGTCACTAAATCATCCCATGTAAAAATCGAACCCGGTGGTTCTTTCTCATACAAAATCTTAGCATTACCCTCGAGCGAGTACGGAAAAAGCATGAGCTTAATCGCGTCATTCGGCACATCTCTAAACTTGAGAGTCGAGGTAATACGATGCAAATTCCGAATGTGAGAGTGCGGGCTATCGGTCTCATTGCCACGAAATTGGTCGGCACGAATGAGCGATAAAAGACCCGACTTAATCTCATAATGATCCGCCAAAATAGCCGACACAATGATTGCTTCCCCATACCCTTCGGTGGGTGCACGGAGCAATTCCTCCATTGTTCGGTTATCGGCCATCTCTACAACAATAGGTGGAAGCTCGGGTTCCACTATTCGTTGTTGACGATTTCTATTTCTACGAGGAATATTTTCAAGCCTATTGTAATCAATCACAAGTCGAGAAGAACGTAATTGCATAAACCAAAGTGACGAGAATTTTAGATGATTGAAGAAAAGAAATTAGACAAGAAGAAGATTATTTTTGGTATTTTAATTTGGTATTGCTCAATAAAAAATGATCGATAAAAAACAAGGAATAAGGATAACTACTATGGAAGTAAATTACCCTCGGTCGACTTTGTAACGATAGGTGGAAACCTAAACGTCTCGAGGTTCAATAAGTAAACTACAAAAATAAGGTATAATACTACTTGAGTTGGAAAACCAATAATTGGTCGTCCCTCTCAGTATACGCACAAGCAAGCGGGGAAACGAGGTGGCACAAAGCACTTAAAAACCTTTTTCCTTAGACGGCCTTTTATAGCACGTCGCCTTATACCCATCTTATAGTTTGTATAAATCGAGTTCAAACTTCTTATTAGTATTTATCTATTTTGCCTTTTTTTTCGTTTTGGATTCGAATATAATAGCTAGGTGATGAAATCCCAACTAAGGTCTTATTTAGAAGTAGGTAAATTTATTGTTCTACGTAATACAATATAGTAAACACAAAAAACATGAAAAACGATACATACTATAATAACAGAAAAAATAACAGACTTTCCGAGGACGGAAAGGGTCTTCAAATCAACGATCAACAAATCTCCACGAAACGAATCGTACACAAGATCCCCGGCAGCGGCGCCAAAATTTTTGATGTAGAGTGGAATAGTATATGTGATAATTAAGATACGTTATAGGGTAAATTAGAAAATTACCATTAGGAAAAAGTAATAGTCTAAAGTTACCAAAGACGGATTCAATTAAGCACGTTGGTGAACCAAGTTCGTTGTACACGAAGATCGAGTGAATTTGAGATGTTTTGTTTCGATTTGGACAATTGATTCGAATTGGTTTTCGGTTTTTAAAACTAAAATTAATTCTACCAATTTAAAGCTAATTAATCCTAAGTGCATGAATCGTACCCCGTTTAATCTAAAAAACAATTACTAAAAGTTATTTAAACTATTTAAAAATTTAAACTATTTAAAAATAATTAAAACTTAACTATTTAATTAAATTTACCTTGACACTATTTAAAAACTTTATTTAAACTAATTTAAAAACTTATTTAAAAATTATTAATTAATTAAATCTATTAAAAATTAACTTTTACTTTTTTCTAACCGAATCTATTTAAAAAAAACTAAATTAATTAAAACCTAATTAATTTCAAAACTAATTATTATAACTAATTAAATTTATAAAATGAAATATATTTTATTTTTGTTTTGAAAATATTTATTTATTAATTAAATGAAAGAAAGTAAAAATAAAAGACTATGTAATTAATTATCTCTAAAAAATCTGATAGCCTAAAAATTACACTACATTAATTGAAAAAGCTAGATAACAACACAAAAGGTTGCATAGATGAGATGGTAAACACGCATGGCAGATACCCTTGAGGTCAAGGGTTCGAATCCCATGAGGGACAATACTTTTGTGATGAATTATTTTTTTCTTTTTGGACAATGAAAATAAACAGTCACAGGAGGTGAGTTACGTGTGATGAACTTTTCTTGACAATGAATAAACTTACACAGTCACAAGAGTGACTATATGGCTTGATTTATTATGAAATAACTGATTAAAATTAGTACCAAACAATTGGTTTGGTAACTGATAAGTAAAAACGGAAAAAAGGAAAATTATAACCAATTATAGCAAGTAACCAATCACGCCAGTTAAACAGCTAGCTAATTCATACTAAACATTCAGCAAAATGTAAAACAAATAATAGCTAAAAAAACTGACATTACAATAAAAACACTCATCTGAGATAACCAAAAGTAAAACTAAGCAGATTCAATAAGCATAACTTCTACTTTAATAACTAATTACAGCAGCATTATGAACAAATGAAAGCACATCAGCCATATAAAAGCCCGATTTAAATAGTTAAAATCGAAATCATACCAAAGCACATCCACTAAAATAACTCAGCAGAATGGATATCAAATACATCAAAATAAGAAGACCAAATCAACTCGTAATCAGAAGTAAAACATTAAGCCGATAACCAAACGCAAGACCTTATACAAACAGTCCACAATCACAGCAAAGAAGTAGAATGAGGCAGATTACATTCAATATGCAGCTTAAACAGGTAACATGGCAGCAAATACAAGCATAAAGTCATTTAAAATAAGCAAATCTCGTTCGAAACTTCAGATTAACGAACATCAAACATAAACAGATCTATATTATCTACTTAATTAATTCAATAGATCTTATCTAACAACATGTAATCAAACTTAAGCAGATTCATAAAGTAAATTTGGACATAAACATAGCAGATTAATTACTAGTGCAAAAGATTAAAAATGAGCTTAACCTTCAAATGAAGATAACCGTTGGGAAGAAGTCGCACGCTGAGCGGACTTAACAAACCGAAGCAACACCACAATAACACCATCTACTCTCGAACCAAATACACCTCGAGACCACAAACATGGATCGGACCATACAATTAAGAAGATCCAATAACACTTTTTAAGTTTAACAGTGGCTAAACTTTTCCCCAATTCAAACTCAAAATTATTCACATAAACTATAAAGAAAGTTTATATGAATGAATAATATTCATAACATCAATTTAATTAATTAGAAAATTGCAAATTAAATCTAACAATAACAGTAAAATAATACGTATGCAAGAAATTGAATAAACTGAAAATTCAATTTTATTAATTTCAACTTTTCATTACAAAACTAATAAAACGAAAATACATTAATCTAATTCTAAATTGACATTATGACATTAAAAGAAAGAAAAAGGGATGATTACTGATTTTGCAAAGGGGGTTTTGATAGATGAATGAAAGGGTGGGTTGTTGAAGATGAGGTGATAATCACAGCCTTTGATCTTCTTCTCTTTCCTTTCTGTTTTGATCTTACGAACGAGAAACACTTCTTTTCACTCGGATCGCCAACGTGGACATATGTGTGCTTCTTGTGTTTCTTTGAGGCTGATTTGGCAGGCAATCATTGGTTAGTTGTCAGGTGCTTAGCCAATCCACCAATAGGAGATGAGATGTGACACACTTTGATGCCACGTCGGATTGAAGGCAGCATCATCTTTCTCCCTATATTGTTGGGAATTAATTGGACCGCGTGGCTCTCAATTACCCAAGATTTGGAAACCCCCAAATGCTAGGGTTCTTCATTGCTGCTTCTTTCTCTCTTTTTCTGCTTCTTTTTTACTCTCTCTCGTTTTCTTTTTTCGTTCTTTTATTTTGTTTTGACTGAGTCTTGTTGACTCAAACGTATGTATATACTTCCACCGTCAAATCTTGTCACATGGGCTTTAAAATGGACCCGAAAACTTTAAATTCATTTCAATGATTTTGTTTTATGGGCTTATGACCCAATAATTAATAAACCAATTTCTTAATTGGGCTTTTGATTTAGCTTTTGGTTAAATACATGACCTTCCAACCCATAAATGGGCCTTCAAGCCCACAAAGCTAATGTGGGACCCACAAGCCCAATAAACCTTAAAAACTCGAATCCCGTCTTAAAATGAATTGTCATTTGGCTTTGAACTTTCTTTAAACTCCATGTCGGTTTTTTCTGTTTTTCGTGATCTTGGTACCTACACACATGAAACAACAAAACATGCATATACAAGGATAATATCATATGTTTTACGCATTTATTCATCGTTTTTAGATATAAATGATATGAGTAAAATCACTCATATCACTGGTTAGGGTATTGTAATCGATTGATTACTGTGATGGTTGATTCTTTTAATTTTTATTTTTCTTGAGTCGATCACAAACCATATCACAACATATGAAGTTTTGGACAGAGGTAGTTAATAAGAAACGGTTGGGTGAATAATCATGTGTGTTGTGTTGATTTTGAAGTATTTTTGATAAAATCGGGTGTTTGGAAACGAACTTCTCAAAACTTGGTAAATTCCACTCCATTAACAGATGTTTACAAAGTTTTTTTTCCTTTGGCATCACTGATGAATTGAGCCGAACATGGAAACGTCCCCTATGTTGGGATTTTGAAACTAGTTAAACCATTAACTACGAGTGCGCAGCGGAATGGATCTAGTATAACATACATGATTAAGCACATAATAAAAACAATTTAAAACCAACCTTAAATTAATTGAATAAATCAATTAATGCGTCTTGATCTTGATCTTTAACTTTAACGGTTAAATTACCGTCTCTATCGTTTGCTCACTCGACACGTCAAACGAACACACCATGATGCTAGTGGTAACTTCACTTCTCGAACAACTAGTGTATTTATCTTGTAACTAGAAACCTTTTTTAGTTTACGACCAATCATTAGCACGTATATTGAAAGAGATAATAACTATCATGTAATCATCACTTTTATGCATAATCATACGTATAACGTAGATGTTGCATGTAGAGTAATCACATGCATAATTATATCCATCATGTGAACAAAACCAACTCTATCTCATATCTTAGTCGAATGATATAAGAAAAAGAATTTGAGATTTTGTCCGTGTATAAGATAACGATCAATAGATCGGTTGGGGAAAAGAGTATATACGAAAATTATGAGGTGATTGTGGGGTATTTATAGCCTCTCTACCTCTTTAGTTTTCTTGCTCTCTACTTCAAGTTTAGGCCCAAGAAATATTTAGTTTCCTTTTTAGCTTAACCAAAAAGTCTTCTAGATCCCCTTGATAAATAATCGGCCGACTATGGGCTTCCAAGAGGATTCTAGAATCGATTTTTATCCCACAATTAATTGAACACATATCTTAAATTAATTAAACTCGTAACCAAATAAAATACCGTTAATTAAATAATTAAGTGAAGTTTTTATTAAACTTTTAATTATAAATAATAAAAGGCATAATAAAAGTGTGTTCTCCGTATTGAGTGTGTGCCTCCGATAGGCTCACGCATTTCCGATGGCTAAACGATCGCATATCCTAACAGATCCCACTTGTGAGAGTTTAAGACATATTACGTGTATAATAAAGTATCTAGCAACACTTTATTATAAACGGAAATGATTGAGGTATAGTTTCAAGAAGAATATCTCAAAAGTATAAATGGTATACGATTATGTGACTTGCTAATAATCATCCCTTTGTTACTAGTACCGTTAAACCATGAATATGGATCCTAACTCATTCCATATAGTTTAACATTTAGTTTTCGTTATAGAAGTTAATTCAGACATACCAAATGTAAACAAGTATCATCTTGATTTACTCTTTGGGTGCGGCCACACAATTATCTGACTAATTCTAGAAAGGGCCAGTGGTACTAATCTGCACTATATCAAGTAGAGGAACAAATTCTATATTTACTACAAGTCTTTGTGGATCGCTGCTTCACAACACTTTCAACTATATCCTTTATAACTACCGCTTACGAGATAGCGTTTAACATATAATCAAGAAGTGATATTCACACATGCACAAACTTGTTGCATCTCAAGTCTAAGGATGACTTAATTACCATTTTCGAAATCTTACTTATGACAAGGATCCAAAAGTAACGATTCGAAAGTTCGGGGTGTCCAATATGCATCCCTTATGAATAACATATGAGTTTGGTGGGAACCATCCATATATTTAAAGAATATAACCAATACTCACATTTGTCTTAATGTAGACAATATTCCCATATTGCTAACTGACAATGGACACATTTAGAATAATCAAATATTCAAGGATTAAACATACAAATATAGAACAACAGTAATTATATGAATGAATGCAAATATCAAGTATCTTTATTCATCAAAAAGTAATAACTGTCTTACCATACCAATTATCCAAATAGTAAAATAGATTGTATGAAACTATTTTAGCAAGTTGAATTCAAATGTTTCCAACATTCTTAACTTTTCTTTACAAGAATGCTAAATAATCATCTAAGTAAACTTACCGAATACTTGTTTCAAATTTCACAAATTGTAAAAGATTTTCAAAAACAAGATGAGTGTCTTATCCTACATGATCATACTATTTCATGTCATTGTATGAGGATATCGTCATACCTTGTATAAAGTATTTAAAATCAACGATATACTAACAGTCATCTTTACAGTTTCTTAAAATGCAAAGTATTCTTATTCCTTAATGTGTAATGCAACAATGCTCTTTGTTGAGCATATCTAGTTAGCAGATTTATTATAAATAATAAATTCTCACTTTACTAGAATTAATTATACTCTAGCATTAGTGTACACATACAACACTATGCTTTATAATTCATAAATATTTGTATTAACAATAATCTAAATAATCTCAATCAGATATTGTTGTTCTCATCTCACTTTGCTCTTGTACAAAAGTGACGACAAGTCATATACACAATATAATATATACATAATGAATCCTTAGTTAAAAACATAAGGTTTTCATTAATGTAATAAATAATGTCAAGTGAAATATATCATATAAGACTTGCTTGAATGATGTATTGCATTGTGTTGAACTTAATTACCACATATGTTTATTCCAATAAACATTTATTCCAAAGTCATTAGTTTTATTCCATAAATTCTCAAATGAAATTTCATTCCAATCCTAAAGACTATCATCTAGCTTAGATGGAAAGATATCTTCAATATGTTATGCAACATATGAATCTTAAAGGAAAAACATAGTGCTCCCACTTAATGTCAAGTATACTCTAAGCTATCTAAATTTAATCAAAATCATATTGTGTTAAATTCTAGATTTAGCTCCTAGATACATGATATAATCCATACTTATTTATCTTGTATACTAAATAAAGATTTTATAGACTCATAATCCTTTTGATTATACACCAACCTTGCTAAAGGTAATCATAAAGGAGAATTATAAAGTTTAATTGACATATTCCATACATAGAAATATATATGATAATCAATTATCTTTATTTAATCAACACGTGTATGAAAGAATGATTTAATCATAGTCAATTACTTGAGTATAATTAAAAGCTTCCTATTATTAGCCATGCATTAAATATGTATACCATTTTGTCCTTGTGAGTCTTTCTTCAAAAGAAACTCCTTCCAACCTCATAGGTTTATAATTAGGAGAAACATCAATCAAATTCAAAAGATTGATTTTCCCTTTAAGGACTGCATCTTATCATTCGTAGTTCTAAGACATTTATCAGATTCAAGATGTGATAATTTATCTTAGCAGTTAGTAGATTACAAAAATCTCCTAACTTATATTCCTCAGTATTAATATTAAAATATCAATCAAGTGATGAGCTATCTTTACAGATTATGAACGAGAGTAATATTTACTTTGGTTTGACATTTTTATTCTTAACCAAAATATGACATCAACAAGGTTATGTATTTTGTTCTTGAATATCTTCAAGATTTGTTATAACTCTTACTTACTTTTGTAAGTAGAGATCATTCTCTAAATACTAAGTAGTTAAGCAACAATAAATCGTTCTTAATAGAGAGACTACAAAACACATTTTAAATTCTTATCTCAAGTTTGTTAATAGTATGCTTCATAAGATATTAACAAATTAAAGAATTTAATCAAGACATATTGGGATTCCTCCCAAGAACCCTAATTAGGATTGTAGTATAAACCCTAATTCTTGCATTACTTTTAACCAATAACCTTCAGAAAGGTTTGTGTTACGTCAAGCTAGGAGGAACACCAAAACTACAACCGTCAAGCTAGGAAGCGTAGAAAATTGAAAAACCTAAAAGGTTTTTGGATTTAATTGGTTTGAGTGGAACAACCGAAAGTCCCTAATAAAATAGGGGTTTTCAATTGTGGGTTGTCTTGAATACCTTCTAGGTTTGAACTATATTGAGAGTATCAATGACACACACAATTTTCTAACCTTGATAGATCATGAAGGTAGAATAATTAAAGCTATCATAAATCAAACTATACGAATATAGTTTGTTTCAACTCTTTAGACATACCATAATATTTTGGTATTCTATGAGTATTGGAATTGTGAGACTAGATCAGAATTCCATAGATAACTTAATTCTCTTTGGATTAAGTACTTGTCAATTGGATCGTGTACCAAATGACAATATCAATATTTTAAAACAAAGTGCATGCTATAATGTATATGTGAACAATGCGAGAACCATGTGTTTACAAGAAGACATAGTAGTTCAAGAATTATGTGTTCTTGTGTTTACAAGAAAACAGACCATATCAAGTATACATTACAAGTCTTTGAATAATTCAAAGATATTATGTTTATGTGTTAACAAGAAGACATAACTATTTACTATATACTTTATGTTATAAGTCGGTGAGTATTTCAAGGACTTTATAATTATGTGTTATCTAGAAAAAAACATAATTATACTAACTAAAGTAATCAGGAACGCAAACTCTTGAGTTCAATAGTAATTTCAAGTTAATTTTTATACTTTAAAATTATGATTATTATATCTTAACCATAATTAAATTTACTAAACATGTAGTAAATATGTTGAAGTAGCTTTTCACTATATCATGACATTTGAATGTAGTAGGATAACAAACATCTTGTGTGTTTAAGTCCTAGTATCATTATTAGCTTTCTTACCTGTAGGGAAAGTGAAACCAATTATATGTTGTTCCTTGCACACACTTTGCAATTTCTCCCACTTGTGTAAGGCACAACATCATATTATGAAGACAAGCAATACAGCATGTGGTTGATTGTGTAAACAATATGATGATTTCATGGATATTATAAGTAGATCTAGAACCATGACGTTTGATAAAGAATGGTGGATTATTATTCTATATATAACGTTTCATGAAGCGACATCAGAAAGGCAACATGTTATCTCATAAAATAAAATGCAATTTCCTTTAAGCAATGTTCGTTCATATTTGGAAGTGGTAAATTATTTCAAAGCAAGTTCAAACTAATATGGGTGACTAAACAAGAAAATAAATCTTGTAGCTCCCAATGAAATTGACAATATTACATGAATATTATTTCAGGAATAAACCGCAACGCTCCCACTGAATTTGTCAACATAAAAATGTTACATCACCAGCAGAAAGCAAATAGCAATTTTATTAACTTCCTTATATCTGAAAATGCCTACAAGTATACATGTACTTAGGTATTTTAGAAAAGTATATGAAATTCTACTTGTGTAGATGAGGGACTAGCCGTTCATTCTTTCAATTAAATTGATTATTTAGCATGTAATTCCTCCTTTATCGTCTGCATAGCCACAAGGGTATTTAACACATTAAGGAATAACAAGAGTCCAAGAAAGATACCTAGCGAAGTGCTAGTAAATTCTTTACTCTTTGCGGTTTTAAACTCATATATCGTGACAAGTACAAGATGTCATTTGTTTTGGTAGCTATAAACAAAAGTACTCTAGATACACAAAATATGTTATCTTACAATGATTTCAGAACCGGATTAGGATAATGAAATATTAAAAGTGAGTTTAAATGCAATCAATTATACTTCTATTTTATTCTTGTCAATTAATGAGAAAAGATAGGAATAAGTCTCACTTTCTTACCAGGAAAAGAGACTATGTTTGTTTTCTAAGAAAACAACTTTAGTTTATGAATTATGTCGCAATAACACAATTAATCGGAACATAGAAAGTTCAATTTAGTATATTCGATAAATAAATTCTTAATAGAATTAACTACCCAATTAATTACTAATAAGACTAAGATCCTTACTTGTACTCCCCTTAATATTAGAGGTCTGACCATATAATAATAAGTAGGGCAAGAGGTAAGCGTCGAGCGTTAATTGCATTACAAGTGCAACTCTTAGATTTATGAGACGATTCATGCATTTTATAGTTGTAGAGTGTTTGGATGGGACGTTCTCACAACTCTTTCGAGTACCAATGAACATCTCAAATAAGCTTGTTCTACATGTAATATAATCATGAGTATGTTTCATCTCATCTTATGCCTCGGGTTTCCTGAATTTGACCGGGAACTCAACTTAAGTCGCACCAATTTAAAGCATGCAATAATTGGTATAGGTCTGACCTATGACAAAGATCACCTTGGGTGCACGATTCTCTTAGTAGGCTATTATTATGTGTTAGTGTATTGGGCCAAGCCCGGCTAGTTAGCATCCATGTATTTATATACTCTATGTATTCTGTACTCAGACAATCAATATACACAAATACTTACATGGTATCACAGCCTCCAATCCTCTCCTAATAAAACCCTAATTTTCTTTCTTCCTGCTTTCCACGCCTCCATTATCAGTTTGTGCAGTTATAAACAAACCAACCATTCTATCATCCTATCATCTTCATACTCACTTCGCAAATCATAAGCAAATAATCTCCCCTATCCTATAATCTAAGCAGCACTACAAGTTTGTTTTATCACCATGGTCAACACAGAAACCTCTCCTACAATCATTGCCCTCTCCAAAGTTGATAAGCTTCAAGCCTTGCCTTCTATTACAATCCTTTTCTCGGTAAAACTAGATCTCGTGAAGTCAAACTACTCCACATGGGCCTTCTTCTTCAAGAATCACTGTGATGGTTTGAAAGTTTTAGATCATATCATTGCACCCGCAACCTCATCAGGTGAAGACATCCCCCTACTGCCGAGTGGTTAGAGCTAGACCCTATTGTTAAGTCTTGGATATTCTTAACGTGTAGTGATGTTCTTGTTGGTCGCCTTGTTAAGGCAAACCCGAAAACCGCCTTAGATGCGTAGTCTTTCCTAGAACGCACTTTCCTCGACAACAAAAGAACCAAAACTATCGCTTTAAAGGGTGAGATTCGGGTCTTAGATATGGGTGACATGACAGTCGATTCGTACTTTGCTAAGATAGAATCTATCGCCACGTTGCTTTCTGACCTTGGTTCTCCTATGCATGACGACGACCTCGTCACGCATGCTATCCACGGTTTGAGTGATAGGTTTGCCCATGTCGCCGGCATTATTGCACATCGTGACCCTTTTCCTAACCTAGACAATGTTAGGTCTATGGTAACAACCGAGGATTTACGCCTCAAACATAAGGCAAGCCCTATTCTGTCCTCAACAAACACATCGTCTCCCACTGTTTTGTTAGCCGAAACACACACTCAACCAAATCGAGACTCTGGACCTCGTGAATCTCGTGGGCCTACTTCGACAATTATTTGTCGGCATTTTAGTCGTACAGGAATGTGTAAGTGGGGCAGTGGTTGTAAATTCGTTCAAGACAAATCTTACAGGAACAATATTGTGACCAACCATAACTCTTTATGGTCCACCACTATGAATCGTCAATCAGGAGATAGTAATATCAACAATACTATGCATGGCATGGGCCAAGCCCAATTGGTGCAACTTGTTCAGGCCCAACAAAAGTTGCTTGCACAATATGGGCTCGCAAATAATATCAACCAGGCCCAACGAATGCTACAAGCCCAACAACATTAGTTTCACACCACTCGGCCCAATAACCCGCGCCTCCTCCCCGCGGTTTTGGAACTGTTCCTCGGGCTCATTACTCAACTACTTTTCACCAAGCACAACAACCGGCGCATCCGGTTCCATAAAATGGTTCAGGTTCTTTTCCGGGTTACAATGGTCAAGAAACTACTCTCCCGCAAGCCTTTAATACTTTGACTCTACAAGACTTCGGACAGGCAGGGTGGAACATGGGCACCGGTGCGTCTTCCCATTTAAATTCAGATGCAAATAATCTTAGTACTATTTCTAATCATAGCATTTATCCGTCTGTCTTTGTTGGTAACGGTAATTCTATACCTGTTACCAACACGGGCCATAGTATGTTGCCTAATCCTCACCGTCCTCTTCACATCACAATGTTTTAATTACTCTTCATATTGTAAAAAATATAATATCCGTGCGTCAATTTACCCGTGACAATAAAGTTTCTATTAAGTTTGACGAGTTTGGTTTTTCTGTGATGGATTATTTGACTCGGCAAATTCTGCTCCGATGTGATAGCACTAGAGACCTGTATCCCATTACAACATTTTCCTCCCACCCACAAGCTTTCTTGGCTAGTCATCACACGTGGCATCAACGACTTGGGCATCCAGGAAATGAAGTGCTATGTTCTTTGCTTTCTAATAATTCCATTTTGTGTAATAAAGTGAAGTCACCCCAACTTTGTCATGCTTGTCAACTTGGCAAACACGTGCGGCTTCCATTTTATGTTTCCAATACTGTGGTTAACTTTGCTTTTGATATTGTGCATTCAGATTTGTGGACTTCTCCACTTCCGAGTCAAAGTGGTATTAAATATTATGTTAAACTTTTTAGACCATTATTCTCATTATTTGTGGGTATATCCTTTGCGTAGTAAATCTGATACTTTCGCTAAGTTTGTTAAATTTCGTTCACTTGTAAAAACGCAATTTAATGCGGAAAATAAAGCCTTCCAATGTGACCATGGTGGCGAGTTTGATAACACCATATTCCAACAACTATTTAACAAACATGGCATTCACGCACGTTTCTCTTGTCCCCGTACATCTCAACAAAATGGCAAATCTGAACGCATGATTCGAACCATTAACAACCTTGTTCGCACCTTTCTTTTTCAAGCACATCTACCCCCTCATTTTTTGGTAGAAGCCCTACACATGGCCACCCACCTATTAAATATATTACCCTCTACCGCAATACACAATGACACTCCTCACTTTCGCCTCTATAACACGAAACCCAATTACACGTCTCTACGTGTTTTTGGTTGTTTGTGTTATGCCCACCTAGACACCAACCATAAACTTGGGCCACGATCCACTCCTTGTATATTTCTTGGTTATCCATCTAATCACCGCAGGTTTCGTTGCTTAAGCCTTTCCTCAAACAAAATTATCATTTCGCGCAACATCACCTTTGATGAGACCATTTTTCCTTATGGGTCTGTAACACTAAATGATGCACCCTCATACACCTTCCTTGAATCTATACCGAACCTTATAACACGCCACATACTATCTCAACCTACCACTAGACCCACCATTACACCCTCATCACTTGCACTAGAACCTAATTCTTTTACTTCAACCCACACCATACCCCCATCTCCAATTGTTACTGCCCATTCACCAGCCCAATCCAACACCCCACATCCTCAACCCAATACATCTACACCCTCCCAACAATCTAACCCGACTTCTACCCACCCCATGGTCACTCGTTCTTTTGACGATATTACTAAAAAGAATCCGCGTTATAATTGTCATGTATCCACTATTTCTCCTATTCCTAAATCCTATAATATCGCTATCACTGACCGTAACTGGAAACATGCTATGTTAGACGAATATAATGCTTTAATTAAAAATAATACTTGGGTTCTTGTGCCACGACCAGCTGACGTGAACATCGTTCGTTCTATGTGGTTGTTTAAACACAAGTATTTTACAAATGGATCTTTGAGAAGGTACAAGGCTCGTCATGTTGCTAATGGGAATAGTTAACAGATAGGTGTTGATTATGATGAGACATTTAGCCTGGTGGTTAAACCAGCTACTATCCGCATGGTTCTTAGTCTTGCTTCTTCTCGACATTGGCCTGTATATCAACTCGATGTCAAGAATGCTTTTCTCTATGGTACACTATCCGAGACAGTCTACATGCATCAACCTCCTGGATTTCAAGACCCTCAGCGTCCCGATCATGTTTGTCTCTTACAACGATCATTGTACGGTCTTAAGCAGGCACCTCGTGCATGGTTTCAGCAATTTGCAGCTTATGCTACTCGTACTGGTTTCTCTTATAGCAGATGTGATTCATCATTGTTCATTTATAAACAGGGGCACGATATTGCTTATTTATTACTATATGTGGATGATATTTTGTTGACAGCTTCCTCTACAGCTGTGTTACAGAGGATCATAGCCTCTTTACATCAGGAGTTTTTTATGAGTGATCTTGGTCCACTAAACTATTTTTTGGGCATCGCTGTCACACGTTCTACCAAGGGATGTTTCTTTGTCAAAAACAATATGCATTAGAGATTCTTGAACGCGCCGGTATGCGCAACTGTCATTCATGCAAGACTCCTGTTGACACGGAGTTTAAGTTAGGTGCTGATGGTTCTCCAGTTCCTGATCTGACTCTTTATCCCAGTCTTGATGGTGCTTTACAGTACCTCACCTTTACTAGACCTGATTTATCTTATGCGGCTAAGCAGTTCTGTCTTTATATGCATGATCCTCGGGAGCCTCATCTCACTGCTCTTAAGAGGATTCTACGTTATGTGTATGACACTTTGGATTATGGTCTAGAGTTGTATTCTTCTTCGACTTCTTCTTTGGTGGCTTATTCAGATGCTGATTGGGCAGGTTGCCCAACCACCCGACGTTCTACTTTAGGTTATTGTGTTTTCCTTGGAAACAGCCTCTTGTCTTGGTCTTCGAAGAGGAAGTACACGTTGTTACGTTCTAGTGCTGAGACCGAATATCGTGGTGTTGCCAATGCAGTAGCTGAGGCTTCATGGTTGCGAAATCTTCTTCGAGAGCTGCACTCTCCTCTCCATTCAGCTACGGTCATGTATTGTGATAATGTGAGTGCGGTGTATCTCCCTTCCAATCCTGTGCAACATCAACGCACGAAGCACATCGAGATTGACATTCACTTTGTTCGGGATCAAGTTGCAATTGGACATGTTTGTGTTTTGCATGTTCCCTCTCGTTATCAGTATGCCGATATTTTCACTAAGGGGCTCCCATCTGCATTATTTGATGAGTTTTGGACCAGTTTGAGCGTTCTGCGTCCTCCCGCTCCAACTGCGGGGGGCTGTTAGTAGGCTATTATTATGTGTTAGTATATTGGGCCAAGCCCGGCTAGTTAGCATCCATGTATTTATATACTCTATGTATTCTGTAATCAGACAATCAATATACACAAATACTTACAGATTCGCCCTAGGTCTGACTAGATGGCCAAAAAACACATAAATTGCTATTAAATTGGATGGCATAGACTTAAAAATTCAAATAGCTATCACATAAGTTTTAGAAAACAAATGTCAAAAACTTGTAAAAAATCTTTTAGCAAAAGTTAAGAAAATTTTTTATTAACTTTTAGTATAGGTGTGTTTACCGCGGGAAAAGATTAAAGAAGGATCAAACGCTATATCCTACTGATAAGTGTGTAAACACTTACCCTTTTACCACTAAAAATAAGCAAAAACCAAACCAAAACGTGAATTAATTAATGTAAAATTCAGAATTACGCGTGGTTTTGTTTATTTGTGAAAAATACGTACAAAAGAACAAAAACGAAGAAAACACGGGATTTCACGGGCGTTTATCAAAGAAAAGACAAAGAATGAAGAAAAAGATCAAAAGTGCAAAAAGAATGAAGTTTGGAGGGCTAAAGATGAAGTTTTTATGAAGAAAATGGCTAAAGAATCAAGATTACAAAAGAAAGGGATCAAAACTGCCATACAACCAAAGATTTATTAGCCTCAAACAAGTGGACCAATGAGAGAGCTCATTTTGGTGTCACATGGATCACCAATATATACTGGCTACTTTATCACTTTTGCAGCAGCTATGTCATAAATCCACCACTCCATCTATCAACTAACCAAAACTTGCCACGTGTCACCACCATATTCATCCTCTTCACTAGATCGTTATGGGAGCTACAGGCCGTTTCATGGAAAGTGTTCTACATGAAAAGTGATGAGGAGAACGAGACGAAGCTAATGGCGTTCACCAATCAAGCTGCCGTGCCCTGGATCAAAAACCCCCAAATTTGTTCTTGACCAAGAACCCTAATCCACGTGGATGATTTTAATTGGACGTTTATCTGCTGTGATTGACACTCTTGTCAGTCTAGAAAACCCCTTAACCAACTTACCCACCACATTTCTCCTATAAATACTCACCTACACTCTTAAAACACACATAGTAGAATTTTTAGCTTAATTTTCAAGAAAGTTTCTCTCATTTCAGTAGTTAGCTTAATCCCTAAGCTAGCTTTAGTTTTTGTAATCATCTCCTTC
Source organism: Glebionis coronaria (assembly GCA_025667525.1). Classification (NCBI taxonomy): domain Eukaryota; kingdom Viridiplantae; phylum Streptophyta; class Magnoliopsida; order Asterales; family Asteraceae; genus Glebionis; species Glebionis coronaria. Next base: position 180,034,125 of record CM046874.1, read on the forward strand.
AATCTTGTAATCATTTCATTCATATTAATAAAAAATCTCCATTAAAACACTATTCATCATCTTCTTCATCACGATTTACTGTTCATCGTTGCTGATTTGTTGCGGGTATATGTTACTAAGCTTGAATACAAGCTATTAAAGCTGATTTGATCGACTTTGGTGAAGATTTGTTGTGAATTTAAGTTTTGGAGGGAATTTCGTCATTTGAATTCGATTCATTGAATTCAAGTGATCGCTGGTAAATTGTTGTTGATTCGTGATTAGTAGGTGTAGGTGATCGTGTTTGAGCTTACTTCTCCATCAACGGAGGCCTTGAATCAAGGTTTACCTCATTTTCATTTTTAGGTAAAAATTAGGAGTTATATGCATTTGTATGATCAAGTGTGATTTTGCTTGCTTCTTTGATTGAAACATCTCTTATTTGATATGCATTTGTTAGTTAGATACTTGTTTTCGCTGTAGCGTCATTAGATCTTGGTTTTCCTTTGTTAAATTTGCCTAAAAATACTTTAAGGTGCGTTTGGATTTGACGTGTGCGAGAGTTGTGTTATAGTTGTGGTCTTGGTACTTTTGTCATCTCATTTGCAGCATTTAGATAGCCTGAAACCAGTTACATATTAGTCTAACACCAGGTCAAACGGTTAAAAGTTGTGGCGCTTTGGTTTCAATTGTCTTAAAATAAGTCCAAACAGCCCTTTTCAAGAGCCTATAGTTTCTTTAATACTTTGAATTAGCTTAAGTCCTTTAGTGATTTGGAAAGCCTGAACTAGTGGCTTCAACTTTGTAGTTCATTGTTTTGCTTATAGCTTAATAGATAAGCCGCTAGATAGTGTTATAGTAGCCAAAAAAATCTGCATTATAGTATATTTTTCGATAAGTCATTTTAGTTCGATAGTTTTTTCTAGCTTAATCTCTTAATAAATTTCGAAGTTTTTTGTTTAGAAATCAATATTACATCTATTTGGACATATAGAAACGAACCGGAGCTTATTTCGTTGACTAAAACGCTCAAACGAGTTTAAAAAATTAGTGCAGTCCGTTTTTGATATTACAGTGTGAAATATTGCAGTTAAGTCCCTGATTTCGCAGCATGTTTACATTTTCAGTATTTGCACCTTCTAGTCCCTGTTTCCTTTCTTTCTGTCATTTCATGCGTACAAATTAGTGCAATAGGGTTGTGTTTGGTTATTAGTAACTATTGGGCTTCACATCATTTTTTTGGGCCTGCTGCATTTCGTAATCAAAAATATGGCCTGCATATATCACTAAACAAAAAAGGGGCTATGTTTACATTTTACAAAAAAAAGGGAATGCGTTTGTTTTTTTTTAAAGTCACTAGTTAATAAGGTTTCAAAAAAAATTAGATTTCTTTTAAAATCAGAAAAAACAATTTTCAAGTTTTAATTAAAAAAATAGTTTTAAATAAAGAATATAGAAATATAAAAAGTATAAAAGATTAGTTTTTACATTTTTAGATTAAATTTGGCATTTTCATTTTTAGAATAATTTTGCATTTACATTTTTAGCATTCTAAAATTTTGCATTTGTACTTTTATTTTCGCTTAGCATTTTAATAATTCGCATTTGCATTTTAATTGTGCATTTTAATATTTTTACTTGCGGTATTTGCACTTTGTTTTAGAATAGTACGTATACATATTATATAGTATTTTTTTACATTTTTTCTTGCTTTGTAGTTAAATAGACATAGAATACCAATAAAGCATTTTTAACCAAAAACGATAAATCTTTACGTGAAAATTGGAAATCCATATTCGAGTCGAGTCGAGGAAAAACCATTATACTAAAAATGAATATTAAATTGGTGTCGCTGCCGGTTCGATTTCGATACGATTGAAGATTTTTCGTGAGACGATTTGGATTTTGGGATCCGCTCACGTTTGAACGTTATTTTTCTTGTTAAAAAATCAAAAAGATAAAAAAATCACAAACAATAAAATACAAAAAAATTAAAAAATCACAAAAAATATTTCTTTCCTAAGACTTGCTACAAAAAAAATCAAAAAAGTAACACTTTTCCTAAAGTGCTACACCAAAAATATTAAGTACTACTATACATATTATTTTTCATATATCGTTTTCTCTCGCCTTTTCTTGTGAATATATCTTCTTAAAAAATAAAAAAAATAATACAAAAATATTTTCTTTTTACTATATTGTATATATTACGTATACGTAGATACAAACACTCAATACACATATCTCCATAAGTATTGCCGAGGCAATACACCGTGATTAGTGGCGCTCCGGTGCTTTTCACGTGTATCGATCAAAGAGTATTAAGGCACAATAGATAAATACTACAAGCTATTTGATCTAGATTGAGAATTCACTGTGTGGGGGTATAAGGAGAGTGTATTTCACATTCGAAAGGAGAAGGCTCTTAAGTGCTTCGCGCCGCCTCGTTCCTCCGCTCCCTTGTGATTCTTTTGAAGGTGATAGTAGTAAGTGGTGTGCCAACCAAGTAGTATTACGTATATACTTTTTGTAGCTTTTTGATATCGAACCTCGATTGGGATAATCTCTTCCCTTTCAAAGTCACCAAGGGCAATCCCCTTACTCCTCGGTTTTTAGTTGTATGCGCACACGCGCGCGTACACACATACCAAGTGGTGTACCTCGTCCTCCTAAAAAGAAGACGAACAAAAATACCATCAACAATCAAGCCGATCCCGAGAAACGAGCTTTCTACACTACCATGGCCACGGATAACCGGCCGATGATTGAGATCATGCAATCTCACGTTGAGAGAAATGATGACGCGATTGTGGTGCCGGATATTGGAGCGAATTATTTTGAACTTAAAATGGGTTTTATTCAAATGATTTCCGCCACACCATTTTTAGGTCGTACTCATGATGACCCACCCACTCATATTAAGAGGTTTCTTCATTTGGCAAACACCGTTAAATACAATGGGGTGCCACAAGAGGCAATTCGATTGCTACTCTTTCCTTTCTCCCTCGAGGGGCAAGTCCGGGTTTGGCTTGACAAGGAACCACCCCAAAGTATCACCACATGGGCGGATTTGGAAACTAAGTTTATTAATTATTTCTTCCCACCCTCACGTACTACCGCTTTGCGCAATGACATCATTAACTTTGAACAAAAGTACGGTGAGACATTTAGTTAATCTTGGGATCGATTTAAGGAACTTTTAAGAAAATGTCTAAAACACGGTTTTACCAAAGTTCACCAAATCAATACCTTTTACAATGGCTTAACTTTGAATGACCAAGATTCACTAAACTCGGCCGCGGGGGGTAACATTCTTGTTAAAACGATGCAAGTTGCATGGGACATAATTGAGAACAAGGAAAAAGTTCCAAGTCGACCTAGGGCTCAAATGGCTAGTGCTAGTGGAGGAGATTCTATTAATTACGAGGTTACAAATCAAATAAAAGAACTTGCTTCAATTGTGAAAAATCTTGCTTTAAAAGTTGAAAACCCTCCTACTAGACACGTGCATGCCCTTAGTGAGACTTGTGAGACTTGTGGTGGACCACATTCATACTTCAATTGTGACAAGGTTTATAATCAACCCCAAGAAGTCTATGCTTACAATAACAATGAAAATGAGAGGGTTCATTTTAAGCCTAATGTCGATGTGAACCATTTGTCATATAAGTACTAACTATTTGGCTCCCCCTGGGTTTGCACCTCATCAAAGACCACTCCCACCCACCCAAATCACCCCATATCAAAATAGGAACCAAGGTCCACAAAGGGGTAAATTTCAAGGGAATACAAATGTAAGTGGTTACAATCCAAATCAAGGGAATTTTCAAGTTCAAAACCAAGGGTTTCATAATCAAAATCAAGGGTTCAATAACCAAGGTTTTCAAAATCAAGGCTTTCAAAATTATAATCAATATCTAAACCAAGGTTTTCCAAATCAAGGGTTCAATAATCAAGGGTTCAATATGCCTAATCCTCAAATGGACTTGGTTCTTCAAAAACTTAATGAGCAAGACCGTAAGCTTAAAAAAATACAAGATTCCACGGATAGGAAATTTATGCAAATGTTACAAACGCTTTGTCCCCAAGGTGCTCTCCCTTCTAATACCGAAACCAATCCTAGGGCTAACGTGAATTCCATCAATACTAGGAGCGGTAAGACAACCGAGGGACCTTCTTTTTCTCCACCTACCATTGATAAACAAGGACCCGAGATTCCTTCAACTTCTACCCAACCTCCTTCACCTCCTACTTGTGACATTCCTCCTCTAAGCAATCCTTCTACACCTTATGTTCATCCTTCCCCTCAACCTTCTACCAACCCTTTGATTCCTAAACCAATTCCCGAGGTTGTGAGTGAACCGGTTCTTCCTCAATCTTCTCCAAAACCCAATATACCTTACCCTTCAAGGTTGAGGAAGGATAAGTTGAAGAACAAAGATGATATTCAAGTGTCTAACTTCTTGAAAATGTTCAAACAATTGAGTTTCAATATCACATTGATGAGACTGCTTTTATACATAGTCTCATCGTCCAAATTAGGCTTAAAATGCATAAAATATCATTAAAACTGCCAAATATATGCTCGTGTTTGTTGCTTGTGTATTTTAGGTACGGATATTAAGGAAATGACAAAAAGATCACAAGAATCAATCAAAAACGAACACGGGAAACGAAGCCGCACAATGAACCGGACCCGAATCCTGAATTTCCAAAATGACCTTGAAGTTTGAAGACTTGACAACTTTGGTCCCTCAATTTTTGAAGATTTATCAAGATTGGTCCTTGTAGAAATCAAGTTATGCAAGAATGATCCTTGAGGGATGAAGAAATGACAAGTTAAGCCCTTGGGAATTGAAGAAATTGCATTTAAAGTCCTTGTTATAACTTTTTTGCAAAGATGTGCCAAAATTGACAATCTGCCCAAAGTTAATTACAAAGGAAATGGAATTTTTGGCTAATATTTACAAAGTGAAGGAAGACTGAAACTTGGGGGGCCATTTTGGCCAGACAACACAACTTCACCCACCAATAAACTCCCTACACGTCACCCTAAACCCGACCCTACCCTTTTACCCAACCCAATACCCGTCCAAACCCAACCCAAACCCACAACCAGTTTATTTAATAAACCTGGTCAAATAATCAACCATTTTTCCCACTAAACACCATATTTAAAAAGTTAACCACCCAAAACGAATCAAACCCCCCCTTAATCCCTCAACCTAGAAACATAGACCCTAATCTAATTAGGGTGAAAAACAAAGGGGTTTTACCCATGCTTTTCCAGATTGATAATTTGGACTCCCCTAAACAAAACCCACTCACAAAACTCCACCCCCGTGACCTCCAAGTGGCCCCCCCATTGTCCCCTGCTGCACCTAAAATGGCAAAAAGAGAATCAAGCAGAAAATCAACGACCCCAGCTCATTTCTTTGTCTCAAAGCTACCAATGGACGTCCAAGATCAATCCCTACAGCTGTCAACAGTACACAAGTCACATGAGGATGTTTTGACCAAGTTCAAACAAGAAGACCCAAGGGCTTTTAGGGAATTTCATGTATTAGGGTTTAATCATTCTAGAATTTTCTATCATCTTGTATAAAATGAGACGTATGTGTCTCATTTCACTTGTTCCAGTTTTAGCTTTTCATCATTTGTAATCCCTTTTTATTCATTTATAAAAGTTGGTATTTGTGTGCAAAGTAATTCCTTTTTATAGTTTATAAAAGTTTGGTGTGTGTTTGAAAGCTAAGCTGTGTTCTAAAATTATTTGTTAGTCTTTTGAGTTGTCAAAAGTATTTTAAGATCATTTTCAGAAAATCAGTAAAAGGTTTTTGGAAATTGTTTCATAAGCTTGAAGCTTGAGACTTGGTGAAGTGAAAGTGAATCTTAGTTCTGAGTTCCAAGGCTTGTTGGTTTAAAAGGACCCAAAAAGATTTTTGAGAAAAAATCTGATTTTCCATTTTTTTTTGTTGTTAAGCTTTACTGTATCAAAAGCCATAAGCTACAAGCTTATGGCATTTTGATACTTGAATTTGCTGCTGGTTTGTTGTGATTGTGCAGGAACAAAAAAGGGCAAGCAAGACCCTCATTTCCATTTCCATTTTCTAGTTTGTTGTACCAAGTAAACTCCACACCAATAGCCAAAAGAATCTGCACAAGCCCGGGCTTGTTGGAGATGGCTATGCAGCCATTGTGGGACCTGGATGTGGGTCCCACAAGGTAATCCCTTGTGTCCTTATTTTCTAGTTTTCAATTTTGTGATTTATGTGATATTGTATGAATTTTGCATGAATTTGATTGCTAGCTGGTTAAGTGTTCGTTTAAGTGATTGATTATGCTCATTTAGGGCTTGTAAGCATGTTATAAGCTATTTCAGTTGGATTTGTGTAGATTTGGATAGGGTTGTTTTGATAAAAATCATTTTCAGAATTTTAAGGAGTGTTTAGATTAGGGTTTAAGTTGGGGTAATTGTTATCAATCTTGTCTAAAAACCTGTTTTACACACTCATTAGGTGGTCATTAGGTGATATATGTACTTGTTTTTCAGTTTGGTAAGGTTTAGAACAAATTTGCATGTTAAAAATTGAGAAGGATAGCTAAAAACAGTCAAGGTCCTTTTACTACCTGTTTTGAGAAATTTGTGCCATTCAATCTTGTTCAATGTTAGATATTGGTTCCTCCTAGGGTTTGTAATAGTTTATATGCTATTTGGTGGATTTGTGTGTAAGTTTTGAGCTTTCAAAATTCGTTTTTGTACAAGTTGAATCAGCAACTATTCATCAGATAACCTGCATGCTTAATCAGTCACTTTGTATGCCATTTTGTGCTTAATCTTGTGATAGATTTGTGTGTTTTTGTGATCTTATTGACTCCCTACACTCCACTGAGTGTAGGGGTGCCTTGTTTTCCAAAGATAAGCCCTCTAAAAGCTTTCCTAAGCTTATAAGGTCAACTGACCTAAATTTTACACTAGCAGTGGGAAAAAGGTTTCCCCTGCTAACACACAAGTTAGCACTGCTACACTACTGGACAAAGTCCTTGACAAGTCACTATCAGTTTTTAAGAAATTTTGTCTTTGGTGCTTGAAAATTGGAATTAGACTTTCAAAATAGTTTCATTATTTTTCTTATTGAATTTTGGATTTTTCCTGTTTAATTAGATTTTTTATTACTGTTCATTTACTATTTTTTACATTTAATAGCTATTTTAAATACTTTTTATTATACTATTTTTGGCATTTAGTGTAAAAAAGTGTTATTTTTCAGTTTTAACATTTTTCTTATATTTAGAAAAATAGATTAAGATTTTTAGTCAAAAAATTTATTTCACTGTTCACTTTTTAATTATTTTTTATAATTAATTTAGCTTAATTAGGGTTTTAATATTAATCTGTTTTGTCCTTTAGTGCAAAATTTTATGTTTTTCAAACTTTTTTATTTTTCTACTGTTCTTTAGAGTAATTTAGGATTTTTAAAATTGGTAAATTATTTTTAGCATTATTTTATTATTTTTTATAATTATTTTAGTTTAAAAATAGTTTTAAGTGTTTTAAAAATAGAAAAATAGTTTTTAAAATTTAGGAAAATTACTTTTTAGTCTTTTGATAATATAAGTAAGTTATTTGATCAATAAAATAATATTTTGGACATTTTGATTAATTATATTTAATTTTAGGGCTTTAATTAGCATTTAAAATTGAATATTTAATTAATAAAAGGTTTTAAAATATTTTTATTGGATTTTTATTCTTATTTATATTATTTTAGACTTAGTTTAGATTTTAATTAATTTTTAGGTTAAAATTTTTTAATTTGTAGCTTTTTACGGTTTTACGTGAACGCCTTTTTCGTTTTAGGTTAATCCGTCTTCGTAACCGTCATTCTCTTCTTACCCCATTTCTATTTTCTCTTTTTCTCAATATAATCACAAATCAAAATCAATTCATTACACAACGCACTAGCCTCCTCGAGAACGAACTCACTTCATTTTTGGGTCATAACTTGTGGTTTTCCTAAACTACTTGTTAATACTTACCCTAATTGCCTTGTTTTCCTAAACAAGTGTGATTTTACAACTATCATTTTGGCACCGCTGCCGGGGAGGCGTGTTGTGTTTTGATTTGGCATTGTTGTTTTTATATACTAACCATAATTAGTATTTGTATTAGTAGCACTCTACTAATACGTATTATCGGTTTTTGATTTTTGTGTGAATACTATTAATATATTGTATACGTAGAACAATAAATTCACAAGTACTCCAAATACGTGAGAAATCACAACCTTGACTTGGGAGGTCATTACCCAATCATTGTATTCGAATCTCAAACCAAAGAAAAAAGGCAAAAATAGATAAATACTTTCGTGAAGCTCGATTTTGAAAAATACAAACTATAAGGTGGGTATAAGGCGGTTGTATTTCACGACCTAAAGGAAAAAGGCTCTTAAGTGCTTCGCGCCGCCTCGTTTCCTCTGCTTGCTTGTGCGTATTTTGAGATTGAAAGCTAATCGAGGGTTTTGTCGCCCAAAGTATTACTAAGTATCATATATATTTTCTTGGTTTCATTGATTAAACCCTCTTGAACATTTTGGTGTTCCACCAACGTTCTAAAGTCATCGAAGGCGTTCACTTCACGTGATCGTTTTCATTCCTTGAGGCTTCTTTAATCGAGAGATTTGATTAAGGAGGAGATTTGTAGATTTGTGTCTACTTAATACATTCACCAAGATCCAAAAAGGTTAATACAATCAAAAACCACAAAAAAATTGAAAAAATACAAAACACCAAAAAGAATCTTCTTTGCTCGTCCCCTCGTTGTACGTGACGTTTATGCTAACTCGTAATCAAGCAAGACGCGCACGTAAACGAAAGAACAAAACTCCCACTCCAAATCATTCTAGTGAGGAGTCTCCTATTGACGAACCCATTGTAAGAGAAGCACCAACCATGGCGAATCGAACTATGATGGAGTTACTTCAAGCAACCACCGAGGGTTATGGAGAGGCTATTGTGATTCCCGCTATCCTTGCGGAGAATTTTGAGGTGAAAACGGGTTTGTTGTCGATGATCCAAAACAACAAATTCCGTGGTGATGAGAAGGACAATCCCCACAACCATATCCGCCAATTCAATCGTCTTACCGCTACTTGCAAATTTAAGGATGTCTCGAATGACTCGATTAAGATGATGCTTTTTTCGTATTCCTTAGCGGGGCCCGCTAAAATTTGGTTAGAGAAAGAGCCACCCAATTCTATAATGACGTGGAAGGATCTCGTTTCAAAATTTGTGAACCAATTTTTTCCGCCCTCTAAGACTACGCATTTGAAAAACGAGATTTCAAAGTTTTCACAAGAATCAAATGAAAGTTTTTCAACGGCTTGGAATAGGTTTAAGGAGATGTTACATGAATGTCCTCATCACGGTTTTTCCGACTTGCATCAAATTGACACGTTTTACAATGGACTTAATGATCATGAAAGAGATTATTTAAATGCCGCCGTGGGTGGTAATTTTTTGTGTAAAACGGTTGAGGAAGCTTTGGTGATAATTGAAAATAGGTCTAAGGTTTATAGCCCTCGTAACACACCGAGTGTTGCCAAATCGGGTTCATCATCGTCACCATCGTCTCGTAGCATTAATGCCTTACAAGATGAGGCAAATGAGGAGAATCGGTTTTTTCGATAGGTTTTCGACTCTTATGTCCCATTGGAAAGCTCAAGAAGCTTCAAATTCCGCTTCGGTTAAAGCGGTTGCTAAGAGTTGTTTGTCGTGTGGTGGAGCTCATGATCTTTTCGAGTGCATTACCGCGGATGGTAATACTTCGAGTGCTTATGTAGCCACGGGAACTTATAACCAAAACGGTCAAGGTTCCCGCCAAAATCAAGCTCCACCAAATCAAAATGCTAATAACTATCGAAACAACAACCAAGGTGGTAATTATCAAGGAAATCAACGTAATTACAACAAGGGTAATTATCAAAGTGGAAATGGGCAAATTTCGAACCAAAACCAAAACCGTGATTTTCAAACTACCACTCAAGGTTTTCAAAATGATCACACCAAAAATCTTCAAGGAGAATTTTTGAATTATGCTAAGGCAAACGATGCTAAGTTTGACAATATGCAACGTGAAATGGTTAGCTTAAGATCCGAGTTGAAAAACGAGCTTAAAAACGAACTTGCTAATGAACTTAAAATTCATGCTAATGAAATGGAAGGAAATGTTCAACGACTCCAACAAAATCAACAAAAAATGGAGCAAGGTCAACATGAGATTAAGCAAGAGTTGTTAAAAGCGGATGCTAGGCAATCTAAGTTTGAAGACCGAATGGGAAAAATGTTTGAAGCTATCATGTGTAAACCTTCTTCTTCGAGTAGTCTTCCTAGTGATACCATCGTGAACCCGAAAGGAGAGATGAAAGTAATTACCACACGTAGTGTTAAGACACTTAAAGAACCGACTCCTCAACCAATTACTCCAACGGTGGAGGAAATTGAGGAAGAACCCGAGGTGGTGGTCGAAAAGGAGCATATCTCAAGCCCACAAAGTACCGCTCATGCCACACCTACGGTTGACCCATTACCAACATTGGAACCCAAGATTCCAAATGCTATGCCTATGCCCCAACCCACACCACCTTTGCCCTATCCATCGAGACTTAGGAAGGAGAAACGTCAAGAGCGCGACAATTATCAATTTGAGCTTTTTATGAAAATGTTTCGTGATTTACACCTTAATGTGAGTTTCGCCGACGCTTTGGTCATGATGCCTCGATTTGCCGCTAACTTTAAGAGTATGTTGAACAACAAGGAGAAAATGCACCAATTGTCTAGTTGTTCGTCGGTTTATCTTAATCGCATACCTCAAAAAGTCGGTGATCCAGGTAAATTTTTGATCCCTTGTGCAATCCAAGATATGGAAGAATGCTATGCCTTGGCCGATCTTGGTGCTAGCATTAACTTGATGCCACTTTCAATTTTCGAGTCGCTCAATCTTCCTAATCTTACTCCTTCACTAATGTCTATCGAGTTGGCCGACCATTCCACGATTCGTGCATGTGGATTGGTGGAAGAAGTTTTTGTGAAAGTGGGGAAGTTCTACTATCCCGTAGACTTTATCGTTGTCGATATCCCCACGGATCCTCAAGTTCCTCTCATTTTAGGTCGTTCGTTTTTAGACACGTCTATGGCTTTGATCGATGTTCATGCTAGAAAGATCACCTTACGTTTCAATGACGAGGAACTTGTTATAAACGCAACTCAAAATTCTCAACTTTCTCATGTTTATTCCGTTGCTACCATAAACTCGTTGATATGATCGACGTTGTTGATGCAAAAGTTGGTTGATCCTTGCTAGACCCGAATTAGGCTTAATTCGGGTTGGCTGGGCTTCGGCTCCTGCACCAAGTGAATTGTTTGGTTGGGATCCTGCACACTAAACAACACGCGTTAGGCTTACCGTGGGAATGTTTCCCACGATTAGACTCCGGCGTGAGAGTAAGTAATCGATTTAGGGTTTGTGTGAGTTTAGAGTACAAGTCGTAATACCTTTGTGAAACCCTTGAGGGTTCCTTTTATAGACAGTGAAACCCTAATGGGCTTCCACTGATACTTCGGCCCCAAGGAAGAGATAATCACCAGGTTTTAGAATGATTGTTATCTTCTAATCTTGGTAGTGAATATCCTCTCTTATTGGGATAAAGATATTCCTAGACAGAATATTATTCTGTCTTACCCTATGTCGGCCATGTCGGCCGCACCGGGCCGTGGGCCGCACACATGTGTGCGGTTACTGTTCATTCAAGCCCATAAGCCTAAATGACATTATTCCACCCATCTGTGACGGGCCGGTTACGGGTAGTACCCATGGGCCGTGTCCACGACCCGGTTGGGGACTATACGTCATCATGTCCCCCAGTCTAGTTGTTACAACCGTAGGTGGAACCTCTAGACTACAAAGATGCTCCCCGGACGTACCAAGGAAACCAAAAGAAATGACAAATTGTCCAAGAATTTATATTGGCCGCACGTGGCAACCTTGCTTAAGAAGGTATCTCATCAATATCTCAGCCGCATATAGCAACCGAGACAAATGAAATATATCATTAAATGTCAAGTCTTACGTAAGAGCCACATAATCCGACATGAACAACTGTTCATCTGACTTGTTTGACTGACAAAAGTGCAGACAGTCAGAGCCTTGAGCAGTGCAAACGTTTGAATCAGATATGACCCGTGGGTCCCACCTGACGTTTCACTTGCCACTTTCCCCCTAGCCACACGATTAAGAATAGTGGCAGACACGTGTCACACATCCAACAGGTTGTGACCCATGAGGCAACCCTATAAATAAGCCACCCCCACGGCTGTATGAAACACACAGTTCACAACCTCCATTTCTGCCATTAAAGCTTTCCTCTTAGCTTGAACCAAATACGCACGGATCCCTTCACACGCAGGTTAGAACACCACGTCCTTACACTCTTTATTAGTAATGGCTCATAGAAACAGCCGTACCATTGGATCCGTGCTGAATGTCATGACCCAAGACCAATTAAACCATTTTTGTACAAATTATTTCATCCCTACCAACCTACACCCCTCACATCCTGGCGCCGGAGACCTCATAACTGAGGCTCCAGCGGGTAAGATAGGCCTGTATACTCGCCGTTTTGACGCGGCTAATTACCGCATCCCTTTCACCCACTTTCTTGTAGATCTGCTAGGATATTATGATGTACACATTAGTCAGCTCCACTGCATAGGTGCCTGTAAAATTAGCCAATTCGAGATCCTCTGCCGTGCTAGGAGAATCCCCCCAACTGTAGAATTATTCCGTCTCTTTTACGTTCCCAACATAGTAAACGGTTGGGTATCTTTCAAAAAACGAGCCTCCAACAGTCCCCAATCGCACAACAAACCCATGGATTCATTGAAAAATTGGTATGATCACTACTTTTTCATTGACACAGTGGTATGGCCGGGCGATTATATCATTAGAACTAGGATCCCTCACGACCCCAAGCCGCACACAAGTACATACAACCCCCGCCACTCCCAAGAGTTAGATTTGAATAGGACTGGGTTCCATAGAAACCTTCCCGAGTCATTCCTATGCCTGCTAGGGATTAGTCGCAATTACTTTGGTCCTTCCAATAGGTATCCCGTTTTTTGGAGAAGGCAGGGCGAAGGTAGGCTAATCATCCGTACGCCAAAAGAAATGTATACATGTATTTGATTAATAACTAACATATTTTGTTTTGTGCTGGACATAAATGAACTTTTTTGGACTGTTGCGCCAGGGCGATCCGAAGCTTGTGTCGGAAGGTCTCCGTCCGCTCCGCGAAAATGAACAACCCCTTCTTGAGCACACCCGACCCGTGACGGTTGCTTTGGAAGCCGTGCCTGATCCCCATTCTGACGAGGAGCATGGAGACAACGGCGATGGTGACAATCAGATGAATGAAGGAGGAGCCGGGCCCTCCTCACCACATAGGGAACAACAGGGGGACAATATTGAACGAACCACCTCCAGCATTCGCCGACTGATGGGCGATGATGATGATGAAGTACAACAACATGTCAACCTGGAAGAAGAGGAGGAAGAAGAAGCCGAGGAGGAGATCGATGAAGTACTAACGCAGCCCGTCGCCAGGCGTACCCGGAAAAGAGGCAACCGTGCGAGAGGGACTGCCTCAGTCGAGATTGGCGAACACAATGCTCCTCCCAAGAGACTTCGAGAAGACCACCCCTTGTATCAATCGGTCGGGAGTGCTACCCAGGGTTCCGAGGCTAACCGGGCCGCTCGTGTCGATCCCGTTACTCAGATTGATCCAACCGCCTCCGAATTAGCAGGAAACAATATGTAAGACCCCATCTTAATATGTAAGAATGACAAGTTTCCTTGCGAGCAATACTTAAGGTATTTCGTAATACTTGTTTTACAGGGACAACCAGACTGGTGCCGCGCCTCCTTCTGACACCCAAGTTGATAAGGGGAAAGGAAAAGCAATGGAAGAAAACCCCACGGCCCGCACAAGGTCCGGCCCTGTATTTGAAGACGGTTCACCCATAGCCTCCCAAGACTTCCCCATGTCCGGCGCCCCTCAACCATTCAACCCAGTATGGAATATTACCACGACGTCACGACTGAGGAACGCTGATGAGTGCTGGGAGTACCTCAACAACTGCATACCACCAAGCTTGGTGCAAGAGGTAAACTCGCTCAGTCATGCGGACTTGGCGGATGAGTACAATGGCACTCTGGTACACCAAATGGCGATGGGAACCTCGATGAGGGTTAGGTTTGAAGCCGCACTTGGGCATGTTGACTCCCTCAAGAGGAAATTTGGACGGAGGGAGAAAATGATTGAAGATAATGAAGCTCAGATTGCCGACCTCCAATCCCAACTGGTAAATGCCGAGGCGACCATTAAAAAACAGTCAGCCCGCGCGAGTGAATACGACCAGCAAGTATCCAACCTTGAGTCACAACTAGATGCTGCAACCACCAAGGTACATATCCGTGCCGCACCACCCATATTACAAAAGGAATGTGCTAACACTTTTTTATCCTTATAGGTAGCCACGGCGGAAGCTTCTGCCCACTCGTACTCCAGCCAAGTAGATGTGCTTAACCAGAAACTAGAGGACGCGCACCTGGCCGTCCGAAACATGGAAAGAGTACAAACGGACCTTGCTGATGAGAGGGCGGTCATCCAAGAACTGAAAGAGGCATTTGCCCAAAAAGAGTTGATGATTGATGCCCTCATTGCTGAGCGTGACAATGTGTTATGCCCCCAACTGCTAACAGCCATTGCCGGCCGTAGGTGGATGGTTGGGCATGGAGCACGCCTGGCCGTCATGAAGGTGCTAGAGGCCCCAGACTTTGTGCAACAATTCGCCAACCTTGTGTCTGATGGTATTGATCACGGACGGCACGAGGGAATGGTCGAGGCCGCCGAGCTGATCACGAAGGGGAAGGACGTTACCAACCATGCCTTTTTTAAACCTGAAGCTGCTAGCAAAATGACTGCCTCGATGGCCGCTATGCAAAATCTGCACTATCCATTTTTGGATGAGCTGGAGGCCACCAAAGATGCGCCAAATATTGAAATTATGGAAAAGCTTAGTCTTAGCGCGTCTTCCAGTGCTTCCTTTACTCCGTCCCCCAGCCACCTGACACTCCCCATATACGAGGACGTCACCAGAATCGTGCTTGGCGAAGAACCCTTAAGTGTGGCGCTGGAGAGGACTGCGGCTCAAGCCCAGAAGCGGAGAGAAAATGATGAATGGCTATCATGTCTGGTCGAAGAGCAAGTAGAAATGGGTAAGTTTTTCCCCGCTATATAGGATGCTCCTATTTATGATCCCTCTCAGACACCTTTGGTTTGTAACCCCTTGAATATTTATTGTTCCTATTCGTCCGTGCATGTACACGGCTAACAACATTTGTGTTTTTTATATAAGTCCGTGAGTGACCACGGCAATTTTGATATTTTGGAAACTTGTGTATTTTTACTTGTGTTTAAATATTGTAGCACAATACTGCATGATATATCACGTCTTACACACAAAGAAAGAAAATACATACAAGTCTATAATTTACTAGACATGCGACGTGCGTCTTTGCTATGCGGAGGACCGTGTGGCTACAGCATATGAAACTTACCCCAACGTCTTGTGAGTAAGGTGCCTAGTAAGGACACATGGTCCGTGCGGCTGGGGTTGCATCCCTCTTACGCGGCAAGTTGAATTAGTAGGTTCACTTAATCCTCTTACCCCGCCTGGAGGCGTATAGTACATGTACAGTAATTGTGGAAGAATGCATATGAATAAAACATAACATATTATAATATAAGTAAGATTCATACAACTAACAAAAACTCTAAAAAATGATTTGCACGAAACAAGCCGTGGAGCTAGCTAGGCACCACGGCGTTTTATTAGAACGTTTACACTTTTGTTTGAACAATAATGACAAGTCCTAAAAAACAAGAAAAGAATCTAAACAAACATAATAAAAACAAAACAGATAAAACCGCATGGTTCTTTATTAAGACCGCATATAGCGAAGTACCCATGCGGAAGCCGTAGCTTTCAGAGATGGCACCTTTTGAGATTGGAAATATTCCATGTGCGCTCTAGGTCGCGGCCATCCATGTCACGTAGCTTGTACGCGCCTCGCCCCAAGGCTTCAGTGACTTCATACGGTCCTTCCCACTTGGGGCCCAGCTTTCCTGTGTTCTCCGCTCGACTTGCTTCGTTGGCACGATAGACGTAGTCTCCCGGCCGAAAGGAAACACCTTTGACCTTGGCGTCATAATAAGCCTTCATCTTAGCCTTGGACTTAGCCTCATTGATGGCTGCTATTTCCCTTTTTTCTTCCAACAAATCCAGGTTTATTCGCAACTGTTCGTCGTTCGCGACGACGTTAACCTCCGCTGTGCGGATGGTAGGCATTCCTATTTCTGCTGGAATAACAGCTTCAGTTCCGTAGGCCAATGCAAATAGAGTATCCCCGTTGGCTGTTTTGATCATAGTTCTATGCGCCCATAGCACATGTGATAACTCATCGACCCATTTGCCACTTCGTTCATCCAGACGCGCCTTGATGCCATTCCCCAAGCTTCTATTTGCTCGTTCGACGAGGCCGTTTGTTTGTGGATGCTTAACAGATGCGAAACGCCGTTTGATGTTCAATGATGCACACCAATCTTTGAATGGGTTGTCCGTGAACTGCTTGCCGTTGTCCGAGATGATTTATCCTGGTAGACCAAATCGGCACACAATGTGTTCCCACACAAACTTCTTGACCTGCTTACCTGTGATAGACTTGACTGCATTGGCTTCTATCCATCATGTGAAGTAGTCCATTGCAACAATCAAGAATTTAACCCCCCCCCCCCCCCCCCGCAGCTACAGGAAATGGTCCTGCAATGTCAATTCCCCACTTATAAAATGGCCATGGGGACGTGATAGGTGTAAGCTCCTGCTGCGGGTGTCGCGGTACTGGCCTATGCACTTGGCAATCATTGCACTTGCGAATCATATCGCGCGCGTCTCTGTGCATGGTGGGCCAATAATAACCTATCTGTAAGGCTCTAGCTACCACGGATCGTGGGCCTGCATGCATGCCACACAACCCTTCGTGTATGTCACTGATGACGTAAGCTGCCTGGCGTGGTCCAACACACCGCAGCCACGGCTGCAAGAAAGAACGCTTGTAAAGGATGCCTTCTCGAAATTCAAAATGTTGCGACTTCCTTTTAATGCGCCTTGCTGCTTTTTCCTCGTCTGGAAGGGTTTCATTAGTCAAATAGTTGATGATTGGGGTCATCCACGTAGGTCCCTCCTCCTCAACTATAGCGGCTACCTCCCCTTCCGTTATAGATTTCTCCTTGAGTATTTCCACCAAAACTTGTTTAGACAAGTGAGCGAAGCTCGTGGATGCGATCTTGCTAAGAGCGTCCGCTTTCTTGTTCTCGCCCCTTGGCACCTGCTTGATGGAAAACTTACTGAAAGTCGCGATTAACGACTTGACTTTTTCCAAGTACCTGACCATGTTGTCCTCCTTAGCCCCATACCCCCCTAGAATATGGTTCGCGACAAGCCGTGAGTCCACGTAGGCCTCAAGGTTGCGGACTCCCATTCTAGCGGTGATTTTTAAACCCGCAATTAATGCTTCATATTCCGCTTCGTTGTTGGTGGCCGTGAACTCAAAACGGAGGGCGTACGTGAATTCCATTCCTTCTGGATTAGTGAGGATGAGACCCGCCCCGGACCCGTCTGTACACGAGGATCCATCCGTGAATAGCACCCAAGGTTCCGTTGGGGTCTCGTCTTGCTTAATAATTGGTCCTTCCTCATCCGGCTTTTCGATCAGGAAATCTGCCAAGATCTGGCCTTTAACAGCCGTCCTTGGTCTGTAAGATATATTATGCCCCCCCAATAGGATGCTCCATTTTTCTAGCCTCCCTGCCACGTCCGGTCTAGAAATAACCTGCTTGATTGGTTGATCCGTAATAACCACAATTGGGTGCGCCTGAAAGTACCGGCGCAACCGCTTTGTAGCAAACACTAGTGCTAACACCAATTTTTCCATGGAGGAATAATTCAACTCCGCCCCTTGTAGTGTTCTACTTATAAAGTAGACCGGAGTTTGTATTGTATCTCTATCCGTCATAAGTACCGCGCTTATTGCGCCATGAGTAGCTGAGAGATACATAATGAGTTCCTCCTTTGGCCGGGGAGCTACTAGCATAGGGAGAGATGCGAGATGCTGCTTGAGCTGGCCGAAAGCTTCCTCGGCTTCCTTCGTCCAGCGGAAGTCTCCCTTCTTAATACACTTCTTGAGTGTCTTAAATAGAGGTAATGACTTCTCTGCGGATTTAGATAGGAATCTATTCAGCCCGGCTAACTTCCCATTCAGGGACTGCACCTCCTTCCGTGTCTGAGGGGACGGTAGTCGTATCACTGCATCCGTCTTCTCTGGACAAGGTTTGATGCCATTTGGGTTAATCAAATATCCCAGGAATATTCCCTCAGTTGCTCCAAACGTACATTTCTTTGGATTTAACTTCATGTTAATCTTTCTCAGCGTGTCGAATGTCTCTTGGACATCCCGGAGAAGTGCCTCCTCCGTGTGACTTTTTATCACCAAGTCATCAACATAGACTTCCAGGTTGCGTCCTATTTGTGATTCAAAAGCTTTATCCACCAACCGCTGATATGTAGCGCCGGCGTTCTTCAGTCCAAACGGCATTTTCGTATAGCAATATACGCCCTGGCTTGTATGGAACGCCGTTTTTTCTGCATCCTCCTCCGCCATCTGGATTTGGTGATACCCTTTATATGCATCCAAGAAGCATTTGAAAGGATATCCACACAAGGACTCTACCTTCCAGCCGATTTCTGGTAACGGGTAACAGTCCTGTGGGCAGGCCTTGTTTAGATCCGTGAAATCCACACACATGCGCCAACTTCCGTCATGTTTCTTGACCATGACCGGATTAGATAGCCACTCGTGGTAGTATACCTCGCGCATGATGCCTGCGTCCACTAGTTTTCGTACTTCCTCCAGTATCACTTGGCTGCGCTCGGGCGCCTGGCCGCGCTTCTTTTGCTTAACGGGTTGGTACCCTTGGCGGATCTGGAGCTTATGCTCTGCTATCGCGCGCGGGACGCCTGTCATATGCTTTGGCTCCCATGCGAATATATCTAGGTTTGCACTTAAGAGAGAGCACATGGCCCTTTTGCCGCTATCCGAGAGCGCCCCTCCTATGGATACCTCCTGTTCCGGATAGTCAGGGTGAATTGCTACCTTCCAGTTGGGAGGTGGTGATCTGTCCTTGGGTGGGACAGGTGGAGCCGATGTTGTCACGGTATGACACTCGGATGTTGGTATGACTGTGTTGTAAATAGTAACGATTCCCCCCTCAACGGGGAATTTGATCATTCCATGTGCCGTAGAGGGTACTGCCCGGATAGCCAAAATGCCTGGTCTGCCTATGATCCCATTATACGGAGAGTGTGAGCGTATCACCATGAAGTTCATCCATGTCGTAGTGGAGTGTTCCTCATTCCCAATGGTGACAAGCAAACGCAATTGCCCTATCGGCCAGATAGTGTCTCCACTAAAGCCAGTAAGCGGCGACGTGGCCGGTACTAATTGGCTTCTTATTCCTGGGCATAACTGCACAAAACAGTGTTCATACAATACCTCTGCTGACGATCCTCCATCCACATACATGCGACGAACGTTGTGTGTTCCAATGCTTATCTCAATAGTGAGGGGCGCATCAATCACATCGCTTGCTGTGATGGGAGGGAATGAGATTTCCCTGCCGCGTGAAAATTTTTGGCCAACTTTCTGCCTCGTGCGGCGCTGTCTGGATTGGATCATGTATATGGTCGAAGGCTTGTCCTTTTGGGGATCCTTCTTATCATACTTCTTGTTGTTGTCTTTTCCGTCCTTCCAATCCTTAACTAGGTGCTTGAGTTTGCCTGATTTGATCAGCGACTCAATATGCTTCTTGAGCTGGATACACTCCTCCGTGCCGTGTCCTTTGTCATTATGCAACTCGCAGAAGCGACTTCCTTGCCGACGTTCCGAGGGAGTGGTCATTGGGGGAGGCCTTGGAAAGTTCGCCCCTTCAGTCAGCAAGATCTCCCGGTAGGACATCTTTAGGGGGGTGAACTTATCGTCCGACCGTCCGCCTTTGCTTTGGCTCTTATAGTCTGAGCCCTTGTTATTGTTCTGATTACCTTGACCGCCCGACTGTCTCCGGGACTTGTCATTTGACCGGTACCCATTTCCTCGGGATGGGTAGGCCGCGGCAACAGCTGTTTCTCCCTCTATTAAATTTCTGACCCTTTCCATGAGGTCATCATATCTCTCTGGACGCTTGTCATTGAGGCGCCTGATCAGTTCTCTGTCTGTTATGGCGTGCATGTAGTCAGAGATTTTCAGGAGCTCTGGCATGGTTCTTGTGCGTGTGCACTCATCATTGAAGTGCTCAGTGAAGGCTTCTGTGGACTCCCCGGGCCGTTGCTTGACGGTTGCCAATGAGACCGGATCCCTATTATACTTCTTCCTTTGAGTATAATTGTTCTCAAACGCAGTGCGTAGTTCCGTGAAACTATCAATGCTCCGTGGGGGGAGTGCCTCGAACCAGTCACGGGCGTTTCCAATCAAGGTCGAATTGAACATTTGGCACCATATGGGCATGGGCCATCGCTCAATTTTAGCCTGCGTATCGAATATTTTGAGGTGATCCACAGGATCACCGGACCCATCATAAGTCTTGATACACGCCGGCATGCGATGTTTGGTGTCCTCAGAATAGTTCCGTATATGGAGGGTGAACGGGTCTTCCCTGGGATCCGCCCATGGCCGAGTGAGCCTAGGGTCATCCCATGGTTCACACCATGGACGCGGGAGATCCTCTGCTTCCGTATCTCGATAGTAGGGGCCACCATAATACTCCTCATTGTTTGGTGGTGGAGGGGTGCGCCTAGGCCGGCGGCGCTTAGGCGGATGGTCATCTGAGTCCTCCCCAGACGGATCTGGGGACGGCGGTGGTGCCCCATCTTTTGAATAGGGACCACTTTTTTGAGACGAACCAGGAGCCTTTCTCCCAGTGTTCATTTTGTCCCACACACTCGTGCGACGTGCGGTTCTGGCCAGCTCTCGATCTGGCCGTTCGGGTGAACCATCCGACCTTTCTCCTTCTCGCGATTGCACTAGTTCCTGTACGAGGCGATCCCCTATGCGTTCAAACACATTCCGGGGTTGAGGAATTTCCTCGAAGGTGCCCTGTTCCTGAGGTCGAGCTCTCCTTTTTCTCTGAATTTGGGAGGAGGTGATTGGTCCGGTGTCGCCAAAGTTGAGTCTGGATTGGAGGTTCCTCCCCAGATTCAACCTCGATGCGATTCCCGGGACGATCCTATAGAAGTTCTGCGTGAGTACTCGAGTAAGATCCTCCTCGCTGAGTGGTAGGGCCTCTACCTCTTCCTCTACCGATGGCCTGCGCGGCTCCTTGTTAGGAGGGTTGGGCGCACTCCCTGGGTCCGGATTGTCCAGGGTTGAGGTAGGTGGGGGCGTTGTGGAGATCGTGCTTGTTACCCCCAAGGGCTGAAAGCCGCTGCGATTGCCCGATCCTCCTGCAGGGCGGCTAGGTGATTGGGTGGGGATGAGTATCCCTTCCCCTTGGGACTTCCGATTTCCAGGATTCACATTCCTGGGATTGGCTTGCTGATGCCCTTTCGTCATTGGAATTTGAGATGAGGTTTTGTTCTAGCTTAGTGTTATGGGTCCCACGGATGGCGCCAACTTGTTGATGCAAAAGTTGGTTGATCCTTGCTAGACCCGAATTAGGCTTAATTCGGGTTGGCTGGGCTTCGGCTCCTGCACCAAGTGAATTGTTTGGTTGGGATCCTGCACACTAAACAACACGCGTTAGGCTTACCGTGGGAATGTTTCCCACGATTAGACTCTGGCGTGAGAGTAAGTAATCGATTTAGGGTTTGTGTGAGTTTAGAGTACAAGTCGTAATACCTTTGTGAAACCCTTGAGGGTTCCTTTTATAGGCAGTGAAACCCTAATGGGCTTCCACTGATACTTCGGCCCCAAGGAAGAGATAATCACCAGGTTTTAGAATGATTGTTATCTTCTAATCTTGGTAGTGAATATCCTCTCTTATTGGGATAAAGATATTCCTAGACAAAATATTATTCTGTCTTACCCTATGTCGGCCTTGTCGGTCGCACCGGGCCGTGGGCCGCACACATGTGTGCGGTTACTGTTCATTCAAGCCCATAAGCCTAAATGACATTATTCCACCCATCTGTGACGGGCCGGTTACGGGTAGTACCCATGGGCCGTGTCCACGACCCGGCTGGGGACTATACGTCATCAGACGTGGTTTGCGAGGAATTTTCACAAGAAGTTCTAGGATTTGGTGATGAAGAAACTAGTGGCAATCCCACTATGTTAGATCCAATTCTTGATAATTCGACATCAACCTTCACTCCATTTGAAGGCGGTGGTTTAACGTTGGAAGAATTTAATGTTCCACGTACTTGTGACGAAGACCTCGACAACGATGAGGACTTCTCGATTATCAAAGATTTTCTTAACGATTTCCCATTTCCTCCACCCGAGGAGGTTATGAGTACCGAGCCTAAATCTTCACTTGAGGAACCACCTATCCTCGAGTTGAAAGATTTACCTCCTTACCTCGTATATGTCTATTTGGAGGAGGACGACAAGTTGCCGGTTATTATTGCGAAAGAACTTTCGAATGATGAAAAAACCGCACTTGTCAATGTTCTAAAGGATCACAAAGGGGAAATTGCGTGGAAGTTATCCGACATTAAGGGAATCGATCCCAAGTTTTGTACTCAAAAAATATTAATGGAGGAGGATTACAAGCCCGCAATCCAATGTCAAAGGAGGGTGAACCCTAAAATTCACGACGTCATCAAAAAGGAGGTCCTTAAACTCCTTGACGCGGGAATGATTTACCCTATTTCCGATAGCCCTTGGGTGAGTCCTATTCATTGTGTCCCTAAAAAGGGAGGGATGACCGTTGTGCCAAACGATGCCAACGAGTTGATTCCCACTAGACTCGTGACCGGATGGAGAGTGTGAATTGACTATCGAAAGTTGAATGAAGCCACTCGAAAAGACCATTTTCCCTTGCCCTTCATGGACCAAATGTTGGAGCGTCTTGCGGGAAACGATTTCTATTGCTTTTTAGATGGTTTTTCCGGTTACTTCCAAATTCCCATCGATCCTCGTGATCAAGAAAAAACTACGTTTACGTGTCCATATGGAACGTTTGCCTATCGTAGAATGCCATTCGGACTTTGCAATGCACCGGGAACCTTTCAAAGGTGCATGATGGCTATTTTTCATGACATGATCGAGAAGACGATGGATGTCTTCATGGATGACTTTTCCGTGTTTGGTAATTCGTTCACTTCGTGTTTGTCGAACCTTGAGAGAATGTTAAAACGTTGTGAGGAAACCAACCTTGTGCTCAATTGGGAAAAATGTCATTTTATGGTTAAGAGTGGAATCGTCTTAGGGCACAAGGTCTCGAAAGCGGGGATTGAGGTAGATCAAGCTAAGGTAGACGTCATCGCCAAATTACCTCATCCCAAAACCGTTAAGGGAGTTAGGAGTTTACTAGGCCACGCGGGCTTTTATCGTCGATTCATCAAGGATTTTTCAAAGATTTCTCGACCCATTACACATCTTCTTGAAAAAGAGGCACGTTTTGTCTTTGACGAAGATTGTGTACGAGCCTTTGAAATCCTTAAGAGGAAACTTACCGAAGCTCCCATTCTTGTTGCTCCCAATTGGAACCTTCCCTTTGAGCTCATGTGTGATGCTAGTGATTACGCTATTGGGGCCGTTTTGGGGCAACGTCATGATAAGCACTTCTTGCCTATTCACTATGCTAGCAAGACGATGACCGAGGCTCAACTAAAATACACTACAACGGAGAAGGAGTTCCTTGCCGTGGTGTATGCATTTGAGAAGTTCCGACCTTACCTCGTCTTAGCTAAATGCATAGTGTATACGGACCATTCGGCTATCAAATATCTCATGGCAAAGCAAGATGCTAAGCCTAGATTACTTCGTTGGATTCTCCTCCTTCAAGAATTTGATCACACCATCGTTGACAAAAAAGGAGCCGAGAATCTAGCGGCCGATCATCTTTCTCGTTTGGAAGATCCTCACCAAAGTGTTTACGAGCCCAAGCAAATCACCGAAACATTTCCGCTCGAGACACTTGGTGTAGTGAATTCTAAGCTTGATTCTTCCACCCCATGGTTTGCGGATTTTGCAAATTACCATGCAGGTAACTTCATCATTAAAGGTATGACGACTCAAGAAAAACGAAAATTCTTTCGTGACGTCAAGTTCTACTTTTGGAACGACCCTTACTTGTTTCGAACTTGTGCGGATCAAATCATCCGACGTTGTGTATTTGGTACCGAAGCTTCTAACATCCTTAGAGCTTGTCACGAGGGACCCACGGGTGGTCACCACAGTGCTAATCTCACGGCTAAAAAGGTGTTTGATGTCGGCTTCTTTTGGCCTACTATTTACCGAGATGCACAAGATCTTGTGAAGTCATGTGATTCATGCCAACGACAAGGAAAAGCCTCACAAAAAGATGAAATGCCACAAAATATCATCCAAGTGTGTGAGATCTTTGACGTTTGGGGTATAGACTTTATGGGGCCGTTCCCATCATCTCGTGGTAAAAAAAAAAAAGTACATTCTCGTTGCGGTTGACTACCTATCTAAGTGGGTGGAGGCCAAAGCCTTGCCCACCAATGATGCTCGTGTGGTAGTTAAGTTCTTGAAAAGCTTGTTTTCTCGGTTTGGAACCCCTCATGCGATCATAAGCGATCATGGAACCCATTTTTGTAACGACCAATTCGAAAGGGTCCTAAGGAAATATGGGGTTACACATCGGCTTTCTACGGCTTATCACCCACAAACGAGTGGGCAAATCGAGGTTTCAAACCGAGCGTTGAAGAGGATCTTGGAGAGATCCGTTGGGGAAAACCGACAATCATGGTCGGATAAGTTGGACGATGCTTTATGGGCCTTTAGGACCGCTCATAAGACACCCATTGGGTGTACTCCCTGTAAGCTTGTGTATGGAAAGAATTGTCATTTGCCTATCAAATTAGAACACAAGGCTTATTGGGCCCTAAAGCATTGTAATGATGATATGGAGACCGCGGGAAAACACCGGAAAATGCAATTGAATGAATTAGATGAATTGAGAGACATTGCTTATGAAAATTCATTGATTTATAAGGAAAAAACTAAAAAGTTGCATGATTCTAAAATTAAAAACCGGGTTTTTAACATTGGGGATCAAATTTTGCTTTTTAATTCAAGATTAAAAATCTTTTCCGGTAAGTTGAAATCCCGTTTCCATGCTAGATTAGGCATTCGACTACGTCTCTAGTATGGGGGTGTTTGCACCCATAGACTCGAAACATTGAGGACAATGTTTAACTTTAGTATGGGGGGTGAATAGATACTTGCCTTGCCAAACCTTCACGCTTTCCAAAGTTTATCTTTTTGTTATCGTTTTGTTGCAAAATAAGGCTAAAAATGGCCAAATTTTAAAAATTTTCTCATGTTTTATAAGTGTTTGAAGACACGAATGTAGATTTTCCGATGGCGAGAATAAGAGTAATTTTTGACTCGACCGTGCATGTTGAGCACTTAGCTTTGATTCCTTAACTTCACATTAGGCTAAGTCTCTTAAATGAGGACGAGAAATGATAGAGTTAATTATAAGTTACTATGCTAAACGTAGAGTACTCATATTCTTTCAAAAACTCATGTGTTCTCGTTGTTTGCTTATTCTCCCTTCGCATGTAAATATTTTTTGCTTAATAAATATTGACTTAGCGGTTTAGTTAGGATTGTTGGGTTTCTAGTCTTTTCTAGTAGCTTCCGTGTAATTAAATTGGGAAGACATTAAGGTATCGCCAGCGTCACGGTTTTGAAGTATTGGCACCCTAATAATCGAAAGCTTCACCCAATAATAAGATTTCAAGTGCTCACCTAAATCAAGCAAACAATTTGAAGCCCCACAAGGCCGAGAAATCTATGCAAAATTGAAAGTGAATCAAGCCTTAATCTTCGAAGCTTTAAAGATCCAAAATTTGCCTTAGCATGAGGATATACGTCTTTGGCTAATAAAACCACCGATGAGGCGGATAATAAAAGGCAAGGCAAGACCGAAGTCATAATAAAAGCTTCATGGCGAAGTTGAATAAAAGATGGAGGTAAACCAAAGATAATAAGGCCCTTCCGTTAGGGGGCGTATAAAAGTCTTGGTAATAAGTCTCTTGTTCAAAACCGTTATAAAACCGTGTTTATTGATTCTTCTTGTCAACTTAATTTTTTGACATCGTTGTCTATTAGGAGGGGTTATTGATTTGATGGTCTTAGTTACACCGTTAGGACTCTATTTTTAGACCTAAATCTCTATTATCGCATAAGTCAAACAATGTATCCTCGTGAAACATTCAAGACAACATAAAATATAAGAGATACAACTTAGGAATAATGGGAGAATAAGTACGTGATTAGGGCATATGAGTAGTGTTAGCATTACTAACTTATAATGACAATGATCTCGTTGCACGCTTGGCATAGAATTAGGGTGAAAATCGAGGACGATGAAATTATTTCTAACGAAGCATTCACGTGTTCTTATTCTATGAACCTAAATGTCCCATTTTGCGATAAAAATCATACATTATGTCTAAAACACAAGTAGTAGTAATAGTGGTAGTATAGCTAATTTATCGTTCAATAAAGTGAATAAAAATAAATTTTGGAGATGCTACGATACTTTATCCTAGCATTGCGTGAGGGCACGGTAATGGTTTAGTATGGGGAGTGATGAGACTGCTTTTATACATAGTCTCATCGTCCAAATTAGGCTTAAAATGCATAAAATATCATTAAAACTGCCAAATATATGCTCGTGTTTGTTGCTTGTGTATTTTAGGTACGGATATTGAGGAAATGACAAAAAGATCACAAGAATCAATCAAAAACGAACACGGGAAATGAAGCCGCACAATGAACCGGACCCGAATCCTGAATTTCCAAAATGACCTTGAAGTTTGAAGACTTGACAACTTTGGTCCCTCAATTTTTGAAGATTTATCAAGATTGGTCCTTGTAGAAATTAAGTTATGCAAGAATGATCCTTGAGGAATAAAGAAATGACAAGTTAAGCCCTTGGGAATTGAAGAAATTGCATTTAAAGTCCTTGTTATAACTTTTTTGCAAAGATGTGCCAAAATTGACAATCTGCCAAAAGTTTATTACAAAGGAAATGGACTTTTTGGCTAATATTTACAAAGTGAAGGAAGACTGAAACTTGGGGGCCATTTTGGCCAGACAACACAACTTCACCCACCAATAAACTCCCTACACGTCACCCTAAACCCGACCCTACCCTTTTACCCAACCCAATACCCGTCCAAACCCAACCCAAACCTACAACCAGTTTATTTAATAAACCTGGTCAAATAGTCAACCATTTTTCCCACTAAACACTATATTTAAAAAGTTAACCACCCAAAACGAATCAAACCCCCCCTTAATCCCTCAACCCAGAAACATAAACCCTAATCTAATTAGGGTGAAAAACAAAGGGGTTTTACCCATGCTTTTCTAGATTGATAATTTGGACTCCCCTAAACAAAACCCACTCACAAAACTCCACCCCCGTGACCTCCAAGTGGCCCCCCCATTGTCCCCTGCTGCACCTAAAATGGCAAAAAGAGAATCAAGCAGAAAATCAACGACCCTGGCTCATTTCTTTGTCTCAAAGCTACCAATAGACGTCCAAGATCAATCCCTACAGCTGTCAACAGTACACAAGTCACATGAGGATGTTTTGACCAAGTTCAAACAAGAAGACCCAAGGGCTTTTAGGGAATTTCATGTATTAGGGTTTAATCATTCTAAAATTTTCTATCATCTTGTATAAAATGAGACGTATGTGTCTCATTTCACTTGTTCCAGTTTTAGCTTTTCATCATTTGTAATCCCTTTTTATTCATATATAAAAGTTGGTATTTGTGTGCAAAGTAATTCCTTTTTATAGTTTATAAAAGTTTGGTGTGTGTTTGAAAGCTAAGCTGTGTTCCAAAATTATTTGTTAAAGTCTTTTGAGTTGTCAAAAGTATTTTAAGAACATTTTCAGAAAATCAGTAAAAGGTTTTTGGAAATTGTTTCATAAGCTTGAAGCTTGAGACTTGGTGAAGTGAAAGTGAATCCTAGTCCTGAGTTCCAAGGCTTGTTGGTTTAAAAGGACCCAAAAAGATTTTTGAGAAAAAAATCTGATTTTCCATTTTTTTTGTTGTTAAGATTTACTGTATCAAAAGCCATAAGCTACAAGCTTATGGCATTTTGATACTTGAATTTGCTGCTGGTTTGTTGTGATTGTGCAGGAACAAAAAAGGGCAAGCAAGACCCTCATTTCCATTTCCATTTTCTAGTTTGTTGTACCAAGTAAACTCCACACCAATAGCCAAAAGAATCTGCACAAGCCCGGGCTTGTTGGAGATGGCTATGCAGCCATTGTGGGACCTGGATGTGGGTCCCACAAGGTAATCCCTTGTGTCCTTATTTTCTAGTTTTCAATTTTGTGATTTATGTGATATTGTATGAATTTTGCATGAATTTGATTGCTAGCTGGTTAAGTGTTTGTTTAAGTGATTGATTATGCTCATTTAGGGCTTGTAAGCATGTTATAAGCTATTTCAGTTGGATTTGTGTAGATTTAGATAGGGTTCTTTTGATAAAAATCATTTTCAGAATTTTAAGGAGTGTTTGGATTAGGGTTTAAGTTGGGGTAATTGTTATCAATCTTGTCTAAAAACCTGTTTTACACACTCATT
The DNA here is from genome assembly GCA_025667525.1 of Glebionis coronaria. NCBI lineage: Eukaryota > Viridiplantae > Streptophyta > Magnoliopsida > Asterales > Asteraceae > Glebionis > Glebionis coronaria. Next base: position 180,063,078 of record CM046874.1, read on the forward strand.
AGGTGGTCATTAGGTGATATATGTACTTGTCTTTCAGTTTGGTAAGGTTTAGAACAAATTTGCATGTTAAAAATTGAGAAGGATAGCTAAAAACAGTCAAGGTCCTTTTACTGCCTGTTTTAAGAAATTTGTGCCATTCAATCTTGTTCAATGTTAGATATTGGTTCCTCCTAGGGTTTGTAATAGTTTATATGCTATTTGGTGGATTTGTGTGTAAGTTTTGAGCTTTCAAAATTCGTTTTTGTGCAAGTTGAATCAGCAATTGTTCATCAGATAACCTGCATGCTTAATCAGTCACTTTGTATGCCATTTTGTGCTTAATCTTGTGATAGATTTGTGTGTTTTTGTGATCTTATTGACTCCCTACACTCCACTGAGTGTAGGGGTGCCTTGTTTTCCAAAGATAAGCCCTCTAAAAGCTTTCCTAAGCTTATAAGGTCAACTGACCTAAATTTTACACTAGCAGTAGGAAAAAAGTTTCCCCTGCTAACACACAAGTTAGCACTGCTACACTACTGGACAAAGTCCTTGACAAGTCACTATCAGTTTTTAAGAAATTTTATCTTTAGTGCTTGAAAATTGGAATTAGACTTTCAAAATAGTTTCATTATTTTTCTTATTTAATTTTGGATTTTTCTGTTTAATTTGATTTTTTATTACTGTTCATTTGCTATTTTTTACATTTAATAGCTATTTTAAATACTTTTTATTATACTGTTTTTGGCATTTAATGTAAAAAAGTGTTATTTTTCAGTTATAACATTTTTCTTATATTTAGAAAAATAGATTAAGATTTTTAACCAAAAAATTATTTCACTGTTCACTTTTTAATTATTTTTTATAATTAATTTAGCTTAATTAGGGTTTTAATATTAATCTGTTTTGTCCTTTAGTGCAAAATTTTATGTTTTTCAAACTTTTTCATTTTTCTACTGTTCTTTAGAGTAATTTAGGATTTTTAAAATTGGTAAATTATTTTTAGCATTATTTTATTATTTTTTATTATTATTTTAGTTTAAAAATAGTTTTAAGTGTTTTAAAAATAGAAAAATAGTTTTTAAAATTTAGGAAAAATACTTTTTAGTCTTTTGATAATATAAGTAAGTTATTTGTTCAATAAAATAATATTTTGGACATTTTGATTAATTATATTTAATTTTAGGGCTTTAATTAGCATTTAAAATTGAATATTTAATTAATAAAAGGTTTTAAAATATTTTTATTGGATTTTTATTCTTATTTATATTATTTTAGACTTAGTTTAGCTTTTAATTAATTTTTAGGTTAAAATTTTTTAATTTGTAGCTTTTTACGGTTTTACGTGAACGCCTTTTTCGTTTTAGGTTAATCCGTCTTCGTAACCGTCATTCTCTTCTTACCCCATTTCTATTTTCTCTTTTTCTCAATATAATCACAAATCAAAAGCAATTCATTACACAACGCACTAGCCTCCTCGAGAACGAACTCACTTCATTTTTGGGTCATAACTTGTGGTTTTCCTAAACTACTTGTTAATACTTACCCTAATTGCCTTGTTTTCCTAAACAAGTGTGATTTTACAACTATCACACCTTTTCCGAGGCTCTCGCTCACATGCCTAAGTACGACAAAATGTTTAAGGACCTTTTAACCGACAAGGAAAAATTGCTTGTGATGACGTATAGTCCCCAACCGGGTCATGAGCCCGGCTCACGGGTACTACCCGTATCCGACCCATCACAGATGGGTGGATAAATGTCATTCAGGCTTATGGGTTTGAGTGAACAGTACCCGCACATGTGTGCGGCCCACGGCCCAAGGCGGCCGACATAAGATCAGACAGAATGATATTCTGTCTAGGAATATCTTAATCCCAATACGAGGAGATATTCACTACCAGAATTAGAAGATAACAATCATTCTAATTCTGGTGCTTATCTCTTCCTTGGGGCCGAAGGATCAGTGAAAGCCCACTAGGGTTTCACTGCCTATAAAAGGAACCCCCAAGGGTTCCACAAAGGGATTAAGACTTGTACTCTAAACTCACATAAATCCTAAACCGATTACTTACTCTCACGCCGGAGTCTAATCGTGGGAAACATTCCCACGGTAAGCTTAACGCGTGTTGTTTAGTGTGCAGGATCCCAACCAGACGATTCACTTGGTGTAGGAGCCGGAGCCCAGCCAACCCGAATTAAACCTAATTCGGGTCTAGCAAGGATCAACCAACTTTTGCATCAACAGCTTGAAATCGCCAATACTCAATTGAAGAAAATTGTTCCGCGGTTCTTTCAAGAAAATTACCGGTTAAGCTCGGAGACCTCGGTCGACTCCTTATCCCATACAATTTCCCCGGTGTAGATAATTGTATGGCTTTGGCGGATCTCGGAGCGAGTATCAATCTTATGCCATTGTCCGTATGGAAACAATTATCTCTACCCGAGCTAGTCCCCACTCGTATGACTTTAGAGTTAGCTAATCGTACGGTTGCTTATCCGGTGGGGATAGCCGAGGATGTTTTCATTGTAGTCGACAAATTCACTTTCCCTGCCGATTTCGTCGTTGTCGACTACGAGATGGATCCCCGCGTTCCTTTAATTGTGGGACGACCCTTCTTGAGGACAGGGCGTATATTGATTGATGTAGCCGCGGGTGAGCTTATCATGAGGGTAGGGGATGACAAGATCGTCTTTAATATGGGTAAACTTTCTAAGCTTCATGATGAGCCCGAATCCGTGAATTTAATCGATGTGCTCGACGAACCATGCGAGGAACATTTTCACGAGGCTTGTAAGAGCGGGATTTATCCTTTACCTTATATTGAGACCGTAGCTTCTATTGCTCCTTCCTTGACTCCTTTTGGAGCAAGTGATTTTCTTTTGCAAGAATTCGAAGCAAGTTTAGGAAACGTGGATTTACAATATGACGATTCTCCCACCGATTGGGAAGAAGACATTCGTACCATTGAGAAACTTCTTAATGAGGACCATATTTCTCCACCTACTCCTAAGTAAGTTACAAATGATGATCCGAATTTGACTAAGCCTTCCACCGAAAATCCACCGGATTTAGAGCGTAAGGAATTACCTTCTCATCTTGAATACGCTTTCCTAGAAGGAATTGATAAGTTACCCGTCATCATTGCTAAGGACTTAAACGAGGATGAAAAAGCTCGACTTATTGAAGTTCTTAAGAAGCATAAGAAAGATATTGCTTGGAAAATCTCCGATATTTGCGGAATTGATCCTAATTTGTGCACACATAAAATTCTCATGGAAGATGACTTTAAACCCGCGGTCCAAAGTCAAAGAAGGGTAAATCCAAAGATTCATGAAGTCATCAAGAAAGAAGTTATAAAACTTCTAGATGCCGGCATGATTTACCCTATTTCGGATTCATCGTGGGTTAGTCCGGTCCATTGTGTGCCAAAAAAGGGTGGAATAACCGTTGTTCCCAATGAAAACAACGAGTTAATTCCTACTCGACTTGTTACGGGTTGGAGAGTTTGCATAGACTATCGCAAGCTTAATGATGCCACTCATAAGGATCATTTTCCTCTTCCTTTCATGGATCAAATGCTCGAACGTTTAGCGGGAAATGAGTATTATTGCTTCTTAGACGGTTTCTTCGGATATTTTCAAATTCCTATCGATCCAAGAGACCAAGAGAAAACCACATTCACTTGTCCTTATGGAACATTTGCTTACAAAAGAATGCCATTCGGCTTATACAATGCTCTAGGGACTTTCCAAAGGTGTATGATGGCAATATTCCACGACATGGTTGTACAAACTATAGAAGTCTTTATGGACGATTTCTCGGTTTTCGGTGATTCTTTCTCTTCTTGCCTTGCCAATTTAGAACGCATACTTAAACGGTGTGAAGACACTCGTCTCGTTCTTAATTGGGAAAAGTTCCATTTCATGGTCAAAGAAGGCATCGTCCTCGGTCATAAAATTTCTAAATCCGGTATCGAAGTCGACCGTGCTAAAGTTGACGTCATTGCTAAATTGCCTCCACCTACCACCGTCAGAGGAGTTAGGAGTTTTTTAGGTCACACCGGATTTTATCAACGCTTTATCAAAGATTTTTCTAAAATAGCCCGACCGATGACTCACCTTCTTGAAAAAGACGCTCCTTTCATTTTTTTCACCCGAATGTCTTGAATCCTTTGAAATTCTTAAAGGTAAATTAACTAAGGCACCGGTCTTAGTCTCTCTAAATTGGGAGTTACCTTTCGAGCTAATGTGTGATGCTAGTGATTTCGCGGTAGGAGCGGTTTTAGGTCAACGAGTTAACAAACATTTACAACCTATCCATTATGCAAGTAAGACAATAACGGGGGCTCAATTGCATTATACCACTACCAAAAAAGAGCTTTTAGCTGTAGTGTATTTTAACACCCATTTTGATAAATGGAACGTCACGCGTGATTATGGCGTGTCATCAAAGCATACAAGGATAAATGTATAATACATCACATGACCATAAAGGAAATACCAGAATCAAACATCGGTACCCCAAAAGTAGAACTCATCACACACAAACATAAGTACTGTAAATGAAAGGACTAAACAATGTCCATTGAAATGAGTATCAAAGTATAAAGAAATGCATAAAGTAAAGAAGGCTAGGAAGCTTCCAATCCATATGCACGTACGCTTAAAAGCTACGAGCGTCCCTGAGTACCTGCCGTTTTGGGAACATGAAAAGGAAAACGGCTGAGCATAACGCTCAGTGCACGGATATACAAGTAAAGCATGAATAACATAAGCATATAAGCATAGAGCAGCGGAAAAGACCAAGTCCTGGGTAACCTGGTATATCTTATTAAAACTGGTTTTATAGTTTGAAAAACCTTAACCTGCTGGCAGGTAAGACATTTGGAGACGTAAGTAGCAACATCCTGTTTCATACCACTCCACCAAAAGTATTGCTTGATGTCATGGTACATCTTGGTTGAACCAGGATGTATAGAGAATAGGGAGCTATGAGCCTCAGCTAACAATGCTTCCCGGAGTTCTTGATCATTAGGAACACAAAGTCTCGTGCCCTGCCATAAGATACCATCTGCGTCTACTCGGAATTATGTCTGCTTCTCCAAATTCTGAATTATCGCCCAGATTTTTCCATCATCTTTTTGAGCTTCCTTGATCTTAGAGAGTAACTCGGGTTCCACTCTAAGATTAGCCCAGTAACTGTGCTGTCCACGTACCATGATCTCTATGTCTAGCCGCTCTAAGTCTCTTATGATTTCCTCCTCAATTTTAATGTCGTTTATCATTCCGGACTTTCTGCTAAGTGCATCTGCCACTACATTCACCTTGCCGGGATGATACTGCAGATTAATGTCATAATCCTTCAACAGCTCTAACCATCTCCTCTGTCTCATGTTCAATTCACGCTAAGTGAAGATATACTTCAAGCTCTTGTGGTCCGTGAAAATGTCACATGATTCTCCATACAAGTAGTGCCTCCATATCTTCAATGCAAACACTACTGCTGCAAGTTCCAAGTCATGCGTAGGGTAATTTTCCTCATAAGGATTGAGCTGCCGTGAAGCGTACGCGATCACTTTCCCATGTTGCATGAAAACACAGCCAAGTCCCTTCCCCGATGCATCACTGTAGATTTGAAATCCACCTGTACCAGATGGGAGAGTAAGAATAGGTGCAGATACTAACTTATACTTTAGGTCTTCAAAGCTCTTCTCTCGTTCTTCAGTCCAGACGAATTTCTCCCCTTTCCGCATCAGTTTGGTCAATGGGAGTGCTAAGCGGGAAAAGTTCTCCACGAACCTACGGTAATAACCAGCTAAGCCTAGGAAGCTGCGGACTTCAGTCGCTGATGTCGGCCTTGGCCACTTGGTAATACCCTCAACCTTCGCTGGATCCATCGTGATTCCTTCTGTTGATACAATGTGACCTAAGAATGCCACCTTGTCTAACCAGAACTCACACTTGGAGAATTTAGCATACAACTGCTTTTGGCGAAGCATCTGTAGTACTATACGAAGATGGTCTTCGTGTTCCTCCTTAGACTTAGAGAATATCAGGATGTCGTCAATGAAGACAATCACGAACTTGTCTAGAAATTCATGGAAGATTCTGTTCATCAAATCCATGAACACTACTGGAGCATTGGTAAGGCCAAATGGCATGACTACAAATTCGTAGTGGCCATACTGTGTACGGAAAGCAGTCTTGGCGATGTCCTGCTCCTTAACCCGTAGTTGATGATAGCCTGACCTTAGATCAATCTTGGAGAAATGTTTGGCCCCTTGGAGTTGGTCAAACAGAACATCTATACGTGGTAGTGGATACCTATTCCTGATGGTAATCTTGTTGAGCTCGCGATAGTCTATGCAAAGACGCATACTGCCGTCCTTCTTCTTAACGAATAAGACCGGTGCGCCCCATGGAGATGCGCTCGGTCGAATAAAACCTCGTTCCAGAAGTTCTTACAATTGATCCTTCAGCTCCTTCAACTCTATGGGAGCCATGCGATAAGGAGCCTTGGAAATCGGCTCAGCTCCTGGGATGAGCTCGATATTAAATTCTACTTCACGTGCAGGTGGTATGCCCGAAATTTCTTCTGGAAATACATCTGGAAGTTCTGACACTATCGGCTGATCCTAAATTTTTGGGGATTCAGCATGCATGTCATGAACCGTAGCTAGATAACCCTCACAGCCATGTGAAAGTAATGCACGTGCTTGCAAGGTTGATATGATTTGTACAGACCTTCCGGGTACGAACCCGTTGTGAATGTACTCTGGTGCATTAACATCACCGAAGATGACTCGATATGAATGGCAGTCTATGGTAGCATGATGCTTGGATAGCCAATCCATGCCCAAAATCATGTCAAAATCATTCATGTCCAGCAGAAGTGCGTCAACAGGACGAATCTTGTCGTCAAACTCTAGGGGAAGGCTCTTGTACACATAGGTTATGCGTACATAGTCTCTCAAAGGCGTGGAAATACTCAGTATATTCTCTATTTCCATGGGGATTATCCTAACATTCTTGGCATAAGCAGTAGAAATGACCGAGTGAGTAGCACCCGTATCAAACAGAACACATGCAGCTTGACCATACATATACAAGATTCCAGTGATGGTACCTGTAGACTTGTTGGCCTGATCGCGAGATGTCGTGTAAACGCGTCCACTAGTAGGAGGCGGCTTGGTATTAGCATGTCCCGATGTACCCTCTGTCTCGCCCTTGCGGAAATCCTTCATGCGATGGCCAGGAAGACCACACTTGTAGCATGCGTCGCTGTCACGGTGACATGGCCCTGGGTGCCTACGGTGGCAAGTAGAGCAAAGAGGATGACAAAAATCCTCCAGCAAGTGTCCTGACTGGCTGAGAGCCTGATAAAACAATATACATGAGACATGATAATAGGTACAAAGGACAATGCAGATAATCATAAGATTGAATACCAGTGATAGCTAGACGGTTAGGCTGTGAACCTCTCTAGTCCTGGTCCCTCCCGTTACCATAATTCCTTGTAGAAGATTTGCTAATGTGTCAGAATTAAGAATTATAACATGTATTCATAAGAAAATGAGTAAGTATAAGGACCTGCTGCTGTTGGAGTGTCCAGCGTTGCTACCGTAATAATCATTACCGCCACGCCTATCCGTAGCAGAACGGTCGTGAGTCTGACCGTTTCCCTGCTGATTAGGCTGTTGTTGGGTAGCCGGCTGATACCGGTCCCCAGTCTTCTGCCTGGAAGATACAATTTAAAGAGATGAAATATTGACATATACTGAAAGAATACGGATTGGTCATCGTTTGAATACGAATGTTTACCTCTTATCGGGTCTCTTTGCTTCCCCGAACTCATCTCTTTCCTGCAGCATCTCCAGCTTACATGCTGCATCGGCCACTTGTGCTACCGTGTTGAACGTAGCACCTCCTAAGTTATTGGCAATCATTGGAGAAAGAGCCCAACGAAAATGTTGTGCCTGCTCCTCAGTAGTGCCCGCGGTTGCTCTCAGGACACCAGTGAACCGAAGGAAACCCTACATGAAATCATTGCTATTTTAGGTCACTGGCTAATAGTGTAGTATTCACTCATGAGCCTATTCCCTCCTTCCGTAGGAAAGATGCGAGGTGGGGGAGGATAGTCCTAGAAGTCTGCATTGGCAGTTGCAACCATCTCCCGGATATTGTTTGTGTTTACCATCTGACAGTATAACATTAAATACATGATTAAACTGATCAAAACATAAACTATATACATGAAAAAAAATTATACCAATAAATCATGAGAAAAATTTTATGCAGGAAAAACTAGTACATGAATGCATGATGCAGTTTTGTGAAAACTTTTGTATGCGCGAGAGTGAACGCCTATGGTCAGTTCACTCAAAACAAAAGACATGGTGAGGGGACGCCAATGGGTCGGTCCCAAATTTAAAAGTTTCAATAAAACACATGTGACTAAATAGGCCCAGTCTTGTACCAACCATTACTTAGTCATAAACCTGCGACAATAACATATATATGTATGCTTGAAAATGATGAATGCATGAAAACCTACTGTCAGTTCTAGGAAGACCATAGTGACTACCCACTAATCATAGGTCGTGTTTTGAGAGCCTACAGGTCGAAGCCTTGGCTCTAATACCATAATTGTAACACCCTATTTTGATAAATGGAACGTCATGCGTGATTATGGCGTGTCATCAAAGCATACAAGGATAAATGTATAATACATCACATGACCATAAAGGAAATACCGGAATCAAACATCGGTACCCCAAAAGTAGAACTCATCACACACAAACATAAGTACTGTAAATGAAAGGACTAAACAATGTCCATGGAAATGAGTATTAAAGCATAAAGAAATGCATAAAGTAAAGAAGGCTGGGAAGCTTCCAATCTATATGCACGTACGCTTAAAGTCTACGAGCGTCCCTGAGTACCTGCCGTTTTGGGAACATGAAAAGGAAAACGGCTGAGCATAACGCTTAGTGCACGGATATACAAGTAAAGCATGAATAACATACGCATATAAGCATAGAGCAGCGGAAATGACCAAGTCCTGGGTAACCTGGTATATCTTATTAAAACTGGTTTTATAGTTTGAAAAGCCTTATGTTTATCTTGTAAAAACTGTTTAACATATTTACCATTAGCCAATATAGGTCATGAATTATCCACGTGCATGAATACTTGGAGGGGTGACCTCGTCATGCAAATTAGAGGGGCTCCCTCTAATTTAATATACTGGTTTGGGTAGGAGGGATCAGCTCCTCGTGAAGGATGCAAGGCACACACCACATTCACCTGAATAATATGCTGAAAAACATGTAACTAGGATGCACCCATACGCCCCACCTGATAATAATAATATGGCCAAAAGCTGAAGGGACACCACGAGGTATCACTCCGTCGTGGTGGAGTCATAACACCGGTGCCTCCAGTGTTATGGTTATGGTACCTCCATAACTAGGTGAAACTAGTCATGCATGTATATAGCTTTAGGTATCTAATTAAACATAAGCAATCAAAACATATAAAACATATACTAGGGAAAACAATTGGCTGCATACGGGGAATCCTAATAAGGAAGAATGTCCATACTGAAAGGACGGAGAATCTGTACCTTGTGTCCATTGAACAAAGAAGACGAACGGAAGAGAGTCCTACTTCGGTATCACTAATGCTACATAAATGCATACATGTATAAGTATCTGATCACTGAGTACATAACTGGTTTTATGTCATGTCTTAGCTTGTTTTATATGTTCATGTCATGTTTTACTGATTAAAGCTTTATATTGTGTTTATCATGTATTCTGTCTATTCTGATTAAGTATTTCTTGTATTTCATGTATTATTATACTTGTTGTGTAATAATAAGTAACTTTCTAAAAAGAGCAGGTTTCCTAAAATAGAAAGTTTCCAAAAATAGAAAGTTTCCAAAAATAGATTTACTGCTTAAAATCGATAAGTTTCTAAAAATAGAAAGTTTCCATAAATAGATTAGCTGCCTTAATTAAATAAGTTTCTAAAAATAGAAAGTTTCCATAAATAGAAATAAGCTGGATTATTAAGCTAATTATACAAGTTTAAGTATTTACTGATTAATATTCTAAGTCATGTAATTAAATAGTATCGATTATTAATTATTTCATGTAAATTAAATAAACTATTGGTTAAATCATTTAATTAAATATAACATGATTTAATTAAATAAAGGTAAAAATACTTAGGTTAAAACATGTATTATTATCTATTAATAATATAACCTAAGTCATGTAAATTAATTAATTATAAGTCATGATTTCAATAATTAATTAATTATATGGTCTAATTAAAATGATAATTACTTAGGTTAAAATTCATGTATTAACAATAATATTAATAACCTAAGTCATGTATAAATTAAATTAATCATGTACATGTTTTAATTAATTTAATTTAATCTTGTTAAAATAAACTTGTAAAAATAATTAACCTTGTAAAAATAATTAACTTGCAAAAATGGCCCATGAACCAAACCCGTGTTTTAATCTAAACATGTGCAAACCGAACCGGTTTTAACCCGTGAACCGGCAACCAAACGCACCCCTAGCCTTGGCTAGCAAAAGTTCCCACCAGCATAAGCCGGTGGTGGTTCTTGTCCTTAGCCGAGACCCACCCGAGCCAAAACATACCCCGATCGAGGTCGGGGTTCCCTTTTCTCCTGCTGCCGAGACACCCAACACCACACCGAGACCTTGAGGTCTCAGTTGGTGCGAAACAAAACAAGCCGAGACCCCCTTGGGTCTCGGTTCCTTGCGTCGGCCACAAACAAACACCCCTTAACCATGATTTATTTTACCCCCATGTTTAATTACATGATTATTAACTTGTTTTTAAACCATTCATGATTTCATGTGATCAATTAATCAAACAACAATAAGAAAAGGGTTTTAGGGTTTGCCGATTACGTGAATCAAAGGAGAACGAACACACTAACACCCTTGCAATAAATCAATCACCAAAAATCAACCAACACACCCCCTTTGGTGTTCTATACCCGGTGGCCAAGGAGAGAGCAAAAAGAGATTAGGGTTTTTGATTATTTTCTAATTCTTGTAATTATGAAAATAGTTTTTCCCTTTTTTTCCTTGTTTAGTAAAACTTGCATGGGATTGGCCCTTTTCTTGTGTTTAGCCGCGGGTAAGGGGGCCCACATGGGGTAACCCAAATGTTTTTCCATGTCTAATATTATACTTGTTCTCGTGTTCGTGTTTTACGTGATTAAAATAGTTATCATTCGTGTCTTATTATATTTATTCATGATCGTAATAAATATACATAAATACGTAATACTAAGCTCGTGATTATTTACGTTCATGATTTCATGTTCGTATGTTCGTGATTATAATATTAATGAAATAATTATCGTGTTTTAATATGTATTAAATACTTATCGTGATATAACACGTACGTAATACTTGCAAATCTTGTTCGTGAAACGCAAACATGCTATAAAAGAAAAGTTCTAATCATGTACGTACGATCATAAGGGTACTATTCATGGTAAAAGCATTCGTGTTTTACATCTATGCTTTTGAGAAATTCTGCCCCTATCTTATGCTTTCCACCACCATTGTTTACACCGACCATTCCGCCTTGAAATACTTGTTGACCAAGCAAGATGCTAAACCGAGACTCCTTCGTTGGGTTTTGCTCTTACAAGAATTCAAAATTGAAATTCGTGATAAAAAAGGAGCGGAAAACCTAGCCGCGGATCACCTTAGTATACTCGAGGATCCGTATCAAGGCGAATTACCCACCAAAGAAATAAACGAATCATTCCCTCTTGAGACATTAATGTCTATCCATTCTAATGAGGATGACACCCATGGTTTGCGGACATTACAAACTATTTGGCGGGTGGTGTTCTAATCGAAGGGTTATCGTCCCAACAACGCAAGAAATTTTTCAAGGACATAAAACACTATTATAGGGATGACCCTTATCTCTTCAAGCAATGCGCGGACCAAATTATCCGACGTTGTGTCGATGGGCCGGCGGCTTTACACATTCTTGAAGCTTGCCACAAAGGACCCACCGGTGGTCATTTTGGTCCAAATTACACCGCAAAAAAGTTTTTAACTCCGGATTCTTTTGGCCCTCCATCTATCATGACACACATGAGATGGTTAAGCATTGTGATGCTTGCCAACGTCAAGGAGAAATCACTCACAAAGATGAGATGCCACAAAATTTCATTCAAGAATGTGAGATCTTCGACGTGTGGGGCATCAACTTTATGGGGCCATTTCCCTCGTCTAAGGGTAATAAGTACATCCTTGTAGCCGTCGACTACGTTTCTAAATGGGTTGAAGTTAAGGCTTTTCCTACCAACGATGCTAGGGTTGTAATAAACTTCTTGAAGCAATTTTTTGCTCGATTCGGTGTGCCTCGTGCTATTATTAGTGATCGCGGGACTCATTTTTGCAATGATCAATTAACACGAGTCATGTCTAAGTATGGTGTCAATCACCGACTTTCCACCGCGTATCATCCACAAACTAATGGCCAAGCCGAGGTTTCCAATCGTGGTCTTAAGAGAATCCTAGAGCAAACCGTGGGAGAGCACCGTGCTTCTTGGTCCGATAAATTAGACGACGCTTTGTGGGCTTTCTGTACCGCTTATAAGACACATATCGGTTGTACTCCTTATCGCATCGTGTACGGGAAAGCGTGCCACCTCCCCATTGAGTTGGAGCATAAGGCTTATTGGGCTCTTAAATGGGCTAATTTTGACTTGAACAAAGCCGGCGACCATAGAAAAATCCAACTTAATGAATTGAATGAGCTTAGAAACAATGCCTATGAGAATTCGTTGATTTACAAGGAGAAAACTAAGCAAATTCATGATAGCAAGATTACGAACCGAGAGTTCAACGTCGGTGACCAAGTTTTACTTTTTAACTCTCGGTTGAAAATCTTTTCGGGCAAACTTAAGAGCCGTTGGTCCGGTCCATTCACCGTGGCCCAAATTTATCCTTATGGCACCATTGAGCTAGCTCAACCAAATGGGCCAAACTTTAAGGTGAATGGCCAACGGGTTAAGTTGTACTTTGGAGAGGACATCTCTCATGATATGATTCCATCCCTCTCCACATTTCCCTTGAATTAAATTCGGGAAATCGAGTCGAGCTAGAGACTCTTAAAATAAAATCAAGCATCGTATAACTAGGTTAGACTTTCTTTTTCTTTTTCAACCAATAAGTGTAGGGGGAGCCAAATAGGTTATTGTTTTGTGGTGATTGTGCAGGGACTTCATCGATATATCATTCCACTTATGGTGCTTTTGAGGTGACCCGTGATCCCGTGTACCTGTGATACCGGTTCTATCCAAAACTATTGTGATTCAGTTTTGTATATAAATAAATAATCAATTGAATTCACTTTAGTTGTCTCTTCCTTAGCTCGATTTAAACAAAGCACTCAATGTCCTAAGTGTAGGGGATTTAATTCTTCCACATGCTTAAACATTGAGGTCAATGTTTATATTAAGTGTAGGGGAGACTTCTATCGAAGTAAAGTGGGCTTTTCCATTAATATGACCTCATTAAAATTGGCAAATCATTTTTCGACACTTTTCAAAATTTTTGATCTATTTTGGCCCATTAGTATTTTCCTTTGAGTCTTTTTATTTCTTTTATCGTATCGAATGTAATATTCCTATTATAGTCTTTGAAAAAAATAAAGTCAAAAAGAGAAAAAAAAATAAAGGATATGGTTTTAACGAGTTTAGACGTCTTTGACATATTAGGCCCGTCGTGAATATTTTGACTCAACCCGAGTTTACTTAATCAAGTTTACTCTAGCTAGTATCCTTAGCCATGTAAATCGTTTATTCGATTTATTAGGCTAAGCATCCACGAGTCTCATTATTTGAGATTTTAAATTGTGGAGAATGAGAAATGATAGAGTTTGAAGTAAGTATAAAGGGCTAGATAAACCTCATAGAAATTATTTGTGGCTTTATACTCCCATCGGTAACCTTTACTTTCTTGTCAACGCATGTATATATGTTAATAAATAATCAAGAACGGTTTTAATTGGTTTGTAGTCTCTTATGCATTTTTGACTAATCATTCGTGGTTGGTATAAGTACGTCTTAAGATTCTAAGTTAGAACGTTTTATGTGTACTAGACTTATGTCATGCTTAATACTTAGCGTGTGTTTTTCCTTTTATTCTTTTCAACTTTCTTTGTCAGGAATAAAGAAAAATAAGAGCGGCTTATAAAAAATGAGTGGCTAGAAGAAAAAAAAAGAAAAAATAATAATAATAATAATTATACAAGACTCCCAAGAGGGGCAGTGAAGTGTTAATTATAGTAGCTATTGAATTCCAATATTACCTTGATGGGTTGCGGGGATTTAATAGTTGCTCCAATCCAATATTACCTTGACGGGTTGCGGGATTCAAGATCAAAGGTCTCAAAAAGGCGGTGGATATAAATTATTGCGTGAGTTTTATTTTTCTTTTCTTATCGAGTGTGTAGCTACTTATTAAAGCATGACATAAGGATCTTACACATAAAACGAATGACTTATTATTTTGGGTCGGACTTATATTAATTGTGGGCGGTTTTTCGAGTAATGGATAAGATGGTTACTTAGGATTAAAACCGTGCTTCCTTATTTCAGATTTTACACTTCTTATATTTCACGCTTTAAATAATGAAAATTTGCTTTCAAGCAATTTGCTCGTATAATAACTGGTTTAGAGGAATAATAAGTGGGAGTATATAGTTAACACAATTAATTTTTATGAATAAGTCGATGCACTTTTACTTATGAATAACAATGATCTCATTTTTAAGCTTGGTATGGGGAACGTGAAACTTGAGGGTGATAAATATTCATGATACCAAAAGCCCTAATCAAAGTCATTGATTTCTTTACAAGTTTCTTTCATCGAACAATTTTAAAGTAAATAAATAAAGTGAAATTGTATATCTTTTGATTCCTTTAACATTTTTTCTATTTTTTAGTTTTATAAATTTTCATTAGTGTAGTATTGTGTCATATAATATGTATATATGGCCAAAATGGGTTAATTATGATGAAAAATGTAAAATTGTGCTTTAAAATCGTGCATTGCATGAGGTCATTGCAATGGTCAACTGTAGGGGCATTTGATAAGTGTGTAAACACTTACCCTTTTACCACTAAAAATAAGCAAAAACCAAACCAAAACGTGAATTAATTAATGTAAAACTCGGAATTACGCGTGGTTTTGTTTATTTGTGAAAAATAGGTACAAAAGAACAAAAACGAAGAAAACACGGAATTTCACGGGCGTTTATCGAAGAAAAAGACAAAGAATGAAGAAAAAGATCAAAAGTGCAAAAAGAATGAAGTTTGGAGGGCTAAAGATGAAGTTTTTATGAAGAAAATAGCTAAAGAATCAAGATTACAAAAGAAAGGGACCAAAACTGCCATACAGCCAAAGATTTATTAGCCTCAAACAAGTGGACCAATGAGAGAGCTCCTTTCGGTGTCACATGGATCACCAACATATACTGGCTACTTTATCACTTTTGCAGCAGCCATGTCATCAATCCACCACTCCATCTATCAACTAACCAAAACTTGCCACGTGTCACCACCATATTCATCCTCTTCACTAGATCATTATGGGAGCTACAGGTCGTTTCATGGAAAGTGTTCTACATGAGAAGTGATGAGGAGAACGAGACGAAGCTAATGGTGTTCACCAATCAAGCTGTCGTGCCCTGGATCAAAAACCCCCAAATTCGTTCTTGACCAAGAACCCTAATCCACGTGAATGATTTTAATTGGACGTTTCTCTGCTGTGATTGACACTCTTGTCAGTCTAGAAAACCCCTTAACCAACTTACCCACCACATTTCTCCTATAAATACTCACCTACACTCCAAAAACACACATAGTAGAAATTTTAGCTTAATTTCCAAGCAAGTTTCTCTCATTTCAGTAGTTAGCTTAATCCCTAAGCTAGCTTTAGTTTTTGTAATCATCTCCTTTAATCTTGTAATCATTTCATTCATATTAATAAAAAAATCTCCATTAAAACACTATTCATCATCTTATTCATCACGAATTACTGTTTATCGTTGTTGATTTGTTGCGGGTATATGTTACTAAGCTTGAATACAAGCTATTGAAGCTGATTTGATCGACTTTGGTGAAGATTTGTTGTGAATTTGAGTTTTGGATGGAATTTCATCATTTGAATTCGATTCGTTGAATTAAAGTGATCGTTGGTGAATTGTTGTTGATTCGTGATTAGTAGGTGTAGGTGATCGTGTTTGAGCTTACTTCTCCATCAACGGAGGCCTTGGATCAAGGTTTACCTCATTTTCAATTTTTAGGCAAAAATTAGGAGTTATATGCATTTGTATTATCAAGTGTGACTTTGCTTGCTTCTTTGATTGAAATATCTCTTATTTGTGTTGGGAATAAATTTAGGCCAGAACACTTGAACGCTGACAAGAACAACTTAAGCGTTGACAAGAGCAAAGTGAGCGCTGACAGCATAAGCGTTGACAAGATAAAGTCAAGCGTTGACAGATTGAAGACAAGCACTGATAGAAGATGTGAGCTACACGTATATTATATTCTAGAATACTTCTAGTAAGGATAGAGACGACAATGTATTTTCTATCTTTATCTTTACCTAGAATAGTTGATTCGTAGCTTATTGTACAAGACTTCTTGTTCTATAAAAGAAGATCTTTTAGGTTAATGTTTGATATCAGTTTTCATAGTATTCGCAAGTTAAACCTTTCATTGTAATCAACAAGATTATTCTAATACAAGTGAAAGTTTATTTAACATCTTTGTGTTTTAGATCAAGTGTTAATTCCGCATAACACTTTGTTACTTTACTTATAAGCAAAGGTTTCTCTACGTGTAGTACTTGATCTAATCTCGTATACACAAAGCTTAATCGATCTAAGTTTGGGATCAACAAGTGGTATCAGAGCTTGTTGAGAAACTTTTGATCTTTAAGTAACGCAAGAACCCTAAAACACCAAACCCTAAAAACCCTAAATTCTCAAAACCCTAAAAACATCATGTCTGGCACAGATCAACCTGCTTCTTTGCTTCAAAACAACTTCTCAAACCCTAGTATCAAAATTCCCATGTTTGATGCCAGGAACTTTGAGCTTTGGAAGTCCAATTTTGAGCAATATATAGCTATTCATGACTACACTCTTTGGGAGATTATCGAATATGGGAACACATTCGATAAAGCAGCAAAGATTACTGCTGCAATTGCCACAAGGACGGCTGTTCCTAATTGTCCTGAATCTGATAAGGTGGAAAAGCATGAAGATGGGAGAGCTGTAGCTGTTGAAGACATAGCCAAGAAGAGGGTGGACATGAAAATCTTGAACATCTTGAAACATGCTCTAGGTCATGAGAATCAGCACAAGTACAAATGCTTTGAGTCTGCAAAAGAGCTTTGGGAAGCTCTTGAAGTAGCACATGGTGGCAATGCTGACATAAAAGAAGAAAAGAAGAAGCAACTCTTACATGAGTATGCTGTCTTTAAAGCTCAACCTAATGAGAATCTCAGCAGTGTGAGAAGTAGACTTCTTGATATCACAAGTCAACTTTCCTTCATGGGAAAACAGATTGATGACCCTGAATTGAATGCTACTTTTCTCAAAAAGCCTTGGAGATGTATGGAAGATTGAGACAAGATCCATTCTTGTCAATAATACCCACAAGACCTCAAGGTTTGATGACATCTTCAACAAACTAAGACTGTTGGAGAATGAATGGCAATTGGAAAGTGATAACAAATCTTCCAGCAGCAACATGGCCTTCTTTTCACAAAGTGAAGGCCAATTTGATTCCATGAACTTCTATGGACATCCAGCCACTGGATCTCAAGGTGTCAGCGCTGGATGTCAGTCTGTCAGCGCTGGATCATATCCTGTCAACGCTTTGTACTCAAGCGCTGACACACACAATCATGGCGCTGATAGAATTAAACCTGCTGGTTTTGATCTAGATACTGTGTGTGCATTCATTGCTTCTTTGCCCAGTGATTCAAGGATTACATATGAAGATCTTGAGCAGATAAGTGATGAACAATTGGAAGAGATGGACATCAAGTGGACTATGGCTCTTGTAAGTTTAAGAGCAAACAGGTTCAATAAAAGGTTCAAGAAGAAGATGACCTTTAATGCTAAGGATGTTGCTGGATTTGACAAGTCCAAGGTTGAGTGCTACAACTGTCACAGGATGGGGCACTTTATGAGAGAATGTAGATCTCCAAGAAGATCTGATGCTGGGAAGCCTTCAAGCCAAATGATTAAGAGACCAGATCCCAAGGCCATGGTTGCTGTTCAACAAATTGATGGTGTTGGAGAATGGGATTGGAGCTGGATGGCTAAGAATGAGGAAGAGGACAGAGCTTTGGTTGCTGAAGTTAAAGAAGAGCATGTTGAATATGCTCTCATGGCACACTCCTCCTCTTCATCAGATAATGAGGTATATGATGATGCTTTCTGTTCTAAGGGTTGTCGTTTAAATACTGAAAAATTAAAACAAGAGATAGTTAAATTATTAGATGAGGCAAGTACTGAAAGATGCAAAGTATCTAATTATCAAATTGCTCTTACCCAAACAGAAAAGACAGTAGCTGAGTATAAGAAAATGGAGTTTGATTTAAAAGATAAAATAAATATCTTAAAACATGAGTTAAATCAAAGTAAGGATATCATAGATATCACGAATAGGGTCAATCTTGATTTGATAGCTCAGTTAGAGGAGGCTAACAAAAATAAAGATAATGTGAGTCTTAAAATCCAGAGATTTGATAAGGCCACACAATCCCTAGGAGAGTGTGTTAGTAAACAAAGAGACTCTAAGGATATGAGTGGGATTGGGATGAATAATTATACTGGTGTTCCACCACCAGCTGGGGATTTCTATGGTGTCCAATCAAAGGACTTATCTTGGACTGGCTTGCCAGAATGCCAAGAGGAGGAATTCATTCCTCCACCTAGAGTGACTTCCCCAGTTGAGGAATACAAGCAAAAGCTGACTGACCTAGATGAGTGGAAGAAAGCTAACCACACCTTGTTTGTAAAGGGAGGGTTATTGTGTGAAAGTCCAAATGAGCCCACACCAAACATGATACCAATTGATGAGTCCATTGATCGTAAACCTATTAAGATCACACACCCTACCACTGGCAAAGTTGTTGACCTTGGCCCACAATATGTTAGAAAACCTAGTGTTAAGTATGCAGAGATGTATAGGAATACTAGGTCACCAAAAAGCCAAGTTAGTGATCATGGAACAGGCTTCTTTGCTTCTAGACCTAAGACTATGTCTAGAAAAGCTTGTTACACATGTGGTAGCTTCTCACATTTGGCTTACAGATGTGTCAATGTTTCCAATGTCAACGCTGATAGGAACCATTTCAGCGCTGACAAAAGTCAACATAGGTCAAACACTGTCAGACCCAATACCTTTGTGAACAAAAGTTCACAAGTTGTTAGACCAGCCCCATTCTTTTCTAGAGGGTCTAACACACAAGGCCTAAGACCTTTTCAAAAGTCAAACACTTGGTCAAATAGGCAATGGGTTCCTGTAGCAATAGGTTCAACGCTGATACGAGCAATCGTGGCGCTGACAAGAGAAATTTCAGCGCTGACAGACACACTGCTAAACCTAGGTATTTGCAACCACAGGGAAATAGGTCTAAAGCTTCTACTAGCTTAACATGGAGACCAAAACAAGACCAAAACCCTAATTCTACTGGTATTTCTATGACATGCAACAAGTTTCATTATATTTCAAAGGCATTGTCAACACCAATTGGGGTTAACTGGGAATTTCATTCAAACAGGGATGAAAATGGGGTTGTTATGAGAACCAAGTCTGTTCTTGTTGAACAACCAAATGAATCCAAGTCTTCCAAGGCTTGGGTTCCCAAAGAAAACTAATGTGTTTTCTTTATGTGCAGGGCATTCAGAAGAAGATCAATGATTATGGATACTGGGATAGTGGATGCTCAAGGCACATGACAGGAAAGGAAGACTATCTGACCAATTTCTCTCCTATTCAAGATGGTGATAAGGTATACTTTGGAGGGGGCTACGGCACCATTACTGGAAAAGGAACCCTTGTCACCAACAATCTACGGTTTGAGAATGTCTTCTTGGTAAAAGAACTGGATTATAATTTGTTTAGTGTATCACAAGTGTGTGATAACAAAAATAAGGTTCTTTTCACAGATACTGAGTGCTTGGTGTTAAGCAAAGATTATAAGCTCCCTGAGGAGAAATTCATAGATTTTAGAACACCAAGGCATAAAGACATATATAATGTGAATCTTAATGGAATTAAGGTAAATAATAAAATGTCATGTCTGTATGCTAAAGCCTCAGTAGATGAAAGTAATCTTTGGCACAGGAGATTAGGGCACATAAATTTTAAGAATATCAATAGACTTGTGAGGCTTGGTTTAGTTGATGGTTTGCCTGAAAAGGCTTTCCACAATGACCACTCTTGTGTTGCATGTCTTAAGGGCAAGCAGCACAAGGTCTCATTCAGGTCTAAACAGGTGCACTCTAGTTCTAAACCACTTCACTTATTGCATATGGACCTCTTTGGTCCAACTAATATAGAAAGTTTGAAGGGAAAATCATATTGTTTTGTTATCACTGATGATTATTCCAGGTTTACATGGACTTTCTTTTTAGCCAAGAAAAGTGAAACTGCCCAAAGTCTGATTAATTTCATTACCCAGATAGAAAAGAAGAATGGTAATGAGGTCAAAATTATTAGAAGTGACAATGGGGGTGAGTTTAGAAATCAGTTGTTAGATGATTTTTGTGCCAAGAAAGGGATTACTAGGCAGTTTAGCATAGCTAGAACCCCACAGCAAAATGGGGTTGCTGAAAGGAAGAATAGGACCCTTATTGAAGCAGCCAGAACCATGTTGGCTGATGCCCACTTTCCTATAGCCTTTTGGGCTGAAGCTGTTAACACAGCTTGTTATGTTCAAAATAGGGCATTGGTCAACAAGATACATAATAAAACACCTTATGAATTACTTTGGGGAAGGAAGCCAAATATTGGCTTCCTCAAGCCTTTTGGATGTCATGTAGTTGTTCTAGAAACTAGTGAGGCCCTAGGTAAATTTGATTCAAAAGGTGATGAAGGCTACTTCATGGGTTATTCAGTGCAGAGCAAAGGATATAGGGTTTACATTAAAAAGGAAAAACGTATACTTGAAAAGGTACATGTTAGGTTTTTAGAAAGTAAACCTAGTGATCCTGAAAGTGGTCCAAATTGGTTGTTTGACTTAGAACCTTTATCTAGAGCTTTGAATTATATGCCTGTTACTGATCCAGACATTGTGAAGGTAACTTCAAGTGTTTTGGAAAAGAGAATTGGTAATGTTTCAGGTATACAGGTTGCTAAGGAGGATGGACCACCAGCAGTTGAATCATCTCCCACACAAGAATATGTTACACTTCCTATATGGACAGATGAGTATTATGCTGCTGCTGCTGCTGCTAGAAAAGATAATGGTGGTTTTCAAATACCACCAAATACAAACGTGCATACTTCTTCAGGCGCTGACAAAGGGAAATCAAGCGCTGACAAGAGCATTTCAGACGCTGATGGATCAGACGCTGACACAAGCAGTTCAAGCGTTGTTAGCCCTAACGCTGACAAACAAGGATCAGAATTTGACAACACCTTTGCACATCTTTTCTCTTCACATTTTGAACAAGGTGGACCTTCTAATGTCCATGAAGAGATTCATGTTGATCAAACAGAGTCAGATGAAGAAGATATTGGCAACATGGAGCGTGAAATTGAGGACACCAGACTTATTGAAGGAGGAGTTCTCACTTCCATAGCAAAGGATCACCCCACATCTCAGATCATTGGTGATGTTATGGCTCCAGTTCAGACAAGAAGATCCCATCAAGGTCTTGGTGGATTTATTGCCAATATACACAAGAAGGTTGATACCCCTCTTGTACAAGCATGTTTGTTTGCCTGTTTTCTGTCACAGGAAGAACCCAAGAAGATTTTTGATGCTCTCAAAGAACCAAGTTGGGTGGAAGCAATGCAGGATGAGCTTCACCAATTTGCTATACAGGATGTTTGGGAGCTGGTTGATTGTCCTAGATATGTGAGACCAATTGGGACAAGATGGGTTCTAAGGAACAAGAAAGATGAAAGAGGTATTGTGGTCAGAAACAAGGCACGTTTGGTAGCTCAGGGATATACACAAGAGGAAGGAATTGATTATGAAGAAGTTTTTGCACCAATTGCAAGAATTGAAGCTATAAGAATTTTTCTAGCTTATGCCTCTTGTATGAATTTTACTGTTTACCAAATGGATGTGAAGAGTGCTTTCCTCTATGGGACAATTGTTGAGGAAGTATATGTCATGCAACCTCCTGGTTTTGAAGATCCTGAAAATCCAGACAAGGTTTATAGAGTGAAGAAAGCAATGTATGGACTTCATCAAGCCCCAAGAGCATGGTATGGTACATTGTCCACCTACTTGGTGGAAAATGGTTTCACAAGGGGCACCATAGATCAGACACTATTCACAAAGAAGAAAGGAAAACATGTGTTGCTTGTGCAGGTCTATGTTGATGACATCATTTTTGGGTCTACTGATCCAAAAATGAGTGAGGAATTTTCCAAGCTCATGACAGATAAATTCAAGATGAGTGCAATGGGTGAGATGAACTTCTTTCTAGGTTTACAAGTTCAGCAGAAAGAAGATGGTATCTTCATCTCCCAAGACAAGTATGTAGCTGAAATCTTGAAGAAATATGGTTTTTCTCCACATGAGAAGGAGGCTTCCACTCCTATGGATAGGCAACACCCTTGGGGAAAAATTGGAGCTGGAAAGGATGTGGATGTTAGGCACTATAGATCAATGATTGGATCATTGATGTATCTTACAGCCTCAAGACCTGACATCATGTTTGCTGTGTGTGCATGTGCACGCCATCAAGTGACTCCCAAAGAATGTCACCTTTTTGCTGTGAAGAGAATTTTTAGGTACCTAAGGTGTTATCCAGATCTTGGATTATGGTACCCAAAAGATTCTCCCTTGGATCTTATTGCATATTCAGACAGTGATTATGGTGGTGACAAGTTTGATAGGAAATCCACAACTGGTGGATGCCAATTCCTTGGGAGCAGATTAATATCTTGGCAATGCAAGAAAAAAACAGTGGTGGCAAACTCTACAACTGAAGCAGAATATGTGGCTGCAGCTGCTTGTTGTGGACAAGTCTTATGGATTCAGAACCAGCTGTTGGATTATGGGTATAATTTTATGCATACCAAGATTTTTGTAGACAATAACAGTACTTTATGCATTATTAAAAATCCTGTACA
The DNA here is from genome assembly GCA_025667525.1 of Glebionis coronaria. Lineage (NCBI taxonomy): Eukaryota > Viridiplantae > Streptophyta > Magnoliopsida > Asterales > Asteraceae > Glebionis > Glebionis coronaria. The sequence goes on from CM046874.1 coordinate 180,086,478, forward strand.
TCATTCTAAAACCAAACACATAGAAATTAGACATCATTTTATAAGAGATTGCTTTGAGAAAGGTTTAATACAACCAGATAGGGTAGACACAGAAGATAATGTGGCTGATTTATTAACTAAACCTTTTGATGCTGGAAGATTTCAATATTTGGTAACAAATATTGGAATGGTTAATCTCACTTAATATGTGTTTTTGGAATCTTTTTGTAAAAGTATGTACAGGATAATGCATTGTTATTGGTCTTTGTGATGATTTAGATTTTCCACATTATTTTTCTAACACTGACAAAGGTAAATGTAACGCTGTCAAGTGTTATTTTGCCGTTGTTAGAGATATTATTGTCTAACGCTGACAAGAGTTCCTTCAACGCTGATAAGTGTTGTCGGGACGCTGTCAGCAACATATGTTAGTTTTGTGGTTTTCATCTAAATGTGCAGGTGATGGTAGCTTTATGCCATTGGATACAGAGTTGCTTATGGATCTTTGAAGAGCTATTTGGACATGTTTTGTTTATGGATGATGGTTGGAATATTTATATTCCTATCTTGACATAAATTTTTAATGTTCATATATATTTTGAGAACTCATGTATCATAGTTTAAGGGGAGGTTTAAGGAACCTTTAGGACTCTTGGGTATTCTTAGAATACTCTCATCACAATTCTAGATTGTGTCCACTGGTGAGTATGGGTTAGTTTTACTAAACCATGAGGCACTGTAGCATGCATATTATATCAACTTTGCATGCTGCCAAGACATTTTTGGTCTAGAATTGGTTGTGGTCTGTTGGGAGACTTGGGAATCCTTTTGATATGGGTTTTACCTGGGAGTAACAAGGATTTTATAAGGTAACTTGGTTGTTAAGAATTTTGGTTAGCAAGGGACACTAGAGGACTGTTATGTCTATCTTGCTTATGCAAGTGTGCATAACTGGACAGTGCTTGCCGCCCTATGATAATTATCAGCTTTTGGTTATCTTCTCTAGGATAAATTACTTGTTAAGGTCATTTTTCACTTTTTAAAACAATTTTATTTTTGGGCGCTGACAAGATTTTTCCAAGCGTTGTTGTGACCAAAATGGACGCTGACATGGCTTTAGGCGAACGTTGACAAGATTATAGCCGTTGGGCGTTGATGGGTTATTTTTTACCGTTGACAAACAATGGGACCTACCCAGTTGTAACTTTTTGACATATTTTCAAGCCGTAATTTTAGGAGTTGTTACTTTCATTAAATGCATGAGATAACTTATAAATTTTTTCAATATTTTCATGATTGATTTTTGAAAATCTTTGCCTATTTTTGGGCCAATCACGTGCATTCATCCACTCCTATAAATTTGGCTCCTATTTTAAACAGGGTATCTATAATTCTTGTCTAACATTTTTCTCTTATCAACCTTCATCTTTTATACTTCAAATAAACAGCTTTCATCAATGGCACCAAGATTTAACTCAGCAGAATTGGATTTGGGGTTCAAGTCTCAACACAACATGATTGCTTATCTTGTTGCTGATAATACTTTGTTCCCTCAATACACACAGATGGTGGAGTATTTGAATGCATCCCCATTAAGGTATGCTCTTTCTCATGCACCACTCATTCCAGTCACACACATTAAACAGTTTTGGAACACTGTTAGTTCCTCAACAGTTAATGGAGTGACCACATTGACTTCTATTGTACATGGGAGACCTTGGGTGGTTACTGAGGCCTTGGTACGCCAGGCCTTGCATCTCAATGATGCTGATGGTATAACCATGCTTCCCATATCTGAAATAGAACAAGGGCTTAGGGCTTTGGGATATCCTATTCCTGATGAAGGTACTCTTAATAAGTACCATAAGCAGGAATTTCCCCCAGCCTGGAAGTACCTAATTCACATTCTCCTTCAATGTTTGAGTCCCAAATGTACTGCACATAATGAGATCAATAGATCCATTGCAACTGCTATTGTGTGTATTGCAACAGGGCAAAATTATAACTGGTCTAAAATGATTTTTGAAGGAATGTGTAAAAACAAGGGGACAAAAATGACTTTAGCTTATCCCCGTTTTCTGCAAATGGTTTTTGATGCTCAAAGATATTGTTCAAGGGATCACAATGATTTTTATAAGATCCCTGAACAAAAGAAGGCTATTTTTACCAAGATGAACTCACCACCTCATAGAGACCTACCATTAACCCCAGCCATGCTTGCTGTTATTGCAGCAGCACAACCCCAACCAGACCCCCAACCTCATATTGACCCTCAACCACAACTTGAACCTATTCCTGAACCTTTACCCTCACCTGACCAGATGCAAATAGACCAAAATCCCTTTGACGCTGACACATCTAATGTGGGCGTTGATATGCCTATTTCCACCACTGACACCCAACCATCACAATCCCAAACACCCCTTAACCAACCCACATCTACACCTTCGTCTACACCATCTTCCACACCACCTGAATATAGGTTGATTAAACGCCAAAGGACTGCTGGAGTGTTCTCCTCTGGTGGTCCTAGCCATGTAGCAGAGAGAACCACCACCACAAGTGTGGCTGGTGACCTGGATGAGGCTGGGACTATTGGTTCTGGCTTAGAAGCTGGCCAAGGCAGTCCCACCATAATTAAGTCCTCATCCATGCTCAATGAACCTGACTTGGGAGGTCAAATTCCCATTTTGGAAGAGGGCAGACTGGAACCAATGACGCTTTTAGAATTGACGGCTGTCTGCATTAGCTTGCAAAAGCAAAATGCAGACTTGGTACAAATTGTCAGTAACCAAGGCCTTGAACTCAAAGACTTGAGGGAGAGGATTGTTGTTTTGGAGAGTGCTCATTCAAGGGGAGGTATGGAGGAGTCTTCCAAAGGGGAGGAAGATCCAAGAAATCTGAGTGATAAGAGCAGTCAAGATGGTCAATCATTGGATATTGCTGAAGCTCTTACTACTTTGAAGGAACAAAAAGGTTTTGATACGTCCTTAATCTCTCCAACCAATTTAAATTTATCATTTACAGATATGTTGAGAGAAGTTACACAAGGCGCTGAGGGAAAATATTTGAGCGTTGATAAGACAAGTTTGGACGCTGACAGAAGTATTTTGGGCGCTGATAGAGGAAATTTGGGCGTTGACAGATCTGCATATGGAGGTGATGTATTCCAGTCATCATCTATCATCAAAGATGTTCCTACTCAGGTATTATCATCTACCCTACCAACAATTGCACCAACAGATAAGGGTAAGGGTAAGTTGGTAGAAGAAATTGTTCCAAAGAATGCAGCTCAGGTTGAATTTGATAGAAGATTGGCTGAGCAAATGATGGAACAAGGTGAAAAGGAAAAGTCACCATTTGTTGTGACTTCTGAAGAAGAAAGTGATGGAGCTAGCTCAGATTCAAGTGTGATGATTGTTGAACCAGAAAGACTTGAGTATGGTGATGAGCTTGCTAGGGAAAAGCTGAGAGATTTGAAGTTGCAAATTGATTTTGATATGCCAGAGGTAGTTCAGATGTACAATTCTTGGGAAGAAAGCTGTATGGATAATCCAGACTTGACCATTTCAGATCAAATATGGGGTTTGGAAATTCTTCTTAGAGTTCAGCAGGATTGTAAGGTGATGTTGAAGTACAAGGCAAGCAACATTCTCTCTGAATTGAAAAGGGATAGAAGGAAGCTCTACTTTATGTTGCTCAAATGTCATGGAGTTGGATGGACACATCAGAAGCTGAAGGCTTTGACATTTGATGAGTTGGAACATAGGGCTTATCCTATTTGGGTGAAAGTGCAAGAAGAAAACACTTTCAGACTTCTTTCAGATGAAAGAAAGGAGCAACTTGTAGAAGAGATGGCAATCAAGAAAGCTATGATAGTTCCTAGACCAGTAAAGAATGGATTTATTCTTGAGTTTCCAAAAGATATGAATCAACTATATCCAAGTGAAGCAATCATTAGAAAGAGCCTCAAGCTCTCCCCATTAGAAGCTTCAGATATGGTGCATGTGTTACCACTAGATTCCAGGAATCCAATTGTAAGTTATGATGAAGATGAATGTGGATTCTGGAAGATTGGAAGATTTGGCAAGGAGGTACACACTTTTACCACTCTCATATCTTTATTTGCAAGTTGTGACAGAGAAGACTTGGTGGACCTTTGGAGGTTACTAGAGACCAAGTATGAGGCTGAAGCACCAATTTCAGCCAATGGAATAAAACTTTGGACCACATTCAAAAGAATGTGTGGGACAAAAGAAGAAGATCCTGAAATATGGAAGGATCTTGAAGATGACCTCAGTGGTCTTCAATGGAGGTTATATTCAGCTGCAGGTGTATACCATTTGAGTTCTACAAAGTTTGCTGAGTATTTACTTGTAGATGCTCAGTATTTCATATCCAAGGCTGTTTTGGAGAAGATGAAGGACACCCAGTTGGAGATAGACTATACAAGTGACGTGGCAAAGAATTTAATTAGATTTATTTATTACCAATATGATAAGGTTTGTCAGACTCCTCCAAGTCCTTAATGTTTATTCAGAAACTTGATCATAAGAGTGGATATCAAGTTTAGGGGAGGATTGTTGGGAATAAATTTAGGCCAGAACACTTGAACGCTGACAAGAACAACTTAAGCGTTGACAAGAGCAAAGTGAGCGCTGACAGCATAAGCGTTGACAAGATAAAGTCAAGCGTTGACAGATTGAAGACAAGCACTGATAGAAGATGTGAGCTACACGTATATTATATTCTAGAATACTTCTAGTAAGGATAGAGACGACAATGTATTTTCTATGTTTATCTTTACCTAGAATAGTTGATTCGTAGCTTATTGTACAAGACTTCTTGTTCTATAAAAGAAGATCTTTTAGGTTAATGTTTGATATCAGTTTTCATAGTATTCGCAAGTTAAACCTTTCATTGTAATCAACAAGATTATTCTAATACAAGTGAAAGTTTGTTTAACATCTTTGTGTTTTAGATCAAGTGTTAATTCCGCATAACACTTTGTTACTTTACTTATAAGCAAAGGTTTCTCTACGTGTAGTACTTGATCTAATCTCGTATACACAAAGCTTAATCGATCTAAGTTTGGGATCAACAATTTGATCTGCATTTGTTAGTTAGATACTTTTTTTCGCTTTAGCGTCATTAGATCTTGGTTTTCCTTTGTTAAATTTGCCTAAAAATACTTTAAGGTGCGTTTGGATTTGACGTGTGCGAGAGTTGTGTTATAGTTGTGGTCTTGGTACTTTTGTCATCTCATTTGCAGTATTTAGATAGCCTGAAACCAGTTACATATTAGTATAAAACCAGGTCAAACGGTTAAAAGTTGTGTAGCGCTTTTGTTTCAATTGTCTTAAAATAAGTCCAAACAACCCTTTTCAAGAGCTTGTAGTTTCTTTAATAGTTTGAATTAGCTTAAGTCCTTTAGTGATTTGGAAAGCCTGAACTAGTGGCTTCAACTTTGTAGTTCATTGTTTTGCTTATAGCTTAATAGATAAGCCGCTAGATAGTGTTAAAGTAGCCAAAAAATCTGCATTATAGTATATTTTTCGATAAGTCATTTTAGTTCGATAGCTTTTTCTAGCTTAATTTCTTAATAATTTTCGAAGTTTTTTGTTTAGAAATCAATATTACATCTATTTGGACATATAGAAACGAACCGGAGCTTATTTCGTTGACTAAAACGCTCGAACGAGTTTAAAAAATTAGTGCAGCCCGTTTTTGATATTACAGTGTGAAATATTGTAGTTAAGTCCCTGATTTCGCAGTATGTTTACATTTTCAGTATTTGCACCTTCTAGTCCCTGTTTCATTTCTTTCTGTCATTTCATGCGTACAAATTAGTGCAATAGGGCTGTGTTTGGTTATTAGTAACTATTGGGCTTCACATCATTTTTTTGGGCCTGCTGCATTTCGTAATAAAAAATATGGCCTGCATTTATCACTAAACAAAAAAGGGGCTATGTTTACATTTTACAAAAAAAAGGGGAATGCGTTTGTTTTTTATAAAGTCACTAGTTAATAAGGTTTTAAAAAAAATTAGATTTCTTTTAAAATCAGAAAAAACAATTTTCAAGTTTTAATTAAAAAAATAGTTTTAAATAAAAAAATATAGAAATATAAAAACTATAAAAGATTCGTTTTTACATTTTTAGATTAAATTTGGCATTTTCATTTTTAGAATAATTTTGCATTTACATTTTTAGCATTCTAATATTTTGCATTTGTACTTTTATTTTTGCTTAGTATTTTAATAATTCGCATTTGTATTTTAATTGTGCATTTTAATATTTTTACTTGCGGTATTTGCACTTTGTTTTAGAATAGTACGTATACATATTATATAGTATTTTTTTACATTTTTGCTTGCTTTGTGCTTAAATAGACATAGAATACCAATCAAGCATTTTTAACCAAAAACGATAAATCTTTACGTGAAAATTGGAAATCCATATACGAGTCGAGTCGAGGAAAAACGATTATACTAAAAACGAATATTACCTACTCTTCATGCGCCCGAAGGCACAAGTGCTTGAGATAATTATCATATAAATGCTGAAACATCTATATGACATGGGAAAACATTAAAGATCGTTCAAACCTTATATAGCTTGACTAGAGCACGTAGTGCAATAGCAAAGTCCATCATTAGTAAAGCACAAAACAAGTTTAAGTATTATAAACCAATTAATTTTGAAAATCACGTCGTTGAGAAGATAGTTTATAAGCCATCATTACGATATGTAGCCTAACTCGAGCGACAATATGATTTCGCAAAACAATTTAGACTATAATAAAAACAAGTTTCATAGATCTTATGTCCATATTAATCTTTGTTCAAAAAACAAGTTTTAACAAATAACACATTACCGATTCGCAAGGAAAATATGATGTATTAATATGACATACTTGTAAAGCTTGCTACGATATAAGTAGAGATCCGTTTTTTATGAATCCTAGAATCTTGAATTATCGCGTCTTGCAATTCATAATGGAAAATAAATAAACATATAAAAACAGACTAGAAGGGTAGAAGCAGAAGACAGACTCTATATGAAAGCAATAACATATAAGATCCAAGTCTCGAATGAGTCTTCCCCAAATTAAGGACCAAAGACTCTCATCAAGTTTTCGAGCAAGGTACTTGATGACGTGCATGAATCATAAAAGTGATATGCAAAAGTCTTTGACGGATAATAAAAACAATTATAATTATTAACCGGTTCAATTAACCTACCCAACTTTAACCATTATCTAGATCAAGATTAAAACTTTATGGCAAGAATACATGTAATTTCCATAGAAAATAAATAAGGAGAGTTTTCAAGCGGATCTAGCGTATTCATTCTATGTGTAACCCATGAATGCCATACGATTTGACTTGTGATGCTACTGTTGGGATTTTGAAACTAGTTAAACCATTAACTACGAGTGCGCATCGGAATGGATCTAGTATAACATACATGATTAAGCACATAATAAAAACAATTTAAAACCAACCTTAAATTAATTGAATCAATTAATGCGTCTTGATCTTGATCTTTAACTTTAACGATTAAATTATCGTCTCTATCGTTTGCTCACACGACACGTCAAACGAACACACCACGATGCTAACTTCTCGAACAACTAGTGTATTTATCTTGTAACTAGAAACCTTTTGTAGTTTACGACCAATCATTAGCACGTATATTGAAAGAGATAATAACTATCATATAATCATCCCTTTTATGCATAATCATACGTATAACGTAGATGTTGCATGTAGAGTAATCACACGCATAATTATATCCATCAAGCGAACAAAACCAACTCTATCTCATATCTTAGTCGAATGATATAAGAAAAAGAACTTGAGATTTTGTCCGTGTATAAGATAACGATGGCTAAGGGATATATTTGGTCGATCAATAGATCGGTTGGTGTTGATCCCAAACTTAGATCGATTTAGCTTTATGTATACGAGATTAGATCAAGTTATACACTTAGAGAAACCTTTGTATATGTATATGATAATCTAAGTGTTATGCGGGATTAACACTTAAACAAGAACACACAAGATGTAAACAAACTTTCACTTGATTAAATGATAACAAACTTGCTTACAATGAAAGTGTTTAACGTATGAAAACTTATATTGAACAATAACCTAAAGGTCTTCTTTTATAGACATAAGAAGCCTTGTACAAGAGTCTACGTATCAACTATTCTAGGGAAAGATAGTTATAGAAAATACAATGTTGAACTTATCCTTACTAGAAACAAACTAGAAACAATATACGCGTAGACTAAATCTTTCCATCAGTGCTTGTCTTCAGTGTATCAACGCTTGACTTCTTCTTATCAACGCTTGATCTGTCAGCGTTTGTTTTCTTCCTATCAACGCTTGTTTTACTCTTGTCAGCGCTCAAGTAGACTGGCTATATTTTATTCCCAACAATCCTCCCCTAAACTTGACATTTACTCTAATAATCAAGTTTCTGAATAAACATTAAGAACTAGGAGGAATCTTACAAACTTTCTCATATTGGTAATAAATATGTCTGATCAAATCTTTGGCCATGTCACTTGAATAATCCAGCTGTGTAGTCTTCATCTTCTCCAAGACTTCCTTGGACATGGAATACTGAGCATCTACAAGAAGATACTCAGCAAACTTTGTAGAACTCAAGTAGTATACACCAGCAGCTGAATACAAACGCCATTGAAGACCACTGAGGTCATCTTCAAGATCCTTCCAAATAGCAGGATCTTCATCTCTTGGTCCACACATTCTCTTGAATGTTGACCACAGTTTTATTGCATTGACTGAAGTGGGAGCTTCAGTCTCATACTTGGTCTCTAGCAACCTCCATAGGTCTACCAAGTCTTCTCTATCAAAACTTGCAAACAAAGATATAAGAGTGGTAAAAGTGTGAACCTCTTTTCCATACCTGCCAATCTTCCAAAACCCACATTCATCTTCTTCATAGCTTATAATAGGGTTTCTGGAATCAAGTGGTAACACTTGTACCATATCTGAAGCTTCTAATGGTAAAAGCTTGAGGCTCCTTCTTATAACAGCTTCACTTGGATTCAACCTATCCATATCTTTGGGAAACTCAAGAGGGACTCCCTTCTTCACAGGTCTGGGAACAATCATTGCCTTCTGCAAGTTCTTCTTTTCTTTCATCAGAAAGAAGTCTTAGAGTGTTTTCTTCCTGCACTCTTACCCAAATGGGATAAGCTTTGAACTCCAACTCTTCAAATGTCAAAGAAATCAATTTCTTATAAGTCCATCATGTTCCATGACATCTGAGTAGCATGTAGTACAACTCCCTTCTATCCCTTCTCAACATTGAGAGAACATTGCTAGCTCTGTGTCTCAGAATTACCTTGTAGTCCTTTTGTACTCTTAGAAGAATCTCCAAACCCCATATCTGGTCTAAAATAGTCAAATGTGGATTCTCCATACACCTATCTTCCCAAGCATGGTACATCTGAAAAACTTCTGGCATATCAAAATCAACTTGCAATTTCAACTCATTCAACTTCTCTTTTGCCAGCTCATCACTTTACTCAAGTCTTTCTGGTTGTTCTATGATCATTACACTTGAGTCTAAACTAGCTTCATCATTTCCTTCTTGCTCTTCTAAAGTGACAACAAAAGGTGATTCACCCACCTTCTTTCTTTCTTGTTCCACAATTTGTGCAGCCAACCTTCTATCAAACTCAATCTGTGCTACATTCTTTGGAACATCTACTTCTACCATAATACCCTTACCCTTATCTAATGGATCCAAGTTGGGTAAGGAAGATGGTAATACCTGTGAAGAAACATCTTTGATTATGGATGATGACTGGAATACATCAACCTCATCTGCAGGTCTGTCAACGCTGAATTTTGCTTTGTCAGCGCCCAAGATACTCATGTCAGCGTTCAAATCTTGCTTGTTAATGCCCAAATTCCTTGTCTCATCGCCTCTTGTAATTTCCTCCAACATAGCTGTAAAAGACACATTTAAGTTTGTAGGAGTGACTAGAGACGTATCAAAACCTGGTTGTTTCTTCAAACTAGTTAGGGCCTCAGCAACACCCAAAGATTCACCATCATGTGAGCCCTTATCACTCACATTTATCTGTTCATCCTCCCGTTTGGAATATTCCTCCATCCCACGACTTGTGCTAGCATTCTCCAAGATAACAATCCTCTCCCTCAATTGCTTGAGTTCAAGGCCTTGTGTACTGACAACTTGTACCAAGTCTGCATTTTGCTTTTGCAAGCTAATGCAGACTGCCGGCAATTCCATCAATGTCATTGGTTCCAATCTGCCCTCCTCTAAAATGGGTATTTGACCTCCCAAGTTAGACTCATTGGGCATGGATGAGGTCTTAATGATGGTAGGACTGTCTTGGCCAGCTTCTAAGCCAGAACCAATAGTCCCAGCCTCATCCAAAGCACCAACCACACTTGTGGTGGTGGTTCTCTCTGCTACATGGCTAGGACCACTAGAGGAGAACACTCCAGTAGTCCTTTGGCGTTTTTGTAACCTATATTGTGTTGGGGGAGAATATGATGTGGATTGGGTGGATGTGGGTTGATTAAGGGGTGTTTGGGACTGTGAAGGATTGGTGTCAACGTTTGGAATAGGCATGTCAACGCCAACATTTAAAGTGTCAGCGTCGAAGGGTTCTTGGTCAATTTGCATGTGTTGTGGTGAAGGTAAAGGTTCAGGTATTGGGTCAAGTTAGGGTTGTGGGTGTGGTTGTGGTTGTGCTGCTTCAATGACAGCAATCATAGCTGGGGTGAGGGGTAAGTCATGATGCGGGGGTGAGTTCATCTTTGTTAAAATTGCTTTCTTTTGCACAGGGATCTCATAAAAATCATCATGATCCCTTGTGCAGTAACTTTGGACATCAAAAACCATTTGTAAAAATCTGGGATAAGCTAAAGTCATTTTGTTCCCTTTATTTTTACACATGCCCTCAAAAATCATTTTGGAATAATTAAACGTTTGCCCAGTAGCAATGCACACAATAGCACTAGCAATAGATCTATTGATCTCATTGTGTGCAGTACACTTGGCACTCAAACATTGCAAGAGGACATGTATTAGGTACTTCCAGGCTGGGGGAAACTCCTGTTTATGATATTTGTTTAAAGTTCCCTCATCAGCGAAAGGATAACCCAGAGCCCTTAGTCCTTGTTCTATTTCATTAATGAGGAGGATGCTTATACCATCAGCATCAAGATGCAAATCTTGGCAAACCAAAGCTTCAGTAACCACCCATGTGCGCCCATGAACAATAGAGGATAATGTAGTCACTCTATTAACTGTTGAGGAACTAACATTGTTCCAAAAATGCTTAATATGTGTGACAGGAATGAGTGGAGCATGAGAAAGAGCATACCTAATGGGGGATGCATTCAAATACACCATCGTTTGTGTATATTGGGGAAACAGAGTGTCATCAGCGTCTAAATATGCTACCATGTTGTGTTGACTCCTGAATCCCAATTCCAAATCACTTGGTTTAAATTTTGGTGCCATTGTCGAAAGCTGTTTGAATGATTGATAAAGATGAAGTATAAGAGAAAATATTGTTAGAAAAGAATGATAGGTACCCTGTTTAAAATAGGAGCCAAATATATAGGAGAGAAAAATGCATGTGATTGGTCAAAAATTAGGCAACTATTTTCAAAATACAATCATGAAAATATTCAAAAGAAATAAGTTTATCTCATGCATTAATTGAAAGTTATCTACTCCCAAAATTACGGCCCAAAAATTCGTCAAAAGTAACAACTTGGTGGGTCCCATTGGGTGTCAACGGTAAAAAATAACCCATTAACGCCCAAAGGCTATATTCTTGTCAACGTTTTCTAAAGCCATGTCATCGTCTAAATTGGTCACAACAACGCTTGGAAAAATACTTGTCAGCGTCCAAAAATAAAAATTTATAAAAATGAAAAATGACCTTAACAAAGTAATTTATCCTAGAGAAGATAACCTATAAGTTGATAATTATTATAGGGCGGCAAGCACTGTCCAGTTATGCACACTTGCTTATGTAAGATAGACATAACAGTCCTCTAGTGTCCCTTGCTAACCAAAACTCTTAACAACTAAGTTACCTTATAAAATTCCTTGTTACTCCTAGGTAAAACCCATGATAAAATCATTCCCAAGTCTCCCAACAGACCACAACCAATTCTAGGCCAAAAATGTCTTGGCAGCATGCATAGTATATCAACTTTGCATGCTACAGTGCCTCATGATTTAGTAAAACTAACTCATACTCACCTGTGGACACAATCTAGAATTGTGATAAGAGTATCATAAGGATACCTAAAAGTCCTAAAGGTTCCTAAAACCTCCCCTTAAACGGTGATATAAAAATTGCCAAAAATATGCATGAACATAAAAAATTTTATGTCAAGATAGGAATAGAAAATTCCAACCATCATCCATAAATAAAAACATGCTCAAATGAATCTCCAATGATCCATAAGCAACTCTGTATCCAATGGTATAATGCTAACACCACCTGCACATTTAGATGAAAACCACAAAACTAACATTGCTGCTGACAACGCCTCGATAACACTTGTCAGCGTTAAGGAAACATTTGTCAGCGTTAAGCAAATATATTGCTGACAACGTCACAATAACACTTATCAGCGTTAAAGCAACCTTTGTCAGTGTTAGAAAAATATAGTGGAAAATCTAAATCCTCAAAAAGACCAATAACAATGCATTATCCTGTACATACTTTTACAAAAAGACCCTAAAACACATATTATGTGAGATTGATCATTCCAATACTTGTTACCAAGTATTGAAATCTTCCAGCATCAAAAGGTTTAGTTAGTAAATCTGACACATTTTCCTCTGTGTCAACCCTATCTGGTTGTATTAAACCCTTTTCAAAACAATCTCTTATAAAATGGTGTCTAATTTCTATGTGTTTTGTTTTAGAATGATGTACAGGATTCCTAATAATGCATAGAGTGCTATTATTGTCAACAAATATCTTAGTATGCATGAAATTATACCCGTAATCCAACAGATGGTTTTGAATCCATAAAACTTGTCCACAACAAGCAGCTGTAGCTACATACTCTGCTTCAGTTGTAGAATTGGCCACCACTGTTTGTTTCTTGCATTGCCAAGATATCAACCTGCTCCCAAGAAACTGACATCCACCAGTTGTGGATTTTCTATCAAACTTATCACCTCCATAGTCACTGTCTGAATATGCAATAAGCTCCAAAGGTGAATCTTTTGGGTACCATAAGCCAAGAATGGGATAACATCTTAGGTACCTAAAGATTCTCTTGACAGCATAAAGGTGACATTCTTTAGGAGTCACTTGATGGCGTGCACATGCACACACATCAAACATGATGTCAGGTCTGGAGGTTGTGAGATACATCAATGAACCAATCATTGATCTATAGTGCCTGACATCCACATCCTTCCTATCTCCAATCTTTCCCCAAGGGGGTTCTCTATCCATAGGAGTAGTAGCCCTCTTTTCATGTGGAGAAAAGCCAAACTTCTTCAAGATCTCTGCCACATACTTATCCTGGGAGATGAAGATACCATCTTCTTTCTGCTGAACTTGTAACCCTAGAAAGAAGTTCATCTCCCCAATTGCACTCATCTTGAATTTATCTGTCATAAGCTTGGAGAAATCCTCACTCATCTTTGGATTAGTAGAGCCAAAAATGATATCATCAACATAAACCTGAACAAGCAAAACATCCTTACCAGCCTTCTTGGTAAATAATTTCTGGTCTATGGTGCCCCTCTTGAATCCATTTTCCACCAAATAAGTGGAAAATGTACCATACCATGTTCTTGGGGCTTGATGAAGTCCATACATAGCCTTCTTGACTCTATACACCTTGTCTGGATTCTCTGGATCTTCAAAACCAGGAGGCTGCATCACATACACCTCTTCAACAATTGTTCCATAGAGGAAGGCACTCTTCACATCCATTTGATAGACTGTGAAGCCCATGCAGGAAGCATAGGCTAGAAATATTCTTATAGCTTCAATCCTTGCAACTGGTGCAAATACCTCCTCATAGTCTATCCCTTCCTCTTGTGTATATCCCTGAGCTACCAAACGTGCCTTGTTTCTGACCACAATGCCTCTTTCATCTCTCTTGTTTCTTAGAGCCCATCTTGTCCCTATAGGTCTAACATATCTGGGACAATCAACCAGCTCCCAAACATCCTGAATTGCAAATTGGTGAAGCTCATCCTGCATTACTTCCACCCAACTTGGTTCTTTGAGAGCATCAAATATTTTCTTGGGTTCCTGTTGTGACAGAAAACAGGCAAACAAGCATGATTGCACAAGAGGGGTATCAACCTTCTTGTGTATATTGGCAATGAATCCGCCAAGATTCTGATGAGATCTTCTAGTCTGAAAAGGAGTCATAACATCCCTAATAATCTGTGATGGAGGATGATTCTTCATAGTAGAAGTGAGAACTCCTCCTTCAAAAAGTCTGTTGTCCTCAATCTCATTATCCAAGTTGCCAATATCTTCTTCTTCAGACTCTCTTTCATCAATATGAGGATGAACCTCTTCATATAAATTGGAAGGTTCACCCTGTTCAAAATTAGAAGAGAAAAGATGCTCAAGAGTGTTGTCAACGCCTGAACATTGGTTGTAAGCGTTTGAAATGTTGTTGTCAACGTTTGAGCCATCAACGTCTGAATTTGTCCTGTCAGCGCTAGATTTGCCTTTGTCAGCGCCTGAAGGACCATGCATGTTGTTAACTGGTGGTAGTTGAGGACCACCATTATCCTTTCCAGCAGCAGCAGCAGCAAAAGCATCTGTCCATATGGGGATAGTGACATACTCTTGTATGGGAGATGACTTGTCTGCTTGTGATCCAACCTCTTCATTAACCTGTGTACCTGAAACATCAACAACTTGTTTTTCTATAATATTTGAAGTTACCTTCACAATGTCTGGATTAGTGACAGACATATAATTTAAAGTTCTAGATAGAGGTTCCAAATCAAACAACCAATTTGGACCACTTTCAGGATCACTAGGTTTACTTTCTAAAAACCTAACATGTAATCTTTCAAGTATACGTTTTTCCTTTTTAAGGTAAACCCTATATCCCTTGCTCTGCACAGAATAACCCATGAAATAGCCTTCATTACCTTTTGCACTAAATTTACCCAAGGCATCACTAGTATCAAGTACAACTACATGACAACCAAAAGGTTTAAGAAAACCAATATTAGGTTTCCTGCCCCAAAGTAATTCATAAGGTGTTTTGTTCTGTATCTTGTTGACCAATGCTCTATTTTGAACATAGCATGTTGTATTCACAGCCTCAGTCCAAAAAGCTATGGGGAAGTGAGCATCAGCCAACATGGTTCTGGCTGCTTCAATTAGGGTTCTATTCTTCCTCTCAGCAACCCTATTTTGCTGTGGGGTTCTGGCAACACTAAACTGCCTAGTAATCCCTTTCTTGGCACAAAAATCATCCAAAAGCTTATTCCTAAACTCACCACCATTGTCACTTCTAAGTATTTTAACTTCATTGCCAGTTTTCTTCTCAATTTGAGTAATAAAATCAATTAAAGTATCAGCAGTATCACTCTTCATAGCTAAGAAGAAAGTCCAAGTAAACCTAGAAAAGTCATCTGTGATGACAAAGCAGTATGATTTACCATTCAAACTCTCTATATTAGTTGGACCAAATAGATCCATATGTAGAAAGTGAAGTGGTCTAGTACTAGAGTGCACCTGTTTAGACTTGAATGAGACCTTGTGTTGCTTGCCTTTAAGACATGCAACACAAGAGTGGTCATTGTGGAAAGCCTTTTCAGGCAAGCCATCAACCAAGCCAAGTCTCACAAGCCTGTTTATATTCTTAACGTTTATGTGCCCTAGTCTCCTGTGCCATAGATTACTCTCATCTACTGAAGCTTTAGCATAAAAACATGACATATTATTATTCATCCTAATCCCATTCAGATTCACATTATATATGTCTTTATGTCTAGGTGTTCTATAGTCAATATATTTCTCATCTGGGATTTTATAATCCTTGCTTAACACCAAGCATTCAGTATCAGTAATCAGAACTTTATTTTTGTTATCACAAACTTGTGATACACTAAAAAGATTGTAATCAAGTTCCTTTACCAGAAACACGTTTTCAAAACGCAAGTTCTTGGTGAGAAGTGTTCCTTTGCCTGTGATAGTTCCATATCCGCCTCCAAAGTAAACCTTATCACCATCCTTAATGGGAGTAAAGTTAGTTAAATAATCTTCCTTCCCTGTCATGTGCCTTGAGCATCCACTGTCCCAATATCCATAATCATTGACCTGTTTTTGAATGCCCTGCACATAAAGAAAACAAGTTAGTTTTCTTTGGGAACCCAAGCCTTAGCAGACTTGGATTCATCTGGTTGTTCAACAAGAACAGACTTAGTTCTCATAACAACCCCTTGTTCATCCCTCTTTGGATGAAATACCCAGTTAACCCCAATAGGTTTTGTAATGACCTTTGAAATGTAATTAAATCTGTTGCAGGTCATAGAAATCCCATTATCATTAGGGTTTTGATCTTTCTTAAGTCTCCATGTCAAGCTTGAAGAAGCTTTAGACCCCTTACCTTGTGGTTGCAAATATTTAGGTCTGGTCACGTTTCTGTCAGCTTTGGATTTTCTCTTGTCAACGCTGAAATTTCCCTTATCAGCGTTGAACCTAGGGTTTGCTACAGAAACCCATTGCCTATTAGACCAAGTATTGGTCTTTTGAAATGGTCTTTGTCCATGAGTGTTAGACCCTCTAGTGAAGAAAGGGGTTGGTCTAACAACTTGTGGACTTTGTTGCACACAAGGTTTGGGTCTGACAACGTTTGACTTTTTAAAAGCGTTGACCTTGGAAGCATTGACACACTTATATGCTAAATGTGAAAAGCTACCACAAGTGTAACAGGCTTTTCTAGACACAACCCTAGGTCTAGAAGAGAAGAAGCCTGTTCCGTCATTACTAACTTGGCTTTTAGGTGACCTAGTATTCCTATACATTTCTGCATACTTGATGCTAGGTTTTCTAACAGTGTTTAAACCAAGGTCAACAGCCTTACCAGTGATTGGGTTTGTTACCTTAATAGGAGTTGACTCATTAGGACTTTCACATAACAAGCCACCCTTAACAAATAAGGTAGGGTTGGCTTTCTCCCATTTATTTAAGTCAGTCAACTTTTGTTGATACTCTTGAACTGGGGTTATGATTCTTGGTGGAGAATAAATTCCTCCTCTTGGAGTTCTGGTAGACCAGTCCAAGATAGGTCCTTTCTTTGGACACCATAGAAGTCACCAGCTGGTGGTGGAACTACAGTATAGTCTTTCATCCTAATCCCAGTCATGTCCTTAGGATCCCTTTGTTTATTGACATATTCTCCTAGGGTTTGTGTGGCCTTATCAAATCTCTAAATTTTAAGGCCAACATTATCCTTATTCTTAATGGCCTCGTCTAACTTAGCCTGTAACTCACCATTAACCCTTTCCATGATGCTCTTAACATCATTACTAGCATTTAACTCATGTTTTAAGATGTTTATTTTATCTTTTAAGTCAAATTCCATTTTCTTGTATTCAGAAACTGTCTTCTCAGTTTGAGTGAGAGCTAGTTGATAATTAGACAATTTGCATCTCTCAGTACTCACATCATCTAATAATCTTAACACCTCTTTGTTAAGTTTCTCAGTATTTAACCTACAACCCTTACTAAAAAAGCATCATCGTATACCTCATTATCTGATGAAGAGGAGGAGTGTGCCATGAGAGCATATTGAACATGCTCTTCTTCTTCTATTTCAGCAACCAAAGCTTTATCCTCTTCCCCATCCTTAGCCAAATAGCTCCAATCCCATCCCATACCATCAATTTCTTGCACTGCAACCATGACCTTAGGATCCTGAGCCTTAACAATCTGGCTTGAGGGTTTTCCAGCATCAGATCTTCTAGGAGATCTGCATTCCCTCATGAAGTGCCCCATACGATGACAATTGTAGCATTCAACCTTGGATTTATCAAATACAGCAGTGTCCTTTGCATTAAAGGTCATCTTCTTCTTAAACCTTCTATTCCACCTGTTTGCTCTTATACTAGCAAGAGCCATGTTCTACTTAATATCCATCTCCTCTAAGTGCTCATCACTTATTTGCTCAAGGTCCTCATATGTAATCACTGAACCATTGGGCAAAGAAACAATGTAAGCACATACATTATCCAGATCTAAACCAGCAGGTTTAACTCTTGGTGAGTTAGTTTTGTATGTGTCAGCGTCTGAGTATGAGGCGTTGACAGGACATGTTCCAGCGTTGACACATGTTGATCTAGTAACTGGGTGCATGTAAGAGTCCTTTTGATCAAATTGGCCTTCACTATGTGAGAAGAAGGCCATGTTACTATTGGTAGACTTACTTCCATGCTCCAAAAGAGTTTCATTCTCTAACAGCCTTAGTTTGTTGTAGATATCATCAAAAGTAGAACTTTTGTGAGTGTTGTTGGCAAGTATAGATCTTGCCTCAATCTTCCACGCATCACCAAGACTTTTAAAAAAAGTGGCATTAATGTCAACATCACCAAGTTGTGTCCCCATGAAGGACAACTTTCTTGTAATTTCAAGCAGTCTGCTTCTCACACTGCTAAGCTTCTCATTAGGTTGAGCCTTGAAAACAGCATAATCATGCATGAGTTGCTTCTTCTTTTCTTCCCTAGTATCTTCATTGCCACCATATGCAACTTCAAGAGCTACCCAAAGGTCTTTTGCAGAATCATAACCTCTGTATTTATGCTGGTTCTCTTGTCCCAAAGAGAGTTTCAGAATGTTTAGGGTTTTCATATCAACCCTTTTCTTTGCTATGTTTTCAGCAGACACGGCTCTACCATCACCAGGTTTTTCTTTCTTATCTGCTTCTGGACATCCAGCAACAGCAGTTCTTGTAGCAATGGCAGCAGCAACCTTCTCAACTTTGTTGTATGTGTTTCCATATTTAATTATCTCCCAGAGAGTGTAGTCATAGATCCCTAGATATTGCTCAAAGTTGAATTTCCACAATTTAAAGTTGGTTGCATCAAGCATGGGAATCTTGATGTTTGGTAAAGGTGAGGAGGAGGAGGTTATTTCTGGATTTGACATGATGTTTTTAGGGTTTAGTGAAAATTAGGGTTTTGGTGATTTTAGGGTTCTTGTGTTCTTTAAGATCAAAAGTTCCTCAACAAGCTCTGATACCACTTGTTGATCCCAAACTTAGATCGATTTAGCTTTATGTATACGAGATTAGATCAAGTTATACACTTAGAGAACCTTTGTATATGTATATGATAATCTAAGTGTTATGCGGAATTAACACTTAAACAAGAACACACAAGATGTAAACAAACTTTCACTTGATTAAATGATAACAAACTTGCTTACAATGAAAGTGTTTAACGTATGAAAACTTATATTGAACAATAACCTAAAGGTCTTCTTTTATAGACATAAGAAGCCTTCTACAAGAGTCTACGTATCAACTATTCTAGGTAAAGATAATTATAGAAAATACAATGTTGAACTTATCCTTACTAGAAACAAACTAGAAACAATATACGCGTAGACTAAATCTTTCCATCAGTGCTTGTCTTCAATGTATCAACGCTTGACTTCTTCTTGTCAACGCTTGATCTGTCAGCGTTTGTTTTCTTCCTATCAGCGCTTGTTTTACTCTTGTCAGCGCTCAAGTAGACTGGCTATATTTTATTCCCAACAGTTGGGGAAAAGAGTATATACGAAAATTATGAGGTGATTGTGGGATATTTATAGCCTCTCTACCTCTTTTTTTCTTGCTCCCTACTTCAAGTTTAGGACCAAGGAATATTTAGTTTTCTTTTTAGCTTAACCAAAAAATCTTCTAGATCTCCTTGGTAAATAATCGGCCGACTATGGGCTTCCAAAAGGATTCTAGAAACGATTTTTATCCCACAATTAATTAAACGCATATATTAAATTAATTAAACTCGTAACCAGTTAAAATACCGTTAATTAAATAATTAAGTGAAGTTTTTATTAAACGTTTAATTATAAATAATAAAACGCATAATAAAAGTGTGCTCTCCGTATTGAGTGTGTGCCCCCGATAGGCTCACGCATTTCCGATTGGCTAAACGATCGCATATCCTAACACCCTACACATAGCCCGTTAAATCATTACTGATGAGTATAGGTTCATTTCCAGAAAATCTAGTTGCGTCAGTCTAGGTTTATGGATACAAGATGGGTGCAACACGAAGAGGCGTAGGTGAGAAAGGTGATGCGTTCAGGTAGGTGGAAGGGAAAGATTGAGGAGATTCATTAGAAGACATGGTGTATAACACAGAGAAGGCAGCAGAGGCAACGGTGGTATGTACATTTGAAGACATGAAAACATTTTTTATTGTGGAACAAATTTGTAGAGGGTCCTATAGTCGGTCCATGAACCTAATAACAAGGAAACAATGGTTCCGGGTTCATAAAGGACAACAAACCAGATGCAGTGGTGCAGGACTGCAAAGTCTTAGCCTGTGACATCGATGAAGACTCGATACTTGAGTTTGTCATTAGTGAAGATGTCACTATGGAAGCATTGATAACGACAGAAGACACGCAAGTAGTGGAGGCACGAATCAAAGTAGAATTGTAAGAGGAAGAAGGAAATGTTGAGTCAGATTTGGCATTAGACTTCAAATAGGTTCTGTTCGAAATGGTCATTAGTAAGCCGAGGAAGTGATTTCCCCAAGGAAAAGAGTCCATTCATGCCAGAAGTCCTTTCATTTCAACTAAGAATGCCGACTTTTTTCAAACAATTGGAACTAAGGAATCCTCGCCAAAGGAAAAGAATAGTAAGTCGATAGTATATGGGGGAAAGAAGAAATTGGCGCATTGACATTCATCTTCCTCTCGAATGGATTTGAGAAGATGGGAAACAGTGAAGATGCCGAGAATAGTCGTGTCTATGGGGATTACCGGTCTTAGTAAGAATTTGTTGCAAATGCATGTGAAGGAGGAATGCCTTCATTCAAAGATAAAACTTGTCGCCTACTTGACGGAAATGTTTGGAACACGGAAGTTGCAATAATACAACGCTGCATTCTTAGAAGATTGAGGAACAAGACGAGTTTAATAAGAGAATGATTTATTCTTAAAAAAATCTGAATAGTTACATATACACAAACTACACGAAAGTTTCCCCTTTTTCATGAAGATTTACCCATCACAGATATGCATAGAGGAACAGAACCAACTTCATATATCCCTTTTCCACTCAATTCAAAAACAAGATCGGACGTTATTCCAGTTCGTCTCGATTTTAGTGAAACTCTTCCTCAAGCAAGGCAGCCGATAAATCATCGAAGTCTTTGTGTGAATAATGTAATAGTCAACATTAGTTATTTTCAAGTTTCCCTAAGTGATTTCATGTCTTTAAATTAAAATGATGTTATAATATATGCAAGAAATAGTTGATCATTCTATATCGAAATTTCAGTTTCTAAAAGCATTAGGAAAATTCCTAGATAGCCCGGTAAGAATGTAGAGAAGAACCAAAATGGAATGGTTCAGCTTACTTAAAACTAAGAGGGGATGCGGCCTAATACTGAAAGACATGTTTTCGCAAAAATTGTGTTTTTCTATGCAAGACGATGACTTAGAAAGAACAAAGAAGTTTGGATCCGGAAAAGTATGCTTAGGTAGTTCTTTCGCTAAAAACAAGAGAATAAAGAGATATTTAATCATTTCAAATCGATATTCTTATCGAAGAGAAGGAACAAAAAGTCGTACTGACGAGCGAGTTGGGGAGCTCGACTAAAGCCGACATAAGGGAGGCCCACAACCGTCGGTTTAGAAAGATAGTAACTTGGATCTAGGACTGGGAAGTGAAGCTCTTCTTGTCCTACATATCAGATTGTGGAACTGGTTGTTAAAGGAGAAGCCCTGGGAGAAAGACATCCTAGTCCTAGATCTGAGTTACTAGCTTTCTAAACTGGTGGTTGTAGGCTTCCCCAAGTCGGCTTTAGTCGAGCTCCTCAACTTGCTCGATAGTACAATCTCTCTGATTAATAGACTTGATATCATTCTGTTACGCTCATTCTCCTTGAGATGAAAGAAAGTGAAATTTCAAATGCATTAATTGCTAAATTGAAGAAAATGTGTTCATTATGGACGCCTAAACTTTTCATCAATGCAATAGAAAGTTAGAAACACCAGTTCATCTTAGGGGTGAGCATGGTTTAGTTTGGTATGATTTTTGTATTAAACCGAAACTGAACCAACAAATTTCGGTTTCTGATTTTTAGGAACCATTCGGTTTCGGTTTTGTGTCGGTTTGGTTTTTCGGTTTTCGATTTACTTTCGGTTTTTTCGTTTTTATATGATTTATCGAGCTTCGCTTTTACAAGTCGATTTTGAATATACCATAAACCGACATGTTAAAAGCTTTAAATAAACAATAACAACAAGAAACACAACATTAACAATAAGGAAAAAATATCATATAAAATACTAGAAAAATCATTTATGTGTATAAATCAACACTGCAAAACCCGCATGTTTTTACCATGAATAGTACCCTTTAGATCGTACGTACAAGATTAAAAATTTCCTTTTATAGCATGTTTATGTTCACGTATAAGAATTTTAAGTATTACATACGTGTTAGAACACGATAAGTATTTATTACGTATGAACACACGATAATTATTCAAATAATAATTATAATCACGAACATGCGATCATGAAATCATGAACGTAATTTAATCACGAGTTAATATTATTTACGTATATATATTTATTACGAACACGAATAAATATATTAAGTCATGATCAATAATTAATTAGAACAAATAAACACGAACACGATAAAACACGAACACACTATAATAATTAGACTCGGAAAAGGTACGGGTTACCCCATGTGGGGCCCCCTACCCACGGCTACACCAAGAGAATGGGCCAAGCCCATTTTAATTTTTACTCAAACAAGGGAATTAGGAAAATATTGGTCATTTTTCATAATAAACGAAAAATAACAAAACCCTAAATCTTTTTCTTCCTTCTCTCCCTTGGCCGCCGGTTATACACCATCAAAAAGGGGTGTTCGGTTGATTTTTGATCTTGGAATTTGTGCAAGCATTCGTGTGTGTTCATCCTTAATTGATCCAGAATTCGGTATAACCTTTTTATCCCTTTTCTTTTATGTTTTGATTTAATAAACCACATAAAATCATGATGTTTTTAAAAACTAATTAAAAACATTTATTAAAACATGTCTATGGTTATGGGGTAAATCAAAACAAGGGTTTTTAGGGGTGTTTGTTCTAGCCGACGCCTAACCGACCCCCTAAGGGGTCTCGACTTGGCTTATTAACCACCACCGAGACCTCATGGTCTCGGTATGGTGGTGGTCCCACGGCAGCAGCAAACAAGGGGGAACCCCGACTTGGTTCGGGGTATGGTGTTGATTACGGGTCCAGTTCATGGTTTCTAGTCACAGTCCGGTTCATTGATTATGTTAAGGTTTATGATTTTAATAGTTACGTGTTAAAAATTAAATTAATAAAACATGACATGATTAATTTAATTAACATGACTTAGGTTATAAATTTAATTATTAGATCATGAATTTTAACCAAAGTATTAATTTTTTTTACTAGACTTTATAATTAATTAATTATAAAAACTATGACTATAATTAATTAATTAACATGACTTAGGTTATATTATTAGTAATTAATAATACATGTTTTAACCTGAGTATTTTAACTTTATTTAATTAAAAACGTGATATATTTAATTAAATACTTTTAACCTATAGTTTATTTAATTTACATGTAATCATTTATAGACTATACTTTATAAATACATGACTTAGGATAATAATCAGAAAACACTTAAGCTTATATAATTAGCTTATTTAACCAGCTTATATCTAATTATGGAAACTTTCGATTTTTAGAAACTTATTTAATTAAGGCAACTAATCTATTTATGGAAACTTTCTATTTTAGAAACTTATCTATTTTAGGCAGTAATTCTGTTTTTGGAAACTTTCTATTTTTGGAAACTTTCTATTTTTGGAAACTTTCTATTTTTGGAAACTTTCTATATTTGGAAACTTTCTAATTTGGGTAACTTTCTATTTTTGGAAACTTTCAATTTTAGGAAACCTGCTATTTTTAGAAAGTTACTTATTACACAACAAGTATAATAATACATGAAATACAAGAATACATAAACAGAATAGACATAATATAAGGTAAACACAGTATAAGGCTTAAAATAGTAAAACATGACATGAACGTATAAAATAAGCTAAGACATGACATAAAACCAGTTACGTATTTAGTAATCAGATACTTATACACGTATGTATTTATGTAGCATTAGTGATACCGAAGTAGGACTCTCTTCTGTTCGTCTTCTTCGTTCACTGGACATAAGGTACGGATTCCCGTCCTTTCAATATGGGCATTCTTTCCTTATTAGGATTCCCCGTATGCAGCCAACTGTTTTCCCGTACTATAAGTTTATATGTTTGGTTGCTTATGTTTAATTAGAATACCTAAAGCCATATACATGCATGACCAGTTTCACCTAGTTATGGAGGTACCATAACCATAACACTAGAGGCACTAGTGTTATGACTTCCCCACGGCAGAGTGATTGCTCGTGGCGTCCCTTCAGCTTTTGGCCATATTATTATATTTAGCATGTGGGGCGTATGGGTGCATCATAGTTACATGTTTTTCAGCAGATTACTCAGTGTGAATGTGGTGTGTGCCTTGCATCCTTCACAAGGAGCTGATCCCTCCTACCCAAAAACCAGTATATTAAATTAGAGGCAGCCCCTCTAATTTGCATGATGAGGTCACCCCTCCAAGTATTCATGCACGATGGATTTTCATGACCTACATTGGCTATGGTAAAATATGTTAAACAGTTTTTTTACGGGATAAACATAAGGCTTTTCAAACTATAAAACCAGTTTTACTAAGACTTAACCGGGTTATTCGGGACTTAGTTTCTTCCGCTGTTATATGCGTCTATGCTTTATTTATTCATGCATTATTGTACATACGTGCACTGAGCGTATTGCTCAGCCGTTTTCCACTTCATGTTTCCAAAACGGCAGGTACTCAGGGACGCTCGTAGACTTTAAGCGTACGTGCATATGGACTAGAAGCTTCCTAGCCTTTCTTTACTTTATGCATTGTCTATACTTTGATACTCTTTCCATGAACATTGTTTAGTCCTTTCGTTTACAGTACTTATGTTTGTTGATGAGCTTTACTTTTGGACTACCGATGTTTGATTCCGGTATTTCCCTTTTTATGGTCATGTAATGTTTTAGACATTTCTCCTTGTATGCTTTGATGACACGCCATAATTACACGTGACATTCCATTATCAAAATGGGGTGTTACAATAATGATATCAGAGCCAAGGCTTCGACCTGTAGGCTGTCTAAACATAACCTGTGATTAGTGGGTAGTCACTATGGTCTTCCTAGAACTAACGGTCATTTTTCATGCATTCATCATTTTTATGCATACATATATATGTCATTGTCGCAGGTTTATGACTAAGTAACGGTTGGTGCAGGAATGGCCCTATTTAGTCGCATGTGTTTTATCGAAACTTTTAAATTTGGGACCGACCCATAGGCGTCCCCTCGCCATGTCTTTTATTTTGGGTGAACTGACCATAGGCGTTCACTCTCGAGCATACAAAAGTTTTCATAAACTGCATCATGCATTCATACACAAATTTTCTTGCATAAAATTTTTCTCTTGATTTATTGGTATAAATTTTTTTCATGTATATATATTTTATGTTTTGATCTGTTTAATCATATGTTTTATGTTATACTGTAAGATGGTTCTCACACGCGAGCAGGAACAACTCAATGCAGCAATCTAAGCTGCAATGCAAGCTTTGCTTCCTCAACTGAGGAATGACATCAGGGCTGAGGTTCAGGCTGCCAACCGTCAGCAGCAAAACCAAGCACCTCCTCCTCCTCCGCCTCCTCCTTCGGTGACATTGGCAATATGGCTGGAGAGATTCAACAAGCTCCGTCCTCGAGCTTTCGAGAGAACAGATAGCCCCAGTGAAGCTGAAAGCTGGTTGGCTCATATCGAGAAGATCTTCGATGCTATGGGTTGTGACCCCGTGTTCAAGGCGAGGTTGGCATGCTACCGGTTCGAAGGCGATGTGTTAAATTGGTGGTTGGTATTGAAGCAGTCTGAGGGAGGTGATAATTGGGTGGCTGGTTTGACATGGGCTCAGTTCAGAGATAGGGTGATGGAGCAGTTCTTTCCCAAGGCTGAGCAAGACAAGCTTAAGAGGGAGTACCATGGGATCCGACAGAGATCTGGGGAGAATAGCAACGAGTTTATGCAGCGCTTTCTTCGCTTAGCTGGTTTCCTTGGTGCAGCAGCAGGTACTCCTGAAGAGCAGGCACACCACTTTAGGTGGGCTCTTCGCACATCGGTCGCAAACAATCTGGTGTGTGCTACGTTCAACACAGTAGCACAAGTGGCCGATGCGGCACGTAAGCTGGAGATGCTGCATGGGAGATATGAGTTCGGGGAAGCTGAGAAACCCGACAAGAGGCAGAAAACTGGGGACCGGTCTCAGTCGGCTACTCAGCAGCCGCCTAATCAGCCCAAGGGAAACGGTCAGACTAACGACCGTTCTGCTACGGATAGGCGTGGCGGTAATGATAATTACCGTAACAACGCTGGACACTCCAACGGCAGCAGGAACCATGGAAACGGTAGGGACCAGAACCAGAGAGGTTCACAACCTAGCCGTCCAGCTATCACTGGTATTCAATCTTACGATTATTCGCATTGTCCTTTGTACCCTATTATCATGTCTCATGTAAAATGTTTTATCAGGTCCTCAGCCAGCCAGAGCACCTGCTGGAGGATATACTCATCCTCTTTGCTCTACTTGCCATTGTAGGCACTCAGGGCCATGTCGTCATGACACTGAAGCATGCTTAAAGTGTGGTCTTCCTGGCCATCGCATGAAGGACTGCCGTAAGGGCGAGATAGAGGGCACATCAGGACATGCTAATACCAAGCCGCCTCCTACCACTAGACGTGTCTACACGACATCTCAAGATCAGGCCAACAAGTCTATAGGTACCATCACTGTAATCATGTATATGTATGGTCAGGCTGCGTGTGTGCTATTTGATACGGGTGCTACTCACTCGGTCATTTCTACTGCTTATGCCAAGAACATTAGGATGCTCCCCATGCCACTAGATAATATACTGAGTATTTCAACGCCTTTCAGAGACTCTATACGCATAACCCATGTATATAAGAGTCTTCCCCTAGAATTTGACGATAAGGTTCGTCCTGTTGACGCACTTCCGCTGGACATGAATGACTTTGACATGATTTTGGGCATGGATTGGCTATCCAAGCATCATGCTACCATAGACTGCCATTCATATCGAGTCATCTTCGGTGATGTTAATGCACCAGAGTACATTCACAACGGGTTCGTACCCGGAAGGTCTGTACAAAGCATATCTACCCTGCAAGCATGTGCACTACTGTCACATGGCTGCGAGGGTTATCTAGCTACGGTTCACGACATGGATGCTGAATCTCCATCAATTCAGGATCAGCCAATAGTGTCGGAATTCCAAGATGTATTTCTAGAAGAACTTCCGGGCATACCACCTGCACGAGAAGTGGAATTCAATATCGAGCTTATTCCAGGAGCTGAACCGATCTCCAAAGCTCCTTATCGCATGGCTCCCACAGAGTTAAAGGAGCTGAAGGATCAACTGCAAGAACTTCTAGAACGAGGTTTCATTCGGCCGAGCGCATCTCTATGGGGCGCACCGGTCTTATTTGTTAAGAAGAAGGACGGTAGTATGCGTCTTTGCATAGACTATCGCGAGCTCAACAAGATTACTATCCGGAATAGGTATCCACTGCCGCGTATAGACGATCTGTTTGACCAACTTCAAGGGGCCAAACACTTCTCCAAGATTGATCTTAGGTCAGGCTATCATCAACTACGAGTTAAGGAGCAGGACATCACCAAGACTGCTTTTCGTACCCGCTATGGCCATTACGAATTTGTATTCATGCCATTCGGCCTGACAAATGCTCCAGCAGTGTTCATGGATTTAATGAGCATAATCTTTCATGAATTTCTGGACAAGTTCGTCATTGTCTTTATCGATGACATCCTGATTTTCTCAAATTCCAAGGAGGAACACGAAGACCATCTTCGTACAGTACTACAGATTCTCCGCCAAAAGCAGCTGTATGCTAAATTCTCCAAGTGTGAGTTCTGGTTAGACAAGGTGGCATTATTAGGTCACATTGTATCAGCAGAAAGAATCATTACCGTAGGTTCGTGGAGAACTTTTCCCGCTTAGCACTACCATTGACCAAACTGATGCGGAAAGGGGAGAAATTCATCTGGACTGAAGAACGAGAGAAGAGCTTTGAAGAGCTGAATTAGAAGCTAGTATCTGCACCTATTCTTAATCTACCATCTGGTACGGGTGGATTTCAAATCTACAGTGATGCATCGGGGAAGGGACTTGGCTGTATTCTCATGCAACATGGGAAAGTGATCGCGTACGCTTCACGGCAGCTTAAGCCTTATGAAGAAAATTACCCTACGCATGACTTGGAACTTGCTGCAGTTGTGTTTGCATTGAAGATATGGAGGCACTACATGTATGGAGAATCATGTGACATTTTCACGGACCACAAGAGCTTGAAGTATATCTTCACTCAGCGTGAATTGAACATGAGGCAGAGGAGATGGTTAGAGCTGTTGAAGGATTATGACATTAATCTACAGTATCATCCCGAAAAGGCGAATGTAGTAGCAGATGCACTTAGCAGGAAGTCCGGAATGATCAACGGCCTTAAATTTGAGGAGGAAATCATAAGAGACTTGGAGCGACTAGACATCGAGATCATGGTACGTGGACAGCACGGTTACTGGGCTAATCTTAGAGTAGAACCTAAATTACTCTCTAAGATCAAGGAAGCTCATAAAGATGATGGGGAAATCTGGGCAATAGTTCAAAATTTGGAGAATCACACGGAAGATGCAGATGGTATCGTATGGCAGGGCACGAGACTTTGTGTTCCTGATGATCAAGAACTCTGGGAAGCCTTATTAGCTGAAGCTCATAGCTCCCCATTCTCTATACATCCTGGTTGGACTAAGATGTACCATGACATCAAGCAATACTTTTGGTGGAGTGGTATGAAACAGGATGTTGCCACTTACGTCTCCAAATGTATTACCTGCCAGCAGGTTAAGATCGATCATCAGCGATCTGGCGGTCTCCTTCAACCGTTAGATATTCCAGAGTGGAAGTGGGACAAAATCACCATGGATTTTGTTACTGGTCTTCCGCCAACCAAGAGGAAGCACGACGCAATTTGGGTTATCGTAGATCGACTTACCAAATCAGTTCATTTCTTACCGATCCGCAAGGAAGATTCGGTAAGTAAACTCGCCGATACGTATAGAAGAGAAATCATGAGACTCCATGGTGCTCCATCCAGCATCGTCTTAGACAGAGATCCTCGATTCACTTCGCGATTTTGGAAGAGTCTACAGGAAGATTGGGGTACACAACTTAAGCTTAGCACGGCTTTTCATCCTCAAACAGACGGGCAGTCGGAGCGAACGATTCAGACATTGGAAGACATGTTGAGGTCATGTGCGTTGGAATGGACGGGTGATTGGGACGATCGCATCTGTTTGGTGGAGTTTGCATACAACAACATTTGGCACGCAAGTATCAAGTGTGCTCCTTTCGAGATGTTGTATGGCAGAAAGTGTCGCGCCCCAATCTGCTGGGATCAGGTTGGCGAGCGAACACTTGAAGAACCAGAGATCATAGAGATGACTAATGAGAGGGTCGCAGTAGCTAAGCAGAAACTTCAAGAAGCACGGTCACGTCAAAAGAGTTACGCCGATAAGCATCATAGGGACATACATTTTAACGTAGGAGATCACGTCTTTCTTAAGGTTTCGCCGGCACGTGGTGTTAGACGCTTCGGGATTAAAGGGAAGCTCAGTCCTCGTTTCATCGGACCGTTTGATATCATTGAACGAGTCGGTGAAGTATCTTACCGGTTAGCGTTACCTCCGCAACTTTCGCATGTCCACAATGTGTTTCATGTGTCCTTACTCAGAGGGTACCAATATCATCCCCTTCACATGGTTCAGTATCCACTGGAACAGATACGTGAAGATCTCACTTTCATAGAAGAACCCGAACGAGTTCTTGACAGACAAGAACGAGTCATGAGGAGGAAGACGATTCCATTCGTCAAAATCCTTTGGAGAGATCATACCGAGCGGGAAGCCACTTGGGAAACAGAGGAGTCTATACGGGCTTCTTACCCTCATTTCATATTTTGAATTAGGGTATGTTCTTCTTTTCCAGATTACTATATCTATAAGTCGGGGACGAATTATTCTTTTTAGGGGGGAAGAGTTGTAAAACCCGCATGCTTTTACCATGAATAGTACCTTTTAGATCGTACGTACAAGATTAAAACTTTCCTTTTATAGCATGTTTACGTTCACGTATAAGAATTTTAAGTATTACGTACGTGTTAGAACACGATAAGTATTTATTACGTATGAACACACGATAATTATTCAAATAATAATTATAATCACGAACATGCGATCATGAAATCATGAACGTAATTTAATCACGAGTTAATATTATTTACGTATATATATTTATTACGAACACGAATAAATATATTAAGTCACGATCAATAATTAATAAGAACACATAAAACACGAACACGATAAAACACGAACACACTATAATAATTAGACTAGAAAAAGGTACGGGTTACCCCATGTGGGGCCCCCTACCCGCGGCTACACCAAGAGAATGGGCCAAGCCCATTTTAATTTTTACTAAAACAAGGGAATTAGGAAAATATTGGTCATTTTTCACAATACAGGAAAAATAACAAAACCCTAAATCTTTTTCTTCCTTCTCTTCCTTGGCCGCCGGTTATACACCATCAAAAAGGGGTGTTCGGTTGATTTTTTGATCTTGGAATTTGTGCAAGCATTCGTGTGTGTTCATCCTTAATTGATCCATGCATTCGGTATAACCTTTTTAACCATTTTCTTTTATGTTCTGATTTAATAAATCACATAAAATCATGATGTTTTTAAAAACTAGTTAAAAACATTTAATAAAACATGTTTATAATTATGGGGTAAATCAAAACAAGGGTTTTTAGGGGTGTTTGTTCTAGCCGACGCCTAACTGAACCCCTAAGGGGTCTCGGCTTGGCTTATTAACCACCACCGAGACCTCATGGTCTCGGTATGGTGGTGGTGGTCCCACGGCAGCAGCAAACAAGGGGGAACCCCGTCTTGGTTCGGGGTATGGTGTTGATTACAGGTCTGGTTCATGGTTTCTAGTCACGGTCCGGTTCATTGATTATGTTAAGGTTTATGATTTTAATAGTTATGTGTTAAAAATTAAATTAATAAACATGGCATGATTAATTTAATTAACATGACTTAGGTTATAAATTTAGTTATTAGATCATGAATTTTAACCTAAGTATTTATTTTTTTACTAGACTTTATAATTAATTAATTATTAAAACCATGACAATAATTAATTAATTAACATGACTTAGGTTATATTATTAGTAATTAATAATACATAATTTAACCTAAGTATTTTAACTTTATTTAAATAAAAACATGATATATTTAATTAAATACTTTTAACCTATAGTTTATTTAATTTACATGTAATAATTTATAAACTATACTTTATAAATACATGACTTAGGATAATAATCAGAAAACACTTAAGCTTATATAATTAGCTTATTTAACCAGCTTATATCTAGTTATGGTAACTTTTTATTTTTATAAACTTATTTAATTAAGGCAGCTAATCTATTTATGGAAACTTTCTATTTTTAGAAACTTATCTATTTTAGGCAGTAATTCTATTTTTGGAAACTTTCTATTTTTGGAAACTTTCTATTTTTTGAAACTTTCTATTTTTGGAAACTTTCTATTTTTCGTAACTTTCTATTTTTGGAAACTTTCAATTTTAGGAAACCTGCTATTTTTAGAAAGTTACTTATTATTACACAACAAGTATAATAATACATGAAATACAAGAAATACTTAAATAGAATAGACAGAATATAAGGTAAACACAGTATAAGGCTTAAAACAGTAAAACATGACATGAGCGTATAAAATAAGCTAAGACATGACATAAAACCAGTTACGTATTTAGTAATCAGATACTTATACACGTATGTATTTATGTAGCATTAGTGATACCGAAGTAGAACTCTCTTCTGTTCGTCTTCTTCGTTCACTGGACATAAGGTACGGATTCCCGTCCTTTCAGTATGGACATTCTTTTCTTTATTAGGATTCCCCGTATGCAGCCAACTGTTTTCCCGTAGTATAAGTTTATATGTTTGGTTGCTTATGTTTAATTAGAATACCTAAAGCCATATACATGCATGACCAGTTTCACCTAGTTATGGAGGTACCATAACCATAACACTAGAGGCACTAGTGTTATGACTTCCCCACGGCGGAGTGATTTGTCACACCCCACCATGGCGGAATATGGGGCGCGACGTATGGATATCATCACAACATGGCGTGTCTATAGACATAACTATATGAAATAAGAAATGTCATAAAATGGTGACACAAAAGTCATGACAATATCTCAACAAATGCAGGAGTCTAGGTAAGTAGGTAACAGTCCTACCTCTTACCCAAGACAATCAAATATCACAAACAAAACAAACATATAGGTGCTAACAATATCACTTATAAAACAAACAAAAGAAACTAAGAAGGAACGGGGATCCCCTTCTAAATGCATTCCTACGCAACTCCAAATCCTAGCCACTTCTATTCTCAAGCTTAACCATAGTATCACCTGAAAGAGACACTAAAACACGTCAACATAAAGTTGGTGAGAGTCATAGGTTTAGACTCCAACGCCAAATCAGTTATAAGCTGTGAATAACAACCATCAACACAATAACATATGGACAATGTGTTACAAGTATGCATTAACAACTAGCATTCAAGATCAATCATTCCAAACCAAATCCAAGGCCCCTAGCCTTACCAAACACCATGGTACCATAGATGATCATACTATGTACCTATCCCAAGGCCCCGCCTTGTCACTATCCATTGGTCCCATAGATGATCACACTATGTACCTCTCCAATCCAAATCATACACAAACAAGAATCACATAGCAGTTAATCACATAATGTACACACAAGTCCATCTCAAACCTTAAAAACATTCACAGCATCAATTTATAAATAACTCAACACGGTGTCTCTTCCATCCCATCTGGAAGTCAAAATCAATAGTAAACATGGGACTATGAAACTCACCTGATTGCTTCTCCAAAGCTCCTCGCACTAGCAAAAGCTAACAATCCAAAAACACATAATCAATACCTGAACCGACCATTAAAACGGTTCATCAACCTATGATGGACATCTAAATTCCTCTCATACAAATACCCCATTTATAAACTCTAAACACCCCATTACCCTTCCCTAACAAGTCCTTAACCTGGTTAGGTGTAATAACTATCCTGTTCAAATTTTACACAAAACAGTCCCAATTTTAGGTCTCAAAACTTTAAGTCAAACGTCCACTTAAACATACCCATGGTTTCTGTAAAAGGAATATTCATACCTTTACATATGTTAGCTAACACCTCCCACTTGCCCTAACCTTAAAGCTACTGTTAAGGCCCCGATATATATATATATATATATATATATATATATATATATATATATATATATATATATATATATATATATATATATATATATATATATATATATACTTTTGTCATTCTAGATTTACTGATTTTAAACATACAAAAAGTTTGTTAGGATTAGGGGGGTCTTACCCTAAACCACAACCTTAGCCCAAGTGCAGATACTTACTATAATATATAAACCATCTCTAATGTTCGTTAGAAGATCCCAATGCAACCCTAAGTACCCCAAACAACCCAAAACTTAAAAAGAAAACAGGCTGATTTCAAAACTGTATTGATCTCCGACTGTTGTAACCTGTTTTTGACCCACTTCCCAACCTCTAATTTAGTTCTAACTTCTTGCATTGGAAATCCACTTCAATTACCTTTTCAGGGATACTTGGATCGCAAAATAATAGTTTGTAGAACTCCCAATATGATCAAAACAATTGACTCAAAATTATGCCCAATTTTTAAAAACAGGTTTAACAAAATCAACCTCATTAATTAGCCCTAATCCCTCTAATTACAAGCTCTAACTTATGAAATCATCATATTATGATTAATACAACATTAATTTACTGTTTTTATATTTAAACCCTAACCTAAATCCATCATAAGATGATCAATTAAACATAAAAACAATTTAATCAAAAAAGTTTATGAAGGTTTTACCTTTAATTCAATGGAAGATGAAAAAAAACATAAAAACCCAAAAAATTCTATTTATGCCGTCGACTTCTTTTTCTTCCAGGGAATTATGAAGTGTTTTGTTGTATAAAAACCTTATATAATTAAGTTGGACAAATCCTAGCCCAACCCAAAAGTCTTGTTTCCTTATTTTCTTTTTCTTCCCTTTTTTTTCCTTCTTGCGTCCAAACCAAACCGACCCACCTTTTTTTATTATTTTTTTTTCTTTTTATTATTAATTATTAAGTTATTAATATTACCTTAACTTACCTTAATTTATTTCAGCTCCTAAAGCCTCCAAAACCTCAAAACCGTAAAACTAGTCAAATTTACGCGTTTTACCGTAAAAGACGTAAAATATACACTTTTATAAAAAATCTCAAATTTTGAAATAAACTTTATATTTAAGTCCTAAATAACTTAAAACCATCCCGAAAAATATCCATATGACTAATTACCTCATCCGAGACCTCTAAATGCTTAAACCGTAAATCGTAAAAATACGATTTTCTATAATACATATACGTATACGTAAAACCACTAAATAACACCATCTCACTTCATAGTCACTACCATGTGAACTCATGAACATGAAATCATCACACATCGTTTCACTTACAAGGTACCCCGTACCGGAAACGATATCGAAACCACAATCTATACACACCAATAAGCACATAAACACGTAAAGATACGTAACTAGCACAAAATAAAACTAAGTGACGAACCTCAAAACCAGGGTTGTCACATGATTGCTCGTGGCGTCCCTTCAGCTTTTGGCCATATTATTATATTTATCATGTGGGGCGTATGGGTGCATCCTAGTTACATGTTTTTCAGCAGATGACTCAGTGTGAATGTGGTGTGTGCCTTGCATCCTTCACAAGGAGCTGATCCCTCCTACCCAAAAACCAGTATATTAAATTAGAGGCAGCCCCTCTAATTTGCATGATGAGGTCACCCCTCCAAGTATTCATGCACGGTGGATTTTCATGACCTATATTGGCTAATGGTAAAATATGTTAAATAGTTTTTTTACGAGATAAACATAAGGCTTTTCAAACTATAAAACCAGTTTTACTAAGACTTAACCGGGTTATTCGGGACTTAGTTTCTTCCGCTGTTATATGCGTATATGCTTTATTTATTCATGCTTTATTGTACATCCGTGCACTGAGCGTATTGCTCAGTCGTTTTCCTTTTCATGTTCCCAAAACGGCAGGTACTCAGGGACGCTCGTAGACTTTAAGCGTGCGTGCATATGGACTGGAAGCTTCCTAGCCTTTCTTTACTTTATGCATTGTCTATTCTTTGATACTCTTTCCATGGACATTGTTTAGTCCTTTCGTTTACAGTACTTATGTTTGTGTGTGATGAGCTTTACTTTTGGACTACCGATGTTTGATTCCAGTATTTCCTTTTTATGGTCATGTAATGTTTTAAACATTTATCCTTGTATGCTTTGATGACACGCCATAATTACGCGTGACATTCCATTATCAAAACGGGGTGTTACAATTATGGTATCAGAGCCAAGGCTTCGACCTGTAGGCTCTCAAAACATGACCTGTGATTAGTGGGTAGTCACTATGGTCTTCCTAGAACTGACAGTCGTTTTTCATGCATTCATCATTTTTATGCATACATATATATGTCATTGTCGCAGGTTTATGACTAAGTAACGGTTGGTACAGGACTGGCCCTATTTAGTCGCATGTGTTTTATCGAAACTTTTAAATTTGGGACCGACCCATAGGCGTCCCCTCGCCATGTCTTTTATTTTGGGTGAACTGACCATAGGCGTTCACTCTCGAGTATACAAAAGTTTTCATAAACTGCATCATGCATTCATAAACAAATTTTCTTGCATAAAATTTTTCTCTTGATTTATTGGTATAAATTTTTTTCATATATATATATTTTTTGTTTTGATCTGTTTAATCATATGTTTTATGTTATACTATAAGATGGTTCTCACTGGCGAGCAGGAACAACTCAATGCAGCAATCCAAGCTGCAATGCAAGCTTTGCTTCCTCAACTGACGAATGACATCAAGGCTGAGGTTCAGGCTGCCAACAATCAGCAGCAAAACCAAGCACCTCCTCCTCCTCCTCCTCCTCCGTTGACATTGGCAATATGGCTGGAGAGATTCAACAAGCTCCGTCCTCGAGCTTTCGAGAGAACAGATAGCCCCAGTGAAGCTGAAAGCTGGTTGGCTCATATCGAGAAGATATTTGATGCTATGGGTTGTGACCCCGTGTTCAAGGCGAGGTTGGCATGCTACCGGTTCGAAGGCGATGTGTTAAATTGGTGGTTGGCATTGAAGCAGTCTGAGGGAGGTGATAATTGGGTGGCTGGTTTGACATGGGCTCAGTTCAGAGATAGGGTGATGGAGCAGTTCTTTCCCAAGTCTGGGCAAGACAAGCTTAAGAGGGAGTACCATGGGATCCGATAGAGAGCTGGAGAGAATAGAAACGAGTTTATGCAGCGCTTTCTTCGCTTAGCTGGTTTCCTTGGTGCAGCGGCAGGTACTCCTAAAGAGCAGGCACACCACTTTAGGTGGGCTCTTTGCACATCGGTCGCAAACAATCTGGTGTGTGCTACGTTCAACACAGTAGCAGAAGTGGCCGATGCGGCACGTAAGCTGGAGATGCTGCATTAGAGATATGAGTTCGGGGAAGCTTAGAAACCCGACAAGAGGCAGAAAACTGGGGACCGGTCTCATCCGGCTACTCAGCAGCCGCCTAATCAGCCCAAGGGAAACGGTCAGACTAACGACCGTTCTGCTACGGATAGGCGTGGCGATAATGATAATTACCGTAACAACGTTGGACACTCCAACGGCAGCAGGAACCATGGAAACGGTAGGGACTAGAACCAGAGAGGTTCACAGCCTAGCCGTCCAGCTATCACTGGTATTTAATCTTACGATTATTCGCATTGTCCTTTGTACCCTATTATCATGTCTCATGTAAAATGTTTTATCAGGTCCTCAGCCAGCCAGAGCACCTGCTGGAGGATATACTCGTCCTCTTTGCTCTACTTGCCACCGTAGGCACCCAGGGCCATGTCGTCGTGACACTGATGCATGCTTCAAGTATGGTCTTCCTGGCCATCGCATGAAGGACTGCCGTAAGGGCGAGATGGAGGGCACATCGGGACATGCTGATACCAAGCCGCCTCCTACCACTGGACGTGTCTACACGACATCTCGAGATCAGGCCAACAAGTCTATTGGTACCATCACTGGAATCTTGTATATGTATGGTCAGGTTGCGTGTGTGCTATTTGATACGGGTGCTACTCACTCGGTCATTTCTACTACTTATGACAAGAACGTTAGGATGCTCCCCATGCCACTAGATAATATACTGAGTATTTCCACGCCTTTGAGAGACTCTGTACGCATAACCCATGTATATAAGAGTCTTCCCCTAGAATTTGACGATAAGGTTCGTCCAGTTGACGCACTTCCGCTGGACATGAAAGACTTTGACATGATTTTGGGCATGGATTAGCTATCCAAGCATCATGCTACCATAGACTGCCATTCATATCGAGTCATCTTCGGTGATGTTAATGCACCAGAGTACATTCACAACGGGTTCGTACCCGGAAGGTCTGTAAAAATCATATCTACCCTGCAAGCACGTGCACTACTGTCACATGGCTGCGAGGGTTATCTAGCTACGGTTCACGACATGGATGCTGAATCTCCATCAATTCAGGATCAGCCAATAGTGTTGGAATTCCAAGATGTATTTCTAGAAGAACTTCCGGGCATACCACCTGCACGAGAAGTGGAATTCAATATCGAGCTTATTCCAGGAGCTGAACCGATCTCCAAAGCTCCTTATCGTATGGCTCCCATAGAGTTAAAGGAGCCGAAGGATCAACTGCAAGAACTTCTAGAACGAGGTTTCATTCGGCCGAGCGCATCTCCATGGGGCGCACCGGCCTTATTTGTTAAAAAGAAGGACGGCAGTATGCGTCTTTGCATAGACTATCGCGAGCTCAACAAGATTACTATCCGGAATAGGTATCCACTGCCGCGTATAGACGATCTATTTGACCAACTTCAAGGGGCCAAACACTTCTCCAAGATTGATCTTAGGTCAGGCTATCATCAACTACAGGTTAAGGAGAAGGACATCGCCAAGACTGCTTTTCGTACCCACTATGGCCACTACGAATTTGTAGTCATGCCATTCGGCCTGACAAATGCTCCAGCAGTGTTCATGGATTTGATGAACAGAATCTTCCATGAATTTCTGGACAAGTTTGTCATTGTCTTCATCGATGACTAACTGATTTTCTCAAAGTCCAAGGAGGAACACGAATACCATCTTCGTACAGTACTACAGATTCTTCGCCAGAAGCAGTTGTATGCTAAATTCTCCAAGTGTGAGTTCTGGTTAGACAAGGTGGCATTCTTAGGTCACATTGTATCAGCAGAAGGAATCTGTAAAACCCGCATGCTTTTACCATGAATAGTGCCCTTAAGATCGTACGTTCTAGATTAAAACTTACCTCATGTAGTATTGATCACATTCATGTGCTAATAATCAAGCAAGTGCATACGTGTATGACATGACAAGTATCGATTACGTACGAACTCATGATAAACAGTTAATAAATATGTCACGTGAACATAATTAAATCATGATCACCATTTAAAATACGAACTAGAATAATTACGTAAATACATATAATATAATTACGAGCGTTAAGATTACGGTAAACTACATGATAAAATAAACAGAAACGCTTCAGACACGAACACGTTTAACCACGAACGAACACGAAACATCGGGACACGAGAAAACATTTGGGCTACCCCTTGTGGGCCCCATATCCACGAATTAAGGAAGAGAAATGGGCCTAGCCCATCATTTTTACTAAACAAGGGGGTAAGGGAAAATTAGCTAGTCATTTTTCACTTTTCAAAAGAATTAACCAAAAACCTAATTTTGTTCTTCCTCCTCCCCTTTTCTTTCATTTGTGCCGCCACCTATAACACCACTATAGGTGGTTGTTTGTTGATTTTGATCATAAATTCAAGAGTTAGAAACCGTGTTTGTTCATCCTCTTTCAAGATACGTAGTGGTATACCTTTCTAACCCTTCTTTTTAATTCTTTTTAATTCTTTTAATCTTTGATTAGTTTCATGAACATGTTATTATTTTTCTTATTAAACCATGGTAATTAATCATTGATCTAACATGTTTTGGTATTAAATAAAATCAAAGAATGATTTAAAAGGGATGTTAGTTTTGGCCGCCTAGCAAACAAACCCGAGGGGGGTTTGGTTTGCTATTGCCGCCACCACCAAGACCATTTTTGGTCTTGGTTGGCTCATGTGGGACCCACGGCAGCAAGGAGGCACACGTGCCCCGGGTTTGGCTCGGGGTACGGTGTCGAATTCATGCCCGATTCATGGTTCGTTGGTTAAATCATGATCTATGTTACATGTTAATATTTATGAATCATGAACTTAGGATATAATTAATTAATAACATGAAATATTAATTAAATCATGACTTAGGTTATTCTAATTATTAGTTTATCATGACATTAATTTAACCTAAGTATTTTATGTTATAAGTTATAATTAATTAATTATTAAAACATGCCTATAATTAATTAATTTAGACATGACTTAGGTTATGTTATTAATACATAATAATACACATTTTAACCTAAGTATTTTATTTCATTTTAATTAATACATGTTACACTTTAATTAAAATGCTTAACCTATAGTTTAATTAAAATACATGAAATAATAATTAAACTATACACTATATCATATGACTTAAGAAATAAGCTTATAACACTTAGACTTATATGTTAGCTTATGTAATCAGCTTAATTCTAATTATGGAAACTCCTATTTATAGAAACTTAATTAAATAAGGCAACTAATCTAATTATGGAAACCTTCTATATATGGAAATCAATCTATTTCAGGCAGCTAATCTAATTATGGAAACTTTCTATATATGGAAACTTATTTAATTAAGGCAGCTGATCTATTTTTTTGGAAACTTTCTATTTTTAGAAACTAATCTATTTTAGGCAGTAAATTCTATTTTTGGAAACTTTCTATTTTTTGAAACTTTCTATTTTTGGAAACTTTCTATTTTTGGTAACTTTCTATTTTTGGAAACTTTCTATTTTTGGAAACCTGCTATTTTTTGGAAAGTTACTTATTATTACACAGTAAGTATAATAATACATGAAACACCAGTAATACTTAATCAGATTAATCAGAATACTAGATAAACACAGTTTAAGGCTTTAAACAGTGAACCATGACCTAAAACATACCAAATCAGCTTAAATGAGACACAAAACCCAGTACGTAATCAGTGAATCGATACTTATACACGTGTGTATTCATGTAGCGTTAGTGATCCAGAAGTAGGAGTCTTTCTTCCGTTCATTCACTGGACTTGAGGTACGGATTCCCGTCCTTTCAGTATGGACATTCCTTCCTTATTAGGATTTCCCCGTATGCAGCCAACTG
The DNA here is from genome assembly GCA_025667525.1 of Glebionis coronaria. NCBI lineage: Eukaryota > Viridiplantae > Streptophyta > Magnoliopsida > Asterales > Asteraceae > Glebionis > Glebionis coronaria. Next base: position 180,127,566 of record CM046874.1, read on the forward strand.
TTTTCCCCAGCATTTGTTTTATTGTTTTGAACTGCTTATGTTAATTTAGCATAAACTATAGCCATATACAAGCATGACCAGTTTCACCTAGTTATGGAGGTACCATAACCATAGCATTGGAGGCACCGATGTTATGACTTCCCCACGGCGGAGTGATTGCTCGTGGCGTCCCTTTTCAGTTTGGCCATATTATTATATCAGGTAGGGCGTATGGGTGCATCCTAGTTACATGTTTTATTCAGTTTATCATGGTGAATGTGGTGTGTGCCTTGCACCCTTCACAAGGAGTTGATCCCTCCTACCCAAATCAGTATATTGATTAGAGGCATCCCCTCTAATCAGCATGATGAGGTCACCCCTCCAAGTATTCATGCACGTGACCTTTTCATGACCTATATGGGCTATGGTATATATATGTTAAAACAGTTTTCACAGGTTAAACATAAGGCTTTTCAAACTATAAAACCAGTTTTCTTGATACTTAACCAGTTACTCAGAACTTAGTCTTCCGCTGTTATATGTTACATGCTTATCCTATTTCATGCTTTATTGTACATCCGTGCACTGAGCGTCTTGCTCAGCCGTTACTTTCCTTTCCATGTCCCAAAACGGCAGGTAACCAAGACTCGAGCATTTGGAGGACGCACATAGGATGGAAGCTGCCAGAGACTTCTTTTCCTTTTTGCCTTCATATAGTTATGCTTGTTTAGTCTTTATTCAGTTCATTTCCTTTATTTATGTTTTGGGCTTATGTTTGGGAACCGATGTTTGATTCCGGTTTTCCCTATGGTCATGTATGTTTTACTACATATCACCTTGCATGCTTTGATGACACACCATAATCACGCGTGACATTCCATTTATCAAAATGGGGTGTTACAGAATCACTATGGATCCAGCGAAGTTTGAGGCTATGACTAAGTGGCCGAGGCCGACATCAGCGACTGAAGTTCGCAGTTTCTTAGGCTAAGCTGGCTATTACCGTAGGTTCGTGGAGAACTTTTCCCGCTTAGCACTACCTTTGACCAAACTGATGCGGAAAGGGGAGAAATTTGTCTGGACTGAAGAATGAGAGAAGAGCTTTGAAGACCTAAAGCAGAAGCTAGTATCTGCACCTATTCTTACTCTCCCATCTGGTACGGGTGGATTTCAAATCTACAGTGATGCATCAGGGAAGGGACTTGGTTGTGTTCTCATGCAACATGGGAAAGTGATCGCGTACACTTCACGACAGCTTAAGCCTTATGAAGGAAATTACCCTACGCATGACTTGGAACTTGTTGCAGTTGTGTTTGCATTGAAGATATGGAGGCACTACTTGTATGGAGAATCATGTGACATTTTCACGGACCACAAGAGCTTGAAGTATATCTTCACTCAGCGTGAATTGAACATGAGGCAGAGGAGATGGTTAGAGCTGTTGAAGGATTATGACATTAATCTACAATATCATCCCGGAAAGGCGAATGTAATAGCAGATGCACATAGCAAGAAGTCCGGAATGATCAACGGCATTAAAATTGAGGAGGAAATCATAAGAGACTTGGAGCGACTAGACATCGAGATCATGGTACGTGGACAGCACGGTTACTGGGCTAATCTTAGAGTAGAACCCGAATTACTCTCTAAGATCAAGGAAGCTCAGAAAGATGATGGAGAAATCTGGGCAATAGTTCAGAATTTGGAGAAGCACACGGAATTTAGAGTAGATGCATATGGTATCTTATGGCAGCGCACGAGACTTTGTGTTCATGATGATCAAGAATTCCAGGAAGCCTTGTTAGCTGAAACTCATAGCTCCCCATTCTCTATACATCCTGGTTCAACTAAGATGTACCATGACATCAAGCAATACTTTTGGTGGAGTGGTATGAAACAGGATGTTGCCACTTACGTCTCCAAATGTCTTACCTGCCAGCAGGTTAAGATCGAGCATCAGCGATCTGGCGGTCTCCTTCAACCGTTAGATATTCCAGAGTGGAAGTGGGACAAAATCACCATGGATTTTTTTACTGGTTTTCCGCCAACCAAAGGGAAGCACGATGCAATTTGGGTTATCGTAGATCGACTTAACAAATCAGCTCATTTCTTACCGATCCGCAAGGAAGATTCGGTAAGTAAACTCGCCGATACGTATAGAAGAGAAATCATGAGACTCCATGGTGCTCCATCCAGCATCGTCTCAGACAGAGATCCTCGATTCACTTCGTGATTTTGGAAGAGTCTGCAGAAAGCTTGGGGTACACAACTTAAGCTTGGCACGGCTTTTCATCCTCAAACAGACGGGCAGTCAGAGCGAATGATTCAGACATTGGAAGACATGTTGAGGTCATGTACGTTGGAATGGACGGGTGATTGGGACGATTACATTTGTTTGGTGGAGTTTGCATACAACAACAGTTGGCACGCAAGTATCAAGTGTGCTCCTTTCGAGATGTTGTATGGCAGAAAGTGTCGCGCCCCAATCTGCTGGATCAGGTTGGCGAGCGAACACTTGAAGGACCAGAGATCATAGAGATGACTAATGAGAGGGTCGCAGTAGCTAAGCAGAAACTTCAAGAAGCACGGTCACGTCAAAAGAGTTACGCCGATAAGCATCGTAGGGACATACATTTTAACATAGGAGATCACGTCTTTCTTAAGGTTTCGCCGGCACGTGGTGTTAGACGCTTTGGGATTAAAGGGAAGCTCAGTCCTCGTTTCATCGGACCGTTTGATATCATTGAACGAGTCGGTGAAGTATCTTACCGGTTAGCGTTACCTCCGCAACTTTCGCATGTGCACAATGTGTTTCATGTGTCCTTACTCAGAGGGTACCAATATCATCCCCTTCACATGGTTCAGTATCCACTGGAACAGATACGTGAAGATCTCACTTTCATAGAAGAACCCGAACGAGTTCTTGACAGACAAGAACGAGTCATAAGGAGGAAGACGATTCCATTCGTCAAAATCCTTTGGAGGGATCATACTGAGCGGGAAGCCACTTGGGAAACAGAGGAGTTTATCCGCTTCTTACCCTCATTTCATATTTTGAATTCGGGTATGTTCTTCTTTTCCAGTTTACTTTATCTATAATTCGGGGACGAATTATTCTTTTTAGGGGGGAAGAGTTGTAAAACCCGCATGCTTTTACCTTGAATAGTACCCTTTAGATCGTACGTACAAGATTAAAACTTTCCTTTAATAGCATGTTTACGTTCACGTATAAGAACTTTAAGTATTACGTACGTGTTAGAACACGATAAGTATTTATTACGTATGAACACACGATAATTATTCAAATAATAATTATAATCACGAACATGTGATCATGAAATCATGAACGTAATTTAATCACGAGTTAATATTATTTACGTATATATATTTATTAAGAACACGAATAAATATATTAAGTCACGATCAATAATTAATTAGAACACATAAAACACGAACACGATAAAACACGAACACACTATAATAATTAGACTCGGAAAAGGTATGGGTTACCCCATGTGGGGCCCCCTACCCGCGGCTACACCAAGAGAATGGGCCGAGCCCATTTTAATTTTTACTAAAACAAGGGAATTAGAAAAATATTGGTCATTTTTCACAATACAGGAAAAATAACAAAACCCTAAATCTTTTTCTTCCTTCTCTCCCTTGGCCGCCGGTTATACACCATCAAAAATGGGTGTTCGGTTGATTTTTAATCTTGGAATTTGTGCAAGCATTCGTGTGTGTTCATCCTTAATTGATCCACGCATTCGGTATAACCTTTTTAACCCTTTTCTTTTATGTTTTGATTTAATAAATCACATAAAATCATGATGTTTTTAAAAACTAATTAAAAACATTTATTAAAACATGTCTATGATTATGGGGTAAATCAAAACAAGGGTTTTTAGGGGTGTTTGTTCTAGCCGACGCCTAACCGAACCCCTAAGGGGTCTCGGCTTGGCTTATTAACCACCACCGAGACCTCATGGTCTCGGTATGGTGGTGGTGGTCCCACGGCAGCAGCAAACAAGGGGGAACCCCGACTTGGTTCGGGGTATTGTGTTGATTACGGGTCCGGTTCATGGTTTCTTGTCACGGTCCGGTTCATTGATTATGTTAAGGTTTATGATTTTAATAGTTATGTGTTAAAAATTAAATTAATAAAACATGACATGATTAATTTAATTAACATGACTTAGGTTATAAATTTATTTATTAGATCATGAGTTTTAACCTAAGTATTTATTTTTTTACTAGACTTTATAATTAATTAATTATTAAAACCATGACTATAATTAATTAATTAACATGGCTTAGGTTATATTATTAGTAAATAATAATACATGTTTTAACCTAAGTATTTTAACTTTATTTAATTAAAAATATGATATATTTAATTAAATACTTTTAACCTATAGTTTATTGAATTTACATGTAATAATTTATAAACTATACTTTATAAATACATGACTTAGGATAATAATCAGAAAACACTTAAGCTTATATAATTAGCTTATTTAACCAGCTTATATCTAATTATGGAAACTTTCTATTTTTAGAAACTTATTTAATTAAGGCAGCTAATCTATTTATGGAAACTTTCTATTTTTAGAAACTTATCTATTTTAGGCAGTTATTCTATTTTCTGAAACTTTCTATTTTTAGAAACTTATCTATTTTAGGCAGTTATTCTATTTTTTGAAACTTTCTATTTTTGGAAACTTTCTATTTTTGGAAACTTTCTATTTTTGGAAACTTTCTATTTTTGGAAACTTTCTATTTTGGTAACTTTCTATTTTTGGAAACTTTCAATTTTAGGAAACCTGCTATTTTTAGAAAGTTACTTATTATTACACAACAAGTATAATAATACATGAAATACAAGAAACACTTAAACATAATAGACAGAATATAAGGTAAACACAGTATAAGGCTTAAAACAGTAAAACATGACATGAACGTATAAAATAAGCTAAGACATGACATAAAACCAGTTACGTATTTAGTAATCAGATACTTATACACGTATGTATTTATGTAGCATTAGTGATACCGAAGTAGGACTCTCTTCTGTTCGTCTTCTTCGTTCACTGGACATAAGGTACGGATTCCCGTCCTTTTAGTATGGACATTCTTTCCTTATTAGGATTCCACGTATGCAGCCAACTGTTTTCCTGTAGTATAAGTTTATATGTTTGGTTTCTTATGTTTAATTAGAATACCTAAAGCCATATACATGCATGATCAGTTTCACCTAGTTATGGAGGTACCATAACCATAACACTAAAGGCACTAGTGTTATGACTTCCCCACGGCGGAGTGATTGCTCGTGGCGTCCCTTCAGCTTTTGGCCATATTATTATATTTATCATGTGGGGCGTATGGGTGCATCCTAGTTACATGTTTTTCAGCAGATTACTTAGTGTGAATGTGGTGTGTGCCTTGCATCCTTCACAAGGAGCTGATCCCTCCTACCCAAAAACCAGTATATTAAATTAGAGGCGGACCCTCTAATTTGCATGATGAGGTCACCCCTCCAAGTATTCATGCACGGTGGATTTTCATGACCTATATTGGCTAATAGTAAAATATATAAACAGTTTTTTTACGAGATAAACATAAGGCTTTTTAAACTATAAAACCAGTTTTACTAAGACTTAACCGGGTTATTCGGGACTTAGTTTCTTCCGCTGTTATATGCGTATATGCTTTATTTATTCATGCTTTATTGTACATCCGTGCACTGAGCGTATTGCTCAGCCGTTTTCCTTTTCATGTCCCAAAACGGCAGGTACTCAGGGACGCTCGTAGACTTTAAGCGTACGTGCATATGGACTGGAAGCTTCCTATCCTTTCTTTACTTTATGCATTGTCTATACTTTGATACTCTTTCCATGGACATTGTTTAGTCCTTTCTTTTACAGTACTTATGTTTGTGTGTGATGAGCTTTACTTTTGGACTACCGATGTTTGATTCCGGTATTTCCTTTTTATGGTCATATAATGTTTTAGACATTTATCCTTGTATGCTTTGATGACACGCCATAATTACGTGTGACATTCCATTATCAAAATGGGGTGTTACAAACACAATAGCAACAATAAAAACCTAATTAAAAAAACAATCGAGAAAAAAACTTATTATTTAGTCATGTTCAATAAGCATATGAAACAATGATTAGTTATTAAACATGATAGAATTAATCTAGCGTAGCATATTCATCGTCCATTAGCTTCGACGTGAACTTATATATATTCTTATGTTTATAGAGATCGGTTCGGTTTATATCGGTTTTCTTTAATGCTAAAACTAAACTGAACCAAAAGCATCGGTTTTTTCAAAATGCAAAAACCAAACCATCGGTTTTTCAATCGGTTTCGGTTTTTTAGGTTTCGGTTCTTCGGTTTAGGTTCGGGTTTTCGGTTTCTTGCACACCCCTAGTTTATATGATCCAAATCTTTTACTTAATAAAACAAAACGTTTTATAAAAATTTTGCATGTTTGAATAATTAATTTTTTTATTGGTAATATTTTTTAAAAGTAAATACTTGTTTAGATTTTTAAGAATAATAAAAAAAACAAATTTATTTTAAATTTGACTAAAACATAAAAACATGTGAAAATTAATGGAGGAAGGTGTTAAATTTGTGAAAAATAAAAATTCTAAAAAGATGAAGTAATTAATAAATTTTGGTGGTTAAATTTTAAATAAATTAAATATACTTAAGTGAAACATATAATTTTTCATATTTTTTCAATAACTTTAGAAAATAAAAGATACCTTTTATAATTTATATCATTTAAATTTTATATCTTAAATACGTAGAATATATAAATATATTTAAACACAAGAGTAAATTACACGGTTCGTCCTTGTGGTATACGTTGACCGACAAGGTTCGTCCCTTGATAAAAAAAGCGTCATCCGTCCCTAAGTGGGAAACGTTATGTAACGTTAGTCCCTCCCATTTAACGACCCCACTAGTGGATGTAATGCAAACATCTACTAAGGGTAATTTCGTCTTTTATCACCCCACAAAGACTAATCATGTCATTTACGCAGAAACTATTAATAAGTAATAACTCTAATATATAAATAAATCTCAATTGTTATAAATAAACTATATGTCCATCTAATTTGTTTCTTTGTATTCTTCATCTCTTGATTTATCTCTTTCACACAATATCAACAAATCTTTGTCTTCTTCATATCTGATAGTTTACCAAGATCAATAACAATATGATCAAGTGCCCACCCGTCATTGTCAGCTTCAACATCAAAGTCAAACCCCAACTACCATTACCAACCCATCATCCTCATGTCAACTTTCAATGTTTAAAAGTTCCACCACTGTGAAGTGAAACCTTAACTTATGGTTTAGAAATACATTTATAGAATGTGATACGAGTTAAAGAGAGTGTTTAGAATAATAATAAAATAATAATATGGGGAGATCTGATCATCTAGTAAATGAATATGTGGATACGATGCTTGAGGGAGATACACGATCTAGTTTGGTACTCTGGTTTGCTAATGAAGGCAACGAGCCTGGTTTGCGATTAAGGTAGTAGGAGATGGTGATCAACGGTGGGGTTGCAATGCCAGATGTAGGTTGAGTTTAATGATGAAGATGATGATCGTGGTGAGGGTTCATATTGTTAATGGGTTTTAGTTTTATTGTTATTGATGTTGTTAATAGAGGTTTTCATGTTGAAGATAATTATGGTGGTGATGATCTTGTTGAATATGATGGTGTTAGGGTTGAATTTTTTATTAGAAGAATGATAAATTATTGGTTTTTATGTGTGTGTTCATAAATCTGGAAAACATAGGGATGGTAGGTTGGCAATGACGGTTGGGGGTTGACTTTGATGTTGAAGATGAAGATGGCGGCTGGGCACTTGATGATATTGTTGTTGATTTTGGTAAACTACTAGATATGAATAAGGTAAATAATTATTGATATTGTGTGGAAAAGATAAATCACGAGATGAAATACAAAGGGTAGGTAGTTTATTTATAATAATTGAAATTTATTTATATGTTAAAGTTATTAATAATTTTCTACGTAAATTACATAATAAGTCCTTATGGGGTGAGAAAAGACGGAAATACCCTTAGTAGATGTTTGCATTACGTCCGTTAGTGGTGTCGTTAGAAGAGAGGGACTAACAATACATAATGTCTACCACTTAGGGACGAATGGCGCATTTTTTTTGGTAACGAACCGTGTTGGTCAACGTATACCACAAGGACGAACCGTGTAATTTACTCTAAACACAAATATTAATATATAATGAAAATTTAATTTTTAGACACGTAAGTAATTATTCATTTTACCAATATCGCAATTATAAAACATCAAATGCGAGAAAATCTTCATTTATTAATATACTAGTTATAATGCCCGTGCACGCACGGGACTTGGAAATAAAAGATAAATTAAGTAATAATTTCGTTATTGGTAATTTTATGTAATATTATATATGTTTTTTAATAACATCTATTGTTTATATGTTTAATTATATTGTTGTTTTATTGTGCATCTTGTAAATTAATATAAATTCATCTTAATTTTTATTTTTTGAAATTCATACTCTTTTTATTTTCGATATATTTATTCTAAATAACTATATCTTAATTTTTAATCAAGAAACTATTTAAATCAACCTTACACGTACACGATTTATAACATAATACTCCGTATTATGTTATAAAACAACATTAAATTTTTAATACTTAAATAGTTACGATGGGCATGGACCCATGAGGTTTTACATTGTTCTTCATTCTATGATAATATTAATTGATATTTTGTATAAATATTTATTGCACAAAGGATTTGACTTTGTTAACTGAAATATTAACTATCATTTTCTAGACATTATGTGTTTAGTAATACATAACGAACTTAAAAAATATATATTGTTGTATTATGTAGAATCCCGTCTATTTATTTTCATCTCACATCGCTGTCTGAGGTCGTGTGTTCATTTTAATATTTATATTCATGTTAATAATAATTTACGTAGATTGTATTGTTGTTTTTATTAAATCTAAAAATAGAAATAGACAATAATTTGTGTTTTTATTTGAATATTTATAATCATGTGATTTGTTAATTTTTTTAATATAACATATATGTTGTATTTTAAAAATATAAAATTTAAAAGGTATAAAGTTTAAGAGGGTATATTGTTTATTGATACGAACCTATCCCATACTAGGCTTGTATCGGTTCATAAGTCCTAAGTGTAGAACTCACTCAAAAAGCTAGTTTATTTGAGAAGGGGACACCTGGACATTATAAACCATCAACCATTCTCATACATGGCCGATGTGGGATCATAACATTATCCCACCCTTTGAAGAACCAACATCCTCGTTGGTCACGGCTATGTTGGTCACGGTTGGCACCCCCTTTGGGTCCAAGCCACCACTCCATAGGCCACCACTCCGAGCTCGTTGGTCACGACGATGTTGCTCACGGTTGTCACCCCCTTTGAGTCCAAGCCACCACTCCATAGGCCACAACTCCGAGTGTTGGAACCTCGTAAGGTAAGGCTAGCTATGATACCAATTGATACGAACCTATCCCATACTAGGCTTGTATCGGTTCATAAATCCTAAGTGTAGAACTCACTCAAAAAGTTAGCTTATTTGAGAAGGGGACACCTGGACATTATAAACCATCAACCATTCTCATACATGGCCGATGTAGGATCATATCATTTAATTGATACGAACCGGATCGATAGAAGAGATAAAAGGATAGACAGATTATATTAATGGGTTAACCCGACCCTCCAATGGCTTATATTAGTGAGATAAACTGACTCCTCAATTGATTAATATAACCAATACTTCATTATCAAAAAACATAATTCATGTTACAAACCTAATACCCCTATAAATAATAAAAGATAACTTGGTCCCTAAGATAATGCAATAAAAGGAAACTAAATAAACTAATTAATAACAATTATATACTAATGCAGTGCAGGATCGTATCAATACTCCCGCCCTAAAAACACCTAGTCCTCAAGGTGTTGCATAAAGATGTAGCCTCGAGTAATCCCGGGATCCCAAACTCTTCTTTGAACTCCCCTCCTCTCATGTTGGTCATCATTAGGCCTAAAAATTTGAAACACATGATTGCTTTTGATAATCGATTTTGTAAAAACATTCAGGCCAAAATTCTATTTTCTTTCTGGTGTATGACGATCGATCCCTGGATTCCAAGTTATCCTTTCTTCCTTCCTTTTGTCACAATGAAGCCCCTCGGAAGCCCTTAAATCAAACCCAATAGTAATTTTTTCCAGCTCTGCACCAAAAATCTGTCCAACCATTTGTTGTTCTCTCGGCCCATGCGAAGGTACATCCTTCTCTCGTACACGTGGTTGATCCTTTTTCATGTTCGTATTGTCTTGGTTATTTGCTTTTTCTAGAACCATAGTGCATGTGCCAATGTCTTTTGTATCCAAATCCGGAAGTGCATTTTCTGTTTGTGGTAGGTTTTCCCCACCATATACATCAGCATCTTCTTTTGAATCTATGACATGAACACCTTTAACAACGTTGCCTTTCAACTCTTCTTTCACCTCCTCACCACTTGTATAACTTTGCCCGTTATTTTCTTCAAAACGTAGGGTATTTTGAATCGGTTTTGCGGGTACCTTTGTTGTTACTAGTGGCGATATGGGATTCCGGAAAGAATCAATTAGGTTCATCATCTTTTCAATCTTTTGATTCCATGCTTCACGCCTCTTATCCTCTTTAATCTCTTCTTTAATCATTTGATTCCATTCTTCACGCCTCTTATTCTCTTCGTAAGCTCTAATCACCGAATATTGCTCATACAAACTACCCTCACGAGATTATTGGAATCTGTTTAATATTCGCCGTTTAAAATCCTCCCAAGATCTGATCGGAGTTCGACAATCACTCCAACATAACCAAGAAAGAGCTTGTCCCTCTAAACATAACTCCGCAGTCGTTAATTGATCTTTAGCCTCAATCCTCTCGATATGAAAATATCGTTCCATGCGGTAAATCCACCCAAAAACATCACCTCCTTCAAAGTTAGACATCTTTAAATCTCTTTCGAATGAACGCATGCTGTTAACCATCTTCTTGTGCCCGGATGAACAGTAGCGATGAACAGTAATTTCTGGACGTTAACAGTGATTCAGATGAATAGTGGTCGGGTGAACAGTATTATTTGTTTTTTTTTGAAACCCTAGAATCGAAACAGCTTTGATACCAATTGATACGAACCGGATCGATAGAAGAGATAAAAGGATAGATAGATTATATTAATGGGATAACCCGACCCTCCAATGGCTTATATTAGTGAGATAAACCGACTCCCCAATTGATTAATAAAACAAATACTTCATTATCATAAAACATAATTCCTGTTACAAACCTAATACCCTATAAATAATAAAAGATAACTTGGTCCCTAAGATAATGCAATAAAAGGAAACTAAGTAAATTAATTAATAATTATTATATACTAATGCAATGCAGGATCATATCATTTATTTTATAAAGTTATTAAAAAAATATGAAGAATTATAAGTTTACATTTACGTCCATATAATTTATTAAAATTCAATCATTGAAGTATTATTTATCCTCTCATTCTTTTTAAGTTTTTTCCACAAATTTGACACACATATCTTTGTGTGTTTTTATCAAATTCCTCCACCAAAATTTTTAATTTTTATTAAACTGAATTCAATTTTAATATTTTTCCACCAATCACATTGCTCAATTTTGCTTATGTGTCAAAATCAAATCATTTGATTGGTCTAATTGTTTTTTGGGCAAATAGCATAAAAGTATACTCAACTTATATTCAAATTTAATTTAATGTACTTAACTTTTTATTTCTCAATTTAATTTACCTAACTTATTTTATGTTACAATTGAAGACAATTAACAAGTTATCTGGTGATCTTTTATGTCACCTTCTTCTTCGACCTAATTTTTCGACGACTTAATATTCCAACAACCCACTACCACCTTATTCATCTATCACCACCACCATTTTTATCTGTCACCACTACACACCAATACATCACGCCGTGACGATCCAAACCTTCGCCATACACTTTGAGTGCTTTTAATTGTTGTATTATGTAATACACATTTGATGTTATCGAAATGTTAATGTTTTTGATCAAGGAAATGCTAATGTTAAAATATATATATCTTATCCTTATTATATAATGGGAATTGATTGGGACACTCATAAAATTGATTGGGACACTCAACAGTATGCATTACAGAGTTGTACTGTGTTTTATAGTATGCTTTATTTGCTTGTACTGTGAGTGTCCCAATAAATTTTATGAGTGTGCAAATCATCTCCCTTATATAATGTGATTATTTTATTGTTGGTAAGTTTGATGTCGTGCTATAACGTGATCAAAGTACCTTACCATCCTAACTCCTTCCATCGTCACATTATTTTACTTTTTAAGATTTTTTGAAATTTAATTGTAAAAATATTAGATTTAAGTTATTTTGGATATCAAAGTTTTCTAGGATACAAAGGGACTCATCCCTATCTTCCATCTTCATGTCATCTAAGAGTTGAGATTAAATCCCCAGTTTATACCATAGGGGTATTTTCGTCTTAACACGTGCATTATATAAGCCTCTTCATTAACAAACTCTCATTTTTTCGCCGACATTTGTATGTTTCTCTCTTTACATCACAGATCTACTTTCTCACTCTAAAAATACACCTTTCTTTCATCTTCCATTAACACACATCATGGTTTCCCCAAAATCTGTATCTTTCTAAGCCCGACCTGTATAACCATTTCAACATCCTAATTTTCGTTATAAATCGTCAATGGATCATGATATTCATTTGCTATTCTCTTGATATAATTGTCAATATGTGATTGGTAACAAGGTTTGGAAATCCAACATTAGATCTGGTCATGTTATTCTAATTGTATTGTATTGTATCACCCCCAAGTTCCAAAACACATGTTCGTTGTTACATCCTAACTCAATATCCAAATAAATAAATACAACATTATTGACTCTAAATATATGTAGGTGTTCACATATGGTGATAATTCGTTCTTCTTGTTGAATCCTTAAACGTAGTTTCTTGCAAGCAAGTATATATAACACCCACATTTTGTTGACATGAATATTATTGGTTCGTGTGTCTACTAAGGTTGAGCATGTCATTGCAATCGATTCTAATGGATGCGTAAGCCCATATCACCATGCTCAATCCACCAATCACCATATTTTTGTTCCAAGAATTTTATAACTAAATTTCAGGTTTTCACATAAGGCAAAGGTTTTTGTGGTGTACTTGGTCATGATGATGAGATCGATAAAACGACTCCCGAGCTGTATTAAGCTTTGTATATCATATATGATACATGATATATCATATATGATAGTTCTATGATTTATGATATATGATAGGTATATCATATACTGATATATGAAGTATCATATATGATATTTAAAGTATCATATATGATGTATCTAACCAATCACAAGAATAAAATCAGATTTTATGACTAAATTACACAAAAAAAAAAATTAATCTCAGCAAACCTGACTTATATCATATACATTACTATACATGAATTTTTACATTTTTGACATGTTGTATATATCTTGGCCATAAAACTATTACAGATGACTATGGTGAGTGGCATGTGGGTTAGAGTTGAGAATCATATATGCTTGATAGAGCAAAGTAGAGAGGGTGCTGATCATAACAAGAGAGGACGTGCACGCGTATGTTTGTGGATAAGATGAAGTCGTCATGGTTAAAGTGTTCAAGAAAAAGTAGATTTGGTTGAAATCAAGAAAAACTGACTAAAAAAGGAGAAAAGTAGTTTCAATAATAAGAATGTTTTGGTTAATTCAGCAAATTCTTTTGTTTTTGTATCTTTTGATTATGAGTAAGTGTTTTAATCATGATTTTAAAATTACGTAAATTCTATTTGACCAAGTGTTTAATCATCAACTGTATCTGATTTTTTATTTATAGAAAGTGTTTAATTATTAATTCAGCAAACTTTTTGTTTAATCATGAATTTAGCAAACCATTTGTTTAAAAGCTACCAAACTTTTTTATGAGTATCATATATGATAATACATTATCATATATGATAATCCATTATCGTATGTGATACTAACAAGTGTTTAATCGTGAATCCAATTTACTATTTGTTTCTAATCATGAATTGAGCGAACCCTTTGTTAATCTCTCAAATATTTTTTGAGTATCATATATGATAATGCATCATACATGAGAAATTTTAAGACTTGCACGTATTATCATATATGATATTGTCTTATCAAATATGATATTACATTATCATATATGTGCTCGATTCATCCTTGCCAAAGAACTATTCACATGAATCAGGTTCAAGCTTCAGCTATTACCTCCAAAAGTTCCGAAAACCACTACGCTACTCGTTAAAGGCTTGTTAATTTACAAGTAGTTTGACCAGAAAGCAAAAAAGATAACAGAATTTCGGTATCAGCCTAGGTCAGCAAGACAACAATTAGTCAGACTGAAAATTAAGACTAATGAAAAAAAGTTGTTACTTATCCATTAATTACTGTGAACAATATCACATCTCATTTATAATAGAGTTATAAATAGATTAGCCAATAAAGAACATAAACCGTACATTGAAAAATAAATGAAACTGGAAAAACGAATGGAATTACCAAACTAACACAATTTACACAAAAATTATAACTGAAAAAAAAGTAAAAACAAAAAAGATTTACAATTGCTTGCATGACTTTGATGAAGTGCTCATTTCTACACTAACTTCAATGCCTCTGTATTACTGTGTATGGTAATATTTCCATATCGTCAACCTATATACATTCAATCATGGAAAGACCTTAGAGTAAACGGTGTCACGGCGGAGGGGCCTCGTCGGTCCTACGTGGAGACCTCGCCGGTGCTCGCCGTGACACCGCCACCCCCCTCGCCGCTCCCCCTTCGCCAGACTTCAACGAGAGGAAATAGAGAAAAAGTTGGGCCCCACATGTTTAGTTTGTGTGAAAAATAAATTTTTAGTGAATAGGAGAGAGACTAGTTGTGAGTGAGGGGGTGTTTAGTTGGTTTTTTTTTTTTGGCTAGTTGAGATGATGTGGCGCTGAGGTGACACAAGTGAAGAGGGTTTACCTTGTCGTGACACCTTTTACTCTTATTATACGTCACCAGCGAGTTGATAAATTCCATAACCTGCATATACCAAATTTATTGTTTCGTCATCTTGTTGGTGATGTGAAAATCATATTGAAAGACTTTAGTTTCTAAAACTATAATACTAAAGCAATCCTTCTAATACCTGAATGTCCATTGCACCTTTTCGCAAGAACATAGTTATGAAATTTACAACAAAAACTAATTACGATGTGTGTAAAAATGGGTGGAATGAGAAACTTAGTAAATATAAAAAGATCGCACACGATGTTCAATATGGACTATTTGTTCAGCTCCTGATTGCAATAATCGATCAGTCCATTATTCAATCTTGTTTTTTGTCATGATAAGGTCAGAAACATAGATTAAAGGGCCAATATTAATGACATGAGTGATGGATTTAAAGCTTAATTACCAAGGTTAAGTAAATGAAAATTCAAATTAGAATGTACCGAGGCACGTGAATCACAAGCGACTATTACAGTAATAGTACTAACATTTTGATCACCTGCTCGTACTGTTCACCTGTCGTATTTTGTTGTTGTTGGCATGAAGGTGAGCATGAGATGGTGCAGCAGAATTGATGTAACAGCTAAAGAACCACACCCCCTTTAACTACATGTAATGATGAATACATGTCAATTATACCATAATGGTGACAGAAAAGGTAATACACGATGGATTTATTATGCAAAAAAAAGCACCTTGTCATGGTTTTTTCCTTCGCGAGCTGCTTGTTCTTGAGAATACTTTATAGCTTTAAGTATCCGGCTTACACCTCCATCTCCCACTACTATAAAAGTTGACATCAGGTTACTATCTCTAGATTTGGCTCCATCCACCTCTTCTACCAGATAGCCATCATTCCTGAAGCCAGATTTCAGCTCTCTAGGATCCACCTTCTTTATCTAAAAATATAAACAAACTCTTGAAAGGTGAACAACACAACAATTCCAGAAATAAAAGATATCATACTCTCAACAACCAAGAAAACTACGACCATAACAGCACCTTATAAGATAAAAGTGAGATTCATAAAACACTTTACACATAAAGAAAGAATTATAAAATGATTTCAAGTATTCATGAGTCAAATTTGAGAATATCTATTATTCAAAACGGTATTAATTTTGGTATAGTCCTGTTTTTCTGAACTCGGTAATGGAACCGGTACCAGTACCGGTATACATCTCTGTTCCTGGATCGATACTAGATATTTTGATTGGAAAAAATATACGATGCCACAAACCATGCCGGTACGGTACTAAAATGATACAATGCTCATCCTTAGTTAATGCTATATCATATATGATAAAGCTATATCATATATGATATAACATTATCATATATGATATAACATTATCATATATGATATGATAATGCATTTAGCTCTTAAAATCTGTCGCATATCATATATAATAATGTATGCAACTTTTTACATTTTTCCAGAAAACTAATCATATGATATTGTAAGTAGACCAATGATTCGGCTTCACTTTAGGCTTAGTCTACATCATGAAGCATAATAAAATATTTTTATTTTAGGCTATATCATACGTGACAATGCATTTAACTCTTAAGACCTGTTGTATATCATATATGATAATCTATATAAGTTTTTACACTTTTTTTTGAAGCAACTTATCATATTTGATATTGTATGTAGACTAATCGGCTAATCCTTTGGCTTCATTTTAGGTTTAGTCTACATGTTGAAGCATAGTTTTACACAAACTTATTTTATTTGTTTATGCTATATCATATATGATACTGCTTTTAAATTTTAAAACTTTTCATATATCATATATGATAACCTTTAAAAAAAATCAAATATGTGTACATTTCTACACTTCTATATCATTCTATATCACCATCTACATATACACATGTAGTTTAGTGTTACGCCATCTCAGAAACTATGTTAGTTCACATACTTGTCAAAAATCAGTTCATTCAATTTTTAAACCATCCTAAATGACAACAAGTATATTACACATGAGCTGTGCCACTACACTAAACTTATCGACCACAATAACAAAGTAACAAACATAATCATTTTTTTCCAATAAAATCTTGAATCAAGACATTACTGTTTAACTATAAACAATATTAAGTCAACAAATAAAAAATAGCCTTTATTTGCAATAATTACATAAACAAAATAACAGCAACAACAAATTGAACGAATTGTGCTTTTATAATCAACAACAAATTGAATGATTGTGACTAAATTGAAAGTAAAGAAAAATAAAGAAGACTTTTAAGTGTAAACAATACCTTAAATCTTCTCATTCGGAGGTTCAATCGGAGGTGTAATAGACTATTTTCCACCATAGTGGTTGCATA
Source organism: Glebionis coronaria (assembly GCA_025667525.1). NCBI lineage: Eukaryota > Viridiplantae > Streptophyta > Magnoliopsida > Asterales > Asteraceae > Glebionis > Glebionis coronaria. The sequence continues at coordinate 180,145,116 of CM046874.1, forward strand.
ACCAATTTAGTTGAATCTACTTTCATCTATTTTGTTGTTACTTGATGTGATTTACGGTTAAATTTTTTGTGTTTTTGGATCTAGATCTATCATTATCAGAGTACTGTGTGTTTGTGCGTGTTTTTGTGGTAAACAATTTAGCTCGGGTGAAATTACTTAATTGCCCTTTCTTTTTTTTTAATTAAAAAAGTCTATTTAATCTTTAGCTATCGATTGTTTTTATATGAAGAGCCGGGAGAAGAAAGAAAGAACTCAAAATATTATATTATATTATATTATAACTTTATAACCATAATAATATATAGGAATTTTTGTAATTAAAAAAAAAAAGAAAAAAGCGCCCCTCTCAAATACCTTTTTTAATTGGATGCTGCCTTTTCATGACAGATAATACATCTTTCAGAGTCGTATCTTTTGCTGCCTTTTCATGACAACGTTTAAGATAAAACATCTTTCACAGTCGTATCTTTTCATGACAACCGTCACCACAATACCCATAAATACATCTCTCACACTCAATTCATCTTCACCAGAAAACAAACCAGAAGGGGAAAAAAACCAATCGATTTGAATCTGAGGTATGTTCTTTTTGATAATTGATTTAGAAAAACTTGATTTTTTTAATGATTTTTGTTGAAGTTGTTTTCTGTAAGTAATACTGATTTTCGAATATTTTTTTTGGATGTGCTTTCCAGAATTGGAGAACCAATAAATACATTAGACAATGAAAGAATTTGAAGCCGCTCATTACCAGAGGATTAGGAGTTGAAGGTATGTTTTTTATGGTGGTTTCACCAAATAATCGGTTTTGATGGCTGCGCACCAAATGCTCGATGAATTGTTTAAATGAAAATGAAAATATTCGTCTTAGGTTTTTGTATTTCTTTGCTTAGGGTACTCAGGACCAGGATATCAACGATAAATGTTGTAACTCTGAAAAATAAATTAACCTAATGTTAACAAAATTTGAATACCATGTTTATTTTCTTTTACAATTTCGTTTGTTTGTTTCAGGCGTACACAGAACATGTTCGAGGGTTCAATGTCACTATTGTGACTTCGGCAGTTCTCTCCTATTGATGTAAGTTATGGCGTGGCAGCAACTTTTTGTTTCTGGGTTTGTTTTTTATGCATCTGAAATATCAATTTTGTTTTATTTTGTTCTAACGGTTTAAAAATTTGCTTACACAAACACCCCTTAATGTTTTTGGATTTTCCGTTTTGTAGGAGGTTAGAGTGAATGAGAATAATTAGTTTGATTCGGTTGTTAATTGTTGATTCTCTTAACTCTTTAGACTAATTTGTTTGCGGCTGTTGTTTCCGTATGAATTTTGGGCTGATTAATATTTTTTCATATATATGAAATAGCAATGACTGTTGTTGATTGTTCGTATTCCAAGAAATTGTTGTCCTCTTTTTTTTAGATGTTTGTGTTTACGTTGCTACAATTATGTTTCCTCTTTTTTGGATTCCTATTTTGTTTGTGCCTGGGATTGGTAACTCATGTGGTTATCGATATGTTCGATGATAAGTTAATATTCTATATATATGAAGTTTGGCATGGCAGGCTGAATTGTTATGCGGAGCAGCATGGTTACGAAATGCATGAAATTAAGAATCGCCGGTTGAAGTTTTCCCTTTGAGGTTTGTTTTTCGTCTACCTTATAAGGATTGATGCCTTTTATAGGTTTATTACATTTATTCTATTTTATGCTATAATTCGTTTCAATAGCGGATGAATTATGTTGAGTATAAAGGTGGTTAATGGGTGGGCCAATTAAGTTGGTAAATGTTAACACAAAACCTTTTGATATAGGTTTAAAATGGCCGGTTCCAAAACATAGCTAAATTTAAGTATAAAAAATGCATAAGCAAAGATAATGTTACATATTCTGATACAAGTTTAACGATCCTGGTCCTAAATTCAAACCTAAATTCAACATTTATTTTGATGCAGGTTGTAATGTACATTCTGTATTTAGGGGTCACGAAGTGTGCAGCAACTCATCTGACAACGTGGTTGATAGTGTCGTGTTTCCATGTGGGTTTGAAACTCAGTTAGGGTCTGATGTGGGTCCAACTTTCACGGGGTCTTCAGATGTTAACGTGTCTGCCCGTGTTGGTTGCAAAAGCCTGTTGATTTAGACATTGGTGGTAGACCGATCTTGCTGGATTTTGAAAATGCTTTCGTACGGGCTCCAATAGACCCACATGTTTTTAGCTACGTGTTCGGCATATGTAGTGGTCCACGTGTTCCTCCTGATGTTGGTTCGACCGTTTTGGCAACGAATCCTTCAATTATTTGTTCCGCCAGTCTGAAAGTGTTTCCACTAAAGGTGATTTGGTTTTTTGCCTTTTTTTCCTTTATGGTTACGTTTTTTTTAAGTGTTCGGTTTCGTCCAATTGTACAGGTTCTACGTAATCAAGTGGTTTCTGTGGCAGTGGCGCTGTTCGAGATGGGGAGGTGTAACGAGTGACAACGGTGTCCGTTCAATCTTCAGCCTGAATAGCTTATTCCAACAAGGTTTTTTAGACTCCTACGGGAGGCAGCAGTGAGGAATTTTCCTCAATGGGCGCCGCTCACCAAGTTCGGGATGGATTGGTGTGGTTCCTCTACACCTAGGACACCAGATTATCGAACCATGAACGGAACCAAAAAACAAACGGTTGTGAATTTTTATGGTTCTAAATGGGTTATAGAACTGCTTATATGGTATGCAACAGGCCTGCTAGGATAACCACTTCTACCATCAGAAATTGGTGGGATGCATTCCGTTCATTGACACAATGGGGCCACCTGATTAAGGCACCAATACAAGGTACAACTTCACACCGGAAAATTTATTATTTAGCGTTGAATTTAGGTGCATTGATATAAGCTAAATGTTGTTTGCCTTGCTGTCACAGTTAGTTTGTTTGAACACGCTATTCACAGTCAAAGAAGGTGGTTTTAGGGCCTTATTTTGTTGTCACAAACATGATTTCACGTGTGCTACTTGCCGTCATAAATTGGTCGATCTATAAAGCTTCTCTGGCCATCGGAAATATGTTTTTACAGGATTATATTCTTCTTGGAACTGTATTATTTTGTTTACTCAAGATTTGAAAGGTAGGCCCATGTTCTATTGTTATGCTTCTAATACTATTACCTATGTTCTTAAGGTTGTACAAAAGCAAAAACACACTTTGAGTTTGCATCTTTTATAGGTTCAAAGAGTGTAGTTTATTTGATAAATTGTATACTTGCGTGTTCCCCATTGCTAAAGAAGATTAATAGCGGTAGCATACTGATAAGCAGTTTTGATTGTAAAACTGTTTTAACTGATTATTTATGGGTATTTAGCATTGTCTTATGCCACATAAGTACATATTGATTATAGTTCTGTCAAAGCACAATGTAGAAGATGGTGTTTGCATTTACTAATTTAATATAAATATGCGATGTATTCTTGTGTGTTTGGTAAATGATGATTGTAGGACGTAAATGATTCTGATGTGAAACAACTTACTTAAAACATTTTAAATAAGCTGATAGTCATAAGCTTCAAGTCTCCATCCAAAAACTTCAAAGTGTTGATTAGTTATATCCTTCTTTTTGTGTTAGTGATGTTTCTTAAGAAGATGCTTTTACAGGTGTACTGTTTTAACGACAATGCAACAGTAGAAACCTTGATAGCACAAATAAAGTGTAGCGTTCACAGCCTATTAACAGATGTTGTTGTTCTTTTAAACCGTTGATTTGTGCGAGTAAGCTGCTCATACCTATCGTGTCGAACCTGGTCACATTGTACCAGATGAATATTAGACCTAAGAAAACAAAAGGATATTTGCCGTTATGCATTATTTATGAACACTTCCATTTTCATTGTTCTTTTTACATAAAACTGTAGCGCACATTCTCATTTAAATTTTTAGAGGCAAGAATACCCATAATGGATCAATTTGTATAAATGTGATTGCCGATTAATTATCGTTGCTACACTGTAGCTATATAACACATTTAATGCCTTACATTAAGTTTACTCACTGAAGATGGTGTAGAGAAATTTCCTGCTACAAAAGGGTTTGTTCTTCTCTCTTTTCCTTTTCTATTCAATGTGTTATATAGCTGCAATCTGTTTAAATATGATTTTTTTGTTGTGTAGGTGTTTGAGCCCTCCATATAGAAGTGGTGACTTTCATGTGTCAAACACAAGCATTTGTTTCTATATATACTAAAATTTTAAAAACGCACATTGCAGTAAGTTTACTCAGTGAAGATGGTTTAGCGAACTTTGCTGCTATAGAAAGGGTTCGTTTCTTTTCTCCTTTCCTTTTCTGTAGCTGCAATGAGCTTTTAAAATGGTTATATGAATATGGACTAGCCATATACGCATAGTATATATATTTTTCGAAAAGGAGAAAGGAAAAGAAGTTGCGTTACTTTTATAGAAATAACATCTCACATTTTGGTAAAAAACCACATTAATGCAACTTTTTTTTCCTAATATGTTTTGACTTAGAAGCATTTAAGCGTATATCAACAACTTGGCCCTGTCACAAACATGATTTCACGTGTGCTACCTGTCGTCATAAATTGGTCGATCTATAAAGCTTCTCTGGCCATCGGAAATATGTTTTTACAGGATTATATTCTGGAACTGTATTATTTTGTTTACTCAAGATTTGACAGGTAGGCCCATGTTCTATTGTTATGCTTCTGGATCCTATGAGACACTAAAAAAAAGTAAGTTATATTTTTGGGTTATACTTAAATCAATTTGCAACTTTATTTATTTTCAAACTACTATGATTCTCATTGTGTAAGGATAACTTACCTTAAATTCTTGGATTGAGTAAGACTTACCTTACTGATATTTTTTTTGCAGCTGATCTTCTTGATGCAAAATGGGACTGAATGGATATCGCGAGTGCTCAAAATGGATATAACGAGTTGGCAAAATTGTCTATATTGAGTGATCAAATTGGATATCACGGGTCCAATGTTTTACGATGATCGGACATGTGGTTCTCAAACTGCAATAGCAGATTGTTATGTATCTGAAAATAGGTATTTCTTCGTATATTCATGATTCTCAGCTTTCTGTTTATTTCATTAATGTATTTGCTATGGTGAATGGATTACAATAGATGCTTATGAAATGATGCACAAAAATGTATTTTTTTCACATGGATGGATTTTTGCATTCTCTTTAAGACAAAATTCAATTGGCATATTCACAGTTATATGCAATAGAAAATGGTAAAAAAAATTAGTGTCATGACATCCTCCTATTTATGATACGACCAATTGCAAAATGAAAATACAAGTTAACACATATACTTGGGCTTAGTGTTATTGAATATAGAAAAAGTTTGATTTCTTTTTTGTTACAATTTAGGAACTATTGAATGAAAGTATAAACCACTTGGCACCATCATTACATTATTAAGCGGGATTGCTTGATAATCCTTTTGCTTGATAATCCTTTGCAGGTATACCATAATTTACAAAAGAGACGTAATGCTTTTGCATAGCATTTAAGACTTGAACCTCTTATGAATTTGTAAATAAACGGGAGAAGAGAAGAAAAGGAAAGGGCTTGCTCAGGTGCTGCATTTTCAGGTTAGTTGCATCAGATGGGGGTTTTTGTTGGATTTTCACATTGGTGTTGTAAACTTGAGATTTTGATATTATACATTTAAACAGAGAGTTGTATTACAAAATTGACCACAAGACCTACTGTATATCTTATATAAATTTTTATCAAGTACAATTAATGATTGATTATGCATGTAAATTTTCCTGCAAATTATTTATATATAAGGGCACTATATATGATAATTGGAATTAAACAATAGTTTATGGTAACACTATTATACTCCACAAGATGTTGACTAAGTAATTTTATGTAGTTGCGTTTGTACTCGATATTGATAGCCTTTTACAAACATAAGAGGTGTCTCTTCTTTTTATTTCAAAGGCCAAAACAGATGGTTATTGGAAGTCAAGTCAATGTCGATGTTGAAACACATTAACAGAGGGCTCGCTTTTAAACCCCGTTGGATAAAACAACACATTATGCAGCATGCTTTCACGGACCAGACACAAAACAATTCAACCTGCCAGTATAAGCAACGTAAACAAACTTCCCGCAGCGAAGCGCGGGTATCCTACCTAGTTGTCATAAACATTTGAAATAAAAATACTCTACCACCCATTATTTTGCGTCATTCTTTTTAAAATAAAAACCACACAACTTTTTCCAGTCCCTCTCAGTATTACTAAGGGGTGTTTCTTTTTCTATTAAATTGCATGAGTAGGGAAAGAAATAAAGAACTATTATTTTAATATTAAATTATTAAATCTTTCATATGTATAAGACAAATAAAGATTTTCTCTTTCTATTATGATATTTTAATTAGGGCTGAGCACGACAGACCCAAAACCGACCCGGACCGGAAAACTGGACCGGACCGGACCGAACCGAACCGGACCAAGCAATTTCGGTCCGGTCCTCGGTCCGGAATTTTGGACAAATTCGGTCCTCGGTCCGGTCGGTCCGGTCCGGTCCGGTTCGGTCTTAGTGAAATCTTGTCAAATATGTCTAATAAGACTGGACCGGACCGAGGCCCGAACCGAACCGGACCAACCCGGACCGGACCGAACTATTTCGGTCCGGTCTCGGTCCGGGGTTTCGGACCATTTCGGTCCTCGGTCCGGTCCGGTCTTGGCCGGTCCGGGACCGATGCTCAGCCCTAATTTTAATAGATGTGAGGCCCACCTTCCATATGAAGAAGAAAAAAAAGAAACAAACCCCAAAATACAACACTACAACAATAGGTCGCTAAAAATATGGTTCGTCGAAAAATCATGTCGGAGAAAAAAATGATCCGTTGATGACCTGAAAACCTGTTAATTGTCTTCAATTGTAACAAAAAATAAGTTTAATACATTAAATTAAGAAAAAATAAGTTAAATACACTAAATTAAAATTAAATATAAGTTAGATAATTTTTATACAATTTGCTCTTGTTTTTTTATAACCTCTACTTTTTATAAAAAAATTTAAATAATCTAATTTTTTTATTATATAAAAGATTAAATAAAATACTAAAAATAAATTTAATTTATATGTACCGTCTATACACATAACTTATACAGTATTGTAACCAGTTTAAATAAAAACAAAACACTGTATGATAATAAACATAGTGGAACAAAATTTGGAATTTAACCCAAAACATTGACATGTAACAAAGCCCACCAATTAGAAGCCCAATATATAATACCATATGGACAACTAATGCTTAACTTGAGTTAATATAGGCCCAACGAGCCACATAATTTGAGTTTGGAAACAAAAATTGCAACATTTACAAAACAACCACAAAGAAAAATTCACAAAAAATAAGTGGTATATTTTGATTGATTTAATAAAAAAGAAGATATAAAAGTTATGTGAAAAACAACTCATAAATCATGTCATTTTCTCTTTATGATTTTTTTATATAGTTGTTTTGTGAATATTGTAAAATTCTTTTGAAACGCTTTACAAATAAATTGACGCCAACTGCAAATTGCATCTACTATTATTTATTTTTTTAAAATTTTATAAAATGCCTACCTTTTATAATTTCATTAATCTATAAACTTTTTTTATAAAATAAGCTTATTCTTATTATGAATTAAAGATCATAAATTTTGTAGTTTCTAACATAAATTAAATATACACAAAGTTTTAGATCTTTTTAAAATTATATTATATATTTTCATGTAATCTATGCATGAAATAATTTTTCATTATCACGCATAATCGTTTTTTTAACTTTTTCATAAAGATTTAAACATATTTTTAAAGATTTAAATTCATTTAGATACCATATTTTTTCTTAGATATGAGGGGACTCATTAGGGCTGCAATTAAGTCAAGCTTTTATCAAGCAACTCGAGCTCGAGCTCGAGTTTGACTCGATCAAGCCAAACTTTTATCAAGCTCAAGCCCCAAAAATAGCTTGAAACCTTATCAAGCTCAAACTCAAGTTTTTCATAGCCCAGCTCGAGTTTTTATCAAGCTTTTTCAAGCTCAATTAAAATATATTTTATAATGAATTTATGTAAGCAAATAATAGTTAATTTGATTATTAATCTAATTTTAAAGACTGATTTTATAAATATATAATATATTTTATAAGGACTTTTAATTTTTACTAAATTTATATTTTAGTTATTTGTATTTTAAATAATTCTTTGTATTTCAAATAATTCTTTGTTTTTGTATATATAATTATTACATTTACTCGGTACTTGTTAGAATACAATATGTGTATAAATATTTTTTGTACTCTTTTTTTATACTAAACGTGACGTGTCTAAATTGCGCCCGCATTCGCATCATGCAATGGCCTTTGAGACGTTAATCATTTTGGGGCGCAACACATTTTGAAACCAAGACTGTATGGTTATGTTGTTATTGGTTTTATTAATAAATAAATCAAATTTATTTTGAGTAATGATTTTTGGTTGTTTAATTTTACACATATGTTTTTTAATGAATTTTATTATATAAAAAAAATTAGACTTATACACATCCAAGCTTTTCAAGCCAAGCTCAAACTTTTATCAAGCCTTATCAAGCCAAGCTCAAGCCCTAATTGTTAAAGCTTGACAAGTTATCAAGCCAAGCTCAAGGCTAAAATTTTTGTATCAATCCAAGCTCAAGCCCTATTAAGCTTGAGCTCGGCTCGCCTTGATTGCACCCCTAGGGCTCATCCCCACCATCATTTTATTTTAATCTAATAAATAAGATTAACACAAAATATATTTTCACCCACTTTTTTGTAACATTAATATCTTTTAAACCGTTAATCGTTATGCGGAAAAAACATACCGTTACGAAGAGCATTTAATTGTCTTTCTATGCTATATGATACACTTTCGACAAATTATTTATTTATTTACTTTTTCACGTTTTCGAAAATTATCATATATGATACTAATATCATATATGATGTATCACCAGTATCATATATGATATAACCTATCATATATGATAGAAACCCATATCAGATATGATTTAACACTGTTATCATATATGGTGAAATAATATTATCATATATGATTTTTCACGTAAATTTTAACAAGAAGAAAAAACAAAATTTTTTTCTTCGAAAATATATCATATTGCATATTGGCAGAAAGATAATTAAGCCCTCGTCGCGATGGTATAATTATTTGCGTTTAACACTTAACGGTTTAGGAGATATTTAAATTATAAAAAATAGATAAAAAATAAAATATATTTAATCTCATCCATTAGATGGAGATGAATGAATGGTGGGAATGAGTCCCCTCATATTCAAGGAAAATATAATATCCAAAATAACTCTTCTTATTTTTAAAACACTATAATAAATACTTTTAAGGTGTGTTTGGAAAAAAAAGTTGATTGTGGTAAAATGAAACTCTCATGTTTAGGAGAAAAAAAATAAAAAAAATAAATAAAAAAATAAAAAAATCAAAAGAAATGAGTAAAGAGTTTTAAAAAATGCGTAGTATAATTTGATTAAATCTATTTCTATCATTTAAATAGAGAAATAGAAGAACTGATTTAATTTTTTTTAATTTTTTCCTCGTAATTGTTTTCAGTAATAATATTCTTGAAAAAATAGATTTTGTTAGAAAAATAACAAATTACGTTCGTGTTTGAAAATTTTTGAATTTGTTTTTGTCACATTACCGTAATATATAGAATATCATTTCTTTTATATATTTTTCAAAGAAAAAAAAATGTTTGGATATTCTTTATTTTAATTTTTTACACTATCAAACAGCGAAATTCAATATATTATATTCAATTATATTACTTTAAATTCTAATATTTTATTCTATTTTTAATTTTTAAAATTCTCTCTGCTAAACATGTCTTGTATTCATCCCTCATATCGGATTATAGACTAAGGTCATGTCTAATATGTTTGTTTAGAATCTATCTTCGAGATTTTTTTTAAAATTTTAGGTTGCGCTTCGTCCATAAACCCGTTCTACACAATTTCATGTTACTACATCAAGTTGATTTAAGCAACCCAAAAATAATACTACGTAGTGTGCAAGGAAAAGTGTCAGAGGCAAAATAACGCCAACTTAAGAGATGGCATTCTTTGGATGATATTCGCAAATAGAGGTCGCATTGATCCGAATCGTTATAATATATGCCTCTAGGACCAGAGGTATGCGGTTATTGTAGCACCAAAATTTGAGGTTTGTCTCCAGATATGATGACGTATATTCTTTAGACGGGTTAGATAGCTCGACCCACGGGTACTACCTGTATCTATTACGCATGGATCATATGTAGATAGCGTTACAGCCCATGAGTCCCAATAAGTCGTTGCCACACGCGGTTTTACCACGGTCGTATCTTGGTCGCACGTGGACAGGATCAAACAGAATATAATATAAGTAAGATGATTATTCGCCTAAGTTAAAGAGATATACACCATCCTTGTTTACGTGATAAGGATCTATCTATATTTTGTAGTTATCTCTTGCTTAGGCCGCAAGAATAGGGAAGCCTGAACTAGGGTTCCCTCGGGTATAAAAGGAACCCCAGAGGTTCCATAAGGGTACGATTATTCACAATACTCTAACCCACATATATACTCAAACCGATTAATTACTCGCACGTCGGAGTCTAATCGTTGGACACGCGCCCACGGTAAGCCTGATGGTGTATGTTATTAGTGTGCAGGGTCTTCGAACAAATTCACTTGGTGCAAGAGCCGGATTCCACAAGGCCCCGAATTAAGCCTAATTCGGGCCAAGCGTAGTCCATCGAACTTTTGTATCAACAAGTTGGCGTCATCTGTGGGATTTTACACTAAACTCTAGATATGACTAAAGGCGGCATATACGTTCATCACCAAAAAGGAGGCGGGAAGAAGTTGTCAACGGTGGATGCTCAAATTACGCCCGTTGAGCTTACCCTTGGATCCATTATCATGGCAAACAGTAGGGATGTTGCGAATCCGTCAGGATTCAACTCATTCTTCACTCCCAGACCCCCCTCTGAAGAGAGAAGTCCAAATCAAGAGTCAGCACAACCCCCTCCCAATAAAGAAAAACGTAGGCAATCCCTCATACCAACACGAAGTGAGGAAATCATTGCCACTAAAGCACGAATGATGGAGGAATTCGTCCCTAACAACCCTCGTTCCACTCGTCACCGAGCGAATGAGGGTTCAGCGAGTCGCAGGCGAAGGCGTAACTAACCCAGAAGAAGAACTGCCAAGCCTAGGGCGACGGGGTGAATCACAAGAATTTCCAAGAACACCCACAGGGAAAGAAGTAGGACATGATTCGCCCAGAAGGAAGCGCGGAAGGAGTCATAGCAACAAGACAAAAAGGGAAAGACATCCCCAAGCGATGACTCGTCCAGTTCTGATTCAGACAACTATTACCATAGGCTTCGAAGAACAACGCACTCGTCTTCAAGAACATCAGACAGCGACTCCGACGGCGCAAGAGGCTCCTACTGAACCTCCCAGCACGAGAGTCGAGACTTCTCCCAGCCATGGAGGCGAGGGAGAGATAATGCTTTCATAAAGCGCATCCAGTATTACATAGAGAGTAAAAAAAACATACGACGGTACTACCTTCCCGGATGATCACCTAAAAGTTTTCGAATCGCAAGCATGGATTGAGCAATGGCTTGAACCTACGTGGTTCAACATGTTCAATTCCACCCTAGTGGGAAACGCACAGACTTGGTTCGATCGACTCCCATGCCGAACCATCGGGGGATTCAAAGAGCTAAAGAAAGCCTTCAGAAGAAATTACACACAACAAAAGAAGTACGACAAAAGCGCTGCGTCACTCGCAAGGGTCAAACAAAGACAGGGAGAGTCCCTAGAAGACTTCATAGAACGTTTCAAAAACGAGTGCATTCAGATCAAGGAATATCCCGAAATTTTAAAAGTATCTTGTTTCATGATGGAAGTATCAAACCAAGATCTGATACGAAATCTAAACGAAAGAACTCCGGAGACTCGATGGAGTCATGCGGCGAGTAAGATCTTTCATACAAGGAGAGGTCGCAGCTACGGACAGTTGGCGAGTAACCCCAAACTACCAATCCAAGGACTCGAGCAAGAAGCAGCCTAGTAACCAAGGTAATTCACAACACCTTGATTATGGGGGAAGCCACAGAGGAGGGCGTGGTGGCGACGTCAAGTTCACACCCCTTGAAAAGACTCCTAGTGAAATATTCCTATCAGAAGGCGCGAATTTCCCAAAACTTCACCAATGACCACCCTGGTAGAAAGGTGCCCAGGTAACAGACATTGTGAATACCATGGCGAAAAAGGACATGGTAACAACGAGTGCATCCAGTTGAAAAAGCACATCGAAAGACTGGTAAAAGCAGTCAAATTAAAGCACCTTCTCAAAGAGGGGGAGAGCGCAGATGATAGCAGGACAAAATCAACAGATAGGCCTACGTCCGTTTAAATGGTACAGACATGGCAACGCTGAACCAAACAAAAAGTGGCGCAAAAATTTTCTAGGGGAACAGACATCTCATTCCCACCTCTTACTGCAAACAACATCGCAGAAAGACCATTGACGATAGAGGTCAACATTGGGGAACATATCATCTGACGTATGTACATCGATGGAGGGTCCTCAACAGAAATCCTCTATGAGCATTGCTTCTTACAGCTGAGTTCGGATGTCAGAAACCGGCTAGTACCAGCCACTTCGTAATTGTTTGGCTTTAGTGGAGAGGCGGTGTGGCTTTTAGGTCAGTTAAGATTACTGGTAACGGTAGGCGAGGATGAACATTCAACGACAGTGTCGATGAATTTCTTAGTGATTCGCTCACCATCACAATACAACGACATCATTGGGAGACCACCAATCCTTGAATGGGTTCTATGCGAACTGCTTTCCATTATCAGAGACTATTTCACCGGGTAGTCCGAAACGACATACTATGTTGTCCCATACGAACCTTTTCACCTGGTTCCCTGTGATCGTTGCGACTACCTTCGCCTCAATCCATCTTGCGAAGTAATCCATCGTGACTATGAGGAACTTGAATCCCCCGCGGCTACGAGAAAAGGTCCCGCAATATCTATTCCCCATTTGAAGAATGGCCAAGGGGAGTTGATCGGCGTGAGCTCCTCCTGGGGATACCGAGGTACTGGTCTGTGCACCTGGCAGTCATTGCACTTATTAATGAGCGTTCACGCGTCTGTATGCATAGTTGGCCAATAGTACCCGCTGCGCAACGCTGTTGCTACCATGGACCTTGGTCCTGCGTGCATGCCGCATGACCCCTCGTGGATTTAGCTAATGATGTATTGCGCCTGGCGTGGCGCTACACATCTTAACCATGGCTAGAGGAATGATCGCTTGTAAAGGACCCCATCTCTGACTTCAAATTGCCTTCAACGTCTTCGCACTCATCGTGACTCATTTTCGTCATGTGGGAGTGAGTCATTCGTTAAATAATCCACAATCGGTGTCATCCATGTAGGGCATTCTTCTTCTACGACCGACGTGACCTCTTGCTCTTTAATTGACTTTTCCTTGAGAATTTCCACCAGGACTTGTTTTGATAGGTGTGCGAAGCTGGTAGATGCTATTTTACTAAGCGTATCTGCTTTCATGTTCTCCCCCCTGGGTACTTGGCGTATTCGAAACTTATTGAACCCCTTAATTAATGCTTTGGCTTTTTGTAAGTATTGCACCATGTTATCTTCTTTCACCTCGTATTCGCAAAGTATATGGTTTGCTACCAATCGAGAATCTACGTTTGCTTTGAGATTGCGCACACCCATTCGTGCTGCGATCCTCAACCCTACTATGAGTGCCTCATATTCTGCCTCATTATTTGTGGATGTGAACTCAAAACGCAATGCGTATGTGAATTCCATTCCTTCAGGGTTGGTAAGTATGAGACCTGCGCCTGATCCGTCGGTGCAAGAGGACCCATCAGTGAACAAGACCCACGGGGTTGGTTCTTCTTCCTTTCGATCTAACTCTTGAACGCCCTCTTCTGGCTTTTCAATGATGAAATCTGCCAAAATTTGCCCCTTTACGGCATTGCGCGGCCTGTAAGTGATGTTGTGTTCCCCTAATAGAACGCTCCATTTCTGGAATCTACCTGCGACCTCTGGTTTCGATATTACCTGCTTTATGGGCTGGTCAGTTATCACTACTATTGGGTGCGCTTGGAAGTATCGGCGCAACCTCTTTGCCGCAAACACCAACGCGAGTACTAATTTTTCCATTGGGGTGTAATTTAGCTCCGAGCTTTGCAACACTCTGCTTATGAATTATACTGGGGTTTGTACATTTTCTCTATCCGTCATCAGCACTGCGCTGATCGCTCCGTGTGTAGCAGACAAATACATTATCAGCTCCTCGTTAGGTCATGGTGCGACTAGCATAGGGAGCGAAGCCCAATGTGTTTTTAATTCCTCGAAGGCCTTTTTTGTTTCCTTAGTCCAATTGAAGTCCCCTTTCTTAATGCACCTTTTGAGCGTTTTAAACAAAGGGAGTAACTTTTATGCTGAATTAGACAGGAATCTGTTGAGCCCTACGAGTTTACCATTTAGTGACTGTACTTCCTTTTTTGTCTTTGGGCTTTGGAGTTGGATGACCGCATCTGTTTTTTCCTGACATGGTTTGATGTCGTTGGGGTCAATCATGTATCCTAGGAACATGCCTTCCGTTTCCCCAAAAGTGCACTTTTTGGGATTTAACGTTATGTTTATTCTCCTTAGTGTCGAGAATGTTTCCTCTATATCCCAGATAAGCTCACTCTCTGTGTGACTTTTGGTTACCAAGTCGTCGAAATATACCTCCAATTTCGCCCTACTTGGCTTTCAAACGCTTTATCAACCAACCGTTGATACGTGGCCCCTGCATTCTTGAGTCCAAATGGCATTTTTGTGTAGCAGTACACTCCCTGGCTGGTATGGAATGCTGTTTTTTCTCGTCCTCTTCTGCCATTTGTATTTGGTGGTATCCCTTGTATGCGTCCAGGAAACATTTGAAGGGGTACCTGCACAACGATTCCACCTTCCAATCTATATTCGAGAGTGGATAGCAATCTTGGGGACAAGCTTTATTGAGGTCTGTGAAATCAACGCACATGAGCCAACTACCATCACGTTTCTTTACCATTACAGGGTTAGCGAGCCAGTCATGATAGTAAACTTCCCTCATGATTCCTGCGTCTACTAGTTTTTTCACTTCCTCGAGTATCACCTTATTGCGTTCTGGAGCCTGTCCTCTTTTCTTTTGCCTAATCGGAGGGTACCCTTCGTGGATCTGGAGCTTGTGCTCGGCTATTGACCTTGGTACCCCTGTCATATCTTTGGGTTCCCATGCAAAGATGTCTAAGTTGTCCTTTAAAAGGCGACACAAGTATGTCTTTCCTTTGCCAGTCAATGTTCCTCCGATTGTGATCTTTTGATCCGGATACTTCGGATGTACTGCTATTTTTAGATTTGGCGGTGAGTTTACCTTAGGTTCCATTGTGACCCGTAGGGGTTCTGTGACCGCGTTACACTCCGTGGGAGTTATCGTTGTATTGAAGATCGTTACGATTCCTTCATCCATAGGGAACTTGATCATGCCATGAGCTGTGGAAGGTACCGCTCTCATTGCTAGTATAGTTGGTCGCCCTATAATTTCGTTATATTGCGATGGCGACCGTATGATCAGGAAACTCATGGAGACGTTTGTTGAGTGCTCATCGTTTCCTACCTTTACTACTAGATTTAATTGGCCCAAAGGCCACACCGCTTCTCCACTGAAACCGATGAGTGGGGAGGGTGCAGGTATCATTTGGCTCTGTATTTCCACACTAAGCTTCAGGAAGCAGTGCTCATACATGATTTCTGCTGATGAACCTCCATCGACATACATGCGATGTATGCTATGCTGACCAATGCTTATTTCTATAACTAGCGGGCCATCTGCGATGTTCCTCGCATTGAGTGGGGGGAAGGAGATGTCTTTTCCCTTAGAGAATTTTTGGCTCACTTTCGGTCTGGTCCTTCGTTGCCATGATTCCACCATGTAAATATTCGCGCTAGCGACCTTTTGTCTATCGTCTTTCGCGGTTTCCTTGACAAGGTGTTTTAGCTCGCCTTTCTTTACCCTATTCTCGATATATTTTTGTAGCTGAATACACTCATTTAGCATGCCCCCTCTCATCATGGTATTCACAGTATCTATTACCGACACGTTTTTTGACCGGGGTGGTCATTGGCGTTGGCCTTGGGAAACTCACACCTTCTGATACGAGGATTTCTCTTAGGGTTAACTTAAGGGGGGTAAACCTAGAGTTATAAGTTCGCCCCTCTCTTCTCCTTCCTAAGTAATCAAGGCCTAGAGGTCTGCCTTGCTTGTTGGGCCCTTCACTAGGCGGGCGGGTAGATCTGTGATCGTAAATGTTTCGTGCTACTTCTGAAGCAGCTGATTCTCCTTGTATGAAAGACCTTACCCGCCTTAGCACTCCGTCGAAGGTTTCGGGCGTTCTTTTAGTCAGATTTTTTATTAGATCGCTGTTTTGTATACCCGCCATGAAGCAAGATACTTTCAAAATTTTTGGGCAGTCTTTTATTTGAAGACATTCGCTCTTGAACCGCTCCAGAAAGTCTTCCAGGTATTCGCCCTGGTTCTGCTTTACCTTGGCAAGTGATACAGCACTCCTATCATGTCTATTCTGTTGCACATAGTTTCTTTTGAACGCTTTCCGCAACACTTCATACCCGTTGATTGTTCGCGGAGGAAGCCTATCGAACCACATCCGCGCGTTACTTACGAGTGTAGAGTTAAACATATTGCACCATACAGGTTCTGGCCATTGTTCGATACCCGCCTGGGATTCAAAGACTTTCAAGTGGTCTTCTGGATCTGTCGTGCCATCATAAGTTTTCACGTTGGATTGCATGCGGCGCTTTCTTGTGTCTCCATAATACTGTATGCGCCTCGTAAAAGCGTTTTTCCTGGCTCTTCTCCAAGGTTACGAGAAGCTTTGGTCATCCGAGGAATAACTTGCGCGTATATGTTTTTCTGGGGGGGGGGGGGCGCTATCACTTGATCGTGACAGATTCCTTTATGAGGATGCGGCATACTTCACGCGCTTTGCTTCTTTTATCATCTTCTCATGTTTAGCAACCAAAGGGATGAGGGCTTGTAGGTTATTAGCTACGTACTCCTCCATCATGCGTGCCTCCGTAGCAACGACTTCCCCTCCCTCCTCTTGGAGCGTCTTTCTTTTTGCTTATTGGGAGGATGTTGAGTTGACTCTCGTTCGATGCCTTTTTCCCCCACGGCGGGTAGGGGAGTTGAGTACAGTCCTCCTGTTCTTATGATTGGGGGATTGTTTACATCACGAGTGTTCGCTTCAATGGTAGATCCAGGGGTAGCATTCACGGATGTGATACGGCCATCTACCGTCGAGGATCTTTGACGGCCTTCATTCTTACCGCTTTTCGTCATTAGCTAGAGCTTAGTGTGGGTCCCACGGATGGCGCCAACTTGTTGATACAAAAGGTGGGGTAGACCGAGCTTGACCCAAATTAGGCTTAATTTGGGGTCTTGTGGACTCCGACTCTTGCACCAAGTGAATCTTGCTTTGAGGACCCTGCGCACTAAACAGACATCGTTAGGCTTACCGTGGGTTTGTGACCCACGATTAGACTCCGGCGTGAGAGTAAGTAATCGATTTGAGTATGTGGTGCTTAGGGTATATGTGTGTATCATACCTTTGTGGAACCTATGGGGTTCCTTTTATACCCGAGAGTGTCCTGGTTGGGCTCTCCTACTCTTGCGGCCGAAGGAAGAGATAATGACCAAAATTAGCTTGATCTTTATCGTATAACCAAGGCAAGTGTATATCTCTTCACTTTAGGCGAATATATCTATATGATAGATTATACTCCTGTCTGATCTTGCCGCACTACGTCAAGGACCTGGTTAAGTAATTAACCTTATGTGCGACAACGGCTTATCGGGCCCACTGGGTTTACGCGCGCAAATCGCACACGCCTTTAATCCATCCCTGATGGATGTGGGTAGTACCCGTGGGTCGGGCTATCCAGCCCAACTAGGGACTATACGTCATTAATCAAACATCTACATGTACATATTAATGAAAAAGCAAATATCTACTATATGTCATCAATTAGCTGACTTGTTTACAAAAGCTCTTTCGAAGAGGTTTGCGTATCTAGTTAGGCAAATTGGTATGAGATGTTTGACTCCAGCTGAACTGGAGATTCTGGCGAAGAAGGCTGCTTGATTCATCTATCAAATATCTACATGTACATATTAATGAAAAATCAAAATACAAAATTAAAAAATTTCTTTGAAAATCCAAAAATATTCTTCTCGACATGTCTTTCATTATCGATAATATGGACGTACCTAAAAACGCTCAATAACGACACGGGTGTGTACATAAAGCTCAAATAAAAGTTGTAAATATTTTCCAAAACATGTCATTTCTACTTTTAATAAACGAAAATGTCTATTTTGGACAATTTTTCAAACAACGGGTAGATCAATCTATCTAGGGTTGAGCTTGTCACAAAACATTCAACGTTTTGAGCTCAACACAATGGCTTGTAATCACTTTCGGATTGCAACCCGGTTCTATATTCGTGGGGGAATGTACGATTTAGTGCCCTTACCCTCAGCAAAATAAGAGAAATATTCTTACACTTGAGTAGATTCGTCAAGACATTCAAAGTCTATGAACTCAACTTTATGCTTTAGGAAAACCACTTCGCCAAAAAAATGGATTTTTCAAAAAGCGTTGAACACAATTTTTTCAAGAATTTTTCAATGATTATTCAAAATCTTTCAAAAATTGTGTGTTCAACAAACTCCTAACCTCAAAAGTTTAATGTGGATCATATCATCGTAATGACAATTCAACTGGATCAATTTTTGAGGGGGAGCTTTCCTAAGTCATGCTAAGTTTGACACATTTTTCTTTCGAAAGTTTTCAAGACTAGTTTTCAAAAATATATTTTAATCAAATTTGGTATCTCTAATATCAAACGATTTTATATATTAGAGATAGGGGAGAAAATGTGATTAAAATGTGATCTAAAGACTCAAGCACTTATGGTTACGATCAAATACCCACAACATTTTTAATCCACGACGTTATTGGTGTCAAAAGGGTGGTTAGGTTTAAGTCCTATGATCCAACCAGAACCGGAGGGATCTTCCCAGGGACAATCCAATAGATTATTAGAAGTCCTTAGGAAAGATGGAGTAGAATGTGAACGTAGCTGAATGCCGACTAAGTACTGATGCTAGCACTGGAACAATCACAACAAGGTGCTAGTAATGACGTCTTGATAAGCATTGAAGGGGTGGAAGAATGAAAAATAAATGTAAGGATAAAGGGTGAAAAGAAATTAGCCCTCCATACAACTTAGGCAGAAACCGGGTCAACACATCATGAAGACAACACATCATGGACCCAGTGATGTAATGCACAACCCTTACCAAGCCGACTCAGGCTTCTCTCAAAAGAAGTTTGTTTTATTTTCACGGATAACAACATGACTTCAATTGACTTTCTCACTCCAAGATAGTTGATATTGAATAGGTGACATCTGCTCCAGCCTCCGATCACTAAAAGTGCACTAATCAAGTCTAGAGCCAAGAGATCAATCAAATCTCGTTAGGACACACAGAATGAATAAAGAGAGTCCTACGCTATATCCTTGCGATATTTCTAGAACATTCAGAGTGATACTACTTAGTATTTAAAATGATGAGTGGAAATCCTTCCAGTGTTAACATCAAATAGCACTGCGGTAGGTCATGTTTAAGATTCTTATGAATTGAACATATGTAAAACTGAAAAAACAACAGTGGTTTGTTTCTTTATCGATTCAAACTCATTTCAGGTTTCTACGCAATATCTTTATGGTCTTGACAGAACATTCAGAGTGATATTCATTAATATTCACAATGAAGAATGGAAATCCTTCTAGCGTCAACATCAAACAACGCTATGGTAGGTAACTTGAGAGATTCTTTATGGATCAAGCTTGTGTCAACTGGAAAGCAACAATGGTAAGATTCTTTATGAATCAAACTTGTTCCAGGAATTTGAATTGAAGACTTTAATCAAACGGATATTTATCCAGTTGATTCACTCTTTATGTTCGCAGTCTTGCTTTAAGAAGGTCGAGTAAAGAGAATGGCTAGTACCACCGCGAAACCCTATCAAGGAGATTCTTAATTGAATCTACCTATCACAGGTACAATATTTAATATCGTGTAACGGTCTTCACCGACCGGAGGTAAAACGCTACTGATTTAGGACGAATGTCAAAGCCATTCAGTCCGTGTCTATGTTTTGTTTCGAGAAGGTGACGTTACGGTGTACTCAACAAAGTCAAATATTCAAAACCACATACTCATGCCCAAAGACATTCAACAATCAAGAAATCTAAGGACTTTCACAACTCTGATGATCAAAATCTTCCTTATCAATTAATGTAGAGGAATGACCTCTATTCAAAGGATATTGTTAGCAAGATTTTAAGATGGTACGAAGTATGAGCATGTGGATGAAGACACAAGATCGCAAGATGGAAAAGACAAGTCAAGGATAATTTGAAGATCTCAAGATAAAAGACAAAGTCAAAAGACAATGACAAAGGCTCAAAGATCACAACATGAAGGAACAAGACTACTATTACACGTTCAAGACTCATTTATGACGAGATTCATAATCTCCATTGATCTCCAAATATCAAAAAGGAATGACCTCACATTGGGGGAGATTGTTAGCCTCAAAATATTGAGTCAAACAATAATGTTCGGTCATAGGTTTATATTGTAAAATTTATTAGAACGTTGTAATAGTTAGTTAAAATAGTCGTGACATTACGGGCTTGATGGCTAGCTTAAAAGGCCTCTTTTAAGGTACTAAGCATTTTATTCAAGCCCGACCCAAAACAAATATAGTCCAATAAAAAGCCCACATGTGGGTGGACTATATAAGCACCCTCCCAACATAGGAGGTTGGTGATTTCATTTTCTTAATCTAATATTTCAAAAGTTTCACAGACTTCTCTCTACTTTCTCTCTCTAGAATTCGTCTCTTTTCCATCTTATTTCTTTAATCTATCATCATATATTGAGGGACAACAATAAAACTGAGTGAAATTCATAGGTTTAATAAGTAGTGATGTGTAATACAAACATTAATTTTATAAGAACAGCAACATGATATGATTTAGTACTGTCGTACAAAATTATTTATATTTATTTATTGCAATAGCTCACGACACTAAAGCTTTAACATAAATGTTTTACCCCTAGTAAGTATCTAGTCAAAATACTTAGGTAATCAAATGTAAGTGCGTCAAGGTAATCGGGACGGGGATTGTCAATCCCGATGGATCCATCAACAACATTCGCGCTTGCAAATAATGAATTAACGGTTCATGATCTAGGGGCTTTTTGACTAAGGTACTAATGCAGTAAGTAAATGTATAATATGGGAAAGCATACAGTTCTTAGATAGCATACTAAATTTTTTTAAATGATTGCATTCCACGCATGTTATTCTCACCCCGCAATTTGTAACAAAGTATATAAGAAAAGGGGTTATGAACTCACCTTAGCTACGAGGTGAATCTATATGGAACTTGAGGGCTGAGTAGTAACAACAAGGAATCAAGAAAATTTAATTTATCCAAGACCTACGATAATGGGGCGAGAAAACCTAGAAGAAACAAAAATAATGTTTAGAAAACACTTTGTTACTATTAGTACATAAACTATCTTATAACCCGCAAGGCATTGCAACCTATTGACTCGAATCAATTTTGACACAAAAACACTACTTACCCACTGTATGATCATGTTTATAAACATTAGCAATGCTCATCAAACCCATAAGTAGCAAACACTTGTACACTTTGAGTCGAAAATTAACGTTGACAAAGTGGCTGCACTAAATTTTCAGAAACATGCTTTAAAGATTGTATCACATCTAGAGTTCTATAATAGTTATAAACTCAAACTTTACGGCCCTATAAAGATACAATTTTTACCTTTTCAAATAATTAAGAAACATTATCAAAGCTATTACCAATTAACGGGAAATGCAATTTTAGTGCAGACAAATCAGATTTGACTTTTTCGACAAAAAATTGCATAAAACCATTTTGACCATCATTTACATTCCGTAAAAGGTTTTAACTTAAAACAAATTGGAAATGTTCACACTTGACCTATGTTACTGTAATAAGTCATAAAAATACCCACTTTGACTTTTTATTCTTTGACCCCAAACACAAATTTGGCACACACGTCGGTATCGACTAGTTTTGATAAAAAGACCATATTTTACTCATCCGGACACTTTCAAAAACCACCCAACTCACCAATTGTACTACACAACCAAGGCTAACAAAAAATTAAGAAAGTGGCAGGTCTTGCAGAAAAATTTCGTGAATGGCTGTAGAAATCGGCTATCATTCTTAACCTTATTTTGACACTAAAATTCACTTCTAACATCACCTAAACACTTGCACACCATAAGCAATGCCTCTACAAGTACACAAGATCTATCATGATCATAAAACCACCTTAACATCAGTAGCATATCGTCTAAATACAAAAACCCCAAATTGCATAATCAATGTATTTAATCAAATAGAAATCAAAGCAATACAATGGTGCCAAGAGTACCTTAGTACAAGTGTGACGGATATGAGAACCGGGGCTGAAGAAGGCTTATGGAAGTACTCCAAGGATACCCACGACCTACAAGAGTGATCACGACCCTTAAGTATGTGTTTTATAAAAATATAAAACAATTGTATTGAAATATTTTGTGAAAATGAAATATGTATATAACTTGCACAACCAATGGAGCCTAAGTGTGGTCATGACCTTCATGACACACAACCTATAGAAAATGCATAACATGATAGTTTGGAGGGAAAATGAAGATTAAGTCGGAATAAAGATTTGTGATACAAGTCGGGATACTAAGGTTTGCACATAAGTTGGAATATAGTGAACTGAATGTAAGTCGGGATAATAGGGTTTTCAACTAAGTCGGAATAAAAGGGTTTAGAAAATCCGAATTAAGCCAAAATAAGCAAAAATCAAATAAGGACTTACCAAAACTTAAACAAAAAATAATCCATAATTTAAAAACTTTTAAAAAACACTAAATAATCAAATTATTTAAAATCACTTTTTATAAAAACATTAATCTACCAAATTCAACTAATTTAAAAACTAGAAAACATAAAAATTAAGCAATAAGCACAATAATCTAAAAACCTCAAACACACCAACTCAATAAGCACAATCCAATAAGCAAATCAATCACATAATCAACAAAATTAAACCTACTACATGATTAATTAAGCAAAACAATAGATTATGATTAAGAAAAGTAGAATGAGAATTAATCCAAAAGCTTGATTATATTAAAGATTAAGATCCAAAATTACAAGATTAAAGTGAAAGATTAAAAAGCTTGAAAGAAAAGCTAGAGAGAAAAAAAAGTAAAACACACACTAAAATAAAACTAACTAAAAAATTAAAGACTAACTCTCTAATGACACATTTAGAAAACTATATATAGGGGATGGGGAAGGTGTTTGTTTCTTCCTCTTTTCTTCTTGTTTTCTCGTCTTTTAAATAACTCGTCTTTCTCGACTTTGTCTCGGGATTAGTCGGATGATAAATTGAACTCGTCTTCTAATTTTCTTCTTTTAGTAGACTTGGTTCTTCGACTTCATTAAACTTCCGTCTTTAGACTTTTTTCTTCGATAAATCTTCAAAATAGGCCTTTGACTTCCGTTCTTCTTGCACTTTTGATCTTTTGACTTCGTCTTTTGTCTTTTTCTTCGATAAAAGCCCGTGAAAGCCCGTGTTTTCTTCCTTTTTCATATTTTTGTGCTAAAACATAATAAAAAACACAAACCACGCATAATTCCGCCTTTTACGACA
The DNA here is from genome assembly GCA_025667525.1 of Glebionis coronaria. Lineage (NCBI taxonomy): Eukaryota > Viridiplantae > Streptophyta > Magnoliopsida > Asterales > Asteraceae > Glebionis > Glebionis coronaria. Next base: position 180,169,126 of record CM046874.1, read on the forward strand.
TTAAATACACGTTTTGGTCTCGTTATTATTAGAAATAAGTGGTAAAAGGATAAGTGTTTTCACACTTATTAACAATTAGAATACAAGCAATAGCAGGAGGGAATAAAACGAAATTCATACGAAATTCTTAATGAACATGATAGAATAAATGCGTCGATAATAAGGACAATAAGAAACAAAGGATTTAGCAAATGATTAATTCATGAGCGTGGTTGGTGTCACCAACAACGGCTTATTTAGTTCTCGATGGTCGATACACGATCGAAAGAGAAAAGCCACACCATAAATTTTCGAATCAAAGAAAAATCATAAGAAGTCACTTGAGAGTAATTCTAGTAAAATGAACAACATTAGCAATGAGAGGCGAAATCAACACATGGTTCACACGAATAAATTTCAAGACAATAGAGTCTAATACACATCATGACAAATACACGAAATTATCGTTCACGTCTAGTTATAAATCATTATCCACGTCCAGAGACGTTTCGAAGGTCTACCAAAATAGATAGAGAAGGTTGGTCGATGTAGAAGCATAACAACATTGAAACTTTCAAGTCTGGTATCAATGGTCGGTAATTAGACGAGTGGTAATAAGTAGAACAGATATCTTCGAGTAAAGAAAAATGTACTTGCAGGCACGTAATTCGTTCAGGAAAGAGGTAAGGAAACATGTGCATAAGTTACAAACAGGTGCAACTCGCATAATATGTAAAAGTTTTCAAAATTTTCATTTATCTAACTTTTTTCAGAAACACAAGTAAAAATTTGGTTCTTGGCCAAATATTTAAGGTGACTACTATTCGGCCTCCCATGGCTCCTTCTAAATTACGCATAGGTGATCAGGCCATGCATAATTTAGGACTAGCAATGCGATGCACAGTTTCGTCAAACCAGTATTACATGTCATATATTTAAAATATATATATGATACAAAAAATAGAAATTGGAATAATTTATGAAAATTTTCGCAAGTAAGTAATTCACTTGATATTTAAATCAACACCTTTAATATTACATGAATTCTTTTATAAGATGAAGGTAAAATAATTTGTGAAAATACCTCGTAAAACAATATTACTTAATGTTATAAAGTAACATTAAACTAATTTATTAAGTACAAGTAGAACAATTTGTAAAATGATTTGCAATCAACACCAGTTTAAGTTTATATGGTGACATTATAGCAACGTATAAATAGCAAGTTGGTTACACGAGGGTAGTAAAGGGTAATTAATACGAAATCAGTGAAATGGTACAAGGTGATAAGGTTTCAAAATCTTTAGCCGGAATCGTCATGAGACACGTGTCAAAATGATAACAAACAATGTGAAAACAAGAACTTTAAATCTCGACCCAAATCAGTTGTACGATGAGAGAAAAGAAAGATAATATAAAATGACAAATAAGTCATATATAAAAGAAAGGAAAAAGGAATTCCGTATGCGTTCACATCGTAACTATTTGACATAAAAATGCACAACTTTTTCGACAAAACTATAGCTCACCATTGGTTTTATCCAAACACTCGGTTTCAAAAGTTTACGATATATGTATGTATAACTCGTACCCAAAGTTACTATTTTTAAACGTCTTCAAACGTAACTAATGTTTGTTATTTATAAAATATCATTTGTTAAAGTTCTACAAGCTCAAACGAACTAAAAAAAACGCCTAAAAACCATATTTCAAAATTTCTATCAGCTTTTACTTTTTAGTCAACTTTGACTTTTAGGTATGACCCGATCAATTAACCCGTTAAATGACATTTTCAAGACTTGGAGTCTAAAGCTGTTTAGTGCAAAACAATGTTTCGAACAAATTTCTAGTTTTACCCAAGATCTGCAACCTAACATACAATGACCTAAATGCCCCTGCACGTTCTGCACAGGTTTGACTATATTATCCTAAAACGCAGGTTTTTATTTTTAACGTTTGGCCCGTTTATACTAGTTTTCGGACTTGGTTACCTACGCGGTAAACATAAAACGAAATTTTAAACAACTTTTTTAGTTTTACTCGTGACTTGAAAAGGACAAAAATTGGACGAAAATGCCCTCGTATCAGATCTGTTAAAAGGAATGGTATAAAAATCGAAGACTTTATTAGATAAAAGACCCATAAATATTCTGTTTCAACACTAGTTCTTTCGCGGTAGACGTAAAACTATATTCCAGACAACTTTTGTATTTCGGCCGAAGGCCGAAACATACCAAAAATGACGATTTTACCCCCTGCAGTTCTGCATCAGCAGTAAATTTCCATATACGCAGAAAATAAGTTCTTAAATATTACAATTTCAAAATGAGCGTAACTTGCTCGTTTTTAAGATTTACAGGTCGAATTTTATGTCCTAGACGGACGTCTCAACAAGTAGAAATATATTTTTATGTCTAAAGTTTATAAAATTATTTTCTCGACATCGTTAAGTTACATGTAAATTTTCTGCAAAAAGTATATTTTTCGACACATTTCGAAATTCAATCAAACTTCATAACAACCCGGAATTTATGTACAAACATGATTTTTGGATTACATAAAGACGAAAAAGAATAGATTGTATAATTAAGCATATAAAGAAAACGTAGTATAAAAAATGGTTTAAGAATACCAACGATAATCTAAGTAACCAAAACGGCGCATGACATCCATGTCTTAGATTTAAAGATGCAAGGTAGGAAGGTCTCTTGGCGGCGTGATTTTCCAAAAACACAAAACATACCGAGAAAGAAATGGAACATTAACGAGTTGCACTCCCGAAGCGAGTAGGTTTAATGAAAGGAGAGGATACAAGTTTGTAGGAGTTAAATCGTATTCCAAACAAGCACCACACTATATCATTGGATATGAATTACAAGATGACGGTGGTGTTTCCAAGGTACAAACTAACGCTGTAATTTGAAGTCGAAATATAGAGTGGTCAATGAAATAATATTTAATCGATATACGAGTACCGTGTAAAACGATGGCGTAAAGGTCAATCAAGGTTACGTAAACCCACGATATTATTCAACACGGATTCAAGGAATGCTTCGAAATGTGTGACTCACACGATGTCCTTTAGTCTTTTCCGGGGACACACTGAGCTACAAAATGGTCTATAAACTAGAAATCCAATCACGAATGGTCAGAAAACAATTTGGATATCTAAATAAGGAGTTAAACAACTAAAGTAACACGCACGGTAGTAAATTGAAAATCAAAAGTTTCATTGAAAGCAACATTTATTTTATCCCAAACAATGGTATCACAAGAATACACACAACATGTAACAGTGAGTCGAGAAAAATCGAAGGTTCAAAACGAACGGGTATATGAGGTCAGTCGTATCACGCATAAACAAGATAGCAATAGTAATCAGAAAAGTGAGTATGAAATTTCAGCAGCATATGCTCTCCGAATACAAGTATGTAATGTCATAATAATATAAAATTATTGCAACAAGATCAATTCACAAGAACAAGAATTGAAGAAATGCAGTAAGGGCATATGTAATCATAGTATTATCCAATGATAATTCATGAAACACAAAGGATTTGGAAAGAAATAGTAATTATCATCATTAAGGTAATGTAGTATTTCAAAATGTAATCAAGAGATGAAATACTACAACGATAATGAAAAGTAAACAATAAGGATTAGAGAGTTACCCGCGCAGACATCGAACAACAATGGCAGATTCTGTGTTTGACACTTAGAAACATGAGTTATTTGAACTTTCGGTTACTAAGTTTTGAAAATGACTCAGTTCCCTATAACCATCGCTCTGATACCAATCTGTAAGACCCCTAAAATCAGGTAAAGAAACACGTAGGCAACATGGGGGTGCTACATCATGGTACAAGAAACAATGAAATACTGATGACACAAAGTTGACGTAATAAAGACATATACATTACATCATAAACATCATAGTTTTTAAATAAAGGGTCCCAGATTTTTATAAGCGGATGAATCTATTATTTAAACATGGTTTTGTGACATATAGATACAAAAAATATAGAATAAACTTTTGACAGCTTTTACCAAAACCAAATTTTAAAAAATAACACATAAATCCAAGCTGCGTAAATATACTGTGGGCTCCCATCCTTAGCAAAATTAAGCATTAGCATTACCTAAAAAATAACATGTAAAAAGGTCAATATAAAGCTGAGTGAAATTCATAGGTTTAATAAGTAGTGATGTGAAATACAAATATTAATTTTATAAGAACAACAACAGGATATGATTTAGTACCGTCGTACAAAATCATTTATATTTATTTATTGCAATAGCTCACGACGCTGAAGCTTTCACATAAATTTTTTACCCCTAGTAAGTATCTAGTCAAAATACTTAGGTAGTCAAATGTAAGTGCGTCAAGGTAATCAGGACGGAGATTGTCAATCTCGATAGATCCATCCACAACATTCGTGTTTGCAAAATGTGAATTAACGGTTCATGATGTAGGGGCTTTTTGAATAAGGTACTAATGCAATATGTAAATGTATAATATGGGGAAGCATACAATTCTTGAATATCATACTAAAAGTTTTTAAATGATTGCATTCCACGCATATTATTCGCACCCCTCAATTTGTAACAAAGTATATAAGAAAAGGGGCTATGAACTCACCTTAGCTACGAGGTGAATCAATATGGAACTTGAGAGCTGAGTAGTAACAACAAGAAATCAAGAAACTTTAAGTCATCCAAGACCTACGATAATCGGGCGCGAAAACTTAGAAGATACAAAATAACGTTTAGAAAACACTTTGGTTACTATTAGTACATAAACCATCTTATAACTCGCAAGGCATTGAAACCTATTGACTCGAATCAATTTTTACTCAAAAACACTACTTACCCACTGTATGATCATGTTTATAAACATTAGCAATTCTCATCAAACCCATAAGTAGCAAACACTTGTACACTTTAAGTCGAAAATTAACGTCTACAAAGTGGCTGCACAAAATTTTCAGAAACATGCTGTAAAGATTGTATCATATCTAGAGTTCTATAATAGTTATAAACTCAAACTTTACGGCCCTAGAAAGATACTATTATTACCTTTTCAAATCATTAAGAAACATTATCAAAGCTATTACCAATCAACGGAAAATGCAGTTTTAGTGTAGACAAATCAGATTTGACTTTTTCGACAAAAAATTGCATAAAACCATTTTGACCATCATTTACATTTCGTAAAAGATATTCACTTGAAACCAATTGGAAATGTTCACACTTGACCTATGTTACTGTAATAAGTCTTAAAAATACACACTTTGACTTTTTAGGCATTGACCCAAACACAAATTTGGCGCACGTCGGTATTGACTAGTTTTGATAAAAAAAGACCATATTTTACTTATCCGGACACTTTCAAAAACCACCCAACTCACCAATTGTACTACACAACCAAGGATAACCAAAAATCAAGAAAGTTGCAGGTCTTACTTGCAGGAAAAATTTCGTGAATGGCTGTAGCAATCTGCTATCATTCTTAACCTTATTTTGACACTAAAAATTTCGTGAATGGCTGTAGCGATCGGCCATAACGTTTTCATCCGGAGGAGTTGAGCGCCCATCCAACTCGACGCTAGTATCTACAATGGCCATAGTATCCACCTAAGTCCTAAAAACAGTAGCTACACGCAAAAATGCGGGGGTTATGAGGTCCATAACATGCTGTCCGAAATTTTACTAAGAATCTAACCATCAATTAGCCATTATAATCATTTAAATTCTCTCTCAGTATCATCAAACCTCACATAAATCAATTATGCATGCAAAAATTTTAAACCTAATCATAAAAAAAAGACTCATTGCAAGATAGTCATAACCAACATGGTTAACATATTACCAACCTATTGGAATGATCAAATTCAAAAAATCTTCAATCTTTCAAAATTATGACTTTTCCAAAATCATATGCATGTGGTGTTTTTAAGTGGTTTTAGGGTTAGAATCAATCAATGATCAATTTGGTATAGTTTAATTGAGTTATAACTGAGTTTTTGTTAATGATGGTATGGATTTGATGATATAAATGTCGAACAGAGAAAGAGAGGGAGAGGGAAGGAGTAATTTTGGGAGAAAAAAATATAGGTGTTGTGTTTGGTGTTGTTATACCGACAGTAGGGAGAGACAAGCGACTTGAAGTGAGGATGGGCTTTTTGGCCCATCGAACAATTCTTACAAGTTAACTAGCCCAAACCCTAAATAGTCTTAGCCCGTTTTAATTCTTAAAACGCCAGTCGTTCTGACTCGTTGCAAGTTATAATACAAAAATAAAATATTTATGGAAACATAATATTTTTGACTTTATAAAGTCGAAATATATAGCCATCGGTTCTCGTTCCGTTGATTCGAGTAAACTTTTTATAACACGCGCGCAAGTGCTTTTAAATCAAAATTTTTGATTTAAATAAATATAGAAAAATAAAATAAAATTTTTATGATTCCAATAAAATATTTTCAATGATCTGAAAAGTACTAAAAAATATAATTTATTAAAATTATCAAGATCTCAAGATTTAAATATGAAGAATACAAGAAAATATAACATGTTGGAAAATTCAAGATGCATGAATAAAATAATAAAATAATACTGGGAAAAATACTAGTTCTCACACATTATGCATGAACATGTAGCTAAACTCATCAACGAGAGCGGCATCGTTAAGGGTGTTCAGCAGCTGCACTCTCCCGGGCGAGATAAGGTTATCCAGAAAACTGGCGCAGTCAAAAGCGATGGATAAATCAGAGGATCGGGGTATGGACCTGTTCGGAACAAACACATTGGCATCCCTGCCGGAGCTCTCACTAGTCTCAGGTGCATCTGTCTCATGGCTTGGTGATGCAACAAATAGATTAGGTGTGACGGTCGTAGGAGGAGTAGGCTTCTCAACGTCATGACTACATGACAACAACAAATGGTATTAAGTATGGTGAAAAAATGCACAAGTGACGGTCTTCTGTATATGACATGTACCTTAAGTCAACGATCACAGGGGGGGGGGGGGGTCTCAAGGAAATTTTCCCCAATATCTTCCTCTGTTGTTCGCTCGGGCGTAGCTTCCCTTTCAAGTTCGGGCGCAGCAGTGGAGGGTTGCCCAATCTCTACGCGCGCAGATTTCCTTGTAGATACGGGGGGATCCCTATGTATTTTCCTCGACAAACTTGTCGTGACCTCTTCTTCTATCTCATACTCCTTAGCAGCAAACTCAACATTCTCAGTAATATTCAAAGACGACAAATTGGTACTTTCCTCTTGACTTGGTTGCTGTTGTTGTGCGGCAACACTGGAGAGGAGTAGGGGTAGGAACTTCCCGAGCTTGGGATGAGGACGAGGCTTCGACATCCAGATTCATCGTTCGGTACACGGCTAACTCGCTCAGCGGTACCTCACCCTTGTGGAGTTGTCGGGACAATACAACGAGTTTTGCGGGAGCACGGTTCCTAACAATGTCCAAGATATCCATTTATGCGTGCAAAAAAGATTGTAACAATGATTAGCCAAGTAAATAAGGATTGGGGTTACTTACAACGTTAAACAAGGTGGAGAGATGACCACTAACCCTGGCCGTCATGTTCGAGGAATAGGGGAACCTCGTTCTCACCAACGATTATCGCGCGACTCAAGTCTATTAAACACATAAAAGCCTCAGGATAAGCCTGGATTGGGATACGGTTCGTGTCTATAGTTTGAGCATCGGCTTGTTCATACGAGCCAAGGTCAGGTTTCGGGTCTCTCCTCAATGTCTCAGAAGTAAGGAAGGGAAAGTTATATGGAATGTGTAGAGCTTATATACACGACTTAACCAAATGCAATACCATCATGGATTAAACCAAAAAGAAAGATTAGATTAGATGAAGAATAAAGAGACAAACAAAAAGGTTGTGAATTCCTAGTGAGAGAAAGACATAAGTTTCTCTCTCGACAATCTATGAAATGGAAAACACACGCACACAAATGAGGTGTTTAGTGCCTTTTATACTACAAGTGTAAGAGTAGAAGGCCTTCCTCATTTGTGTGTTCGGGACTAATTCCCGTTACATACCAAACATTATACTAGAACTCTCAACACCATTATGTAGCATTTTCCACGAGCTTTGTAATGGTATATTATATGACCATCACTTTAAATACGGCTAACAATCTCCCCCTAAGGGGTGGTCATGTAATATGTGACTTCACTTCTTTGGTGTTGTTGACTTTGAAGCTCGTTGTCTTGAGAGTTATTTCATAGTTCCTTTCATGACTTGTGATCTTGGATCTTTGATCTTTGCCTTGACTTGATCTTAAAACTATGCCATCTTGTGTTCTTGTGTCTTTCCCCACATACTCAAACTTTGATTTGATATGAAAGCTTGTTAACAATCTCCCTTGATCATCAGAGTGGCGGAAGTCTTTGTCTTTATATGTTCTTGAGCTTTCTTATTTTACATGAGCATGTGGTCTTGAATTACGACTCTTGAGGTTACGCCACCGTTTGCATTCCTCCGGTTTCCCGTTATACAGTACGAGTACTGTACCCGTGATTAGGTAAGTTCGAAGAACTTCCTTGATAGGGTTTCCGGCTGTTGTAGCCATTCTCAATACTTGAATATATCGAAAGATATTTCATAGTAAGGAGTGAATCATGCAGTTCCATTCTGCTGATTAAGTCGTCAATTCAATTTCCTGGAACAAGTTTGAATCAATTAAGAATCAAACCATTGTTGCTTTCCAATTGGCACAAGTTAGATTCGTATGGAATCTCATAAGTCACCTACCGCAGTGTTGTTTGATGATGACACTGGAAGGATTTACATTCGTCAGTGTAAATACTGAGGAGTATTACTCTGAATGTTCTGGCAAGATCATAGAGATATTACGTCGAGACCTAGAACGAGTTTGAATCACAAAAGAATCAAACCACTGTTGCTTTCCAGTTAACATATGTTCAATTCAAGCGAATCTTACATATGACCTACCGCAATGCTGTTTGATGTTAACACTGGAAGGATTTCCATTCATCACTGTGAATACTAATGATTATCACTCTGAATGTTCTGGCAATATTACAAGGATAGAGCGTAGGACTCTGTAAATTATGTGTTCTAGTGATAAACAATAATTGATATATGGAATAAGTGTCCTAATGAGATTTTTGATGAATCTCGTTGGCTCTAGACTCTATAAGTGCACGTTTATTTGGTGATCGGAGGCTGGAGCAGACTGGCACCTATTCAATATCTACTATCTCAGAGTGAGAAAGTTGATAGAAATGAGTTGAACTCCGTGACAATAAAACAAACTTCTATTGAGAGAAGCTTTAGTAGGCTGGGAGGGGTTGTGCTTTGCATCACTGGGTTCATGATGCTTTGTCTTCAATACCAGAAATCATCAACGTGATTCTGATAGTAGATGTATTGACCCGGTTTCTGCCTAAGTTGTATGGAGGGCTTCTTTCTTTACACCCTTTATCATTACATTTCTTTTTCATTCTTCAACCCCTTCAATGCTTACCAATACGTCATAACTAGCACCTTGTTGTGATTATTCCAGTGCTAGCTTAAGTACTTGGTCGACATTTTTCCCGTACGCACTACTACTCCATCTTTCCTAAGGACATTCTAAGTTCTAATGGATTGTCCTTGGGAAGATCCATCCGGTTCTGGTTGGATCATAGGACGAATACCTAACCACCTTTTGACACCAAAACCATCGTGAATTAATGTGTTGAAGGGTATAGATATCGTAACCAGAAAAACCAATTGAAAATGCAATCAAGGTGTTGATGAAATCAATGTTTACACCTTGAAAGTTTTCTATATCACCAAAACGCCTCCTACATATGTGCGTCATAAAATGAAAGGTTTTTGCACATATTAGGAATAGAAAGCACTTATATCGAAGATCTTATCCAAGATGACACATTTTGAACACATTTTAATCACTATTCTCCCCCTCAAAAATTGCATGTGATTGAAATTTTTGTGAAACTAGTGATGAAACATGGAGAGAATAATGTTGCATGAAAGTTTGTACTCCCCCTAGAAAAGAAATTCTAATTAAAATAGGGGAGTATATGAGCACACAGTTTTGAAGTACCTTGAGAAATTTTGCTCAAACCCGAGAAAACTGAATTTCCCGTTGTTAAGGAAAAATGTACATAAATGAACATTTTCCTTGAGTTCATAAGCTTAAAACTTTGAATGTTTTAATATAAGCCCATGACCGAGAAAACTTAATTTCCCGTTGATGAGGATAAGTCATAGACTTTTCTTTCTTTGGGGACCGGGTTATAGTCTGACATGTGACTATAAGCCATTATGAGAAGAAAGTAGAAAAGACATGTTTTGAAAAACATTTGAACTCTCATTCGAACTTTATGTACGTACCTGTGTCGTTATTGAGAGACATTTCTAAGTACGTCCATATTATCGATGCTAAGAGACATGTCGGAGAAGAATATTTTTTGTATTTTTTAAAGATTTTCTCATTTTTTATTTTGTTTTTATAGGTTTTATATGTTTGTATTTTTATTTTCTAATAGATATATACAAGATTACTATGAATGTGCAAGACGTTCAAGTTCATCTGGAGAAAAACTACGTATACCAAGTCGACAAACCAAGAATTCAAATCTGTCTTGAGAAAGAGCTTTGGTGAAGATGTCGGCTAGTTGGTAGTCCGTCTTGACAAAATACAGTTCGATCGTTCCTCTTTCCACATGCTCCTTGATGAAGTGGAATCGGACAGCTATGTGCTTGGTCTTGGAGTGTTGGACCGGGTTGTAGGATACGGCTATGGCTGATTGTGAATCACAGTAAATAGGTACTTTGTTAAAGTGAAAGCCATAATCCGTGAGTTGTGTTCTCATCCAAAGGACTTGATCACTGCACACGGATAGACACACATATTCTTCTTCCGCGGTGGACAACACCGTACAATCTTTTTTTCTAGAGGACCAGCTCACTAGCTTCTCGCCTAAGAATTATGCTCCGTCGGAAGTGCTCTTGAATGTATCATGACACCCTGCATGGTCGGCATCTGAAAATCCAGTTAGATTAAAACCAGATTCCTTTGTATACCAGAGACCCATGTGAATGGTTCCCCGGAGATAACGAAAGATCCTTTTAACCTCCTTGAGGTGCTTCTCAGTTGGCTTAGCCTGATACCGAGCACATAAACAAGTAGCATGCACAATGTCCGATCTGCTTGAGGTTAAGTACATAAGGGACCCGATCATACTTTGGTATTTTGTAGCCTCTACAAATGTCCCTTTCTTATCCAAATCAAGCTTGTGTTTAGTGTCTATTGGAGTACCAATTGGATCACAGTTTTCCATTCCTAATTTCGTTAGAATCTCGAGCACATATCTGGACTGATTTATGAAAATACCACGGGGGGATTGGTGAACTTGGAGACCAAGAAAGAACGTCATTTCCCCCATCATGGACATTTTAAATCGGCTTTTCATAAGGTCGGCAAATAATATGGAATATTTTGGGTTTGTAGAGCCAAATATTATATCATCTACATAGACCTGAGCCACCAAGATGTCGTTGCCGTAGTGCTTGATAAACAACGTTGGATCAATGGTTCCTTTGCTGAAGTGATTTTGGAGAAGAAATGATGATAATTCGTCGTACCATGCCCTCGGTGCTTGTTTCAAACCATAAATTGCCTTTTTCAACTTGTAGACATGGCTTGGATAATCGCTGTTAATGAAACCTTTAGGTTGACATACGTACACATCTTCTTTTAACGGCCCATGCAAGAAAGCCTTCTTCACGTCCATTTGATACACAGCGAACAATTTGTGTGCTGCGTATGCCAAGAAAATCCTAATAGCTTCCATCCGAGCAACCGGGGCGAAGGATTCAGCGAAATCAATTCCCTCCTTCTGTTTATAACCTCTTACAACTAACTGAGTCTTGTTCCTAATGACCGTTTGATCCTCATCCATCTTGTTTTTGAATAATCATTTCAGGGTAAGCGGATCGATATTGTCCGGGCGTGGTACTAACTCCCATACATCAAGCCAGATGAATTGATTGAGCTCTTCTTGCATAGACTCAATCCATGATGCGTTGGTCATTGCTTCTTTAACACTTTCTAGTTCCATTGTGCTGACTGATAGTGCATAGATACACATATCACCGACGGTACGCAGCTAATTTCGTGTTGAGACTAATCGTGAGAGATTGCCAATCATATGAACCAAAGGATGATTCTTAGTCCATTTATGTTCATGTGGAAGTGTATGATAAATTTGATGCGAGCTCGACGGATCCACATATGGTGTTGAAGGCTGAGTAGTACTTGTGGAAGTCGCAAATGGATTAACAAACTCATGTTCGTTGAGCATCGCATTGTTTGCATTTTCAGCAACTATTTCATTCTGAAGATGAACATGATTAGGAATTTGCTGAGAATGTTGTTGAGTTGCGTCAGCAGTCGGAGAAGGGGTTGGAGTATTTGGAGGAAATATGGTTGAGGTTGATGTAGATGGTGCAGAAGTAGATGCCGTTGGTGTAGATGCATGCAGAGGTTCTTGAACTACCATAACAGGTGCAGCCGGGGCATTTTGAGGAACACCAAATGACGAAGGACCCTCCATATATTCATCATTTATTGGCCCAAATAAAACTTCCAAGTCACGTTCCGAGGGTTGTAACAATGAGATTGCTGACGGTGCAAATTGAAGCGCGAGTCCTGAACTTACTTGTCCAGAAGTCTGACTTTGAAGCTCGAGATATGAACTTATATGTTGAGATGCCATTCCCGAGAGTTCTTCAAAGGTAACATTCATAGTCTTCATTACCTTTCTTGTCCTCTGATTATAAATCCTGTAAGCACAAGTAGTTGAAGAGTAACCAATGAAAAAGCCAATATCACCTTTAGGTTCAAGTTTAATGATATCTTCACGGTCATTCTTTGGATAACATAATGCACCGAAGACATGAAGAAATGAAATATCCGATTTTCGTCCATTAATTATATCATAAGGTGTTTGTTGAATCGGGTGTGAATAATGGAGCGGTTTTGAGTATAACATGCAGTTGATATAGCGTCGGCCCAAAGAAATAACGGTGCACTGGAGGAGAGAAACATCGTCCGAGCAGCTTCAACTAACGTACGATTCCTCCTTTCCACAACTCCATTCTGCTCTGGAGTTCTTACAGCTGAAGTTTGATGAGAGATCCCAACTTCGTCAAAGTAATCTTTTAGTTGTTGATTGGTGAATTCTGTGCCGTTATCCGTTCTCACAATAATGACAGTGGCTTGCAGTAATACTGATGTTTTCTTCAAGAAGTTAATAATTACATCAGGGGCTTCATCTTTTGAAGCAAGAAAATGAACCCATATGTAACGAGAATAATCATCCACAATTACAAGGACATATCGCTTACCATTAATGCTTTTGATTCTCATTGGACCACACAAATCCATATGTAAGAGATGTAACCTATTCGTTGAGTTGGGAACAGGTTTGGGCTTGTGAGGTTTCTTCTTAGTTTTATCTTGCTCACAGGAAGGACAAAGATGGTCTTTTGTATATTTAAACTTTAGAAGACCGGTAACGAGGTCATCTTTCGCAAGTTGGGTGATGTCATCGAAATTGAGATGAGATAGCCTTTGATGCCATAACCATGACTTTGTTTATGTGGCTCGGGCCATGAGACAAATTGGAGAAGCAACAGACATTTGAAAAAGATCAATGGTGCAAAGGTTGGTGGTACGATTTCCTTTCAAAAGATCAATTCCTTCAAGATCTCTTACAAAAAATGTATGACTTCTGAAAGAAACCTCCAAGTCTGAATCACAAAATTGCCCAATCGAGAAAATTGTGTCCCAAGCCATCAACAAAAGAGACTCTGGTGATGATCATATTTCCCCAATGAAGATCACCATAGCCTAGAATTTCCACAACATGATCATTTCCAAATCAAACAGTTCCCATGAAACGCCATACAAAGTTCTTGAGAAGACTTCGATTCCCAGTCATATGTTTGGAACAGCCCGAGTCCACGCACCAGAGACAAATTTCAACAGCCTGCCAATGATAAGAGAAGAAAATATTTTGGCAACCGATGAAATAGGTTCCTGTAGGGTTAGATGATAATTAAGCCTTATCACATACCGACATTTCACTGTCAGTATGTAATCTACTAGTGCCGATAATTTTGCCACTACAGTCAAAATTTCTACCAGTACGCAACCATTTAGATGTGAATCTAGGGCTACTAGGCTTAACAAGACTTGTTGTGGACCCTACATGCGTACTCTTTGGAACATACACCTTAGCCTTAGGATTGCGTTGTTGTTCACTGACTGACAGCTTGTCAATTTGAGTGTAACCACCATAATTCAAACCATTCATAGTCAAACCACAAGCATCATGACTACAAGTAAAGAAACATTTATTACATTTAGCACAAATAACTTCAGATTTTTCATTCGGAATAGCAAGCTTAAAGTCATTACATTCAGATGAATTTAGTTTTTGATTAAGATTAAAAAGCGGTAAATTCCTGGGATGTTCTTCTACTTCCACATTATTGATCTTGGGGCGACTACTTCTAGAGGTAAAAGGGACCCTATCATTCCTTTTATTGCTCGTAGGCTGTGGCCTTCTGCTCTTAGTGTAGTTTTTTATTCCTGTAGAAGAAGACACGCGTCTATTAGAATTAGCCCTTTTTAAATCAATGACTTGTGGTTGAGTTATAGTGGTCGGTTTTGTCCTAACGCTTGTTTTACGTTGTTTGCTAGGCACAAAGGGAGAACTAACACGAAACATTCCTGGGGTTATCACAGCAGTTTTCGTTCCAACAACCTTAGGAAAAGGTGTCACAGCAATACGAGTGGGTCCCGAGGTAGCTGGTGTCTGAATCGTTCTAGGCTCAGAAATCGTATCTTTTAATAAGGCTTTTAACTTACAGTTCTCACAGATTTTATCAATAAGTTTCTGATAGACGGACTTACTTTGTTCAACAACCCGCTTATATGAAACAACAACAGATTCTAAATCTGCAATTTTAGCCTTAAGCTTCTGAACGTTCCCATCACTGGCCTTCTCTAACCCAGAAGAAGCCAGATTGTTTCCCTGAGCACCTCCCAACTGAGCTATCAAACGTACTATTTTTTGTTGCATTTCATTGTAAGCTTTTTCGTACGAAATCTTGTCATATTTGCATTCATCACATTTTTTGACAAATTTATTCCAAAGATCGGTGAATTCTTTATCCTTTTTAATGACATAAGATTCCATTTTCTCTTTCATAAGATCAAGCTCAGTTTGGAGGGTTTATTATGCGACACAGATGTACCTAACTCAACAGGACTACTATCAATACAATCACGTGCTTTAGAGAGGCGTTCAAGATCGTTTTCCAAAACTTTTATTTTATCAAGAGATTCATCAGCTTCCTTCGTCAAAGATTTAAAGTCTTCAACAAAGTTGGTTAATTCTTTTAGAAACCGTTTTCCAAATTGCCTAACCGAGCATCAACTCGATTAATAATCAGATTAATATCGGTTTGAAGAATTTTCTGAACCTAAATTTGAACAGGTGATGTAAAATTTCCTCCAGTGATTTTGGAATTAACAACACGTTTATGGATGACAAAGTTATCTTTAAGCTCGTTTAAAAATCGGCGTGTGATACTCGGTTTAGGAGGGTTATCAGACAATTGCTCACTTGGGAGCAAATTCATTTCAATACTCGTTTAGACTAAAAAAAACAGTTGGAGGATTAACTTTTGGATAATAAACGGGTGTCACTTCTTTATCAAGCTTTTTCATTCTTAAACGAGTCTCTACTGCAAATTCAGTAGTTTCCTTAGAATCATGCACACTAGGAGGATCATGCTCATCAGACAAGAGCACACTACCATTATATAAAGTTTCATTAGTGGCCTGAACTTGCTTAAGATATCCAGGATTAGGAGGAAGAGGACAACCTAAAGCCAATTTGTATCGAGTGTAATTTATCTCATTCACTTTTGGTGTGAGCATATTTATCGTCTGCATAGTTTGGCCACATTTTACTAAAAGGTTGCCTAATTCTCTCATCCTATCCTGAGCTTTGAAAAAATCCTCAAGAAGCCCATCTTCTCGAATTTTGAAATCATGTTTCAGCTTTTTTCGTTCTTCTTTTAAATCCAAAATAGTAGATTTTTCAGTTGAAAGCTGTTTATTAAGAGAGGTGATTTCATCAGTCAATTCGCTTATCTTTTTAGCACTACTTAAATGTAAGGCATTTAACTTCTTAGTTGTGCATTTTTCTTGATAAACCGATGTAGCATGAGCTTGTTCAAGCTCTTTAATTTTAGTCTGATGAATTTCAAAACTTTCCCCTCGTTCCTTATATCCCGCAAGCTCAGTGGTCAATTTGGCATTAGTTTCTCTAAACTTATTATTAACCACCGTAGCATGGTCAACATCCTTAACAAGCTTATCAAATAAAGATTTATAATACGCATGTGCCGCATCAGGAAGGGTTGTAGGCTAGGCAACTAGATCCACACTAAGGTCCACACTGGGTTCATTCGAACTAATATTACTATTATTCGTTTGATCCCCGTGTGTCTCAATGTAGGGCTCAAGCATCTCAGTATACTCCTCGTCCTGATTAGACGTACTATATATATCATTATCATCGAAACGTGGATGTACCTCAGAGGGACCGTCTGAATCATAAACGGGATCTTTGTCGACATGCATTCCTGAGGTAGATGCTTGCTGTAAGTTAGCTATCAAGATGTAGTTGGCATTCACCTCTTCTTCCTTGTCATATTCTGTAGCAGAAGCCATAAGATCGAATTCCTCAGCTTGAAGTGGAATCCCTGCCTCTTCCTTTTGTGCTATGAGAAGCTGAGTCTGAAGATAAGCAGCATCCCTCTTCTTTTTGGCTGTGCAATCTCGAGCATAATGACCAAATCCCCTGCAGTTGTAGCACTAAATCTGACGATTGTTGTTTCCATTTCCCGTACCAGTATTCTCAGCCCTTGCAGCCATAATGTTTCCCATCTAGTTACCAACCGTTGGCACAACTATTAACCCACTCTGATTACCCGCACTCGGAATATTCGGATTCTGACTACGGTTTTGACCATACTGATTTCCTACATTGCCAACGGTCTGCCAAACATTCTGACCATATTGCTGAAACTGAGTCCCCGTGTTCCCACTAATTACCAATTGGCGATCTTGATTCGTATTCATAAAAGGTTGAGCAATCTGCCTATTTCTAGTGTTCGAGGAGATTCTTTGATTGTTGTTGGTGGGATTAATGGTGAATTTGAATGCCTTTGCAAGAAGGGTAAGACCAGTATTAATAGCATGAGTAGGATCGGTGATGTCATCAAAACAGGCAATGGGTTGTTGTAAGTAATTCACAGCAGGAGGAGGTTGATATCCATAAGAGGTGAGTTCTTGTCGTTGTTGTTGTGGCATGAAGTTACTTGATGAGGGTTGATGGTAGGGTACCATGGGATATGACATAGATGACGGAGAATTTGCCATAAAAGCCAATAGATCTTGGGTTTTGGCACGTCTTTCACCCCTAACTTCGTTAGCTTCATCTTGATTCATCTTCAAATAATCGTATACTTGAGTGTAGTCCACGACATGAAGATCCTTGGTTTGATTGACAAGAGTGACATATCGTGACCATTCAGAAGGAAGATTATCAAGAAATTTGATGTTGGCAACAATTTGAGCAGGTTCATGTTTGTTTCTTCTAAGATGATTCATGAGGGTTGAAAACCGATGGTAGTAAGGTTCAATTTGTTCCCCTTCAGTAGACGTAAATTTCTACCATTCACGAAGCAACTTAGTTTCCTTTTCTTGTAAACCTATTTCACTCCCCTTGATCATTTTCTGAAACCAAAGCTACATCTCGTGTGCGGTTTCATAAATATCAACAGCAGCATAAACATCTTCAGGAAGTCCCATAAGAATGACTTGAATTACTTGATCATCAGCGTCGAGTTGTTTGGATTCAGCTTCTGTTAATTCTTCATCCGTTTGCTCATGACTAGATTCAGCCACTAGGTTAGCATTCGTAGGGTCCCCGGGCACAAGAATTGTTCTTCTAACATACAGACCTTTTTGAATCGAGTTGACAATCAACTTTCCTAAAGGTTTACATTTTGCATAACGAAGGAGACGACTAGCCCATGTAGTGTAATTCTCCTTGGTAAGCATAGGTGGACGATTCTCAGTACCCGCAGCATAAATATCTTTTTGAGACGTCATCGTAGAAGTCTTGTGAAAAAAATAGGATCTCAATTCGTAGAAAGCGTGTGTTGGAGTGTCAACAAAATCAAACTTTGTCTAAATTTTCCAGCCCGACAAAAATACCTCAGTCCGACAAAACGGTAAGCTGAAAAAATTTTGTATCGCCAAACTTTGAAATTGAGTTAGAGATAGCCAAAAACTAGTAGGGAAAAAATTTGATTTTACTTGACCTAAATATTTTAATTCTTTTTTTTCTTCGTGTAAACTATGTTCCAGGCCAGGTCTAGATAGTGGCTAAGTCTAAAAAAATACTCGAACAAGATTTAACCAAACAGATCGCAATGTCCGTCGGAATGTTGATCGCAAGTCTAGATCGCAGTCTGATCGTAACCTTTGATCGCAACCCTGATCGTAACTCTTGATCATAACACGTGATCGTAACCTTGATCGCAACTATTGATCGCAACATGTGATCGCAATCCCTGATCGTAACTCTTGATCGTAACAAGTGATCGCAGCAACTGATCGCAACCACTGATCGCAACCATTGATCGTAACAACTGATCGCAACGGTCGATCGTAACACATGATCGCAACAACTGACCGCAACGATTAATCACAACGATTGATCGCAACGACTGATCGCAACGACTGATCGTAAGAAGTGATCGTGATATTCGATCGCCAGTAGAAACCCTAAGTTTATGCGATCGCAATATTCAGATCGTAACAAATACAGAGTTCGAGACTTGTAGGCAACAAGAAAGATGAGATTTTTACCTGGGAATTCGTGTTTATAGCCAAACAAATGTACCCAAATCGCTACTACAACTACTTAGAAGATATATGAATCACGAAACACAAGAAAAACAAGGACAACACCCAAGAGCTATCCATGAATCTCGTGGCGAATAATACCACTTGTAGAGCTTATACACACGACTTAACCAAATGCGAATACCATCATGGATTAAACCAAAAAGAAAGATTAGATTAGATGAAGAATAAAGAGAAAAACAAAAAGGTTGTGAATTCCTAGTGAGAGAAAGACATAAGTTTCTCTCTCTACAATCTATGAAATGGAAAACACATACACACAAATGAGGTGTTTAGTGCCTTTTATACTACAAGTGTAAGAGGAGAAGGCCTTCCTCATTTGTGTGTTCGGGACTAATTCCCGTTACATACCAAGAATTATACTAGAACTCTCAAAACCATTATGTAGCATTTTCCACGAGCTTCGCAACAGTATATTATATGACCATCACTTTAAATATGGCTAATAGAAAGACAACATTATCGATCCAGAAAAACGAAGTGTTCCAATTTCTTAGTGCGTCCAATTTTTCCTCATAACATTGTGGCCCATTCGCACGTTTTGTAAATGATACCCATCCATTGATGATGGAGGGCGAATAAAAGACGCGGAATAAAGTGACAGTGGGGTCTATGTCAAGAGTACGACAATTAATTTCAAAATTGAAATCTTGGTCGAACCAATGCAGTGTAGCTGGGATATATGAATTCGGTGGTGAAGGAGGACACTTATCAAAAACCGGGATAAAGGGATGCGATTGTTTACGAATTTGAAAATTCTGGTGTATACTCCTACTTTCCCGGCAGGAAATTGACTTATGTTCCTTCGGGGATGAGGTACTTCTAGGTGAAGGTAATTTAGAATGAAGTACTCAGAGGTGAATTATTGCAGCTCGTCAACCGTGATTACGGATACAATCTTTGATAATCGTCTCACCATAGTGATAAAGTATAGAATTAGAGAAAAGGACAGGGTGCGCATGAGATTACCTTTTCTTAGCTTCAAAAAATGGAAGGATCGGTTAATTGCGGATGATGATAAAAATTTTGCTGTAAAAAAGTCACAGTGAAAAGTGGCGTGGAGAATATATATCCCTAGGGTTACTATTCATACATGGCGGATCGTCGACACGTGTAACCCACTTGCAGATCTAAGGGTGGCATATGAATAGGCGAGACAACGTGGTAAGACCTTTTCTCAGAATTCGAGGGGGTAGGTGAAAGGGGGGATGAATGTGTTCTTGGCGGGGTGTTAGCCCTATATTTTATATAGTCGAACAAGAATGTAATAGGTCATCTTAGTCGTTAATGGTCTTGTATTGTAATAGGTTAGTCAGGAAAATCGTGCTTGGACTTTAAGCTAATATTGTATAAGTTAGGGGCGTAAGCCCAAAACAAAGCCAAGCCTGGCCCAAGGATTCTAAACCCACGGCCCATATGCCAAGGGTATATATACCCTCTTCCATGTGTGGAAGAGGGTGTTGGTTCATTTTACTTTCTCTCTCTAGTAAACATAAACCTTCCAAAATCTCTCTTGTTTCTCTCTCTACTTTTCTTCTCTTTCTCTCTCTAAATATCTCATCTAAATCTTGTGTTATGGATTGATATGGGATTAACATTTGGTATTAAGAGCCTATAGTGGATAGGTGATTGAAGATTCGTGTGTTGTGTTCTTGATTTTTCGTGCCTATCTTGATCTAAAAGTCACGTACCAAAATCTTTTTGGTGTTTTTATGGTTCATTCTTGATAAAAATCATCTACTTACTATTGGTAGTGATTTGGTATTGTTATCTTGGTTAAAAACACAAAATTTTTGGGTGCTTGATTCATTTTTAGGCTAAAAATCACGAATTTGTTGTGTTCTAGTACTATCCGAGAAAAGGGGTATTTTTGATTCCTTGGTATGATCTGTGTATTGCGATTGCATAAACCTGGGGTTTCTACTTTCGATCCAATATCACGATCACTAGTTACGATCTAGAGTGCGATCACTCACTGCGATCCAGAGTACGATCACTCACTACAATCCAGAGTGCGATCACTCACTACGATCCAAGGAGTACGATCACTCACTATGATCCAGAGTGCGATCACTTACTGCGATCACTCACTACGATCTGGAGTGCGATCACTCACTGCGATCAAGGAGTGCGATCATAGGCTACGATCACTTGTTGCGATCACTGACTACGATCCAACGTTACGATCTGAGTACGATCTAGTGACTACGATCCAAGAGTACGATCAAGGACTGCGATATAAGAGTACGATCTAAGAGTACGATCTGAGAGTGCGATGGGTATTGCGATGGACAGATAAATTTTGTTTGAGCAATATTTAGACTTAGCCACTATCTAGACTAGTTTCGGAACTTAGTTTACACGAAGATCCATTTAACCTCTTTTAGGTCAAGTAAATTCAAATTTTTTCCCTACTAGTTTTTGGCTATTTCTAACTCAATTTCGAAATTTAGCGATTCAAAATTTTTTGGCTTACCGTTTTGTCGGACTAAGGAATTTATTGTCGGACTGAGAAATTTTTTTTTGAATTTTCGAAATTTTAACCACACCTCATCACAACAAATCTACTAAGATCTGCAATTCATTCACAAGTATTCACCATGTCTAACAATAACATCAACATTGCAACTGCTAATCAAATTCGTTTGGAACAAGGTGGCAACGGTAATCCACCTGTGCTCACTGCCGATTGCTACGTTCAATGGAGATCTCGTTTTCTCAGATTTCTCGAAGGAAAAGAAAACCTAACTGCTCTTCATCACTGCCTTGAGAATCCACCTCCAGTTTTTGAATTCAGACCAATTACCACACAGGCAGAGGATGGTACTTCATCAACTATACGAGCTATGGAGGATTTTGACACATGTTCTGCTGAGAAAAAGAAATCCTCCAAGCTGAAGCTGATGCTGTAAACTTCATACTCACTGGAATTGATAACGATATCTATTCCACAGTTGATGCATGTCCTAATGCTATGGAAATGTGGAATGTAATTCATCGATTGAAGCAAGGGGAGTCGATCAATGTTCAATATATCGAGACTAATCTACTTTGGGAGTTTGGAAAATTCACATCTGAAGATGGTGAATCCATTGACTCATATTACTCGAGATTCTACAAAATGATGAATGAGCTTGTCAGAAATCAGTGCACCATCTCCAATCATCATGCCAATGTTCAGTTTCTACTTCAACTCAAACCAGAATGGAAAAGGTTTGTGACCTTGGTTAAACAAAGGGAAGATATCAAGACCATCTCCTATCACAAACTTTATGATATCTTAAAACAACATCAGAATGAAGTGAATGAACTAAGGGCTGAAAAGGCAGAACGGTCTGCTAATTCTATTGCTTTTGTGGCTGCTACTTCAACAAAACCCGTTCCCCGTCAACAACCACCTACTCATTCCTCAAAATCATCAAGCACATCCACCAAACCTCTAGCTGTTGCTAAACACAAAGCAAAAGCAATTGTCCCCACTCCACCTACAAAGTATGACACCGAGTCAGATGGAGACAGTGATGATGAACAAACTTCAAGAGACAAGAAGATTGAGGAACTCATGTCTTTACTCACCACAACTTATAAGAAGATCTACAAACCTACCAACAACAACCTCAGATCATCATCCAATGCTAGATATAAGGAAGTTGATCATGCACCTAGGTATGATCGTGATGCTAGGTATGATATTCAGAGGATGCTAAATCAAGTTGGGGCTAGAGATATTGTAGGCACTCCGGTGGTGCAGAAGACTGGGATTCAATGCTTCAACTGCAAGGGATTTGGGCACTTGGCTAGGGAATGTAAGAAGCCAAAACGGGTTAAGGATTCGGGATATCACAAGGAAAAGATGTTGCCGTGCAAGAAAGAAGAAGCAGGAATTCCACTACAACAGATGAAGTTGACTGGCGTGATGACACTGATGATGAAGCCGATGATCAAGAGTTGGAGGCACATTATGTGTACATGGCAAAGATTCAAGAAGTGATCCCATAGACTGATGATACTTTTGGACCCATCTATGATTCTGAGCCACTTGAAAAGGTACCATCACATGATAACTATAATGTGTTTGCTAATGAACGACGTCATCCTGAGCAACCAGAAAGCATCAATGACACATATGTAATGGACACGGAGGATAGCAATATCTTTACGGATTCACAGCATATGTGTAATGATGACGGAAAAGCTGTTCAGGATACTGACTCGGATGAGGACCGTGATTTGCTTGTGTCTATTATTGATTCTTTAAAACATGAAATTAAGGAAAAAAAGAGGCTAATAAACGTTTAAAGCAAGCAAACACATCCTTAGCCGAGGAGATAGACAAGCTTAAAGAGTGTGATTATGTAAAAGAAGCTGATCGACGGGTTGCGATAGCTAATGGTTTGGTATATGAACGTAAGGTGCTCAATGAATAATATTGTTCTAAAGTAACACACGAAATTCATATGTCAAAACAAAAGATATTGGACCTTGAAGATCAACTGCTGCTACATAAACTCCAAATTACTGAATTAGAGTCGGTTAACAAAGAACAAACTGAGCTTTATAAAACTCGTGAAGAAAAGGATATTGAAAAAATTCTTGCTTTGGAAAAGAGAGTCGTCACGTTAAACAACATTGTTTACAAAATGGGCCAGTCTATTCAAACTATGAATATGCTCAATAGAAATATGAAAACGAGTTTTGTCAAGCCTGAATATCTCAAGAAAGTTCAAAGTACCAAGCCTGCTCTTTATGATATCGGTTGCTATGTTGATAATCTTGCTCTTATGCTTTCCCCTGAGTGCGACGAAATCATTCGTCAACAAGAAGAAAGTCGATCAAACTTAAGTGATTTAATAAACCTTTCTGATTCTGATAATTATATTAAGTTTGTTCCTCAAAAAGAACTTTCCAAGTAACAAAAGATGTACAATAGTGTTCCACCACCAAGTGATGAACCCCAAAAGAAAGTTTATTTAAGAAGGAGTTTCAAAAAGCAATCAATTTTGTTAGAAAAACAAATTTCGGATGAAAAACGTAAATGTGATGAGAAAAGCAAAAGTGTTCAGCAATTTGAGTTTATAAAACAAGGGGTTTTAAATTTGTACAAAGGTGTCTGCGACTATGAAAAAGTTTCTAGGGATACCATTTGGAATATTAAACCTAACCCACAAGTAGAAGTCGTCATTCAACAATGCATTGTTCCAACAATTGATGATCTTTCAAAAAATGTGGAAATGTTTTATAATGCTCTCACTGAGGAAATGTTAACTGATTTAAGTTATGTTAAATCTCTTGAAGATGAAGATGATTTTCTTCAAACTAAATTAAAAACACAAGAACACCAACTTTCTAACGAAATTGATCGACTTTCTAAGGAATACTTTTATGCTGACCATATGAATGTTATACTTGGTGTGTATACCGATCTTGATCAATATTGTCACTAGTGTCAGAATCGGACGAGAAATGTCGCAATCTTGAAGTAGAGCTTTCAAAACAAATTCAGTCACATAACAAACTTTCGTAAAGTTTTTCTCAACTTGAGAAACACTCCATTTCTCTTGAACTTGCTTTACAAAAAGGTGAAAAATCTCATAATCATAAAAGGTGTCAAGAAATGTCAGCTTCTTCGTTTCGTCAACTAAATGAAAAAGACTTTGAAATAAATGATTTGAAAGCTCAGCTAAAAGAAAGGGACATAGCCATTAGTGAGTTACAGAAACTCATTGAGAAAATGAAAGGAAAGTCTGTTTGGGTAAACCATCCGCCGTTCGTCAACCAAATATGGTTAAATGCCCTAAATCATCTATTTTGGGACAATCCCCACAGACTTTGCCTAATATAGGAAATGATAAGAGTACCAATGTGATAGCACCTGGAATGTATAAGATGAACACTAGGTCCGCTCAAACTGGAACAACGCGGTTACCTCAGAATACTAGGAAAACTAATCAACGTGTGTCTTCTTCTAAAGGAGTAACTCCCACTACTAGCGTTAGCGGACCACAACATAAGAGCACTAGAATTGAAGATAGAGTCATGCCTAACAATAGTCAAGGGAAGAAGAAGGAAGTAGAAGATCACCGTAGGAATTTTAAGTTTCCTAAGAATAAAACGTCTGTAACTGCTTGTAATGACAGTTTAAATGCTAAGACCTCGAATGTTGAAGTTGTTTGTGTTGAATGTGGAAAATGTGTTCGTACTTTCAATCATGATGCTTGTGCTCTTAATCATAATGGCGTTAATACTAGAACTAGGAAGCCTATTCCTGTGCCCACTAGTACTAGAGAACCCACAAGAACTTTGAACCAGTCCACTGATCAACCACTTAAGAAACTAAGTGCGTTTGACTCCACTACTCCGCGTAAACAAAACAGATTAAAGAAGCTATATGAGAACATGGTTAGGACATGTACACGGGGGTATTCGAGATTTACACCACCCGGATACAAATGGGTACCTAAATTAACCACTTTAGTGATTAGGTCTAGGAATATCAGCTTGCCTGTAGACTTTGCATCTAGGCCCACTACTATTTTGGAACCCGTTTCTATCAAGGGATCCCATTTTTCAAATGCTACATTGTCTTCTAATTCTTCTGCAGCTCGTTGAAATCATCCTATTCATAATGGACTCCGGGTGCACATAGCACATGATGGGCAATCTCAAGCTTCTCATTAACTTCGTGGAGAAGTTTCTGGGTACGGTGCGGTTTGGAAATGATCAGTTTGCACCGATACTTGGATATGGCGATTTGGTTCAAGGAAATATCACTATCAAACGGGTTTATTACGTCGAGGGACTGAATCACAATTTATTCTCGGTTGGTCAATTTTGTGATGCGGATTTGGAAGTGGCTTTTCGGAAATCTACTTGTTATGTTAGAGACTACGATGGGAATGACCTTCTTACAGGTTCTCGTGGTTCTGATCTCTACACAGTAACTCTTCAAGACACATCTTCAACAAATCCAATTTGCTTAATGGCTAAAGCTTCATCATCTCAAGCATGGTTATGGCATCAACGATTGTCACATCTCAACTTTGACACCATCAACTTGCTTTCGAAGAATGATATTGTGACCGGTCTTCCTAAGTTGAAATTCGTCCAAGACCATCTTTGTTCTTCTTGTGAGTTGGGGAAAGCAAAACGGAAGTCTTTCAAAACAAAGACTACCCCAAGCTCAAAAGGACGATTGGAACTTCTACACATAGATTTAAGTGGTCCCATGCGTGTAGAGAGTATTAACGGGAAAAAGTATATTCTTGTCATTGTTGATGATTACTCTAGATACACATGGACTTTCTTCTTAAGGTCCAAAGATGAAACACCAGAGGTTCTCAAAAAATTTCTCAAGATGATACAACGCAATCTTCAAGCTCAAGTCTTAACCGTAAGAACGGATAGGCGTACTGAATTTTTGAACAAGAACTTGCAATCTTACTTTCAAGAAGAAGGCATCGAACATCAAACGTCTATTGCTCGAACTCCTGAACAAAACGGCGTTGTCGAAAGACGGAACCGTACTTTGGTTGAGGCTGCTCGAACAATGCTTTCTGCTTCAAAATTACCGCTATTCTTTTGGGCTGAAGCAATTCCAACTGCCTGTTATACTCAGAATCGTTCTCTCGTCATCCCTAGACATGAAAAGACACCTTACCACATCATCAATGGCAGGAAACCTACTGTCAAATTCTTTCACGTATTTGGATCTTTATGCTACATCCTTAAAGACGGTGAGAATCTCGACAAGATGAAAGAAAAAGGTGATGCATGTATTTTTGTGGGGTATGCTACATTGTCGAAAGGATATCGAGTCTATAACAAGAGAACAAAGATTATTGTCGAAACAATTCATGTGAACTTTGACGAATTGCCACAAATGGTACTTGAACACAACAGCTCAAGTCCCGCACCTCATTGTCCAGCGATGGCACCTACACAAAACAGTGTACGTCCCGTGCAAGAATGTCAACAAAGTACTCCTACAGCAGACTCGACGGATACGACACAAATGAACGAGTTGGTTGATTTATATGATCCAATGTTTGATGACTATTACTATGGAAACAAAGAGGTTGTGTCAAAGCCTTCTGCTGTCAATACTGCTGATGCACCCGAACAAAGTCAACAAGACACAACTGCATCTACTTCAGCAACCGTTGCTCAAGAGAAAATTCCAGTGGATACTTAACAAACTCAAGAAACAGTCATACAACCAACATCACCAACCGTCAATGCTGAAGGAGGAAACAACAATCAAGAAGTCGATGCACAACCTGACGAAGAAGAATTTATCAATCCGTTCGGTACACCGACACACGAAGTCGGAGAGTCTTCTACTCAACATGTTTATCCGTACAACATGCATACATTCTACCAACCATATCCATCCACTCACCATTGGATACGTGATCATCCATTAGAGCAAGTCATTGGAAATCCTCCACAACCAGTTCGAACACGCAGACAACTCGAAACCGATGGCGATGTGTGTATGTATGCACTCACCATGAGTTCAACTGTACCTACAAATATCAAACAAGCCATGACTGATCATGCGTGGATTGAATCAATGCAAGACGAAATTCATCAGTTTAAACGCCTAAATGTTTGGGAACTTGTTGACCAACCCTATGGAATGACAATTTTAGATTTCAAATGGATCTGGAAAAACAAACTGGATGAAGAACAAACCATCATCAAAAACAAATATCGTCTTGTGGTTAAGGGATATCGTCAACAAGAAGGCATAGACTACGATGAATCATTCGCTCCAGTCGCTCATTTGGAAGCAGTCAGGATATTCCTTGCTTATGCTGCACATAAGGGCTTCACAATTTTTTAGATGGACGTTAAAACTGCTTTTCTCAACGGTCATTTGAAAGAAGAAGTGTATGTGAATCAGCCGGAAGGATTCATCGATCCTCATCATCCTGACAAAGTCTATCGTCTCAAGAAGGCTGTATATGGACTTAAACAAGCTCCAAGGGCATGGTACGAAGAACTTTCAAACTTCTTGGTGTCCAAAGGATTCTCCAAAGGTTCTATTGATCCTACTATCTTTACTAATAAATATGGGGATGACATAATGCTGTTGCAAGTTTATGTTGATGACATTATTTTTGTTTCTACGAACCCAAAACTTTCAAAACGTTTTGAAAAATTAATGCACAACAGATTTGAAATGTCAATGATGGGGGAGCTAAAATTCTTTTTAGGCCTCCAGATTCATCAATCCCCAAGTGGTATCTTTATTAACCAAGCTAAGTATGCTCAAGAGATACTTAAAAAGCATGGTATGACCTCATGTGCTCGCGTTGGTACACCATTATCGACCACATCCGTAGACGCTGACTTGTACTCGTATCCCGTCGACCAAACGCGATATCGCAGTATGATCGGGTCACTTATGTACCTTACAACCAGCAGGCCTGATATTCATCATGCCACATGCTATTGTGCACGATGTCAAGCCAGACCTACTCAAAAGCACCTCAAAGAGGTTAAACGGATCTTTCGGTACCTTAAGAATACCATTCACATGGGACTCTGGTATCCGAGGGAAACCGGTTTTCATCTAACAGCTTTTTTAGATTCTGATCACGCAGGTTGTCTTGATAGTCGAAAAAGCACTTCTGGTAGCATATAATTTCTAGGGGAAGACAAGCTTGTCAGCTGGTCGTCAAAGAAGCAGGATTGCACTTCGCTCTCATCAGCTGAAGCAGAATATGTGGCTCTATCCGCGTGCTGTGCTCAAGTCCTCTGGATGAGAACTCAACTCACGGATTATGGCTTCCACTTTGATAAAATACCTAGGTATTGTGACTCAAAGTCGGCCATAGCCATATCTTGCAATCCGGTTCAGCACTCCCGCACCAAGCACATCGATGTCAGATATCACTTCATCAAGGAACAAGTGGAACGCGGCATCGTGGAATTATACTTTGTCAGAACTGAGTACCAGCTGGCAGACTTGTTTACAAAAGCTCTCTCGAAAGATAGGTTTGCGTATCTCGTTAGCCGTCTTGGTATGAAGTATATGACTCCAGAAGACTTGGAGATTTTGGCAAATGAAGCTGCTTGATATTCTCTCATGATGACTTCTAAGCGCATCACAACTTAGGACTCGGACCTCAACTAAGGAAAGTTTATCTCGGATGATAACTTATCCTTCTCAACGAGAAATTCATATTTCTCGGTCATGAGCTTCTCATAAAAAGATTCAAAGTTTTTAAGTTCATGAAAAACGATTTCTAAGTAAATGTCATCTTAGAACTCGAACTTCAACTTAAGGAAAGTTTATCACGGATGATAACTTATCCTTCACAACGGGAAATTTATTTTTCTCGGTCATGAGCTAGTCATAAAATAATCAAAGTTTTGATCTCATGAAAAACGGACCCGAAAGGGGAGTGTACGTTTCAGTGCGCTTTCCCTAAGCAATAGAAGAGAAGTCTTCTATCCTGATTATTTTTAAACCGTTGAACACAATTTTTCAAGAATTTCTCAAAAGATTTTTCTAAATCTTTCAAAATTGTGTGTTCAACACTCCCTTCCTCATATGTGGTTTTAATATCTCAAAATTGTCATATGTTATTTTGATCAATTTTTTAGAGGGAGCATTTTAAAATCAAGCCTTTAATGCTGTTTGGTACATCTAAGAAATTGTCATATTTTATATATCCAACACATTCCGAAAACGGTTTAAAACTGTCATAAGTAATAAATTATATCGGACAAGGCATCTTATCTCCGTACCTCAACATATTATGTGGTGTCGTTTTTCTAAAATTTTGTCAAATTTTGTCTCAAGACACACATATATTGTTGAGGGGGAGAGACCCGACTAAATATGTTCCCTAATTCATGCGTGCACACATGTTTCTCTCCCAATCGGTTTTTAGAAAATGTCATATTTTAATCAATTGGTATCTCTAATATTATATTCTTATATTAGAGATAGGGGGAGAAAATGTGATTAAAATGTAATATATCGCAACAAGTGATCTTAAAGACTCAAGTGCAACGCTTTCCTTCACATGCCAAACTATTTCGTATATCGATGCATGTGTGTAGGGGGAGCTTTTCGGAAATGTAAACTTTCAAGTGTTAAAAGTTTTGATTTTTCTCAAACACTTTGAGTGGTTTTCAATGGTTTATGGTTACGATCTATACCCAAAACAACCTATTATCCACGACGGAACGATGGAGTCAAAAGGTGGTTTAGGATAGAAAACTAAGTCCTATGATCCAACCAGAATCGAAGGGATCTACCCAAGGACATTCCATAGCTAGAAATAGTTGTCCTTAGGAAATATGGAGTTGAATGAAGTTGAATGCGGACCAATTACTTAAGTTAGCACTGGAACAATCACAACAAGGTGCTAGTGATGACGTATTGGTAAGCATTAAAGGAGTTGAATATTCTATGCAACTTAGGCAGAAACCAAGTTAACACATATCTTGAAGACAAGTGTCATGGACCCAGTGATGCGATGCACAACCCTTTCTCAGCCATTCGAGTTTCTCTCAAAAGAAACTTGTCTCATTGTCACGGAGATCAACACGTATCTATTGACTTTCTCACTCCGAGTTAGTTAATATTGAAAAGGTGGCAGTCTGCTCCAGCCTCCGATTACCAAAATGCACTTATTGAGTCTAGAGCCAAAAGAGATCAATTTATCATCTCATTAGGACACAATCGAGTCCTATGCATTATCCTTGTGATATTACCAGAACATCTGAGTGATACGATTCACAATGAAGATGGAAATCCTGCTTGAGCCAGCATCAAACAAGCTCATGGTAGGTAACTTGTGCGATTCTACACGAATCAAACTTGTGATAATTGGAAAGCAACTAAGTTTGGATTCTTAATTGATTCAAACTTGATTCCAAGTTTCTTCGCAAAATCCGTGTGATCTTGCCAGAACATTCAGAGTGACACTCTTTAGTGTTCACAGTGACGAATGGAAATCCTTCCAGTGTCAACATCAAACAGCACTGCGGTAGGTAACATGCAAGATTCTTATGAATCGAGCTTGTGGCAAACTGGAAAGCAACAATGGTGCGATTCTTATAGAATCAAACTTGTTCCAAGAATCCTGAATTGACGACTCTAATCAAACGGATAACCGTATCCATTTTGATTCACTCTTTACATTCGCAGTCTGCTTTGAGACGGTCGAGTAAAGAGAACTGGATACTACCGCCGGGAAACCCTGTCAAAGAGGTTCTATATCGAATCTACCTGATCACAGGTACGGTATTTAATACCGTTTAACGGTCTTCACCGACCGGAGGTAAAACGCTACCGAGTTAGGATGAAATGTTCAAAGCCATTTTATCCGTGTCTATATATGTTCCTGCATATCAAGAAGGTGGCGTAGCTGTGCTACCGATGTCGATTCAAAAGTCACAAGAGCACAAGATGGCGATACAAGATACCTAAGAATGTAAGAATGTAATAGGTCATCTTAGTCACAAGGAGCACAGATGAAGATCTCAAGCACTCAAATTCGAATGACAAAGGCTCAAGATAAAGATCACGAAAGCATGAAGGAACAAAGCTGTTACAAACAAGATCAAGACCAAGATACAAGACCAAAGCAGGAAGATCTCCTCTACAAGAATGTATTCACTCAACCATCTTATGCTTTTTAAGCTTTTTAAGATGACCGATACATTGGGGGAGATTGTTAGCCCTATATTTTATATAGTCGAACAAGAATGTAATAGGTCATCTTAGTCGTTAATGGTCTTGTATTGTAATAGGTTAGTCGGGAAAACCGGGCTTGGACTTTAAGCTAATATTGTATAAGTTAGGGGCGTAAGCCCAAAATAAAGCCAAGCCCGACCCAAGGATTCTAAACCCACGGCCCATATGCCAAGGGTATATATACCCTCTTCCATGTGTGGAAGAGGGTGTTGGTTCATTTTACTTTCTCTCTCTAGTAAACATAAACCTTCCAAAATCTCTCTTGTTTCTCTCTCTACTTTTCTTCTCTTTCTCTCTCTAAATATCTCTTCTAAATCTTGTATTATGGATTGATATGGGATTAACACGGGGGAATTCTGAATCTTCTTTTGGTATTATTCTTGAACACTCATTCTACCAACGACAGATTTGTTATGCGACTTAGTTGATTATAGTCTAGTAGCCGCGACACGCCGTGCGACTACTAGACTGGGGGGACATGATGACGAATAGTCCCTAGAGGGGATGGATAGCCCAACCTACGGGTACAACCCGCATCCATTACGCATGGATCATATGTAGACAGCGCTACGGCCCATGAGGCCCAGTAAGCCGCTGTTGCACGCGGTTGTACCTCAGCCGTATCCTGGTCACATGTGAACATGATCAAACAAAATATAATCTAAGTAAGATGATTATACGCCTAAGTTAAAGAGATTTACACCATCCTTATTTACGCGATAAAGATCTGCCTATATTCAGTAGTTATCTCTTTCTTAGGCCGCAAGAATAGGGAAGCCTAAATTAGGGTTCCCTCGGGTATAAAAGGAACAATAGAGGCTCCACAAATGTACGATTATTCACAATACTTTAACCCTCACATATGCTCAAACCGATTACTTACTCTCACGCTGGAGTCTAATCGTGGGACACGCGCCCACGGAAAGCCTAACAGTGTCTATTATTAGTGTGCAGGGTCTTCGAACAAATTCACTTGATGCAAGAGTCGGATTCCACAAGGCCCTAAATTAAGCCTAATTCGGGTAAGGCGCGATCCATCCAACTTTTGTATCAACAAGACACCTATTTAATTTTAGTTACACATTGTTAACTTGTTAAAAAAAGCTTTGATTTTTGTTAAAGAATTGTGCTAAAATACACTTACTCTTTAAAATTTGTGTTTATAATATTATTTAATATATCATTTTATATCATAGTTCTGTTCCTAATCTTACACCTACTCCAAGTAAACTTTTAAGTAAATATAGAAACATCTATGAATGGCTAAGTCTAGATAGTGGCTAAGTCTAAAAAATACTCGAACAAGATTTAACCAAATAGATCGCAATGCCCATCGGAATGTTGATCGCAAGTCTAGATCGCAATCTGATCGTAACCTCTGATCGCAACCCTGATCGTACCTCTTGATCGTAACACGTGATCGTAACCCTGATCGCAACTATTGATCGCAACACGTGATCGCAATACCTGATCGTAAATTTGATCGTAACAAGTGATCGCAATAACTAATCGCAACCACTGATCGCAGCCACTGATCGCAACAACTGATCGCAACGGTCGATCGTAACACGTGATCGCAACAACTGATCGCAACGACTGATCGCAACGATTGATCGTAACGACTGATCGCAACGACTGATCGTGATATTCGATCGCAAGTAGAAACCCCAAGTTTATGCGATCACAATATTCAGATCCTAACAAATAAAGAGTTCGAGACTTGTAGGAAACAAGAAAGATGAGATTTATACTTGGGAATTCGTGTTTCTAGCCAAACTAATGTACCCAAATCGCTACTACAACTACTTAGAAGATATATGAATCACGAAACACAAGAAAAACAAGGACAACACCCAAGAGCTATCCACGAATCTCTTGGCGAATGATACCACTTGTAGAGCTTATACACACGACTTAACCAAATGCGAATACCATCATGGATTAAACCAAAAAGAAAGATTAGATTAGATGAAGAATAAAGAGAAAAACAAAAAGGTTGTGAATTCCTAGTGAGAGAAAGACATAAGTTTCTCTCTCTACAATCTATGAAATGGAAAGCACACACACACAAATGACGTGTTTAGTGCCTTTTATACTACAAGTGTAAGAGTAGAAGGCCTTCCTCATTTGTGTGTTCGGGACTAATTCTCGTTACATACCAAACATTATACTAGAACTCTCAACACCATTATGTAGCATTTTCCACGATCTTCGCAACGGTATATTATATGACCATCACATTAAATACGGCTAACAGAAAGACAACATTACCGATCCAGAAAAACGAAGTGTTCCAATTTCTTAGTGCGTCCAATTTTTCCTCATAACATTGTTACCCATTCGCACGTTTTGTAAATGATACCCATCCATTGGTGATGGAGGGCGAATAAAAGACGCGGAATAAAGTGACAGTGGGGTCTATGGCAAGAGTACGACAATTAATTTCAAAATTGAAATCTTGGTCGAACCAATGTAGTGTAGCTGGGATATATGAATTTGGTGGTGAAGGAGGACACTTATCAAAAATTGGGATAAAGGGATGCGATTGTTTACGAATTTTAAAAATCTAGTGTATACACCTACTTTCCTGGTACTAAATTGACTTATGTTCCTTGGGGATGAGGTACTTCTAGGTGAAGGCAATTTGGAATGAAGTACTTAGAGGTGAATTGTTGCAGCTCGTCAACCGTGATTACGGATACAATCTTTGATAATCGTCTCACCATAGTGATAACGTATAGAATTAGAGAAAAGGACAGGGCGCGCAGGAGATTACCTTTTCTTAGCTTAAAAAAATGGAAGGATCGATTAATTGCAGATGAAGATAAATTTTTTGTTGTAAAAAAGTCACAGTGAAAACCCGCGTGGAGAATATATATCCCTAGGGTTACTATTCATACATGCCGGATCGTCGACACGTGTAACCCACTTGCAGATCTAAGGGTGGCATATGAATAGGCGAGACAACGTGGTAAGACCTTTTCTCAGAATTCGAGGGGGTAGGTGAAAGGGGGGATGAATGTGTTCTTGGTGGGGGAATTCTGAATCTTCTTTTGGTATTATTCGTGAACACTCATTCTACCAACGACATATTTGTTATGCGACTTAGTTGATTATAGTCTAGTAGTAGCGGCACGCCGTGCGACTACTAGACTGGGGGGACATGATGACGTATAGTCCCTAGACGGGATGGATAGCCCAACCTACGGGTACACCCCGCATCTGTTACGCATGGATCATATGTAGACAGCGCTACGGCCCATGAGGCCCAGTAAGCCGCTGTCACATGCGGTTGTACCTCAGCCGTATCCTGGTCACATGTGAACAGGATCAAACGAAATATAATCTAAGTAAGATGAGTCTACGCCTAAGTTAAAGAGATATACACCATCCTTATTTACGCGATAAATATCTGCCTATATTCAGTAGTTATCTCTTTCTTAGGCCGCAAGAATAGGGAAGCTTGAACTAGGGTTCCCTCGGGTATAAAAGGAACCCTAGAGGTTCCACAAAGGTACGATTATTCACAATACTTTAACCCTCACATATACTCAAACCGATTACTTACTCTCGCGCCGGAGTCTAATCGTGGGACACGCACCCACGGCAAGCCTAACGGTGTCTGTTATTAGTGTGTAGGGTCTTCGAACAAATTCACTTGATGCAAGAGTCGGATTCCACAAGGCCCTAAATTAAGCCTAATTCGATCAAGCGCGGTCCAACCAACTTTTGTATCAACAAGATACCTATTTAGTTTTTGTTACGCATTGTTAACTTGTTAAAAAAGCTTTGATTTTTGTTAAAGAATTGGCTATAATAAACTCACTCTTTTAAATTTGCGTTTATAATATTATTTAATATCATTTCATATCATAGTTCTGTTCCTAATCTTACACCTACTCCAAGTAAACTTTCAAGTAAATATAGAAACATCTATGAATGCTAAGTCTAGATAGTGGCTAAGTTTAAAAAATACTCGAACAAGATTTAACAAAACAGATCACAATGTCCATCGGAATTTTGATCGCAAGTCTAGATCGCAGTTTGATCGTAACCTCTGATCGCAACCCTGATTGTAACTCTTGATCGTAACACGTGATCGTAACCCTGATCGCAACTATTGATCGCAACACGTGATCGCAATCCCTGATCGTAACACTTGATCGTAACAAGTGATCGCAACAACTGATCGCAACCACTGATCGCAACAACTGATCGCAACGGTCGATCGTAACACGTGATCGCAACAACTGATCGCAACGACTGATCGCAACGACTTATTACAACGACTGATCGCAACGACTTATCGCAACGAATGATCGTAAGAAGTGATCGTGATATTCGATCGCAAGTAGAAACCCAGGTTTATGCGATCATAATATTCAGATTGTAACAAATAAAGAGTTCGAGACTTGTAGGCAACAAGAAAGATGAGATTTTTACCTGGGAATTTGTGTTTCTAGCCAAACCAATGTACCCAAATAGCTACTACAACTACTTAGAAAATATATGAATTACGAAACACAAGAAAAACAAGGACAACACCCAAGAGCTATCCACGAATCCCTTGGCGAATGATACCACTGGTAGAGCTTATACACACGACTTAACCAAATGCGAATACCATCATGGGTTAAACCAAAAATAAAGATTAGATTAGATGAAGAATAAAGAGAAAAAACAAAAAGGTTGTGAATTCCTAGTGAGAGAAAGACATAAGTTTCTCTCTCTACAATCTATGAAATGGAAAACACACACACACACAAATGAGGTGTTTAGTGCCTTTTATACTACAAGTGTAAGAGTAGAAGGCCTTCCTCATCTGTGTGTTCGGGACTAATTCCTGTTACATACCAAACATTATACTATAACTATCAACACCATTATGTAGCATTTCCCACGAGCTTCGAAACGGTATATTATATGACCATCGCTTTAAATACGGCTAACAGAAAGACAACATTATCGATCTAGAAAAAACGAAGTGTTACAATTTTTTAGTGCGTCTAATTTTTCCTCATAACATTGTAGCCCATTCGCACGTTTTGTAAATGATACCCATCCGTTGATGATGGAGGGCGAATAAAAGACACGGAATAAAGTGACAGTGGGGTCTATGTCAAGAGTACGACAATTAATTTCAAAATTGAAATCTTGGTCGAACCAATGTAGTGTAGCTGGGATATATGAATTCGGTGGTGAAGGAGGACACTTCTCAAAAAACGGGATAAAGGATGCGATTGTTTATGAATTTGAAAAATCTGGTGTATACTCCTACTTTCCCGACAGGAAATTGATTTATGTTCCTTTGGGGATGAGGTACTTCTAGGTGAAGGTAATTTGGAATGAAGTACTCAAAGGTGAATTGTTGCAGCTCGTCAACCGTGATTACGGATACAATCTTTGATAATCGTCTCACCATAGTGATAAAGTATAGAATTAGAGAAAAGGACAGGGTGCGCAGGAGATTACCTTTTCTTAGCTTCAAACAATGGAAGGATCGATTAATTGCGAATGAAGATAAATTTTTTGCTGTAAAAAAGTCATAGTGAAAAGCGGCGTGGATAATATATATCCCTAGGGTTATTATTCATACATGGCGGATCGTCGACACGTGTAACCCACTTGCAGATCTAAGGGTGGCATATGAATAGGCGAGACAGCGTGGTAAGACCTTTTCTCAGAATTCGAGGGGGTAGGTGAAAGGAGGGATGAATGTGTTCTTGGCGAGGGAATTCTGAATCTTCTTTTGGTATTATTCTTGAACACTCATTCTACCAACGACAGATTTGTTATGCGACTTAGTTGATTATAGTCTAGTAGTCGCGGCACGCCGTGCGACTACTAGAATGGGGGAACATGATGGCGTATAGTACCTAGACGGGATGGATACTCCAACCAACGGGTACAACCCGCATCCATTACGCATGGATCATATGTAGACAGCGCTACGGCCTATGTGGCCCAGTAAGCCGTTGTCGCACGCGGTTGTACCTCAGCCGTATCCTGGTCACATGTGAACAGGATCAAACAAAATATAATCTAAGTAAGATGATTATACACCTAAGTTAAAGAGATATACACCATCTTTATTTACGCGATAAAGATCTGCCTATATTCAGTAGT
Source organism: Glebionis coronaria (assembly GCA_025667525.1). Classification (NCBI taxonomy): domain Eukaryota; kingdom Viridiplantae; phylum Streptophyta; class Magnoliopsida; order Asterales; family Asteraceae; genus Glebionis; species Glebionis coronaria. The sequence goes on from CM046874.1 coordinate 180,207,030, forward strand.
TATCTCTTTCTTAGGCCGCAAGAATAGGGAAGCCTGAACTAGGGTTCCCTCGGGTATAAAAGGAACCCTAGAGGTTCCATAAAGGTACGATTATTCACAATACTTTAACCCTCACATATACTCAAACCGATTACTTACTCTCACGCTGGAGTCTAATCGTGGGACACGCGCCCACGGCAAGCCTAACGGTGTCTGTTCTTAGTGTGCAGGGTCTTCGAACAAATTCACTTGATGCAAGAGTCAGATTCCACAAGGCCCTAAATTAAGCCTAATTCGGGTCAAGCGCGGTCCATCCAACTTTTATATCAACAAGATACCTATTTAGTTTTTGTTACGCATTGTTAACTTGTTAGCTTTGATTTTTGTTAAAGAATTGTGCTAAAATACACTTATTCTTTAAAACTTGTGTTTATAATATTATTTAATATATCATTTTATATCATAGTTTTGTTCCTAATCTTACACCTACTCCAAGTAAACTTTCAAGTAAATATATAAACATCTATGAATGGCTAAGTCTAGATAGTGGCTAAGTCTAAAAAATACTCGAACAAGATTTAACCATACAGATCGCAATGTCTATCGGAATGTTGATCGTAAGTCTAGATCACAGTCTGATCATAACCTCTGATCGCAACCCTGATCGTAACTCTTGATCGTAACATGTGATCGTAACCCTGATCGCAACTATTGACCGTAACACGTGATCGCGATCCCTGATCGTAACTCTTGATCGTAATAAGTGATCGCAACAACTGATCGCAACCACTGATCGTAACAACTGCTCGCAATGGTCGATCGTAACACGTGATCGCAACGACTGATCGCAACGATGGATCCCAACGACTGATCGCAACGACTGATCGTAAGAAGTGATCGTGATATTCGATCGCAAGTAGAAACCCCAGGTTTATGCGATCGCAATATTCAGATCGTAACAAATAAAGAGTTCGAGACTTGTAGATGAGATTTTTACCTGGGAATTCGTGTTTCTAGCCAAACCAATGTACCTAAATCGTTACTACAACTACTTAGAAGATATATGAATCACGAAACACAAGAAAAACAAGGACAACACCCAAGAGCTATCCACGAATCCCTTGGCGAATGATTTTACTTGTAGAGCTTATACACACGACGTAACCAAATGCAAATACCATCATGGATTAAACCAAAAAGAAATATTATATTAGATGAAGAATAAAGAGAAAAAAAAAGGTTGTGAATTCCTAGTTAGAGAAAGACATAAGTTTCTCTCTCTACAATCTATGAAATGGAAAACACACACACACAAATGAGGTGTTTAGTGCCTTTTATACTACAAGTGTAAGAGTATAAGGCCTTCCTCATTTGTGTGTTCGGGACTAATTCCCGTTACATACCAAACATTATACTAGAACTCTCAACACCATTATGTAGCATTTTCCACTTCGCAACGGTATATTATATGACCATCACTTTAAATACAGCTAACAGAAAGACATCATTATCGATCCATAAAAACGAAGTGTTCCAATTTCTTAGTGAGTCCAATTTTTCCTCATAACATTGTGGCCCATTCGCACGTTTTGTAAATGATACCCATCCATTGATGATGGAGGGCGAATAAAAGACGCGGAATAAAGTGATAGTGGGGTCTATGTCAAGAGTACGACAATTAATTTCAAAATTGAAATCTTGGTCGAACCAATGCAGTGTAGTTGGGATATATGAATTCGATGGTGAAGGAGGACACTTATAAAAAACCGGGATAAAGGGATGCGATTGTTTATGAATTTGAAAAATATGGTGTATACTCCTACTTTCCCGGCAGGAAATTGACTTATGTTCCTTCGGGGATGAGGTACTTCTAGGTGAAGGTAATTTGGAATGAAGTACTCAGAGATGAATTGTTGCAGCTCGTCAACCGTGATTACGGATACAACATTTGATAATCGTCTCACCATAGTGATAAAGTATAGAATTAGAGAAAAGGACAGGGCGCGCAGGAGATTACCTTTTCTTAGCTTCAAAAATGGAAGGATTGATTAATTGTGGATGAAGATAAATTTTTTGCTGTAAAAAAGTCACAGTGAAAAGCGGCGTAGAGAATATATATCCCTAGGGTTACTATTCATACATGCCGGATCATCGACACGTGTAACCCACTTGCAGATCTAAGGGTGGCATATGAATAGGCGAGACAACGTGGTAAGACCTTTTCTCAGAATTCGAGGGGGTAGGTGAAAGGGGGGATGAATGTGTTCTTGGCGGGGGAATTCTGAATCTTCTTTTGGTATTATTCTTGAACACTCATTCTACCAACGACAGATTTGTTATGCGACTTAGTTGATTATAGTCTAGTAGTCGCGGCACGCCGTGCGACTGCTAGAATGGGGGAACATGATGACGTATAGTCCCTAGACGGGATGGATAGCCCAACTGTTAGGACCATTGTAATAGTTAAATGTAATAGGTAGACTAGGAGGTATGTAGTTCCTCCTGGTCCTAGTAGTAGTAGGAGCAAGTCCTGCTCCTGGTCCTAGTCGAAGTCAAACTTTATTATTTACTTAATAATCTGTTAGGATATGCATGAGATATGTTAGGAAAGGATATGCATATCAGTTTTACACGTTTTCTTTAATGCTGTATTAGGGTTTCCTTGTAGTATAAAAGGAACCTTAGGCAGAAGGGTTATGTACACCTTCACAAAATGTAGTTCTAGTGATTATCAATATTAGAAATCCTTAGAAAGGATCAAGTCTTTATAGTTATTCTGTTCTCCTTGATTATATTTGTTTTCTACATTTATATTGTGTATAGAGTCTCTTTGTGATTTGACTTGTGATTACAGAAGTCATTCACCGATCCTGACAGGCTGCAAGATCTACATCTAGTAGACCCAACAAGTGGTATCAGAGACTGGGAGGGTCTCTATACAAGAAGAATCAAGCTTTCTCACTTTCTGACAATTTTGCTCTATCATGTCTGCCTCAACTTCTACTCAAACAGGAGAAGATAGCACTCCTAAAATTGTACAACCTCAGCAGATCGTTGCTATGGTTTCAAACACAAATGGTAAATTCCCTCTTCTGAAAAAGGGTGAATATGATAACTGGGCAATGAAGATGGAATGGTGGATCACCAATACTGATCAAGATCTGTGGAAGATCATTCTGAATGGGAACAGCAGGAAGCTTACTGGAAGAGACAAGAATGGTAATATTACTCTTCTTGACCCTAAGTCTCATGAAGAAATCATAGCTATTCAGAAGGAGGTCAAAGCAAAGACGATTTTGCTTCAATCTCTTCCTGAAGATCACATGGGTGACTTCTACCATTTGGATGATGCCAGAGAGATCTGGAATGGCATAAAAGTGAGGTTTGGCGGGAATGAGGAGTCAAAGAAGATGCGAAGATCCATGCTGAGAGATGAATTCACAGAATTCAAAATCTCAGAAACTGAAGGTTTACATCAAGGATATGACAGGTTCTAGAAGATATTGAGCCAATTGAATCAACTTCGGTCAAAGCCTGATGATGGTGATATAAATGCAAGGTTTCTTAAAGCCTTACCCTACTCATGGAATCAGGTGGTGATCTCTCTCAACGCCAAAGGTGGGCTTGACTATCTCAACTTTGATGATCTGTTTCATAAGCTCAGAACTTTTGAACCCCATGTGAGAGGTTTTTCAAGTGACTCTTTTCCCACTCCTGCTAACTCTGCCTTTTTGAGTTCTATGGCGTCCAGTCCCATGTCATATGCTAGCAGCCCAAGCAATACTGTCTACTCTCAACATACTTTTCAGCACACTTCTGCTCCTGATCCTACTGCCAAGTCTGGTAGTATGGTAGAAGCTGTTCTCCATTCTTTTGTGGCTGATGTTGATGCTCAACAACAACTTGCTTTTGATGACTTCAAACAGGTCGATAAACTTGACCTGGATGAGATGGATCTTAAATGGCAGATGGCCATGCTCACTCTTAGGGTTCACAAGTTTGAGAAGAAAGCAGGACGGAAATTTAATTACAACCCTCGGGAGCTAGCAAGATTCGACAGAAGCAAGGTTCGATGCTATAACTGCCAGCAACAAGGTCACTTTGCAAGGGAGTGCCCTACCAAGAATGATCAGGAGAATAGCAGGTACTCAGCTTTTAAGGTTCAGGAGGTAAAAGATGACAAGAAGGCACTAGTATCTGTTGACTCTATGGTCAACTGGAATGATCATCAGACTCCTACTTTTGAATCTGCTGAATCCTCGACTAACGTATTTGCAATGATTGCTGGGAATCTCTCTGATGTAGATGAAGTAGACGAGTTTGCTCTTATGGGCATCTCACCTCAGGTACAACATTGTCCTCTTGGTTGTCATGATAAATACTCAGAATGGTTGTCCCAATTTAATGAAGTAAATGATCAAAATGATAAGTATTTTTTAGAGGTTCAAGCCTATAAGGCTTCATTAAACACATTGGAACAACAAAAGAGGTGGTTACAAGATACACAACGTGCGTATGAGGATAAACCAGGATACTAAGCATCGATTTAGAAAACACGACAAATATGCTTAAATATACAGAAACAGTAAGAGATGCTAGTATCAAAGAAAAAGAGGAGATGCAAGGAAAATTAGATGCTACAATGCTAAGATTTGAAAAATGGCAAAAGGCACCTAAAAATCTTTCAAAACTAATTGATAGTAGCATGTCTGGCAGAACTAAAAGAGGCTTAGGATTTGAAAAATATATTGATTCAGAAGATGTGTTTGATTTATCTTTTTCAAGTGTCTTTGATGTCGACAAAGAGGATGAGGGAAAACCTAGTTACAATAGGTTTAAGCCAGCAGCAGAAATGCATGCTGTCCCTCCTCCTCTTACTGGAACTTTTATGCCCACTTCATGGCATAATGAATTGGATGGATCACAGATGCTTGAGTCCCCAACAAGTTCTACTAATACTAATGACTTTGTCTCATGTACTTTCAGTGACAAAGCCAGTGACTCTGCATCTAGTGGTTCAAGTGAAGAGTCAAGACCTACAAGTTCCAAGTTGAATGATCATGCTGCTACTGGTGCTAGGAAGTGTGAAGAAAGAGTTGCTGTTATGTCAAGTGTGTCTGGTCCTAGTTTATTGAGTCCTAGGAAGAATGTTTCTCCTAGAGTTGTGTGTAATAAAGTAGGCAGTATGAAACAATCTCATTCTAATAAAAGGTCTTTCAAAACATGTTTTGTTTGTGGCGGTGCCTTTCATTTAATTAAAGATTGTGATTATTATGACACACATGCTTCTGTTAATCATGCTTTTCCTGCTCCTGGTCCACCAAGAGCTGCCCCATATGCTTCTAGAAGGCTTAATCCTAGTGCTCAATCGTTTACTTCTTCTAGAAGGTCCTCTCCTTTAGTTTCTGATCATTGGAGACACTTTGGATTACAAACCACTAGTAATTATTTTCAAAATTTTAATCCAGTTTATCCACATAATTTGGACCACACGTATTTTGGTTTGGGAAGTTTGGGAACTGCTGTTAAGCCCTCAGCAGGTTGTTCTTGGTCCAATAATAATACCCATATGATGCAAAGGCAACCAAGGAACAACGGTGGATCTCATCAATCTTCTTGGCATTCTTCTAAAGATCCACAAGGCAGGCTCAAACCTGAAAAGGTTTGGGTCCCCTTAAGACACTAACTTTTGCATTTTTATTAACTTGTTGTTGTAGGTTACTCTATACCAAGATCCTAGTCTAGGCATTGTTGATAGTGGTTGCTCCAGGTGCATGACAGGAAATAAAAGTCTTCTCTCTAACTTTGTACCATTTCATGGAGGCAAGGTCTATTTTGGTGGGGGTGAAGGCAGGATCACAGGCAAAGGAATGATAAAGACTCCTAATCTAAATTTTGAGCAGGTCTACTATGTGGAAGCACTTCAGCATTTCAACTTGATATCTGTCTCTCAGATTTGTGACAAGAAGCAGTTTGTTCTCTTCACCGATACTGATGCACTTGTGCTCTCCAAAGACTTACAGCTTCCGGATGACTCACAAGTTCTACTCAGAATCCCGAGAAGACACAATCTCTATAGCATCAAGTTGAATGAAGTCAATCCTACTGGTCAACTAGCGTGTCTGGTTGCTAAGGCCTCAGAAGATGAAGCCACTCAATGGCATAGAAGGATGGGGCATGTGAACTTCAAGACCATTCACAAACTTGCAAATCTGAACCTGGTCTCTGGTTTACCTCCCAAGTCGTTTAGAAATGATATAAATTGTATTGCTTGCAGCAAAGGCAAACAGCACAAAGCATCCTTCAAGGCCATTACTGCTCTTAGTCTTATTACTGAACCATTGCAGCTACTACACATGGACTTATTTGGTCCTACTTCCATTAGAAGCATTGACCACAAGCAATTCTGTCTAGTGGTCACTGATGGTTATAGCAGGTTTTCGTGGGTGTTCTTCATGGCTGCCAAGAGTGAGACCTACTCAATTCTTAGAGATTTCCTTACCCTGATAGAGAACCAGATGTCCAAGAAAGTTAAAGGTATTCGTTGCGACAATGGAACCGAGTTTAAAAATAAAGACCTCATCGCACTTTGTAATGCTAAGAGCATCAAAAGAGAGTACAGTGCAGCAAGGACTCCTCAACAGAATGGTGTGGCAGAAAGAAAGAACAGGACACTAATAGAAGCAGCAAGAACTATGCTTGCTGATTCCAAGCTTCCAACCATGTTCTGGACAGAAGCTGTTAATACTGCAAGTTATGTTTTGAATAGGGTTTCTATTACCAATCCTCACAAGAAGACTCCTTATGAGCTGCTCACGGGCAAAGTTCCTAATATTGCTCATTTATAGCCTTTTGGGTGTCCGGTCACCATTCTGAATACTAGTGACTATTTGGGGAAGTTTGATGGCAAGGCAGATGAAGGATACATTGTGGGATATTCAGCTCACTCTCGGGCTTATCGTGTCTACAATCTCCAAGCCAAGCGGATCATTGAAACTATTAATCTCAGGTATTTTGAAGAGAAGACAAACATCCAAGGCACGGGTCCTGAATGGTATTTTTATCTTGATTATCTTAGTGATTCGTTAGGATATTTTCGTTTCAAAACTAACCATGATGCAGGACCACAAGTGTTTGCAACTTCTAGTACTGGTGTTCCTTCTAGTCTTTCTGATTCAGATGATGAGGATGACATTTTTGTGGTTCCATCCTACTCCACCTCTGTCTCTCCTACTCCTCCTAGTGATGCAACTCCATTGGATGTACATGATTCCCAAGTATCTCTTGACACTCTACTCAAACAACAACAAGAAGCTACGAAAGCAGCTGCTCAAGGTGGTTTTGAGTTTCCCTTGGATAAGCCTACTGACACAGTTGCTCCTAGTACCCCAGCTTCTGCTCCTAGTGCTAGCTTATCACCTACTGGTACTCCAGCTAGTGAGTCTGCTTCCAATACTCGCTTCTTCAGTCCTTCTGATTTGGGGAACCATCAAAAGAAGTCTACTACAAAGCTGGATGATATTCATAAACAACCAGTAGATGGGATTTTCAACACGGCCTCATATGATGCTGATTTTGTTGGTGATCTCAATAACTTGGCACAGGAAGTGGAGGTCACTTCCAATCCAGTCTTGCAATCACACAAAGATCATCCAACCACTCAAATCATTGGAGATCCTGGTTCTACTGTCAAGACACGCAGAATGCAGCAGAAGGCCTCGTCTGATCATCATGCTCTTGTGAGCTATTTTGAAGATCAAAAGCGTAATAATCATACGGACTTTCAACACTGTTTGTTTGCTTGTTTTCTTTCTCAGGTGGAACCTCGGTACGTTTCTCATGCACTTGAGGATCAAAGTTGGGTGGAGGCTATGCAGGAGGAAATGCAGCAATTCTTGTTTCAGAATGTTTGGGTTCTGGTTGACTTACCAGATGGAAAGACAGCTATCAATACCAAATGTATTCTCAAGAACAAGAAGGATGCACGGGGAATTGTCGTGAGGAATAAAGCTAGGCTTGTCGCACAAGGACACACTCAGATTGAGGGCATTGACTACACTGAAGTTTTTGCTCCGGTTGCAAGGATAGAGGCCATTCGTCTGTTTTTGGCTTTTGCTTCTTATGTGGGCTTTACGGTGTTTCAGATGGATGTCAAGAGTGCATTTCTCTATGGCAAAATTGACGAGGAGGTGTATGTCACTCAACCTAAGGGCTTTGTAGATCCACTTCATCCCAAGAAAGTCTACAAGGTGGTCAAGGCTCTTATGGACTACATCAGGCTCCTAGAGCTTGGTATGAGCGTCTTTCAGCTTTCTTGTTAAAGAATGGCTATAGAAGGGGTACTATTGACAAAACACTATTTCTTCGGAGGTACACCATGGACATTATTCTTGTTCAGGTTTATGTGGACGACATTATCTTTGGTTCTACTAGGAAGGAATGGTGTGATGAGTTTGAACACTTGATGAAAGGCGAATTTCAGATGAGTGCGATGGGAGAACTTTCTTTCTTCCTTGGTCTTCAGGTCAAGCAACAATCGGATGGGATTTTCATCAGTCAAGATAAATATGTTCATGAGATTCTTCAGAAGTTTGACATGGATCCTCTTCGACCAGCAGAGACTCCTTATGAAGTTGCTAAAATCAAACTTAAGAATGAGCCAGACCCCCCGGTCAATGTTCACATGTACAGGTCTATGATTGGCTCCCTCATGTATTTGACTGCATCACGTCCGGATATCATGTTTGTAGTAAGTGCTTGTTCTCGACACCAGGTGACTCCAACGGTTTCGAACTTAAATGCAGTAAAGAAGATTTTCAAGTATATCAAGGCTCAACCTAAACTAGGCCTATGGTATCCTAGAGAATCACCTTTTGTTCTAGAAGCCTATAGTGATAGTGACTATGCTGGTGCTAATAATGACAGAAAGTCTACTACTGGTGGTTGTCAATTCTTGGGTCGTCGGCTTATTTCATGGCAATGCAAGAAACAGACAATAGTAGCTACTTCTTCTACAGAAGCTGAATACGTTGCTGCTGCTAGTTGTTGTGGACAAGTTTTGTGGATCCAAAATCAGATGTTGGATTATGGTTTCAATTTTATGAAAACCAAAATCTTTATTGACAATCAAAGCACTATTTGCATTGTGAAGAATCCTGTTTTTCATCAGCGAACGAAGCATATTGAAATTCGGCATCATTTTATACGAGATGCCAATGAGAAGAAGCTGACTCAGGTTCTTAAAGTTCATACGGATGATAATGTTGCTGATTTGCTGACTAAAGCGTTTGATGGTCCTCGGTTTAACCACTTGGTGGTTCATATTGGGATGGTCAATCCTTGAGGTCTAGGATTGAGGGGAGGCTAAGCCTAAGGGGAGGCTTTGTGTACATATTCGTAGGACAGACTTACGTATTGATAGATTTTAACAAATTATTATATTGGTTCTGGTGGTGTGTGTTACTTCTGGTGGAGGTTTTTGCTCACTTCTAGTGGATATGGTCTTTCATGACTGGGTTCTGGTCCTCATTGGTCAGCTTCTAGTCATAATTGGTTGGCTTCTGGTGGTTCAAAATCCTTCCTTATCAAGTGGTGATTGGCTTCTGATACTGGTCTGGGATACTGTTCATTCCTTTTGTCCTTTGTTCATCACGTTTTGCTCCTGGTCTGACCATTGTGTGCTTTGACTTTTGGTCAACGCTCCCAATCCTGGTATTTACATTTTTAATTAAGTATGGTAAATTGGGAGTTGGTAATTATATTAAAAAGGGCAAGTGGTTACTATGCAATTATGTCTAAATTTGAAAGGGCAACCCCCCATTAATAGGGGTCAATGAACAGTTACCATTTTCCTTATTTATGGTCAAATTACACCCTTGACTCAATCATTCCAATCAACACACACTCAAAACCGATCCTACTCTCTCCACCCTAACCAAAATCATTCTTCCATCAATTCATCAAGATCCATGGCTGCTCTTGCTTACCAACCTGCTCACAACCGAGTTGCTTATCTGGGTGATGGTCCACATCGTGAACATTTTGCTGACATTCTGGATTTTATTGAAGCTTCCAACCTAAGGTTTGCGTTTACTGTATGTCCCACTATTTATGATAGTGTTATTCGTCAATTTTGGGCGTCTGCTCGTCTTGTGGTTGTTTTTGGTCGACCACGTGAACTCCATGCTACCATAGATGGACGTTCATACGTGGTGACTGAGGCTTCTATTCGCTCTTCCCTTCATCTTCAGGATGAGGGTGGTGTTGAATCCATCCCCAATTCGGAGGTATTGGAGGGGATGGATGCTTTAGGATACGAACATGGGGGGAAGTTTAACTTCCAGAAAAATAGGTTTCCCCCCAATGGAAGCTTCTGGTCCACTTTCTGATCCATTGTATGAGTCCCAAGTCTGGGAGTTGGGATGCTTTCCCTACTCCCTTGGCTACTGGTCTTATTTGCTGAGCCCAGGGTAGAGTTTTTAACTTTTCTCATTATCTATTTGAGGGGATGGTTAGTAATCTATCTACTGCTGGTTCTAGAAAGAATTTTCTTATGTACCCTAGGTTTCTACAACAAATACTGGTTTGCATTCCTCATGATAGGACTGAACATGTGCCGTCTAAGCTTACTGCAAAAGTGTATTACAATATGGTCCATGGGTTTACTGGGGAATGGAGGCCCCTGACTGAGGCCATGTTGGGACTGGCTTAGGGTCCTATGGGTGAGGAGGAGGAGGCTCCTGAGTTTGTTGTGATTGATGATGACCCTATGGAGGAGGAGGCTCCTACTAGTGGTGCTTCTCATGTGGTTGAGGAGGAGCTGGTTGCGGAGGTGGTGGTTGAAAAACCATCCCCCTCCAAGGCTGGTCCTTCTTCAGTACCACACAAGTCTCCATTTGTGGAGACTCCACCTCCTACTCCTGCTCCACCCTCGGCTGATAAACCTTTTGGTACTAGTACTCCACAGGTTGACCCGTCTGTTGCTTCGGGCTCCAATGACGCTTTCCCTGACCCAAGTTCTCTTGGTGGGCAGGCGGAGGAGCCTACTACACTTATGTCTTTACTTGATCTTATGCGCAGGTATCATGAGCAGATGATTTCATTGGAAGCTGATTTGAACCAACACCGGAAACTTACTAGGGAGTTTGTTCTTCCTCTGGCTGATCACATCAAAGCTTTGGAAACTCAGCAACGACGCCGAAAGAAGCATGTGATTCATTCAGATTTTGATGAGGAGAGTTCGGAGCGTGTTGAGGATGGTTTGACATTATTGGCAAAGGCTACCTTTGCTGATAAAGTATATGATGATTTACCGGTTCCTCTGACAGCCTCCAGTGTTCCTTCTCCTGGTGCTATTCACACTCCTAAGGATGGTGATTCTGGTCCTGCTGCTGGTTCCAATGCTGGTCCCTCCCATGATTCGAAGGGCAAGGCCCCAATGACTGATGCTCCATCACCATCTCGCAAGCGTACCCGTCGACAGCTTGAGGAGGAAAGGCTAGGTGAGGAGGCTGCTTGTCGGATCCAAGCTGAGATTGATGAGGCTGACAGGGCTGCAGAAGAGGAGCTTCGACAGCGTAGGCGTGAACAAGTTCAGCACGATGCAATGCATTGGAGTGATAGTGAGTGGATGCAGGTGTTGACTATTCTCACCAGGGATTATGCTCAGGTTACAGATCTTTTGGGTGACGATGTTGATGAGCACAATTGTATTCCGAGAGCTATGGTATTGATGCGCAAGCAACAGTTGGCCCTTGCTGCACAGCTTAGGGAAAAGAGAAAGAACAGACCTTTATCTAGGACTGAGGAGCGCAAGCAGATGCAACGTTATATGAAGTATCAGTCTACTGCTCATTTTAATGCTCCTTGGAAGTGGGACAGGGTTCGGGCTTTAACTTTTGATGAGCTCAAGGAACTTTATGAGCGTATGGTTAAGCGACAGAGTCAACCAATTCCGGAAAGATTTATTTACCATCCTCGTGGTGTGACCTCTTCTTCGCCTGCTGCTTCTACTGGTCCTTCATCTGCTCCTACTCATGGTTCTGCTGCTAGTCCTTCCGGTTTTGTTGCTACTTCCGTTGGTACCTCTACTTCTCCTTTGGTTGCTCCTTTGGGTTCTACTGCTGGTCATGCTACCACCACCTTTGCTTCTTCCACCACCACACCTGTTACCACCACCACCTTTGCTACCACCACATCTACTGCTGCTACACCTGATTTGCCATCTCCATCACCACTGGTTCCTGGCACTCAACCCATTCCTACTTCTGATGCATCTCCTATTGATCCATTGGGTGGGCAAACTCATGAGTCTACTTCTCCTGCTCCTACTGCTGCTACTGAGGTACAGGTAAAGGTTGAACCTACACCTGGTGATCACACACCTAGACGTTCGCTTCGCCAGAAACAAGCTCGACGTATTCGCCGTGGTAAGACAGTCCCTTATGAGAAGCGTGATCCTGAGAATTTGATTGCTGCAGCTTCTAACAGTGATTCTGATTTGTCGTTGGGAAATGGAAATATTATTGGTTGGACTGTTGAGCATTCCACAACTCTTCCTGGTGTGGTATCCCATAGAATTACTTTGAGTGATGGGTCTGTGCGTTTGGAAACGGGTTTGCAGGGTGTGTTGTCTTGGGCTGACCGTATGGATCTTATGGCGTTGTATGGATTTGTGGATTCTAGCATGCCTTTTGACCCCATGGTTGTGTCTTCATGGTCTGGTCTGCGTATCTGGGCTGATCTTAAGCTGATGTTGGATGCCCCTCCTAATGCTCCTATTTCGGGCATATGGAAGGATCAGATGCAATGGGTGATTCAGCGCTGGAAGTTATATGCAGGATGTGGTGTGCATATGTTGGAATTAGAATCTGGTCATATGGTTTTTATGCTGACTGATGTGGATTATCCTTAGACAATTTCTTCGATGGAGGCGATGTTGGCTACTCATTTGCAAATTTCCAATGCTCCATCAGGGAATGAGTCCTCTATGGCCACGGCATTGGTGGAAGGTATTCAGGCTCGTTTGATAGCAGATAAGAAGGCTGCTTCTGGTTTGTGATTTGGTTGGGTTGTAAGTGTTTATATTTTGTGTTCTTATTTATTTGTTCTTATTATCATTCTTTTCACCAATATGTAAAGTGATTGGTGAACTTCATTCTTTATAGTTAAAAAATAAAATAAAAAAAAATAATAAAAAAACAAAATAAAAAAATATATATATATATATACTTTTTATATAATATCTGCTTATACTTTTAACATATCTTGGATTTTATACTTGTGAATATGATACCATTTGCTGCTTCACATTGTGGGTTCTGGTTACTGATTTGTGCTTGTACTGGTACTTGGTTTCACTTGGTGTTGGACTTGGTCCTCACAACAAATGGTTTTCAACTTACCATGTCTAATCGACAAGAAAAAGTTGATTCACCTTGAGGGTACGACTCCTGGTGCGATTCTCAAATCCGTTGATGGTTGCCAGGTTACCCAAAACTGGATGGTTTTCACTTGCCATAGTCTTGGACTGAAAAGTGGCTAATCCAAGGGGTACGACTCTTGGTAAAGATCTTATCAAATCCGTTGATAGCTCTAATAGCTTGCTTAAAGCTATAAGGTTTTCAACTCACCGATGCTTTATTGCTGAGAGTTGGCGAGTCCAGAGGGGTACGGCTTCTGGTAAAGACGTATCAAATCCGTTGACGGCTGTGATGGTTTGCCTAAAATCATCAGGGTACTCCCGCTCACCATTGATTCACGTTCTAAGAGTTGGGCTGGGTTCTAGTCTCCCAGGGCGATGCTTATTCCACCAGAAAGACTAGCTAGCCCAAGAGCGAGCAGCTACTTGGTAAAGGCTCATCAAATCTGCTCATGTTGCTGAAAAGATTCAACACGATGCTAATTTGTTCCAAGCTTTGGAGAAGCTTCTAGTGTTTCATATTGCGGCGGTTACTCTGATTCTTATCTTGCTGATGCTGCTATTTGTTTTGCTGATACAACCCTCGGGCTTATTTGCACGTTTTCCAGGAAACTTAAACTCAATAGGTCAAATTCAAGTTTAGGGGAGGATTGTTAGGACCATTGTAATAGTTAAATGTAATAGGTAGACTAGGAGGTATGTAGTTCCTCCTGGTCCTAGTAGTAGTAGGAGCAAGTCCTGCTCCTGGTCCTAGCCGAAGTCAAACTTTATTATTTACTTAATAATCTGTTAGGATATGCATGAGATATGTTAGGAAAGGATATGCATATCAGTTTTACACGTTTTCTTTAATGCTGTATTAGGGTTTCCTTGTAGTATAAAAGGAACCTTAGGCAGAATGGTTATGTACACCTTCACAAAACGTAGTTCTAGTGATTATCAATATTAGAAATCCTTAGAAAGGATCAAGTCTTTATAGTTATTCTGTTCTCCTTGATTATATTTGTTTTCTACATTCATATTGTGTATAGAGTCTCTTTGTGATTTGACTTGTGATTACAGAAGTCATTCACCGGTCCTGACAGGCTGCAAGATCTACATCTAGTAGACCCAACACAAACTTACGGGTACAACCCGCATCCATTACGCATGGATCATATGTAGACAACGCTACGACCCATGAGGCCCAGTAAGCCGCTGTCGCACGCGGTTGTACCTCAGCCGTATCCTGGTCACATGTGAACAGGATCAAACAAAATATAATCTAAGTAAAATGATTATACGCCTATGTTAAAGAGATATACACCATCCTTATTTAGCGATAAAGATATTCTTATATTCAGTAATTATCTCTTTCTTAAGCCGCAAGAATAGGGAAGCCTGAATTAGGGTTCCCTCGGGTATAAAAGGAACCCTAGAGGTTCCACAAAGGTACGATTATTCACAATACTTTAACCCTCACATATACTCAAACCGATTACTAACTCTCACGCCGAAGTCTAATCGTGGGACACGCGCCCACGGCAAGCCTAACGGTGTCTGTTATTAGTGTGTATGGTCTTCGAACAAATTCACCTGATGCAAGAGTCGGATTTCACAAGGCCCTAAATTAAGCCTAATTCGGGTCAAGCGCGGTCCATCCAAATTTTGTATCAACAAGATACCTATTTAGTTTTTGTTACGCATTGTTAACTTGTTAAAAAAAGCTTTGATTTTTGTTAAAGAATTATGCTAAAATACACTTACTCTTTAAAATTTGTGTTTATAATATTATTTAATATATCATTTTATATCATAGTTCTGTTCCTAATCCTACACCTACTCCAAGTAAACTTTCAAGTAAATATAGAAACATCTATGAATGGCTAAGTCTAGATAGTGGCTAAGTCTAAAAAATACTCGAACAAGATTTAACAAAACAGATCGCAATGTCCATCGGAATGTTGATCGCAAGTCTAGATCGCAGTCTGATCGTAACCTCTGTTCGCAACCCTGATCGTACCTCTTGATCGTAACACGTGATCGTAACCCTGATCGCAACTATTGATCACAACACGTGATCGCAATTCCTGATCGTAACTCTTGATCGTAACAAGTGATCGCAACAAATGATCGCAACCACTAATCGCAACCACTGATCGCAACAACTGATCGCAGCGGTCGATCGTAACACGTGATCGCAACAACTGATCGCAGCGACTGATCGCAACGATTGATCACAACGACTGTTCGCAACGACTGATCGCAACGACTGATCGCAACGACTGATCGTAAGAATTGATCGTGATATTCGATCGTAAGTAGAAACCCAGGTTTATGCGATCGCAATATTCAAATCGTATCAAATAAAGAGTTCGAGACTTGTAGGCAACAAGAAAGATGAGATTTTTACTTGGGAATTCATGTTTCTAGCCAAACCAATGTACCCAAATCGCTACTACAACTACTTAGAAGATATATGAATCACGAAACACAAGAAAAACCAGAACAACACCCAAGAGCTATCCACGAATCCCTTTGCGAATGATACCATTTGTAGAGCTTATACACACGACTTAACCAAATGCGAATACCATCATGGATTAAACCAAAAAGAAAGATAAGATTAGATGAAGAATAAAGAGAAAAACAAAAAGGTTGTGTGTTCGGGACTAATTCCCGTTACATACCAAACATTATACTAGAACTCTCAACACCATTATGTAGCATTTTCCACTAGCTTCGAAATGGTATATTATATGATCATCACTTTAAATACGGCTAACAGAAAGACAACATTATCGATCCAGAAAAACGAAGTGTTCCAATTTCTTAGTGCGTCCAATTTTTCCTCATAACATTGCTGCCCATTCACACGTTTAGTAAATGATACCCATCCATTGGTGATGGAGGGCGAATAAAAGACGCGGAATAAAGTGACAGTGGGGTCTATGTCAAGAGTACGACAATAAATTTCAAAATTGAAATCTTGGTCGAACCAATGCAGTGTAGCTGGGATATATGAATTCGGTGGTGAAGGAGGACACTTATCAAAAAATGGGATAAAGGGATGCGATTGTTTACGAATTTGAAAAATCTGGTGTATACTCATACTTTCCTGGCAGGAAATTGACTTATGTTCCTTCGGGGATGAGGTACTTCTAGGTGAAGGTAATTTGGAATGAAGTACTCAGAGGTGAATTGTTGCAGCTCGTCAACCGTGATTACGGATACAATCTTTGATAATCGTCTCACCATAGTGATAAAGTATAAAATTAGAGAAAAGGACAGGACGCGCGGGAGATTACCTTTTCTTAGCTTCAAAAAATGGAAGGATCGATTAATTGCGGATGAGGATAAATTTTTTGCTGTAAAAAAGTCACAGTGAAAACTGGCGTAGAGAATATATATCCCTAGGGTTACTATTCATACATGCCGGATCGTTGACACGTGTAACCCACTTGCAGATCTAAGAATGGCATATGAATAGGCAAGACAACGTGGTAAGAGCTTTTCTCAGAATTCGAGGGGTAGGTGAAAGGGGGGATGAATGTGTTCTTGGTGGGGGAATTCTGAATCTTCTTTTGGTATTATTCTTGAACAATCATTCTACCAACGATATATTTGTTATGCGACTTAGTTGATTATAGTCTAGTAGCCGCGGCACGCCGTGCGACTACTAGACTGGGTGGACATGATGACGTATAGTCCCTAGACGGGATGGATAGCCCAATCTACGGGTACAACCCACATCCATTACGCATGGATCATATGTAGACAGCGTTACGGCCCATGAGGCCCAGTAAGCCGCTGTCGCACGCGGCTGTACCTCAGCCGTATCCTGGTCACATGTGAACAGGATCAAACAAAATATAATCTAAGTAAGATGATTATACGCATAAGTTAAAGAGGTATACACCATCCTTATTTACGCGATAAAGATCTGCCTATATTCAATAGTTATCTCTTTCTTAGGCCGCAAGAATAGGGAAGCCTAAACTAGGGTTCCCTCGGGTATAAAAGGAACCCTAGAGGTTCCACAAAGGTACGATTATTCACAATACTTTAAACCTCACATATACTCAAACCGATTACTTACTCTCACACCGGAGTCTAATCGTGGGACACGCGCCCACGACAAGCCTAACGGTGTATGTCATTGTGTGTAGGGTCATCGAACAGATTCACTTGATGCAAGAGTTGGATTCTACAAGGCCCTAAATTATGCCTAATTCGGGTCAAGTGCGGTCCATCCAAATTTTGTATCAACAAGATACCTATTTAGTTTTTGTTACGCATTGTTAACTTGTTAAAAAAAGCTTTGATTTTTGTTAAAGAATTGTGCTAAAATACACTTACTCTTTAAAATTTTTGTTTATAATACTATTTAATATATCATTTTATATCATTGTTCTGTTCCTAATCTTACACCTACTCCAAGTAAACTTTTAAGTAAATATAGAAACATCTATGAATGGCTAAGTCTAGATAGTGACTAAGTCTAAAAAATACTCGAACAAGATTTAACCAAACAGATCGCAATGTCCATCAGAATCTTGATCGCAAGTCTAGATCACAGTGTGATCGTAGCCTCTGATCATAACCTCTGATCGCAACCTTGATCGTAACTCTTGATCGTAACATGTGATCGTAACCCTGATCGCAACTATTAATCGCAACACGTGATCGCAATCCCTGATCGTAACTCTTGATCGTAACAAGTGATCGCAACAACTGATCGCAACCACTGATCGCAACAACTGATCACTACGGTCGATCGTAACACGTGATCACAACAACTGATCGCAACGATTGATCGCAATGACTGATCGCAACGACTGATCACAACGACTGATTGTAACGACTGATCGCAACTACAGATCGTAAGAAGTGATCGTGATATTCAATCGCAAGTAGAAACCCCAGGTTTATGCGATCGTAATATTCAAATCGTAACAAATAAAGAGTTCGAGACTTGTAGGCAACAAGAAAGATGAGATTTTTACCTGGGAATTCGTGTTTCTAGTCAAACCAATGTACCCAAATCGTTACTACAACTACTTAGAAGTTATATGAATCACGAAACACAAGAAAAACAAGGACAACACCCAAGAGCTATCCACGAATCCCTTGGCGAATGATACCACTTGTAGAGCTTATACACACGACTTAACCAAATGCGAATACCATCATGGATTAAACCAAAAAGAAAGATTAGATTAGATGAAGAATAAAGAGAAAAAACAAAAAGGTTGTGAATTCCTAGTGAGAGAAAGACATAAATTTCTCTCTCTATAATCTATGAATGGAAAACACACACACACACACACACAAATGAGGTGTTTAGTGCCTTTTATACTACAAGTGTAAGAGTAGAAGGCCTTCCTCATTTGTGTGTTCGGGACTAATTACCGTTACATACGAAACATTATACTAGATCTCTCAACACCATTATGTAGCATTTTCCACGAGCTTCACAACGGTATATTATATGACCATCACTTTAAATACGGCTAACAGAAAGACAGCATTATCGATCTAGAAAAACGAACTGTTCCAATTTTCTTAGTGCGTCTAATTTTGCCTCATAACATTGTGGCCCATTCGCACGTTTTGTAAATTATACCCATCCATTAATGATGGAGGGCGAATAAAGGACGTGGAATAAAGTGACAGTGGGGTCTATGTCAAGAGTACAACAATTAATTTCAAAATTGAAATCTTGGTCGAACCAATGTAGTGTAGCTGGGATATATGAATTCGGTGGTGAAGGAGGACACTTATCAAAAAACCGGGATAAAGGGATACGATTGTTTACGAATTTGAAAAATCTGGTGTGGACTCCTACTTTCCTGGAAGGAAATTGACTTATGTTCCTTCAGGGATGAGGTACTTCTAGGTGAATGTAATTTGGAATGAAGTACTCAGAGGTGAATTGTTGCAGCTCGTCAACCGTGATTACGGATACAATCTTTGATAATCGTCTCACCATAGTGATAAAGTATAGAATTAGAGAAAAGGACAGGGCGCGCAGGAGATTACCTTTTCTTAGCTTCAAAAAATGGAAGGATCGATTAATTGCGGATGAAGATAAATTTTTTGCTGTAAAAAAGTCACAGTGAAAAGCGGCGTGGAGAATATACATCCCTAGGGTTACTATTCATACATGGCGGATCGTCGACACGTGTAACCCACTTACAGATCTAAGGGTGGCATATGAATAGGCGAGACAACGTGGTAAGCCATTTTCTCAGAATTCGAGGGGGTAGGTGAAAGGGGGGATGAATTTGTTCTTGGCGGGGGAATTCTGAATCTTCTTTTGGTATTATTCTTGAACACTCATTCTACCAACGACATATTTGTTATGCGACTTAGTTGATTATAGTCTAGTAGTCGCGGCATGCCGTGCGACTACTAGAATAGGGGAACATGATGACGTATAGTCCCTATACGGAATGGATAGTCCAACCTATGGGTACAACCCGCATCCATTACGCATAGATCATATGTAGATAGCGCTACGACCCATGAGGCCCAGTAAGCCGCTGTCGCACGCGGTTGTACCTCAGCCGTATCCTAGTCACATGTGAACAGGATCAAACAAAATATAATCTAAGTACGATGATTATACGCTAAGTTAAAGAGATATGCACCATCCTTATTTACGCGATAAAGATCTGCCTATATTCAGTAGTTATCTCTTTGTTAGGCCGCAAGAATAGGGAAGCCTGAACTAGGGTTCCCTCGGGTATAAAAGGAACCCTAGAGGTTCCACAAAGGTACGATTATTCACAATACTTTAACCCTCACATATACTCAAACCGATTACTTACTCTCACGCTGGAGTCTAATCGTGGGACACGCGCCCACGGCCAGCCTAACAGTGTCTGTTATTAGTGTGCGGGGTCTTCGAACAAATTCACTTGATGCAAGAGTCAGATTCCACAAGGCCCTAAATTAAGCCTAATTCGGGTCAAGCGCGGTCCATCCAACTTTTATATCAACAAGATACCTATTTAGTTTTTGTTACGCATAGTTAACTTGTTAAAAAAAGTTTTGATTTTTGTTAAAGAATTGTGCTAAAATACAATTAATCTTTAAAATTTGTGTTTAAAATATTATTTAATATGTCATTTTATATCATAGTTCTGTTCCTAATCTTACACCTACTCTAAGTAAACTTTCAAGTAAATATAGAAATATCTATGAATGGCTAAGTCTAGATAGTGGCTATGTCTAAAAAATACTCGAAAAAGATTAAACCAAACAGATCGCAATGTCTATCGGAATGTTGATCGCAAGTCTAGATCGCAGTCTGATCGTAACCTCTGATCGCAACCCTTATCGTAACTCTTGATCGTAAAACGTGATCGAAACCCTTATCGCAACTATTGATTGCAACACGTGATCGCAATCCCTGATCGTAACTCTTGATCGTAACAAGTGATCGCAACAACTGATCGCAACCACTGATCGCAACCACTGATCGTAACAACTGATCGCAAAGGTCGATCGTAACACGTGATCGCAACAACTGATCGCAACGAATGATCGCAACGACTGATCGCAACGAGTGATCGCAACGACTGATCGCAACGACTGATCGTAAGAAGTGATCATGATATTCGATGGGCAAGTAGAAACCCCAGGTTTATGCGATCGCAATATTCAGATCGTAACAAAAAAAGAGTTTGAGACTTGTAGGCAACAAGAAAGAAGAGATTTTTACCTGGGGATTCGTGTTTCTAGCCAAACCAATGTACCCAAATCGCTACTACAACTACTTAGAAGATATATGAATCACGAAACACAAGAAAAACAAGGACAACACCCAAGAGATATCCACAAATCTCTTGGCGAATGATACCACTTGTAGAGCTTATACACACGACTTAACCAAATGCGAATACCATCATGGATTAAACCAAAAAGAAAGATTAGATTAGATGAAGAATAAAGAGAAAAACAAAAAGGTTGTGAATTCCTAGTGAGAGAAAGACATAAGTTTCTCTCTACAATCTATGAAATGGAAAACACACACACACAAATGAGGTGTTTAGTGCCTTTTTTACTACAAGTGTAAGAGTAGAAGGCCTTCCTCATTTGTGTGTTCGGGACTAATTCCCGTTACATACCAAACATTATACTAGAACTCTCAACACCATTATGTAGCATTTTCAACGAGCTTCGTAACAGTATATTATATGACCAACACTTTAAATACGGCTAACATAAAGACATCATTATCGATCCAAAAAAACGAAGTGTTCCAATTTCTTAGTGCGTCCAACTTTTCCTCATAACATTGTGGCCCATTCGCACGTTTTGTAAATGATACCCATCCATTGATGATGGAGGGCGAATAAAAGACGCGGAATAAAGTGACAGTGGGGTCTATGTCAAGAGTACGACAATTAATTTCAAAATTAAAATCTTGGTCGAACCAATGCAGTGTAGCTGGGATATATGAATTCAGTGGTGAAGGAGGACACTTATCAAAAACCAGGATAAAGGGATGCGACTATTTACGAATTTGATAACTCTGGTGTATACTCCTACTTTCCCGGCAGGAAATTGACTTATGTTCCTTCGGGGATGAGGTACTTCTAGGTGAAGGTAATTTGGAATGAAGTAACCAGAGATGAATTGTTGTAGCTCGTCAACCGTGATTAAGGATACAATATTTCATATCGTCTCACCATAGTGATAAAGTATAGATTTATAGAAAAGGACAGGGCGCGCAGGAGATTACCTTTTCTTAGCTTCAAAAAATGGAAGGATCGATTAATTGCGGATGAAGATAAAATTTTTGATGTAAAAAAAGTCACAGTGAAAAGCGGCGTGGAGAATATATATCCCTAGGGTTACTATTCATACATGCCGGATCGTCGACACATGTAACCCACTTGCAGATCTAAGGGTGGCATATGAATAGGCGAGACAACGTGGTAAGACCTTTTCTCAGAATTCAAGGGGGTAGGTGAAAGGGGGGATGAATGTGTTCTTGGCGGGGGAATTCTGAATCTTCTTTTGGTATTATTCTTGAACACTCATTCTACCAATGACAGATTTGTTATGCGAATTAGTTGATTATAGTCTAGTAGCCGCGGCACGCCGTGCAACTACTAGACTGGGGGGACATGATGACGTATAGTCCCTAGACGGAATGGATAGTCCAACATACGGGTACAACCCGTATCCATTACGCATGGATTATATGTAGACAGCGCTACGGCCCATGAGGCCCAGTAAGCCGCTGTCGCACGCGGTTGTACCTCAGCCGTATCCTGGTCACATGTGAACAGGATCAAACAAAATATAATCTAAGTAAGATGATTATACGCCTAAGTTAAAGAGATATACACCATCCTTGTTTACGCGATAAATATCTGCCTATATTCAGTAGTTATCTCTTTCTTAGGCCGCAAGAATAGGGAAGCCTGAACTAGGGTTCCCTCGGGTATAAAAGGAACCCTAGAGGTTCCACAAAGGTACGATTATTCACAATACTTTAACCCTCACATATACTCAAACCGATTACTTACTCTCACGCTGGAGTCTAATCGTGGGACACGCGCCCACGACAAGCCTAACGGTGTCTGTTATTAGTTAGTAGGGTCTTCGAACAAATTCACTTGATGCAAGAGTCGGATTCCACAAGGCCCTAAATTAAACCTAATTCGGGACAAGCGCGGTCCATCCAACTTTTGTATCAACAAGATACCTATTTAGTTTTTGTTACGCATTGTTAACTTGTTAAAAAAAGCTTTGATTTTTGTTAAAGAATTGTGCTAAAATACACTTACTCTTTACAATTTGTGTTTATAATATTATTTAATATATCATTTTATATCATAGTTCTGTTCCTAATCTTACACCTACTCCAAGTAAACTTTCAAGTAAATATAAAAACATCTATGAATGGCTAAGTCTAGATAGTGGCTAAGTCTAAAAAAATATTCGAACAAGATTTAACCAAACAGATAGCAATGTCCATCGGAATGTTGATCGCAAGTCTAGATCACAGTCTGATCGTAACCTCTGATCGCAACCCTGATCATAACTCTTGATCGTAACACGTGATCGTAACCCTGATCGCAACAATTGATCGCAACACGTGATTGCAATCCCTGATCGTAACTCTTGATCGTAACAAGTGATCGCAACAACTGATCACAACCACTGATCGCAACCACTGATCGCAACAGCTGATCGCAACGGTCGATCGTAACATGTGATCGCAACAACTGATCGCAACGACTAATCGCGACGATTGATCGCAACGACTGATCGCAACGATTAATCGCAACGACTGATCGCAATGACTGATCGCAACGACTGATCGTAAGAAGTGATCGTGATACTCGATCACAAGTAGATACCCAGGTTTATGCGATCGCAATATTCAGATCGTAACAAATAAAGAGTTCGAGACTTGTAGGCAACAAGAAAGATGAGATTTTTACCTAGGAAATCGTGTTTCTAGCCAAACCAATGTACCAAAATCTCTACTACAACTACATAGAAAATATATGAATCACGAAACACAAGAAAAACAAGGACAACACCCAAGAGTTATCCACGAATCCCTTGGCGAATGATACCACTTGTAGAGCTTATATACACGACTTAAACAAATATGAATACCATCATGGATTAAACCAAAAAGAAAGATTAGATTAGATGAAGAATAAAGAGAAAAACAAAAAGGTTGTGAATTCCTAGTGAGAGAAAGACATAAGTTTCTCTCTCTACAATCTATGAAATGGAAAACACACACACAAATGAGGTGTTTAGTGCCTTTTATACTACAAGTGTAAGAGTAGAAGGCCTTCCTCATTTGTGTATTCGGGACTAATTCCCGTTACATACCAAACATTATACTAGAACTCTCAACACCATTATGTAGCATTTTCCACGAGCTTCGCAAAGGTATATTATATGACCATCACTTTAAATACGGCTAACAAAAAGACAGCATTATCATTCCATAAAAACGAAGTGTTCCAATTTCTTAGTGCGTCTAATTTTTCCTCATAACATTGTGGTCCATTCGCACGTTTTGTAAATGATACCCATCCATTGATGATGGAGGGCGAATAAAAGACGCGGAATAAAGTGACAGTGGGGTCTATGTCAAGAGTACGACAATTAATTTCAAAATTGAAATCTTGGTCGAACCAATGCAGTGTAGCTGGGATATATGAATTCGGTGGTGAAGGAGGACACTTATAAAAAACCGGGATAAAGGGATGCGATTGTTTACTAATTTGAAAAATCTGGTGTATACTCCTACTTTCCCGGCAGGAAATTGACTTATGTTCCTTCGGGGATGAGGTACTTCTAGGTGAAGGTAATTTGGAATGAAGTACTCAGAGGTGAATTGTTGCAGCTCGTCAACCGTGATTACGGATACAATCTTTGATAATCGTCTCACCATAGTGATAAAGTATAGAATTAGAGAAAAGGACAGGGCGCGCAGGAGATTACCTTTTCTTAGCTTCAAAAAATGGAAGGATCGATTAATTGCGGATGAAGATAAAATTTTTGCTGTAAAAGAATCACAGTGAAAAGCGGCGTGGAGAATATATATCCCTAGGGTTACTATTCATACATGCCGGATCGCGACAAGTGTAACCCACTTGTAGATCTAAGGGTAACATATGAATAGGCGAGACAACGTGGTAAGACCTTTTCAAAGAATTCGAGGGGTAGGTGAAAGGGGGGATGAATGTGTTCTTGGTGGGGGAATTCTAAATCTTCTTTTGGTATTATTCTTGAACACTCATTCTACCAATGACAGATTTGTTATGCGACTTAGTTGATTATAGTCTAGTAGCCGCGGCACGCCGTGCGACTACTAGACTGGGGGGGACATGATGACGTATAGTCCCTAGACGGGATGGATAGCCCAAACTACGGGTACAACCCGCATCCGTTACACATGGATCATATGTAGACAGCTAATACTTGGTTTTTAAGCCTAGTATGAAAGTTCATTGTTCCGATCTTTTCGAATTGAAAACCGGTCTTAAGTGCGACTCAATCGCCTTTTGGTGAATCAAGAGAATGGTTTGGTTTGTTTTAAACTATTTGCAAGTAATTAAAGTGTCGTTGAGTAAAAAAGAAGCTAAACGATTAATATTAAAATGACAAGTGAAATGCATGGAAACTTAAAGGTGAAAATGGAAAAGTAATAACACACTAAGTAAAACTAACACTTGGGAAATTTGCTGAAAATAAAAAGTACTATAAGAAAGTAAGATCGAAAGAAACCACAAGCTCACAATCGGAATAAGCTGAAAATAGCCCCAGATCGGAATGTATTCCGATCTGGTGGTCGGAATGTTGTAAAGGTGCAGCGATCGGAATATGGAACAAAAAGGGGTCAATCGGAATACTGCCAACAATCCCAATCGGAATATTAAACTTACTCACAATCGGAATAATGGAAAGATTAACAATCGGAATGTTCAAAAACACTCCAATCGGAATACGGAGAAGTGATACCGTCGGAATACTTGCAAAACAACCCAATCGGAATACGGGGCAAATGCCTTGCCGTCGGAATATGAAGACCAATCGGAAAGGGGTTTTAAACCTTTCCGAAAATTGTGGAAATTGGTTATGATGGTGTACCGGTCGGAAAACTCCAATCGGAAAGGGGCTTTACCACCCTTTCCGAAAATTGTGGGATTTGGGAAAGCTAGGAAATAAGCTAAGTTCAATAAGCTAATATCCAAAACTTATCAATCCGAATACTTAACCGAATCAAATAAGCACTTATCTCAACTTATTCAACTCTCTAATTAAGCAACTTTTTAGATCAAACAATAAAAACATAAACTTTTTAATAAAGCTTTTTAACAAGAAAAATAAGCTAATCATAAAAAATAAGCCAATAAGCACAAAAGTCTTAAAGCTTAATCAAATGAAAACTTATAAAATGATCAAAAGATTAACTTTTTAAGCACAAAATCAATTAGAACAACACGGATCTTATGATATTCGTACCAAAATCAATCTTAAATCAAAGAAAAGTAGAATGAGAATAAGGATTAAAAGCTTAAAATAGAACTTGATTAATAAAAATAAGCAATACAAAGTGTTTAATCTTGAAAGATTAAAAGAAAAAGATGAACTAGTGAGAGAAAGTTTAAGACTTTCTCTCTCTAAAACTAGAGAGAACTAAAAAGTGAAAATTAACTAAAATCTAACCACCTCCCTAATGACTATTAGGAGGGTATTTATAGGGAAGGAGTGCATGTGTTGCATCTTCTCTCTTGCTTTCTTCACGCTTTCTCGACTCGACTTTAATTCTTCGTCTTTGTCGTCTCGGGATTTGAACTTGTCTTTTAATTTTCTTCTTCTATGAGACTTAAGTTCTTCGACTTCGTTAAACTTCCGTCTTTTGACTTTTTCCTCGATAAATCTTTAGAATAGGTCTTGGACTTCCGTTCTTTTTGCACTCTTGATCTTTTGACTTCGTCTTTTTCTTGTTTTCTTCAATAAAAGCCCGTGAAAGCCCGTGTTTTCTTCCTTTTTCATATTTTGGTCCTAAAACACAATAAAAACACAAACCACGCATAATTCCGACTTTTACGACATAAATCATACGTTTTGGTCTTGTTATTATTGGAAATAAGTGGTAAAAGGATAAGTGTTTTCACACTTATTAAATCCCCTACACTTGACCATTGCAATGCCCTCATGCAATGCCCTCATGCAATGCATTAGTTTTAAAGCACGGTTTACATTTTCCATCATAAATAACCCACCTTGGACTTTATTAAATACTAAACATAAAAGATAGAAATAAGTAAAGAAATTAAAAACTTACATTGGGTTTTGGCGGCCATGAACGTTTATCATCCTCAAGTTTCACGTTCCCCATACCAAGCTTAAAAACGAGATCATTGTTATTATAAGTTAGCAAACTATCACGAACTCACGTGGGCTAATTACTCACTTAGACTCCCTTATTCCTAGGTGTATCTCTTATATTTTATTTTTGTCTTGAATGATCACGAGGATGCATTGTTTGACTTATTTCGATAGTTATTTAGTCCGAAAATAAGGTGAACGATTTAATCAATAGTTAGCTGAAGGACCAAATCTTTTAAAACTGCTTCTCGGGATATCAAAAAGTTCATATCTTGGCATAACTTGGTTCGCGATTTGAGACCTTTCTCAGGCCGATATTTGGCAGCGACTTCATACTTCGAATCTTCGAGAGACGTTCTTGAAATTATGGTCTTCTCTTTATAACAGGAATTTCTTCACTTGAAGTTTTTGAGAGATACTTCATCTTTGGACCACGACTTCTTCATTTTTCTCCAATCTTTATTTTGGACTTTGATATACAACGATCCGCCTCCTTTTAGGACTTGGATCTATTTATCCTCATACCTTGTTAGGGTCTTTTCGGATAGACTTCTCCATGACTTTTGGGGAGTTCTTGCTTTTCGTCGTGTGTCTCGATCCTTCATATTAATTTTTGATAAATGATTCTTCACATCACTTTTGGATCTTTAGCAACAAAATGTAGCCCTCATGCCTTGTTAGGGCCTTTTCGGACTCGCCAATCTTCGCGCTCCGCTTCATAAGTTATGCCTTGGCTATGAACTCTCGTCATTACCGAGCAACTTTTAAACGATCTGGGGCTAGAAGCTAAGTAACCTTTTAAATCGTACAACCTTATTTATTAGCAGATTAATTTATTAACAAGCGGAGGGAGAATAGGCTCATAATTAACTCACATAAATTCACGAAAGAGTACCAAACTTATAATTGGCTCTATCATCTCTCGTTCTCCACAGTTTAAAATCTCAAGGAATGAGACTTGTGGATGCTTAGCCTATTAAATCAAAGTTTTGGGTTTTCGAGTCGCCTATAGGATCTTGCAAATTCTTGGACTTTTTCAAGTTTAGAAATCGCATTTTAAAGTTCCCTTGATAAACGACTCTCTAGGATCAACTATAGGAACTTGCGAAAAGTTCTTGTTCTTAACCCGTGAGAGTTAAGACTTTCGCGTTTTATAGCTCCCTAAATAAAAGCCTAGCAAAACTTGACTTAAACACGTTAAGGATACTAGCTAGAGTAAACTTAGATAAGTAAACTCGGGTTGAGTCAAAATGTTCGCGACTAAGAAAAATCTAAAACCACTTTATTAAAAATTTATTCTAGCAAAGGAAACATAATAAAGGCAAATACAACTATACAACTAGGCCAAAATAGATTAAGAATTTTGAAAAATGTCGAAAAATCAAATTTTCCGATTAAAATGAGGGCAAATTCATGGAAAAGACCACTTACTTCGATAGAAGTCCCCCCGACACTTGAGATAAACATTGTCCTCAATGTTTAAGCATGTGGGGGTAAACTCCCCTACAATTGACACATTGTGCACTTTGTTTAAATCTTGCTAAGGAAAGGACAACTAAAGTGAATTCAATGTGAACATAAAAAATATGAAATATTGAATCACAAGAGTTTAGGATAGAACCGGGAAGATGGTAACACGGTATCACGGTTCGTCAAAAGTCATCAAGATGCTTTCTGAAGCTTTTAATCCCTGCACAGCACAAGAAACAAGACAACAAACATATGCGGGGCTCCCCCTACACTTATTATGAAAGCAGTAAAGGATAGAACACGGGTTGCCTCCCGAGAAGCGCTTGTTTTTGTTCACCGAGTCATGAGCCTGACTCGACCCAATTTTAGTTCATGGGGAACGTGGTGAGGGATGGAATCATCTCCTGCGAGATGTCCTCACCAAAGTACAGCTTCAGACGCTGGCCATTCACCTTGAAATTGGGCCCATTCGGCTGAGAAAGCTCAATGGTCCCATAAGGAAAGACTTTGGCGACGGTGAATGGACCAGACCAGCGGCTCTTCAACTTGCCACAGAAGATCTTCAACCAAGAGTTAAAGAGTAAGACTTGATCACCAACGTGGAACTCTCGGTGCTTGATTTTTGCATCGTGGATCATCTTCGTCTTCTCCTTGTAGATCAGCGAGTTCTCATAAGCTTCATTCCTCAATTCATTTAGCTCGTTGAGTTGAACCTTGCGATGATCACCGGCTTTGATGATGTCGAAGTTAGCCCACTTCAAGGCCCAGTGCGCCTTATGTTCCAGCTCGATGGGTAGGTGGCAGGCTTTCCCGTACACAAGACGATAAGGTGTACAACCGATCGGAGTCTTGTAAGCAGTACGGAAAGCCCACAGAGCATCATCTAACTTATCGGCCCACGCGGCACGATGCTCTCCCACAGTACGCTCCAAAATTCTCTTCAAGCCACGGTTGGATATCTCGGCTTGCCCATTGGTTTGGGGATGATAGGCGGTGGAAAGACGATGATTAACACCATACTTTGCCATGACTCGTGCAAATTGATCGTTGCAAAAATGAGTCCCGCGGTCACTGATGATAGCACGAGGAACGCCAAATCGAGCGAAAAGCTGCTTCAAAAAGTTCACTACCACCCTCGCATCATTCGTAGGAAGAGCCTTAGCTTCAACCCATTTAGAGACGTAGTCGACGGCGACGAGGATGTACTTGTTCCCTTTGGATGATGGAAATGGCCCCATAAAGTCGATGCCCCATACATCAAAGATTTCACATTCCTGTATGAAATTTTGAGGCATCTCATCCTTATGTGTGATCTTGCCTTGACGTTGGAAAGCATCACAATGCTTAACCATTTCGTGAGCGTCACGATAAATGGTGGGCCAGTAGAATCCAGAATCAAACACTTTCTTAGCGGTGTAGTTGGGACCAAAGTGACCACCGGTGGGTCCTTTGTGGCAAGCTTGGAGGATATCGAAAGCTGCCGGTCCGTCAACACATCGACGAATAATCAGATCAGCACACTGTTTGAATAGATAAGGGTCATCCCAAAAGTAAGTCTTAACATCGTTCAAGAACTTCTTCTTTTGTTGGGATGTTAACCCTTGGATGAGAATACCACCCGCTAAGTAGTTTGCAATGTCCGCAAACCACGGGGTGCCATCAAGATTTAGATTTATAGACATTAGAGTCTCCAGGGGGAAAGAGTCATTGATCTCTTTGTTCGGATGATCCCCCTGATATGGATCCTCAAGTCTGCTCAGATGATCCGCGGCCAGGTTTTCGGCTCCCTTCTTGTCACGAATTTCAATGTTGAATTCTTGAAGGAGCAAAACCCAGCGAAGAAGTCTTGGCTTAGAATCGTTCTTAGTCATCAAGTACTTCAACGCGGAATGGTCCGTGTATACGATGGTGGTGGATAAAACAAGATAGGGGCGAAATTTCTCAAAAGCATAGACAACAGCTAAAAGCTCTTTTTCGGTTGTCGTATAATGCAATTGAGCCCCCGTCATTGTTTTGCTAGCGTAGTGGATTGGTTGAAAGTGTTTATTCACACGTTGGCCCAAAACCGCACCAATAGCAAAGTCGCTAGCATCGCACATCAATTCAAAAGGCAGCTCCCAATTAGGGGTAACCAAGACCGGTGCCTTAGTTAGCTTGTCCGTTAGAAGATTGAAGGCTTCGAGACACTCTTTAGAAAAGATAAAAGGAGTATCCTTTTCCAAGAGGTGGGTCATCGGGCGAGCGATTTTAGAGAAATCCTGAATGAATCGACGATAGAAGCCCGCATGACCCAGAAAGCTTCTCACACCCTTCACGGTTGAAGGTGGAGGTAATTTGGCTATGACATCAACTTTAGCACGGTCGACTTCAAGACCGGCTTTTGAGATTTTGTGTCCTAGTACAATGCCTTCTTTTACCATAAAATGGCATTTTTCCCAATTCAGAACAAGGCGAGTGTCTTCGCACCGCTTAAGCATACGTTCCAAATTGGCAAGGCAAGAAGAGAAGGAATCCCCAAAGACCGAGAAATCATCCATGAAGACTTCCATGGTTTGCTCAACCATGTCATGGAAGATAGCCAACATACACCTTTGGAAAGTCCCGGGGGCATTGCATAAGCCAAAAGGCATTCGTTTGTAAGCAAAGGTGCCATAGGGACAAGTGAATGTTGTCTTCTCTTGATCTTGGGGATCGATGGGTATTTGAAAATAACCCGAGAAACCATCCAAAAAGCAGTAATATTCATTACCCGCTAAACGTTCAAGCATTTGGTCCATAAAAGGTAGAGGGAAATGATCCTTTCTCGTGGCATCATTGAGTTTGCGGTAGTCTATACAAACTCTCCACCCAGTAACGAGACGGGTAGGAATTAACTCGTTGTTTGCATTGGGCACAACGGTGATTCCGCCTTTCTTAGGCACACAATGGACTGGACTAACCCATGGTGAATCCGAAATAGGGTAAATCATACCCGCATCAAGAAGTTTGATAACCTCTTTTTTCATGACTTCATGGATTTTAGGATTCACCCTTCGTTGACTTTGAATTGTGGGCTTAAAGTCGTCCTCCATGAGAATTTTATGTGTGCAAAAGTGAGGATCAATTCCACGGATGTCGGAGATTTTCCAAGCGATGGCTCTTTTATGCGTCTTCAACACAGCGACAAGTCGGGCTTTTTCGTCTTCTTTCAGATCCTTTGCGATGATGACCGGTAGCTTCTCGTCGTCTTCCAGAAAAACGTACTCAAGATGAGGCGGTAGGTCCTTAAGCTCAAGAGTAGGAGGATTCACAATAGATGGTGAAACTAATAATGGATCATCATTAGTCACCTCTTTAGGAGCAGGAGGAGACAACGGATCCTCATTGAGAAGTCTCTCAATAGTACGAATATCTTCATCCCAATTGGTGGACGAATTATCATACTTAATATCGAGAGGACCCAAGCTAGCTTCGAAATCATCCAAGTCACTTTCTCCGAAAGGAGTCAATGCTGGAGCAATGGAGGCAACGGTCTCAACATTGGGTAGAGAAGATAGAGTACTTTTGCAAGCATCATGAAAATGTTCTTCACAAGCCTCATCGAGAACATCAATAGCATTAACACTCTCATATTAATAAGGTTGCTTAGAAATCTTACCCATGTTGAAGACAATTTTATCGTCACCAACTCTCATGATTATTTCGCCTGCGGCTACATCAATGAGAGTGCGACCGGTCCTCAGAAAGGGACGTCCAACGATTAATGGAACACGGGGATCCATCTCGTAGTCAACGACAACAAAATCCGCCGGGAAGGTGAATTTATCGACGCCAACAAAAACATCTTCGGCTATCCCCACTGGATAAGCAACCGTACGGTTGGCTAATTCCAAAGTCATTTTGGTGGGGACTAGCTCGGGGAGAGATAATTGCTTCCAAACACTTAAAGACATTAAGTTAATACTGGCACCTAGATCGGTAAGGGCCATGCAATTCTCTACTCCCGGGAAGTTGCAAGGAATCAAGAAGCGACCCGGATCACCAAGTTTGGTGGGCAATTTCCTTAAGAGCACTGCGGAGCAGTTCTCATTAAGTTGGGTCTGAGCGATGTCAAGAAGCTTTTCCTTATCACTGAGAAGATCTTTAAACATTTTAGCGTATTTGGGCATGTGAGCGAGAGCCTCGGCAAAGGAGATGTTAAAATTCAATTGTTTAAACATTTTTAGGAAGTTTGAAACCTGAATATCATCCTTGCTCTTTTGCTTCTCTTTCCTCAACCTTGAAGGATAAGGTATATTGGATGAAGAAGAAGGCTTTAAGGGAATAGGATCACTCACAACCACGGGTGGTGGGGAATTGGGGATAGAAGGTGAAGGAGGTGGGGAAAGTTGCTCTTTTTCCTTGTTCACAATCACGGGTGGAGGTGTAGGAAGCTCGGGTTCCATATAACCTTTTCCACTACGAGTAGTGATTGCTTTCATCTCCCCCTGGATTCGCAACGGTATTACTCGGAAGAGTACCCGAAGAAGAGGGTTGATTACTTTGGATGAGCGAACCAATCATATCACGAAGGTGAAGAGCTTGATTGTTAAAAGAATTTTGCATGTTTGCATTAATTGCATCACTGTGTTTGGCCATATCATTCCTTAGCTCGGCTCGAATATCGCTCCCTTGTTTCACCATGTCATTCTTCAAGTTGACAAATTGACTCTGAAGATTCGTCACCATCTCACGATTAGTCTTCATGAACGTCTCGACGTCTTGGTTTACGGCCATTAGTTGATTGAGAGGTGGAGCTTGAGAATTTCCTTGAGTTGGGTATGGGTTTCTTTGGGATTGATATTGATTTTGAGCACGAGGTTGGGATGGGTTGTTCCGGTTGTAGCTTTGTTGTTGGTTTTGGTTTGCAGGAGGGAAACCGGGAGGAGCAAGATAATTGTTGGAACGATAACTTAGCAAGCCACGGTCTCCTTGAGGGCGAGCTTGATAGCCTCCCGTGGGATAAGTGCCGTAAGCTGCGTTAACGTTTTCAGAATAATTGATTTGGGTAGAAGGACAATCATTATAAGAGTGAGGGCCACCACATGTGTCACAAGAAATAGCAACGGCTTTAGCTTGTTGAAAGTGGTTTGTGGCCATGGCCATGAAATTCTTGTTCATTTCAGCGAGTTGTCAAGAAATTTCAGACATTTCAGGATTGGAGGTAGTAGAAGAAATATTGACTCTCGAGTTAGATCTTGAGGATGCGGATGAATCCCAATTCTTGTGGTGAGTAGTCATGTTTTCGATCAACTCTCGGCACTCCTCCGGTCTCCTTTTCATAAAAGTACCACCGGCGGCGGCATTGATCGTGTCACGATCACGAAAAGTGAGACCATTGTAGAAGGTGTCAATGAGAGTGACGGGGAGCATATTGTGATTAGGACAGCGGTCGATCAAATCATTGTAGCGTTCCCAAGCATCGAAAAGCGATTCATCATTCTCTTGCATAAATCCACTGATTTGGTTACGAAGGCTAGTGACCATGGATGGGGGAAAGTAGCGCGATAAAAAGCGTTGAGTCATGTCATTCCACGTATGAATAGAATTCTTAGGAAGACGGTCAAACCATTTTTCGGCATGGTGAGAAAGCGAGTGTGGAAAAAGTTGGAGGCGAAGGTCATCCATAGAAACACCGGAGCACTTCATACTTTGGGTCATGGTAATGAATTTGTCAAGGTGTTTGTTGGCATCATCATCCGGAATTCCACGAAATGGGTTCGTTTGCACTTGTTGTATCATGTGATGCTTCAACGAAAACTCCTGAGCCGTGACGTGCATTGGCGCAATCGGGCCTCCGCGTCCGTTCATGGTGGGTTGGCACAATTCCTCTATGGTTCGTAAATCAGGTTGAAGGACATTGTTGTTGTTGTTGTTGTTATTTAAATTGTGTTGAGGTGGGTGATTATTGTTGTTATTAACACCAGCCATATCTAAATCTTCACGATTCTCGGGCTCAGAATAGTTCGTAGATCTAGTACGCATGCACCTGCAGAAGAAAAATATACACAAAGAATATCTATATAATCTTTTTGGTTTTTATAGGTTTTTTAATGTTTTTGTATTTTTGAAGAGTTTTATATTTTTTTGGATTTTTGAAAAATATTTGTAGCAAGGAAAATAACGTTCAAAGAACGGATCCCAAAATTCAATGCGTCTCTCACTAGAAACCGTTTATCTTAACGAAAAGAGCCGGCAGCGGCGCCATTTAATACTTGGTTTTTAAGCCTAGTATGAAAGTTCGTTGTTCCGATCTTTTCGAATTGAAAACCGGTCTTAAGTGCGACTCAATCGTCTTTTGGTGAATCAAGAGAATGGTTTGGTTTGTTTTAAACTATTTGCAAGTAATTAAAGTGTCGTTGAGTAAAAAGGAAGCTAAACGATTAATATTAAAATGACAAGTGAAATGCATGGAAACTTAAAGGTGAAAATGGAAAAGTAATAACACACTAAGTAAAACTAACACTTGGGAAATTTGCTGAAAATAAAAAGTACTATAAGAAAGTAAGATCGAAAGAAACCACAAGCTCACAATCGGAATAAGCTGAAAATAGCCCCAGATCGGAATGTATTCCGATCTGGTGGTCGGAATGTTGTAAAGGTGCAGCGATCGGAATATGGAACAAAAAGGGGTCAATCGGAATACTGCCAACAATCCCAATCGGAATATTAAACTTACTCACAATCGGAATAATGGAAAGATTAACAATCGGAATGTTCAAAAACACTCCAATCGGAATACGGAGAAGTGATACCGTCGGAATACTTGCAAAACAACCCAATCGGAATACGGGGCAAATGCCTTGCCGTCGGAATATGAAGACCAATCGGAAAGGGGTTTTAAACCTTTCCGAAAATTGTGGAAATTGGTTATGATGGTGTACTGGTCGGAAAACTCCAATCGGAAAGGGGCTTTACCACCCTTTCCGAAAATTGTGGGATTTGGGAAAGCTAGGAAATAAGCTAAGTTCAATAAGCTAATATCCAAAACTTATCAATCCGAATACTTAACCGAATCAAATAAGCACTTATCTCAACTTATTCAACTCGAAATTAAGCAACTTTTTAGATCAAACAATAAAAACATAAACTTTTTAATAAAGCTTTTTAACAAGAAAAATAAGCTAATCATAAAAAATAAGCCAATAAGCACAAAAGTCTTAAAGCTTAATCAAATGAAAACTTATAAAATGATCAAAAGATTAACTTTTTAAGCACAAAATCAATTAGAACAACACGGATCTTATGATATTCGTACCAAAATCAATCTTAAATCAAAGAAAAGTAGAATGAGAATAAGGATTAAAAGCTTAAATAGAACTTGATTAATAAAAATAAGCAATACAAAGTGTTTAATCTTGAAAGATTAAAAGAAAAAGATGAACTAGTGAGAGAAAGTTTAAGACTTTCTCTCTCTAAAACTAGAGAGAACTAAAAAGTGAAAATTAACTAAAATCTAACCACCTCCCTAATGACTATTAGGAGGGTATTTATAGGGAAGGAGTGCATGTGTTGCATCTTCTCTCTTGCTTTCTTCACGCTTTCTCGACTCGACTTTAATTCTTCGTCTTTGTCGTCTCGGGATTTGAACTTGTCTTTTAATTTTCTTCTTCTATTAGACTTAAGTTCTTCGACTTCGTTAAACTTCCGTCTTTTGACTTTTTCCTCGATAAATCTTCAGAATAGGTCTTGGACTTCCGTTCTTTTTGCACTCTTGATCTTTTGACTTCGTCTTTTTCTTGTTTTCTTCAATAAAAGCCCGTGAAAGCCCGTGTTTTCTTCCTTTTTCATATTTTGGTCCTAAAACACAATAAAAACACAAACCACGCATAATTCCGACTTTTACGACATAAATCATACGTTTTGGTCTTGTTATTATTGGAAATAAGTGGTAAAAGGATAAGTGTTTTCACACTTATTAACAGCGCTACGACCCATGAGGCCCAGTAAGCCGTTGTCATACGCCGTTGTACCTCAGTCGTATCCTGGTCACATGTGAACAGGATCAAACAAAATATAATATAAGTAAGATGATTATAAGCCTAAGTTAAAGAGATATACACCATCCTTATTTACGCGATAAAGATCTGCCTATATTTAGTAGTTATCTCTTTCTTAGGCCGCAAGAATAGGGAAGCCTAAACTTGGGTTCCCTCGGGTATAAAAGGAACCCTAGAGGTTCCACAAAGGTACGATTATTCACAATACTTTAACCCTCACATATACTCAAACCGATTACTTAGTCTCACGTCGGAGTCTAATCGTGGGACACGCGCCCACAGCAAGCCTAATGGTTTCTGTTATTAGTGTGTAGGGTCTTCGAACAAATTCACTTGATGCAAGAGTCAGATTCCACAAGGCCCTAAATTAATCCTAATTCGGGTCAAGCGCGGTCCATCCAACTTTTGTATCAACAAGATACCTATTTAGTTTTTGTTACGCATTGTTAACTTGTTAAAAAAGCTTTGATTTTTGTTAAAGAATTGTGCTAAAATACACTTACTCTTTAAAATTTGTGTTTATAATATTATTTAATATATCATTTTATATCATAGTTCTGTTCCTAATCTTACACCTACTCCAAGTAAACTTTCAAGTAAATATAGAAACATCTATGAATGGTGGCAACTCGGGTCAGTTCGGGTTAGCGAGTTCAGGCTGACAGGTTGACGAGTCAGAAATTGTCAACCTAAACCCGACTCAATTAAATAACCGAGTCAATTATGTCGACTCTAGCCTGTTTACCCATAAACCGAACATGACGCCCGTATATATACTAGGTTGGATTGGCGGGCTAAATTGATCACACGGGTTGAATAAGTTAAATGGGTTTTGGGTTAACCCATTTAACCCGTTTTATATGCAAAAGTTGACATGTTACATGACTTTAACTCGTTTTATATACATAAATTGACATACCATATTGGTTAAACAGGTTAAACCGGTTTATGGATCAACCAATTTGACTCACTAACCCGTATAATATAATATAAATAATTTTAAATTTATTATAAAAAGTTAAACGAGTTAACGGGTTAACTCGTTTAATCTATTCTTAACCCAAACATGATTTGTTTAATAAACGGGACAAACGAATTGACCCAAAACTGACTTAAATTATTTTTACTTAATTTATACCTGTTAATATTCGTGTTGGTTTCAAATCAAATTTCACGTTGGACAAAAATTGAAAAGCATATCTCTATGATCACCCCCTATTTGAAGCCTTATTTGAACAAGTCAAATATTTTATTTTAATCATAGAATAATATCCCTATAG
Source organism: Glebionis coronaria (assembly GCA_025667525.1). Classification (NCBI taxonomy): domain Eukaryota; kingdom Viridiplantae; phylum Streptophyta; class Magnoliopsida; order Asterales; family Asteraceae; genus Glebionis; species Glebionis coronaria. Next base: position 180,245,060 of record CM046874.1, read on the forward strand.
TATCTTGGTGAATATATATGTTTTAATTAACTTAGTCAATTGTGTTAAAAAAAACTTGGTCAATTGCTAAGTATGGTCTGACGATTGATCATGAAATAAACAATGGATCACAATTAAACCAAACCTAATAGTAAAGTAAACCATTAGTTCTGAACTTTTGATGTACGACTGACCTTTGACACGTTGTTTTTTATTTAACAATTAGATATTTTTTATTTAATAAGAGATTTCTTCGAAAAATGACAAGATAATGTTAAATTAATTAAAATTGAATAAATTAAATGATAGTTAAAATTGAATATTTCGGCTAAACTTAACTATATCACAACAAATTAGCATAAAATTTATAAGTGCTTATTTTTAAAAAAACACAAGACTTAAAATAAGAGTGGATAGTAAACATTTAACTATAGAAAATTCTTAATAAATCATTATACTTATTATTTTTCAGATTTTTAACAATTTTTAAATTTAATAAATATTTTTTAATCTTTTTTTTTAAGTGCAACTTATATTATTATTTATAGATACTAGTAATAATACTTGCACACACACGAAATTTATTAATCATTGTGGTTTTACTTAATTAAAATAAATAGCAATTACACAAATAAAACCTAACATGTTATGTATTTTTATGTTGTATTATGAAATTTTTTAAAATTATATGTTTGATGTTCAAACTTAATATCTCACATCGATAAAAACATAATCTCAATGTCAACATATAAGCTTTGTGGCCTACTCTTTCTATCACCAATTGGTTTTAAAATGGAACCTTAGTTGGGCTTATATGTTAGACTTGGTGAGATATTAGGCTGAGGATTTCTATAAATTATATTAGAGCCAGGCTGGGCCCAGTGGTCATGTAGATGAGGTTTCCTCGGTTAATCCCCGGTTCGACGGTGTTAGTGGATCTCGGTAAACCTTGTACCGAAAGGAAGTCGGTAAAAAGCAGGGTGTTCCGATGGTAAAGGTCGGTGGTATGGAAAATGTGGGATCGCGCCAATAGTTGAAGGGGAGGCCCATGGTAATTTGGGTTTGAGGGAGGTATTGTTGGGTGTGCAAACTCAGTATCCCACATCGATAGAAGCATAATCTCAAAGTCAACATATAAGTTTAGTGGGCTACTTCTTCTATCACCAATTTATTTTAGATTGAAAACTTAGTTGGACATATTTGTTAAACTTAGTAAGATGTTGTACTAAAGATTCCTACATTTTATTTATGTGTTATTAGCAAAAATCGCAGGCAGTAATACTCCTATAATATGTACGGAGTATTTATTACGTATCTATATTCTATATACCCTATAAAGGGTGTATCTAATTTATTGAAAAGTTGAAAAGTTGAAAAATTGAAAAATTGAAAAATCAACAAATATGGTAACTAAAAAGCTGGCTGTTATATTAAACTAATCAACTTTTTAAATGAGGCAATATTAAAAATAAGTGGAAATGTTGAGCTGTATTCACCATCAGTTGACAAACACAATATATATAGTAAAACCTTGTGAGAGATTATGGAAAGAATATCAAACTTTTATGAAAATATAAAACACAAATGAAAACAAGTAAAGACACAGGTGGGAAAAAATAATAAATCGAAACTCAAACATAGAATCCTTCTGCCTATTTAAACCTCTTTCTGTGCAGTGAGTATATCATCCAAGAAAATGATAATGACGAATTAAAAGAATCTTCTCCACATCGTCTGTATAGTTGTATGGATTTTTTCCATGTTCATCTCCTCCTCCATGAAGGTAACTGCTTTTTTCATCTTGATTCTCCTCCTCCACATCGTAATCCATTTTACAATCCTAATCCTAACCTGATTAATGGCAAATGCTACCTTTTAATACAGTCTAAATTAGATCAGTATAAAGGCTATGAACCTGTCTCTTGTTATTTTTGTGACATTTACTGCTCCCCCGAAACCCAATTTCTAATTCATTAATCCATTCGATCTATCACACCTAACTAAAACCTGATCTTAGGGTGAATCCTGTTTCCATTATTCAAAATAAATCACTAGCAATAATGCCCTAAAAAATTATCTGATTAATGATTTATTCCGCCGATAAGAATTAATTTTGAATTAAAAAGGTAAATCAATAAATATTTATTCGGTTGGTTTGTTTTGATGTGACTTTGTGTTGATTTGTTATGTGCTTATTGTTTTGTATTATTGAAATGTCGCACAGGAAGCTTGGGCACACGAGACATGGTCCTCTTAAATTTCTTACGCAGAAGTTTATGCCCGACACATAGGAAAAGGTATTATTTGTCAAACTTATTTCACATCTGATTCCTTCCAGGTCTGGAATTAATAAAAGTGTTGTGGTTTTAGTTTTGAGAAGAGAAAAATGAAGAAAGATACTAAGTAATTATTAGATGTCATTGTTTTGTTTTTTTTACTTCTTCATTTTTAATGTTACTAGATATATTGTTTGATAGTACCAATGTCTTGTTCTACTTTTAAGACATATCCCAATCCACTACGATCTAATCCCACTTCCATTGTCAAGTAAGTTATACTTATTTTCCAACTTCCTTTAGAGTTGTTAGTTTGTAACTTTATGTCCATCAGAGGCATTACTTTGTTGATGCGGAGGACACCGTTCCTCTAAAAGCTGTTGTCCACAAGGACGATCCTAGAGGAATTCATACGTGTTGGGTCTCTCCAAAGGGTATACACGCTCTTTATAAAATTATAAACTGTTTTATTTGTTAATGTTGTTCTTACTATTATAATCATTATGGATTTTGTAATCACATTATTATATAGAAGAATGTGCACGTACGTATCAACTTACCCTCATCAAGTGATCAACACATAAAAGTTTCATCGGCTGATTTTGCGAATCTGTATGGAACTTGACATTGGTTTTGCTAAATGAGAGTGTTCATTTCTCGAACTTAACATTGATTTTGCGAATATGTCTGGAATTTTTTGTTTCAAAGATAACAAATTCTTTGTGTATGTGCTATTAGATTATCAATGCAACATGTTCACAATAAGTCTATGATGATCTATTGTGATAGCTTGTAATGCCTAATATATGGACATGGTATCTGAGATATTGACATTATTGTCTGAGAAGATTTTTTTTTTGTATTTTCTCTGTGTATTCTCTATTCTTATAAGAAAAGGATAGGGATGTCTATTCTTTTCACATGATTGATGTAATTTGCTAATGATTTCAACACAAAATTCAGAAGGTTTGATTCCTTGGGTTCTACATAGTCATCACGTTACAAAATAGTAACAATTAATTGGTGTGCTTGTGAGGTATATATAAACATTCTTTACTTGATCCATCGAATCTTTAGGCAATATGCACGGAGGACATAGAGATGGTTACATGAACGAAAAAAGTGATACTCAAGTTTTAAGCATGTTAATCCGCTAACAATACATCAGATAGTTATCATTTAGTATCTTATTCAATGTCTACAAGTCAACAACAAGAGATGTTAGTTCAAAAAAAACAACAAGAGATGATACGTGGCTGGTTATATATAAATAAATACTTACAACGACCTGTAGTTTGAACCCCTTTTGTCAAAATCAACATGTGTATATTGAACCTACTTTCACAAGTCAAAGTGAAAGACAAACTTTTTTTTAAACGGCGAGTTAGTTGTTAGTGATTCGAGCTTACAGTGACATCCAATTGGGCAAACCTTCTCCTTAGGGGATAAACCTCACTCGTGCTTCTATTTAATTTAGACCCCTGAAGGTCGTTACTGAAAGTGAAAGACAAACTTATCCAAGTTTTGTAGATGGACTTGATATGTATGAAGTTATTATCAAAGAAGTTCCAGTTTTAATATTAATGTATTGGTGCAAAACACTTGAGGAAGGCTACAACTTGCTAACTATTGGAGTGTTTTTCTGAATCAAATCATTATTCAAATGCGCATCATGATGGTATATGCCTAAACTGGACATAAATTTTTGATTTAGGACATTAATAAATTGTAAGAATAATATAAAAACTTTGTGTGAAGCCTTAAAAAAACAACCATATTTGAAAATTAATACAATTAAAAAAGATGTAGATCGTGTCTTAGTAGTATTTGTTAAGAGCTTGTTTGTTAAATATCAACCCTGGTCGAGTCATCGGGCACGAGTTCGACCATCGGTTTAACCCGGCCGAATCATTGAGTTACCAGTTTGACCATCGGGTTAATTAACATATCGTTAACTATCTGTCGTAAATCACAGGTTCAACCACTGAATCAATTAATATATCGTTATTATATGTCGCTAGGCAATTCCGCCGCTATGCGCGGGTATTCGTCTAGTTAGATAAATAGTCGATGTGAGTGATTCAGCGGTAAGAGCTTAGCCTCATAGGACAAAAATGTCTAGAGGTTTAAGTTCAAACTCTCTGAAGAAAATTAATATTTATTGGCCACAAAAGTTTCCATGCGTCAATTACAGGCTATCTAAAAAAGTAATTGCTTTAAAATTAATTGGCTTGCAATATAAAGTGAGAGACACATGTATAAAAAAGTGCTAGATAGGTATTTTAAATATTATTATAGTTTTACAATTGATTTTTATTTTCTTCTCTTTTGTTATTATTATTTATTTTTATAGTAAATCCACTTTAGCATTTCTCATAGTCCTTGTTTTTTGACTAGCGATCCTTTACGAAGTAATAAAAGCTAAGCTTTCAACTTAAAATCTTTAAGTGAGCATTGAAGGAATATGTTCATATTAATTATATATCTGTGGAATCATTTTAAGCTTATATCTAGAACACAAATTCAAAAAGAGCATATTATCAGTATCTTCAAAGAATCATCCAAAGTTGTTTTAGGGATTACATATCAGTTAGGGTTCACATTGTAACCTCACAAATGTAGTATAAACAGATTAGACTTAGCATTAGACAATTTGTTCCAAATTTTGTAATTTAAGATTTTTAGTATAAATTAGTGAGAATTTTAAACAATGCAAATTTCAGTTTCATTTATTTTTCAGTCTTTTAATTATTGCAATTTTATTTTATGCACTTAGTTTTTAGATTATCAAAAAGCTTTTACAAAATTGTTGAAGTCCTTTTTGAGACCCAATAAGCTATAAGTTGGTCAAGTGCTTATTCTGACAAAATAAGCAAGTGACATTTGGTTATAGCTTATTGTTATTTCCTTTGCACCCTTTTAATTGCGAGTCTTGTACTTTTCTTCTTATCAAAAGTGGTTTCCCAAAGAACTTTGTTAATCTATTTTTGAGACCTACTTGAAAAATAAGCTACCAATAAGCTTATACTGACAATACTAGCTTATTGTCTAACTTATTTTCAAGTGCTAAACCTTTCTGTCCTTTATTTCATTTGCAAAAGTTGTTTCACATGAATTTTTTATTTCTGTCTTATATAAGCTATAAGCCATTCACAACTTAATCAATAAGCTTGTTTGTGGACTTATATCTCCTTTATCAGTTTACCATTTGTGGTTTGTCTTATTGTTTCAGGTTAAAAATCTTGAAGAAATTCACATCTCGTTGCACATCTGCCTTGGACTGTTGTAGTCCAACAAGTATCAAACGTCCATAAGCTTCACACAAGCTTTCTCTAAGCTAGGATAAGCTCACAAGCTGTTTGCATCAGCTCCTTGTATGGTCTGCATGTAGGTCATACCAGGGTATGCCTTGAACTCACTTCTTTTGTTGCTTAATCTGTCCAAATTTGAGCTCCTATGTGAATTTGATTTGGAATGCTTATTTTATTTTTTTAGTTTCTTATTTTACCATATTTATGCTTATGCTAGTTGTTCATGCTTTGTTCAGACTTAAATTGATTTTAAATTCATTTTTCTTTGAAAATTTGTGATCTACCAAACTATGGGGGTGTTTGGGTTAAGCTGTTAAAATAAGCTAGGCTTGGTTTTGAGGCTTTAATCTTTGCAGTCCTCTATATTTGGTTTAGATAGGTTGTTTAGTGCTTTTTGTTTAAGATTCTTAGTGTTAAAATCTAAGTTTGTGTCTTTTGGAATTTTCTTCATAAGATATATGTTAATTCTTGTTCTTTGTCTGATGTGGTTAAATTATGTGTTATCTGACATATTTGAGCATACCTGAACTTGTCTGATAGGTCATGAGGAGTGAGTGTGCATTGGTAACAACTTGGAGTTCATACTTGCATAATTTTGGCCTCACAAATAAGTTATCTGCTTTTATTTTAGGTGTTAAGATTTGATTTTTAGTTTAGTGTTAGTTTAGGTCATTTACTTTATCTGTTTTTGGTTTAATGGTATTTTGAGCTTATCTGTAAGCTTATTCAGTAAGCTAAAAAATTAACATAGGACCAAAAGCTAACTTTTTCTAGCCACTGATAGAATTAGATTAAATTTTTCTTGCACTTTATTTGTGTTCTTGCAACCTGTGCATTGTGTGTGATTTCAGAGTTTATTGTGTTTTTATTTTGAACTGCAAGCCTTATAAGCCCAACTGGTTTATAAGGTGCTTATCTGTCCAAAACAAATACCAAAACAACAAGCAAGAGAAGTCAAGGTTTTGAACCTTTGGCCTCTCAATCATCAACACAAATCACATTTTTAAGCTGCTTAAAGTACATATTCAATTTCCTAATTTTTTTTCTTTACTTTGACTTTTTGGTCAAACTCTACAAAATGGGTCAGTTTGGCTTATTAGCTTATTCTGCTTATTTTAATCAGTCAACAACCTTTCTTTTGTAGGAAAAATCATTTTTCTTACCTTATTATTCTTTTTCCAGCTTTTCATTACCTTCTATTAAGTTTTTTGTGAGACCCCCAAAATTAGGCAAGGAAACACGTAGGCAACATGGGGGTGCCACGTCATGGTACATGAAACAATGATATATAAGTGACACAAAATTGACGTAATAAAACATTTACATTATGTCATAAAAGTTCAAAGTTTTTAACTTAAATGTCCCAGAGTTTTATAAGCGGAAAAATCTACTATTTAAAAATGGTTTTGTAACATATAATTACCAAGAATATAGGATAAACTTCTGACAGCTTTTACCAAAACCAAAGTTTAAAATATAACACAGAAATCTCCAAGCTGGAATATCATGAGGGCTCTCATCCAAGCAAAACTTATTATTATTACCTGAGATTAAACATGTAAAACGTCAACACAAAGTTGAGTGATATTCATAGGTTTATTAGTAAAGTTGTGGAACACAAGCATTCATTTGTAAAAAAAGAAATAGGGAATATGGTTATGTACATTAACCATAGTCCGAAACAATTATTATTGCTATTTTGTTCATGAAACCGAAGCTTAACATCATGTAAGTTCCTCTAGTGAGTATTCAGCCTAAATACTCAAGTATAAACAAATGCAATGCGTCAAAGTAATACGAGACAAGGATTATCAATCCCGATGTATCCACCCACAACATTCGCGCTTAGCACAAATTAATACGGGAAAATAAACGGTTCATGATCAAGAGAGGAAACTTAGGGGCTATGGATACTAAAAGCAATAATAATAATGAAAAACTGTTGGAAATCATCAAGTTCTGGAAAGCATACAAGTTCTGGATAGCATACAAGTTCAGGATAGCATACAGTTCAGGATAATATACAGTTTTAAATGAATGTGTTCCACCATGTAAAATCTCACCCCGCGTTTAGAAACAATGTACAAGTAGTAAAAAGGGGCTATGAACTCACCTTAGTACAAGTGTGACGGATATGAGAATCGGGCTGTAGATGGCTTATGTAAAATACTCCAAGGGTTATCCACGACCTATAAGAGAGATCACGGCCTTTGGTATCCGTTTTATAAAAATATAACACAATTGTATCAAAAATATTTTGTAAAAATATAATATGTATATAACTTGCACAAATAGCCGAGCCTAAGTGTGGCCATGACTTTCATGACACACAGCCTGAAGGAAAATGAATAACATGATAGCCTAAGGTCTCAAATCAAGTAACCCAAGTGATTTACACATGAAAACGCCAACAATTTGGCTAACCGTTGGCGTAAAAGACACAAATTCTGGTATAGGTGTTTTGGGAAGGGCGTATCTCCCAATCCATAATTCCAAAAACTATGGGATTTCACCCCTGGAATGGGTCTCTCATGAGGATTACAAAACACTAAACCAATCAGAATAAAAGTTTAACGATCTTTCTAAATAGTCAAATTACTAACAGCTAGCCACTGCAGAAATGCAGGTCTACTGTATTATCACAACTTTACGGAAGTGGTGCTCCTATCCGTAAGAGATATGATCATGAGGTTTTCGCCCCTGGAAAGACTCATGAATATATTTTTCAAAAATTCTAGACAATCAACTTAACTCATTACCAATCCACGGGAAAGTCGGTTTCATTGCAAAGAGGTCAAATCAAATTCGCAGTCCAAAAGCTTAGCTCGACCGTTTTGATCATAAATCACAAACCATGATAGAAATCGATGCGAGATCAGAGATTTTTGTTAGTTTATAATGAATAGTAACTCTCTAGGTCTAAAAAAGTCAAATATATGGTCCATCACCTAGAGAAAAAAACTACACTACTCTGTTGGGTCAGATTGGGTTCACAACCGTAAATCGACCATAACTCACTCATCCAGAGGAGTTAGTCGTCCATCCAACTCGCTACTAACATGTAAAAGGGTCAATGAATCCATATAAGCTATATAAACAGAAGCTACAGTGGATAAATATGTGAGTTTTGAACTCCCATACCTGTTGTCCGAATTTAGACCTTCTAGCTTAATTTGGCCATAACTTCCTCATCCAGAGGAGTTGTGCACCCATCCAACTCGCCACTATCATCTACAATGGTGAATCTACCTATTAAAGACGTAATATAAGTGGCTCCAAGTCAAAAATTCGGGGTTTTGAGGTTGATGTGATCGTGATAGTATAGGTGATAATTAGATACGTTATAGGGTAAATTAGAAAATTACCTTTAGGAAAAAGTAATAGACTAAAATTACCAAACACGAATTCAATTAAACATGATGATGAACCAAGTTCACTGTACACGAAGATCGAGTGAATTTGAGACGTTTTGTTTCGATTTGGACAATTGATTCGAATTGGTTTTCGGTTTTTAAAACTAAAATTAATTCTACCAATTTAAAACCTAAGTTAATCCTAAAGTGCATGAATCGTAAACCCGAATTATTTCTATAAAACAAAATTTAAATCTAAATTACTTTTACTTTTTACTTTGACAAAACTTATTTAAACAAAAATATTAAATCAAAATTATTTAAAACAAAATTAATTAAAACTATATTATTTAAAAACAATATTAAAACACTTTAAATTTTAAAAGTAAAAAAAAATTTATTTTTATTTTCTTAAACTTTATATAATTTATTGTAAACTAATAATTTGAAACTGAATTAAATAAACTATATTTTTAATAAAAGTAATTAATTTTATTTTTATTTTATATTTATTTATTTAAACTAAATTTTTTACCAAAATTAAATTCAACAAAAATTAAAGATAATAAAAAAAAATTGTTTAACTTTAAAACTACTTAATTGATTAAACACGTTTAATTTAAAAACTGACAGTTAAAAGAAAGAGTATAATAGCTACTCTAAGTAATAATAAAACAGACCTGAGCCTTTAGCTCAGATGGTAAGATGTTGGTCAGTTGGACTAGAGGTCTCGAGGTCGAGTCCCTTGAGTGGCATATTTTGGTTATTATTATTTTTGGAATGTATATTTTAAGTAAACAGCAGACCAAACACTCCCAATTCAAGGGTGCAGGCCAAATCCTCACAGTTAAACACGAATCACATAAAAAAAGTCAATTCTAGTTTAAATATAACAAAAATATAGGAACAAAGAAATTCAAAAATTATAGCAACACAAATATCTAAATTACATCAGTAATCAGTAAACAAACAGCAACCTTACAGTTACTATGAATGAAAGATAATGTAGATTAAAAATTCAGTTCAGCTACTCAAAACGACAACAATAAGCTCACAGACAACAATAAAATCAAAACTGATTGTCAAAACTCTTCAATTCAGCTACTCAAAACGAACACAGCCAAAACAACAGACGATTCAGCAAGTAACATTAATTCAGACGAAATAAAGATCCAATTATAGCAAAAAAAAAAACAAAAAGATCAATTCAAAACCAAATCTCAGCTAGCAAGCTTCATTATAACATAAACATATACTCATAGAAAACCACAAGTTTAACTCAACAAGTATATTTCTTATCAGATTCATGAGAACAAGGAAACTTATTAGATGCATAACAAACCAATCATCAGTTAAACAGATTTAAAAGCTATGAGTCCATTCCACAACTAAATTCCAATTCAGCAGACCAAGTAAATCAGTTTAAATCATAAACTTATAATGCAAGTAGTTTACAATATCTAAGATCCATAAACAGGATCCTAACTCAGATTAAATGACAGAAAACTTCAAAAGCATATTAAACTGAAAAAATAGATTATCCAAATCAGCAGACTATGATAATAACCAAAAATACACTAATCCATTAACTGAAAATTCAAGCAGATTTAATTAAACATTTAACCAATTATAACTAAGCAGATTAAACTAAAAAAACATTGAATAATCAAATGAGCTTAACCCTTGTTATAGATGATCCTTTGATGTAGAAGGTAGGGCGCTGCGCCACCTTTAGATCTAAATGACACAACCATTAAACATCATCCGAATCTTGAACCATCAGACTTATATGTCTCGAACCAGCAGCCTCTTTATTTAATTTATCCAGTGGGGATAAATGTATATTCCTCTATTTCACTTAAAAATCACTCACTTAAACTATTAACCGAGTTTATTCAAGTGATCCTTAATTATAATATATTTTTATAGATTATATTCGTAAATAACTCTTAATAAAAATAATCATACGTGTGAATCAAAGATAATAAAACTGAAAATCAAACTTTTTATTAACTCAAAATTAACATTACAATACTTTAAAACATAAAGATTACAAGCCTAACTATAAATCAACATTATAACTTTAAAGTGAAAAAGGGATGCAAAATACATTGAGAATAGGGGATTTTATACTTGAACAGAGAGGTGAGGGATAAAGTTTGTTGGTGAAGAAAATCAATCCAAGCCTTCCATTCAGCATCTTTTTCTTCTCTCTTTTCTTTGTTTTGATCTGAAGGCTGAGATGAACTCATGGTCACATGGATTGCCAACGTGGCAATCCGTTGTGCTTCGTGTGCTACTTCCTTGCTGACTTGGCTAATAATGATTGGAGGATGGTGAGCTATGAGGTGTTTCAGCCAATGAAAAGCTAGCAAAAAGGGACACGTCACCCCAAATTCGTCCATCTTCTAGGTCCAAAAATAATGGGTGATTTAATTCCCCACTCGTGTGCATTCACACGAGTAGAATAGGTGAAAAGCCCCAATTATTTGTGAACTTAGGGTTTGGGATGAATAGTTTTATTTTGACTGGTTATTTTTGATATAGGTAAAGAAGATGATACATAGAAAGTAACGAAATAATATGTGGTTGTGGTGAGATGAACGTTTGTGGATAAGTATATATGTTTTGACCAGAACTTTGTCCACCGAAATCTATATAAAACTTTTACCGTCCTTACTTTTTTCAACTTTGGGCTTAATAAACTCTCCATCCGTCTCATTGAATTGTTAACGAAATGGATTTTAAGGCCCATGAAACACACATCCAATTTTAACAACTAAATTGATAATAGGCCTTAATCCGTCTCATGGGCTTGTATTGGGCTTGTAGATAACTTGGACTCCTTAGTCTTTTTGGGCCCAATACCCAAATGTGGGACCCACTTATCTTAAAACGCCTCCATAAATATCAAATCCGCTAAAATCGAGCTCGTTTTTGGCATTGTTGATCTTTTCTTCAAACTCGTGCCGTTTTTGTCGGTTTTCACGAACTTTGGTACCTACACACATCAAACAACAAACAAGCATATACAAGGCATTTTTGATACATTTTATGCATTAATTCATTGTTTTTAGATACAATTGATATGAGTAAAATCACTCATATCAAACTCCTCATTGTTAAGCAATTGCCGTGTCCTCACGCAATGATGAAATAAAACACTAACTACACCATTATTCAATTTTTGAAAACTTTATTTTGCAAAGACATAATGTATTGCTTTCATTATTTTAAAAATAACTTTTAGGATCATAAAACTCAAATAGATTCATCGTCCCCGACTTTTCACTTTTCCATGCCAAGTGCAAAAACAAGATCATTGTCAATCATAAGCCCCAAAATTAAACCAACTCATACAAGTAATTTGTGTTAAACTCAATCTCCTATTGTTCCTAATTGTATCTCTAGATTTTATTTGTCATTCACCCAAAGGCTCATTTGACTTTATTTGATATTTATTAGTCCAAAAATGAAGGCAAGAACGGTGTAAACTCAACACTCAAAACCTAATCTCGACTTCAAAAACCATTGTCACTAAAGAAAGCCCACATCAAGGATAACTTAACACGATTTGAGGGATAAATCCCCGGACCCAAAATTTGGCTAATAGGACTACTTAAAAGCAAAAATAAAAACCTCCAAAATCAATTATGACTTTATTAATGGAGTTAGCAACAACTACATCATAACACCTTGCGGCTCTTTAAGATGCAATTGTGCTCCTTATTTAAAATCCACACCCGAAGGCTCCTCGGACAAAAATAAGGGAATTGACATCACCATCCCACCTTATGGCTCATGATGATGATGCAATTTTTATTCAACACGTCCCCTTGCCATACACCCTAAGGCTCTAATGACAAAGTTAGTGCTACATGACTCCCACCCGAAGGCTCCTAGAGAACATGTTTTTATTTATCCTTCTTTATTAATATGATATATATAGTAAGCCAAATTTCCGCAATCCCATGATCAAAAGTCCATGACGGTGACACCCTTAATATGTTCTCACTTTAATTACAAGGGAAGAAAAAGAAGGAGTTACGAGTTAAGATATCAAGCCTAAACCGCTAAAAACTTCATTTATTAAACAATTATTATTCAAGTGTGGAAAGTAAATACGAGGAGATTAAATCAAACATAAAAATACTTGCACAAAGAAGAATTAACCTTAGAAACTTATGATTAAACTCTATCATCTCTTGTTCTCCATATTCTAAAATTTCAAAAATGTGAAATCAATGGATACTTAGCCTATTAAATCAAAGTTTTAGGTTTTCAAGTCATCTATAGGATCTTGCATCTTCTTATACTTTTTCAAGTTTTAGAATTTGCGTTTTAAAGTTCCCTTAATAAACAACTTTCAAGGATCAATTATAGGAACTTGCGAAAAGTTCTTGTTCTTAACCCGTATGAATTAAGACTTTCGCGTTTTAAAGCTCCCTATATAAAAGCCTAGCAAAACTTGATTCAAATACGTTAAGGAGAGGTCAAGGGTTCAAACCTCACTAGGTGTGTACACTTGGGGGTGGCCACGGAGGTTCACCTGCGACGACTCCGGGCTATCCAAAAGGGTAGTCGCCCTGGGATTAGTCGGCTCGCAATGTCGAGTCGGAAACCTAGGTATACCCAAAAAAAAATACGTTAAGGAAAAGCTAAGGTAAAAACCGAGTCGAGTCAAAAACTATTTTTATTTTCACCAACGGAAAGCCTACATTTGTGTCAAAGGAACTTATTTTCTTATTTAAAACTTAAAAATAACACTAAAAATTTAAAATTTTTATGAAAAATGAGAAAAACAATTACATTAGGACACGACAAAAGCAATTGCAAGCGATTATATCGATTGACTCCCCCATGCTAAAACCAAACATTTTGTCCTCAATGTTTCTTAGCTCAAGAGTAACACCCCCTTGCTAGAACATGAAGAGTCTAATGCAAATTCCTAGCATGGAAAGAGCACGCAAATATATAAGCCGTTTATTAATTATGCCTCAAGATAAAACGTTAGTCGATAAAAATCAAAGGATAAAGAGTGTGCCCCTTTTGGCATTCAAAGATTGGAAGATCAAGTGGACCAGCAAAAACCGAACACGAGAGTCTTCAAAAATAAGGGTCATACCTAAGATTCACAACACAACAAAACACGAACACGAGCTTGAAAGATCAAGCCTTATTAGTGTTAGAAAATAGAAATAAGATAGAATGTATGAGACTCCCCCACAAGGTACCTCGTTTTTGTTAACCGATTCATGAGCTCGACTCGATCCCCTTATTCATTGGTCCTTAGGGAAAATGGTGAAAACCGGCAAAATGGAATAAAATCCATAATAAAGCACGATGTCGGGGTCAAAGATTACATCCTCGTTGTCGGATGATAAACGAAAGGATAAAATTCCAACACAAATCTCCAAAAAGAGATGGTAGTCATAAATCACGAAATAAATGTAGCATGCTCCCCGAGATAAACTCGCACCAAGATGATCAAAAAGTCATTCAATTATTGCATCGGTGAAAGGCCGAGATTTCCCTAAATCAACGATTCCGGGGTCGAATACCTCGTCCTCGGTGGAGAAAGGAATAGACATCACGGTGTCGTCCCCCCATGCTAATCCAAAATCATATAAAGCACATGGTAAAGGTGGTATAAAAGTCTCAACACTAGTGGTATCAACTTGCATGACTTTGTCGACCTTATCACTCTTAGGAATGTGAACAAAGGGGTCATGGTACTCAAAATGAGTCGCATGAAAAACCCGCACATTAAGATCAAAGCGAGTGAGAAGGATAATTGGAGAAAAAGTAATTTCTCCCTCTGGGTCAACATTATCATCATCATAAATCGGGTGATCAAACCAAGTATCTTCATCACCGTCATTAGACTCTTCCTTAAATTCCGAAGGAATGTCTATATAAAGAAACTCATCAACCTCCTTCAAAAGAAGATCATCATCACAAAGGTTGTGAGATGTAGGAAGTATGATGCTCTCAAAATCCTCTTGAAACAATGGATTATTGTTCATTGAAGCTTCAAAGAGAGGATTAGAGTAGGTCACAAAAGTGTCATCAATCTTGTCATCACATGAAATTTCCGACAAAGTATCAAGTGTGTCACACTCGGATACAAGATCATCATTCTCATTAGAAGGAAATTCATCGGAGAATTCCTCGAGAATGGTAGGTAAAACATGAGATTCACGCTCGATCTCAAGATCGGAAACGTCTTCACTTCCCCGTGGAAGTGGATCAATAATAGCAAAAAGTTCATCGATGAACATATCGCATGAATAGTCACTAACCTCACTAAGTGTGAAGTTAGGAATCAAAGGCTCTTCAAATGAAGATTGTGCCTTAGGAACATCAATTTGATCCTTCGAAGAGAGTGAAAATGAGTCCATTTTCAAAGATTGTTCAATTAAAGCAATATCACTCTCGGGATCAAAATTCTCACTATTAAACTCACTAGAATTAAATGGTGCACTAAGGTATTCATCAATTTGTTTTTCAATCTTAGAACTATCATCCTCGTGTGGATTGAGTGGAGATGAGGAAAGATTACAACATGATTCAACAAAGCAAGCATCTTCCTTTAACTTTTCTTCATTACAAATTGAGTTTTCTAAAATTGGAAAAACACCTTTATCGAAAAGAGCTTTCTTATTACTTTCAATAGTCTCAACAAGTTTAACACTTTCCACTTTCTTAGAAACAAATCTTGGAATCTTTTCCGGTTTGAAAATAATACTTGTATCCCCATAAAACAATTTAATCTCCTCTTTCCTCATATCAACTTGAACATGAGCCGTGCACAAAAATGGTCGTCCTAAAATAATAGGCACACGAGGATTGGTCTCATAATCAACTATAGCAAAATCGGCTAAGTACAAAAACTTTCCCACTTTAACAATGACATTTTCCGCTATACCAACCGGACGAGGGGTGGTACCATTAGCAAGCTCAATGATCATTCGAGTGGTACTAAGTGGTGCATAGTCAGTAGTTCTCCAAATGTCTAGGGGCATTAAGTTAATGCTAGCTCCTAGATCGGCTAGAGCTTTACACACCCCAAGCTCATTGAAAACACAAGGTATCAAGAATTGACCCGGATCTTTATATTTCCCAGGAAAGAAATCAAAGAAAACCGAGGTACTAATCACATTTAAAGTAGCCTTGGTGACATCTAGAAAAGTTTCCTTAGGTGGAGGATTAAACTCAATCACTTCAACTTCTTCAAAACAATCACAATCATCATAAACGGTTATGGCCTTAAGCTCTCCCTTCGGGTTTGGAATGGTATTACTAGGTAAGGAACCCGAAGAAGATGATGGTTTAGACATAAATCCCTCAAACATTGAAAGCAATTTATTTTGACCTTGTTCCAAACTTTGTTGCATACGATTTTGACTTTGCTCTAATCTTTGCACAAAACGGTTTTGGTTTTGTTCAAGTCTTTGTTGATTAAGCTCAATCTTATTATTTTTCCCTTTAATCGTATTTTGAAACTCATTTTTCAAAGTTGCCATTTGTCCTTGAATGTTATTTTGAAAAGCTTTCAAATTTGCCTCATTCGTTTTAATGTAGCTTGACAAATCATTTTGGTTATTGCTTTGAAAACCTTGATTGTTTTGATTAGCATTAAACCCATTTCCTTGATTGAAATTCCCTTGGTTACCACGGTTAAAATTATTACCATTATTTCCATTGTTGTACCTATTTTGAACCGGTGGAAAACCCAGTGGAGCAACATGATTTTGACGAGGAACTTGACCGTTGGAGCCATAAGTTCCCGTCGCGGCAAAAGCACTAGCTTGATCAAACCCCGTGGTTAAACAAGCATAATTAGGATGTGCTCCACCACATGACACACAAACATTCTCAACCATATTAATCGATCCATGAGGATTCTTCCTAAGCTCATTCAAAATCGTGTCAATCTTAGAATCCAATCTAGCAATCTCGGGATTAAATGAATTCACATTGGAAACACCCGGTGTGTTTCGTGAATATTGTGCTCTAGACTTATTCTTAATTATACCCCACGCGTCTCTCGGAGTTTTTCTTAAAAGATTACCACCCGCGGCGGCATTTAAATAATCTTGTTCAATCATATTAAGCCCATTATAAAAGTATTGATTTGATGCAATTCCAAGAAACTGTGGTGTGGACATTGTCTCAACAAATCTTTAAATCTTTCCCAAGCAACCCCAAACGATTCATGCACTTTTTGTTCAAATCTAGTGATCTCGTTCTTAAAGTGTGTTGTTTTGGATGGTGGAAAGAAATAATTCATGAACTTAGACACTAAATCATCCCATGTTAAGATCGAACCCGGTGGTTCTTTCTCATACCAAATCTTAGCATTACCCTCGAGCGAGTACGGAAAAAGCATGAGCTTAATCGCGTCATTCAGCACATCTCTAAACTTGAGAGTCGAGGTAATTCGAAGAAAATTCCGAATGTGAGAATGCGGGTTATCGGTCTCATTGCCACGAAATTGGTCGGCACAAATGAGCGATAAAAGACCCATCTTAATCTCAAAATGATCCGCCAAAATAGCCGGCACAACGATTGCTTCCCCATACCCTTCGGTGGGTGCACGGAGCAATTCCTCCATTGTTTGGTTATCGGCCATCACTACAACAATAGGTGGAAGCTCGGGTTCCACTATTCGTTGTTGACGATTTCTATTTCTACGAGGAATATTTTCAAGCCTATTAAAATCAATTACAAGTCGAGAAGAACGTAATTGCATACAATGACGATAATTTTAGAGGATTGAAGAAAAGAAATTAGACAAGAAGAAGATTATTTTTGGTATTTTATTTGGTATTGCTCAATCAAAATTGATCGATAAAAAAAACAAGGAATAAGGATAACTACTATGGAAGTAAATTACCCTCAATCGACTTTGAAACGATAGGTGAAAACCTAAACGTCTCGAGGTTCAATAAGTAAACTACAAAAATAAAATATAATACTACTTGAGTTGGCAAACCATTAATAGGCTGCCCCTCTCAATATACGCACAAGCAAGCGGGGAAACGAGGTGGCACAAAGCACTTAAAAACCTTTTTCCTTAGACGGCATTTTATAGCACGTCGCCTTATACCCACCTTATAGTTTGTATAAATCGATTTCAAACTTCTTATTAGTATTTATCTATTTTGCCTTTTATTTTTGTTTTGGATTCGAATACAATAGCTAGGTGATGAAATCCCAACTAAGGTCTTATTTGGATAGTAGGTAAAATTTATTGTTCTACGTAATACAATATATTAATCACAAAAAACGAAAAACGATACATACTATATAATAGAAAAATAACAAAACTTTCCGAGGACGGAAAGGGTCTTCAAATCAACGATCAACAAATCTCCACAAAGACGAATCGTACACAAGATCCCCGGCAGCGGCGCCAAAACATTTGATGTGACCGTGATAGTATATGTGATAATTAGATACGTTATAGGGTAAATTAGAAAATTACCTTTAGGAAAAAGTAATAGACTAGAATTACCAAAGACGAATTCAATTAAACACGATGATGAACCAAGTTTGTTGTACACGAAGATCGAGTGAATTTGAGACATTTTGTTTCGATTTGGACAATTGATTCGAATTGGTTTTCGGTTTTTAAAACTAAAATTAATTCTACCAATTTAAAACCTAAGTTAACTCTAAAGTGCATGAATCGTAAACCCGAATTATTTCTATAAAACAAAATTTAAATCTAAATTACTTTTACTTTTTACTTTGACAAAACTTATTTAACCAAAAATATTAAATCAAAATTATTTAAAACAAAATTAATTAAAACTATATTATTTAAAAACAATATTAAAACACTTTAAATTTTAAAAGTAAAAAAAATATATTTATTTTTATTTTCTTAAACTTTATATAATTTATTTTAAACTAATAATTTGAAACTGAATAAAATAAACTATATTTTAAATAAAAGTAATTAATTTTATTTTTATTTTATATTTATTTATTTAAACTAAATTTTTTTACCAAAATTAAATTCAACAAAAATTAAAGATAATAAAAAAAAATTGTTTAACTTTAAAACTACTTAATTGATTAAACACGTTTAATTTAAAAACTGACAGTTAAAAGAAAGAGTATAATAGCTACTCTAAGTAATAATAAAACAGACCTGAGCCTTTAGCTCAGATGGTAAGATGTTGGTCAGTTGGACTAGAGGTCTCGAGGTCGAGACCCTTGAGTGGCATATTTTGGTTATTACTATTTTTGGAATGTATATTTTAAGTAAACAGCAGACCAAACACTCCCAATTCAAGGGTGCAGGCCAAATCCTCACAGTTAAACACGAATCACATAAAAAAAATCAATTCTAGTTTAAATATAACAAAAATATAGGAACAAAGAAATTCAAAAATTATAGCAACACAAATATCTGAATTACATCAGTAATCAGTAAACAAACAACAACCTTACAGTTACTATGAATGAAAGATAATGTAGATTAAAAATTCAGTTCAACTACTCAAAACGACAACAATAAGCTCACAGACAACAATAAAATCAAAACTGATATGTCAAAACTCTTCAATTCAGCTACTCAAAACGAACACAGCCAAAACAACAGACGATTCAACAAGTAACATTAATTCAGACGAAATAAAGATCCAATTATAGCAAAAAAAAATAACAGAAAGATCAATTCAAAACCAAATCTCAGCTAGCAAGCTTCATTATAACATAAACATATACTCATAGAAAACCACAAGTTTAACTCAACAGGTATATTTCTTATCAGATTCATGAGAACAAGGAAACTTATTAGATGCATAACAAACCAATCATTAGTTAAACAGATTTAAAAGCTATGAGTCCATTCCACAACTAAATTCCAATTCAGCAGACCAAGTAAATCAGTTTAAATCATAAACTTATAATGCAAGCAGTTTACAATATCTAAGATCCATAAACAGGATCCTAACTCAGATTAAATGACAGAAAACTTCAAAAGCATATTAAACTGAAAAAACAGATTATCCAAATCAGCAGACTATGATAATAACAAAAAATATACTAACCCATTAACTGAAAATTCAAGCAGATTAAATTAAACATTTAACCAAATGTTAACTAAGCAGATTAAACTAAAAAAAAATTGAATAATCAAATGAGCTTAACCCTTGTTATAGATGATCCTTTGATGTAGAAGGTAGGGCGCTGAGCCACCTTTATATCTAAACGACACCACCATTAAACATCATCTGAATCTTGAACCATCAGACTTATATGTCTTGAACCAACAGCCTCTTTATTTAATTTATCCAGTAGGGATAAATGTATATTCCTCTATTTCACTTAAAAATCACTCACTTAAACTATTAACCGAGTTTATTCAAGTGATCCTTAATTATAATATATATTTATAGATTAGATTTGTAAATAACTCTTAATAAAAATAATCATACGTGTGAATCAAAGATAATAAAACTGAAAATCAAACTTTTTATTAACTCAAAATTAACATTACAATACATTAAAACAGAAAGATTACAAGCCTAACTATAAATCGACATTATAACTTTAAAGTGAAAAAGGGATGCAAAATACATTGAGAATAGGGGTTTTTATACTTGAATCGAGAGGTGAGGGATAAAGTTTGTTGGTGAAGAAAATCAATCCAAGCCTTCCATTCAGCATCTTTTTCTTCTCTCTCTTCTTTGTTTTGATCTGAAGGCTGAGATGAACTCATGGTCACACGGATTGCCAACGTGGCAATCCGTTGTGCTTCTTGTGCTACTTCCTTGCTGACTTGGCTAATAATGATTGGAGGATGGTGAGCAATGAGGTGTTTCAGCCAATGAAAAGCTAGCAAAAAGGGACACGTCACCCCAAATTCGTCCATCTTCTAGGTCCGAAAATAATGGGTGATTTAATTCCCCACTCGTGTGCATTCACACGAGTAGAATAGGTGAAAAGCCCCAATTATTTGTGAACTTAGGGTTTGGGATGAATAGTTTTATTTTGACTGGTTATTTTTGATATGGGTAAAGAAGATGATACATAGAAAGTAACGAAATAATATGTGGTTGTGGTGAGATGAACGTTTGTGGGTAAGTATATATCTTTTGACCAAAACTTTGTCCACCAAAATCTATATAAAACTTTTACCGTCCTTACTTTTTTCAACTTTGGGCTTAATAAACTCTCCATCCGTCTCATTGAATTTTTAACGAAATGGATTTTAAGGCCCATGAAACACACATCCAATTTTAACAACTAAATTGATAATGGGCCTTAATCCGTCTCATGGGCTTGTATTGGGCTTGTAGATAACTTGGACTCCTTATTGGGCTTTTTGGGTCCAATACCCAAATGTGGGACCCACTTGTCTTCAAACTCCTCCATAAATATCAAATCCGCTAAAATCGAGCTCGTTTTTGGCATTGTTGATCTTTTCTTCAAACTCGTGCCATTTTTCCCGGTTTTCACGAACTTTGGTACCTACACACATCAAACAACAAACAAGCATATACAAGGCATTTATGATACATTTTATGCATTAATTCATTGTTTTTAGATACGATTGATATGAGTAAAATCACTCATATCAGAGGTCCATAACATGCTGTCCAGAATCTACTTCAAATTCTACCCATCAATCAACCATCAATAACACTTCAATCAACTCACAAAGCCACCAAATCATCACATCACTCAACCAAAATCTCACATCAAATCAATTGCATGCTAAGCCCAAACTTAATCATTCACAAAAGTCACAATACATACATTAAACATGATTCACCATTGAACCAAAGACCAAAACATGAACCCTATGTAGGTGCATGTTTGGCCGCAGGTAAGGAGAGACAAAAAGGAAAAACCCAAATCATTTTCTTACTTGTTTAAGTAGTCACAATCAATAAAACACCTTTCAAGCCTACAACAATGGTAAAACCCCCAAATCTTCAATTTTGAAAAACCATTATCATCTCCAAAAATCAATGCATATGAGGTTTTAAAGGTGGG
This sequence comes from Glebionis coronaria, assembly GCA_025667525.1. Taxonomy (NCBI): domain Eukaryota; kingdom Viridiplantae; phylum Streptophyta; class Magnoliopsida; order Asterales; family Asteraceae; genus Glebionis; species Glebionis coronaria. The sequence continues at coordinate 180,266,996 of CM046874.1, forward strand.
TTTTGATGAGGAAAGATAAGGAAACGTTTTGGTGTTGTTTAATTGTGAAATAAGGGAGTTTTAATGATTATAGGAGCTATTTTGGTGGTTGGTTCGTTGGAGAAGAAAGAACAGAGGGAAGGAAGATATAATTTTTGAAGAAAAAAGTGTATGTGTTAAGTTTGGTGTTGTTTTGTATGCCGGGAAGAAAAGAGGGGAAGGAGTGGGCTTTTTGGCCCATTAACCAAATCCACTTACACACATTTAACCCAACTTAATTTTAGTCCTAGCCCGACACAACTCGTAAACGCTAATCGTTCCGACTCGTTGCAAGTTATAATACAAAAACGAAATATTTATAGAAACATAATATTTTGACTTTATAAAGTCGAATTATATAGCTATCGGTTCTCGTTCAATCGAATCGGATAAACTTTTTGTATAACGCGCACGGGTTCTTTTAAATCAAAAACTTTGATTTAAATAAATATGGAAAAATAAAACTTTTATAGTACCAAATAATTATTTTTAGTTATCTTAAATTAATTTAAATATAATTAAATTAAAATTCCCGAGATCTCAGGATTTACGTATTGAAGAATAGAAGAAAATGTAACATAGTGGAAAATTCAAGAAGCATGAATAAAAGAATAAAATAATACCGAGAAAATACGAGTTCTCACAGTCGACCCCCTAAAGGAACTCTGGTCCCTCAGAGTTCAACTGGATACGGAAGAAGATGCGAACAAATGGGGATACCTGGTTTAGAACTGATTATTCGCTTTCCCATGTAATTTCTACACCACGGCAAACCTTAACAATTGAAATCCAACTACGCTTCAACTTCTTAAATCCTTTTCGAATTAATTTCAAACTCGGATTAGAATAATAACCTTTCAGTATGAATAAATATAAAGAGATAGAATGAACACTAGAATTCCTTAAACAGACAAGGTGCGCTAAAACGAGTTAAGATTGATAATCAAAAAGGAATCGCAAATTGCGCAAACTGTAAAACATGACAATCTTAAAACGTAACAATCTATTTATTAGAGAAATAGAGGAGAAATATGAATTACATATTGACATTTTAAATACGAGTTGCCACAATTATCCGTCCCGGATTTGGTATTACTTTAAAACTCGGCTTAGGTACTTTCTTGATAAAGATTTCGAGTAAAAGTATAGTAGTTCAAAATAATTACTTGGGTCGTCCTAAGAGCTTTTGGATGACTGTTATGAAATTATTGTTTAAATTCGGGTTTATTGTTACGATTAGAGAAAATCAAATTTCCAAATTATTTAAAATCATTAATAGAAATATAAATTACATCGGTAATTTCATTAACTTGAAAGTAAAGTATGATAAATAAAATAGTTTAAAAGATAAGGTATGGCGTCCTTTTAAACACTAGTTATAAATTTACCAAAGAGGATGTATAGATTCGACATTTAACTTGAAACAGGTATTTTGGTAAATTAAACACTTAGTAAAATGTGTAAAATTTTCTTAGAAAATCATAATAATCTATAGAATTCCATAAAGACGTTTAATGCATCAAATGTTAAACATGGGACATATTTGAGTTTTCAAAATGTGACAAGATAGCAAACGAATATGAAGCAAATAATAGTCAACAATTAGAATGCAAGCAATAGCAGGAGGAATAAAACGAGATTCATACCAATTTCTTAACGAACATGATAAAATAGATGCGTCGATGATAAGACAATAAGAAACAAAGGATCTAGCAAGTGATTAATTCATGAGTGTGGATGGTGTCACCAACAAGGGCTTATTAAGTTCTCCATGGTCGATATACAATCGAAAGAGAAAGGCCAAGAACAAATTTCGAGTCAAAGAAAATTCTTAGAAAGTCACTTGTAAATAATTCCAATAAAATGAACAACATTAGTAATGAGAGAGCAAAGTCAACACATGGTTCACACGAATGAATTTCGAGATGATAGAGTCTGACACACATCATGACGGATATTGAAAATCATTATCCACGTCTAGTCATAAATCGTTATTCACGTCCGGAGACGTTTTGAAGGTCTACCAAAGTAGATAAAAAGGTTGGTCGATGAAGAAGCATAAAAAAATTAAAACTTACAAGTCTGGTATCAATGGTCGGTAAATAGACGAACTGTAAATAGAATTGTATCATAAGAGAAAAATGAGGTAATAAGTAAAAAAGTTATCGTTAAGTAAAGAAACATGTACTTGTATGCGCGTAATTCATTCAAGAAAAGATAATAAAATATATGCATATATCATGAACGGGTGCTATTCGCATAGTATGTAAAAGTTTTCAAAACTTTATTGTATTTAACTTTTTCATAAACACATGTAAAAAGTTAGTTCTTGTCAAAATATTTAAGGTGACTACTTATTCAGCCTCGCATGGCTCCTTCTAAATTACGCATAGGTGATCAGACCATCCATAATTTAGGACTAGCAATGCGATGCTCAATTTTACTCAAACTAGTATTACATGTCATATGTTTTAAAATATGCATATAATGCCAAAAATAAAAAAACGGAATAATTTATGAAGCTTTCGCAAGTAAGTGATTGGCTAGATATTTAATTCAACAATTTTAATGTTACAAGAATCTTTATAAGACTAACGTTGAACAATTTGTGAAAATACATCGTAAAATTAATGTCAGTTAATTTTACAAGGTACCATTCAGTTATTTAATAAGGCCCAAGTGGAACTTTTTGTAAAATGATATGCAAACAATACCAGTTTGAGTTTATATTGTGGCATTATGATAACTTATAAGATAGTTAGTGAGTTACACGAGAGTAGTAAAGAGTAGTTCATAAGACAGTTGATGAAATGGTTACAAGGTGATAAGGTTTCAAAAGTTTTAGCCGAAATTGTCATGAGGCACGTGTCAAAATGATAACGAAAGATGTGAAAACAAGAACTTCAAACCTCGGCCCAAATCAGTGGTACGTTAGAAGTAGAAGAAAGATAAAATAGAATGACAAATAAGTCATGTATAAAAGAAAGAATAAAGGAATCCATACGTGTTCACATCATAATTTATTCGACATAAATATGCTTTTAAGAAAGTAGAATATCAGTATTCAAATGATACAGCTAACCCGAAAAGTTTCTATTTTTGGAAAGTTTATATATTAGGAAAGTTTCCGACTCTGAAAAGTTTAGGAATTTAATATGTTACTATTGACGAATAAAAAATGCACAAGTTTTTTTTGTTGACAAAACTAGTTCATTAAAAATGTTATCCAAACACTCCATATCAAAGTTTCATGATATATATATACGTATAACCCGCACTCAAAGTTATTATTTTTAAACGTCTTCAAACGCAATCAATATTTTCTAGTTGTAAAAATCTCATTCGTTAAAGTTTCACAAGCTAAAACGAACTCAAAAACGCTTCAAAACCATATTTTTAAATCCTATCAGCTTTGACTTTTCAAGTTTGACTTTTAGGTCTGACCCGACCAATTGACTCGCTAAATGACATTTTGAAGACTCGGAGTTTAAAGCAATTTGGTGTAAAACGACGTTTCAGACAACTTTTTAGTTTTAACCGAGATCTGCAACCAAATGTAAAATGACCAAAATGCCCCTGCATGTTCTGCGCTGGTTTGACTATATTATCCTAAAACGCATGTTTTTATTTTTAAGGTTTGACCCGTTTATACTAGTTTTCGGACTATGGTTACCTACGCTGTAAAGGTAAAACGACATTTTAAACAACTTTTTAGTTTTACTCGAGACTTGAAACGGACAAAAAATGAACGAAAATGCCCTCGCATCAGATCTGTTAAAAGAGATATTCTAACAAAACGCAGACTTTATTAGATAGAAGACCCATAAATACTCAGTTTCAACACTAGTTCCCTCGCAGTAGACGTAAAACGATATTCCAGACAACTTTCGTATTTTGGCCGAAGGCCGAAACGGACGAGAAATGACGATTTTACCCCTGCAGTTCTGCATCAGCAGTAAATTTCCATACACGGAGAAAATAAGTTCTTAAATTTTATAAATTTCAAATTAGCGTAACTTGCTCGTTTTTTAAGAGTTACGGATCGAATTTTATATCTAAACGACCGCATCAACAGGTAGGAACATATTTTTAAATCTAAAGTTTATAAAAATGTTTTCTCGACATCATTAAATAACATGTAAATTTTCTGCAGAAAGTATATTTTTCGACACATTTCGAAATTTAATCAAACTTCATAACATCCCGGAATTTATGTACATACATGACTTGTGGATTCCATAAAAACGAAAAATATATTGTATAATTAAGCATATAAAGAAAAACATAGTATACAAAATGGTTTAAAAATACCAACGATAATCGAAAAACAAAAAACGGCACATGACATCCATGTCTCATATTTCAAGATGCAAGGTAGGAAAGTGATAATATTTCATCGGACACAACACTTACTTAATCCCAAACAATGGTATCACGGAAGTACGCCCCACATATAAAAGTGAATCGAGAAAATTAGGCGGTTCAAAACAAACGAGTATATGAGGTCGGTCATTTCACGCATAAACGAAATAGCAATAGTACTCAGAAAAGTGAGTATGAAAAGTCGGCAGCACACGCACTCCGAGTACAAGTATGCAATCCCATAACAATTTAAAATTATTGTAACAAGATCAAGTTTACAAGAACAAGAATTCAAGAAATAAAGTAAGGGCATATATAATCACCAAAACATCCCAATGATAATTCATCAAGCACAAAGGATTTGATAAAAAACTTTTATCTTCATGAGGGTAATGTAATATTTCAAAATGTAATCAAGAAATGAAATATTACAACGATAATTAAAAGTAAAAAATAAGGATTAGAGAGTTACCCGCGCAAATATTGAACAACAATGGCAGATTCTGTGTTTGACACTTAGAAACATGAAATATTTGAACTTTAGGTTATAGACTAAGTTTTGAAAATGACTTAGTTCCCTATAACCATCGCTCTGATACCAATCTGTGAGACCCCCACAATCAGGCAAGGAAACACGTAGGTAGCATGGGGTGCCACGTCATGGTACATGAAATAATGATATATAAGTGACACAGAATTGACGTAATAGAACATTTACATTACGTCATAAAAGTTCAGTGTTTTAAACTTAAAGGCCCTAGAGTTTTATAAGCGGAAAACTCTACTATTTAAACATGTTTTTGTAACATATAGTTACAAAGAATATAGGATAAACTTCTGACAGCTTTTACCAAAAATAAAGTTTAAAATATAACATAAAAATCTCCAAGCTGTGAAAATATCATGCGGACTCCCATCCAAGAAAAACTTAGTATTATTACCTGAGATTAAACATGTAAAACGTCAACACAAAGTTGAGTGATATTCATAGGTTTAGTAGTAAAGTTGTGGAACACAAGCATTCATTTGTAAAACAAGAAATAGGGAAAATGGTTATGTATATTAACCATAGTCGGAAACCATTATTATTGCTATTTAGTTCATGAAACCGAAACTTAACATCATGTAAGTTCCTCTAGTGAGTATTCAGCCTAAAATACTCAAGTATAAACAAATGTAATGCGTCAAAGTAATACGAGACAGGGATTGTCAATCCCGATGGATCCACCCACAACATTAGCGCTTAGCACAAAGTAATACGGGAAGATTAATGGTTCATGATCAAGAGAGGAAACTTAGGGGTTTTGGATACTAAAAGCAATAATAATAATGAAAAATTGTTGGAAATCATCAAGTTCTGGAAAGCATACAAGTTCATGATAGCATACAGTTCAGGATAGCATACAATTTTAAATAAATGTGTTTCACCATGTAAAATCTCACTCCGCGTTTAGAAACAATGTACACGTAATAAAAAGGGGTTATAAACTCACCTTAGTACATGTATGACAGATATGAGAAACAGGCTGTAGATGGCTTATGTAAAATACTCCAAGGGCTATCCGTGACCTACAAGAGAGATCACGGCCTTAGGTATCCGTTTTTTTTAAAAATATAAAACAATTGTAGCAAAATATTTTGTAAAAATATAATATGTATATAACTTGCGTAAATAGTTGAGCCTAAGTGTGGTCATGACCTTCATGACACACAACTTGAAGGAAAATGAATAAAATGATGGCCTAAGGTCTCAAATCAAGTAACCCAAGTGATTTACACATGAAAACGCCAACTATTTGCCTAACCGTAGATGTAAAAGACACAAATTCTGATATAGCTGTTTTGGGCAAGGCGTATCTCCCAATCCATAAGTCCAACAATTATGGGATTTCACCCCTGAAATGGGTCTCTCATGAGGATTCCGAAACACTAAACCAATAGGATTAAAACTTTACCAATCTTTCTAAATGGTCAAATTACTAACAGCTAGCCACTGTAGAAATGTAGGTCCATTAATTTATCCCTACATCACAGAGGTGGTGCTCCTAAGCCGTAAGGGCTATGATCATGAGGTTTTCTCCCCTGGAAAGCCTCATGAATCTATTTTTCAAAAAGCCTAGCCAATCAATTCAAGTTATTACCAATCCACGGGAAAGTCGTTTTCATTGCAAAGAGGTCAAATCAAATTCACATTCCAAAAAGCTTAGCTCGACCGTTTTGATCATAAATCACAAACCGTGATAGAAATCGATGTGAGATCGGCGGAGTTTGTTAGGTTATAATGTATAATAACACACCAGGTCTTAAAAAGTCAAATATATTGTGAAACCCACATTGAAATACCATGAACAGTACACATGAACAGTGAACATACCAAAAATACGGTAAAATTAAAACTTTCCATTTATAATATAATTCACGTGTCACGACATTTAATAACATGTAGTTACGTATATATTATACATGTGTTAAGTGCACGACATATAAAAATCACGATAACTAAACATGAATGATCACGTAAATAATTTAACTCGGGAAAACTACGGGTTTCCCCATATGGGCCCCATGTGACGCGACTAAAAGAGACAAGGAGGAAGAGATGGGCTTGGCCCATGACCCAACTTAAAACATGTTAAGTAAAAACAGAGGAAACATTAAACATAATTTAGGTTACAGAGAAAAAGTTCTCTTTTTGCCTCATTTTGCCTCTTGCCGCCAGCACATCAAAGAACAAGGACAACCGGACGATTTTGATTGTTGATTATTGTGTGTACCTGATCGTGATCTAAATCCTTTTCTTCCACAAGTTTGGTATAATCAAAAACCTTTTTTCTTTTCTAAAAATTCTTATTGAATTCATGTTCGTATTTAATTGATATTAAAACAAGTAAATAAAACATGTGGGATTAATTAAATCATGGTTTAAGGGGTGTTTGGTGTTGCTTTGGTTCGGCCGAGACCCAAGCCGAGAGCCTCAAGGCTCTCGGTGGTGTTTGATTTGCCCAACCGAGACCTCATGGTCTCGGTGTGGGGTTCGTGTGGGTCAAACGCAGCAAGGGAAACCCCCGACCGCGTGTCGGGTGGGGATTTGTGGTGAACCGAGTGTCAACCGAGACCTATAGGGTCTCGGTGGGGCTTTTTGACTAACAGTGGGAACCGAACAAAAGCAAGCAGGGGAATCAATCACGAACCGATAGGAACCGGCGTTAACCGGTGTGAACCGTGAGCCGCCAGTGGCAACCGGCTAGCCGGTCTAGCCACTGGTAGGGCTGTTATGTTTCGGCTTATATGTGGACCGGGTTTCGGGCTCGGGTTAATTTTTAAAACAGGGGTTCGGGTTTCGGGAAAATATTAAAATAAGAAATATGTTTAATTAAACTAATTACTAGACTTTTAAATTAATTAAGTTCATGACTTAGGTTAAATATTATAATTAATATTTCACGTATAACCTAAAGTATAGTACTTAGCTTCATTTAATTCAAACATGTATTTTCAATTAAATTCTTATAACATATGGTTTAATTAATTAACTAGTTATTTAATTAATAAGCTATAACCATGACTTGTATTATACTAATTAAACTTTACTTATTATTACTAATATAACTTATTTCTAATTATGGAAACTTACTATTTTTGGAAACTTTTTATTTTTAGAAACTTACTATTTATGGAAACCTGCTATTTTTTAGAAAGTTACTTAGTAATACAATACAAGTATTATAATACACTATTACATGAATAATATACAACAGAACATCAGTATAAATACATATAACACAGTAACACACTAAAACATGACAGAATAACTGTAACAAGCTAATAACACACAAAACCAGTAAAACACATTAAATTCAGACAACTCATACACGTTCCCATTCTTATGTAGTATTATCCGTCAAGGTGGAGCAGTTTCTTCAGCGTTTTCGTTAGCTTCTACTGGACAAAAGGTATGGATTTCCCGTCCTTCAGTAAGGACAATCTCTTCCTTTATTAGGATTTCCCGTATGCAGCCAACTGTTTTCCCCAGTAGTTACAGATTAAATGCTTATGTTTTATTAGTTACCTTAGTCGTATACATGCATGACCAGTTTCACCTAGTTATGGAGGTACCATAACTATAACACTAGAGGCACTAGTGTTATGACTTCACCATGGCGGAGTGATAGCTCGTGGCATCCCTTTTAGTTATTTGCCCATTATTATATTATTATCATGTGGGGCATATGGGTGCATCCTAGGTTCAGTTTCAGTCAGGATTTCATGGTGAATGTGGTGTGTGCCTTGCATCCTTCACAAGGAGTTGATCCCTCCTACCCATTACCAATTAATTAGAGGCATTTCCTCTAATTTACATGACGAGGTCACACCTCCAAGTATTCATGCACGTTGTTGACCTCATGACCTATATTGGCTTTTGGTATATTAAACTAATATAGATTTTCATAAGTAACATAAGCTATGTTTTCAGAAATAAAACTAGTAAACACGACATACAACTAGGTTTTCCCAGGATTTATTCATTTCCGCTGCAATTCATGCTTTATATGCTTTATATGCTTTCATTCCTTTATGTCTTTACATTATGTTATATATCCGTGCACTGAGCGTTATGCTCAACCGTTTTCCATTTCCATGTCCCCAAACGGCAGGTACCCAAGGTCGCAAGTAGGAACTCCAGAGTATGTGGATTCGGATGGAAGCTATCCGGCCTCTTTTACCTTATGCATTTATTCCTACTTTCACGTACTTTATTTCATTTGGACATTGTTTAGTCCTTTCATTTACAGTACTTAATATTGCTTGTGTATGAGTTACTAGACTACCGATGTTTGATTCCGGTATTTCTATTTATGGTCATGACTGTTTAGACATTTACCTTGCATGCTATGATGACACGCCATAATTTATTGTAGCATTTCATCTTAACAAATGGGGTGTTACAATTATGGTATTAGAGCCCAAGGTTTCGACCTGTAGCTCTATAAAACATGACCTGTGACTTATGGGTAGTCACCAACGTCTTCCTAAAACTGACAGTTGGTTTTCATGCATTCTTGCATTTTCATTTTATTTCATGCATTTATATCATTACCGCAGGTTTATAACTAAGTAATGGTTGGTACAGGACCGATCCTATTTAGTCGCATGTTCTTTTATCGAAACTTTTAACTTTGGGACCGACCCATAGGCGTCCCCTCGCTATGTCTTTTGTTTTGGGTGAACTGACCATAGGCGTTTACCATCGCGCATATAAAAGTTTTTATAAACTGCATCATGTATTTTAAATTGTTTCATGCATTATAAACTGCTTCATTGATATACACATTATTCATGCATTTTATGTCATCTCATTTCAGACTTATCATTTATGTTGCATTATTGTTTTTAAACTGTTAGATGGTGAACAAACGCAATGCTCAAGAGTTGGTTGCAGCTGTTAATGCAGCTCTGCAAGCCATCCTTCCCCAACTTCGCAATGAAATCAGGGACGAAGTTCATGGTGAAATTCAAGCTCAGGGCGTTCAGTATGGCCCTAATCCCAAAAACTACTACAACAACAACAACAATCCTCCACCACCACCTGTTACTCTCATGACTTGGTTGGAGCGATTTAACAAACAGCGACCCCGTTCATTTGAGCAGATTGACAGCCCCAATGAGGCTGAAGCTTAGATTTCTCACATCGAGAAGATATTCAATGCGATGGGTTGTGACGACGTTTTTAAGGTAAGACTGGCTTGCTATAAGTTTGAAAGTGACGTGCTGCAGTGGTGGAAGTCTGTCAAGCAGGCCAATGGTGGTAATAATTGGGTTGCACTGCTGACATGGGACCAGTTTAAGGAGCTCTTCCTTAACCATTAGATTCCACATGCTGAACAGGAGAAGCTTAAGCGAGATTATCATAATATCCGACAGGTTGCTGTGGAGAATAGCAACGAATTCATGCAGAGGTTTCTTTATATGGCTGGTTTCTTGGGAGCAGCAGCTGGTACTGCTGAGGAGCAAGCTGAGAAGTTTCGCTAGGCTCTTCGCACTTTGGTTGCCAATAGTTTGGTTTGTGCTACGTTCACTACAGTAGCACAGGTGTCCGATGTAGCCCGTAAGCTTGAGATGCTTAAGGAACGAGAGGGGTTTGGTGATGACAGAGCAGTGAACAAGTATCTTCAATCACCAACTGTAAACCATTCATTTCCATCATTATTTTCATTTTCATATCATCCTCTGTTCAACTTTATATTCCAGGCAGAAGACTGACGACCGTAAGCCTGCGACCTCTCAGCAGCAAGCATCTAAGAGAAACGGTCAGATCAACGACCGTTCTAGTTCTGAGAGGCGTGGCGGTAATGATAATTACCGTAACAACGCTAATAACTCGAACAACAGCAGGTCCCTACATTAACCTTCTTTCATGTTAAAATATCTCATGTTATGGTGTTTTGACACCCCAATGATTTTTAATTAAGGAACAACAACAACGGTAGGGATCAGGACCGTAAAGGTTCACAGTCTAACCGTTCTACCTCATCTAGTAATTTTCAAACCTTCTATGTAATCATGTTTATGTTCCATGACCATGTCTCATGCATGTAATCCTAAAACAGGCTCTCATATAACTAGGACGCCTGTTGGAGGATTCACGCATCCTATCTGTCCTACTTGTTCGCACAGACATTCTGGTATTTGTCGTCGAGGTACTGGTGGTTGTTTCAAGTGTGGCCAACAAGGCCATCAGCAGAAGGACTGTCGCCAGGGTAAGATAGAAGGCACCTCTGGACATGCCGACACCAAGCCACCTCCTACTTCTGGTCGCGTGTTCACTACTACTAGAGATCAGGCGAACAAGACTTCAGGTACCATCACCGGAAATATCTTTATGAATGGTTTGGAAGCATGTGTTCTATTTGATACTGGAGCGACTCATTCAGTCAAATCCACTACTTTTGATGTACGTGTTAGGATTTCCCCGATGCCTTTAGATAATGCCTTATCCATTTCCACGCCACATAGGGATTCTGTACGAATCACTCAGGTGTACAGAGATCTTCCCCTAGAATTTGATGATAAGATCCGCAGAGTTGACGCACTTCCTTTGGACATGTGCGATTTTGACTTGATTTTGGGCATGGACTGGTTATCCAAACACCAAGCTATGATTGACTGCCACACTTATCAGGTTATCTTCGGTGATGTTAAATCTCCATAGTACTTACACCGTGTTTTTCTGCCAGGGAGGTCCGTACAAATTATTTCATCTGTGGACGCGCGTGCTTTATTATCACATAGCCAATATTCATGACATTATTGCCGAGTCTCCATCGATCCAAGATCAACCTATTGTGTCAGAATTTCTTGACGTTTTTCCTGATGAACTTCCGGGCATACCACCTGTTCGTGAAGTTGAGTTTGAAATTGAGCTCATCCCAGGTGCAGAGCCAATTTCCAAGGATCCTTATCGCATGGCTCCTATAGAGCTTAAAGAACTATTAGATCAGCTGCATGAACTTCTAGAACGAGGTTTCATCTGTCCCAGTGCATCGCCATGGGGTGCACCGGTATTGTTCGTGAAGAAGAAAGACGGCATCATGCGTTTGTGTATAGACTATCGTGAGCTGAACAAGATCGCGATCAGGAATCGTAATCCTTTACCGCGAATTAACGACCTTTTTGATCAACTTCAGGGCGCCAAGTATTTCTCCAAGATCGATCTGAGGTCCGGCTACCATCAGTTACGGGTCAAGGAGCATGATATCTCTAAGACTTCTTTCCGTACACGTTATGGGCACTACAAGTTCGTAGTCATGCCATTCGGACTCACTAATGCTCCATCTGTCTTCATGGATTTGATGAACCGTGTCTTCCATGAGTTTCTGGACAAGTTCGTTATCGTGTTCATTGATGACATCCTGATTTTCTCCAAATCCAAGGAGGAACATGAGGAACACCTTCGTATAGTCTTGCAGATTCTTTGTCAGAAGCAGCTGTATGCCAAGTTCTCCAAATATGAGTTCTGGTTAAGCAAGGTGGCATTTCTGGGCCATATTGTATCTATAGAAGGGATCACCGTGGATCCTGCAAAGGTTGAAGCTATCACCAAATGGCCGAGACCTACATCTGTAACAGAGGTCAGAAGTTTTCTAGGTTTAGCTGCCTACTACCGCAGGTTTGTAGAGAACTTTTCACGGTTAGCCTTACCTTTGACTAAGCTGATGAGGAAAGGATAGAAATTCGTCTGGACAGAAGAGCGAGAGAAGAGCTTTGAAGATCTTAAGCAGAAGTTAGTGACTGCACCTATTCTTACTCTCCCATCTGGCTCAGGTGGATTTCAGATATAAAGTGACGCTTCAGGAAAGGGTTTAGGCTGCGTTCTCATGCAACATCGGAAGGTTATTGCATACGCATCACGACAGCTGAAACCTTATGAAGAAAACTATCCCACTCACGATTTAGAGCTTGCAGCAGTTGTTTTTGCGTTGAAGATCTGGAGACATTATTTGTATGATGAATCATGTGACATATTCACCGATCACAAGAGTCACAAGTACATCTTCACCCAGAAGGAACTGAACATGAGACAGAGGAGATGGTTAGAGCTATTGAAGGACTACGACACCAGAATTCAGTACCATCCTGGTAAAGCGAATGTGGTGGCATATGCTCTAAGTAGAAGGTCGGGTATGATTGCTGGCATCTGGATTGCAAAGGAGATCATCCGTGACCTAGAGATGACTGATATTGAGTTTTGTGTACGAGGACAACACAGTTACTGGGCTAATCTTAGAGTGGAACCAGACTTACATTCTAGGATCAAGGAAGCTCAGAAGGACGATGGTGAGATTTGGGCTATCATTCAGAATCTTGATCGGAAGACGGATTTTTGTGTTAACAACGATGGTATCTTATGGCAGGGCACTAGACTAGTGGTTCCTGATGACTCTACACTCAGGGAAGCTGTGCTGACTGAAGCTCACAACTCTCCATTTACCATACATCCTAGTTCTACCAAGATGTACCACGACATCAAGCAACACTTTTGGTGGAGTGGTATGAAGCAGGATGTTGCCACCTTCGTTTCTAAATGTATTATCTGCCAACAGGTTAAGATCGAACACCAGAGAGCTAGTGGGTTACTACAACCACTAGATATTCCAGCATGGAAATGGGACAAAATCGCCATGGATTTTGTTACTGGTCTTCATGTGACTCAGAAGAAGAACGACGCTATCTGGGTTATTGTTGATAGGTTGACTAAATCTGCTCATTTTCTGCCGATCCGCAAGCAGCATCCGGTCAGCAAATTAGCAAACACTTTTTAGAAGAAGATCATGAGAGTGCATGGTACTCCATCAGAAATCATCTCTAACAGAGATCCCCATTTCACATCACGTTTCTGGCAGAGTCTACAGAAAGCTTGAGGCACCAGAATTAAGCTCAGCACTGCCTTTCATCCTCAGACCGACGGACAGTCGGAACGTACCATTCATACATTAGAGGACATGCTGCGGGCGTGTGCTCTAGAGTGGTCAGGGAGCTGGGATGATTATATATTTCTAGTGGAATTTGCATACAACAACAGCAGGCACGCTAGCATCAAGTGTGCTCCTTTTGAGATGTTGTATGGTAGGAAGTGTCGCGCCCCAATCTGTTGGGATCAGGTGGGCGAACGACTGCTTGAAGGTCCAGAGATGATTGATGTGACTAATGAGAAGGTCTTCGTCGCCAAGGAGAAGCTTCAAGAAGCTCGTGCTCATCAGAAGAGCTATGCTGATAAACGTCGTAGAGATGTATCTTTCAACATAGGTGATCACGTTTTCCTCAAGGTATCACCTGCACGGGGAGTTAAACATTTCAGATCAGAGGGAAGCTCAGTCCTCGCTTCATCGGACCGTTCAACATCATAGAACGCGTTGGTGAAGTGTCATATTGTTTAGCGTTACCGCCTCAGCTATCACACGTTCACAACGTGTTCCATGTGTTCTTACTCAGAGGATACAACTATCATCCAGTTCATGTTGTCCAATATCCGCATGATCAGATTCGAAAGGATCTTTCATATATCGAAGAACCCGAGAGAGTTCTTGAACGACAAGATGGTGTCATGCGGAGGAAGACGATCCCTTTCGTCAAAATCCTTTAGAAGGATCATCCTGAGTGGGAAGCCACTTAGGAGACGGAGGAGTCTATACGGACTTCTTACCCTCGTTTCCAGTTCTAGTTCGGGTATGTTTTCTTTCAGTTTATGTTTCTTCAATTCGAGGACGAATTGTTCTTTTAGAGGGGAAGAGTTGTAAAACCCGCATTGAAATACCATGAACAGTACACATGAACAGTGAGCATACCAAAAATACGGTAAAATTAAAACTTTCCATTTATAATATAATTCACGTGTCACGACATTTAATAACATGTAGTTACGTATAGATTATAAATGTGTTAAATACACGACATATAAAAATCACTATAATTAAACATGAATGATCAAGTAAATAATTTAACTCGGGAAAACTACGGGTTTGCCCATATGGGCACCATGTGCCGCGGCTAAAAGAGACAAGGAGGAAGACATAGGCTTGGCCCATGACCCAACTTAAAACATGTTAAGTAAAAACACAGGAAACATTAAACATAATTTAGGTTACAGAGAAAAAGTTCTCCTTTTGCCTCTTGCCGCCGGCCACATCAAAGAACAAGGACAACCGGACGATTTGATTATTGAGTATTGTGTGTACGTGATCGTGATCTAAATCCTTTTCTTCCACAAGTTTGGTATAATCAAAAACATTTTTTCTTTTCTTTTAATTCTTATTGAATTCATGTTCTTATTTAATTAATCTTAAAAACAAGTAAATAAAACATGTGGGATTAATTAAATCATAGTTTAAGGGGTGTTTGGTGTTGCTTTTGTTCGGCCGAGAGCCAAGCCGAGAGCCTTAAGGCTTTCGGTGGTGTTTGATTTTCCCAACCGAGACCTCATGGTCTCGGTGTGGGGTTCGTGTGGGGCGAACGCAGCAAGGGAAACCCCCAACCGCGTGTTGGGGTGGGGTTTTGTGTTGAACCGAGTGCCAACCGAGACCAATAGGGTCTCGGTGGGGCTTTTTGATTAACAGTGGGAACCGAACAAAAGCAAGCAGGGGGTCGGTGGGAACCGGCGTGTACCGGTGTGAACCGTGAGCCACCAGTGGCAACCGGCTAGCCGGTCTAGCCACTGGTAAGGCTGTTATGTTTCGGCTTATATGTGAACCGGGTTTCGGGACGGGGTTGATTTTTAAAACACGGGTACGGGTTTCAGGAAAATATTAAAATCAGAAATATGTTTAATTAAATTAATTACTAGAATTTTAATTTAATTAAATTTCGTGACTTAGGCTAAATATTTTAATTAATATTTCACGTATAACCTAAAGTATATTACTTAGCTTGATTTAATAAAAACATGTATTTTTAATTAAATTTCTTATAACGTATGGTTTAATTAATAAACCAGTTATTTAATTAATAAGCTATAACCATGACTTATATTATACTAATTAAACTTTACTTATTATTAATAATCCAACTTATTTCTAATTATAGAAACTTACTATTTTTGGAAACTTTCTATTTTTAAAAACTTACTATTTATGGAAACCTGCTATTTTTTAGAAAGTTAATTAGTATTACATTACAAGTATTATAATACACTATTACATGAATAATTTATAACAGAACATCAGTATAACTACAGATAACACAATAACACACTAAAACATGACAGAATAACTCTAACAAGCTAATAACACACAGAACCGGTAAAACACATGTAATTTAAACAACTCATACACGTTCCCATTCTTATGTAGTATTATCTGTCAAGGCGGAGTAGTTTCTTCAACGTTTTCGTTAGCTTCTACTGAAGAAAAGGTACGGATTTCCCGTCCTTCAATAAGGATAATCTCTTCCTTTATTAGGATTTGTCATATGCAGCCAACTGTTTTCTCTAGTAGTTATAGATTAAATGCTTATGTTTTATTAGTTACCTTAGCGATATACATGCATGACCAGTTTCACCTAGTTATAGAGGTACCATAACCATAACACTAGAGGCACTAGTGTTATGACTTCACCACGGCGGAGTGATAGCTCGTAGCGTCCCTTTCAGTTATTTGGTCATTATTATATTATTATTATCATGTGTGGCGTATGGGTGCATCCTAGGTTCAGTTTCAGTCAGGATTTCATGGTGAATGTGGTGTGTGCCTTGCATCCTTCACAAGGAGTTGATCCCTCCGACCCATTACCAATTAATTAGAGGCATCCCCGCTAATTTGCATGACGAGGTCACCCCTTCCAAGTATTCATGCACGTTGTTGACCTCATGACCTATATTTGCTTTTGGTATATTAAACTAATACAGATTTTCATAAGTAACATAAGCTATGTTAAAACCAGTAAACATGACATACAACTAGGTTTTCCCAGGATTTATTAATTTCTGCTGCAATTCATGCTTTATATGCTTTATATGCTTTATATGCTTTATATGCTTTCATTCCTTTATGTCTTTACATTATGCTATATATCCATGCACTGAGCGTTATGCTCAGCCGTTTTCCATTTCCATGTCCCCAAACGGCAGGTACCCAAGGTCGCAAGTAGGAACTCCAGAGTATGTGCATTCGGATGGAAGCTATCCGGCCTCTTTTACCTTATGAATTTATTCCTACTTTCTCATACTTTATTTCATTTGGATATTGTTTAGTCCTTTGATTTACAGTACTTAATATTGCTTGTGTGTGAGTTACTAGACTACCGATATTTGATTCTAGTATTTCTGTTTATGGTCATGAATGTTTAGACATTTATCTTGCATGCTTTGATGACACGCCATAATTTACTGTAGCATTCCATCTTAACAAATAGGGTGTTACATATATGGTCCATGACCTGGAGCAAAAAACTATGCAAGTCTGTTGGGTCAGATTGGGTTCACAACCGTAAATAGGAAATAACTCACTCATTTGGAGGAGTTGATCGCCCATCCAAATCTCTACTAACATGTAAAAGGGTCAATGAATCCATCTAAGCTATAGAAACAACAGCTACAGTGGCAAAATAAGTGAGTTTTGGGCTCCCATACCTGTTGTCCGAATTTAGACCTTCTAGCTTAATTTGGCCATAACTTCCTCATCCGGAGGAGTTGTGCACCCATCCAACTCACCACTATCATCTACAATGGTCAATATACCTACTAAAGCCATAATATCAGTGGCTCTAAGTCAAAAATTCGGGGGTTTTTAGGTCCATAACCTGCTGTCCAGAATCTACTTAAAATTCTACCCATCAATTAACCATCAATAACACTTCAATCAACTCACAAAGCCACCAAATCATCACATCACTCAACCAAAATCTCACATCAAATTAATTGCATGCTAAGCCCAAACTTAATCATCTATAAAAGTCACAATACATACATTAAACATGATTCACCATTGAACCCAAGACCAAAACATGAACCCTATTTAGGTGCATGTTTGGTCGCGGGTAAGGAGAGACAAAAAGGAAAAACCTAAATTATTTTATTATTGGTTTAAGTAGACACAATCAATAAAACATCTTTCAAGCCTTCAACAATGGTAAAACCCCCAAATCTTCTATTTTGAAAAACCATTATCATCTCCCAAAATCAATGCATGTGAGGTTTTAAAGGTGGGTTTTGATGAGGTAAGATAGGGAAACGTTTTGGTGTTGTTTAATTGTGAAATAAGTGAATTTTAATGATGATAGGGGCTGTTTTGGTGGTTGATTCGTTTGAGAAGAAAGAACAGAGGGAAGGAAGAAACAATGTTTGAAGAAAAAAATGTATATGTTGAGTTTGGTGTTGTTTTGTTCGACGGGAAGAAAAGAGGGGAACGAGTGGGATTTTTGGCCCATTAACCAAATCCTCTTATACACATGTAACCCAACTTAATTTTAGTCCTAGCCCGACACAACTCTTAAAACGCTAATTGTTCCGACTCGGTGCAAGTTATAATACAAAAACAAAATATTTATAGAAACATAGTATTTTGACTTTATAATGTCGAATTATATAGTCATCGGTTCTCGTTCCATCGAATCGGATAAACTTTTTGTATAACGCGCACGGGTGTTTTTAAATCAAAAATTTTGATTTAAATAAATATGGGAAAATAAAATAAAAAATTTATAATTCCAAATAAATATTTTTAATAATCAGAAAAATAATTAAACTATAATATAATCAAAATTCTCGAGATCTAAGGATTTATGTATTGAGGAATACAAGAAAATGTAACATAGTGGAAAATTCAAGAAGCACGAATAAAAGAAGGACAATAATACCAGAAAAATACGAGTTCTCACATTCTTACTAGAAAACGACTTAGCTTTATTTTATTTTTGTGCTTATTAGGTCCCACATATTATTGTTGTAGGATTATTAGCAAATTTCTTATTTTAATACCTTAGTTTACTTATTTCCTAGCTTCTTTCAAAAATCCAGGTCTTCTAGTTGCTTATTTCAAGAAGTAGACTATTTTGTCCTTTTGTGAAAAAACTTTTTGTTTAATCCAGCTTTTCTACGTTATCACTTCTAAAAATTCAATTGGCATTATCTTAGTTGGGCCGAAAGAGGAGTGTGTGTTGATTTCCAGCTTATGGCAATAAGTTTTGAGTTTATTGGGCTTATAAAGGCCAAATAAGTTAGCTTATTGCTTATTTGAGGGTGATAAGCACATTTTCAGCTTTTGGGCCTTTAATATATCATTTTTCTAAGAAATTTTAGTAAGAAACGACTTTTTGTTTTTCATTTTTCTAATATATTTCTTAATGAGTCAAAAACCCCATTAAGCTTTGTTGTTTTTACTTTTGGCCTATTTGGAGGCCCAAAAGAGTTTTAATTAATTTTTTAATTTCATTTTTGAATTATTTAGGTTAAAATTAATTAGTTTTGAAGTTTTTTAATTTTTTCAATTTTTGTATTATTTTAATATTATTTTCCCCGTTTTGATTGCTCGCGTAATTCGATTTAGTTTTTAACCGTTTAGTGTAGCTTCGTCTTTTACATTTAAATCTTTGATTTTCAAGAACGTGACTAATCAAAAAACGTATTAATTGGCCCTAAAACGTCACCTCGGTAGAAACGATCTCGACTTTCGATTTTTGTTTCCTAACGTTTACTAATACTTACCCACGGCTTAAGTGTTGCAAAATACTACATCATGCGCCAACGCCAAACTCACGTCAAAAAGCAATCAGGCTAGCCACCTTTCCTTCCCTCTTAAGAGACTACCTATAATAGAAACTTCTGAAAAATCATAAATATTGACATAATGAAAACTCATTGGTACTAACCAAACGATGTTGAAATTTTCTTTGTTTCTTTAAATATTAACAAAATGTGTTACGGATGTTACAGAAGGTACTGCATAAATAACAATTATGAAATAGTAAAAAAATTACTTCTTTTTCAAAAATTACATAGTAAGTTATCTTATTCCTTTTTAGAGGAAGGTTACAATGGATACTACATATCTCTTGGATATTAGGGGACACATATCCACCATCCATTTATAAACTATTAATGACCCAAATTAATTTTCTTTCCAAAGGAAGATAAAATAAAAAGAAAAGAGGGGTATTTTCGTCTTTTAAATGCCCCACCTAACACCTAGATCTAAAACACAGAGTGTCTTTTCTCTCTTTTCAAATTCATTACCCCGATCTAAAAAATACACAGGAAAACATACACACATCGATCTATATCCAATATATACCACGAAAAAGTTCATCTCCTTCGCAATTCGCAAAAGATATATTAAATATAACTACGTTCATTTGTTTGTCCATGTTTGATTTCTACTTAGCTCGTTGGATTGCTCTTCGAAAGTTTGCACATTAGTTTCCTCGTTGTGAAGCGAAATCAACTTGAGGTAAAATTAAGAAGCAATTAGTATCACTTGGTCTTCAGTTGCAAGTCTATCATCTTTATTTATTTGATATATATCCATCTTTTTTACTAGAAAATAATTATTGCAAAGTTGTCATAATTTTGTGTTTCGATTTATTGTAATCCTAATCGATCATTATTATTATTGTTGAATACGAAAATGTCGAAACATCTACGGATGTAATTTTTAGATAATGATTATTTTGTTGATGATTTTCTCATATTTCTGCAGCATTTTTTTTTTACTTTTTTTAGTATCATATATGATAATGCATTATCATATATAATAATGCATGTAACACTTGAATTCTATCATATATGACATTATGATAATACATTATCATGTATGATACTAAAAAATAAAGGTTCATACATTGTTATTTATGAAACATCATATAAAATGTAAAACATATCAAATATGATATATTGTGTAAAAAATATAAACTACAAATCTCAGATATAATAAATTACTAAGCATATGTCATACTAGATACAAAAGTAGCAACTACATGAAACATCATATATGATGTGTGCAACATATCAAATATGATAGATTGCGTAAAAAAATTAAATTAAAAAAATCATATATGATAAATCACTAAACCATATGTGATTTCTAAAAAAATATAAATTACAAAACTTCTTCAATAAATGTAATCAACTGCTTCTTCCTCTTGCTTTACTCCAACCGGCAATCGCAACATCCCTATTTACTCATTGTTGTGTTCGCATAGTCTGCATTTATAAAAAGAACATATTAGGCATCATCTATAAATCAGAGGAAAGAACATATTAGTCACCATTTTATCAGCAATTAAATTATTTACCAGACAATATGAAAACGCACAAGCATATTTGATTATGATAGACATCTATAGTCACTTTCAAGTTTAATGGCCGGTCAATATACAATTGGTCAAAATTGTAAAAAGTCATGTATAAGATCATATATGATAGAAGGCGGGTTTGAAGCTTAAAGAGATTTTGTGTAAATTAGTCATAATGTTTTATTTTTATTTTGGTTTGTTAGATATATCATATATGATACCTCATATATCATATATGATATTTCATATATCATATATGATACCTCATATATCATATATGATATGAGTGGTGATTTGCACACTCTTCTTATTTATTTGCACACTCAAATTGTTTGTGTTTTGACATTTATACCTACAACATTTAGTGATGTGTGTGTATATCAAGGATATAATAGTCATGACACACATACTTTATAGTGTACCAATAACTTTATGGAGTGTGCAAATCATCACCCATATGATATACACATACTATATCACATATGATATAATTATCATGTATGATAAATGATATATCATATATGATACATCAAACTTTTGTTGGTGCATTTGTTATTTTAAATCTTTTATATAGTGACTGGAGTTTTCTATAAACATATATTTTCTATGATCTATTATAGCTAATTATGATTTATCACTAGGTCATGACTTATAATAAGACAGTTTGTATTTAACACCTAAAAAGAATTATTATTTTAAATGTGACAAACTAAACAAACTCTCACCTTAAAGATAAGGCAATATGAGACTGACTAGCCTAAAGAAACTATGGTATGTTAGCTTTAATTGCCCATGATAGGAGCTAGAAAATGTATAAACATATTGTTAACCACCTTGATACGAAAAATATACAAACAATAGGCCCAATACAATATACATACCTTTTGCACCTCAGAATCCATGGATGTCGGTTTGTACAGTTGTGGGCATACGACATTTAAATTTGTAGTATTTAAACCTTGAGAATCACTAGTCATTAGCAAGGGGATGTGTTCATTTATATCGTTCAAGGATATCATATCAATTGAAGGAAAAAATACGATCCGATTGTAGAAAAATAGATCGGCTTGCAAAGAGAAAAAATTATATGGGAGTTTAGAGAGAGAAAAAAAAAGGTAGGACAATTTTGTGTGTGTTATATGAGAGGATTAATGAAAAAAGGGTTATATAGTGCACGTGTAAAAAGACTAGAATACCCTTTCAGTTTAAATGGAGGATTTAATTTTATCCATTGGATTAAATAAAAATGAAGAGTGGAGATGAGTCCTCTAATATACAAGAAATGTTTGGTATCCAAATAAACCTAAATCTTATTTTTAATTTTATGTGAGTATATTGACGTATAATAATAAATTTTAAGGGTTCGTAGCCCTTAAAATGATACCAATATCCTCTAAAACTTTTTTATTTATTTTTATTTTATAATTTTATTTGCATTATAAAACTAAAATTAAAAAACAAAACCAAAAATTTATAGAGTAATAAGTCAAAAGTAGTAAAACGTGAATTATACTGTGCAGAAAGTTGTCTTCTCAAATTAATAAAGTAAGTAAAATTGTAGAAAAAAATGTGAAATAGAGATTACAACGTTTTACAGTTAAAAAATCATAAAATGTAAAAAATACGGAACAAAAGACATAAAAGCGATATTTTCTTGTCAGTATAACGAGTGTTAAGAAAGATATTGATGGTAAAACAAATAGTAAAACGATTGCAATAACAACACTTTAAATTTTAACGCAAAATGTATAAAAATGAGAATGCATACTCGTGCTTCGTTGTGGGATATTCATCCAAATAACTTTGTAACAAATCGATAAGCCCAAAAGTCTTATAAATGAAAACTCATTTACGTAAAAGAAGAACACGTTAACAACCTAACAAATATATAGTTAACTAACGATAATTAAATCTTTAAAATTATTGCCCATTTAATGTTCCTTTTTATAATTAAGTGTTACGTTTGAAAAAAATGCTTAAAGCAAGCCCAACAAATATATAGACATATAATATAACTAATATATTTTCATTATTTAATTGATTTCATTGTTTTCTAATCAATCCAAAACACTAAAGTACTAAAAATAGTAAAATTGTTCGCTCAACTGTATTAAATTTTTAATATATAATTTTATTGGGCCAATGAAAGTTTTAACTATGGCCCATTCTAAATTTGTTTAAATTAGACTAAGTGTTACGAGTCGCTGTGAAGATCAGCGACAGAGACCAGACCACCGGATGGCAAAGCCTCAGCTGGTACACCAGGAACATTCAAGTCAAAGACAACGTCGAAGAAGTCGAAGATTATCTGAAGTTATACTCACCAGCAGTTATGGACAAGCTGAGATGTAGAAGGAATGTACTAGTGTTCAAGGATCTCTGAGATGACAATACTCAGAGATCACTTACAACCCTATGAAGACTAAGCAAGCAGAGACTTGCCTTACCTTTTATAGTTTAGACGGAAGAATCTCCAAGGTGTTTTGGGTGGGACAAAATAGGAGATTCAAAATAAAGCCTAGTACGACCTAGTGGGACAAAAGTGAACAATTGACAGAACTGTTCACCTAAAGTAGTTTAAAGATATGTCTTGATATAGACATGCATTTAATACGTTGTACTCTTCCATTCGGAAGATGACACATATCAACTCCTTCCACTAAGGAAGAAACCTCGTACCACTATAAATAGGAGAGAGAAAGAGGATAAACTCAACCCTTGTGCTTGGATAATTTATTTAAGTTACTTTCTCCCATTAGAACCTCTGAATCCTCAGTTGTCTAACAGCGACTTCTAAGGTTCTCTCGTAAACTTGAGTCTCGAATCAAGTTTACTTGTTCTAGGGTTCATTTCTTATTGTCAATCAACGGGTGTATTCATAGCACTTTGTAATACTATGTTTATAAAATATTAATAAAGCATTACTCGTTTGAAAAGTATTTTGTTGTGTGTTATCTTGTATACGAGACATTGTTTCAACAATTGTTATATTTTGGGAATTTCAATTGGTATCAGAGCGGTTTGATTTATAAAACTTTTATAAACCGTTCTTGTTTTTAAAATCAAGTTCCTAATATGAATGAAACTATGCCTCCTATACCACCACCATTTGGTAAATCTATTCAAGCAAATACTTCGACCAACGCTACGGCCACCACATCTACCACTACCATGCCTACACCTGTTGTAAGCCATGGTAGTAATGATGACGATCTTCCTCAACTTCTTGATGTTCGAGGGGGATCACATGTGTCCAATGTTCCAGCCTTTGATGAAGAAGAATTTTCAAGCTGGAAAAGTGAAATTCTAATATACTTAGATGGTTTAGAACCTTTCTTTATTGAAATATTAGAAAATGGACCTTATGTTCCATTAGCTGTTTCCTCTACCCCTAAGAGACCCATTAAGAAGCATGTTAAGCAATGGTCTCCAGTGGATAGACGTCTGGCTAACCAGGACAAGAGACTTAAAAGTATCATAGTCTCTTGCCTACCAAAGAATATAATGAAGTCCATCATCAAATGCAACTCTGCAAAAGAGATGTGGACCGAATTGGTTCTAGGGTATGAAGGTCCAAAAGAAACAAAAGAAACCAAAATCCAAGCCTTGAGACTCAATTTTAGTGCTTTTAAAGCTTTGGAAACTAAAATTGTTGCTTAAACATATACTAGGCTTAAGATTTTACTGAATGATTTAGGAAACAATGGTATTGTTCTACCTAAGGCTGAGGTTAATGCTACATTTGTGAACAGTTTACCTAGGAAATGGCTTAGCCTAAACCAGACCTTAAGAGCAAATAATGAAATCAAGAATGATACTCTGGCCCAACTGTTTGGTAGATATAGCTATGAAGAATGGCTAATTGATTCTATTTACAAGTCAGAGACTAATAGGTTTACCACCCATATCTCTGGTTCAAAAGCTCTTGTTGCTAACCATTCATTTGAGGACAACGACTATGACATATAAGAAGATACAAGAAGCAGTCAAGAATTTCTTGATGAGTTGCATGCAGAATTCCATGACAGAGCTCTTCTTGCTGATCAAAAGAGATACTACAAGAGATCAGATAGAGTCGGAGATGCCAAAGTTGAAAAATCCCAAGTGAAATGCTACACTTGTGTAAAAACTGGTCATTTCCAAAAGGACTGATGGTCAAACAAGATCTCCTCTCCAAGTTTTCCCTCTCCCAACAGCAATCATAACAGCAAAAAGAAGTTTTCTCCATCTCCTTTCAAACAAACTTCTCACTTTGACTCTGAAGGGAAGAAGGATTACAAGGTGAAGTATAAAGCACTGAAAGCTGAGCTGGTGAAACTAAATCAAAAGGCCGATGATGCAGCAAAGAAGAAAGATAACAAAAAGACTGAAAAGGGTCTTGTTGATGCCTTTTTTGATTGGGATGATGAACCTCTTACATCAAAGGATGAAGCCACCACTACCGTCTGAGCCTTTATGGTTGTCGCTGATGAGGAACCAACTGTTGGTAAAAGCGAAGCAAGATCTGGACAATGGGTAGATATGACCATGAAAAATGTACAGAGATTACTTACAATGCCTGAAGGTCCTGATAGAGACCATGTCAGTAACTACACCTTGGTTGACCTCCATTTTATGAAAGAACAAAGAAAGAATTTTTTAAACAAATTTCATAATCTTAAAACTGATTTAAATCTTTGTCAATCTGAATTAACAAATCTCAAACCATTTGTAAATCTTGCTAATCAACTTCAAAATGAAGTAAGCAAAATTTCCATTGAAAATGAATCCTTATCTGATGAAAATGCTGAACTTAGAAGGACTATTGAAAAATAGAACAAATGTCAATAAACTATGGAAGAATTGGTTGCTGAAGCCATTCCGGGGGATGTGGTTCAAGCAATAGGGGTAAGGGTAGGTTTAAAAACCATATACCATTGGCCAAAGTAAAATTTGTAACCTCAGAGGATCCCTCTTCTATATCCACCACTATGGATGAGAACGACTCTGAAGAGGAGTCAAATGTTTCCAAACCTCTTCTAGCTTTACCTAAACTCGTTGGTGCTGATCCATCTGATTCCTTACTTGGCCCAAAACCCGCCATCAAAACCTTTGGGACACCTAACCTTATCAAATCTTCTACCAGAGTTGTTGAGAAAGCACATAAAAAGGTTTTTGTGGTCAAAGAACCTGCCAAACACATTCCTCCTACTGAAGAGCTTTCACCCACCAAGAAACTTCTTCTTACCCTTATGGAAGAAGTAAAAGGTTTGAAAGAACACATCAAACCTCGGTCTGACAGTCCATCTGTTAGTTCTCTTGGTGAAGGATCCAGCAGCTCAAAGGGGAGAGCTTTGTTCAGGCCTTGCAAATATTGTGGGTTCAAAAAAATCACTTGTCTGAAAATTGTTCAAAGAAACCGAAATGTATCACATGTGAGTCCACTGAACACACCTCCAGAGAACATGAGGAGACCAGAGCTGTCCAAAGGACCAGACTTCAATTAAGATCTAAAACCCCTCACAAGTCCTCTAGTAGACCAGAGCCCAACCCAGAGACTCTCCTCAGAGTTTCAGACCATTTCCTCCTTACAAGTACTATGGTTTCTATGATCATCACTCTGATGAGTGTGAACACTATCCCGGATGTGACATCTATGGAAGTATGCATCATGAAACCAGAGACTGCAACCAAAGAGGGGGAGAAAGGAACCAAAGAAGACCTAATGTCGATGGTCAGTGACAGCATGGACCCACTGGAAAGTGGGTTCATCATCAAAACTAATTTGGTTTTATTATATATATATGCAGGAATACTTGAAGAAATCTGTTTGGTATCTGGATAGTGGGTGCTCTAAACACATGACATGGGTTAAACAATATCTGCATAGATATAAGAAGGAGTCTGGTCCCAAAGTAGTCTTTGGAGATGACTCCTCAGGGGCTACTAAGAGATATGGCTCAATGGATTGTAATGGAATCACCTTCACAAGGGTCGCTTACGTCAATGGACAGAAGCACAACTTAATCAGCATCAGTCAACTTTGTTATGCTGGTTTCAAAGTTCTGTTCACCAAGACCCAAGGAACAATCTTCAATCAAAATGATGATGTTGTTCTTATTGCACCTAGAATAAGGGATGTGTATGTTATTGACATGACATCATGTCCAGTAGGAAACAATACCTGTCTCTTTGTTAAAGCCTCTGATAGTGAAAACTGGCTCTGGCACAAGAGACTCTCTCACCTTAACTTCAGAAACATCCACAAACTGGCCAAGAATGATTTAGTAGCCGGGCTTCCCTCTCTGACCTTCAGCAAAGACAGACCATGCTCAGCCTTCGAAAAAGGGAAGCACCACAGAGCATCGTTAAAAACCAAACAATCATTCTCCATAAATAAGTGTCTCCATCTTCTTCACATGGACTTATTTGTACCAGTAAAACCTCAGTCCCTAAATCACAACAAGTACACAGTGTTCATTGTCGATGAATTCTCTAGATTCACTTGGGTATTCTTTCTTAAAAGAAAGAGTGATGCAGTTGAAAGGATAATGTCCTTCATTAGAGAAATAGAGAAATTCAATGACTGCAGAGTTAAGGCTATCAGAAGTGATAATGACACCGAATTCAAGAACCATGCCATGGAAGCCTTTTGTGATGAAAAGAAAATCTCAAAGAACTTTTCAAACTCAGGCACCCCAGAACAAAATGGTGTCGATGAAAGAAGAAACAGAACCCTCATAGAGGTTGCCAGAACTATGTTCAATGAATCAAGACTCCCAAAGCAATTTTGGGGTGAAGTTGTATACATAGCATGTTATACATAAAATAGATCCATTATTATGAAGAGACATGGCAAGACCGCTTAAGAAGTGTGTATAAGAAGAGATCCCCTGATGTAAGCTACTTCCATGTCTTTGGTTGCCCTGTTTTCATTCACAACTACAAGGATCATCTAGGAAAATTTGATGAAAATTCAGATGATGGATTCTTTCTTGGATACTCTCCCACTTCCAGAGCTTTCAGAGTGTTCAATATCCGCAGGCAAGAACTTGAATAATCCATTCATGTCACCTTTAATTAAACAGATGCTGTCATCACTCACACCAACTTAGATGCGTGTGACATTGACTTCAATGAAGTTAAATCATATCCAGAGGATGATTTCTCAATCCTCAAGGAATCATCTCAAATATGTCACCAGGATTTCCCTTATGTTCATGCATTTGATCCTCATTCAGTCTCTGATATCACTCCAGAGGTTGTTGTAGCTGAATCACATACTCCACCACCTATAGAAGAAAATGTTGATCATAACTCTCCAATCTCTCAAATAGATGAAGAGATCATGGATGAAGAAATTATCTGTGATGAACCACCAGCATACATTGAACCTGTTGTGACTCTTGAACCCACAGAGGGAGTCACCACCAAAGGAAAGTTAAGATCTATGGAAATTGCCTCAGCAAATGAATGCCTTTTTGCTGATTTTCACTCTGAAGATGAACCAAAGAACGTGGTTGCTGCCTTACTGGATGAAGGATGGTTTGTGGCCATGCAAGAAGAACTCAATCAAATTAAGAGAAACAAGGTGTGTACTCTGGTAAGAGCTCCACCTGGAAAGCAAGTGGTTGGAACCAAATGGGTCTATAGAAACAAAAAGGGATGAAGCTGACATGATTGTTAAAAACAAGGCTAGGCTGGTGGTGCTGGGTTACAATCAATCAAAGGGTATTGATTATAATGAAGCTTTTTCACCAGTGGCCAGATTAGAAGCTATCAGAATCTTCCTAGCCTATGCAGCTTATATGGGTTTCATGGTATACTAGATGGATGTAAAGAGTTTCTTTCTTAATGGGAAACTTGCAGAGGAGGTATATGTCAAACAACCCCCAGGGTTTGAGAACAGTGACTATCCTAACCACGTCTGTAGACTTTACAAAGCATTCTATGGGCTGAAACAAGCACCTAGAGCCTGGTATGAAACTCTGTCAAAATTTCTACTTGAAAATAAGTTTGTCAAAGGTACTATTGACCAAACCTTGTTCTCTTATAGGTCCAAGGGTGATGTCATTATAGTATAGATTTATGTGGATAATATAATTTTTGGTTCAACCAACATTACCTTGAGCAAGCAATTTGCCAAACTTATAACAAAAAAGTATGAAATGAGCATGATGGGGGAACTAACCTTTTTCTTGGGTTTTCAAATCAAACAAAATTCAAAAGGAATTTCCATTTGTCAAGAAAAATATGTTAGAGACTTGCTCAAGAAGTATGATATGTTTGATTGTGCATAAGTGAAATGCCTCATGCTTCCTCCCAACAACTTGGGAGCTGATGACTCAGGGGTCTCTGTTAATGAGACCTTATACAGAGGCATGATAGGGTCAGTGATGTATCTCACAGGAAGCAGAACAAATATCCAATTCTCCACGTGTCTTTGTGCTAGGTACCAAGCTAACCCCAAGGAATCCCACCTTGTGGCAGTAAAAAAAATTCAGGTACTTAAAAGGATCTCCCTCTCTGGGTCTCTGGTATCCAAATGGATCAGGCTTCGACCTTAAAGCCTACTCAGACTCATACTATGCTGGGCGCTGCCTTGAGAGGAGAAGCACCTCTAGGAGTTGTCAAATCATTGGTGGAAATTTAGTATGCTGGAGTGCTAAGAAGCAAAACTCTGTGGCCATGTCATCAACTCAATTTGAATATGTCGTTGTTGTTGGTTGCTGTGCACCAGTTCTCTGGATGAAAACTCAATTGGCTGATTATGGGATCAACTATGAAGAGGTTCCCATATTCTGTGACAACACAAGTGCTATAGCCATCTCAAATAATCTGTTACTTCATTCCAGAACCAAACATATTGACATCAGGTATCACTTTATCAGAGACCATATTTTAAAAGGAGATATTGAGCTTCATTTTATACCCACTGAATACCAGCTCGCTGATATTTTCACCAAGCCTCTGGCTGAGCCAAGTTTCAATAGGTTGGTCGATGAGCTGGGTATGCTCAATATTGGGAAATAAGTCTGATAGGTGATCCCTGTCTCTGGGAATTGAATGTAACGAGGTAGTTACATTCCAATCGAATTTAATATATTCTTGTATTTAATTCAAATGATTGCTTTTCAATGCCAACAACTTTTCCGCTTTCCAAGGGGACAAAGATCACATGAAGGGCCAAGGGGTCCCACGTTTTTTCTCAAAAGGTAACTTTGGCATTAAATGCATTAATAGGAAAACGAAAAAACCTTTTATTACCCCTTGACTCATCTTTTCTTTTATCACTCTCATTATCACACACTTACTCTTCATCTCTCTCAAAACCTCCAAACCTTCATTCGTTCATCAATGGAGTCTTCATCAGCAAACCAATCGTTTACGTCTTAGCTGCATCCAGCGTCGATTTCGGCATACACGATGGGAAGATTGCTCTCAACAACTGCATTGCGCTCCTCGAACACAACAACCCTCTCTACACTCCTTTTTTGAGCTTCCTGAAGAACTCCACCATTGCTGAAGCTATTACTAAGACTCCTTCAACATGCTATTCCCAATACCTAAAGGAGTTTTGGTTCTCGGCCGTAGTAGACCAAACCTCTTCTAACATCACCTTTAACCTTTCCACCCATCCACAACCTCTCACTTTTGATTTCAATGACTTTGCTAGAGTCATTGGATTGGCTGTCAATGATTACATAAGCTCTATGCCCAACAGTTCTACTATGAAGAAAGCTATGGCCACCCTAAAGCCCAATGACGATGACAACAAATCCTTCACATCCGCTGCTTTCCAAAACAAATCGCTGATCAAGGTTAACTACTTCTCACCTATATGGAAAACCCTGATGTTGTACATTGTTATGTGTTTGGGAGGGAATCAGGGATCACATGACCAACTGAATGGTTCACAACTGGCGATTGCCACAACCTTATCTGGGGATTGGACATAGGGATTACTCACATCCTCTACTCAGATCTCATTGCTAAGTTGGAGAACAAAGGGAAGAAGCATCGTCTACCCACCATCTGTTACACCAGATATCTCTCTCTCATCATAGAGGATATCCTAGGAGAGCATTATGACAATGAAGAACTCTGCTCCTTCTCTCCTTTCCACATCACCGCTGCTTCACTCAAGACACCTGCTGAGGATGAGGTACCAATCACATAACATATGATGAAAGTAGCTGGCCTGCTCACCGCTGACGATCCCTTGATCCCTCAAACCGAGTTGAATGCTGAAGGACTACTAACAAGTGTTGATCCTGAAATTAGATCGATTTAGCTTTATGTATACGAGATTAGATCAAGTTATACACTTAGAGAAACCTTTGTATATGTATATGATAATCTAAGTGTTATGCGGAATTAACACTTAAACAAGAACACACAAGATGTAAACAAACTTTCACTTGATTAAATGATAACAAACTTGCTTACAATGAAAGTGTTTAACGTATAAAAACTTATATTGAACAATAACCTAAAGGTCTTCTTTTATAGACATAAGAAGCCTTGTACAAGAGTCTACGTATCAACTATTCTAGGTAAAGATAATTATAGAAAATACAATGTTGAACTTATCCTTACTAGAAACAAACTAGAAACAATATACGCGTAGACTAAATCTTTCCATCAGTGCTTGTCTTCAATATATCAACGCTTGACTTCTTCTTGTCAATGCTTGATCTTGCAGCATTTGTTTTCTTCCTATCAACGCTTGTTTTACTCTTGTCAGTGCTCAAGTAGACTGGCTATATTTTATTCCCAACAATCCTCCCCTAAACTTGACATTTACTCTAATAATCAAGTTTCTGAATAAACATTAAGAACTAGGAGGAATCTTACAAACTTTCTCATATTGGTAATAAATATGTCTGATCAAATCTTTGGCCACGTCACTTGAATAATCAATTTCCAGCTATGTAGTCTTCATCTTCTCCAAGACTTCCTTGGACATGGAATACTGAGCATCTACAAGAAGATACTCAGCAAACTTTGTAGAACTCAAGTAGTATACACCAGCAGCTGAATACAAACGCCATTGAAGACCACTGAGGTCATCTTCAAGATCCTTCCAAATAGCAGGATCTTCATCTCTTGGTCCACACATTCTCTTGAATGTTGACCACAGTTTTATTGCATTGACTGAAGTGGGAGCTTCAGTCTCATACTTGGCCTCTAACAACCTCCATAGGTCTACCAAGTATTCTCTATCAAAACTTGCAAACAAAGATATAAGAGTGGTAAAAGTGTGAACCTCTTTGCCATACCTGCCAATCTTCCAAAACCCACATTCATCTTCTTCATAGCTTATAATAGGGTTTCTGGAATCAAGTGGTAACACTAGTACCATATATGAAGCTTCCAATTATGAACGCTTGAGGCTCCTTCTTATAACAGCTTCACTTGGATTCAACCTATCCATATCTTTGGGAAACTCAAGAGGGACTCCCTTCTTCACAGTTCTGGGAACAATCATTGCCTTCTTAAGCTCCATTTCTTCTGCAAGTTCTTCTTTTCTTTCATCAGAAAGAAGTCTTAGAGTGTTTTCTTCATGCACTCTTACCCAAATGGGATAAGCTTTGAACTCCAACTCTTCAAATGTCAAAGCAATCAATTTCTTATAAGTCCATCCTGTTCCATGACATCTGAGTAGCATGTAGTACAACTCCCTTCTATCCCTTCTCAACATTGAGAGAACATTGCTAGCTCTGTGTCTCAGAATTATCTTGCAGTCCTTTTGTACTCTTAGAAGAATCTCCAAACCCCATATATGGTCTGAAATAGTCAAATGTGGATTCTCCATACACCTATCTTCCCAAGCATGGTACATCTGAACAACTTCTGGCATATCAAAATCAACTTGCAATTTTAACTCATTCAGCTTCTCTTTTGCCAGCTCATCACCATACTTAAGTCTTTCTGGTTGTTCTATGATCATTACACTTGAGTCTGAACTAGCTTCATCATTTCCTTCTTGCTCTTCTGAAGTGACAACAAAAGGTGATTCACCCACCTTCTTTATTTCTTGTTCCACAATTTGTGCAGCCAACCTTCTATCAAACTCAATCTGTGCTGCATTCTTTGGAACATCTACTTCTACCATAATACCCTTACCCTTATCTAATCGATCCAAGGTGGGTAAGGAAGATGGTAATACTTGTGAAGAAACATCTTTGATGATGGATGATGACTGGAATACATAAACCTCATTTGCAGGTCTGTCAACGCTCAATTTTGCTTTGTCAGCGCCCAAGATACTCATGTCAGCGTTCAAATCTTGCTTGTCAACGCCCAAATTCCCTGTCTCAGCGCCTCTTGTAATTTCCTCCAACATAGCTGTAAAAGACACATTTAAGTTTGTAGGAGTGACTAGAGACGTATCAAAACCTGGTTGTTTCTTCAAACTAGTTAGGGCCTCAGCAACACCCAAAGATTCACCATCATGTGAGCCCTTATCACTCACATTTATCTGTTCATCCTCCCCTTTGGAAGATTCCTCCATCCCACGCCTTGTGCTAGCATTCTCAAAGATAACAATCTTCTCCCTCAATTGCTTGAGTTCAAGGCCTTGTGTACTGACAACTTGTACCAAGTCTGCATTTTGCTTTTGCAAGCTAATGCAGACTGCCGTCAATTCCATCAATGTCATTGGTTCCAATCTGCCCTCCTTTAAAATGGGTTTTTGACCTCCCAAGTTAGACTCATTGGGCATGGATGAGGTCTTAATGATGGTAGGACTGTCTTGGCCAGCTTCTAAGCCAGAACCAATAGTCCCAGCCTCATCCAAAGCACCAACCACACTTGTGGTGGTGGTTCTCTCTGCTACATGGCTAGGACCACTAGAGGAGAACACTCCAGTAGTCCTTTGGCGTTTTTGCAACCTATATTGTGTTGGGGGAGAAGATGATGTTGATTGGGTGGATGTGGGTTGATTAAGGGGTGTTTGGGACTGTGAAGGATTGGTGTCAACGTTTGGAATAGGCATGTAAACGCCAACATTTAAAGTGTCAGCGTTGAAGGGTTCTTGGTCAATTTTCATGTGTTGTGGTGAAGGTAAAGGTTCAGGTATTGGGTCAAGTTGGGGTTGTGGGTCTGGTTGGGGTTGTGCTGCTTCAATGACAGCAATCATAGCTGGGGTGAGGGGTAAGTTACGATGTGGGGGTGAGTTCATCTTTGTAAAAATTGTTTTCTTTTGCACAGGGATCTCATAAAAATCATCATGATCCCTTGTGTAGTAACTTTGGACATCAAAAACCATTTGTAAAAATCTGGGATAAGCTAAAGTCATTTTGTTCCCTTTATTTTTACACATGCCCTCAAAAATCATTTTGGTATAATTAAACTTTTGCCCAGTAGCAATGCACACAATAACACTAGCAATAGATCTATTGATCTCATTGTGTGCAGTACACTTGGGACTCAAACATTGCAAGAGGACATGTATTAGGTACTTCCAGGCTGGGGGAAACTCCTGTTTATGATATTTGTTTAAAGTTCCCTCATCAGGGAAAGGATAACCCAAAGCCCTTAGTCCTTGTTCTATTTCATTAATGGGGAGGATGGTTATACCATCAACATCATCAAGATGCAAAGCTTGGCGAACCAAAGCTTCAGTAACCACCCATGTGCACCCATGAACAATAGATGATAATGTAGTCACTCTATTAATTGTTGAGGAACTAACATTGTTCCAAAACTGCTTAATATGTGTGACAGGAATGAGTGGAGCATGAGAAAGAGCATACCTAATGGGGAATGCATTCAAATACGCCACCATTTGTGTATATTGGGGAAACAGAGTGTCATCAGCGTCCAGATATGCTACCATGTTGTGTTAACTCCTGAATCCCAATTCCAAATCACTTGGTTTAAATTTTGGTGCCATTGTCGAAAGTTGTTTGAATGATTGATAAAGATGAAGTATAAGAGAAAATATTGTTAGACAAGAATGATAGGTACCCTGTTTAAAATAGGAGCCAAATATATAGGAGAGAAAAATGCATGTGATTGGTCAAAAATTAGGCAACTATTTTCAAAATACAATCATGAAAATATTGAAAAGAAATAATTTTATCTCATGCATTAATTGAAAGTTATCTACTCCCAAAATTACGGCCCAAAAATTCGTCAAAAGTAACAACTGGGCGGGTCCCATTGGGTGTCAACGGTCAAAAATAACCCATCAACGCCCAACGGCTATATTCTTGTCAACGTTTGCCAAAGCCATGTCAGCGTCTAAATTGGTCACAACAATGCTTGGAAAAATACTTGTCAGCGTTCAAAAATAAAAATTTATAAAAATGAAAAATGACCTTAACAAAGTAATTTATCCTAGAGAAGATAACCTATATGTTGATAATTATTATAGGGCGGCAAGCACTGTCCAGTTATGCACACTTGCTTATGCAAGATAGACATAACAGTCCTCTAGTGTCCCTTGCTAACCAAAACTCTTAACAACTAAGTTACCTTATAAAATTCCTTGTTACTCCCAGGTAAAACCCATGATAAAATCATTCCCAAGTCTCCCAACAAACCACAAACAATTCTAGGCCAAAAATGTCTTGGCAGCATGCATAGTATATCAACTTTGCATGCTAAAGTGCCTCATGATTTAGTAAAATAACTCATACTCACATGTGGACACAATCTAGAATTGTGATAAGAGTATCATAAGGATACACAAAAGTCCTAAAGGTTCCTAAAACCTCCCCTTAAACGGTGATACAAAAATTGCCAAAAATATGCATGAACATAAAAAAAATTTATGTCAAGATAGGAATAGAAAATTCCAACCATCATCCATAAATAAAAACATGCTAAAATGAATCTCCAATGATCCATAAGCAACTCTGTATCCAATGGTATAATGCTAACACCACCTGCACATTTAGATGAAAACCACAAAACTAACATTGCTGCTGTCAACGCCCCGATAACACTTGTCAGCGTTAAGGAAACATTTGTCAGCGTTAGACAAATATATTGCTGACAACGTCACAATAACACTTATCAGCGTTAAAGCAACCTTTGTCAGTGTTAGAAAAATATAGTGGAAAATCTAAATCCTCAAAAAGACCAATAATAATGCATTATCCTGTACATACTTTTACAAAAAGACCCCAAAACACATATTATGTGAGATTGATCATTCCAATACTTGTTACCAAGTATTGAAATCTTCCAGGATCAAAAGGTTTAGTTAGTAAATCTGACACATTTTCCTCTGTGTCAACCCTATCTGGTTGTATTAAACCCTTTTCAAAACAATCTCTTGGTGTCTAATTTCTATGTGTTTTGTTTTAGAATGATGTACATGATTCTTAATAATGCATAGAGTGTTGTTATTGTCAACAAATATCTTAGTATGCATGAAATTATACCCATAATCCAACAGCTGGTTCTGAATCCATAAAACTTGTCCACAACAAGCAGCTGCAGCTACATACTCTGCTTCAGTTGTAGAATTGGCCACCACTGTTTGTTTCTTGCATTGCCAAGATATCAACCTGCTCCCAAGAAACTGACATCCACCAGTTGGGGATTTTCTATCAAACTTATCACCTCCATAGTCACTGTCTGAATATGCAATAAGCTCCAAAGGTGAATCTTTTGGGTACCACAAGCCAAGACTGGGATAACATCTTAGGTACCTAAAGATTCTCTTGACAGCATAAAGGTGACATTCTTTAGGAGTCACTTGAGGGCATGCACATGCACACACAGCAAACATGATGTCAGGTCTGAAGGCTGTGAGATACATCAATGAACCAATCATTGATCTATAATGCCTGACATCCACATCCTTTCCATCTCCAATATTTCCCCAAGGGTGTTCTCTATCCATAGGAGTAGTAGCCCTCTTTTCATGTGGAGAAAAGCCAAACTTCTTCAAGATCTCTGCCACATACTTATCCTGGGAGATGAAGATACCATCTTCTTTCTGCTGAACTTGTAACCCTAGAAAGAAGTTCATCTCCCCCATTGCACTCATCTTAGATTTGTCTGTCATAAGCTTGGAGAAATCCTCACTCATCTTTGGATTAGTAGAGCAAAAAATGATATCATCAACATAAACCTGAACAAGCAAAACATCCTTACCAGCCTTCTTGGTAAATAATGTCTGGTCTATGGTGCCCCTCTTGAATCCATTTTCCACCAAATAAGTGGACAATGTACCATACCATGCTCTTGGGGCTTGATGAAGTCCCTACATAGCCTTCTTGACTCTATACACCTTGTCTGGATTCTCTGGATCTTCAAAACCAGGAGGCTGCATCACATACACCTCTGAGTAATAAAATCAGTTAAAGTATCAGCAGTATCACTCTTCATAGCTAAGAAGAAAGTCCAAGTAAACCTAGAAAAGTCATCTGTGATGACAAAGCAGTATGATTTACCATTTAAACTCTCTATATTAGTTGGACCAAATAGATCCATATGTAGCAAGTGAAGTGGTCTAGTACTAGAGTGCACCTGTTTAGACTTGAATGAGACCTTGTGTTGCTTGCCTTTAAGACATGCAACACAAGAGTGGTCATTATGGAAAGCCTTTTCAAGCAAGCCATCAACCAAGCCAAGTCTCACAAGCCTGTTTATATTATTAAAGTTTATGTGCCCTAGTCTCCTATGCCATAGATTACTCTTATCTACTGAGGCTTTAGCATAAAAACATGACATATTGTTATTCATCCTAATCCCATTCAGATTCACATCATATATGTCTTTATGTCTAGGTGTTCTATAGTCAATATATTTCTCATCTGGGATTTTATAATCCTTGCTTAACACCAAGCATTCAGTATCAGTAAACAGAACTTTATTTTTGTTATCACAAACTTGTGATACACTAAAAAGATTGTAATCAAGTTCCTTTACCAGAAACACGTTTTCAAAACGCAAGTTCTTGGTGAGAAGTGTTCCTTTGCCTGTGATAGTTCCATATCCGCCTCCAAAGTAAACCTTATCACCATCCTTAATGGGAGTGAAGTTAGTTAAATAATCTTCCTTCCCTGTCATGTGCCTTGAGCATCCACTGTCCCAATATCCATAATCATTGACCTGTTTTTGAATGCCCTGCACATAAAGAAAACAAGTTAGTTTTCTTTGGGAACCCAAGCCTTACCAGACTTGGATTCATCTGGTTGCGCAACAAGATTAGACTTAGTTCTCATAACAACCCCTTGTTCATCCCTCTTTGGATGAAATACCCAGTTAACCCCAATAGGTTTTGTAATGACCTTTGAAATGTAATTAAATCTGTTGCAGGTCATAGAAATCCCATTATCATTAGGGTTTTGATCTTTCGTAGGTCTCCATGTCAAGATTGAAGAAGCTTTAGACCCCTTACCCTGTGGTTGCAAATATTTAGGTCTGGTCACGTTTCTGTTAGCGTTGGATTTGCTCTTGTCAACGCTGAAATTACCCTTGTCAGCGTTGAACCTAGGGTTTGCTACAGAAACCCATTGCCTATTAGACCAAGTATTGGTCTTTTGAAATGGTCTTTGTCCATGAGTGTTAGACCCTCTAGTGAAGAAAGGGGCTGGTCTAACAACTTGTGGACTTTGCTGCACACAAGGTTTGGGTCTGACAACGTTTGACTTTTTAACAGCGTTGAGCTTGGAAGCATTGACACACTTATATGCTAAATGTGAAAAGCTACCACAAGTGTAACAGGCTTTTCTAGACACAGACCTAGGTCTAGAAGAGAAGAAGCCTGTTCCATCATTACTAACTTGGCTTTTAGGTGACCTAGTATTCCTATACATTTCTGCATACTTGATGCTAGGTTTTCTAATAGTGTTTGAACCAAGGTCAACAGTCTTACCAGTGATTGGGTTTGTTACCTTAATAGGAGTTGACTCATTAGGACTTCCACATAACAAGCCACCCTTAACAAATAAGGTAGGGTTGGCTTTCTTCCATTCATTTAAGTCAGTCAACTTTTGTTGATACTCTTCAATTGGGGTAATGACTCTTGGTGGAGGAATAAATTCCTCCTCTTGGAGTTCTGGTAGACCAGTCCAAGATAGGTCCTTTCTTTGGACACCATAGAAGTCACCAGCTAGTGGTGGAACCACAATATAGTCTTTCATCCCAATCCCAATCATGTCCTTAGGATCCCTTTGTTTATTGACACATTCTCCTAGGGTTTGTGTGGCCTTATCAAATCTCTGAATTTTAAGGCCAACATTATCCTTATTCTTAATGGCCTCGTCTAACTTAGCCTGTAACTCACCATTAACCCTTTCCATGATGCTCTTAACATCATTACTTGCATTTAACTCATGTTTTAAGATGTTTATTTTATCTTTTAAGTCAAATTCCATTTTCTTGTATTCAGAAACTGTCTTCTCAGTTTGAGTGAGAGCTAGTTGATAATTAGACAGTTTGCATCTCTCAGTAATCACATCATCTAATAATCTTAACACCTCTTTGTTAAGTTTCTCAGTATTTAACCTACAACCCTTACTACAAAAAGCATCATCGTATACCTCATTATCGGATGAAGAGGAGGAGTGTGCCATGAGAGCATATTGAACATGCTCTTCTTCTTCTATTTCAGCAACCAAAGCTTTATCCTCTTCCCCATCCTTATCCAAATAGCTCCAATCCCATCCCATACCATCAATTTCTTGCACTGCAACCATGGCCTTAGGATCCTGAGCCTTAACAATCTGGCTTGAGGGTTTGCCAACATCAGATCTTCTAGGAGATATGCTTTCCCTCATGAAGTTCCCCATACGATGACAATTGTAGCATTCAACCTTGGATTTATCAAATCCAGCAGTGTCCTTTGCATTAAAGGTCGTCTTCTTCTTAAACCTTCTATTCCACCTGTTTGCTCTTATACTAGCAAGAGCCATGTTCCACTTAATATCCATCTCCTCCAAGTGCTCATCACTTATTTGCTCAAGGTCCTCATATGTAATCATTGAACCATTGGGCAAAGAAGCAATGTAAGCACATACAGTATCCAAATCCAAACCAGCATGTTTAACTCTTGGTGAGTCACTTTTGTATGTGTCAGCGTCTGAGTATGAGGCGTTGACAGGACATGTTCCAGCGTTGACACATGTTGATCCAGTAACTGGGTGCATGTAAGAGTCCTTTTGATCAAATTGGCCTTCACTGTGAGAAGAAGGCCATGTTACTATTGGTAGACTTACTTCCATGCTCCAAAAGAGTTTCATTCTCTAACAGCCTTAGTTTGTTGTAGATATCATCAAAAGTAGAACTTTTGTGAGTGTTGTTGGCAAGTATAGATCTTGCCTCAATCTTCCACGCATCACCAAGACTTTTAATAAAAGTGGCATTAATGTCAGCATCACCAAGTTGTGTCCCCATGAAGGAAAACTTGCTTGTAATGTCAAGCAGTTTGCTTCTCACACTGCTAAGCTTCTCATTAGGTTGAGCCTTGAAAACAGCATAATCATGCATGAGTTGCTTCTTCTTTTCTTCCATAGTATCTTTATTGCCACCATATGCTACTTCAAGAGCTGCCCAAAGGTTATTTGCAGAATCATAACCTCTGTATTTATGCTTGTTCTCTTGTCCCAAAGAGAGTTTCAGAATGTTTAGGGTTTTCATATCAACCCTTCTCTTTGCTATGTCTTCAGCAGACACAGCTCTACCATCACCAGATTTTCTTTCTTATCTGCTTCTGGACATCCAGCAACAGCAGTTCTTGTAGCAATAGCAGCAACAACCTTCTCAGCTTTGTTGTATGTGTTTCCATATTCAATTATCTCCCAGAGAGTGTAGTCATAGATCCCCAGATATTGCTCAAAGTTGAATTTCCACAATTCAAAGTTGGTTGCATCAAGCATGGGAATCTTGGTGTTTGGTAAAGGTGAGGAGGAA
Source organism: Glebionis coronaria (assembly GCA_025667525.1). Lineage (NCBI taxonomy): Eukaryota > Viridiplantae > Streptophyta > Magnoliopsida > Asterales > Asteraceae > Glebionis > Glebionis coronaria. Next base: position 180,308,012 of record CM046874.1, read on the forward strand.
TAAGTTATTTCTGGATTTGACATGATGTTTTTAGGGTTTTGTGAAAATTAGGGTTTTGGTGATTTTACGGTTCTTATGTTATTTAAGATCAAAAGTTCCTCCACAAGCTCTGATACCACTTGTTGATCCCAAACTTAGATCGATTTAGCTTTATGTATGCGAGATTAGATCAAGTTATACACTTAGAGAAACCTTTGTATATGTATATGATAATCTAAGTGTTATGTGGAATTAACACTTAAACAAGAACACACAAGATGTAAACAAACTTTCACTTGATTAAATGATAACAAACTTGCTTACAATGAAAGTGTTTAACGTATGAAAACTTATATTGAACAATAACATAAAGGTCTTCTTTTATAGACATAAGAAACCTTGTACAAGAGTCTACGTATCAACTATTATAGGTAAAGATAATTATAGAAAACATAATGTTGAACTTATCCTTACTAGAAACAAACTAGAAACAATATACGCGTAGACTAAATCTTTCCATCAGTGCTTTTCTTCAATGTATCAACGCTTGACTTCTTCTTGTCAACGCTTGATCTGTCAGCGTTTGTTTTCTTCCTATCAACGCTTGTTTTACTCTTGTCAGCGCTCAAGTAGACTGGCTATATTTTATTCCCAACAATAAGTCTATGTCCAAGACCTCTGTGTAGTCTTCTTCTCGGACCAAGGTGCTTAAGGAAAAGAAGAAGAAGAGGAAAGGAATCCCACTTTCCTCTAAAGCCCCTTCTGTTAATCCTCCCAAGAAGATAAAGATCAAGAAGGTCTCATCCCCTACTCTAGTGGATGAGGAAAGAGAGCCTGCTGCTGAAAAACAACCAGCGTCTAAAGTCTCCCTGTCAAACGAGACGAATAAGAACCCTCTCAACACTGATATCACTCAAGTATTGGTTTGCCCTTATTTTTTTTCTTTTGGAGGTTTACAAGCAATCACTCTCAAAAGTCTGTAGGAGGGAGTGATGAAGTTTTAAGTTTGCCTGAACCCATAGAGTGTCTGTGTCAGCACCTAGATCTTATAAGACCTATGTACACTTTGTCTTTGCACAAGGAAATGATTCACTTGTGCTCTTAACGTACATAATGATCCTTCACCCTCTGGACTGTGCTCTGGTACATAACAACTTGAGAACATTATAGGTCCCGATCCAGAGTCTCTGAAAATCACTCAGTCTCTGGGTCCCCTCATAATTAAAAGAGTCCCAAAGAATTTATTCTTTTGGGGAGTCTGTATAATCACCCCCAGTCTTCCTAGGGGCAACGATAAAAGGCGACCTTTACCCTCATATCATTCACACTTAAAAGAGTCCCAAGGAGCAATCCTTCAGGGGGAGCTGGATAATCACACCTAATATCCTAGGGACAGAGAAAGGCGACCATTCCCATATCATGTCTCACAATTAAAAGAGTCCCAAGGAGCAATCCTTTAGGGTAGCTGGATATTCACACCCAGCTATCCTAGGGGCAGGGAACGATGACCATTCCCCATATAAAGTTTCACAATCAAAAGAGTCCCAATGATTAATCCTTAAGGAGGAGCTAGATAATCACACCCAGCTATCCTAGGGGCAGCGAATGGCGACCCTTATCCATATCTTACTCACAAATAAAAGAGTCCCAAGGAGAAATACTTAGGGGGCTGGATAATCACACCCAGCTTTCCTAGGGGCAGCGAATGGCGATCCTTCACCTTACTATAAATTCAGCAACTGTGTACTAATGACTTTCATAACAGGGCTTTAACCTTCATGAGGAACATCTAAATGATGATCCATTTTATTATGGTGGTGATGACAACGCCGAAGCCTCCACCATTGATCTCTCTACCGTCTCTGATATTGAATCCATGTCATATGATGAAGTTTTTATCATTAAATATGATCTCAACCACTCAGGATTTGAAGACATGCATGCTGATGATGATCAAGTATCATCTAATAAGGTGAAGCCCATTCCATCCCCAACCATGATCTGTGTTCAAGAACTTGCTGCTAAGCAGTTATGGGAACATCGGCCCATTCCCCCGACCACAGTTCCATTCCCCACAATGCCAAATGTCATGAAGCTGGGGGCAAGGAAACACTGGGACCACTTTCAAAAACTAAAGCCCATCCTTGTTCCACGGATGAAGAATGTACAATAATTTTGTGCTGAGGAATTATGGATTAAGAGAGGAGACATCAGCATCACAGAGCCCATTATCACCAATGATGTCCTCCTCTCTGAGATTAAAAGTCTCACAAATGCTACTGAGGAGCTGACCACAAACTTAGAGACTTCCTTGACTTCCTCCATGGAATCCTCTCTCAAATCCTTGCTTCCATAATTACTTGGAACTGCTATCTACCAGAATTCATAAATCAAAGTCTTCTGCAATACATGCCCTCTGTCCTCACAACAGCTGTCAAAGCCAATGTTGCTGCTATTGCAAAGGCTTCTGAACCATTAAGGCGCCTCCTTTAAGAGCTCCTTAAAGAAGAGCTCAAAGCAATCTACATCTCTCTTCATCAGGAATTTTTCAAGTTCAGCAAGGCAGGATCAGGCACAACCACCTCTAGCGTTGTGCCTAAGGGGGAGAATTTTGCCACTTCTTCCTCTGATGATGATCAAGATGCTCTGGCTAAGGGGTAGCACCCACTCAAACAACCAAAACCCACAACTCAACCAAAGATAACTGTCATCCCCACACCAACTCCTATCAGATCCTTCAAACCCACAACAAAAACCACAAGGGATAAGGGCAAACACATAGCCACTGATGAACCTGTCATAACATTGCAATCCCTACAAAAAGAAGGAGGATCCACTGACAAGGTCTCTGACCTTAACAAGTTTATGAGTGCTAACGAGCCGCCAATGACTCCAGAGCAAGCCAAAGCCCAAATGATTGAACAAAAAAGGCTTGCTGATATAAAGGCTGCTGAGCTCAAAAGCAAATAAGCTCTGAAGAAAATCCTTTCACCCTCTGCTAAAGAAGCTCAACTAGACAAGCTTAAAGAACTTGAGACTAAGAGAAATAATCTTCAAGTTGAAAATGATAAGATTGTGAACCATAGAGCTGAACCAAGGGTCATCACCAAATATAGATGTTTCACTGAAAAGGATAAAAGAGTGGTGATGACCCTATACAGAAACAACGAGCTAGTCAACTATAAGGTCAGCGGTGACTTTAAGCTCAGAAATCTGGGTCTCTCAGAGTGGTTAGAACTGTTGTCTCTTGCCCAAAAGAAATCTAGGCCTGGTGCAGCCCATATGATGAAGAACATACAAGCTAATATCAACTAAGTAAGAGACACGGCAAAGAAGTTGAAACTTCCATTGCCCCCTCAGATATCACAATAACAACCACAAGGCCAAAGAAAGAGAAAGAACCCAATGGGACCCCTCATTGAAAGGTTGGTTACTGAAGATGTGATAGTAGATGGGATGTACAAAAATCTGGTGCTTCCCTAAGAAATCTCTAAGCCAATCAATGGTTAAGCATACACTAAACCAGAGAAAGGCATGGCCTTCATGAACAGAAACTATGACTACGACTTCCAGAGGGAAAATGAACTAAAACTTGCTTCAACAGTCCAGCTGATCAGACTCAAACAATGCCTATTGAGGAATTGCAAGTATGCAGATGACTTTGAGTATGAGATTGAGTTGATCATCAACTCAAGAGCAGACAAGGTGGAAGCTCAGAGAATCTGTGACCAGAACCTGGACCAATAAAGAACTTGTAATTTTATTTTCTTTTCACCTTTGGGTATTTATGTAATAGGTTTAGGTTCTTTATGTTTAATAAAACTCTGAGGTATGTTTGTTAAATTATGTGTAAGAAGAAGTTGTGTACTCACTTACAGTAATTTCAGACTTAATATAATTTATAAACAAATATGGGGAGATTGTTGGGGCAATGAAAGTTTTAACTATGGCCCAGTCTAGATTTGTTTAAATTAGACTAAGTGTTACGAGTCGCTGTGAAGACCAGCGACAGAGACCAGACCAGCGGATGACAAAGCCTCAGCTGGCACAGCAAGAACATTCAAGTCAAAGACAATGTCATAGAAGTAGAAGATTATCTGAAGTCATACTCACCAGCAGTTATGGACAAGCTGGGATGTAGAAGGAATGTACTGGTGTTAAAGGATCTCTAAGATGACAATACTCAGAGATCACTTACAACCCTATGATGACTAAGCAAGCAGATACTTGCCTTACCTTTTATAGTTTAGGCGGAAGAATCTCCAAAGTATTTTGGGCGGGACAAAATAGGAGATTCAAGATAAAGCCTAGTACGACCTAGTGGGAAAAAAGTGAATAATTGGCAGAACTGTTCACCTAAAGTGGTTTAAAGGTATGTCTTGATATAGACATGCACTTAATACGTTGTACTCTTCCACTTAGAAGATGACACGTATCAACTCCTTCCACTAAGGAAGCAACCTCGTACCACTATAAAAGGGGGGAGAAAGAGGAGAAACTCAACCCTTGTGCTTGGATAATTTATCTAAGTTTCTTTCTCCCATTAGAACTTCTTAGTCCTCAGATGTCTACCAAAGACTCTAAGGTTCTCTCGTAAACTTGAGTCTCGAATCAAGTTTACTTGTTTTAGGGTTCATTTCTTATTGTCACTCAACGAGTGTATTCATAGCACTTTGTAATACTTTATTTATAAAATACTAATAAAGCATTACTCGTTTGAAAAGTATTTCGTTGTATGTTATCTTGTATACGAGACATTGTTTCAACAATTCTTATATTTTGGGACTTTTAGATTTAAGTTTATTTATATATAAAAATTTTCAAAGATATGGAGGACTCATCCTCACCCTCCGTCTCCCTATCAAAGAATTAAGATTAAATCCACAATTTACACTGAAGGGTATTTTCGTTATTTCACACGTGCACTTTATAAGTTTTTTTCTTTAACAAAATCTTATTATTCACTCACATAGACCGTGTTTTTGGTTTCTCTCTCTACACCAAAATCTAATTCAATCATGTATAACACATCTAATCTCTACACCTGATTGATCTAATTTCAGACGGAGATCCATGGATCAGAACAAATCTAATCGATCAATCGATTGATATAACATGTTTAGCTTTTTTAAGCTTATATAAGCTTATTTGTCAGCTATTAAATATGATTTATTAAGTTAGTGCTTATTTTTTAGCTTTTGAGAGTCTTATTTAATCATTCCACACACGATCTAGCATAAAAGTTTTTAGTAAGCTTGTTACTTATCCACTGATTTTTCATGTAGATTGAATTCTTTTCGAATTTGAAGGATTATTTGTTGAGTCGTTATGCCATTTCTTTAATGATGAGATCCCATGATATGTGTTTCTCTTTTACTTTATGAGTAGAGCAGCGTATTTTTGTTAGTGTGTAGCATTGAATTAGCTTATGAGTAGAGCAACGTATTTGTATGTTAGCAATTTATCAAGTTTAATAAATATGAAAGTGGTGAATAGCTTATTTTGCTGTGAAGATGTATTATTCAACATTTTTATGTTGTGAACAACTTATTATTTAGCATTTGATTTTAATTAAGTTGCTCATGTAAGCTACATTAAGGTTAATGTATCATATATGATACCTCATTTATCATACATGATAGTTACATGATATTTGATATATGGTAGGTATATCATATATGATATATAAGCTATCATATATGATGTATATAACAAACTAGAAGGAAAAACAGACTTTATGACTAATTTATATAGAGTCTCTTTAAGCTCTTCATATTTGTCTTTTATCATATATGATATTCTGCATGAATTTTTGCACTTTTGACCTATGGTATATAGATTTGCCACAGAACTCAAAAGTGACTATGTCTGGTTATTGTGAGTGCAATGTGGCTTAAAGTTGAGAATCAAATATGTTTGATAGAGCTCAATACCATAATAGAAAAGGCTCATACGTTTTCATATTTTCTGGTAATAAATCATTTTCTGATAAATTGGTGCCTAATTTTTTCTTTCCTCTCTTTTATAATTGCAGATTGTACGGACATAACAATGAGTTGATAGGGATGTTGTAATTTCTCGGTTCTAGGGTATTGATCATAACAAGAGGACGTGCACGAGTATGTTTAAGGATCAAGATGATGTCGTCATCTAGGATGAAGTTGATCAAGAAAAAGTAGGTTTGGTTAAAAATGGAGAAGAGTTGACTATTGAAGAAGCATAGCAGTATCAATAATAAGATTTGTTTTTGATGTTAATCATGAATTCAGAAGACCTTCTGTTTTTCTTTTGTATCTTTTGATTATGTTACATTTAGCACACTCTTTTGATTTTACATTGAGTTACATTCTGTTTGAATTATCATATATGATATTGTTGAAAAGTGCTAATTTTATTTTTTGAACAACAGTTTAAGTGTTTAACTATGAATCCAGCAGAGTCTTTGTTTTAATCATGAATTAAGTACACCATTTGTTTAATCTGTCAAACTCTTTTTTCGATTATCAAATATGATAATGCATTCATATATGATAATACATTATCATATATTGTCGAATCTAACAGTTACATGCAGTATCATATATGCTATTACATTATCATATATGATACTAAAAAATAAAAAACTATGGTTCAGGAATATAATAAAAACTTTAACAAAATAACCATATTATCTAACAATTACATCCACAAGATATTTTGCCATTTTCATATTCAACAAAAATGACAATTATTGAGTAGCATTACAAAGTTAAGCTAATACATCACCATACACAAATTACGAAAAGATAAACTATTCAATTATTTAAAATAATTGATGTCGATCTCAGTCATCAACATTTTTGTTGCAAACTTGACGCTAGTCTTTTTCATTTTCATTTTCATGCACATGATCTTGTTATTTCATTGATTTCTTCAAAGTGCATTGAAAACAGCTTTCAATATGCAAATAAAAAGATTTTGTTTTAGTTTCAACCAGATTATCAAATATGATATATAACAGAAGCTGAATTTCAACCAGATTATCAAATATGATAGACAACAGAAGTGGAATTTCAACTAGATTATCAAATATGGTAGATAACAAAATCTGAATTTCAACTAGATTATCATATATGATAATATATACACAACTAACTTTTAATTACTCACTAGGAGGTCACAAAATTGCTTGTTTTTGTTTTAAAGCACATTATCATATTATCAAATATGATACCTCCATATATCATATATGATGTATGGAGGTATCATATTTGATACATCTGTTCTGTGCAGCCTACAGTTTCATCATAACTCTTCTAATAAGCTTATTCACATAAGTCACTTTATGATTATCCTACATCTTCAACAAACTCTATTTATAAACATCATAATACTTAAGCTCTACTAGCGTCTAGAAAAGCATAAAAACACCTTTGATGGACACCATCCAAAGTTAAAAAGTGTAAAACGAGCTAAAGGTGAAACATGCGGCAAATATGAACAAAAAAAGGGTTGATCTACAATAACTTTTCAAGAAAAACAACATGTACTCGTTTACACAAGCGGGGTTGACCAAAGACATTGTAACACCCCGATTTTTACCTTAACGCAACAGAACATTAATTTGAGGTATTACTTCATAGAACACAAGTCATAATGATAGAAAACAACTCAAAAGAGTGATTAAATCAACTTTCTTTATATATCATTAAAAATCAGAGTTTTATAATATGAGGTTCCCAAAATCTAGAATAATACTTTCAAGCTTGTGCCTCTTCATGTCATCCTCATGCTGCTTCATGCTATCAATCTTTAATACCTAAGATATATGCTTAAAATAAACACAATGGTTGAGTGAATTCATAGGTTTGAAATCATTTTGAATACAAGATCTTTTTCCTGAGCTACATTGTTGTTCGCTCATCATTTAAATTCATCGACTCTTATTGCGCTAGCTCATGACCCCGCGACTAGACATTATTAGAAAACCAACAAATTGCCCTTATGCGGGTAGTTTGTCGGACTATCCTGAGTTTAGCAAAATAAAGTGTATCTGTTTGCCTAGGTAGGAACCTGTCAGCATTCCAGCAAGTGCGACTTGCCCAGATAGGGGATGTCAGTCCACAAATATTACTATTCACAATATTAGCGGTCCTTTTCTAGAAATGATTAGCGGTCCATGATTAAAAAGGGACTTAATGTCAACAAGTAAACGTAGTGTCAATAATCATATCACGAAGCACACAAAAACACTTGTATTATAATTTAGCATATATCCCCTCACGGGTTATTAAATCATTTAATAATCACGCCTAGTTAAGTTATGAACTCACCTGGTGTCCATAGATTCTGAGCTGCATCCGATATATCTCATTCATAGAGAATAACTTGGTCTCACAAACAACAACTTGGTCTCACACAAACCTGGATTAACACATTTTGTATAGTATCAAATCTTTGATCTTTAGTTCAAAATTTTAAGTATTTATTTGTGATGTTTGCCTAAGGTTCATATGTTATTTATAATATCACATCATTGTTCGGGCCATCATACTCAGAAGCCATTCTCTAAACGTTTGAGGAGCGAGGGCACTTTAAATCGTAAACCCAACCACTTAGTCAGAACGTAATATCGAGATGGAGCATCTTTGTACAAAGTTCCCTACTAACATGACATACTTTCTTCAAATGATAAGAATAGTATAATATATACTTTGTATCTTTTAGTTTCAAAGTTGGCAAAAATTACCCTTTTAGTTATAGTTTAGCTTAATTACACTTTTAACCCTTTAAGTATATACTTTAAGTATTTACAATTTAAACCTTCTAATATTAACCTCAAGGTTTAAAACTTAACAATAGTAATCCTTATAGTTTTAACTTTAGTAAAATGACACTTTTGGCCTAAAATGTTTATAGTTTCAAAATGACAGTTTTAGTGCCCAAACTTGCTTAAAGTTACATAACAACGTTAAAATTGTACCAAATGATCTAGAAACTTAAAAAAAACGTTTATAAACACATTTCAAATAGCAATAAAATTATTTTTCTAGATCTATAGATTTTGACATGTATTTTATCTCATTATTTTATGTAAATTACAAAACTAGGGTTTTATTACACCTTTAGCTTATAACTTTCATTTTAGCTTATTATATGATCAAAGGATTATTAGATTAGCTAATTAACATCTTATTAACATTATAAAAAGTCTTAGAAAAGCATTATAACAAGATCTAAGCTTAGATAACATATTGATTACCTAGGTAGCTCCAGAACGACTTCTAGGGCTCTTTATGAACTTCTTTTGCTTCTAAAGCTTCAAGAACTTCAATGGCTACTTCTTAGTCCTGGTTTCTGGTCTCAAGTAGTCCTTATAACTTTTTGATAAGTGTAAAATCAGAATGGGTATGGAGGTAAAGGAGATCGGGATGCAAGTTTACAATGAAAGGGTTATGTTGCTATTTATACTAGTTTTCAACTCTTAGACTCAAAATTAGGCATCCTAACGTGTAAGATCAGTATTAAGGTGACTAAGTAATGCTACGAAAACCTAAGGAAGTCTAGGAATAAACTATGGAAGTTAGAATCAAAATATCTTAGGTCTTGTGGTCTAAAATTAACGGCACGAAATAGATTGAGTCCATGATGTGTAGCCTTAAAGTAGCTTATCCACCTACTTAAAAATATCTTAAAATATCTATTATTTCTAATCCTAAGTTTAAATTTGGGAGGGAAAGTGTTTAAATGCGTTTTTGGAGGGAAAAACCTAGTCGGATCATAATCTAGGGCTTGTAACTTTGTAAATCTTGTAATTAATGGTTTATTAATGTGATTAGAGATGTATTAGGGTATAATTAGGTTTTACACATTATAATTAAGAAGTTTTAGTCCTTGGTTTGAAGTTTAACAAAGGTTTGAAGTGAAATTGGGAAGAAAACCTAGCCGGATTAGGGTTTCTTATGATCTAGGGTTGAATCCTTGTTAAATACATTATTATTGATTTATCTACTGATGTAAACTAAATTTATACATCCTACATTGTCCTCAATATGTTCACAAAGTCTCTACATTGGTTTTACTAAGTTATTCCAAGTAAAAATGTCCAAAGGTTGAAAATACCTATTTTGACCTAAGTTATAAGCCATGCATTGAAATGTTGTACATTGTGCATTAGGGTACTTGCACTTTGTCTTATAATGATATTATAGCCTAAATGTAATGATATTAAACTTTGTACACTTGTCCTTAAAGACTATGGATTGTATCTAATTGAAATTCTTAATATAAGGGTTTTTAGGTCATTATGCCTAAGTGACTTGTACCTTGGGTTATTTGTGTTTAGATCATTATCTTGGCTTATTCTAGGGCTTATATGATGTTTTTAAGGTTTATAAAGATTCTACATACATAGTTTAATAGGTTTCATTGGATAATCATATCCTAGGAGGTAATGGGTTTAATTAGAATCCCATGCTTTAAAAACTTATACTATGTGCATTAATTATTTGTATATTAACTTAAAGTGAAAATATCATCTTAATATTATACTTAGTTGAGTTTTATAATTGGTTGCAAAAGATTAGGCTCTAATTCATTGTGAAATAGATTTTAGGTGTTAATCTTTGTTACTAGGTCTTAAGTCTTGTACTTAGCTTTATATGGTTTATTCTTACCATTCTTAGATAAAATTATACTTTCAATTTATAGTTTACAACTTTTTTATAATCCTTGATTACTTATTCATATGTATTGTCCATTCATAGTTCACCATTCTTGATTTATGACTCATTTATAGGGTTTCTCCGGTTTCTAAAAGAATTTAGGGCATCATAGTTATATTTGAGATGTTCTTATTCATAATGTACTTATTAGATTAATTTTAGCACTAAGACTTGATATATTCATTTTGTTTACAACTTATAGGAATATGTTGATATGGCAATTTAGGTTGTGAGGACCCATTCATCTTACCAAATAAGACATAAAAGCAAAAATTTCCAGCCAAAAATTTTCATATTCGTACAATCATAATCAGATAACACATATGTGAAATTTGAGGATTGGCACAGTCTCCACCCCTTAAAGAAATCTCGTCCCGAGATTCAGATAAAGAGTGATGTCATAAAACCGAGACAATTATAATCCTCGCGTTTCTAAATCTATTCATACCTTCTCTCAAGGTTCCATCCATACTTTAACAATAATATTATTCCACATAATTTAGTTTATTGTTGAGAGAAAACTCTTTCGTTAGGATGATAAGAGATTCGTCAGATTCGAAACGCGAAAAGTATCATGAATATTACTGAGTTCTTTGGGAAACTTAAGTTAAATTTTACTTCCAATTCAAAACAATTTGAGTGGTCAAATATACTTTTGCTTTTGCTTTTTCGATCGAATAACACTTTTTCAAGGTAATACATAATAATATGACGTAATTTCTTATTCATAATGGTTTATATTATATATTGTCGTAACTTCACCTTGCAGCGTAATATTTATAGGGTTTAAATGACCTTATTAATAGTTTCATGAACTATTTTGGGTCTTGTAAGTTGAAAATCTCCAACTTTTGCCTAGCAGATACGTAATTGGCACTTCTTTCCATAGAGTGCTTCAAATAGTATTGCTTTAATTCTAGCATGATAACTATTGCTATACGAGAAATTTTACCAATGGTAAGTGTCTTTCCAGATTCATAATATATACATGGAGTATGTATTTTAGTATTTGGATAGTTCTTTCACTTAGTACATTAGTATACTTACGTTTTCATTAAAATAATGAACTAAGTATTAATTCAGGTATTTTGCATATACTTGTAAGATTAAGATGTAAAACAGTCGTCACAATCTTAGATGATAGATAATGATACTCTATGTCGACAAATTATTTCTTATATAACCTTGTAAGAGTTTCGATATTATCGATTTCCTTGATAGGAATAAATCATGCAGCTTTAATGACCCGGATGACGTCATGTCTATTTGAATTAACAAAATCCTCATTGTTCTTTCCTATTTTAATTTAGGAAACCCAGGTTGAACTAGTAAGTCGGATGACTTCCAATATTCTCCTTTATTTCTGAAAGCATAATATAAGGATTTCAAAGTTTCTTTAAGTTAAATGGAATACTTGACATTTCAAGTATTTATAAATTCCAAATCTTATGTTATAATGACAAATAAGACGAATATTCCAGTATTTTGGCATATTCAAGATGTCCTTATCATAATTTTCATGAGATTCAAATCTTCTTCAATATTCCGCGTAGATAAGACCTTCCTCCATATAAAATCTAAGAATACTATTTCTTAGAGACCAAACGCTTAAATAGAATTCGGTATTTTATTTCATATAAAATTCAAGATAATTCTGCCAAACATATAACTTATAAGGCCACTTGCCTTTACAAATCCTATTCCAATGACCTACTATGTGGAAAATCCGACACCAGATGGTGTAAATTTCTGTGTTATGCAGGGTGTATTTCTTACACAGAATAAAATTTTCAGCATATTCACCATAGATTAGATTCGTAACATAAGTTATGGTAGTTTCTTATTTATTAGAATTTACGGACGTTCTTTCATTACTGAATTTACGCTTAATATTTTTTTGATTTTTGCACAGGATTGTGATTAATAACATTGTTCATCAACTTTTGGGACATGTTAATGACTTTTTTCCAATATTTTAGGATTTAGAAGTGGTAATCTTTCTTCAAAACCTTTGATAAAATTCCTTGATAAACTTCCATCCTTTTCTGGGTATCAATAATAGGATACAACTCTACTAACACTTGAAATCTCCTCGCGTATGTCTCGAGGTTATTTCCTTTGATTGTTAGATAGCGGAGTTCTTCTTTCACCTTATCGGTTTCGATTGGAGAATAATGTCATCTTTATAAGAGATATTTGAAATTAACTCAAGCAATCTCATGACCTTCTTTTATCTTAATTTTTTGAGTATAGAGAATCCATCAAGATAACTGATGAAGTGCTATCTTCTGGTAGCAAGCTTTACTTTACAATTCTTAATACGATTAATATGATAGAAAACTGATTTGGCTCTTTCAATCCAACGGGTGATACTAATAGCATATTTTCTTCCTTGGATATTAAAAACTAACCAGTCATAGAATCTTCTTTCGAATAGTACTTCTTATTGACAATTCGTAATTGTAGGATTGCAGCCATATCATCATCATTCATTCATCGAATGCTTTTAGGGTATAGAAAATAAAAGAGAAAGAATTCAGAATTTCAAGGTATACTCAAATCAAAAAGCATTTGTTACATATGTATATGGATACATATAAATGCTTATTGAACACAAGGTATATCTTTTGGGTTTATTTGGTAGGATTTATAGAAAACTTATCATGTTGATTATCATTCATATCTGAGGATAATAAATCCAACTGAGAAACATAATGTCAAAGTTTACAATGAATTTATAAAGATATGACTTATACATAATCGTAACATAATTTTTTTTCATGGTATGGAATATAACGTAGCAACTTGTCTTATATAATAGCCAAGCATAACATATATCTTTGAAGTATTTCTTCAAAATTGCAGGTTATTTTCAACCGATAACTCATATTATCATAGAAGATAACAGAAACTCCAAAACTATATACTTTATCAAGCAGCTTTTTCCATAATTAACGCAATTTAATTCATAATCATTCGTGAGAAAACCAAGAAATAAGGATCTCTTACTTCTCAAAAATAAGTATGAAATAACAATATTTGATAAGAAACACAACCTTTATTTATTAACAACTTGTTTGTTTATATTTACAAGACAAGCTTCACTGTTAAAATAAAAGTAAAGACATAAAGTTGAAAATATTTACAACTTCTAGTATAATATCTTCATCTCTTCTTCTTGAGTTCTTTGATGGCATCAAAAAGACTTCGTATGTCGGCTCGATGTCTAATTTGAATGTCCTCAATGATTAACTCTAGAGTAGAAATCTTTAATCGGGCTTGAACAATTTCTTCATCGTGTATCACATGTCTTCTCTACAACTTGGCCTTGATTTCTTCAAATCCTCTTCTAATTTCTAAAAATCTTGTTGTATGATTCTTCAGCCTTTCCTAAGTCCTTCAACTTTATCTTCAAGATCGTCAATACGCTCAGGAGGAAGTTATTTCAAATAGAGTAGGATATCTTTTAATTGTTGTTCATAGGTATTTTTAGGTAGATCTTCAAATATATGGGAATGTGTATTAATAGGGTAAGGTGATGGATAAATTTGATGTTGAGGTGTAAAAAATATTTCTTCATTATATGATCGTATAACTTGCATATAGGGGTCGTCATCAAAAGGCAAAACGGCTTTTTGTATTTTTTGATCTTTGGATGAGTTTTCTGAGGTATCATAAGGATTATTCGTCGGAAAATTGAAAATATACTTTGGGAAATCGTCAAGAATACATGCAGAACATGCATCTTGAGAATCCGATAAGATGATAATATGAGGAAGATAGGAATACATATTTCTGGAGACGTCGATAAATAACTTATTTATAATAGTCACATTATATTACGTACACATAAACATAATATTATTTACATCTAAACATAATATCTAAACATAATATTTAAACATAATATCATTTACACATAATCTTAAACTTACACATAATTCTGGAGAGTAGTAGTACAGGTATTTACATCATTCTTGTAGCAACACTGGCTTTTGGCAAGGAGGACTTTTTTAGAATTATTTCGAAAGTAGTTATAGTCAAGATTTTAATTCTTGTTCTCTATAACCATGGCTCTAAGTACCAATCTGTAACATCCCGATTTTTACCTTAACACAGCGGAACATTAATTGGGGTATTACTTCATAGAACACAAGTCATAATAATATAAAACAACTCAAAGAGTTATTAAATAAACTTTCTTTATATATCATTAAAAATCAGAGTTTTACAATATGAGGTTCCTAAAATATAGAATAATAATCTCAAATATTGTGCCTCTTCATGCCATCCTCATGCTGCTCCATACTATCAATATTTAATACATGAGATATATGCTTAAAATCAACACAATAGTTGAGTGAATTCATAGGTTTAAAATCATTTTGAATACAAGATCCTTTTCCTGAGCTATACTGTTATTCGATCATCATTTTAAATTCATCGATTCTTATTGCACTAGCTCATGACCCCGCGACTAGACATTAGAAAACAAACAAATTGCCCTTATGCAGGTAGTTTACCGGACTATCCTGAGTTTAGCAAAATAAAGTGTATTCGTTTGCCTATGTAGGAACATGTCAGCATTCCAACAAGTACGAATTGCCCAGATAGGGGATGTCAGTCCCCAAATAGTACTATTCAAAATATTAACGCTCATTTTCTAGAAATGATTAGCGGTCCACGATTAAAAAGGGACTTAATGGCAACAAGTATACGTAGTGTCAATAATCTATCAGGCAGCATAAAAAACACTTGTATTCCAATTTTAGCATATATTTCCCTCACGGGATTTAAATCATTGAATAATCACGCCTAGTGAGGCTATGAACTCACCTGGTGTCCATAGATTTTGAGCTGCATCAAATATATTTCATTCACAAAGAACAACTTGGTCTCACAAAAAACAACTTCATCTCACACAAACCTGGATTAACACATTTTGTATAGTATCAAGTCTTTGATCTTTAGTTTAAAGTTTTAAGTATTTCTTTGTGATACTTTCCTAAGGTTCATAGGTTATCTATAATATCACATCATTGTTCGGGCCATCATACTCAGAAGTCATTCTATAAACGTTTGAGGAGCGAGGGCACTTTAAATCGTAAACCCAACCACTCAGTCACAACATAATATCGAGATGAAACATCTTTGTACAAACTTCCCTACTAACATGACATGTTTATTACTTTATTCAAATGATAAGTATAGTATAATATATACTTTATATCCTTTAGTTTCAAAGTCGGCAAAAATTACCCTTTTAGTTATAGTTTAGCTTAATTACACTTTTAACTCTTTAAGTATATAGTTTAAGTATTTACATTTTTCACCTTCTAATATTAACCTCAAGGTTTCAAACTTAACAATATTAATCCTTATAGTTTTAACTTTAGTAAAGTGACACTTTTGACCCAAAATGTTTATAGTTTCAAAATGACAGTTTTAGTCCCAGACTTGCTTAAAGTTACATAACACCTCAAAATTGTACCAAATGATCTAGGAAATTAAAACAAAGTTTATAAACACATTTATGATCATAATAAAATTATTTTACAGATCTATAGCTTTTGAAATGGATTTTATCTCATTATTTTATGTAAATTACAAAACTACGATTTTATTACACCTTTAGCTTATAGCTTCTATTTTAGCTTATTATATGAACTAAGGATTATTATATTAGCTTATTAACATATTATTAAATCTATAGCAAGTCTTAGAAAAGCATTATAACAAGATCTAAGCTTAGATAACATAGTGATTACCTAGGTAGCTCCAGAATGACTTTTAGGGCTCCTTATGAACTTCTTTTGCTTCTAAAGCTTCAACAAATTCAATGGATACTTCTTAGACATGGTTTATGGTCTCAAGTAATCTTTATAACTTTTTTATAAGTGTAAAATCAGAATGGGTATGGAGGTAAAGGAGATCGGGGTTCAAGTTTACAATGAAAAGGTTATGTTGCTATTTATACTAGTTTTCAACCCTAAGCCTTCAAGTCAAGCATCCTAACGTGTAAGATCAGTATTAAGGTGACTAAGGAATTCTAGGAAAGCCTAAGGAAGTCTAGGAATAAACTATGGAAGCTAGAATCAAAATATCTAGGTCTTGTGGTCTAAAATTAGTCACGGCATGAAATAGACTGAATCAATGATGTGTAGCCTTCAAGTAGCTTATCCATCTACTTAAAAATATCTCTAAATATCTATTAGTTCTGATCCTAAGTTTTAATTTGGGATGGAAAGTGTTAAAATGCTTTTTTGGAGGGAAAAACCTAGCTGGATCATAATCTAGGGCGTGTAACTTTATAATTCTTGTAATTAAGGGTTTAGGAATTTGATTTGTCAAGGATTAGGGTATAATTATGGTTTAAATATTGTAATTAATAAATTTGGGTCCTTGGTTTAAAGTTTAACAAAGGTTTGAAGTAAAATTGGGAAGAAAACCTAGCCGGATTAGGGTTTCTTATGATTTAAGGTTAAATCCTTGGTAATACCATTATTCTTGATTTATCTACTAATGTAAACTCAATTTATAAATCCTAAATTGTCCTCAATGTGTTCATGAAGCCTTTACATTGGTTTTACTAAGTTATTCCAAGTAAAAATGTCAAAAGGGTGAAAATACCTATTTTGACCTAATTTATATGCCATGTATTAAAATGTTTTACATTGTGCATTAGGGTACTTGTACCTTGTATTATGATGAAATTATAGCCTAAATGTAATGCTATTGAAGTTTTCACACTTGTCCTAAAAGACTATGCATTGATTCTAAGTGAAATGCTTAATATAAGGGTTTTTAGGTCATTATGCCTAAGTGACTTGCACCTTAGATTATTTATGTTTACGTCATTGTATTGGATTATTCTAGCGATTATAAGATGTGTTTAAGGTTTATAAATATTTTACATATTTAGTTTAATAGGTTTCATTGGATAATCATATCCTATGAGGTAATAGGTTTAATTAGAATTCTATGCTTTAAAAACTTATACTTTTTGCATTAATTATTTGTATATTAACTTGAAGTGAAAATATAATATTAGAATGATACTTAGTTGAGTTCTATAATTGGTTTCAAAATATTAGGCTCTAATTTATTGTGAAATGGATTTTAGGTGTTAATCTTGGTTTTTAGGTCTTAATTATTGTACTTAGCTTTATATGGTTTATTCTTACCACTCTTAGATGAAATTATACTTTCAAATGATAGTTTAAAACTTGTTTATAATCCTATATTATTCATTCATATGTATTTTTCATTCATAATTTACCATTCTTGAGTTTATGACTCATTTATAGGGTTTCTAGGGTTTTTAAGGGAATTTAGGGCATCATAGTTAAATTTGAGATGTTCTTATTCATAATATACTTATTAGATTACTATTAGAACTTAGACTTAATATATACATTATGTTTACAACTTATAGGAATATGTTGATATGGCATTTCAGGTTGTGAGAACCCATTCATCTTACCAAGTAAGGCACAAAAGCAAAAATGCCCAGCCAAATTTTTATATTCATACAATCATAATCACATAACACATATGTAAAATTTGAAGATTGTCACAAACATCTCCTAGAAAATACATTGACAATTATCCTAGTGTGCTACAAAACGCCACCAGAACAATCTAAGAATCTAGTGTCACTAGGTTCTATGCTATAGTGCCTTAAATTCACCAATTCAACCATGGATAATCAAATAAAGGAAGCAGCCATAAAATGAATAATGTATTACCAGATTTGTGTGAGTGGTAGTTGAAGGCTTCTGTCCATACAAGATATAAAGAATGAGATTAAGCTCAAGCATTCGGCCATTCGCCTTAAGATTGACGTGCTTCACCCACTTTTAAAACCCTTTAATTCATCAACACCTTCAAAATCCTTCACCACTTGACAACCGCCGTCGGCCACCTCCAGCCTCAGTCAACCACCTCTCATGTCGCTGCCATCGTCTCCACCCATGGCAGATGTCTCCCATAATTATGGATTCCTTAATTCAACAAGGAATCAGAAGCTTGAAAAAAACATACTATGGTTTAATTAGTACCTATATATGATCGATTGATCATCGATTTGATGATTTCTGAGTATTGAGATGATGTATTGATGAAAACACACTATGTGTTTTCACTGTGTGTTTCAAGAGAGACGGGGTAATAACATTTGGGTAGGTGTGGTTATTGTTATGAGTAAAATGATCAAATTGCCTTTCCGTTTTGTTTTGATTAAAAAGATTTTTTAATGTGAGCCATAGATCTTTGATAGATGGATGGTTGTCATGTGTCTCTCACTATTCAAGATAATATATGTATCTAATATAACCATTCTTTTAATATATATATATATATATATATATATATATATATATATATATATATATATATATATATATATATATATATATATATATATATATATATATATATATATATATATATATATATATATATATATATATATATATATATATATATATATATATATATATATATATATATATATATATATATATATATATATATATATATATATATATATATATATATAAGAAAAATTAATTTGTTGAAAACCCTTTTATATGGGTAAAGAGGAATTCTACCCCGGTAAAATATATTTATCTCAAAAACCAATAAGAACGATGGAATGTGGCTGAAATGTCACATTGACCTCAAGCTAACATAGCTTGAACATCCACTAAGCCATACGACATGTCATATAGCTTGTATCTATAAATACATATCCAAGAACACCAATTGGGGAAAACCACTGAACCAATCATAAACAATTAGAAAGACCTATCATAACTATACAATAAGCTCTCCCGACAGCTTCCAAGTTTGAACTAAACTTCTTCCATCCGTAGAAGCTTTAAATCGGCTCGTAATATATTTAAATTAGGCTCATTAATAAGCTTGTTATTAAGCTTGTTAAGAAGCTAGTATATAAAACATTAGGCTCGTTTAGGCTCTCGAGCCCAAACGAGCTTTGTACGTAAAGCTCGGGCTCGAACTCGTTTAGGCTCGGCTCGTTCGAGCTTTTACCGATCCGATCTCGAGCTTTTCACGAGTAACTCGGCTCGTATTTTTAACACCGCCAAATTACATTGCGCAGCGGAAATACACATTTGGGTGCTAAACTCAAACTTCATTACAAAAAACGCTTTAAACGATCTCAAAATGATACATTTGAAATATAAAAGGATACGATTAACCATTGTCTAAAACCTTCGATCCCAAGTAAAACAATTTTAGAAATATCAGAGTAACATTTAGGTCCCCTAAAGATCTCGACCAGTCAACAAACACTTTTAACAAAATACATGACCATACATTATTAATTTTATAACAAAAGGGAAAGAAATCAGCTTTAGACCCAATCACTACAAAAGCAACCCACAATCCTTCTCCAGCAAGCTCCGCCATCAATCAACTTCAATCACCTGAAATACATGCTTAAAATCATCAACACAACGGTTGAGCGAGTCTATAGGTTCATCAAATCATCATTTGAACACAAGAGAAAAATCAATCATGATCATTTAATAGAATTGTTGATCATACAATCTATTATTCAGGCATTCTGGCTAATAGAAATAGCTATAGAATTGTATTAAGCTCATGACACCGACCCCTTAACTTAGTCACCCACGCCTAAAGTCGGCATGACTATATGAATTATATTTCCCCTACTAGGGTATCAATTGCAAGTATACCACATTCTTATTCTCATAAATTATCCTTCCCAGAGGTTACTCAACGTAAAGCCCTGGTCTCAGATAGGGTCGTCAGCCAAATAGTACTATTATTTGAATAAGCGGCTATTCCCAACTCACAACATCAAGTCAGAACATAGTTAACGGCTCATGAATTTAGGGACTTTTGCAATTTAGGTACTTATACAATTCAAGGCAACATCAGGCAACAACAGGCAACATTCGGGTCCAAACAATCAATCATGACTTGTGTTCATTTTATTTTCAAATAGCATGTATCCCCTTCGCGGGTTTTAAAATCATTCAAAACAAGTACAAAGCGAGGCGATAGACTCACCTTGAGTAATAGCAGTAGCAAGACGACCTTCGACGATTGTTGATGCCCGATAAACACAAAAATCGCAACCTATCAAATAAGGCGCGTTCATTAATAAAAGACTCGAATATAACCCATACATAATAACATCAAACTCAAAATCATAATATTACGACAAACCCGAAAGAAAACAATACAACTGATACTATTACTTTCTCCTATATATTTACTCTATTAGTCTATTCTTTCGATAAAAATTTGCCGGTACATACCAAATGTGCGAGCTCATTTACCCCACTTAAACACGTCAAATACTTATGATACTACTCAGAGATCTCACTTACTATCTATAGAAAGTCCTCTTAAAAGCCCATCAAAAGATTTTACTTTTAAAGTTCTCTGCCCGACACATCTTTGAACTATAAAAATCGGACAGTTTTACGTCACCGACTCATACAACCATTTTGACCCTTCTAAACAATCCCGTTTACAAATCCGACACTTGATTTTGAAAATATACTCAAAACCCTAGGTTTAGAACCTAACATCAGACCTTGAAATTTTTTACGACTCATTCTATAGTCCCCGAGATTCGATCCAAATATCGACAACAACTTCGGATTGTGTCGATACTCGTCTCCCGGTACACGAATAATCAAATCATCATAACTTCTCGCTCTTTTGGAGCTAGAAGCTCTACTTTATATCAAATCGAAGCTAACAAAATTATCTATAACCCTATGCTATTAGCTTAACCATTTTCAAACAGTAAGATACCCATAAATTGCCTTTTTCCTACTGATCTAAAACACATGTTTAAAAATCATACTAAATCAACTTTTCAACCTATTTTACTTAATCTCCTATCCCTAATATCATTCTAAACAAGTCGTCTAACCTCTAACACCCTTGAATGATCATTTAAAAATTACTCACTCAAAATTTCAAACATGCAATACTCCAAATTTATTTATAACAATACTAGCAACATATATTAATCAAGAAAATAGATCAAACCACCATGGATCATATCAAAAATTTAAAAGTTGTTGCATGTGGATAAAATTTATACCAAAATGATCCTAATGAAATTTCCAACATGGGATATTGATTAGTTTCTATAGATTCAAAGTAGAAAATTTAAGATCATTGTGTTTTTGCTTGTGATGGGTGGCGGCATAGACAAGAGAGAAAGAAAGAGAAGAATTTTCTTGTTAACTATGTGTTTTTGTGTAAGTGGTGGTAGGTAAGAGCTTTATATATGGTGGGTGGAGGGACCTTTCTTGCCAATTTGTGATAGTTTTGGTCTAAAATGCAATAAAATAGTTTAAAAGGTAGAAAATGTAAATTGTCAATTTTGAAAATATTTACGAGGCTCGGGTTTCGTAAAAATACTTTTCGAAAGTTAAAACGCACTCAAAATATGATAATAATATGATCCCGATTCGTCTTAATACGCAATTAAAAACAAAAACGTCAAAAATATAAACATCGAAACAACAAATAATAAAACATAAAATCTCGGGCATCCGTCGATACCATGATCACTAATAATCCTCGCAATTAGTAAAAAGGTAAAAATGAGACTTCCAACATCGGTTTTAAATTAAAACCATCAACCGTCATATCATCCAAGCTTATCAAAAATTTCAAAATTATTCGTAAAATAATATTAAACAATGACCTCAGGTTCGGGTTATCACATCATACCCTCCTAAAAGAGAGCGACGTCCTCGGCGCTCGGCCCCTCTTATACTCACATTCCACACTTCTAGAACAAAAGATAACTCTTTTCCTTTAAGAAATCCTCATCCTTCCTTCGCGAATTCAGATCCACACCTAAAATTCTTGTATCCTCACAATATAATTCTTACTATGCTCCAATCTCTTAGGAACTCTTCACAGTTCTCCCTATGAAAAGAAACTTATCTTCAAGTTGAATTCTTTCCTTGTTGTTCCCAAAACAAATTTCATCCTTCATAACGACACCTTAAGTATAACCATCTCTCCAATTTCAAACTCCATCGATTCCCTTCGATTGCCAACATAACTCTTCTGACAACTCCTTGTTACTAATAGATGATACTTAACCTACACAATCTTATCAATAGTTGCCAACATTAGTTCTAGTTCAGTCATTTAATTCCACCTACATTTCTGCAATACACCGAAAACCTAACTTACGTCCATAATTCACGATCTTTAACCATCACAACTTGAAGTTCTTTATGGACCTTTAAACAGTACAACCTCATTACTAGCATGATAACCATTTTCGTATAGGATTTCTAAAAATACCTAAGTCAATCACTCATGCACAAGTATATCGTCCAATGTTCGAATCGTCCTTTCACTTTGTCCATCACTCTATGTATAACACGCAGTACTCAACTCAACTTTACCTTTACCCAAATCAGAATGTATCGATTTCTTGAATTGTGAGATTCCTTCATCACTAAGTCTCACTCTCTCGACTCAGGTATGTAAGGAGTGCTCAATATACCATGTCTCACTTGACTTTACAACAAAATCCTTTCCATAAGTTTGACAAAATATTGAAATCACTTACCTTGACATCTTTCCCTATCAGACCATTAGCTTAAACTTTCAATATCCTTTCTATCAAGTCCACAGTTCTTGTCATCACCAAAACTCAAACCTTAGAAGCTTTTTCCTTTTTCTTCCTGATAAGTGCATCAGCTATCACATTCGCCCTTCTCGGATGGTAGCGAATCTCGTGGTCATAATCACTCACAATCATAACCACCAACATACTCAAGTACTCAAAATATATATAACTGGTGATCCTCTACTCATTTCCTTTATCATCCCAAGAAATTACTTATGAAGCAAACTCTTATGATCCTTAATTAGTACACGCTTGATTCCATACAAGTAATATTTCCTACAATCTCAAAGCAAACACCACAACTACATAACCCTTATGAGACGCATCACAATAAACTACAAATCCTTCAGATCCTTCCAACAATGACATCATCGGTGCAGAACACAACTTACCCTTCAGTGTTCAGAATATAGCTTCCTCATCTGATAAGGGTCAGATCTCGAAACTTACAATTTAGATGTATAAGTGGGACTCACACATCCAATTATTCTTAGTCAACTTAATCAATGGTTCAACAATCAGTGAAAACCTTTCGATAAACCTCCGATTATTCCCAGCTTAGACCAAGGAATTAACAGATTTCCGTCGGCGTCTTTGGTACCGACCAATCCTTAATCGTTTCAATCTTGGCAAGATCTTCACAAATACCTTTGTTGTCAATCAACTGCCTTAGAAAACGCAAATATTTCAACCAACATTCACACATAGGGAACTTTACATACAGATTCTCTTTTTCCAATCATTCCAAAATTATCCTCATATACTACTTATGTTCCTCCCTTCCTCTTGGAATAAAATAGAATATCGTCAATAGATACAATGACTAACTCATCTTAGTACAACTTAAACACATGATTTACCAAGTTCATGAATACGGCAGACGCGTTTGTCAATTCCAAAAACATCACTTGAAACTTAAAGTAACCACATCAAGTACGAAAAATAGGAATATCTTCTTCCCTAACTCTCAATTGATACTAACCAGACTTCAAAGCGATCTTTGAGTACACACTGGATCCTTAGAATTGGTCAAATAACTCAATATGCCTAGGATTGACGTCTTATTTGATAAACTCACGATAGTCGATGCACCTCCGAAACGATCCATCCTTCTTGACAAACAACACACGCGATCACCATTGTAACGAAACTTAATCTAATACATCCCTTATCCATCAATTCTCGTAGTTGACCGGATGCTCATTCTACTCTGACGGTGCCAAATGATAAGGCGTACAAATACTACTCAACGAAAACGCAAAAGTACTACAGAACGAAACGCATAAGCACTACACCTATCGCTTACAACACTCAATCGAAACGAATTCTTCTTCACAAGACGGCAGCACCTCGGAAATACTTCGGTAAAATTTTAGAATACTCTCCAATCATTAACACATGTTCCAACTACACAATCACTAGTTACCTGAGCTAGAAATACATCATATCCCTCTTCCACATACTTCCTCATCTCCAAACAAGATACTTCTCAAATGGAAAGTTCACTCATCACCTTTCACAGTCAACACTCAGCTTCTCAGCAAAATCTAAACCAACAGCTATCAATTTATGGTGAAGATTGGTTCAATCTCAAGCATCAGCACTACGCACAACTAACCAATTCATAACAATAAACTTCATCTAGGAATCCCAACTTTATGAGCATCAAGTCGATACTAAACACTTACTTCCCTAAATTCAAGGAACACTCTTTTAGTATGGAACTAACACTAACAACCTTTCCATCGGTTAACTCCACATCATAGTTAGTTGTCAATCTTACTAATTCTCCATTGATAAAACAACTTAATCTTTACATTTCTATAGTTTCTATCTGATCTAAAATCAAACAACATACTAACATAGGTAGTGTCAAATAAGAACATACCATTTACGACGTTCAGACCTTAAGGTTTGTCAGCATCACCCAAACGTAAGCTGGAGCGGCAGCATTCCTACCTTGTTAATTTCCTTTCCTTGGACAATTCCCTTGCTTGTGTCCTTTTCTCGCCACAATGAAGACATATCTCAACTACGGGGGTACTAATTCCAGTGACTAATCCTCTTGTCCTACACTTCGCAGCTTTATGACCAGGTTTTCCTAATTCTAGTTTAAACGTAGAAAAATACCTAAATGGTATAGAGTACAGCAAACACACTTGGGATTTATCTTGTTATTTGCAGACACAGTGGGAGCACGAACCCCATCATTCCTTCCATAATTTAAATACTCGTTTTGGTTCTGTCTCTGGTTATTGTTATTACGATAGTCCTCACGATTTTGCCCTTAATTCTGGTTAGACTGAGAAGATTTACACTTTCTCTTATTGTTTCTAGTAATGCTATCTTTCTTTTCTTGTAGTTTCACGTCCATTAAATCATGCGCCATCTGAACAACTTCAACAAAAGATTTAGGTTTTGAAGAAATAGTCTCACCCTTGATGTTACTAGACAATCCTTTAATGTATTGCTTCATTGCCTTACGGTCATTCACAAAAGTATCAGGACATAGCAAACATAGCTCAGAAAACTTCCCAGTAGAAGCAGTAATTTCATCGTTTCTTAACACTAATTGTCTTAATTCGTCTTCCAACTGTCCTAGTTCCTCCTCGAGGTAAATCTTAACAATTAATAATCCTTTAGTCACGGTCCATGTCCTACCATTGGCCACAACCAATCCTAAAGTAGTCACTTGGTTATTCCACCATCTTAGTGTACCATCCTGAAATGTAGCAGCAGCAAATTTCACCTTATTAGTTTCTGAACACCCAATAATCTCAAAAGTACTCTCTTTCTTATCAATCCACCTATGCAATTCTAATGCACCACCAGTACCACAAAACTGCGTAGGACTGCATATCATGAAACTAGCATATATACATTCTCTTGAAACTTACAGAACAGCAACAACACTCCCATCTGGATCAGCAGCATCGTCATTATTCTCAGCAGCATCATCATTATTCTTAACAACATCATCATTATTCTCAGCAGCATCATTATTCTCAGCAGCATCATCATTCTTCTCAGTAGCATCATCATCATTCCCACCACAACTAACTCCGGCATCTTGATTCCTTGCAGCACAATCAGCTTCAAGTGCTCTAGCAATAGCTCGTTCGATCATAGTGTTCATAGTAGCATTTGTTAGCTTTAACGACATATTTCAAGAAACTTAGTCACGTGGTGATCCACTAATGACAGAAATATGATTCCCCTACTCCTTCTTCTATCATCACAGAAGAAAGAAACATGATAAGTATACACATCAAGATAAAAGAAGGATTTCTTTATCAGGACATCTCATGGATACTACATGTACGAACAACACAAACTACAATGGTTCATCAACCAAAACTCAAAAGTGTTAATAAAGACACATCATAGATCATGAGGGTAATTTAGATTGTGTTGAAGATTTAACAAGACAGTGGTAGTGTATGTCACTACAATCATCTACGGAACAAACTTAAAAGATAATAAGTTCCATCACAATGCTACGACACAAGGTTTAAATAAGTTTGATCACAAAAAGAAAATAAGGTACAAAGAAATCCATCACGCGATTAGTTCCTTAGATATCAGCTCCTCGTCCTCCTTATCATTGTTGTCAGCTTCATCACACTCGTCTATTTCCCCTTTTGTACTTCAAAATCGAATCCCTAACACGGAGGCAGCTCACTCTCAAAATTCAAATACTCACCCATACATGGCAGATTAATCACAAAGCAAATCTCAGTACGACTTTCAACATTCCTAAACTTCCAAGCTTGACTCAGAATTAATCTCACATGAGACTCCCACTCACTCATCCTTTCAAACCTTACCTACTTCTCTTTAAACCTTTCAATTCAAGCACACAAAATCATCACAATCGAACTAAGACTAGCAATCTCATCCATCTTCCAAGTCCTAACAAACTCAAATCTCCACATACTAGCTACAACCTTTGAAACAACTTTTCATTCACATCAACCCTCTAATCACACCAGTTTCAACCACATATCTATCATACATCAACAAATCAAACTTTCTCATTCCAAATACAAGTCGCAAGAATTCAGTTGTAAAATCGTTCAACATCTGGTCTATTGCCCTAGACCCTCGGCAGTATATAAGGTCATTATTTAAAATTATATACATATGCATTACATAAAGAAAATTACGATAACAAGTACTCAACGTACTTTCAACAACATCAATACATCATCAATACATCATCATAGTATTTACTATTTAATAAATACTCTAAAAATAATTTCAGTTTTAAGGGATACATCTAACTATAAAACAATACAAAAAAATAATCTAACCAGAGCCTTGCGGGGAAGTTGCGTGCTTTTGTAAAATATTTTCGACACCAAAGTTATAGTTTAGGACATTTTTCAAAAATCGACCTAATTCGCTATAACTAAAAGCTCTTATTACCAATCTTTAACACCCCCAAATTACATTGCGCAGCGGAAATACACATTTGGGTGCTAAACTCAAACTTCATTACACAAAACGCTTTAAACGATCTCAAAATGATACATTTGAAATATAAAAGGATATAATTTAACCATGTCTAAAACCTTCGATCCTAAGTAAAACAATTTTAGAAATATCAGAGTAACATTTAGGTCCCCCAAAGATCTCGACCAATCAACAAACATTTTTACCAAAATACATGACCATACATTATTAAATTTATAACAAAAGGGAAAGAAATCAGCTTTAGACCCAATCACTACAAAAGCAACCCACAATCCTTCTCTAGCAAGATTCGCCATCAATCAACTTCAATCACCTGAAATACATGCTTAAAATCATCAACACAACGGTTGAGCGAGTCTATAGGTTTATCAAATCATCATTTGAACACAAGAGAAAAATTAATCATGATCATTTAATAGAATTGTTGATCATACAATCTATTATTCAGGCATTCTGGCTGATAGCAATAGTTGTAGAATTGTATTAAGCTCATGACACCGACCCCTTAACTTAGTCACCCACGCCTAAATCCGGCATGACTATATGTATTCCATTGGCCCTACTAGGGTATCAATTACAAGTATACCACATTCTTATTCTCGTAAATTATCCTTCCCAGAGGTTACTCAGCATAAAGCCCTGGTCTCAGATAGGGTCGTCAGCCCAATAGTACTATTATTTGAATAAGCGGTTATTCCCAACTCACAACATCAAATCAGAACATAGTTAACGGCTCATGAATTTAGGGACTTTTGCAATTTAGGTAGTTATACAATTCAAGGCAACATCAGGAAACAACAGGCAACATTCGGGGTCCAAACAATCAATCATGACTTGTTCATTTTATTTTCAAATAGCATGTATCCCCCTCGCGGGTTTTAAAATCATTCAAAACAAGTACAAAGCGAGGCTATAGACTCACCTTGAGTAATAGCAGTAGCAAGACGACCTTCGACGATTGTTGATGCCCGATAAACACAAAAACCGCAACCTATCAAATAAGGCGTGTTCATTCATAATAGACTCGAATATAACCCATACATAATAACATCAAACTCAAAATCATAATATTACGACAAACCTGAAAGAAAACAATACAAGTGATACTATTACTTCCTTCTATATGTTTACTCTATTACTCTATTCTTTCGATAAAATCTACCGGTACATACGAAATGTACGAGCTCATTTACCGCACTTAAACACGTCAAATATTTATGATACTACTCAGAGATATCACTTATTATCTATAGAAAGTCCTCATAAAATCCCATCAAAAGATTTTACTTTTAAAGTTCCCTGCCCGACACATCTTTGAACTATAAAAACCGAACAGTTTTACGTCACCGACTCATACAACCATTTTGACCCTTCTAAACAATCCCGTTTACAAATCCGACACTTGAGTTTGAAAATAGACTCACAACCCTAGATTTAGAACCTAAAATCAGACCTTGATCATTTTTACAACTCATTCTATAGTCCCCGAGATTCGATCAAAGTATTGACAACAACTTCGGATTGTGTCGATACTCGTCTCCCGGTACACGAATAATCAAATCATCATAACTTCTCGCTCGTTTGGAGCTAGAAGCTCTACTTTATATCAAATCGAAGCTAACAAAATTCTCTACAACCCTATGCCATTAGTTTAACCATTTTCAAAGAGTAAGATACCCAAAATTTGCCTTTTTGCTACTAATCTAAAACACATGTTTAAAAATCATACTAAATCAACTTTTCAACCCATTTTACTCAATCTCCTATCCCTAATATCATCCTAATATCATCCTAATATCATTCTAAGCAAGTCATTCAACCTCTATCACCCTTGAATGATCATTTAAAAATTACCCACTCAAAATTTCAAACATACAATACTCAAAATTTAAATATAACAATACTAGCAACATATATTTATCAAGAAAATAGATCAAACCACCATGGATCATATCAAAAATTTTAAGTTGTTGCATGTGGATAAAATTTATACCAAAATGATCCTAATCAAATTTCCAACATGGGATATTGATTAGTTTCTATAGATTCAAAGTAGAAAATTTAAGATCATGGTGTTTTTGCTTGTGATGGGTGGCGGCATAGACAAGAGAGAAAGAAAGAGAAGAATTTTATTATTAACTATTTGTTTTTGTGTAAGTGGTGGTAGGTGAGAGCTTTATATATGGTGGGTGGAGGGACCTTTCTTGCCAATTTGTGATAGTTTTGGTTCAAAATGCAATAAAATAGTTTAAAAGGTATAAAATGTAAATTGTCAATTTTGAAAATATTTATGAGACTCGGGTTTCGTAAAAATACTTTTCAAAAGTTAAAACGCACTCAAAATATGATAATAATATGATCCCGGTTCGTCTTAATACGCAATTTAAAACAAAAACGTCAAAAATATAAACATCGAAACAAAAAATAATAAAACATAAAATCTCGGGCATCCGTCGATATCGTGATCACTAATAATCCTCGCAATTAGTAAAAAGGTAAAAATGAGACTTCCAACATCGGTTTTAAATTAAAACCATCAACCGTCATATCATCCAAGCTTATCAAAAATTTCAAAATTATTCGTAAAATAATATTATACAATGACCTACTTGGGTCACTTCAAACTTGGCGGGTATAAGCGAGTTTCGAAATTATAAAACCCGGTTTAATTTAACCCGTTTTTCAGTTTGAACTGGTTCAACTGTTTGAACCAATCGAGTCAAACCAGATTTCAAAGCACTGTGTTTAATTCTAAATTCTCAAACTTTTATTATTTTTCGTTTATAAACGGGCAAATAACAAAAAAGTATCTTACTTATGGGTCATTTTCAGTTAAAATATCATACTTTTTTTACATAAAAAACACCTAACTTATTTTTTCGTCAACTTGAGTTTTTCATGAAATATATAACGATAATTTTTAAATTTTATATTTCATGTTCATCATCGTCAATTATCATTGCCGCCACCAAACTTCTAAGAATAATATGATCATCATCAATGGTTGTGTTTTATTATACCTTTAATAAAAGGGGGAATCTCGGTTCCCTATGGACAGTTCCCCCCTCACACCAAAATTATTTTATTAGCTACCTCACACACACCCTCTTCTCACAACAATCGACTATGGTCGTTGATTCGCTTTTATCCCAACTGTCTATTCATCCTTTGTTCCTGTATCAATTCGTTTTAAAACAATTTGTAGCCACAGATCTTCGTGTTACTCATCTCCTCACTCTCTCGTACTTTCCTTCATCTCTCTCTAAATACAAATTTGACTTCTTTTTTTATTGGATCATGATCAAATCTTTGAAAAACCACACACAAACAACACCACCGCTTTCGATCTCTCTAAGAAAGTAAAAAATACAGTGGTTGCTTTTACAACTATATCAAAGAGGTTTCATGTTCAAGAATCTAAAAAACATATATGGTTGTCAGGTAAAATCAAAGCTATTTTTTGGTTAAATTAAATTCGATGTTTCTTAAATCTTGATTTTTAAGTGATGTTTGCGATTTTTTGTGGGTTTTTTATTTTTGGTACAATTCATTATCTGCCTAAGTCAGAATATGTAAAAAAAATTAAGATTGGTAAGTTTATGTTTAATTTGTAGTTGAGCATATTAGGTGGGTTTTTTATTTTTGGTACAATTCATTATCTGCCTAAGTCAAAATATGTAAAAAATTAAGATAGGTAAGTTTCTGTTTAATTTGTAGTTGAACATATTAGGGTTGTGAATTTATGTAATTTAACTCGCGAGTTTATGCAAATTCCATGGGGTAGTTGAACATGTTTAATTTGTTTAGCAATTACGCTGGACTCGAATGTAGTTGAAAAATAAACCGTATGATAGTATGGAATATGACACGGGGTTTCATGAGTTCTTACGAGTGGATTGGTGTTTTCCCTGTACCTAGGTCACCTCGAATAAAATGAGATCGCAACCGTGGCAGGGCAAACTATTAGGTTTGCAGCCCGGGTTACAGTTGAGATTCGGTGGTTCTTGTGTTCGCTAGAATTGAGTAAACTCCTTTTCATGGGTTTGATACACAAAAAGAAACCGCCGATGGGATCTGTTTCTTTGGATCACGTTGGTAAATGAAGCTAGCTCGGTGAGGTCATGGCTGGATGGCATAACATATATAGTCGCTATGCAGCCGCCTGCTTTAGCGAATTTCAGAAACTTTGATGAGGTAAATACCATGTGTGAATCTGAGCCTTATTTTATAAATATGATGTGGGTCTTTACAGTTGTATAGATCTGGCACATGTTTATTTAATGTGAAAGAAGATCACAATTGTTGTCGTGCTAATGGTCATCATTTTCGTGCATGCGGTAATGATGTTGGTAAAAATACGTGTTTAGGAAAACAACGTATAATGGGCAAGTATTAAACTCGACGATTTAGGAAAACCGACGAATAGAATAAGTGTTGGTTCGTTCTCGAAGGAGGTGTGTGCATTAAGTGAAAAATATATAAAATCGAAGTTTGGATTAGTTTCATTTTTTGTTTAGAAGAGAGAAAATTAAAGACGAGCTACAACTACGATTACACTACGACGTATGACGTAAAACGTGAACGTAAATACGTAAAACGTGACAAAATTAAAAATTAAACCTAAAAAATAATTAAAAATGAAAACTAAGTTTAAAATAATATAAATAAGAAAAAAAACTCAATAAATAAATTTGAAAACCTTTTATTAATTAAATATTCAATTTTAAATGCTAATTAAAGTCCTAAAATTAAATATAATTAAGAAAAAGCCCAAAATATTATTTTATTAAACTAATATCTCACTTATATTATTTAAAGACTAAAAAGTATTTTTTCTAAATTTTAAAGACTATTTTTCTATTTTTTAAACACTAAAAACAATTTTTAAACTAAAATAATGATTAAAAATAATAAAATAATGCTAAAAATAAACTTACTGTTTGAAAAATCCTAGTATTATTACTAAACAGTAGGTAAATTAAAAAGTTTGAAAAAATTAATTTTTTACACTAAAATAAAAAACAGTTTTGAATTAAACCTATTTAAAATAAAATTAAATCTAAAAATTAATCAAACAAAGTGAACAGTGAAACTTTTTTAACTAAAATCTTAAAATATTTTTCTGAATCTACGAAAATTTGAAAAACTTAAAAATATAAAATTTTTGCACTAAAAGACAAAACTCAGATTAATTAAAACTAAATTAAATGGAATTAAATCTAAAAAAGTAGCAGATGAACAGTAAAATAAAAGAAAACTTAATGAAAATTTTTAAAATAAAATAAGAAAATAGGGAAAATTAAAAATAATGAAAAACACTCAAATTTGTCCACTAAAGATAAAAAAATATGAAATCTAAAAGTGACATGTCTAAGCTGCTTGTCTTTTTCCCCAGCAGTGGGAAGAATGGACTATCAGTGGGAATAATCTTCCTTACTGCTCTTTATAAAAAAACGGGTCTGGGTTTAATGGCTTGTAACGTCCTTGTTTTTTAGTTTTGTTGGATACCAAAGGCACCCCTACACTCAGCGGAGTGTAGGGAGTCAAGTTAAACACAAAAAATAACAAGTCCAATGCAATTAAATTACACAAATCAAGGCACACAATCACTTTATCACAGAAACAAGGGTCTATGGGCACTTGCTGATCTAAAGTGCAAATAGGTGAGTTTTAGACTACCCAAATTAACTCAGATCAATACCGAACCACAAATGAACAATCAGCAGTCCTATGTTATCACTACTCTTAACAGGCTTCAAATATTTAACCAACTATTATGCTAAAACCACCTAGATAAACCTGCTGATTTTTAGGACTATATTTTACCAAACTATAAACATGCAACTTATGTTTCTATCATACCAATCCTAAAAACAAAGCATCAAAAACACTAACACTAACCCAAGGAATATGTTTAGACTGATTACAGGCCAAAGATTGTGTCAAGAGCTTAGCTAATAAAACAGACCCAAACACCCATAATCTTACTGATTAACAAAATTTAACAAAGGAAAATCTTAAAAACACTTAGAAATTCCATGAATAAACCATGAACATACTTCAATTCTCATAAGGAAACATATGCAATACCAAATTACACCACCTAAGAAACAAGTGCAGGTAAAAATTTATCAAAAAAATTCACAAAAACAAGGCAGTAAGCTAATAGGGTTCAAGCTGTACCTCAACTTGGCCTTGTACAAGCCATGTTCACCAAGCTGATACTGATACGGATCCAGGTGGAAGCCCAGCCCGGGCCGAACCCACTAAAAGTGGCTAGGTGAGCTGTATGTTTTGCAAAACAAATCCAACCGAAAACTTTATGTCCAAGTTATTTGTTTTAGTATTTTATTTCATTGATATCGTTTACTTTTGTATCAAATTAGGTTTCTGTAATTGTTTGCACTTTTGCCTATTTAAGGGGTTGTAATTCCTGGTTGGATTGGCAGGATTTGAATAAAGAACTTCTCTTTCAGAAACAGTTTTTGTTTTCTTGTTTGTTCGGTTAGCCGAAGAACAACGCCGTCAATCTGTTACTTGGTTGGCCAAGAACAATTGCCGCTAGGGTTACGCCTAGGTTTATCGTTTAATCCAATTCATATACGAATCCGTATCAAGTGGTATCAAGAGCTCAGGTTTATCTCAAGATGTCGCGAAACGAAGATCATCGTCGCCAAGACCGTAGATTCGCCGCCGGAGGCAACGGACAGGACATGCGTAATCCTCGCGATGTCGAGATTGAACGACTTCGTCAACGGGTTCGTGAACTAGAAATCAACCCATTCAATAGGTATGAAAGACAGTTTGAAAACACACCAACCGGGTCAAGTGCGGAAGAATATGAAAACTAAGGTAGTGAATTCGAAAAAAAATTTACCAACAGCATCCACGAGACCGCCGGCCACCCCTAGCAACACCACCACCACCACGCCATCGTCGCACACCACCCGCACCACAACAGGCTGATCCTATCCGCTCTTTGGGTATTCGCACTGAAATACCAGAATTTGAAGGACGTTTATGTCCGGATGATTTTCTTGATTGGATACGCACAGTCGGCCGTATATTTGATCTTCGTGACACACCTGAACAACTCAAGGTAAAACTCATTGCTATTCGATTAAAAAAATCTGCTTCTTTGTGGTGGGAGCATGTGGAAAATCAAAGGTACCGAGAGGGAAAACATCGGGTTGACTCGTGGGATAAGATGAAGCGGCTCATGAAAAAATTTCTTACCCGTAACTCACACACAAGATTCGTACGTGGAGTTTCAGAACCTCAAACAACAAACCCTTACGGTCGAAGAATTAATTGCGGAGTTTGAGCGTGTCCGTATGCGTTGTGGCGTACAGGAAAACGAAGAACACACTATTGCACGTTTTTTGGGTTGTCTTCGTACTGATATTTCTGATGTTGTTTGTTTACAACAATATTACTCGTTTTATGATGTTTGTAGGTTGGTACTCAAGGTGGAAAAACAATTATCGGCAAGACAAAAAACAACTCGTTTCGGCTCTTCCAGCCGCGTACCTCAGTCGGCCACAACCCCTGTTCGGGTCGCACCAATCAAAACCGACCCACAAACCCTTACTGACGTCTCACAAACGCCAACAACCACCTCACTCCGTTGTTTTAAATGTCAAGGAATAGGTCACTTAAAAAGGGATTGTCCAAATAAACAAACCCTCGCACTTTTTGATACAGTTGTTGATGAACCTGCTACAGTTTATGACACTGAAGATGAGGTTGAGACTGAATTTGTTTACCCTGATCGGGGTGAACTCCTTGTTACCCGCCGATTGCTTAACGCCGCTGCCCTAGACCAAGACAACGATACCACATGGCTCTGCACTAATATTTTTCGCTCCCAGTGCACCGCGAAAGGCAAGGTTTGCACTATCATTATTGATGGCGGAAGTTGTGATAATATGATGTCTACCACCATGGTTGAAAAATTAGGTCTTCCAATACAGGTTCATCCGGACCCGTATCAACTTACTTGGCTCAAAAATGGCAATCTTGTCAAAGTTACTCACCATTGTCTCGTACAATTTTCCATTGGCAATAAGTATATGGTCTTTAGATAATATAAGTAAGTTATTTGTTCAATAAAATAATATTTTGGACATTTTGATTAATTATATTTAATTTTAGGGCTTTAATTAGCATTTAAAATTAAATATTTAATTAATAAAAGGTTTTAAAATATTTTTATTGGATTTTTATTCTTATTTATATTATTTTAGACTTAGTTTTAACTTTTAATTAATTTTTAGGTTAAAAGTTTTAATTTGTAGCTTTTTACGGTTTTACGTGAACGGTCTTTTCGTCTTAGCTCGATCCGTCTTCGTAACCGTC
Organism: Glebionis coronaria; assembly: GCA_025667525.1. Classification (NCBI taxonomy): domain Eukaryota; kingdom Viridiplantae; phylum Streptophyta; class Magnoliopsida; order Asterales; family Asteraceae; genus Glebionis; species Glebionis coronaria. The sequence goes on from CM046874.1 coordinate 180,344,198, forward strand.
ATTCTCTTCTCACCCCATTTCTTTTTTTCTTTTTCTAAACATAATCACAATCAAAATCAATTCATTACACAACACACGTGCCTCCTTGGGAAACGAACTTGAACTTCATAAGGGTCATTAGTGCTCGGTTTTCCTAAACCGACACTTATACTTACCACTACTTTGTGCACTCTTTTCCTAAAGGGTATACAAATCTCTACATCAATTTTGGCGCCGCTGCAGGGGAGGCGTATTGTGTTTTGATTGAACAATTGTTGTTTTTATATACTAACCATAATTAGTATTTGTATTAGTAGCACTCTACTAATACGTATTATCGGTTTTTGGTTTTTGTGTGAATACTATTACTATATTGTATACGTAGAACAATAAATTCACAAGTACTCCAAATACGTGAGAAGTCACAACCTTGACTTGGGAGGTCATTACCCAATCAATGTACTCGAATCTCAAACCAAAGAAAAAGGCAAAAATAGATAAATACTTTCGTGAAGCTCGATTTTGAAAGATACAAACTATAAGGTGGGTATAAGGCGGTTGTATTTCACGACCTAAAGGAAAAAGGATCTTAAGTTCTTCGTGCCGCCTCGTTTCCTCCGCTTGCTTGTGTGTATTTTGAGATTGAGAGCTAATCGAGGGTTTTGCCGCCCAAAGTATTATTAAGTATCATATATATTTTCTTGGTTTCATTTGATTAAACCCTCTTGAACGTTTTGGTGTTCCACGAACGTTCTAAAGTCATCGAAGGCGTTCACTTCACGTGATCATTTTCATTCCTTGAGGCTTCTTTAATCAAGAGATTTGATTAAGGAGGAGATTTGTAGATTTGTGTCTACTTAATACATTCCACAAGATCCAAAAAGGTTAATACAATCAAAAACCACAAAAAAATTGAAAAATACAAAACACCAAAAAGAATCTTCTTTGCTCGTCTCCTCGTTGTACGTGACGTTTATGCTAACTCGTAATCAAGCGAGACGTGCACGTAAACGAAAGAACAAAACTGCCACTCTAAATCATTCTAGTGAGGAGTCTCCTATTGACGAACCCATTGTAAGAGAAGCACCAACCATGGCTAATCGAACTATGATGGAGTTACTTCAAGCACCCACCGAGGGTTATGGAGAAGCTATTGTGATTCCCGCTATCCTTGCGGAGAATTTTGAGGTGAAAACGGGTTTGTTGTCGATGATCCAAAACAACAAATTCTGTGGTGATGAGAAGGACAATCCACACAACCATTTCCGCCAATTCAATCGTCTTACCGCCACTTGCAAATTTAAGGATGTCTCGAATGACTCGATTAAGATGATGCTTTTTCCGTATTCCTTAGCGGGGCCCGCTAAAATTTGGTTAGAGAAAGAGCCACCCAATTCTATATTGACGTGGAAGGATCTCGTTTCAAAATTTGTGAACCAATTTTTTCCGCCCTCTAAGACTACACATTTGAAAAACGAGATTTCAAAGTTTTCACAAGAATCAAATGAAAGTTTTTCAACGGCTTGGAATAGGTTTAAGGAAATGTTGCATGAATGTCCTCATCACGGTTTTTCTGACTTGCATCAAATTGACACGTTTTACAATGGACTTAATGATCATGAAAGAGATTATTTAAATGCCGCCGCGGGTGGTAATTTTTTGTGTAAAACGGTTGAGGAAGCTTTGGTGATAATTGAGAATAGGTCTAAGGTTTATAGCCCTCGTAACACACCGAGTGTTACCAAATTGGGTTCATCATCGTCACCATCGTCTCGTAGCATTAATGCCTTACAAGATGAGGCAAATGAGGAGAATCGGTTTTTTGATAGATTTGCTAACCTTATGTCCCATTGGAAAGCTCAAGAAGCTTCAAATTCCGCTTCGGTTAAAGCGGTTGCTAAGAGTTGTTTGTCGTGTGGTGGAGCTCATGATCTTTCCGAGTGCATTACCGCGGATGGTAACACTTCGAGTGCTTATGTAGCCATGGGAACTTATAACCAAAACGGCCAAGGTTCCCGCCAAAATCAAGCTCCACCAAATCAAAATGCTAATAACTATCGAAACAACAACCAAGGTAGTATTTATCAAGGCAATCAACGTAATTACAACAAGGGTAATTATCAAAGTGGAAATGGGAAAATTTCAAACCAAAACCAAAACCGTGATTTTCAAACTACCACTCAAGGTTTTCAAAATGATCACACCAAAAATCTTCAAGGAGAGTTTTTGAATTATGCTAAGGCAAACGATGCTAAGTTTGACAATTTGCAACGTGAAATGGTTAGCTTAAGATCCGAGTTGAAAAACGAGCTTAAAACGAACTTGCTAATGAACTTAAAACTCATGCTAATAAAATGGAAGGAAATGTTCAACGACTCCAACAAAATCAACAAAAAATGGAGCAAGGTCAACATGAGATTAAGAAAGAATTGTTAAAAGCGGATGCTAGGCAATCTAAGTTTGAAGATCGAATGGGAAAAATGTTTGAAGCTATCATGTGTAAACCTTCTTCTTCGGGTGGTCTTCCTAGTGATACCATCGTGAACCCGAAAGGAGAATTGAAGGTTATTACTACTCGTAGTGGTAAAACTTTCAAAGAACCCATTTCTCGTCCAAGTACTTCTATGGAGAAGGAAAAAGAGAAAGAACCCGAGGTGGTGGTAGAAAAGGAGCAAATTCAAAGCCCACGAAGTACCGCTCAAACCACACCTACGGTTGAACCAATACCAATCATGGAACCCGAGATTCCAAGGCCGATGCCTATGCCTATGCCCCAACCCACACCACCCTTACCTTACCCTTCAAGACGAGACAAGGAAAAGGCACAAGAACGAAATAATTATCAATTTGAACTTTTTATGAAAATGTTTCGTGACTTGCATTTCAATATAAGTTTTGCCGACGCCTTAGTCATGATGCCTCGATTTGCCGCAAACTTCAAAAGTATGTTGAATAACAAAGAGAAATTGCAAAAATCGTCTAGTTGTTCTTCGGTTTTTCTTAGCCGCATACCTCAAAAAGTCGGTGATCCCAGCAAGTTTTTAATCCCATGTGCAATACAAGACATGGAAGAATGCTACGCCTTGGCCGATCTTGGTGCTAGTATTAATTTGATGCCTCTTGAGATTTTTAAATCGCTCAAACTTTCCAATCTCACTCCTTCAAGAATGTCAATCGAGATGGCTGATCATTCTACGATTCTAGCTTGTGGAGTAGCCGAGGACCTCTTCATGAAAGTTGGAAAGTTCTACTATCCCGTAGACTTTATTGTTGTTGATATTCCCATCGATCCTAAAGTTCCTTTAATTTTAGGTCGATCATTTTTGGATACCTCGAGAGCACTTATCGATGTGCATGCTAGGAAAATCACTCTTCGTTTCAATGAGGAAGAACTCGTCATTAATGCAACCCAAAACTCCACACTTTCTCATGTGTATTCTATCACGTCTTTGTACAATGTCAATCCCATCAAAAACATTTGCAAAAAGATTTCAAAAATAGTTTTAGGAGTTGATGATAAAAATGAAGTTCCGTCCCCTCCGCTGGTGGAGGTTAAGAGTGTTAAGCCTACGATTCTAATTGTGAATGATTCTTCGGATGATGAATATGTTGATCCCGATGGGGGAGTTTTCTTTGTTGACAAACGTTTTGAGAACTTACCACCACCTTTACCAAAACGGTTTTCAAATGTGAGAATTTTTAGTGTGACTAACATTGCTTTAGAAACACCGAATATTTTTGACATAATTAAATCGGGGTTTCACAAGGTGAGTTTAAAAGATGAAAAAGGGAAAGATTTTAAATTGGATTTAAAAGATTTTTCTACAATTCTAACTCCGTCATCACCACGTGTATTGAGTACTACAAGCTCGTCTTCTCCTATTGACGATGCTTTGTGTGGACCTAGTGTGGGGGAAACCCCTTATGTTCCCTCCCCTTTCTCCACCGGGACGAGATATTTGATCCCGGAATTGCTTATAAAGGGAAATCTCGGTCTTCCACCGATGCAATAAATGGAAAATCTTTCTATTTGATTGGTGCGAGTCTACCTCGAGTAGCTCAATGTTTTTATGACTTACCCATTGTCCCACCCTTCTATTTCTTCTCATCTATTTTCTTGAAACCCTTTGAGTTTATGTTGACACATGATGAAGTGGCGTTGACTTGTTTTTCCAATGAAAACGAGAACGCCATCTTCGATCCCGATATTTTGCACCATCAAAGGACTTAGTCCTTAATACCGGTTGTTTTTGGGCCTTGTTTATCATGTAAGCCCCACTAAAAATTAACCATACCATGATAATCCCTAAATGATCACATTTATGAGGATTCGAGTCGAGCTTTTGACTCGGTTATCAAAAACAAGGTGCCTCGTGGGGGAGACCCATGCTTATCCATGTACATATTATTGCTTTCTAATTAGTTTAATGTGAGGGGATTTGTGCCCTTCCAACCTTTGTTCCGTGGTTGTTTGTGCATTGTGGTTTTTAGATCATGATCTTCACGATTGGAGCCTCTCGTGTTCATTTTATGGGAGCACTCGATCGTTTGCTTTGAAGACTTTCTCAATATCCAAATGATATATCCTTTGATGTTCTAACCTTAGGTTTTTAGCACACTTCATAAACGGCTATTAATTTATTGGTTACACCCTTTCCATGCTAGATTAGGCATTCGACTACGTCTCTAGTATGGGGGTGTTTGCACCCCTAGACTCGAAACATTGAGGACAATGTTTAACTTTAGTATGGGGGGGTGAATAGATACTTGCCTTGCCAAACCTTCACGCTTTCCAAAGTTTATCTTTTTGTTTATCGTTTTTGTTGCAAAATAAGGCTAAAAATGGCCAAATTTTAAAAATTTTCTCATGTTTTATAAGTGTTTGAAGACACGAATGTAGATTTTCCGATGGTGAGAATAAGAGTAATTTTTGACTCGACCGTGCGTGTTGAGCACTTAGCTTTGATTCCTTAACTACACATTAGGCTAAGTCTCTTAAATGAGGACGAGAAATGATAGGGTTAATTATAAGTTACTATGCTAAACATAGAGTACTCGTATTCTTTCAAAAACTCATGTGTTCTCGTTGTTTGCTTATTCTCCCTTCGCATGTAAATATTTTTTGCTTAATAAATATTGAATTAGCGGTTTAGTTAGGATTGTTGGGTTTCTAGTATTTTCTAGTAGCTTCCGTGTAATTAAATTGAGAAGACATTAAGGTATCGCCAGCGTCACGGTTTTGAAGTATTGGCACCCGAATAATCGAAAGATTCACCCAATAATAAGATTTCAAGTGCTCACCTAAATCTAGCAAACAATTTGAAGCCCCACAAGGCCGAAAAATCTATGCAAAATTGAAAGTGAATCAAGCCTTAATCTTCGAAGCTTTAAAGATCCAAAATTCGCTTTAGCGTGAGGATATACGTCTTTGGCTAATAAAACCACCGATGAGGCGGATAATAAAAGGCAAGGTAAGACCGAAGTCATAATAAAAGCTTCATGGCGAAGTTGAATAAAAGATGGAGGTAAACCAAAGATAATAAGGCCCTTCCGTTAGGGGGCGTATAAAAGTCTTGGTAATAAGTCTCATGTTCAAAACCGTTATAAAACCGTGTTTATCGATTCTTCTTGTCAACTTAATTTTTTGACATCGTTGTTTATTAGGAGGGGTTATTGATTTGATGGTCTTAGTTACACCGTTAGGACTCTATTTTTAGACCTAAATCTCTATTATCGCATAAGTCAAACAATGTATCCTCGTGAAACATTCAAGACAAAATAAAATATAAGAGATACAACTTAGGAATAATGGGAGGATAAGTACGTGATTAGGGCATATGAGTAGTGTTAGCATTACTAACTTATAATGACAATGATCTCGTTGCACGCTTGGCATGGAATTAGGGTGAAAATCGAGGACGATGAAATTATTTCTAACGAAGCATTCACGTGTTCTTATTCTATGAACCTAAACGTCCCATTTTGCGATGAAAATCATACATTATGTCTTAAACGCAAGTAGTAGTAATAGTAGTACTGTAGCTAGTTTAACATTCAATAAAGTGAATAAAAATGAATTTTGGAGATGCTACGATACTTTATTCTAGCATTGCGTGAGGGCACGGCAATGGTTTAGTATGGGGGAGTGATGAGACTGCTTTTATACATAGTCTCATCGTCCAAATCGGGCTTAAAATGCATAAAATATCATTAAAACTGCCAAATATATGTTCGTGTTTGTTGCTTGTGTATTTTAGATATGGATATTGAGGAAATGACAAAAAGATCACAAGAATCAATCAAAAACGAACACGGGAAACGAAGTCGCACAATGAACCGGACCCGAATCAAGAATTTCCAAAATGGTCCTTGAAGTTTTGAAGATTGGCAACTTTAGTCCCTCATTTTTGAAGACTTGGCGAGATAAGACCTTGAAGAAATCATCACTGGCAAAAGAAGACCTCCATGTTTGAAGATTACACAAGTTATACCCTTGAAGAATCCAAAAATATGCATTAATGGTCCTTGTATACAAGCTTGAAAAGTTATTGTGCCATTTTTGACAAGCTTCCAAAGTTAATTATAAAGGGAATTGAAGTTTATGTTGTTTAAAACAAAGTGAAGACAATGGGAACTTTGGGGGGCCATTTCTGTCAAACACCCAAACTCACCCCAGCCAACCAAACTGACACATCACCCCACTCCACCAATCACACCTAACCACCTCACCTCCCACGCCATGTCACCCTTCCACCACCAGGTTTATTTAAATAAACCTGGTCAAAACCCAGTCAAACCCTCCCACTTTCCCTCTAAACACTTAATTCAAAATTAATTACCCCCAAATTGGATTAAACCCCCCCCCCCCATAAACCCTAATCTACCCAGGTTCGATTAAGCACAAAACAAAGGGGTTTTTCCCCAAACCTTCCAGATTGCAAATTAATCCCATCCTCACTTAAACCCACACCCAGATTCCTTTCAATACACACCCATGTGTCTTGTGGACCCTCCCTGCAACGTCCCTATCCCCCAAAACCCCATGAGCAGACAAGATAAACGTCCATGATGAGTTTACTTGTCCTCCACACCATTTGAACGTCCCAAAATGATCCAAAGCAGCTGGCAAATCACAATCATCACATGGGAGCATATTTGACCAAGATTTGAAGATTCAAACAAAGGGCTTTTAGGGAATTTCATGTATTAGGGTTTAGGTTTCTACATTGTTCTATTGAGTAGTATATAATGAGACGTATGTGTCCATTATAAGTTGTTCCAGATTTTTACTCAAAAAATTGTAATCCCTTTTTAAATTTATAAAGTTGGTATTTTTGTGAAAAATTGTAATTCCTTTTATTACTTTTAAAACTTGGTATATGTTTGAGTAGAATCTGAGTTCCATTAATATTTTGCAAACATTTTGTGTTTGAGTTTTCAAGAAAGGTTTCAAAAAGGTTTAGCTATTTTCAGAAATCCAAGGTTCAAGGAAGTGAAAGTGGAATTGGATTCTTGGATTTCTGAGTTTATACTTGTTTTCTTAAACGTATTCATTGGTTATAAGGGTGCTGTTTTGTGAAAAAGATTTAAAAAAAGAGAAAAAATCAGATTATTGGTATATTGTGTTCACTTGTTCTTAGCAGGCAACCCTTTGAGCTCTTGCTTGTTTGGCCAAGGTTCTGCTCAGGCCCCAGCCTGAAGGAGATGGCTATGCAGCCATTGTGGGACCTGGATGTGGGTCCCACAAGGTAATTCCCTTGTACCCTATTTTCATATTTCTGAAAATTGTGATTTGGTGATTTTGGATGAAAGTTGTTTAAAAGTTGGTTTGTATGTTTGATTCATGTTGGTTTTAGTTATTATGCATAATAGAAGTGATTAGAAGCAATTTGGTATGAATTTGATTTGATTTGATTTGGTTTGAAAAAAGTGAGTTTCTGAAATTTAAGGGGTGTTTGGATTTGCATGTTAACTGAGCTACTTGGGGAATTTTTGTGTTAAAATCAGTCTAGACACACTCACTAGGTGGTTATTAGGGCACATTAGTAGTTGTTTTTAAGTTTGGTAGTTTTTAAAAGGGGTTTGCATGTTCAAATTTTGGTTTAAGCAGTCAAAATCAGAAAGTGCATTTTCATGTCTGTTTTGTGAATTTTGTGCCTTCAAATCTTGGTAAATGTTAGATGTTAGGTATATTTAGGAGTGTGTATCAGTTTTATGTTATTTGGTTAGTTTGTGCACAAGATTTGAGCTCTTGAAATCCATTTTTGTGCAAGTAAAAATAGTCTACTATTCATCAGAAACTTCATTGCTTAATCAGAAACATTTAGGGCATTTTGTGTGAAAATTTGTGAAGCAACTTGTGTTTTTTTCTTGTTTTATTGACTTCCCACAACCCAACTGGTTGTGGGAGTGCCCAATTGTCCAAAGAAATCAAAGCACAAGCTTTCCTAAGCTCAATTGGTTAACTGACCAAGATTTTGCACTATCAGTGGGAACATAGTTCCCCCTGCTTGCCTTATTGTTTCCACTACTCAGCATAAGGACAAAAGTCCTGTGCATGTCACTATCAGCTTTTTAAATTTTTGTCTTTTGTGGGTGAATTTTAGAATTAGGGTTTCAAACAAATTGCATTATTTTTCTAATTTAATTTCTGATTTTTTAGTTTAATTAGATTTTTATTTACTATTCATTTGGTAATTTTTACATTAATTAGCTATTTTTAATACTTTTTAATTTCTGATTTTTGGCATTTAGTGCCAAAAATCATTATTTTTCAGTTTAAACATTTTTCATAGATTAAGAAAAACATTTTAAGATTTTTAGTATATAAAGTTTTTACTGTTCACCTTTTATTTATTTTTTAGAATTAAATTAGTTTAATTAGGGTTTTATTCAAACTGTTTTTGTCCTTTAGTGTAAAATTTTATATTTTTCAAACTTTTTCATTTTTCTACTGTTCATTAGAGTAATTTAGGATTTTCAAAATTGTTAAACTATTTTTAGCATTATTTTATTATTTTTTACAATTATTTTAGCTTAAAAATAGTTTTAAGGGTTTTAAAAATAGAAAAATAGTTTTTAAAATTTAGGAAAAATACTTTTTAGTCTTTAGATAATATAAGTAAGTTATTTGTTCAATAAAATAATATTTTGGACATTTTGATTAATTATATTTAATTTTAGGGCTTTAATTAGCATTTAAAATTGAATATTTAATTAATAAAAGGTTTTAAAATATTTTTATTAGATTTTTATTCTTATTTATATTATTTTAGACTTAGTTTTAACTTTTAATTAATTTTTAGGTTAAAAGTTTTAATTTGTAGCTTTTTACGGTTTTACGTGAACGATCTTTTCGTCTTAGCTCGATCCGTCTTCGTAACTGTCATTCTCTTCTCACCCCATTTCTATTTTTATTTTTCTAAACATAATCACAATAAAAATCAATTCATTACACAACACACGTGCCTCCTTGGGAAACGAACTTGAACTTCATAAGGGTCATTAGTGCTCGGTTTTCCTAAACCGACACTTATACTTACCACTACTTTGTGCACTCTTTTCCTAAAGGGTATACAAATCTCTACATCAATTTGAGTTATGGTGTGAGGTTATCCCGATGGACGCATGTCATATTTTGTTGGGGCGTCCATGGTTATACGACCGTCGAGTAAAACATGATGGCTATCGTAACACTTACACATTTAAAAAAGATGGTGTTAGTATCACGTTAGCACCCTTACATCCGAAAGATGCTCCGCCTGATCGTGTGCTACTATCAAAAACTGACTTTGTCGGGCTTGCAAAGGTGTCCCCGCCACCCGTTGTCTTTGGGCTGCTAGTGGTTGAAGAAAACCCCGTCAATGAAGCTACCCCGTTGTCGGTGGTTCCGTTGCTCAACGAGTTTCAAGATGTGTTCCCGGAAGAAATTCCACCCGGGTTTCCTTTGATACGTGAAATTCAACATTGTATAGACTTCTTACCCGGCGCCAGTATACCTAATAAGCCTGCTTATAGGATGAATCCTAAAGAATTCGCAGAGTTGCATCGGCAGGTTACCGAATTATTGGAGAAAGGGCTTATTCGGGAAAGCATGAGTCCGTGTGTCGTACCCGCTTTACTTGTTCCTAAACCAGGAGGTACGTTTCGCATGTATATTGATAGTAGGGCGGTTAATAAAACTACTATCAAGTATCGTTTTCTAATCCCACGGTTTGATGATCTTCTTGACCACCTTCATGGGGCATGTGTCTTTTCTAAAACTGACTTACAAAGTGGCTACCATCAGATCCGTATGCATCCCGGGGACGAGTGGAAAACCGCATTCAAAACAAGGGATGGGTTGTACGAGTGGATGGTCATGCCATTCGGGTTGTCTAACGCGCCCAGTACATTCTTGAGATTGATGAATCATTATTTTAAGCCATTTATTGGTCGGTGTGTTGTCGTTTATTTCGATGACATTTTGGTCTTTAGCAACAATGAAGATGATCATCTCCGCCACCTCCGAGAAATTTTTTTGCTCTTACGTGCTCAGAAGTTGTTTGCTAACCCAAAAAAATGTCACTTTCTAACTCGGGAAGTTATTTTTTTGGGGTATTTGATTTCAGGAACGGGCATCCGTATGGATACAACAAAAATCTTCGCCATTACCACCTGGCCGCCACCTACATCATTACATGACGTGCGTAGATTTCATGGGTTGGCGTCGTTTTATCGTCGGTTTATTCGAGGTTTTAGTACGATTGTTGCCCCGATTACGGAATGTTTAAAAAGTAGCAAATTTGTGTGGAATACCGCAGCCCAATTGGCCTTCAAGCAGCTCAAAACCGCTGTCACTAAGGCTCCGGTTTTGGCATTGCCCAACTTTGAACACGTTTTTCAGGTAGAGTGTGATGCTTCGGGGCTCGGAATTGGTGGTGTTCTCAGTCAATTGAATAGGCCTATTGCTTTTTTCAGTGAAAAACTCAACGACACAAGACGGCGCTATAGCACGTATGATAAAGAATTTTATGCCATTGTTCGTAGTCTCAAGTATTGGCGTCATTATCTTTTACCATATGAGTTTATTTTATATACCGACCACCAAGCCCTCAAGTTTATTCAAGGTCAGGCTAAGTTGAATCCTCGGCATGCCAAGTGGGTGGAAACCCTTCAGGATTTTTCTTTTGTCATACGACATAAAGCCGGATCCGCCAACTCGGTAGCTGATGCTCTGAGTCGCCGACCAGCGTTATTATCTTCTACTTCTTTTCAGGTTTCAGGGTTTGCTCCTTTTGTACACTTGTACCAGGATGATCCTGATTTTAAGGCGTTGTGGGACAAATGGCGTAGTGGTATTTTTCGCGACTTTGTGCGGCGGGATGGTTTTCTATTCAAGGGGTGTCGTTTATGTGTTCCCGTTTCTTCTTCAAGGGAAGCTATTATATTAGAATGCCATCAGGGTGCGCTTGCTGGTCATTTTGGGAGAGCAAAAACAGTCGCTTTGGTGGAGGATCGATTTTTTTGGCCAAAATTGGCTAAGGATGTGCAGAAAGTTATTAGTCGTTGTCGTGTGTGCCATATAGCCAAGACGCAACACACTAATCAGGGTCTTTATACTCCCTTACCTACGCCTGACGGTCCTTGGGAAGACGTTAGTATTGATTTTGTCCTTGGTCTGCCATTAACACAACGCAAGAAGGATTCCATCATGGTAGTCGTTGACCGTTTCTCAAAAATGGCACATTTTATTCCATGTTCTAAGACATTTGACGCCTCCCAGGTAGCTCGCCTATATTTTGCGGAAATAGTGCGCTTACACGGTGTGCCACGATCTATCACCTCTGACCGTGACGTTAAATTTGTTAGCCATTTCTGGCGTACATTGTGGAAGCGTTTGGGGGCTAAGCTTAACTTTAGTAGTTCGCACCATCCTCAAACGGATGGACAAACCGAGGTGACCAATAGGAGTCTTGAAGTTTACTTCGTTGCTTAGTTGGTGACAAACCGAAACAGTGGGATGCCATTTTGCCACAGGCTGAGTTCGCGTATAATCGATCTAATCACAGCTCTACAGGCCGTAGTCCATTCTTTGTTGCGTATGGACGCAATCCTTTTACTCCTCTGGATTTAGTTCCTCTAATAGGTGATCAAGCTATTAGTGCCGAAGGGGACGAACGTGTCACTCAGATTAAGAAGTTACATGCACAAGTCCGCGAGCAGATCATCAAGCACAATATACAATACCAAAGTCGTGCGAACAAGCATCGTAAGAAGGTCCTTTTTGAGGAGGGTGATCTTGTGTGGATACATTTGCGCCATGAACGGTTTCCCCGGGGTCGTTTTGGTAAGCTCCACCCGCGCGACGATGGGCCATTTCGTATCTTGAAGAAAATTAATGATAATGCATACAAAGTGGACTTGCCCGGTCACTATGGTGTATCTGCTACTTTCAATGTTGCTGACCTTTCTCCGTATACGGGCGACGCGGACTTTGATGATGACTCAGGGACGAGTCGTTTTTTAGAAGGGGAGGATGATACGGATCCAGGTGGAAGCCCAGCCCGGGTCGAGCCCACTAAAAGTGGCTAGGTGAGCTGTATGTTTTTCAGAACCAATCCAACCGAAAAATTTATGTCCAAGTTATTTGTTTTAGTCTTTTATTTCATTGATATCGTTTACTTTTGTATCAAATTAGGTTTCTGTAATTGTTTGCACTTTTGCCTATTTAAGGGGTTGTAATTCCTGGTTGGATTGGCAGGATTGAATAAAGAACTTCTCTTTCAGAAACAGTTTTTGTTTTCTTCTTTGTTCGGTTGGCCGAAGAACAACGCCGTCAATCTGTTACTTAGTTGGCCAAGAACAATTGCCGCTAGGGTTACGCCTAGGTTTATCGTTTAATCCAATTCATATACGAATCCGTATCAGATACCTTCTACTACCTTAACCATAGCGTATAAGGAAATTATGATGGGCTTTGCATGCATTGTTTGTAGAGAAGGTCTACCACAGACCAGTCAAGGACTACAACAGTCCTTGATCATATATCTTTTTTTCTTCTTCCTGTTTTGAAACACAAAAAAGACAAACAAAGTTCAAGCTCACATAAGCTAATAACAAGCTTATGTGAGCAGTGAGGTTTAACAACCTTTTTGAAAGAAACTTAAAAACAACACGTTTAGGGACCAAATCTTTTGCAAAGAATAAAAGGTAACCATGCAAGAATTTTAACACCTAAACAAAATCACATTTTTAAGATTAGTTGTCAATTAACTTCACAAAAAGCTTTTGTTAAAATGGATCTTCAAAGAAAATTTTTGCTTTCCAAAAATCTTTTTTTGAATAAACTGAGATTTAAAGAACAATAAAAAGCAAAAGAGACAAAATTAGATTAACTACATGGAACTCAAATCTGCAAAACCTTTAATTTCATTTAAAAATTCAAAGAAAAAGCTTTACAAAATTTGGAACAAAGAAAAATAAAACCCTACAATGCCTTATATACGGCTTACATAATTTTCTAGGATGTTGAAAAGTGATAACCCTAATCTACTGATCTTCCAAGTTTGCCCTTGATGTTGCTTGTAAAATTTTTGGTCAAATGCCCCATGTGCTTGATTCTGGAAGATAGCTGTAAAGATTTAATCTAGAGCGTTGAAATTTGCTTGGGGAGTGAGTCACCAATCTTAAGCCGTGGATGAACCTGAGGGATTCCCTTTTTGCTATTTTTGGTTGAACACAAGTGTAGGGGATCTTCGTGTGGGGACCTCTGGTAACGTGGGGTGAGGTTTGAGATTAGAAAGGGATTTTGGTTGGGGTAAATCAATATTCTGGAGATAATTGGGTTTTAATTTTTTGGTTTAAGTGATGTTTAGGAATTAGGGTTTATACACTAGCAGGTATGTATTTGATCTGGGTTAGGGGGTGGTTAAGGTGTTAACCTCCTTTTATTTATTAATCTTATTTTGAAAAACTGCTTTAATAAATAAAAAGGGTTTGGGATGGTGGAAATCAGACGTGGAGGGGGTATGAGGATGTGGGGGTTTATGCTTGGTGGAGTGGGTGATGTGGCGTGTGGGGATTAGAGGGTAGTAGTTTGTTTGTCTCCCACAAATGGCCCTTGAAATCCTTTCTTCTTGTCATATAAGTTTATAACAGCGTCAAACCCAATTCCCTTTATAATGAAAGTTTGCTTATTTATACATTGGCCACCAAAAGTTTTGCAAAACTATTCCAAGGGCTTTTCATGTATATTGACCATTCTTCAAGGACTAATGATGTATTGTATTGATAATTTAGTGACCCAAGTGCAATTTATGAGTTTTTCAAGGGTATAAATTGCCAAGTCTTCAAAAGTAGAGGGACCAATCTTTCCAAATCTTCATACTTCAAGGACTTGAATGAAAAATAATGATTCGGGTCCGGTTCTTTGTGCGGCATCGTTTCCCATGTTCATTTTTGCTTGATTCTTGTAATCTTTTGTTGATTTCACGATATCCGTACCTAAAATACACAGTGAACAAACACAAGCATATTTTGGGGTATTTTAATGATATTTTAAGCGTTTTAAGCCCGATTTGGACGATAAGACTATGTATAATTGCAGTCTCATCACTCCCCCATACTAAACCATTGTCGTGCCCTCACGCAATGCTAGAATTAAGTATCACAGCACTTCCAAAATTCATTTTATGATGACATTTATTGAAACACCGAATGAATGTTTTAGAGACGCGTGGGATCGTTTTAAGGAATTGCTTAGGCAATGTCCTCACCATGGATTTTCCGAGTTTCACCAAATCGATATGTTTTACAAAGGTCTTAGTTTTCAAGAAAAAGATTCGTTGAATTCCGCCGCCCGGTGGCAACTTTTTGTGTAAAACTCCGAAAGATGCATTGATGATTATCGAGAATCGATCCAAGATTTACCAACTCCGCAACGCACCGAGTGTTGCCAATGTCGCCAATGTTAGTAATTCTAATCGCTACATTGAGAGGGTTGATGCGAAAGTCGACAAGCTAACGAATGTGTTTACATCTTTTCTCATCGAAATGCAAAAGAAAGACGCTCCCGCTACGGTGAAAGCGGTTGAGACTTCGTGTACGTTTTGCGGTGGACCTCATAATTACTACGAGTGTGCGGCTACGGATGGCCAAACGTCGAATGTAAGTGCGTTAAAAAACAGTTTTTCTAATCAAAATCAAAATAACGCCGGTCCATCGCAACAAGGCAATTACAACCAAGGCAACAATTTTAATCAAAATCGTAACAATTTTCAAGTAAATAATCAACAATTAAATTTTTCGAATCAAGTAGGTTATAATCAAGGTTGGAATTTGAATTGGCAAAATCAAGACAACAATCAAAACTCGAATTTTTCAAACAACAACAATCAAGGAAAGAATTTTTCAAGTGGTAATCAAAACAATTTTCAAAGAAAAGATTAAAACCAAGGGATCTTTAATTCAAATCAAAATAGTTCGTCAAATGATTTTCAAAATTACATGAAAACGAATGAGGCTAATATGAGACGATTAGAGGGAGAAATCGGTACTTTGAAAAACGACTTTTCTAATATTTTGAAAATTCAAAACACGAAGATTGAGCAAGGACAAATTGACATAAAAAAGATGTTTTCTGCTATTATGAAAAAAGCCTCGGGTGCTTTATCGAGTTCATTACCGAGTGACACCGTAGCAAATCCGAAGGAACAATGTAAATCCGCCTCGTCTCGTGGAAAAATTCGTGTGATTACCCCTTACCTTGATGGATTTAGAGTTGTTCCTTATTCTCAACCCTCGACTTCTAAGACACCTTCTTGTTCTAAAGTCGATGGGGTGAACGTGGCGACCAAGGAAAAGAGTGCACACCCTCGTGTACCTTAAATTCCATTCACGGTTCAAAAAGAGAGCTTTATCGACCTTACTAAAGTAACCCTTGAAGAAACTTGTGCATCGATCCATCTTAAAAAACCCAAAAGGCATATGCTGAGAAAGGAAGAGGATCCGGGCCAATTTCTATTACCTTGTGATTTTTCCGAGATTGAGGGATGTTTAGCCCTTGCCGATTTAGGTGCTAGCATCAATCTTATGCCTCATTCTCTATGGAATTTGATGAGATTGCCTTCACTTACCCCCACGAACATGATTAACGAGCTTGAAAATTGTACACCACTTATACCAATTGGAATAGCCGAGGATGTCTATGTTAAAGTTGGAAAGTTTTTTTTCCCACGGATTTTGTCATATCCGATTACGAGTGTGACCCTAAATGTTCCATTATTTTAGGTCGACCATTTTTATCGACGACTCGAACCGTAATCGACGTTCACGGTGGGAAACTTACAATGAGATATATGGAGGAACAAATGGACTTTTTCACGAATAAATCCCAAGTTTCAAATGATCATGAAAAAATCGAGGTTTCAAAACCTAATGTTTCAAATTCTAATGATTTCAAAATGTTAACTTTAGCGGAAAATATGAGGCTTAATGCATGTTTTGAAAGAATTAAGAAGAACGGTTTTAAAGATGATGATTTTAATGATAAAGAATACGTTTACTTAATTTAAAAGGGTATGCGTAAATTTATGGATGAAAAATCACTTTGGGATGTATTTGGCGAAACAAGTGAACAACCAATTCTGAAGGGCGACGTTAGTGCCATCACGACAATGACCAAAATTGTCACACCCCACCATGGCGGAATATGGGGCGCGACGTATGGATATCATCACAACATGGCATGTCTATAGAGATAACTATATGAAATAAGAAATGTCATAAAATGGAGACACAAAGTCATGACAATATCTCATCAGACTCAGGAGTCTAAGTAAGTAGGTAAAGTCCTACCGCTTACCCAAGACAAACAAATAACATAACCAAACAAATATATGTGTGCCACAGTATCACTTATTAAAAGAACAAATAAAAACTAAGAAGGAAACGGGGATTCTCCTTCTATATGCATTCCTAAGCTTCTCCAATCCTAGCCACTTATGTTCTCATGCTTAACCATAGTATCACCTGAAAGAGACACTAAAACACGTCAACATAAAGTTGGTGAGAGTCATAGGTTTAGACTCCAACGCTAAATCAATTAAAAGCTGTGAATAACAAACACCAACACAATAACATATGGACAAAGTGTTACAAATATGCATTAACAACTATCAATCAAGATTAATCATACCAAACCAATCCAAGGCTCCTACCTTGCCAAACAACATCATGGTACCATAGATGATCACACTATTTACCTATCCCAAGGCCACTACCTTGGCAAACCACAAGGCCCCTACCTTGTCAAACCACAATAACTAAGACGGCACGTGTCCCCCGATCCAAATCATACACAATCAAGAATCACATAGCAGTTAATCACATAAGTGTACACACAAGTCCATCACAACCACAAAAACATTCACATCAACAATTTATAAATAACTCAACACAGTGTCTCTTCCATCCCATCTAGAATTCAAAATCAATAGTAAACATGGGACTATGAAACTCACCTGATAGCTTCTTCACAAGTCCTCGCACTAGCAACAAGCTAACAAACCAAAAACACGAAATCAATACACGAACCAATCACTAAGATGGCTCATCAACCTATGATGGACATCTAGTCTATTCCCGTATAATTACCTCATTGTTAAGCTCTAATCACCCCATTACCCTTCCTTAACAAGTCCCTAACTTGGTTAAGTTTAATAGCTATCTCGTTCACAATTTTACACAAAACAGTCCCAGTTTTAGGTCTCAAAACTTTAAGTCAAACGTCCACTTAAACATACCCATGGTTTCTGTAAAAGGAATTTTCATACTTTTATACATGTTATCTAAAACCTCCCACTTTCCCTAACCTTAAAGCTACTGTTAAGGCCCAGATATATGTGTATATATTGCTACCTATCCAGATTTCACTGATTTTAAACGTATGAAAAGTTCATTACCATTAGAGGGTCTTACCCTAAACCATAATCTTAGTCCAAGTGCAGATCCTTACTAAAATATATAAACCATCTCTCATGTTCGTGAGAAGATCCTAATGCAACCCTAAGTACCCCAAACAACCCAAAACTTAAAAAGAAAATAGGTTGAATTCAAAACTGTTTTGACCTCCGACTGTTGTAACCTGTTTTTGACCCACTTCCCGACCTCCAATTTAGTTATCGTTTCTTGATTTAGAAAGCCAACTCATATACCTACCCAAGGCTAGTTTGATCGCATCTTGAAAGTTCCTAGAACTCGAGATATGATCAAAACAATAGACTCAAAATTCTGCCCAGTTTTTAAAAACGAGTTTTATACAAATTGATCTAATTAATCACCTATAACCCTTCTAATACAAGCCCTAGATTATATGATCATCATATTATGATTAATACATCATTAATCTACTGTTTTTATATAAACCCTAACCCTTAATCCATCATAAGAATGATTAATTAAACATAAAAACAATTTAATTAAAAAGGTTAATGAAGGTTTTTACCTTAAATCAATGGAAGATGAAGAAAACCTAATTTTTTGAAGAACCCTTATTCTCCTCTATGAAACCCACGAATTTTTCTTTGTCTCCAGGGATTTATGTTTTTATTTATTTATTAGATAACCTTGTATAGTGTGTACATAAAATCCTAGTCCAAGTATAACACCCAACTTTCCTTTTTTTTCCCTTTTTCCCTTTTTCTCTTTCTTTGGTCCGTCTAAACCGACCCAAACACCCAATAAATTCGTTTTTTTTAATTTTTATTATTTAATATTATTTTAATAATATTACATTAATTTTCCTTAATTTATTTCAGCTCCTAAAGCTTCAAAAACCTCAAAACCGTAAAACTAGTCAAATTTACGCGTTTTACCATAAAAGACGTAAAATATACACTTTTATAAAAAATCTCAAATTTTGAAATAAACTTTATAACTAAGTCCTAAATGACTTAAAACCATCCTGAAAAATATTCATATGGATAATTACCTCACCCGAGACCTCTAAATGCTAAACCGTAAATCCTAAAAAAAATACTATTACTATAATACTTATACGTATACGTATACACCACAATATCACCATTTTCATTTCACAGTCACCACTTGTGAGCTCATGAACATGAAATAACCGTTCCTCGATTTACTTATGAGCAATCTATACTCATAAACGATAATCACACCAACCTCGTCCACACAAAATAAACACGTAAACAATTCAAGTAAGCACACATAAAATAACCTAAAAGTAAGACCAAGTGACAAACCCAAAACCACGGTTGTCACAAAAATAGACTCGTCTTCACCACCTTCGAAGGACCACGTCTTTGAGGCTTCAACTTCTAACTCCATCGAAGTGCCTCCTTTTCCTAGCCCAACACCCGTTGAGGCTAAAGGTTTCATCGACATCGATCCTCTCATCATTGAAAAGTCACCTAAGCATAGTCATTCGACTTGTAAGACCATGGTTGTGAGTGCTCACATCGACTCTTTCTTTGATAATGACGATGGTGATTTTTCCAAGATTGATCACGTACTTCGAAATCCACATGCCATTTTTGAGGATTCTCCCAAAAAGACCTCTTCACATGTAAAGTACGATGATTACGAGTTCGATCCCGAGATTGAGGAAATTATCGAACGAGAGCTAGCTATTTTGCCTTCACTCCCACCTACGAGTGAGGTTGATTTTTCCAAGATCGACGATGAACTTAATGAGTTGGAACGTCTTATTTTCGATGACGAACCAACTCATGTGACCACCAAAAATCAAATTCTCTAGGAGTTACCTAATCAACACTCCTCAAATGATAATTACTTTTACCACATTCATGAGGATTTAACTTATCAACAATCCCCACAAATGAATGATGGTTTCGTGCTTGATCGTGATCTTTTCGAGAGAGTTTCTAAGATACTCAAGGAGGGGAATGACAAACCTTGGTTTGACAAGCCTAACTTTGATGAAGAAATCGATGAGATCGACGTTCATGAGGATGACGAATATGTAGACCCCGAGGGGGCAGTGTTCTTTGTTGATCGACGTTTTGAGAACTTATACAATCCACCACCCCCTAACCGCGACTTAAATGTGAGGATTTTTAGCGCGACTAATTTTGAATTTGAAACGCCAAATATTTTCGACATTATCAAATCGGGTTTTCATAAAGAGTCTTTGAACATTAAAAAAGGGAAAGATTTTAAAATTGATTTAAAAGATTTTTCTACATGTTTAACTCCGTCATCACCGCATTTTTTGAGTGCTACCACCTCGTCTACTCCTTTTGACGATGGTTGGTGTGGTTTTAGTGTGGGGGAAGCCCCTTATGTTCCCTCACGTTTCTCCACCGAGGACGAGATTTACGATCCCAGAATTGCTTGTTAAGGGAAATCTCGGTCTTCCACCGATGCAATAAATGGAAAATATATTCATTTGCTTGGTGTGAGTCTACCTCGAGTAGCTCATAAGTTTGCCTTACCCATTTTCCCACCCTTCTATTTCTTATCTCTTTTCTTCTACCCCTTTGGGGTTTCAGCACGTGTTGAAGTAGTGTTGTTTCGTCTTTCATTCCAAAACGTGGACGCTATCTTTGACCCCGGTATACGTTTATCGGGTTTTTAAAGTACTCCATGTACTTTTGGGCATTGTTTATCATGTAAGCCCCACCAAAAATGACCATACCATGATTATCCCTAAATGATCACATTTATGGGGATTCGAGTCGAGCTTTTGACTCAGTTATCAAAAACAAGGTGCCTCGTGGGGGATTCTCATGCTTATCCTTGTAAATATTATCGTTTTCTAATAGTGTAACGAGGGGACTTGTGCTCTTCCAACCTTTGTTTCGTGGTTGTTTGTGATTGTGATTTATTAGGTTCATCGTCATCATTGAAGCCTCTCGTGTTCGTTTTACGGATCACTCGAGCTTCGATTGTTACCTTTGGAGATTCCGATATCCGATGATATCCTTTTATGTTCTAACGTTTACCTTATTAGAATAATTCATAAACGGCTTTTAGGTTATTCGTTTTACCCTTTCCATGCTCGAGATTAAGCATTCGACTTCTTCTCTAGTATGGGGGTGTTTTCACCCCTAGACTCGACACATTGAGGACAGTGTTTAGTTTTAGTATGGGGGGTGAGTAGATACTTCACCTTGCTTACGTCACCACGCAATCCAATTTTCATCTTTTTGTTATCGTTTTGTTGCAAAATAAGGCTAAAAATGACCAAATTTTAAAAGTTTTGTATTTTTCATAAGTGTTTAAGACACGAGTGTAGGTTTTCTGTTGGTGAGAATAAGAGTAATTTTTTACTCGATCGTGCGTGTTGAGCACTTAGCTTCGATTCCTTAACTTTTTTTATGCTAAGTCTCTTAAATGAGGACGAGAAATGATAGAGTTATTTATAAGTCTCGTAATCTTTCACGATCTCATGTGTAGTAATTATTAGCTTATTCTCCCCACGCTTTTATAATAAATTGTTAATAAAATATTGATTTAGCGGTTTAGTCACTATTGTTGGTTTCTAATTTGTTTTAGTAGCTTCCATGTAATTAAATTGGGAAAACATTAAGGTATCGCCAGCGTCACGGTTTTGAAGTATTGGCAACCCGAATAATCGAAAGTTTCACCCAATAATAAGACTTCAAGTGCTCACCTAAATTCAGCAAAAATTTGAAGCTCACAAGGCCGAAAAATCTATGCCCAAATTGAAAGTGATTAAGCCTTAATCTTTGAAGCTTTAAAGATCCAAAATCCGCTTTATCGTGAGGATATACGTCTTTGGCCATAATAAACACCTCATGGCGAGGTTAAATAAAAGGCAAGGCAAGACCGAAGTTATAATAAAAGCTCCATGGCGGAGTTGAATAAAAGATAGAGGTAAACCTATGATAATAAGGCCCATCCGTTAGGGGGCGTATAAAAGTCTTGGTAATAAGTCTCATGTTCAAAACCGTTATAAAACCGTGTTTATCGATCCTTCTTGTTGACTTAATTTTTTGACATCGTTTTCTATTAAGGTGAATTATTAATTCGATGATTTTGGTTACACCGTTAAGACTCTATTTTTGGACCTAATCTCTATTCACGCATAAGTCAATGATGTATCCTCGTGATCATTAAGAAAAAAATAAAATATAAGAGATACCAATTAGGAATAAGGGAGATTAGGTTCGTAATTAACACTCATGAGATATGATTGTGTTGCTAACTTATAATAACAACGATCTCGTTACACGCTTAGCATGGAATTGGGTGAAAATCGAGGATGACGAACTTATCTCAATGAGGCATTTACGTGTTCTTATTCTTTGACCCTAAAAGTCACTTAATCGTGATGAAAACAATACATTATGTCTAAAACACGTGTAGTAGTTTATTTAAGTTTATGTCAAATCTCGTAATTTCATTTTTGAAAAATGTCGTCTTAGACGGTGGGAAAAAATAATCAACGAACTTGGAAACGAGATCCTTCCACGTAATTATGGAATTAGGTGGCTCTTTCTCGTACCAATCCTTGGCGGCACCATCGAGCGAGTACGGAAAAAGCATAAGCTTGACGACATCGGTGTCGACGTTATTAAACTTGCTCGTGGCCAAAAGACGATCAAAATTCCGAATGTGATCATGAGGATTATCCGCCTCACGACCTCGAAACTTCGTAGCTTGTATTAACGAAAGCATTCCGCTCTTAACCTCAAAATTCTCCACTTCGATAGCGGGAATTACGATCGCGTCTCCATAACCCTTGGTGGGCGCTTGGAGCAATTCCATCATCGAACGATTGTCGGCCATCTCGTCTATGGTCTCTTCAACAATGATATTAGGAACGTCGGTTTCTAATTCTCGTCTACGTCGTCGATTCCTTCGATTACGATTGCGTCGATTCGAAGCGTCGCTAGAATTAGAATAATCCTTCGATCGAGTGCGCATGCACTAAGCGTAGAATGGGTGGTAGCAAAGAAGATTCTTTTTGCGGTTTTTCGATTTTTCAATTTTTTTGGTTTATGATTGTTTTTAAATTTTTTGGATTTTTTGTGTATTACGTAGACTCAAATCTACAAATCTCTCTTCGAATTGATTTCTCGATTAAAGGAGCCTCAAAGAATGAAAACGATCATGTGGAGTGAAGGCTTTCGATGACTTTAAAACGTTGGTGGAACACCAAAACGTTCAAGAGGGTTTAATCTTGAAAACAAGCAAATATAATATACGTAGATAATACTTGGGCGACAAACCCTCGATTAGCCCTCTTTCTCAAAACACGCACAAGCAAGCGGGGGAAACGAGGCGACGCTAAGCACCTAAGAGCCTTTTTCCCTTTGGTCGTGAAATACAACCGCCTTATACCCACCTTATAGTTTGTGTTAATTGAAATTAAGCCTCACGAAAGTATTTATCTATTTTGCCTTTAAACTTTTGCTTTAGATTCGAATACAATAATTGAATGATGAAATCCCAATTAAGGTTGCGTTTTCACGCTTTTGGAGATATTGTATATTTATTGTGATACGTAAATACAATATATTAACAATATTCACAAAAAAAAGAAAACCAATATATCTACAATATAGTAAATGATTTTTGTGTGTTTAATTTAGGAAAACTAAACACGATTTATTTGGATACTATAATATATTAAGGAAAAATAACAAAAATGAGTATGTACGTTATATACGTTTTCCAAAAATTGAAAAGCAAAAACGCACTACTCACACAAACACGATAATAATAATGGCACTATAAACACCTCCCTGGAAGCGACGCCAAAATGATGTTGGTAAAAATACGTGTTTAGGAAAACAACGTATAATGGGCAAGTATTAAACTCGACGATTTAGGAAAACCGACGAATCGAATAAGTGCGAGTTCGTTCTCGAAGGAGGTGTGTGATATAAGTGCCAAATATATAAAATCAAAGTTTGGATTAGTGTCGTTTTTGGTTTAGAAGAGAGAAAATTAAAGACGAGCTACAACTACGATTACACTACGACGTATGACGTAAAACGTGAACGTAAATACGTAAAACGTGACAAAATTAAAAATTAAACCTAAAAATTAATTAAAAGTGAAAACTAAGTCTAAAATAACATAAATAAGAATAAAAATTCAATAAATAAATTATAAAACCTTTTATTAATTAAATATTCAATTTTAAATGCTAATTAAAGCCCTAAAATGAAATATAATTAAGAAAAAGCTCAAAATATTATTTTATTAAACCAATGTGTCACTTATATTATTTAAAGACTAAAAAGTATTTTTCCTAAATTTTAGAGACAATTTTTCTATTTTTTAAACACTAAAAACAATTTTTAAACTAAAATAATGATTAAAAATAATAAAATAATGCTAAAAATAAACTTTCTGTTTGAAAAATCCTAATTTATATTACTAAACAGTAGAAAAATTAAAAATTTTGAAAAAAGTAATTTTTTACACTAAAAGACAAAACAGTTTTGAATTAAACCTATTTAAAATAAAATTAAATCTAAAAAATAATAAAACAAAGTGAATAATGAAACTTTTTTAACTGAAAATCTTAAAATATTTTTCTGAATCTAGGAAAATTTGAAAACTTAAAAATATAAACTTTTTGCACTAAAAGACAAAACTCGGATTAATTAAAACTCAATTAAATGGAATTAAATCTAAAAATAGCAGATGAACAGTAAAATAAAAGAAAACTTAATGAAATATTTTAAAATAAAAAAAGAAAATAGGGAAAATTAAAAATAATGAAAAACACTCAAATTTGTCCACTAAAGACAAAAAAATATGAAATCTAAAAGTGACATGTCTAAGTTGTTTGTCTTTTTCCCCAGCGGTGGGAAGAATGAACTATCAGTGGGAATAATCTTCCCACTGCTCTTTATAAAAAAACGGGTCTGGGGGTTTAATGGCTTGTAACTTCCTTGTTTTTGAGTTTTGTTGGATACCAAAGGCACCCCTACACTTAGTGGAGTGTAGGGAGTCAAGTTAAACACAAAAAATAACAAGTCTAATGCAATTAAATTACATAAATCAAGGCACACAATCACTTTGTCACAGAAACAAGGGTCTATGGGCACTTGCTGATCTAAAGTGCAAATAGGTGAGTTTTAGGCTACCCAAATTAACTCAGATCAATACCAAACCACAAATGAACAATCAGCAGTCCTATGTTATCACTACTCTTAACAGGCTTCAAAGATTTAACCAACTATTATGCTAAAACCACCTAGATAAAACTTGCTGATTTTAGGACTATATTTTACCAAACTATAAACATGGAACTTAGGTTTCTATCATACCAATCCTAAAAACAAAGCATCAAAAACACTACCACTAACACAAGGAATATGTTTAGACTGATTACAGGCCAAAGATTGTGTCCAGAGCTTAGCTAATAAAACAGACCCAAACACCCTTAATCTTACTGATTAACAAAGGGAAATCTTAAAAACACTTAGAAATTCCATGAATAAACCATGAACATACTTCAATTCTCATAAGGAAACATATGCAATACCAAATTACACCACCTAACAAACAAGTGCAGGTAAAAATTTATCAAAAAAATTCACAAAAACAAGGCAGTAAGCTAATAGGGTTCAAGTTGTACCTCAACTTGGCCTTGTACAGGCCAAGTTCACCAAGCTGATGCCTTCTACTACCTTAACCACAGCTTATAAGGAACTTATGATGGGATTTGCATGCATTGTTTGTAGAGAAGGTCTACCACAGACCAGTCAAAGACTACAATAGTCCTTGACCATATATCTTTTTTTCTTCTTCCTGTT
This sequence comes from Glebionis coronaria, assembly GCA_025667525.1. Taxonomy (NCBI): domain Eukaryota; kingdom Viridiplantae; phylum Streptophyta; class Magnoliopsida; order Asterales; family Asteraceae; genus Glebionis; species Glebionis coronaria. Next base: position 180,369,943 of record CM046874.1, read on the forward strand.
TTGAAACACAACAAAGACAAATAAAGTTCAAGCTCACATAAGCTAATAACAAGCTTATGTGAGCAGTGAGGTTTAACAAAAAAAACTGTAAATACTTTTTAAAAGAAACTTGAAAACAACACGTTTTAGGGACCAAATCTTTTGCAAAGAATAAAAGGTAACCATGCAAGAATTTTAACACCTTAACAAAATAACATTTATAAGGTTAGTTGTCAATTGACTTCACATAAAGCTTTTGTTAAAATGGATCTTCGAAGAAAATTTTTTCTTTCCAAAAATCTTTTTTGAATAAACTGAAATTTAAAGAACAATAAAAAGCAAAAGAGACAAAATTAGATTAACTACATGGAACTCAAATCTGCAAAACCTTTAATTTCATTTAAATAGTCAAAGAAAAAGATTTACAAAATTTGGAACAAAGAAAAATAAAACCCTGCAATGCCTTATATACGGCTTACAGGATTTTCTAGAATGCTGAAAAGTGATAACCCTAATCTACTGATCTTTCAAGTTTGCCCTTGATGTTGCTTATAAATTTTTTGGTCAAATGCCCCATGTGCTTGATTCTGGAAGATAGCTGTAAAGATTTAATCTAGAGCGTTGAAATTTTCTTGGGGAATGAGTCACCAATCTTAAGCCGTGGATGAACCTGAGGGATTCCCTTTTTGCTATTTTTGGTTGAACACAAGTGTAGGGGATCTTCGTGTGGGGACCTTTGGTAACGTGGGGTGGGGTTTGAGATTTTGGTTGGGGTAAATCAATATTCTAGAGATAATTGGGTTTTAATTTTTTGGTTTAAGTGATGTTTAGGAATTAGGGTTTATACAATAGCAGGTATGTATTTTATCTGGGTTAGGGGGTGGTTAAGGTGTTAACCGCCTTTTATTTATTAATCTTATTTTGAAAAACTGATTTAATAAATAAAAAGGGTTTGGGATGGTGGAAATCAGACGTAGAGGGGGTATGAGGATGTGGGGGTTTATGATTGGTGGAGTGGGTGATGTGGCGTGTGGGGATTGGAGGGTAGTAGTTTGTTTGTCTCCTACTGATGTTCTTGGAATTGGCCTTTCTCTTGACAACTTGGTTGAATCTTGCATGATCATGTAAGTTCATTTCGTGCTTACATTAATTCATATATTTGTTATGTATTCTTTTGTTCTCAGAATTTTATTGTTTTCAAATAAACTCTCGCCTACAATAATTATGGTACATATTTGTAGTCATATTATAAAAAATAACAAGCCGTCTATTTTAGCAGTTTAAGGCAATCTCCTATATTGTCTGGTGGTTGTGGCAAACAAACTTAATGACAGATATATTGAGTCGTATAAGCATTTTAACAAGTTTTTGAGTATCCGTTGATGTATGTTTAACATTTGGTGTACTAGGTAGAATTTATCTTGAGAGTGGAACTTTTTTTGAGCCTCAAGCGGCTTAATGGAAGCGAGGCTTGAACTTTTTCAGAAGCAGGTTGAGATCACCCAAAATCTACGAGGAACGGCTAATGTGCAGTATGCTTGGTTTGAGGCTGTTGGCGGTGCACCATATGGTGGTATGTTTTACGGGAATAATGGACCAAAACTTGGGAGGTACGGCTATTGAGTTCACTTTTCAGTCATTCATTTTTCCCATAGCAGGTATGAATAAACATGTTATGTTTCTTTCTTTTCTGGCGTGGAAGATGTTAGTCGTGAAGATGAATAGCAGTAGGCTGACCCCTTATTGTTTGGCTTTTTGTGTACAGAATATGTTGAAGATGAATAGCAGTAGTAGTCCAGCTCCCTATTGTACGAGATAACGGTACTTTACGTGATCTCTTAAACTGTGTCACTGATATTTTTTTAGTGAATTATCTTATACTTTAGACGGGTTTTTCATTATATTAACTACTGTTATGGTTTTGAAATTTCGAGGTATGAAAAAATACTTAGGAATACGACTGGTTATGTTTTATAGTGAACAAAAGTTAATCATACTTCAGAAATGTGTAAAGCGTGATCGTCTGATGATTACATACGAACCTTCAGAAAAGTAGACTACGGAATATAAAGGTAGTTACGTATATAGTGAACCTGAATTTTTCATGATATAGATTATCAACGGATGATAGCTAAGAATAAAAAATACTAGACATCTTGATTTCGGTCAGATGATGATTGTGATACTCATTTGTAATGCCTTAAGCCCAAAACAACAAGTTTGTCGAATGTCTGCTACTAAAGATCTACGATTGATGTTAGAACTTAAAAACTTATATAGGTTTTTGATGGCTTAATCGTTTTCTGTTGTTTTTTCGTGCATACGATGGGAATTGATCAACTTAGGTTGCCTGTGGCGGAGTGCTTGAATTATCTTTTCTGCGACAATTAACTGTCTATCAGAATAAGCGATAAATCCATCTCACATGTTATAATCAAAACTCGAAGTCACGCTATATGGATACTTACTTAAAGGCTTAAGCATCTACCACTGAACTATCCATATTTAAACATACTTTTTGATTATTTAATTTACTGGTGTTATAATCAATTCATTAAATACCTTGCCTTAAACATTTTATTTTTTTGTTTTACAGGTTGACACAAATGTCGGAAGGCTAGCAGTGAGACTGGGTTGGGTTCCTCTACAACCACTACCTGAATCACTCCAACTACATCTTTTGAAGATGTAAGTACCACACAAATATAAAAAACTATTGAAGACATAACTTTTATTAAAAATGGTAGCTGATTTTTAGTTTCAAACATGTACCCTGTGTTGGAGTCAATCCAGAAATATCTTTGGCTTAGGCTGTGCAAGTTGGATCAACTAACATTGTAGACACAATAAAACTCTTGTAAAAAACGCCCGTCCTTCGCGCCTCTGCGAAGCACGGGCAAAATCCCTAGTGTTTTTAATTTGCTGGATTAATCAGATAGTAGTACACATTCGTCTTTTGTGAATTTTATGTTTGAGTGGCATGCAATCTATTTTAATCTATTTTAATTGTTGAGGGTTTTACGGACGAAGAACCTTTTGTCTGGTTCGTGTGGCATAAATAATTTTTTTTGTATGGATTAAACTGTCTCAGTTTTACAAAGATCATAACTTATCGTTTTTTTTAATTTTGATTTGTAGAAGAATCTTTCGATCCTGGTATTTTTTTCTCAGGGCCGGTTGATGGGGAGTGCGACAGGAGCAATGGCACAGGGCCACCACCAAAGAAGGGCCTCCAATTTCCGGAAAGTTGACTGCATATAGATACTAGTACTATCTTTTTATCTTAATACAACTTGAGGTAATTGTCTACTAGTATCAAACAGAGAGTATTTGAAGTAAAGAATCTTTGTGTCATTTATGTACTATACTATTGCTTCCCCTGTACTAAATAATTTTTTATGTGGATTACCTTGTTCTTGTTGTGAGGTTGAGGTTGGTCTCTTTCCATGGTGTATGTGATATATGTTTCAATAAATCAGTATTCATGGTTTGTTCTTATTGCTAATTAAAGTAACTTGTTAGATGCTGATTATTTAAATTATTAGTATTGTTTTTCGATGTTTTTAATCTTAGTAATACTTGTTACGTATTATCATTGTATATATTTGTTTATACGTTTACTTTTAGCGGGGCCTCCGTATAATTATCGTACAGGGCCTCCAAAATACATGAGACGGCCCTGTTTTTTCTAATCCAGAAAATTGCAAAAGTATGAAAAATGTCTAATGTCCAAAATATTTCAGTCTTTAATAGCTGGGTAGTGGCGACAATAATCAAATATTGTGAATTTGAAATATAAAATTTAACGAGATGATTGTTAAGTATTTAACAGATTACTCAAATTGATAAAAAAAAAGTTAGACCTTGATTGAAAATAATCCTCAAGTTTAATACAAAGTATTTTTTAATGTCATTTGCTCATTTATAAACTAAATATTCTTTTATGATTACAACTATCTGCCGCTAAACAATTCCAAAACTATACACAAATACTTATTTACTAGATTAAAACCACAAAACTAGACACTATTCTCGTTATTTTGTTCGTAAACGCACAATGTTAGAATAAATCCCTTTTAATTGTGGTCTTGACTATTTAGACCCTTAACTATGCCTTAATGACATTATTTACCTTAATTAACATTTGACAGTTATTTGATAAAAATAATTGTCATAATTATATATCTATGAGAGTGGTCTTTTCTTTGTATTCTGTCACATAAAAACATACATAAAAAAAACATCAATAACTTGTGAGAAATCCTTTCATCGGATTAGTAACTTTACTACTGAAATTGACAAACCTAATGATATGTCTTCATCATCCAATCTTAATCTACCATCAAATAAGTTCTTTTTGATGTTATTATTATAATTACATGAAATTGATCCTGCATATGTATAATTAATTTAAAAAATACTTAAAAAAATTTTGGCAAGGCAGGGAAGGCAGTTATCAAATTGGCTATATGAAACACCAAGAGATCAACCACACAATAAAATTACATTTAAATTCTAAAAAATATTGTTCAGTTTAGACCAAATCAACGCCATTGACATTCAAAGAGAAAAAAAAAACTATTACGATAAGCATGATAAACAAATCATTAATTTAATGTTCATAAGATAGTGATCTTCAAGACATGTGACAACAAGCAATTTTATTACCTACACTATATTTTTTTTAGTAACTAAAGACACCGTTTAAGAAGATATGTAAATATTTGTCATATAGAAAACAAGGAACAAAGATTTATGAAATAAGATGGTAAAAGATAAGTATGCAATAGTTATGTTAGTATTTGTAACCTACTTCTCTTTTGACTCGCGCTATTGATGGAACCAGACAGTTTTTAATAATTTTCTTTTCATTTATATATTTTACAATTTTTAACTTGTAAAAATTTAGGGTCTGTTTGGTTCGATGGAATCCTAAGGATTCTGATTGAATTGAAATCTGATTCCATTCCATAACGTGTTTGGTTGACAAATTCAACGTATTTGGAATCTGAATTTCATTCCTTAATGTGTTTGGTTAACAAGCGGAATGGAATTAAAATCCTACAAAATCCCATATATGTGGAATTGAACATTCTATGGCAAAGGGGGGAGGAATGTTTACGTTATTATTTTTTTTACTAATATTATTTTTAATAATAATAATGATAATAATAAATTTAAAAAAAAATAAAAAAAGAAAAAAAATAGTAGTAATAGTAATAATAATAATTAAAAATATATAATTTATTATTATTATTATTATAAAAATAATAGTAAATAATAATAACAAAGATATTAAAAATAAAAGTAATAAAAATAATAAAATATTAAAAACAAAAATAAATAGATAAAAAACAGAAATAAAAAAATCAAAAACATTAATTTTAATTAAATAATTTTTAATAACTATTTCTCAACTTTATTGTTATTATTTATTTTTAATTTTTTTGTTAATTTAATATTTTTTATGTTTATTATTTTTATTATTTTATTTTTATCTTTATTCTTATTTTTTAATATTACTATTATTTATTTTTTTAATTCTTAATTTTTTAATTTTTAATTTTTTAACTTTTATTATTTTATTATTATTTTTTATTTAATATTATATTATTTAAAATTTAATTATAGTAATATATTTAAATATAATGTTTCTCATTTTATTTTCTTTCAACCAAACACGAAATAGTCTTTTCAAATTCCAATTCCATCGGATTCTAAATCATAAGGATTCTATTTTTCAACATTCTATTCCTTTAGATTCTAATTCCTGAAATAAATTCCAATTTCATCAAAAACATTCTGCGAACCAAACGGGCCCTTAAGGTTTATGTTTTGTATTTTTTCTCACAGTTTCAAACACTTTATTAATCAAAAACTTGATACTTTTGTTATGTTTTCTATTCTCCAGTTTTATAATAAAAAATTTAAAAAATTAGTAAATATTTAGAGAGGCTATTAGTTGTAGAAAATGGGACCTAATTAGGGGTTAGCAAAAGACCTAAATAAATCGAATATATCAAAAACTAAACCTGAACCGGATCGAAAACAGACTATCCAAATTGATAACCAATTCGAACCGAATTTCCTAAAATCGAACTGAACTGCAAATTAGTTTTTCGAATTAGATATAGGTTTAACAATCGAAACCGAAAATAAACAGCGTAATTCAACTTATTCGGGTCAACCAGAAATCAAACCAAATTTTAGTTCGATTTTCGATTCAGTGCAATTGAATTTTAGCTCGGTTCAATTCGGTTTTCGTGATGACCCAAATTATCCGAACAGAGAACCTTACCGAAAAACGCCCTAGTCCTCCTAATAACTCCTATATATAATGGGAGGAAATTCTTGATAGCACTGTGAGATTTGTGAGTTTATTTACGTCACATGCGGAAGAAGATTTCAAAGAGATAAATCAAAAAATTAAATTGGACAAGACACATTTGACATTTGTACGTCAATCATGCAACTAGTCTAACCTAAAAACCATGTTTGAAGGTTCTTGTGTGATTCGTATCACTATATTGTATAATGACGTCATGCACTACATCTACAATCTGGAAATAAAATAGTCAAACTCATAAAAAAAAAGTCACTAACAATGGACCACACATATGACTCGGTTTACAACTATGGTTAAATATTGTTGGATTACCGGTTTGGATCCACTCATTTGAGCCATTAATGGGCCGGCGCACCCAAGTAAACCCCGCGTGATATCATTTGAACTCGTTGACCAAATAATATTCAACTCAGGCTACGTAGTCGTTAGATAAAACAATAGATTTTTTAATACTCATTTCCAGTGTCAACAAAAAGTTTCCGTCTTATTATTACGGCTTGTTTGTTTTACTTGTTTTTCAGAAGATTATAAGTAATAAAAAAACATTTCAATTGTAAGCATCGTTTGTTATACAAGAATAATTAGAAATTCAAGAAAAATAAAATAATCATATTTGATAAAGTCAAATGCTACTTTTTATACACTACCTTATAGAAATATCTTACCTTGCATTAATTATTATTTTTTCTAATTCACACAACAGATACATTTTTTATTATCAATTAAAACTTGCATTACTTAAATATCTATACTACATAAACAAATAAGCTAGCATAATTAGTTACTACTAAAATAATTTTGGGAGGTATCTTTAGAAAGGTATCAAGTCGAGTCTCACTATATATATTTTTAAAGGCGGAATAAAATAATAGCAGTCATGAAGTTTATTTTTTAAGGCGTAAAGTTTATCCCATAAGATGAAAGGTTTGAGACTTTATACTGTCTAATTAAATACCATTGTAACTTCGAATTAATAACTACTAACTAGTTGTTGAAAAAAATATATCTATATTACATATTAAAAGAAAACACCTACTATTATTAGACATGTTAAAATATATTACCTATATTACATATTAATATTTAAAGAAAGAACCTTCTATTAAAAAATCAACTTACAACAATACTGCATACACATACAAAACTATATAAACATAATAAGAAATTAATTAAAATATAAAAAAAATAATTTAATACTGATATAGTTACTAATTAATACATATAATAAATATACATACTTGAACATACAAATAATTAATACTAATTAATATAATAATATATAATGCGTTTTATGTATTTCAACAACATTTATTTAATTCGATTCACTATTTGACCAGAAGATTATCTATACTATTATATAAAGATGTTAATTTTAATTTTAACTTCGATCTTAATCCAGAACCTAAAATTTCCAAACCTAACTTCAAACCAAAAATTAAGATATGAAAGTTAAATTAAAACCGTTATATCATATTTTGTTAATTGATCTCATCCATCCATATGTTTTTATAACAAACTTTTGTAACAACCTTATTAACAAACAATTCAAAACACTTTTTATCTTTAAATTGAAATATCTTTTGATAAATTTATTTTTTTATAATCTAATTTCACCATAATTTCTAAAATTTCGTGTTTTTTAATTCAACATCCATTTTGATATAATTTTATTAAATTTTAGTTTTTTCGTTTTAATAAGTTTTTTTAAGATAATTTTTTTTTTTACTATTTTAACTTTAATTTGAACCTTATCGCTAAAAAAATAGTCATAGAGTACTCGTCGCATTGTACGGGTACGATGCTAGTCTAAATAATGTGTTCTTTTTTTAATTGCTCTTAGACGAATCAACATTTTCTTTGTTTTGATCAACGGTAAATAGATGATGGGAAGATGGAGTCTTTTTTTTTAGAAATTGTAATCTAATAGACTTATATGTATTTTAACTATATTTGTGTAGTCTTTCATATCAATATAATTAGAAATCAATGAAAGCATTAAAAACATAATTTAATACTAATATTATTACTCATTAATATATAATAATTAATACGCACTTAATAAAATAATTAATACTATTAAATATACCTGATTACTTAAAGATACAATGATATATTCATATTATACAACAATTAAAATCATTATTTATAAAATTATACATAAGTTTTCTACCTAAAATGATAGTGTACATAATTTTGCAAACCGAACCGTACCAACTGGTTCAACTAGGAACGGAGTCACAACCGGTTGATTTAGCCAATAAAAATCGTCAGAAGAGAACCGGAGAAGACCCGTCGAAACTGATAAAAATGCACCGTTACATAAATATATACTATATTTTTTAGCGACACATATATTTGTAATACTTAAAAAAGAGATTGCATTATCTCTTCAAAATTTTAAGTAATATAACGTTACAAGCTTTTAGTATAAACTTTTACAACACAAAAACTTCACAAAATTATTTATGTATTAATTGATAAGCAATACACATTAAATAACAAAATTAATACAAATTAATATGCAACATGTATAAATGATTTTTGCTATAAGTAACTTTTTACATACAATTATCTAAATTGTTCACTGATGAAAGTTTAATATCAAATCGAGTGTTTAGTTTTGAACCATTCAATTTTTTTTATAAATTTGCATATTCGAAAAAATATATCATTTATATATGTATTTTTGTACAAATTTAATGAAATACTAACCATTTTACTAATTAATTCGATTAAATCGTTAATATATGAAGATTTTAAAGTTATTAAAATGTATAAAACGTGTAAACATATAAACTACGAAAACCCTCTTATTTGCATGTTATATAATATTATAAAAGGTGTTACACAAATTAGCAAATACATTTCAATCGATTGTAACAATCACGTAATATTATTTTTATATAAATAATTTATTATTATTTAAAGTTATTTCATTTTAAAAATATTCATTAGTGAATAAATCATAAAACATTGCGTTAGCATAATTTTAATTTCAAAATATCTGCAATCACAACGTACCAATTCCTTACAATCAAATAGCATGAATCTTCTGCAGAATATCTCTATCACGGTCAATATTCGCTTGGTTATCATTTATGTATAGGTGTTATAAAATTCAATGATCTTGATATGCATATCTCAACTATTAACTACTATAAATATCATGGCAAAACCTTCTTTGTAACACACACAACTACACCATGTCTTCTGTTATCATTTTTTCACTTACGTTATTCATTTGTTGTTTTTCTTGTTTCGAACTATCAAACGGAGCTTCCGATCCTGGTTCGATCTATAGCTCTTTTCTCCAATGCCTTCCGACACAATCACCTCAACCTGACCCGACATTTTCCACTATCGTTTACAGCTCTAGCGCTAACTCATCCTCCTACACATCCGTCTTACAAGAGTACATTAAAAACCGTCGTTTTAACGTCTCATCTACGCCAAAACCCGTCCTCATCATCACCCCGACTAAAGAATCTCAAATCCAAGCCACTGTATTATGCGCGAAAAAACTTAATGTCCAAATTAAGATACGTAGTGGTGGACATGATTATGAAGGAATCTCGTACATTTCATCCGAGAAAACCTTCATCGTACTAGACATGTTTAATTTTCGTATGATTAATGTTAATATTGCCACCGAAACTGCGGTTGTTCAAGCGGGAGCTCAGCTAGGCGAGCTTTATTATAGAATATACGAAAAGAGTAATGTTCACGGGTTCCCTGCTGGAGTGTGCCAAACAGTTGGTGTTGGTGGACATGTTTCTGGTGGAGGTTATGGTACCATGCTTCGAAAATACGGGCTAACAGTTGACCACGTGATTGATGCTCGAATTGTGGACGTTAAAGGTCGGGTTTTGGATAGGAAATCTATGGGAGAGGATCTATTTTGGGCGATACGTGGTGGAGGTGGGGCTAGTTTTGGCGTTATAATCTCGTACACGATCAAATTAGTGGCGGTCCCTAAAGTTAATACTGTATTTCGTGTAATGAAAACGGCTGAAGAAAACGCGGCGGAACTAGTTTATAAATGGCAGCAAGTTGTGCCCAAAATCGACAACGATTTGTTCGTAAGAGTTTTGTTACAACCGGTGACGATTAACAATCGAAAGACAGTTCGAGCTTCATTTATAGCACATTATTTGGGTGATTCTGATAGTTTGGTGGCTTTAATGAAAAAAGACTTTCCAGAACTGGGGTTGAAAAAAGAAGATTGTATTGAAGTAAGCTGGATTCAGTCAGTTCTTTATTGGGCTAATTTCGATCTAAACACGACCAAGCCTGAGATCCTTCTCGACCGCCATTCAGACAACGTAAACTTCTTAAAAAGAAAGTCGGACTACGTTCAAACCGCAATACCAACATCGGGGCTTAACGCACTATTCAAAACTTTAAATGATCTAGGTAAAGTTGGTCTTGTTTTTAACCCGTATGGTGGGAGAATGAATGAAATTGCGTCAGACGCAACTCCATTCCCTCACCGAGCTGGAAACTTGTACAAGATCCAGTACTCGGTGAACTGGAACGACGAAGACCCTGAGCTAGAGAAGGACTATCTAAACCAAAGTAGGGTTTTGTATAAATTCATGACAAAATATGTGTCGAAGAATCCAAGAGGAGCGTTCTTGAATTATAGAGATTTGGACATTGGTGTGATGACAGGAACAGGCAAGAAGGCGTACGACTCTGCCAAGGTTTACGGGGAAAAGTATTTCATGGGAAACTTCGCTAGATTGGTGAAAGTTAAGACAAATGTGGATCCGGACAATTTTTTCCGGAATGAACAAAGTATCCCAGTTCTTACAAGCAAATCTAGGAAGTTAGCAACGACACTAGTATAGGTTGAAACATTTCAATCGTGATATTCTTTCTTCGTATATCTTTATTAACGATATGTTTTTTTATGTACTTTTGCTTTTTATTTTATGGAACTTTATTTGATATGCGCGCCATATGTGGCTGCATGGTTTAAACTTGAATAGATGATATGTATTTTGTACCAGGCAGATTATGTTCAAAAAATACCAGGCAAATTCAGTCAAATCGGTTTATATCAGTGTTTTAAAACCCAATTATATAAGGGAATTGAATCGATTGAACCGTAACTCGATTGGATGATCAGACGTCTAGTTTAAAAAAACAATTGAACCGTCGGTTAAGCCCATTAACCATGACCCAGTAACTGAGTCGAGCCGATTAAAAAACTGATTTATAATACATTATACTTAGTAAATATTTGTCATCAACTGGTCAACATTGAGATTTTATTTTGGATCATTACTATTTGTCATCAACTGATCAACATTGAGATTTTATTTTGTCAAGAGATCAAGGAGAGTCAGATCAGCTTGTAGACTTATTGACAAATCTAGAGAAACATGTTTTGCCTGTAGAAAGACACGGCATTTTCAAAAAGATAATTGTGAATACTTCCTTGGATGTGATCGTTCACCCATGAAATAATTGACTATCCATCACAAGGCCGTAGGTACGACTGGAACTCAAGGATTGCAAGCTAGCAATCCAAGGAACCCACTGGAAAGTGGGTTTACCATAGAAACTAATATGTTTCTAATATATTTGCAGAAACATCTTAAGGAATGTGTTTGGTATCTAGATAGTGGCTACTCTAGATACATGACAGGACTTCAACAATACCTGCATAGATATTCAAAGGAGCCTGGACACAAAGTGGTATTTGGGGATAACTCTTCAGGCGACACAGAGGGATATGGCTCAATTAACTGCAATAGGATTACTTTCACAAGGGTTGCATATGTGAATGGTCTTAAACATACCCTTATTAGCATAAGTCAGCTGTGTGATGCTGATTATAAGGTGTTGTTTACTAAGACTCAAGGAACCATTTTCAACAAAAATAATGATGTTGTGCTAATTGCAACTAGGATAAGATATGTATATGTGATTAATATGACTTCATGTTCTGAAAGAATTGCAAACTGATTCCTTGCCAAAGCCTCTAAAAGTGTAAATTGGTTGTGGCATAAAAGACTATCACAACTCAACTTCAAGAATCTAAATAAGCTAGCCACACAAAACTTGGTTGCTAGTTTACCATCTGTTACTTTCACCAAAGACAGGACATGCTCTGTGTGTGAGAAGGGAAAGCACCACAGTGCATTTTTAAAAACTAGGCAATCATTTCAATTAACAAGTGCCTACATCTCCTTCATATGGATTTGTTTGGACTTGTTAAACCTCAAACTATTAATCACAACAAATACACCCTGGTCATAGTAGATGAGTACTCAAGATACACATGGGTGTTCTTTCTGAAAAGAAAGAATGAAGCAGCTGATGCAATCATGTCCTTCATAAGACAGATTGAAAATATGAATGAAGTCAGAGTAAAATCTTTGAGAAGTGATAATGGAACCGAGTTTAAAAAGCATCAGCTTGAAACCTTCTGTGATGAAAAAGGGGTTTCATAGAACTTTTCTTCAGCAAGCACACCTGAACAAAGTGAGGTTGCTCAAAGAAGAAATAAAACCTTGATTGAAGCAGCTAGAACAATGTTAAATGGTGCATCTCTTCCCAAGCAATTTCAGGGGGAAGCTGTTCATACCACTTCTTACACTCAAAACAGGTCAATCATAGTTAAGAGGCATGAGAAAACCTCTTATGAAGTGTTAAGAAAGAGAGCATTTGATGTTAGTTATTTCCATGTATTTGATTGCCTTGTATTCATTCACAACTACAAAGACCATATTGGGAAGTTTGATGAAAAGGCTGACGATGGTTTCTTCTTAGGGTACTCTCCCACAGCTAAAGCCTTCAGATTATTTAATGTAAGAAGATGGGAACTTGAGGAAACCTTCCACATCACCTTTAATAAAGATAATGATGTTATTCAAAGAATAAGCTGTGAATGAAATGAGATAGACCTTAACGAAAATAGGTCTTTTCTAGAAGATGAATTCTATGAGCCAAGATCAAATTTCAATCATCACCCATACACATTACTCTTACTCCATATGTCCCAGCATCTGACATCTATCAAGTTACCACCTTGATCTTCCCTATGAATCATTGCTTATTACAGTGGAAAGTCAAGATGTGAACATTCCTTGCACCTTCTACGCCTGATAACTGTTCATTTGTCCTTACGAACCATGAAGAACCTCATCTTGTCCTATTTTCTCACCAACAATCATAGCTCGTGAATAATCAGACAAAGAAGTAGTCTTTGAAGGAAATCCACCTAAAGAAACAACCTCTTACTCAAACAGATCCTCATCCTACCATACATGTCTCTGATCGTTCAACTCCTACACCAGAGTAAATGGTCAAGAGACCAACAAATGAGGCTCTAATTATACATCATTTCGTACCTTAATATACGGAAAATATCATCAAATATGTGCCAAATACTCTTGTTTTCTTTGTTTGTGTATGTGCAAGCACGGATATCAAGAATTCACTTGAAAATAAAAAAAGCAAGACAAAACGAACACAGGGAACGAAGTCGTACAAGAAAACCGAAGTCGGGTGTAAATTTACCAAAATAACCTTGAAGATTTGAAGAATGACAAGAATGGTCCCTCTATTTTTACTAATTGACACTTTATACCCCTATGATATCAAAAATTACATAGGGGTCCCTAAATTTTGAATACTTGACAACTATGACCCCTCACGAATGGAAGAATTACAAAACAAGTCCTGATATAAGTCTTTTTTTTGCAAATGAGGTCTAGCTCAGTTGGATGGATGCATTTGGTTATAGTCTCCATGTGAGGGAGGTCAGGGGTTCGACTCCTGTCATTCCCCATATGGGGGATTTTCCCAGAATTGGCAGCTGGGTTTAAATTCCATCGCAATGCTTTGAAGCCCCTTAATGGGAAACTGGATGACTAGCATGGGGGTTGATATTCTCTTCGTGAGATGATTCGAACTCGATCGAGAGACTTGGTGCCTCGGTGGCACGCAAGATACGCCGCTGCACCAAACTGCCATTCAAAAATATAAGTCTCTTTTTTTTTCTTAAAGGTAAAATTATTAATAAAGGAGCCAAAAGGCAAATAGTACAAAAAAACACAAAGCATAAGCAGTTAGGGCACATTCCCAACTTGTAAACTTTGGCTAATAGGAAGCATTGGAAATAGACAACCCTATGCTCAATGTCAATAAACAACATAGACATCGACAATATCATACACTGACCTATACTCGGAAACATATAACTCCATATGCAAACATACAAAAAGCATCTCAAAATATAAACATCATACAAAAAATATGATAATCCCAAGTCTCCAAAGCAGATTCTTCAACTTGAGCAATACCATCAGCCATCATCAACATAACAACTTGACTAGGATCAAACAGTCAAGTCTCTGCATAGCAAAGGTACAACCAAAATCCTAATTCACCCCAAGTAAAATATTTCTACTTCTGAATCCATGAAGTATTTGAAACTCAGCCACAAAACGGAAGAGTCCAAATAATCCAATCCATCACAATAAGAATAGCTCCTCTGGCAAGATAAAGGAGGAGGCACAAAGAAACCTGCAAAAGACCTTCTACAAATACAGGATACAAGGGATTTTCCAAAGTAGCAGCCTACATTTCTTGCCTCCTTAAAACCCTATACATATAAAACCCAGTGGGAAACCACGTAGAGGGAAAGAGTACAACCAAACATAGGCCATCCCAATACAGAAAAGAACCAAACCACATAGGCCATAAACCATCAGATGAAAAATACCAACAGAAACCATCAAATATCCCTGCCAAGATAAGAAATTAAGCTTAAATGGACCCAATTCCTATTACATCTCCAAAAGCCAGTCCCACCAAAGGACTGGCACACCCACGTATAAATCATAAAAAAATCTACACATCATGAAATCATTTGGTCACCGATTTCAAATCCTCTACTATTAGAGTTAATACCTCTAATAAGCTTAACATTCCATATAGCAGCAGCCCTTGAGACCTCAACAGAAGGTTTAACCATGAGACTTAACAACTTAATTCTAATTGTACTAATCACAATCTTGACTAAGCTAGTAACATCCCTACTATTCATACCCATTCTATGATTATTTCTTTCCTGTCACAGGTAGTAAATATAGGCACCAAATAATAGTCTTTGAATCACACTCCATATGCTATTCCTAGCTGGAAAGTTAAAAATACTAGAACTATTACTCATATGGTCCATAAGAGCCATAGGTTTAAGTCTTTCCCAAAGTCTTTTAGAGAAGCCACATGAAAAAAAAAACAAATGCTCATGAGATTCATTCACATCCCCACACAAAAAACAAGAAGTATTCCTAGCATTAAACCATTTAGCAAGTCTATCGCGAGTTTTTAATCTCTCTTTAATAGCAAGCCAAGTTATAAATTTATGTCTAGGAATGAATTGGGTAAACCACACATGGTTGTACCAAATAACATTAGGGTGTTCTATTTTAAGAGCTTTCCATACTTCAGTGGCACTAAACTTGCTTTTTATACCCTTTTTATCCCACCAAACTGTAATTTACTTATTTTCCTCTCTAAGGTCATGCAACGGGACATCAAGGATGCCATTAAAATTACTAATCCAATCTATAGGCCATACCCAAGTAACATTATTGATCAAATTAATAACTTTATCATTAATGGAAAAACCAACAAGTTGGATCATCCCATGGCTAATCTATACTAAGAGAACCTCTAGCATGCCATTTGTTAGCCCAAACATTACAAGACCTACCATTGCCAAGCTTCACAAAAACAAACTCCTTGATCATATCTCTTAAAGTTAGCATATGCTTCCAACACCAAGACATACTACGCACATATTTAATATTCCAAATGCTTTGACCCTTAAGCTTATAATGTTTAACCCACTTAACCCAAGTGGAGTCCTTATCACAGAGGATATGACATAGGTGCTCGATCATAAGGGAATTATTACAACTATGCATAGACTTTAACCCTAGACCACCCTGACTTTTAGGCTTACACACATCTTCCCACTTCAGACTAACCAACGCACCCGTTTTCCTATTATTGCCCCATAAAAAATTACTCAAGAGATTATCAATGTCATCACACACAGCTAATAGTAAGATAAACAAGGATCCCTAATACACTTGCATAAAAGATAGCACGGAGGCAATTAATTGAAGTCTACCCGCAAAAGAGAGGCATTTGTTCTTCCAAGAATTTAATTTATTCTGAATAACCTCTAACAGATAACTGCAATCACTTTTTAATTCTATTAGAAACCAAAGGAACACCTAAATATCTTATCGGTAACTTACCCTCAGTGAAAGGCATCACCATCAAAATTTCATTCTTAACTTCTAACAAAATATTACAAAAGAAAACATTGCTTTTAACCATACTAGGGTATAAACTAGAGGCCAAGGTAAATTCATATAGACCTCTTCTAAATATAGATGCAGAGACCATGTCCCCATGACAAAGCATCAAAAGGTCATCCGCAAAGCATAAACTAGTAATCCCAAGTTTCTGACAACCAGAGTGATATTTAAACCTTTTATCGATTCTAATGTGTCTTTTAACCATAAGGTTCAGTATTTCCATAACCAAAGTAAAGAGATAGGGTGAGATAGGATCACCATGTCTCAATCCTCTCTTAGCCTTAAATAAGTCACGGGTCTCACACACATACATAAAACGAAGCAGATTCTAGGCAAGTCATAATCCAATGGATCATAATTGGGTGAGACCCAAATTCCTTAGGACAAATTCTCAAAAAACTCCAACTAACCGTATCATAAGCTTTCTGAATATCAATCTTAAACGCACAATTCCTAATACCACAATTCCAAATATAGCCCTTCATAAACTCTCGAGCAAGTAAAATATTGTCACTAATAAGCCTACGTGGAATAAAAACACTTTGATAAGTCTCATGAAACCGCAAGGACTGAATTTGCCATTTTCCAAACTTATTTAAAAAGGAAATGGGTAATACCAAAGACAAGAGCCTATGGGTCATTTATTCATAGTTAAGTAAACGAGTCAATGGACTACTTCTATCAAGATTACAAAGTTATATTATAATGAAGATGGGTCACAATCCTTATTTGACCTTCCTCCCTTCTTTTTGACCTCAGCCAAACTTACCCTTATTGAACAATGTTAAAATAAACATTTTAGTGGGAAACACTAAACCCCACCCCTTTATCAATTAAACTGTCCATATTAACCAAAAACTAACCCTAACAATACCAGATCCAATCACCACCAAACTAAAGGGTATTTTACAATTGATTTGAGGTTTCACTCTTTAACCATCACCCAACATACCTACGTGAAGTAATCGTCCACCTCAGCACCAAGGAACCCTCCCACATCTCATCTTTGTCCCGTTATCAAGAAGAAGAATAAGACAACTTGTAGTAGAGATTGGACGTCCAAGATACTATTTCATGCTCACCACACCTAATACATGGCCAAGATTAACTTCAGTACCGCATAATCACATGGGAGACTCAAGACCAAGTTCAAATTTGGCATCTTCAAAAAGCATATGCCAGATTCTCTTTAAAGGTATTTTTGGGAGTTTTACCAATAGGTTTAGGGTTCTAGTATCTTTTCACACTTGTATATATACTAGATAGTAGCAGAATAGCAACTTGTTCTAAATTATTGCTTTATTTTTTGTTATATTCATACAATTTAATGAAGTAAAAACTTTATGTTTCATTTTACTTTCCAGCTTTTATTACCTTTCACTTTTAATTTTCTTGCAAATTTTAGTTTAAAGTTTACTTTTCTGCATTATCAAAAAGGTTTTAAGCCATTAAGAGCTTTTTGAGATCCATTTTGCCAAAAGCTAGCTTAAAGCTTGACTAACAATCAAGCTATAAGCCAAAGGATTTGTAAAGTGTTCATTACTGTCTCTTTATTTTACTTGCAAAGATTTACTTCCTAAAGTTTTTTGAAAATAAATTTCTAGGTTTTACTTACTTCTTACTATAGCAATAAGCTCATACCTAACTTATCTAACAAATAATCTAGGCATTAAGCTTATTGGAGATTCTGTTTCTTGTTTGTGGTTGTGATTTAGGTACAAAGATTAAAGGAATCTTAAGTTTCATTTCTTTTTATATGGATTGTTGTAGTCCACAAGACATAAGCTCATTCTCATAAGCCTATTAAGCTCAAATAAGCTAATGGGCTTGCATCAGCTTCTTTAAACTAGTTTGGATGTGAATCAGTTAAGGTAAAGCTTTGAACTATCACTTACCTTTTTATGTCTTTTTATTAGCTTTTATGTGTTGCTTATTGTCTACTTATTTTAGTGTCTTATTTGCTTATTTGTTCTTCCTTATTGCTTATTTACTTGTTCTTGTACTCTGCTTGCCTTGTTCTTGTTTTGATCTCATATTTTCTTTGACAATTGCATTCTATCATAACTTAAGGGGTGTTTGGGATTAGGGTAAACCTAGGTCAAACAATTAATTTAGGGTTTAAGGGCTTGTAGGTTAGTTTCATTAGGTCAAAATTAGTTAAAATCAACTTTTATTTGTATCCTTGTTAGTTAAAATTCAGTTTTCGTGTTTTTTATATAATTTGTCTGTTAGAAATCATAGGTGGTGAAATATTTACTAATTTAATATCTCATGGTGTTTATTTGTGATTTGTGTTTGTTATCTAAGGTATAAATACATGAGATAGTGTTTTTAGGATAGAAGCACCTTAGTCAAAATTCTAGTTCCTAACTTGAACAAATTTTGCTTACTTAATTGACAAATACATGAGTTGCAAGTAGTGCTAGGGTTTTAGGTCTTGAACTTTGATTTTCCTATCACTGGTAGTTTAGGCTTTAAACTTCATCTATTTGAAGTTTATTATGAGGATTATGGATTTTTAGGTGCTTATCTATGAGCTAGAAATTCAACTATTTGCCTTTCGTTCTTGTCACAGTAGCATTGGGTAAAACTTAGTTCATCTTTAATTTTCTTCTTGGTTCAGTGGTTGGTGTGTTTGTAGTTGCTTATTTGTGTTTTGATGTTGTTACTAACCCCTCAATAAGCCCAACTGGCTTATTGAGATTATTTTAGTCCATACGTATCAAAAAGGAAGTATAGGGACTCAAACCTTAGACCTCCCCCTTAACTCACCAAGTGTAAAATGAAACTAGTCACTCATACTAAACATAAACATAAAATCAGAATAAAAAGTTATTAGAAGTCATAATCAAGAGTCTTAGAAAGTGAAATTATATTCCTAATGATAAGGGGAATGATCCCTTAGAGTTTGGTGAAGTAATCTAGAATTTTCATGCTTCAAAAATGGCATTTCTTGCACCTCCTTGATCAAATCCGAATTTCAGATTTTAACCAAAGGAGAGAGAGTTTATTAATACGAGGTATTCTTTAGAACTGTGTGTAATACATGTCCTCATGGGTCTTATTTATAAGTGATTTTTATGCCTTCTCCATCAATGCTAGGCTTGGAGCCAACGAAAAATAATTAGATCCAAAGGAGAAAAGGTCTAGAATTATCCAATGATAAAGCTTCACGTGTATTCTTTAGATGGTTCAAGAATGTTTTGAGTTTCTAGTAAAATTGCCTGCAGGCTCCTCAAGTCAATAGTGGCTACTAACTAAGAGGGAGCATGCGGCTGCTGGAGCGTTGACAGTGGCAGCTGACAAGTGATATCTTCGATGGTGGCTGCTCTAGAGTCTTCTTGTACAAAGTGCAATCTAAGTTGTATCTTTATTCCGATTGCATTTCCCTTGCTCGGGATCGTTCGTGAAGCTTGTATCTTTTTGAACATACTTGTTCTATACCCGAAATTGGTCTTCAAATGCTTGTAACATGTACACGGGTCTTGAACTTTATCGTGATTTTTAGTACTTGTACAAATCTCTACCTTTTGTTTATTTTCTTTGTCTTTTTATTCCTTTTTCTTGTATATAGCTGCACACAGACTTGCAAACACACTTTGGCATAAATATGCAACAAAAGTAAATAAATAACCAAAATACATGTACAAAAGCACGGATAACGTGGCTAAAAACACGTTCATTTTTAGCGTTATCAGAGGTCGTTTATAGCTCTTGATGACACTTTCTATGGTGACTTAAGAAACTCGAGCATTCTTGTCCCTACTTTTTCCATACTTCATATATATGCTTGAAAATGCTTGAGAAAACTTTTGAATCATCCTGAAATGCTTCCAGTGCTTTCAAATTGCTAAATTGACCAAAAGAAAGTATTTAGGGCGTTTTTAAAGCAAATATGAGGGCGAAGTGACCACGAAAATGTGTACAAAATGATACCTCATCACTTCCTCACATGAATATTTCATTGCGAGGTACTAGCATCCCGGCTATCCTTTGTTCTTCTTGTAATGTTAATGTGGAATGATTTAATCGTATTTTCTTTGAATGTGACATCTTTATGGAAGTTAGGAGACTTGTTTATAATTGGTGGGATATCTCGTTTCCTCATTTTGCCTCTTTTGAGCATATGAAGAATTGGTTCGGCTTGTGGCATGCTCCTAAAGTGTAAAACCCGCATGCTTTACCATGAATAGTACCCTTAAGATCGTACGTACTAGATTTAAACTTTCCTAATATAGCATGATTACGATTACGTGTTAGGATTTTACGTATTACGTACGTGTTAGAACACGATAAGTATTTACTACGCACGAGCACGTAAAAATCATTTAACAATAATTAATCACGAACATGCGATCATGAAATCATGAACGTAATTAAATCACGGGCTAATATTAGTTACATATATATATTTATTACGAACACGAATAAATATATTAAGTCACGATCGATAACTAATTAAAACACGTAAAACACGAACACGAGAACACACCAATATTTTAGACACGGAAAAACATTCGGGTTACCCCTTGTGGGCCCCATTACCACGAAATAGGGAGGGAGGATGGGCTTAGCCCATCAAATTTTACTAAAAGGGGTTTAAGGGATTTTCACTACTCATTTACAACTTACAGAAGATTTTTAGCAAAAACCTAAAAACCCTCATCTCCTTCTCCTTTGTGCCGCCACCCATAAATCACCATACAAGGTGATTTGTTGATCTTTGATCTTGAAGAATTGGTGATTGATCGTGTTTGTTCTTCGTTCTCTTGATCCACGAATTCGGTAAAACCTTTTTAAACCTTTTCTTTTAATTTAATCTTTTTATTAATTATGAACATGTGATGTTTTTATAAAAACATAATAATTAATCATAGATCTAACATGTTTTGGTGATTAATTAAATCAAAGGGTTGTTTTAAGGGGTGTTTTGTTTTGGCCGCAGGCTACAACCGACCCCGAGGGGGTTTCGGTTTGCCAAGCCGACCACCACCACTACCATATGGTCTTGGTTGGTGCGTGTGGGTCCCACGGCAGCAAGGGGAAACATGGGGTACCCCGAGTTGGTTCGGGGTACGGTGTCGATTCATGTCCGGTTCATGTTTTTAAGCCTAGATCCGGTTCATGGTTTATGTTAGTTTTTTTATGTTATGAACTTATGTTAAAATTAAATTAATAAAGATGTGATTAATTTAATAACATGACTTAGGTTATTTAAATATTAATAATCATGAAATTATTTTAACCTAAGTATTTATATTATTAAGACTTATAATTAATTAATTATTTTAAAAACCATAGATATAATTAATTAATTAACATGACTTAGGTTATATTATTAATATTTAATAATACATATTTTAACCTAAGTATTTAATATATTTAATTAAAAACATGTTATACTTTAATTAAATATTATACCCTATAGTTTAATTAAATTACATGAAATAATTATTAAACTATACAATATATCATATGACTTAGAAAATAATCATGAAAACACTTAGGCTTATTTACTTAGCTTATTTAACCAGCTTATATCTAATTATGGAAACTTTCTATTTTTAGAAACCTAATTAAATAAGGCAGTTAATTTATTTATGGAAACCAGCTATTTTTAGAAACTTATTTATTTAAGGCAGCTAATCTGTTTATGGAAACTTATTTAATTAAGGCAGCTAATCTATTTTTGGAAACTTTCTATTTTTAAAAACTTATCTATTTTAAGCAGTAAATCTATTTTTGGAAACTTTCTATTTTTGGAAACTTTCTATTTTTGAAAACTTTCTGTTTTTGAAACTTTCTATTTTTGGAAACTTTCTATTTTTTGGTAACTTTCTATTTTTGGAAACTTTCTATTTTTGGAAACTTTCTATTTTAGGAAACCTGCTATTTTTGGAAAGTTACTTATTATTACCCAATAAGTATAATAACACATGAAATATCAGAAATACTTAATCAGAATGAACAGAATATAAGATTTAACACAGTTTAAGGCTTTAAACAGTAAAACATAGTAAGAACATATAAAATAAGCTAAGACATGACATAAAACCAGCTATGTATTTAGTAAGCAGATACTTATTTCATGTACGTATTTATGTAGCACTAGTGTTTCGGAAGTAGGATTCTCGCAGTTCATCGTTCTCGTTCACTGGACATAAGGTACGGATTCCCGTCCTTTCAGTATGGACATTCTTTCCTTATTAGGATTTCCCGTATGCAGCCAACTGTTTTCCCGTAGTATAAGTATGAGTTTGATTGCTTATGTTAAATATGATTACCTATAGCCATATACATGCATGACCAGTTTCACCTAGTTATGGAGGTACCATAACCATAACATTAGAGGCACTGATGTTATGACTTCACCACGGCGGAGTGATTGCTCGTGGCGTCCCTTCAGCTTTTGGCCATTTATTTATATTTATCATGTGGGGCGTATGGGTGCATCCTAGTTACATGTTTTTATTCAGGATTACATGGTGAATGTGGTGTGTGCCTTGCATCCTTCACAAGGAGCTGATCCCTCCTACCCATAAACCAGTATATTAAATTAGAGGCAGCCCCTCTAATTTGCATGATGAGGTCACCCCTCCAAGTATTCATGCACGGTGGATTTTCATGACCTATATTGGCTAATGGTAAAATATGTTAAACAGTTTTCATAAGATAAACATAAGGCTTTTCAAACTATAAAACCAGTTTTATAAAGATGTTCCAGGTTTTCCAGGACTTATACATTTCCGCTGCTGTTAAGTCTTTATTATGTTTTAGTCACTTATACTATGTCTATATCCGTGCACTGAGCGTTTTGCTCAGTCGTTACTTTCCTTTCCATGTCCCAAAACGGCAGGTACCCTAGGAAAGACTCGAGCATTTGGAGAACGTGCGTAGGAGGGAAGCTGCTAGAGACTTCTTTTCCTTTTTGCCTTCATATACTTATGCTTGTTTAGTCTTTCATTCATTTCTTTTGCTTTATTATGTTTTGGGCTTATGTTTGGGAACCGATGTTTGATTCCGGTTATCCCTATGGTCATGTAATGTTTTATACATTTATCCTTGTATGCTTTGATGACACACCATAATTACGCGTGACATTCCATTATCAAAATGGGGTGTTACAATTATGGTATCAGAGCCAAGGCTTCGACCTGTAGGCTCTAAAACTCGACCTGTGACTAGTGGGTAGTCACCAGGAGCTTCCTAAGCCAACGTCTGTTATTCTACGTATTGATGTTTTCAGCGCATTGTTTTTTTAACCATGATGTTTTCAGCACCTTGAGGTTTTAACCTTGATGTTTTCATCGATATTGTTTTGCTAATATGGATGGACAACCGTCATTCATATTTAGTTATGTGTCATTGTTTCATGCATAATGTTCCTCGTGAACAGTGGCTATGTGGACTGAACCCCAATAGTTCATAATTAGTCACATAAAATTTTTCTGATAAGTTTTGACATATGAGTTTCATTTATTTATGTTTCATGTATCATTGTTGCAGGGATTATGACTAAGTAATGGTTGGTACAGGACTGGCCCTATTTAGTCGCATGTGCTTTTATCGAAACTTTTAACTTTAGGACCGACCCATAGGCGTCCCCTCGCCATGTCTTTTGTTTTGGATACGACCCATAGGCGTTCCCTCGCACATATAAAGGTTTTATAAACTACATTACGCATGCATGCACTGTTTTTCATGCATAAAATTTTTCTCATGATTTAAATTGGCATAAAAAAATTTCATGTCCCCTCATAAGTTATTATGTTTTATGTCAAGTATGTTTTCATATTGTCATGGTTAACTTCAGTTTCATGCTGATTATGTTATACACTTCTTCGTGATAGATGGTTTCATGTTTCCTCATGATGATTCCGTCTTCATGTTGATTATGTTTTACGCCTCTTTTGTTATTTACACTGTCCTGCAAGACATTGTTAGATTTCATTGAATCCTGCTTTCATGATAGTCATGGTTGGTCTTCATTGATCATGCTGTCAGGCAAATCATCGTTAAATTTTGTGTAACCACACTTTAACGTTTCCGTTACAACCAGAATGATGTCTATGCTAATACTTCTAGGTTATCATGATGGTTTTCCTAACCGTTTAACCGATATACTTTCCTAAAATCATGACAAATGATCGACCCCATAACGATCATTTCATGTGCATTCCACGTATACTCCACGTACCGTATTTCATGTGTATTACACGTACCTTAATCCATGTGTATTTCACTTGCAATACTTCACGAGTATTCACTAGTCGATTCTGAATCACCTCAGACGTATTTTCAATTGCTGATATTCTACAAGATTGCTGATGCCGCTCATAACTGGGAGATGTTACTAAAGATTAACGCTGCTGACGTTCGGAGACGCTACGAGATGCTGATGCTGTTCACAACCTGGAGATCCTACAAGACAAAGACAAAGGCGTCGGAGCAAAGCAATTGGACGAGAAGATGCTTCACCATCAGACGATTCCCATCAATCATTGTCCCTAATTCTTAGTTACATGTCACACGTCATTTGACTGTCATTTCAGCCATACGAGTGCAAACCGGTACCAGCCGGCCACTCAGCTGAATAGTTACATGAATCACGGTCATGAGAATGACCATCATGGAACTGACGGACAGGACGATAGTAACCACTGCTATGACAGCAACTAGCCTAGAAATCGCAACCGAAACTCTGGCCACGGACGTGATCAGAAATACAAGGATTAGTAGTCCAACCGATCCGCCAATTCTAGCATAATAACCTTATATTGTAGTCCTATTGTTTTACGTCTCGAGACACATGTCAAGACATCAGTCCAGACACATGTCTCACGTATACTTTCTGAAGACACATGTCAAGACACCAGTCAAGACATATGTCATGCTAATAGTTCCAAGACACGAGTCAAGACACATGACTCGCGTCCAACTATGGAACATTTCTAAGAAATTCAGGGTACCCTCCAAGGGCATATCCATTTTGTGTGCCATGTATTAATCAGGCCACAAGAATTTCACTACCATTATCGGCGCATCAGTGAGAACTGTCACGTTGCCGATGTCACTTTCATTTCTTTCACCATATTTCATATATTCATGACCATGAAGGACGCCTTTCGTATTCCCACGTATACGAAGGTTTTCCTTCAGCTTAATGATGAGATCCAAGCTGCTAACGCATTTCCTCGGACAGACACGAGATGAATTCTATCCTAATTATGGACTATGAACAGCACACCATGCTACGATTCATATTTATGTACAGTAATGTTCAGGCTCCTGAATACATTCAGCTTGAATTTCCATCAGGAAAATCTGTACAATTATTTATGCTTACAAGCATGTGCGTTATTTGCCATGGTCGCTAACTTTTCTAGCTGTCAGTAAGACACGACTACTTAAGTCCTTTTACGCATAGCCAGTTGATTATTCCAAAATCTTACCATACATTCCAGAAAAACCTACAAGGAGAAGGATGGCACCATGAGATTATGTGTCGACTACCGTCGACTTAAACAAATCACCATTCATGACCGTTATTCTCCTCCACATATTGACAACATGTCCAATCAACCGTATGGTGTTAATCACTTTTCCAATATCGAACTCATGATCATGCTGTCAACAGTGACGAATGAAACAGCAGGACATGTCCATGACTGCTATTCGTACATGACTCGGTCATGCTAGATTTATGATTTTGATTTAGTCTCATCAATGCTCTAACGGCATTATAAGAATGAGTTTCCATGAACTCATAGCAAATTCATCAGTGTTTTCACTGAGGATAACCTGATTTCCTCTAAGCCTAGAGAAGAACAGGAAGACCCTATCTGCACTATGTTGCAAATTCTATGACAAGAGAAATTCTACCCTGGAAATTTTTTCCAATATCAATTCTGTTTGATTACAGTAACACACTAAATCACATGGGTTTTATGGTTAATCTTACCATGACTCAGCTTATGCGTAAAGGAGAGAACCCTACACTACATTAGGTGTTCTAGGAAATCCTACGCTAGGAGAAGTCTAGATTTAGAGACTCAGAGTTTCGCAAACTCCTATGTATCAAGTTCGATGAAGCAAGATACAGTTACGTTCATATCTTCATACCTGTCATACAAACAGGTATATTCTATATCTTCATACCGCCATTATATTCTATGTTCACGATATGTTTCACATATCATGTTCATTCCACGTTCCTCATATCATGATCAAGATATGTTACACGTATCATGGATCACGATATGTTTACTCATACTACACTCGCCATATCTCCACGTAGCACGTTCAAAATTTTTCACGTATCACGTTCAAAATGTTTCACGTACTACGTTTCTTTATGTCTCGCGCATCGTTTCTAGTTAACAGTTAAGTCAGATTGTCTTTCATCGTAACGTTTCAGTTACTCTTACACGATTAACTCTTATTCCTTCGATCGAATTTAGGGGATCTACATTACCTTAATAACCAAGAACTTCTTCGTATTCCAAGTCAAGGTTAAGAGGACCAAGACTTATCATTCGTGTCAAGATCTTATGAAGGAACCGTTCCAAGAGGGAACCCACTTGGAAACGGACAAGTTCATCCGAACTTTTATCCGTTTTTCTCTTATCAATTAGATATGTCCTTTCAGTCACGTCACGTTCCATGTCTTTTTAAGACATGTCACGTTCCACGTTCCCTTCTACCATGTCACCTTCATTTTCGTTATTTTACATACCTTTCCAGTCTGATTCGGGTATGTTTTGCTTCCAGTTACGTTATCTATAATTCGGGGACGAATTATTCTTTTTAGGGGGGAAGAGTTGTAAAACCCGCATGCTTTACCATGAATAGTACCCTTAAGATCGTACGTATTAGATTTAAACTTTCCTAATATAGCATGATTACGATTACGTGTTAGGATTTTACGTATTACGTACGTGTTAGAACACGATAAGTATTTACTACGCACGAGCACGTAATAATCATTTAACAATAATTAATCACGAACATGCGATCATGAAATCATGAACGTAATTAAATCACGGGCTAATATTAGTTACGTATATATATTTATTACGAACACAAATAAATATATTAAGTCACGATCGATAACTAATTAAAACACGCAAAACACGAACACGAGAACACACGAGAACACACCAATATTTTAGACACGGAAAAACATTCGGGTTACCCCTTGTGGGCCCCATTACCACAAAATAGGGAGGGAGGATGGGCTTAGCCCATCAAATTTTACTAAAAGGGGTTTAAGGGATTTTCACTACTCATTTACAACTTATAGAAGATTTTTAGCATAAACCTAAAAACCCTCCTCTCCTTCTCCTTTGTGCCGCCACCCATAAATCACCATACAAGGTGATTTGTTGATCTTTGATCTTGAAGAATTGGTGATTGATCGTGTTTGTTCTTCGTTCTCTTGATCCACGAATTCGGTAAAACCTTTTTAAACCTTTTCTTTTAATTTAATCTTTTTATTAATTATGAACATGTGATGTTTTTATAAAAACATGATAATTAATCATAGATCTAACATGTTTTGGTGATTAATTAAATCAAAGGGTTGTTTTAAGGGGTGTTTTGTTTTGGCCGTAGGCTGCAACCGACCCCGAGGGGGTTTCGGTTTGCCAAGCCGACCACCACCAAGACCATATGGTCTTGGTTGGTGCGTGTGGGTCCCACGGCAGCAAGGGGAAACATGGGGTACCCCGAGTTGGTTCGGGGTACGGTGTCGATTCATGTCCGGTTCATGTTTTTAAGCCTAGATCCGGTTCATGGTGTATGTTAGTTTTTTTTATGTTATGAACTTATGTTAAAATTAAATTAATAAAGATGTGATTAATTTAATAACATGACTTAGGTTATTTAATTATTAATAATCATGAAATTATTTTAACCTAAGTATTTATATTATTAAGACTTATAATTAATTAATTATTTTAAAAACCATGGATATAATTAATTTATTAACATGACTTAGGTTATATTATTAATATTTAATAATACATATTTTAACCTAAGTATTTAATATATTTAATTAAAAACATGTTATACTTTAATTAAATATTATAACCTATAGTTTAATTAAATTACATAAAATAATTATTAAACTATACAATATATCATATGACTTAGAAAATAATCATGAAAACACTTAGGCTTATTTACTTAGCTTATTTAACCAGCTTATTTCTAATTATGGAAACTTTCTATTTCTAGAAACTTAATTAAATAAGGCAGTTAATTTATTTATGGAAACCAGCTATTTTTAGAAACTTATTTATTTAAGGAAGCTAATCTATTTATGGAAACTTATTTAATTAAGGCAGCTAATCTATTTATGGAAACTTTCTATTTTTAGAAACTTATCTATTTTAAGCAGTAAATCTATTTTTGGAAACTTTCTATTTTTGGAAACTTTCTATTTTTGGAAACTTTCTATTTTTGGAAACTTTCTATTTTTGGAAACTTTCTATTTTAGGAAACCTGCTATTTTTGGAAAGTTACTTATTATTACACAGTAAGTATAATAACACATGAAATATCAGAAATACTTAATCAGAATAAACAGAATATAAGATTTAACACGATTTAAGGCTTTAAACAGTAAAACATAGTAAGAACATATAAAATAAGCTAAGACATGACATAAAACCAGCTATGTATTTAGTAAGCAGATACTTATTTCATGTACGTATTTATGTAGCACTAGTGTTTCAGAAGTAGGATTCTCGCAGTTCATCGTTCTCGTTCACTTGACATAAGGTACGGATTCCCGTCCTTTCAGTATGGACATTCTTTCCTTATTAGGATTTCCCCGTATGCAGCCAACTGTTTTTCCCGTAGTATAAGTATGAGTTTGATTGCTTATGTTAAATATGATTACCTATAGCCATATACATGCATGACCAGTTTCACCTAGTTATGGAGGTACCATAACCATAACATTAGAGGCACTGATGTTATGACTTCACCACGGCGGAGTGATTGCTCGTGGTGTCCCTTCAGCTTTTGGCCATTTATTTATATTTATCATGTGGGGCGTATGGGTGCATCCTAGTTACATGTTTTTATTCAGGATTACATGGTGAATGTGGTGTGTGCCTTGCATCCTTCACAAGGAGCTGATCCCTCCTACCCATAAACCAGTATATTAAATTAGAGGCAGCCCCTCTAATTTGCATGATGAGGTCACCCCTCCAAGTATTCATGCACGGTGGATTTTCATGACCTATATTGGCTAATGGTAAAATATGTTAAACAGTTTTCATAAGATAAACATAAGACTTTTCAAACTATAAAACCAGTTTTATGAACATGTTCCAGGTTTTCCAGGACTTATACATTTCCGCTGCTGTTAAGTCTTTATTATGTTTTAGTCACTTATACTATGTCTATAACCGTGCACTGAGCGTTTTGCTCAGTCGTTACTTTCCTTTCCATGTCCCAAAACGGCAGGTACCCTAGGAAAGACTCGAGCATTTGGAGGACGTGCATAGGAGGGAAGCTGCTAGAGACTTCTTTTCCTTTTTGCCTTCATATACTTATGCTTGTTTAGTATTTCATTCATTTCTTTTGCTTTATTATGTTTTGAGCTTATGTTTGGGAACCGATGTTTGATTTCGGTTATCCCTGTGGTCATGTAATGTTTTATACATTTATCCTTGTATGCTTTGATGACACGCCATAATTACGCGTGACATTCCATTATCAAAATGGGGTGTTACATAAAGAGAAGAAGCATTGCTTCTCTATTATCTTTGATTCGTCTCTTTGGTGGCTTTGTACTAGTGTTACTTTTTTTTATCACAAACGACGAGGAAACATGACATCTTCGGCAACATTCAATCTTCATCTTTCTTCTGGTTATATCACATGGTCATATGGGCTGTTATTAGTTAGATTGGCTCTTCGCTGATCAGTGCTTCTGGATTTCGATTGATGTACTGGTTCTTTTATTCACATGTCTTCTTTGCATATTTTCCTCGGAGCTTGTTTGGGGACGCATAAAAAATGTTTCAGAACGAAAACCGATGGTTCGACCTTCGTAAATATAGATTTTTCTTTTGTCGTGATCTATCATTATTGATAATTTTTAAAAATTTTTTTTTGCAACCCTTACAATTAAATGCTAAAAAAAGTATCTAAATGGCATTGCTTTATTTAATTCGAGATTTGTTTGTACTACTTAACTTCTAACCTTTGCTAGGTTGTTCTTCTTCTTTTATATATATATATATATATATATATATATATATATATATATATATATATATATATATATATATATATATATATATATATATATATATATATACTAGTCTCGTAACCCGCCCACCGGGCGGGTTCGGTTCGTAGATCGTTTTTTAAAAACAACGTTTGTCGATCTGTTATATCGATTAGCAGTGGGACATATAAGTGTCTGTGTGATACAAGCGTTTTTTGTTAAAAATAAATTAACCTTTAAGAATGTTATGCCTTTGCTCACCTAACCTAATGAACGTTTTCGGTCTTATGTTTATCTTTAGACATACACAAATCAACAGGCGGTTTTGATTCATAAATATTTCTTTTAAATAACGTTTGTCTATTCGTTATGTTCGTTAGAGAAAACATAAGGTTTGAAAAATTACATGTAAATAATGAATATTGGTTGGAGCGCATAAGAAAGAAGGATGAAGGTTAATCTGCTTAGTATGATGTTAGTTGTAGTCTTGTAGAGTATAATGTGATCTACATGTACAAACTGGGATTGTTTTTGTCTTATAAACTTTTTCCCGCGTTTCGCAACAGAACAAATACATCGCTTCTTTGCGATACAACCTCTATGAATACAATATGTCCAACACACGGGAACAACATATGTTATATAGTTATACACTTATACTCTGTAATATTTTATATTAAAGCTAATGAACTGCTTTTTTCTCAACTCTTGAACAAATATTTTTTCCGTTTTAAAATTATTTTCCCCAAAAAAATGCACAGTTTAATAAAATTGTATTTATTACGGTTTTCTGTCTCACTTTTTAGGAAAATAACAGTTTTATTTTTAATTAATTAATTAAATTTACTCACGTAAACATGTTCATACATTCCAAAATCGTCAAATATGCATGCTTTTTAAACTGTCGAATTCAAAAGCTAACCCATACCTTTGTTTTGATAAATCTCTCTTTTGACCATACATTTTTTTTCAACACAAACCTTTACATTAGTTTTTCTTTTACCATACATTATTTTCTTATCTTATTTTCTTTTTCCGTTTGTGGTAAATCAGAGGGGAAAAAAATTAATACAACTATTTAAGTTATTATAATTTTTCTTTACTAAAATACAAGGGATATAAAAGTATACAAAATAAACCCACAACTTTTACTTACTCTTTTGACTACTAAAAAAAGAGTTATTAAATATTTTACACTTTTAGTTTTTCTTTTGCGTACTTTTGGGACTTTTAGTGGTCCCTTTTATTACTTACTCTTTTTCTTTTGAGTAAGTTGATAAAATAACTTTTTATGACTTTTTTAAGTAGAATTGATAAAAAAAATATTTAACGACTCCTTTATTACTTACTTTTATCACATTTAATTTAATAAGCAAATGTTATAAATTTTATAGTGATATTAAAAACAAAATACTAATATATGAAGAAGTCATAAATTGATTCAAAAATCTTTAACATGGAAAAGGTAAGGTTGAACAGTTAATCAATTTCAACTAAAAAAATAGTATATTTGTCTATAAGAGTCCGGTTATTTTGGATACCTTGTATCCTTTGGATACAAGGGGACCAATCATCACCTTCCATCCAATATAAATCAAGGGTTGAGATGAAACCCTATTTTTATTAATAAAAAAAGCGGATGGGCAATTTAGTAATTTCACCCCTCCCACCTAACACCACCTCCCACCTCACATTATCATACATCGTCTTTTTCTTCTTCTCTGTAAAACACACATAGAAAACACACACAAACACATACTCAATCAAATCCTCGATTTAAATCACAAATTGATTCATCATCGATCTATTATATCATAATCTCTTTCGTAATTGAATCATCCCCATCTATAATCTATTAATATTAGGTAATATCATCAAGATCTATATATATATTTTTTGATTATTTGATGTAAATAAGCTTATTTTTAAGCTTATTTGATTCGAATTTATATACTAGTTTAGATTTGATGTGAATAAGATGATAGCTTTTTTAGCTTATGAATTATTCTTTTTCAGCTTATTTTGATGTGATTATGGATGTGTTAGCTTATTTGATGTGTTATAATTTAGTTTAATGTGAATAAGCTTATTAGGAGAGTTATATGAATAAGCATATGAACTAGAATCGAGTTATGTGAATAAGCTTATATATATAGTTTGTTGAAGCTATAGGATAAGAATAAGGTGAGTTTTGTGAATAAGCTTATTAGTATACTTATGCTGAAACTGTAGGGTACACTTAACAGATGTATCATATATGATACTTCTATACATCATATATGATAAATATATCATATATGATATATGGAGGTATCATATATGATAATATGCTAATATGCTTGAAAACAAATACAACCAAGTCTGCGATCTATTGGTGGGTAATTTAAAGTTAGTTGTGTATATTTTATCATATATGATAGTCTGGTTGAAAGTCAGCTTTTGTAATATATAATATTTGATTCTAGTTGAAATTCAACTTGTTTAATATATCATATTTGATAACCTGATTGAAATTCAGCTTATGTAAAATATCATATTTGATAATCTGTTTGAAACTAAAAGCAAATCTTTTTATTTGTGTAGTAAAGGTTGTTTTCGATGCATTTTGAAGAACTCAAGCATCTCAAGGGCAAAAGAAGTGAACATAAGACAAGTGACAAAAGAACAAACGACGGCATGTGCATGAGATGACAAAAGACGAGTGTCGAGTTTGCAACCAAAGTGTTGATGCATGAAATCAAGATCCATTTTTTTAGCCATTTGACTAGTTTATCTTTTAGTAATTTGTGTATAACGTTGTTATGCTTTAACTTTGAAATGCTACTAAATCATTGGGTTTTTTTTGTTGAATATGAAAATGGCGAAACATCTACGGGTGTACCTTTTGGATAAACGCCTATTTTGTTGATATTTTTATCATTTGAAGCATAGTTGTTTTTTTACCTTTTATTTAGTATCATATATGATAATGAAATATCATATATGATAATCCATGTAACTCTAAAATTCTGTCATATATGACATTGAATTATCATATATGATAATGTGTTATCATATATGTTACTCAAAAAGAAAGGTTCAGAGATTATCATATATACATGTAGCAAGTACATAATACATCATATTTGATATAACTAAAACATGTGTCATATATACATGTAGCAAGTACATAATACATCATATTTGATGTGTACAACATATCATATATGATACATTAAGTAACAATTTTAACTACAAATATCATATATGCTAAATCACTAAAGCATACATGGTTTCTAAAAAAAACATAAATCACAAAACTTCTTCAATAAAAACCATCAAATGTTTCTTCATCCCTACATGTTGTTAACCGCGGCTCCACACATACGCGTACGCGTCCTCTTGATTTTGCTTCAACCCGGGCAATTGAAACATCCCTTCGTTGTTTTTGTTAGCACAGTCTGTAATTATAAAGGAAGAAGAGAACATATTAGGCACCATGTTATCAGCAACTGTATCATATATTATATAAGGCGGGTTTGAAGAGCTTAAAGAGATTTTTTGCAAAATTAGTTACAAAGTCTGATTTTTCTTTCTGTGGTTTGTTAAATAATACATCATATATGATACTTCATGTATCATATATGATAAATCTGTCATATATCACATATCATATAACTATCATATATGATATATGAGGTATCATATATGATACATCAAACTTACAGCTCACATCAGCAACTTAATTAAAAAGCCTGATAATTCACACTAACATAAGCTTATTCATACATCTCATACTTATAAAACCTGATAATTAACCAAAATAAGCTTATTCATACCTCTCATATTCACATGAATGAGCTTATTCACAATAATCTAATTACTCCCATGAATCAACTAATAAGCTAGTTTATAATTAAAAACAATAGATTCAGAAAGTTTATTCAAAATAAGCTAGCTAAAAACTTATAAATTTGAATGATGATAAATTAATAAGCTTATTCAAATGAAATAAGCTAAAATAAGGAGACATGTAAGATCTAACCTGGTGATAGATCAATCAATTCGTGGTGATCAATTCGTGATGGATTCGTGATGATCACTTCGTAATGGATTCGTGATATGTTTATGGATCTATAATGATGGATTTGTAGAGAGAAAA
The DNA here is from genome assembly GCA_025667525.1 of Glebionis coronaria. NCBI lineage: Eukaryota > Viridiplantae > Streptophyta > Magnoliopsida > Asterales > Asteraceae > Glebionis > Glebionis coronaria. The sequence goes on from CM046874.1 coordinate 180,405,003, forward strand.
AATATATCGGGGGTAGAGAGAGAAAAGATGAGACGATGTGTGTGTTTATTATGAGGGGAGGAGTAAAAAAGGCTTATATATTAAGCGGTGAAATGACCGAAATACCCTTGCAGTGTAAAATAGGGATTTAATCCCAGCCATTAGATGAAAGAGAGATGGAAGGTGGAGATAAGTCCCCTCATATCTTAGATAAGTTTGGTATCCAAATGAACTTAATTCATATAATTTTTTTCATTATTTATTTTTCAAGTAAACACGCCACTGGATCAGCTTTAGGGAATTCTTGTGACAATGGGATACGAGTTTTCTTTGGTAAAATGAATTTACATAATTGCCCAATATTTTTTTACACCATTTGAGACACTTATATGAACTTGCCTATGGAATAAATCAAATACTTACTCAAAGAGAAGTTCCCGAGGACAATGTCAATGTGGTGATTCGATCTTCAGCTGCAACACTTTCAAACTCATAATCATGGCAAAATATCAATGTGGAGAGGTGAATACCCAATGACAAGACAAACTGCTAAATCAAGATCCAAAATGCAAGGCCAAACAATGACAATCAAAAGATCTAATGACAATCAACCATCTTTATTAATAATAATCAAAACCATCTTTATTCAGTCTAGCCGGAAGAGTTTTAGGGAACGAAATTACAAAACGCAATTCAGTTAGGAAAATAGTAAGTCTTTGTTGTATGGTTTCTTTAAGAGCTAAACATTGTGGAGATCACCTTTTCCAGCAACCGGAAGAAGTAAACGTCAGGCATGAAGATACATATTATAGTTATTCTATCCACTTTAAAACAGTACTATCAAATCTTTTTCAGTCTGTTGAAAGATCTGCAATGGAAAAAAAATCTTGTTGACTATCGATGGAATCCTTTGTGTCTATTTCAGACGGTAGGAACATCATTACATAATCTCCTTATGCATGTTTGTAAATGAAAATATTTACAAACCACTATAAATGTGTATATTTTCACTGCAATCATTTCATAATGGGTCATATGGGTCATAGTTATCCATTCCCCAGACCGATCTTCATAGCACGTTATATAAGATAAATGTGACCATAGGTAAGCCATAGAATTAAAATATTTTTCAGTAATACTGCAAGAGTGCTCTATACTAATACAAATCACAGTTATAAGGACCATATAAGATATGTAAATATCATAACCAACAGTTTATTTGAGTCTGATACAAACTCATAGTCCTGCGATTCATATGATCTTGTATAACGAAGTCAAAATAAGTTACAGACTCTTAACATGCCAATCCCAATGTAACTGCGTCCAATGTTCTCAAAAGAAAGAAAATAATGGAAAGATAAAACCTATGTATATGCCTCGAACAGAAATCCACAGCTGCAACACAATCAAACATTCACTAATATTCGTTTTGTTTTATTATTCTATCTAAAGATCCAAAAAGAAGAAATAATCATTTAATCAAATGAGAAGGCTTACATTGAACTTGATTTTTTTTGGATACCAATGGTTACACTCAATGATTTCTATTTCCCTCATGTAGCACCGACTACTGGTTTTCTAATCTGGTTTATAGATCTTGGGTTATTGATTTTGGTGTAAGATATAGAAGAACATAGAAGGGCATAGATTTTGTATGAGTGTGTGTGCTGGAAAAGATTGAAATATCGGTACCTCCTTCCACATGTTTGCAATCTTTACATATAAACATATGAATGAATTAGTTACCAAAGGTGTATGTCGTGTTAAAAAACGTGTATGTTTAGTCGTTTGCAACAGATACATCAAACATAGCTTTATAATTTTTAAACCATCCACGATTTAACGCATGAATACACAGTAGAAGAAAATTTCGGATCATTGTTACCTATACCCGAGTAGAAGAAAATTAATTTGATCTGGTAAATACATACTTCATTAATTTTTGTAGGTTCATACAGTCTTTATTAACCTACAAAAAAAACTATTTAGTATGAGATTATGGTTTGAGATGAGAAGAAGATACATACCTTTAACAAACCAATCCATAACTTTCTCCAGCCAAATTGAACCTGCAAAAACAATAAACCAACATGAGATCATTAGGGTTTAGTGAAGAAAAAAAAACATTAGTAGGGTTTGAGTAAAAGACGAGTCGTATGTTTTTAATCTCCAGCTAGTTTTAAAGATCGTATGATTTGAAAGAATATAATCATATAACAGACGAATTTTCTTTTTAGAACAAAGTAAATATTCAGAGTATATGAGATTAAGTTGGAAGCTACAATATAGGAATTGATTTATATCCGAAGTTTTCTACGAAAATAACTGTGAGAACATCCGATTTTTTTAATTTGAAAATTTCATATATTTTTTAAAAATAAATTAAGTGTCACCTTAGCCAATGAGATGCCTCTAAATGGCCATGTAGGCATATGACGTGGCACCATATCATTTTCCTAGTCAAACTTAGCCCCATATATATTATATATATATATATATATATATATATATATATATATATATATATATATATATATATATATATATATATATATATATATATATATATATATATATAGAATTAGGATCAAATGAGAACTAATTAAAGTTATAAAAATAAGAACCATTGAATAATTAGTAGAATTAAAGGAAATGTGAATTAAATGCATGGTAATTAATACAAGAAATGAATATTAAAAATATAACCTTCATTTTTTCTTTTGACCAAACATAAATGCTCTTTATTCTTTAGAATATTGTACTATGACGCATCGGTTATTTTCGAGATATTGTACCACGACGCATTAGTTATTTTCGAGATATTGTACCACGCACCATGAGTTATTTTCGAGATATTGTACCACGTGCATCAGTTATTTTTTAGATTGTATCACGACGCATCAGTTATTTTCGAGATATTGTACCACGACGTATCAATTATTTTTGAGTTATTGAACTTATAGTTGGTAAAAAAAAAGAATGTAAGTAAAATATATTTTAATATATATTTAATGATCATAATTTCACTCATTAATTATCATTCTTATTTAATAAAACTTAATAGATCCAACGGTGTAGATTGGTTCTCATTTTAATAATTTTAAAAAATCTCTCACATTAACCCTTCTCTCTCTCTCTCTCTCTCTCTCTATATATATATATATATATATATATATATATATATATATATATATATATATATATATATATATATATATATATATATATATATATATATATATATATATATATATATATATATATATATATATATATATATATATATATATATATATATATATATATATATATATATATATATATATATATATATATATATATATATATATATATATATATAGGGAAGCGTTATCGTGGTATACACATTTAAAATACGTTATAATAAGCACACTTATGAACCCTTGGATTATACATTATTGATGAGATTAAATTTTATATTTAATATTAACTAATAGTGGCATCTTTGTAAATAAATGAAACATTTTGGTATTTTTTTATACCTTGAATACTTAATGCACATCATCTACGACGTAAAATTAGGATACAAATTTTATTTTTGGTTTTTAGAATATTTCGGATATCTTTTTTCTGGCTCATGGAGATTGACTTTTTTTGAGTATTTGCAACTAACGTGACATCTTCCAAGACTTCAAAAGATTTACGTGAAGATTTTCTTTATTTATGGTGACACTAACATTATCTTTTTACTTGTTTATCTATATGAAGTAACACATAATTAGCGACACATTACTTTTTAATGACACATTATATTTTACTAGTGTATTTGTTTTGATATTTATTAGTGACATTATTATTGACACATAGCTTTCTTTGTTTTTTTTTATATTTCAATAACACGACAATATTGATAGACGAGTACGTAGGGAAAAAAATTGATGTATACTAATTTACTTTAATAACCCATACATAAAAACTAAGAGCTAGTAGTACACAAATCCATCATCTGGGCATTTTTTTATGCACAAACTCGTACATAAGCAAAAACCAATCGATAGAGACATACATAGTGATACATAAATTAATAAATTGATAAATTAATAAAATAACACACATATATATATATATATATATATATATATATATATATATATATATATATATATATATATATATATATATATATTTGTATCCACTTGATAAAAAATACAGTAATAAAGAATGAGGAACAAGAAATGCTTGAATGAAAAACAGTGCATGCTGATATGTAATCTTTTCATAACCTTTTTCAAGATAGACAACATCAGTAGCTATGCACCATTGCACCATCTAGTAATTCATTCATAGGTAACAAGTTTAAATAAAAAGTGAACATCAGTACAAGGATCATCACCCTTATTTAACAAAATAATACAGTAATAAGGAATTGTGCACAGCCACTTGTATTTGACAATATCAAGTACTTGCAACAAGACTCTGCACAACCACTTGTAATTCTTTATACACATACCAAACTGATACGCATATACCCCAAATAATAATAACGAACTGTATCACTTTTTTAAGTGATTCATTTTCATATCTCATTGGCACAAGAGCAGATTGCGCTGGAGAAGAACACGACTGCTACATAACTGATATAAAATTAAATAATCAAATTAGTACTAGTTAAGTGATACAAAATTAAATAATCAAATTATTTCAATGATACACGTACACATTTTTGCCAATTCCTTTTCCTAAAACTATTTTTTAATCTTGATCCATTTTCCTAAAACTATTTTCTATTCTTGCTTTTTTATAAGCATCAATTTTTTACAAGCCTACAGACCCAAAATTTTGATTTTCTTTTTCGAACAGTTAACTGAGACATATGAATCACTGATTTAAACCAGTTGGCACACAAACAATGAAATGAAAAACAAACAAACTGGTACACGACAGCCATGATGTTAATTAGAAACATTCATCTATTTCATAGATCACGTGATACATGTACTCGAACTGATACAAAACAAGCAAATTAACTTATACATATAGATACCCGAGCTGACGCACACTCGAAAATAACTAAAGACACCAAACTTGTCGGACACGTGGGTGATTCGGTAGGAGCAGCCACTAGAAATAATACACGACAGCCATTTTTTTAGATATGGCGTTGTGATGGTTTTCAACTTCCTAGTGCTTCTGTCAATCGGTTGTTATAAACCGGTGACACACCAATGATTTGTCGATAATACAACCACTACCATGTGATACGAAGACCACCACTTTCTAATTGTGACGACAAAGACACCTGCTCGTCGGATAAAGCTTTTCTTTAAAATGGAAGGGTCATATTTCGACGGCGGTACGATGTGGAGGTAAGGGTTTCTTAGAGGTGGCAACGGTTATTAGGGTTTATCCCTGGATATGGAATTTTTCTTATGGTTAGTTAGAGAAAGAGATCTATTCAAATGGTGATTTTTTTTTTCTTTTTTAAATGGGATAATAAAGTAAAAAAAAAGTCGTCACATGACGAGAATAGAGAGTATTAGAAGAAGATATACTTTGTCTAATATACCCTTTTAATTCAAAAAAGAATTAGATTTAATTTAATGCTTAATGTACACATGTCTACTTTTTATTGGTGTCTATTATAACACATTTTAAGGTGTGATTCACTTGAACACAAATCTATATATATATATATATATATATATATATATATATATATATATATATCTTTACATTATATATAAGAGGAGGGATATGCCACATAATCATGTTTTAAATCCATGTCATCACTTTCTATTTTTATCAGTTTTGTAAAATCCATGAAAATTCCGAAAATTGTAAAAAACTTGTCGCTTACAAGATTTGAACTCGGGTCTAATAGTCCATGCACAAACCGCTCAACCAGTGAACCAAAGTTAAATGTTATGATGAAAAATCCAAAACAAAATTAATATAGGCCAAACTGTCTACTTTCATAAAATACATTCCCAAACCCCAGCTTCGAATCTATTTACCCAACCCATTATTTATTTACCCAACCCATGTATCACGGCCAAATACGCATCATTATCTTCCAAAAATTTAATCCCATAAACCCTAATTTTTGTTATAAGTAAGCAATTTTTGTTTTGTTATCTATATGCGTGCATGGATTATATTATTGATTTATTATTGGTTCGTTTTTGTTTTCAGGTTAAGTTGATTTTGTTGATACGGACAATGGGAGATGACTTCCAGTACCAATATGCAACAAAGAGATGGACACGCTAATTTACTATGTTATCGACATTCTAATTGACTATGTTACCAAGGTATATTGTCTATTCTTGATCTTGTCGCAGATATCTTTTAAGGTTTTTCTTCTAATAGCTAAAAAGGGATTGAGAATTTGAAATATATTTATGATTGAAGGATGTTCGAGTGAATACGTTATATTCCAGTCCAGAACAAAAAGAGGTATGCGTTTTTCTCACAAACCCTAACGCGTCGTTTTCTTCCTTTTATTTTGCTGGTCATGTTCATCAATGCCCCCTATGCTCGTCTAAGGTATGTTCCGAAACCTGAAAGTAGATACATTTTATTTTTTTATTACTGTTGTGTTCTACATTGATCCCATAATACTCAACTGCAATCTTTGGCCTCCAGTTTAGGATTTTTTATTACTGTTGTGTTCTACATTGATACCATTTTAAGGGATCAATATGTTATGAGAGATCATATGTATATAGGTGACGGTCGAGACTATGATCGAGAAGATCAGTCGGGCACTTAAAGCTCTCATTTGGTACATATGAGTGAATAATAGTTTTCTGAAATAATTTCTCTAGCTCTATTGTTTCAATATGCAGGTGTGAGCATAATAGGTTTGTCGATATTGTGGTCGTGGAACTTGTGTAGATGGAGTCTGAAGTGTTGTTATTAGTTTTTGATGTCATCAGTTGACTAATAAATATGTGGGTTAATATGATATATACAGGTATTTTCTAATCTAGAATACATATCACTAAATTATCACATTTTCTAAATCGATCATTTTATGTGTTTTCGCACTCTTGATAAAGAAAAAATTTTAGCATATTATTTTCATTTTTCCCTTTTTTTTATACGGTCAGTACTCCCAGTTTAGAGTTTGCAAAACTATGCATTATCACTATATAGGTAGCACTAAATATTTTAAGAGAAGTCATGTCATGTAAAATTAAAACCTATTGGTTCAACTTCTTTAGCCTAAAACTATTATTTAGACCTGAAAAAATCGAAACAACATATTCCTTTATATACATGTAACTAATCTGCTTATACATATTGGTGTAAAAAAATCTAATGATGGTTAATTATGGAGTTGGGAGAATTGGCGGTTTCCTTTCAGTAGGTTTAGTTTAAATCATCTTTTTATATATATCACTTTGTTACTTTGTGGTGTCATGTCCTTATTTATATGTCAAAATGTCGTAACTACATAGGTGCACATAAACACATTGGATTGAAAATAGTAAGGTTGAAAGATGCACACAGAATGCGGGTGAAGTGATGGGTCAAAATGGGTCCGTGTTGACAATTTTCATCGTTGGCGAATCTTTTGCAGCATACCAGATATATATGGCTTTTGGACCTGAAATTAGTTTGAGGCATTCTCAAACCTAACCATGTATAACTTCGTGTGTAACCCGTATATAGGATTTAGCTTTTATTGCCGATATGATTAAGTTTGTGTGGCGTCTTTACAGAGGCGAATAGAAATGATGTACCTCCAGTTCTGTTAAGAAGAGAAACACTCGAATATCCACAAGATTTGAAAATCAAAAGGCCCCGGTCATCACTTCTGTTAAGAAGAGACCAGAGATAAATGAGAAAAAAATAGGGCCAAGCTCTTTAAGGAGGTCCGAAATAGGTTTGAACCCGGTTGATGTTCCTCCCTCAAACATCAAGTCAACAGAGGTGAAAACCGCGGCCATCTCAAAATAGAGATACAATGTGGGAAGTCGGTGGCAATAAAAGAAAGAGATTGAATGCTATTCAGTTTAAGGCGCACTTTAAACATCAAAGAGTAAGATTTGAATAAGGTACTTAAGTTTCTTTCTTTAAATGTGAGCTAATATTTTTTCCTTTTTACGGTTATACATTGATATGGCTCTTCTATATTCGAATAACACACTGTAAAAACTTTTGGGTCGACACTTGACATGTATTGCTTTGTTGGCGCTTAAATAACCAGGAGGATTCAGAACACGAAGACGGGACATCAACGTCGGAAGCTAAAACTAGCAGCAACAAAGGTACTACCATTAATCGCCAGAAGACATTAAATTGATATCTACACTGTTATCATTAGTATTCATTATTAAAAAGGAAAATACAATTATGGATAAAAATATATAATGCATCAACAAAAGGTTGTTGAGGTTGAAAAGATTACACAGACTGTACTCGAGCTTGAAACTGTTCTTGCTGAACTTCAAACAAGCTTAGATGGCATCTACTGAATTTGTGTGAGGTTGAGTTATGTTCTTGACCATCGAGATCATTTGAATCAGTTTTTAGACTTCAACTTTGATATGATTACCTAGAAAATTTCAAAGACATTGCACAAGTTACTCAACTTCTTCTTCTTACTGCTTCAATGTCCAATAAACGATCTAACATGCTTTTTATGACATGCAACTTTAAGAAACAAAACTCATACGTGAATGGTCAACCAGGTTCCCCCTTTGTAACAAAACTCCTTTTTTGGCTACTTTTTTCAATTTATTTTTGAGTTTCATCTATGAAATTGAAACAAATTAGAGTCTATAACACAACCTTATTGTTTGACACACTTAGTTATAAAGATTGTTATTTTTTGCATACGGGTATCTTTATCAAAGGGTTTATTGATCATATGTTCTGGCTTATTTAGATCAAAATTTCAGCTTCCTTCTTTACTCGATGGTGCCCTATGCTTGATATTAGCTGCAACATTCTATGCAGAGTATCTTTTATTCTTTTTAGTTTTTTCACTCAACAAAACACCAGGTCTTAGAGGGTCACTACCATCTTTTTCTGTGTCGAGCTTTTGGGAGGTTCTTATTATGATCTTCTAATTAGCTTACATTAATGCAACAATTGGTTTTGTATATATTAGGAAAATAAAAGTAACTGAACTTTGACCATATATTAGAGGTTTTTGACATTGCTACTATATAAAATATTATCTTAATTATATATGTTTTTGTTGTTTACAGCTTTTAAATCATATGACCACCTGTTAGAGTGATTACCAAATCTCATTATTCATGACTCTGTAGGTAAATAATCAGTTACATCAGCCATCCAAACACCTCTTATCAGCAATCAAACACCCTCTCAGTCATCCAAATAGCTCTTATCAGTAACAAAGAAACCCCTTGAGCAGCCTTTGCAATAACCTTCCTTTTTTTGAGTATTTAACACGAAGGCATATGTGGCAGGTGACATAAAAGGTTATTTACAAGAAAGTGCATCCTCCTAGATGAGTACCTTTAGGCGTGACTGTTTATGTAAATGATGAAGAGGTGATGTGACATGCAGATTTCAGAATCATTGAAGGTAGCATTTTGTACTAATGTAAATATCAATTCAGTTTTGATTACGCGGTGCATAAGCCTCTTGCACTAGACTTTTACAACTAAAGTTTAACATACATCTGATTTTTATACTAAAGATCAATACATATTTATGGTTACTGCTGATTTATGTATGTAAAAAATGCAATGCGTTACTGGCATCCTTTCACTGAGTAATCTACGGATTTAGGAAAGTAAAACTATCACATAAATATTCTTTAAGTATATGTTGGTGTGGCTGAAAATGGGTTCAATTCACATTAGTTTTAACTATTTATTTGCAAACCTTACTCATTCTGCTGACTTACTATGTACGATTTGTTTATTTACACAACCATAAAAGGGATTGTTTAGATGTATGTTTTAAAGGTGTATTGACTAACACATTCTGCTAAAGAGCATTACATAGAAAGTCAGCAGAAATTCTTTCTACACAACCTATATCAATGTCAACGATCCTCTATAGAAAGATTTAGGTAATAAGCAACCAAGATTCTTAAGTTAAATGTTTAGGTAATAACCATTTAGGTAATAACCATACAGGTGATATATTCATTTGGGCAACATGCCCGTCACATACATTCTAACCATGTCAGTAATTTACTGGACGAGCATATACATTTAGGTAATTTAATTACCATTACAGTTTATGGATGCCAGGCGCATCTGTTTTCCAGGGCGAGTTTTTGGTTATCAGTTATCTCCATGAGTTTTGTTCTAATTGTATCTTCTTACATTTAATTTCAGGTGCTCGGCCACCAACAACACAAGCTTCAATGAGTGATGTAGACTCTCCTTTAGATAGTGGCACATCATTTAGCAGACATTGGAGACTATTCACATCAATATTTGCAACAGACTCGGTATTCGTAGACTAAGGGGATGTAAGAGTGAAATTGCCTCTAGCCTGTAAGTTCCTTTTATTTATTTTCAAAACCATCGTGCTTCTAAAGTCAGTCAATACTGAGCATTTTATTATATTTCCAGGAATGTGGCTACTATACAAGGAGCACTTACTATTTCAAATAGAAATATGCAAAGTAGGCTTGGCAATGGTTGCTTTATAAAACTTTCATCTCGCTACATATAAATTTGATAAAATCAGATAGATCATGAAGCATTTGATGACTATAAATACTATTAAGAATAAGGGTAAACCAATCGGGAGTCAACTGCCGCTCTTTATGAGGTTAACCACTTATAAAAATATTATATTTTTATAATAAAGCGTGTTTGGCATTGAATTGGAAACTAACAAGAAATATATGACATGGTTTCTCTATTCTTATTACAACGAAATTTTCGTTCGCCACCATGATTTATGTGATTAATTTATCAACTTGTGATTAATTCTTTGTTGCATTTCCGCGTTTTTCTTGACCATTATATTCTGATCTGCAGATACTGGTGGTGTTATCGTGAATCTCAAGGCTGAAATGAAAGTTAAACATAGCTAACAACTCTTAACTAAGCATTTAACTGTACGTCCCAATTGTTTTATTTGTTTTGTTTCTTACTTTTTTGGTATGATAGTATCCTTGTCAATAAGAACTCTGTAGCTTGTATTTTAACAAAAGCTATTCGCACTAGGCAGTTGCATCTTCTGCTTTCAGCGCTCAACTACCACTGCTATGTTATAACCCGTATGATTATGTTTTAGTAACATTACTTCTTGGCGTTTTAGGTTGGGGTCTGTATGCTTATTTCTGGGCTCTAGAAGTGCCACGTACTGCTAGAAGGGTAAATTTGTATATGTTTGTATATCCTAGACTTTTGTTTATTCGTATGAAAAGAGTTGTGAACCATTCTAAGATCATATGCACAAGCTGTTATCATAGAATATCACATCCAAACTCTGCCTAACAGTTCATCATCCTCTGACTAGAAGTATAAGAAAACATCTTCCAGCCAATGAAGTACTGAATAAACAGTGTAATATAGGCGAGTCTTAAAGAGTAACGTAGCTATGAAAAAATATTAGAACCTTTTTTTATATCTTTCAAACTTACATGTATATGGATGTAGTAATTGGTTAGTTGCATATATGGCAACTGTTTATGCTTCCTGTCAGTGTTACTTAATAAAAGTAAACTTGGTTTCAAGATAGTTTTGTGTTTTCTTATAAATTTATTTTCAAAACATTTAAAGTTATTTGACGTTTTGGATTTTCTGGACTTTTTCAAAACCTTTAAATTTTTAAATATTTTTTTGTTTATGATGACTCTGTTACATGTAATCAAAATTGGATATATGTCGGTTACCTTCAGCACAATTGACCCTTAATGCTTAGAACAACATGTTTTCATCACTAAGTTAATGTATGTGTAACTATCTCTCATATCAGACATTAAAGATAAATTTAAGTCAAATGATAACAAATGCATAGAGTCGCATATTGCATTCACTACTAAGATTTTATATATTGCTATATTTTTTAGTCTAAAACCACACTTTATACGACATACTAATATGACTACAAAATTTATAACATTTGTTTACTAAATTAAATGTGAAAAAAAGTGAATAATAAAAAGGCGTCAAAAGTATTTTCTATCGATTTCTACCAAAAAAATCACGAAAAGTTATTTTATTAACTCCTAATAAAAGGAAAAAAAGTAGGTAATAAAGGGGATTACTAAAAGTCTACTCTTACTTGATATTATTTAGTAAGTAAAAATGTAAAACTTTTAATAACTTTTTTTAAAAGGTGAAAAGGTATGCAAAAATTGTGAGTTTTTTTTGCTTATTTTTATATTCATTGTATTTTAATAAAAAAATTATAATAATTTATATTATTAATAAGCAAAATTTTTAATAAATAAATATCTTTTATTTTATAGTTTATTGGTCTTATCACCCATTATTATAAGTGAGTATTATTTCATAGAGTATTACACTTCTATATTGAATAAGCATGAATCATCTTGATGTTATCCGGTCCAGACTGGGTTGATCATATCATATACACTCAATACATGATACATATGTAGTATAGAGTGCTTATAAAATCGGTGCGCACGTGATAAGTGCAAATGTTAGTGAGCATACAATATTTATATTCCGCATGCTCAGGATTCGAAAGGTACCACCTCGATCCGTTTACATCAAACACGATTAAAATAACTTTTGTTAATAATAAAGTAGAAGAATATCCTACACTAATAACAATCGTTTGTTAGTATTGACTATGAGCAAGTATATAGTTATGTTTAGCATGAAAACATCTTCCAATTACATGCCATTTTATATATCCACATTTATATATTAGAACTAATGTAAGTAGGTAGAGACAATCCTTATAGCTAGATTACGAAAGAAATTAGGAAAACTGTACTAAAGAAAGTATTGAATACAAGTGTACTAAAAAAATATTGATTAGCAAACACTTTATTTTAAAAAATTACAAACAAATAGTTATCCAAATAAAAGAACATAAAAATATTTATTTTCGTATAAAAAACTTAAAAAACAAATACAAATCATACCGAGTCATAATGCACTAAAAAGAAAACTATACTAAAAACGAAAGTTATAAATTATACAAACATATAGCAAAAAAAAAATAAACAATAATTAGAAGTCATACCCGTCTATGAGATAGCTTTTTATGAAGATATATAAAATAAATTGGCAGTCATATATATGTAACTTTTTTTATCGATAGTCGAGGATCTTTTATGTATTGATGTCTCATAACGTATCTTTTGGAAAGCTTTACTACTCTTTCTTTATTTATTTTTATGCACTTATACATATATTAACATGGTATTCGTATGATGTAGTGAATATCCGATAACTATTTTTTAGCGAATAAATGTTACACTTTTACCCACTAACTTGGTATTTAAATGAAAGTTAAGTTTCTAAAAAGTTTAATTAAAAAAAACCCATTAAAAGTAAAAAAAAGTTAATCAAAAATATTAAAATAAATGTTAAATTAAAGAGCAAATTTTTTAAGAAAATAGTGTAATTAAAATATGAAAAAATAAACATGTAAATAGATATATCAATTTAAAAATAAAAGTATTTTATTAAAAGTTTGTTAAAAAAATTGATGAGCGAGATCAATTTGATAAAGTGTCATTTTTTTAGAATGTCAATTGTGGCTATATGGACTCTAGCCTAGAAAGTGTAGCAAGCTCACACAACCAAGTTAGGTCCAGTCCAGAAGGAATGGCACCTTTCTCTTTACACAAGCGGGAAGAAACCCCTATCGTTTTAGAAAAGATTCGAACTTGAAACTTTATCTAAGAGGATAAAACTTTCATACCGTTAGACCAAAAACTCCTTGGTTGATAAAGTGTCACTCTCATCTTATCTTAATGGTATAGTTTGTTGTTAGGTTTGGAGTTAGTAAAAGAAATATAAATTTAAGTTTGAGTTTTAGATCAAATTTAAAATAAAAGTATACACTCTTTATATATATATAATATATATGATGGATCATTTGGATACATACTTGGTTTGTGATTACTTTAACCTAACCTTTTTTTATAACTATCTTTTCTTACGTGTTGCTTTTATCTATCATTGTTATTGATCAAAGGTAATATTCAAATTGTTTTCTTTCTCATTTTGCATGAACATTAAATTTTGGCGTTTTAATGTACTCAATAATATCGTATATGTATAACTAGCTTAAAGACCCGTGGAATCACGGGATATCTTAGAAAAATTAATTTGTAAGAAATATTATGAGAAAGTAAATTAAGAGAAATACACAATAAATAATGTAAGCATGAAGCATTAATATATGAAATAAAGAAAAACCGAGAGTAAACATGTGTCATTACACGGTAATGTTATTATTTTGCAAAAATTAAAATTAAGAGTTCCATGCGTTTCTCAATTACAAAGTTGATGATCTTGAGTATGAGATGATGTTTGCCATAGATGCGTAGTTGCTTGCCAAATTCCAATGCGTGAACACTTATTTGTTGACATAAAAATGCAATTAGACTTTAGTTAAAATGTCTTGGATTAAAAATGAATCATTGAGAAAACATTTAATAAGATGTACGAATATAAACACAACATATTTGTTGAACATTGCTCATAGATTGTGAAAAAACTTCTTTGTACACCACGTTTGTAGTAGTCTTGGAAATATTACCATCCTCATCACAAACGACAACTTTTAACCCCTTTTTGCTTTTTACTCGTGAAACAACAATGTAATGTTATCCATGAGTGAAAATAGGTCGTGGAAGATATAAACCAACTTTGGAAAGCGATTGGCCTTGACTTTTGTTTATCGTCATTGCGAATGAAAGTGACAAAGGAAGCTGTTTTGTTACAATCTTTATCGGTAAACGTTTATCACTCGGAGTAATTCTCAACCTTGGTATGATAACTATTTTTCCAAAGTTTGTTCCGTTAATGATTTGTGCACTAATCGAAGTTCTTGTTAAATGTAGAACTTGGAGTCTTGTCCCATTACACAAACCATTCTAATAATCGGAACTCCAACTTTTAAAATGATTCTATGGTTTGGAACACCTGAGAATTTCAACCCATTAATGAACTCCAAATTTTTATACTATAACTCCTTTCTTAATTTAGAAATTAACTGTTGAATTGATGCGTTTGTGTGGACAAATAAAAAAAAATCCTAATTTGCAACTCGATCTGAACGCTCAAGTATATGTAATGTCAAGTTTATGTACATGAATAATCAATCTCTAATTAAGCATCATACCACTAACGCAAAGTATATATCTCGCTTGTTTAAACGGGGCTTACAAATTAATATAATTTTATGTTTGAAAAAGAAGTGCCTTAGTGAAGCTATAACACTATAATCAAAATGATTGGCCAGGAAAACCAGGAGAAAACCTTTCTCCGTCACCAACTATACTTAAGCAAGTTAGACATGATCACATGATGCAAAAATTTTGTGAATTCCTTCTTATTTTATCCTTTGATGTTGTTATTGTTCCACGAATGATCCCACAGCCCCAACCTGAGTTGATCTGTCGTCTCAAGTGCATCTAAAAACTTCATACCATCATTTTCTATTCGTATGCCTAAGTAACAAATCTATTTGATAATTATACACACATCATACAAAGAGAACCTTTAGCTACTATATCCTTCAATCTTTCATCAACTACATTTTTCATAACATACATATCATTAATTTTTCAAAATCAAATTACTGTTTTTTTATTCTTCATTTTGTGGCAGAGTGGCTCATGTCGCAGTTACATCTAGCTTAATTAAGCTCTCTAATCATATAAATGACACCAAAAACAAAAATGTACATGCTACTTAAGATATTTACATCTCTGAGAACCCAATGAATGCATGTCGCTTTGTCTGGCAGAAGGAAAAGACGCGAACCTGGTTTAGATGAAGTAGGAGCAAATAATCACCATTGAGTTACCAATCTATTTATGAAGTAATAGTGACTCAATGCACATTCATCATCAACAATACCTGGAACACGTTCAACCACTCATCAACCATACCTGGAACCATTGATCAATCCTAACCTAACCCGTTATGATCATGACGAATATAGAACTATGGTTTATTACATTAGATTATAATGTAGTTTGACACCCTCAACTGTTACTTAAAAATGACCCGTTTTGATGATGGCAACATCAACCTAATAGTTTTATCACACTTAAAACCCTACTTGAACACTTAAATAGATGGGTCTACTCAAACTCCACTCTAGATTTCTTTTATAAGAAATAGTTTTCAGTTCCAACTTTCTCGTTGCAAAATAATTATGATCTGATTATTACAAGTTTAAATGAATGACACATAATGAACCGGATCAAATGACCAATCCTATTTACGCAAGCCTCAAAAGACCAAAAATCTAACACGTTTAAACAAAACACATTTACCAAGCTCACATAATATGCGATCCTTAGTTTTCTGCTTGTTGAAACCACAAAAAGATGTACATAAGCAATTTTGCTTCTAAAAGTAAGACGTGACTGAAATTAATAATGCCAGGGTGATGGCATTTCAAAAAATAATCATTACTCGTACTAACATAATGCAATGAGTTGGATGTGCAGAATTGGAATCAAAAATCTAAATTCGGCTACTTTGATCTGCTTGCACATTAGATGTTTATAATTTTGTGTTGGTTTTTTTCTAAGAAAGCAAAAAGAAATTTATGGTATGAGGCTATGAAAGAACTTTGTTGTCCAAATACATATAAAAACTACAGTTAGACCTTTTAAATAAGTAGGCAATTATAAGTATTATTAATACTATCATACTATAAGGCGGATTGTTTGAAGAACATTAAGTACCCTACTAATACTAAGCTGTCCTATAGAGATTTATAAGATTTTAAAGAATGATAATAGACACAATACCTTTCATCCAATTTCTCTTATATTTTCTCCATCTTGTGTACCAGATACGTTCATTTCTAATGAAGAAAGTAATGATCGACTTAATGCACAATTCATGTCTTTCTCAACATTGAATTGTTCCAACTTGTTGTTTTCACGGTTGAATGCCAAGTGTCTATCTTCTTCCGTAGACTTCATAGCATGCGTAATACAAGTGTTCATCTACATATATGTATTATGTTAGATTAAAAAATGGCAAACCCAAAAATTGATGTCTCATAAGTTGAAATAATATTACCTTTCTAGTTAAACACCAAAATTCTTCACGATCTTCGTAATCCATTTTGTATTCATGAGTCAGAACTGCAACCTGTCACCAATGAAAAAAACAAATTATCATCTCAAATACTGAGAATTAAAAAATGAACTATTAGGCAATATCAAAACCTGGTAAAAGAACTTTATAGCTCTGCCATAATAAACAACCGCTAATCACAATCGAAAGAGATCAAAAGCACCCATAAACAACATCGCCAACCCACCAACAACATCGCACAGCGCACACGGCGGCAAAGAAGAAGTAGGGGCAACGCAGCGTATGTGGTTTAATCAAATCTGGATCAAATCAAATGATGAAGGAATGATGGAAATAATTTTATATTGGAGCGTGCATAGGCCTGATTTGAATTGAAACGAATTAATTGCGTTTAATGATATGAAACAGAATTCTACCTTTACAAAAATAAGTGATCTCGGATATTAATGCCACGCTTGAGACTTTACAAAAATTACACGGTAATTAGATGTTTAACTATTTACGAAATTATTTTAATTGTGGTTTTAATGCCACACGTCTTAGTCTATTTTATAGAATTAAGTTAATTTTATATTCAAAAGTAAATTCTCTGTTATAACTTTCAATAATTATATCATTTATTTTTTTAATTAAAAATATATGTTTAATTTAAATAATTGTTAGGAATTATCAAATTATATATCTTTCGATTTGTTTTATTAAAAAATATATCTTTTAGTATTACTTTCACTTTTGTTAAATTGGTGTATTTTTTGAACTTTCATACGTCTTTTATATAATTAATGTTTAAAATATGTATTTATTATTAAATTTATTTGTAACTTTTTAACATTCAAAATTCCAAATTGCTAAAATCTTTATTTCTGAAAATCCATTGATATAATTTCATAATTGCTATTTTTACGTTTATTAGCTAACATGATCTGCTAAATCATTGATATAATTTTAAAGTTGCTAATTTTGAGGAGAATATTTTGATTATTTCCTAAAATTTCCATTGACTTTCATTTAATATTTTGTAACTGAATTTTTATTTTACATGCAGAGTTAAAGCTGATTTAAATGTATTCAAAAGATATCCGTTACTTTTTTATACAACATATTTAATTGTCATTCATCTTTTACATATAAATTTTTATAACTTTATAACATTATTTTTGACAGCAAAGTTTGTCACTGGATGCTTATAAAAAATTATTTAAAATTAAAATTTGATTGATTTGTAATGTTTCCATACGCAAATATTTTTTGCAAAAACTTCTTTTGTTGAACAATAAAAAGTAATGAATTTATACACACATTTATACACACAAAATAATCTTTTGTTTTTTATAATCCTTAAAATAGATTTTAAGCCAAGTAACAAAATTTGTTGAATTACAACTTTTTGTTTTGTAAATAAAACGTTGCATCCTACTTTTTTAGTTGGCTTGTAAAACAAATGATCTGGGATTTTAAATGCATTATTGAGTTATTTTTGGTAAATAATTTAATTGTTCTTTGCATTGAGGTCTTGAACATAGTTTATTTATGGTACGCATTTTAATTCTTTCATTTATTTTTTATGCTTTAAAGAGTTGTAACATATTCTGTTTTATTATATAAAATAGATTGATTTCTTAACTTATTTTTAATAAAAGATAAAACAAAAACAATTTCTGGAAGACAAAAAATATATAATAAATAACAACATAATACCAAAGTAGAAAGTTACCACATATACCGTTTTCTATTTTAACAGTATACAACATCGACTACAAAGTATTTAAAAATTACACATTTACGTACAATTATATCTTAAATAGAATTTGAATATTCTCATGTTTACTTTTAACATGAGAAATGAAGTTGAGTTTTATGTACATTTATTATTCGATAAATTTGAGAATCCACAATATACGTAAACAATCATCACAAGTCATACCCGCCCATCGGGCGGGTTTTACAACTAGTATATATATATATATATATATATATATATATATATATATATATATATATATATATATATATATATATATATATATATATATATATATATATATATATATATATATATATATATATATATATATATATATATTATCAATCGTTAAAAAAACAGAAATAATTCCTCACCCAAACACACTTAAGAGATCTTGTTATCGGTTCAACACCTAAATAAGATTTGAATTACAACTCCATATTTTTGTGGGATGGCTAAGTTAATAGGGTAGACGGATTACTTGGTCGTTTGATGTCTTTGTTATCGACTGATTTTGTTTTTTTCCTAATACAATTAGCATTTTGTTTTATGTTACATTCATGTATGATGGGTTATTTGGTGTTGTTGTCATTTGACTTGTCGCTCATAATAGGTTTTTGCTTGGCTATACTTTTGGTCTGTACTTGGTTATGCTTGTATCGTATGTTTTGTAGGTTGTTAGAACAAAATTTATAGTGGTTTAAAAATAAGTTTATAATATTATAAAAAGATTTATGGTTTTGAAAACTATAATAAAAACTTATTACATGCTTATTTGATATTAAAAAAAATTAGACTTTTTTACAAATGAATGCTTTAAGATATATGTAGTATTTTTAATTTTTTATTTATAATGAATATAAGTTTATATAACTAAAAGATTTAAAAATTAATAACTTTGCTAATTTATATATTTTTATAAAAGTTTCAACATATATCTTTACTACTTTATAAAAGATTTAAAACCTTTCTAAACATAGAAGTATTAAAATATTAAACTTCAAACATTTTTTTTATTTGAAAACATATAACACACTACTTCAATGTTACCACTTACAAATGCTATTGATAATACATGTAACACCCCACTTGGATAAGTGGACTGTTACGTGTATTTATGGCATGTCATCAAAGCATATAAGGTAAATGTCCTAAAACATTAACTGACCATAAAGGAAATACCGGAATCAAACATCAGTAATCCAAACATAAGCTCAAAACATGAAAAATAAATACTGAAAGGAAGGACTAAAAATTTTCCAAACAGGCCAATAAATGTATGAAGTGCATAAGTAAAGAAGTCTGGATAGCTTCCGTCCGATGTACGTACTCTCAGAATCCTAAGAGTGTCCTGGTATCCCTACCGTTAGAACATGAAAGGAACTACGGCTGAGCATAACGCCCAGTGAACGGATATAAAGCATGATAAGAAAATACTGAAATGAAGCAGATGATAAAATACTGAAGCTGTAAGGCTGATAAGTAAAGTTGCAGTGGAAATCTGTGTATAATCTGAAAAGTATGATTCAGAAATAATAAAGTTGAACTGTTATCTATTAAATCTGAAAACATGCATTTACTGTATTTTAATTGCCAAGAGCTTATATAGTTCATGTGCTGAAACAACTGTTGCATGAATAACTGGAAGGGTGACCTCGTCATGCTGTAGAGGGGTGACCTCTAAATAATATGCTGGGTGGAGGGATCAGCTCCAATGTGAAGGATGTAGAGCAAACACCACATTCACCTAATAACTGTAAAATGATAGCCTAGGATGCATCCATACGCCCCACTAATAATACTAATAAAATGGCCAAGCTGAGCTGAATGGGACGCTGCGAAACATCACGCTTCCGCAGGTGAGTCATGACACCGGTGCCTCAAGTGTCATGGTTACGGTACCTCCGTAACTAATACATATAACTGGTCATGCTTGTATATAAAGCTCAAGCAATATCTTATTTATTGAAATAATTACTGATAATTTAAAACATATATTGGGGAAAAACATTTGGTTGCAGATGGGGAATCCTAATCATGCATAGAAGAAAATCCATACTGAAGGACGGGAAATCCGTACCTTATGTTCAATAAACAGTGAGAAATGATGGATAACGGAAATGAGCTATTCCAACTTCACGTGATCTACATGAGTTATTAAAACATAATTTTATTGTTCATTATGATAACATTTGTACCTTATTAATATCCAATGCATTGCTAGTCTGCTCCATCTTGTATTTTGCTCTAGATACAATTTTATTAATACAGCGTTTGTTAATACTTGTAATTTATAAATGACCATAAGGTATATATGTATTATCATTCATACTAGACTACTAATATCTCAATGGCTAGTGTGATTATCAAAGATATACATTTTAAAATGAAGCTAATAAGTACTAAGGCTATAAAACTTTTTGTATATGAAAACTGCATTTTACGTACATATAAGAAATTTATGTCAAATTTACTAGTTTTCCTTAAATCAATAGTAATATACATGCTCAATTTCGAGGCCATCAACTAAATGTATGTTTAAGACTACATTACATTTATTCATAAATTAGATGATGATATCAACATATTTCATTCTAATAGAATAATTCAATTTTCTATAACAACAACTTGTCGAATTATAATTGTGGTGATTTCTAATCTTGTTTACACCATCACGATAATTTTGATACATAATAATAACATATGATCTCAGATTCACATCTTAATTTAACCACAACAACATTCCGCTTCTTAAGTTCATGAAATATACATTTACGTACACCATGAATGGGTACTATATATTATGTGTAGTCTACAATTATATATGTAATAAAAGCATGGTTTGATAATTACCAAAAGGCTAAACTATTAATCACAGCCAAAATAGGGACACGAGTTGAACACCAATACGAACACGAACATTTAGATTCAACGAGGTACGATCAAAACTCAACTCCGCCGTAGCCGACTGCTATTCGTGACCCGAAGTAATACTAAATCACAAACTATAAACCCCCAACAAATGACGTTAAAATGGACTATCCGACGCGAACCGTACCCTCACTCCGACTCGTACATGTCCGTCTTCCGAACTAAACGTTCAATCCTCTAGCTTTATTTCCCAGTGGTGGTTTTATTTTTTTTTAAGTTTGAAAGAAAAGTTATTGACTCTTGGTAGTGTTAATTGTCTTAACATACTGTATATATAAATGTGCATATATCGGTTATTCGAAATCATGGGGCTTGGAGCAGAAGAATCTCTAATTTAAGAAATAATCTAGTTGCTAGTTCAATTAGTATTAAATTGGAAAAAGAAAACCTTAATGCCGAAATTAGAGATGGCAATTTGACTTTCTATTATTTTTCCTTTAATCCTCACATCAAATCTTCATGTATCATTATCTCTTTTTTTTTACTTTGAAACAAATGAGAGAATTAAAATAATTTTGTTAGTTATTTTGTTAATAGGCTGGCCTTTGGCCCTAAGTAACTTATAAGGCTTGTGTCTTAACATAAAGCCAGTTTTATTAATTTAGTCTTAAGTTGTATTTCGTGTATTCGTGTTTTAATTTCTGAAACGTAATAATTCTTTTCTGTATAATAATACTTACGTAATACATACGTAATATTTTTTGACACTTAATAATTATTTTCTGAATAATTAATTTTGCAATATTAAATAAAGCTGAGACTGCGTATTTAATGTTCATGGATTTAAATACGGGTATTACAAGTCTTCCCCTCTAAAAAAATAAATTCGTCCTCGAATTAAGGATGCGACAATGTTGTGGTTTTACAATTCTTCCTCTCTAAAAAGAAAAATTCGTCTTCGAATTAAAGGTAATAAGCCGATGAAGTTATAAGACCTGAAATAACGCGTAAGCTGAAAAGACATGTAAGCTTAGAGGATAATTCGTCCTCGAATCAGAACATAATGTTGCTGAAAGGGTATAAACGTGACATGACTGAAGTGAACGGGGAATGTAACATGACTGAAAGAACTTAACTGGATTTTTGAAGGAAAATAATAAGAGGTCCGGATGGACTCCTCCATTCCGAGTGGCTTCCCGCTCGAAACGGATTCTTCAAGATCTAAACACAATGAAAATCTTGTTCATTATGACTCTGTCCTGACGATGCTTAATAGTTTCTGGTTCCATACTTATGATGGATTTTCTGAATCTGATAGAATGAATAAGCTATAGCATGTAGGATACATGAAACGATACATACAATAACCTGAAAAGATAATATTTATATCTCTGAGCAGCAATGCTGAAGATCTACTGGGACGAACTACGTGAACAACTGTGAACGTGTTCCATGAGCAATTATGAACGTTGTTCGCGATCATATGGAAAACGCTGTGCATGGAATTATTGTGAACGTGATACGTGAAACATACTGTGAACGTGATATTAGCACATATCATAAACGTATGCTGACTGAGGAAGGAATGCCAAACGATACGGCCTGAGATGTGAAACGTCTGCCTGGTTACGGAATAGTTGTGCTAAACTTGAGTCTGGTTTCTCAAGCTTTCTGTAACCGTATTCGGTAATAAACTATAAAACGTGTATCGCGATATAGTATACGAACTTGAACGTGAACAATGTTATGAACGCTAACGTGAGCTTGAATCATGAGATAGCACAAAACATGAACTGAAATAGCATCGCACTGTGAATGAGACATAAACATGAAAGTGAAAATAAACGTGAACATGAATGTGAACGTACACGTGATCGAGAGCATGAACGTGAGCGCGATTCGCGAACGCTAATTTCTATCTGACAAGATTGTTGATAGAATACCTTAGAATCATACGAGCTATTGCTGAATTTCCTGCAGATTTGCTACTTCGTAATCATTTCGGATTAAAGTAGACGTGTAGGCTGGGTTAACTGGTTAACAACGACTTAGATAGCATCATGTTTCGTCTGAGTCTGTGGTAACTGACAATAACCTTCATGGAATCTTATCTCATTTCTGCTCGGAAATTTCAAAGGATTGTAGTAACTCACTACCATGACGGCGTTCAATCTTGAACCTGCGGTATGTCAGGTATCTAGGTATGAACATAGCTGCATCAATGTGTGATACTGCTCCTATCAAAACTCTGCCTGATTATGGGACATTCTGGTGAAATCTGGTTGAATATTCATGGAAATATTTTTTTAGGGAGAACTGTCAACAATTTATGCGGTAGCAGTCAATTAAGTTCTAGAAGATTTGGTACTTCGTTCACAAACGTCGGTCGGGACCATCAGGTGATGGCCTTCACCTTCGCAGGATTGTTTGAAATTTCTTTCTACTGTAATAGGGTGGCTCATAAATGTCACTTTGTTCATCTGGGATATACATCTGGGAAGTTGCTTATATAATTTCCTCCTATCTGCAAATCTGCATGTCCGTGAGAAGATGATCTCGCGTTCTTCTTTAGGATTTAGTAGATCAGAATGTGATCAATGAATATACTGACGAATTTGTCTGAGAATTCATGGGAAAAAATTTATTCATAAATTTTTATAATATAGTTGGAGCATTAGGGAGCTCAGACGTATAAGTCAAAATTTTAGAGAGGCTATAACATGTTCAACAGCAATCTAGAAAACATCATGTTCTTCTCTCACCACTGCTGGTGTCATGGTCGCTAATTGTTCTGGAAAATATTAAGACATCTTAGCAGGTCAGGTAACCTCCTATTCGTGGAATGAGTATCGTTTTATGAATGGCGATCTTGTAAATTTTCGGTGATCTATACATGATCTCATGTTCCCGACCTTCTTTCTGATAGACAGAAACGGTACACCTCCTAGTGGTGCGTTAGGGCAAATAAAGCCTCGTTCCTGTAACTCTTGCAGCAAATGCTGCAACTCTTAACTCAGCTGAAGTCCTGCGATAAAGAGTTCTGAAAACAGTTTCCATCCTTGAGACAAGCTCGATGTTAAACTCTGTCTCGTGGTTAGGAATGAATTTCTGTAAAACCTTCTGGGATGACATCTAGAAACTTTAGGATAATCTGCTGATCATGAATTTAAAGAATTTCAGAAGTCGCATCATGAATGGTGATTAGAAATCTTCGCAACTATAAGATAATAATTTACGTGCTTGTAAAGCTGAAACAATTTATACTGATTTTTCTGGCAAAATAAAATGAATATGCTTAGGAGTTAGTAAGACGGATCTCGTCTTCAACTGGAAGAAAAGCCTTTATAAGTATGGTGATACTGTGGAGTCTTTTCTGGCTGGGAGGTAGGTAATACATAAAGCTGACATAGGAATACGTGAAGTAAACGTGACAACTTTCACTGATTGTGTTCATCTGTAACCTCACAGAATGAACACTGCGTGTCTAACCTGAATAATACTCCGGTGGTGGTAACTGATTTGTAATGGTCTGATTTATGCGTGCATAACAGAACGGGTATACCCCCTTGGAGGGTACCCTGAATTTCTGAGGGCCTGGTTTAGAAGACAATACTGAATTTATGAGTCTTGACTCGTACCCTGAGAAGATATCCATATGGCATGTATCATGACTGGTGTCTTGATATGTGTCTTCCGAAATGATACATGAGACATGTGTCTTGACTGATGTCTTGACATATGTTTTAGTAGATGAATCTAAACAAGGCTGAAATTTTTTGGTAACTGCTAGGGTTGGCGGATCAGTGAGACTGCTGACCTCTGTATTTCTGGTCACGTCCGTGCCGAAGTTCCGATGGTTACTGACTGATAAATATAAGCACGATGGTTTTCATTACCGCTTTGTCTGTCAGTTTCCTGACGGTCGTTATCATGACCGTGATTCATGTAACTATTTCTGCTGTGTGGCCGGCTGGTTACCGGTTCCCACTCTTCTGACTAAAAGATTAGTAAAGTGAAGTGTGACATCTAACTGGGGAAGTAAAAGCATGGAATAGAATGGTAGTGTCTAATGGTTGAAATTTATTCTTGTCAGAAATTTCAAATTTGTAGTTTTTGTCCTTGTTCTGTAGAGTCTTCATAGCATAAACAGCATCAGCATCTTGAGAAATCTCCAAAGCATCAGCAGCATCAGCATTTGTGAGGTCTTCAAAGTGTTAGCCGCATCAATATCTGGTAAAATCTTCAACTCACGAGCAGCATCCGCATCTGGTAGAATATTGACAAGTGGAAACGCCTGAGATGATTGAGGATCGATTAGCGATATCCATGGAGTAGGGTATCTGGAGTACACCTGGACTACTGTACATGAAGTACAAAGTGAATACTGCACATGGATCATATCTGAGACACTATACATGGAGTACTCATGAAATACTGTACATGCAGTATAACTGAGACACTGTACATGTACAGATGGAATACTGTACATGGCACTAGTGGAAATTTTATAGGATGATTGATACTGGTATCGCTTGTTTGACATGATCAAAGAAATAAATTGATTTAAACGGTAGTAAACTAAAATGAAATGAGTAACATGATAGCCTGGAAATTTCTGCGTGGACTTAAAGCTGGTTGTATAGAGTTTCAAGAATATGATTAAACGGAATTTCAACAATGGTCAACATGAAAACATGACTGATGAAGATCAAACATGATTATTATGAAAACAGGATTTTATTGTAACCCCTTTTGTATCTTAGAATGAAAACATCATCACCTTGCCTAAAATATAATCCTCATAAGGAGACACGAACTTAGTCAACATGAAAATGACATTCACGTGTGAGTATAAACTTGACTGATTCAAAGAACATAGAAGAATAATCAACTGATGTGGATAGTTATGGTTTATCCACAGTATTCATAGGAGAAAATATGTGACTAAGTATGGGCGATTCTGGTTTGATCCATACTTGTCAAAATTTTCTAGAAATGCCTTGTATATAAATGTACAATCTGGGACTAAATATGGTTGGATGTAGTCCAATTCATATTTTTCAAGATTTTATGAAATGTCATGATATGACAAATGTGAATAACTATAGATTGGTTCGCAAAACAACACTCGACTGAAAAGCATGAAATTTGACCTGAGAAATGGTGAACGCATATGGGTCAGTTCACCTAATAGCATTCGACTGGAAACATGAATCTGTCATGAGTAAGGATGAACGCCTATGGGTCGGTTCACCAATACAAAAATCTGAATGGGCAAGGGTGAACGCCTATGGGTCGGTTCACCAAAACAAAATTCGCAGAAAATCACATGCGACTAAATATGGCCAGTCCTGTACCAACCTTTTACTTAGTAAAAAACTTTAAGAAAACCGACTGATAACTGAAGAAATTGACTGATAAATGCATGAGAAACATGAAAGATAGCAACGCCAAAATCTGGGAAGTTCTTGGTGACTACCCACTAGTCACAGGTCAACTGTTAGAGCCTACAGGTCGAACCTATATGCTCTGATACCATAATTGTAACACCCCACTTGGATAAGTAGACCGTTACGTGTATTTATAGCATGTCATCAAAGCATATAAGGTAAATGTCCTAAAACATTAACTGGCCATAAAGGAAATATCGAAATCAAACATCGGTAATCCAAACATAAGCTCAAAACATGAAAAGTAAATACTGAAAGGAATGACTGAACAATGTCCAAACAGGCAAATAAATGTATGAAGTGCATAAAGTAAAGAAGTCTGGATAGTTTTCGTCCAATGCACGTACTCTCAGTATCCTAAGAGCATCCTGGTGTACCTGCCGTTAGAACATGAAAGGAACTACGGCTGAGCATAACGCCCAGTGAACGGATATAAAGCATGATAAGAAAATACTAAAATGAAGTAGATGATAAAATACTGAAGCTGTAAGACTGATAAGTAAAGTTGCAGCGGAAATCTGTGTATAATCTGAAAAGTCTGGTTTAGAAAAAATAAAGCTAAACTGTTATCTATTAAATATGAAAACATGTATTTACTGTATTTTAATTGCCAAGAGATTATATAGGTCATGTGCTGAAACAACTATTGCATGAATAACTGGAGGGGTGACCTCGTCATGCTGTAGAGGGGTGACCTCTAAATAATGTGCTGGGTGGAGGGATCAGCTCCAATGTGAAGGATGTAGAGCACACACCACATTCACCTGATAACTATAAACTGATAGCATAGGATGCATCCATACGCCCCACTAATAATACTAATACAATAGCCAAGTTGAGCTAAATGGGACGCTGCGAAACATCACTCTCCCGCAGGTGAGTCATGAAACCGGTGCCTCAAGTGTCATGATTACGGTACCTCCGTAACTAGTACATATAACTAGTCATGCTTATATATAAAGCTAAGGCAATATCTTAATTATTAAAATAATTACTGATAATATAAAACATATACTGGGGAAAAACATTTGGCTACAGACGGGGAATCCTAATTATGCATAGAAGAAAGTCCATACTGAAGGACGAGAAATCCGTACCTTATGTCCAGTAAACAGTGAGAAAAGATGGATAACGGAAATGAGCTATTCCAACTTCACGTGATCTACATGAGTTATTAAAACATAATTTTATTGTTCATTATGATAACATTTGTACTTTATTAATATCTAATGCATTGCTAGTCTGCTCCATCTTGTATTTTGCTCTAGATACAAATTTATTAGTACAACGTTTGTTAATACTTGTAATTTAGAAATGACCATAAGGTATATATGTATTATCATTCATACTAGACTACTAATATCTCAATGGCTAGTGTGATTATCAAAGATATACATTTTAAAATGAAGCTAATAAGTACTAAGGCTATAAAACTTTTTGTATATGAAAACTACATGTTACGTACATATAAGAAATTTGTGTCAAATTTACTAGTTTTCCTTTAATCAGTAGTAATATACATGCTCAATTTCGAGGCCATCAACTAAATGTATGTTTAAGACTGCATTACATTTATTCATAAATCAGATGATGATATCAACATATTTCATTCTTATAAAATAATTCAATTTCTAGAACAGCAACTTGTCGAATTATAATTGTGGTGATTTCTAATCTTGTTTACACCATCACGATAATCTTGATACATAATAATAACATATGATTTCAGATTCACGTCTTAATTTAACCACAACAATAATCCGCTTCTTAAGTCCATGAAATATACATTTACGTACACCATGAATGGGTACTATATATTATGTGTAGTCTACAATTATATATGTAATAAAAGCATGGTTTGATAATTACCTAAAGGCTAAACTATCAATCACAGCCAAAACAGGGACACGAGTTGAACACCAATTCGAACACGAACATTTAGATTCAACGAGGTACGATCAAAACTCAACTCCGCCGTAGCCGAATGCTATTCGTGACCCGAAGTAATACTAAATCACAAGCTATAAACCCCCACCGAATGATGTTAAAATGGACTATCCGACGCGAACCGTACCCTCACTCCGACTCGTACATGTCCGTCTTCCGAACTAAACGTTCAATCCTCTAGCTTTTGTTTCTCAACGGTGGGTTTATTTTTATTTTTAAGTTTGAAAGAAAATTTATTGACTCTTGGTAGTGTTAATTGTCTTAACATACTGTATATATAAATGTGCATTTATCGGTCATTCGAAATCATCGGGCTTGGAGCAGAAGAATCTCTAATTTAAGAAATGATCTAGTTGTTAGTTCAATTAGTATTAAATTGGAAAAAGAAAACCTCACGTCAAATCTTCATGTATCATTATCTCTTATTTTTATTTTTACTTTGAAACAAATGAGAGAATTTGCAACACCCTATTTCGATAAATGGAATGTCATGCGTGATTATGGCGTGTCATCCAAGCATACAAGGTAATATGTACTAAAACATACATGACCACTAGGGAAAACCGGAATCAAACATCAGTTCCCAAACATAAGCCCAAAACATAATAAAGTAAAGGAAATAAGAAATGACTAAACAAGCATAGGTATATGAAGTCAAAGGAAGAAGTATATAGAAGCTTCCCTCCTATGCACGTCCTCCAAATGCTCGAGTCCTGGGTACCTGCCGTTTTGGGAACATGAAAGGAAAACGGTTGAGCATAACGCTCAGTGCACGGATATACAACATAATATGAATGGCTGAAACATAAATAAGACTAATAGTAGCGGAAATATATAAGTCCTGGAAAACCTGGAACATGTTCATAAAACTGGTTTTATAGTTTGAAAAGCCTTATGTTTATCTTATTAAAAACTGTTTAACATGTTAACCATTAGCCAATATAGGTCATGAAATATAAACGTGCATGAATACTTGGAGGGGTGACCTCGTCATGCAATTAGAGGGGCTGCCTCTAATTAATATAAGTTTTTGGGTAGGAGGGATCAGCTCCTTGTGAAGGATGCAAGGCACATACCACATTCACCTGAATAATCTGCTGAAAACATGTAACCTAGGATGCACCCATACGCCCCACATGATAGTAATAATATGACCAAAAGCTGAAGGGACGCCACGAGCTATCACTCCGCCGTGGTGAAGTCATAACACTAGTGCCTCCAGTGTTATGGTTATGGTACCTCCATAACTAGGTGAAACTAGTCATGCATGTATATGGCTTTAGGTATCTAATTAAACATTAGCAATTGAAAAAAACATATAAAACATATACTGGGAAAACAGTTGGCTGCATACGAGGAATCCTAATAAGGAGAATGTCCATACTGAAAGGACGGAGAATCCGTACCTTGTGTCCAATGAACGAAGAAGACGAACGGAAGAGAGTCCTACTTCTATATCACTAATGCTACATATATAATATACGTGTATAAGTATTCTAATTACTGAGTACGTAACTGGTTTTATATCATGTCTTAGCTTGTTTTATATGTTCATGTCATATTTTACTGATTTTAACGTTATGTTGTGTTTATCATGTATTCTATCTATTCTGATTAAGTATTACTTGTATTTCTTGTATTCTTATACTTGTTGTGTAATAATAAGTAACTTTCTAAAAATAGTAGTTTTCCTAAAATAGCAAGTTTCCCAAAAATAGAAAGTTTCCAAAAATAGATTGTTTCCAAAAATAGAAAGTTTCCAAAAATAGAAAGTTTCCAAAAATAGAAAGTTTCCAAAAATAGAGAGTTTTCAAAAATAGAAAGTTTCCAAAAATAGAAAGTTTTCATAAATAGATTAGCTGCCTTAATTAAATAAGTTTCTAAAAATAGAAAGTTTCCATAAATAGATTAGCTGCCTTAATTAAATAAGTTTCTAAAAATAGAAAGTTTCCATAATTAGAAATAAGCTGGATTATTAAGTTAATAATATAAGCTTAAGTTTTACTGATTAATATTCTAAGTCATGTGACATATAGTATAGTTTATTAATTATTACATGTAAATTAAATAAACTATAGGTTATAAGATTTAATTAAATATAACATGATTTAATTAAATAAAAGGTAATAATACTTAGGTTAAAACATGTATTAATATTTATTATTAATATAACCTAAGTCATGGAAATTAATTAATTATATGCCATGAGTTAATAATTAATTAATTATATCATAAAATACTTAGGTTAAAATCATGTATTATTATCACTAATAATTAATCTAAGTCATGTCCAAATTAAATTAATTACATAGCATGTTAAATTAATTTAATTAAATCTTGTAATTATTTAACGTGTAAAAATAAATAATTAACTTGTAAAATAAAACCGTGAACCGAACCCGTGTTTTAAACCTAAACATGTCATGAACCGGTCCGTGAACCCCTTTAACCGGATCTACACCCTTAACCATGGCAAACCGCCGCCGGCCTAAACTGGTGGTGCGTGTTTGTTTGTAGTCGAGACCCCCTTTAGACCACCAAGGCTAACCCCGACATGCGTCGGGGTCCCTTGGTTGCTTGCGGCCGAAAGATCCCAACCAAACCGAGACCTTGTGGTCTCGGTCGGTGGTGATCACACAACCACCGAGAGCCCTTGCACTCGGTTCCACCCCTTAGCTGAACCAAATACCCCTTAAACCATATGTTTCCACTTGATTAGATCTACATGTTTATTAACTTGTTTTAATAACCCCATGATTTCATGTGTTTAGATCTAATAATAATTAAAAATAAAAGGTTTAAGAAGATTACCGATTCGTGGATCAAAAGGAATTTACTAACACGAGCTACCTTGCAATAAATCGGATCTAACAACATCAAGAATCACCCCCTTGTGGTGGTTATATGTGGCGGCCAAAAAGGAGAGAAAGGAGGGGATAGGGTTTTTTTATTTTTTTTCTAATTCTCTGTAAATGAAAACATGAACTCCCTTCTTTTCTATTTAGTTAAAAACAAAGGTGGGCTTCGCCCCCTTTTCCTTTTTTTTGCCGTGGGTATGTGGGCCCCACAGGAGGAACCCGTTGATTTTCCGTGTTGTATTCATTTACGTGTTATCATGTCGTGTTTACGTGATTTAATTATTGTTCGTTCGTGTCGTAATTTATATTTATACGTAATCGTAATAAATATACGTAAATACATAATAATAAATTTGTGATTATTTACGTTCATGGTTTTCATGTTCGTGATTATAATTATTGTTGATAATAATTATAGTGTCTTAATACGTAATAAATACTTATCGTGTAATAACACGTACGTAATACTTGAAATTCATATTCGTGAAACGTAAACGTGCCAAATAAGGAAAGTTCTAATCATGTACGTACGATTATGTATTTACTGTTCATGGTAAAAGCGTGCGGGTTTTACAACTCTCCCCCCTAAAAAGAATAATTCATCCCCGAATTATAGATAACGTATACTGAAAGAGAAACATACCTGAATGAAACTGAGAGGGTATGTAAGATAAAAGGACATGAAGGTGACATGGTAGAAGGAACGTGGAACATGACATGTCTTGAAAGGACATGGAACGTGACGTGACTGAAAGGACATATCTAATCGATAAGAGAAAAACACCATGATAAATCTTGGTCCTCCTGACCTTGACTTGAAAACACGAAGAGTTCATTGTCATCTACGTAAGATAGATCCCCTGAATTCGATCGAGGAAATAAAAGTTAATGTGCAAGGGTAACTGAAAATATTACGATGCAAAATAATCTAACCTAACTGATAATTAGCAACGATGCGCGAGACATATTGAAACGTAGTACGTGAAAATTTTTGAACGTGATACGTGAAAATTTTTGAACGTGATACGTGGAGACATGGTGAGTGTAGTATAAGCAAACATATCGTGATCAATGATACGTGTAACATATCGTGAACGTGATATGAGGAACGTGGAATGAACATGACATGTGAAACATATCGTGAACATGGAATACAACTGCGGTACACCAAACACTACAAGATGAGACGTGTAATATGACGTGAAACGTTTATCTGAAGATAGGAAGTTATACTAAACTTGAGTCTGGTCTCTCAAGTTCTTGCAAAACTTCCCAGAACGAAGATGAACATAAAATCGTAAACCAAGATACGATCATGAACGTGAATAGTTTCATGAACGTGAGTGTGAAAGCAAGTCGTGAAATTAGAGTAAGGACGTGAACGTAAATAAGGAGCACAGATACGAACCTTTCTCTGGCCCGATAGTTGAGGGATTACCAAGTGATCGGATGAGCCTTGGTTGGAACATGTACGATCAATCTGTTGGTTCTGAAATCCTTGCGGATGTAAGGATTCTGTAGACTTGATCAAACCGTTGACAATAACCCAGATAGCATCATGCTTCTTTTGAGTTTGCGTTAATCTGGTAACCAAAATCCATGGAGATCTTGTCCCATTTCTGTTCGCAATTTCTGATGATAGAAAACATCCTAGTCTGTTGGTGTTCTATCTTAACATGTCGGTATGTCAGGTACTTAGATATGAACGTAACTGTATCTTGCTTCGTAGAAACTTGATACATAGAAGTTTGCGAAACTCTGAGTCTCTGAAATTATACCTTTCTTAGCGTAGGATTTTCTTGGAACACCTAACGTAGTGTAGGGTTCTCACCTTTATGCATAAGCTGAGTCGTGGTAAGATTAACCGTGATAATTCATGCAATTCAGCGTGTCACTGTAATCAACCAGAATTTAGATTGGAAAATTTCAGGGTGAAATTTCTCCTATCGTAGAAATTGCAACATAGTGCAAATATTGTCTTCCTGCTCTTCTCTAGACTTAGAGAAAAATCAGGTTGTCCTCGATGAAAGCACTGATGAATTTGTTTATGAGTTCATGGAAACTCATTTTATTAAGTCCATAATGTTGCTGGGGCATTTGTGAGACTAATACAAAATCATGAATCTATCGTGACTAAGTTGTGTACGAATAGCAGTCATGGAAATATCCAGCTCTTTCACTTGTCACTGTTGGTAGCAAGGTCATGAATCCGATCTTGGAAGAATGCTTAACACCCTAAGGTTAATTGGACATGTCGTCAATACGTGGAGGAGAATAATGGTTATGAATGGTGATTTGTTTAAATCGACGGTAGTCGACACATAATCTCATGGTACCGTCCTTCTCCTTGAAGGTTCTTCTAGAATGTATGGGAAGATTTTGGAATAATCAACTGGCTATACGTAAAGGACTTCAGTAGTCGTGTCTTAACTGACATCTAGAAAATTTTAGCAACCATGGCTAACAAAGCACGTGCTTGGAAAGCATAGATAATTTGTACAGATTTCCTGATGGAAAACCATGTTGAATGTATTCAGGAGCCTGAACATTACTGTACGTAATCATGAATCTTAGCATGGTGTGTTGTTCGTAGTCCATGATTAGGATTAAATTCAACTCGTGTCTGTCCGAGGTGATGCATTAGCAGCTTGGATCTCATCATTAGGCTGAAGGAAAACCTTCGTATACATGGGGAATACGAATGGCGCCCTATATGGTCATAAATATATGAAATATGGGTGCAAGAAATGAAAGTGTCATCGAGAAAACGTGACAGATCTTACTGACATGCCGGTGATGGTACTGAAATTCTTGTGGCCTGATTAATACATGGCACAACAAAATGGATATACCCTTGGAGGGTATCCTAAAATTCTTAGGGATGTTCCCGAATTAGACGTGGGTCATGTGTCTTGACGCGTGTCTTGGGAAATATAAGCATGACATGTGTCTTGACTGACGTCTTGACATGTGTCTTCAGAAAGTATACGTGAGACATGTGTCTTGACTGATGTCTTGACATGTGTCTCAAGATATGAAACAAATTGAACTACAAATATTAGGTTATTATGCCATAATCGGCGGATCGGTTGGACTACTGATCCTTTGTATTTCTGATCACGTCCGCGGCCGGAGCTTCGGTTACGATTGCTAGGATAGTTGCTGTCATAGTAGTGGTTACTATCGTCTTGTCTGTCAGTTCCATGACGGTCATTCTCATGACTATGATTCATGTAACTATTCAGCTGAGTGGCCGGCTGGTACCGGTTCGCACTCATATGACTGAAACGACAATTGAATGACGTGTGACATGTAACTAAGAATTAGGCACAATGATTGATGGGAATCGTCTGGTGGTGAAACATCTTCTCGACCGATCGCTTTGATCTAACGCCTTTGTCTTCGTCTTGTAAGATCTCCAAGTTGTGAACAACATCAGCATCTCGTAGCGTCTCTAAAATCCGTAGCATCAACTTTCGTAGCATCTCCAAGTTATGAGCGGTATCAGTAATCTTGTAGATTATTAGCGAGTGGAGTACACCTGAGATGATTTAGAATCGACTAGCGAATACTCGAGGAGCATTGCAAGTAAAGTACACATGGATTAAGGTACGTGTAATACACATGGAATACGGTACATGGGGTACATGGAATGCACATGAAATGATCGGTATGGGGTCGATCATCTAACATGATTTTAAAGGAACTATAATCAGTTAAACGGTTAGAAAAACCATCATGATAACCTGGCAATGCCAGCATATACATCATTCTGGTTGCATAGAGAAACGTTAAAGTGTGGTTACACAAAATTCAACGATGATTTGCCTGAAATCATGATTAATGAAAACCAACCATGACTATCATGAAAGCAGGATCCAATGAAATCCAACAATGTCTTGCATGAAAGCATAAATAACAAAAGAGGCGTAAGACGTAATCAACATGAAGTCAGAATTATTATGAAGAAACATGAAACAACTTAACATGAAGGAGTATACGACATCATCAGTATGAAAACGAAGTTAACCATGATAGTATGAAAACATACTTGACATAAAAGACATCGTAACTTATGAGGGGATATGAAAAAAAATTCTACGCCAATACATCATGAGAAAAATTTTATGCATGAAAACAGTGCATGAATGCATGATGCAGACTATAAAAACCTTTATATGCGCGAGGGTAAACGCCAATGGTCAGTTTACCCAAAACAAAAGACATGGCGAGGGGACGCCTATGGGTCGGTCCCAAAGTTAAAAGTTTCGATAAAAGCACATGCGACTAAATAGGTTCAGTCCTGTACCAACCATTACTTAGTCATAATTCCTGCAACAATGATACATGAAACATAAATAAGTGAAAATCATCTGTCAAAACTTATCAGAATGAAAAATTTATGTGACCAATTATGAACAACTGGGGTTCAGTCCACATAGCCACAGTTCATGAGGAACATCATGCATGAAACAATGACTCATAACTGTTAGCCCTATATTTTATATAGTCGAACAAGAATGTAATAGGTCATCTTAGTCGTTAATGGTCTTGTATTATAATAGGTTAGTCGGGAAAACCGGGCTTGGACTTTAAGCTAATATTGTATAAGTTAGGGGCGTAAGCCCAAAACAAAGCCAAGCCGGCCCAAGGATTCTAAACCCACGGCCCATATGCCAAGGGTATATATACCCCCTTCCATGTGTGGAAGAGGGTGTTGGTTGCCATTTTACTTTCTCTCTCTAAAGTGTTTAACCTTCCAAAATCTCTCTTGTTTCTCTCTCTACTTTTCTTCTCTTTCTCTCTCTAAATACCTCTTTTAAATCTTGTGTTATGGATTAAATGGGATTAACATTTGGTATCAAGAGCTTATAGTGGATAGGTGATTGAAGATTCGTGTGTGGTGTTCTTTATTTTTCGTGGCTTTTTTTTTATCTATATCTCACGTCCCAAAATATTTTTTGTGTTTTTTATGGTCTTTTCTTGATACAAAGCATCTACATACTAGTAGTAGTGATTTGGGTATCTTGGTTTTGGCTAAAACACAAGTCTTTTGGATCAAAAGTTGCGAAATTTCTTGTTTTTTCTTCATTCCGAATTTCTAGCAAGTGTTACCATCGGAAAGTACAAAGTGTGAGGCTCGATCGCAATAATCCAAGGATTCTACTTTGCGATCACCCTGACTTCGATACCTTATTCCAACGAGATATTCCGATCGTACATTGCGATCTGGGATTCCGACGGTTTCAAGGGATATTAAGTCGTTACTCTGTCCAATTTTTTCTAGCCATTTTGCGATCTAAGCATTCCGACAGCCACATTCCGACAGAACATTCCGACGGAACATTCCGACAGAACGACATAACATTCCGACGAAACATTCCGATCCAAACATTCCGACAGGTAACATTCCGATAGGTATTGCGATCCAAACATTCCGACAGGTAATATTCCGATGGATATTGCTATGAGTATTCCGATGGGTGACATTGCGATGGGTATTCCGATGGGTGATATTGCGATGGACATTGCGATCTGTTTGGCTAATTTTTGTTCGAGTATTTTTTTACACTTAGCCACCATCTACACTAGTCTCAGATCATAGTTTACACGAAGATTTTAAAAAAAAGAGTTTTTTGGCGGGAAAACTCTAGAAAATTTAATTTTTTCCTAGACCATTTTTAGGCCATTTAAGCTTCAATTTCAAACTTAGGCGAAGCGAAAAATTTTTCGACCAAAAATTCGAATTTTCGGACCAAAATTCAAATTTTTAGGTTTTATTTTTGTCAAAAATTTTCACTTTTCAAATATCTTTCCCTACTAGTTTTTGGTTATTTCTAACTCGATTTCAAAATTTGGTGATTCAAAATTTTTTCGGCTTACCGTTTTGTCGGACTGAGGAATTTATTGTCAGACTGAAAAATTTGAATTTTCGAAATTTCAACCACAATCAAATCACAACACATCCACTAAGATCCGTAATCCATACACATAATATCCTCTTTAAGACATCCGTTCAATGGACATCTTCATGGATTCAACACCAACAACGTCCATGACTGAGATGAATAAAGAGAAGATGCAGAATCCATAGGTTCAGACAAATACTGAGACTCCAATCAGTAAACCTTCTAACAAGGATTCTACCACCAAAATCGTTCATGCAATCAAATACAAGATGTCGAAAGCAAAAGAAAGATGCATGGAACAAATAAAGTTGCTTCAGTCACACCTTCAGGTTCTTTCAAGAGAAGACCTAAAAGGCACTCGTCTTGAAATTGGATT
This sequence comes from Glebionis coronaria, assembly GCA_025667525.1. NCBI lineage: Eukaryota > Viridiplantae > Streptophyta > Magnoliopsida > Asterales > Asteraceae > Glebionis > Glebionis coronaria. The sequence continues at coordinate 180,443,335 of CM046874.1, forward strand.
CAAACGGGTATTCTTTCTACTATTTGGTCAAGATGTTGAGACATTCATCAGAACGATGCTACTTAATGTGGACCATCTTCAACAAGAACTTGACAGAGACGATTTTCATGAGAATATATCCATGGAGGTCCTTTTAGCTCTCAACAATCAGTTCCAGCAATTCATTGACTCAAGTGGCTTATCCAAAAACGATCAAGAGTTCACAAGCACATACTTTACCAAATATACTCTCGTAGATCTTCAAGCGTTCAAAGAGACACTTCTTCAACATATGAGCAATATAAAGAAGTCAATTGCTGAAAGAACACGCCATCAAAGGCACTTTCAAAGAAGGGTGAATCAAAGACTGATGCAGACGAAAGAGAGCACTGTCGATATAGATCAAGCATTGGATGCTTCTTCGGTTGATACAGAGAGCAGCGGAACAGAATCATAAACGCAGCATATCAGTACCAGCTTAGGGAATGATCAAACAACCAATGATGCGGATATCAGACCCATTTATGATGATCAGCCAATGGACATGGTACATTTAAATGCTGAATACGATGTTCCTCAACATACTGAGCAATCTGAACCCATTCTTGACACGTATCTAGTGGAAAAGGTTGATAGCAATACCACACCTGATTCATCAGATACGAGTACTAATGGAGGAGAGACTTCTCAGGATGTTAATTCTAAGATTCACAAGCTTGAAAGTCTGTTAGCTCAGAAGACTAAAGATTTTGAGGACGCCAAACTTGATTTTTCAAAGAAAAATAACAAATTTGAGGCTTACTTTGAAAAACTTGAGAAAGCAAATGTTGTTCTTGAACAAAAATTGGATCGTAAGATTCAAGATTTTAACGCGTAAAAAGAACATTTTGTGAAACAAATAAATTTGTTAGAATCAAAGTTAGCTTCTCAAAATCCAAGTCCCCCGCCTGCCTCATTAACTGAATTATCTGTGCAACCTATCGACACTGTATACAGTAATGACGCGAATTCTGAGAACGACATATTTGACAATATGAATATTAAGTTAGAACAACGTGTCTCAATTACTTCTACAAAATGAGCAATTAAAAGCTCAGATTCAGGAAAAGGTTTTTGCACTTACAGCTGCGAAAAATGAATTAAGGAAGTTAAAAGGAAATAGTGTGGATACTAAGTTTGTAAAACAGTCCGTCTTGGGGAAACCTCCTTCTCAACCAATCAGACCTTGCTCAGTTGCTAGACAACCGAATGCATCTAAGTCTGAACGACCTAAAACGTCGAACCAGAGGTTTGCCTCCCAAGCTGACATGCGTAGCAATTTGTCAAAACCAGTCACTCCACAATCTAGATCCTCCTTAAGACAGAATGTATCTACTAAACCCGATCACATGAATGCTTCAAGAAACTCTAGATATAGCCCCAAGAATATGCCTAGGCGTAGTTCAAATGACACGGGTCATAAAAGCTATCTAGAGGATGCTCAGAAAAAACACAAGCAAGAGATAGGACCAAACCACAACCTAGGAGCGTTGTCCACACATCTAGGAATTCTAGACCCTTCTATGATGTGCACAATTTTGCCAAGCCTAGGAACTCTAGAGCCTTCTCAGATGCTAAGCACTTTGTTTGCAAGAAATGTAACAAATGCGTGTTTAATGCCATTCATGATGATTGTATAATGCAAGTCCTGAACAAGGTGAACCACAAAGTTAGAGCATCTCAAAGACGGAACCCTACATGAAATAGGTTTTCTCCAACAAAGTCTTCCGCTGTGCATGAGAAATCTATGACTCCTAGACCCTGTCTTAGGTGGATACCAACGGGTAGAACCTTTAAGACAACTGGTCCTAGGTGGGTTCCTACTGGAAAGATATTTCCCTCTAGCACGAAAAAGGTTCAAGGTGAACCCCAACATGGTTCTCACAAAGATATCACTAACCCACATGTAAGAATACAAACTACTGATGAAAGTGCAGGTAATAAAGTAAAGGTTCAACAAGAACACAATGGTTTTCCATATTCATACTGTACAACAAAAGACACTCTCAGAGTTTGGTTGCTGAAGAAGCAGATATCAGAGAAATACGTGTCTTAGGGGTTTCACAAGTAAGCCTCACAATGGCTTATAGTCAAATTACAGACTGTAACCCGGGCTCACAAGATAGGAAAGTTCATCCCGAGTATGACTTATCCTTAAAACGAGAAATTCGATTTTCTCAGATACGAGCTTCTATTAAAACTATTCGAAAGTTTTAAGCTCGTGTAAATGACTTCTAAGCACATCACAGCTTAGGACTCGGACCTCAAATAAGGAAAGTTTATCTCGGACGATAACTTATCCTTTTCAACGAGAAATTCATATTTCTCGGTCATGAGCTTCTCATAAAAACATTCAAATTTTTTAAGCTCATGAAAACGATTTCTAAGTAAATGTCAGCTTAGATCTCGAACTTCAACTTAAGGAAAGTTGATCACGGATGATAACTTATCCTTCACAACGGGAAATTTATTTTTCTCGGTCATGAGCTAGTCACAAAACAATCCAAGTTTTGAGCTCATGAAACAACGGACCCGACAGGGAAGTGAACGTTTCAGTGCGCTTTCCCTAATCAATAGAAGAGAAGTCTTCTATCCTGATTATTTTAAAATCGTTGAACATAATTTTTCAAGAATTTCTCAAAAGGTTTTTCTAAATCTTTCAAAATTGTGTGTTCAACACTCCCTTCCTCATATGTGGTTTTTATATCTCAAAATTGTCATATGTTATTTTGATCAATTTTTGAGGGGGAGCGTTTTAAAATCAAGCCTTTAATGTTGTTGGGTACATCTAAGAAATTGTCATATTTTATGTATCCAACACATTCCGAAAATAGTTTAAAACTGTCATAAGTAATAAATTATATCGGACAAGTCATCTCATCTTCGTACCTCAACATATTTTGTGGTGTCGTTTTTCTAAAATTTTGTCAAATTTTATCTCAAGACACACATATATTGTTGAGGGGGAGCGACCCGACTGAAAATGTTCCATAATTCATGCGTGCACACATGTTTCTCTCCCAATCAGTTTTTAGAAAATGTCATATTTTAATCAATTGGTATCTCTAATATTATGTTTTTATATTAGAGATAGGGGGAGAAAATGTGATTAAAATGTAATATATCGCAACAAGTGATCTTAAAGACTCAAGTGCAACTCTTTCCTTCACATGCCAAACTATTTCGTATATCGATGCATGTGTGTAGGGGGAGCTTTTCGGAAATGTAAAACTTTCAAGTGTTAAAAGTTTTGATTTTTATCAAACACTTTGAATGGTTTTCAATGGTTTATGGTTACGATCTATACCCAAAACAACCTATTTTCCACGACGGAACGATGGAGTCAAAAGGTGGTTTAGGATAGGAAACTAAGTCCTATGATCCAACCAGAACCGAAAGGATCTACCCAAGGACATTTCATAGCTAGACATAGTTGTCCTTAGGAAAGATGGAGTTGAATGAAGTTGAATGCGGACCAATTACTTAAGTTAGCACTGGAACAATCACAACAAGGTGCTAGTGATGACGTATTGGTAAGCATTGAAGGAGTTGAATATTCTATGCAACTTAGGCAGAAACCGGGTTAACACATATCTTGAAGACAAGTGTCATGGACTCAGTGATGCGATGCACAACCCTTTCTCAGCCATTCGAGTTTCTCTCAAAAGAAACTTGTCTCATTGTCACGAAGATCAACACGTATCTATTGACTTTCTCACTCCGAGTTAGTTAATATTGAAAAGGTGGCAGTCTGCTCCAGCCTTCGATTACCAAAATTCACTTATTGACTCTAGAGCCAAAAGAGATCAATTTATCATCTCATTAGGAAACAATCAAGTCCTACGCATTATCCTTGTGATATTGCCAGAACATCTAAGTGATACGATTCACAATGAAGATGGAAATCCTGCTTGAGCCAGCATTAAACAAGCTCATGGTAGGTAACTTGTGCGATTCTACACGAATCAAACTTGTGAGAACTGGAAAGCAACTAAGTCTCGATTCTTAATTGATTCAAACTTGATTCCAGGTTTCTTCGCAAAATCCGTGTGATCTTTCCAGAACATTCAGAGTGACACGCATTAGTGTTCACAGTGACGAATGGAAATCCTTCTAGTGTCAACATCAAACAGCACTGCGGTAGGTGACTCGCAAGATTCTCTATGAACCAAGCTTGTGACAAATTGGAAAGCAACAATGGTGCGATTCTTTTAGAATCAAACTTGTTCCAGGAAATCTGAATTGACGACTCTAATCAGACGGATAATTTATCCTTATGATTCACTCTTTACGTTCGCAGTCTGCTTTGAGACGGTCGAGTAAAGAGAACTGGCTACTACCGCCGGGAAACCCTGTCAAGGAGATTCTTAATCGAATCTACCCGATCACAGGTACGGTATCTAATACCGTCTAAACGGTCTTCACCGACCGGAGGTAAAATGCTACCGAGTTAGGATGAAATGTTCAAAGCCATTTTATCCGTGTCTATATATGTTGCTGCATATCAAGAAGGTGGCATAGTTGTGCAACCGATGTCGATTCAGAAGTCACAAGAGTACAAGATGGTGATAATCAAGATACCTAAGAATGTAAGAATGTAATAGGTCATCTTAGTCACAAGGAGTACAGATGAAGATCTCAAGCACTCAAAGTCAAATGACAAAGGCTCAAGATAAAGATCACGCAAGCATGAAGGAACAAAGCTGTTACAAACAAGATCAAGACCAAGATAAAAGACCAAAGCAGGAAGATCTCCTCTACAAGAATGTATTCACTCAACCATCTTATGCTTTTTAAGCTTTTTAAGATGACCGATACATTGGGGGAGATTGTTAGCCATATATTTTATATAGTCGAACAAGAATGTAATAGGTCATCTTAGTCGTTAATGGTCTTGTATTGTAATAGGTTAGTCGGGAAAACCGGGCTTGGACTTTAAGCTAATATTGTATAAGTTAGGGGCGTAAGCCCAAAACAAAGCCAAGCCCGGCCCAAGAATTCTAAACCCACGGACCATATGCCAAGGGTATATATACCCTCTTCCATGTGTGGAAGAGGGTGTTGGTTGCCATTTTACTTTCTCTCTCTAAAGTGTTTAACCTACCAAAATCTATCTTGTTTCTCTCTCTACTTTTCTTCTCTTTCTCTCTCTAAATACCTCTTCTAAATCTTGTGTTATGGATTAAATGGGATTAACAATAACTAAATATGAATGACGGTTGTCCATCCATATTAGTAAAACAATATCGATGAAAACATAAAGGTTAAAAAATCAAGGTGTTGAAAATATCATGGTTAAAACAACAATGCGCTGAACACATCAACACGTGAAATAACAAGCATTGACTTAGGAAGCTCCTGGTGACTACCCACTAGTCACAAGTCAAGTTTTAGAGCCTACAGGTCGAAGCGTTGGCTCTGATACCATAATTGTAACACCCCATTTTGATAAATGGAATGCAACGCGTGATTATGGCGTGTCATCAAAGCATACAAGGTAATATGTACTAAAACATACATGACCATAGGGAAAACCAGAATCAAACATCGGTTCCCAAACATAAGCCCAAAACATAATAAAGTAAAGGAAATAAGAAATGACTAAACAAGCATAGGTATATGAAGGCAAAGGAACAAGTCTATAGCAGCTTCCCTCCTATGCACGTCCTCCAAATGTTGGAGTCCTGGGTACCTGCCGTTTTGGGAACATGAAAGGAAAATGGCTGAGCATAACGCTCAGTGCACGGATATACAACATAGTATGAATGGCTGAAACATAAATAAGACTAATAGCGGCGGAAATGTATAAGTCCAGGAAAACCTGGAACATGTTCATAAAACTGGTTTTATAGTTTGAAAAGTAATAAGTTTGAAAACACTTATCTTTTTACCACTTATTTCCAATAATAACAAGACCAAAACGTGTATTTTATGTCATAAAAGTCAGAATTATGCGTGGTTTGTGTTTTTATTGTGTTTTAGGACAAAAATTATGCGTGGTTTGTGTTTTTATTCTTTCAAGCTTATCAAACCTTCATCTTAATCTTGTAATCTTTGATCTTAATCTTTAATATAATCAAGCTTTTTAATAAATTCTCATTCTACCTTTCTTAATCATAATCTATTGTTTTTGCTTAATTAATCATGTAGTTGGTTTAATTTTGTTGATTGTGTGATTGGTTGGCTTATTGGATTGTGCTTATTAAGTTGGTGTGTTTTGAGGTTTTTAGATTAAGGTGCTTATTGCTTAATTTTTATATTTGTTAGTTTTTAAATAAGTTGATTTTGGTAGTTTAATATTTTTTTATAAAAAGTGAATTTAATTTTTGCTTATTTAGTGTTTTTAAAAGTTTTTAAATTGTGTCTTATTAGCTTTTTCTAAAAATTGATTTGGTAAAAGATTTGGTAAGTGCTTATTGTGATTTTGCTCATTTTGGTGTAATTCGGATCTTTAAAACCCTCTTTTCCCGAACTAGTTGAAATCCGTTATTCAGACTTATTTGCAAAACTATTATCCTGACTTGAGTGTAAAATTCACATTCCGACTTGTATGTATCTCCACTTCCCGAATTAGGTACCAAGTTCTCGATTCCGAATTACATTTCATAGCTTACTCCGAATTGAACCAAGGATCTGTTTCCCGAATTAGATGCATGAGGTGGATTCCAGATTAGTATTCCGACTTAGTTGCTGAACTCGTATTCTGGATTACTTGTGAGCCTCGTTTCCCGAATTAGGTGCAGGATTACATTTCCCTAATTACGTCCAAAACCTTTATTCCGGATTACGTTGGTGACGTGGATTCCGAATTGACTGTAGCATGCAAATTCCAAATTAGATTCGGAATTCGTATTCCGAAGTAGGTCTAGTAGACCTATTCAGACTTATGTGTTGGAGTCTTGATTCCGAATTAGGTAAGGGATTTGTATCCCGAACTAGGTCAAAGATTGAGGATTCCGAACACGGATTCCGAATTAGATCCAGATTTTCATTTCCCGACTTATTTTAAAAGCTTAATTTCCTGAATTAGTTTTTCAAAATTTAATTTTTCCCGCCAATTTTTACCTAGTTTAATTTTTAAACATTTTCAATTAGTTTAATTTTCAAGATATTTTTATAAAGTTTACATTTTTATAAATTTTAAGTTTCAAATTTACTTTTAAAGTTTTAATTTTCAGTTAACGACATTTACATTTTCACTTTTACTTTAAAATAGATAATTACCTTTAGTTATTTTCACCAAGTTCTACTGTGCAGCATTCATTCTGGAAACGCAATCAAGGTTAGACATTCTTCTTTATTTTTAATAGCTTTTACGTTTATGTTATTTGTAGACTTAGGTAATCAAGCTCCCCCTTTTAGTGACCAATACCAACAATTCCACCATAAACCGTGATCAATTCGATTAGATACCGAGAACGATTGAGTACACATAGCTAAAACCATCATATCAAATGGCGCCGCTGCCAGCTCTTTTCGTAAAGATTAACGGTTTTTAGTGAGAAAAATTGGATTTTGGGATCCGTTCTTTTGGGAACGTTATTTTCAAGCACAAAAATTTTCAAAAATCCTAAAAAATATAAAATTTTCAAAAAAAAATCCAAATAAATAAAAAAATGATAAAAAAAACCAAAAATATTTTATTTCATTTTAGAGTATGCGTACTCGATCTACGTCTTATTCTGAGCCCGAGACTCTTAGAGACTTAGATATGACTTGTGTGCATAATAATAATAACAACCCACCTCACCCCAATTTGAATAATAACAACAACAACCATGTCCCTCCACCCGACCTTCGAACGATGGAGGAGCTTTGTCAACCAACCATGAACAGACGAGGAGGACCGATTGCGCCGATGCAAATCACGGCTCCTGAATTTTTGTTGGAGCATCACATGATCCAACAAGTTCAAAACGCTTGTTCATTTCACGGATTACCGGATGATGATGCCAACAAACATCTCGATAAATTCATAACCGTCACTCAAAGCATGAAATTGCCCGGTGTTTCCATGGATTTTCTTCGCCTTCACCTTTTTCCACACACTTTATCCTACCATGCCGAAAAATGGTTTGATCGTCTTCCCAAAACCTCAATTCATACATGGGACGAAATGACTCATAATTTTTTGTCGCGCTACTTTCCACCATCCATGGTCACTAGTCTTCGCAATCAAATCAGTGGTTTCACTCAAGAACCTGATGAGTCGCTTTTCGATGCTTGGGAACGTTATAATGTCTTGATCGACCTTTGTCCGAACCATAATATGCTCCCCGTTACTTTGATTGATACTTTCTACAATGGTTTAACTTTTCGTGATCGTGATACGATTAATGCTGCCGCCGGTGGTACATTCATGAAGAGAAGTGTTAACTTGGATTCACTATGAACATGGGTAAAAGATCCGGAGGTCGGGGAGGATGATAGAGGTGTTTAGCCATTGTTAGTGAGAGAAAGAGATGCTCTAATAAATGTGTGTTTATTAGAGAGAGAAAGACAAGAAATAAATGAACCACCTCACCCCTCCATGGAAGTATGGAGGGGTATATATAGCACGGGACTTGGACTATTACATATGACAATATTAGTCCATGCAAGTCCCGGCTATGAAACTAATGTAATTCCGTTAGTCGCACACATTTTAAGGCTAACAAGAAGACCTGAGGAGTGTAGAGAGCTTATAGAGAACATGACCACTCACCACAAAAATTGGGATTCATCCGCATCTTCAAGGAATAACCTGAGCGCCAATGTTTCTTCTACTTCATCAAACCCCGAGATAACCGAACTTACTCGCCAAATAGCCGAGATGAACAAAAACTTCTTAACCATGGCTACGAACCAATTTCAACAAGCTAAAGTTGTAGCAACTTCTTGTGAGATTTGCGGGGTTTCTCATTCATACACCGATTGTCCTTCTACTCATGACAATCCGGAAAATGTGTATGCGGTTAACGGTAACTTTTCCACGGGAGGCTATCAAGCTCGTCCTCAAGGTGACCGCAATTTACTATGTTATCGTTCAAACAACTTCCTTTCACCACCCGGTTTTCCTCCTCAAAACCAAAACAACTTCAATCGCAACAATCGAAACCAAACTCGAGCTCCTAATCAATATCAAACCCAAAGAAACCCATATCCACCTCAAGGAAATAATCAAGTTTATCAACAAACCACTTATCAACCACCTGCTTACCAAGTTCCCCATCCCATCCAACCCACGGCATACCATCAAGAGGTTGAAACGTACATGAGGACTAATGATGCGCTGGTGAAGAATCTTCAGAGCCAAATTATCAACTTGAAAGGTGACATGGCGAAACAAGGGAATGATCTTCGAGCCGAGCTTAGGAAATGATATGCGCAACTCTTTAAGTAGTCAAACGAATGACTTAAGGGATATGATGGCTAGTTTCTTCCCAAGTAGTCAACTCTCTGGTTCGGGTTCTCTTCCGAGTAACACCGTTTCTAATCCAAGAGGGGAGATGAAAGCAATCACCACTCGAAGTGGAAAAGGTTTAAAGGAACCCAAGATTCCTACACCTATACCGGTGATTGTGACAAAGGAAAACGAGCCCCCTTCACCAATTCCTCAACCTCCTACTTCTACCCCTCCTCCACCCAAGGATGTGAGTGAGAATTCCATTCCAAAGCCTTCATCTCAACCCGATATACCTTACCCTTGAAGGTTAAGGAAAGAGAAGTTGAAGAAAAAGGAGGATATTTAAGTTTTGAACTTTCTTAAAATGTTTAAACAATTGAATTTCAACATCTCCTTTGTCGAGGCTCTCGCTCACATGCCGAAATATACCAAAATGTTTAAAGATCTTCTTAGTGATAAGGAAAAGCTTCTTGATATTTCTCAGACCCAACTTAATGAGAATTGCTCCGCGGTTCTTTTAAGGAAATTACCAACCAAACTTGGTGATCCGGGTCGCTTTCTCATTCCTTGTAACTTTCTCGGGGTAGAGAATTGTATGGCCCTAGCCGATCTAGGCGCTAGTATTAACTTAATAACATTAAGTGTTTGGAAACAATTATCTCTACCCGAGCTAGTCCTCACACGAATGACATTGGAATTAGCTAACCGTACGGTTGCTTATCCGGTGGGGATAGCCGAAGATGTCTTCGTCGGTGTCGACAAATTCACCTTTCCGGCGGATTTTGTTGTCGTTGACTACGAGATGGATCCCCGTGTTCCATTAATCGTTGGACGTCCATTCTTGAGGACCAGTCGCACCCTCATTGATGTAGCCGTGGGCGAATTAATCATGAGAGTTGGTGACGACAAAATCGTCTTCAACATGGGTAAACTTTCTAAGCAACCTTCTGAACACGAGAGCGTTAATTTCATTGACGTACTTGATGAGGCTTGTGAAGAACACTTCAAAGACGCTTGTAAAAGTGTTTTTTCTTTACTACCCATTGTTGAGACCGTTGCCTCTATTGCTCCATCATTGACTCTATTTGGAGAAAGTAACTTCCTTTTGAAAGAATTTGAAGCAAGCTTAGGGGATGTGGAATTAAAATATGACGATTCTCCCACCGATTGGGATGAAGACATTCGTACCATTGAGAAACTTCTCAATGAGGACCATATTTCTCCACCTTCTCCTATGGAAATCATAAACGATAATCCGAATTTGACTACGCCTTCCATCGACAATCCTCCGGATTTAGAGCTTAAGGAGTTACCGTCTCATCTCGAATACGTTTTCCTTGAAGACAATAAGAAGTTACCCGTCATCATTGCAAAGGACTTAAAAGAGGATGAAAAATCTCGACTTCTCGATGTGCTCAAAAATCATAAAAAAGCAATTGCTTGGAAAATTTCCGACATTCACGGAATTGATCCTAACTTTTGTACTCATAAGATTCTCATGGAAGATGACTTTAAACCCGCAATCCAAAGTCAAAGAAGGGTTAATCCAAAAACTCATGACGTCATCAAGAAAGAAGTTATCAAAATTCTAGATGTCGGAATGATTTACCCTATTTCGGATTCGCCATGGGTTAGTCCCGTCCATTGTGTGCCTAAGAAAGGCGGAATAACCGTTGTTCCCAATGTAACAACGAGTTGATTCCTACTCGACTTGTCACGGGTTAGAGAGTTTGCATAGACTATCGTAAGCTCAATGATGCCACTCGTAAAGATAATTTTCCTCTTCCTTTCATGGATCAAATGCTTGAGCGTTTAGCGGGCAATGACTATTATTGCTTCTTAGACGGTTTGTCCGGGTATTTTCAAATTCCCGTCGATCCTAAAGACCAAGAGAAAACCACATTCACTTGTCCTTATGGAACATTTACTTACAAAAGAATGCCTTTCGGCTTATGCAATGCTCCCGGGACTTTCCAAAGGTGTATGATGGCTATATTCCATGACATGGTTGAAGAAACTATGGAAGTCTTTATGGATGATTTCTCGGTCTATGGTGATTCTTTCTCTACTTGCCTTGCCAATTTAGAACGTATGCTCAAACGGTGTGAAGACACTCGTCTCGTTCTTAATTGGGAAAAATACCATTTCATGGTAAAAGAAGGTATTGTTCTTGGTCATAAAATCTCCAAAGCCGGTCTTGAAGTCGACCGTGCTAAAGTTGATGTGATTGCTAAATTACCTCCACCTTCAACCGTGAAGGGTGTAAGAAGTTTTCTTGGTCATGCGGGCTTCTATCGTCGATTCATTCAAGATTTTTCTAAGATCGCTCGCCCGATGACCCACCTATTGGAAAAAGATACTTCTTTTATCTTTTCTAAAGAGTGTATCGAATCTTTCAATCTTCTAAAGGATAAATTAACTAAGGCATCGGTCTTAGTTACTACTACTTGGGAGTTACCTTTTGAATTGATGTGTGATGCTAGCGACTATGCTATTGGAGCGGTTTTGGGACAAAGAATCAACAAACATTTCCAACCAATCCATTATGCTAGCAAGACAATGACGGGGGCTCAATTGCATTATACCACTACCGAAAAAGATCTTTTAGCTGTAGTGTATGCTTTTGAAAAATTCCGCCCCTATCTTGTCCTTTCCACCACCATTGTCTATACCGATCATTCCGTGTTGAAGTACTTGTTAACAAAACAAGATTCCAAACCAAGACTTCTTCGTTGGGTTCTACTCCTTCAAGAATTCAAAATTGAAATTCGTGATAAAAGGGGAGCGGAAAACCTAGCCGCGGATCATCTTAGTAGACGAGGATCCTTATCAAGGGGAGCTCCCAAATCAAGAGATTAATGAATCTTTTCCCCTTGAGTCCTTGATGTTTATTAACTCCAATCTTGATGAGACCCCATGGTTCTTGGACATTGCAAACTATTTAGCGGGTGGTATTCTTATGGAAGGGTTAACGTCCCAACAAAAGAAAAAGTTTTTCAAGGACATTAAACACTATTATTGGGACAACCCTTACCTTTTCAAGCAATGTGCGGATCTTGTCATTCGTCGGTGTGTTGACGGGCCGACAGCTTTACTAATCCTAGAAGCTTGCGATAAAGGACCCACCGGTGGCCACTTTGGTCCTAACTATACCACGAAGAAAGTTTTCGACTCTGGATTTTATTGGCCCACCATTTATCATGACGCTAATGAAATGGTTAAGCGTTGTGATGCTTGCCAAAGACAAGGCAAGATCACACATAAAGATGAGATGCCTCAAAATTTCATACAAGAATGTGAAATCTTTGACGTATGGGGCATCGACTTTATGGGGCCATTTCCATCATCTAAAGGGATCAAGTACATCCTCGTAGCCGTTGACTACGTATCCAAATGGGTTGAAGCAAAGGCTTTACCTACTAACGATGCGAGGGTGGTTGTGAACTTTCTGAAATAACTATTTGCTCGATTCGGTGTTCCTCGTGCTATCATCAGTGACCGCGGGACTCATTTTTCCAATGATCAATTTGCTCGAGTCATGCCTATGTATGGTGTCAATCACCGTCTTTCCACCACTTATCATCCATAAACAAATGGTCAAGCCGAGATTTCTAACCGTGGTCTTAAGAGAATCTTAGATCGAACTGTGGGAGAGCATCGTGCCTCATGGGCCGATAAGTTAGATGATGCTTTGTGGGCTTTCCGTACCGCATATAAGACACCAATTGGTTGCACTCCATATCGTCTTGTGTACGGAAAGGCATGCCACCTCCCTATTGAGTTGGAGCATAAGGCTTATTGGGCCTTGAAATGGGCTAATTTTGATATCAACAAAGCCGGTGATCTTAGGAAGATCCAACTCAATGAACTTAATGAACTAAGGAATGAAGCTTATGAGAATTCATTGATCTACAAGGAGAAAACCAAGCTCATTCATGATTCTAGGATTAAGAACCGAGAGTTTCACATTGGTGATCAAGTTTTACTCTTTAACTCTCGGTTGAAAAAAATTTCGGGCAAGCTTAAGAGCCGTTGGTCTGGTCCATTCACCGTCGCCAACGTCTACCCTTATGGCACCATTGAGCTTTCTCAACCAAATGGGCCAAATTTTAAAGTGAATGGCCAGCGTGTGAAGTTGTACTTTGGTGAGGACATCTCTTACGAGATGATCCCAACCCTCACCACGTTTCCCTTGAATTAGATCTGGGTCGTGTCAGGCTCGTGACTCGGTTAACAAAAACAAGCGCTTCTCGAGAGGCAACCCGTTGATCTATCCTTTACCCGTTTTCATAATAAGTGTAGGGGGAGCTACATAGGGTTTGTTGTCTTGTTTCTTATGATGTGCAGGGATTAAAGCTTCAAATAGCACTTTTGATGATATTTGACGACCCGTGATCCCGTGTACCCGTCTTCCCGGTTCTATCCTAAACTGTCGTGATTTAATATTTCATATCTTATATGTTCACATTGAAATCACTTTAGTTGTCTCTTCCTTAGCAAGATTTAAACAAAGTGCACAATGTACTAAGTGTAGGGGAGTTTACTCCCACATGCATAAACATTGAGGACACTGTTTATATCAAGTGTAGGGGGACTTCTATCGAAGTTAAATGGGCTTTTCCATTAATTTGTCCTCATTTTAACCGGAAAATCTAATTTTTCGACATTTCTCAAAAATTTTAATCTATTTTTTGGCCAAGTAGTATTTTTCATTATTTCTCTTTTATGTTCTTTCCTTTTATTATTGCATCATATGTATATATTTCATTTCAAAAATAAAGTCAAAAGAAAAATAAAGTAATAAAATGGTTTTAATAAGTTTAGATGTCGTTGATATATTAGGCCCGTCTTGAATCTTTTGACTCAACCCGAGTTTACTTATCCAAGTTTACTCTAGCTAGTATCCTTAACGTGTTTAAGTCGAGTTTTGCTAGGCTTTTATATAGGGAACTTTAAAACGCGAAAGTCTTAACTCTTACGTGTTAAGAACAAGAACTTTTCGCAAGTTCCTATAATTGATCCTAGAAAGTCGTTTATCAAGGGAACTTTAAAATGTGAATTCTAAACTTGAGAAAGTCTAAGAAGTTGCAAGATCCTATAGATGACTTGAAAACCCAAAACTTTGATTTAATAGGCTAAGCATCCACGAGTCTCATTCCTTGAGATTTTAAATTGTGTAAAACGAGAGATGATAGAGTCAATTATAAGTTTGGTATTCTTTCATGAATTTATGTGAGTTGATTATGAACTTTTTCTCCCATCGCTTGTTAATAAATTTAATTGCAATAAATAAGTTCGTACGATTTGAAAAGTTACTTGGCTTCTAGCACAATATCGTTTAAAAGTTGCTCGGTATTAATTAGAGTTCATAGCCAAGGCATAACTTATTGAAGCGGGATGCGAAGATTGGCGAGTCCGAAAAGGCCCTAACAAGGCATGAGGGCTACATTTTGTTGCTAAAGATCCCAAGTGATGTGAAGAATCATTTATCAAAAATCAAAATGAAGGATCGAGACACACGACGAAAAGCAAATACTCCCCTAAAGATCATGGAGAATTCTATCCGAAAAGAGCCTAGCAAGGTATGAGGATAAATAGATCCAAGTCCTAAAAGGAGGCGGATCGTTGTATATCAAAATCCAAAATAAAGATTGGAGAAAAATGAAGAAGTCGTGGTCCATGTATGAAGAATCTCTCAAAAACTTCAAGAGAATAAATTCCTATTAAGAAGAGAAGACCATAATTTCAAGAACGTCTCTCAAGATTCAAAGTATGAAGTCGCTGCCAAATATCGGTCTGAGAAAGGTCTCAAATCGTGAAGCGAGTTATGCCAAGATATGAACTTTATGAGGTCCCAAGAAGCAGTTTTAAAAGATTTTGTCCTTTAGCTAACTATTGATTAAATCGTCCTACTTTATTTTCGGCCTAAATAAATTATCAAAATAAGTCAAACAATGCATCCTCGTGATCATTCAAGACAATCATAAAATATAAGAGATACACCTAGGAATAATGAAGTCTAAGTGAATAATTGGGCCACATGAGTTTGTGTTAGTTTTCTAACTTATAATAACGATGATCTCGTTTATAAGCTTGGTTTGGGGAACATGAAACTTGAGGGTGATAAACATTCATGACAACCAAAGCCCTAATGTAAGTCTTCGATCTCTTTACTTGTTCTTCCTTCAAGCATTTTGGTATATATTTCTATCTTTTTAAGTTTTCTTAAGTGTCTAGTATTTATTAAAAGCCAAAATGGGTTAATTATGATGAAAAATATAAACCGTGCTTTGAAATTAATGCATTGCATGAGGGCATTGCAATAGTCAAGTGTAGGGGATTTAATAAGTGTGAAAACACTTATCCTTTTACCACTTATTTTCAATAATAACAAGACCAAAACGTGTATTTTATGTCATAAAAGTCGGAATTATGCGTGGTTTGTGTTTTTATTGTGTTTTAGGACAAAAATATGAAAAAGAAGAAAACACGCGCTGTACGGGCTTTTATCGAAGAAAAAGACAAAAGACGAAGTCAAAAGATCAAAAGTGCAAGAAGAACGGAAGTCAAAGGCCTATTCTGAAGATTTATCGAAGAAAAAGTATAAAGACGGAAGTTTAACAAAGTCGAAGAACCAAGTCTACTAAAAGAAGAAAATTAGAAGACGAGTTCAAGTTATCATTCGACTAATCCCGAGACAAAGTCGAGAAAGCAAGTTATTAAAAAGACGAGAAGACAAGAATAAAAGAGGAAGAAACAAGCACCTACTCCTTCCCCTACATATAGTTTTCTAATGTGTCATTAAAAGGAGTTAGTCAATTTTTAGTATTTAATTTTAGTAGGTAATTAAGTGTGTTTTTATTTTTCTTCTCTCTAGTTTTTCTTTCAAGCTTATCAAACCTTCATCTTAATCTTGTAATCTCTGATCTTAATCTTTAATATAATCAAGCTTTTTAATAAATTCTCATTCTACCTTTCTTAATCATAATCTATTGTTTTTGTTTAATTAATCATGTAGTTGGTTTAATTTTGTTGACTGTGTGATTGGTTGGCTTATTGGATTGTGCTTATTGAGTTGGTGTGTTTTGAGGTTTTTAGATTAATGTGCTTATTGCTTAATTTTTATATTTGTTAGTTTTTAAATAAGTTGATTTTGGTAGTTTAATATTTTTTTATAAAAAGTGAATTTAATTTTTGCTTATTTAGTGTTTTTAAAAGTTTTAAAATTGTTTCTTATTAGCTTTTTCTAAAAATTGATTTGGTAAAAGTTTTGGTAAGTGCTTATTGTGATTTTGCTTATTTTGGTGTAATTCGGATCTTTAAAACCCTCTTTTTCCGAACTAGTTGAAATCCGTTATTCCGACTTATGTGCAAAACTATTATCCCGAATTGAGTGTAAAATTCACATTCCGACTTGTATGTATCTCCACTTCCCGAATTAGGTACCAAGTTCTCGATTCCGACTTACATTTCATAGCTTATTCCGAATTGAACCAAGGATCTGTTTCCCAAATTAGATGCATGAGGTGGATTCTGGATTAGTATTCCGACTTAGTTGCTGAACTCGTATTCCGGATTACTTGTGAGCCTCGTTTGCCGAATTAGGTGCAGGATTACATTTCCCGAATTACGTCCAAAACCTTCCGGATTACGTTGGTGACGTTGATTCCGAATTGACTGTAGCATGCAGATTTCGAATTAGATTCGGAATTTGTATTCCGAAGTAGGTCTAGTAGACCTATTCCGACTTGTGTGTTGGAGTCTTGATTCCGAATTAGGTAAGGGATTTGTATCCCGAACTAGGTCAAAGATTGAGGATTCCGAACACGGATTCCGAATTAGATCCAGATTTTCATTTCCCGACTTATTTTAAAAGCTTAATTTCCTGAATTAGTTTTTCAAAATTTAATTTTTCCCGCCAATTTTTACCTAGTTTAATTTTTAAACATTTTCACTTAGTTTAATTTTCAAGATATTTTTATAAAGTTTACATTTTTATAAATTTTAAGTTTCAAATTTACTTTTAAATTTTTAATTTTCAGTTAACGACATTTACATTTTCACTTTTACTTTGAAATAGATAATTACCTTTAGTTATTTTCACCAAGTTCTACTGTGCAACATTCATTCTGGAAACGCAATCAAGGTTAAACATTCTTTTTATTTTTAATAGCTTTTACGTTTATGTTATTTGTAGACTTAGAAATCAAGCTCCCCCTTTTAGTGACCAATACCAATAATTCCACCATAACCGTGATCAATTCGATTAGATACCGAGAACAATTGAGTACACATAGCTAAAACCACCATATCAAAAAACCTTATGTTTATCTTATAAAAATTGTTTAACATGTTAACCATTAGCCAATATAGGTCATGAAATATCAACGTGCATGAATACTTGGAGGGGTGACCTCGTCTTGCAATTAGAGGGACTGCCTCTAATTAATATAAGTTTTTGGGTAGGAGGGATCAGCTCCTTGTGAAGGATGCAAGGCACACACCACATTCACCTGAATAATCTGCTGAAAACATGTAACCTAGGATGCACCCATACGCCCCACATGATAGTAATAATATGGCCAAAAGCTGAAGGGACGCCACGAGCTATCACTCCATCGTGGTGAAGTCATAACACTAGTGCCTCCAGTGTTATGGTTATGGTACCTCCATAACTAGGTGAAACTGGTCATGCATGTATATGGCTTTAGGTATCTAATTAAACATAAGCAGTTCAAAAAAAACATATAAAACATATACTGGGAAAACAGTTGGCTGCATACGGGGAATCCTAATAAGGAAAGAATGTCCATACTGAAAGGACGGAGAATCCGTACCTTGTGTCCAGTGAACGAAAAAGACGAACGGAAGAGAGTCCTACTTCGATATCACTAATGCTACATAAATAATATGCGTGTATAAGTATTCTGATTACTAAGTACGTAACTGGTTTTATATCATGTCTTAGCTTGTTTTATATGTTCATGTCATGTTTTACTGATTTTAACGTTATGTTGTGTTTATCTTGTATTCTGTCTATTCTGATTAAGTATTACTTGTATTTCTTGTATTATTATACTTGTTGTGTAATAATAAGTAACTTTCTAAAAATAGCAGTTTTCCTAAAATAACAAGTTTCCCAAAAATAGAAAGTTTCCAAAAATAGATTGTTTCGAAAAATAGAAAGTTTCCAAAAATAGAAAGTTTCCAAAAATAGAAGTTTTAAAAAATAGAAAGTTTCCAAAAATAGAAAGTTTCCATAAATAGATTAGCTGCCTTAATTAAATAAGTTTTTAAAAATAGAAAGTTTCCATAAATAGATTAGCTGCCTTAATTAAATAAGTTTCTAAAAATAGAAAATTTCCATAATTAGAAATAAGCTGGATTATTAAGCTAATAAGCTTAAGTTTTACTGATTAATATTCTAAGTCATGTGACATATAGTATAGTTTATTAATTATTACATATAAATTAAATAAACTATAGGTTATAAGATTTAATTAAATATAACATGATTTAATTAAATAAAAGGTAATAATACTTAGGTTAAAACATGTATTAATATTTATTATTAATATAACCTAAGTCATGGAAATTAATTAATTATATGCCATGTTTTAATAATTAATTAATTATATCATAAAATACTTAGGTTAAAATCATGTATTATTATCACTAATAATTAACCTAAGTCATGTCCAAATTAAATTAATTACATAGCATGTTAAATCAATTTAATGAAATCTTGTAATTATTTAACTTGTAAAATACATAATTAACTTGTAAAATAAACCGTGAACCGAACCCGTGTTTTAAACCTAAACATGTCATGAACCGGTCCGTGAACCCCTTGAACCGGATCTACACCCTTAACCATGGCAAACCGCCACCAGCCTAAACCGGTGGTGCGTGTTTGTTTGTAGCCGAGACCCCCTTTAGACCACCAAGGCTAACCCCGACATGCGTCGGGGTCCCTTGGTTGCTTGCGGCCGAAACACCCCAACCAAACCGAGACCTTGTGGTCTCGGTTGGTGAGAGCCCTTGCTCTCGGTTCCACCCCTTAGCCGAACCAAACACCCCTTAAACCATATGTTTTTAATCCCACTTGATTAGATCTACATGTTTATTAACTTGTTTTAATAACCCCATGATTTCATGTGTTTAGATCTAATAATAATTAAAAAGAAAAGGTTTAAGAAGATTACCGATTCGTGGATCAAAATGAATTTACTAACACGAACAACCTTGCAATAAATCAGATGTAACAACATCAACAATCACCCCCTTGTGGTGGTTATATGTGGCGGCCAAAAAGGAGAGAAAGGAGGGGCTAGGGTTTTTTATTTTTTTTCTAATTCTCTGTAAATGAAAACATGAACTCCTTTCTTTTCTATTTAGTTAAAAACAAAGGTGGGCTTGGCCCCCTTTTCCTTTTTCTTGCCGTGGGTATGTAGGCCCCACATGGGGAACCCGTTGATTTTCCGTGTTGTATTTATTTACGTGTTATCATGTCGTGTTTACGTGATTTAATTATTGTTCGTTCGTGTCGTAATTTATGTTTATACGTAATCATAATAAATATACGTAAATACATAATAATAAATTCGTGATTATTTACGTTCATGATTTTCATGTTCGTGGTTATAATTATTGTTGATAATAATTATCGTGTCTTAATACGTAATAAATACTTATCGTGTAATAACACGTACGTAATACTTGAAATTCCTATTCGTGAAACGTAAACGTGCTAAATAGGGAAGTTCTAATCATGTACGTACGATTATGTATGTACTGTTCATGATAAAAGCGTGCGGGTTTTACAGAATTAAAATAATTTTGTTAGTTATTTTGTTAATAGGCTGGCCTTGGGCCCTAAGTAACTTATAAGGCTTATGTCTTAACATAAAGCCAGTTTTATTAATTTAGTCTTAAGTTGTATTTCGTGTATTCGTGTTTTAATTTCTGAAACGTAATAATTCTTTTCTGTATAATAATACTTACGTAATACATACGTAATATTTTTTGACACTTATCAATTATTTTCTGAATAATTAATTTTGTAATATTAAATAAAGCTGAGACTGCGTATTTAATGTTCGTGGATTTAAATACGGGTATTACAATACACATACGTTTTTTCCTGTGTGAGTTAATAACAATCCATAAATGCGAGCCAAATATTTGAATTTCGTTATAAATTCAGGAGTCAATTTGTAACGACAACATTAATGCCCTTTATTGTAAGTTTGTAACAATTATCATTTTAATAACCATTATTGTAACAACCATCAAGTTATAAAAATCACCATTTTCTTTAAACTTTCAAATAAAGAAATCATCTTCTCAGCTGCCACCACATCATCATCCGCCACCGCAACACACGGAACCACGGCCTTCCATGGTTTCAGTCATATGTGGTATTGGTGGTAAATCGTGTGGTCTTGGTGGTAGATCGGGATGCAAAACTTTAAATACAACCTATAATACAAATGCAAGAAAGGCAATTAACCATTCCATCTCTAAACCAAAAATACACAATATCCTAGAAACACATCCGTCGCTGTCATCGCATCTGTCGCCGCCGCCAACACTTGCATCATCCGCATATATTGATAACCGGTGATGTTCGAGTGTGAGTTTTTTTTGGTATCGGCGTCCGTTTGATATTTTTGTTTGTTTTGTGAGACATTTTAAGAATACATGTTTTTTACCATAAAATATAATCATAAGGTATCTGTTGCTGCATTGCATTAAATGAAGTAGGGAGTTGCAAAATTTGTAGAAACTTATATTTGACCATTTCAGAGATTAGCAAACTTATATGTTGAATCTTTTAAATGCCTTTAATGAATTCCTGTTGTTCAAAGAAAGAAAAAAAAAATACACTTGATGACCCTTTAAAGCTTCAACATCCATTTCCATTTGACCATTTCCTTATGTTACTTTCTTACAACCGTTTAAGACATGCAAACAAGAACCTTCCACGTTTCACTTTGAAATAACTTTAAAAACACACCCCATGTGACATTTACATAGCCGACAACTAAAAAAGTCATATACTATTACGCGCAAATAAAAACATTTTAATATCCCTATATATACCATGACACAATACAGTCTCCTAAAAATAATTATAAAAACAAAAGACACAACAATGATACTCGCATTACCGAAAAACATGTTTTCCTTAACACTCACTCTTTTCTCATTAATATTCACATTTTCACAAGCCGCCATGAATCCAGACACAGTTTACCAATCATTCCTAGAATGTTTACCATTAAACTCACCTGAATCCTTAACCGAATTATCCAACGTTGTATATAGCTCAACTGCCAACTCATCCTCGTACGCATCTGTCTTACAAGCCTACATTAAAAACAACCGTTTCAACACGTCCACAACTTCCAAACCATCCCTCATTATAACTCCAAAAACCGAATCACAAGTACAAGCAGCCGTACTATGTGCCAAAAAAGCTAACGTGCAGATCAAGATACGAAGTGGTGGACATGATTACGAAGGAATCTCGTACGTTTCATCTGAACCGGATTTTATCATACTAGATATGTTCAACTTTCGAGATGTTAAAGTTGATGCTGTACAGAAAACTGCTGTAATTGAATCTGGGGCCCAGTTAGGTGAGCTTTATTACAGAATATGGGAAAAAAGTGATGTTTTAGGTTTTCCTGCAGGAGTTTGTCCTACAGTTGGAGTAGGTGGACATTTAAGTGGGGGAGGTTATGGTACCATGTTACGGAAATATGGTCTAGCAGTTGACCATGTGATTGATGCACGTATTGTGGATGTTAATGGGCGAGTTTTGGATAGGAAATCTATGGGTGAGGATTTGTTTTGGGCTATTTCGGGTGGTGGCGGTGGTAGTTTTGGTGTTATTTTATCGTATACTGTGAATTTAGTTTCGGTTCCGAAAGTTAATACTGTTTTTCGAATAATGAAAACAACTGCCGAAAATGCTTCGGAGCTTGTGTATAAGTGGCAGTCGATCATGCCGAATATCGACGATGGGTTGTTTATAAGGGTCTTGTTGCAGCCTGTTACGGTTAACAAGGCGAAAGTGGGTCGTGCTTCGTTTATAGCACATTATCAAGGTGATTCTGATACATTAGTAGCCTTGATGAAAAAAGAATTTCCGGAGTTGGGGTTGAAAAAGAAGGATTGTATTGAAGGAAGCTGGATTCAATCGGTTCTTTATTGGGCTAATTTCGATCTAAACACGACTAAACCTGAGATACTTTTAACCAGGCATTCGGACAAGGTTAACTATGGAAAACGAAAGTCTGACTATGTACAATCTCCGATTTCTGTTTCTGGTTTTACATCCATTTTTAACAAGCTTGTTGAGTTAGGGAAAATCGGATTTGTTTTTAACCCCTATGGTGGGCGAATGTACGAGGTTGCAGCTGATGCGACACCATTTCCTCACCGAGCTGGTAACTTATACAAAATTCAGTATTCGGTTAACTGGAATGAAGGTGACCCTGCACTTGAGGCAAACTATTTAAATCAAAGTCGGGTTATGTATGAATTTATGACTCCTTTTGTATCAAAGAATCCTAGAGGCGCGTTCTTGAATTACCGCGATCTTGATATAGGTGTGAGGACCCCGGGTAAGGACATTTACAGTGAAGGTCAAGTTTACGGTGAAAAGTACTTTATGGGAAATTTCGAACGGTTGGTGAAGATTAAAACCGCGGTTGATCCTGATAATTTCTTCCGAAATGAGCAAAGTATCCCGACTCTACCTAGCTCAGGCAAGTCTCGGAAGATGATGCTATAAGATACTATAAAATAGCAACGTACTTTTACATTATAAGTATTGTAAAATTTGTTACTTATGTTTCTAGCGATTGTATACCACAAAAGAACTGATTTATATGGTAGCGCTTTATCTTTAGAAGGTGCGTACCACACATTATTGCTTGTACTCGATATTTGCTATATTTTAGAATGATGAAGTACTACATACTCTGATAAGTTTATGAAATGTTTATGCGAATAGAATAGTAACATTTTTGGGTTGATTGTACAGTTACTTCAAGTAGTTATGGCGAAAAAGCAAGAAATATGTTGAAGATTCAAGCATTCTTGACATGTTTGTGGAAGATATTATTAAGTTGACATTGACTTGGTTGGCTTGTGTTTATCAGTCCGTGATCATCGTTGTTAAATCAGGTAACTTCCTGGGACCTCCGACAAAGTTATTTATGTACTGAATGAATATGTGGTTGTTATCTGATTATTCGGCTAATATCAATAATTGAAGAAAAATCAATTGGTATGTGTATGCAATTTGTCTTTTGCTTTGTTCTTGACACTTTCAGGATTAGGTAGGACATAATTGGCTATTGATTTCAGTTTAATTATTCGCAAGTTGTTCTTTAACTAAGGATTCATAAGCTCATAGCTTATAAGTTTAATTATTAGCTAGTGTTAGTTCTTTATAGATAAAGCATATTTTGGAATGAAAGAGCCAATTCAGATTGATTTATTGACTATACTAAATGTTAGTTTTCTCTAATGATTTTTCACTATTTAAAAAGCCATCGGGGCTACCAACTATTTGTAAGAATCATTTGTAAATCTTCAATTGTTTGACAAAGGACTTTTTACTTCAAGATAATACATTTTCATTGATAATTTAATATAAAAATTAAATACAAATCTTTTGTAAAGATTTTGTAGCATTGGAACATGTTTATGTAAATAACTACTGTAGTTGATTTGTAAAATGACTAGCTGATTTGTAACATTTGATGCAGTCATGCAGCAAAGTCCTGAAATTTTCTGGCGAAAATATACGGATTAAAGTTTTTTCACTGCTAAAAGAATTATGCAAAATAAGATATGGCTCTCCCGGTTCTTAACTAGTTACCATGGATCGGTTATTCGAGGACCTTTCTATTCCTAGTTAAAGTGTAGGCCTTTTGGACTTAAGTTAGGATTTGGTATTTCGAAGGCCTCAGGTGTTGCTATCATTTCTAGGCATCGTCTGTTGACTCGTATATTTCATAAGACGTATAAGTTGTAATAACTTAGTGTTCGTCAACTTACAGGTTGTCCTAAACTTGGTGTGCAGTCAAAGTTCATACCTTAATGCCGGACACCTTCAAGATCCAACGGTGTGACTCCAAACTCCATGCTTTCACGGGTATTTGAAACGGTCAAGGGACTGCAACTTTCAAATAGGTGGGGATATGTGGAAATGTCAAATCCGGCAATGATGTTGATTGTGATAGAACATGTGAAAACAAGAAAGTCTGTTGTTAAAACATGAATTTGATACTACTTTTTTTTTATATGCAATTACGTTATAATAATCGTTTGGCATGTAATGTTTATGTACAACATGAATGGTCATTCGAGTCTGTTCCGGGATCCAAAACGAGAATAGATATGAAAAGGGCAGAGAATGTCTCGTGTTAGAGATGAATTAGGATGCTAATATGCTATACATTTGAACTTTTGAAAGTGCTATACAATATATTTTCAAGACATGTTCGTGTATAGACTAGAGTTGTGACTATACCCACTAGACACAGTTTAACCTTGATGGCTGCATATTTACGATTGTTAAACATTTACCAAATTTAGGGATGGTGATTAAGTTGGTTGCTTGATTATACTATGTTGAATATGATGTTGGTGGCTAAGTAAAGCCGATTGCCCTTAGTCTTAGAGCATGGGGTACATGCAGCTGATGGCGTCGCGCTGTACCACCAGCTGCCGATTTGCTCGTGCCCACCGTAAAGCCGCCTTGCGCCTAAAGCTTGGCACCAACAAAACCAGCTCGTGCCGTACCATTTCCTTTTTTTTTTTTTTCTTTTTTTTCTTTTTTTGCTTGGTTTTGTAGTGTTTGTAACTTTGTATCTGTTTGCTGTTGGGTTTTTTTTTTTACATAAATGTGTTTGCTGTTGGGTTTCTTAAGAATAGTGACTTATATGATGGTTGATACAGATTTTTTACCCTGAATTTATAACCGGTACCTCTGCTCCGGGAATTATGACAAAATTAGTACTATGATTGTCCGATAAATTTTTACATGAATGTACTATGGTTGTCCGATTTACCTGAATTCGAAAAACTGCTATACCAAAAATCCCACTAAAGGAATTTTGTTTTACCCTAAGTTTGTCTGATTTTATAACCAACACCTCCGCTCCGAATTAGTACTATGTCTGTCCCATACATTTTTACCTGAATTTGAAAAACTGTTATTCCAAAAATCACAATAAAAGGATTTTCTTTTACCTGAACATGTTAACGGATATTTGTGCTCCGAATTAGTACTATAGTTGACCCTTTTCTTATTGGAACTGAATTTGAAAAACTAACACCCTAACAAAGTACAAAACTTGAAGCTATGGCACGACAGTACCCAATGCTCTTGACGATCAGTATACTACACAACTCGGATGTATACATGAGGTAAATACTAGCATTATAATTTATGATAATACACTATTAAGAAATAGTCTGAGAAAACTTACTGACACGGAGATATATGATACTATCTGAATTTGTTACAACATTCTTATAATTTACATCTGACGATACTATAAGAAAGAAGCTAAGGTTTTGGTGTAACGATGAACATCCCAGGGTCCGATATTTCGGTGGACAGTGTCAATCAGATCAAATATTTGCACGAAACTCTTGTCTAGAATATTGTACCGAATGATCTTTTTGGAAATTTTTAACATGAAAGTATCTTCTTCTTCTGCTCCTCTAACGACATCTAATACCTCGTATTCGTAGTACTGGGGTCTTGAAGGCTGTTGGTAGATATGAATCAACTTAGGATAAGCAGTCACAAGATCATCAAGCTCAACCAAGTACTTGACAAACCATCCTGAATGATCACTCAACATCTCATACACATTCAAATGTAAATGGTTTTCATGATGGGAAGTGTCCACTAAATGTAGATGGCCTTGAGACTCCCCGAAGTAGAGTGGTCTCGCTCCATCTGTATAACATCTAAAAGGTTCCACCCTCGCAGGCAGTGGCGACGGCAATGGAAAATGATGCAACTTTTCTGTATGAAGGTTAAAGTAGGAAGGTGAAATGGAGGAGGGAGCCCAGAGAAGCGCTCCATTCCAATAAACACCACCACTAAAAGGCGTATAATAAGATGCCCAAAAAGATTCATCTGAGATCTTTTTCCATTTTCTTATGTCAGATGAGTATATTTGAATATATAATCTCTGCTCATAAGGCCTACTACGATGAATACAAATAACTTTGTAATGAGGGCCTTCTGTTTCATGATATGCAAGAACCATAAAACGGATGTTTCTAACAACATCCTGACCTCCAGATACCGGTGGGATGATTGCAAATTGTTTGGTGGTGGGATTCAATACGTAATATTCACGGTGGTTATCTTTATTGCTATGACAAAGCAGTAACCCGTTACAAGACTGCGCAATTTTTATACCACGAGAATCAGGATGGAAATCAAGACTAGTAAAAGGAGGAGTGTTTTTTCTGTTAACATCAAAAGAAATATACAAATCACGGACAAAAAAACCTGGAGAGATAGGGCCGTTGTCATAAAGGAAAGTGAAAAGACGTTGAGTCAAAAGTGATCGCCAGTGTTTAGATACAGATTTGAATCGGAGGATGGATATAACAGGCAGCCAACGAAGGATTTCTGTTAAAAGGTCATCGTTGGATCCGATCAAATTTGCAGATTGACTCGATTGATGATCGTAATCAGCCATGAGAGCCTATCTAAGAGAAGCAGGTTTTGAGGGTGTTTGATTAGTATTTACTAGTATTAGACAGTGTAGATTATTTATCCAACTCAACTATAACCAAAGTCTTGCAGGAAGCATCCTTGAAAATATTTGCTTTCATTAGCCTCCAAAAGCATTGTTAATCTTTTTCTTTGTCTTTACTCTTTAGTAGATATGAAGTAAAAACCATATATTGTGATAGAAAACATGTGAAAACAACAAAGTCGTGTTCAAACATGAATTTGATACTACTTTTCTGTTTTATATGCAATTACGTTGTAATATAATCATTTGGCATGTAATGTATATGTACAACATAAATAGTCATTGCCTGTTACAGGGTCCAAACCAGGCATAGATACGAGAAAAACAAAGAACGCCTTGTATGAAAGATGGATTAAGAAACTATATATATGAACTTTCAAAAGTGCTGTACATTACGTTTTCAAGACATGTTCGTGTATAGGCATCAAGAGTTGTGACTATACACCACTAGACACAGATTAACCTTAATGGGTGCGTTTTTTCACAATTGTGCATTTTCAAAATGGAGCACCACATTAAAGAATCGATAACACCTGAAACAGGCTCAAATCAATTAGCATGACCAATGTGTGGCTGATGCTGCATAGGCCTTGGACCGGCTTCTTCATCAGAAGAAGACAAAGATGATGTTGATGCGCTAGAAGCCTGAAAAGAGTTGACAGAAACAATTATTAGTAGCTGTTTGGTGTTACTCACTTTCTGAGTGAAGGTCCTCCAATAAGACAGATACAAGGACAAGACAGCTTTGGATTTGCTCCTAACTGGGACAATGTTATGTCAAGATTTTCAGCCTTCTATATTGAGTTGCTCAAATAAATGTAATATAGTTTATGACATGGTAATTTATATGCAGTAATTACGTTCAACACATTAACTTATTGTAAAATTGAAAAAGAAATGGACTTGAAATGTTTGAGGGCAAACACCAGCTGACCCATTTTGACCCGTTATCCATCCCGCCTGACCTGCCAAGTTTGCTACCTCTACCAAGACAAAGAAGAATATAATGATGAGAATACTAACCAGCTGGTGTCGCCGATGTATCATAGCTGATGCGGCTCTAAGAATGATGTAGATTGGTACAATGATTCCGCAAGTTCGTACAAGTAGTAACTGTGACAAATGGCAAACCAGTTAACTGTTGATCCAGAACTTCCATTCATAAGGTTAATTGCAACAATAGTCCATCTGTTTCAATCTAGAACTAGAAATTGATGATTTTGTTACAACAGATTGCATTATTGCTCAAAACACATGGTTAGTTAATTTTTTGAGGAATAGTATACAATCCTTTTACGTTTTTTCAGAGACAGAACTACTATGTTTAAGCCCTTATTATTGTAAGCTGTGTCTTTAACTTGTAACAGATGAAATATGAATAAAAACGTGATAACAATAAAAAGTTCTCACCAAAAGTACTGGTAAAGAGTAATCACCCACTCTGTTTGCAAATACGGGTAGTGTGTAACGCAAGATCAATAGAATCATAAACTGCAAATGAAATTGAAAAAAATGTTACAATTGAAAGTGAGTATGGTCGTGTATCAAGTGTGATGCGGGTAACAGGTCAAATTGGGTTGGGTTGGGTTAACCTGAACGAACATTAAAAGCAAATTGTAGCTGGGTCGTGTATCAGATCAAATTGGGTTGGGTCAAATTAGGTTGGGTCGTGTATCAAGTGAGTATGGTCGTGTATCAAGTGTTTTGCGTGTATTAATTTATTTTTTTATTTTTTTATTAAACAATTACGTACAACAATAATCCACGTTTTCAGGTAGAACACTAAAAGCAATGTGTGGCTGAATTATTAAGCTTTTTATTTAACTCCATTTGCCTCGTTGATAATAAAATATAATAGAGAGAGATATTACGATGACAGAAACTGATCGGAGACATAAAATGCTTCGGACAGTGGAATCTGAGTATTCTTCATATTCTTCTCGAGCAAGAAAATTATGATTAGAAGAAGCAACGGTAATCATTCGAGGGGTATCACTGATATCCCTCCTTGCAATCTGCCAATGCCCCCTGAAAACAAATTTAAAAGAGTAAAGTTTGACATTACAAGTCAAACAAATTTAAAAGAAGTGTTTGACCAGCTTGAAAGGACAGACAATGTACCTGAAATTTGAGGGAATACCTCCTAACCTGAACACGGAAGGTGGTGCTGTATATCCCGGCTTAAATTTCTGCAGTTAGTCGTGTTCAGGAAAAGATTATTACTCTGTAGTATTATAGGGACTTTACACATGTGAAGTAAGCATGATTTAAAGGTGACAAGGGATAAAACTTCACACCTGGTGGCATATTTCACATATGATGTTACCCTTTTGGTTGCACCATCTTTGAACACATTTGCGATGAGCATACTACAAAAAAGTAAAACTGGATGATATTAGCAGGTTTCATATATGAAGCAGTGAGCCTGGGAATCGCATAGGGAAGTGACTCAACATCAAACAGGCGAACTTTTAAGTTATGAGGAATCAGACAAATTTTATATGATTTCATCTCCTTAGGTAAATCGTGTGAATTCAGTTATACATCAGGAATTCAAGATCAACAACTTATCGTCAATACGTCTCTTTTTGACCTGAAATTGTTTTGAATAGACCAAATTCTCGCACATGTGTCCCTAATGGAACGAGAACCCACAATCCATTATGAAGCAACCCCTTAGCAATCATATAACAACTGAGATTTTGTAGAAATGTAGCATACTAAAGGAACATAGCTATAAAAAAATAAAAACTAAGGCACGTGGTTTCAACCTGTTTACCTATATAAGGTTAGGTTATGTTTCAGCGCGTCATTGCGTCAAACCAAATAATTAGCTACAAGGGGATTGGATCGTTTGGGTTAAAAACCTGAGTATACGTTATAGACACGACCTTCTTAACTGTTTATATCCAAACATTTAGATCCTATGTATTGATATAGTTGTTGAAATCAAAATCAACCCTGTAACTTTTTAGAACGTGTCAGTCGGCCAACCTGGCGCAACACAACTTTTACATGTCCTCACAAGTCACAACAATTTGTCTATACCCTGAGTTTCTCGCCCAAAAAGCACAACCTACACATACTAACGCCTCTACTATAGGGGTGTTTGGAATTTCTTAAGGATTTTTTTTGGGTAAGCTTATGAATAGGGTTGTTACTTGTTCAAATTGGATTGTTCGAGGGACTTGAGCTTTTTGTCATAGAAACAGCCTAAGAGCTCAAGTATTATCAAAGCACACCACCTGAAATAGTGTTTGGATTAGCTTATGAACCTATAATGGCAAAGGCATAAACCATCCAGTATGCAAGACGAATATATGTGTAAGCCCAAATAAGCTTATGGGGAAAAGCTTATGAAAAACACTCTAGTTCTAGTAATACCTTAACACCCCTAATGAGTTTATGCCTAAAACCGAAAACAAAGAATCAGCATGTTTAGGATTAAACATATAATCAGTTTTAAATAAGAAATCTCAAACTATATGAATATTACAAAAGTATTCATCTTGTAAAAACATATTTATAACTGATCATATTGTACAAGAACCAACCTTCAAGCTACCACAGCAAGAACAAGGAGACTCCATGTTAGAATCATAATCTTCATCTTGACATATCCTACATTCAACCATTTTTCTTGTACCAAAAACATCATCACTTTTAATGTCGTCATCAACAACATTACCAGAAGAAGAACAATCAATGACTGTTTCATTATTAATTAGTGGATACAAACGTTGCCCACTTTCTAGAGCAGCTTCTAAACTAGACTCAGTTAACAACCGATCAACCAAAAACACAAAATGATCACCCATCTTTTTCTTTTCTTTCTTTTTTTAAAAACTTGTAGCTAAGAAATTTGTTAGGCTGAAAGTAATAATGTTTCTTCAAATTAAGTAATGTTTCTTTTTATAGTACTAGTCCCACTAAAAGATGGCTGTTTTTTTTTTAAATAAAAATATTTGTTAGTAATGAGGAAAAAATAACGTGAACGTGTGTATATGGGGGGTTGTAACGGCAAAGACAAGAAGGCCCAATGAGTTAATCTAGATAAAACAACTACTTTACTTTCTTCTGTTTTCTTGGAGCACGAACTCATACTCTTCTCTTTGTTCGCCACGTTTCTTGTCACCACTAGTTAGTAATTTTGTTACCCGTAAAAGAAAAGTTTGTCATTTGGTTGGACCAATTTTGCATATGACAATGAGAAATAAATACGTAATTTTTATAACTGGTTGTGTTATTATTCATTATTCGAAGTACTTAAACTCAAACAAACTATTACCATGTTGAAAAAAGTGTAGCTCGTGTAAGTAATAACTATTCGTTACTCAGTATGTTATTCTACTAGATTAAAGGAGTAGGTAACTTTTAGGCTAAAATACAAGTCATGAGTCATGCTCTTTTGTTAGTTTGGTTGGTGACCATGAACAAAGATTTCTGGCCTCACTTTTATATTATAACGAGGTATATAACTCGCGCTTCGCGGCGGAAGGTGCAAGATCAACGTTTACAGTGAACCGATAGGAAAGAGAGTTATTTGCCTCAATAATTGATCTTGTAAGAAATGAATAACCTTAAATACTATTTGATGAAAGAAAATTTCTAAATGTATATTAGGTTTCAATAGTTTTTATAAACAAACGTATGTTAGAAGCATTGCAACATTAGCTAGTTTGATTTGTAATTAGAAGATCTTTCAACGATACTTTTTTCTCCCAAAAGAATCTAGAAATATACGCTCTTTATTGATAATTAAACTTTTTTATATAAAAAAGGCGTATATAGTTAGAAATTTAAAATCGTATTTTAAAAAAAATCATGTGAATGACCAAGTTTGCAAGTAACAAATAACCTCAAGGATTATTGTTGTACGAATTTTTTATAATACGTATTAAATGTAAACATTTTTTGTAAAATCATACATACGTCTGAAGCATCTGAATATTAGGCTCGATTGATTCGTAATTCGATGACTTTTTCAATAATAATTTTTCTCGCGATTGAATCGGTAGTCATACGTTTTATATTTGATAAATAACGTTTATTACATTAAAAAGTCGTAAATAGCTTAAAGTGAAAAACTATTTTCGTAATATCTTACATAGTGTAAGGGTATATTTTGAAATTTTGTTTTTAAAAGATTTTGTAGTATTGTTTGTGTTTTTGAAACGACAAAAGGCAACAGTAAAAACACATGCACGCTTTGTCGCTTTGTAAGAATTTGTAAGATTTGCTTCTCTTTTCAAAACGGCAGAAATCAAAATATAAAACGACATGCAATTGGACTAAACGACGTCGTTTCCTTCGAGCTATAATATATATATTAAGATTTAAGTTCATTTGGATACCAAACTTATCTAACATATGGGGGGACTCATCCCCACCCTTCATCTCTTTTTCATCCAATGACTAAGATTAAATCTTTAATTTACACTGCAAGGGTATTTCAGTCATTTCACCATCTACTATATAATGTTTTTTCTTCTTTCTTCTCTCACAAAAAACACACATCGGATCTCTCTTTCTCTCTCTACCCCTGATTTACTTTATCTCTCTACCCCCGATCTATAATCACGATCTACTATATCATGAATCCATCGAAACGCGATCATGATGAATCCATGACGAATTCATCACGAACATCTATAATCACGAATTGATTTATCCATCACCAGGTTTGATTAATATGTTTTTTTAGCTTATTTGGTTTAAATAAGCTTATTAATGTATTATCATTAGCTTTTAACTGGATTATTATGAATGAATCTTTTTGGATTGATTGTTCTTAATTATAAGCTAAGTTCTTAGATGAGAAGTTATGAATAAGTTATAAAGTTGGATTAATAAGCTAGTTAGTTTGAATAAGCTTATGAATACGCTTTTAGATTAATAAGAGTAGAGTTATGAATAAGCTTTGTAAATTAAATGATTTGAATTCATTGTGTTGCATTATAAGATAGCTTATTAGATTATTTCAATGAGTTATACGTTTTTGTGAATAAGATAGTTATAAATAAGCTTATTTTCATGTTAATAAGCTGTATTATTATGATTTTTTTTACTTTCTGATGTTATCATATATGATGTACATTTCTTATCATATATGATAGATATATCATATATGATAACTGATGATAAATCATATATGATATATATATATCATATATGATATATCAAATAAATCATATGAAAAAACAGATTTTGTATGAGTATCTTTCAGAAAATCTGTATAAACTCTTGAAACCTGCCTTCTATCATATGTATATGAGTAATTCATTTTGGTATTAAAACTTTGCATAATATGTTGTTTTTTTCTTTTATAAATGCAGTCAAACAGAGATGGTGTGATTGCCCTATTTGGAGCAAAGGAGAGAGGGATGTTGATTATAACAAGAGGATGTGCACGGATGTGTTTTAAGGATCAAGACGAAGTATGCGTTGTTCACGAATTCATCATTTGATAATTTGTTTTAAGATAGTGTATTATTGAAAAAGAATAGTAGTTTCAATAATAATGTTGTTAGCACCTTTTGATTTTGTATAAATGGTTATCATTCAGATGTATATCATATATAATTTTACATTAGGTTATGTTCTGTTTGAATTATCATATATTATTCTGTTCAAACGCACATTATTTTATGTTATGAACAAGTGTTTAGTTATTAATTGTGCATACTTTTTGTTGTAATCATGAGTTCATCAGATTCTTTGTTTAATATATCCAAGTTTTCTTTGAGTATCATATATGATAATGCCTTATCATATATGATAGTGCATTATCATATATGGCTTAATTTATCAAACCATCATGACATAATACCAAGAAAGTTAATCATATTAACAAGACGTTGTACCAGATACCAATGGATTATAAAATCGTCCATATACTTCAAAACTCCATTAGGAGATTACAAAGAAAAAACAAACAATAAACGTAAAAAATTCATGAGCTTCTTCACTAAGCTTCTTGGCCTTTTGGATGCTTGTGATATTCAACATGCCTTGTAAACAGCTTCCTCTACACAAAAAAAGAAGATTTAATTAAATTTTCAAGCACTAATCATATATGATATATTTTATCATATATGATACTTTAGCTTATATCATATATGATATAGTATATCATATATGATATGTCACTAGCAAGTCATACTAAATATGTTCAACGAGATTAAGCCATAAAAAATAAGAGTTAATTCAGTTTTCAACCACATAATCATATATGATATATTTATCATATATGATACTTTAGCTTATATCATATATGATATAGTATATCATATATGATATTTCACAAACAGGTCATACTAAATCTGTTCAGCGAGATTAAGCCATAAAACCTTATAATTTACGAAAATAAGCTAATAAGTTAGCTTATAATTCATCATAATAAAGATGATGATAATCTATAAGCTTATTCACATTAGTTAGCTTTCAATTCACGTAGTTTCTCAAATAAGTTATAAAAGAATAAGATGAATAATAAGCTTATTCACATCGAATAAGCTAAAAAAAGATGAATCAAAATAAATCGAATGAACTTTACCTTATTTATGAAGTGGATGATCGATTTACGAGGTGATGATCAACGGATTTGATGTTTGTGATGATTGATTACGACATGAATATGTGTGCGTGTGTGTGTTTTTGTGTGTGTTTTAGAGAGAAGAAGAAAAAAGGAAACCTTGATCCAGATCTGAGATGTGGAATTGTTATTTGGTGTTAGGTGGGAGGGGTAAAATGACGAAAATACCCCTCCGGTTTTTTAATTAAAAAACAAGAATTAATATGTGCCTTTGATCAATATTAGATGGAAGGTGGGGATTGGTCCCCTTGTATCCAAAGGATACAAAGGATCCACAATAACCGGACTCATATATTAATGTAGTTAAATTAATGTTCTAATGATTTTAAAGAGACTAAAGCTATGCTATTGAAAATATTTTGTTAAAGTTTGTATATAATGGAAAAATAAACCAAAAAATATTTATTGGTGTTGTTTTGCATGAGTTTTAAGTTAATGCAACATAGTAGCTTGAAGCCTTGAATCATGTAACATTTTACATAAAGACAAATTTATTCTTAACCAATTAATTTATAACTTCTTTATTGTTTATAATAATACTCTTCAAATGAATGTGATATATTAAACTTAATCTACATTTTTTATTTATTTTTGTACTAGACTATTTGGGTCCGTTTAGTAAGAGCTTTTATAAAGCTGTTAGTTTTTTTGTTAAAAAAATAATCTAATAGCTCTGTTTGACACAATATTTTTTTAGAGTTGTTAACTTTTTATTTTAACTGAATAGCTATTAAATAAAAAGTTGTTTCATACATCTTTTTAGATTGTCAAGAGCTGTTAAAGATGTAAATTACTTATATAACTTTCAACCATATTATAATTTATTAAAAGATGTCATTTTAAGTAATTTTACATCTTACTTTTACAGTTAACAGCTAATATACTAAATATTTTTATTAAAATTAACAGCTTTTTACAGCTTACAATTAACAGCTTACAGCTTACAGTTAACAGCTTACAACTAGTTTTGTCAAACATAGCCTTACACCAACGAACTCGTATGAGCTTTATTCCTATATAATTTTAGTCTTCTGATTGGTTGATGTTTATGCAAAGTGAAAATTTTGGTCAAAGATGGATTGTCACGATATTGGTTGAACCACCCTATTAACGATAACACATTTATTTAGTACCTATATATTGACACATTGGATTTTTTTTGGGTCAATGGACGACTTACTTAAGCTTATAGTTTTGTTTATTTATTTTTTATTTATTTATCTTTTCATCGATACATATGTTCTCTGTATGTGTAATTGATTTCGTTAACGAATAGCCTACCAAACCAATTTCGACTTACCAAACAAGGTTAACCAGTTACTTGGCAGCTTTCGTCAGCTAGTCGCACGATCAACATAAAATGTTAAATTGCCTAACATGATCATTAAGACTTAAGAGGACACAAAGACATGATTCAAACTTAAGATTCGTTTTATGTTACATTTCTCTCATCATTATTAGGTATCACTTTTATAACTTAGTTTACAAAGTTCAATCAAATTTTAAATGCGCTCGTCTATTTATATGATGCATTTACATTATCGATAAAAGGCCTTTTTACGTATAAATGTATAATGAAACCCGTTTTGCTAGTAATTTACTTGTATACATATAACAAAACAATAAATTGCAAAGAGGAACAAATTGTGTACATATATTTTACTTAAAATAACATGAATTCATACTTTATAATCTACTAGCCGGCTACCCGCGCAATGCGGCGGCGGGTAGCCGGTGACTACTTTTATGGCAAAAACAGATAAACGAAATCCATATCTTATATCGTAAGATTTGGCTAAACTTACGAAACCATCATTAAAGTTCATATCTTATGTCGAACAATGAATAAATAAAACATCAGTTGAGTTCATCTACATCAATGGTAAGTGCTTCTCATTTCTCATATTCTCACTGATTACAATTCTTTGCCAACGTAGTAGTATATAATATTGGAAACATATGCACAAAATTATTGGCTATAATTTTGTTACATGAAACACCTAAACCATGCTTTTGAAACACCTAAACATAAGTATAGGTGTTACATGAAACACCTAAACCATACTTTTGAAAATAAACAATAGTAACTGAAAATAAGCAATAGTAACTCAAAGTGTGAAAATCCTCAGTTATTCATCTATCAAAACCAAACTAAACTAAAGCATCACCTACAACCACATCTAAAACACATTCAATCAAACATCACACATCTTAGTTACACGGGCTATTTGTTTTTTCTTTTGTGGATGGTTTATATATCCTGTTGCTTCGGCTGTTTGAATCTACTAAAAAACAATGTTTGAATGTTATACTTAGAATACATATATATCTGGTCAAAACACCACAAAAACAAACTTGAAACAACCCCAAAACTACACAAACACCAACGAAACTACCCCGAATCAAATACCACCGTATTAAGCAAGATCTCGTGGTCTTGGTGGCGGCTTCATTTAATGGTGGTGGCGGTGCCTACGGCGGTGGCAACGGCAGCGGTCGAAGTTGGATTTCAGATGTGTGTTAGAAAAGGAGAAAGGAAGAACTTGAAAGTTTAGATGTGTTTTGTGAGTTTAGATGTGTGTTTCTGCCTTTGGTTGTGTGTTTATATGTAGTATTGTTGTAACCGAATATTAAAAACACAAATTAATTCTCTTCTTTACTTTTTAAATGGGCCGTTACGCATTGACTTTTAAAAGAAAACGTAAATAATATTAGAGGACGTTTTGTAATTGAGCCATAAAAATAAGCTTTAATATTATAGCAGTTACAATACAATACAAATGCTTTTTACGTAACTTTTCTTTATTTCTTTTTATAGAAATGTTTATGTCTTAAAATTTTAAGACTTTCTTAAATAGAATGTCTTAAATCTAAAGTATTAAGATTTTTGAATTATACACGAAATTGACTTGTGATTAATTTATGATTAGCTATCACTTCTATAACTTGTTTTGGGCCGTGAGTAGATAAACTAAACCAAACTCTAAAAAATATGACACATTGGGCCCTAGTAGAAGATTTGCCTAGCTAAGCATATTCCCAAATCCCACTAGTTGCATAATAATACCCATAAATCTAGTGATATTTCATTCTGGTCAACTAAATTATACACGTATATGTTGTTACAGAAAACCAATGTTGCAAAATAAGCTCTACAAAAGCGATTAATCGCCGGTTAATAGTTACAAAGCCCTCAACTTTGCCGATTAATAAAAAGGTGATTAATAACAGTCAACTATGGTCAACAACTGTCAAAGGAGGTCAAACTTGCCGAAAACCTACAAATTTGGCCGAAAATACCAAAAACTCAATGTAAACTTATATTTATCACTTATAGTAACTATTTATATGTATGAAAAGTTGTATATTAAGAATAATATTGTCAAAAATACCTAAAACTATCCAAAACTTGCCGAAAATACCAAAAATTTGCTAAAATTGTCAATCCGATTAATCCCGCCTAGAACGATTACAAGTTACAAAGTGGTCGACCGACCGGCTAGCGATTCGCGATGTTTGCAACCTTACAGAAAACTAATTCCTATATGCAAGTTAGAAAGTATCAATTGCTAGACTCCTCAAGATTACGTGACGGCATGATTAAACTTTAAAGTTTTACGCGAAACGTAGCGATATGATGTTAGCATTAAAGCGTGACTTAAAACGATATACTATTTATTGATTTATAAATTTATCTCATATTTTATTATTATATGAGTTTTAAATATTAATTAAATCGATGCTAAAATAAAAAATATTAGTAAATGAAAGCCGAAATTACAAATATTTAAAAAAAATTCAAATCCTTAAAAAAAACTCGTCACGCTTTGTATTTTTCTCGCTTTTTCACATTTTGTCCCATGTCGTCAATATCCATTCGTAACGTAGATGATGCACTTTACACCTTGGCACCGCTTGGTGACGCAAAACGTGTCAAACCATGCTAAACTAGTTTAGACTTTAGACATGATCTTACTTATGTACAACGACGAGTGACTGTCTAATTCTTCAACTATTTGTATTTTAAATAATCTACAAGAGTGGTTATATATGTTGGTGTTTACTTCGTCCCAACCATGGTATAGATAATCAATCATAGCTACGTATCAAAACAATGGTTACCGGATATCACTTGGAATCGTGTAATCACATTCCAAAGTAAATTATTCAACCCTAATGACTGGGTATCACGAATACCTACTTGGGATAAGACCAAATGCAGTTAGTGATTTAGGCACAAATCTCTAACTTTTTTGTTGTTATGTGTTTATGTTTCTGTCTCTCTTCATGCAAGTTATGATCACCTATTTATAGGTGGAGTACTCAATCCTAGTCAATGGTATTAAGAGGATTTAACGGCACATTAACTCCTATTAATATGCTCCATAATACCAGGTCATAGTGGTTACAAAACCAATTAAACGTGGTCTTTAAAGTACTTGAATTGGTCAAAGACCGTTACAAGTAGTCATGTTCAGCTCCAGCATTTGTCTATTCTTCAGTCCCACTGAGCATCAGTAAACCCTGAAGGGTGTTCCCGCTGAAACCTTCAGTACTGAAGAAGACTTGCTAAAGTGTAAACACTGAAGACATGTCTTCAGTGGTGTTACTCCCTGATGAATACCTTTAGTCCAGAGTTCAACTCACTGAAGAGTTAACTCACTGAAGATCATCAGCAATGTTGAACAACATGTAACCTAATATAAGAGTCTGGGTGTTCAGGGACTTATGGGTGTACACCCCGTACCTCCTTACCCATTCACTAGTATGAACTGAACCCACAACTGAACTATATTTCCAACAATCCTCCCCAATATAGTACAATTCCTTTTGCATGAAAATTAACATTAACAAAACCAGTGCATAAATGAAAATATCCTAAGGATTGAATTTCCATCTTAGTACATCACTTCAAATATTCGAGAATCAGGGTGTTCTAAGAATTGAACCCTTTAACTACTTTGAATACCTGAAGATAAAATACACATAAGTTTTCAAATACATAACAACTCCTGGCACTACTAGCCATGTGTCCCTATCCAACTTCATAAATGTTGTAAGAGCCAAGTCCATGCTCCCTGAGGCGGTGAAACCTCAACATTTACATAGGTGGTTCATCTTTAGTTCATGCTCTTGCTTCAACACTTTTTTAAAGACATTAACCATTGAGAAGTTTATAACTTCATCCTCCTTCAGCAAGTACAAACACATTCTTGGGATGATATACATGTGCTTCAGCCCCTGAATGTTCAGCTTTCCACATTGAATTCAGCTCCCAAGTTTCCTCAGGAGGGAGTTGGGTGTCCTAGCATTCAGTTACTAGAGTGGACTTTTAAACCCATCCCTTCAGCAGACTTAATAACCAAGTCTCTAGTCAATCCCTTCGTCAAGTGATCAGTTAAATTTTTTTGAGACCTCACAAACTCTATTGAAATCACCCAATTCATGATTAGTTCACGAATCATGCTATGTCTAACACCTAAGTGTCTAGACTTACCATTGTGCATTTGGCTATATGCCTTAGCCAATGTAGTTGCACTATCACAACGGACAGAAATGGGTGTCATAGGTTTGACCCACAATGGAATCTTAAGAAGCAAGTTTCTCAACCATTCAGCTTCTTTTCCAGCAGCTGCTAGAGCCACAAACTCAGATTCCATGGTAGAGCTAGTAATGCAAGTTTGTTTCTTGGATGCCCAAGAAATTGCACCACCACCAAAAAGGAATACCCAGCCACTTGTGGATGAATTATCCTCAGTATTGCTGAACTAACTTGCATCAGTGTAACCTTCCAACACTGAAGGATATCCAGTATATGACAACAATAATCCATTGTTCCTTTCAAATACTTCAGTACCCTCTGAATTGCTTGCCAATGCTGAGTACTAGGATTACTAGTGTACCTACTCAGTTTACCCACAAAAAATGTAATGTCAGGCCTAGTACTAGTCATGGCATACATCAAGCAACCAATCACCCTAGAATACTCAAGCTGGGAGATAGCCTGACCATTGTTAGGCATCAGTTTCTCGCTTGTATCCATTGGTGTACTCACTGGAGTACAATCAAAGTGATTGAATTTCTTCAGCGCCTTCTCAATGTAATGAGACTGAGAAATCACAATACCATCATTTTCATGTTTAATCCTTATGCCAAGGATAACATCAGCCTCCCTCATGTCTTTCATGGAGAACTTTGATGACAAAAATTCATTTTTCTAATCAACCTTAGCTTGGTTAGTACCAAAGATTAACATGTCATCAACATATAGGCAAACGATGACTCCTTTACCAGATTCATCAAATTTGCTATATACACATTTGTCAGCTTGTTTAAGTGAATAACCATTAGACAAAACCACTTCATCAAATTTCTGGTGCCATTGCTTAGGTACCTGCTTCAGTCCGTATAAAGACTTAATCAGTTTACATACCTTGCTTTCATGACCAGGCATGATGAAACCTTGAGGTTGGTTCATATAAACCTCCTCATCCAAATCAGCATTCAAGAATGTTGTCTTCACATCCATCTGATGAATAATCAGATTGTGAATACTTGCTAGAGCAATCAGCATTCTTATGGTACTGATACGTGCTACTGGAGCATAAGTATCAAAATAGTCTATCCCTTACTTTTGTTTAAAGCCCTGAATGACTAACCTTGCCTTGAACTTTTCAACAGTTCCATCTACCTTCATTTTCCTTTTGAAAATCCATTTGTTACCAAGTGGATTACAACTTGGAGGTAGATCAACCAACACCCAAGTGTTGTTGCCCATGATGGAATCCATCTCATCATTTATTGCTTTTTCCAGAAAGCAACATCCTGGGACTTCATTGCTTCATCAAATGTTTTGGGATCATCCTCAACATTAAAGCAATAGGATTATTGGTCTGAGACCTCATCCCTTGTACCTTCAACCAAGTATAGTTGAAACTCAAGCCCAAAATTCCTTGGAGTCCTATGCCTTGTGCTTCTTCTAAGCTCAAGCTTAAGTTGCTGAACCACAACCTCATCAGTGACCCTTTCAGGTTCCACTGAAGCACCAATGTCCTAAGCTCTAGCAGAAGTCCTAAGGATTGGTCTAGTGACTGATGAGAACCTTGTTTCATTAAAGTTAGCATCCCTTGATTCAATGATTGAGTTTATAGAAACTGAATCATTAGGTTCAATAACATAGAACCTATAAGCCTTTGAATGCTCAGCATATCCAACAAAGATGCATTCAATGCCTCTTTCACCCAAGGTTTTCACCTTTGGATCATGGAGTCTTACAACCGCCCTACAACCAAACCTTGAGATAGTTTAAGTTTGGTTTCCTTTTAGTCCAGAATTCATAAGGGGTAATCTTGTTCCTTTTGTTGGGAACCCTATTTAATAAATAGCAAGTTGTTAACATAGTTTCACCCCAAAACCCTTGACTTAGTCCAGAATAAGACAAAATGGAGTTAACCATCTCCTTTAGTACTCTATTTTTCCTTTTAGATATACCATTTTGCTGAGGGGTATAGGGAGCAGTTGTTTCATGGATAATACCAACAGACTGAAAATATTAAGCATCCATGTACTCACCTCCCCTATCAGTCCTTAATCTTTTGATTTGGACTCCTTATTGTAATTCAACTTCAGTCTTAAATACTTTAAATTTATCTGATGCTTCATCCTTAATATGCAATAAATAAACATAACAAAACCGTGAAGCATCATCAATAAATATTACCAAGTATTTCTTATTTCCTAATGAGGTAGTAGCATGCAAATCACATAGATCACTATGGATTAGCTCCAAGACTTTAGTTTCATGTTTTACATCCTGAAATGGTTTCTTAGTTATTTTGTTTAGCATGTAAGTCTGACACATTTTAGTGTCCATGTCAAATCCAGGGATTAACCCATCCTTAGACATATCTTGCACCCTCTTAAAGTGGACATGGCCCAGCCTAGCATGCCATAGTGAAGAATCCTTTAGTTTACTAGAGGGTACTGAGGCTGAACAAATATTTGCACTACCAACATTGACTGAGTTAATGCTGGTGGTTGTTTCATACACAATATTAAGCCTGAACAATTGATTGCTCAAATAACCAAAACCAATAAACACACCATGTTTGGATAAAACAAATTTATTAGATTCAATCACTTGTTTATAACCACAATTATTCAAAACACTACTAGAAACCAAGTTCTTCCTAATATTAGGAACATGCAAAACATTAAACAAGGAAACAATCTTTCCAGAACTAAACTTAAGATCTACACAACCACGTCCATGCACTAGGGCTGTTGATTCATTTCAGATTTAAAGAATAGATCCATCATTCAGTGACTCATAAGTCTTGAACCAACATCTATCTTTACACACATGAACAGTTTCTCCAGAATCAACCCACCACGCAACATCATCATCCTGCACAAAATAAGCTTCAGATACATATGTAACATAATAAATCTGGAGAGATTCATTAAACATATTTTGACCTTTCAGTGTTGTGTTGTTAGAACCAATCACTGAACCATTTTTGCCTGATCCACTAGCTTTGCTGTCAGTACCAACACCTTTACAATCCCATTTAAAGTGTCCAGGTTTCCCACACTTCCAACAAGACACTGATGACTTCTTGTTAGGATT
Organism: Glebionis coronaria; assembly: GCA_025667525.1. Classification (NCBI taxonomy): domain Eukaryota; kingdom Viridiplantae; phylum Streptophyta; class Magnoliopsida; order Asterales; family Asteraceae; genus Glebionis; species Glebionis coronaria. Next base: position 180,486,771 of record CM046874.1, read on the forward strand.
AGCTTTAGTGTTATCCTGATGCTTACGTTTGCCCTTGTTGTCATTGTACCTGATGGAGTTGTTATGTTGCACCATATTGACAACTGATGAACCAACAATATTGTTGCTCTTTGGCTTGTCACTATCTTGCACTCTGAGGGATTCCTCAATGCGTAAATGACTGCCCAACTCAACAAGAGTTAAATCCTCCTTCTTATGTTTCAAGGTGTGCTTGAAATCTTTCCAAGAAGGAGGGAGTTTATCTATGACACAAGAGACCTGAATGGTCTCATCCATGTGCATATGATGTTGTGTGAATCTACCAAGTATACCAAGAAGTTCATTGTATTGTTCCATGACTGGTCTTGAATCAGTCATTTTGTAATTTGTGAAATCACTCACAAGGAACTTCTTACTTGATACATCCTCAGCTGGCTTCCAAGGAATCCCATAGTTCTTTACCAGATTCAGAATTTTGCTATATATCAAATAAGGAATCAAACATACCATTGAGAATTATACCACGACACACATAATCATCATTCTCCCATTTACTCCTTTTCCTTATGTTCTCCAAAGTAGCATCATCACCACCATCAGGAATGGGAGTAGTCAGAACGTACCCCACACTCATGGTAGAAAGAAGAAATTGCAAATTCTTTTGCCATCTCCTGAAGTCCACCCCTTCAAACTTATCCAGCTTGGAAAAGTTAGCCACCATATGTTTCATTGCAGCCGCCATTGATTATCACAAAATAATTTACTTTGATTGTTGGTGTTTACTTCGTCCCAACCAGGGTATAGATAATCAATCCTCGCTACGTACCAAAACAATAGTTACTGGATATCACCTAGAATCGTGTAATCACTTTCCAAAGTAAATTATTTGACCCTAATGCCTGGGTATCACGAATACCTATTTGGGATAAGACCAAATGCAGTTAGTTATTTAGGCACAAATCTCTAACCTTTTTGTTGTTATGTGTTTATGTTTCTGTCTCCCTTCATGCAAGTTATGATCACCTATTTATAGGTGGAGTACTCAATCCTAGTCAATGGTATTAAGAGGATTTAACGGCCCATTAACTCCTATTAATATGCTCCATAATACCAGGTCATAGTGGTTACAAGACCAATTAAACATGGTCTTTAAAGTACTTGAATTGGTCAAAGACCGTTACAAGTAGTCATGTTCAGCTCCAGCATTTGTCTATTCTTCAATCCCACTGAAGCATCAACAACACTGAAGCATCAGCAAACCCTGAAGGGTGTTTGCGTTGAAGCCTTCAGTACTGAAGAAGACTTGCTAAAGTGTAAACACTGAAGACATGTCTTCAGTGGTGTTACTCCTTGATGAATACCTTCAGTCCAGAGTTCAACTCACTGAAGAGTTAACTCACTGAAGATCATCAGCAATGCTGAACAACATGTAACCCAATATAAGAGTCTGGGTATTCAGGGACTTATGGGTGTACACTCCGTATCTCCTTACCCATTCACCAGTATGAACTGAACCCACAATTGAACTATATTTCCAACAATATATTCTATAATTCACGTTTTTATATGAATCATAATTATGGAGTACCAAATTATCGGTAACAAAAATTTTTCAAGTAATTGAAAGAATTTAGTGTAGAAGTTTCATGAGTTTATTCTAAAGTGTCGTTTCATTGGAGAATATTGAAGAATATTTAAAGTATTTTACTTTTTATTTTTCTCAAATATTATGTTTGTTATGACCAAGAAAGGAATAAAATTTTTCGAATTTTAAAATGAAGGATCTTAGAATTACTTCAAAAAGTAAATGAGGAATTTTAATTTACTTGAAAATTATTTTTTATAAACTTTTTTCTAGTCATTTTTATACGGGTTTTTTATGTTTATATAAAAAATATTAAATTTAAAAAATTTATATGAAAAATATTTTTTTGGCTTTTTACTCTTTTAAATAGCAAAAATACAATTTATATAAAAAATATATAAGATTTATATAAAAAGTTTTTTATGAATTTATATAAACGGTGAAATTTTCGATTTTTAATCGTTTAAATAGAGAGTTTATAAATTTCAAAAAAAAATTATGAAAAAATATTTATTGCGTTATACTCGTTTAGATAGAAAAAACAAAAAATATAAAAAAAATCTATAAATCTTATATAATTTTTTATAACATTTTAATAAAGAGTAAAAGCCACAAATACATTACCTAATTTTTCCTTTAAACTATTTGTTAGCCTCAAAATATTGAGTCAAACAAGAATGATCGGTCATAAATTTATTATGTATCGTTTATTAGAACGTTGTAATAGTTAGTTAAATAGTCGTGATATTACGGGCTTGATGGCTAGCTTAAAAGGCCTCTTTCAAGGTACTAAGCATTTATTCAAGCCCGGGCCAAACAATATAGTCCATAAACAAGCCCACATGTAGGGGGACTATAAATACCCTTCCTAGCATGTTAGGGTGTTGGTTATTCATTTTCTCAATCTAATATTCACTAAGTTTCACACATCTCTCTCTTTTCTCTCTACTTTCTCTCTCTAGAATTCATCTATTTTCATCTATCTTTCTTCTTTATTTCTTGTTTGATCATCACAAATTAAGGGACAACAATTGGTATCAATCACCATGAGGTACATTTGTGATTGGTTGTTGTTATTTCATTTTATTCGTATGATTTAATCCATAAATCATCTCGGATTCAATTTTTTTTTTGTGTTTTCCGTGCTCTAAATCTTGATATAAATCTTCTACATAGTTGTGGTAGGGATTTGGGTGCTTTGGATTGGTTAAAATCACGGATTTCTAAGCAAAAATCTCATTTTTTACCCATTTTTCTCGAAACAGTAACTATATTGCGACAGATTGGCTTGATTTCCATCGCAAAGGATAGGGTTTACATATTGCGACCACGTATTGCGACAAGTATGGCGATAGGGTTTATATATTGCGACAAGTATTGCGACGCCACATTGCGACAGATCTTTCTTTAATATTGCGACAGGTTTAGGATTGCGACATGTTTAGTATTGCGACAGATTTTCCTTTGGCATTGTGACAGGTTCATCCTTTGGCATTGCGACAGGTTCGTTTTTGGCATTACGACAGGTTAATTTTGAGATATTGCGACGGTTTGGGATTTGGCATTGCGACCACTTCTTTTGTGAACATTGCGACAAGTAGCGTTTTTTTGGTATTGCCACAGATTGGAGGATTTTTTGAAAATTCCGAAAATACACTTAAAAGTTGTGTGTTTTTGGGTCTTGGAGAATTTTTTGGTTTTTCGAGAACATTTTTAGGGGATTTCAACTACTTTTCTCTACAACAACAATTACTATCACATCTACTTAAGATCCGTACTCATTTCAAAATTCATCAAGATGGATTCTACTACAGAGTATCGTGTGACGAACAACGACATCATGGTGGCGGGTAACAAAGAGAGACCACCAATGCTTGTGTCAGGTCGATATGCACAATGGCAATCACGTTTTATTCGATATCTTGATACTAAGCTAAATGGTAATGTTCTACGCCATTGCATCAAAGAAGGACCCTATACTCTCACTACAATAACCATTCCTGCAATTCCAGCAACCGACTCGACGTCTGGTTCCGATGAGCAGACAATTGAGGAAACATATGAGAACACTACAAACGAGAAACGTGCTTGGATTGATGCAGAGAAGGAAGCAATATACTTGATTCTAAGTGGGATTGGGGATGATATTTACTCAACGATTGATGCTTGCTCTACTGCAAAAGAAATGTGGTTTGCCATTGAACGCTTGCAACAAGGAGAATCACTTAACAAGCAAGATGTCAAAACAAACTTGTTCTGGAACTTTGGAAAGTTTACTTCATTGGATGGAGAACCGATTGATTCATATTACTTCAGATTCTACAAAATGATGAATGACATGACACGAAACAACTTAGAAGTCTCCACCATGCAAGTCAATGTGCAATTTCTACAGCAACTTCAACCAGAGTGGACACGATTTGTAACGTTGTTGAAACAACAAAATAAGTTAAACGAGGTCAACTATCACACACTCTTTGACATTTTGAAACAATTTCAAAATGAGGCAAATGAACTTCTAGCTGAACGGGTAGCAAAGACTGCTAATCCACTTGCTTTGGTGTCTACTACTTAACATTATCCAAATCATCGCTCTCGTGCTCCAAAGTCATAATCAACTCAATCATCATCACCAAGATACTCCACTGCATCCAATATATCTGCTCCTACAAGATCAAGAGGTAAAGAGCCTAGAGCACCATCACCACAATCTAAGCACTCATCCGAAGAAGATAGTGATGAAGAACAAGCTCAGAAGGATCGGGAAATAGAACAACAAATTGCTTTCATAATGAAGTCTTACAAGAAGATTTACAAACCCACCAGCAACAACCTCCACGTCATTTAACACGCGCAACCGGTATGTTGAGAGCCCTCCAAGGTTTGGTACACGTAGGCATGGGGAGAGTCCTTCAAGGTATAATTGTCGTAATCCAACGCATGTTGAGGGTTCTGCACGTTATGATCGACAACCTGCTGCATATGATAATCAGAGAGCTGTTACTGTTACTGGGAATAGAGATACAGTTGGTACTCAAGTGGTTCAGCAAAGTGGGATTCAGTGCTATAATTGCAACGGATTTGGGCATATGGCAAAGGAATGCAGAAATCCGAAACGGGTTAAGGATTATGCATATCATAGGAAGAAAATGCTGATGCAAGAAGATGGATGCAGGGGTTAAATTGTCGGATGAGGAAGGAGCAATGCTTGATGACACTGACGATGAAGTCTCCGACCAAGAACTCAAAGCACATTACTCGTACATGGCAAAGGTTGAAGAAGTTCTCAAAGTCATTGAACATGATAATGGTCCTATCTTTGATACTGAGCCAATCGATAAGGTACATACTAACGACGAATATAATGTGTTTGGTGATATTCATGAGCATAGTGAGCTTCCAACAACCATTACTGACACATGTATGATGGAAACGGTTGATAGCAATACCACACCCGATTCATCAAACATGTACAATAATGAGTCTGAGGATGATCAACATGCAAACGAGTATGATGATGATGAGGAGCATATTACGCTTGCTAACTTAATTGCTTCTTTACAAAAAGATGTCAAAGAAACTAAAAAGAGACAAAAGCAATTAAAGAAGGCAAACGCTACGCTCACTCAAAATTTTGAAGAAAGCAAAGCTGCAGTTATAAAATCTAGTGATCTTCTTGCAAGCTGCAGAGCTGAGCTTATTCAAAAAGACAAAGAGCTTGCAAGGTACAAAGGGGGTGTCATTACTACTGTCAAGGATGTTTTTGAAACAAAATACAACGAAATTCTTAAGTTTTAAAACAAGAGAAACGTAATTATCACACCTCTTTAAGTATGGAACGACACAAAACGTATCTTGCTACCACCAAAGTGAATGAGTTAACTCAAAAGATTGGTTTTCTTCAAGAAGATAAAACTAAACTAGTCACTGCGAAGACGGAAGAGGTCGCAAACTTGAAAAAAGATTTCAAAATTAAACAAGCTAAAGACATTGACAAAGTCGTGGAACGTGAAGTTCAATTTGATTTTTTTAAGAAAATTGTTTATAAACAAATCAGTCCATTCAAACCATGAGAATGTTGGCACCTCGTTCGTTTTCAAGGGTAAAGCTAGTTTTGTTGGTCCTAAGTACCTCGAGCAAGCTCAATCTGAGAACCCATGAAACTATCTTGAGGAGTCCCAATGGACCGACCTTGATTGTCTTCTTGTTAGGCCCGATAGTGATGAGTCACTATGTTTTGAAGAGGAGAGTAGATCACCAGTGAATAAAGACTTTGTGAAATCATATAATTATGCTTATAAAAATAGTCTTTATGAATTTTTCAAACCAAAAAAACAGAAGTCTTGTGAGCAAGTATTTTACGAATGTGCACAAATAAGAATTAAATGGAGACAAGTTTTTGCCACCAAGAAAACTAATGTTTCAGAATATATCGGTTACTTGCCGCATCAAGCTTCTATAAGCAAGAGTAAGCAAGCACTTAGTATTCTTAAGAGTAACATTGAAAAATTCAAAAAGGTTGTTGATGATGACTGGAAAAAACGTGAACTTTTGAAAGGTGATAAAGAAATTCCTCACGATATAACTGTTCTTGTGAAAACTATTTTGATTCCTCTTGCAGAAAGAACAAAGAAACATGCTTTGGAATTTGAAAAGTTAATAGAGCAAGAAATGTTTGACGATTTGAAATATGTGAAATCTCTTGAAAAAGAAATTGACGACCATCAACCTGAAAGAGACGATTTTTCTATAGCATATGATCTACTCTTGCACGAATGCCTCCCAAAAGATATTATGTGTGTCTATGTTACATCTTGTGCTGATATCGATGAATATTCTAATATTGCATGCAAATATCTTGATCAAGTCAAAGAGTGTTAACGTCTTGAAACTGAGCTTTCGAATAAAATTGACCAAAAAGAGTTTTCGTTACTTCAACATAGATATGATTTTCTTCAAAAATATTGTCATTCACTTGAACTTGCTTTGCAAAACAAAGTTGGCAGTTTTTCAAATGATACACCTTTGGAAGTAAAATTATCTGAGTCAGGTCGATTACTAAACGAAAAAAGTCTTGATATTGCGAATTTGAAAGCTTAGTTACAAGAAAAAGGCATAGCAATAGTAGAGTTGAAGAAACTCGTTGCTAAGATGGGTGGTGAAGTTGTGGAACCTAGCGTTAAGAAATCTGTTGTTAGACAACCCAATGCCTATAAAGTGAATAGATCCTCTATCTTGGGAAAACCATCCGCTTTCTCAAATTCCTCATTTGCAAAACTTGTGTTTGCCCCCAAGACGGATGGAAAGGAAATGTTACCACAGAATCAACCCATATGGAATACTCTAGCACCAAGCGTTAAGCACAATAATGTGATTAAACCAAGGATGTATAGAATGACCACTAAACCCATAAACAAAGTTAGTCAATCGCCTCAGACTTATAGAAACACTAATACTCGTGTGTCTTCTACTACAGGAGGAGTCTCCACTGCTAATGTTAGCCGGCCTCAGCTTAAGAGCACTCAAGTGAATGATAAGGTTTGGAAACACAAGAGTAAAGGGAAGATGAAGGAAGTAGAAGAACACCCTAGGAATTTGAATGTTTCTAAGAATAAAACGTCTATAATCGCTTGTAATGACGATTTGAATGACTCGACTGCTTTGAATGCTTTATATGTTAAGTTTGTTTGTGTGAAATGTGGAAAATGTGCTAATGCTAATCATTATCTGTGTGCTATGAATAATGTGAAAGGCATAGATACTAGAACTAAGAAGCAAGTTGCGATGCCTATTAGTTCTAGTAAACCAAAACGCAAAGTGAACCATTCTGGTGCAACCCCCACTAAGAAAAGCATTGCATCAGACTCCACCACTAAGAACCCTAGAAGCAGAATTAGGGAATTATATGAGTCTGCTAGCAAGTCTTGGAAATGGTGGTTTGCTAATCAATGTCCTCCAGGATATAAATGGATGCCTAAGGTTAGGAAATAAAATGTGACAACGAGCGTTAGTGTGCCTTTAAGTGCTGAAACTATGGAAACTAATGAATCAGAAATCACAACTAACATGGAATCCAATTTAGCAAATGCCCTATCATGTTCTAATTCTTTTGTAGGTGATCGAAATAATTCTCTTCATACTGGACTCCGGATGCACGAAGCACATGACGGGGAATCTCAAGCTTCTATTTAACTTCGTGGAGAAGTTCCTGGGTGCGGTCCGATTGGGAAATGATCAGTTTGCACTGATCCTAGGACATGGAGATTTGGTTCAAGGGAATATAACGATAAAAAGGGTATACTACGTCGAAGGACTCAATAACAATCTTTTCTCGGTTGGTTAATTATGTGATGCAGATTTGGAGGTTGTGTTCAGAAAGAAGACATGTTTTGTTCGTGATTATGATGAGAATGACTTACTTACCGGTTCACGGGGTACTGATCTCTACACTATTTCACTTCAAGACACAACTTATACAACTCCAATTTGCTTCATGGCTAAAGCTTCAATGACTCAGGCATGGTTATGGCATCAACGTCTATCTCATCTTAATTTTGATACCATCAACTTGCTTTCCAAGAAAGATATTGTGAGAGGCCTTCCAAGCTTGAAATTCATCAAAGATCATCTTTGTTCTTCTAGTGAGCTTTGTAAAGCTAAACGGAGTAGTTTCAAGACAAAGACTACACCAAGCTCTAAAGGACGGTTAAATCTTTTTCATATAGATTTGTGTGGCCCCATGCGTGTTATAAGCATCAATGGGAAGAAATATGTTATGGTAATTGTCGATGACTACTCAAGGTACACGTGGACTCACTTCTTGAGGTCTAAGGATGAAACACCCGAAGTTCTCATCGACTTCCTTAAATTGATACAACGTGGTCTTCAAGCTCAAGTAAAAGTGGTACGTATTGACGGAGGCATAGAATTCTTGAATTCAACTCTGAAGAATTATTTTGAAGCCGAAGGGATTCAAACATGAAACATCTATTGCTCGAACACCCGAACAAAACGGCGTTGTTGAAAGACAAAACCGTACTTTAGTTGAGGCTGCTCGAACATTATTATCCGCTTCAAAACTACCACTATTCTTTTGGGCTAAAGCCGTGTCAACCGCATACTACACACAAAGTCGATCCTTAGTTATCCAAGACTCGAAAAGACACCATATCACATAATTCATGATCAAAAACCTTCACTCAAACACCTTCACATTTTTGGATGTACTTGTACATTATAAGAAATGGTGAAAATTTGGATAAGATGAAAGAGAAAGGTGATGCATGTATTCTAGTGGGATATGCAACTTAGTCTAAGAGATATAGAGTTACAACAAGAGAAAAAAATTGATAGTCGAGACTATTCATATCAGATTTGATGAATTTCAAGAAATGACACTTGAACAAAACAGTTTAACTCCCGATCCACAACGACAAAAGACTTTTGTGCACAACCGCACGAAAATCGGAACTCAAGACCACAACAATGAACCGTCAAGTTCAAAGTTGGTTCCTGAACATGTTCCAAGAGCAGATATGACAGTGGACACGACACTTGAAGAGTTAGAAATGTTATATGGACCAATGTTTGATGAATATTTCACGGGGGAGAAACATGTTGTATCAAAGTCTTCCGCTGTCACTCACGATAAGAATGATGATACCGATCATCGTCAACAAAAGGATGCAACTTCATCTACTTCAATACGGGTTGCTGCAGATTTACCTCCTAAGAATAGCACTTCAACAATCAATCCTACAACATCCACAACTACTGCCATTGCTCCAGAGAACACAAATCAAGCAGACAATGCATTATCCGACGATGACGATTTTCACAACCCATTCGGTACATCGGTACATGAAACTGGAGAGTCTTCTACTCGCCATGTTGATCCGTCAAATATGCATACGTTTTATCAACGACATCCTTCAACACATCATTGGAGTCGAGATCATCCTTTGGTTCAACTAATTGGAAACCCTTCACAGCCTGTTCGTACAAGACGACAATTAGAATCTGATGGCGATGTTTGTATGTTTGCACTCGTCGTGAGTACAGCTGAACCGAAAAACATGAAAGAAGCCATGGCTGATCATGCTTGGATTGAATCGATGCAAGATGAATTTCTTCAATTTGAATGACTTAAAGTCTGGGAACTTGTTGATAGACCATACGATGCAATTCAATTAAATCTTCGATGGGTCTGGAAAAACAGGATGGATGAAGAAAACACAATCACCAAGAACAAAGTAGGCTAGTGGATAAAGGGTATGGCCAGAAAGAGGGTATTGATTTTGAAGAATCATTTGCACCAGTAGCTCGTATGGAAGCGGTCAGGATTTTCCTTGCTTATGTTGCACATAAGGGACTTACTGTTTATCAAATGGACGTGAAGACAACATTTCTTAACGGTCCTTTGAAGGAAGAAGTCTATGTCACGCAGCCGGTGAGAGACCCCCGAAATCAGGCAAGGAAACAACTAGGCATCAATGGGGGTTCCACGTCATGGTACAAGAAACAATGAAATACTTTTGACACAAAGTTGACGTAATAAAAACAGATACATTACATCATAAAAGATCAAAGTTTTAAACATAGGTCCCAGAGTTTTATATGCGGAAAAATTTATTATTTCATTATGATTTATAACATATAGTTATCAAAAATACAGAATAAACTGCTGACAGTTTTTACCAAAACCAAACTGTAAAAAGTATCACAGAAATCTCCAAGTTGCGATAATATTATGCGGGCTCCCATCCAAGCAAAACTAAGCATTAATACCTGAGATTAAACATGTAAAATCGTCAACATAAAGTTGAGTGATATTCATAGGTTTAGCATTAAAGGTGTGGAACACAAGCATTCATTTGTAAACAAGAAATATGGGAAATGGTTATGTACATTAACCATAGTCCGAAACCATTATTATTGCTGTTTAGTTCATGAACCGAAGCTTAACTCAATGTAAGTTCCTCTAGTGAGTACTCAGCCTAAATACTCAGGTATAAACAAATATTAGTGCGTCATGGTTTAACAACCGCAACATAGGACGGGGATTGTCAATCCCGATGGATCCACCCACAACATTCGCGCTTAGTAACACAAGTAAATTAACGGTTCATGATCAGGAGTGGAAACTTAAGGGCTATAGACTAAAAGCAATAATAATAATGAAAAACTGTTGGAAATCATCAAGTTTTGGAAAGCATACAAGTTCTAGATAGCATACAAGTTCTGGATAGCATTCGAGTTCTGGATAGCATACAATTTTAAATGAATGTGTTCCACCATGTAAAAATCTCACCCCGCGTTTAGAAACAATGTATAAGTAATAAAAAGGGGCTATGAACTCACCTCGAAGCAATAGCAACGTTTTAAATAGCATAATGTAGACAGGGAGAATTAATAGCTCGAAGCATCTGTAGTCTAAATTAAATAAGGATGTATTACTATACAGGCATAACGACAATAAACGTAGCATTTAGTCCCCTAGTTTGTGCTTGAGTTTATTTAAATAAATCGATAGTTTTTAACACTTGCGAAAGTGTAGCATTTTAATAAAAGTGTAGTCGGTTAACCAGGATATATTTAGTAATATTGGACACTTCGCAGTCGGAACAATTTATTTAGTTAGGTCATTTAATGGGTCAAATATCCTAAATACATTTAATATTTCTATTACTAAAGAAATATAGTAAATAAGTTTTATAATATATAAAATTAAAGTTTTTATATGAAATTCATAATTAATAGAAGTTATTAAAAACAATCTGAATTTATTAAAGATTTAAGGCTGTCGGGGTGTTGTGAAACATGTAGCATCTTTTTATAAATTCAAATCTAAGAATTGGAGAAGCATATAACAACAGTACTGATTCCTTTATCTCGAGGTAGAAATGATAATATCGACTGTTTTACAAAGTAAATAACAGCCTCATTAGTAGCTCGCGGAGTGAACCGCAAGTACCGTTGGGTAGAGGGTCGGGCAGTTTATTAGTCGATGTTTCAAGTTTTATAAATCGATGTCGTTTGATAGGTTAAAATCATGTTCGAAGTAAGGGTCCTGAAACCTATTTAAAATGAAAGTGTTTAACGAGTCATTTTCGATCTCGTCTACGGTTCTCGATAATGACTTTTGGGTCAAACCAAAAATATGCCAGTGTAGACGGCATGACCATCTACAACTTTCATTGTTTAACCGTCTTGGGGAACGATCGTTTCGAGAGTCAAAAGTGGGTCGTAAAAAGGTCGTGTTCAATGTTTTTTGGCGACAGATATCTAGCTGTTTCATAACCGATTTTAGTGATTCAAGTTTCTACGGATTCCTTGTCATCTTAACTACCATTTTCCCCACTAATATCTCGGGGCACTGAACTCTTGGTGCTTCGATTTCTAGTCCGAAAGTGAACTGTTGGAAACTCACTTTATGTGACGACATTTAAGAATTCCCATTAGTTATCATAGTCACACACGTTTAGACTAGACTAGGTTCATGTATAGTTAAGCGTATCGTGTGTGACTATATATACCCCTCCTTAGCTTCCAAGGAGGGGTGTTGCTTGTCATTTTTCATTGTTTAATACATTTTCATTTTACATTCAACCTCTCTTCTCTCTCTCTAAACCAACAATGGCTTCCACCACCATATTCCACCATGTTAGACCACCGGATCACATTTAGCATTTCTACAATTGGTATCAGAGCCTCGGTTCCATCCTTGGATCGTTCTTATTTTCGATTTCGGTGGTCTATAAAAAATATTTTTGGTCCGATTTGTCATATGTTTGTGTTGTGTCATCAGATTCGTGTTATGTTATGATTCACGGTTGGTATTTCTTTTTATTTCACATCTCGAAATATCAATTTTTGTTTCATTATTATCTATTTCCTATCCCAATATATCATGTCTCGTAATCTGTGGTTATCACTTGTTGTCCAAATTTGTGTGTCAAATGTGCCTCGTTATACCTTTTTGTCCATTCTTTTGTACCCTGTTCTTTGTGTTTTTGTCCCTTTATTCATCTTGTTTGCATCATAGGAATAAGGACAAAAATATTGGTTCAAATCCAATTTTTTTCGGGGATACAAAGTTTCTAGTCAAAACCTGTTGCGATGACTATTTTTTCAATTGGGATATTACGACGCACATTCAGATGAACTCATTGCGACGGCTTCTTTTTCGGATTTATTCCAATGGGGTTTCTTTTAAACATTCCGATGGGTTGGGCTATCCTCATTGCGATGGGCGGCTTGATTTATCGCAATGGTTATTTTTTAAGTCGTTATGCTGCCCAATTTTTCTGATGACTTTACGATGGGGAGTGTGTATTGCGATGGGTTCATGTACCATTGCGATGGATACAGTTTTATTGCGATGGTGTGTAGTGTAAAGATTCATTGCGATGGGAGTGAATGCATTGCGATGGAAGAATATCATTGCGATGGGTGAATGGTTTTTGTGAAAAACATTGGTCTCATTAATTCATTACGATGGTGCACTATTTAAATCATTGAAATGGGAGTTTAAATCAGTTAAAATTATAAATCAGATTTGGACTCATGTTCTACCTTTCACAAAATTTTATCAAAACCAGTATACCCAAAACCAATCTTTTACCTCAACATCCAAACCAATATACTTTCAAATTCGACTCATGGACTTACAAACCTTTCCGAGACCTAAACTGTAACATCACTCCAACCTTATACCTCCACAAATCCTCAAATATCCTAACCCTTCGTCACCTAACCCATCACATCTAGACTCGATTTATAGACTGAATTCATGTCAAACTCGATCTTAGATTTGTTAAAACGTTTTTTGTTAATCCTGAAAAAAGTTTTTTTACGTTTAAACAAGCTATCATAAATCATTTAATGGGCAAACTCGTCTTGATTTACGAATTTTTTTACTGATTTCTAACAAGTCTGTTAAAATCGGTGTACAATTCGTTTAAATCAATTTTTCATCTCATATAACCTACCCGAGATCTATTAAGACCTTGTTGCAAAATCGTCCTCGTTCGTTTTCTTAAGGATGATGTTTTGAGATGCGTTTTTGGGAAAGAAGATGTATGATGATGGAGGAGATGGATGATAATGATGGCAGATTGGATTGAGATTGATTTGATGATGATGATGGTGTTTGGTAGTATCGACAGTTTAGAGAAAATAGGGGGCGGAGTAATTGATGGAATGGTTACTGTGAGAGTAATTAGGGGTTTATATATTCCCCATATCTTGCCTCTATTGGACCGTTTTTTTGTGGTTATCTTTGGTTCTACGTGGCTATCTTTAAATGTGGCGAAGATTACAAAGTTTTAATATCAGGTTTGGTTTGTAGGTTTAAAAAATGAGATGAGTATATTCTTGAGTTATCTATTCCTAATCTTTGTTTGGACCGGGTATCATTTCACAAAGGAGTTGGGCCGGCTGTGATCTTTTAAACATGGGCCTTTATATCCGAGTTTCATTTGCAAAAAGTTGGACGAGGTCTTATTTGTGCATTATGGGCTGCGTTTTGACTATGGTTAATTGGGCCAAATGTGTTATTTTTGTTATGTCTAAATTTTATTTATCATTTTATTTGATAAATAATATTTTGATTGACGGTTTTGAAAGTGACGTAACAAAGTGCTGAGACAAAATATGACGAGACAAATGTGACAAAATCATTTGACGAGACCAAGAAAAATTTAGGTATATTTTTAGTGACTACATATTTTTTTTTTGGACCGGGTATTAATTATTTGAAGACGGAGAAGAATATCTTTGAAGGCGTGCACTTATTTTATCCTTGAACATATAACTTGCTCGTGCTTAATCTTAGAATGACGACTTGTTTATCTGGTTTCCGGGTTCGGGGTGGTTGGTTGATTACTCGGATAACTATCACTTAAAGTGGTTACATTGTTGTACTCAGTGTCACGCACTTAGTCGACGTGGATAATTTCAAGAGGTGTTGTACTTATAGACTTCTTCAGTGATGCATTGAGTACTTAGAGATTTCTCCACCGTTCTTCATTCAACAATAGTGCAAGCTTAAGTCACAAGATCGAAGGATTTTTATTCAGCTTCATGTTTGATGTATCCGGTTCATTCTATCAGTGGTCACTTCAAATTGCTTTCACGTGGGTTGGTAAAGTTGGCCATGGAGAGTTTATGAGAAGAGATTTTCGATCAACAGCTGATTCTCACCAAATATATTTAAGCTTATTTATTATTCTCTCGAGATTTTCAGGTTCATGTGCTTACGATTTATTGATGGTTCCGAATTTCGAAACCATCAAGGGGGAAGAAGAAGACACATTGAACGCACAACGAGCACACGTGATGTACTTCATACCTTCTTTTGATTTGAAGACATTCCGGAATGACATTTGTCATAGCCGCAGAGGAAATCAGTGTTTTAACTCGTTGCGTTATCAATCTCTAAATGGTACACTACTGATTTGATGTTTAATTGTTGGTTGTTGCAATTATTCATCATCATTATCCTATATGCATTCCCGGGACTTAATTGACTTTGGTGCATCTCCGGAAGAAGATATGTGCATTTTCGGGACTTAATTGACTCTGGTGTTACGATGTCAACTTCATGAATGGGATAAAGTGTCCACTTCAGGATTTGAGCTTCATACTTGGGATTGATTTACCTTCTTCAACTACGTGGGGGAAGAAATGTCTTGATTCTTTCTGGTATGCATAACTTGAACTCTCAGGGGGAAGAAAAATTCAGAAGAATTATTCAAACGTGAGAAGAGAAGTTGTTGATCTACTTGGTGTACCCCTTACTTTCAATCCCTCTTAGCAACGTTATCATGTTATATGATGGGATTTGCTTGTTAGATTCCGTTGTACGCTTAATTATTCTAAGCTTTTTTGAAAGCTTTGAAGTTGCTTACGAGGATTGTCGATTTAGGGGGAAGCTATTTAAAAAGCTTCTACATCAAGTTTATGTGGCATGAATTAAGGGGAAGCTAATTCAGAAGCTTCTCCTTAACCAGAAGTGTATGGGTTACTTAGCTCGTGCCGTTACAGTATTTCTACTACAAGTTAAAGATGAGTCGTTTTGAAGTCAAAGGCCTCAGAAGACATCATCAGCATTGGACGCTTCATGAAAGCTCTTGTTCTTATCATTATGTACTTGTTAGGAAAAAAAAATATTGTAAGGAATTCTACACGTCGTCCCATGGGGGAAGATTGTTGGAAACTCACTTTATGTGACGACATTTAAGAATTCCCATTAGTTATCATAGTCACACACGTTTAGACTAGACTAGGTTCATGTATAGTTAAGCGTATCGTGTGTGACTATATATACCCCTCCTTAGCTTCCAAGGAGGGGTGTTGCTTGTCATTTTTCATTGTTTAATACATTTTCATTTTACGTTCAACCTCTCTTCTCTCTCTCTAAACCAACAATGGCTTCCACCACCATATTCCACCATGTTAGACCACCGGATCACATTTAGCATTTCTACATGAACACCCTTAACGTTGTCATTTTGAGGTAAAAGGACAATACTCATTTTGTAAGGTACACACACAGTAACATATTTTCTTAATGCAGTTTTGACATGTTTTCAAAATAGTGTAACTAATTCTCTTGTTGGCCAAATGACTTGTTTCAAGAAGCTATAGGCTCTTGACCAACCCAACTATAAAACTTATCTCGTACCCGACTTACACCCATGGTCAAGCCTAATCTAAACTAGGCTCGAAGTTGGTCGAGTGGAGCTTACTTTCTAATCACATGTTTCAAAAATTTAGTCCCTCATAAACTTAAGCAAGAAAAATTATTGGTTTTGAAATTATTGTTTATACGTAATCTTTAAATCGCAAAATTTATCAAGCACAACTATGTATGAGGCTTAAATGTATGCCAAAATAAAGGAGTAAAGGGAAGATTAACTCACAAACCAAGGGGAACGTGAAGTGTGGTTCAAATCGGCGAACCCTCATTCGTTTTAACCCTCACGAACAAAACCGAGCACCCTCGAATCCGAACTCAACGTAATCGGCCCACTTTGAAGCCAAACCGAAATAATCAAACTGGATACTCGACACCACTAATCAAAGGACACCGACGGATTTCTTGACTACTTGCTCGAAAGATAAAGATGATGATTGAAATAAACCAAAAATAAAATTGAACGACACCACCAAAACTAATCAAAAACTATAAAAAAAAAGCTATGAATATGTATTCATGGTGTAGTCGGTTCGGCAGCAGGATTTCCAAAAGGAAAGAAAAAGGTGGTATGATATGTGCTAAGATTTAAATCTATACATGTATGTAAATGAAAGTAAGAGAGACACGTGTAGTAACATATAAAATGATAGAACATGTGAATATTCAAGTTAGATGTGTCATGTAAGTATGGTTGTGGGCTTTTAATAATTTTGTCCCACACTTTGCAAATGCGAGTATTATTAAAATCTGATATTTTAAAAGTTACACGATTTAAAAGATATGCGTAAAACACGAAAAATGAAAGCTCAATATAAAATAAAAACATTGACATTTGGAGAACGTTGATATTTTGTTATAAAATGAGGGCTTATGATTTAAAATACGTTAACGCGTTATATGAACGAATGTCGCCTAAAGGCTTAACGTAAATAACGAATAATGCTCGTAAAATGAAAAACCTAAACGACGACAATATAAAATATTTCTATGTCATAACAACAATATTACGATCGATGACGGACATAAACTTTGTCAATAAATAATAAATGACACTTATATGATGCGTTAAAGCCCTAACCTTTTCGGTTAGCCAAAAATTCAATATAATCCGCAAAAACGATCATAAAATTTAAAAGTCGAGTAATAAATATTGGTCCGAATATAAGAAATAAGATTAGAGTTTGGTTTAAATGTTGATTTTAAATTTCGGGTAACTGCAGTAAATAAATATGGAAACATAAAAATAATTTTTTTATAATTTCGAATAAAATATTATCAATGATCAGAAGAATAATTAAAATATAATTTAATTAAAATTCTCGAGATCTCAGGATTTACGTATGGAAAGTAAAAGAAAGAGGTTAAACAGTGTAAAATCGAAAAGTGCGAATAAAAAAAATAATTTAATTACCGGGAAAAATACGAGTTCTTATAGTCGACCCCCTAAAGGAACTCTGGTGCCCCAGAGTTCCACTGAACACAGAAGAAGATGCAAACAAAAGGAGATACATAGTTTAGAACTGATTCATTGCTTCCCAGGTAATTTTTGCACCATGGCGTACCTTAACAATTAGAATTCACTATGCTTCAGTTTCTTAACTTCTTTTCGAATAAATTTTCAAACTTGGATTAGAATAATGACCTATAATTAGTGTACAAGCAATAGCATGAGGGAATAAAATGAAATTCATACCAATTTCTTAATGAGCATGATAGAATAGATGCATCGATGGTAAAGACAATAAGAAAAAAAAGATTTAGAAAATGGTTGATTCACGAGTGTGGTTGGCGTCAGCAACAACGGCTCATTAAGTTATAGGTGGTCAATATATGATCGAAAGAGAAAAGCTATACAATAAATTTTCGAACCACAGAAAATTCTTAAGGATTCACTTGGGAGTAATTCCAGTAGGATGAACAACATTAGCAATGAGAGACGAAATCAACACGTGGTTCACACGAATAAATTTCAAGACGATAGAGTCTAACACACATCATGACCGATATACGAAATTATCGTTCACGTCAAGTCATAAATCATTAACCGCGTCCAGAGATGTTTCGAAGGTCTACCAAAATATATAGAGAAGGTTGGTCGATGTAAAAGCATAACAACTTTGAAACTTTCAAGTCTGGTATCAATGGTAAGAAATTAGACAAGTGATAACGAGAATTATATCACGA
This sequence comes from Glebionis coronaria, assembly GCA_025667525.1. Lineage (NCBI taxonomy): Eukaryota > Viridiplantae > Streptophyta > Magnoliopsida > Asterales > Asteraceae > Glebionis > Glebionis coronaria. Next base: position 180,505,220 of record CM046874.1, read on the forward strand.
TGGAGGATGAGGTAACAAGTAAAACAAAGTTCGTTGATTAAGGAAATATGCGCTTGAGGCATGTACTTTGTTCAATAAAAGATAAGGGTTCATATGTGTATGTCGTGAACTGGTGATACTCGCATAAGATGTAAAAGTTTTCAAAACTTTATTTTATCTAACTTTTTAAAGTACATAATTAAAAAGTTGGTTATTGGCCAAATATTTAAGGTGACTACTATTCGGTCTCGCATGGCTCCTTCTAAATTAAGCATAGGTGATCAGGCTATGCACAATTTAGGACTAGCAATGCGATGTTCAGCTTCGTCAAACCAGTATTACATGTCATATGACTTAAAGTATGTATATAATGTCATTTGTAAAAACAGAAATCAAAATAATTTCTAAAACTTTTCGCCAGTAACTAATTGGCTAGATGTTTAAATAAAAAAATTATTGTTACAAGAATTCTTTTATAAGACCAAGGTATCACAACTTTGTGAAAATGCATCGTAAAATTAAAGTCAATTAATTTTATAGGGTAACGTTCAAGTATTTTGTAAAGTCCAAGTAAAGTATTTTGTAAACTGGTTTGCAAACGATACTTGTTTGAGTTTGTATGATAACTTATAAAATAGCGAGTAGGTTACACGAGAGTAGTAAAGAGTAGTTCATAAGACAATCAATGAAATGGTTACAAGTTGATAAGGTTTCAAAAGGTTTATCCAGAATCGTCATGAGACACGTGTCAGAATGACAACGAAAATGTGTAAACGAGAACTTCAAGTCTTGATCCAAATCAGTGGTACGATAGTAACAGAGAAAAAACAATATATAATGACAAATAAGTCATATGTAAAAGAAAGGATAAAGGAATCCATATGTGTTTACATCGTAATTTATTTGACATAAATATGCTTTTAAGAAAGTAAATTATCAATTCTCGAATAATACAACTAACCGGAAAAGTTTCCATTTTTAAATATTTTTCAAACGCAATAAATGTTCGGTAGTTGTAAAATCTCATTGGTTAAAGTTTTACGAGCTCAAACGAACTCAAAAATGCTTCAAACCATATTTTTAATTTCTATCAGCTTTGACTTTTGGGTCTGACCATACCAATTGACTCGCTAAATGACATTTTTAAGACTCGAGATCTAAAGCTATTTGGTGTAAAACGATGTTTTGAACAACTTTCTAGTTTTACTCGAGACTTGAAACGGATCAAAAATGGACGAAAATGCCTTGTATTAAATCTGTCAGCAAAATGATATTTTAGAAATACGCAGAAATGAGTTCTTAAATTTTACAATTTCAAATGAGCGTAACTTACTCGTTTTTAAGATTTACTGGTAAAATATTATGTCCCAAACGAACATCTCAACAGGTAGAAATATATATTTTATGTCTAAGTTATAAAATATTTTCTCGACACTGTTAAATTTCCTGTAAAGTTTCTGTACAAAGTGTACTTTTCGACACAGCTTGAAATTAAATCTAAATTTCATAATAACTCCTAATTAATGTACACACAAGAATTGTGGATTCCATAAAGACGAAAGAGAATAAACTGTATAATTAATCATGTAAAGAAAAACACAGTATAAAATTGGTTTAAGAATACCAACGATAATCTAAGAAACCAAAAACGACGCATGACATTCATGTCTTCCATTTCAAGATGCAATGCAAGAAGGTCTCTTAACGGCGTGATTTTCCAAAATCACAAGACATTCCGAGAAAGAAATGAAATATTAACAAGTTGCACTCCCGGAGCGAGAAGGTTTAATTAAAGGGAGGGTACAAGTTTATAGAAGTACAATCGTGTTCTAAACAATTGCGACATAATAGAGGATGAATTACAAGATGACGATGATGTTTTCAAGGTACAACGAACGTTGTAATTCGAAGTCGAAACGTAGTATGGTCGATGAAATAAAATGTAATCCATGTACAAATGTCGTGTAAAACAGTGACGTAAAGGTCAATCAAGGTTATGAAAACTCATGATATTATTCAACACAGAATCATGGAAAGCCTCGAGATGTGTAACTCACACGATGTCTTTTAGTCTTTTTCGGAGACACATTGAGCTACACAATGGTCTATAGGCTAGACATTCACTTGCAAATGGTCGGAAAGAAAATTGAGTATCTAAATAGATATCTTAAAGAGGTTTAATGGTGAAAGCAGCACGCACGGTAGTAAAATGAAAATCAGAAGTTTTATCGAAAACAACACTTATTCAATCCCGACAATGGTATCACGAGAGTATGCACAACATGTAACAGTGGGTCGTGAAAAACAATCGGTCCAAAACGAACGAGTATGTGAGGTCAGTCGCATCACGCATAAATGAAATAGCAATAGTACTCAGAAAAGTGAGTATGAAAAGTCGGCAGCATACGCGAAATACAAGTATGAAATGTCATAACAATATAAAATCATTGGAACAAGACCAATTCACAAGAACAAGAATTCAAGAAATGCAGTAAGAGCATATGTAATCAAGTAATATCCAATGATAATTCATTGAGCACAAAGGGTTTGAAAAGAGATAGTAATTATCGTCATTAGGATAAGGTAATATTTCAAAATAAAATCAAGAGATGAAATACTACAACGATAATTAAAAGTAAATAATAAGGATTAGAGAGTTACCCGCGCAGATATCGAACAGCAGTGGCAGATTCTGTGTTTGACACTTAGAAACATGAAATATTTAAACTTTCGGTTATAGACTAAATTGTGAAAATGACTCAGTTCCCTATAACCATCGCTCTGATACCAATCCGAGAGACCCCCAAAATTAGGCAAGGAAACGACTAGGCATCAATGGGGGTTCCACGTCATGGTACAAGAAACAATGAAATACTGTTGACACAAAGTTGACCTAATAAAAACATATACATTACATCATAAAAGATCAGAGTTTTAAACATAGGTCCCAGAGTTTTATATGCGGAAAAATTTATTATTTCATTATGATTTATAACATATAGTTATCAAAAATACATAATAAACTGCTGATAGTTTTTACCAAAACCAAACTGTAAAAAGTATCACAGAAATCTCCAAGCTGCGATAATATTATGCGGGCTCCCATCCAAGCAAAACTAAGCATTAATACCTGAGATTAAACATGTAAAATCGTCAACATAAAGTTGAGTGATATTCATAGGTTTAGCATTAAAGGTGTGGAACACAAGCATTCATTTGTAAACAAGAAATATGGGAAATGGTGATGTACATTAACCATAGTCCGAAACCATTATTATTGTTGTTTAGTTCATGAACCGAAGCTTAACTCAATGTAAGTTCCTCTAGTGAGTACTCAACCTAAATACTCAGGTATAAACAAATATTAGTGTGTCATGGTTTAACAACCGCAACATAGGACGGGGATTGTCAATCCTGATGGATCCACCCACAACATTCGCGCTTAGTAACATAAGTAAATTAACGGTTCATGATCAAGAGAGGAAACTTAAGGGATATAGACTAAAAGCAATAATAATAATGAAATACTGTTGGAAATCATCAAGTTCTGGAAAGCATACAAGTTCTGGATAACATACAAGTTCTGGATAGCATACAAGTTCTGGATAGCATACAGTTTTAAACGAATGTGTTCCACTATGTAAAAATCTCACCCCGCATTTAGAAACAATGTATAAGTAATAAAAAGGGGCTATGAACTCACCTCGAAGCAATAGCAACATTTTAAATAGCATAATGTAGACAGGGAGAATTAATAGCTCGAAGCAATTTGTAGTCTAAATTAAATAAGGATGTATTACAATACAGGCATAACGACAATAAACGTAGCATTTATTCCCCTAGTTTGTGCTTGAGTTTATTTAAATAAATCGATAGTTTTTAACACTTGCGAAAGTGTAGCATTTTAATAAAAGTGTAGTCGGTTAATCGGGATATATTTAGTAATATTGGACACTTCGCAGTCGGAACAGTTTATTTAGTTAGGTCATTTAATAGGTCAAATATCCTAAATACATTTAATATTTCTATTACTAAAGAAATATAGTAAATAAGTTTTATAATATATAAAATTAAAGTTTTTATATGAAATTCATAATTAATAGAAGTTATTAAAAACAATTTGAATTTATTAAAGATTTAAGGCTGTCGGGGTGTTGTGAAACATGTAGCATCTTTTTAGAAATTCAAATCTAAGAATTGGAGAAGCATATAACAACAGTACTGATTCCTTTATCTCGAGGTAGAAATGATAATATCGACTGTTTTACAAAGTAAATAACAGCCTCATTAGTAGCTCGCGGAGTGAACCGCAAGTACCGTTGGGTAGACGGTCGGGCGGTTTATTAGTCGGTGTTTCAAGTTTTATAAATCGATGTCGTTTGATAGGTTAAAATCATGTTCGAAGTAAGGGTCCTGAAACCGATTTAAAATGAAAGTGTTTAACGAGTCATTTTCGATCTCGTCTACAGTTCTCGATAATGACTTTTGGGTCAAACCAAAAGTATGCCAGTGTAGACGGCATGGCCATCTACAACTTTCATTGTTTAACCGTCTTGGGGAACGGTCGTTTCGAGGGTCAAAAGTGGGTCGTAAAAAGGTCGTGTTCAATATTTTTCGGCGACAGATATCTAGCTGTTTCATAACCGATTTTAGTGATTAAAGTTTCTACGGATTCCTTGTCATCTTAACTACCATTTGCCCCACTAATATCTCGGGGCACTTAACTCTTGGTGCTTCGATTTCTAGTCCGAAAGTGAACACCCTTAACGTTGTCATTTTGAGGTAAAAGGACAATACTCATTTTGTAAGATACACACACAGTAACATATTTTCTTAATGCAGTTTTGACATGTTTTCAAAATAGTGTAACTAATTCTCTAGTTGGCCAAATGACTTGTTTCAAGAAGCTATAGGCTCTTGACCAACCCGACTATAAAACTTATCTCATACCCAACTTGCACCCATGGTCAAGCCTAATCTAAACTAGGCTCGAAGTTGGTCGAGTGGAGCTTACTTTCTAATCACATGTTTCAAAAATTTAGTCCCTCATAAACTTAACCAAGAAAAATTATTGGTTTTGAAATTCTTGTTTATACGTAATCTTTAAATCGCAAAATTTATCAAGCACAACTATGTATAAGGCTTAAATGTATGCCAAAATAAAGGAGTAAAGGGAAGATTAACTCACAAACCAAGGGGAACGTGAAGTGTGGTTCAAATCGGCGAAGCCTCATTCGTTTTAACCCTCACGAACAAAACCGAGCACCCTCGAATCCGAACTCAACGTAACCGGCCCACTTTGAATCCAAACCGAAATAATCAAACTGGATACTCGACACCACTAATCAAAGGACACCGACGGATTTCTTGACTACTTGCTCGAAAGATAAAGATGGTGATTGAAATAAACCAAAAATAAAATTGAATGACACCACCAAAACTAATCAAAAACTATAAAAAAAAGTTATGAATATGTATTCATGGTGTAGTCGGTTACGCAGCAAGAGTTCCAAAAGGAAAGAAAAAGGTGGTATGATATGTGCTAAGATTTAAATCTATACATGTATGTAAATGAAAATAAGAGAGACACGTGTAGTAACATATAAAATGATAGAACATGTGAATATTCAAGTTAGATGTGTCATGTAAGTATAGTTGTGGGCTTTTAATAATTTTGTCCCACACTTTGCAAATGCGGGTATTATCAAAATCCGATATTTTAAAAGTTACACGATTTAAAAGATTTGCGTAATGCACGAAAAATAAACGCTCAATATAAAATAAAAACATTGACATTTGGAGAACGTTGATATTTTGTTATAAAATGAGGGCTTATGATTTAAAATACGTTAACGCGTTATATGAATGAATGTCGCCTAACGACTTAACGTAAATAACGAATAATGCTCGTAAAATGAAAAACCTAAACGACGACAATATAAAATATTACTATGTCATAACAACAATATTATGATCGATGACGGACATAAACTTTGTCAATAAATAATAAATGACACTTAAATGATGCGTTAAAGCCCTAACCTTTTCGGTTAGCCAAAAATTCAACATAATCCGCAAAAACGATCATGAAATTTAAAAGTCGAGTAATAAATATTGGTCCGAATATAAGAAATAAGATTAGATTTTGGTTTAAATGTTGATTTTAAATTTCGGGTAACTGCAGTAAATAAATATGAAAACATAAAAATAATATTTTTTTTATAATTTCGAATAAAATATTATCAATGATCAGAAGAATAATTAAAATATAATTTAATTAAAATTCTCGAGATTTCAGGATTTACGTATGGAAAGTAAAAGAAAGAGGTTAAACAGTGTAAAATCGAAAAGTGCGAATAAAAAAAATAATTTAATTACCGGGAAAAATACGAGTTCTTATAGCCAGAAGGATTCGTTAATCCTCATTATCCTCACAAGGTGTATCGTCTCCACAAAACACTTTATGGACTCAAGCAAGCTCCAAGGGAGTGGTACGACGAGCTCTCAAAATTTCTGGTATCCAAAGGTTTCTCAAAAGGTTCCATTGATCTAACTTTGTTCACTTATAAATATGAGGATGACATTTTGCTTGTGCAGATTTATGTTGATGACATTATTTTCGGGTTTACAAACCTAAAACTTTCAAAATGGTTTGAAATAGTCATGCACATCAAATTTGAAATGTCAATGATGGGCGAACTAAAATTCTTTCTAGGAATTCAAGTTCACCAATCCCCAAGTGGTATCTTTATTAACCAAGCTAAGTATTGTCAAGAGATAATCAAAAAGCATAGTATGACCTCATGTGACCCCGTTGGGACACCATTATCAACCACATCCCTAGATGCTGATTTGGAAGGAGATGCCATAGATCAAATGAAATATCGTTCCATGATCGGCTCCCTCATGTACTTAACAGCAAGCCGACCGGATATATCACACGCTACGTGTTATTGTGCACGATATCAAGCACGACCCACTGAAAAGCACCTCAAGGAGGTTAAACGGATCTTTCGGTGCCTTAAGAATACCATTCATTTGGGACTCTGGTATCCGAGGGAAACCGGTTTCTTTCTAACGGCCTATTCAGATTCTGATCATGCAGGGTGTCTTGATACACAAAAAAGTACTTCTGGTGGTGCACAATTTCTAGGTCAAGATAAGCTCGTGGGATGGTCTTCCAAGAAGTAGGATTGCACGTCACTATCATCAGCCGAAGCAGAGTATGTGTCTCTATCTGCGTGTTGTGATAAAGTTCTTTGGATGAGAACACAACTCATGGATTATGGCTTCCACTTTGATAAAGTACCTATGTATTGTGACTCAAAGTCCACCATAGCCATCTCCTGCAATCCGGTACAAGATTCCCGCACGAAGCACATTGATGTCAGATATCACTTCATTAATGAACAAGTTGAAAGGGGTATCGTTGAACTATACTTTGTTGGAACTGATTACCAATTAGCTGACTTGTTTACAAAAGCTCTTTCGAAAGAAAGGTTTGCTTATCTAGTTAGGCAAATTGGTATGATATGTTTGACTCCAGCAGAACTGGATATTCTGGCAAAGAAGCCTGCTTGATTCATCTATCAAACATCTACATGTAAATATCATTGAAAAAGCAAAATACAAAAATATAAAACATATAAAAGCAAAACACAAAATTAAAAAAAATTAAAATCCAAAAATATTCTTCTCGACATGTCTTTCAGTATCGATAATATGAACGTGCCTAGAAATGTCGCTCAATAACGACACGGGTTTGTACATAAAGCTCGAATGAAAGTTGTAAATATTTTTCAAAACATGTCATTTTTACTTTTAATAAAGGAAAATGTCTATTTTGGACAATTTTTACAACGGGTAGAGCAATCTATCTTGGGTTGAGCTTGTCACAAAACATTCAACGTTTTGAGCTCAACACGATGCCTTGTAATCACTTTCAGATTGCAACCCAGATCGATATTCAGGGGGAGTGTACGATTTAGTGCGCTTACCCTCAGCAAAAGAAGAGAAATCTTCTTACACTTGAGTGCATTTGTCAAGACATTAAAGTCTATGAACTCAAGTTTATGCTTAATAAAAACCTCTTCGCCAAAAAGAAATAGAGTTTTTCGAAAAGCGTTGAACACAATTTTTTTCAAAAGTTTTTCAATGATTATTCAAAATCTTTCAAAAATTGTGTGTTCAACAACTCCTATCCTCAAAAGTTTAATGTGGATCATATCCTAGTAATGACAATTTAATTGGATCAATTTTTGAGGGAGAGCTTTCCAAATTCATGCTAAGTTTGACACACTTTTCTCCCAAAGTTTTTCAAGACTATTTTTTACAATATATTTTAATCAAATTTGGTATCTCTAATATCAAAAGATTTAATATATTAGAGATAGGGGAGAAAATGTGATTAAAATGTGATCTAAAGACTCAAACACTTATGGTTACGATCAAATACCCACAACATCTTTAATCTACGACGTTATTGGTGTCAAAAGGGTGGTTAGGTTTAAGTCCTATGATCCAACCAGAATCGGAGGGATCTTCCCAGGGACAATCCAATAGATTATTAGAAGTCCTTAGGAAAGGTGGAGTATAATGTGAACGTAGCTGAATGCCGAATAAGTACTGATGCTAACACTGGAACAATCACAACAAGGTGTTAGTAATGATGTCTTGGTAAGCATTGAAGGAGTTGAAGAATGAAAAAGAAATGTAAGGATAAAGGGTAAAAAGAAATTAGCCCTCCATACAACTTAGCAGAAACTTGGTCAATACATCATGAAGACAACGCATCATGGACCCAGTGATGTAATGCACAACCCCTCCGCAACTGACTCAGGCTTCTCTCAAAAGAAGTTTGTTTTATTGTCACGGAGATCAACATGACTTCTATTGACTTTTTCACTCCGAGATAGTTGATATTAAATAGGTGGCATCTGCTCCAGCCTCCGACCACTAAAAGTGCACAAACCAAGTCTAGAGCCAAGAGATCAATCAAATCTCGTTAGGACACACGGATGAATATTCAAGAGAGTCCTACGCTATATCCTTGCGATATTGCTAGAACACTCAAAGTGATACTACTTAGTATTCACAATGATGAGTGGAAATCCTTCTAGTGTTAACATCAAACAGCACTGCGGTAGGTCATGTGTAAGATTCATTATGAATTGAACATGTGTAAACTGAAAAGCAAAAGTGGTTTGTTTATTTATTGATTCAAACTCGTTTCAGGTTTCTAAACAATATCTTTATGGTCTTGCCAGTACATTCAGAGTGATATTCATTAATATTCACAGTGATGAATGGAAATCCTTCTAGCGTCAACATCAAACAGCGCTACGGTAGGTAACTTGCAAGATTCTTTATGAATCAAGCTTGTGTCAACTAGAAAGCAACAATGGTAAGATTCTTTAAGAATAAAACTTGTTCCAGGAATTTGAATTGACGACTTTAATCAAGAGGATATTTATCCAATTGATTCACTCTTTATGTTCGCATTCTTGCTTTGAGACGGTCGAGTAAAGAGAACAGCTAATACAGCCGCGAAACACTGTCAAGGAGGTTCTTAGTTGAATCAACCTAATCACAGGTATGATATTTAATATCGTCTAACGGTCTTCACCGATCGGAGGTAAAACGCTACCGATTTAGGACAAATGTCAAAGCCATTCAGTCGGTGTCTATGTTTTGTCTCAAAAAGGTGGCGTTACGGTGTACTCAGCAAAGTCAAAGATTCAAAACCACATACTCATGCCCAAAGACATTCAACAATCAAGAAAGCTAAATACTTCTACAACTCTGATGATAAAAAATCTTCCTTATCAATTAATGTAGAGGAATGACCTCTCTTCAAAGGAGATTTTTTGCAATCTTTCAAGATAGTGCAAAATATGAGCATGTGGATGAAGACACAAGATCACAAGATGGCAAAGACAAGTCAAGGAAGATTTGAAGATCTCAAGGTTAATGACAAAGTCAAAAGACAACAACAAAGTCTCAAAGATCACAGCATGAAGGAACAAGACTACTATTACACGTTCAAGACTCAGTTATGACGAGATTAGTAATCTCTACAAATCTTCAAATGACAAAGGGGAATGACCTCTCATTGGGGGAGATTGTTAGCCTCAAAATATTGAGTCAAACAAGAATGATCGGTCATAGGTTTATTATGTATCGTTTATTAGAACGTTGTAATAGTTAGTTAAATAGTCGTGACATTACGGGCTTGATGGCTAGCTTAAAAGGCCTCTTTCAAGGTACTAAGCATTTATTCAAGCCCGACTCAAACAATATAGTCCACAAACAAGCCCACATGTAGGGGGTGTTGGTTATTCCTTTTCTCAATCTAATGTTCACTAAGTTTCACACATCTCTCTCTTTTCTCTCTCTACTTTCTCTCTCTAGAATTCATCTATTTTCATCTATCTTTCTTCTTTATTTCTTGTTTGATCATCACAAATTAAGGGATAACACTATTATACATTACGAATATTTTTATGTACAAAAGACACATTTGACTCAAGAAGTTATATTTGACTACTGTTTTTTAACCTAAAGAACTGGTATTAATATTGTGTTACCGGTTATATCCTATTTATTTTGAGGGAGAAACATTTTGTTCTATTAATCCAACTCCTTCTCCTCTAAACTCTCCCATATCCAGCCACCAAAATAATCCACACGCCATAAGAACCCTAAAATCAATAATCGAACCGATTATTGCATAATGGATAAAGGCAAAAGTATGATCCATAATCGACCTTTTTAATTTTATTGAATTGATTCATTATTATATGATTGCTTGATTAATCGATTTAGTTTGTTAGGTATAAACTGATCTGCATTAGGTATTATTGCTTGATTAGGCCGATTTAATCGATTCCTAATTCCCTTTGTAATATGATTTTATTGATTCATAGTATTTGATTTTGTATCTAAACACTATTTAAATTATGACATAGCTTATAATTGATTTTGACCCATTGTATTCAATTTTGTATGTGTTACATTTTGTTGGTGCTGCTGACTCTAGGTGAATTAGTATCACACCCCCAAATTTCACTACAGCGGAAGACTAGATTTGGGTTGCGACTTCATGGCGTGAAGAGGACTTGATGCGAGAGAACGACCTCTACATGCCAAAACAACAATGCAGACTCCATATAGTAGCATACCTGAGAAAAACATTGCTAAAGTGTCAAAACAAAGTTGGTGTGTTTCTAGGTTTGAGTTTAAGAAAACAATAAAAATCATTTCAATGAACCACAAGATTCGTATCCACCTGTGACAATATAACACAGACAAAGTCACACAGTTTATCTTTACTACTATCTAAGCTCATGAGACTGATGCGTTAACGAGTCTAACTAACTTCTTGTGTGTGCCCACGCAGGTGACTAACCCAAGTCACCCGTCGTCTTCAAATGAAATTGTATTTACTTGAACGCACCTATTTAAAGTAAATAGGAGTGTCAACTCCGATAGATCTATCTATAACATTCGCGCTCACTTTGCTGTAACACAACTAGGTGACTAATGGTTCATGATTCGTGGGCAGTTATCATTTGGGTTGTTTCGGGACTTAGATCAACTAGTAAAGAATAGTTCACTTGTGTTCATGCGTTATAAATCAAGCAACGTTCTCACCCCAAAAGCTGATATTACAGTTTAAAAGAGAAAGGGGCAAGTAACTCACAGTTTGATAAAATTAATTTATGATCGGGGCTAGAGAACTCACCTTGTTGATAGTAAAGTGTCGCAGGACAAAGTAGAATTTTACCGGTAACCTAATAAGTATAATACTAATTTAAACCATGTGTAATATAAAAATAATATACATGTATAAACCCGTTCTTAGTTGGTGCTTTAGATTGGAATAATAACGGCTAAAGTTTTTATAAAACGTTTTCGACTATTAATTAGTTTAATTATTTAGTGTCGGGTTTTATCTTTTAAACTAGAGTTTCATCAATCTTTATCATTTTATATATTCATGTTTATGCATTATAAATCATTGATAGGTTGATATGAATTCAAATAAATTTAATTATTCGAGTTTTGAAGATAATATTATTACGATATAAGTTTTATTTAAATCCTAAAAGAGTATAATTACGAGAACCTAGTGTTTTACAATTAAAATCATTTTCTCCATTATTTTGAGAGCTACTATCGTGTGTCACTTTTATTAGACTAACATGATTAATGTCATGTACATGTTTTACATTTTTATGTGCTTACGACTTTTAGAACGGTTTTAGCGTAATTAGGTTTTATACGATAACGTCATTCTCACGTGAAATCTTTAATGATTAATTTTTTATAGTCTGAATTTAACTAGGTATCTTACTATGTGTTACTAGTTGAGTTCTACATAAAATGACCATTTTAAACATGTTTCAAAATTTTAAAAGTGTCAAGCAGGCCTACTTTGAGAGCCCGTAACTTTTGCATACTTTAGAGTTATGACACAAACAAAGTTTATGTGGATAGCCCACCTGGTAGGCTACGATAATGTTCTCCTGAGCTAGTCATGATTTGGATTCTAAATGGGTCAAAATTAACTTACAAAAATGTAGTACCAGCCAGTTTTACACTAGACAAGATGGTTTTTCAGAAGCTTTAAAGACATGTATCTTACTGCTCATTAACTTTCAAGTAAAACGGCTTACTATTTTAGAAACTAGGACAGGTGAATATTAACTATGTCCTTGAGAAAATTTACCCATTCGGCCTCTAAGAGGCTCGAAATCGCGTCCAAACATGACTCCCCCGACCAAACAATTTCAGATTATGGCAGATTTTAATGTTTTTATTTAAATTTTCATTTTAAGTTTTCTGGTTCGTTATAACTTCATTTTATGTGATTCAAGAGGTTATGGACTCATAATAAAGTCTAGTATTTTACTTTATGACATAATTTCAAGAGGAGGTGTCTACCTCGAGAAACGTGCAAGAGCTTTAATCTACCGAATAAGGCTTTTTACCGTTTTTTATTACTTACGAAATATTTCTAAACTTTAAGCACCACTAAGTTGAGGTTTAACATGAATCATAAGTTATTTAAGGCTAAGTATTACACTACTTACAATGTATTAGTGGTTTGATCGAGTTTACGCCCTACGCTGCCCTAATTTGGTCTCGGTTTCACTATAACTTCAATGCTAGGACACGAAGCCTTTTGTTACTGAAAACTCAACCTCGTGATCACCTAGGGAACTGGAAATAAGGGTACTTGCTGCTGGAGAGTACACGAACAAAGATGAATTCAGAAACCAAGAATTACAAAGCTAGGGTTTCGTATAAAACCCTAATTTGCACCTTAAAGGGTTTCGTTTCTATGCCACTTCAAAGAACGAACTTCAAGGACGTTTTCAAGGGTGTTTAGGATTGTTGTTTATGAGTTACTAGAATGATTAGAAGTAGTGGTAACGGTGGTTTAGGCTGGTAGTTTAGTCGCGAAAGAATCAAGAGAAAAGGAAGAGACGGGTTTGGTTTTTCTTGTGTTTTTGGGATCCATGATCATAGAGCTTGCACTACCTATTTATAAAATGATTATAACTTACCCTTAAGACCTCAATTATGATACGAAATCAAGAGGATGTGGCTGGGAATGGAGAACTATTGCTATAGATGACAAAACAGTAACTAGGGATAAATAACGAGTTGTTTTGCGGGTTTTTAGGGATATTTATGATATGAATTCGTGGGTAGGGCATATAGGGGAGTTATGGGTCGTTCCATGGCTGTTATGAACAAGGATTTTCATAATTTGGCACTAGATAAGTGTAAATAATTTTCAAAGTTTATTTCCTATTTATCTAAAGCATATTTCCTAATTTGTAGTTAAAACAAACCATCCTTAGATGTTCTAAAGGCCAAACACACGAAATTTAAGTCAAGTAGTTTTAATCTTGGGCTATTTTGGGTTTAGGTGCTTTTAGTTGGGTTTAATTTGGGTTTACGGGCTTTTAAAATAGTTACGGGCCTATTTCTTGTCGTTTGAAGTTTACAAATTAATTTTATTAGCTCTTAGTTGATAAAATTAATTTACACGTTTTCGTGATCAGTTTTCCATAAAAACAATATTTTATAAATAAATAATAAATAAAATACGATTACCTCAGTAAATTATCTAAAACGTTGAAAATAAATTAAAAGTGATGAATATTTGATTTAAAGACTTTTTATAGTCCATCATATATTGTTTTGAAGAAATCGTGAGTTGTAGACGTTTAGATAACTTTTTATTATTAATTAAGGGTTAATACATGCGTAGGTAACTAACGTTTCCAAAAAAGTGCGCCTAAAGTAACAACGTTTCATTTTGTTCATTCAGGTTACTCAAGTAAACGGGTTGTTCACATTAGTTACTAACGATTCATGAACCTTATGGTTAGGTTACTTTGTGGACTGGTACCCGGCTAAACCCTTTTTACCCTTGCCACTTTGGATTTTCACTTCCTCCTTTTCTTTTAAAAACCCCCAAATCCCTATTTTCATCTTCTTCAACACCTGCGTTCTTTTTTAAAACCCCCAAAATTTGTTTTCAAGCTAAACAAAACAACTAAATTCCAAACTATTCCCAAAATCTCAAAAATCCATTTCCAATCATATATATTTTTTAAATAAATTATAAGCCATATCTATACGTTAACATTTTCCATTTCTCCCCATTTCCTTAAAACAATATCAACAACAACCATATCCTTAAAATCCAGAAAGCCCCCTTCATCCCCATCCCCATCATCAACAACCTCAAAATCCTCATCTTCATTATCCTCACACTTAGCCATGATTGAACTCTGATATGAGTGAATTTACTCATATCATTTATATCCATAAATGAACATAAAATGCATTAATATCATGATTATAGCATTGTATATGTGTATTTGTTGTTTCATGTGTGTAGGTACCGAAGTTCACGAAAACCGACAAAAACGACACGAATCTGAAGAAAAGATCGAGAAGCCAAAACTTGAGTTCGTTTTTAGAGGATTTAATATTATAAAAATTTAATTGGGCTTTGTGGGTCCCACTTTTGGTTAATGGGCCTAAAATCCCACTTAAGGAGATGGTCTATTTACTTATGGACACAAGGCCCATTACTAGCCCAATAAAAACAATACTATGAGGCGGATGGAAATAATGGACTCCAAGTTTTCAAATCCCAACCCTAAATCAATTTTAATGAAACGAAGTTATAGATCCAAGGGCCCATTAGGGTTAATTTGTTGGACTGTTGAATTATTTAAAGTGAAAAAATATTCACTTTTGGTCAAACTATTTACACCATACACCTATTTTTCTCTCTCGTTACAACCTATGTGAGAAACACAATAAACCATCAGCCTTCACCACACCCAAACCCTAATATCCAAAATTGGGGCTTTTCTCATCTTAAGGAGTTGTAATCCACGCGCCTTTAAATAATCCCCAACTATTTAGGAGGTTGATGATGGCGGTATCAATCATACGTGGCACTCTTTCTCTGCATCCTTTGATTATGATTGGTGGAAACACCTCACAATCAATCATCCTCCAATAAAAGAAGGTCACATCAGCCTGCAAACTAGCATAACTAGCATACATCCATGCCACCTTGGCAATCCGTGTGCAAGAAAATCAATTTCATCCGTTTGATCAAAAGAAGAAAGAGAAGAGAAGAATCGAAGGGTTAAGATTGAAGATGTTGCCTCAACAAACTCACTCAAGGGGATTGGGGTTTGCCTATAAAAACCCCCAGAAAAATGTAATTTGATATCCCATTTTTTACTTTTGTGTTATAATGTTAAAGTAGAGTTAGGATAAATTGTATTTTTATTTCATTAGTTTTGTAACCAATTTTCAGTGATCAATAAAAGTTTACTTTGATTTTAAATCTGTCTTTGTTTTATTTTATGTTAAAATATACTGCAATTATTCTTAATACTTCTAGATTGATATTATAAGAAAATATTATTTCATTAAGTTTGTCAATATCTTAATGGGATAATATAAAGTGAAATTAGGAACAAAATCTATCCCCAATGGATGGAATAAATTAATCTGTGATCGTATGATGGTTCGAATTTGGTTCGTGGTTCGAGAAGGGTATAAATGGTTCGAGTAATGGAGGTTTCGTTTCGGTTCTAAAGAATGCTCAGCGCATTCTTCATCATCAAAGGGTTTCTCCAAAAGGTTAAACTCACTTTATTTTTATGTTATTTATATTTTTAGATTAATTTGTTTAAGTTGTTTTAGTGAATTGAATGCTTAGATGGATTTGAACGTGTAACCTTTTATATGTTATTGAATTATTTTATTTAGGATTGTTGGATTTTGTCATTTGTTTTACTGAATTTGGGTATACTGGTATTTATCTGCTGGAATCTGAGAGTATTTCGAATATTTGGTTAAGTACTGAAAAGCTTATGAGGGTATGATTGCTAGCTGATAATTCTTTGCTGTATGGATGTATTTGATATAGTTTGCCCTTGTTTGCTTATTTTGTTTAAGATTTGTTTGAGTATTTTGATATTTATCAGATAACCAAACGAATTGTTTGGTTACTGGTCTTAATCTGTATATTCCAAAAATAATTTACCAAAATAAGTCATTCATGTGGCTTTACTTAGTTAATTCATCTGATCTATCTCTCTGTTACAAATTTTAATATCCAAAAATTATTACATCAAAAAGTCCCTTGTGGGACTCGAACCCGTGACCTCACGGATCATAAGCCAACAACCTTACCACTAGAGCTAATAGCTCTTTTTGTTATTGGGTTACACTTTGAATTAATTATACACTATTATTCTGGCATGTTTTAGTTATTACGAAACGTCTACATTTTAATTGTTAACTTTTATTAAATTTACTTTTAATCTTTTAATAATACTTTTAAAAAGTATAGTTTTTTTAAATCTCATATAAATTAGTTTTTAATATAAAATATAAAAATAATATAAAAATAAGTAAATAAATATATTTTATAACTTTTTAGAAATTAAAATTGTAGTTTTTAAATAAATTTGTTTTAATTGATTTTGTTTTAATTAAATTTAGATTTAAATAATTTTGTTTAATTAAAAGTAAATTTTTAAATAGATTAATTAGTTTAAAATTTTAAATAGTTTTAAAATTGTTTTTAATTAAATAGATTAATTTTAAGTAGATTATAATTTAAAAAAAAAGTTTAAATTTTATATAGATTTAAATATGTGTCTTATAGATTTAATATTGGGGTACGATTCATGCACTTTAGGATTTAAAATTGTAGGATTAATATTAAATAAAAACCAAAACCCAATTCGAATCAATTGTCCAAATTAAAACAAACGCCTCAAATTCATAAGGTCCTTGTGTACAACGAATCGGGATCACTCACGTGTTTAATTGAATTCGTCTTTGGCTTATTTATGGATTGTTACCTTTTCCTAAGGGTAATTTCCTAAATTTGCTCTGTAGCGTATCTAATTAAAATACACCGATATTCCTTATCACATCAAAAATTTTGGCGCCGCTGCCGGGGATCTTGTGTACGATTCGTTCGTGGAGATTTGTTGATCGTTGATTTGAAAACCCTTTTGATTTTGGAAGGTTATGTTTATTTTTGTTTTATCATCATTATGTCTTCATCTATCGTTTGCGTTAAGTGTGTGAGTCCATTGTTTTATGGCGTGTGCCCTTGTCTTCAAACGAAAGACGACTCCTCATAACTTTCCATCGAACAATTACTTATGCTAGAGCAGTTGAATTTTTACAAAGATTTTTACAAAGATGATATTTTTGTGAACTATGATTATGACGATGAAGACGATGATGAGGATATTTTCGATCTCACTCCATCTCATGACATCACTACTCCTATTATTGATTCTTCCACCGTGGAACCTGACAATTCTCTAAGCATGGGGGATGAGCATATTAGCACTATCCCGGAAACGGAATCGGACAAAGTAATAAAGTCTAGTGTTGAGATCCTTGTTCAAAACCCGAAAGAGTTTGATGGTATTTCAAATGAAACGTGTGATTTGCCACATTGTGATGACTCTCCTTCGTCCAATCACTTTGAGATTTTCTCCAATTCTAATGATGAAAATTGTGATAGAAATGAAGATTTTGAGTATGATTCAACTTCTAGTGAATTTTCTAATGAGTTCTCTGATGAACTTTCTTATAAAGATGATATTCACGACTCGGATTATGAGGGGTTTCCCGATGAACCTACTTTTCTTCACCTATTTCCACCGGGAAATGAGGATGATAGTGATCCGGTTTTTGAGAGGTTCACCTTTGAACTTGCTCCTTTAGACCCATTTACACCGGGAAATGAGGTTGATTTGACTATTCCGATCCTTGAGAAGTTCTCTGATGAACTTACTCATTTAGATGTGGAAGACGTTATTCTTCGTGAAAAGTTATCAAAAGTCTATCTTCTCATTTCTAAGATCGAAGTTTTGAATTTTAAGCCTAATTCCAAGTCTTTCTCTCTATCTCCTATCCCCGTTGAGGATTGTGATCCGCTTATGGAAGAGATTGACATGTTTCTTGCTTCTAATGATTCGATAGCACCGGGTGTTGATGAAATTGACCCGGAGGGGGACGCTCTCTTTTTAGAGAAATTACTTGATAATAATTTCGTCCCAGGTCCTCCTCCCACCCACTTTGACCTTAATGTGAGGGTTTTTCATATGACTCATATTGAGTAACATGACCCGATTGATCACATTTCCAAGGGTGAAATGGTCATTAAAGATAAGAATGTTGATTCCACTATGGATGAGACTTTTATCCCACCATTACCATGTGCTTTATATGATTATGGATTAGCATGGGGGGGAGACACCGTGTTGTCTATTCCTTTCTCTCTTGAGGACGAGGTATTCGACCCCAGAATCATTGATTTAGGGAAATCTCGGCCTTTCACCGATGTAATAATTGAAAGACTTTTCAATCATTTTGGTGCGAGTTTATCTCGGGGAGCATACTATATCCATTTCATGATTCGTGACATTGACCTCCATCTCTTTTTGGAGATTTATGTTGGAATTTCATCCTTTCGTTTGTCATCCGACAACGAGGATGTGATCTTTGACCCCGACATCGTATTTAATCATGGATTTTATTCCATTATGCCGGTTTTCACCATTTTCCCTAAGCACCAATGAATGCGTGGATCGAGTCGAGCTCATGACTCGGTTAACAAAAACGAGGTGCCTTGTGGGGGAGTCCCATACATTCTATCTTCTTTCTATTTTCTAACACTAATAAGGCATGATCTTTTCAAGCTCGTGCTCGTGTTTTGTTGTGTTGTGAATCTTAGGTATGACCCTAATCATTGAAGACTCTCGTGTTCGGTTTTTTCCAGTCCATTTGATCCTCCATACTTTGATTGTCAAAAGGGACACACTCTCTATCCTTTGATTTTTATCGACTACAGTTTTATCTTGAAGCATAATTAATAAACGACTTATAGATTTGCGTGCTCTTGCCATGTTAGGACTTTTGCATTAGACTCTTCGTGTTTTAGTAAGGGGGTGTTACTCTTGAGCTAGAAAACATTGAGGACAATATTTGGTTTTAGCATGGGGGAGTCAATCGATATAATCGCTTGCAATTGCTTTTGTCGTGTCTAAACATAATCGTTTTTCTCGTTTTTCATAAAAAAATTAAATTTTTAGTGTCATTTTATGTTTAATAATAAAGAAAATAAGTGTTTTTGACACAAATGTAGGCTTTCCGTTGGTGAAAATAAAAATAGTTTTTGACTCGACTCGGTTTTTTACCTTAGCTCTTTCCTTAACGTGTTTAAATCAAGTTTTGCTAGGCTTTTACATAGGGAACTTTAAAACGCGAAAGTCTTAACTCATATGGGTTTAAGAACTAGAACTTTTCGCAAGTTTCTATAATTGATCCTAGAAAGTCGTTTATCAAGGAAATTTTAAAATGCAAATTCAAACTTGCAAAAGTCTAAGAAGATGCAAGATCCTATAGATGACTTGAAAACCCAAAACTTTGATTTAATTGGCTAAGTATCCATTAGTCTCGCATTTTTGAAATTTTACAATATGGAGAACAAGTAATGATAAAGTTTAATCATAAGTTTTTAAGGATAATTCTTCCTTGTGTAAGTATCTTTGTGCTTGATTTAATCTCCTCGTATTTATTTTCCACACTTGAATAATAATTGCTTAATAAATGAAGTTTTTAGCGGTTTAGGCTTAATATCTTAACTCGTAACTCTTTCTTTTTCTTACCTTGTAATTAAAGTGAGAACACATTAAGGGTGTCAGCGTCATGAACTTTTGATCATGGGATTGCGGAAATTTAGCTTACTATACATATCATAATAATAAGAAGATTAAATAAAAACATGTTCTCTAGGAGCCTTCGGGTGGGAGTCATGTAGCACTAACTTTTTCATTAGAGCCTTAGGGTGTATGGCATGGTGACGTGTTTAATAAAAATTGTTTCATCATCATGAGCCTTAAGGTGGGATGGTGAATGTCAATTCCCTTGTTTATGTCCAAGGAGCCTTCGGGTGTAGATTATAGTAAGGATCACTTTTACATCTTAAAGATCCTCAAGGTGATATGATGTCATTGTTGCTAACTCCATTAATAAGGTCAAAATTGACTTTGGAGGATTTATTGTTGCTTTAAGTAGTCCTATTAGCCAAATTTCGGATCGGAGGATTTATCCCTCAAATCGTGTTAAGTTATCCTTGATGTGGGCTTTCTTTAGTGACAACGGTTTTTAAAGTCGAGGTTAGGTTTTGAGTGTTGAGTTTACACCGTTTT
Source organism: Glebionis coronaria (assembly GCA_025667525.1). Classification (NCBI taxonomy): domain Eukaryota; kingdom Viridiplantae; phylum Streptophyta; class Magnoliopsida; order Asterales; family Asteraceae; genus Glebionis; species Glebionis coronaria. The sequence goes on from CM046874.1 coordinate 180,525,991, forward strand.
TGTCTTCATTTTTGGACTAATCGTATCAAATAAGTCAAATGAGCCTTTGGGTGAATAACAAAAATTTAAAATCTAGAGATACAATTAGGAATAAAAGGAGATTGAGTTTAACACAAATTACTTGTATGAGTGTTCTTAATATTGGGACTTATGATTGACAATGATCTTATTTTTAAACTTGGCTTGGAAAAGTGAAAAGTCGAGGACGATGAATCTATTTGAGTTTTATGTTCCTAAAAGTTATTTTTCAAATAATGAAAGCATTACATTATGTCTTTGCAAAATAAAGTGTCAAAAGTCAAATAAAAATGTAGTTAGTAGTTTTATTTTATCATTGCGTGAGGACACGGCAATTGCTTAGCAAGGGGGAGTTTGATATGAGTGAAGTTACTCATATAATTTATATCCATAAATGAACATAAAATGCATTAATATCATGAATATAGCATTGTATACGTGTATTTGTTGTTTCATGTGTGTAGGTACCGAAGTTCACGAAAACCGGCAAAAACGACACGAATCTGAAGAAAAGATCGAGAAGCCAAAACTTGAGTTCGTTTTTAGATGATTTAATATTATAAAGTTAATTGGGATTTGTGGGTCCCACTTTTGGTTAATGGGCCTAAAAGCCCATTTAAGGAGATGGTCTATTTACTTATGGACACAAGGCCCATTACTAGCCCAATAACAACAATACTATGAGACGGATGGAAATAATGGACTCCAAGTTTTAATAGCCCAAAGCCCAAATCAATTTTAATGAAGCGAAGTTATAGATCGAAGGGCCCATTAGGGTTAATTTGTTGGAAGGTTGAATTATTTAAAGTGAAAAAATATTCACTTTTGGTCAAACTATTTACACCACACACCTATTTTTCTCTCTCGTTACAACCTATGTGAGAAACACAATAAACCATTAGCCTTCACCACACCCAAACCCTAATATCCAAAATTGGGGCTTTTCTCATCTTAAGGAGTTGTAATCCACGCGCCTTTAAATAATCCCCAACTATTTAGGAGGTTGATGATGGCGGTTTCAATCATACGTGGCACTCTTTCTCTACATCCTTTGATTGTGATTGGTGGAAACACCTCACAATCAATCATCCTCCAATAAATGAAGGTCACATCAGCCTGAAAACTAGCACACATCCATGCCACCTTGGCAATCCGTGTGCAAGAGAATCAATTTCATCCGTTTGATCAAAAGAAGAAAGAGAATAGAAGAATCGAAGGGCTAAGATTGAAGATGCCGCCTCAACAAACTCACTTAAGGAACTTGGGGTTTGCCTATAAAAACCCCCAGAAAAATGTAATTTGATATCCTATTTTTTACTTTATTGTTATAATGTTAAAATAGAGTTAGGATAAATTGTATTTTTATTTCATTAGTTTTGTAACCAATTTTCAGTGATCAATAAAAGTTTACTTTGATTTTAAATCTGTCTTTGTTTTATTTTCTGTTAAAATATACTGCAATTATTCTTAATAATTCTAGATTGATATTATAAGAAAATATTATTTCATTAAGTTTGTCAATATCTTAATGGGATAATATAAAGTGAAATTGGGAACAAAATCTATCCCTAATGGATGGAATAAATTAATCTGTGATCGTATGATGGTTCGAGTTTGGTTCGTGGTTCAAGAAGGGTGTAAATGGTTCGAGTAATGGAGGTTTCGTTTCGGTTCTAAAGAATTCTCAGCGCATTCTTCATCATCAAAGGGTTTCTCTAAAAGGTTAAACTCACTTTATTTTGATGTTATTTATATTTTTTGATTAATTTGTTTAAGCTGTTTTAGTGAATTGAATGCTTAGATGGATTTGAACGTGTAGCCTTTTATATGTTATTGTATTATTTTATTTAGGATTGTTGGATTTTGTCATTTGTTTTACTGAATTTGGGTATACTGATATTTGTCTGCTGAAATCTGAGAGTATTTCGAATATTTGGTTAAGTACTAAAAAGCTTATGAGGGTATGATTGCTAGCTGATAATTCTTTGCTGTATGGATGTATTTGATATAGTTTGCCCTTGTTTGCTTATTTTGTTTAAGATTTGTTTAATCGGTATAATCTGTTTTCATTTATTTCAATAAGTTTATGTTTTGATAGAGTTTATATTAATCTAGTTTTTGTTAACTTGCAATTTGGATCTGATTTACTATGAGTTTTAAGCATATGATTTACCTGCTGGTTTTGAATCAATTTATCTAATATAGATTTATGTCACGTCCCGCCTAGGTTCACAAGGGTAACGGGGATCCGGATGGTTCTACACTTGACTAGAAGACTTAGTGGAATTCAATGGAAAGTGGGAGAAGCTTTTGGAAACCCTTGGAAGATACATGGAAGCTTATAGAAACCCTAATGGAAGATTGTAGATTATGGGCCTTGTCTTGGAGTTGTAAATAGAGCCCAAATATAACCCTAGAGTAGTAGTATAAATAGAGCCATCCTCATTTGGAGAAATCATCTCATATTCACTTGTATTCTCTACTTGTAAAGTTCTCTAGTAATACAAGCATTTTCCCCTAGTTCTCTTGTGTTCTTTCTTAGTAGCTTTCTTTGTTGCCTAGATCGGTGAGTGTTGGGAGCAAGGCTGACTTAGTAGAGACTAAGTGCCGCACGGAAGACCCTTGTCGAGACAAGTCCGTGACAAGTGGTATCAGAGCGAGATTCGATTCGAGGCGATGGCTATTGAAATTGAGAAGAACGATGCTAGCGGAAGTGGTGTTGATGGGAACCGTGGTCGAAATGATAACCAAGACCCCAAGAAGAGAGGATCGTCGAGGGATGTTATGGCAAGTATGGATAAGAGAATGGCGGATTTCGAGAGATCCATGGCGGATATGAAGACCCAAGTTGAGGGCTTGGCAAATCTTGAATCCGAGTTTGAGAGTATGAGGGAAGACTTCAAAGTAGTCCTAAATGCTCTTAGCGGCGACATGAAGAAGGAAATCCTTGATGTACGAGATATGTTCAAGGATGGAATGGAGAAGATGGAAAAAAGGTTCGGGGAAGAGATCTCTGCAATCCATAATACTATTGGAAGCTTGCACGCGGACGTAGAGTTGTGCAAGATGTCCTTGGCTAGTGTGGGTAGCGCTAGTAATCATGGTCCAAGGATGGACATTCCTAAACCATCATCTTTCATAGGAAAGCGGGAGGCTAGAGCGGTCGATGATTTCTTATGGGAGATGGAGCGATACTTGAAGGGTGCCAAGATAGTGGAGGATGCTATGAAGATCGAGACGGCTACTCACTACTTGAAGGACACCGCGGCGTTATGGTGGAGACGTCGGCATGGAGATATCGAACGAGGTACGGTTACTATTAACACTTGGGTTGATTTTGTTGCGGATTTCAAGAGGCAATTCTATCCGGAGAATGCTAAGAACGAGGCGAAGAGTCGGCTTCGTAAACTTAAGCAAACCGGAGCGATTAAGGAGTATGTGAAAGAGTTCACTACACTTACCTTGGAGATTCCGGAACTATCCGAGCAAGATTCTCTCTTTTACTTTCTTGATGGTTTGCAAGGGTGGGCTAAGACGGAGTTAGAGCGACGAGGAGTCCAAGACGTGGCTACGGCTATTGCCCACGCCGAGGCTTTGATTGACTTTAGTTCGAGGAGGGAACCGTCGAAGCCAAAAGATCGGAAGGTGAGCCATGAGAAAGGTGGGGGAGAAAAACCGAAGTTCGATTATGCGAAGAAACCCCCTACCGGAAAGGAGAAAGACGTAAAGACGAGTTACAAAAGTGGTGGATGCTTCATTTGCGATGGACCTCATAGAGCGCGAGATTGCCCGAAGAAAGCAAGCCGCAACGCAATGTCGACTCATGAAGACGAAGGTACGAGTAATGGCGGAATCATGGGGTCGATGAGGATCTTGAATTCAATCAAGGCGAAGACGGAGGTGCCAAAGGTTGTAGGGAGAGGCCTACAATATGTCGAGGCAACTATCAATAGAGTAAAGGTGCGTGCTTTAGTCGATTCCGGTGCGACTCATAACTTTGTGGCGGTTGATGAAGCTAGGAGGCTAGGGATTAACGCTACAAAGGGGAGCGGAACTATCAAGGCGGTAAACTCGGAGGCCAAACCAATTCATGGAGTGGCTAAGGATGTCCGAGCAAAGATTGGAGATTGGGAAGGGACGATTGATTTGTCGGTGGTCCCGATGGATGACTTCAAAGTGGTTCTTGGGTTAGAATTTCTCGATAAGGTACGAGCTTTTCCTATGCTGTTTGATAATTCTTTATGTATCCTAGATGGTGGAAAGACTTGTATGGTGAGCACGGAGCGGGATTCCAAGAGTGGAGCAAAGACCCTTTCGGCCATGCAATTCAAGAAAGGATTCAACAAGAGCGAGCCTTGCTATTTGGCGGTAACAAGGCTAGAGACGGAGGAGGAATCAAGCAAAGTGGAGGTACCGGAGGTGATAGAGAGGGTTCTTTAGGAGTTCAAGGATGTGATGCCCAAGGAGTTGCCGAAGAAGCTACCACCAAGGCGAGAGGTGGATCATACCATCGAGTTGGAAGCGGGTTCCAAGCCCCCCGCCAAAGCCCCTTACCGAATGCCACGACCCTAGTTGGAAGAGTTGAGGAGACAACTCAAGGAGTTGATGGATGCGGGCTACATTCGACCTTCGAAAGCCCCATATGGTGCGCCGGTTCTATTTCAAAGGAAGAAGGACGGGTCCTTGCGGATGTGCATAGACTACCGGGCACTCAACAAAGTAACAATTAAAAATAAGTACCCTATTCCTCTTATTGCGGATTTGTTTGATCAACTTGGGAAGGCGAGATACTTCACTAAGTTGGATTTGAGATCGGGGTACTACCAAGTACGGATAGCGGAGGGAGACGAGGCCAAGACGACGTGTGTCACGAGGTATGGCTCTTACGAGTTCTTAGTCATGCCGTTCGGATTGACAAATGCTCCCGCGACATTTTGCACCCTCATGAATAAGTTGTTTCATCCATTCCTCGATAAATTTGTGGTTGTATACTTGGATGATATTGTCATTTATAGTCATACTTTGGAAGAGCATGTCTTGCATTTGAAACAGGTGTTCGAGGTGTTGCGAGACAATGAACTTTATGTGAAGTTGGAGAAGTGCTCTTTCGCTCAAGATGAAGTCGAGTTCTTGGGCCACAAGATCAAGGATGGAGGCTTGATGATGGACGGGGCAAAGATTAAAGCTATCCAAGATTGGGAACCACCAACCAAAGTGACGGAGTTGCGGTCATTCCTTGGCTTGGTGAACTATTATCAAAGATTCATCATGGGCTATTCGGCGGTAGCCTCACCATTGACGGATCTTTTGAAGAAGAACAAAGCTTGGGATTGGAGTGTAGCATGAGCAAGCGGACATGGCCCGGGCATCTTTGGACAAAGCGGCTAAGAAAATGAAGAAATGGGCGGACGAGAGGAGGAGACACGTTGAGTTCGAGGTCGGAGATCAAGTCATGGTGAAGCTCTTGCCTCAACAATTCAAGTCATTGCGGAAGGTTCATAAGGGATTGATACGGAGGTATGAGGCCCTTTCCCGGTGATTGGACGCGTTGGAAAGGTATCTTATCGAGTTCAACTACCGCCCAAGTTGAAGATTCACCCGGTCTTTCACGTAAGTTTTCTCAAGCCTTATCATGGAGATGGGGAAGATCCTAACCGAGGAGTGTCGAAGCGAGCACCAACGGCAGTTGTTACTTCGTATGATCGAGAGGTCGAGGAGATTTTGTCGGATCGTACGATAAGGAGACGAGGAGTGCCGAGCTACAAGGAGTACTTGATCAAATGGCGTGACTTGCCCGATAGTGAAGCAAGTTGGGAAGCGGAAGACTTATTGTGGCAATTCAAGGACGAGATCAAGAAGTATCACGAGGATGGCACGACGAGGACGTCGCGAGCTTAGGTGGGGGAGGATGTCACGTCCCGCCTAGGTTCACAAGGGTAACGGGGATTCGGATGGTTCTACACTTGACTAGAATACTTAGTGGAATTCTATGGAAAGTGGGAGAAGCTTTTGGAAACCTTTGGAAGATACATGGAAGCTTATAGAAACCCTAATGGAAGATTGTAGATTATGGGCCTTGTCTTGGAGTTGTAAATAGAGCCCAAATATAACCCTAGAGTAGTAGTATAAATAGAGCCATCCTCATTTGGGGAAATCATCTCATATTCACTTGTATTCTCTACTTGTAAAGTTCTCTAGTAATACAAGCATTTTCCCCTAGTTCTCTTGTGTTCTTTCTTAGTAGCTTTCTTTGTTGCCTAGATCGGTGAGTGTTGGGAGCAAGGCTGACTTAGTAGAGACTAAGTGCCGCACGGAAGACCCTTGTCGAGACAAGTCCGTGACATTTAGCAGACTTATTTGTTTCTTTTAAAAGTTAGATTATTGTTTTTTAAATTGTTCACTACCATGATATACCTGTGTAGTTTAGAGTATTTTGTCTGATAGTTTTATTTGGATAATTTGTTAACTGGTATGTGATTGCTGTTTTATTTGTTTGAGTATTTTGATATTTATCAGATAACCAAACGAATTGTTTGGTTAGTGATCTTAATCTGTATATTCCAAATATAATTTACCAAAATAAGTCATTCTTGTGACTTTACTTAGTTAATTCGTCTGATCTATCTCTCTGTTACAAATTTTAATATCCAAAAATTATTACATCAAAAACTCCCTTGTGGGACTCGAACCCGTAACCTCACGGATCATAAGCCAACAACCTTACCACTAGAGCTAATAGCTCTTTTTGTTCTTGGGTTACACTTTGAATTAATTATACTCTATTATTTTGGCATGTTTTAGTTATTACAAAACGTCTACATTTTAATTGTTAACTTTTATTAAATTTACTTTTAATCTTTTAATAATACTTTTAAAAAGTATAGTTTTTTTGAAATCTCAGTTAAATTAGTTTTTAATATAAAATATAAAAATAATATAAAAATAAATAAATAAATATATTTTATAACTTTTTAGAAATTTAAATTATTTTTAAAATTAGTTTTTAAATAAATTTGTTTTAATTGATTTTGTTTTATATAAATTTAGATTTAAATAATTTTGTTTAATTAAAAGTAAATTTTTAAATAGATTAATTAGTTTAAAATTTTAAATAGTTTTAAAATTGTTTTTAATTAAATAGATTAATTTTAAGTAGATTATAATTTAAAAAAAAGTTTAAATTTTATATTGATTTAAATAATTGTCTTATAGACTTAATATTGGGGTACGATTCATGCACTTTAGGATTTAAAATTGTAGGATTAATATTATATAAAAACCAAAACCCAATTCGAATCGATTGTCCAAATTAAAACAAACGTCTCAAATTCATAAGGTCCTTGTGTACAACGAACCGGGATCGCTCACGTGTTTAATTGAATTCGTCTTTAGCTTATTTATGGATTATTACCTTTTCCTAAGGGTAATTTCCTAAATTTGCTATATAACGTATCTAATTAAAATACACCGACATTCCTCATCACATGAAACTCAAGCAGCGAATCATCGCCTCTTATCCAAGTTATCCGACCGCGATACGCACCAAATCGTAGTCGAAGATCTCGAAAAGACCATACAAAACCTCCCCAACCCTGAACAAAGTATTACAATGCTTTTGAATTCTCTTTATGATGCCACCAGTGACCAAAACATACCCATTTTGAAAAAGGAATCAATTAGGATGCTTTATTTAGTTTGCGCGAATCATCCCGATTTAACGGCTACCCATTTGACTGAAATTATATCCCACATTGTTAAACGGCTTAAAGATACGGATTCTAGGATTAAGGGTGCTTGTAGGGAGGCTATTGGGAACCTTTCCGGGTTGTATTTTAAGGGTTTGGTTGGGAATGAGGAGATTAATGTTGGGTCTGTGGTTAATTTTTTTACCAAGACGTTGTTTGAGAGTTTGATTGATCAGAGTAAAGGTGTACAGAGTGGTGTTTGGCGAGGATGGTGGAAATGGTGGCTGAGAATCCCCCAAAATCTAATTTTATATATTTGGTCATGGTCAACGTTGGTGGGGGAAAGATTTGTTATTAATAAAAGAATCTACGTAGGATAGCAACCGGTTAACATAAGTAAAATAAATTGGAATAGCTTAATTAGCCGGTTACGTTTACTTGAATAACCTGAATGAACAAAATGAATCGTTGTTACTTTAGGCGCACTTTTTTGGAAACGTTAGTTACCTACGTATGTATTAACCCTATTAATTAACGATGATTTCGATAATTTACGTAACTATTCAAAATTAATTATTATTGACACTTATATGACCTATAAACTTAAAATAATTCATTTTAAGTAAAACAAATATAACACATAAGCTTTTAGTTCGATGTCTCCAATTATAGTGAATCAGGATTTCCAGATAACACAATAATTATTTTTTACTTTGCAGTAATTAATTCAAACACGTAGCATATAAATTTATATATCACAAATAGAATTTTCTAATAGTCCTTTGTATGTATTATTGGTGATAATATAATTTGTTAATTTTTGAATATCTTCATATCTATAATTTACAGTGTTTTCAAAAAAAATTATTGTAGCGATAATTATTTTACATAATGAGTTCAAATTTACGGGTTGTCACAACTAGGTAAAGTCTCATAATTTTTACCCATTGTAAAATGTGCTTGGTCTAACCCTAATTTGACCCATTTATAATCTTGACTAGGTAGGTGGTTGAAAAGTTGAATGAGTAAAGTCACAATTTATTACCCATCTACAACCAAAATCAACTATAAATAAGACGCACCACTTCATTGTAAACGCACAAAATTTCATCAAACCGTAGTCAAATAAACAGCCGTTTAGTATTAATGTCCCAACTTCCTCCTTTTGGTTTGTTGGGTCGAAAATATGAAGTATTATGAGTTGATGTGTCAAAACTAAAAGACAAGGTCTAAATCTGATAAGAGAAGATTCTACAAGCCGGTGGACAAACTTGTAGAAGATATATTTGCAAGAAAATAGAAGATTCAGTCAATATCTTGTTTCCTTTGTAAAGTCTGTATTATCTAGTATATAAAGAAAATAACAGACGTAGGTTTTGATATAACTTTCATTCACAATGTAACCTACAAGCAATTCGTGTGTCTAGACGTGGGATTCAGTGTATACACGTCTAGATGTTATTTGTGTTTAATAATACAAGTAACGTTTGGGAAAAATTCATCTTGTCCACAACACCTTGTTATAATCAATGTTCTAATTCCGCTATGTTTATCATATGAATGTTGATTATCCTAGTAAGCTTAATCGATCCATAATTTATGGTTTCATCAATTTGTATCAGAGTGGGTGGCTCTCGATGCTAGGATCAACAAGGTGTTCGTTCGTAATGAAAAAGAAGAAAAACCCGTATTAGGGTTTATGCAGTTTTTGTGTGCGCAGCAGTAGTACGAAGGGCATAACTTTTTATTGAACTGTTGGATCGCCACGAAATATTTTGTGTGTGTTCTAAACACATATACCTAGATATCCACTGGAGGGATTGTCAAGATATATCCCCAAGAAAAATTTATTAAGCGTCGACGTCAGCAATGTTCATATGTTGTTTTCTGTGAACAGTAATAGTCAAAACGCGATTTCTCCTTTGTTAACCGTTGGATCATCTTAAAATTTGAACTGTAGGATCTTGGCACTTGTGTCTATGATCTTACCGAAGGGATCTTAGATCTGAGCTCTCATGAAAAAGTTATTCCAAGTCGAAGTTCACTACAGTTAATGGTTTTCACATAAAATCATGATTTAGGGTTTGTAAAACCCTAGATCGATTAGCCGCTGATGTGTGTTATCTAGACGCTGATAGATGTAGGTATCAGTGGTTGTCATTGACGCTGACAAGGCATGGATGAGACGCTGATGGCCAGGCGCTGATGCGTTTAAAGATGGCGCTGACAAAGTTATATGTAAGCGCTGACAGAAAAACTTGTGTTGTCCGAGATATGTTGTCTAAAGCACTGACAAGTATTGTCCGATATTGGACAATACATATGGTAAAGATATTGGACAGTGAAGGTTATTGGATGACAAAGGAAATGCTACTGTTTGGAAAATTGGTTATGTTTTGGCACACAAAACGAGGTATTTACACACGAAGGTACATGGGATCTCTGTTATTATTCAGAATATCAATTTGATATTTATGGCTCGGATATTTTTAGAAGAATTATATGATTAAGGGGAAGAATGTTTATGATAAAATTGATGTTTGAAGTAGATTCTCGAGGATTAGTATTCTATCATATCTTCAGATGTTGTGAGCGTTTAAAGGTAACTTGTAGGTGCTTTAAGTTGTGACAACGGACTTGATAAAAAGGTAGCAAAGGTATGAGATTTTACTTAAGACGCTCTATGCTCATATTTGCTAGAGAACTATTTTTGTCAAGAGACTACTCATAATAGCCGTGAGTTTTTACGTCTGCTCATTATAGCCGTGAGTTTTGGAGTCGCATATTTAGTACAAGACATGGAACACAGGTTTGGGTTATTCTACTTCTTCATCAAGATTATTGTATTTATTTTTCTTTAAGATCATTACATAGAGCTACTTTTGGAGAATCTTCAAGATTGCATACTTTCACATATTCCCTATTGATGTGTCAAAAAGGGGAAGAATATGTGCTATACTTAAGGGGAAGTAGTTTGAAGATCATGTGCCATATACAAAGGGTTTTGACATCATCAACTTGGGGAAGATTGTTGGATCAAAAATATAAAGTATTATGAGTTGATGTGTCAAAACTAAAAGACAAGGACTAAATCTGATAAGAGAAGATTCTACAAGCCGGTGGACAAACTTGTAGAAGATATATTTGCAAGAAAATAGAAGATTTAGTCAATATCTTGTTTCCTTTGTAAAGTCTGTATTTTCTAGTATATAAAGAAAATAAAAGACGTAGGTTTTGATATAACTTTCATTCACAATGTAACCTACAAGCAATTCGTGTGTCTAGACGTGGGATTCAATGTATACGCGTCTAGATGTTATTTGTGTTTAATAATACAAGTAACGTTTGGGAAAAATTCATCTTGTCCACAACACCTTGTTATAATCAATGTTCTAATTCCGTTATGTTTATCATATGAATGTTGATTATCCTAGTAAGCTTAATCGATCCATGAATTATGGTTTCATCATGGTTCACCTAAAAGACAAAGGCCAATAGTAACTCCAAGTATTGCACAAAGGTTTAGGGAAGGAAATGTTACAAAGGAGTTGGTAGGCTAGTAGGTTATGAGGATCTATTTGAGTATATTGATGATGATTATTGGGAAACGTCTAGTTCTAAAAGTCATAAAGGCAAGAAAAAGATTCTGGAAGCAAAGCCAAGGATGCACAACCTGAAATGGAAGTCCGAGTTGGTAAGTACATTTCTGTAGGCAAGAATTGATAGTAGTAAATTAGTCACTTGTTTTAGGAAAACAAATAACCGTGGCAAGTATTAAATTCTACGATTTAGGAAAACCGTAAAACCGAATAATGCAAGTTCATTCTCGAATGAGGTGTGTAACACCCCATTTTGATAATGGAAATGTCACATGAAATTATGGCGTGTCATCAAAGCATACAAGGAAAAATGTCTAAACATTACTTGACCATAAAAGGAAAATACCGGAATCAAACATCGGTAGTCCGAAAGTAAAGCTCATCACACACAAACATGGTATAGTAAAAGAAAGGACTAAACACTGTCCAAAGCAAATGTATCATAAGAAAGGAAATGCATAAAGTAAAGAAGGCTAGATAGCTTCCAGTCCATATGCACGTACTCTTAGTGTCTACGAGCGTCCCTGAGTACCTGCCGTTTTGGGAACATTGAAAAGGAAAACGGCTGAGCAAATACGCTCAGTGCACGGATGTACAATAAAGCATGAATAGGATAAGCATATAACATATAACAGCGGAAGAAAACTAAGTCTCGAGTAACCTGGTTAAGTCTTAAATAAACTGGTTTTATAGTTTGAAAGTCTTATGTTAATCTTATAAAAACTGTTTGTCATATTTTCCCATTAGCCAATATAGGTCATGAAAATCCACCGTACATGAATACTTGGAGGGGTGACCTCATCATGCAAATTAGAGGGGCTGCCTCTAATTAATATATTGGTTTTTGGGTAGGAGGGATCAGCTCCTTGTGAAGGATGCAAGGCACATACCACATTCACCATGAAATCCTGACTAAAAACATGTAACTAGGATGCACCCATACGCCCCACATGATAAATATAATATAAATGGCCAAAAGCTGAAGGGATGCCATGAGCAATCACTCTGCCGTGGTGAAGTCATAACATCAGTGCCTCTAATATTATGGTTATGGTACCTCCATAACTAGGTGAAACTGGTCATGCATGTATATGGCTATAGGTAATCTTGATTAAACATAAGCAATCAAACACGTAACTTATACTACGGGAAAACAGTTGGCTGCATACGGGGAATCCTAATAAGGAAAGAATGTCCATATTGAAAGGACGGGAATCCGTACCTTATGTCCAGTGAACGAAGAAGATGAACTGAGAGGAATCCTACTTCCGAATCACTAGTGCTACATAAATACATACATGAATAAGTATCTGCTTACTAAATACGTAGCTAGTTTTATATCATGTCTTAGCTTATTTTATGTGTTCTTACCATGTTTTACTGTTTTAAAGCCTTAAACCGTGTTTATCTTATATTCTGTTTAATCTGATTAAGTATTTCTGGTATTTCATGTGTTATTATCCTTATTGTGTAATAATAAGTAACTTTCCAAAAATAGCAGGTTTCCTAAAATAGAAAGTTTCCAAAAATAGAAAGTTTCCAAAAATAGAAAGTTTCCAAAAAAAGAAAGTTTCCAAAAATAGAAAGTTACTAAAAATAGAAAGTTTTCAAAAATAGAAAGTTTCCAAAAATAGATTTACTGCTTAAAATAGATAAGTTTCTAAAAATAGAAAGTTTCCATAAATATATCAGCTGCCTTAATTAAATAAGTTTCCATAAATAGATTAGCTGCCTGAAATAAATAAGTTTCTAAAAATAGAATGTTTCCATAAATAGATTAGCTGCCTTATTTAATTAAGTTTCTAAAAAATAGAAAGTTTCCATAATTAGAAATAAGCTGGTTAAATAAGCTAAGTATATAAGCCTAAGTGTTTTCATGATTATTTTCTAAGTCATATGATATAATGTATATTTTAATAATTATTTCATGTATTAAATTAAACTATAGGTTAAAATATTTAATTAAAGTATAACATGTTTTTAATTAAATAAAGTTAAATACTTAGGTTAAAACATGTATTATTATATATTTACATATAACCTAAGTCATGTTAATTAATTAATTATAGTCATGGTTTTTAAATAATTAATTAATTATAAGTCTAAAATATAAAATACTTAGGTTAATTAATTTCATGATTATTAATAATTAAATAACCTAAGTCATGTTATTAAATTAATCATATCATTTTATAATTTAATCTTTAACATAAGATCATAAACATAAAAAAAAATAAACATACACCATGAACCGGATCCAAACTAAAAATTGAACCGGACATGAAATCGACACCGTACCCCGAACCAACTCGGGGTACCCCGTGTCTTACTGCTGCCGTGGAACCCACACTCACCAGCCAAGATCGTATGGTCTTGGTGGTGGTCGGTTTGGCCAAACCGAAACCCCTTCGGGTTCGGTGCAGCCTGCGGCCAAAAACAAACACCCCTTAAAACATACTTTTGATTTTATTAAACCCCAAATCATGTTAGATCCATGTTTAATTATTAGGTTTTTGTAAAAACATAACATGTTCTTGATTTATTAAAAGATCAAATCAAAAGAAAAAGTTTAAAAAGGATTTACCGAATTCGTGGATCAAAAGGATGAAGAACAAACACGATCAACCACTAAAATTCCAAGATCCAAGATCACAAACCACCTCCTTGTGGTGGTTGTAGGGTGGCGGCACAAAAGAACAAGGAAGAGGGTTTTAGGTTTTTTTTTCTAAAATCTTCTGTGAATGAAAATGAGTAGTGAAAAATTATTAACCCCCCTTTAGTAAAATTTGACAAATGGGCTTGGCCCATTTGTCCTTGTAGCCGCGGGTAGGGGCCCCACTTGGGGTACCCGTACCTTTTTTCGTGTCTCGATGTTAAGTTATACGTTCGTGATTATTTGTGTTCGTGTTTTAAGTGTTCTCGTTACGTAAATACCGTGATCTAATATATTTAATTACGCTCGTAATAAATATATATACGTAATTAATAATAGTTCGTGTTTTAATTACGTTCATGATTTCATGATCGCATGTTCGTGATTAATTATCGTCAAATAATTATTACGTGCTCGTGCGTAGTAAATACTTATCGTGTTCTAACACGTACGTAATACGTAAAATCCTAACACGTAATCGTAATCATGCTATATTAGGAAAGTTTAAATCTAGTACGTACGATCTTAAGGGTACTATTCATGGTAAAAGCATGCGGGTTTTACAACTCTTCCCCCCTAAAAAGAATAATTCGTCCCCGAATTATAGATAAAGTAATCTGGAAAAGAAGAACATACCCGAATTCAAAATATGAAATGAGGGTAAGAAGCCCGGATAGACTCCTTTGTTTCCCAAGTGGCTTCCCGCTCGGTATGATCCCTCCATAGAATTTTGACGAATGGAATCGTCTTCTTTCTCATGACTCGTTCTTGTCTGTCAAGAACTCGTTCGGATTCTTCTATAAAAGTAAGATCTTCACGTATCTGTTCCAGTGGATACTGAACCATGTGAAGGGGATGATACTGGTACCCTCTGAGTAAGGACACATGAAACACATTGTGCACATGCGAAAGCTGCGGAGGTAACGCCAATCGGTAAGATACTTCACCGACTCGTTCAATGATATCAAACGGTCCGATGAAACGAGGACTGAGCTTCCCTTTAATCCTGAAGCGTCTAACACCACGTGCCGGCGAAACCTTAAGGAAGACGTGATCTCCTACGTTAAAGTGTATATCCCTACGATGCTTATCAGCGTAACTCTTCTGACGTGACCGTGCCTCTTAAATCTTCTGCTTAGCTACTGCGCTCTTCTCATTGGTCATCTCTATGATTTCCGGTCCTTCAAGTGTTCGCTCGCCAACCTGATCCCAGCAGATTAGGGCGCGACACTTTCTGCCATACAACATCTCAAATGGAGCACACTTGATACTTGCGTGTCAACTGTTGTTGTATGCAAATTCCACCAAACAGATGTAATCGTCCCAATCACCCGTCCATTCCAACGCACAATACCTCAACATATCCTCCAATGTCTGAATGGTTCGCTCCGACTGTCCGTCCGTTTGAGGATGAAAAGCCGTGCTAAGCTTAAGTTGTGTACCCCAAGCTTTCTGCAGAATTTTCCAAAAGCGCGAAGTGAATCGAGGATCTCTGTCTGAGACGATGCTGGATGGTGCACCGTGGAGTCTCATGATCTCTCTTCTGTACGTATCTGCGAGTTTACTTACCAAATCTTCCTTGCGGATCGGTAAGAAATGAGCTGATTTGGTAAGTCGATCAACGATAACCCAAATTGCATCGTGCTTCCTTTTGGTAGGCGGAAGACCAGTAACAAAATCCATGGTGATTTTGTCCCACTTCCACTCTGGGATATCTAACGGTTGAAGGAGACCGCCAGATCACTGATGCTCAATCTTAACCTGCTGGCAGGTAAGACATTTGGAGACGTAAGTGGCCACATCCTGTTTCATACCACTCCACCAAAAGTACTGCTTGATGTCATGGTACATCTTAGTGGAACTAGGATGTATAGAGAATGGGGAGCTATGAGCTTCAGCTAACAAAGCTTCCCGGAGTTCTTGGTCATCAGGAACACAAAGTCTCGTGCCCTGCCACACGATACCATCTGCATCTACTCTGAATTCTGTCTGCTTCTCCAAATTCTGTACTATCGCCCAAATTTCTCCGTCATCCTTCTGAGCTTCCTTGATCTTAGATAGCAACACGGGTTCTACTCTAAGATTAGCCCAGTAACCGTGCTGTCCACGTACCATGATCTCGATGTCTAGTCGCTCCAAGTCTCTGATGATTTCCTCTTCGATTTTAATGCCGTTGATCATTCCGGACTTCCTGCTAAGAGCATCTGCTACTACATTTGCCTTTCCGGGATGATACTGTAGATTAATGTCATAATCCTTCAACAGCTCCAACCATCTCCTTTGCCTCATGTTCAATTCACGCTGAGTGAAGATATACTTCAAGCTCTTGTGGTCCGTGAAAATGTCACATGATTCTCCATATAAGTAGTGCCTCCATATCTTCAATGCAAACACGACTGCAGCAAGTTCCAGGTCGTGCGTGGGTTAATTTTCTTCATAAGGCTTAACCTGCCGTGAAGCGTACGCGATCACTTTCTCATGTTGCATGAGAATACAGCCAAGTCCCTTCCCCGATGCATCGCTGTAGATTTTAAATCCACCCGTACCAGATGGTAGAGTAAGAATAGGTGCAGATACTAGCTTCTGCTTCAGGTCTTCAAAGCTCTTCTCTCGATCTTCAGTCCAGACAAATTTCTCCCCTTTCCGCATCATTTTAGTCAATGGTAGTGCTAGGCGGGAAAAGTTCTCCACGAATCTATGGTAATAGCCAGCTAAGCCTAAGAAACTGCGGACTTCCATCGCTGATGTCGGCCTTGGCCACTTAGTAATGGCCTCAACCTTCGCTGGATCCATAGTGATTCCTTCTGCTGATACAATGTGACCTAAGAATGCCACATTGTCTAACCAAAACTCACACTTGGAGAATTTAGCATACAACTGCTTCTGGAGAAGAATCTGTAGTACTGTACGAAGATGGTCTTCGTGTTCCTCCTTGGACTTTGAGAAAATCAGGATGTCATCGATGAAGACAATGACGAACTTGTCCAGAAATTCATGGAATATTCTGTTCATCAAATCCATGAACACTGTTGGAGCATTTGTCAGGCCAAATGGCATAACTACAAATTCGTAGTGGCCATAACGGGTACGAAAGGCAGTCTTAGCGATGTCCTGCTCCTTGACCCGTAGCTGATGATATCCTGACCTAAGGTCAATCTTGGAGAAGTGTTTGGCCCCTTGGAGTTGGTCAAACAGATCGTCAATGCGTGGCAGTGGATATCTATTCCGGATGGTAATCTTGTTGAGCTCGCGATAGTCTATGCAAAGACGCATACTGTCGTCCTTCTTCTTAACAAACAAGACCGGTGCGCCCCATGGAGATGCGCTCGGTCGAATGAAACCTCGTTCAAGAAGTTCTTGCAGTTGATCCTTCAGCTCCTTCAGCTCTAT
The DNA here is from genome assembly GCA_025667525.1 of Glebionis coronaria. Lineage (NCBI taxonomy): Eukaryota > Viridiplantae > Streptophyta > Magnoliopsida > Asterales > Asteraceae > Glebionis > Glebionis coronaria. The sequence goes on from CM046874.1 coordinate 180,543,336, forward strand.
GGGAGCCATGTGATAAGGAGCCTTGGAGATTGGTTCAGCTCCTGGAACCAGCTCGATACTGAATTCCACTTCTCGTGCAGATGGTATGCCCAGAAGTTCTGTTGGAAAAACATCTTGGAATTCCGACACTATAGGTTGATCCTGAATCGATGGGGATTCAGCATCCATGTCGTGAACCGTAGCTAGATAACCCTCGCAGCCATGTGACAGTAGTGCACGCGCTTGTAGGGTAGATATGACTTGTACAGACCGTCCGGGTATGAACCCATTATGAATGTACTCTGGTGCATTAACATCACCGAAGATAACTCGATATGAATGGCAGTCTATGGTAGCATGATGCTTGGATAGCCAATCCATGCCCAAAATCATGTCGAAGTCATTCATGTCTAGCGGAAGTGCGTCGACAGGTCGAACCTTATTGTCAAATTCTAGGGGAAGACTCTTGTATACATGGGTGATTAATACAGAGTCCCTCAAAGGCGTGGAAATAGTAAGCCTATTTTCTAGTGGCAAGGGAGGCATCCTAATGTTCTTAGCATAAGCAGTAGAAATAACCGAGTGAGTAGCACCCGTATCGAAAAGAACACATGCAGCTTGACCATACATATACAAGATTCCAGTGATGGTACCTGTAGACTTGTTGGCCTGGTCTCGAGATGTCGTGTAGACACGCCCGGCAGTAGGAGGCGGCTTGGTATCAGCATGTCCCGATGTACCCTCCATCTCGCCCTTACGGCAATCCTTCATAATATGGCCCGGAAGACCACACTTGAAGCACGCATCAGTATTACGACGACATGGTCCTGGGTGCCTACGGTGGCAAGTAGAGCAAAGAGGATGAGTGTATCCTCCAGCAGGTGCTCTGGCTGGCTGAGAACCTGATAAAACATTTTACATAAGACATGATAGTTGGGTACAAAGGACAAAGTGGATAATCGTAAGATTGAATACCAGTGATAGCTGGACGGCTAGGCTGCGAACCTCTCTGGTTCTGGTCCCTGCCGTTTCCATGGTTCCTGGTAGAAGTTTGCTAAAGTGTCAGAATATGAGTTATAACATGAAAACATAAGGAAGTGCGTAAGTAATAGGACCTGCTGCTGTTGGAGTGCCCAACGTTGTTACGGTAATTATCATTACCGCCACGCCTATCCGTAGCAGAACAGTCGTTAGTCTGACCGTTTCCCTTGGGCTGATGAGACTGCTGCTGAGTAGCCGGCTGAGACCGGTCCCCAGTTTTCTGCCTAGAAGATACATTTAAGAGATGAATAATTGACATATGGAAAGTATACGGATTGGTCACCGCTTGAATGCGAATGTTTACCTCTTGTCGGGTCTTTCAGCTTCCCCGAACTCATCTCTCTCCTGCAGCATCTCCAGTTTTCGTGCTGCATCGGCCACTTGTGCTACCGTATCCAACGGAGCACCTGATAAGTTATTTGCGATCCTTGGATTAAGAGCCCAACGAAAATGTAGTGCTTGTTCCTCAGTGGTGCCCGCAGTTACCCTTAGGACACCAGCATAACGGAGGAAACGCTGCATGAAGTCATTGTTGTCTTCGTCAGGTCGCTGTCTAAGACTATAGTATTCCCTCAGGAGCCGATTCCCTCCTTCCATGGGGAAGATGTTAGGCGGGGGAGGATAGCCATCGTTCTGATGAAGGGCGTCTTGCATTTCTGCATCCGCAGCTGCAAATATCGCCCAGAGATTGTCTGTGTTTGCCATCTGACAGTATAACATAACATATGATTAAACAGATCAAAACATAAAATATATATATACATGAAAAAAAATTTATACTAAAATTTGACGAGAAAAATTTTATGCAAGAAAATTTTGTGTATGAATGCATGATGCAGTTTTATGAAAACTTTTGTATGCTCGAGAGTGAACGCCTCTGGTCAGTTCACCCAAAACAAAAGACATAGCGAGGGGACGCCTATGGGTCGGTCCCAAATCTAAAAGTTTCGATAAAACACATGCGACTAAATAGGGCCAGTCCTGTACCAACCATTACTTAGTCAAAAATCTGCGACAATGACATGTATATGTATGCTTAAAAATGATGAATGCATGAAAACAACTGTCAGTTCTAGGAAGACCGTAGTGACTACCCACTAATCACAGGTCATATTTGAGAGCCTACAGGTCGAAGCCTTGGCTCTGATACCATAACTGTAACACCCCATTTTGATAATGGAAATGTCACATGCAATTATGGCGTGTCATCAAAGCATACAAGGAAAAATGTCTAAACATTACTTGACCATAAAAGGAAAATACCGGAATCAAACATCGGTAGTCCAAAAGTAAAGCTCATCACACATAAACATGGTATAGTAAAAGAAAGGACTAAACACTGTCCAAAGCAAATGTATCATAAGAAAGGAAATGCATAAAGTAAAGAAGGCTAGATAGCTTCCAGTCCATATGCACGTACTCTTAGTGTCTACGAGCGTCCCTGAGTACCTGCCGTTTTGGGAACATAGAAAAGGAAAACGGCTGAGCAAATACGCTCAGTGCACGGATGTACAATAAAGCATGAATAGGATAAGCATATAACATATAACAGCGGAAGAAAACCAAGTCCCGAGTAACCTGGTTAAGTCTTAAATAAACTGGTTTTATAGTTTAAAAGTCTTATGTTAATCTTATAAGAACTGTTTGTCATATTTTACCATTAGCTAATATAGGTCTTGAAAATCCACCGTGCATGAATACTTGGAGGGGTGACCTCATCATGAAAATTAGAGGGGTTGCCACTAATTAATATACTGGTTTTTGGGTAGGAGGGATCAGCTCCTTGTGAAGGATGCAAGGCACACACCACATTCACCATGAAATCCTGACTAAAAACATGTAACTAGGATGCACCCACACGCCCCACATGATAAATATAATATAAATGGCCAAAAGTTAAAGGGACGCCACGAGCAATCACTCCGCCGTGGTGAAGTCATAACATCAGTGCCTCTAATGTTATGGTTATGGTACCTCCATAACTAGGTGAAACTGGTCATGCATGTATATGGCTTTAGGTAATCTTGATTAAACATAAGCAATCAAACACGTAACTTATACTACAGGAAAACAGTTGGCTGCATACGGGGAATCCTAATAAGGAAAGAATGTCCATACTGAAAGGACGGGAATCCGTACCTTATGTCCAGTGAACAAAGAAGATGAACTGAGAGGAATCCTACTTCCGAATCACTAGTGCTACATAAATACATACATGAATAAGTATCTGCTTACTAAATATGTAGCTGGTTTTGTATCATGTCTTAGCTTATTTTATGTGTTCTTACCATGTTTTACTGTTTTAAAGCCTTAAACCGTGTTTATCTTATATTCTGTTTAATCTGATTAAGTATTTCTTGTATTTCATGTGTTATTATCCTTATTGTGTTTCCAAAAATAGCAGGTTTCCTAAAATAGAAAGTTTCCAAAAATAGAAAGTTTCCAAAAATAGAAAGTTTCCAAAAATAGAAAGTTTCCAAAAATAGAAAGTTTTCAAAAATAAAAAGTTACCAAAAATAGAAAGTTTCCAAAAATAGAAAGTTTCCAAAAATAGAAAGTTTCCAAAAATAGATTTACTGCTTAAAATAGATAAGTTTCTAAAAATAGAAAGTTTCCATAAATAGATCAGCTGCCTTAATTAAATAAGTTTCCATAAATAGATTAGCTGCCTGAAATAAGTAAGTTTCTAAAAATAGAAGGTTTCCATAAATAGATTAGCTGCCTTATTTAATTAAGTTTCTAAAAAATAGAAAGTTTCTATAATTAGAAATAAGCTGGTTAAATAAGCTAAGTATATAAGCCTAAGTGTTTTCATGATTATTTTCTAAGTCATATGATATAATGTATAGTTTAATAATTATTTCATGTATTAAATTAAACTATAGGTTAAAATATTTAATTAAAGTATAACATATTTTTAATTAAATAAAGTTAAATAATTAGGTTAAAACATGTATTATTATATATTAATAATATAACCTAAGTCATGTTAATTAATTAATTATAGTCATGGTTTTTAAATAATTAATTAATTATAAGTCTAAAATATAAAATACTTAGGTTAATTAATTTCATGATTATTAATAATTAAATAACCTAAGTCATGTTATTAAATTAGTCATATTATTTATTAATTTAATCTTTAACATAAGATCATAAGCATAAAAAAAACATACACCATGAACCGGATCCAAACTAAAACAATGAACCGGACATGAAATCGACACCGTACCCCGAACCAACTCGGGGTACCCCGTGTCTTACTGCCGCCGTGGAACCCACACACACCAACCAAGACCGTATGGTCTTGGTGGTGGTCGGTTTGGCCAAACCGAAACCCCTTCGGGTTCGGTGCAGCCTGCGGCCAAAAACAAACACCCCTTAAAACATACTTTTGATTTTATTAAACCCCAAATCATGTTAGATCCATGTTTAATTATTAGGTTTTTGTAAAAACATAACATGTTCTTGATTTATTAAAAGATCAAATCAAAAGAAAAAGTTTAAAAAGGATTTACCGAATTTGTGGATCAAAAGGATGAAGAACAAACACGATCAACCACTAAAATTCCAAGATCCAAGATCACAAACCACCTCCTTGTGGTGGTTGTAGGGTGGCGGCACAAAAGAACAAGGAAGAGGATTTTAGGTTCTTTTTCTAAAACGTTCTGTGAATGAAAATGAGTAGTGAAAAATTATTAACCCCCCTTTAGTAAAATTTGACAAATGGGCTTGGCCCATTTGTCCTTGTAGCCGCGGGTAGGGGCCCCACTTGGGGTACCCGTACCTTTTTCCGTGTCTCGATGTTAAGTTATACGTTCGTGATTATTTGTGTTCGTGTTTTAAGTGTTCTCGTTACGTAAATACTGTGATCTAATATATTTAATTACGCTCGTAATAAATATATATACGTAATTAATAATAGTTCGTGTTTTAATTACGTTCATGATTTCATGATCGCATGTTCGTGATTAATTATCGTCAAATAATTATTACGTGCTCGTGCGTAGTAAATACTTTCGTGTTCTAACACGTACGTAATACGTAAAATCCTAACACGTAATCGTAATCATGCTATATTAGGAAAGTTTAAATCTAGTATGTACGATCTTAAGGGTACTATTCATGGTAAAAGCATGCGGGTTTTACAAGGTGTGTGTTGTGTGCCAATATGTATAAAACAATGTTTGGATTAGCGATCATTTTTGGTTGAGAATATTGAAAAATAAAGACGGATTATGCTAAAAGTTATACTACGACGATAAAAACGCAAAATCGTAAAACTCGACGAAAATCGAAAGTATTCTAAAAATCACAAATTTTTTTATCTAAGTTAAGAAAAATGTGAATAAAGCAAAAATAAAAACCAAAATTTCCAAAACTTTTTTAATTAATTTATATTAATTTTTAAAGTTTAAATAAAAACCAAAAAATAATAAAATTAAATAAAAGTCAAATTGAAAATTTTAATTTATGTAAACCTAATTTATATTAGTTAAAGTCTAAAAATCATTTTTCTAAAATTTAAACTACTGTTCACTATTTTTAAATAAATTTCTAAAAATCAAACTTTAAAATAATTCTAATAAATAAATAAATAAAGATAAAAATTGGTTTTAATTCTAAAAAATCCTAAATTGAAAAAGAAATTGAGGAAAAATGGAAACTCGCAAAAATCTACACACAATAAGTTGTTAGCAACTTATCTATGTTCGAAGTTAATTAAAATAAGCAAAACAATCAACCCCTTAAATATCTAATAGTGGAAAGTGGTGACATAGAAAAGTCACTTGGATCACTGGTAAGGCCCCTTAATCCTGAGCTGCAGGTCGGAGGTTCGAGTCCAGGCCAAGTCGAGCTTTTTGCCAAATTTCTTTTTTATTATAAACTTGCTAAACAGTAACTTAATAAGACAAAAACACCAACTCAATTCTAAATTACACGAATATGGCTCAGATTAGGTGCTCAAATTCTAATAGACCTCAACTTGTTCTCTTTACTTTAGCTTATGCAATTTTGGGGGATTTGTGGAGCCCGAGATAGGAGAGTGGATGTTGCTTGGGCACAAACGGCACCCCCAATAGCAGTTTGCTATTGGGGAGTCAACTAAACAAACTCAAACACAAAAACAAGCACTGAAAATCACCAAATCAACACAACTAATGCCTCAAATCAGTCCAACAGCCAGATGCATACATAAACTACATATTCTATTATAACTGGCAAGAAAGTGGGATTTAACCAACTAGAACATGTGACAAAGCTTACAAAAATGCTAAACCAAAGTAAACACATGCCTAAATCACTTATGGACTAACTGCTCTATGAAATTTAAACCATCAATCACAAGAAACAAACAATCTATCCTACTGTTTTCTTAGCGGACAGAAAAGTGATAAGTTTGCTGAATTTTTTTGCACAATTTGAGTTTTATACTATCCTATTTTGCAAATAAGCTCACCAAATTAGGGACTAATCTATAGAAACCCTAAACTACTATCAAACCCAACTGCTACCAAGAATCAAGCCACAAGATCTTACAAATTAAACCTACAGCCTATGTTATCTATATTTGGCAGATTTAGCATTAACCGTGAACTACCAGTAGAAAGGCTAGACACACCTTTCACCATTTCATTTTCATATCAGTAATATTAGAAATCCTTAGAAAGGATCATGTTATTCATTAAGTTAAGTGTTTCTTCTTGTTCTTGGTGTTTGTATTCCGCACAAATACTTTGTCTCCATTAGAGTCTCTCTGTGAATAAACTTGTGATTAAAGAAGTTGTTCACAATCCTTAACAGGATGAAAGATCTATATCTAAAGGACCCAACAAGTGGTATCAGAGCCTAGGAGAGTCTCTGTACAATAAGAACCATTTTTTTTGTTTCGAACATCATCATTGAACAAGTTCTACTGAAACTAGACCCCAAACCACCACTCCTACACAACAAACACAACAAATTGTTGCTACTGTCTCCAACATAAATGGAAAATTCTCACACCTAAAGAAAGAAGAGTATGAAAGCCGGGCTATGAAAATAGAGTGCTGGATCACCAACACTGATCTAGCATTATGGAAGATTGTTCAAAATGGTAACAGCAAGAAAAGTACTAGTAGAGATAAGAATGGTAATATCACCATTCTAGATCCTAAAACACATGAAGAAATCATAGTTGTACAAAAGGAAATCAAAGTAAAAACCATTTTGCTTCAATCTCTTCCTGATGATCATATGGGTGATTTCTATCACTTGGATGCTGTTAGGGAAATATGGAATGCCATCAAAGCAAGGTTTAGATGGAATGAAGAATCCAACAAGATGATAAGATCAATGCTTGTTAGAATTCAAGATCTTTGAATCAGAAGGACTTCATCAAGGGTATGATAGGTTTCAGAAGATTCTTAGCCAATTGAATCAACTCAAGTCTAAACCAGACAATGAAAACATCAATGCTAGGTTTCTTAGAGCTTTGCCTCACTCCTGGAACCAGGTAGTCATCTCTCTCAAAGCAAAAGGAGGACTTGAGTACCTTTCTTTTGATGATCTATTTTACAAACTCGAAACCTTTGAGTCTGATGTAAGAGGGTACCAAAGTGGATCTTACTCCACTCCTGCTAATTCTGCTTTTGTGAGTTCCATGGCTTCCAGTACAATGACATATGCCAGTAGCCCAAGTTATGCCATGTCCTCTCAACATACTCCTACTCCTGAACCAAAGGTCAAGACCAGTAGTATGGTTGAATCTGTCCTTCATTTGAACCATAACAGCATATAGCATTTGATGATTTCAAACAGGTGGAGAAGCTTGATTTGGATGAGATGGAACTTAAGTGGCAGATGGCTATGCTCACTCTCCGAGTTCACAAGTTTGGAAAAGAAGGCTGGTAGAAAGTTCAGTTACAACCCAAAGGAGCCAGCTAGGTTTGATAGGAGTAAAGTCAAATGCTACAACTGTCATCAGCAAGGATATTTTGCTAGAGAACGCTCTAGTAGAAATGACCAGGAGAATAATAGGTACTCAGCCTTCAAAGTTTAAGAGCTTCAGGAGGAGAAGAAAGCCTTGGTATCATGTGATACCATGATTAATTGGAATGAACATGAGACTCCAACTCTAGCGACGGTAGAATCTGGTACTGATGTGTTTGCTATGATTGCTGGTCACATCTCCGAGGCAGAGGAAGCAAAGGAATTTGCATTAATGGGAATCTATCCTCAGGTACAAAACTGTCCTCTTGGCTGTGATGATAAATATTCTGACCTTGTGAAACAATGTGATGACCTTAATACTCAAAATGATAAATATTTTCTAGATGTTCAAGCATACAAAAGTTTACTTAAAACATTAGAACAACAAAAGAAGTGGTTGCAAAATGCTCAACTAGAATATGAGGATAAAATAAGAGTATTGAGTATTGATTTAGAAAACACATCTAATTTGCTTAAATACACTGAAAAACTTAATGCAGAAAGTATCAAAGAAAAACAAGAAATGCAGGTTAGATTAGATGCTACTTTAATGAAGTTTGATAAATGGCAAAATGCACCCACAAATCTGTCTAAACTTATTAATAGTAGCATGTCTGGAAGAACAAAAAGGGGTTAGGTTTTGACAACTACATTGGACCAGATGATGTTTTTTACTTATCTTTATCTAGTGTCTTTGATCATGACAAGGAGGAGTAAGGAAAACCTAGCTACAATAGGTTTAAACCAGCTGCAACAATGCATGTTGTTCCTCCACCTCTTACAAGAACCTTTATGCCCATACCTATCCAAAAAGACGTAGATGAATCACAGATGCATGAGTCCCCTAAAAGTACTACTAACGCTAATAACTTTGTCTCTTGTATTTTGTGTGATCACAAGGATGTATTTTGTAGTTTAATCTTATTTTAATATCTTTTATTAAAGTAATATTTTTAATTTTATAAAATTTGTTTTTTATTAATATGTAAGTTTAATCATTGAAAAGAGAAAAAATATTCCTTCCGTCCAACATTAAATGTCCACTTTGACTTTTCTAATCTTTATTATCAACTTTGACCATTAATATTTTTATATACATTATATAATAATTGGTGTAAATTATATGAATGAATTGTTGATCCCTTTGGTTGGATCTATATTCTGTTAAGAATTAGTATAATAGTTTGTAATCAAACTAAAACACTTTGAGCACTCTTACTAACACTAAATAAGTTATGCGTAATCTAACTTATAAAGCACAGAAGAACATAATTACTTTTAACTATTCGATTCTCTTATTAATCGACTTGTATGAGGTACATGAAAGACATTGTACCTATGTTCCTTTTATAGAGTAAGGAACCCTAGAAACTTTAGAATATTGTATAAAGATAATTATATCACAGACGATATATTATCAATATTCTAACTATTTAGGTATATCACATAAGATATACTCTAACTATAACTATGACATATCTTATACAAAGATATATTCGTCCTAATCATCATAGTAGTACTTACTTTATAAGTAGCAGTACTTACTATGTACCGCGTTAACACTAACGGTACTTACATAACACTAACAGTACTTGGAATATACTAACCGTACTTGACACTTAACAAATAATTCCCAAAATTATGTTTCAAATGTATTTTTCATTGATATAAGTTTCATCAAATTTTATAAACACAAGAAAAAAGTTATTTATAGTCAAAATTGAAAAAAAAAACATTTTAAAAGTTAAATATGTGTTAGGTCAATTTAGTACCTAATGACCTCCCTAAAGGATTTGAATAACAATCAGCCTAAGTGAATTATTAACCTTGAACATAACAAGGTCACTGAGTGAACAGTCACTCAGTGAGTTGCCTTCGAGTTCCTAGACTGAGTCTAAAAGGAAGACTCAAGCATTCAGAGAGGCAAAGCTCAACGAATGTCTTCTATGACGAAGAAGAAGGTGATGGGTTCAGTGAGTTGTGGCAATAGACTCACTGAACCCCATACGATCTCCCTGAAGAAAACAAGCATTCTCTAAGACTGAAGAAAAGACGGGATAAGTTGAATTGTGACAAGATGAAGTACATCACACAATTAGCGTGACTTACCCTTTTGGGATAGATGGGGTACTGACATGTGTAAAGGAATTACGTCTTACTACTTAGAATAGGTTAAGACAAGATACTACACTGTACCAATAAGACAAGAATTGCACATGGGCAATTATTGTCTTCTACTCACTTTCCTTCTATAAATAGGATGCTTGTAAAGGAGAGAAAACCAAGTTTTATGCACTAAATGCTTAGACATTCACAAACAAGTTTTCTCTCCTCCACACACGATCTCACACTTGAGTTCTAAACTCATGTTGATAGAATCGTCAAGCTTAACAATCGTTAGGATTGGACTAGCTTGTTAGTGAGGAGATCACAAAACCACACATTGTCTATTCAATTCCTATTGTAGCTTCGTATACAATAGGGTATAATTCTTTAATAAAGCTACGAGTTAAACGTTGAAAACATTGTGTTATTTACTTACTTGTATTAAGTTTATTGCATTACTTAATGATAGGTGTGTAAACACCCATCCTTTTACCACTTAATTATAATAATAACCAGGCCAAAACGTGTATTTTATGTCGTAAATGTCGGAATTATGCGTGGTTTGTGTTTTTGTTGTGATTTAGGACGAAAATCTGAAAAGGGGAGAAAACACGGGCTTTCACGGGCTTTTATCGAAGAAAAAGACAAAAGACGAAGTCAAGAAATCAAGAGTGCAAAAAGAACGGAAGTCCAAGACCAATTCTGAAGATTTATCGAAGAAAAAGTCAAAAGACGGAAGTTTACTAAAAGCCGAAGAACTCAAGTCTAATTTATTGAAGAAATTACAAGACGAGAGTAGAAATCCCGAGACAAAGTCGTTAAAGTCAAAAATTAAGAAGATTAAGGACTTAATGACAATTAAAGAAAGAAGAAATAGGGGAGGAAGCTTCCTCTAAGCACCTCCCTAATCCTCCTATAAATAGGCCTTAGTTCATTTCATTTCATTTTGTTGGCTAGAGAGACACTAGTTCTTCCAGCTTTAAATTTGTGCACATTTAAATTTCATGTCAATTTAAATACTTGTCTCGCACCTTATATTCATTTAATTTCAAGTAAGTTTTCTTTTATTGTTATTGAATCTTTACTTTTATTGTTTGATCTCCTATCTACCTTTCTTGTTTGATCTTAATCTTTATGTTTATTGTTCATGTTCATGTTCTTAAGTTTTTATTAAATTGATTAAGTGGGTTTTGATTATTGTGGTTATTATTGTTAGTTTTATAGATTTGGTTTGATTAGTATTCATTAGTTGATCATTTTTGGTTAGTCTTATTTAATCTTTTGGTTTGATTTGATTGATCTAGATTAGATTCGTGTCATTTTTGTTTCTCCTTGTTCTTCGTTGTTACTGTTCTTTCCAGGTTATTCCGAAACGGGACAAGCCCAGATTATTCCGAATGAAGATGTGTTATGATTGTTCCGAACCAAGCTAATATTCCGGATAAGTGACATATTCCGTATCAGTTTGTTATTCCGAATCAGAGCAACATTCCGAACCATTGGAATATTCTGGATCAGTGGAATATTCCGGATCAGCAGTTTATTCGGAACATTCTGGATCGGCAGTTTATTTGGAACATTCTGGATCAAGGAATTCATTCGGAACATTCCGAACTAAGGGTTGAGGATACATTCCGAAGCAAGGGTCTTCATTCGGAACATCAAATATTCCGGATCAGTGGCTGTTCATTCGGAATACAAAATATTCTGGATCAGTGGCTGTTCATTCGGAATATTCCGAACGAAGGGTTTGAGGATTTATTCCGAATAAGCAGAATATTCCGAGTCATGGAAAACATTCCGAATCAAGGTGTATTCCGAATGAAGGGATATTCCGGATGAGCTTATTATTCCGAACGAAGCTTTGTTATTCCAGATAAAGGGTTTTGTCAAGTTATTCCGAACGAAGAAGAATTATTCCGGGTGAAGGTGACATTCCGAACGAGTAATTATTCCAAGTGAGGTATTTTTAGTTTTAGTTTATTTTAAGTTTTAAACTTTATTTTTCCCGCATTTTTACTTAGTAGCACTTTTAATTTACTTGCATTTAATTTTAGTTTGCCTTATTTACTTTTAAGTTTGCCTTTTTATTTCTCGTCATTAATTTCCCGTCAAGTTTTTATCTTTCAGTATTTCTTTTTACCGTCTTTATTTTATTTTTATTGTTTCAAGTCTTTATTTTTAATTAGTGTAGACAACGACAACCATTCTATTTCTTTTCCACCAAGAACAACTGAGTCGCACTTAAACCAGTTATCAATTCGATTAGACTTGGAACAACGAACTTTAATTTGTATACTAGGCAAAAGCCTTGTATCAAATGGCGCCGCTGCCGGCTCTTTTCGTGAAGATTAACGGTTTTTTGTGAGAGACGCGTTGGCTTTTGGGATCCGTTCACTCGTGAACGTTATTTTTCGTGTCCAAAATTTTCAAAAATCCCAAAAACATTTGAAAAATCATAAAAAGCATTTCTTTTTCAAAGTTTTGCACCAAAATATTCTTCTTGCTTATATGTTTTTCTTTATGGATTCTTATGTCCATTGCGTCGGGTGTGGGAGACGATTATACGGGAACGACTCATGTCAATGGTGTACATGTGAGCGGTGCGGAAACGATATCGATAATACCCAATTCAGATTTTGCCCTTTGTGCAACTCGACTAATTCGTCCTTTTCTAATCCACCTCCTATTCCCCCTTGCATCTATTGTGGAAGCGATTATCATTGGCATGTTTTGTGTCCGGTTCGATACCCGTATGATCACGGGCAAGAACTGGGTTACAATTATGACAATGGAAATAGCTATCCACAAAACTCACCGGGTTTTTCTCCATACCCGTGGTGCTATATTTGTGGGGGGCCTCACGATGCTTCTTCTTGTGATCCCTTGAAGGTCTTTGAGAAAGTTCTGTGCTATCATCCCAGTGTGTATAACTTTGAGCCCCCACATCATACCCTCAATCATCAATCCTCTCAGCAAATTAGTCTTGACCAACAACTCACTTCTTTGAACCATGTTATAGAAAGTTTAGCTCAAATCCGAGCTGACTTGCATCAGGAAAGGCAACCTTTGCTTGATGGTGATGAAATCTTGAAATCCACCAACACCTTTTTGAGCCAATTTGGTCGTTTTCCCTTCTTTTCTACACCAAAATGTTTAATTACAGTGTGGGATAGAATTGGTTTAATTGAACATACTCGGGGAGATGAACAACAAAAATTGCTTCATGAGCTTCTTAAAGATGTGGAGGTTATCAAGGAAGAGTTAGCCGACTATGTCACTCCTAATTGGAATGGTCCCATCTATTATGATGATGATGACGACGATGATGTCTACGCTCTCGACCCATCTACTGAAGTTGCTACTCCTACTCTCGATATTCCTAATGCGTCTAAGGATGATGATTCATTGAGTGAGATTACTGATTTTGGTCTCGATAAATTCTTTGATGATGAGGTGTGTAACATACCGACTACTATGGAGCTTGAGGATGACGTTGCTCTTACAGAGAAGGTCGATCCCGATGATACCGATTTTTCTCCGCGCTATGAGAATTTCACTTTTGAATCTCAATCTCCACCGGGAGATGCGGGCGATGACGATTTATTCTCTCCGGCTTACGAGAAGTTCACCGATGAACTTGCTCTTGAAGATGAGGTGGAAGACGTGATTCTCCGCGACAGATTACGGAAAGTGCATCTTCTTATTGCTCAAATCGAAGAGTTGATTTCTCCTCCTCTTTCCTAGTCTTTACCTCCATCTATTCCTCCCGTTGAAGATAATGACCCATTGCTAGAAGAAATCGACATTCACTCAATACCTCCGGGTATTGAGGGTGATGACACGGAGGGGATATCCTTTTGCTTCTTGATGCTATTGTCCCAAGTCCCCCTCCCGAGCACCTTTCATCCTCCCCTTTAGCCACTATTACGGAGGATGAGTGCTTTGACCCGGGAGGTGACATTGATTATATTATCATTGATAACCTTACGGCTTTGCCGCAGTCTGAACATCCATTGTCTTTGGGGGATGACAATGTGCTTACCTTACCCACCCCATCTCCCGTGGCTCACGACTTCACATACTTTTCGTATGTTGAAAGGACTTTTCTCCCATTAAAGACTTATCCTCCCGCCTCCCCTTTGTTGATGTCAACCGGGAACGAGGACAAGGTCTTTGATCCCGGTATTACATTCGAGGCTTCCCCATGGACCATTTAATTCGGGACGAGTCAGGCTCGTGACTCGGTTAATATAAACAAGCGCTTTTTGGGAGGCAACCCAATTATCTATCTATCTTTACTTGTTTTCACCATAAGTGTAGGGGGAGCCCCGTTGGTGTTTCTTGTTTTCTTTCTTATCATGTGCAGGGATTAGAGCTTCAAAGACACACTCTTGATGATTTTTGACGACCCGTGATTCCGTGTTCCCGTCTTCCCGGTTCTATCCTAAACTCTTTTGATTCCTATTTTATATTTTTCAATATTAAAATAGGAATCACTTTAGTTGTCCTTTCCTTAGCAAGATTTAAACAACGTGCACAATGTCCTAAGTGTAGGGGAGTTTACTCCCACATGCTTAAACATTGAGGACAATGTTTATATCAAGTGTAGGGGGGACTTCTATCGAAGTTAAGTGGCCTTTTCCTTGTATTTGTCCTCATTTTAACCGGAAAATCAATTTTTCGACATTTTTCAAAATTTTTGATCTATTTTGGCCTATTAGTTTTTACCTATGTATAGTTATTTTATTTCTTTGCTAGAATAAATTTTAATAAAGTGGTTTTAATTTTCAAACGTTGTGAATCTTTTGACTCAACCCGAGTTTACTTATCTAATTTTACTCTAGCTAGTATCCTTAACGTGTTTAAGTCAAGTTTTGCTAGGCTTTTATATAGGGAGCTATAAAACGCGAAAGTCTTAACTCTCACGGGTTAAGAACAAGAACTTTTCGCAAGTTCCTATAATTTATCCTAGAGATTCGTTTATCAAGGGAACTTTAAAATGCGATTTCTAAACTTGAAAAAGTCTAAGAGTTTGCAAGATCCTATAGATGACTCGAAAACCCAAAACTTTGATTTAATAGGCTAAGCATCCACGAGTTTCATTCTTTGAGATTTTAAACTATGGAGAACGAGAGATGATAGAGTCAATTATAAGTTTGGTATTCTTTCGTGAATTTATGTGAGTTAATTATAAGCCTATTCTCCCATCGCTTGCTAATAAATTTATCTGCAATAAATAAGGTTGTACGATTTGAAAAGTTACTTAGCTTCTAGCCCAAGATCGTTTAAAAGTTGCTCGGTATGGATTAGAGTTCATAGCCAAGGCATAACTTATTGAAGCGGGATGCGAAGATTGGCGAGTCCGAAAAGGACCTAACAAGGCATGAGGGCTACATTTTGTTGCTAAAGATCCCAAGTGATGTGAAGAATCATTTATCAAAGATCAATATGAAGGATCGAGACACACGACGAAAAGCAAATACTCCCATAAAGATCATGGAGAAGTCTATCCGAAAAGACCCTAGAAAGGTACGAGGATAAATAGATCCAAGTCCAAAAAGGAGGTGGATCGTTGTATATCAAAATCCCAAATAAAGATTGGAGAAAAATGAAGAAGTCGTGGTCCAAGTATGAAGAATCTCTCAAAACTTCAAGTGAAGAAATTCCTGTTATGAAGAGAAGACCATAATTTCAAGAATGTCTCTCAAGATTTAAAGTATGAAGTCGCTGCCAAATATCGGTCCGAGAAAGGTCTCAAATCGCGAAGCGAGTTATGCCAAGATATGAACTTTATGAGGTCCCGAGAAGCAGTTTAAAGGATTTTGTCCTTTAGCTAACTATTGATCAAATCGTCCCACTTTATTTTCAGCCTAAATAACTATCGAAATAAGTCAACAATGCATCCTCGTGATTATTCAAGACAACAATAAAATATAAGAGATACACCTAGGAATAAGGGAGTCTAAGTGAATAATTGGCCCACGTGAGTTCATGTTAGTTTGCTAACTTATAATAACAATGATCTCGTTTTTAAGCTTGGTTTGGAGAATGTGAAAACTTGAGGATGATGATTATTCATGACATTTCCAAAACCCTAAGGTATGTTTTTTATTTCTTTACTTTGAATGTTTATAATTTTCTATCTCTTTAATAAAGGCCAATGTGGATTGACTATGATGGAAAATGTAAAACGTGCTTTGTAACTAATACATTGCATGAGGACATTGCAATGGTCAAGTGTAGGGGATTTGATAGGTGTGTAAACACCCATCCTTTTACCACTTAATTACAATAATAACCAGGCCAAAACGTGTATTTTATGTCGTAAATGTCGGAATTATGCGTGGTTTGTGTTTTTGTTGTGATTTAGGACGAAAATCTGAAAAGGGGAGAAAACACGGGCTTTCACGGGCTTTTATCGAAGAAAAAGACAAAAGACGAAGTCAAGAAATCAAGAGTGCAAAAAGAACGGAAGTCCAAGACCAATTCTGAAGATTTATCGAAGAAAAAGTCAAAAGACGGAAGTTTACTAAAAGCCGAAGAACTCAAGTCTAATTTATTGAAGAAATTACAAGACGAGAGTAGAAATCCCGAGACAAAGTCGTTAAAGTCAAAAATTAAGAAGATTAAGGACTTAGTGACAATTAAAGAAAGAAGAAAGAGGGGAGGAAGCTTCCTCTAAGCACCTCCCTAATCATCCTATAAATAGGCCTTAGTTCATTTCATTTCATTTTGTTGGCTAGAGTGACACTAGTTCTTCCATCTTTAAATTTGTGCACATTTAATTTTCATGTCAATTTAAATACTTGTCTCGCACCTTAAATTCATTTAATTTCAAGAAATTTTTTTATTGTTATTGAATCTTTACTTTTATTGTTTGATCTCCTATCTACCTTTCTTGTTTGATCTTAATCTTTATGTTTATTGTTCATGTTCATGTTCATGTTCATGTTCATGTTCTTAAGTTTTTATTAAATTGATTAAGTGGGTTTTGATTATTGTGGTTATTATTGTTAGTTTTATTGATTTGGTTTGATTAGTATTCATTAGTTGATCATTTTTGGTTAGTCTTATTTAATCTTTTGGTTTGATTTGATTGATCTAGATTAGATTCGTGTCATTTTTGTTTCTCCTTGTTCTTCGCTGTTACTGTTCTTTCCAGGTTATTCCGAATCAAGGACAAGCCCACATTATTCCGAATGAAGGTGTGTTGTGATTGTTCCGAACCAAGCTAATATTCCGGATAAGTGACATATTCCGGATCAGTTTGTTATTCCGAATCAGAGCAACATTCTGAACCAGTGGAATATTCCAGATCAGTGGAATATTCAGGATCAGCAGTTTATTCGGAACATTCCGGATCAGCAGTTTATTCGGAACATTCCGGATCAAGGAATTCATTCGGAACATTCCGAACGAAGGGTTGAGGATACATTCCAAATCAAGGGTCTTCATTCGGAACATCAAATATTCCGGATCAGTGGCTGTTCATTCGGAATACAAAATATTCCGGATCAGTGGCTGTTCATTCGGAATATTCCGAACGAAGGGTTTGAGGATTTATTCCGAATAAGCAGAATATTCCGAGTCATGGAAAATATTCCGAATCAAGGGTGTATTCCGAATGAAGGGATATTCCGGATGAGCTTATTATTCCGAACGAAGCTTTGTTATTCCGGATAAAGGGTTTTGTCAAGTTATTCCGAACGAAGAAGAATTATTCCGGGCGAAGGTGACATTCCGAACGAGTAATTATTCCAAGTGAGGTATTTTTAGTTTTAGTTTATTTTAAGTTTTTAACTTTATTTTTCCCGCCTTTTTACTTAGTCTCACTTTTAATTTACTTGCATTTAATTTTAGTTTGCCTTATTTACTTTTAAGTTTGCCTTTTTATTTCTCGTCATTAATTTCCCGTCAAGTTTTTATCTTTCAGTATTTCTTTTTACCGTCTTTATTTTATTTTTATTGTTTCAAGTCTTTATTTTTAATTAGTGTAGACAACGACAACCATTCTATTTCTTTTCCACCAAGAACAACTGAGTCGCACTTAAACCAGTTATCAATTCGATTAGACTTGGAACAACGAACTTTAATTTTTATACTAGGCAAAAGCCTTGTATCACTTAACCTTGGGTTAGGACTATACTTAGTTTAATTAAGTATAGTACTAATTACAAGGGACCTACAAGTGGTATCAGAGCGGTAGGATTATAAAACTTTTAACCACCGTCTCAAAGTTTTTAAAACCTTGATCCATTATGACTGAAAGTAATGTACCTCAACTTGTTAACAAGAAAGGAGCGAGTTACTCTATTAACGCTCCTAAGTTAGAAGTTGAAAGATTTAACAAATGGAAGAAAAGAATGCTATTTTATTTGATGGGAATGGAACCTTATTACATAACTTGTATTAAGGGTGGTCCATTCAAACCAAAAACAGCAACTGGTGATGACAAACCTAAAAACCAATGGTCTTACGATGAAAGGAGAGTGGTCAATCAAGACCAACGTCTCAAAAGCATCATAATATCTTGTCTTCCTGACGATATTATGGAGGCTGTCATCGAGTGTGAGACGTCCAAAGAGACTTGAACAGATCTTGTTCATAGTTTCGAAGGACCATCTGACACAAAGGAAAATAGGATTATGGACCTGAAGTTAGAATATAACACTTTCAGGGCCAAAACATCTGAGACACTTCCTCAGACTTACACTAGGTATAAAACCTTGCTCAATGAGCTAACGAATGACGGGGTGAAACTGTCTAAGCATGAAATCAATGTTGGTTTTGTGAACAGTCTCCCTGAAAAATGGCTTGGTTTTTCTCAAGGACTGAGAAATGCTAATCACATACAGACTCAGGATCTTGCAGATATTTATAGGAGATTCATCTATGAAGATAATCTGATAAATAGAAGATATCCAGAGTCTAAGAAGGCCTTAATAACAGACACCTCAGCCAAACCCACTCAAATTGATAATGGCCCCATTTCAAATTCTTTTTACTCAAATGCAAATGTTCAAAATTTTCAGGAAACCTCAGATGATGAGGTGGATGAAAGATCTAGTACTTAATACATAAGAGATTTGAACAGGGAATATCATGAAAGGGCCATGTTGGAAAATACCAAACGTTATATCAAAAGAACTAGATTTGCTGGTAACCAATCCACTGAGGGAGTGGATTGCTATCGATGTGGTAAAACTAGGCATTATGCTAAATATTGTCTTTCAAAAACACCTTTGCCCTCTTATAAAAATCAAAGTTTTTCATCAGGGAATGACAATTTTCAACCCAAGTTTACACCAAAACTAATTCAGGCTTCTCCAATTAATCAAAGTTTTAAAAATAGTAAGAAAATTGAGAAAGACTATAGGTCTGAGTATAAAAAGGTAAAAGCTAAACTTGAACTCTTGGAAGTTGAACCTACTATTGCTCAGACTCAAAAGCCTGCTCAAAACAAAGCCAAAGGTCTTGTAGCTGAAACTTTTGATTGGGATGATGAAGATTTGTCCTCAGAAGAGGAGGAAGTCAGGTATCAAGTGTTAATGGCTCTAGCTGATGATGAATTATTAGTTGGAAAGAATCATGCACGAAATGAAGAATGGGTTGACATCACCATGAGAAAGGTAAACATGCTTCTCTCTATGGATGAAGAATCTGACTGGCAAAAGTTCCTTAAGTATATTAACATTGACCTATCATTTGTTGAAGAGCAGAGATTGAATCTTTTGTCAAAATATAATAAACTTGTTTTTGAATTGAACAAATGTAGAGATGATTTACTAGTTCTAAAACAAGCTAAACTTAAAGCAGTAAGCTGTCAACTTCAGAACACTGAACTCACTAAAATCAATCATGCTCTTCAAGAACAACTTAAGGAAGAAAAACGAATCAATGAGAAATGGAGAAATAGCTATACCTTAGCTTCTCAGTGTATAAACAGTCAAATACCTACCCAAGAGAAGAAAATTCTTGGGGCACGTCAACTCACTGAAAAGGCACCAACTAAGGAAATGAGTGAAAAGGCATTTCTCCCTGCTTTAGTTGGGTTTGATCATGAAATGATTCCTAAGTCAAAAGACTGGGTTGAGAGATCAAATCCTAAGAGTGTTTTGCCTAATTTTAACACTGGAAAAATATTAATTCCTGAATCTCAGGCTATTAATGAAAAACTTGGTTTGAATGAAGAGACTGATAAAATCAGTAACACTGAAACATCTGGTGTTGTTGAAAACATTCAGACTCCTCTACCTCCTTTGAAAAACCTTCAAGGAGCAAGTCCATGTTCTGAACTAATTCCATTGTCTTATCAATAACACTCACCTAGAGGAAGAGCTGGGTTAGGTTGTATTGAACAAACAAAGCCTGACTCGAAAATGATACCAGATCACACTGAGTCAGGAACTGTCACTGAAAAGACAACCAAACCTATATCTCCCTCAGGGACACCAAAACACTCAGCCAACTCTACTCCTATTATAAATCAAGAGGAGTTAGGTAGATTGTTCCAACTTTTCATGGAAGAAAAGCTGAACTCAGCCTCTAAAACTTATGGTGAAACATCTGTGTCCTCACAGCCTGAATCATCAACAAGTAACAAAACTGAACCTGAGTCTTCTAAGAAAGTTAAAACAAAGAAACCTACCTGTGAGTTATGTAACTATACAAATCACACCATTGACGACTGCTATAGAGTTCTCTATTGCATGAAATGTAAAAGCGAAGATCACAGGACAGCAGATCATGAGATGCACGTTGCTTCTATTAAAAATGCTAAAAGATACAATGCTCAGCCTTACAACTATGGGCCCACCTCAGAACAAACCAGAAAATCCAAGGCTAAGCCTTACCCACCTTGTACACATTGTGGGATTCCCGATCACATACCTGATGATTGTGTATATTATCCTGAGTGTGAGATTTATGGAAGCAATGATCACACTACCTCAGGACACAATAGAATCATCATGGTCAGAAGAGGCATGATAGCTGAGTCATCTCAAAGTACTGAATCCTCAATCGGACTAAGCTGCAAAACATGTGGAAGCAATGTTCATTCTACCTCAGACCACGCTGAGTTTGAGTACTTCAAACGAGGTTAAAGACGTCAGGCTCTTCGAGCCAAAGGGCCTACTAAAAAGTGGGCTCACAAGAGAAACTAATCCACCTCGTTATTTGTGTAGAAACACTTCAAGGAGCCTGTCTGGTACTTAGACAGTGGGTGTTCAAGAAGTATGACAGGGGTCAAAAGTTATCTGCACAAATACGTGGAGCAACCAGGTCCTAAGGTAGTATTTGGTGATAATTCATCTTGTGTTACTGAGGGATATGGTTCAATTAAATGTGGTGGAATAGTTTTCTCAAAAGTGGCGTTTGTAAACGGTCTGAAGTACAATCTCATCAGTATCAGCCAACTGTGTGATGCTAAGTACATCGTTCAGTTTGATGATAAACAAGGTACAATCTTCAATGCTAACAAAGAAATTGTGTTGACTGCTCCAAGAAGAAATGATGTATATGTCCTAGACATATCATCTGTAACAAACTCAGGAGCATGCTTCTTTGCTAAAGCCTCAGACTTTGTCAATTGGCTTTGGCATAAGAGACTGTCACATCTAAAATTCAAAGATATGAACAAACTTGCAAAATAAAACCAAGTTCTTGGCTTACCTTCTCTTGTGTATACAAAAGACAAACCTTGTTCAACCTGTGAAAAAGGTAAACACAAGAGAGCTTCTTTTAAGCCAAAACAAAACTTTTCTATCAAGAAGTGTCTTCATCTTCTTCATATGGACTTGTTTGGACCAGTCAGTCCAATGTCTATAAATCATGAGAAATCCACTCTTGTGATTGTTGATGAATACTCTAGATATACTTGGGTATACTTCCTGAAAAAGCAGAGTCAAGCTCCTGAATTCATAATGTCTTTTATCAGACAAGTAAACAATCAAAGTGATACTAAAGTTAAACAAATACGAACTGATAATGGAACAGAATTCAGGAACCAAGAGCTTGAGAGTTTTTGTGATGAGAAAGGAATTTCTCAGAACTTCTCTTCTCCTTACACACCTGAACAAAATGGTGTGGCTGAAAGGAAGAATATAACTCTCATTGAAGCTGCTCGAACCATGCTTAATGGATCCAATCTTTCAAAACACTTCTGGACTGAGGCTGTAAAAATAGCTTGCTATACTCAGAACATATGTATCATTGTCAAAAGACATGATAAGACTCCTTATGAAATATTCAGGGAAAGGATTCCAGATATCAGCTACTTTCATGTGTTTGGTTGTCTTGTGTTCATTCACAATCAAAAGGACCATCTTGGTAAATTTGATGCCAAAGCTGATGATGGATACTTTCTTGGATACTCTTTTGTCTCCAAAGCCTTCAGGGTCTTTAACACAAGGAGACAACAGATTGAGGAGTCATTTCATGTCACCTTTGATGAAAGTATGGATGCCATTAACTTCACAAACCAATCAATGGAAGAAACAGGGATGAATGACTCATCAATATATCCTCCTGATGAGTATGAACATTGTCTCTCAAAACAGTATCAAACTGATGCTGATATTTTCTTCCATATATCATCTCATAATAGGTCAATTAATAATTTAATCACACCTCAACATGTCCCTGAAGTTATCACTTCTCAAGCTAATGAATCAAACGATTCACCCATCTATGAGAACACTGAAGGGACAAGTGATGAAAATATTGAATCCCCTATTACTGAAAATCCTTCAGAAGGAGGTGATGTCCAAGTACAATGTACTGAATCTCTGGTCCCTGATAGTCACCAACCATAAACAAGCTCTAATCCAAGTCCTCAGGACAGATGGTCAAGACAACAACACATAGAGCTTGTAAACATAATTGGTGATGTATCTGAGGGGATGCTCACACGCAGTCAGGCTGCTAAACTCTCTGCTGCCTCAGCCCATGAATGTCTGTTTGCAGATTTTCTCTTTGAAATTGAACCAAAGAAGGTTTTAGAGGCCCTGACACATCCAGGGTGGGTTGAGGCCATGCAAGAAGAGCTCAACCAATTCCTCAAGAACAAAGTGTGGAAACTAGTTCCTCTCCCTAAAGGGAAATCAACTCTTGGTACAAAATGGGTATTTAAAAACAAGACTGATGAAGATGGAATTGTCATCAAAAATAAAGCTAGGCTGGTTGTTCAGGGGTGTAGTCAACTTGAAGGGATCGAATATGAGGAAACCTTCGCCCCTGTAGCAAGAATGGAAGCCATCAGGATCTTCCTTGCCTATGCTACCTACATGAACTTCAAAGTTTTCCAAATGGATGTAAAAAGTGCCTTCCTAAATGGAAAGATCACTGAAGAAGTTTATGTTGCTCAGCCTCCTGGTTTTGAGAGTTCTGAGTTCCCAAACCATGTTTGTAAACTTGACAAAGCTCTTTATGGACTGAAACAAGCACCAAGGGCATGGTATGAAACTCTCTCTACATTCCTGATAATGAACAAATTTGTCAATAGATAACACCTTGTTTATCTTCAGAACCAAGGAGGATGTTCTACTAGTTCAGATATATGTTGATGACATCATATTCAGATCTACTAACTATGATCTTTGTAGAAAGTTTGAAAAACTTATGACAAAGAAATTTGAAATGAGTATGATGGGTGAATTAACATATTTTCTTAGACTACAAATTAAACAAGGGGACAAAGGGATCTCAGTCTGTCAAGAAAAATACACCAGAGAAATACTTAAGAAATATGATATCTCTAAGTGTGCTTCAGTAAAGACTCCCATGGTTCCCCCCAACAACTTAGGTCCTGATCTTGCTGGTGAACCAGTCAATCAAACCTTATTCAGAGGAATGATTGGATCATTAATGTACCTAACTACAACCAGGCCTGATATTCAATTCTCAACAATCTTATGTGCAAGATATCAGGCCGATCCCACAGAATCACATCTTACTGCTGTTAAACGAATCTTCAGGTATCTGAAGGGTACTCCCTCACTAGGGCTATGGTATCCTCGTTGTTCAGGCTTCGATATTAAAGGATACTCAGACTCAGACTATGCTGGCTGCAACATGGATAGAAAAAGTACCTCAGGTGCATGTCAATTTCTTGGTGGTAAGCTAGTATGTTGGAGTGCAAAGAAACAACAGTCAGTAGCAATGTCCTCTGCTGAGGCTGAATACGTGGCAGCCGCTGGTTGTTGTGCAAACATCCTTTGGATGAAAAGTCAACTCAGGGACTATAATATGGAATACAAAGTAGTTCCTATCTTTTGTGACAACACCAGTGCAATTGCCATTTCAAATAATCCAGTCCTACATTCAAGGACTAAACACATTGACATAAGATATCACTTCCTCAGGGATCACATCTTAAAAGGAGATATTGAATTACACTTCATCCCCACTGAATATCAGCTAACTGATATTTTCACCAAACCTTTGGATGAACCAACATTCACTAGACTGAAAGCTGAACTTGGTATGCTGAATATTGATTAATCAGTCTCCCTGATAACATTGGATTCAGTATAATGTATATTCTTTATCTTCTCTATGAGTAAATATATCTTATTGTCCTCCCTTTGACACTGAGGTACATTAAATGATGTAACTAAATGCTCTAAGGATTTAGTTACTTAATGTCCTAGGTTGGTGATTCACAATATTAAATAAGGAACATATATTCCTTCAATAAATTGTCATAAAACCAGTCAAATGGTCACTTAAGACAAGTATCCCACTAAGCATTAAATGCTTACCCTTTTTCTAGCAAAATCCGTTGTAAAAACGTCCTTTCAAATGCACGTGACCCCACGTCATCTCTGGAAAAAGCGTTATCTTTGCAGTAATGGAACAGTTGCCAAGAAAATAGGGGGACCACTTGTACGCCTTTCATTAAATGCGGATGTGAAAAGAAATTATAGCAAATAAAATCTTCTTCACATCCGAGCCTATAAATACCCCCACCATCACAACAAACACACACACAAAGAACTTGCAATTTTACTCTGCCAAAATTGTCTATCAAAGAAAAGGTGTGTGTGTTCAAACTAGTTTCCAGAAAAGATTTCTTGTAAACAAGGCGATCACATTGATCACTCGTTTCATAGTTATATAGCACAAACAATCATAGTTACCTATTGTTTATAACTCTTGATCCTTTTTATAAGGAAAAAGTTCTCTTTAGGTCACTTGGTGAATCTTGTTGTATTATAACAAGAAACAAGTCTTGATTTGATTTCCACAAATTGCCATTGTCCTTTTTCAAATCTTTAAAATCTATCTTTAATGGCAATGTCCAAGGCTATCAAATATGCCCCTCAGACTGAACATCTCACCAATGAGGGTGTCCATTTTGCAGGAAACAACTATGAGGGAAATTTCAATTACCCAAGTAGTGTATCAGCCTACAAACCAATTTGCAAATTTTTGAAAAACTGTGATTGGGCTGATGCTTTTACAAAAACCCCCTCAGTCTTCTACCATGAATATCTCAGGGAGTTCTAGTATACAGCTGTGGTTGTAACCCCTACCCAAGGGCCTGAAGGATCTCAGGGGTCTGAGATCAAGTCACATAAGAACTGTGTCATCATGTTCACTGCAAACAATGGGAAGACACCATTGATTTTAGACTTCAAAACATTTTGTCAAAGAAGTGGACTTGATTATAACAATGGAAAGTATGTTGCACATCCTGACATGGGGTCAGTTAAAAAAGGACTAAAAGAAATCGGGGTCCCTGAGTTACTTGTGACTAAAACCCCATTGATAAAAACTGCTTCCCCATGGCTTGGAGGATCCTGGTCACTTTTGTGATTCAGGTGATCGGTGGGAACTACTCATCTACTGAGCAAGTTAATTCTACTCAGCAGATGCTAATCTACAGTCTTATTAATGGACTGAAGATTGACATAGGAGAGATTGTTTATAATGATCTCGTAACCAGGCTCCTGAAGGAGTCAAGACAAAAATATGTTTCTTACCCAAGATTTATATCATGAGCCTTAGAACGGTTACTGGGTTCCCTTTACACTCAAGAAAAATTCAATGTTTTTCCTACTCCAATCCTGAGTTCCACAAACTTTTCAAAGAACCCATCTGAAGTCAACCCCATTGCATTGACGACTCACATGACTGAGGTGATAAGTCGTGAATCATCCGTGTCTCCCATTCCCTTCTTACCAAAGAAGGGGAACAAGAAGACTCAGACTGTGCCAAAGACCAAACCAACAAAGGCACAGGGCTCTGAGGCTTCCGAGGCACGACCCAAAAAGGCCAAGGTTAAAAAGACTACCCTTGTTTAGACCAAGCTTCAAATACCCTAAGGGAAAGAGCTTACGGGAGGCCCTGATACATCACAACCAGGGTCGACGGGCCAACCTACTGGTCCTCTTGATGGAGAAGGAAACAAACAACCTTCTTCTACGGGACTGCCTTTCACTCAGACCGATGAGGGCATTCGTAAATCACAACCTTTGCCTGAGATCAAAACTAAGGCCAAAGACTGAGAGAGACGCCCACGGGTAACACACCTCGCTGATAGGCCTATAACTTCTACCAAGTCCAATGAAGGCACACTAGCTCAAAAGTCTTTGCCTGAGGACCCAAAACTTGATTCCTTAGACTCAGAGGGACGCCCACGGGTAAAACACCCCGCTGATAGGAATCTCACTTCCACAACTCCCGATGAAGGCACACTAAAACAAAAGTCTTTGCCTGAGGGAACCACTCTTGATCCCAAAGACTCAGAGGGACGCCCTCGGGTAAAACACCCCGCTGATAGGGATCCTACCTCCACAACTGATCAATCACAAACTGCCCCTGAGTATCAGTTGGCTAAATCCCAAGCCTCAGGATTTGGGGCAGGGAGTGACCACAACAAAGGCAAACCTTCTTCTGAAGGGGAGCTGGATAAACCTAAGGGGTCACTGAACTTTGGAGATTTTATAAGTTTACTTGAGAAGCCTGATGAGTTACTCCAAGGGTTCAGTGACGACGATGAAATGATTGAGGCTGGGGAAGAACCTGAAACTCAGGCCCCTCCTCAATCAGACCAGAAGCCACAGTCCCCTCCCTTGTTCGCAGACATACAGCCCTCCCCCGAGGCTCAACAAAAGCCCTCCCCTGAGGCATCCGAACAAAAGGAGCCCTCCCCTGAGGCACCGAAAAAGCCCTCCCATGAGGTAAAACTTAACACCTCTACATTAGGGACTCAGACTGTGGTTCTGGATGAGGTAGATTTGAAAGCCTTGCAGGCTGAGGTAACTCAGGCTCATGAGGATTTGGCTTCAAAGGCTGATGAACTCCTTGATGAGTTCAGGACATATGGTGATAGGTTTGATGTGGCTGGGGAGAAGATGAGAATTCAGGTAGATAATCAAATGGAATTCATCAGCTCTATTAACAACAGTCATGAAAATCAGGAAAAGAAGCTCATCAACTTCCTTAACCATGCTCTTCTAACGGCCGAGGCGAATGTGTCCTTGAAGACAACTCTGGATAGACTGATCACTAACACCACTGAGTCCAATTCCAGAGTTGGTCAATTACTTGAGTTCTTGAAGGTGGACAGGCTCACTGAGGTTTTCACTAGGTTAGACTCTCTCAAGTCTGATTTAGATGTGGTTAAAGGGAAATGCGATGCCATCTATGAGGATGTTCATATGGATGCTGAAGCAGAGTTCAGACTGTCAAGGGCTGCACAAGGATACATGGCCAATGCCACCAATCTCTCTGACATCTCCAAATCCCTGAAAGAAGCTAATATTCCTAGGCTCAGGACAAGGATCACCACCATTGAAAACACTCAATCCCTTATTCAGTTAGATGTTCGAACTATCAAAGCAGACACTCATTCCATGAAGAAGATGGTGACTGAGATGTTTCAGGCTTTTAAGGGATCTTCCACCACCTCAGGATCCTCACAAAGGGCAAAAGTTGGGATTAGTCAGGCTGATCCTTCAACTTTTGAGGGGGAGAATGTGCCACCAATGATGTTAACATGGAATGAACCTCCTTCTCACACTGAGGGGGAGCAGGAAAGACTAGCACAACCCCAACCCTTAAACTCAATTCCTCCCAACCCTGAGCCCTTAGTATCTAAGTCAGATAGGGGCAAAGGTGTAACTGATGAAACCCTAGCACCTCCAAAGAAACTTGTAAAGGCTTCAAGGTAAGTAAGGCCCGACCCTGATGCCTTGGTCTTGGTACCATATGAGATAAATAGAATAATGTACCAAATGACTCCTGATCAAATCCAAGTGTATCTAGATAGAATGGAGTCGGCTAAGGCTAATGAAGCAACAAAGGCTGAGATCTTGAAGGTGTCCACTGAGTTTGTAAAAGAAGTGGGTGGTAACCCTGAGGTCTTGCTGAGCAAGAAAGGGGGAGAGGAGTTTATTCAGAAGCAGGAGGAGGAACTCAAGGCCATTCAGGATGAAATGGTCTTGAAGCAAAAACAAAGAACCACACAACTCAAGAAATTGTATGACCAATACACCAAAGTCGTCACCCAAATAAGAAAGCCTGAACCAATCACTAATCTTCAGATCATTCCTCATACCACACCAGTCTTAGTATCTGTTTACAGAAACAATGATGAGAGAAAGTTTGAAGTCATGAAGAAATTTTCATTTGGTGATTTCGGTCTCAGTGAGTGGGACGAATTAGGAAGGATTTTTAGGACTAAAACAAACAAGTGTGTCCCTGAGATACTCAACTCTCTCAGTAAGAGATATGAGAGGTTGAATCAAATGAAGGAACAATTGGGAATCACTGAAGAACTTCCTTTATCTGAACAGGATCCTACCAAAGCCCAGGGAAGAAAGAGAAAAAGAGTTGAGCTTGAAGCTGAGACTAAGATCTCTGGGTTAGAATGCAATCATACTCTCACTAAAATCGTCCCCTTTGTGAACAACATGGTTATAGAGGAACCTGAGTGGGGTATCTTCTTCATTGATGTATTTAGGGATCAAGCATTTCAAAGAATGAGTGACATAGAGAAATGCACCATTGAGAGTGTTCTCATCTTTCTTGTGATGGTTGGACAAATTCAGACTGATGAGAATAAAAGATTCTGTGAGAAGCTCAGGGAGATAATTTCTAGGAGGCCTGACAAAGAAAAGGTGTTAAAGTCATCAAGGGTGAAGAGGGAAGCAATGGATTCCTGAATAACTGTAATCTTTTGTTTTTTATGTTTCTTGTATCAGACTATTTAGGCTTATGTAATGATGAATGAAAATGAAGTACTTTGTTATATTAAGTCTTTTCATCAAGTAGAATAGTTTGTAATAAGAAGAAGCCTCTTTGCTCACTTATAACAATTTCACTTAGGCAAATATTATATCCAAATAGGGGGAGATTGTTAGGTCAATTCAGTACCTAATGACCTCCCTGAAGGATTTGAATAACAATCAGCCTAAGTGAATTATTAACCTTGAACATAACGAGGTCACTGAGTGAACAGTCACTCAGTGAGTTGCCTTCGAGTTCCTAGACTGAGTCTAAAAGGAAGACTCAAGCATTCAGAGAGGCGAAGCTCAACGAATGTCTTCTATGACGAAGAAGAAGGTGATGGGTTCATTGAGTTGTGGCAATAGACTCACTGAACCCCATACGATCTCCCTGAAGAAAACAAGCATTCTCCAAGACTGAAGAAAAGGCGGGATAAGTTGAATTGTGACAAGATGAAGTACATCACACAATTAGCGTGACTTACCCTTTTGGGATAGATGGGGTACTGACATGTGTAAAGGACTTACGTCTTACTACTTAGAATAGGTTAAGACAAGATACTACACTGTACCAATAAGACAAGAATTGCACATGGGCAATTATTGTCTTCTACCCACTTTCCTTCTATAAATAAGATGCTTGTAAAGGAGAGAAAACCAAGTTTTGTGCACTAAATGCTTAGACATTCACAAACAAGTTTTCTCTCCTCCAAACACGATCACACACTTGAGTTCTAAACTCCTGTTGATAGAATCGTCAAGCTTAACAATCGTTAGGATTGGACTAGCTTGTTAGTGAGGAGATCACAAAACCACACATTGTCTATTCAATCCATATTGTAGTTTCGTATACAATAAGGTATAATTCTTTAATAAAGCTAAGAGTTAAACGTTGAAAACATTGTGTTATTTACTTACTTGTATTAAGTTTATTGCATTACTTAACCATGGGTTAAGACTATACTTAGTTTACTTAAGTATAGTACTAGTTACAAGGGACCAACAATATGAATATTTAATATGAGATGAAAGTAGTAAAATTCTTTGATATATATTATTTTTGGTGCTAATTATTGTTCTGAAATTTGGTATGAAAAAGTTTTTGATACAAATTAGTTTTGATACTAAAATTAGTTTTGCTTATAACATCACTTTTATTTTTTGACAGGAGCTTTTTTATTGTTGTGGTGTAAAATTTGGAAATGACAATGAACCATATTGAAAGTTAGAGGACCAATTGAAAGTTAGAAGACCAATTTACCCATTTCCACATTCGTCAGTTAACGTCACAAACACTAATACACACCGTACAAACCATTACACGCTCACTATTCTGAAAATAGCAATCACCTCTGCCAACGAATATGAAAAGGAATATCTCTCCTACAATGACACCTCATCAACAATCTCAACCGTCCGATTAACCAACCATCTTCACTCCACTTGCCACGTGTCCCTTCCCTTCTTTCTTTTGTTCTTATCTTCAAAACCATACCAAGTTACCAACACATTTTAAATTCATCACCATTCATCAAAACAATCAAAATTTTCTCGATATCATTCATCAGGTACATTTGAATCGTTTATCATCTAAATAAATTCTGTTATAATTTTTATAAATTTATAAATTTAAATTCCGTACACTTGATTCTGTTTGTAGATCTGTTATTCTGTTATATCTGTTAGTTTTAACTGTTATTAGGTGGAATATATTATTATTTTCTCCCGATAAAAAAAAGCAGTTTAAAAAAAGTGTTAGTTGTATTAGATCTAATGTTAAATTGTAGAATATTATATGAATTTGAGATCATGAGTTTAGATAATTAATATGTGGATAATGTTGCACTAAATAGCTCTAGAAAGTTAGTTATCTAATGTTGAAGGAACATTAGAATACTTTGGCGTGTTTCGTCCTAAGGTCATCGGATTGTGCTGAAGATGTATATAAGTTGATATGTATTTGATTATGTAAACGATGATAAGAATTAGTTTATAATAGATGTGTATTTTTTGTATTAGCCGAGTTTGGAATGTGGATGAAGGGAATGAGATGCTTTGTGTTTGTGCGTGTGATATGTGTTCATGAGTGGTAGGATTGTATATTGGCGGTTTACTGTTTCTAGCTTATATTCTTGTCACACTAATTTATTGAGCTGCTAACGAAGAGATAATTATTTTTATGCGTGTAATTTGTGTACGTCAACTGAGTATGAAACTGTAACCTGTGTAAAAATATGGTGTATAATATCCAACGAGAATATATTAAGACCAATAGGAGTTTCTAGTTTCATCAATGGGGAATTATCGATATAGAGAACTATGTGTAGGTATGATGTTCCCATTTATCAAAAGCTATGTAGTCTAATACTCTAATTTACTATTTATGTTGTGGCTTAAGAGAGCTTTTCATGATTATAATTTCTGCTATATCTTTTTTTGAAGGTGTACGAATTGCGTAAGCATCTTAGCCATCATGAAGTACTTGGAATACACTCCTTTTGACCGGTATATCTTCATTTAAGCTCTCGTATATTTGGATCTCTATTTAAAGATAGTAGTGATTAAAGTAGTATTTAACTTTGTCTTGCCAGAATAAATGCATTTCTAGATGACCTAAATCTTGGCGAGCGTACTATCAAGGGATGCATTGAAGCATACTCATGTAAGTAGAATTTGTGACTTGTGATAGTGTTAAGCTCTTGGGTAGCAACTTAATTCTGAAAATTCACTTTGTGAGTTTTTAGGCAAGCATACAGGAACCGATAAGAGGTTGTCTCTCAGTTTGGAAAATGAGGTATCATTTCTGGATTGACATGTAGATGCTTTTACTATGATCATAAATTTACCTAGACTTAAATAACGGATTTCATTAATCATAGATATATACATTTGAATTTTGTTTTTCTATGTTCAGTTGTCTCTTTTATATCTTAGCTCATTTGCCCCAAGTAATGAATATTTGCTATTCTGGCTGTTTAGTATTTGCACAAACAGTTTTGTCGCCATATCTTTTTGTTTTTATATATCAACTTCCGTTGCAATTATGTGGTGATTCAGATTCTTGATTATCTTGGAAATTCTCCTGATGTTGAGGACTCCTCACCCGCTGACTATCTTTCTAGTAGATCCAGGTGATGAGGCGACTTAGGTTGACTTAATTAGTTAATTTTAGGTTTAGGGACATCGAGTCTGATTTAGGTTTCTTTTATGTGTATTCCAGCCGTAAGATGTTGATCTATCTGATTCTTACATTATCTCACATGTACCCAGACTACGACTTCAGGTAAATTTGCTTTAATATTAATTGTAAAATGACTCAAAAAGAGGATTATGGGTAATGACACTGTCAGCTTACGGGCGACATGGCAACCCGCTACATAATCCTTCTTCAATATAACTGGGAGTGTTGTCAAGTGGTTTGACAGACAGTTTTGAACTGTTGCTCTGATGGAGCTGAGAGTTCAATTCTCTCCATTTCCCAAAACATATCAACACTTGATTGAAGTTAAGCTATCTTTAACTAAGTTAATTGTAATTACTATGGCTTCTTTCAAGTGCCAATGATATCCTTTAAAATAATCTGAAAAGCAATTAATGTAACACTTCCAGAGCAACCTGTATCTTGTTTAAAGTTACGATGTACCGATGCTCTGGATTCATTAAACTTGGCGTTGAAAATGGTTTCTGCTATTAGTATTGCTTGTTCGTATCATTTTTTTACATTGGGTTCTGTTTGCTCTTGAGTAGTTTATACGAAATGCTGTCTCAGGAGGAAACATAGCTTATAAATGTTGAGTATTCAAACTAGATATGGCTAGTGTCACCTGTATTGGTATATACAGGTTCATGGAACTTTTTGAACTTTCTAATGTTATTGCTCCGTGGTTTGTGTACTGTTTTTGTGGTCCATAATTCTGTCAACACGTTGGTCTATCAGTGCAGTGAAAGCTCACCAGTTTTTCACAGAGGAAACTTGGGAAGGTTTTAAGCAGATATTTGACAGCTACATGTTTGATGCATCTAAGGTATTTCCAGTGTACCAAGTACTCTTTCCCCTAAAGTGTCGTACATTACGTGTTTGTTGAGTGTTTGCTTAGTAGCCACTTTAACTTGTGGTTTTTCAGATATGGGCGGAGGCAAATGAAGATGGTTCCTTACTTGAAACCTTATACAAAACCCTAGATGAGGTAAAGAAATCTAAAACCTACAGTCATCCTTGGTTTCACGAGCCTCAGTGTTCATCTTTTTGCGAAATTCAGGTTATCAACCTAGCTGAATGTGAAGTCTACAGCTATGACCCGAACTCTGATGCTGATCCATTCATAGAGAAAGGAGCTTTGTAAGAGAATTTTGTTGTTTTCAATCAGTTTCTTGTTTACCTGCCGCCACAATATCTGAAATCTGTGTTCTCCCAGGTGGTCTTACAATTTCTTCTTCTACAATAGGAAGCTTAAGCGCGTTGTGAGTTTCTGTTTCAGCTGTTTAAGGTAATTCTTAAACCCGTTTCTGTGTATTATAGTAGAGGTGGCAAAATGGGGTGGGCTGACTGGGTTTGGGTTGGAACATGTAAATTTTCAACGGATCAAGTCAGGTCCAGTCGGGTATATTCACAAACGTGCAAGAACTATATTATTACAGTTTTATGCATTTTCAATATGGGAAGACTTCAACCTTGGACTAGTTTGGCGTGTATCCTTTTTTTTTAATCAAAATTGTTAAGTCGACTCGGTCAACACCCCGCAGGAGATCACATACAAACCAAATTGACTTAGTTATAAGTGAAGGCCTTAAAATTCCTTCCTCTTTCTATGATGAAGTTCAATTAATACACTGATTTTTGTTGCAGCAATTTGGTGACTGACGGGTTTCCTGTGGATGGATACTATGAGGAAGATGGGGAAATTTTTGACGATATGGACATGTGATGTGGAAAATCTGTACATACCATGTTAATATCCCTCTAGGAGCTAAATGTTGGTAGTGTACAAAACAATAGACCTGACTATTGTATCTAGGCGTGCAACCAGATCTGGTTTAAAGACTTGTTATGCTTACTAGTAGGTTATAAGTATGTATATCGAAACTAGTTGAGTGGGAATGCATGACCTTGTTGCTTCCTCAAATAGCCATTTGTCTATGGCTAACTTGCTCCAGGTTGAGCAATTTTAGTTCAATTTTAAATGCTCGAGTTTGTTCAATCGTCCATTTGGTTTGATTCGTTGTTACTGTCATTTGACTATTGTTATCAAAGATCATTTGATCTGCATCTGGTGCCTTTAATCTCTTGTTATCTTGTGTGGCTGTGTTGCCTCCTTTCAGCGTGGCTTTCTTTATTGCGTCTAGAAGAGGAATGATGATGAAACTAAATTTTTATGTCGATTGCTATGTATATACATGCGTGCACGCCCATTAGTTTTTAACGATAGGTGAGATCTGTTCGAAACACAAGGCTGGACGCGGTGGGAGGTTGAGCTAGTCGGTCGCCCTACTCACGGCCAGGTTGCCACCATTGCAAGCCTGTAGGTTGCTACAGATCGCTGTGGGTCGAGTTCGAGATTCGGGAGAAAAGGGTCTGAGTTTGCGACTGACTTCGTATGTTGGTCACTTGGTTGTGATGTCTGTAATTATATTAAATGTATTTTTTTGGGTATGTTTTTTGTAACGTGGTTCACCGTACTTAAAAAGTCGCACGTAGGTCGCTAAAAGAAAATACATGAAAATGAAAATTAAAAAGTCGCACGTAGGTCGCTAAAAGAAATATACATGAAAATGAAAATTGTAGGTGGTTGTGTACTGTGTCAATTAATTAGTATACACCAAAACAGAGCAAGTGATTCTTCTTTGCTATTAATCCCCCACCCACTTTATGTCGCTTTTTACACCATAATCAGATTGGTACACTTGGTGCTGCCTGTCCCATATTGATAACAATCCTAAT
Organism: Glebionis coronaria; assembly: GCA_025667525.1. Classification (NCBI taxonomy): domain Eukaryota; kingdom Viridiplantae; phylum Streptophyta; class Magnoliopsida; order Asterales; family Asteraceae; genus Glebionis; species Glebionis coronaria. Next base: position 180,578,610 of record CM046874.1, read on the forward strand.
TGAGTGTCACAATAAGGAGATCAACCTATCACATTAATCCATCTTAAAGATGCGACAATTGTACATCAAGTATAAATTATATGTTCTGGAGACAACTAAGCAATTAGATAATATCGCTTTCACTTTTTAAGAGATTTTGGTTGAATATTCAGTGTTAATGTGGCTAGTCACATCTTTCTATTTTGTACTATATCTTTTCTGCGCAAAATACCCCACTCACACAAAAAGGGAACAAACCTTCTATGTGTCTACAAGAAGCCCTAGGCAGAAATTCACAACCAAATACAAATAAGTTACTTGCGGCATACACAACGAGTTATCTTTTGGATTCACAAATTTACGAAACTAAGGGCCTCAAAAAGACCAGAAACAGAAAATACCAAATAGTCGAAAAAACCGAGACCGGGTAACTCGCTTATCACTAACAAAAACAGAGACCCAAACCGATTCGTGGACAATATACATCCATTTTCAATTAAATATTAAAATAACTAATGGAACATCATTAACAGGTAAAGTGGTAAACTGAAAAAAAAAATTGTCGCTGAATTTTACCAAATATGTCAAAAAAACTCTTGAGCCGTAAGTGTAAGGTTGATTGATTTCCTGTTTATGATACCCTGGTTATATATAAAGGAGGATTACAAGATAAACACTTATCACACTAATGATACATCTATATTTCAAGATAAATATTAACTGTCTTACTAATGACAACTATCAAACTAATACATATCAACTAATCTTTCTCCGCAGACGGAGTGGGAGGATACCGAACACTAATGCTAAAGGAAATCCTTTAGTGAATATGTTCGCATACTGATAACGAGACGGAACATGTAGCACTCGAATCTAACCAGTAGTAACCAAATCTCTAGCAAAATGAATATCAATCTCTATATGCTTCGTGCGTTGACGTTGAACCAGATACACAACATTAACATTATCACAGTAGACAAGTGTGGCGGAAGACAAGGGTGTATGCAACTCACGTAAAAGATTCCTTAACCAACAAGTTTCAGCACTAGAACGAGAAAGTGCTGGTTGAAGCTTAGAGGACCAAGAGAGTAAGTTGTTGCCAAGAAATACATAGTAACCTAAAGTCGATATCCGAGTAGTGGGACAACCAGCCCAATCCGCATCTGAATAAGCAACCAAAGATGTGTAGTAGAGGATGAAAACAACTGCAACCCATAATCCAAAGTACCACGAACATACCGCAATATCCTCTTAAGAGCCGAGAAATAAGGCTCCCGATGATCATGCATATAAAGACAAATTTGTTGCACTGCATAAGAAATATCATGACTAGTAAAAGTAAGATATTGTAAAGATCCCGCAAGACTCCGATACAAGGTCGGATCAAAGACCGGATCACCATCATCTCCAAGCTTAGACTTCGTGCCAACAGGAGTCCTATAGGATTACAATTACCCATATGTGCCTTCTCAAGAATCTCAACAACATATTTCAGAAATACCGAGAATATAATTAAGTGAACCCAGATCTGTCATAAAAAACTCCTGATGTAGAGATGCAATAATCCTTTGTAACAAAGTCTCAGAAGAAGCTGTAAGTAAAATATCATCAACATACAATAATAGATAGGAAGTGTCGGTCCCTTGTCTGTAGATAAATAATAATGAGTCACAACGACTATGAGAAAATCTAACATGAGTAATATAAGTAGCAAAACGCTAAAACCAGGCCCGAGAGGTCTGGTTAAGACCATAAAGGGACCTCTGTAATAAACAAACATAATCAGGAAGTATAGAACCCCGATATCTTAGAGGCTGATGCATATAAACCGTCTCAAATAAATCTCCATGCAAGAAGGCATTCTTGACATCAAGTTGGTGAACATGCCAATCTCGAGAAGTAGCCAAACTAAGAACAGTACGAATAGTACCTAGTTTAACAACTGGGCTAAAAGTTTCATCAACATCGATACCTTCGACCTATGTACTTCCATTCGCTACAAGACGAGCCTTGTAGCAACTAAGAGTGCCATCTGCTAAATACTTATGACGAAACAACCACATACAAAGAACAATATTGGCATCCGTGGGTCGAGGCATAAGAATCCAAGTTTTGTTTGTAATAAGTGCATTACTCATCATTCATAGCATTTTGCCAATTTAGGTCATTAAACGCATATTATACGACTTAGGTAAAGGTGAGATAGAAGACACATGAAATTTAAAACACTGAGTAAGACGGTTAGTCCTGACACAAAAATGCGTGACCATGAGGTGAACGAAGTTGGGTTTGTGTTAACATTTGAGGTGGACTGAAGTTGGGAAACAGAAACAGAGGCAGGTTGTTTTGCAGTATCATGTTCAGTAGCAACAATATGAATTAGGTCATAAGTAGTGTGAGGTTGGGTAGGGCCAGGAGTAGTCCTAACACAAAAATGCGTGACCATGAGGTGAACGAAGTTGGGTTTGTGTTAACATTTGAGGTGGACTGAAGTTGGGAAACAAAAACAGAGGCAGGTTGTTTTGTAGTATCATGTTCAGTAGCAACAATATGAATTAGGTCATAAGTAGTGTGAGGTTGGGTTGGGTCAGGAGTAGTTGGACCAGAAGTATCGATGGATGTGGGCTCATTAAGGATTGGTCCGGTTAGTTAGTTGTGTGGGATGGCCCTGTTAAATTAGAATAAATTAGGTATGTGTGGACGTTGGTAGTAGTTGGGCCGGTTGCATTTGGACCAAAAGGATTGGTATTTGTAGTGGTATTCGAGGTTGGTGATAATCGTATGAGTTGGGAAATGATATTAGGCGAGTCGTCCAAAAAGTCATATGATGGACTCGAGGTAGGTGTCATAGAGCCAAATGGAAAAACCATTTAATCAAATGTAACATGTCAGGAAATTATAATTTTATTTGTATTAAGGTCAAGGCACCGATGCTCACGGTGATTATCGGCATGCCTAAAAATATGGAAGGTGTAGCACGGGGTTCAAGTTTGTGATTTGTATCTAGGTGAGGATAGCAAAGACAAAGACAACCGAAGGTGCATAAAATACTATAATCGGGTGTGGTTCAAAACAGGTGGGTAAAGGGTATTTCATTGTTAATGGCGCGCGAAGGTAAAATATGTAATAAGTAGATGGCCATATCAAGTCCTTCAACCCAATAATTTGGAGGTAAATGAGCCTGAAAAAGTAATGTGCGTATAAGGTTATTTATAGTTCAGATCATTCTTTTAGACTTACAATTTGGTTGTGAGGTGCGTGGACACGAAAACCGAAACTGAATCCCATTATCGACAAATAACTTGTAAAAGGCGTGGTTATCAAATCACCACCATGATCAAACCGAAAAGACTTTATTTCACACTTAAATTGAGTGCGAACAAAGTTACGAAACAACATGAATTTGGACAAAACATCAGATTTATTTGACAAGCATCAAAAAGCCACCTTTGTTCAGGGGGTCGGGGATGATCAAAGAACATGATAGACATTGTTGTTCTAGTGAGAGAAAGTTAGAGAGAGATGAAGGAAAAGTGTGTGTATTATTTCAAGTGAAAACAATACAAAGAAAATAACACTAAACTTCCACACCCCCATGGAGAGTCATGGGGGGTATTTATAGGCCTAACTAAACTAGACTATTCCTCATATACAACTTTAGTCCCTGCGTATAGCAAAAGGTATATATCTAGTCTAACTCACGTGAAAGGCGCCAGCTTACCAAAAAGTAAGTCTAACAATCTCCCTCCAAGATGGTGACTCACGTGAGTTGGTTACAATGTTTCCTACAAGGAAAAATAAAGAAAATTAATAAACGTGAATTCCAGCATTCCTTGAGACAGTCTTCAACGACCTTCATCTTCTTGAATACTCCAGCTCTATTTATTCAGCTTGTAGAATCTAGTTGAGTTTTACTCCCTCCCAACTAGAAGGCCTTTCATTAAACAAGTAGTAAAGACTGCTCCCTCCCAAACAGATCCTTCAGAGGAAATCTGTGGGACGTGATAACATCATCAACATTTTCCCACAATTTGAAGCAATCCCAGTCTTGATTCTATGAGAGATTACCAGAAGTACACACTCTATCCCGAAAATGAAGTCAAACTGTAGCACCAGAGTCAATTAAGTCCCGGAAATGCACATTTCTCCTGACAGGACAGTGATGATAAAAAGTTGCCACATCAAAGTCAATTAAGTCCCGAATGTAGACAACTTATCCCTTTATGTAGAAACGGTAACACCAAAGTCAAATGACCCCACATGTACACATTTCTCCCTCCCATCGCAATCAATCCAGCCATCACAATCAATGTGATCGTAAGTAGCCATCGCAAAAGGGTATTGACCAACATTTTGTAGCCCCGAAAAAAATGAATCTGGTCCAATATTTTTGTCCTTATCACCATAAAGCAATACAGAACTACTCAATGTATAAAGGGACAAACAAAAAAAACGGGTACAAAAAATAGACAAAAACTGTGTATGACGAGGCATGACAAACATAGATATGGACAAAGAAATTGATATAACGAGACATTACGAGATAAAAATGGATAATGATGAAACATGATAAAATCAGATAAGAATCGAATCAGAAAAATACCAACCGTGATTCTGAAAACACAACACGAACACCAACCATGAATCATAACAAGGCACGAACCGTGAATCTTGATAACACGACGCAAACACACACGGATACAAAACACCCCCGGTTAGCTCTGATACCAATTGACAAGCATCAAAAAGCCACCTTTGTTCGGGGGGTCGGGGATGATCAAAGAACATGATAGACATTGTTGTTCTAGTGAGAGAAAGTTAGAGAGAGGTGAAGGAAAAGTGTGTGTATTATTATTTCAAGTGAAAACAATACAAAGAAAATAACATTAAACTTTCACACCCCCATGGAGAGTCATGGGGGGTATTTATAGGCCTAACTAAACTAGACTATTCCTCGTATACAACTTTAGTCCCTGTGTATAGCAAAAGGTATATATCTAGTCCAACTCACGTGAAAGGTGCCAGCTTACCAAAAAGTAAGTCTAACATTATTAACTAACGGATAAGCCCAAACATATTGTGTATAATGAGCCAGGAACAAAACATAGTATTTAAAACCAGAAAGACTCGGGATAAGAAAAGTCCATATATACGAGTGAATAACATCAAAACAAGACTTGACCAAGGTATTAGAACTAATAAAAGGAAGTCTAACGTGTTTACCAAGCTGACAAGCATGGAAAAGAACATGAGGTTTCTCTTTAGTGCATGAAATTGAATTATGAGAAAAAATACATTATAACACCTCACTCCCTAGATGTCCAGGGCGTTAGTGCCACGTATACTGGCGGGTGAGAAAAGCATGAGGAACAATGAAAGGTTTTGTGACTGGGTAAAGGTCGTCAGTGTTGTTGATACTTAGGATTTTCAATGGTTGGTTCTAAATTCTCTCGATATCCTCTCGAATTGATCTCGGCTCTAAGTGGAATGATTTGTTCTTGGTTAATAAAAAGGTGTTGGTTTGTTTATCTATTTTAAACTAATGACAAGAAATTAAGCGTCGAAGAGTAAAATTAAAGACTTTAAAAGTTTAAACTAAAAAGGCAAGTTTAAACATAAATGCTTGAAAACTTAAAGATTATATTGGAAAAATAAATGAACACTCAATAAAAGCTAACACTTGGAAAACTTTGTAAAGATATGAACTTAGTTGAAAAGTACTAAAAGAAAGTAAGATCGGAATATATCAAAACAACTCAAATCGGAATACTCTAAAAAAGGCATAGATCGGAATGTATTCCGATCTGATTGATCGGAATGTGAACAAAATGAGCCCATATCGGAATGTTATAAAAAGTGGTAATTGGAATAATAAAAAACAAGCTGATCGGAATGTTAGGAACAAGACTATAATCGGAATACACTAAAAACACCCAATCGGAATAGCTAGGAAGTGAAGCAATCGGAATATCTAAAAAGGGGCAGATCGGAATGATGGCAAAAGGCTACAATCGGAATATGGTAAAACACTTAGATCGGAATATTAAAATGCCACCAGTCGGAATATTAAAACCCTTTTCCGATCTGTAGATCGGAATAAGGGGGTGTGTCTTGGTCGGAAAGTACCAATCGGAAAGGGGTTTATAACCCTTTCCGATATCCCTATGATCCGAAATTTAAGCAAGATGAATAAGCTATGAATAAGCCAATCACCAAACTAGCTCGAATCCAATATTAAGCTGATTAAATAAGTACTAAAAACAACTTTTCTAAACTTAAAATAAACAACTTTTAAGTCGAATCAATAAAAAGATGAACTTTTCATAGAAACTTTAAAAAGTAAATAAGCTAAATCAACAAATAAGCCAATAAGCACAAGGATCTCAAAGCTTATTTGTGTAGAAATTTAAGAAACATAAAAAAGATTAACTTTTTAAGCACAAAATCATTGATGAACAACACGGATCATACGAGATTTGTACCAAAATCAATCAAAATCAAAGAAAGGAAGGATGAGATTAAAGATTAAAAGCTTAAAAACTTGAACTTGATTAATGAAAAATAATACAAAGGTTTTATCTTGAAAGAGAAAAAGTTGAAATCTAGTGAGAGAAAGTTTAGAACTTTCTCTCTCTAAAACTAGAGAGAAAAATGAAAAACCACAAAACTGCCTAAAAAACTAAGTGTTGCAAATTTGTGAAGTAGAACCATATATATAGGCGTGTGATGTGGTGGTGGGCTTGTGATTGGGCTTTGGTTTGGGCTTCTTTTTCTTCTTTCTTCTTTAGTCTTCACGCTTCTTTAAATAAACGTTTCCGACTTGGATTTGAGAAGTGTCGGTGAATAATTCCAACTCGTCTTATAATCTTTTGTTTAATAGACTCGAGTTCTTCGACATATATGAATCTTCCATCTTTGGCTCTATTCTTCGATAAATCTTCAAATAGGCACAATGACTTCAAATCTTTTGCATTTCTTGGACAATAGACTTCGTCTTGAGTCTTTTTCCTTGATAAAACCTGTGCAATCCCATGTTTTCTTCAATATTCATCCGGTTGACTCTGAAAACACAATAAACACAAAAACCACGCATAATTCCAAACAAATGATATTAAATACGTGTTTTGGTCTCGTTTTAGCAAGAATTAAGTGGTAAAAGGATGGGTGTTTTCACACCTATTAAATCCCCTACACTTAACCATTGCCATGCCCTCATGCAATGCTTAGTGACAAAGCACATTTACACTTTTCTCATAATCAATCAACCTTGGCCTTATTAATATACTACTAAACAAAAATGAAAGTACTAAGAGAAATTAAAACTTTTCAGTAAACAAAAGGATGGAAATAACTTGCAAAGAGATCAAGGACTCACATTAGGGCTTTGGTGCTGCGAAGATTTATCACCCTCAAGTTTCACGTTCCCCAAATTAAGCTTAAAAACGAGATCATTGTTATTATTAGTTAGCAATTCAAACACTTACACACATGGCTTAATTATATGCTTAAACTCCCTTATTCCTAGGTGTATCTCTTATATTTTATTTTTGTCTTCGAATGATCATGAAGATGCATTTTTGGACTTATTTCGATAGTTATTTAAGCTGAAAGCAAAGTAGGACGATTTGATCAATAGTTAGCTAAAGGACAAAATCTCTTAAAACTGCTTCTCGGGATATCAAAAAGTTCATATCTTGGCATAACTTGGTTCACGATTTGAGACCTTTCTCGGGCCGATATTTGGCATGTACTTCATACTTCATATCTTGAGAGACGTTCTTGAGATAATGGTCTTCTCATCGTTAATAGAGTTTCTTCACTTGGAGACTTTTGAGGGGTACTCCAACTTTGTTGACCACGACTTCATGATTATTTCTTCAATCTCTAATTAGGATTTTGAGATACAACGATCCGCCTCCTTTTCGGACTTGGATCTATTTATCCTCATACCTTGTTAGGGTCTTTTCAGATAGACTTCTACATGATCTTTATGGGAGTTGATTGCTTTTCGTCGTGAGTCTTGATCCTTCATATTGATTTGGGAATAATGCTTTTCACATCACTTTGGATCTTCAGCAATAAAATGGAATCCTCATGCCTTGTTAGGGCCTTTTCGGACTCGCCAATCTTCGCGCCCCGCTTCATAAGTTATGCCTTGGCTATGAACTCTTATCATTACCGAGCAACTTTTAAACGATCTTGGGCTAGAAGCTAAGTAACTTTTCAAATCGTACGACCTTACTTATTGCAGATAAATTATTAGCAAGTGATGGAAGAATAGGCAAATAATTAAACCAAGTGAGCTTGTGCAAGAATACCGACTTATAATTGACTCTATCATCTCTCGTTCTCCACAATTTAAAATCTCAAGTAATGAGATTCGTGGATGCTTAGCCTAATAAACCAATTAAGGTCTACATGGTTAAGGATACTAGCTAGAATAAACTTGGATAAATCTATTCGGGTTAAGTCAAAATAATCGCAACGGGCCTAATATGTCAAAGACTTCTAAACTAGCTACACCACTTTATTAATATTTTTGACTTTATTGCGGAATATATACATATGAAAGCAACGATAAAAATTTAAAAATTACGACTATATGGCCAAAGTTAATTAAAAATTTGAAAAATGTTGAAAAAAATGATTTTCTGGTTAAATGAAGGCATTTTCATGGAAAAGTCCACTTAAAACTTCGATAGAAGTCCCCCCTACACTTAAGATAAACATTGTCCTCAATGTTTAAGCATGTGGGAAAAATCTCCCCTACACTTATGACATTGTGCACGTTGGTTCACTCAAGTTAAGGAAGAGACGACTAAAGTGATCAATTTCAAATGTGAGTATGAAGAAAATTGAATCACGATAGTTGAGAGATAGAACCGGATTTCGGATAACACGGGAGCACAGTTCTTCAAAGGTTCCAAGAGTGGATTCATCCCTGTAATCACATCACCACACAAAAACAAACACCTATACAGGTCCCCCTACACTTAGGAGGTAAAAACATAAAAGGATAGATACTCGGGTTGCCTCCCGAGGAGCGCTTGTTTTTGATAACCGAGTCACGAGCCTGACTCGACCCAAAATTAGTTCATGGGGAACGTGGTGAGGGATGGAATCATCTCATGAGAGATGTCCTCACCAAAGTACAGCTTCAGACGCTGGCCATTCACTTTGAAATTGGGCCCATTTGGCTGAGAAAGCTCAATGGTCCCATATGGAAAGACTTTGGCGATGGTGAATGGACCAGACCAGCGGCTTTTCAACTTGCCAGAGAAGATCTTCAACCGAGATGAAGGGAATGGCCCCATAAAGTCGATACCCCAAACATCAAAGATTTCACATTCCTGTATGAAATTTTGAGGCATCTCGTCTTTATGTGTGATCTTGCCTTGTTTTTGGCAAGCATCACAACGTTTAACCATCTCGTGAGCATCACGATAGATGGTGGGCCAATAAAATCCCGAGTCAAACACTTTTTTGGCGGTGTAGTTGGGACCAAAGTGACCACCGGTGGGTCTTTTATGGCAAGCGTCAAGGATTTCTAAAGCTGCCAGTCCATCAACACATCGACGAATAATCAAGTCAGCACATTGTTTGAATAGATACGGGTCATCCCAAAAGTAAGTCTTAATGTCGTTAAAGAACTTCTTCTTTTTCTGGGATGTTAACCCGTCAACGAGAATTCCACCCGCCAAGTAGTTTGCAATGTCCGCAAACCACGGGGTTTCATCAGCAGTCGAGTTGATAAACATTAAGGTCTCCAAGGGAAAAGAATCATTGATTTCTTTGGTCGGATGATCCCCTTGGTAAGGATCCTCAAGTCTACTGAGATGATCCGCGGCTAGGTTTTCAGCTCCTTTTTTATCGCGAATTTCGATTTTAAATTCTTGGAGTAGCAAAACCCATCGAAGAAGTCTTGGTTTGGAATCTTGCTTTGTCAACAAGTACTTCAGCGCGGAATGATCGGTGTAAACGATTGTGGTGGAAAGGACAAGATAGGGGCGAAACTTTTCAAAGGCATAGACAACAGCTAAAAGCTCTTTTTCGGTTGTCGTATAATGCAATTGTGCCCCCGTCATTGTCTTGCTAGCGTAATGGATTGGTTGGAAGTGTTTGTCCACTCTTTGGCCCAAAACCGCACCAATAGCAAAGTCACTAGCATCGCACATCAACTCGAAAGGCAGCTCCCAATTAGGGGTAACCAAGACGGGTGCCTTAGTTAGCTTATCCTTAAGCGAGTTGAAGGCTTCAAGGCACTCTTTGGAAAAGATAAAAGGAGTATCTTTTTCCAAGAGGTGGGTCATCGGGCGAGCGATTTGAGAAAAATCTTTGATGAATCGACGGTAGAAGCCCGCATGACCCAGAAAACTTCTCACACCCTTCACGGTTGAAGGTGGAGGCAACTTAGCGATAACATCGACTTTAGCACGGTCTACTTCAAGACCGGCTTTGGAAATTTTGTGTCCTAGCACGATGCCTTCTTTTACCATAAAATGGCATTTTTCCCAATTCAGAACAAGGCGAGTGTCTTCGCACCGCTTAAGCATACGTTCCAAATTGGCAAGGCAAGAAGAGAAGGAATCCCCGAAAACCGAGAAATCATCCATGAAGACTTCCATGGTTTGTTCAACCATGTCATGGAAGATAGCTAACATGCACCTTTGGAAAGTCCCGGGGGCATTGCATAAGCCAAAAGGCATTCTTTTGTAAGCAAATGTGCCATAGGGACAAGTGAATGTTGTCTTCTCTTGATCTTGGGGATCGATGGGTATTTGGAAATAACCCGAGAAACAATCAAGAAAGCAGTAATATTCATTACCCGCTAAACGTTCAAGCATTTGGTCCATAAAAGGTAGAGGGAAATGATCCTTTCCCGTGGCATCATTGAGTTTTCGGTAGTCTATACAAACTCTCCACCCAGTAACAAGACGGGTAGGCATCAAATCGTTGTTTGCATTAGGCACAACGGTGATGCCGCCTTTCTTAGGCACACAATGGACTGGACTAACCCATGGTGAATCCGAAATAGGGTAAATCATACCCGCATCAAGAAGTTTGATAACCTCTGTTTTGATGACTTCATGGATTTTTGGATTCACCCTTCGTTGGCTTTGAATTGTGGGCTTAAAGTCGTCCTCCATGAGAATTTTATGTGTGCAGAAGTGAGGATCAATTCCACGAATGTCGGAGATTTTCCAAGCGATAGCTCTTTTATGCTTCTTCAACACGGCGACAAGTCGGGCTTTTTCTTCTTCTTTTAGGTCCTTTGCGATGATGACGGGTGACTTCTCCTTTTCTTCAAGGAACACGTGCTCGAGATGGGGCGGCAACTCCTTCAGTTCTAAATCCGGAGGATTTTCGATGGGAGGCGTATTCAAAGTCGGCACATCGATATCAATAACCTTGGGAGATGGTGGAGAAAGATTGTCTTCGTTGAGAAGGTTTTCAAAGAAATGCATGTCTTCATCCCCATCGGTGGGAGACTCGTCATTAGTTAAGTTCACATCTCCCATGGTGGCTTCAAGATCTTTCCAAAAGAAATCACTTTCTCCAAATAGAGACAGTGATGAATCAATAGAGGAAACGGTCTCAACATTGGGAAGAGAAGTAGGAATACTTTTGCAAGCATTTTGGAAGTGTTCTTCACAAGCCTCATCAAGAACGTCAATACAATTAACACTCTCGTTGGAATAAGGTTGTTTAGACAACTTTCCCATGTTGAAGACGATTTTATCGTCACCCACTCTCATGATAAGCTCACCGGCTTCAACATCGATGAGAGTGTGACCGGTCCTCAAGAATGGACGACCAACAATCAATGGCACACGAGGGTCCATCTCGTAGTCGACGACGACGAAATCGGCAAGAAAAGTGAATTTGTCGACTCCTACAAAGACGTCTTCAGCTATCCCTACTGGATAAGCAACCGTACGGTTAGCTAGTTCTAAAGTCATTTTGGTGGGGACTAGCTCAGGGAGAGATAATTGCTTCCAAACGCTTAGAGGCATTAAGTTGATACTGGCACCTAGATCGGCTAGAGCCATGCAATTCTCTACTCCCGGGAAATTGCAAGGGATTAAGAAACGACCCGGATCACCAAGCTTGGTTGGCAATTTTCTTAAGAGCACTGCAGAGCAATTCTCATTAAGTTGGGTGTTGGCAATATCAAGAAGCTTTTCCTTGTCACTCAGAAGATCTTTAAACATTTTTACGTACTTAGGCATGTGAGCGAGAGCCTCAGCGAAGGAGATGTTGAAATTCAATTGTTTGAACATTTTAAGAAAGTTCGAAACCTGAATATCATCCTTGCTTTTGAGCTTCTCTTTCCTCAACCTAGATGGATAAGGTATATCGGAAGAAGAGGAAGGCTTTGAGAGAATAGGATCACTCACATCCTTGGGTGGAGGAGGGGTAGAAGTAAGAGGTGGAGAAATTGGGGAAGTAGAAGGATGAGGAATAGGAGCAGGTGACTCGTTCTCCTTAGTCACAACCACCGGTGGAGGTATAGGAAGCTCGGGTTCCTTGGTACCTTTGCCACTGCGAGTAGTGATTGCATTCATCTCCCCTCTTGGACTCGCAACGGTGTTACTCGGAAGAGTACCCGAAGAAGAGGGTTGATTACCGTGGAAGAAACTAGCCATCATGTTTCTTAAGTCATTCGTTTGACTATCAATAGTGTTTCTCATATCAGCTCTCAGATCGTTCCCTTGTTTCATCAGGTCTGCTTTCAAGTTTCGCACTTCCTGTTGAAGATTTTCCACGATCACATCGTTAGTCCTCATGTAGGTTTCCACTTCTTGGTGTAAAGCGGTGGGTTGGTTGGGAGGAGCATTGTATGTGGGTGGTTGATAAGCAGGTTGCTGGTAAACTTGGTTGTTTCTTTGAGGTGGATGTTGTTGTTTATGAGGTGGTATGTATGGTCCACGAGATTGTTGTTGTTGAGGAGGGCGGTTGAGGTTTTGTTGTTGGTTTGGGTTGTTAGGAGTAGAACCAGGTGGTGAGAGATAGTTGTTCAAACGGTAGCTAAGCAGGTTGCGGTCACCTTGAGGACGAGCTTGATAAGCAGGTTGAGGATAGGTACCGTATGCTGCATGCACATTCTCAGAAGGGTAGTTTTGGGTGGCAGTACAAGTGGTGTAAGAATGAGGACCCCCGCATATCTCACATGGTTGGCTAACAGCATTGACTTGAGCGTCTTTAGCGTTTTTAGCGTTGATGTTGTTCGTGTTGCTGGCGGTTTGGGTAGCAAGCGTTTCAAGAAGCGCAGTGATTCTTTCAATTCGCTTGTCGCTGTCACTAGTACTAGCACTAGCGACATTGGTCCTCACACTCTTGGTTTGCATACGAGACTTATTCTCAATGATATCCCAAGCAGCATTGGAAGTCTTAGCCAAAAGATTACCCCCCGAAGCACTGTTTAGCGAATCTTGGTCATTCATGCTTAAACCATTTTAAAAAGTGTTAATTTGGTGCACTTTGGTAAAACCATGTTGTGGGCATTTTCTTAAAAGATCTTTGAAACGGTCCCAAGATTCACTAAACGACTCATCGTACTTTTGTTCAAAATTGATAATTTCATTCCGCAAAGCGGTAGTACGAGAGGGTGGGAAAAAGTAGTTGATAAACTTAGTCTCCAAATCCGTCCACGTAAGAATACTTTGTGGCGGTTCCTTAGCAAGCCAATGCCGGGCTTGTCCTTCTAAAGAAAAGGGAAAAAGTTGCAAACGGATTACCTCTTGTGGAACACCATTGAATTTGACCGTATTCGTGAGTTGTAGGAATCTCTTGATGTGGTCATGTGGATCATCAATGGTACGCCCCAAGAATGGTTGAGCATAGACCATCTGGATAAAGCCGGATTTGAGCTCAAAGTTGTTGGCTGCAAACACGGGTATAACAATTGGATCATCGTTACTCTCTACATGTGCTTGCAGAAGTTCAATCATCGGGCGATTATCCGGTAGAGGCTCATTGTTGTTGTTATTATTCATGTTGTTGAAAGGTGGGTTGTTATTGTTATTATTATTATTTTGAGGTGGTATGTTGTTGTTGTTTTGTACACCGGCCATGTCTAAGTTATCGAGAGGCTCGGGCTCTTGATAAGACGTTGATCGAGTGCGCATACACCTGCAAAAGAACTAACAAGGCAAAAACAAAGCAAAAATATTTTTGGTTTTTATGTTTTTTAATTTTTAGGATTTTTTTTTGAAAATTTTATATTTTTTAGGGTTTTTTGAAATTTTTTATGAAAAAGTAACGTTCACGGGGAACGGATCCCAAAATCCAAGTTCTCACAAAAAACGGTTGATCTTAACGAGAAGAGCCGGCAACGGCGCCATTTGATACTTAGGATTTTCAATGGTTGGTTCTAAATTCTCTCGATATCCTCTCGAATTGATCTCGGTTCTAAGTGGAATGATTTGTTCTTGGTTAATAAAAAGGTGTTGGTTTGTTTATCTATTTTAAACTAATGACAAGAAATTAAGCGTCGAAGAGTAAAATTAAAGACTTTAAAAGTTTAAACTAAAAAGGCAAGTTTAAACATAAATGCTTGAAAACTTAAAGATTATATTGGAAAAATAAATGAACACTCAATAAAAGCTAACACTTGGAAAACTTTGTAAAAATATGAACTTAGTTGAAAAGTACTAAAAGAAAGTAAGATCGGAATATATCAAAACAACTCAAATCGGAATAATCTAAAAAAGGCATAGATCGGAATGTATTCCGATCTGATTGATCGGAATGTGAACAAAATGAGCCCAGATCGGAATGTTATAAAAAGTGGTAATTGGAATAATAAAAAACAAGCTGATCGGAATGTTAGGAACAAGACTATAATCGGAATACACTAAAAACACCCAATCGGAATAGCTAGGAAGTGAAGCAATCGGAATATCTAAAAAGGGGCAGATCGGAATGATGGCAAAATGCTACAATCGGAATATGGTAAAACACTTAGATCGGAATATTAAAATGCCACCAGTCGGAATATTAAAACCCTTTTCCGATGTGTAGATCGGAATAAGGGGGTGTGTCTTGGTCGGAAAGTACCAATCGGAAGGGGGTTTATAACCCTTTTCGATATCCCTATGATCCGAAATTTAAGCAAGATGAATAAGCTATGAATAAGCCAATCACCAAACTAGCTCGAATCCAATATTAAGCTGATTAAATAAGCACTAAAAACAACTTTTCTAAACTTACAATAAACAACTTTTAAGTCGAATCAATAAAAAGATGAACTTTTCATAGAAACTTTAAAAAGTAAATAAGCTAAATCAACAAATAAGCCAATAAGCACAAGGATCTCAAAGCTTATTTGTGTAGAAATTTAAGAAACATAAAAAAAGATTAACTTTTTAAGCACAAAATCATTGATGAACAACACGGATCATACGAGATTTGTACCAAAATCAATCAAAGTCAAAGAAAGGAAGGATGAGATTAAAGATTAAAAGCTTAAAAACTTGAACTTGATTAATGAAAAATAATACAAAGGTTTTATCTTGAAAGAGAAAAAGTTGAAATCTAGTGAGAGAAAGTTTAGAACTTTCTCTCTCTAAAACTAGAGAGAAAAATGAAAAACTACAAAACTGCCTAAAAAACTAAGTGTTGCAAATTTGTGAAGTAGAACCATATATATAGGCGTGTGATGTGGTGGTGGGCTTGTGATTGGGCTTTGGTTTGGGCTTCTTTTTCTTCTTTCTTCTTTAGTCTTCACGCTTCTTTAAATAAACGTTTCCGACTTGGATTTGAGAAGTGTCGGTGAATAATTCCAACTCGTCTTATAATCTTTTGTTTAATAGACTCGAGTTCTTCGACATATATGAATCTTCCATCTTTGGCTCTATTCTTCGATAAATCTTCAAATAGGCACAATGACTTCAAATCTTTTGCATTTCTTGGACAATAGACTTCGTCTTGAGTCTTTTTCCTTGATAAAACCCGTGCAATCCCATGTTTTCTTCAATATTCATCCGGTTGACTCTGAAAACACAATAAACACAAAAACCACGCATAATTCTAAACAAATGATATTAAATACGTGTTTTGGTCTCGTTTTAGCCAGAACTAAGTGGTAAAAGGATGGGTGTTTTCACACCTATCAGTTGTCACACCGGAGAAGAACCCGAGTGGTCGTGAAATCTTTAACAGAACACGAAAGCATCAAATTCAACAGTACACTTATTATCACGAGCAAACTGACGAGAAATTTTAAATTTTTTGACAATGTTAGGAGTGATAAGAACATTATTAAATGAAGGGGTCGATGAGGTGTAGGCAAAATACTATTGCCAGAGTTGGTAACGGGTATGGAATAACCATCACTGAAACATTTGGGTAAATACACATATTAAGGTAAGAACTCGCACATGTGTCCATGTTCGAATTTCCCGGTATGGAATTTTGAGAAGTCGTAGCATGAAAAACATTCAGAAAAATCGTCTCATGTCCCGGTATCTGACTTGTCTGACCTAAAGGAGCTGGCAGAACCGACTGATGAAATGAACCCTGCAGACCTGATACAACCCGACCTGATGGATAAATTTGAAATTGCTGACCCAAAACAACATGACCGGTTGGTTACCTTGTTGACTCGGGTAGGCATGCTGACCCAAAACACATGCTGAATGGGCTTGGAAAAATAATGAGTCAAAGCTACCATTCAGGTAGGATGATGTGCGTGATGTTGTGAAAGATAATAAACCTACTGGGTTTGTGGTGGGCTAGAAGAAGATGCATACGTTGGTGTGTACGAAATGACATTGGGTTATTTAAATAGGGCTTATAAGATGAGCTTAGGGTATTTGAGTAAGGTTAGCTGGACTGTAAATACAACAACAAGAACAATGATTCTCCCAACGAGGAGAAACACAACAACGAACCAAAAAATCATCGAATAAAGAACCGTAACAAAACCAAAAAAAGTCGACTGGTAATCTAAATACGGAAGGTTGACTTAAAACAAACAAAATCGATTGGTTATCAAACAAAGCCAACGATCGATTTTAATATATGAAACACAACGAATTCGACTGGTTATCAAACAAAACCAACGGTCGACAATCAAGAACAGAAAAATAAGAACGGGAAGGGTTTATATAAGTATATATTTAGGATTTTAAAGATTGAAATGTTGGTGTTCAGGGTAAGGATTGATTTCTATAGCTGAGACTGATGTCTCTGATACCATGTAAGGTTTATTGATTTCCTATTGTATATCATATGATACCCTTGTTATATATACACGGGATTGTAAGATAAACACTAGTGTTACAGCTATCACACAAATGATACAACTATATTCCAAGATAAATATAAACTGTCTTACTGATAAGTAATGACAGCTTTCAAACTAATACATATCAACTAACAGAAAGGTCATGCAAAAACGCTTGTGAAATTTGCATTTTTATGCGAAAACAAACGTTAAATGTAACTTTCTAGTAGTTATCCTTCTCACGTGCCATGCACATGAGGACATTTTCGTCCTTTCACCTCCTCTATTTAACAACTGAGCAACCTCATATTTAATTTTTGTAGATCTTGTATTTGAAAACCTTTTCTTCCCCACATCTTCTTTGCTACTTCGATTTTCCAAAAACACCACCACCAACACAAACACCAGCACCGCTACCAACCAACACTACCCCTCGCTGTCACCGCGTTGATTTTCAAAAAAATAAAATTGCAACCTAAATGGTCCAAATGGTCACTGGCTCGTTGTATTGTTCATATGGTTATCATGGTATAATAAAAGTGTATAATGATTGATTTGAAACATTGAAGAAAGTTCCTTGATATTTTCTATGGGTAAATTGTAAATTTTGTCCCTTGAATATAGGGGTGTAATCAAGCCAAGCTTTTATCAAGTAACTTGAGCTCGAGATCAAGCTTGGCTCGATCAAGTCAAGCTTTTATCAAGCTCAAGCCCAAGCTCAAGCCCAAAAAATAGCTCGAAACTATATCAAGCTCAAGCTCAAGCTTTTGATAGCTCGGCTCGAGTTCTTATCAAGCTTTTTCAAGCTTTATTAAAAATATATATTTATGATGAATTTATATAAGCAACTAATTGTTAATTTGAGTATTAACCTAATTTTAAGGGCTAATTTTATAAATAAATAATATATTTTAGAAACACTTTTAACTCTGATTACTTTTATATTTTAGTTCTTCTTATTTTAAATGATTCTTTATTTTTGTAAATTTAATTATTGCATTTAATCGGTAGTTGGTGAAATACAATATGTGTATAAATATTTTTTGTACTCTTCTTAATACAAAACGCAACGTGTCTAAATTATGCTCACATTCACATCATGCAATGGCCTTTGAGACCTTAATCGTATTGGAGTGCAAAACACATTTTGAAACCAAGATTGTACGATAATTTTGTTATTCATTTTATTAATGTTAAATAAATCAAATTTGTCTTAAGTAATAATTTTTATTTTTTTAATTTTTATACATATGTTTATTGATGAGTTTTATTATAAAAAACCTAAATTTATACACATTCAAGCTTTTCAAGCCAAGCTCAAGCTTTTATCAAGCCTTATCAAGCCAAGCTCAAGCTTGGATTGGTAAAGCTTGACAAGCTATCAAGCCAAGCTCAAGCGTACAATTATAGTATCAAGCCAAGCTCAAGCCCTACTAAGCTTGAGCCCAGCTCGGCTCGGTTACACCCCTACTTGAATATCGTAAAATTGTAAAAAAACCACTGAGAAGAAAGTTGGTGCAAAAACACCCATGAACTTTACTTTTTCATGCGAAAAAAGCCTCGAGACGTTAAATCTTAACTTTCCATCGTTAAGTCCGGTTATCTCCCTCATGTACCATGCACATGAGAGAATTTCGTCCTTTCTACTCGTCCTCTTACCCCAACCTTTCTCTTGTGTGAAATTTGTCCCTAAAAGGTTATTCTGCCCCACTTATTCTTCTTCTCCACTATGATTTTTCAAGAACACCACCACCACCACCACCACCACCACCACCACCACCACCACCACCACCACCACCACCACCACCACCACCGCCAACACCACCCACCACTCTGAGTACAATTACTACAATTCGGTGCATACCATAACAATGTAAACCCCCGCTTCATCACTTCTGTCATCAACCATCGTTCAAAATTGTTCCTATTCAACCGGCACCACAATCATCTGTGTGCACACTTTCATCATTGATAACGCTCAAATCTAACATATTTCTAGGAGCGTATTCGTGATATTTATGCATATATTTATGTGATCATTATGAACTGATACTTAATGAAGCTTATTTGTTATTTTAGGTTCATCAAGGGTTACATCACGAGAAAGGAAGAAGAAACGCGAAGATGAGAATAAAAGGCGAGAATTGGAGGCGAAAGGATGAACGAGACATGAAAGTTTAGTTCTCGTATGTTAAATAATACAAAGAATAAGAGTCTTGGAAAGTCTGGAAGAAATAAAGAGGAAGGAAACAAAGAATAAGGACTAAAGAAGAAATACGAGATAGATGGTAAAGACGGAGCCAACATGAAAAGAAGCCACCAGCCAAGTCAGAAGGTTGCCAGCCAAACAACAAAAAGGAGCTGCCAATATTTTCATCAAGCGGCCGACTACTTTCAATTTCCGCAAGCTCTTTTCTTCCTGCCACTTCTCCAAGTAAACTTAAACACCCCAATTATTTCACCTTGCTCCTCAATCCGACCATAACTCCATTTCCTCTCTTCCAAGCTTCATTACACCATCAATAACACATCTTTGGCTCCAAGAAAAGTTCTTGGTGGCTAAGGCTAAATCAAGTATAAATAAGACCCATGAGGTAGTGTTTATAATCATCTTAATCAATCTTTATCCATCAATCAATCTATCTACCATTTCAATCCCTGCTCACCCCTCACCCATGTAGTGGTAAGGGGTGGAATTGGTTTCCATGGATATGTAATAAGCTATTGGAGAAGTAGAAAAGAAAGCCACAACTCCATACACAATCCAATATCCAACAATCCTCATTCCCAAACACCCCAAAAGGCTCCATACTCACACCAAGAGGTTGACGTCCAAGAAGGTTATGGGTAGGATGAAATGTACTTTGGTTGTTCTATTGGTTAGAATTATTTGGGTACTTTGGTGCTATGAATTCTAATGTTTGATAACTTATTCTTTATTATTCAATCATGTTTATGGCATGTGTTTTGTGACAATGTGAATGATGTCTTAATACTTGTATTGTTCATATGAAAACTTGTGATAAATGGATGTTTGGATTCTATTAGTGTTTGTTTTGGATAATGGTGATAACATCATATTAGGTTGGATTTGGATTTTGTTATTGTTTGTCATTTTAGTTAATCATTGTTGAGTTTAAAGGTCGAAAGGATTCTCAATATGGTTGATTTCAGTTCGTTAATCGACAAATGATTTGGTCTTGTGCTTTGTGACGATTATGCAAGAGACTTAATAAACATAACAAGTAAATTTTTAATTGAGACTAATGTCGAAACGAGTCTTTTGAATATATTGTTCTAATCATCTTTCAAGTAAATGAAACATATCGGATCGATAACACCAAGTCTATGGGTCGAAAGAATTCTTGTTGTTATTGGTTTAGGCATAAGGCTCCTAATATGATCATTGATTGAGACTTATGTATTATTGATTTATAAAACACTAATACATTATTATTGGTTCTATAGGTCGAAATGATTGCCTTTGATAATGTGTTTTCCAAACTAAACATCTTAAGGTCCATGTGGGCATTCCATTATCGCGGAAATATTCCCCCATGGCATCATTTGGCCATACATGTATGTTCTTTGTGTGCTTATTCTTATAAACGATTCTCATAGTGGTTTAATCCGTGACAATCACAACCACCATTTTGTTACAAACAAATTACACTTGAGTATAACCAAGTCCCATGGGACGACCTTGACTTACCAACCTAATTACAACGTGACTAGAGTATACTTGCTCGAATTTGTGTTCCTAATTAAATCGATAATTCTTGTTTATAAATTTAGAACCTAGTGTTGCGAAGAGCACACCAATCATTATCTGATCAAACTCCAATTCCAATTGGTATGTGATAACTCCTGGTTTTAACCAGGTAAAAAGATTCGTTTAAGTATGTCTTTTCGAATTGATCTAGGTTCTATGTGTGACTCTGCCGTCTTTGGTGGAAACAAAAGTGTGCCGTTGTAGTATATTAAAATGTGCAAAACAATTAAAGTAAATGACTTTAAAAGTAAATCTAACTCTAATTTAAAATAAAGGGCGAGTATTTAAAAACATGACGAGAAATTAAAAGGGCAATTAAAGTAAATGACGCAAACTTAAATCTATCTAAGGCAAACTTAAAACGAAACTAAAACTTAAACTAAGGCAAGACTAAAATAAATCTAAGGCAAGAAATCTTAAAGTGCAACTAAGGAAAGAGGCAGGAAAAATAAAGCTTAAAATTAAAAATCAAAGACAAAAACTAAAAAGAACCTGAATACAGCTCATTCGGAACAATCCTTCGTCCGAAACAATCACTCATCCGGAATGTCACCTTCGTTCAGAATGATTCTTCTTCGCTCGGAATATTACCAAAATCCTTGATCCGGAACAAATTCTCTATTCTGAATATGTCACTTATCCAAAACAATCCTTCGTTCGGAACTTCTGCTGATTCAAAGCCCTTGGTTCGGAAGTTTCTGGTTCGCAAACCTTGGTTCGGAACTTCCCTGGTTCTGAAGTTCTTGAGTCGGAACTTTCCGGTTCGGAATACTTCCGAATGAACAACTCTTTGGTTCGGAACCTTCTGATTCGAAACTCCTTGATCCGGAAGTGTTCTGGATCAGAACTCTCTGATTCGGAAGTTTCCTGGTTCGGAACTTTCTGATTCGGAAGTGTTGGTTCAGAAGTTGGTTCAGAACTTCTTGATTCGGAATTTTCTGGTTCGGAACTTCCAATGTTCCGAATGAGAAAGCTTGATTCGGAACTTACCTGGGAATCACAGTAACAGAAACAAACCGAAGAACAAAGAAATACAGGAACACACAAATCTAATCACAATTTGATCAAAATTAAACAAAAGATTAAATCAAACTAATCACAAAGCATCTACTAAACATAAACAAACAATCCAAATCAACAAAACTAACAAAACTAATCACAATAATCAAAACCCACTTAAATCAAAATAAGAACATGAACATGAACATAAACATAAACATAAAAATCAAAGATTAAGAAAGGTAGATAGGAGATTAACAAGATAAAGTAAAGATTGACAAGAATTAAATGAAAACTTACTTGAAATTAAAGGAATTTAAGGTGCAAGACAAGTATTTAAATTTGACAAGTAATTAAATGACAAGGTAATTAAAAATGGAAGAACTAATTGTTACTATTAGCCAACAAAATAAAAATGATTAAGAACTAATCTATATATAGGGGAGGGTTAAGGAATGCTTAGGAAGCTTCCTCCCCTCTTTCCTTTCTCCTTAAATGCATCATTAGGTCCTTCCTTCTTAATCTCTTTGTTAATTGCACCATTAGTCCTTAAGCCTTTAAATCTTCTTTAATCTTGGACTTTAATGACTTTTGGCTCGGAATTTCTTTGAACTCGTCTTTTAATTCTTCAATAAATTAAACTTGAGTTCTTCGGCTTTAAGTAAACTTCCGTCTTTCGACTTTTTCTTCGATAAATCTTCAGAATTGGTCTTGGACTTCCGTTCTTTTTGCACTCTTGAGTTCTTGACTTCATCTTTCGTCTTTTTCTTCAATAAAAGCCCGTGAATGCCCGTGTTCTCTCCACTTTTCACCTTTTCGGCCTAAATCACAACAAAAACACAAACCACGCATAATTCTGACATAAAAGACATAAAATACACGTTTTGGCTCGGTAATTATTGTAATTAAGTGGTAAAAAGGATGGGTGTTTACACACCTATCAAATCCCCTACACTTGACCATTGCAATGTCCTCATGCAATGCATTAGTTACAAAGCACGTTATATTTTTCATCAAAATCAATCCACGTTGGCCTTTATTGAAGAGATAGAAAACTATAAACATTCAAAGTAAAGAAATCAAAAGCATACCTTGGGTTTTGGAAAAATTATGAATAATCATCATCCTCAAGTTTTCACTTTCTCCAAACCAAGCTTAAAAACGAGATCACTGTTATTATAAGTTAGCAAATTAGCACAAACTCATGTGGGCCAATTATTCACTTAGACTCCCTTATTCCTAGGTTTTATCTCTTATATTTTATTATTGTCTTGAATGATCACGAGGATGCATTGTTTGACTTATTTCGATAGTTATTTAGGCCGAAAATAAAGTGAACGATTTAATCAATAGTTAGCTAAAGGACAAAATCTTTTAAAACTGCTTCTCGGGACCTCTTAAAGTTCATATCTTGGCATAACTCGCTTCACGATTTGAGACCTTTCTCGGACCGATATTTGGTAGCAACTTCATACTTCATACCTTGAGAGACGTTCATGAAATTATGGTCTTCTCTTCATAATGGAATTTCTTCACTTGAAGTTTTGAGAGATTCATACTTGGACCACGACTTCTTCATTTTTCTCCAATCTTTATTTTGGACTTTGATATACAACGATCCGCCTCCTTTTATGACTTGGATCTATTTATCCTCATACCTTGCTAGGGTCTTTTCGGATACACTTCTCCATGACTTTTGGGGAGTTTTTGCTTTTCGTCGTGTGTCTCGATCCTTCATATTGATTTTCGATAAATGATTCTTCACATCACTTTGAATCCTTAGCAACAAAATATAGTCCTCATGCCTTGTTAGGACCTTTTTGGACTCGCCAATCTTCGCATCCCGCTTCAATAAGTTATGCCTTGGCTATGAACTCTAATCCATACCGAGCAACTTTTAAACGATCTTGGGCTAGAAGCTAAGTAACTTTTCAAATCGTACAACCTTATTTATTGCAGATAAATTTATTAGCAAGAGATGGGAGAATAAGCTTATAATTAACTCACATAAATTCACGAAAGAATACCGAACTTATAATTGGCTCTATCATCTCTCGTTCTCCACAGTTTAAAATCTCAAGGAATGAGACTCGTGGATACTTAGCCTATTAAATCAAAGTTTTGGGTTTTCGAGTCGCTTATAGGATCTTGCAAATTCTTAGACTTTTTCAAGTTTAGAAATCGCATTTTAAAGTTCCCTTGATAAACGACTCTCTAGGATCAATTATAGGAACTTGCGAAAAGTTCTTGTTCTTAACCCGTGAGAGTTAAGACTTTCGCGTTTTATAGCTCCCTATATAAAAGCCTAACAAAACTTGACCTAAACACGTTAAGGATACTAGCTAGAGTAAACTTAGACAAGTAAACTCGGGTTGAGTCAAAAGATTCACAACGTTTGAAAATTAAAACCACTTTATTCAAAATTTATTCTAATAAGGAAAGAAAATAACTATACAAAAGGAAAAACTAATAGGCCAAAATAGATCAAAAATTTTGAAAAATGTCGAAAAATTTATTTTCCGGTTAAAATGAGGACAAATACAAGGAAAATGCCACTTAACTTCGATAGAAGTCCCCCCTACACTTAACATAAACATTGTCCTCAATGTTTATGCATGTGGGAGTAAACTCCCCTACACTTAGGACATTGTGCACTTTGTTTAAATCTCGCTAAGGAAGAGACAACTAAAGAGATTCCTATTTTAATATTGAGAAAATATAAAATAGTGAATCGAGAAGAGTTTAGGATAGAACCGGGAAGAAGTGAACACAGAATCACGGGGCGTCAAGAATCATCAAAAGTGGATCATTGAGCGCTCGAATCCCTGATTAAGAGAGGAGAGGAGATAGCAAACCAATCATAAATGGGAGAAGGTTCCATATTGGAAAGAGAATCATCCACATCATCATAAAAAAATGGATTATCAATGCAAGAGTCGAATAGAGGATTCTTGTAGACGACAAAATCATCGAGCACATTAATCATATTCACTAATTCTCGTCCATAGGATTTGCTTGTAAGCTTTCCCATTTTAAAAACTTGTGAATCATTCCCGACTCTTAAGATTAACTCACCTTCGGCAACATCAACTAAAGCTCGTCCGATTCTTAAGAATGGCCGACCAAGTATTAAAGGAATACGAGGGTCCATTTCATAATCAACAACGACAAAATCGACCGGGAAAGTAAATGTGCCAACTTTAATGAACACGTCTTCGGCAATACCAACGGGGTAAGCGAGAGTGCGATTAGCAAGTTTAAGAGTCATCTTCGTTGGAGTGAGGTCGGGTAATGATAGTGTTTTCCAAACACTCAAAGGCATAAGATTGATACTGGCCCCGAGATCAGCAAGGGCCGTAAATTCTTCAGTTTTGTTGAAAACGCAAGGCAACACAAAACGACCGGGATCTCCAAGATTTTCCGGAAGTTCTTTAAGAATAACTGCAGAGCAGTTTTCATTTAAGCGCGTGTTGGCGAGCTCAATCAGCTTCTCCTTCTTGTTAAGCAATTCCTTAAATGCTTTAACAAATTTGGGCATGTGGACAAGTGCTTCAAGAAAGCTAATGTTGAAGTTCATGAGAGATCATCTTCACATTGCGTGACACTTCAGAGTCATCCTTGGTTAGCATTTTGGTCTTGCCTAAACGAGAAGGATAAGGGATATTGGGTTTGGGTGGTGAAGGTGCAGGTGTAGGTAAAGGTTGAGATGTTGAAGGGTCCTTCCTAGAGACATCGTCATGACGAGGCAAAGACAGTAATGGTGCACTAATACTAGGTGTAGGAGGAGTAGGGATAAATGGTGGTGGAGGAGGTGTAGATGATGGGGGCGGGATCGGTGGATCGACAATGGTAATTCCACTACGAGTAGTAATAGCACTCACATTTGCTCGCGGATTGGTGACGGTGTTTGAAGGTAGAGAACTCGAAGAAGAAGGTTGAGCGGCGGGCAAGAAACTAGCAAGCATATTCTTCAAATCATTGGTTTGATTGCTGAAGGAGGATTGAATATTATCTCGAAGCTCGGATCTTATCTCATTCCCTTACTTGGTAATATCTCCTTTAAGATTGATAATTTGGCTCTGCAGATTCTTGATTTGCTCACCTTGAGTTCTCATTATGGCTTCAACATCGGTGTTAATGGGTGGGGTTTGTTGAGCGGGTGGGTGATAAGGATTAGAAGCTCTTGGTGGGATTTGGTTGCTTCTATTGTAGTTGTTGGCGGGGTTTTGGTTTTGAGGAGAAAAACCGGGTGAAAGGTAGTTGTTTGATCGGTAACTCAGCAAATTTCTATCCCCTTGTTGTCGAGCTTGGTAATTTTCTGGTGAATAATTACCATAAGCTGCATACACATTTTCCGGATTTCCTTGTGTCGAAGGACAATCGGTGTATGAGTGTGGACCGCCGCATGTTTCACAAGAAGGTGCAACCGCTTTAACTTGTTGTTGTTGTTGGTTTGAAGCGAGAAGCGTGATACTTTTGCTCATTTCAGTCATCATGCGGGTGAGTTCGGTCATATCAGGGTTTACTGAGGTGGAAGAAACATTGACTCTCGGGTTGTTCCTTGAAGAAGCGGAGGAATCCCAGTTTTTGTGGTGAGTAGTCATGTTCTCAATTAGCTCTCTACACTCCTCGGGTCTCCTTTTCATAAATGTGCCACCGGCGGCTGCATTAATCGTATCACGATCACGAAAAGTCAATCCGTTGTAGAAAGTATCTATTAAGGTCACAGGGAGCATATTGTGGTTTGGACAACGATCAATCAAGACATTATATCTCTCCCAAGCATCAAAGAGTGATTCATCGGGATCTTGCATGAAACCGCTGATTTGATTGCGAAGGCTCGTGACCATGGATGGTGGAAAGTAGCGCGACAAAAAGCGTTGAGTCATGTCATCCCAAGTGTGAATTGAATTCTTCGGGAGACGATCAAACCATTTCTCGGCATGATGTGATAAAGTATGTGGGAAGAGTTGTAGGCGAAGAACATCCATTGTGGCACCAGGCAACTTCATGCTTTGGGTGATTGTAATGAACTTGTCGAGGTGTTTGTTGGCATCATCATCAGGCAATTCGGAAAGGATTTGTTTGCACTTGCTGAATCATGTAGTGCTTCAACGAAAACTCAGGAGCGTTGATTTGCATCGGCGCAATCGGTCCTCCTCGTCCAAACATGGTAGGTTGACAAAGCTCCTCCATTGTCCGAAGATCGGGCTGTGGAAGAACATTGTTGTTATTTTTGAGGTGCGGTGGACTATTGTTGTTGTTAACACCTGACATACTTAAATCTTCTCGAGTCTCGGGCTCTTGATAATTAGAAGATCTAGTACGCATACACCTGAAAATGCAAAAGAAAAAGAAACCAAACACAAAGACAATATATATACACAATAAAGATAAAATCTTTTTGGATTTTTGAAAATTTTAATTTTTATGGATTTTTATCAATTTTTAATTTTTATGGTTTTTTGAAATTTTTATGCAAGAGAAATAACGCTCACAAGTGAACGGATCCCAAAAAGCAACGCGTCTCTCACAGAAAACCGTTAATCTTTACGAAAAGAGCCGGCAGCGGCGCCATTTAATAACTCCTGGTTTTAACCAGGTAAAAAGATTCGTTTAAGTATGTCTTTTCGAATTGATCTAGGTTCTATGTGCGACTCTGCTGTCTTTGGTGGAAACAAAAGTGTGTCGTTGTAGTATATTAAAATGTGCAAAACAATTAAAGTAAATGACTTTAAAAGTAAATCTAACTCTAATTTAAAATAAAGGGCGAGTATTTAAAAACGTGACGAGAAATTAAAAGGGCAATTAAAGTAAATGACGCAAACTTAAATCTATCTAAGGCAAACTTAAAACGCAACTAAAACTTAAATTAAGGCAAGACTAAAATAAATCTAAGGCAAGAAATCTTAAAGTGAAACTAAGGAAAGAGGCAGGAAAAATAAAGCTTAAAATTAAAAATCAAAGACAAAAACTAAAAAGAACCTGAATACAGCTCATTCGGAACAATCCTTCGTCCGGAACAATCACTCATCCGGAATGTCACCTTCGTTCGGAATGATTCTTCTTCGCTCGGAATATTACCAAAATCCTTGATCCGGAACAAATTCTCTATTCTGAATATGTCACTTATCCAAAACAATCCTTTGTTCGGAACTTCTGCTGATTCAAAGCCCTTGGTTCGGAAGTTTCTGGTTCGCAAACCTTGGTTCGGAACTTCCCTGGTTCGGAAGTTCTTGAGTCGGAACTTTCCGGTTCGGAATACTTCCGAATGAACAACTCTTTGGTTTGGAACCTTCTGATTCGAAACTCCTTGATCCGGAAGTGTTCTGGATCGGAACTCTCTGATTCGGAAGTTTCCTGGTTCGGAACTTTCTGATTCGGAAGTTTTGGTTCAGAAGTTGGTTCGGAACTTCTTGATTCGGAAGTTTCTGGTTCGGAACTTCCAATGTTCCGAATGAGAAAGCTTGTTTCGGAACTTACCTGGGAATCACAGTAACAGAAACAAACCGAAGAACAAGGAAATACAGGAACACACGAATCTAATCACAATCTGATCAAAATTAAACAAAAGATTAAATCAAACTAATCACAAAGCATCTACTAAACATAAACAAACAATCCAAATCAACAAAACTAACAAAACTAATCACAATAATTAAAACCCACTTAAATCAAAATAAGAACATGAACATGAACATAAACATAAACATAAAAATCAAAGATTAAGAAAGGTAGATAGGAGATTAACAAGATAAAGTAAAGATTGACAAGAATTAAATGAAAACTTACTTGAAGTTAAAGGAATTTAAGGTGCAAGACAAGTATTTAAATTTGACAAGTAATTAAATGACAAGGTAATTAAAAGTGGAAGAACTAATTGTCACTATTAGCCAACAAAATAAAAATGATTAAGAATTAATCTATATATAGGTGAGGGTTAAGGAATGCTTAGGAAGCTTCCTCCCCTCTTTCCTTTCTCCTTAATTGCATCATTAGGTCCTTCCTTCTTATTCTCTTTGTTAATTGCACCATTAGTCCTTAAGCCTTTAAATCTTCTTTAATCTTGGACTTTAATGACTTTTGGCTCGGAATTTCTTTGAACTCGTCTTTTAATTCTTCAATAAATTAAACTTGAGTTCTTCGGCTTTAAGTAAACTTCCATCTTTCGACTTTTTCTTCGATAAATCTTCAGAATTGGTCTTGGACTTCCGTTCTTTTTGCACTCTTGACTTCTTGACTTCATCTTTCGTCTTTTTCTTCAATAAAAGCCCGTGAATGCCCGTGTTCTCTCCACTTTTCACCTTTTCGTCCTAAATCACAACAAAAACACAAACCACGCATAATTCCGACATAAAAGACATAAAATACACGTTTTGGATCGGTAATTATTGTAATTAAGTGGTAAAAAGGATGGGTGTTTACACACCTATCAAATCCTCTACACTTGACCATTGCAATGTCCTCATGCAATGCATTAGTTACAAAGCACGTTTACATTTTTCATCAAAATCAATCCACGTTGGCCTTTATTGAAGAGATAGAAAACTATAAACATTCAAAGTAAAGAAATCAAAAGCATACCTTGGGTTTTGGAAAAATTATGAATAATCATCATCCTCAAGTTTTCACTTTCTCCAAAACAAGCTTAAAAACGAGATCATTGTTATTATAAGTTAGCAAACTAGCACAAACTCATGTGGGCCAATTATTCACTTAGACTCCCTTATTCCTAGGTGTATCTCTTATATTTTATTGTTGTCTTGAATGATCACGAGGATGCATTGTTTGACTTATTTCGATAGTTATTTAGGCCGAAAATAAAGTGAACGATTTAATCAATAGTTAGATAAAGGACAAAATCTTTTAAAACTGCTTCTCGGGACCTCATAAAGTTCATATCTTGGCATAACTCGCTTCGCGATTTGAGACCTTTCTCGGACCGATATTTGGCAGCAACTTCATACTTCATACCTTGAGAGACGTTCATGAAATTATGGTCTTCTCTTCATAATGGAATTTCTTCACTTGAAGTTTTGAGAGATTCATACTTGGACCACGACTTCTTCATTTTTCTCCAATCTTTATTTTGGACTTTGATATACAACGATCCGCCTCCTTTTATGACTTGGATCTATTTATCCTCATACCTTGCTAGGGTCTTTTCGGATACACTTCTCCATGAATTTTGGGGAGTTTTTGCTTTTCGTCGTGTGTCTCGATCCTTCATATTGATTTTCGATAAATGATTCTTCACATCACTTTGAATCCTTAGCAACAAAATATAGTCCTCATGCCTTGTTAGGACCTTTTTGGACTCGCCAATCTTCGCATC
Source organism: Glebionis coronaria (assembly GCA_025667525.1). Taxonomy (NCBI): domain Eukaryota; kingdom Viridiplantae; phylum Streptophyta; class Magnoliopsida; order Asterales; family Asteraceae; genus Glebionis; species Glebionis coronaria. The sequence continues at coordinate 180,608,925 of CM046874.1, forward strand.
CCGCTTCAATAAGTTATGCCTTGGCTATGAACTCTAATCCATACCGAGCAACTTTTAAACGATCTTGGGCTAGAAGCTAAGTAACTTTTCAAATCGTACAACCTTATTTATTGCAGATAAATTTATTAGCAAGCGATGGGAGAATAGGCTTATAATTAACTCACATAAATTCCGAAAAAATACCGAACTTATAATTGGCTCTATCATCTCTCGTTCTCCACAGTTTAAAATCTCAAGGAATGAGACTCGTGGATACTTAGCCTATTAAATCAAAGTTTTGGGTTTTCGAGTCGCTTATAGGATCTTGCAAATTCTTAGACTTTTTCAAGTTTAGAAATTGCATTTTAAAGTTCCCTTGATAAACGACTCTCTAGGATCAATTATAGGAACTTGCGAAAAGTTCTTGTTCTTAACCCGTGAGAGTTAAGACTTTCGCGTTTTATAGCTCCCTATATAAAAGCCTAGCAAAACTTGACCTAAACACGTTAAGGATACTAGCTAGAGTAAACTTAGACAAGCTTCCTCCACTCTTTCCTTTCTCCTTAATTGCATCATTAGGTCCTTCCTTCTTAATCTCTTTGTTAATTGCACCATTAGTCCTTAAGCCTTTAAATCTTCTTTAATCTTGGACTTTAATGACTTTTGGCTCGGGATTTCTTTGAACTCGTCTTTTAATTCTTCAATAAATTAAACTTGAGTTCTTCGGCTTTAAGTAAACTTCCGTCTTTCGACTTTTTCTTCGATAAATCTTCAGAATTGGTCTTGGACTTCCGTTCTTTTTGCACTCTTGACTTCTTGACTTCATCTTTCGTCTTTTTCTTCAATAAATGCCCGTGAATGCCGGTGTTCTCTCCATTTTTCACCTTTTCGTCCTAAATCACAACAAAAACACAAACCACGCATAATTCCGACATAAAAGACATAAAATACACGTTTTGGCTCGGTATTATTGTAATTAAGTGGTAAAAAGGATGGGTGTTTACACACCTATCAGTATGTATAAATATTTTTGGAATATCGACAAGCCCACCAGCTATAACATCGATAAGTCATTTGACTCCGGGCTTCGTGTCATCAAATGCTTTTACTTGCTTTGGTCTGATCATTTTCCAAGTTGACGAGGATGTCCATTTGTTCTTGACTAAAACAACAGGTTGTTTAGTATCTACTATATATGTATATAGGTGATAATTAGCCTATGTTGAACCAGTAGGTTGAAACAAAAAATTTACCTAGTCCAAAGAATAATATTTAGAGGTTATTCAAACATAAGTGTGATTATAAGAGAAGATGAATGTCTGAGACTCACTCTCTATAGTATCTTATTGAAGATACTTAAACATCAATTTGTCAATAGAAATGAGATAACTAATTTATGACAATTGAATTGTTTCAAACGTATTGCACCGGAGGTCAAGGTTACTAAGAAAGGCTAGCAGAAAATATGCATTCACATTAACTAAGTGGTTGCACACAATTTTAATAAACTGCATGAGGCTCTGATCGTGATAGCCTTAGGCTCGGACCCTGTGATAGCATGCCTTACAAATCTACCAAAGACGAAAGTCTTAACCGGAGTTGGTGTAGGCATGTATATTTAAACTACATCTACGTTAATGAGAGCTGATTTATCTTTTCCGCTAAAGGAAAGTTCTGTTTGGCTCAAAATCAGGACTACTGACCATGAAAATCTGATCTCACTAGATTTCAACAAATATTACCTAAAAGCGGTTAAAAACATTATGATCTATCTAGCTTACAAGGAAGCCCTCAAGGGGTTGAACTAGTAGTAACATTGCTTTCACTATGGCGTGAGCTAACACGTGGCAAGTTAGGCAGGTCAAAACAGGCAATTTTTAGTACAACTAAAAACGAGCTGGGTCGGGTTGCAACTCAAACAATATCACATACATATAACAAGAAAAGCTTAACCATCATCCTATGGCTATAAACAAGTCAACTTTAGATTTACCGATTTGAGCCGTTGGAGATAAAATACAACCAACACATACCCATTTTAGGAAAAAGCTTGAAATTGTCACCACTAAATCTACAATACTACCACCTGTACTTGTAACACCGCTAGGAAAACGCTTCAAATTTTCATGAATTTCAAGACTTTCAAATTATTAGTTTGATCACTTTGTTATGACTATTGATATCACGTCACCTACCTTAATTTGTTTTGAATAGTTCATGTTTTAAGTTGAAGATTATAAATTAGTTTGATCATGACTATGTTAGACTATATGTTGAGAATGAGTAGGAGGCTTTATTGGTCAAAATGAATGATCATGACTATGTTAGACTATACGTTGAGAATGAGTAAGAGGCTTTATTGGTCAAAATGAATGATAGATAAGTTATAAGATTAGGTCAACGTTGTTGATTATTGGTGAAGGAAGTTACTGGTAGAATGTAAACTTGAACATAACCAAGTCAGTGACACTTGATTGATAGATCAGTTAGAACTGAAGTTTGATTAGATGATGATGAAAGTTTGCAAACAAATGGTTGTGGCACCGGTCGAATCAACACACTTTGGTACGATGGTTGATGGTGGAAATTATACAGAAGAGATACCGGTAACAATTGTACTCAGAGTGGTGGGTGGTGTTGGTGGATGGCGGCAGCGACAGTAGTGGTGGTGGTGTTCTTAGAAAGTCAAAGTGGGGAAGAAGAAGAAGAAGTGGGAAAGAAGAGCCTTTTAGGGAAAAATTTTGTACAAGAGAAAGGTTGGGGTAAAAGGACGAGTTAAAAGGACGAAATTATTAGTTGTGATTGATATCACATTATTAGGTGTATGTTCCCTAATTTATTTATGATTATGTTTGATTGATTTTCTTTCCTATTATGTATTTAAAGGATGAGCTGTAGATTAATGGTGTTAGCTAAATCTCTATCGCATTGTACTCTATATATTGGAATTATGATCAATAATAAAACACATAACACATTTACCGTTCTAACATGGTATCAGAGATCTAGGTACAACCTATCAGAAGAGAGTTATCACCTACCACAAGAGAGTTTTCATCCAGTCATCGATCTTTGATCGATGATTCAGAGGGATCCAGCTTAATTTTCTTTCGCTTTATTATTTCTCACATTAACCTTTTTTTTCAAATAAACCCCAACATCATTGTCTCATCATCATTATTCTTAGTTTTACCGCCAAAGGTCATTGCTATTTTTCGATAATAGTTGGTAAAACAATGCCGCTCCTACTTAAAGGCAAAGCGCCATGACGTAAAGAAAACGACACGAAAAAAGAGGAAGCCGCAAGCAGTCAACAACTATGACGTCAAATACAATTATACTTTCGTCTCAATAAACAAAGAAGATGATCGAAGTAGAGTCTTTCAACATATGTTCCAGTTTATCCGTCAACTCGTTCAAATTGCGAGGGAGTATTAGTCGTGACTGATATCACATCATTAGGTGTATGTTTCCTAATGTATTTATGATTATGTTTGATTGGTTATCTTTCCTATTATGTATTTAAAGGATGAGCTGTAGATTAATGGTCTTAGCTCAGTCCTTATCGCATTGTACTCTATATATTCGATCTCATGATCAATAATAAATCACACAACACATTTAACGTTCTAACATAAATTGCCTCCATATGCATGGCACATGAGGGAGATAATGGGACTTAACAACGAAAAGTTAAGATTTAACGTTTCAAGGGTTTTTTTTGCATTAAAATGTAAAGTTCGTGGATGTTATTGCATCGATTTTCGTCTTAGGGGCTATTTCGCGATTTTCGATATTCAAGGAACAAAATTTGCAATTTACCTTTTTTTTAACGTTATTCCTATTTGGGTTGAGTAAGCTACGTTTTAGCTTTATGAGTGATAAATTTACCCTTGCCTGCTCGCGTAAAGAATGTCTGGTTGTATATATGAGTAGCGTTAATTTAACACATTATTTATGGTTTTTACTTGTACTTAGGGATATGGCTACTTGGAAAATTAAGGCCGCATTTAGTTGCAAAAAAGTTTTCTTAATTTTCTTTCTCTAGTTTTTTTGAAAATAGAATAAATCTTTTTTTTTAGAAAATATTTTGAAAACTAGAGAACTCTAAATCCAAATTCTTTAAATAGTAGTTATAAAATGAGAAAACATATTTTCTGTTTTCAATAGAGAATTAAAAAAAATACTTATTTTAAACAGATTTTTATTTTCTTAAAAAAAGTTCAAAAGTTCTCATTTTTCAAGTAAGTAAACACACCTTAAGATTCTTCCCTAGATTCTGTCTATCTACTTTTTTGGACACAATATCTTAAGTACCTATGATGATAACCATATCTGCTGACATGTGATGTTTAGACATAGAATCGAGTCTTTATGAATCGACAGAGCCAGATGCTCTTGCTAACGAATGTAGAGACGATTGCTTCAATTACTTATTACAAGAAAGACATAAAATTCTTCTTTAAATGCTTCATCTGCGCTATAGATAGAAGGAATTGTACAAATGCTAGATTTACACAAATTTTGCACAAGAGGATTCACTCGCACATGTGAGGAACACAAATCAAATTGATTATATTTTCTCTTTTTATTATTCTTCACTCTTCATATTTAAATGACACATATAACCGTGAATGTGATAAGTCTTTTGTAAACAATTTTTTTTATCATGTCTTACTTCTCTGTCACTTGCTTCTACTTGTAGGTGCAGTTTAACAATGGTGGGAGTCTTATCTAATGCAAAATAATAATAACTTAGAAATAATAATAGCGCCCTATTATACATGGATAATTTAACATATAATCAATCATATAAACCACTATTTTGATTAAAGCTCCCATGTAACCCCATGCAAACCTCTCCTATCCTTAGAAATCAATCATTAGCGAAACATTGAATATTAAACCACATTTGAAGCTATCTAATTAAAGGGAAACTAACCTGACCAGCCCACAAGGAGGACAAGTCACCTATTTACCGTGTGCATGCAAACGAGGTTAACTAAAAGTTTAGAACGATATGATTTAGGACCTAAGTGAAACTCCAGAAGACGTGAAATAACTTGTTTGAGATTCTAAGTTAATTCTCGTGTATCGTTAGTTAAGTTTCATCCAAACCTTAATTTAAAGAACTACATGAGTTGACATATATGAGTCACCATAGCCAAAAGGGTAATGATGTGAAAAATGGCGTCTTTAACTAATTGTTTTGTGATGAGTTCTCTTTGCTTTCTGCCTAATCAACTAACTTATCAGCCATTACAACTTTTTAGGCTGTTACACATATATGACAGGAGTAATAACGATCATATCATATGAAACAAACTGTAACAAAGTAGTGTGACAAACTTATATGATTAATCCATCTTAGTTACGGTTACGGAACTTTGTACGTAGTACCTTAACTTCTTATATTAACATCAACTAATTTATCAAATACTTGTCAAATTTGGTGAGTTTTGCCTGACTTCTAATACATCAGGTAAAATTTTTAAATACCCCCACTAACTTCTTTTGGTCCAAATAGTTACACATCACAATTAACAAACTTTAATTTCCAAAAGGAATGAAGGAAAGAAGAAAAAAGAGAACAAAAGTGCAATAGAAAAGTGAAGAGTAGAAGGTGTTAAAATCTCATTAGCCCACTTTACCCAAAAAAATCTCATTAGCCCACGTAGAACATACTTGACACATCATATTCATCCAAATTATTAAGTAAATATATATCATCGGTGGCATTTTATAGTATAAGAGGATCATTATATTCGTTTGAAAAGTTACTCCTCAATTACACAAGTTGCATCTATAAATGGACTGGATGATTTGCTAGTTATCAACTGACATATAGCCAAAATGAAAGGTTTAGCCTCACTTACCTCTCTTTCTCTACCCTCCTCATTCACTTGTCATTCCATTTCGAAGCCTAAATCACTAAGGTTTCTTCAAGTAAGATCCCAAAGCTTTAAAGATGAAGGTAAACCATATAAATGTAAAAGACTTGCGTTTTGGAGTTTCTACTTTGATATGTTCAAAACCCTAATCGTGAAATCTAATGATTGAGTGTTGATGACTGGCTTCGTATTTAGGGATCATTTAGGTAGTTAGTAATATTTACAAAAAAAAATTGCGGTTTTAACTAATCTCGTATTTACTTAGATTACTATAGAGAAGGAACATTTTGTGTGTGTCCAAAATGACCACCTTTGCACGTTGTCCTTAACTAGGTAACCTTAATTAGCTCTATGAAGATTTGGATATAAAATCCGAAGTCAACATCTTGTATTTGTGAAGTGTTGATCGTTTGCATTTCAAATAAAAATACGTATGTTTGTAAGTTAGTATTGTATGGATTTCAGCATTTGTGTGCATGCAGTGTGTATGCATCATGTATATATGTTTGCGTTTTGTGTATATACGCACAACTATATATCGAACATGAGCATTTACAGAAGTAAGGTGGGTCTCGGGAGTCTCAGGACATCCATAAAATTTTATCGTGTAGTGTTAAATTTGTTAAAGAAAACTTTGATTTTTGTTAAGTTTGATTTAAATGCACATGATATTTAAAAATTATATTTGTATTATTATTTAGTTTATTGTAAATGCAAGTACTTGTTTTACTTGTTTTATGTCCTGGTTAGGTCACTAAACATTACGAGATATGATACTAATTTCTATATATATATAGGCTTATAAGTATTAAGAAAATTGTTATCTAAGATCTAAACGTTTGAAACTCCCTTATCTGTATCAGGTGTTCATGATTTGTGCTTATGTACAAAAAAACTTCAGCAAAGTATATATAACAAGATCAAATTGGCATATACTGAGTGTAGCGATCCCCTTTTTTTCTATTCCATTCCGGAACATACGGATAATACTAATCTAATAAGTGAAGTAGTCGTTTTCTGACCAATCGGCTCGGACACCAGATCGCCCGTGCCCGCCCATTTTGGCTTGCCTTAAATGGAATCGTTTGGTTACACCTCGCCTTAAATTAAACTGAGTCTCACGTCCGTTTTTCTCCGCCTGAAACCCAAGAAGTTGGCTTTGCCAACTCAACATGGGTCTTCCCCTTCATTCTATATTGCCTGCGGCTTGGGCGGTGTTTTTGGGAAGACCGTCCCCGTCGTGTTCACGGCCCGACTGGTAGTAGGAATTATCTCGTTCCCTGATCAAAGACTTGGTTGGATGCAACATCTAATCCACAAGAAGCGGTAGATGTGACCATCGTGGCCTCTCTTTTTGTACCGCTAGGGATGCTTAACGACACTTTAGAAACTGGTGTTACCTACGCTTTCGTGTCTCTCAGTGTTGGTATCATAATAATTTAGTTGTTCATAACTACTAATTTCGTATTTCTTCATATATTCTTTGAATGAGAACTATGCCATAAATGCGTGATTATGCAAATATTGACGTTCGGCATAACCGCATAACAAAGATTTAAATTGAGGTAACCTTTTAGACCAATTTTAGAAGATAATTTGGGAAAATCTCCAAAGAGCTTAACAAGCTTTGTACGTGTTTGGGAATACTTGTTTTAAGGGATTTATTTGCTTAAGCATGTTTAACCTAAACTAAGTACGTATATCCAAAGACTCAAAATTGTATGTTATTGGTTATAGGAAGTTCATCCAACATGGTCGATGCAAACCTTGGCGTCTTGAAGGCAAGAATGGAAGAAGTGATGAAGAAAGACAAGCTCAAATATGGAACACCCAAAAGAATGAAAAATAGTGGGTGGAGCTATAACTCGATTTCCACTAACTATAAAACACAGAACACGAATGGTTATGCAACCATGATTACTGGAACCGTGTAGGTTGTATTGATACTAGGTGGTTCGCTTGGCCTCGTCTTTCTTGTTGGTTCTCTTTTGATATTTCTTGTGTCCCTTTTGGTTCATTTCTACACATAAAATGTAGTAGCAATTGGGTCGTTTTGTTAATAAGTTTCTGTTTTATTCACAAGAGAATCTAAAATGGGATATAGAAGCATTTAAAACTCGTAACAGTTAATTCCGTAGTATGTAGATTAGCAAAATTTTCGTTCGTTAACTCATGTGTATGTGGATCCTAAACTAATGCCTCACATACTTGAAATTGAGGAGGATAAACGAATCCCTCACATACTTGGGATACTATTTCTCACCACAGCTAAGGTAAATTCATGAGGTTCACACATCGGCGTGTCATCCTTCATGGTGGTTTATGGGTCGTGGTCGTATCTACGATCTTCTCGTATCTCTTTTAGCTCCTTCCTTATGATTAGGAATTGGGAATTGATAAGTCGAGCGAGAACTTCAAATTTTTCCATCAACACAATGTGATTGGAGATGATGTTATTCTTACCGGCGGAAACAATGGTTTTCGGATAGGATTGTATATGAGAATCCTTTGAAAAATCGAGCTTGAGAAAGACCTTGTCCTCGAGGATTTGGAAAGCTACGTTAGACGTATTGTAGAGGAAGATTCCTCCAACGTCGAGAATTACTTGAGTTGGATTCTCTAAACCACGATATAATGTTTGTATTATCGTTCTCTTGGTTAGTTCATGTCCATAACAAGCGCGAAGCATTTCTTTCATTTGGAGCCAAGCTTCAACGTGAGTCTCTTCATCGAGTTGTTGAAAGTTAGGAATTTCATTTAGGAGACATTTAAACTTTGTGGGTGAAAAGAATCGGCTTATGAAAGCTTCTCTTAATTCATTCCATGAAATAATTTTTCATTCGTCTAGTTCATTCAGCTAAGTCTTAGCTTCTCCGGTTGATGAGAAAGAAAATGTCCTCAAGTTAACCGCTTCCTCTTGATTTTCACCATATTGGAGTAGGTTATTATTCTCAAGAAAATCAATAGCGTGTTGGTGAGGATCTGATAGGGTTTTTCCATCAAATTGGTTCTCTCAAATCATATGCATGTGGCTACTCTTGATAGTGAAATCGTTCAAAATAGGGATTTGAACAATAGAGGAACTAGACGTTGGAGAAACAATCCTAGTGTTTGATCACATCGGTTGATCATCGTGATCAATGATAATAACGGTTGAGAAATCGGATTGGGTTTCATAAGAAAAGATTCCTTCGGTATTAGGTGGATTTTCAAATTTTGACTCGAGTATGTCGATTATGACAACACGTTCCTCGGTGAACGTTTTGGGTGACTTGATATCAAATAGGGTTTTATCGGTTTCACGTGTCTTCTTCTTGAACTTACGTTTAAGTTCATAGAATATATTAACGAGGCATTTACCTCTAAGACACGGGTTTGAGGAAAATAGAAATAAATCGACAAATTTCTTAAAAGATAAAAATAAAAAAGAAAGATAAATAAAATAAAATAAACTCAAATAAAAAATACTTTTGTATTTTTTAACCAAATAAACGAATAAAGAAACAAGAGAAAATAAAAAATAAAAAATGAAAACGCAAACGAATTATTGTACCAAATCAACCGAACCGGATGGTTCGAATGACTTCGGGTTCTACCAACGGGGTTTGGGATCAAACCGGAGCGAATAGAAATACGAAAGAGGCACAAAGTAATTGAAACTGGGTGGTTCGGACGGTTATTGTAAAATGAGGATAATTGGTTTTATCTCGAAGAACGGATGTTCAATCGAGTGTAAAACATAATTAGGAACAGTTTTGGGTAAGGCTCGGTTTAAGTAAAAGAAAATAAAAAGAAAAGTTTTTTTTATAAGAGTCGAGAGGAGCTGGTCGGCTGCTTTGGCGGCTGGTCGGATCCTTTCTTCTGAGTGACAATAGCGGGCAGCTGCTCGCGGTTTTTTAGGAACTAAAAACTAACAATACTTTAAGATTTTTTTGTTGGGATGATGAAATAATCACTAAATCGCTTAATTCAAACACACTTTAGAATTTTAAAATCAAATAAGCACACAACGAAATATGCACGAATTATATGAAACGAAACACAATACGAAACAAAGATTCAAAACATAAAAACACAAAAATTCTCGGCAGCGACGCCAAAAATTTGATGCGTTGTTTGTGTTGACACAAGTTTTAAATTTATACAAGGATTATCGAATAAGCTAAAAACACACTGGCAAGTATGACCCTTTCGTTTGTAGCTAGCTTGTTGTGGTAAGCCGAGGTCGTTTACTAGGATTTGTGTGTTTTTGGTTCTAAAGAATCTAAGTAACAATGTAACGCTAGTGGTAAAATTGGTTTTCTCTCCCAAAATTACCATGAATTAACAAATAAGCAACAAGTAACACTTAAGATAATTAAGCTAATTGAATAAGATGAGAACAATAATATTAAAAGATACTTGTTTGGAACTAGCATTTATTTCAATGGAGTGTATAGAATATCGGATAGATAATTTAACAATAGCACATAACATCATAAGTATACAATTCCAATCAAATGGTCATATCAAGAAATTGCACATGACACGGTTTAGAATAAAGAACCCTTTCGACTATGATCAATATTTCAAACCGATAGTTAAAAGCCATTTGTAAGAAGTATGATTTAGCCAACTTGTTCATTAGAGACCTTTCGATCTATACTCTAGATTAAAACTTTATAAATCATTTACCATGTTTACTCATGGTTATCAATCATGATACACCAAACATATATGCACACTAACATTTGGAACAAAACATAACTAGGAATCATTTCGACCTTTAGACCCGGTTATGGTTTACCAACAAGTTATTAAGACAAATATCAATTCAAACAAACTTGTAAACAAAATCGTAATTCAATATTGCAAAATAAAAAACACTCCATATCCATGTTTACATTATTCCAAACAAGTATAAGAACACTACTCTATATTTATATTAATCAACAACCAACATTCAACATATGATATAGAGTTCAACATCATGAAAGTAAAAAAAGTATACCAACTAGAATCGTAGATGAAATGAAAGAATTTAGAGAAATCCTTAAGCCTCCAATTGACTACAAGTTTCAAACCAATAGAAGATGGTAGGAGTTTGTGGTCTTTCGGGTTATGTATTTTATGAAAATTCGTATTTGAGAATGGAAGGTGGTTTAGGAGAGGTTAGGAGAACATTGGTGGTGAGTTATGTATCAAAAAAACACTACCAATGATAAGGGTAATGATCCTTTATAGTTTGACAAGTTGTTTTGATGATTGAAGCTTCAAAACTAGGCACACCTAGATCAAACCCGGGATTTTGGATTTTCACCAAGGATGACAGAGTTTCCTTGATGAATAATGAAGGTGATAATGAATTATGTATGTTACATGACCCCAAATATCTTATTTATGGTTGAATTCAAGGCTTTGGTCATCAATGTTTGTCTTGGAGCCAAAGAAAGGTACTTGGAGCCAGAGGCTTTTACTTGGTGCCAAAGTGGTTATAGAATTTCACATAGAAGCTTCTTGTGCCTTCCATAGATGCTTAAAAAGCCTTGGAGAATTTGCATGCATTCAAAGGTAACATAACATGCACCAAACATGACTAAAAATGCCGCTGAAGAGGAGTCGGGCGGCTGCTGATGGTTGATCGCCTGCTACTTGCTGATCACTCTTTGCCGCTGGCTGCTATGGCCTGCCGCCGATTGCTCATCAAGATTGGTCAAAGAGTGAAAAAACCAAAGTTGTAGCCCTTTCTTTTACACACGCGTGAGCGCAAGAACCAAGTCAACCAGAGTTCGTATGCTCAAGTTATGGTCAAAACAATGAAGGTGCGTCGGTAACACAAAGCTTCCAACATTTTCAATATAACTTCTTCTCTTGATTTCTTTCTTAATTTCCGTCTTGAACATCATCTTTTGAGTATCGTGAGCAACAAATTCATGAATCTGATCTTCTCAAATAGTCTTCAAAAGACTTATACTTGTCAGGATTCCTTCATATATGCATAAAACTTCATTTATTCTTCGTTTCACTTCTTTTCTTCACTTCCCTTGATCTTGGCTAACTAACAACAAGAAACACAACTTTGCACATATATTAGATAAAAATCTCGCTACTTTAATAAAAAACCATGCAAAATATGCGGATAACGCACCCAAAAACATGTTAGATTTGGGCGTTATCACATATTCTTTCTTAATAACAGTCGCCTCCCACACACATAAAATACCGGCCAAATTCCCTACTGAATCACTTTTTTTAACATAATGATAATTAGAATGCCCCACATGAATTTCACATCTATATGTGTAACGCGGCTCTTCTTAGTATCTTGTAACGCTAAAAAATTAATATTATATTTAGTAGTTAACTCCTTTCTCCAGTCCTTTTTCGTCTTGTAACCAAAGACATTGAATGTTTAGGGATAAAATATTCATCTAAGGACCACATCAGCTCCTTGTGTCCCAATGATATGTTCCAAATCCTTCACGCATCCATCCAAAGTATACCCCATGGCTTGACCTACCCGAATCATGTCCTACAAAACTCCCAATACAGAACATCCATTACTGACAACATTCTTACCAGCTGATTCACTATTAGCCTCCTCATGAACCTACTGAGAACTATTCATAACCTTAGCATTTACCGTCGGCGAAGACTCCTTTACTAGATCGATATCGATATCTCATTCACCTTGATCGTTCTCCTTACGTGTCTTAGAAACCTCCAGGGTGAAACTAGGAGCAATGAGACAACGATGGACTCGACTCGTGAGCATCACCATAAGGCCGTTTCTTTAATATATCATAAAAACAAAACGGATCATCGGAATACTGCTTACCTATCTCTCCACTACAATTGTTGGAAGAAGAAGAATTAGCGCCAAAAATAGTCTCGTGAACTATTTCAACATCACTCTCATCACCTGAATCCTCCTCGCTAAGTTGTGAATGCATAAATTTTTTCTTAGTAACACTAGCAGGGTACCCGCGCGTTGCAGCTACTGATACCTAATAATAAAAATTCAAACGCAAATAAAATAGAAACGACAAACCGATTAGCTTGAAGAAAACAAAAAGAAAATAGTTTAGTCCCACTCTATTTTATTTTCGGATACCCTTTATTAGTTAGTCGAACCGGAGGCGACTTCAGTTTCTGGATGACTCCATTGGTCCGGTCTAAAACCGTTTGAACCATCAACTTGTCATATAAATTTTACGAAGATTTATGTGTTTTATTAGTTTGTACTATATGGATTGTAACATATATTTTTTATTTTAAAGTGTTTTAAAAATAACATTAATGGGTGTATTTAATTTGTTTGTACTTGAATATTATTTTTATTATATGTATTAGTTATATTAGATTTAAAAGACATTTAATGAATGAATGGTTTGTAACATAGCTTCATAAGTTGTTTTACTTAAAGTTAAGTTTTGTGCATTTTTTAATTGTACTATAAGGTTTATGAGTTGTACTACTTGATATTAAATGAGGAGAGAGATACCAATCTCTTTTATATGTAGTATAGATGAACAAATTCATCATCCAAAGAATACACCGTCTCCTTATGGAACAAAAATAGGTTCCCATGTAAATAGTTCCTTCGAATGTACCATGAACACCTTACCTTTTACCAATAATATTAAAACTCTCCAATATTGATTTTTCATGTTTAGTCTTGATACAAAAACGCTTACGACCAAAAGATGAATCAACACTATCTTCAATATCCAACGTCTCTCCCCATTTCTTACCAATTCTCATAAACGTTTCACGAGACCAGACATTTAGTGGAATCCTTTTTATATCCACCCAAACAACACGTTCATCACTAACAAAATCATGAACCACATATTGGATAACACAAAACCATGAATAAAGAGTGTGTTGCATCATTTTCGCCTTAGTGTCCACCTTATCAAGTTTAAACATCACCCACATACCCCTGATAACACCCAAATTGTATATATTCAACCTAACATTATTGACCCATTATCTATGTAAAATAAGGACTTTCGATACTTAACTTTGTGTTTTATATGCAGGTTAAAATATTGAAAGGCCAAAAATGAAAGAGTTCAAAGACATACTACTTAAAATAAATAAAGAAGAAATAAAGTGAATGAAAGATTCTGGACGCACGAAATGTGCAGCGTACCGTCTCAGAAGTGCGGCGCACAAATGCCACCCAAAATGCGCGGCACACATTTGAAGTGGTGCGGCGCATTTCGACCTCCAACCAACACTATAAATTGAGGCCTTCACCTCTCATTTTACATACACTTCTCTACTCATCTCCAGGGTCGGCCCTGGCACCGGGCGAGGTGGGCGACGACCCAGGGCATCATCAAAGTATGGGGAATCAAATTTTTAGTGTTCGTTTTTTAGTACAAATCTCGAAAATAAACAAGAAAACACCCGTAGATGTAAGAAAAAAGAGAAAGAAATAAAGGAAGAGAAAAAAAATATTCAGTGATCGTAACTGGGCAATCGGGGTTCGGGTATGGTGGTTTAGGTGGAGAAGACGTGTATTCTTTGTGGTAAGAGTTATTTTATGCAAAAGTTAAAAGGGTAGTTTTCAATAAGTCATTGGTACTCTTATTTTATGCATTTGTTGTGTGGTTGGATGCAAAACCACGTTCCTTTCTTTTGGGGTGAATTTACTTTTGGTGTATTTATTTTCTTGACTTTTGGTCACATGTTTTTACTATGTATTTTACAATACTCTTATTTTATAGGCAAAGTTATAATTATTCACTAAAATTTGTATAATATCATATTTGTCTAAAGAATGCTTAAATATTATTACACATTATGCATTCAAATTTATATTTTAGTTTTATATATATCGTATCTCAATTTGGATATGTTTTAATATAATATATACATCATTTTTTACCCATGTATAATTTTTTTACAAATGAAATAATAACAAAGTTGAAGTTCGATTGTGTACACATGAAAAAGATAATTATATTATGAAAATGATGTTAATCATAGAATGTTGCTTCTCGTTTTAGTCATCTAAGTATGCTGAACTTGCACGATCATATTCAGAAAACCTAAGATCAAAAATATAAGATCGCGCCTTGCTATATATATCTAGGGCATATTTCATTAGTCTCGCCCAAGGCATCCAAAAGCTCAGGAGCGGCCCTGCTCATCACATCCGTGTTTCTTCTGTCTTTAGCAACTTCTTTGGTATATTTTCCACTTTGAGAAATACTTGTAATAAGAGTATTATACTCTTTGATTATTGGAAAGTCGTTACAAATGTGACACTTGTGTAATCTTTGTTCCAACATAATTTATGTATGATTTCTGTTTACTTTTTTTCATTTTATATTATAGACTTGGTTGCTATGTTAGGCTAAGTTATTTATGACCACATGGGTATGTAAATATAATTAGTGATGATGCTATGATATGATCTTTTACAAATTGATTTTAAGCTAATGTCAAAGAACGACATTACTATCTAATTTCTATCACGTTGTTTTATCAAACTAGATTTGTTACGATAACTTGGGGTCCGAAAGGGTCAAGTTGTTATAACGAGTTTTTAAAGAACTTGTCTATGGTTTTTGAATCTTTGGTTGGAGAGATCCGCTTAGATAATTTGATAAAACATTGAACTTAGAGAAACTTGTTTAAGCTTAGGAGAGATCATTTGCTATAAGATATAAGTCTTGAATCAAGCCAAGTGAATTGTAACACACCGTTTTGATAAAAACGGTTTATTACTGTTTACATACCTTATCATATCTCGATCATTATTATTATCATCACGCAGTTATATGAGCTATCTCATTAGTAGTCATACTTGTTATCATATTATTTCAATTTAAAAAAAATGTTTATCTTTGATTATTATTTTGGTTGTCAAAATGAAACTAAGTCCTTGCGAACGATCTTGGCTTACCACTACAAACTATACTATACACGGAAGGGTATAGTTGCCCGTGTTTGTGTTCTATTCCCTCGTTTGGTAATCTCTTGTTATAGTGAACACGCATCAACCCCCAAGATACATCAGTTTTTCATCAGGAAATCCTTCATCCATAAGGGGAGTCCGTAAATTAGGAATAGAGTTAATGTCTTTCACTCTACCCATAGCATGGTTCGAAATACCACGTTCGATAACACATGCATCATCTAACACCAAAACAGGTGTGGGAGAAGTAGAAGTACCAGGGACATCCGATGGAAAATTACCATTGACAACAGTCACATATGAACCAGTAGGAGCATGAACATTAGTTTGTTGATACCCTACTGAAATATAAGTTTTTCTTGGAGCCGCTGGCGTTTCTTTATAGGATGGAAAATTAGGTTTTAGATGCCTTTCAAAGTGTACTTGATTAGCATATAAATGAAATCAGCCAAGCCAAATTGTATAAAGGTTCTCCACTAAACGATCAAGATTTGTAAGCTTAATGAAACGAACAAAAGCGACTTTTTTACTTGCTTTGGATTTTTTAATGGAATGAAAACATCAACAACCATATCATAAGCGCTATACGCCTTCCATAGATCCCGAGAAGTAGTGGTATCGGGAAAATTAGTCACAAAAACAGATTTAGAGATCTTATGTGTTTGATTTTCGTTAGAATTGAAAAACTTCCATTACGGTCACACATCATGAAGGAAACAAAAGAAACGAGAAATCAAACCCCAATTACTGCACAATCAAACCTTAAAATCCCGTCGAATCAAATAAAAGATACTTAAAGCGAATCACTGGTGTGTCGCATCCCTCGGTTCCTATCTGATCACACAAATAATAGGGATCAATAGAAATTGGAAGCCTAAAACCCATCACAATGATAGGCATGAACAGGCTAAAACATTGAAAGGATCTACAATAATAAAATCTTATTTGATGATTGATGATTAGTAGGATCAAATCAAGCAGCAATAAAGAAAAGGTTTTTGGAAATCGCCTTCATTTGTTATTAGATGATTGAATTCACAGTTGATCTAATCCATGTTAAAGACATTTTTTTGTTGAGATTGAAATCGATACAATCGAGGTTGAGATTAGATGGTTTTTGATGCCGCCATTGTTAAGGTTGAGATGATTAAGTATTGTACATTGTAGTACAAACAAATTCACTCGTGTATGTGTCAGATTACACTAATCAATTTTACAATTCTTCGGGTCTTCATATATATTTAACTTACACATATACCTAGTGTGATAGTTCTTTTGGAAAATTTGAGTGAGCTAGAGAAACTACAATGCTAATACTATAAAATACTTTTTGCATTTATGAATCCTCTTTTACATTAATTTTTGAAAGTTAAAATGTCATGTAAAAATGTTACCTCCAATGCTAAACAACTTTTTGTATACAAAAACAATTGCATTTAATTAATGTGATGAGAGTGCAAAAGCTTTTGGAAATAGCTTGGTAAATACCAAGTTTTTCATAGAAAGTTTTTCATAGAAAGCTTTTCAACAAGCTTCCCTCACAATGGCAAAAAGTTATTCTAATAATTTGGTAAAATAGTAAAAAGCTATGAAAAACTTTGTCATTGTAGTTGATCTAAGGGCACGTTTGGTACAGAGAATTTCAGAGATTAAAAATAAAATAAAGAATTGAATTCTTAGAAATGAAATCCAAGGAAATGGTTTATTGAATTATTTTGTTTGGTAGCGTCGGAGATTTGAACTTTAAAAATATAAATAAAATAATAATAAAAAATATTAATAAATAACAACTAAAAGTTAACAATTAATAATAATAAAAAAATAAAAAAATAAAAAAATAATAAAAATAGTAATAATAATTATAAAATTTAAAAATAAAAATAATAATAAAAACAATAAAAATATTAAATAAATAATAATATTAATATTAATATTAATAAATAATAATTAAAATTTAATAATTAATAATAATAATAAAAAATAAAAATAATAATAATTATAAACTTTTAAAAAAATAAAAGTAATAATAAATAACAATATTAATATTAGTAAATAATAATAAAAAATAATAATTAAAATAACAATAATAAAATAAAAGATAATAAATAATAAATAAGAAATAAATAATAGATAGTAATAATTATAATAATAATAATAATAAATAATGACAATAATAATAATAATAATATTATTATTATTATTCATCATGCATTTGCATCCGCTTATTCATACTATTCATCATACATGTGAGCTCTTCCTTCAAGCGTGGTACCTTGATGATGGTTCTATTATTGGTGATACTCTTATGGTTGCCATAGCTTTAGATATCATTCGTGCTGATGGGCCAGCTCGTGGGTTGCATTTGAAAGTCGATAAGACTGAGCTTTTTTGGCCGGTGGAGGATCCTCGTAGTCTGGAGGTTGGTCTTTTTCCTGCTTTGTTATCTCGCCCGGTTCGTGGTGTTAGGCTTCTTGGGGGGTCTGTTAGCAGGGATTATGAGTTTTCTTGTAATTTTGTTGCACGACGAGTTTCCAAATCCATTTCTCTGTTGGATGTTATTCGTGGGCTTAATGACCCGCAGTGTGAGCTTCTTCTTCTTCGCAATTGTGCGGGGGTTGCGAAGTTGGTTTTTGCTTTGAGGACTTGTCCTCCTGGATTTCTTGGTGGCGCTAAGGTTGAGTTTGATCAAGCTTTGCGCACTTCGTTGGAGGGGATTGTTACTGGTTCAGGTCCCAGGTTTGGAGATTGGCAGTGGAGGCTTGCCACTCTGCCCATTAGACTTGGTGGTCTTGGGGTCTCGTGTGCTGAGGATGTCGGGTATTTGCCTTCATCGCCTCTCGTTTGCAGTCTAGTTCTTTGCAGGATCGCATTTTGGCTAGGTCTGGGATTGGTTCGCCGAGTTCTATCTTTCTGTATGCCCTGGATGCTTTCTCGACTTTTTGTGATGTTGATTCTCTCTCTGTTACCTCTAGTTCTCCTGCCCCCCAGTTTATGAAGTCTTTGGCAATGAGATATTTTGGTATCATTGATGGACTTCTTTCGTCATGATATAGTTTGAGTAGTCGCCAGGAAGCTCTTCTTAGCTGTGTGCGTGCTCCTCATGCACAAGATTATCTCTTTACTATTCCTATTGATGGGCTGGGGCAGCGGATGAACCCACGTCAGTTTAGAGCTGTCATGTGTTATCATTTGACGGTTCCTTTGTTTCCTGATGGATCTTCTTTTCCGTGTTGTCACGTGCATCAGATAGACCAGTGAGGTGACCATGCTGTTCACTGCTCTAGTGAGGTGCGTGTGAAGTTTCGACATAATCTGGTGCGTAATATGTTGGTTGATATATGTTCTAGAGTTGGTGTTTCTGTGCAGAAAGAGGCTCCTATGGGATTTCTTCCAGCTGATGGACGATACATTCGTCCAACGGATTTATTGTTGCATAATTGGTCCTAAGGTAAAGATGCTTGCTTGGATGTCACGGGCGTCTCACCGTCTGCCGGTGCAGGTTTGGATTCGTGGGTCCCCGGGATTACTTTGCGGACTGCTGCTTAGAAGAAAAGGAGGAAGTATTCTTCTATTTGTGCATAGTACGGTTATTCGTTCATCCCTTTTGCCTTCTCTACTTTTGAGGAGCTTGACGAGGAAGCCTTGGTTACTCTTTCGCGTCTCAAGCGCTTATCTGTTTGTCATTCTAATGATGCTAGGAGTGGCTCTTTTCTATTTTCTAGACTTGGTTTCTGTATTCAAAAGGGGGTTGGAGCGCAACTTGTTTCGCGGCTCCCTTCCAATTTTGTGTGATTAATAAATAAAAGATTTTCATTAAAAAATAAATAAATAATAATAATAATAATAATAAAAAATAAAAAAATAAAAAAATAATAATAATAATAGGATTAGTTTTGCTATAGTTAAAGGAGTGGGGCTCAGATAGTATCTCGGCTCCCCACTAACTTTTTGTAAATCCTATTATTCTAATAAAGTGATGTTTATTAAAAAAAATAAAAATAAAAAATAATAATAATAAAGTGATGATTTTACAGAAAGATGGGTTTCTTCCTTTCTCTTTTTCTTCTCTAGGCGAGTTACAAGAAGATGCAGTTGCGTTGCTGAAGCGGATCCAGAGATTTTCTAAGGCTCAAGACAATGGAGCGCGTGCTGCTGTACATATTTTCCATAGAATAGGTTTTGCTATTGCTAAAGGGGTGGGAACGCAGATACTATCTCGACTCCCATCCAATTCGTTGTAAATCCCTTTTTGTTTCTAATAAAGTGATGATTTTATTATTAAAAAAATATAATAATAATAATAATAATAATAATAATAATAATAACAATATTAATATTAAAATAAATATTATTATTATTATTATTATTATTATTATTATTATTATTTAAAATAATAATAATAATAATAATAAGTATATATATAACTTGGAAATGGTTTCCTTACCAAGTATAATAGAAATGATTTCCACAAAATTTACAAAGGGTGAACTCTTTAAGAATTCAACTCCTCATCAATTTTATTTCTTTACTAACCAAATAATAGAAATAAAATTATTTTCATTTCCCTTCCTCCATTTCTTTGTACCAAACACACCGAGGATCCGCAATGCAAGAAGTAGCCAAAGACTTTTTACTACACTATTTGAAAAAGTGTTTTGTTGTGTTTAGCATTGCAAGACAAGCTTTTTTAAAAGCTTTTCATAATAGCTTAGCAAATTACAAATCTTTGATAAAACTTCTAGCCGTTAAATGTGATATGTATTAAATGTCATAAATGTTGCAAGTCACGTAAGACTTCAAGCATTGTGATGTTCTAAATATAACAATTTTCTTTTTATCATATGTGTTACCTCTTACTTCTACTTCTAGGTAATGGTGGGAGTCTCATCTGATGCAAAACAAATAATTAAATAATACAACTAATAGCGCCCACACTAATGACATAACACATTATTAATTATATCCACCACTAATTTCCCATGTAACCCCATGCAAAATAAGCTCCCCTGTCCTCACAAATCAATCAAGTTTATGTGTGTGGCGTATCCTGTGTTCCATTAATATCTATTGTGATATATAAGCGAAACATATATAGAATATTAGACCGCATTTGAAGCTGTCTAATAAAAGGGAAACTAACCTTAGACGATCCGCATTGATCAAGCCCACAAGGAGGACAAGCCGCACCTATTTACCTTGTGCATGCAAACGAATTAATTAGAAGTTTAAAACATATGATTTGGGACCTAAGCGAAACTCCAAAAGACTTGAAATAACGTGTTTGAGATTGAGATACTATAAAGTACTACATGAATTGACATATTACGAGTCACCATAGCCAAAAGGTTTTTCGGGGAATTTGGTAAAAAAGATAGAGTGACACCCAACCAACTAAAAGAGTAACGATGTTTAAATGACGGCTATAACTAATTGTTTTGTGAGTTCTCTTTGCTTTCTGCCTAATCAACTAACTTGATTATCAGCCATTACAACTTTGTTAGGTTGTTACACATATGACATGAGTAATAACGATCATATCATATCAATAATAATAAAGTAGTGTGACAAACCTATAGGATTAATCCATCTTAGTTACGAAACGTTGTGCGTACCTTAACTTCTTAACATCAACTAATTATCATATACTTGTCAAATTTGGTGAGTTTAGCATGACTTTTATACATTAGGTAAAAATTTTAAATACCCCACCATCTACTTTTCGTCCAAATTACACATCACAATTAACATATAAGTAATTATTGTTATGTATAAACATTAACATTAAACACATTAAATCATTATGCCACAAGATCTTAGAATAAGATAATAACCACATAAGTAATATGAAAAAATAACATACCAGAAGCTATAGATGGTGTTGACATGGTGTGAAGAACACCTTAGAGCATAAACTAGTTTCTCCCCCTTAACCCACTTTATTGTAGAGAGCTTGATGGAGAGCCAAAATAATTCTACGGTGTATTTTAATAGTATGTGTTTAGAGCAGGGAGAGGACTAGTTTATATAGGAACTATTAGGTTAGCATTTCTCATCATTGCAAACAATTATAACAAGAAAGCACTACTACACAATTGGGAATAAAGCCCCTCAATAGAGCCATCTTTATTAGAACACAGGGCTTTATGAAACCTTGGGTCAAATTTAAGGAAATGCAACCCGGTTATAGAATAAAAGAACAGGGCTCTATTACAACAAAAATATAAAGCCATGTTTCTTGGGAAAATACCAGGCTTTATTTGTTTCATTTTTCACTTTAGAAAAGAGCGGGATATCTCCCTCCAATATTGTCATTCTTTTTGAACATCCTCCTATATTTTTCACTACAATTTATTATTATTATCTTTTCACCTACCTACCACCAGAACTCACATACACATAAACCCTAAATCAATTTTTACTTATGACGGCTGATGATCGGAATTGTTTTCAAGTTCAATAATCAATCAGGTATACAATCTTGCTCTGAGATCCTTGTATTCATAAATTCGAGGTGTTGATGAGTCAATTTGAGCGGTTGGTATCTCTGTTAATGGTGGTTTTAAACTCGATTGCTTATAGATTTATTCAATTATCTGCGAAATTTGTCTACAGTTTTTCAAAGTTCGTATTTTTAATTAGCTTAATTTGAGATTGTAGTTCGTTAGCAATTAGGGATCTAAAAGATACGCTTTAATTATACTATATTAGTTGATATTAATCAAGTTATGGTGTATGTATGGGCTTATATTGCTCTTGTTGGAGTTGTGGGAATGTGGCTAGACGTTTGAGCTTAAAATTTGGTTGTAATATTTATGATATTTTTCTTTCCATTTGGCACAACTACATTCTATCGGCAAATAATGTATTAAAGTGATTAATAGCAGTATATATATATGTTTATATGACAATAAGGTATTTAGTAACTTATAGTGTAAATATTATCATAAATGACCATGTTCTTATGTTGTTTCCTAACAACTTTCAAAAGGTAAACATCTTTTTGTCATAACTAATCCTATGTATTTTTGATAAATGTGGTGCTCGTGAAAAGACCACGAGGAATGTGTCAAGGTGAAGGGACATGGGTGTGAATTAGTACCTTCTACCTGGTTCTGTAGTGAAAGCTGTAAAGAGGTAAGATACATTATATCTCATTGTAACTTGGATGTGTTCTATTTAGAGTTGGCAAAACAGACATGTTGTGTAACGTTTATTGGTCAACATGCCAGACCAAGTTGGACCCTAACTGGTGAGATTGTGGCATGAAAAAAGTTTATATTGGTCAAAACATGCCAGACCAAGGTGGACCCTCAAACTCTTTTTTCTTCGTGTTTTAAAATACTACGTATCAATAACTAATGCGTTTGTTAAATTTGTTTTTAAGCATCATTTATGATTACAAAAGCAGTCTTATCACGTTAATTATATGATCTATGAATAACACGGTAACCGGTAATCTTTTTCTAAATATTCACAATACAATCTATTATTAGCAAATGCATTAAGAGGTTGCGATGTTATGTTCATTTGGAGTGGACTTTAGGCAACTGTCATCCAGTTCCTCTGGCAGCTACTTTTTCTAATTGCGCAGTTTAAATAAAACACAACCTGAATCGACCTTTTTATAAGTAAGTAACTCAAATTGATGCTAATGGGAAGACCATTATACAGAATAAACTTAATCACCTTCACTATCTACCTTGTACAAGTTCACATGGGCCTTGATTCGCGGGTTGGGCTATGAATTCTATAGCAAACAGCTACTCATGGATGCTTCTGAAATGCACTCATGGAGACCAAAAGGCTCTTTCTAATCAACATTTTGTCGCTCTGAAAGTGGAATGCAATCTAAAACTAGTTGTTGCGCTTAAGATCATGGAAGAGTGTTTTCTTCCCATGGTGAATCCTAGAACAAGCATCGATAAGATATCCCATGTGCTGTACAATCTGGGGTGAGTACTCTCATTGCTCTTTTATTATTGTTTCTGAATTATTTCTCTACATTACTGACATAACATAATCATTTTGTAAAAATTATTAGCATCTTGTTTTATTCAGTTTAAAAATTGCTAAAATAATGGCAGATCAGAATTTGCTCGACTCGAGTATGAGGGATTCTACACAATGGTATTGGAAAAAGGCATGACCATTCCTGTGGTTTTCTTTACTTTGCGGTTTCTATGGTATGTCAAGCATACAAAGCATAGACTAGAAGGTACAAAAGTTAAAAGTGACGTTCTATCTATCGACTATATTTGCTTATTACTTTTTTGGTTAAGGATGAATGCATTACTAATTGAATGTATCATGTTGCAGTTCAAAAATATATCGTTGACCTGTTACTTGACCGATCCGCAAGCTTGTCGATAACTGCACCGGTCTTCAGGGTTTCCTAGTCTTTCAACGCAGCTGTGAAGTGAAAGTTGAAGATGCGCAGAGCCATTTTTGACATTGCCAAAGTACAAGTAGTTGTACTACTGTTTTTAACCGGTCTCTGTCCTGTTTTATAGTAATATTGGCTATTCTAGTTTTTTAGCATAAATCGGACTACTACAGAAGTTTAATAATCTTGATAATATAGGTTCTTGTTCTCAAACTTGTC
Source organism: Glebionis coronaria (assembly GCA_025667525.1). Taxonomy (NCBI): domain Eukaryota; kingdom Viridiplantae; phylum Streptophyta; class Magnoliopsida; order Asterales; family Asteraceae; genus Glebionis; species Glebionis coronaria. Next base: position 180,633,310 of record CM046874.1, read on the forward strand.
GCAAGCATAAATCTACTGTTTGACTAGGAATAACTTGATATAATGAAAGTGTATGAGACTTTTCACGCGTTTTCTTCATTTGTTTGGTGTCTAGTCCATTATGATAGTTGTCACAGGTGACCCATGCTATGGGATATACTATATCTTATTTATTTTCTTAATTGTTTTTATCAGAAAATGTATATCCATAGTTTATTATAGAGCTATATAAATTCTCATTTGGTATATATGTTTACAGGGCTTGTTGGGGAGTGAAAAAAAACTTTCATCTGATCTAAGGTTTATTATTGACTTGTATAAACTCTCATCCGGAAAGTGAAAAAGAAGGTAAGCTCTTTACTTTGTTTTTCTCAAGAGGGCAGTCATATTTTTTTTCTAACACACTACTACAGAAAATTGGATGGTCTTTTATAAATCCCCGGTTAAAAAATGAAAAAACCGGACACTATTACAACCACAAATATAGAGCGAGGTTCTAAAAGGGAAACATATATTTTTTTGTTTCAACTTAGCACCCACAAGATAAAGAGTTGCCTAGTATCACGAGACTAACCATTTTTCTTTCCATTCATGCTTGCCTAGTATCATGAGACTGACCATTTTTCTTTGCTCGTTCATGCTATATGCAAGGGATAAACTTATGCTTTGAAACAAGTCCTCTATATATGGTGGTTCGGCGAGTGCAAAACTGAAAAAAATCAGGTATGGAAAAGGTTACTGGAATTGTTGTGTGCATTGCTGATGCAGCCACAATGGCTTTCTACGAAGGACCAGAACTGCGTCTATTGTTACACCATGATTTGTTATCGGCCCACACCCAAGATAATTTACCTCATGGTTCTGTTCGATTTGGACATGGATAGAGGGTGTATTACTCATGCTACTTAGCATCACTTCTTGGGGCACCTGGATTGTTTTACATGTACATTCATGCTATATAACTACTTATTTCTTTTTAACCAACTATGTAGCTTTTCTCACTGAATGGACTGACGACATTGCTTTAGAACAATTCAATGTATGAATTCTTAAAGGTTTGATGATGAGTCCAAGTGACACTTATTTGTATTATACAGTGCTACCCTTTTTTTTGCGTTATATAGGATGGATTAAGTTTCTTTAAGTTTTAGTAACTAATAATTACTTTGAATAAGTTGACTTTTAACTATGTTTTTGTGTTATATAGGATGATGGAAAAACTGGAATATCGTGTTCTTTTCTCGACAACCAAGTGGTTGAGGTAGCATAGTACAAAAATACTTGAGGTACAATGTTATTTTGAGTTATCTAATGGAAACCTGCAAATGCACTTGTCATTTTACCTGTTCTAATCCATGCTAGTGATTCTTAATACATGCAACCTCTATATAGTAGATGCAGGTTTGTATTCTAACCCGTCTTTTCATGTAGGTTTTTGTTCTAACTATGCACCTTACTTTCTGTTAGAGGTTTCAGTTTTAACTCATCTACGCAATGACCAAAAACGAGACTTACAGGGACGTCAATGGTGTATGTTTTACTTTAGTTATGTTTAGTTAAATAAAGTTCGCTTGTATCTTTTTAGATGGGCTGTTTGAAAGAGTATCATACAATAGGTAAGCTCAATGTATCAACAAAGTTTAGTTGTATACTTGTAATCTGAACTGATCTTCATTAGTTGAATCAATGCTATGTTTATTTTGGAAAGAGCAACAAATTTATTCATGACTGGAGGAATTACCTTACAAACAATTTTTTTTTTGTTTTTTCTAATTCACATAGAGCCATGTTTTTAATAACAAAACCGGGCTCTATTACTTCAAATAGAGCCCGTTTACAAAACAGGGATCTATTAGTCTTTCACATAGAGTCCCTCCCTTTTGAGCCCTCATGAAAAAATGGGCTTTATGGCCATTTTGAACAGGGCTCTTTTAGCTTTTTTGTAGTAGTGAAGATATCAAATACCATTAAGTGCAAATCATCTATATTTAATTTGATATTATCATGTCACACATAATATGAAATAATATATCATATTATAATAATATATTATCTTACATAACAAACATTAATTTCCAAAAGGAATGAAGGAAAAAAGAAAAAAAGAGAACAAAAGTGCAAAAGAAAAGTGAAGAGCGAAGGTGTTAAAATCTCATTCGCCCACGTAGAACATACTTGACACATCATGAAAAATCCACTTACAATTAAGTAAATACATATCATAGGTGGCATTTTATAATATAAGAGGATCCATTATATTTGTTTAAAAAGTTACTCCTCAATAACACTAGTTACCTCTATAAATGGACAGGATGATTTGCTAGTTGTCAACTGACATATAGCCAAAATGAAAGGTTTAGCATCACTTACCTCTCTTTCTCTACCCTCCTCATTCACTTGTCATTCCATTTGGAAGCCTAAATCACTAAGGTTTCTTCAAGTAAGATGCCAAAGCTTTAAAGATGAAGGTAAACCATCTAGCTTAAATGTTTCCCAAAAAGACTTGCGTGTTGGAGTTTCTACTTTGATATATTCAAAAATGAAGTGATTGGCATAAAGGCTAAAGCTAGGATTAAATCTCACGATTGAGTGTTAATGATTTGCTTCGTATTTAGGGATCATTTAAGTAGTTAGTATGTTACCAAAAATTCCGGTTTGAACAGATCGCACATTTACTAAATACTAATATTCGTAAACGATTAGTGTTATGTAAGTTAGAAAAGCTTCAGTTACTAGAAAACGAACATTTCGTGTGTGTCTAAAACTACCACCTTTCCAACTTTTCCTCAACTAGGTAATATGCTCTATGAAGATTTGGATATAAGATCTGTAGTATTACACGACTACAACCTAGTTACTAGATGCGGATAACTCGATCTATGAAGCAACAATCGACAGAAAAGAAAACCCACAAGGTATGTACCCTAATCGAACTCGATTAGTATTGATAAAGAAGCGTTGTGAATCTCGTTCCCCCTCATCTCCTTTTATAGAGATGAGGGGGAACCGACTGTTACATACACTACGGGTCGGGTTGGGCTTTGACACAGCCAACCGACCTTTATTGCTATAGGCTATTTAGGACACTCGATAACTATCCCCTAGACGCGACTTAGGCTAATAAAGACTAATACATAACAATTTCCACCTTAGGCTTATATTAGCCTATCCCAACACTCAGCAGCTCCAAGCAGTGTTGTAACTTGCGTCCAGGTACCACCTTTGTCAAGGCATCCGCAGCATTGTGTTCAGTACACACCTTCAGAACTTCAGCCGTCTTTGCATCCAAGACTCTTCTGATAAAGTGATAACGCACATTGATGTGCTTAGTCCTATCATGAAAAACATGATTCCGCGATAAATGAATCACACCCTGATTATCACAATTAACTGCAATAGTGTTAAGCTTCACGCCTAACTCTTCCAAGAATCCCCTTAGCCAAATAGCTTCTTTCACAACCTCCGTAAGTGTCATATACTCCGCTTTAGTTGTCCACAAAGCCTCCTTGTGTTGCAACTTAGCTTCCCAGCTCCTCGCACATCCATGTATCAGCAACCCGTACCTTGTGATTGATCTACTCATGACAGTGATCGATCTCCCCATGGTGTAGTCAAAATCCACAAAAACTTGTACGTATGTCTGTAATCCACGATCAAACCTATCCAACATACTCACATCTGCAGATGCTATGTCAGGTCTCGTGCAGACCACCTGATACTCCTGGCTTTCAACTGCATATATATATGACAACTTACTATTCTTTACCACATCACAGTCCCCTGATAGACTATCCTCCAACGACAGTATGGAGTGTCCCTTCAACAAAGTCTGTACCAACTTTCTGTTGTAAAACCTGGACTGTGACACCCTCAGAGTATTACCACTCCGATTCCTGATGATCTTACTACCAAGTATATTTCCCTTTGCTTTAACCAGCAAACCCTTGGTAACCGAGATCTCAGCCTTGCATCCGCAAGAAAATACCATACAATCTATATAGAGAAATAGATGTATGAACATACCTGGTGTATCCTCCCAGTAATAACTGTATCTGTCGTCACTACTTTTCCGGCAACCGTTGCTGAGCACATACACATCTAACCGAGTATCCATTTCTTCTTTCAATCCAGCTATCCACTTGGAAAGAACCTCACAAGCAACTGTATCATTGAAAGTCAATGACTCATGTGCATAAATCTTCTCCACTGCAGCAACTGCAAAAGCAGTCTCATTACTGTCTTCTCTATAGTTGAATAGTTCCCGTGCTAAGTGTTGCTCCCTATCATGTGCTTGATGATAGTTTATCAAAACTTGAGTTTGTACTTTCTTTGGAACAACTACATGACCAACATTCCCCTGAGGTTCCACCTCAAGTGCTTGATCCTCCCGATATTCCACCTCAAACTCAACTCCTTGCAACACCTGCACTGAACTTGTACATACACCAGAACCAATGAAAGTTTTCTTGTATTGCCCACTTTCATTGAAACCCATATTCCTGTAAAGCACTCCCTTTGAAGTAACGTCATCTAACCTCCAAAGTTGATAAACATTCATACCTTTACGGTATCCCAGGAATATGCACTTGAACTTAACCGGTTCAAGCATCCCTTGCTCAATACTAGCAAGCCAACCAAAAACGCCAAACATATCTATAGTCTTCTTGAATCCAATCGCTGCTGATGGTGACCTATTATCTAGATATGTAGACATGGTTGTATCCTCTGTCCAAAAAACCTTGGACAGACCAGACTTAATCAGAAAACAACGTACCTTATCCAAGAGTGTCACGTTTGTCATCTCAACCAACCCATTCTGCTGCTGTAACCCTGCAACATCTAAATGTTTGGCGACCCCACTCTTCATACATTGTTGTGTAGACTTCTGATTACAAGAATCAAGAACATTACCCGTCTTGACCTTCCACCCAGTCTGGAATTTTCCTAACTGCTTCCTACCCTTCGTTGTCTTCCCGGTCATAGCCTGACCGTTCAGGGTATATACGCAATTAGCCCTTCTGGTTCCTGATAGTACCACCAGTGAACCCTTTATAACCTTGATCTTGCCCAACTGCATCTTCACGGTAAAACCCTCTTTTTCAAGAGTGCCCAGCGATATCAAGTTTCGTCTTAATTCCGGAACATACCTGACGTTGTCCAACACGAAAGTTGATCCATCCCTCATTCGTACTCGAACCTTTCCTGTCCCTCGTACACGGCATTCCCTGCCATCACCTAGCAGTACATTACCACCGTCATACTCCTTAAAATCAACCAAGTAATCTCTCCTGTATGTCATATGGTATGAGCCCCCTGAATCCATGATCCAGTCCAAAAGTTCATCAACACTCATAGCCATCATAACATCAGCATTGTCATACCCATCAGCTCCAGATCCGGACACCTGATCTTTATCTTTGACGAAACCTTGAGATTTCTTGTGATTATACCTAGGACAATCCCTCTTCAAATGATTCTCAGACTGACATATATAACACCTGAGTCTGCCGCTCCTTCCTTGTGACCTTGACCACGAACTATTTGCACCCTGCTCCATATCTCTCTGACCGGATCTCTCCCTCACATACAACCCTTCACTATTATCACCCTTTGCTTCCGTCATCTTCTGAAGTTCCCTAGAATTAAGTGTCGCGAGCACGTCTTCTAGCTTCAAAGTATCCCGACCATATAGTAAAGTCTCTACGAGGTTATCGTAAGACGATGGTAAAGATGTGAGTAATAATAATGCCTGATCCTCATCCGATATAGCAGTATCTATAGCCGCTAAGTCACCTACGAGCTTGTGAAACTCATCAATATGTTCAGACTGACTCCTACCTTGATGCATTTGAAAAGTATATAACTTTTTCTTCAAGTACAAACGATTAGCTAAAGACTTTGTCATGTATAAAGTCTCTAACTTTTTCCAAATCCCCGCTGCAGTCGTCTCCTTGGTGATCTCCCGTAGGACCCGATCATCCAAACACAAGATCAGTGCGCTGTAAGCCTTTTTCTGAATGACGTTATCGTAAGCCACTATTGTGGTGGCGGGTAATTCTTCCAATGCTGCATCTAATTCCAGATGTTCCAGCAAAGCCTTAATCCTTACCTGCCATAACCCAAAGTCATTCTTCCCATCGAATTTCTCGATGTCAAGTTTGCTCAGCGTCATCTTATTTTAACCCTTTACTAACCGTTTAACCTTTTGTGAATTTAGCTACACAAAAACCACGATCTAGCAAAGTATCCCGTGTATAAAACCCCCCTTGATTTATCGATATAACCCTAAGATAAAAATCTTAGTAATTGATCAAACCAAGTAACCCTTCAAAAGAAAACCCCTTTCTTACTCAAATATCGACTGAACCTTGGAAATTTACCTATCCAATAAATCGACAATCCTTGAATCAAGAAAGTACCCAACGCCTTTTGAAGTAACCCTTGTCATACTTTTAATTTTGCAAACCGATCTCTAATAACCTAAGAAATCTTGCAACCTCGACAAGTCTTGAACGCTTCTTTATCCCTTTGTTGATTTGCTAAACCTTGTGAAAAACCTCACAATCACAAACCGACAAAGCCCCTTTATTAGTTTGCTAAACCTTGTGAAAAACCCCACAATCACAAACTAACAAAGTCCTCGATAATTCGCTAAACCTTGTGATATATCCCTCACAATCACGAACTACGAAGTCCCCTTGTGTAAACACCCTTACAAAGTATTACTTTCTTTTTGTTTTATCAAAAACAAAAGTTAAAAAGCAATCTTTATAAATCTGGCCCAATTACTTTAACACAAGACCAAATTAAATAAAAAGAACTTTTGTAAAATCTTGGCCCAGAATACCTTGGCCCAAATACTAAACACTTTGTAGTGTTATGTGTTTCACTTTTGTACACAAAAAGTAAACAGCCGCTCTTTGTTTCTTCTTCTTCCTTTGTCTCCCTGGTAAAACCACCACCGATCCAAGAAACACAAACTGCTCTTATTGTCGATCAATCGTGAAGAAGAACATGAAACCCTTTAATGTCGAAACCCACTGCTCCCTTGATGTTCCACAATCCGAACACCAAGAACCTTCGATCGATCGATGTATCCTAGTAACCAGCCACTCGTTAACCAGGCTCTGATACCACTTGTAGGATTTAATCACTACAACCTGGAACTAGATGCGGATAACTCGATCTATGAAGCAACAATCGACAGAAAAGAAAACCCACAAGGTATGTACCCTAATCGAACTCGATTAGTATTGATAAAGAAGCGTTGTGAATCTCGTTCCCCCTCATCTCCTTTTATAGAGATGAGGGGGAACCGACTGTTACATACACTACGGGTCGGGTTGGGCTTTGACACAGCCAACCGACCTTTATTGCTATAGGCTATTTAGGACACTCGATAACTATCCCCTAGACGCGACTTAGGCTAATAAAGACTAATACATAACAAGATCTAATGTCAACATCTTGTGTTGAAGTGTTGATCGTTTGCTCTTCAAATAAAACATACTGTGTTTGTAAGTTAGTATTGTATGGATTTCAGCATTTGTGTGCATGCAAAATATATGTTTGTATTTTGTGTATATATACCATACGCACAAATTACTATATAAGTATCAAGTGTGCATGATTTGCTGATATGTTCAAGAAATCTTCAGCAAAGTGGAAAATTTGAATATATAACAAGATCAAATTTGCATATACCGAGTGCCCTAGCATCTCATTTTTAGTTTTTCATAACTACTAATTTCATATTACTTCATATACATCCTTTTACATGAGAATTATGCCACAAATGCATGATTATGTAAATGCAAAGATTTAAGTTGAGGTAACCTTTTAGACCATTTTTAAAAGGTAAACTGGGAAAATCTCCAAAGAGCTAATTAACAAGTTTTATCCAAAACCTCAAAATTGTGTTTTATTGGTTACAGGAAGTTCATCCAACATGGTGGATGCAAACCTTGGCGTCTTGAAAGCAAGAATGGAACAAGTGATGAAGAAAGAGAAGCTCAAATATGGAACACCCGGAAGAATGAAAAATAGTGGGTGGAGCTATAACTCGATTTCCGCTGACTATAAAACACAGAACACGAATGGTTATGCAGCCATGATTACTGGAACCGTGGAGGTTGTGTGTTTAGTAGGTGGTTCGCTTGGCCTCGTCTTTCTTGTTGGTTCTCTTTTGATATTTCTTGTGTCCCTTTTGGTTCATTTCTACACATAAAATTGTAGTAGCAATTGGGTTGTTTTGTTAACAAGTTTCTGTTTTCCTTTTTATTCACAAGAGAATCTAAAATGGGATATAGAAGCATTTAAAACTCGTTGTAACAGTTAATTCCGTAGTATGTAGATTAACAAAATCTCCGTTCGTTAACTCCTGTGTGTGTGGAACTTGGAAGCTGTAAATGTAGGCCATAAAGTTCATAAGCTCACAATTCAAATGGATCCTAACCTAACTGGAATAGTGGGAGCATGACCGAAAATATAATTAAAAAGATGTAGATACGAGCGAGATATAGATTGGTCGTAACAGTTGACTAACTATTTCGATTTTATTGGTGTTTGAGTTGTACGAAATTTTTATCGAGATAATTTGGAAAAGGAACACTTTGATTTAGACATAAGAGCTTAAAGCAAGAACATAGAGGAATTGTATGTATTTTTCGTTATGTTCATGAAACCAATGATTTCTGTTCATCAGCTAATGCAAAGCAGTTTATATCGGATATAAAACCAAGTTGGTTTAACCAACATATACATCTGTTATTTCAAGAGTCTCAATGGTTCTCTAAATGGGAAAAACAATCACTTGAAAAATAGATATACTGTTCGAGACCTAGCAAATGGCTATGCCCTTTGACCCCACAAGAGGTGCTATCCCTTAACCTATGCATTTTTGACGTGGTCGAAAATATATTAGATCAACTCGTGTGCACTTTACACTTTCTTAAATCGTATCGAACTTAATATGAAATTGCATTGTTCTTTAGTAAGTCTCAATTACCTAAAATAGTTGATAACACTAAAATCACCAACAGTGAATGCATGGTAGTTGAGTGCTCAACAATGACTACTCTTACTTGTAAAGACTTGTGAGTCACGCTGTTGGGATTAATCTGTGTGTGTGAATCGTTCAAACTTTAATCAGGATATACCGAAATATAAATTGTATTGATACGAATAAATCTTGTGTTTTTACAATTCTATCATCTACTTGTTCTTTACAATCGTACTCTATTTATACTTATCTAAACGGTGTGATGAATCGACATGTCGATTCATATTGAACCGTTGTAACGGCTGGTAGTGTTAACTTGAAACGCCCTGACTCGAGTAAATTTTTTTATATATAACGAAAAATCTCGATATTGATCATTTACTTACAAAACATACTCATGAACTACTAAGTCATTTAAAACTGATTTATTTAAGACCTCTGAAAAACATTGGAGCTTTACAAGCAATATCAAAGTGCAAGGGAAGAGTCGCTCGAATCTAACTGAGCATAAGCGTCTTCTTTTCTTAATGCACTCCTAGCTACCATCTACGAGCTCCAATTTATCATACAATAACCTGCAAAAACATAGAACTGAGAACGGTAAGTCCTTGCGACTTAGTGAGTTAACGGGATCTGAGAAATCTTGCAATTCTGTAACGTGGTTCTATAAATAAATAATTCTATATTAGGTATGACATATAGTCGTCTTGCACCTGTATCATGTACATATATAATTTATGGCATCTAATATGACTAGACGATACTTAATCGTCCTGTTCTACGTAATAAAGTCCCTAGCCGACGAGTACTCGTCTTGGGACGCTAATCTGACATTGTGCTTGTTTAAATGGGTCATCCACGAAGGACGTAAGTACTAATTAAAGTATAGGTCATCCACTTAGGATGCTTTCGTCATCCACTTAGGAGGTCACTGTGATCCACTTAGGATGCTCGGCTCATCAACTTAAGACGCTTGGAATAACATGACTACTTAACATGATTATACGACCAATCATGACAACATATGTACATGACATACTAATATGACCAATCGGGTTAACATGACTATTTGACATGATAGTATGATCATTTAAGTCAACATGATTACTTGACATTCTAGTATGACCAATCAGGTCAACATGAGTACTTGACATGATAGTATGACCATTCAGGTCAACATTACTGACATGATAGTATGACCATTCAGGTCAACATGACTACTGACATGATAATATGACCACTTAGGTCAACATGAGTACTAACATGATAATATGACCACTCAGGTCAACGTGATTATTGATGTGTTTCTGGGGCACCTTATCCTTGTGTATGATGCTACTTGTGAGCACCTAACTCATAATAACAATGTTCCTTGTGAACATCATGAACATGATGTGATGCTCCTTGTTAGCAATCTAAACATGATAGTAATGATCCTTGTGAGATTTATAAACATGATATGATGCTCCTCGTGAACATCCTAAACATGATTTTGATACCCATTGTGGGTGTCCTATACTTGGCTTGCTTTCGGTTAAACCCAAATCATGACATGATAAATAATACTCGGCTATTTCTGAATATCTAAACATCGCAACCTTCGGCTACACTCCGAAGCTAAACAAACATTCTTACGTCATGTGTAATCTAATAACACAAATCTAAAACCGCTGCTCACCTTTGATCTTGATTATGCATCCATAAGCCTTCTAATAACACCTAAGCATATTATAATCATACTAAGACATTTAGAACTTCATAACTCATATATCTAACATGTATTTGGTCTAAAATACGCAAAAATATTCACATAAGGTGTTATTTCATTGTTGAACACTTTCTACTAAAAGTCCTTCTTATAGAGCATTTCTGCAGTATGCTGCACTTTGCTGTTTTTGACCCACTTAGACCTGAAATAAGTACATAGGACAATTTTTGTTAGAAAGTAGACTCTCTCGCCTTTCCGAAAATGTAAGGCACACTCCAAACGGAGCTACGGTCATTTTTCTATGATTTTTACAAGTCTGCGCAAGTTTCTGCAAACCTTGCTGTCCCGTTTCTTAATATTACTAAAACGACCCAAAACCCATGTTAAGTTATTCTAACTTTTATCAAACTTATATCACAGCTTATTAAACATGTTTGGGTCATTTTTATTCAGGTCTTAAGCCAAATTTACATGTTTAAGCTTCATATTAAGCTCTAGCCAAACACCCCTTTATTAATAATAAGCCTCCATTACATCTATCAAATTCTTGAATTCATACTCTATCTTTTACCATGATTCAATTACTTGATTCTTAATATGATTCCATCATAACAAAACTCACGACATCAAAGTTATCATAGTTCACCAATTTAAACTAGGTTTTCATAAAACCCCCAATTAAGCATAAACCCTTAATTTCAACATCACATTAATCATAACATATACACTTACATACATTGATTGAAGAATGGATTTCTAAGATTAAACCTTCTTGTTCCTCCTTAATCATACCATCATAACTCTTGTTATTGATTCTTCTTTTTCTAAATTTCTTATGATAATTCTCTAGCAATTAAAGATAATAGTAACTCTTTTTCCCTCCTAAAATCTTTGGGAAGAACACGTATCAAACACACGTGTATGAATGAGGCTACTAGTTGATGGACTTGAGGTTATAATGCTATATGGTCAATTCTGCAAATTTTAAACTTTGAGTATATTTTGCAATTGTGGCAAAAATGGTCCCTCAAGTTCTTATCTCTATGTTAGACTCAAAATATTGAGCCAAACAAGAATGCTCGGTCATATGTTTATTATGTATCGTATTTTAGAACGTTGTAATAGGTAGTATATTAGTCGTGTTATTACGGGCTTAACTTTAAGCTAAGGTTCATTAATAAGTAACCAAAGCCCGAAAGTAAAGCCCGGCCCATGATCATATAGCCCATTATGCCACATGTAGGCAAGGCTATATAAACCTCTCTTTGCATATAAGGAGAGGTTGGTTGGTCATTTCATTTTTCTCCTAATCTAATATTCCACAAGTTTCTCCAACCATTTCTCTCTACTTTCTCTCACTACTCTCTCTCTCTAAAACTCATCTCATATCTACCTTTCTTTCTTTAATTCGTATATTATATAATCATAATATTAGGGACAACACTCTATTACTTGGGCATATAATACTTTCTAAAACATTTTCATGATATTATACTTATATTTTGACTATCGGGTTTGACTAACCAATCGCGTAATGCATTCAAACTTATATAGTCGTAGTCAAACTTACGCAACGACATTCCGGTAATAAAATACATAAAACCTGATTTTGGGGTGTTACAACTCTCCCTCACTTATTTCGTTCGTGTCCCCACGAACTACCTCAAGGCGACAATCTGGGCATGTATTAAGTCTGTGCACTAAGTATCCACCACTTAGACTGTACTTATTAATTTCATTTCTCTTATTCTGACTATTTAATATGACCATAAGTCTTGTCATAACATCTACTATACTTACTTGATATTACTTACTATGAGTCTGAATCTAAAACTTCTGAAATTTACAACATGTTGAATGCCTAACTCAAAGTAGGGCATTTCTAGACTATTTCTGATTCGTGAATTCTGATTATTATGTTATGCTGAGTTTCTGGTTATAAACTAGATACTGAGACTGGTAGAACTTATGATTATCCTACTCGTGTATACTTATTTTACTAAGTAGTCATTCTATCTTTCTAAATCCATAATTTAGTCTCATTGACCTCGTTTTAGTGAAAACTCCTCGAGGCTTCATATGATCCCAATAAATCCATGTTACATGATGTAACTATTATTACGTTGGTCAGACGTCATAATACTCGCATCACTTAAACATGTCGTTATTGCCATCATATTCAATCTCGACTTATTAATAAAACCATCAGCCTAGAATAATATTCTGTTATCATGTTAATCTGCTGCTATTTATGCGTTTCTGTTCATGCATTCTGCTACTAATCACATACTAGTGCGATACCATGTCTGCTAATCATAGTAAACTATGCTTGCTAATCATAGTAAACTATGCATGCTAAGTCAGATTCTCACATTCTGCACTACTTAACATGCTATTATATTTCTGATATTTCGATTCTAGTTATGATTCATGTTGATTTATTTATGTCATTTAATTGTCAACATGTACTATACGTGATTTATAACTTTAGTCTAGTCATATACCGGGATACTAAGCACGATCTAATAATGGACTTGACCTCGTGCATTCTAACTCTTTTTAACTTACTGAGCGACTGGTCATGATATAACGATCATATGCCTTAACGATTTCTGATTTCTTATCTTTACCAACTATATCGTGAATATCTGATTGATCTAATCCTCTATCAGAGGTATAAAACATGCCACATCATTCATGTTCATCATTCGACCTGTTATTTTGCTAAATCTAAACGCTTCTAAGCATGGTCGCATAAGGCATGATAGTCATAATATTCATACTTTCTTACGTGCATTCTACTGGTACATGGGATTCTGCATATAATGAACTTGACTAAGCATGGCAAGTCTGGGATACTAATAAAAATTAACATAGTTCTAATCATATACTTCATGAAGCATGATAAAACTACATGGTCTACGGTCCATACCGAGGTATGGTTTAAGTCTAAGTGCCATCCTACTGACGACAGATACTTAGATCCCTCAAACCAAACGCTCTGATACCAACTTGAAACGCCCTGACTCGAGTAATTTTTTATATATAACGAAAAATATCGATATTGGTCCTTTACTTACAAAACATACTTAATAACTGGATTTTAGTTAGAAAAATTGCTCGTTGAAATCGGTCTTTCGAATTGAAAAAGGGATTAACGTGCGACTCAGTCGTCTTTTGGTGGAAACAATAAATTGGTCGTTGTAGTAAGGTAAATGTGCAAGACGTTAAAGTAAATGACGGTAATTAAAATAAAACTAATTAAAACGTAAATGGTGCAATATTAAAACTTTAAAAGTAAATAAATTTAATGACAAAAATTAAAGCTCGACAAAAAGTAAATTTGACAATAAAATAAAAATGCAAACTTGAAATTTAAAATATAGAAAAACACTTGGAAAAATAAAATAAAAACAAAGACAAAAGTTAGATCGCAGTCACAATCGTACTCACGATCGTACCCTGGATCGTACTATCGATCGTGGCCCAGATCGCAACGAGCGATCGCAGCCAAAAAGCTTAAGGTTGGATCGTAACCACGATCGCAACAAGTGGATCGCAGTGACGATCGTACTCTTCGATCGTACTACTAGATCGTACCCACGATCGCAGCCAATGAACGTGGCTTGGATCGCAACGGCCAATCGCACCCTGGATCGCACTCTATGATCGCACCCACGATCGCAACAAGTGATCGTGGTGTGGATTAAAGAGTGTGATCGTACTGAACGATCGTACTATGGATCGTAGTATCGCAAGTAGAAACCCTAGGGGCTTATGCGGTCACACTTACTCGATCGTGCTGGGTAAACTCTTAAGAAAGTTACGAAGGAATCAAATAAGCAAATAAGCAAATACCAAATAAGCACTTAGACAATAAGCAAATAACAAAAACTAAATCAAAGCAATAATAAGATGAACAAAATAAGCTAAAAATTTAAGGACTTTCAAGACACAAAATAAGCAAACTTTTTAAGCAAACTTTAAAAAGATAAAACTTTTAAGAAAACTATAAAACTAATAAGCTAAATACAAATTAAGCCAATAAGATTGTCAAACTTATAGCTTAATTCGTATAAAAGCCTAGATAAAAATTAAAAGATAAACTTTTTACTCAAATAAGCAATGAGATTAAGCACAATCAATACTTAATCCGAACCAAAATCAAATCAAAGACAAGAAAAGTAGGATGAGAATGATAAAGAAAATCTTGACAAAAATAAGATTCAATAACAAAATTAAAGAACTTACTTGGAATTAAAGGCAAGAAATTTAAGGTGCAATACAAGGTAATTAAATTGACAATTAAGTAAATAACATGAAAATAAAGTGCATGGAAATGAAAATGATGGAAGACTAGTTTGTCAAAATAGCCAACAACATGAAATAAAGTGGTATGCTTCTATTTATAGGGAGAAGGGAAGGAAGGGTGTGTTGCTCCTTTCTTTCTTTCTTTCTTTCTTGTCTTTTCGTCTTCTTAATTCTTCGACTTTTTTCGACTTTGTCTCGGGATTATTTGAACTCGTCTTATAATTTCTTCATTTATTAGACTTGAGTTCTTCGACTTTATTAAACTTCCGTCTTTGGACTTTTCTTCGATAAATCTTCAGAATAGGCCTTGGACTTCCGTTCTTTTTGCACTCTTGATCTTTTGACTTCGTCTTTTGTATTTTTCTTTGATAAAAGCCCGTGAAAGCCCGTGTTTTTCTTCCCTTTTCACATTTTGATCCTAAATCACAATAAAAACACAAACCACGCATAATTCCGACATTTACGAGATAAAATACACGTTTTGGCTTGGTTATTATTATAGTTAAGTGGTAAAAGGATGGGCGTTTTCACACCTATCAAATCCCCTACACTTGACCATTGCAATGTCTCATGCAATGCATTAGTTACAAAGCAAGTTTAACATTTTCCATCATAATCAATCCACCTTGGCCTTTATTAAAGAGATAGAAAATCACAAAATATTAAAAGGAAGAAATCAAGTAAAAAGATCAAAAACTTACCTTAGGGTTTTGGAATGTCATGAATGTTTATCATCCTCAAGTTTCACGTTCCCCATACCAAGCTTAAAAATGAGATCATTGTTATTATAAGTTATCAAACTAACACAAACTCATGTGGGCCAATTATTTACTTAGACTCCCTTATTCCTAGGTGTATCTCTTATATTTTATTGTTGTCTTGAATGATCACGAGGATGCATTGTTGACTTATTTCGATAGTTATTAGGCTGAAAATAAAGTAGGACGATTTAATCAATAGTTAGCTAAATGACAAAATCTTTTAAAACTGCTTCTTGGGACCTCATAAAGTTCATATCTTGGCATAACTCGTTTCACGATTTGAGACCTTTCTCGGACCGATATTTGGCAGTGACCTCATACTTTAAATCCTGAGAGACGTTCATGAAATAATGGTCTTCTCTTCATAATAGGAATTTCTTCACTTGAACTTTTTGAGAGATTCTTCATATTTGGACCACGACTTCTTCATTTTTCTCCAATCTTTATTTGGGATCTTGATATACAACGATCCGCCTCCTTTTAGGACTTGGATCTATTTATCCTCATACCTTGTTAGGGCCTTTTTGGATAGACTTCTCCATGATCTTTAGGGGAGTATTTGCTTTTCGTCGTGTGTCTCGATCCTTCATATTGATTTTTGATAAATGATTCTTCACATCACTTTGGATCTTTAGCAACAAAATGTAGCCCTCATGCCTTGTTAGGGCTTTTTCGGACTCGCCAATCTTCGCATCCCGCTTCAATAAGTTATGCCTTGGCTATGAACTCTAATTAATACCGAGCAACTTTTAAACGATCTTGGGCTAGAAGCTAAGTAACTTTTCAAATCGTACACCTTACTTATTGCAATTAAATTTATTAACAAACGATGGGATAAAAAGCTCATAATTAACTCACATAAATTCATGAAAGAATACCAAACTTATAATTGACTCTATCATCTCTCGTTCTCTACAATTTAAAATCTCAAGGAATGAGACTCGTGGATGCTTAGCCTATTAAATTAAAGTTTTGGGTTTTCAAGTCATCTATAGGATGTTGCAAACTCTTAGACTTTTTCAAGTTTAGAATTCGCATTTTAAAGTTCCCTTGATAAACGACTTTCTAGGATCAATTATAGGAACTTGCGAAAAGTTCTTGTTCTTAACCCGTGAGAGTTAAGACTTTCGTGTTTTAAAGTTCCCTATATAAAAGCCTAGCAAAACTTGACTTAAACACATTAAGGATACTAGCTAGAGTAAACTTAGATAAGTAAACTCGGGTTGAGTCAAAAGATTCACAACGTTTGAAAATTAAAACCTCTTTATTAAAATTTATTCTAGCAAAGAAAGAAAATAACAATATCAAAGGTAAAACTACTAGGCCAAAATAGATCAAAAATTTTGAAAAATGTCGAAAAATCAATTTTCCGGTTAAAATGAGGACAAAAACAAGGAAAAGACCATTTAACTTCGATAGAAATCCCCCTACACTTAATATAAACATTGTCCTCAATGTTTAAGCATTTGGAAGTAAACTCCACTATACTTAGGACATTGTGCACGTTGTTTAAATCTTGCTAAGGAAGAGACAACTAAAGTGATTCCTATTTTAATATTGAAGAATATAAAATAGAGAATCAAAAGAGTTTAGGATAGAACCGGGAAGACGGGTACACGAAATCACGGGTCGTCAAAAGTCATCAAGAATGGATCTTTGAATGCTCGAATCCCTGCACATGATTAGAAAGAAAACAACAAACATATACTAGGGTCTCCCCCTATACTTATTATAAAAAGGATAAAAAGGATAGATACTGCGGGTTGCCTCCCGAGAAGCGCTTGTTTTTGTTAACCGAGTTGTGAGCCTGACTCGACCTTGATTAGCATAGGAAGAAGCTTGAAACATATCCACCGGGGTAAAATACATGATTTTCGTCCATCAAATAGCACAAGCTTAAGGTGAACAAGGCAAGCCAAAGAAGAGTAGGCAAGGTTACCTTAAGCAGAGATGGAGCACGGTGGTAGCAAGTGTGCTGAGGTGCAAGCATATCTCCATAAGTTCTAAAGATCTTTCCTTTTATTTCATCAGATGGATACTGAGATGGCTTAAAAATTGCAATACCGGGATCGAACACCTTTTCCTTTAGGGGAAAATAACACTCAGGCTTAGTAAACCTTGAAGAGGATCCGCTCATAAATCGCACAATCTCATCCTCAGAAGGGGATAGAGAGGTGTCAAGACATAAGTACTGCGGATATCGGTGTCAGCCGGCTTCTTCTCCTTTGCAATGTGTTTCTTCATATCCAAAGAAGGATAAAGACCATAATCATCAAAGTCCAAAGGAGGAGAGTCACTCTCATTTGGGAAGTAAGTGTTGAGAAAGTATCAAAGTCTTCCTCAAATGAGTAGTCATCCAAAGTAGGATCAAGTGTTATTGGCGGAGGATCTTCATCAAAAGTGGGTGCAAAGTCATCATGAGAAGAATCACTCGAGAGTGTATCAGCCTTATCAAAATCATCATAAGTGGGCATGTCTGGATACTCAGAAGTAAAATCATCATAATCATCCCCATCGGAACTAGAATCATCATCATATGCATCATAGATCGGTGGAGAATCATAAATTGGTGGAGGATCAGAATTGGAGAGAGAATCATCCACATCATCTTGGAACAGTAGATTATCATAGCAAGAATCGAATAGAGGATTGTTGTAGACGACAAAATCATCAAGCACATTAATCATATTCTCTGATTCTCTTCCATTGGGTTTGGTTGTGATCTTCCCCATTATAAATACTTGTGCTTCATTCTCGACCCTTAAGATTAACCAACCTTCGGCAACATCGACTAATGCTTTTCCGGTTCTAAAGAATGGCCGACCAAGTATTAGTGGAATACGAGGGTCCATGTCATAATCAACAACAACAAAGTCGACCGGGAAAGTGAAGGTGCCAACTTTAATGAACACATATTCGGCAATACCAACGGGGTAAGCGAGAGTGTGATTTGCTAGCTCCAGAGTCATCTTAGTTGGAGTAAGATCGAGCAATGATAACTTTTTTCAAACACTTAAAGGCATTAGATTTATACTTGCCCCGAGATCGGCTAAGGCAGTAACTTCTTCGGTTTGGTGAAAAGTACATGGTAGCACAAAACGACCGGGATCTCCAAGTTTCTCCGGAAGTTCTTTAAGAAGGACGTCAGAACAATTTTCATTCAATCGAGTATTAACAAACTCGGCCATCTTCTCCTTCTTATGAAGCAATTCCTTAAACATCTTAACAAATTTAGGCATTTGTGCTAGAGCTTCAACAAGGCTAAAGGTGATGGTCAGTCTTGAAATCTTCTTCAAATAGTTCGACACTTGAATGTCATCCTTGGTTAGCATTTTGGCCTTGTCTAAGCGAGATGGATAAGGAATGTTGGGTTTAGTTGGTGTAGGTGTAGCAGGTAAAGGTTGAGATGTTGAAGGTTTAAAGGTGGAAGGTGGGGTTGGTGAAGGGTTCTTTTTGGGTACTTTAGTAAGAGGTGGAGATGGTAATGGAGAACTAACACTAGGCGTGGGAGTAGGATGGATAAATGGTGGTGGAGGAGGTGTAGATGGAGTAACTGGGGGAGGGGTAGATGGTCCTACTAAGGTTGTTTCACTGCGTGTAGTAATAGCACTCACATTCGCTCTTTTGTTGGTGACGGTGTTTGAAGGAAGAGAGTCCGAAGTAGAGGGTTGAGTAGTTGGTAAGAAACTAGCCAGCATATTCTTCAAATCATTTGTTTGAGTGCTAAAAGAGGTTTGTATATCATGTCGAAGCTCGGATCTAATATCATTACCTTGCTTAGTGATATCCCCTTTCAAGTTGATAATTTGGCTTTGCAGATTCTTAATTTGCTCTCCTTGGGTTCTCATTAAAGCTTCAACATCATGATTAATGGCGGTGGTTGTTGAGCGGGTGGATGATAAGGATTAGAAGCTCGAGGTGGGTTTGGGTTGCTTCTATTGTAGTTGTTGTTGGGGTTGTGGTTTTGAGGAGAAAAACCGGGTGAAAGAAAGTTGTTAGAACGGTAACTTAGCAAGTTACGATCACCTTGAGGTCGAGCTTGATGGTTTTCCGTTGAATAGTTACCATAAGCCGCATACACGTTTTCCGGATTGTCATGAGTAGAAGGAAAATCAGTGTATGAATGAGGACCGCTGCAAGTCTCACAAGAAAGTGCTACAGCTTTAACTTGTTCTTGTTGATTTGTAGCCAAAAGTTGCATATTCTTGCTCATTTCGACCATTACGCGGGTCAATTCGGTGATATCAGGGTTTGAAGAAGTAGAAGAAACATTAACTCTCGGGTTTGATCTTGAGGATGCGGATGAATCCCAATTTTTGTGATGAGTAGTCATGTTCTCTATAAGCTCTCTACACTCCTCAGGTCTTCTTTTCATAAATGTGCCATCGGCGGCTGCATTAATCGTATCACGATCACGAAAAGTTAAACCATTGTAGAACGTATCAATCAAAGTAACGGGGAGCATGTTATGGTTTGGACATCGATCGATCAAAACATTATATCGTTCCCAAGCATCAAATAGTGATTCATCAGGTTCTTGTGTAAATCCACTAATTTGATTTCGAAGGCTCGTGACCATGGATGGTGGAAAGTAGCGTGACAAAAAGCGTTGAGTCATCTCATCCCAAGTATGAATTGAATTCTTCGGAAGACGATCAAACCATTTTTCGGCATGGTAGGATAAGGTGTGTGGAAATAGGTGAAGGCGAAGAAAATCCATAGTAACACCGGGCAACTTCATGCTTTGAGTAACGGTAATGAATTTGTCGAGGTATTTGTTGGCATCATCATCCGGTAATCCGCGAAATGGACAAGTGTTTTGCACTTGTTGGATCATGTGATGCTTCAACGAAAACTCTGGAGCCGTGATTTGCATCGGCGCAATCGGTCCTCCTCGTCCATTCATCGTGGGTTGACAAAGCTCCTCCATCGTTCTAAGGTCGGGTGGTGGAAGAACATTGTTGTTGTAATTATTGTTGAGGTGCGGTGGGTTATTGTTATTGTTCACACCTGCCATATCTAAATCTTCACGAGTCTCGGGCTCTGGATACGTTGAATATCTAGTACGCATACACCTGCAAAAGCAAAAGAAAAAGATACGAAAGAAATAGAGAGAATATATATGTACGTGTAAAAATAAAAATAAAAATCTTTTTGGATTTTTGAAAATTTTTAATTTTTATGGATTTTGAACAATTTTTTAATTTTTATGTATTTTTTTTAAAATTTTTGAGCAAGAAAAATAACGTTCACGAGTGAACGGATCCCAAAATTCAACGCGTCTCTCATAGAAAACCGTTAATCTTTACGAAAAGAGCCGGCAGTGGCGCCATTTAATAACTGGATTTTAGTTAGAAAAATTGTTCGTTGAAATCGGTCTTTTCGAACTGAAAAAGGGATTAACATGCGACTCAGTCATCTTTTGGTGGAAACAATAAATTGGTCGTTCTAGTAAAGTAAATGTGCAAGACGTTAAAGTAAATGACGGTAATTAAAATAAAACTAATTAAAACGTAAATGGTGCAATATTAAAACTTTAAAAGTAAATAAATTTAATGACAAAAATTAAAGCTCGACAAAAAGTAAATTTGACAATAAAATAAAAATGCAAACTTGAAATTTAAAATAAGATGAACAAAATAAGCTAAAAATTTAAGGACTTTCAAGACACAAAATAAGCAAACTTTTTAAGCAAACTTTAAAAAGATAAAACTTTTAAGAAAACTATAAAACTAATAAGCTAAATACAAATTAAGCCAATAAGATTGTTAAACTTATAGCTTAATTCGTATAAAAGCCTAGATAAAAATTAAAAGATAAACTTTTTACTCAAATAAGCAATGAGATTAAGCACAATCAATACTTAATCCGAACCAAAATCAAATCAAAGACAAGAAAAGTAGGATGAGAATGATAAATAAAAGCTTGATTAAAAATAAGATTTAACAACAAAATTAAAGAACTTGGAATTAAAGGCAAGAAATTTAAGGTGCAAAACAAGGTAATTAAATTGACAATTAAGTAAATGACATGAAAATAAAGTGCATGAAAATGAAAATGGTGGAAGACTAGTTTGTCAAAATAGCCAAGAACATGAAATGAAGTGGTATGCTTCTATTTATTGGGAGAAGGGAAGGAATGGTGTGTTGCTCCTTTCTTTCTTTCTTTCTTTCTCGTCTTTTCGACTTCTTAGTTCTTCGACTTTTTTCGACTTTCTCTCGGGATTATTTGAACTCGTCTTATAATTTCTTTATTTATTAGACTTGAGTTCTTCGGCTTTATTAAACTTCCGTCTTTGGACTTTTCTTCGATAAATCTTCAGAATAGGCCTTGGACTTCCGTTCTTTTTGCACTCTTGATCTTTTGACTTCGTCTTTTGTCTTTTTCTTCTATAAAAGCCCGTGAAAGCCCATGTTTTCTTCCCTTTTCACATTTTAATCCTAAATCACAATAAAAACACAAACCACGCATAATTCCGACATTAACGACATAGAATATACGTTTTCTCTTGGTTATTATTATAGTTAAATGGTAAAAGGATGGGTGTTTTCACACCTATGAATACTCATGAACTACTAAGTCATTTAAAACTGATTTATTTAAGACCTCTGAAAAACATTGGAGCGTTAAAAGCAATATCAAAGTGCAAGGGAAGAGTCGCTCGAATCTAATCGAGCATAAGCGTCTTATTTTCTTAATGCACTCCTAGCTACCATCTACGAGCTCCAACTTATCATACAATAATCTACACAAACATAGAACTGAGAAAGGTAAGTCCTTGCGACTTAATGAGTTAACGGGATCTGAGAAATCTTGCAATTCTGTAACGTGGTTCTATAAATAAATAATTCTATATTATGTACGACATATAGTCGTCTTGCACCTGTATCATGTTCATATATAATTTATGGCATCTCATATGACTAGACGATACTTAATCGTCTTGTTCTACGTAATAAAGTCCCTAGCCGACGAGTACTTGTCTTGGACGCTAATCTGGCATTGTGCTTGTTTAAATGGGTCACCACGAAGGACATAAGTACTAATTAAAGTACAGGTCATCCACTTAAGATGCTTTCGTCATCCACTTAGGAGGTCACTGTGATCCACTTAGGATGCTCGGGTCATCAACTTAGGACGCTTGGAATAACATGACTACTTAACATGATTATACGACCAACATGTCAACATAAGTACATGACATGCTAATATTACCAATCAGGTCAACATGACTATTTGACATGATAGTATGACCATTCAAGTCAACATGATTACTTGACATGCTAGTATGACCAATCAGGTCAACATGAGTACTTGACATGATAGTATGACCATTCAGGTTAACATGACTACTGACATGATAGTATGACCATTCAGGTCAACATGACTACTGACATGATAATATGACCACCTAGGTCAACATGAGTACTAACATGATAATATGACCACTCAGGTCAACGTGATCATTGATGTGTTTCTGGGGCATCCTATCCTTGTCTATGATGCTACTTGTGAGCACCTAACTCATAATAACAAGGTTCCTTGTGAACATCATGAACATGATGTGATGCTCCTTGTGAGCAATCTAAACATGATAGTAATGCTCCTTGTGAGATTTATAAACATGACATGATGCTCCTCGTGAACATCCTAAATATGATTTTGATACGTGATAGGTGTGAAAACACCCATCCTTTTACCACTTAATTCTGGCTAAAACGAGACCAAAACACGTATTTAATATCATTTGTTTGGAATTATGCGTGGTTTTTGTGTTTATTGCGTTTTCAGAGTCAACTGAATGAATATTGAAGAAAACATGGGATTGCACGCGCTTTATCGAAGAAAAAGACTCAAGATGAAGTCTATTGTCCAAGAGATGCAAAAGATTTGAAGTCATTGTGCCTATTTGAAGATTTATCGAAGAATAGAGCCAAAGATGGAAGATTCATATATGTCGAAGAACTCGAGTCTATTAAACAAAAGATTATAAGACGAGTTGGAATTATTCACCGACACTTCTAAAAATCCAAAGTCGGAAACGTTTATTTAAAGAAGCGTGAAGACTAAAGAAGAAAGAAGAAAAGAAGCCCGATACCAAAGCCCATTCACAAGCCCATACCACACGCCTATATATAGGACCTTACTTCACTAAATTTAGCACTTAGTTAGTTAGTCTTTAGTTTTAGTTTTCAGTTTTCATTTTCTCTCTAGTTTTAGAGAGAGAAAGTTCCCAACTTTCTCTCACTAAATTTTTCCTTGTTTTCATCTTTCAAATTTTAAGCTTTTCATGAATCTTTGTATTCTAAGTTTCTTAATTAAAAGTTTAAGTTTAAGTTTGTGTTCTTTAATCTCTTCCTACTTTTCTTGGTTTCATTTTGCCTTTGATCCGAAAGCTACAATCCTCACGGTTTGGTTCCATTTCATGTTCAAGTAATTAAAAGATTAATCTTTTTACTACTTTTTAAGCTTTTATTTGATTTAGGCTATAAGTTCTCCATGCTTATTGGCTTATCTCTTGTTTAAGCTTATTGTTTTCGGATTTCATCATGTTTTTAGTCATTCAAAAGCTTCGTTTATAAAGTTTATGATCACATGTTTTTAAAAGTTGTCAAATTTTAGCTTTTTGAGTTATTTAAAGTCCCGGTTAAAGTAGCTCATTGTGTATGCTTATTGAAGTTTCTGCTTATTACTATTCTCGGATTGATTTTGTATCCATCGCAATCCAAGGGTTTATGCACATTCCGACGGTTTCATTGGTTTAGATCGCAATAACCCTTAAGGGTTTTACTTTGCGATCGGGTGGTCTTTACCCCTTATTCCGATCTGGGATTGCGATCACATATTGCGATCGTACATTCCGACGGGATTGAGGTCCTTTTTAAGTCGAAACTCTGGCCATTTTTAGTTTACCTTATTCCGATAGTAAGTCATTGCGACAGAAGTGTTTACGATATTCCGATCAGACTTTCGATCTAGAACATTCCGATAGAACTGCATTTCGATAGACCATTTTCCGACCACTTTGATTTTTAGTATTCCGATGGTGACTTACATGAACATTCCGATGGAATCCACTTTGAAATTCCGATGGTTGTTGTAGATATATTCCGATGCTTATTTCTTTGATGCATTCCGATAGGAATTATTTTCAATATTCCGATAGAACAAGTTTTTAAGTATTAGTTCAATTAAGTTTTCAAAGTATTTGTCTAATATTTTCTTTACGTTTTCAAGCATTTACTTTTAACTTTTCAATCTAGTTTAATCTTTCAAAGCTTTAATTTTACTCTTCGACACTTACTTATTTGTCATTAGTTCAAAATAGATAACCAAACCAAAACCTTCTTATTAACCAAGAACAAATCATTCCACTTAGAGCCGTGATCAATTCGAGGAGATTCCGAGAACTTATTCCGAACCATAGCAAAAACGCTTGTATTAAATGGCGCCGCTGCCGGCTCTTCTCGTTAAGATCAACAATTTTTTGTGAGAACTTGGATTTTGGGATCCGTTCACCGTGAACGTTACTTTTTCATAAAAAATTTCAAAAACACAAAAAAATATAAAATTTTCAAAAATCCTAAAAATTAAAAAACATAAAAACCAAAAATATTTTTTCTTTGTTTTTGCCTTGTTAGTTCTTTTGCAGGTGCATGCGTACACGATCCACGTCTTATCAAGAGCCCGAGCCTCTCAAAGACTTAGACATGGCCGGTGTACAAGACAACAACAATAACCCACCTCAAAACAATAATAACAATAAAAACCCACCTTTCAACAACAATAACAACAACAATAATGAGCCTCTACCAGACAATCGCCCGATGATTGAACTTCTGCAAGCCCATGTAGATGGCAACAATGATCCAATTGTCATATCCGCGTTTGCAGCCAACAACTTTGAGCTCAAATCCAGCTTTATCCAAATGGTCTCTGCTCAACCATTCTTGGGACGTACCATTGATGATCCACATGACCACATCAAGAGATTTCTACAACTCACGAGTACGGTCAAATTCAATGATGTTCCACAAGAGGTAATCCGTTTACAACTTTTTCCCTTTTCTTTAGAGGGACAAGCCCGGCATTGGCTTGCTAAGGAACCACCACAGAGTATTCTTACGTGGACGGATTTGGAGACCAAATTTATCAACTACTTTTTCCCACCCTCTCGTACTACCGCTTTGCGGAATGAAATCATCAATTTTGAACCAAAGTACGATGAGTCTTTTAGTGAATCGGGACCGTTTCAAAGATCTTTTAAGAAATGCCCACAACATGGTTTTACCAAAGTGCACCAAATTAACACTTTTTATAATGGTTTAAGCATGAATGACCAAGATTCACTAAACAGTGCCTCGGGGGGTAATCTTTTGGCTAAGACTTCCAATGCTGCTTGGGATGTCATTGAGAATAAGTCTCGTGTGCAAACCAAAAGTGTTCAGACCAATGTCGCTAGTGCTAGTACTAGTGACAGCGATAAGCGACTTGACAAAATCACTGCGCTTCTTGAATCGCTTGCTACCCAAACTGCCAGCAACACCAACAACATCAATGCTAAAAACGCTCAAGTCAATGCTGTCAGCCAACCATGTGAAATCTGCGGGGGTCCTCACTCTTACACCACTTGTACCGCCACCCAAGACTACCCTTCTGAGAATGTGAATGCAGCATACGGTACCTATCCTCAACCCGCTTATCAAGCTCGTCCTCAAGGTGACCGCAACCTGCTTAGCTACCGCTCCAACAACTATCTCTCACCACCCGGTTTTACTCCTAACAACCCAAACCAACAACAAAACCTCAACCGCCCTCCTTAACAACAACAACAATCTCATGGACCATACATACCACCTCACAAACAACAAAATCCACCTCAAAGAAACAACCAAGTTTACCAGTAACCTGCTTATCAACCACCCGCATACAATGCTCCTCCCAACCAACCCACCGCTTTACACCAAGAAGTGGAAACCTACATGAGGACTAACGATGTGATCGTGGGAAATCTTCAGCGGGAAGTGCTCAACTTGAAAGCAGACCTGGTAAAACAAGGGAACGATCTGAGAGCTGACATGAGAAATACTTTGGATAGTCAAATGAATGACTCAAAAAACATGATGGCTAGTTTCTTCCAAGGTAATCAACCCTCTTCTTCGGGTACTCTTCCGAGTAACACCGTTGCGAATCCAAGAGGGGAGATGAAAGCAATCACCACTCGCAATGGCAAAGGTACTAAGGAACCCGAGCTTCCTATACCTCAACCGGTGATTGTGACTAAGGAAAACGAGTCACCTGCTCCTATTCCTAATCTTTCTCCTTCCCCAATTTCTCCACCTCTTACTTCTACCCCTCCTCCACCCAAGGATGTGAGTGATCCTATTCTCCCAAAGCCTTCCTCTTCTTCCAATTTACCCTATCCATCTAGGTTGAGGAAAGAGAAGCTCAAAAGCAAGGATGATATTCAGGTCTCGAACTTTCTTAAAATGTTTAAACAATTGAATTTTAACATCTCCTTTGTTGAGGCTCTCGCTCACATGCCTAAGTACGCGAAAATGTTCAAAGATCTTCTTAGCGACAAGGAGAAGCTTCTTGATATTGCTAACACCCAACTTAATGAGAATTGCTCTGCAGTGCTATTAAGGAAATTGCCAACCAAGCTTGGTGATCCGGGTCGTTTCTTAATCCCTTGTAACTTCCCGGGAGTAGAGAATTGCATGGCCCTAGCCGATCTAGGTGCCAGTATTAATCTAATGCCTCTAAGCGTTTGGAAGCAATTATCTCTCCCTGAGCTAGTCCCCACCAAAATGACTTTGGAATTAGCTAACTGTACGGTTGCTTATCCAGTGGGGATAGCCGAAGACGTCTTTGTAGGAGTCGATAAATTCACTTTTCCTGCCGATTTCGTTGTCGTTGACTACGACATGGACCCTCGTGTGCCATTGATCGTTGGTCGTCCATTCTTGAGGACCGGTCGCACTCTCATCGATGTTGAAGCCGGTGAGCTTATCATGAGAGTGGGTGACGATAAAATCGTCTTCAACATTGGAAAGTTGTCTAAACAACCTTATTCATACGAGAGTGTTAATTGTATTGACGTTCTGGATGAGGCTTGTGAAGAACACTTTATTGATGCTTGTAAAAATATTCCTACCTCTCTTCCCAATGTTGAGACCGTTTCCTCTATCGATTCATCACTGTCTCTATTTGGAGAAAGTGATTTCTTTTGGAAAGATCTTGAAGTCACCATTGGAGATGTGAACTTAGCAAATGACGATTCTCCCACCGATTGGGATGAAGACATGCATTTCTTTGAAACCCTTCTCAAATAAGACAATCTTTCTCCACCATCTCCCACGGTTATTGCTATCGATACTCCGATTTTGAAAACGCCTCCAATCGAAAATCCTCCAGATTTAGAACTTAAGGAGTTGCCACCCCATCTCGAGTACGTGTTCCTTGAAGAAAACAAGAAGTCGCCTGTCATCATCGCGAAGGACTTGAAAGAAGAAGAAAAATCTCGCCTCATCGCCGTGCTTAAAGATCATAAGAAAGCAATTGCTTGGAAAATTTCCGATATCCGCGGAATTGATCCGAACTTTTGTACTCACAAAATTCTCATGGAAGATGACTTTAAACCCGCAATCCAGAGCCAAAGAAGGGTTAATCCTAAAATTCATGACGTCATCAAACAAGAGGTTATCAAACTTCTTGATGCCGGCTTGATTTACCCTATTTCGGATTCGCCGTGGGTTAGTCCCGTCCATTGTGTGCCCAAGAAGGGCGGAATAACCGTTGTCCCCAATGAACACAACGAGTTGATTTCCACTCGTCTCGTTACTGGGTGGAGAGTTTGTATTGATTATCGCAAGCTCAATGATGCCACGAGAAAAGACCACTTTCCTCTTCCCTTCATGGATCAAATGCTCGAGCGTCTAGCTGGTAATGACTATTACTGCTTTTTAGACGGTTTCTCCGGATATTTTCAAATTCCCAGGACCAAGAAAAGACCACATTCACTTGTCCCTATGGAACATTTGCTTACAAACGCATGCCTTTTGGTTTATGTAATGCTCCTGGGACATTCCAAAGGTGTATGATGGCTATCTTCCATGACATGGTGGAAGACACTATGGAAGTATTCATGGATGATTTCTCGGTTTATGGCGATTCTTTCTCTGCTTGCCTTGCCAATTTAGAACGTATGCTTAAGCGGTGTGAAGACACTAGCCTTGTTCTTAATTGGGAAAAATGCCATTTCATGGTAAAAGAGGGCATCGTGCTAGGACACAAAATTTCCAAAGCCGGTCTCGAAGTAGACCGTGCTAAAGTCGATGTTATCGCTAAGTTGCCTCCACCTTCAACAGTGAAGGGTGTGAGAAGTTTCCTTGGTCATGCGGGCTTCTACCGTCTATTCATCAAAGATTTTTCTCAAATCGCTCGCCCGATGACCCACCTCTTGGAAAAAGATACTCCTTTTATCTTTTCCAAAGAGTGTATCGAAGCCTTCAACTCGCTTAAGGATAAGCTAACTAAGGCACCCGTCTTGGTTACCCCTAATTGGGAGCTGCCTTTCGAGTTGATGTGCGATGCTAGTGACTTTGCTATTGGAGCGGTTTTGGGCCAAAGAGTGAACAAACACTTCCAACCAATCCATTACGCTAGCAAGACAATAACTGGGGCTCAATTGCATTACACGACAACCGAAAAAGAGCTTTTAGCTGTTGTTTATGCCTTTGAAAAGTTCCGCCCCTATCTTGTCCTTTCCACCACAATCGTTTATACCGATCATTCCGCGTTGAAGTACTTGTTGACTAAGCAAGATTCCAAACCAAGACTTCTTCGTTGGGTTTTGCTACTCCAAGAATTTAAAATCGAAATTCGCGATAAAAAAGGAGCTGAAAACCTAGCCGCGGATCATCTCAGTAGACTTGAGGATCCTTACCAAGGGGATCATCCGAACAAAGAAATCAATGATTCTTTTCCCTTGGAGACCTTAATGTCTATCAACTCGACTGCTGATGAAACCCCGTGGTTTGCGGACATTGCAAACTACTTGGCGGGTGGAATTCCCGTTGACGGGTTAACATCCCAGAAAAAGAAGAAGTTCTTTAACGACATTAAGACTTACTTTTGGGATGACCCGTATCTATTCAAGCAATGTGCTGACTTGATTATTCGCCGATGTGTTGATGGACCGGCAGCTTTAGAAATCCTTGACGCTTGCCACAAAGGACCCACCGGTGGTCACTTTGGTCCCAACTACATCGCCAAAAAAGTGTTTGAATCGGGGTTTTATTGGCCCACCATTTACCGTGATGCTCACGAGATGGTTAAACATTGTGATGCTTGCCAAAAACAAGGCAAGATCACACTTAAAGACGAGATGCCTCAGAATTTCATTCAAGAGTGTGAAATCTTTGATGTTTGGGGTATCAACTTTATGGGGCCATTCCCTTCATCTAAAGGAAACAAATACATCCTTGTAGCCGTTGACTACGTCTCCAAATGGGTTGAAGCCAAAGCTTTACCCACTAATGACGCAAGGGTGGTTTGTAACTTTTTGAAATCGCTATTCGCTAGATTCGGTGTGCCTCGTGCCATTATCAGTGATCGCGGGACTCATTTTTGCAACGACCAATTTGCTAGAGTCATGGCTAAGTATGGTGTAAATCATCGTCTTTCCACCGCTTACCACCCACAAACTAATGGCCAGGCTGAAATATCCAACCGAGGATTAAAGCGAATTCTCGAAAGAACCGTGGGAGAGCATCGTGCCTCATGGGCTGATAAACTTGATGATGCTTTGTGGGCTTTTCGTACCGCATACAAGACTCCGATTGGTTGTACACCATATCGTCTCGTGTACGGGAAAGCATGCCACCTCCCCATTGAGTTGGAGCACAAGGCTCATTGGGCCTTGAAGTGGGCTAATTTAGATATCAACAAAGCCGGTGACCTACGCAAGATCCAACTCAATGAGCTGAATGAACCTCAGAATGAGACTTATGAAAATTCTTTGATCTATAAGGAGAAGACTAAGCTCATTCACGACTCTAAGATTAAGAACCAAGAGTTCCAAGTTGGAGACAAAGTTTTACTCTTTAACTCTCGGTTGAAAATCTTTTCGGGCAAGCTGAAATCTCGTTGGTCCGGCCCATTCACCATTGCCCAAATTTTTCCATATGGTACTCTCGAGCTCGCTCAACCTAATGGACCTAATTTTAAGGTGAATGGCCAACGAGTGAAGTTGTACTTTGGTGAGGACATCTCTCAGGAGATGATTCCATCCCTCACCACGTTCCCCATGAACTAATTTTGGGTCGAGTCAGGCTCGTGACTCGGTTATAAAAAACAAGCGCTCCTCGGGAGGCAACCCGAGTATCTATCCTTTTATGTTTTAACCTCCTAAGTGTAGGGGGACCTATATAGGTGTTTGTATTTGTGTGGTGATGTGATTAAAGGGATAAGTGCACTCTTGGAATCTCTGAAGAACCGTGCTCCCGTGTTATCCGAAATCCGGTTCTATCTCTCAACTATCGTGATTCAATTTTCTTCATACTCACATTTGAAATTGATCACTTTAGTCGTCTCTTCCTTAACTTGAGTTAACCAACGTGCACAATGTCATAAGTGTAGGGGAGACTTTTTCCACATGCTTAAACATTGAGGACAATGTTTATCTTAAGTGTAGGGGGGACTTCTATCGAAGTTTTAAGTTGACTTTTCCATGAAAATGCCTTCATTTAACCGGAAAATCATCTTTTTCAACATTTTTCAAATTTTTAATTAACTTTGGCCATTTAGTCGTAATTTTAAATTTTTATCGTTGCTTTCATATGTATATATCCCGCAATAAAGTCAAAAAAATAATTAATATAGTGGTGTAGCTAGTTTAGAAGTCTTTGACATATTAGGCCCGTTACGATTATTTTGACTCAACCCGAATAGACCTATCCAAGTTTATTCTAGCTAGTATCCTTAACCATGTAGACCTTAATTGGTTTATTAGGCTAAGCATCCACGAGTCTCATTACTTGAGATTTTAAATTGTGGAGAACGAGAAATGATAGAGTCAATTATAAGTCGGTATTCTTGCGCAAGCTCACTTGGTGTAATTATTTGCCTATTCTCCCATCACTTGCTAATAATTTATCTGCAATAAGTAAGGTCGTACGATTTGAAAAGTTACTTAGCTTCTAGCCCAAGATCGTTTAAAAGTTGCTCGGTAATGATAAGAGTTCATAGCCAAGGCATAACTTATGAAGCAGGGCACGAAGATTGGCGAGTCCGAAAAGGCCCTAACAAGGCATGAGGATTCATTTTATTGCTGAAGATCCAAAGTGATGTGAAAAGCATTATTCCCAAAATCAATAAGAAGGATCAAGACTCACGATGAAAAGCAATCAACTCCCATAAAGATCATGGAGAAGTCTATCCGAAAAGACCCTAACAAGGTATGAGGATAAATAGATCCAAGTCCGAAAAGGAGGCGGATCGTTGTATCTCAAAATCCCAATTAGAGATTGAAGAAATAATCATGAAGTCGTGGTCAACAAGGTTGGAGTACCCCTCAAAAGTCTCCAAGTGAAGAAACTCTATAACGAAGAGAAGACCATTATCTCAAGAACGTCTCTCAAGATATGAAGTATGAAGTACATGCCAAATATCGGCCCGAGAAAGGTCTCATATCGTGAACCGAGTTATGCCAAGATATGAACTTTTTGATATCCCGAGAAGCAGTTTTAAGAGATTTTGTCCTTTAGCTAACTATTGATCAAATCGTCCTACTTTGCTTTCAGCCTAAATAACTATCGAAATAAGTCCAAAAATGCATCTTCATGAACATTCTAAGACAAAAATAAAATATAAGAGATACACCTATGAATAAGGGAGTTTAAGCATATAATTAAGCCATGTGAGTAAGTGTTTGATTTGCTAACTTATAATAACAATGATCTCGTTTTTAAGCTTAGTTTGGGGAACGTGAAACTTGAGGGTGATAAATCTTCGCAGCACCGAAGCCCTAATGTAAGTCCTTGATCTCTTTGCAAGATATTTCCATCCTTTAGTTTATTTTAAAGTTTTAATTTCTCTTAGTATTTAAATTTTTATTTAGTAGTATTTTAATAAGGCCAGGGTTGATTGATTATGAGAAAAGTGTAAATTTGCTTTATCACTAAGCATTGCATGAGGGCATGGCAATGGTTAAGTGTAAGGGATTTGATAGGTGTGAAAACACCCATCCTTTTACCACTTAATTCTGGCTAAAACGAGACCAAAACACATATTTAATATCATTTGTTTGGAATTATACGTGGTTTTTGTGTTTATTGCGTTTTCAGAGTCAACTGGATGAATATTGAAGAAAACATGGGATTGCACGGGCTTTATCAAAGAGAAAGACTCAAGATGAAGTCTATTGTCCAAGAGATGCAAAAGATTTGAAGTCATTGTGCCTATTTGAAGATTTATCGAAGAATAGAGCCAAAGATGGAAGATTCATATATGTCGAAGAACTCGAGTCTATTAAACAAAAGATTATAAGGCGAGTTGGAATTATTCACCGACACTTCTAAAAATCCAAAGTCGGAAACGTTTATTTAAAGAAGCGTGAAGACTAAAGAAGAAAGAAGAAAAGAAGCCCGATACCAAAGCCCATTCACAAGCCCATACCACACGCCTATATATAGGACCTTACTTCACTAAATTTAGCACTTAGTTAGTTAGTCTTTAGTTTTAGTTTTTAGTTTTCATTTTCTCTCTAGTTTTAGAGAGAGAAAGTTCCCAACTTTCTCTCACTAAATTTTTCCTTGTTTTCATCTTTCAAATTTTAAGCTTTTCATGAATCTTTGTATTCTAAGTTTCTTAATTAAAAGTTTAAGTTTAAGTTTGTGTTCTTTAATCTCTTCCTA
This sequence comes from Glebionis coronaria, assembly GCA_025667525.1. Classification (NCBI taxonomy): domain Eukaryota; kingdom Viridiplantae; phylum Streptophyta; class Magnoliopsida; order Asterales; family Asteraceae; genus Glebionis; species Glebionis coronaria. Next base: position 180,666,988 of record CM046874.1, read on the forward strand.
CTTTTCTTGGTTTCATTTTGCCTTTGATCCGAAAGCTACAATCCTCACGGTTTGGTTCCGTTTCATGTTCAAGTAATTAAAAGATTAATCTTTTTACTACTTTTTAAGCTTTTATTTGATTTAGGTTATAAGTTCTCCATGCTTATTGGCTTATCTCTTGTTTAAGCTTATTGTTTTCGGATTTCATCAAGTTTTTAGTCATTCAAAAGCTTCATTTATAAAGTTTATGATCACATATTTTTAAAAGTTGTCAAATTTTAGCTTTTTGAGTTATTTAAAGTCCCGGTTAAAGTAGCTCATTGTGTATGCTTATTGAAGTTTCTGCTTATTACTATTCTCGGATTGATTTTGTATCCATCGCAATCCAAGGGTTTATGCACATTCCGACGGTTTCATTGGTTTAGATCACAATAACCCTTAAGGGTTTTACTTTACGATCGGGTGGTCTTTACCCCTTATTCCGATCTGGGATTGCGATCGCATATTGCGATCGTACATTCCGACGGGATTGAGGTCCTTTTTAAGTCGAAACTCTGGCCATTTTTAGTTTACCTTATTCCGATAGTAAGTCATTGCGACAGAAGTGTTTACGATATTCCGATCAGACTTTCGATCTAGAACATTCCGATAGAACTGCATTTCGATAGACCATTTTCCGACCACTTTGATTTTTAGTATTCCGATGGTGACTTACATGAACATTCCGATGGATTCCACTTTGACATTCCGATGGTTGTTGTAGATATATTCCGATGCTTATTTCTTTGATGCATTCCGATAGGAATTATTTTCAATATTCCGATAGAACAAGTTTTTAAGTATTAGTTCAATTAAGTTTTCAAAGTATTTGTCTAATATTTTCTTTACGTTTTCAAGCATTTACTTTTAACTTGTCAATCTAGTTTAATCTTTCAAAGCTTTAATTTTACTCTTCGACACTTACTTATTTGTCATTAGTTCAAAATAGATAACCAAACCAAAACCTTCTTATTAACCAAGAACAAATCATTCAACTTAGAGCCGTGATCAATTCGAGGAGATTCCTGTTGGGAATAAATTATGGGTCAGTTCACTAGACGCTGATAAGAAGAGTTCAAACGCTGATAAGAAGAAGTTGGACGCTGACAGCCAAGCGTTGACATTTGAAGAAGTCAATGCTGACAGCCTTGAAGACAAGCACTGATGGAATATATCTTCATACGAATCTTTTTGTTTATTTGTTTCTATATTTGTATATGGTAAAGATAAGTTCGACATTGTATTTTTCATTATTATCTTTACCTAGAATAGTTGATTCGTAGCTTCTTGTACAAGACTTCTTAATCTATAAAAGAAGATCTTTTAGGTTAATGTTTATCATCAGTTATAATAAGTTTTCACAAGTATTCGACTGTTAAACCTCTTTCATTGTAATCAAGTTCGATTATTCTAATACAAGTGAAAGTTTGTTTAACATCTTTGTGTTCTAGATTAAGTGTTAATTCCGCATAACACTTAGTTACTTTATTCATAAGCAAAGGTTTCTCTACGTGTATTACTTGATCTAATCTCGTATACACAAAGCTTAATCGATCTAAGTTTGGGATCAACAAGTGGTATCAGAGCTTGTTGAGAAACTTTTGATCTTTAAGTAACGCAAGAACCCTAAAACACCAAAAACCCTAAAACAACGAAACCCTAAATTTCTCAAAACCCTAAAAACATCATGTCTGGCTCAGAACAACCTCCTGCTCCTATTTTGCTACAAAGCAACACCACAAACCCTAGTATCAAAATTCCCATGTTTGATGCCAGGAACTTCGAGCTTTGGAAGTCCAATTTTGAGCAATATGTAGCCATCCATGACTACACTCTTTGGGAGATTGTTGAATATGGGAACACATTCAACAAAGCTCAAAAGATTGCTAATGCTATTGCCACAAGGTCAGCTGTTCCTAATTGTCCTGAAGCTGATAAGAAGGAAAGGCCTGAAGATGGAAGAGCTGTATCTGCTGAAGATATAGCCAAGAAAAGGGTGGACATGAAAATTTTGAACATCATGAAACACGCCTTGGGTCATGAGAATCAGCACAAGTACAAACGCTTTGAGTCTGCAAAAGAGCTTTGGGAAGCTCTTGAAGTAGCACATGGTGGCAATGCTGACACAAAAGAAGAAAAGAAGAAGCAACTCATGCATGAGTATGCTGTCTTTAAGGCTCAACCCAATGAGAATCTCAGCAGTGTGAGAAGTAGACTGCTTGACATTACAAGTCAACTTTCCTTCATGGGAACACAGATTGATGACCCTGACTTGAATGCTACTTTTCTCAAAAGTCTTGGTGATATATGGAAGATTGAGGCAACATCCATTCTTGTCAATAACACCCACAAAACCTCTAGGTTTGATGACATCTTCAACAAACTAAGGCTGTTGGAGAATGAATGGCTTCTGGAGCATGATACTAAACCTTCTAGTAGCAACATGGCCTTCTTCTCACAAAGTGAAGGTCAATTTGATTCCATGAACTCCTATGGACATCCAGTCACTGGATCTGCATGTGTCAACGTTGGATCACATCCTATCAGCGTTTGAACACATCCTGTCAGCGCTGGATTACATCCTGTCAACGCCTCACACTTAAGCGCTGACACTTACGGTTTTGGCGCTGATGGAATTAAACCTGCTGGTTTAGATCTAGATACTGTGTGTGCATTCATTGCTTCTTTGCCCAGTGATTCAAGGATTACATATGAGGATCTTGAGCAAATAAGTGATGAGCAATTGGAAGAGATGGACATCAAGTGGACTATGGCTCTTGTAAGTTTAAGAGCAAACAGGTTTAATAAAAGGTTCAAGAAGAAGATGACCTTTGATGCTAAGGATGTTGCTGGATTTGACAAATCCAAAGTTGAGTGCTACAACTGTCATCGTATGGGTCACTTTATGAGGGAATGTAGATCTCCAAGAAGATCTGATGCTGGTAAGCCTTCAAGCCAAATGGTTAAGAGCCAAGATTCCAAGGCCATGGTAGCTGTTCAACAAATTGATGGTGTTGGAGGATGGGACTGGAGCTGGAACTTTTTGGCTAAGGATGAGGAAGAGGACAAAGCATTGGTTGCTGAAGTTAAAGAAGAGCATGTTGAATATGCTCTCATGGCACACTCCTCCTCTTCATCAGATAATGAGGTATATGATGATGCTTTCTGTTCTAAGGGTTGTCGTTTAAATACTGAAAAACTAAATAAGGAGATAGTAAAATTATTAGATGAGGCAAGTTCTGAAAGATGCAAAGTATCTAATTATCAAATTGCTCTCACCCAAACAGAAAGGACAGTAGCTGAGTATAAGAAAATGGAGTTTGATTTAAAGGATAAAATAAATATCTTAAATCATGAGTTACATCAAAGTAAAGATATTCAAGATATCACAAACAGGGTTAATCTTGATTTGATAGCTAAGTTAGATGAGGCTAACAAAAATAAAGATAATGTGAGTCTTAAAATCCAGAGATTTGATAAGGCCACACAAACCCTAGGAGAGTGTGTTAGTAAACAAAGAGACTCTAAGGACATGAGTGGGATTGGGATGAAAGATTATACTGGTGTTCCACCACCAGCTGGGGATTTCTATGGTGTCCAATCAAAGGTCTTATCTTGGACTGGCTTGCCAGAACTCCAAGAGAAGGAATTCATTCCTCCACCTAGAGAGACTTCCCCAGTTGAAGAGTATAAACAAAAACTGACTGACCTAGATGAGTGGAAGAAAGCTAACCACACTTTGTTTGTTAAGGGAGGTTTGTTGTGTGAAAGTCCAAATGAGCCCACACCAATCACGAGCCATGATCCTACACCTATTAAAATCACACACCCAACCACTGGCAAAGCAGTTGACCTTGGCTCACACACTATTAGAAAACCTAGTGTTAAGTATGCAGATATGTATAGGAATACTAGGTCACCAAAAAGCCAAGTTAGTGACCATGGAACAGGCTTCTTTGTTTCTAGACCTAAGACTATGTCTAGAAAAGCCTGTTACACTTGTGGTAGCTTTTCACATTGGGCATACAAATGTGTCAACGCTTCAAATGTCAACGCTGACAAGAACCATTTCAGCGCTGACAAAAGTCAACATAGGTCAAATACTGTCAGACACAAAACCTTTGTGAACAAAAGTTCACACGTTGTTAGACCAGCCCCATTCTTTTCTAGAGGGTCTAACACACATGGCCTAAGACCTTTCCAAAAGACAAACACTTGGTCCAATAGGCAATGGGTTCCTGTAGCAAACCCTAGGTTCAACGCTGATAAAGGCAATCGGGGCGCTGACAAGAACAATTTCAGCGCTGACAGACACACTGCCAAACCTAGGTATTTGCAACCACAGGGAAAGGGGTCTAAAGCTTCTACTAGCTTAACATGGAGACCAAAACAAGACCAAAACCCTAATTCTACTGGTCTTTCTATGACATGCAACAGGTTTCATTATATTTCAAAGGTCATGTCAAGACCAATTGGGGTTAACTGGGCATTTCATCCAAAAAGGGATGAAAATGGGGTTGTTATGAGAACCAAGTCTGTTCTTGTTGAACAACCAGATGAATCCAAGTCTTCCAAGGCTTGGGTTCCCAAAGAAAACTAATTTGTTTTCTTATGTGCAGGGCATTCAAAAACAGGTTAATGACTATGGATATTGGGACAGTGGATGCTCTAGGCACATGACTGGGAAAGAAGATTACTTGAGTAACTTCACACCCATTGAAGATGGTGATAAGGTTCTCTTTGGGGGCGGATATGGAACTATCATAGGCAAAGGAACTCTTCTCACCAACAACTTACGTTTTGAAAACGTATTTCTGGTAAAAGAACTCGACTATAATCTTTTTAGTGTATCACAGGTGTGTGATAACAAGAATAAAGTTCTTTTTACTGATACTGAATGCTTGGTATTAAGCAAAGATTACAAGCTCCCTGAGGAGAAATACATAGAATTTAGAACACCAAGGCATAAAGACATATATAATGTGAATCTTAATGGAATTAAGATGAATAATAAAATGATGTCATGTTTTTATGCTAAAGCTTCAGTAGATGAAAGTAATCTTTGGCACAGGAGATTAGGGCACATAAACTTTAAAAATATCAATAGACTTGTGAGACTTGGTTTAGTTGATGGTTTGCCTGAAAAGGCTTTCCACAATGACCACTCTTGTGTTCCATGTCTTAAGAGCAAGCAGCACAAGGTCTCATTCAAATCTAAACAGGTGCACTCTAGTTCTAAACCACTTCACTTATTGCATATGGACCTCTTTGGTCCAACTAATATAGAAAGTTTGAAGGGTAAATCAAATTGTTTTGTCATCACTGATGATTTTTCCAGGTTTACATGGACTTTCTTTTTAGCCAAGAAAAGTGAAACTGCCCAAATTTTGATTGATTTCATTACCCAGATTGAAAAGAAGAGTGATAATGAGGTCAAAATTCTTAGAAGTGACAATGGGGGTGAGTTTAGAAATCAGTTACTAGAGGATTTTTGTGCCAAGAAAGGGATTACTAGGCAGTTTAGCATAGCTAGAACTCCACAGCAAAATGGGGTTGCTGAAAGAAAGAATAGAACCCTAATTGAAGCAGCCAGAACCATGTTGGCTGATGCCCACTTTCCTATAGCCTTTTGGGCTGAAGCTGTTAACACAGCTTGTTATGTTCAAAATAGGGCATTGTTCAACAAAATACACAATAAGACACCTTATGAGTTACTTTGGGGAAGGAAGCCAAATATTGGCTTTCTCAAGCCTTTTGGTTGTCATGTAGTTGTTTTAGAAACTAGTGATGACCTAGGTAAATTTGATGCAAAAGGTGATGAAGGCTATTTCATGGGTTATTCAGTGCAGAGCAAAGGATATAGGGTTTACATTAAAAAGGAAAAACGTATACTTGAAAAAGTACATGTTAGGTTTTTAGAGAGTAAACCTAGTGATCCTGAAAGTGGTCCAAATTGGTTATTTGACTTGGAACCTTTATCTAGAGCTTTAAATTATATGCCTGTTACTAATCCAGACATTGTGAAGGTAACTTCAAGTGTTTTGGATAAGAGAATTGGTAATGTTTCAGGTACACAGGTTGCTAAGAAGGATGGACCACAAGCAGTTGAGTCATCTCCCACACAAGAATATGTTACATTTCCCATATGGACAGATGAGTATTATGCTGCTGCTGCTGCTGGAAAGGATAAAGGTGGTTCTTCAATACCACCAGTTGATAACATGCATGGTCATTCAGGCGCTGACAAGCACAATTCTAGCGCTGACAAGACCAATTCAGACGCTGATGGCTCAAACGTTGACAACAATGATTCTGGCGCTGACAAAAGTAATTCCAGCGCTGACAAGAAAAATTCCAACGTTGACAACACTCATGAGCATTTCGTATCTTCCAATTTTGAACAAGGTGAACCTTCAAGAATAAATGAAGAGGTTCAAGATGGAAGAGAGTCTGAAGAAGATATTAGCAACATGGAGGATGATATTGAAGACAACAGAATTCTTGAAAATGGAATTCCTAGATCTACTTTGAAGAATCATCCTCCCTCTCAAATCATTGGGAATATCATGACTCCTGTTCAAACTAGAAGATCTCACCAGACTCATGATAGCTTCATTGCTAATATCCACAAGAAGGTTGATACCCCTCTTGTACAAGCATGTTTGTTTGCCTGTTTTCTGTCACAACATGAACCCAAGAAGATTTTTGATGCTCTCAAAGAACCTAGTTGGGTGGAAGCAATGCAGGATGAGCTTCACCAATTTGCTATACAGGATGTTTGGGAGCTGGTTGATTGTCCTAGATATGTGAGACCAATTGGGACAAGATGGGTTCTAAGGAACAAGAAAGATGAAAGGGGTATTGTGGTCAGAAACAAGGCACGTTTGGTAGCTCAGGGATATACACAAGAGGAAGGTATAGATTATGAAGAGGTCTTTGCTCCTGTTGCAAGAATTGAAGCTATAAGAATTTTCCTAGCTTATGCCTCTTGTATGAACTTCACTGTTTATCAAATGGATGTGAAGAGTGCTTTCCTCTATGGAACAATTGTTGAGGAGGTATATGTCATGCAACCTCCTGGTTTTGAAGATCCTGAGAATCCAGACAAGGTTTATAGAGTGAAGAAAGCTATGTATGGACTTCATCAGGCCCCAAGAGCATGGTATGGTACATTGTCCACCTACTTGGTGGAAAATGGTTTTAAAAGGGGCACCATAGATCAGACATTGTTTACAAAGAAGAAAGGTAAGGATGTCTTACTTGTTCAGGTCTATGTTGATGATATCATTTTTGGATCCACAAATCCAAAGATGAGTGAAGACTTTTCCAAGCTTATGACAGATAAATTCAAGATGAGTGCAATGGGTGAGATGAACTTCTTTCTAGGATTACAAGTTCAGCAGAAAGAAGATGGTATCTTCATCTCCCAAGGCAAATATGTAGCTGAAATCTTGAAGAAATTTGGTTTTTCTCCACATGAAAAGAGTGCTTCCACTCCTATGGATAGGGAACACCCTTGGGGAAAAATTGAAGCTGGAAAAGATGTGGATGTTAGGCACTATAGATCAATGATTGGCTCATTGATGTATCTTACAGCCTCAAGACCTGACATCATGTTTGCTGTGTGTGCTTGTGCACGCCATCAAGTGAATCCCAAAGAATGTCACCTTTTTGCTATGAAAAGAATTTTCAGGTACCTAAGATGTTATCCAGATCTTGGCTTATGGTACCCAAAAGATTCTCCATTGGAGCTTATTGCATATTCGGACAGTGACTATGGTGGTGACAAGTTTGATAGAAAATCCACAACTGGTGGATGTCAATTTCTTGGGAGTAGATTGATATCTTGGCAATGCAAGAAACAAACAGTGGTGGCAAACTCTACAACTGAAGCAGAATATGTGGCTGCAGCTGCTTGTTGTGGACAAGTCTTATGGATTCAGAACCAGCTGTTGGATTATGGGTATAATTTCATGCATACCAAGATTTTTGTAGACAATAACAGTACTTTATGCATTATTAAAAATCCTGTACATCATTCTAAAACCAAACACATAGAAATTAGGCATCATTTTATAAGAGATTGCTTTGAGAAAGGTTTAATACAACCAGATAGGGTAGACACAGAAGATAATGTGGCTGATTTATTAACTAAACCTTTTGATACTGGAAGATTTCAATATTTGGTAACAAATATTGGAATGGTTAATCTCACTTAATATGTGTTTTGGAATCTTTTTGTAAAAGTATGTACAGGATAATGCATTGTTATTGGTCTTTGTGATGATTTAGATTTTTCCACTTTATTTTTCTAACACTGACAAAGGTAAATTTAACACTGACAAGTGTTGTTTTGCCGTTGTTAGAGATATTATTGTCTAACGCTGACAAGAGTTCCTTCAACGCTGATAAGTGTTGTTGGGGCGCTGTCAGCAACAATGTTAGTTTTGTGGTTTTCAATCTAAATGTGTAGGTGGTGTTAGCTTTATGCCATTGGATACAGAGTTGCTTATGGATCTTTGAAGAGCTATTTGGACATGTTTTTGTTTATGGATGATGGTTGGAATATTTATATTCCTATCTTGACATAAATTTTTAATGTTCATATATATTTTGAGAAACTCATGTATCATAGTTTAAGGGGAGGTTTAAGGAACCTTTAGGACTCTTGGGTATTCTTATAATACTCTTATCACAATTCTAGATTGTGTCCACAGGTGAGTATGGGTTAGTTTTACTAAACCATGAGGCACTGTAGCATGCAAAGTTGACAAACTATGCATGCTGCCAAGACATTTTTGGCCTAGAATTGGTTGTGGTCTGTTGGGAGACTTGGGAATATTTTTGTTATGGTTTTACCTGGGAGTTACAAAGGATTTTATGAAATAACTTTGTTGGTAAGTATTTTGGTTAGCAAGGGACACTTGAGGACATTTGTGTCTATCTTGCTTAAAGCAAGTGTGCATAAGTGGACAGTGCTTGCCACCCAGTAATTATTATCAACTTGCAAGATATTTCCTTTAGGATAAATTACTTTGTTAAGGTCTTTTTCTTTTTAAAATATTTTTATTTTTAGACGCTGACAAGTTTTTCTCCAAACGCTGTTACGACCAATCGTGATGCTGACAAGGCTTTAGGCAAACGCTGACAAGAAAATATAGCCGTTGGGCGTTGATGGGCTATTTTTGACCGTTGACACCTAGTGGGCCCTACCCAGTTGTTATTTTTGACTAATCTTTGGCCGTAATTTTTGGGGAGTTGTTACTTTTAATTAATGTATGAGATAAGTTATATTTGATTCAATATTTTCATCATTACTCTTTGAATATAACTGCCTCATTTTTGACCAATCATAATCATGCATCTCTCCTATAAATTTGGCTAACTTTTCATTCTGGGTATTCATATTTTCCTGTCTAACATCTTTCTCCTAGATTTTTCCCATATCACATAACCTAACCAGCTTTCAACATGGCACCAAAGTTCAACTCAAACAATCTGACATTGGAGTTCAAGAGCCAACATAATATGGTAGCTTACTTGGACGCTGATAATGATTTGTTCCCTCAGTATTCACAAATGGTGGCATTTTTAAATGCATCCTCCATAAGGTATGCACTTTCTCATGAACCACTAGTCCCTGTCGCACACATTAGAAAGTTTTGGAATAATGTAAGTTCCACAACAGCTAATGGAGTGACTACATTAACATCTACTGTTCATGGTAGAACATGGGTGGTCACTGAAGCTTTGGTTCGCCAAGCTTTGCGTCTTAATGACGCTGATGGTGTGACTACCCTTGCCATTGCAACAATAGAACAAGGTCTTAGGGAATTGGGTTATCCTATTCCTGCTGATAAAACTTTAAATAAATATCATAAGCAGGAATTTCCCTCAGATTGGAAATATTTGATACATGTCCTTCTTCAATGCTTAAGTCCAAAATGTATTGCTTTTAATGAAATAAACAGGTCCATTGCAAGTGCTTTGGTTTGTATGTCACGTGGGCTTAGGTATAATTTTTCAAAAATGATTTTTGAAGGAATGTGTAAAAATAAGGGAAGTAAAATGACTTTGGCTTACCCAAGATTTTTGCAAATGGTGTTTGATTTACAAGAATATTGTCTTAGGGATCATGACCATTTTTATGAGATCCCTAAGCAAAAGAAAACCATTTTTGACAAAATGATCTCCACAAACAGACCTATACCTCTCACCCAAGCCATGCTTGAAGTAATTCAGGCTGCCCAACCACAACCAGACCCTGACCCTCAACTTGAGCCTGTCCTTGAACCATTACCTTCACCTGCACACATGGACGTTGACCAAGCCAATGTCAACGCTGACACTCAAAATGTTGGCGCTGACACAGCCAATCCCAACGCTAAAGACATCCCTGAACAATCCCAAACACCCCTTAACCAACCCACACCCATACAATCTACATCATCTTCCACACCCTTACAATCTAGGTCGACTAAACGCCAAAGGACTACTGGAGTGTTCTCCTCTAGTGGTCCTAGCCATGTTGCAGAGAGAACCACCTCCACAAGTGTGGCTGGTGACATGGATGAGGCTGGGGCTATTGGCACAGGCTTAGATGCTGGTCAAGACAGTCCCAACATCATTAAGACCTCATCCATGCCCTATGATTCTATTTTGGGAGGTCAAATCCCCATTCTAGCTGAGGGCAGATTGGAACCTATGACATTGAATGAATTGACGGCTGCTGTCATTAGCTTACAAAAGCAAAATGTCAGCCTTGTACAAATTGTCAATAATCAGGGCCGTGAACTCCAAGCATTGAGGGAGCGGGTAACTGTTTTGGAGAATCCTAGTAGCAGGAGTAGAATAGAGGAATCTTCCAAAGGGGAGGATGAAGAGGATGAGCTGATTCATACAGCCAGTGAGAAGAGTTCACAATTTTGTGAATCTTTAAATGTTGCTGAAGCACTCACCAACTTGAAGAAGCACCCTGTCATTGATACATCCAAGGTAACCCCTTTGAATTTGGATGGGTCATTTACAGCAGTAATGGAACATTTTACACAGGGCGCTGTCACAAGTAATCTTGGCGTTGACAAAAGTTTGGACGCTGACACATCCAGCGCTGACAAGAGTAAACGGGGCGCTGACACAGGTAACTTGAACGCTGACAAACCTGCAGGTGATGTTGATGTATTCCAGTCATCAACAATCATCAAAGATGTGTCTACACAGGTATCTTCATCTACTTTACCTACCATTGATCCAAAAGACAAAGGTAAAGGAATTATGGTTGAAGAAGATGTTCCAAAGAAAGATGCAGCACAAATTGCATTTGATAAACAGTTGGCTGCACAACTTTTGGAAGAAGATTTGAAGAGGAGTGGTAGATCACCATTTGTTGCCACTTCTGAGAGTGAGGAAGAGAGTGATGATGAAAGAGAAGGAGCTAGCTCAGATTCAAGTGTTCAAATCATTGAAGATCCAGAAAGACTTGAATATGGGGATGAGTTGGCAAAAGAAAGGTTGAGTGATTTGAAGAAGCAGGTTGATTTTGACCTTCCAGAAATCACCAGAATGTACCATGCTTGGGAAGATAAGGTAATGGACAACCCAGGGATGAGTTTGTCAGATCAAATTTGGGGGTTGGAAATTCTTCTCAGGGTACAAGATGATATAAAGGTGATTTTGAAGTATAATGCACAAGAGGTCAAGACTTGGCTTAGAAGAGATAGCAGGCAATTGTATTACAAGTTGCTTAGATGCCATCAACCTGGATGGACATACAAGAAGTTGCTGGCTTTATCTTTTGAGGAGCTAGAGTACAGGGCACATCCTATTTGGAGGCATGTGCAAGAAAATAATGTCTTACAGTTTCTTTCAGAAGAAAGGAAACAGGAGCTTGCTGAGGAAATGCAGATTGCAAAGGAGATGAGGATTGCTCAAAGACCAGTGAAGAAAGGAGTTCCTCTCCAATTTCCCAAAGATATGGATGTGTATGATCCAAGTGAAACTGTCATAAGGAAGCATCTCAAGCTTTCTCCATTGGAAGCTTCAGATTTGGTTAATGTAGTATCTCTAGATGCCAGAAATCCAATCATAAGTTTTGATGAAGATGAGTGTGGATTTTGGAAGATTGGCAGATTTAGGAAGGAGGTACACACTTTCACTTTGATTATTTCTATCTTTGCAAGCATAGACAGAGAAGACTTGGTGCATCTATGGAGATTGATAGAGGCCAAGTATAAGGCTGAAGCACCTACTTCAGCAAATGGAATAAGACTATGGCACACATTTTTGACTTTGTGTGGTCCAAAGGAAGCAGATCCTGCTGTATGGAAGGATCTTGAAGATGACCTCAGTGGTCTTCATTGGAGGCTTTATTCTACTTGTGGTGTGTTTCATTTGAGCTCTACAAAGTTTTCAGAGTATCTACTTGTGGATGCTGACTATTTCTTGTCCAAAGAAATATTGGAGAAGATGAAGGAGACACCCTTGGAGATTGATTACACTAGTGACGTGGCCAAGGACTTGATTAGATATGTTTATCACCAACATAAGAAGTTTTTGTAAGATTCCTCCTAAGCCTTAAGTATTTATTCAGAAACTTGATCATTGGAATAAATATCAAGTTTAGGGGAGGATTGTTGGGAATAAATTATGGGTCAGTTCACTAGACGCTGATAAGAAGAGTTCAAACGCTGATAAGAAGAAGTTGGACGCTGACAGCCAAGCGTTGACATTTGAAGAAGTCAACGCTGACAGCCTTGAAGACAAGCACTGATGGAATATATCTTCATACGAATCTTTTTGTTTATTTGTTTCTATATTTGTATATGGTAAAGATAAGTTCGACATTGTATTTTTCATTATTATCTTTACCTAGAATAGTTGATTCGTAGCTTCTTGTACAAGACTTCTTAATCTATAAAAGAAGATCTTTTAGGTTAATGTTTATCATCAGTTATAATAAGTTTTCACAAGTATTCGACTGTTAAACCTCTTTCATTGTAATCAAGTTCGATTATTCTAATACAAGTGAAAGTTTGTTTAACATCTTTGTGTTCTAGATTAAGTGTTAATTCCGCATAACACTTAGTTACTTTATTCATAAGCAAAGGTTTCTCTACGTGTATTACTTGATCTAATCTCGTATACACAAAGCTTAATCGATCTAAGTTTGGGATCAACAATTCCGAGAACTTATTCCGAACCATAGCAAAAACGCTTGTATTAATACGCATTGTGGGTGTCCTATAATTGGCTTGCTTTCGGTTAAACTCGAATCATGACATGATAAATAATACTCGGCTATATCTGAATATCTAGACATCGCAACCTCCGGCTACATTCCAAAGCTAAACAAACATTCTTACGTCATGTGTAATCTAATAACACAAATCTAAAACTGTTGCTCACCTTTGATCTTGATTATGCATCCATAAGCCTTCCAATAGAACCTAAGCATATTATAACCATTCTAAGACATTTAGAACTTCATAACTCATATATCTAACATGTATTGGGTCTAAAACACACAAACATATTCACATAAGGTGTTATTTCATTGTTGAACACTTTCTACTAAAAGTCCTTTTATGGAGAATTTCTGCAGTCTGCTGCACTTTGCTGTTTTTAACCCACTTAGACCAGAAATCAGTACATGGGACAATTTTTGTTGGAAAGTAGACTCTCTCACCTTTCCGAAAAGTTAAGGCACGCTCCGAACGGAGCTACGGTTATTTTTCTATGATTTTTATAAGTCTGCGTAAATTTCTGCAAACCTTGTTGTCCCGTTTCTTAATATTACTAAAACGACCGAAAACCTATGTTAAGTTATTCTAACTTTTATCAAACTTATATCACAGCTTATTAAACATGTTTGGGTCATGTTTATTCAGGTCTTAAGCTAAATTTACATGTTTAAGCTTCATATTAAGCTCTAGCCAAACACCCCTTTATTAATCATAAGCCTCCATTACATCTATCAAATTCTTGAATTCATACTCTATATTTTACCATGATTCAATTAATTGATTCTTAATATGATTCCATCATAACAAAACTCACCACATCAAAGTTATCATAGTTCATCAATTTAAACTAGGTTTTTATAAAACCCCTAATTAAGCATAAACCCTTAATTTCAACATCACATGAATCATAACATATACACTTACATACCTTGATTGAATAATGGATTTCTAAGATTAAACCTTCTTGTTCCTCCTTAATCATACCATCATAACTCTTGTTATTGATTCTTCTTTTTCTAAATTTCTTATGATAATTCTCTAGCAATTAAAGATAATAGTAACTCTTTTTCCCTCCTAAAATCTCTGGGAAGAACACGTATCAAACACACGTGTATGAATGAGGCTACTAGTTGCTGGACTTGAGGTTATAATGATATATGGTCAATTCTGCAAATTTTAGCCTTTGAGTATATTTTTCAATTGTGGCAAAAATGGTCCCTCAAGTTCTTATCTCTATTACTTGGGCATATAATACTTTCTAAAACATTTTCATGATATTATACTTATATTTTGACTATCGGGTTTGACTAACCAATCGCGTAATGCATTCAAACTTATATAGTCGTAGTCAAACTTACGCAACGACATTCTGGTAATAAAATACATAAAACCTGATTTTGGGTGTTACATAACTGCCAATAACCGTTCTAAACTAACTGTCAAATAATTGTCTTAATTAGGGATTTGGGATTAAACCCATTGGGCTGAGAAAGTCGGCCCAACATCCCCCCCTTAATCACAAATGCCATCGTCTTCATTTTCGTCGGATCTTTTGAACCACTTTTGAAATAATAGTGCTCCAAAAGTGTGTCTTGAATTTAGGCTTTCTTTTGTTATTTCCTTCGACTTGTTGATCTTCCATACTTAATTTTTGAAGCTCTTGATCATGTCCTTCTTTAAATGTCTCTAGTATAGTTTCTTGAAACATCGAGTGTTGATTATCATAGTCTTTTGCAAAGCAAATACTTTCTTTTGTTGGTGTATCCTTGCTAGATTTTCTTTGAGTCTTGTTGAAGCTTGTGGATGCCATTAACAAAGTTGGTTCTAAATCTTCTTCCACAAGGTTCGATGCTCCTTGTCTTTGATGTCTTTGATCCTTTTTGTGGCAATGTGACGCATAATGTCCATATTTATTGCAATTATAGCATTTTATGTTGCTAAAATCTCTAGGATTTTTCATTACTTCATATCTTGTGAGAAACTTTCTTCTTTTCCATGTTGTCTATTATCGTCATGATTTCGGTTATGTGGTGGAATGTATCTTCCTCTTCCTTGATTATCATAGAGATGTCTTTGACTATTATTGTTGTGTTTTGAAAACAATAATTTATCATGATCTTCAAATGTTCTTCCTTTCTTAACCTTTATTCTTTCTTCCGAGGTTTTGAGTCTTCCTATTGCTTCTTCGAGCGTCATTTTGTTTAAATTCGAGTATTGTTCAATGCATGCAATGATTTGAAGGAATTTATCAGGTACATCATTTAAGAGTTTTCGAACTAAAGTCGAATCCTCAAATGTGTGTCCTAAACCAGCGGCTTTGTTTGCATATGTCGTTATTTTTCCTACAAAGGTATCGATTGATTCGTCTTCCTTCATTTGTAACATCTCAAAGTCGGATTTGTGCGTTTGTAATCTCGCTTGTTGGACTCTTTCTTCTCCCATATGCCTTATTTTTAAAGCATTCCAAATTTCTTTTGAGGTTTTATGCTTCGATATTTGAAGCAGTTGTTCTTCAGGTAATGATTGATAAAGATATGCTATTGCAGTCTTATCCTTCTTATTGTCGATTTGGGTAGTATTTGTTGGATCTACCATTTTCCATAAACCATTCGCTTCGAGAATGATTTGCATTCGAATTGCCCATAATGAGTAATTCGTGGATTTTAGTATAGGACGTTGAAATTGAGGTGTACTTATAGTACTGGCGTCTTTCTTTGAACCATTTCCATATGCTGTCATATCTTTAGGATATTGACTAAAAACTCCAAATAAAATCTTTTAATACTAATAGTATCGAGAAAAATTCCTTTTCTAGTGAGTACTTTTTTAGTACCTCGAAACTGATATAATCTTCTTATAAAACCTTTAAAATTTTGTTAATAACTTTAGAGTCTTATTATTATTTTTTACTTAATAATATAAATCGTAAAATCTTATAATCCTTTTAAAAAATTTAAAACTTAAATATCTAAAATTTTACATAATTCTTATCATAAACCAAATAAGAAAAATCTTTAAAGGTCGTTTATTATAAAACCAATAAAATTTAAATCGTTCTTATCATAAGCCAAACAAGATATCTTAAACTTTTCTTATCATAAACCAAATAAGATAGTTTAGTTTTTTATCATAAACCAAATAAGATGTCTTGAAATCTTCTTATCGTAAACCAAATAAGATGTCTTGAAAATTTCTTATCGTAAACCAAATAAGATAATTTAGTTTTCTGATCATAAACCAAATAAGAAGTCTTAAAATGATAAAAACTTAAAATTCTAAAAACTTAAAATTCTAAAAATCTAAAAAAACTTAAGATTCTAAAAAAATTAAAATATGGATAAATGGTTTGTTTGAAACCTGTTGGGCTTTTGGCTCGTAGATACACTTGTTGTAAAAAAGTAGCCTGGTCCAAAAATGTTTGTGTGGGTTAAATACCCAGTCTAATTTTTTTGTGTTGATATTTAACACCCCATGCTTTTCTTTCTCTATTTTTTGTGTTATATATAACACATCTCTCTCTCCTTTCTTGTAAATATCGAACCTCCTGTCTCTTGTAAATATCGATCTCTCTCTGTCTTGGTTTCTCCTGTAAAAACCCGCAAAAATAAGGTCATTATTTAATTCTATCTTTCAAGTGTTTTGAAATATTTTATAACGTTAAATACTATTATGTTTAACGGTTTAAGTTTAAATCGATATTTTATATTTTATTTTAATATTTTGACGAGTAACGAGGACTACTAGTGATCGCGATACCGACGAATGGCCACAGTTTTATATTTTATTATCGATCATTTCGATATTTAATATTTTCGACGATATCGTTTTAATTGCGTATTAAGTCGTTATATTATTATTTTTCGTGTGCGTTTAAATTTCTAAAAAGTATTTCTATGAAACCCAAGCCCGTAAATATTATTAAAATTTACTTTTAGTCATTTCCCGCTACTTAAGTTGATATTTACAATTTTGGCCCAAAAGAATGCATTTTGGCAAAAATTACCCTCACCTTGGATTATAAATAGAAATTCCACTAACAAAAAACACATACAACACTTGTAAAATAAAAATCAAACACATCTTTCTCTCTTTCTTTTTTTGGCCGTGTACCCCCTTCAACATAAACATCAAAATTTTTGATTTTCTTGTTTGAATCTTCAAAAACAAATTGAAGTCCCATCTTGGAAATCTCAAGATCTACACTTTGGTATGAAAATCTCCTATATGCATTACACTTTCAAGATTTTTTTTTTCTCCATGGTTGATTTATGTTTAAATCATCATGCATATGATCTAGGTAGGATCATCATATTTTCATGTTAAAAAGTTGTATTTTGATCTTTGATCTTTGTTAAAATTTTACATGCATTACATTTCTTTTGATTTTGTGAATTTTGATCAATTTCTATCAATTAAAAACATACAAAAACCACTACTAAATTAAATTTTTTCTTCTCTCTTTTCTTTTCTTTTTTTGCCGTGACACCATCAAGTCAAAACACCCTTGTATTCTAATTTCTAGCTTGAAAACCAAAGTAAATCCTATGTTTGTAATATGATTTGTATCATTTTGGTATAAAAATTTACAACATGCATGAACTTTTTCTTAAAATTATTTTTCTCGAAAGATCATGTTGTTTTGATCTATTTTATAGTTGTAATTAAGTGTTATTATTATTATATTAGAAGTGGGAATGTTTGCATGCAAGATTTTTGATATGGATCTTGTAAGATTTGGACATGCAAGTGGTCTAGGGTTATTAGTGTTTTATTAGGATGATTTTTAGTTGTTACTAGGAGTATGGAAATGGGTAAATTGTGTTAAAAAATAAATTATTTTGCATGGTTTTCAAATAATTAATTTTGAGCCGTGGGTTTAAGGCCACTTTCGGAGGTCTTAAGTCTGAATATAGGTTGATATGATGGGATCATGTTGTAGATAATTTCGAGAGCTTCGATTTGATATAAAGTAGGCCTTCCAACTCCAAACGAGGTGGAAGATACGCTAGTTTGATTTTCGTGTACCGGGAGACGAGTGTTGACACAATCCGAAAATTGTTGTCAATATTTGGATCGAATCTCGGGGACTATAAAATGAGTTTCAAAAGGAGTTAAGGGCTGTTCTCAGGCTCTATAATTAGTGTTTTGAGTCTATTTTTAGAATCAAGTGTTGATTTTACAAATGGAGATGTTTAGAATGGTCAAAATGGTTTCGTAAGTCAAGGTCGCTAAACTGTCCAAATTTTGTAAATCAAAGATGTGTCGGGCAGGGAACTTTAGAAATAAAATCTTTTGATGGGCTCTCGGGAGTACTTTCTACATATAGTATGTGAGTTCCTCAGGTAGTATCATGACATTTTGAGGTGTCTAAGTATCGGAAAACAGCTTGGACATTCGGTATGTTCCGACAGATTTTTACTAAAAGTATAGAAAAAAATAAAATGAATATATAGGAAAGTATAATAGAATCACTTGTATAATTTTCTACCGAGTTGTCGTGATTTTATACTTGAGTTTTATTTTATTATGTATCATTTATTTCTCGAGTCTATTATTAATGTACGCACCTTATTTGCTAGGTTGCGGTTGTCGTGTTTATCGGGCATCTACTATCGTCGGCGATCGTCATCAACTACGTCTACTACTTAAGGTGAGTCTATAGCCTCGTTTGAGCTCATTCAAATATTTTAAAAACCCGCGAGGGGGAATACATGTCTTTATAAACTTAGAACACAAGATTTTTATGGTATGCTTGTCCCTCTATGAATGGACCCGTGGTTGCCTTTAAATTGCATTAAGTAATTGCCATTATTAAAGCCTCAATTATGGACCGTTAATTAACATATGATGGGTTAACCGCTAGTACAATTAATAGATCTATGGGGGAAGCCGCCCCGGTTTAGTTTGTGTGGACTTGTCACAGAAGCTTAGGCCCGACCTCCACACTGTTTGAACATATTGTATTGAGAAGTCAGGTATACGGCAATGTACCAATAATCTGGAGGTAACGACAATTAATAAATCTCTTGTCTTATTAGACCTAACGGAGTGTCTAAGGGCTCGGTTCCATGAGCTTATTGCAATTTATGCTATATACAATTATTATTGTTGATGCAAATTATTATTCGATGCTTGTTGCCTTCAAGTATGCCACAAACTTATAATCTTTGCTTGTGTTCAAAATGATTATATAAACCTATAGATTCACTCAGCATTTTTGCTGATAATTTTCTCACATGTATTTCAGGTAATCAAGAAGTGTGAAGCTTGGAGGTCACGGGAATGAAGTTGTGCACTGCTTTTTCAATATAAACTCTTTGAATAATTATCGTTCCTTTGTTTAAAAAAATTTAAGTCTTTTGTTTTAATTGTACATTGGTTACGATGTCTTGGGACTACGCTACTCTGATAAATGTTTTAGGAACGATAAATTTGAAACGTCTCTTTTCGAGTCGTTCTTTATAAATTATGTGTTATTGTATCATTGTTTAGCACCCAAAGATGTATTCCGCTGCGTATAAGTTTGGGGGTGTTAAAGATTGGTACCAGAGCCATGAGTTATATAGAACTAGGTCATTTTTATAAAATCCTAAACTATAACTGTCAGTTTTTATTTTTCAAAGAGTCGGTGCACATGATTACGCGTGACTCCAGGTTCAAGCTACTTCTGGGATTACAATTTTAGTATACATTATTATCTATGCCTTATTGTTAAGTATTTATAAATAAATACTATAAACCTTGATCTATATATATTAATATCGTTAAACTTTTTAATAAAATTTTATCATTTACTAATGATTTATTTAAATAAATTTATGAAATATTCTTAGTATTTATTCTGAAGGATTTTCTATATTTATTTAAATTTTTGAAAATTATTCTGTTTCATTTTATTATGACCTTATTCCTATATTGCGAATTTATCACCGCTTAATTATGTCTTCGAAGAGGAGGAAACAGGTTCCACTATTGCAAGTGAGTCACATTCAACTAAGTTATGTGGATCCCCACGTGATTAGTGTCTATTATTTTGTGTCATTGTACTCTATTTATCTTTAAGATCATTCCTTGTTGATCTATGATAATAGTTTCCTTTGATCCTTATAATGTTTGTGTTTCCTTGTATTTATAATGTGCATGCATTTGATGATTGAATTTTGTACATGATATGACTATACCATGATTACAATTAACTCATTCATTTTATCTTCTCTCTTTGTGATGTGACAGAATCATGACACCTATGAGAATGACAAATGATGCCATTGCAAGGCTAGTTGCTGAAGAGGTAGCGAAAGCATTAGTTGCGGATAGAGTTGCACGTGTTAACACTAAAGGAGCAGGTGGCTCTGGAGGTGCTGATGTTGGAGGTGCTGATGTTGGAGGTGTTGATGCTGAAGGTGCAGGTGAACCTGTTGAACCAAAAATTATTGGAGGAGCAGGTGTAGCTGAGAATCCTGCAGGTGAGGTTGCTCAGGCTGCTGCAGCAGTAAAAGAGTGTAATTTTTCTGGATATATGAAATGTGGACCCACTACATTTCAAGGAACTGGAGGAGCACTGGAATTATTCAGGTGGATTGAGAAAACTGAAACAACATTTGAAATCAGTGATTGCTCAGAAAGGAACAAGGTGAAGTTCGCAGTTGCAATTTTAAGGATCGAGCTTTAAGCTAGTGGAATACTCAAGTTGCTACAGTTGGGTTAGAAGCTGCCAACAGGAAACCTTGGGATGAAGTCAAAAGGTTGCTAAAAGAAGAGTTTTGTCTAGAAGAAGAATTATCTGCTTTGGAGGATGAGTTGAGGCACCTGAAGTTGAAAGATAACAACATTGCTGCCTATACTAGCCGATTCAATGAGTTGGTTTTGTTGTGTCCAGATGATTTTGTTACTGAGAAGAAAAAGATGGACCAATACATTAAAGGGCTTCCTGGGTACATTAAAGGTGAGACAACTTCATCTCGACCCAAGAACTTTGTTGAAACTGTGAGAATGGCTCATACACTCATGGGGCAGAAAGTTCAAGATAGGGCTGAGAAAGCTGCTGAGAGTAGTAAAAGGAAATGGGAGAATTCGCAGAGTGGTAACCAAGGTAATAACCAGGGTAACAATAATCGTGGGAATTATCATGGTAATAACCGCCATAAGCAGTACAATCAGAGAAGAAATGATGGGGCTAGAGCTTCAACTAACAAGAATGATAATGTTGACCATGGGGGACCAACCCCGAAATGTAAAAGTTGTGGTGCTTGTCACTTTGGTAATTGTCCACCAAGGTGTACTAAATGTGGAATGGTTGGGCATGTTGTGGAGAAATGCAAGGCAAGGATCCCTGCCACTGGAGTGAATGCTATTCCAATCAAGACTTGCTTTGAATGTGGAGAACGTGATCATTTTTGCCCTAGATGTCCAAAGTTGGCGAACAAGAAAGCAGGTGAAGTCGTTGGGGCAGTTTATGCTGTTAAGGATGCTGATCAGGCACAAGGTCCAAATTTGGTGACGGGTACGTTCTTACTCAGCCATCGTTATGCTAGTGTGTTGTTTGACTCAGGATCTGACACGAGCTTTATAAGCACTTCCTTTAGTCGTTTAATTGATATTGAGCCAACAAGCCTAAATACTAGTTATGAGGTCGAGTTAGCTGATGGACAATTAGTTAGTACTACCACTATATTTAAGAAGTGTCCTTTGAAATTAGCAAATCCTTTGTTCGAAATTGATTTGATGACGATAGAGTTGGGTTCGTTTGATGTGATTGTTGGTATGGATTGGTTAGTTGCACATGATGCAGTGATTGTATGTGGGGAGAAAGTTGTTCACATACCAGTTAAGGACAAGGTGTTAGTAGTTCAAGGTGATGTCCGTAGATCTCGTATGATGGTGATATCTTGTATCAAGGAGAGGAAATATGTGGAAAGAGGTTGTCACCTGTTCTTGGCTCAAGTAGTGGAGAAAGAACTACCGGTAAGGCGTGTTGATGTGTCGTGATGTGTATAGTGATTTATTTGGATATACGTTATAGGGTAAATTAGAAAATTACCTTTAGGAAAAAGTAATAGACTAATAATACCAATGACGAATTCAATTAAACACGTGAGTGAGTCGAGTTCGTTGTACACGAAGATCTTATGAATTTGAGACGTTTTGCTTTGATTTGGACAATCGATTTGAATTGGTTTTCGGTTTTTAAACTACGATTAAAATCTCCTAATTTTAAGCTATTTAAAATTACCCTAAAGTGCATGAATCGTAAACCCCGCCTATTTTAAAATTCTACAAACACTTAATACTTAAAAAAAATTAAAATATTAAACTAATTTAATTATCTATAAAAATTTAATCTATTTAATAATCTAATTTAATTAAAAATTAGATTTAAACTATTTAAAGAAATCTATTTAACTAATTAACTTTATTTAAAAAATACTTAAAACATTTTCTATTTTAAAATAAACAACTATTTTATTTAAATCTAAAATTATAAAAATCTACTTAATTGAAAATTATTTAAACTTTAAAAATTAATAAAAATTTTTTTTTTATTTTATTTTATTTATTTATTTTAATTTATTTTATTTAAAGTAAATGTAAAAAAAATGTGACTACTTAACTTTAGGTAAATGAAAAAAAACGTTTTTATTTAAACGTTTTATGACAAAGGTCTATTCAGTAAAATAAAACGTATAAAGAATTCTTTGATCATTTAAACACTAAAAATCTACTCCAGCTCAGATGGTTAAGTCTGATGGCCAGCGAACCACAGGTCTCGAGTTCGAGACCTGTTAATGTCATATTTTGAGGTTAATTATTTTTGGCAAATTAAACAATAAATCAGAACTCAAAAAGCAATGAACAATACAGTAAGATTTTAGAATAAGTAAACATCAAATCAAACAGTCATCACATCAGTAATACAAAAACAGAAACTCAACTTCAACAGATATAACCGATTATCAGTAGATCAGACTCAGCAAATTTATACAGAAGGGACGATAAAAGAATCATAAGAAACACGATCTACGACGGCATTAAGCAGCAACTATGACTGAAACTTCGAGCAAATAAAAAGAACTATAGCTAATCAGATTACATCAGACATTATTCCAATATTAATCTCTAGTGCAAATATCAGCAAGAATCAGAACTCAATATACCAAAATAAACAGATTACATAAAATGTATAAACTATACCCGAACAGATTTCAGATGAGAAACTAAGCAGTATGCTAGTTCGTTTCTCAGCATTTACACATTTAACTCTCAAAATTAACTAATACAAGACTTGGTTCCTCATTCTAAAAGCAATCCTAATCAATAACAAAGATCTTATAATTCTAATACATAGCATATCAAGAGCACACATCATAACAGATCCGTCTGAACAAGCTATAAACGACAGCTCTAGAATTGAAAAGCAAAAATAATCAGTTACCAATTGCAGTGACAATTTACCAAAATAAACCGTGAAACTAACTGACGAAGAACAAAAATACACAAACTAGTAGGATATAAAGCTCAAACTCAATCCAAAGCAAGAAAATAGGGTAACAAGGAAATCTAACGAAGATAATTCTTAAAATGATTCAGCAAGCCAAAAATAATACAGCAGCCCTATCAGATTCGGATAAATCAAGATCCTAAAACCACAATACCAGATTTCATATCGTCACTAAAAAAAACTATTTTAATAAATATAACCAAACTGTTTAAATTAAAGTTGAACATTATAACAGATAAACAGATTTAATTAACAAACGATGAAAATCAATCTCCACAAACTAGCATAAACAGCAACAATCAATTAAGTAGAAACAATTGACCTTAATACTAAAACATACGTGTAATCATAAAACTCTAATCCATCTAGATTCTAATCCAGTTAAATATCTAAACAGGTTAAACTAAATTATGTTAACAACTTAAAAATAAAATGGTTAAAACCTTTATGTCAAAAACCTTTGGGCAAAAATCGCGCGCTGAGCAGATTTGTCTAAATCGACACCAAAACCAGATGAACCACCATTATCATGAACCGAGACTTAACTTGTGCTGCTACTAAATGTTCGAACCAGTACTTATTTATTACTCATTCAGTAGGAATGAATATATTTCCCTTAATCTCTCTAAACATTCAAATAAGCTAACGTTTAAGCTTACCCAAATATTACTCAGTTATAAAAAGTAAAAAACTCATATTCACAGCAATTAAATAACAATTTAAAACGAGAATTAAAGAAGATTCAATAACACTGAAAAACGAAGATTATTAATTCGACGATTTATTACAACTTTTTATAAAAAGAAAATTACAAATCTAATTTTAATCTACCATTATAACTAGGAAAGAAAAAGGGATGATTACTGATTTTGCTAAAAGGGGGTTTTATAGGACACCGAGAGATTGAGGGATGAGGGTTTGTTGAGGAAGAGTGGATTCTCAGCCATTAGATCATCTTTATCTTCTTCTCTCTCATGTTTGTTATGATCAAAGGGTGGAGATTGGTTTACCTTCTCGCGGATTGCCAACTTGGCCACTCTTTGTGCTACTTCTCTGCCTATGTGGCTTCACCCAATTGGTCAAATGACAGTCTTCCAGTAAGATCAACCAATAGGAAAGAGCTATGACGTTTCAATCAGCCACGTGGCATCTGGGATAGCATCTTCTCAACTCCTATTTTCATGGGAATTAATTTTGGAGCGTGTGATGCACTCTCTTGAAAACCCCCAAATTGATTTAGGGTCTTTGTTCTTGGCTGTGTTCTTCTTTTCTTTCTCTTCTGCTTTCTTTTCTCGTTCACGTTATATTTTCTTTGTTTTGTTTTAACCTTTTGACCAAAGTGAAAAGTTCCCCATTCTTTATATTACTCCTCATCGTCTCATTGATTGTATTGGGCTTTGATCCGACTTGAAGTTTACTTCCTTCGTCTCTTTTTATTGTTGATGGGCTTCTAATGGATCCAATTTTTACAAACTTAAACCGTCTCATTGATTTGTTGTTGAATTGGGCTTTTGTACAAAAGTAACTCATTTTTCCAACATTGGGTTTTTAGGCCCAATAAATTTATGTGGGACCCACTTGACCTCAAACTTGAGTCCGTAAATAGAATCGTCTATACTTTTGGCTTCCTCGATCTTTTCCATCAATCTCGTGTCGGTTTTGCCGGTTTTCGTGAATTTGGTACCTACACACATTAAAACAAGAAACAAACAAATACAAGGCATATTTGATACATTTAATGCATTATTTCATTGTTTTAAGCTACTATTGATATGAGTAAAATCACTCATATCAAATTCCCCCATGCTAAGCAATTGCCGTGTCCTCACGCAATGATAAAATAAAACTATAACTACACCATTATTCAAACTTTTGACACTTTATTTTGTAAAGACTTAAAATAACTTTAAGGATCATAAAACTCAAATAGATTCATCATCCTCGACTTTTCACTTTTCCATGCAAAGTGCAAAAACAAGATCATTGTTATTATAAGTTAGCAAACTAACACGAATTCATGTGGGCCAATTATTCACTTAGACTCCCTTATTCCTAAGTGTATCTCTTATATTTTATTGTTGTCTTGAATGCTCACGAAGATGCATTGTTGACTTATTTCGATAATTTATTAGGCTGAAAATAAAGTGAAAGATTTAATCAATAGTTAGCTAAAGGACAAAATCTTTTAAAACTGCTTCTCGGGACTTCATAAAGTTCATATCTTGGCATAACTTGCTTCGCGATTTGAGACCTTTCTCGGACCGATATTTGGCAGTGACTTTATACTTCCAACCTTGAGAGACGTTCACGAAATAATGGTCTTCTCTTCATAATATTTCTTCACTTGAATTTTTGAGAGATTCATACTTGGACCACGACTTCTTCAATTTTCTCAAATCTTTATTTGGGATTTTGATTAACAACGATCCGCCTCCTTTTTGGACTTGGCTTCATTTATCCTCATACCTTATTTTGGTCTTTTTGGATAGACTTCTCCATGACTTTTTTGGAGTATTTGCTTTTCGTCGTGTGTCTCGATCCTTCATATTGATTTTTGATAAATGAATCTTCACATCACTTGAGATCTTTAGCAATAAAACATAGCCCTCATGTCTTGTTAGGACCTTTTTGGACTCGCCAATCTTCGCATCCCGCTTCAATAAGTTATGCCTTGGCTATGAACTCTAATCCGTACCGAGCAACTTTTAAACGATCTTGGGCTAGAAGCTAAGTAACTTTTCAAATCGTTCAACATTATTTATTGCAATTAAATTTATTAACAAGCGATGGGAGAATAGGCTCATAATTAACTCACATAAATTCCCGAAAGAATACCAAACTTATAATTGGCTCTATCATCTCTTGTTCTCCATAATGTAAAATTCCAAAAATGAAATCAATAGATACTTAGCCTATTAAATCAAAGTTTTGGGTTTTCAAGTCATCTATAGGATCTTGCATCTTCTTATACTCTTTCAAGTTTTAGAATTTGCGTTTTAAAGTTCCCTTGATAGACGACTTTCTAGGATCAATTATAGGAGCTTGCGAAAAGTTCTTGTTATGAATTAAGACCTTCGCGTTTTAAAGCTCCCTATATAATAGCCTAGCAAAACTTAATTCAAATACGTTAAGGAAAAGCTAAGGTTAAAAACTGAGTCGAGTAAAAAACTATTCTTATTTAAAACCAACATTCATGTCAAAAACACTTATTTTCTTTATTAAAACTTAAAAATAACACTAAAAATTTAAAATTTTATTGAAAAATGAGAAAAACAATACGTTTGGACACGACAAAAGCAATTGCAAGCGATTATATCGATTGACTCCCCCATGCTAAAACCAAACATTGTCCTCAATGTTTCTTAGCTCAAGAGTAACACCCCCTTGCTAAGACACGAAGAGTCTAATGCAAAATCCTAGCATGGAAAGAGCACGCAAATCTATAAGCCGTTTATTAATTATGCCTCAAGATAAAACATTAGTCGATAAAAATCAAGGGTAAGAAAGTGTGCCCCTTTTTGGCATTCAAAGAAAGGAAGATCAAGTGGACCGGCAAAAACCGAACACGAGAGTCTTCAATGATAAGGGTCATACCTAAGATCACAACACAACAAAACACGAGCACGAGCTTGAAAGATCAAGCCTTATTAGGTGTTAGAAAATAGAACGAAGATAGAATGTATGGGACTCCCCCACAAGGCACCTCGTTTTTGTTAACCGAGTCATGAGCTCGACTCGATCCCCGCATTCATTGGTCCTTAGGGAAAGTGGTGAAAACCGGCATAATGGAATAGAATCCATCATGAAGCGCGATGCCGGGGTCAAAGATCTCATCCTCGTTGTCGGATGACAAACGAAAGGATAAAACTCCAACACAAATCTCTAACAAGAGATAGAAGTCACAAACAATGGTATGGATGTAGCATGCTTCCCGAGATAAACTCGCACCAAGATGATAGAAAAATCTTTCAATTTTTACATCGGTGAAAGGCCGAGATTTCCCTAAATCAATGATTCCAGGATCGAATACCTCGTCCTCGGTGGAGAAAGGAAAGGATAACACGGTGTCATCCCCCCATGCTAATCCATGATCATATGAAGCACATGGTAAAGGTGGGATAAACGTTTCATCCGTAGTGGAATCAACATTCTTTGCCAATGACCATTTCACCCTTAGGAATGTGATCAATTGGGTCATGGTACTCAATATGAGACACATGAAAAACCCGCACATTAAGGTCAAATTGGATGGGAGGAGGACTAGGAACGAAATCATCATCAAGTAAATTCTCTAAAAAGAGAGCGTCCCCCTCCGGGTCGATATCATCAACACCCGGTGGTATCGAATCATTAGAAGCAAGAAAAGTGTCAATCTCCTCCATATGCGGATCACTATCCTCAACGGGAATAGGAGATGGAGAGAAAGACTTGGGATTAGGCTTAGAATTCAAAGCCTCGATCCTAGATATGAGAAGATAGACGTTGGATAATTTCTCACGAAGAATCACGTCCTCTACATCTAAATGAGTAAGTTCATCGGTGAACTTCTCAAGGATCAGAATAGTCAAATCAACCTCATTTCCCGGTGGAAATAGGTCTAAAGGAGCAAGTTCAAAAGTGAACCTCTCAAAAATCGGATCACTATCATCCTCATTTCCCGGTGGAAATGGGTGAAGAAGAGTAGGTTCATCGGCGAACCCCTCAAAATCCGAGTCGTGAATATCATCTTTATAAGAAAGTTCATCGGGGAACTCCTCATTAGAAAATTCACTAGAAGTAGAATCATCCTCAAAATCTTCATTTCCATCACGATTTTCGTCATTAGAATTAAAGAGAATATCAAAGTGAATGGAAGAAGTCGAGTCATCACAATGTGGCAAATCACACATCTCATTGGAAATACCGTCAAATTCTCTTGGGTTTTGGACAAGTATAGTGCTAATATGCTCGTCCCCCTTGCTTAGAGAATTTTCGGGTTCCACGATGGAGGAATCATGAATAGGAGTGGTGATGTCATGAGAGATTTCCTTATCATCTAGGATGGGAGAATCCTCTGGCTCAATAGCCGGCAAGATACGAATAGGACACACGATAGCACTAGACGAAGGATGAAGAGCAATAAGATCTCTCAAAGAAATAGAACTATCCTCGTCATCATCCAAAAGAAGAGAACGCTCGAGTTCACGATTAGCAAGAGATTTTCCTTCTGCTTGAGCTCGTTCTTTCTCACGAATTTCAATGCTTAAACCATTATAATCTTGCGAAAGTTGTCGAATCCTAAGTTCACAATCTCTTTTAAATCCCTCATCAATTATTTCTCCATGAAATCGACGACTTCCTAATTCATTAGTTATATCATTAATCTCTTGATTAATTTGTCTCTTTTCAAGCAACAAGTCTTCAATACTTTTTTCAACAACTTCAACATTTCTTTGATTCATTATTTGTTGGAACATTGTTTCAAGTCGTTTAAATTTTTCATTCACGCGAGAAAAGGGCTCATAAAAATTATTATCCATCGGTTGACAATTAAAGCTCTCGTGAGGACCTCCACAATACTCACAACAAAGATGTTGTTGTGATAAACTCGGTAAATCTTGTGGATAACAATTATCATTAAAGTTTTGATTGTAGCTCGGTTCTTGCTTGTAATTAAGCGAGAATCGATGCGAACAATCATTACTAAAATGAGAATCGTTTCCACAAAAATCACTCGAGGGTGTCTCGTATGTAGGGTGTGGAGGTGGATTGAAATCGAGAGAATTATTCGAAAAATTCGGATTTCCACATGAAGTAATCTCATTACAATAAGGACAAAATCCAACACGTAAATCGTGACGTAAGTCATTTCCACAAAGCTCACACGTGCACCACCGACATGGTGAAAAACCATATAACGGTTCTCCACACCTAACACAATCGACGAAGGAAGAATTAAAATTTAGAGGGTGAGGAGAAAAAGAATTAAACATGATAGAGGATTAAGAAGATTATTTTTGGTATTTTTCATAAAAACGATACATACTATATAATAAGAAAATAACAAAACTTTCCGAGGACGGAAAGGGTCTTCAAATTAACGATCAACAAATCTCCACAAAAGCGAATCGTACACAAGATCCCCGGCAGCGGCGCCAAAATTTTTGATGTGTCGTGATGTGTATAGTGATTTATTTGGATATACGTTATAGGGTAAATTAGAAAATTACCTTTAGGAAAAAGTAATAGACTAATAATACCAATGACGAATTCAATTAAACACGTGAGTGAGTCGAGTTCGTTGTACACAAAGATCTTATGAATTTGAGACGTTTTGCTTTGATTTGGACAATCGATTTGAATTGGTTTTCAGTTTTTAAACTACGATTAAAATCTCCTAATTTTAAGCTATTTAAAATTACCCTAAAGTGCATGAATCGTAAACTCCGCCTATTTTAAAATTCTACAAACACTTAATACTTAAAAAAAATTAAAATATTAAACTAATTTAATTATCTATAAAAAATTAATCTATTTAATAATCTAATTTAATTAAAAACTAGATTTAAACTATTTAAAGAAATCTATTTAACTAATTAACTTTATTTAAAAATTACTTAAAACATTTTCTATTTTAAAATAAACAACTATTTTATTTAAATCTAAAATTATAAAAATCTACTTAATTGAAAATTATTTAAACTTTAAAAACTAATAAAAACATTTTTTTTATTTATTTATTTTAATTTATTTTATTTAAAGTAAATGTAAAAAAAAAACGTGACTACTTAACTTTAGGTAAATGAAAAAAAACGTTTTTATTTAAACGTTTTATGACAAAGGTCTATTCAGTAAAATAAAACGTATAAAGAATTCTTTGATCATTTAAACACTAAAAATCTACTCCAGCTCAGATGGTTAAGTCTGATGGCCAGCGAACCACAGGTCTCGAGTTCGAGACCTGTTAATGTCATGTTTTGAGGTTAATTATTTTTGGCAAATTAAACAATAAATCAGAACTCAAAAAGCAATGAACAATACAGTAAGATTTTAGAATAAGTAAACATCAAATCAAACAGTCATCACATCAGTAATACAAAAACAGAAACTCAACTTCAACAGATATAACCGATTATCAGTAGATCAGACTCAGCAAATTTATACAGCAGGGACGATAAAAGAATCATAAGAAACACGATCTACGACGGCATTAAGCAGCAACTATGACTGAAACTTCGAGCAAATAAAAAGAACTATAGCTAATTAGATTGCATCAGACATTATTCCAATATTAATCTCTAGTGCAAATATCAGCAAGAATCAGAACTCAATATACCAAAATAAACAGATTACATAAAATGTATAAACTATACCCGAACAGATTTCAGATGAGAAACTAAGCAATATGCTAGTTCGTTTCTCAGCATTTACACATTTAACTCTCAAAATTAACTAATACAAGACTTGGTTCCTCATTCTAAAAGCAATCCTAATCAATAACAAAGATCTTATAATTCTAATACACAGCATATCAAGAGCACACATCATAACAGATCCGTCTGAACAAGCTATAAACGACAGCTCTAGAATTGAAAAGCAAAAATAATCAGTTACCAATTGCAGTGACAATTTACCAAAATAAACCGTGAAACTAACTGATGAAGAACAAAAATACACAAACTAGTAGGATATAAAGCTCAAACTCAATCCAAAGCAATGAAAATAGGGTAACAAGGAAATCAAACTAAGATAATTCGTAAAATGATTCAGCAAGCCAAAAATAATACAGCAGCCCTATTAGATTCGGATAAATCAAGATCCTAAAACCACAATACCAGATTTCATATCGTCACTAAAAAAACTATTTTAATAAATATAACCAAACTGTTTAAATTAAAGCTGAACATTATAACAGAAAAACAGATTTAATTAACAAACGATGAAAATCAATCTCCACAAACTAGCATAAACAGCAACAATCAATTAAGTAGAAACAATTGACCTTAAGACTAAAACATACGTGTAATCATAAAACTCTAATCCATCTAGATTCTAATCCAATTAAATATCTAAACAGATTAAACTAAATTATGTTAACAACTTAAAAATAAAATGGTTAAAACCTTTTTGTCGAAAACCTTTGGGCAGAAATCACGCGCTGAGCGGATTTGTCTAAATCGACACCAAAACCAGATGAACCACCATTATCATGAAGCGAGACTTAACTTGTGCTGCTACTAAATGTTCGAACCAGTACTTATTTATTACTCATTCAGTAGGAATGAATATATTTCCCTTAATCTCTCTAAACATTCAAATAAGCTAACGTTTAAGCTTACCCAAATATTACTCAGTTATAAAAAGTTAAAAACTCAGATTCACAGCAATTAAATAACAATTTAAAACGAGAATTAAAGAAGATTCAATAACACTGAAAAACGAAGTTTATTAATTCGACGATTTATTACAACTTTTTATAAAAAGAAAATTACAATTCTAATTTTAATCTACCATTATAACTAGGAAAGAAAAAGGGATGATTACTGATTTTGCTAAAAGGGGGTTTTATAGGACACCGAGAGATTGAGGGATGAGGGTTTGTTGAGGAAGAGTGGATTCTCAGCCATTAGATCATCTTTATCTTCTTCTCTCTCATGTTTGTTATGATCAAAGGGTGGAGATTGGTTTACCTTCTCGCGGATTGCCAACGTGGCCACTCTTTGTGCTACTTCTCTGCCTATGTTGCTTCACCCAATTGGTCAAATGACAGTCTTCCAGTAAGATCAACCAATAGGAAAGAGCTATGACGTTTCAATCAGCCACGTGGCATCTGGGATAGCATCTTCTCAACTCCTATTTTCATGGGAATTAATTTTGGAGCGTGTGATGCACTCTCTTGAAAACCCCCAAATTGATTTAGGGTCTTTGTTCTTGGCTGCGTTCTTCTTTTCTTTCTCTTCTGCTTTCTTTTCTCTTTCACGTTATATTTTCTTTGTTTTGTTTTAACCTTTTGACCAAAGTTAAAAGTTCCCCATTCTTTATATTACTCCTCACCGTCTCATTGATTGTATTGGGATTTGATCCGACTTGAAGTTTACTTCCTTCGTCTCTTTTTATTGTTGATGGGCTTCTAATGGATCCAATTTTTACAAACTTAAACCGTCTCATTGATTTGTTGTTGAATTGGGCTTTTGTACAAAAGTAACTCATTTTTCCAATATTGGGTTTTTAGGCCCAATAAATTTATGTGGGACCCACTTGACCTCAAACTTGAGTCCATAAATAGAATCGTCTTGACTTTTGGCTTCCTCGATCTTTTCCATCAATCTCGTGTCGGTTTTGCCGGTTTTCGTGAATTTGGTACCTACACACATTAAAACAAGAAACAAACAAATACAAGGCATATTTGATACATTTAATGCATTATTTCATTGTTTTAAGCTACTATTGATATGAGTAAAATCACTCATATCACGTGTAGATGTTCCGGTTATTCGTGATTTTTCTGAAGTATTTCCCGATGACTTTCCAGGGCTTCCGCCTCAGCGAGAAATCGAATTTAAGATCGATCTAGTGCCAGGAGCTGCACCGATGGCGTGTGCACCTTATCGTTTGGCACCGTCAGAAATGAAGGAGTTGGCAGATCAGTTGAAGGAGTTAATGGATAAGGGGTTCATTAGACCAAGTGCGTCACCTTGGGGAGCTCCAGTATTTTTCGTGAAGAAA
Source organism: Glebionis coronaria (assembly GCA_025667525.1). Lineage (NCBI taxonomy): Eukaryota > Viridiplantae > Streptophyta > Magnoliopsida > Asterales > Asteraceae > Glebionis > Glebionis coronaria. Next base: position 180,700,450 of record CM046874.1, read on the forward strand.
AAGGACGGATCGTTCAGAATGTGCATAGACTACCAAGAGTTGAACAAGTTAACTATCAAGAATCGTTATCCACTTCCTAGGATCGATGATTTGTTTGATCAACTTCAAGGTTCGTGTGTGTACTCGAAGATCGACTTGAGGTCGGGTTATCATCAACTTCGTTTTAAAGAAGAGGACATACATATTACAGCTTTTCGAACGCGTTATGGACACTTTGAATTCCAAGTGATGCCATTTGGGTTAACTAATGCACCTACGGTATTCATGGACTTAATGAATCGTGTGTGTAAACCATACCTTGACAATTTCGTGATTGTATTTATCGATGATATCCTGATTTATTCCAAGAGTCGGGAGGGGCATGAAGGTCATCTGAGGATTATTTTGGCGTTGTTGAAGAAGGAGAAGTTGTATGCAAAATTTTCCAAGTGTGATTTTTGGTTGGATTCTGTCCAATTCCGTGGGCACGTGATCGATAGTAATGGTGTTCATGTTGATCCTTCCAAAATTGAAGCTATTAGAGATTGGGCTACGCCTACAACCCCGACTGAAGTTAGACAATTCTTGGGATTAGCTGGGTACTACCGGCGATTCATAGAAGGATTCTCTTTAATTTCTAAACCTCTTACTAAACTTACACAGAAAAACAAGAAGTATGAGTGGGGTTCAGAAGAAGAAGAAGCATTCCAAACTTTGAAACAGAAGCTGTGTTCTGCACTAATTTTGGCTTTGCCCGATGGAGCTAAAGACTTTGTGGTATATTGTGATGCATCACGTAAGGGCTTTGGTGCTGTGTTGATGCAAAGGGATAAAGTGATCGCTTATGCATCTCGTCAACTGAGGAAGCATGAGGAGAATTATACTACACATGACTTGGAATTAGGAGCTGTTGTCTTTGCTCTTAGACATTGGAGACACTATCTATACGGTACAAAGAGTGTGGTATATACCGATCATAAAAGCCTGCAACATATTTTAGATCAGAAGGAGCTCAATATGAGGTAGAGAAGATGGGTAGAATTGTTGAGTGATTATGACATTCAAATTTTCTATCATCCCGACAAGGCGAATGTAGTTGCCGATGCTCTTAGTAGGAAAGATAGAGAAATAACCACAAGGATTAGAGCTTTAGCCATGACAACTTATTCTGATTTATCTAATCGAATACTTAAAGCTCAAACAAAGGCAATGAAAGAGGAGAATGTGAGAAATGAAGACTTGGGTAGAAGGATGACACCTATATTCGAAATTCGTGATGACGGAATTCGGTATTTCGAGAATCGTGTATGGTTACCGGTGTATGGAGGACTGAGAGATTTAATTATGCACAAATCTCATAAGTCTAAATATTCGATTCACCCAGGATCGGATAAAATGTACCAAGACTTGAAGAAATGCTACTGGTGGCCGAATATGAAGGCTAACATTGCTACTTATGTTAGTTTATGCTTGACATGTGCTAAGGTGAAGTTCAAGCACAAGATACCTTCAGGTTTACTGCAACAACCTGAAATATCAGAATGGAAATGGGAGAAGATCACTATGGATTTTGTTTCGGGACTTCCGAGAACTTCTAGTGGTTATGATACAATTTGGGTGATTGTTGATCGGTTGACTAAGTCGGCTCATTTCTTGCCGATAAAGAAAACTGATGACTTAGACAAACTTACTCGGTTGTATTTGAAGGAAGTTGTTTGTAGACATGGAGTTCCTTTGTCAATTATAACTGATCGAGATAGTCGGTTCACATCTGAATTTTGGAAATCGCTTCAGCGAGCTTTGGGGACGCAGTTGGACATGAGCACTACGTATCATCTGGAAACGGACGGACAAAGTGAAAGAACTATTCAGACTTTGGAGGATATGTTACGAGCGTGTGTAATATACTTTGGAGGTAGTTGGGATTGACACTTACCTTTGGTGGAGTTCTCATACAACAACAGTTATCACGCAAGTATCAAGGCTGCGCCTTTTGAAGCACTTTATGGGCGAAAGTGTAGATCACCAGTTGGTTGGTTTGAGGTTGGAGAAAGTCAATTGACGGGTCCCGAATTGATTAGAGAAACGCTGAGAAGATCGTGCAAATCAAGAATCGTTTATTGACAGCCCGTAGTAGACAAAAGAGCTATGCGGATAAGAGAATAAAACCATTAGAGTTTGATATTGGCGATATGGTTATGTTGAAAGTATCACCTTGGAAAGGAGTAATTAGATTTGGCAAGCGAGGAAAGCTTAGTCCACGCTATATTGGTCCATTCAAGATCATTGATCGAGTTGGTCCTGTGGCGTATAAGTTGGAATTTCCAGACAAGTTAAGTATTATTCACAATACTTTTCACGTTTCCAATCTTAAGAGATGTTTGGCGGGCGATTCCACTTGAGGAGATTCAATTGGATGACAAGTTGCATTTCATTGAAGAACCGGTGAAGATTATGGATCGAGAGGTGAAACGGCTTAAGCAAAGTCGGATCCCGATAGTAAAAGTGCGATGGAATTCCCGACGTGGACCCGAATACACTTGGGAGCGAGAGGACTACTTCAAGAGTAAGTATCCGCATTTGTTCGTAGACGGACCTAAGGAGAAGTAAGCCCCGGGACGGTTCTCTCCTAAGGTGGTGAGGATGTAAAACCCGCAAAATAAAGGTCATTATTTAATTCTATCTTTCAAGTGTTTTGAAATATTTTATAACGTTAAATACTACTATGTTTAACGATTTAAGTTGAAATCGATATTGAATATTTTATTTTAATATTCTGACGAGTAACGAGGACTACTAGTGATCGCGATACCGACGGATGCCCACAATTTTATATTTTATTATCGATCGTTTCGATATTTAATATTTTTGACGATATCGTTTTAATTGCGTATTAAGTCGTTATATTATTATTTTTCGTGTGCTTTAAAATTCTAAAAAGTATTTCTATGAAACCCGAGCCCGTAAATATTTTTAAAATTTACTTTTAGTCATTTCCCGCTACTTAAGTTGATATTTACAATTTTGGCCCAAAAGAATGCATTTTGGCAAAAATTACCCTCACCTTGGACTATAAATAGAAATTCCACTAACCAAAAACACATACAACACTTGTAAAATAAAATCAAACACATCTTTCTCTCTTTCTTTTTTTGGCCGTGTACCCCCTTCAACATATGTTGGAGTTACATTGTTGTACTCAGTGTCACGCGCATAGTCGACGTGGATAATTTCAAGAGGTGTTGTGCTTATATACTTCTTCAGTGATGTATTGCGTACTTAGAGATTTCTCCACCGTTCCTCATTCAACAATTGTGGAAGCTTAAGTCACTAGATCGAAGGATTTTTATTCAGTTTCATGTTTGGTATATCCGGTTCATTCTATCAGTGGTCACTTCAAATTGCTTACAAGTGGGTTGGTAAAGATGGCCATGGAGAGTTTATGAGTAGAGAATTTCGATCAGCAGTTGATTCTCACAAAATATATAATTCATCTTATTTATTATTCTCACGAGATTTCAGGTACATGTGCGTACGATTTATTGCTGGTTCCGAGTTTCGAAACCATCAAGGGGGAAGAAGAAGACACATTAAACGCACAACGAGTACACGTGATGAACTTCATACCTTCTTTTGATTTGAAGACATTCCGGGAAGACAATTGTCATAACCGCAGAGAAAATCAGTGTTTTAACTCGTGGGGTTATCAATCTCTAAACGGTACACTACTGATTCGATGTTTAATTGTTTTGATGTTGCAATTATTCATCATCATTATCCTATATGGAGAGATATGCATTCCCGGGACTTAATTGACTATGGTGCATCTCCGGAAGAAGATATGTGCATTTCCGGGACTTAATTGACTCTGGTGTTACGATGTCAACTTCATGAATGGGATAAAGTGTCTACTTCAGTATTTTAGCTTCATACTTGGGATTGATTTATTTTCTTCAACTATGTGGGGGAAGAAATGTCTTGATTCTTTCTATTATGCATAACTTGAACTCTCAGGGGGAAGAAAAATTCAGAAGAATTATTCAAGAGTGAGAAGAGACGTTGTTGATCTACTTGGTGTGCCCCTTACTTTCAATCCCTCATAGCAACATTATCATGTTATATGATGGGCGTTGCTTTTTAAATTCCATTGTACGCTTAATCATTCTAAGCTTTATTGAAAGCTTTGAAGTTGCTTACGAGGATTGTCGGTTTAAGGGGAAGCTATTTAAAAGCTTCTACATCAAGTTTATGTGGCATGAATTAGGGGGAAGTTAATTCAGAAGCTTCTCCTTAACCAGAAGTATATGGATTACTTAGCCTGTGCTGTTACAGTATTTCTACTACAAGTTACTTTAAAGATGAGTCGTTTTGAAGTGAAGACTTGAAGTCAAAGGCCTCAAAAGACATCATCAGCATTGGACGCTTCATGTAAGCTTTTGTTCTTAATCATTATGTACTTGTTAGGAAAAATATTGTAAGGAATTCTACACGTCGTCCCATGGGGGAAGATTGTTGGAAATTCATTTTATGTGATGACATTTAAGAATTCCCATTAGTTATCATATTCACACACGCTTAGACTAGACTAGGAAACTATGTATAGTTTAGGTGCGATGTGTGACTATATATACCCCTCCAAGGCTTCCAAGGAGGGGTGTTGCTTGTGTTTCATTTGTTTTTAATACATCTTTTCTTTCTTTCACACACAACCCTTCTCTCTCTACTTCATCCATGGCTTCCACTACCTTCCACCACCCACCTAGACCACCGGATTATAGTAAAAGCAAACCCACAACATAAACATCAAAATTTTTGGTTTTCTTGTTTGAATCTTCAAAAAAAAATTGAAGTCCCATCTTAGAAATCTCAAGATCTACACTTAGGTATGAAAATCTCCTACATGCATTACACTTTCAAGATTTTTTTCTCCATGGTTGATTTATATTTAAATCATCATGCATATGATGATCTAGGTAGGATCATCATGTTTTCATGTTAAAAAGTTGTATTTTGATCTTTGATCTTTGTTAAAATTTTACATGCATTACATTTCTTTTTATTTTGTGAATTTTGATCAATTTCTATCAATTAAAAACATACAAAAACCACTACTAAATTAAATTTTTTCTTCTCTCTTTTTTTTTTTGCCGTGACACCATCAAGTCAAAACACCCTTGGATTCTAATTTCTAGCTTGAATCCTAGAAAACCAAAGTAAGTCCCATGTTTGTAATATGATTTGGATCATTTTGGTATAAAAATTTACAACATGCATGAACTTTTTCTTAAAATTATTTTTTTTGAAAGATCATCTTGTTTTGATCTATTTTATAGTTGTAAGTAAGTGTTATTATTATTATATTAGAAGTGGGAATATTTTCATGCAAGATTTTTGATATAGATCTTGTAAGATTTGGACATGCAAGTGGTATAGGGTTATTACTGTTTGATTAGGATGATTTTTAGTTGTTACTAGGAGTATGGAAATGGGTAAATTATGTTAAAAAAATTTATTTTGCATGGTTTTCAAATAATTAATTTTGACCGTGGGTTTAAGGCCACTTTCAGAGGTCTTAAGTCTGAATATAGGTTGATATGATGGGATCATGTTGTAGAGAATTTCGAGAGCTTCGATTTGATATAAAGTAGGCATTCCATCTCCCAACGATGTGGAAGATACGCTAGTTTGATTTTCGTGTACCGGGAGACGAGTGTTGACACAATCCGAAAATTGTTGTCAATATTTGGATCGAATCTCGGGGACTATAAAATGAGTTTCAAAAGGAGTTAAGGGCTGTTCTCATGCAATATAATTAGTGTTTTGAGTCTATTTTTATAATCAAGTGTTGGTTTTACAAATTGAGATGTTTAGAATGGTCAAAATGGTTTCGTAAGTCAAGGTCGTTATACTGTCCGAATTTTGTAAATCAAAGATGTGTCGGGCAGGGAACATTAGAAGTAAAATCTTTTGATGGGCTCTTGGGAGTACTTTCTACATATAGTATGTGTAAAACCCGCATGCTTTTACCATGAACAGTACCCATTAGATCGTACGTACTAGATTAAAACTTTCCTTTTATAGCATGTTTACGTTTACGTATAAGAATTCTAAGTATTACGTACGTGTTAGAACACGATAAGTATTTATTACGTATGAACACACGATAATTATTCAAATAATAATTATAATCACGAACATGCGATCATGGAATCATGAACGTAATTTAATCACGAGCTAATATTAATTACGTATATATATTTATTACGAACACGAATAAATATATTAAGTCACGATCGATAATTAATTAAAACACATAAAACACGAACACGAGAACACACTTATTAATTAGACACGGAAAATGATCGGGTTACCCCATGTGGGCCCATATGACACGAAATTAGGAAGGAGGATGGGCCAAGCCCATCAAAGTTTACTAAAGAATGGGGTTAAGGGAAAAACACTACTCATTTTCACTTTACAGAAGATTTTCACAAAAACCTAAAAAAGCTCTCCTCCTCCTTCTTTTGTTTCTTTTGGCCGCCACCTTCAAACACACCAAAGGGGTGTTTGATTGATCTTGGATCTTGGATTTATTGCTAGTGTTCGTGTTTGTTCATCGTTCTTTAGATCCACGCATTCGGTAATTCGTTTAAACCCTTTTCTTTTGATTTAATCTTTTAATAATTAAGAACATGATATGTTTTTCTTAAAAACATAATTAAATCATAGATCTAACATGGAATTGGATTTGGAATAAATCAAAAAGTAATGTTTAGGGGTGTTTTGTTCTTGGTCGCGCCTAACCCGAACCCGAGAGGGTCTCGGTTTGGCCATTTGACCACCACCAAGACCATATGGTCCCGGTTGGTTGGTGTGGGTCCCACGGCAGCATCAAGACAAGGGTGACACCGACTTGGTTCGGGGTATGGTGTCGATTTCATGTCCGGTTCATGGTTCTTAGTCAAGATCCGGTTCATGGTGTATGTTTAGTTTTTTTTATTTTTATGATCTTATGTTAAAATTAAATTAATAACATGACATGATTAATTTAATAACATGACTTAGGTTATTTTAATTATTAATAATCATGAAATTATTAACCTAAGTATTTTCATATTTTAGACTTATAAATTAATTAATCATTTAAAAACCATGGATATAATTAATTAATTAACATGACTTAGGTTATATTATTAATAAATAATAATACATGTTTTAACCTAAGTATTTAACTTTATTTTATTAAAAACATGTTATACTTTAATTAAATATTTTAACCTATAGTTTATTTTAATTACATGAAATATTTAATAAACTATACGTTATATCATATGACTTAGAAAATAATCATGAAAACACTTAGGCTTATATACTTAGCTTATTTAGGCAGCTAATCTATTTATGGAAACGTTCTATTTTTAGAAACTTATTTATTTCAGGCAGCTAATCTATTTATGGAAACTTATTTAAATAAGGCAGCTAATCTATTTATGGAAACTTTCTATTTTTAGAAACTTATCTATTTTAAGCAGTAATTCTGTTTTTGAAAACTTTCTATTTTTGGAAACTTTCTAATTTTGGAAACTTTCTATTTTTGGAAACTTTCTATTTTTGGAAACTTTCTATTTTAGAAACTTTCTATTTTTGGAAACTTTCTATTTTTGGTAACTTTCTATTTTAGGAAACCTGCTATTTTTGGAAAGTTACTTATTATTACACAGTAAGTATAATAATACATGAAATACCAGAAATACTTTATCAGAGTAAACAGAATATAAGGTAAACACAGTTTAAGGCTTAAAACAGTAAAACATGATAAGAACATATAAAATAAGCTAAGACATGACATAAAATCAGTTACGTATTAGTAAGCAGATACTTATTCATGTATGTATTCATGTAGCATTAGTGATACGGAAGTAGGATTCCTCTCAGTTCGTCTTATTCGTTCACTGGACATAAGGTACGGATTCCCGTCCTTTCAGTATGGACATTCTTTCCTTATTAGGATTCCCCGTATGCAGCCAACTGCTTTCCAGTATTTGTTTTATATGTTTTTGAATTGCTTATGTTTAATTAGAATACCTATAGTCATATACATACATGACCAGTTTCACCTAGTTATGGAGGTACCATAACCATAACATTAGAGGCACTGATGTTATGACTTCACCACGGCGGAGTGATTGCTCGTGGCGTCCCTTCAGCTTTTGGCCATATTATTATATTTATCATGTGGGCGTATGGGTGCATCCTAGTTACATGTTTTCAGTCAGGATTTCATGGTGAATGTGGTGTGTGCCTTGCATCCTTCACAAGGAGCTGATCCCTCCTACCCAGAACCAGTATATTAAAATAGAGGCAGCCCCTCTAATTTGCATGATGAGGTCACCCCTCCAAGTATTCATGCACGGTGGATTTTCATGACCTATATTGGCTAATGGTAAAATATGTTAAACAGTTTTCATAAGATAAACATAAGGCTTTTCAAAATATAAAACCAGTTCTATGAACATGTTCCAGGTTTTCCAGGACTTATACATTTCCGCTGCTATTAAGTCTTATTATGTTTAGTCATTCATACTATGTGTATATCCGTGCACTGAGCGTTTTGCTCAACCGTTACTTTCCTTTCCATGTCCCAAAACGGCAGGTACCCAAGGACTGACTGGAGCATTTGGAGGACACGCATAGGATGGGAGCTACCTTAGATTCCTTCTCCTCTTGCCTTCATATTTATGCTTGTTTAGTCTTCCTTTTTGTTCATTTACTTTATTTATGTTTTGGGCTTATGTTGGGGAACCGATGTTTGATTCCGGTTTACCCTATGGTCATGTAATGTTTTAGACATTTTTCCTTGTATGCTTTAATGACACGCCATAATTACGCGTGACATTCCATTTACCAAAATGGGGTGTTACAGTATGTGAGTTCCTCAGGTAGTATCATGACATTTTGAGGTGCCTAAGTATGGGAAAACAGCTTGGACATTCAGTATGTTCCGGCAGATTTTTACTAAAAGTATAGAAAAAAATAAAATGAATATATAGGAAAGTATAATAGAATCACTTGTATCATTTTCTACCGAGTTGTCGTGATTTTATGCTTGAGTTTGATTTTATTATGTATCATTTATTTCTCGAGTCTATTATTAATGTACGCACCGTATTTGCTAGGTTGCGGTTGTCGTGTTTATCGGGCATCTACTATCATCGGCGATCGTCATCAACTACGTCTACTACTTAAGGTGAGTCTATAGCCTCTTTTGAGCTCATTCAAATATTTTAAAAACCCGCGAGGGGGAATACATGTCTTGAAAAACTTATAACACAAGATTTTTATGGTATGATTGTCCCTCTATGAATGGACCCGTGGTTGCCTTTAAATTGCATTAAATAATTGCCATTATTAAAGCCTCAATTATGGACCGTTAATTAACCTATGATGGGTTAACCGCTAGTACAATTGATAGATCTATGGGGGAAGCCACACCGGTTCAGTTTGTGTGGACTTGTCACAGAAGCTTAGGCCCGACCTCCACACTGTTTGAACATATTGTATTGAGAAGTCAGGTATACGGCAATGTACCAATAATCTGGAGGTAACGACAATTAATAAATCTCTTGTCTTATTAGACCTAACGGAGTATCTAAGGGCTCGGTTCCATGAGCTTATTGCAATTTATGCTATATACAATTATTATTGTTAATGCAAATTATTATTCGATGCTTGTTGCCTTCAAGTATGCCACAAACTTATAATCTTTGCTTGTGTTCAAAATGATTATATAAACCTATAGATTCACTCGGCATTTTTGCTGATGATTTTCTCACATGTATTTCAGGTAATCAAGAAGTGTGAAGCTTGGAGGTCACGGGAATGAAGTTGTGCACTGCTTTTGCAATATAAACTCTTTGAATAATTATCGTTCCTTTGTTTAAAACAATTTAAATCTTTTGTTTTAATTGTACTTTGGTTACGATGTCTTGGGACTACGCTACTCTGATAAATGTTTTAGGAACGATAAATTTGAAACGTCTCTTTTCGAGTCGTTCTTTATAAATTATGTGTTATTGTATCATTGTTTAGCACCAAACATGTGTTCCGCTGCGTGTAAATTTGGGGGTGTTAAACCTCCGTCCCCTGTTCCTTCTCTCTTTTCTGTGACAAGATGATTTTGTATCAATCTTTGTCCTCTGATTATTATGTTGTGAATCAAGGATGGATTTGTAATCCTTCTTTGGTTCCTTAAGTGTTCTGGCGATCAAAATACTTGAATCTCTTGATTTGTTCTTGCGAAATAATTAGGGCCTCGCAAAGAATTTGGGGATCTAGTCTCTTATTCAGATATGTTGAATCTTGATGATTCTGATTGGGTTTTCAAATCCTTAATTATGGATTTAATTAAGTTTTACCCAATTTTTCGAGATGATTGTTGTTATCCAAATCTGGTAAGTTTTCTATCTTTGTTTGGAATCTGGTTCAAAAATCAAACCGTGCCTAATCTCTGATTTAAATCTTTGATTGGAATTTTTTCGTGGGTTATGTTTTGCAAAAATCTAGGAAGGAACCCTTGTTGCCGAATCAAGGATTCAGGTGGCAAGACGGATTCTTCTTTTAATTAAACAACAAGATAAAAGTATGATTGTCTTTAATTTGTGCAAAACATGTGGCGAAAAATTGTGTGGTTTGGTTCTTGGATTCGAACAGAAAAAATAATTTATGATATATGATGATTTGGTTTGTTTAACCAAAAGCTCTGATGCCAATTGTTGGGATTAATCTGTTTGTGTGGATCGTTTAAACTTTAATCAGGATATACTGAAATATAAATTGTATTGATCTGAATAAATCTTGTGTTTTTACAATTCTATCATCTACTTGTTCTTTACAATCGTACTCTATTTATACTTATCTAAACGATGTGATGAATCGACATGTCGATTCATATTGAACCGTTGTAACGGTTGGTAATGTTAACTGCCAATAAACGTTCTAAAATAACTGTCAAATAATTGTCTTAATTATGGATTTGGGATTAAACCCATTGGGCTGAGAAAGTCGGCCCAACAACGCTTGGTGTAGCTTTGGTACCTAAACCAGATTTCTCTTTTGGATAATATTGAGAGTAAGTCATTTGTTTGATCTTTAGGCTTGGAAAAACAGCCCTGGAGAATTTTCAAAAGAGGTAAAGGTGTTTGAGGCTTTGACTTTGAATCCTTGGAAGACTCAAGGTCAGTTGGCGTGTGAGTGAGTCCAAGACTCACATTGATAGCTTGCCTTCCAAGAATCAAAATTCGACCAGTGTTGAAGTTTGGTAGTTTACTCTCAGGGTTGAATCTTCCAAGTGGCTTTTGGAATCATTCTATGATAATATCCCAAACTAGCAAGAATAAAGACGTTTTTATTTATATCCTTTTTGAAAAATGTTTCATTGCACTCATCAACATCTAAAATTTTATTTACTAGACTAGGAGTTTGATCTTTTATGCATGGATCTACCTCATTTAAGCTATTTAACCATTTTTCATTGACGAATTTTTTTCATTAAGTTGTTTTTGAAAAACATTATTTTGTTTAATAATCTCAGTGTTTTGAAGTTGACGTGAGAGAGCTGTTTACTAATAGTTCATGATTTTCATTTATTTAATTCTAAAGCAATTTTACTATACTTTAAAAATAGGTCAAGTCTTTTCTATTCAACAAATTTAAGATCAACCTTAATGTACTTAAAGTAAGATTGCCAATTGGCATCCTCTACAAATAAAAGGATTTTAGTCTTTGTTATGGTGATATTGACCCATTCACCATTTCGTGCATGGAATAGTAAGTTGTTCTTCATCAATAAGCGCCATAAATACTTTGACCTCAACCATTTACTCATCATCAAAAGTGATTTGTGAGGTCGTAAGGCGTAGCCGAAAAGCTTTACAACCCCTAAGCAGTGCACCTAATTGATGTAGTGTAGTATGGGCAAGAACTCGGGGTTATTTATCCTTCTCTAGGAGAGTAATGTGAGAGGTTCGTATCGAATGTACTAAATTCTAGAGGATGAAAGAGAGCTACGCTAAAGTTTTTCATATATTTTTAGAAAGAAAATAAAACTAATGGTTTGAATGGTGTTTTTATTTTATTACTACTAATCACCAATAGATCTAATGTTGTAGAAACTCTTACCCTTAAACATATGTGTTCACTTACTCAGACATTACTTCTTAGTTGATCCTTATATTAATATTACCCATCACACCTTGTGATTTAAATGTATACATGTTTTCTTTTCCAATTATTACCTAATTACACGAAAAACTATCTATGTGAGACCAAATTGGGACAATGCAAGGTAGTTATGACGACTATTATTAGGCTCTCAAGCGTTGGCACATGCATTAGAACACCTAAACGAAGATCATACCTATTAGAGGCCAGTGGTATGGAGACGTAACCGAGGGAATCCTTTCAACGCAACCATGTTTTCGAAGACATATCAACAACTTTCATAGACAAAAAGATGGGTTTCTCAAGCCTAACATGCACACAAGTCAACAAATGTGAAATCAATCATGCATCTGGTAGTAAGCTACATGACAAAAGTGTCAAAGAATCTTGGAAAATCATTAAAGACCTCACCCTTTATGACAACAAAAGTTGGAATGATCTAAGAGACTCTGCCAAACTGGTAAAGGCAATATTCTTGCCAACTAATACCTCTTGTACACCCAAACGGCGAATCATTGAGTTGGAAGATCAAGTGAGCCACTTGCTTTAAACGTCAAAACCATCTCAATCAGCAATTAAAACCCCAACACAACTTCCTCAAGCATATTCCAATATGGTGGATTCAAGTTAAAGATCATCTAGCTCATATGAACGGCCGAGCAAAACTCGTTAAACCTTCAAAACTACTGCAAGAGTATATGGATGCACACATCGAACAGATAGGAAGATTCGATGAATCCATGTATAAACAAAAATAGGAGATCAATGAAAGAATGACAAAGATTTTTAGCCTTTTAAAAGAATACACCAAAGGAAAATCTCCGTAATACATGTAAGTTAAGGATACAAGTAGTAAACAATCACGAATGCGTTAACACCATATCCATTGTAATGTAAGATGAGATGGATAAAAACGATGATGATGTTGTAGATATTGAATTTGTTGAGCAACTCGAAGTCTTGGAGGAAGTTGCCAACAAGGGTGACGAAGGAAGTGAAGAATCGAATGAGGCCATGAGGTGATAAGGTCATCCACTTGGAATGGGATGATTACCAAGGTGAGTCACTAGAAGATGTTAAGTCTGAATAGATAAGGTACTATCGAAAACATGAGGTTGATAAGAAAACAGTTGATCACCTCATCGATAATCATAAAATACAATGCTTTGAAGCCTTCGCAGGGTATATAAAGTTTGAGGAATACGATAAAACACCTAAGGGAATGTTATATGAATCAATCCTCACGAAGAGAATTGCTAAGAAGGTTGAATTGAGCTCAGTTGACCACCAAAGTTCCACTAAGTGGTTTCCTTGGGGGAGGTTTCTTGGAGGTCTTGGGTTCAAGACCTGCCAAGGGCCTTTTAGGAGAAGCGGATAGGAGTCTAACATAACTAGGTGAGGGTTCGAAGAAGACATTCTTCCGCTTGGATGTCATTGCACGATTCGACCCACTAACCACTAACATTTACCGTTCTAAAAAAAGTTTTTTTTACGTATTATCATAGAGTATAGTTGACCTACGGTTTACGAATGCATTGGCGTATCTAGGGTCCGATGTGAACATCCTGTATTTATCTATCTACAACTAGTTGTTTAGTGAAAAGCTTCTGGCTAAAAACCTTACAATACTAATAGCAAACCACTCATATGTGTACCTAACATGAGTCGTAAAGGATGTATCAGTTGACATAGATGACTTTGTGTACCTCGTAAATTTCATAATACTTGAAATTGAGGAGGATAAACGAATGCCTCACATACTTGGGATACTATTTCTCACCACAACTAAGGCATATATTAGATGTAGTGAGGGAGTAATGATGCTTAGGGTAAGATATTACGTGCATAGATTCTTTAAGACCCCAAGTTTACCTAAAAAGGTTATGAAAAAGAAAATAGATGTGCTATCTAGGATTGTAAGTTTTGTAATTTATAGGGTTGTATTTTATATCATAAATTTTACGTTGGGTATGTGTATTTGCTTTTGATTTTCGGGATATATTGTCAAGAATTTATTAGGATTTCTATTTAATGTTTCTAGGATGAGGATTTAGCCGGATTATCATATTTCAATTCCCCCGATCGCCTAAATCAAGGGAGTATTAGTTTCTCTTACATTTTATTTACCTTTATTTTTTTGTACTCTTAGAATGTTGAGGACAATGTTTTGTTTAACTGTAGGGAGGGTAAAAAAAAGCCTTAGAATCATTTTTTCTATTTGTATATGCTTTGCCCTTAATTTGATGATTAATATAACAAAACATTGTATATACGGTTGGACCAAATTTAAATTTTCTATGGCATATATATCATAGAAACTGTAGTTTTTAGAGCATCTCGTGGATTGGAAGTATATTGCTAGCCGAGAAATCATACCACTGAAAAACTCCACCCTAATAATGTGAGGTCCGCCTTTAGATCTTTAAGAATAAATTATAACATTTAGCTTGCTCGGGTTAAGAATGTGAGCAATCATGTGTGTCTCTTCCATGGATTTGGATAAGCATGTGTGGTTTTGACACTTTTTCTAGAGCGTTGGTATTGGTTAGGAATATGTGAGTGAATACCGATAGTATATTTGATTATAGAACTTGCTTTACTGATGCATCCCTAGACAACTTGTGAGATTACATTCGTATGGTTAGTATTTTGCTTAGTGATAAAAGGCATTAGGATAAAACCCATTTTAGCTTGTAATTTGCTATAGTTATGATAATCTCATTGTTTTTATAACTACGCACTTATTCTTAGTGTAAGATACCCCTAGTACAACCTCCAAGTCTATTTTCTTCGCGGTTCCCTTAATTCTCTAGTGTATTCCGGGTTATTAATGAAGAACATTGTTTTACACTCCACTAAAATGTTACAACTAAATCGCCTTCGTCTTTCGTGTATGTGCTCATTTTTAGTAAATTTTGTAATCACATATGTTAACTTTAGTTAATTTTTTGCTTTATTACATGGTTGCTAAGTCGAGTCATTGGTTTTGTATAAAATTTTGAAATGTTGGAATTTATGGTAGTTTTGTTTGTTAAAGAAAAATCAGGGAAAAGAACATCAACTTCAATACCCCATATGCGCTTAAATGTAAGCTCCATGTCTTATTTATCCTTTTAATTGAGTTATTAATCAATAAAGGAAGTTTTAGTAAAACTCAAGTGTAGGGATGTAGCTATAAATTCCGAGTCAAGTATATTTTCTTGGACTATTTCATTTAAGCGGATGGGAGGGAAGAAGTGTATATGATGATAAAAAAGATAAAATGAGAAAAAATAAAGAAAAAAATTTGTAAAAAGCAAAAATATATTAGTATATGGGTTGTTGTCTTGTTATTGTTAAGTCAAGAAAGTGTCAAGAAAGTGTCAAGAAAAATAAAAGAAAGAGATTGATGTAGAGTATTGTACGATTATTATAGTTAGGCCAGGTCTTGGCTTAGCAACACATTGTACATGTGATTTCATGAATGATTAGCTTGTTACCAGTAAAGTTGACCCGCTATCCAAAATCCATGGTTTTCATACCCTTACACTTAACAATAAATACATTTAAAGACCTATTTTATAGTAAAGGTTACGTGCTTACACCAATGTGGTGGAGGTTTGATCATTTATCAAGACTATGCGAATCTATATGCTATGATAGGTAACGAGTGTTACATTCTCCATTTTATATATTGTTGTACTCCATTATACACCTGAGATTTATGAGAATCCAAACACTTATGTGAGGTGCTAGCATATATTTTTCGTGCTTTACTAACGAAGGTCTATTAGGTCATTCAATAAAATACTTTATTGATTATGTTAAATCCCTATGAGTAATTGTCTATTAGGCGAAAAGCTTATTTGCTTGAGGACAAGCAAATTTCAAGTGTAAACTTGCATGATAAGGTGTCATTTATACGATTTTCGAGGTCATCTAATCCCCATATCTGGAGGAATTTGCCTTAAAATATCTTGAATCTTTTCTTTTTGTTATTTTATCATTTTGAAATCATTTTAACGATTTATGGATGATTTGGAAGCAATTCAGGAAGAAACGAAGAAAGCAAACAAAATTCCATGACCAAGCACAAGAGAAATGTTTTACAGATTATTGGGATGATGTTTGAAATGCATGTGACGTCGTCTCAAGCTCCAAGCGATGTGATCTGAAGAATTCAAGATGTCGCATGAACTAGGACGATGGAAGAGACCCCAATTTAATTCGTGGGCTAGATGTTGTATGTGATATAACCTGATGCCGTATGGGGCAATTTCCTATGTATACAAACCTTTGTATTTTACCAAAATGTGTAGAATTCGTGTGATACTTTTGGAGCCTTTATTACCCTGTTTTTCCATTATAACTACATGATTGATTGATGTGAAGATTTCTAATCTCATTTATCATTCAGTATGTGTATGTGTATGTGTCGTTTGATTATGTGTTCTTCATCTTCCATTAAATGCTTGGCTAGATTAAATAGTGTTTGATTATGATTGCATGAAAAATAATTTGTAATCCCTTATACTATTTTTTTTATTGAAAGTGGTGTACACGTTAGGTTTTTAGAAAACTAGTTTTGATCTACGAAGATGTCTCTGGAAACTTAATTGTGACATAAAGGATACCTTTGCTATAGTCGTCCTACTACATTGCTCTATTGGGGTTGATATCCTTTTAAGTGTTTTTATTGCGTGTATTAGTTCCGGTGAGCCTTGAAATAGTCTCCCTACTACATTACTTGTGCGTTATCTCTTTGATTAATACATTGATGGTGGGTTCGTGTAATCTACTAATACATTAGAAAAATACTTACACATTTCACTACAAGGTGTGACGGGCAATATGATTAGGAAGAACAACTAATAAATAATGCATGATTAAGTGAACAAGTTTGTTTAACCATACGAGTTTCTACACAGTAGCTTAAATCAATTAGATAATTAGATTAGTAGTTAGTTAGTTAAAAACCAAACTCTCTAAACAATTGATTTTATTTGCTTTCAAAAAATATAAAAATTCACACTTCTTCCACCTCTAGATCTTTGTGACATTCGATACGAACCTCCCACGCTATTCTCTTAGAGAACGATAAGAACCCTAAGTATTGCCTATACTACACTGCCACGATTATGTACACTGCCTAGGGGTTGTAAAGCTTTTTAAAGCCTTGACCGAATCAATACATATTGTACAAACTAATAAAATACACTAAGCTTCATACAATATATATACGTTAATCCATATGGTTTTAAAGACCGGACTGGACCCACGGGTTCAACCTGGAACAGGAGTGGCCACCGGTTCAGCTAGCAAATAAAAGCCGACTGAACACGAATGAGAGAGAACTGGTCGAGACCTATAAAAATGGGTGAATCGGGCCTTGTTAGGGTCATTTTCTTTTTATTTTTCTCATTAATCACATGGTACCCGTCGCCACAACACACACATACCTTGTTAGTTATAAGTAATGGACCGACATGCTTTCTATAACACAATGTTAGCAACTGTTATTTATGACCCCATACTAGGGTAAGTTGATTTTGGTTGATAAGGAATTATACTTATCTTTTTAAATATTATTTGTTTATTGTTCAGTTATTTATACATTTGCTCGAGTTTTCACGTATTTTATTATTAAGGAGATTAAATGAGGGTTTAGTGAATCTTATTATTTATTGAAAAGATTGAATAAGGTTCATTGAGTCTATTATCATCACTCACTAAACTTATTACCTTCTTATTTGGTTCAAGGACTTCATCACTAAGTTTTGCCTTAGTGAAAAGCTAGTCCCTTTTTAGACTCAGATTGAACGTCTTGAAGGTAACTCACTAAACGACTATTCATTTATGAGTTGATGTATGTTTAATATTATCTAACGCGTAGATGTTTTCTATTCAAAATTTTAAATCAAGAATGGTAAGGTATTAAATGACTTTACGATCCGTGTTTGGAGGGTGTCTTGGTGTATTATCGGAAACTTGTTGACTGTTGCTGCTAGGGATAATCATGTCACGTTATGGAAAGAAGTTGTAGATAACGAGTGACAACAGGTGAAAACTATCGAGTAGCATGTTTTAAGAGGTCATGTTCTGTTCTTATAGTGTATTTTACCTTTTGTTGTATTTTTGGGCATTAGGATTGATATATGTGATTAGGCGTGTAGGGTATGGCAAAATTGACGATCATATTGTTTTAAGTTTGGTTTTTTCATGTGACCCTTCTTTCATCGGAATGATAAACTAATTATATCAGGTTCATTATTGCAGTGAGCTTTCTTTGATTTCGATCTATGATGGGCATGTTGGTCGAAACCTGATAATCGAGGTAAATCACTAAACTGTCGAGAAAAGGAAACACTGGTTCATTGAATGGTGAAACCAGGTTCTCATATTCACCTGAAAGAAAATAATTCCACTTAGAATAATTATCTTTTAAAAATTATCTTATAGAGTTCACCTTATTATGGTTACTGAAGATTTTTTATTTTCATACTTGAACCTTTGTTGATTTTATCAAGGTAGCAATTTGGGACTCATTCATTAAAGTTTAGTTGGATAAATAATTATTAGAGTGTTGGGTGTTATGCTGCATGACAATGTGTTATTAGTGTGGCACTTCAGCGTCATTTTACTCTTTTTTTAATAATACATCAATAACTAAAACTCAACTCATTCAAAAAAAAACCAAGTTTCATAAAAATTTCACCAAAAATACTCCACACACACGAAAACCAAAAAATAAATAAGTAATCAACAACGCATGCCAAGGCCCTGGTAAAATGAACCTATGATGTGTGAATGACATATTGGTCGATAAGGAATGGCGTGATATTTGCCTTTTTTTTCACTTTGGTGTGCGAATAATATACCTTACTCAACCCTCTTAAAGGACGGGTTTAGTTGGTTATTTGATAAAAGTCCAAATAACAATTATACACTGTCTAAATGATAATAATTAATTTTTTTTTTCACCTTTTCATATCTTATCATTTTCTTTTATAGAAAATGACCAAACCCCATTTAGACACGAATCACAATTAAAACTATGTTTTTAAAAGACTCAATTAAACCCAGACTCAACTAGACTCAAACTCATCAAGACCCGTTACCTGACCAAACCTACTCATTTTGCCACCTCTAAATCTCATGAAATTATAAAAGATAAAAAGAGAGAAGAATTTATAGTCACAATAATTTAAATGAAGAGGAAGATATCAAAAGAAAATGCATATAGTATTGTAACGATATTTAAGTTATTTGATTTTGACTTTTCCATAAGATATACTATACAAGAAGTTGGAAAACAAAAAACATAGGAATCACCAAAAGTTACGTTAAAAGAGATACACGAAAGATTAAAAAATTACAAATAAGCAAGTCTTATATTAAAGTGAATTTTTTTAGATTTGTAACATAGATAAGTGTGAGGCGGGACGGTTTTTACAGTTCAGTTTCTCATATGAAACCAGAAACCGCTTTACACATTCAGCTTATCATTGTTTTTTTTTCAATTGGTGTGGTTCTTACGTATATTTTTATTAGCTTTTTCAACTTTTATGCTCGTCTTTAATTATTTTTAATTGTGGTTTCTTTTGTAGGAATTTCATTTCTCATTTGAATTAATTCAATAACAATAGACCAGTAGTGCCACTAAAATCTAGAGTTTTGTAATGCGTGCTATGACGACGCTAAGACATGAGGTTACGTCGACGTTACGAATAGATCAAAGCGTCAAGTATAAACGTGACATGATTTGAGATGTGAAAATGCGCACTAAGGCTTGAGACGTGATCGTCTTCTTACATTCAGCTTAAAAAAATTTCCTTTTTTTTGAAAAAAATGGAAATAATTATTATAAGCAAATGCAATGATAGTTTTTTTAAACTTTATTCCTTATATCTAACATTTTTTTTTTGCTAACTCTATAATATGAAATATGATATGAATCTACAAATATTTTTATATTGTGTGTCGTTGTAAGTCAAGTCTTAGAAACGCCAAGACTTAGTATGTCGCTTAAGGTTTAGGTTTGGCCATACTGTCACACCACGTCTAACAAAATTTATAACCTTGATTAAGACCCAATGTTCTAAAAGGCTCGCAAAAACTTTGTAAAGGCCTCAAAAAGCGCAAGGCTTAACCTTCAAGCTACACAATACACCAAGACGTAGGCTTAAGGCTCTTGACGTGAGATGCGAAGTGAAAAAATGTGATAAGGTTTGATAAATCATGATGCATGAAGAAATTCTTCATTTCAATTTCCATAAAATAAACTTTTAATATAGAAACAAAAAAATGAGAGAAAAATATCACTTTTTTAATTTACTATTTTTTTTAACTCAATACTCCCTTCGTCACAATAGGATTATCCCCCGACAAAAAACGTACAATTAAAAAAAATGCATTTAATGCAACTATTTTTCTCTTACTTTTTAGCAAAATGAGAATTTTTTCTTTAGCCAATTAATTAAAGTCTTATCCAATTAGTTAAAGTCTTATTAAAAGTTTGTAATAACAGTTATAAATAAGGATAATATAACAAACTTTATCATATTTTCTTATCTATATTTAAGTGGACAATAATATTAGGATAACAGAAAAGAAAAGAATACGGATGTAGTATATTGGATATATGAAATATAATAATCTATAAATATGCCGCCTCATGTTTTAAAAATGAAAATATTGCTTTTATACTTCTACCCAAGGCTGTCAAGATCGCGAATTTACACGTTAGATCGTACGATCTTACATTCCCACTTGATAGAATCGTATAAGATCGGTGTAGGATCGCATCAGTGGTAGGATCGTAAGATCGGTGTAGGATCGCACGTAAGATCGTATGATCGCGTGTTGATACGAGTTTACCAAATTACCAAGTTACTAACTTACTCACTTACATACTTACTAACCCATTACTTTTTAGGCCAAAAAAATATAAATACGAGTCCGTCCATCTCAGTAACAAGTATTTATGTTTAATTTTCTTATTTTTTAATCAGTAAACATAACTATCTACTTTCTCTAAATCCAAATTGCGTTAAGCAAATTAACGTTCTTTTCATGTTCTTGTTGCCTGAAGCAAAAAGTTTCTTATAGGTAATTGTTGTTTTTTTAACCCTTTTCAGAGTTTTAATTATTAACCTTTAAGTATTAATTTAGATAGCTTATTCAAAGTGATATTAGTGATCTACTTTGTTTTGAGACGTATGTACGCGTGTTATGTAATCATGAGTGTGACGACTGAGCCTTGACTTTTTTTGTGTTTTACTTTTACTTAGGTATTCTGAATTTGAACTTTGACATTTTCAAGCGGATATTATATAAATTTATCTTTGGTGATCAGTAAAAATATGAAAAAAGTTTGACTCGTTTATCAATTGTTTGCATAACATGATAAATTGGTAGATCTTACGATCTCGATTCGATTTTATGATCTCGATCTTATAAAGACAAAAACGATCTCAGGTGAGATCGCGATCTTGATAGCCTTGCTTCTACCCACACTATCTATAACCTAACCTTGCTAAAACCTTAACAAAACCCCAACTCAGAACTCTAGTCCAACAATGGCAAGTTCACCAACATCTCCCAAAATGTCATCATTAAACCCTGAGTCATCCATCACAACCCACCGAAAAATCTCAATTCTAAAATTGGTCAAGAACTGAGTCAAAAAGGTTTTATTAAGATTCTAGTGTATCAAATTTGTGTAATAAAGATAACCTAGATGGGATTTTTGCTCTTTATATGAAATTAAATATGTTGAGTTAAATGATTCGGATGGTTTCAAGTCATATATAATATGATGAAGGTGTTTGTTTAAGCTTATGAAATATAAGCTCAAATGAGCTTAAGTTTCACAAGCCACAATTTTATGTCTCATTTTGAGACTTATGAGCTTATATAAGTTTATTATGATATGATAAACTTATATAGGTCAATAAGTCTCTAAATAAGCCACAAAATTAAAGGTTATAACATATATGTTGAATTTTGGCTTATTTTCGGCTTATATTTCATAATCATAACTTTTTGGCTTATTTTGAGACTAACGGGCTTATATACGTTTATTATATCATAATAAACTTATATATATGCCTATAAATATCATAATAAGCCACAAAATTGTGATTTATAAAACATAAGACCATTTTACCTTATGTTTTATAATCTTAAACAAACACCCCTGATGATAGGTTTTCTAGTTTTAATTATGCTGACATAGTTGGATATACTTTTAATTGCGGTGATTTTACCTATTTTGACAACTTATAGCCGGTTTCATGCGTGATAAAGAATAGTTAAAAGTTCATGAGCTATTTATGAACTTAGCTCATAATTAATCTATAACTTAGTAGTGAAGACAGCTGGTCCTTGGTCCTTTATAGTGAACACTGAAAATAGTGTGTCAAAAAGTTATGATTCATACTTATTGTTTTGCCTTTCAGGTTTAATCCTCTTATAAAATTTAGATTCCCTTTAAAAAAAGTTAGGGTTCATACTTATTGTTTATTTGATTGTTTACAATATTGATATATTTTATTTTTATAGTTTATATTAGCATATTAGGCTAGAAACTAATCATTTTTTCATTATAAGATTTTTTTTTTAAATCTATAATAAGATAGTTTCCAATTTGTTTTAGCTTGTACGAAGGGCTTATGAGCCCAAACAAGTTGTGAGTTTATGAATTTTTGGCTTATCTGAGAGGCTCTATTATAAATTAGTAAATTTTTACTCCTCACTGTAAAACTACTTTCAAAGGACCGTTTGGTTGCTATTAAACTATTTTCTAACCTGTTTTTTTGTCTTGAATGTTGATCCTAATGAATAGATCGTGATCCTGTTAATTATTGTACTTATAGCTTGTAAACAAACTAGAGCATGAGAGAGGCTCCTACTGAACCAAGATAAGTTATGCGGAATCTAACTTATCAAAGCTAAAAAGAACATAGATTCTACTAACTATTCGATTTTATTAATCGTAAACTTGTGATGAGGTACAATAAACTCATCGTACCTATGTTACTTTTATAGTGTAAGGAACCCTAGAATATTATATTAGGATACGTATATCACACAAGATATACTCATATTATAACCATAAGATATCTTTACCTAAGATATAACTATCCTTATCAAACTAGCAATACTTAACATTACAACTAATGGTACTTGCATGTATCGCGCTACTACTAACAGTACTTGCTAACAGTACTTGCTAACAGTAACAGTACTTGGTATAATACTAAAGGTACTTGGTACAAATACAATAATTCCCAACAATCCTCCCCTAAACATGAATGATCACTTGTTATCTTCTTGTTTCTCTATCTTGAATGTATGTATCTTCATGTCGTTAGATGTAGCTTGTATAGCTCATTGTTTTTCTAGGTAGGACTTGACGTCTTCAATCTAGTACGAATAGAATGCATTCAAACACCTTGATCTTCTTCTGGTATAATGAACTTAAGTCTTCTTTATGAACTTCATCTTTGTCTTCAAAGTATAATCTTTTGTGTAATGAATCGGAAACATTCTTTTCTTTCTACAACATTTTTGACTTCTCAATTGATATCAGAGAGAATGGCTCTAAATATCTAGACTTCAAATTTCTTGAATCTTTGCTGCAACACTTTGTATCTCATCGCCTGCATAAGACAGTTAGCAATAAACCAATCTGTATTTGCATCATGATTTTAGGCAAATCACCCGCCATCAAAAGATTTGATTATTCTTTACCATTTAGCCGTTTGCTCTGGAATAGCTAATACTTTATTCCTTAGAATAAGGTGTACTGATTACCTTACAAGTTTTTGGTAAACTGTCAACCATTAACGGATTTGAGATGTCTTTACCTAGAGCCGTTTGCTCTTGGACTAGCCAACTCTTTGCAATTAAGCATGGTGAGTTAATGACCATGTATTTTTTAGCAAACTACCAGCTCTCAACCGATTTGAGAAGTCCTTACCATAAACTGTTTGCCTATGGACTAGCCAGTTCTTATGTTGACTAGACATAGTGAACTTAGTACCATTTATGAAGTGTGGCTGAAAGCCAAACACTTAAAGTTCTCTTTCGGCTTCTTTTTCTCTCTCAAGATCCTTGATTTGTTGATCAACCTTATCAACTCCAAAGCACTTGTAGATTCTTCTGAAACTTCCAATTGAAGATCCAACAATCTTTCTAGCACTATTCTTTCAAAGGGATATCTTGTTTCTTGCAGAATATTGAATGTAACCTTATTAATCTCTATGGTATGAACTCCATGTTAGCCTCAAAATATTGAGTCAAACAAGAAGGTTCGGTCATAGGTTTATATTGTAACATTTATTAGAACGTTGTAATAGTGAGTTAAAATAGTCGTGACATTACGGGCTTGATGGCTAGCTTAAAAGGTCTCTTTCAAGGTACTGAGCATTTTATTCAACCCCGGCCCAATCAAACATATAGCCCATTAAGCCACATGTAGGCAAAGGCTATAAATACCCTTCCTAGCATGTTAGGAAGGGTGTTGATTGTTTATTTTCACTAATCTAATCTTCCCATAGTTTCACACACTTCTCTCTACTTTCTCTCACTACTTTCTCTCTCTAGAATTCATCTACTTCATCTATTTTCATTCTTTCTTTCTTGTTTAATCATTACAAAGTAGGGACAACAATTGGTATCAATCGCCATGGGGTAGTTTTTGTGATTCGTTGTTGTATACTATTTGGTTCATGTGATTTTCTTCTAAAATCATCTCAAATTCAAGTGTTTCTTATGTTTTTCGTGTTCTAAATTGTACTATAGATCATCTACATACTTGTGGTAAGATTTTGGTTACATTGGTTTGGATTCATACACGGAATCGTTATGAAAATCTTAACTTGTTTTCTTAAAGGTTCGTACTTGCTTATCCATCGTAATTCTTTGGGGTTTACACATTACGATCGTGTATTCCGATCGAAAAAGCCCTCGGGGTTTCTACATTGCGATTGTGGATTACGATCAGACTTGCGATCTAGACTTACGATCAGACTTGCGATCTAGACTTGCGATCAGACTTGCGATCTAGACTTGCGATCAGACTTGCGATCTAGACTTGCGATCAGACTTGCGATCTAGACTTGCGATCAGACTTGCGATCTAGACTTGCGATCAGACTTGCGATCTAGACTTGCGATCAGACTTGCAATCTAGACATTGCGATCTCTATTCCGATCGAAGCACTCTAAGACATTGCGATAGGTTTGGACATAGCGACAATTGGAGGATTTCTTGAAAAATTCTAAAAATACACTTAAAAAATTTTGAACGTGTGTTTTGGTTTTTTGAGAATTTTTTGGTTTTTCGAGAACATGTTGTTAAGGGATTTCCACACTTTTCTCCTCAACAACAATCACTATAACAACTACTTAAGATCCATATTCATTTCTAAATTCAAAGCTTATCAAGATGGATTCTACTACAGAGTATCGTGTAACAAACAACAACATCATGATGGCGGGCAATAAAGAGAGACCACCAATGCTTGTGACTGGTAGATATGCACAATGGCAATCACGATTCCTTCGATATCTTGACACAAAACCTAATGGTGATGTTCTTCGCCGTTGTATCACTGATGGTCCCTATACTCTCACTACAATCACCATTCCTGCAATTCCAGCAACCGACTCGACGACCGGTTCCGATGAGCAAACAATTGAGGAAATATATGAGAACACTTCAAAATAGAAACGTGCTTGGATTGATGCAGAGAAAGAATCAATCTATTTGATTCTTAGTGGGATTGGGGATGATATTTACTCAACGGTTGATGCGTGCTCTACTGCAAAAGAAATGTGGTTTGCCATTGAACGCTTGCAACAAGGTGAATCACTTAATAAGCAAGATGTCAAAACTAACTTGTTCTGGAACTTTGGTAAGTTTACTTCATTGGATGGGGAATCAATTGATTCATATTAATCAAGGTTCTACAAGATGATGAATGACATGACAAGAAACAATTTGCAAGTCTCCACCATGCAAGTCAATGTGCAATTTCTACAGCAACTTCAACCAGAATGGACACGGTTTGTAACTTTGGTGAAACAACAGAGTAAGTTAGACGAGGTCAACTATCACACGCTCTTTGACATTTTGAAACAATTTCAAAATCAGGCGAATGAACTTCGAGCTGAAAGGATAGCAAAGACTGCTAATCCACTTGCTTTGGTGTCTACCACTCAACACGTCCAAGATCATCACTATCGTGCTTCAAAATGATACTCCACTACATCTTCGTCACCAAGATATTCCACTTCATCTAAGTCTTCAGCTCCCAGAAGATCACGAGGCAAAGAACCAAGAGCACCATCACCTGATCCATCATCTGAAGAGGACACTGATGAAGACCTAGCTCAGAAGGATAGGGAGATGAAACAACAAATTGCTTTCATTATGAAGACCTACAAGAAAATTTTCAAACCCACCAACAAAAATCTTCGAACATCATCTAACACATGTAACCAATATGTTGAGAGTCCTCGAAGGTATGACACACGTAAACGTGATGAAAGTCCTCCTAGGTATGATCGACGTAATCTAACACATGTTGAGGGTTCTGCACGGTATGATCGACAAAATGCTAAGTATGATACTCAGGGGATTGCTACTATTGCTGGGAATAGGGAAACTGTTGGTACTCAAGTGGTTCAGCAAAGTGGGATTCAATGCTTTAATTGTCAAGGTTATGGGCATATGGCAAAGGAATGTAGAACGCCGAAATGAGTTAGGGACTCTGGTTATCATAAGGAAAAGATGTTGCTTTGCAAGAAGATGGAATCTGGGGTTAAATTGTCGGCTGAGGAAGGAGCCATGCTTGATGACACTGATGATGAAGCATCTGATCAATAAATCGAAGTACATTACTCATACATGGCAAAGGTTGAAGAAGTTCTTAACGTCACTGAAGATGACAATGGTCCTATCTTTGATATTGATCCAATTGATAAAGTACACACTGAAGAGGAATATAATGTGTTTGGTAATACTCATGAGCATTGTGCGCTACCCAAAGCCATTAATGACACATGTATGATGGAAACGGTTGATAGCAATACCACACCCGATTCATCAGACATGTGCAATAATGACTCTGAGGATGATCAACATGCAAATGAGTGCGATGATGATGAGGAGCGTATTGCGCTTGCTAACTTAATTGCTTCTTTACAAAAAGATGTCAAAGAAACCAGAAAGAGTCTAAAGCAATTAAAGAAGGCAAACACTACGCTCACTCAAAATTTTGAAGAATGCAAAGCTGCTCTAATCAAATCTAGTGAGACCATTGATAGCTATAGAGCTCAGCTTCTTCAAAAGACCAATGAGATTGAGGGGTACAGAGGGTGTTTAATTAACGTCAAAATAGACGATTATCAACAGAAATATAATGAAACTCTTAAGCTTCTAGAACAAGAGAAACGTAATTATAACAACTCTTTAAGTACGGAACGTCACAAAACGTATCTTGATACCACGAAAGTCACTGAGCTAACTCAAGTAAATGGTTTTCTTCAAGAGGATAAAACTAAACTTGTTAATGAAAAGAAAGCAGTGGTTGAAAAGTTGGAAAAGGATTTCAGAACTAAACAAGCGAAAGATATCGACAAAATGGTGGCACTTGAAACTCAAATTGATTTTTACAAGAAAATTGTTTACAAAACTAATCAATCAATTCAAACTATGAGAATGTTGGCACCTCGTTTGTTTTATAAGGATCAACCTAGTTTTGCTAATCCTAAGTACCTTGGAAAGCTCAATCCCGATAGTGAAGAGACAAACGATTTGGAAGAAGAGAGTAGACCAAAAGTTAATAAAGAATTTGTTAAACCATATAATTATGCTTATGAAAACAGTCTTTATGGTCTTTTCAATCCGCAAACACAGAAGTCTCGTGAGAAAATATTTTTGGAATGTGAACAAATAAGAATTAAATGGAGACAAGGTTTTACCACTAAGAAAACTAATGTTTCAAAATATATTGAGTACTTGCCATATAAAGCTTATGTAAGCAAGAGTAAGCAAGAACTTAGTATTCTCAAGAGTAACATTGAAAATTTCAAAAAAGTTGTTGATGATGACTTGAAAAAATGTGAACTTTCGAAAGGAAACAAAGAAATTCCTCACGATATAATTGTGCTTGTGAAAAGTATTTTGATTCCGCTTGCGGAAAGAACGCAAAAACATATTTTGGAATTTGAAACATTAATTAAGCAAGAAATGTTTGCTGATTTGAAATATGTGAAATCTCTTGAAAAAGAAGTGAACGACCATCAACCTGAAAGAGACGAGTCTTCTACAACATATGATCTACTCTTACACGAATGTCTCTCAAAAGATATTATGTGTGTTTATGTTACATCTTGTGCTGATATTGATGAATATTCTGATGTTGCATGCAAATATCTTGATCAAGTCAAAGAGTGTGAACGTTTTGAAACTAAGCTTTCGAATAAAGTTGACCAAAAAGAGTTTTCGTTACTTCAACATAGATATGTCTATCTTCAAAAACATTGTCATTCACTTGAACTTGCTTTGCAAAAGAAAGTTGGCAGTTTTTCAAATGATACACCTTTGGAAGTAAAATTATCTGAGTCATGTCGATTACTAAACGAAAAGAGTCTTGATATTTCGGATTTGAAAGCTCAGTTACAAGAAAAAGACATAGCAATCGCAGAGTTGAAGAAACTCGTTGCTCAAATGGTGGGAAAGTTGTGGAACCTAGCGTTAAGAAACCTGTTGTTAGACAACCCAATGCCTCTAAAGTAACTAGATCCTCTATCTTGGGAAAACCATCCGCTTTCTCAAATTCCTCGTTTGCAAAACCTGTGTTTGCCCCCAAGATAGTTGGAAAGGAAAGGTTACCACAAATTCAACCCATAAGAAATACTCAAGCACCAAGCGTTAAGCATAATAATGTGATTAGACCATGGATGTATAAAATGACCACTAAACCCACAAACAAAGTTAGTCACTCGCCTCAGACTTCTAGAAACACTAATACTCGTGTGTCTTCTACTACATGAGTAGTCTGCACTGCTAGTGTTAGCCAGCCTCAGCGTAAGCGCACCCAAGTGAATGATAAGGTCTGGCAATACAAGAGTCAAGGGAAGATGAAGGAAGTAGAAGCACATCCTAGGAATTTGAATGTTTTTAGAAATAAAAAGTCTGTAATCGCGTGTAATGACGATTTGAATGCCTTGAATGATTTGAATGCTTTGAATGTCAATTTGTTTTGTGTCAAATGTGGAAAATGTGCTAACGCTAATCATTCTATGAGTGGTATGAATAATGTCAAAGGCGTAGATACTAGAACTAAGATGCAAGTTATGATGCCTATTAGTGCTAGTAAACCCAAACGTAAAGTGAGCCATTCTGGTGCAACCCCCACTAAGAAAAGTAATGCATCAGACTCCACCACTAAGAACCCTAGAAGCATAATTATGGAATTATATGAGTCTGCTAGCAAGTCTTGGAAATGGTGGTTTGCTAATCAATGTCCTCCGGGATATAAATGGATGCCTAAAGTTAGGACAGAAAATGTGACAACGAGTGTTAGTATGCCTTTAAATGTTGCTAAGGACACTAATGATTCTACAATCACAACTACTGTGGTATCCAGTTTAGCAAATGCTCCATCGTGTTCTAACTCTTCTGCAGGTGATACAAATAATTCTCTTCATATTGGACTCCGGATGCACGAAGCACATGACGGGGAATCTCAAGCTTCTAATTAACTTCATGGAGAAGTTCCTGGGTACGATCCGATTCGGAAATGATCAATTTGCACCGATCCTAAGATATGGAGATTTGGTTCAGGGGAATATCATGATGAAAAGGGTATACTACATCGAAGGGCTCAATCGCAATCATTTCTCGGTTGGTCAATTCTGTGATGCAGATTTGGAAGTTGCTTTCAGAAAGAAGACATGTTTTGTTCGTGATTATGGTGGGAATGATTTACTCACCGGTTCACAGAGTACTGATCTTTACACAATTTCACTACAAGACACAACTTCTACAACTCCAATTTGCATCATGGCTAAAGCTTCAATGACTCAGGCATGGTTATGGCATCAACGTCTTTCTCATCTCAACTTTGATACCATCAACTTGCTTTCCAAGAAAGATATTGTGAGAGGTCTTCCAAGCTTGAAATTCGTCAAAGATCATCTTTGTTCTTCTTGTGAGATTTGTAAAGCTAAACGAAGTAGCTTTAAGACAAAGACTACACCAAGATCTATAGGACGGTTAGATCTTCTTCATATAGATTTGTGTGGTCCCATGTGTGTTCAAAGTATCAATGGGAAGAAATATGTTATGGTAAATGTCGATGATTACTCACGGTACACATGGACTCACTTCTTGAGGTCCAAGGATGAAACACCTGAAGTTCTCATTACCTTCCTTAAACTGATACAACGTGGTCTTCAAGCTCAAATAAAAGTGGTTCCTACTGACAGAGGCACAAAATTTTTGAATTCAACTATGAGGAACTATTTTGAAGCCGAAGGAATTGAACATGAAACATCTATTGCTTGAACACCCGAACAAAACGACGTTGTTGAAAGACGAAACCGTACGTTAGTTGAGGCTGCTCGAACATTATTATCCGCTTCAAAATTACCACTATTCCTTTGGGCCGAAGCCGTGTCAACCACATGCTACACACAAAACCGATCCTTAATTATCCCAAGACACGAAAAGACACCATATCACATAACTCATGATCAAAAACCTTCACTCAAACACCTTCATGTTTTTGGATGTACGTGTTACATTATTCGCGATGGTGAAAATCTGGACAAGATGAAAGAGAAAGGTGTTGCATGCATTCTTGTGGGATATGCAACTCAGTCAAAGGGATATAGAGTTTACAACAAGAGAACAAAATTGATAATCGAGACTATTCATGTTAAATTTGACGCATTACAAGAAATGGCACTTAAACAAAACAGTTTAAGTCCCGATCCACAACGACACACGACTTCCGTTCACAACCGCACGGAACTCGGAACTCAAGACC
This sequence comes from Glebionis coronaria, assembly GCA_025667525.1. Classification (NCBI taxonomy): domain Eukaryota; kingdom Viridiplantae; phylum Streptophyta; class Magnoliopsida; order Asterales; family Asteraceae; genus Glebionis; species Glebionis coronaria. The sequence continues at coordinate 180,731,693 of CM046874.1, forward strand.
ACAGCAATGAACCGTCAAGTTCAAAGCTGGTTCAAGGAAATGTTCCTAGAGCAGATATGACAGTCAACACGACAATTGAAGAGTTAGAAATGTTATATGGACCAATGTATGATGAATATTTCACGGGGGAGAAACAAGTTGTATCAAAGTCTTACGCTGTCACTCATGATAAGAATGATGATACCGATCATCGTCAACAAAAGGATACAACTTCATCTACTTCAACACGGGTTGCTGCCGATTTACCTCCTCAGAATATCACATCAACAACTGCTCCTACAACATCAACAACTACTGTCATTGCTCTAGAGAACACAAATCAAGCCGAATATGCATTAAATGACGAAGAAGATTTTATCAACCCATTCGGTACACCGGTACACGAAACTGGAGAGTCTTCCACTCACCATGTTGATCCGTCAAATATGCATAGTTCTACCAACGCAATCCTTCAACACATCATTGGACCCGAGATCATCCTTTGGTTCAAGTAATTGGAAACATGATAGGTGTGAAAACACCCATCCTTTTACCACTTAATTACAATAATAACCAAGCCAAAACGTGTATTTTATGTCGTAAATGTCGGAATTATGCGTGGTTTGTGTTTTTGTTGTGATTTAGGACCAAAATGTGAAAAGGGAAGAAAACACGGGCTTTCACGGGCTTTATCGAAGAAAACGAAAAAAAGACGAAGTCAAGAGATCAAGAATGCAAAAAGAACGGAAGTCCAAGGCCTATTCTGAAGATTTATCGAAGAACAAGTTTAAAAGACGGAAGTTTAATAAAGCCGAAGAACTCGAGTCTAATAAATAAATAAATTATAAGACGAGTTTAATTAATCCCGAGACAAAGTCGATAAAGTCGAAGAATTTAAAAGACGAGAAGACGTGAAGAAAGAAAGAAAGAGGAGGCAACACATGCACCTCCCTATTTCCTATAAATACCCTCCTAAACTCACTTAGGAGGGTTGGTTAGTTTTTAGTTAGTTTAGTTTTCCTTTCATTTTTGTAGGAGATTCTAGAGAGAGAAAGCGACAGTTTCTCTCACTAGAATCCCAATCTTTTATCTTCCTTTCATGTTCTAAATCAAACCTTTATCTTTGATAGTTTAATTCTTGTCTTAATCTTAATCTTACTCTACCTTTCTTAGCTCTCATTCACTTTAATCCGAGTTTTCTACACGTATTGTTTTAATTTGATGATTGATTTATTAAAAAGTTTATCTTTTTATTAATCTTTAAGTTTTCATATGGAATGAGCTATAAGTTTGACATGCTTATTGGCTTATTTTGTATTTAGCTTATTTACTTTTTAGTTTTCTTAAAAAGTTTAGTCTTTTTAAAGTTTGCTTATTTCGTATTTTAAAAGTTTTCAAATTTATGCTTATTGATCTTTTAATGTTTGATTTTTATAGCTTAAAGTGTTTTAGTGCTTATTGTGTTAATTTTCTTATTTGTGATCAAGTGCTTTTTAGTTAATTTTTATAAAAAGTTGCTTTTAAATATTTTTATTATTTAGTATTCTTAAAAGTTTTTAAATTTTGGTCTATTAGCTTTTTCTTAAATTTGATTTGGTTAAGTTTTTAGATAAGTGCTTATTTGGTATTTGCTTATTTGCTTATTGTTGCCATCGTATTGCTTAAGGTTTTTACCAGTACGATCAAGTAAGTGTGATCGCATAAACCCTAGGGTTTCTACTTGCGATCCATTACTACGATCCTTAGTATGATCGTTCACTACGATCACACTCCTTAATCCACACCACGATCACTTGTTGCGATCGTGGGTACGATCATAAAGTGCGATGCGTGTGGGTACGATCTGCTAGTACGATCTAGCATTACGATGGCATACACACCCATGTTACGATGCACAAACATGCATGTTACGATGGAAATAACAATTTAGAGTACGATGGAATGGTAAATTACAAGTACGATGGAAATAACAGGCATGCATGCATGCTAAATGATTTAGCGCCAAAATGAGCAGCTAGGCTGGCTGCTTCCAGCAGCTAGCCTGCCTGCTTACTTATTTATTAATATTGTTCCGTAATTGTCTAGTTTTATCTGAAAGTTGTTCCGATTTTATTTTTGAAAGTTACGTATTTTTAGTTGAATTTTTCTTCCAATTTTAAAATTAATATTTTTACGTAAAGTTCAAGTTTTATCTTTTATTTAGTACCCGCTTTAGGTTTTTCCTTGTTTGGCTTCAAAGTACCATTTTAGTTTTGTTCTCTCCTTTTTCATTTAGTAAACTTTATTTTCGAGTCGATAGTTAATTTCTTCTTTTAGATTTATTTTTATTAATTGTTTCGATTTAAATTACGTTTTATTATTTGTTTTAATTTTCGTTTTAATATCGTTTTAACTTTTAGTTTTTAATATTCACCTTGTTTTACTTTTATTATTTGTACTTGTCTTTAGTTTGTTTTTTAAATACTTTTCGCATTTACTTTTTAATTAGTTATAGAAAATCAACTTCACTTTTTCTTAACCAAGAACAATTGATTCACACATTTAACCGGAAATCAATTCGTTAAGACACCGAGAAAACGAACTTTTTCAACTAGTAAAATCTCCACATTAAAACCCTTCACGGCCTGTTCGAAGAAGACGACAACTTAAAACCGATGGTGATGTTTGTATGATTACACTCGCCGTGAGTACAGCTGAACCAACAAATATCAAAGAAGCCTTGGCTGATCATGCTTGGATTGAATCGATGCAAGATGAACTTCTCCAATTTGAAAGACTTAAAGTCTGGGAACTTGTTGATAGACCATACGATGTAATTCCATTAAATCTTCAATGGGTCTGGAAAAACAAGATGGATGAAGAAAACAAGATTATCAAGAACAAAGCTAGGCTCATGGCTAAAGGGTATGGTCAGAAAGAGGGTATTGATTTTGAAGAATCATTTGCACCAGTAGCTCGTTTGGAAGCGGTCAGGATTTTCTTTGCTTATGCTGCACATAAAGGATTCATTGTCTATCAAATGGACGTAAAGACGGCGTTTATTAATGGTCATTTTGAAGGAAGAAGTTTATGTCACGCAGCCGGAAGTATTCGTCAATCCTCATTATCCTGACAAGGTGTACCGTCTCCACAAAGCACTTTATGGACTCAAGCAAGCTCCAAGGGCGTGGTATGACGAGCTCTCAAAATTTATGGTATCCAAAGGTTTCTCAAAAGGTTCCATTGATCTAACTTTGTTCACTTATAAATACGGGGATGACATTTTGGTTGTGCAGATTAATGTTGATGACATATTTTCGGGTCTACAAACCCAAAAGTTTCAAAATGGTTTGAAAAAGTAATGCACATCAAATTTGAAATGTATGTGATGGGCGAACTAAAATTCTTTCAAGGAATTCAAGTTCACCAATCCCCAAGTGGTATCTTTATTAACCAAGCTAAGTAGTGTCAAGAGATAATAAAAAAGCATGGTATGACCTCATGTGACCCCGTTGGGACACCTTTATCAACCACATCTCTAGATGTTGATTTGGAGGGAGATGCCATAGATCAAATGAAATATCGTTCCATGATCGGCTCCCTCATGTACTTAACAGCAAGCCGACCAGATATATCACTTGCTACGTATTATTGTGCACGATATCAAGCACGACCTACTGAAAATCACCTCAAGGAGGTTAAACGGATCTTTTGGTACCTTAAGAATACCATTCATATGGGACTCTGGTATCCGAGGGAAACCGGTTTCTTTCTAACGGCCTATTCAGATTCTGATCATGCAGGGTGTCTTGATACACGAAAAAGTACTTCTGGTGGTGCACAATTTCTAAGTCAAGATAAGCTTGTGGGATGGTCTTCCAAGAAGCAGGATTGCACGTCATTGTCATCAGCTGAAGCGGAGTATGTGTCTCTATCTGCGTGTTGTGCTCAAGTTCTTTGGATGAGAACACAACTCACGGATTATGGCTTCCACTTTGATAAAGTACCTATGTATTGTGACTCAAAGTCCGCCATAGCCATCTCCTGCAATCCGGTATAGCATTCCCGCACGAAGCACATTGATGTCAGATATCACTTCATTAAGGAACAAGTTAAAAGGGGTATTGTTGAACTATATGTTGGAACTGATTATCAATTAGCTGACTTGTTTACAAAATCTCTTTCGAAAGAGAGGTTTGTGTATCTAGTTATGCAAATTGGTATGAGATGTTTGACTCCAGCAGAACTGCAGATTCTGGCAAAGAAGCCTGCTTAATTCATCTATCAAACATCTACTTGTAAATATCTTTGAAAAAGCAAAATACAAAAATATAAAACACATAAATGCAAAACACAAAATTAAAAATCTTTCAAAATCCAAAAAGATTATTCTCGACATGTCTTTCAGTATCGATAATATGAACGTGCCTAGAAATGTCGCTCAATAACGACACGGGTGTGTACATAAAGCTCGAATGAAAGTTGTAAATATTTTTCAAAACATGTCATTTCTACTTTTAATAAAGGAAAATGTCTATTTTGGACAATTTTTCCAACAACGGGTAGAGCAATCTATCTTGGGTTGAGCTTGTCACAAAACATTCAACGTTTTGAGCTCAACACAATGGCTTGTAATCACTTTCAGATTGCAACACGGATCTATATTCACGGGGGAGTGTACGATTTAGTGCCCTTACCCTCAACAAAAGAAGAGAAATCTTCTTACACTTGAGTGGATTCGTCAAGACATTCAAAGTCTATGAACTCAAGTTTATGCTTTAGAAAAACCTCTTCGCCAAAAAGAAATAGAGTTTTTCAAAAAGCGTTGAACACAAATTTTTCAAGAAATTTTCAATGATTATTCAAAATATTTCAAAAATTGTGTGTTCAACAACTCCCATCCTCAAAAGGCGAAATGTGGATCACATCCTTACAATGACAATTCACTTGGATCAATTTTTGAGGGGGAGCGTTCCAAACAATTTCATACAAGTTTGACACATTCTTCTCCCAAATATTTTCAAGAATATTTTTCCTGATATATTTTAATTAAATTTGGTATCTCTAATATCCAACGATTTTATATATTAGAGATAGGGGAGAAAATGTGATTAAAATGTGATCTAAAGACTCAAGCACTCATGGTTACGATCAAATACCCACATCATCTTTAATTCACGACGTTATTGTTGTCAAAAGGGTGGTTAGGTTTAAGTCCTATGATCTAACCAGAACCGGAGGGATCTTCCCAGGGACAATATAATAGATTATTAGAAGTCCTTAGGAAAGATGGAGTAGAATGTGAACGAAGCTGAATGCCGACTAAGTATTGATGCTAGCACTGGAACAATCACAACAAGGTGCTAGTAATGATGTCTTGGTAAGCATTGAAGGGGTTGAAGAATGAAAAAGAAATGTAAGGATAAATGGTGTAAAGAAAGAAGCCCTCCATACAACTTAGGCAGAAACCGGGTCAACACATCATGAAGATTACACATCATGGATCCAGTGATGTAATGCACAACCCCTCCCAGCTAACTCAGGCTTCTCTCAAAAGACGTTTGTTTTATTGTCACGAAGATCAACACGACTTCTATCGACTTTCTCACTCCGAGATAGTTGATATTGAATAGGTGGCATCTGCTCCAGCCTCCAACCACTAAAAGTGCACAAATCGAGTATAGAGCCAAGAGATCAATCAAATCTCGTTAGGATACACGGATGAAGATCAAGAGAGTCCTACGCTATATCCTTGCGATATTGCTAGAACACTCAGAGTGATAATACGTAGTATTCACAGTGATGAGTGATACTACGTAGTATTCCAATATTTGTTACCTAAAACTCAAACCTCTTGGTTTCAAAGGCCTTGGTCAACAAATCAGCTACATTGTTGTCTATATTAATCTTCAAAACCTGATTCAGCTTCTTGTCATAATCATCTCTGATGAAGTGATACCTAATTTCAATATGCTTGGTTTTGGAATGAAAGACTGGGTTCTTGACAATACAGATAGTGCTTTCATTATCAAAATAGATTTTGGTGTTCATGAAATTGAACCCATAATCTAACATCTGGTTCTGAATCCAAAGCACTTGTCTACAACAATGAGCAGCAACAACATATTCAGCTTAAGTAGTAGAAGTAGCAACAATGGTCTGCTTCTTACATTGCCAAGAGATGAGTCTTCTTATAAGGAATTGACAACCTTCTGTTGTGAACTTCTTATCATGATTTGCCCTAGCATAATCACTATCAGAGTAAGCTTCCAAGTCAATGATGACTCTCTAGGATACCATAATCTCAAATTGGGTTGGCCTTTAAGATACTTGAAAATCCTTTTTACAGCATGTAAGTGTGAAACCTTGGGACTGACTTGAAACCTTGAACAAGCACATACTGCAAACATTATATCTGTCCTAGAAGCAATAAGATACCTAAGTGAGCCAATCATGGATCTATATAAGTGAAGATCTACATATGCAAAATGCTCATCTTTAGATAATGACTTCTTGGCTTCAATTGGTGTGCTTGCACTCTTAGATTCCATAATTGCAAATTTCTTTGAGATTTCAACAACATATTTATCTTAAATGATAAAGGTACCATATTTCTGCTATTTAACTTGTAGTCCTAAGAAGAAAGTAAGTTCTCCCATAGAACTCATCCGAAATCTTCTTTTCATCAAAGCTTCAAACTCTTCACACCATCACTTTTTGGTAGAACCAAAAATAATATCATCCACGTAAACTTGCACTAGGATAATGTCCTTATTATCCTTCTTAATAAAAATATTTTTGTCAATGGTCCCTAATATGTATCCATGCTTCAAGGGAAAGTTGGACAGTATAGCATACCATGCTCTAGGAGCTTAATGTAGACCATATGAAGCTTTGATCACTTTATAGACTCTGTTGGAAAACTTAGGATCAACAAAACTAGGAGGTTGTGACATATATACCTCCTCATCAATAGTGCCATAGAGAAATGCACTTTTGACATCCATTTGATAGACTATAAACCCCATAAATGAGTCAAACAAAAACCTTATGGCTTTAATCCTTGCCACAGGAGCAAAAACCTCATCACAGTCTATGTCTTCTTCTTGCCTGTAGCCTTGAGCAACAAGCCTAGATTTTCTCCTGAATACAACACCTTTTTCATCCTTTTTGTTCTTGAAGACCCATCTAGTTCCAATAACTCTCTTTCTAGATGGTAAATCTACAAGAACCCATACCTTCTGCAATTCAGATTGCAGTAGCTCCTCTTACATAGCATCCACCCAACATTCATCTCTAAGAGCTTGAGAAATGTTCTTAGGATCTATCTATGATAATAAGCAAGCAAACAAACAGTGATGAGTATCTTTATGATTAGTCCTTTTTTGTTGCTTGACATAACTGACAAGAGCATGAGCTTTAATGCTTGGTTTGGCTTGTCTCCTAGTCTGAACTACTGACTAAGGATTTCCAATAATCTGAGTTGTAGGATGATTGGTGTGAACTCTATGAGTGGGATTAGGACTAACTGGAATTGATGTCTCCATGTTGTTAAAGCCAGCCACTTTACCCTCCTCATCATAAGAGGAATTAGAGAAAATTCCCACCTTTGGACTAGTATAAATATCTTCATCTTCTAAGGACTAGATAACATCTTCCAATGGATCATTAGCAGTAATTGTAGGGATTTCTTTATCTTTCAAGAAATAAAAACGATCAAAGACTTCTCTTAATGGTATCAAACTTTACCTAGCGGTACGTGGAACTGAAGTACCGCTGGTATCTGAATGTACCGCTGAACTTGTTGACTCTTAGGATTCTTTTCTATTAGATCAACTTCTACTTTAGGTGTCTTTTCTTGATCAAGTAGCCTCTTTAAATCATCTTGTGAGGCTTGATCAGCTACCGGCTTATTGGCTTATTTTGACTTGGGCTGGTCAATGTAGGTGAAGTAGGAGGCAAAATTGGTACAAATATACTTTCATCAGCATCTTCCTCTTAATTAAAGGTAGGAGCATCATTATCTTGTGTACATGTACTTAGATTGACTTCTATCAACCTGTATTGTTAGTTTAAAAACCTGCTTGAATAGGATAATAATTAATGGAACTGGTCAAATAGTCTAGGTCAAACATCCAAGCATAGCCTATTCCTGGGACATTGGATTTATTCTCCAGAAAGTTACATGGGTATTTTCTTCGACCTTGCCTGATGCTAAGTTATAAACCCCTTAGCTCTATTATGCACTGAATATCTAACTAAAAATCCTGAATCAGATTTACCATCAAACTTACCCAACTGATCAAGAGTATTCCGATTAACACATGACACCCAAAAGGTCTTATATAGCTTATGGTTGGCTTTATACCAATCAAAAGCTCATAAGAGGTCTTATTATGAGGCTTTGTTATTAACACCCTATTAAGTATATAACAGGCAGTGTTAATTGCTTCTACCATAAAAGTATTAGGAAAAAGTGAATTAGCTAACATTGTCCTAGCAGCCTCAATAAGTGTCATGTTTTTCCTCTCAGCTACTCTATTTTGTTATGGAGTCCTAGGATTACTAAAATGTCTCTTGACCCTTTTAGGCATACAGAATTCATCAAATACAACATTCTTGAATTATGTCCTATCATCTGTTCTAATAACCATAACATGTTTAGTAAATTGTTTTTCAAAAAGGGTGATAAAATCTTTAAGAAAATCAGTTGCCTCATTCTTATGTGCCATAAAGAAACCCTAACTAAACCTGCTAAATGTCATATGCGATAACTAGGCAAAATGTCTTATGACTAATACTCCTCACAGAAACTGGTCCAAATAAATCCATATGCAAAAGCTGTAACATTTTAGTCACTGAACTAAGAGTCTCGGTCTTACAAGAGGCCCTGTGTTGCTTACCTTTTTTACAAGCCACATGTAAGGTCACTTTAAAAAAAACTTGGATGGTAGACCTCAAACAAGGTTTCCTTTACAAGTTTATTTAAAATTTTGAAATTAACATGACCTAACCTTCGATGCCATTTATTAGACTCATCAACCGAATCCTTTGCTAATAAGCAAGCAATACCACCTGTAGGAACAATGATATGGATATTGAAGGTGTACATGTTTTCCTTCCTTGTTACTTTGAGTAATATTTGTGACTCTTTAGGTAGCTCAAAGTCTCGTTTAATAACCATGCAATCTGTGTCAGTGAATAGCACATTGTTCTTTTTATCACACATCTATGATATTGAAAAGAGGTTCAATTCATTCAACTCCTTTACAAAGAACACTTCTTCAAACTCCAATTTTCCTATGTTTATCTTTCCTTTGCTAGTAATTCTTCCTTTGCTACCTCCAAATGCAACTGAACCACCTCTAAATTCTTCAAAATCAGCAAGATATTATTTATTCCGTGTCATGTGCCTTGAGCATCCAATATCCATAATTATTTTATCCTTCAATTTACTAGATGGATGAACTCGCACAAGGGGAAAACAACTTAGTTTTCAACAGGGATCTAAGCCACATTAGGCTTGGATCTATTAGGGCCAACATACTTTTATGTCTTGTAGGTAGTCTGACCTGTGATGCTGGATGTGCATATGTATTTCATAGTTCTGGTAGGCCAATCAAAAGTATAGGTAGAGGTCATATCTTTGGCCTTTTTTAGAACTGGAACATGTATCGCTTTTGTATTAGCGGTACTTCTAGCAGTACTTGCATTTTGCCCTTTTGACACCCACATCTTAACTGGTCTTTGTGAAAGGAACTTTTCTTTATACATCTCAGTGATATCAAACAAGTTTCTTGGGGGAGTGTTAAAATTGGGGGGTACCTTGTTTTGGACTGGCGGGTACTAGGCTTTTGTCTAGCGATACATGCAGAAATTGGTGTAGCGCTACGTGTAGACATTGGTCTGGTGGTATTTGCAGAGGTTGACCTCAACGGTACTTGACAAGATCTCAATAGTACCGCTCTAGGAACAAAGTTCCTATTGGCATAAGGGTGAGAATATTTATTAGTCTGATTATGTTTATTCATCCTTTGTGCATATCCCCACTTTGGTCTATTTTCTTTTGTCCCCTTTGACCATTACCTTGTGCAACCTTCTTATTGTTACCCTAAGCAACCCTGTTAGCATCATTTTGTCTAGCAATTCTATCCTCATAGAGAGTACAGTCCTTAATAATGAAGTAAGCTACCACACACAAAACATCCTCTTCTTTTCATGATATAACCAAAAGGTAAGTCTGTCCTAGTGTTTTCAAATCCTAGACCACCCCTTTTAATACTACCATGATGTTTAGGGTCCTTATACATTGTCTTCCTTAGAGTTTTTACCTGCTTGGGATCAGAACTAGGTGGTGACACATATCCTTCAGGAACAAAGCTGTTTATTAAAGGTGGATGGATAACCTTTTTGGTCACACTTGGTTCTGGTTGGGTCAAAATACTAGAGTCAGAGGTGCAAGAGGTATGTTAGCCTCAAAATATTGAGTCAAACAAGAATACTCGGTCATATGTTCATTATGTATCGTATAATAGAACGTTGTAATAGGTAGTAGATTAGTCGTGTTATACGGGCTTAACTTTAGGCTAAAGTTCATTCATAAGTAACTAAAGTCCAAAAGGAAAGCCCGGACCATTAGACTATAGTCCATAAACAAGCTCGCATGTGGGTGGACTATATATACCCTTCCTAGCATGTTAGGAAGGGTGTTGGTCATTTGTATTTCTCTCTAATCTAATCCTCCAAAAAGTTCTAACCATTCTCTCTACTTTCTCTCACTACTTTCTCTCTCTAGAATTCATCTATCTTTCTTCTTTATTTCTTGTTTAATCATCTAAGAATATGGGACAACAATTGGTATCAATCGCCACGGGGTAGATTCGTGATTGGTTTTGGTTTTCATATTAAATTCGTGTGGTTTTCTTCCTAAATAGCTCGAATCATCAAAACAAAAATTTGCGTTTTCGTGGTGTTAGTGAGTAGAGAAACCAACTACATAGGTGTGGTAGTGATTTGGGTTACTTAGATTGGTTAAAAACACGAAATTTTGTGGTGTTTGGCTTCTTTTTAGGCTTGAAATCTCGAATTTCATATAGTTCATCCGAGATCCTATTTTATAGGAAATATGTCATAATTCCGCAATATTTGAATATTGTGGAATTGTCCTGTTTGGAATTGCGGAATTATTAAAAATATTGTGAAATTGAATACTAGTGGGTATTGCAGAATTGAATACTAGTGGGTATTGCAGAATTGAATACTAGTGGGTATTGCGGAATTGAATACTAGTGGGTATTGCGGAATTGAATACTAGTGGGTATTGCGGAATTGAATATTTGTGGGTATTGCGGAATTGTATGATTTTAGTCATTACGGAATTGAATATTTGTGGGTATTGCGGAATTGTATGATTTTAGTCATTGTGGAATTGAATCTTCCAATTATAGCGGGATTGTTACACATAAAGGATTGCGGAATTGTGACATTTTCCCACTTTGCGGAATTGTGTCATTTTACTTTGCGGAATTGTGTCACCTTGAACCACTATTGCGAAATTGAATAACTACACTGCGAAATCTTTGTAAATTTTCGAAAAATGTGTTTTTGAAATTTTTTACATCGTGTGATTTTTCGCCTTAGAATTTTTGGTTTATTAAGAAGACAATTTTTAGGGGATTTTAACATTTTTCATCGAAAACACCAATCACACCTCATCTACTTAAGATCCTATTCACTTCTACACTTTAGAGATTATCGAGATGGATTCTACTGCAGAGTATCTGTCACGAACAACAACATTATGGTGGCGGGTAACAAAGAAAGACCACCAATGCTTGTGTCGGGTCCATATGATCAATGGCAATCCTGTTTTCTATGTTATCTTGATACAAAACCTAACGGTGATGCTTTAAGGAAATGCATTTTTGATGGACCCTATAAACTCTCAAGGATTCAAGTTCCTGTAGAAGACACAACTGATGCACAACTCGCATATGCACGTGATGAAAAGAGAACCGACCTCACTCCAGAGAACCGTGCTTGGTTTGATGCAGAGAAGGAAGCAATTTACTTAATTCTCAGTGGCATTGGAGATGATATTTGTTCCACGGTTGATGCATGCCCTACTGCTAAAGAAATGTGGACGGCCATTGAACGATTGCAACAAGGTGAATCACTTAACAAACAAGACATGAAAACTAAGATGTTTTGGAACTTTGGCAAGTTTACATCAAAGGATGGGGAATCAATTGACTCTTATTACTCTCGATTCTACAAAATGATGAATGACATGACCCGAAACAACTTGCAAGTTTCCACCATGCAAGTCAATGTCCAATTTCTACAACAACTTCAACCAGAGTGGACACAGTTTATCACCTTGGTGAAACAACAACAAACCTTAGACTAAGTGTCACATCACACGCTCTTTGACATTTTGAAACAATTTCAAAATGAGGCAAATGAACTTCGTGCCGAACGTGCTGCAAAGGTTTCAAATCCACTTGCTTTGGTGTCTACCACTCAACATTACCCAGATTATCATTCTCGTGCTCCAAATACCTACTCTACTCAATCATCATCACCAAGATCATCCACGGTTTCTAAGTCACATGCTCCAACATGATCCCGAGGCAAAGAAGTTGCAAGAGCACCATCACCGACACCTGAGCAATCATTTGAAGAAGACAGTGATGAAGAACTTGCTCAAAAGGATAGGGGATTCAAGAAACAAATGGCTTTTATTATGAAACAATATAGAAAAATCTACAAACCTACTAACAATAACCTCAGAAAATCATCTAACACAAGGAACAACTATGCTCAGAGTCCTCCAAGGTATGACACACGAAGACGTGCTGAGGGTCCTCCAAAGTATGATCGACAACCTGCAAAGTATGATAATCAGAGGGTTGCTACTGTTGTTGGAAATAGAGACACTGTTGGTACTCAAGTTGTGTAACAAACTGGGATTCAGTGTTTTAACTGCCGAGGTTATGGGCATTTGGATAGGGAATGCAGACAGCCAAAGAGGGTCAAAGATTATGGGTATCATAAAGAAAAATGATGATGTGCAAGAAAATGGAAGTTGGGATCAAGCTATTAGCTGAGGAAGGAGAAATGCTTGATGACACAGATGATGAACTCTCTGACCAAGAACTTGAGGCACATTATTCATACATGGCAAAGATTCATGAGGTCCTTAACGTCACTGAAGATGACAATGATCCTATCTTTGATGCCGAGCCAATTGATAAGGTATAACATGATGATGAATATAATGTGTTTGGTGATACACATGAGCATAGTGATCTACCAACAACAATTACTGACACGTGTATGATGGAAACGGTTGATAGCAATACCACACCCGATTCATCAGACATGTGCAATAATGAGTTTGAGGATGATCAACATGCAAATAAGTATGATGACGAGGAGCGTGTCGCGCTTGCTAATTTAATTGCTAGTTTACAAAAAGATGTCAATGAAAATAGAAATAGTCAAAAGCAATTAAATAAGGTAAACGCAGCACTCACTCAAAACTCTGAAGAATGCAAAGCCGCTCTTATAAAATCTAGTGAGACTATTGATAGTTATAGGGTTGAGCTTCTTCAAAAGACCAAAGAGCTTGAGGGTTACAAAAGTCGTGTCATCAACGTTAAAAAGGACGATTTTGAAAATAAATACAACGAAGCTCTTGCTTTGTTAACTAAAGAAAAACGCCAATTCAATGTTTTATTAAGTGATGAACGTCAAAAAACGTACCTTGCCACAACAAAAGTTAGTGAACTTGAACAGAGGCTTTCTATGAATACCACCGATTCTGCTAAAATTCTTGACGAAAAGAAACAAGAGGTTGAATCATTAAAACAAGATTTTAAAAATAGACAAGGAAAAGATACTGAAAAAGTAAAGGATCTCGAAGAACAAGTCGATTTTTTGAAAAAAGTTGTTCATAAAACGCATGACTCTATTCAAACCGTTAGAATGATAGCAGCTCGGTCGTTTTTCAAGGTTCAACCTAGCTTTGCCACCCCCAAGTGCCTCGAAAAAGCTCAAGCTGCTAACCCTCACTTATATCTTGATGAGTCCGAATGGACCGATCATGATTGCCTAGTAGCTAACCTCGATAATGAAGAGACGTCCCTTTGGGATGAAGAGAGTAGATCACCGGTCAATAAAGATTTTGTGACATCATATAATTATGCTTATGAAAACAGTCTTTATGGTCTTTTCACTCCACAAAAATAGAAGTCTCATGAGGAATTGTTTTTAGAATGCAAACAACGAAGAATTCAATGGAAGAAAGCTTTTGCCGCTAAGAGGAAAACTAATGTTTTTAAATATATTAACTATTTGCCGCTTGATGCTTCTAAAAGCAAAAGTCGAAAAACACTTGGTATTCTTAAACAGTACATTGATAATGTTCAATCAATTGTTGAAAGCGATTGGGAAAACGTCAAAAGGACAAGTGGAAAACAGAGATTCCTCACGACATAACTGTGCTTGTGAAAGAAATTTTAATACCAAATACGTAGATAATCAAAGAAAATGTTCTTGAGTTTGAAAAATTAATTCAGTCTAAAATGTTTGATGATTTGAAATATGTTGAGTCTCTTGAAAAATAAATTGATGAGCTTCAAAATGACAAATCAGATTTTTCAAACGAATATGATCTACTCCTAGAAGAATGTCTCTCTAAAGATATTTTGTGTGTTACGCTTCAATTTTGTGCTGATATCGATGAATATTCTGATGTTGCATGCAAATATCTTGATAAGATCAAAGAATGTGAGCGTCTTGAACTTGAGCTTTCGAAACGTAAAGAAAATGTTGATAAAAAGGCTTTTGAGTTACTTCAACACAAAACTGATTTCCTTCAAAAACATTGTCATTCTCTTGAACTTGCTTTGCAAAAAGACATAGGAAGTTTTCCACATGATAATAAATTGCAAGAAAAACTTTCCCAAATGTGTCAAGAAATGAATGAAAAGAGTTTGGAAATTAAAGAGTTGAAAGCTCAGTTACAAGACAGGGAAATAGCGATAGCAGAGTTGAAGAAACTCGTTGCTAAGATGGGTGGGAAAATTGTGGAACCGAGTGTTAAGAAACCTGTTGTAAGACAACCCAATGCGCAAAAAGTGACTAGACCCTCTGTCTTGGGAAAACCATCTGTTTTATCTAATTCTGCATTTTCAAAACTTGCGTTTGCCCCCAAGACGGACGGGAAGGATAGGTTACCACAGAATACTCCCAAAACACATATTCGATCACAAAGCATTAAGCACACAAATGTGATTAAACCAGGGATGCATAGATTGACGACTAAACCCACACACAACAAAGAAAGTCAATCACCTCAGACTTCTAGAAACACTAATAGATGTGTGTCTTTTACTACAGGAGTAGTCCCCACTGATAGTGTTAGCCGGCCTCATCTTAAGAGCACTCGCATGAATGAAAAGGTTTGGCAAAACAAAAGTCAAGGGAAGATGAAGACAATAGAAGACCACCCTAGGATTTTCAATGTTTCTAAGAATAAAACGTCTGTAATCGCGTGTAATGACGATTTGAATGATTCGACTTTGAATGCTTTGAATGTTAAGTTTGTTTGTGTGAAATGTGGAAAGTGTGCTAATGCTAATCAAGCTATGTGTGTTTCGAACAATGTCAAAGGCGTAGATACTAGAACTAAGAAGTAAACTGCGATGCCAATTAGTGCTAGAAAACCCAAATGCAAAGTGAACCATTCTGGTGCAACCCCCCCCCCCCTGAGAAAAGTATTGCATCAGACTCCACCACTAAGAACCCTAGAAGCAGAATTAGGGAATTATATGAGTCTGCAAGCAAGTCTTGGAAATGGTGATTTGCTAATCAATGTCCTCCAAGATATAAATGGATGCTTAAGGTTAGGACTGAAAATGTGACAACGAGCGTTAGTGTGTCTTTAAGTGAAACTAATGATTCAGATATCACAACTAACATGGAATCCAAATTAGCAAATGCTCCATCGTGTTCTAATTCTTCTGCAGATGATCGAGATAATTCTATTCATACTGGACTCCGGATGCACGAAGCACATGACGGGGAATCTCAAGCTTCTAATTAACTTCGTGGAGAAGTTCCTGGGTACGGTCCGATTCAGAAATGATCATTTTGCACCGATCCTAGGATATGGAGACTTGGTTCAGGGAAACATCACTATCAAAAGGGTTTACTACGTCGAAGGGCTCAATCACAATCTTTTCTCGGTTGTTCAATTATGTGATGCGGATTTGGAGGTTGCTTTTAGAAAGAAGACATGTTTTGTTCATGATTGAACATGAAAAATCTATTGCTCGAACACCTGAACAAAACGGAGTTTTTGAAAGACGAAATCACACTTTAGTTGAGGCTGCTCGAACATTATTATCTTCTTCAAAACTACCACTATTCTTTTGGGCCAAAGCCGTATCAACCGCATGTTACACACAAAATCGTTCCTTAATTTTCCCAAGACACGAAAAGACACCATATCACATAATTAATGATCGCAAACCTTCACTCAAACACCTTCATGTTTTTGTATGTACGTGTTACATTATTCGAGATGGTGAAAATCTAGACAAGATGAAAGAGAAAGGTGATGCATGCATTCTAGTGGGATATGCAACTCAGTCTAAGGGATACAGAGTGTACAACAAGAGAACAAAATTGATAGTCGAGACTATTCATATCAGATTTGATGAATTACAAGAGATGGCACTTGAACAAAACAGTTTAAGTCCCGATCCACAACGACAAAAGACTTCTGTGCACAACCGCACAGAACTCGGAACTCAAGACCACAACAATGAACCGTCAAGTTCAAAGCTGGTTCCTGAACATGTTCCAAGAGCAGATATGACAGTGGACACGACACTTGAAGAGTTAGAAATGTTATATGGACCAATGTTTGATGAATATTTTCGGGAGAAACATGTTGTATTAAAGTCTTCCGCTGTCACTCATGATAAGAATGATGATACCTATCATCGTCAACAAAAGGATACAACTTCGTCTACTTCAACACGGGTTGCTGCAGATTTACCTCCTCAGAATATCTCTTCAACAATCGATCCTACTACATCCACAACTACTATCATTGCTCCAGAGAACACAAATCAAGCAGACGATGCATTATCTGACAATGACGACTTTCACAACCCATTCGGTACATCGGTACACGAAATTGAAGAGTCTTCTACTCGCCATGTTGATTCGTCTAATATGCATACGTTCTATCAACGACATACTTCAACACATCATTGGACCCGAGAACATCCTTTGGTTCATGTAATTGGACACCCTTCACAGCCTGTTCGTACAAGAAGACAACTAGCAACCGATGGCGATGTTTGTATGTTCGCACTCGCCATGAGTACAGCTTAAGCGAAAAACATCAAAGAAGCCATGGCTGGTCATGTTTGTATTGAATCGATGACGGATGAACTTCAAAAATTTGAAAGACTTAAAGTCTGGGAACTTGTTGACAGACCATACGATGTAACACCATTAAATCTTCATTGGATCTGGAAAAACAAGATGGATGAAGAAAACACGATCATCAAGAACAAAGCTAGGCTAGTGGCTAAGGGGTATGGCCAGAAATAGGGAATTGATTTTGACGAATCATTTGCACCAGTTGCTCGCATGGAAGCGGTCAGGATTTTCCTTGCTTATGATGCACATAAGGGATTCACTGTTTTTCAAATGGACGTGAAGACATCATTTCTGAACGGTCCTTTGACGGAAGAAGTCTATGTCACGCAGCCGGAAGGATTTGTTAATCCTCATTAAACTAACAAGGTGTATCGTCTCTATAAAGCACTATATGGACTAAAGCAAGCTCCAAGGGCATGGTACGACGAGCTCTCGAAATTCCTGGTATCCAAAGGTTTCTCAAAAGGTTCCATTGATCTAACTCTGTTCACTTATAAATATGGGGATGACATTTTGCTCGTGCAAATTTATGTTGATGACATTATTTTCGGGTCTACAAACCCAAAACTTTCAAAATGGTTTGAAAAAGTAATGCATAACAAATTTGAAATGTCAGTGATGGGCGAACTAAAATTCTTTTTTAGAATTCAAGTTCACCAATCCCCAAGTGGTATCTTTATAAACCAAGCTAAGTATTGTCAAGAGATAATCATAAAGCATGGTATGACTTCATGTGACCCCGTTGGGACACCATTATCAACCACATCGCTAGATGCTGACATAGAGGGAAACGCCATAGATCAAACGAGATATCATTCAATGATCGGCTCCCTCATGTACTTGACAGCAAGCAAACCCGATATTTCACATGCTACGTGTTATTGTGCACGATATCAAGCATGACCCACTGAAAAGCACCTCAAGGAGGTTAAACGGATCTTTCGGTACCTCAAGAATACCATTCATTTGGGACTCTGGTATCTGAGGGAAACCAGTTTCTTTCTAATGGCCTATTAAGATTCTGATCATGCAGGGTGTCTTGATACATGAAAAAGTACTTTTGGTGGTGCACAATTTCTAGGTCAAGATAAGCTTGTGGGATGGTCTTTCAAGAAGCAGGATTACACGTCACTTTCATCAGCCGAAGCGGAGTATGTGTCTCTATCTGCGTGTTGTGCTCAAGTTCTTTGGATGAGAACACAACTCACGGATTATGGCTTCCACTTTGATAAAGTACCTTTGTACTGTGACTCAAAAGTCGGCCATAGACATCTCCTGCAATCCGGTACAACATTCCCGCACGAAGCACATTGATGTCCGATATCACTTCATAAAGGAACAAGTTGAAAGAGGTGTCGTTGAACTATACTTTGTTGGAACGGATTACCAATTATCCGACTTGTTTACGAAAGCTATATCGAAAGATAGATTTGAGTACCTCGTTAGGCAAATTAGTATGAGATGTTTGACTCCAGCAGACCTGGAGATTCTGGCAAAGGTGCCTGCTTGATTTATCTATCAAACATCAACCTGTAAATATCTTTGAAAAAGCAAAATACAAAAATATAAAACATATAAAAACAAAACACAAAATTAAAAAATCTTTAAAAATCCAAAAATATTCTTCTCGACATGTCTTTCAGTATCGATGATATGGACGTGCCTAGAAATGTCGCTCAATAACGACACGGGTGTGTACATAAAGCTCGAATGAAGGTTGTAAATATTTTTCAAAACATGTCATTTCTATCTTTCAATAAAGGAAAATGTCTATTTTGGAAACTTTTCAAACAACTGGTAAAGCAATCTATCTTGGGTTGAGCTTGTCACAAAACATTCAACGTTTTAAGCTCAACACAATGGCTTGTAATAACTTTCAGATTGCAACCCGGATCTATATTCACGGGGGAGTGTACGTTTTAGTGCGCTTACCCTCAGTAAAAGAAGAGAAATCTTCTTACACTTGAGTGGATTTGTCAAGACATTCAAAGTGTATGAACTCAAGTTTATGCTTTAGAAAAACCTTTTCGCTAAAAAGAAATAGAATTTTTCAAAAAGCGTTGAACACAATTTTTTCAAGAATTTTTCAATGATTATTCAAAATCTTTCAAAATTTGTGTGTTCAACAAACTCCCATCCTCAAAAAGCGAACTGTGGATCACATCCTCACAATGACAATTCAATTGGATCAATTTTTGAGGGGGAGCATTTCAACTTCATGCAAAGATTGACACATCTTTCTCCCAAAGATTTTCAAGACTATTCTTTCAAAATATATTTTAATCAAATTTGGTATCTCTAATATCAAAAGATTTTATATATTAGAGATAGGGGAGAAAATGTGATTAAAATGTGATCTTATATAAGACTCAAGCACTTTAACTCTTACCTACATGTGCAAAACATTTTCGATTATCGATGCACATGTGAAGGGGGGCATTTCTGAAACGACAAAACTAGCAAGGTGTTAAATGTTTTTCAAACACTTTGTTAGAATTTAAAGTGGTTTTTATGGTTACGATCAAATACCCACAACATCTCTAATTCACGACGTTATTGGTGTCAAAAGGGTGGTTAGGTTTAAGTCCTATGATCCAACCAGAACCGGAGGGATCTTCCCAAGGACAATCCAATAGATTATTAGAAGTCCTTAGGAAAGATGGAGTAGAATGTGAACGTAGCTGAATGCCGACTAAGTACTGATGATAGCACTGGAACAATCACAACAAGGTGCTATTAATGATGTCTTGGTAAGCATTGAAGGAGTTTAAGAATGAAAAAAAAATGTAAGGATAAAGGGTGTAAAGAAAGAAGCCCTCCATACAACTTAGGCAGAAACCGGGTTAACACCTCATTAGGACAAACTCATCATGAACCCAGTGATGAAGTGCACAACCCTTTCCTAGCTACTCAGGCTTCTCTCAAAAGAAGTTTGTTTTATTGTCACGGAGAACAACATGACTTCTATTAGCTTTCTCACTCCGAGATAGTTGATATTGAATAGGTGGCAATCTGCTCCAGCCTCCGACCACTAAAAGTGCACAAATCGAGTCTAGAGCCAATAGATCAATCAAATCTCATTAGGACACACGAATGACGAACAAGAGAGTCCTACGCTATATCCTTGCGATATTTCTAGAACACTCAGAGTGATACTACTCAGTATTCACAATGATGAGTGGAAATCCTTCCAGTGATAACATCAAACAGCACTGCGGTAGGTCATATGTAAGATTCTTTATGAATTGAACATGTGTAAAACTGAAAAGCAACAGTGGTTTGATTCTGAATTGATTCAAACTCGTTTCAGGTTTCTACGCAATATCTTTATGGTCTTACCAGAACATTCCGAGTGATATTCATTAATATTCACAGTGACGAATGGAAATCCTTCTAGCGTCAACATCAAACAGCGCTACGGTAGGTGACTTGTGAGATTCTTATGAATCAAGCTTGTGTCAACTGGAAAGAAACAATGGTAAGATTATTTATGAATCAAACTTGTTCCAGGAATTTGAATTGACGACTTTAATCAAGCGGATATCTATCCAATTGGTTCACTCTGTATGTTTGCAGTCTTGCTTTGAGACGGTTGAGTAAAGAGAACGGCTAGTACAGCCGCGAAACCCTGTCAAGGAGATTCTTAATTGAATCTACCTAATCACAGGTACGGTATTTAATATCGTATAACGGTCTTCACCGACCGGAGGTAAAACGCTACCGATTTAGGACGAATGTCAAAGCCATTCAGTTTGTCTATGTTTTGTGTCAAGAAGGTGGCGTCACGGTGTACTCAGCAAAGTCAAAGATTCAAAACCACATACAGCCTAAAGACATATTCAACAATTAATAGTGTGAGCATGTGGATGAAGACACAAGATCGCAAGATGGCAAAGACTAGTCAAGGATGATTTGAAGATCTCAAGATTTAAAGACAAAGTTGAAAGACAACGACTAAGGCTCAAAGATCACAACATGAAGAAACTAGACTACTATTACACGTTCGAGACTCATTTATGGCGAGATTAGTAATTTCAACAAATCTCCAAATGACAAAGGGTAATGACCTCTCATAAAGGGTAATGACCTCTCATTGGGGGAGATTGTTAGCCTCAAAATATTGAGTCAAACAAGAATGCTCGGTCATATGTTTATTATGTATCGTATAATAGAACGTTGCAATAGGTAGTAGATTAGTCGTGTTATACGGGCTTAACATTAGGCTAAAGTTCATTCATAAGTAACTAAAACCCAAAAGGAAAGCCCGACCCATTAGACTATAGTCCATAAACAAGCCCGCATGTGGGTGCACTATATATACCCTTCCTATCATGTTAGGAAGGGTGTTGGTCATTTGTTATTTCTCTCTCTAATCTAATCCTCCAAAAAGTTCCAACCATTCTCTCTACTTTCTCTCACTAATTTCTCTCTCTAGAATTCATCTATCTTTCTTCTTTATTTCTTGTTTAATCATCTAAGAATATGAGACAACAAGGTATAATTACTAGAGTCAGAGTGTGAGTCACTTGAGTTCTTAGTTTGTTTACCATATATTATATTGGACTCATCCAACTCTACAATGTTCTCAAAGGGCATATATATATCTGACAAGGGTGGGGGATTTAACACCCCAAAATACATTGCGCAGTGGATAGACATTTGGGTGCTAAACTTAAACATCATTACACGAAACACTTTGAACGATCTCAAATTGAGACATTTGAAATATAAAAGGAAATAATTTAACCATTGTCTAAAACCTTCGATCCTATTTAAAACAAAAGTTTAACAATCAGAGCAGCGTTTCGGTCCCCCAATCTCAACCAATCAACAAACATTTTTAGCAAAATACATGACCAAACATAATTAGTTTTATAACAAAAGGGAAAGAAATCATTTTTAGACTCAATCACCACAAAAGCAACCCGCAACCTTCTCCAGCAAGCTCCGCCATCAATCAACTTCAATCACCTGAAATGCATGCTTAAAATCATCAAAACAACGGTTGAGTGAGTCTATAGTTTTACCAAATCATCATTTGAACACAAGAGAAAAATCAATCATAATCATTTAATAGAATTGCTATGTATACAATCTATTTTTCAGGTATTTCATCTTATATCAAAAGCTATACAATTGTGTTTAAGTTCATGACACCGACCCGTTATAACCAATCATCCGCGAAAAGGCCGGCATGATAAAAAATGAAACCATTGCCCCTCTTAAGGTAATCGTTGTAAACCTTACCTTTTCTCTTATTCAAATTATTCGTCCGAGCAGCGTACTCAGCGTACTAACTCTCGTCTCGGATAGGGATGTCAACCCCGATAGTACTATCAATTATTTAAGCGGCTATTTCCAACCCACACAAGGGTAAGAATATAGTTAACGGTTCATGAAATTAGTACCTTCTACAACTAGGTACTTAACACAGGAAACATCCGGGTCCAAAGGCAACATACTGGTCCAAAACATTAATTCATGACTAGTGTTCCATTTATTTTTAAATAGCATGTATCCCCTTGCGGGTGTAAAAACATTTAGCTAGCATTAAAAGTGAGGCAATGGACTCACCTTGAGTAATAGAAGTAGCAAGACGATCTTCGACGATAGTTGATGCTCGTTAAACACGAAAACCGCAACCTACCAAATAAGGCGCGTTCGTTAATAAATAGACTCAAGTATAATCCATACTTAATAACACAAAATTCAAAATTACAAAACCATGACAAACCCTAAAGGACAACAATGCAAGTGATACTACTATATCCTTCTACATGTTTACTTTCTTAAACTACACTCTCGATAAAAATCTGCCGTCACATACCAAGTGTACAAGCTTATTTACCTTACCTAGACACCTTCAATCCTTATGAAACTTGCTGTATAACTCACTCACATCATATAGAAAGCCATCACAAAATTTCATCAAAATATTTGACCTTTAAGACCTTCTGCCCGACACATCTTTGAATTACAAACACCGGACAGTTTTACGCCTTCGACTCATAAAACCATTTTGACCTCTCTAAACAACTTCATTTACAAAACTGACACTTGAGTTTGAAAATAGACTCACAACCCTAGGTTTAGAACTTAATAACAGCCCTTGACCATTTCTAAAAACTCATTTTATAGTCCCCGAGATTCGATCCAAATATCGACAACAACTTCGGATTGTGTCGATACTCGTCTCCCGGTACACGAATCAAATTTAAGACACCCAAAAACAGCCTCAAACTCACTGCCCTAAATCACCTCTCTAAAACTCACATCAAATCACTTTTTCAACCCATTCTAACCACGTTTTTACTAATTCTAACATCCTACTATTACCTATTTTCAATCCTATCACTTGCATGTTGCATAAAACAAAATCAAAATAAAAAAACACAAACTTTTTAACATCAAAACAACATGATCTTATCAAGATCGTCACATGCATGATCATCAAATACTTTCACCAACCCTAGTTCATAACCAAAAATCAAAACTTGTTGCATGTAAGAAATTTTGGTATCAATATGATCACCTTTTTATTTCTAAAGTGGGTCTTGTTTTAGATTTAAGAGATTCAAACTCAAAATCAAAAAAAATTGGTGTATGGTGTTGGTTTTGGCTCACGGTGGAAACAAGAAAGAAAGGGGGTGGGTGGAGTTTTTGGTTAAACAAATTTACTATGTGTTTTCTTAGTGGGAAAATTATATATAGTAGTGGTGGAGGGGCTAATCTTGCCAAATTTGCAATCTTTTGGACTAAAATGCAATTAACTAGTTTAAAGGGTAGAAAATGACTATTAGTCAATTTTGAAAACATTTACGGGACTCGGGTTTCGTAAAAATACTTTTTAAAAGTTAAAACGCACACAAAATATGATAATAATATAGTGCCGGTACGACTTAATACGCAATTAAAAACAAAAACGTCAAAAATATAAACATCGAAACAACAAAAAATAAAACGTAAAATTTCGGGCATCCGTCGATATCGCAATCACTAAGAGTCCTCGCAACTAGTAAAAATGTAAAAATAAAACTTCCAACATTGGTTTTAGATTAAGCCACCAAACGTCATAGCATTCAAGCTCATCAAAAATTTCAAAAATATTCATAATATAGGATTAAATAATGACCTCGGATTCGGGTTATCACATCCTCCCCTCTTAAAAGAGAGCGACGTCCCGGCGCTTGGCCCCTCTTATACTCACATTCTGTACTTTTAGAACAAAAGAGAACTCTTTTCCTTAAAGAAATCCTCATGCTTCCTTCGCGAATTAAGGTCCACTCCTGGAATTATTGTATCTTCACAATAGAAATCTTACTATGCTTCAACCTTCTAAGAACTCCTAACAGTTTCCTATATGAAGTGCAACTTATCTTCAAGTTGAATTCTCTCCTTGTTTTTTTTACAAAAACGAATTTCACCCTTCATAACAACACCTTAAGTATAACCACGTCCCCAATTTCAAACTCCATCGATTTCCTTCGATTGTCAACATATCTCTTCTGACAATTCTTTGCTGCTAACAGACGATCCTTAATCTTTACAATCTTATCAGTAATCACCAAAATCATTTCTAGTTCAGTTATTTATTTCTCCCTACATTATTTCAATACACAGTAAACCTAACTTACGTCCATAAAGAACTCCAAACAGTACAGCCTTATTAGCAGCATGATAACCATTGTTGTATAAGAATTCCAACAATTCCTAAGTCAATCACACACGCACAAGTATATCGTCCAATGTTTAAATCGTCCTTTCACTCCGTCCATTAGTCTCTGTAATATACGCAGTACTCAACTCAACTTTCACCTTTACCCAAACCAGAATGCATCGGATATTTGACTTGTGAGATTCCTTCATCACTAGATCTCGCACTTCCCACACCATATTTCTCAGATGGTCATAACGATAACTTAATCCAATTCTCCAAAATACGTCATTTCAATCGATCTTACTACAAAATATTTTCCATAAGTTTGACAAAATGATGAAACCACTTTCCTTGACATTCTTCTCCATCAAACAATTATCTTTAGCTTTCAATACCCTTTCTATCTAGTCCACACTTTTTGTCATTACTAAAGCTCAAACCTTAAAGGCTTTTCCCTTTTTCTTCCTAATAAGTGCATCAACTACCATATTCGCCTTTCCCAGATGGTAGCGAATCTCGTAGTCATAATCACTTACGGTCATAATCACCAACATACTAAAGTACTCGAAATTGATAACTGGTGATTTTCTATTCATCTCCTTTGTCTTCCCAATAAATTGAATATGAGACAACTCTTATGATCCTTGATTACTACACACTTGATTCCATACAAGTAATATTTCCATAATCTCAAGGCAAATACCACAACTCTATAACCCTTATGAAACGCATCACAACAAACTATAAATTCTTCAGATCCTTACGACAACGACAACATCGGTGCAGAACACAGTGTTCATAATATAGCTTCCTCATCTGATAAGGATCAGATCTCGAAACTTATAAATTTAGATGTATAAGTGGGACTCACACATCTAATTCTTCTTAGTCAGCTTAATCAATGGTTTAACAATCAGTGAAAACCTTTCGGTAAACCTCCGATAGTTCTCAGCTTAGAACAAGGAATTAACAGATTTCCGTCGGTGTCGTTGGTACCGACCAATCCTTAATCTCTTCAATCTTGGCAAGATTATCACGAATACCTTTGTTGTCAATCACATGCCCCAGAAAATGCACTGATTTCAACCAACACTCACACATAGAGAATTTTTGCATACAACTTCTCTTTCTCCAACCGTTCCAAAATTGTTCTCAAATACTTCTTATGCTCCTCCTTTCCTCTTGGAATAAAAGAGAATATCGTCAATAGATACAATGAATAACTGTCCCAGGTACATCTTATACACACGATTCACCAAGTCCATGAATACGGCATACGCATTCGTCAATCCAAAAAGCATCACTCGAAACCTAAAATACTCACATCAAGTACGAAAAGCAGTTATAGGAGTATCTTCTTACCTAACTCTCAGTTAATGATAACCAAACCTCAAAGCGATCTTCGAGTACACACTAGATCCTTACAATTGGTCAAATAAGTTAATACGCCTAGGATTGATGACTTATTTCTTAAGCTCACAATAGTCGATACACATCCGAAATGATCCATCCTTCTTGACAAACAACATAGGCAATCACCATGGCGACGAAACTTAGTCTAATACATCCCTTATCCATCAATTCTCACAATTGATCGGATGACTCCTTTACTCTATCGATGCCAAACTATAAGGCGTACAAATATTACTCAACGAAACGTATGAGCACTACATAACGAAATGCAGGAGCACTGCACCTGTTGCTTCTAACGCTCAATCGACACGAAATCCTGTTAACGAGACAGAAGTAAACTCAACAAAACTTCAGGAAAAACTTCAGAATACTCTTGAATCATTAGCACATCTCCCAACCTCTTCTCAAATACACCATCACTAGTTACATGAGCTAGAAATACACCACATCCCTCTTACATGTACTACCTCATCTCCAAACAAGACACACTTCTCAAACCTAAAGTTCACTCATTACCTTTCACATTCAACACTCAGCTTCTCAACAATATCTAAACCAATAGTTATCAATTTATAGTGAGAGTTGGTTCAATCTCAAACATCAGCACCACGCACAACTAACCAATCCATACCAATAATCTAAATCTAAAGATCCCAACTCTATGAGCATCAAGTTGATATTAAACACCTAATTCTTTTATTCATGGAACACTCTCTTAGTATAGAAATAATACTAACAACCTTCCCATCGGTTAACTCCACATCATAACTAGTTTTCAATCTTACTAATTCTCTATTCATAAAACAACTGAATCTTTACTTTTCTAAAGCTTCTATCTGATCTAAAATCAAACAACACACTAACATAAAGAACGTAAAAATTGGTATGTTCTCACCTGACGCTCGAGACTTGTCAACATCTCCCATAACGTAAGCTGGAGCGGCAGCATTTCCACCTTGTCGATTCCCTTTCCTTGGACAATTCCCTTGCTTGTGTCCTTTCACACCACATCGAAAACAAATCACAACTCCAGGGGTACTAATTCTAGTAACTACTCCCCTTGTCCTACACCTAGCAGTTTTATGACCAGGTTGTCCACACTTACGACAAGCAGGAGGACAATTACCCACATGGTATAAAGTGCAACAAACACACTTAGGATTTATCTTGTTACCTCCAGTCACAGTGGTAGCACGAATCCTATCATTCTTTCCACAGTTTAAATATTGGCTTCGGTTCTGTATTTCGTTATTGTTATTACGGTAATCCTCACGATTCTGATCTTGATTCTGGTTGGACTGAGCAGATACCCACTTTCTCTTATTGCTTTCTGTAATGTTATCTTTCTTATCTTTCACTTTCACGTCCATTAAGGCATGCGCCATCTGAACAGCTTCATCGAAAGATTTAGGTCTTGAAGAAGTAGTCTCACCCTTGATGTTACAAGACAACCCTTTAATGTACTGCTTCATCTTCTTGCGATCATTTGCAAAAGCATCAGGACATAACAAACACAGCTCAGAAAACCTCCTAGTATAAGCAGTAATATTATCGTTTCTTAACACTAAGTGCCTTAATTCGTCTACCAACTGTAGTTCCTCCACGAGACAAAACTTAGCAGTCAATAATCCTTTAGTCACGGTCCATGTCCTACCATTAGCCACAACCAATCCTACAGTAGCCACTTGGCTATTCCACCAACTTAGTGCATCATCTTGAAATGTAGCAGCGGCAAATTTCACCTTATTAGCTTCAGAACACCCACTAATCTCAAAGGTACTTTCTATCTTCTCAATCCATCTACGTAATTACAAAGCACCACCAGTACCACGAAATTGAGTAGGACCACATTTCATGAAACTAGTATACGTACATTCTCTTGGAACTTACAGAGCAGCAACAACACCCCCAATTGGACCAGCAACATCATCATTATTCCCAGCACCATTAACTTCAGCACCATTAACTTCAGCACCATTGACTTCAGCATTCTGATTCCTTGTAGCTCGATCAGCTTCAAGTGCCCTAGCAATAGTTCGCTCGATCATAGTTTTCATAGTAGCAATTGTTAGATTTGGCGGCATATTTCAAGAAACTTAGTCACGTGGCGATCCACTAATGACAAAAATATGCTTCCCATACTCCTTCTCTGTGATCACAAAAGAAAGAAACATGATAAGTATACACATCAAAATAAAAGAAGGATTTCTTTATCAGGACATATCATGGATACTACATGAACGAACAACACAAACTACAATGATTCATCAATCAAATCACAAAAGAGCTAATAAAGATACATCATAGATCATGAGGGTAATTCAGAATGCGTTGAGGATTTAACAAGATAGTGGCAATGTATGTCACTACAATAATTTACCGTACAAAGTTAAAAGATAATAAGTTTCATCACAATGCTACGACACAAAGTCTAAATAAATTCGATCACAGTAAGAAAATAAAATACAAAGAAATCCAACATACGATTAGTTCCTTAGACACCGACTCCTCATCCTCCTTAACATTGCTGTCAGCTTCATCATACTCGTCCGTCTCCATTTCGTACCTCAAAGTCGAATTCATGACATAATGGCAGCTCATTCCCAAAGTTCAAATACTCATACCTACACGGCGAATTACTCACAAAACAAGTCTCAGTACAACTTTCATTCTTCCTAAACTTCCAACCTTGACTAAGAATTGATCTCACATGAGACTCCCATTCACTCATCCTCTCAAACCTTTCCTGCTCCTCTTTAAACCTTTCAATTCAAGCACTCAAATTCATCACCATCGACCAAAGACTAGCAATCTCGTCCATCTTCCGAGCCCTAACAAACTCCAATCTTCACATACCAGATACAACCTTTGAAACAACTTTTCATTCACATCAAACCTCCTAATCACACGAGTTTCAACCACATATCTTTAACACCCCCAAATTTACTCGCAGCGGAAACCAACCATTTGGGTGTTAAGAAATAGCACAATCGCAAAAGAATATAAAGAACGACTCTAAAAGAGATGTTTTTAGATAAAAGGTTCCATTCATAAAGATCAGAGTACTGGTCCCACAAACCGTTACCAACATTTCATACACAAGTCTTTTAAAAGTACACAAACATTTTAAAAGTAAAAGATAACTAAATGGAACGAAAACATGTTTTCTAAAACATTAGCGCTTGCCCCCTCGTCCATTCCAAACCTCCAGCATTCATCTTTAATTACCTGAGATAAACATGCTAAAAGGTCAGCTAAAAAGCCGAGTGAATTTATAGAGTTTATAAGAATAATAAGTGAACACAAGAATTTTTAATCATCTCAAACTTATCACACAGACAAGTCATATATATAGATAAATGCATTAAGCTCACGCCACTGAACGTTAACCAACATGTCAAACCGAGTCACTTACAGCGCCCCTACTAACAGGTAATATTTTCATATACCAACGACCTCTTATACATAATATCCCTCTCAGGTGTTCACAAGGATACAAACCCTAGGATAAGGCTGTCAAACCAAATAGATCTATCATATGTATTAGCATTTACCCCTTCGAGTAATTAACAGTGCATGAAATTCAGGGACTTCATAAGACAATGGTACTTATGCATTTATCATCTCATTCGGGTCCAACATACCGAAAACAACTTGTGTTCATTTTTTAAAACAACATGTATCCCCCTCGCGGGTTTAATAAAACATTTAAAATAATAAAAGCGAGGCTATAAACTCACCTTAGCGATAGTGATATCAATCGATGATAGCAATAAAGATGCTAATGACAAGAGAAACGATGAAATAGAATAAGACGAAAAACCGCGAGCATCTGACAGCGATTTAAAATAAAGATGGCGTGTCTTAGAAATATACACGATAACGTGCAAAAATTGAAATGAGTCTTATAATCACTATTACCTTGTAACATTGAAAATCTATAATATTTAGGACTAGATTTGAAGGA
Organism: Glebionis coronaria; assembly: GCA_025667525.1. NCBI lineage: Eukaryota > Viridiplantae > Streptophyta > Magnoliopsida > Asterales > Asteraceae > Glebionis > Glebionis coronaria. The sequence continues at coordinate 180,762,151 of CM046874.1, forward strand.
CATAAAATAAAAGGGACCAGAATTGTAACATTGAAAATCTATAATATTTATGTGTACATAGCTTTATAGATCAAGGACCAAATATGTCAAACTCTATTTTATATGCATGAAACTATAAGAGTTTTTGTTACGTGAAGAATTGCATCTTTTTCTTATCATTCATTCGTAAATTTTATGTCACGGTCCTTTTATTCCTAGTATTAATCTTGTGTATTACATAGTATAGCAGATCGTAAGTTTGAACGAGGTCGAGTGATACCTTATATCCGCATAACAAGTGATTCGGAGTCGTGATTTTGAAAGGACTAGGTATCGATTTAAGGTATGATTTCGAAACATGTTATAGGTACTTGGGTTGTGTTATATCAGTTAAAAAGTGTTTGTCAAGTTGTTAATAAAAATTGAAGGGTTTTGTTGGTTTATAAACGAGTTTCTAAAATTACCAGATAAGTGGTTTTGTGCAGATTTTTCTGGGACAGTTTTGGACGTGTCGTTTAGATGAGCTATCATGCCGACTAATGGATCAAAATTTTGGATTATAGAGACTCCTAGGTGTTGTTTAACATACTAGAAAATTAGATTAAGTTGTTAAGAAGAATAAAAAGATAACGAGGCTTAAAGTAGGCTTGTTAGGCTACTTCCTCGGTTTTTATTTGTTTAAAATGAACTCGATATGGTTTTGACGTATATGAATGATTATCACAAACATAAATAAGGTAATAAGGAGTAGTAAAAAGGAATAAGATGATGCTTACGAAAATAGAGACGAAACGGAAATTACTGAAATGGATCGAGACAATGCGAAATAAACACGATAGATTCTATTGTAACTAGAACTTGATCAAGGCATACTTCTCCTTCCCTTAGCTTAAACTTTGCATGAACCTTTGCTTAGAAATCTCGTACTGCTACTGTATGCCATATGAGAGAGATGTTGAGAATTTAAAGTATGTGTTGTGTTGTTGCCAATGAAGGGTAAATAGATCGTATGTCTTATTTATCCATAGAATATTACAACTTGGTGACCAAGCGTTGTGAAAAGATGTGGCGTGTTTTCATAAAATGAATAGGTTAAGGGGAATGACGAGGCTTATAAGCCTTGGAGGTTAAGTTTTTGACAAAGAGGTAAGGATGGATTGACATGATTGTGAGATGAAATAAGTGTCGGTATTAGGACTTGTGGGTTTCTGGCATATGAATTCACATGGGATATTAACATAGTATATAGTATATAAGTGTGGTACATATAAGAAGAAGTAAAATATTTTGTTTTGAGGTAAGAAATAATTCTTGTAACCTTGCGTATGGTCAGCTAAACGAGAAGGGAACTACAGTAATAGTTTTGTTTCATGAATTTTCGAATATAAGCGGGTATTATTGAGGGCCAATATTTTAAAAGTTACACGAATTTAAAAGATACACGTAACACACGAAAAATAAACGCTCAACATAAAATAAAAACATCGAAATTCGGAGATCATTTTTATTTTAATAAATAAATGACTTAAAATAAAGTAACATGTCTAATGAACGAATGACATGTAAAGGCTTAAGGTAAATTACGAAAAATAATTTTTAAAATAAAATAAAATAAAAATTAAACGATAACAATAGAAAATATTAAATATCGAAACCATCGATAATAAAATATAAAATTTGGGCATCCGTCGGTATCGCGATCACTAGCAGATAAATTCCATTCGTAAGATTCGCGAAAGTTATAGTTTAACGATTCTTATTTAAAATCAACAAAAACCATAAATCAATTCAATAAAAATATGAATTAAATTATATATTAGAGTAAAATGTGACCTTATTTTTGCGGGTTTTACATCGTCACCCCTTAGGGAAGCACCGTCCCGGGGCTTACTTCTCCTTATGTCCGTCTACGAATAGATGCGGATACTTGCTCTTGAAGTAATCCTCACGTTCCCATGTGTACTCGGGTCCACGTCGGGAATTCCATCGCACTTTAACTATCGGAATCCGACTTTGCTTAATCCGTTTCACCTCTCGATCCATGATCTCCATCGGTTCTTCAATGAAATGCAGTTTGTCGTCTAACTGAACCTCCTCAAGTGGAATTATTAAATTCTCGTCCGCCAAACACCTCTTAAGATTAGAAACGTGAAATGTGTTGTGAATAGCACTTAACTTGTCTGGCAAATCCAACTTATATGCCACGGGATCAACTCGATCAATAGTCTTGAATGGACCAATATAGTGTGGACTAAGCTTTCCTCGTTTGCTAAACCGGATTACTCCTTTCCAAGGTGATACTTTTAACATAACCATATCGCCAATATCAAACTCCAATGGTGTTCGTCTCTTATCCGCCTAGCTCTTCTACCTACTACGGGCAGTCAATAAACGATTCTTGATTTGCACGATCTTCTCGGTCATCTCTCTAATCAATTCAGGACCCGTCAATTGACTTTCACCAACCTCACACCAACCAACTGGTGATCTACACTTTCTCCCGTAGAGTGCTTCAAAAGGCGCCGCCTTGATACTCGCGTGATAACTATTGTTGTATGAGAACTCCACCAATGGTAAGTGTCGATCCCAACTACCTCCAAAATCTATTACACACGCTCGTAACATATCCTCCAAAGTCTGAATAGTCCTTTCACTTTGACCGTCCGTTTCCGGATGATACGCAGTGCTCATATCCAACTGAGTCCCCAAAGATCACTGAAGCAATTTCCAAAACTCAGATGTAAACCGACTATCTCGATCTGAAATAATTGACAAAGGAACTCCATGTCTACAAACAACTTCCTTCAAATACAACCGAGTAAGTTTGTCTAAATCGTCGGTTTTCTTTATCGGTAAGAAATGAGCCGACTTAGTCAACCGATCAACAATCACCCAAATCGTATCATAACCACTAGAAGTTCTCGGAAGTCCCGAAACAAAGTCCATAGTGATCTTCTCCTATTTCCATTCTAGAATTTCAGGTTGTTGTAGTAAACCAGAAGGTCTCTTATGCTCAAATTTCACCTTAGCACACGTTAAGCATTTACTAACATAAGTGGCTATGTTAGCCTTTATATTCGGCCACCAGTAGCATTTCTTCAAGTCTTGGTACATTTTATCCGATCCTGGGAGAATCGAATATTTAAACTTATGAGATTCGTGCATAATTAAATCTCTCAGTCCTCCATACACCGGTAACCATACACGATTCTCAAAATACCGAATTCCATCATCACGAATCTTGAATATGGGTGTCATCCTTGTTCCCAAGTCTTCATCTCTCACATTCTCCTCTTTCATTGCTTTTGTTTGAGCTTTAAGTATTCGATTAGATAAATCGGAATAAGTTGTCATGGCTAAAGCTCTAACCCTTTTCGTCATTTCTCTTTCTTTCCTACTAAGAGCATCGACAACTACATTCGCCTTGCCGGGATGATAACGGATTTCACAGTCGTAGTCACTCAAGAGTTCAACCCAGCGACGTTGTCTCATATTAAGCTCCTTTTGTTCCAGGATATGTTGTAGGCTCTTATGATCCCTATATACTACACATTTTGTACCATACAGATAATGTCTCCAGAGTCTAAGTGCAAAGACAACAGCACCGAGTTCTAAGTCATGCGTCGTGTAGTTCTCTTCATGCTTCCTTAGTTTCCTTGAAGCATAAGCGATGAATTTCTCCCGCTGCATCAGTACAACTCCATAACCTTTACGTGATGCGTCACAATATACTACAAAGTCTTCAGCCCCCTCAGGCAATGCCAAAATAGGTGCGGAACACAACTTTTTGTTTTAGAATTTTGAACACTTCCTCTTCTTCCTTTCCCCATTCATATGTCTTGCTCTTTTGGGTCAGTTTGGTAAGTGGTTTAGAAATCAAAGAGAACCCCTCTATGAATCTTCGGTAATACCCAGCTAAACCCCGAAATTACCTTACTTCGGTCGGTGTTGTTGGGGCAGGCCAATCTCGAATAGCCTCAATCTTTGATGGATCAACATGAACACCATTACTGTCGATTACATGACCAAGAAACTATACAGATTCTAGCCAGAAAGCACATTTCAAAATTTTTGCATATAATTGTTCTTTCTTAAGCAACTCCAAAATAATCTTCAGATGCTCTCCATGCTCTTCCTTACTCTTGGAATAGACAAGTATATCATCAATAAATACAATCATGAACTTATCAAGGTATGGCTTGCACACTCGATTCATTAAGTCCATAAAAATTGCGTGTGCATTAGTTAGACCAAAGGGCATCACTTAGAACTCGAGATGACCATACCGAGTCCTAAATGTAGTAATTGGTATATCTTCCTCCCTAATGCGAAGTCGATGATAACCCGATCGTAGATTGATCTTTGAGTACACATTCAAACCTTAAAGTTGATCAAATAGATCGTCAATCCTCGGAAGCGGATATCGGTTCTTGACCGTCAACTTGTTCAGTTCGCGGTAATCTATGGAACGATCCGTCCTTCTTCTTCACAAAAAATTCTGGAGCTCCCCAAGGCAATGAACTCGGACAAATAAATCCCTTCTCCGATAATTCCTTAAATTGATCAGCCAACTCCTTCATTTCTAATGGCGCTAGACAATAAGGTGCACGTGCGACAGGTGCAGCTCCAGGCACAAGTTCAATATTAAATTCGACTTGTCGAGGTGGTGGAAGTCCTGGCAAATCGTCAAGAAACACCTCTGGATAGTCACATATCACCGACGCATCTTCTAAACGCTTCTCCCTAGGTTCTGCCCCACTCACATGGGCTAAGAACAATTGGCATCCTCTTTCCATGTACTTTCTCACCTTTATACAAGAGATCACCTTAAAGTGAGACGTACCACTATCTCCCTTTACTACCAACGTTTTACCCTTAACAGGTACATGCACTACTTTCTTTCCACAAACAATGGTAGCATCATGCTTAACTAGCCAATCCATCCCAATAATCACGTCAAAAGTACCGAGCTCAATAGGCATAAGATCAATTTTGAATAAGTGATTCACTATGTTCAAAGTACAATCCCTTAGAATAGAACTAGTACTAGTTATCCTACCATCATCCAATTCAACCTCGTACTTTGTATCTAATTCATCCGGTTTAGTATCGAACAAAAGACTAAAGCTTATGTTGATAAAGCTCTAATCCGATCCAGAATCAAATAGTACTCTAGCATATCGGTTATTAAGTAAAAACGTACCCGTCATGACGTTGGGTCCATCGTTCTGCTCAGCACCTCCAACAGCATACACTTTTCCTGCAACATTTCTTTCTTGATTGTTCTTCTTTGGGCAGTTCCATCTCACATGGCCTTTCTCTCCACAATCATAACAAGTTATAACACGTTGAGTGTTTGCACCAGTGGCAACACTTCCGCACCAACAATCTTTAGCCTTGTGGCCAGGCTTTCCACACTTGTTGCATTTCGATGGACAGTTTCCAAAGTGTCGAATCCCACAATTATTACAATTAGGAGCATTGCCACCTTGATCACCTCTTGCTTTTTTTTTTGTTGGTCATGGCTCTTGCATTCCCTTGCCTCTGATTGTTGTACTGATTATGGCGGTTGTTACCTTGGTTGTTTCCCATGTTGTTGTTTCTGTAGTTACCACTACTACCACCTTGGTTATTGTTCTCCCATTTTCTCTTATTGCTTTCTGCAACTCTTTCAGCCTTGGCAGTCAACTTCTGCTCCATCAAAGTATGTGCCGTTCGAACAGCTTCATTCAACACAGTTGGCCTTGAGGATGTGGTTTCCCCTTTGATGTTCTCTGGCAGACCCCTCAGATACGCATCAGTTTTCTTTTTCTCAGTCCGAACTGTTTCAGGACACAAGAGAATCAACTCATTAAACCTTTGAGTGTAAGCAGCAATGTTGCAGTCCTTCACCCTCAAATTCCACAGGTCCACTTCCATTTTCTGAATTTCCTCAGCAGGACAAAACTCCTCAGTCATCATAGTTCTCAATTGTGTCCACGACCTCCCATGTGCCACTTGTAGTCCTAAGGTAGCTACTTGAGCATTCCACCAAGTTAAAGCTGGACCTTGAAGTGTAGCAGTAGCAAACTTCACCTTGTTTCTTTCAACACAGTCACTGATACTAAACACAATTTCCGTCTTTTCAAACCAACGAGTCAATCTCACTGCTCCTTCAGTACCATGGAAGTTAATCGACCCACATTTCTTGAAACTAGAGAAAGTACATTCTCTAACAGGTGGTACACCAATTGGACTAACATTTTCTCTTGCTCCACCAGCTCCACCGGCTTGGTTCCTTGCAGCATGATCTTCTACAAGAGCTGCAGCAACAATTCTGTCCACCTCAGCCTGACTCATCCTACGCGGTGGCATGATTCTGTCACAACACAAAGAAAAACTCATGAGTGTTCATATATATGGTCATAACATGTACAAACTTTGGATCACAACATGAATGAATCAATAGGTCATACAAAAATCACCACACAAAAGTAATTACTATTCTGTGGGTCACGTGGGGATCCACGTGGCTCATATGCGTGTTAGTCACTAGCATCGTCCTCTTCATCATCAATAGCCGTGAGGAGGTAGATTTGTCAATTTGCATATTATAGCAAATCCCGTAAAATAAAATTTATAAGGTCATTATATAGTTTCAAAAACTATGAAAAATACGAATGGATGCATTTACATCAAAATATCGTTCAAAGTTTATATATATAATTTATATCTCTATATATCTCAAAAATCTCGAATATCTCAAAGTATCTCAAAGTATTTATTATTAAAATACTTAACAATAATGCTTCTTAGATATGTATTAACAATAACATAAAATTTACCTGAAGGCTTGGACTAGGAACACGAGAAGACTTAGCGCACAAAACACGGTTATAGTTTAGGTTTTTGAAAATGAAAGACCTAGTTCTCTATAACCTTAAGCTCTAATACCAATCTTTAACACCCCCAAATTTACTCGCAGCGGAAACCAACCATTGGGGTGTTAAGAAATAGCACAATCGCAAAAGAATATAAAGAACGACTCTAAAAGAGACGTTTTTAGATAAAAGGTTCCATTAATAAAGATCAGAGTACTGGTCCCACAATCCGTTACCAACATTTCATACACAAGTCTTTTAAAAGTACACAAACATTTTAAAAGTAAAAGATAACTGAATGGAATGAAAACATATTTTCCAAAACATTAGCGCTTGCCTCCTCGTCCATTCCAAACCTCCAACATTCATCTTTAATTACCTGAGATAAACATGCTAAAAAGTCAGCTAAAAAGCCGAGTGAATTTATAGAGTTTATAAGAATAATAAGTGAACACAAGAATTTTTAATCATCTCAAACTTATCACACAGACAAGTCATGTATATAGATAAATGCATTAAGCTCACGCCACTGAACGTTAACCAACATGTCAAACTGAGTCACTTACGGCGCCCCTACTAACAGGTAATATTGTCATATACTAATGACATCTTATACATAATACCCCTCTCAGGTGTTAACAAGGATACAAACCCTAGGATAAGGCTATCAAACCAAATAGATCTATCATATGTATTAGCGTTTACCCCTTCGAGTAATTAACAGTGCATGAAATTCAGGGACTTCATAAGACAATGATACTTATGCATTTATCATCTCATTTGGGTCCAGCATACCGAAAACAACTTGTGTTCATTTTTTAAAACAACATGTATCCCCCTCGCGGGTTTAATAAAATATTTAAAATAATAAAAGCGAGACTATAAACTCACCTTAGCGATAGTGATATCAATCGACGATAGCAATAAAGATGCTAATGACAAGAGAAACGATGAAATAGAATAAGACGAGAAACCGCGAGCATCTGACAGCGATCTAAAATAAAGATGGCGTGTCTTAGAAATATACACGATAACGTGCAAAAATTGAAATGAGTCTTATAATCACTATTACCTTGTAACATTGAAAATCTATAATATTTAGGACTAGATTTGAAGGACATAAAATAAAAGGGACCAGAATTGTAACATTGAAAATCTATAATATTTATGTGTACATAGCTTTATAGATCAGGGACCAAATATGTCAAACTCTATTTTATATGCATGAAACTATAAGAGTTTTTGTTACGTGAAGAATTGCATCTTTTTCTTATCATTCATTCGTAAATTTTATGTCACGGTCCTTTTATTCCTAGTATTAAATTTGTGTATTACATAGTATAGCAGATCGTAAGTTTGAACGAGGTCGAGTGATACCTTCTATCCGCATAACAAGTGATTCGGAGTCGTGATTTTGAAAGGACTAGGTATCGAATTAAGGTATGATTTAGAAACATGTTATAGGTACTTGGGTTGTGTTATATCAGTTAAAAAGTGTTTGTCAAGTTGTTAATAAAAATTGAAGGTTTTTGTTGGTTTATAAACGAGTTTCTAAAATTAGCAGATAAGTGGTTTTGTGCAGATTTTTCTGTGACAGTTTTGGACGTGTCGTTTAGATCAGCTATCATGCCGACTAATGGCTGAAACTTTTGGATTATAGAGACTCCTAGGTGTTGTTTAACATACTAGAAAATCAGATTAAATTGTTTAGAAGAATAAGAAGATAACGAGGCTTAAAGTAGGCTTGTTAGGCTACTTCCTCGGTTTTTATTTGTTTAAAATGAACTCGATATGGTTTCGACGTATATGAATGATTATCACAAACAAAAATAAGGTAATAAGGAGTATTAAAAAGGAACAAGATGATGCTTACGAAAATAGAGACGAAACGGAAATTGCTGAAATAGATCGGGACAATGCGAAATAAACACGATAGATTCTATTGTAACTAGAACTTGATCAAGGCATACTTCTCCTTCCCTTGGCTTAAACTTTGCATGAACCTTTGGTTAATACTCTCGTACTGCTACTAGTATGCCATATGAGAGAGATGTTGAGAATTTAAAGTATGTGTTGTGTTGTTGCGAATGAAGGGTAAATAGATCGTATGTCTTATTTATCCATAGAATATTACAACTTGGTGACCAAGCGTTGTGAAGAGATGTGGCGTGTTTTCATAAAATGAATAGGTTAAGGGGAATGACGAGGCTTGTAAGCCTTGGAGGTTAAGTTTTTGACAAAGAGGTAAGGATGGATTGACATGATTGTGAGATGAAATAAGTGTCGGTATTAGGACTTGTGGGTTTCTAGCATATGAATTCACATGGGATATTAACATAGTATATAGTATATGTGTGGTACATATAAGAAGAAGTAAAATATTTTGTTTTGAGGTAAGAAATAATTCTTGTAACCTTGCGTATGGTCGGCTAAACGAGAAGGGAACTACAGTAATAGTTTTGTTTCATGAATTTTCGAATATAAGCGGGTATTATTGAGGCCCAATATTGTAAAAGTTACACAAATTTAAAAGATACACGTAAAACACGGAAAATAAACACTCAATATAAAATAAAAACATCGACATTCGGAGATCATTTTTATTTTAATAAATAAATGACTTAAAATAAATTAACATGTCGAATGAACGAATGACACGTAAAGGCTTAAGGTAAATTACGAAAAATAATTTTTAAAATAAAATAAAATAAAAATTAAACGATAACAATAGAAAGTATTAAATATCGAAACCATCGATAATAAAATATAAAATTTGGGCATCCGTCAGTATCGCGATCACTAGCAGATAAATTCCATTCCTAAGATTCGCGAAAGTTATAGTTTAACGATTCTTATTTAAAATCAACTAAAACCATAAATCAATTCAATAAAAAATTGAATTAAATTATATATTAGAGTAAAATATGACCTTATTTTTGCGGGTTTTACAATATCTATCATACATCAACCGATAAAACTTCCTCATATCCGATACAAGTCGCAAGAAATCAGTTGTAAAATCGTTCATTATCTGGTCTACTGTCCTAGACCCTCGGCGGTATATAAGGTCATTATACAAAATTATATACATATGTATTGCATAAATAAAATTACGATAACAAGTACTTGGCGTACTTCTAACAACATCAATACATCATCATAGTAGTTACTTAATAAATACTCGGGAAATCATTTCAGTTTAAAAGGATACATCTAAATATTTAACAATACAAAACAAATAATCTTACCGGAGCCTTGCGGAGAAGTTGCGTGCTTTTATAAAACATTTTCAATACCAAAGTTATAGTTTAGGACATTTTGCAAAATCGACCTAGTTCTTTATAACTTAAAGCTCTGATACCAATCTTTAACACCCCTAAAATACATTGCGCAGCGGGAATACACATTTGGGTGCTAAACTCAAACATCATTATACAACACACTTTGAACGATCTCAAAATGAGACATTTGAAATATAAAAGGAAATAATTTAACCATTGTGTAAAACCGTCGATCCCATTTAAAACAAAAGTTTAACAATCAGAGCAGCGTTTCGTTCCCCCAAAGATCTCAACCAATCAAAAAACATTTTTACCAAAATACATAACCAAACATAATTAGTTTTATAACAAAAGGGAAAGAAATCAGTTTTAGACTCAATCACCACAAAAGCAATCCGCAACCTTCTCTAGCAAGCTCCGCCATCAATCAACTTCAATCACCTGAAATACATGCTTAAAATCATCACACAACGGTTGAACGAGTCTATAGGTTTACCAAATCATCATTTGAACACAAGAGAAAAATCAATCATAAGCATTTAATAGAATTGCTACGTATACAATCTATTTTTCAGGTATTTCATCTTATAGCAAAACCTATACAATTGTGTTTAAGCTCATGACACCGACCCGTTATAACCAATCATCCGCCAAAAGGCCGGCATGATAAAAAGTGAAACCATTGCCCCTCTTAAGGTAATCGTTGTAAACTTTAACTTTTCTCTTATTCAAGTTATCCGTCTGAGCAGTTGTATTATCAATTGTTTAAGCGGCTATTTCCAACCCACACAAGGGCAAGACAATAGTTAACGGTTCATGAATTTAAGGCCTTCCACAACTAGGTACTTAACACAATTCAGGCAACATCCGGGTCCAAAGGCAACATATACGGGTCCAAACAATTATTCATGACTTGTGTTCCATTTATTTTCAAATAGCATGTATCCCCCTCGCGGGTGTAAAAACATTTATCTAGCATAAAAAGCGAGGCTATAGACTCACCTTGAGTAATAGAAGTAGCAAGACAATCTTCGACGATAGTTGATGCCCGTTAAACACGAAAACCACAACCTACCAAATAAGGCGCGTTCGTTAATAAATAGACTCAAGTATAATCCATACTTAATAACACAAAATTCAAAATTACAAAACCATGACAAACCCAAAAGAACAACAATGCAAGTGATACTACTATATCCTTCTACATGTTTAGTTTCTTAAACTACATTATCGATAAAAATCTACCGGCACATACCAAGTGTACAAGCTTATTTACCTTACCTAGACACCTTCAATCCTTATGAAACTTTTTGTATAACTCAATCACATCGTATAGAAATCCCTCAAAAAATTTCATCAAAAGGTTTGACCTCTAAGACCTTCTGCCCGACACATCTTTGAATTACAAAAACCGGACAGTTTTACGCCTTCGACTCATAAAACCATTTTGACCTCTCTAAACAACTCCGTTTACAAAACCGACACTTGAGTTTGAAAAGATACTCACAACCCTAGGTTTAGAACTTAATAACAGCCCTTGAACATTTCTAAAAACTCATTTTATAGTCCCCGGGATTCGATCCAAATATCGACAACAACTTCGGATTGTGTCGATACTCATCTCCCGGTACACAAATAATCAAACTAGCATAACTTCTTCCTCATTTTGAGTTACATTCTCTAATTTAAATCAAAACGAAGCTAATGAAAATCTCTATGACACTATCTCATTAGTATAACAATAAATCAAACTTAACACACCCAAAAACAGCCTCAAACTCACTGCCTTAAATCACATCTCTAAAACTCACATCAAATCACTTTTCAACTCATTTTAACCATTTTTCTACTAATTCTATTTTTCTACTAATTCTAACATCCTAATATTACCAATTTTCAATCCTATCACTTGTATGCTACATAAAACAAAATCAAAATAAAAAAACTCAATCTTTTTAACATCAAAACAACATGATCTTATCAAGATCATCAAATGCATGATCATTAAATACTTTCACCAACCCTAGTTCATAACTAAAAATCAAAACTTGTTGCATGTAAGAAATTTTGGTATCAATATGATCATCTTTTGATTTCTAAAGTGGGTCTTGTTTTAGAGTTAGGAGACTCAAACTCAAAATCAAGAAAATTTGGTGTATGGTGTCGGTTTTGGCTCACGGTGAAAACAAGAAAGAAAGGTGGTGGGTGGGGTTTTTGGTTAAACAAATTTACTATGTGTTTTTTTAGTGGGAAAATTATATATAGTAGTGGTGGAGGAGCTAATCTTGCCAAATTTTCAATCTTTTGGACTAAAATGCAATTAACTAGTTTAAAGGATAGAAAGTGATTATTAGTCAATTTTGAAAATATTTACAGGACTCGGGTTTCGTAAAAATACTCTTCGAAAGTTAAAACGCACACAAAATATGATAATAATATAGTCCCGGTACGACTTAATACGCATTTAAAAATGAAAACGTCAAAAATATAAACATCGAAACAACAAATAATAAAACATAAAGTTTCAGGCATCCGTCGATATAACAATCACTAATAGTCCTCGCAACTAGTAAAAAGGTAAAAATAAGACTTCCAACATTGGTTTTAGATTAAACCACCAAACGTCATATCATTCAAGCTCATCAAAAATTTCAAAAACATTCGTAATATAGGATTAAATAATGACCTCGGGTTCAGGTTATCACAGGGAACTGCCTTCATTCCCTTTGCATATCTATCATTTTCAAGAACACCCTCATTATCACTACCAGAACTATCAAAACTACCATTTGAAAGATCTTTACCAGTTAAAACTTGCCAAGTTTTTTCATCCACATATCCCAAACTAGTTTTGTCATAATAACTCATTTGAGAATTTAACATCTTTCCTATACCCTTTGAAGAGTTTTGCCAATTTTTAATAGTTTCTTTTTCATTAGATAATGTAATCTTTAAATCCTTATTTTATGTTGAAACTCTTAAAAGTTATCTTTCAAAGGCTTGTATTTATGTTCCCTTCTCTTTTAGGCTAAGAGACATAACTCTTATTTTCCCTCATCATAGTTTTCCTGAGCCTTTTGATACAAAACTATGTTAGCTTCTAATTTATGTAAACCTTTTTCATAGGTAACTACTTCTACATTATAAGCATTCACCTTTTGATATTGTACCTCACCATCTTCCGGAGAAACTGCCATCAATCCATGCTCATCATATTCCTGATCCATGCTCATCAGTTTCCTTAACCACATCGTGCCCCCTGGGCGGGTGAACATGCTACATGAGTTTAGTGACGCTGTCCTTGCTGATGAGGTGAGCTACGTGGCATCGCAGAATGTGACACTGATGTCACGAGTGAGGAGAAGGTCTATGGAATTATCTGCACAGGTTAAGTCTTCCGAAGAGAAACTTGCTCAAGCCAGTTAGGAAAAAGCTCAAGCGCTCCAAGGTATTCAAGAAAAAATTGCGAATGAGGTAGAGAGAGGGAAGCAAGATGATGTAACCATACACATGTTGATCGAGGAGAGGGATGAACTTGTAGCCATTTTGTCAGAGGAGTATGCTCAATTAGATCAACTCAAAGCCTCCAACGCAGATGCGATAAGATCATTCGAGCAATGTAAAGATCATATGTTTTCCGCGGTTGATTCTCTAGGTGCGCAGGTGAAAGGGAGCGTAGGTGATAAGACGGACCAACTCAAACGACTCAGCGTGGAATATGATGAAGACTTATACCCGCGCCTAATGCGTGAGGTCGCGGAGAAGCGCTGGTTGGTACGCCGTGGATTGCGCTTGGCAGCCATAGTGCCCTTGAAGATCCAACCTTGCGGGCAACCTTTGCCTAGTCGGTGATAGCTGCCATCAACGAAGGTAAATCTATAGGTCTGGAGAAGGCGCATGAGGCTGGTTTATTGAAGGAGGAATTAAAGGATGTAGCTTTCTATGATCCTACCGCAAGGTCCAAGCTGACTGCTGCTATGGGGAAAATGAAAGAATCTCCTGTGCCTTCGTTTGGCATTGGTAGCGATGACCTGGAGCTTCCCGTAGAGGTTGTTATGGAAGGCCTAACCTTGGCGCGCCACAAGCTGGAGGGCGTCGATGCTCAAGCATACTTTCACTTAAAGCCTTCCAAAGAGCAGTTGATGGTACCAGTGTTTGCCCATCCGCGTGATGCGCTCAACCCCTTTCAAATTGCGAAGGAGGTTCCACTGTCAGAGGTCCTTGTGGCACATGCTATTCGTGCCTCAGCTAAGATAGTCGCACTGGGTCTAGAAGCATCTTCATCTGTCGGTGCTGCCCACCTTGTGGATACGGTCCTTGTGCTTCCATCAACCTTGCTAGAGAGGGACGCGAGGCTACTGGATTTGATGGAGAAGAATATGAAAGAGCACCGGGAATCCTCATACCGCCCTCTTGTCCTAAAGCTGAAGAAGTCCTCATCTGATTCCAATTTATTGTCAAACACTTGATGTAATATTGAAACAATTTGTTGTTTAAACTTGTAGGTGCGTGTGCTCGCACCCAGTCTGTAATAACTTAGGTGCTTTTTATGTTTATGACTAGTTTTCCCACGTTTTAAATTTTCAACGCGGTGTTGTCTATGTTATGAATTAGTGTAATTACATAAATGGTCCTTGTGGGTGAGGTAAACTCATTACATGCGGTATGCGGCTACTACCACAGGGACGGCCAGGGAAGGTTGGCCTGTTGTTAGGTGCGCACAATTGTGTCTTATTCCCAGGCCTAACATGAATATACTGGCTGTGAAAAACTTGCTACGACGTCATAAATAGCAAGGGGCCTAACAAGGATACGTGATCCGCGGTCGATGGGGTTGCATCCCTCTTACACGACGAGTCTAATTACTAGGTTAGATCCATTCCTTTTATTTCTCCTGGAAACGTTTGTGTGCGCGTACGCTAGTAGGCATGATATGATATACAAATTATATATGCAAAAGATGTTTGAGAATGCGTCGTGGAACTAGCTAGGGACCACGACTTTTTATTAATACTTTCAAGATTTTGAGTACATGATAATAAAATAAAAAGAAGATAATACATGTGTTTGAAGGTAGCACTTTTTTAGATGGCAAATATTCAAAGTCCAAGTCGCGACCTTTCATGTCGCGCAGTCACCATCTCCTAATGCTTCTGTTATCATGTAGGGCCCCTCCCACTTGGGTCCAAGCTTCCCTGTATTTTCCACGTAGCTAGCCGCGTTCACGCGGTATACAAAGTCTCCTGGTATGAAGGAAGTCTTTCGTACCCTAGCGTCGTAGTAACCCTTCATTTTAGATTTTGCCTTAGCTTCATTGATCGCTGCCAACTCTCGTCTTTCAACAATTATATCCAAGTTCAACCGTAGTTCATTGTCGTTCGTAATCATGTCGACCTCCGTTGTGCGGAGTGTTGGCAACCCTATTTCAGCTGGAATAACCGCTTACGTCCCGTACGTTAGGGCGAAGGGGGTATCTCCGGTTGCAGTTTTTATCATGGTGTGATGCGCCCATAACACGTGTGACAATTCGTCAACCCATTTCTTATTCTCCTCCCCCAGTCGCGCTTTTATGCCGTCCCCGAGGCTCTTATTCGCTCTTTCGACTAGTCCATTAGATTGTGGATGGGCTACGGATGTGAATCGCTGCTTTATGTTGTTTTTCGTACACCAGTATTTAAATGGGTTTTCCGCGAATTGTTTTCCATTATCGGAGACGATTTCCCTTGGTAGTCCAAAGTGACACACTATATTATCCCAAACGAACCTTTTCACTTGGTTTCCAGTGATTGTTGCTACCGCTTTGGCCTCAATCCATCTTGTGAAGTAGTCCATTGCAACTATTAGGAACTTAATCCCTCCGGCTGGCACATGGAAAGGTCACGTGATATCGATCCCCCACTTGTAAAATGGCCAAGGATAAGTAATAGGTGTTAATTCTTGCTGGGGTTGGCGCGACACTGGTCTGTGCACTTGGTAGTCATTGCACTTTGAAATGAGTGTCCGTGCATCTGAATGCATGGTTGGCCAGTAATATCCGTTGCGGAGCGCTTTCGCCACCACTGACCTAGGTCCTGCGTGCATGCCGTAGGATCCCTCGTGTATCTCGCTGATGACATATTGCGCGTGCTGCGGTCCTACACATCGCAACCATGGTTGGAGGAACGATCGCTTATAAAGGACCCTATCCCTAACCTCAAACTGTCTCGAGCATCTGCGTATCCGTCGCGCCTCGGTTTCGTCTGGTGGGAGCAATTCTTTTGTCAAGTATTCCATGATCGATGTCATCCATGTAGGACCTACATCTTCTACGACCGATGCAACTTCCTCTTCCTTTATGGATTTTTCTTTGAGGATTTCTACCAACACTTGTTTGGATAGGTGTGTGAAGCTAGTGAATGCTATCTTACTGAGGGTGTCAGCCTTTTTGTTCTCCCCCCTTGGTACTTGGCATATCAGGAACTTATTGAAGCCTTTTATTAATGACTTAGTTTTCTGTTAGTACTATATCATATCTTCCTCCTTGCCTTCGTACTCGCCTAGTATGTGATTCGCCCCTAAGCGAGAGTTCACGTTTGCCTCAAGATTGCGCACACCAATACGCGCTATGATTCGTAGTCCTTCTATGAGTGCCTCATACTCTACTTCATTGTTTGTCGCTGTGAACTCGAAGCATAGTGCGTACGTAAATTCCATACCTTCGGGGTTGGTGAGAATAAGGCATGCGCCATATCCATCGGCGTAGGAGGATCCATCCGTGAATAAGACCCATGGGTCTTGGTCACCCTCCTCCTGTATAGATGTTTGTTCACCTTCCTCTGGCTTTTCGATAATGAAGTCCGTTAGAATCTGTCCTTTGATGGTGTTACGCGGTCTATACGTAATGTTGTGTTCTCCCAATAGAACGCTCCATTTTTGTAGTCTTCCCACGACGTCTGGCTTTGATATTATCTGCTTTATTGGCTGGTCTGTGATAACCGCTATTGGATGTGCTTGAAAATATCGTCGTATCCTTTTTGCTGCGAATACCAGTGCTAATACCAATTTCTCCATTGGCTTATAATTCAATTCTGATCTTGGTAGGGCTCTGCTTATGAAGTAAACTGGTGTCTGTATGTTTTCTCTGTCTGTCATTAGCACTGCGCTGATTGCTCCGTGTGTAGCCGAAAGGTACACCGTCAATTCTTCATTCGGTCGAGGTACGACTAACATGGGTAGCAAGGCTAAATGGTTTTTTAGTTCTCCGAAGGCTTTTTCTGCTTCTTTTGTCCAATTAAAGTCTCCCTTTTTATGCACTTCTTGAGTGTTTTGAATAAAGGGAGTGATTTCTTTGCTGATTTTGACAGAAACCTGTTTAGTCCAGCTAGCATTTCGTTTAGCGATTGTACTTCCTTTTTTGTCTTTGGGCTTTGGAGTTGTATGACCGCTTCTGTCTTCTCTGGACAAGGTTTAATGCCATTAGGCTCTATCATGTATCCTAGGAACATGCCTTATGTGGCTCCGAAAGTGCATTTTTTTGGATTTAACTTCATGTTTATTTTCCTAAGCGCGGAGAAGGTTTCCTCTATATCACGGATGAGTTCCTCCTCAGTGTGACTTTTTATGACCAAGTCATCAACATATACCTCCAAGTTCCGCCCAATCTGACTGTCGAACGCCTTTTCCACCAGTCGTTGGTACGTAGCACCCACGTTCTTGCGTCTGAATGGCATTTTAGTGTAGCAGTATACGCCCTGGCTAGTGTGGAATGTTGTCTTCTCCTTGTCCTGCTCTGCCATTTGTATCTGGTGGTATCCTTTATATCCGTCCAAGAAGCATTTAAAGGGATACCCGCACAGTGATTTGACTTTCCAGTCTATTTCGGGGAGTGGATAGCAATCCTGAGGACAAGTTTTATTAAGATCTGTGCAATCAACACACATGCGCCAGCTGCCATCGTGCTTTTTGACCATCACCGGATTGGAAAGCCAGTCATGGTAGTATACTTCTCCCATAATTCTTGCGTCTACCAGTTTTTTTACTTCGTCTAGTATTGCTTTACTTCGTTCTGGAGATTGTCCCCTTTTCTTTTGTCTGACCGGTGTATATCCTTCGCGGATTTTCAAATTGTACTCGGCTATTGATCGTAGTACGCCAGTCATGCATTTTGGTTCCCACGCGAAAATGTCAAAATTATCCCTTAAAATTTGACACATGTCTGACTTTCCTTTGTCGAATAATGTTCCCCCAATTGTTATCTCTTGATCTAGGTATTCTGGGTGAATTACCACCTTCAAATTTGGTGGGAGCTTACTGTTGGCTCTACCGTTACTCGTGGTGGTTCTATAACTATGTTACACTCCGCGAGTGGTACGAATGTATTGAAGATCGTCACAATCCCTCCTTCCACTGGGAATTTCATCATGTCGTGGGTCGTAGAAGGTATTGCTCGCATTGCTAAGATGGTGGGCCGCCCAATGATCCCGTTGTACTATGACGGGGATCGTATTATCAGAAAATTCATTGAGACTTTCGCCGAATGCTCGTCATTTCCTACCTTTACCACTAGCTTTAACTAGCCTAGAGGCCATACTGCTTCTCCTCTGAAACCAATGAGTGGTGAAGTCGCAGGTATCATTTGGATCCTTATCTCTGGGCTTATTTTTAGAAAACAATGCTCATACATGATTTCCACCGATGATCCGCCGTCCACATACATACGGTGAATGCTATGATCGCCAATATTTACTTCTATTACCAATGGGCCCTCTGCTACAGTGTTCGCACTGGAGGGGGGGGGGGGAAGAAATGTCTCTCCCTATGGAGAACCTTTGGCTCACCTTTTGCTTAGTCCTTCTTTGCCACGTTTGTACCATGTAGATAGTTGTGATTGTATCATTTGGATTTTGTTTTTCGCCTTCTGAGGCCTCTTTGACGAGGTGTTTCAGCTTCCCCGTCTGTACCAGGCTTTCAGTGTGCTTTTGTAGCTGGATACACTCGTTGGTGGCATGTCCCTTTTCTCCATGGTACTCTCAATATCTATTGCCTATGCGTCTTTCCGCTGGAGTGACCATTGGTAGTGGTCTTGGGAAGTTCGCTCCTTCTGATGTGAGGATCTCTCTTGGGGTTAATTTTAGTGGCGTGAATTGAAAGTTACTGCCACTCCCTTCCTTTGGTTTCCTTGGTATTTAGAATCCCGGGATCCACCCCGTATATTAGTTTGTTTATTGGGAACGCCGCGGGATCTATAGCTGGAAGTATTTTGCATGGCTTCTGTGGCAGCTGATTCTCCTTATATGAAGGATCTCACCTTTCGCATTACCCCGTCAAACATTTCTGGTGTCCTCTCGTTCAACTTTCGTATTAGATCTTTGTTATTTACCCCTGCCATAAAGCAGGATACTTTCAAGATCTCTGGGCATTGTTTTATCTGGAGGCATTCGTTTTTGAAGCGCTCTAAGAAGTCTTCTAGGTATTCACCCTGGTTTTGTTTGACTCTTGCTAGTGATACAGCGCTCATGTCGTATCTTTTTTGTTGGACATACTTTCTTTTGAATGCTTTCCATAATACTTCGAATTTATTTATTGTTCGCGGTGGGAGTCTGTCAAACCAGTTCCGCGCGTTTCCTACATGTGTAGAGTTGAACATGTTACACCATACAGGTTCGGGCCATTGCTCAATTCCTGCTTGCGATTCGAAGACTTTCAGATGATCTTCTGGATATGCGGTGCCATCATATGTTGTCACGTTCGTTGGCATGCGACGCTTTATTGTATCAGGATAATACTCTATATTCCTTGTGAAAGCGTTTTTTCTTGCCTTCTCCATGGTTGTGAGAAGTCCCGATTTTTTCTTTTGTGTGAATGGAAAGCGCGTTCTTTCCCTCCTGAGCTTTCTAGGGAGGAATATATGCGCCCACGTTCTGTATGATGACTGTTGTCTGATTTTAGATCTGATGAAACATCGTCTGAGGATTGATAGCGTCCTACGCGCCCTTTTTCTTTTATGACCTGCTGGTCCTTCATATATTTGGTAGCGAGTGGGAACAGGGCTTGTAAGTTGTTTGCTACGTACTCTTACATCGCACGTGCATCTATAGCAATCACTTCCTCGTATTCCTCAGGTGTGCGGGGTAGTCTCCGTTTGTCTTTGTTGGGAGGAGGCTGAGCTGATCTCTGGTCTACGTCGCTTTCGTCTATGGTGGGTAGGGGAGTTGAGAATAGCGAGCTCGTTCCTCGGCGAGGTGGATTTATAACATCACGACTATTTGCGTTGTTGGCCGATCCAGGGGTGCTTCCTATGGATGTGATTTGACCGTCCACTGTCAATGATCTTCAGCCACCTCCATCCGTTCCTTTTCTTGTCATGCTTAGAGTCTAGTGTAGGGCCCCACGGATGGCGCCAACTTGTTGATACAAAAGTTGGATGGACCGAGTTAGACCCGAATTAGGCTTAATTCGGGGTCTTGTGGACTCCGGCTCTTGCACCAAGTGAATCTTGTTTGAAGACCCTGCACACTAAACAGTAGACACCGTTAGGCTTACCATAGGCGCGTGTCCCACGATTAGACCCCGGCGTGAGAGTAAGTAATCGGTTCGAATATATGTGAGGGTTTTAGAGTATTGTGTATCGTACCTTTGTGTAACCTCGGGGGTTCCTTTTATACCCGAGAGAGTCCTAGCTGGGCTCTCCTACTCTTGCGGCCTAAGGAAAAGATAATGACTTAAAATAGCTTGATCCTTATCGCATAACTAAGGTATGTGTATATCCCTACTCTTTAGGCCAATATAATCAAATGATATATTATATTCTGTGTTATCCTGTTGCAGTACAATAAGGACATGGCTAAGTAATAGGCCGTCGTGCGACAGCGGCTTACCGGGGCCCCTGGGCCTTGCGCGTGTTGCGAAGTAATGATCCATACCCAATGGATACGGGTAGTACCCGTGGGTCGGGTTATACAACCCGAATAGGGACTATACGTCATCATCCATGATGGCCTTACAAAAGTTTCGAAGACAAGCACCGGTTGTTGACGCACCCATTTGCAAATATTCGTCAAGAGCATCAGGAACGGCTCCGTACGTCATTTGACGAATAGCGAAAGTGCACTTCAACAATGGTGTAAGACATTCTCGACCCGTATAATCAACCGCGTTTAGAAAATAAGGATAGTTATTGGTGACGTCGCTAACAATTCGTAAGAATCGTTCTCGCTCCATTCGGAACCGCGTACAGAAAGTCTCTGCGTCATACTGCGGACCGTCAGTAAAATAAGCCGCCACTAGACGACTATGCGCACCCTCGTAATCTCTATGTATGTACGCTCGTTTTAGATGGTTTGATGCTTCGTAAGCCGATTGACAAGCTTGCGTAAATACCGCAAGCTCACTCGTAACTTTATCGTCGTCCTCGGAAGAGTCGGCAAAAAATAATTCATAAGACTTTGTAGTTTGGAGAATTGTGAGTTTAATTTGTGTGAAAAATTGTTGAATAAATGGGGTTTTTATAAAGATAGAAGGTTAAATTTAAAATTAAATTTTTTTTTTAATTCAAATCTAACGGTAAACTAACCCTTTTTCTGATTTTCTTCCATTTCCAACTCGGTCATACATGTGATCGAATACATTCGACCGAAATCGATGACTTGGTCGTAGCAACGGGGACGACTGAGTGCGACTCGGTCGCCCGTGCTCGACCGAGACTGTGTTGTGTGCAGCCTAAAACCTTAACGAGCGTAAAAAGACAGTTGGTTCATTTTAGAGTGAACACTGAAAAGAGTGTGTGCTAAAAAAGTTAGGGTTCATACTTGTTGTTTCGCCGTTCACGTATAATCCTTTTTTAAAATTTAAATTCCATTTATAAATTTTATGTATATATATATATATATATATATATATATATATATATATATATATATATATATATATATATATATATATATATATATATATATAGGTTTCGGTTCAAATGAGAACTTTTTAAAGTTGAAAAAATAAGAACCAGTTAAAATCTCACAAATGACACTCTACTTCAAACAATTTTTAAACGAGATTAACTAAAACTAAGTTTTTAATAATTTGATGGGCTTTCTTTTGAAAATTGACGAATTCTAGGTGATACATCTTGATTTAAGGTGTGATTTTTATCATGTCTTGGTATCGTGTATCATGTTATTTAGTGATGGTTGTGTATCAAATGTACCATTTTATGTATAAGATATTATCTTGTTGAGATTTTGATGTATGTGTATCACATTTTTAATTGTGTATCAGTAATACGTTACACACTAAATCGTCGTTAATTAGTCAATAGAATGTTAAGTTGTATAAATAATGTATATTTTGGTGTATTATTGGTAATATGATTATGTATCAATGTTTTATTGGTGTTTTAGATTAGTTCTCATTTTTACAACTTTAAAAAAGCTCTCACATTAACCTTCCTCTATATATATATATATATATATATATATATATATATATATATATATATATATATATATATATATATATATATATGCTTCTTTGATAGTGTTTGGCAAAACGAGTTTATGAGCTTATTTAACGGGGTTTTCATAAATTCAAAACTTTCGGCTTATTTGAAAGGGCTCTGTTACAAATTAGCAAATTTTTACTCTTCACTATAAAACTGCTTTCAAAGGTAATCTGTTATAAGCTAGTTGTTTGGAACAAGAGTAATTAATCCAAACACCTTTGTTTATGAGCTTACTAAGCCTTCTTTTTGGTCATTTAACACCATAAGCTAATCCAAACACTTGCTTATCAGCTTAGCAGACATAAGATAAGGTAAATAATACTCAACTTTAGCCGTTAGTTGTTAATGGAACATAAACATAAGATCAAATCATAGAACACACCTTTAGACTTTTGTTCACCGTATTTCCAGATGTTGTATTAGGCTTTTTTTTGTGTGTGCATTAAACATTTGATTACCTTGATTCAATCTTTCCAGTTACTAATATATGCACCACTATTCAGTATTTGTCCAGCAACATCACCTTTACGATGCAGAGGTAAAGCAGAATGCGTATCTTTGGATACAATCAGCAGCTTTCCTTTACCCATCATAGAAAACATTCTGTGTTTTCTTCCGATTCAAGAAACAGTGAGAACAAGTATCCTTTCTGAGGAATTAGAGGTACAATTGGACCGGAATTCCTAAACTTGTGTTTGATGCAAAGGAAATGGCATTACTTAAAAGTGGATAAGTTTGTATCTGCAATTCGTCAAGTTCTGTTTTTTCACCGAGGTCCAATCTTTGAGTTCAGCGTTTCAATGTTTTCATTCGATGATGTTGACCTTGACCAAATAATACTTGATTTGGCTAGGAACAAAGATACTCTCAAGAAACTTACAATTCACTTTCATTACGAAGGCATTGGCTTGATTTATTCATGTAAGTTACCCCTATCTATCTTCTGCTTTCAAGAATTAACAAACCTGTATTTCAGTCACTCTCGTTTTGAGTTTAATCCAACATTCACTGCATTTGGCAACCTTACGAGCTTATACTTCCATAGTTCATTCGCTTGTACTAAAGCGCTTCTTCATCTCTTATCAAATTGCCCGTTACTTAAAAGATTAAAACTGGTAAGTCCTTGCTTGAAATTTTATCTTCTTGGGGTTTTATAACTTATCTGAATATTGTAAACTGAATTATCGATGGCAAAAACGCATCACTTTCCATGAACTATCTAAGTGCTTGCTTCTGATTGAACATCTGTCTTTTGATTGTAGGGTCATTCAGGTAATATTATTCACATGAAACACAATTGATTGAGCTTGGGAAAGAATGTGGTTTTCTGATATTCATTTTTTCTATGGTTCAAGTGTTGTTTTCAAGACTATGCATGGCGAGAGCTTCCAACTGCGTTAGTCAACCTCAAGTGCATCTCTTTGTTTGGGAGAACGCTCTTTGACAATTCTCACTTACCACTTCTTGGTCATGTGCTCAGAAGTTCCCCGAACTTAGAGAAAATTGCGCTAACGGTAAATATTATGAATCTGTCTCATATCTATTATTTAGCTCTTAACTAGAACTTAACTGACACAAGAATTACAAAAATTCTTGTAGATTTATTCCAGCAGGTATGTCCCTGACGAATCTAAGTTAGAGTCCAATATGGGAGATTGTTCAGATATTTGGTTGGAGAACTTGAAGGAATTGAAGATATCAAGGTTTCTTAACTCGGAGGGTGAGAACAGATTTGTAAAGCTTGTCTTGGCCAAGTCACCCGTGCTGAAGAAGGTGGTCATAGAAGTTTCGTTTGAGTATGCTGCTAGACAGTTAGAGGAGATATCAACAACTATCTTACAGTCCCCACGTGCATCATCAGCTGCAGAAATCGTTGTTATGCGTAGCCATAAATGTTGGAGTGGGAATGATTATGGCTTTTCTGAAGCTCTTGGAGTTGTGAATTTTCAGTGTTTGTTCAATTGTCTTCAACACAACCGATGAACTTAAAATGTATCTGATTCTGAATGTACCTTGCAAAACTTAGTGGACGACTTGAACTATTGGTGTCGCGTTTAGGTAAACTTGGTATACAATTGCTCTCACACACTTTTAGTCTTAAAATTTTACGCAATTGAATGATTGAGAGTTGCTTGTCATGGGGAGCATTGAGAATTGTTTCTATCTCTTGTATAATATAGTCTGCTCTTTTTAAATGTATATTTGTACTAGCAAATAAATTGTTTTGAGCAAATCAATTGTCTTACGACTGTAAAAATACTAAAATGCCTTAAAATCTGGAGAATATACATGAGCAAATAAATTGTTTTGAGCAAATCAAGTTACATGTAGATTTGTTTTTTCGGGTCAGACAGACTGTTGGCTTTATCAGGAACGCAAAATATACATGAACCAATTAAAGCTTGTAAACTGTTTCCTCTGGTTTCCGTATGGGTTGTAAGGTATCACCAATGATATAAACCCCTTGATGCAACTTCTAAGCTTATATAATAACAAGTCATATCTGCATATGGGCAACACTAGTAATGGTGTGAGGAGCATTAAACATGCTCGACACTCACAGAACAAGTTGTGCTATTGTCAACCAAATTTTATCCAAAATTCGTCTCATTTCCAGAATTTAAATAGACCACATGACTACTTGTTCCCCGATTCCTATTTTCTATACAAGAAACTTGCTGTCAAAACCTAAGACCATGCAAAACTAGGCAATCAAAACCTGAAATTAAAAACCATAGCATAAAACTATTGTAATCATTGCGTTATAAAATTTGTAACAATTTAGTCAGTCACAATTGTTGGACAAAAGGAATCTTGTACAGTACTCTACCAAGCTCTAAGATCATATCCATCTCTAATCCTATACTTCATTATTTATCAACAAACAAAAAAGTTTAGATTTATTTTTCAGGATTTTAAACATGCAGAAAATACTTGCAGCAAGTTTGACGAGCCGAAGGAAAATACCGGTGAGAGGGCAGGTTATGGCGAGGATAGCTGCAACGGCTTATCATTTGATTGTTTCTGCGTTCTCAAAGCTGCCACGTGCTACCACTTCTCCAGTGACTGGGCGGACCTGGGAGATATCAATATGGGCACAAGTGATTAGTATGATGATGCATTAGATGTATCTTACAGTTTGTAGATTCGTTTTTAGTTGAAGTTCTGCACCGTGTTCTTGAATGTCAATCTGTTGTGTAACTAACTTGTATCTTGTGTGTTAAAAGCTGTGTATTTATGACTGAAGTGGGCAACGAAGAACACATCTTAACACCTACTCAGCTTCTCCTTTATTATCTATCTCACCCAAACTCAAACTGGGAAAAGCCCTTCCTTTTCAGGAGGTTGGCATGGCCACTTCAAGCTTTACAATCAGGCATTACAACGCTTTATTCACCATCATTATAGTTGCAAATCAAACTGGAATTTGTTCACTAAGGTGATCTACATCATTTGTTACATGAGTCAAGTTAGATCTTACTATCTTGACAACTAAACCATTTTTGAGCAACAATAGCACAATACTGAACAAGTCACCTATCAGACTAAAGGAATAAAAACTAAGTCACGCTAAAAGTTTAATCCTATAATCAATCAGTCAATACAATGCAAACTTTCCACTGGTCAAACGCCAGCTTCTTCCTAGATAGTCCACTAGAAATTATATTATATTATATTATAACTATAATAAAAGATGGAAAATTTAGGCAATTAAAAAAAGAAAATAAAAAAATAAAACTCCTCTCACAGTTTTTTATTACGGTTTCCAAACCACCGTCACCATCACACACGTACAACAAATTAATCCCTATCCACTGGCTTCAAAGTTTCATCGACGTGATTTCACTGATTTATGTCCGAACACATGAGTAAGAAATCAGTAAGTACTCATTTTAAGTTTTGAATCAAAACCCTAATAATAGTTATTTCAGTTTTTTGTTTGATTTATGTATAAGCGGGTGCGGTTCTTTAAGGGTCTCCTCAATAATTCTTCCAGTGGTATGATCTTTTCTTCATTTTGATTCTTAATTTCAATTTTTTGGTTTATTTTGGATTTTGATAGATTGTGTGAACTGTGTCTAACAAGTCACAAAAGCAAAAAAGTCACAAAAGCAAAAAAGTCAGACGGATGGTCATGTTCTTCAGGCCAATAACTGAGTATTGTCTTTCCCGAGGAGAACCGCAAGGAGCCAGCTAACATTGTATGCTCCTCAAACACACACGTTAAGGTCTGTTTGTTATCTCAATCACAACCTATACGGAATTCAGTATTGCAAATTTTTAGAAAGCTCTTTAATTATTGCAGGTGATCTTCATTGGGAAAAAAAGTATGTATAACTTACCCGTGTGGTTTAACTAAAGGATATCTTGCATGACAATGCCTAAATGGTTGTGGAGCAACTAAAAAAAAAGGTTATGCCATTAACATTTAGTACTTTAATGGTTTTTACCATTTATAAAGTGAAGGTGAAAAAATCAACGATAATTTTAAAAAGTGGATAAAATGCGATGCTATGTCACTTCTTTAATGAATTATAGCTCAAATGTTTTAACATAACCTCTCTGTACAACGTTATCCTATTTAAGCATTTCATTGTATTACAAAGTAAGACACACTTGCCTTAACGCATCACACACTTGCCTTAACGCATCTTGTTTAAATAAATTATTGGCATTGTTTACCAACCCAATTCAAAATGAGAAAACGTGTACTAATTGTTGCACTTTTATAAACACCAAGTTGCATAAAGTAAAAGGCCAAAGCATAATCACTGACATATTCCTATGCATAAACTATACTTATAATGGGAGACCACTTCAAATCATAGAAAGAAAAGTAAAGACTAATTTACCGAATAAATTGATAAAATTACATCAAGGCTTAGCATAGTGGATTATGAACCCCATGTATCCATAAAAGGAATTTGCTTTTAAAAGCAAGTAGCTGCATACACAAAACAAATCTTGTGTTATCGTGCATTTGTGCACCAATGTATAGCACATAAAAGTTACAGAACCATCACACATGTGTACAAGTTACAAGGCAAGGCTGAATTTTTAATCTTATATATTTTGGAATAATTTTGATATTCCCAATGCCATCAACTAATATAATTAGCAGTCAAAATTGACACCGGTCTAGCGTTTTTGTGCCAAACGGAAGTTACTGTCTTTACTATTCTCTCATCGGTTTTTAATCTTATAGATGTCGTAGGCCCGAGCTTACTAGGTATTTATAGCCATTAAGTTTGTCTAAAGTTGGTAGAGAAGAAATATTTTAGTAGTGAAGCAAGGAAGGTAGTAATTTGGCATGTAGTTAATAATGGAGCCAATTTTGACTTGTTCAAGCAGATGGTCTTCCTTGAATAACAATGGGGAACAATTCAAGCAGATGCTCTCTCATCCAACTTAAATTGACCTTTTCAAATAGTACTATTTAAGTATCTGTCCACACAAGGCTATATACTGTGTTGACACTTCACACCCGAAGGACTTACTCAACTGTTGAAAATTCAATAATGGTCTTCCGTTTATTACCATTTACCAGTCACTTAAATGTCAGTAAGTGTTTGTCAAATGCGTCCATTTTAACCCATTTACGTATAAATGACCATCTTTGGTTTGTATCTAACCTCTAAAGGGTCAAACAGATTAACCAAAGAAAAATGAACTGAAAATGATGCTTATGAAATGTTCAAATGTCGGCCAAAGTTAATAAAAGTTTCAAATAATTAGATGAATATTTTTAGTACTATCTAATACGCTTGACAAAATTTAAATAACATGGAAAAAAGGTGATAGAAACCTATTCGGAACAGTACTATATATAACTGGTTCTTACTTTGACCCATTTTCACCCGTTACCCGCCAACTCATTTTTCCACATCTGATTTCACGAAAACATTATACCAACTTTGTTTCTTGTATTAATGAACAAAAACTAAGTGAATTTGGTTTGTCCCACTCCTACCGAGAATTAAAAAAAAAACAAAAGGAACCATCAATTTATTCCTAAAGAGTCTTTAGTCAAAGTTGAGTGCCTATATATACCCCCTTAAACAGTTATCATCACAAACACAAATCCAGTGACTCACAATTCAGTCACTCATAAACCAAGTTTTCTTTCTTGTCGAAGCTTTTCATAATACAAAACATGTTGAATATGGAAGACAGATACAGAGAGAGCAAAAGAGTCATACCAAAGAGAGGACTGATAAAGTCGAAGATAGCAACAATGGCTTTCCATTCAATGGTTTCGGTTTTCTCGAGATCTAGATGAATGCAATTCATTAGTCGGTATGTTAGATGCCATAATGTACATTATGTTGATTTTGGATTTCTCAGTAATGTAATTTCAGTTGAGAGTAAACTAAATTACATTCATGATTTTGTATTCCGGAGTTTTTATTTTATCGATGGTTTCTTTGTTATATGACACATTCATGAACACAGACATGAACTACACAATACTCTAATGAAAACTTCCTTACCAGAAAGAATAACTCAACAAGTGTAACGCTACATTTAAACCACCTAATGGTTGCTTATTAAACTGTTTATGTTATTTAACATAATCAGATCAGATGATGACTGTTTGTAACAAAACGCAATGCATCAGATATTATCTGGATTTACTTGTGCTGTATCTAAAATAATCTAATAATCAGTTGTATGAGTACGTTTAATTAATTCAAATTTTCAAGGACTTAAAAAGTAAAGTAATTGCAATCAGATCCTAAATATATTTCTCCCTATAATAACCAGATAAGCAGTTTTTAATAAGCGAGCCTAAACACGCTGCAGAAGATAAAGACGAACATTTTCAAACAATGTGACCAGGCAGGTGGTGGTAGTAATGGGTAGGATTGGTAAAGATGTAGGACCTTGTAGGTAGTAGTTGTGGGTGCGAGGGGGGATGGTGCGGGTTGTTTTGAGTTATGTTAAGTGGCTATTAATAAAAAGAATATTCAAAATTTATTCTTCCTAAGTAATTAGATTACTGATTTGTCCTTCACGTAATAGACTTGATTTAAAGTAGTTGACGGCAAACACTTAACACAGGCTTATCAACTTCTTAGGGATAAATTTTGTAGCCATTGCTAAGAGACCATTCAATCATGTAACTGCAACAAGATGGATGAATCAACGATATAGGTGAACGGGTTGAGCAGGCTGTTTTGGCCCGATAGGGCGATAGGCATACACTTTGTTTCCAGAATAAAATACTTAGCCTACTAGATATTAGTATTAGATAAAATATGATGTCACAGAAATATTAGCTAACTTCTTTAAGGTTATTATGCATTTAAAAACATTTCGAATGAGTTCAACCTGTTTTCTTTTTCGATCCTTTAGGCTAATCCATTTGTCCCATTGAAAATAAATTATAACCCATAACAAACAATTTATAGGTAAATAGCGGCAATTAGCACCTCTAAATCTGGGTAATCTAATAAAAAATTAGGTGTGATTTAGTAGTGACTAACCCATATGCACACCATAAAGTGTATCTAAATATGAGGCATAAATCATGTTCCAACATGGTACTAAAAGATATGAGCATATTTACCAACTTCGCCTTTTTCTCTCCCTTTTCCATTCCTAAAACGTGTCCTGATTCTCTTCTACATACTTCTAAAATAATTAGAGCAAGGGCCAATGGATCGTTATAATAAATCTCAAAAGATTCAGTCTATAAAAAGTTGTTTCCTCAATCCTATACCAATTGCTGATTCATTCAACAATTAGCTGTCAATATTGACACATCACAATTA
Organism: Glebionis coronaria; assembly: GCA_025667525.1. Classification (NCBI taxonomy): domain Eukaryota; kingdom Viridiplantae; phylum Streptophyta; class Magnoliopsida; order Asterales; family Asteraceae; genus Glebionis; species Glebionis coronaria. The sequence continues at coordinate 180,792,521 of CM046874.1, forward strand.
TCTTAAACCTATTGTACTCTACTCTCAATCATTGTCCAAAAGCAACACTTTAAAAAATACCTGATGAACCATATCAAATTATCGATTCAGTGTGCCTAAATGTAATGTTAAAGAGAGAATCTTTGTACAGCCACCAATTTGCTGGCATTGTCTCTCAAATCCTAACCACTGAAGAAAATAATATTTACGTAGAAGTTTCTTTCCTGCCCGTGGTATTCTAATAGTTGGTGCGTCCCGTATATAAATGCCCCATTTTGTACAATCGCATAACAACTTACTCGATAACAAGTACACACACATATCAAACATATTTTGTTAAGTATTAAAATATGGAGAACGTTGTTAGAGAAAGTTTAATAAGCAGAAGGATTATACCAATGAGGGGCCAGATAAAATCCAGGATAGCAGCAACTGCTTTTCAGTCTGTGGTTTCTGTCTTCTCTCGAGCGTCTTTGCATCGCAACGTTTCACATTGAAGAATCTACTAGAAATAGAGATCAAATGATCAATATGGAAGGGGAACTATAGCATATACTAATTGGGATATATGAAATATGTATATGTAGATAGTTTTGTAAGCCAATGTACATTCTAAGAACTTCATTTTAAATAGAGTGAGGACTTTTACTAATTGAAACGTCCCTCCTGCACTTTTTGAAACAGGCAGAATTGTCTAATGTTCATTTTCTGAGTGATACTCTGCTGAGATCCTTGTTTGATTTATCCCATGAAGTCTGTGTTTATTTCATGTTATGGATTATACATATTGATCTAACGTCTATTTGGATTATACATATGCTGCGTATATGATCCTTTCAAGGATTCAATTTACTACCATAAGCCACTAGCTAGATTCATAATGGTAAATAATTCTTGCCATTTGGATAATTAGTATGCATGTAAAATGTTGAAACCATATTTACGCAGCAAATCTTAGTATTACTTTAATGCAACAACATGACAGGATAGGAAACCGCCTAATGTTTCAATTTCTCTTTCTGAAGCAACTCTAAAGGATGGGTTCTAAGCAAGGTATACCCTGTTCATCTCTTGGCGATATCTTAATGAACACCTCACAGACACTTGCTGCATCTTGATATAAAAGAAAATAAATCGGATTGCATAGCATTATTATGCTTACGGATGTATCTTACAACAATTTTATGTGTTTGGACGCAACACAAGGAAAACTACAGAAACCATTTACATGCATGATTATGCTAACCCTCTTTTACCCTCTTGGTAATGAGACACCACTCTTTGCATCAACCATTCAGTGACTCACACAAACCATGCATCGAACAATCTTCAAAAGGTGATTTTCCATACTGCAATCCATATTCAGAGAAAGCCAAAAGCAAAAGGGTCGTACCAAGAATGGTGATTTTCCTTACTGCAATCCATAGTGACTGCTTTTTGTTCCTTGATTATCATGTTCTCTCGAGCATCTTCCATCAATTTCCCCATGGAAGAACCTACCCAAGAAAGATCAAGATTAATTTTTTTTACTTATCTAGCTGATCTGCATGAGCGTTCTGAGTAATATTAGTTGGAACGTAAAGGACTGTTCAACAGAAAACTTGATTTTTATAGATTCAAGAATTTGAGCACAGTATACTACTACGTATTTCTATGGGGAACACACCCATGCTACTCTAATCTAATATACATCTTTTTTTTTCCTCGATAACATAGTAGGCTTTAATATAACAACTAAAGTTATATTCAAAGTAACTAGAAGTTGATGCACACAAGTTACCACTAACGCTCGACCCATTTTATGTTTAATTATTCTTAAAAGTGACCGGCCCATATGAACACTTGTACCAGCAACATAAAGTGTATCTGACCATAGGGCATCAATCATGTTTGAAAGATATGAGCATTTTTACCAACTTCGCCTTTTTCCCCACTTCTCCATTTGTAAATGTGTCTCGAATCTCTTCTAACATACTTATAGTGCAATAAATAAACAAAAACCATAAATTCTAACAAAGAAAATCTCCCAAAACGGAACAGAAAAGATTCAATCAATATAAAGGTTGTTTCCTCGTTTCAATGCAATTGCTTTTTTATTCAACACAATTAGCTGTCAATATTGACACATCGAGTTATCCTAAACCTATCGTACTCTACTCTTAACCAGGGACCAATACCTATACTTAAAAACTAATGAACCAAAATAATTCATAAATTCAGTGTGCCTAATATTAAAAAGAGAATCTTTGTACAGCCACTAATTTGCTGGCATTGTCTCTCAACTCCACACCAGTGAAAAAAATAAATTTCAAAATAGAAGTTTCTTTCCTGCCCATGGTATTCTAATAGTTGGTGAATCCCATATATAAATACCCCAGTCTGTTCAAGAGCATAACAGCTAACATAAACACAAGTACATACACTACACGCATATCACACAATTTCCATAAACGTACTGAATTATGGAGAACATTGTTAGAGAAAGTTTCACAAGCAGAAGGGTTATACCAATCAGAGGGCAGATAAAATCCAAAATAGCAGCAACTGCTTTTCATTATGTAGTTTCTGTGCTCTCTCGAGTATCGTTGCATCCCAACGTTTCCCATCGGCGAACCTGCTAAAGATAGTTTTGTAAGGGTTGAAAGTTTTGTAAGGAAACAATAGTGTATATTCTAAATTTCTTTGAAATATCAGTTGAAAGTTTTGTAAGGGAATGTTATATATAAATGACATAACTTGTCTAATTTACCTCTTTTATGATATACACGCTCCACTCTTTTTCTCAGTATTAATAACTCATGCAAAAAATGCATCTTGCTCCTTTGGAACGTGTATCATCTGCTTCTTCAGTGTGTTCAGCTCCATGTAAATTTCTTCATTCTGTGAATGTGATGTATCATCCGCGAAAAAATAGTAGACCAATCCTTTCACTTGAATCCCGCTGGAACCAGGTTCCTTACAAACAACTTTGTCTTTCATTTCCCTTCTCAACTGTCTTACATCACTCCATACCAGCAGAACCACACAGATACGATAAAAGAACAAAACTAGACTCGTTTTCAGGCTGCAAAGCCACAAGTTCTCTTGCAGCAACCATCCCAATATCAACATTGCCATAAATATTACATGCAGATGACAGAATCTGCAATATTCCGGCATCAGGGATCATGGGCATGTTATCAATCAGTTTCTTAACATCATCTAATTTTCCAACTTTACCAAGCACGTCAACCACACAAGCGTAATGTTCTAAACATGGGATACTCCATAAAGATCAAATATAGAATCTAAATGAATAGCATGCTTCTTTTACTAATCCTGCATGAGAACGTGAGCTTAAAACCCCGAGATAAGTTATTTTATCAGGTTTCATTCCAAATTCTGGTATTTTGGTTAATTGATCATAAGCTTTACTATAGCAGCCAAACTGAGCATATCCCATAATCATAGCATTCCAGGCAACTAAATTGTGGACGTTTGTTGCATTCTGAAAAACTTGTTCCGCATCCTCTATGCTACCACATTTACTGTAAACATCTTGACAGCGCGACTTTCACTAAATTTATCAGCACTAATCGCGGTTTTAATAGCCAATGAATGAAGAGATTTTCCTTGATGAAGGTCTGATAACGCAGCACGTGATTTTAAAGCTATGTTGAAAGTTGTAATGTCAACATTTAGGGATGAGTTCCATCTTCTATAAAACAAAGTTTGTACATCACTATAACATCCGCATTGATCGTAGGCTCCTAACAGTGCATTTACGTGTATCACATCTACACTATCAATCTCACCGAATATGTTTCTTGAATAACTAATTGCATTGGATTTCGCATAAGATGTTATCAGACGACAAAAAACTGAATCAGTATATATAAATCCAAGTTTAAGTATAAGTGAATGGATCTGCAGTACCCATTTCGAGTCGGATAATATCTCAAAAATGCTTAAAAGGGTGTATTCATTAGGTTGTACCAAAGAATTCCGCATCTTAGAGAACAACCAATAACTTGGTTAGAAAGACGATGCTGAGAATAACCACTAATCAGCGAATTCCAAGACACCGGATCACGATAAACCATCTCATCAAACACACACCTAGCATCATCCATCCTCCCGCTCTTCGCATACATGGAAATCAACGCATTACAAACAGACGTCACTCCCAAAAACCCACCCTTCCACAGCATCGCATGCACCTGGCTCCCCATATCCACCGTCTCGCCACCTTCAACACTCGCCAACACATTAATCAAAGTAAACTCATTCACCTCACAACCACTCAAACAAAACGCAACCAACAATACAAACAAAACTCATTAAAGTCAAACCCGAGCCTCAGCATGTTAGCGAAACACTCCCTAGTACCCTAGTGGTAAACCCCATTCTTAACATAACCATGAATCACAACACTCAAAATGACATTATCGAAACACCCATAAATGACACTTTTGAAAACACTTAACACCAGAATCCAAATAGCCAAACATCATAAACCTGTGAACAAAGCCACTAACCAAAACCACATTACCATTAAACCCGGTTTTCAAAACAAAAGCCTTTTAAAACATTGAGCATTGTAAGGGCGTATACTTTTATTAAATAACAGTACAATAATAAAATTAACAGAAACTAAAAAACATAACTAAATAACAAATAATAACTGAAAGCAGTAAATATCTAGAGACGAGACACGTGTTAAACACACTTCCCTTCACACAGATTCGCCGTCTGTTTCTCCAGGTACAACGTCGAAAGCTGTTGTACAGTCGGACTAGATAAACTTGTCCGAAATATTACGGAAGCCTTCTGCGTTTCTGATCGAAAACTGCTGAAAAACCGTCTGGTAATGGAGCTAGAAAAAGGCTTCTCATGATAAAACTGAATGATAATTATATAGTGAACATGTGTCTTGGTCACCAAGACAGTATTGCAAAAATCGTTGCAAACATTTTTCCAACAATCCCCCACATGAATGGGAATTGGTTGAAAACACACGAAAGTTTCGGAAAAATTTCTGAGGTTAAGTCTTGTTTAGGATAGGTATGTGTGATCCTTTGAAACTTCCCTTCTGAGATGCACTTAGTCTCCTAGATCTGAGTAGACGCGATGTCCTTGAACTCAGCCTCTGTTTAGGTAGACGACAATACACACTCACACAAGACTTTCCTTGACCTTGTCAAGTCCTCATAGTCGTGCTCGTTATGGTCATGAACACTCGCCTAGTTCTGCAAGAGCTCTTAGAAATTGCGCCCCCACAATTTCCTTCGAAGCGACTTCACTTCTCTCTCACATAGGTGATTTCAACTTGAATCAGTAAAAACATATGTTTTATAATTTCATCTTGAATCATTATGCTTTATGATTTCATCCTGAATAATTGAGCCATATGTTTAACCTCTCAACAAGTCACGTTGTTCTAGGAATGGACTAGGAAAGTTACTATATTGAGTAACTCCCCCACATTGACGTGACTTCCCTCATATTTCTATGATTAGGTTGTCCTATTGAACCTAGATCTTGGGATCTCCAGTCAACTGGGTTTGGTTTTCCTTCATAGAAACTCATTCCTTCAAGGGATTTAATCTCATTCCTTTAGACGACTACTAACTAACTCTCTGCTTAAGCCTTTTGTAAGCGGATCCGCGATGTTATCATTTGACTTCACATAGTCAATTGAGATCACTCCTGTTGAGAGTAGTTGTCGTACCGAATTAGGTCGACGACGGATATGTTTAGACTTTCCATTATACATTGTGCTATGAGCTCTGCCAATTGTCGATTGACTATCACAATGTATACTAATGGCCGTTACCGGTTTAGGCCACCTGGGTATGTCCTCTACGAATTGAAGTAGCCATTCCGCCTCTTCTCCACATTTATCTAAAGCGATAAATTCTGATACTATCGTGGACTTAGCTATTACTGTTTTCTTGGAAGACTTCCAAGATATAGCGGCCCCTCCTAGTGTAAAACACATATCCACTAGTCGATCTAGAATCCTTTATGTCAGATATCCAATTTGCATCATTGTATCCTTCAATAACAGTTGGATATCTAGCATAATTTAGTCTATAATCACGATTGTATCTCAAATAATGAAGTATAGATATCCAATGTGCTTTACTTGGATTACTAGTATACCTAATCTGCCTGCTAACAACATATGCTAAGTCAGGTCGGGTACATGTCATCAAATACGTTAACATGCCAATAATCCTTGAATACTCTAATTGGAAAACACCTGCGCCTCTCTTTTTAGAAAGATGCAAACTGGTGTCAATTGGAGTTCTAGATAGGCTGGAATCCCCGCATTATGAGTATTAAGAATTTTGTCCACGTAATGTGCTTGACTTAATGCAAGTCCACTCTGAGTTCATATGATCTTTATTCCAAGGATTACATCAGCCAAACCCATATCTTTCATGTCAAACTTTGATTTCAATATGTCTTTAGTAGACTTGATCATCTTGTCGTTACTGTCAATGATAAGCATATCATCAACATAAAGACACAAGATTACATATCTACTATTTGTGTCTTTGACATAAACACACTTATCGCATTCTATTGAAGAATATAAGTCTAAACCTGAGGGACTACAACTGACAAGTGGACTAAGTCTAAGGGGGAGCTTTTCTACTGAAGAGTTAAGAAGAATACTTGAGGGAATAATATTGGCTTATTAATACTTGGAGGCTGAAGTGAAGATAGGGAGTATATATACTCCCCACCTACCATTAGTTAGATCACTTTTTATTATGTTATATCAATCAACTGTGTGTAAACTCAAGTGTAGATTCTTGATCATCTGTTTGATCATTGTGAGTTTGAGTGTGTTCTTTGATTTGTTCTTGTAACCAGATATTGTAATCTTTTCTTTGATAGAGTGAGCCAAGGGGTGGTTGGATGGGTTCACTGTTAAATACTATGTTCTTGTTGTTTTTTAGTATCGATCCATAAGTTTTTACATGGTATCAGAGCCAGGTTGCTTTATATCAACAATTAAACGTTTTTAATCGATTTTTCAAAATTAGGTTTTTGTTAAAAATTGGGGGTTTTGATCTATAATCATAGATCGTGTTCTTGTGTTGTTTCTTTACATTAATCTGGTGGTTAATTGTTCTGAATCGTTCAATTAAAGGTTTAATTGGGTTTTTTTTAAAATTAGGGTTTCAACTGTTTTTGGGGTTTTTTAATCTTGGGTACTTCTTGATCTTTTTTTTGTGTTCTTGTGATTAATTTTTTATTAATCATAAGATTTCTTGAAGAAACCCTGATATCAGAAGTTAGGGTTTCTTCTTTTTGGGTAAGGTGTGGATATATTGTTATTGTTTGTCTGTTATAACGTGCAGGTGTTTGGTTTCGGCTGCTATTGATTGTTTATAGATCTCCTTGATCTAGTTTGGGGGTTCTCTGGATTGTCTTGATCCATGAGTTCTTGGTTGGTTTGTTGCGCGTGCTTTCTTTTAGGTTTTTTGTTTCACTAGGATTAGTGGGTTTAGGAAGACGAAGGTGTTGGAAATACGTTTTTACGTATTTAGAAAGGATCGGTCACTCCAAAGATAGATACAAGTATTGGGCTCGTGATCTAATGTATTAAGGTATAGCCCATATAGCCCACATGTAGGGTGGGCTATATAAACCCCCTCCTAGCATGTTAGGAGGGGTTGAACACTTTCATTCTATTCAACATTCCATCTTTCTTATTTCTCTCCTTTCTCTCTCTACCTTTCTCTCTTTAAGTTCTTTCATTTCCATTCCATTCAATAGATAAATCATAGATTGCTAAATCCTTAGAAAACGTAGACCTACAATTGGTATCAAGAGCTTGGTTGATTCTTCGCATTGAAGCATTTTTATCTATTGATTTGATGGAAAAAATCTTTTCTTTCTAAAATTTTTTTTTCTCGTTTCTTTTTTGTGTTGCGTGTTTATCAGTTTGATAAAAATCATTTGTTTCATCTTTTTTCTATCATTTTTCAAATTTCAAATATCACTTTTTCAATATCTTTCTTTTATTATTAATCACTGTGTTTGTGTTTATCAGTCTCTCAAATATCATTTTTTTTCAATATCCCTTTTTCAACTTTTTGTATTAAGTTGTAATACGTATTTTTCAAAGTTGATATACGGTTTCAAAGTTAAAATACGGGTTGTCTCATAAAAATTTTTAACTTTCATAACTGTCATTTTGTCTTATTTCAACTTTTTCTGGGCATATGTTTTCTTGTTGCGATCCAACATAATCTTTATCAAGTATCTGGCATCAACACATATTTTCGGCTACGATCTGATCTTTTGTGATCGCATAAACCCCGAGGGTTTCTACTTGCGATCCAAAGTCACGATCACTTTTCTTCGATCCCCACTACGATCTCCACTGCGATCCTAGTTACGATCACGAGTGCGATCGAAGCTGCGATCGGAGTGCGATCGGAGTGCGATCCTAGTTACGATCCTAGTTACGATCTGAGTGCGATCAAAGTTACGATCACAAGTGCGATCATAGACCTCGATGACTCGTTGCGATGGAGTTTTTTGTTTCGACTGCGATGGTGTGTTGTTATGACTGCGATGGACTTAAACTTTCAAACTGATTTTCGACCCATTTTTTGACCATAAAACAGACGAAAATCAAACCAAACAACTCTCTAAAACCAACACAGACTTCACTTATCAACTCACCCTCGTCTCACCATTTTGACTCGACACCAGACTCAAAACACAAGACTCGGACTCTCGACTACAACATCAAAACAATACAACACCCTCTCTCGGACACCCTCTCTCGAATCCAACACTCTCGACCAACGAAACCCAAACAACACCTCACCCTCACCCTAGACTCGACTCTACCACAAACGACATCCCTTCGACACAAACTCAAACAACTAAATCTCAGTTTATTTTTTTCTTTCGTTGATATAAGTCCATTCTAAGATCCATAAGATCTTCATCATTCGAAAGCAAAATCATCATCGATTTATATATAAAAGGAAATCCTTCTTTTAATATTCGAATGAAAAGAGTGGATTATAACAAATCTGTTAAATCCAATCTTTAGTTCGTTGACAATAAAAATCAAACCACATGCAATCTGTCATTAACCTACCTGATATTCTTAATTAAAAGAACCTTGCAGCCGAATATCCGTGTTCTTTCTCTTGTGGTCTTGCAGCCATGATTCGTGATAATTGATTTATTTTGAGATAGAGTTGTATGTTGTGGTTATTCGTGTGTGGTTGTTTTGAAAGTTGATTTGAGTTGCCAGATTAGAGGAAGCGGTGTATGTTTAGAAGAGAGAGAGGGATGGAGGAACCAAGGTGGGGGAAGTAAGTGTTTGTGGTAACTGTGTTACACAATTAAAGAGAGAGAGAGAGAGAGAGAGAGAGAGAGAGAGAGAGAGATTAAAAGGACGGAGTTTACTATGGGAGGCTAACAACTAGATTAGGTTTTATGGGGAGAAAAATTAGGGGTAGTTGGTTAACCACGTGTCATCTAAAACACGTGTCTGTGTACTTCCCATTAGCTATTTAATATTTATTATTGTCAAACGATGTTTTTTTTGTTTTTGGGCTGAATATTGTCTTGGGCTTTCCAACACATAAGTTTCAATTTTTTTAGACAAGTTGTACAAGTAAAAATGGCCATATATTCATTCTATGGGTCGTGTGTTGTAAAATCTTTGGACAAAACGTTGTCGGACTTATCACTTCATTTAAAATTAAAAATGGATTTTTCGTCGATCATAATCCTTCACGTCATTGTTCATCAACATTCAATGGATTCGTTGACTTCAACACATCAAGAGGGAGAATTTAAAATATTGCAAAACGATACTAGAAGCAGTCACAAGAGAATGGATTCTGGAGGAAAGCAGGAAGCAAGCAGCCAATCAGGAAATTATGCAGAGTCGTCATGTGTCACAAATCTTCGTCTTCTTCAATCTAAATTGAATGAGATAATTAACAATCCTGATAAGTGCCCTATGCCTACTTCTTTAACCAATTCTGCTTCTAGGATTGAAGAGCTTGAAATGATTTTAGCTCAGCAATCAAAAGAGCTTGAGGATGCAAAAATTGAATTTTCGAAGAAAACCGAGAAATTTGAAACATATTTTGAAAAACTTGAAAAATCAAACGTTGTTCTTGAACGAAAATTAGATCAAACAGTTCTAGATTCTAAAGCTGAAAAGGATAATCTTTTGAAACAAATTAAGTTGCTTGAATCTAAGTTGGCATCCCAAGATGAATTGCTCAAAGAAAATGAGACGTTAAAAGCTCAAGTTCAGGAAAAGGTTTTTGCAATAGCGGCTCTGAAAAACGAGTTAAGGAAAACTAAAGGAACTAGTGTGGACACTAAGCTTGAAAACCATCAATCTTGGGGAAACCGCCTACAAATCAGTTCGTTAGACAACCGACTGCATTTAGATCCGAGCGACCACAATCCTCGAGATCGTAGTTTGCCTCCCAAGTTGATATGGCTCATCTTTCTAGACCAGTCACTCCACCATCTAGGTGTAATGTGACTAAAACAGATTTTGCAAGACCTAATCACATGATTGCCTCTAATCTCCCTAGACATAATCCAAAGAACACGTCTCGAACTAGTTCAAATGACGTTAGCCATACATTTGGTCTTAGGGAAACTAAGAAAAAGACACAAGTAAGAGATAGGAACTTCAAACCTAGTCAGATGCCTTTTAGTTTACCAAACACTGCTAACCGTAGCATGTCATATCAAAGGAGCATCAATCAATCATCTAGGAATTCTAGATCTTATTCGGACATTAAATATGCTACTTGTAAAACATGTAGGAAATGTGTCTTTAAAGCCAATCATGATTCTTGTATCAAAAAATTACTTAATGAGGTAAACTCCCATGCTAGACTTAAATCTCAGTGGATAGCTAAAATCAAACCCATTGGTAAAGTTTGGCGCCCCACTGGTAGAACTTTCACTCTTGTAGGAAACGAGTTCCCTTTAACTAGGATAGTCTCCGATTCTACTAAGATTGCTAGGGAGGAAATTGAAAAGGATGATACATCACTTAAGCCTCAACTTAAGGTTTTCTATAAAAGGAAACGTTTGCCAGCTAAGACAAGTGAATCATCTACTCAGGTCGCCTCTGGCACAAGAAAAGAGAACTATGAACCCCCACATGCTTCTAAGATAGATATCGCTAACCCATATCAAAGCATGCAAATTCCTAATGAGAATGCAGGTACCAAAGTTGATGTTCCAAAAGAACGAAGCGGTCCAATCGTTGTATACCGTTTAACTAAGGACACTCTTAGAGTTTGGTTGCTGAAGAAGCAGATATCGGAGAAACAAGTGTCTCAGGGGATTCATGGTTAAGCTTACCAAAAGGACTTACAGTCACATAACAGACTGTAACTCGCTCTCAAAAGACAGGAAAGTTCATCCCGATGATGACTTATCCTCAAAACGAGAAATTAAATTTTCTCGGACACGAGCTTACATTTAAAACTATTCAAAGGTTTTGAGCTCGTGTACATGGCTCACAGTCAAATTACAGTCTATGACCCGATCCTCAGAGAAAGGGAAGTTTATCTACGCAACGATAACTTACCCTCAAAACGAGAAATTAATTTTTCTCGGACACGAGCTTACATTAAAACTATTCAACGGTTTTAAGCTCGTGTATAAGGCTCATCATTAAATATCAGATGATGACCCGATCTTCAAATAAAGGAAAGTTTATCACCAATGATAAACTTATCCTCATTAATGAGAAATTAAATTTTCTCGGACGCGAGCTTACATTAAAACTATTCAAAAGTTTTTAAGCTCGTGTAAATGGCGTATAATCACATTTCAGATTATGCCCCGGATTTCAAAGAAAGAAAAGTCGCCGATGATAAACTTATCCTTACAACGAGAAATTAATTTTTCTCGGGCATGAGCTAATAATAAAAACATTCGAAGTTTTTAAGCTCATGCACAATGACTTACAGTTAAAATATCAGACTGTAACTCGGACTTCAGTTTTAGGAAAGCTTATCTTTAAAAATGGCTTATCCTTGTAACGATAAATTAAATTTTCTCGGTCATGAGCTTGTATTAAACATTCCAAGTTTTAAGCTCATAAAGAAAAGTGTATCTTTTAAATAAGAGAACTTTTCTTCTTAACGAGAAATTCATCTTTCTCGGTCATGAGCTTTACGTTAAAACATTCAAAGTTTTTCAAGCTCATGAAAATGACTTTGAAATTGTGTATAATGCAGTTCGTTTTTCTTAGTTCTTGCTAATTGAAAGTCCTAACAATATCGGGTTTTTAACTGTTTTTGGTTGTTAATATTTTTTTTGGATATTCTATTTGCTAATTCAAACAATGCCTAGCAAAACTGAAAAATATTGTCTACTTATATGTAAAACATCATGCAATTACCAAGTATTTATTCAAGTAAAATTCAAAATGTAAATTTTACAACTATAAGGACTGAAATTGTAAATTCAATGAAAATTAAATGCTCAAATTGTAAAACTAACAAGTACAAGGATTGAAAATGTCAAAACAGTCAACTAAGAGGATCAAAAATGTAAACTATGCAACAAACTAACCAATTCTTAACAATTTCCAAACTACTTAACTGAATTTTAACAAAATATGAAAGTTTAAGGACCTGATTATTGAAAACCCTAAAAACTAGTAAGTTTAGCCAAGTTTAAAAGTAGTTTAATACAAGAAGGACTAAAGTGCAATTTTTGGAAAATATTAAGCAAAAACGGGTTTCAAAAACAAATAAGCTCGTTTGAGCTTATTTCTCAACCAAAATTGTTCAAACCACTTGCAAAATGCTTAAAATCAAAAATAAGCTAGACCTGTAAGAGGAAATTTGATGAAAATGGCTAATAAGCTGATAAGCACTTTCCGATAAGCACAAATTAAGCTCTAAAAGAATCTAGACATGCACAACTGGATTTTTGTAGTAAAACTGATTAATTAACTCAACATATGAACGGGAAATCAAGTCTTGTTAAAAATCATCCATTAATAAGCTGGGAATTTGAATTAAGCTAAAATTTGGCTTATGTTGACCAACGTTGACCAAGCTTTTTTCAAAAAGCCCAAAATCTCAAAAATCAACCACTAGCATTTCCTAAGTGATATTGCAAAAGAAAATGGACTAGTTTATGAATAGGATTGAGAGATATGAAAAAGCAGAATTTAATTTACAGAAACATGCTTTTGCTTAACAGTTCAGATTTTTGCTTATTCCTACTTGATTACTGAATACTGTATAAAATGCTTATGGACAATGAAACTTCATATTATAACCTAGATTTGAGAACTTGTTTGATGGAATTTCATTAAGAAACAAATAAATGCAAGGCAAATGAAAGTGACAACTTTTCTGAATGAAACTGACTGAAAAATGACCCAAACTTTTACAATGCCATTTGCCTCTTTGACCTTATTCTTGACTTGAAAATGACTCTACACCTTTTGTAATGACTTTGTAATTGAAAATCAAACAAAAGTTACCAATCTCTAACACTTGAATAACAATCATGAGCTAATGCCAAACACCATTTAAACTGAACTTATTGGAATTTTGTGAAGACTTTTTAAGCACAAGTTTAAACTGAATGAAAAGCTTTTTCAAACTAAGTTCAGTGACCAAATTGAGTTGTATGAGAGCTAATTGCAAGTACTGAAAGCTACTAGAACTCAAATTGTAAAGCAAGCTTAATATGACTGAATTAAGCTAAAAACTAAGGCACAAATCAAATCAGTAAACAGATTAAACAACACTTAAGCTACAAAATGACTAGAACTAAATCAAGATCAGACTAAACAAGTTTTATCATGCAGTCAACAAAGATTTAAACTAGGAATGAAGCATGCATTTTGACAATTGAGTGGAACCAAAACAAGAAGCGTTTGCACCTATTGTAGTAACCTTTGAGCAGTAGAGGAGTGCTGAACTCTCTAGTCTAGTGCTAACCACCACCTTAGCACTAGATTCAACTATCTATAATCAATCAACAGCTACAAATCAACAGGAATCATCATTATGGCTTGAAATCATCAAATCTGCTATGAACTTGGACTGAAATCAAGAAACAGCTACAATCTTCACACAAAGTCAGTTATGATCAAGGTATGATCATAACAAACTCAAATCAGCAACAAGAGTAACAATGGTAGTAAGAGATGAACAGTAAAGAAGGTAAGGAGATTTGGCGGGAAAGTAAGAATTTGAATTTTATTAATGGAGAATTGGTTACAAGGCTGTTAAGTTGTTACAAACTAACTAACTAACTCAAGAGTGTGTCAAACTCTTGAGTAGTTTAGCTAAAAACTAGAAATGGTGAAAGGAAAAGTAAGTGTGTGTGTTTTCACACTTTACAACTATTTCAAGAAATGAAGCCTAAGCATGCTATTTATAGACTTGGGAAGAAGAGCAGTTGGGGTTGGTGACGTGTTGGAGCCAATCCCAGACTTCCACGTGTCATAATTCTGCTTAATTGATTTTGCAGGTATGAACTCAAATTGGGGATTCTTTGTTGAGTTGATTTCATGTTGATTGGTTATGACCAATGGATTCGTCTTGTGATTTTGAGCAATTTTGATGTTTATATCATTCCATGAAATTGCCTCTAGCTCCAAATCGATCCTGGAAATTTTTGTTCGTTTGAAAATGCCACGTGTCAAGTCTTCATTGGCTGTAGAAGTAGCACACGGATTGAACTGTTATGATTCGCTCATTTATTAATGCGGCGCTAGTGGGTATTAAATGCCATGAGTTGGCAATCCATGGCTTTTTTTTCCTGGCTTCTCATTGGTCCAAAGTATAGCACACGGATCACACTTGTTAAACTTTCCAAAATAGGCAGAATTAACCCCTTGACTTTGGCAGATTGTCTTTTTGAGTTTGTAACTTCATTTCTTTGGCATATTTGGTCCTTCAAACTTCGTTCTTGAACAAAATTGGTCCTTTGACTGAGTTGACTTGAGAGTTGACCAAATTTGACTATGATCTTAACTTTTACATATTTACACTTTGGTCCTTCATCTTTGGCAGATTGTCAAGATAGGTCTTTGCACTTTCAAAGTCTTGTCACTTTTGATCCTCTTTTGTCTTTTTCATCAAATTAAGCTTGATTATTCCTTGTTTGCTTGAAAATGCATCCTTTTACCTACACAAGTGTACACAAACACAAACATACCACATAATACTGTTTTTACAAGATAAATTGGTATTTTGCTTCATGTTTTAGGGTTATTTGTTGATAAATTGATATGAGTTTTAGCTCATATCAAATCCCCTACACTTGAACATTGTCATGTCCTCATGCAATTCTATATATTTTAAAGCACAAATTTATATTCTCCTCATAATTAATCCACCTTGGCCATATGGAATGCATCTACACTACTCTAAACTACATGATGCATGATTTTGACTTTTAACAATGCAATGAACAAAATACAATTCTATCTATATCTTTTTGTTTTTTTTTCTTGAAATGGTTTTGATGGAAATAACTCATAAAGAATTCAATGACTTTGATTAGGGCTTGGGTACCATGGACATTTATCACCCTCAAGTTTCACTTTCCCCATACCAAGCTTAAAAATAGGATCATTGCATTCACAAGTAAAAAGTGCATCAACTTATTCATGACAATTAAATGTGGAACCGGTTATTATTTGAGCAAATTGCTTGTGGGCAAATTTGTCATTTATTCAAGTGTGAAGTATAAGAAGTGCAAAATCCAAAAATAAGGAAGCACGGTTTTAATCCTAAGTAATCCTCTCATCCATTACTTGAAAAACTGCTAATATAAGTCCGTTTCAAGAGTAATAAGTCATTCGTCTTATGTGTAAAATCCTCATGTCATGCTTTCATAAGTAGCTACACACTCGCTAAGGAAAGAAAAATAAAACTCACGCAATAATTTACATCCGCCATCTTTTTGAGACTTTGGATCTTCAACCCCGCAACCCGTCAAGGTAATATTGGATTGGAGCAATCTATTGAATCCCCGCAACCCGTCAAGGTAATATTGGAACTCAATAGTCACTATAATTAACACCACTCTACCCCTCTTGGGAGTCTTGTATAATTATTTTTTTTTCTTTTCTTTTCTTTTTCTTTTTCTAGCCACTCATTTTTTTTCGTAAGCCGCTCTTATTTTTCTTTATTCCTCACTAAGAAATTTGAAAAGAATAAAAGGAAAAACACCCGCTAAATATTGAGCATGACATAAGTCTAGTACACATAAAACGTTCTAACTTAGAATCTTAAGACGTACTTATATCAACCATGAATGATTAGACAAAAATGCATAAGAGATTACAAACCAATTAAAACCGTTCTTGATTATTTATTAACAATTATATACATGCGAAGAAAATAGAGGTTAAGAAGAGAAGGGTTTAGCCACAAGTAATCATCATGAAGTTTATCTAGCCCTTTTACACTTGCTTCAACTCTATCATTTCCCATTCTCCACAAATTTAAAATCTCAAATAATGAGATTGGTGGATGCTTAGCCTAATAGACCAATGAAGGACTACATGGTTAAAGATACTAGCTAGAGAGTGCAAAGATAAGCAAACTCGGGTTGAGTCAAAATATCCATGGCGGGCCTAATATGTCAAAGAAGTCTAAATTTGTTAAACCATGTTTTATTTTTTATTTTTTTCCTTTTTATATATTTTGATGCAAAATAAAAGAAGAAATATATACAATGCAAATGTGTTATACAAAATGATTGATGCAAAAATTATGAATGCATATTTTTGGTGGCCAAAGTAGATCAAAAATTTGAAAAATGTTTGAAAATCCAATTTTCCATGTTATCATGAAAGACAATGACAAGTTCTAGGTAAGGTCACTTCGATAGAAGACCCCCCTACACTTAAGCTAAACATTGTCCTCAATGTTTAAGAGCATGGTTGTATAAAAACTTCCCCTACACTTATGACAATGAATAGACTTTGCTTAACCCAAGTTAAGGAAAGGACAACTATTAGTGAAATCATGTTTAAGCACAAGGTGTCAATGAAAAATCACAATAGTAACGAAGTGAACCGGATACAAGGGCCTCCTCCATAAGCTCCAAAGCATAAAATGAGTGAGCAACCCTACAAACAATCATGAAGACAAAAGAAGGTCTCCCCTACACTTATCTCCAAGTCTATCCCTTTATTTCTAACCTACAACACTCTAAACCTAGTTATATGATGCTTGAGTTAATGAGTCTCTAGCTCGACTCGTCCCACAATGAATTAATTCATGGGGAAAATAGGGATCTCTTGGACCATTTCAACGGAAATGTCCTCCCCAAAGTAATGCTTAACACGGTGACCATTCACTTTAAAATTTGGACCATCTGGTTGTGACAACTCAATAGTTCCATATGGAAACACTTGAGCAATAGTGAATGGACCGGACCATCTTGACTTAAGCTTGCCCGCAAAAAGTTTCAACCTTGAGTTAAAGAGGAGAACCGGCTCTCCAACTTTGAACTCACGATTCTTGATCTTAGCATCATGCAATTTCTTAGTCTTTTCCTTGTAAAGCAAAGAATTTTCATAGGCATTGGCTCTCAATTCATCCATCTCATTGAGTTGATCTTTCCTATGGGAACCAGCTTGGTTTAAATCAAAGTTAGCCCACTTGAGAGCCCAAGATGCCTTGTGTTCTAACTCAAATGGGAGGTGGCACGCTTTTCCATAGACAAGCCTATAAGGAGTACAACCAATTGGTGTTTTAAAAGCCGTCCTAAACGCCCACAAAGCATCATCAAGCTTATCTGACCAAGAAGCTCGATGCTCTCCCCGGCAGCGGCGCCATTTGAAATTATGTATAATGCAATTCGTTTTTCTCAGTTCTTGCTAATTGAAAGTCCTAACAATATCGGGGTTTTAACTGTTTTTGGTTGTTAATATTTTTTTTTGGATATTCTATTTGCTAATTCAAACAATGCCTAGCAAAACTAAAAAATATTGTCTACTTATATGTAAAACATCGTGCAATTACCAAGTATTTATTCAAGTAAAATTCAAAATGTAAATTTTACAACTATAAGGACTAAAATTGTAAATTCAATGAAAATTAAATGCTCAAATTGTAAAACTAACAAGTACAAGGACTGAAAATGTCAAAACAGTCAACTAAGAGGATCAAAAATGTAAACTATGCAACAAACTAACCAATTCTTAACAATTTCCAAACTACTTAACTGAATTTTAACAAAATATGAAAGTTTAAGGACCTGATTATTGAAAACCCTAAAAACTAGTAAGTTTAGCCAAGTTTAAAAGTAGTTTAATACAAGAAGGACTAAAGTGCAATTTTTGGAAAATATTAAGCAAAAACGGGTTTCAAAAACAAATAAGCTCGTTTGAGCTTATTTCTCAACCAAAATTGTTCAAACCACTTGCAAAATGCTTAAAATCAAAAATAAGCTAGACCTGTAAGAGGAAATTTGATGAAAATGGCTAATAAGCTGATAAGCACTTTCCAATAAGCACAAATTAAGCTCTAAAAGAATCTAGACATGCACAACTGGATTTTTGTAGTAAAGCTGATTAATGAACTCAAAATATGAACGGGAAATCAAGTCTTGTTAAAAATCATCCAGTAATAAGCTGGGAATTTGAATTAAGCTAAAATTTGGCTTATGTTGACCAACGTTGACCAAGCTTTTTTCAAAAAGCCCAAAATCTCAAAAATCAACCACTAGCATTTCCTAAGTGATATTGTAAAAGAAAATGGACTAGTTTAGGAATAGGATTGAGAGATATGAAAAAGCAGAATTCAATTTACAGAAACATGCTTTTGCTTAACAGTTCAGATTTTTGCTTATTCCTACTTGATTACTGAATACTGTATAAAATGCTTATGGACAATGAAACTTCATATTATAACCTAGATTTAAGAACTTGTTTGATGAAATTTCATTAAGAAACAAATAAATGCAAGGCAAATGAAAGTGACAACTTTTCTGAATGAAACTGACTGAAAAATGACCCAAACTTTTACAATGCCATTTGCCTCTTTGACCTTATTCTTGACTTGAAAATGACTCTAAACCTTTTGTAATGACTTTGTAATTGAAAATCAAACAAAAGTTACCAATCTATAACACTTGAATAACAATCATGAGCTAATGCCAAACACCATTTAAACTGAACTTATTGGAATTTTGTGAAGACTTTTTAAGCACAAGTTTAAACTGAATGAAAAGCTTTTTCAAACTAAGTTCAGTGACCAAATTGAGTTGTATGAGAGCTAATTGCAAGTACTGAAAGCTACTAGAACTCAAATTGTAAAGCAAGCTTAATATGACTGAATTAAGCTGAAAACTAAGGCACAAATCAAATCCGTAAACAGATTAAACAACACTTAAGCTACAAAATGACTAGAAATAAATCAAGATCAGACTAACCAAGTTTTATCATGCAATCAACAAAGATTTAAACTAGGAATGAAGCATGCATTTTGACAATTGAGTGGAACCAAAACAAGAAGCGTTTGCACCTATTGTAGTAACCTTTGAGCAGTAGAGGAGTGCTGAACTCTCTAGTCTAGTGCTAACCACCACCTTAGCACTAGATTCAACTATCTATAATCAATCAACAGCTACAAATCAACAGGAATCATCATTATGGCTTGAAATCATCAAATCTGCTATGAACTTGGACTGAAATCAACAAACAGCTACAATCTTCACACAAAGTCAGTTATGATCAAGGTATGATCATAACAAACTCAAATCAGCAACAAGAGTAACAATGGTAGTAAGAGATGAACAGTAAAGAAGGTAAGGAGATTTGGTGGGAAAGTAAGAATTTGAATTTTATTAATGGAGAATTGGTTACAAGGCTGTTAAGTTGTTACAAACTAACTAACTAACTCAAGAGTGTGTCAAACTCTTGAGTAGTTTAGCTAAAAACTAGAAATGGTGAAAGGAAAAGTAAGTGTGTGTGTTTTCACACTTTAAAACTACTTCAAGAAATGAAGCCTAAGCATGCTATTTATAGACTTGGGAAGAAGAGCAGTTGGGGTTGGTGACGTGTTGGAGCCAATCCCAGACTTCCACGTGTCATAATTCTGCTTAATTGATTTTGCAGTTATGAACTTAAATTGGGGATTCTTTGTTGAGTTGATTTCATGTTGATTGGTTATGACCAATGAATTCGTCTTGTGATTTTGAGCAATTTTGATGTTTATATCATTCCATGAAATTGCCTCTAGCTCCAAATCGATCCTGGAAATTTTTGTTCGTTTGAAAATGCCACGTGTCAAGTCTTCATTGGCTGTAGAAGTAACACACGGATTGAACTGTTATGATTCGCTCATTTATTAATGCGGCGCTAGTGGGTATTAAATGCCATGAGTTGGCAATCCATGGCTTTCTTTTCCTGGCTTCTCATTGTTCCAAAGTATAGCACATGGATCACACTTGTTAAACTTTCAAAAATAGGCAGAATTAACCCCTTGACTTTGGCAGATTGTCTTTTTGAGCTTGTAACTTCATTTCTTTGTCATATTTGGTCCTTCAAACTTCATTCTTGAACAAAATTGGTCCTTTGACTGAGTTGACTTGAGAGTTGACCAAATTTGACTATGATCTTGACTTTTACATATTTACACTTTGGTCCTTCATCTTTGGCAGATTGTCAAGATAGGTCCTTGCACTTTCAAAGTCTTGTCACTTTTGATCCTCTTTTGTCTTTTTCATCAAATTAAGCTTGATTATTCCTTGTTTGCTTGAAAATGCATCCTCTTACCTACACAAGTGTACACAAACACAAACATACCACATAATACTGTTTTTACAAGATAAATTGGTATTTTGCTTCATGTTTTAGGGTTATTTGTTGATAAATTGATATGAGTTTTAGCTCATATCAGACTTCTAAGTAAATGTCAACTTAGAACTCGTTCTTCAATTAAAAGGAAAGTTTATCGCCGATGATAAAATTATCCTTACAACGAGAAATTAATTGTTCTCGGGCATGAGCTAATAATAAAAACATTCGAAGTATTTAAGCTCATGCACAAAGACTTACAGTTAAATATCAGACTGTAACTCGGACCTTAGTTTTAGGAAAGGTTATCTTTAAAGATAGCTTATCCTCATAACGGGAAATTAAATTTTCTCGGTCATGAGCTTGTATTAAAACATTCTAAGTTTTAAGCTCATAAAGAAAAGTGTATCTTTTAAATAAGAGAACTTTTCTTCTTAACGAGAAATTCATCTTTCTCGGTCATGAGCTTTACGTTAAAACATTCAAAGTTTTTTAAGCTCATGGAAACGACTTCTAAGTAAATGTCAACTAAGAACTCGTTCTTCAGTTAAAAGGAAAGTTTATCGCCGATGATAAACTTATCCTTACAACGAGAAATTAATTTTTCTCGGGCATGAGCTAATAATAAAAACATTCGAAGTTTTTAAGCTCATGCACAAAGAGTTACAGTTAAATATCAGACTGTAACTCGGACCTTAATTTTAGGAAAGCTTGTCTTTAAAGATAGCTTATCCTCGTAACGGGAAATTAAATTTTCTCGGTCATGAGCTTGTATTAAAACATTCCAAGTTTTAAGCTCAGAAAGGAAAGTGTATCTTTTAAATAAGAGAACTTTTCCTCATAACAGAAAATTCATCTTTCTCGGTCATGAGCTTTACATTTAAACATTCAAAGTTTTTCAAGCTCGTGAAAGACTTCTAAGTAAATGTCAACTTAGGACTCGTTCTTCAGTTAAAAGGAAAGCTTATCGCCGATGATAAACTTATCCTTAACAACGGGAAGTTTACAACTTCTCGTACTTGAGCTCGTTTTGCAAGATATTCAACATCTTACGCTCAAGTAATTGGTTTTCAAAACGTTGAACACAATTTTTCGAGAATTTCTCAAAAAAGGTTTTATAAATCTTTCAAAATTGTGTGTTCAAAAAATGTTTTGATAAAAAGAGCATGTCTTCTGGAATCGATAATATTTACGATACTAGAAATGTCATTCAATAATGACACGGGGTTGTAAATAAAGTTCGAGCAGAAGTTCAAATGTTTTAAAACATGCTCAAAATGGCTTGCTATTATTTCATATAGTAACCCGCTTTTCTTATTCAAGTCTAGCATTTCACCGGAAAGCTTTGACTCAACAACGGGAATTAATTTTCTCGGGCATGGTTTACTTTATAACCATGTAAGGGATTGTGTTTACTTAATAACACAATCTAACACGAATATATGTACGTGGCAGTGCATTTATTTGTTAAAACAAGAGAAATCTTGTTTTTATGAAGTTATCATCTCCACCAACCGTAGCAATTTACAATTGATATCTACATACTCGACGATGTGACTACTCAAATGGCGACTACAGCTCTTTCAATAGAACACGGGTCAACAATTGAGGGGGAGCAATTGTCCAGCATTCAGAATCCTTGATGCCGAGGGTGCCAAGTTCACATATTGGTGTCAAGACAACGATATCAATCATACACATGGAGTCAAGAGATAACTTCAGACGTGACGAGGCGACCAACATTCGTGAACAAGAACCATGTGATTCTATCATATGATGTTCTCCATCATTCAGGTCCAACCTCGTAAATCGCTATTCTTGTGAATACATTATCATATATGATCTTTGCACGTGATAAATAACTTACACTTGTGTTTAAAAGGTATTTAATTTACGTTTCAAGTACACCCTCATTAATTTGAGGGGGAGCTTGTGTAATTCATGGAGATAATTGGCTTTGCATTTTTCTTCCCAAATTTTCTTAAAATGCTATTAAATCAATTGATATTAAAAACACTGATTGGGTTAATATTTTTAATATGGGGGAGAAAATGTGATTTAATATGGGAAATGATTAACCATAAATGGTTTGACTTAACGTGATAGCTTATCCCGACATGTGCGAAATGTTTTCGGATATCGTGGCATATGTTAAGGGGGAGCAAAATGGATTTGCACTTCAAAATGGATTTCATGGTGACATACACTTACCCAAAACATCTCTATTCACGACGGTGAAGATTGTGGTGACATAAGGATGGTAGGATAGGTTAAAGTCCAATGATTCCTCTAGAACCGGAGGAATCTTCCCAAGGACATTCCATAGCTAGAAATAGTAGTCCTTAGGAAAGATGGAGAAAGATTGTGAACGTAGCTGAATGCCGACCAAGTACTTAAGTTAGCACTGGACAATCACAACAAGGTGCTAGTTATGACGTATTGGTATGCATTGAAGGGGTTGAAGAATGAAAAAGAATTGTAAAGATAAAGGGTGTAAAGAAAGAAGCCCTCCTTACAACCTTAGGCAGAAACCGGGTCAATACATATGCTATTGAGATCATTTTTCAATGATTCTTGATATTGAAGACAGACATCATGGACCTAGTGATGCAATGCACAACCCATCCCAGCTAACTCAGATATCTCTCAAAAGATATTTGTTTTAATCACACAGAGACAACGCATTATCTATTGGTTTATTCACTCCGAATAAATTGGTATTGAAATGGTGGCACTCCTCTCCAGCCTCCGATCACTAAAATCCAAAATGCACGATTGAGTCTAGAGCCATTTGAGATCATCAAATATCTCATTAGGACACACTTTCATATTTCCTTGCTTCTTCACACACTGTGAAAAGTAAGAAAGATCTTAAGAGTCCTACGCAAAATATTCATGATCTTGCCTGAACATCCGAGTAATACGAAAGTATTTACAATGAAGATGGAAATCCTTCTTGAGCGAATATCAAAAAGCTCATGGTAGGTGACTTGTGCGATTCTTTATGAATCAAACTTGTGATAACTAGAAAGCAACAGTGGTTTAATTCTTAAATGAATTTAAACACGTTCCAGGCCTCTACGCAATATCCTAGTGATCTTGCCAGAACACTCAGAGTGATACCTTAGTGTTCACAGTGATGAGTGGAAATCCTTCTAGTGTTAACCTCAAACAGCACTTGGTAGGTAACTTGCAAGATTCTATACGAATCAAGCTCGTGACAACTGGAAAGCAACGATGGTGCGGTTCTTAATTGAATTTCACTTGTTCCAGGAACATGAATTGACGGCTTCAAATCATAAGGATAATATTATCCAAATGATTCACTCTTTATGTTCGCAGTCAGCTTTGGACGGTCGAATAAAGAGAACGGGTTTACCCGCGAAATCTTGTCAAGGAGGTTCTTAATTGAAACTACCTGTCACAAGTATGATATTGTTATATCATCCAACGGTCTTCACCGACCGGAGGTAAAATGCTACCGAATTAGAATGAAATGTTCAAAGCCATTTCATCCGTGTATATGTTTTGTTGCTAACTGTCTTATGTAGCGTACCAAGAAGGTGGCATTGCGGTGTACTATCCGAAAAGAAGTCGTCCTCGCATGCTTATACTTTATGAACTTAACTTCAACAAATTCAAGAAAGTCTAAAAGTAAAGTCTTCCGCTGTATCAAACTCTGAAGCTTTCAAGAATTTATAAAGGTGTAAAGTATGTGGAACATGAAGTCACGAGGAGGAAAATTTCTCAAGTGATGAATGCACAAGGTCAAAGCAAGGACACATGTTCAAGACCAAAGTCAAAGATCTCATCAGCATATTCACAAGAACAAGATCGAAGACTCAAGCATAGTATGCTAGGTTTAAGATTTTGTAAAATGGTGTGACCTCCCTTTGGGGGAGATTGTTGGAAATACGTTTTTCCAAGGAAAGTCTCGATCACATCATTGTTAGCATAGATCACGAGCTATAGACTATTTAGGACATTGTAACTTGGAGTGACCTCCCTTTGGGGGAGATTGTTAGAAATACGTTTTTACGTATTTAGAAATGTTCGGTCACTCCAAAGATAGATACAAGTATTGGGCTCGTGATCCAATGTATTAAGGTATAGCCCATATAGCCCACATGTAGGGTGGGCTATAAAAACCCCCTCCTAGCATGTTAGGAGGGGTTGAACACTTTCATTCCATTCAACATTCCATCTTTCTTATTTCTCTCCTTTCTCTCTCTACCTTTCTCTCTCTAAGTTCTTTCATTTCCATTTCATTCAATAGATAAATCATAGATTGCTAAATCCTTAGAAAATGTAGACCTACATAAGGGTTTAGTTAGTTTTGTGGAGTTGTTGATTCGAGGTTTTGTGGTAGTTACTTGTTATTGTAGAGGAGATACAAGGGGGTTTATTATTTTTTTATTCTGGTTCTTGTTTGATGTTGTTGTTTTTTAACCAATCTCAAGTCTCAGCTCTTGACCTGCCACCCTGTGAGTGGTTTTGGAAGCCTGAGAACTATTTTTTGGCTTGAGGTTGTGTTCCTCGTTTTATTTGTGTGGTTTTAGTTTGTTGTTAATATGGTTGGTCCTAGTTCACCTAAGGGTGATGCTCCACCTAAGGGTGATGGGGCTAAAACTGAGAATAAGGTTGTTAAGTTTGATGTGTTTGACCCACTATTATCACCCTCAAGACATTAGTTCTCAGTTAATTTCCTTTAAACTTGAAGGGACTAAGAATTATAAGGTTTGGTCTGCTGCTGTTAAATTGGCTTTACAAACTAGAAATGAACTTGGTTTTATAACTGGTAAATGTGTTCCAGACACTAATGATGGCCCTGCTAGGGATCAATAGGATAGGTGTAATGTTGTTGTTCTTTCTTGGTTACTTGGTTATTTTTCACTAGATTTGTATAAGGGTAAGATTATTTCTAAGTATGCCCGATGTTTGGGATGAATTAGAAGAAACTTATAATAAACGAGATGGTTCTGTGATATATAATCTACGTCATAAGATTTACACATTAACTCAATCTGATATGTCTTTATCTGAATATTATCATGAGTGTAATTCTTTGTGGAGACAATTTGATGCTCTTGTTGATTTACCTGATTGTACTTGTGATGGTTCTGAGGCTCTTAAGGAACATGATCAACTTCTTAGGCTGATGTAGTTTCTTATGGGTCTTGATGATTGCTATAGTGTTGTGAGAAGTCAGATTCTTACATCTGATCCCATACCAGATGTGAGAACTGCTTTTGCAACTCTGTCTAGAGATGAGTCACATAGAAATGATGTTGGTTCTAAAAATTCTAGATCTGGGCCATCTGCTTTTGTTGTTAAGTCTGGTGGGAATTCTAATAATTGGAACAAATGGGTTAACAAGAATAGTAATAATAACTGGAACTCTAACAGACTGGGTCTAGTGGATATAGGAATGGCAATCTTGTTTGCAAACATTGTAACATGAATTGTCATACTATAGATAGATGTTTTGAGTTAATTGGTTATCCTGCTAATTTCAAAAGAAACAATAATACTGGTGGTCAAAGTAATGTTCATAATGTGAATGTTAATGAAAATAAATGTGATCAAAATAAGAGTGCATCTCACACTCTTACTTCTAATCAATATCAGAGATTAATGAAGCTTCTGAGTGTTTCAGGAGATAATACTATGGGTTCTACAAGTGTTGCAGGTACCTTCAAAGTTAATAATTCTGTTGTTAGTTTTTTGGCTTGTAGATTCTTTAACTATAATTCTAACATAAGTACTTATAGTACTTATGTTGGGTGGATTATAGATTTAGGAGCCAATCAGCACAATCAGCACATAACATATTCTGAAAATCTTTTATTTGATGTTATTGATGTTTCATATTTGAATATTAGTGTAGCTCATCCTAATGGGACTTTGGAATATGTGAAAAAAATGGGTGTTTTAAAATTAATAATGTGATTATCAAAGATGTGTTGGTTGTTCCTGGGTATAAAGTTAGTCTATTATCTGTTCAAAAATTATCTAAGGATAATAAAGTTAATGTGATTTTTGATGAAATTAAATGTGGTATTCAGGGTTTAACTCAAAAGGTCCTGATGGGGACTGGTAGTGAAAAAGATGAGTTATACTTTCTTGATGAAGGTAGGCCTATATTGAATAAAAACATTAGATGTTGGCATAATAGGTTAGGACATCCTGCTGATCAAGTGTTGGATGTTCTTAGAAAAGATAATAAAGATATTAAACTTAATGGTATTGAACCTTGTGATGTATGTCATAAGGCTAAACAGACTAGGGAGTCTTTTTCTTTAAGTGAACATAAGACCAAACAACTTGTTGACATTGTTCATCTTGATGTTTGGGGTCCTTATAAAGTTACCAGCACGGAAGGTTATAGATTATCTTTTTGGGTGTTTTTGTTAAAAAATAAAAGTGAAGTTTTTTATTGTATTTAAAGTTTTGTTAAGCTTCTTGATAATCAGTTTGATAAAAGGGTTAAAGTTTTTAGAAGTGATAATGGAAAAAAATTTGTTAATCATAAGTTTGCTAATTTTGTTAAAAATAATGGTATTGTTCATCAGAATACTTGTTCTTATATACCTCAACAGAATGGTATTGCAGAAAGAAAACATAGGCATTTCTTAATACATCTAGAGCCCTCATGTTTTAGGGGGGCATACTATTAAACATGTGGCCTAAATGTGTGCTAACTGCTACTTATTTGATTAACAGGTTACCTACCGCTGTGTTATCTGGTAAAAGTCCTTATGAAATAGTTTATATGTCTAAACCTAGTATTCTCCATTTAAAAGTATTTAGCTGTTAGTGTTTTTCTACTATGTTAAATGTTTTTGATAAGTTTGGGTCTAGGTCTGAAAAGTGTGTTTTCGTTGGTTATGCTTTTGATAAGAAGGGATATAAACTGTTTAGTTTGGAAAAAGTTTATGTTTTCAAGAGATATCAAGTTTTATGAGACTATTTTTCCTTTTAAAAATGATGTGATTGGTAAAGATTTTGTCTTTTGTGAAAATGATGTTAATGACTTAAACTTTTTTAATATAAACAGTCAATACCTAATGAATCCTATGATGAAAATGGAGATAGTACATGTAGTAAGCATATGCTTATGCCTGAAGATAGTGTTAAAACTAGTGACAGCACTGTAGATCCTAGTGAAAGTAAAGTAGGTGTTCATACTACTGATACAGATGTTATTTCTGAGGTAGATAGATCACCTAATACTTACACTAAGTCTAGTAGGAAGGACACTAGTCATGAGTATGTAACATAAACACATGTTTCTGAGGGTATACCAGACACTGTCATTGATGATGATAATTCCTCTGAGGATGAAGGTTTAGAGTTATTTGGTCAAGTGTTTAATTGGTCACCAGAACCAGCAGCAGAGAATACTCTTAGAAGAATTAGTAGAAAAGTTAATTTTCCTTCTAAATATAAAGATTTTGTGATTAATAAAGATGTTAAATATAGTATCAACAAAGTTGTGAATTATGTTAATCTTAGCATAGATAATTTTGTACTTGCTACTAGTTTAAATAAAAATCATGAGCCTTCTACTTATTCAGAAGCTATCAAAGATAGTAGATGGATAGAAGCCATGAATCAAGAAATGGAAGCCTTAAACAGAAATAATACTTAGATTATTACTGATCTTCCTAAGGGAAGAAAGGCTATTTCATGTAAGTGGATATGGAAAGTTAAGTACAAGTCTAGTGGTGATATAGAAAGATTTAAAGCTAGACTTGTTGCAAAGTACAAGTCTAGTGGTGATATAGAAAGATTTAAAGCTAGATTTGTTGCAAAAGGGTTTAATCAAAGAGAAGGAATTGATTATGAAGAAATTTTTTCTCCTGTTGTGAAAATTGTTACTGTTAGATGTGTTCTTAGTTTAGTTGTTTGTAATAATTGTCCATTGTTCCAGTTAGATGTGAATAATATTTTTTTATAAGGTTAACTAGATGAGGAAGTTTATATATGGTGATAATAATGATAAAAAAGTATGTAAATTGATTAAATCCTTATATGGGTTAAAACAAGCACCTAGAAAATGGAATGAAAAGCTTGTTTCTGTTCTTCTTGAAAATGGATTCGTACAAAGTCCAAATGATTTTTCATTGTTTATTAAGAACAAAAATGGGATTTTCTTAGTTCTGCTTGTATATGTTGATGACATTGTTATCACTGGTAATAATCTTGATGAGGCTAATAAGTTTAAACATTTTTTAAGTTCCAAGTTTCTTATTAAAGATCTTGGAAAACTTAAATACTTTTTGGGCATTGAGGTTATTGATATTGATAATGGGATATTTTAACCCAAAAAATATTGTACTGAGTTACTATCTGAATTTGGAATGTTAGGTTGAAAACCTTATGGTGCTCCTATTGAAGTTAATCCAGATAGTAAAAAACTTAAAGAAAAGTTTGGTGATGATGAACCACTTAATGAAATTACTCCATATCAAAAACTGGTTGGTAAACTGATATCTCACTATGACTAGACCTGACATTTCATATGTTGTTCATTGTCTTAGTCAAGTTATGCATTGTCCTTTAAAGTCTTTATCTGAGACTTGCATTCATAATACTTAGGTATCTGAAAAATGAACCAGGTCTAGGTATTACATTTAATAAAGGTGTTTGTAATACTTTGAATGTATTTGTAGATTCTGATTGGGCTAAATGTAAAGTAACTAGGAGATATTTGACTCGTTACTGTGTGTATCTTGGTGGGAACTTAGTCTCATGGAAGAGTAAGAAACAAAGTGTTGTTTCTAGGTCTTCCACTGAGGCTGAATACAGGGCTATGTGTAATGTTTGTTGTGAGGTTATGTGGATTCAAAAATTCTTTATGATCTGAAAGTGGATGTGATGTTATCTATTGATATGAGTTGTGATAATAATTCTGCCATCCAAATATCTTTGAATCTTGTACTTCATGAAAGAAGCAAACATTTTGAAA
This sequence comes from Glebionis coronaria, assembly GCA_025667525.1. NCBI lineage: Eukaryota > Viridiplantae > Streptophyta > Magnoliopsida > Asterales > Asteraceae > Glebionis > Glebionis coronaria. Next base: position 180,822,271 of record CM046874.1, read on the forward strand.
TTGACCTATATTTTCTGAGAGAACAAATATTTGGCGGTTTAATTAAACCTATTAAGGTTAAATATGATAACAATACTGCAGATATATTTATAAAAGGTTTATTAATTTCTGATCATAAAAAGGTTTGTAGTATGCTTGGTTTGCATAATGACTTAAGGGGGAGTATTGAAGAATATAAGTCTAAACCTGAGGGACTACAAGTGACAAGTGGACTAAGTCTAAGGGGGACCTTTTGTACTGAAGAGCTAAGAAGAATACTAGAGGGACTAATATTGGCTTATTAATACTTGGAGGGTTGAACTGAAGATTGGGAGTATATATACTCCCCACCTACCATTAGTTAGATCACTTTTCATTCTATTATATCAATCAACTGTGTGTAAACTCGTGTGTGGATTCTTGATCATCTATTTGATCATTGTGAGTTTGAGTGTGTTCTTTGATTTGTTCTTGTAACCAGATATTGTAATCTTTTCTTTGATAGAGTGAGCCAAGGGGTGGTTAGCTGGGTTCACTGTTAAATATTGTGTTCTTGTTGTTTTTTAGTATCGATCCATAAGTTTTTACACATTCATTAATTTTGAATCCACTCTCAAGCATGGCGAGATCAAACTTTTGATGCCATTGTTTGGGAGCTTGCTTTAAGCCATACAATGACTTAACAAGCCTATAAACTTTGTTATCTTGTCCAGGAGCCATGAAACCCTCGAGTTGGTTCATGTATATTTCTTCTTATAAATCTCTGTTTAGAAAAATCCGTTTTCACATCTATTTGATGAACTTCTAAATTTCTTAACGCGGCAATATCAAGAATCATTCTAATAGAAGTTATTCGCATAACAGGCGGATAAGTATCAAAGTAATCTAGACCTTCGCGTTGTCTAAATCCTTTGATCACCAATCTTGCTTTGTACTTGTCAATGGTGCCATCAGCTTTCATCTTCTTCTTGAAGATCCGTTTATAGGTTAGTGTATTACAACCAGGAGGTAAATCCACGAGCTCCCAAGTATGATTTTGTAAAATAGAATCTATTTCGCTGTTAATGGCTTCTTTCCATCGAGGCCCTTCCGAGAAATTTACCGCTTTTTGATAAGAAGTGGGTTCATTTTCTACTATAAAAGAGACAAAATCGAGTCCAAATGATTTCTCGGTTCTCGCCCGTTTGCTTCTTCTAGGTTCAACCTCTTCTTCCTCAGGTTGATCTTGTCTCTCATCTTGGAGATCATTATTATCTCGTTGTCTCTTATCTTGGACAACTACATCATCTATTCTAGATGTGCTCCCATTTTCCTTCTTTAAACAAGGAAATATGTTTTTAAAGAAGGAAGCATTCCTTGATTCCATTACTGCGTTCTTTTGTATATCTGGATTTTTCTAATCATGTAAAATGAAATGATAAGCACTGGTATTCTTAGCATATCTAATAAATATACAATCCACATATTTAGGTCCAATCGTTTGGGCCTTAGGTGTTGGCACAACTACCTTGGCTAGACACCCCCACACTCGTAAGTACTAGTATGAGGGTTTTATATTGTACTAGCAAATAAATTGTTTTGAGCAAATAAATTGTCCTCTAATCCTATACTTCATTATATCAACAACAACAAAAGTTTAGATTTGTTTTTCAGGATTTTAAACATGCAGAAAATACTTGCAGCAAGTTTGACGAGCGGAAGGAAAATACCGGTGAGAGGACAGGTTATGGCGAGGATAGCTGCAATGGCTTATCATTTGATTGTTTATGTGTTCTCAAATCTGCCACGTGCTACCACTTCTCCAGTGACAGGTGAACCCGAGAGATATAAATATGGGCACAAGTGATTAGTATGATGATGCATTAGATGTATCTTATAGTTTGTAGATTCGTTTTTAGTTGAAGTTCTGCACTGTGTTCTTGAATTTCAATCTGTTGTGTATCTAACTTGTATCTTGTGTGTTAAAAGCTGTGTATTTATGACTGTTGTGGGCAACGAAGAACACATCTTAACGCCTACTCAACTTCTCTTTTATTCTCTATCTCACCCAAACTCAAACTGGGAAAAGCCCTTCCTTTTCAGGAGGTTTTCATAGCCACTTCGAGCTTTACAATCAGGCATTACAACGCTTTATTCACCATCATTGTAGTTGCAAATCAAACTGGAATTTATTCACTAGGTGCTCTACATCATTTGTTACATGAGTCAAGTTAGATCTTATTATCTTGACAACTAAACCATTTTTGAGAAACAATAACATAATACTCAACAAGTCACCTATCAAACTAAAGGAATAAAAACTTAGGGCCTGTTTGGTTCATGGGTGCCAGCCTAAATATTTGAGATAGTGATGAAATACGATGTTTGGTGTCAACAAGTATGCCCTCAGATTGGGTTTTAATAGTTAATTTTAACTATTTAGGAATCATGGGGACATGGTGTGGTTTAGATAAATTTTTTACCTTTTCATTAATTGTTTTAGTTTTCATTTGAAGTTTGTGGGATTAGTTTCTTTCTCTGCCTCACAATTTCTCTATATTTATTATTTTATCAATGCGTATTCCAAATTTTAATCGTATTAAATTAATATATTATATTTTATAATAACTAATATTATATTCAAAACCCAAATTAAATGTCAAACCTAAACCCCTACGTTATAAACCTAAATCCAAAGTAAAACCCGACTTCAAACCAAGCGGACCCTTAGTCACGCTACAAGTTATTTCCTATAATCAATCACTTAATACAATGCTGACTTTCCACCGGTCAAACGTCAACTTCTTCCTAGATGATCCACTAGAAATTTAACTAAATTATTGGCATTTTTTACCAACCCGAATCACTAATTAGCGAATTCCAAGGCACCGGATCACGATAAATCATCTCATCAAACACACACCTAGCATCATACATCCTCCCGCTCTTCCCATACACGGAAATCAACGCGTTACAAACATACGTCACTCACAAAAACCCACCCTTCCACAGCATCGCATGCACCTGGGTGCACATATCCACCATCTCGCCACCTTCAACACTCGCCAACACATTAATCAAAGTAAACTCATTCACCTCACAACCACTCAAAATATAACGCTTAAAACCCTCAAACGCATCCCAACAATCAAAAGCAACACCAATCATCCCCTTCCACGACACAAAATCCCGCTCAAACTTTTCATCAAACAACTTAACCCCATCCCATCTCCTCCCGCACCTCCCATACATAACCATAATGACGTTACACAAATGCATCAAGAAACCACCCTTTGTTGACACACCACCCATGAATCGCCTCACCCTCCCTCACATAAAAAACGCAACCAACAAACAAAACTCATTAAAGTCAAACCCGAGCCTCAGCATGTTAGCGAAACACTCCCTACCCTAACCGTAAACTCCATTCTTAACATAACCATGAATCACAACACTCAAAATGACATTATCGAAACACCCATAAATGACACTTTTGAAAACACTTAACACAGAATCCAAACAGCCAAACATCATAAATCTGTGAACAAAGCCACTAACCAAACCACAATACCATTAAACCCGGTTTTCAAAACAAAATCTTTTTAAACATTGAGCATTGTAACCGTAAGAAAGGGCTTATACTTCTATTAAATAACTGTACAATAATAAAATTAATAGACAATAAAGAACATAATTAAATAACAAATAATAACTGAAAGCAGTAAATATCTAGAGATGAGACACGTGTTAAACACACTTCCCTTAAAACAGATTCGTCGTTTGTTTCCCAGGTACAACGTCCAAAATTGTTGTACAGTCGGACTAGATAAACTTGCCTGAAAGATTACGGAAGCCTTCTGCGTTTCTGATTGAAAACTACTGATAAAACTGAATGAGAATTATATAGTGAACATTTGTCTTGGTTACCAAGACAAGATATTCTGTCTACTAAATATAATCTGATTTACAAATCTGTTATTTCCATAACACGATTTGTATATCAAATAAAACACAAACTTCTGTTAAAACTTATTCAATAAGTCTAAATCTATTCCTAAAATATATTACAGAATATTCTGGAAAAAAAATTCTAATTCGCAGCAAAAAAATACCGAAATCTATCCGAAACCACATGCACAAGTTGAGTAGCATCGAACCCGTTTTGTACCTAGAAATCTCACTTTTTGCACCCCCCCCCCCCCCTTGCGCACACGTAGGCGTGGGAGTAAAAACCCACAAATGAATATCGAAGGTAGAAAGAAATATTTCCTTATACACATGTATCCATTTCATGTTTTGGGCAATGTGGGATACTTTTGTTTTCTCCAACTTTCTGTTTCACGTGTCCTACTTTGAGACATGATATCTCATTCATATTGACTCTATTTTAGACATACTTTAGCTCGTTGTGAAGCTCTCTTCATGCAGAACGAAAATCTACTAACTAATAATATATATAACATATACATATATATAACTATGTCCAAAGTATTGCAAAAATCATTACAAACATTTTTCCAACAATCCCCCACATGAGTGGGAATCGGTCGAAAACACATTAAAGTTTCGGCAAAATTTCTGCGGTTAAGTCTTGCATAGGATAGGTATGTGTGATCCTTTGAACCTTCCCTTCTGAGATGTACTTAGTCACCTAGATCTAAGTAGATGCGATGTCGTTGAACTCAGCCTCTGTTTACGTAGACGACAATACACACTCACACAACACTCTCCCTGACCTTGTCAAGTCCTCATAGTCGTGCTCGTTATGGTCATGAACACTCGCTTGGTTCTGCAAGAGCTCTTAGAAATTGCGCCCCCATAATTTCCTTCGAAGCGACCCCACTTCTCTCTCACATAGGTGATTTCAACTTGAATCATTAAAAACATAAGTTTTATGATTTCATCTTGAATCATTATGCTTTATTATTTCATCCTGAATAATTAAGCCATATGTTTAACTTCTCAATAAGTCACGTTGTTCTAGGAATGGACTAGGTGAGTTAATATATTGAGTAACTCCCCCACATTGACGTGACTTCCCTCACATTTCTATGATTAGGTTGTCCTACTGAACCTAGATCTTGGGATCACCAGTCAAATGGGTTTGGTTTTCCTTCATAGAAACTCATTCCTTCAAGGGCTTTAGTCCCATTCCATTAGACGACTTACTAATTAACTCTTTGCTTAAGCCTTTCATAAGCGGATCCACGGTGTTATCCTTTGACTTCACATAGTCAATTGAGATAACTCTTGTTGAGAGTAATTGTCGTACCGAATTATGTCGACGACAGATATGTTTAGACTTTCCATTATACATTGTGCTATGAGCTCTGCCAATTGCCGATTGACTATCACAATGTATACTAATGGCCGTTACCGGTTTAGGCCACCTGGGTATGTCCTCTACGAATTGACATAGCCATTCTGCCTCTTCTCCACATTTATCTAAAGCGATAAATTCTGATTCCATCGTGGACACTGTTTTCTTGGAATACTTCCAAGATATAGCGGACCCTCCTAGTGTAAAACACATATCAACTAGTCGATCTAGAATCCTTTATGTCAGATATCCAATTTGCATCACTGTATCCTTCAATAGCAGCTGGATATCTATCATAATTTAGTCCATAATCACGTTTGTATCTCAAATAATGAAGTATAGCTTTCCAATGTGCTTCACTTGGATTACTAGTATACCTAATTTGCTTGCTAACAGAATATGCTAAGTCAGGTCGTGTACATGTCATCAAATACATTAACATGCCAATCATCCTTAAATACTCTAATTAGGCAACACTTGCACCTCTCTTTTTAGAAAGATGCAACTGGTGTCAATTGGAGTTCTAGCTAGGCCGAAATCCCCGGATTATGAGTATTAAGAATTTTGTCTACGTAATGTGCTTGACTTAATGCAAGTTCACTCTGAGTTCGTATGATCTTTATTCCAAGGATCACATCAGCCAAACCCATATCTTTCATGTCAAACTTTGATTTCAGCATGTCTTTAGTAGACTTGATCATCTTGTCGTTACTGCCAATGATAAGCATATCATCAACATAAAGACACAAGATTACATATCCACTATTTGTGTCTTTGACATAAACACACTAATCGCATTCATTAATTTTGAATCCACTCTCAAACATGGCGTGATCAAACTTTTGATGCCATTGTTTGGGAGCTTGTTTTAAGCCATATAATGACTTAACAAGCCTACAAACTTTTCTATCTTGTCTAGGAGCCATGAAACCCTCGGGTTGGTTCATGTATATTTGTTCTTCTAAATCTCCGTTTAGAAAAGCCGTTTTCACATCTATTTGATGAACTTATAAATTTCTTAACGAGGCAATATCAAGAATCATTCTAATAGAAGTTATTCGCATAACAGTCGGATAAGTATCAAAGAATCTAGACCTTCGCGTTGTCTAAATCCTTTGATCACCGATCTTGCTTTGTACTTGTCAATGGTGGCATCAGCTTTCATCTTCTTCTTGAAGATCCATTTTATAGGCTAGTGGCTTATAACCAGAAGGTAAATATACGAGCTCCCAAGTGTGATTTTGTAAAATAGAATCTATTTCACTGTTAATGGCTTCTTTCCATCGAGGCCCTTCCGAGGAATTTACCGCTTCTTGATAAGAAGTGGGTTCATTTTCTACAATAAAAGAGACAAAATTAGGTCCAAATGATTTCTCGGTTCTTGCCCGTTTGCTTCTTCTAGGTTCGGCCTCTTCTTCCTCGGGTTGATCTTGTCTCTCATCTTGGAGATCATTATCATCTCGTTGTCTCTTATCTTGTACAACTGCATCATCTATTCTAGATGTGCTCCTATTTTTCTTTTTTAAAAAAAGAAATATGTTTTTAAAGAAGGAAGCTTTCTTTGATTCCATTACTGCGTTCTTTTGTATATCTGGATTTTTCGAATCATGTACAATGAAACGATAAGCACTGGTTTTCTTAGCATATCCAATAAATATATAATCCATATATTCAGGTCCAATCGTTTGGGCCTTAGATGTTGGCACAGCTACCTTGGCTAGACACCCCCACACTCGTAAGTACTGGTATGAGGGTTTTCTTTCCATCCATAGTTCATATGGGGTTTCCTCTTTATCTTTACGAGGTATCTTGCTTAAAAGATAAGTAGTCGTTAGAATGGCTCCCCCCCCACATGTCCCGGCTCGAACCAGAACTTAACAACATGGCCTTAACCATTTCTTGCAAGGTATGGTTCTTCCTTTCGGCAATACCGTTTTGCTGAGGTGAATAAGGAGCAGTGAACTCGTGTCTTATTCCATGTTTTGCACATAGATCAGCAAACAGAGACACATATGCCCCTCCTCTATCACTTCGTACAACCTTAATTTTCCTACCAAGTTGATTCTTAACTTCAGTTTTGTATAGAACAACCTTGTCTATAGCTTCATATTTACTTTTCAACAAGTAAACGTAGCAGTACTTTATGAAATCATCAATAAACGTGATGGAGTACTTACTACCACCTTTTGTGGGCAGTGATTTCAAATCACATATGTTTGTATGTATCATATCAAGTGGTTCGGTTTTTCTTTCAACCGATTTGAAAGATGATCTTGTAAGTTTGGCTTCGACACAAGTTTCACGTTTATAATTTGAATCAATATGAAATTTGGTATGCTATTAACTTTTAATCAAACGACGCATTGAGTTACAATTAACATGTCCAAGACGACCATGTCACACATTAGAAGACTCAATCAAGTAAGCAAAAGAATTCATTTTATTGATATCATTCTTAAAAACTATTACATTAAGCTTAAACATACCATTCGGGGCATACCCCTTACCAACATACATTTGATTCTTAGAAAGAACAACTTTATCAAGATAAAAACAAGACTAAAACCAAATTTATTCAAAAGCCATCCGGTCACAAGATTCATGCGAATCTACAGAACATACAAGACTTTAGTCACGTGAGCTCTTTCTCGGATGTCATCTTCAAAATAAAATCTCCTTCGCCCTTGATATCAGCAGTCGCAGAGTTGCCCATGAATAGCTTCTCTCCATTGTTAATCGCTCTGAAAGAGTGAAACATACTCTTGTCATCACACACATGACGGGTTGCCCCAGTATCAACCCACCAATCACTGTTATTAAAAGCTACCAGGTTAAGTTCAGAGATCATGGCAACGACATTAGACACCATAGCAATCATGTCCACATTATCATTCACCATATTAGCCTCACGTGGAGTCACCCGCTTCGGTATAAGAACTCGTACTTTTTGGTATTAAATTATTCTTTTATTCGTACTTCTCGATTTTACAATGTTTTACTTGTTCCTCGTTACTTTTTCATACGTAAATCCTGAGATCTCGAGAATTTTAATTAAATTGTATTTTAGTTAATTTTTTGATCATTAATAATATTTTGAGTACTTTTCATTTTATTATTTATTGGTAAAGTTTATAACCGTCATCTACCGTAAATATCCTCGATATGACATAAAAATACTTTTCTTGTCAATATTTTTAATTATTCGTTTTACGAGCATTCTTCATAATTTACGTTAAGCCTTTAAGCGTCATTCGTTTATACGAAGCGTTAAAATACTTTAAATCATAAGCCCTCATTTATTTATCAAAATATAAATGTTCTCCAAATGTCGACGTTTTTATTTTATATTGAGCGTTTATTTTTCATGTTTTAAGCGTAACTTTTAGATCGCTTAACTTTTAAAATATCGAGTTTCTATAACACCCGCTTTAATATATTTTGCAACAAAAATTTATATAAAACTCCACTCACCTATTCTTTAAAAATGTGTCATGATATTGGTAAACTTCAACTATTTGTTGAACACTTGTTTAAAAAAATCTTGCATGTAAGCATTACTAGCTACTTGTTCTCAAATCTTTTTCATTTACATCTAACAAAAAAAAACATTCGCACCTTCTTTGGCTGTGTTTACTCCGTCAACCAACATCAACATAATATCTCATCATTGTAAAAAAAATTATAATAATAAGACAACTTATACTTGTCTAAAGATAGGGGCATGTGGTTGTCTAGCAGTGTTTCAAAATGACGATGCACACATATAAATAAATATGACATTTTTTTATACTAAGAGATAAGATCAAAAATGAAACTAGATGTGATTTCAAGTTACTAATATTTAGAAGACTCTAGTCATGAAATTATACTTTTACTATGGAATGAAGACACGGGAGTGTTAAAAGCAAACAAATCGGTATAGTTCTTGCTTCAAATATTTTTAATTTGATTAGTTAAACGTCTAATTTAGTTTTTATATTTCCAATCTAGTAACTTTATTCATATATGTTTATGTTTGGTTGAGTTTTGTAATATGACTAAAAATATGATTTTAATGCTAGAAATTTGAGCTGAGATGATTAAAATGAGTATTTTTGTATATCGAATGTTTAGAACTATATGTAAGTGAAGTTATGTCTTTAAAAGCATGAATCATGGTTGAAATTAGCCCATGAAAACTACTGCATTTTTTTTAACATCAGGGAAGAAAAGAAATTTGTCATGTGTTGTTAAATTAGACATTATTGTTGTGGGGTCAGTGGATTGTGCACAGGCAATACAATTTCTAAGAATCTATGAAAGAATTTTCATCAAATAAAAATTATGTACATGATATTTAGTTAAATCATACTTTTCAATAGCAAAAGGCTTTATATCATATGATTAAGTAATGGTACAATGAGTCATGAAATAGTTATGTGGTTATAATTTTTTTTAAACGTGCATAAGTACCTCAAATTCAACAAGTTATTATGTTTTGAGTTGAATGACAAGTTCTGGTCATTTATAAAAATGCCTATATGATCTTAATACATATATTATTAGTTAAAATGTAAATATCCTTAAATATAAAAACATAAATTGTAAGAAATATAATTTAAATTATAATAACTAGTTTTGTTAAATATTTAAACCTGACTCGATTACCGTTCATTATCGATGAAAACATTATAAAACATCATTTCAATTTTGTACGTTGTCGTGTATATCTCTAAGCCGGGCCGTTTTATTTTAGGTCGCCGTTAGAAGCTCGCGGCTTCCCGTCTTATCTTATTTCTTCGTTATGCTTTCATGACTACTATGTCGATTGTTATCATCGTTTGAAATCGCTTTCTCTAAGGTGAGTTCATAGCCCCTTTACTACTTATACATTGTTTCTAAACGCGGGGTGAGATTTTACATGGTGGAACACATTCATTTAAAACTGTATGCTATCCAGAACTTGTATGCTATCCAGAACTTGTATGCTATCCAGAACTTGTATGCTTTCCAGAACTTGATGATTTCCAACAGATTTTCATTATTATTATTGCTTTTAGTTATAGCCCTTAAGTTTCCTCTCCTGATCATGAACCGTTAATTTACTTGTGTTTCTAAGCGTGAATGTTGTGGGTGGATCCATCGGGATTGACAATCCCCGTCCCATGTTGCGGTTGTTTAACCATGTCGCATTTCATTTGTTTATACTTGAGTATTTAGGCTGAATACTCACTAGAGGAACTTACATTGAGTTAAGCTTCGGTTCATGAACTAAATAGCAATAATAATGGTTTCGGACTATGGTTATCGTACGTAACCATTTTCCCTATTTCTTGTTTTACAAATAAATGCATGTGTTCCACACCTTTACTGCTAAACCTATGAATATCACTCAACTTTATGTTGACGATTTTACATGTTTAATCTCAGGTATTATTACTTAGCTTTGCTTGGATGGGAGCCTGCAGGATATTATCGCAACTTGGAGATTTTTGTGTTACTTTTTAAAGTTTGGTTTTGGTAAAAGCTGTCAGAAGTTTATCCCATATTTTTGGTAACAACATGTTAGAAAACCATGTTTAAATAATAGATTTTCCGCTTATAAAACTCTGGGACCTTTGTTTAAAAACTCTGATCTTTTTGTGATGTAATGTATAAGTTTTTATTACGTCAACTTTATGTCAACAGTATTTCATTGTTTCTTGTACCATTACGTGGAACCCCTTTGCTGCCTACGTGTTTCCTTGCCTGGTTTTGGGGATCTCACAGATTGGTATCAGAGCGAAGTTAATAGGGAACTAAGTCATTTTTCAAAACTTAGTCTATAACCGAATGTTCAAATATTTCACGTTTAATGTGTCAAACACAGAATCTGCCATTGTTGTACGATATCTGCGCGGGTAACTCTCTAATCCTTATTATTTATTTTTAATTATCATCATAGTATTTCTTCTCCTGATTACATGTTAAAATATTACATTACCCTAATGACGATAATTACTATGTCTTTTCAAAACCTATGTGCTTCATGAATTATCATTGGATATTACTTGATTACATATGCTCTTGCTGCATATCTTGAATTCTTGTTTTTGTGAACTGATCTTGTTACAATGATTTTATATTGTTATGACGTTACATACTTGAATTCAGAGCGAGTATGCTGCAGACTTTTCATACTCACCTTACTGAGTACTATTGCTATCTTGTTTATGCGTGATACGACTGACCTCATATACTCGTTCATTTTGAACCGCTTATTTTTCTTGACTCACTGTTACATGTTATGTGTATTCTCGCGATATCATTGTTTGGGATTAAGTAAGTGTTGATTTCAATGAAACTTATGATTTTCATTCTACTACCGTGCGTGTTACTTTCATTGTTAAACCTCTTAAAGCTATCTATTTAGATATCCAAATTGTTTTCCGACCATTCGTAATTGAATGTCTAGTCTATAGACCATTGTGTAGCTCAATGTGTCTCCTAAAAAGACTAAAGGACATCGTGTGAGTCACACATCTCTAAGCATTCGTTGAATCTGTGTTAGATAATATCAAGGGTTTTCATAACCTTGATTTACCTTTATGTCGTCGTTTTACACGACACTCGTATAACGATTAAATATTGTTTCATTGACCATTCTACGTTTCGATTTCGAATTACAACGTTCGTTTGTATCTTGAAAACATCACCGCTATCTTGTAATTCATCCTCTATTATGCGACGATTGTTTGGAACACGATTGTACTTCTATAAACTTGCATCCTCCCTTTTCATTTAACCTCCTCGCTCCAGGAGTGTGACGCGTTAATCTTCCAATTCTTTCTCGATATGTCTTGTGATTTTGGAAAAAAATCACACTGCCAAGAGACCTTCCTGCATTGATCTCGAAATCTAAGACACGGATGTCATGCGACGTTTTTGAATTCTTAGTTTATCGTTGGCATTCTTGAACCATTTCTATACTGTATTTTCTTTACATAATTAATTACGCAATTTATTCTTTTTCGTCTTTATGGAATCCACAAGTCTTGTGTGTACATTAATTCTGGGTTATTATGAAATTTGGATTTAATTTCAAACTGTGTCGAAAAATATACTTTGTACAGAAACTTTACAGGAAATTTATCAGTGTCGAGAAAATATTTTTATAACTTTTGACATAAAAATATATATTTCTACTCGTTGAGACGTCCGTTTAGGAAATAATATTTTACCAATAAACATTAAAAAACAAGCAAGTTATGCTCATTTGGGATTGTAAAATTTAAGAACTTATTTCTGCGTAGTTCTAAAATATCATTTTGTTGACAGATTTTAATGCAAGGGCATTTTCGTCCATTTTTTATCCATTTCAAGTCTCTAGTAAAACTAGAAAGTTGTTCAAAACATCATTTTACATCGAATTGCATTAGACTTCGAGTCTTAGAATATCATTTAGTGAATCATTTGGTTTGGTCAATCCCAAAAGCTCAAAGTTGACTAAAAAGTCAAAGCTGGTAGAAATTTTGAAATAGGGTTTTTAGGCGTTTTTGAGTTCGTGTGAGCTCGTAAAACTTTAACTAATGATATTTTACAACCATGAAACAATGATTGCGATTGAAAACGTTAAAATAGTGCATATTTATGTCAAATAAATAACGATGTGCACACATATGGATTCCTCTATCTTTCTTTTATATATGACTTAATTGTCATTCTAAGTAGTCTTTCTTTGCTTCTATCGTACCACTGATTTGGACCGAGGTTGAAGTTCTTATTTTCATCATTCGTTATCCTTCTTGACACGGGACTCTTGACAATTCCGGGTAAACCTCTCGAAACCCTATCACTTCGTAACCATTTCATTGGTTGTCTTGAACTACTCCTTATTTCCCTCTTGTAACTCACTCGCTACTTTGTAAACTATTATCATGTTACCATATAAACTCAAACTGGTCTTGTTTGCGAATCATTTTACAAAAGGTTTCATTTGGTCGTTCTTAAATAATTGAATGCTAACTTATAAAATTAATTTATATTAATTTTACGATGTAATTCCTCAAATTGTTCAACAATTGGTCTTATAAAGAACCCTTGTAAACATAAAAAAATTGTTGAATTAAATATCTAGCCAGTAACTTATTGGCGAAAAGTTTCATAAAATATTTTGATTCCTGTTTTTTTTACAAATGACATTATATACATATTTTAAATAATATGACCTGTAATACTGATTTGACGAAGCTGAGCATCGCATTGCTAGTCCTAAATTATGCATGGCCTGATCACCTATGCGTAATTTAGAAGGAGCCATGCGAGGTCGAATAGTAGTCACCTTAAAATATCTGGTCAAAGAACCAACTTTTTACTTATGCTCCTTAAAAAGTTAGATAAAATAAAATTTGGACAACTTTTACATCTTATGCGACTAGCACCAGTCCGCGACATACACATATGATCCCTAATCTTTTCTTGAACGAATTACATGCCTCAAGCACATATTTCCTAACTCAATGATCTTTGTTTTACTTGTTACCTCATTTTCCTTCGTGATTTAATTCTCGTTACCACTTGTCTAATTTCTTACCATTGATACCAGACTTGAAAGTTTCAACGTTGTTATGCTTCTACATCGATCGACCTTCTCTATCTATTTTGGTGGACCTTCGAAACATCTCCGGACGCGAATATTGATTTATGACTGGAAGTGAACAATGATTTCGTATATTTGTCATAATATGTGTTAGACTCTATCGTCTTGAAATTAATTCTTGTGACACGTGTTGATTTCGCCTCTCATTTCTAATATTGTTCATTTTACTGGAATTACTCTCAAGTGACTTCTTAAGAATTTTCCTTGATTCGAAAATTTTATTGTGTGACTTTTCTCTTTCGATCGTGTATCGACAACCGAGAACTTAATAAGCCGTTGTTGGTGACGCCAACCACACTTGAGAATTAATCTTGCTAAATCATTTGTTTCTTATTGTCCTTGTCATCGATGCATCTATTCTATCATATTCGTTAAAAAACTGGTACAAATTACATTTCATTCCCTTGTCCTATTGCTTGTATACTAATTTTTATTATTATTCGTTTCATACTCGTTTGCTATCTTGTCACCTTTTGAAAAATCCGAATATGTCTTATGTTTACCATTTGATACCTTAATCGCCTTCTTGGATTTCTAAAAATTGTTACTGATATGAGTGATTTTACTCATATCAATGTTATCTAAAAAACAACTTAAAAATGCAAAAATATTATGAAAATGCCTTGTATATATGTTGTTTTGTTGTTCGTGTGTAGGTACCAAAGATCGCGAAAACCGGCAAAACCGACACAAGATTGATGAAAAGATCGAGGAAGCCAAATACAAGTCGATTTTATTCACGAATTTAAGTTCAAGAAGGATTTTGGTTTAGTGGGACCCATATATGCTTAATGGGCTTTTAAGCCCATTCATAAGTTATTTTGGATAAAAAAAACTTGGAAAGGCCCAATTCTAAAGCCCAAATGTGAAGTGGTGAAGTCTTGGCCCAAATTCAGGCCCAAACTACAAATCAAGAGACGGATGGAAGTAATAAAACTTGGGCCAAAAGCCCAAAGTCCTCAAATCAAAGTAAACGGATGGAGTTATGGGCTTAGGGTTTGGTTACAAGTTACAAACAGATGGGAAGTGTATTTAATTCACACTTATTCCTTTTTCACTCTCGGTCAAACAATCCATTAAAATCACATTCACACGTTTATTTTAAACGTGTATCCACACACACTTTTTCACCACACAAAATAAAAAAATACTCTTCGATACTACCTATGCATCTTCTCTCCCATTTTTCTCACCCTCGCCAAAGAAATAACCAGTAACACCTTTTTAACCCTAGCCACTATTCACAAAACCCTAATCCAACAATTACCTTAAATTAATAGGGGGTTTTCACTCCCACGTGTAATTCAAGCATGGGGGAAATAAATCCCCCAATTTTAAGGAAGAGAAAATATGGATGCGAGGGGTACGTGGCAGTTTTCTATTGGATAAGACACCTCATCTTTCACCATCCTCCAATCAAGAAGCATCAAACTAACACAACTAGCACAAACGGATGCGACGTTGGCAATCCGTGTGCTAGTTGTGTCTTATCAACCATCCGATCAAAACAACCATGAGAGAGAGAAGATCTAAAGGCCAATATGAAGATGGAATATACCAAAAAGATCCGGATATTCGCTCCTAAACAGCCTTGGGATGGCTATAAAAACCCTTCATTTATCTTGTAATCATTATCCCTCTTTTTACTTTAATGTTATGATGCAAAAATAGGTTTAGGTTAAATTGTATTTTCGTTTTCATAGTCTTGTAATCGGTTTTTTATTATCAATAAAAATTTTAATTTGAGTTGAATATTGTGTTGATTTATTTACTGTTGAGCTTTAATTGCAATTTTTCCTTTATAAATCTATATTGTCATAATATGAAAGTTATTTGATTGAGCTAATTTAATAGCTTTAACCAAATAATAAAGGTAAAATTTGGGAAAACTTTTCCCTACTGGAAAAGTTCATATCAAATATGATGGTTCAGATATAATTGTTGATGATGTTCGAATGGTGATTGATGGTGTCGTTAAGGTTCTATGTCAGCTCAGCGCTGCACATCTTCCCAACGGTTTCTACAAAAGGTTCGATTCGATTTAATTTTTGTTTAATTCATGTTTATGTTATTTGTGTTTATGTTTGATGCTAAATGTTTTTTTCTGCTAGTTGTTTCTGAAATAAGTTTTTTATTTGTTTCAATGCTTTGATTTGCATAACTATTAGTGTTAAAGGATTTAATATGCTTACTTAAAGTAGTGAATCTGCTTTACTTAGAGATTTTATTTTTGAAATAGATGTTGATGGTTATCCGTTTATGGATGTCTGTTAGATTGAGGTTTATATTAAACTGATTTGATCTTTGTGTGCTAGAATTTCTGAGATATATTTTTGCTGGCTGGTTTATGTCATTTCACTTTTGTTGAACTTTTCTGATATTAGATTTGTAGTTTTGAAGCTGTTTATTATGATTTAGATGTGAAAATGACTGTAGGAGTTTACTACTTGATTTCTGCTCAATTGGGTATAATTAATAGTCTGCTGATATAAGATTTGGATTTAAATCTTGCTGAATCTAGGTTATTGTTCTAACTGGTTTCTCTGATAATTGAAGGATGAATGCAAATCTGTGTTGAGAGTTTAGATAACAGTCTGCTTTTAGATGTTTAGCTTTATGATCTAGGATTGTAGATCTTTGTTAGGACTGATATATTTGTATTTGATTCACTTTGAGTTTGATGAGATCTGTGAACGTTATTTGTGTAATCTTTCTGCTTACTTATTTGTTGTTCGCACGTAGACTATCAGATTCATTGGTCTGATTAGCTCAATAGTTGAAATCCTTTTCAGCTTTCATAAATTTTGTACCCAAAACGTCACCTCCTGTGACGTGAAGTTTAATTTGTCAAAAAGAAATTAAATCACAAAAATATGTCACTCATGGGAATCAAACTCGAGACCCACAGGTTCACAGTTATGCGTGTTAGCTAACTGAGGTACATGCTTATTTGATTTTATTATCAGAAAGTTAATTAATATAGTAGGTTTGTTTTGGTCAGATATTGACTCTAAGAGTGTTTTACTTAGATTTACGTCTCTAAATAATTTTTAATTAATATTTTTGTTAAAAGTAAGTTTTATTTTTATAAATATAAATAAAAATAAAAAATAAAAAAAAATATAAAAAAATGTTTTCATTATTTTTAAAAGTTTAATTAGTTTATTTTAATAATTAGATTTTCATAATTTTAGATTTAAATAAAATTAGTTTTAACAAAAAGATTTGGTATAAGTAAATTTTAACAAAGTTGATTAGTTTAAAAAGTTAAATAGATTTCTAAAAATAGTTTAAAAGTCATTTTTAATTAATTAGAATTATTTTTATAGATTTTTAAATTAGTTTAATTTTTAAATAGTTTTAAATTTTAAGTATTGTTATTTTAGATTTTAAATAATTACGGCGTTTACGATTCATGCACTTTAGGTTAAGATTAAATTGTTTAAAATTGGTAGATTTAATTTCTCGTTTTTAAACCGAAAACCAATTTGAATCAATTGTCCAAATCAATACGAAACGTCTCAAATTCACTCGATCTTCGTGTACAACTAAATTGGTTCACAAACGTGCTTAATTGAATTCGTCTTTGGTAATATTAGTCTATTACTTTTTCCTAAAGGTAATTTTCTAATTTACCCTATAACGTATCTTAATTATCACTATACTATCACGATCACATCAAAAATTTTGGCGTCGCTGCCGGGGATCTTGTGTACGATTCGTCTTTGTGGAGATTTGTTGATCATTTATTTGAAGACCCTTTCCGTCCTCGGAAAGTTTTGTTATTTTTCTATTATATAGTATGTATCGTTATTCTCGTTTTTTTTGTGAATAATATATTGTATTACGTAGCACAATAAATTTACATACTTTTCAAATAAGGCCTTAGTTTGGATTTCATCACCTAGCTATTGTAGTCGAATCCAAAACAAAAATAAAAAGCAAAATAGATAAATACTAATAAGAAGTTTGAACTCGATTTATACAAACTATAAGGTGGGTATAAGGCGACGTGCTATAAAAGGTCGTCTAAGGAAAAAGGTTTTTAAGTGCTTTGTGCCACCTCGTTTCCCCGCTCGCTTGTGCGTATATTGAGAGGGACGACCTATTATTGGTTTGCCGACTCAAGTAGTAATAAATTTTATTTTTGTAGTTTACTTATTGAACCTCGAGACGTTTAGGTTTTCACCTATCGTTTCAAAGTCGACCGAGGGTAATTTACTTCCATAGTAGTTATCCTTATTCCTTATTTTTTATCGATCATTATTGATTGAGCAATACAAAATAAAATACCAAAAATAATCTTCTTCTTGTCTAATTTATTTTCTTCAATCCTCTAAATTCTCGTCTTTGTAGTGTATGCAATTACGTTCTTCTCGTCTTGTGATTGATTTTAATAGGCTTGAAAATATTCCTCGTAGAAATAGAAATCGTCAACAACGAATAGTGGAACCCGAGCTTCCACCTATTGTTGTAGAGATGGCCGATAACCGAACAATGGAGGAATTGCTCCGTGCACCCACCGAAGGGTATGGGGAAGCAATCGTTGTGCCGGCTATTTTGGCGGATCATTTTGAGATTAAGACGGGTCTTTTATCACTCATTCGTGCCGACCAATTTCATGGCAATGAGACCGATAGCCCGCATTCTCACATTCGGAATTTTCTTCGAATTACCTCGACTCTCAAGTTTAGAGATGTGCCGAATGACGCGATTAAGCTCATGCTTTTTTCATACTCGCTCGAGGATAATGCTCAGCTTTGGTATGAGAAAGAACCACCGGGTTCGATCTTAACATGGGATGATTTAGTGTCTAAGTTTATGGATTACTTCTTTCCACCATCTAAGACAACACACTTTAAAAGTGCATGAATCGTTTGGGGTTGCTTGGGAAAGATTTAAAGGTTTGTTAAGACAATGTCCACACCACGGTTTTTCAGAATTGCATCAAATAAATACTTTTTATAATGGGCTTAATATGATTGAACAAGATTCTTTAAATGCCGCCGCGGGTGGTAATCTTTTAAGAAAAACTCTAACAGACGCGTGGAGAATAATTGAGGATAAGTCTAGAGCACAATATTCACGAAACACATCGGGTGTTTCCAATGTGAATTCATTAAATCCCGAGATTGCTAGATTGGACTCTAAGATTGATAGTGGATTCGCGACTTTGTTGAATGAGATTAGGAAGAATCCTCATGGATCCATTAATATGGTTGAGAATGTTTGTGTATCATGTGGTGGAGCACATCCTAATTATGCTTTTTCAACCACGGGGTTTGATCAAGCTAGTGCTTTTGCCGCGACGGGAACTTATGGCTCTAACGGTCAAGTTCCTCGTCAAAATCATGTTGCTCCACCGGGTTTTCCACCGGTTCAAAATAGGTACAACAATGGAAACAATGGGAATAATTTTAACCGTGGTAACCAAGGGAATTATAATCAAGGAAATGGGTTCAATGCTAATCAAAACAATCAAGGTTTTCACAATAATCAAAATGAGTTGTCAAGCTATATCAAGTCAAATGAGGCAAATATGAAAGCTTTTCAAAACAACATTCAAGGGCAAATTAATACTTTGAAACTCAATTTTCAAAATACGATTAAAGGGTAAAACAATAAGATTGAGCTTAATCAACAAAGGCTAGAGCAAAACCAAAATCGTATGCAACAAAGTATGGAACAAAGTCAAAATAAATTGCTTTCGATGTTTGAATCTTTTATGAGTCAACCTTCCTCATCTTCGGGTGGCTTACCTAGCAATACCATTCCAAACCCGAAGGGTGAGATGAAAGCTATAACCACACGTAGTGGGAAAGCTTTAGACGGACCTTTGCTTCCACATGTGAGTACCTCTCCGGTGAGGGAAGTGGAGCAAGAACCCGAGGTGGTTAAAGAAAAGGAAATTCCTATTCCACCAAAGGTAGACCAATTGCCTATTCCGGAAACCGAGCTTCCGAAGACTAAACCCACACTACCCTACCCTTCGAGACTTAACCAAGAGAAGCTTCGGCGAAAAGTCCAATGCTCAAATGACTACTTTTTTAGAGATGTTTAAGAATCTTTATATTAATGTTAGTTTCGCGGATGCATTACTTTACATGCCTAAGTTTGCTTCGACTATTAAGAGATTGATGAATGATAAAGGGAAATTGGTTGAAGTGTCTACATCTTTAGATGCTAATTGTTCCGCGGTTCTTACACAAAAGCTTCCCAAAAATCTTGGAGACCCGGGCAAGTTTGTGATACCATGTGATTTCCCTAATATGGAAGAATGCTTAGCTTTAGCCGATCTTGGTGCTAACATTAATTTGATGCCTCTTTCCGTGTGGAAAAGGTTATCACTTCCCGAGCTTACACCTACTAAGATGACTCTCGAGCTAGCGGATCGATCGATCGCCTTACCAAAAGGTATAGCCGAGGACGTGTTTGTCAAAGTAGGGAAACTCGTCTTTCCAACGGACTTTGTAGTTTGCGATTATCCCAAAGATTCTCGTGTACCACTAATTTTGGGAAGACCGTTTTTATGACGGCTAGTGCTTTAGTTGACATGAAAGCGGGGAAATTGACTTTAAGAGTTGATGATGAAAATATCACGTTTGATATTGGTCATATCTCTAAATTTTCTTCCAAGTATTACGAGGAATCAATTAATTAAATCGATGTGATTGACGTTACTTGTGAAGAATATTCTCAAGAAGTGCTTGGATTCTCGGCTTCTTCTAAAAGTGGCAATCCCACTTCGTCGAATCCTATTATCTCTTCGGCTAAGCCTCCACTCAATCCATTTGAGGGAGGTGACTTTGTTCTTGAAGAGCTTGAGAATAATGGTTATTCAAAAATCGAGAAGGAAATTGATGATTACCTTAACACACCATTTGATCCTAGTGAGTTTGATAGTGAGAATTTTGATCCCGAGGGAGATATTGCTTTAATTGAAAAATTGTTGAATATGGATCCTTTTGAATCACAACCTATGGATTTAAAGGTTGTGAATGAAAATGAGACTAAAGTGAAAACATCTATTGAGGAAGCACCCGAATTAGAACTTAAGGAACTACCACTCATTTGGAGTATGCTTTTCTTGAGGGATCGGATAAGTTACCGGCGATTATTGCTAAGGGATTAAAGGAAAATGAAAAGGATGAACTTATCAAAGTGCTTAAGAAACATAAACGGGCCATTGCATGGAAAATCTCTGACATTAAGGGTATAGATCCAAAATTTTGTACTCATAAAATTCTAATGAAGGATGATTATAAACCCGCTATCTAAAATCAAAGAAGGGTCAATCCAAATATTCATGAGGTGATCAAAAAGGAAGTCACTAAACTTCTAGACGCTGGAATGATCTACCCTATCTCGGATAGTCCATGGGTTAGCCCCGTGCATTGTGTTTCAAAGAAAGGAGGAATGACGGTTGTTACTAACGAGGATAATGAATTGATTCCTACTAAACTTGTGACCGGTTGGCATGTTTGTATTGACTATAGGAAACTTAATGATGCCACTAGGAAGGATCATTTTCCATTACCTTTTATGGATCAAATGTTAGAGAGACTAGCGGGGAATGAATTCTATTGCTTTTTGGATGGATTTTCCGGCTATTTCCAAATCCCCATTGACCCTCGTGATCAAGAAAAGACCACATTCACTTGTCCTTATGGAACATTTGCTTATCGTCGCATTCCTTTTGGACTATGCAATGCTCCTGGGACGTTCCAAAGGTGTATGATGGCCATTTTCCATGATATGATCGAAAAAACCATGGAAGTTTTCATGGATGACTTTTTGGTTTCTGGGGAATCTTTCACTTCATGTCTCTCTAACCTTGAAAGAATGTTGCAACGTTGTGAGGAAACGAATCTTGTGCTTAATTATGAAAATGTCACTTCATGTGCAAAGAGGGAATTGTGTTAGGACATAAGATATCTAAGGCCGGTATTGAGGTTGATAGGGCTAAAATCGACATGATTGCCAAATTGCCTCCACCCACCACCGTTAAGGGAGTAAGGAGTTTTCTCGGCCATGCCGGCTTCTATCGACGTTTTATACAAGACTTCCCTAAGATAGCTCGGCCTATGACCCATCTTTTGGAAAAAGAGACTCCTTTCATCTTTTCGGATGAGTGTATTCAAGCCTTTGAGATGCTTAAAAGGAAGTTAACCGAATCTCCAATCTTGGTTGCCCCGGATTGGGACCTACCTTTTGAAATTATGTGTGATGCTAGTGATTATGCGGTAGGTGCGGTTTTGGGGCAACGTAAATCAAAACACTTCTTGCCTACACACTATGCAAGTAAGACTATGACGGATGCTCAAACAAAGTACACTACAACGGAAAAGGAGTTACTTGCCGTTGTGTATGCTTTTGAAAAGTTTAGACCATATCTCGTCTTGTCTCAAACCATAGTGTATACGGACCACTCGGCTATCAAATATCTTCTTAATAAACAAGATGCTAAGCCGAGGTTGCTCCGGTGGATTCTCCTCCTTCAAGAATTTAATGTCAAAATTCTAGACAAAAAAGGAGCCGAGAATCTCGCGGCCGATCATTTATCTCGACTTGAGAATCCTCACCAAAGAGATCGAGAGAATAAGGAAATCAATGAAACATTTCCTCTCCAGACGCTTGGTATGATTGCTTTTTGTGGTGATGATAGTACCCCATGGTTTGCGGACATCGCAAATTACCATGCGGGGAAGTTTGTGATCAAGGGTATGTCGTCCCAACAAAAACGAAAGTTTTTCAAGGATATCTCCTATTACTTTTGGGACGACCCCTATCTGTTTCGTGTGTGCGCGGATCAAGTGATTCGTAGGTGCGTGTTTGGCAAAGAAGCTCAAGATATCCTTAAATCTTGTCATGAGGGACCCACCGGGGGACATCATGGTGCTAACGCCACCGCGAAGAAAGTCTTTGATGCCGGCTTCTTTTGTCCTTCCATATATCGTGATGCCCAAGACTTGATCAAGACTTGTGATGATTGTCAATGTCAAGGAAAGAACTCACAAAGGGATGAAATGCCTCAAAACATTATTCAAGTTTGTGAAATCTTTGACATGTGGGGGATCGATTTTATGGGGCCGTTTCCATCTTCGAAAGGAAATAAATACATTCTCGTAACCGTGGATTATTTGTCTAAATGGGTCGAAGCTAAGGCTTTGCCCACGAATGATGCTCGAGTTGTGGTGAACTTTTTGAAACAACTCTTTGCTAGGTTTGGAACTCCGCGGGCTATTATAAGTGATCGTGGGACCCATTTTTGTAATGAACAATTTGAAAAAGTTCTAAAGAAGTATGGTGTCACTCATCGACTTTCTACGGCTTATCACCCTCAAACGAGTGGTCAAGTGGAGGTTTCAAACCATGCTCTTAAAAGGATTTTGGAGCGTTCTATTGGAGAGAATCGCACTTCATGGTCGGATAAATTGGACGATGCATTGTGGGCTTTCCGTACGGCTTACAAGACGCCAATTGGTTGTACACCATTTAGGTTGGTCTACGGAAAAGCATGCCACTTGCCAATTGAACTCGAACATAAGGCGTATTGGGCTCTTAAGCATTGTAACTTTGATTTGAGGACCGCGGGTGATCATCGCAAGGTTCAATTGAATGAACTAAGTAAATTAAGGGATCAAGCTTATGAAAATTCTTTGATCTATAAAGAGAAGACTAAGAGGATTCATGACTCTAAGATCAAAAACCGCATTTTCAATGTTGGTGATCAAGTCCTCTTATTCAACTCTAGACTTAAGATTTTCTCGGGCAAGCTTAAATCCCGTTGGTCCGGACCATTCACCATTGCACAAGTTTTCCCTTATGGCACCGTTGAGCTCGCTCAAAAAGACGGGCCTAACTTTAAGGTGAATGGTCATCGTGTGAAACACTACTTTTGAGGGGACATACCTACGGAGGTTGTCCCGGATCTTCAAACTTTCCCTAAGGACCAATGAATGCGGGGATCGAGTCGAGCTCATGACTCGGTGAACAAAAACGAGGTGCCTTGTGGGGGAGTCCCATACATTCTATCTTCTTTCTATTTTCTAACAACTAATAAGGCTTGATCTTTCAAGCTCGTGCTCGTGTTTTGTTGTGTTGTGAATCTTAGGTATGACCCTTATTATTTGAAGACTCTCGTGTTCGGTTTTTGCCGGTCCACTTGATCTTCCATTCTTTGAATGCCAAAAAGGGGCACACTTTCTATACCTTGATTTTTATCGACTAACGTTTTATCTTGAGGCATAATTAATAAACGGCTTATAGATTTGCGTGCTCTTTCCATGCTAGGATTTTGCATTAGACTCTTCGTGTTTTAGCAAGGGGGTGTTACTCTTGAGCTAAGAAACATTGAGGACAATGTTTGGTTTTAGCATGGGGGAGTCAATCGATATAATCGCTTGCAATTGCTTTTGTCGTGTCTAAACGTAATTGTTTTTCTCATTTTTCAATAAAATTTTAAATTTTTAGTGTTATTTTTAAGTTTTAATAAAGAAAATATGTAACACCCCATTTTGGAAATGGAAATATCACAGTAAATATGGCGTGTCATCAAAGCATACAAGGTAAAATGTCTAAACATTACTTGACCATATTAAGGAGAATACCGGAATCAAACATCGGTAGTCCAAAAGTAAAGCTCATCACACACAAACATAGTATAATAAAGGAAAAGGACTAAACAATGACAAAAGCATAAGTATCAAAAGAAAGGAAATGCATAATGTAAAGAAGGCTAGACAGCTTCCAGTCCATATGCACGTACTCTTAGTGTCTACGAGCGTCCCTGAGTACCTGCCGTTTTGGGAACATAGAAAAGGAAAACGGCTGAGCAAATACGCTCAGTGCACGGATGTACAATAAAGCATGAATAGGATAAGCATATAACATAATAACAGCGGAAGAAACTAAGTCCCGAGTAACCTGGTTAAGTCTTAATAAAACTGGTTTTATAGTTTGAAAGTCTTATGTTTATCTTATTAAAACTGTTTGTCATATTTTACCATTAGCCAATATAGGTCATGAAAATCCACCGTGCATGAATAATTGGAGGGGTGACCTCATCATGCAAATTAGAGGGGCTGCCTCTAATTTAATATACTGGTTTATGGGTAGGAGGGATCAGCTCCTTGTGAAGGATGCAAGGCACACACCACATTCACCATGTAATCCTGAATAAAAACATGTAACTAGGATGCGCCCATACGCCCCACATGATAAATATAAATAGATGGCTAAAAGCTGAAGGGACGCCACGAGCAATCACTCCGCCGTGGTGAAGTCATAACTTAGTGCCTCTAATGTTATGGTTATGGTACCTACATAACTAGGTGAAACTGGTCATGCATGTATATGGCTATAGGTAATCATAATTAAACATAAGCAATCAAACACGTAACTTATACTACGGGAAAACAGTTGGCTGCATACGGGGAATCCTAATAAGGAAAGAATGTCCATACTGAATGGACGGGAATCCGTACCTTATGTCCAGTGAACGAGAAAGATGAACTGCGAGAATCCTACTTCCGGATCACTAGTGCTACATAAATACGTACATGAAATAAGTATCTGCTTACTAAATACATAGCTGGTTTTATGTCATGTCTTAGCTTATTTTATGTGTTCTTACTATGTTTTATTGTTTAAAGCCTTAAACTGTATTAAATCTTATATTCTGTTTAATCTGATTAAGTATTTCTGGTATTTCATGTGTTATTATACTTACTGTGTAATAATAAGTAACTTTCCAAAAATAGCAGGTTTCCTAAAATAGAAAGTTTCCAAAAATAAAAAGTTTCCAAAAATAGAAAGTTTCCAAAAATAGAAAGTTTCCAAAAATAGAAAGTTACCAAAAATAGAAAGTTTCCAAAAATAGAAAGTTCCCAAAAATAGAAAGTTTCCAAAAATAGATTTACTGCTTAAAATAGATAAGTTTCTAAAAATAGAAAGTTTCCATAAATAGATTGGCTGCCTTAATTAAATAAGTTTCCATAAATAGATTAGCTGTCTTAAATAAATAAGTTTATAAAAATAGCTGTTTTCCATAAATAAATTAGTTGCCTTACTTAATTAAGTTTCTAAAAAAAGAAAGTTTCCATAATTAGAAATAAGCTGGTTAAATAAGCTAGGTATATAAGCCTAAGTGTTTTCATGATTATTTTCTAAGTCAATGATATATTGTATAGTTTAATAATTATTTCATGTAATTTAATTAAACTACAGGTTATAATATTTAATTAAAGTATAACATATTTTTAATTAAATATATTAAATACTTAGGTTAACATATGTATTATTAAATATTAATAATATAACCTAAGTCATGTTAATTAATTAATTATATCCATGGTTTTAAAACAATTAATTAATTATAAGTCTTAAATATATAAATACTTAGGTTAAAATAATTTCATGATTATTAATAATTAAATAACCTAAGTCATGTTATTAAATTAATCACATCTTTTATTAATTTAATTTTAACATAAGTTCATAACATAAAAAAAACTAACATATACCATGAACCGGATCTAAGCTTAAAAACATGAACCGGATATGAATCGACACCGTACCCCGAACCAACTCGGGGTACCCCTTGCTGCCGTGGGACCCACACGCACCAACCAAGACTATAAGGTCTTGGTGGTGGTCGGCTAGGCAAACCGAAACCCCCTTGTGGTCGGTTGCAGCCTGCGGCCAGAACAAAACACCCCTTAAAACAACCCTTTGATTTAATTAATCACCAAAACATGTTAGATCTATGATTAATTAATATGTTTTTATAAAAAAACATCACATGTTCATAATTAATAAAAGATTAAATTAAAGGAAAACGTTTAAAAAGGTTTTACCGACTGTGTGGATCAAGAGAACGAAGAACAAACACGAACAATCAACTAATCTCCAAGATCAAAGATCAAAGAATCACCTTGTATGGTGATGTATGGGTGGCGGCACAAAGAGGAGGAGAAAGAGGGTTTTTAGGTTTTTCTTAAAAATCTTCTGTAACTTAATTTGTGAGTAGTGAAAACTAATTAACCCCCCTTTAGTAAAAATTGACAATGGGCTTGGCCCATTGTCCTTGTTTGGCCGCGGGTAGGGACCCCCACATGGGGTTCCCGTACCTTTTCTCGTGTCTCGTTATTTAGTTACTCGTTTGTGTTTATTTATGTTCGTGTTTTAAATATTCTCGTTACGTAAATATCGTGATCTAATATATTTAATTACGCTCGTAATAAATATATATACGTAATTAATAATAGCTCGTGTTTTAATTACGTTCATGATTTCATGATCGCATGTTCGTGATTAATTATTGTTAAATAATTATTACGTGATCATGCATATAAAATACTTATCGTGTTCTCACACGTACGTAATACGTAAACTCCTAACACGTAATCGTAATCATGCTATATTAGGAAAGTTTTAACTAGTACGTACGATCCTAAGGGTACTATGCATGGTAAAATTATGCGGGTTTTACAACTCTTCCCCCCTAAAAAGAATAATTCGTCCCCGAATTATAGATAAAGTAACTGGAAAAGAAGAACATACCCGAATTCAAAATATGAAATGAGGGTAAGAAGCCCGGATATACTCCTCCGTTTCCCAAGTGGCTTCCCGCTCGGTATGATCCCTCCATAGAATTTTGACGAATGGAATCGTCTTCTTTCTCATGACTCGTTCTTGTCTGTCAAGAACTCGTTCGGGTTCTTCTATAAAAGTGAGATCCTCACGAATCTGTTCCAGTGGATACTAAACCATGTGAAGGGGATGATATTGGTACCCTCTGAGTAAGGACACATGAAACACATTGTGCACATGCGAAAGCTGCGGAGGTAACGCCAATCGGTAAGATACTTCACTGACTCGTTCAATGATATCAAACGGTCCGATGAAACGAGGACTGAGCTTCCCTTTAATCCCGAAGCGTCTAACATCACGTGCTGGCGAAACCTTAAGGAAGACGTGATCTCCTACGTTAAAGTGTAAATCCCTATGATGCTTATCTGCGTAACTCTTCTGACGTGACCGTGCCTCCTGAATTTTCTGCCTAGCTACTGCGATCTTCTCATTGGTCATCTCTATGATTTCCGGTCCTTCAAGTGTTCACTCGCCAACCTGATCCCAGCAGATTGGGGCGCGATACTTTCTGCCATACAACATCTCAAATGGAGCACACTTGATGCTTGCGTGCCAACTGTTGTTGTATGAAAACTCCACCAAACAGATGTATTCGTCCCAATCACCCGTCCATTCCAACGCACATGACCTCAACATATCTTCCAATGTCTGGATGGTTCGCTCCGACTGTCTGTCCGTTTGAGGATGAAAAGCCGTGCTAAGCTTAAGTTGTGTACCCCAAGCTTTCTGCAGACTTTTCCAAAAGCGCGAAGTGAATCGAGGATCTCTGTCTGAGATGATGCTGGATGGTGCACCGTGGAGTCTCATGATCTCTCGTCTATACGTATCTGCGAGCTTACTTACCGGATCTTCCTTTCGGATCGGTAAGAAATGAGCTGATTTGGTAAGTCGATCAACGATAACCCAAATTGCATCGTGCTTCCTTTTGGTAGGCGGAAGACCGGTAACAAAATCCATGGTGATTTTGTCCCACTTCCACTCTGGAATATCTAACGGTTGAAGGAGACTGCCAGATCGCTGATGCTCGATCTTAACCTGCTGGCAGGTAAGACATTTGGAGACGTAAGTGGCCACATCCTGTTTCATACCACTCCACCAAAAGTACTGCTTGATGTCATGGTACATTTTAGTCGAACCAGGATGTATCGAGAATGGGGAGCTATGAGCTTCAGCTAACAAAGCTTCCCGAAGTTCTTGGTCATCAGGAACACAAAGTCTAGTGCCCTGCCATACGATACCATCTGCATCTACTCTGAATTATGTCTGTTTCTCCAAATTCTGTACTATCGCCCAAATTTCTCCGTCATCCTTCTGAGCTTCCTTGATCTTAGATAGTAACTCGGGTTCTACTCTAAGATTAGCCTAGTAACCGTGATGTCCACGTACCATGATCTCGATGTCTATTCGCTCCAAGTCTCTGATGACTTCCTCTTCGATTTTAATGTCGTTGATCATTCCGGACTTCCTGCTAAGGGCATCTGCTACTACATTTACCTTTCCGGGATGATACTGTAGATTAATGTCATAATCCTTCAACAGCTCTAACCATCTCCTCTGCCTCATGTTCAATTCACGCTGAGTGAAGATATACTTCAAACTCTTGTAGTCTGTGAAAATGTCACATGATTCTCCATATAAGTAGTGCATCCATATCTTCAATGCAAACACGACTGAAGCAAGTTCCAGATCGTGCGTGGGGTAATTTTCTTCATAAGGCTTAAGCTGCCGTGAAGCGTACGCGATCACTTTCCCATGTTGCATGAGAACACAGCCAAGTCCCTTCCCCGATGCATCACTGTAGATTTGAAATCCACCTGTACCAGATGGTAGAGTAAGAATAGGTGCAGATACTAACTTCTGCTTCAGGTCTTCAAAGCTCTTCTCTCGATCTTCAGTCCAGGCGAATTTCTCCCCTTTCCGCATCAGTTTGGTCAATGGTAGTGCTAGGCGGGAAACGTTCTCCATGAACCTACTGTTAGAAATACGTTTTTACGTATATTAGAAGAGTCGGTCATTCCACAATATTATATATGTTGTAATAGCTCGTAGTTAACAAATACTTATTTAGTTAAGTAAGAACCGGCCCATGGGCTTGTCATGGGCCGGCCCAAGTCCATTAGTGACTTGGAAGTATAAATACCCCTTTCCTCCTTGGAAAGGGGTTGGTTGTTGTTTTTCACTTTTATCATTTGAATGAAATAAACACATAGTTTCTCTCACTTTCTATCTCTAGTTTCTCTCTCTAGAAAACATCAACCCACTTCATAGATTCTTAGGTTATCAATATTCTACATTTGGTATCAGAGCAAGTTCAAGGGAAGCAAGTTCAAGGGGTATTTTTCCGAGTTTTTTCGACGATCTTTAGTGGATTTAATCTTGATTTCAACAACACAACACAAATTCTCAACCTTTCTTCACTGCTCGATCAACCGATAATCTTTGAGTCTCTTAAGTGATCACAATGAATCCGAGTTCATTAATGCCTCAAATGACATCTCTTACGGATATCTCAATCATAACGGGAACTGATAGTCGTCCACCGATGCTTATTAAAGAGGTGTTTGAGGCATGGCAGGGCCGCATGATGCAATACCTGAAGGGCAAACCAACATACGGAAGGCTTATGGTCAAATCGATTTTGAATGGTCCACTCGACTATGGTACCATTGTGGCGAATAACGTGACTCGACCAAGAGAATATGAAGAACTCACACCGGCACAACAACTCATTGCTGATGCTGACGAAAAGGCTCTACAGACTCTTCTCCAAGCTCTTCCGCATGATATTTATCGCATGCTAAGTCAATATACGGTTGCCAAGGATTTATGGGAACGTCTAAAGGTGTTGCTACAAGGTACGTCTCTTACCAAACAGGAAAGGGAATGTCAGTTGTATGATCTGTTTGATAGATTCACGTACAGCCCAGGGGAAACGCTACACGACTACTACTTCAGATTTACTACTCTAATGAATGATCTGAATGTATACAATCTCGTGATTTCTCCATTCCAGGTTAACACCAAGTTTTTGAATACTTTACCTCAAGCTGAATGGGGTGAGTATATTACCGATGTTAAGTTAACCCGGGATTTGCATAAGTGCAATTTGGATCAAATCTATGCTTTCCTTCAGCAGCATGAGAAACATGTGATCATGCACCGTTCGCCTCGAGGTATGTACCCTGATTCCTTAGCTTTGATGGCGAATCAACTAAGCTTGTCACACAACAACACACCTTATATCTTGGGACATCAAGCCTATCATCCATCACCTTACATGACACCAACCTTCCCCCAATACTCGATTCTACCGCAACCACCCACCTCACATCAGCAACAATATCGGTTTAATGCACCTTCATCACAATATGGTTCACAACCTCACCCAGCAAGCTTTGCACCTTATGCTCAGTCTTCATATTCTTCTTATCAAGAGAATGCAGCATATCCATCAAGCTACTCTGATCACATGAGTATTCCTTCTAGTGATTATGCAGCTCAACAAGATCAAGCAATGTATTGTGATGATGAGGAAGTCCCCATTCCTGTATTCAAACAAGGAGCTGACCCAGTTGAAGTGTTAACCACTATGTCTGCTTATCTCACAAGGACTTTAAGCAAACGAGGATTTAGGGGATCAGCTCCAACCAACAATCAGTTGAGGAATTCATCCAATTCTCGTCAACAAGCTACTATTGAGAATGGCAGGGTAATGGTTCAACCTATTCAACCATATCAGGGGAGACCTACTACATCATCTACCAATGCTCGCACGGTCAATCCTGCTCCAATGGTCAACACTCCTCCACGGGCTAATTCCACAGGCAAGTTGAGAATGATTACATGCTACAACTGCAAGGAAGAAGGTCACATGTCCAGGGATTGCAAGAAACCCAAGAGGAGAAGGGATGGTCAATGGTTTGCAGAGAAGATCTATCTGGTGAATGCTCAGGCACAAGGAAGGGAACTTGATGAAGAGGAGCTTGCATTTCTTGCTGATCCAGGGATTGCTGAACAAGACACTGTTACCACACAGAATGCAGCATACCAAGCAGATGATCTCGATGCGTATGACTCAGACTGTGATGAATTTCAATCTGCAAAGGCTGCTCTCATGGCAACTATCTCTAGCTTAGGGCCAGAAAAGAGATCTGAGGTACTTATTAATACCACTGATAATATCACTGATGTTAGTATTCAACCACATCAAGTTGTGCAAGAGAGTGATGATTCGAATGAATCTTCGGTGGTGAGTCTTTCAAATGAGGAGACAATCAATGATAGTAATATCAATGTGAGTCCCCAGACTTTGAGTGAATCACAACCAGGAGCCATTTCGAATACGCATACTCCTGCTCAACAAGATTTGGTCGTGGTTCCTGCTACATTACTTAGCCAAATGAATGCTGCACTTTTAGAAACCCTAGCTAAGAATAAGAATTTGTCTGATGAGCTTGCCTTAAGCAACGAGAAAGTTCAAACTTTGGAATTATTGCCTTCGTCTAGTGTTCTAACAAATCCCGAATATGATCACTTTCGAAACAAACAAATGGGTCACTTGCAAGAAATTGAAAACTTAAGAGCAAATCTTTCTAATGAACTTAAAGAAAAGGAGTTAGTGGTCACTAATTTTCAAAAACTTCAAACGGATTTTGAATTACTCGAGTCTAAGAAGAATGAAATGGAGATTAATGCTGCTAATAAGATTAGAAGTCTAGATTATTTGCTTTTAAGACAATACGCTGCTTCTCAACTAGTGCACTTATTTGATGCTTCATTTAGAGAATTTAACTTATCACGTCAAAAAGGCCTTCCCCCTAACCTAAGGTATGCAAAACAAGCTTTAAGACATAGTCCAAGACTTTATAATGCAACCCAATTAGGATTGGTCTTAGACCCGATTGTTATTTTCGATGATCGAACAAGTAAGGATCTAGTTGATGAGGATCGGTCATACAATTCTGCAAAATATCCCGAGTGTGATTATTTTAAAATGAATAAGGAGCTTGCAAAAACGGATTTTAGAATTCGCTTCCATATGGACAAAGATCTCATTACAGCACCAACCTACATGTTGAATGAAGAAAACCCTAGTACATTTCCTACACTTGTCAACATGGAAGGTCCTAAGGAAATTCCAAAGGATCTTCCACCTGTTAGCACTGTATGGTTAAACTTGCAAGAGATTAATTAATACTTTACTAATTTTGACAAGGTCATTTTGGAATGTACGACTTCAAATGGCCTAAACGCCGGAGAATGGGCTTTTGAACACATGAACGAGGTGTTTAAAAATGAGATCAATCCGTTTGTCGAAAGTCTGAAAGGAAGTTTTGCATCTCTTAAGGAAAATCTTGAGTTTGAAATTGGAGAAGTTCAAAAAGTGTTTTATGAAATGGACACCGCTTACGAACTACAACTAATTGAAAAAGAAAAGATTTTATCCGAATATGACCGATTCTTGTCCGAAGTAATCTCGTGTGATGTGCTTACTACTATAAATGTTAATTATTCGAATGAGCTTACATCCGCTATGATTAATTGTGATGCTGTGAATATATGTGATGATGTTTGTGATCTCTCTGTAAATGTTGCTGATACTGTAAATGAGGTAGATAATCATTCTTGTCACGAATCTAACGCTGAGTTTTTAAAGCTACAAGATTCTTACAATTTACTGTCAAAACGCTTTAATCAACTAGAACAACATTGTATATCTTTAGAATTAAAACAACAAACTCAAAATGAGGATCTTTTGATAACAAATAGTTGTGAAAACGGTGTTGAGACGAGTGACAAGATGATTGAAATTGTTAAGGCATTAGAGGAAGAGATTATGAGATTGAAGAGAGATGTGTCATCAAATGAAACACTAAAATTGGAACTAGAGGCTACAGAGTCTAAAAACCAGGTCTTAGAAATTAGACTTTCGTCTGTTCTAGGGGAGATGGATCGGACAAGACAGGGACTATCCGCTCTTTATGGTTCACTAGAAGAACGCTTCGCTTTTAATGCGGCACAGCAACAATCTTATGTTGAACAACTGAACCAAAAGTGTGAGGAAATCTCTGACTTAAACATCCTGCTCATTGACAAAAACATGGTTTTGGCCGAGTTAAAGGAGACACTTCTTCTCACCCGACAAGAAGTTGTTGATAACTTAGCTACCGACTCTGCACCATCCACTAGTGCTCCAACAACCAAGTCAGTAGTGCTTTATAAGAACCCGCTTCATAAGAGAAACCCGGTTACCTACGATGATTATATGAGGAATGCCATTAAGCATGTAGATCTTGTTAGGGATATTTTAGACGATCTTTATGCCTTAGATCCCTCAAGTAGCTACTATTATTCAGCTCATGAATATATTAAGCGAGTTCAATATTGCTTAGCATATTTGCAATACATAGGTAAACCAGGCTCTGCACTACTTACTAATAGGCCCATTGCTGTAACTCCATTTAATAAGACTCCAGGAGCAAAACCGTCATTGGCACAATCAAGTAAGGCACCTTTAAAATCTGTTGCTAATGTTCCCACTTTGCCTTCTACAGGATTAAAAGGGACTACTAAGGCTAAAGGATCGCCACTCAAGAAAGATAAGATCAAGCCCTCCACTAGTAGTGCCAAAAAGAAGAAAGTAGAAGCTCACCATAGGAATGTTAGTTCAGTTTTAAATAAAAAGAATCATGTTAAGACTAAAAGCTCTGCGCCTGTGCAGAAGCCTAAACCATTTGTGAATTCTGATTTAAAATGTTGGAATTGTAATGAATGTATGTTTTCCCAACGTCATGATTTGTGTCTTATTGATCATGTAAATGAAATGAATGCCATTAGGAATAATCTTGAATGGAAGCCAACTGGTAGAACTCGTGCCCAAGTTGGATGGCAATGGCGTCCCACTGGTAGGACCTTTACATTAGATGGAACAATGTGCCCTTTAACTAGGAATGCATCCATTGAGGTTAGGTCTGAGCGTCCTTTAGTTAGGCACACTAGCACTAAAGTATGGAAACAGCGCCCTTTAATTAGGTCTGCCCCCACTATAGTGCCTATCAGTGAAGAAATACCTCAGGATTTAAGCCAACTAGAATCTACACCACCAACTAGGAAGAAGAAGGCTAGGAAATCTAAGAAACCTAGAGTTAGCAAATCTAAGATTGTTAAATCTGTACCTGCTAATAACAAGGAACACTCAGATTCCGATACCTCTACATTGTCTTCGTGTGGTGATATTTTCAGGTGGTCCAAATCATCCTGTGGTATTTGGACTCCGGTTGTTCAAAGCATATGACCAGAGATCGCTCGATGCTCCGAAATTTCGTTAGCAAGTTTCTTGGTACAGTTAAATTCGGGAATGATCATATAGCAAAGATAATGGGGTATGGTGAATATCAGATTGGAAACGTTACGATTTCAAGGGTATACTATGTAGAAGGTCTTGGTCATAACTTATTTTCAGTAGGACAGTTTTGTGATTGCTTTTCGACAACATACATGTTTCATCCGCAACTTGGAAGGAAAAGATTTGTTGAAGGGTTCTCGTGGTTCAAATCTTTATACGTTGTCCCTACAAGACATGATGGCCGCCTCTCCAGTATGTCTTCTCTCTAAAGCATCTAAGACCAAGTCTTGGTTATGGCATCGCAGATTATCTCATCTCAACTTTGATGCTATTAATCATCTGGCTAAAAACGAATTAGTTCGTGGTCTTCCAAAGCTTAAATTTCACAAGGACCATTTATGTTCCGCGTGTTCAAGGGGGAAAAGTACCAAGAAATCTTACAAGCCCAAAGCTGAAGACACCAATCAAGAAAAACTTCATCTTTTGCATATGGATCTTTGTGGGCCAATGAGAACTGAAAGTGTGAGCGGTAAGAAATTCATTCCGGTTATTGTGGATGATTTCTCCAGGTTTACATGGGTTAGATTTCTACGTACAAAGGATGAAGCACCGAAGGCTATCATCACTTTTCTGAAATTCATTCAGGTACGTTTGAATACTACTGTCCGCCGTATTCGTACAGATAATGGAACAGAGTTCGTCAACCAGACTCTTCATGATTACTATGAAGGAGTTGGTATCTCACATGAAACATCCGCTGCACGCACTCCACAACAAAACGGTGTCGTTGAAAGACGGAATCGTACGCTTATGGAAGCTGCTAGGACTATGCTCATTTATGCGAACGCTCCATTGTTCTTGTGGGCAGAAGCTATATCTACTGCATGTTTCACCCAAAACCGTTCTATCATTCGGAAACGCCATGGAAAAACACCTTATGAGCTTCTACATGACCGTAAACCCGATGTTTCATTTTTTCATGTGTTTGGGGCTCTTTGTTATCCAAACATTAATAGTGAGAACTTGGGCAAGCTTCAACCGAAAGCCGATATAGGTATTTTCATTGGTTACTCACCGTCCAAGAAAGCATACCGAATTTACAACCGTCGTCTTGGTAAGATCGTAGAAACTATGGACGCAGATTTCGATGAGCTGACAGCGATGGCTTCTGAGCAACGCAGCTCTGAACCCGTGCTTCATGAGATGGGAACCGGTGCTATTAGTTCCGGCTTAGTTCCCAATAATCCTACTTCTACATCATTTTTACCACCAACAAGGCCCGAGTGGGATAAACTGTTTCAGCCGTTGTTTGATGAATTCTTTGATCCCCCAAATGATGAAGCTCCAGCACTTGTAGTGATAGCTCCAATCCCTGAAGTCATTGCTCCTGCTAATGAAGTTTTATCAAATGCATCTTCAACTAACATAGAACCGGATGCACCTTCACCAAGTGATTCTCAAACTACACCTGAATCGTCACCCCTACTTGTGCCTAATGATGTGGAAGAGGATTCTATTGATCACGATTTGGAATATGCTTACCTGCAAGAGCTTCCTTTCTTTGGTGTAGCGATACCTGAAAACCCTTCAGCCGCGTCCACCTCAGAAGAAGCTCCTTCTATTGTTCACTCTAGACCACCTAGGATTGAAAAACATAGCACCAAATGGACAAAAGATCACCCAATTAGGAATGTCATTGGTAATCTCGAATGACCAGTCTCTACACGCCATCAATTACAAGAGAGTGCACTCTATTGCTACTTTGATGCATTTCTCTCTGAAGTTGAACCTAAAAATTGGCAGCAGGCTATGACTCAATCATCTTGGATTGAAGCCATGCAGGAGGAACTAAATGAATTCCAAAGACTTGAAGTATGGGAATTGGTTCCTCTCCCTGACAAGGTTAACATTCTTACTTTGTTATGGGTTTATAAGGTTAAACTCGATGAGATGGGTGCAGTATTGAAGAATAAGGCTAGATTGGTCGCTAGAGGATATAAACAAGCCTTGGGTATAGACTTTGAAGAATCTTTTGCTCCTGTGGCAAGATTGGAGGCTATTAGACTATTCCTTGTGTATGCTGCTCATATGAATATGATCGTCTATCAAATGGATGTGAAGACGGCATTTTTGAACGGTGAACTAAGGGAAGAGGTCTATGTTCGTCAGCCGGATGGGTTCGTTAGCACGGAGTTTCCTAACCATGTGTACAAGCTTAAGAAGGCTCTCTATGGGTTGAAACAAGCTCCACGCACGTGGTACGATCTCCTTTCAACATACCTCATTTCGGAAGGCTTCTCCAAAGGCAAGGTGGACCCCACTCTATTCACTCTCAAGGAGGACAACGACATGATTCTGGTACAAATTTATGTTGATGATATAATATTTGTTGCCACTAACATAGAATTGTCAAATCGCTTTGAGAAGATAATGTCCACACGCTTTCAGATGTCGATGATGGGAAAATTTTCATTTTTCTTAGGATTACAGATTTCTTAGAATCCCAGAGGCATCTTTATTAATCAATCCAAATATGCTCTTGAATCTTTAAAGAAATATAATTTTGAAAATTGTGACCCCGTGGACACTCCAATGGTGGAGAAATCCAAGTTAGATGAAGATAGGAATGGGACTATTGTCGATCCAAAACTTTGACGTAGAATGATCGGCACCCTTCTCTATCTGACTGCTAGCAGGCCTGATTTGCAATTTGTTGTATGCATGTGTGCTCGGTATCAGGCTCGGCCTACCGAAAAGCACCTACATGTTGTGAAAAGGATCTTTCGGTATCTAAAAGGAACACTTCATCGTGGTCTATGGTATCCGAAAGATTCCTCTATTGCTTTAATATCATACGCAGATGCCGATCATGCTGGATGTCAAGACACGAGGCGTAGCACTTCTGGATCTGTGCAACTCCTTGGAGATAGATTGATCAGTTGGTCTTCAAAAAGGAAGAAAAGCGCTGCAATTTCTAGCACGGAGGCTGAATACATCGCCATGTCCGGTTGTTGTGCTCAAGTCCTTT
Source organism: Glebionis coronaria (assembly GCA_025667525.1). Lineage (NCBI taxonomy): Eukaryota > Viridiplantae > Streptophyta > Magnoliopsida > Asterales > Asteraceae > Glebionis > Glebionis coronaria. Next base: position 180,860,192 of record CM046874.1, read on the forward strand.
GGATGAGATCACAATTAACTGACTACGGTTTGGGATTTAACAAAATCCCGATGTATTGTGACAACAAGAGCGCCATTGCCCTTTGCTGCAACTATGTTCAACACTCCCGGGCCAAGCACATAGACATTCGCTACCATTTCATTAAAGAGCAGGTGGAGAACGGAGTGATCGAGCTGTATTTTGTCACTACTGAGTACCAGCTGGCGGATATGTTCACCAAAGCCTTAGATCGAGGACGAATCGAGTTTTTGATCGACAAGCTTGGCATGAAATCATTCACTCCAGCGACTCTCAAAGAGTTGGCAGAAGAATCAGCTGAATAGTGGTGGTAAACTATTCAGAGTATCCTTTGTTCGTGATCATGTATATTATAGTAAATATATAAACCACAAAAGAAAAATACAAAAATATAAAACCAACAAAAACCATAAAAAATATAAAATCAAGAAAAACCAAAAATATTTTTCATTTTTTAAATCGGGCATGTCTTTTAGTACGGTAATATTTACGGCTTTAGAAATGTCGATCAAAATTGACACGGCGCCATAAATAGAGTCCGTATAAAAGTTGTACATTTTTAAAACATGCCCATTATGGCTTGTAGTTATTTCTGACTGCAACCCGGTTTTTATATTAAAGTCACGTATTTCCTTGGAAAACGTTAGCTCACAACGGGAATTAATTTTCTCGGGCATGATTTACAAGCCAAATCATGCAAAGGGATCAAGTTTACTTTATAACTTGATCTAACACGAGTTAGTGTACGTCTCAGTGCATTAATTTGTCTAAATAAGAGAAATCTTATTGCCACCACGAATCAATATTTTCAAGATATTAATTGGAAATGTTTTCATCATGTGCCTCGTTAAACAATGACTACAGCTCTTTAAATAGAAAACGGGTCATCGTTTAAGGGGGAGAAAATGTTAAATCATCTTTCACATCAAAAAGATCTTTAAAAGTTTTCGAGGAAACTCAAGTAGCTCAATGGTTAAATGGTTGGATAGCTTTGGCACTTGTCTTGTTGTTGCTCATAAGTTTGTCGTGAATAGATTGGTGCGTGTGTTAAGATAGGTTAATCACTAAGGCTCGGGAATTTAACATAAGATAGGGTCAAAATTGACAAGAATTAGAACTTGGAAAACAAAAGAATTTTAATTGAACAAAGAAGAAAAGTTGAGGGGTTAAATTTGACAATATGTCAAACATGTGAAAGTTTGACCTAGTCAAAACTCACCCACCACCCGTCTCTTCTTTTCTTTCCCCTTTCTGCTTGTTTTTTCCTTTGCCCGCCATTAACAAACACACGAACACACAAACAATTTTAATCATTCAATCTTCTAGATCAAGATCTTCAAAAGGTATCAAATCGGTTTAAACATTCATGCAATTCAATTTAATTAACTCCTTTTAATTGAAATCAATCGAACTAAGTTACTGCTTAAATTAGGGTTTAATTAATTGGGGGTTTTGCCTGGGATTGATTCGGAATAGCACAAATTGAACTGATATGGCCTTTAGAACACTTTAATCAAACGAATTAGTGCCTAATTAGAAAAATCATAACTGTTTAAACTTTCCGAATAGGATGATCTTTCCGAATAAGGCATTTTTTCCGCATAGAATGAACTTTCCGAATAGAAGTTTTTTCCGTATAGGAGGATTATCCGAATAGAATGAACATTCCGCATAGGAGCATTATTCCGAATAGGATGATCCTTCCGAATATAACTTTTATTCCGCATAGGCCTAACTTTCCGAATAAGAATTTTATTCCGCATAGAGAAACCTTTCCGAATAGAACTTTTATTCCGCATAGGCCTAAACTTTCCGAATAAGAATTTTATTCCGCATAGAGAAATCTTTCCGAATAGGAATTTTATTCCGCATAGGCCTAACTTTCCGAATAAGAATTTTATTCCGCATAGAGAAATCTTTCCGAATAGAACTTTTATTCTGCATAGGCCTAAACTTTCCGAATAAGAATTCTATTCCGCATAGGATGTTTATTCCGCATAGACCAATTATTCCGAATTGAATGTTTTTTCCGAATAGAAGATGTTTGAGTGTTTTACAAGCTTAAGGGATTAGGTCATATGTTCCATGCTTAGGTTTAAAATCATAATGATATTCATATTTGTATGTTTCAACCTTTGTGTTTTATCTTAAGCAGAGACGATGACTAACCCTACAGTACAACAAATACAAGACGCCAGAGCCACCGCCATTGCCGAAGCTAAGACTCTAAAGTTTCTTCCAAACAACTTCCGTCTGAAGGAGGTATCTCATTCTACCCATAATGGATTTAAGGTAGGTTCAGCCATACTTGATAACTCTCATCTCAAGCATGCGCTAAGAAGAAGTGCTTCAGTGCCCTATGACTACCTTTACGAGTTCTGGGCTACCAAGGAGAGGACGTCGAACAAAATCACATTTTCCTTGGACAACAAGCAGCAGACGCTTAATGTGTCAGACTTCAGGAAGATCTTTGGATTTCGGTCGTCACTCAAAGGCCTATCATTCTCAGCCAACCCGACTAAGGACCAGATCATGGAAATGTTCACTGCCATTGGATGTCTTGACATACGAACCGTGTCTGAGTTTACTACTGCCAAAGTTGGTCAACCATGGAAAGCTATTTTTGGGATTCTAAGTCGATGTCTCACACCCAAAACAACTGGATTTGATGTTGTTCGTCCACCGATCGTCAAGCTGTTTTATGGGGTATACAGAGGTATGGGTATTGACTATGCATCATTACTATGGGAGGAGTTTGTTTTCCAACTCTTTGCCAACACGAAGTCTAAGGCCAAAGCATATCAGTACCCTAGGTTTATAAAACTAATCATCCGTTATTTTATGGAGAACGATGCTTCCATTGACAAGCGTGCAGGTAGTCGTCACCACACGATGGATGATGATGATTTGGTAGACTTAAGGCAGGAGACTCATTCGAATATGGTTATTCCTGGTCCTATTCCCAGTCATCTCCTGACATATGAGATTATCGCATCTGCTGATTACCAGAACTTGTTACAAGAAATTGAGAAACAACGAGCAAGCATTCAAGCAGGTGAAGACTCATCTACCACGGTTAAGAGCAAAGGTAAACGCAAGTAAACAGCTTTACCTGAACCCAAAGCCAAAAAGAAGAAGACTGAAGTTAAGAAGGGAAAGGGTACGGCTGATGAGCTAGTTCTCCACGATGAAGAAGATGTTGATGATCCTACTCTTAACAAGGCTGAGAGAAAAGCAATGAAGATAGCTCTTGAAAGGAGTAGGAGAGATACGGGTGGTATTGGTTCGGGTGCTCAGATGAATATTGAAGAAGAGTACGAGGAGCCAGAGGATGTTTATGAGTTTGGATCACCTGAACGGTATTCTACTTCGAAGGAGATATCCATCCCCGTTTCAGCAAGTGCTGAAAAGGAGTCCGGTGCTCCTACAATCATGGTACCTACTCAACCTTTAACACAACCTCCACCAATACAACCCTTACCAACCAGACCGGTTTCAACGCCATTTCTTCCACCTCCAATAACTCCCATCCTCAGTATTGTGGTCACAACCGAGCCTCTTCAATCAACCCAGAGCCGCTCTGCAACATCTACAATGGCTGCATTGGTAATGGCCGAAATGTTGGATAAACATACGGATAATCACAAAAGAGAGATGGATGAACTTCGCCAAGAGCTACATAGACGAGTTCAAAGTGAAGAAGCATCTAGGAAAGCCCAAGAAGAGATGCTTGTTAAGTTCGCTGCAGAGATGGAATTGACGCGAAAAGCTCATGCAAAAGAACTAGCTCAGGTTAAGAAGGCTGAAGTTGATAGGTATGAAGCACGACTTACGAGACTTCGAGCTATTAAGGATAACTACAAGGAGCAGAAAGAAACTCTGGAAGCTTCTGTTGAAGAGAGAGTACAAGAATCCGTTGAATCTATTATGCCTAAACTGCGTGATGAGTTGAAGACACTCGCGGCTGATAATTTGATGATCAAATCATCCAATCCTTCTGAATCCGCCTACAAAATTGCCTATGACTTGACGGATTTTGAATTGAAGAAGATCCTCAAAGCTCGTATGAGGGAACTTGGATCTTTTGATAAATCTAGGGTTCAACGGGCTCTTTACAAATCCCTGAATGACGCTATCATGGAGGATGATAGGTTATTTAAAATGTTTGGAAGTGTGGTACCATACCACATTCTGCCTGAGGAAGAAAGGGAAGAAAGTGAAGAAGAAGAGGGTGCTGGTGAAGAAGAAGGTGAAGAAGAAGAAAAGGATGATGACGATGACGATGATGATGATGATGAGGATGATGATGATGATGATGATGGTGATGATGGTGGTGACGGTAATGAGGAGAGTGCTAAGGGGAGCAACGAGGACAGCGATGAGGATGATGATGGGGGTAAACAGCCTGAAAAGGGGGATAAGGTTGCCAGCTCAAAGAAACAAGCTAAATCTGGAACCAAGTCTAAGAAAGATGCAGCGGCAAAGGAAAAATCTACTTCCACGGAATCAAGACGATCCAAGTGGCGTCATGATGTGAATGCTACTACGGCATCATCAATTCCTAGTACATCTATTGCTGTGTCTATACCTGTTACCACTAACCCTGTTAGTTCTGTTGTTGTTGCTCCTGTGATTGCAGAATCGGTAACTGAGCCTGAAGCTGCACAGCACTCGCCCGTTCATGACACCGCCGAGATGCCTGAATCAGAACCAGCAGATGTTCACATTTCCACTCCTCTACAACAAGAACCACAATCTACTGTTCCTGAATCAAGCACACGGGACTGGGCAGACACGTTGGAGATTGACGAGACTTCACCGCCACAGGCTTGGATCACGGCAGCGGCGCAATATGATCCAATCACAGACGCTGACAGAGATGTTTTATATCTTCGTATCCGCAGTCCGATTGACTTATGTGCATTTCTGGCTAATGAGTATAAGACTTCGGTTACTCCGTCTTTGGTGAAGAGAGCGCTGAAGGATAAGAGAATTCGCGCCAAAACCCGGTTAACCCGAATGGAGTTCGAGTATTATGCTGATGAGATCTTGAAAGCTTTGAATACCGTTCAACGGCCAGGTCTTCATGAATTAGAAAGAGCTCCACCTCCACTTGATCTTTCTCAATATAATCAGATTGCTCTTGACTTCTTCGTCACCAATGATCTTGTTTATCTCCTCAAGGGTTCATCAAAGTACGCAACCTCTCTGACCTTGCTGAAAGCTGCCAACTGGGGAACAATACCCTTTATCGAGGAAAAGGTAAACCGACTCTGGGTCCCAAAGGTAAATCGTAATTATGATATGTATGCTGTTATAGGTGCATCTCATTGGGACGAACGAGTCCGAAGGGCGTACAGGGGTTGCTGCTTAGCCAATTCAGGAAGCAATGTTAGATCCGATATTCGCATCTCCAGCATTTTAGGGCTGAAAACTGAATCCAAGAATGGCTATTATCATGTGACGGAGATTCGTCTGAAAAGGGAGGATGACAAAGAATACAAAATCCAGCAGGGGGATTTTTCTATCATTCGCCTTGAGGATATCGAAGATATGTTGCTTATGATGACCCGGGATCAACTCACACATATTCCTCGTGAAGACATCATTGCCTTGAATACAGCACTTCGTAAGTTCACACGAAGCGTTGTTATCAAGAAACGAGTTGAAGATCTTCAGTTGGGAGTCGAAAGCTACCAAAGGAAGCTTAACCTAACCCGTCCAGTGAATCAAGTGTTACCTCAACATGTAGATAGATGTCCCTATACCGGCATTTCTGTCCCGAATTGCGGCATTTTCTACTTGAACAGTCGAGGGTTAATGAAGTTTATGAGGGTGGGTGAGCTTTATAAGTATAGTGATGGGACTCTTCTACAAGTCAGAGGAAAGTTGGAGCATCTTAATTCGGGTGGGACTTTACCAGAGATGACCGAGGATTGGCATCAGGGTTATCGGCAGATGGCGAAGTATATGATCAAGAAGATTGATCAAAAGCTCCGTGAACGTAGATTGATGAGGAGCTTGGAAAGATTCGTTGGTGGTAGACCATATTTAGTGCACCACAAGCTACTGCAACGATCCATCTAATGGGTCGTACATTTCAGGTCCACTTTATATTGGTTTTCAATTGTGAATATGTATATTTGTGAATATTGTGCTTGTACGGCTTGATGTAGTGTTAAGGTATGATAATTTTTCAAGAATTTCTCACGAGATTCTAAATCTTTCAAAATATATCATACTAAAGCACTACAACTATCCCTTATTAACTTAAGGGGGAGCATGAACATGTTCTATGGCCAAACATCGATTTCATTTTTACCCAAAGACCGGTTAATCCATTCAATATCCCAAATATTAATGGTTAACATTTTGGATAAGGGGAGAAAATGGGATTAAGGAGACTTAAATGATACTTGGCTAAAAGATGAAAAAGACTTAACGATATTCCAACTTAATATGTGTAAAGCACGTGTTAAGGGGGAGCGTTTTTTATGAACAAAACACCTAAGGTACAAAACTTTTGATTTCAATATCACAAGTACTTTAGGTGATTTTCAATGATTTTTCATGGTGGCTATACTTTCCCAAAACACGCTTAATTCACGACGAATGTGGTGACAAAAGGGTGGTAGGAATAGGTTTAGTCCAATGATTCATCAGAGCCGATGGAATCTTCCCAAGGACAATTCCCTAGATAGAATTAGAAGTCCTAGGAAAGTTGGAGAAAGATTGTGAACGTAGCTGAATGCCGACCAAGGACTTAAGCTAGCACTAGAACAATCACAACAAGGTGCTAGTGATGACGTATTGGTAAGCATTGAAGGGGTTGAAGAATGAAAAAGAATTGTAAAGATAAAGGGTGTAAAGAAAGAAGCCCTCCTTACAACTTTAGGCAGAAACCGGGTCAATACATATGCTATTGAGGTCATTTTTGCTAATGATTCTCGGTATTGAAGAAAGACATCATGGACCCAGTGATGCAATGCACAACCCCTCCCAGCTAACTCAAATATCTCTCAAAAGGTATTTGTTTTAATCACACGGAGATCAACACGTTATCTATTGGTTTATTCACTCCGAATAGACTGGTATTGAAAAGGTGGCACTCCTCTCCAGCCATCGCTCACTAAATCAAAACACACAATCGAGTCTAGAGCCAAGAGATCATCAAAAGTCTCATTAGGACACTTTCCATTTATTCCTTGCTTTCTCACACACTGTGAAAAGTAACAGATTTTCATGAGTCCTACGCAGTATTCCTGTAATATTGCCAGAACATCCGAGTAATACGCAAGTATTACAATGAAGATGGAAATCCTGCTTGAGCCAACATCAAACAAGATCATGGTAGGTTACACGTGCGGTTCTTTTAGAACCAATCTTGTGAAAAAAACTGGAAAGAAACAGTGGTTTAACTCTTAATTGAACTTAAACTCGTTCCAGGCCTCTACGCATTATCATATGATCTTGCCAGAACACTCAGAGTGACTCTTTATTGATCACAGTGACGAGTGGAAATCCTTCTAGTGTTAACATCAAACAGCACTTGGTAGGTAACGTGCAAGATTCTTTATGAATTGAGCTCGTGATAACTGGAAAGCAACGATGGTGAAAATCTTAATTGAAATTCACTTGTTCCAGGTTTCATGAATTGACGGCTTCAAATCACAAGGATAAATTATCCAAGTGATTCACTCTTTATGTTCGCAGTCAGCTTTGGACGGTCGAATAAAGAGAACGGGTTTACCCGCGAAATCCTGTCAGGAAGTTACTTAATTGAAACTATCCGTCACGGGTACGATATCTAATATCGTCCAACGGTCTTTACCGACCGGAGGTAAAATGCTACCGAATTAGAATAAAATGTCAAAGCCGTTTTATTTGTGTCGTTGCTGTGTACCTGTTAAAGACAGTGGCGTTGCTGTGTACCTGTTGAAGACGGTGGCGTTGCTGTGTACCAGTTAAAGACGGTGGTGTTGCGGTGTACCTGTAGAAGTCATTCCCACATGCTTATGTCTTTCTGCATCAAAGTTCAGCAAAAATTCAAGAAAGTACAAGATAAAGTCTTCCGCTGTACCAAACTCTGAAGCTTTCGAGAATTCAACAAAAAGAACATGGAGTCACGAGGAGGCAAAATTCACAAGAAGGCAAAGATCGCACGTGATTGGTCAAAAGAACAATGCTCTCAAGCCAAAGCCTAAAAGATCAAACCAACATATTCACAACAAAAAGAAAAAGAAGAAAAGACTACGAGCTAAAGAACGAGGACTTAGTATAGTATGCTAGGTTTAGAACTTTGTAACGTGGAGTGACCTCCCTTAGGGGGAGATTGTTAGAAATACGTTTTTACGTATATTAGAAGAGTCGGTCATTCCACAATATTATATATGTTGTAATAGCTCGTAGTTAACAAATACTTATTTAGTTAAGTAAGAACCGGCCCATGGGCTTGTCATGGGCCGGCCCAAGTTCATTAGTGACTTGGAAGTATAAATACCCCTTTCTTCCTTGGAAAGGGGTTGGTTGTTGTTTTTCACTTTTATCATTTGAATGAAATAAACACATAGTTTCTCTCACTTTCTCTCTCTAGTTTCTCTCTCTAGAAAACATCAACCCACTTCATAGATTCTTAGGTTATCAATATTCTACACCTACGGTAATAGCCAGCTAAGCCTAAGAAACTACGGACTCCCGTCGCTGATGTCGGCCTTGGCCACTTAGTGATGGCCTCAACCTTCGCTGGATCCATTGTGATTCCTTCTGCTGATACAATGTGACCTAAGAATGCCACCTTGTCTAACCAGAACTCACACTTGGAGAATTTAGCATACAGCTGCTTCTGGCGAAGAATCTGTAGTATTGTACGAAGATGGTCTTCGTGTTCCTCCTTGGACTTTGAGAAAATCAGGATGTCATCGATGAAAACAATGACGAATTTGTCCAGAAATTCATGGAAGATTCTGTTCATCAGATCCATGAACATTGCTGGAGCATTTGTCAGGCCAAATGGCATAACTACAAACTCGTAGTGGCCATAGCGGGTACGAAAGGCAGTCTTAGCGATGTCCTGCTCCTTGACCCGTAGCTGATGATAGCCTGACCTAAGATCAATCTTGGAGAAGTGTTTGGCCCCTTGGAGTTGGTCAAACAGATCGTCAATGCGTGGCAGTGGATACCTATTCCAAATGGTAATCTTGTTGAGCTCGCGATAGTCTATGCAAAGACGCATACTGCCATCCTTCTTCTTAACAAACAAAACCGGTGCGCCCCATGGAGATGCGCTCGGTCGAATGAAACCTCGTTCCAGAAGTTCTTGCAGTTGAAACTTCAGCTCCTTCAACTCTATGGGAGCCATGCGATAAGGAGCCTTGGAGATTGGTTCAGCTCCTGGAATCAGCTCGATACTGAATTCCACTTCTCGTGCAGGTGGTATGCCCGGAAGTTCTGCTGGAAACACATCTTGGAATTCCGACACTATTGGTTGATCCTGAATCGATGGAGATTCAGCCTCCATGTCGTGAACCATAGCTAGATAACACTCGCAGCCATGTGACAGTAGTGCACGCGCTTGCAAGGTGGATATAACTTGTACAGACCGTCCGGGTATGAACCCATTATGAATGTACTCTGGTGCATTGACATCACCGAAGATAACTCGATATGAATGGCAGTCTATGGTAGCATGGTACTTGGATAGCCAATCCATGCCCAAAATCATGTCGAAGTCATTCATGTCCAGCGAAAGTGCGTCGACAGGTCGAACCTTATCATCAAATTCTAGGGGAAGACTCTTGTATACATGGGTGATTAATATAGAGTCCCTCAAAGGCGTGGAAATAGTAAGCCTATTTTCTAGTGGCAAGGGAGGCATCCTAATGTTCTTAGCATAAGCAGTAGAAATAACCGAGTGAGTAGCACCCGTATCGAAAAGAAAACATGCAGCGCGGCCATACATATACAAGATTCCAGTGATGGTACCTGTAGACTTGTTGGCCTGGTCTCGAGATGTCGTGTAGACACGCCCGGCAGTAGGAGGCGGCTTGGTATCAGCATGTCCCGATGTACCCTCCATCTCGCCCTTACCGCAATCCTTCATAATGTGGCCAGGAAGACCACACTTGAAGCACGCATCTGTATTACGGCGACATGGTCCTGGATGCCTACGGTGGCAAGTAGAGCAAAGAGGATGAGTGTATCCTCCAGCAGGTGCTCTGGCTGGCTGAGGACCTGATAAAACATTTCACATAAGACATGATAGTTGGGTACAAAGGACGAAGCGGATAATCGTAAGATTGAATACCAGTGATAGCTGGACGGCTAGGCTGCGAACCTCTCTGGTTCTGGTCCCTACCGTTTCCATGGTTCCTGGTAGAAGTTTGCTAAAGTGTCAAAATATGAGTTATAACATAAAACATAAGGAATTTCGTAAGTATTAGGACCTGCTGTTGTTGGAGTGCCCGGCGTTGTTACGGTAATTTTCATTACCGCAACGCCTATCCGTAGCAGAACGGTCGTTAGTCTGACCGTTTCCCTTGGGCTGATGAGGCTTCTGCTGAGTAGCCGGCTGAGACCGGTCCCCAGTTTTCTGCCTGGAAGATACATTTAAAGAGATGAATTATTGACATATGGAAAGTATACGGATTGGTCACCACTTGAATACGAATGTTTACCTCTTGTCGGGTCTTTCAGCTTCCCCGAACTCATCTCTCTCCTGCAGCATCTCCAGTTTTCGTGTTGCATCGGCCACTTGTGTTACAGTGTTGAACGTAGCACACACCAGATTGTTTGCGACCGATGTGCGAAGAGCCCATCTGAAGTGATGTGCCTGCTCTTCAGGAGTACCTGCCGCCGCACCAAGGAAACCAGCCAAGCGAAGAAAGCGCTGCATAAACTCGTTGCTATTCTCCCCAGCTCTCTGTCGGATCCCATGGTACTCTCTCTTGAGCTTGTCCTGCTCAGCCTTGGGAAAGAACTGCTCCATCACTCTGTCCTTGAACTGAGCCCAAGTCAAACCAGCAACCCACTCATCACCACCTTCAGATTGCATCAATGCTAACCACCAGTTGAGTACATCGCCTTCGAACTGATAGCATGCCAACCTCGCCTTGTATGCGGGGTCACAGCCCATAGCGTTGAAAATCTTCTCGATGTGAGCCAACCAGCTTTCAGCATCGTTGGGGCTATCTGTCTTCTCGAAAGCTCGAGGGCGGAGCTTGTTGAATCTATCCAGCCATACTGCTAATGTCACTGGAGGAGGAGGAGGAGGTGGCTGATTGTGCTGCTGATTGTTGGCAGCCTGAACTTCAGCCCGGATGTCATTCCTCAGTTGAGGAAGCAAGGCTTGCATGGCAGCCTGAATTGCAGCATTGAGCTGCTCCTGTTCGCGTGTGAGAACCATCTGACAGTATAACATAAAACATATGATTAAACAGTTCAAAACATAAAATATAAATACATACATGAAAAAAAAAATTATACAAAAATTTCACGAGAAAATTTTATGCAAGAAAATTTTGTGTATGAATGCATGATGCAGTTTTATGAAAACTTTTGTATGCTTGAGAGTGAACGCCACTGGTCAATTCACCCAAAACAAAAGACATAGCGAGGGGACGCCTATGGGTCGGTCCCAAATCTAAAAGTTTCGATAAAACACATGCGACTAAATAGGGCCAGTTCTGTACCAACCATTACTTAGTCAAAAACCCTGCAACAATGACATGTATATGTATGCTTAAAAATGATGAATGCATGAAAACAACTGTCAGTTCTAGGAAGACCGTAGTGACTACCCGCTAATCACAGGTCATTTTTGAGAGCCTACAGGTCGAAACCTGGCTCTGATACCATAATTGTAACACCCCATTTTGGAAATGGAAATATCACAGTAATTATGGCGTGTCATCAAAGCATACAAGGTAAAATGTCTAAACATTACTTGACCATATTAAGGAGAATACCGGAATCAAACATCGGTAGTCCAAAAGTAAAGCTCATCACACACAAACATAGTATAATAAAGGAAAAGGACTAAACAATGTCCAAAGTATAAGTATCAAAAGAAAGGAAATGCATAATGTAAAGAAGGCTAGACAGCTTCCAGTCCATATGCACGTACTCTTAGTGTCTACGAGCGTCCCTGAGTACCTGCCGTTTTGGGAACATAGAAAAGGAAAACGGCTGAGCAAATACGCTCAGTGCATGGATGTACAATAAAGCATGAATAGGATAAGCATATAACATAATAACAGCGGAAGAAACTAAGTCCCGAGTAACCTGGTTAAGTCTTAATAAAACTGGTTTATAGTTTGGAAGTCTTATGTTTATCTTATTAAAACTGTTTGTCATATTTTACCATTAGCCAATATAGGTCATGAAAATCCACCGTGCATGAATAATTGGAGGGGTGACCTCATCATGAAAATTAGAGGGGCTGCCTCTAATTTAATATACTGGTTTATGGGTAGGAGGGATCAGCTACTTGTGAAGGATGCAAGGCACACACCACATTCACCATGTAATCCTGAATAAAAACATGTAACTAGGATGCACCCATACGCCCCACATGATAAATATAAATAGATGGCCAAAAGCTGAAGGGACGCCACGAGCAATCACTCCGCCGTGGTGAAGTCATAACATTAGTGCCTCTAATGTTATGGTTATGGTACCTCCATAACTAGGTGAAACTGGTCATGCATGTATATGTCTATAGGTAATCATAATTAAACATAAGCAATCAAACACGTAACTTATACTACGGGAAAACAGTTGGCTTCATACGGGGAATCCTAATAAGGAAAGAATGTCCATACTGAATGGACGGGAATCCGTACCTTATGTCCAGTGAACGAGAAAGATGAACTGCGAGAATCCTACTTCCGAATCACTAGTGCTACATAAATACGTACATGAAATAAGTATCTGCTTACTAAATACATAGCTGGTTTTATGTCATGTCTTAGCTTATTTTATGTGTTCTTACTATGTTTTACTGTTTAAATCCTTAAACTGTATTAAATCTTATATTCTGTTTAATCTGATTAAGTATTTCTGGTATTTCATGTGTTATTATACTTACTGTGTAATAATAAGTAACTTTCCAAAAATAGCAGGTTTCCTAAAATAGAAAGTTTCCAAAAATAGAAAGTTTCTAAAAATAGAAAGTTTCCAAAAATAGAAAGTTTCCAAAAATAGAAAGTTACCAAAAATAGAAAGTTTCCAAAAATAGAAAGTTCCCAAAAATAGAAAGTTTCCAAAAATAGATTTACTGCTTAAAATAGATAAGTTTCTAAAAATAGAAAGTTTCCATAAATAGATTAGCTGCCTTAATTAAATAAGTTTCCATAAATAGATTAGCTGCCTTGAATAAATAAGTTTCTAAAAATAGCTGGTTTCCATAAATAAATTAGTTGCCTTACTTAATTAAGTTTCTAAAAATAGAAAGTTTCCATAATTAGAAATAAGCTGGTTAAATAAGATAAGTATATAAGCCTAAGTGTCATGATTATTTTCTAAGTCAATGATATATTGTATAGTTTAATAATTATTTCATGTAATTTAATTAAACTATAGGTTATAATATTTAATTAAAGTATAACATGTTTTTAATTAAATATATTACATACTTAGGTTAACATATGTATTATTAAATATTAATAATATAACCTAAGTCATGTTAATTAATTAATTATATCCATGGTTTTAAAATAATTAATTAATTATAAGTCTTAAATATATAAATACTTAGGTTAAAATAATTTCATGATTATTAATAATTAATTAACCTAAGTCATGTTATTAAATTAATCACATCTTTTATTAATTTAATTTTAACATAAGTTCATAACATAAAAAAACTAACATATACCATGAACCGGATCTAAGCTTAAAAACATGAACCGGACATGAATCAACACCGTACCCCGAACCAACTCGGGGTACCCCTTGCTGCCGTGGGACCCACACGCACCAACCAAGACCATAAGGTCTTGGTGGTGGTCGGCTAGGCAAACCGAAACCCCCTTGTGGTCGGTTGCAGCCTGCGGCCAAAACAAAACATCCCTTAAAACAACCCTTTGATTTAATTAATCACCAAAACATGTTAGATCTATGATTAATTAATATGTTTTTATAAAAAACATCACATGTTCATAATTAATAAAAAGATTAAATTAAAGGAAAAGGTTTAAAAAGGTTTTACCGACTGCGTGGATCAAGAGAACGAAGAACAAACACGAACAATCAACTAATCTCCAAGATAAAAGATCAAAGAATCACCTTGTATGGTGATGTATGGGTGGCGGCACAAAGAGGAGGAGAAAGAGGGTTTTTAGGTTTTTCTTAAAAATCTTCTATAACTTAATTTGTGAGTAGTGAAAATTAATTAACCCCCCTTTAGTAAAAATTGACAATGGGCTTGGCCCATTGTCCCTGTTTGGCCGCGGGTAGGGACCCCCACATGGGGTTCCCGTACCTTTTCTCGTGTCTCGTTATTTAGTTACTCGTTTGTGTTTATTTATGTTCGTGTTTTAAATATTCTCGTTACGTAAATACCGTGATCTAATATATTTAATTACGCTCGTAATAAATATATATATGTAATTAATAATAGCTCGTGTTTTAATTACGTTCATGATTTCATGATGGCATGTTCGTGATTAATTATTGTTAAATAATTATTACGTGATCATGCATATAAAATACTTATCGTGTTCTAACACGTACGTAATACGTAAACTCCTAACACGTAATCGTAATCATGCTATATTAGGAAAGTTTTAACTAGTACGTACGATCCTATGGGTACTATGCATGGTAAAATCATGCGGGTTTTACAAAATAAGTTCTTTTGACACGAATGTAGGCTTTCCGTTTGTGAAAATAAAAATAGTTTTTGACTCGACTCGGTTTTTAACCTTAGCTTTTCCTTAACGTATTTAAATTAAGTTTTGCTAGGCTTTTATATAGGGAGCTTTAAAACGCGAAAGTCTTAATTCATACGAGCTAAGAACAAGAACTTTTCGCAAGTTCCTATAATTGATCCTAGAAAGTCGTTTATCAAGGGAACTTTAAAACGCAAATTCTAAAACTTAAAAAGTATAAGAAGATGCAAGATCCTATAGATGACTTGAAAACCTAAAACTTTTATTTAATAGGCTAAGTATCCATTGATTTCACATTTTTGGAATTTTACAATATAGAGAACAAGAGATGATAGAGTTCAATCATAAGTTTCTAAGGTTAAATTCTTCTTTGTGCAAGTATTTTTGTGTTTGATTTAATCTCCTCGTATTTACTTTCCTCACTTTAATAATAATTGCTTAATAAATGAAGTTTTTAGCGGTTTAGTCTTGATATCTTAACTCGTAACTCCTTCTTTTTCTTCCCTTGTAATTAAAGTGAGAACACATTAAGGGTGTCAGCGTCATGGACTTTTGATCATGGGATTGCGGAAATTTGGCTTACTATACATATCATAATAATAAGAAGAATAAATAAAAACATGTTCTCTAGGAGCCTTCGGGTGGGAGTCATGTAGCACTAACCTTGTCATTAGAGCCTTAGGGTGTATGTCAAGGGGCGTGTTGAATAAAAATTGCTTCATCATCATGATCCGTAAGGTGGGATGGTGAAGTCAATTCTCTTATTTTTGTCCAAGGAGCCTTAGGGTGTGGATTTTAAATAAGGAGCACAATTGTATCTTAAAGAGCCACAAGGTGTTATGATGTAGTTGTTGCTAACTCCATTAATAAGGTCATAATTGACTTTGGAGGTTTTATTTGTTGCTTTTAAGTAGCCATATTAGCCAAATTTCGGGTCCGGGATTTATCCCTAAATCGTGTTAAGTTATTCTTGATGTGGGCTTTCTTTAGTGACAACGGTTTTTGAAGTCGAGGTTAGGTTTTGAGTGTTGAGTTTACACCGTTCTTGCCTTCATTTTTGGACTAATAAATAGTAAATCAATTCAAATGATCCTTTGGGTGAATGACAAATAAAATCTAGAGATACAATTAGGAATAATAGGATATTGAGTTTAACACAAATTACTTGTATGAGTTGGTTTAATTTTGGGGCTTATGATTGACAATGATCTTGTTTTTGCACTTGGCATGGAAAAGTGAAAAGTCGGGGACAATGTATCTATTTGAGTTTTGTGATCCTAAAAGTTATTTTTCAATAATGAAAGCAATACATTATGTCTTTGCAAAATATAATGTCATAAGTTGAATAATGGTGTAGTTAGTGTTTTATTTTATCATTGCGTGAGGACACGGCAATTGCTTAGCAAGGGGGAGTTTGATATGAGTGATTTTACTCATATCAATGTTATCTAAAAAACAACTTAAAAATGCATAAATATTATGAAAATGCCTTGTATATATGTTGTTTTGTTGTTTCGTGTGTGTAGGTACCAAAGATCGCGAAAACCGGTAAAACCGACACAAGATTGATGAAAAGATCGAGGAAGCCAAATACAAGTCGATTTTATTCACGAATTTAAGTTCAAGAAGGATTTTGGTTTAGTGGGACCCACATATGCTTAATGGGCTTTTAAGCCCATTAATAAGTTATTTTGGATAAAAAACTTAGAAAGGCCCAATTCTAAAGCCCAAATGTGAAGTGGTGAAGTCTTAGCCCAAATTCAGGCCCAAACTACAAATCAAGAGACGGATGGAAGTAATAAAACTTGGGCCAAAAGCCCAAAGTCCTCAAATCAAAGTAAACGGATGGAGTTATGGGCTTAGGGTTTGGTTACAAGTTACAAACGGATGGGAAGTGTATTTAATTCACACTTATTCCTTTTTCACTCTCGGTCAAACAATCCATTAAAATCACATTCACACGTTTATTTTAAACGTGTATCCACACACACTTTTTCACCACACAAAATAAAAAATACTCTTCGATACTACCTATGCATCTTCTCTCCCATTTTTCTCACCCTCACCAAAGAAATAACCAGTAACACCTTTTTAACCCTAGCCACTATTCACAAAACCCTAATCCAACAATTACCTTAAATTAATAGGGGGTTTTCACTGCCACGTGTAATTCAAGCATGGGGGAAATAAATCCCCCAATTTTAAAGAAGAGAAAAGATGGATGCGAGGGGTACGTGGCAGTTTTCTATTGGAGAAGACACCTCATCTTTCACCATCCTCTAATCAAGAAGCATCAAACTAACACAACTAGCACAAACGGATGCCACGTTGGCAATCCGTGTGCTAGTTGTGTCTTATCAATCATCCGATCAAAACAACCATGAGAGAGAGAAGATCTAAAGCCAATATGAAGATGGAATATACCAAAAAGATCCGGATATTCGCTCCTCAACAGCCTTGGGATGGCTATAAAAACCCTTCATTTATCTTGTAATCATTATCACTCTTTTTACTTTAATGTTATGATGCAAAAATAGGTTTAGGTTAAATTGTATTTTCGTTTTCATAGTCTTGTAATCGGTTTTTTATTATCAATAAAAAGTTTATTTTTAGTTGAATATTGTGTTGATTTATTTACTGTTGAACTTTAATTGCAATTTTTCCTTTATAAATCTATATTGTCATAATATGAAAGTTATTTGATTGAGCTAATTTAATAGCTTTAACCAAATAATAAAGGTAAAATTTGGGAAAACTTTTCCCTACTGGAAAAGTTCATATCAAATATGATGGTTCGGATATAATTGTTGATGATGTCCGAATGGTGATTAATGGTGTCGTTAAGGTTCTATGTCAGCTCAGCGCTGCACATCTTCCCAATGGTTTCTACAAAAGGTTCAATTCGATTTAGTTTTTGTTTAATTCATGTTTATGTTATTTGTGTTTATGTTTGATGCTAAATGTTTTTTACTGCTAGTTGTTTCTGAAATAAGTTTTTTATTTGTTTCAATGCTTTGATTTGCATAACTATTAGTGTTAAAGGATTTAATATGCTTACTTAAAGTAGTGAATCTGCTTTACTTAGAGATTTTATTTTTGAAATAGATGTTGATGGTTATCCGTTTATGGATGTCTGTTAGATTGAGGTTTATATTAAACTGATTTGATCTTTGTGTGCTAGAATTTCTGAGATATATTTTTGCTGGCTGGTTTATGTCATTTCACTTTTGTTGAACTTTTCTGATATTAGATTTGTAGTTTTGAAGCTGTTTATTATGATTTAGATGTGAAAATGACTGTAGGAGTTTACTACTTGATTTCTGCTCAATTGGGTATACTTAATAGTCTACTGATATAAGATTTGGATTTAAATCTTGCTGAATCTAGGTTATTGTTGTAACTGGTTTCTCTGATAATTGAAGGATGAATGCAAATCTGTGTTGAGAGTTTAAATAACAGTGTGCTTTTAGATGTTTAGCTTTATGATCTAGGATTGTAGATCTTTGTTAGGACTGATATATTTGTATTTGATTCACTTTGAGTTTGATGAGATCTGTGAACGTTATTTGTGTAATCTCTCTGCTTACTTATTTGTTGTTCGCACGTAGACTATCAGATTCATTGGTCTGATTAGCTCAATAGTTGAAATCCTTTTCAGCTTTCATAAATTTTGTACCCAAAATGTCACCTCCTGTGACGTAAAGTTTAATTTTTCAAAAAGAAATTAAATCACAAAAATATGTCACTCATGGGAATCGAACTCGAGACCCCCAGGTTCACAGTTATGCGTGTTAGCCAACTGAGCTACATGCTTATTTGATTTTATTATCAGAAAGTTAATTAATATAGTAGGTTTGTTTTTGTCAAATTTTGACTCTAAGAGTGTTTTACTTAGATTTACGTCTCTAAATAATTTTTAATTAATATTTTTGTTAAAAGTAAATTTTAGTTTTATAAATATAAATAAAAATAATAATAAAAAAAATGTTTTCATTATTTTTAAAAGTTTAATTAGTTTATTTTAATAATTAGATTTTCGTAATTTTAGATTTAAATAAAATTAGTTTAAAAAAAAGATTTGGTATAAGTAAATTTTAACAAAGTTGATTAGTTTAAAAGTTAAATACATTTCTAAAAATAGTTTAAAAGTCATTTTTAATTAATTAGAATTACTTTTATAGATTTTTAAATTACTTTAATTTTTAAATAGTTTTAAATTTTAAGTATTGTTATTTTAGATTTTAAATAATTGCGGGGTTTACGATTCATGCACTTTAGGTTAAGATTAAATAGTTTAAAATTGGTAGATTTAATTTCTCATTTTTAAACCGAAAACCAGTTCGAATCAATTGTCCAAATCAATACGAAACGTCTCAAATTCACTCGATCTTCGTGTACAACGAACTTGGTTCACAAACGTGTTTAATTGAATTCGTCTTTGGTAATATTAGTCTATTACTTTTTCCTGAAGGTAATTTTCTAATTTACCCTATAACGTATCTTAATTATCACTATACTATCACGATCCCATCAGTTACTAATTTTTTTTGGGAAGTTTTACACATTTTATCAGATGTTTAAATTACCAAAATACCTGTTTCAAGTTTAATGTCGGATCTATATATCCTCTTTGGTAGATTTATAACCAGTGTTTAAAAGGATGTCAAGCTTTATCTTTTAAAGTATTGGATTGTATTATACTTTACTTTCAATCTAATGAAATTATCGATTTAATTTATAATTTCTAACAATGATTCTAAATAATTTGGAAAATTGATATTTCTCTAATTGTAACGATAAACCTGATTTTTTAACAATAATTTCATACAGTCATCCAAAACCTCTTAAGCTGATCGAAATAATTACTTGAACTGAGTTACTTTTACTTGGAAATTCTTATCAAGAAAATATTTAAGCTAAATTTGAAAGTAATACCAAATCCTAGACAGATAATTGTGATAACTTGTAATCCAAGTGTCCATATGTAATTCATATTTCCACTCTATTTTTCTAATAAGTAAATTGTCATGTTTTACAGTTGCATGATTTGCGATTCCTTATTGATTAACAATCTTGATTCAATTTAGCGCACCTTGTCCGTTTAAGCAATTCTTGTGTCCATTTTATCTTTTGATATTCTTCGTACTGAAAGGTCATTATTCTAATCCAAGTTTAAAAATTTATTTGAAAAGGAGTTAAGAAACTGAAGCGTAGTGAATTTTAATTGTTAAGGTACGCCGTGGTGCATAAATTACCTGAGAAACAACGAATCAGTTGTAAACTATGTATCTCCTTTTGTTTGCATCTTCTTCTGTCTCCAGTGTAACTCTGGGGACCAAAGTTCCTTCAGGGGGGTCGACTATAAGAACTCGTACTTTTTGGTATTAAATTATTCTTTTATTCGTACTTCTCGATTTTACAATGTTTTACTTGTTCCTCGTTACTTTTTCATACGTAAATCCTGAGATCTCGAGAATTTTAATCAAATTGTATTTTAGTTAATTTTCTGATCATTAATAATATTTTGAGTACTTGTCATTTTATTATTTATTGGCAAAGTTTATAACCGTCATCTACCGTAAATATCCTCGATATGACATAAAAATACTTTTCTTGTCATTATTTTTAATTATTCGTTTTACGAGCATTCTTCGTAATTTACGCTAAGCCTTTAAGCGTCATTCGTTTATACGAAGCGTTAAAATACTTTAAATCATAAGCCCTCATTTATTTATCAAAATATAAATGTTCTCCAAATGTCGACGTTTTTATTTTATATTGAGCGTTTATTTTTCGTGTTTTAAGCGTAACTTTTAGATCGCTTAACTTTTAAAATATCGAGTTTCCATAACACCCGCTTTAATATATTTTGCAACAAAAATTTATATAAAACTCCACTCACCTATTCTTTAAAAATGTGTCATGATATTGGTAAACTTCAACTATTTGTTGAACACTTGTTTAAAAAAATCTTGCATGTAAGCATTACTAGCTACTTGTTCTCAAATCTTTTTCATTTACATCTAACAAAAAAAAAACATTCGCACCTTCTTTGGTTGTGTTTACTCCGTCAACCAACATCAACATAATATCTCATCATTGTAAAAAAAATTATAATAATAAGACAACTTATACTTGTCTAAAGATAGGGGCACGTGGTTGTCCAGTGTTTCAAAATGACGATGCACACATATAAATAAATATGACATTTTTTTATACTAAGAGATAAGATCAAAAATGAAACTAGATGTGATTTCAAGTTACTAATATTTAGAAGACTCTAGTCATGAAATTATACTTTTACTATGGAATGAGACACGGGAGTGTTAAAATCAAACAAATCGGTATAGTTCTTGCTTCAAATATTTTTAATTTGATTAGTTAAACGTCTAATTTAGTTTTAATATTTCCAATCTAGTAACTTTATTCATATATGTTTATGTTTGGTTCAGTTTTGTAATATGACTAAAAATATGATTTTAATGCTAGAAATTTGAGTTGAGATGATTAAAATGAGTATTTTTATATATCGAATGTTTAGAACTATATGTAAGTGAAGTTATGTCTTTAAAAGCATGAATCATGGTTGAAATTAGCCCATGAAGACTACTGCATTTTTTTAACATCAGGGAAGAAAAGAAATTTGTCTTGTGTTGTTAAATTGGATATTATTGTTGTGGGGTCAGTGGATTGTGCACAGGCAATACAATTTCTAAGAATCTATGAAAGAATTTTCATCAAATAAAAATTATTTACATGATATTTAGTTAAATCATATTTTTCAATAGCAAAAGGCTTTATATCATATGATTAAGTAATGGTACAATGAGTCATGAAATAGTTATGTGGTTACAATTTTTTTTAAACGTGCATAAGTACCTCAAATTCAACAAGTTATTATGTTTTGAGTTGAATGACAAGTTCTGGTCATTTATAAAAATGCCTATATGATATTAATACATATATTATTAGTTAAAATGTAAATATCCTTAAATATAAAAATATAAATTGTAAGAAATATAATTTAAATTATAATAACTAGTTTTGTTAAATATTTAAACCTGACTCGATTACCGTTCATTATCGATGAAAAAATTATTAAACATTATTTCAATTTTGTACGTTGTCGTGTATATCTTTAAGCCGGGCCGTTTTATTTTAGGTCGCCGTTAGAAGCTCGCCGCTTCCCGTCTTATCTTATTTCTTCGTTATGCTTTCATGACTACTATGTCGATTGTTATCATCGTTTGATATCGCTTTCTCTAAGGTGAGTTCATAACCCCTTTTACTACTTATACATTGTTTCTAAACGCGGGGTGAGATTTTACATGGTGGAACACATTCATTTAAAACTGTATGCTATCAAGAACTTGTATGCTATCCAGAACTTGTATGCTTTCTAGAACTTGATGATTTCCAACAGATTTTCATTATTATTATTACTTTTAGTTATAGCCCTTAAGTTTCCTCTCCTGATCATGAAGCGTTAATTTACTTGTGTTTCTAAGCGTGAATGTTGTGGGTGGATCCATCGGGATTGACAATCCCCGTCCCATGTTGCGGTTGTTTAACCATGACGCATTTCATTTGTTTATACTTGAGTATTTAGGGTGAATACTCACTAGAGGAACTTATATTGAGTTAAGCTTCGGTTCATGAACTAAATAGCAATAATAATGGTTTCGGACTATGGTTATCGTACGTAACCATTTTCCCTATTTCTTGTTTTACAAATAAATGCATGTGTTTCACACCTTTACTGCTAAACCTATGAATATCACTCAACTTTATGTTGACGATTTTACATGTTTAATCTCAGGTATTATTACTTAGCTTTGCTTGGATGGGAGCCCGCAGGATATTATCGCAGCTTGGAGATTTCTGTGTTACTTTTTAAAGTTTGGTTTTGGTAAAAGCTGTCAGAAGTTTATCCCATATTTTTGGTAACAACATGTTAGAAAACCATGTTTAAATAATAGATTTTCCGCTTATAAAACTCTGGGACCTTTGTTTAAAAACTCTGATCTTTTTGTGATGTAATGTATAAGTTTTTATTACGTCAACTTTATGTCAACAGTATTTCATTGTTTCTTGTACCATGACGTGGAACCCCTCTGTTGCCTACGTGTTTCCTTGCCTGATTTTGGGGGTCTCACATTCGGCACCTTACAGTTAGTAGCACGATGACCTGGCTTATCACAGTTGATGCAATTTCCCTGGAACTTGTACTTCACAATTCCAACTTTAGGAGCAAGGTACTCTGACTTCCCTTTACTCTTCTTGTCATTCTTCCCTTTGCCTATACTCTTGCCTTTAGACTTTGAAGAAGATGAACCATGCTTAACCATATTTTCCTTGGTAGAATCAGGTGTATAAGTGTTTTTCTAAGCCAGCTTATTGTCCTCTTCAATACGAAGACGAACAACCAAGTCTTCAACATTCATCTCCTTTTGCTTATGCTTCAAGTAGTTTTTAAAATCTACCCAACTTGGACGTAACTTTACAATGATAGCAGCAACTTGAAAAGTTTCACTCAAAGTCATACCCTCAGCATGAATGTCGTGTAGCAAAACCTGCAGATCTTGAACCTGAGTTATCACATTATTTGAATCAACCATCTTGTAATCCAAAAAACTAGCCACCGCGAACTTCTTTGTACCAACATGCTCTGTTTTGTACATGCGTTCTAACTACTCCCATAATTCTTTGGCCGTCGTAGTCTTGCAGTTGACGTTGTACAAAGAGTCCATCAAACCATTCAGAACATAGTTGTGACACAAGAGGTCTGAATGTTTCCATGCTTCAACAGCTTTCACGACTTGTTGATAAGCGGGTACACCTTCTTTAGGAGGTTCTACCTGAGGTACAGTCTCTTTTAAGAACGTCGCAAGGTTCAAAGTAGTGAGATAGAAGAACATCTTTTGTTGCCACCTCTTACAATTTTTGGCCCATTGAATTTTTCTGGTTTTTCAGCATGATTAGCAACTGTGTGAGTAACTAGCGCACTAGTTACATTCCCATTATTAGTCGCAGGAGTTTCAAGAGCACTAGTAGTCATTCTGAAAGATCAAACAAGATCAAAGCACAAACAGTTAGACAACTGTTATAAATCTGTATATAAAAAATTCAATCGTGATCTCTATAAACTTATATTGGATCTGTTTCAAAGAAACTTAATCTTGGTTTCAATGAATCATATGCAATTATCAAATATATCAGTTTAACAGAAACACAATCTTGGTTTCTATATAAACTGATTAGAACAACTGCTTAGAAAAACATTAGAGATATGTTAATTAAAATCTGCAAAATTAATATTGAATTCCAGTGAAACTCAATCCTAGTTTCGGCAGAAACCGTTTATAAATAAATCTGAAAATATTATTAATCCGATTTAATAAAAGTTTTAATTATGTTAAACAGAATCTATTTTAAGATTGTAGGAAATGGTGTATACTTTTGTTAAATAACAGTAATAAAATTAACTGACAATAAAGAACAGAATTAAATAACAAATAATAACTGAAAGTAGTAAATATCTAGAGACGAGGCACGTGTTAAACAAGTTTCCCTTAAAACATATTTATCGTCTGTTTCCCAAGGTACAACGTCCAAAGCTGTTGTACAGCCGGACTAGACAAACTAGCCTGAAAGATTACGGAAGCCTTTTGCGTTTCTGATTGAAAACTGTTGGAAAAAACGTCTAGTAATGGATCTAGAAAAAGGTTGCGTTTTTCTGATGAGAAAACTGAATGAAACGGATTAGTTATATAGTGTACATTTGTCTTGGTCACCAAGACAAGATATTCTGTTCCGTACAAAATATTCTGCTAAATATAATCTGATTTACAAATCTGTTATTTCTATAACACGATTTGCATATCAAATAAAACACAAACTTTATTATGTTAAGACTTATTCATTAAGTTTAAATCTATTCCTAAAATAGATTACAGAATATTCTGGAAAAAAATCCGAATTCACTGAAAAAAAAAGATACCGAAATCCGCCCGCACCCAGACAAATTTCGGAGCTGCATTCGTGTCCGAAGGTCGCGCACTCATGCAGAAGTTCGGTAGCTTCGAACCCGTTTTTGGCCTAGAAATCTCACTTTCTGCACCCCCCCCCCCCCCCCCCCCGCGAACGCGCGCGCGCGTAAGCGTGGGATTAAAACCCCACAAATGAATATTGAAGGTAGAAAGCAAGAGTTCCTTATAAACATGTATCCATTTCATGTTTTGGGCGATGTGGGATACTTTTATTTTCTCCAACTTTGTGTTTCACATGTCCCACTTTGAGACACGATATCTCATTCATACTAACTCCGTTTTGGACATACTTTAGCTCATTGCGAGTCTCTCTTCGTGGAAAACGCAAAGCTACTAAGTACTAATAATATATATAACATATACATATATAAAAAATTATGTCCAAAGTATTGCAAAAACCCATTTTGCAAACATTTTTCCAACAGTAACATCTTGACAACACTTGATCAAGCTGCTAAATGTAATTTCATTAGGGTTGAGGTCTAACAGCCTTAGTTCATTAAAAAGGTGAAAAGCAGGAACGGAATGGCTCTCACGCGCGAGAAGGGAGTTGAAAACAACGGTGTCAGGCTTGGCGGTGAGACGAAGGAGGTAGGAGGCGCGTGAGAGGGGGAAATGAAGAGGATTGGTGAGGGGTTAGGAATGTGTTGGATTTGATGACATGTGTTAATATTGCGTTTGTGAGCTTGTGATTGTTGTGTTTAAGGATGTTTTTTTGAATTAAGGTTTTCAATGTTTGCATCACATGGGTTTAAGAAAGGGGTTTAAGGAATAAGTATGATTTTCTTGAAAAAAACTGGTTTTAACGGTCTTCAAGTCAACTGAAAAATAGTGGGAACTTTTTGTGACAAATGTTAATATATATGGTAGAAGAATGATTGAGGGACTTAAAAACAGGTCCAATCATATGATTGAGACAAGTGGCTAAATAAAAGTTTGAGATGGAAAAAGAGAAAATATTAAATATCAGGCCCTCTGCATTTCACCAATCACAAAGCGACACGTAGGCTTAAGTATATTTTTAGGTCTTCTTATTAGGTTCATATATCAACACTCTATCGGGTATGGTCACAGTTGATTTTGTTAGTATTATATTATTATTTATTACTACCATTATTATCGTTATTATTTTGATATTGTAATTTTTTATGTATAACATAACAATATTACATAAAATTGAATGAAAGCCTAGACACAATGTGCGCTCTCACTCCTCTCTGAACACAAAAACTCACCATGTGAAAGAGAAATGCACCGGATTTAGTGTTATTAGGCTACATTTATCAGTCACACCAAATAACACCATCACACCAGACACGTCAGCGACACATAAGCTTTCTTTCTCCTACTTTTCATCCTCACCCTCACTCACACTTTACTCATATCAGTCACACCAAAAAACACCATCACACCAAAATAATATTTTTATTAATCAAAATAAAGACATTACATTAAAAATATAAATAAATATAGAAATAAAAAACGTACACTTACGGAATTAAAAACGTTACGAAAATATAAAAACGTTACGGAATTAAAAACGTTACGAAAATAAAAATGTACAGTAATAAACGTTGCGAAATTAAAAAATTTACGAAATAAAAACGTTACGAATTAAAAATGTTACGAAAGTATAAAAACATTAAGGAATTAAAAACGTTACGAAATTAAAAATGTACACTTTGTATTGTTCTTGATTGTTGACGATTTCAGTTGCGGGGAGTACGTGAGTTAGACATTTTGTGATTAGGAGTTGTATTTTTTTGTATAAAAATTAGTTTGGTTTGAAATATATTTATTGGGGGATAATTGGGGTATTAGAAAAGTATTTTTATCTAATTAATGAGGGGTCCATTTTTTTTTACAAAGCCCACCGAATGTGAGGTTTTTTTGCCTCACTCACGCACGAGAATGGGTACTTTTAGCAGTGTCACGCGTGAGTTGTGTGTTTTTTGGCTCACGATATGCCTTACTCACGACTGATAAATTCAGCCTTAGAGTGACTAATAGAAGAGACTTCATGCGTGAAAGGGTGTCCAAAGCATCATTACCAAATCCCCCGAACGTAGAGAAAGCAAACGGGATGAACTTGTATCCATTGTCCGCACGTATGATTGCATACTTCCAATTTTTCTTTTCCATGACATTTCTTAAGGCTATTCTAGGGGCCCAAAAACTCGCTCCCATACCAGCAAAAGGAGATATGTCAGTCACATCCAAACATGCGTCTTTACCTTGTACCTAATTCAATAATAAAAGGTCTGCATGTAGTAGATAATTCCCATCCTCTGACAGAAAACCCATTGAGCATCCTTACAAACCATGATTCTAACTTTAAAATATATATCAACAAGAATATCACGTACCATATTATAGCTAAACTTCACACCCGCCTCACTAGAATAGTGTACTGCATGGTCTCCCTATTTGTCCATTTGATGCACATTGCAACTCGGGTAAAGGCTTCTTTTAGAGAAAACACGTACATAAAACCTATAACACAACATAGATGGGAGTTGACGATGGTTCATCCTCTGCCCTAGACCATCAATAGGGATTGTGAAAAAGAAATATTGACGTGGCCCAGACCATCAACTGAGAATGTCTACATGTCATGGACTTAGCGAATACCTAGAAATACGGTCCTTCTCAATGACACCAAAGTAACACTTTACCAATGTAGTCATAATCTAGGGGACAGAATCGTTAGTGGTGACAGCGAACGCTTTGACGTTGCATGTAACATTGAACACATTAAGATCGTACTGAAGAAAAGATCTACGCGAGCCAATACTTGACTTCGACAATATCTTGGCCTGTAAAGTGGCCGTTTGCAAAAGAGAGGCGAGATATGCATATTGGATTATGTCTCCTACTGAAAGGATGCCAAGACCACCCAACTTAATTGGGAGAATGGAAAGCTGCCACTCCCAATCACCAAACCCCAGCCCTGAAACGATAACAATCTTCTCTAAGGAAGCGTGTAACGCGTGATCAAACTGAACTTGGGCTTCCATTCAACCTAACAGAGAACAAGTCCTCAAATTATAAGATAGTTTCGCTACTCTAACATAATTGCAAAAAAGAATGAGCTAACATTGAGGATCATGGAGTTTGTTGATTGCCTCCATTAAGGTGATGGTGTTAGAGACCCTCTTCAAACCTAAATCATGACAGTATCCCACATCCAAGCTGACTAGACCACCCAAAAGTTTGATACGATTAAGCGGGCGAAATATATTTATAGGAAAAACACCCTCCACCCTGCCTCTAGAATCTTCTTGAGGCCAGAAAAATTAGTCATCAACCTTAAAAAAAAAGCGAGTCAAGCCATCAGTCTTGATAATGTCAAACGCATGGAAACCATAAGAGTGTCTTCAATCGTAGTTCCCTCATAGAGATACCAAGCCATCAATAATAATAATAATAATAATAATAATAATAATAATAATAATAATAAGCTGCTAGAACGTATTGTCACGGCTTCTGGTCCAGGATTTGGTGATTGGCAGTGGAGGATCTCCACCCTACCCTTTTCATTTGGGGGGCTTGGTGTGTATTGTGCAGGTGATGTTTTAAACTATGCTTTTCTTGCGTCGAGACTTCACACTGTTGGTTTGCAAACTAAGCTGCTACAAAATTCTGGTATAGTAACTTCTGGCCCTGATTTTGACAATGCCTTGAGTTCTTTTAATTCGAAAATGGAGATTAATCTTTTAAGTAATCCATGTGAGGTCGCTGCCCCCAAACTCATGAAGAAACTGGCAGATATATATTTCACACGTGTTACTCAAATGGCTGAATCTACTTTTTCCCTATCCACTCGACAAATGGCTTTGTGGAAATCTCAAATGGAGGACCATACTTCCGACTGGCTTAGGGTGGTTCCGATATCTGGGTTGGGACAAACTATGAATAGTAGGACTTACAAGTGTGTATTATGCTATCGGTTGGATGTTCCATTATTCTCAGTACAGAAGCCGTGCTCAGCTTGCTCGAGGGTCTTTGTGGGGGATTTTTATGGCGACCATGCTGTATCTTGTGCCGGTATTGTCGGTATCAAACACCGGCATAACATTGTACGTGATACCCTTGTCGACATATGTTTTCGATCCGGGATTTCAGTTGGTAAAGAAGTGGATATTGGCCTTGGTGGAGGGCGAGACAAACCCTTACGTCCAGCTGATATGTTGCTCTACTCTTGGAATGGAGGACTTGATGTCTGTGTAGATCTGACAAGTTCATCTCCCTTGACGCAAACTGGGATGATTGATTTTACACCAGGACGTGTGGTGGCTGAGGCTGCACAACGTAAGCGTGTCAAATATGAGGCTAAGTGTGCAGATATTGGATATGGCTTTCTCCCCTTCTCATTCTCTTCTTTTGGGGAACTTGAGAAAGATGCGGTGGACTTGCTAAAGCGGATCCGAAGATACTCTATGACTCAGGATATTGGGTCGCGTGGTGCTTGTTATATATTTAATAGGATTGGGTTTGCTATTGCTAGAGGAGTGGGAGCCCAAGTTTCTAGGCTTCCCACAAACTTTTTGTAAATCCTATTATAATAATAATAATAATAATAATAATAATAATAATAATAATAATAATAATAATAATAATAATAATATTAATAATATTTATCAACATCACTTTATTAGAATAACAGGATTTATAAAAAGTTAGTGGGGGATCCGAGATACTATCTGGGGCCCCACTCCTTTAGCTATATCGACACTGATCCTATTAAAAATGTGAATAGCAGCACGTGCTCCAAGATCTTGAGTCATGGAGAAACTTTGAATCCGCTATAGTAAGCTCACAGCATCCTTCTCAAGTTCTCCAAAGGAAGAGAAAGAGAAAGGGAGAAAACCGTATCCAATATCCGCGCACTTAGCCTCGTACTTGACACCTTTACGCTTTGCTGCCTCAATCACTGCACGGCCTGGAACAAAATCAACCATCCCAGATTATTATTGTTATTATTATTATTAATAAAAATAAACCTGGTCAAACATAAGGTCAACTCGTAGGGGTCAAAGAACAGAAAGGGGTCAAATAAAAAAGTTGTACTAATATAATCAAAGGGGTTGCCAGCCCAGCTGGTCACCTCTTCTTCCTTAGTGTTGCAAGCAAACAGACCCAGGTTCGATCCCTGGCTGGTGCAAAGTGTTCGGGTTTTAACCCTCTGCCACGTGGCGCCACCTCAGCGGTCCACGTGGCGGACCCGTTCCATACCCGGACCCGATCCAGACCTAAACCATACCAGGTTCAACCCGGTTCAAACCGGGTGACGTCGGCAACACGTGGCGACGGCTGGCTAATGCCAGCGCGCCACGTGTCACTAATGTTTAATAAATTGTGAAGGTTTAAGGTTGAAGTGGCAGTGGCGCCTGACCAATATCAGCTTGACACGTGGCAACAGTAGAGCATTAGTATGAGGTGGCGCTGACATGTCAGTACCAGGTCAGAGTGGCAGGGTGGCGCAGTACTATGATTCTGACATGGCAGGCGCAAGTGGAAGTGGTAGGGCGGCTGGAAAGTACGAGGTTGACACATGGCGGTGGCGCCGCCACGTCAGTACAAGGATACATAGCTGGTAGTGTGCCAGTGGCGGCTGACCACTCACAGCTCGCCACGTGGCAGGCGATAATAACAAAGTTTCAAAGGGCGTGTGCCTGGCTAATGATTGGCGTCAGATCCCATAATTTGATAGCTGTCAACCATGATTAGGATAAAACAAGGATATCACTCAATTAAAAAGGGACAGCTGCCCACTTGGGCATTACAAACAAGAGAAAAAAAATAGTGAAGAGACAAAAATACCCTCACTGCTCACAGCTTATATATAGTCCCTTCTCCTCTCGTTTTAGATGTCAGCTTAGTTGTAGTTTTAAATTTCTCTTTAGTTTTAATTGTATTTTCATTTTATAAATTTTGTAATTTCCTTTCAAGTTTTGTAATCTTTCTATTTTAATAAAATTCAAGTATTAGTTTAATTGTTTATCTCTTAGATTAATTCTCATTCTTCTTTTCTTTTTATTTTTCATCATAATCTATCTTATTATTTTGGGATAAATTTTTATAACTTTTTCCAAATAAGTTAGATTTATATAAAGTTTGAATTAATTAATTTTATTTCAAGCTTATTTGTTGCTTAATTTTCCTAGATCTAGCTTATTGTTGGAGAAATTATTTAATTAAATTTTAGCTTTTTAAATCTCATAAGTTCTAAGCTTAGGCTTACAACTTATTTATAAGCTAGCTTTTTAATTAAGTACTTTTAGTTTATATATTTTAGTTTTTTTTAGATCTATTAGTTTTAAGTTTTAAAAGTTAAAAATACTTTCATAAAACCAAAAAAATAGTTAGATCTATTAGTTTTTTATACAAGTTAATTTAGATCTATAAGTTTTAAGCTTAAAAATTTATATATTTTTATAAAACTAAAAAAATATTCTAGATATATTAGTTTTATTTAAATCTCTTCATTGAATGTTAATAATTGCTTATTATTCTAACCTCTTGTTTTATTGTGATCTTGGCGAATCGGTTTATCATGTTTGGTAAAGAGCTTATGGTTGATTAATTTGCTTCGAGTTTGATTTGGTTGGTCGTGTACTTTACGGGCCGGGATACGCTTAGCTTAAGTTAATTTGGTTGGTCGTGTACTTTACGGGTCGTATTTTGTTGCTTTTGGGAGGCCGTGTACTTTACGGGCCATATGTTTTGTTGATTATGTTGATGTTGTTTTAGAGCGTTATCTACGGACCACGGGTACCAAAGTTCTCTCCTTTTTATTTTTCTAGCTTAATCGCTTTAGTTTAATTAATTAGTTTAATATAGTTTAAATTGTTTTTAAAAAATTATATTTTTCATAAATATCGGTGTAATTAGTTTTTGATATTACTGTTGTTTTAAAAAATAGATTTAAAAGTTTAAAAAGTAGTTTTCATTTAGATAAGCTTATAATTAGTATAACGTTTACACCTTTTGTGATTATTAAGCTTATTAGTATATAAAGCTCCTAGATTTATCATTTAAAAAGATTAATAATCTTAAAAGGTTAAAGCTTTACGCTTTATTTTTAAGTTTATCTTTGTGATTTTATTTTACGTCACTTTTACTTGTTATTACGTGCTTGCATTTAGATTTATTATTATTTTTAATTATAGTTTAATTTTGTTGCATCTAGATCTAAATTTGTATTTTAATTTTATTTTGCATCTTAGAGTAATTTTATTTGAACTAATTGCGCTTTTATTTTTATATATTCCTTAGCCTACATAATTTTCCCTATTTTTAGTCTAAATAGACATAGATACCAATCAATTATTATTAACCAAAAACAAATAAATCTTGTGTTAAGTTGTAAATCAATTCGAGTCAAGTCGAGAGGAAAACGATATACTTAAAAAACCTATATTAAAAATGGCGCCGCCGCCGGTTCGATCTCGTTACGTTAACGATTTTTCGTGAGACGTGATATTAGGATTTTGCTAGGTTCAATTTTACTCTCGATATCCTCTCGAATTGATCTAGGTCTTAAGTGGAATGATTGTTCTTGGTTACTAAATAAAGGGGTTTGGTTTTCTAATCTATTGAAAATTTAAATCAAAGACAATTACAAAGACTTGTATTAAACTTAAGATTAAAATCAAGATTAAAAATTAAAATTGAAATTTAAGCAAACAAACATAAATAAACAGTAAAGTAGACAAACAGTAAGCTAAAGGAAAAACTTGATTCGGAACTTTTAAACCTTGATTCGGAACTTACTGATTCGGAAGTAACTATTCATTCATTCGGAACATGCTCATTCGGAATCTTTGTTGATTCGGAAGTTTTGAAACTTCCGAATGAAGAACTGGTTCGGAAGTCACTGATTCGGAACCTTCCGAATGAAGGTGCTTGGTTCGGAAGTCTGAGCTTGATCCGGAACTTCTGCTTCGTTCGGAAGTCTGAGCTTGATCCGGAACTTCTGCTTCGTTCGGAAGTCACTGGTTCGGAAGTTTTAAAACTTCCGAATGAAGGGCTTGGTTCGGAAGTTTGAAACTTCCGAATGAAGGAGTTTGGGTCGGAACTTTCAGTTTGATTCGGAAATAACTGACTCGGAACTTAATGCTTGGTTCAGGAGTTTCCGAATGAAAGCTTCATTCGGAACTTTTGGCTGATTCGGAAGTTCTGGAAACAAGATACAGTAGCAGAATAACGAAGAACACGGAACAAAGATTTTAATCAAAAATCAAACCAAATACTTAAAAAGGATTTACCAAATTAAACACAAATCATTTAGACACCATAAGCAACGAGTCCCACTAATAAAAACACAAATCCAAACAACTTTTGAAGATCAAATCAAGAAAAATAAAAACTTAAGAACTTGAAGATAAAGATGAAGATGAACAAGATTAAATGGAAAGATTAAACAAAAGCTTTGTATTGAATGATTAATGTTTTGACAAGATAAACCAAAGATTAAAATTACAAGATTGGAAAGACAAAGATAAAAATCACCAATCACCCTAGTGGTGATGGTGTTTGATAGGTGTGAAAACACCCATCCTTTTACCACTTAAATCGGGCTAAAACGAGACCAAAACACGTATTTAATATCATTTGTTTGGAATTATGCGTGGTTTTTGTGTTTATTGTGTTTTCAGAGTCGACTGGATGAATATTAAAGAAAACATGGGATTGCACGGGTTTTATCAAGGAAAAAGACTCAAGACGAAGTCTATTGTCCAAGAGATGCAAAAGATTTGAAGTCATTGTGCCTATTTGAAGATTTATCGAAGAATAGAGCCAAAGATGGAAGATTCATATATGTCGAAGAACTCGAGTCTATTAAATAAAATATTATAGGACGAGTTGGAATTATTCACCGACACTTCTCAAATCCAAGTCGGAAACGTTTATTTAAAAGACGCGTGAAGACTTAAGAAGAAAGAAGAAAAAAAAGCCCAAATCAAAGCCCAATCAAGAACCCATCAACACCATACACACGCCTATATATAAAGCCTTCACCTCACAAAATTTCACACACTTAGTTTTTAGCTAGTCTTTAGCTTTTCATTTTCTCTCTAGTTTCTAGAGAGAGAAAGTTCTATACTTTCTCTCACTAAACTTTTTCTTTGTTTTTCATCTTTTAATTCAAAGCTTTCTTGTACTTTTGATTTCATTAATCTTAATCAAGTTTATGCTTTTAAGTTCCTTAATCTTTTTCTACTTTTCTTGATTTGTCAAATCCTTGATCCGATTGTTGAAACCATACGGTTGGGATTTTGGATGTGTTCGTGAATAGAGTTTGATCTTTCTAGTTTTTTTTAAGCTCTACGTGAATAAGCCATAAGCTCTCCATGCTTAGCGGCTTATTGCTTGTTCAAGCTTATTGATTTCGGATTTCTTATAAGATTTAATCATTCAAAAGTTTTGTTTATTAAGTTTTTAAAGTTTCTTGTTTTCAAAAGCTATCAAATTTAATCTCTTTGAAGTGTTAAAGTTACGGATCACTTGGCTTATTGTGCATGCTTATTGAGATTTTAAGTTGCCACCATTTTCGGAACACACTTGCTTCCATCGCAAAAGTAGGGTTTTAACACATTCCGATAGCTTCTTTGGTCTTGGTATCGCAATAACCCAAAAGGGGTTTCACTTTGCGATAGTTTGTAAGTATCCCCTATTCCGATCTGGGATTGCGATCGCATATTGCGATCGCACATTCCGACGGGGTATAGGCCCATTTTCTAGTCGAAACTCTGGCTAATTTTTGTCTTCAATATTCCGATCTGGCACATTCCGATAGGCAGTCATTGCGACAGCTTGTTCTTGAACATTCCGATAGAACCAAACATGGACATTCCGATGGTAGTCATGATTGCATTCCGATGCTTTTGATTTTCTTATATTCCGATAGAAATAATTCTTGATATTCCGATAGAACAAGTTTTTAAGCATTAATTCAATTAAGTTTTAAAGTTTTACAAAATTTAAAGTGTTAGTTTAATTAAGTTTTCAAGTTATTTTCTAATCTTCTCTTTACGTTTTCAAGCACTCATTTAGTTAATCTTCCAAAGTTTTAAATTACTCAACGTCATTTACATTCAATTGTTATTAGTTTAAAAATAGATAAACAAACCAACTCCTTTTTAGTAACCAAGAACAAATCATTCCACTTAAGGCTGAGATCAATTCGAGAGGATATCGAGAGAACTAAAATTAGAACCCACACAAAAGGTAAGTATCAAATGGCGCCGCTGCCGGCTCCTCTCGTTAAGATCAAAAGTTTTTTGTGAGAACTTGGATTTTGGGATCCGTTCCCCGTGAACGTTACTTTTTCATAAAAAATTTCAAAAACACTAAAAAAATACAAAATTTTCAAAAATCCTAAAAACTAAAAAACAATAAAAACCAAAAATATTTTTGCTTTGTTTTTCTTTGTTCGTTCTTTTGCAGGTGTATGCGCACTCGATCCACGTCTTATCAAGAGCCCGAGCCTCTCGATAACTTAGACATGGCTGGTGTACAAAACAACAATAACATACCACCTCCGAACAACAATAATAACAACAACAATCCGCCTTTCAACAACATGAATAATAACAAAAACAATGAGCACCTTCCGGATAATCGCCCAATGATTGAATTGCTGCAAGCTCATGTCGATAGCAACATGGATCCAATTGTTATTCCACCAATTGCCGCCAACAATTTCGAGCTAAAGTCAGGCTTTATCCAGATGGTCTCAGCTCAACCATTCTTTGGACGAACCATTGATGACCCACACGATCACATCAAGAGATTTCTACAACTCACGAACACAGTCAAGTTCAATGGCGTTCCACAAGAAGTGATAAGGTTACAACTTTTTCCCTTTTCTTTAGAGGGACAAGCCCGGCATTGGCTTGCTAAGGAACCGCCACAGAGTATTCTCTCGTGGACGGATTTGGAAACAAAGTTTATCAACTACTTTTTTCCACCCTCTCGTACTACCGCTTTGCGGAATGAGATTATAACCTTTGAACAAAAGTACGACGAGTCATTCAGTGAATCTTGGGATCGCTTTAAAGATCTTTTAAGAAAATGCCCACAACATGGTTTTACCAAAGTTCATCAAATAAATACTTTTTACAATGGTTTAAGCATGAATGACCAAGATTCACTGAATAGTGCCTCGGGGGGTAATTTATTGGCTAAGACTTCCAATGCTGCTTGGGACATCATTGAGAACAAATCTCGTGTTCAAACCAAGAGTGTTAGGAACAATGTTGCTAGTGCTAGCACTAATGACAGCGACAAGCGATTAGACAAAATCACCACGCTTCTTGAATCGCTTGTCACCCACACCGTCAGCAACAACAACAGCAACAACGCCAAAAATGCACAAGTGAACGCTGTCAGCCAACCTTGTGAGATATGCGGTGGTCCCCACTCTTACACAACTTGTACCGCCACCCAAGATTACCCTGCTGAGAATGTTAATGCAGCATATGGCACCTACACTCAACCTGCTTATCAAGCAAAACCTCAAGGTGACCGCAACCTGCTTAGCTACCGTTCCAACAACTATCTCTCACCACCTGGTTTTAATCCTAACAACCAAAACCAACAACAAAACCTCAACCGCCCTCCTCAACAACAACAAACTCGTACTCCATACATCCCTCCTCACAAGCAGCAACAACCACCGCAACGAAACACCCAAGTTTACCAGCAACCTGCTTATCAACCACCCGCATACACTGCTCCTTCCAACCAAACCCCCGCATCACATCAAGACATTGGAACCTACATGAGAACTAACGATGTGATCGTGGATAATCTCCAACAGGAAGTGCGCAACTTGAAAGCAGATCTGATGAAACAAGGGAATGATCTAAGAGCTGATATGAAGAACACTATGGATAGTCAAACGAATGACTTGAGGAACATGATGGCTAGTTTCTTCAACAGTAATCAACCCTCTTCTTCGAGTACTCTTCCGAGTAATACCGTTGCGAACCCAAGAGGGGAGATGAAAGCAATCACTACTCGAAGTGGTAAAGGTACCAAGGAACCCGAGCTTCCTATACCTCCACCGGTGGTTGTGACTAAGGAGAACGAGTCACCTGCTCCTATTCCTCACCCTTCTCCTTCCCCAATTTCTCCACCTCTTCCTTCTACCCCTCCTCCACCCAAGGATGTGAGTGATCCTATCATCCCAAAGCCTTCCTCTTCTTCCAATATACCTTATCCATCTAGGTTGAGGAAAGAGACGCTCAAAAGCAAGGACGATATTCAGGTTTCTAACTTTCTTAAAATGTTTAAACAACTGAATTTCAATATCTCCTTCGCTGAGGCTCTCGCTCACATGCCTAAATATGCTAAAATGTTTAAAGATCTTCTGAGCGACAAGGAAAAGCTCCTCGATCTCGCCAACACCCAACTTAATGAGAACTGCTCTGCAGTGCTCTTAAGGAAATTGCCAATCAAGCTTGGTGATCCGGGTCGTTTCCTTATCCCTTGCAATTTCCCGGGAGTAGAGAATTGCATGGCCCTAGCCGATCTAGGTGCCAGTATTAATCTTATGCCTCTAAGTGTTTGGAAGCAATTATCTCTCCCAGAGCTAGTCCCCACCAAAATGACGTTGGAATTGGCCAACCGTACGGTTGCTTATCCAGTGGGGATAGCCGAAGATGTCATTGTAGGAGTCGACAAATTCACCTTCCCTGCCGATTTTGTTGTCGTCGACTACGAGATGGACCCACGTGTGCCACTCATTGTTGGTCGTCCATTCTTGAGGACCGGTCGCACTCTCATTGATGTTGAAGCCGGTGAGCTTATCATGAGAGTGGGTGACGATAAAGTAGTCTTCAACATGGGAAAGTTATCTAAACAGCCTTCGTCTTACGACAATGTTAATTGTATTGACGTTCTTGATGAGGCTTGTGAAGAACACTTCAAGGATGCTTGTAAAAACATTCCTACCTCTCTTCCCAATGTTGAGACTGTTTCCTCTATCGACTCATCACTATCTCTATTTGGAGAAAGTGATTTCCTTTGGAAAGATTTGGAAGCCACCTTGGAAGATGTGAAGCAAGACAATGACGATTCTACTGCCACTTGGGATGACGATCTCAGTTTCATTGCAAACCTCCTCAGGGAAGACAATCCTTCCCCTCCATCTCCCACTATTATTGCTATCGAGACTCCGACTTCGAATACGCCTCCCGTCGACAATCCTCCGGATTTGGAACTTAAGGAGTTGCCTCCCCGTCTTGAGTATGTATTCCTCGAAGAAGAGAAGAAGTCGCCAGTCATCATTGCTAAGGATTTGAAGGATGAAGAGAAAACTCGTCTCATCGCTGTGCTTAAAGCTCATAAGAAGGCAATTGCTTGGAAAATTTCCGATATCCGCGGAATTGATCCGAACTTTTGTACTCACAAGATTCTCATAGAAGATGACTTCAAACCCACAATCCAGAACCAAAGAAGGGTTAATCCTAAAATTCATGACGTCATCAAACAAGAGGTTATCAAACTTCTAGATGCCGGCTTGATCTACCCTATTTCGGATTCGCCGTGGGTAAGTCCCGTCCATTGTGTGCCCAAGATGGGCGGAATAACCGTTGTTCCCAATGACCACAACGAGTTGATTCCCACTCGTCTCGTTACTGGGTGGAGAGTTTGTATTGATTATCGCAAGCTCAATGATGCCACGAGAAAAGACCACTTTCCTCTTCCCTTCATGGATCAAATGCTCGAGCGTCTAGCTGGTAATGACTATTACTGCTTCTTAGACGGTTTCTCCGGGTATTTTCAAATTCCCATCGATCCCAAGGACCAAGAAAAGACCACATTCACTTGTCCCTATGGAACATTTGCTTACAAACGCATGCCTTTTGGTTTATGTAATGCTCCTGGGACATTCCAAAGGTGTATGATGGCTATCTTCCATGACATGATGGAAGACACTATGGAAGTATTCATGGATGATTTCTCGGTCTATGGCGATTCATTCTCTGCGTGCCTTGCCAATTTGGAACGTATGCTCAAGCGGTGCGAAGACACTCGCCTAGTTCTGAATTGGGAAAAATGCCATTTTATGGTAAAAGAAGGCATCGTGCTAGGACACAAAATCTCCAAAGCCGGTCTTGAAGTAGACCGTGCTAAAGTCGATGTTATCGATAAGTTGCCTCCACCTTCAACCGTGAAGGGTGTGAGAAGTTTTCTGGGTCATGCGGGCTTCTACCGTCGATTCATCAAAGATTTTTCTCAAATCGCTCGCCCGATGACCCACCTCTTGGAAAAAGATACTCCTTTTATCTTCTCCAAAGAGTGTCTTGAAGCCTTTGACTCGCTTAAGGATAAGCTTACTAAGGCACCCGTCTTGGTCACCCCCAATTGGGAGCTGCCTTTTGAGTTAATGTGCGATGCTAGTGATTTTGCTATTGGAGCGGTTCTTGGACAAAGAGTGAACAAACACTTCCAACCGATCCATTACGCTAGCAAGACAATGACTGGGGCACAATTGCATTATACGACAACCGAAAAAGAGCTTCTAGCTGTTGTCTATGCTTTTGAAAAGTTTCGCCCCTATCTTGTCCTTTCTACCACCATTGTGTACACCGATCATTCCGCGCTGAAGTACTTGTTGACAAAGCAAGATTCCAAACCAAGACTTCTTCGCTGGGTTTTGCTGCTCCAGGAATTTAAAATCGAAATCCGCGATAAAAAAGGAGCTGAAAACCTAGCCGCGGATCATCTCAGTAGACTTGAGGATCCTTACCAGGGGGATCATCCGAACAAAGAAATCAACGATTCTTTTCCCCTGGAGACCTTAATGTCTATAAACTCGACTGCTGATGAAACCCCGTGGTTTGCGGACATTGCAAACTACTTGGCGGGTGGAATCCTCGTTGACGGGTTAACATCCCAGCAAAAGAAGAAGTTCTTCAAAGACATAAAGACTTACTTCTGGGATGACCCGTATCTTTTCAAACAATGTGCTGACTTGATTATTCGCCGATGTGTTGATGGACCGGCAGCTTTCGAAATCCTTGATGCTTGCCACAAAGGACCCACTGGTGGTCACTTTGGTCCCAACTACACCGCCAAAAAAGTGTTTGATTCAGGATTTTATTGGCCCTCCATTTATCGTGACGCTCACGATATGGTTAAAAAATGTGATGCTTGCCAGAAACAAGGCACGATCACACATAAAGACGAGATGCCTCAGAATTTCATTCAAGAGTGTGAAATCTTTGATGTTTGGGGTATCGACTTTATGGGGCCATTTCCT
Organism: Glebionis coronaria; assembly: GCA_025667525.1. Classification (NCBI taxonomy): domain Eukaryota; kingdom Viridiplantae; phylum Streptophyta; class Magnoliopsida; order Asterales; family Asteraceae; genus Glebionis; species Glebionis coronaria. The sequence goes on from CM046874.1 coordinate 180,900,424, forward strand.
TCATCTAAAGGAAACAAATATATCCTTGTTGCCGTTGACTACGTCTCCAAGTGGGTTGAAGCCAAAGCTTTACCTACTAATGATGCAAGGGTGGTTTGTAACTTTTTGAAATCGCTGTTCTCTCGATTCGGCGTTCCTCGTGCTATTATCAGTGACCGCGGGACTCATTTTTGCAACGATCAATTTGCAAGAGTCATGGCCAAGTATGGTGTCAATCACCGTCTTTCCACCGCCTATCATCCCCAAACCAATGGGCAAGCCGAGATATCCAATCGTGGATTGAAGCGAATTTTGGAGCGTACTGTGGGAGAGTATTGTGCCGCGTGGGCCGATAAGTTAGATGATGCTCTGTGGGCTTTCCGTACTGCTTACAAGACCCCGATCGGTTGTACACCTTATCGTCTTGTGTACGGGAAAGCATGCCACCTTCCCATCGAGCTGGAGCATAAGGCACACTGGGCCTTAAAGTGGGCTAACTTCGACATCAACAAAGCTGGTGATCATCGCAAGATTCAACTCAACGAGCTCAACGAACTGAGAAATGAAGCTTATGAGAACTCGCTGATCTACAAAGAGAAGACGAAGATCCTCCATGACGCAAAAATCAAGAACCGAGAGTTCCATGTTGGTGATCAAGTCTTACTTTTCAACTCTCGGTTGAAGATCTTCTCTGGCAAGTTGAAGAGCCGCTGGTCTGGACCATTCACCGTCGCCAACGTCTTTCCGTATGGGACCATTGAGCTTTCTCAGCCAAATGGGCCCAATTTCAAGGTGAATGGCCAGCGTCTGAAGCTGTACTTTGGTGAGGACATCTCTCAGGAGATGACTCCATCCCTCACCACGTTCCCCATGAACTAATTTTGGGTCGAGTCAGGCTCGTGACTCGGTCATCAAAAACAAGCGCTCCTCGGGAGGCAACCCGAGTATCTATCCTTTTACGTTTGTAACCTCCTAAGTGTAGGGGGGCCTGCATAGGTGTTTGTATTTTTGTGGTGATGTGATTACAGGGATAAGTGCACTCTTGGAACCTTTGAAGAACCGTGCTCCCGTGTTATCCGAAATCCGGTTCTATCTCTCAACTATCGTGATTCAATTTTCTTCATACTCACATTTAAAATTGATCACTTTAGTCGTCTCTTCCTTAACTTGAGTTAACCAACGTGCACAATGTCATAAGTGTAGGGGAGACTTTTCCCACATGCTTAAACATTGAGGACAATGTTTATCTTAAGTGTAGGGGGGACTTCTATCGAAGTTTTAAGTGGACTTTTCCATGAAAATGCCTTCAATTAACCGGAAAATCATCTTTTTCAACATTTTTCAAATTTTTAATTAACTTTGGCCATTTAGTCGTAATTTTTAAAGTTTTATCGTTGCTTTCATATGTATATATCCCGCAATAAAGTCAAAAATATTAATAAGTGGTGTAGCTAGTTTAGAAATCTTTGACATATTAGGCCCGTTGCGTTTATTTTGACTCAACCCGAATAGACTTATCCAAGTTTATTCTAGCTAGTATCCTTAACCATGTAGACCTTAATTGGTTTATTAGGCTAAGTGTCCACGAGTCTCATTACTTGAGATTTTAAATTGTGGAGGACGAGAAATGATAGAGTCAATTATAAGTCGGTGTTCTTGCGCAAGCTCACTTGGTGTGATTATTTGCCTATTCTCCCATCACTTGCTAATAATTTATCTGCAATAAGTAAAGTCTTACGATTTGAAAAGTTACTTAGCTTCTAGCCCAAGATCGTTTAAAAGTTGCTCGGTAATGACGAGAGTTCATAGCCAAGGCATAACTTATGAAGCGGGGCGCGAAGATTGGCGAGTCCGAAAAGGCCCTAACAAGGCATGAGGATTCAATTTTATTGCTGAAGATCCAAAGTGATGTGAAAAGCATTATTCCCTAAATCAATATGAAGGATCAAGACTCACGACGAAAAGCAATCAACTCCCATAAAGATCATGGAAAAGTCTATCCGAAAAGACCCTAACAAGGTATGAGGATAAATAGATCCAAGTCCGAAAAGGAGGCGGATCGTTGTATCTCAAAATCCCAATTAGAGATTGAAGAATAATCATGAAGTCGTGGTCAACAAAGTTGGAGTACCCCTTAAAAGTCTCCAAGTGAAGAAACTCTATTACGATGAGAAGACCATTATCTCAAGAACGTCTCTCAAGATATGAAGTATGAAGTACATGCCAAATATCGGCCCGAGAAAGGTCTCAAATCGCGAACCGAGTTATGCCAAGATATGAACTTTTTGATATCCCGAGAAGCAGTTTTAAAAGATTTTGTCCTTTAGCTAACTATTGATCAAATCGTCCTACTTTGCTTTCAGCCCTAATAAACTATCGAAATAAGTCCAAAAATGCATCTTCATGATCATTCTAAGACAAAAATAAAATATAAGAGATACACCTAGGAATAAGGGAGTTTAAGCATTTAATTAAGCCATGTGTGTGAGTGTTTGAATTACTAACTTATAATAACAATGATCTCGTTTTTAAGCTTAGTTTGGGGAACGTGAAACTTGAGGGTGATAAACCTTCGCAGCACCGAAGCCCTAATGTAAGTCCTCGATCTCTTTCCAAGTTATTACCACATAAGTTATTTTCTATCCTCTTGTTTACATTAAAGTTTTAATTTCTTAGTACTGTAAAATTTTTGTTTAAGTAGTATTTTAATAAGGCCAAGGTTAATTGATAATGAGAAAAGTGTAATTATGCTTCGTCACTAAGCATTGCATGAGGGCATGGCAATGGTTAAGTGTAGGGGATTTGATAGGTGTGAAAACACCCATCCTTTTACCACTTAAATCGGGCTAAAACGAGACCAAAACACGTATTTAATATCATTTGTTTGGAATTATGCGTGGTTTTTGTGTTTATTGTGTTTTCAGAGTCGACCGGATGAATATTAAAGAAAACATGGGATTGCACGGGTTTTATCAAGGAAAAAGACTCAAGACGAAGTCTATTGTCCAAGAGATGCAAAAGATTTGAAGTCATTGTGCCTATTTGAAGATTTATCGAAGAATAGAGCCAAAGATGGAAGATTCATATATGTCGAAGAACTCGAGTCTATTAAATAAAATATTATAGGACGAGTTGGAATTATTCACCGACACTTCTCAAATCCAAGTCGGAAACGTTTATTTAAAAGACGCGTGAAGACTTAAGAAGAAAGAAGAAAAAAAAGCCCAAATCAAAGCCCAATCAAGAACCCATCAACACCATACACACGCCTATATATAAAGCCTTCACCTCACAAAATTTCACACACTTAGTTTTTAGCTAGTCTTTAGCTTTTCATTTTCTCTCTAGTTTCTAGAGAGAGAAAGTTCCATACTTTCTCTCACTAAACTTTTTCTTTGTTTTTCATCTTTTAATTCAAAGCTTTCTTGTACTTTTGATTTCATTAATCTTAATCAAGTTTATGCTTTTAAGTTCCTTAATCTTTTTCTACTTTTCTTGATTTGTCAAATCCTTGATCCGATTGTTGAAACCATACGGTTGGGATTTTGGATGTGTTCGTGAATAGAGTTTGATCTTTCTAGTTTTTTTTAAGCTCTACGTGAATAAGCCATAAGCTCTCCATGCTTAGCGGCTTATTGCTTGTTAAAGCTTATTGATTTCGGATTTCTTATAAGATTTAATCATTCAAAAGTTTTGTTTATTAAGTTTTTAAAGTTTCTTGTTTTCAAAAGCTATCAAATTTAATCTCTTTGAAGTGTTAAAGTTACGGATCACTTGGCTTATTGTGCATGCTTATTGAGATTTTAAGTTGCCACCATTTTCGGAACACACTTGCTTCCATCGCAAAAGTAGGGTTTTAACACATTCCGATAGCTTCTTTGGTCTTGGTATCGCAATAACCCAAAAGGGGTTTCACTTTGCGATAGTTTGTAAGTACCCCCCTATTCCGATCTGGGATTGCGATCGCATATTGCGATCGCACATTCCGACGGGGTATAGGCCCATTTTCTAGTCGAAACTCTGGCTAATTTTTGTCTTCAATATTCCGATCTGGCACATTCCGATAGGCAGTCATTGCGACAGCTTGTTCTTGAACATTCCGATAGAACCAAACATGGACATTTCGATGGTAGTCATGATTGCATTCCGATGCTTTTGATTTTCTTATATTCCGATAGAAATAATTCTTGATATTCCGATAGAACAAGTTTTTAAGCATTAATTCAATTAAGTTTTAAAGTTTTACAAAATTTAAAGTGTTAGTTTAATTAAGTTTTCAAGTTATTTTCTAATCTTCTCTTTACGTTTTCAAGCACTCATTTAGTTAATCTTCCAAAGTTTTAAATTACTCAACGTCATTTACATTCAATTGTTATTAGTTTAAAAATAGATAAACAAACCAACTCCTTTTTAGTAACCCAGAACAAATCATTCCACTTAAGGCTGAGATCAATTCGAGAGGATATCGAGAGAACTAAAATTAGAACCCACACAAAAGGTAAGTATCAGTGTTCTACGAACGAGGAAGAAAAAAGTGGGGAAGAAGAGAAAACTAAAACTAGCTTAAAATGTGTGAGGGGAAGGCTATTTATAGCCTTGTCCTTTGGTTGGTGAGTGGGCTTTCTCCCGTTCTTCTTGTCTTTTCGTCTTTTCAGAAAAGTTTCCGTTTTCGATTCTGATTCGGGATTTGTCGTCGATTAAATTCAACTCGTCTTTTAATTTCTTCGTTTAATAGACTTGAGTTTCTTCGACTTATATAAATCTTCCATCTTTGGTCCTTTTCTTCGGTAAATCTTCGAATAGGCCCAGTGACTTCAAATCTTTTGCATCTCTTGGACAATAGACTTTATCTTGAGTCTTTTTCTTCAGTAAAACCCGTGCAATCCCATGTTTTCTTCAATATTCATCCGGTTGGCTCTGAAAACACAATAAACACAAAAACCACGCATAATTCCAAACAAATGATATTAAATACGTGTTTTGGTCTCGTTTTAGCCCGAATTAAGTGGTAAAAGGATGGGTGTTTACACACCTATCAAATCCCCTACACTTAACCATTGCCATGCCCTCATGCAATGCTTAGTGATAAAGCAAGCTTACACTTTTCTCATAATTAATCAACCTTGGCCTTATTTAAAATGCTACTAAACAAAAATTAAAGAAATAAAACTTCAAAGATAACAAAGGGATAGAAAACCATTTTTACTTGAAAATAGCTACATGGAAATAACTTGCAAAGAAATCGATGACTTACATTAGGGCTTTGGTGCTGCGAAGATTTATCACCCTCAAGTTTCACGTTCCCCAAACTAAGCTTAAAAAACGAGATCATTGTTATTATAAGTTAGCAATTCAAACACTTACACACATGGCTTAATTAAATGCTTAAACTCCCTTATTCCTAGGTGTATCTCTTATATTTTATTTTTGTCTTAGAATGATCATGAAGATGCATTTTTGGACTTATTTCGATAGTTTATTAGGGCTGAAAGCAAAGTAGGACGATTTGATCAATAGTTAGCTAAAGGACAAAATCTCTTAAAACTGCTTCTCGGGATATCAAAAAGTTCATATCTTGGCATAACTTGGTTCACGATTTGAGACCTTTCTCGGGCCGATATTTGGCATGTACTTCATACTTCATATCTTCGAGAGACGTTCTTGAGATAATGGTCTTCTCATCATAATAGAGTTTCTTCACTTGGAGACTTTTGAGGGGTACTCCAACTTTGTTGACCACGACTTCATGATTATTTCTTCAATCTCTAATTGGGATTTTGAGATACAACGATCCGCCTCCTTTTCGGACTTGGATCTATTTATCCTCATACCTTGTTAGGGTCTTTTCGGATAGACTTCTCCATGATCTTTATGGGAGTTGATTGCTTTTCGTCGTGAGTCTTGATCCTTCATATTTACTTTAGGAATAATGCTTTTCACATCACTTTGGATCTTCAGCAATAAAATTGAATCCTCATGCCTTGTTAGGGCCTTTTCGGACTCGCCAATCTTCGCGCCCCGCTTCATAAGTTATGCCTTGGCTATGAACTCTTATCATTACCGAGCAACTTTTAAACGATCTTGGGCTAGAAGCTAAGTAACTTTTCAAATCGTAAGACCTTACTTATTGCAGATAAATTTTTAGCAAGTGATGGGAGAATAGGCAAATAATTACACCAAGTGAGCTTGCGCAAGAATACCGACTTATAATTGACTCTATCATTTCTCGTCCTCCACAATTTAAAATCTCAAGTAATGAGACTCGTGGACACTTAGCCTAATAAACCAATTAAGGTCTACATGGTTAAGGATACTAGCTAGAATAAACTTGGATAAGTCTATTCGGGTTGAGTCAAAATAAACGCAACGGGCCTAATATGTCAAAAAACTTCTAAACTAGCTACACCACTTTATTAATATTTTTGACTTTATTGCGGGATATATACATATGAAAGCAAAGATAAAAATTTAAAAATTACGACTAAATGGCCAAAGTTAATAAAAAATTTGAAAAATGTTGAAAAATAGGATTTTCCGGTTAATTGAAGGCATTTTCATGGAAAAGTCCACTTAAAACTTCGATAGAAGTCCCCCCTACACTTAAGATAAACATTGTCCTCAATGTTTAAGCATGTGGGAAAAGTTTCCCCTACACTTATGACATTGTGCACGTTGGTTAACTCAAGTTAAGGAAGAGACGACTAAAGTGATCAATTTCAAATGTGAGTATGACGAAAATTGAATCACGATAGTTGAGAGATAGAACCGGATTTCGGATAAAGACGGGAGCACGGTTCTGCAAAGATTCCAAGAGTGCACTTATCCCTGTAATCACACCATACAAAGACAAAGGCATATAGAAGTCCCCCTACACTTAGGGGATTAGAACACAACAGGATAGATACTCGGGCTGCCTCCCGAGGAGCGCTTGTTTTTGATAACCGAGTCACGAGCCTGACTCGACCCAAAGTTAGTTCATGGGGAACGTGGTGAGGGATGGAATCACCTCCTTAGAGGTGTCCTCACCAAAGTACAACTTCACTCGTTGGCCATTCACCTTAAAATTTGGTCCATCAGGTTGAGCGAGCTCGAGAGTACCATATGGAAAAATTTGGGCAATGGTGAATGGGCCGGGCCAACGAGATTTGAGCTTTCCCGAGAAGATTTTCAACCGAGAGTTAAAAAGTAAGACTCTGTCTCCAACATGGAACTCTCGGTTTTTAATCTTGGAGTCGTGAATGAGCTTAGTTCTTTCCTTATAGATCAAAGAATTTTCATAAGCCTCATTACGGAGTTCATTCAGCTCATTGAGTTGGATCTTGCGTAGGTCACCGGCTTTGTTTATATCAAAATTAGCCCACTTCAAGGCCCAATAAGCCTTGTGCTCCAACTCAATGGGGAGGTGGCACGCTTTCCCGTACACAAGACGATAAGGCGTACAGCCGATCGGGGTCTTGTAAGCAGTACGGAAAGCCCACAAAGCATCATCCAGTTTATCAGCCCATGAGGCACGATGCTCTCCCACGATCCTTTCAAGAATTCGCTTCAGCCCTCGGTTTGATATTTCAGCCTGGCCATTAGTTTGTGGGTGGTAGGCTGTGGAAAGACGATGATTTACACCGTACTTAGCCATGACTCGAGCAAATTGGTCATTGCAGAAATGAGTCCCACGATCACTAATAATGGCACGAGGCACACCGAATCTAGCGAATAGAGATTTCAAAAAGTTACAAACCACCCTTGCGTCATTAGTAGGCAAAGCTTTGGCTTCAACCCACTTTGAAACGTAGTCAACGGCTACAAGGATGTATTTGTTTCCTTTAGACGAAGGGAATGGCCCCATAAAGTCGATACCCCAAACATCAAAAATTTCACACTCTTGAATGAAATTCTGAGGCATCTCGTCTTTAAGTGTGATTTTGCCTTGCTTTTGGCAAACATCACATCTTTTGACCATATCGTGAGCGTCACGGTATATGGAGGGCCAATAAAATCCGGAATCAAACACTTTTTTAGCGGTGTAGTTGGGACCAAAGTGACCATCGGTGGGTCCTTTGCGGCAAGCATCAAGGATGTCCGACGTTGCCGGTCCATCAACACATCGGCGAATAATCAGGTCAGCACATTGTTTGAATAGGTAAGGGTCGTCCCAAAAGTAAGTCTTAATGTCGGTGAAAAACCTCTTCTTTTGTTGGGACGTCAACCCTTCCTTGAGAATTCCACCCGCCAAATAGTTTGCAAAATCCGCAAACCACGGGGTTTCATTCGGCTTCGAGTTTATAGACATTAAGGTCTCCAAGGGAAAAGAATCATTGATTTCTTTGGTCGGATGATCCCCTTGGTAAGGATCCTCAAGTCTACTAAGATGGTCCGCGGCTAGGTTTTCTGCTCCTTTTTTATCGCGGATGTCGATTTTAAATTCCTGGAGCAGCAAAACCCAGCGAAGAAGTCTTGGTTTGGAATCTTGCTTTGTCAACAAGTACTTCAACGCGGAATGATCGGTGTACACAATGGTGGTGGAAAGGACAAGATAGGGGCGGAATTTTTCAAAAGCATAGACAACAGCTAAAAGCTCTTTCTCAGTTGTCGTATAATGCAATTGTGCCCCAGTCATTGTCTTGCTAGCGTAATGGATCGGTTGGAAGTGTTTGTTCACTCTTTGACCAAGAACCGCTCCAATAGCAAAATCGCTAGCATCGCACATCAACTCAAAGGGAAGCTCCCAATTAGGGGTAACCAAGACGGGTGCCTTAGTTAGCTTATCCTTAAGCGAGTTGAAGGCTTCAAGGCACTCTTTGGAGAAGATAAAAGGAGTATCTTTTTCCAAGAGGTGGGTCATCGGGCGAGCGATTTGAGAAAAATCTTTGATAAATCGACGGTAGAAGCCCGCATGACCCAAGAAACTTCTCACGCCCTTCACAGTGGAAGGTGGAGGCAACTTTGCTATAACATCAACTTTAGCACGGTCTACTTCAAGACCGGCTTTCGAAATCTTATGTCCAAGCACGACGCCTTCTTTTACCATGAAATGGCATTTTTCCCAATTTAGAACAAGGCGAGTGTCTTCGCACCGCTTTAGCATACGTTCTAAATTGGCAAGGCAAGCAGAGAAGGAATCCCCGAAGACGGAGAAATCATCCATGAAGACTTCCATGGTTTGTTCAACCATGTCATGGAAGATAGCTAACATGCACCTTTGGAAAGTCCCGGGCGCATTACATAAGCCAAAAGGCATTCTTTTGTAAGCGAAAGTGCCATAGGGACAAGTGAATGTAGTCTTCTCTTGATCTTGGGGATCGATGGGTATTTGAAAATAACCCGAGAAACCATCGAGAAAGCAGTAAAATTCATTACCGGCTAATCGTTCAAGCATTTGGTCCATGAAAGGTAGAGGGAAATGATCCTTTCTCGTGGCATCATTGAGTTTGCGGTAGTCTATACAAACTCTCCACCCAGTAACGAGACGAGTGGGAATCAACTTGTTGTGTTCATTGGGAACAACGGTTATTCCGCCCTTCTTGGGCACACAATGGATTGGACTAACCCACGGTGAATCCGAAATAGGGTAAATCATACCCGCATCAAGAAGTTTGATAACTTCAGTTTTGATGACTTCATGGATTTTTGGATTCACCCTTCGTTGGCTTTGAATAGTGGGCTTATAGTCGTCCTCCATGAGAATTTTGTGCGTGCAGAAGTGAGGATCAATTCCACGAATATCCGAGATTTTCCAAGCAATAGCCTTCTTATGAGCTTTCAGCACGGCAACGAGGCGAGTCTTCTCTTCATCTTTCAAATCCTTTGCAATAATGACGGGCGACTTCTTGTTGTCGTCAAGGAACACGTATTCGAGATGTGGCGGCAACTCCTTAAGTTCCAAATCCGGAGGATTTTCGACGGAAGGCGTTTTCGAAGTCGTGGCATCGATAGCAATAACCGTGGGAGATGGAGGCGAAGGATTGTCTTCGGTGAGAAGATTGTCAAAGAAACTCATGTCTTCATCCCCCTCGGTGGGAGAATCATTAGTAGCTGAAGTCGCATCTCCCATGGCATCTTCAAGATTGTTCCAGAATAAATCACTATCTCCGAATAGAGACAACGATGAATCAATGGAGGACACAGTCTCAACAGTGGGAAGAGAGGTAGGAATACTTTTGCAAGCATCATTAAAGTGTGCTTCACAAGCCTCATCAAGAACGTCAATACAATTAACGCTCTCATATGAATACGGCTGTTTAGACAACTTTCCCATGTTGAAGACTACTTTGTCGTCACCCACTCTCATGATAAGCTCTCAGGCTTCAACATCAATAAGAGTGCGACCGGTCCTAAGGAATGGACGACCAACAATAAGTGGCACACAGGGGTCCATCTCGTAGTCGACGACAACAAAATCAGCAGGGAAGGTGAATTTGTCGACTCCTACAATGACGTCTTCGGCTATCCCCACTAGATAAGCAACCGTACGGTTGGCCAATTCCAAAGTCATTTTAGTGGGGACAAGCTCTGGGAGAGATAATTGCTTCCAAACACTTAGAGGCATAAGATTAATACTGGCACCTAGATCGGCTAGGGCCATGCAATTCTCTACTCCCGGGAAATTGCAAGGGATAAGAAAACGACCCGGATCACCAAGCTTGATTGGTAATTTCCTTAAGAGCACTGCAGAGCAGTTCTCATTAAGTTGGGTGTTGGCAATGTCGAGGAGCTTTTCCTTGTCGCTCAGAAGGTCTTTAAACATTTTGGCGTATTTGGGCATGTGAGCGAGAGCCTCAGCGAAGGAGATATTGAAATTCAGTTGTTTAAACATTTTAAGAAAGTTAGAAACCTGAATATCATCCTTGCTCTTTTGCTTCTCTTTCCGTAACCTAGAAGGATAAGGTATATTGGAAGAAGAGGAAGGCTTTGGGAGTATAGGATCACTCACAACCACGGGTGGAGGAGGGGTAGAAAGAAGAGGTGGAGAAATTGGGGAAGGAGAAGGAGGAGGAATAGAAGCAGGCGACTCGTTCTCCTTAGTCACAACCACCGGTGGGGGTATAGGAAGCTCGGGTTCCTTGGTACCGTTACCACTGCGAGTAGTGATTGCTTTCATCTCCCCTCTTGGATTTGCAACGGTGTTACTCGGAAGAGTACCCGAAGAAGAGGGTTGACTACTTTGGAAAAAACTAGCCATCATGTTCCTCAGATCATTAGTCTGGCTATCCAACGTGTTTCTCATGTCAGCTCTCAAATCATTTCCTTGCTTGACCAAATCTGCCTTCAAATTGCGCACTTCTTCTTGGAGATTTCCCACTATCACATCATTGGTCCTCATGTAGGTTGCGACCTCTTGGTGTAAAGCAGTGGTGGTTTGGTTGGAAGGAGCATTGTATGCAGGTGGTTGGTAAGCAGGTTGTTGGTAGACTTGATTGTTACGTGGAGGTGGTTGTTGCTGCTTGTGAGGTGGGATGTATGGTTGTCGAGGTTGTTGTTGTTGTTGAGTGGGGCGATTAAGGTTTTGTTGTTGGTTTGGGTTGGTAGGAGGAAAGCCAGGTGGTGAAAGATAGTTGTTGCTGCGGTAGCTAAGCAAGTTACGGTCACCTTGAGGTCTAGCTTGATAAGCAGGTTGTTGGTAGGTGCCATATGCCGCATTCACATTCTCAGCAGGGTAATCTTGGGTGGCAGTACAAGTTGTGTAAGAGTGGGGACCACCGCATATCTCACAAGGTTGGCTGACAGCGTTCACTTGTGCATTTTTGGCGTTGTTGCTGTTGTTGTTGCTGACGGTGTGGGTGACAAGCGATTCAAGAAGCGTGGTGATTTTGTCTAATCGCTTGTCGCTGTCATTAGTGCTAGCACTAGCAACATTGGTCCTAACACTCTTGGTTTGCACACGAGACTTGTTCTCAATGATGTCCCAAGCAGCATTGGAAGTCTTAGCCAATAAATTACCCCCCGAGGCACTATTCAGTGAATCTTGGTCACTCATGCTTAAACCATTGTAAAAAGTATTGATTTGGTGTACTTTGGTAAAACCATGTTGTGGGCATTTTCTTAAAAGATCTTTAAAACGATCCCAAGATTCACTGAAAGACTCATCGTACTTTTGTTCAAAGTTTATAATCTCATTCCGCAAAGCGGTAGTACGAGAGGGTGGAAAAAAGTAGTTGATAAACTTTGTTTCCAAATCCGTCCACGAGAGAATACTCTGTGGCGGTTCCTTAGCAAGCCAATGCCGGGCTTGTCCCTCTAAAGAAAAGGGAAAAAGTTGTAACCTTATCACTTCTTGTGGAACACCATTGAACTTGACCGTGTTCGTGAGTTGTAGAAATCTCTTGATGTGATCGTGTGGGTCATCAATGGTTCGTCCAAAGAATGGTTGAGCTGAGACCATCTGGATAAAGCCTGACTTTAGCTCGAAATTGTTGGCGGCAATTGGTGGAATAACAATTGGATCCATGTTGCCATCGACATGAGCTTGCAGCAATTCAATCATTGGTCGATTATCCGGAAGGTGCTCATTGTTGTTGTTATTCATGTTGTTGAAAGGCGGGTTGTTGTTGTTATTATTGTTGTTCGGAGGTGGTATGTTATTGTTGTTTTGTACACCAGCCATGTCTAGGTTATCGAGAGGCTCGGGCTCTTGATAAGACGTGGATCGAGTGCGCATACACCTGCAAAAGAACGAACAAAGAAAAACAAAGCAAAAATATTTTTGGTTTTTATTGTTTTTTACTTTTTAGGATTTTTGAAAATTTTATATTTTTTTAGTTGTTTTTGAAATTTTGAAAAAGTAACGTTCACGGGGAACGGATCCCAAAATCCAAGTTCTCACAAAAAACTTTTGATCTTAACGAGAAGAGCCGGCAGCGGCGCCATTTGATATTAAGATTTTGCTAGGTTCAATTTTACTCTCGATATCCTCTCGAATTGATCTAGGTCTTAAGTGGAATGATTGTTCTTGGTTACTAAATAAAGGGGTTTGGTTTTCTAATCTATTGAAAATTTAAATCAAATACAATTACAAAGACTTGTATTAAACTTAAGATTAAAATCAAGATTAAAAATTAAAATTGAAATTTAAGCAAACAAACATAAATAAACAGTAAAGTAGACAAACAGTAAGCTAAAGGAAAAACTTGATTCGGAACTTTTAAACCTTGATTCGGAACTTACTGATTCGGAAGTAACTATTCATTCATTCGGAACATGCTCATTCGGAACCTTTGTTGATTCGGAAGTTTTGAAACTTCCGAATGAAGAACTGGTTCGGAAGTCACTGATTCGGAACCTTCCGAATGAAGGTGCTTGGTTCGGAAGTCTGAGCTTGATCCGGAACTTCTGCTTCGTTCGGAAGTCTGAGCTTGATCCGGAACTTCTGCTTCGTTCGGAAGTCACTGGTTCGGAAGTTTTAAAACTTCCGAATGAAGGGCTTGGTTCGGAAGTTTGAAACTTCCGAATGAAGGAGTTTGGGTCGGAACTTTCAGTTTGATTCGGAAATAACTGACTCGGAACTTAATGCTTGGTTCGGGAGTTTCCGAATGAAAGCTTCATTCGGAACTTTTGGCTGATTCGGAAGTTCTGGAAACAAGATACAGTAGCAGAATAACGAAGAACACGGAACAAAGATTTTAATCAAAAATCAAACCAAATACTTAAAAAGGATTTACCAAATTAAACACAAATCATTTAGACACCATAAGCAACGAATCCCACTAATAAAAACACAAATCCAAACAACTTTTGAAGATCAAATCAAGAAAAATAAAAACTTAAGAACTTGAAGATAAAGATGAAGATGAACAAGATTAAATGGAAAGATTAAACAAAAGCTTTGTATTGAATGATTAATGTTTTGACAAGATAAACCAAAGATTAAAATTACAAGATTGGAAAGACAAAGATAAAAATCACCAATCACCCTAGTGGTGATGGTGTTCTACGAACCAGGAAGAAAAAAGTGGGGAAGAAGAGAAAACTAAAACTAGCTTAAAATGTGTGAGGGGAAGGCTATTTATAGCCTTGTCCTTTGGTTGGTGAGTGGGCTTTCTCCCGTTCTTCTTGTCTTTTCGTCTTTTCAGAAAAGTTTCCGTTTTCGATTCTGATTCGGGATTTGTCGTCGATTAAATTCAACTCGTCTTTTAATTTCTTCGTTTAATAGACTTGAGTTTCTTCGACTTATATAAATCTTCCATCTTTGGTCCTTTTCTTCGATAAATCTTCGAATAGGCCCAGTGACTTCAAATCTTTTGCATCTCTTGGACAATAGACTTTATCTTGAGTCTTTTTCTTCAGTAAAACCCGTGCAATCCCATGTTTTCTTCAATATTCATCCGGTTGGCTCTGAAAACACAATAAACACAAAAACCACGCATAATTCCAAACAAATGATATTAAATACGTGTTTTGGTCTCGTTTTAGCCCGAATTAAGTGGTAAAAGGATGGGTGTTTACACACCTATCAAGACGATTTGGATTTTGGGATCCGTTCACTTTTGAACGTTATTTTTCTTGTTAAAAAATCAAAAACATAAAAAAATCAAAAACATTAAAATACAAAAAAATAAAAAATCATCAAAAGCAAATTATTTCCTAAGATTTGCACCAAAAAATAAAAAATCCAAAAGTAATACTTTTCCTAAAGTATTACACCAAAAAAAATTAAGTACTATTGTTATTTTTCTTATTTCGATTTCTTTCGTTATTTTTGTGAATATATATTTTTCTCAAAAAAAATAGAAAAAGATTTTTCTTTTACTATAGATATTACGTATAAGAACCTTAATATATAATATTTCCATAAGTATTGCTTGCAATACCTCGTATTTGGAGGCGTTCCGGTTCCTTATACGTGTATCGATCAAACAAAAATAAAGGCAAAAATAGATAGATACTTTCGTTAAGCAATAATTCGAAAAAAATACGAACTTTAAGGTGAATAGAAAGGCAACGTGCTATAAAAGGCCGTCTAAGGGAAGCTAGGTACTTAAGTGCCCGCGCCACCTCATTCTCCCCGTTCACTTGTGAGTATTTTGAGAAGGAAGGCTAATCGAGGGTTTGCCACCCAAGTAGTTTTACATATATATATTTTTTAGCTTTTTGATATTGAACCTCGAGGGGGACAATCCCTTTCCTCTCTAAGTCGACCGAGGTCTCCTACCTCATTCCTCGTGTTTAGTTGTATGCGCACTCGCGCGCGTGCACACATACCGAGTGGTGTACCAAATACTTCTAATTCTTCCAAAAAGAAGAAGAAGAACAAAAAGACCGTCAATCAAGCCGATCCCGTGAATCGAGCTTTGAACAATACGATGGGAACGGATAATCGACTGATGATTGAGATCTTGCAATCCCACGTGGAGGGCAATGATGGCACGATTGTGGTGCCCGAGATTGGAGCAAATAATTTTGAAATTAAAACGAGTTTTATTCAAATGGTTTCCGCTACACCATTTTTGGGTCGTTCCCAAGATGACCCTCATGATCATATTAAAAGATTCATCCATTTAACTAATACGGTGAAATACAATGGGTGACTCAAGAGGCAATACGTTTGCTGCTCTTTCCTTTTTTCCTCGAGGGACAAGCCTGGATTTGGCTTGATAAGAACCACCCCAAAGTATTCTTACATGGGCGGATTTAGAGACCAAGTTCATTAACTACTTTTTCCCACCATCACGGACCACCGCTTTAAGGAATGACATCATTACCTTTGAACAAAAATATGGGGAAACGTTTAGTGAGTCTTGGGACCGTTTCAAGGAGCTTTTAAGAAAATGTCCACAACATGGTTTCACAAATTGCATCAAATCAATACGTTTTACAATGGTTTAACTTTAAATGACCAAGACTCACTCAATAGTGCCTCGGGGGGTAATATTCTTGTGAAATCCTTGAACGAGACTTGGGCAATTATTGAAAACAAGGCAAAAGTTCAAACCAAGAGTGTAAGGGCTACAATCGCTAGTGCTAGTGATAGTGAGACTAACAATCAAATTCAAGCACTTACTTCAATTGTGACAAAACTTGTCTTACACGCTCAAAACACACCCGTTACACACGTGAATGCCCTTAATGTGACTTGTGAAACATGTGGTGGACCACATTAGTACTATAATTGTGACAAGGTTTACAATCAAAAACAAGAAGTTTATGCTTACAATTCCAATGAAAATGAGCGGGTTCACTTTAAACCGAATGTTGATGTTAACCATTTGTCTTATAAGTCTAATAACTATTTGGCTCCCCCGGGTTTTGTAGCTCCTCAAAGACTACCCCCACCCGCCCAAAATACCCAATACCCACCTAGGAACCAAGCTCCACAAAAGGGAAATTTTCAAGAGAATTCGAACGTAAGGGGTTATAATCAAAATCAAGGGAATTTTCAAGGGCAACACCAAGGATTTCATAATCAAGGCTTTCAAAATCCTAATCAATTTCAAAATCAAGTTTTTCAAAATCAAGGGTTTCATAATCAAGGTAATCAAGGGTTTAATCAAGGGAATGTTACTAATCCTCAAATGGACTTGGTTCTCTAAAAATTGACCGAACATGAGAGAACTATGAAACAAATACAAGATTCCACCGATAGGAAATTCGTGCAAGTGTTGCAAGCCCTTAGACCCCAAGGAGCCTTACCTTCTAATACCGAGACTAACCCTCGTGCTAATGTGATTACAATCACTACTCGAAGTGGAGTCACTTTAGTGGGACCTTCCATCTCTTCGGCCATAAAGGAGAGACAAGGCCCGGAGGTCATAATGAGTAATCCTACTCCCCCTTCGGTGATCCCTCCTACTACCACTCCTAGTACTAGTTCTCCATTGCCTAAAGAGACTAACCCTAAGGTTGTTCAAGAAGTGAGTCCTTCTCCTTCTCAACCTTCCACTTCTAAGCCTAATATCCCTTATCCCTCTAGGTTGGACAATACTAAGTTGCTCACCACAGATGACATTCATGTTTCCAACTTTTTGAAAATGATTTTCCAACTGAATGTTAACATTAGCCTTATTGAAGCACTTGCTCAAATGCCTAAATTTGTGAAAATGTTCAAAGATTTGCTCAATAAGAAGGAAAAAATGGTAGAGCTCGTTAACACTCGTTTAAATGAGAATTGTTCCACGATTCTTCTCAAAGAGCTTCCCGAAAAGCTAGGAGATCCCAGACGATTCGTGTTACCTTACTCGTTCCACAAATTGATGATTGTATGGATTTAGCAGATCTCGGTGCTAGCATCAATCTTATGCCACTCTCGGTATGGAAACAATAATCATTACCCGACCTTGTACCGACTTGCATGACTCTCGAATTAGCTAATAGAACTCTCGCATACCCCGTTGGTATTGCCGAAGACGTTTTTGTTCGGGTTGGTACATTCACTTTCCCCGTGGACTTTGTCGTTGTCGACTATGAGATGTATCCTCGTATTCCGTTAATACTTGGTAGACCATTTTTAAGATCCGGAAAAGCATTAGTTGATGTGGCCAAAGGAGAGTTAATTCTTAGGGTTAGGGATGAGCAACAAGTTTTTAAAATGGTAAAAATCACAACTAAATCAAATGGAAAAGAGTCGGTCAATATGATTGATGTTCTTAATTATGATAATGAAGAGATTTTTATTAATCCTTTTGGAATTAAAACGTCTAACAAAAATGATTTTGTGATAACTTCATCCCTTCCCTTAGAGCCTCAAGTTTTTGAAACTCCTATTTACGATACTTATAGTGATGACACTTCTTTAAGTGATCACACTATCTTCGGTTTAGACGACCCACCTTTTGACCCACCCACTTTTGATCCACCAATATTTGATAATTACGATGATGACACTTCTTTAAGTGATCTCATTAATTTTGATGACCCACCTTGTGACCTTAATATACCTCATATCTCTATGAGTGATTCTTCCATTATGGAGACTCCTTTTGACTTATATACCCCAATTTTAGAAGTCATGACTTTTGAGGAGGATCCTCCACTCTTAGAGATCATTCCTACTTTAGAGGATATTCCATTTCAGGAGGATTTAGATATCTTTCTAAATACCTATTTTCCTCATGAGGATGAGTTTTCCTATGACTCCGATGATACTTATGTTTTCACATCGAGTTTGGAAGAGGACGACTTTCCCACTTTGGATTATGATGACATTTTGAGCTTTAACGTCAACACCTCTTGTTATTTTCCCGTTAGGTAACCGGTGTTTGATCCCAGAATATAGACTTTTGTGCTATCATTGCCATATCACCATACCACCATTTCCTTTATGAGATCGTTACCTAAGGATACCCCTCTCGACTTATACGTGTGTGATTTTACCACCAATTGGTTTATTTCCTTTCGTGATGGAAATTATGTGTTTGACCCGGGTGGACTTTCTTGGGGTATTCCTTACGTGACTATGGTTCACCCTTTATCATGGAGAGATTTTCCTCCCTTAGAAATCTCGACTTTTTCATGATTTCCCATTTGAACGATGATATTTGGGGAATCGAGTCGAGCTAGAGACTAGTGATAAATAAATCAAGCATCGTTTAACTAGCTTAGATTTTTACCTTTTCCATCCTTTCCACCTTTTTAACCTTCACCCATTTCCACCAATAAGTGTAGGGGGAGCCATGTAGGTTGTTTGTGATGTGTTGTTTTGTAGGGATGTGTGCTTTCGTGCTCCACTTTTGGTACCTTTGAAGAACCGTGCTCCCGTGTTCCTGTGTACCTGGTTACCTCCGATTTTTTTTTGCTATTATGATTCATACTTGTATATAAACTAGCCGGGTACCCGCGCAATGCGGCGGCGGGTAGCCGGTAACTAATTTCGTGGATTTGGCAAAACCGAAAACACCATTATAACAACGAACATTTTTTTCTGAAGATAACGACCAAAACTTTCGGTACCTCAAAGTTGGCCACAATGGGTTGTGGTTGAGAGAGAGCGATGGTTTGTTTTGCATATTTTACATTTGTCTTTTAAGGTTTTCTGAGACTTTATATAGTGAAAATTTAATTGTTTACATAATAAAACTGCTAGACAGTGGATTTTAAAAATATTTTTATGACTTAAGTTAAATCATGATTAAGACATTTAATTTTTTTTGTAACTTCTAATTATGCTTAATTAACACTTCAATTTTCAGTTACAAAATTGTATTGAATTACAATTATTTCTATACTTTTAATATTCATTAATTTCTTAACAAAAGATAAATCTTTCTATTATAAGAAATGTTTGAGGCTTAATTTTTAAGACTTCTAATTTTAGAAAAAGTGTTAAATGTTTTATATATTAATATAGATAAGTTGAATAAATGTAATCACTTTAGTTGTCTCTTCCTTAGCAAGATTTAAACAACGTGCACAATGTCCTAAGTGTAGGGGAGTTTACTTCCACATGCTTAAACATTGAGGGTAATGTTTATATTAAGTGTAGGGGAGACTTCTATCGAAGTTAAGTGGGATTTTCCATGAATTTGTCCCCATTTTAACCGGAAAATTAATTTTTTTTTTGACATTTTTCAAAAAATTTGATCTATTTTGGCCTAGTAGTATTTTTCAGTTATTTTCTTTTATCTTCTTTCCTTTTGTCATCACCATAATATGTATATATTACATTTCATGAATAAAGGAAAAAGGAATAATAAATAAATAAAATGGTTTTAACAAGTTTAGACGTCTTTGATATATTAGGCCCATCGTGAATAATTTGACTCAACCCGAGTTTACTTATCCAAGTTTACTCTAGCTAGTATCCTTAACCATATGGACCTTAATTGGTTTATTAGGCTAAGCATCCACGAGTCTCATTCCTTGAGATTTTAAATTGTGGAGAACGAGAAATGATATAGTCAATTATAAGTTTTGTATTCTTTCATGAACTTATGTGAGTTAATTATAAGCTTTTTCTTCCATCACTTGTCAATAAATAAATGCAATAAATAAGGTCGTACGATTTGAAAAGTTACTTAGCTTCTAGCCCAAAATCGTTTAAAAGTTGCTCGAGATTAATTAGAGTTCATAGCCTAGGCATAACTTATTGAAGCGGGACGCGAAGATTGGCGTATCCAAAAAGGCCCTAACAAGGCATGAGGATATCCGAGTCCAAAAAGGAAGCCATGAGGATTCACTTTTTTGCTAAAGATCCTAAGATGATGTGAATATCATTAATCCAAATCAATATGAAGGATCAAGACACACGACGAGAAGCAAATACTCCCCTAAAGATCATGGAGAAGTCTATCCAAAAAGACCCTAACAAGGTATGAGGATGAATAGATCCAAGTCCGAAAAGGAGGCAGATCGTTGTATATCAAAATCCTAAATAAAGACAAGGATAAATGAAGAAGTCGTGGTCAACGTTTGAAACATCTCTCACTCCAAATGAAGATGTATACCAAAATGAAGAGAAGACCATAATTTCAAGAACGTCTCTCAAGATTTGAAGGTTGAAGTCAATGCCAAATATCGGTCCGAGAAAGGTCTCAAATCGTGAAACAAGTTATGCCAAGATATGAACTTAATGAGATTTCGAGAAGCCGTTTTAAAAGATTTTGTCCTTTAGCTAACTATGGATTAAATCGTCCTACTTATTTTCGGCCTTATTAAACTATCGAAATAAGTCAAAAATGCATCCTCGTGATCATTCAAGACAAAAATAAAATATAAGAGATACACCGTAGGAATAAGGGGGTCTAAGTAAATAATTAAACCACATGGGTAAGTGTTAGTTTTACTAACTTATAATTACAATGATCTCGTTTTTACGCTTGGTATGAGGAACGTGAAACTTGAGGGTGATAAATATTCATGACACCAAAAGCCCTAATTTAAGTCTCAGATTTCATTATGAGTTTCTTCCATCAAACAATTTTAAAGTTAAATAATTGAATGGAAATTGTTATATCTTTTGCTACCTTGAATAAAGTTTTAATCTTTTTATCGTTTTAAGTTTCTTTTATTGTAGTAGTAGTATATCGTAATAAAGGCCGAGATGGGTTAATTATGATGAAAAATGTAAATTTGTGATTTAAAATTGTGCATTGCATGGGGACATTGCAATAGTCAAGTGTAGGGGATTTAATAACTGTGTAAATACTTATCCTTTTACCACTTAAAACAAGGAAAAACCAAAACGTGTATTTAATATCTTAAAAGTCGGAATTACGCGTGGTATTGTGTTTTTGTGTTAAATAGGTACAAAATATCAAAGAGATAGAAAACACAGGATTTCACGGACATTTATCGAAGAAAAAGGTCAAAGATAAAGTCAAAGGACCAAAAGTGCCAAAAGAATGGAGTTTGGAGGGCTAAGGATGAAGATTTGATAAAGATGTTACAACAAGGACCATTTTTGCCATTCTCCAAATTCATCCACTAATAAATCACATGGAAGAGAACAAAATTACGAAGCCAACGGTCCTGACCTCGCGTCGTAACTCCTTACGGTTTGTTCTCTATAAATTTTTAAGTTTAATTAGTTTTTAAGTTAAAATTAATTAGTTTTTAAATAAATAAATAATTTTTAATAAAATAAAATATATTTTCCGAAAATATAAAAATAAAATAAATTTATTAATAAAAATTAAATAATTTGCGTTTTTATTATTATTATTATTATTATTATTATTATTATTATTTTTTATTATAAACATCACTTTATCAGAATAATAGGATTTACAAAAAGTTAGTGGGGAGCCGAGATACTATCTGAGCCCCCACTCCTTTAGCTATAGCAAAACTAATCCTGTTAAAAATATGAATAGCAGCACGTGCTCCAATGTCTTGAGTCACCGAAAACTTTCGGATTCGATTCAATAAGGTCACTGCATCCTTCTCTAATTCCCCAAGAGAAGAAAACGAAAAAGGGAGAAAACCATAACCAATATCAGAACACTTCGCCTCATACTTGACTCGTTTACGACGTGCTGCATCAATCACTGCACGACCAGGTACAAAATCAATCATCCCAGTTTGTGTCAAAGGAGAGGACCCTGTCAAATCCACACACACATCAATCCCTTTGTCCCATGAGTAAAGCAATATATCAGGTGGACGTAAGGCTTTGTCACGCTCGCCACCAAGTCCGATGTCAACTTCTTTGCCGGCTGAAATCCTAGACCGAAAACATATGTCAACAAGAGTATCACGCACAACATTATGCCGATGTTTGATACCAACAATACCAGCACATGATACAGCATGGTCCCCATAAATATCCCCAGTAAAGACCTTGCAGCAAGCTGAACATGGTTTCGGAACAGAGAATAAAGGAATACCTAACCGATAACATAGCACACACCGGTAAGTCCTGCCATTCATAGTTTGCCCCATATATAATAATAATAATATATACACACACACACACACACACACACATATATATATATATATATATATATATATATATATATATAGAGTTAGGATCAAATGAGAAGTAATGTTAAAATAAGAAGAATAAGAAGGACTATGGCCCAATCATTTTTCAAAAGCATAAAAGGGTATATTGGTCCTATGTAATTTTGTCCTATTAATTATAAACCATTCACAGTTCTCACTATACTACAATTACGGTAAACTTACATTTTACATTTCTTAATTGTATCACCCCTGTTTCAAATTTTAAAGCAACCAATCTTAACATATACTAATAGATGCGTCATATGAAGATAGAAGATTACAAGTTTTAGTTATAAATTGCGTCAAACATATGGAATATGGATGCATGTTAATATTAACTGAGTGCATTTATTTATATGTAAAACATCTTTAATTCTTTACTTGCAGGTTTTATAATTTAGGAATGTAAATGCATCTAGCTAATTGTGTCGCGTCTATCACATCTAATTTATTAATTCAATGCATCTAATGTCACATTTTTTATTATATTGACGGTATTTTGTCATTTCGAATCAGATGCATGAGACAACGGTGCATGTGTTAATCTCGCTTACAAGAGATCAATAAAATATGTATGACTTTTATTTGATTAATTAATTTATAATCATTTGAAAAGTCATTATGCTAATATATCTTATTTGAAACCAAATGCATCTAAATGTCACAATTTGTCTCTTTTTAACAATGTAAAAGTTAGTAGCTAAATACATTTACAAAAAATTGATCCTTGAACATGAAACGTTAGATGGTTGAAATTATTTTTTGCATTGTTTTTTTATTTCAAATGCATCTATATTCATGTGCATCTACATTCCAGAAAGAGAACTGATATGATATATCATCAGCAATAACTTTTAAAGGAGGATGATCATGTTGTGAGTTATTAATATAATTCGATGCATCAAACACGTTTGGATGTATCATACGAAGTTCAGATGCATTGATATAAAAAAGTGTCAACTGAAAACTAATTACGTACAATGAACACAAGTGGCATCATCGTTCGAAGGGGTTTAGATGCATCGTTATAAATAATTCATCAGCTAAAAACTAATTGCGTCGTAATTTTTCTAAATGCGTGAAACAAAATAAAGATACTTAGATGCGTCTTTTGTATAGATAATATTGGTGTGGATGAAATTCTTAAAAAAGATGAAGATGCTTAGATGCATCGTTTTGATTTACTAATAACATTGGGGTTAATCTGTATTTTAAAAAAATGTTTACAAACTAAGAATTATTGAAAATAAGATGCAAAATCATATTTCCATTATCTAAACTTAAGATGCATGATGGAAAAAGAAAGACAATCACATACGGCAGAAAAAAAGGTCACCATGCAATTTTGTATTTAAATGTATCATGTTTCAGTTAAAAGATTAGATGCGTCAACAACTTAACCACCGATTGTAAATATGGAGTCCGACTTTTAAGGTTTATAAAAATTGAAAAAAGGCCTTATTAAAGAATTCCGTATAGTGGGGATTGGATAATTTTACAAACATGCCCTCTATGTATTTGAAAAAGTGGAAAATAATTTATTGTTAATTACCATTTTGCCATAATTAATCTCAACCATTGATGCAAGATCCAACGAATGTAATTACTTCTTATTCTTTTTATTTTAACTAATCTTCTTACCTGATCCTTACTCTATATATATATATATATATATATATATATATATATATATATATATATATATATATATATATATATATATATATATATATATATATATATATATATATATATATATATATATATATATATATATATATATATACTAGTGGCAAAACCCGTCCGATGAACGGGTATGACTTGTAATTGTCGTTTAAGTTTTTTTGTTTTATAAATATTTATTTGCATAATTATTTTTTAGTATAGTTTATTTTAATGAATTATAATTAAAATTAATAATTGTATATTATGCAAAAACCCTCTTATAAATAGTAGTAATTTCATTGAAAATTATACACGATAAAACATACAATGACTGGCATTTTATTCATATCATATGCCCACTGTCTTGCTCATTTCTGTATACTTTGTATTTTTTATTTGCTGATGGACTGCAAAATATTAGTATTTATTTCGACCAGTTACATTTATTATCCTTTAATATAGATCACAAAATACAGAACGTTTAGGTGGACAATTAATTTGGGACGTCCTAAAATAGTAATGTGGACTATAATTTTGAGACAGAGGGAGTACATAATAAGCTTCAGTGGTACAAAAACATGGGGCTCGGTGATCGAGTAAATTCGAAAACTCAAAAGCTAGTGATCTTAATAATCATGCATGTTATATTCAGTCTCTTAGAGCGTTAGGTGTGGCAGCGAGATCACCTCGTTAAAATGATGTACTCTTAGACCGGGTGTAGGGTCGTAGGGGTGAGGGGTTCGACCAGAAATGCTATGCTTACACACAAGACTACCAAAATGTGAACTCAACGTCACATCATGTTTTTAATTCACCACCAACAACGTGTAATAAGACCACCATATTCACCAACGACATACCTCAGTTATACCATTGAACAGTTGCGTAAATTCTATTGGTGGATTCAATTTCTCTATATGCATACAAGACCTATCTCTTCTAATGCAAAGGCTATCCTGGCTAATGGCTATATTTTTCAATTATTGCTTTGTGAATTGTGATTACTCCAATCTTGATTATAGATGACCTTATATGTGACAGTGGAAGATTTTTGACGTATGGCCTAGACTTCAGAATACTCCAATTTTTATTATATAGGCTGCTTTTGAGTTATTGGCATTGGTAATCAGGGACATGTTTTCTTCACTCTTTGATCATCATCCTTTTCGACATTTCTTTAATAAATTATCTTCTCTTTTGATCCTACCGGCATGTTAAAGTGTTGTAGCGTTTGGTTTTCCGACTTTTGTAGTGTTGTGTTCATATCAGTGAAGGTGTTCGTGGTGCCTATTTCAAGTAGATTTTTAGGGGTCAAATAGGTGTACGTGTAGTAGCTCAATGGTGTACTATCGCTTGAGTCAATAAAGATTCTAATAATGCAGTGACTTCAAGCCAGTGATAAAATTCGTTCAGTCAGTTTGCCTCCTTTTCCGCCATGTATATTATGTGATGTCAACACCAAAAAAATGCCTGCAACCAAAGTGTAAGGGGATCAAAATAAATTTTTTTGGTAAAGGGGTAAAATAATGATCAAAAGAACTTGATGTATATAAGTCGGAACCTCACTGCTATTAAGATAAATATCACAGAAACTGAATTAGTTTTAATGCAGCTACTTTTGAACTAAAACCCGCAAAACATTAGACTATCGGTTTAAGTACACCCCAACAATAGTTTAATCACTTTCAAAACACAATGCCTGTTCTAACAAAACATATTTTCGATCAAGAACCCCAACTAATACATCAAGTCAGCTATCAGAATATCAATATAGCATTGCAATATTTTGTTTCGCATTGAGTTTTTAATCTTATAAGTTTATAAAAAAAACTGCGAAAAAAATCATTTTTCACCTGTTTGGGTATACCTTTCGAATCTCATACATCACCAAGCTAATATATGGAAATGGCAAATGAGCGGGTGAAGCAGGTTGATGATAGGTAAAAAAGAGTAAATAATTAGTTAGTGAGCTCGAGTTAACACAAAAATATCTGTCCATTTTTTTAAAAATTCATGTAACTAATTATTGTGCTATATATGAATAAAAACTATTTACTCGTAATATATTGTTTTCCCTTAATAAAATGATTCAGTTGAATCACCATTGACTTGTTTAACGTGTTCCTTTTCCGCTTTTCTAGCTAACTTTATTCATTTAATCCAACCCAGTGGTACAGATAAAACATACCCAAATTGACCCATTTGTAAGAAATTGTCCAAAATCAGGGTAAAAGGAACAATTGATGATGGGAGAGTAATAGCTGTCAAACAACTGTCGGTAGCGTCACACCAAGGCAAGAACATTTATGACAGAAGTTGCAAAAATATTTGTTGTCTAGCACCACTTATATTGTTACGTGGGCATGTTACCTCTATTGACAGGTTAGTTTTGACCTAAGTCAAAATGAATTTGGTGCTTGAAACTGTTAAACTCCTCCTAAACTTGTTATTCACGTCGGTTTGTATGGAAAAATATATTTACTTAGTTTTGCAAAAGGAGAACACATCCATAAGTCATGAAAATAATATGCAGTAACACATCCGTAAGTCATATGCAATAACAAAAAGTAAACTCAAAGATATTACTTCTAAAACTTTCAGAAGTAAACATTTTTATTTTCATACCAAAAGAGTAGATTGGAAAATGATGAAAATTTTAATTCTGATGATTTAAAATGAACTACAACATTTATCTTGTTTCTACTTAAAGGAGAGCATGAAATATCAACCTTTAGTCTTATAAAAAGAAATCATCATGCATCAGACATGTCACAATGAAGTACTAGTTCTGTGGCAATAACAACACCACGACCAATTGTCGCCTCTTTTCACACCAATCCTTCGAGACCCTGTTAATAAAGGAGATGTCATAACTAATGCATACTCTTTAAATATAGTGATGCTAAGATGTTCCATATTCAGATTTTAATCACTCACAATTGGTACTCTTATGACAATATCGCGAGGGTACCCATGGTATATCGAGTACTCATCCATAATCCAAGCCATGGTCTGTCTATTTCATAAAATGGTTAGTAAGATATTCGTAACTGAAATTCGGATATATAACAAAGCAGGCTTCGTGCTATTTATAGGAAAATCCTCTAAGTAATATTGTTCTAGCTTATTGTTTATGGGAATCGTTAGCGTGGACGATGTATACAAACCTGAGCATTGGTACCCGTATCGGGTGCTGGAACATCGACATTTACTCCAACAGAATGATGAATCTTTTGAGTGAAAACACGAGTAAGGTGTTCAAGCTCACGGATAGATAATTCTTTAGGGTCACACGCGATTCCACCTTGGCCACCATAAGGAGGTTGACTACAACAGTCTTCCAAGTCATATTTGTGAAAATGAATTAACTTCACCATGTTCAACCTAAAGAAACATATTATATCATCAAGTTGAAGGTATCATTAGTGGAGAAATGAACTTAGACACAAATTTCCCATGAATGTTGACATGGAAATCTAAAACTGATTTATCATGATATGACAGACAGACCATTTTTGTAAACATATGCAAAAGTATTGTTATTCCTATAAGGGCATTGACTTCATGAATGGAATTAAAATACATCATATTGAGTCGAACTGTTGGAAATACGTTTTACGTATTAAGAAGGATCGGTCACTCTAACGGTAGTCCATGTAATAGCTCGTAGTTTAGTTACATGTCTTTACTTAACAAACAACACCAAGCCTAGCCTACAACATGTGTAGGCCGGCCCAAATGTAAGCCCAAGCCCATGACAAGGGCTTGGGTATATAAACCCTCTCCTTTGATGGAGAGGGTGTGGTTTCATATTTTCACATAGTAAACATTTCTTTCTCTCTCTAGCTTTGTGTGAAATCCACCATCTCTCTATCTCTTTCTCTCTCTAGAAACATAAGCAAGATTTACAATCCTACAAATGGTATCAAGAGCCATGGGATGATTGTATTGTTCATGTGTTTGTGTTCTTGATTCATACGCCATTTTTGATCTATTTTCACACGTCCAAAATTTTTTTTGTGTTTTTGATGGTTTTTTCTTGATACAAATCTTCTACATAGTTGTGGTAGGGATTTGGTATAGTTACTTTGGCTAAAAACACAAAATTTTTGGGTGTTTTGATCATTTTTTGGCTTAAAATCACGAATTGGTTGAGTTTTGTCCGAGAAAAGTGGGAAATATTCTGATCTGGTCATCGGAAAGGGGTTTATAGTACATTCCGATCAGTGTAATCGGAATAGGGTTTAGGTATTCCGATTGGTATTCAGATTGGGTATTCCGATCACGGCATTCCGATTGGTATTCAGATTTGGTGTTCAGATTAGGTACATTCCGATTGGTATTCAGATTGGGTATTCCGATCACGGCATTCCGATTGGTTGGTATTCAGATTAGGTACATTCCGATTGGTATTCAGATTGGGTATTCCGATCACGCATTCCGATTGGTATTCAGATTTGGTATTCAGATTAGGTACATTCCGGTCAAGGTATTCCGATTTGGGAGATTCCGACTGATATTCCGATCACTATTCCGACTGATATTCCGATCACTATTCCGATCAACATTCCGATAACAAAATTATTCCTTAAAGTGTGTAATTTTGACTTGGAATTTTTGGTTTATTGAGAACATATTTTAGGGGATTTTAACATTGTTTCTCGACTTCAACTCACAACAACAAACACATTTACTTTCTTTCATTGATCGATCAAAGTTTGTAAATCTTAACTTATTGAAATGGAGTACACATCTCTTACGGATAAGTCCATCCTTTTGGGTACGGATAATCGTCCACCAATGTTGGTGAAGACTATGTATGAGGAATGGGCTTCCCGAATGGAACTTTATATGTTGAACAAGGAGAATGGACATCTCATTTGGGCATCGGTGCTCAATGGACCATTAGATTATGGTACAGTGACGGAAGGTACAACTACTCATCCTCGCACAACGGGTGAATTGACTGGAGATATGAAGATTCAAGACAAATGTGATAAGTATGCTACAAACATCATTCTCCAAGCCCTTCCTCCAGATGTCTACAAACTCGTCAGCAAACATAAAGTTGCCAAAGAGTTATGGGATAGAATTCGTGTTCTCATGCAAGGCACCTCGTTAACTAAACAAGAATGAGAGTGTAAGCTTTATGATACTTTTGATAAGTTTGCCTATGTGCCAGGGGAGACTCTCAATGATTACTATCTGAGATTTACCCTATTGTTGAATGAGCTCAATATCTATGGCATGACAATTCCTACCTTTCAATTGAACACCAAGTATTTGAACACTCTTCCTTCAGAATGGAAAAAATACGTGACGGATGTTAAATTGGCTAAGGACTTGCATAACACCAATGTGGATCAACTTCAAGCTTTTCTTCAACAACACGAATGCCATGTGATCGAGGCTCGGTTGTCTACACCTCAAGTTCATGATCCACTTGCAATGTATGCTTCTCAACAAAACATGGCTTATACCTATCAACAACCATCATACTTGCAGCAGCCACCACCACACATCTATCAGCAACCACAGCAACCATCTTATCAACCACCAATGATGCCACAACAAGAATATCAACAAAGTGTTCATCAACACTCTTTTCAACAGCAACCACCATATCAAACATCACCATCACAAGCCAACACTTCTCCATTGGGTTATACTCCTCAGCAAGGATATTTTCCAATTGAAGCACAACCAGCACAAGCTTTCTACTCTAATGAACTTCCACCAATCCAAGCACCGGTCTTTACTCCAAATGATACGCCAGCTGATGTTCTATGTTAGAAATACGTTTTAACGTATATTAGAAGTATCGGTCACTCCACAATATGATTTATGTTGTAATAGCTCGTAGTTAGTATTTAGTTATTATTTGCTTATTAACTTAAGTAAGAACCGGTCCATGGGCTTGTCATGGACCGGCCCAAGTCCACTTATGACTTGGAACTATAAATACCCCTTTCCACTAAGGAAAGGGGTCGGTTGTTATCATTTCTTAATTTCCACTTAATAAAATTCACATAGTTTCTCTCACTTTCTCTCTCTAACTTTCTCTCTCTAGAAATTAACAAACCCCTTCATAGATTCATTGATTATCAATATTCTACATTTGGTATCAAGAGCTATGGGGTGATTTAAGGTGGTGATTTGTGTGGTTTTTTAGTTTTTGATTGTATTAGTGTTCTTTTAGAAAAATCATCTTGATTCTTGGTGTTTTTGATGTTTTTGTGATTGGGATTAGTGGATAAGTATTAGTTGTTACTTATTTTAGTCGAAAGCACAAAACTTTTTGGGTTATTTGGTCAAAATCTGGGCTTAATCTTACTTTTTACTGTTCGACTGTTCATTGGAGGAGGTTTCTGTTCATTCAGCAGAAGTTCCGGATCAAGGAGTTCCGGATCAAGGAGTTCCGAATCAAGGAGTTCCGAGTCAAGGAGTTCCGAATCAAGAAACTTCCGAACCAAGAAGTTCCGGATCAAGAAACTTCCGAACCAAGAACTTCCGAGTCAAGAAGTTCCGGATCAAGCCAAAGTTCCGAACCAAGAACTTCCGAGTCAAGAAGTTCCGGATCAAGCCAAAGTTCCGAACCAAGAACTTCCGAGTCAAGAAGTTCCGGATCAACCCAAAAGTTCCGAATCAAGGTAATCTTCCGAATCAACACAAAGTTCCGAATCAAGGTAATCTTCCGAATCAAACTTCCGAATCAACAAAAAGTTCCGAATCAAGGGTAATTTTGCTTGTTTTTTCGACGATTTTTTAGAGGATTTAATCTTGGTTTCATACAACAAAAACACAACACAATTCACAAGCTTTACTTCACTGCTCGATCAACCGATAATCTCTGTTTCTTTGAAGAAAAACAAAATGAATCCAAATTCAGTAATGCCTCAGATGACATCTCTTACGGATATATCAATCATAACGGGAACTGATAGCCGTCCACCGATGCTCATTAAAGAGGTGTTTGAGGCATGGCAAGGTCGAATGATGCAATATCTAAAGGGGAAACCGACATACGGAAGGCTTATGGTCAAATCGATTTTGAATGGTCCACTCGACTATGGTACCATTACGGTTGACAACGTGACTAGACCACGAGAATTTGAAGAACTCACTCCAGCCCAACAACTCGTTGCAGATGCAGATGAAAAAGCTCTTCAAACAATTCTCCAAGCACTTCCCCATGACATCTATAGGATGGTGAGTCAGTATACGGTGGCAAAGGATCTATGGGAACGTCTTAAGGTGTTGCTACAAGGCACGTCTCTCACCAAACAAGAAAGGGAGTGTCAGCTGTATGATTTGTTTGATAGATTCACCTACAACCCAGGGGAAACGCTCCACGATTATTACTTCAGATTCACCACACTTATGAATGATCTGAATGTATACAATCTTGTGATCGCACCATTCCAGGTTAACACCAAATTCTTGAATACTCTACCTCAAGCTGAATGGGGTGAGTACATTACTGATGTGAAGTTAACCCGGGATTTGCATAAGTGCAACTTAGATCAAATCTATGCCTTCCTTCAGCAGCATGAGAAGCATGTGATTATGCACCGTTCTCCTCGTGGTATGCACCCAGATTCTTTAGCATTGATGGCGAATCAACCAAGCTTGTCTCACAACAACACACCCTATATCTTGGGACATCAAGCTTATCATCAATCACCTTACATGACACCAGCCTTTCCCCAATACTCGATTCTACCACAACCACCCACTTCACATCAGCAACAATATCGGTTCAATGCACCCTCACCACAGTATGCTTCACAACCTCATCCAGCAAATGTTGCACATTATGCTCAGCCATCATATTCTTCTTATCAAGAGAATGCAGCATATCCAACAAGCTACCCTGATCAAATGAGTCTTCCTTATACTGATTATGCAGCTCATCCAGACCAAGCACTATATTGTGATGATGAGGAAGTCCCAGTTCCTGTATTCCAACAAGGAGCTGACCCAGTTGAAGTGCTAACTACTATGTCTGCTTACCTCACAAGAACTTTAAGCAAACGAGGATTCAGAGGATCAGCTCCTACCAACAATCAGTTGAGGAATTCATCCAATTCTCGCCAACAAGCTACAATTGAGAATGGCAGAGTAATGGTTCAGCCAATTCAGCCATATCAGGGGAGAACTTCCACATCAACCAATGTTCGCACCGCCAATCCTGCTCCTGCTCCAATGGTCAACAACCCTCCACGGGCTAATACAGGCAAGTTGAGAATGATTACATGCTACAACTGCAAGGAAGAGGGTCATATGTCCAGGGATTGTAAGAAACCCAAGAGGAGAAGGGATGGACAGTGGTTTGCAGAAAAGATCTATCTGGTAAATGCTCAGGCGCAAGGAAGGGAACTTGATGAAGAGGAGCTTGCATTTCTTGCTGACCCAGGGATTGCTGAACAAGACGTTGTCACTACGCAGAATGCAGCTTACCAAGCCGATGATCTTGATGCGTATGATTCCGATTGTGATGACTTTCAGACTGCAAAGGCTGCTTTCATGGCAACTTTCTCCAGCTTAGGGCCAGATAAGAAATCTGAGGTACTTATTAATAACACTGATAATGCCACTGATGCTAGTATTCAACCACATCAAGTTGGGCAAGAGAGAGCTAATTCGAATGAATCTTCGGTGGTGAGTCTTTCAAACGAGGAGACAAACAATGATAGCAATATCAATGTGAGTCCCCAGACTTTGAGTGAATCACAACCGGGAACCAGTTCGCATATGCCTACTCCTGCTCAACAAGATTTGGTCATGGTTCCTGCTACACTACTTAGCCAAATGAATGCTGCACTCTTAGAAACCTTAGCTAAGAATAAGAATTTGTCTGAAGAGCTTGCTTTAAGCAATGAGAAAGTAC
The DNA here is from genome assembly GCA_025667525.1 of Glebionis coronaria. Taxonomy (NCBI): domain Eukaryota; kingdom Viridiplantae; phylum Streptophyta; class Magnoliopsida; order Asterales; family Asteraceae; genus Glebionis; species Glebionis coronaria. The sequence continues at coordinate 180,933,329 of CM046874.1, forward strand.
AAACCTTGGAATTAGTGCCTTCGTCTAGTGTTCTCACAAATCTCGAATATGATCACTTTAGAAACAAACAAATGGGTCACTTGCAAGAAATCGAAAACTTAAGAGCAAATTTGTCTAGTGAACTTAGAGAAAAGGAGTTAGTGGTCACTAATTTTCAAAAACTTCAAACTAATTTTGAATTACTCGAATCTAAGAAGACTGAAATGGAGATTAATGCTACTAATAAGATTAGAAGTCTAGACTACTTGCTGTTAAGACAATACGCTGCTTCACAACTAGTTCACTTATTTGATGCTTCATTTAAAGAGTTTAATTTATCACGTCTAAAAGGCCTTCCCCCTAATCCACGATATGCAAAACAAGCTTTAAGACATAGTCCTAGACTTTATAATGCAACTCAATTAGGATTGGCTTTAGACCCGATTGTTTTTCCCAATGATCGAACAAGTAAGGTTCTAGTTGATGAGGATCGGTCATACAATTCAGAAAAATATCCCGAGTGTGATTATTTTAAAATGAATAAGGAGCTTGCTAAAACTGATTTTAGAGTTCGCTTCCATATGGATAAAGATCTCATTACAGCACCAACCTACATGTTAGAGGAAGAACGCCCTAGTACATTTCCTACACTTGTCAACATGGAAGGTCCTAAGGAAATTCCAAAGAATCTTCCACCTGTTAGTACTGTATGGTTAAACTTGAAAGAGATTAACCGATACTTTACTAACTTTGACAAGGTCATTTTGGAATGTACGACTTCAAATGGCTTAAATGCCGGAGAATGGGCTTTCGAACACATGAACGAGGTGTTTAAAACTAAGATCAATCCGTTTGTCGAAAGTCTAAAAGGAAGTTTTGCATCTCTTAAGGAAAATCTTCAGTTTGAAATTGGGGAAGTTCAAAAAGTGTTTTATGAAATGGACACCGCTTACGAAATGCAACTAATTGAAAAGGAAAAGATTTTAACCGAATATGACCGATTCTTGTCCGAAGTAATCTCATGTGATGTGCTTACTATTGTAAATGTTAAATATTCGAATGAGCTTACATCCGCTATGATGAATTGTGATGCTGTGAATATTTGTGAGGATATTTGTGATGATGTGTGTGATATTTCTGTAAATGTTGCTGAAACTGTAAATGAGGTAGATAGTCATTCTTGTCACGAATCTAACGCTGAGTTTTTAAAGCTACAAGATTCTTATAATTTACTTTCTCAACGCTTTAATCAACTAGAACAACATTGTATATCTTTAGAATTAAAACAACAAGCTCAAAATGAAAATCTTTTGATATCAAATGTTTGTGAAAACGGTGTTGAGACAAGTGACAAGATGATTGCAATTGTTGAGACATTAGAGGAAGAAATCATGAGATTGAAGAGAGAGATATCATCAAAGGAAACATTAAGAATGGAACTAGAGGCCGCAGAGTCTAAAAACCAAGTCTTAGAAATTAGACTATCAACTGTTCTAGGGGAGATGGATCGGACAAGGCAGGGACTATCCGCTCTTTATGGTTCACTAGAAGATCGATTCGCTTTTAATGCGACACAGCAACAATATTATATTGAACAACTGAACCAAAAGTGCGAAGAAATCTCTGACTTGAACATCCTGCTCATAGACAAAAATATGGTTTTGGCTGAGTTAAAGGAGACACTTCTTCTCACCCGACAAGAAGTAGTTGATAACTTAGCTACCGACTCTGCACCGTCCACTAGTGCTCCAACAACCAAGAAAGTAGTGCTTTATAAGAATCCGCTTCATAAGAGAAACCCGGCTGTATACGATGATTATATGAGGAATGCCATTAAGCATGTCGATCTTCTTAGGGATATTTTAGACGATCTTTATGCCTTAGATCCCTCAAGTAGCGACTATTATTCGGCTAATGAATATGTTAAGCGAGTTCAATATTGCTTGGCTTATTTGCAATACATAGGTACACCAGGTTCTGCACTACTTAATAATAGGCCCATTGCTGTCACTCCATTTAATAAGACTCCAGGAGCGAAACCGTCATTGGCACAATCAAGTAAGACACCTTTAAAATCTGTTGCTAATATTCCCAATTTGCCTTCTACAGGATTAAAAGCGACTACTAAGGCTAAAGGATCGCCACTCAAGAAAGATAAGATCAAGCCCGCCACTAGTAGTGCCACAAAGAAGAAAGTAGAAGTCCACAATAGGAATGCTAGTTCAGTTTTAAATAAAATGAATCATGTTAAGACTAAAAGCTCTGCGCCTGTGCAGCAGCCTAAACCATTCGTGAATTCTGATTTAAATTGTTGGAATTGTAATGAATGTATGTTTTCACAGCGTCATGATTTGTGTCTGATTGATCACGTTAATGAAATGAATGCTATTAAGAATGGACTTGAATGGAAGCCAACGGGTAGAACTCGTGCCCAAGTTGGCTGGCAATGGCGTCCCACTGGTAGGACCTTTACTCTCGATGGTAAAATGTGCCCTTTAACTAGGAATGCATCCATTGAGGTTAGGTCTGAGCGTCCTTTAGTTAGGAACACTCGCACTCAAGTAAGGAAACAGCGCCCTTTAATTAGGTCAGCCCCCACTGTAGTGCCTATCAGTGTAGAAATACCTCAGGATTTGAGCCAATTAGAATCTACACCACTAATTAAGAAGAAAAAGGCTAGGAAATCTAAGAAACCTAGAGTTAGCAAATCTAAGATTATTAAATTTGTACCTGCTAATAACAAGGAACACTCAGATTCCGATACCTCTACATTGTCTTTGTGTGGTGATATTTTCAGGTGGTCCAAATCATCCTGTGGTATTTGGACTCCGGTTGTTCAAAACATATGACCGGAAATCGCTCGATGCTCCGAAATTTCGTCAGCAAGTTTCTTGGTACGGTTAAACTTGGGAATGATCATATAGCAAAGATTATGGGATATGGTGAATATCAGATTGGAAACGTGACGATTTCTAGGGTATACTATGTTGAAGGTCTTGGTCATAACTTATTCTCAGTAGGACAGTTTTGTGATTCCAACCTTGAGGTTGCTTTTCGACAACATACTTGTTTCATCCGCAACTTGGAAGGAAAAGATTTGTTGAAGGGATCTCGTGGTGCAAATCTTTACACTTTGTCCTTACAAGACATGATGGCCGCTTCTCCAGTATGTCTTCTCTCTAAAGCTTCTAAGACCAAGTCATGGTTATGGCATCGCAGATTATCTCATCTTAATTTTGATGCTATTAATCATCTGGCTAAAAACGAGTTAGTTCGTGGTCTTCCCAAGCTTAAATTTCACAAGGATCATTTATGTTCCGCGTGTTCAAGGGGGAAAAGCACCAAGAAATCTTACAAACCCAAAGCTGAAGACACTAATCAGGAAAAACTTCATCTTTTGCATATGGATCTTTGTGGACCGATGAGAACTGAAAGTGTGAGCGGTAAGAAATTCATTCTCGTCATTGTGGATGATTTCTCAAGGTTTACATGGGTTAGATTTCTACGTACAAAGGATGAAGCTCCGAAGGCTATCATCACTTTTCTGAAGTTCATTCAGGTACGTTTGAATACCACTGTCCGCCGTATTCGTACAGACAATGGTACAGAGTTCGTCAACCAGACTCTTCGTGATTATTATGAAGGAGTTGGTATATCACATGAAACATCCGCTGCACGCACTCCACAACAAAACGGTGTCGTTGAAAGACGAAATCGCACACTTATGGAAGCTGCTAGGACCATGCTTATTTATGCGAACGCTCCATTGTTCTTGTGGGCAGAGGCTATTTCTACTGCATGTTTTACCCAAAACCGGTCTATCATTCGGAAACGCCATGGAAAAACACCTTATGAGCTTCTACATGACCGCAAACCCGATGTTTCATTTTTCCATGTGTTTGGTGCTTTGTGTTATCCAAACATCAATAGTGAGAACTTGGGTAAGCTTCAACCAAAAGCCGACATAGGTATTTTCATTGGTTACTCACCGTCCAAAAGAGCATACCGAATCTATAACCGTCGTCTTGGCAAGATTGTAGAAACTATGGACGCTGATTTCGACGAGCTGACAGCGATGGCTTCTGAGCAACACAGCTCTGAACCCGCGCTTCATGAGATGGGACCCGGTGCTATAAGTTCCGGATTAGTTCCCAACAATCCTACTTCTACATCATTTTTACCACCAACTAGGCCTGAGTGGGATAAACTGTTTCAACCGTTGTTTGATGAATTCTTCGATCCCCCGACTGATGAAGTTCCAACACCTGTAGTAATTGCTCCAATACCTGAAGTGGTTGCTCAAGTTAATGAACCTTTATCTAATGCATCTACAATTCACATTGAACCGGATGCACCTTCACCAAGTGATTCTCAAACTTCACCTGAATTATCACCCCTACTTGTGCCTAATGATGTAGAAGAGGATTCCACTGATCACGACTTGGAATATGCTCACTTGCAAGAGCTTCCTTTCTTTGGTGTAGCGATCCCTGAAAACCCTTCAGTCGCCTCTACCTCAGAAGAAGCTCCATCTATTGTTCACTCCAGACCACCTAGGATTGAAAAACATAGCACTAAATGGACACAAGATCACCCAATTAGGAATGTTATTGGAGATCTAGATCGACCAGTCTCTACTCGCCATCAATTACAAGAGAGTGCACTTTATTGCTACTTTGATGCATTTCTCTCTGAAGTTGAACCCAAAAATTGGCAGCAGGCTATGACCCAATCATCTTGGATCGAAGCTATGCAGGAGGAACTCAATGAATTCAAAAGACTAGAAGTATGGGAATTGGTTCCTCGCCCTGACAAGGTTAACATCCTTACTTTGTTATGGGTTTATAAGGTTAAACTTGATGAAATGGGTTCGGTATTAAAGAATAAAGCAAGATTGGTCGCTAGAGGATATAAACAAGCCTTGGGTATAGACTTTGAGGAATCTTTTGCTCCTGTGGCTAGATTGGAGGCGATTAGACTATTCCTTGCATTTGCTGCTCATATGAACATGATCGTCTATCAAATGGATGTGAAGACGGCATTTTTGAACGGTGAACTAAGGGAAGAGGTTTATGTTAGCCAACCGGATGGGTTCATGAGTACGGAGTCTCCTAACCATGTGTACAAGCTTAAGAAGGCTCTCTATGGGTTGAAACAAGCTCCACGCGCGTGGTATGATCTCCTATCAACATATCTCATGTCGGAAGGCTTCTCCAAAGGCAAAGTGGACCCCACTCTATTCACTCTCAAGGACGGCAACGACATGCTTCTGGTACAAATTTATGTTGATGATATAATTTTTGCTGCCACTAACATAGAATTGTCTAAACAATTTGAGAAGATAATGTCCACACGCTTTCAGATGTCGATGATGGGAAAAATATCATTTTTCTTAGGATTACAGATTTCTCAGAATCCCAGAGGCATCTTTATAAATCAATCCAAATATGCTCTAGAATCACTTAAGAAATATAATTTTGAGAATTGTGACCCCGTAGACACTCCAATGGTTGAGAAAACCAAGTTAGATGAAGATAGGGATGGGATTATTGTCGATCCGAAACTTTACCGTGGAATGATCGGCACCCTTCTCTATCTGACTGCTAGCAGGCCTGATTTGCAATTTGCTGTATGCATGTGTGCCCGGTATCAGGCTCGGCCTACCGAAAAGCACTTACATGTAGTTAAAAGGATCTTTCGGTATCTAAAAGGAACACTTCATCGTGGTCTATGGTATCCGAAAGATTCCTCGATTGCTTTAATATCATACGCAGATGCCGATCATGCTGGATGTCAAGATACGAGGCGTAGCACTTCTGGATCTGTGCAACTCCTTGGAGATAGATTGATCAGTTGGTCTTCAAAAAGGCAGAAAAGCGCTGCAATATCAAGCACGGAGGCTGAATACATCGCCATGTCCGGTTGTTGTGCTCAAGTCCTTTGGATGAGATCACAATTAACTGACTACGGTCTTGGATTTAACAAAATCCCGATGTATTGTGACAACAAGAGCGCCATTGCCCTTTGCTGCAACTATGTTCAACACTCCCGGGCCAAGCACATAGACATTCGCTACCATTTCATCAAAGAGCAGGTGGAGAACGGAGTGATCGAGCTGTATTTTGTCACTACTGAGTACCAGCTGGCGGATATGTTCACCAAAGCCTTAGATCGAGGACGAATCGAGTTTTTGATCGACAAGCTTGGCATGAAATCATTCACCCCAGCGACTCTCAAAGAGTTGGCAGAAGAATCAGCTGAATAGTCGTGGTAAACTATTCAGAGTATCCTTTGGTTGTGATCATGTATATTATCGTAAATATATAAACCACAAAAAGAAAATACAAAAATATAAAACCAAGAAAAACCATAAAAAATATAAAACCAACAAAAACCATAAAAAATATAAAATCCAGAAAAACCAAAAATATTTTTTGTTTTAAAACGGGCATGTCTTTTAGTACGGTAATATTTACGGCCTTAGAAATGTCGATCAATATTGACACGGTGCCATAAATAGAGTCCGTATAAAAGTTGTACATTTTCAAAACATGCCCATAATGGCTTGTAGTTATTTCAGACTGCAACCCGGTTTTCATATTAAAGTCACGTATTTCTTTGGAAAACGTTGGCTCAGAACGGGAATTAATTTTCTCGGGCGTGATTTACAAGCCAAATCATGCAAAGGGATCAAGTTTACTTAATAACTTGGTCTGACACGAATTTGTGTACGTCTCAGTGCATTAATTTGTTAAAATAAGAAAAATTTTATTAAAACCACGAATCAAAATTTTTCAAGAGAAATTGGAAATGCTTTCATCACTATTTGACTCTTTAAACAATGACTACAGCTCTTTAAATAGAAAACGGGTCATTGTTTAAGGGGGAGAAAATAGTAAAATCATCTTCGTCATTAAAATGGATTTTCCAAAGTGATTGTGAAAATTAAGGGCTTCATGGTAATTGAGTGGTTTTACCTTAGAAAACGACTTGTGTTCGTTCTAAGTGATAGGCATGGCTTTTAGATCTTGAGGATATGCTAATAGATGCGTTTGCTAAGTTGTGTAAGTTAAACAAGTATTAAGTGAAATGAAAAAAGTAATAGACTAAAAAGGAAAGGAAAGAGAAAATGGAGGGACTAAAGGTAACATTTAATGAAACTTGGCAAAATTGACCTAAGTCAAAAATCAAACACCCCGCCCCTCACTATTATTTCTGAATCACTGTTTATCTAAAAACACTTTGCCGCCATTGTTGAACTTCACACACACGATCTAAACAATCATTCGCTTACTGATTCTTCTTGTTCATTCGTCTAATTAAGGTATAACCATCAACATTTACACTTCTAATTCATTCCATTCATCATATAATCCTGATCAATTAATCAATCTAATCAGATTTAGGGGTATTCCTAAATTAGGGTTAATTTCCAAGGGATTTATGGTGGGTTTTGTTAGGAATAGATTAAATGATGTTTATATTGCCTTAGTTTGCCTTAGAAATTCACAAACGCGTTAGACTAAAACATCTGAGATTCGTTTGAAAAGTTCCGAATGAACACTGGATACAAACTTCCGAATGAAGGATTTCTTCTGAAAAACTTCCGAATGAGGAAGTTCCGAATGAAGGACTTCCGAATGAGGAAGTTCCGAATGAAGGACTTCCGAATGAGGAAGTTCCGAATGAAGAACTTCCGAATGAAGGAAGTTCCGAATGAAGAACTTCCGAATGAAGGAAGTTCCGAATGAAGAACTTCCGAATGAAGGAAGTTCCGAATGAAGGAATGTTCCGAATGAAGGAAGTTCCGAATGAAGAACTTCCGAATGAAGGAAGTTCCGAATGAAGGAATGTTCCGGATGAAGGAAGTTCCGAATGAAGAACTTCCGGATGAAGGAAGTTCCGAATGAAGAACTTCCGGATGAAGGAAGTTCCGAATGAAGAACTTCCGGATGAAGGAAGTTCCGAATGAAGAACTTCCGGATGAAGAAGTTCCGAATGAGAAGAAGTTCCGAATGAAGAATGTTCCGGATGAAAAGGTTCCGAATGAAGAAAAGTTCCGGATGAGTTGTTTGATTGTTATTGTTTGCATGCTATCTATGTACTTGTTATTTTTATCTTATGAAATGTGTTATGCTTAGAAGTAGAATGATATATATCTATCTGTTTTGTGCATCAACCTTTCATGTCTTATCTTAAGCAGATAAAATGACTAATCCAACAGTACAAGCTATCCAAGAATCTAGGGAAGCCGATATTGCTAAAGCTCGAACCCTTAAGTTTATACCCAACAACTATAGGCTAAAGCAGGTTTCTAAATCCACTCACCATGGTTTTAAGGTCGCCATAGCCATTCTTGATAACTCCCATTTCAAGAACGCCCTTAGGAGTACAGCCTCGGTGCCTTATGAGTATATGTTTGAATTTTGGGCAACCAAGGATTTCACTTCGAACAAGATCACCTTCACCATCGACAACAAGCAGCAGACACTCACCGTTTCAGACTTCCGTAAGATGCTTGGTATACGGGATACACCCAAGGGCATGTCTTTCTCAAGGGATCCTACTAAAGATGAACTCGCGGAGTTATTTGATGCACTTGGATGTCCGGAAATACGAGTTGCATCTGAGTTTACAACTGCTAAGGTGGGACAACCCTGGAGAGCTTTGATGGGTATTCTCAGTAAGTGCCTTACACCAAAAACGAGTGGACATGATGCTTTGCGAAGTCCAATAATGAACCTCTTCTATGGTATGTACAAAGCTGCGAATTCAGATTATGCTTTGTTGATATGGGAAGAATTCACCTTTCAACTCTTCCACAACAAGAAGCTGAAGACAAACTTCTTTCCTTATCCTCGGTTTATTAAGCTCATCATAAATTATTTTATGAAGCTTGATGCTACTATTGATAGGCGTGCAGGAGGTCGCTATCACACTGAAGAAGCTGATGATACTGTAGATCTGAGGCATGAAGGACCGTCTACTGGTGTGATTCCGGGTCCTGTTCCTGATTACCTTCTGTCAGACAAAATCAAAGGTTCTGCTGATTACAAGCTACTGCAGCTTGAAATCGAAAGGCTGAAAGCAAACCTTCAAACTGGAGAAGACTCATCCACAACGGTTAAGAGTAAGGGTAAACGCAAACAACCAGCTGCGTTACCTGAACCCGAACCCAAGAAGAAGAAGTCAGAGGGTAAGAAGGGAAAGGGTAAGGATTTGATGCGTCTACGTGATGAAGCAGATATTGTTGATCCTACTCTTGATAAATCCGAGCAACAAATGATGAAGATTGCTATTAAAAGGAGTAGGAAAGATACAGGCGGTAGTGGTTCAGGTGCGAGAGTAGATATCGAGGATGAGTACGAGGAACCGCATGATGTTGATGAGTTTGGGTCACCTGAAAACTATTCTACTTCGAAGGAGCCATCAATCCCTATTTCAACAAGTGTGGAAAAGGAACCTGTTGCTTCTACGATCATGGTGACAACTCAACCTTTGGCAACTCTACCACCACCAATCCAACCCTTAACAACCCGACCAACCCGACCGGCTTCCACACCATTTCTTCCACCACCCATAATCCCTACCCTAAGTACAGCAGTTACAACCGAGCCTACTCCATCAACATCTGCAACATCTGCAACTTCTGCAATGGCAGCAATAGTGTTGGGCGAGATGTTGGATAGACATACGGATGCTCACAAGAGAGAAATGAATGAACTTCGCCAAGAATTAAATAGAAGAGCTCAAAGTGAAGAAGCATCAAGGAAAGCTCAAGAAGAGTTGATTGCCAAGTTCGCTGCAGACTTGGAAGCTACACGAAAGGCTCATGCAGAGGAAATTGCTCAGGTTAAGCAGGCTGAGGCTAATAAACATGCTGCACGCATTACCAGACTTCAAGCAATGAGGGATAAATATAAGGAACAAAAAGAAGCACTCGAAGTATCTGTGAAAGAAAGAGTGCAAGAATCCGTTGAATCCTTAATGCCTAAGCTTCGTGACGAGTTGAAGACACTTGCTGCTGACAACTTAATGATCAAATCATCCAACCCTTCCGAAGCCGCCTATAAGATTGCTTATGACCTGACGGATTTTGAATTGAAGAAGATCCTTAAGGCTCGAATGGTGGAACTTGGGTCGCATGATAAATCAAGGATTCAACGGGCTCTATTTAAATCCCTGAATGATGCTATCATGGAGGATGATAGATTATTCAAAATGTTTGGAAGTGTGGTACCATATCACATCTTACCTGAGGAAGAAAGGGAAGAGAGTGAAGAAGAGGGTACGGGTGAAGAAGAGGAAGAAGAAGAAGAGGAAGGTGAAAAGGAGAAAGACGATGAAGAAGGTGGTGATGATGATGAGGATGATGAGGATGATGACGAGGATGAAGATGATGATGATGGCGATGATGGTGGTGATGAGAATCAGGAGAGTGCAAGGGGTAGTAACGGGAACGACAATCAGGATGATGATGGGGGTGAACAACCACAGGGGGACAAGGTTACCAGCTCCAAGAAGACTGCTACAAAGACTGGAACCAAGTCCACAAAAGATGCAGCACCGAAGGACAAATCGACATCCTCGGAATCAAGACGAACTAAGTGGCGCCACGATGTGAATGCCACTACAGCGTCTTCGGCTCCTGGTATCTCTATCGCTGTGTCTGTACCTATTACAACTAACCCCATTAGTTCTGCTGTTGTTCCTCCTGTGATTGCAGAATCAGTGACAGAACCCGAAGCTGCACAACACTCTCCAGTTCAAGACACTGCTGAAATGCCTGAAACTGAACCAGTAGATGTTCGCACTTCCACTCCTCAACAACAGGTTCAACAATCTACGGTTCCTGAACCAAGCATTCGTGCCTGGGAAGACACGTTGGAGATAGACGAGTCTGCACCACCACAAGCTTGGATCACGGCAGCAGCTCAATATGATCCGATCACAGATGCTGACAAAGATGTGCTGTATCTGCGTATCCGAAGTCCGATTGACTTATGTGCATTTCTTGCTCATGAGTATAAGACTTCGGTTACTCCATCCTTGGTCAAGAAAGCGATGAAAGATAAAAGAATGCGTGCCAAAACCCGATTACCCCGAATGGAGTTCGAGTATTATGCCGATGAGATCATAAAGGCTTTGAAAACCGTTCAAAGGCCAGGACTTCATGAATCAGACAGAGCTCCACCTCCAATGGATCCTGCTCAAGATAATCAGATTGCTCTTGACTTCTTCGTCACCAACGATCTTGAGTATCTACTGAAGGGATCATCAAAGTACGCAACATCCCTGACTTTGCTGAAAGCTGCCAACTGGGGGACAATACCCTATATCGAGGAAAAGGTAAATCGACTCTGGGTCCCTAAAATGAATCGTAATTATGATATGTATGCTGTCATAGGTGCATCTCATTGGGACGAAAGAGTCCGAAGGGCGTACAGGGGTTGCTGCTTGGTCAAGTCTGGAAGCAATGTTAGATCCGACATCCGCATCTCCAGCATCTTAGGAATGAAAACTGAAGCCAAGAACGGCTACTATCATGTGACGGAGATTCGTTTGAAAAGGGAGGATGACAGGGAATACAAAATCCAGCAAGGAGACTTTTCCATCATTCGCCTTGAGGATATCGAGGACATGCTGCTTCTAATGACCAGAGATCAACTTACACACATTCCTCGTGAAGACCTGATTGCTTTGAATACAGCACTTCGTATGTTCACACGAAGCGTTGTCATCAAGTCACGAGTTGAGGATCTTCAGTTGGGAGTCGAAAGCTATCAGAGGAAGCTCAATTTAACTCGCCCTGTGAATCAAGTGCTACCTCAACACGTAGAAAGATGTCCCTACACCGGCATTTCTGTCCCGAATTCCGGCATTTTCTACTTGAACAGTCGAGGTTTGATGAAGTTTATGAGGGTGGGTGAGCTTCACAAGTATAGTGATGGAACTCTTATACAAGTCAGAGATAAGTTGGAGCATCTGAACTCGGGTGGGACTTTGCCAGAGATGACGGAGGATTGGCATCCGGGTTACCGGCAGATGGCAAAGTATGTGATCAAAAAGATCGATCAAAAGCTCCGTGAACGTAGGTTGATGAGGAGCTTGGAAAGATTCGTGGGTGGAAGACCGTATTTAGTGCACCACAAGCTACTGCAACGATCCATCTGATGGGTCGTACATCTCAGGTCACTTTATATTGGTTTTCAATTGTGAATATGTAAATTTGTGAATAATGTGCTTGAATGGCTTGGTGTAGTGTTAAGGGGGAGCAATAACTTGTTCTATGGCCAAAACATCGATTTCATTTTTACCCAAAGACCGGTTAATCCATTCAATATCCCAAATATTAATGGTTAACATTTTGGATAAGGGGAGAAAATGGGATTAAGGAGACGTAAGTGATACTTGGCTAAAAGATGAAAAAGACTTAAAGATTATCCAACTTAATATGTGTAAAGCACGTGTTAAGGGGGAGCGTTTTTGATGAACAAAACACCTAATGTACAAAACTTTTGATTTCAATATCACAAGTACCTTAGGTGATTTTCAATGATGTTTTCATGGTGGCAATTCCTTCCCAAAACACGCTTAATTCACGACGGATGTGGTGACAAAAGGGTGGTAGGAATAGGTTTAGTCCAATGATTCATCAGAGCCGATGGAATCTTCCCAAGGACAATTCCCTAGATAGAATTAGAAGTCCTAGGAAAGATGGAGAAAGAATGTGAACGTAGCTGAATGCCGACCAAGTACTTAAGCTAGCACTGGAACAATCACAACAAGGTGCTAGTGATGACGTATTGGTAAGCATTGAAGGGGTTGAAGAATGAAAAAGAAATGTAAAGATAAAGGGTGTAAAGAAAGAAGCCCTCCTTACAACTTTAGGCAGAAACCGGGTCAATACATATGCTATTGAGGTCATTTTTGTTAATGATTCTCGGTATTGAAGAAAGACATCATGGACCCAGTGATGCAATGCACAACCCTTCCCCAGCTAACTCAAATATCTCTCAAAAGGTATTTGTTTTAATCACACGGAGATCAACACGTTATCTATTGGTTTATTCACTTCGAATAAACTGGTATTGAAAAGGTGGCACTCCTCTCCAGCCATCGCTCACTAAATCAAAACGCACAATCGAGTCTAGAGCCAAGAGATCATCAAAAGTCTCATTAGGACACTTTCCATTTATTCCTTGCTTTCTCACACACTGTGAAAAGTAAGAGATTTTCATGAGTCCTACGCAATATTCTTGTAATATTGCCAGAACATCCGAGTAATACGTAAGTATTATAATGAAGATGGAAATCCTGCTTGAGCCAACATCAAACAAGCTCATGGTAGGTTACACGTGCGGTTCTTTTAGAACCAATCTTGTGAAAAACTGGAAGGTAACAGTGGTTTAATTCTTAATTGAACTTAAACTCGTTCCAGGCCTCTTCGCATTATCATATGATCTTGCCAGAACACTCAGAGTGACTCTTTATTGACCACAGTGACGAGTGGAAATCCTTCTAGTGTCAACATCAAACAGCACTTGGTAGGTAACGTGCAAGATTCTTTATGAATCGAGCTCGTGACAACTGGAAAGCAACGATGGTGAAAATCTTAATTGAAATTCACTTGTTCCAGGTTTCATGAATTGACGGCTTTTAATCACAAGGATAATTTATCCAAGTGTTTCACTCTTTATGTTCGCAGTCAGCTTTGGACGGTCGAATAAAGAGAACGGGTTTACCCGCGAAATCCTGTCAGGAAGTTACTTAATTGAAACTATCCGTCACGGGTACGATATCTAATATCGTCCAACGGTCTTCACCGACCGGAGGTAAAATGCTACCGAATTAGAATAAAATGTTCAAAGCCATTTTATTCGTGTCGTTGCTGTGTACCTGCTAAAGACGGTGGCGTTGCTGTGTACCTGTTGAAGACGGTGGCGTTGCTGAGTACCAGTAAAGACGGTGGTGTTGCGGTGTACCTGAAAAAGTCGTTCCCACATGCTTATGTCTTTTGCAACAAAAATTCAAGAAAGTACAAGATGAAGTCTTCCGCTGTACCAAACTCTGAAGCTTTCGAGAATTCAACAAAAAGACATAAGTGTGTGGAACATGAAGTCACGAGGAGGCAAAGTTCACAAGAAAGGCAAAGATCGCACGTGAAAGGCCAAAGAACAATGCTCTCAAGTCAAAGCCAAAAAGATCAAATCAACATATTCACAACAAAAGAAAGAAAAGAAGAAAAGACTACGAGCTAAAGAACGAAGACTTAGTATAGTATGCTAGGTTTAGAACTTTGTAACGTGGAGTGACCTCCCTTAGGGGGAGATTGTTAGAAATACGTTTTAACGTATATTAGAAGTATCGGTCACTCCACAATATGATTTATGTTGTAATAGCTCGTAGTTAGTATTTAGTTATTATTTGCTTATTAACTTAAGTAAGAACCGGTCCATGGGCTTGTCATGGACCGGCCCAAGTCCACTTATGACTTGGAACTATAAATACCCCTTTCCACTAAGGAAAGGGGTCGGTTGTTATCATTTCTTAATTTCCACTTAATAAAATTCACATAGTTTCTCTCACTTTCTCTCTCTAACTTTCTCTCTCTAGAAATTAACAAACCCCTTCATAGATTCATTGATTATCAATATTCTACATTCTAAACCATCTCACCGCCTACTTGTCAAAACTTGTTGCAACTAGAGGATTTCCACCAACAAACAATCAGCTCCGCACCTCATCAAATCCTTGACAACAAGCCACTGTTCAAGATGGTCAAGTGACGGTGCAACCTATTCAGGGAAGGCAAAATTCATATGGACCTCCTACAAGGACTGTGAACAATCAAGCTGTGAATTCTCAAGCTAGTGGAAATGGAAGTCCCATTGGTCCTAAAAAGGTTGTGACTTGCTACAATTGCCGAGGAAAAGGTCATATGGCTAGGGAATGCACTCAGCCGAAAAGAAGGAGGGATGATGCATGGTTTCGTGAGAAGATGTATTTAGTTGATGCTGAGTCTAAGGGAAAGATTTTGGATTCAGAGGAGTTGGAATTTCTTGCAGACCCAGGGGCAGTAGATACTGAAGGCATTGCAGTCGTTTCTACTTCTAATGCAGCTTATCAAGCGGACGATCTTGATGCATACGATTCGGATTGTGATGACATTCACTCTGCCCAAGCTGCTCTCGTTGCTAATCTCTCTCACTACGGTTCTGATGTCATCAGTGAGGTACCAACCACATCTAATAATATTGATGATAACCAACATCAAGTTGGGCATGAAAATGACAACCTCGAACAGCATTCGGGAACTAGTAATTCAAATGATGTGGTACCCAAACCTACACATTTGAGTGAACCTCAACCAAATGCTACGACGGGTATGGAATCTTATGCTCCACATGATTTGGTCATGGTGCCTAAACATATTATTGATCAAATGCATATGGCCCTCAGACAATCCGTAGATACCAATTCTACCCTAACTGCTGAGCTTGCGTTGCATAAAGAAAAGGTCAAAGCTTTTGAAATGGTCCTTCAAGAAGAGAAAATAACATGTTCTGAATTTGACCAATTTCGTTTTGAAAAGATTGAACACTTGAAAGAAATAGAATCATTAAAAGCTAATCTTTCTAATGAATTAAAAGAAAAGGAGTCGGTTGTCAATGATTTTCAGAAACTTAAAATGGATTTCGAAACTCTCGAGTCTAAAAAGGTTGAATCGGAAATTAATGCTACCAAACTTCTTAAATTCAAAGAACAACAGATTTTAAAACAATACTCTTCCACAGAAAAGGTTCATCTTTTAACTAAATCATTTAAAGAACTCGAACTTAAACGTCTTCAAGATTTACCACCTAATCCCAGTTATGCAAAACAAGCTCAGGAATATATTCCCGGTCTTTATGATATGACCATAATTGGAAAATCGAAAGAAGCACCTTTTGTTCGTAGTACTGAGGAGACACAATCACTTGGGGATGAAACTCATTCTAAAATGCTTTCAAAATTCCATACAATTGATTATGATCAACATAACAAAGATCAATTTTCGAAAAAGACACGCATTCGCTTACAAAAGGAATTAGCAGAATTAACAGTTCTTGTGCCCCAAAGTTTGTCAAATGAAAACCTTCCTAGTACGTCTCCTACACTCGTAAAAAAGGATTTAACGAAGTTAATTCCACCAGTAAGTAAGGCGTCCGTTAACTTAAATACGGTTCACCAACACTTAGCCGATTTTGACAAGGTCATTTTGGAACGTACGACGGCCACGGTCATAACGGAAGGTGAATGGAACTTTGAGCACACTAGAGCTGCGTTTCGAGATGAAATTGTTCCGTTTGTAAAGAATGTTAAAGCTTGTCTTCGTAATATTGATCAAGATTTGTTTTTGGAAATAGAAGAAGTTAGACGTGTTTTCAATGAAATGGAAGATGCTTATGAAAACAGTTTACTTGAAATAGAACGGGTTTCACGCCATAATGATCTGCTTCTGAATCAAGTGATGTCTCATGATATAGTTTCTGTCTGTGTGAATACAAGTGTTGATAATGATTCTATTGTGCATAATGTTGAATCTATGGATAATGTGGTAGATAGTACTTGTCACGAATCTGACGCTGAATTTTTAAAGCTTCAAGATTCATATTCTTCGCTTTCAAAACGTTTTGATGAGATTCAAACGCATTGTATTTCGCTTGAATGCAAGCAACAATTTATTCAAGAAATCTTTGAAACGTCATTCGAAGGTGTTAATATCGATGATGCAAACTTTGAAAAGAATTTTCGATTGAATTTACAATCAAAACAGCGTCAGCCAAGTGACAAAGTTGCTAACTCTTTGCCGATAGACATAGAGAAATCTAAGGAGCTTAACTGTGTGAACGTACTTGAGGCCGCTGAGAATTTTAAACTTGATCTAGATAATCGAGTTTCCAAGATTTTGTCCAAAGTTGATAACTTAAAACAGAAAAATACACGACTCTTCGATTCAGTAAAGCCCGCATGTGTTGATACTACTACACAGAATCAATCATTGATTGAACAATTGAATCGAAAGTCGGTGGAAATATCTGATTTGAGGGAACAATTGTGATAAGAATCTGGTCTTGGCTGAGTTAAAGGAAACACTTCGAACTCTAAAAGGTAAGAATGTTGTGGATAACGCAGCCACTATCTCAGCATCGTCCTCTAGTGCAATCAAAAGGAACCTTATAGCCGACACACCACTTAACAAGGGTCCTAGGACTAAACCATCTCAAACTTTGGTCACTAAAGATAAGGCGGAATCAAAACCAGCTTCTAATATTCCCGTGTTGCCTTCTACAGGAGTAAGCACCACTACTAAGGCTCAAAGATCTAAGCTTAAGAGAAACAAGAAGAATGATAGGATCTTGCCCCATCTAGTAGTCAAGTGAAGAAGAAAGTAGAAGCCCATCCTAGGAATGTTATTTCTGTTTTGAATAAAAAGAATCATGTAGCTAAACCTAAAGGCTCTGCGGTTGTGCAGCGTTCTAAGCCTAATGTGAATTCTAATTTGAAATGTTGGAATTGCAATGAATGTATGTTTTCTAGTCGTCATGATTCATGCCTTATTGACCATGTGAATGAGATGTATGCCCAGAAAAATGGATTAGAATGGAAACCGACTGGGAAAGTGTTAACCCAAGTTGGTTGGATGTGGCGCCCCACTGGTAGAACTTTCACTATAGTAGGAAATACGTGCCCTTTGACTAGGATCACTCCCACTAAAGCGAAGAAAGCGTGCCCTTTAACTAGGAGTACCAAGGCTACCAAAACACAAGCGTGTCCTTTAACTAGGAACACCGACACTACTGTAGGAACCAAGTGCCCTTTAAATAGGTCTACTCCCACTGTAGTGCCCGCGAATAATCCAAAACCTAAGAAAGTTGGAACAGTAAAACCTGTTAGTGCTAAAACTATCATTAGAAAACGCAGGAAATCTAAGGGTCTCAAAAATGTTTAACAATTCTGATAATTCTATATCTGTATTTGCTAACACTCCGGAACCAATAGTTTCCAATGCATTGTCTACTGTTGTTGTTGAAAACAGGTGGTCCAAATTGTTCTTTGGTATTTGGACTCTGGTTGCTCCAAGCATATGACCGGAGATCGCTCTCAGCTCAGAAATTTCGTCAGCAAGTTTCTTGGTACGGTTAGATTTGGAAATGATCATATTGCAAAGATAATGGGTTATGGTGAATATCATATTGGGAATGTTATAATTTCAAGAGTGTATTATGTGGAAGGTCTCGGTCACAACTTATTTTCTGTGGGACAATTTGGTGATGCAAACCTAGAAGTTGCTTTTCGAGAGCATACCTGCTTCATTCGTAATTTGGAAGGGGTTGATTTATTGAAAGGTACTCGAGGGAATAATTTGTATACTTTGTCTCTACAAGACATGATGCCCGCCTCTCCCGTATGTCTTCTCTCCAAAGCATCGAAGACTAAGTCATGGTTATGGCATCGACGGTTATCTCATCTTAACTTTGACGCTATTAATCACTTGGCGAAAAACGAAACTTGTTCGTGGTCTTCCTAAACTATCATTTCACAAGGATCATTTGTGTTCCGCGTGTACAATGGGGAAAAGCACTAAGAAGTCTTACAAACCCAAGACTGAAGACACCAACCAAGAGAAACTTTATCTGTTGCATATGGATCTTTGTGGGCCAATGCGTGTTGAAAGTCTTAGTGGCAAAAAGTACATCCTCGTCACTGTCGATGATTACTCTCGGTTTACATGGGTGAAATTTCTTAAAGCAAAAAATGAGGCACCTAAATTCATCATCAGATTTCTCAAGATGATTCAAGTGCGTCTCAACACTACTGTCCGACGCATTCGTACAGATAATGGAACCGAATTTGTGAATCAAATTTTGCGTGATTATTATGAAGAAGTTGGCTTTTCTCATGAAACATCCGTTGCTCGCACTCCACAACAAAACGGTGTCGTTGAAAGGCGAAATCGCACACTTATGGAAGCTGCTCGAACGATGTTAATTTACGCAAAGGCTCCATTGTTTTTATGGGCAGAAGCAGTATCTACAGCAGTGTACACCCAAAACCGGTCACTAATTCGTAAACGCCATGGTAAAACACCTTATGAGCTTCTCCATGGAAAAGTACCAGATTTATCATATCTTCATGTATTTGGTTCTCTTTGCTATCCAAATAATGATGGTGACAATTTGGGAAAACTTCAACCAAAGGCTGATATTGGTATTTTCATTGGTTACGCCCCCGCAAAGAAGGCATACCGAATCTACAACCGTAACTCTCGCAAGATCCTCGAAACTATGAATGTTGATTTTGATGAGTTGACAGCAATGGCTTCTGAGCAAAGCAGCTCTGAACCCGCACTTCATGAAATGGGACCCAGTAATATTAGTTCTGGTCTTGTCCCAAACAACCCTACTTCATCATTTATACCACCTACTAGGAATGAATGGGATACGTTGTTTCAACCGTTCTTTGATGAATTCTTTACTCCTCCAACTATTGTTGCTCCAAAACCTGAGGTAATAGCTCCGGTAACCGAAGTTGTCGCTCCAGCAACCGAAGCACAATCAGATACATCTGCACCTATAATTGGTCAAGACATACCATCCACAAGTAATTCTCAACCAACACATGTAACAACTACCCACGTCATGCCTATTGATGATGAAGAGGATGATGATGATCACGATTTGGAATTCGCTCAAATGCGTGAACTTCCATTCTTTGGTGTACAAATTCCCGCCTCTAATCAAGTCGGGTCGTCCACCTCAGAAGAAGCTCCTAGTACGGTTTACTCCAATCCACGGATTCGTGAACATGACAGCAAGTGGACAAAGGATCATCCTATAGATTCTATTATTGGTGACCCTAATCGTCCGGTATCCACACGAAGTCAGTTACAAGAAAGTGCATTGTTTTGTCACTTTGATGCTTTTCTCACTGAAGTTGAACCTAAGACATGGCAACAAGCTTTTACTCAATCATGTTGGATAGAAGCTATGCAAGAAGAACTTAATGAATTCATACGTCTTGACGTTTGGGAACTTGTCCCATGCCCGGATCAAGTGCAGTTACTCACTTTGAAATAGGTCTACAAGGTGAAACTCGATGAGTTAGGCGGAATATTGAAGAACAAAGCTCGTCTAGTAGCTCGTGGATACAAGCAATTATTGGGCATCGACTTTATGGAATCCTTTGCACCTGTTGCCCGTTTGGAAGCTATTAGACTATTCCTCGCTTATGCAGCCCATATGAATATGATCGTCTATCAGATGGATGTGAAGACGGCATTTCTTAATGGTGAACTCAAGGAAGAGGTCTATGTTCAACAACCGGATGGTTTTGTGAATCCTAATTATCCTAATCATATGTACAAGCTTAAGAAGGCTCTCTATGGGTTGAAGCAAGCTCCACGCGCATGGTATGATCTTTTGTCACAATTCCTCATTACGCAAGGCTTCGCTAAAGGCAAGGTGGATCCCACGCTGTTCATTCAGAAACGAGGTAAAGATATGATTATGGTACAAATATATGTTGATGATATTATATTTGCAGCCTCGACCCAAACCTTATCGGATGAGTTTGGGACACTCATGTCTTCCAAGTTTAAGATGTCAATGATGGGCAAGGTATCATTCTTCTTAGGTCTTCAGATATCTCAGAGTCCCAGAGGCATCTTTATCAATCAATCCAAGTATGCCCTTGAATCGCTTAAGAAGTATAAGATGGAATCTTGCGACCCCGTGGATACGCCAATGGTGGAACGAACTAAGCTTGATGCAGATCCACATGGAGTTGCCGTTGATCCAACACTTTATCGTGGAATGATCGGTACTCTTCTGTATATCACAGCCAGTCGACCTGATCTTCAGTTTGCTATATGTATGTGTGCCAGGTATCAAACTAGGCCTACTGAGTTACACTTAGCTACTGTTAAAAGGATCTTTCGATATCTTAAAGGAACCATTAATCGGGGACTTTGGTATTCGAAGGACTCTTCTATTGCACTAATGGCATATGCAGATGCGGATCACGCGGGTTGTCAAGATACAAGGCGTAGCACGAGTGGAACATTGCAACTTCTAGGAGATCGATTAATCAGTTGGGCATCGAAAAGGCAGAAAAGTGCTGCAATTTCAAGTACGGAAGCAGAATACATAGCTATGTCCGGTTGCTGTGCTCAAATTCTTTGGATGAGATCGCAATTAACCGACTATGGTCTAGGTTTCAACAAGATTCCGATGTACTGCGACAACAAGAGTGCCATTGCCTTATGCTGCAACAACGTTCAATTCTCCCGGTCGAAGCATATTGACATTCGCTACCACTTCATCAAGGAGCAAGTGGAAAATGGAGTAATAGAGCTTTACTTTGTCCGATCTGAGTATCAATTGGCGGATATTTTCATGAAGGCTTTAGATCGTGCTCGTATTGAATTTTTGGCCGACAAGCTAGGAATGAGAACCTTCTCGCCTGAGACTCTAAAGGAACTAGCAGATGAAGCGAAAGAATAGTCTTGGTAAAACTATTCTCCGTATCCTTGGTGATCATCTGTATATATTGTTTATATTTTTATCCACAAAAGCAAAATACAAAAATATAAAACCATATAAAAACCATAAAAACTGAAAAATCTAGAAAAATCCAAAAATATTTTTACTTTATTTTTTCAAAGGCATGTCTTTTGGTACGATAATATTTACGGCCTTAGAAATGTTGATTAATATCGACACGGCGCCATAAATAGAGTTCGTACAAAAGTTGTAAATATTTCATAAAACATGCCATTATGGCTTGTAGTTATCTCTGACTGCAACCCGGTTTTCACATTAAAGTCAGGTATTTCTTATGAAAGCTTTGGCTCACAACGGGAATTAATTTTCTCGGGCAAGGTTTACTTTAAAACCTTGTAAGGGATCAAGTTTACTTTATAACTTGGTCTAACACAAATCTATGTACGTTTCAGTGCATTTATTTGTTAAAACAAGAGAAGTCTTGTTTTTATGAAGCTATCATCTCTACAACCATAGCAATCTACAATTGGTGTCTACATACTCGACGATGCGACTACTCAACTGACGACTACAGCTCTTTCAATAGAACATGGGTCAACAATTGAGGGGGAGCAATTGTCAAGCATTCAGAATCTTCGATGCCGAACGTGTCAAGTTCACAAGTTGGTGTCAAGAAAACAATACCAATCGTACATGTGGTGTCAAGAGATGACTTCAGACGTGACGAGGCGACCAACATATGCTGCCAAGAACCATTTGATCTTATCATATGATGTTCTCATCTATCAGGTCCAACCTTGTCAATTCTTTTCTAATATGGTGAATATGTGATCATGTTACAAATAGATGTCATGAAGATAAAACGGACTCGCATTTTTCTTCCCAAAACCTTTGTTAAAACTTCATTAAATCAATAGATATTAAAAACATCGATTGGGTTAATATTTTTAATATGGGGGAGAAAATGTGATTTAATATGGGATATTATCACAAATGGTTGGACTTAATGTGCTGGCTCATCTCTACATATGCGAAATGTTTTCGAATATCGTGGCATATGTTAAGGGGGAGCAAAATGGATTTTCTATATCAAAATGGATTTTCATGGTGACATATACTTACCCAAAACCCATTTATTTCACGACGATGAAGATTGTGGTGACATAAGGATGGTAGGATAGGTTAAGTCCTATGATTCTTCCAGAACCGGAGGAATCTTCCCAAGGACATTCCATAGAAATAGTAGTCCTTAGGAAAGTTGGAGAAAGATTGTGAACGTAGATGAATGCCGACCAAGTACTTAAGTTAGCACTGGAACAATCACAACAAGGTGCTAGTTATGACGTATTGGTAAGCATTGAAGGGGTTGAAGAATGAAAAAGAATTGTAAAGATAAAGGGTGTAAAGAAAGAAGCCCTCCTTACAACTTTAGGCAGAAACCGGGTCAATACATATGCTATTGAGATCATTGTTAATGATTCTTGATATTGAAGACAGACATCATGAACCCAGTGATGCAATGCACAACCCATCCCAGCTAACTCAGGTATCTCTCAAGAGGTATTTGTTTTAATCACACGGAGACAACACGTTATCTATTGATTTATTCACTCCGAATAAATTGGTATTGAAAAGGTGGCACTCCTCTCCAGCCTCCGATCACTAAAATCCAAAATGCACGATCGAGTCTAGAGCCATTTGAGATCATCAAATATCTCATTAGGACACTTTCATAATTCCTTGCTTCTTCACACACTGTGAAAAGTAAGATCTTAAGAGTCCTACGCAAAATCTTCATGATCTTGCCTGAACAT
Source organism: Glebionis coronaria (assembly GCA_025667525.1). Lineage (NCBI taxonomy): Eukaryota > Viridiplantae > Streptophyta > Magnoliopsida > Asterales > Asteraceae > Glebionis > Glebionis coronaria. The sequence goes on from CM046874.1 coordinate 180,956,670, forward strand.
CCGAGTAATACGAAAGTATTTACAATGAAGATGGAAATCCTTCTTGAGCGAATATCAAAAAGCTCATGGTAGGTGACTTGTGCGATTCTTTATGAATCAAACTTGTGATAACTGGAAAGCAACAGCTGTTTAATTCTTAGCTGAATTTAAACACGTTCCAGGCCTCTACGCAATATCTTAGTGATCTTGCCAGAACACTCAGAGTGATACCTTAGTATTCACAGTGATGAGTGGAAATCCTTCTAGTGTTAACCTCAAACAGCACTTGGTAGGTAACTTGCAAGATTCTGTACGAATTAAGCTCGTGACAACTGGAAAGCAACGATGGTGCGGTTCTTAATTGAATTTCACTTGTTCCAGGAACATGAATTGACGGCTTCAAATCATGCGGATATCTTTATCCAAATGATTCACTCTTTATGTTTGCAGTCAGCTTTGGACGGTCGAATAAAGAGAACGGGTTTACCCGTGAAATCCTGTCAGGAAGTTACTTAATTGAAACTATCCGTCACGGGTACGATATCTAATATCTTCCAATGGTCTTCACCGACCGGAGGTAAAATGCTACCGATTTAGAATGAAATGTTCAAAGCCATTTCGTTCGTGTCTACTTATGTTGCGGCATTTGAAGACGGTGGCGTTGCGGAATCCGAGAAGAAGTCGTCCCCGCATGCTTATACTTTATGCACTTAATACCTCATCTAATTCAAGAAAGCCTAAAAGTTAAGTCTTCCGCTGTATCGAACTCTGAAGCTTTCAAGAATTACTAAGGCATAAGTATGTGGTATGTGAGGTCACGAAGAGGCGAAGATCACAAGTGAAGGATGCACGAGATCAAGGCAAGAGATTAATGCTCAAGACTGATATCAAAGATCACATCAGCATGTTCACCAGAAAAGAAAAAGAAAAAGAAAGACGAAGACTACGAGCTCAAGACAAGCATAGTATGCTAGGTTTATTTTATTATTGTAACTTGGGTAACGCCCTTGTTTGGAGTGACCTCCCTTAGGGGGAGATTGTTGGAAATACGTTTTACGTATTAAGAAGGATCGGTCACTCTAACGGTAGTCCATGTAATAGCTCGTAGTTTAGTTACATGTCTTTACTTAACAAACAACACCAAGCCTAGCCTACAACATGTGTAGGCCGGCCCAAATGTAAGCCCAAGCCCATGACAAGGGCTTGGGTATATAAACCCTCTCCTTTGATGGAGAGGGTGTGGTTTCATATTTTTCACATAGTAAACATTTCTTTCTCTCTCTAGCTTTGTGTGAAATCCACCATCTCTCTATCTCTTTCTCTCTCTAGAAACATAAGCAAGATTTACAATCCTACACGAACCAAATTAAATGAGGCCAAACTTTTGTTAGATATGCACTTATAAATCAAAGTCATTTAATTTAAATGAATGCGGTATCTAAGAATTGGCAGTTGAACTGAGTTGTAATTGAATTCATCAAGTCCCTGATGAGATGTCTTTGATAGTCGCTTCACAGCTACTTCTTGTACGTCTTCCAACACACCTTATAAGAATCATGTTTAGGTGGTTACACTAACTTGCAAGTAAATTCCTAAATTTCTAGATGTATTGATAAGCTTCTACATTGTTAGACTATGTCTTTAAGTTTGTATAGATTGTTAGGATAGTATGACACTCAATTGGTTAAAGTGCATAACGATTTGTATTGTGTACATATGCTACTTTCTAATGGGATTCCATTAATAGGTCAACAATGATCTTCGTGGTAATCATTGTCTCAAGAAAGATATAGGTTTTGAGCCTTAACCGACACCTACTCTAGAACCTAAACCACTATGTTCCTTGTTTACTGCTCATGTTACAATATTATATGTAACTGGATTTTCTTGTAATACATGTTCTGATTATTGTTACAGCATTCTATTAATCAAGAAGGTATTTCATTTACGTAGCCAATTTCTTTTGCTTGGCAACACGGGAAATCAATAGTTGAAAGAAGAAATTATATGGTTGCCTCTATTCGTAGAGCTGCTTGTGACTACAGGAGGATTCTTGAGTTGGTTGTAGCTACAAATAGAGCATTGAGAATGTTCAACATGGTCTTACCACCATATTTTACCATTAGAAACTTTTAGTATTTGATATTACCTGTGCACTTTTGCTTGCTTGATATGACAAAATGAAATTTGAAGATATATTTTGAATATCTACATGCTTGGATTATATGAACAAACCAATGAGCAAACAAATAACTAAAAAAGAGGGAAGGACCATCTTGTGAAGTAGCCGCTGTAATTAATAGAGCTGAAGTGATACACATAACTAAGGTCCTAGGATGGCGGATACTTTTTGCTGCATATTATGGTATAGTTCCTTAGAACTAAACCACGCGTGGTATACTAAATCTTGAAGGAGGCATGATTAAAGTGATTATACGCATTTTGAGTTGCAATAATCAGTTTATACAAACACCCTTTTATAAATCAGCTAAGTTTCATTCCCATCACTTCTCTCTATGGTGTATGTATTAGCTTACTAAGTTTTGAAACTCCAACAAAGCTGACTTAGTTGGACTCATAAGGCTTATCGCTTTTTAGTTTATGAGCATAAAATAGAAATTTAGCAAAGCCAAACCACTTTTGGCATAACTTATATATGACATAACCTAAAAAGTTAAAGGGTATGTTTTACACACCTTACAGGGGCTTTTCACCAGCTAACTTTTTTAAAAATTTATCACCACTGGCAGTTGAAGTTGCTGTCATTCTTGCTACATTTTGTACTTCCTCTTTACTAACTTTCCTCGACGCAGTTTGAGTCCGAATTACAGGTAATGATGTTGTGGCAAGCTGAACATGACTGTGGTACAGAAAAAGAAGATTAAGGCCCATGATCGGCTATTGAGATAGTCTGATAAGTATGAAGCATGCCAAATGAGCAAATATTAATCATAGTTAACTTGTGACATGAGTTATGGAAAAATGGTAAGACCTTGGTAAAGCACCAACCTTGAATGGAGAAGAGTATGTGAGATGAGTTATGCTACTCATTTTCCCCAGCGATTAAACGACATGTATGTGTCTGTCACTTGTTCTAGAAAGCTGGTTCTTCTAGATTAACCCCTGGAAAGTAAAATAGACGACTTGAGATGACTACTACTATCTCATCTTACTCGAAATATAATTTCATACTCGAAATATAAATTTCATACTCAAGCATATAAATTTCATACTCAACATAATTTTTGAATCAAATTTCATACTCAACATAAAATTTGATCAAATTTCATACTCAACATATATTTTGAATCAAGACTTCGACTTATAAACCTGCATGTTACTACCTGTAAATCTAAAATGCTTTCAAGAATTCTTATTAGTGCTTCAAAGTCTTGCACCAAATAGACACCTGATAAAGTAATCATATTAAAAATAGATGTATATACTATGTTAATTAACATTGAATTTCAACAATAAATGCAGACTCAAAGATTAGTCAAACATGATTCAAGATTAGATAGCATACCTCCTTGGATATCTGATTCAGAATTTCAATAGCGAGTCTCAAACTTGGATCTCGTCGATCTCCAGCATTTCTTAAGCATGTCAATAGGTTTTCGCGAAGTGTTCTTTGAAATAGTCACAACGTTCTTCACCTTCGAATTAAGCCAATAACTGCTTGTAGTGAGCAATGTGCAAGAGTAAGATCTGTTTATTATAATGTGTTTCAAAAGTTCCACATGGCTCCTTGTAGAAGCAGGCTGTTACTGTGGAAATGAGCATCCAGCAGGACTGGATAATATAGTTGATACAAATGCAGGCTTCTGCTCAAACAAAGAAGTGCCTGAAATTTTAAATAAAGAAGATGAGACATATATAATGAAGATACTAAAGGATAAAAGAGTAAAGAAGAAAAAAGAATGCAAAATCTATAAATGAAATTTAAAAGACTGTAATCGAAGTTTATAGTATATATAGTATGAGAATATTACAATCAGAAACATATAGTTTATGAAACTGACATGATCGCAATGCGTAATAATTATCTAAAACCAAGCACTTGCTTTGAATATATGCGGCTACTTCCAAAACTTCCAACAGATGTGTGCTGAAATACAATGATACAGAATTACAGATAGATGAATAAGTGGAATTACCATTCTTATCAATTAAAAATTTTTAAAGCATATGAAGCACTTTTTTATAGACTGATAGTGCAATAAGTGTAGTTACCATTATTATCGCAACACAGAACCATCAATTATTTTCTGTTTTCGACTCTTGATATGGTTGTATGTTGTCCAATTCAATCTATTTAACTCCCCTTTTCAACCATTGAGCCTGCAATTCAACATAAAAGAATAGCATGAATCATAAAAAGCAGTTATCTACTAAAAATGCAACATAAATAAGAGCACGTGTGGAATACCTATAATGAATCAAACGCCTTGCCCAACAATATGAAAGTATCGGCAAGACCGTGGACCCTAATACTGATAAGCTATATCTCACAATATAAACTATTATCATGTTTAATGCTATTTTTTAACACCTTGTTGGTTTGCATTGCTTACTTGAGAAAGTGGTCAAAATATTGAAACCGTAACTTTACTTTTCCAATTCCTATCTAAAGTTGAGGCACAGAAACCACAATAACAGCTAATTTGAATTTCGATGATGAAATCAGTCAATTACCTGTACTGGTTTAGCATCAATAAATTCATCTTTATTCCTGCAACCTTCTTCTTGTTACATTATCATGTAACATGTTAAGTGGATCAGAATGTAAACCAATGTGTGCAGCCTTGTATATAAAAATCTTTTTATAAAAAAACTTATACCTTTATTTGGTCCTACTTGTTCACGTAACAAAAATCTAGAGCAGCACTTTGAATATCATTGGAAACTCCCAACTAAAACTCCTAATTTCACAATCACAAAATAAATAATCACTGACATGTAATCATAATTGAAATATGAAAAGCTAAAAAATAAAGACGGAATTGTTACTTATTAATCATAGAAGTTAGTTTTTCGGATCGAATAAAACTTCTTTTCTCATAAGTAGGGTTCTGAAATCGTTAGGGGTATAATTTGGGATAGCAATTTGATGACAAATAAAATCTACCGTGACTTCCTAGATAATCATAGAATGATGATGTTTAGTTTGCTTATTAATAATATTTTGTAGTCATACCTCAAAACCTTTGGCTTGGTTCACTGGTTGAGGCGTTTGCCTTTAGACGAATAGACCAGAGTACGAATCTGGCTTATGACAAAATTTTTTGACATTAAATGTGGACGTGTATCCTGTTAACTAACCATTTTAAAAAATTAAATAATAATAAAACTTAAAAAAAATGATGACATGGATTTATTGAATGCTTATGTGGCATTTCCCTCCTGTGAGATATATATATATATGTTAGCCTCAAAATATTGAGTCAAACAAGAATGTTCGGTCATACGTTTCTATTCTAATATTTATTAGAACGTTGTAATAAGTAGTTATTTAGTCGTGATTCACGGGCTTGGATTTAAACTAATTAAAGTCCAAAAGACAAGCCCGGCCCAATATATAGTCCATTAAAGCCCGCATGTGGGTGGACTATATATACTACCCTCCTAGCATGTTAGGAGGGTGGATGGTTATTTGTAACTTCTTTTCTTAATCTAATCTCACCAAGTTAATCATCTCTCACTACTTTCTCTCTCTAGGAATTTATCTCTTCTTTATCTATTTTCTTTCTTTCTTCATTGCTTAATCATCACAAATATATGGGACAACATTTCTTTATCTATTCCGACTGGACAACAATATTCAGATTAGCTCATTCCGATTGGTGCATTCCGATAACATTCCGATTGGTTATTCCGATTAGGGGACATTCCGATGATGTGTTTTGCTAATTTTTGTTTGAGTATTTTTTAGACTTAGCCACTATCTAGACTAGTTTCAGAATATCGTTTCCACGAAGATCAAAAAAAAAATAAAAAAAAATAAAAAAAAATAAGAGTTTTTTGGCGGGAAAACCCAAGTAAAATTTATTTTTTCCTAGACCATTTTTAGGCCATTTAATCTTCAATTTCAAATTTTGGCGATGCGGAAAATTTTTCGACCAAAAATTCAAATTTTCGGACCAAAATTCAAATTTTTAGGCCATTTTTAGGTTTTATTTTTCGTAAAAATTTTCATTTTTCAAATTTTTTCCCTACTAGTTATTGGCTATTTCTAACTCGTTTTCAAAATTTGGTTATTAAAAAATTTTCGGTTTACCGTTTTAGTCGGACTGAGGAATTTATTGTCGGACTGAGGAAAAATTTCAAATTTTCGAAATTTCAACAACAACTCAATCACAACAAATCTACTTAAGATCCAAAGTCAATTCATCAACTATGTCACCCATTATGGATTCCGTAACACAAGATGTGCATGCACTCAAATCCAAGATGTCGGTTGCAAAAGAACGATGCATGACACACTTTAGATCACTCCAGTCACACCTTCAAGTTCTTTCAAATGACGATTTAAAAGGCACTCGCGTCGAACTTGGATTCAAACGGGTATTCATGTCACTCACTGGACAAGATGTTGAGACATTCACAAGCACAATGCTACTCAATTTAGATCACATTGAACAACAACTTGCCAATGATGAATTTCAAGAGGTTGAATCCATAGATGCGGTTTTGGTTCTCGAGAATCAGTTTCAGCAATTCTTTGATACACAGGTCTCTGTACACTATGATCGAGAATTCATCAACAAATACTTCTTTGAATATACTCGGTTAGAAGTTCAAGAATTCAAGGAGACATTTCTTCAACACATGAGTGCTATAAGGAAGTCTATTGTTGAAAGAACAAGTCATAAACTAAAAGTTGAAAGAAGGGTGAATAAAAGATTAATGCAGCAGAACGAGAGCAATGTAGATGATGGTCAAACATTGGATGCTTGTTCGATTGGCATAGAAAGTAGCGGGACAGAATCAGAAAAGCAGCATACCAGCAACAACTCATGGAATGATCAAGCAACCGATGATGCAGATATCAGACCCATATATGATGAGGAGCCAATGGCTGAGGTACAATTAAATGCTGTGTATGATGATCATCAATATATTGATTCTAAGATTCATGAGCTTGAAACTATGTTAGCTCAAAAGACAAAAGATTTTGAGGATGCCAAACTCGAGTTTTTAAAGAAAAATGACAAATTTGAATCTTATTTTGAAAAACTTGAAAAAGCAAACGTTGTTCTTGAACAAAAACTGGATCGTAAGATTCAAGATTCTAATGCGGAAAAAGAACATTTTATGAAACAAATAAATTTGTTAGAATCAAAGTTGGCTTCTCAAAATCCAAGTCCTCCGCCTGCTTCAGTAAGTGGAATATCTGTGCAACCTATCGACACTGTAGATAGTAATGACGCAAATGCTGATAACGACATATCTGATAATATAAACATTAAGTTAGAACAACGTGTCGCTCAATTACTTCTACAAAATGAGCAATTGAAAGCTCAGATTCAGGAAAAGGTTTTTGCATTAACAGCAGTGAAAAATGAATTAAGGAAGCTAAAAGGAAATAGTGTGGATACTAAGTTAGCAAATCAGTCTATCTTGGGGAAACCTCCTACTCAACCATTCAGAAACCGCTCAGTTGCTAGACAACCGAATGCGTTTAAATCTGAACGACCCAAAACATCGAACTCGAGGTTTGCATCCCAAGTTGACATGCGTAGGAATTTGCCAAACACTGTCACTCCACAATCTAGCTACTCCTTAAGATATTCTGCCTATGTAAAACCCAATCACATGAATGATTCAAGCAACTCTAGCAATAGCCACAAGAACATGCCTAGGCGAAGTTCAAATGACACGGGTCATAAAAGCTATCTAGAGGATGCTAAGATAAAGACACAAGAAAGAGATAGGACCCAACCGAAACCTAGGAGCGCTAATCACACACCTAGGAATTCTAGACCCTTCTATGATGTGCCCAAATCAGCCTATCCTAGGAACACTAGATCCTTCTCAGATGCTAAGCACTTTGTTTGCACGAAATGTAACAAATGTGTGTTTAATGCCATTCATGATGATTGCATCACTAAAGTCCTGAACAAGGTGAACCAAACAGCTAGAGCATCTCAAAGATGGAACCCAATAGGAAATAGTTTTTCTCCAACTAAGTCTTCCTCGGTGCATGAGAAAGCTAAGTTTTCTAGACCCTGTCTTAAGTGGAGACAAACAGGTAGAATCTTCAAAACAACTGGTCTTAAATGGGTTCCTACTGGAAAAATATTTCCCTCTAGCACGACAAAGGTTCACTGTGAACCCCCACATGGTTCTCACAAAGATATAACTAACAAATATGCAAGCATACAAACTACTGATGAAAGTGCAGGTAATCAAGTAAAGGTTCAACAAGAGCATAAAGGTTTTCCTTATTCATACCGTTCAACAAAAGACACTCTCAGAGTTTGGTTGCTGAAGAAACAAATATCAGAGAAATATGTGTCTCAGGGGTTTCACAAGTAAGCAACACAATGGCACTTGAACAAAGCAGTTTAAGTCCCGATCCACAACGACAAACGACTTCCGTTCAAAACCGCACGGAACTCGGAACTCAAGACCACAGCAATGAACCGTCAAGTTCAACGCTGGTTCCAGAAAATGTTCCTAGAGCTGATATGACAGTCGACACGACCATTGAAGAGTTGGAAATGTTATATGGACCAATGTATGATGAATATTTCACGGGGGAGAAACAAGTTGTATCGAAGTCTTCCGCTGTCACTCATGATAAGAATGATGAAACCGATCATCGTCAACAACAAGATACAACTTCATCTACTTCAACACGGGTTGCGGCAGATTTACCTCCTCAGAATATTACTTCAACAATCGATCCTACAACATCCACAACTACTGTCATTGCTCCAGAGAACACAAATCAAGCAGACAATGCATTATCTGACGAAGACGAATTCATCAACCCATTCGGTACACCGGTACACGAAACTGGAGAGTCTTCTACTCGCCATGTTGATCCGTCAAATATGCACACGTTCTACCAACGACATCCTTCAACACATCATTGGACCCGAGATCATCCTTTGGTTCATGTCATTGGAAACCCTTCATAGCCCGTTCGCACAAGACGACAACTTAACACCGATGCCGATGTTTGTATGTTCGCACTCGCCGTGAGTTCAGCTGAACCGGAAAACATCAAAGAAGCATTAGCTGATCATGCTTGGATTGAATCGATGACGGATGAACTTCAACAATTTGAAAGACTTAAAGTCTGGGAACTTGTTGACAGACCATACGATGTAACACCATTAAATCTTCGATGGATCTGGAAAAACAAGATGGATGAAGAAAACACGATCATCAAGAATAAATCTAGGCTTGTGGCTAAAGGGTATGGACAGAAAGAGGGTATTGATTTCGAAGAATCATTTGCACCAGTAGCTCGAATGGAAGCAGTCAGGATTTTTCTTGCTTATGCTGCACATAAGGGATTCATTGTCTATCAAATGGACGTAAAGACGGCGTTTCTTAACGGTCCTTTGAAGGAAGAAGTATATGTCACGCAGCCGGAAGGATTCGTCAATCCTCATTACCCTGACAAGGTGTATCGTCTCCACAAAGCACTATATGGACTCAAGCAAGCTCCAAGGGCGTGGTACGACGAGCTCTCAAAATTTCTGGTCTCCAAAGGTTTCTCAAAAGGTTCAATTGATCTAACTTTGTTCACTTATAAATATGGGGATGACATTCTGCTTGTGCAAATTTATGTTGATGACATTATTTTCGGGTCTACAAACCCAAAACTTTCAAAATGGTTTGAAAAAGTAATGCACAGCAGATTTGAAATGTCTATGATGGGCGAACTAAAATTCTTTCTAGGAATTCAAGTTCACCAATCCCCAAGTGGTATCTTTATTAACCAAGCTAAGTATTGTCAAGAGATAATCACAAAGCATGGTATGACATCATGTGACCCCGTTAGGACACCGTTATCAACCACATCCCTAGATGCTGATTTGGAGGGATTACCCATAGATCAAACGAGATATCGTTCCATGATCGGGTCCCTCATGTACTTGACAGCAAGCAGACCTGATATTCATCATGCTACGTGTTATTGTGCACGATATCAAGCACGACCCACTGAAAAGCACCTCAAGGAGGTTAAACGGATCTTTCGGTACCTTAAGAATACCATTCACATGGGACTCTGGTATCCGAGGGAAACCGGTTTCTTTCTAACGGCCTATTCAGATTCTGATCATGCAGGGTGTCTTGATACACGTAAAAGTACTTCTGGTAGTGCACAATTTCTAGGTCAAGACAAGCTTGTGGGATGGTCTTCCAAGAAGCAGGATTGCACGTCACTTTCATCAGCCGAAGCGGAGTATGTGTCTCTATCTGCGTGTTGTGCTCAAGTTCTTTGGATGAGAACACAACTCACGGATTATGGCTTCCACTTTGATAAAGTACCTATGTACTGTGACTCAAAGTCTGCCATAGCCATCTCCTGCAATCCGGTACAGCATTCCCGCACGAAGCACATTGATGTCCGATATCACTTCATAAAGGAACAAGTTGAAAGAGGTATTGTTGAACTATACTTTGTTGGAACGGATTACCAATTAGCTGACTTGTTTACAAAAGCTCTTTCGAAAGAGAGGTTTGCGTATCTAGTTAGGCAAATTGGTATGAGATGTTTGACTCCAGCAGAACTGGAGGTTCTGGCAAAGAAGCCTGCTTGATTCATTTATCAAACATCTACCTGTAAATATTAATCAAAAAGCAAAATACAAAATTAAAAAATCTTCGATAATCCAAAAATATTCTTCTCGACATGTCTTTCAGTATCGATAATATGGACGTACCTAGAAATGTCGCTCAATAACGACACGGGTGTGTACATAAAGCTCGAATGAAAGTTGTAAATATTTTTCAAAACATGTCATTTCTATCTTTTCAAAAGGAAATTGTCTATTTTGGACAATATTTCCAACAACGGGTAGAGCAATCTATCTTGGGTTGAGCTTGTCACAAAACATTCAACGTTTTGAGCTCAACACAATGGCTTGTAATCACTTTCAGATTGCAACCCGGATCTAAATTCACGGGGGAGTGTACGCTTTTGTACTCTTACCCTTAGCAAAAGAAGTTAAATCTTCTTACACTTGAGTGGATTCGTCAAGACATTCAAAGTCTATGAACTCAAGTTTATGCTTTAGAAAAACCTTTTCGTCAAAAAGAATTGATTTTTCAAAAAGCGTTGAACACAATTTTTTTTTCAAGAATTTCTCAATGATATTCAAAATCTTTCAAAAATTGTGTGTTCAACAACTCCTATCCTCAAAAGTTTAATGTGGATCAAATCCTCGTAATGACAATTCCATTGGATCAATTTTTGAGGGGGAGCAATTCAACTTCATGCAAAAGATTAACACATCTTTCTCCCGAAGATTTTCAAGACTATTTTTCAAAATATATTTTAATCAAATTTGGTATCTCTAATATCAAAAGATTTTATATATTAGAGATAGGGGGAGAAAATGTGATTAAAATGTGATCTATAAGACTCAAGCACTTTAACTCTTACCCACATGTGCGAAACACTTTCGATTATCGATGCACATGTGAAGGGGGAGCATTTCTGAAACGACAAAACTAGCAAGGTGTTAAATGTTTTTTCAAACACTTTGTTAGAATTTAAAGTGGTTTTCATGGTTACGATCAAATACCCACAACATCTTTAATTCACGACGTTATTGGTGTCAAAAGGGTGGTTAGGTTTAAGTCCTATGATCCAACCAGAACCGGAGGGATCTTCCCAGGGACAATCCAATAGATTATTAGAAGTCCTTAGGAAAGATGGAGTAGAATGTGAACGTAGCTGAATGCCGACTAAGTACTGATGATAGCACTGGAACAATCACAACAAGGTGCTATTAATGATGTCTTGGTAAGCATTGAAGGGGTTGAAGAATGAAAAAGAAATGTAAGGATAAAGGGTCTAAAGAAAGAAGCCCTCCATACAACTTAGGCAGAAACCGGGTCAACCCATCATGAAGACAAACTCATCATGGACCCAGTGATGTGAAGCACAACCCTTTCCTAGCTACTCAGGCTTCTCTCAAAAGAAGTTTGTTTTATTGTCACGGAGATCAACACGACTTCTATTGACTTTCTCACTCCGAGATAGTTGATATTGAATAGGTGGCATCTGCTCCAGCCTCCGACCACTAAAAGTGCACAAATCGAGTCTAGAGCCAAGAGATCAATCAAATCTCGTTAGGACACACGGATGAAGATCAAAAGAGTCCTACGCTATATCCTTGCGATATTGCTAGAACACTCAGAGTGATACTACCTAGTATTCACAATGATGAGTGGAAATCCTTCCAGTGTTAACATCAAACAGCACTGCGGTAGGTCATATGCAAGATTCTTTATGAATTGAACATATGTAAAACTGAAAAGCAACAGTGGTTTGATTCTGAATTGATTCAAACTCGTTTCAGGTTTCTACGCAATATCTTTATGGTCTTGCCAGAACATTCAGAGTGATATTCATTAATATTCACAGTGACGAATGGAAATCCTTCTAGCGTCAACATCAAACAGCGCTACGGTAGGTGACTTGTGAGATTCTTATGAATCAAACTTGTGTCAACTGGAAAGCAACAATGGTAAGATTCTTAATGAATCAAACTTGTTCCAGGAATTTGAATTGACGACTTTAATCAAGCGGATATCTATCCAATTGATTCACTCTTTATGTTCGCAGTCTTGCTTTGAGACGGTCGAATAAAGAGAACGGCTAGTACTGCCGCGAAACCCTGTCAAGGAGATTCTTAATTGAATCTACCTGATCACAGGTACGATATTTAATATCGTATAACGGTCTTCACCGACCGGAGGTAAAACGCTACCGATTTAGGACGAATGTCAAAGCCATTCAGTCCGTGTCTATGTTTTGTCTCGAGAAGGTGGCGTCACGGTGTACTCAGCAAAGTCAAAGATTCACAACTACATATTCATGCCCAAAGACTTATCCAACAATTGATAGTGTGAGCATGTGGATAAAGACACAAGATCACAAGATGGCAAAGACAAGTCAAGAATGATTTGAAGATCTCAAGACTTAAAGACAAAGTCGAAAGACAACGACAAAGGCTCAAAGATCACAGCATGAAGGAACAAAACTACTGTTACACGTTCAAGACTCATTTATGACGAAATTCATAAATCTCCATTGGAATCCAAATATCAAAGAGGAATGACCTCACATTGGGGGAGATTGTTAGCCTCAAAATATTGAGTCAAACAAGAATGTTCGGTCATAGGTTTCTATTGTAATATTTATTAGAACGTTGTAATAAGTAGTTATTTAGTCGTGATTCACGGGCTTGGATTTAAACTAATTAAAGTCCAAAAGACAAGCCCGGCCCAATATATAGTCCATTAAAGCCCGCATGTGGGTGGACTATATATACTACCCTCCTAGCATGTTAGGAGGGTGGATGGTCATTTGTAACTTCTTTTCTTAATCTAATCTCACCAAGTTAATCATCTCTCTCTCTACTTTCTCTCACTACTTTCTCTCTCTAGGAATTTATCTCTTCTTTATCTATTTTCTTTCTTTCTTCATTGTTTAATCATCACAAATATATGGGACAACAATATATATATATAATAATTAAATAATAATAAAACTTAAAAAAAATGATGACATGGATTTATTGAATGCTTATGTGGCATTTCCCTCCTGTTATATATAATATAAAGATATATATATATATATATATATATATATATATATATATATATATATATATATATATATATATATATACTAGTTGCAAAACCCGTCCGATGGACGGGTATGACGTCTGATTGGCCTTTAACTTTTTTATATTTGGTAAATGTTTTTTTGTGAATACCGTTTATGAAAGCTTAACTAAAGGTATACCAATTAGTTTATAGTTTTATTTATTGAATGCACTAACAAAAATAAATTTCAAATGTATTATCATTTACATTTATTTGTATGATTTTTTCTAAAAATAATATAAATTTGATCTCGTCCACAAAGATGTAAGGTTGAGCATCGTTTTAAAGCCGATCCGAATCGAATAAACTTGAACTGAACTGTGAACTGAATTTGAGGGAAACACGAACCGAAAATCAAACCGAACTAAACATAGTAAGATTGAAACCGAATTAAAACCGAAATAAACCAAACCGAATATATATTGCTGGTGTATTGTTCATGTTTTTAACCAGAAACCCAACCGAAACAAGCAAAACCAACATAAATATAGAAAACCTGAATTTTTTTAATTAGTTTGATTTATATTGATTCATTTTTTTACACATTAACATTTAATTGTTTGCAAAAAAAATATTAAATGTGTATTAGTCGTCGCATTACGCGAGTACGATGCTAATATTATGTAAAATAATTTTTATAATCTTAACTATATTGTAACATTTAAAGGACAATAGGTCAATTGGTTATTTAAAAGCCTGAACCTAACTTCAATAATTTATTCTATTTTATTATACATTAATGATACTTGATAAACTATTTTGACGTTGTCTATATTCGGTATAAGTATAGTGAATAAATTATTTTAAATATTATACTGATTTGTAGGGGTGTTATTGGGTTCGGGTTGTATTGGGCTTGGTTATCGGGTTAATTTGGATTGTCATAACTTTTATAAAAAGAAAAGATTTTAAGCAATTTTACTTGCGTATGATTTGATGAAAGATACAATACCGAAATTTGGCTAAGCACGCTTGATGGAAGGACATGACTTATAATTATTGTTTTCATTATTTTTACCAATAATCAAGTCTTGAATCAACGGGTGGAATACATCGCATCAACCTTAGAGCATTAGCCCTCCTTACTTAGCATCACATGCGATTTTGGTCGAGAGAAGGAAAAAGAACACCGAGTGGGATCAAAGAAACTTAAACTAAATATTGATGTTAAAAATTATATATTTTAGAAAGATCTTTTTAAGTATATTAGGCTATTAACAATGTTTGTCGAATCTTTTGCGTTTATTATATATATGATAAGTATATCTTATGGTTTTTAAAGTAACCGTACAATTTGTATTAATTTTATTAAGGTCTGTATACCACAAAAAATTAAAAAGACTTGTACATTAAGTAATATAACAATTAGAAGTTGTACTTTTTAAACCTTGTTGTAAATTATAATCTTTATTTTTTGTGAAAGTTTTTTGAAGAAAAACTTGTACGTGAAAGGTGTGTTTTTTTAACTTAAAATAGTTGAAAGTGTATACAAATGTAGAAAAAAAATTATTCCATAAACTGAGTATTGCCATATTATATTTACCATATTTTTTATCTGAGTGAAACATCATAGGTTAATAGCAATTATAGAAATACATAAGTAATATGAAATAAAAAAACAAAGTAGAAATGGTGGTTTGGGAACAACGCAAGCTACAAAAGCATTATCCATGACATACACATTATTTTTTAAACGGTTTGCACTAAAAAAATAGTTAAAGTTATATAATCATTGTTGTTACATCGTCCATCAATCCATCATGCACATAATAGATTTAAGTTTGATGATATAAATGAAGGGTAACATTTAAATGACACCTAATTGTGGGTAAAAAATATTACCTACGCTGTGTGTTTCGAAGATAAACATAGTCTCAGTCTCCAACTCTCCATTATTGTTAGAGATTATAGCTTGCGTAAAGTGGAGGTAAACTTGGGAACCATAGCACATCGAGCACATCATACCAATCTGTTAATGGATGAAAGTACATTTAAATCAAACTTAAATATGTGTCTGTGTGTGATCGTTACAGAAGAAAGAACACATGCATGGATTGATCAAGATCAATTTTTATGCAATTATGGAGTATTCTCAAAAAAGCATTATAAGATATAAAAATCGTAATGTATTAACGTTTCTATAACAATTTTGGAACTAAATTACTTACCTCATAAAAGGTGGTGGTACTTAAGGGAAAATACCTTTCGGCCGCTCTCACTGGAAAAAAGAAACTGTAGCACGCCTTTCCTCCTACAAAATCTCAATTCTCGCCAAAGTGCCTATCTGATGATCGATCAATCATATGTATCTATTTTCTGGTAATAGTGGGTTGTGTCAACTTTTACTCTTTTAATGACTCTTATAACTCAGCACCGAGAACTTCCCTCGCTATTGTTGTCCTTTAACATGGAGCCATAGGTGGAGTGAGATAACTTAGCGAACTCATAAACTCTAACTTCTAGTATAGTTATATTTGTCAAATTTAAGTATACAATTTGAAGAGATATTGATTGTTTTAGTTTTGCAACTCCATGTCGTGAAAATATGGTTAAGGATATCCATATCCTTGTAGAAAATCCTCGATGGCATCACATGGCAACAATTAGGAGCACAACCCTTATGTCGCCATCAAATTTAAGATCTAGCTTCATTAAATTAGCATATCTTATTTAAGCTCTAGCTTCATCAAATTACATAGAATAAACTTACCCAAACACCCTTACTAACACTAAAATTTGATCAAAAGGTTATTTTTTGTGTGCATTAGATCAGATAAATTGGAAGATGCAGTTAATGCTTCTCTCCCATTGTTCACTTTATCTGTTTCTCCCTTAAACTTGAACTCGTGTTGCTTAAAGGCGGTTTCAAGGTCTATGTTTTATCCACGCACATTTGACACACCAATGTTCAAGTTAGAAATGTTTAATTTTTCAACACTATCCACTCTAGGAAAACCTGTTGAGACTCTTCGCTGTACAGAAAGACTGGAGCAAGGGATGACATCTATTTTTGGGCTATGCATATGCGGCTATGGTAAACATAATTATATTTCTTCATAACTGGTAATATGATGCTTATTTTAAATGTAGGTAACCTACAACTAACGACTAACACTAAAAATCTACAACGTGATGAGTGGTGCTTTTATATTTACTAAGAAAACACAACTTTATAAAGAGTTTATTTCAAAAAATGATTATGCACCTGACTTTCCTGTCTCGAATAGAAACATGCTCCAGCTGAGTCACCTTTCCATCCTGCACATAAACCACAACTTCTCACAAGTCTCTATAAGGTCTGCATCTATGCCAAGTGACATACACACGGGTTATCATGATAGTTGATTAAACAAGACAGGTAAAAAAGGAAGAGACCATCATAAAATGGATTATTATGTAGCATTTACCTCAGTTGTCCTAATGGGTCTGAAGTTGCTTCCTTGCATCCTCCACAAGCTCCTTCCACTTCTCGGATAATAAATAAAGTTCATACTACAAACAGACAATAATAACCCATAAAGTTTCAAACTTGATTAAAATAGCATATATAAACAAAAAGCACTCAAATTTATAGCCCACCTTATCACCTAGTATTTATAGGAGGGTGCTGAAAAATAGACATATGAGCAGACTTTGCTAACAATTCAGTCATCGTACCACCCTTTGCACCCCCTGCATTCATTATAGGTGCAAGACGAACTAACTGACCCTATCACTAATTCTCTTCATCCTTGTATGCTAAGTTTATCCAAAACCATATATAAGTTAGTCAAGAAAATGGGGCGAACTTGTTATTTTCAGTGTTGAAAGTGATATATCCAGACAAATGATGCTCCTATCACTTATAAATTACATTCTGAAAGTTGCGGCATCCTTGGATTACGCCATTTTGATAACGGTTATGATGACGAATATGAATTGCATCAGTCGTGGATCCCTGGTTCGGGTGACAATTACCAGAAAGGTGGGAACGAAACTGGTTCATCATCTAGCCGATCAAATAGAAGTACACAAAATAAAGTAAATGTATAAGAAAATAGGGCTTGCAAATATTGTAAAAATGAAGTTCTTTTGTAAAATAAAGTTCAAGTTATGTTGTCACATACCTGGTATTTAAGTATGCGAATGATTTACTCTATATGATCTGATGAAGTCTTCCACGCGTCACTCTGAACATGGTACCCTAAGAGGATCAAAATAAATCCTACATTGTCAAATGCAACAGGCTTTATGAAAAAAATTAACACACACCGGTGATCTTTGAGGTTTTGTTACAGCATTCAGAGTTTATTATGTGCCTGCATTTCATGACAGTAGTATCCTTAAATAAGTCAAATAGCTACTGTAAATGTAAAGACAGTACGTGGTTTAATATATCATAAATCGAACATTTCGCATAGAGAACTTCTTACTTGCGCATATATCAGTCCTTTTAAGCAAAAAATTTGTAAATAATAGATACAACTTGGAATAAGGAGAAGTAAATGACAAAACTAACCTTGTGTAACACCTTTGTTTGAGCTGGTATGATATACTAAAAAATCGCTTTACATAGGACTCATTCCGACCTTAAGACTTTTTTTTGTCAATGGCTAATTTAGCTGAACGAAGTACCTCAGGAATAGGTACAGCAGTACAGGTCAAACAAAAAGTTATTTGCTAGAACAACATATTTAGCTTAATTTAACCTTATCCGAGATGAATTTGTACCTGAAACTGCAGCTTTCCTAACTTCATGAAATTAAAATTTAAGTGGTATTAATATATGAGCAACATATTTTATACTTGGAAAGTGCACAAATCAGTTTCTCTAGTACTAAAGAGGACCCATTTCAACCCAAACACGATTTCATCCGTTTTCTGATTTGCCCATATTGCGCTGATTGAGAGTTGTGGCTTTTTGAAAGAAAAAATTGTAACTTTTTTGGTTAAAATAGCGAAAAAAGCAACCGAACAAACATATCTTGTACCCTAACTCTGGTAATGCGATGTTATATCCTAATGATAATAAAAAACAACAATGTGGATGGAACTGGATCAAGTGTTGGATGGAATCATTACCCTACCACACACGGCCCATTGGGTTCAATGACGGGTCTCAATTGACCCCACCCACGAACGATGATGTGTCTGTTAAAACATCTCAAAATGGATCTAGCAACACCCGTTAGCACAGAAAATGCCACCACAGGTCGGATTAGTAAGAAGACATTGGACTCAGCACAACACTCTCGGTCACAATGCTAGTGCACTTCTGACCATGTCACAAGCTACACGACCCAACCCAATCAGCAAAAGCCAAGGTCCGGGACTCTGGGCTCAAAACTCAGGTAAGAAAAAAGGCCAACGAATGAAGAAAGGGGTATTGTCTTTTGACACGTCAAGTTCTTTGGAAATGCATACCACTACATGTCGGATTAGTAGAGGGACGTTTGACTAAGCACAACACTCTTGGTTACAATGGTAGTGCACTTCTGAATTCTGACCAGGTCACAAGCTACACGACGCAACCCAATCAGCAAAAGCCAATGTCCAGGACTCTGCTCAATATGTTCTTTTCCTCTCATGATACTATGTATTTGTTTAAAGTACTATTATCGCGTCTTGCCAAACACTACAGTGGTCCGTAATCAAGCAACACAAACAGAATTTTTCCTTAAAAAAATATTGCTTACCTGCTCATTATGCTAAGCTAGCTTTTCATTCATATTTTCATTTGTTGTCAAGCGATTGGAGTCCTTATGGAGTATGCATCTTCATTCTTAACCTCCATGTGTTGCTTGTTCTTTGCTTTCAGATGTGGCGCTTCATTCAATATCCCGAAGATACCACCCGCAACATCATTAAGATACCTAAAACCAAAATTAATAGTAAATTATCACCTGTGTCAGCTTAATGAAAAGCTGCTTTTAAGATTAGGTGTAGTCTTTCGTGGTTAAAATAGTAGAAGTGGCAATATGGGCGGTCGGTAAAGTGGTAAAAATGAGTTTTAGGTCACCGGTGGAGCTTGGTTGGCCATTAAACAATTCTATGAATACTAAAGAGTTATTGTGATTACAAAACAATTTTTTTACAATAACAATCAAAATCTTCTTATAACAAAAACCAAAGTGACGGTATGCATTAAAATACACTTTAATCGACATTCGAGCTTTTCCCCTAATAGCTAAAGTTTTTGCTCTGATTCATTTAAGATATGACATACATAGCCAAAACATACATTTACAGGTCAAACGAACTGGAATAGCCGCCTCTAGAAAATAATAATCCACAATAATTTGGTATCAAAATTTTCAATATTACGGAAAGTGCATTGTAGAAGACGGAAATTTCGCTACCTAATTTTTGATGGAAGAATGCCTCATCCTTAGTAGTAGAAAATGTTGCCTCGTTGCTCATAATTTCCCGTGATCTAGCTTGAGGTGCATTGATTCCTCTAAGTCCAAGACCCACTGATATAAGTGTAGAACACGCATAATGTTACCATATCTTTCCCACACAGTGAATACAACTACATCAAAGAAACAAACTAAGATAAACACAATGATTGAAAGACCTCGAATTAATAATATAAACACGATGATGGACCCGTTGGCACCGGAGATCCGGATCATAAGACACCCAATAGAACAATGCACCATTATGGGTAAGATTCATGCTATGTATCATCCTGCAACAATTGAACAACATGAATCCGTTCCGAGTTGTAAAACTATAAAGGAGTGCTTCCACTTTTTCTTTATAAATAAAAGATATGTCCTAAAGATAATATTAATTGTCCTAGTAATCATGAGAGTGACATCAATATTGAGACCAGGCCTCACCACTAAATCGCTTAACCATCACCATTATGAACCACACAAAACACATTATTAGCATCATCACACTTCCCATTATCAAGTGCAATAGTATGTTCATTAATATATCATAAGTTCTAGCTTAGTCCATAATAAAAGATTGCTGATAACAGTTACAATGAGCAATCTTAAACAACCATTACATGATCTGTAATCTGTACAATTACGAAACAAAAATATACAAAAAAGAATTCTAAAAAATAAAACACACTTTCATTATTAAAAGATCATATTTGTCAAACTTGAGAATAAGATGAAAACCTTTTTTTCCTGTGGCTTTAGGTTATATATTAGATCCACCTATTAACAAAACAATGATCAGAAATCAACAATACATAAATCAAAATAATAAAATTTACCTTCAAAATAAAAGAAAAAAGCGACTCATCAGGGTTTATGAGAAGTATGTGTGGGGCTTTTTGTATGTGTTTTTTTAGCTTCTGACGCTAACTATGGAGAATCATGTAAAATTATTAGCAAAATTAGTGTTTTTCAGCAAAATTAATCAATAATAGCAAAGAATAAAAAACAAAATCGATTGTACCTTAGATTTTTCATCGTTGATTGATGAAGAATTAGGGTTTTTGGTATTGCTTTGTTAGCAGAACCGATTGTATTGTTTTTTTTAGCAGCAGAGAAAAATATTAGGATTCGGAGAAAAAACATTTAAGCCCAAAATATTAAGCCCAAAATTTAAGCCCGACTGCTCACTGGGATTAGTGCCCTGATTGATGACGTGGCAAATCCCTCCTCTTATATATGTATTAAGATATATATATATATATATATATATATATATATATATATATATATATATATATATAAATTGAATCGTGAGTTATTTATTGAGCTGTTAGTTATTTTCTCGAACATAATCTTTCCTTTACACGGCTCTCTTTAAATTTGTGTTAACATGGATAAAACTTTTACTAAATATAAGTTTTTTCACAAAAAGCATGACATGCTATATGTTTTACCAAAATCATTTTAATCTCATTACCACTTTGGATCACTCCCTACTCTTTTTAAACATATCATTTTCTTATATCTTCTTCAACCTTAATATTTCTAAACCTCAAACACTTTCAATCACGTTATCCACAAGATCCTTCTCTTCCACCAAAAAGTCCTCTACCCACAAAAGCCTAAATATCAAGATTAAGATGTCCAAATTGGGGTCTTGCACTTATGCTACAAAACCTAAGAACGAGATGACTACATCTCCCATTCTCATTTCTTATTCACCCTCACCACCTCTTTGTAGAATGCAAGACTTATTCAACCTTTGGTACTAACCATTCCTATGATTCTACCCATCCCCCTTCATTTCAAGCAAAGATGAATGAGGTTTCATCCCCCTTTTCTCCAAGTCACTTCTTGGAAGAGAATCCTCAACCCCTCCAAAGCAACCCCTTTGAGGGTGACTTTGATGTACCTTCACCTATATCTCTTTTGAATAACTTTCATTCTGCTCCACCTAACACCCTTCTCATGGGTGTTCTGATGTTTCATCCCTTGAGTGACCTATACCTTTTCATCTTCTTGGATGCACATTGAACAAATTGTCCATGTTATCTTTACAACAACTATCCCATCCACTTCCTCAAAGTGGAAATGCATGCATTGATTTCATGGATGTAGCACATCCTAATGTCCTTATTTGCTCTTCCTCCTCTTCCTCCACCTATGGGATGAGGTGAAGATCTTTCTAAATGGATTTTAAAGATGTAAAAGCCTAAGAGATCATTCATCCTAATATTAAAATAGCTACCTTTTGTAGTTAGTTGTTTTTATTTCTTTATTTGTATTTTTCTTTTTAATACATGTTGTTTCATGTATTGTTTGTTAAATGGATTTAGTTCTCTTATTATGTGTGATTTCTTTCTCTTTTACACATATTAATCAACTTAATTCAAATTTTAAAATTGAACCTAAATCTAATGTCACCTCTAAAATTTGATCAAAATTAGATCAAAATGTTATATTAATATTTTTTCACCCTTTGTCAACATACTCTTCTTATAAGTATGTTGGTTTTTATGCAACCCTAGCATGCCCTAATGCTAATAAAGGTAAACATCCAAGATTTGTTAAAATTTTAAAACTCTCTTATCTTTTTTTAAAATTTATGAAAATCGTATTTGGACGCCCACTGTCCACGGTTCCTTAAATGAACTAGTGGCTCATTATTGATAATGATCGGTGGCCCTGTTTAACGAATCGTGACCAGTGGGTCCCATTGCTCGTTTTTGGTCTTTATTTCTCCTTGACCAGTCTTCCTAAAGATTCTTTATTTTCTTCTTTAAACCCACAATTTTTTTAAAATTTTGTTTCTTCTTGTATTTCTTGCCTTCTTTATTTCTTTAAATTCTCCTATATTGGGTAATTTCTTTCTCATCTCACCATGTCTTCCTCTTTAAACCTCAACCTAGACAATTCTTTGCCTCAAACCACTAAACCTTAAGCTTCTTCTTCTAAGCTTTCCAGAAAACCGAAAATTTTGGTCAAACCTATTTAGGTTAAAAAGAACAAGGAACTCAACGAGCCTTCTTCTCCCAAACACTTAAATACTTCCGGTTTATCCCCTATTGAGTATTGGAATGAGTCTTACTCTATCAATCCAATTACCAGAGAAAATGAAGATCTACCTCCACCTCCCAAACCTTTCAATACTCCTCAACTCAATGACCTCTCTTCTTACCCTAACCTCATAAAGTTTTTTGATGGTAACCTTCCTTTTTCTTCTCCAAAGTCACATTCTCCACCACCTCCTTCCCTTTCTAATGATGTACCTCCTCCTTCATTTGACTTTGTCATGCATCATGGAACCTATTTCACTTGTTGTAGGTTCAAACACATTAAACTTGCTCATATCTTTGACAAGCTGAATTTTCTTGAGTTTCTTCTTACTCGGCCTCCTCTTCGAGTATTTGTTCTCGTGAACAAATCTCCAGAAGACATCCCCTCCTCTTCTTCTACCGATTAAAACACAATGTGTGTTCTAATCTTTTGGGTCAACAATTAACTAAAGAAATCTTAGAGGAATAATTCTACTAGAATAGTTGTTAAGCTTAGGTTTATTTTCTTTATGTTCTAATATTCATATTTCTATATATGAATATCATATGTATTTTTATCATATTATTTATAATATGATATTTATGTGTGTTTGTTGTTGGTTTTGTTTCTTTAGGGTAAAAGTTATAAAATACCATCGTACTTATTAAGATGTGCCGACTTTAAACACTTACTAATTAATCTCGTGACTTTACCATTTTACTTTCAAATTCGTTCCGACTATACCAATATAAGGCTGAAATGACTATATTACCCTTTTAAATGACTAATATACCCTTTGTTTATTTCTCTTTCACATTGATTCCAGAACTCACAACAGAAAATATTTCCATAACTAAAAAACTTGTATAGGAAATGTATCCATACGGTGGGTTAGTGGATGCAATCATTACAAATAAGAAATCAAAACTTGGAAAACGATTTGGTTTGGTCCGGTTTATGAGGATCTCAAATGATATTTTGGTCAATCTTTATCAAATATATGGATTGGGAATTTTTATGTTTAGGATCCACTTTATAAACTAATGGGAACCACTTTAGATCTTTTCTAAAAAAATAAAAGAAACAAAACAAAAGAATGAACATATGTAGCAGTAGCAGATCAATCCATCAGAGATTGTTGCAGGAGTATATTAAAGGAAGATGAAGTTTACTTTTTTTTATAATAATATTTTGTATGTGGTTGGAAATGAACCACGTGAGCTAGAGAATGTATGTAGAATATAAGCTTGTCCGCACCAGAAGGTATTAAAACCATGAAATAAAAGGTTGCCACGATATTTCATCAGTATCATGAATATAAAACCACGAAAATGTATCCACTGAGTGAGTCTCACGGGTATTCTTCCTATGAAACAGTTATATCTATGGCAATAAGTGTAATTATGTTGAAAAAGACAAGGGTAATATAGTCATTTCAGCCTTATATTGGTATATTCGGAACGAATTTGAAAGTAAAATGGTAAAGTCACGAGATTAATTAGTAAGCGTTTAAAGTCGACACATCTTAATAAGTACGATGGTACTTTATAACTTTTACCCTTTCTTTTATTATCACACACATTGTTGAGAGTTGATTATGGTTAAATTTGTATTTTTTCTTGGGTGATTCCAAAAGTTCAATATTTTGACCATTTGACATTATACTTTCAATTTGTTGCATGTTTCTTTTCTACCTCAAATCCAACATATTTAAATTTTTATCTTGTCAAACAACTCTCTTTGGACATACTTAGCAATTATTTGCTTCCTAATTTGAGATTTCTTTTCCTTCTTTCTCTCAAATTATCTAGTACATATGTGTGACTATTGCTTTTACATGAGTGTTTCTTTCTTTCTACCAACCCTTGTATGTAGCTTGTCACCATAGCTCGATCACTTGGTGCCCCAATCTAGGGGGAGTAAGCACCAAAGGGGAGCTTTTATCAAAGTCGGTTCTTTTCTTCTTCGAAGACTTATGCTTTTACATAAATGGTAGTGGATAAACTCGTTAATAATTCGAAAACTTTTGTTTTTACATAAATGATATTCTAGTTTGTCTTAAGAAAAAGGGAGATTGTTAATGTAAAAGATGCCTAAAAACATTATTTGTGATAACTAATATTTCTTAGTTTTGATCACCATAAAGTGTAAAAACATTTATCGTTAAAGATAACCGTAAGATGAATTATTTAGCGAACATTATCATTTAGGTAATAATTATTTAAGTCTTACACAAACATATCTTAAACATATATAATGATCATTAAATGTAATTAACCCTAAGACTGGCATTTAATTAAATGTGACAAAACTTCTTCAAATATACTTTCTCTTTAAGAAAATGTTAAATGGAAAATAGAAAGTTTGAATTTAGGATATTTCAAAGTGAAACTGGATATTCCATGGGAGGTATTAACCCACTAGATAAACTTTTCCCACTACAGGACAAAAAGGAGCGGAGTCTAGAGCTCACAGTTACTTATAGGTACCCGCGGTTCAATATATATACTGAACCGTAGGAACAATAATGAGTCGTGGCCAGACTAGCCGTCGGCTCCCTGTCCCTATAAATAGTGGATCTTTTTCCATTTCCCATGAACATTTTTGGACGTCCTTTCTGATTCTAAATCTCTTTTCTATCTTTCAGTCGTTAGTAAATGATCACTGATTTGTTAAGTATGTTTACCTCCTTGATCCCTTTCTCATATGTCCTAAGAGAAGATCACTCACATACTTGTGATGTGTTAAAAGATGAAGCTTGATGAAGATCCTTCTTCTATAGACCTAATCATGTTCATCACATTATTCATTTGAGTCTTGTGTAGATCCAAGGTATATGTGTATACTTGGACGAGTCTTGTGTGTAAGTTCTCACTTAGCTCTAAAGTGATGTGAGTATGAGTGTTGTGTGTAAGTTCTCACTTAGCTTCAAAGTGATGTAATTGTGAGTATGAGTGTGTTAATTCTCACTTAGCTTTAAAGTGATGTGAGTGTGAGATATGAGTGTAGATTGGTTCTAGCTAAGATTAGAACTCGACATCTAGCCTTGTGTCGGTAAATGGAAATAGGCGATGAGTTTAGATTGGTTCTAGCTAAGATCAGAACTCGACATCTAGCCGTGTGTCGGTAAATGGAAACGGGCGACGAGTGTAGATTGGTACTATCTAAGATTAGAACTCGACATTTAGGTTAGTATCAGTAATTGATGTAAGCGACGATGTAAAGTTTTCTCCGCCAAGAAAGGAGACTGTGGATATAGTGAAAATCTCGAGTATGTGTACTCGAGGAGTGGAGTAGGAACGAAGAAAGAGCTTCGTTGCCGAAACACTATACTCGTTACTTATCTTTGTCATTATCTTTAATCAATCATAATCAAGATCACTTGGTATAGCAAAATGTTTTTGAAACATTATTAATTGGCCTAAATATTATGAAACATGTTTTCAACTGATAGTTATATCAAATGATTAACATAATTTTAAATAGAGAAACTATTTAACACCCTTTCTCGTTTCTACACTTACTTACATTATTTTTTTATATTAAATATCTCACAAACCATTAATCGTTACGTAAAACGTAACATACAATCGCGACGAGAAATAAATCATCATCTATTGAGAGGCACCATGCATATACTTTTGATGATTTTTTTTTGTCAGAAAAAATCATATATGATTCATATAATGATACATATATGATTTTCTATAAGCATATATGTCAAATTAAAATTTTATATTGATCGATAAATAGTAGATAAGGAAAAAAAAGCGTTGTTTTTAAAGATTTTAATGTTTCGGGTCTTGTTTTGTTTCATAACGGTTTAAGGAAGGAGGGTGTGCAAGTCACACGTCATTCTTAACGAGGAAAAGTAACGAGCGTTAATATTTGGAGTAAACGGGAATGAAAAAGCACACATTAAGGACCAGCTGTGTAACTTTTGTCGAAGAAAAGAAGATGGTGATTTTGTTACATTCTTTATTTCTTTTCTTTCGAAAGGCGGTGTTATATTCTGGTTGAAAGAGGATGATTATCCATTAAAAATAAAAAATAAAAAATGGCGGTGGCTAGACGTCAAGCGTTAACATTAACGGAAACAGCGGCGGTTAGGATACGTGACCTTTTAAAACAACGTCAACGTCCTTTTCTTAAACTCGGTGTTAAAGCTCGTGGTTGTAATGGGCTTTCTTATACCCTTAATTACGCAGGTTATGGATTATTTAATATTTGTATATTTCAATTATTCTAATTCATGTTAATTAATTTATGAGGAGGTGCTTGGCTTAGCTTATCATTAAAGCAACCACTGCGCAAAGGGCTTGTGACTAACATCATTATTAGAATCAAATCTCTTCTCTTGGATTAAGTAAGTGTTTGTTTGGATAAACTATTGTGAATCAAAATAGATACATCGTAGATGTATTATACAGTTATTTTAGTTTTTGCATCTTATTAGATTTTGTTTCAACCAACATTAGAGTTTGTTTGAGATTTTCTGTTTCTTGGTATGCCATGACTCAATGACGCTCTGTATTTGAGATTTCCTTGTATCTTTTTGGTCAACAGTACATATTCGCTGTAGGATACTAGGATTACGCAGGTTAGATTATACTCGTACTTCGTTTAGTAGCTTCAAGAAAATGGTTTCTGGTTCCTAATTAGAATGGAAGGCTTGAAGTTTTATTGTTGCTTCTCTATCTTTTTGTTGTGACAACATTTCTTGACTGTCTTTCTGAATATCTGTTTCTTATCGTAGGTTACACTACCAAATATTGTATCCCTGACTGATAACTTGTGGACGAGTGTGTGTGAAAAGAATGATACTGTTTCCATAGAGCTCCTCTTGAATAGGCTACGTCTATGTTCAATAGTTATAGATCTGTTTTGTGCCCCGATTAGGACTTATTTGCGTATGTGGTTGTGTTTCTTGACTTGAATGCAAATCTGTTAACATTCTATTAACAAATGGATAGCACTTTCGGATCCCCCGTAGCAATTCTGAAGACATGTACATTGAGAGTCGTTAATCACACCATATAGGAAATTAGGAACCTGTTTTGGGCTTCAGTCCCTGGGATTTTGCTTGTTCCGTGTCAAGTGTTCATTGTTCAGCATCCACATATTGACTGAGGTTATAACGGTGTGTTGTATTAATAAATGTGCAGCAAGGACACAATATAGAACGATAGCATCTCATATCTCTTGTTTGGTGTTACGCGTAAATGCCTATGCCTATGGTTTAACTTAGGGATGAGCAAGATACCAGATTGATCGTTGCGTTTTGTCAAGCGGACTTTAGCCATTACATGTAGAAAATGAAATGCTCTAAGTCTGAACCTGATCAAGTTAAGATCCAGAATCTCTTGACCCTTCTTTTTATTAGGACCGGGGGACACTCAATACTATTTAGATGGCAAAAATTGCATGTAAATCATTAGAGGGTGGAATTTTTAAATATTTTCGACAATTTGTAAAATATAAGCAGGTAGAATTTTCTTAAACATTTTCAACAATTTGTAAAACATATTTGACAATTTGTTAAACATTTTTGACAATCTGTTAAACATTTTTGACAATTTATGGGAATCCCGATGGGTGTTTGAATTAGCAGTTTAGTTAATAAACATGACTACTTAAATTCCAGGTATTTTTTCGGCGCTATCCCGCTTTGGTACCAGTACTTTATTAGTGGTCCCGAATTTTTTTTGCTCGATTAATGGTAACGGTCCCGTACAGTGTATCTGGAGTTAGTACCATTGCGGCCCGGTTCGGTACTGGGATTCGGGTCAAAATGTTCATTTCTATTTTAACTTGTTATTTGCCTATACTGGTTACTCGACTCTTTTGCTACTGAATTATTAATGACCGTCAACTGAGTTTCATATATAAGGGGGCACTTGGTTAACCTGAGAGGAATGGAAATGACTAAGGGTAAGGGAATACAAAGGAATGCAATGAACATTCCTTAGTATTATCATTACCATTGTTGGTGGCAACAACTGTTAGGGTGATAGTCAGTGGTAGCGACGATGACGATGTTGGTAAAGGAAACAATTAATAAAGTTAGTGACGGTTAGTGGTTGTTGAGAACGGCGGCCATTACAGACGATTGCGTACTTGTGGTATTCGGCATAGGTGGCGATCAGAGGTGGAGATGGTGGTAATGGCGTGGTTTGGTGGTTTTTGGGTGGTTATTGACGGTTGGTTGGTGGTTGCAATAAGCGGTTGTAGTAGTTGGTATAGATGGCGACGGGATGTGGAGGTTGTGGCAGTGGTGATGATCAGCGGTGTGGATAGAGTGTGGTGACGGCATCGGTAGAGGTGGTGGTCGTTGGTGGACAAATACACACTTGAATCTACGGTGATGTTGGTCGCGGTTGTGGTCGATGGTAGGGGTGGTGATTGTGCGACGCGTTACCATAGTGAGGTGGTAGCGTCCGGTGGCAGTGGTGGTGGTGGTGTAGGATATTGGTGGTGGCGTTGGGAGGATGGTGGTAGCGAAAATGGTGGTGGTCAGTGGTGGTGTCGGAGAGTGGTGGTGGCGTCGGAGAGTGGTGGTGGCGTTAGGAGAGTGGTGGTAGCGACAATGGTGGTGGTCAGTGGTGGTGGTGGCGTCGTAGAGTGGTGGTGTCAGAGAGTGGTGGTGGCGTTAGGAGGGTGGTGGTAGCGACAATGGTGGTGGTCAGTGGTGGTGGTGATGTCGAAGAGTGGTGTCGGAGAGTGGTGGTAGCGTTAGGAGGGTGGTGGTAGCGACAAAGGTGGTGGTCAGTGATGGTGGTGGTGGTACTATCACCAAAGCTTTGAGTAGTATTGATTCCTATTAGGTAAATTAGTCCTAAGTTTTCTACCCAAGTACCCAACATATAATGGTTTAGTTGGAAAAGAATTGTTTTTGGAAGCCCATCTTTGAACTGGTTATTGGTATATGCATGCTTCGTGTAAGCACAAATGTAGCATATTCTATATGGTATTTATTATCCGTTCTAGTGCATCCTTGATACTTCATTACTTTCTGGTTTTTGTAGCTTCCGTACGAAATCAAAGGTCTTTTTGCTATCTTTAATACATGATGCATGAACATTCAAGATTACATCTTTATTTGATTAGTTTGATTGTAGACCTACATTGCATATTAAAAGTGCATCAGGAACTCCGTATCCACATGTCCTGCGCCCATATCTGCATACCAATACCCTTGCAACTTAGCTTTGACATTCTTAGGATTACCTACACTACAGATGATTCTAGAGTTACAAGTTGCAATTGTTATATGAAATTCCTGACACATTAATGATCAATGTGCAGATGAGAAAGGGAAGTTTGATGAGTTGATTGAGGATAAGGGTGTGAAGATATTGATAGATCCAAAGGCTCTTATGCATGTTATTGGTACTAAGATGGACTTTGTAGACGACAAGCTCAGGTAAGATGCTCTTTTTCATTTTGATTTAAAAAAGTTCTCTAGTGTATCTTGGGTGGACACATTGTATCACATATGAGTAGAGGTGGCAAATCTTGCCCATTTTGCTAATTATGGGCATATTTTAGCCCTTTTTTTAAAAATAGGGGGCACTTTTTGCCCATCCATTATTATTGATGGGCTCAATGGGCACATGTAAAGACATTAGATGGGCTCAATGGACGTATGTAAAACACCAAATTGGACACTCGATAAATCTTTATATTTAATACTTTTTTTCCCGACTTTTAAACAAGTATTATATTTTTTTTTACGTTTTTATATATTTTTTTACCCGTTATAGCATGCACATGTTTAGCCCGCCCGTTTGGCCCGCGCCCATTTAGCCCGCCCGCCCATTTAGCCCGTTACCTATTTAGCCCATCGCCCGTTTAGCCCCCCACTTTTTGCCCGCTCGCCCGCCCATTTGCCACCTCTACATATGAGCATGCATTAGGGTAGATATTGACTGGATACACACTCATTACCACCTTCCTGGCATCACCAATATGTGTTATAGAAGCAATATATGCCCAATGACGAACCCTAGAACTGGAAAGGGCAACCATTTCAAAATCCAAATGGCTTTGCAAATGTTTGTTTGAGCCGAAAGAGACTACTGGTCATGAATGATGGATTATCTGTCTGGAACAAGCATGGCTACTAAAGAGTCCTAATGAATGGTTTTTTAGTAGATAATGGCAATGGTCTGGTCTGCATTAATTTGTGTCGATACTCAACAACTCATTGGAAAAGTTAGAGATTATGCAATAATGATTAGCCTGTACCGTTGTGCATAAAACAATGAGGACATCCCCCTAGTATATATCACTGCAGAAGCTCTTATAATTTCTCAGACACGTGTAGTAAGACGCTCACATGGCGGAGTTATGGCTAAAGTTGGTGCAGACAAATGAGAATAATATAAAGTTTACTAGTTCATATCTGATATGAAGTATCATCACAATATATGCCAAGCAATTTATCAGTTTAGTAGATTATGTACGTGGACAGTCGTTAGCCTGGGTTCACTGATCATGAGCTGTAAATCGAGATAAATAATCAAACGTATATCTGAGTAAATTATAGAAAAGGGCTCTGCGGGATATAGTTCAATAAACTAGTTAATGACCTGTATTTGCGAGATATAGTAACTCTCCATAATACTCGATCACTCGATGTCTGTAAGTGACTATTACTTTGCAATCTCATACCCTTCCACTCTACACACTCACATAGAACTTAGTAGTTCTTTGATCACCATAGGTATTCCCTACATCAATTCTTAGGCCTCTTGAACAACCATGATAATGTGTGACTCTAATGGTGAGAGCTGAGTCAAGGTTGCATAAGACAGATGAACCAGATTTAAAGGAATAGGAATAGTTTAAGGGGTCTGGGTGGACACATGTGGTCATAATACGATGAGATATCAGACAACAAGCAGCACAGAAGCTGCAAGCAGTTCTTAATCGTTTCACATTAAACTATGTTAATGTCGGAACCAGGCGCTCTATAATTCCTGTATATTTTCTGTCACAAAAGACACCAGCAGTCAACAATAGATAGTTTGGTAGATAGGAGTACATCATCAGTTTTCATGTGTTTTACTGTGGGCGTCACTCACAAGCGGGTTAAAGTATATGTATTTGTGTTGTGACTATTGGTTTTTCAAAAGCTAGAATTTGGGTTTCTAGGGTTTCTACGAGTCATACAACTCGTATTGAGTCATACGTTTATTGGATTTTATTCAGTAGTCTTCTGAAGATAACTAGATAGTTTTCTCTTATATTATGTTTCTACATTTCTACAATAAACTACTCTTCGACATAATCTGGACACATGAAATTGGACTGTAGTCTTTTAATTTCTCAGTTCTTATAAACTGTGATTCTAGAATAGAAATTAGCTTTTGATTGCCTTTCAAAATTCAATCTGACATTGAACATATGTAGGTGATTTGAAACATAGAGGATCGGAACTAGAATAAGATCGGTTTCTAGCAAAAGTTATAATGAACTCCATATATGTGGTAGGATTGGAGCACAATATTTACATTACATCCTAGTTTTGCATTTACATTTGATTTCTTTGACCCTCGAAAAAAAGGAGATTTTGCCCATTTTTTTTTGGGTAAAGGGGACTGTCCCCGGTAAAGAATATATTACACCAAAAAACGTTGAAGTACAAAGGATAAGGGTGAATCCCTTATCACAGCCCGTTACATGGGCAACAAACAAGCCACAACTAGCTAAAACCAAACACCTACATAAGATAGACATGCCTATCTTATGATCAACCAAACTAGCTACTTTTTATCTTATTAGTAAGGACTAAAATCATACTTATCGGCGTACCTATCATTAGGATAAAAAACATCATCATCATCATGAGATTCATTTAACACTAAAAGAACCTGAGCCGTTTGCGTTAGGACCGTTCGTCCCTCTTGTTTTCTTCTTTCCCTGATCAGGCGCCACAGATCCGTCATCCCCGATTGAGTTCAAAACATCAAATAAATTAAGTATGCGACATTAGACACATCAGATCTTGTAGCCTGCTTTTTCTCGGTACCTGTTTTTGCCGGTGGTCGGTATTGGTTTCGTAAGCCGCAACCCAGCAACCGGTTTGGGCTTCCATTGTTGGTCAGTTTGTTTCCCCTTGTTCTTCCTATTTCTCACCTCAATAAACCCATCATTATTACCTGGTGGGACAACACGTGCTTCCGTTGTCTTAGGAATCGATTTGACATTTTTCAGGCACTGAACACCCGAATGGCCAAAAATTTTACATTCCATGCAATGTGGAGGCTGCCAAAAATTTTACATTCCAACCACTAGCGAATCCACAAGAACACGATCTGAAGAAATCTCAACAAGAGCACGAGCATATGTACTACGACCCCAAGGATTAATGCACATCACATGTATAACCATCCAACATAATAGGCTTACCCAATATAGAAGTAATGATACTAAGACCCACTTCTGAATTAGCAACAATAGGAACATTGTGGAGCTTAATCCACACCGGGACAGATGTAACCTCCTCCTTAACGAGCTTAGTGTTAGGTTTCCAAATATTAAGGATGATAGGGACTAACCTGATAAGCCAAGGACCATTCTCAAGCACCTGTTCCATCCCCTCCTTGGTTTTAAATTAGAACAAATAGAAACGATTATGCACAATCACACGCTCAATACCGTACTTAGCCCACGTGTTCATGACATACCTTTCCACCAAAGTAAAAGGAATTCGCTTCCCAATAAAATACCCGTATAAAGTATTAGTAAAATGAGCTCTAACCTTATCTGCTGCAACTTTAGGTAAGGCCACATCAGCACCTGCCACATTCTCAAATTCAGTAACATGTGAGACCCTAATAACCTTCTTTGGGGTTGATACTTTCTGCTCGTGAAACAAGTCAGCAAAACCCAGGTGCCTTGTTAATACTTGTGTACGTACAAGTAACATCATCAACTGCCTCTGTGCTTTTGGTCCCGTTACCAACATTAATTGCAGCACAAGACGTAGACACACTTCCCAAAGATGAATTCCCAACCAATCCAGCCCTCGAGATCTCCTCATGCACAACTCCCGTGTTATCATGAGCAATATTCTCACGCTGCGAATCAGACCCCACTCCAGCCATACCCGACGTCTCAACAGCAGCCTCATTATCATTCAAGGCCGAACCTGAATCACCACCCATCGTATTCATTTCACCACCTGCGTCCACAGCCCCATCACTTGTTGGTTGAACAGCACTAGAGTTTGTAACAGTAGGAACAATAGGTTGTCCCCTCGTTACCACAGCAGTTCCCTTAACCTTGGAAGCCACATCCCCGCCGCCATAATTTGCTGTAAATCAGCAAACTTCTGATCAGTACCCTCCCTTAAACGCTGCATACGCGCAGCAAGGCCCTCCATGTCAATCGGAATAGGCCTACTCACACCATTAATTCCCGACATTCCACAGCCAAAACACACACACAACACCTATAACAAATACTACGAACAGCTAACCTCTAAATAAACGAAAACCCTAGGAAACAAGGGTTTGCAAGAAATCGCCACCCCTTAAACAGTATCCATGTAGATAATCAGCCACGATTTAATATAATTCAATATGGCTCAACACGAGCAGCAACCCCTAACAAAACCAAAAAAAAACCCTAAAAACTCCAATCCACGTATTAACCCTAGAAATCGACTTTCAACCCCAAAAAAATTAATGTTTAGGTACGAAATCAAAGATTTATAAGCGAACATAAATGATTTAAGAGATGGAAGGACAAAAACAGGAACAAACGAAAGAATGGAGATCAGAATTAGTGGAGGCTAGAATTAGGGTTTTCTGCCATGATGAGGGTTTTGTGTGTTTCCTATTGGTACTATTGGTTATGTAATTGTTGGAAAATGATCTTTATGGAATCAATTGTGATAGCTATTCCGTTGGATGATGGGAAGGGTCACACGTTGGCGGCTATTAATATTGAGTATAGTGGCAGCCGCCTAGATTTTGCCCATTGGCTTCAACAAAAGTTGTTCTAATGTAGATCCTCGATATCGGTCAACTAGCTCTCGCTAGTATCATCAGTAAAGCTTTTACAAAATCCCAGACATGTTTTCTAAGTACTCAATGTAGACAGCTTAAGTACCAAACATCCGTAATTTCATAGTAACGTTAATCTCAATTATTAACATTCGCCGGTTGGGTCTTTGAATCACTCAATTTCTGCATGTATGGAAGATTGATTGAGAATCTGGACAAACCTTGCAAACTGAGTGGCCTTGGTGTACTAGATTCACTCCTTTTAGCTTTTGTAAATTTGTCATATGCTCCATGGAAGCAAGAGTCCTTGTGAATTATGGATGAGAGAATACAGTTAGTTTGATACCTTCTCTAGCAACCACCACATTTTGTCGCCGCCAGTTTTAATCTTTACTCCCTTCCATTTCCTATTTATTGATTCCCTCTTGCTCCTTAATTGCCACCATAGTACATAAAATCACAAACATGCTGCAACGGAAGAGATTTAATTTTCTAAATCAAACTGTCATTGGTATGCAATGCAATCTAGGCCGGTTATGGACTTACATTTAATCAGTTTTAGAAAAGAAATAAAGATAATAGGTAAATGGATTAACTTTTCATTTTTTGCTTCTAATATAATAATATTATTTCTGAAAGATGATGGTGAATGTTGTATTTGGTGCAGATCTGAATTCATATTTATCAATCCAAACTCAAAGGGGCAGTGTGGCTGTGGAGAGTCTTTTATGACAACAAGCAGCACAGAAGCTGCAAAGGCTGGTGGCAGCTCTTAATCGTTTTTATATCAAACTATTGTAATGTCCAACCAATGTGCTTTATAATCCATGTATAGTTTGTATCACTAAAGATACCAGCAGTTTAAATTAGGTAGTTTGGTAAGATAGGAATACATCCATCAATGGTATGTTTCTACTCTTTTATATAACCAACTTTTTTTGACAAAATCTGCTCTTTTATATAACCAACGTTTCGTATTCGTATGAAAAATGTAAATTGTGCTTCTCTTTGAGTTTAAAAGTATTAGAGAAACTTACGTATAGATATTCATTCTTTGAACCTGCCACTAGCCCGCAAACTCGATATGTATGTACGAGTTATAAACTCAATCATTTTGTACGAACATGACATTTCCAGGTATTTCCCACTTTAGACGTTTATCTCAAATACAAACAGCTCTCTCTATGAGTTACTACTATAATTTTGTTTGGATACAATTATAACCTAATAAGACTTCCTTCTAAATAAGTTCGAGCAATTTCATAAATGTTATCCATGCAATCTTTAGGGGCTGTTTAGTTGGAGAAAATTTTTCCACTTTTCTAGAAAAATTTTCATTTGAAAAGTGAAAAATAGAAAACCTGTTTAGCAACATCATTTTTCAATATTTTTCAAAAATTACAAAATTTTCATTTTCGAAATTTATATAGAAAATGAGAAAACTCCATTTTACCCTTTTCTAAATTTTCATCTCATACCCACCATTGTTTTATTTAACCTATTTCAATAACACGTTACTCTATTCAGTATTCACCGTTCATCATTATTCCAACGTTTTCGTCAGAAAATTTACGTTTTCGTCAGTAAATTTACGTTTTCGTCTGTAAATTTACGATTTATTTTTCGTCAGAAAATTTACGTTTTCGTCAGTAATTTTACGTTTTCGTCAGTAATTTTACGTTTTTGTCAGAAAATTTACGTTTTCGTCAGAAATTTACATTTTCGCCAGTAAATTTAGGTTTTCATCAGAAAATTTACGTTTTCGTCTGTAAATTTACGTTTTCGTCTGTAAATTTACGTTTTCGTCTGTAAATTTACGTTTTTGTCAGAAAATTTACGTTTTCGTCAGTAATTTTACGTTTTCGTCAGTAATTTTACGTTTTCGTCAGAAAATTTACGTTTTCGTCAGAACGTCAGAAAATTTACGTTTTCGTCAGAAAATTTACGTTTTCGCCAATAAATTTAGGTTTTCGTCAGAAAATTTACGTTTTCGTCAGAAAATTTACGTTTTCGTCTGTAAATTTACGTTTTCGTCTGTAAATTTACGTTTTCCTCAGAAAATTTACGTTTTCGTCAGTAAATTTACGTTTTCGTCAGTAAATTTCCGTTTTCGTCAGTAATTTTACGTTTTCGTCAGTCAATTTACGTTTTCGTCTGTAATTTTACGTTTTCGTCAGTAATTTTACGTTTTCGTCAGAAAATTTACGTTTTCGTCAAAAAATTTACGTTTTCGCCAGTAAATTTAGATTTTCGTCATAAAATTTACGTTTTCGTCAGAAAATTTACGTTTTCGTCTGTAAATTTACGTTTTCGTCTGTAAATTTACGTTTTCGTCAGTAAATTTACGTTTTCGTCAATAATTTTACGTTTTCGTCAGAAAATTTACGTTTTCGTCCGAAAATTTACGTTTTCGTCTTTAAATTTACGTTTTCGTCCGTAAATTTTCGTTTTCGTCTATAAATTTACTTTTTCGTTAGAAAGTTTACGTTTTCATCAAAAATTTACGTTTCCGTCAGTACATTTACGTTTTCGGCAGTAAATTTACGTTTTCGTCTGTAAATTTATGTTTTCGTCAGTGAAATTGTGTATAATGCAGTTCGTTTTTCTCAGTTCTTGCTAATTGAAAGTCCTAACAATATCAGGTTTTTAACTGTTTTTGGTTGTTAATATTTTTTGGATATTCTATTTGCTAATTCAAACAAAGCCTTGCAAAACTGAAAAATATTATCTACTTATATGTAAAACATCGTGCAAATACCAAGTTTTTATTCAAGTAAAATTCAAAATGTAAATTTTAAAACTAAAAGGACTGAAATTGTAAATTCTATGAAATATAAATGCTCAAAATATAAAACTAACAGGTTTAAGGACTGAAATTGACAAAACAGTTAACTATGAGGATTAAAAGTGAAAACTATGCAAACTACTAACAAATTCTTAACAAATTCCAAAACTACTAACTGATTTTTAACAAATTCCAAACTTAAAGGACCTGTTTGTTGAAAACCCTAAAAACAATCAAGTTTAGCTAAAATTAGAAACAGTTTAATTCAAGAAGGACTAAATGCAATTATAGAAAGTTTTTAAGCCAAAACGGGTTTCAATAACAAATAAGCTCGTTTGAGCTTATTTCTCAACCAAAATCAATCAAACCAATTGCAAAATGCTTAGAATTGAAAATAAGCTAGACCTGTAAGAGGAAATTTGCTGAAAATGACTATTAAGCTAATAAGCACTTTCCAATAAGCACAAAATAAGCACTAAGAAAATCTAGACATGCACAACTGGATTTTTGTACTAAAACTGATTAAAGAGCTCAAAACATGAACGGGAAATCAAGTCTTATCAAAAATCATCAAGAAATAAGCTTGGAAATTGAAATAAGCTGAAATTGGCTTATCTTGACCAAGCGTTGACCAAGTTTTTTTCAAAAAAGCTAAAAATCTCAAAAATCAACCAACAACACCTACTAAGTGATATTGTAAAAGAAAATTAACAAGTTTGTGAAAAGAATTAAGAGATATGAAAAAGTTGTTTTCAATTTACAGAAACTTCATTTTGCTTATGTGTTTAGAATTTTGCTTATTTCTACTTGCTTAATGAATACTGTATCAAATGCTTATGGAATATGAAACTTCATATATTGACCTACAAATGAGAACTGATTTGGTAAAATTTCATCAAGAATCCAACAATTGCCAAGCAATTGAAAGTGACAACTTTTTTAGAACAAAACTGACTGAAATAGACCCAAACTTTTTCTATTGCCAATTGCCTTTTTGACCTTAAACTTGACTTGAAAATGGTTTAAAACCTTTTGTAATGACCTTGTGACTGGAATTGAACATTAAATTGCCAAAGATCAACACTTGAAAACTTTACAAAAGCTAATGCCAAACACTCATTAACTGATCTTGTTGGAATTTTGTGAAGACTTTCTAAGTTTAAATTTGAACTGAATGAAAAGCTATAGCAACCTAAATTCAGTGACCAAAATGAAGTATATAAAAGCTATATGCAAGCAATGATCACTACTAAGACACAAAATGGTTATCAAATCCAAGTTACTGAAAAATAAGCTAAGAGCAGGTTTTTAACAACACTATTAAGCAGATCAAAACTACACTTAAGCTACAAGATCAATGGAATCAAATCAATAACAGCTAAAACATGTTTTATCATTCAATCACAATCAAGATTAACTAGGAATTGAGCATGCATTTGACAATTAAGTGGAATCAAAAATCAGAAGCATTTGAACCTTGTGAAGGAACCTTTGAGCAGTAGAGGAGTGCTGAACTCTCTAGTCTAGTGCTAACCACCACCTTAGCACTAGATTCACCTATCTACAATCAACAAATCAGCTACACATCAACAAGAATCATCAAAATGGCCTGAATTCATCACACATGCTATGGACTTGGACTGAAATCAATCAAACAGCTACTATCTTCCTTCAAAGTCAGTTATGATCAAGATTTGATCATAACAAACTCAATTCAGCAACAAGAGTATCAATGGAAGCATGATATTAACAGTAAAGATGATGAGAAGAATTTGCGGGAAAAGTAGAATTTGAATTTTATTAATGAAGATTTGTTACAAAGCTGTTAAAAGGTTACTAACTAACTAACTAACTCAAGAGTGTGTCAAACTCTTGAGTAGTTTAGCTAAAAAGAAGGAATGGTGAAAGGAAAAAGTAAATGTGTGTGTTTTCACACTTACAACTACTCAACAAGAAATGAAGACTAAACAACTATTTATAGACTTGAGAAGGAGATCAGTTGGGGTTGGTGACGTGTTGGAGCCAATCCCAGCTTTCCACGTGTCATAATTCTGCTGAATTGATTTTGTAGGTATGAACTTGAATTGGGGTTTCTTTGTTGAGTTGATTTCATGTTAATTGATCATGACCAATGAACTCGTCTTGTAATTTTGAGCAATTTTGATGTTTATAACTTTTCATGAAATTGCCTCTAGCTCCAACCCGATCCTGGCAAATTATTTTGATGAAGAAGATGCCACGTGTCAAGCTTTGATTAGTTGAAATGGATGCACACGGATTGAACTGTTAAGATTTGCTCATTAAATGAAAACGGCGCTAGTGGGTAATTAATGCCATGATGTGGCAATCCATGACCTTCTATTCCTGGCTTCTCATTGGTTCAAAATATAGCACATGGATCACTCTTGTATAACTTTCCAAAATAGGCAGAAATAGTCCCTAGACTTTGACAGATTGTATTTAAAGGCTAGCAGCTTCATTTCTTTGGCATTTTTAGTCCTTCAAACTTC
The DNA here is from genome assembly GCA_025667525.1 of Glebionis coronaria. Taxonomy (NCBI): domain Eukaryota; kingdom Viridiplantae; phylum Streptophyta; class Magnoliopsida; order Asterales; family Asteraceae; genus Glebionis; species Glebionis coronaria. Next base: position 180,997,234 of record CM046874.1, read on the forward strand.
ATCCTTGATCAAAAATGATCCTTTGACTGAGTTGACTTGAATGTTGACCTTGTTTGACTATGATCTTGACTTTTACAATATTTACACTTTGGTCCTTCATCTTTGGCAGATTGTCAAGATAGGTCCTTGCACTTCAAAGTCTTGTCACTTTTGATCATTCTTTGTCTTTTTCATCAAATTAAGCTTGATTATTCCTTGTTTACTTGAAAATGCATCCTTTTACCTACACAAGTGTACACAAATACAAACATACCACATAACACTGTTTTTACAAGATAAATTGGTATTTTGCTTCATGTTTTAGGGTTATTTGTTGATAAATTGATATGAGTTTTAGCTCATATCAAATCCCCTACACTTGAACATTGTCATGTCCTCATGAAATTCTACATATTTTAAAGCACAAATTTACATTCTCCTCATAATTAATCCACCTTGGCCATATGGAATGCATCTACACTACTCTAAACTACATGATGCATGATTTTTGACTTTTAACAATGCAATGAATAAAATTCAATTCTATTTATATCTTTTTTGTTTTTCTTGAAATGGTTTTGATGGAAATAACTCATAAAGAAATCAATGACTTTGATTAGGGCTTGGGTACCATGGACATTTATCACCCTCAAGTTTCACTTTCCCCATACCAAGCTTAAAAATGGGATCATTGCATTCACAAGTAAAAAGTGCATCAACTTATTCATGATAGTTAAATGTGGAACCGGTTATTATTTGAGCAAATTGCTTGTGGGCAAATTTGTCATTTATTCAAGTGTGAAGTATAAGAAGTGCAAAATCCAAAAATAAGGAAGCACGGTTTTAATCCTAAGTAATCCTCTCATCCATTACTTGAAAAACCGCTCACAATTAATACAAGTTCGTTTCAAGAATAATAAGTCATTCGCCTTATGTGTAAAATCCTCATGTCATGCTTTCATAAGTAGCTACACACTTGCTAAGGAAAGAAAAATAAAACTCACGCAATAATTTACATCCGCCATCTTTTTGAGACTTTGGATCTTCAACCCCGCAACCCGTCAAGGTAATATTGGATTGGAGCAATCTATTGAATCCCCGCAACCCGTCAAGGTAATATTGGAACTCATTAGTCACTATAATTAACACCACACTGCCCCTCTTGGGAGTCTTGTATATATATATATATTTTTTTCTTTTCTTTTTCTTTTTCTAGCCACTCATTTTTTTTGTAAGCCGCTCTTATTTTTCTTTATTTCTCACTAAGAAATTTGAAAAGAATAAAAGGAAAAACACCCGCTAAATATTGAGCATGACATAAGTCTAGTACACATAAAACGTTCTAACTTAGAATCTTAAGACGTACTCATACCAACCATGAATGATTAGACAAAAATGCATAAGAGATTACAAAACAATTAAAACCGTTCTTGATTATTTATTAACAATTATATACATGCGAAGAAAATAGAGGTAAAGAAGAGAAAGGTTTAGCCACAAGTAATTATCATGAAGTTTATCTAGCCCTTTTATACTTGCTTCAACTCTATCATTTCCCATTCTCCACAAATTTAAAATTTCAAATAATGAGATTGGTGGATGCTTAGCCTAATAGACCAATGAAGGACTACATGGTTAAGGATACTAGCTATAGAATGCTAAGATAAGCAAACTCGGGTTGAGTCAAAATATCCATGGTGGGCCTAATATGTCAAAGAAGTCTAAATTTGTTAAACAATGTTTTATTTTATTTTTTTTTCTTTTTATATATTTTTGATGAAAAATAAAAGAAGAAATATATACAATGCAAATGTGATATGCAAATGAAAAATGATTAATGCAAAAATTATGAATGCATATTTTTGTTGGCCAAAGTAGATCAAAAATTTGAAAAATGTTGAAAAATCAAATTTTCCGTGTTATCATGAAAGACAATGACAAGTTCTAGGTAAGGTCACTTCGATAGAAGACCCCCCTATACTTAAGCTAAACATTGTCCTCAATGTTTAAGAGCATGGAAGTATAAAGACTTCCCCTACACTTATGACAATGAATAGACTTTTCTTAACCCAAGTTAAGGAAAGGACAACTATAAGTGAAATCATGTTTAAGCACAAGGTGTCAATGAAAAATCACTATAGTAACGAAGTGAACCGGACACAAGGGCCTCCTCCATAAGCTCCAAAGCATGAAATGAGTGAGAAACCCTACAAACAATCATGAAGACAAAAGAAGGTCTCCCCTACACTTATCTCCAAGGCTAGCCCTTTATTTCTAACCTACAACACTCTAAACCTAGTTATACGATGCTTGAGTTAATGAGTCTCTAGCTCGACTCGTCCCTCAATGAATCAATTCATAGGGAAAATGGGGATCTCTTGGATCATTTCAACGGAAATGTCCTCCCCAAAGTAATGCTTAACACGGTGACCATTCACTTTAAAATTTGGACCATCGGGTTGTGACAACTCAATAGTTCCATATGGAAACACTTGAGCAATAGTGAATGGACCGGACCATCTCGACTTAAGCTTGCCCGCAAAAAGTTTCAATCTTGAGTTAAAGAGGAGAACCAGCTCTCCAACTTTGAACTCACGATTCTTGATCTTAGCATCATGCAATTTCTTAGTCTTTTCCTTGTAAAGCAAAGAATTTTCATAGGCATTGGCTCTCAATTCATCCATCTCATTGAGTTGATCTTTCCTATGGGAACCGGCTTGGTTTAAATCAAAGTTAGCCCACTTGAGAGCCCAAGATGCCTTATGTTCTAACTCGAATGGGAGGTGGCACGCTTTTCCATAGACAAGCCTATAAGGAGTACAACCAATTGGTGTTTTAAAAGCCGTCCTAAACGCCCACAAAGCATCATCAAGCTTATCCGACCAAGAAGCTCGATGCTCTCCCACCGTTCTCTCTAAAATTCTCTTTAAACCACGATTTGTGACCTCGGTTTGACTATTAGTTTGAGGGTGATACGCGGTAGAAAGTCTATGATTAACTCCATATTTCTTCATAACTCTCGTGAATTGATCATTACAAAAGTGCGTACCACAATCACTTATGATGGCCCGAGGTACACCAAATCTAGCAAACAATTGTTTCAAAAACTTCACAACAACTCTAGCATCATTGGTAGGTAAGGCTTTAGCCTCCACCCATTTTGACACATAATCCACCGCACAAGTATATACTTGTTTCCCTTAGAGGATGGAAAAGGTCCTATGAAATCAATGCCCCACACATCAAATATCTCACACTCTTGAATAAAATTTTGTGGCATCTCATCACGTTGCGTAATTTTTCCTTGTCTTTGACACACATCACAAAATTTCACCATTTCATGGGCATCTTTGTAAATGGAAGGCCAATAGTAACCCGAATCAAAGACTTTCTTGGCGGTATAGTTGGGCCCAAAATGTCCACCCGTAGGTCCTTTATGACACGCTTCTAAGATCTTAAATGCCTCGGGCCCATCTACACACCTTCTAATGATTTGGTCCGCACATTGCCTAAAAAGATAAGGATCATCCCAAAAGTAGTACTTAACTTCCTTAAGAAACTTCTTCTTTTGTTGATAAGTAAGACCCTCGATAAGCACATTGCCCACAAGATAGTTTGCGATATCCGCAAACCAAGGAGTGGCATCCTCTTGGGAAGAGATAGACATGAGCTCCTCTAATGGAAAGGATTCATTGATTTCTTGATGTGGCAAATCTCCTTGAAAAGGATGCTCAAGTCTACTCAAGTGATCCGCCGCTAAATTCTCGGCCCCTTTCTTATCACGAATTTCTATCTTAAACCCTTGAAGCAACAAAACCCATCTCAAAAGCCTAGGCTTAGCATCTTGTTTTGTCATAAGATACTTGAGAGCGGAATGATCCGTATACACTATGGTTTTGGAAAGCACAAGGTATGGTCTAAACTTCTCAAAAGCATATACTATAGCAAGCAACTCTTTTTCCGTGGTAGTGTAATGAAGTTGTGCACCGGTCATGGTTTTACTCGCATAGTGTATAGGTTGAAAATGCTTATTAACTCGTTGTCCTAAGACGGCCCCCACCGCATAATCACTAGCGTCACACATAAGCTCAAAAGGTAATTCCCAATTTGGAGAAACCAAAACGGGAGCCTTAGTCAATTTCTCCTTAAGAGTCTCAAAAGAGTCCAAACAATCTTGGTTAAAAATGAAAGGAGCCTCTTTCTCCAAGAGGTGAGTCATCGGTCAAGCTATCTTAGAAAAATCTTGTATAAAGCGCCTATAAAATCCCGCATGACCTAAGAAACTCCTCACACCTTTAACCGAGGTGGGTGGGGGAAGCTTAGCAATCACATCAATTTTAGCTCGATCCACTTCTAATCCTTTGTTAGATATTTTGTGTCCTAAAACAATCCCCTCTTTCACCATAAAGTGACATTTCTCCCGATTAAGCACTAAACGTGTTTCCTCACAACGTTTAAGCATTCTCTCAAGATTGGTGAGACATGAGGTAAATGAATTTCCAAATACGGAAAAATCATCCATAAAAACCTCCATAGTTTGCTCTATCATGTCATGGAAAATCGCCATCATGCACCTTTTAACGTCCCCGGTGCATTACATAAGCCAAAAGGCATCCTCTTGTAAGCAAATGTACCGTAGGGACAAGTGAATGTGGTCTTTTCTTGATCCTTAGGGTCAATGGGAATTTGGAAATAACCCGAAAAGCCATCAAGAAAGCAATAGTACTCATTTCCCGCTAAGCGTTCAAGCATTTGATCCATAAAAGGTAATGGGAAATGGTCTTTCCTAGTCGCCTCATTGAGTTTTCTATAATCAATACAAACTCTCCAACCGGTCACAAGTCTCGTGGGAATAAGCTCATTATTCTCATTAGGCACCACGGTGATTCCACCCTTCTTTGGAACACAATGAACCGGGCTAACCCATGGAGAATCGGAAATGGGGTAAATCATACCCGCATCTAAGAGTTTAATCACTTCCTTCTTAATAACCTCATGGATTTTTGGGTTAACTCTCCTTTGATTTTGAATGGCGGGTTTATAGTCATCCTCCATAAGGATTTTGTGTGTACAAAAATGTGGATCAATTCCCCTTATGTCGGATATTTTCCATGCTAAGGCTTTCTTGTGTTTCTTAAGGACTTCAATAAGTTGCTCCTTCTCATCCTCTTTCAACTCTTTAGCAATGATCACAGGTAATTGGTCTTTGCCCTCTAAGAAAGCATACTCTAAGTGAGATGGAAGGTCCTTAAGTTCAATTGGAGGTGGACTCTCTATGGAAGGTTTTACTATGGAAGGTTCCTCAATGGTAACTTCTTGTGGAATAGGAGAAGGGATAGGGTCCTCATTGAGCAACTTTTGGATCGTAAGAATATCTTCTTCCCAATTAATGGGAGAATCATCATCACCAAGAAAGTTTGACTCAAATTCCTCCAAGAGGAAATCACTCTCTCCAAAAGGTGTTAAAGAGGGAGCAATTGAGGCCACGGTTTCAACATGGGGCATCTCATCACTAGTACTCTTACAAGTATCATGAAAGTGTTCATCACACACCTCATCTAACACATCAACAATGTTAATAGTCTCACACGGTCTAGACTCCTTAACCTCTTTCCTATCACAAACTTTCCCTAACTTAAACACCACTCTCTCATCTTCTACTCTCATAATTAGTTCTCCTTCCGCCACATCTATCAAAGTACGACCCGTTCTCAAAAACGGTCTACCAACAATCAAAGGCACTCTAGGATCCATGTCATAATCAACCACTACAAAGTCGGCCGGAAACGTAAAATTATCCACACCTACAAACACATCCTCCGCTATACCTACGGGGTAAGCTATGGTTCGGTTGGCTAGTTCAAGAGTCATCCTAGTGGGAGTGATCTCGGGAAGAGAGAGTTTTTTCCAAACTGATAAAGGCATGAGGTTAATGCTTGCCCCTAGATCTGCTAAAGCCATGAAATTTTCAACACCGGAAAAATTACAAGGTATCAAGAAGCGCCCCGGATCTCCAAGTTTTGTTGGTAAGGTTTTAAGTAGCACGACGGAACAATTTTCATTAAGGGATGTGTTGGGCAAATCAACCAATTTTTCTTTGTTGGAGAGTAAATCCTTGAACATCTTAGCAAACTTTAGCATATAAGAAAGAGCTTCCGCAAAGGATATATTGATGTTGAGTTGCTTGAACATCCTTAAGAAATTGGAGACTTGGATGTCATCCTTGTTCTTTAACTTGTCCTTTTTCAACCTTGAAGGATATGTAAGAATAGGTTTTGGTGTAGGTGGAATAGGTGTTGTAGTGGAAGATTTGTCTTTGTTAGCTTCTTCATTAGGAAGTGTGGAAGGTAAAGGAGAAGTATGAATAGGTTGAGAAGGTGTGTTTGAGTGAATGGGAGCATTTTGAGGTGGTGAAGTAGAGGTAGAAGGCTTGTCACAAGTAGGAGCACAAGTAGGTTGAACAATAGTAGGTTTAGGAGGTGAAGGATCATTTGTTGACTTTCCACTTCTTGTTGTAATAGCATTGACATTTGCCCTTGGATTTGTTTGTGTGTTGGAAGGTAAAGCCCCTTGTGGTCTTTAATTATACATAATTTGGTTTTGGAGAAGAGCAAATTTCTTGTTATTTTCCTCTTGATTATCTCTCAATTGTTTCTCAAAAGAAGTAAACGTTTGAAGCATCAAATCCATGGGGTTAGGTTACACATTTCCTTGATAAAAACTTTGTTGTGGGAAAGATTGAGGTGGTGGATTAAACCCTTGGTTTGGTGGATAGAAGTTATTTCCTTGAGGTTGAAAATGATTGGGTGCCTTGTAGTTATTTCCTTGGTAAGGTGGTCTTTGCCCTTGATTCCTTGGTAAAATTTGAGGAGGATTTTGTTGAATTTGGGTGGGTGGTTGGGGTGGGAATCCCGGTGGAGTAAGGTAGTTTTGGGACTTGTAAGAAAGGTTATTTGGATTGATATTTGGCTTGAAGTGTTCACGATGTTCTTCTTGGTAAGCATAACATTCCCCTTGATAACCATGCACCTTATCACATTGTTCATAGGAATGGGGACCTCCACAAGTTACACAAGAAAGAGTAATGGCATTCACATCATTTGAAGAATTGTTCAATGAAATGGTCTTAAGAGCTTGAAGCATTTCTTGTTGTACCTTAAAATTCCTCTCACTATCTCTATCCATCTTTTGAATGATCTCTTGTTGATACTTGAGGAATTGGTTATCACAAGGTGCTTGAGAATTGTTTTGGATAACATGAACCCTTTCTTCAAATTGATTATTTGTTTGAACCATTGCTTTAGTCTCAATGATGTCCAAGGCCTCTTGCATGGATTTAAGAAGAATATTCCCTCCCGCGGAAGCATTGAGTGAATCTTGGTGATGAGGTTTAAGGCCATCATAGAAGTTATTGATTTGGTGAACGTCATCCAATCCATGGTTAGGGCATCGCCTCAATAACTCGCTATACTCTTCCCAAGCATCACTAAAGGATTGACTAGGTTTTTGTTGAAAGCCTATAATTAAGGTCCTCAAGGCCATGGTCTTAGATGGAGGAAAGAACTTGTTCAAAAACTTAGTGGTGAAACCATCCCATGTGGTGATACTATCAGGTGGTTGGGTGTCTAACCAATGCTTAGCTTGTCCCTCAAGTGAAAATGGCACTAACATCAACTTAATAGCATCATGTGGAACTCCATTGTGCTTAATGGTATTGCAAAGAGAAAGGAATATCTTAAGGTGATCATGAGGATCATCATTCTTGTTACCATAGAAAGGTGATTGTGAAACCATAGTAATCATAGACGTTTTTATCTCAAATGTATTCGCGGGAATGTCGGGAATCCTAATAGCACTAGCATATCCATGAACATTTGTTTGCATACGTTCCATCAAAGAACGATTATCAACAGCCATGGCTTCTTGTGGTGGAGGAGTCAAAGCACGATTCTCGTGATCGGCTTGATGGACGGTGGTGGTCTTACTCTTTCTCTTTTTCTTCCTTTTCGGAGGAAGAGGTTGTACACCAATCGGTATTTGTGCGCGCCCGCGAGTGAGCATGCAACTCAATACGAGGAATGAGAGAGAAGCTCTCGTGTGACTTTGAAGAGAAAAGGATTATCCTCTTCGAGTTTCAATATTAAATATCCACAAGAAAATAACAATATATGTATGTACTACTTGGGTGCAAGACCCCCAATGAAGCCTTCCTTCTTAGAATACTCACAAGTGAACGAGGGGTTAGGTGGCGCGAAGCACTTAAGTACCTATTGACCCTTAGATGGCATTTTATAGCACATCGCCTTTCTATTCACTTAAATGTTCGTATTCTTCGAATTGTTGCCTATTGGAAGTATTTATCTATTCTTGCTTTATTGAGTTTGATCGATACGCGTGTCAAGGACCGGAACGCCCCTCAACACGGTGTATTGCCTCGGCAATACTTATGGAGAATATGTAGATTGGTTGTTCTTATACGTATACGTATTTACTTATAATAATATATGGAAAATATTTTTGTATTTATGATTTTTTAAGAGAAAATACTATATGTACATAAAAACCGAGAGAATCCAATAATATATATTTTTGGGTGCAATCTCTTAGGAAAAAGATTGCTTTTTGGATTTTTTAATTTGTTTGGTCAATTCTTTAGGAAAAGAATTGTTTTGTTAATTTTTTAGTTTTTATATATTTTTTTATTTTTGATTTTTTTTATTTGTTTTTGATTTATGATACGTAAAAATAACGTTCACAAGGTGAACGGATCCCAAAAGCCAATGAAAACCGTCAATCGATAGTCTCTCGTAAAGTCAAAGAACCGGCAGCGGCGCCATTTGAAATTGTGTATAATGCAGTTCGTTTTTCTCAGTTCTTGCTAATTGAAAGTCCTAACAATATCAGGTTTTTAACTGTTTTTTGTTGTTAATATTTTTTGGATATTCTATTTGCTAATTCAAACAAAGCCTTGCAAAACTGAAAAATATTATCTACTTATATGTAAAACATCGTGCAAATACCAAGTTTTTATTCAAGTAAAATTAAAAATGTAAATTTTAAAACTAAAAGGACTGAAATTGTAAATTCTATGAAATATAAATGCTCAAAATATAAAACTAACAAGTTTAAGGACTGAAATTGACAAAACAGTTAACTATGAGGATTAAAAGTGAAAACTATGCAAACTACTAACAAATTCTTAACAAATTCCAAAACTACTAACTGATTTTTAACAAATTCCAAACTTAAAGGACCTGTTTGTTGAAAACCCTAAAAACAATCAAGTTTAGCTAAAATTAGAAACAGTTTAATTCAAGAAGGACTAAAATGCAATTATAGAAAGTTTTTAAGCCAAAACGGGTTTCAATAACAAATAAGCTCGTTTGAGCTTATTTCTCAACCAAAATCAATCAAACCAATTGCAAAATGCTTAGAATTGAAAATAAGCTAGACCTGTAAGAGGAAATTTGCTGAAAATGACTATTAAGCTAATAAGCACTTTCCAATAAGCACAAAATAAGCACTAAGAAAATCTAGACATGCACAACTGAATTTTTGTACTAAAACTGATTAAAGAGCTCAAAACATGAACGGGAAATCAAGTCTTATAAAAAATCATCAAGAAATAAGCTTGGAAATTGAAATAAGCTGAAATTGGCTTATGTTGACCAAGCGTTGACCAAGTTTTTTTCAAAAAAGCTGAAAATCTCAAAAATCAACCAACAACACCTACTAAGTGATATTGTAAAAGAAAATTAACAAGTTTGTGAAAAGAATTAAGAGATATGAAAAAGCTGTTTTCAATTTACAGAAACTTCATTTTGCTTATGTGTTTAGAATTTTGCTTATTTCTACTTGCTTAATGAATACTGTATCAAATGCTTATGGAATATGAAACTTCATATATTGACCTACAAATGAGAACTGATTTGGTAAAATTTCATCAAGAATCCAACAATTGCCAAGCAATTGAAAGTGACAACTTTTTTAGAACAAAACTGACTGAAATAGACCCAAACTTTTTCTATTGCCAATTGCCTTTTTGACCTTAAACTTGACTTGAAAATGGTTTAAAACCTTTTGTAATGACCTTGTGACTGGAATTGAACATTAAATTTCCAAAGATCAACACTTGAAAACTTTACAAAAGCTAATGCCAAACACTCATTAACTGATCTTGTTGGAATTTTGTGAAGACTTTCTAAGTTTAAATTTGAACTGAATGAAAAGCTATAGCAACCTAAATTCAGTGACCAAAATGAAGTATATAAAAGCTATATGCAAGCAATGATCACTACTAAGACACAAAATGGTTATCAAATCCAAGTTACTGAAAAATAAGCTAAGAGCAGGTTTTTAACAACACTATTAAGCAGATCAAAACTACACTTAAGCTACAAGATCAATGGAATCAAATCAATAACAGCTAAAACATGTTTTATCATTCAATCACAATCAAGATTAACTAGGAATTGAGCATGCATTTGACAATTAAGTGGAATCAAAAATCAGAAGCATTTAAACCTTGTGAAGGAACCTTTGAGCAGTAGAGGAGTGTTGAACTCTCTAGTCTAGTGCTAACCACCACCTTAGCACTAGATTCACCTATCTACAATCAACAAATCAACTACACATCAACAAGAATCATCAAAATGGTCTGAATTCATCACACATGCTATGGACTTGGACTGAAATCAATCAAACAGCTACTATCTTCCTTCAAAGTCAGTTATGATCAAGATTTGATCATAACAAACTCAATTCAGCAACAAGAGTATCAATGGAAGCAGGATATGAACAGTAAAGATGATGAGAAGAATTGGCGGGAAAAGTAGAATTTGAATTTTGTTAATGGAGATTTGTTACAAAGCTGTTAAAAGGTTACTAACTAACTAACTAACTCAAGAGTGTGTCAAACTCTTGAGTAGTTTAGCTAAAAAGAAGAAATGGTGAAAGGAAAAAGTAAATGTGTGTGTTTTCACACTTACAACTACTCAACAAGAAATGAAGACTAAACAGCTATTTATAGACTTGAGAAGGAGATCAGTTGGGGTTGGTGACGTGTTGGAGCCAATCCCAGCTTTCCACGTGTCATAATTCTGCTGAATTGATTTTGCAGGTATAAACTTGAATTGGGGTTTCTTTGTTGAGTTGATTTCATGTTAATTGATCATGACCAATGAACTCGTCTTGTAATTTTGAGCAATTTTGATGTTTATAACTTTTCATGAAATTGCCTCTAGCTCCAACCCGATCCTGGCAAATTATTTTGATGAAGAAGATGCCACGTGTCAAGCTTTGATTAGTTGAAATGGATGCACACGGATTGAACTGTTAAGATTTGCTCATTAAATGAAAACGGCGCTAGTGGGTAATTAATGTCATGATGTGGCAATCCATGACCTTCTATTCCTGGCTTCTCATTGGTTCAAAATATAGCACATGGATCACTCTTGTATAACTTTCCAAAATAGGCAGAAATAGTCCCTAGACTTTGACAGATTGTATTTAAAGGCTAGCAGCTTCATTTCTTTGGCATTTTTAGTCCTTCAAACTTCATCCTTGAGCAAAAATGATCCTTTGACTGAGTTGACTTGAATGTTGACCTTGTTTGACTATGATCTTGACTTTTACAATATTTACACTTTGGTCCTTCATCTTTGGCAGATTGTCAAGATAGGTCCTTACACTTCAAAGTCTTGTCACTTTTGATCCTTCTTTGTCTTTTTCATCAAATTAAGCTTGATTATTCCTTGTTTACTTGAAAATGCATCCTTTTACCTACACAAGTGTACACAAACACAAACATACCACATAACACTGTTTTTACAAGATAAATTGGTATTTTGCTTCATGTTTTAGGGTTATTTGTTGATAAATTGATATGAGTTTTAGCTCATATCAATCAGTAAATTAACGTTTTCGTCAGTAAATTTACGTTTTCGTCTTTAAATTTACGTTTTCGTCAGTAAATTTAAATTTAAAATTTTATGACGAAAACGTAAATTTACAAACGAAAACGTAAATTTAATTTTTCTGACAAAAAAGTAAATTTACTGACGAAAACGTAAATTTACAGACGAAAACGTATACTTACTGACGAAAGCGTAAATTTACTGACGAAAACGTAAATGTACTGACGGAAACGTAAATTTTTGACGAAAACGTAAATTTTCTGTCGAAAACGTAAATTTACCGACGAAAAAGTAAATTTACAGACGAAAAAGTAAATTTTTGACGAAAACGTATATTTACAGACGAAAACTGACAAAAACGTAAATTTACTGACGAAAAAGTAAATTTTTGACGAAAACCTAAATTTACTTACGAAAACGTAAATTTACAGACGAGAACGTAAAATTACTGACGAAAACGTAAATTTACTGACGAAAACGTAAATTTTTGACGAAAACGTAAATTTACTGACGAAAATTTAAATTTACAGACGAAAACGTAAATTTACAGACGAAAACGTATACTTATTGACGGAAACGTAAATTTTTGACGAAAACGTAAATTTTCTGACGAAAACGTAAATTTTTTACGAAAACGTAAATTTTCTGACGAAAACCTAAATTTACAGACGAGAACGTAAATTTACAGACGAAAACGTAAATTTACTGACGAAAACGTGAATTTTCTGACGAAAACGTAAATTTTCTGACGAAAACGTAAATTTAAAGACGAAAACGTAAATTTACTGGCGAAAACGGATATTTATAGAAAAAACGTAAAATTACTGACGAAAACGTAAATATACTGACGAAAACGTAAATTTATACACTAAAACGTAATAATACTGATAAAAAGTAAAAAACTAATTAAAACGTAAAAAAAAATACGAAAATATGAAAAAAGAAGACGGGAAAAAACAGACGAAAACGTAAAAAAAAACTAGCAAAAACGTGAAAAAAGTTGATCATGAAAAAAATGGTTGAAAATAGTTTCGTTTAAACATGGTTTATTTTTTTAGAAAATGAAAAATATTATCTAAACAAGTTTTCAAAATTCACAACTCTTTTCTAGAAAAGAAAAGTCTTTTCTTTTCTAGAAAATTAGAAACAGAAAATTATGAAAATTTTTCCACAACTAAACAGCCCCTTAATTTGTATCGCTTATCAGTCGCGGCATGTGTTTCAGGTGATGCTGATACATTTGAACGACAGGCAGAGGCATGCTAAAGAAATTGAGTCTCAAACAAGGAACAAGAAGCTCTATCTGAACCAATTCAGTAGATGAGAACACTTTCTTTGATGTTTGATATATCCCAAGGGTGTCAACCCATCATTGAAACATATGCAGCAACCGAGGATGCTTAAACCCCTGCAAGAGACTGGAAACATAGAGCCATCTCTTAATTTTTATAATTTTTCTTGTCAAATATAAAAAATTAGAAGTAAACCATGTAAGATGTTACAAGATCCCCTGCAAGAGACTGGAAACATAGAGCCATCTCTTAATTTTTATAATTTTTCTTGTCAAATATAAAAAATTAGAAGTAAACCATGTAAGATGTTACAAGATTTGGTGGATCAATAATCTGAGAGTCGTTTTATACACTTTCAGATCAAAGTATTTCGATGGTTCTATCGAAATCTCCAATCGGATCAAACTCAGATTCGAACTGTTAACGTGTTTTTTGTTGTTATGAATCAGAACCAAAAACCAAAAGGTTATATGACCAAAAGCAGTTTCTGTCCTTATGGTAAAAACAGTTGTGGTAACCAAAACCGCAGGTTTAATAACGGGCACAAAATAGGTCTGAATACCCGGAAATTTTATTTTCTAGTGCGTTTCTAACATAGCTCGACCCCAGCCAGGGGCACTGCCCCTTGGACCCTGCCACGGCTGCCGCTCCTTGGACCCTGCCCAGGAGCGCTGCCCCCGGACCCCTGATAACCGTAATAATGTCATACAAGCGTGCACTCCGCACAACCCCGACTTGATGAACGTTTATCACGATTACACATTGGTCAACTAAGTTAATCCATTACACTTAAATCATTATTGGTAATACAAAATCACCAACGTAAGATACGTACTTTTCAAGGAAAATCACTGACCACGTTGGCTGCTATAGACACTCACAGACATGAGGAGTGTTTCTCCGTTTTGATATTAATTTGCTTGTTTAAACACAAGTACTATGAATTTAACAGAGTGAAAACTGAGTATCTACCAAGCGTTTCTTATTAATTTTGCAGTGTAGTTAGATTTCAGTTTTAGCCCCTTGGAGTTGTCTCTTCACTAAAGCTGTGTAAATTCCATCCTTGCTTAAGAGTTCATCGTGAGTCCCCTGTTCAACTATCTTTCCATCTGATACAACCGCCACTGTATTTGCACTTTGTACTGTTGAAAGCCTATGGGCTATCACCAGCACCGTTCTTCCCTTCATCAAAGATTCCATTGCGTCCTAATCCAAAAAAGAAATGTTGAAACTAGTCAGTTGAGTATAATTGGGAACGAAGTAGGGGGGCACATTTGACTCTAGGATTCTTTGTAGATATAGCAGATTGGTCTGATTGTGCAATGGATGTGCGTCAAAACGGGTCATTTATAATGCATGTCAAAAAGGGCCGGGTCAGGTTGACTAGCGAACACCTTTACACTAACTATGGTTATTGTGATACACAAGGATGTTTGAATACAATTGGTTTTAGATGTTTTGTGTAATTAGATAGAACTTTGACCTGTTCTGTCTTACAGAATAAATAATTTGCCTAACATATTTTATATAAATACAACCAATAAGTAAATAAATTCACCTGAACCAAGTACTCGCTTTCAGCATCCAAAGCACTAGTGGCTTCATCCAAAAGAAGAATCTTTGGATTCATTAACAAAGCTCTTGCTATCGCTACTCTCTGTTTCTGACCTCCTGAAAGCCTCACTCCGCGTTCTCCAACAAACGTTTTGTATTTTTCAGGGAATTTCGATATAAATTCATGGGCATTCGCCATTTTCTGTGCAGATAAATAATCAAAATTACTAAATAATCAAATTACTTTCATGGCGATTTAACTGATAGTTTTTTAGACTTACAGCTGCTTTTTCCACTTCTTCTTCGCTTGCTTTTCCATCGAGTCCATAAGCAATGTTCTCTTCAATTGAACAATTGAAAAGTACAGGTTCCTGGCTTACTATGCTGATCTGCATTTTGTGTAGAAAAAACAGGTTATGGTGAGTCTTTAGAAGAATGTGAGGAGTTTTACGTCATTACCCTTTTGTGTAGATGTTCATGTGATATGTCTACTAGAGGAACCCCATTTATCAAAATTCTTCCTTTAACAGGATCGTAAAATCTTTCAATCAGATTTGCAATGGTCGTCTACAAGCAAACAAAGTAAGAACATTTAGCCATAGATCACTAAAGACATCTTAAGAGTTGTTGCTTTCCAAATTCAAATGAACATGAAGAATGCTCAAGAATATATACCTTTCCACCACCACTAGGACCGACAAGTGCAACCTTTGAACCAGGAAGAAGTTTTAAATTTATCCCCTGAAATTATAAAAGTATGTTTAAACACATGTCATTTGTAAGGTCCGTTGTGTTTTGATTATACATTCTTGTGTTTTTATAATTACCTCTAGCACCATATGACTAGGACGGGAAGGATAGGCAAACCAGACATCATCCAACTCCACTTCAGCATCACCATCGCTATAATGATCATGGCATACAATTAATATTTACTTATAATAATAATTCTAGCATCACATGTTTTCCTATTGCTGTTGAATATTTGGTTGACTGACTTGACTCTCGTTGCAAACAGAAATGCAAAATTTACCAACAGAATGGTATAGTTTGCAAGAAAGGGGGATTTTGGACACCATTTACCTGAAACTGTTGGTTTTGCAAAGTGCGCTGTTAATTTTGTTTTTAACAACATTATGGTTTATTTGTACAATATAAATGTGAAACACAAAGATGCAAATACAGAGATATATCTAACAAAAATCTCGATATGATGCTTTGAAAATCCAGTTAGTCAAAAAGTTATAAGAAATTCCACCTTTTGACCTATTTCGAAATTCTAAGTAGGTAATAAAGCATAAAAGGGTTTTTTTTCCCTAGTGTTTAGTTAAATGTGTAGAACATTGACAAAGACAAGATATCTAGAGGAGGGAAATCATGAAACTAACCCCATAGGACACTTCTTTCCGGACTCTGGCATCGAAGAAACACGGTCCAGAAGCTGAAATACTCTCCTACTTGCTCCTGCAGCTTTCATTGCTACTGTGTAAATGCTAGACAGCCCGGACACAGAAGTTCCAACTGCAATAAAGTTTAAACAAAAAAAATGTTACTCGAATTCATTAATCTTTAAGAAAACGAAAAAGAAAATAAAATTATAGATCATAACTGTGAGACTATAAAGAATGAACGAAGTAAGAGACCCTGGACTCATAGCGCCTGCTATTGTCAAATTAGCTCCATATATCACCACTATGATAACTGATAGTGTCGATGCGGCATTCAGACCTCCAAAAAAGAGACCTACTACTTTCTGCACCAGAAGAAACAGAAAATAGTTAGTTTTTGTCTTCATCATTGTAGCCTTAAAAAGATAAATTTGATTAAGTACTTACAGCATACTGAAGTCCAAGCTTTAATGTCTCATCAACTTTTTCAGAGTAACGGGAAACCTCATAGTTCTCCTGAGCAAAAGATCTCACAGTGCGTACTGCACCAAAAGTTTCCTACAAACCAAGAAATAAGTTCATTAGACATATATAAATAAACATACTACATACCATCATATACACACACACGACACATACCTCAGCAATTGAAGAAGCAACAGCTGCAGCAGCTTGAGTCTTGTGGGAAACTTCACGAAGATAACGTCCAACTTGACGTACAGTAATTGAAATTGCGGGAACAACAATCAAAGCCAGTACTAATAAGAAGAAGAAGAAAGAAACAGTAAGTTGCCTGCTTATCATTATTAATATTCTTTATTTAATTTAGTTTTCTGAAATGGTGGTCTTACGTGTTAGCTTCCATGATGTTGCAAACATGAACCCAAGGCCGATAAATGCAGTAGAAAGATTTCTAAGAATCTCAGAAACATTTGACGTTGCAGCGTTTTTAATGATCTGTGTATCCTCGGAAAGCCTGCTGAGTAGCTCCCCTGTTCGGGTAACATCAAAGAACGCTATTTCCTGCATTTAATTTAAAATTTCAGAGGTCAAGTGGTAACAAAGGGAAAAATTACTTCTATTTTTTATATGCTAAAAGGAAGTGATATTACTTGATTGACGAGATGGGAGAACAGATTCTTTCTCAAGGCAGCAACGATCCTTTCACTAGCAGAAGAAAATAACCATGCTCGAAGTGCTGTACAGATTGAACTGAAAACAAAAAAAATGAGTCAAATTTATTGACAGTAAAACTGACTTGAGTTACTAAGTTATAACATGTCCATACCCAATTATGACAATCAGAAAGATTCCAAGTATAGTTCTATTAACGGCGCTTACAGCTTCACTTTTCTGTTCAGGTGTTTGGAGATCACCCGACACAATATCAATTACTGTCCCGCCAAACCTTGGCTGCAATACAAACATTAAACATACAATGCTAAATCACACATAACTATGTATACATAATACATGCTATACATACATTCACATGTGCATTTATAAACTTAAAAACAAACAAAATAACGCAAACATACAATCAGTATACTTGAAGTCGACGCAATCAACAAAGCGATAGTACCAACAATCAATCTCCCTGCCTCTGGCTTTGCCTGTCAATATGTCAATAAATAACATTTGTCACTTCACAAACACATATACAAGGTATGCTTAAACCTTAAATGCTTTGCTTTTAGAGTATGTATGTTTGGCGAAACGGGTTGGGGCTGGAGCTCGAGCTAGAGCTTATATTATAAGCAGAGAGTTGAAGCTTATATCTTTATAAAGCTGTTTCGTGATGTAAAATCGCATAAAAATACATAAAATTAGATTTACATGCTAATCCATTATATTTTGTATTTAAGTAATTCTCTAGCTATAAGCCCCTATAAGCCCTTTTTAATGGGTTTGGGATTATGGAGGCTTATGGCTTATGAAGCCTTCCATAAGCCCATGTGAAAACAAAGCTTAATAAGCTGACTTATTTTAGCAGCTCAAGCCCTTATAAGCCCCTCCCCAAAGTCTTGTAAAACCGCGAAAAATAACAAAGTAGAGCACACTAACCAGTGAAAGCACTCGAACATAGCTCACATTAGCAGCCTGTTCATATATCAACAACCAAAATTAATAAAAAAAAGGTACTCTCACAAACGTTTAATCAAGCAGCTGGTGTGCATTAAATTACCGGGACAGCATCTCCATGCTCAAGGTCCCCCCCTGGTTCACCATTTACATTTCTACTTAAACCCTGCAAAAATACATATAAAACCCACAAAATTAGTACTACTAGTAATAATAATTAATAACTTAAGTTTGAGTTAAGGTAAGTAACTTACATTTCTGTTAAGTAAAGGTGTTCTTTCACCTCTAAACCCACCACCACCTCCATGACCATGACCATGATACATTTTTATTTTATTTAATCCTTAAAACAGAATCGAATTCCTTAAAACAGAATCGAATTTTACAATATAAGTGATTCTGCTTATCAAAGTGAATCATGCGAGTACAGCAGAAACATGTTCAAGTTTTGCTTAAACTTCGGAGTGGGTGGTTACAAATGTTTTATCTTTATTAGTATTGTTTAGGTTATATATATAAATAAAGGGCGCATTGGTGAATACGATTATTATTTGTGTCGATATGTGAATTATTAGAGTTTATTAGTCGTCTAAATGGAAGGAATCTTGGTTGTATGTGACGATTGACGTCATTAGTTACGTTCAAGTGTTTCGAGTGTACGTGGATTTTATGCCATCAATCGTCCCTGTTATCCGGGAAAATCATTACAACGGTCGGTTCTTGTCAATTCTTAATAATGATACATACAATAATCTGAGCATAGTTTTTGTTTGAAAAAGGGAAAATTAGATCAAAATCAAATAAGGTTTTTTCTCGTAGACCAAAATTGTGTCTTGCTCATTTTAGTATAAAAAATAGAACAACATATGAAAGATTTCGACAAATATAAAAAATAAAACAACAACCGTACATAGGTGAGGGTTCGAATAAGACATTATTCCGCTTATATGTCATTGTACGACTCGACTCACTAACATTTGCCGTTCTAAAATAAAAAATAAAAAAATACTGATTCGTTGCCCTAAAAATTAGAATAACGGGGATAGAAAATGTTATGTGGCGCACTATGTACATGATTGTCCTAAATTTGATCTTATTCAAATACTATTGCATGGTATGTCCAATAAAAGAAATCAAAATATATACATTGATATGTTTTGAATTTGTCTCTTGATGAATTTAACTTATTACTTTTAAATGTTATCAAGGTTAAGAAATTGAATATGTATTGGATAATACTCAATAAGATTCCAAGATATAAGGTTAGTTAAGACATTATTCTTAGAACAATAAGATGAAATGAATCCTATAGAGTTTTAATTATAATTTGGATTTTGTTAGAAATCTTAGAGATTATATTAATAAACTTCCAGTACAACTAAGTGTATTTTGTAGGTGCCCAAAAATGGGAAAATGCTCCTACAGTACCCCATCACAGAACAAAAGGTTTGTTGCTCGTTAAGCAGAGTTCTTTGAGAATAGTCTCACTTTATAAGAAGCGAGTGAGAGTCTCACGATTGCACGAAGCAAGTGGGAGTCTTGAATTATTTCAAGGACATAATATACAAACTTTCTAAACACACTTGCTAAAGTCAACTAAGTCTCTAAACATGATAATGTGGAACCTTAGTATGACGTTACTGTAACACCCCTTTTTGGTAAATGGAATGTCACGCGTGATTATGACGTGCCATCAAAGCATACAAGAAAAATGTATTAAAACATTACATGACCATAAAAGGAAATACCGGAAACAAACATCGGTACCCAAAGTATAAGCTCATAACACACAAACATAAATAATATAAATGGAAAGGGTTAATATACACGCAGGTTACTAAAGTTTGACCAAAATAACGATTTTGTTACTAAAGTTTAAAACCTTACACTTGGGTTACTAATGTATTGTTTACCTGAACTTCAAGTTACCCATAATATTTTTACCCATAATTATAAGTTCCATGTCTACGTGGACTCCAACTTACGTTTTCGTCAGTGAACTTACGTTTTATTCAGTAAAGTTACGTTTTCTTAAGTAAAGTTACGTTTTCGTCAGTACACTTACGTTTTCGTTAGTAAACTTAAGTTTTTGTCAGTAAACTTACGGTTTCGTCAGTAATTTTACGTTTTCGTCAGTAATTTTAAGTTTTCGTCACTAAATTTACGTTTTCGTAAGTAAATTTACGTTTTCGTCAGTAAATTTTCATTTCCGTCAGTAAATATACGATTTCGTCAGTAAGTATACGTTTTCTTCAGTAAATTTACGTTTTCGTTAATAATTTACATTTTTCTTAGTATTTTTACGCTTCCGTCAGTAATTTAACATTTTCGTCAGTAAATTTATGTTTTCGTCAGTAAATTTACGTTTTCGTCAGTAAATTTTCATTTTCATTAGTAAATTTTCATTTTCGTCAGTAAATATACGTTTTCTTCAGTAAATTTACATTTTCGTCAATAAATTTACACTTTCCTCAGTATTTTTACGTTATCGTCGGTATTTTTACGCTTTCGTCAGTAAATTTACGATTTCGTCAGTGAACTTACGTTTTCTTCAGTAAATGAATATTTACATCTGTATTTTTATGTTTTCGCCAGTAAACTTACGATTTAGTCAGTAAACTTACGTCTTCATCAGTATTTTAATGTTTTCGCCAGTATTTTACGTTGAAGAAAACGTAAAATCATTAACGAAAACGTAAATTTAGTGACGAAAACGTAAAAGTACTGACGAAAACGTAATTTTACTGACGAGAACTTAAATTTACTTACGAAAACGTATATTTACTGACGAAAACGTAAATTTACTGACGAAAACATAAAGTTACTAACAAAAACGTAAAATTACTTACGAAAACGTACGTTTACTGACGAAAACGTAAAATTACGTAAAAATACTGACGAAAACGTAATTTTACGAAAATATAAGTTTACTGACGAAAACGTAAATTTACTGACGAAAACGTAAAATTATTGACGAGAACATAAATTTTCTAACGAAAACGTAAGTTTACTGACGAAAACGTAAGTTTACTGACGAGAACGTAAATTTACTGACGAGAACGTAAATTTACTGACAAAAGCGTAAGTTTACTGACGAAAACGTAAGTTTACTGACGAAAACGTAAGTTTACCGACGAAAACGTAAGTTTACTGAAGAAAACGTAAGTTTACTGACGAAAACGTAAGTTTACTGACGAAAACGTAAGTTTATTGACGAAAACGTAAATTTACTGACGAAATCGTAAAATTACCGACGAAAACGTAAATTTACTGACGAAAACGTAAAATTACTGACGTAAACGTGAAAGTACGAACGAAAACGGGAAAAATCTGACCAAAATGTAAAGGGTTAGTATACACGTAGGTTACTAAGGTTTGGCCAAAGTAACGATTTTGCTATTAATGTTTGGCCAAAAAATAGAAATGGGGCCCACCAAAACCTGCTTAGCCGGTAACCTATCTCGTGAGTAACGGCGGGATAGTTTTTCTAAACCTTTAATAACAAATAAATCAAACTCGTATACAATAGTAACCTAAGTGTAAGGTTTTAAACTTTAGTAACAAAATCGTTACTTTGGCTAATCTTTAGTAACCTTTATGTATATTAACCCTAAAGGAAAAGGACTAAACAATGCCCATAGAAATAGGTAGCAAAATGTATGATGAAATGCATAAAGTAAAGAAGGCTAGGAAGCTTCCAATCCATATGCACGTACGCTTAGAGTTTACGAGCGCCCTTGAGTCCCTGTCGTTTGGGAACATGAAAGGAAAACGGCTGAGCATAACGCTCAGTGCACGAATATACAAGTATGACATGGAATAATGTAAGCATATAAGACTAATAGCAGCGGAATATCATAAGTTCTAAGTAATCTGGATTCATGTTCATAAAACTGGTTTTATAGTTTGAAAAGACTTTTGTTTATATGAAAATCTGTTTTAATTAGCCAAATAGCCGATATAGGTCATGAGGTTCCACCGTGCATGAATACTTGGAGGGGAGACCTCGTCATACAATTAGAGGGGTTGCCTCTAATTAAATAGTATGGGTAGGAGGGATCAACTCCTAGTGAAGGATGCAAGGTACACATCGCATTCACCCTGATAATACTGCTAACATGTAACTAGGATGCACCCATACGCCCCACGTGATAATATAATATAATGGTCAAAACTGAAAAGGGACATCACGAGAAATCACTTCGCCGGGGGGAAGTCATAACACTGGTGCCTCCAGTGTTATGGTTATGGTACCTCCATAACTAGGTGACACTGGTCATGCATGTATATGGCTTAGACTCTTAATCTAACATAAGTATCAAACATATAAAACAAATACTGGGAAAACAGTTGGCTGCAGACGGGGAATCCTAATAAAGAAAGAATGTCCATACTGAAAAGACGGGAAATCTGTACCTTATGTCCAGTGAACGAAGACGACGAACGGAAGAGAGTCCTACTTCGATCTCACTAATGCTACATAAATAGTATACGTGTATAAGTATTCTGATTACTACGTGCGTAACTGGTTTTATATCATGTCTTAGCTTGTTTTATATGTTCATGTCTTGTTTTACTGACTTTTAACGTTATGTTGTGTTTATCATGTATTATGTATATTCTAATTAAGTATTACTTGTATTCCTTGTATTATTATACTTGTTGTGTAATAATAAGTAACTTTCTAAAAATAGCAGGTTTCCTAAAATAGAAAGTTTCCAAAAATAGAAAGTTTCTAAAAATAGAAAGTTTCCAAAAATAGATTACCTGCTTAAAATATATTAGTTTCTAAAAATACAAAGTTTCCAAAAAATAGTAAGTTTCCTGAATTATAAAGTTTCCATAATTAGAATTAAGCTGGATTAATATCATAAGTCATGTAGTTATAGTATAGTTATTTAATAATATTCTGTTAATTAAATAAACTATAGGTTATGTGATTTAATTAAATATAAGCCTGATTTAATTAAATAAAGTATATAAAATACTTAGTTTAAAACATGTACTAATACTATATTAATATAACCTAAGTCATGATTATTAATTAATTATATGTCATGATTAATAATTAATTAATACTATAGTGTAAAATAAATAAATAAATACTTAAGTTAAAACATGTATTATTTAATAATAACAATAACCTAAGTTTTATGTTTAATTAAATTAATTATAAGTCATGAATTAATTAATTTAATTATCTTGTAAAAATAATATACTTGTTAAATTAATTAGACTTGTAAAAATAATCATGAACCGAATCCGTGTGTTATCTAATTAAAACATGTCGCGAACCGGACCCGTGAACCCGTGAACCGGTCCGAACCAAACACCCCAAAAGCAGTGGCAAACCGGCTTGAACCGGTTGCCCCTGCTTGCGTCACCTAACTACCGGCTGCTGCCGGTGGTTCCCTTGTTCTCGGCTAGCAGCGGCTAGCAGTGGGGTTCCCACTGGCTGTGTGTCAGTGGTTCTTGTTGTTGTGTTGCGTGTTCCCCCTGCTTGACCCACGCCGCCACCGGCTGTGTGCCGGTGGTGGTGGTTGTTGCCGCCGAGACCCATAAAACCACAAGGACACCCCCGACGCAAGTCGGGGTGCCTTGTACGTGCTGTCAACCGAACCACAACCACACCGAGACATGTGTCTCGGTTGGTGTGTGAATCAACGACGCCGAGAGCCCTTGGCTCTCGGTTTGTGTGGCGGCCGAAACAAACAACCCGAAACAACCCTTAATTATTTACCCATGATCCCATGACATGTTTTTATCATGTTTTTATTTAAGTACTTGTTCATGTTATGATTAATTAAATAAAAGAAAAAAAACAAAAGGGTTACGGATTACCAAAACACTTGGACTGAATAGATCTTGATCACACGAACACACTCTTATGATTTGTTTAATCAAAATCAACCAAACACCCTTGTGGTGTTTTTATGTCGTCGACCTAAGGAGAGAGAGAGAGACAGATTAGGGTTTTTGATTTTTGTAAAATTCTCTGTGAATAAAAAGTAATATTTCCTTTATTTGTTATTTGGTAAAAACAAATGGGCTGGGCCCCTCTCTTCCTCTTGTGCCGCTGCTAATAGGGCCCACCAAGGGAAACCCAAAGCCTTTTTCCCGTGTCTAATTATTACGTGTTCGTGTTTACGTGTTACGTTTAATTATTCGTGTTATTTATAATTACTTGTACGTAACGATATTTATTGTATTAATAATATACATAAATACATAATTATATGTTCGTGATTCTTACGTTCATGATTTCATGTTCGTGATTATAATTATTATTGATAATAATTATCGTGTATTTACATGTACTTAATACTTGTCGTAAATATAATACGTACATAACTTCTGTAATTTCTAATCGTGACACGTGTTCATGCTATAAAACGAAAGTTTTTAAATGTACGTACGTTACTAAGGGTACTATTCATGGTAAAAGCATGCGGGTTTTACAGTTACTCACATTCATAGATCCGCATTCCTCATATATGTTTCTGATATCGACATTGAGGTTTATGAGTTAGAAGATCATTGTGAAAATGCTAACCATATGTGATGTATTATCAAATTTGAATTTGATGAATAAATTAATACTATTAATGAAAAAATATTGTCCTTAGAAAGACAGTCGTAGTTTGTAATTTGATTGATCTCTCACCTATTAATTATTTGATGAGGTTTAAAATGAGTTTCCTTGTTAGGAAGATTTATTAGGAAAAACGAAAGAGAAACAGCGAATGTGTTGCACCAATACCAAATCAAAATAAAGAAAAAGAAGATCACGATCGAACAAATAAAGAATATCTTGAAATGATACCTGAAGCACTAGCCAAAATCACGTCTCTTTTCATAATATTTCTTATCGTCTCTGTTAATGCAAAGCAATGCCTAAAAACATTGTTAGTATTAATTAATCTTTCTTAGTTTTGATCACGACAAATTACAAAGACATTTATTGTCAAACACAATCATAAAACGAATTATCTAACAACACTATCATCAAGGTAATAATCATTACACTAACATATCTTAATCATGCTTAGTGATCATAAAAGTGATTAGCCTTAAAACTCACTTTGTCAAATGTAACAAAAGATTTTTAATAAAATTTATTTTTAAGAAGATGTTTTATTAAAATGAAAATTTAAATTTGAATATGGCATATTCCAAATGCCATAAGAATATCCTTTGAAGGTTTAAACAGCCTCAGATATTTTGAATTCACTAAAAGACAAAAAGGAGCCCAATCTACACTCCGCGGTTCCTCAAGTGCCTATGCGGTTTGATGTGTCGAGGATAGTATATGTGATAATTAGATACATTACAGGGTAAATTAGAAAATTACCTTTAGGAAAAAGTAATAGACTAAAATTACCAAAGACGGATTCAATTAAACACGTTGGTGAACCAAGTTCGTTGTACGCGAAGATCTTATGAATTTGAGACGTTTTGTATCGATTTGGACAATTGATTCGAATTGGTTTCGGTTTTTAAAACTAAAATTAATTCTACCAATTTTAAACTAATTAATCCTAAGTGCATGAATCGTAACCCCGAATTAAATCTAATGGACAATTATTTAAATATTAAAACTTTTAAACTATTTAAAATAAACAATCTATTTAAAAATCAATTATAAATTTAATCTATTCAATTAAAATACTTTTACTCTATTTATAAATCTATTTATGAAACTAAATTATTTGAAATCTAAATTAATTAAAATCTAATTTAATTTCTAAAACTTTTAAAACATATATTTTTTTATTTTGTTATTATTTATTTATTTGTAAACTTTTAATAAAGAAAATTAAATTGAATTAAAATGTAAATAAAAGTGAAAGTAAGAATTTAATCAAAACTAAAGCTGACAGCTATAATGAACAATACTATATTAATTAAACTAATGGTATTTAAACACAAGAGTCAAGTTGGATGAGATGGTAAGTTATTTGGCCCATGACCAGGAGGTCATGGGTTCGAGTCTTGTCAAAGACATTCTTTTTTGGTAATTAATTTTTGGACAATAAAGTTAAAATCAAGATCACAGGAAGTGACTTTTGTGTGCGTAATTTAATTATTTGGACAGCAAGATTGATAACTCAGTACCCAAACTACCCTATATACTCGTACAGTAATTCAGCACAATATAACAAATAGCAGTAAAAATAGAAGGCATCCTATATAAGTTTTTACAGCAGACTAAATCAATCATAAATCTAATAAAACATCATTTAACAAATCACCAAACATCAGTTACTAAGAAAAACAGTTGGGGCAAATTAACAAACGTCTAGAACTAAACATAAGCGGAATCATTTGAATTATTGAGTAAATTTTAAACTCAGATTAACAATAAAATTACAAAGATAGCAGTAATCAAATTCCAAACTAAATCAATCTATATCAGCAATCTAATTAACATAGCAATACAAAACTTCTATTCAGCAATCCAAATTCAAGCAGATCTATGGACTAGCATATCAGGAAATAAAAACCCTCAACAAATCAGCTAAAGAAACTTGAATCCAATCCATATTCTCATCAATGACAATATCAGACTAAAAGTATGCTCAGTGTTCCATCGTTTTACTTCAATTTCAGACTACAATAATCAGTACACTCAACTGAAACTTATTAAAAGAAGAACTAAATACGCAGCAGATTCAATTACCTATTAACTAGAAAACATATAACTTAAATAACCAAATTCAAAATCTCATTAATCTCCTCACAAATCATAGCGGATTACAGATATCAAGCAGATCCAACCAATCCTACGAACACGCCCTAACCACATTAGCAATTCATAAACTAATAAGGCTACTCAGATTCGAAGTAATATATCTACCTTGATAACCAGCAGATTCGAGCACAAAATTAACAAACATGAGAAGCTTAATACAGATTCATAACACAAACTACAACTTATTCATAAAATCAAATAGGGAATTATTCGAATAAAAACATAAAACTAAATATAAATCGAGCTTGACCTTTTAATGAAGGCAACCGTTGAGACGAAGGTGAGCGCTGAGCTCCCTTGGACTAACTATAAAACTCCACCATAAAAACCTTCTAACTGAACCATGAACACCATATCGTCACCACTCTCGAACTAACTGAACCACCATGAAAATATTTCGATCCACAATAATTTTTTATCTAAATAGTGGGTTTAGATTTTATCCCAATCTCTCTCAGATCATTCACATAACTATTGAGACGAGATTATATGAACAATTATTTCACTTATAATATTAATATGTAATTAAGATAATGCAAATGAGTTTTTCACAGTAAATTAAAAACGAGAGATAAAGGAATTAATTAAGCTGAAAATCACTTTCATTAAATCAAATTGACATTACAAAACTTGTAAAAACGAAAATACAAATCCTAACTATAATTTAACATTATAACTCTAAGAAAGAAAGGGATACATTTTCAAAAAATTGATGGGGTATTTATAGCCTAACCGAGATGAAGGGGTGAGTTTGAT
This sequence comes from Glebionis coronaria, assembly GCA_025667525.1. NCBI lineage: Eukaryota > Viridiplantae > Streptophyta > Magnoliopsida > Asterales > Asteraceae > Glebionis > Glebionis coronaria. The sequence continues at coordinate 181,024,952 of CM046874.1, forward strand.
GAGCGATTCATAGCCCTTGGATCATCTCTCCTCTTTCTCTTTCCTTTCTGTTTCGATCCATCGGCTGAAAAACGCCCTTGTGCACACGGATTGCCACTGTGGCACAAGGTGTGCTAGTTGTGTTTCTTCCTTGTTGAGGTGGCTTGATATGATTGGCCCTTTTACTAAATGGCAGGATGTCAGCCAATCATTTTTGAGATGTGACGCATCATTCTTCCACGTGGCGCATAGTACTTGGAATATTCGTGTGTGTCACGCTCCAGATTGCACTTAATTATATGATTACTTGCGCGTGATGAACACTTGCTAGCTGATTTGAGAGACCCCCTTTTAATTAGGGTTCATAAGTTGCGTTTCTTTTTCCCCAATATCCTTTCCACGTCTTTCTTTTGTTTACAACTTCCTTTGTGAATAACGTTTGACCGTCCAATATTGACCAAAGTTTATAAATAGTTTCCACCGTCTTGTAACTTTACCTTTGTGGGCTTTGGATCCAAATAAAAATCTTCCACCGTCACATACTTAATATGGGCTTGGACCCTAACTTTTTCATTCGTTACTTATTAATTAATGGGCCTATGATCCAATAGATAAGTAGCACCTCCATCGTCTCATTTTTATTAATGGGCTCTTGGTGGACTTTTCCAATAGTAAACTTAATAATTCCATAAATGGGCTGTAAGGCCCTTTAAGAATTTGTGGGACCCACAAGGCCCAAACTTCTTTCAAACGGTTAAATCCACTAAAAACGGACTTAATTTTGGCTTCCTTGATATTTTCATCAAAACCCGTGTCGATTTTGCCGGTTTTTGCGAACTTCGTACCTACACACATGAAACAAACAAAACAACATATACATGGCCATTTTTATACTTTTTATGCATTTATTGTTCGTTTTAAGATACAAATGATATGAGTAAAATCACTCATATAACGGTTCCCTATCGATAAGGAACCGCTTGGGTAGCTAAGGAACCGCCCCCAGCTGGCCATTGGGATTTGTCTTCTATAAATAGTGGATCAAATCTGCATTTTCATTAAACCTTTTTGGATATCTCTTTCAGCCTTCTTTCTCCTATCTAATCCTAGTCATTCGTAAATGATCACTCATTGTGTTAAGTATGTTTACTTATGATTATCCTCTTGATCTCCTTCTTTACCTTGTCCAAAGAGAAGATCACTCACACACTTGTGATGTGATTAAAGATGAAGCCTTGATGAAGATCATCCTCTCCTAAAGATCTAGTCATGTTCATCATTTGTTTATTTCTGTCTTGTGTAGATCCAATGTATTCGTGAATACTTGGACTAGTTGTGTTCATCCAAGCTATGTGTAAATACTTGGATTAGAGTTGTGTAAATCCTTTGCATATGTGTATGCATAGATTTGTGTTGTGTAGATCCAAGCTACATGTGTGTACTTGGATATGTTTAGTTGAGTTGTAATAAGTTATGTTAGTTCTCACTAAACTATAAAGTGATGTGGTTGTGTCTTGTGAGTTCTCACTAAACTATAAAGTGATGTGTAGTTGTGTTGTGTGAAGTTCTCACTTAGCTTCAAAGTGAAGAGTCGTGAAGATTGGTTCTATCTTTGGATTAGAACTCGACATCTAGCCTTCTGTCGGAAAATGGTGAATTAGGCAACGTTGTGAAGATTGGTTCTAGCTTTGGATTAGAACTCGGCATCTAGCCTTGTGTCATAAAATGGTGAAGTGGGCGACGTTGTGTAGATTGGTCCTAGCTAAGATTAGGTCTCGACATTTAGCTTAGTGTCAGAAAATAATGTAAGCGGCGTTGTTAGGTTTTCTCCGCCAAGAAGGGAGCTTGTGGATATAGTGAAAATATCGAGTAAGGTGTACTCGAGGAGTGGAGTAGGAACGAGGATAGAGCCTCGTTGCCGAACCACTATAAATCTTGGTGTCTTCCTACTAGGTTGTTTCTTTCCTTACTCATCACTTACATTCATCATCATTACACTTACTACTTATTGTTAATGTATTAGAATTGAACCTAATCATTATGCAACTAGCTTTCAAGTAAAAGATAGTTTTGGCACTCACCTAATTGGAAGGAATTTTAATTAGGAGATAAACCGATGAGAAACTATTCAACCCCCCCTTCTAGTTTCTACAATTGGTACCAGAGCGATGGTGACACAAGATCTTTAAAGTATATTGTACTTTAAAACTTGCATCGATCCATTGTCTCCTCAAACTAGAAGGTTAAGTTGTACTAAAGTTTTTCTTTGGTCAAAACTATCTTTTATTGAAAATAAGCCTTTTAATTGATAATATTTCATCTCATTTAGATTAGTAGTATTTATGCATTTTAGATTTACTCTTGAAATGTATCTACTAGTTTGCATCTTGTTATGTGTAGGTACTCATTAAGATCAATCATTCAATTGATTGTAGATTGAGTTACTTACACTTGTAGAAGACTCATCTTCTTTGATTTCCAACATCACTGAATGATGATATCAATATGGATGGGAGTGATACTAGTCCTTGAAGACTTAGTTGTCACTTTAGTCATGGTTGGGCTTTGCATTGGCTCCTTGAAAGATTGGAATGCAATTTGTGGCCAAGGTACATTTTCGTTCTTTCACACGCCCTATTGATCATTCTTTTGACCATTAATTGACTATATGTTTGTTTTTGGCATCCTTGCCTTGACATTTGTTTGTGGTTTGTGATTCTTCCCTTTTTCCCTCTCAAACCTTCATTGCTTGGATACTTGACTCACTATGGAGATGTAGAGTGAGTTAGTAGAATCTTAAAGTATCAAGCATGATTTCCATGGTTTGCACCCTTACGGTTAGTAGGCCCAATATCATGTGTAACTTGTGCAATTAAGCTCATCTCTAGGATGATTGATGAATCCTTTGAGATACCAAACTACTTCATTAAGTTGTTAGTGGATTTTACACATTTGGAATTGAAATATTCCAAGGATATTGTTATTGTAAATCCCAACAATAATTATCTAATCATGTGGGAGAGAAAGTGAATCTACACCTTGCTCATATCTTGAAATAGAATAAGACTACTCTTGAAACTCATCTTATTCTATGTATCAAAGTTGCTTGGTATAGTTCATTACCAAAGCCGTTTAGACTTTCGCCGGAAAGGCAGGTCTTAAACCACTATATATGAAACAAGCTCTTCGTCTCCTCGATTTGAAGAATTTCATTTGTCTCTTGAGCAATGTTCTTGGTCTTGATTCACTTCTCTTGACTCCTATCCTCCTTGCTTCTTTGCTACGAGTAGTCGTTTGTCCGTTTCGGTCTTTTCCTATCTCGATTCAACTCGTAACCCTTCAATAAAGCATTATTACCTAGTGTTATGGTGGTCTAATGATTTCCTAAAGGCTTAAGACATATTTTAAGGTTTTAAGAAAAAATTGATTTTGAAAATTTCTTTGATTTTCCTTGATTAAAACACGCCACTGTAGGCGGTTCCTTATTGTCGCGGTTCAAACAGGCGGTTCCTTATCGATAAGGAACCGTGTCTAGTACTTGCGACTAAAGTACCAGTTTTTATTAAAAATTATTTTTTCAAAAAGGGGTCTCTCTCTTCTCCAACATAGGGACGAGAATACCCAGTTTTCCACCATTGTTGTTTTTCCAAAACCTTCAATTACTCAAGATTAATTGATTTCGATTTGTGGGTTTCACTCATCCTTCATCCAAGATCAATTATCTGTAAGTCATTTCTTTCAATTTTATCTAATTTCTTCTAGGGTTCATACATTCATAATTGGGGATTTTTAAAATTGACATTGAATTAGAACCTTACTAGGAATAAGAGTTGACATAGTATTGTTACTATGATTCCTTAGGTTCATATTCATTGAGATTTCACTAAAACCCACTTGTAGAAAAAATCCGAATTTTGACTAAATAATTTTGGTTGATTGATGGAATTGATATGAACCCATGAACAAGTTGGTAATGCCATTGTTAAATGCTTGCCTAAAAACCTTGTTTTTGAAAAACCAATGTTCAAGTTCATTGTTGATTTTACATGGTCAATGTGTTATTGTCAATGATGAACTAGGTACATTGTGAATATGAGAATGATAAGTATTAAACCTTTGTTTGTCAAGAGATTGATGAAACACATTCTCATCTTTTTGATTTTTGGTTTATATGTGACATATGAGTAATTGGGGAAATATTTTTGTGTTTATTTAGGTACTAATCATGCCTTCAGAATATCAACAAGATCACCAGTACACTAAACAATATATGCCAAACCTTTACGAAATGTGTGCTTCCCCTCAACTTACAAACACCTATTCCTCACTCCAAAAATATTGCTTTCACGAGGGTAGAGTTGTCGAAGAGGATACTGAAGGATATATATATACTCGATCGATGTTCGGAGAAATTAGGTTTGATTGTTTGTTGGACATCAAAGAGGATATATATCTCGAATTTCTCTTAGAGTTCTTTAGCACATACTCTCTCGTTTATGATAACGGTAGAGTATATGTTAGGTTCATCCTTGAAGGTCGACTCATTAAACTCTCTCTTGAAGACTTTGGTCAAGCTCTTTGTGTTCCATTTATGAGCACTTGTCAATTTACTGATAAATGGAAACTTGATTATCTCCTTGAACCATTCAACTGTGCTCCAGATGAAAATGAAGAGATTGACCTTGAATGCATTCTTGATGTCATTTGTAAAGAGCTTAGTGGAAACGTTGTAAGAAGCATCCATCCTACCAAGCGTCGGCTAAAATGCTATGAGGTTCTCTTAAGTGACCTAAATGATTGTATGGTCCGTTGGGCCGACATCCTTAGGGAGAATGTATTTTGTCTTGGCGGTAACCTGGATCATATTTCAGCGTGTATGGCGCACATGCTATGTTGCATCGCTACCAACGCCAAGTACAATCTCGCATACTTTATCGCTCGACGAATTACCTATGATCTTTCCAAACCAAAAACAAATATTCCCCATGCCATGCTCCTTACTCGCCTTCTTAAGAAGGTTGGTGAATACTATCCCAACACCAACATTTCTCGCTTTCTTTCGGTCGAACGTGTTATGCTACCTATTCAAAGGGTACAACCACGAAAGCCTAGAAGTGATCGAGGTTCAAGAAAGTCCGATCCACAAGAGTCCGATGATGAGGACTTTGATATGTCACCAAGTGATGGTGGTGGCGTAGGCACAAGTGCTCATGTTGGATCTTTGAGTGACTCCCACCCATCCATGGACACTTTCATAGACGGGTTAGAAGAAATCATCCCTCCTCCTCACTATGCCACTAGTGGACTTCCGGAGAACTTTGGTCTTGAGGATGTCTACCGAGCTAATCTTAAAACCCAAGGTGAGTTATATGATCATCGAGTGGAGTCAAGAGGATCGTTCAAGAGCATAACCAAATTGATTAAGGGACTTGGCAAGAAGAAGAAATAAAGCTTTGGTTTATCAAGGTTAACATGTTTGAAAACATGTTTGAATTGTTGAACAATATTTCCTTGTTCTCTTTTTATTTTTAGGTTGTTGTGTTTGCTAACTAATACTTTGTGTTTGGATTACTTAGTATTTTAATCCTAATCTTATATGCTATTGATCCTTAAATTTGCATAGCTTTGTGTATATTATGTGTTTGTTAGCTTCCTAGATTTTGATTTATAGTTCACTTTGGCTTGATAAACCTTGGTATAAAATCTGGGCTAGCAAATGTTTCAGGAAGTGCCATTTTTCGAACCTACTGGTGGCTGTTCTTTATCATCCATGCGGTTCTTTATCGATATCGAACCGCGGCCCTACATAAGGAACCGTCAGCCACTGTTTCGACAGAATTTTTGCTTTACATTGTTTTCCTTAATCTGTGTAAAACTTTGATAATTTTTTTGCAAAAACCTGTACTTTCCTAAACTAGGCTACCTAATTTCATTGTTCACCTAAAATGATTTTAACCCATTACTTGTTTGGATCATTCCCTTCTCTTCTTAAACCCTCTCTTGTTGATTGTTAATATAGGTTTTTTTAGTATATCGTTTTCTCCTCGACTCGACTCGAATTGATTTACAACTTAACACAAGATATATTTGTTTTTGGTTAATAATAATTGTTTGGTATCCATTGTCTAATTAAACTAAAAAAATGGGGAAAATTATTTAGGCTAAGGAATATATAAAAATAAAAGCGCAATTAGTTCACATAAAATTACTCGAAAAAGCAAAATAAAATTAAACTAAAAATTTAGATCTAGATGCAACAAAAATAAACTATAATTAAAAATAATAATAAATCTAAATGCAAAATTAATCTAAATGCAAGCACGTAATAACAAATAAAAGTGACAAAAAAAGAAATCACAAAGATAAACTTAAAAATAAAGTGTAAAACTTTAACCTTTTTAGCTTATTAATCTCTTAGATGATAAAGATACAAGCTTTATATACTAATAAGCTTAATAATAACAAAAAGGTGTAAACTTTATACTAATAATAAGCTTATCTAAATGAAAACTAATTTTTAAACCTTTAAATCTAATTTTTAACACAATAACAATATATAAAACTAATTAAGCCGATTTTATGAAAAAGATATATTTTTTAAAAACAATTTAAACTATATTAATCTAATTAATTAAACTAAAACGATTAAGATAGGAAAATAAATGGAGAGAACTATGGTACCCATGGTCCGTAGAAAACGCTCTAAAACAACATCAACATAATCAATAAAACATGGCGCGTAAAGTACACGCCCTCCCAAAATCAACAAAATACGGCCCGTAAAGTATACGGCCAACCAAATCAATACTAATCTAAGCGTAACCCGACCCGTAAAGTACACGACCAACCAAATCAAACTCGAACCAAATTAATCAACCATAAGCTCTTTACCACACTTGATAAATCGATTCGCCAAGATCACAAAAAAACACATGAGGTTAGAATAATAAGCCACTATTGATATTATATAAAGAGATTTAAACTAAACTAATAGATCTAGAGTATTTTTTAAGTTTTATAAAAATATATCAATTTTTAAGCTTAAAACTTATAGATCTAAATTAATTTGTATAAAAAACTAATAGATCTAACTATTTTTTTATGAAAGTATTTTTAATTTTTTAAAATTTTAAACTAATAGATCTAAAAAAACTAAAAGATATAAACTAAAAGTAATTAAGCTAACTTATAAGTAAGTTGTAAGCCTAAGATTAGATTTTTTGAGATTTAAAAAGCTAAAAAGCTAATTAAATAATTCCTCCAACAATAAGCTAGATCTAGGAATATAAGGCAACAATAAGCTTGAAATAAAATGAATTATTTCAAACTTATATATACATCTTAACTTATTTGGAAAAAGTTATGAAAAACTAATCCCAAAATAATAAGCTAGATTATTATAAGTAAAAAGATAAAGAAAGGTAGAATGAGAATAAGCTAAAACTTGAATTTTATTAATTATGAAAAAGCTTATAGAAAAGCTTGGTACAAGACTTGAAAGAAAAATTACAAACTACTTTGAGAGAAAAACTAAAGTACGTGAAAAAAACAAGACAAATACAATGAGATGGAGGCTTTATATAAGTAGTTACAAGTGGGGGTATTTTAGTCTTTTTCTTCATATTTTTGCTTGGAGGCTACACCTTTTGCTTGGAGGCTACACATTTTGCTTGGAGACTACACCTTTTATTTGGAGGTTACACATTTTATTTGAACTAGTTTATTTTAAATAATAATATTAATAATAATAATAATAGTTTATTAGGGCAGACTATGAATGGGAGGTCTTATCGATGTGTTTTGTGTTATCGCTTAGGTATTCCCTTGTTCTCTGTTTCGAAGCCCTGTTCAGCTTGTTCAAGGGTTTTTGATGGGGATATATTTGGGGATCATGCCGTATCGTGTGCTGGCATCGTTGGGATTACGCATCGTCACAATTTGGTTCGTGATACTCTTGCTGATATATGTTACCGTTCAGGGATATCTGTCGGAAAGGAAGTTAATATTGGATTAGATGGTGGACCTAATAGTGTCTTACGTCCGGCAGATATTTTGTTTTATTCTTGGGAGGGAGGTAAAGATGTGTGCGTTGATTTGACTGGTTCTTCTCCCTTGACTCGTACGGGGATGAATGACTTTGTTCCTGGCCGAGCTGTGATTGATGTTGCACAACGTAAACGATGCAAGTATTTGGCTAAGTGTGCAGCTCTCGGATATGGGTTTCTTCCTTTCTCCTTTTCTTCTTTAGGGGAGTTACAGGAAGATGCAGTTGCGTTGCTGAAGCGGATCCAGAGATTTTCTAAGGCTCAAGACATTGGAGCGCGCGCTGCTGTACATATTTTCCATAGAATAGGTTTTACCATTGCTAAAGGGGTGGGAGCGCAGATAGTATCTCGACTCCCATCCAATTTGTTGTAAATCCCTTTTTGTTTCTAATAAAAGTGATGGTTTTAATAAAAAAAAATAAAAATAAAATAATAATAATAATAATAATAAAGTTTGATTTATTATTTTATGTTTTTTAAATTTATTTTATTTTTATATTTATTAATTTTCGGAAATATTTATATTTATATTATTTAATTATTAAAAACTATTTATTTATTTTTAAAACATAATAAACTTTAAAAAATCATAGAAAATAAACCGTGAGGAGTTACGACGCGAGGTCGGGACCGTTGGCTTCGTAATTTTGCGCTCTTCTATTGGTCCATGTGGTTTGTTAATGGATAACTTTGGAGAATGGCAGAATTGGTCCTTGTTGTTTGCATTTCTTGATTTTAAGGTTGAAGCTTCGTTAAATCTTCATCCTTAGCTCTCCAAACTTCATTCTTTTGGCACTTTTGGTCCTTTGGCTTTATCTTTGACTTTTTTTCTTTGATAAATGACCGTGAAATCCCGTATTTTCTTTCCTTTTGATCTTTTGTACCTATTTCACAACAAAAACACAAACCACGCATAATTTCGACATTTATGATATTAATTACACGTTTTGGTCTTGTTTTTCATTGTTTTAAGTGGTAAAAGGATAAGTGTTTACACACTTATTAAATTCCCTACACTTGACCATTGCAATGTCCCCATGCAATGCACAATTTTAAAGCTCAAAGTCACATTTTTAATCATAATTAACCCATCTTGGCATTTATTACGATATACTACTACTACTACAATAAAAGAAACTAATGTACGATGAAAAGATAAAAACAAAAGATATAACAATTTCCATTTTATTTATTTACTTGAAATAGATTGATGGAAGAAACTCGTAAAGAAATCTAAGACTTAAATTATGGCTTTTGGTGTCATGAATATTAATCACCCTCAAGTTTCACGTTCCCATACCAAGCATAAAAACGAGATCATTGTAATTACAAGTTAGTAAAGCTAACACTTACTCATGTGGTTTAATTATTCACTTAGACCCCCTTATTCCTACGGTGTCTCTTGTATTTTATTTTTGTCTTGAATGATCACAAGGATGCATTTTTTACTGATTTTGATAATTTATTAAGGCCGAAAATAAAGTAGGACGGTTTAGTCAATAGTTAGCTAAAGGACAAAATATTTTAAAACGGCTTCTCGAAATATCATAAAGTTCATATCTTGGCATAACTTGTTTCATGATTTGAGACCTTTCTCGGGCCGATATTTGGCATTGACTTCAAACTTCAAATCTTGAGAGACCTTCTTGAAATTATGGTCTTCTTTTCATTTTGGTATACATCTTCATTTGGAGTGAGAGATGCTTCAAACGTTCACCACGACTTCTTCTTTTATCCTCTTCTTTATTTAGGATTTTGATATACAATGATCCGCCTCCTTTTTGGACTTGGATCTATTTATCCTCATACCTTGTTAGGGTGTTTTTGGATAGACTTCTCCATGATCTTTATGGGAGTAATTGCTTCTCGTCGTGTGTCTTGATCCTTCATATTGATTTATATTAATGATCTTCACATCATCTTTGGATCTTTAGCAAAAAAAAGTGAATCCTCATGCCTTGTGAGGGCCTTTTTGGACTCAGATATCCTCATGCCTTGTTAGGGCCTTTTTGGATACGCCAATCTTTGCGTCCCGCTTCAATAAGTTATGCCTTGGCTATGAACTCTAATTAATCCCGAACAACTTTTAAACGGCTTTGGACTAGAAGCTAAGTAACTTTTCAAATCGTACGACCTTATTTATTGAATTTATTTATTTACAAGTGATGGGAGAAAAAGCTTATAATTAAGTCACATAAATTATTGAAAGAATACAAAACTTATAATTGACTATATTATTTCTCGTTCTCCACAATATAAAATCTCAAGGAATGAGACTTGTGGATGCTTAGCCTAATAAACCAATTAAGGTCCATATGGTTAAGGATACTAGCTAGAGTGAACTCAAATAAATAAACTCGGGTTGAGTCAAAATATTCACGACGGGCCTAATATATCAAAGATGTCTAAACTCGTTAAAACCATTTTATTTATTTAGTTCCTTTTTGACTTTATTCATGAAATGGAATATATACATATGATGGTGATGACAAAATGAAAGTAGATAAAAGAAAATAAATGAAAAATACTACTAGGCAAAAATAGATCAAAATTTTTGAAAAACGTCGAAAAATATTATTTTTCCGGTTAAAATGAGGGCATATTCATGGAAAAGCCCACTTAAACTTCGATAGAGGTCTCCCCTACACTTAATATAAACATTGTCCTTGATAATTGTAAAAATACACTCGTTTAGGAAAACGAGGTAATTAGGGTAAGTACGACGATTTAGGAAAACGTGCACAAATGACCCTTGTTGTGAGTTCGTTCTCAAGGAGGCTAGTGTGTTGTATTAAGAGATGATTAAATGTTTGTGATTATGATTATGAAGAAAGAAAAGAGAAAAGGATGACGGTTACGATTAAAATTACACTAAACGAAAGTCGTAAACGTAAAACCGTAAAACGTGACGAACTTTAAAATTTACCCTAAAAATTCCTAGAAAATTACAATAAATCCTAAAAAATGTAATTAGAGTTTACAAAAAATCAAAAATCACTCAAACCTTTTATTTAATTAAATAATAATTTTTTTAATGCTAATTAAAGCCCAAAAAATCAAATTAATTAACAAAAAGTCCAAAATGAGATTTTTCAATTTGTAAACCTCTAAAATAACTTAATTAAACTAAAAACTATTTTTGGAAAATTTAAAATTAATTAAAACTATTTAAAAATGATTAAAAACAATTAAAATACTAAAATAATTCTAAAAATTAATTAAATGACAAGAAAATTAATCTAAAAGTTTTAAAAATCCTAACTTAATGTATTTAACCTAAGAAAAATGAAAAAGTTGCAAAAAAAAGTTAAAAACAATTTTTAATAATAAAATATTAATAAAAATTCAAAATTTATAAAAATTCTAAAAACTTGCAAACTAGTTTTATTTAACTTAAATAAACAGAAAATGAAAGTGAAATTATAAAATACCCCTATGGGCCTCCAAATGGGCTAAAAGGCCAAACAGTTAGCTTAATGGGCTTATTGAAGGCCCAATAAGAAAAAGTTATCCAAATAAGCTCAAAACTTCTAGTCTAGCTTAAAATTCAATTTTAAACACAAAACACCAAAGGCCCAAAAGCTGAAAGTGAGCTTATCATAGCTTAATGAAATTCAGCTTATTCTTAATAGGCTTTTTGGCCCATTAAGCCAAAAGCTAATGCCATAAGCTGAAATTTGACACACATCCTTCTCTTGACCTTATAAAGCTGTTTGTAAAAAGAATTTTTGAATAAGCCCAAGAAATAAGCCTGAAATAAGCAAAAGCTCTCTACACAAAACGACAAAATAGTCGTTTTCGAGTTCTAGAAAAATTCAAGGGCTGATTATTTTTGCAAAATTTTCAAATAACTTAACTAAGCTTAATAATAAAAAAGATTTCCAAAAAGCACACTGAATAAGCTGGAAAAAGCAAATAAGCACTTATGAAAAAGTCAACTAAGTTGGTTTTCTAGTCAAACCTAAAAGTCAAAGTCTCAAATGCTCCAGAATAGTCAAATGGGTAAATAAAGGAAGATTGATTACAAAAACAAAGTTGTTCCAAGTCTAAATAAGCTATTATAGCTTATTGATAAGCTGAATGATAAATAACACTAGCAGTGGCTAGCAGCAGTGGGAAAGGATTCCTACTGTTTTACTTTCTTGACCTTTGATTTTAGTGAGTTTTACTTGGAATTAATGGACAATCAAGGCACCCTTATAACCAGTGAGTTATAAGGAGTCAATAACAAGCAAGAAATCACAATTTCATCAAGCCAGTTGATACAGTTTAATCAAACAGCATACAGATCTAGCACAAACATGAAAATTAAGCCGTTTTGAAGTAATAAGCATATTAAGCAAAATTAAGCTAACCAAAGTTCACCAAATTCATACATAAGCTTAAATAAATTCAAATGAACACAAACAAACTTGTTTCATACACTGGTTCAAAGATTAGACCTAGATTCAACCAATGTGACTTAACCGATGAACAATGAAGAACACAAGATGAACCTTACTGATATACTTGACCACAAATCCAATTTTAAACCCTCAAATTTATTAATCAGCTTACACAAACTATGTTTTACCACTTTTCAACCCTAAACATGCATACACTCTAAGTGTTCCCAAGATTATAGATCAAAACAGGCAAAATCAAAGTAGTTATAGCACAATTTTCAGATTTGATGTTATAGAGCACAAAACTTGCATATATCAGCACCCAGTCACTTAGTAAACAGATACCAACACTTAACAACCTTAAAACCTTACTCAATTCAACACACAAAGCATAAACTTCAAACAAGCAGTAATCCCAAACACCCCTTTCACTTTTTAAATCAAAATTTAACAAAGCAAATGTGATTAACAGGTTTACCCAAGCCTAAACATGCATCATACCAACATCCTTATCAAGTAAGAACAAGATTCAAACCATAAAAACATACCATACAACAGCAGAACACAAAACCACTTAAAATCACTTTTTTTAACAGATTTTGTTAAAGAAAGGGTTCAAACCTCATGAATGTACATCCACACTCACGAATTGTTGAGCATATGTGCCTAGATAAACAAGGCACAAGCTTCCAATAGCTGCTAAGAACAACAAGGTGAGTAGCAAACAGATTATATAAAAAATGGAAAATAAAACTGATTTGATTCAAGCTTGTTCCCCACTCCTTGAATCCTCCCAAACCACAAGCTCACTACACCTTGATAATCTCCTTATCAAGGTGTTATGATCACTTATAATCCAAAAGTTCAAGTGTTTGAACTAAGACTTAGAAAAATAATCAGATTTTTGAAAACTTTTTCAAACTTGCTCAAAACTTTAAACCAATCTTTTAAACTTCAAACATAAACTCATAACATGTAAACGATAACAGATAGAGTAAATTGGAACTTAAAATTCGTCACAAACTTTCACACTCTTTCATTAACTTGAAACAAGGATTTACAAAGTTTTGACCTAGGAATCCAAGAACAAACTGAAATGTTGTAATGCTAAGGCCTTATATAGGCTACAAGAAACCTAAATGGTTGAATAAAAAACATAAACCCTAGTTGGTGAAGTTCCAGAATTGCCCCTTTGAATTTTGAATACTTGAGCTCATGTGATGTTTTCTTGGCGACTTGTGAGGATGTAAGTGGTTGCAATTTGATCCAAGGGCTCCAAGGAAGCTTAGAAACAAAGCTGCTTTGTGGTTTGTTGATTCCCTGGCAGATTTTGGCATTTTCCCCAAAAGTATGAAGCAGGGGTGTCTCATGTGACAATTGTGGTGAGGTGGCATGGGATTTAGGAGTTGGGTTATGATTAGTGTAAGGTTAATCATAAATCTGGAAGGGATTAAGGGTTAATTCCAAGTGACTAGTAAATCCCCAATTTTGATATGAACATGAAGAACACCAGTTTTGATCTTGTTTGGGTTTTAAAAACATGTTTTAGCGTGTGTTTTAACTAATTAATATAATTAGTTTAAAGCCGGCTGGGTGGGATGGTGACATGGCGAAATGGTGAGTTATGATTGGTTATGAGGAGATAGTGGGACACGTGGTGAGGTGTGAGTGGTTAAGGTAACTTTGGTGTCTTGGCAGTTATTACCCCTTGTCTTCCATTCTTCTTTCATTTCTTGTTTAATACTACAAAATCAGATTTCCTTTGTTAAGGAAGTTTGGTTTTTTATACTTTTGCCCCAAAAACTTTACAAAGGTTTTACCAAGGACTTGTTTTGCCAATTCATGATATTTGAAGGACCAAACTTGTAATGTCTTCAATCTTCAAGGTCTTGACTTGTATGGTTGACTTTGTGGAGGACTAATATTGAAAAGTCGTCATAATTAAGGGACTATTCTTGTCAATTCTTCAAAGTTGAGGGTCTTTTTTGTAATTTTGACAAACTTTAAGGACCAAACTTGTATTTATGAATATAAAAGGGTTTAAAGTGTCATTTCTTCAATAATTAAGGACCCTTCTTGTACAATCTTCAATTCTTCAAGGACTTCTCTTGGAAAATCAACTCTAGGGCCTGGTTTATTATGCGGCTTCGTTTCCCGTGTTCGTTTTTGCTTGTTTCTTGTGATCTTTTGCCATTTTCTCAATATCCGTACCTAAAATACACATTGAACAAACACAAGCATATATTTGGCACTTTTATGATATTTTATGCATTTTAAGCCCATTTTGGACGATTAGACTAGGTATAAAAGCAGTCTCATCACTCCCCCATACTAAACCGTTGTCGTGCCCTCACGCAATGCTAGAATAAAGTATCTTAGCACCTCCAAAATTCATTTTTATGCACTTTTATTGAAACGTAAACTTACTACACTACTACTATTACTACTACTTGCGTTTTAGAAATAATGTATGATTTTTATCACAAAATGGGACGTTTAGGTTCATAGAACAAGAACACGTGAATGCTTCGTTAGAAATAATTTTATCGTCCTCGATTTTTACCCAATTTCATGCCAAGGGTATAACGAGATCATTTTCATTATAAGTTAGTAATGCTAACACTACTCATATGCCCTAATCATGTACTTAGACTCCCATTTTCCTAAGTGGTATCTCTTATATTTTATTTTTGTCTTGAATGATCACGAGGATACATTTTTTACTTATGCGATGTAGAGATTTAGGTCTAAAAATAGAGTCATAATAGTGTAACCAAGACCATCGTATTAATAACCCCCCTAATAGACAACGATGTCAAAAAATTAAGTCAACAAGAAGGATCGATAAACACGGTTTTATAACGGTTTTGAACATGACACTTATTACCAAGACTTTTATACGCCCCTTAACGGATGGGCCTTATTATCATAGGTTTACCTCCATCTTTTATTCAACTTCACCATGAAGCTTTTATTATGACTTTGGTCTTGCCTTGCCTTTTATTTAACCTCGCCATGAGGTGCTTATTATGGCCAAAGACGTATATCCTCACGCTAAAAGCGAATTTTGGATCTTTAAAGCTTCAAAGATTAAGGCATAATTCACTTTCAATTTCGCATAGATTTTTCGGCATTGTGAGCTTCAAATTGTTTGCTTGATTTATGTGAGCACTTGAAATCTTATTATTAGGTGAAACTTTTTATTATTCGGGTTGCCAATACTTTAAAACCGTGACGCTGGTGATACCTTAATGTCTTCCCAATTTAATTACATGGAAGCTACTAGAAAAGACTAGAAACCCACAATCAAGACTAAACCGCTAAGCCAATACTTATTAGCAAAATATATATACAAGCGAAGGGAGAATAAGCAAACAACGAGAACACATGAGTTTTTGAAAGAATACGAGTACTCTACGTTTAGCATAGTAACTTATAATTAACGCTATCATTTCTCGTCCTCATTTAAGAGACTTAGCCTAATATAAAGTTAAGGAACCGAAGCTAAGTGCTCAACACGCACGGTCGAGTAAAAAATTACTCTTATTCTCGCCATCGGAAAATCTACATTCCTGTCTTCAAACACTTATAAAACATGAGTAAATTTTTAAAATTTGGCCATTTTTAGCCTTATTTTGCAACAAAACGATAAACAAAAAGATAAACTTTAGAAAGCGTGAAGGTTTGGCAAGGTAAGTATCTATTCACCCACCATACTAAAGTTAAACATTGTCCTTAATGTTTCGAGTCTAAAGGTAGGATACCCCCATACTAGAGACGAAGTCGAATGCTTAATCTAGTATGAAAAGGGTGGAACCATTAAATTAATAGCCATTTATGAAGTGTGCTAAAAACCTAAGGTTAGAACATATAAGGATATATCATATGGATATTGAGAAATTTTTCAAAGCAAACAATCGAGTGCTCCCATAAAACGAACACGAGAGGCTCCAATCGTGAAGATAATGATCATCTAAAAACCACATATCACAAACAACCACGGAACAAAGGTTGGAAGGGAACATGTAAAACCCGCATGATTTTACCATGAATAGTACCCTTACGATCGTACGTACATGATTAGAACTTTCCTTTTATAGCATGTTTACGTTTCAAGAACAAGAATTACAAGTATTACATACGTGTTATAACACGATAAGTATTTATTACGTATGAAAACACGATAATTATTTCAATAATAATTATAATCACGAACATACGAACATGAAATCATGAACGTAAATTAATCACGAGCTAATATTACGTATGTATGTATATTTATTACGATCACGAATAAATATATTAAGGTCACGATCGATAACTAATTAAATCACGTAAATTACGAACACGAGAACACACTTATATTTTAGACACAGAAAATGTTCGGGTTACCCCCATGTGGGCCCCATACCCGCGGACACAACAAGGAAACATGGGCCAAGCCCATGCAAAAATTTACTAAACAAGAAAAGGGAAAAGATTAGTTTTCAATATTAACCAAAATTTAGAAAAGCAAGAAACCTTAATCCCTTTTTCTTCTCCTTCTTTGGCCGCCGGGTTTAAGAACACCAAAGGGGTGTTTCGGTTTGATTTTGGTGTTAGATTAATTGCAAGGATCGTTGTGTGTTCATCACTCTTGATTTCACGTGATCGGTATAAACCCTAACTTCTTTTATTTTATGTTTTAATTTATTTAACCACATAAAATCATGAATTTTTCTAATAAACTAATTAAAAACAAGTTTTAACATGTTAGTAAATCATGGGGTTAAATCAATTAGGGTTAAGGGTGTTTGTTTGTTGTGGCCGACGCCTAACCGAGCCCAAGGGGGTCTCGGCTTGGGTTTACTCGCACCACCGAGACCACATGGTCTCGGTTTGGTGGTGGTGATGTCACGGCAGCAGCAAGGAAGGGAAGATCCCGACCTAGGTCGGGGCATGTTGGTGATTTTGGGTCCGGTTCACGGTTTAAACACGGGTCCGGTTCACACATGTTTAGATTTAAAACACGGTCGGTTCATGAGTTATTTTTTTTACAAGGTTAATATTTTTACAAGGTTAATATTTTTACAAGTTATATTATTTTTTTTACAAGACTTAAATTAAATTAATTAAAAGCATGAACATAATTAATTTAATTTGCATGACTTAGGTTATTAATTTTATTATTAATACATGAAATTTAACCTATGTATTTATCATTTAATTAGACTATATAATTAATTAATTATTGAAACCATGACTTATAATTAATTAATTTACATGACTTAGGTTATATTATTAATAGATAATAATACATGTTTTAACCTTAGTATTTATTTTACCTTTATTTAATTAAATAATGTTATATTTAATTAAATACTTAAACCTATAGTTTATTTAATTTACATGAAATAATTAATAAACTATACTATATAATTACATGACTTAGAATATTAATCAGAAAACACTTAAGCTTATATAATTAGCTTAATTATCCAGCTTATATCTAATTATGGAAACTTTCTATTTTTAGAAACTTTATTAATTAAGGCAGCTAATCTATTTATGGAAACTTTCTATTTTTAGAAACTTATCTATTTTAAGCAGTAAATCTATTTTTGGAAACTTTCTATTTTTGGAAACTTTCTATTTTTTTTGTTAACTTTCTATTTTTGGAAACTTTCTGTTTTAGGAAACCTGCTATTTTTAGAAAGTTACTTAGTATTACACAACAAGTATAATAATACATGAAATATAAGTAAGACTTAATCAGAATAGACAGAATATATGATAAACACAGTATAGAGCTTAAATAACTAAAACATGACATGAACATATAAAACAAGCTAAGACATGATATAAAAACAGTTACGTACTCAGTAATCAGATACTTATACACGTATGCATTTATGTAGAATTAGTGATACCGAATTAGGACTCTCTTCCGTTCGTCTTCTTCGTTCACTGGACATAAGGTACGGAATCTCCGTCCTTTCAGTATGGACATTCTTTCCTTATTAGGATTTCCCGTATGCAGCCAACTGTTTTCCCCAGTATGTGTTTTATATGTTTTTGAATTGCTTATGTTTAAATTAGAATACCTAAAGCCATATACATGCATGACCAGTTTCACCTAGTTATGGAGGTACCATAACCATAACACTGGAGGCACAAATGTTATGACTTCACCACGGCGGAGTGATAGCTCGTGGCGTCCCTTTCAGCTTTTGGCCATTTATTATATTATCAGGTGGGACGTATGGGTGCATCCTAGTATACATGTTTCAGCAGATTACTCAGTGTGAATGTGGTGTGTGCCTTGCATCCTTCACAAGGAGCTGATCCCTCCTACCCAAACCAGTATATTAAATTAGAGGCAGTCCCTCTAATTTGCATGACGAGGTCACCCCTCCAAGTATTCATGCACGTTGATAATTCATGACCTATATTGGCTAATGGTAAACATGTTAAAACAGTTTTTACAAGATAAACGTAAGGCTTTTCAAACTATAAAACCAGTTTTATGAACATGTTCCAGGTTTTCCAGGACTTATACATTTCCGCTGCTATTAAGTCTTTATTATGTTTAAGTCATTCATACTATGTCTATATCCGTGCACTGAGCGTTATGCTCAGCCGTTACTTTCCTTTCCATGTCCCAAAACAGAAGGTACCCAAGGACATACTCGAGCATTCGGAGGACGTGCATAGGATGGAAGCTGCCATAGACTTCTTCTCCTTTTGCCTTCGTATACTTATGCTTGTTTAGTCTATCATTCATTCATTTACTTTATTATGTTTTGGGCTTATGTTTAGGAACCGATGTTTGATTCTGGTTTTCCCTATGGTCATGTATGTTTTACTACATAGTACCTTGCATGCTTTGATGACACGCCATGATTACGCGTAACGGTCCACTTATCAAAGTGGGGTGTTACAATTATGGTATCAGAGCCAAGGCTTCGACCTGTAGGCTCTAAAACTTGACCTGTGACTAGTGGGTAGTCACCAGGAGCTTCCTAAGCCAACGCCAAAAATTCATAGTAGTAAAATCGTACACGTTTTAGGAAAAACGCGTATGAGCGGCAAGTATTAAACTCGACGATTTAGGAAAACCGACGAATCGAATAAATACGGGTTCGTTCGCGAAGGAGGTGTGTGATTATGAGTGCCAATATATAAAATCAAAGTTTGGATTAGTCGCGTTTTTGGGTTGAGAGAGAAAAATTAAAGATGAGCTACGATTACGATTACACTACGACGAATTAACGTAAAACGCGAACGTAAATACGTAAAACGTGACAAAATTAAAAACTAAAACTAAAAATTAATTAAAAATCTAAACTAAGTCTAAAATATTATAAATAAGAATAAAAATCCAATAAATAAATTTTAAAACCTTTTATTAATTAAATATTCAATTTTAAATGCTAATTAAAGCCCTAGAATTAAATATAATTAAGAAAAAGCCCAAAATATTATTTTATTGAACTAATGACTTACTTATATTATTTAAAGACTAAAAAGTATTTTTCCTAAATTTTAAAGACTATTTTTCTATTTTAAAAATGCTAAAAATAATTTTTAGACTAAAATAATGATTAAAAATATTAAAATAATGCTAAAAATAATTTGACTATTTTAAAAATCCTAAATTATACTAATGAATAGTATAAAAATGAAATTTTTTGAAAAAGTAACTATTTTCCACTAAAAGACAAAAAAGAAAATAATTTAAAATTAATTATACTTAAATTAAATCAAAAATTACTTAAAAAGGTGAACAGTAAAATATTTTTAAACTAAAAATCTTAAAATCTTTTTCTTAAACTAGGAAATTTTTAAAACTGAAAAATAATAAATTTTTGCACTAAAAGACAAAAACAATCAATTAAAAATTAATTTAAAATTCAATTTAATCTAAAAATAGTAAATGAACTGTAACAGAAAAATAAACTTTATAGAAAAATCAGAAATAAAATAAGAAAAATAATAAAACTAAAATCAGCTAAAAACTCTTAAAAAAGTCCACTAAAGACAAAATTTTAAAAATCTGAAAGTGACATCTAGTTTCTTTTTGTCTGTTAGCTAAGTAGTGGAAACTTTTCCACTAGCAGTGGGAACTTGGTTCCCACTGACTTCAATAAAAATCGTGTCTGGGCACCTTTGTGCTTGTAGATTGCTTGTTTCTTGGTTTTAATTGAATCCAAAGGCACCCCCACAACCAGTTGGGTTGTGAGGAGTCAAATAAATTATAAAAAACACAAATTGCTCACACAAATCAAACACAAATACCGCAAAAATAGTTACTGATATGGTTGGTCTTGGTGTGGTGAACAGTTGCTGATGCAATTGGCTTATGGGTGAGATTCTAACCACAATAACTTACATAAAACCTAACCTAATCACATACAAACTGAACACAAACAAACAAACAAACACACCCTCACCCTCTCGACCACTAGACTCAACCACTCACCCACAAACAAACACACCCTCACCCTCTCGACACTCACTCGACCTTCACCTTTACCCTCACCCAAGACTCTCGTCCCCTTACACCCTACAAACCCTCCCACAAACCAAATCCTCCCTCACCAGACTCGACACCCCATCACAATCTCTCGACACTGAAACCCAACTCATTTACCCAAACCGACTCTAAACCCAAAAACCCTCACAACACAACAGAAAGACTCAACAGTAGAAGAGAGAGACTCGAAAACATTAAAATTAAAAGAAAACCTTACCCGAGACCCATACAGGATCTTGAAGTCGCCTTCTTATTATCATCGTGTGCTTCGATTCAGATAGGTTAAAATTGTGTGAGATTGGGCTGCAAATCTGGTTATTTTGAGAGAGAGATTAGGTCGTGTGTGTGTTTTTTAGTTTAGGAGAGAGAGATAGATTTAGGTTAAGATATTTGAGTGGGCGGATATAACAAAGCATTCAAGGATAGTGGGGCGGTGGAACGTTGATAATTGGTCCACGTGTTGATAATTGGAACGTTGTGGTTTGACGGAGAAAACAAGGGCTGTTTTTTTGGGACACGTTTTTTTGTCAAAAGTTTTTATATAACGTTTTTTTTTTTTTTTTTTTTTTTTTTTTTTTTTTTTTATATCAGATTTTTTTTTTTAATTTTCTATTTTAGTTAAGTATTTTCCGAGTAAAACATTTTCATTTTGTTACACGTTTCATTTTTTTTATATATATCAGAAAATGATTTTTTAAAATATATCACATTCTAAATATATCAGATTTTTTATTTTTATTTCCTTATTCTATTTTGGTTAAATTAATCCTTTTTTCTTTTAAAATATCACATTTTATTTTAAAAATATCACATTTTATTTTATTTTTCTTTTTCTTTTATTTTATTTCAAATTTTTTATTTTGAAAAACTTTTTAAATATTAGGATTTATTAATAACAAAGTGACGGGATTTTATTTGACCGAGAAAATTGGCAACATTTGAATTTTTTTAGTGGCTACGAATTTAATCGGGGTTAATTTATCTTCGTTTGAGCCGACAACAATTGTGGCCGGATTTCAAGAAACACGTGACGAGTCAAAGTGACGAGCTTCATTTATACCATCAATCGAGGAATTTTAAGTATTATTTACGGGTCTTTCGTTTTAATCGATCTTTAATGGATTCGTTCGATTCGACATGTCAAAAGGGAGAATTGTATTTAAGGCACAACGAAGTTAAGAGAAGTGGCATCACCTCCTTTCAACTACTCCAGTCTCATCTTGTCACTCTTTCGGGGATTCAAGGAGGGAGCGAATTTGTGACAATCTTTGGACAAGATCGTCATATATTCATCGACTCTATTTTTACCGCTTTGACCCAACTCGCCGAGCAACTCAACCATGGAAACTTTAATCACTCTGCATCGGTACTTGCATATAAGGCTCTTGTGACACACCTCACGCCCTTCCTCCAATTTAATATCATCAAGCCTGAAAGTTCAATGATTTGCCAATCGTTTCTTCGAGATACACATACCGAGCTTCGAGTTTTCCGTGATACGATTTTGAAACTCATGTCATCGGTCTCGTCTTCGATTTATGAAAGATCTCGACTTCAGCAAGGGTATGATAATGGAGTGCAAGAATCAATGCCGCAGATGCAAGAGGACAATTGTCATACGGTTGAAAATTTGGAGCCTAAAGATGGCAAGAGCACGGAATCAGGAGCACAACATGATACCAGTGGTACGTCAGGGAATGTTCACGAGATTTCTCTTGATGACACCTTACCCATTTATGACGCAGAGCCTGCAAACATGGTACAATGTAATGTGGTTTATGATGTATATGCTGATGATATACCGCATCTTGAGAATTCTGAACCTAATTATGACAAACATGGGATGGAAACGAGTGATAGCAATACCACTTCTGATTCATCCGATGTAAGTCATAATGGGGGAGAGATTGTTCAGAATGCTAAATATCATGATAATTATCCTATAACTGCTTCATTGATTGCTTCTGATTTCAAGATTAGAGAGCTCGAAACAATTGTAGCTCAACAATCAAAAGATCTTGAGGATGCCAAACTTGAATTTTCTAAGAAAACGGTCAAATTTGAAACATACTTTGAAAAACTTGAAAAGTCAAACGTTGTTCTTGAAAGAAAATTGGATCAAACTGTTCTAGATTCTAAAGCTGAAAAAGATAATCTTTTGAAACAAATTCAACTGCTTGAATCTAAGTTGGCATCCCAAGATAACGTGTTCAAAGAAAATGAAACATTAAAGGCCCAATTACAGGAAAAGGTTTTTGCTATAGCTGCGTTGAAAAACGAGTTAAGAAAAAATAAAGGACCTAGTGTGGACACTAAGCTTGAAAAACCATCAATCTTGGGGAAACCGCCTACAAATCAGTTCGTCAGACAACCGTCTGTCAGACAACCTACTGCATTTGGATCCGAGCGATCACAATCCTCGAGACCGCGGTTTGCCTCCCAAGTTGATTTGGTTCATCTTATTAGACCAGTCACTCCAGCTACTAGGCCCAATGTGATCACTCCAGCTTTAGCAAGACCAAATCATATGATTGCCTCTAGTTTCCCTAAAAATACCAAGACCACGTCTAGAACTAGTTCAAATGACGTTTGCCATGAATCTGATCTTAGGGAAGCTAAGCAAAAGACACATGTAAGAGATAGGAATTCCAAACCTAGTCAGATGCCTTCTAGTTTACCCAACACTGCTAACCGTAGCATGTCCAATCCTAGGAGCATCAATCAATCATCTAAGGATTCTAGATCTTACTCGGACATTAAATATGCTACTTGCAAAACATGTAGAAAATGTGTCTTTACGGCAAATCATGATGCTTGTATCAAAAAATTGCTTAATGAGGTGAACTCCCGTGCTAGACTTAAATCCCAGTGGGTTGCTAAAATCAAACCCGTTGGCAAAATGTGGCACCCCACTGGTAGAACTTTCACTCTTGTAGGAAACGAGTGCCCTTTAACTAGGATAGTCTCCGATTCTACAAAGACTACTAGGGAGGAAATTGCAAAGGATGATACATCACTTAAGCCTGAACTTAAGATTTTCTATAAAAGGAAACGTTTGCCAACTAAGACAAGTGAATCATCCCCTCAGGCCACCTCTGACACAAGTAAAGCCAACTGTGAACCCCCACGTGCTTCTATAATTGATATCGCTAACCCATGTCAAAGCAAGCAAATTCCTAATGAGATTGCAGGTACCAAAGTTGATGTTCCAAAAGAACGAAGCGGTCCAATCGTTGTGTACCGTTCAACTAAGGATACTCTTAGAGTTTGGTTGCTGAAGAAGCAGATATCAGAGAAACAACTGTCTCAGGGGATTCATGGTTAAGCTGCAAAAGGACTTATAGTCACATAACAGACTGTAACTCGATCCTCAAAGAAAGGAAAGTTTATCACCGATGGTAAACTTATCCTAAAAACGAGAAATTCATTTTTCTCGGGCATGAGCTTATATCAAAAACATTCCAAGTTTTTAAGCTCATGCATTATGGCTCCTCGTTAAATGACAGACGACGACCCGGACTTCAGAGACAGGGAAGTTTATCTACGCAACGATAACTTACCCTCTTAACAAGAAATTAATTTTTCTTGGACACGAGCTTATCCTAAAACCATTCAAAGGTTTTAAGCTCGTGTATCTGGCTTATCGTTAAATATCAGACGATAACCCGTGCATCAAAGAAAGGAAAGTTTATCGCCGATGATAAACTTATCCTTACAACGAGAAATTAAATTTTCTCGGACACGAGCTTACATTAAAACCATTCAAAGGTTTTAAGCTCGTGTATATGACTTACAGTTAAATGTCAGACTGTAACTCGAACTTCAAATTAAAGGAAAGTTTATCATTAATGATAAACTTATCCTCATAACGAGAAATTCAATTTTCTCGGTCATGAGCTTGTCTTAAAACATTCGAAGTTTTAAGCTCAGAAAGGAAAGTGTATCTTTTAAATAAGAGAACTTTTCCTCGTAACGAGAAATTAACCTTTCTCGGTCATGAGCTTTCCGTTAAAACAGTCAAAGTTTTCAAGCTCATGAACACGACTTCTAAGTAAATGTCAACTTAGGACTCGTTCTTCAGATAAAAGGAAAGTTTATCGCCGATGGTAACTTATCCTTAACAACGGGAAGTTCACAACTTCTCGGACTTGAGCTCGCTTTTCAGATATTCAACATCTTAAGCTCAAGTAATTGTTTTTCAAAACTTTGAACAAAATTTTTCGAGAATTTCTCAAAAGGTTTTTCTAAATCTTTCAAAATTGTGTGTTCAAAAACGTTTTGATAAAAAGAGCATGTCTTCTGGAATCGATAATATTTACGAACCTAGAAATGTCATTCAATAATGACACGGGGTTGTAAATAAAGTTCGAGCAGAAGTTCAAATTTTTTAAAACATGCTCAAAATGGTTTGCTATTATTTCAGATAGCAACCCGCTTTTCATAATCAAGTCAAGCATTTCACCGGAAAGCTTTGACTCAACAACGGGAATTAATTTTCCCGGGAACGTGACGAGGAGACCAACATTCGTGCACAAGAACCATGTGAATTTCTCATATGATGTTCTCCATCATTCAGGTCCAACCTCGTATATTGCTAATCTTGTGAATTCATATCATATATGATCTTTGCACGTAATAAATACCTTACACTTGTGTTTAAAAGGTATTTATTTTACGTTTCAGCACACCCTCATTAATTTGAGGGGGAGCTTGTGTAATTCATGAAGACAATTGGACTTGCATTTTTCTTCCCAAATTTTCTTAAAATGCTATTAAATCAATTGATATTAAAAATATCGATTGGGTTAATATTTTTAATATGGGGGAGAAAATGTGATTTAATATGGGATATGATCAATCATAAATGGTTTGACTTAACGTGTTAGCTCATCCCGACATGTGCGAAATGTTTTCGAATATCGTAGCATATGTTAAGGGGGAGCAAAATGGATTTGCACTTCAAAATGGATTTCATGGTGACATACACTTACCCAAAACATCTCTATTCACGACAGTGAAGATTGTGGTGACATAAGGATGGTAGGATAGGTTAAAGTCCAATGATTTCTCTAGAACCGGAGGAATCTTCCCAAGGACATTCCATAGCTAGAAATAGTAGTCCTTAGGAAAGATGGAGAAAGATTGTGAACGTAGCTGAATGCCGACCAAGTACTTAAGTTAGCACTGGAACAATCACAACAAGGTGCTAGTGATGACGTATTGGTAAGCATTGAAGGGGTTGAAGAATGAAAAAGAATTGTAAAGATAAAGGGTGTAAAGAAAGAAGCCCTCCTTACAACCTTAGGCAGAAACCGGGTCAATTCATATGCTATTGAGATCATTTTAATGATTCTTGATATTGAAGATAGACATCATGGACCCAGTGATGCAATGCACAACCCTTCCCCAGCTAACTCAAATATCTCTCAAAAGGTATTTGTTTTAATCACACGGAGATCAACACGTTATCTATTGATTTATTCACTCCGAATAAATTGGTATTGAAAAGGTGGCACTCCTCTCCAGCCTCCGATCACTAAAAATCCAAAATGCACGATCGAGTCTAGAGCCATTTGAGATCATCAAATATCTCATTAGGACACACTTTCATATTCACTTGCTTCTTCACACACTGTGAAAAGTAAGAAAGTTCTTAAGAGTCCTACGCAAAATCTTCATGATTTTGCCTGAACATCCGAGTAATACGAAAGTATTTACAATGAAGATGGAAATCCTTCTTGAGCGAATATCAAAAAGCTCATGGTAGGTGACTTGTGCGATTCTTTATGAATCAAACTTGTGATAACTGGAAAGCAACAGTGGTTTAATTCTTAAATGAATTTAAACACGTTCCAGGCCTCTACGCAATATCGTAATGATCTTGCCAGAACATTCAGAGTAATACTATTAAGTAGTTACAGTGACGAATGGAAATCCTTCTAGTGTTAACATCAAACAGCACTTGGTAGGTAACTTGCAAGATTCTATATGAATCAAGCTAGTGACAACTGGAAAGCAACGATGGTGCGGTTCTTAATTGAACTTCACTTGTTCCAGGAACATGAATTGACGGCTTCAAATCATGCGGATAATATTATCCAAATGATTCACTCTTTACGTTCGCAGTCTGCTTTGGACGGTCGAGTAAAGAGAACGGGTTTACCCGCGAAATCTTGTCAAGGAGGTTCTTTATTGAAACTACCTGCCACAAGTACGATATTTAATATCGTCCAACGGTCTTCACCGACCGGAGGTAAAATGCTACCGAATTAGAATGAAATGTTCAAGGCCATTTCATCCGTGTATATTGTTTTGTTGCTAACTGTCTTATGCAGCGTAACAAGAAGGTGGCATTGCGGTGTACAATCCAGAAGAAGTCGTCACCACATGCTTATACTACATACCATTAGTACTTCAACAAATTCAAGAAAGCCTGAAGGTCAAGTCTTCCGCTGTATCAAACTCTGAAGCTTTCAAGAATTTAAAAGTATAAGTATGTGGAACATGAAGTCACAAAGAGGCAAATATCACAAGTGAAGAATGCACAAGGTCAAGGCAAGGAAACATGCTCAAGACTAAAGTCAAAGATCACATCAAGCATATTCACAAGAACAAGATCGAAGACTCAAGCATAGATGCTAGGTTTAAGATTTTGTAAAAAGATGTGACCTCCCTTAGGGGGAGATTGTTGGAAATACGTTTTTCCCAATAAAGTCTCGGTCACATCTTAGTTAGCATAGATCACGAGTTATAGACTATTTAGAACTTTGTAACTTGGAGCGACCTCCCTTAGGGGGAGATTGTTGGAAATACGTTTTACGTATTTATGAAGGATCGGTCGCTCCAATGATAATTATGTAATGGGCTCGTGATCTATTTACTTTATGTATGGTCCATATAGCCCACATGTAGGGTGGGCTATATATAACCCCTCCTAGCATGTTAGGAGGGGGTTGTTGGTTCACATTTACACTTAATCATTTATTCATCTTACTTTCTCTCTCTACAATTCTCTCCCTTCTCTCCTTTCTCTCTCTAATCCCTCATCTAATTCCTTCATTTCTTCTTTATTAATCAATCAATCAACCTCATTAATCCACCAAATCAAT
Organism: Glebionis coronaria; assembly: GCA_025667525.1. Classification (NCBI taxonomy): domain Eukaryota; kingdom Viridiplantae; phylum Streptophyta; class Magnoliopsida; order Asterales; family Asteraceae; genus Glebionis; species Glebionis coronaria. The sequence continues at coordinate 181,052,985 of CM046874.1, forward strand.
GATATAGAATAGGCCATTAATTCCGTAGACCTTCAAACCTAACCTCTAACAATATGCAAGATTACAATGAAATTTATGCTAAATCAAGACAGAAATGAAGGTTACTGATTTTAGACAACTTATGCCAAATTTTGAACATGCAATTTTCAATTTGACCCTTAACAAAGACAAGACCCCTACTGATATGACCATATATTAGCTATTTGAGTGTGTTCAAGCAGGATTTAAGCCAAAAGGCAGTCAAATTCTTAACTCAAGCCCTAATCCCAAACAACCCTTAACTAACTGAAATTGGAAATTTATAAACCAAATGCATTTAAAACTTAACCAAATTGATTTACACTACTTCTAACATGCATATAAAGCCTAAAGAAACATAATCAAACCAGAAAAACAATAAATGAATAGGACATGCTCAAAATCACGTAAATCACATAAACAACACTCAAAATCAAACAAATAGGGTTCAAGCCCTTTACCCAAAGCTGATGCCTTCTATTTAGGGATTTGAGAGATTATGGGAGCTTATGAAGTGTAGAGAATCCCTGTTGATAGGAATCCAAAAGGACCCAAGGGAGAAAATATCTTCAAATGGATAAAAAAATGAAAGGAGAATGGTCTTGTTTGATGCCTTGAATTGGAAACTTGCTAAGATAGAATAAAAGGGGTGAACTGATAACAATACTAATAAGCTATAAGTCTAGCTTATGGATTAAGCAGCTTATAACTTATAGCTTAATAAAAAATGAATCTTCTGAAAACTGATTTTGTTTTCAAAACCAATGAAACCAATCTTTGAAACCAATCTGAAATTTTAAACAAACTTAATAAAAACTTGAAACAACATCAACAATCCACTTTCACTTCTTGTTGATGGTGGATTCAAGTATTTGAAAAGCTTTTTCAAGAAGCAAACTTTTAAAAACGAATTTCTTAAAATAATGTGGGTCTTAAACTATTTTGCATAAAGTAAATATTAAACTAAATAAGCAATGAAATGGAACTCAGGTTTTGCAAAGGCTTAAACTTTTCATTTTCATTAATTCATTTAAACATTTACAAAAAATCTGGAACAAAAGGGGATACCACATATTGGTCCTCCTTTTATAACAGCTGATAGAAGATTCTAGTATACTAAACCTTAATACATTAAAAAATCCGAATTTGCCCTTGGAAAGTTATTCAAACTTGGTCAAGATAATGGCATGTGATTTCTGGATGATGACAGCCTTGTGAAGTAATCTGGAGCGTTCAAATACTCCTTAGGGACCGAGAAAATGATAAGAGGCGTTTGATTTCTGCAAGATGCTGAAATTGCCATTCTTGGTGCATCAGGGGAACATGTGAGGCCCTCTTGTGGTTCACGTGAGAAGGAAAAGGTGAGTTGGTTTGGGTTTTTGTGGTGTTAATTACTCATCTGGAAGGTTTGGGGTTAAACCCCCTTGATTTGAGTGAGATAGGAAATTAAGGTTTATGGGAATGGGAGTGTTAAGCAGGGAGGGTTTAATTTGATTGTGAGTGATTAACATTTAAAAAACAAATTTAACACCAAAATAATAAACGAGTTTAACAAAAGGGGTGGTGGATTCGTGACTTGGAAGCATGGGAGATGGTGATTGGGTTGTCAAGAAGTCAAAGTGACGTGTCGGTGGGGGTATTGGGTGGGATGAGTTTACATGTCTGGTCCATTTTGGTCCCTTGCTTTACTAAATGTGTTCACTTTGTATAAATTAGCCCATAATATGAAATCCTTTGATATGAAAGTTTCATTTTTCATATATTGGCCACAAGACTTTTATCAAAACTATTCCAAGGGTATTTTATGCATATTTTGCATTCTTCAAGGACCAATCTTGCACAATCTTGTTATTTTAGGGACCCTTTAGTAATTTTGGAGTTTTACAAGGGTTTTAAATGACAAGTCTTTAAAAGTAGAAGGACCAATCTTGCCAATTCTTCAAACTTCAAGGACTTCAAAGGAAATTCATGATTCGGGTCCAGTTCTTTGTGCGGCTTCATTTCCCGTGTTCGTTTTTTGCTTCATTCTTGTGATCTTTTGGTGAATTCACGATATCCGTACCTAAAATACACAATGAACAAACACAAGCATATATTTGGGTATTTTATGACATTTTTAACCGTTTTATGCCCGATTTGGATGATGACACTATGTATAATTACAGTCTCATCACTCCCCATACTAAACCATTGTCGTGTCCCCACACAATGCTAGAATTAAGTATCGTAAAAAATTCATTTTATGATGACATTTATTGAAGACATAAATTTAAATAAACTACTACACGTGTTTAGACATAATGTATTGTTTTCATCACGATAAAGTGACTTTTGGGATCATAGAACAAGAACACGTGAATGCTTCGTTAGAAATAATTTCGTCGTCCTCGGTTTTCACTCGATTCCATGCTAAGCGTGTAACGAGATCATTGTTATAAGTTAGCAACACAATCATATCTCATGAGTGTTAATTATACACCTAAACTCCCTTATTCCTAATTGGTATCTCTTATATTTTATTTTGTCTTAATGATCACGAGGATACATCATTGACTTATGCGTGAATAGAGATTAAGTCTAAAAATAGAGTCTTAACGGTGTAATCAAAATCATCGAATTAATAATTCATCCTAATAGACAACGATGTCAAAAAATTAAGTCAACAAGAAGGATCGATAAACACGATTTTAGAACGGTTTTGAACGTGAGACTTATTACCAAGACTTTTATACGCCCCCTAACGGAAGGGCTTTATTATCATAGGTTTACCTCCATCTTTATTAAACTCCGCCATGGAGCTTTTATTATGACTTTGGTATTGCCTTGCCTTTTATTATCCTCGCCATGAGGTGTTTATTATGGCCAAAGACGTATATCCCCACGCTAAAGCGAATTTTGGATCTTTAAAGCTTCAAAGATTAAGGCTTGATTCACTTTCAATTTGGGCATAGATTTTTTGGCCTTGTGAGCTTAAAATTTTTTGCTTAATTTAGGTGAGCACTTGAAATCTTATTATTAGGTGAAGCTTTCGATTATTCGGGTTGCCAATACTTCAAAATCGTGACGCTGGCGATACCTTAATGTTTTCCCAATTTAATTACATGGAAGCTACTAAAACAAATTAGAAACCAACAATAGTGACTAAACCGCTAAATCAATATTTATTAACAATTTATTATCAAAATCGTGGGGAGAATAAGCTAATAATTACTACACATGAGATCGTGAAAGATTACGAGACTTATAAATAACTCTATCATTTCTCGTCCTCATTTAAGAAACTTAGCCTAAAAAGTTAAGGAATCGAAGCTAAGTGCTTAACACGCACGGTCGAGTCAAAAATTACTCTTATTCTCACCATCGGAAAACCTACATTCGTGTCTTAAACACCTATGAAAAATACGAAAAATTTTAAAATTTGGCCATTTTTAGCCTTATTTGCAACAAAACGTTAACAAAAAGATGAATATTCGATTGCGTGGTGACGTAAGCAAGGTGAAGTAGCTACTCACCCCCATACTAGAGACGAAGTCGAATGCTTAATCTCGAGCATGGAAAGGGTAAGACGAATAACCTAAAATCCACTTATGAATTATGTTAATAAGATAAACATTAGAAAATAAAAGGATATCATCGGATATCGCAATCTCCAAAATCAACGATCGAAGCTCGAGTGATCCGTAAAACGAACACGAGAGGCTTCAATGATGACGATGAACCTAATGAATCACAATCACAAACAACCACGGAACAAAGGTTGGAAGAGCACAAGTCCCCGTATTAGGTTAACTAAAAAAGCGATAATATTTACAAGGATAAGCATGAGAATCCCCTACGAGGCACCTTATTTTTGATAACCGAGTCAAAAGCTCGACTCGAATCCCCATAATTGTGATCATTTAGGGATAATCATGGTTTGGTCATTTTTGGTGGGGCTTACATGATAAACAATGCCTAAAAGCAACCGGTACTAAGGACTAAGTCCTTTGATGATGCAAAATACCGGGATCGAAGATAACGTCCTCGTTTTCATGGGATAAACGAACCAACGCCACTTCAACACGTGCAAAAACCCGAAAGGGGTAGAAGAAAAGAGATGAGAAGTAGAAGGGTGGGGCAATTGGTAAGTCAAACTCATTAGCTACTCGAGGTAGACTTACACCAAGCAAATGAATAAGATTTCCATTTATTGCATCGGTGGAAGACCGAGATTTCCCTTTACAAGAAATTCTGAGATCGTAAATCTCGTCCTCAGTGGAGAAATGTGAGGGAACATAAGGGGCTTCCCCCACACTAGATCCACACACACCATCGTCAAAAGGAGTAGACGAGGTGGTAGAAATCATATAACGCGATGATGATGGAGTTAAACTTGTATAAAAATCTTTTAAAACATTTTTAAAATCCTTTCCTTTTTCATCGTTTAAAAACTCTTTATGAAAACCCGATTTGATAATGTCGAAAATATTTGGCGTGTCAAATTCAAAATTAGTCGCGCTAAAAATCCTCAAATTTAAATCATTGGTGGGAGGGGGTGGCGGATTGTATAAGTTTTCAAAATGTTTATCAATAAAGAACACCACCCCCTCGGGGTCAAAATACTCGTCATCCTCATGAACGTCGATCTCATCGATTTCTTCATCAAAGATAGGCTTGTCAAACCAAGGTTTGTCATTCCCCTCCTTGAGTATCTTAGCAACTCTCTCGAAAAGATCACGATCTAGCACGAAACCATCATTCATTTGTGGGGATTGTTGATAAGTTAAATCCTCACGAATGTGGTAAACGTAATTCTCATTTGAGGAGTGTTGATTAGGTAACTCCTAGAGAATTGGATTTTGGGTGGTCACATGAGTTGGTTCATTATCGAAAATAAGACGTTCCAACTCATTTAGTTCATCCTCGATTTTGGAAAGATCGACCTCACATGTAGGAGGAAGTGGAGGTAAAAGAGCTAGCTCTCGTTAAATGATTTCCTCAATCTTGGGATCAAACTCGTAATCATCGTACTTCACATGATAAGAGGTCTTTTTGGGAGAATCCTCAAAAATGGCATGTGGATTTCGAAGTACGTGATCAATCTCGGCAAAATCGCCATCGTCATCGTCAAAGAAAGAGTCGATGTGAGCACTCACAACCATGGTCTTACAAGTCAAATGACTATGCTTAGGTGACTTTTCTAAGATGAGAGGATCAATGTCGATAAAACCTTTCGCCTCAACGGGTGTTGGGCTAGGCAAAGGAGGCACTTCGATGGAGTTAGAAGTTGAAGCGTCAAAGACGTGGTCCTTCGAAGGCGGTGAAGACGAGTCCATTTTGGTCATTGTCGTGATGGCACTAACGTCGCCCTTCCGAATTGGTGTTTCACTTGTTTCATCGAATGCATCCCAAAGTGATTTTTCATTCATAAATTTACACATACCCTTTTGAATTTGGTACACATATTCTTTATCATTAAAATCCTCATCTTTAAAACCGTTCTTCTTAAATTTTTCAAAACATGCATTAAGCCTCATTCTTTCCGCTAAAGTGAACATTTTGAAATCATTAGGTTTAGAAACATTAGGTATTGAAACCTCGGTTTTCTCATTATCATAAGACACTTGGGATTTACTCGTGAAAAAGTCCATTTTATCCTCCCCATATCTCATAGTAAGTCTCCCCTCGTGAACGTCGATTACGGTTCGAGCCGTCGATAAAAATGGTCGGCCTAAAATAATGGGACATTTAGGGTCACACTCATAATCGGATATGACGAAATCCGCGGGAAAAACAAACTTTACAACTTTGACATAGACATCCTCGGCTATTCCAATTGGTATTAATGGTGTACAATTTGCAAGCTCGATAGTCATGTTCGTGGGGGTAAGATTAGGCAATCTCATCAATTTCCAAAGAGAATGAGGCATGAGATTGATACTAGCACCTAAATCGGTAAGGGCTAAACATCCCTCAATCTCGGAAAAATCACAAGGTAATAGAAATTGGCCCGGATCATCTTCCTTTCTTGGCATATGCCTTTTGGGTTTCTTAAGAAGGATCGATGCACAAGTTTATTCAAGGGTTACTTTGGTTAGGTCGGTAAAGCTCTCTTTTTGAACCGTGGATGGAATTTGAGGTAAACGAGGGTGTGCGTTTTCCTTGGTCGCCACGTTCACCCCATCGACTTTAGAACAATAAGACGTCTTAGAAGTCGAGGGTTGAGAAGAAGGAACAACTCTAAATCCATCAAGGGTAGGGGTAATCACACGACCTTTCTCACGAGACGAGGCGGCTTTACATTGTTCCTTCGGATTAGAAACGGTGTCACTAGGTAACAAACTCGATGAAGCACCCGAGGCTTTGTTCATAATAGCCGAAAACATCTTTTTTATATCAATTTGTCCTTGCTTTCGTGTTTTGAATTTTCAAAGTATTGGAAAAGTCGTTTTTCAAAGTACCAATTTCTCCCTCTAATCGTCTCATATTAGCTTCATTCGTTTTCATGTAATTTTGAAAATAGTTTGACAAACTATTTTGATTTGAATTAAAGTTCCCTTGGTTTTGATGACTTCTTTGAAAATTATTTTGATTCCCACTTAAAAAATTGTTTCCTTGATTGTTTTTGTTTGAAAAATTCGAGTTTTGGTTGTTGTCTCGATTTTGCCAATTCAAATTCCGACCTTGATTATAACCTTGATTTTGATTCGAAAAATTTCCTTGTTGATTATTTCCTTGAAAATTGTTTCGGTTTTGATTAAAATTGTTGCCTTGGTTATAATTGCCGTGTTGTGATAGACCGGCGTTATTTTGATTTTGATTAGAAAAATTGTTGTTTAACGCACTCACATTCGACATTTGGCCATCCGTAGCCGCACACTCGTAATAATTATGAGGTCCACCACAAAACATACACGAAATCTCAACCGCTTTCACCGTAGTGGGAGCGTCTTTCTTTTGCATCTCAACGAGAAAAGACGTAAACACATTCGTTAGCTTGTCGACTTTCGCATCGACCCTCTCAATGTCGCGATTAGAACTACTAACATTGGCGACATTGGAAACACCCGGTGCGTTGCGGAGTTGGTAAACCTTGGATCGATTTTCGATAATCATTAATGCATCTTTCGGAGTTTTACACAAAAAGTTGCCACCGACGGCGGAATTCAACGAATCTTGTTCTTGAAAATTAAGACCGTTGTAAAACGTATCGATTTGATGCAACTCGGAACATCCATGGTGAGGACATAAGCAATTCCTTAAAACGATCCCATGCGTCTCTAAAAGATTCATTCGGTTTTTGTTCAAATCTCGTAATCTCGTTTTTGAAAAACGTCGTCTTAGACGGTGGGAAAAAATGATTAACGAATTTGGAAACGAGATCCTTCCACGTAATTATGGAATTAGGTGGCTCTTTCTCGTACCAATCCTTGGCGGCACCATCGAGCGAGTACGGAAAAAGCATAAGCTTGACGACATCGGTGTCCACATTCTTAAACTTGCTCGTGGCTAAAAGACGATCAAAATTCCGAATATGGTCGTGAGGATTATCGGCTTCACGACCTCGAAACTTCGTAGCTTGGATTAACGAAAGCATTCCGCTCTTAATCTCAAAATTCTCCGCTTCGATAGCGGGAATTACGATCGCATCTCCATAACCCTCGGTGGGTGCTTGGAGCAATTCCATCATCGAACGATTGTCGGCCATCTCCTCTACGGTTTCTTCAACAACGATATTAGGAACGTCGGTTTCTAAATCTCGTCTACGTCATCGATTCCTTCGATTACGATTGCGTTGATTTGAAGCGTCGCTAGAATTAGAATAATCCTTCGATCGAGTGCGCATGCACTAAGCGTAGAATGGGTGGTAGCAAAGAAGATTCTTTTTGGGGTTTTTCGATTTTTCAATTTTTTTGTTTTTTGATTGTTTTTAATTTTTTTGGATTTTTGGTGTATTACGTAGACTCAAATCTACAAATATCTCCTCGAATCGATTTCTCGATTAAAGGAGCCTCAAAGAATGTAAACGATCACGTGGAGTGAACGCTTTCGATGACTTTAGAACGTTGGTGGAACACCAAAACGTTCAAGAGGGTTTAATCTTGAAAACAAGCAAATATAATATACGTAGATAATACTTGTGCGGCAAACCCTCGATTATCCCTGTTTCTCAAAACACGCACAAGCAAGCGGGGGAAACGAGGCGGCGCTAAGCACTTAAGAGCCTTTTTCCCTTAGGTCGTAAAATACAACCGCCTTATACCCACCTTATAGTTTGTGTTAATTGAAATTAAGCCTCACGAAAGTATTTATCTATTTTGCCTTTAAAATTTTGCTTTAGATTCGAATACAATGATCGAGTGATGAAATCTCGAATCAAGGTTGCGTTTTCACGCTTTTGGAGTACTTGTATATTTATTGTTCTACGTAGTACAATATAGTAATATATTCACAAGAAAAACGAAAACGATAATGGGTGTTGGGAATAAATTATGGCCAGTTCACTTGAGCGCTGACAAGAGTAAAACAAGCGTTGACAGGAGTAAATCAAACGCTGACAGCACAAGCGTTGACAAGATAAAGTCAAGTGTTGATACATTGAAGACAAGCACTGATGGGAAGATAGACTCTACGCGTTTATTGTATTCTAGATTACTTATAGTAAAGATAGGAACAACAATGTATTTTCTATATTTATCTTTACCTAGAATAGCTGATATGTAGATTATTGTACAAGGCTTCTTATGTCTATAAAAGAAGACCTTTAGGTTAATGTTTGATATAAGTTTTTCATAAGATTTCATTCGTAAACTACTTTCATTGTAAGCAAGTTTGATATCATTAATCAAAGTGAAAGTTTGTTTATATCTTGTGTGTTCTTGTTTAAGTGTTAATTCCGCATAGCACTTAGATTATCATAAACATATACAAAGGTTTCTCTAAGTGTATTACTTGATCTAATCTCGTATACATAAAGCTAAATCGATCTAAGTTTGGGATCAACAAGTGGTATCAGAGCTTGTTGAGGAACTTTTGATCTTAAAGAACACAAGATCCCTAAAAATCACCAAAACCCTAATTTTCTCAAAAACCCTAACAACATCATGTCAGAAATAACCTCCTCCTCCTCCTCACCTTTACCAAACATCAAGATTCCCATGCTTGATGCAACCAACTTTGAATTGTGGAAATTCAACTTTGAGCAATATCTAGGGATCTATGACTACACACTCTGGGAGATCATTAAATATAGTAAACACATTCGATAAAGCCCAAAAGATTGCTGATGCTATTACTCAAAGCTCAGCTGTTGCTGGATGTTCTGGAGAAGATAAGAAAGAAAAACCTGAAGATGGTAGAGCTGTGTCTGCTGAAGACATAGCAAAGAAAAAGGGTTGACATGAAAACCCTAAATATTCTTAAAGTATCTTTGGGACAAGAGAACCAGCATAAATACAGAGGTTATGATTCTGCTAAAGACCTTTGGGCAGATCTTGAAGTTGCATATGGTGGCAATGCAGATACCAGGGAAGAGAAGAAGAAACAACTCATGCATGATTATGCTGTTTTCAAAGCTCAACCCAATGAGAAGCTGAGTAGTGTGAGAAGCAGATTGCTTGACATTACAAGCAAATTTTCCTTCATGGGGACACAACTTGGTGATGTTGACATCAATGCTACCTTTCTTAAAAGTCTTGGTGAGGCGTGGAAGATTGAGGCAAGATCTATTCTTGCCAATAATACTTACAAAAGTTCCACGTTTGATGATATTTACAACAAACTGAGGCTGTTGGAAGATGAAACTCTTTTAGAGCATGGAAGCAAGTCTACCAACAGTAACATGGCCTTCTTCTCTCATAGTGAAGGTCAATTCAATCAGAAGGACTCTTATATGCATCCAGTTACTGGATCATCATGTGTCAGCGCTGGAACAAGTCCTGTCAATGTCTCCTTTTCAGACGCTGGCACATTCAAAAGTGACTCTCCAAGAGTTAAACCTGCTGGTTTAGATTTGGATACTATATGTGCTTATATTGCTTCTTTGCCCAATGGTTCAGTGATTACATATGAGGACCTTGAGCAGAAAAGTGATGAGCATTTGGAAGAGATGGACATTAAGTGGAACATGGCTCTTGCTAGTATAAGAGCAAACAGGTGGAACAGAATGTTTAAGAAGAAGATGATCTTCAATGCAAAAGACACAGCTGGATTTGATAAATCCAAAGTTGAATGCTACAACTGTCATCGTATGGGGCACTTCATGAGGGAATGCAGATCTCCTAGAAGATCTGATGCTGGTAAACCCTCAAGTCAAGTTGTTAAAGCTTAGGATCCTAAAGCCATGGTTGTAGTTCAAGGAATTGATGGTATGGGATGGGATTGGAGCTATCTGGCTAAGGATGTGGAAGAGGATAAAGCTTTGGTTGCTGAAATTGAAGAAGAAGAGCATGTTGAATATGCTCTCATGGCACACTCCTCCTCTTCATCTGATAATGAGGTATACAATGATGCTTTTTGTAGTAAAGGTTGTAGGTTAAACACTGAGAAACTTAACAAAGAGGTGTTAAGATTATTAAGTGATGTAAGTACTGAAAAGTGCAAACTGTCTAATTACCAACTAGCTCTCACTCAAACTGAGAAGACAGTTTCTGAATACAAGAAAATGGAATTTGACTTAAAAGATAAAATAAATATTTTAAAACATGAGTTAAATGCTAGTATGGATATTAGAAACAAAAGGGTTAATGGTGAGTTACAGGCTAAATTAGATGAGGCCATTAAGAATAAAGACAATGTTGGCCTTAAAATTCAAAGATTTGATAGAGCCACTCAAACCCTAGGAGACTGTGTGGGTAAACAAAGGGATCCTAAGGACATGACTGGGATTGGGATGAAAGACTACTCGGTGGTTCCACCACCAGCTGGTGACTTCTATGGTGTTCAACAAAAGGACCTATCTTGGACTGGTTTGCCAGAACTCCAAGAGGAGGAATTCATTCCTCCACCAAGAGTTGTAACTCCAGTTGAAGAGTATCAACAAAAGTTGACTGACCTGAATGAATGGAAGAAAGTTAACCCTACATTATTTGTTAAGGGTGGCTTGCTATGTGAAAGTCCTAATGAGTCAACTCCCATTAAGGTTACAAACCCAATCACTGGTAAAGCTGTTGACCTAGGCTCAAACACTGTTAGAAAACCTAGCATTAAGTATGTTGAGATGTATAGGAATACTAGGTCACCTAAGAGCCAGGTTAGCAATGATGAAACAAGCTTCTTCTCTTCTAGACCTAGGGTTGTGTCTAGAAAAGCCTGTTACACTTGTGGTAGCTTTTCACACTTGGCATATAAGTGTGTCAACGCTCCCAAAGCCAGCGCTGACAGGAACAAATTCAGCGCTGACAGGAACAAAGTCAACGTTGTTAGGAAGTCAAACGTTGTCAGACCCAAACCTTGTGTGCAGCAAAGTCCACAAGTGATTAGACCTGCCCCATTCTTTACTAGAGGGTCTAACACTCATGGACAAAGACCATTTCAAAAGACAAATACTTGGTCTAATAGGCGATGGGTTTCTATAGCAAACTCTAGGTTCAACGCTGACAAGGGTAATTTCAGCGTTGACAAGACCAATTCCAACGCTGACAGAAACGTGACCAGACCTAAATATTTGCAACCACAGGGTAAGGGGTCTAAAGCTTCTTCATGCTTAACATGGAGACCCAAGAAAGATCAAAACCCTAAGGACAATGGGATTTCAATGACCTGCAACAGGTTTAACTACATTTCAATGGTCATTACAAAACTGATTGGGGTTAACTGGGTATTTCATCCTAAGAAGGATGAAAATGGGGTTGTTATGAGAACTAAGTCTGTTCTTATTGAACAACCAGATGAATCCAAGTCTTTTAAGGCTTGGGTTCCCAAAGAAAACTAATTTGTTTTCTTTATGTGCAGGGCATTCAAAAACAGGTCAATGATTATGGATATTGGGATAGTGGATGCTCAAGGCACATGACTGGGAAGGAAGACTATCTAACGAACTTCACTCCCATTAAAGATGGTGATAAGGTTTACTTTGGAGGCGGATATGGTACTATCACAGGCAAAGGATCCCTTCTCACCAAGAACTTGCGTATTGAAAACGTATTTTTGGTAAAAGAACTTGATTACAATCTTTTTAGTGTATCACAAGTTTGTGATAACAAAAATAAAGTTCTGTTTACTGATACTGAGTGTTTGGTGTTAAGCAAGGATTATAAGATCCCTGATGAGAAATATATTGAGTATAGAACACCTACGCATAAGGACATATACAATGTGAATCTGAATGGGATTAGAATGCATAACAATATGTCTTGTTTTTATGCTAAAGCTTCAGTAGATGAGAGTAATTTGTGGCACAGGAGACTAGGGCACATAAATTTTAAGAATATAAATAGGCTTGTGAGACTTGGCTTGGTTGATGGTTTGCCTGAGAAGGCCTTCCACAATGACCACTCTTGTGTTGCATGTCTTAAAGGCAAGCAGCACAAGGTCTCATTTAAGTCCAAACAGGTGCATTCTAGTTCTAGACCTCTTCATTTGCTTCATATGCACCTCTTTGGTCCAACCAATATAGAAAGTTTGAATGGTAAGTCATATTGCTTTGTTATCACAGATGACTTTTCTAGGTTTACTTGGACATTCTTTCTAGCTATGAAGAGTGACACAGCTGATATTCTAATTGATTTTATCACTCAGATTGAGAAGAAGTCTGGCAATGAAGTTAAAATGCTTAGGAGTGATAATGGTGGTGAATTTAGGAATAAGAAGCTAGATGATTTCTGTGCCAGGAAAGGAATTACTAGGCAATTTAGTATTGCAAGAACCCCACAGCAAAATGGGGTTGCTGAGAGGAAAAATAGAACCCTAATTGAAGCAGCCAGAACAATGTTGGCTGATGCTCATTTTCCTATAGCCTTTTGGGCTGAGGCTGTTAATACAGCTTGTTATGTTCAAAATAGAGCATTGGTTAACAAAATTCAGAACAAAACACCTTATGAGTTACTTTGGGGTAGAAAACCTAATATTGGTTTTCTCAGACCTTTTGGTTGTCATGTAGTAGTCTTAGATACTAGTGATGCCTTAGGGAAATTTAGTGCAAAAGGTGATGAAGGCTACTTCATGGGGTATTCAGTGCAGAGCAAGGGATATAGGGTTTATCTTAAAGAGGAAAAACGTATACTTGAAAGAGTACATGTTAGGTTTTTAGAGAATAAACCTAGTGATCCTGAAAGTGGTCCTAATTGGTTGTTTGACTTGGAACCTTTATCCAGAACTTTAAATTATATGCATGTCACTAATCCAGACATTGTGAAGGTTACTTCAAATGTTGTGGAAGAACAAGTTGTTGATGTTACAGGTACACATGTTCATGAAAAGGTTGGATCACAAGCAGAGAAGTCATCTCCTATCCAAGAATATGTTACAATTCCCATTTGGACAGATGCTTTTGCTGCTGCTGCTGGTAAAGATAATGGTGGTCTCCAAGTACCACCAAATACAAACATGCATGGTCCTTCAGGCACTGACAAAGGCAAATCTAGCACTGACAAGACCAATTCAGACATTGATGGTTCAGACGCTGACAACACCAGTTCAAGCGTTGTTAGTCCAAGCGCTGACAAACAAGGTTCAGGCGTTGACAACACTTCTGCACACCTTTTCTCTTCCATTTTTGAACAAGGTGAACCTTCGAATTTATATGAAGAGGTTCATCCTCATATTGATGAAAGAGAGTCTGATGAAGAAGATATTGGCAACATGGAGAATGAGGTTGAGGACACCAGACTTTTTGAAGGAGGAGTTATCACTTCCACTATGAAGAATCACCCCACTTCTCAAATCATTGGTGATATTATGACTCCAGTTCAGACTAGAAGATCTCATCAAGGTCTTGGTGGGTTTATTGCCAATATACACAAGAAGGTTGATACCCCTCTTGTGCAAGCATGTTTGTTTGCCTGTTTTCTGTCACAACAGGAACCCAAGAAAATATTTGATGCTCTCAAAGAACCAAGTTGGGTGGAAGCAATGCAGGATGAGCTTCACCAATTTGCAATTCAGGATGTTTGGGAGCTGGTTGATTGTCCCAGATATGTCAGACCTATAGGGACAAAATGGGTTCTAAGAAACAAGAGAGATGAAAGAGGAATTGTGGTCAGAAACAAGGCAAGGTTAGTGGCTCAGGGATATACACAAGAGGAGGGGATAGACTATGAGGAAGTCTTTGCACCAGTTGCAAGGATTGAAGCTATAAGGATCTTTTTAGCCTATGCATCCTGCATGGGCTTCACTGTCTATCAAATGGATGTCAAGAGTGCCTTCCTCTATGGTACAATTGTTGAGGAGGTATATGTGATGCAACCTCCTGGTTTTGAGGATCCAGAGAATCCAGACAAGGTGTATAGAGTCAAAAAGGCTATGTATGGACTTCATCAAGCCCCTAGAGCATGGTATGGTACTTTGTCTACCTATTTGGTGGACAATGGATTCAAGAGGGGCACCATAGATCAGACACTATTTACAAAGAAGAAAGGCAAGGATGTGTTGCTTGTCCAGGTCTATGTTGATGACATCATTTTTGGGTCCACTGATTCAAAGATGAGTGAGGATTTCTCCAAGCTTATGACAGACAAATTCAAGATGAGTGCTATGGGGGAGATGAACTTCTTTCTTGGTTTACAAGTTCAGCAGAAAGAAGATGGTATCTTCATCTCCCAGGATAAATATGTGGCTGAGATCTTGAAGAAGTTTGGCTTTTCTCCACATGAAAAGAGGGCTACTACTCCTATGGATAGAGAACACCCTTGGGGAAAGACTAGAGATGGGAAAGATGTTGATGTCAGGCACTATAGATCCATGATTAGATCCTTGATGTATCTTACAACCTCCAGACCTGACATCATGTTTGCTGTGTGTGCTTGTGCACGCCATCAAGTGACTCCCAAAGAATGTCACCTTTATGCTGTGAAGAGGATCTTTAGGTACCTAAGATGCTATCCTAGTCTTGGTTTGTGGTACCCAAAGGATTCACCATTGGAACTGATTGCATATTCAGACAGTGACTATGGAGGTGATAAGTTTGATAGAAAATCCATAACTGGTGGATGTTAGTTTCTTGGGAGCAGGTTGATATCTTGGCAATGCAAGAAACAAACAGTGGTGGCTAATTATACAACTGAAGCTGAGTATGTTGCTGCAGCTGCTTGTTGTGGACAAGTTTTGTGGATTCAGAACCAGCTGTTGGACTATGGGTATAATTTTATGCATACCAAGATATTTGTTGACAATAACAACACTTTATGCATCATTAAGAATCCTGGACATCATTCTAAAACTAAACACATAGAAATTAGACACCATTTCATAAGAGATTGTTTTGAGAAGGGTTTAATACAACCAGATAGGGTTGACACTGAGGAGAATGTGTCAAATTTACTAACTAAACCTTTTGATGCTGGGAGGTTTCAATACTTGGTAACAAGTATTGGAATGGTCAATCTCACATAATATGAGTTTTAGAGTCTTTTTGTAAAAGTATGTACAGGATGATGCATTGTTATTGGTCTCATTAACAATTTAGATTTTCCACTATATTTTTCTAACACTGACAAAGGTTGCTTGAACGTTGATAAGTGTTTTTGTGACGTTGTCAGCAATATAATTGTCTAACGCTGACAAAGCTTCCCTCAACGCTGTCATGTGTTATCGGGGCGTTGTCAGCAACAATGTTAGTTTTATGGTTTTTAATCTAAATGTGCGGGTGGTGTTAGCAGTATACCATTGGATACAGAGTTGCTTATGGATCAATGGAGAAGCATTTGGACAAGTTTTTATTTATGGATGATGGTTGGAATTTTTAATTCCTATCTTGACATAAATTTTTATGTTCATACATATTTTTAGCAACTTATGTATCATAGTTTAAGGGGAGGTTTTAGGAACCTTTAGGATGTTTGGGTATCCATATGATACTCTTATCACAATTCTAGAATGTGCCCACAGGTGAGTATGAGTTAGTTTTACTAAATCATGAGGCACTGTAGCATGCAAAGTTGATATACTATGCATGCTGCCAAGACGTTTTTGGCCTAGAATTGGTTGTGGTCTGTTGGGAGACTTGGGAATAATTTTGTTATGAGATTTACCGGGGTATAACAAGGAATTTTATAAAGTAACTTGGTTGTTAAGAGTTTTGGTTAGCAAGGGACACTAGAGGACTGTTATGTCTATCTTGCATAAGCAAGTGTGCATAACTGGACAGTGCTTGCCGCCCTATAATAATTATCAGCTTTTTGGTTATCTTCTCTAGGATAAATTACTTTGTTAAGGTCATTTTTCATTTTTAAACATTTTTATTTTTGGACGCTGACAAGTATCTTTTAAAGCGTTGTTATGACCAATTTAGACGCTGACATGGCTATTGGCAAACGTTGACAAGATTCTAGCCGTTGGGCGTTGATAGGTTATTTTTGACCGTTGACACTCAATGGGTCCTACCCAGTTGTTACTTTTTGACATATTTTTAGGCCGTAATTTTGGGAGTTGATAGCTTTCATTTAATGCATGAGATAAACTTATTATTTTTCAATATTTTCATGATTACATTTTGAAAATACTTGCCTATTTTTGGGCCAATCACATGCATTTTCTTCTCCTATAAATTTGGCTCCTATTTTTAAATAGGGTACCTATAATTCTTGTCTAACACAATTTTCTCTTATCAACTTCATCTTCATCAATCATTTTAACAGCTTTCATCAGTGGCACCCAAGTTTAAACCATCAGAATTGGAATTGGGGTTCAGAAGTCAACACAACATGATAGCGTATCTTGAAGCTGATGATGCTCTGTTTCCCCAATACACACAAATGGTGGCGTATTTGAACGCATCCCCTTTTAGGTATGCTCTTTCTCATGCACCACTCATTCTAGTCACACATATTAAACAGTTTTGGAACAATGTCAGTTCTTCAACAGTTAATAGAGTGACTACATTGACTTCTATTGTTCATGGGAGACCTTGGGTGGTTACTAAGGCTTTGGTACGCCAAGCCTTGCATCTTGATGATGCTGATGGTATAACCACCCTTCCCATTAGTGAAATAGAACAAGGACTAACGGCTTTGGGTTATCCTTTTCCTGATGAAGGAACTTTAAACAAATATAATAAACAGGAGTTTCCCCCAGCCTGGAAGTACCTTATACATGTCCTCCTACAATGTT
This sequence comes from Glebionis coronaria, assembly GCA_025667525.1. Taxonomy (NCBI): domain Eukaryota; kingdom Viridiplantae; phylum Streptophyta; class Magnoliopsida; order Asterales; family Asteraceae; genus Glebionis; species Glebionis coronaria. The sequence continues at coordinate 181,070,247 of CM046874.1, forward strand.
TGAGTCCCAAATGCACTGCACACAATGAGATCAATAGATCTATTGCAAGTGCTATTGTATGCATTGCAACTGGGCAAAAATTTAATTATTCTAAAATGATTTTTGAGGGCATGTGTAAAAATAAGGGGAACAAAATGACTTTTAGCTTATCCCCGATTTTTACAAATGGTTTTTGATGTTCAAGGATACTACACAAGGGATCATAATGATTTTTATGAGATCCCTGTGCAAAAGAAAGCAATTTTTATGAAGATGAACTCACCCCCCCATCGTGACCTACCCTTAACCCAAGCTATGCTTGCTGTCATTGCAGCAGCTCAACCCCAACTAGACCCCCAACCCCAAATTGACCCAATATCTGAACCATTACCTTCACCTGAACATATGCAAATTGACCAAGAACCCTTCAACGCTGACACGTTAAATGTTGGCGTTGATGTGCCTATTTCCAACGTTGACACACAACCTTCACAGACCCAAACACCCCTTAACCAACCCACATCCACCCAATCCACATCATCTTCCACACCCCCTGAATATAGGTTGATTAAACGCCAAAGGACTACTGGAGTGTTCTCCTCTGGTGGTCCTAGCCATGTAGCAGAGAGAATCACCACCACAAGTGTGGCTGGTGCTATGGATGAGGCTGGGACTATTGGTTCTGGCTTAGAAGCTGACCAAGGCAGTCCCACCATCATTAAGTCCTCATCCATGCCCAATGAATCTGACTTGGGAGGTCAAATCCCCATTTTAGAAGAGGGTAGATTGGAACCAATGACCCTACTTGAATTGACGGCAGTCTGCATGAGCTTGCAAAAGCAAAATGCAGACTTGGTACAAGTTGTCAGCACACAAGGCCTTGAACTCAAGCAATTGAGGGAAAGGATTGTTATTTTGGAGACTGCTAGTGCAAGGAGAGGGATGCAGGAATCTTCCAAAGGGGAGGAAGATCCAATAAATGTGAGTGATAAGGGCAGCCATGATGGTCAATCTTTAGATGTTGCTGAGGCCCTTACAAGTTTGAAGAAACAGACAGGTTTTGATACGTCCTTAGTCTCTCCTACAAACCTAAATTTATCATTTACAGCCATGTTGGAGGAAATTGCAAAAGGCGCTGAGGCAGGAACTTTGGGTGTTGACAAGGAGAAGTTGAACGCTGACATGAGTATTTTGGGCGTTGACAGACCTGCACATGAGGGTGATGTATCCCAGTCATCATCCATCATCAAGGAGGTTTCTTCACAGGTATCACCATCTACCTTACCAACAATTGATCCATTAGATAAGGGTAAGGGTATTATGGTAGAAGAGGTTGTTCCAAAGAATGCAGCTCAAATTGAGTTTGATAAAAGGTTGGCTGCACAAATCATGGAATAAGATAGAAAGGAGGTGAAAGAGTCACCATTTGTTGTCACTTCAGAAGAGAAAGAAGGAAGTGATGAAGCTAGCTCAGACTTAAGTGTTATGATCATAGAACAACCAGAAAGACTTGAGTATGGAGATGAGTTGGCCAAGGAGAAATTGAGAGAGTTGAAATTACAAGTTGACTTTGATATGCCAGAGGTGGTTCAAATGTATCATGCTTCGGAAGAAAGATGTATGGAGAATCCATACTTGACCATTTCAGATCAGATATGGGGTTTGGAGATTCTCCTCAGAGTACAAAAAGATAGCCAGGTTATTTTGAAGCACAAGGCAAGCAATATTCTCTCAGAGTTGAAAAGGGATAGAAGGGAGCTATACTGCATGTTGCTCAGATGTCATGGAGTAGGATGGACTTATCAGAAATTGAGAGCATTGACATTTGGTGAGTTGGAATGCAAAGCTTATCCCATTTGGGTTAGAGTGCAGGAGGCAAACACTCTAAGACTCCTTTCTGATGAAAGGAAAGAAGAACTTGCAGAGGGAATGGAGCTCAAGAAAGCAATGTTTGTTCCCAAACCAATAAAAAAGGGAGTTTCTCTTAAGTTTCCCAAAGATATGGATCCATTATATCCAAGTGAAGCTGTCATAAGAAAGAGCATCAAGCTCTCACCATTGGAAGCTTCAGATATGGTACAAGTGTTACCACTAGATTCCAGAAATCCAATTGTGAGCTATGAAGAAGATGAATGTGGATTTTGGAAGATTGGCAGGTATGGCAAAGAGGTTCACACTTTTACCGCTCTTATATCTTTGTTTGCAAGTTGTGATAGAGAAGACTTGGTAGATCTCTAGAGATTGTTAGAGACCAAGTATGAGGCTGAAGCACCAACTTCAGCAAATGGAATAAAACTGTGGTCCACATTCAAGAGAATGTGTGGACCAAAAGATGAGGATCTTGCTGTTTGGAAGGATCTTGAAGATGACCTCAGTGGTCTTCAATGGAGATTGTATTCAGCTGCTGGCATTTATCATTTGAGTTCTACAAAGTTTGCTGAGTATCTACTTGTGGATGGTTAGTATTTCATATCCAAGGATATCTTGGAGAAGATGAAGAACACTCAGCTGGAAATTGATTATTCAAGTGATGTGGCAAAAGACTTGATCAGATTTATTTATTACCAATATGAGAAGGTTTGTAAGATTCCTCCTAGTCCTTAATGTTTATTCAGAAACTTGATCATAAGAGTGGATATCAAGTTTAGGGGAGGATTGTTGGGAATAAATTATGGCCAGTTCACTTGAGCGCTGACAAGAGTAAAACAAGCGTTGACAGGAGTAAATCAAACGCTGACAGCACAAGCGTTGACAAGATAAAGTCAAGTGTTGATACATTGAAGACAAGCACTGATGGGAAGATAGACTCTACGCGTTTATTGTATTCTAGATTACTTCTAGTAAAGATAGGAACAACAATGTATTTTCTATATTTATCTTTACCTAGAATAGCTGATACGTAGATTATTGTACAAGGCTTCTTATGTCTATAAAAGAAGACCTTTAGGTTAATGTTTGATATAAGTTTTTCATAAGTTTTCATTCGTAAACTACTTTCATTGTAAGCAAGTTTGATATCATTAATCAAAGTGAAAGTTTGTTTATATCTTGTGTGTTCTTGTTTAAGTGTTAATTCCGCATAGCACTTAGATATCATAAACATATACAAAGGTTTCTCTAAGTGTATTACTTGATCTAATCTCGTATACATAAAGCTAAATCGATCTAAGTTTGGGATCAACAATGGGATATCTACAATATAGTAAAATGATTGTTGTGTGTTTAATTTAGGAAAATTAAACACGTTTTATTTGGATACTATAATATAATAAGGAAAAATAACAAAAATGAGTATGTACGTTTATGTACGCTTTCCAAAAATGAAAAGCAAAAACGCACTACTCACACAAACACGATAGTAATAATGGCACACTAAAAACGCCTCTCCGGCAGCGGCGCCAAAAATTGATAGTAGTAAAATCGTACACGTTTTAGGAAAAACGCGTATGAGCGGCAAGTATTAAACTCGACGATTTAGGAAAACCGACGGATCGAATAAATGCGGGTTCGTTCGCGAAGGAGGTGTGTGATTATGAGTGCCAATATATAAAATCAAAGTTTGGATTAGTGACTTGGGTTGAGAGAGAAAAATTAAAGACGAGCTACGATTACGATTACACTACGATGAATTAACGTAAAACGCGAACGTAAATACGTAAAACGTGACAAAATTAAAAATTAAAGCTAAAAATTAATTAAAAATTTAAACTAAGTCTAAAATAATATAAATAAGAATAAAAATCTAATAAATAAATTTTAAAACCTTTTATTGATTAAATATTCAATTTTAAATGCTAATTAAAGCCCTAAAATTAAATATAATTAAGAAAAAGCCCAAAATATTATTTTATTGAACTAATAACTCACTTATATTATTTAAAGACTAAAAAGTATTTTTCTTAAATTTTAAAGACTATTTTTCTATTTTTAAAATGCTAAAAACAATATTTAGAATAAAATAATGATTAAAAATATTAAAATAATGCTAAAAATAATTTTACTATTTTAAAAATCCTAAATTATACTAATGAATAGTAGAAAAATGAAAAAGTTTGAAAAAGTAACTATTTTCCACTAAAAGACAAAACATAAAATAATTTAAAACTAATTAAACTTAAATTAAATCTAAAAATTACTTAAAAAGGTGAACAGTAAAATATTTTTAAACTGAAAATCTTAAAATCTTTTTCTTAAACTAGGAAAATTTTTAAAACTGAAAAATAATAAATTTTTGCACTAAAAGACAAAAATAGTCAATTAAAAATTAATTTAAAATGCAATTTAATCTAAAAAATAGTAAATGAACAGTAACAGAAAAATAAACTTTATAGAAAAATCAGAAATAAAATAAGAAAAATAACAAAACTAAAATCAGCTAAAAACTCTTAAAAAAGTCCACTAAAGACAAAATTTTAAAAATCTGAAAGTGACATCTAGTTTCTTTTTGTCTGTTAGCTAAGCAGTGGAAACTTGGTTCCCACCGACTTCAATAAAAATCTTGTCTGGGCACCTTTGTGCTTGTAGATTGCTTGTTTCTTGGTTTTAATTGAATCCAAAGGCACCCCCACAACCAGTTGGGTTGTGGGGAGTCAAATAAATTATAAAAAACACAAGTTGCTAACACAAATCAAACACAAATACCCCAAAAATAGTTACTGATATGGTTGGTCTTGGTCCGGTGAAGAGTTGCTGATGCAATTGGCTTATGGGTGAGATTCTAACCACAATAACTTACATAAAACCTAATCAAATCACATACAAACTGAACACAACCCTAGATGAACCTAACCTCTAACAATATGCAAGATTACAATGAGATTTATGCTAAATCAAGACAGAAATGAAGGTTACTGATTTTAGACTATTTATGCCAAATTTTGAACATGTAATTTTCAATTTGACCCTTAACAAAGACAAGACCCCTACTGATATGACCCTATATTAGCTATTTGAGTGTGTTCAAGCAGGATTTAAGCCAAAAGGCAGTCAAATTCTTAACTCAAGCCCTAATCCCAAACAACCCTTAACTAACTGAAATTAGAAATTTATAAACCAAATGCATTCAAAACTTAACCAAATTGATTTACACTACTTCTAACATGCATATAAAGCTTAAAGAAACATAATCAAACCAAAAAAACAACAAATGAACAGGACATGCTCAAAATCACATAAATCACATAAACAAGACTCAAAATCAAACAAATAGGGTTCAAGCCTTTTACCCAAAGCTGATGCCTTCTATTTAGGTATTTGAGAGCTTATGGGAGCTTATGAATTGTAGAGAATCCCTGTTGATAGGAATCCAAAAGGACCCAAGGGAGAAAATATCTTCAAATGGATAAAAAATGAAAGGAGAATGATCTTATTTGATGCCTTGAATTGGAAACCTGCTAAGATATAATAAAAGGGGTGAACTGATAACAATACTAATAAGCTATAAGTCTGGCTTATGGATTAAACAGCTTATAGCTTATAACTTAATAAAAAATGAATCTTCTGAAAAATGATTTTGTTTTCAAAACCAATGAAACCAATCTTTGAAACCAATCTTAAATTTTAAACAAACTTAATAAAAACTTGAAACAACATCAACAATCCACTTTCACTTCTTGTTGATGGTGGATTCAAGTATTTGAAAAGATTTTTCAAGAAGCAAACTTTTAAAAACGAATATCTTAAAATAATTTGTGTCTTAAACTATTTTGCATAAAGTAAATAATAAACTAAATAAGCAATGAAATGGAACTCAGGTTTTGCAAAGGCTTAAACTTTTCATTTTCATTAATTCATTTAAACATTTACAAAAAATTTGGAACAAAAGGGGATACCACATATTGGTCCTCATTTTATAATAGCTGATAGAAGATTCTAGTATACTAAACCCTAATACATTAAAAATCTGAATTTGCCCTTGAAAAGTTATTCAAACTTGGTCAAGATAATGGCATGTGATTTCTGGATGATGACAACCTTATGAAGTAATCTGGAGCGTTCAAATACTCCTTAGGGACCAAGAAAATGATAAGAGGCATTTGATTTCTGCAAGATGCTGAAATTGCCATTCTTGGTGCATCAGGGGAACATGTGGGGCCCTCTTGTGGTTCACGTGAGAAGGAAAAGGTGAGTGGGTTTGGGTTTTTGTAGTGTTAATTACTCATCTAGAAGGTTTGGGGTTAAACCCCCTTGATTTGAGTGAGATAGGAAACTAGGGTTTATGGGAATGGGAGTGTTAAGCAGGGAGGGTTTAATCTGATTGTGAGTGATTAACATTAAAAAAACAAGTTTACCACCAAAATAATAAACGAGTTTAACAAAAGGGGTGGTGGATTAGTGACATGGAAGCATGGGAGATGGTGATTGGGTGGTCAAGAAGTCAAAGTGACGTGTCGGTGGGTTATTGGGTGGGATGAGTTTACATGTCTGGTCTATTTTGGTCCCCTGCTTTACTAATTGTGTTCACTTTGTATAAATTAGCCCATAATATGAAATCCTTTGATATGAAAGTTTCATTTTTCATATATTGGCCACAAGACTTTTATCAAAACAATTCCAAGGGTATTTTATGCATATTTTGCATTCTTCAAGGACCAATCTTGCACAATCTTGTTATTTTAGGGACCCTTTAGTAATTTTTAAGTTTTACAAGGGTTTTAAATGACAAGTCTTCAAAAGTAGAAGGACCAATCTTGCCAATTCTTCAAACTTCAAGGACTTCAAAGGAAATTCATGATTCGGGTCCGGTTCTTTGTGCGGCTTCGTTTCCCGTGTTCGTTTTTTGCTTCATTCTTTTGATCTTTTGGTGAATTCACGATATCCGTACCTAAAATACACAATGAACAAACACAAGCATATATTTGGGTATTTTATGACATTTTTAACCGTTTTAAGCCCAATTTGGACGATAAGACTATGTATAATTACAGTCTCATCACTTATTATTCCACGAATTGATGTTTTCAGCATGTTGTTGTTTTAACCACGATGTTTTTGGCACCTTGATGTTCTAACCTCGATGTTTTCATCGATATTATTTTACTAATATGGATGGACAACCGTTATTCATATTTAGTTATGTGTCATTGTTTCATGCATGACGTTCCTCGTGAACTGTGACTATGTGGACTGAACCCCAGTAGTTCATAACTGGTCACATAAATTTTTTTTTCTGATAAGTTTTGACAGATGATTTTCACTTATTTATGTTTCATGTATCATTGTTGCAGGAATTATGACTAAGTAATGGTTGGTACATGACTGGCCCTATTTAGTCGCATGTGCTTTTATCGAAACTTTTAAGTTTGGGACCGACCCATAGGCGTCCCCTCGCCATGTCTTTTATTTTGGGACCGACCCATAGGCGTCCCCTCGCGCATATAAAGGTTTTTTTTATATAAACTGCATCATGTATTCATGTACTGTTTTCACGCATAAAATTTTTCTCATGATTTAGTGGCACATTTTTTTTTTCATGTCCCCTCATAAGTTAATATGTTTTTATGTCAAGTATGTTTTCATACTGTCATGGTTAAATTCAGTTTCATGCTGATTATGTTATACAACTCCAGTTTCATCCTTCATGTTAAGTTGTTTCATGTCTCTCCATGATAATTCCGTCTTCATGTTGATCACGTCTTATGTAAAACCCGCATGCTTTAACCATGAATAGTATCCTTAAGATCGTACATACTAGATTAAAACTTTCCTTTTATAGTATGATTACGTTCACGTGTTAGAATTTTATGTATTACGTACGTGTTAGAACACGATAAGTATTTATTACGTACGAACACACAATAATTATTTAAACAATAATTAATCACGAACATGCGATCATGAAATCATAAACGTAATTTAATCACGAGCTAATATTAATTACGTATATATATTTATTACGAACACGAATAAATATATTAAGTCACGGTTAATATTTAACGAGAACACATAAAACACGAACACGACTAAACACGAACGAACACTAAAACAAATATACTCGAAAAATGGTACGGGTACCCCATGTGGGGCCTCACCCGCGGCTACACCAAGGAGATGGGCCAAGCCCATCTAATTTTTACTAAGAAGGGGGTTAAGGTAAATCTTTTGGTCATTTTTCACTTTACAGTAAATTAATCAAAAACCTAAAAAGTTTTCTCCTTCCTTCTTGCTCTCTCTTGGCCGCCGCATATAAACACAAGAAAGGGGATGTTTGTTTGATTTTTGATCTTGAATTTGGTGCAAGTATTCGTGTATGTTCATCCTCGTTGATCCACGCATTCAGTATACCTTTTTAATCCTTTTTCTTTTGTTTTGATTTAATAAATTAAATAAGAACATGATGTTTTTAAAAAGCTAATTAAAAACATTAATTAAACATGTAAATGGTTATGGGGTAAATCAAAACATGGGATTTGGGGGTGTTTGATGTGGCCGACGCCTAAACCGAACCCCAAGGGGGTCTCGGCTTGGCTTATGGACCACCACCGAGACCTCAAGGTCTCGGTTTGGTGGTGTGTGTCCCACGACAGCAGCAAACATGGGAGAACCCCAAAGTAGTTCGGGGTATGGTGTTGATTACGGGTCCGGTTCATGGTTTCTAGTCACGATCCGGTTCATGGCTTATGTTAAGGTTATGTTTTAATAATCATATGTTAAAAATTAAATTAATAAAATATGACATGATTAATTCAATAAAACATGACTTAGGTTATAATTTAATTATTAGATCATGGAATTTTAACCTAAGTATTTATATTTTTCTAGAATTTATAATTAATTAATTATTAAAAACCATGGCTATAATTAATTAATTAACATGACTTAGGTTATATTATTAATAATTAATAATACATGTTTTAACCTAAGTATTTAACTTTATTTAATTAAAAACATGATATATTTAATTAAATACTTTTAACCTATAGTTTATATAAATTTCATGTAATAATTAATAAACTATACCTTATATCAATATGACTTAGAAAAATAATCAGAAAATACTTAAGCTTATATACTTAACTTATTTAACCAGCTTATATCTAATTATGGAAACTTTCTATTTTTAGAAACTTATTTAATTAAGGCAGCTAATCTATTTATGGAAACTTTCTCTTTTTAGAAACTTATCTATTTTAAGCAGTAATTCTATTTTTGGAAACTTTCTATTTTTGGAAACTTTCTATTTTTGGAAACTTTCTATTTTGGAAACTTTCTATTTTTGGTAACTTTCTATTTTAGGAAACCTGCTATTTTTAGAAAGTTACTTATTATTACACAGTAAGTATAATAATACATGAAATACAAGAAATACTTAAACAGAATGGACAAAATATAGGATAAACACAGTTTAAAGCTTAAAACAGTAAAACATGACATGAACCTATAAATAAGCTAAGACATGACATAAAACCAGTTACGTATTTAGTAATCAGATACTTATACACGTATGTATTTATGTAGCATTAGTGATACCGACGTAGGACTCTCTTCCGTTCGTCTTCTTCGTTCACTGGACATAAGGTACGGATTTCCGTCCTTTCAGTATGGACATTCTTTCCTTATTAGGATTCCCCGTATGCAGCCAACTGTTTTCCCGTAGTATAAGTTTATATGTTTGATTTGCTTATGTTTAATTTAGAATACCTATAGCCATATACATGCATGACCAGTTTCACCTAGTTATGGAGGTACCATAACGCTAGAGGCACTAGTGTTATGACTTCACCACGGCGGAGTGATTTCTCGTGGCGTCCCTTCAGCTTTTGGCCATATTATTATATTTATCATGTGGGGCGTATGGGTGCATCCTAGTTACATGTTTTCAGCAGATTACTCAGTGTGAATGTGGTGTGTGCCTTGCATCCTTCACAAGGAGCTGATCCCTCCTACCCAAACCAGTATATTAAATTAGAGGCAGCCCCTCTAATTTGCATGATGAGGTCACCCCTCCAAGTATTCATGCACGGTGGATTTTCATGACCTATATTGGTTAATGGTAAAATATGTTAAACAGTTTTCATAAGATAAACATAAGGCTTTTCAAACTATAAAACCAGTTTTATGAACATGTTCCAGGTTCTCCATGACTTATACATTTCCGCTGCTATTAAGTCTTTATTATGTTTTAGTCATTTATACTATGTCTATATCCGTGCACTGAGCGTTTTGCTCAGCCGTTACTTTCCTTTCCATGTCCCAAAACGGCAGGTACCCTAGGCAAGACTCGAGCATTTGGAGGACGTGCATAGGATGGAAGCTGCTAGAGACTTCTTTTCCTTTTTGCCTTCATATACTTATGCTTGTTTAGTCTTTCATTCATTTATTTTGCTTTATTATGTTTTGGGCTTATGTTTGGGAACCGATTTTTGATTCCGGTTATCCCTATGGTCATGTAATGTTTTAGACATTTATCCTTGTATGCTTTGATGACACGCCATAATTACGTGTGACATTCCATTATCAAACTGGGGTGTTACAATTTTAGTATCAGAGCCAAGGCTTCGACCCGTAGGCTCTAAACTTGACCTGTGACTAGTGGGTAGTCACCAGGAGCTTCCTAAGCCAACGTTTGTTATTCTACGTATTGATGTTTTCAACACATTGTTGCTTTAACCATGATGTTTTCAACACCTTGAGGGTTTAACCTTGATGTTTTCATCGATATTGTTTTATTAATATGGATGGACAACCGTCATTCATATTTAGTTATGTGTCATTGTTTCATGCATAATGTTCCTCGTGAACTGTGACTATGTGGACTGAACCCCAGTAGTTCATAATTCGTCACATAAAATTTTTTTCTGATAAGTTTTGACAGATAAGTTTCATTTATTTATGTTTCATGTATCATTGTTGCAGGGATTATGACTAAGTAATGGTTGGTACATGACTGGCCCTATTTAGTCGCATGTGCTTTTATCGAAACTTTTAACTTTGGGACCGACCCATAGGCGTCCCCTCGCCATGTCTTTTGTTTTGGGACCAACCCATAGGCGTCCCCTCGCACATATAAAGGTTTTTATAAACTACATTACTCATTCATGCATAAAATTTTTCTCATGATTTATTGGCATAAATTTTTTTTTATGTCCCCTCATAAGTTACTATGTTTTTATGTCAAGTATGTTTTCATACTGTCATGGTTAAACTCAGTTTCATGCTGATTATGTTATACACTCCTTCATTTTAAATCGTTTCATGTTTCTTCATGATAATTCCGTCTTCATGTGGATTACGTCTTACGCCTCTTTTGTTATTATGCCTTCATGCAAGACATTGTTGGATTTAATTGAATTCTGCTTTCATGATAGTCATGGTTGGTTTTCATTGATCATGCTATCAGGCAAATCATCGTTGAATTTTGTGTAACCACACTTTAACGTTTCTCGATACAACCAGAATGACGTCTATGCTAATACTACCAGGTAATCATGATGGTTTTTCCTAACCGTCTAACCGATATAACTTCCTTAAATCATGATAAATGATCGACCCAATACCGATCATTTCATGTGCATTCCGTGTGTACTCCATGTACCGTATTCCATGTGTATTTCACATACCTTAATCCATGTGTATTTCACTTGCAATACTTCACGAGTATTCGCTAGTCGATTCTAAATCATCTCAGGTGATGTTCACTTGCTGATATTCTACAAGATTGCCGATGCCGCTCATAACTTGGAGATGTTACTAAAAGTTGATGCTACTGATGTTTGGAGACGCTACAAGATGTTTGGAGACGCTACAAGATGTTGATGCTGTTCACAACCTGGAGATCTTACAAAACGAGGACAAAGGCGTTAGATCAAAGCGATCGGACGAGAAGATGCTTCACCATCAGACGATTTTCATCAATCATTGTCCCTAATTCTTAGTTACATGTCACAGGTCATTCAGTTGTCGTTTCAGTCATATGAGTGCAAACCGGTACCAGCCGGCCACTCAGCTGAATTGTTACATGAATCACAGTCATGAGAATGACCGTCATGGAACTGACAGACATGATGATAGTAACCACTACTATGACAGCAACTATCCTAGAAAATCGCAACCGAGGCTCCGGCCGCGGACGTGATTAGACATACAAAGGATCAGTAGTCCAACCGATCTGCCAAATCTGGCATAATAACCTAATATTGTAGTTATATTGTTTTACGCCTTGAGACACATGTCAAGACATCAGTCAAGACACATGTCTCATGTATACTTTCTGAAGACACATGTCAAGACACCAGTCAAGACATATGTCATGCTTATAGTTCCAAGACACGAGTCAAGACACATGACTCACGTCCAACTATGGAACATTTCTAAGAAATTCAGGGTACCCTCCAAGGGTATATCCATTTTGTTGTGCCATGTATTAATCAGGCCACAATAATTTCAAAACCATTACCGGCGTATCAGTAAGAATTGTCACATTGCCGATGTCACTTTCATTTCTTTCACCATATTTCATATATTCATGACCATGAAGGACGCCTTTCGTATTCCCACGTATACGAAGGTTTTCCTTTAGCTTAATGATGAGACCCAAGCTGCTAACGTATTTCCTCGGACAGACACGAGATGAATTTTATCCTAATTATGGACTATGAACAACACATCATGCTACGTTTCATAATTATGTACAGTAATGTTCAGGCTCCTGAATACATTCAGCTTGATTTTCCATCAGGAAAATCTGTACAAATTATCTATGCTTACAAGCATGTGCGTTGTTAGCCATGGTCGCTAAAATTTTCTAGCTATCAGTAAGACACGACTACTTAAGTCCTTTTACGCATAGCCAGTTGATTATTCCAAAATATTTCCATTCATTCTAGAAGAACCTACAAGGAGAAGGACGGTGCATGAGATTATGTGTCGACGATTGTCGACTTAAACAAATCACCATTCATGACCGTTATTCTCCTCCACGTATTGACAACATGTCCAATCAACCTTATAGTGTTAATCACTTTCCCAAGATCGAACTCATGATCATGCTGCCAACAGTGACGAGTGAAAGAGCAGGACATGCCCATGACTGTTATTCGTACACGACTCGGTCATGCTACATTTATGATTTTGATTTAGTCCCATCAATGCTCCAGCAGCAAATGAGTTTCCATGAACTCATAAGCAAATTCATCAGTGTTTTCATTGAGGATAACCTGATTTCCTTCTAAGCCTAGAGAAGAACAGGAAGACTATATCTGCACTATGTTGCAAATCCTATGACAAGCGAAATTTCACCCTGTAAATTTCCAATATCAATTCTGGTTGATTACAGTGATACGCTGGATCACATGGATTTGCATGGTTAATCTTACCATGACTCAGCTTATGCGTAAAGGAGAGAACCCTACATTACATTAGGTGTTCTAGGAAATCCTACGCAAAGAGAAGTTTGGATTCATAGACTCAGAGTTTTGCAAACTCCTATGTATCAAGTTCGATGAAGCAAGATACAGTTACATTCATACCTTCATACCTGTCATACAAACAGGCTAAGATAGGACACCAGCAGACTGGTATGTTTTCATCATCTGAAATTGTAAATTTAAAATGGGACAAGATCTCCATGGATTTTGGTTACCAGATTAACGCAAACTCAGAAGAAGCATGATGCTATCTGGTTTGTTGCAAACAGTTTGATCAAGTCTGCAGAATCCTTACATCCGCAAGGATTTCAGAACCTACATATTGATCGGACACATTCCACGCCAAGGCTCATCCGATCACTTGGCAATCCCTCAGTTATCGGGTCAGACAAAGATTCGCACTTGTGCTCCTTATTTACTTCACGTCTTCATTCTAATTCCACGACTTGCTTTCACGCTCGCGTTCATGACACTATTCACGTTCATGATGGCATCTCGGCTTATGATTTTACGTTCATTTTTCTCATTCTGGGAAGTTTTGCAAGAACTTGAGAGACCAGACCCAAGTTTAGTATAACTCCCTGTCCTCAGATAGACGTTTCACGTCATATTCCACGTCTCACCTTGTAGCGTTTGGCGTTACCGCCATTATATTCTATGTTCATGATATGTTTCACATGTCATGTTCATTCCACGTTCCTCATATCATGATCAAGATATGTTACAAGTATCATGGATGACGATATGTTTACTCATACTACACTCGCCATATCTAAACGTATCACATTCAAAAATTTTCAGGTACTACGTTTCCTTATGCCTCGCGCATCGTTGCTAATTATCGGTTAAGTTAGAATGTTTTGCACGACGTTTCAGTTTCCCTTATACTTTAATTCTTATTCCCTCGATCAAATTTAGGGGATCTACCTTACGTTGATAACCAAGAACTTCTTCTTATTCCAAGTTAAGGTCAGGAGGACCAAGATTTATCATTCGTGTCAAGACCTTATGAAGGAACCGTTCCAAGAGGGAGGCCACTTGGAAACGGACAAGTTCATCCGGACTTCTTATCCGTTTTTCTCTTATCTATTAGATATGTCCTTTCAGTAACGTCACGTTACATGTCCTTTCGAAACATGTCACGTTCCGCGTTCCCTTCTACCATGTCATCTTCATGTCTTTTTATCGTACATACCCTTTCAGTTTGATTCGGGTATGTTCTTCTTTTCCAGTTTACGTTATCTATAATTCGGGGACGAATTATTCTTTTTAGGGGGGAAGAGTTGTAAAACCCACATGCTTTTACCATGAATAGTACCCTTAAGATCATACGTACTAGATTAAAACTTTCCTTTTATAGTATGATTACGTTCATGTGTTAGAATTTTACGTATTACGTACGTGTTAGAACACGATAAGTATTTATTACGTACGAACACACAATAATTATTTAAACAATAATTAATCACGAACATGCGATCATGAAATCATGAACGTAATATAATCACGAGCTAATAATAATTACGTACATATATTTATTACGAACACGAATAAATATATTAAGTCACGATTAATATTTAACGAGAACACATAAAACACGAACACGACTAAACACGAACGAACACTAAAACAAATAGACTCGGAAAATGGTACGGGTACCCCATGTGGGCCCCTACCCGCGGCTACACCAAGGAGATGGGCCAAGCCCATCTAATTTTTACTAAGAAGGGAGTTAAGGTAAATCTTTTGGTCATTTTTCACTTTACAGTAAATTAATCAAAAACCTAAAAAGTTTTCTTCTTCCTTCTTGCTCTCTCTTGGCCGCCGCATATAAACACAATAAAGGGGGTGTTTGTTTGATTTTTGATCTTGAATTTGGTGCAAGTATTCGTGTGTGTTCATCCTCGTTTGATCCACGCATTCGGTATACCTTTTTAATCCTTTTTCTTTTGTTTTGATTTAATAAATTAAACAAGAACATGATGTTTTTAAAAAGCTAATTAAAAACATTAATTAAACATGTAAATGGTTATGGGGTAAATCAAAACATGGGATTTGGGGGTGTTTGATGTGGCCGACGCCTAAACCGAACCCCAAGGGGGTCTCGGCTTGGCTTATGGACCACCACCGAGACCTCAAGGTCTCGGTTTGGTGGTGTGGGTCCCACGGCAGCAGCAAACAAGGGAGAACCCCGAAGTAGTTCGGGGTATGGTGTTGATTACGGGTCCGGTTCATGGTTTCTAGTCACGATCCGGTTCATGGCTTATGTTAAGGTTATGTTTTAATAATCATATGTTAAAAATTAAATTAATAAAATATGACATGATTAATTTAATAAAACATGACTTAGGTTATAATTTAATTATTAGATCATGGAATTTTAACCTAAGTATTTATATTTTTCTAGACTTTATAATTAATTAATTATTAAAAACAATGGCTATAATTAATTAATTAACATGACTTAGGTTATATTATTAATAATTAATAATACATGTTTTAACCTAAGTATTTAACTTTATTTAATTAAAAACATGATATATTTAATTAAATACTTTTAACCTATAGTTTATTTAAATTTCATGTAATAATTAATAAACTATACCTTATATCAATATGACTTAGAAAAATAATCAGAAAACACTTAAGCTTATATACTTAGCTTATTTAACCAGCTTATATCTAATTATGGAAACTTTCTATTTTTAGAAACTTATTTAATTAAGGCAGCTAATCTATTTATGGAAACTTTCTATTTTTAGAAAATTATCTATTTTAAGCAGTAATTCTATTTTTGGAAACTTTCTATTTTTGGAAACTTTCTATTTTTGGAAACTTTCTATTTTTTGAAATTTATATTTTTGGTAACTTTCTATTTTAGGAAACCTGCTATTTTTAGAAAGTTACTTATTATTACACAGTAAGTATAATAATACATGAAATACAAGAAATACTTAAACAGAATGGACAGAATATAGGATAAATACAGTTTAAAGATTAAAACAGTAAAACATTGTTGGGAATAAATTATGGGTCAGTTCACTAGACGCTGATAAGAAGAATTCAAGCGCTGATAAGATGACATTGGACGCTGACAGCCAAGCGTTGACATTTGTAGAAGTCAACGCTGACAGCCTTGAAGATTAACACTGATGGAATATATCTTCATACGAATCTTTTTGTTTATTTGTTTCTTTATTTGTGTATGGTAAAGATAAGCTCGACATTGTATTTTCTATTATTATCTTTACCTAGAATAGTTGATTCGTAGCTTATTGTACAAGACTTCTTAATCTATAAAAGAAGATCTTTTAGGTTAATGTTAATCATCAGTTATCATAAGTTTTCACAAGTTAAACCTCTTTCATTGTAATCAAGTTCGTTCATTCTAATACAAGTGAAAGTTTGTTTAACATCTTTGTGTTTTAGATTAAGTGTTAATTCCGCATAACACTTAGTTACTTTATTCATAAGCAAAGGTTTCTCTACGTGTATTACTTGATCTAATCTCGTATACACAAAGCTTAATCGATCTAAGTTTGGGATCAACAAGTGGTATCAGAGCTTGTTGAGAAACTTTTGATCTTTAAGTAACACAAGAACCCTAAAACACCAAAAACCCTAAAAACCCTAAATTTCTCAAAACCCTAAAAACATCATGTCTGGCACAAATCAACCTCCTGCTCCAGTTTTGCTACAAAACAACACCACAAACCCTAGTATCAAAATTCCCATGTTTGATGCCAGGAACTTCGAGCTTTGGAAGTCTAATTTTGAACAATATATAGCCATCCATGACTACACTCTTTGGGAGATTGTTGAATATGGGAACACATTCAACAAAGCTCAAAAGATTGCTAATGCTATTGCCACAAGGATAGCTGTTCCTAATTGTCCTGAAGCTGATAAGAAGGAAAAGCCTGAAGATGGAAGAGCTGTATCTGCTGAAGATATAGCCAAGAAAAGGGTGGACATGAAAATCTTGAACATCATGAAACACGCCTTAGGTCATGAGAATCAGCACAAGTACAAACGCTTTGAGTCTGCAAAAGAGCTTTGGGAAGCTCTTGAAGTAGCACATGGTGGCAATGCTGACACAAAAGAAGAAAAGAAGAAGCAACTCATGCATGAGTATGCTGTCTTTAAGGCTCAACCCAATGAGAATCTCAGCAGTGTGAGAAGTAGACTGCTTGACATCACAAGTCAACTTTCCTTCATGGGAACACAGATTGATGACCCTGACTTGAATGCTACTTTTCTCAAAAGCCTTGGTGATGTATGGAAGATTGAGACAAGATCCATTCTTGTCAATAACACCCACAAGACCTCCAGGTTTGATGACATCTTCAACAAACTAAGACTGTTGGAGAATGAATGGCTTTTGGAGAGTGATAATAAATCTTCCAGTAGCAACATGGCCTTCTTCTCACAAAGTGAAGGACAATTTGATTCCATGAACTCCTATGGACATCCAGTCACTGGATCTCAGTCTGTCAGCTGGATCATATCCTGTCAACGCTTTATACTCAAGCGCTGACACTCACAACTTTGGCGCTGATGGAATTAAACCTGCTGGTTTAGATCTAGATACTGTGTGTGCATTCATAGCTTCTTTGCCCAGTGATTCAAGGATTACATATGAAGATCTTGAGCAGATAAGTGATGAGCAATTGGAAGAGATGGACATCAAGTGGACAATGGCTCTTGTAAGTTTAAGAGCAAACAGATTTAATAAAAGGTTCAAGAAGAAGATGACCTTTAATGCTAAGGATGTTGCTGGATTTGACAAATCCAAAGTTGAGTGCTACAATTGTCATCGGATGGGGCACTTTATGAGGGAATGTAGATCTCCAAGAAGATCTGATGCTGGTAAGCCTTCAAGCCAAATGGTTAAGAGCCAAGATCCCAAGGCCATGGTTGCTGTTCAACAAATTGATGGCGTTGGAGGATGGGACTGGAGCTGGAACTTTTTGGCTAAGGATGAGGAAGAGGACAGAGCCTTGGTTGCTGAAGTTAAAGAAGAGCATGTTGAATATGCTCTCATGGCACACTCCTCCTCTTCATCAGATAATGAGGTATATGATGATGCTTTCTGTTCTAAGGGTTGTCGTTTAAATACTGAAAAACTAAATCAAGAGATAGTAAAATTATTAGATGAGGCAAGTGCTGAAAGATGCAAAGTATCTAATTATCAAATTGCTCTTACCCAAACAGAAAAGACAGTAGCTGAGTATAAGAAAATGGAGTTTGATTTAAAGGATAAAATAAATATCTTAAATCATGAGTTACATCAAAGTAAAGATATTCAAGATATCACAAACAGGGTTAATCTTGATTTGATAGCTCAGTTAGATGAGGCTAACAAAAATAAAGATAATGTGAGTCTTAAAATCCAGAGATTTGATAAGGCCACACAATCCCTAGGAGAGTGTGTTAGTAAACAAAGAGACTCTAAGGACATGAGTGGGATTGGGATGAAAGATTATACTGGTGTTCCACCACCAGCTGGGGATTTCTATGGTGTCCAATCAAAGGACTTATCTTGGACTGGCTTTCCAGAACTCCAAGAGAAGGAATTCATTCCTCCACCTAGAGTGACTTCCCCAGTTGAAGAATACAAACAAAAACTGACTGACCTAGATGAGTGGAAGAAATCTAACCACACTTTGTTTGTTAAGGGAGGGTTGTTGTGTGAAAGTCCAAATGAGCCCACACCAATCACGAGCCATGATCCTACACCTATTAAAATCACACACCCAACCACTGGCAAAGCTGTTGACCTTGGCCCACAAACTGTTAGAAAACCTAGTGTTAAGTATGCAGAGATGTATAGGAATACTAGGTCACCAAAAAGCCAAGTTAGTAACCATGGAACAGGCTTCTTTGCTTCTAGACCTAAGACTATGTCTAGAAAAGCTTGTTACTCATGTGGTAGCTTTTCACATTTGGCATACAAATGTGTCAACGCTTCCAATGTCAACGCTGATAGGAACCATTTCAGCGCTGACAAAAGTCAACATAGGTCAAACACTGTCAGACCCAATACCTTTGTGAACAAAAGTTCACAAGTTGTTAGACCAGCCCCATTCTTTTCTAGAGGGTCTAACACACAAGGCCTAAGACCTTTCCAAAAGTCAAACACTTGGTCCAATAGGCAATGGGTTCCTGTAGCAAACCCTAGGTTCAACGCTGATAAAGGCAATCGGGGCGCTGACAAGAACAATTTCAGCGCTGACAGACACACTACCAAACCTAGGTATTTGCAACCACAGGGAAATGGGTCTAAAGCTTCTACTAGCTTAACATGGAGACCAAAACAAGACCAAAACCCTAATTCTACTGGTCTTTCTATGACATGCAACAGGTTTCATTATATTTCAAAGGCCATGTCAAGACCAGTTGGGGTCAACTGGGAATTTCATTCAAAAAGGGATGAAAATGGGGTTGTTATGAGAACCAAGTCTGTTCTTGTTGAACAACCAGATGAATCCAAGTCTTCCAAGGCTTGGGTTCCCAAAGAAAACTAATGTGTTTTCTTTATGTGCAGGGCATTCAGAAGAAGATCAATGATTATGGATATTGGGATAGTGGATGCTCAAGGCACATGACAGGAAAGGAAGACTATCTGACAAACTTCACTCCTATTCAAGATGGTGATAAGGTATACTTTGGAGGGGGCTATGGCACCATCACAGGAAAAGGAACCCTTATTACCAATAATCTATGTTTTGAGAATGTCTTCCTGGTAAAAGAACTGGATAATAATTTGTTTAGTGTATCACAAGTGTGTGATAACAAAAATAAGGTTCTTTTCACAGATACTGAGTGCTTGGTGTTAAGCAAAGATTACAAGCTCCCTGAGGAGAAATACATAGAATTTAGAACACCAAGGCATAAAGACATATATAATGTGAATCTTAATGGAATTAAGATGAATAATAAAATGATGTCATGTTTTTATGCTAAAGCCTCAGTAGATGAAAGTAATCTTTGGCACAGGAGATTAGGGCACATAAACTTTAAAAATATCAATAGACTTGTGAGGCTTGGTTTAGTTGATGGTTTGCCTGAAAAGGCTTTCCACAATGACCACTCTTGTGTTGCATGTCTTAAGGGCAAGCAGCACAAGGTCTCATTTAAATCTAAACAGGTGCACTCTAGTTCTAAACCACTTCACTTATTGCATATGGACCTCTTTGGTCCAACTAATATAGAAAGTTTGAAGGGTAAATCATATTGTTTTGTCATCACTGATGATTTTTCCAGGTTTACATGGACTTTCTTTTTAGCCAAGAAAAGTGAAACTGCCCAAAGTCTGATTAATTTCATTACCCAGATTGAAAAGAAGAATGGTAATGAGGTCAAAATTCTTAGAAGTGACAATGGGGGTGAGCTTAGAAATCAGTTGTTAGATGATTTTTGTGCCAAGAAAGGGATTACTAGGCAGTTTAGCATAGCTAGAACTCCACAGCAAAATGGGGTTGCTGAAAGGAAGAATAGAACCCTAATTGAAGCAGCCAGAACCATGTTGGCTGATGCCCACTTTCCTATAGCCTTTTGGGCTGAAGCTGTTAACACAGCTTGTTATGTTCAAAATAGGGCATTGGTCAACAAAATACATAATAAGACACCTTATGAGTTACTTTGGGGAAGGAAGCCAAATATTGGCTTTCTCAAGCCTTTTGGTTGTCATGTAGTTGTTTTAGAAACTAGTGATGCCCTAGGTAAATTTGATTCAAAAGGTGATGAAGGCTACTTCATGGGTTATTCAGTGCAGAGCAAAGGATATAGGGTTTACATTAAAAAGGAAAAACGTATACTTGAAAAAGTACATGTTAGGTTTTTAGAAAGTAAACCTAGTGATCCTGAAAGTGGTCCAAATTGGTTGTTTGACTTGGAACCTTTATCTAGAGCTTTAAATTATATGCCTGTTACTGATCCAGACATTGTGAAGGTAACTTCAAGTGTTTTGGAAAAGAGAATTGGTAATGTTTCAGGTATACAGGTTGCTAAGAAGGATGGACCACCAGCAGTTGAGTCATCTCCCACACAAGAATATGTTACACTTCCTATATGGACAGATGAGTATTATGCTGCTGCTGCTGCTGCTGCTAGAAAAGATAATGGTGGTGTCCAAATACCACCAAATACAAACATGCATGGTTCTTCAGGCGCTGACAAAGGGAAATCAAGCGCTGACAAGAGCAATTCAGACGCTGATGGATCAGACGTTGACAACAACAGTTCAAGCGTTGTTAGCCCAAGCGCTGACAAACAAGGTTCAGACGTTGATGACACCTTTGCACATCTTTTCTCTTCCCATTTTGAACAAGGTGGACCTTCCAATGTCCATGAAGAGATTCCTGTTGATCAAAGAGAGTCTGATGAAGAAGATATTGGCAACATGGAGCGTGAAGTTGAGGACACCAGACTTTTTGAAGGAGGAGTTCTCACTTCCACGATAAAGGATCACCCCTCATCTCAGATCATTGGTGATGTTATGGCTCCAGTTCAGACACGAAGATCCCATCAAAATCTTGGTGGATTTATTGCCAATATACACAAGAAGGTTGATACCCCTCTTGTACAAGCATGTTTGTTTGCATGTTTTCTGTCACAAGAAGAACCCAAGAAGATTTTTGATGCTCTCAAAGAACCTAGTTGGGTGGAAGCAATGCAAGATGAGCTTCACCAATTTGCTATACAGGATGTTTGGGAGCTGGTTGATTTTCCTAGATATGTGAGACCAATTGGGACAAGATGGGTTCTAAGGAACAAGAAAGATGAAAGGGGTATTGTGGTCAGAAACAAGGAACGTTTGGTAGCTCAGGGATATACACAAGAGGAAGGTATAGATTATGAAGAAGTTTTTGCTCCTGTTGCAAGAATTGAAGCTATAAGAATTTTCCTAGCTTATGCCTCTTGTATGAACTTCACTGTTTATCCAATGGATGTGAAGAGTGCTTTCCTCTATGGAACAATTGTTGAGGAGGTATATGTTATGCAACCTCCTGGTTTTGAAGATCCTGAGAATCCAGACAAGGTTTATAGAGTGAAGAAAGCTATGTATGGACTTCATCAAGCCCCAAGAGCATGGTATGGTACATTGTCCACTTACTTGGTGGAAAATGGTTTTAAAAGGGGCACCATAGATCAGACATTGTTCACAAAGAAGAAAGGTAAGGATGTCTTACTTGTCCAGGTCTATGTTGATGATATCATTTTTGGATCCTCTAATCCAAAGATGAGTGAAGACTTTTCCAAGCTTATGACAGATAAATTCAAGATGAGTGCAATGGGTGAGATGAACTTCTTTCTAGGTTTACAAGTTCAGCAGAAAGAAGATGGTATCTTCATCTCCCAAGACAAATATGTAGCTGAAATCTTGAAGAAATATGGTTTTTCTCCACATGAAAAGAGTGCTTCCACTCCTATGGATAGGGAACACCCTTGGGGAAAAATTGGAGCTGGAAAGGATGTGGATGTTAGGCACTATAGATCAATGATTGGTTCATTGATGTATCTTACAGCCTCAAGACCTGACATCATGTTTGCTGTGTGTGCTTGTGCACGCCATCAAGTGACTCCCAAAGAATGTCACCTTTTTGCTGTGAAAAGAATTTTTAGGTACCTAAGATGTTATCCAGATCTTGGCTTATGGTACCCAAAAGATTCTCCATTAGAGCTTATTGCATATTCAGACAGTGACTATGGTGGTGACAAGTTTGATAGGAAATCCACAACTGGTGGATGTCAATTTCTTGGGAGTAGACTGATATCTTGGCAATGCAAGAAACAAACAGTGGTGGCAAACTCTACAACTGAAGCAGAATACGTTGCTGCAGCTGCTTGTTGTGGACAAGTCTTATGGATTCAGAACCAGCTGTTGGATTATGGGTATAATTTCATGCATACCAAGATTTTTGTAGACAATAACAATACTTTATGAATTATTAAAAATCCTGTACATCATTCTAAAACCAAACACATAGAAATTAGACATCATTTTATAAGAGATTGCTTTGAGAAAGGTTTAATACAACCAGATAGGGTAGCCACAGAGGATAATGTGGCTGATTTATTAACTAAACCTTTTGATACTGGAAGATTTCAATATTTAGTAACAAATATGGGAATGGTTAATCTCACTTAATATGTGTTTTGGAACCTTTTTGTAAAAGTATGTACAGGATAATGCATTGTTATTGGTCTTTGTGATGATTTAGATTTTTCCACTTTCTTTTTCTAACACTGACAAAGGTAAATGTAACGCTGATAAGTGTTATTTTGCCGTTGTTAGAGATATTATTGTCTAACGCTGACAAGAGTTCCTTCAACGCTGATACGTGTTGTCAGGGCGCTGTCAGCAACAAATGTTAGTTTTGTGGTTTTTCAATCTAAATGTGTAGGTGGTGGTAGCTTTATACCATTGGATAAAGAGTTGCTTATGGATCTTTGAAGAGCTATTTGGACATGTTTTTGTTTATGGATGATGGTTGGAATATTTATATTCCTATCTTGACATAAATTTTTAATGTTCATATATATTTTGAGAAACTCATGTATCATAGTTTAAGGGGAGGTTTAAGGAACCTTTAGGACTTTTGGGTATTCTTATAATACTCTCATCACAATTCTAGATTGTGTCCACAGGTGAGTATGGGTTAGTTTTACTAAACCATGAGGCACTGTAGCATGCAAAGTTGACAAACTATGCATGCTGCCAAGACATTTTTGGCCTAGAATTGGTTATGGTCTGATGGGAGACTTGGGAATAGTTTTGTTATGGGTTTACCTGGGAGTTACAAAGAATTTTATGAAATAACTTTGTTGGTAAGTATTTTGGTTAGCAAGGGACACTAGAGGACATTTGTGTCTATCTTGCTTAAGCAAGTGTGCATGAGTGGACAGTGCTTGCCGCCCAGTAATTATTATCAACTTGCAAGATATTTCCCTTAGGATAAATTACTTTGTTAAGGTCTTTTTCTTTTTAAATATTTTTATTTTTATTTTTAGACGCTGACAAGTTTTTCTCCAAACGCTGTTATGTCCAATCGTGACGCTGACAAGGCTTTAGGCAAACGCTGACAAGAAAATATAGCCGTTGGGCGTTGATGGGCTATTTTTGACCGTTGACACCTAGTGGGCCCTACCCAGTTGTTATTTTTGACTAATCTTTGGCCGTAATTTTGGGGAGTTGTTACTTTTAATTAATGCATGAGATAAGTTATATTTGATTCAATATTTTCATCATTACTCTTTGAATATAACTGCCTCATTTTTGACCAATCCAAATCATGCATCTCTCCTATAAAATTGGCTAAACTTTTTGTTCTGGGTATTCATATTTTCTTGTCTAACATTTTTCTCCTAGATTTTTCCCATATCACATAACCTAAACAGCTTTAAACATGGCACCAAAGTTCAACTCCACCAATCTGACATTGGAGTTCAAGAGCCAACATAATATGGTCGCTTACTTGGCTGCTGATAATGATTTGTTCCCTCAGTATTCACAAATGGTGGCATTTTTAAATGCATCCTCAATAAGGTATGCACTTTCTCATGAACCGTTAGTCCCTGTCGCACACATTAGACAATTTTGGAATAATGTTAGTTCCACAACAGCTAATGGAGTGACCACATTAACATCTACTGTTCATGGAAGAACATGGGTGGTCACTGAAGCCTTGGTTCGCCAAGCTTTGCGTCTTGATGACGCTGATGGTGTGACTACTCTTGCCATTGCAACAATAGAACAAGGTCTTAGGGAATTGGGTTATCCTATTCCTGCTGGTAAAACTTTAAATAAATATCATAAGCAGGAATTTCCCTCTGACTGGAAATATTTGATACATGTTCTTCTTCAATGCTTAAGTCCAAAATGTACTGCTTTTAATGAAATAAACAGGTCCATTGCAAGTGCTTTGGTTTGTATGTCACGTGGGCTTAAGTATAATTTTTCAAAAATGATTTTTGAAGGGATGTGTAAAAATAAGGGAAGTAAAATGACTTTGGCTTACCCAAGATTTTTGCAAATGGTGTTTGATTTACAAGAATATTGTACTAGGGATCATGACACTTTTTATGAGATCCCTAAGCAAAAGAAAACCATTTTTGACAAAATGAGCTCCACAAACAGATCTATCCCTCTTACCCAAGCCATGCTTGAAGTAATTCAGGCTGCTCAACCACAACCAGACCCTGCACCTCAACTTGAGCCTATCCTTGAACCATTGCCTTCACCTGATCACATGGACGTTGACCAACCCAATGTCAACGCTGACACTCAAAATGTTGGCGCTGACACAGCCAATCCCAACGCTGATGACATCCCTGAACAATCCCAAACACCCCTTAACCAACCAACACCCACACAATCTACCTCATCTTCCACCCCATCACAATCTAGGTTGAATAAACGCCAAAGGACTACTGGAGTGTTCTCCTCTAGTGGTCCTAGCCTTGTTGCAGAGAGAACCACCTCCACAAGTGTGGCTGGTGACATGGATGAGGCTGGGGCTATTGACACACGCTTAGATGCTGGTCAAGACAGTCCCAACATCATTAAGACCTCATCCATGCCCTATGATTCTATTTTGGGAGGTCAAATTCCCATTCTAGCTGAGGGCAGATTGGAACCTATGACATTGACTGAATTGACGGCTGCTGTCATTAGCTTGCAAAAGCAAAATGTCAGCCTTGTACAAATTGTCAACAATCAGGGCCGCGAACTCCAAGTATTGAGGGAGCGGGTAACTGTTTTGGAGAATCCAAGTAGCAGGAGTAGAATGGAGGAATCTTCCAAAGGGGAGGATGAAGAGGATGAGCTGATTCATACAGCCAGTGAAAAGAGTTCACAATTTAATGAATCTTTAAATGTTGCTGAAGCACTCACCAACTTGAAGAAGCACCCAATTATTGATACATCCAAGGTAACTCCATTGAACTTGGAAGGATCTTTCACAGCAACAATGGGCGCTGATACAGGTTTGAACGCTGACACATCCAGCGCTGACAAAGGTAATCGGGGCGCTGATAAAGGTAACTTGAACGCTGACAAAGTTGCAGGTGGTGTTGATGTATTCCAGTCATCAGCAATCATCAAAGATGTGTCCACACAGGTTTCTTCTTCTACCTTACCTATTATTGATCCAAAAGACAAAGGTAAAGGAATTTTGGTTGAAGAAGATGTTCCAAAGAAAGATGCAGCACAAATTGCATTTGATGAACAGTTGGCTGTACAACTTTTGGAAAGAGATTTGAAGAGGAGTGGTAGATCACCATTTGTTGCCACTTCTGAGAGTGAGGAAGAGAGTGGTGATGAAAAAGAAGGAGATAGCTCAGATTCAAGTGTTCAAATTATTGAAGATCCAGAAAGACTTGAATATGGGGATGAGTTGGCAAAAGAAAGGTTGAGAGATTTGAAGTTGCAGGTTGATTGGGACCTTCCAGAAATCACCAGAATGTACCATGCTTGGGAAGACAAAGTAATGGACAACCCAGGGATGAGCTTATCAGATCAAATTTGGGGGTTGGAAATTCTTCTCAGGGTACAAGATGATATAAAGGTGATTTTGAGGTTTAATGCACAAGAGGTCAAGACTTGGCTTAAAAGAGATAGAAGGCAATTGTACTATAAGTTGCTTAGATGCCATCAACCTAGATGGACATACAAGAAGTTGCTGGCTTTATCTTTTGAGGAGCTAGAGTATAGGGCACATCCTATTTGGAGGCATGTGCAAGAAAATAATGTCTACCAGTTTCTTTCAGAAGAAAGGAAACAAGAGCTTGCTGAGGAAATGCAGATTCAAAAGGAGATGAGGATTGCTCAAAGACCAGTGAAGAAAGGAGATCCTCTCCAATTTCCCAAAGATATGGATGTGTATTATCCAACTGAAACTGTCATAAGGAAGCATCTCAAGCTTTCTCCATTGGAAGCTTCAGATTTGGTTAATGTAGTACCTCTAGATGACAGAAATCCAATCATAAGTTTTGATGAAGATGAGTGTGGATTTTGGAAGATTGGCAGATTTGGAAAGGAGGTACACACTTTCACTTCAATTATTTCTATCTTTGCAAGCATAGACAGAGAAGACTTGGTGCATCTATGGAGATTAATAGAGGCCTGGTATACAGCTGAAGCACCTACTTCAGCAAATGGAATAAGACTATGGCACACATTTTTGACTTTGTGTGGTCCAAGGGAAGCAGATCCTGCCATATGGAAGGATCTTGAAGATGACCTTAGTAATCTTCATTGGAGGCTTTATTCTACTTGTGGTGTGTTTCATTTGAGCTCTACAAAGTTTTCAGAGTATCTACTTGTGGATGCTAATTATTTCTTGTCCAAAGAAGTATTGGAGAAGATGAAGGAGACACTCTTGGAGATTGATTATACTAGTGACGTGGCCAAAGACTTGATTAGATATGTTTATCACCAACATAAGAAGTTTTTGTAAGATTCCTCCTAAGCCTTAAGTTTTTATTTAGAAACTTGATCATTGGAATAGATATCAAGTTTAGGGGAGGATTGTTGGGAATAAATTATGGGTCAGTTCACTAGACGCTGATAAGAAGAATTCAAGCGCTGATAAGATGACATTGGACGCTGACAGCCAAGCGTTGACATTTGTAGAAGTCAACGCTGACAGCCTTGAAGATTAACACTGAGGGAATATATCTTCATACGAATCTTTTTGTTTATTTGTTTCTTTATTTGTGTATGGTAAAGATAAGCTCGACATTGTATTTTCTATTATTATCTTTACCTAGAATAGTTGATTCGTAGCTTATTGTACAAGACTTCTTAATCTATAAAAGAAGATCTTTTAGGTTAATGTTAATCATCAGTTATCATAAGTTTTCACAAGTTAAACCTCTTTCATTGTAATCAAGTTCGTTCATTCTAATACAAGTGAAAGTTTGTTTAACATCTTTGTGTTTTAGATTAAGTGTTAATTCCGCATAACACTTAGTTACTTTATTCATAAGCAAAGGTTTCTCTACGTGTATTACTTGATCTAATCTCGTATACACAAAGCTTAATCGATCTAAGTTTGGGATCAACAAACATGACATGAACGTATAAATAAGCTAAGACATGACATAAAACCAGTTACGTATTTAGTAATCAGATACTTATACACGTATGTATTTATGTAGCATTAGTGATACCAACGTAGGACTCTCTTCCGTTCGTCTTCTTCGTTCACTGGACATAAGGTACGGATTCCCGTCCTTTCAGTATGGACATTCTTTCCTTATTAGGATTCCCCGTATGCAGCCAACTATTTTCCCGTAGTATAAGTTTATATGTTTGATTTTCTTATGTTTAATTTAGAATACCTATAGACATATACATGCATGACCAGTTTCACCTAGTTATGGAGGTACCATAACCATAACGCTAGAGGCACTAGTGTTATGACTTCACCACGGCGGAGTGATTGCTCGTGGCGTCCCTTCAGCTTTTGGCCTTATTATTATATTTATCATGTGGGGCGTATGGGTGCATCCTAGTTACATGTTTTCAGCAGATTACTCAGTGTGAATGTGGTGTGTGCCTTGCATCCTTCACAAGGAGCTGATCCCTCCTACCCAAACCAGTATATTAAATTAGAGGCAGCCCCTCTAATTTGCATGATGAGGTCACCCCTCCAAGTTATCATGCACGGTGGATTTTCATGACCTATATTGGCTAATGGTAAAATATGTTAAACAATTTTCATAAGATAAATATAAGGCTTTTCATACTATAAAACCAGTTTTATGAACATGTTCCAGGTTTTCCAGGACTTATATATTTCCGCTGCTATTAAGTCTTTATTTTGATTTAGTCATTTATACTATGTCTATATCCCACTGAGTGTTTTGCTCAGCCGTTACTTTCCTTTCCATGTCCCAAAACGGTAGGTACCTTAGGAAAGACTCGAGCATTTGGAGGACGTGCATAGGATGGAAGCTGCTAGAGACTTCTTTTCCTTTTTTCCTTCATATACTTATGCTTGTTTAGTCTTTCATTCATTTCTTTTGCTTTATTATGTTTTGGGCTTATGTTTGGGAACCGATGTTTGATTCCGGTTATCCCTATGGTCATGTAATGTTTTAGACATTTATCCTTGTATGCTTTGATGACACGCCATAATTACGCGTGACATTCCATTATCAAACTAGGGTGTTACATCTTACGTCTCTTTTGTCATTTATGCTTTCATGCAAGATATTGTTGTAATTCATTTAAATCCTACGTTCATGATAGTCAAGGTTGGTTTTCATTAATCATGCTTTCAGGAAAATCATCGTTGGAATTTGTTTAACCACACGTTACCATTTCTCCATGAAACCAGAATGAGGTATATACTGGCATTGCCTGGTTATCATGATGGTTTTTCTAACAGTTTAACCAATTATATTTCCCTTAAATCATGACAAATGATTGACCTCATACCGATCATTTCATGTGCATTCCATGTATACTCCATGTACCGTATTCCATGTGTATTACATGTACCTTAATCCATGTGTATTTCACTTGTAATAATTCACGAGTATTCGCTAGTCGATTCTGAATCATCTCAGGCATATGTTCACTTGCTGATATTCTACAAGATTGCTGATGCCGCTCATAACTTGGAGATGTTACTAAAGGTTGATGCTGTTGATGTTTGGACACGCTACGAGATGCGGATGCTGTTCACAACATGGAGATCCTACAAGACGAAGACAAAGGCGTTAGAGCAAAGCAATTGGACGAGAAGATGCTTCACCATCAGACGATTTTCATCAATCATTGTCCCTAATTCTTAGTTACATATCACACGTTATTCAGTTGTCGTTTCAGTCATATGAGTGCAAACCGGTACCAGCCGGCCACTCAGCTAAATAGTTACATGAATCACAGTCATGAGAATGACCGTCATGGAACTGACAGACAAGACAATAATAACAACTACTATGACAGCAACTAACCTAGCAATCGCAACAGAAGCTCCGGCCGCGGACGTGATCAGAAATACAGAGGATCAGTAGTCCAATCGATCCGCCGATTCTAGCATAATAACCTAATATTTGTAGTTCAATTTGTTTCACATCTCGAGACACATGTCGAGACATCAGTCAAGACACATGTCTCACGTATACTTTCTGAAGACACATGTCAAGACGCCAGTCAAGACACATGGCATGCTTATATTTCCCAAGACACGTGTCAAGACACATGACCCACTTCCAAATCAGGAACATCCCTAAAACTTTCAGGATACCCTCCAAGGGGTATATCCATTTTGTTGTGCCATGTGTTAATCAGGCCACAAGAATTTCAGTACCATCACTGGCATGTCAGTGAGATCTGTCACGTTTGCTCGATGACACCTTCATTTCTTACACCCTATTGCATATATTTATGACCATATAGGGCGCCATTCGTATTCCCCATGTATACGAAGGTTTTCCTTCAGCCTAATGATAAGATCCAAGCTGCAAACGCATTTCCTCGGACATATGCGAGTTGAATTTAATCCTAATTATGGACTACGAACTGCACATCATGCTACGATTCATGATTATGTACAGTGATGTTCAGGCTCCTAAATATATTCAGCATGATTTTCCATTAGAAAAATATGTACAAACTATTTATGCTTTACAAGCACGTGCATTGTTAGCTATTAGTGCTAAAATATTCTAGTTGTCAGTTAAGACACGACCCCGTAAGTCCTTTTACGCATAATCAACGGATTATTCCAAAACTTCCCATATACTCTAGAAAAACCTTCAAGGAGAAGGACGATAACATGAGATTATGTGTCGACTACCGTCGATTTTAAACAAATCACCATTCATAACCGTTACTCTCCTCCACGTATTGACAAGATCGGATTCATTTAGGGTGTTAAGCACTTTCCAAGATCGGATTCATGATCATGCTTCCAACAGTGACGAAAGAAGAGCAGGACATGTCCATGACTGCTATTCGTTCACGACTCGGTCATGTTAGACTCGTGATTTTGTTTTAGTCTCATAAATGCTCCAGTAGCATTATAGGCTTAATAAATTGAGTTTCCATGAACTCATAAACAAATTCATCAGTGTTTTCATCTATGACAACCTAACCTTCTCTAGAGTCTAGAGAAGAGAAGGGAGACCATATTTATACTATGTTGCAAATTCTACGACAAGAGAAATTTCACCCTGAAATTTTTCAATATAGATTATGGTTGATTACAGTGACACGCTGAATCACATGGATTCTCACGGTTAATCTTACCAGACTCAGCTTATGCATAAAGGTGAGAACCCTACACTAAGTTAGGTGTTCCAAGAAAATCATACGCTAAGAAAAGGCTAATTTCGGAGACTAAGAGTTTCGCAGACTTCTAAGTATCAAGTTTCTACGAAGCAAGATACAGTTACGTTCATATCTAGGTACCTGACATAACAACAGGTTAAGATAGAACACCAACAGACTAGAAAGTTTTTCCATCATATGAAATTATGAATAGAAATGGGACAAGATCACCATGGATTTGGGTTACCAGATTAACGCAAACTCAGAAGAAGCATAATGTTTTTTGGGTTATTGCCAATAGTTTGATCAAGTCTTCAGAATCCTTACATCCTCAAGGATTTCAGAACCAACAGATTGATCGGACAGGT
Organism: Glebionis coronaria; assembly: GCA_025667525.1. Taxonomy (NCBI): domain Eukaryota; kingdom Viridiplantae; phylum Streptophyta; class Magnoliopsida; order Asterales; family Asteraceae; genus Glebionis; species Glebionis coronaria. The sequence continues at coordinate 181,102,247 of CM046874.1, forward strand.
TCCATCCAAGGCTCATCTGATCACTTGGTAATCCCTCAGCTATTGGGCCAGACAAAGGTTCGCATTTGTGCTCCTCATTTACGTTCACGTCCTTGTTCAAATTTCACGACTTGCTTTCACACTCACGTTCATAACACTATTTACGTTCATGATCGTATCCTGGCTTAAGATTGTACGTTCATTTCGTTCTGAAGGTTTTGCAAGAACTTGAGAGACCAGACCCAAGTTTAGTATAACTCTCTATTCTCAGACAAACGTTTCACGTCACATTCCACGTCTCACCTTATAGCGTTTGGCGTTACCACCGCCGTATTCCATGTTCACGATATGTTTCACATGTCATGTTCACTCCACGTTCCTCATATCACGTTCACGATATGTTACACGTATCATTGATCACGATATGCTTGCTCATACTACACTCACCATATCTCCACTTATCACGTTCAAAAAATTTCACGTATCACGTTCAAAATTTTTCACGTACTACGTTTCTATATGTCTCGCGCATCGTTACTAATTATCAGTTAAGTTAGAGTGTTTTGCACGATAACGTTTCAGTTACCCTTGCACGTTAATTCTTATTCCCTCGATCAAATTCAGGGGATCCATCTTACGTTGATAACCAGAAACTTTTACGTATTGTCAAATCAAGGTCACAAGACCAGGATTTTCATATGTGTCAAGATCTCATAGAGGAACCGTTCCGAGAGGGAGGCCACTTGGAAACGGACAAGTTCATCCGGACTTCTTATCCGTTTTTCTCTTATCGATTAGATATGTCCTTTCAGTCACGTCACGTTCCATGTCCTTTTAAGACATGTCACGTTTCACGTCCCTTCTACCATGTCACCTGCATGTCCTTTTATCTTACATACCCTCTCAGTTTGATTTAGGGATGTTTCCCTTTCAGTTACTTTATCTATAATTCGGGGACGAATTATTCTTTTTAGGGGGGAAGAGTTGTAAAACCCGCATGATTTTACCATGAATAGTACCCTTACGATCGTACGTACATGATTAGAACTTTCCTTTTATAGCATGTTTACGTTTCAAGAACAAGAATTACAAGTATTACGTACGTGTTATAACACGATAAGTATTTATTACGTATGAGCACACGATAATTATTTCAATAATAATTATAAGCACGAACAAACGAACATAAAATCATGAACGTAAATTAATCACGAGCTAATATTACGTATGTATGTATATTTATTACGATCACGAATAAATATATTAAGGTCACGATCGATAACTAATTAAATCACGTAAACTACGAACACGAGAGCACACTTATATTTTAGACACGGAAAATGTTCGGGTTATCCCCATGTGCCCCATACCCGCGGACACAACAAGGAAACATGGGCCAAGCCCATGCAAAAATTTACTAAACAAGAAAAGGGAAAATATTAGTTTTCATATTAACCAAAATTTAGAAAAGCAAGAAACCCTAATCCCTTTTTCTTCTCCTTCTTTGGCCGCCAGGTTTAAGAACACCAAAGGGGTGTTTCGGTTTGATTTTGGTGTTACATTAATTGCAAGGATCGTTGTGTGTTCATCACTCTTGATTTCACGTGATCGATATAAAGCCTAACTTCTTTTATTTTATGTTTTGATTTATTTAACCACATAAAATCATGAATGTTTTTAATAAACTAATTAAAAACAAGTGTAAACATGTTAGTAAATCATGGGGTTTAAATCAATTTAGGGTTAAGGGGTGTTTGTTTGTTGTGGCCGACGCCTAACCGAGCCCAAGGGGGTCTCGGCTTGGGTTTACTCGCACCACCGAGACCACATGGTCTCGGTTTGGTGTTGGTGATGTCACGACAGCAGCAAGGAAGGGAAGACCCCGACCTAGGTCGGGGTATGGTGATGATTTTGGGTCCGGTTCATGGTTTAAACACGGGTCCGGTTCACACATGTTTAGATTTAAAACACGGTCGGTTCATGAGTTATTTTTTTTACAAGGTTAATATTTTTACAAGTTATATTATTTTTTTACTAGACTTAAATTAAATTAACTAAAAGCATGAACATGATTAATTTAATTTACATGACTTAGGTTATTAATTTTATTATTAATACATGAATTTTAACCTAAGTATTTATCATTTAATTAGACTATATAATTAATTAATTATTGAAACCATGACTTATAATTAATTAATTTACATGACTTAGGTTATATTATTAATAGATAATAATACATGTTTTAACCTAAGTATTTATTTTACCTTTATTTAATTAAATCATGTTATATTTAATTAAATACTTAAACCTATAGTTTATTTAATTTACATGAAATAATTAATAAACTATACTATATAATTACATGACTTAGAATATTAATCAGAAAATACTTAAGCTTATATAATTAGCTTAATTATCCAACTTATATCTAATTATGGAAACTTTCTATTTTTAGAAACTTATTTAATTAAGGCAGCTAATCTATTTATGGAAACTTTCTATTTTTAGAAACTTATCTATTTTAAGCAGTAAATCTATTTTTGGAAACTTTATATTTTTGTAAACTTTCTATTTTTGTAAACTTTCTATTTTTGGAAACTTTCTATGTTTGGTAACTTTCTATTTTTGGAAACATTCTATTTTAGAAAACCTGCTATTTTTAGAAAGTTACTTATTATTACACAACAAGTATAATAATACATGAAATACAAGTAATACTTAATCAGAATAGACAGAATATATGATTAACACAGTATAGAGCTTAAAATAGTAAAACATGACATGAACATATAAAACAAGCTAAGACATGATATAAAAACAGTTACATACTCAGTAATCAGATACTTATACACGTATGTATTTATGTAGCATTAGTGATACCGAAGTAGGACTCTCTTCCGTTCGTCTTCTTCGTTCACTGGACATAAGGTACGAAATCTCCGTCCTTTCAGTATGGACATTCTTTCCTTATTAGGATTTCCCGTATGCAGCCAACTGTTTTCCCCAGTATATGTTTTATATGTTTCTGAATTGCTTATGTTTAAATTATAATACCTAAATCCATATACATGCATGACCAATTTCACCTAGTTATGGAGGTACCATAACCATAACACTGGAGGCACCAATGTTATGACTTCACCACGGCGGAGTGATATCTCGTGGCGTCCCTTTCAGTTTTTGGCCATTTATTATATTATCAGGTGGGGCGTATGGGTGCATCCTAGTATACATGTTTCAGCAGATTACTTAGTGTGAATGTGGTGTGTGCCTTGCATCCTTCACAAGGAGCTGATCCCTCCTACCCAAACCAGTATATTAAATTAGAGGCAGCCCCTCTAATTTGCATGACAAGGTCACCCCTCCAAGTATTCATGCACGTTGATAATTCATGACCTATATTGGCCAATGGTAAACATGTTAAACAGTTTTTACAAGATAAACGTAGGCTTTTCAAACTATAAAACCAGTTTTATGAACATGTTCCAGGTTTTCCAGGACTTATACATTTCCGCTGCTATTAAGTCTTTATTATGTTTCAGTCATTCATACTATGTCTATATCCGTGCACTGAGCGTTATGCTCAGCCGTTACTTTCCTTTCCATGTACCAAAACGGCAGGTACCCAAGGACAGACTCGAGCATTTGGAGGGCGTGCATAGGATAGAAGCTGCCATAGACTTCTTCTCCTTTTGCCTTCATATACTTATGCTTGTTTAGTCTATCATTCATTCATTTACTTTATTATGTTTTGGGCTTATGTTTGGGAACCGATGTTTGATTCCGGTTTTCCCTATGGTCATGTATGTTTTACTACATATTACCTTGCATGCTTTGATGACACGCCATGATTATGCGTAACGGTCCACTTATCAAAGTGCGGTGTTACAACACAAATCCCCTCACGTAAGTTACATTAGAAAGCGATAATATGTACATGGATAAGCATGGGACTCCCCCACGAGGCACCTCGTTTTTTATTACCGAGTCATGAGCTCGACTCGATCCCCTCAAGAGTAATTATCATTGGGGAAGGTGACTTGGTCGAGGTAGTTCAAAGAAAGAACTTCCCCACCAAAGTAGTGCTTCAACCTATGGCCATTCACCTTGAAATTAGGACCATCATTTTGAGCTAGCTCGATGGTCCCATAAGGAAACACTTGGGTAATGGTGAATGGACCGGACCAACGGGATTTCAACTTGTCGGAAAAGATTTTCAAACGTGAGTTAAAAAGCAACACTTGATCTCCAATGTTAAAAACTCGGTTTTTAATTTTAGAATCATGAAACTTTTTAGTTTTCTCTTTGTAAATCAATGAATTTTCATAAGCAATATCTCTCAATTCATCCAATTCATTAAGTTTCATTTTCTGGTGTTTTCCCGCGGCCTCAATGTCATCATTACAATGCTTTAGGGCCCAATAAGCTTTGTGTTCGAGTTCAATTGGCAAGTGACAATTCTTCCCATACACGAGCTTGTAAGGAGTGCACCCAATGGGCGTCTTATGAGCGGTACGAAAGGCCCATAAAGCATCGTCTAACTTATCCGACCACGATTGTCGGTTTTCTCCTATCGATCTCTCCAAGATCCTCTTTAACGCTCGGTTTGAAACCTCGACTTGCCCACTCGTTTGCGGGTGATAAGCCGTAGAAAGCCGATGTGTAACCCCATATTTCTTCAAAACTCTTTCAAATTGGTCATTGCAAAAATGGGTTCCACGATCGCTTATGATAGCACGAGGGGTTCCAAACGGAGAAAACAATTGCTTCAAAAACTTGACTACCACACGAGCATCGTTCGTGGGCAAAGCCTTATCTTCCACCCACTTGGATAGGTAGTCAACGACGACAAGGATGTACTTATTACCACGATATGATGGGAACGGACCCATAAAATCCATTCCCCAAACATCAAAGATCTCACACACTTGGATGATATTTTGTGGCATTTCATCGTTTTGTGAGGCTTTGCCTTGACGTTGGCATGATCACACGACTTGACAAGTGCATGTGCATCTCGGTAAATAGTAGGCCAAAATAAACCGGCATCAAAGACCTTCTTTTCCGTGAGATTAACACCATGGTGACCACCCGTGGGTCCCTCGTGACAAGCTCTAAAGATATTAGAAGCTTCGGTGCCAAAAACACAACGTCGAATAATTTGATCCGCACAAGTCTGAAATAGGTAAGGGTCGTTCCAAAAGTAGAACTTGACGTCACGAAAGAATTTTTGTTTTTGTTGAGTCGTCATACCCTTAATGATGAAGTTCCCCGCATGGTAATTTGCGATGTCCGTAAACCATGGGGTGGATGAGTCAAGCTTATAATTCACTACACCAAGTGTCTCGAGAGGAAATGTTTCAGTGATTTCCTTGTTCTCGTACACACTTTGGTGAGGATCTTCCAAGCGAGAAAGATGATCGGCCGCTAGATTCTCGGCTCCTTTTTTTCAAGGATTGTGACATTAAATTCTTGTAGCAGGAGCATCCAACGAGGCAATATCGGCTTTGCATCTTGTTTAGCCATAAGATACTTGATTGCCGAGTGATCCGTATACACTATGCATTTAGTCAAGACAAGGTAAGGTCGGAATTTCTCAAATGCATACACCACAGCAAGGAATTCCTTTTCCGTTGTGGTATACATAAGTTGAGCCTCGGTCATTGTCTAGCTAGCATAGTGGATAGGCAAGAAGTTCTTTTCATGACGTTGCCCCAATACGGCCCCTATGACGTAATCACTTGCATCACACATAAGCTCAAAGGGGAGGTTCCAATTGGGAGCAACAAGAATGGGAGCTTCGGTAAGTTTCCTCTTAAGGATTTCAAAGGCTCGTACACAATCTTCGCTAAAGACAAAAGGAGCATCTTTTTTGAGAAGGTGTGTAATGGCTCGAGAAATATTTAAAAATTCCTTGATGAATCGACGATAGAAGCCCGCGTGGCCTAGGAAACTCCTAACTCCCTTAACGGTTTTGGGATGAGGTAATTTGGTGATGACGTCTACCTTAGCTTTGTCTACCTCAATCCTCGCTTTCGAAACCTTGTGCCCTAAGACGATTCCTTCGTTAACCATAAAATGACATTTTTCCCAATTGAGCACAAGGTTAGTTTCCTCACAACATTTTAACATTCTCTCAAGATTCGACAAACACGAAGTGAACGAACAACCAAACACGGAAAAATCATCCATAAAGACTTCCATCGTCTTCTCGATCATGTCATGAAAAATAGCCATCATGCACCTTTGAAAGGTTCCCGGTGCATTGCAAAGTCCGAATGGCATTCTACGATAGGCAAACGTTCCATATGGACATGTAAACGTAGTTTTTTCTTGATCACGAGGATCGATGGGGATTTGGAAGTAACCGGAAAAACCATCTAAAAAGCAATAGAAATCGTTTCTCGCAAGACGCTCTAACATTTGATCCATTAAGGGCAAGGGAAAATGGTCTTTACGAGTGGCGTCATTCAACTTATGATAGTCGATGCACACCCTCCAACCGGTCACGAGTCGAGTTAGAATTAACTAACTGTCATCGTTTGGCACAACGGTCATTCCTCCCTTTTTAGGGACACAATGAATGGGACTCACCCAAGGGCTATTGGAAATAGGGTAGATCATTCCCGCGTCAAGGAGTTTAAGGACCTCCTTTTTTATGACGTCGTGAATTTTGGGGTTCACCCTCCTTTTACATTGGATTGCGGGCTAGTAGTCCTCCTCCATTAAGATTTTGTGGGTACAAAATTTAGGATCGATCCCCTTAATGTCGGATAATTTCCATGGAATTGCCCCTTTGTGGTCCTTTAGAACATCGATAAGTGCGGTTTTTTCATCATCCGAAAGATCTTTCGCAATAATAACCGGCAACTTATTGTATCCTTCCAAGAATACGTATTCAAGATGAGGAGGAAGATCGATTGGTGGTTCCTCGATTGAAGATTTAGGTTCGATACTCATAACCTCCTCGGGCGGAGGAAATGGGAAATCGTTGATAAAATCCTTGATAATTGAGAAGTCCTCATCGTTGTCGAGGTCTTTGTTACAAGTACGAGGAACATCAAATTCTTCCAACGTAAAACCACCACCTTCAAATGGAGTGAAGGATGGTGTCGAATTATTAAGAATAGGATCGAGCATAGAAGGATTGCCACTATTTTCATCGTCACCAAAACCTAAAAATTCTTGTGAAAATTCCTCGCAAATGACATCGATCATATCAAGATGGTTTATAGTCGCGAAGGAATAAACATGAGAAAGTTGAGAGTTTTGTGTTGCGTTTATAACAAGTTCCTCGTCGTTGAAACGTAAGTTGATTTTTCTAGCATGCACATCAATCAACGCCATTGACGTATCTAAAAACGAACGACCTAAAATAAGAGGAACTTGAGGATCCGTGGGAATATCGACGACGATAACGTCTACCGGATAATAGAACTTTGCCACTTTCACAAAAACGTCTTCGGCCAATCCACATGCGGGAATCGTGGAATGATCGGCCATTTCGATAGACATTCTTGAAGGAGTAAGATTAGGAAGATTGAGCGACTTCAAGATTGCAAGAGGCATCAAATTAATACTAGCACCAAGATCGGCCAAGGCATAGCATTCTTCCATATCTTGAATAGCACATGGGATCAAAAATTTACCGGGATCACCGACTTTTTGAGGTATGTGGTTAAGATAAACCGATGAACAACTAGACAATTGTTGCAATTTCTCCTTGTTGTTTAACATACTCTTAAAGTTAGCGGAAAATCTAGGCATCATGACCAAAGCGTCGGCGAAACTTATGTTAAAATGTAAATCACGAAACATTTTCATAAAAAGCTCAAATTGGTAATTTTCACGCTCTTGCTGTTTCTCCTTACGAAGTCTCGATGGGTAAGGCAAAGGTGGTGTGGGTTGGGGCATAGGCATAGCCTTTGGAATCTCGGGTTCCAATGATGCTAATGGGTCAACCGTAGGTGTGGTTTGAGCGGTACTTCGTGGGATTGGGATATGCTCCTCTTCGACCACCACCTCGGATTCTTCCTCAATTTCCTCCACCGTTGGAGTAATTGGTTGAGGAGTCGGTTCCTTAAAGGTCTTACCACTAAGTGTGGTAATCACTTTCATCTCTCTCTTAGGGTTAGACACGGTGTTACTAGGAAGACTACTCGAAGAAGATGGCTTACACATTATAGCCTCAAACATGCTAGAAATTTTATCCTCAAACATAGATTGCCTCTTATCGGCCTTAAGCATCTCTTGTTTTATCTCATGTTGGCCTTGTTCCATCTTTTGTTGGTTTTGTTGTAACCTTTGCACATTACTTTCCATTTTGTTTTCATGAGACTTAAGTTCATTTACTAACTCGTTTTTCAACTCATTCTTCAAATCATTCTTAAGCTTGGATCTTAGGCTAATGATCTCCCTTTGTATATTATCAAACCTAGCATCATTTCCATTTGCATATTCAACAAATTCATTTGGAAGATCTTTCAAGTTTTGCAAACCTTTGTTGTTGTTTTGAAAATCGCGGTTTTGATTTTTGTTTTGCACTTGGTTATTAGACCATTGATTCACATAATTGTTACCCTTATAATTGTTCCTTTGATTTCCTTGGTAACCAACTTGATTGTTTCGATAATTGTTAGCATTTTGATTTGGTGCAAAACCCGGTGGAATCAATTGATTAGTGCGGCTAACTTGACCATTTTGGTTATAAGTTCCTGTGGCTGCGTAGGCACTCGAAGTGTTACCACCGTTGGTAATGCACTCGGAGAAATCATGACCTCCACCACAATACATACAAGAAACCTCAACCGCTTTAGCCGTAGCGGGAGTGGGTTGTTCACCAACTTTAAACTCAATTAACAATCCTTTAAGCTTATCAAAAATCTTTTTTTCCAAATTTACCTCAATCTGGCAAGCATTGATGGTATGAGACAATGAAGGCGAAGGCGAAGACAAAGTCTTATGAACACTCGATGTGCTACGAGGACTATAGACCTTAGACCTATTCTCAATAATCAACAACGCTTCCTCGACCGTTTTACACAAAAAATTACCACCCGCGGCGGCATTAAGATAATCTCTCTCATTATCGTTCAATCCATTGTAAAACGTGTCAATTTGATGCAAGTCGGAAAAACCATGATGAGGACACTCATGTAATATTTCCTTAAACCGATTCCAAGCCGTAGAAAAACTCTCATTAAACTCTTGTGAAAACTTTGAAATCTCGTTCTTCAAATGCGTAGTCTTAGAGGGCGGAAAAAATTGGTTCACGAACTTCGAAACGAGATCCTTCCACGTCAATATAGAATTGGGTGGCTCTTTCTCTAACCAAATTTTAGCGGGCCCCGCTAAGGAATACGGAAAAAGCATCATCTTAATCGAGTCGTTCGAGACATCCTTAAACTTGCAAGTGGCGGTAAGACGATTGAATTGGCGTATATGGTTGTGAGGGTTGTCCTTTTCATCACCACAGAATTTGTTGTTTTGGATCATCGACAACAAACCCGTCTTAATCTCAAAATTCTCCGCAAGGATAGCGGGAATCACAATAGCCTCTCCATAACCCTCGGTGGGTTCTTGAAGTAACTACATCATAGTACGATTACCATGGTTGCTTCTTGTTCTACGATGGGTTCGTCAATAGGAGATTCTTCACTAGAAGGCGTTCCTTCCTTTCGGTTTCTACGTTTACGTGCACGTCTTTCTTGGTTGCAAGTTTTCATAAACGTCACGTACAACGTCGGGATGAGCAAAGAAGATTCTTTTGGGTGTTTTTAACTTTTTCCAATTTTTTTGTGTTTTTGATTGTTTTTACTTTTTTTTGGATTTTGTGATGTATTACGTAGACAAAAATCTACAAATCTCTCATCAAATAAAATCTCTCGATTAAAGAAGCCTCAAGGAATGAAAACGATCACGTGAAGTGAACGCCTTCGATGACTTTAGAACGTTGGTGGAACACCAAAACGTTCAAGAGGGTTTAATCTTTGAAACCAAGAAAATATATAAATACATAGATAATACTTTGGTTGGCATACCCTCGATTAGCCATTTTTCTCTTAAGACGCACAAGCAAGCGGGGGAAACGAGGCGGCACTAAGCACTTAAGAGCCTTTTCCCCTTAGGTCGTGAAATACAACCGCCTTATACCCACCTTATAGTTTGTGTTAATTAAAATCAAGATTCACGAAAGTAATTATCTATTTTGCCTTTTTTCTTTGTTTGAGATTCGAATACAATGATTGAGTGATGAAATCCCAAATCAAGGTTGTGTTTTCACACTTTTGGAGTACTTGTGAATTTATTGTTTTACGTATACAATATAGTAATAATATTCACACAAAAATGAAAAACCGATAATACGTATGATTAGAGTGCTAATAACACAAAAGTTATTATGGCTAATATAAAAAACAAAATTTGTTCAAATTAAAATACAACACGCCTCCCCGGCAGCGGCGCCAAAATGATAATTGTAAAAATACACTCGTTTAGGAAAACGAGGTAATTAGGGTAAGTATGACGATTTAGGAAAACCGTGCACAAATGACCCTTGTTGTGAGTTCGTTCTCAAGGAGGCTAGTGTGTTGTATTAAGAGATGATTAAATGTTTGTGATTATGATTATGAAGAAAGAAAAGAGAAAAGGATGATGGTCACAATTAAAATTACACTAAGACGGAAGTTATAAACGTAAAACCGTAAAACATGACGAAATTGTAAAATTACCCTAAAAATTTCCAGAAAATTACAGTAAATCCTAAAAAATGTAATTTAGAGTTTACAAAAAAAAATCACTCAAACCTTTTATTTAATTAAATAATAATTTTTTAATGCTAATTAAAGCCAAAAAAATCAAATTAATTAACAAAAAGCCCAAGATGAGATTTTTCAATTTGTAAACCTCTAAAAAACTTAATTAAACTAAAAACTATTTTTGGAAAATTTAAAATTAATTAAAACTATTTAAAAATGATTAAAAACTATTAAAATATTAAAATAATTTTAAAATTAATTAAATGACAAGAAAATTAATCTAAAAGTTTTAAAAATCCTAACTTAATGTATTTAACCTAACAAAAATGACAAAGTTGCAAAAAAATTAAATTTTTTTTTAATAATAAAATAATAATAAAATATTATTAAAATTCAAAATTTATAAAAAATTTTAAAAACTTGCAAACTAGTTTAATTTAATTTAAATAAACAGAAAACGAAAGTGAAATTACAAAATACCCCTAATGGGCCTCCAAATGGGCTAAAAGGCCAAACAGTTAGCTTAATGGGCTTATTTAAGGCCCAATAAGAAAAAGTTGTCCAAATAAGCTCAAAACTTCCAATCTAGCTTAAAATTCCATTTTAAACACAAAACTACAAAGGCCCAAAAGCTGAAAGTGAGCTTATCACAGCTTAATGAAATTTAGCTTATTCTTAATGGGCTTTTTGGCCCATTAAGCCATAAGCTAATGCCATAAGCTGAAATTTGACACACATCCTTCTCTTGACCTTATAAAGCTGTTTGTAAAAAGAATTTTTGAATAAGCCCAAGAAATAAGCCTGAAATAAGCAAAAGCTCTCTACATAAAACGACAAAATAGTCGTTTTCGAGTTCTAGACCAATTCAAGGGCTGATTCTTTTTGTAAAATGTTTCAAATCACTTAAATAAGCTTAATAATCAAAAATATTTCCAAAAAGCACACTAAATAAGCTGAAAAAAGAAAATAAGCACTTGTGAAAAAGTCAACTAAGTTGGTTTTCTAGTCAAACCTAAAAGTCAAAGTCTCAAATGCTCCAGAATAGTCAAATGGGTCAATTAAGGAAGTTTGATTACAAAAACAAAGTTGTTGCAAGTCTAAATAAGCTATTATAGCTTATTGATAAGCTGCATGATAAATAACACTAGCAATGGCTAGCAGTAGTGGGAAAGGATTCCCACTGTTTGACTTTCTTGACCTTTGATTTTAGCGAGTTTTACTTGGAATTAATGTACAATAAAGGCACCCTTATACCCAGTGATTTATAAGGAGTCAATAACAAGAAAGAAGTCACAATTTCACCAAGCCAATTGATACAGTTTAATCAAACAACATACAAATCTAGCACAAACATGGACATTAAGCCGTTTTGAAGTAATAAGCAGATTAAGCAAAATTAAGCCAACCAAAGTTCACCAAATTCATACATAAGCTTAAATAAATTCAAATGAACACAAAAAAACTTGTTTCATACACTGGTTCAAAGATTAGACCTAGATTCAACCAATGTGACTTAACTGATGAACAATGAAGAACATGATAGGTGTGAAAACACCCATCCTTTTACCACTTAAATCGGGCTAAAACGAGACCAAAACACGTATTTAATATCATTTGTTTGGAATTATGCGTGGTTTTTGTGTTTATTGTGTTTTCAGAGTCAACCGGATGAATAATGAAGAAAACATGGGATTACACGGGTTTTATCGAGGAAAAAGACTCAAGACAAAGACTATTGTCCAAGAGATGCAAAAGATTTGAAGTCATCGTGCCTGTTTGAAGATTCATTGAAGAATAGAGCCAAAGATGGAAGATTCATATATGTCGAAGAACTCGAGTCTATTAAATAAAAGATTATAAGACGAGTTGGAATTATTCACCGACACTTCTCAAATCCAAGTCGGAAACGTTTATTTAAAGACGCATGAAGACTAAAGAAGTAAGAGGAAAAAGAAGCCCGAATCAAAGCCCAATCAAGAGCCCATCAACACCATACACACGCCTATATAAAGCCTTCACCTCACAAATTTTCACACACTTAGTTTTAGTTTTTAGTTTTTCTCTCTAGTTTTAGAGAGAGAAAGTTTAGAACTTTCTCTCACTAGATTTCATCTTTTTCTCTTTCAAATTCAAACTTTGTATTACTTTTTCATTAATCAAGTTCAAGTTTTTAAGTTTTAATCTTTAATCTCATCCTTCCTTTCTTTTACTTTTATTGATTTTGGTACAAATCTCGTATGATCCGTGTTGTTCATCTATGATTTGTGCTTAAAAAGTTGTTAACTTTTTATGTTTCCTTAAGTTTTTACATAAATAAGCTTTGAGATCCTTGTTCTTATTGGCTTATTTGATGATTTAGCTTATTTACTTTTTGAAGTTTTTATGAAAAGTTCATCTTTTTATTGATTTGATTTAAAAGTTGTTTACTTTGAGTTAGAAAAGTTGTTTTTAGTGCTTATTTGATTTGTATTTCATTGGATTCGAGCTAGTTAGGGAGTTAGCTTATTCAATAAGCTCATTTCCCTTGCTTTTCACTCGGTTTGCACCATTTTCGGAAAATGGTAACTCCCCTTTCCGATCCAGTTATTCCGATCAGTAGCCCCCCAACCTTTCCGATTGAGTCCAATCGGAAAAGGGTTTAGTTTTCCGATTGGTAGCATTTTGAGATTCCGACGGTAAGCATTTCCATATTACGATTGATGAGTTTGATAGTATTCCGATTATAGCACTTCCATATTCCGATTGATGCAAGTTCTACTATATTCCGATTGGTCCCATTTGGTATATTCCGATTGAGTACAATTTGGGACATTCCGACAGGAGGTGTTGCCCCATTCCGATCATACGATCGGAATAACATTCTGATTGGGTGGTGTTATGTTACGATTCTAGTTTCTTTTAGTACTTTTCAATTAAGTCCATATTTTTACCAAGTTTTCCAAGAGTTAGTTTTTATTGAGTGTTCATTTATTTTATATTAAAATCTTTAAGTTTTCAACATTTATTTTTTAAACTCGTTTCCTACTTTAACCTTTCAAGTCTTTAATTTTACTCTTCGACACTTGATTTCTTTTAATTAGTTTAAAATAGATAAACAAACCAAACTCCTTCTTATTAACCAAGAACAAATCATTCCACTTAAGACCGAGATCAATTCGAGAGGATATCGAGAGAACTTTAATCTGAACCCATTGCAAATCTATGTATCAAATGGCGCCGCTGCCGGCTCCTCTCGTTAAGATCAAAAGTTTTTTGTGAGAACTTGGATTTTGGGATCCGTTCCCCGTGAACGTTACTTTTTCACAAAAACTTTCAAAAACACTAAAAAATATAAAATTTTCAAAAATCCTAAAAAGTAAAAAACATAAAAACCAAAAATATTTTTGCTTTGTTTTTCTTTGTTCGTTCTTTTGCAGGTGTATGCGCACTCGATCCACGTCCTATCAAGAGCCCGAGCCTCTCGATCACTTAGACATGGCCGGTGTACCACCTCCAAACAATAATAACAACAACAACCCGCCTTTCAACAACATGAACAATAACAACAACAATGAGCCCCTTCCGGATAATCGCCCGATGATTGAACTGCTGCAAGCTCATGTCAATGGAAACACTGATCCGATTGTTATACCAGCAATTGCAGCCAACAATTTCGAGCTAAAATCAGGCTTTATCCAGATGGTCTCCGCTCAACCATTCTTGGGACGAACCATTGATGATCCACACGACCATATCAAGCGATTTCTACAACTCACTAACACGGTCAAATTCAATGGAGTTCCACAGGAGGTTATAAGGTTACAACTTTTTCCCTTTTCTTTAGAGGGACAAGCCCGGCATTGGCTTGCTAAGGAACCGCCACAACGTATTCTCTCGTGGACGGATTTGGAAACAAAGTTTATCAACTACTTTTTTCCACCCTCTCGTACTACCGCATTGCGGAATGAAATCATAAATTTTGAACAAAAGTACGACGAGTCGTTCAGTGAATCTTGGGATCGTTTCAAAGATCTTTTAAGAAAATGCCCACAACATGGTTTTACCAAAGTACATCAAATTAATACTTTTTACAATGGTTTAAGCATGAGTGACCAAGATTCACTGAACAGTGCCTCAGGGGGTAATCTATTGGCTAAGACTTCCAATGCTGCTTGGGACATCATTGAGAACAAATCTCGTGTGCAAACCAAGAGTGTTAGGACCAATGTCGCTAGTGCTAGCACTAATGACAGCGACAAGCGACTTGACAAAATCACTAAGCTTCTTGAATCACTTGTCACCCACACCGTCAGCAACAACAACAGCAACAACGCTAAACACGCTCAAGTGAACGCTGTCAGCCAACCTTGTGAGATATGCGGTGGTCCTCACTCTTACACAACTTGTACCGCCACCCAAGATTACCCTGCTGAGAATGTGAATGCGGCATATGGCACCTATCCTCAACCTGCTTATCAAGCAAAACCTCAAGGTGACCGTAACTTGCTTAGCTATCGATCCAACAACTATCTTTCACCACCTGGTTTCCCTCATTCCAACCTAAACCAACAACAAAACCTTAATCGCCCTTCTCAACAACAACAACCTCGACAACCATACATCCCACCTCACAAGCAGCAACAACCGCCTCAACGTAACAATCAAGTCTACCAACAACCAGCTTACCAACCACCTGCACACAATGCTCCTCCCAACCAAACCACTACTGCTTTACACCAAGAGGTTGCAACCTACATGAGGACCAATGATGTGATTGTGGGAAATCTCCAAGAGGAAGTGCGCAATTTGAAGGCAGATTTGGTAAAGCAAGGAAATGATTTGAGAGCCGATATGAGAAATACGTTGGATAGCCAAACTAATGATTTGAGGAACATGATGGCTAGTTTCTTCCAAAGTAGTCAACCCTCTTCTTCGGGTACTCTTCCGAGTAACACCGTTGCGAACCCAAGAGGGGAGATGAAAGCAATCACTACTCCAAGTGGTAAAGGTACCAAGGAACCCGAGCTTCCTATACCTCCACCGGTGGTTGTGACTAAGGAGAACGAGTCACCTGCTCCTATTCCTCCTCCTTCTCCTTCCCCAATTTCTCCACCTCTCCCTTCTACCCCTCCTCCACCCGTGGTTGTGAGTGATCCTATTCCCCTAATGCCTTCCTCTTCTTCCAATATACCTTATCCTTCAAGGTTGAGGAAAGAGAAGCAAAAGAGCAAGGATGATATTCAGGTTTCGAATTTCCTTAAAATGTTCAAACAACTGAATTTCAATATCTCCTTCGCTGAGGCTCTCGCTCACATGCCCAAGTACGCGAAAATGTTTAAAGATCTTTTGAGCGACAAGGAAAAGCTCCTCGATATTGCCAGCACCCAACTTAATGAGAATTGCTCTGCAGTACTCTTAAGGAAATTGCCAACCAAGCTTGGTGATCCGGGTCGTTTTCTTATCCCTTGCAATTTCCCGGGAGTCGAGAATTGCATGGCCCTAGCCGATCTAGGTGCCAGTATTAATCTCATGCCTCTAAGTGTTTGGAAGCAATTATCTCTCCCAGAGCTAGTCCCCACCAAGATGACTTTGGAATTGGCCAACCGTACGGTTGCTTATCCAGTGGGGATAGCCGAAGACGTTATTGTAGGAGTCGACAAATTCACCTTTCCTGCTGATTTTGTTGTCGTCGACTACGAGATGGACCCCCGTGTGCCACTAATTGTTGGTCGTCCATTCTTGAGGACCGGTCGCACTCTCATTGATGTTGAAGCCGGTGAGCTTATCATGAGAGTGGGTGACGATAAAGTAGTCTTCAACATGGGAAAGTTGTCTAAACAGCCTTACTCATATGAGAGCGTTAATTGTATTGACGTTCTTGATGAGGCTTGTGAAGAACACTTTAATGATGCTTGCAAAAGTATTCCTACCTCTCTTCCCAATGTTGAGACCGTGTCCTCTATTGATTCATCGTTGTCTCTATTTGGAGATAGTGATTTATTTTGGAACAATCTTGAAGATACCATGGGAGATGCGACTTTAGCTACTAATGATTCTCCTATCGATGGGGATGAAGACATGAATTTCTTTGACAATCTTCTCAACGAAGACAATCCTTCGCCTCCATCTCCCACGGTCATTGCTATCGATACTCCGACTTTGAAAACGCCTCCCGTCGAAAATCCTCCGGATTTGGAACTTAAGGAGTTGCCGCCACACCTCGAGTACGTGTTCCTTGACGACAACAAAAAGTCACCCGTCATTATTGCAACGGATTTGAAAGATGAAGAGAAGACTCGCCTCGTTGCTGTATTGAAAGCTCACAAGAAGGCTATTGCATGGAAAATCTCGGATATTCGTGGAATTGATCCTCACTTCTGCACACACAAAATTCTCATGGAGGACGACTTTAAGCCCACGATTCAAAGCCAACGAAGGGTGAATCCAAAAATACATGAAGTCATCAAAACAGAGGTTATCAAACTTCTTGATGCGGGTATGATTTACCCTATTTCGGATTCACCATGGGTTAGTCCAATCCATTGTGTGCCTAAGAAGGGCGGAATAACCGTTGTTCCCAACGAACACAACGAGTTGATTCCCACTCGTCTCGTTACTGGGTGGAGAGTTTGTATAGACTACCGCAAACTCAATGATGCCACGAGAAAGGATCATTTCCCTCTACCTTTTATGGACCAAATGCTTGAACGCTTAGCGGGTAATGAATATTACTGCTTTCTTGATGGTTTCTCGGGTTATTTTCAAATACCCATCGATCCTCAAGATCAAGAGAAGACTACATTCACTTGTCCCTATGGCACTTTTGCTTACAAAAGAATGCCTTTTGGCTTATGTAATGCGCCCGGGACTTTTCAAAGGTGTATGTTAGCTATCTTCCATGACATGGTTGAACAAACCATGGAAGTCTTCATGGATGATTTCTCGGTCTTCGGGGATTCTTTCTCTTCTTGCCTTGCCAATTTGGAACGTATGCTAAAGAGGTGCGAAGACACTCGCCTGGTTCTAAATTGGGAAAAATGCCATTTTATGGTAAAAGAAGGCGTCGTGCTTGGACATAAGATCTCGAAAGCCGGTCTTGAAGTAGACCGTGCTAAAGTCGATGTTATCGCTAAGTTGCCTCCACCTTCAACCGTGAAGGGTGTGAGAAGTTTTCTGGGTCATGCGGGCTTCTATCGTCGATTCATCAAAGATTTTTCTCAAATCGCTCGCCCGATGACCCACCTCTTGGAAAAAGATACTCCTTTTATCTTTTCCAAAGAGTGTCTTGAAGCCTTCAACTCGCTTAAGGATAAGCTTACTAAGGCACCCGTCTTAGTTACCCCTAATTGGGAGCTGCCTTTTGAGTTGATGTGCGATGCTAGTGATTTTGCTATTGGAGCGGTTCTTGGACAACGAGTGAACAAACACTTCCAACCGATCCATTACGCTAGCAAGACAATGACTGGGGCACAATTGCATTATACGACAACCGAAAAAGAGCTTTTAGCTGTTGTCTATGCCTTTGAAAAATTCCGCCCCTATCTTGTCCTTTCTACCACCATTGTGTATACCGATCATTCCGCGTTGAAGTACTTGTTGACAAAGCAAGATTCCAAACCAAGACTTCTTCGCTGGGTTTTGCTGCTCCAAGAATTTAAAATCGAAATTCGCGATAAAAAAGGAGCAGAAAACCTAGCCGCGGATCATCTTAGCAGACTTGAGGATCCTTACCAAGGGGATCATCCCAACAAAGAAATCAATGATTCTTTTCCCTTGGAGACCTTAATGTCTATAAAATCGAAGCCGAATGAAACCCCGTGGTTTGCGGACTTTGCAAACTACTTGGCGGGTGGAATTCTCAAGGAAGGGTTGACGTCCCAACAAAAGAAGAAGTTCTTCACCGACATCAAGACTTACTTTTGGGACGACCCTTACCTATTCAAACAATGTGCCGACCTGATTATTCGCCGATGTGTTGATGGACCGGCAGCGTCGGAAATCCTTGATGCTTGCCACAAAGGACCCACCGGTGGTCACTTTGGTCCCAACTACACCGCCAAAAAAGTGTTTGATTCGGGATTTTATTGGCCCTCCATTTATCGTGACGCTCACGATATGGTTAAAAAATGTGATGCTTGCCAGAAACAAGGCAAGATCACACATAAAGACGAGATGCCTCAGAATTTCATTCAAGAGTGAAATTTTTGATGTTTGGGGTATCGACTTTATGGGGCCATTCCCTTCATCTAAAGGAAACAAATACATCCTTGTCACCGTTGACTACGTCTCAAAATGGGTTGAAGCCAAAGCTTTACCTACTAATGACGCAAGGGTGGTTTGTAACTTTTTGAAAGCTTTATTCGCTAGATTCGGTGTGCCTCGCGCCATTATTAGTGATCGTGGGACTCATTTCTGCAATGACCAATTTGCTAGAGTCATGGCTAAGTACGGTGTAAACCATCGTCTTTCCACAGCCTATCACCCACAAACTAATGGCCAGGCTGAAATATCCAACCGAGGACTTAAGCGAATTCTTGAAAGAACCGTGGGAGAGCATCGTGCCGCATGGGCTGATAAACTCGATGATGCTTTGTGGGCTTTTCGTACTGCTTACAAGACCCCGATCGGCTGTACGCCTTATCGTCTTGTGTACGGGAAAGCGTGCCACCTCCCCATTGAGTTGGAGCACAAGGCTTATTGGGCCTTGAAGTGGGCTAATTTTGATATCAACAAAGCCGGTGACCTACGCAAGATCCAACTCAATGAGCTGAATGAACTTCGGAATGAGGCTTATGAAAATTCTTTGATCTATAAGGAAAGAACTAAGCTCATTCACGACTCCAAGATCAAAAACCGAGAGTTCCATGTTGGAGACAAAGTCTTACTTTTTAACTCTCGGTTGAAAATCTTTTCGGGCAAGCTGAAATCTCGTTGGTCCGGCCCCTTCACCATTGCCCAAATTTTTCCATATGGTACTCTCGAGCTCGCTCAACCTAATGGACCGAATTTTAAGGTGAATGGCCAGCGTCTGAAATTGTACTTTAGTGAGGACATCTCTCGGCAGGTGATTCCATCCCTCACCACGTTCCCCATGAACTGAATTTGGGTCGAGTCAGGCTCGTGACTCGGTTATCAAAAACAAGCGCTCCTCGGGAGGCAGCCCGAGTATCTATCTTTTTATGTGTTAACCTCCTAAGTGTAGGGGGACCTGTATACGTGTTTGTATTGGTGTGGTGATGTGATTACAGGGATTAATGCACTCTTGGAAACTTTGAAGAACCTTGCTCCCGTGTTATCCGAAATCCGGTTCTATCTCTCAACTATCGTGATTCAATTTTCTTCATACTCACATTTGAAATTGATCACTTTAGTCGTCTCTTCCTTAACTCGAGTTAACCAACGTGCACAATGTCATAAGTGTAGGGGAGACTTTTCCCACATGCTTAAACATTGAGGACAATGTTTATCTTAAGTGTAGGGGGGACTTCTATCGAAGTTTTAAGTGGACTTTTCCATGAAAATGCCTTCATTTAACCGGAAAATCATATTTTTCAACAATTTTCAAATTTTTTATTAACTTTGGCCATTTAGTTGTAATTTTTAAATTTTTATCGTTGCTTTCATATGTATATATCCCGCAATAAAATCAAAAATATTAATAAAGTGGTGTAGCTAGTTTAGAAGTCTTTGACATATTAGGCCCGTTGCGTTTATTTTGACTCAACCCGAATAGACTTATCCAAGTTTATTCTAGCTAGTATCCTTAACCATGTGGACCTTAATTGGTTTATTAGGCTAAGTGTCCACGAATCTCATTACTTGAGATTTTAAATTGTGGAGGACGAGAAATGATAGAGTCAATTATAAGTCGGTATTCTTGCGCAAGCTCACTTGGTGTAATTATTTGCCTATTCTCCCATCACTTGCTAATAATTTATCTGCAATAAGTAAGATCGTACGATTTGAAAAGTTACTTAGCTTCTAGCCCAAGATCGTTTAAAAGTTGCTCGGTAATGACGAGAGTTCATAGCCAAGGCATAACTTATGAAGCGGGGCGCGAAGATTGGCGAGTCCGAAAAGGCCCTAACAAGGCATGAGGATTCCATTTTATTGCTGAAGATCCAAAAGTGATGTGAAGAACATTATTCCTAAAATCAATATGAAGGATCAAGACTCACGACGAAAAGCAATCAACTCCCATAAAGATCATGGAGAAGTCTATCCGAAAAGACCCTAACAAGGTATGAGGATAAATAGATCCAAGTCCGAAAAGGAGGCGGATCGTTGTATCTCAAAATCCCAATTAGAGATTGAAGAATAATCATGAAGTCGTGGTCAACAAAGTTGGAGTACCCCTCAAAAGTCTCCAAGTGAAGAAACTCTATGAACGATGAGAAGACCATTATCTCAAGAACGTCTCTCAAGATATGAAGTATGAAGTACATGCCAAATATCGGCCCGAGAAAGGTCTCAAATCGCGAACCAAGTTATGCCAAGATATGAACTTTTTGATATCCCGAGAAGCAGTTTTAAAAGATTTTGTCCTTTAGCTAACTATTGATCAAATCGTCCTACTTTGCTTTCAGCCCTAAATAACTATCGAAATAAGTCCAAAAATGCATCTTCATGATCATTCTAAGACAAAAATAAAATATAAGAGATACACCTAGGTATAAGGGAGTCTAAGCATTTAATTAAGCCATGTGTGTAAGTGTTTGAATTGCTAACTTATAATAACAATGATCTCGTTTTTAAGCTTAGTTTGGGGAACGTGAAACTTGAGGGTGATAAATCTTCGCAGCACTGAAGCCCTAATGTAAGTCCTCGATCTCTTTGCAAGTTATTTCCATCCTTTTGTTTGCTTTAAAGTTTTAAATTTCTCTTAGTATTTTCATTTTCGTTTAGTAGTATATTAATAAGGCCAGGGTTGATTGATTATGAGGAAAGTGTAAATGTGCTTTGTCACTAAGCATTGCATGAGGTCATGGCAATGGTTAAGTGTAGGGGATTTGATAGGTGTGAAAACACCCATCCTTTTACCACTTAAATCGGGCTAAAACGAGACCAAAACACGTATTTAATATCATTTGTTTGGAATTATGCGTGGTTTTTGTGTTTATTGTGTTTTCAGAGTCAACCGGATGAATAATGAAGAAAACATGGGATTACACGGGTTTTATCGAGGAAAACGACTCAAGACAAAGACTATTGTCCAAGAGATGCAAAAGATTTGAAGTCATCGTGCCTGTTTGAAGATTCATTGAAGAATAGAGCCAAAGATGGAAGATTCATATATGTCGAAGAACTCGAGTCTATTAAATAAAATATTATAAGACGAGTTGGAATTATTCACCGACACTTCTCAAATCCAAGTCGGAAACGTTTATTTAAAGACGCATGAAGACTAAAGAAGTAAGAGGAAAAAGAAGCCCGAATCAAAGCCCAATCAAGAGCCCATCAACACCATACACACGCCTATATAAAGCCTTCACCTCACAAATTTTCACACACTTAGTTTTAGTTTTTAGTTTTTCTCTCTAGTTTTAGAGAGAGAAAGTTTAGAACTTTCTCTCACTAGATTTCATCTTTTTCTCTTTCAAATTCAAACTTTGTATTACTTTTTCATTAATCAAGTTCAAGTTTTTAAGTTTTAATCTTTAATCTCATCCTTCCTTTCTTTTACTTTTATTGATTTTGGTACAATTCTCGTATGATCCGTGTTGTTCATCTATGATTTGTGCTTAAAAAGTTGTTAACTTTTTATGTTTCCTTAAGTTTTTACATAAATAAGCTTTGAGATCCTTGTTCTTATTGCTTATTTGATGATTTAGCTTATTTACTTTTTGAAGTTTTTATGAAAAGTTCATCTTTTTATTGATTTGATTTAAAAGTTGTTTACTTTGAGTTAGAAAAGTTGTTTTTAGTGCTTATTTGATTTGTATTTCATTGGATTCGAGCTAGTTAGGGAGTTAGCTTATTCAATAAGCTCATTTCCCTTGCTTTTCACTCGGTTTGCACCATTTTCAGAAAAGGGTAACTCCCCTTTCCGATCCAGTTATTCCGATCAGTAGCGCCCCACCCTTTCCGATTGAGTCCAATCGGAAAAGGGTTTAGTTTTCCGATTGGTAGCATTTTGAGATTCCGACGGTAAGCATTTCCATATTCCGATTGATGAGTTTGATAGTATTCCGATTATAGCACTTCCATATTCCGATTGATGCAAGTTCTACTATATTCCGATTGGTCCCATTTGGTATATTCCGATTGAGTACAATTTGGGACATTCCGACAGGAGGTGTTGCCCCATTCCGATCATACGATCGGAATAACATTCCGATTGGGTGGTGTTATGTTACGATTCTACTTTCTTTTAGTACTTTTCAATTAAGTCCATATTTTTACCAAGTGTTCCAAGAGTTAGTTTTTATTGAGTGTTCATTTATTTTATATTAAAATCTTTAAGTTTTCAACATTTATTTTTTAAACTCGTTTCCTACTTTAACCTTTCAAGTCTTTAATTTTACTCTTCGACACTTGATTTCTTTTAATTAGTTTAAAATAGATAAACAAACCAAACTCCTTCTTATTAACCAAGAACAAATCATTCCACTTAAGACCGAGATCAATTCGAGAGGATATCGAGAGAACTTTAATCTGAACCCATTGCAAATCTATGTATCAGAACACAAGATGAACTTTGCTGATATACTTGACCACAAATCCAGTTTTAAACCCTCAAATCTATTAATCAGCTTACACAAACTATGTTTTACCACTTCTCAACCCTAAACATGCATACACTCTAAGTGTTCCCAAGATTATAGATCAAAACAGGCAAAATCAAAGTAGTTATAACACAATTTTCAGATTTGATGTTATAGAGCACAAAACTTGCATATATCAGCACACAGTCACTTAGTAAACAAATACCAACACTTAACAACCTTAAAACCTTACTCAATTCAACACACAAAGCATAAACTTCAAACAAGCAGTAATCCCAAACACCCCTTTCACTTTTTAAATCAAAATTTAACAAAGAAAATGTGATTAACAGGTTTACCCAAGCCTAAACATGCATCATACCAACATCCTTATCAAGTAAGAACAAGATTCAAACCATAAAAACATACCATACAACAGCAGAACACAAAACCACTTAAAATCACTTTTTTTAACAGATTTTAGGAAAGAAAGGGTTCAAACCTCATGAATGTACATCCACACTCACGAATTGTTGAGCATATGTGCCTAGCTAAACAAGGCACAAGCTTCCAATAGCTTCTAAGAACAACAAGGTGAGTAGCAAACAGATTATATAAAAAAATGGAAAATAAAACTGATTTGATTCAAGCTTGTTCCCCACTCCTTGAATCCTCCCAAACCACAAGCTCACTACACCTTGATAATCTCCTTATCAAGGTGTTATGATCACTTATAATCCAAAAGTTCAAGTGTTTGAACTAAGACTTAGAAAAATAATCAAATTTTTGAAAACTTTTTCAAACTTGCTCAAAACTTTAAACCAATCTTTTAAACTTCAAACATAAACTCATAACATGTAAACAATAACAAATAGAGTAAATTGGAACTTAGAATTCGTCACAAACTTTCACACTCTTTCATTAACTTGAAACAAGGATTTATAAAGTTTTGACCTAGGAATCCAAGAACAAACTGAAATGTTGTAATTCTAAGGCCTTACATAGGCTACAAGAAACCTAAAATGCTGAATAAAAAACATAAACCCTAGTTGGTGAAGTTCCAGAATTTCCCCTTTGAATTTTGAATACTTGAGCTCATGTGATGTTTTCTTGGCGTCTTGTGAGGATGTAGGTGGTTGAAATTTGATCCAAGGGCTCCAAGGAAGCTTAGAAACAAAGCTGCTTTGTGGTTTGTTGATTCCCTGGCAAATTTTGGCATTTTCCCCAAAAGTATGAAGCAGGGGTGTCTCATGTGACAATTGTGGTGAGGTGGCATGGGGATTTAGAAGTTGGGTTATGATTAGTGTAAGGTTAATCATAAATCTGGAAGGGATTAAGGGTTAATTCTAAGTGATTAGTAAATCCCCAATTTTGATATGAACATGAAGAACACCAGTTTTGATCTTGTTTGGGTTTTAAAAACATGTTTAGCGTGTGTTTTAACTAATTAATATAATTAGTTTAAAACCGGCTGAGTGGGATGGTGACATGGCGAAATGGTGAGTTGTGATTGGTTACAGGGAGATAGTGGGACACGTGGTGAGGTGTGAGTGGTTAAGGTAACTTTGGTGTCTTGGCAGTTATTACCCCTTGTCTTCCATTCTTCTTTCATTTCTTATTTAATACCACAAAATCAGATTTCCTTTGTTAAAGAAGTTTGGTTTTTTATACTTCTGCCCAAAAACTTTATAAAGGTTTTACCAAGGACTTGTTTTGCCAATTCATGATATTTGAAGGACCAAACTTGTAATTTCTTCAATCTTCAAGGTCTTGACTTGTATTTTTGACTTTGTGGAGGACTAATATTGACAAGTCTTTATAATTGAGGGACTATTCTTGTCAATTCTTCAAAGTTGAGGGTCCTTTTTGTAATTTTGACAAACTTTAAGGACCAAACTTGTATTTATGAATATACAAGGTTTTAAAGTGTCAATTCTTCAATAATGAAGGACCCTTCTTGTACAATCTTTAATTCTTCAAGGTCTTCTCTTGGAAAATCAACTCTAGGGCCAGGTTTATTGTGCGGCTTCGTTTCCCGTGTTCGTTTTTGCTTGTTTATTGTGATCTTTTGCCATTTTCTCAATATCCGTACCTAAAATACACATTGAACAAACAAAAGCATATATTTTGCACTTTTTATTATATTTTATGCCTTTTAAGCCCATTTTGGACGATGAGACTATGTCTAAAAGCAGTCTCATCAGTCCTCAATGTTTAAGCATGTGGAAGTAAACTCCCCTACACTTAGGACATTGTGCACGTTGTTTAAGTCGAGCTAAGAAAGAGACAACTAAAGTGATAAATTTTTCAAGTTTTATTTATATTCAAAATTGAATCACAATAGCAAAAACAAATCAGAGGTAACCGGGTACACGGGTCGCGTCAAAAGCACCAAAAGTGGAGCACGAAAGCACACATCCCTACAAAACAACAGATCACAAACAACCTACATGGCTCCCCCTACACTTATTATGGAAAATGGTGAAGGTGAAAAAGGTGGAAAGGGTGGAAAAGGTAAAAATCTAACCTAGTTAAACGATGCTTGATTTATTTATCATGAGTCTCTAGCTCGACTCGATTCCCCGAATATCATTGTTCAAATGGGAAATCATGGAAAAGTCGAGATTTCTAAGGGAGGAAAATATCTCCATGATAAAGGGTGAAACATAGTCATATAAGGAATACCCCAATAAAGTCCGCCCGGGTCAAACACATAATTTCCATCACGAAAGGAAATAAACCCCATGGTGGTAAATTCACACAAGTATAAGTCGAGTGGGGTAGCCTTAGGCAACGATATCTTAAAGGAAAGGGTGGTATGGTGATACGACAATGATAACACAAAAGTCTCTATTCCGGGATCAAACACCGGTTCCTTAATAGGAAAATAACAAGAGGTGTTGACATTAAAGCTCAAAATGTCATCATAATCCAAAGTGGGAAAGTCGTCCTCTTCCAAACTCGATGTGAAAACATAAGTATCATCGGAGTCATAGGAATACTCATCCTCGTGAGGAAAATAAGTATTTAGAAAGATATCTAAATCCTCCTCAGATGGAATAACCTCTAAAGTAGGAATGATCTCTAAGAGTGGAGGATCCTCCGTAAAAGTCATGACTTCTAAAATTGGGGTATAAAAGTCAAAAGGAGTCTCCATAATGGAAGAATCACTCATAGAGATATGAGGTGCATTAAGGTCACGAGGTGGGTCATCAAAAATAATGAGATCACTTAAAGAAGTGGCATCATCGTAATCATCAAATATTGGTGGATCAAAAGTGGGTGGGTCAAAAGGTGGGTCGTCTAAGCCGAAGATAGTGTGATCACTTAAAGAAGTGTCATCACTATAAGTATCGTAAATAGGAGTTTCAAAAATTTAAGGCTCTAAGGAAAGGGATGAAGTTATCACAAAATCATTTTGATTAGACTTTTTAATGATTTATAAAAATCTCTTCATTATCATAATTAAGAACATCAATCATATTGACCGACTCTTTTCCATTTGATTTAGTTGTGATTTTTCCCATTTTAAAAACTTGTTGTTCATCCCTAAACCTAAGAATTAACTCCCCTTCAGCCACATCAACTAATGCTTTTCCGGATCTTAAGAATGGTCTACCAAGTATTAACGGAATACGAGGATCCATCTCATAGTCGATGACGATAAAGTCCACGGGGATAGTGAATGTACCAACTCGAACAAAAACGTCTTCGACAATACCAACGGGGTATGCGAGAGTTCAATTAGCTAACTCGAGAGTCATGCGAGTCGGTACAAGGTCGGGTAATGATAATTGTTTCCATACCGAGAGTGGCATAAGATTGATGCTAGCACCGAGATCCGCTAAAGCCATACAATCATCTATTTGAGGAAACGAGCAAGTTAACACGAATCATCCGGGATCTCCTAGCTTTTCGGGAAGCTCTTTGAGAATAATCGCGGAACAATTCTCATTTAAACGAGTGTTAAAGAGCTCTACCATTTTTCCTTCTTATTGAGCAAATCTTTGAACATTTTCACAAATTTAGGCATTTGAGCAAGTGCTTCAATAAGGCTAATGTTAATATTCACTTGGGAAATCATTTTCTAAAATTTGGAAACATGAATGTGATCTTTGGTGAGCAAATTAGCCTTGTCAACCTCGAGGGATACGGGATATTGGGCTTTGAAGTTGAAGGTTGAGAAGGAGAAGGACTCGCTTCTTGACCAACCTTAGGGTTAGGCCCTTTAGGAAATGGAGAACTAGTACTAGTATTGGTAGTGGGAGGGATCACCGAAGGGGGAGTAGGATTACTCATTATGACCTCCGGGCCTTGTGTCTCCTTTATGGCCGAAGATATGGAAGGTCCCACTAAAGTGGCTCCACTTCGAGTAGTGATAGCACTCACATTAGCACGAGGGTTAGTCTCGGTATTAGAAGGTAAGGCTCCTTTGGGTCTAAGGGCTTGCAACATTTGCACGAATTTCCTATCGGTGGACTCTTGCATTTGTTTCATAGTTCTCTCATGTTCGGTCAATTTTTAAAGAACCAAGTCCATTTGAGGATTAGTAACATTCCCTTGATTAAACCCTTGGTTACCTTGATTATGAAACCCTTGATTTTGAAAACCTTGGTTTTGAAATTGATTAGGATTTTGAAAGCCTTGATTATGAAATCCTTGGTTATTAAAGCCTTGATTATTATTAAACCCTTGGTTTTGCCCTTGAAAATTCCCTTGATTTTGGTTAAAACCCCTTACATTTAAATTCCCTTGAAAATTACCTCTTTGAGGACCTTGGTTACTATTTTGGTATTAGGTATTTTGGGCGGGTGGGGGTGGTCTTTGTGGAGCTACAAAACCCGGGGGAGCCAAATAGTTAGTACTCTTATAAGACAAATGGTTAACATCAACATTTGGTATAAAATGAACCCTTTCATTTTCATTGGTGTTATAAGCATAGACTTCTTGTTGTTGATGTAAACCTTGTCACAATTATAGTACGAATGTGGTCCACCACAAGTCTCACACGTTTCACAAGTCACATTAAGGGCATTCACGTGTGTAACGGGTGTGTTTTGAACGTGTAAGGAAAGTTTGTCACAATTGAAGTAAGTGCTTGAATTTGATTGCTAGTCTCACTATCACTAGCACTAGCAATTGTAGCCCTTACACTCTTTGTTTGAACTTTTGCCTTGTTTTCAATTATATTCCAAGCATCATTAATTGATTTAACAAAAATATTTCCCGCCGAAGCACTATTTAGTGAGTCTTGTTCATTCAAAGTTAATCCATTGTAAAAAGTATTAATTTGATGAACTTTAGTAAAACCATGTTGAGGACACTTTCTCAAAAGCTCCTTAAATCTATCCCAAGACTCACTAAAAGTTTCCTTATATTTTTGCTCAAAAGTGATTATGTCATTCCTTAAAGCGGTGGTCCGTGATGGTGGAAAAAAGTAGTTAATGAATTTGGTCTCTAAATCCGCCCATGTATGAATACTTTGGGGTGGTTCCTTATCAAACCAAATACGGGCTTGTCCCTCGAGGGAAAAAGGAAAGAGCAACAAACGTATTGCCTCTTGAGTCACCCCATTGTATTTCACCGTATTAGTCAAATGGATGAATCTCTTAATATGATCATGGGGGTCATCTTGGGAACGACCCAAAAATGGTGTAGCAGAAACCATTTGAATAAAACCCGTTTTAATTTCAAAATTATTTTCTCCAATTGTGGGGATAACGATAGCGTCATCGTTTCCCTCAACGTGTGATTGCAAAATCTCGATCATAGGTTGGTTATCCGTTGCCATCATATTGTCCAAAGCTCGATTCTCGGGATCGACTTGAGTGACGGTCTTTTTGTTCTTCTTCTTCTTTTTGGAAGAATTTGAAGTATTTGGTACACCACTCGGTATGTGTGTACGCGCGCGAGTGCGCATACAACGAAACACGAGGAGTGAGGTAGGAGACCTCGGTCGACTTTGAGAGGAAAGGGATTATCCCTCTCGAGGTTCAATATTAAAAAGCTACAAAAAAATATATATGTAATACTACTTGGGCGGAAAAACCCTCGATTAGCCTTCCTTCTCAAAATACTCACAAGTGAACGAGTAAATGAGGTGGCGCGAAGCACTCAAGTACCTAGCTTCCCTTAGACGGCCTTTTATAGCACGTCGCCTATCTATTCACCATATAGTTCGTATTTTTTCGAATTCTTGCTTATCGAAAGTATTTATCTATTTTTGCCTTTATTTTTGTTTGATTGATACACGTATAAGGAACCAGAACGCCTCCAAATACGGTGTAATGCTTCGGCAAAACGTATGGAATATTGTGTATTAAGGTTCTTATACGTAATATCTATAGTAAAAGAAAAATCTTTGTGTATTTCTTTTTATTTTTTAAAATATATATTCACAATAAAAACAAGAGAAATCAAAATAAGAAAAATAACAATAGTACTTAATTTTTTGGTGTAATACTTTAGGAAAAGTATTACTTTTTGATTTTTTTATTTTTTTGGTGCAAATCTTAGGAAAGAATTTGCTTTTGTGTTTTTTTTTGTTTTTTTATCTTTTTAATTTTTTTATGTTTTTGATTTTTAACAAGAAAAATAATGTTCAAAAGTGAACGGATCCCAAAATCCAAATCGTCCACGAAAAAACGTCAACCGTAACAAGCGAAGCGGCAGCGGCGCCAATTTAATATAGGTTTTTTAAGTATATCGTTTTCTCCTCGACTTGACCCGAATTGATTTACAACTTAACACAAGATATATTTGTTTTTGGTTAATAATAATTGCTTGGTATCTATTGTCTAATTAAACTAAAAAATGGGAAAAATTATTTAGGCTAAGGAATATATAAAAATAAAAGCGCAATTAGTTCACATAAAATTACTCTAAAATGCAAAATAACATTAAACTACAAATTTAGATCTAGATGCACAAAAATAAACTATAAATAAAAAGAATAATAAATCTAAATACAACATTAATCTAAATGCAAGCACGTAATAACAAATAAAAGTGACAAAAAATGAAATCACAAAGATAAACTTAAAAATAAAGCGTAAAGCTTTAACCTTTTTAGCTTATTAATCTCTTAGATGATAAAGCTACAAGCTTTATATACTAATAAGCTTAATAATCACAAAAAGGTGTAAACTTTATACTAAATAAGTTTATCTAAATGAAAACTAATTTTTAAACCTTTAAATCTAATTTTTAACACAATAACAATATATATAACTAATTAAGCCGATTTTATAAAAAAGATATATTTTTTAAAAACAATTTAAACTATATTAATCTAATTAATCAACAAAACATGGCCCGTAAAGTACACGACCTCCAAAAATCAACAAAATACGGCTCGTAAAGTACACGGCCAACCAAATCAATACTAATCTAAGCGTAACCCGGCCCGTAAAGTACACAGCCAACCAAATCAAACTCGAACCAAATTAATCAACCATAAGCTCTTTACCAAACTTGATAAATCGATTCGCCAAGATCACAAAAACACATGAGGTTAGAATAATAAGCCACTATTAATATTATATAAAGAGATTTAAACTAAACTAATAGATCTAAAATATTTTTTTAAGTTTTATAAAAATATATTAATTTTTAAGCTTAAAACTTATAGATCTAAATTAATTTGTATAAAAAACTAATAGATCTAACTATTTTTTTTGTTTTATGAAAGTATTTTTAATTTTTTAAAACTTTAAACTAATAGATCTAAAAAAACTAAAAGATATAAACTAAAAGTAATTAATTAAAAAGCTAGCTTATAAATAAGTTGTAAGCCTAAGCTTAGAACTTATAAGATTTAAAAAGCTAAAAAGCTAATTAAATAATTCCTCCAACAATAAGCTAGATCTAGGAATATAAGGCAACAATAAGCTTGAAATAAAATGAATTATTTCAAACTTATATATAAATCTTAACTTATTTGAAAAAAGTTATGAAAAACTAATCCTAAAATAATAAGCTAGATTATTAAAAGTAAAAAGATAAAGAAAGGTAGAATGAGAATAAGCTAAGAGAATAAGCTAAAACTTAAATTTTATTAATTATGAAAAAGCTTATAGAAAAGCTTGGTACAAGACTTGAAAGAAAAATTACAAACTACTTTGAAAACAAGACAAATACAATGAGATGGGGGCTTTATATAAGTAGCTACAAGTGGGGGTATTTTAGTCTTTTTCTTCATATTTTTGCTTGGAGGCTACACCTTTTGCTTGGAGACTACACATTTTGCTTGGAGGCTACACCTTTTATTTGGAGGTTACACATTTTATTTGAACCAGTTTATTTTAAATAATAATATTAATAATAATAATAATGATGTAGTTGCGCTACTAAAGCGGATTCAGAGATTTTCTAAAGCTCAAGACATTGGAGCACGCGCTGCTGTACATATTTTTCATAGAATAGGTTTTGCTATTGCTAAAGGGGTGGGAGCGCAGATAGTATCTCGACTCCCATCCAATTTGTTGTAAATCCCTTTTTCTATGCGTACATGCTCACCCTGTGCGTTTAAGTCTGCCCAAAGTTCTTTTGATATGGCGCTCCGTTCTTCTTTGGAGGGTATTGTTATTGCTTCTGGACTGAGATTTGGTGATTGGCAGTGGAGACTTGCTACGTTGCCCTTTTCCTTTGGGGGGTTGGGTGTTTATTCTGCGGGTGATGTTTTGCATTATGCTTTTCTTGCTTCTCGGTTACAGTCAGCTGACTGCAGTCTATGTAACACCCCATTTTGATAATGGAATGTCACACGTAATTATGGCATGTCATCAAAGCATACAAGGAAAAATGTCTAAACATTACATGACCATAAAAGGAAAATACCGGAATCAAACATCGGTAGTCCAAAAGTAAAGCTCATCACACACAAACATAAGTACTGAAAAGGAAAGGACTGAACAATATCCATAGCAAGAGTATCAAAGTAAAGATAATGTAAAAAGTAAAGAAAGGTTAGAAAGCTTCTAGTCCATATGCACGTACGCTTAAAGTCTACGAGCGTCCCTGAGTACCTGCCGTTTTGGGAACATAGAAAAGGAAAACGGCTGAGCAATACGCTCAGTGCACGGATGTACAATAAAGCATGAATAGGATAAGCATATAACATATAACAACGGAAGAAACTAAGTCCCGTATAACTTGGTTAAGTCTTGGTAAAACTGGTTTTATAGTTTGAAAAGCCTTATGTTTATCTTATAAAAACTGTTTAACATGTTCTACCATTAGCCAATATAGGTCATGAAAATCCACCGTGCATGAATACTTGTAGGGGTGATCTCATCATGCAAATTAGAGGGGTTGTCTCTAATTTAATATACTGGTTTGGGTAGGAGGGATCAGCTCCTTGTGAAGGATGCAAGGCACACACCACATTCACACTGAGTAATCTGCTGAAAACATGTAACTAGGATGCACCCATACGCCCCACGTGATAAATATAATAATATGGCCAAAAGCTGAAGGGACGCCACGAGCAATCACTCCGCCGTGGTGAAGTCATAACATCAGTGCCTCTAATGTTATGGTTATGGTACCTCCATAACTAGGTGAAACTGGTCATGCATGTATATGGCTATAGGTATTCTAAATTAAACATAAGCAAGTCAAACATATAAACTTATACTACGGGAAAACATTTGGCTGCATACGGGGTAATCCTAATAAGGAAAGAATGTCCATACTGAAAGGACGGGAATCCGTACCTTATGTCCAGTGAACGAAGAAGATGAACTGAGGAGAATCCTACTTCGGTATCACTAATGCTACATAAATACATACATGAATAAGTATCTGCTGACTAAATACGTAACTGGTTTTATGTCATGTCTTAGCTTATTTATATGTTCATATCATGTTTTACTGTTTTAAGCCTTAAACTGTGTTTATCTTATATTCTGTCTATTCTGATTAAGTATTTCTGGTATTTCATGTATTATTATACTTACTGTATAATAATAAGTAAGTTTTCAAAAATAGCAGGTTTCCTAAAATAGAAAGTTTCCAAAAATAGAAAGTTTCCATAAATAGAAAGTTACCAAAAATAGGAAGTTTCCAAAAATAGAAAGTTTCCAAAAATAGAAAGTTTCCATAAATAGATCAGCTGCCTTAATTAAACAAGTTTCTAAAAATAGAAAGTTTCCATAAATAGATTAGCTGCCTGAATTAAATAAGTTTCTAAAAATAGAAAGTTTCCATAATTAGATATAAGCTGGTTAAATAAGCTAAGCATATAAGCCTAAGTGTTTTTCTGATTATTTTCTAAGCCATAAAGATATAATGTATAGTTTATTAATTATTTCATGTAATTTAAATAAACTCTAGGTTAAAAGTATTTAATTAAAGTATATCATGTTTTTAATTAAATAAAGTTAAATACTTAGGTTAAAACATGTATTATTATTTATTAATAATATAACCTAAGTCATGTTAATTAATTAATTATAACCATGGTTTTTAAATAATTAATTAATTATAAGTCTAAAAATATAAAAATACTTAGGTTAATAATTTCATGATCTAATAATTAAATTATAACCTAAGTCATGTTTATTAAATTAATCATGTCATATTTATTAATTTAATTTTAACATATGATTATAAAAAAAAAATCTTAACATACACCGTGAACCGGATCTTGACTAGAAACCATGAACAGGACATGAAATCGACACCATTGTTGATCCCAAACTTAGATCGATTTAGCTTTATGTATACGAGATTAGATCAAGTAATTGTTGGGAATAAAATTAGCTAAGTCACTGGAACGCTGACAAGAGGAAATTGGACGCTGACAAGAGTAAACGGGGCGCTGACAGGTGAGACGCTGATAAGAATTATCAAGGCGTTGACAAGAAGAATTTTAAGACAAAGACATGAACTAAATCTGCCAATGATGAATTCTTCAAGCTGGTGGACAAAATATGAAGATAAGAATTCAGAATATATTCTTAATGTTTAAAAAAATTTAGTCAATAAGTTATGTTTATCTTATGTCTTTTCCTAAAATAGTTGATCTTATCTTTTTGTACAAGGATCCTTAAACCTATAAAAGGAGGCCTTAGGGTTAGACATAAGACACATCTTTTTCACACATCTCTTCCACATATCTCATAACACTTTCATTGTAATCATTCACTGATATTATTAATCAAAGTGAAAGTTTGGTTTACGTTGTTTTGTTCTTTGTTCTAAGGGTTAAATTCCGCATAACACTTAGTTTGTTCAATACAACAAAGTTTCTCTAAGTGTATTACTTGATCTAATCTCGTATACATAAAGCTAAATCGATCTAAGTTTGGGATCAACAAGTGGTATCAGAGCTTGTTGAGAAACTTTGATTTGAAGAACGAGATCCAATACCGTGAGGTGAACCAGGCTAAGGAAGAAGGTGAAGAAGAATCTGATGATGTTTTCAGTCAAGGCCAAGTCTACTTCAAGTTCCAACTCATCTTCGTCATCTGATAATGAGGTATGTGATGACTCTTCTTGTAGGTTAAATACTGAAAGACTTAATAAAGAGGTTTTAAGATTGTTAGAAGATGTGAGTACTGAAAGATGCAAACTGTCTAACTATCAAATTACTCTCACTCAAACTGAGAAGACAGTTTCTGAGTACAAGAAAATGGAATTTGACTTAAAAGATAAAATAAATATCTTAAAACATGAGTTAAATGCTAGTATGGATATTAGAAACATCATGGAGAGAGTCAATGCTGAATTACAGGCTAAGTTAGATGAGGCTATCAAAAATAAGGATAATGTAGACCTTAAAATTTAGAGATTTGATAAAGCCTCACAAACCCTAGAAAAATGTGTTAGTGAACAAAGGGATTCTAGGGATATGTCTGGGATTGGGTTGAAAGAATATGTTGCCGTTCCACCACCTGCTGGGGATTTCTATGGTGTCCAAAGAAAGGACTTATCTTGGACTAGTATTCCAGAACTCCAAGAAGAGGAATTTATTCCTCCACCTAGAGTTCTTTCCCCAGTTGAGGAATATCAACAAAAGGTTATTGACCTAGAAGAGTGGAAAAAGGCCAACCCCACTTTATTTGTTAAAGGTGGGATACTTAGTGAGAGTCCATTTGTGCCTACACCCATTGAGAGTCCAGTTGTATCTACACCTAGAACTATGACAAATCCCATCACTGGAAAAGCTGTTAATCTTGGCTCCCCAATTAAGAAACAACCTAGTGTTAAGTACGCTGAAATATATAAGAAACCTAGGTCATTCAGAAGCCAAGAAAGTGTTATTAGGACAGGGTTTTATCAGTCTAAGCCTAAGTTTGTGTCCAAAAAGTCTTGTTACTCATGTGGGAGCTTCTCACATTTGGCAAATAATTGTGTGAGTGAATACAATTCATTCGCTGATAATAGGTCATCCAATGTCAACCATAGACCTTTTGTCCACACTAGACCACAGGCTACTAGACCAGCTCCTTTCTTCTCTAAGGCAACTAACACCCATGGACAAAGGCCCTTTCAAAAGACCAACACTTGGTCAAACAGACAGTATGTTCCTGTAGCAAACCCTAATTTAGGCGCTGATAGGAACAAATTCAGCACTGACAAGAAAAAATTCAGCGCTGACAGAAACAAATTCAATGCTGACAGGCACAAATGCAGCGCTGACAGCTCCAAGTTTGGTATGAGACCTTATTTTAGACCATATAAACAAAGATACTTGGTTAATAAGGGTCAAGGGTCTAAAGCTTCATCCCACTTAACTTGGAAAACTAAACAAGAGCAAAACTCTAATTTTAATGGTATTTCAATGAATTGCAATAGATTTAAATATCTTGAGAAGGTCATTACTAGTATCATTGGAACAAATTGGGTGTTTAGGTCACAAAGGGATGAACAGGGATTTGTGGCAAAGAATAAGACCACTCTAGTTGAACAACTAGACAGATCCAAGTCTGACAAGGCTTGGATCTCCAAAGAAAACTAATTTGTTTTCTTTTTGAGCAGACTATCCAAAAGCAGGTTAATGATCAAGGATATTGGGATAGTGGATGCTCAAGGAACATGCATTTTTGGTCTTTCCACTATTATTATTTTTATCCACTAACATGTTATCTCTACCCATTGTTGTGGGAAAGGGTAGCCTCTGTTGGTGTGTTTTTGTGGTTTTTGTCTAACTATGCAGGAATGTGGAGCTACATTTGGATGGATACAGAATTGCAAACTTTTATTTATGATGGTTGGAGTGTTTACATTTCTATCTTGAGATAAAATTTTGCTTCTTCACATATAATGATTTGTATGCTTCTGTTAAGGGGAGGTAAACCTCTAGGTTTTTGGGTACTCTTAGAGCACTCTTGCACAATTATAGATTGTGTCCACTGGTGAGTGGGGGTTAGAAATAATGAAGGCTCTTTCCTTATGAAATTGTTGGAATTTCTAAACCTCGAGGCACTGTAGCATGCACGTAGTTTATTTTGCATGCATGTTGCCAAGACTTTTGACCTAGAATTGGGTGTGGTCGTATGGGTGACTTGGGGTAGTTATTATTATTGGGTTACTTGGGGAGTTGCAAAGGTTTTATATGAGTTAACTTTCTCTTTGGGGCATTTGTGAACAAAGGACTCTAGAGTTCATGTGTGTCTATCATGCTTTTGCATGAGTGTATGCATGAACAGTGTTTGTCACTCTTGCTTATTAGAGACTAGTTAATTTCCTTAGGATTATTACCTTTGTTTATGTTCTAACTAAAGTTTTCCATTCTCAAGTCCATTTTATACTATGACATCTTAGCTGGTGTGATTTATAAACTTCTTTATAGTCCCAAAATGTTTCATCACCCTTTCATTTTTCAAATTTTTGGATATCTGGAAGCCTAATGATCATTGAGATGTTTTTCCTAGTGATTGACATCTAGTAGCAGCAGAGATCACTTTCACAAGGTTGTATAGTGTTATGGAGATGGCTGAGACTATTGGCACTAGCTTTAATGCAGGTCAAGTCAGTCTTATCATCAATAAGTCCATCCTCATGTCCTATGAATCAACATTGAGGATTCATTTCTCGAATGTGGATGAGGACAGTATGAAACCTTTGACATTAATGGAATTGACAAAAATCTGTATTAGCTTGTACAAGCATAATACATAAATGGTACAAATTGTCAAAGATCACAGTTTTGAACTGATAGACTTGTTGTTTTGGAAGCTGATGCAAGGAGGATGTTCTTGGTTCCGTCCTTGTATATTGATCTTGGAGAGGAGTCTTAAAAAGGGGAGGAGCAATCGAATTTGAGTGACAAAAGTAATAAAGAAAGCTCCAAAGACTCTACATGTACTGAAGATGATTAAGACCAAGTGAAGGCTAAGTATACAAGTGATTTGAGTGATTGACTTTTCGAGATTTATTATTAATCAAATTCAGGGATAAGTATATTTGTAAGAATCCTCTCTCTATGTTTTATTTTATATAGAAACTTGATTACTAGAGTAGATATCAAGTTTAGGGGAGGATTGTTGGGAATAAAATTAGCTAAGTCACTGGAACGCTGACAAGAGGAAATTGGACGCTGACAAGAGTAAACAGGGCGCTGACAGGTGAGACGTTGATAAGAATTATCAAGGCGTTGACAAGAAGAATTTTAAGACAAAGACAAGGACTAAATCTGCCAATGATGAATTCTTCAAGCTGGTGGACAAAATATGAAGATAAGAATTCAGAATATATTCTTAATTTTTAAAAAGATTTAGTCAATAGGTTATGTTTATCTTATGTCTTTTCCTAAAATAGTTGATCTTATCTTTTTGTACAAGGCTCCTTAAACCTATAAAAGGAGGCCTTAGGGTTAGACATAAGACACATCTTTTTCACACATCTCTTCCACATATCTCATAACACTTTCATTGTAATCATTCATTGATATTATTAATCAAAGTGAAAGTTTGGTTTACGTTGTTTTGTTCTTTGTTCTAAGTGTTAAATTCCGCATAACACTTAGTTTGTTCAATACAACAAAGTTTCTCTAAGTGTATTACTTGATCTAATATCGTATACATAAAGCTAAATCGATCTAAGTTTGGGATCAACAGTAATACACTTAGAGAAACCTTTGTGTATGTATATGACAATCTAAGTGTTATGCGGAATTAACACTTAAACAAGAACACACAAGATGTAGACAAACTTTCACTTTGATTAACGATATCAAACTTTCTTACAATGAAAGTGTTTTAACGTATGAAAACTTATATTGAACATTAACCTAAAGGTCTTCTTTTATAGACATAAGAAGCCTTGTACAATAATCTTCGTATCAACTATTCTAGGTAAAGATAAATATAGAAAATACATTGTTGTTCCTATCTTTACTAGAAGTAATCTAGAATATAATAAACGTGTAGATCATATCCTTCCATCAGTGCTTGTCTTCAATGTGTCAACGCTTGACTTCTTCTTGTCAACGCTTGATCTGTCAGCGTTTGTTTTACTCCTATCAACGCTTGTTTTACTCTTGTCAGCGCTCAAGTAGACTGGCTATAATTTATTCCCAACAATCCTACCCTAAACTTGATATCTACTCTAGTAATCAAGTTTATGAATAAACATTAAGAACTAGGAGGAATCTTACAAACCTTCTCATATTTGTAATAAATAAATCTGATCAAATCTTTGGCCACGTCACTTGAATAATCAATTTCCAGCCGTGTGTTCTTCATCTTCTCCAAGACTTCCTTGGACATGAAATACTGGCCATCCACAAGTAGATACTCAGCAAACTTTGTAGAACTCAAATAATAAACACCAGCAGCTGAATACAATCTTCATTGAATACCACTGAGGTCATCTTCAAGATCCTTCCAAATAGCAGGATCTTCATCTCTTGGTCCACACATTCTTTGGAATGTTGACCACAGTTTTATTGCATTGACTGAAGTGGGAGCTTCAGTCTCATACTTGGCCTCTAGCAACCTCCATAGGTCTACTAAGTCTTCTCTATCACAACTTGCAAACAAAGATATAAGAGTGGTAAAAGTGTGAACCTCTTTTCCATACCTGCCAATCTTCCAAAACCCACATTCATCTTCTTCATAGCTTATAATAGGGTTTCTGGAATCAAGTGGTAACACTTGTACCATATCTGAAGCTTCTAATGGTGAGAGCTTGAGGCTCTTTCTTATAACAGCTTCACTTGGATGTAATGGATCCATATCTTTGGGAAACTCAAGAGGAACTCCCTTTTTCACAGGTCTGGGAACAAACATTGCCTTCTTAAGCTCCATTTCCTCTGCAAGTTCTTCTTTTCTTTCATCAGAAAGAAGTCTTAGAGTGTTTTCTTCCTGTACTCTAACCCAAATGGGATAAGCTCTACACTCCAACTCTTCAAATGTCAAACCAATCAATTTCTTATGAGTCCATCCTGTTCCATGACATCTGAGTAGCATGTAGTATAATTCCCTTCTATCCCTTTTCAAATTTGAGAGAACATTGCTTGCTTTGTGTTTCAGAATGACCTTGCAATCCTTTTGTACTCTGAGAAGAATCTCCAAACCCCATATCTGATCTGAAATGGTCAAATGTGGATTCTCCATACACCTATCTTCCCAAGCATGGTACATCTGAACAACCT
This sequence comes from Glebionis coronaria, assembly GCA_025667525.1. Classification (NCBI taxonomy): domain Eukaryota; kingdom Viridiplantae; phylum Streptophyta; class Magnoliopsida; order Asterales; family Asteraceae; genus Glebionis; species Glebionis coronaria. Next base: position 181,142,272 of record CM046874.1, read on the forward strand.
CTGGCATATCAAAATCAACCTGCAATTTCAGCTCATTCAACTTCTCTTTTGCCAATTCATCACCATAATCAAGCCTCTCTGGTTGTTCTATGATCATAACACTTGAGTCTGAACTGGCTTCATCACTACCTTCTTGCTATCTGAAGTGACAACAAGGTGATTCACCCACCTGCTTTCTTTCTTGTTCCACAATTTGTGCAGCCAATCTTCTATCAAACTCAATTTGTGCTGCATTCTTTGGAACAACTTCTTCTACCATAATACCCTTACCCTTATCTAATGGATCAACTGTTGGTATGGTAGATGGTAATACCTGTGAAGAAACCTCTTTGATGATGGATGATGACTGGAATACATCAACCTCACTTGCAGGTCTGTCAACGCTCACCTTTGCTTTGTCAGCGCCCAAGTTACTCATGTCAGCGTTCAAAACTGTCTTGTCAACGCCCAAAGTACCTGTCTCAGCGCCTCTTGTGATTTCCTCCAACATGGATGTAAATGACAAATTTAAGTTTGTAGGAGAGACTAGAGACGTATCAAAACCTGTCTGTTTCTTCAAACTTGTTAGGGCCTCAGCAACATCCAAAGATTGACCATCATGAGAGCCCTTATCACTCACATTTATTTGTTCATCCTCCCCTTTGGAAGATTCCTCCATCCCTCTCCTTGTGCATTCTCCAAGATAACAATCCTCTCCCTCAATTGCTTGAGTTCAAGGCCTTGTGTGCTGACAACTTGTACCAAGTCTACATTTTGCTTTTGCAAGCTAATGTAGACTGCCGTCAATTCCATCAAAGTCATTGGTTCCAATCTGCCCTCTTCTAAAATGGGTATTTGACCTTTTAAGTTAGATTCATTGGGCATGGATGAGGTCTTAATTATGGTAGGACTGTCTTGTCCAGCTTCTAAGCCAGAACCAATACCTCTCTGCTACATGGCTAGGACCACTAGAGGAGAACACTCCAGTAGTCCTTTGGCGTTTTTGTAACCTATATTGTGTTGAGGGAGAAGAAGATGTGGATTGGGTGGATGTTGGTTGGTTAAGGGGTGTTTGGGTCTGTGAAGGATTGGTGTCAACGTTTGAAATAGGCACATCAACGCCAACATTTAATGTGTCAGCGTCGAAGGGTTCTTGGTCAATTTGCATATGTTGTGGTGAAGGTAAAGGTTCAGGTATTGGGTCAATTTGGGGTTGGGGGTCTAGTTGGGGTTGTGCTGCTTCAATGACAACAATCATAGCAGGGGTGAGGGGTTGGTCACGATGTGGGGGTGAGTTCATCTTCATAAAAATTACTTTCTTTTGCACAGGGATCTCATAAAAATCATCATGATCCCTTGTGCAGTAATTTTGCACCTCAAAAACCATTTGTAAAAATATGGGATAAGCTAAAGTCATTTTGTTCCCTTTATTTTTACACATGCCCTCAAAAATCATTTTTGAATAATTAAAATTTTGCCCAGTAGCAATACACACAATAGCACTTGCAATAGATCTATTGATCTTATTGTGTGCAGTACACTTGGGACTCAAACATTGTAAGAGGACATGTATTAGGTACTTCCAGGCTGGGGGAAACTCCTGTTTATGATATTTATTTAAAGTTCCTTCATCAGGAAAAGGATAACCCCAAGCCCTTAGTCCTTGTTCTATTTCACTAATGGGGAGGGTGGTTATACCATCAGCATCATCAAGATGCAAAGCTTGGCGTACCAAAGCTTCAGTAACCACCCATGTTCTCCCATGAACAATAGAAGATAATGTAGTCACTCTATTAACTGTTGAGGAACTAACATTGTTCCAAAACTGTTTAATATGTGTGACAGGAATGAGTGGAGTGATAGGTGTGTAAACACCCATCCTTTTTACCACTTAATTACAATAATAACCGAGCCAAAACGTGTATTTTATGTCATTTATGTCGGAATTATGCGTGGTTTGTGTTTTTGTTGTGATTTAGGACGAAAAGGTAAAAAGTGGAGAAAACACGGGCATTCACGGGCTTTTATCGAAGAAAAAGACGAAAGACGAAGTCAAGAAGTCAAGAGTGCAAAAAGAACGGAAGTCCAAGACCAATTCTGAAGATTTATCGAAGAAAAAGTCAAAAGACGGAAGTTTACTAAAAGCCGAAGAACTCAAGTCTAATTTATTGAAGAATTACAAGATGAGTTCAAAGAAATCCCGAGACAAAGTCATTAAAGTCAAAGAATTAAGAAGTTTAACAAAGAATTAAGAAGAGCAAGGACTTAATGACGCAATTAAGGAAAGAAGAAAGAGGGGAGGAAGCTTCCTAAGCACCTCCTAATCCTCCCTATAAATAGAACATTAGGATTTACATTTCATTTTGTTGGCTAGTTTGACAAACTATGCTCTTCCACTTTAATTTTTGCATATTAATTACATGTCATTTAATTAATTGTCTTGCACCTTAAATACATTTAATTTCAAGTAAGTTTCCTTTTAATTCTTGTCAATCTTTACTTTTCTTGTTTGATCTCCTATCTACCTTTCTTGTTTGATCTTAATCTTTATGCTAATTTGTTCATGTTCATGTTCTTGAGTTTTTGTTAAATTGATTAAGTGGGTTTTGATTATTTTGATCATTATTGTTAGTTTTATTGTTTTGGTTTGATTGTTTATGATTAGTTGATTATTTGTTATTAGTTTGATTTAATCTGGTGGTTGATTTTGATTAGATTAGATTGGATTAGTGTATATTGTTCTTGCGTGTTCTTCGTTTCTGTTCCCAGGATTATTCCGAATCAAAGCCCAAAACTTTCCGAGTGAAGATTGTTTGTTGATTATTCCGAATAAAGGGCGTTCATCCGGAATAAGTGACATATTCCGGATCAAGGCCATATTCCGGATCAGCAACATTCCGAGTGAAGGATTTTAGAGTTTTTGTTCATTCGGAACATATTCCGAATCAAGGATTTTATTCCGGATCAATTTGCATTCCGAATCAAAGTTTGAGGATTTATTCCGGATCAAGGAGATATTCCGGACCAAGGAGTTTTATTCGGAATAAGTAATTATTCCGGATCAAGGTCTTCATCCGGAATCTTCAACATTCCGGATCAAGGGGATTCATTCGGAAAACATTCCGGATCAGCAACATTCCGGATCAATCTTAAGTTCCGAATCAAAGTTTTGTTTATTCGGAATAGTGAATATTCCGGATAAGTGACATATTCCGAATAAACCATTATTCCGAGTAATCATTTTGTTCCGGATCAAGGGATTTGGTAAATATTCCGAGTGAAGAAGAATCATTCCGAACGAAGGTGACATTCCGGATGAGTGATTGTTCCGAACGAAGGATTATTCCGGATGAGCTGTTTTCAGGTTCTTTTTAATTTCAGTTTTTAACTTTCTGTTTTAATTTTCAAGCTTTACTTTTCCCGCCTTTTTACTTAGTTGCACTTTAAGTTTACCTGCCTTAGATTTATTTTAGCCTTGCCTTAGTTTATGTTTTAGTTGCGTTTTGAGTTTGCCTTAGATAGATTTAAGTTTGCGTTATTTACTTTTAGTGCCTTTTAATTTTTCGTCACGCTTTTAAATTCTCGCCTTTTATTTAAATTAGATTTTAGATTTAAATTAACGTCATTTAGTTTTACGTCTTGCACACTTTTTAATTACTACAACGACACAACTATTTGTTTCACCAAAGAACGACTGAGTCGCATAAGTTAACCAGTTATCAATTCGATTAGACACACGACAAAGAACTTTAATTTTTATACGGGAAAAAGCCTTGTATCATGGAGCATGAGAAAGATCATACCTAATTGGAGATTCATTCAGATACGCCACCATTTGTGTATACTGGGGAAACAGAGTATCATCAACTTCAAGATATGCTACCATGTTGTGTTGACTTCTGAACCCCAATTCCAAATCAGTTGGTTTAAACTTTGGTGCCATTGTTGAAAGCTGTGTGAATGATTGATAAAGATGAAGGTATATGAGAAAATTTGTGTTAGACAAGAATAATAGGTACCCTGTTTAAAATAGGAGCCAAATATGTAGGAGAAGAAAATGCATGTGATTGGCCCAAAAATAGGCAAGTATTTTCAAAATGCAATCATGAAAATATTGAAAAGAAATAAGTTTATCTCATGCATTAAATGAAAGTTATCTGCTCCCAAAATTACGGCCCAAAAATATGTCAAAAAGTAACAACTGGGTAGGTCCCATTGAGTGTCAACGGTCAAAAATAACCCATCAACGCCCAACGGCTATATTCTTGACACCGTTTGCCAAAGCCATGTCAGCGTCTAAATTGGTCACAACAACGCTTGGAAAAATACTTGTCAGCGTCCAAAAATAAAAATTTATAAAAATGAAAAATGACCTTAACAAACTAATTTATCCTAGAGAAGATAACCAAAAAGTTGATAATTATTATAGGGCGGCAAGCACTGTCCAATTATGCACACTTGCTTATGCAAGATAGACATAACAGTCCTCTAGTGTCCCTTGCTAACCAAAACTCTTAACAACTAAGTTACCTTATAAAATTCCTTGTTACTCCCAGGTAAAACCCATGATAAAATCATTCCCAAGTCTCCCAACAGACCACAACCAATTCTAGGCCAAAAATGTCTTGGCAGCATGCATAGTATATCAACTTTGCATGCTACAGTGCCTCATGATTTAGTAAAACTAACTCATACTCACCTGTGGACACAATCTAGAATTGTGATAAGAGTATCAAAAGGATACCCAAAAGTCCTAAAGGTTCCTAAAACCTCCCCTTAAACGGTGATACAAATGTTGCCAAAAATATGCATGAACATAAAAAATTTATGTCAAGATAGGAATTGAAAATTCCAACCATCATCCATAAACAAAAACATGCTCAAATGCTTCTCCAATGATCCATAAGCAACTCTGTATCCAATGGTATAATGCTAACACCACCTGTACATTTAGATTGAAAACCACAAAACTAACATTGTTGCTGACAACGCCCCGATAACACTTGTCAGCGTTAAAGATACACTTGTTAGCGTTAGAGAAATATATTGCTGACAACGTCACAATAACACTTATCAGCGTTAAATCAACCTTTGTCAGTGGTAGAAAAATATAGTGGAAAATCTAATTCCTCAAAAAGACCAATAACAATGCACTATCCTGTACATACTTTTACAAAAAGACTCCAAAACACATATTATGTGAGATTGATCATTCTAATACTTGTTACCAAGTATTGAAACCTTCCAGCATCAAAAGGTTTAGTTAGTAAATCTGACACATTTTCCTCTGTGTCAACCCTATCTGCTTGTGTTAAACCCTTTTCAAAACAATCTCTTATAAAATGGTGTCTAATTTCTATGTGTTTAGTTTTAGAATGATGTACAGGATTCTTAATAATGCATAAGGTGCTGTTATTGTCAACAAATATCTTGGTATGCATGAAATTATACCCATAATCCAACAACTGGTTCTGAATCCATAAAACTTGTCCACAACAAGCAGCTCCAGCCACATACTCTGCTTCAGTTGTAGTATTAGCCACCACTATTTGTTTCTTGCATTGCCAAGATATCAACCTGCTCCCAAGAAACTGACATCCACCAGTTGTGGATTTTATATCAAACTTATCACCTCCATAGTCACTGTCTGAATATGCAATCAGCTCCAATGGTGAATCCTTTGGGTACCACAAGCCAAGACTAGGATAACATCTTAGGTACCTAAAGATTCTCTTGACAGCATAAAGGTGACATTCTTTGGGAGTCACTTGATGGCGTGCACAAGCACACACAACAAACATGATGTCAGGTCTAGAGGCTGTGAGATACATCAATGATCCAATCATTGATCTATAGTGCCTGACATCCACATCTTTCCCATCTCCAATCTTTCCCCAAGGATGTTCTCTATCCATAGGAGTAGTAGCCCTCTTTTCATGTGGAGAAAAGCCAAACTTCTTCAGGATCTCTGCCACATACTTATCATGGGAGATGAAGATACCATCTTCTTTCTGCTGAACTTGTAACCCTAGAAAGAAGTTCATCTCCCCTATAGCACTCATCTTGAATTTGTCTGTCATAAGCTTGGAGAAATCCTCACTCATCTTTGGATCTGTGGATCCAAAGATGATATCATCAACATAGACCTGAACAAGTAGAACATCCTTACCCTTCTTCTTTGTAAACAGTGTCTGATCTATGGTGCCCCTTTTGAATCCATTGTCCACCAAATAAGTAGACAAAGTGCCATACCATGCTCTTGGGGCTTGATGAAGTCCATACATAGCCTTCTTGACTCTATACACCTTGTCTGGATTCTCTGGATCCTCAAAACCAGGAGGCTGCATCACATATACCTCCTCAACAATTGTTCCATAGAGGAAGGCACTCTTGACATGTAAAACCCGTATTTAAAATGATAATATTAAATACGTAGTTTTATTTTTATAAACTATATAAGTGTTATTTAACAGTCAGATATGAAAACGCGAGATTTCAGAAATAAAAGCGCGAGAATTATTGAGAGCGTATAAATAAGATACAAAAAAAAGAAAAGTAAAAAGGAGGTTTGGGCCGGTTTGTGTAAAGAAAGAAAAGGAAAAGGATTTTGGGCTTAAGCCCATAATAAAAAAAAATTAAAACGGGGGTTTACCCCTTTGTGAAGTCAGACGCGTAGATAAAAAAAAAGCAGATTAGGGTTGTTGTGGGTATGCCGCCGAATAGAACAACAACAAGCAAGAAATCAATTTTGATTCAACAACTGATCCGGTTTTCGTATTCATAATCAGTCCATAATCACAAAAGGTAATTTTCCTTTCTTTCGCTTTCACATAATCGAGCTTAGGTGTTTAATCGAAGGAAAAACGTATTCTTTGATTAAGAAAACATGTTTAGGAAGAAAAAGTCTTGGTGTGTTGTCTTCAGGCCAGCCGTGACCCATAAGGGGCGGCAGGGTGTTGTTCTCTGGCCCTGCCGTGAACAGCAACCCCAAACGGGGGAAATAATATACAAGGGTGTCGGGCTGTTTGGGTTTAATGTGACCGAGACCAGATCTTGGTGGTTTCAGCCTTGCCCAGCCGTGACCCACACAGGGGCGGCTCGGGCTGTGATCGACCCAACACTGCCAAACAAACCCAAACGGGCTGTTTAAGAAATAAGGGTGCGTTTGGTTACTTTAACAGTGGGAAAGATATAGTAAGCAGTGGGAAAAACATATAGAAAGCAGTGGGAAGTTTAGACATAAATATAGTAAGTTTTAAAACGAGATTAGTGACAGTTTTGTGACAGAATTTTCTGTCGCAGGACTGTTTATTGACAAGTTTTGATTTTCAGTTTTAGCTTACTGTCGCAGATTTAAATAGACAGATTTTATATACTTGGTTGATTTGTTTAGTGCGGCCGAGAAGGGGTATCTCGGTAGGCTCGGGACATAATTATAATAAATAAAAGGAAGATTTTTGTATTATACCTTTTTATTGGTTGTTTTATAAATGTTTTAAGTTGCATTTTAAATAAATTAATATAGATAGTTTTAATATTTTAAAAGGGTATAATTTTATAATATGAATTAAATTGTTTTAGAAACCTTTTAATTAAAAACCTTATGGGTTAACGAGTTAATTTTTTATAGTATGAAATAATGTCAGAACACGTTTGTATCATAATCGTTAGTAGATCGTTAATATATTATAAAGAATTATTATAAGTTCAGATTCATCAGTTAAAATACGTACAGATTTCCAGAAATAAAATAAATAAATGAGAAGCCGATAAGATCAGTAAATTTAATAAAGATCAAATAACTTATTCGCGTATATTATTATTGTAGCTTCTGCGAAGCCCGAGTAGAGTTCGTTCAGTCTTCTTTCAGTCAGTTACTGGACAAGAGGTACGGATTTTCCGTCCTTTCAGTAAGGACTTCCTTTCTATGCATGATTAGGATTCCCCATCTTCAGCCAAATGTTTTTCCCCAGTACATGTTTAAACTTATCAGTAATCATGATGTTAACTAAATAAATTGCCTGAGCATTATATACAAGCATGATTAGTTTATGTACTAGTTACGGAGGTACCGTAACCATGGCACTAGAGGCACCGGTGTCGTGACTCACATGCAGGAGAGTGATATCCTGCATCGTCCCACTCAGCTCAGCTTGGCCATTTTATCAGTATTATTAGTGGGGCGTATGGATGCATCCTAGGCTTATATGTGTTACAAGTTATCAGGGTGAATGTGGTGTGTGCTCTACATCCTTCACATTGGAGCTGATCCCTCCACCCAGCACAGTATTTAGAGGTCACCCCTCTACAGCATGACGAGGTCACCCCTCCAGTTATTCATGCAACGTTGTTACAGCACATGACCTATATAAGCTCTGGCAATTAAAATATAGTAAATGCATGTTTCAGTTTTAACAGATAACAGTTCAGCTTTATTTATTTATAAATCAGGCTTTACAAATTATGCACAGATTTCCGCTGCAACTTTACTTATCAGTCTTACAGCTTCAGTATTCTATCATCTGTTTCATTCAGTATATTCTTATCATGCATTATATCCGTTCATTAAGCGTTATGCTCAGCCGTAGTTCCTTTCATGTTCTAACGGCAGGTACACCAAGACGCTCTTAGGATTCTGAGAGCATGTGCATTTGGATGGGAGTTAGCTAGACTTCTTACTTCATGCACTTCTTACCTTATTCTGCTTATTTTGGACATTGTTTAGTCCTTTCCTGCAGTATTTTATTTTACATGTTTTGAGCTTATGTTTGGATTACCGATGTTTGATTCCGGTAACTCCTTTATGGTCAGTTGATGTTTTAGGACATTTACCTTATGCTTTGATGACACGCCATAAATACACGTAACGGTCCACTTATCCAAGTGGGGTGTTACATGACATCCATTTGATAGACAGTGAAGCCCATGAAGGATGCATAGGCTAGAAAGATCCTTATAGCTTCAATCCTTGCAACTGGTGCAAAGACCTCCTCATAGTCTATCCCCTCCTCTTGTGTATATCCCTGAGCCACTAATCTTGCCTTGTTTCTGACCACAATGCATCTTTCATCTCTCTTGTTTCTTAGAACCCATCTTGTCCCTATAGGTCTGACATATCTGGGACAATCAACCAGCTCCCAAACATCTTGAATTGCAAATTGGTGAAGCTCATCCTGCATTGCTTCCACCCAACTTGGTTCTTTAAGAGCATCAAATATCTTCTTGGGTTCCTGTTGTGACAGAAAACAGGCAAAAAACATGCTTGCACAAGAGGGGTATCAACCTTCTTGTGAATATTGGCAATAAATCCACCAAGACCTTGATGAGATCTTCTAGTCCGAACAGGAGTCATAATATGACCAATGATTTGAGAAGTAGGATGATTCTTCATAGTAGAAGTGAGAACTCCTCCTTCAAAAAGTCTGGTGTCTTCTATCTCATTATCCATGTTGCCAATATCTTCTTCTTCAGACTCTCTTTCATCAATATGAGGATGAACCTCTTCATATAAATTAGAAGGTTCACCCTATTCAAAAGTAGAAGAGAAAAGATGCGCAAAAGTGTTGTCAACGCCTGAACCTTGGTTGTCAGCGTTTGGGCTAACAACGCTTGAAATGTTGTTGTCAACGTTTGAGCCATCAACGTCTGAAGTTGTCCTGTCAGCGCTAGATTTGCCTTTGTCAGCGCCTGAAGGACCATGCATGTTGTTATCTGGTGGTACTTGGGGACCACCATTATCTTTTCCAGCAGCAAAAGCATCTGTCCATATGGTAATTGTGACATACTCTAGTATAGGAGATGACTTTTCTGCTTGTGATCCAACCTTTTCATTAACCTGTGTACCTGAAACATCAACAACTTGTTCTTCCACAACATTTGAAGTTACCTTCACAATGTCTGGATTAGTGACAGGCATATAATTTAAAGTCCTAGATAAAGGTTCCAAATCAAACAACCAATTTGGACCACTTTCAGGATCACTAGGTTTATTCTCTAAAAACCTAACATGTACTCTTTCAAGTATACGTTTTTCCTTTTTAAGATAAACCCTATAACCCTTGCTCTGCACTGAATACCCCATGAAATAGCCTTCATCACCTTTTGCACTAAATTTACCTAAGGCATCACTAGTATCAAGAACAACTACATGAAAACCAAAAGGTCTAAGAAAACCAATATTAGGTTTTCTTCCCCAAAGTAACTCATAAGGTGTTTTGTTCTCTATCTTGTTGACCAATGCTCTATTTTGAACATAGCAAGCTGTATTAACAGCCTCAGCCCAAAAGGCAATAGGGAAATGAGCATCAGCCAACATGATTATGGCTGCTTCAATTAGGGTTCTATTCTTTCTTTCTGCAACCCCATTTTGCTGTGGGGTTCTGGCAACACTAAACTGCCTAGTAATCCCTTTCCTGGCACAAAAATCATTTAACACTTTATTCCTAAATTCACCACCATTATCACTCCTAAGCATTTTAACTTCATTACCAGTCTTCTTCTCAATCTGAGTGATAAAGTCAATTAAAGTGTCAGCTGTATCACTCTTCATAGCTAAAAAGAAAGTCCAAGTAAACCTAGAAAAGTCATATGTGATGACAAAGCAGTATGATTTACCATTCAAACTTTCAATAGTGGTTGGACCAAATAGGTCCATATGAAGCAAGTGAAGAGGTCTAGCACTAGAGTGCACCTGTTTAGACTTGAATGAGACCTTGTGCTACTTGCCTTTAAGACATGCAACACAAGAGTGGTCATTGTGGAAAGCCTTTTCAGGCAAACCATCAACCAAACCAAGTCTCACAAGCCTGTTGATACTCTTAAAGTTTATGTGCCCTAGTCTCCTGTGCCATAGATTACTCTCATCTACTAAAGCTTTAGCATAAAAACATGATATATTATTATTCATCCTAATCCCATTTAGATTCACATTATATATGTCTTATGTCTAGGTGTTCTATAATCGATATATTTCTCATCAGGGATCTTATAATCCTTCTTAACACCAAGCATTCAGTATCAGTAAACAGAACTTTATTTTTGTTATCACAAACTTGTGATACACTAAAAAGATTGTAATCAAGTTCCTTTACCAAAAATATGTTTTCAAAACGCAAGTTCTTGGTGAGAAGTGTTCCTTTGCCTGTGATAGTACCATATCCGCCTCCAAAGTAAACCTTATCACCATCTTTAATGGGAGTGAAGTTAGTAAGATAATCTTCCTTCCCTGTCATGTGCCTTGAGCATCCACTGTCCCAATATCCATAATCATTGACCTGTTTTTGAATGCCCTGCACATAAAGAAAACAAGTTAGTTTTCTTTGGGAACCCAAGCCTTAGCAGACTTAGATTCATTTGGTTGTTCAATAAGAACAGACTTAGTTCTCATAACAACCCCTTGTTCATCCCTCTTTGGATGAAATACCCAGTTAACCCCAATAGGTTTTGTAATGACCTTTGAAATGTAATTAAATATGTTGCAGGTCATTGAAATCCCATTATCATTAGGGTTTTGATCTTTCTTAGGTCTCCATGTCAAGCTTGAAGAAGCTTTAGACCCCTTACCCTGTGGTTGCAAATATTTAGGTCTGGTCACGTTTCTGTCAGCGTTGGATTTGGTCTTGTCAATGCTGAAATTACCCTTGTCAGCGTTGAACCTAGGGTTTGCTATAGAAAACCATTGCCTGTTAGACCAAGTATTTGTCTTTTGAAATGGTATTTGTCCATGAGTGTTAGACCCTCTAGTGAAGAATGGGGCAGGTCTAACAACTTGTGGACTTTGCTGCACACAAGGTTTGGGTCTGACAACGTTTGACTTTCTAACAGCGTTGACCTTGGAAGCGTTGACACACTTATATGCTAAATGTGAAAAGCTACCACAAGTGTAACAGGCTTTTCTAGACACAACCCTAGGTCTAGAAGAGAAGAAGCCTGTTCCATCATTACTAACTTGGCTTTTAGGTGACCTAGTATTCCTATACATTTCTGCATACTTGACACTAGATTTTCTAACAGTGTTTGAGCCAAGGTCAACAGCCTTACCAGTGATTGGGTTTGTTACCTTAATAGGGGTTGACTCATTAGGACTTTCACACAACAAGCCTCCCTTAACGAATAAGGTAGGGTTGGCTTTCTTCCATTCATTCAAGTCAGTCATCTTCTGTTGATACTCTTCAACTGGGGTAATGACTCTTGGTGGAGGAATGAATTCCTCCTCTTGGAGTTCTGGTAAACCAGTCCAAGATAGGTCCTTTTGTTGGACACCATAGAAGTCACCAGCTGGTGGTGGAACCACAGAGTAGTCTTTTATCCCAATCCCAGTCATGTCCCTAGGATCCCTTTGTTTATTAACAAATTCTCCTAGGGTTTGTGTGGCCTTATCAAACCTTTGAATTTTAAGACCCACATTATCCTTATTCTTAATGGCCTCATCTAGCTTAGCCTGTAATTCACTATTAACCCTTTCCATGATGTTCCTAACATCATTACTAGCATCTAACTCATGTTTTAAGATATTTATTTTATCCTTTAAATCAAATTCCATTTTCTTGTATTCAGAAACTGTTTTCTCAGTTTGAGTGAGAGCTAATTGATAGTTAGACAGTTTGCATCTCTCAGTACTCACATCATCTAACAACCTTACCACCTCTTTGTTAAGTTTCTCAGTATTTAACCTACAAACCTTACTACAAAAAGCATCATCGTATACCTCATTATCTGATGAATAGGAGGAGTGTGCCATGAGAGCATATTGAACATGCTCTTCTTCTTCAATTTCAGCAACCAAAGCTTTATCTTCTTCCACATCCTTAGCCAAATAGCTCCAGTCCCATCCCAATACCATCAATTTCTTGCACTGCAACCATGGCCTTAGGATCCTGAGCCTTAACAATTTGGCTTGAGGGTTTGCTAGCATCAGATCTTCTTGGAGATCTGCATTCCCTCATGAAGTTCCCCATACGATGACAGTTGTAGCACTCAACTTTGGATTTATCAAATCCAGCAGTGTCCTTTGCATTAAAGGTCATCTTCTTCTTAAACCTTCTATTCCACCTGTTTGCTCTTATACTAGCAAGAGCCATGTTCCACTTAATGTCCATCTCTTCCGAGTGCTCATCACTTATCTGCTCAAGGTCCTCATATGTAATCACTGAACCATTGGGCAAAGAAGTAATATAAGCACATCCAAACCAGCAGGTTTAACTCTTGGTGAGTCACTTTTGTATGTGTCAGCGTCTGAGTATGAGGCGTTGACAGGACATGTTCCAACGTTGACACATGTTGATTGATGTAGTGCTTTTGCAACCCTTTAGGAAAAGAGAGGCAAAGTAGTGGTAAGCGTTAAGTGTCGGTTTAGGAAAACCGAGCACTAATGACCAAACAAGTTCGTTTCCCAAGGAGGCAAGTGCGTTGTGTGTTGAATTAATATTGATTTGTGATTATATGATTGAGAAAGAAATAGGATTAGAAGAAAAAAACGGTTACGAAAACGAATTAAACTACGACGAAAAAGGTGAACACGTAAAACCGTAAATAGTACAAAAATTAAAATTTTAACCTAAAAATTCCTAAAAACTACTAAAAATCCCCAATAATATTCCAAGAGTTTACAAAAAATCCAAACTTGCTAAAACCTTTTAATTATTTAGATAATGACTTTTTAATGCTAATTAAAGCCCTAAAAATCACTTTTAATCATTAAAAAGCCTTAAGCAAGATCTTATAGTTTGTAAACCTCAAAAATATCCTAATTAAGCTAAAAACTATTTTTAAAAATTTTAAAACCAAATTAAACTATTTTTAAACACTTAAAAACTAATAAAATCAATTAAATCTTAAATTAATTCTAGAAATTAATTGAAAAGTCCTAAAAATATTTGGAAAGTGACAAAACTCCTAATTAAATGTCCTTAACCTAGGAAAAATATAAAAACTAAAAAAAATAAAACTTCAATTTTTAATAATAAAATAATAATAAAAAATTCAAAAAAATTCAAAGTATATAAAAAAAATCTAAAAAATTACCAAAAATCTAGAATATTGTAACTAAGACAAAAATGCAATTAAAATTTTCTGAAACCTATTTAATAATTTTATATTAAATTTTAAAGTTAGCTAAAAACCCTAAAATCCAATAAAATCAAAAATAAACTAAATTGAAAACTTAAATAGCTGAAAACCTCTAAATTATGATTAAAAACCTAAAAACTATTTTTTCAGATTTTTAATTTACCTTTTTCTATTTTTAATGACTTTTTAAAATTAAAACTTAAAATAATCCTAGAAAATTAATTAATAATGGGAAAATTAAACTTTTTGGACTGAAAAGTCAAAAACCCTTATAAAATCCTAGGAAAAATGAAAACCTGCTAAATAGCTTATCCAATAAGCCCACAAAAGCTGATTAGGCTACGGCTTTTATTATAAAAGCCAAAACAAAACGTGCTTAAGTAACTTTTGAAATGAGTCTATAACGTAAAAAACCATCCGGATCACTGGTAAACACGTTACTCCTCCGAAAGGGAGGTCGCGTGTTCGAGCCCAGGCCAGGTGAGTTTTTTATTTTTTTTTTCTTTTTTTTTCTTTTAAAACTTAAATCTGTGACCTATATAGTCTCAAAAACAGAAACACAATCTAAACTCAACCAAGATTAAAGCAAACTGAAACCAAAACGTGCCCAGTTGGAATTTTTAAGAACACAAGCAAATTTATTTCTTCACTTGTGAAAAGTGATGTCAAGAGGACTTGACTTGCTGATTTGTGGTGTTTTTGTTGGACAAATGGCACCCTTGTACTCTGTTGAGTACAAGCAGTCAAAGAACTCACAAAAATAAGCAAGTAAATTCACAAAATCCACACAAAATGCACACAAAGGTCACTGGTCAAACTATGCAGGTCTGATGGCTATTGACTGGTGCAATAGGCACAAAAAAATGACTTTCCAACATTCAAATCTTGCAATCAAGTCTACCAATTAGCTTAAAACCCAATTACAAACCTGCTTGGACCTAAAATCTAGCAGCTTAATGAATTTAAGGCACAAATAAACACAATGACAGGCAGAAATATGACTTAAGGTGTTTGACTGTTTTTACCAAGCAAATAGCATACAAACTTGTTTTAGATACCACTAGAATGAAACCTATATGAGCACATACCCTAATAAAAACCTAGGAAGTGTATTAGACAGGTTTAAACACACAAACTTGTCACAAAATATCAACTAAACCCGTATCCAAACACCCCTTTAAAAACTGGAAACACAATTTTTTCAAACCAAAACAATTCCAAATCCTACCAAACTGATTTTTGAGACTTCTAACATGTATATAACACCAAGTAACCTCAAATCACACCACATAAACAGCTATGCATGCAGATTTCACATAACTCATGCAAATCTCACAATTTCACCAATTTATGAAAACTGAAAATGGAAAAGAATTTTACCTTGAGGGACTTACATCCAAGTCCCTCAGTGACTGTATGTCACCTCCTTATAGGCCCGGGCCTATGCAGAAACTTTGAACAACAATCTTTCAAACCCGCTAAGAGAAAATGAAAACAAGCACAAAATATCCACCAAAATCTGATTTTTCTTGAAACTTTTTTAAACCTTCTCACAAAACTTACTTACACTTCCTTTGAAAACACTTTCAAAATCCAGATAACAACCTTGGAACCCAAATATTAAACAAGATTTTAACCAAACCACATCAAAATTTCAGAAACTTTGAAAACCAAACTGAATTTTAAAAAAACTTGATAAATAAACAAACTTGGAACTTAAACACAATCAAACAATGTAAAATAAAGCTGGCTCTTTCTTCTCATCAACAATCTTTAACCTTTTTTCATTCATAAAAAACAGGACTTACAAAGTTGTGAAAAAGGAGAAAAAAGAACAAGGGTCATGCACAATACGCATACTCCTCATATAGACCTAGATAGAACATTCTAGTTACTCTTGAATAAAAAATACAAGCTAAAACCCTAATGGTTTGAAAATCCCAAAATGCCCTTGTGTTCTTGACTGATTTCTTGGTCAATATGCTCCTCATGTGATCTTTGGAGTCATGTGAAGATGCTAGCTGTTTTGAAGTGATCTAAACCCTTCAACAAACCTTTGGGGCCAAGGATATGATCTCCATCGTTCATTTTGTCCCCTCCTAGGGTTTTGTGGAAAGTGATGGGCAGGGGAAGGACGGTGTGAGGTCACAGCCCATGTGAGGGTGTTTTGTGATGTGGGTTATGATGACAATTAGCTTAATCAACCATCTGGAAAAGTTGGACCAAAAACCCCTTGTTATGAAGTGGATTAATGCTGGGAAAATTAGGGTTCAAGGGTGGATTAGTGGTGAGTTTAATCTGAAAAAAGGATTAAGTATTTAAAATGTGTGTTTGCCACCAAAACTCAAACCGGGTTTAAGTTAATTAAATAAAAGGGTGAGTGGATTTGTGACGTGGAGGGGGGGAGGTGTCTGATTAGTGGAGGGTTTAAGGTAGGTGACGTGGAGAGTTGTGAGTGGTGGGGATAACTTAGGTTGTCTGGGCAGTAATGGCCCCTCACTTTTCTTCATTCTTTCATCTAGTATAAAACACCAAATAAGTCCATTCCTTTGAAAAACATCTTTGGCAAGTTGGCAGTTTTGGCACAACAAGTTTTTAAACTTGTTTTAAGGACTAAAAGTGCAATTTCTTCATATTTGAAGGGCTGATTTTGTCATGTCTTCATAATTTAAGGCTTTGACTTGTTTGTTGACTTCTTGGAGGACCATTCTTGACAATTTAGTTTTGTTGAGGGACTAAATTTGCCAATTCTTCAAAGTTAAGGGTCCTTTTTGTAATTTTGACAAACTTTAGGGACCAAACTTGTAATTATGAAGATACAAGGGTATAAAGTGTCAATTCTTTAAACTTGGAAGACCAATCTTCATAATTCTTCAAATCTTCAAGGGTTGACTTTGGAAAATTCTTCATTAGGGCTTGGTTCATCGTGCGGCTTCGTTTCCCGTGTTCGTTTTTGCATGATTCTTGTGATCTTTTGTCATTTTCTCAATATCCGCACCTAAAATACACAAGCAACAAACACAAGCATATATTTGGGTATTTTGATGATATTTAATGCATTTTAAGCCCAATTTGGACGATGAGACTATGTATAAAAGCAGTCTCATCACTCCCCCATACTAAACCATTGCCGTGCCCTCACGCAATCCTAGAATAAAGTATCGTAGCATCTCCAAAATTCAATTTTATTCAATTTATTGAAATGATAAACTAGCTACACTACTACTATTACTACTACTTGTGTTATAGACATAATGTATGATTTTCATCGCAAAATGGGACGTTTAGGTTCATAGAATAAGAACACGTGAATGCTTCGTTAGAAATAATTTCGTCGTCCTCGATTTTCACCCTAGTTCCATGCTAAGCGTGCAACGAGATCATTGTCATTATAAGTTAGTAATGCTAACACTACTCATATGCCCTAATCACGTACTTATCCTCCCATTATTCCTAAGTTGTATCTCTTATATTTTATTTTGTCTTGAATGTTTCACGAGGATACATTGTTTGACTTATGCGATAATAGAGATTTAGGTCTAGAAATAGAGTCCTAACGGTGTAACTAAGACCATCAAATCAATAACCCCTCCTAATAGACAACGATGTTAAAAAATTAAGTTGACAAGAAGAAACGATAAACACGGTTTTATAACGGTTTTGAACATGAGACTTATTACCAAGAATTTTATATGCCCCCTAACGGAAGGGCCTTATTATCTTTGGTTTCCCTCCATCTTTTATTCAACTTCGCCATGAAGCTTTTTTTATGACTTCGGTCTTGCCTTGCCTTTTATTATCCGCCTCATCGGTGGTTTTATTAGCCAAAGACGTATATCCTCACGCTAAAGCGAATTTTGGATCTTTAAAGCTTCGAAGATTAAGGCTTGATTCACTTTCAATTTTTGCATAGATTTTTCGGCCTTGTGGGGCTTCAAATTGTTTGCTAGATTTAGGTGAGCACTTGAAATCTTATTATTGGGTGAAGCTTTCGATTATTAGGGTGCCAATACTTCAAAACTGTGACGCTGGCGATACCTTAATGTCTTCCCAATTTAATTACACGGAAGCTACTAGAAAAGACTAGAAACCCAACAATCCTAACTAAACCGCTAAGTCAATATTTATTAAGCAAAAAATATTTACATGCGAAGGGAGAATAAGCAAACAACGAGAACACATGAGTTTTTGAAAGAATACGAGGACTCTACGTTTAGCATAGTAACTTATAATTAACTCTATCATTTCTCGTCCTCATTTAAGAGACTTAGCCTAATGTGTAGTTAAAGAATCAAAGCTAAGTGCTCAACACGCACGGTCGAGTCAAAAATTAATCTTATTCTCGCCATCGGAGAACCTACATTCGTGTCTTCAAACACTTATAAAACATGAGAAAAATTTTAAAATTTGGCCATTTTAGCCTTATTTTATTTTGCAACAAAAACGATAAACAAAAAGATAAACTTTGGAAAGCGTGAAGGTTTGGCAAGGCAAGTATCTATTCACCCCCCATACTAAAGTTAAACATTGTCCTCAATGTTTTGAGTCTAGGGGTGCAAACACCCCCATACTAGAGACATAGTCGAATGCTTAATCTAGCATGGAAAGGGTGTAACCGTTAAATTAATAGCCGTTTATGAAGTGTGCTATAAACCTAAGGTTAGAACAATCAAGGATATATCATGGATATTGAGAAATGTCTCCAAAGCAAATGATCGAGTGCTCCCATAAACGAACACGAGAGGCTCCAATCGTGAAGATCATGATCTAAAAACCACAATTCACAAACAACCACGGAACAAAGGTTGGAAGGGCACAAATCCCCACACGTAAGCTACATTAGAAAGCGATAATATGTACATAGGATAAGCATGGGACTCCCCCACGAGGCACCTCGTTTTTGATTACCGAGTCATGAGTTCGACTCGATCCCCTCAATACTAATTATCATTGGGGAAAGTGACTTGGTCGAGGTAGTTCAAGGATGGAACTTCCCCGCCAAAGTAGTGCTTCAACCTATGTCCATTCACCTTGAAGTTAGGACCATCATCTTGAGCTAGCTCGATGGTCCCATACGGAAACACTTGAGTCACAGTGAATGGACCGGACCAACGGGATTTCAACTTACCGGAAAAGATTTTTAATCTTGAATTAAAAAGCAAAACTTGATCCCCAATGTTAAAAACCCGGGTTTTAATTTTAGAATCATGCAACTTTTTAGTTTTCTCTTTATAAATCAATGAATTTTCATAAGCAATGTCCCTCAATTCATCTAATTCATTCAATTGCATTTTCCGGTGTTTTCCCGCGGTCTCCATATCATCATTACAATGCTTTAGGGCCCAATAAGCCTTGTGTTCTAACTCGATAGGCAAATGACAATTCTTTCCATACACAAGCTTATAGGGAGTGCACCCAATGGGCGTCTTATGAGCGGTCCTAAAGGCCCATAAAGCATCGTCTAACTTATCCGACCAAGTTTGTCGGTTTTCCCCAATGGATCTCTCTAAGATCCTCTTCAAAGCTCGGTTTGAAACCTCAACTTGCCCACTTGTTTGTGGGTGATAAGCCGTAGAAAGACGGTGTGTAACCCCATATTTCCTTAGAACCCTTTCAAATTGGTCGTTACAAAAACGGGTTCCACGATCGCTTATGATAGCACGAGGGGTTCCAAACCGAGAAAACAATTGCTTCAAAAACTTGACTACCACACGAGCATCATTGGTGGGCAAAGCCTTAGCTTCCACCCACTTAGAAAGGTAGTCAACCGCAACAAGGATGTACTTATTACCACGAGATGATGGGAACGGCCCCATAAAGTCTATACCCCAAACGTCAAAGATCTCACATACTTGGATGTATTTTGTGGCATTTCATCTTTTTGTGAGGCTTTTCCTTGTCGTTGGCATGCATCACACGACTTCACAAGATCTTGTGCATCTCGGTAAATAGTAGGCCAAAAGAAGCCGGCATCAAACACCTTTTTAGCCGTGAGATTAGCACCGTGGTGACCACCCGTGGGTCCCTCATGGCAAGCTCTAAGGATGTTAGAAGCTTCGGTGCCAAATACACAACGTCGGATGATTTGATCCGCACAAGTTCGAAACAAGTAAGGGTCGTTCCAAAAGTAGAACTTGACGTCACGAAAGAATTTTCGTTTTTCTTGAGTCGTCATACCCTTAACGATGAAGTTACCCGCATGGTAATTTGCAAAATCCGCAAACCATGGGGTAGAGGAATCAAGCTTAGAATTCACTACACCAAGTGTCTCGAGCGGAAATGTTTCGGTGATTTCCTTGGGCTCGTAAACACTTTGGTGAGGATCTTCCAAACGAGAAAGATGATCGGCCGCTAGATTCTCGGCTCCTTTTTTGTCAACGATGGTGTGATCAAATTCTTGAAGGAGGAGAATCCAAAGAAGTAATCTCGGCTTAGCATCTTGCTTTGCCATGAGATACTTAATAGCCGAATGGTCCGTATACACTATGCATTTCGTCAAGACGAGATAAGGTCGGAATTTCTCAAATGCATACACCACGGCAAAGAACTCCTTTTCCGTTGTAGTGTATTTAAGTTGAGCCTCGGTCATCGTCTTGCTAGCATAGTGAATAGGCAAGAAGTGCTTATCATGACGTTGCCCCAAAACGGCCCCAATAGCGTAATCACTAGCATCACACATTAGTTCAAATGGGAGGTTCCAATTGGGAGCAACAAGAATGGGAGCTTCGGTAAGTTTCCTCTTAAGGATCTCAAAGGCTCGTACACAATCTTCGTCAAAGACAAAACGTGCCTCTTTTTCAAGAAGATGTGTAATGGGTCGAGAAATCTTTGAAAAATCCTTGATGAATCGACGATAAAAGCCCGCGTGGCCTAGGAAACTCCTAACTCCCTTGACGGTTTTGGGATGAGGTAATTTGGCGATGACGTCTACCTTAGCTTGATCTACCTGAATCCCCGCTTTCGAGACCTCGTGCCCTAAGACGATTCCACTCTTAACCATAAAATGACATTTTTCCCAATTGAGCACAAGGTTGGTTTCCTCACAACGTTTTAACATTCTCTCTAGGTTCGACAAACACGAAGTGAAAGAATCACCAAACACAGAAAAGTCATCCATGAAGACTTCCATCGTCTTCTCAATCATATCATGAAAAATATCCATCATGCATCGTTGAAAAGTTCCCGGTGCATTACAAAGTCCGAATGGCATTCTACGATAGGCAAACGTTCCATATGGACACGTAAACGTAGTTTTTTCTTAATCACGAGGATCGATGGGAATTTGGAAGTAACCGGAAAAACCATCTAGAAAGCAATAGAAATCATTTCCCGCAAGACGCTCCAACATTTGGTCCATGAAGGGCAAGGGAAAATGGTCTTTTCGAGTGGCTTCATTCAACTTTCGATAGTCAATGCACAGTCTCCATCCGGTCACGAGTCTAGTGGGAATCAACTCGTTGGTATCGTTTGGCACAACGGTCATCCCTCCCTTTTTAGGGACACAATGAATAGGACTCACCCAAGGGCTATCGGAAATAGGGTAAATCATTCCCGCGTCAAGGAGTTTAAGGACCTCCTTTTTGATGACGTCGTGAATTTTGGGGTTCACCCTCCTTTGACTTTGGATTGTGGGCTTGAAATCCTCCTCCATTAAGATTTTGTGGGTACAAAACTTGGGATCGATTCCCTTAATGTCAGATAACTTCCACGCAATCGCCCCTTTGTGATCCTTTAGTACATCGACAAGTGCGGTTTTTTCATCATTCGAAAGATCCTTTGCAATAATAACCGACAACTTGTCGTCCTCCTCCGAATAGACATATTCGAGGTGAGGAGGTAAATCTTTCAACTCGAGGATAGGTGGTTCCTCAAGTGAAGATTTGGGCTCGATACTCATAACCTCCTCGGGTGGAGGAAATGGGAAATCGTTGAGAAAATCCTTGATAATCGAGAAGTCCTCATCGTTGTCGAGGTCTTCGTCACAAGTACGTGGAACATTGCATTCTTCCAACGTAAAACCACCACCTTCAAAAGGAGTGAAGGTTGGTGTCGAATTATCAAGAATTGGATCTAACATAGTGGGATTGCCACTAGTTTCTTCATCACCAAACCCTAGAACTTCTTGTGAAAATTCCTCGCAAACCACGTCGATCATATCCACGAGGTTTATGGTAGCAACGGAATAAACATGAGAAAGTTTAGAATTTTGAGTTGCGTTTATAACAAGTTCCTCGTCATTGAAACGTAAGGTGATCTTTCTAGCATGCACATCAATTAAAGCCATAGACGTATCTAAAAACGAACGACCTAAAATAAGAGGAACTTGAGGATCCGTGGGGATATCAACGACTATAAAGTCTACGGGATAGTAGAACTTCCCCACTTTCACAAAAACGTCTTCCGCCAAACCACATGCGAGAATCGTGGAATGGTCGACCAACTCAATAGACATTCGTGAAGGAGTAAGTTTAGGAAGATTGAGCGACTTGAAGATTGCAAGTGGCATCAAATTAATGCTAGCACCAAGATCGGCCAAGGCATAGCATTCTTCCATATCTTGAATTGCACAAGGGATCAAAAATTTACCAGGATCACCGACTCTTTGAGGTATGCGATTAAGATAAACCGACGAACAACTAGACATTTGGTGCAATTTCTCCTTGTTGTTCAAAATACTCATAAAGTTAGCGGCAAATCGAGGCATCATGACCAAAGCATCGGCGAAACTCACATTAAGGTGCAACTCACGAAACATTTTCATAAAAAGCTCAAATTGGTAGTTGTCGCGCTCTTGTCGTTTCTCCTTCCTAAGTCTCGATGGGTAAGGCAAGGGTGGTGTGGGTTGGGGCATAGGCATAGCCTTTGGAATCTCGGGTTCCAATGTTGGTAAAGGGTCGACCGTAGGTGTGGCATGAGCGGTACTTTGTGGACTTGAAATATGCTCCTTTTCGACCACCACCTCGGGTTCTTCCTCAATTTCCTCCACCGTTGGAGTAATTGGTTGAGGAGTCGGTTCTTTAAGTGTCTTACCACTTCGTGTGGTAATCACTTTCATCTCTCCCTTCGGGTTTGAAACGGTGTTACTAGGTAGACCACTCGAAGTAGAGGCTTTGTTTCCCATGACGGCTTCTAAAATGGCATTAAGCTTAGCATCTTGACTATTAAACTTCAAATCTTGACTAGCGGCTTTTTGGTCAATTCTTTGTTCAAGCCTAGCATGACTTTGTTCAATCTTATTGTTTTGACCTCTAATTTGATTTGCAAAATCATTTTTCAACTCATTTCTCATGTTAAGATTTTCTTTCACAAAGTTAGCCAACTCCTTAGTGTTTTTAGCCGTGTCCCTAGCTTGACTAGCCAATTGTTCTTGTATGTTTTCCAAAATCTTATCATTTGCCGTGGCGTAATTCAAAAAGTCCATTGGAAGTTCTTTTGTGTAAACATTTTGAAGACCTTGACTTGTGTTTTGAAAATTACGGTTTTGATTTTGATTTTGCAATTGGCTACTAGTTCCTTGATTCCCATAGTTGTTATTACCCTTGAAATTGTTCCTTTGATTGCTTTGGTAACCAACTTGATTGTTTCGATAATTGTTAGCATTTTCATTTGGTGGAAAACCCAGTGGAGTCAATTGATTAGTGCGAGGAACTTGACCGTTTTGGTTATAAGTTCCCGCGGCCGCGAAGGCACTCGAAGTGTTACCACCGTTGGTAATACACTCGGAATAATCGTGAGCTCCACCACAATACATACAAGAAACCTCAATCGCTTTAATCGTAGCGGGAGCGGGTTGTTCACCAACTTTAAACTCAATTAACAATCCTTTCAACTTATCAAAAATTTTGTTCTCCAAATTAGCCTCGATTTGGCAAGCATCAATGGTATGTGACAATGAAGGCGAAGACGAAGTCTTACGAACACTAGACGTGCTACGAGGACTATAGACCTTAGGCCTATTCTCAATGATTAACAATGCTTCCTCGACCGTCTTACACAAAAAATTACCACCCGCGGCGGCATTAAGATAATCACTCTCATGATCGTTCAAGCCATTGTAAAATGTGTCAATTTGATGCAAGTCGGAAAAACCATGATGAGGACATTCGTGCAACATTTCCTTAAACCTATTCCAAGCCGTAGAAAAACTCTCATTATACTCTTGCGAAAACTTTGAAATCTCGTTTTTCAAGTGCGTAGTCTTAGAGGGCGGAAAATATTGGTTCACGAATTTTGAAACGAGATCCTTCCACGTCAATATAGAATTGGGTGGCTCTTTCTCTAACCAAATTTTTGCGGGCCCCGCTAAGGAATACGGAAAAAGCATTATCTTAATCGAGTCGTTTGAGACGTCCTTAAACTTGCAAGTGGCGGTGAGACGATTAAATTGGCGAATGTGGTTATGAGGGTTGTCCTTTTCGTCACCTCGAAACTTGTTGTTTTGAATCATGGACAACAAACCCGTCTTAACCTCAAAATTCTCCGCAAGGATAGCGGGAATCACAATCGCTTCTCCATAACCCTCGGTGGGTGCTTGAAGCAACTCCATCATAGTTCGATTAGCCATGGGTGCTTCTTTCACTATAATGGGTTCGTCAATAGGAGACTCCTCACTAGTAGGAGTGATTGATTTGTTTCTTCGTTTACGAGCACGTCTTGCTTTAGAGCGAGTTTGCATAAACGTCACGTACAACGAGAAGGCGAGCAAAGAAGATTCTTTTTGGTGTTTTTACTTTTTCAATTTTTGTGGTTTTGGATTGTTTTTACTTTTTGGATTTTTGGAATGTATTAAGTAGACCAAAATCTACAAATCTCCTCCTTAATCAAATCTCTCGATTAAAGAAGCCTCAAGGAATGAAAACGATCACGTGAAGTGAACGCCTTCGATGACTTTAGAACGATGGTGGAACACCAAATCGTTCAAGAGGGTTTAATCAAATGAAACCAAGAAAATATATATGATACTTAGTAATACTTTGGGCGGCAAAACCCTCGATTAGCTTTCAAAATCAAAATACGCACAAGCAAGCGGAGGAAACGAGGCGGCGCGAAGCACTTAAGAGCCTTTTTCTTTTAGGTCGTGAAATACAACCGCCTTATACCCACCTTATAGTTTGTATTTCTCAAAATCGAGCTTCACGAAAGTATTTATCTATTTTTGCCTTTTTCTTTGGTTTGAGATTCGAATACAATGATTGGGTAATGACCTCCCAAGTCAAGGTTGTGATTTCTCACGTATTTGGAGTACTTGTAAATTTATTATTCTACGTATACAATATAGTAATAGTAATCACAAAAAACGAAAAACCGATAATACGTATTAGTAGAGTGCTACTAATACAAATACTATTATGGCTAATATAAAAAACAACAATGGTTCAATCAAAACACAACACGCCTCCCCGGCAGCGGCGCCAAAATTGATGTAGTGCTTTTGCAACCCTTTAGGAAAAGAGAGGCAAAGTAGTGGTAAGCGTTAAGTGTCGGTTTAGGAAAACCGAGCACTAATGACCAAACAAGTTCGTTTCCCAAGGAGGCAAGTGCGTTGTGTGTTGAATTGATATTGATTTGTGATTATATGATTGAGAAAGAAATAAGATTAGAAGAAAAAGACGGTTACGAAAACGAATTAAACTACGACGAAAAAGGCGAACACGTAAAACCGTAAATAGTACAAAAATTAAAATTTTAACCTAAAAATTCCTAAAAATTACTAAAAATCCCCAATAATATTACAAGAGTTTACAAAAAATCCAAACTTGCTAAAACCTTTTAATTAATTAGATAATGACTTTTTAATGCTAATTAAAGCCCTAAAAATCACTTTTAGTTATTAAAAAGCCTTAAACAAGATCTTATAGTTTGTAAACCTCAAAAATATCCTAATTAAGCTAAAAACTATTTTTAAAAATTTTAAAACCAAATTAAACTATTTTTAAACACTTAAAAACTAATAAAATCAATTAAATCTTAAATTAATTCTAGAAATTAATTGAAAAGTCCTAAAAATATTTGGAAAGTGAAAAAACTCCTAATTGAATGTCCTTAACCTAGGAAAAATGTAAAAACTAAAAAAAATAAAACTTCAATCTTTAATAATAAAATAATAATAAAAAATTCAAAAAAATTCGAAGTTTATAAAAAAATCTAAAGAATACCAAAAATCTAGAATATTGTAACTAAGACAAAAATGCAATTAAAATTTTCTGAAACCTATTTAATAATTTAATATTAAATTTTAAAGTTAGCTAAAAACCCTAAAATCCAATAAAATCAAAAATAAACTAAATTGAAAACTTAAATAGCTGAAAACCTCAAAAATATGATTAAAAACCTAAAAACTATTTTTTCAGATTTTTAATTTACCTTTTTCTATTTTTAATGACTTTTTAAAATTAAAACTTAAAATAATCCTAGAAAATTAATTGATAATGGGAAAAATAAACTTTTTGGACTGAAAAGTCAAAAACCCTTATAAAATCCTAGGAAAAATGAAAACCTGCTAAATAGCTTATCCAATAAGCCCACAAAAGCTGATTAAGCTACGGCTTTTATTATAAAAGCCAAAACAAAACGTGCTTAAGTAACTTTTGAAATGAGTCTATAACGTAAAAAACCATCCGGATCACTGGTAAACACGTTACTCCTCCGAAAGGGAGGTCGCGTGTTCGAGCCCAGGCCAGGTGAGTTTTTTATTTTTTTTTTCTTTTTTTTTTCTTTTAAAACTTAAATCTGTGACCTATATAGTCTCAAAAACACAAACACAATCCAATTTCAACCAAGATTAAAGCAAACTGAAACCAAAACGTGCCCAGTTGGACTTTTTAAGAACACAAGCAAAGTTATTTCTCCACTTGTGAAAAGTGATGTCAAGAGGACTTGACTTGCTGATTTGCGGTGTTTTTGTTGGACAAATGGCACCCTTGTACTCTGTTGAGTACAAGGAGTCAAAGAACTCACAAAAATAAGCAAGTAAATTCACAAAATCCACACAAAATGCACACAAAGGTCACTGGTCAAACTATGCAAGTCTGATGGCTATTGACTGGTGCAATAGGCACAAAAAAATGACTTTCCAACCTTCAAATCTTGCAATCAAGTCTACCAATTAGCTTAAAACCCAATTACAAACATGCTTGGACCTTAAATCTAGCAGCTTAATGAATTTAAGGCACAAATAAACACAATAACAGGCAGAAATATGACTTAAGGTGTTTGACTGTTTTTACCAAGCAAATAGCATACAAACTTGTTTTAGATACCACTAGAATGAAACCTATATGAGCACATACCCTAATAAAAACCTAGGAAGTGTATTAGACAGGTTTAAACACACAAACTTGTCACAAAATTTCAACTAAACCCGTATCCAAACACCCCTTTAAAAACTGGAAACATAATTTTTTCAAACCAAAACAATTCCAAATCCTACCAAACTGATTTTTGAGACTTCAAACATGTATATAACACCAAGTAACCTTAAATCACACCACATAAACAGCTATGCATGCAGATTTCACATAACTCATGCAAATCTCACAATTTCACCAATTTATGAAAACTGAAAATGGAAAAGAATTTTACCTTGAGGGACTTACATCCAAGTCCCTCAGTGACTGTATGTCACCTCCTTATAGGCCCGGGCCTATGCTGAAACTTTGAACAACAATCTTTCAAACCTGCTAAGAGAAAATGAAAACAAGCACAAAATATCCACCAAAATCTGACTTTTCTTGAAACTTTTTTAAACCTTCTCACAAAACTTACTTACACTTCCTTTGAAAACACTTTCAAAATCCAGATAACAACCTTGGAACCCAAATCTTAAACAAGATTTTAACCAAACCACATCAAAATTTCAGAAACTTTGAAAACCAAACTGAATTTTAAAAAAACTTGAAAAATAAACAAACTTGGAACTTAAACACAATCAAACAATGTAAAATAAAGCTGGCTCTTTCTTCTCATCAACAACCTTTAACCTTTTTTCATTCATAAAAAACAGGACTTACAAAGTTGTGAAAAAGGAGAAAAAAGAACAAGGGTCATGCACAATACGCATACTCATATAGACCTAGATAGAACATTCTAGTTACTCTTGAATAAAAAATACAAGCTAAAACCCTAATGGTTTGAAAATCCCAAAATGCCCTTGTGTTCTTGACTGATTTCTTGGTCAATATGCTCCTCATGTGATCTTTGGAGTCATGTGAAGATGCTAGCTGTTTTGAAGTGATCTAAACCCTTCAACAAACCTTTGGGGCCAAGGATATGATCTCCATCGTTCATTTTGTCCCCTCCTAGGGTTTTGTGGAAAGTGATGGGCAGGGGAAGGACGGTGTGAGGTCCACAGCCCATGTGAGGGTGTTTTGTGATGTGGGTTATGATGACAATTAGCTTAATCAACCATCTGGAAAAGTTGGACCAAAATCCCCTTGTTATGAAGTGGATTAATGCTGGGAAAATTAGGGTTCAAGGGTGGATTAGTGGTGAGTTTAATCTGAAAAAAGGATTAAGTATTTAAAATGTGTGTTTGCCACCAAAACTCAAACCGGGTTTAAGTTAATTAAATAAAAGGGTGAGTGGATTTGTGACGTGGAGGGGGGGGAGGTGTCTGATTGGTGGAGGGTTTAAGGTAGGTGACCTGGAGAGTTGTGAGTGGTGGGGATAACTTAGGTTGTCTGGGCAGTAATGGCCCCTCACTTTTCTTCATTCTTTCATCTAGTATAAAACAGCAAATAAGTCCATTCCTTTGAAAAACATCTTTGGCAAGTTGGCAGTTTTGGCACAACAAGTTTTTAAACTTGTTTTAAGGACTAAAAGTGCAATTTCTTCATATTTGAAGGGCTGATTTTGGCATGTCTTCATACTTTAAGGCTTTGACTTGTTTGTTGACTTCTTGGAGGACCATTCTTGACAATTTAGTTTTATTGAGGGACTAAATTTGCCAATTCTTCAAAGTTAAGGGTCCTTTTTGTAATTTTGACAAACTTTAGGGACCAAACTTGTAATTATGAATATAAAAGGGTATAAAGTGTCAATTCTTCAAACTTGGAGGACCAATCTTCATAATTCTTCAAATCTTCAAGGGTTGACTTTGGAAAATTCTTCATTAGGGCTTGGTTCATCGTGCGGCTTCGTTTCCCGTGTTCGTTTTTGCATGATTCTTGTGATCTTTTGTCATTTTCTCAATATCCGCACCTAAAATACACAAGCAACAAACACAAGCATATATTTGGGTATTTTGATGATATTTAATGCATTTTAAGCCCAATTTGGACGATGAGACTATGTATAAAAGCAGTCTCATCATTGATCCAGTGACTGGATGCATGTAAGAGTCCTTCTGATCAAATTGGCCTTCACTATGTGAGAAGAAGGCCATGTTACTATTAGTAGACTTACTTTCATGCTCCAAAAGAGTTTCATTCTCCAACAGCCTTAGTTTGTTGTAGATATCATCAAAAGTAGAACTTTTGTGAGTGTTGTTGGCAAGTATAGATCTTGCCTCAATCTTCCAAGCATCACCAAGACTTTTAAGAAAAGTGGCATTAATGTCAACATCACCAAGTTGTGTCCCCATGAAGGACAACTTGCTTGTAATGTCAAGCAGTCTGCTTCTCACACTGCTAAGCTTCTCATTGGGTTGAGCCTTGAAAATAACATAATCATGCATGAGTTGCTTCTTCTTTTCTTCCCTAGTATCTTCATTGCCACCATATGCAACTTCAAGAGCTACCCAAAGGTCTTTATCATAATCATAACCTCTGTATTTATGTTGGTTCTCTTGTCCCAAAGAGAGTTTCAAAATATTTAGGGTTTTCATATCAACCCTTCTCTTTGCTATGTCTTCAGCAGACACAACTCTACCATCACCAGGTTTTTCTTTCTTATCTGCTTTTGGACATCCATCAACAGCAGTTCTTGTAGCAATGGCAGCAGCAACCTTTTTAGCTCTATTGTATGTGTTTCCATACTCAATGATCTCCCAGAGAGTGTAGTCATAGATCCCTAGATATTGCTCAAAGTTGAATTTCCACAATTCAAAGTTGGTTGCATCAAGCATGGGAATCTTGATGTTTGGCAAAGGTGAGGGGGAAGAGGTTATTTCTGGATTTGACATGATGTTGTTAGGGTTTTGAGAAAATTAGGGTTTTGGTGATTTTAGGGTTCTTGTGTTCTTTAAGATCAAAAGTTCCTCAACAAGCTCTGATACCACTTGTTGATTCCAAACTTAGATCGATTTAGCTTTATGTATACGAGATTAGATCAAGTAATACACTTAGAGAAACCTTTGTATATGTATATGACAATCTAAGTGTTATGCGGAATAAACACTTAAACAAGAACACACAAGATGTAGACAAACTTTCACTTTGATTAACGATATCAAACTTGCTTACAATGAAAGTGTTTTAACGTATGAAAACTTATATTGAACATTAACCTAAAGGTCTTCTTTTATAGACATAAGAAGCCTTGTACAGTAATCTTCGTATCAACTATTCTAGGTAAAGATAAATATAGAAAAAACATTGTTGTTCCTATCTTTACTAGAAGTAATCTAGAATATAATAAACGTGTAGATCATATCCTTCCATCAGTGCTTGTCTTCAATGTGTCAACGCTTGACTTCTTCTTGTCAACGCTTGATCTGTCAGCGTTTGTTTTACTCCTGTCAACGCTTGTTTTACTCTTGTCAGCGCTCAAGTAGACTGGCTATAATTTATTCCCAACAACCATACCCCGAACCACTTCGGGGTTCCCTTTGTTTTGCTGTTGCCATGGGACCCACACCACCTAACCGGGACCATATGGTCTCGGTGGTGGTCTAGTAGCCAAACCGAGACCCCCTTGGGGTTCGGTTTAGGCGTCGGCCAACAAAACCCCCTAAAAACATCCCTTTTTGATTTACCCAATAACCATTTACGTGTTTGATCTATGCTTTTAATTAGGTTTTAAAAACATCATGTTCTTAAGTAATCATTAGATCAAATCAGAAAGAAAAAGGATAAAAAAGAATATACCGAATGCGTGGATATAACGAGGATGAACACACACGAACACACATAAAATATTCAAGATCAAAAATCAATGAACACCCCCTTTTCTTGTGTTGATAGCGGCGGCCAAAGAGGGAGAAGGAGAAAGGAGACAACTTTTAGGTTTTTAATTTTTCCTCTGTAATGTGAAAAAGTGAAAACTAGTTTTACCTTAACCCCCTTTAGTAAATTTTGAGATGGGCTTGGCCCATCTCCTTATTGTTGCCGCGGGTAGGGGCCCCACATAGGGTACCCGTACCGTTTTCCATGTCTCGTTGTTTAATTATTCGTTCGTGTTTATTTGTTTCGCGTTTAATGTGTTCTCGTTAAATATTTACCGTGACCTAATATATTTATTCACGCTCGTAATAAATATATATACGTAATTAATAATAGTTCGTGATTTAATTACGTTCATGATTTCATGATCGCATGTTCGTGATTAATTATTGTTAAATAATTATTGCGTGTTCGTGCGTAATAAATACTTATCGTGTTCTAACATGTACGTAATACGTAAAATCCTAACATGTAAACGTAATC
The DNA here is from genome assembly GCA_025667525.1 of Glebionis coronaria. NCBI lineage: Eukaryota > Viridiplantae > Streptophyta > Magnoliopsida > Asterales > Asteraceae > Glebionis > Glebionis coronaria. The sequence continues at coordinate 181,173,900 of CM046874.1, forward strand.
ATACTATAAAAGGAAAGTTTTAACCTACTACGTACGATCTTAAGGGTACTATTCATGATAAAAGCATGCGGGTTTTACAACTCTTCCCCCTAAAAAGAATAATTCGTCCCCGAATTATAGATAAAGTAAACTGAAAAAGAAGAATATACCCGAATTCAAAATATGAAATGAGGGTAAGAAACCCGGATAGACTCCTCTGTTTCCCAAGTGTCTTCCCACTCGGTATGATCCCTCCAAAGGATTTTGACGAATGGAATCGTCTTCCTTCTCATGACTCGTTCTTGTCTATCAAGAACTCGTTCGGGTTCTTCTATGAAAGTGAGATCTTCACGTATCTGTTCTAGTGGATACTGAACCATGTGAGGGGATGATACTGGTACCCTCTGAGTAAGGACACATGAAACACATTGTGCACATGCGATAGCTGCGGAGGTAACGCTAACCGGTAAGATACTTCACCGACTCGTTCAATGATATCAAACGGTCTGATGAAACGAGGACTGAGCTTCCCTTTAATCTCGAAGCGTCTAACACCACGTGCTGGCGAAACCTTAAGGAAGACGTGATCTCCTACGTTAAAATGTATGTCCCTATGATGCTTATCGGCGTAACTCTTCTGACGTGACCGTGCTTCCTGAAGTTTCTGCGTAGCTACTGCGATCTTTTCATTGGTCAATTCTATGATTTCTGGTCCTTCAAGTGTTCGCTCGCCAACCTGATCCCAGCAGATTGGGGCGCGACACTTCCTGCCATACAACATCTCGAAAGGAGCACACTTGATGCTTGCGTGCCAACTGTTGTTGTATGCAAACTCTACCAAACAGATGTAATCGTCCCAATCACCCGTCCATTCCAACGAACATGACCTCAACATGTATTCCAATGTCTGAATCGTTCGTTCTGACTGTCCGTCCGTTTGAGGATGAAAAGCCGTGCTGAGCTTAAGTTGTGTACCCCAAGCTTTCTGCAGACTCTTCCAAAAGCGCGAAGTGAATCGTGGATCTCTGCCTGAGACGATGCTGGATGGAGCACCGTGGAGTCTCATGATCTATCTTCTATACGTATCGGCGAGTTTACTTACCGGATCTTCCTTGCGGATCGGTAAGAAATAAGCTGATTTGGTAAGTCAATCTACGATAACCCAAATTGCATCGTGCTTCCTCTTGGTAGGCGGAAGACCAGTAACAAAATCCATGGTGATTTTGTCCCACTTCCACTCTGGAATATCTAACGGTTGAAGGAGACCGCCAGACCGCTGATGCTCGATCTTAACCTGCTGGCAGGTAAGACATTTGGAGACGTAAGTGGCCACATCCTGTTTCATACCACTCCACCAAAAGTACTGCTTGATGTCATGGTACATCTTAGTCGAACCAGGATGTATAGAGAATGGGGAGCTATGAGCTTCAGCTAACAAGGCTTCTCGGAGTTCTTGGTCATCAGGAACACAAATTCTCGTGCCCTGCCATACGATACCATCTGCATCTACTCTGAATTCCATCTGTTTCTCCAAATTCTGTACTATCGCCCAGATTTCTCCATCATCTTTCTGAGCTTCCTTGATCTTAGAGAGTAACTCGGGTTCTACTCTAAGATTAGCCCAGTAACCGTGCTGTCCACGTACCATTATCTCGATGTCTAGTCGCTCCAAGTCTCTTATGATTTCCTCTTCGATTTTAATGCCGTTGATCATTCCGGACTTCCTGCTAAGAGCATCTTCTACTACATCAGCTTTTCCGGGATGATACTCTAGATTAATGTCATAATCCTTCAACAGCTCTAACCATCTCCTCTGCCTCATGTTCAATTCACGTTGAGTGAAGATATACTTCAAGCTCTTGTGGTTCGTGAAAATGTCACATGATTCTCCATATAAGTAGTGCCTCCATATCTTCAATGCAAACACGACTGCAGCAAGTTCCAAGTCATGCGTGGGGTAATTTTCTTCATAAGGCTTAAGTTGCCGTGAATCGTACGCGATCACTTTCCCATGTTGCATGAGAACAGAGCCAAGTCCCTTCCCCGATGCATCACTGTAGATTTGAAATCCACCCGTACCAGATGGGAGAGTAAGAATAGGTGCAGATACTAGCTTCTGCTTCAGGTCTTCAAAGCTCTTCTCTCGTTCTTCAGTCCAGACGAATTTCTCCCCTTTCCGCATCAGTTTGGTCAATGGTAGTGCTAAGCGGGAAAATTTCTCCACGAACCTACGGTAATAGCCAGCTAAGCCTAAGAAACTGCGTACTTCCGTCGCTGATGTCGGCCTTGGCCACTTAGTAATGGCCTCAACCTTCGCTGGATCCATAGTGATTCCTTCTGCTGATACAATGTGACCTAAGAATGCCACCTTGTCTAACCAGAACTCACACTTGGAGAATTTAGCATACAGCTTCTTCTGGCGAAGAATCTGTAGTACTGTATGAAGATGGTCTTCGTGTTCCTCCTTGGACTTTGAGAAAATCAGGATGTCATCGATGAAGACAATGACGAACTTGTCTAGAAATTCATGGAAGATTCTGTTCATCAAGTCCATGAACACTGCTGGAGCATTTGTCAGGCCAAATGGCATAACTACAAACTCGTAGTGGCCATAGCGGGTACGAAAAGCATTCTTGGAGATATCCTGCTCCTTAACCCGTAGCTGATAGTAGCCTGACCTAAGATCAATCTTGGAGAAGTGTTTGGCCCCTTTGAGTTGGTCAAACAGATCGTCTATACGCGGCAGTGGATACCTATTCCGGATAGTAATCTTGTTGAGCTCGCGATAGTCTATGCAAAGACGCATACTGCTGTCCTTCTTCTTAACAAATAAGACCGGTGCGCCCCATGGAGATGTGCTCGGTCGAATGAAACCTCGTTCAATAAGTTCTTGCGTTTGGTCCTTCAGCTCCTTCAGCTCTATGGGAGCCATGCGATAAGGAGCCTTGGAGATTGGTTCAGCTCCTAGAATAAGCTCGATACTGAATTCCACTTCTCGTGCAGGTGGTATGCCCGGAAGTTCTGCTAGAAATACATCTTGGAATTCTGACACTATAGGTTGATCCTGAATTGATGGAGATTTAGCATCCATGTCGTGAACCGTAGCTAGATAACCCTCGCAGCCATGTGACAGTAGTGCACGCGCTTGCAGGGTAGATATGATTTGTACAAACCGTCCGGGTATGAACCCGTTATGAATGTACTCTGGTGCATTAACGTCACCGAACATAACTCGATATGAATGGCAGTCTAAGGTAGCATGATGCTTGGATAGCCAATCCATGCCCAAAATCATGTCGAAGTCATTCATGTCCAGCGGAATTGCGTCAACAGGTCAAACCTTATCGTCAAATTCTAGTGGAAGACTCTTGTATACATGGGTGATTAATACAAAGTCCCTCAAAGGTGTGGAAATAGTAAGCCTATTCTCTAGTGGCATGGGGAGCATCCTAATGTTCTTAGCATAAGCACTAGAAATAACCGAGTGAGTAGCACCCGTAACGAAAAGAACACATGCAGCTTGACCATACATATACAAGATTCCAGTGATGGTACCTGTAGACTAGTTGGCCTGGTCTCGAGATGTCGTGTAGACACGCCCAGTGGTAGGAGGCAGCTTGGAATCAGCATGTCCCAATGTACCCTCCATCTCGCCCTTACAACACTCCTTCATGATGTGGCCAGGAAGACCACACTTGAAGCATGCGTCTGTGTTACGGCGACATGGCCCTGGGTGCCTACGGTGGCAAGTAGAGCAAAGAGGATGAGTAAATCCTCCATCAGGTGCTCTGGCTGGCTGGGAACCTGATAAAACATTTTACATAAGACATGATAATAGGGTACAAAGGACAACGCGGATAATCGTAAGATTGAATACCAGTGATAGCTGGACGGCTAGGCTGTGAACCTCTGTGGTTCTGGTCGCTACCGTTTCCATGGTTCCTGCTAGAAGTTTTGCTAAAGTGTCAGAATATGAGTTATAACATGAAATCATAAGAAAATTGCGTAAGTATTAGGACCTGCTGCTGTTGGAATGTCCAGCGTTGTTACGGTAATTATCATTACCGCCACGCATATCCGTAGCAGAACGGTCGTTAGTCTGACCGTTTCCCTTAGGCTGATGAGGCTGCTGCTGAGTAGCCGGCTGAGACCGGTCCCCAGTTTTCTGCCTGGAAGATACATTTAAAGAGATATATATTGATATATATGGAAAGAATACGGATTGATCACCGCTTGAATACGAATGTTTACCTCTTGTCGGGTCTCTCAGCTTCCCCGAACTCATCTCTCTCCTGCAGCATCTCCAGCTTGCGTGCTGCATCGGCCACTTGTGCTACAGTGTTGAACGTAGCACACACCAGATTGTTTGCGACCGATGTGCGAAGAGCCCACCTAAAGTGGTGTGCCTGCTCTTCAGGAGTACCTGCTGCCGCACCAAGGAAACCAGCTAAGCGAAGAAAGCGCTGCATAAACTCGTTTCTATTCTCGCCAGCTCTTTGTCGGATCCCATGGTACTCTCTCTTGAGCTTGTCTTGCTCAACCTTGGGAAAGAACTGCTCCATCACCCTGTCCTTGAACTGAGCCCAAGTCAAACCAGCAACCCACTCGTCACCACCCTCATACTGCATCAACGCTAACCACCAATTTAGCACATCGCCTTCGAACTGATAGCATGCCAACCTCGCCTTGTATGCGGGGTCACAACCCATAGCATTGAAAATCTTATCGATGTGAGCCAACCAGCTTTCAGCATCACTGGGGCTATCTGTTTTCTCAAAAGCTCTAGGACGGAGCTTGTTGAATCTCTCCAGCCATACTGCTAATGTCACTGGAGGAGGAGGAGGAGGTGCCTGATTATGCTGCTGATTGTTGGCAGCTTGAACTTCAGCCCTGATGTCGTTCCTTAGTTGAGGAAGCAAAGCTTGCATTGCAGCTTGGATTGCAGCATTGAGTTGTTCCTGTTCGCGTGTGAGAACCATCTGACAGTATAACATAAACATATGATTAAACAGATCAAAACATAAAATATATATATACATGAAAAAAAATTTATACCAAAATTTCAAGAGAAAAATTCTATGCAAGAAAATTTTGTGTATGAATGCATGATGCAGTTTTATGAAAACTTTTGTATGCTCGAGAGTGAACGCCTATGGTCAGTTCACCCAAAACAAAAGACATGGCGAGGGGACGCCTATGGGTCGGTCCCAAATTTAAAAGTTTCGATAAAACACATGCGACTAAATAGGGCCAGTCCTGTACCAACCATTACTTAGTCATAAATATGCGACAATGACATGTATATGTATGCATAAAAATGATGAATGCATGAAAACGACTGTCAGTTCTAGGAAGACCGTAGTGACTACCCACTAATCACAGGTCATATTTTGAGAGCCTACAGGTCGAAGCCTTGGCTCTGATACCATAATTGTAACACCCCACTTTGATAATGGAATGTCACACGTAATTATGGCGTGTCATCAAAGCATACAAGGAAAAATGTCTAAACATTACATGACCATAAAAGGAAAATACTGGAATCAAACATCGGTAGTCCAAAAGTAAAGCTCATCACACACAAACATAAGTACTGAAAAGGAAAGGACTAAACAATGTCCATAGCAAGAGTATCAAAGTAAAGATAATGCATAAAGTAAAGAAAGGATAGAAAGCTTCCAGTCCATATGCACGTACACTTAAAGTCTACGAGCGTCCCTGAGTACCTGCCGTTTTGGGAACATAGAAAAGGAAAACGGCTGACCAATACGCTCAGTGCACGGATGTACAATAAAGCATGAATAGGATAAGCATATAACATATAACAGCGGAAGAAACTAAGTCCCGTATAACTTGGTTAAGTCTTGGTAAAACTGGTTTTATAGTTTGAAAAGCCTTATGTTTATCTTATAAAAACTGTTTAACATGTTCTACCATTAGCCAATATAGGTCATGAAAATCCACCATGCATGAATACTTGGAGGGGTGACCTCATCATGAAAATTAGAGGGGCTGCCTCTAATATAATATACTGGTTTGGGTAGGAGGGATCAGCTCCTTGTGAAGGATGCAAGGCACACACCACATTCACACTGAGTAATCTACTAAAAACATGTAACTAGGTTGCACCCATACGCCCCACGTGATAAATATAATAATATGGCCAAAAGCCGAAGGGACGCCACGAGCAATCACTCCGCCGTGGTGAAGTCATAACATCAGTGACTCTAATGTTATGGTTATGGTACCTCCATAACTAGGTGAAACTGGTCATGCATGTATATGGCTATAGGTATTCTAAATTAAACATAAGCAAGTCAAACATATAAACTTATACTACGGGAAAACATTTGGCTGCATACGGGGAAATCCTAATAAGGAAAAAATGTCCATACTGAAAGGACGGGAATCCGTACCTTATGTCAGGTGAACGAAGAAGATGAACTAAGGAGAATCCTACTTCGGTATCACTAATGCTACATAAATACATACATGAATAAGTATCTGCTTACTAAATACGTAACTGGTTTTATGTCATGTCTTAGCTTATTTATATGTTCATATCATGTTTTACTATTTTAAGCCTTAAACTGTGTTTATCTTATATTCTGTCTATTCTGATTAAGTATTTCTGGTATTTCATGTATTATTATACTTACTGTGTAATAATAAGTAACTTTCCAAAAATAACAGGTTTCCAAAAATAGAAAGTTACCAAAAATAGAAAGTTTCCAAAAATAGAAAGTTTCCAAAAATAGAAAGTTTCCATAAATAGATCAGCTGCCTTAATTAAATAAGTTTCTAAAAATAGAAAGTTTCCATAAATAGATTAGCTGCCTGAATTAAATAAGTTTCTAAAGATAGAAAGTTTCCATAATTAGATATAAGCTGGTTAAATAAGCTAAGCATATAAGCTTAAGTGTTTTTCTGATTATTTTCTAAGCCATAAAGATATAATGTACAGTTTATTAATTATTTCATGTAATTTAAATAAACTATAGGTTAAAAGTATTTAATTAAAGTATATCATGTTTTTAATTAAATAAAGTTAAATACTTAGGTTAAAACATGTATTATTATTTATTAATAATATAACCTAAGTCATGTTAATTAATTAATTATAACCATGGTTTTTAAATAATTAATTAATTATAAGTCTAAAAATATAAAAATACTTAGGTTAATAATTTCATGATCTAATAATTAAATTATAACCTAAGTCATGTTTATTAAATTAATGATGTCATATTTATTAATTTAATTTTAACATATGATTATAAAAAAAATAATCTTAACATACACTGTGAACCGGATCTTGACTAGAAACCATGAACCAGACATGAAATTGACACCATACCCCGAACCACTTCGAGGTTCCCTTTGTTTTGCTGCTGCCATGGGACCCACACTACCCAACCGGGACCATATGGTCTCGGTGGTGGTCTAGTAGCCAAACCGAGACACCCTTGGGGTTCGGTTTAGGCGCCGACCAACAAACACCCCTAAAATCATCCCTTTTTGATTTACCCAATAACCATTTACGTGTTTGATCTATGTTTTTAATTAGGTTTTAAAAACATCATGTTCTTAATTAATCATTAGATCAAATCAAAAAGAAAAAGGATAAAAAAGAATATACCGAATGCGTGGATCTAACGAGGATGAACACACACGAACACACGTACAATATTCAAGATCAAAAATCAATGAACACCCCCTTTTCTTGTGTTGATAGCGGCGACCAAAGAGGGAGAAAGAGAAAGGAGACAACTTTTAGGTTTTTAATTTTTCCTCTATAAAGTGAAAAAGTGAAAACTAGTTTTACCTTAACCCCCTTTAGTAAATTTTGAGATGGGCTTGGCCCATCTCCTTATTGTTGTCGCGGGTAGGGGCCCCACATGGGGTACCCGTACCGTTTTCCGTGTCTCGTTGTTTAATTATTCGTTCGTGTTTATTTGTTTCGCGTTTAATGTGTTCTCATTCAATATTTACAGTGACCTAATATATTTATTCACGCTCGTAATAAATATATATACGTAATTAATAATAGTTCGTGATTTAATTACGTTCATGATTTTATGATCGCATGTTCGTGATTAATTATTGTTAAATAATTATTGTGTGTTCGTGCGTAATAAATACTTATCGTGTTCTAACACGTACGTAATACGTAAAATCCTAACATGTAAACGTAATCATACTATAAAAGGAAAGTTTTAACCTAGTACGTACGATCTTAAGGGTACTATTCATGGTAAAAGCATGCGGGTTTTACAGTCTAAGCTACTTCAACACACTGATATTAGATCTTATAGACTCCAGTTTGATGATGCCTTACATGTGTTTAACTCGGTTATGGAGATTGATTTTCTAAGTAATCCGAGTGGAGTCGCTGCCCCCAAACTCATGAAGAAAATGGCAGATATATATTTTGCTCGGGTTATTAAGAATGCAGAATCCACTTTCGCTTTATTTGCTAGACAAATGGCTTTATGGTCATCTCAGAGGGAGGATCATACTTCTGATTAGCTTAGGACAGTTCCTATCTCGGGGTTGGATCAAACTATGAATTGGAGGACTTATCGATGTGTTTTGTGTTATCGCTTAGGTATTCCCTTGTTCTTAGTTTCGAAGCCCTGTTCTGCTTGTTTGAGAGTATTTGATGGGGATATATTTGGGGATCATGCGGTATCGTGTGTTGGTATCATTGGAATTAAGCATCGTCAGAATTTGGTACGTGATACTCTTGCTGATATATGCTATCGTTCAGGGATATCTGTCGGAAAGGAAGTTAATATTGGATTAGATGGAGGACTTGATAATGCCTTACGTCCGACAGATATTTTGTTTTATTCTTGGGATGGAGGTAAAGATGTGTGTATTGATCTGACTGGTTCTTCTCCTTTGACTCGTACGGGGATGAATGACTTTGTACATGGACGAGCTATGATTGATGCTGCACAACATAAACGATGCAAGTATTTGGCTTAGTGTGCAGCTCTCGGATATGGGTTTCTTACTTTCTCCTTTTCTTCTTTAGATGGGTTACAGGATGATGCAGTTGCGTTGCTGAAGCGGATTCAGAGATTTTCTAAGGCTCAAGACATTGGAGCGCGCGTTGCTGTACATATTTTCCATAGAATAGGTTTTGCTATTGCTAAAGGGGTGGGAGCGTAGATAGTATCTCGACTCTCATCCAATTTGTTGTAAAATCCCTTTTTGTTTCTAATAAAGTGATGATTAAAAATAATAATAATAATAATAATAATGATATCTCTTGTTGGGTTAGTTTGTTAGTCTTGCCTATTTGTATCCTTAAAACATTTTGCCCAAGGAGTAATCTTGAGTGCAAGTCTACGATTAAGCGCCAACGTCAGGAAGAGAGTATCACCAATGCCATTCGTATGTGGAATGTGCCTGGAGGTAGTTTGCAGCTTGTAAAGGAGGCCTTGGCCGAATCTTCTCATCATATGTTAGATATTAATGAGGAGGACCTTAATCTCGATGAACGGAATATCAAACAGTGTAAGAGGAAGATATGGGATGGACATTATACAGCAGCTGTCAGAGTTCTTTCCTCTTCTGGTGTTGCTCCTTATAATGATGCAACTCTTAAAGAATTAAAGATTAAGCACCCTTTCAAGTCATCTCCCTTCTTGCCACTTACACCTACTGATCATCATCAACTTGTTTCATCTCTATCTGTGGTTCTAGATCGGATTAAGAGTTTTCCTCGAGGCACATCTTGTGGACGGGATGGGTTGCGTGCCCAACACCTTATTGATTGCTTAAGTGGAGCTGTATTTGCTATTTCTGATGACTTGGTCTCTTCTATCACCCAAGTGGTGAATCTCTTTATCGGTGGGAAATGTCCTAAGACGTTGGGTGAGTATATTGCTAGTTCTCCTCTCACATCGTTGGTTAAGCCGGGTGGTGGCATTCGTCCTATAGCTGTTGGTACTATTTGGAGTCGTCTGGTCTCCAAAGTTTGTGTTGTTATGATTGGTCATTCGTTGGATGGTTATTTGGATGGGTTGCAGTTTGGGGTTGGGGTGTCGGGAGGAGGTGAGGCTATACTTCATGCCGTGAACCGTTTGGTTGAGGGTCGTGGAAATGACACTGGTCTATCGATGTTGCTGGTAGATTTTAAAAATGCTTTTAATCTGGTTGATCGAGAGGTTATGTTACAAGAAGTTCGTCTTCGATGTCCCTCAATTTCACGTTGGGTGGAATTCTGCTACTCTAACCCAGCAAGATTGTATTACAGGGAACACACCTTACGGTCTTTCCAAGGGGTGCAACAAGGTGATCCTCTTGGCCCTCTTCTTTTTTCCTTAGTGTTGCATCCTTTGATTTGTAAGATCAGAGACTCTTTTAGCCTTTGTCTACAAGCTTGGTATCTAGATGATGGCACTATTATCGGAGATACCTTGGTTGTGGGGAAAGTTCTAGAGTTAATTATGGAGGATGGTCCGCGTTGTGGTTTGCATCTCAACGTTGACAAAACTGAGGTTTTTTGGCCTAAGGAGGACCCTAGAAGCAGGCTTGATGGTATTTTTCCGCCTAATATTTCTCGACCCGTGCATGGTGTTAAATTATTGGGTGGGCCCGTTAGTGTAGATTTTGATTATAGATGTGAGCTTGTAAAGAAGAGAGTGTCCAAAACAATTGAGCTTATGGATTCAGTTTCCAAGATTAATGATCCTCAATGTGAGTTGTTGCTTCTTCGTGCATGCACGGGTATTTCTAAACTTTATTTTGCCATGAGCACATGCCCTCCTCGTTTCTTCGACTCTACTCAACGTTCTTTTGACGTGGCTCTTCGTTCTACTCTTGAGCGTATTGTCACTGCTTCTGGACCAGGTTTTGGTGACTAGCAATGGAGGCTTGCCACATTGCCATTTACATTTGGGGGGCTAGGTGTTTATTGTGCAGGTGATTTTTTGAATTATGCCTTTCTTGCGTCACGATTACAGTCTGATAGTTTGCACACTAAGCTTCTTCGGCATGCTGGTATTATAGATTATGGGCTTACTTTTGATAATGCTTTATGTGTGTTTAACACGTTTATGGAGACTGACCTTTTGAGTAATCCAAGTGAGATCGCTGCCCCCAAACTTATGAAAAAATTGACAGATATATATTTCACGAGGGTTACTAATATTGCAGAATCCACCTTCTTATTATCACCTCGATAAATGGCTTTGTGGAAATCTCAAAAGGAGGACCATGCTTCTGACTGGCTTAGGGCGGTTCCAATTTCTAGTCTGGGACAGACTATGAACGGTAAGACTTATCGTTGTGTGCTATGCTATCGGTTAGGTGTCCCTTTATTTTCGATCTCGAAGCCTTGTCCAACTTGCTCTAGAGTGTTTGCTGGGGATATTTATGGAGATCATGCTGTATCATGCGCTGGTATTATTGGTATTAAGCATCATCATAATGTTGTGCGCGACACCCTTGTTGATATATGTTATCGATCGGGAATTTCTGTTGGTAAGGAAGTTGATATTGGGTTAGATGGGGGGTGTGATAAACCCTTACGTCCGGCAGATATGTTGCTTTACTCTTGGGATAGAGGGCTTGATGTATGTGTGGATCTTACTAGGTCTTCTCCTTTGACACAAACGGGGATGGCAAATTTTGTGCCCGGAGGTGTGGTGATTGATGCGGCACAACGTAAACGTGTCAAAAATGAGACTAAGTGTGCAGCTATTGGATATGGTTTTCTCCCCTTTTCATTCTCTTCTTTGGGGGAATTAGAGGAGGACGCTACTACCTTGCTCAAACGGATCCGAAAGTTCTCCATGACTCAAGATATAGGGGCTCGTGCTGCTATTCATATCTTTAGTAGGATTGGTTTTGCTATAGCTAAAAGAGTGGGAGCCCAAATAGTATCTCGGCTTCCCACTAACTTTTTTGTAAATCCTATTATTCTAATAAAATAATAATAATAATAATAATAAAATAATGATAATAATAATAATAATATAAAAGTTTAATTTATATTTTTTAACTTTATTTTATTTTTATATTTATTAATTTTTGGAAATATTTATATTTATATTATTTAATTATTAAAAACTATTTATTTAATTTTAAAACTTAATAAACTTTAAAAAATCATAGAAAATAAACCGTGAGGAGTTACGACGCGAGGTCGGGACGTTGGCTTCGTAATTTTGCGCTCTTCTATTGGTCCATGTGGTTTGTTAATGGATAACTTTGGAGAATGGCAGAATTGGTCCTTGCTGTTTGCATTTCTTGATTTTAATCTTGAAGCTTCGTTAAATCTTCATCCTTAGCTCTCCAAACTTTATTCTTTTGCCACTTGTGGTCCTTTGGCTTTATCTTTGACTTTTTTTTCATTGATAGATGACCGTGAAATCCCGTGTTTTCTTTCTTTTTGATCTTTTGTACCTATTTCACAACAAAAACACAAACCACGCATAATTCAGACATCTACGATATTAACTACACGTTTTGGTCTCGTTTTTCATTGTTTTAAGTGGTAAAAGGATAAGTGTTTACACACTTATTAATTGTGTTCTTCATCCCTTCAACTCTTCTATAAACCTTAGCACACAACCATGGTGTCCACTAGAACATCCACCTCTTCCAAAACTTCCTCTTCCAAAAGAAGCCTTAAAATTAAGATTAAGTTACCTAATATTGGTCCTTAATTTTTTCACACTCCCAAAAATGGGATTTATCCTATTCTCATATCCTCATCACCTTCATCACCCCTTGCTCCATGCAAGACCAACTCAAATCATGGTACTAACCAATCTCATGGTTCTACCTTCTCTTCATTTTAATCAAGAATGAATGAGCTTTCCTCTCCATTCACTCCTAGTCCTCCTTTGGATGGGAATACTCAACCTCAACCTCTACAAAGCATTCCTTTTGTCCTTGAGCCTTTGGTTACCTCTCCTTTCACTCCACCAAATTATCCTATCTCACCCTTGGACACTATGCCTCCACCACCTCCTCCACCCTCAAACACTAATGCTCCTATTTTGGGCATTCCTATTCCTCACTTCATGGGTGATCCTTACTTCTTTGGTTTCCTAGAAGCTCATGGTGCAAAATGCCCATGTTGTCTCTATAATAACTACATCATCCAAAACCTAAGGTTGGAGATGCTTGGTCTTCATAGAAGGTTGCATGATTTCTTTCTTACCTTGTTCTCCATGCCTCCTCCTCCTAGGAGATGAATGATGGTTTTCAAAATAAAATGCTTTTAAAGAAGGTCAAGCCAAATAAGACTATGCATTCAAGACCTAGTTTTAGCTAACTTTGTATTAGTTAGTTGTTATTTCCTTTCTTGTATTTCCTTTCCTTCATGAATTTCTCATGAGGATGATATATGGATTTAGTTTTTTGTGTTTTAACTTATGTGGTCACATTAATCAACTTCAATTTATTTAAAATTGAACCTAAATCTATCCCAACCTCTAAAAACTTGACTTTAAATTGGATCAAAATATTATCTAAATATTTTGTCACCCTTTGTCAAGACATTCTTTGTGAATGTGTTGCTTTTATGCAACCCTAGCATACTCTAGTGCTAAAAGAGGTAAAAATCTAAGATTTGAAAAATTTTAAAAAGTCTTATTTTTCACCAAAACTTTTGAAAACAATGTTCTGTGGTCCACTGGACGCGGCTCCTTAGCCATTAGGCGGCTCCATATCGATATGGAACCACGGGCTCCCTTAAGGAACCGCGTACGGGAAAGCCACTTTTAGCTTATTTTTGGTCTTTCTTCTTTGACCACTGTCTTGGTTAAGATTCTTTGTTTACCCACTTTGGCTAAAAATTCCCTAAAACCTTTTGTTTCATTTCAAATCTTTGCCTTGTCTATTTTCTTTAAATTCTTCTCTTTTGGGAGTTCTTCTCTTCATCCCTCATAATGCCTAACTCTTCCATTCCTAACCTTAACATTTTTTTGTCACAATCTCGGTTCAAGAAGAACAAGAATCCTCATAATTCATCTTCTCCCAAATCCTCCAAGAATTATTCTTTCTCTTCGATCAAATATTGGAATGAGACTTACTCTATAAATCCAATCACCAGAGAAAAGGAAATTCTTCCACCACCACCTAAACCTTTCAACTCTCCACAACTCAATGACCTATCTTCTTTCCCTAATCTCACTTGGAATTGTGAAAACATCTCTTATCCATTATCTCCCTCTCCCCCAAACTCTCATTTTAAGGGACCTCCCCCATCTAACGACTTTGTTTTGCATCATGGTTCCTCGTGTGCTTGTTGTCGATTACAACAAATTGAACTTGCTCATATCAGTGACAAGCTAAATTTCCTTGAATTCCTCCTCACTCGACCTCCTCTCAAAGTTTTCGTTCCCGTTAACAAAACTTCGAATGATGCTTCATCGTATTTCTTTTCCAACTAAGGAACATTTTGTACTTTAGTTGTTTGAGTCAATAAAACTTAAGCAATCTTGGAAGATTATCACTATTAGAGTAGTATATGATTTGTGGTTTATTTTCCATTTTTTTGCTTTAAATATTCATATTGTGTGTATAAATATTTCTCATGTATGTTATTTCATATTTGTGTAATATGAATGTTATGTGTGTTATCTTTCCCACTAATTCTTTTTCACACATTTGTTAAAGAGTTGATCATGGTTAAAACTTACAATTAATTATGGGTGATTCCATAAATTCTAAATGTTTACCCTTTGACATTTTAATCATCTTTGATTGGTTTGGATGTTTCTTTTATTCCTTTATTCCACCAATTGAACTATGATGTTGTCAACACACACTCTTTGAACATACTTAGCAAATACTTGCTTCTAATTTGAGATTTCTTTTCCTTCTCCCTCTCAAGTTAGTTAGTAGGTAGTACACATATATACATTGATGTTTCTTTTCTTTCTTATAACCTTTGTGTAGCATGTCACCTTAGCTCATTTACTTGGTGCCCCAAGCAAGGGGGAGCTACTAGCAAAGTCCGGTTCTTTTCTTCTTCAAAGACTTGTGCTAACCTTTTTGCTTCGACAAAGGGGAAATGATAGTGATAAACTCGTTAATAATTCGAATAATCTTGTATTTTACGTAAATGAGTTTATAGTTTGTCGTAATCAAAAAGGGGGAGATTGTTAATGCAAATCAATGCCTAAAAACATTGTTAGTATTAATTAATCTTTCTTAGTTTTGATCACGACAAATTACAAAGACATTTATTGTCAAACACAATCATAAAACGAATTATCTAACAAACACTGTCATCAAGGTAATAATCATTACACTAACATATCTTAATCATGATTAGTGATCATAAAAGTGATTAGCCTTAAAACTCACTTTTGTCAAATGTAACAAAAGATTTATAATAAACTTTATTTTTAAGAAAATGTTTTATTAAAATAAAAATGTAAATTTGAATATGGCATATTCCAAATGCCATAAGAATATCCTTTGAATGTTTAAATAGCCTCAGATATTTCAAATTCACTAAAATACAAAAAGGAGCAGAGTCTACACTCCGCGGTTCCTTAAGTGCCTATGTGGTTCCCTATCGATAAGGAACCGCCTGGGTAGCTAAGGAACCGCCCCCAGCTAGCCGTTGGGATTTTTCTTCTATAAATAGTGGATCAAATCTACATTTTCATTAACCCTTTTTGGACATCTCTTTCAGCCTTCTTTCTCCTATCTAATCCTAGTCATTTGTAAATGATCACTTAATGTGTTAAGTATGTTTACTTATGATTATCCTCTTGATCTCCTTCTTTACCTTGTCCAAAGAGAAGATCACTCACACACTTGTGATGTGATTAAAGATGAAGCCTTGATGAAGATCATCCTCTCCTAAAGATCTAGTCATGTTCATCATTTGTTTATTTGTGTCTTGTGTAGATCCAATGTATTTGTGAATACTTTGACTAGTTCATCCAAGCTATGTGTAAATACTTGGATTAGAGTTGTGTAAATCCTTTGCATATGTGTGTGCTTGTATTTGTGTTGTGTAGATCCAAGCTACATGTGTATACTTGGATATGTTTAGTTGAGTTGTAATAAGTTGTGTTAGTTCTCACTAAACTATCAAGTGATGTGGTTGTGCCTTGTGAGTTCTCACTAAACTATAAAGTGATGTGTATTTGTGTTGTGTAAAGTTCTCACTTAGCTTCAAAGTGAAGAGTCGTGAAGATTGGTTCTATCTTTAGATTAGAACTCGACATCTAGCCTTGTGTCAAAAAATGGTGAATTAGGCAACGTTGTGAAGATTGGTTCTAGCTTTGGATTAGAACTCGACATCTAGCCTTGTGTCATAAAATGGTGAAGTGGGCGACGTTATGTAGATTGGTCCTAGCTAAGATTAGGTCTCGACATTTAGCTTAGTGTCGGAAAATAATGTAAGCGACATTGTATGGATTTCTCCGCCAAGAAGGGAGCTTGTGGATATAGTGGAAATCTCGAGTAAGGTGTACTCAAGGAGTGGAGTAGGAACGAGGATAGAGCATCGTTGCCGAACCACTATAAATCTTGGTGTCTTCCTACTAGGTTGTTTCTTTCCTTACTCATCACTTACATTCATCATCATTACACTTACTACTTATTGCTAATGCATTAGAATTGAAACTAATCATTATGCAACTAGCTTTTAAGTAAAAGATAGTTTTGGCACTCACCTATGAAAGTGTTAGCCTCAAAATATTGAGTCAAACAAGAATGTTCGGTCATAGGTTTATATTGTAACATTTGTAGAACGTTGTAATAGTTAGTTAAAATAGTCGTGACATTACGAACTTGATGGCTAGCTTAAAAGACCTCTTTCAAGGTACTAAGCATTTTATTAAAGCCCGACCCAATTAAACATATAGCCCATTATGCCACATGTAGGCTAGGCTATAAATACCCTTCCTAGCATATTAGGAAGGGTGTTGGTTGTTTCATTTCTTAATCTAATCTTCCAAAAGTTTCACACACTTCTCTCTACTTTCTCTCACTACTTTCTCTCTCTAGAATTCATCTACTTCATCTATTTTCTTTCTTTCTTCCTTGCTTAATCATCACAAATATGGGACAACAGAAAGGAATTTTAATTAAGAGATAAACCGATGAGAAACTATTCAACCCCCTTTCTAGTTTCTATAGTTTCCAATTGAGTAATCAGCAAACAAAACCGCGAAAATGATTAAAAATACGAAAAAATGATCTTATTAGAATACGTATGGAAGCCTAATGTCTACCCAATCCTCAAAAATCATATCCTAGGCCGTAGGTCTATGATCCATAATTGTAACACCCGCTCCGATAAAGGGACTATATGCCCGTGAGTACTTTTCATGACCCTAACCCACAAACTCGCTCCCTCTCTCTTAAACCTCCACCACCACTTTCCTAATAGTGCCATGTTTTTCCCTTAATGACCCAATATTGAGACCCCCGACCCCAAATGGTGCAAGAACCGAATCCCATTTAACCCATGAAAAAGTTTTCCCCTCCCCGAACCCCCCCCCCCCTCTAGAAGAAATTTTTCCTAATACTCTCAAGGTTTTTTAACACACTCAAAGGCACGCGAAGCATCAAAAAATAGTACAAAGGCAAGCTACCGAGAACCGATTTAACCAGTGTAAGACGACCCCTGAACGACATTGTTTTAGCTATCCAATCTGCTAATTTATTCTTGAATTTATGTACCATAGGCCCCCAAGCACTAGCTCTCCTCATGTTCACACCAGTAGGTAACCCCAAGTAAGTGAACGGAAATTCACTGACACCACATACCATCCATCTCGCCATATCTACCATATCCCCCTCGTTGACTCCAATACCAGAAATCTTACTCTTGTTATAGTTTACCTTTAATCCCGAAACTTCCTCAAAACATTTGAAAATGCACATAAGAGATTTAGAATTCTCCTTATTCCATTCTCCAAAAAATATAGTGTCATCCGTGTATTGTAGATGAGAGACCTTGACCTTATTCGTACATACTACAACTCCTCTAAAAATACCTTTCTCCACCGCCTCTGTAACGATCGTGTTAAGTCCTTATGCCGCCAAGATAAATAGAAAAGGTGATAACGGGTCACCTTGCCTCACCCCCTCTCAAGGCCAAACTATTCTGAAGGAGATCCATTTACTAAAATTGACACGGATGGCGTCCTTAGGCAAGTTTCTACCCATTTACACCATTTCACTCTAAAACCCATTTTTTCATAATATCTAATAAAAATCTCCAATTAATATTATCGTACACTTCTGAAAATCCACTTTAAAAGTTAATCCCCGTTCTTCTTCTTATTTAGATACTCAATTGTCTCATTTGTTATAAGCACCCCATCGAGGATGAACCTACCTTTGGAATGATATAGTGCATATAGGATAGGAGATTAAAGGAATAGGAGTAGACTTTATAGAATCGTTTATTTGGGAGTTGGGGGATGGTAAGGATATTAGATTTTGGGAAGATAGGTGGGTTGATAATCGGAGACTTTGTGATCGATTTCCTAGATTGTATTATTTAGATAGGAGGAAGGGAGGGTATGTGGGGGATAAAGGGTCATGGGTTAATGAGGTGTGGCATTGGGAATGTGATTGGGTGAGATGTATTAGGGTTAGAGTAAATAGGGAGTTCGAGGAGCTTTTAGGTGTTATGCAAAATGTTTTTGTCAATTATAATTGTAGGGATAAATGGAAGTGGGTACTTGGTGAAAACGATGACTTTACGAGCAAAAAGGTCTCAAGATTGGCGGAAGAGAAGATGTTACATGAGGACAGTGGAGGACAAGAGACGCTTTGGAATAATTTGGTGCCTAGGAAAGTAAACATATTCGTGTGGAGAGCGCTTAAAGGAAGACTTCCGGCTCGGGTGGAGCTTGATAGAAGAGGAATTGATGTGGATTCGGTTCTTTGTCCTAGTTGTAATAATATGATGGAAACTTGCGCTCATAGTTTGGTTACATGCGAATTAGCGATGAGTGTTTGGGGTAGAATTTTCAATTGGTGGAAGGTTGGAAGCGTTAATGCCTTTTCTATTGATGAATTTTTTTCATCCAATTGAGGTGTTAATGTTCCCAACATTCTTAATCGTGTTTGGCAAGCCGTAATATGGACGTCCGACTACTTCATTTGGAAAGAAAGAAATGCGCGTGTCTTTGGTAAAAAAGTTTCAAGTACTAACAAGATAATTCAAGATATCCAAATTAAATCTTCAAATAGATTAAGAGAAGATAAAAAATACAAAGATTTAGATTGGCAACAATGGTTGTGGGAGCCTTACAAGATCCGGATACAGTAAGTATTTTTTAAGTTCGGTTTGAGATACAATGGCTGATGATTTAATGACAATGAGTCAGCTTTTTCTATAGAAACTGATCCGGATTGAAGAGCATAATGGATTGAGATTAGTGGTTCATTGGTTGTTTGATACGGGTAATTGCGATGTGTAAAATAGTCGTTGTGCAGCGGCTGTGTTTTGTGGTATATGACTGTCAAGTATCAAGGGTTGCTGCAGATTTTGAGTGTGTCTGCGGTGCTGGTGTATAGTTTGTCTATAGATTTTTTTAGTTCATGTGATTTTAATTTCTGTCTGCAAAAGTGGTTCCGAGTTGGGCCTTTATTATTGTTTCTCATATGGGCCTTGTAGTTTAGGGATGCAAGCGTATAGTGGGAGTGAGCTTTGGTGATCTGTTTCTTCATTTGAGAGTGAAGCTAGTATGTTATTTGTGTGTGAACATTGAATTAAGGTATGCTTTGGCATATGGTAGCTTTAGTCCTAGTTCTAAGTTTATATGTATTTCTTTTTTTTTGTCCACTCCTTAAGCTTCTTGTTAACGGTGGATGCCTTTGTTTGTACTTTGTATTTAGTTTGAATATATTTCCTTTCCAAAACAAAAGAGACTATGTGCCACGTTATGGTGTCATATCAGAAACATAATAAAATAAAGTCCAAAACATAACTAAACTATTAAACCAACATAACCGAATAATAACCTCCAATAAAACAAAATCTCCAAAACAACGGGGTCCAAAATGTAAATGTAATGAAATCATAATAAATGTCATCAACAAATTATTAGACTCTAGGTAACTCTAGACATGCTCACAACCCAACTCTCAGTTCCCAACTTCCCGCTTAACACTTGCCGCAGGAAAAGGAATTACGGTTGAGCTGATACTCAGTGAACACATATAATAATAAATGTTGTAAAGAGAAGAGATACAATGGAATCTGCGAATCAATATCATAAGGAATGAACAAGGAGATTATAACAACGAATATCAAAAGAAGAATAACAGAAATGTAAAGGAAGTGCCCACGAGCTCATACACATCACATAATATCATACCACATAACCACATAAGTGTACATAAGTGGCCAAACCTAATGGACCAAAAACGATATGGGGTGTATTGCACAAATAACCCATTCACTGAATCACATAACATACACATATAGCCTAGGATGCATCCATACGCTCCCTACAAAACAAAGTCATAGTATATACACTAGCTCATGACTAGCATACACACACATAATAATATATAAATGTGCACACAAAGGGAACGTCGGTAACTAATCACACCGCCCCAGATGGTGTCACATCATTGGTGCATCAATGATGTGGTCATGGTACCTCCATGACTAGTTACACATAGATCGGGCAAAAGGAAAGCATACAAATCAAATCACTCATAAGGGGATTATCACAAAACAAATGAGGCATACGAATCATAATGAATTAAAGGAATACATGATGTCAACAAATTAGCGAGTAATCACAAGGGAACATATCAATGGCATAATGGGATCATACATACGAAGGCTTATATGTTATAAGAAAGTCCTTGCTGAAAGGACGGAATATCCGTACCTTAACGACTGCACAAACACGAAACCACGCACAAACGCTAAGAGACTAAACACGTGTCACCAGAAGTACAAAAACATGAATACATATCTTACATACCATAAATAAATCATTACTATAAAAGTTTCCAAAAATAGGTGGTTGACACTGTTTAAAACCAAAGTTTCCTTATTTATGATTTTATGCCGATATATAAGTGTTGCTATTTAGTTACCCAACCATAATGTTTCCTTATTTTTTTATAAATTTTACAAAGGCTCCCATATGAGTCTATAAGGCCTCTGTAAAATGGCTTAAGCCTAACCCATGATATGACCCACAAACTCAAGACTAGCCCAAAAACAGTCCTGGCAGAAACATAGTAAAAAGATGAATGTCTTTGACCCACTTAGACACCTCCGTTATTCCTAAAAAATCAGGGGATGTTGTTGATCACAAACTTAGATCGATTTAGCTTGTGTAAACGAGAATAAATCAAGTTAAACACTTAGAGAAACTTTGTTGTATATGAAACAATTTAAGTATTATGCGGAATTAATACTTAAACAAGAACACACAAACAAGATAAACCAAACTTTCACTTTGATTGATTAATCGAACTTGCTTACAATGAAAGTGTGAAAAACATATATTGAACTAAACCTAAAGGCCTCCTTTTATAGATTAAGGAACCTTGTACAAGAGTCTACGTATCAACTATTTTAGGTAAAGATAAACATAAGAAATACATTGTCGAACATATCTTTACTAGAAACATACTAGAAACATAAAACGTGTAGACTAAGTATCCTGTCAGTGCTTGACTTCTTCTTATCAACGCTTGACTTCTTCATGTCAACGCTTGTCTTGACAACGCTTGATTTCTTCCTATCAACGTCCGATTTCCTCTTGTCAGCGTCCAAGTGTCTTGGCTACATTTTATTCCCAACAATCCTCCCCTAAACTTGATATCTACTCTAGTAATCAAGTTTCTGAATAAAAACTAAGCACAAGGAGGATTCTTATAAATCTTATTAAGTTGGAAATAAATATATCTAATCAAGTCTTTGCCAACGTCACTTGTATAATCCGTCTCCAGCTGTGTTGACACCATTTTATTCAAAACTTCTTTGGACATAGGATATTCAGCATCCACAAGAAGATACTCAGAAAACTTTGTAGTACTCAAATGATACACACTGGCTGCTGAATGTAGACGCCATTGAAGTCCACTGACATCATCAAGATCCTTCCAAACTGGGTCTTCTTCATCTGGTGCACACATTCTCTTGAATGTTGACCAAATCTTTATTCCATTGACTGAAGTAGGTGCTTCAGTCTCATACTTGGCCTGTATCAACCTCCAAAGGTCTGCCAAGTCTTCCCTATCCAGGCTTGCAAACAAAGAAATAAGAGTAGTGAAAGTATGTACCTTCTTCCCATGTCTGCCAATCATCCAAAACCCACTTGCATCTTCCTCATAACTAACTGTAGGGTTTTTGGAATCATGAGGTAACACTTCTACGATATGTGAAACTTCCAAGGGTGAGAGCTTAATACTTTTTCTAATAACAGCTTCACTAGGATTCAGTCTATCCAAATTTTCTGGAAACTCAAGTGGAACTCCCTTCTTTAATGGTCTTGGTGTAACCAAAGCCTTTTGGATCTCCATTTCATCTGCAAGTTCTTCCTTTCTTTCATCTGAAAGAAGTCTAATAGTGTTCTGCTCTTGCACACATGCCCATATAGGATAAGCCTAATACTCCAATTCATCAAAGGACAATCCCTGCAACTTTCTAAAAGTCCAACATGTTTGATGACATCTGAGCAACATGTAATAGAGCTCCCTTCTAGCTGTCTTAGTCTGTGAAAGAACTTTGCTAGCTTTATATTTCAGAATCACCTTGCAATCCCTTTGAACTATTAGTAGAATCTCCAAACCCTAAATTTGATCTGATAAAGTCATGTCTGGATTCTCCATTACCTTATTTTCCCATGCAAAGTACATCTGAGCAACTTCAGGCATCTCATAATCCACCTGATTCTTCAACTCTGCAAGCTTTTCCTTGGCCAACTCATCACCATATTCAAGCCTATCTGGTTCTTCAATAATCATTACACTTGAATCTTTGCTCTCATCACCACTGCTTTCCTTACTCTCAATAGAATTCTCCTTCATCCTTTCTTCTTTCTCAAGTTGTGCAGCCAAAATGGAATCAAATTTTACTTGGGCTGCATCCTTGGGAACTACTGTTTCTACCATAATCCCTTTACCCTTATCTAATATATCAATGGTGGGTAAAGAAGATGATGGTACCTGTGTAGACACATCTTTGATGATAGCTGATGATTGGGATACATCAACCATATGTGCAGGTCTATCAACGTCCAAAACCTGTGTGTCAACGCCTAACTTACTCCTATCAGCGCTTGACGTGTCAGCGTTAAAAATATGCTTGTCAACGCTCAATCTACTCTTGTCAGTGCTTTGCCTTGTGAACTGCTCCATCATCCCAGTAAAAGATAAATTCAAATTTGTAGGGGTTACCAATGAAACATCAAAACCTGGTTGCCTCTTTATATCTGTAAGAGCTTCAGCTATACCCAAAGATTCTCCTTCATGTGAACCTATGTCACTCACTGCATCTGCTCGTCCTCCCCTTTGGAAGAATCCTCCACTCCACGCCTAGGGTTAGCACCTTCCAAAATAACAATCATCTCCCTCAATTTCTTGAGTTCAAGGCCTTGTGTAGAGACAGTATGTACAAGGTTTGCATTTTGCTTTTGCAAGCTAATGCAGACAGCCGTCAATTCCAATAATGTATAGGGTTCCAATCTGCCCTCCTCTAGAATGGGAATTTGACCTCTTAAAGTAGAGTCATGGGGCATGGATGGGGTCTTAATGATGTTAGGACTGGCTTGGCATGCATATAAGCTAGTACCAATAGTCCTAGCCCCACCCATGTCACCAACCACACTTGTGGTGGTGGTTCTCTCTGCAACATGGTTAGGACCACTAGAGGAGAACACTCCAGTAATCCTTTGGTGTTTTTCCATCCTAAAGTTTGGAGGTGAAGAGGATGATGTGGATTGGGTTTCAGTTTGGAGGTTAAGGGGTGTTTGGGTTTGTTGTAAGAGGGTGTCAGCGTTTGGATTTGAAGTGTTAACGCCAACATTTAACGTGTCAGCGTTGAAGGGATCTTGGTCAATTTCCATATGCTGGGGTGATAGTGATGGTTCAGGTAATGGGTCTGGTTGTGGATGGGGTTCTGGTTGAGGTTGTGTTACTGCAATAACAGCAAGCATGGCTTGGGTAAGAGGTAAGTCTCTGTTTGGGGGTGTATTCATCTTTCCAAAAATTGCTTTCTTTTGCACAGGGATCGTATAAAAATCATCATGATCCCTGGTGCAATATTTTGTGCATCAAAAACCATTTGCAAAATCTTGGGTAAGCAAGAGTCATCTTGCTACCCTTGTTATGACACATGCCATCAAAAATTATTTTAGAAAAATTGTATTTTTGCCCAGTAGCAATACACACAATGGCACTCCCAATTGACCTGTTAATTTCATTGTGTGCAGTACATTTTGGACTCAAACATTGAAGAATTACATGTATCAAGTACTACCAAGCTGGGGGAAATTCCTGTTTGGAATATTTGTTTAAAGTTCCCTCTTCAGGGAAAGGATAACCCAAAGCTTGAAGTCCTTGTTCTAGCTCACCAATGGGTAGGGTGGTTATACCATCTGCATCATTAAGATGCAAAGCCTGGCGAACCAAGGCGTCAGTAACCACCCATTGAAGCCCATGGACTGTAGCAGTCAATGTAGTCACATTATTAATCGTTGAGGAAGTGGCAGTATTCCAAAACTGTTTAATATGAGTGACAGGGATAAGAGGAGCATGAGAAAGTGCATACCTTAAGGGGATGCATTTAAATACTCCACCATCTGAGTATATTGAGGAAACAGAGTGTTGTCAGCCTCTAAATAGGCAACCATGTTGTGCTGACTTCTGAACCCCAATACCAAATTACTCGGTTTAAACTTAGGCGCCATTGATGTAGAAAGTTGTGATATATGTTATGAAAGATGAAAGTGTATGAAAATTTAGTTAGACAAGAATAAGCAGTTACCCTGTTTCAAAAGAATGAGCCAAATATATAGGAGAGGTAAGCACATGTGATTGGTAAAAAATAAGGCTGTTATTTTTCAAAATATAATGATTAAAATCTTGAAAAGATATAACTTATCTTGTGCATTAATAAAAAGTTACCAACTCCTAAAATTACAGCCCAAATTTTCGTCAAAAATAACAACTGGGTAGGACCTAATGTTTGTCAACGGTAAAAAATAACCTATCAATGCTCAACGGCTATATTCTTGTCAACGTTGGAATTTGCCATGTCAAGGTCAAAATTGGTCCTAACAACGTTTGGAAATAAAATCTGTCAACGTCCAAAAATAAAAATAATAAAAAGAAAAAGGACCTTAACAAAGTGATTTATCCTAATGAAGATAACCTATGGACTGATAATTACTAGAGGGTGGTGATAGGTGTAGAAACACGTGTTTAGAAAAACAACGTATAAGTGCGACAACTATTAAACTCGACGATTTAGGAAAACCGACAAGTCGAATAAATGCGGGTTCGTTCTCGAAGGAGGTGTGTGGATTAATGTGCCAATTATATAAAATCAAATTTGGATTAGTGACGTTTTTGGTTTAGAAAGAGAAAAAGTAAAGACGAGCTACGACTATGATTACGCTACGACGTTGACGTAAAACGATGACGTAATTACGTAAAACGCGACAAAATTAAAAATTAAACCTAAAAATTAAATAAAAGATTAAACTAAGTCTAAAATAATATAAATAAGAATAAAAATCCAACAAATATATTTTAAAACCTTTTATTAATTAAATATTCAATTTTAAATGCTAATTAAAGCCCTAAAATTAAATATAATTAAGAAAAATCCTAAAATATTATTTTATTGAACTAATAATCACTTATATTATTTAAAGACTAAAAATTATTTTTCCTAAATTTTTAAAACTATTTTTATATTTTTAAAGGCTAAAAACAATTTTTAAACTAAAATAATGATTAAAAATAATAAAATAATGCTAAAATTAATTTGACTTTTTGAAAAATCCTAGTTTATATTACTAAATAGTAGAAAATTTTAAAAAGTTGAAAACAATAATTTTTTACAATAAAAGACAAAACAGTTTTAATTAAATCCTAATTAAACTTAAATTAAATCTAAGAAATAGTTAAAAAGAGTGAATAGTAAAACTTTTTAAACTAAAAATCTTAAAATACTTTTCTGAAACTAACAAAATTTTTAAAACTTAAAAATGTAAACTTTTTGCACTAAAAGACAAAAAAAACTAATTAAAATTGCAATTAATTCTAAAAACTATAAATTTAAAACCTAAAAATAAAACTATATTTTCCTAAGTCCAAAATGATAAAAGAAAAAAAAAATTTAAAAAGAATTAAATTTAATATTTTTTTAATAATTTTTTATGATATAAAAAACAATTTAAACTAATTAAATAATTTTTTTTAAGTATTAAATGAAAAAAAGTAAAAATCTAAAACTTTTTTTTTTAATACTAATTCTCCTCCCTCCCAAAGCTTGTGACACTTTTTTGCGTCACAAAACTGTTGCAAAAATGAATCCTCCTTCCTCCCAAAACTATAAGCGACACGTTTTTTGTTAAAAAGTGTCGCGAAAGGCAGTTTTCACTCTCTGTGGTACAGGGGAGGATTTTTGCTCGTTTTGGTTGATTTTTGGGCCTTTTGGTGGCGTTTTTGGGCACAAGAGGCACCCTCACAACCTGTTGGTTGTGAGGAGTCAAACACGACACACAAACACAATCAACAAACACATATATGACACATATTCAAGCAAAATTAGGGCAAAAGAAAACTAAATGCAGAAAATTTGAACTAGCCGGTGCAATTAGTACACCAGTGAGTTTTAAACTACCTTAGCTCAACCAAAATGCACATAAATCTAAAGAAAATACGACCAAACCCTAAACTAACATGATTCCTAACGGGGAACAAGATTATAGCACAAAAAAAAGAACAAGGTACTATAGCCTACGTTAAAATTGGGAACAAGAACAAGCAATGGTAACTAACAATATAGCTGCTGTTCAAATGCGACCATAGTAGCCATTCGTTTCAATAGGACTTTGTTATATAAAATCAACTCTATAGCTAAATCTAACTATAAACACATCAGCACCAAAGTCAAATGATAAACCAACAACAAATTAATAACATCAAATACAAAACTCAACAGCTACTCGAATTATTCGCTACAAGATTTTAAAAGACATGAAATTGTACCTGGAAGTAAGGTAACCTAGAGGGCTTCTATCCTCAAATTTTTAACGAACAGTTAAGCTACTATAGGAAATCTAAGAGTGCTCTAAACTATAGCTTCTAAAACCTCAAAACCAAGACCTTATAGTTGCTGATGCATTATGCATAAACTTCGGTAAAAAAGAAAATGACAAACATTATGCACAAAATTGAGATTAAAGAACTTCTAGCCTAATAGCACTATCAAAGATCAAATCATATCAGATAAAAATTAAAATTAAGCATAGATATCCACACGAAACAACTAACACAGATAATTGATACCTAATAATTCACTAATAGCAGAAACATGAACATAACATTCTTTTTTTTTATCTTTTCAGTTTTTGTGTTAAACGAAAGCATAAACAAGCTAGTCTAAACCTCCAAGAACTGATGCAATAAAGCTTAGCTCCTAGATAAAAATTATGGCGGACTAAATGGCTAATCCAAACAGACCTAAAAACTAGCAGAAGGCAATTTTAACAAAGAACTTTGGATTTTTAAAGCAAATAAAAGCAAAATAAAAACATGAACATGGTAATAAGCATAAAAGATCACAAATAAGCAATAAAGAACAAGGAATAAGCAAACAATAAGAACAAGTCACACAAGGCACATAAAGGAAAAAAAGTAAAAAGGGGGTTCTAAGTACCTTGCCCGATACACATCTATACCAGACATAGCACTAATGCCACCAGCTCTCTAGGACTTTCCTGAACTTGGTGAACTTATGACAATGAGATTATGTGAGCTTATCAACAGAAATCTACCACGAATCTACTTCAACTACTATTGGAACATAACATCAACTTGGATTCTTGAAACCTGAAACTAATAAAGGTAAAGTAACATAAGAAGCTTCTGAATAAGCTTGTTTGTCAAACAGCTTGTTCAGAAAGCTTGTTGCTACAGTACAATAAGCTAAGATTGAAACTTTTTCAAAAAAACAACTTGAAATGAAAATGTTTGCAAGGAAAATTAAAAGGACAGTAAGTAACTCTTCTTGATAACTTAATTTCCCAATTAGGTGTCAAGTAAATCACAAACAACTTATCAAAAAGTGGTTCTCAAATATTTAACTAAATTCTTGAAAGAACTTTGATAGACAGAGATTGTAACTTGCATAAAAATTAAAATGCTTGAAAACTAAAAGACAAGTAAAAAAAACAATGAAAATTAAATTTTGGAACTCAAATATTTTTTCATTAACTTGTATAAAACATTACAAAGAAAATTCAGAAAAATTTGGAACAATCTTACAAGTCATAGCTACTACTATTTATACTACTTAGTACAATATGAGGAAGATATAATTCTGAAACCCTAGTCTATCTAACTACCCAAAGTACCCTTGAAGGAATCTCAGAATATCCAACCTTGATGCCAAAATTTAAAATCCATTCTAGATCATTCTTGAGGTAAACATGTGATTGCACAGGTGGATAATGAATCTTGAGTGTCTGATTGTGGTGGAGATCACGTTTCTTCATCCAAACCGTTCAATTGGTCAATTCCTGAGCATATGATGGAGACCTCGGATGAACATGTGATTGGGTGGGGTCACGAAGGTGAGCTGGAAGTAAAAAAGCACATGGGTTGCTTTCTGCCATAATGACTTACCCCGATTAAGTGTCAATTGGGATTTACCCTATGGTTTAATACAAATCATAGCTGCTAGGGTTCTTGCCAAGAAAGGTGGAGTTTGATCTTATTAGGGGATGATTAAGTGTTTACCTCCTGGTTTATTATTAATAAACCATGTTAAAAAAATCTTGTGCTTAATAAAAAAAGGTAGAAGGAGTGTGGTTGGGCTGATTGGGTGGAAATTTGTTGGGGCTTGGGATGGGTAAATGGGTAAAATCCGGGTTTGGGTTTCAAAAGTGGCACATGCCTCCTTGAACTAATGAAAATTGATCATGTGAAGTTTTACAACAGCAATGCATTCATTCCCTTTGTTAATAAACTTTGGACTAATGACAATTTAGTCCCTCATTATCATAAATCATGAAATAAGGACCTTTTGTGCAATAAGACTATTCTTCAAGGACTTGTTTTGGCATTTCTTGAAACTTGAAGGAACTATCTTGTAATTATGAGTTTTACAAGGGTCAAAAGTGACAAGTCTTCAAAAGATGAGGGACTATTCTTGACAATCTTCAAAACTTCAAGGACATTTTTAGAAATTCATTTCTCGGGCCCGGTTCTTTGTGCGGCTTCGTTTCCCGTGTTCGTTTTTGCTTCATTCTTGTGATCTTTTGTTGATTTCACGATATCGGTACCTAAAATACACAATGAACAAACACAAGCATATATTTGGGTATTTTGATTATATTTTAAGCGTTTTAAGCCCGATTTGGACGATGAGACTATGTATAATTACAGGCTCATCACTCCCCCATACTAAACCATTGCCGTGTCCCCAGCAATGCTAGAATTAAGTATCGTAGCACTTCCAAAATTCATTTTATGATGACTTTTATGGAAGACATAAACTTAAATAAACTACTACACGTGTTTTAGACATAATGTAATGTTTTCATCACGAGAAAGTGACTTTTGGGATCATAGAACAAGAACACGTGAATGCTTTGTTAGAAATAATTTCGTCGTCCTCGATTTTCACCCAATTCCATGTTAAGCGTGTAACGAGATCATTGTTATTATAAGTAGCAACACAATCATATCTCATGAGTGTTAATTACGAACCTAAACTCCCTTATTCCTACTTGGTATCTCTTATATTTTATTTTGTCTTAATGATCACGAGGATACATCATTGACTTATGCGTGAATAGAGATTAAGTCTATTCACGAAGGATCGATAAACACGATTTTATAATTCATCCTAATAGACAACGATGTCAAAAAATTAAGTCAACAAGAAGGATCGATAAACACGATTTTATAACGGTTTTGAACATGAGACTTATTACCAAGACTTTTATACGCCCCCTAACGGAAGGGCCTTATTATCTTTGGTTTACCTCCATCTTTTATTCAACTTCTCCATGAAGCTTTTATTATGACTTCGGTCTTGCCTTGCGTTTTATTATCCGCCTCATCGGTGGTTTTATTAGCCAAAGACGTATATCCTCACGCAAAAGCGAATTTTGGATCTTTAAAGCTTCAAAGATTAAGGCTTGATTCACTTTCAATTTGGGCATAGATTTTTCGGCCTTGTGAGCTTCAAATTTTTTCTTAATTTAGGTGAGCACTTGAAATCTTATTATTAGGTGAAGCTTTAGATTATTCGGGTGCCAATACTTCAAAACCGTGACGCTGGCGATCCCTTAATGTTTTCCCAATTTAATTACATGGAAGCTACCGAAACAAATTAGAAACCAACAATAGTGACTAAACCGCTAAATCAATATTTATTAACAATTTATTATACAAAAGAGTGGGGAGAATAAGCTAATAATTACTACACATGAGATCGTGACGATTACGAGACTTATAAATAACTCTATCATTTCTCGTCCTCATTTAAGAGACTTAGCCTAAAAAGTTAAGGAATCGAAGCTAAGTGCTCAACACGCACGGTCGAGTCAAAAATTACTCTTATTCTCACCATCGGAAAACCTACATTCGTGTCTTAAACACTTATGAAAAACAAGAAAAATTTTAAAATTTGGCCATTTTTAGCCTTATTTGCAACAAAACGATAACAAAAAGATGAATATTAGATTGCGTGGTGACGTAAGCAAGGTGAAGTATCTACTCACCCCCCCCCCCATACTAAAACTAAACATTATCCTCAATGTTTCGAGTCTAGGGGTGAAAACACCCCCATACTAGAGACGAAGTCGAATGCTTAATCTCGAGCATGGAAAGGGTAAAACGAATAACCTAAAAGCCGTTTATGAATTATGCTAATAAGATAAACGTTAGAACATAAAAGGATATCATCGGATATCGGAATCTCCAAAGGCAACGATCGAAGCTCGAGTGATCCGTAAAACGAACACGAGAGGCTTCAATGATGACGATGAACCTAATAAATCACAATCACAAACAACCACGGAACAAAGGTTGGAAGAGCACACGTCCCCTCGTTACATTAACTAAGAAAGCAATAATATTTACAAGGATAAGCATGAGAATCCCCCACGAGGCACCTTGTTTTTTATAACCGAGTCATAAGCTCGACTCGAATCCCCATAAATGTGATCATTTAGGGATAATCTTGGTATGTTCATTTTGGTGGGGCTTACATGATAAACAAGGCCCAAAAAGCAACCGGTACTAAGGACTAAGTACTTTACAAAATACCGGGATCGAAGATGGCGTCCTCGTTCTCATGGGATAAACGAACCAACGCCACTTCAACACGTGCCAAAACCCCAAAGGGGTAGAAGGAAAGAGATAAGAAGTAGAAAGGTGGGGCAATTGGTAAGTCAACATAAAGAGCTACTCGAGGTAGACTCACACCAAGCAAACGAAAATCTTTTCCATTTATTGCATCAGTGGAAGACCGAGATTTCCCTTTACAAGCAATTCCGGGATCGTAAATCTCGTCCTCGGTGGAGAAATGTGAGGGAACATTTGGGGCTTCCCCCACACTAGATCCACACCAACCATAGTCAAAAGGAGTAGACGAGGTGGTAGCACTCATAAAACGCGGTGATGACGGAGTTAAACTTGTAGAAAAATCTTTTAAAACATTTTTAAAATCTTTTCCTTTTTCATCGTTTAAAAACTCTTTATGAAAACCCGATTTGATAATGTCGAAAATATTTGGCGTGTCAAATTCAAAATTAGTCGCGCTAAAAATCCTCACATTTAAGTCGTGGTTTGGGGGTGGTGGATTATATAAGTTCTCAAAACGTCGATCAATAAAGAACACCGCCCCTCGGGGTCTACATACTCGTCATCTTCATGAACGTCGATCTCATCGATTTCTTCGTCATAGATAGGCTTGTCAAACTATGGTTTGTCATTCCCTTCTTTGATGAATTTAGAAACTCTCTCGAAGATATCACGATCAAGCACGAAACCATCATTCTTTTGTGGGGATCGTTGATAAGTTAGATCCTCACGAATGTGGTAAACGTCATTCTCAAATGAGGAGTGTTTATAAGGTAACTCCTCGAGAATGGGACTTGTGTCTATAGCAAGAAATTCATCGACCTCCTTAAAGAATTCTTCATCATCACAATCGTGAAATGAAGGAGGATCGATGATATGGTCATCAACGTTCTCGAATTCATCATCAAAAATGGGATTATGATGAAAAATAGGTTCGTATACGGAATTCGAGTACGTTGTGAAAGTGTCGTCATTCTCATCATCATAAGAAATTTCTGACATGAGATCGTCCTCTTCATTTGAAGATTTATCAAAGGGTAAATCCTCGAAGATGGATGGCGGATTAGCAAGTATATGCTCGATCTCAGCAAAATCACCATCGCCATCAAAGAAAGTGTCGATGTGAGCAAGTTCTCGAGTGGATTTCTCGAGAGTCACAACCATGGTCTTACAAGCCTTTGGGCTATGCTTAGGTGACATTTCTATGATGGGTGAGATTACATTGGCTTGGGCCACTTCCTTAGCCTTAATGGATTTGGGGCTAGGAGTGGGAGGCACTTCAATGGGTTTAGAAGTATGGGCCTCAAAGTCATGGTCCTTCGAAGGTGGTGAAGACGAGCCCATATTGGTCTTTGTTGTGATGGCACTAGCGTCGCCCTTCGGAATTGGTGTTTCACTTGTTTCGCTAAAAACATCCCAAAGTGAGTTTTCATCCATAAATTTACACATACCCTTTTGAATTAGGTACACCTACTCTTTATCATTAAAATCATCATCTTTAAAACCGTTTTTCTTAATTCTTTCAAAACATGCATCAAGCCTCATTTGTTCCGCTAAAGTAAACATTTTGAAATTATTAGGATTCGAATCATTAGGTTTTGAAACCTCGGTTTTTTCATGATCATTAAAAACTTGGGATTTTCTAGCGAAAAAGTCCATTTTCTCATCCCCATATCTCATAGTAAGTCTCCCCTCGTGAACGTCGATTACGGTTCGAGCCGTCGATAAGAATGGTCGGCCTAAAATAATGGGACATTTAGGGTCACACTCGTAATCGGATATAACGAAATCCGCGGGAAAAACAAACTTTCCAACTTTGACATAGACATCCTCGGCTATTCCAATTGGTATTAATGGTGTACAATTTGCTAGCTCGATTGTCATGTTCGTGGGGGTAAGTCTAGGCTATCTCATCAATTTCCAAAGAGAATGAGGCATGAGATTGATGCTAGCACCTAAATCGGCAAGGGCTAAACATCCCTCAATCTCGGAAAAATCACAAGGTAGTAGAAATTGGCCCGGATCCTTTTCCTTTCTCGGCATACGCCTTTTGGGTTTTTTAAGAAGGATCGATGCACAAGTTTCTTCAAAGGTTACTTTGGTAAGGTCGACAAAGCTCTCTTTTTGAACCGTGGATGGAATTTGAGGTACACGAGGGTGTGCACTCTTTTCCTTGGTCGCCACATTCACCCCATCGATTTTAGAACAATAAGAGGTCTTAGAAGTCGAGGGTTGAGAAGAAGGAACAACTCGAAATCCTTCAAGGTTAGGGGTAATCAAACGACCTTTCTCACGAGACGAGGCGGCTTTACATTGTTCCTTCGAATTTGCAACGGTGTCACTAGGTAACGAACTCGATGAAGAACCCGAGGCTTTGTTCATTATGGCCGAAAACATCTTTTTAATGTCAATTTGCCCTTGCTCAATCTTCGTGTTTTGCAATTTCAAAGTATTTGTAAAGTCGTTTTTCAAAGTACCAATTTCTCCCTCTAATCGTCTCATATTAGCCTCGTTCGTTTTCATGTAATTTTGAAAATCGTTTGACGAACTATTTTGATTAGAGTTAAAGTTCCCTTGGTTTTGATTACTTCTTTGAAAATTGTTTTGATTCCCACTTGAAAATTTGTTTCCTTGATTGTTGTTGTTTGAAAAATTCGAGTTTTGGTTATTGTCTCGATTTTGCCAATTCAAATTCCGACCTTGATTATAACCTCCTTGATTTTGATTCGAAAAATTTCCTTGTTGATTGTTTCCTTGAAAATTGTTTCGATTTTGATTCGAAAAATTGTTGCCTTGGTTATAATTGCCTTGTTGTGATAGACCCGCGTTATTTTGATTAGAAAAATTGTTGTTTCCATTTAACGCACTCACATTCGACGTTTGGCCATCCGTAGCCGCACACTCGTAATAATTATGAGGTATACCACAAAACGTACACGAAACCTCAACCGCTTTCACCGTAGCGGGAGCGTCTTTCTTTTGCATTTCAACGAGAAAAGACGTAAACACATTCGTCAACTTGTCGACTTTCGCATCAACTCTCTCAATGTCGCGATTAGAACTACTAACATTGGCGACATTGGCAACACTCGGTGCGTTGCGGAGTTGGTAAACCTTGGATCGGTTTTCGATAATTATCAATGCATCTTTCGGAGTCTTACACAAAAAGTTGCCACCAGCGGCGGAATTCAACGAATCTTGTTCTTGAAAATTAAGACCGTTGTAAAACGTATCGATTTGGTGCAACTCGGAAAAACCATGGTGAGGACATTGCCTAAGCAATTCCTTAAAACGATCCCACGCGTCTCTAAAAGATTCATTTGGTTTTTGCTCAAATTTCGTAATCTCGTTTTTTAAAAACGTTGTCTTAGACGATGGGAAAAAATAATTAACGAACTTGGAAACGAGATCCTTCCACGTAACTATCGAATTAGGTGGCTCTTTCTCGTACCAATCCTTGGCGGCACCATCGAGCGAGTACGGAAAAAGCATAAGCCTAACGACATCGGTGTCGACGTTCTCAAACTTGCTCGTGGCTAAAAGACGATCAAAATTCCGAATATGGTCGTGAGGATTATCGGCTTCACGACCTCGAAACTTCGTAGCTTGGATGAACGAAAGCATTCCGCTCTTTATCTCAAAATTCTCCGCTTCGATAGCGGGAATTACGATCGCGTCTCCATAACCCTCGGTGGGCGCTTGGAGCAATTCCATCATCAAACGATTGTCGGCCATCTCCTCTACGGTCTCTTCAACAACAATATTAGGAACGTCGGTTTCTAATTCTCGTCTACGTCGTCGATTCCTTCGATTACGATTGCGTCGATTCGAAGCTTCGCTAGAATTGGAATAATCCTTCGATCGAGTGCGCATGCACTAAGCATAGAATGGGTGGTAGCAAAGAAGATTCTTTTTGCGGTTTTTCGATTTTTCAAATTTTTTGGGTTTTTGATTGTTTTTTAATTTTTTTTGGATTTTTGGATGTATTACGTAGACACAAATCTACAAATCTCCCCTCGAATCGACTTTCTTGATTAAAGGAGCCTCAAAGAACGAAAACGATCACGTGGAGTGAACGCTTTCGATGACTTAAGAACGTTGGTGGAACACCAAAACGTTCAAGAGGGTTTAATCTTGAAAACACAAGCAAATATAATATACGTAGATAATACTTGGGCGACAAACCCTCGATTAGCCCTCTTTCTCAAAACACGCACAAGCAAGCGGGGGAAACGAGGCGGCGCTAAGCACTTAAGAGCCTTTTTCCCTTAGGTCGTGAAATACAACCGCCTTATACCCACCTTATAGTTTGTGTTAATCAAAATTAAGCCTCAAGAAAGTATTTATCTATTTTGCCTTTAAAATTTTGCTTTGGATTCGAATACAATGATCGAGTGATGAAATCCCGAATCAAGGTTGCGTTTTCACGCTTTTGGAGTACTTGTATATTTATTGTTCTACGTAAGTACAATATAGTAATATATTCACAAAGAAAAACGAAAACGATAATGGATATCTACAATATAGTAAAAGTTGTTGTGTGTTTAATTTAGGAAAACTAAACACGATTTATTTGGATACTAATATATTAATGAAAAATAACAAAAATGAGTATGTACGATATTTACGCTTTCCAAAAATGAAAAGCAAAAACGCACTACTCACACAAACACGATAGTAATAATGGCAACACTAAAAACACCTCCCCGACAGCGGTGCCAAAATGATAGGTGTAGAAACACGTGTTTAGGAAAACAACGTATAAGTGCGGCAAGTATTAAACTCGACGATTTAGGAAAACCGACAAGTCGAATAAATGCGGGTTCGTTCTCGAAGGAGGTGTGTGGATTAATGTGCCAATTATATAAAATCAAGTTTGGATTAGTGACGTTTTTGGTTTAGAAATAGAAAAAGTAAAGACGAGCTACGACTATGATTACGCTACGACGTTGACGTAATTACGTAAAACGCGACAAAATTAAAAATTAAACCTAAAAATTAAATAAAAGATTAAACTAAGTCTAAAATAATATAAATAAGAATAAAAATCCAACAAATATATTTTAAAACCTTTTATTAATTAAATATTCAATTTTAAATGCTAATTAAAGCCCTAAAATTAAATATAATTAAGAAAAATCCTAAAATATTATTTTATTGAACTAATAAATCACTTATATTATTTAAAGACTAAAAATTATTTTTCCTAAATTTTTAAAACTATTTTTATATTTTTTAAAGGCTAAAAACAATTTTTAAACTAAAATAATGATTAAAAATAATAAAATAATGCTAAAATTAATTTGACTTTTTGAAAAATCCTAGTTTATATTACTAATAGTAGAAAATTTTAAAAAGTTGAAAACAATAATTTTTTACACTAAAAGACAAAACAGTTTTAACTAAATCCTAATTAAACTTAAATTAAATCTAAGAAATAGTTAAAAAGAGTGAATAGTAAAACTTTTTAAACTAAAAATCTTAAAATACTTTTCTGAAACTAACAAAACTTTTAAAACTTAAAAATGTAAACTTTTTGCACTAAAAGACAAAAAAAACTAATTAAAATTGCAATTAATCTAAAAACTATAAATTTAAAACCTAAAAATAAAACTATATTTTCCTAAGTCCGAAATGATAAAAGAAAAAAAAAATTTAAAAGAATTAAATTTTTTATTTTTTAAATAATTTTTTATGATATAAAAAACAATTTAAACTAATTAAATAATTTTTTTTAAGTATTAAATGAAAAAAAGGAAATATCTAAAACTTTTTTTTATACTAATTCTCCTCCCTCCCAAAGCTTGTGACACTTTTTTGTGTCACAAAACTGTTGCAAAAATGAATCCTCCTTCCTCCCAAAACTATAAGCGACACGTTTTTTGTTAAAAAGTGTCGCGAAAGGCATTTTCACTCTGTGGTACAGGGGAGGATTTTTGCTCGTTTTGGTTGATTTTTGGGCCTTTTGGTGGCGTTTTTGGGCACAAGAGGCACCCTCACAACCTGTTGGTTGTGAGGAGTCAAACACGACACACAAACACAATCAACAAACACAAATATGACACAGATTCAAGCAAAATTAGGGCAAAAGAAAACTAAATGCAGAAAATTTGAACTAGCAGGTGCAATTAGTACACCAGTGAGTTTTAAACTACCTTAGCTCAACCAAAATGCACACAAATCTAAAGAAAATAGGACTAAACCCTAAACTAACATGATTCCTAAAGGGGAACAAGATTATAGCACAAAAAAAAAACAAGGTACTATAGCCTACGTTAAAATTGGGAACAAGAACAAGCAATGGTAACTAACAATATAGCTGCTGTTCAAATGCGACCATAGTAGCCATTCGTTTCAATAGGACTTTTTTATATAAAATCAAGTCTATAGATAAATCTAACTATAAACACATCAGCACCAAAGTCAAATGATAAACCAACAACAAATTAATAACATCAAATACAAAACTCAGCAGCTACTCGAATTATTCGCTACAAGATTTTAAAAGACATGAAATTCTACCTGGAAGTAAGGTAACCTTGAGGGCTTCTATCCTCAAAATTTTAACGAACAGTTAAGCTACTATAGGAAATCTAAGAGTGCTCTAAACTATAGCTTCTAAAACCTCAAAACCAAGACCTTATACTTGCTGATGCATTATGCATAAACTTTGGTAAAAAAGAAAATGACAAACGTTATGCACAAAATTGAGATTAAAGAACTTCTAGCCTAATAGCACTATCAAAGATCAAATCATATCAGATAAAAATTAAAATTAAGCATAGATAGCCACACGAAACAACTAACACAGATAATTGATACCTAATAATTCACTAATAGCAGAAACATGAACATAACATTCTTTTTTTTATCTTTTCAGTTTTTGTGTTAAACGAAAGCATAAACAAGCTAGTCTAAACCTCCAATAACTGATGCAATAAAGCTTAGCTCCTAGATAAAAATTATGGCGGACTAAAATGGCTAATCCAAACAGACCTAAAAACTAGCAGAAGGCAATTTTAACAAAGAAGATTGGATTTTTAAAGCAAATAAAGGCAAAATAAAAACATGAACATGGTAATAAGCATAAAAGAGCACAAATAAGCAATAAAGAACAAGTAATAAGCAAACAATAAGAACAAGTCACACAAGGCACATAAAGGCAAAAAAGTAAAAAGGGGGTTCTAAGTACCTTGCCCGATACACATCTATACCAGACATAGCACTAATGCCACCAGCTCTCTAGGACTTTCCTGAACTTGGTGAACTTATGACAATGAGCTTATGTGAGCTTATCAACAGAAATCTACCACGAATCTACTTCAACTACTCTTGGAACATAACATCAACTTGGATTCTTGAAACATGAAACTAATAAAGGTAAAGTAACATAAGAAGCTTCTGAATAAGCTTGTTTGTCAAACAGCTTGTTCAGAAAGCTTGTTGCTACAGTACAATAAGCTAAGATTGAAACTTTTTCGAAGAAACAACTTGAAATGAAAATGTTTGCAAGGAAAATTAAAAGGACAGTAAGTAACTCTTCTTGATAACTTAATTTCCCAATTAGGTGTCAAGTAAATCACAAACAACTTATCAAAAAGAGGTTCTCAAAGATTTAACTAAATTCTTGAAAAAACTTTGATAGACAGAGATTGTAACTTGCATAAAAATTAAAATGCTTGAAAATTAAAAGACAAGTAAAAAAACAATGAAAAGTAAATTTTGGAACTCAAATATTCTTTCATTAACTTGTATAAAACATTACAAAGAAAATTCAGAAAAATTTGGAACAATCTTACAAGTCATAGCTACTGCTATTTATACTACTTAGTACAATATGAGGAAGATATAATTCTGAAACCCTAGTCGATCTAACTACCCAAAGTACCCTTGAAGGAATCTCAGAATATCCAACCTTGATGCCAAAATTTAAAATCCATTCTAGATCATTCTTGAGGTAAACATGTGATTGCACAGGTGGATAATGAATCTTGAGCGTCTGATTGTGGTGGAGATCACGTTTCTTCATCCAAACCGTTCAATTGGTCAATTTCTGAGCATATGATGGAGACCTGGGATGAACATGTGATTGGGTGGGGTCACGAAGGTGAGCTGGAAGTAAAAAAGCACATGGGTTGCTTTCTGCCATAATGACTTACCCCGATTAAGTGTCAATTGGGATTTACCCTATGGTTTAATACAAATCATAGCTGCTAGGGTTCTTGCCAAGAAAGGTGGAGTTTGATCTTATTAGGGGATGATTAAGTGTTTACCTCCTGGTTTATTATTAATAAACCATGTTAAAAAAATCTTGGGCACAATAAAAAAAAGGTAGAAGGAGTGTGGTTGGGCTGATTGGGTGGAAATTTGTTTGGGCTTGGGATGGGTAAATGGGTAAAATCCGGGTTTGGGTTTCAAAAGTGGCACATGCCCCCTTGAACTAATGAAAATTGATCATGTGAAGTTTTACAACAGCAATGCATTCATTCCCTTTGTTAATAAACTTTGGACTAATGACAATTTAGTCCCTCATTATGATAAATCATGAAATAAGGACCTTTTGTGCAATAAGACTATTCTTCAAGGACTTGTTTTGGCATTTCTTGAAACTTGAAGGACCTATCTTGTAATTATGAGTTTTACAAGGGTCAAAAGTGACAAGTCTTCAAAAGATGAGGGACTATTCTTGACAATCTTCAAAACTTCAAGGACATTTTTAGAAATTCATTTCTCGGGCCCGGTTCTTTGTGCGGCTTCGTTTCCCGTGTTCGTTTTTGCTTCATTCTTGTGATCTTTTGTTGATTTCACGATATCGGTACCTAAAATACACAATGAACAAACACAAGCATATATTTGGGTATTTTGATTATATTTTAAGCGCTTTAAGCCCGATTTGGACGATGAGACTATGTATAATTACAGGCTCATCAGGTGGCAAGCACTGTCCAATCATGCACACTTGCTTAAGCAAGATAGACATAATTGTCCTCAAGTGTCCCTTGCTAACCAAAGTTCTTAACAGTGAAGTTATCTTATAAAATCCTTTGTAACTTCCCAGGTAAGCCCAATAAAAATCATACCCAAGTCTCCCAATAGACCACATCTAATTCTAGGTTAAAAAGTCTTGGCAGCATGCATAGTATATCAACTTTGCATGCTACAGTGCCTCACGATTTAGTAAACTCAGTCGTACTCACCAGTGGACACAATCTAGAATTATGATAAGAGTATTATACGAATACCCAAAAAGTCCTAAAGGTTTCCTAAACCTCCCCTTAAAATAAGATATACAAGTTGCTAAATAAAATGCATGTAATAAAAATTTATGTCAAGATAGGAATATAAATATTCCAACCATCATTCATAAACTTGAACATGCTCTAAGTAAGCTCCAAGGATCCATAAGCAACTCTGTATCCATTAGTACAATGCTAACAACGCCTGCATAATTAGATCAAAAACCACAAAACTAACATGTTGCTGACAACGTCAATTTAACACTTGTCAGCGTTAAAATAACCTTTGTCAGCGTTAGACAAATAAAGTGGAAAATCTAATTTTGTAAAAAGACCAATAACAATGCATATCCTGTACATACTTTTACAAGAATTCGAGGAAACCAAGGTTTCCACAGTTGGTATGC
Organism: Glebionis coronaria; assembly: GCA_025667525.1. Lineage (NCBI taxonomy): Eukaryota > Viridiplantae > Streptophyta > Magnoliopsida > Asterales > Asteraceae > Glebionis > Glebionis coronaria. Next base: position 181,215,046 of record CM046874.1, read on the forward strand.
TCAAAACACATATTAGGTAAGATTGATCATTCCAATAAATCTCCTAGTATCAAAAGGTTTACTTAATAAATCAACCACATTTTCTTCTGTGTGAACCCTATCTGGTTGTATTAAACCTTTTTTAAAAAATCTCTTATAAAATGATGTCTAATTTCTATGTGTTTTGATTTAGAATAATGTATAGGATTTTTAATAAAGCATAAAGTACTGTTATTGTCTACAAAAATCTTGGTATGCATGAAATTATACCCATAATCCAACAGCTGGTTCTGAATCCATAAGACTTGTCCACAACAAGCAGCTGCAGCTACATACTCTGCTTCCGTAGAAGAATTATCCACCACTGTTTGTTTCTTGAATTGCCAAGATATCAACCTACTCCCAAGAAATTGGCAGCCACTAGTTGTGGATTTTCTATCAAACTTGTCACCCCCATAATCACTATCTGAATATGCAATAAGCTCCAATGGAGAATCTTTTGGATACCATAATCCCAAGGTAGGATAGCACCTAAGGTACCTAAAAATCCTCTTGACAACATGAAGATGACACTCTTTGGTAGTCACTTGATGGCGTGCACATGCACACACAACAAACATAATGTCAGGTCTTGAAGCTGTAAGATACATCAATGATCCAATCATTGACCTATAATGCCTAACATTCACCTCTTTTACATCTCCAACCTTTCCCCAAGGGTGTTCCCTATCCATGGGTGTACTAGCCCGTTTCTCATGTGGAGAAAAGCCAAACTTCTTCAAGATCTCTGCTACATATTTGTCTTGAGAGATAAAGATACCATCTTCTTTCTGCTGAACTTGTAACCCTATAAAGAAGTTCATCTCTCCCATTGCACTCATCTTGAACTTATCTGTCATGAGCTTGGAAAAGTCTTCACTCATCTTTGGACTAGAAGAGCTAAAGATGATATCATCCACATAAACTTGAACAAGTAAGAAATCCTTACCAGTCTTATTTGTAAACAAAGTCTGGTCTATGGTGCCCCTTTTGAATCCATTTTCCACCAGATTGGTGGATAATGTGCCATACCATGCTCTTGGGGCTTGATGAAGTCCATACATAGCTTTCTTCACTCTATACACCTTGTCTGGATGTTCTGAATCTTCAAAACCAGGAGGCTGCATTACATAAACCTCCTATGCAATTGTGCCATAAAGAAAAGCATTCTTCACATCCATTTGATAGACTGTAAATCCCATGCAGGAAGCATAGGCTAGGAAAATCCTTATTGCCTCAATCCTTGCAACAGGTGCAAAAACCTCCTCATAGTCTATCCCTTCCTCTTGTGTATAGCCTTGAGCAACTAAACGTGCCTTGTTTCTGACCACAATTCCTCTCTCATCCTTTTTGTTTCTAAGAACCCATCTTGTCCCAATTGGTCTGACATGTCTGGGACAATCAACTAACTCCCAAACATCTTGAATAGCAAATTGGTGAAGCTCATCTTGCATTGCTTCCACCCAACTTGGTTCTTTGAGAGCATCAAAAATCTTCTTGGGTTCCTGTTGTGACAGAAAACAGGCACACAAACATGCTTGAACAAGAGGGGTATCAACCTTCTTGTGAATATTGGCAATAAATCCTCCATGATTCTGATGAGAACTTCTAGTTTGGACAAGAGTCATCACATCACCAATGATTAGAGAAGGAGGGTGATTCTTCATAGTAGATGTAAGCACTCCTCCTTCAATAATTATGTTGTCATCAATTTTAGTCTACAAGTTGCTAATATCTTCTTCAAACTCTCTTCCATCATCATCTGAATGAACCTCTCCATTTCTGTTGGAAGGTTCACCTTGTTCAAAAACACTGGAAGAGAGTAAATGGTCAAAAGAGTTGTCAACGCCTGAATTAGGGCTGTCAACGTTTGAGCCATCAAAGCCTGAATTTGTCTTGTTAGCGCCAGATTTTCCATTATCAGCGCTTGAAGATTCATGCATGTTTTCATCAACTGGTATTACTTGTGGACCACCTTTTTCGTTTCCAGCAGCAGCAAATGCATCTGTCTATATAGGAATGGTAACATACTCAAGTATGGGTGCTGATTTGTCTGCTTGTGATCCAACCTCCTTATCAACCTGTATACCTGAAATTTCAACAACTGGTTCTTCCACAACATTTGAAGTCACCTTCACAATGTCTGGATTAGTAACAGGCATATAATTCAAGGTTCTAGATAGAGGTTCCAAGTCAAATAACCAATTTGGTCCACTCTCAGGATCACTAGGTTTACTTTCTAAAAACCTAACATGTACCTTTTCAAGTATACGTTTTTCTTTCTTAAGGTAAACCCTATATCCTCTACTCTACACTGAATAGCCCATAAAATAGGCTTCATCACCTTTAGCACTAAACTTTCTTAAGGCATCACTAGTATCTAAGACAACTACATGACAGTCAAAGGGTTTAAGAAAACCAATATTAGGTTTCCTACTCTAAAATAGTTCATAAGGTGTCTTATTATGAATTTTGTTGATCAATGCCCTATTCTGAACATAACAAGCTGTATTCACAGCCTCAGCCCAAAGTGCAATGGGAAAGTGAGCATCAGCCAACATAGTCCTAGCAGCTTCTATGAGTGTTCTATTCTTCCTCTCAGCCACCCTATTTTGTTGTGGGGTTCTAGCTATACTAAACTGTCTAGTAATCCCTTTCTTGGCACAAAAGTCATCTAATAGTTTATTTCTAAACTCACCACCATTATCAATTCTAAGAATTTTAACCTCATTCCCAGTATTTTTCTCTAATTGGGTAATAAAGTTAATCAAAACATCAGTAGTTTCACTTTTCAAAGCCAAAAAGAAAGTCCAAGTAAATCTAGAAAAATCATCAGTGATGACAAAACAGTAGGATTTACCATTTAAGCTTTCTATATTAGTTGGACCAAACAAGTCCATATGCAGCAAGTAATGTGGTTTAGAACTAGAATGCACAAGTTTAGACTTAAAGGAGACTTTGTGTTGTTTGCCTTTAAGGCATGCAACATAAGAATGGTCATTGTGGAAAGCCTTTTCAGGCAGACCATCAACTAAACCATGTCTCACAAGTCTATTTATGTTCTTAAAATTAATGTGCCCTAACCTTCTGTGCCAAAGATTACTCTCATCAACTGAAGCCTTAACATATAGACATGACAGATTATTATTCATCCTAATTCCATTAAGATTAACATTATAAATGTCCTTATGCCTAGGTGTTCTATAATCAATGAATTTCTCATCAGGTATTTTAAAATCTTTGCTTAACACCAAGCATTCAGTATCAATGAAAAGAACCTTATTTTTGTTATCACAGACCTGTGATACACTAAACAGATTGTAATCGAGTTCTTTTACCAGAAATACGTTTTCAAAACACAAATTGTTGGTGATAAGAGTGCCTTTGCCAATGATAGTCCCATATTCGCCTCCAAAGTACACTTTGTCACCATCTTTAATGGGGGTAAAGTTTGTCAAGTAATCTTCCTTCCCCGTCATGTGCCTAGAGCATCCATTATCCCAATATCCATAATCATTAACCTGATTTTGAATGCCCTGCACATAAAGAAAACAAATTAGTTTTCTTTGGGAACCCAAGCCTGAGCAGACTTAGATCCATTTGGTTGTTCAACAAGAACAGACTTAACAACCCCTTGTTCATCCCTTTTTTGGATTAAACACCCAGTTAACCCCAATTGGTTTAGTTATGACCTTTGAAATATAATGAAATCTGTTACAGGTCATAGATATCCCATCTGAATTAGGGTTTTGATCTTTTTTAGGTCTCCAAGATAAGCTAGAAGAAGCTTTAGACCCTTTTTTCCTTTGGTTGCAAGTATTTGGCAATTATTGGTCTAGCAGCGTTGGAAACATTCCTGTCAACGTTAAAATTGTTCTTGACAACGCTGAAATTACCTTTATCAGCGTTAAACTTAGGGTTTGCTACAGAAACCTATTGTCTGTTAGACCATGTATTGGTCTTTTGAAAAGGCCTTTGTCCATAAGTATTGGACCCTTTAGTAAAGAATGGGGCTGGTCTAATGACTTGTGGATTTTGCTGGACAAAAGGTTTGGGTTTGACCGTGGTTGACTTTCTATCAGCGTTGACCTTTGAAGCATTGACACATTTATAAGCCAAATGTGAAAACTTCCACAAGTATAATAGGCTTTTCTAGACATAACTCTAGGTCTAGATGAAAAGAAACCTGTCCCATTATCACTAACTTGACTTTTTGGTGACCTAGGTTTTCTATTCATTTCTGCATATTTAATACTAGGTTTTCGATCAATGTTTAAGCCAAGGTTAGCAGTCTTTCCAGTAGTAGGATTGGTCACTTTTATGGGTGCAGACTCATTTGGGCTGTCACTAAGCATGCCACCCTTAACAAACAAAGTAGGGTTGGATTTTTTCTATTTGTCCAAATCAGTCAATTTCTGCTTGTATTCCTCTACTTAAGAAAGAACTCTTGGTGGAGGAATAACTTCCTCTTCTTGGAGTTCTGGTATACCAGTCCAAGACAAATCCTTTCTAAGGACACCATAGAAGTTCCCAGCAGGTGGTGGAACACCAGCATATTCTTTCATCCCAATCCCACTCATATCCTTAGAATCCCTGTGTTCACTGACACATTTTTCTAGGGTTTGAGAAGCTTTATCAATTTTTTGAATTTTAAGATCTAATTATCTTTGTTTTTGATAGCCTCATCAAACTTAGCTTGTACAACACCATTGGATCTCTCTAAGATGTTCCTTACCTCAACACTAGCATTTAGATCATTAGTTAAAATATTGATTTGATCTTTTAGGTCAAGCTCCATTTTCTTATATTCAGCCACAGTCTTTTCAATTTGAGTAAGAGCAAGTTGATAATTAGATAACTTGCATTTTTCATCAAAAACATCTGATTTTAACTTTAAAATTTCTTTGTTAAGTTTTCAGTGTTTAGACGACATCCTTTACTACAAAATGCATCATCATATACCTCATTGTCTGATGAAGATGAAGAATGTGCCATGAGAGCATAGTGAACATGCTCTTCTTCCTCCTTTTCTGCAACCAAGGCCTTGTTCTCTTCCACATCTTTAGCCAAGAAGCTCCAGTCCCAGCCAACACCATCAATCTCTTGCATGGCAACCATAGCTTTTGTATCTTCAACCTTGACGATTTGGCTTGAAGGCTTTCCAGCATCAGATCTTCTTGGAGATCTGCACTCTCTCATAAAGTGACCCATTCTATGGCAATTGTAACACTCAACCTTGGATTTATCAAACCCAGCAGTGTATTTAGCATTAAAAGTCATCTTCTTCCTGAATCTCATATTCCATCTATTGGCCCTTATGTTAGCAAGTGCCATATTCTACTTTATGTCCATCTCCTCCAAATGCTCATCACTAATTTTCTCAAGGTCCTCATATGTAATCACTGAACCATTGGGCAATGAAGCAATGTATGCACACACGATATCTAGATCAATACCATCAGGCTTAATTCTTGGTGAGTCAACATTGTATGTGTCAGCGTCTAAATGTGGGGCGCTGACAGAGCTTGATCCAATGTTGACACAAGGTGATCCAGTAACGGGGTGCATGTATGACTCCCTTTGATCAAATTGACCTTCACTATGTGAGAAGAAGGCCATATTTCCATTAGTAGACTTGCTTCCTTGATCCAAAAGGATTTCACTCTCTATAATCCTCAGTTTATTGTAGACATCATCAAAAGTGGAACTTTTGTGAGTATTATTAGCAATCATAGACCTTGATTCAATCTTCCATGCATCACCAATACTTTTAAGGAAAGTGGTGATGATATCAGCATCATCATGCACTGTTCCCATAAATGACAATTTGCTTGTGATGTCAAGAAGTCTGCTTCTCACTCCACTTAGCTTTTCATTGGGAAGAGCTTTGAACACTGTATACTCATGTAAGAGTTGCTTCTTTTTCTTTGAGGCAGTATCATCATTACCACCATAAGTGACTTGAAGGGCTGCCCAAAGATCTTTGGCAGAATCATAGCCTCTATACTTGTGTTGATTGGCTTGTCCCAAAGAAAGTTTGAGGACGCTTAAAGTTTTCATGTCATTCCTTCTCTTTGCAATGTCCTCAACTGAGACAGCTCTTCCATCTTCATGTTTTTCTTTTCAATCCTCCTCACTTGAGCCTGGAGTTGATCTTAGAGTGATAGCAGCTTGAATCGTAGCAGCCTTATTGAATGTGTTTCCAAATTCAATATTTTCCATAGGGTGTGATCATGGATTTGAAGGTACTGCTCAAAATTGAACTTCCACAGCTCAAAGTTGTCTGGGTCTAGCATGGGGATCCTTATGTTATGGCTTGAGGAGGAGGTCAACTATGGAGTAGACATGTTGTCTGGATTTTAGGGTTTCTTGAAAATTAGGGTTTTTGGCGATTTAGGGTTTTTGTGTTCTTTAGATCAAAGTTCCTCAACAAGCTCTGATACCACTTGTTGATCCCAAACTTAGATCGATTTATCTTGTGTAAACGAGAATAAATCAAGTTAAACACTTAGATAAACTTTGTTGTATATGAAACAATTTAAGTATTATGCGGAATTAATACTTAAACAAGAACACACAAACAAGATAAACCAAACTTTTACTTTGATTGATTAATCGAACTTGCGTACAATGAAAGTGTGAAAATCATATATTGAACTAAACCTAAAGGCCTCCTTTTATAGATTAAGGAACCTTGTACAAGAGTCTACGTATCAGCTATTTTAGGTAAAGATAAACATAAGAAATACATTGCCGAACATATCTTTACTAGAAACATAAAACGTGTAGACTAAGTATCCTGTCAATGCTTGACTTCTTTTTATCAACGCTTGACTTCTTCCTATCAACGCTTGTCTTAACAACACTTGATTTCTTCCTATCAACGTCCAATTTACTCTTGTCAACGTCCAAGTGTCTTGGCTACATTTTATTCCCAACAGATGTCCAAACATATGAAAAAAATCCCCTGAAGTGCCTTGAAAAATCTCATTATAGATTAGGAATTAGAATTTTTATACTATAGTTAATATTTTCATTTTAAGAATCGATTTTAAACACTTATTTTTAAACAATAGATACCATGACTTCCCGGCCTCTTAAAAATAAATGGAGACCAGATCTAGAAGCTAGATTCAAAGTACTTGGTCATAGGCACTTGAATCGTCTAAAAAGCTATTGTAAAACTTGTTTTATACATGCTTTAAGATGGCCCTTTTTTGCCCAAACACCCTTAATTAATTAATATGTTCTACCCATCTAATCCACTTTAAGGTTTCTAAATCTTGTTAATAACAACTAATAAACTTATTTAGGACCCTTTAGCGATGTTTTAACATAAAAATTGTTATGAACATTTTTGAAATTCTTTTTACCATCATAACATATAATTAGGGTTTATAGAAAACCTTAATTCCTTAATACATAAAATAAAGAATTCCATGGTGACACATGGATTAAGAGGTTAGAAAACTCACATGAGTAGATGATTATGATGACAGGATGATCACCACAAACACCTAAGAGCACCAAAAGCACAAGGATGGAGAAGGAATGAACAAGAAAGCCCTAAAACTCCAAGGTTTATTCAATGGAGGAATTTTGAGAGAAAAGCTTGGATTCTGACAATGAAGGATGATAGGGGAGACCTATGAACGTTTTTTTATGATATTTAGGAGAGGATATGACTAAATAACTTGTTTCTAAATATGAAGGGAACATGTTTGATTTAAAAACACTCTTTTCTTAATTTAACAAAAGCTTAAAACATTAAAGATTTTTTTTTTATATTCTTACACTTCATTCATAAAATATGTTTAACTTTAAAAGTACAATATTTTGACGTAAAAACATTCATATGGCCGAAATATTCATAAAATATACATATCTTTTTTTCTTAAAAGCTATTACCTTATTTATTTTTTATTATTTTTAAAAATTCATAACCTAAGGTTTAATTATTTAAATTTCTTAATAAATTTCAAATTCACATTTATATCATATAAAATAAAATGAAAATTTATGAAATAAAATGAAAACCATATTTTCAATATGAAATGAAATATCAAATTTCATATTTTAAAAAATGATTGAATGCATGAATGGATGTCTTAAGACCCACTTAAGGATTCATTAAGGGCATTATATATTGTACTTGAGATAATTTGTGTCATTTAAATGAATGCAAGTTGATTTGACATTATTTATAATTGAAAGATATTAGAATTAGTGTTATCAACATTGAAGTCTAATTGAAAGATATTAAAAGAAATGTTGAAAATATTAAAATCTAATTGAAAGACATTAGTAGAAATATTCAAATGAGTGTTGGATTATGAATTTATTCCTAGAATCAATAATGAAAATATTATGGATATGTGATAAACATAGTAATATCATTATGATTTAAAAACTTAGAGTTTGATTAAATATCTAAACCGTTGTTCAAAGAATGTTCAAGGTTTAAAAAATACTCGTAGTAGCATAGTGATATGGTATACACTAGTGCTTATTTTGATTGAGAGGATACTTAATTACAATTTTAGCAAGTCTTTGTTACGAATGAAATAATTTCTAACTGGCATGCTTGATTTAAAAGCATAGTTTTATTATGCATTAAAAAGTTAGAATACTTTACAGTTTTAGAAACTATTGTGATGAACATTTATAATACATGTTGTATACATATTATGAAAAGTAGTGTGAACAGTTAATGTGATATTATTAAATCATGGTGCACACTTAAATATTGACTAATAATCATGTTATTAAAATAATATCACGATTTGTGATTATGCATAAATATTCTCAAAGTTTCACAAGATCAATAATCTAGTTTGTATGAATTTATGCCTTATCAACAATTGGATTGTTGTGAATAATACGATTGTATTCAAAGCTAGGATTATCATATAGTGATCTTAAATTAGTATTTCGATAAGGGACGATTAAGCAATTATTTTAAACAACGAGTTGACATACGAGACATGATCATTTTCATTAAATACTATTGTGTCATATATTTGCATGTTTATCCATGGATGTAGTAACTTCATGTTTATATGTATTATATATATTATAAATAGTCATTGTCGGTCATCAATATGGGAGTATTGTTGAACTAAGACAAATATGAGGGTTGGTTGTATTTTTGTTAAAAGGATACATAAAGATGAATCTTTCAAACTTATATGTTATTCAATGTGATTTAAATAATTGGATTACCCCAACATGTAAGTCTACTTTATGGACCGCGTTTCATAAGATATTACACTAATAGTAAGTATTGCTAGTCCTTAGACTTGATATGCAAGTAGATCTTCGCATGGATTTATAACATTTTTATATTTAGCGTAAACGTTGTGTCGGTAACATGGGAAATTATAAAAGGGTTAAGTATATAAAGTAGAAACGTACTTTTCAAAATTTACAATTCTAGTAAACCAACTTATTTTATTGCTAATATAACCATTAAAACTTTTAAATTTGAAACATTATAGTAAACGAGCTAGGCTGCAACTCGTTATTGCCGGTTAAATTCTGAAAATAACCGACACATCAACATTTTTTTATTTTTCTTATTCCTTTTTAATTACGTGTATTTGCCACCGTGTATTTTAACCCTATATCTCATCTTTAAAAACGTACGAATTGAACTATCGTGATTTAACTAAATTTATTCTCGATCCATTCTTGAAGATCGTTCCACATTCTTTTTGCTTCATCTTTATAGTCCAAATTACTAGTTACACCACACGTTGCGAAATATAATCTCTTTATCGATTCTTTTCTCCGGCGATCACTATCGCACCGCCGCTGCTAATATCTCTTTCCGACCATAATAACAAAGAACAAGCTTCAAAATTAGACAACACATCCACCTTTCATTCAGTTATACTACATCTTTTACTTCATCAGACAAAAGTATAACCAAAAGGAGATCCAAACACCCCCTCTTAAGATGACGTTTTTCACATCCAAACAACAACAATTTCATGGGTATATTGCTTTTGAACAGATCTTTGAAGATCTTTCACAAGAAATAAAGAAACAAAAAATTTAAAAAGTAATTAGATCTGGTTGTGTTCATTTTGAACGAAAATCAAGAAGTATATTTTAAAAGCTCATATAATGAAAAGTTCAACCCATCATCTACAAGCAGAATAAAGACATCAACTTGGTGGTTGTTCTTGTGTTCGATCGGCAGAGACAAGAAACAAAGATATCCTTTTGTGTTTTGTGTTCTCGTAGGTTAATATACATGATTGTAGTAAAAGTACAAAAACCTATATTAAACAATGTTCTACATGATAATGATAGGAAAAAATAGTGACGTGTAAATAAATTGTACACGTGGATAGTTTAACCGGTCATATTAGTAATATTTTCCAAAAGTTACATGTTTTATTAGTTAGATTGATAATTAAATAAGTTGGTTTACTAGAATTATAAATTTTAAAAAGTACGTTTCTATTTTATAGACTTAACCCATTATAAAACCTATTTTAGAAATATCTTTGACATGTGTGAAAGGTACTTGTAGTCGAACTGGGATTTTGTTCCTTTATTAGTGATGTAGTATGATACTATGATACATATTGGTCCCCTCGTAGGATTGATCAAGATGTTTGTGTGGTTGCGCCCAAAGTATAGTAAAGATATTTCTTTTTACATTTGGTGATCAGATAAATTATCGTTAATACATGAAATGACTTTTGATTCATATTCATGATTAACAATATCAGAAACCATAGGGATGCAGTAACTTATACCATAAGGCTGAGATTGTTTACGGAAACCAAACTTAGTTACTTTTGAGAGTATTGATGGTGTTGCTAGACTATATGTCAATGTTAGTATAAAGTACACTATGACGGATACTTCCGTAAGTGGGAGTTGTTGGGATGTGCGTAATTCATAAATGATATTTTATACGGCCGGTTGTACGTGGGCCTAAGGGGTCACACACTTAGACATCGAGATAATATTTTATTAAGATATATAATATAACATATCTATATTTATTGTATATATTTATTTTGATAAATGTGAAGACTTAACGATAATAATTAATAAGTTAAAAGATTTAACAAAGATTAATTAAAAGACTTAAGACTTTAAGATAATTAATGTAATTACTTAAAGGAATATTCTAAAAAGTAAAAAAGTCAACACTAAGGGTGTGTTTGGTGTAGGACGGTCGAACAAAAGAAAAGGAAGGAAGATGAATTTTTCTAAGAAGATTTAGATTGCTAAGGAAGAATAGTATCTATTCATTAAATAGTCTAAGTCTTACATTATATAAACAAAGGGATTAGATCACTTTGTTCATAAGTTGAAAACCAAAATCTCTCTTTTCCTCTCTTTTGGTTCCGTCGACTTCTACAATAAACCAAAAGGTTTCTTTTTCCTTTAAGTTTATTACGTATTCTCTTATCAAGATCTAGCAATCAAAAGTGGTTGATTGAAGTGTCGTGTGGATTATCTTAGAGGAAATTTATTTGATCTTTGGGTTTTAGTAGGCGTATTCATAAGGTATGATGGGTGTTTTTTATTTGATGATCTAGTTATTTTTTTTATCATTGTTGATCAAGAAGATATGCTTTCTAGTTCTCTTTTACGTTAAGAAAAATAATTTTTTTGCCTACGAATCATGCCTAAACATGTATCTAATGATGTGATTGATTGATTTAAATAAATGATTGATGAGAATTTAAAGAGAGAAAATGCATAATATAATAGTACACGTGATTTATGCATTAGACATGTATTTAGGCATATGTTGTAGCTCTAAATATATAACATCCCGTACTTTTCGTGTCATTATTTTATTTTCAGCCTTTTATTTATAAAAGTTATTTTATGAAGAAAAATTAATATTTCTGATTCTTCGATAAAATAATTTCTCAAACGTCTTTAAACGTGTTCTCGTTTTTATTTCTTCATTTAATTATGTCCATCAATGATACGACAATACATATATTTGTTGATGCAAAAGTTGGTTGATCCTTGCTAGACCCGAATTAGGCTTAATTCGGGTTGGCTGGGCTCCGGCTCCTGCACCAAGTGAATCGTTTGGTTGGGATCCTGCACACTAAACAGCACGCATTAGACTTACCGTGGGAATGTTTCCCACGATTAGACTCCGGCGTGAGAGTAAGTAATCGATTTAGGGTTTATGTGAGTTTAGAGTATAAGTCGTAATACCTTTGTGGAACCCTTGGGAGTTCCTTTTATAGGCAGTGAAACCCCAGTGGGCTTTCACTGATCCTTCGGCCACAAGGAAGAGATAAGCACCAGAATTAGAATGATTGTTATCTTCTAATTCTGGCAATGAATATCTCTTCGTATTGGGATTAAGATATACCTAGACAGAATATTATTCTGTCTGATCTTATGTCGGCCGCCTTGGGCCGTGGGCCGCACACATGTGCGGGCACTGTTTACTCAAGCCCATAAGCCTGAATGACATTTATCCACCCATCTGTGATGGGCTGGATACGGGTAGTACCCGTGAGCCGGGCTCATGACCCGGTTGGGGACTATACGTCATCATGTCCCCCCAGTCTAGTTGTTACAGCCGTAGGCGTAACCTCTAGACTATCAAGCTGCTCTCCGGTCATATCAAGAAAGGCCTAGGAAATGAAACTGGAAAAATTTGTTCCGGCCGAACGTGGCAACCGGTCATAGGAATATACTCTAATGAATACTACCTCAGCCGCACGTAATGGCCGAGACAAATTAAATGCAACATTTAATATGGTCTTACGTAAGAGCCGCATAACCCGACAAGAATCCAGTCGCATTAATGATATTTAACAATCCAGTCGCATGTCTGCAAAAAGTGCATGATTACTGACCACCCTTGAGCCACGCGAAACTGTTTAAGAAGTGACCCGTGGGTCCCCTACTGACGTTACAGAAATGTCAGAAACCCTATCCATTGGATAGGGAATGTGACTGACACGTGTCAAAGATCCATGGCACCTCGGAAACCGAGGCCACCCTATATAAGAGTGAGTATGCGTGTATGTTACACACACAACTCACTCATTCTTCCGCCATTGTTAACTTCAAGCTTTTTCCTTCAAAACTTTTGCCTTCTTTTCCACGGATATCCGTCACCACAGGTTAGATTACCACGCCTTTAAAAACCTTTTCATAAATTATGGTCAAGGATAACCCCCTCATCACGGACGTCCTGAATGTGATGTCGGGGGAAAAATACCTCGACTTCCTGTCGAAGTATTATGTGCCCGAAAGCGTACACCCCACCTTTCCGGGTGATGGTGAAGCTATTACGGACGCACCGGCGGGGCAAATAGGCATATACACACGCCTGTTTGACTCAGCCAACTACCGTATTCCGTTGTCTAAGTTCTTAGTAGACCTTCTTTTGTACTATGACTTTCATATCACCCAGCTCCACTGTATAGGGGCGTGTAAAATCAACCAGTTTGAGATTACATGCCATACCTGCAGGGTAACCCCCACCGTAAACCTTTTTAGGGCTTTCTACTTTCCCCAGTTAGTGAACGGGTGGTTGTCGTTCAAGAAACGACCCGGCAATGCCCCGATGACATATAGAAAACCCCTTGACTCCCTGAAGAATTGGTACGACCATTACTTCTTTGTAGATGAGAAAGTATTCCCCACCCCCTTCGTACTTAAAACCAAGGCCCCAAAAGACTATCCGCCCAAATCTAAAGATTATAGTAGCCGGGACCTGAAAATACTAGATACCCATCGCACGGAATTTCATAGAGGGTTGCCGGAACTTTCTGTGCTTAGTAGGGATAAGCCGCCGTTACTTTGGGAGGGATGACTTATATCCGTGCTTCTTAACGGAACAGGGCGAGGGTAGGTCATATATATCTTGTAAATTTGATCTATCACATATGTGTAAAATGTTACTAACCCATATATTTCTACAATCATTTGCAGAGATGAACCTCCACGGATTACTTCGTCAAGGCGACCCCATGAAGGTGAGGGAAGGATTCCGGCCGTTAAAGCCGAATGAGCTCCCCTTGCTAGAAGCGTTAGCCGACCGTACAATTCCACTGGAGGAGACAACCGAACCCAGGTCGGACGAAGAAGAGCCTGTTATCTAGAAGTCCCCATTGGACTTTCATAACGAAGATGGCGACGACCCCTTGCTGGAGGGAGGCACCATCAACCAGGAAGAGGAGCGCGATCCGAATGAAGACACCACGCAAGCTTCCGGATCCACCACACTTACTTCAAAAAAGAGAAAAACAACCAGGCGTGTGGCGAAGAAGACGGGGGAAGATGCCGGAGTTGCAAATGCTCCTCCCAAGAAGTTGCGGAAAGACCATCCTCAGTATCAAGAAGAAGGCAGCACCATGACTGGTCAAGCCGACCCTACCCCGACCATGGAAGGGCCAGTTCTGCGAGTCGCCCCTGTGAGCGCCGTAGCTCCTACCGGCCCAGACCCTGCTCTTGGTACCTCGTAAGTACCCCTCACGATTATGATTTATATCTTCGTATGATATATGTAGACTAAAAAGTTTTTTCCCCCCTTTTTTTTTAATGACAGGGTGAATCCGGCGGTCGCAGCTCAAGGAGAAGAGGTGGGGAGAAATCCATCCCCTGCGGCTACTAACAATCCCCCTTCACCCATCACCACCTGTGCCAAGGAACCGTGCCCCGAGGGGCCAGAAGAGAGCTTGCGTCTAGCATGGAACCTATCAAGCTTGACACGGCTGGAGGCCGAATCAGAGTGTTCGGAATTCATCGAACACATCACCCCGCCTGCCCTCGCCCAGGACTTAGATGAACTAGACCACGAGGCCCTGATTGAACAGTTTGATGTGTCATCCGCACATCAGGTAACGGTGGGCGCCGCACTAAGACGCCGACTGATCAAGGCCCTCACCAATGTGAGTCGTGCCGACAAAAGGATCGCCTGCCGGGAGGCATTGGTCGTAAAGAGCGAGAAGACCATCACATCCTTGCAAGCGGCGTTATTGACTGCTGAGGCAACGGTGAAGGAGCAGGCGCTTCATGCCGAGACAAGAGAGAAGCGTATCGCTGAGTTGGAGGCCCTCGTAGCCGCATCAAACGAGAAGGTAAACTTTCAAACATGTTGGTTCATATATTCCTACTCCTTGTGTGTATGTAGCCCAAAGATATATATTCGTGTACTAACTCCAAATTTCATACGCAGGTGTCTGCGGCTGAGGCTGCTACTAAGGCGGTGACCGTGCAATCATTCAGCATTGCTCAGGAGTGCGACGCACTGAAGGAGGAATTGAAGCAGGCTCAAAACAACCTTGAAAATCAAGTTGTCGCTGCTGATGAAGAGTTGAGCAAGGTGGTCGTCGGCTGTGCGGAGAGAGTATGCCCCCCCTACTGACCGCGACAGCCGGTCGTAGGTGGATTATCGGGCAAGGACTGCGGCTTGCCGTAAGCGGGGCCCTTAACGCTCCACATCTATTGCAGGCCTTTGCTGGGGTTGTATCTGACGGGATCGACCGTGGTAGGCATGAAGGCATGGTCCAAGCTGCGGAGATGATCACAAAAGGTGAGGATATCACCCAGCATCCGTATCACAATCCCTCTGCAGCGGGCAAGATGACTGCGTCCATGGATGCCTTAGCGGACCTTCAACACCCCCTTCTGGACGAGCTTGAAACCCTGAAAGATGCTCCCAATGAAACAATAATGTCCCGGCTGAGTGCTGACCCAATTCCCTTGACGCTGGCTACCTATGATTTCGTATCCAAAGCCATGTCAGGTGAGAAGCCACTTGGTGAAGCTTTAGACGCTCTTGCAGTCAAAGTTCAGGACGGGAAGGATGCTCGCAGAGAGGCCCTTCGTGCTTTAATTGAGGAAGGGAAGAAGGATCTAGAAGAATTCCTTCCCCCCTTGTAACTTATATGTTGTAAACATTTGTGATTATATTCGTCCGTATATGTACACGGCTAAGACATATATGTAATAACTTGTCCTTTTATTTTAGAAGTCCGTGACAACCACGGCCATTTTGTTGATTGTTAATTTTGAAACTTGTGTATCTCATTGTACTCCAATGCCGCGTGACGTATCACGTCTTACGTACAAGTCTAATTTACTAGACATGCGACGTGCGTCTTTACTATGCGGAGCACCGTATGGCTATAGCATATGAAACTTACCCCAACGTCTTGTGGGTAAGGTGTCTAGTAAGGATACATGATCCGTGCGGCTGGGGTTGCATCCCTCTTACGCGGCAAGTTGAATTAGTAGGTTCACTTAATCCTCTTACCCCACCTGGGGGCGTATGGTACATGTACAGTAATTTGAGAGAATGCATACGAATGAAACATGGCATATTATAATACAAGTAAAATTCATACGGCTAACAAAGAATCTAACAAAGAAAGGAAAATGGTTTGCACGAAACAGGCCGTGGAGCTAGCTAGGCACCACGGCATTTTATTAGAACGTTTACACTTTTGTTTGAGTAATGACGACAAGTCCTAAAAAACAAGAAAGGAAACTTAAACAATCATAAGAAGAACAAACAAAACAAATAACCCGCATGGTTCTTTATTAAGACCGCCTATAGCGAAGTACCCATGCGGAAGCCGTAGCTTTCAAAGATAGCACCTTTTTAGATTGGAGATGTTCCATGTGCGCTCTAGGTCGCGGCCATCCATGTCACGTAACTTGTACGCGCCTCGTCCCAAGGTTTCAGTGACTTCATACGGTCCTTCCCATTTAGGGCCCAGTTTTCCTGTATTCTCCACTCGACTCGCTTCGTTAGCACGATAGACGTAGTCTCCCGGTCGAAAAGAAACACCCTTGACCTTGGCGTCATAATAAGCCTTCATCTTATTCTTGGACTTAGCCTCATTGATGGCTGCTATTTCCCTTTTCTCTTCCAACAGATCCAGGTTGACTCGCAGTTGTTCATCGTTTGTGACGAAATTAACCTCCGCCGTGCGGATGGTAGGCATCCCTATTTCTGCTGGTATAACGGCTTCAGTGCCGTAAGCCAATGCAAATGCAGTATCTCCGTTGGCTGTTTTTATCATGGTTCTATGTGCCCATAGCACGTGTGACAACTCGTCGACCCATTTGCCCTGTCGTTCATCCAGCCGCGCCTTGATTCCATTCCCCAAGCTCCTATTTGCTCGTTCGACAAGGCCGTTCGTTTGCGGATGCTTAACGGACGCGAAGCGTCGTTTGATGTTCAATGATGCACACCAGTCTTTGAATGGGTTGTCCGTGAACTGCTTGCCGTTGTCCGAGATAATTTCCCCTGGTAGACCGAAACGGCACACGATGTGTTCCCACACAAACTTCTTGACCTGCTTACCTGTGATAGACTTGACTGCCTTGGCTTCTATCCATCGTGTGAAGTAGTCCATTGCAACAATCAAAAATTTAACCCCTCCCGCAGCTACAGGAAATGGTCCTGCAATGTCAATTCCCCACTTGTAAAATGGCCATGGGGACGTGATAGGTGTAAGCTCCTGCTGCGGGTGCCGCGGTACTGGCCTATGCACTTGGCAATCATTGCACATGCGAATCATGTCGCGCGCGTCTCTGTGCATAGTGGGCCAATAGTATCCTGTTCGTAAGGCTCGGGCTACCACGGATCGTGGGCCTGCATGCATGCCGCATAACCCTTCGTGTATGTCACTGATGACGTAAGCCGCCTGGCGTGGTCCAACACACCGCAGCCACGGCTGCAAGAAAGAGCGTTTGTAAAGGATGCCTTCTCGGAGTTCGAAATGTTGTGACTTCCTTTTAACGCGCCTTGCTGCTTTTTCCTCGTCTGGAAGGGTTTCATTAGTCAAATAGTTGATGATTGGGGTCATCCACGTAGGTCCCTCCTCCTCAACTATAGCGGCCACTTCCCTTTCCGTGATAGATTTCTCCTTGAGTATTTCCACCAAAACCTGTTTAGACAAGTGGGCGAAGCTCGTGGATGCGATCTTGCTGAGAGCGTCCGCTTTCTTGTTCTCGCCCCTTGGCACCTGCTTGATGGAAAACTTACTGAAAGTCATGATTAACGACTTGACTTTTTCTAAATACCTGACCATGTTGTCCTCCTTAGCCACATACCCACCTAGAATATGGTTCGCGACAAGCCGTGAGTCCACGTAGGCCTCAAGGTTGCGGACTCCCATTCTAGCGGCGATTTTTAAACCCGCAATTAATGCTTCATATTCCGCTTCGTTATTGGTGGCCGTGAACTCAAAACGGAGGGCGTATGTGAATTGCATTCCTTCTGGATTTGTGAGGATGAGACCTGCCCCGGACCCGTCTGTGCATGAGGATCCGTCCGTGAATAGCACCCAAGGTTCCGATGGGACCTCGTCTTGCTTAATGATTGGTTCTTCCTCATCCGGCTTCTCGATCAGGAAATCTGCCAAGATCTGGCCTTTAACAGCCGTCCTTGGTCTGTAAGATATATTATGCCCTCCCAATAGGATGCTCCACTTCTCTAGCCTCCCTGCCACGTCTGGTCTAGAGATAACCTGCTTAATTGGCTGATCCGTGATCACCACAATTGGGTGCGCCTGAAAGTACCGGCGCAACCGCTTTGTAGCAAATACTAGTGCTAGCACCATTTTTTCCATGGAGGAATAATTCAACTCCGCCCCTTGTAGTGTTCTACTTATAAATTAGACCGGAGTTTGTATTGTATCTCTATCCGTCATCAGTACCGCGCTTATTGCGCCATGGGTAGCTGAGAGATACATAACGAGTTCCTCCTTTGGCCGGGGAGCTACTAGCATGGGGAGAGATGCGAGATGCTGCTTGAGTTGGCAAAAAGCTTCCTCAGCTTCCTTCGTCCAGCGGAAGTCTCCCTTTCTAATGCACTTCTTGAGTGTCTTAAATAGGGGTAATGACTTCTCTGCGGATTTAGATAGGAATCTATTCAGCCCGGCTAACTTCCCATTCAGGGACTGCACCTCCTTCCGTGTCTGGGGGGACGGTAGTCGTATCACTGCGTCCGTCTTCTCTGGACAAGGTTTGATGCCGTTTGGGTCAATCAAATATCCTAGGAACATTCCTTCTGTTGCCCCAAACGTACATTTCTTTGGATTTAACTTCATGTTAATCCTTCTCAGCGTGTCGAATGTCTCCTGGACATCCCGGAGAAGTGCCTCCTCCGTGTGGCTTTTTATCACCAAGTCATCAACATATACTTCCAAGTTGCGTCCTATTTGTGATTCGAAAGCTTTATCCACCAACCGCTGATACGTAGCGCCAGCGTTCTTCAATCCAAACGGCATTTTCGTATAGCAATATACGCCCTGGCTCGTGTGGAACGCCGTTTTTTCTGCATCTTCCTCCGCCATCTGGATTTGGTGATACCCTTTATATGCATCCAAGAAGCATTTGAAAGGATATCCACACAAGGACTCCACCTTCCAGTCGATTTCTGGTAATGGGTAACAGTCCTGTGGGCATGCCTTGTTCAGATCCGTGAAATCCACACACATGCGCCAACTTCCGTCATGTTTCTTGACCATGACCGGATTAGATAACCACTCGTGGTAGTATACCTCGCGCATGATGCCTGCGTCCACTAGCTTACGCACTTCCTCCAGTATCACTTGGCTGCGCTCGGGCGCCTGGCCGCGTTTCTTTTG
This sequence comes from Glebionis coronaria, assembly GCA_025667525.1. Taxonomy (NCBI): domain Eukaryota; kingdom Viridiplantae; phylum Streptophyta; class Magnoliopsida; order Asterales; family Asteraceae; genus Glebionis; species Glebionis coronaria. Next base: position 181,234,677 of record CM046874.1, read on the forward strand.
CTTGATGGGTTGGTACCCTTGGCGGATCTGGAGCTTATGCTCTGCTATCGCACGTGGCACACCCGTCATATGTTTTGGCTCCCATGCGAATATGTCCAGGTTTGCACTTAAAAGAGAGCACATGGCCCTTTTACCGCTATCCGAGAGCGCTCCTCCTATGGATACCTCCTGTTCCGGATAGTCAGGGTGAATGGCCACCTTTCAATTGGGTGGTGGTGCCCCATCCTTGGGTGGGACAGGTGGAGCCGGTGTTGTCACGGTGTGACACTCGGATGTTGGTACGACTGTGTTGTAAATAGTAACGATTCCCCCCTCAACGGGGAATTTGATCATTCCGTGTGCCGTAGAGGGTACTGCCCGGATAGCCAAAATGCCTGGTCTGCCTATGATTCCATTATAGGGAGAGTGTGAACGTATCACCATGAAGTTCATCCACGTCGTAGTGGAATGTTCCTCATTCCCAATGGTGACAAGCAAACGCAATTGCCCTATCGGCCAGATAGTGTCTCCACTAAAGCCAGTAAGCGGCGACGTGGCCGGTACTAATTGGCTTCTTATTTCTGGGCATAACTGCACAAAGCAGTGTTCATACAGTACCTCTGCTGACGATCCTCCATCCACATACATGCGACGGACATTGTGTGTTCCAATGCTTATCTCAATAGTGAGAGGCGCATCAACCACATCGCTTGCTGTGATGGGAGGGAATGAGATTTCCCTGCCGCGTGAAAATTTTTGGCCAATTTTCTGTCTCGTGCGGCGCTGTCTGGATTGGATCATGTATATGGTAGAAGGCTTGTCCTTTTGGGGATCCTTCTTATCATACTTCTTGTTGTTGTCTTTTCCATCTTTCCAATCTTTAACTAGATGCTTGAGTTTGCCTGATTTGATTAGCGACTCAATATGCTTCTTGAGCTGGATACACTCCTCCGTACCGTGTCCTTTGTCGTTATGGAACTCGCAGAAGCGACTTCCCTGCCGACGTTCCGGGGGAGTGGTCATCGGGGGAGGTCTTGGAAAGTTCGCCCCTTCAGTCAGCAAGATCTCACGGTAGGACATCTTTAGGGGGGTGAACTTGTCGTCCGTCCGTCCGCCTTTGCTTTGGGTCTTATAGTCCGAGCCCTTGTTATTGTTCTGGTTGCCTTGACCGCCCGACTGTCTCCGGGACTGGTCATTTGACCGGTACCCATTTCCTCGGGATGGGTAGGCTACGGCAACAGCTGTCTCTCCCTCTATAAAATTTCTGACCCTTTCCATGAGGTCATCATATCTCTCTGGGCGCTTGTCGTTGAGACGCCTGATCAGTTCTCTGTCTGTTATGGCGTGCAGGTAGTCAGAGATTTTCAGGAGCTCTGGCATGGTTCTTGTGTGTGTGCACTCATCATTGAAGCGCTCAGTGAAGGCTTCTGTGGACTCCCCCGGCCGTTGCTTAACGGTTGCCAGTGAGACCGGATCCCTATTATACTTCTTCCTTTGAGTATAATTGTTCTCGAACGCAGTGCGTAGTTCCGTGAAACTATCAATGCTCCGTGGGGGAAGTGCCTCGAACCAGTCACGGGCGTTTCCAATCAAGGTCGAATTAAACATTTGGCACCATATAGGCATGGGCCATCGCTCAATTTTAGCCTGAGTATCGAATATTTTGAGGTGATCCACAGGATCACCGGACCCATCATAAGTCTTGATACATGCCGGCATGCGACGCTTGGTGTCCTCAGAATAGTTCCGTATGCGGAGGGTGAACGGATCTTCCCTGGGATCAGCCCATGGTCGTGTGAGCCTAGGGTCATCCCATGGTTCACACCATGGATGCGAGAGGTCCTCTACTTCCGTATCCCGATAGTAAGGGCCACCATAATACTCCTCATTGTTTGGTGGTGGAGGCGTGCGCCTTGGCCGGCGGCGCTTAGGCGGATGGTCATCTGAGTCCTCCCCAGACGGATCTGGGGACGGTGGTGATGCCCCGCCTTTTGAATAGGGACCACTTTTTTGAGACGAACCAGGAGCCTTTCTCCCAGTGTTCATTCTATCCCACACACTTGGGCGGCGTGTGGTTCTGGTCAGCTCTCGATCTGGCCGCTCGGGTGAGCCATCCGACCTTTCTCCTTCTTGAGACTGCGTTAACTCTTGTATAAGGCGATCCCCTATGCGCTCAAACACATTCCGGGGTTGAGGGTTTTCCTCAAAGGTTCCCTGCTCCTGAGGCCGAGTTCTCCTTTTCCTCCGGTTTTGGGAGGGGGTGGTTGGTCCACTGTCACCAAAGTTGAGTCTGGCTTGGAGGTTTCTCCCCAGACTCAATCTTGATGCGATCCCTGGGACGATCCTTTCGAAGTTCTGAGTGAGAACTCGAGTAAGATCCTCCTCACTGAGTGGCAGGGCTTCCACTTCTTCCTCCGTCGAGGGTCTGCGCGGTTCCTTGTTAGGAGGGTCTGGCGCACTCCCTGGATCAGGGTTGTCCAGGGTTGAAGTAGGCGGGGGTGTCACCGAGATCGTGCTCGTCACCCCCGCGGGTTGAAAACCGCTACGGTTACCCAGCTCGCCTGCGAGGCGGTTAGGTGATTGGTTGGGGATGAGAATCCCTTCCCCTTGGGACTTCCGATTCCCAGGATTCACATTCCTGGGGTTAGTTGGCGGATGCCCCTTCGTCATTGGAGATTCGAGATGAGGTTTTGTTCTAGCTTAGTGTTATGGGTCCCACGGATGGCGCCAACTTGTTGATGCAAAAGTTGGTTGATCCTTGCTAGACCCGAATTAGGCTTAATTCGGGTTGGCTGGGCTCCGGCTCCTGCACCAAGTGAATCGTTTGGTTGGGATCCTGCACACTAAACAACACGCGTTAGACTTACAGTGGGAATGTTTCCCACGATTAGACTCCGGCGTGAGAGTAAGTAATCGATTTAGGGTTTATGTGAGTTTAGAGTATAAGTCGTAATACCTTTGTGGAACCCTTGGGAGTTCCTTTTATAGGCAGTGAAACCCCAGTGGGCTTTCACTGATCCTTCGGCCCCAAAAAAGAGATAAGCACCATAATTAGAATGATTGTTATCTTCTAATTCTGGCAATGAATATCTCTTCGTATTGGGATTAAGATATACCTAGACAGAATATTATTCTGTCTGATCTTATGTCGGCCGCCTTGGGCCGTGGGCCGCACACATGTGCGGGCACTGTTTACTCAAGCCCATAAGCCTGAATGACATTTATCCACCCATCTGTGATGGGCCGGATACGGGTAGTACCCGTGAGCCGGGCTCATGACCCGGTTGGGGACTATACGTCATCAATATTTATCCAAGTCATTGTTTATTTTTGTCATTTTATTTTACAAGAATATTAAATTCTCGACTAACTGACAATGTTAAGAATTTAACGTATCGAATACGTGTCAATTATTATTTATTGGCTATCTTATGTTCGTCATCGACCGTATATATTCTCGTTATGACATAGAAATATTTTCTATTGTCGTCGTTTTAATTTTTCGTTTTAAGGACATTCTTCATAAATTTGTGATAACCTTTAAGTGTCATTCTTTTATATGACGCATTAACGCTTACTAAATTATAAACCCTCATTTAATTATCAAAATATAAATGTTCTCCGATTGTTCAATTTTTTATTTTTTATTGAGCGTTTATTTTTCGTGTTTTACGTGTGAATTTTGAATCATGTAATTTTTATAATATCGGGACATTGATAATACCCGCTTAATTATAAATTAACTAAATTTTCAAAAACTAAATCTCTTGATAAGAATGCACGTGTGATGTTTGGAAATTGAATTTGACATAGAAGTCAAGTTCTTATATTTAATAAATATATTATGAATCTTTTATTCAAAATATATATATATATATTATGAAGCTAGACATTTTCTTTGTTTCTTTCAAACGCCCACCGGCAATATCTTAGATGACTTTTTGTTTTGCTAAGATTGATTCACGTTAGTATTTTAAAAAATTACACCGCATGACTAAGTTGTAAAGTTTTGTCCTAAATCCTCCACGTGTAACTAAGTCCATATAATATTTGGACATTTGGCTTATCGTAAGAAAAACTCTTCACATATAATCTAATAGGTTAACATAATTTCTTTCTTTTATCCGTGTTTTTTCTCATCTTCTTTTGACCGGTTGGTTTTTCTTTAAAGGGAAATCAATTACTTGACTGTTTGTAAAACAATGGCTAGAGTCGATTGTGGATTTTGGTGTTAAGCTCTAATCAGATATTCATCAATAAAGATGATCAAGATTCAAAGTTATGAAAACCCGCGTTTGGCGTACATCTTTTGTTCGTCACTTGATCTAATGGTTCTTGCTCGCTCTGAATTGAAGTTTTGATTCGTCCATGTTTATTTAAAAGGTTGTCGTTAGAAGCTCGTGGTTTCTCGGCTTATCTTATGTCATTGTTTCACTTGCGTCACTATTATCTTGATCATTATCCTCGTTTGATATCGCTATCGCTAAGGTGAGTTCATAGCCTCACATTTATATTTATTTAGAAATATTTTATAAACCCACGAGGGGGATACATGCTAGTTTTATAAATTGAACACAAGTTGTTTTCGGTATGCTGGACGCAAATGTGATGATAAATGCATAAGTACCTATTGCCTTATGAAGTCCCTGAATTTCATGCACTGTTAATTTACCTCCAAAGGTTAAACGCTAATACATTTGATAGATCTATTGGGCTTGACACCCCTATCCTAGGGTCTGTATCCATAAGTGGTACCACCTGAAAGGGATATTATGTATAAGAGGATCGTTGTTGGTATATGGCAATATTACCTGTTTGTAGGGGCGTCGGAGGTTCCGGTCTGATTGTGGTTAACGTTTAGTGGCGTGAGCTTAATGCATTTATATATATATACAACTTGTCTGGTCCGCAAGTTTGAGATGATTAAAAATTCTTGTGTTCAAATGATGATTTGAAAAACCTATAGACTTGCTCAACCGTTGTGTTGATGATTTTAAGCATGTATTTCAGGTAAGCAAGATGGATAGCAGCGAAGCATGCGAGGAGGAAGTTGGTGCTTACTTGTCTTAAACTTTGTTTACTTTTCCATCCTTTGAAATGAATAAACTGTGAACTCTATGAATTCACTAAGCCTTTGTGTTGACTTTATAGCATGTTTTATCTCAGGTCTATAAGCAGCTGGAGCATGGAGTGGCACGAGATATTTTGAAGGCAATGATATTTATTACCATTTGATAAACATTTTTAAAACTGTGTATTATTACCTGTTTGTTGGGACCTGCTTATTTAAAAAACTCTGATATTTTATTAATTGAATGGGTTAAACTTTTATAAACATCTCTTTTTGAGTCGTTCTCTATGTGCATGTGCTTGTGATTATGAAGAAGCACCCCAAAGTGGTATTCCGCTGCGTTGTGAAATTTGGGGGTGTTTCAGATTGGTATCAAAGCCAAAAGTTATAGGGAACTAGGTCGATTTGAAAAACCTAAACTATAACTTTGGTGTGTTCTAAAAAGTTTTAAGCACGCAACTACTCCGCATGGCTCCAATAAGGCTCTTCTTGCATTACTTATGATTGATTATGATTATGTGAACCTATGTGTACGTAGGAATGCTAGTATGTATATTTATGAATATACTATGGTATTTAAAGGCATTGCGTGTGAATCAATGGTCCTTGAATGATTATCGTACCTTTTATAATGTGGTTTTGTATGTGATTTGGCCTCACCGCCAATCACTAATCTTGATGATTATGTATTATCTGAATACGAGTGTGAAACTCGTTTGATACTTTGATTGTGTATATATTGTTTCCTCATCTATCGCATATCGACTTGTTTAAGTTCGATTGTTATCATCGTATCGTGATGTGCCATTTTAGGACATCTCCTTTCGAAACGTAATTGATTGATGTGATATTCGTGTTTTGAGTACTTCTTATGATTTTGAAGAATCATCTATCCGAGGCGACATCTTCAATGTAATGCGACGTGTGATTGATTTTATATGACTACGTTTTATTGACGAAAAGGAAGATGCCAATGTTGGACTTAAGATATATATATCCTAATCAAATATATATAGTTTGGGTACAATAAAGATATGCTTGTAGTAGTCATTTGCTTGAGTGACTTAATACCTTGTATCTAAATGGAATTGGACATTTAGATATAGAGATTTTAACTCGCCCAACTATGAGTCGTTTAAGGTTGTCTTATTTAAATGGATTGGGACATTTGAATAAGAAAGTTATAAATCACTGAACCACAAATTTACAAATGTTATTTACATGGATTGGGACGCCTTTGGATGTAAATAATGATTTGTCAATGAGTGGGCTTAAGTTTAGGGCATTCGCACGAACCAATGTCTTATAAATTGTACTTCGTTATATGAACCATTCTTTGTCTTCGTTTCAATTGTCATTGTTGCCATCTTGGTATGATCGACTATTCGTCTTCTTTATGATTTGCGTATGCGGATTACTCTAATGCGAAGAATATCGCGAGCTTATCGAATAAACTGTAAAGAACCACTACCCGTTTACAATTATTGGAATCTTATTGAACTATTTGTTGCTACTTATATTCTCATAGACGAACATGTTGTACCCATTTGTTTAAGAACATTCCCGACATTCGATCCGCTCTCTCTTACTCATTACCGACATATTATGTGTCGATTATTATTATTCTTTTCATATTCGCTTGCGACTTTGTCTAATCATTTTATTGAACCTTTCAAGCACTTTTCATGTCCACCTATGGAGAATAAGTATTGCTATACATTCTTGGGAAATATTATCAAGTATTCAAATTTCCAAATTACCATCCCATATTAAATGGTCAGTTCTAAGCATTTTATTTTAATTTTCTTACGAAAGTCACAACCAATGTTTAAAAACGATTTCATGTATTACATACTTTATGAAACTTAGATATTTGGAAAACCGAAACATATACCCAACTTAAGACGAAATCTCTTCAAAATACCATTTTCTAAATTATCTATGTAGTTAAAATATTGAATCTAAAAGGTAGTGAAGAAACATTTTATTTTATTGCATACATGTATTGTTTTTATATTTCGATAAATTTACCATCCATCTCAAACTTTATGTCTTACAGTTTAAAAAATAAATAAATAAATAAATAAAAATAAAATAATAAATTCCTCTGTAAATGATTTTAGGCGTTCAAGTCAATTTAAAGATAATTTTTATGACAGACCTACCAATTGAAAAAGTCAAATTTTGAAAATAATGAACTATTTCATAATCACATGAACCTTTTCTGACAAAGAAACTGAGTAAGTACTTTATTAATATGTTGACAGATCGCATATACAAATCGTCCCTTGATCTTGCATCAGTTATGCTGTTAAATTTATCTTTGTTAAATAGTTTTACCATTTAATTTGAGAAACCACTTGATCCATCATCATGATCATATTCACAAAATTTTTATGTGTCTTAACTCTATGACCTAAGAACCCTCACTGTTTACATCTTCACGATCAAGGATTTACCTAACCATAATACTTGGAGTGGAATTCGAACAAAGTATTGTTGCCTCTTCTCGATCGAACATTAGCGTGTATCGCCAATTGAATATAGTAGGACGACCAATTGAATATAGTAGGATGACGTATGTTTCAGTTTTGTTTAGCGATGTTTGTTTGTTTTGTTGGTATGATAACCAAATGAGTTGGGTTGGTCTCTCGTTTAAAATATTTTTTTATGAAAGATGTGACGACTTTTTCCAAGATATTTTTGTGTTGATTCTCCGCCTCATATTTAGTGACTATAACGTCGCATGTACGTCACGTGAGAATGCATAAGTTCGTCCAAGGGTCCAAGCTTATATCTCTATGTGTGAGCTTAAAACAAGTAAGATTGAGCACGGGGACCGTGCTCCCTTATGGTGGGTAGAATATAACATCCCGTACTTTTCGTGTCATTATTTTATTTTCAACCTTTTATTTATAAAAGTTGTTTTATGAAAAAAAAATTAATATTTCTGATTATTCGATAAAATAATTTCTCAAACGTCTTTAAACGTGTTCTCGTTTGTATTTCGTCATTTAATTATGTCCATCAATGATACGACAATACATATATTTGTCCAAGTCATTGTTTATTTTTGTCATTTTATTTTACAAGAATATTGTTGGAAATGCGTTTTACGTATTAAGAAATGATCGGTCACTTCAACAATAGTCTAAGTAGTAGCTCGTAGTTTAGTTAACTTGTTATTAAACAAACAAGGCCAAGCCAAGCCTACAACTTGTGTAGGCCGGCGGCCCAATGTAAGCCCAAGCCCATCTCATGGGCTTGGGTATATAAACCCTCTCCTTAGTTGGAGAGGGTGTTGGTTCATATTATTTACACTTAGTTGAAGGTGTTTCTTCTCACTTTCTCTCTCTCTAAGTGTGTGTATTCTCACCATCTTTCTATCTCTTTCTCTCTCTAAACATAAGCAAGATTTACAATATCCTACAAATGGTATCAAGAGCCATGGGATGATTGTATTGTTTATGTGTTTGTGTTCTTGATTTTAGTAGCTTTTGATCTATTAAACCCACGTCCAAATTTTTTTGTGTGTTTTTTATGATTTTTTCTTGATACAAATCTTCTACATAGTTGTGGTAGAGATTTGGTATATTTACTTTGGCTAAAAACACAAAATTTTTGGGTGTTTGGATCATTATTTGGCTTAAAATCTCGAATTGGGTTTGTTTTATCCGAGAAAAGTTCTAGTTGGAAGAATCTTGTACTATTGTGACAAGTTATTGCGACACTCAATCCATCGCAAAGGCTAGGGTTTTCACATTGTGATCCAGATTGCGATCCAAATTGCGATAGGTGCTCTTTTGTGATATTGCGACGGGTTTATTGCGATAAGTGTATTGCGACAGATTTATTGTGACAGGTTATTGTGATAGGAATTATTGCGATAACATTATTGCGATAGGGATTATTGCGATAGATGTTTATTGCGACAGCTTTAGTGATATTGCGATAGAAATTCTTTTTGTGACATTGCGACAGCTTTTGCAACATTGCGATTGAATCATATGTTTGCATTGCGATAAAGTGACAAGTTTTCCAAGATTTTTCAAAAACGTGTTTTTGAAATTTTTTAATCGTGTGTAATTTTGTCTTGGAATTTTTGGTTTATCGAGAAAAAATTTTAGGAGATTTCAACATTATTTCTTGAATTCAACACACTACAACAAACACATTTACTTTCTCTCTTTGTTCGATCAACGTTTGTAAATCTTAACTTATCGAAATGGAGAACATATGTCTTACGGATAAGTCCATCCTCTCGGGTACGGATAATCGGCCACCAATGTTGGAGAAAACCATGTACGAGGATTGGGCTTCCCGAATGGACCTTTATATGTTGAACAAAGAGAATGGACATCTCATTTGGGCACCGGTGCTCAATGGACCATTGGTATATGGTACTGTGATGGAAGGTGCTGTTACTCGTCCTCGCACAACGGGTGAGTTAACTAGAGATGCTAAGATCCAAGACAAGTGTGATAAACAAGCAACCAACATCATTCTCCAAGCCCTTCCTCTAGATGTCTACAAACATGTGAGTAAAGATAAAGTTGCCAAAGAGTTATGGCATAGAGTTCGTATTCTAATGCAAGGCACCTCGTTAACTAAACAAGAACGAGAGTGTAAGCTTTATGATACGTTTGATAAGTTTTCCTATGTCCCCGGGGAGACTCTCAATGATTACTATTTGAGATTCACTCTTTTGATGAATGAGCTAAACATTTATGACCTGTAAATTCCTACAGTTCAATTAAACACCAAGTATTTGAACACTCTCCCTTCTGAATGGAGCAAGTACGTGACGGCTGTTAAATTGTCTAAGGATTTGCATCAAACCAACGTGGATCAACTTCAAGCTTTTCTTCAACAACACGAATGCCATGTGATCGAGGCTCGGTTGTCTACGCCACAAGTTCGTGATCCACTTGCCATGTATGCTTCTCAACAAATGACTCCCCAACAAAACATGGCTTACACTTATCAACAACCATCATAATTGCAGCAGTCATCACCACACACCTATCAGCAACCACATCAACCATCTTATCAACCACTAATGATGCCACAACAAGCATTTCAACAAAGTGTTCTTCAACAGCCTTATCCATAGCAACCAACACATCAGTCATCACCATCACAAGCTATCACTTCTCCAATGGTCTATAATCCTCAGCAAGGATATTTTCCAATTGAAGCACCACAAGCACACGCCTTCTACTCCAATGAACTTCCACCAATTTAAGCATCGGTCTTTACTCCAAATGATACACCTACGGATGTCTTAAACCATCTCACTACCTACTTGTCAAAACTTGTTGCAACTAGAGGTTATCCACCAACGAACAATCAGCTCCGCACTTCTTCAAATCCTTGACAACAAGCCACTATTCAAGATGGTCAAGTGACGGTGCAAACCATTCAGGGAAGGCAAAATTCATATGGACCTCCTACAAGGACCGTGAACACTCAAGCTGTGACTTCTCAAGCTAGTGGAAATGGAAGCACTATTGGTCCTCAAAAGGTTGTGACTTGCTACAATTGTAGAGGACAAGGTCATATGGCTAGGGAATGCACTCAACCAAAAAGGAGAAGGGATGCAACATGGTTTCATGAGAAGATGTATTTGGTCGATGCTCAATCTAAGGGAAAGATCTTAGATTCAGAGGAATTAGCATTTCTTGCAGACCCAGGGGAAGCAGATAATGAAGGCATTGCAGTTGTTTCTACTTCTAATGCAGCATATCAAGCAGATGATCTTGACGCAGATGATTCAGATTGTGATGACATTCACTCAACCCAAGCTGCTCTCGTTGCTAATCTCTCACTACAGTTCTGATGTCGTAAGTGAGGTACGAACCATATCTAATAATGTTCATGATAATCCACATCATGTTGAGCATGAAAATAACAACCTCGACCAGCATTCGGGAACTAGTAACTCAAATGATGTGGTATCCAATCCAACACATTTGAGTGAACCTCAACCAAATGCTACGACGGGTATGGAATCTTATGATCAACGTGATTTGGTAATGGTGCCTAAACATATTATTGATAACATGAATGTGGTTGTTGGACAAACCATAGATATGAATGCCAAACTAACCGTTGAGCTTACGCTGTATAAGGAAAAGGTCAAAACTTTTGAAATGGTCCCTCAAGCAGAGAAACTAACTTATTCTAAATTTGACCAATTTCGTTTTGAAAAGATTGAACACTTAAAAGAAATAGAATCATTAAAAGCTAATCTTTCCAATGAATTAAAAGAAAAAGAGTCGGTTGTAAATGACTTTCAGAAACTTAAAATGGATTTCGAAACTCTCGAGTCTAAAAAGTTTGAATCCGAAATTAATGCTACCAAACTTCTTAAATTCAAGGAACAACAGCTTTTAAAACAATACGCTTCCATAGAAAATGTTCATCTTTTAACTAAATCATTTAAAGAACTCGAACTTAAGCGTCTTCAAGATTTACCACCTAATCCCGGTTATGCAAAACAAGCTCAGGAATATATTCCTTTTCTTTATGATGTAACCCTAATAGGCAAATCGAAAGAAGCACCTTATGTTCGTAGTACTGAGGAGACACAGTCACTTGCGGAAGAAACTCAATCTAAAATGCTTTCAAAATTCCATAAGCTTGATTATGTTCAGCATAATAAAGATGAATTTAATAAAAAGACACGTATTCGATTACAAACAGAATTAGCTCAATTATCAGTTGTTGTGCCCCAAAGTTTGTCAAATGAAAACTTTCCTAGTACGTCTTTTACACTTGTCAAAAAGGATTTAACTAAGTTAATTCCACCGACAAGTAAGGTGTCAGACAGCTTAAATGCGTTGCACCAAAACTTTGCCGATTTTGACAAGGTCATTCAGGAACGTACGACGGCTTCAGCCATAACGGAAGGTGAATAGAATTTTGAACACACTAGAGCTGTGTTTCGAGACGAAATTGTTCCGTTTGTAAACAATATTAAAGCTTGTTTTAGCAATATTGATCAAGATTTGGTTTTGGAAATAGATGAAGTTAAACATGTTTTCAATGAAATGGATGATGCTTATGAAAACGGTTTAATTGAAATAGAACGAATTTCACGTCAAAATGATCAGCTTCTGAAGCAAGTGATGTCGCATGATATTGTTTCCGTCTGTGTGAATAAAAGTGTTGATAATGATTCTATTGTGCATAATGTGTGGTAGATAGTACTTGTCACAAATCTGAAGCTGAATTTTTAAAGCTTCAAGATTCGTATTCTTCGCTTTCAAAACGTTTTGATGAGATTCAGACACATTGTATTTCGCTTGAATGCAAGCAAAAATTTATTCAAGAAGTCTTTGAAACGTCATTCGAAGGTATTAATATCGATGATGCAAATTTTCAAAAGAAATTCCGATTGAATTTACAATCAAAACAGCGTCAGCCAAGTGACAAGGTTGCTAAATCATTGCCGATAGACATAGAGAAATCTAAGGAGATTAACTGTGTGAACGTACTTGAGGCCGCTGAGAATATTAAAATTGGTCTAGATAATCGATTTTCCAAGATTTTGTCCAGAGTTGATCACTTAAAACAGAAAAATACACAACTCTTCGATTCAGTAAAGCCCACATGTGCTAATACCACTGCACAAGGGCTAACCCAACACCAACATAATAGAGCTAGCCAGCAAGCTCAGGCTAAGATCTGGGTCAATCTCCATGCGCTAGACCCCTTTACTAATAAAGGAAAGCTTTCCTTAATTGAAGTAGGGGCTGCGAAGGCGTATAAACTTGCTTAGCCCAAATCAGTCTAAAAGTTTGGGCTAGGCCGTAGTACCTACAGAGGAAGGGGCACCGTCCCCGGCGTCCCATCCACGCAATCTACTGAGACAAAACCAAGATCGGCAAGGTGCTAGCTGCTTAGCCTATTAAATGGGGAGATGCAAGCAAGTCCTACTTATTAAAAAGGGGCAAATCAATCATTGATTGAACAATTAAATCGAAAGTCGATGGAAATATTTGATTTGAGGGAACAAATTTGTGTTAAAAAATTGGCTTTGACTGAGTTAAAGGAAACACTTCGTACCTTAAAAGGTAAGAATGTTGTGGATAACACAGCCACTGTCTCAGCATCGTCCTCTAGTGCAATCAAAAGGAACCTCATCGCCGTCACACCACTTAACAAGGGCCCTAGGACTAAACCATCTCAAACATTGGTCACTAAAGATAAGGCAAAATCAAAACCAGCTTCTAATATTCCCGTGTTTCCTTCTACAGGAGTAAGCACCACTACTAAGGCTCAAAGATCTAATCTTAAAAGAAACAAGAAGAATGATAGGATCTTGCCTCCATCTAGTAGTCAAGTGAAGAAGAAAGTAGAAGCCCATCCTAGAAATGTTATTTATGTTTTGAATAAAAAGAATTATGTAGCTAAAACTAAAGGCTCTTCGGTTGTGCAGTGTTCTAAGCCTACTGTAGATTCTAATTTGAAATGTTGGAATTGCAATGAATGTATGTTTTCTATTCGTCATGATTCTTGCTTTATTGACCATGTGAATGAGATGAATGCCCAGGAAAATGGCTTAGAATGGAAACCGACTGGGAAAGTGTTAACCCAAGTTGGTTGGATGTGGCGCCCCACTGGTAGAACTTTCACTATAGTAGGAAATGCGTGCCCTTTAACTAGGATCACTCCCCCTAAAGCGAAGAAAGCGTGGCCTTTAATTAGGAGTACCAAGGCTACCAAAACACAAGCGTGTCCTTTAACTAGGAACACCAACACTACTGTAGGAACCAAGTGCCCTTTAAATAGGTCTACTCCCACTGTAGTGCCCGCTAATACTCCAAAACCTCATAAAGTTGGAACAATAAAACCTGTTAGTGGTAAAACTCACATTAGAAAACGCAGGAAATCTAAAGATAACAAAAATGTTAGAAATTCTGATAAGATTATATCTGTATCTGCTAACACTCCGGAACCGATAGTTTCCAATGCTTTGTCTACTGTTGTTATCGAAAACAGGTGGTCCAAATTGTTATCTGGTATTTGGACTCCGGTGGCTCCAAGCATATGACCGGAGATCGCTCTCAGCTCAGAAATTTCGTCAGCAAGTTTCTTGGTACAATTCGATTTGGAAATGATCATATTGCAAAGATAATGGGTTACGGTGAATATCATATTGGGAATGTTATTATTTCTAGGGTGTATTATGTGGAATATCTCGGTCACAACTTATTTTCTGTGGGACAATTTTGGGGATGCAAACCTAGAAGTTGCTTTTCGAGAGCATACTTGCTTCATTCGTAATTTGGAAGGGGTTGATTTATTGAAAGGTACTCGAGGGAATAATTTGTACACCTTGTCTCTACAAGATATGATGGCTGCTTCTCCCGTATGTCTTCTCTCCAAAGCATCAAAGACTAAGTCATTATGGCATCGATAGTTATCTCATCTTAACTTTGACGCTATTAAAGCATCAAAGACTAAGTCATTATGGCATCGATAGTTATCTCATCTTAACTTTGACGCTATTAATCATTTGGCGAAAAACGAACTTGTTCGTGGTCTTCCTAAACTTACATTTCACAAGGATCATTTGTGTTCCGCGTGTACAATGGGGAAAAGCACTAATAAATCATACAAACCCAAGACTGAAGACACCAACCAAGAGAAACTTTATTTGTTGCATATGGATCTTTGTGGGCCAATGCGTGTTGAAAGTCTTGGTGGTAAAAAGTACATCCTCGTCATGGTGGATGACTACTCTCGGTTTACATGGGTGAAATTTCTTGCAACAAAAGACGAGGCACCTAAAGTCATCATATATTTTCTCAAGATGATTCAAGTACGTCTCAACACTACTGTCTGACGCATTCGTACAGATAATGGAACCGAATTTGTTAATCAAACTTTGCGTAAGTATTATGAAGAAGTTGGAATATCTCATGAAACATCCGTTGCTCGCACTCCACAACAAAACGGTGTCGTTGAAAGGAGAAATCGCACCCTTATGGAAGCAGCTCGAACGATGTTAATTTACGCAAAGGCTCCATTATTTTTATGGGCAGAAGCAATAACTACAGTAGTGTACACCCAAAATCGGTCACTAATTCGAAAACGCCATGGTAAAACACTATATGAGCTTCTCCATGGAAAAGTACCAGATTTATCATATCTTCATGTATTTGGTTCTCTTTGCTATCCAAATAATTATGGTGGAAATTGGGAATACTTCAACCAAAGGCTGATATTGGTATTTTCATTGGTTATGCACCCGCAAAGAAAGCATACCGAATCTACAATCGTAATTCTCGTAAGATCCTCGAAACTATGAATTTTGATTTTGATGAGCTGACAGCAATGGCTTCTGAGCAAAGCAGCTCTGAACCCGCACTTCATGAAATGGGACCCAGTAACATTAGCTCTGGTCTTGTCCCAAATAACCCTACTTCATTATCATTTACACCACCTTCTAGGAATGAATGGGATACGTTGTTTCAACCGTTCTTTGATGAATTTTTTACTCCTACAAGTATTGTTGCTCTAGAACCTTAAGTAATAGCTCCGGTCAACGAAGTTGACGCTCCAGCAACCGAAGCACAATCAGATACGTCTGCGCCTACAATTGGTCAAGATATACCTTCAACGAGTAATTCTTAACCTACACCCGAATCAACTACCCATGTCATGCCTATTGATGATGAAGAGGATGATGATGATCACGATTTGGAATTCGCTCAAATGCGTGAACTTCCATTCTTTGGTGTACCTATTCTCGACTCTAATCAAGCCGGGTCGTCCACCTCAGAGGAAGCTCCTACTACGGTCTACTCCAATCCATGGATTCGTGAACATGACAGCAAGTGGACAAAGGATCATCATATAGATTCTATTATTGGTGACCCTAATCGTCCAGTATCCACACGAAGTCAGTTACAAGAAAGTGCAATGTTTTGTCATTTTGATGCTTTTCTCAGTGAAGTTGAATCTAAGACGTGGCAACAAGCATTTACCCAATCCTGTTGGATAGAAGCCATGCAAGAAGAACTTAATGAATTTATACGTATTGATGTATGGGAACTTGTCCCATGCCCGGATGAAATGAAATTACTCACTTTGAAATGGGTTTACAAGGTAAAACTCGACGAGTTAGGTGGAATATTGAAGAACAAAGCTCGACTAGTAGCTCGTGGATACAACCAATTATTGGGCATCGACTTTATGGAATCCTTTGCACCTGTTGCCCGTTTAGAAGCTATTAGACTATTCTTTGCTTATACAGCCCACATGAATATGATCGTCTATCAGATGGATGTGAAGACGGCATTTCTTAATGGTGAAATCAAGGAAGAGGTCTATGTTCAACAGCCGGATGGTTTTGTGAATTCTAAATATCCAAATCATGTGTACAAGCTAAAGAAGGCTCTCTATGGGTTGAAGCAAGCTCCACGCGTATGGTATGGTATATTGTTACAATTCCTCATAACGCAAGGCTTCGCTAAAGGCAAGGTGGATCCCACGATGTTCATTCAGAAACGATGTAAAGATATGATTATGGTACAAATATATGTTGATGATATTATATTTGCTGCCTCGACCCAAACCTTATCTGATGAGTATGGGACACTCATGTCTTCCAAGTTTAAGATTTCAATGATGGGCAAGGTATCATTCTTCTTAGGACTTCAAATTTCTCAGAGTCCCAGAGGCATCTTTATCAATCAATCCAAGTATGCCCTTGAATATCTTAAGAAATATAAGATGGAATCTTGCGACCCCGTGGATACTCCAATGGTGGAACGAACTAAGCTTGATGCAGATCCACATGGAGTTGTCGTTGATCCGACACTTTATCGTAGAATGATCGGTACCCTTCTGTATATCACAGCTAGTCGACCTGATCTTCAGTTTGCTATATGTATGTGTGCTCGGTCTCAAACTCGGCCTACTGAGTTACACTTACCTACTGTTAAACGGATCTTTCGGTATCTTAAAGGAACCATTAATCAGGGACTTTGGTATTTGAAGGACTCTTCGATTGCACTTATGGCATATGCAGATGCGGATCACGCGGGTTGTCAAGATACAAGGCGTAGCACAAGTGGAACTTTGCAACTACTAGGAGATCGACTAATCAGTTGGGCATCGAAAAGGCAGAAAACCGCTGCAATTTCAAGTACGGAAGCAGAATACATAGCTATGTCCGGTTGATATGCTCAAATTCTTTGGATGAGATCGCAATTAACCGACTATGGTCTAGGTTTCAACAAAATTCCAATGTACTATGACAACAAAAGTGCAATTGCCTTATGCTGTAACAATGTTCAATTCTCCCGGTCGAAGCATATTTACATTCACTACCACTTCATCAAGGAGCAAGTGGAAAATGGAGTTATCGAGCTTTACTTTGTCCGATATGAGTATCAATGGGCAGATATTTTCACAAATTTAGATCTCGCTCGAATGGAATTTTTGGCGACAAGCTAGGTTTGAGAACATTCTCGCCCGAGACTCTAAAGGAATTGGTAGATGAAGCGAAAGAATAGTGGTGGTAAACTATTCTCCGTATCCTTGGTGATCATCTGTATATGTTGTTTATATATTTATCCACAAAAGCAAAATACAAAGATATAAAACCATATAAAAACCATAAAAACTTGAAAAATTCAGAAAAATCCAAAAATATTTTTACTTTATTTTTCAAAGGCATGTATTTTGGTACGATAATATTTACGGCCTTAGAAATGTTGATTAATATTGACACGGCGCCATAAATAGAGTTCGTACAAAAGTTGTAAATATTTCATAAAACATGCCTAAATGGCTTGAAGTTATTTCAGACTGCAACCCGTTTTTCATATCAAAGTCAAGTATTTCTTATGAAAGCTATGGCTCAACAACGGGAATTAATTTTCTCGGGCATGGTTTACTTTATAACCATTTAAGGGATTGGTTTACGTTATAACACAATCTAACACAGATATATATGTACGCATCAGTGCATTTATTTGTTAAAACGAGAGAAATCTTGTTTTTATGAAGCCATCATCTCTACAACCATATCAATCTACAATTGGTATCTACATACTCGACGATGCGACTACTCAAACGACGACTACATCTCTTTCAATAGAACAAGGGTCAACAATTTAGGGGGAGAAATTGTCACGCATTCAGAATCTTCGATGCCAAAAGTGCCAAGGTCACTATGTCAAGACAACAATACCAATCGTACATGTGGTGTCAAGAGATGACTTCAGACATGACGAGGCAACCAACATTTGCTGACAAGAACCATCTGATCTTATCATATGATGTTCTCATCCATCAGGTCCAACCTTGTCAATTCATTCTTATATGGTGAATATGTGATAATGTTACAAATCGGTATCATATCTCACAAATTGGTCTCATGAAGATAAAACGGACTTGCATAAACTTTCTTAAGATATTATTAAATCAATTGATATTAAAAACACTAATTGGGTTAATATTTTTAATATGGGAGAGAAAATGTGATTTAATATGGGAAATGATTAATCAAAAATGGTTTCACTTAACGTGATGGCTCATCCCGACATGTGCGAAATGTTTTCGAATATCGTGGCATATGTTAAGGGGGAGAAAAACGGATTTCATGGTGATTTGTACTTACCCTCAACCCATTTATTTCATGACGATGAAGATTTTGGTGACAAAAGGATGGTAGGTTAGGGTAAGTCCAGTGATTCTTCCAAAACCGGAGGAATCTTCCCAAGGACATTCCATAGCTAGAAATAGTAGTCCTTAGGAAAGATGGAGAAAGGTTGTGAACGTAGCTGAATGCCGACCAAGTACTTAAGTTAGCACTGGAACAATCACAACAAGGTGCTAGTTATGACGTATTGGTTAGCATTGAAGGGGTTGAAGAATGAAAAAGAATTGTAAAGATAAAGGGTGTAAAGAAAGAAGCCATCCTTACAACCTTAGGCAGAAACCAGGTCAATACATATTCTATTGAGATCGTTTTTAATGATGCTTGATATTGAAGATAAGACATCATGGACCCGGTGATACAATGCACAACCCATCCCAGCTAACTCAGATATCTCTCAAAAGATATTTGATTTAATCACACGGAGAATATCCATTATCTATTGATTTATTCACTTCGAATAATTTGGTATTGAAATGGTGGCACTCCTCTCCAGCCTCTGATCACTAAAATCCAAAATAGACAATCGAGTCTAGAGCCATTTGAGATCATCAAATATCTCATTAGGACACACTTTCATAATTCCTTGCTTCTTCACACACTGTGAAAAGAAAGAAAGATCTTAAGAGTCCTACGCAAAATCTTCATGATCTTGCCTAAATATCCGAGTAATACGAAAGTATTTACAATGAAAATGGAAATCCTTCTTGATAAAATATCAAAAAGCTCATGGTAGGTGACTTGTGCGATTCTTTATGAATCAAACTTGTGATAACTGGAAAGCAACAATTGTTTTAATTCTTAATTGAATTTAAACACGTTCCAGGCCTCTACGCAATATATCAGTAATCTTGCCAGAACACTCAGAGTGACACCTTAGTGTTCACAGTGATGAGTGGAAATTCTTCTAGTGTTAACCTCAAACAGCACTTGGTAGGTAACTTGCAAGATTCAATATGAATCAAGCTCATGATAACTGGAAAGCAACAATCGTGCGATTCTATAATGAATCAAACTTGTTCCAGGAATCGGAATTGACGGTTTCAATCATGCGGATAATTTTATCTAAATGATTCACTCTTTACGTTCGCAGTCAGCTTTGGACGGTCGAGTAAAGAGAACGGGTTTACCCGCGAAATATTGTCAAGGAGATTTTTAATTAAATCTACCTGCCACAAGTACGATATTTTATATCGTCCAACGGTCTTCACCCACCGGAGGTAAAATGCTACAGAATTAGAATGAAATGTTCAAAGCCATTTCGTTTGTGTCTACTTATGTTGCAGAATATGAAGACGGTGGCGTTGCGGAATCCGAGAAGAAGTCGTCCCCGCATGCTTATACTTTATGCACTTAATACTTCATCTAATTCTAGAAAGCCTAAAAGTCAAATCTTCCGTTGTATCGAACTCTGAAGCTTTCAAGAATTACGAAGGTATAAGTGATATGTGTGTAAACACCCATCCTTTTACCACTTAATTACAATAATAACCAGGCCAAACCGTGTATTTTGTGTCGTAAATTTCGGAATTATGCGTGGTTTGTGTTTTTGTTATGATTTAGGACGAAATGTGAAAAGGGGAGAAAACACGGGCTTTCACGGGCTTTTGTCAAAGAAAAAGACAAAAGACGAAGTCAAGAAATCAAGAGTGCAAAAAGAACGGAAGTCCAAGGCCTATTCTAAAGATTTATCGAAGAAAAAGTCCAAAGACGGAAGTTTAATAAAAGCCGAAGAACTCAAGTCTAAATTAATGAAGAAATTACAAGACGAGTTTATTAACCCCGAGACAAAAGTCGAAGAATTAAGAAGACGAGGACTAAACGAGAAATAAAGAAAGAAGAAAGAGAGAAGGAAGCTTCCACTAATCCTCTCCTCCTCTACTATAAATAGGATCATTAAGATTTCATTTGTCTTTGTTGGCTAATAGTGACAATTAGTCTTCCACCAATAAGTATGTGGGACATGAAGTCACGAAGAGGAAAAGATCACAAGTGAAGGATGCACAAGATTAAGGCAAGAGATTAATGCTAAAGATTGATATCAAATATCACATCAGCATGTTCACCAGAAAAGAAAAAAGAAAAGAAAGACGAAGACTACGAGCTCAAGACAAGCATAGAATGCTAGGTTTATTTTATTATTGTAACTTGGGTAAGGCCCTTGTTTGGAGTGACCTCCCTTAGGGGGAGATTGTTGGAAATACGTTTTACGTATTAAGAAAGGATCGGTCACTCCAACAATAGTCTAAGTCGTAGCTCGTAGTTTAGTTAACTTGTTATTAAACAAACAAGGCCAAACCAAGCCTACAACTTGTGTAGGCCGACGGCCCAATGTAAGCCCAAGCCTATCTCATGGGCTTGGGTATATAAACCCTCTCCTTAGTTGGAGATGGTGTTGGTTCACATTATTTACACATAGTTGAAGGTGTTTCTTCTTACTTTATCTCTCTAAGTGTGTGTCTTCTCACCATCTTTCTATCTTTTTCTCTCTCTAAACATAAGCAAGATTTACAATATCGTACAAATATTAAATTCTCGACTAACCGACAATGTTAAAAATTTAACGTATCGAATACGTGTCAATTATTATTTATTGGCTTTCTTATGTTCGTCATCGACCGTAAATATTCTCGTTATGACATAGAAATATTTTCTATAGTCGTCGTTTTAATTTTTCGTTTTAAGGACATTCTTCATAAATTTGTGATAAACCTTTAAGTGTCATTCTTTTATATGAAGCATTAACGCTTATAAATTATAAACCCTCATTTAATTATCAAAATATAAATGTTCTCCGATTGTTCAAGTTTTTATTTTATATTGAGCGTTTATTTTTCGTGTTTTACTTGCGACTTTTGAATCATGTAATTTTTATAATATCGGACATTGATAATACCCGCTTAATTATAACTTAACTAAATTTTCAAAAACTGAATCTCTTGATAAGAATGCACGTGTGATGTTATGGAAATTGAATTTGACATAGAATTCAAGTTCTTATATTTAATAAATATATTATGAAGCTTTTATTCAAAAATATATATATTATGAAGCTAGACATTTTCTTTGTTTCCTTCAAACGCGCACCGAAAATATCTTAGATGACTTTTTTTTTTTGCTAAGATTGATTCACGTTAGTATTTTAAAATTTTACACCGCATGACTAAGTTGTAAAGTTTTGTCCTAAATCCTCCACGTGTAACTAAGTCCATATAATATTTGGACATTTGGCTTATCGTAAGCAAAACTCTTCACATATACTCTAACAGGTTAACATATTTTCTTTCTTTTATCTGTGTTTTTTCTCATCTTCTTTTGACCGGTTGGTTTTTCTTTAAAGGGAAATCAATTACTTGATTGTTTGTAAAACAATGGCTAGAGTCGATTGTGGATTTTGGTGTTAAGCTCTAATCAGATATTCATCAATAAAGATGATCAAGATCCAATGTTATGCAAACCCGCGTTTGGCGTACATCTTTATTCGTCACATGATCTAACGGTTCTTGCTCGCTCTGAATTGAAGTTTCGATTCGTCCATGTTTATTTAAAAGCTTGTCGTTAGAAGCTCGTGGTTTCTCGGCTTATCTTATGTCATAGTTTCACTCGCGTCACTATTATCTTGATCATTATCCTCGTTTGATATCGCTATCGCTAAGGTGAGTTCATAGCCTCTCATTTATACTTATTTAGAAATATTTTATAAACCCACGAGGGGGATACATGCTAGTTTTATAAATTGAACACAAGTTGTTTTCGGTATGCTGGACCCGAATCTGATGATAAATGCATAAGTACCTATTGCCTTATGAAGTCCCTGAATTTCATGCATTATTAACTACCTCGAAAGGGTAAACGCTAATACATCTGATACATCTATTGGGCTTGACACCCCTATCCTAGGTTCTGTATCCATAAGTGGTACCACCTGAAAGGGATATTATGTATAAGAGGGTTGTTGTTGGTATATGGCAATATTACCTGTTTGTAGGGGCACTGGAGGTTCCGGTATGATTGTGGTTAACGTTTAGTGGCGTGAGCTTAATGCATTTATATATATACAACTTGTCTGGTCGGCAAGTTTGAGATGATTAAAAATTATTGTGTTCACCTATTATTCATTTAAACTCTATGAATTCACTCAACCTTTGTGTTGATTTTATAACATGTTTTATCTCAGGTTTATAAGCAGCTAGAGCATGGAGTGGCACGAGATATTTTGAAGGCAATGATATTTATTACCATTCGATAAACATTTTTAAAACTTTGTATTATTACCTGTTTGTTGGGACCTGTTTATCTAAAAACTCTGATATTTTATTAATCGAATGGGTTAAACTTTTATAAACGTCTCTTTTGAGTCGTTCTCTATGTGCATGTGCTTGTGATTATGAAGAAGCACCCCATAGTGGTATTCCGCTGTGTTGTGAAATTTGGGGGTGTTTCAAAATAGCATTACTCTTATGTTAATTATATGTGCATATGTAGGTCTACGTTTTCTTAGGATTGTTAATGTGTTATTAAGATCTAAAGAGAGGGAGGGAGATGAAGAACTAGAGAGAGAAAGTTAGAGAGAGAAAGGAGAGGATTAGAGAAAGATGTATTAGACTGATGAAATGAGAATCAACAACCCCTCCTAACATTCTAGGAGGGGGTATATATAGCCCACCCTACATGTAGGCTTTATAGGTTATATGTTTACATAACTAGATCACGAGCCCATACTACGTATATATCGTTGGAGTGACCGATCCTTTCTAAATACGTAAAAACGTATTTCCAACAATCTCCCCTAAGGGAGGTCACTCCAAGTTACAATGTCCTAAATAGTCTATAGCTCGTGATCTATGCTAACAATGATGTGACCGAAACTTTCTTTGGAAAAACGTATTTCCAACAATCTCCCCCTAAGGGAGGTCACACCATTTTACAAAATCTTAAACCTAGCATACTATGCTTGAGTCTTCGATCTTGTTCTTGTGAATATGCTGATGAGATCTTTGAATTTAGTCTTGAGCATGTTTTCTTGCCTTGACCTTGTGCATTCATCACTTGTGAAATTTGCCTCCTCGTGACTTCATGTTCCACATACTTACACCTTTATAAATTATTGAAAGCTTCAGAGTTTGATACAGTGGAAGACATGACTTTTAGGCTTTCTTGAATTTGTTGAAGTATTAAGTGCATACAGTATAAGCATGTGTTGACGACTTCTTCTAGATTTTACACCGCAATGCCACCTTCTTGTTACGCTGCATAAGATAGTTAGCAACAAAACATATACACGGATGAAATGGCCTTGAACATTTCATTCTAATTCGGTAGCATTTTACCTTCGGTCGGTGAAGACTGTTGGACGATATTAAATATCGTACTTGTGGCAGGTAGTTTCAATTAAGAACCTCCTTGACAAGATTCCGCGGGTACACCCGTTCTATCTATTCGACCGTCCAAAGCTGACTGCGAACATAAAGAGTGAATCATTTGGATAATAATATCCGCATGATTTGAAGCCGTCAAATCTGATTCCTAGAACAAGTTTGATTCATTAAAGGATTGCACCATCGTTGCTTTCCAGTTGTCACGAGCTTGATTCATATAGAATCTTGCAAGTTACCTACCAATTCCTGTTTGATGTTAACACTAGAAGGATTTCCACTCATCACTGTGAACACTATAGAGTGTCACTCTGAATGTTCTGGCAAGATCACTTAAGATATTGCGTAGAGGCCTAGGACGTGTTTATGTTCAGTTAAGAATTAAACAGTTGTTGCTTTCTAGTTATCACAAGTTTGATTCATAAAGAATCGCATAAGTCACCTACCATGAGCTTTTTGATGTTCGCTCAAGAAGGATTTCTATCTTCATTGTAAATACTTTCGTATTAATCAGATGTTCAAGCAAGATCATGAAGATTTCGCGTAGGACTCTTAAGATCTTTCTTATTTTTCACAGTGTGTGAAGAAGCAAGGAATTATGAAAGTGTGTCCTAATGAGATATTTGATGATCTCAAATGGCTCTAGACTCGATCATGCATTTTGGATTTTAGTGATCGGAGGCTGGAGAGGAGTGCCACCATTTCAATACCAATTTATTCGGAGTGAATAAATCGATAGATAATGCGTTGTCTCCGTGTGATTAAAAAAAATATCTTTTGAGAGATATCTGAGTTAGCTCAGATTGGTTGTGCATTGCATCACTGGTTCCTTGATGTCTTATCTTCAATATCAAGCATCATTAAAAATGATCTCAATAGCATATGTATTGACCTGGTTTCTGCCTAAGTTGTAAGGAGGGCTTCTTTCTTTTGACCCTTTATCTTTACAATTCTTTTTCATTCTTCAACCCCTTCAATGCTTACCAATACGTCATAACTAGCACCTTGTTGTGATTGTTCCAGTGCTAACTTAAGTACTTGGTCGGCATTCAGCTACGTTCATAATCTTTCTCCATCTTTCCTAAGGACTACTATTTCTAGCTATGGAATGTCCTTGGGAAACCTATCCTACCACCCTTTTGTGTTGGTCCCGTGTAATTAGTACTATACTTAAGTATACTAAGTATAGTCCTAACCCATGGTTAAGTAATGCAATAAACTTAATACAAGTAAGTAAATAACGCAAAGGTTTTCAAAGTTTAACTCTTAGCTTTATCAAAGAATTATACCCTATTGTATACGAAGCTACAATAGGGATTGAATATACAATGTGTGGTTTTGTGATCTCCTCACTAACAAGCTAGTCCAATCCTAACGATTGCTAAGCTTGACGATTATATCAATAGGAGTTTAGAACTCAAGTGTGTGATCGTGTTTGGAGGAGAGAAAACTTGTTTGTGAATGTCTAAAGCATTAAGTGCACAAACTTACTTTTCTCTCCTTTACAAGCATCCTATTTATAGAAGGAAAGGTGGGTAGAAGACAATAATTGCCCATGTGCAATTCTTGTCTTATTGGTACGGTGTAGTATCTTGTCTTACCCTATTCTAAGTAGTAAGACGTAAGTCCTTTACAATTGTCAGTACCCCATCTATCCCAAAAGGGTAAGTCACGCTAATTGTGTGATGTACTTCATCTTGTCACAATTCAACTTATCCTGCCTTTTCTTCAGTCTTGGAGAATGCTTGTTTTCTTCAAGGAGATCATATGGGGTTCAGTGAGTCTATTGCCATAACTCACTGAACCCATCACCTTCTTCTTCGTCATAGAAGACATTCGTTGAGATTCGCCTCTCTGAATGCTTGAGTCTTCCTTTTAGACTCAGTCTAGGAACTCGAAGGCAACTCACTGAGTGATTGTTCACTCAGTGACCTTGTTATGTTCAAGGTTAATAATTCACTTAGGCTGATTGTTATTCAAATCCTTCAGGGAGGTCATTAGGTACTGAATTGACCTAACAATCTCCCCCTATTTGGATATAAAATTTGCCTAAGTGAAATTGTTATAAGTGAGCAAAGAGGCTTCTTCTTATTACAAACTATTCTACTTGATGAAAAGACTTGATATAACAAAGTACTTCATTTTCATTCATCATTACATAAGATTGAATAGTCTGATACAAGGAACATAAATAAAACAAAAGAATACAGTTATTCAGGAATCCATTACTTCCCTCTTCACCCTTGATGACTTTAACACCTTTTCTTTGTCAGTCCTCCTAGCAATTATCTCCCTGAGCTTCTCACCAAATCTTTTATTCTCATCAGTCTGAATTTGTCCAGCCGTCACAAGAAAGATGAGAACACTCTCAGTAGTGCATTTCTCTATGTCACTCATTCTTTGAAATGCTTGATCCCCAAATACATTAATGAAGAAGATACCCCACTCAAGTTCTTCTATAACCATGTTGTTCACAAAGGGGACATTTTCAGGGAGAGTACGATTGCAGTCTAACCCATAGATCTTAGTCTCAGCTTCAAGCTCAACTCTTTTCTCTTTCTTCCCTGAGTTTTGGTAGGATCATGTTCAGTTAAAGGAAGATCTTTAGTAATTCCTAATTGTTCCTTCATCTGATTCAACCTCTCATATCTCTTACTGAGAGAGTTGAATATCTCAGGGACACATTTGTTTGTTTTGGTCCTGAAAATCCTTCCCATTTCGTCCCACTCACTGAGACCGAAATCACCAAATGAAAATTTCTTCATAACTCAAAGTTCCTCTCATCATTGTTTCTGTAGACAGATACTGAGACTGGTGTGGTGTAAGGAATGATCTGAAGGTTAGTGATTGGTTCAGGCTTTCTTCTTGCGGTGACGACTTTGGTGTATTGGTCATACAGTTTCTTAAGTTGTGTGGTTCTTTGTTTTTGCTTCAAGACCATTTCATTCTGAATGGCCTTAAGTTCTTCCTCCTGCTTTTGGATGAACTCCTCTCCCCCTTTCTTTCTCAGCAAGACCTCAGGGTTACCACCCACTTCTTTCACAAACTCAGTGGATACCTTCAAGATCTCAGCCTTTGTTGCTTCATTAGCCTTAGCCGACTCCATTCTATCTAGATACACTTGGATTTGATCAGGAGTCATTTGGTACATTATTCAATCTATCTCATAAGGTACCAAGACACTGGCATCAGGATCAGGCCTTACTTCCCTTGAAGCTTTTACAAGTTTCTTTGGTGGAGGTGTTAGGGTTTCATCAGCTATACCTTTGCCCCTATCTAACTTAGATACTGAGGGCTCAGGGTTGGGAGGAATTGAGTTTAGGGATTGGGGTTGTGTTAGTCTTTCCTACTCCCCCTCAGTGTGAGAAGGAGGTTTAGTCCAAGTTAACATCATTGGTGGCACATTCTCCCCCTCAAAAGTTGAAGGATCAGCCTGACTAATCCCAACTTTTGCCCTTTGTGAGGATCCTGAGGTGGTGGAAGATCCCTTGAAAGACTGAAACATCTCAGTCACCATTTCCTTCATGGACTAAGTGTATGTTTTGATAGTTTGAGCATCCAACTGAATAAGGGATTGAGTGTTTTCGATGGTGGTGATCCTTGTCCTTAGCCTAGGAATATCAGCTTCTTTCAGGGATTTGGAAATGTCAGAGAGATTGGTGGCATTAGCCATGTATCCTTGTGCAGCCCTTGACAATCTGAACTCTGCTTCAGCATCCATATGAACATCCTCATAGATGGCATCACATTTCCCTTTCACCACATCCAAGTCAGACCTGAGAGAGTCTAACCTAGTGAAAACCTCAGTGAGCCTGTCCACTTTCAGTAACTCAAGTAATTGACCAACTCTAGAATTGGACTCAGCGGTACTAGTGATCAGTCCATCCAGAGTTGTATTCAAGGACGCATTTGCTTCGATAGTAGGAAGATCATGGTTAAGGAAGTTGATGAGCTTCTTCTCTTGATTTTCATGACTATTGTTAACAGAGCTGATGAATTCCATTTGGTACATTATTCAATCTATCTCATATGGTACCAAGACACTGGCATCAGGATCAGGCCTTACTTCCCTTGAAGCTTTTATAAGTTTCTTTGGTGGAGGTGTTAGGGTTTCATCAGTTATACCTTTGCCCCTATCTAACTTAGATACTGAGGGCTCAGGGTTGGGAGGAATTGAGTTTAGGGGTTAGGGTTGTGCTAGTCTTTCCTGCTCCCCCTCAGTGTGAGAAGGAGGTTTAGTCCAAGTTAACATCATTGGTGGCACATTCTCCCCCTCAAAAGTTGAAGGATCAGCCTGACTAATCCCAACTTTTGCCCTTTGTGAGGATCCTGAGGTGGTGGAAGATCCCTTGAAAGCCTGAAACATCTCAGTCACCATTTCCTTCATGGACTAAGTGTCTGTTTTGATAGTTTGAGCACCCAACTGAATAAGGAATTGAGTGTTTTCGATGGTGGTGATCCTTGTCCTTAGCCTAGGAATATCAGCTTCTTTCAGGGATTTGGAAATGTCAGAGAGATTGGTGGCATTAGCCATGTATCCTTGTGCAGCCCTTGACAATCTGAACTCTGCTTCAGCATCCATATGAACATCCTCATAGAGGGCATCACATTTCCCTTTCACCACATCCAAGTCACACCTGAGAGAGTCTAACCTAGTGAAAACCTCAGTGAGCCTGTCCACTTTCAGTAACTCAAGTAATTGACCAACTCTAGAATTGGACTCAGTGGTACTAGTGATCAGTCCATCCAGAGTTGTCTTCAAGGACACATTTGCTTCGACAGTAGGAAGAGCATGGTTAAGGAAGTTGATGAGCTTCTTCTCTTGATTTTCATGACTATTGTTAATAGAGCTGATGAATTCCATTTGGTTATCTACCTGAATTCTCATCTTTTCCTCAGCCACATCAAACCTATCAACATATGTCCTGAACTCATCAAGGATTTCATCAGCCTTTGAAGCCAAGTCTTCATGAACCTGAGTGACCTCAGCCTGCAAGGCTTTCAAAGCTTTCTCATCCAGAACCACAGTCTGAGTCCCCAATGTAGAGGTGTCAAGTTTTGCCTCTTGGGAAGGCTTTTTTGGTGCCTCATGGGAGGGCTCTTTTTGTTCGGATGCCTCAGGGGAGGGCTTTTGTTGAGCCTCAGGGGAGGGCTGTATGTTCGTGAACAATGGTGGGGACTACGGCTTCTTGTCTGATTGAGGAGGGGTCTGAGTTTCAGGTTCATCCCCAACCTCAATCATATCATCGTCTTCACTGATAACTTCGAGTAACTCGTCAGGCTTCTCGAGTAAACTTATAAAATCTTCAAAGTTTAGTGAACCCTTAGGTTTATCCAGCTCCCCTTCAAAAGAAGGTTTGCCTTTGTTATTGTCACTCCCTGCCCCAAATCTTGAGGCTTGGGATTTAGCCAACTGATACTCAGGGGCAGTTTGTGATTGATCAGTTGTGGAGGTAAGATCCCTATCAGCATGGTGTTTTACCCGTGGGCGTCCCTCTGAGTCTTTGGGATCAAGAGTGGTTCCCTCAGGCAAAGACTTCTGTTTTAGTGTGCCTTCATTGGGAGTTGTGGAGGTGAGATTCCTATCAGCGGGGTGTTTTACCCGTGGGCGTCCCTCTGAGTCTAAGGAATCAAGTTTTGGGTCCTTAGGCAAAGACTTTTGAGCTAGTGTGCCTTCATTGGACTTGGTAGAAGTGATAGGCCTATCAGCGAGGTGTGTTACCCGTGGGCGTCTCTCTGAGTCTTTGGCCTTAGTTTTGACCTCAGGCAAAGGTTGTTATTTATGAGTGCCCTCATCGGTCTGAGTGGAAGGCAGTCTCGTAGGAGAAGGTTGTTTGTTTTGTTGGGAATTATTTGTTAAGTGTCAAGTACCGTTAGTGTATTTGAAGTACTTTTAGTGTTATGTAAGTACCGTTAGTGTTAACGCGGTACATAGTAAGTACTGCTACTTATAAAGTAAGTATTGCTATGATGATTAGGACGAATATATCTTTGTATAAGAGATGTCATATTTATAGTTAGAGTATATCTTATGTGATATACCTAGATAGTTAGAATATTGATAATATATCGTCTGTGATATAGTTATCTTTATAGAATATTCTAAGGTTTCTAGGGTTCCTTACTCTATAAAAGGAACATAGGTACAATGTCTTTCATGTACCCCATACAAGTCGATTAATAAGAGAATCGAATAGTTAAAAGTAATTCTGTTCTTTTGTGATTTATAAGTTACATTCCGCATAACTTATTTAGTGTTTAGTAAGAGTGCTCAAAGTGTTTTAGTTTGATTACAAACTATTATACTAATTCTTAACAGAATATAGATCCAACCAAAGGGATCAACAAGTAATATCAAAGCTTGTTGAGAAACTCTAATAAATAAGAACACGAATCTATACACTCCACACATACCAAATCTCAATGTCTCAGCAAGATGGTGTTAATGCTCACTTGGATGATGTTCAGAACACTGATCCTGTTCTACCACAAGGACAACCACAAGTTGTGCATCCTGCACCAACATAAGGTGCTCAAGTCGTGAATGATGTAGCTACCTCTACACCAACACCTTCTTATACTCTGTCCGCTGTTAAAATCCCAGTTCTCAAAGGTGACAATTATGATACTTGGGCTATGCAGATGGAACATTACTTGAATCACACAGATCATACTGTGTGGCAAGTTATCAAGAATGGGAACACACGAAAGAAGTTACACTGGTTGCCAGACGGTACATGCTATGCTCTACCTGTTGTGACTGCTGAGCAGATACAAGCAGAGATCAGAGAAAGAAAAGCCAGAACTGCTTTGGCTATGGCTCTTTCTAAAGACATTCTACCAAGCTTTCATCATTATAAAGATTCCAAAGCTATGTGGAATGATATAAAACTTAGATTTGGAGGCAATGACAAATCTAAGAAAATCAAGAATATTGTTCTTAAGCAAGAATTTGATAACTTCTCATTACCAGTATGGAGGGAATCCATGGTGGATATGGAAGGTTTAGTAAGTTTCTTATTCAGTTAGCAGTTTATGGACAAGTAATCCCTAATGAAGAAGCTAATCTAAAATTCTTAAGAAGTGTTCCACCAGAGTGGAAAGCAATGGCTATGCACTTCATCACAAGAGATGATTTGGAAACAATTCCGTTTGATCATCTCTACAACAATCTTAGAGCATATGAGATGGATGTGAAAGGCACTGAAGTAAAGACAACAACTGCTTCAAAGTCAAATTTGGCTTTTGTGTCAGATGGGAACAGCGGTACTTACTTTCGAAATACCGCTACTGGATCTAGCAGCGGTACTTACTTCACAAATACCGCTGGAGGACTTACAAGCAGTACTTACCCACAAAGTATTGAAAGCAGTCCTATGATCTCTCAAAATCTACATGGAAGGTCTTCACCATTGTTTAGTGACAATTATGCATTCTCATTCTTTGTTGGACAAGACAACAGGCCAAGATTAACTCTCAATGACTTGTTCCAAATGGATGATGTTGATGTTGAAGAGATGGATCTTAAATGGCAAACTGCTATGGTGTCAGTAAGATCTAATAGGTTCTTCAAGAAGACTGGAAGAAAAATGATTGTTGATCCTAATGAGCCATTAGGATATGACAAGTCTAAAGTTGAATGCTATAATTGTGGAAGGAATGGACAATTTGCAAGAGAATGCAATAGAGATAAAGCTGAGACAAGCAATCTGAAGTCCAAGAACAGCTATAGAACCAGTCCAAGAATTACTGAAAGCTTTCCAAGAGGAAACAGCAGGAGTCCTAAAGGAACCAAAGCATTGTTTACTGTAGATGGAGTGGTGAATTGGGCAGAAGAGGAAGAAGAAGAAGAGCTTGGATTAATGGCTCTCTCTCATGAAGATACTAAGGTACACCCTTGTTCTAAAGATTGTATTCTTAAATTTAATAGTCTAAAAGTAGAACTAGAGGAACAGTATCAAAAGGTTAACACATGCACTATAGAAGTAGAGGCTTTCAAACAGGGTGTTGTTAAACTAGAAGATAATATAGTTTTGTACAAAAAGGCTCAACAAAACTATGAAGAGAAAATTAGGATTTTGACTCTTCAAATGAGGGAAAAAGATGTGGAAATAAAAGCTTTTGAAAGTCAACTTTTAAAAATAAATACTGAAAATGAAGCTTTAAAAACCAGTCTTTGTAAAGAGAGGGAAGTAATTAGTCAATGGCAACAATCCTCTAAGGGATTGGGAAAGTTGATTAATTCACAAATGGGGTATTATGATAAAAACAGGCCTAGGATATATTGAGGATCAACCTGGGATAACCTTAACTAACAAGGACTTATCAAAAGGGATTTTTGATAGTTCTGGTGAGGTAGATGATACACCTGAAAATGATAGATATGCTGAAGGAATGAAGGCAGTTCCTCCACCAGTATCTGGAATTTTCATGCCCCCTTATAATGATACTAGTATAGAGTTAGAAGATCCTAAGATTAATAATGTCTTTAACTCTACTGTGTCTCAAGAAAATACTGATGTGACCAAGAATATTGTTTATCCACCTCTAATGAATAACTTTGTTTCTGAGGAATCTAAGACTAGTTCTGCTCCCAAGCAGGTAAAAACTCCTAGCAAGATACTGGAAAACAATAAACAACATACAAAAAACAAAAGGGCTGGGCTAGGTTTTGAAAAAGTAAAGTCAAAACAACCTTTTGGGTCTTCTTTAAGAAGAAAAGGATTTTATGTTTGTGGTAGTCTAAGTCATTTTATCAAAGACTGTACATTACATGAAGATAAAATTGTGAAACAGAAGGCTGCACAAAGGGTCATGAAAAACAGTAATGGGAAAAATGCACAGGATAATAGGAAACAGAAACTTAAAGATGACAAACCTAAGTTTGATTACACAAGGGTAGTTAAACAGGTTAAAGATAATCCTACCAAAAGTTTTGTTCCTAGGGCAGTACTTATGAAGCAAGGACTTGTATCCTTAAAGTCTGGTAAACCAAGTACCGGCAAGCCTAAATCTACAAGTACTGCTAGACCAAACTCAAGTGCTGTTGGTTTAAAGTCTGTAAAACGAATGTTCTCCAAGACTTCTAAGAAGGTTTTTGAAAAAGTTAAAGCACATAGAAGTAAGGACAAGAACAAACCAGTACAAATGTGGGTTCCTAAAAGAGATATACCATGTGTTAAAGCAAGTACCGCTAAAGCAGTACTTAAGTCAAAGAAGTCAAAGCACATAGAGTCACCCTATGAATTTGACTACATAAATGAAACCATGAAGTATAAGAGTAAAAGTAGCATTACTAGGAATGCTTCAGTACAAACTCTGAAATGTGTAGGTCCCACAAGATCCGAGCCAAATGTGGCTTGGGTCCCTGTTAAAAACTAACAAGTTTTATTTGTGTGCAGGGGCATCTCATTGATGAATTAAAAGATAAAGGAATTGTAGATAGTGGATGCTCAAGACACATGACAGGGAACAAAGATTTTCTTGCTGAATTTGAAGAATTCAGAGGAGGTCCAGTAGCCTTTGGGGTAAGCAAAGGTAGAATCACTGGCAAAGGGAAAATCAACACATGAAAGTTAGAATTTGAAGATGTCTTCTTTGTGAAAGAATTGAATGAGTTCAATCTCTTTTAGTATCACAAATGTGTGATAAGAAGAACAAGGTGCTATTCACAGACAAAGACTGCTTGGTGTTGTCCAAAGACTTTGAGATGCCCAAGGAATCTCAAATACTGCTTAAAGTACCCAGGCAAGAAAATATGTACACCTTTAATCTTCATACTATTAATCCAACGGGTGGTATTACATGTTTGCTAGCTAAGGCTTCTTTAGATGAGTCAAATTTATGACATAGAAGGTTAGGTCATGTGAATTTTAAGAATCTTAATAGATTGGTAAAAAGGAATTTGGTTAGAGGTCTACCTAACAAATATTTTCAAAATGATTTCACATGTGCTGCTTGTCAAAAAGGAAAACAACATAGAGCCTCTTGTAAGACCAAGACTGTAAATACTGTGACAAAACCTTTGCATCTCTTGCATATGGATTTATTTGGTCCAGTTTCTATAAGAAGCATCAGCCATAAGACCTTTTATCTAGTCATAACTGATGATTATAGTAGATTCAGTTGGGTTTTCTTTTTAGCCCTTAAAAGTGAAACAAGTGAATTACTAAAGGATTTTATCACTTTAGTTGAAAAGCAGTTCACTAAACAGGTTTTAATCATTAGGACTGATAACGGAACAGAATTTAAGAATGCTGATTTTGATGAATTCTATAGGTCTAATGGAATTAAGAGGCAATTTAGTAATCCTAGAACTCCTCAATAGAATGGAGTAGCTGAAAGGAAGAATAGAACATTAATTGAGGCTGCTAGAACTATGCTGGCTGATTCACTTTTTCCAAATACCTTTTGGGCTAAAGCAATCAATATTGCATGTTATGTGTTAAATAGAGTCCTAGTAACTAAGCCTCAAAACAAAACACCTTATGAACTTTTGACTAATGTAAAGCCTAACATAAGTCATTTAAAACCTTTTGGGTGTCATGTGTCCATACTAAATACTCTTGATTATTTGGGAAAGTTTGATGGAAAGTCTGATCCAGGATATCTTGTAGGATATTCATTGCAAAGTAAAGCATATAGGGTTTACAATTTGGCAACTAAGAAAGTTGAAAAAAATGCTAATGTCAATTTCTTAGAAAATAAACCCAATGTTCCAGGAATAGGTTATGCTTGGATGTTTGATTTAGATTATCTAACTAACTCCATGGATTACTACTCTTTGCAAAAAGATTGTCAAACTAACAATACAGGTGAGGAGTCAAGTGCAACTAATGTAGGTACTCAATAAGATGTTTCTTTATCAGATGAAGATGTTCACATCTATGTGCCAAATATGCCTACTGTTACTCCCATGTCTGCAACTCCCAAGAAGCAAACCATGCCATCAAATGATGATCAAGCCTCCCAGGAGCTTCAGAGGCTTCAAGATCAAGAAAAGAATGCTACATCTGCTAATAAGCATTCAGGAGAAGAATCTTTTGAGTCACAACACTCAGCAGTACATACTATACCTAGCGATACTTCATCTACAAGTACTGCTAAGTCAAAATCTGCTAGATTTGCTGACTCACTAGAAGAGATTTTGCAAGCATTGGACGATAAAGACTTATATGCCAGTCCAGCTGAAGGAATCTTCTCCAAAGCTTCCTATGATGAGCAGGGTGCAGTAACTGATTTCAACAATTTGGAAACTGAAATTCCAGTCAGTTCTATTCCCACTCATAAAGTCAACAACAACCATCCTGCTACTCAGATTATTGGTGATCCAAAATCTGCTGTACAAACCAGAAGACAACTGCAAACCAATATTGAAACTCATGCACTAGTGAGTTATGTCAAACAACAGCAGAGAACAAATCATAAAGATACTCAGCATTGTTTGTTTGCCTGTTTCTTATCTCAAGTAGAGCCCAAAAATATCTCTCAGGCTCTTGATGAAGAAAGTTGGGTGGATGTCATGCAAGAAGAATTAACACAATTTGAGCTACAAAAGGTTTGGATTCTTGTGGATCTTCCCTCAGGTAAAAGAGTAATTGGTACAAGATGGGTCTTCAGGAACAAGAAGGATGAAAGAGGGGCTGTTGTAAGGAACAAGGCAAGACTTGTTGCTCAAGGCTACAGACAAGAAGAAGGGATAGACTATGAGGAGGTTTTTGCACCAGTGGCAAGGATAGAAGCCATTAGGTTATTTTTTTCCTTTGCATCATATATGGGATTTATAGTCTATCAAATGGATGTGAAAAGTGCCTTTCTATATGGTACTATTTTAGAGGAGGTATATGTCTCACAACCTCTAGGTTTTGTAGATCCTAAATTCCCCAATAGAGTCTACAAAGTTATCAAATCACTTTATGGTCTGCATCAAGCTCCAAGAGCCTGGTATGCAACTTTATCCAACTTTCTACTATAACATGGATATAGGAGAGGAACCATTGACAAAACTCTGCTCATCAAGAAAAATGCCAAAGACATCATTCTAGTTCAAGTCTATGTTGATGACATCATTTTTGGTTCTACCAAGAAGACATGGTGTGAAGAGTTTGAAGCTTTGATGAAAGGAAGATTTCAAATGAGTTCTATGGGAGTACTAACTTTCTTTTTGGGACTACAAGTCAAACAAAGGAAAGATGGAATATTTATCAGCCAAGATAAATATGTTGCTGAAATCTTAAAGAAATTTTCATGTATGGATACAAGGAGTACAAGCACACCTTTTGAAGCCAAGAAATCTTTATCAAAAGATAAACATGGAGAGGATGTTGACATTCATCTCTATAGGTCAATGATTGGTTCATTAATTTATCTTACTGCTTCAAGACCAGATATAATGTTTTCTGTGTGTGCATGTTCAAGATTCCAAGTTCATCCAAAGGTGTCACATCTATATGTTGTGAAGAAGATTTTTAAATATCTTAAAAGTCAACCTAATTTAGGATTATGGTATCCTAGAGACTCCACCTTTGAATTGGAAGCTTACTCAGATAGTGACTATGCTGGAGCAAATCATGATAGGAAATCCACAACAGGAGGTTGTCAATTCCTAGGCAGAAGACTCATATCATGGCAGTGTAAGAAGCAAACCATTGTTGCTACTTCTACAACTGAAGCTGAATATGTAGCTGCTGCTCATTGCTGTGGACAAGTACTTTGGATTCAAAATCAATTGTTGGACTATGGGTTCAATTTCATGAACACCAAGATTTACATTGATAATGAAAGTACTATATGCATTGTCAAAAATCCAGTATTTTACTCCAAGACTAAGCATATTGAAATAAGACATCACTTTATAAGAGATGCTTATGACAAAAAGCTTATTCAAGTCTTGAAGATTCATACAGACAACAATGTAGCTGATTTGTTGACCAAGGAATTTGATGCAAAGATATTCAAATTCCTGGTGACACACATTGGTATGCTCAACCAATAACATGTTGCATATGTTGAGGGGAGGTAATAGCTGTACAAGTTTTATATAAATTTTATTGTATAGTCTATGCTTTGTGTTTTTGATGTTATTGCAGGTTTATAGAAAATGATAAAAGAGGTTACATGTCTAGTGGAAAGCATGAACTGGTCAAAATTGTGAGGTACCGTTGTCACTCCAAGTACCGCTAGCACAAAACCAAGTACCGCTTATGTTCCATGTACCGCTACATGTCCGTTGTACCGTTAAGGGTCTCTTTTGTAAATTTGGTTGTTTCTTCGCGCTTGGGTTTTTTATTTACTTAAATACTTACCCCAATTACACAATTGATTCACCTAATCTTTTATTTTTCTCTTTTGATTCTATAACCCTCTCTCTAATCTTTCGATCATCAAAAATACTAATGGCTGCCTTACAAGTAATCTCTAAGCATAATTTTGTTGTGAATCTTGCTACGAATGATGACTCACTTGGTTTCCATGAGATGCTTGCTTTCCTTTCTCGAAGTCATATTCGCTTTGCACTCACTGTAAGTCTAGTTTTCTCTATACCCATTGTTGAACAATTTTGGGATACTGCTGTTTTAGGTACTCGTTTTGATCAACCTTACATTAAGGCTAAGGTAAATCATAGGAATATATATGTCAGTGAGGTACTGCTAAGAGCAAGTTTGAGACTTAATGATGAAAATGGACTTAGTATGTTTAATAATACAGAGATTCATGATGGCCTTGCAGCCATGGGTTATGGGGGTGGTAGGGAAAGTCTTACTTTCTTTAAAGCATTATTTTCACCTCAATGGAAATTGCTTTTTCATGCTATTATTCACTGTTTAAGTTCAAAAATTACATCTTTCGATCAAATACCTGTTGCATTGGCATCTGCTGGTATTTGTCTAGCAAATAACAGGGTTTTTAATTTTTCAAAATTAATTTTTGAAGGCATGACTAGGAATTTGGAAGAGACTAAGAAGTTTTTAATGTATCCTAGATTCATTCAGGCTTTAGTTAGTGACCAAATACCTAACCTACCAGTATTAACTGATACATGGGATGTTCCTTCATTCACAAAGAGAACTTTCTCTTTCTTGAACAAACAAGGCAATGCCTTTTCAGGAACAGTAACTCCATTGTTTGCTCATATGTTAGTCCAACCTGCCAATCAAGAAGGTGAGGAACCTAGCAATGCTAGTGCTTCTCAGCAAACTCCTTCTCACCAGAGCTCCCACTCTCTAGAAGATTCACAATCTTCTTCTCACAATGTTGGTATTCCACCAAACACTAATGAGATGATCCACACACCTGCTGCTTCTATTGCTGCTAGTGGTTCACCACAGGCACAAGCACCAGAGGTGGTGGATGTTGCAAATTTAACTTCTTTGTGTACAAGTTTGTCCCAACAGGTACAGGTATTGCAGAAAGATAAGCTTGTTCAAGACAAGATTGCTGAATTGGAAGCTAGCCTACTCAAGTTAAGGAACAAAGTGTCATCTTGGATGAGGCAATATAGATCTGTTTAGACATCTTCAATCAGGAAGCAAAGGTTCAGGAACCTCAAGAAAAGGCAACTGAATGCAACCAAACATGGGAGGAATATTGAAGAACAGGGAAGGAATAATGAAGAACAACCACCTTCTTCTGATAATCAAACAAGGATCTTTGGAAATTACATCAATTTTGAATTAGATGAAGATGTCATGGGGACTTTTAAAGATGGAACTGGTTTAGAGACTGGTGTGGATGAACCTTCAGACATGGATATTTAATAGCAAGACCCACAACCTACTCCAGAGGAACCACAAGTTCAAGAACAAGTTCAAGAAAAATTGGTAAATCAACCAGAGGAGCCACAAGTTGCAGAAACATTGGCAACTCAGCCAGAACCATCAGTTCAATCACCACCTCAAGCTAATTGGAATGCTTTCTATGAGAAGTTGGAGGAAATTTCTAATCAGTTTCCTGATCCATCACCACAAAGCAATAAGTCAGAAAAGACTGAAGAAGTGCAAGTTGATATGATGGCTTCTATGGAAGATAAAGCATCTGGGATACACAAGTGATTGAAGAAACAAGTGTGTCAAATACTGGTGAAGTCAACTTTGTTGAAGATCCAAGTACTACTAAGCCAATTGCAAGTACTGCTAAGCCAATTGCAAGTACCGCTGGTGATCATCCTTCACTGGAAAGTCAAAGTTCATTTGGAGAAAATGAGACTTTAGCCAAATTGCTGCTTGATCTAAAGAAGAATTTAGTTCAGAAGACTAAGCAAGCAGAAGTGGAGAAAAAGACACAACAAGAAGTTCTTGCCTCAAAGGATCAAATTCAAGGTAAGAAAGTACAAGTTTCCCACCCTACAAAAGGTATAGTCATTCAACAGTTAGCTAATGAAGAAGTAGCTGCCAAACTGAAGAAGAAGCTACCTAAGATAAATCCAAATGATAAGGGGAAGAAGCAATTATTGCCAGAATCTGAAGATGAAAGTGATTCAGATGATGATATACATGTACAGATTTAATCAAATTGACCATGATGAGGAATTTGCTTATAGAATGCAAGCACAAATTCGTGAAGATGAATTGCAGGAAGAACTTGCAGCAAAGCAAAATTTGTTAGAAGCTAAAAGGATACAGCAAGAATGGAACATACAAGAGTATGACAGAATTCAAGCTGAGATACATGCAAGTGAGCTTCTTGCAGACTCATTGATAGCTGAAGAAAAAGATGCATATGATGAAGAAGAAAAATCAAGATTGATTGATGATCTGGTAAGGGAGCAACAAAGATTCTTTGCTGAAAAGAGAAGGAAAGAAAAGATTAAGCCTCCAACTACTATGCAGATTAGAAATCAAATGATGAAATTTCTAAAGAAAGTAAAAGGATTTACTCATATTCAGCTGGTCAAGAAAACTTTTGAAGAAATCAAGACTTTGTATGAGCAAAGTAAGAGGACTGAATTGAATTTTGTTGAGATTGGATCTGAAGCAGACAAGAAAGCTGTTAAAGAATTCAAGAAACGTCTACAACAACAAAGACAATTTGGTAGTCTCCTAGTATTGAGCCAAGTACTGCTGAACCTACAAGTACATCTCCACCTATCAAGACTACTTATGTGAGGAAGAATAGAAAGGAGAAAGTAAGTTCAAGAGAGGAAGAGACTGCTCAAAGGATGAATACAGGAGTTGAAACTCAAGGAATTGCTCAGACTGAAAATGTACAAGCAATACATACCCAGTCAACAGTACATACTGAGGAAACGATACATACAAGCTTGGAAGAGGGTTCAACGGAACTTGAAGGAAATTCCAAGAGTTTTAAAAGGAAAAGATCAACAAAGCTAAAGAAGAAAGCTAAGAGAGCTAAAACTACAGCAGAAGATAGTGATGATGATGAGAGTTTAAGGAAGTACTTGAAGATTGTGAACTTTGAAGATCAATGTTTTGATACAGAGATTTTTGGAAAAAGAGCATCCATTGTTAAGTGGATTTACTCTACAGATCAAGGACTTAAACTCATGAAATTCAGAGATCTGATGGCACAAAAAGGATATTCAGACTTTTGGAAGATATTCTTCACATTCTGGATAGACAAGATATTCAAGATCTTGTAAGGTTAGTTGAAGATGCCAGTGCAGGTAAAACTGAAGTATCACTATTATATAGGGAATTTCTCTTTATGTATGAGCCACATAAATGTGATCAATAAATGTTGAAGGAATTAGAGAATCAGGTTCCTAGTTACTAGAGATATTACGGGTCATGTGGATCGCATATTTTGGATGTAGATGATGTTACATATTATATGATGCAAGAGAAGACTTATCCCTTCAAAAGGAAATTGTTGGAAAGAATGTTAGAACAACAATTGGAGGTTACAGAAGAGCTTGCTGATGCTTTGGAGTTGATCAGAATGGTTAAACAACAAATCAAGGATTTGAAAGATGAGGAAGAAGCTGAGAAAGAATCTTAAGTGTTTGACTTTCAGTCACACTTCATAAATGGTTCTCAGTTCACCATGTCTAACACACATAAGAACTGGCTAGTCCATAAGCAAACGGTTTGTGGTAAAGACTTATCAAATCCGTTAAAAGCTGATAGTTTGCTAAAAACTATATGGTTCTAACTCACCTTGTTTCGAGACAAAGAGTTAGCTAGTCCTAGACAAACGGTACTAGGTAAAGACTTCATCAAATCCGTTGATGGTTGACAATTTACCAAAAGTTGTAAGGTTTTCATTACACCTTATTCTTTGTGAATAAAGTATTGGCTATTCCAGAGTGTACGGCTAACTGGTAAAGAATTTATCAAATCCGTTGATAGCTGGTGATTTGCTAAAAATCATGAAGCCAATACAGATTGGTGTTTTGTTGTTAACTTTTTTATTTCAGGTATGAAGATTGCAGACAAAGAAGTATTAAAAGATATAATACTTAGAAGATTTTGTTATCATCAAATCAAGTGGAAGATTTATGATCAAGAGTTCAAGGACTAAACTCAAGAAGACAAATATTGATGCTGCAAAGATGAATGAAAGTTTAGAAGACACAAGAAGATCATAGTTTGAAGACAAAGATGATGCTCATAATGTTTGAAGATTATCTTATCAGAAGAAGATCTATATATGAAGTGTTTGGCTACATTCAGTTGGATTCAAATACAAATTACCAAGTTCAATTCAAGGATGAAGGGAAGACTGAAGACATGTATTTCTAATACATCCAGTACAAAAGAAACAAGAAGACAACAAGTTATCATTTCTTGTTTAGGGGAGGATTTTTGGGAATTATTTGTTAAGTGTCAAGTACCTTTAGTGTATTCGAAGTACTGTTAGTGTTATGTAAGTACCGTTAGTGTTAACGCGGTACATAGTAAGTACTGCTACTTATAAAGTAAGTATTGCTATGATGATTAGGACGAATATACCTTTGTATAAGATATGTCATAGTTATAGTTAGAGTATATCTTATGTGATATATCTAAATAGTTAGAATATTGATAATATATCGTCTGTGATATAGTTATCTTTATAGAATAT
Organism: Glebionis coronaria; assembly: GCA_025667525.1. NCBI lineage: Eukaryota > Viridiplantae > Streptophyta > Magnoliopsida > Asterales > Asteraceae > Glebionis > Glebionis coronaria. The sequence continues at coordinate 181,276,801 of CM046874.1, forward strand.
TCTAAGGTTTCTAGGGTTCCTTACTCTATAAAAGGAACATATGTACAATGTCTTTCATGTACCTCATACAAGTCGATTAATAAGAGAATCTAATAGTTAAAAGTAATTATGTTCTTCTGTGCTTTATAAGTTAGATTCCGCATAACTTATTTAGTGTTTAGTAAGAGTGCTCAAAGTGTTTTAGTTTGATTACAAACTATTATACTAATTCTTAACAAAATATAGATCCAACCAAAGGGATCAACATGTTTTCTTCTCCATCATAAGGACCAGTAGGTTGGCCCGTCGACCCTGACAGTGATGTATCAGGGCCTCTCGTAAGCTCTTTCCCTTGGGGTATTTGAAGCTTGGTCTTAACAAGGGTAGTCTTTTTAGCCTTGGCCTTTTTGGGTCGTGCCTCGGGAGCCTTAGGGCCCTGTGCCTTTGTTGGTTTGGTCTTTGGCACAGTCTGAGTCTTCTTGTTCCCCTTCTTTGATAAGAAGGGAATGGAAGACACGGATGATTCACGACTGATCACCTCAGTCATGCGAGTCGTCAATGCAATGGGGTTGACTTCAGATGGGTTCTTCGAAAAGTTTGTGGAACTCAGGATTGGAGTAGAAAAAACATTGAATTTTTCTTGAGTGTAAAGGGAACCGAGTAACCGTTCTAAGGCGCATGATATGAATCTTGGGTAAGAAACATATTTTTTCCTAGACTCCTTCAGGAGCCTGGTTACAAGATCATTATAAACAATCTCTCCTATGTCAATCTTCAGTCCATTAATAAGACTGTAGATTAGCATATGCTGAGTAGAATTAACTTGCTCAGTAGACGAGTAGTTCCCACTGATCACCTGAATCACAAAAGTGACCAGGATCCTCAAATCCATGGGGAAAGCAGTTTTGATCAATGGGGTTTTAGTCACAAGTAACTCAGGGACCCCGATTTCTTTTAGTCCTTTTTTAACTGACTCCATGTCAGGATGTGTAACATACTTTCCATTGTTATAATCAAGTCCACTGCTTTGACAAAATGTTTTGAAGTCTAAAATCAATGGTGTCTTCCCATTGTTTGCAATGAACATGATGACACAGTTCTTATGTGACTTGATCTTAGACCCCTGAGATCCTTCAGGCCCTTGGGTAGGGGTTACAACCACAACCGTAAACCAGAATTCCCTAAGATATTCATGGTAAAAGACTGAGGGGGTTTTTGTAAAAGCATCAGCCCAATCATAGTTTTTCGAAAATTTGCAAATTGGTTTGTAGGCTGATACACTACTAGGGTAATTGAAATTTCCCTCATAGTTGTTTCCTGCAAAATGGACACCCTCATTGGTGAGATGTTCAGCCTGAGGGGTATATTGATAGCCTTGGACATTGCCATTAAAGATAGCTTTTAAAGATTTGAAAAAGGACAATGGCAATTTGTGGAAATCAAATCAATACTTGTTTCTTGTTATAATACAACAAGATTCACCAAGTGACCTAATGAGAACTTATGCCTTATAAAAAGGATCAAGAGTTATAAACAATAGGTAACTTTGATTGTTTGTGCTATATAACAATAAAACAAGTGATCAATGTGATTGCCTTGTTTACAAGAAACCTTTTCTGGAAACTAGTTTGAACACACACACTTTTTCTTTGAGAGAAAATTTTGGCAGAGTAAAATTGCAAGATCTTTGTGTGTGTGTGTTTGTTGTGATTGTGGGATATTTATAGGCTCGGATGTGAAAGAGATTTTTATTTGTTATAATTTCTTTTCACATCTGCATTTAATGAAAGTGTACAAGTGGTCCCCCTATTTTCTTGGCAACTGTTCCATTACTGCAAAGATAACGCTTTTTGCAGAGATGAGGTGGGGTCACGTGCATTTGAAAGGACGTTTTTACAACGGATTTTGCTAGAAAAAGGGTAAGCATTTAATGCTTAGTGGGATACTTGACATGAGTGACCCTTTGACTGGTTTATGACAATTTATTGAAGGAATATATGTTCCTTATTTAATATTGTGACTCACCAACCTAGGACATTAAGTAACTAAATCCTTAGAGCATTTAGTTACATCATTTAATGTACCTCGGTGTCAAAGGGAAGACGATAAGATATATTTACTCAGAGAGAGGATCAAGAATATACATTATACTGAATCCAATGTCATCAGGGAGACTGATTAATCAATATTCAGCATACCAAGTTCAGTTTTTCAGTCTAGTGAACGTTGGTTCATCCAAAGGTTTGGTAAAAATATCAGCTAGCTAATATTCAGTGGGGATAAAATGTAATTCAATATCTCCTTTTAAGATGTGATCCCTGAGGAAGTGATATCTTATGTCAATGTGTTTAGTCCTTGAATGTAGGACTGGATTATTTGAAATGGCAATTACACTGGTGTTGTCACAAAAGATAGGGACTACTTTGTATTCCACATTATAGTCCCTGTGTTGACTTTTCATCCAAAGGATGTTTGCACAACAACCAGCAGCTGCCATGTTATCAGCCTCAACAGAGGACATTGCGACTGACTGCTGTTTATTTGCACTCTAACATACTAGCTTGCCACCTAGGAATTGACATGCACATGAGGTACTTTTTCTATCCATGTTGCAGCCAGCATAGTCTGAGTCTGAGTATCCTTTAAGATCGAAGCCTGAGCAACGAGGATACCATAGACCCAGTGAGGGAGTACCCTTTAGGTACCTGAAGATTCGTTTAACAGCAGTAAGATGTGATTCTTTGGGATCGGCCTGATATCTTGCACATAAGATTGTTGAGAACTAAATATCAGGCCTGGTAACAGTTAGGTACATTAATGATCCAATAATTCCCCTGAATAAGGTTTGATTGACTGGTTTACCAGCAAGATCAGGACCTAAGTTGTTGGGGGGAACCATGGGAGTCTTTATTGAAGCACACTCAAAGATATCATATTTCTTAAGTATTTCTTTGGTGTATTTTTCTTGATAGACTGAGATCCCTTTGTCCCCCTGTTTGATTTGTAGTCCAAGAAAATATGTTGACTCACCCATCATACTCATTTCAAATTTCTTTGTCATAAGTTTTTCAAACTTTCTACAAAGATCATAGTTAGTAGATCCGAATATGATGTCATTACATATATCTGAACTAGTAGAACATCCTCCTTGGTTCTGAAGATAAAAAAGGTGTTGTCTATCTTCCCCCTGACAAATTTGTTCATTATCAGGAATGTAGAGAGAGTTTCATACCATGCCCTTGGTGCTTGTTTCAGTCCATAAAGGGCTTTTTCAAGTTTATAAACATGGTTTGGGAACTTAGAACTCTCAAAACTAGGAGGCTGAGCAACATAAACTTCTTCAGTGATCTTTCCATTCAGGAAGGCACTTTTTACATCCATTTGGAAAACTTTGAAGTTCATGTAAGTAGCATAGGCAAGGAAGATCCTGATGGCTTCCATTCTTGCTACAGGGGCGAAGGTTTCCTCTTAGTCGATCCCTTCAAGTTGACCACACCCCTGAACAACCAGCCTAGCTTTTGTTTATAATGACAATTCCATCTTCATCAGTCTTATTTTTTAATACCCATTTTGTACCAAGAGTTGATTTCCCTTTGCGGAGAGGAACTAGTTTCCACACTTTGTTCCTGATGAATTGGTTGAGCTCTTCTTGCATGGCCTCAACCCACCCTGGATGTGTCAGGGCCTCTGAAACCTTCTTTGATTCAATTTTAGAGAGAAATTCTGCAAACAGACATTCATGGGCTGAGGCAGCAGAGAGTTTAGCAGCCTGAATACGTGTGAGCATCCCCTCAGATACATCACCAATTATATTTACAAGCTCTATATGTTGTTGTCTTGACCATCTGACCTGAGGACTTGGATTAGAGCTTGTCGATGGTTGGTGATTATCAGGGACCAGAGATTCAGTACATTGTACTGGGACATCACCTCCTTCTGAAGGATTTTCAGTAATAGGGGATTCGATATTTTCATCACTTGTCCCTTCAATGTTCTCATAGATGGGTGAATCGTTTGATTCATTAGCTTGAGAAGTGATAACTTCAGGGACATGTTGAGGTGTGATTAAATTATCAATTGACCTATTATGAGGTGATATATGGAATAATATATCAGCATCAGTTTGATACTGCTTTGAGGGACAATGTTCATACTCATCAGGAGGATATCTTGATGAGTCATTGATCCTAATCTCTTCCATTGATTGATTTGTGAAGTTAATGGCATCCATACTTTCATCAAAGGTGACATGAAATGACTCCTCAATCTGTTGTCTCCTTGTGTTAAAGACCTTGAAGGCTTTGGAGACAAAAGAGTATCCAAGAAAGTATCCATCATCAGCTTTGGCATCAAATTTACCAAGATGGTCCTTTTGATTGTGAATGAACACAGGACATCCAAACACATGAAAGTAGCTGATATCTGGAATCCTTTCCCTGAATATTCATAAGGAGTCTTATCATGTCTTTTGACAATAATACATCTGTTCTGAGTATAGCAAGCTATTTTTACAGCCTCAGTCCAGAAGTGTTTTGAAAGATTTGATCCATTAAGCATGGTTCGAGCAGCTTCAATGAGAGTTCTATTCTTCCTTTCAGCCACACCATTTTGTTCAAGTGTGTAAGGAGAAGAGAAGTTCTGAGAAATTCCTTTCTTATCAAAAAAACTCTCAAGCTCTTGGTTCCTGAATTCTGTTCCATTATCAGTTCGTATTTGTTTAACTTTACTATCATTTTGATTTTCTACTTGCCTCATAAAAGACATTATGAATTCAAGAGCTTGAATCTTCTTTTTCAGGAAGTATACCAAAGTGTATCTAGAGTATTCATCAACAATCACAAGAGTTTATTTCTCATGATTTATAGACATTGGACTGACTGGTCCAAACAAGTCCATATGAAGAAGATGAAGACACTTCCTGATAGAAAATTTTTGTTTTGGTTTGAAAGAAGCTCTCTTGTGTTTACCTTTTTCACAGGCTGAACAAGGCTTGTCTTTTGAATACACAAGAGAAGGTAAGCCAAGAACTTTGTTTTGTTTTGCAAGTTTGTTCATATCTTTGAAATTTAGATGTGACAGTCTCTTATGCCAAAGCCAATTAACAGAGTCAGAGGCTTTAGCAAAGAAACATGCTCCTGAATTTGTTACAAATGACATGTCTAAGACATATGCATCATTTCTTCTTGGAGCAGTCAACACAATTTCTTTGTTAGCATTGAATCTTGTACCTTGCTTATCATCAAACTGAACGATGTACTTAGCATCACACAGTTGGCTGATACTGATGAGATTGTACTTCACAACGTTTACAAACGCCACTTTTGAGAAAACTATTCCACCACATTTAATTAAACCATATCCCTCAGTAACACAAGATGAATTATCACTGAATACTACCTTAGGACCTGGTTGCTCCACGTATGTGCAGATAACTTTTGACCCATGTCATACTTCTTGAACACCCACTGTCTAAGTACCAGACAGGCTCCTTGAAGTGTTTCTTTCTCATGGTGATGTCAACCCATTCTCCATTTCGAGCATGATTCTTTCCAACTGATAATTCATCATCAGCTAGAGCCATTAACACTTGATACCTGACTTCCTCCTCTTCTGAGGACAAATCTTCATCATCCCAATCAAAATTTCAGCTACCAGTCCTTTGGCTTTGTTCTAAGCAAGCTTTTGAGTCTGAGCAACAGTAGGTTCAGCTTCCAAGAGTGTAAGTTTAGCTTTAACCTTTTTATACTCAGACCTATAGTCTTTCTCAATTTTCTTACTATTCTGAAAACTTTGGTTAATTGGAGAAGCCTGAATTAGTTTTGGTGTAAACTTGGGTTAAAAATTGTCATTGCCTGATGAAAAACTTTGATTTTTATAAGAGGCCAATGGGGTTTTTGAAAGACAATATTTAGCAAAATGCTCAGTTTTACCACATCGATAGCAATCCACTCCCTCAGTGGATTGGTTACCAGCAAATCTAGTTCTTTTGATATAACATTTGGTATTTGCCAACATAGCCCTTTCATGATATTCCCTGTTCAAATCCCTTATGTATTCAGTACTAGATCTTTCATCCACCTCATCATCTGAGGTTTCCTGAAAATCTTGAACAATTGCATTTGAGTAAAAAGCAGTTGTAATGGGGCCATGATCAATTTGGGTAGGTTTGGCTGAGGTGTCTGTTATTAAGGCCTTCTTGGACTCAGGATATCTTCTATTTATCAGATTATCTTCATAGATAAATCTCCCATAAATATCTACAAGATCCAGAGTCTGTATGTGATTAGCATTTCTCAATCCTTGAGAAAAACCAAGCCATTTTTCAGGGAGACTGTTCACAAAACCAATGTTGATTTCATGCTTAGACAGTTTCACCCCGTCATTGAGCAAGGTTTTATACCTGGTGTAAGTCTGAGGAAGTGTTTCAGATAGTTTGGCCCTGAAAGTGTTATATTCTAACTTCGGGTCCATAATCCTATTTTCCTTAGTGTCGGATGGTCCTTCGAAACTATGAACAAGATCTGTCCAAGTCTCTTTGGCCGTCTCACACTCGATGACAGCCTCCATAATATCGTCGGGAAGACAAGATATTATGATGCTTTTGAGACGTTGGTCTTGATTGACCACTCTCCTTTCATCGTCAGACCATTGGTTTTCAGGTTTGTCATCACCAGCTGCTGTTTTTGGTTTGAATGGACCATTCTTAATACAAGTTATGTAATAAGGTTCCATTCCCATCAAATAACATAGCATTCTTTCCTTCCATTTGTTAAATCTTTCAACTTCTAACTTAGGAGCGTTAACAGAGTAACTCGCTCCTTTTTTGTTAACAAGTTGGGCTACATTACTTTCAGCCATAATCGATCAAGGTTTTAAAAACTTTGAGACGGTGGTTAAAAGTTTTATAATCCTACCGCTCTGATACCACTTGTTTGTCCCTTGTAATTAGTACTATACTTAAGTATACTAAGTATAGTTTTAACCCATGGTTAAGTAATGCAATAAACTTAATACAAGTAAGTAAATAACACAAAGGTTTTCAACGTTTAACTCTTAGATTTATTAAAGAATTATACCCTATTGTATACGAATCTACAATAGGGATTGAATAGACAATGTGTGGTTTTGTGATCTCCTCACTAACAAGCTAGTCCAATCCTAACGATTGCTAAGCTTAACGATTCTATCAACAGGAGTTTAGAACTCAAGTGTGTGATCGTGTTAGCCTCAAAATATTGAGTCAAACAAGAATGCTCGGTCATAGGTTATTATTGTAACATTAGTTAGAGCGTTATAATAGGTAGTTAATTAGTCGTGGTTTACAGGCTTGGATTTAAACTAATTAAAGTCCAAAAGACAAGCCCGGCCCAATATATAGTCCATTAAAGCCCGTATGTGGGTGGACTATATATACTAACCTCCTAGCATGTTAGGAGGGTTGGTTGTTCATTTTTCTCACTTCTAATCTAATATTCCCAAAGTTAATCATCTCTCTCTCTACTTTCTCTCACTACTTTCTCTCTCTAGGAATCCATCTCTTCTTCATCTATTTTCTTTCTTTCTTCCTTGCTTAATCATCACAAATATATGGGACAACAATTGGTCCCCACTAAGAAAAGTAATGCATCTGACTCCACCACTAAGAATCCTAGAAGCAAAATTAAGGAATTATATGAGTCTGCTAGTAAGTCTTGGAAATGGTGGTTTGTTAATCAATGTCCTCCCGGATATAAATGGATGCCTAAAGTTAGGACAGAAAATGTGAAAACGAGTGTTAGTTTGCCTTTAAATGTTGATAAGGACACTAATGATTCTACTATCACAACTACTGTGGTATCCAATTTAGCAAATGCCCCATCGTGTTTTAACTCTTCTGCAGGTGATACAAATAATTCTCTTCATACTGGACTCTGGATGCACGAAGCACATGACGGGGAATCTCAAGCTTCCAATTAACTTCGTGGAGAAGTTCCTGGGTACGGTCCGATTCGGAAATGATCAATTTGCACCGATCCTAGGATATGGAGATTTGGTTCAGGGGAATATCACGATTAAAAGGGTATACTACGTCGAAGGGCTCAATCACAATCTTTTCTCGGTTGGTCAATTCTGTGATGCGGATTTAGAGGTTGCTTTCAGAAAGAAGACATGTTTTGTTCGTGATTATGATGGGAATGACTTACTTACCAGTACACGGGGTACTGATCTTTACACAATTTCACTTCAAGACACAACTTCATCTACTCCAATTTGCTTCATGGCTAAAGCTTCAACAACTCAGGCATGGTTATGGCATCAACGACTTTCTCATCTCAACTTTGATACCATTAACTTGCTTTCCAAGAAAGATATTGTGAGAGGCCTTCCAAGTTTGAAATTCATCAAAGATCATCTTTGTTCTTCTTGTGAGCTTTGTAAAGCTAAACGAAGTAGTTTCAAAACAAAAACCACACCAAGCTCAAAAGGACGGTTAGATCTTCTTCATATGGATCTGTGTGGTCCCATGCGTGTTCATAGTATCAATGGAAAGAAATATATTCTGGTAATTGTCGATGATTACTCAAGGTACACATGGACTCACTTCTTGAGGTCCAAGGATGAAACACCCGAAGTTCTCATCAGCTTTCTTAAACTGATACAACGTGGTCTTCAAGCTCAAGTTAAAGTGGTTCGTACTGACAGAGGTACAGAATTTTGGAATTCAAATCTGAGAAAGTATTTTGAAGCCGAAGGGATTGAACATGAAACATCTATTGCTTGAACACCCGAACAAAACGGCGTTGTTGAAAGACGAAACCGTACATTAGTTGAGGCTACTCGAACATTATTATCCGCTTCAAAACTTCCACTATACTTTTGGGCCGAAGTCGTGTCAACCGCATGCTACACACAAAACCGTTCCTTAATTATCCCAAGACACGAAAATACACCATATCACATAATTCATGATCGAAAACCTTCACTCAAACACCTTCATGTTTTTGGATGTACTTGTTACATCATTCGAGATGGTGAAAATTTGGATAAGATGAAAGAAAAAGGTGATGCATGTTTTCTTGTGGGATATGCAACTCAGTCTAAGGGATATAGAGTGTACAACAAGAGAACAAATTTGATAGTCGAGACTATTCACATCCGATTTGATGAATTACAAGAAATGGAACTTGAACAAAACAGTTTAAGTCCCGATCCAGAACGACACACGAATTCCGTTCACAACCGCACGGAATTCGGGACTAAAGACAACAGCAATGAACCGTCAAGTTCAACGTTGGTTCTAGAACATGTTCCTAGAGCTAATATGACAGTCGACACGACAATCGAAGAGTTGGAAATGTTATATGGACCAATTTATGATGAATATTTTACGGGGGAGAAACAAGTTGTATCGAAGTCTTTCGCTGTCACTCATGATAAGAATGATGATACCGATCATCGTCAACAACCTGATACAACTTCATCTACGTCAACACGGGTTGCTGCAGATTTACTTCCTCAGAATATCACTTCAACAATCGATCCTACAACATCTACAACTACTGTCCTTGCTCCAGAGAACACAAATCAAGCAGACAATGCATTATCTGACGAAGACGAATTTATCAACCCATTCGGTACACCGGTACACGAAACTGGAGAGTCTTCTACTCGCCATGTTGATCCGTAAAATATGCACACGTTCTACCAACGACATCCTTCAACACATCATTGGACCCGAGATCATCCTTTGGTTCATGTCATTGGAAACCCTTCACAGCCCGTTCGCACAAGACGACCGCTTAACACCGATGCTGATATTTGTATGTTCGCACTCGCCGTGAGTTCAGCTGAACCGAAAAACATCAAAGAAGCATTAGCTGATCATGCTTGGATTGAATCGATGACGGATGAACTTCAACAATTTGAAAGACTTAAAGTCTGGGAACTTGTTGACAGACCATACGATGTAACACCATTAAATCTTCGATGGATCTGGAAAAACAAGATGGATGAAGAGAACACGATCATCAAGAATAAATCTAGGCTAGTGGCTAAAGGGTATGCACAGAAAGAGGGTATTGATTTTGAAGAATCATTTGCACCAGTAGCTCGTATGGAAGCGGTCAGGATTTTTCTTGCTTATGCGGCACATAAGGGATTCATTGTCTATCAAATGGACGTAAAGACGGCGTTTCTTAACGGTCCTTTGAAGGAAGAAGTCTATGTCACGCAGCCGGAAGGATTCGTCAATCCTCATTATCCTGACAAGGTGTATCGTCTCCACAAAGCACTTTATGGACTCAAGCAAGCTCCAAGGGCGTGGTACGACGAACTCTCGAAATTTTTGTTCTCCAAAGGTTTCTCAAAAGGTTCCATTGATTTAACTTTGTTCACTTATAAATATGGGGATGACATTTTGCTTGTGCAAATTTATGTTGATGATATTATTTTCGGGTCTACAAACCCAAAACTTTCAAAATGGTTTGAAAAAGTAATGCACAGCAGATTTGAAATGTCTATGATGGGCGAACTAAAATTCTTTCTAGGAATTCAAGTTCAGCAATCCCCAAGTGGTATCTTTATTAACCAAGCTAAGTATTGTCAAGAGATAATCACAAAGCATGGTATAACATCATGTGACCCTGTTGGGACACCATTATCAACCACATCCCTTGATGCTGATTTGGAGGGATTACCCATAGATCAAACGAGATACCGTTCCATGATCGGGTCCCTCATGTACTTGACAGCAAGCAGATCTGATATTCATCATGCTACATGTTATTGTGCACGATATCAAGCACGACCCACTGAAAAGCACCTCAAGCAGGTTAAACGGATCTTTCGATACCTTAAGAATACCATTCACATGGGACTCTGGTATCCGAGGGAAACCGGTTTCTTTCTAACGGCCTATTCAGATTCTGATCATGCAGGGTGTCTTGATACACGTAAAAGTACTTCTGGTGGTGCACAATTTCTAGGTCAATACAAGCTTGTGGGATGGTCTTCCAAGAAGCAGGATTGCATATCATTGTCATCAGCTGAAGCGGAGTATGTGTATTTATCTGCGTGTTGTGCTCAAGTTCTTTGGATGAGAACACAACTCACGGATTATGGCTTCCATTTTGATAAAGTACCTATGTACTGTGACTCAAAGTCGGCCATAGCCATCTCCTGCAACCCGGTATAGCATTCCCGCACGAAGCACATCGATGTCAGATATCACTTCATTAAGGAACAAGTTGAAAAGGGTATTGTTGAATTATACTTTGTTGGAACTGATTACCAATTAGCTGACTTGTTTACAAAAGCTCTTTCGAAAGAGAGGTTTGCGTATCTAGTTAGGCAAATTGGTATGAGATGTTTGACTCCAGCAGAACTGGAGGTTCTGGCAAAGAAGCCTGCTTGATTCATCTATCAAACATCTACCTGTAAATATTAATCAAAAAGCAAAATACAAAATTAAAAAATCTTTGATAATCCAAAAATATTCTTCTCGACATGTCTTTCAATATCGATAATATGGACGTACCTAGAAATGTCGCTCAATAACGACACGGGTGTGAACATAAAGCTCGAATGAAAGTTGTAAATATTCTTCAAAACATGTCATTTCTATTTTTTTTTAAAGGAAATTGTCTATTTTAGACAATATTTCCAAAAACGGGCAGAGCAATCTATCTTGGGTTGAGCTTGTCACAAAACATTCCACGTTTTGAGCTCAACAGAATGGCTTGTAATCACTTTCAGATTGCAACCCGGATCTAAATTCACGGGGGAGTGTACGCTTTTCTACTCTTACCCTTAGCAAAAGAAGTTAAATCTTCTTACACTTGAGTGGATTCGTCAAGACATTCAAAGTCTATGAACTCAAGTTTATGCTTTAGAAAAACCTTTTCGTCAAAAAAGAATTGATTTTTCAAAAAGCGTTGAACACAATTTTTTCAAGAATTTCTCAATGATATTCAAAATCTTTCAAAAATTGTGTGTTCAACAACTCCTATCCTCAAAAGTTTAATGTGGATCAAATCCTCGTAATGACAATTCCATTGGATCAATTTTTGAGGGGGGGCATTTTAACTTCATGTAAAAGATTAACACATCTTTCTCCCGAAGATTTTCAAGACTATTTTTCAAAATATATTTTAATCAAATTTGGTATCTCTAATATCAAAAGATTTTATATATTAGAGATAGGGGGAGAAAATGTGATTAAAATGTGATCTATAGACTCAAGCACTTTAACTCTTACCCACATGTGCAAAATGTCTACATAAATTCTTTTGCATTTCAATGCACATGTGAAGGGGGAGCATTTCTGAAACGACTAAACTAGCAAGGTGTTAAATGTTTTTCAAACACTTTGTTAGAATTTAAAGTGGTTTTCATGGTTACGATCAAATACCCACAACATCTTTAATTCACGACGTTATTGGTGTCAAAAGGGTGGTTAGGTTTAAGTCCTATGATCCAACCAGAACCAGAGGGATCTTCCCAGGGACAATCCAATAGATAATTAGAAGTCCTTAGGAAAGATGGAGTAGAATGTGAACGAAGCTGAATGCTGACTAAGTACTGATGATAGCACTGGAACAATCACAACAAGGTGCTATTAATGATGTCTTGGTATGCATTGAAGGGGTTGAAGAATGAAAAAGAAATGTAAGGATAAAGGGTCTAAAGAAAGAAGCCCTCCATACAACTTAGGCAGAAACCGGTTCAACACATCATGAAGACAACTCATCATGGACCCAGTGATGTGAAGCACGACTCTTTCCTAGCTACTCAGGCTTCTCTCAAAAGAAGTTTGTTTTATTTTCACGGAGATCAACACAACTTCTATTGACTTTCTCACTCCGAGATAGTTGATATTGAATAGGTGGCATCTACTCCAGCCTCCGACCACTAAAAGTACACAAATCGAGTCTAGAGCCAAGAGATCAATAAAATCTCGTTAGGACACACGGATGAAGATCAAGAGAGTCCTACGCTATATCCTTGTTATATTGCTAGAACACTCAGAGTGATACTACTTAGTATTCACAATGATGAGTGGAAATCCTTCCAGTGTTAACATCAAACAGCACTGTGGTAGGTCATATGCAAGATTCTTTATGAATTAAACATATGTAAAACTGAAAAGCAACAGTGGTTTGATTATGAATTGATTCAAACTCGTTTCAGGTTTCTACGCAATATCTTTATGGTCTTGCCAGAACATTCAGAGTGATATTCATTAATATTCACGGTGACGAATGGAAATCCTTCTAGCGTCAATATCAAACAGCGCTACGGTAGGTGACTTGTGAGATTCTTATGAATCAAACTTGTGTCAACTGGAAAGCAACAATGGTAAGATTCTTAATGAATCAAACTTGTTCCAGGAATTTGAATTGACGACTTTAATCAAGCGGATATTTATCCAATTGATTCACTCTTTATGTTCGCAGTCTTGCTTTGAGATAGTCGAGTAAAGAGAACGGCTAGTACAGCCGCGAAACCCTGTCAAGGAGATTCTTAATTGAATCTACCTAATCACAGGTACGGTATTTAATATCGTATAACGGTCTTCACCGACCGGAGGTAAAACACTACCGATTTAGGACGAATGTCAAAGCCATTCAGTCCGTGTCCATGTTTTGTCTCGAGAAGGTGGCGTCACGGTGTACTCAGCAAAGTCAAAGATTCAAAACCACATATTTATGCCCAAAGACTTATTCGACAATTAATAGTGTGAGCATGTGGATAAAGACACAAGATCGCAAGATGGCAAAGACAAGTCAAGAATTATTTGAAGATCTCAAGACTAAAAGACAAAGTCGAAAGACAACAACAAAGGCTTAAAGATCATAGCATGAAGGAACAAAACTACTGTTACACGTTCAAGGCTTATTTATGACGAGATTCGTAATCTGCTTTGATCTCCAAATATCAAAAGGATATGACCTCACATTGGGGGAGATTGTTAGCCTCAAAATATTGAGTCAAACAAGAATGCTCGGTCATAGGTTATTATTGTAACATTAGTTAGAGCGTTGTAATAGGTAGTTAATTATTCGTGGTTTACGGGCTTGTATTTAAACTAATTAAAGTCCAAAAGACAAGCCCGGCCCAATATATAGTCCATTAAAGCCCGCATGTGGGTGGACTATATATACTACCCTCCTAGCATGTTAGGAGGGTTGGTTGTTCATTTTTCTCACTTCTAATCTAATATTCCCAAAGTTAATCATCTCTCTCTCTACTTTCTCTCTCTAGGAATCCATCTCTTCTTCATCTATTTTCTTTCTTTCTTCCATGCTTAATCATCACAAATATATGGGACAACAGATCGTGTTTGGAGGAGAGAAAACTTGTTTGTGAATGTCTAAAGCATTAAGTGCACAAACTTAATATTCTATCCTTTACAAGCATCCTATTTATAGAAGGAAAGTTGGGTAGAAGACAATAATTGCCCATGTGTAATTCTTGTCTTATTGGTACAGTGTATCTTGTCTTACCCTATTCTAAGTAGTAAGACGTAAGTCCTTTACACTTGTCAGTACCCCATCTATCCCAAAAGGGTAAGTCACCCTAATTGTGTGATGTACTTCATCTTGTCACAATTCAACTTATCCCGCCTTTTCTTCAGTATTGGAGAATGCTTGTTTTCTTCAGGGAGATCGTATGGGGCTCAGTGAGTCTATTGCCACAACTCACTGAACCCATCACCTTCTTCTTCGTCATAGAAGACATTCGTTGAGCTTCGCCTCTCTGAATGCTTGAGTCTTTCTTTTAGACTCAGTCTAGGAACTCGAAGGCAACTCACTGAGTGACTGTTCACTCAGTGACCTCGTTATGTTCAAGGTTAATAATTCACTTAGGCTGATTGTTATTCAAATCCTTTAGGGAGGTCATTAGGTACTGAATTGACCTAACATTTTGTCACCACAATCTTTATTGTCGTGAAATAAATGGGTTGTGGGTAAGTATAAATCACAATGAATTCCATTTTAGATATAGCAAATCCATTTTTCTCCCCTTTAACATATGCCACGATATTCAAAAACATTTCGCACATGTCGGGATGAGCTATCACGTTAAGTCAAACCATTTGTGATTAATCATTCCCCATATTAAATCACATTTTCTCCCCCATATTAAAAATATTAACCCAATCGATGTTTTCAATATCAACTGATTTAATAACATTTTAAGAAAATTTGGGATGAAAAATGCAAATCCAATTATCTTCATGATTTTCACAAGATCCCCCTCAAATTAATGAGGGTGTACTTGAAACGTAAATTAAATACCTTTTAAACACAAGTGTAAGGTATTTATCACGTGCAAAGATCATATATGATAATGTATTTACAAGATTATAATTTACGAGGTTGGACCTGAATTATGGAGAACATCATATGATAGAATCACATGGTTCTTGTTCACGAATGTTGGTCGCCTCGTCACGTCTGAAGTTATCTCTTGACACCATGTGTACGATTGATATCATTGTCTTGACACCAATTAGTGACCTTGGCACTTTCGGCATCAAAGATTCTGAATGCTGGACAATTTATCCCTCTCAATTGTTGACCCGTGTTCTATTGAAAGAGCTGCAGTCGCCGTTTGACTATTCGCATCGTCGAGTATGTAGATATTAATTGTAAATTGTTGCGGATTATGGAGATGATAACTTCATAAAAACAAGATTTCTCTTATTTTAACAAATAAATGCACTGACACGTACATAAATTCGTGTTAGATTGTGTTATTACGTAAACACAGTCCCTTACATGGTTATCAAGTAAACCATGCCCGAGAAAATTAATTCCCGTTGTTGAGTCAAAAATTTCCGGTGAAATGCTTGACTTGAATATGAAAAGCGGGTTACTGTCTGAAATAACAGCAAACCATTTTGAGCATGTTTTAAATCATTTAAACTTCTGCTCGAACTTTATTTACAACCCCGTGTCATTATTGAACGACATTTCTAGGATCGTAAATATTATCGATTCCAGAAGACATACTCTGTTTATCAAAACATTTTTGAACACACAATTTTGAAAGATTTAGAAAACCTTTTGAAAAATTCTTGAAAAATTGTGTTCAAAGTTTTGAAAACAATTTACTTGAGCTTAAGATGTTGAATATCTTACAAAACAAGCTCAAGTCCGAGAAGTTGTAAACTTCCCGTTGTTAAGGATAAGTTTATCATCGGCGATAAACTTTCCCTTTAACTAAAGAACGAGTCCTAAGTTGACATTTACTTAGAAGTCGTTTTCATGAGCTTGAAAAACTTTTGAATGTTTTAACGTAAATCTCATGACCGAGAAAGATGAATTTCCCGTTATGAGGAAAAGTTCTCTTATTTAAAAGATAGACTATCCTTTCTGAGCTTAAAACTTGGAATGTTTTAATACAAGCTCATGACCGAGAAAAATTAATTTCCCGTTTCGAGGATAAGTTATCATTAAAGATAAGCTTTCCTAAAATTGAAGTCCGAGTTACAGTCTGATATTTAACTGTAAGTCATAGTGCATGAGCTTAAAAACTTCGAATGTTTTTAATATTAGCTCATGCCCGAGAAAAATTAATTTCTCGTTGTAAGGATAAGTTTATCATCAGTGATAAACTTTCCTTTCTTTGAAGTCTGGGGCATAATCTGAAATGTGATTATACGCCATTTACACGAGCTTAAAAACCTTTGAATAGTTTTTATGTAAGCTCGTGTCCGAGAAAATTTAATTTCTCGTTAATGAGGATAAGTTTATCATCGGCGATAAACTTTCCTTTCTTTGAAGCGCGGGTTACAATCTGTCATGTGACTGCAAGCCGTATACACGAGCTTAAAACCTTTGAATAGTTTAAGGTAATCTCGTGTCCGAGAAAATTTAATTTCTCGTTTTGAGGGTAAGTAATCGTTGCATAGATAAACTTCCCTTTATTTGAAGTTCGGGTCATCGTCTGTCATTTAACAATGAACCATTAACACGAGCTTAAAACCATTGAATAGTTTTAATGTAAGCTCGTGCCCGAGAAAATTTAATTTCTCGTTTGTGAGGATAAGTTTATCATTGGCGATAAACTTTCCTTTATTTGAAGAGCGGGTCACAGACTGTCATTTGACTATGAGCCATATACACGAGCTTAACTGCAAATCCCCTGAGACATTTGTTTCTCTGATATCTGCTTCTTCAGTAACCAAAATTTGAGAGTGTCCTTAGTTGAACGGTATATAAAGCTCGGACCGGTTTGTTTTTGTTGATCCTTGACTTTGGTACATGCATTCTTATTTGGAGTTTGTATGCTTTTATATGGGTTAGCGATATCTATCTTAGAACCATGCGGGATTCACAGTTTTCTTTTCTTGTGCCAGAGGTGACCTGAGGAGATGATTCACTTGTTTTAGCTGGCAAACGTTTCCTTTTATAGAATCCCTTAAGTTCAGGCTTAAGTGATGTAACATCCTTTTCAAATTCCTCCCTAGTAGTCTTAGTAGGATCAGAGACTATCCTAGTTATAGGGCACTCATTTCCTACAAGCGTGAAAGTTCTACCAGTGGGGCGCCAAATTTTACCAATGGGTTTTATTTTAGCTAGCCACTGGGATTTAATTCTAGCATGGGAGTTCACCTCATGAAGGAATTTCTTGACACAAGAATCATGTTTGCCTTAAATATACATTTCCTACATGTTTTATAAGTAGCATATTTAATGTACGAGTAAGAACTAGAATTTCTAGGTGATTGATTGATGCTCCTATGATATGACATGCTACGGTTAGCGGTGTTGGGTAATCTAGAAGGCATCTGACTAGGTTTGAAATTCCTATCTCTTACTTGTGTCTTTTGAATAGCTTCCCTTAGACCAAATTTATGGTGAACGTCATTTGAACTAGTTCGAGACGTGTTCTTTGGACTATGTCTAGGGAGACTAGATGCAATCATGTGATTAGGTCTTACAAAAACTGTTTTAGTCACATTGGCCCTAGTTGGTGGAGTAACTGGTCTAGAAAGATGAACCATATCAACTCTAGAGACAAACCGCGGTCTCGAGGATTTTGTCTCTTGGATCTAAATGCAATTGGTTGTCTAACAGACTGAATTTGAGGCGGTTTCCCCGAGATTGATGGTTTTTCAATCTTAGTGTCCACACTAGTTCCTTTAGTTTTCCTTAATTCATTTCTTAAAGCTGCTATAGCAAAAAACTTTTCCTGAAACTAAGCCTTTAAAGTCTCATTCTCTTTCTGCAATCTATCTTGGGGTGCCAACTTAGATTCTAACAACTTAATTTGTTTCAAAAAATTATTCTTTTCAGCTTTAGAATCTAGAACATTTTGATCCAATTTTTCGTTCAAGAACAACATTTGACTTTTCAAGTTTTTCAAAATATGTTTCAAATTTGTTTGCTTTCTTCGAAAATTCTAGTTTGGCAGCCTCAAGATCTTTCGATTGCTGAGCTATGAACGTTTCAAGCTCTTTAATCTTGGAATCGGAATCAGTTAACGAAGCAGTCATAAAGCATTTATCATGATGTACTATAGGATTGTGAACAATCTCTCCCCCATTATGACTCACATCGGATGAATCTGAAGTGGTAAAACTATCACCCTTTTCTGACCCATGTTTGTCATAATTAGGTTTGAAATGCTCAATATGCGGCATTTCATCGGCATATACATCATATACAACATTACATTGTACCATGTTTGTAAGCTCTTCGTCATAAACGGGTATGGTGTCATCATAATAGATGTCTGTAACATTCCCTGATGTGTTGCTGATATCATGCTTAACTGTTGATTCCATGCCTTTGCACTCTTTAGCAGCCTCCAATTCGTCAATCGTATGACCATTTTCCTCTTGCATCGTAGATTCTTGCACTCCATTATCATACGCTTGCTGAAGTCAGGATCTTTCATAAATCAAAGACGAGACCGATGTCATGATTTTCAATAATGTACCACGAAAATCTTGAAGCTCGGTATGTGTGTCTCGAAGAAATGACTGGCAAATCACTGAACTTTCAGACTTGACGATATTGAATTGGAGAAAAGGTGTGAGTTGTGTCACGAGAACCTTATATGTAAGTGTCGATGCAGAGTAATTGAATTCTTTATTGTGGAGTTGTTCTGCTAGTTGGTTCAAAGTGAGGAAAATCGATTCCATGAATATATGACGATCTTGACCAAAAAGTATCACAAATTCGTTTCCTCATTGAAGCCATGAAAGAGTCACTATATGAGACTGAAGTATTCGAAATGAAGTGATGCCACTTTCACCAGCTTTGTCTTGCATTTGATGCGAATCCTTATCTTGAATCCTTATCCTGAATCCTTATCCTGAATCCTTATCCTGAATCCTTATCCTGAATCCTTATCCTGAATCCGTTATCCTGAATCCTTATCCTGAATCCTTATCATGAATCCTTATCCTGAATCCTTATCCTGAATTCGTTATCCTTTTACTTCACAGAAGTCGGAATGTATATTTGTTTTGTAGGGAAAAAATAAGTCGGAATATGAAATGAAGCTTGATAATCCGGAATATGATTTTGATAATTCGTAATATGATTTTGATTATTCGGAATATGGAATGAAACTTGATAATTCGGAATAATTCGGAATATGATTATAAGTCGGAATTGAATCTTCAAATAATTCGGAATATACAAACTTATCAAAACAAGTCAGAATATAAAACCCTTTTATTCCGACTTATATCAAAAGAAATGCAAACACTTGTAATTTTTACCCAAAAATCAATCCAAAAATTCCAACTTTTTCGTGTTTTTGACCAAAACAAATACCCAAAATCACTATTACAACTATGTGGATGATTTTGAGAAAGATTAAACCACAAAAAATCACAAAAAAAAATTGGATCAAATGATTTTAGATCAAAACTCACAAATCAATGATGAACAAACACAAGAACAAACCAATCATCCATGGCTCTTGATACCAATTGTAGGTCCACGTTTTCTTAGGATCGTTAATGTGTTACAAAAATCTAAAGAGAGGGAGGGAGATGAAGAACTAGAAAGAGAAAGTTAGAGAGAGAAAGGAGAGGATTAGAGAAAGATGTATTAGATTGATGAAATGAGAATCAACAACCCATCCTAACATGCTAGGAGGGGGTATATATAGCCCACCCTACATGTGGGCTTTATAGTTTTTTACATAACTAGATCACGAGCCCATATTACATATATATCGTTGGAGTGACCGATCCTTTCTAAATACGTACAAAACGTATTTCCAACAGCATATGTGATCCTTTATTTTCCGCTGTGTTTACTCTTGATGCATGATAAATTAGATTTATTTGTTGTTAAATTCCGACACGATTTTATAACGACTTACATGATTTTAGTTAGCGATTGTACGAGTTTAGGCTTCGTAGTAATACTTTAAGATCGAATACCGATCGATCTTGTAATTTCATTAACAATCTTACGATCTTTGTTTAAATCCTATGTTATTTTATGATCTTTTGGATGCTTTTGGAAGGTGGGATTGTATGATCCATGTGATTAACACATTAAAATTTTCCTTCGAGTTCTTTCGTAAGTATTGGGACGTCATTGGCAGTGATTTTTATGATGCGGTTATGTGGGTTTTTCAACATGGAAAATTTGCTAAGGGTTATAATTCGTCTTTATATAGCCTTTATTCCGAAAGTTCAAGATCCTAAATTTGTTAGTGACTATATACCTATAAGATTGATTGGGATTTGGTATAAAGTGGTGACTAAAGTGCTGGCTACTCGTCTTGGGTATGTGATCTCGGATCTAATTTCAGATGTTCAAACCGCGTTCATTCCTAATCGAAAAATTTTAGATGGTCTGTTCATTATCAATAAAGTTCTATCTTGGTGTAGACGTAAAAAGCAACATGCTATGATTTTTAAAGCTGAATTTGCTAAAGCATATGATTCTGTGCGATGGGATTTTCTTGATGAGGTTCTTGAGGCATTTGGTTTTGGTTCCAAGTGGTGTTCATGGATTGATGGAAGCTTGTCTTCAGGTATGACATCTATTCTTATTAATGGCAGCCCGATAACTAAATTTTAATTTCATCAAGGGCTTAAGCAAGGTGATCCACTCGCTCTATTTCTTTTCATTCTTGTTATGGAATGTTTGCATCTATCATTTAATAGAGCCACTGAAGCGGGTTTTTCAAAGGTTTTGAGGATCGACCCTTCCCTTATGATCTCTAATTTATTATATGCAGATGACGCAATGTTCATTGGGGAATGGTATGAACACAACATTAACCATATTTTGCACATTTTCAACTATTTTTCGCTTGTTTCTGATCTTTCGATTAATCTAAAAAAAAGTAATATTTTAGGGGTTGGTGTCTCTCACGAGATGGTTAATGCAGCGGCTGTTTCTCTTGGTTGTTCTACTATGCGAGCGCCACTCAAATACTTGGGGGTGTTAGTTGGAGGCAATATGTCTTTGATCAAAGAATAGGACGATATTATTGATAAACTTCACGCTCGGTTATCTAAGTGGAAATGTAAGCTTCTTTTTGTTGGGGGGAGACTTATGCTCCTTAAATCGGTTCTTGGCTCCACTCCTATATACACCTTGTCGTTATATAAATCCCCTAAAGTCGTGCTTATATTTATGGAGTCTATTCGACGTAAGTTTTTCTATGGTTTACAAGGTGGGGATAAGAAGATTACGTGGATTAAGAGGCCTAAAATACTTGCGGCCAAAAGATATGGAGGGTTAGGGTGTCTAACTATTTTGCTTTAAATAAGGCGCTTCTCTTTCGATGGATTTGGAGGGTTATTTATCAGGATGATTCTCTTTGGTATCGTGTGATTTCTACCATTCATGGGTCCAATTTTCCTCAATGCTTGCCTCGTTACTCATCGGGGTGGGGTAATATAGTTCGAGAGGTTCAAAATCTCAAACATAAACAAGTCGATTTAATCTCCTATTGTCGTATCCATGTTGGTACTGGTCTTAAAACAAGTTTTTGGAGGGGTCCTTGGATTGATAATGCCCTTTTGTGTCATCGGTATCTAAGAGTTTTTCTTTGGAATCTAATCAGGACGTTTGCGTGGCTAATAAGCTAATAGGTACTATTGAAGGGTCGTTGCGTCGTTCTGTCAGAGGTGGGAGTGAAGAGCAACAACTCATTCAGCTCCAGAATTTGGTGGGTTCGTCTGTTTTGTCCTCGGTCGAAGACAGATGGATTTAGACTTTAAGTGGAGATGGGATGTTTCGTGTTAAAGATGTTAGAAATTTGTTGGATGAGATCTTTCTGCCTAAAGATCATAGGACTACTAGGTGGAGCAAGTTTATCCCGATTAAAGTTAATGTATTTTCTTGGAAGTTGAGCATGGATCGGTTACCTACTCACATGAATCTGCTCCAAAGGGATGTTATTATTTTTCCTGACTCTTCTTTCCCGATTTGTAAGGATTCCCCTGAAGAAGCTTCACACTTGCTTTTTATTTGTGATATGGCTGCTGATATATTCCGTTTGGTTTGTCGTTGGTTGGGTCTAAACTGGACTTATATTTTTTCTTATGAGGAGTGGCTTACGTGATTAAAAGATATTCGGTTTGGATAGAAAATTAAACTCATGTTAGAAGGTGTGTTCTTTATCGTTTGGTGGAGTATTTGGCGCTTTAGAAATGGTCTCCTTTTTGCGGATAAAATTCCTCGGAAGGATGTTATTTTTGATGACATTGTTTCTAGTTCTTATTCTTGGTGGCATGCTAGATGTAGTAGCTTGTTTAGTTGGGATATTTGGCTACAACACCCTTACTTAATCTCTCTGTAATTTTCTAACTCTTTGCTAGTTTTTCTTAATAAAGTTGCCGTAAAAAAACACATTAAATTTTTCACGATCTATTGTAATAGTTAAATCATCAATTGTAATGGTGTGTTGTGCATCAACTTTATTTCAGAATTATACCCATGTTTATATGAATCACAAATTGTGCTTTTTTGTGAATACTTTTCATTAACCACGATAGTTAAACTTGTGCTGTTAACAAAACTAATTTAATTTGTTGCCAATATTTTCTTTTATGGAACTCTTCTCAGACTGAACGGAGTGGCACCAAACCCACGAGTGATTAGAGAAAGTCGCGCGCGACTTGTCACCCCCCTCTAAGTCGTTCGCGCGCGAATTACTCATTTTCTCCAAAAAAATTGGAGCACACTCACCTGGCGCAACTTATAAGAATTTGGTCCCACATGTTTTTTCTATCCGTTACATTTAAACAAAAAAAACTTTTTAATACCCTATTTTTACTTATAAAATACCTACTAAAACTCATTTTTCGAACACACAATCACATTTCATACACATTCTCTCTAAAACACTAAAATAGAAAATATCGACAAATACGAGTTATTCTTTGCCACTGAAAAAGCCGAAGTCGTAATGAAATGCAAGTTGAGTTTTTTTAGGAAAGTGTTGCCGTTTATTAAGAGAAGACGTAATGCTAATCGAATACCAAGAAACGTCCTAAATCGGGACCGAATAGGTGCTCATGATCGGTTAGTTACGTCTTTTTTCTGCGAACCCAAGATGCGATGAGAAAGAGTGCAAGAGGGTTTTTCGAATGGGTCGTTCCCTTTTCAACCGGATAGTTAATGAAGTGACTATCCATTCTGCATACTTTCGTAATAATGTTGATTGTACCTAATAAGAAGGTATTTCGCCGTTGTTAAAGTGCACCTCGGCAATTCGTCAATTGGCATACGACATTGTTCCTGGTTGTCTAGATGACTATCTACAAATGAGCCAAATAACTTCTCGAGAATCACTTGATCATTTCTGTAGTGCTGTAATGGAAATTTTCGGGCCTGAGTATCTGAGGAAATCCACATATACTGATGTTCAGAAACTTTATACGCATCATGAAGCAAACCTCGGGTTTCCAAGGATGCTAGGAAGTCTTAATTGTACGGACTGGGAGTGGTTTGGTTGTCCAGTTACCTATAAAAGGCAATATGTTAGTGTTGGGTCAAAAAGTTGATGTGACAGAAACTTAAAAACGAAGAAAATATGAAGGCATTTGTCTAAGCGTTGAAAAGTGTAATCCAAGCGTTGTCAAGAGTAAATTAGGCGTTGACAGAAGTCAACAAAAGTCAAACGTTGTTGGAAGCTTCTATTTTGGATAAGTATGCAGAATATTATTCTGTATTAGTTATTTAAATAGAAGGTTTACATGTTTATTCATAATTATCTCTTGTAAAACCCTAATCCTTACACTATAAAAGGAACCAAGGGTTATTAGGTTTTTCATATCTTTCATTCACAATATAAACCTAAAGCGTGTGTCGACTAGACGTGGTATTAATGTATATACGTCTAGTGGTTGTTGATTATTAATATAATTAGCAACCCAATTGTTTAATTCATGTGTTCTTTGTACCCAAACACCTTGTTAATGGTTATTGTCCTAATTCCGCTTTGATTATGTTAATCATATGAACAATGATCATTCCTAGTAGCTAAAAGATAGAGGAAACTTAGGTTTCCACAGTTGGTATCAGAGCCTCGTGGCTCGTGATGCTTGGACCAACAAGGTGTTCGTAATGGTGAGAAGAAGAAAAATTCGTCTAGGGTTTTTCTGGACGTTTTTGTGTGCGCAGCAGTATTCAGAAGGGCATAACTTTTTATTAAACTGTTGGATCGTCACGAAATTTCTTGTGTTTGTTCTATACACATATATCTAGATATCCACTGGAGGGATTGTCGAGATCTATCACCAAGAAAAAGTTATTAAGCATCAAAGTCAGCAGTGGTCATATGCTGTTTTCTGTGAACAGTAATAGTAAAAATGCGATTTCTCTTTCGTTAACCGTTAGATCGTTGTGAAATTCATGCGGTAGGTTCTCGACACATGTGTCAAGGATTTCACCGGAGCGATCGTCGATTTGATCAGTTATGAGAGAGTAATGCATCGTTGAAATTGGTTGTAGAATGTGATTTTTTAGTTTTCTGTTTTTTTAATATTAACTTAAATCTAGGGTTTCCTCCAAACTCTAGATCAATTCAAAACAGAAAAAGGTGGTGTATTCGTTCATGGCTACTGTGCTATTTTTCATTCTTAGGGTTTTCACAAACCCTAGTTCCATAATACAAGATGTAGCAGCAGGTTTTGACGTTTATCATGCTCGTGTGAAAGAATACTGATCAAGAAAAGAATGGGGCAGATTTATGATTGCAATAATTATTGCTGTTCCAAATATTTGTATTCATTCTTTGATATTCGTAGTAATAAAGAAGAATAATGTGGTTAAGAAGTCACGTGAATGATAAAGAGACATGGACATGTGGTTGCGTGGGACTTCCATGTGTTATGTGATCAAGTAAGTTGAGCATATTGATAGAGACGTGAGTCCTCATTGAAGTTGCATGACTTTGAATTCACAAGAAGTCTTCACATGGTGTATTTGGTGAAGCATACTATTGGCTGTCAAGGGTTTGATGTTCACGTGGGATAGAGGTTAAAAGTCAATCATGATATGTTCATGATTAATTTTTTTTATGCTCATGATTGATTAATTAATCGTCTACTAATGCAAACATACACTTTGAGACATGTCTGGACGTGAGATCATCTAATATTTTGGAAGTATACGATTGAGAAAGCATATGGAGAAAAAGTCGTTGTCAACAAGAGAAGAACGTGGCTCATATTTTAAAGACGTGTGATGTCTAAATGTTTATTTAGACAAGATGTATTCCTATTTTTGTGAGTAAGTCATACGCAAAGATTATAGAATATAAGTTTGAAGACACGTTTTGATTACTGATTTATAGGAGACATGGATCTTCTTAAGAATCTGTTATTGACAGTTGATGACATCAGCGGTTGAGCCAAGCCGCTGACAAGAATAAGTCAGGCGCTGACAGAAGTGCTGACATGTGTTATCCGATATATGTTGTTCCAAGCGTTGATAAGTATTGTCCGATATTGGACAATACATCTGGTAAAGAAGTTGGACAAAGGAGGATATTGGAAGACAAAGGAATAGCTGTTGTTTGAGAAAATTGGTTGATTTTAGCACACAAAAAGAGGTATTTACACGCAAAGGTACATGGAATCTCCGTTTTTATACAGAATATCAAGTTGATATTTATGGATCGGATATTTTTAAAAGGGATTAATGATTTTAATGCGAGTTAGCAACAATTCGTGAAGTAGTTTATTGGAGTAATATTTCTTATGCAATCGGGTTAGTCTTGTGAAAGAGTTATCCAAATAGATTTTTACATACGAAGATATTGGTTCATTAAGACTCGTCATAAAGCGGTGTTAGCTTAAGGGGGAGAATTCTTATGATAAGTTTGATGTTCAAAGAAGATTTTCGCGAGTTTGTGTTCTATCATATCTTTAAAGATGGTGCCTAGTCAACATTATTCTTTAAAGGTAACTTGTTCATGCTTACACAATTGGTGACGAAGACTTGTCGTAACACTTGAAGGAGTTACATTATCGTGCTCAGTGTCTCACAAAGGATGAGAATGTTTACAAGAGATCGAGGTCTACTTATACTTCGCCATTGATATAACTTCTTCATCACATGGATAGTGCAAGACATGGAACACAAGGTTGGGTTACTGTACTTCTACATCAAGAATATTATAGTTATTTTTCTTCAAAATCATTACACAGAGCCTACGTTTGGAGAATCTTCAAGATTGCGTACATTGTTTACTTCCATGTTGATGTGACAAAAAGGGGAAGACATACATGCTACAATTGAGGGGAAGCAATTTGAAGATGATGTACAACTTACAAGAGATACACAAAGAGTTTTGCCAACATCAACTAGGGGAAGATTGTTGGGTCAAAAAGTTGATGTGGCAGAAACTCAAAAACGAAGAAAATATGAAGGCATTTGTCTAAGCGTTGACAAGTGTAATCCAAGCATTGTCAAGTGTAAATTAGGCGTTGACAGAAGTCAACAAAATTCAAACGCTGTTGGAAGCTTCTATTTAGGATAAGTATGCAGAATATTATTCTGTATTAGTTATTTAAATAGAAGATTTACATGTTTATTCATAATTATCTCTTGTAAAACCCTAATCCTTACACTATAAAATAAACCAAGGGTTATTAGGTTTTTCATATCTTTCATTCACAATGTAAACCTAAATCGTGTGTCGACTAGACGTGGGATTAATGTATACACGTCTAGTGGTTGTTGTTAACGTGGCTCATTCCTTGAGATTTAATAGTCGACTAGACGTGGGATTCTGTGTCATATAAGTTCGACGTCGTATGGATAGTGCAAGATATAAGGTACAAGCTTGGGAGATTCCACTTCTTCAACAAATAGATTATATTCGTTTTTCTTCATTCGTAATCTACAATTAGAGTCTACATGGTTCGTGATTCATTTACATGCACCATTCAAGGGGAAGCGTTTATTAGTTGTTTATCTTTAGAAGACCCCTATTGGATGAGACAAAAAGGGGAAGAAGATTCAAATATCAAGGTATACAACTTATTTTTATGTGGTGATATGTTTTACAAGAAATCTTACTTTAAGGGGAAGCTTGTTTCATTCCTGAAAGATCGAGATTTGAAGATTGGTTTTGTCATCATCAAATAGGGGAAGATTCTTGGGAATTAATTTGATGAGACAAATCAAGAATAATGAAACAAGAAGGACTTATATGCAATTATCAAGATTTATAAGAATATGGAGCCCTTTCATACAACAAGGAGGACTTATTAGCAAAAGATGGAGGGACTTCTAGTGTAATTAGATTTCTTGTAAAGAGGGTTATGTGTAGTATATAAACACACACCCTACATAGGTTTATTCATTCAATTATTCACAATGTAAACCTAAAGTGTCTTCGTGTTCTAGGCGTGGGATTAAATGTATACACGCCTAGAGGTTACTTGTAATTGTTTAGTGCAAGTAATCGTTTGGAATAAAGTAAACGTTGGAGAGAATTCGTTTGTTGTTTAAACACCTTGTTTATGTGTCTTGTTCAATTCCGCTATGTTTATCATATGAACGAGATGCATATCCTAGTAAGCTTAATCGATCCGTGAATAATGGTTTCCACAGTTAGAAAAGATCATGGACCGAATCCATTCATTTTACTTGAAGTTGTGGCGTCGCAGGACTTATGGATATGTCATGCATTTTTTGGTGTTTCTGGTTCGAACAACGACATCAACGTTTTATATCAGTCCACTTTATTTAATAATTTGAAAATCGAACGAGCACCAGAGGTTGATTTTGTGGCTAACGGTGTACACTATTCATGGGATTACTATCTGGTTGACTGGATATATCCGGAATTGTCAACGCTTGTTAAAACAATTTCCGAACCAGCAGATGGTGACCACAAGAGGATTTTTATAAGAAAAAATAAGAATCCGCAAGAAAAGATGTTAAAAGATCTGTTGGTGTTTAGAATAAGAAATGGGCCATATTAGCCAATCCTGCATGAGCATTCCGGAAAGCAAGAATCATGAATATGATGTACACATGCATCATATTACATAATATGATCAGAAAGTTAAAAAAAAAGCAATATCTTCTAAATGGTTCCCAAAAGAAGAAATTAAACCAGAAGACGTGATACGACCCCAAGAACGCATCCTACAAGTTGTGCAACAAATCAGCTCAGCGCAAGAACATCACAATCTTCGAGCAGATTTGGTCGAGCACTTGTTTGCCAATTCTTAAATTATCATTTTTTTATATTTACCCGTGTATCGTTTTCATTTAACCGCGTGTACCGTGTTTGAATAAAATGTATGAATAAAAGTTTTTATTTTATGAATAAAAAATATTTAATAAAAAAGTAGGAGTGATGTGTAGTGAGTGTCATTACCTCTAAAAGTGAGTTTGATTGAGTTGTAGTGAGTTTGTTAAAAAGCTGATGTGACGCTGATGTGGAGATGAGTGGATTTCTTACCACTCCCCCTAGTGTCAGAGTATGGTAAAACCCTTAAGACATCTATCACTTTTTTTGTGAAAGATTGTTTTCTTTTTAACTATTATTTAACTTATCTCACAATATAAAGACTTGAACTCGCAACTTTTCTTATGATGAACAGTTCATGTGTCACTAGGGTGTGATTCGAGTTGACTCGATCGGATTTGCAATGTTTTGAAACCCGGGTCGACCCGGCCGGTTCAACCGGTTGGACCGGTTCCGGCCGAAAAAAACGGGTCAAATTGACCCGGGTCTTATATTTTGGAAACCCGGTGTGACCCGCCGGGTTTGAAGCGACCCGGGTTGACCCGGTTCGTGCGACCCGGCCGGGTTTTGATTTTTTTTCGATTTTTTTGTTTTTTTTTTTCGTTTTTTCGCGATATAATTATACGTATTTATAACGTAACTTTGTTTTTACGTGTTATATTTGTTAGTAAATGGTTTTTTGGGCCAAATATATGAAATATTCATGATTTATATTTATATATATATAGTAATATTGGAAATATATAAATAATTTTTTTTAATTGAAAACCGGGTCGACCCGGCGGTCCAACCGGTTGAACCGGTGACCCGGTGACCCGGTGGCTCGACCGGGTCGATTCAAAACCCGGGTTTTAAAACATTGCGGATTTGGTTCAACTTGGTCGGGTCAACTGGAGTTAAGAGTAAAAAAATCATACCTAAGCCTAATTAGAACTCGGGTCACTCGGGTTCGGATCAATTCGGGTCGGGTCAATTCGAGTTCCGGTTAAACTGAGCATAAGGAAAAAGTTTTAAAAGATGACTTATTTAAGTATTAATACAATATAAAAAGTATTATTCGCGTCGGGTTGGTCGGGTTCGGGTCAATTCGGGTTAAGGCTAAAAAATATAAACCAGAATCCGAGCATAATTAGAACTTAAGTCAATCCAAATTAACCCGAATTCATTTTTAAACTCAAATGAATCAACTTGAATAGGCTTATTTGAATTCAGGTTCGAGTCAGATTCCAGTGAGGTCAACTTTTCAACACCCATATCTGTCAAAAGCTTTAGGTTCATTAATTTTGTATTGTATGAAACAATGTTTTAAAACCCGGGTTTTGAATCGACCCGGTCGAGCCACCGGGTCACCGGGTCACCGGTTCAACCGGTTGGACCGCCGGGTCGACCCGATTTTCAATTAAAAAAAATTATTTATATATTTCCAATATTACTATATATATATAAATATAAATCATGAATATTTCATATATTTGGCCCAAAAAACCATTTACTAACAAATATAACACGTAAAAACAAAGTTACGTTATAAATACGTATAATTATATCGCGAAAAAACGAAAAAAAAAAACAAAAAAATCGAAAAAAATCAAAACCCGGCCGGGTCGCACGAACCGGGTCAACCCGGGTCGCTTCAAACCCGGCGGGTCACACCGGGTTTCCAAAATATAAGACCCGGGTCAATTTGACCCGTTTTTTCGGCCGGAACCGGTCCAACCGGTTGAACCGGCCGGGTCGACCCGGGTTTCAAAACATTGGTATGAAAGTAGCAAAGAAAGAGAAAAAAAGAAATACCTCCCTGTTGGACTTATATTATCCCTAGTTTTTCTAGAAGTTCCACTCAAATTCCTAGCCCATTTCAGGGTCCCCAAATTAGTGGACCAAAAATTTGAAATTATGCATGCTACGCATGGACCATGGTCACTTAGATTGTGTTTTAGAAAAAATAACAAAAACGTAACGATTGATGATAGTCTTGACTTTAGAAAAAAGTTGATTTATCACAAAGTCCTTTTCCGAATGTCATTCAAACAAATGAATGGAATATTCACAAATGGAAGATTAAACTCTTTCCAATCAATGACTTCATGGCACTTCAATAACCTTTGATAATTAAGTCACATAATCTCATAGACCATTATTAATTTACAGATGTTATTAGTTTACATAAACAACATCTATAAATTCTTTTGTGACTAAAATATTTTAGGAAGCCAATAAAAGGGAACCACTCGATAGAAGATAATGTAACAAACAATATAGGCTGGCAAAAGGTGGCATAAAAGACACTCCGACCGAACTAAAGTGTTCTTGTTCATTTTCTTCTTTTAGATCTCCATGATAAATGCGTAACTACACTTGTGACAGTGCTACTTAGATTCACAATCTCATGATTGACAACAACTTACTACTAATAAATTTACTACGTAAATATTTCGAAACGTCTGTACTTAATGAAAGAAAGCCAGGTTTGTGTCATATTTATGGGAAAACCATCTTTCACTGTGGCACCTAGGAGTATAAACAAGACGAGATAATCGGTGAATTACTCGAGATCAACTCGTAAATTACTCGAAATTAGTATGGTATAAATGAGCCGAGATTGAGTTCGAGCTACTCGAGTATATTTTCAAGTCGATTTCGAGCTCCAATATACTCGGCTCGTGAGTCTCACGAGCTTTATTGTTTATCGAGAATTAAATTACACTTTACCTTTTCATATACATTAATCGAGTCGAGTCGAATCAAGATTGAATATCTATCGAGTTCAAACATGAATTGTGAAAATTATCGAGCTCAAGTTAAGTTCCGAGCTCACATTTTATATGACGAGTCAAATTCGAGTTTGAAATATAAAGCTCAATCGAGCTTGAGTCGAATTTCGAACTTGATTTTTGTTATTCGAATCGAGGTCGAGTCAAATTTCAAACTCAAGTATTGATATTCGAATCTAGCTTGAGTTTGACAGTACTCAACTCGATTCGACTCAGCTTGTTTACACTCTGATGTCAAGGTGATAATTTCTTTCTTTTCATTAAGACATGTATCAGGTATAACCTAAATCCAAAATCTATAAAATATTTCCTGATTCTTGTGTATGTCATGTTTGATTTTCTTATTCGCTAGCACTGACCAACTTATTACGGAATACGGAGTACTTCATTTATTTGCATGCCTATGCGTTCTTACTTCTTATTGGCTGGTTGATGTTCTTACACGATTACACCACACCTAGTCGCTAGTCATGTGTCAATTAATATTACTTTCTACACTCACAACTCCATGATGGCTCACACTACAGAAACTTGTTGAATGCAACTAGTATTAAAGTAAAGTGTCAACCAAAATCGTGTATCTATCTGTTTCTTTGCCACAACGTATTCGAATGATCCACGTATATTGATAACTTTCAGTTATATATCCACTATTATTTAAAGCAACTTATGCCCATACCACAATATTGGCACTCAGGACTCAGGAGTACTCTAGTCTAGCTACATCCACAAACTATTTAAAGTAGTACTAGTATGTGAAAGCAAAGTAAAATAGTGGGTGGTCCATTGCCTTTTGCTCTTTCATCATAAACAATATTGAAACCATATGAAGATTTAAATAAATTTACATGGTAATAATGATGTATTCTGAATTACCGATAACTAGATTGATTGTTGATTGAAATAATATATCTAAACACTACTAAACGTGTTTGATTTATTCTATTTTGGGACGGTAAGTACTTTGTTATATATTCATAAGTGATAAGAGGCAATGGACACGCAACTTGTTCTAATCTCTTTTTCAATAATTTTTATGTCACTATCCTAGAATTGAATGTGAACAAAAAAGTTTGACAATTTATTAACAAGTAATCTAAATGAAAAGCAGCAATACTTTCTTAGTCATATAGCACCGTGAATCATAGTAACTTATCAACTTTGCATTTGATAAGAAATTGAGCTATCCCTTAGCTAGTAAGCTCGAGTTTGATTTAATTATACCGTTTTGTGTTTCTTTAGGTGTTTGCACTTACTTAAAATTTGACTTGTTTGAGGCCTAATTTTCGTAATCTTTAATGGTGCATTTCAGTATGTATAACAATTAACTATGAACATAACAAATGCTTTATAAATCCACGTCCAAATTATCAAGCGAATTCGATCAAAAAGCAATAATTAAGTAACATATATACAGATTTACTATTGTACTCCTACCCCTACTTAATCCTCATCGGTTCCTCCTTAATAGTATCCAAAACCGGCTTCTTGGATCGACAAACTCTTAGCCGATGAGTAAACTCGGGAACGTCTCCCACAACCAATCTCGGTTGTTCTTCTTGCACCATCAGCATCACATCAGCTTCCACTAACGAGTCTGGAGAAATCTTCCCAGATATCCTCTTAGGCGCATTATTAGCCGACATCCAAAAAACCGCCATATCAGCTGGTGTAATCATAGAATTAACTCTCCTCATAGGAAACATGATGTACACTTGTCCAGGTTCTAGATTTTCATCGGCTGAAAGAGGCGTAAAACGTCTGTTGAGGTTTAAGGATTGCGAGTTGGCGAGAAAGTAGTTAGGACAATCTAGCATGATCTCGGCCGCGTTTATGGTGTCTTGAAACTGTCGAATTTCGCCTGTTGGGAATATGACACGAGCTGCTTTGTTGGTTTTTAGTTTAGGTGTGAATATGAACGTGCATGATGAAACATAGTTTCCCATTGTGTTTGTGTGGTGTGTGTGTGTTTTGTT
The DNA here is from genome assembly GCA_025667525.1 of Glebionis coronaria. NCBI lineage: Eukaryota > Viridiplantae > Streptophyta > Magnoliopsida > Asterales > Asteraceae > Glebionis > Glebionis coronaria. The sequence continues at coordinate 181,310,216 of CM046874.1, forward strand.
GAGGTGTGAATGGTGCATGTGTGTGCATGTGAATTTATAGAGTTGAAGTGTTTAAATGCGCGTTAAAGGAAGCAGTGAGGAATTGTCATGGGTGGTGTGCGAGTAGGGGCTAACTTTTGAGTTAAAGGTCAAAGTATGGCAAATATATTAAAAGTAACATCTTAACCTTACTTACTAGAACACATGTATTTGTAAAAAATGTCCAACAGAGTTTGGATCGAGCTCGAACTTGACACGTTAATATACTCAATTTGAAGAGTTTTTTTTATTATGTTTTGAAACCCGGTCAATCGGTTAATTCGATTCCGATAAAAAAATAAATCATCTTAAACTTTTGAATTGATTTTTATATTTTTAGAATTTATTTGACTCGTAAAGTTTGAGTGACCAGGACAACTGGTTTTTGAAATCAGGCTGAATTTTGATTTACAAATAAAACATGTAATTATGCGTAAAAAAAATTTTTACGTAATATTTTTACATATTATATTTATTAATAATAATTTATATGTTAAACATATGAACGATTAATTTATATATATAATTTTCTTATAATCATTATAGATACAAATTTGTTCATATATTTTTTTAAAACTAAGTTCACCAGACATCTTTAAAAATCGGTATTCAAAACATCTGTTTTTGAAGCAAAATTAAAAATTACCTACATAGCTCAAAAGTATAGATGAATAAATAATTAAATTACATAAATTGTATAGAGTTAATAACTTAAAGATTTATTAATACTTTTTATTTTTTGTGTAGCTATTTTTATCTTTTCTTATTATGTTATTAAATTTTCAAAAATTTGATCGTTGTATATAACTATATATTATATATTGTGACAATTTTGCGATTTAAATTAATCATTTTATCTTTCTAAATTTGAAAAAAATAAAAATTAAATTATCAGAAAACAAAATATACCTAATAATCAACTTTTGGAATTTGATAAAAAAAAAAAAAGTAAAAAAGGGTTTTGCTAACAAACACCCATAGGGTGGTTTTTATACATTCCATAATTACAAACATTTCTAAATTTGAACTACTTATTTTTATAAATGTATTATTATAACATATATAATTAAGGTAAGTAATTTTTAATATGGTATATATTAATTAGTAAGTATATTAAACATGATATATTTGAGATTCATAATTATTGATATTTTAATTATGGAATATAAAAAAACCACCCTGTAAGTGGTGGTTAGCAAAACCCAAAAAATAATATAGTTGCACACAAGAACAATAAATGTAAATTAAATAATTATTTAAATTCATTTTAATTGACTTTACGCGACATAACTTTTAATAACTTTTAATGTTCAGTACCTTTTTACGTAGACTTAATCGATAGTTATCTAGAAAATGGGTTATCCATTTTTCACTTTCTAAAGTTTGCCTCTTCTAATTATAGAAATTCTACTTTGGTTAATAACAAGTTAGTAGGGATTATCCTAGTATCGAACAACCGAGGAGTCAAAGTTGATCCTCTAGAAATTTGATATGATCCTTATAAAATTGTATAGTCTACATCAACATTACTATATACTATATTCTAGTGGTATTCCAAATGTTCGTTATAAGGTTTGTTACAAGTTATTTAAAGTTGGTCGTTTATTAAAATGCTAATTTTTGTTAACAGAATACGTATATTTTATTGCATGGAGGTCTTATTATATTCGATTGAGTTACAAATTGGGATTCAAGATCCCATGTACATTGATATTGCAACTCCTTTGATCAACATTTATTCTTGTCTTGATTTGCAATTAACCATGAGCATGAATGTTAGCTTGAAAATTAGAACTCGAAAGATGAATTTTGACTAGTATCTTGAACTTACCAAAAAATAACTCGGTTCATAACAATACGTTGAATGGTTATGGTTATAACAAACTTCGAGATTGATCTTAACCAATCAACTTGACAATTTGTGGCGATCGAATCTATCATAAATGCTTTATACGATTTGTAACAATTCAAAGTCTAAACTTTACTTATAAAAGTCAAAATTACGTAATGATTTTTTTAGAACAACACCTCCAAATCTCGTCTTCCCACTTAGAAAAAACTCTTAAATTTTTTAAAATTTTTTCTTTTACATGACTAAAACATAGGACTAAACCTTTTTACCGAGCTTGAAAGGGAGCTCAGATGACCAATTATTTTAAAGCAGTTGGTTATTACTTAATGATTAAACAAGTGTATTAAAACTCGAGTTAATCGGTCTTTTGAACTCGTTGAATCGTAAACCAGTTGTTAACTAAAAACTAATTTTAATCGAACAATTTGGTTGAACTATTGATTGAAACAATTGAACCGATTGAACCGTGATATGATGTTGATTAAAAACATCTTTTTTAAAACATTAGCTGAAACACGATAACTAAAACTAAAAGCCGAGTTGGTCCATTTTGCCGCCCTGACCACTCTTTTATCTACATGTTCATCGTTCCACAAACAAAATAAAACAACTTGCTCGATAATTTAATTTAGTTATCGATTTTCATTGAATTTTCAAATCTGTGAATTTATTTCATAAATGAACCAATTTAAAACCAGTGGGCAGGAGCAAAACCTCTAATTTATTCGACACCGCGTTCTTTCAATAAAAAGACGACACTTCTTATAAACACTTTATTGTCACGATAAAAAGTCAAGGATGGTCACTTTCATCGTCAACTCACAAGGCACGATATCAAAATAAGAAGAATCATTGCAACTCTTTTCATTAGTGAAAATCAAAGGTATAATTAATAGATTAAGAGACTTGAACAACAAATACATGAGGTTTAATGTACATTTTGGGTGGCCAGGGAAGATCGGAAATAATGCCGTGATTAACAGGTGATGCCATTTACATTCGAATAAAAGATGTTCGTTTTTCTCAGATAACCTCAACAAAGAAAATTTCATCTGTTTATTTATTTATATAATGAAAACGGTGAATATAAAGTTGTCATACATATAAGTTTACATGCGAAATCATGACAAAATTTATTGTTTTATCAACAAAAATGCGAAATCTGCCTTATTTATATGTTATCAATCACAATATAAGTGTTTTTTTTATGATTTCATCACAACATCACTAAAGTTAGATTTACTTTGAAACATGTACTACATCCGTCCTATAATTATTGTCCATGTTTAACTTTTTAATTCTTTCTTTGTCTACTTTGACGTTAAATATTTTTGTTTTTGTTATTTAATATTTGATGTATAATATATGAATGGATAAAGTTTTAAATATATTTTTTATTGATATAACTTTTATCAAGTATTGTATAACACAAACAAATTAATTTAAGGTCAAAGGTAATGAAGAAAGACTCAAAAAGTTAAAAGTGGAAAATAATTATGAGACGGAGGTAGTATTTTTCTGCAACATGTTGTTAAGTATTTTTATCAAGTAATTACTCATTCCGTCCCACTTTTATTGTCCCCCAACAAAAAAATTTCATTTTAAGATATATTCAATGAACCTGGACATTTATTGTTAAAATGACAATTTTATCCTATTAAATACAATAAATGTAGCAATTACTTTCCATATAAAAGTGTATAAGATGGTTAATATTGTAAAATTATTAAATACAAACATCTTAATAAAGAAAGTGGACAAGATTTTGGGACAAACTAAAATAGTAATGAGGCCAATTAAAATAAGACGGGGAGTAATTAGTTCTAAATTCAAATATATTTTGATTTAATTTATTATTGAAAAAAATATTTTGCTATACATATATTTATTTTACCATTTAAATGTTGAAAAAATAATCAAAATATTATTTTTATTAGTGATTTTAAATAATTTTATATGTAAGCTTAGATGCATGACAACTTTATATACAATTAATATTTTCGTCAACAAAATGTACTAAAAAACTGTAAAAATACAAGTATTATCTTTTCTTAAATGGGTTACTTTTATGAGTTTATTTCTCAAGATAAAAAAGCTCCCGACATATTTTATTTTAAAATTTAAATTTATTTGGATATATATCAAATGACTAAGATTAAATCTAAAACCCATTTCTTTCTTTTTTTCAAATATTAATATCTCTTAAACTGTTAATTTTATGCGAACAAAAATCACGACGGGCATTTAATTATCTTTCACTTTTTTTTTCGTAGTCGAAATCTTTCATATATGATAGTAACACTAATATCATATATGATATAACTTATCATATATGATATAACTTATCATAAATGATATATACAAATAGCATATATGGTTCAATAATAATTTGTATTCTAGCATTAATATCATATATGATAAAACATTTTATCATATAATGAAACACTTTATCTTTTTTTTTAACGACAGTTTTTGGTGCAGCGGAGGTATCTTGCGTGCCACTGAGGCATCAAGTTTCTCGACCCGAATTCGAATAATCTCACGAAGAGAATATCATGCTAGCCTTCCAGTTTCTCATTAAGGGGCTTCAAGGTATTGCGCTGAGATTCGAACTCGGCTGCTAACTCTAGGAAAATCCCCTACATGGGGCGTTGCAAGAGTCGAACTACTAACCTCCCACACATGGAGACTATAACTGGATGCATCCATTCAACTAAGCTGGACTTTATTTGCGATGAAACACTTTATCAAAAACGAAAAAAGAACGATTTTTTTTTTCTTTATAAGTATATCACAGTGTATATCTGTAGAAAGCTAATTAAATGTTTGTGGTGATAGTATATTTTTTTTAACACTTAACGGTTTAAGAAATATTTAAATTATAAAAATAAATGAAATAATAAAATACTTTTAATCCTATCTATAAAATGAAAATAAATAATGAAAATAATTCTTTATTTTAAATAAATATTATATACAAAATAAATCTCGTATAATATAGCTCTACTTTTTCTTGAGAAAAAGCCACAAATAACTTAATTACTAAATGATACACAGTGAATATCGGTTGAAATTGGTGTTTTTTTTAGAATGTTGATGGTACGACAAACATTTTACGTGTATCATATTAAGATCGCTTAAAAAGTAAGACACTGATTCATGATGATGATAAAGAAAGAAAGATAATGTTTAATTTATTACTTGGCTGGATTTGAAAATTATTGTTATCACGACACCGTGTTTTATGTGGTAGTGAATGTTCATGAACTGGATTTCCTCACGTGCTTCCGGACTTTCGGTCACAGGACTCGTTTAGTGACGTTTTAATACTAGTTTACTAAGTAATAAAATAATAAAACCAAGAATAAAACTAGTCATTGTATTATTAATTTTTTATATAATAAAAAAATTAGATTATTTAAAAAACTCAGTAAAAAAGAAAGATTATATAAAAAAAATTGGTACAATCAAATGATTTGATTTTAATACATAAGTAAAATCAAACGATTTGATTGGTCGAAAAACTCAAAATTGAATTAAATGTAGTCAAAATTAAAAATCTTGATAGATGATTTTGATGAAAAGACAAAAAAATCTATATGTTAAATTTGTAAAAATAAAAACTTAAAAAAGGAATAGAAGATTAATTAAAACTTTAATTGTCGAATTTTAAATAAATTAAATGACATTAAATATAAATTTATTAATGAGTAAATTGCGCTATTCGTCTCTATGGTTTAGGCCAAATCACTAATTGAATCCCTATTTTTTTTTTTGCTTGATGAATCCCTAATTTTGAAAATAATCACACCGTATGCCCCTATCCTAAAATCACGTTAATTACACCCGTTATCTTTCCCCTACCCAAGGGTATTTTTGGAATATCATGTTTTGTTTTTACTTATATAATAAACTGTGGGTATCAACGCTTCATTCATCCCTATTAATTTTTTTTTTGTTTCCCCCCAAGTTTCTCAACTACCCCAAACTTTTCATATTCCTTGGTTGCATAAACCCTAATCTGATCAAGCAACTGGTATGGTTGCGTCAATCGCAATGTGGTCTCAGCGTTCTTCACAAGATGATGTGGATGTTTATCATGCATACGGTTCGTTTTTTTTAATTAATTTTTGTAAAATTTTATAGAACTCTGTTTTGGTTATATGTTGGTATTACGAATGATGATAACAAGTTTTTGATTGAAACCCCTAATTTTAATTGTGATATTGAAACCTTAAATCTATTTTATATGTTTTATAATTTTTTTGCAGATAAACAACCTTCTATGTTTTCCTTGAAGATTCACTATGCTGGTTGTTTCACTGAGTCACCGAATAGAAAGTATGTGAATGGCGATTTTGCTTTCTTTGATTGTATTGACATTGATGAATTTTATGTGCATTAGGTTATTGATATGGTAAAAAAAATTGGCTTCAGTGGAAAAAATGTAATGTACTATAGTTTTCTTAAACCTGACATGAACTTAGACAATGGTTTGTATGCTCTAGGCAATGATGATGATGTTAGAGTATTGACTGAGTACATTAGGGTTGGGTATAAGCTTATTGAGGTATACATAGAACATGGTAACACCACTGTTTTCACATACATTGATGCTGCTTATAACACACCTTCAAAAAAATGCTTGATCATAGAGATCCCAGAAGGAAATAATGCACCTCAAACTAAGCTGAAACCTAGAAAAGTAGTTTAAAAATGTTAAGAGGTTGTTGCTACGGTGGACTGATAATGATTATAATGAGATTGGTGAAAGTAGTGCTATGAATGAAACTGGTGATAGTAGTCAGCCCAAGACAACAATTGAGTCTACACAAACAGGTTTTGTTAATGACTTCTACACTGCTAGTGATCCTTTTATGGATGTAGATGACTTTGATCCTTTCTTTGGGTTAGGTAGTTCCTCTGTGGCTAATACAACAACAAAAACAACATTTGTTGATACTATGGGTAAGGGAAAAAGCATAGCAGTTGATGATGATCAAATGGAAGCACCAGAGGATGATATCTTAGGTGGAGAAGATAATGATAGTGGTAGTGATAGTTCTAGTAGTGAAAGTGAGGGGCTAATTGATGACGATAATAAGTTGGTAGATGTGGATGTTGACATGGCTGGTTTTGACAGAGCAGATGCTAACATACTGGGAACAGAGGGTACCACTGAATTTAATGTTGATGCTGAGTTTGATGTTGGGACAGATGTGGTAGACAATGGTGAGTTTGAAAGTGCTTCTGATGAAGAGGGGATAGACAGGATTAGGATTAGGAAGCTAAAACAATTGAAGAAACATATGCAAGTTACTGAAGGTGGTCTTCATAAGATCCACTTTTATGTTAGGGCAGGACTTTGCAAGCTCAAAAGAGGTAAAAAAAATTAGTGCACCAACATTCTATTGAGACTATAAGGGAGCTGTACTTGAAGAAAAATGATAAAGGAAGATTAAGGGTTGAATGTAGAGGAACCATTCCAGTGTTTAATGGTGGATATGATATTGGACAAAGTAAGGTTTCTGGGCCAAGTCAAACTGTTGGGCCCAATAATGTTAGTCAAACTAAGTGGACAAAGGGTAAAATACAAGTTGATAAGGTGTATCTAGCCCACTAACTCAGTCAAAGTCAAAGAAAGTAGGTGGAAAACCTAATTTGAGAAAGTTGGATGATAGTCAATGTCCTTGGGTTTTACACATTTCAAAACTCCAAGACTCAGAGACTTGGCAGGTGAAGACCTATGATGACACCCATAAATGCGTTCAGTCAAGGAAGATAAAATACTTGACTTATGATTTTTTATCACAAGATATTATGGATAAGATTGAAAACAACCCAGATATACCCATCAAAGCAATTCAAGATCAATTACAAAAGAAGTTCCAATTAGAGGTTTCAAGAATGAAGGCATTTACAGCAAAATCAAAAGTAGTGGATCACGTTAGAGGTGATTTTACACTTCAATACCAATAGCTAAGGGATTATGTAATGGAGTTGCAACAAAGCAATCCTAACACAACAGTTAGAATTGGGGTTGAAAGTGAAGCTGAGCATACAAAGCCAACCAGAGTGTTTAAAAGGATTTATGTGTGTTTGGGAGCTTCCAAAAAAGGGTTCAGAGCTTGTATGAGGCAATTTCTTGGATTTGATGGTACATTCATGAGGGGTCCATTACCAGAACAGCTTTTGACAGCAGTAGGTGTCGATCCAAACAATGGCGTCTACCCCTTAGCTTATGGTATTGTTGAAACAGAGTCAAGAGAGTCTTGGACATGGTTTATATCACATTTAAAAGAAGACTTGGACCTACACGATAACTCTAATTTCACTTTCATTAGTGATAGACAAAAGGTATGTTTGTTACTTGTTTGATTATTTCCTTATAATTGTTTTACAACACATAAATTACAATTTCTTGACTTTAAACAGGGAATCATTCCAGCTATCTCAGAGTTGTTTCCAGCAACATAAGACGGGTTTGCCTAAGGCATATCCATGAAAATATGAAGATTAAGTGGAGAGGAGCAACATATAAGGATTTGTTATGGAAGGCTGCTTCTGCACTTATAGTGCCACATTTTGAGTACAACATGGAGAAATCGAAGGTCTTCAACAAGGACAGTTATGATTGGCTAGCTAAGATACCACCAGTGCATTGGGCTAGGTCACACTTCTCATGCAAAACATACAATTTCTTAATTCTATTATCATATTAACTTTTTACATAAGAGTGCTGATTAGGGTATGTAAAACAGGTAGGGCAAAAATTGATATGCTATTCAACAATATTTGTGAAGTGTTTAATGGGAAGTTGGTAGATGGTAGGGATAGGCCTATAATTAGCACCCTTGAGTATGCTATGGGGTATTTGATGAAGAGGATTGTAACTGTTAAGCAAGTTATAGAAAGAAGTGATGGACCACTAACCCCTACTGCCACTAGGTTGTTTGATCTGATCAAGGCTCAGGCTAATGAGTGCAAGGCTAAGTATAATGGTGGCCATCTATATGGGGTTACTGGACCATGGGGTGAGGTTTGTGTGGTTGATGTGTAGAATAGAACATGTACTTGTAGAAAATGGGAAATTAATGGACTTCCATGTAAGCATGTTGTAGTAAGTAATTGGAATATGGTGCCAATAAAATGGAAGTGGGATTGCCAGAGAGTTGGGTTCATCCATGTTATAGACTTGAGACCTGGAAGCTAGTCTACACTCACCACATCAATCCCATTAGAGGCAAAATAATGTGGCCAAATAGTCCCATTCCAACTACTATCCTTCCACCAAATTTTCATCCACGGGTTGGTAGGCCACCAAAGGCAAGAATAATTCTGCATGTGAGGATATAAAGCTTGTTAGTTGTGGAAAGCTTTCTAGGAAATCCAAGACTGTCACTTGTGTACTATATAAAGGAAAAGGACACAATAAGAGAAGCTGCAAAGGTGTTGCATCTAATGTTGGAAATAAGAGTGGAGGGTCTAGTTCAGGTAACAAGAGTGGAAGGTCTGACACAACTAATGCTACTCCACAACAACCTAAGAAGGCCAACACAAGTGCATGGAATAGTAGACCAAGTGGTGTAGTAGGAGTGCAAACAAGATTAAGGGCTTCTTCACAAGGAACTCAACCAACACCAGTTGTCCAAAAGACTATCAGCAAGGGAAATAAGAAAGCATAGATTGCTATCTGTTTGTTTTAAACTGTCTTTGTTTCAGTTTCTTTTTCATGCTTAATGTTTTATACATTTGTTAGTGCTTGTAATTGTTGCAGACTGCAACAAAACATCTAAACTTATGTCTTTTGTTTTGAATCTTCAGTTGAATTGTGTTATTCAAAATTGTTGCATTATGTTACTATTTGTGTTATTCAACTTGGTGCATATTGTATTGTGTTCAACATATCATTGTTTCAGTTGACTGTCAAGAGTCAACATACTAGAACCCTGTTGTTGTAACTCTTAATCATTGGTAGAACCCTGCTGTTGTAACACTTTATGATCCATTAAACATTGGTATAAACAAGACAATTGATATCAAAACACAACCATTTCATTCATTCATTAGAACCTTGGATTTTCCAAATACACAAAATTTTGGTTGTTAATAAATTATATAGATCAAACTACTACAACCAACAACCTAAACACTTGTTCAATTAGATTCTAAACCACAATGTTCAACAACACATACACCATAATCAGAACCCAGGTAACTAACAAATACTTCTTAGACCTATCTTGTTCATTGTGGACTTGAGTTAAATTTGCTTGAAGGTTATTGATGTTCCTAAGTAGCCCAGGTATGATCATAGTAGAACGCTGACACATTAGGGGATCCACCTAATCAATGAACCTGCATTCTGAGCCCTATAAAACAAAACCATCAAATTAGTTGATTAGCATAAACCCTAATTAAAAAAATTAGGGTTTCAATGTTTAATTACCAGATCTGGACATGCATAAAACCGGCGCCCTGGATTTCTTGGAGTTCATGATGTACGAATGATTGCTGATTGGGTACAATGACAGAACACCATGATTATGAAGTTTGGGATAGTGTGTTTATAACTGTGTGTTTTTTAGTATGTGTTTTGATTCAAGTAAAGTGGGTAACCCAGTTATATATAATGATATATATTCAAATATTGATTTAAACAATACAATGTAAAAACAAAATATGATATTCCAGAAATACCCTTGGGTGGGGGAAAGATAACGAGTGTATTTAACTCGATTTTAGGATAGGGGCAGACGGTGTGATTCTTTTCAAAATTAGGGATTCACCAAGAAAAAAAAGATAGGGATTCAATTAGTGATTTGGCCTAAACCACAGGGACGAATGGCGTAATTTACTCTTTATTAATTTTCATATTTTAGTAACTTTAGAAAATAAACGAAATACTCATTGGACTTATACCATCTAAACTTTATATTTTAAAAATACGTAATATTATAAAGTCAATAAATCACATGATTATTAATATTCAATAAAAACACAAATTATTGTTTACTTATATTTTGACACTTAACAAAGTCAAACAATGCAATATACGTGAACTATTATTAATATGAATATAAATAGTAAAATGAACGCAGGATCTCAAACATCGGTGTTAAATGAAATAAATATACGAGATTCTACATATTACAAAAGCTTATATTTTTTCAAGGTCGTTATGTGTTACTAATCACACAATATCTAGAAATGATAGTTAACATTTCAGTTAAATAAAGTCAAATCCTTTATGCAACAAATATTTATACAAAATATCAATTAATATTATCATATAATGAAAAATCAGGTAAAACATATATAATATACATAAAATCGTAATAACGAAATTATTACTTAATTTATCCTTTATGTTCATGTTTTGTGCGCATACGGGCATTAAAACTAGTTTATATAATAAAAAATGAGAATTATTTAAGAACTTTAGTAAAAAGTGGAGGTTGTAGAAAGACAATTAGACCACTCAAATGACTTGATTTTGACACCTAAACAAAATTGAGCGTCGTGATTGGTCGAAAAAAGTCAAAGTCATTTTGCCATATTGCCCCATGTGACTTTAAACTTCCACATTTAGACCAATGCGACTTGTGCAATCTATGCAACTTCTATTTTCTAGAAAAAACACTAATTATCTCAGAAAATACAATTTGTGTAAGACGCAAGTACATGTGTGTTAGAAGGTGTGTAAGTGTCCTTTATAAGCGACTTCAGGTCAATTTATTAAGCGACTCTTAATTTTAATATTTTTTTGTAAAAAATAATAGATTTAAAAATATTATGTAACTTTTAAATATTATTATGCGACTAGTACATTTTGTGTAAGTGATAACGCTCAAATTCAACATGTTTTTTTGAGCGTTATCCGTATATTTTGCATGGTTTTTGGTTATACTAACGGGCTATTTAGCTCATATATGTGTGAAGTTGTGTTTTGTGTTGTTAGTTAGCCAAGAACAATAAAAGACAAGGAAAGAAAGAATAAAAGATGATTCATGCGTATACGAAGGAATCCAGACAAATACAAGCCTTTGAAGATCCATTTCGGGTGCAAGAACAAGTGTTTTCAAGAAGTATACAAGTCACTCAGCATGAAGTTGCCACTGGCGAAATACAAGTTGCCTCCCACATTTGTGTTGGCGGATTTTATGTCTACATACATGCAACATATAAGAATACACATGAACATTCTATGAAGGATTCTAGAACTACTTTGGAACTAAGAAATTGTCTTTGGCTCCAAGCATACACCTTTGGCTCCAAGTTATTTTTCGTGGCTCCAGTTCTTGCATTGAAGACATGGCCTTGAATTCGTCTATAAATAAGACCCTTTGGGTCATTGTAACATATCAATCTCATAACCAACCTTATTATTCAGCAATTGAACTCTCCCAACCTTGGTGAAGACCCCAATTCCCGGATTTAATATTGGAGTGCCAAAAAGTGACGTTTTTGAAGCTCCAATCATCAAAATAACCTTGCCAAACTCTAAGGGATCATTACCCTTATCATTGGTAGTATTTCTTGATACCTAAATCACCACCAATCTTCACCAAATCTCTCCTAAACCTGCCTCAAATCCTAAATACGAATTTCCAAATACATAACCCGAAAGACCACAAAACTTGTAGTCAATTGGAGTCCTAAGGATTGCTATAATTCCTTCTATTTACTTATTGTAATAGCACTTTGGTAAACTCTTTTTATTATTTCAAGAATGATTATGAATGTTACGAATATTGTTCGTATGAGTTTTGTTGAAATGATCATGGAGTAGTTTAATTTACACTTGTTTGGATGATGTTGTGACATGAGGATTGTTTATGTTTTATCATTGTTTTGATCAATTTCATGTTATGTTTGAAATCCAATTGTGCTTAAGTTCCATTCCATTTGCTTATTATACTTGATTAGTTGTTGGTGATTTCATAGGTCGAAAGGGTTATCATTCACCAACTAGTTATAATCGTTTTGTCTATGGATGATTATCTATTGTATTGACCATTTCTTTAGTGGTATGATTATGCAAAGGAACATAAGTGTGATTGTTAATGATTTTATGAAACGACCGTGAATCAAACTTGTTAAACTAAACATAGTCTTGAATTGGTTGATTTGTCTTAATGCTTGATTTCATGGATGTATGATCCTTCGCGGGGGTTATATACTTTAAAATCACATATTAGAATTTGTTACCATCATCTTCTTTACTTGTAATCAGTTTGTCAAACCATCCTCATATGAACAATCCAAATGTTATGAACTAATCCAAGCAAGTGTTGTCTTTAATATTATTGTTCTCAAGTTATTAGCTTAATCATCATCTTAGTGTTACATGTTACTTACTTGCTTATTTTGCTTAATTATTACTTGTATGGTAATTGTGGGAGTGACAACCATTTTTACCACAAACGTTACATTGCTACAAAGATCCGTTACAACCGAATGACCTCGGCTTACCACAACAAGCTAGCTACAATCGAAAGGATCATACTTGCCCGTGTGTTCTTAGCTTATTTGTAAATCCGTGTTATAAATTTAAAACTTGTGTAATCGCAAGAGAACGCATCAGTAAGAACGTGTAAGTATTTGTAAGTGTACTTTTAAGTGACTTGTACTTTATAGATATTTCATCAAAAAATACTTTTTAAATAAAAATGTATTGTGCATTATTATGTTGTACTATAAGCATCTATATGCAATCAATTTATAAATCAAAACCCATAACCTGCAAATCCATTTTATACTGTGTGTAAACACCCCCACCCTACCCTTTATCGAACCAGAAAACTATCTGAATATGCCATACCAATAATCGAAGGTTTTCTTACTATTTCTTCGACGGATTGTTTGATTGAAATATTGTTGCTACGATACTATATTAAACATGATGTGGGTGGATGTATTTTTTTCTTGTTTACCTAATTTCAATTTATATGAATTGCACATGTACTTTCTTGATTTCAATTTTGGGTTTGATTAATTGTTATTGATTTATGATTTGATTTATGTACTAACTGCATTGTACTATGTGGTAATACATTTATTTTTGACATGACCTAGAACCACCCTTATTATCCATATTTACTATTGGATTTCAATTTAGTTTTTTAACAATCTTTATAAGACCTTTGTCATCCATGATATATTTAGGGGGTTTTATACTTATGTGACTTTCCTTGACATTGCAATTTAATGCCTGTACCACTTGGTGTAACGACATTGACAAGACTCAAATGTTTGCAGTTAATTAATTTGGTTAATTTTTGATATTTTAAAAACTTATATGTTTCTTGTAAACACCAACTAAAAATAAGTTTACGTTTTGTCTTCAAAAAAAGGGGGAGATTGTAAATACAAATATCGTATTAAGACGATGTTTATATCTTAATCACTCTTAACGTTTGTTAATGACAAAACATCAAACATATTTTTATGTATGTGTTACAAACAACATTTAAGTCTTTTTTTATCCATGACGTTATACTTCTAAACCTTTATAAAAAGTTTTATACACTATAATCTTTTTAGTGTAAACTTAAAATAGGTAAATATCCCTCTCTCCATAATTTGATATATATATATATATATATATATATATATATATATATATATATATATATATATATATATATATATATATTCAACATTAGTTTGATTCAATGTTTGAGTATGATATTGGACAAACATTTATGAGGCAACAAAAGTCAGCATAAACAGCCCCTTGGACAAAAGGGCGGACCCTGAGTGCATAGGTCCGACGGGGTCCGGCTATGTCTGATATGTTTCCTATAAATACCAAGATATCTCCAAGCTTCATACTCACCCCTCTTCTAAGCTATCTCTCTAATCATCTGAATATAGCTGACCTTATAACCTTTATTCTTCTCTTACTTCTTGTCTCTTGTGATTTAGATCTTGGTGAACTTGAAGATCGATTACAAGAATTCTATCTCCAAGCTTTGATCCTTCAAAGTTTACATTGTGTAAATTTGTTAAGTGTTACCTACACAATCACCATTGTTGTACCCATTCTTCTACTTGTGTAATATTGTGGTTGGTGTTGCAGACCACAAAAGTATATTGTGTAAAGGGAGTTGTTGTACCCGTGTAAAGAACACGACATCCTAGCTTAGGTGTCGTTAAATATTGTAAGCTAAAGTGTAAAGGTTTCTCCACTGGTGTGAAAGAGATTCTTAACTAGTGAAGTAGAACTCTTGAGTAGATACTCGAGGAGTGGAAGGAGGAGCAAGATAAGTGAGATTTTGGTAGGCCGAACCAGTATAAATCATTGTGCATTATGGATTGTTTCATTTTTTCCTTATCTCTATCACTTAGTTAATCATACTTGATCTATATCCATACTAATCACATAAAAAGTTTCAAGGAATCTAAAACTAATCGGTAAAAACTATTCAACTCCCTTCTAGTTTTCTACAAAACCCATTTCTGACACTTCTTTTACTGATGAGGTTCCCTTAAATGGGGTAGATTCAGTAGCAGAGGTATTTTGGTTACTATATGACTGATTGTCTATGTCTGGGCCATCCTTTTTTTCCGACAAGTCAAAAGTTGCTTATGAGATATAGTAACTTTGATCTACCCATTTGTTGTATCCTCTTCAATACCAATGGACATGTTATCTAAACAATAGTTTCCTTCATCTTCAAAGTTGTAATCCACTACTTCAGTATCCTATAAAGAATAGTCGGCATGGACACTCTGATTAGGTATAAGCAACTAAAAGCTAACGACTCATTGTTGACTGTCTTCTGATATATACCAAAATGTACCTTTGTTGTAGTCTCCAACGGGCCTTCCACACTATTCATACCTTGCATACAGGAATCATCAAGCGGGAACTCGTTATCAATTGCGTTTAATAAATGTTGCACTGACCCTTGTTGTGACTCTGTATATAACATCTTGTTGTCTTCAATACCATAATTTTTAGAGGTGCGACATTCATCAACATTAGCATACATGTTCTCTACGATACCATAATATTCTGAATTGTAGTATTTATCAACATTAAAGTACAACTTGTTTTCTTCTATACTAGAACCTTCTGATTTACGGGGTCCATCGACATTAGAACCAATGAAGTTCTAAAAAACATCATAAAATGTTGAATACACAAAAACAATGAGCAATAATTTTTTTTAAATGTTTAGTAAGAGAACATATATTGTCAGCTTCGGGCATGTGGATATTTTCATGAACTATTAAACTTTGAACAATCTTTGAACTCAAATGCCCAACCCTTCCATTATGTGCCTTAAATTTTGAGGCTCTATCGCAACTATAATTGGGAAGATTGACAAGAATGTCAAACTCCTCCATAAAGCATTGAAATTGTGGTAATACTTAGACAAGGGAACTCTTGACTGATTGGATGAATGAAGTTTATAGTGAAAATTATATATTACATATCCATCTTGCTTGTCATATGTCACACCCCACCATGGCGGAATATGGGGCGCGACGTATGGATATCATCACAACAAACGGTGTCTCTATAGAGAAAACCTAAATGCAGATATAATGTCATAAATGACGACACAAATGTCATGACAATATCGCAACATAGCAGGAGTCTAGGTAAGTAGGTAACAGTCCTACCACTTACCCAAGACAAACAATAAACATAAACCAAACAAACATATAGATGCCAACATGTATCACTTATAAAAAAAACATAAAGGTAAACTAAGAAGGAACGGGGATCTCCTTCTATATGCAATCCTAAGGCATCCAAGTCTAGCCACTTCTATCCTCAAGCTTAACCACATTCACACCTGAAAGAGACACTAAAACACGTCAACATAATGTTGGTGAGAGTCATAGGTTTAGACTCCAACGCCAAAACAAACCATAAGCTGTGAGTAACAACCAAAAGTTAAAAACATATGGACAATGTGATACTAATATGCATTAACAAACTAACATTCAAGATTTAACTAATCAAACCAAAACTCAGGCTCCCAGCCATACCAAACACCATACTCCCATAGGCATCCAAACACCTATGAACCAAATCTCAATCCGAGGCTCCCAGCCGTACCAAACACCATGGTCCCATAGATGCTCACACATCTATGTACCTCCCCAAGGCCCCGCTTGTCAACAACCCCTTGGTACCAAGTCAAAACATAAACAATCAAGAATCAACTAGCAGTTTTCTTTTCCACAATGGTGGATATTCCTACAAAGTGATTCACACATACATGGTCGTTTTCATTTCCGTACCTATATCTATGGATCTATGTTACTGTCCTCCAATCAACCACGACAATGGCAAGCATATTTTCTTGGGTTTGGGAGTTCGGTTTTGGAAGGTTGTGTTTGTTGATTTCTTTTGTGGGTATTACCGTTTTCATCTATGGATCTATGTTACTGCCCCCCAATCAATCACGACAATGGCAAGCATATTTTCTTCAGATGAGAAAGATTCAAGGTCTTCGGTGATGTTTTTGATTTTGTTTTAATTTGGATATGTAATAGTTTGGTTTGGTTAAGTTTTATTGATGTAATTTTCTTTTAATGACATTTTAATGCAAATTCGATTAATTTTATTAAAAAAAAAGAATCAAGAATCAACTAGCAGTTAATCATATAAGTATGCACACATAAGTCCATCACCAACGCCAAACCATTCACAACATAATTTATAAATAACATAACACAATGTCTCTTCCATCCCATCTGGAAGTCAAAAACAATAGTAAACGTGGGACTATGAAACTCACCTGATTGAGCTTCCCCAAACATCCGCGCACTAGCAATAAGCTAACAACCAAAAACACATAATCAAAACATGAACCAAACACTAAAATGGCTCATCAACCTATGATGGACATCTAACCTCCTCCCATATATATGCCTCATATATATGCTCCAAGCATCTCATTACACCCCTCTATAAAGCCCTTAACTCGTTTTACTTCATAACACATCCCGTTAACATTTTATCAAAGACAGTCCCAGTTTTAAGTCTCCAAACTATAAGCCAAACACCCACCTAAACACACCCATGATCTTTGTAAAGGGTATATTTATGCCCTTACATATCTTAGCTAACACCTCCCACTTGCCCCAACCTTAAAGCTACTGTTAAGGCCCTGATATATATATATATATATATATATATATATATATATATATATATATATATATATATATATATATATATATATATATATATATATATATATATATATATATATATATATATATATATATATATATATATATATATATATATATATATATATATATATATATATATATATATATATATATATATATATATATATATATATATATATATATATATATATATATATATATATATATATATATATATATATATATATATAATATATATATATATATATATATATACATATATATATACTTTCGTCATTCCAGATTTACTGATTTTAAACATACAAAAAGTTTGTTATGATTAGGGGGTCTTACCCTAAACCACAATCTTATCCCAAGTGCAGATACTTACTACAATATATAAACCATCTCTCATGTTCGTTAGAAGATCCCAATGCAACCCTAAGTACCCCAAACAACCCAATACTTAAAAAGAAAACAGGCTGACTTCAAAACTGTTTTGACCTCCGACTGTTGTAACCTGTTTTTGGACCCACTTCCCGACCTCCAATTTAGTTCTCGTTTCTTGCATTGGAAAGCCACTTTAATTACCTTTACAGGGATACTTGGATCGTAAAATAAGAGTTTGTAAAACTCCCAATATGATCAAAACAATTGACTCAAAATTCTGCCCAGTTTTTAAAAACGGGTTTAATTAAATTAACCTCATTAATTAACCCTAATCCCACTAATTACAAGCCCTAATTTATGTAATCATTATAACATCATTATTATAACATTAATATACTATTTTTAATTTAAACCCTAACCTAAATCCATCATAAGATGATTAAGACATCATTAAAATAATTAAACTGAAAAGGGATTAAAGACTTTACCTTTGATTTATGAAAACCCAAAAAAAATTTATGAAGAACCCTAACTTTGGTGACACCCACGACTTTCTTGTCTCCAGGAGAAAATAATGAACTTTTTGATTTAGATTAAAACAATATATAGGGTATGGGTGAATCCTAGTCCAACCCAAAGCTCACTTTCCTTTTTCTATTTTTTTTCCTTTTTCCCTTTCTTTTCTTGCGTCTACCAAACCGACCCTACCCCCTTAATTTTCGTTTTTTTTCTTTTTATTATTAATATATGTATTAATAATATTACCTTAATTTTCCTTAATTTATTTCAGCTCCTAAAGCCTCCAAAACCTCAAAACCGTAAAACTAGTCAGTTTTTACGCGTTTTACCGTAAAAGACGTAAAATATACACTTTTATAAAAGATCTCAAATTTTGAAATAAACTTTATAACTAAGTCCTAAATGACTTAAAACCATCCCGAAAAATATTCATATGACTAATTACCTCCTCCGAGACCTCTAAATGCTAAACCGTAAATCGTAAAAATACGATTTTCTATAATACATATACGTATACGTAAAACCACTAAAAACCACCATCTCACTTCATAGTCACTACCATGTGAACTCATGAACATGAAATCATCACACATCGTTTCACTCACAAGGTACCACGTACCAGAAACGATATCCAAACCACATTCTATACACACCAATAAGCACATAAACACGTAAAGACACGTAACTAGCACAAAATAAAACTAAGTGACGAACCTCAAAACCAGGGTTGTCACATCATATGTTTCTTTTAGCTAATCCTAAATATTTTTAGCCAATTTAGAATAAATTTTACCTCTATATAATTCTTGATACAACCAAGTAACCAATACGTGCCTATTGAATTACATATGTGATATTATACTTCTATTACCGATGGTCTTTTTAAGTATTAGTTATTTTCTACCGTTAAAATGATGTTAATTTTGATCCTGACCCTCTAAATTCATCCTTTTAAATAGGAGTGTTAGGTTGATGGATAAGCATCGCATGGATAAACTTTTAAAATTTTGAATTTTGTAGATCTATATTTATAGCTATGTTATACAAAGAAGCCAGAAAAAATTATAGACTCCTAAAAAGTAGCCACGTAACCCTTAATGTTCACTCATCTTTACCTATAAGTAATTCTTTAACATGTTTCCTCTTTTCATATTTTTTTTACTTCTTATTAGCTACAACTTTTTCTTCATGTGCAAGTTGTATTTTTCTTTGCTTTTGTATATTATTTATATGTCATCTACCTCTGCCTCTCATATACTCTCTCAACGTAGTTTTTTTATTGTTTTATTCTTTATTTTCTTTATTTTCTTTTTTTTGTATTTATTATTATTATTGAGAGTTTAGTTTCTTCTCCAAAAAATATTTTATTTTTGCTGGATCTGGTACGATCATCATTTGTTTTCTTTTTACTTTACTATATGATTTTTTTAGCCACCATCGATTTTGTTTCACTTTTTCAGGTTTCACAATTCACACGGTTTAAGAAGAAGATGACAGACACCGTTAAAAAGAGCATTTTATACCTACTCATATAACTAATACACATGTATGTTTGAGTGTATAATTTTTTTATCATGAATGTTTCAGAAGTTGCCTTTGTAAAATATATGTATGTTGTCGAGATTTAAGAACAGGTTCGTTAATTTTATCTCTTTTTATGTATGTTGTTGATATAGTAGCATAGTAAGTTAAGTGTATATAAAATATCCATATAGTAATAAGTATGTTTGTATGGCAAGTAACTTACTTCAAAACGAGATTGCATGATGGAAACACATATACTTGAAATTAATGGAAAAGGTACTATCACGACGAAAAAGATGTTACAAATAGTAAAGCTGACGTGGAAGTAGGACTTCTAGAAAGATGTTAACACAAAAAAATTTTGATCATAATTATTAAAATGTGTACCATAAGAATTTTTAGCCAAGTTAAAGTTGAAGTAGAAAGAAAATAGCCAGGATGTTGCACGAATCAAAATATGACACTTTTTATATCAAGTTATACATTCGTGACCTAATATTGTGGGTGCAACACCCGAAATCCATGCAAGTCCGTCCGTGATGAATCATGAGATAGTTGATATATCGTATAGTAAAATTAAATGTAAGGATTAAAGGACAAACCGGTAGCTTATTATCATGATAGTACAAAGTGGTTGTTAAATTGCACGCACAACAACAAGATCAAGTAGATCCAATCACCACCATATACCAAAAACCAATGCACAATGGAATATAACAACCTGAACAAGAAAAACAGTTAATAAAAGAAAAACAAATACTAACAAGCAACCAAGAAAGACAAAAATCCCCAAACACAGTTGAGATTTTTTTTGAATAGAAATTTATTAAGAAAACTAGCAAGCAGCTACGAGTTTAACAAATAATTACAAGGATTACAATCCTATTATATCTAATTAATCGAGGCTTTCCTACGCCTATTTGAAATCCATGTATATGTAAATTGTTTGATGTCGTTGAGAATGAGTTTGATTCATACGTTTTAAGTTAAACGTTGGCTCGTTACGAAATAGCCAAATGTTCCATTGATTTGATAGGACAACAACATCAAATAGCATAAAATTTGTTGTAAAAATTTATGTTTGATACATGAGATTGAGGACATCATTTAGGTTGTGGATTTAAACGTTTTTTACTTTCCACCATTTGAAAACCTCAGACCAGGTAGCCTTTGAAACAGAGCAATTCATAAATACAGTTCTTTCGTTTCGAGATCTTCATCACACACCGAGCATCTAATTGAGTGTAAGTTTATACCTATATGATTAAGATTCACTCTTGTAGGCATTCTCAATATTTCAATTCTCCAAGATGCAATATTAACTTTCAAAGGAACAAGTTTATTCCATCTTGTGGGGAGTAGAGTTCAATGTAACTGAAGATTTAAGTTTTTTGATAAAAATAAACCAAAAATACAAAAAATTATAACCAACCTAACTAGGGGTTGATACAATAAAAACCCTAATATCAAAAATCAACCAAGAAGGCCCAAAAATACTAATAACTGAGATTTTGCTAGTTGAAAAGTTCGTTTCTCGGAATCTTAACGAACTGATTTCCGGTTCAAAGTACGACTCAATTGATTTTTGGTGAAACAAATAGTTGTGTCGTTGTAGTATTTAAAAGTGCAAAACAATTAAAGTAAAATGACTTTAAAGTAAATCTAAGTCTAATTTTAAAGTAAATGGTGCAAGTATTTAAAAACGTGACGAAAATTAAAACGCACTAAACGTAAATAACGCAAACTTAAATCTAACTAAGGCAAACTTAAAACGCAACTAAAACTTATGCTAAGGCAAAACTAAAATAAATCTAAGGCAATTAAACTTAAAGTGCGACTAAGGAAAAAGGCGAGAAAAGTAAAGCTTGAAAATTAAAAATTAAAAACAGAAACTAAAAAGAACCTGAAAATACCTCACTTAGAATAATTACTCGTTCGGAATGTCACCTTCACCCGGAATAATTCTTCTTCGTTCGGAATAAATCAACACAAGACACTCATTCGGAATTTTTGAACAAAACCTTCATCCGGAATAATTCCTTTATCCGGAATATGTCACTTATCCGGAATAAAGTCTTTATTCGGAACTTTGCTTGGTTCAGAACTTTGGTTCGGAACTTTGGTTCGGAACTTCCTTGGTTCAGAACTTTTGCTTGGTTCGGAAATTCCTTGGTTCAGAACTTTTGCTTGGTTCAGAACTTTGGTTCAGAACTTTTTTGCTTGATTTAAATGGCGCCGCTGCCGGCTCTTTTCGTAAAGATTAACGGTTTTCTGTGAGAGACGCGTTGTTTTTTGGGATCCGTTCACTTGTGAGCGTTATTTTTCTTGCATAAAAATTTCAAAAAACCATAAAAATTAAAAATTGATAAAAATCCATACAAATAAAAAATTTCAAAAATCCAAAAAGATTTTATTTTTATTGTGTATATATATTGTCTTTGTGTTTGGTATTGTTTTCTTTTGCCTTTGTAGGTGTATGCGCACTAGATCTTCTAATTATAAAGAGCTCGAGACTCGAGAAGATTTAAGTATGTCAGGTGTTAATAACAACAATAATCCAGCGCACCTCAACAATAACAACAATGTTCTTCCACAGCCCGATCTTCGGACAATGGAGGAGCTTTGTCAACCTACCATGTTTGGACGAGGAGGACCGATTGCGCCGATGCAAATCACGGCTCCGGAGTTTTCGTTGAAGCACCACATGATTCAGTAAGTGCAAACTAACCCATTCCGTGGATTGCCTGATGATGATGCCAACAAATACCTCGACAAGTTCATTACAATCACTCAAAGCATGAAGTTGCCCGGTGCCACAATGGATGTTCTTCGCCTTCAACTCTTTCCACATACTTTATCACACCACGTCGAGAAATGGTTTGATCGTCTTCCAAAGAATTCAATTCACACTTGGGATGACATGACTCAACGCTTTTTGTCGCGCTACTTTCCACCATCCATGGTCACGAGCCTTCACAATCAAATCAGCGGTTTCATGCAAGATCCCGATGAATCTCTTTTTGATGCTTGGGAAAGATATAATATCTTGATCGATCGATGTCCAAACCACAACATGCTTCCAGTCACATTGATTGATACTTTCTACAACGGATTGACTTTTCGTGATCGTGATACGATTAATGCAGCCGCCGGTGGCACATTTATGAAAAGGAGACCCGAGGAGTGTAGAGAGCTTATTGAGAACATGACTACTCACCACAAAAACTGGGATTCCTCTGCTTCTTCAAGGAACAACCCGAGAGTCAATGTTTCTTCCACTTCAGCAAGCCCCGACATGACCGAATTCACCCGCATGATGACTGAAATGAACAAAAGTATCTTGCTTCTCGCTTCCAACCAACAACAACAAGTTAAAGCGGTTGCACCTTCTTGTGAAACATGCGGCGGTCCACACTCATACACCGATTGTCCTTCTACTCAAGGAAATCCGGAAAATGTGTATGCAGCTTATGGTAATTATTCACCAGAAAATTACCAAGCTCGACCTCAAGGGGATAGAAATTTGCTGAGTTACCGGTCAAAAAACTACCTTTCACCCGGTTTTTCTCCTCAAAACCAAAACCCCGCCAACAACTACAATAGAAGCGACCAAATCCCACCAAGAGCTTCTAATCCTTATCACCCACCCGCTCAACAAGCCCCACCCATTAACCCAGATGTTGAAGCCATCATGAAAACCCAAGGTGAGAAAATCAAGAATTTACAGAGCCAAATTATCAATCTGAAAGGAGATATTACCAAGCAAGGAAATGACCTTAGATCCGAGCTTCGCGATAATATCCAATCCTCCTTCAGCAATCAAACAAATGATTTGAAGAATATGATTGCTAGTTTCTTGCCCGCCGCTCAACCCTCTTCTTCGAGTTCTCTACCTTCAAACACCGTCACCAATCCGCGAGCAAATGTGAGTGCTATTACTACCCGTAGTGGAGTAACCATCGTAGGACCACCGATCCCGCCCCCATCATCTACACCTCCTCCACCACCATTTATCACTACTCCTCCTACACCTCGTATTAGTGCACCATTACCGTCTCCGCCTCGTCATGACGATGTTCCCAAGAAGAACCCCTCAACATCTCAACCTTTACCTACTACACCTGCACCTTCACCACCTAAACCCAATATCCCTTATCCTTCTCGTTTAGGCAAGACCAAAATGCTAACCAAGGATGACTCTCAAGTGACGAGCTATGTGAAGATGCTCTCTCAAATGAACATCAACATGAGCCTTGTTGAAGCACTTGTCCACATGCCGAAATTTGTTAAAGCATTTAAGGAATTGCTTAACAAGAAGGAGAAGCTGATTGAGCTCGCCAACACACGCTTAAATGAAAACTGCTCTACAGTTATTCTTAAAGAACTTCCGGAAAAGCTTGGAGATCCCGGTCGTTTTGTGTTGCCGTGCATTTTTAACAAAGCTGAAGAATTTACTGCCCTTGCTGATCTCGGGGCCAGTATTAATCTTATGCCTTTGAGTGTTTGGAAAACACTATCATTACCCGACCTTACTCCAACAAAGATGACTCTTGAACTTGCAAATCGCACTCTCGCTTACCCCGTTGGTATTGCCGAAGACGTGTTCATTAAAGTTGGCACATTTACTTTCCCGATCGACTTTGTTGTTGTTGATTATGAAATGGACCCTCGTATTACTTTAATACTTGGTCGCCCATTCTTGAGAACCGGACGAGCTCTAGTTGATGTTGCCGAAGGTAAGTTAATCTTAAGAGTCGGGGATGATGCCCAAGTGTTTAAAATGGGGAAGCTTACAAGCAAATCCTATGGACGAGAATCTGCGAATATGATTAATGTGCTCGATGATTTTGTCATCTACAACAATCCTCTATTCGAGTCTTGCATTGATAATCCACTTTTTCATGATGATGTGGATGATTCTCTCTCCAATGTGGAACCTTCTCCCATTTATGATTCTCCACCGATCTTTGATGCTTATGATGATGATTCTAGCTCAGATTCGGATGATTATGATGATTCTACTTCCGAGTATCCCGACATGCCCATTTTCGATGATTTTGATACGGCCGATACTCTTTCGAGCGATTCTTCTCATGATGAAGATCCTCCGCCATCACTTGATCCTACTTTGGACGATTACTCATTTGAGGAAGACTTCTCTACTTTTCTCAATACTTACTACCCTCATGAGAGTGATGCACCTCCTTTAGATTTTGAAGATTATCGTCTTGATCCTACTTTGGATTTGAAGAAAATCCTTTCAAAGGAGAAGAAACCGGTCGACACTGACATCCGAAGCACATATGATTTAACACCTCTTTGTCCACCTTCTGAGGACGAGGTTGTGCATTTTCTTCGCGGATCTTCTTCACATTCTGCTGAGCCTGAGTGCTATTTTCCCTTAAAGGAAAAGGTGTTCGACCCCGATATCGATATTCTGCAGCCATCTCAGTATCCGTCTGATGAAATAAAAGGAAATATCTTTGGAACTTATGGAAATCTGCTTGCACCACTTCATCCTTGCTTCCACCGTGCTCCATCTTTGCTTAAGGGAACCTTGCCTACTCTTTTTTGGCTTGCCTTGTTCGCCTTAAGTTTCTGCTACTTGATGGACGAAAACTATGTCTTTGATCCCGGTGGATATGTTTCATGCTTCTTCCTATGATGATCAAGGTCGAGTCAGGCTCACGACTCGGTAAACAAAAATCAAGCGCTTCTTGGGAGGCAACCCATGCATCTATCTTTTAGCTTTCTTTATCCTAAGTGTAGGGGAGACCCGTTGGTTTGCTATTTCCTCTCCTCTACTAATCAGGGATTCGAGCGCTCAATGATCCACTCTTGATGATTCTTGACGACCCGTGATTCCGTGTTCCCTTCTTCCCGGTTCTATCCTAAACTCTTTTCGATTCACTATTTTATATTTTCTCAATATTAAAATAGGAATATCTTTAGTTGTCTCTTCCTTAGCGAGATTTAAACAAAGTGCACAATGTCCTAAGTGTAGGGGAGTTTACTCCCACATGCTTAAACATTGAGGACAATGTTTATATTAAGTGTAGGGGGACTTCTATCGAAGTTAAGTGGTCTTTTCCTTGTATTTGTCCTCATTTTAACCGGAAAATCAATTTTTCGACACTTTTCAAAATTTTTGATCTATTTTGGCCTATTAGTTTTTTCCCTTTATATAGTTATTTTCCTTCTTTGCTAGAATAAATTTTTAATAAAGTGGTTTTAAATTTTAAAATGTTGTGAATCTTTTGACTCAACCCGAGTTACTTGTCTAAGTTTACTCTAGCTAGTATCCTTAACGTGTTTAAGTCAAGTTTTGCTAGGCTTTTATATAGGGAGCTATAAAACGCGAAAGTCTTAACTCTCACGGGTTAAGAACAAGAACTTTTCGCAAGTTCCTATAATTGATCCTAAAGAGTCGTTTATCAAGGGAACTTTAAAATGCGATTTCTAAACTTGAAAAAGTCTAAGAGTTTGCAAGATCCTATAGGCGACTCGAAAACCCAAAACTTTGATTTAATAGGCTAAGCATCCACGAGTCTCATTCCTTGAGATTTTAAACTGCGGAGAACAAGAGATGATAGATAAGTTTGGTATTCTTTCGTGAATTTATGTGAGTTAATTATAAGCCTATTCTACCATCGCTTGCTAATAAATTTATCTGCAATAAATAAAGTTGTACGATTTGAAAAGTTACTTAGCTTCTAGCCCAAGATCGTTTAAAAGTTGCTCGGTATGGATTAGAGTTCATATCCAAGGCATAACTTATTGAAGCGGGATGCGAAGATTGGCGAGTCCGAAAAGGCCCTAACAAGGCATGAGGGCTACATTTTGTTGCTAAAGATCCAAAGTGATGTGAAGAATCATTTATCAAAAATCAGGACACACGACGAAAAGCAAAAACTCCCCAAAAGTCATGGAGAAGTCTATCTGAAAAGACCCTAGCAAGGTATAAGGATAAATAAAGCCAAATCCAAAAAGGAGGCGGATCGTTGTATATCAAAGTCCAAAAGAAAGATTGGAGAAAAATGAAGAAGTCGTGGTCCATATATGAAGAATCTCTCAAAATTTCAAGTGAAGAAATTCCTATTATGAAGAGAAGACCATTATTTCATGAGCGTCTCTCAAGGTTTGAAGTATGAAGTCGCTGCCAAATATCGGTCCGAGAAAGGTCTCAAATCGCGAAGCGAGTTATGCCAAGATATGAACTTTATGAGGTCCCGAGAAGCAGTTTTAAAAGATTTTGTCCTTTAGCTAACTATTGATTAAATCGTTCAATTTATTTTCGGACTAAATAACTATCGAAATAATTCAACAATGCATCCTCGTGATCATTCAAGACAAAAATAAAATATAAGAGATACACCTAGGAATAAGGGAATCTAAGTGAATAATTGGCCCACATGAGTTCGTGTTAGTTTACTAACTTATAATAACAATGATCTCGTTTTTAAGCTTGGTTTGGAGAAAGTGAAAACTTGAGGATGATGATTATTCATGACATTTCCAAAACCCAAGGTATGCTTTAGATTTCTTTACTTTGAATGTTTATAATTTTCTATCTCTTTAATAAAGGCCAATGTGGATAGATTATGATGAAAAATGTAAACGTGCTTTGTAACTAATGCATTGCATGAGGACATTGCAATAGTCAAGTGTAGGGGATTTGATAGGTGTGTAAACACCCATCCTTTTTACCACTTAATTACAATAATAACCGAGCCAAAACGTGTATTTTATGTCTTTTATGTCGGAATTATGCGTGGTTTGTGTTTTTGTTGTGATTTAGGACGAAAAGGTGAAAAGTGGAGAAAACACGGGCATTTACGGGCTTTTATTGAAGAAAAAGATGAAAGACGAAGTCAAGAAGTCAAGAGTGCAAAAAGAACGGAAGTCCAAGACCAATTCTGAAGATTTATCGAAGTAAAAGTCAAAAGACGGAAGTTTATCAAAAGCCGAAAAACTCAAGTCTAATTTATTGAAGAATTACAAGACGAGTTTGAAGAAATCCCGAGACACAGCCATTTAAAGTCCAAGATTAAGAAGATTAAAAGGCGTAAGGACTAATGGTGCAATTAACAAAAGATTAAGAAGAGGAGGACTAAGCATGCAATTAAGGAGAAAGGAAAGAGGGGAGGAAACTTCCTAAGCATTCCTTAACCTCCCCTATATATAGTTTAGGATCATTTCATTTTACTTTTGTTGGCTAAGTGTGACAATTAGTCTTCCACCTTTTAATTACCTTGTCATTTAAATTCATGTCCATTTAAATACATTGTCTTGCACCTTAAATACATTTAATTTCAAGTAAGTTTTCTTTTAATTATTGTCAATCTTTACTTTTCTTGTCAATCTCCTATCTTCCTTTCTTGTTTGATCTTAATCTTTATGCGTTATTGTTCATGTTCATGTTTTTATGTTTTTATTGATTTGATTAAAGTGGGTTTTGATTATTGTGGTTATTATTGTTAGTTTTATTGTTTTGGTTTGATAGATTATCATTAGTTGATTATTTGTTATTAGTTTAATTTAATCTTGTGGTTGATTTTGATTAGTTTAGATTGGATTCGTGTTATTTTTTGTTCTTGCGTGTTCTTCGTTCGTGTTCATTTCCCAGGTATATTCCGGATCAAAGATTTGTTCAGAAAGTTCTGAACCAAGCAAAAGTTCTGAACCAAGAAAGTTCTGAACCAAAGTTCTGAACCAAGCAAAAGTTCTGAACCAAGAAAGTTCTGAACCAAAGTTCCGAACCAAGCAAAAGTTCTGAACCAAGCCAAAGTTCCGAACCAAGCAAAAGTTTTGAACCAAGGAAGTTCCGAACCAAGAAAAAGTTCTGAACCAAGCAAAAGTTCTGAACCAAGGAAGTTCCGAACCAAGCAAAAGTTCTGAACTTTGGTTTAGAACTTTCTTGGTTCAGAACTTTTGCTTGGTTCAGAACTTTCTGAACAAATCTTTGATCCGGAATATACCTGGGAAATGAACACGAACGAAGAACACGCAAGAACAAAAAATAACACGAATCCAATCTAAACTAATCAAAATCAACCACAAGATTAAATCAAACTAATAACAAATAATCAACTAATGATAATCTATCAAACCAAAACAATAAAACTAACAATAATAACCACAATAATCAAAACCCACTTT
This sequence comes from Glebionis coronaria, assembly GCA_025667525.1. Lineage (NCBI taxonomy): Eukaryota > Viridiplantae > Streptophyta > Magnoliopsida > Asterales > Asteraceae > Glebionis > Glebionis coronaria. The sequence goes on from CM046874.1 coordinate 181,339,821, forward strand.
AATCAAATCAATAAAAACATAAAAACATGAACATGAACAATAACGCATAAAGACTAAGATCAAACAAGAAAGGAAGATAGGAGATTGACAAGAAAAGTAAAGATTGACAATAATTAAAAGAAAACTTACTTGAAATTAAATGTATTTAAGGTGCAAGACAATGTATTTAAATGGACATGAATTTAAATGACAAGGTAATTAAAAGGTGGAAGACTAATTGATGACGTATAGTCCCCAGCCGGGTCATGGACACGGCCCATGGGTACTACCCGTATCCGGCCTATCACAGATGGGCGGAATAATGTCATTCAGGCTTATGGGCTTGGATGAACAGTAACCGCACACATGTGTGCGGCCCACGGCCCGGTGCGGCCGACATGGCCGACATAGGGTTAGACATAATAATCTTCTGTCTAGGAATATATATATCCCAATAAGAGAGGATATTTACTACCAAGATTAGAAGATAACAATCATTCTAAATCTGGTGGTTATCTCTTCCTTGGGGCCGAAGCATCAGTGGAAGCCCACTAGGGTTTCACTGCCTATAAAAGGAACCCCCAAGGGTTCCACAAAGGTATTACGACTTGTACTCTAAACTCACATAAACCTTAAACCTATTACTTACTCTCACGCCGGAGTCTAATCGTGGGAAACATTCCCACGGTAAGCCTAACGCGTGCTGTTTAGTGTGCAGGATCCCAACCAAACGATTCACTTGGTGCAGGAGCCGGAGCCCAGCCAACCCGAATTAAGCCTAATTCGGGTCTAGCAAGGATCAACCAACTTTTGCATCAACAAGTTGGCGCCATCCGTGGGACCCATAACACTAAGCTAGAACAAAACCTCATCTCGAATTTTCAATGACGAAGGGGCATCCGCAAGCTAACCCCAGGAACGTGAATCCAGGGAACCGGAAGTCCCAAGGGGAAGGGATTCTCATCCCCAACCAGTCACCTAGCCGCCTCGCAGGCGGACCAGGTAACCGTAGCGGTTTTCAGCCCGTGGGGGTGACGAGCACGATCTCGATGACACCCCCGCCTACTTCAACCCTGGACAACCCTGATCCGGGGAGTGCGCCAAACCCACCTAACAAAGAACCGCGCAGACCCTCGACAGAGGAAGAAGTGGAAGCCCTACCACTCAGTGAGGAGGATCTTACTCGAGTTCTCACGCAGAACTTCGAAAGGATCGTCCCAGGGATCGCATCAAGGCTGAGTCTGGGGAGGAACCTCCAAGCCAGGCTCAACTTTGGTGACACCGGACCAACCACCTCCTCCCAAAATCGGAGGAAAAGGAGAGCTCGGCCGCAGGAGCAGGGAACCTTTGAGGAAAACCCTCAACCCCGGAATGTGTTCGAGCGCATAGGAGACCGCCTTATACAGGAATTAACACAGTCTCGAGAAGGAGAAAGGTCGGATGGCTCACCTGAGCGACCAGATCGAGAGCTGGCCAGAACCACACGTCGCCCAAGTGTGTGGGACAGGATGAATACTGGGAAAAAGGCTCCTGGTTCATCCCAAAAAAGTGGTCCTTATGCAAAGGATGGGACACCACCGCCGTCCCCGGATCCGTCCGGAGAGGACTCAGATGACCATCCGCCTAAGCGTCGCCGACCTAGGCGCACCCCTCCACCACCACCAAACAATGATGGGTATTATGGGGGTCCTTACTATCGAGATACGGAAACGGAGGACCTTTCGCGTCCATGGTGTGAACCATGGGATGGCCCTAGGCTTACCCGGCCATGGGCGGATCCCAGGGAAGACCCGTTCACCCTCCGCATAAGGAACTATTCTGAGGACACCAAGCGTCGCATGCCGGCGTGTATCAAGACTTATGATGGGTCCGGTGACCCGGTGGATCACCTCAAAATATTTGATACCCAGGCTAAAATTGAGCGATGGCCCATGCCTATATGGTGCCAAATGTTCAATTCGACCTTGATCGGAAATGCCCGCGACTGGTTTGAAGCACTCCCTCCACGGAGCATTGATAGTTTCACGGAACTACGCACTGCCTTTGAGAACAATTATACTCAAAGGAAGAAGTATAATAGGGATCCAGTCTCATTGGCAACTGTCGAGCAACGGCCGGGGGAGTCCACAGAAGCCTTCACTGAACGCTTCAATGATGAGTGCACGCGCACGAGAACCATGCCGGAGCTCCTGAAGATCTCTGACTATATGCACGCCATAACAGACAGAGAATTGATCAGGCGCCTCAACGACAAGCGTCCGGAGTGATATGATGACCTCATGGAAAGGGTCAGAAATTTCATAGAAGGAGAAACAGCTGTTGCCGCGGCCTACCCATCACGAGGAAATGGGTACCGGTCAAATGATCAGTCCCGGAGGCAGTCGGGCGGTCAAGGTAATCAGAACAATAACAAGGGCTCAGACTATAAGAGCCAGAGCAAAGGAGGTCGGTCGGACGATAAGTTCACCCCCCCTAAAGATGTCCTACCGGGAGATCTTGCTGACAGAAGGGGCGAACTTTCCGAGGCCTCCCCCAATGACCACTCCCCCGGAACGTCGACAAGGAAATCATTTCTGTGAGTTCCATAATGACAAAGGCCACGCCACGGAGGAGTGTATCCAGCTCAAGAAGCATATCGAGTCGCTGATCAAATCAGGCAAACTCAAGCACCTAGTTAAGGATTGGAAGGACGGAAAAGACAACAACAAGAAGTATGATAAGAAGGATCCCCATAAGGACAAGCCTTCGACCATATACATGATCCAATCCAGACAGCGCCGCACGAGGCAGAAAGTTGGCCAAAAATTTTCACGCGGCAGGGAAATCTCATTCCCTCCCATCACAGCAAGCGATGTGATTGATGCGCCTCTCACTATTGAGATAAGCATTGGAACACACAATGTTCGTCGCATGTATGTGGATGGAGGATCGTCAGCAGAGGTACTGTATGAACACTGTTTTAAGAAGCCAATTAGTACCGGCCACGTCGCCGCTTACTGGCTTTAGTGGAGACACTATCTGGCCGATAGGGCAATTGCGTTTGCTTGTCACCATTGGGAATGAGGAACATTCCACTACGACATGGATGAACTTCATGGTGATACGCTCACACTCCCCGTATAATGGGATCATAGGCAGACCAGGCATTTTGGCTATCCGGGCAGTACCCTCTACGGCACACAGAATGATCAAATTCCCCGTTGAGGGGGGAATCATTACTATTTACAACACAGTCATACCAACATCTGAGTGTCATACCGTGACAACACCGGCTCCACCTGTCCCACCCAAGGATGGATCACCACCTCCCAATTGGAAGGTAGCAATTCACCCTGACTACCCGGAACAGGAGGTATCCATAGGAGGGGCGCTCTCGGATAGCGGAAAAAGGGCCATGTGCTCTCTCCTGAGTGCAAACCTAGATATATTCGCACGGGAGCCAAAGCATATGACATGCGTGCCACGCGCGATAGCAGAGCATAAACTCCAGATCCGCCAAGGGTACCAACCCGTTAAGCAAAAGAAGCGCGGCCAGGCGCCCGAGCGCAGCCAAGTGATACTGGAGGAAGTACGGAAACTAGTGGACGCAGGCATCATGCGCGAGGTATACTACCACGAGTGGTTATCTAATCCGGTCATGGTCAAGAAACATGACGGAAGTTGGCGCATGTGTGTGGATTTCACGGATCTAAACAAGGCCTGCCCACAGGACTGCTACCCGTTACCAGAAATCGACTGGAAGGTGGAGTCCTTGTGTGGATATCCTTTCAAATGCTTCTTGGATGCATATAAAGGGTATCACCAAATCCAAATGGCGGAGGAGGATGCAGAAAAAACGGCGTTCCATACGAGCCAGGGCGTATATTCCTATATGAAAATACCGTTTGGATTGAAGAACGCCGGCGCTACATATCAGCGGTTGGTGGATAAAGCTTTTGAATCACAAATAGGATGCAACCTGGAAGTATATGTTGACGACTTGGTGATAAAAAGCCACACGGAGGAGGCACTTCTCCGGGATGTCCAAGAGACATTCGACACGCTGAGAAGGATTAACATGAAGTTAAATCCAAAGAAATGTGCGTTTGGAGCAACTGAAGGAATGTTCCTGGGATATTTGATTGACCCAAATGGCATCAAACCTTGTCCAGAGAAGACGGATGCAGTGATACGACTACCGTCCCCTCAGACACGGAAGGAGGTGCAGTCCCTGAATGGGAAATTAGCCGGGCTGAATAGATTCCTATCTAAATCCGCAGAGAAGTCATTACCTCTATTTAAGACACTCAAGAAGTGTATTAGAAAGGGAGACTTCCGCTGGACGAAGGAAGCCGAGGAAGCTTTCGGCCAACTCAAGCAGCATCTCGCGTCTCTCCCTATGCTAGTAGCTCCCCGGCCAAAGGAGGAACTCATTATGTATCTCTCAGCTACTCATGGCGCAATAAGCGCGGTACTTATGACGGATAGAGATACAATACAAACTCCGGTCTACTTTATAAGTAGAACACTACAAGGGGCGGAGTTGAATTATTCCTCCATGGAAAAATTGGTGTTAGCACTAGTATTTGCTACAAAGCGGTTGCGCCGGTACTTTCAGGCGCACCCAATTGTGGTGATTACGGATCAGCCAATCAAGCAGGTTATTTCTAGACCGGACGTGGCAGGGAGGCTAGAGAAATGGAGCATCCTATTGGGGGGGCATAATATATCTTATAGACCAAGGACGGCTGTTAAAGGCCAGATCTTGGCAGATTTCCTGATCGAGAAGCCGGATGAGGAAGAACCAATTATTAAGCAAGACGAGATCCCAACGGAACCTTGGGTGCTATTCACGGACGGATCCTCATGTACAGACGGGTCCGGGGCAGGTCTCATCCTCACGAATCCAGAAGGAATGGAATTCACATACGCCCTCCGTTTTGAGTTCACGGCCACCAACAACGAAGCGGAATATGAAGCATTAATTACGGGTTTAAAAATCGCCGCTAGAATGGGAGTCCGCAACCTTGAGGCCTACGTGGACTCACGTTTTGTCGCGAACCATATTCTAGGTGGGTACGTGGCTAAGGAGGACAACATGGTCAGGTACTTGGAAAAAGTCAAGTCGTTAATCGCGACTTTCAGTAAGTTTTCCATCAAGCAGGTGCCAAGGGGCGAGAACAAGAAAGCGGACGCTCTTAGCAAGATCGCATCCACGAGCTTCGCTCACTTGTCTAAACAAGTTTTGGTGGAAATACTCAAGGAGAAATCTATCACGGAAGGGGAGGTAGCCGCTATAGTTGAGGAGGAGGGACCTACGTGGATGACCCCAATCATCAACTATTTGACTAATGAAACCCTTCCAGACGAGGAAAAAGCAGCAAGGCGCATTTAAAGGAAGTCACAACATTTTGAACTTCGAGAAGGCATCCTTTAAAAGCGCTCTTTCTTGCAACCGTGGCTGCGGTGTGTTGGACCACGCCAGGCGGCTTACGTCATCAGTGACATACATGAAGGGTTGTGCGACATGCATGCAGGCCCACGATCCGTGGTAGCTAGAGCCTTACGAACAGGTTATTACTGGCCCACCATGCACAGAGACGCGCGCGACATGATTCGCAAGTGCAATGATTGCCAAGTGCATAGGCCAGTACCGCGGCACCCGCAGCAGGAGCTTACACCTATCACGTCCTCATGGCCATTTTATAAGTGGGGAATTGACATTGCAGGACCATTTCCTGTAGCTGCGGGGGGGGGGGGGGGGGGTTAAATTCTTGATTGTTGCAATGGACTACTTCACACGATGGATAGAAGCCAAGGCAGTCAAGTCTATCACAGGTAAGCAGGTCAAGAAGTTTGTGTGGGAACACATTGTGTGCCGTTTTGGTCTACCAGGAGAAATCATCTCGGACAACGGCAAGCAGTTCACGGACAACCCGTTCAAAGATTGGTGCGCATCATTGAACATCAAACGGCGCTTCGCATCTGTTAAGCATCCACAAACAAACGGCCTCGTCGAACGAGCAAACAAAAGCTTGGGGAATGGCATCAAGGCGCGTCTGGATGAACGAAGTGGCAAATGGGTCGATGAGTTATCACATGTGCTATGGGCGCATAGAACTATGATCAAAACAGCCAACGGGGATACTCCGTTTGCATTGGCCTACGGAACTGAGGCTGTTATTCCAGCAGAAATAGGAATGCCTACCATCCGCACAGCGGAGGTTAACGTCGTCACGAACGACGAACAGTTGCGAATAAACCTGGATTTGTTGGAAGAAAAAAGGGAAATAGCAGCCATCAATGAGGCTAAGTCCAAGGCTAAGATGAAGGCTTATTATGACGCCAAGGTCAAGGGTGTTTCCTTTCGGCCGGGAGACTACGTCTATCGTGCTAACGAAGCAAGTCGAGCGGAGAACACAGGAAAGCTAGGCCCCAAGTGGGAAGGACCGTATGAGGTCACTGAAGCCTTGGGGCGAGGCGCGTACAAGCTACGTGACATGGATGGCCGCGACCTAGAGCGCACATGGAATATTTCCAATCTCAAAAGGTGCTATCTCTGAAAGCTACGGCTTCCGCATGGGTACTTCGCTATATGCGGTCTTAATAAAGAACCATGTGGTTTTATCTGTTTTGTTTTTATTATGTTTGTTTAGATTCTTTTCTTGTTTTTTTAGGACTTGTCATTATTGTTCAAACAAAAGTGTAAACGTTCTAATAAAATGCCGTGGTGCCTAGCTAGCTCCACGGCTTGTTTCGTGCAAATCATTTTTTAGAGTTTTTTGTATGAATTTTACTTATATTATAATATGTTATGTTTTATTCATATGCATTCTTCCAAACTTACTGTACATGTACTATACGCCTCCAGGCGGGGTAAGAGGATTAAGTGAACCTACTAATTCAACTTGCCGCGTAAGAGGGATGCAACCCCAGCCGCCCGGACCATGTGTCCTTACTAGACACCTTACTCACAAGACGTTGGGGTAAGTTTCATATGCTATAGCCACACGGTGCTCCGCATAGCAAAGACGCACGTCGCATGTCTAGTAAATTATAGACTTGTATGTATTTTCTTTCTTTGTGTGTAAGACGTGATATATCATGCAGTATTGGGCTACAATATTTCAACACAAGTAAAAATACACAAGTTTCCAAAAATATCAAAATTGTCGTGGTTACTCACGGACTTATATACAAAACACAAATGTTGTTAGCCGTGTACATGCACGGACGAATAGGAACAATAAATATTCAAAGGGTTACAAACCAAAAGGTGTCTGAAAGGGATCATAAGTAGAGAGCATCCTACATAGCGGGGAAAAACTTACCCATTTCTACTTGCTCTTCGACTAGACACGATAGCCATTCATCACTTTCTTTCCGCTTCTGGGCTTGAGCCGCAGTCCTCTCCAGCGCCACACTTAAGGGTTCTTCGCCAAGCACGATTCTGGTGACGTCCTCGTATATGGGGAGTATCAGGTGGCTGGGGGACGGAGTAAAGGAAGCACTGGAAGACGCGCTAAGACTGAGCTTTTCCATAATTTCAATATTCGTCGCATCTTTGGTGGCCTCCAGCTCATCCAAAAATGGATAGTGCAGATTTTGCATCGCGGCCATCGAGGCAGTCATTTTGCTAGCAGCTTCAGGTTTAAAAAAGGCATGGTTGGTAACGTCCTTCCCCTTTGAGATCAGCTCAGCGGCCTCAACCATTCCCTCGTGCCGTCCGTGGTCAATACCATCAGACACAAGGTTGGCGAATTGTTGCACAAAGTCCGGGGCCTCTAGCACCTTCATGACGGCCAGGCGTGCTCCGTGCCCAACCATCCACCTACGGCCGGCAATGGCTGTTAGCAGTTGGGGGCATAATACATTGTCACGCTCAGCAGTGAGGGCATAAATCATCAACTCTTTTTGGGAAAATGCCTCTTTCAGTTCTTGGATGACCGCCCTCTCATCAGCAAGGTCTCTTTGTACTTTTTCCATGCTTTGGACGGCCAGGTGCGCGTCCTCTAGTTTCTGGTTAAGCACGTCTACTTGGCTGGAGTACGAGTGGGCAGAAGCTTCCGCCGTGGCTACCTATAAGGATAAAAAGTGTTAGCACATTTCTTTTGTAATATGGGTGGTGCGGCACGGGTATGTACCTTGGTGGTTGCAGCATCTAGTCGTGACTCAAGGTTGGTTACTTGCTGGTCATATTCACTCGCGTGGGCTGACTGTTTTTTAATGGTCGCCTCGGCATTGACCAGTTGGGATTGGAGGTCAGCGATCTGAGCTTCATTATCTTCAATCATTTTCTCTCTCCGTCCAACTTTCCTCTTGAGAGAGTCAACATGCCCAAGCGCGGCTTCAAACCTAACCCTCATTGAGGTTCCCATCGCCATTTGGTGTACCAGAGTGCCATTGTACTCATCCGTCAAGTCCGCATGACTGAGCGAGTTTACCTCTTGCACCAAGCTTGGTGGTATGCAGTTGTTGAGGTACTCCCGGCACTCATCAGCGTTCCTCAATCGTGACGCCGTGGTAATATTCCATACTGGGTTAAATGGTTGAGGGGCGCCGGACGTGGGGAAGTCTTGGGAGGCTATGGGTGAACCATCTTCAAATACGGGGCCGGACCTTGTGGGGGCCGTGGGATTTTCTTCCATTGCTTTTCCTTTCCCCTTATCAACTTGGGTGTCAGAAGGAGGCGCGGCACCAGTCTGGTTGTCCCTGTGAAACAAATATTACGAAATATCTTAAGTATTGCTTACAAGAAAACTTGTCATTCTTACATATTAAGATGGGGCCTTACATATTGCTTCTTGCTACTTCGGAGGCGGTGGGGGCAATTTGAGTGACGGGATCGACATGAGTGGCCCGGTTAGCCTCGGAACCCTGGGTAGCACTCCCGACAGATTGATACAAGGGGTGGTCTTCTCGAAGTCTCTTGGCAGGAGCATTGTGTTCGCCAATCTCGACTGAGGCAGTCCCTCTCGCACGGTTGTTTCTTTTTCGGGTACGCCTGACGATGGGCTGCGTTATTGCTTCGTCGATCTCCTCCTCGACTTCTTCCTCCTCTTCTTCCAGGTTGACATGTTGTTGTACTTCATCGTCATCATCGCCCATCAGTCGGCGAATGCTGGAGGTGGTTAGTTCAATATTGTCCCCCTATTGTTCTCTATGTGGTGAGGAGGGCCCGGCTCCTCCTTCATTCACCTGGTTATCACCATCAGCATTATTTCCATGATTTTCCTCGTCCGAATGAGGATCTGGCACGGCTTCAAGAGCAACTGTCACGGGGCGGGTATGCTCGAGAAGGGGTTGTTCATTCTCACGAAGAGGACGAAGACCCTCCGGCACAAGCCTTGGGTCGCCTTGGCGCAACAGTCCAAAAAAGTTCATTTCTGTCCAGCACAAAACAACATATGTTAGTTATTAATTACATACATGTATACATTCTTTTTGGCGTACGGATGATTAGCCTACCTTCGCCCTGCCTTCTCCAAAAAACGGGATACCTATTGGAAGGACCAAAGTAATTGCGGCTAATTCCTAGCAAGCATAGGAATGATTCGGGAAGGTTTCTGTGGAATCCAGTCCTATTTAGATCTAACTCTTGGGAGTGACGAGGATTGTATGTACTTGTGTGCGGCTTGGGGTCGTGCGGAATCCTAGTTCTAATGATATAATCACCCGGCCATACCGCTGCGTCAATGAAAAAGTAGTGATCATACCAATTTTTCAGTGAATCCATTGGTTTGTTGTGTGATTGGGGACTGTTGGAGGCTCGTTTCTTGAAAGATACCCAACCGTTCACTAAGTTGGGGGTATAAAACAACCTAAATAACTCTACGGTTGGGGGGATTCTCCTAGCACGGCAAAGAATCTCGAATTGGCTAATCTTACAGGCACCTATGCAGTGGAGCTGACTAATGTGTACATCATAATATCCTAGCAGATCTACAAGAAAGTGGGTGAAAGGGATGCGGTAATTAGCCGCATCAAAAAGGCGAGTATACAGGTCTATCTTACCCGCTGGAGCCTCAGTTATGAGGTCTCCGGCGCCAGGAAGTGAGGGGTGTAGGTTGGTAGGGATGAAATAATTTGTACAAAAATGGTTTAATTGGTCTTGGGTCATGACATTTAGCACGGATCCAATGGTAGGGCTGTTTCTATGAGCCATTACTAAAAAAGAGTGTAAGGACGTGGTGTTCTAACCTGCGTGTGAAGGGATCCGTGCGTATTTGGTTCAAGCTAAGAGGAAAGCTTTAATGGCAGAAATGGAGGTTGTAAACTGTGTGTTTCACACAGCCGTGGGGGTGGCTTATTTATAGGGTTGCCTCATGGGTCACAACCTGTTGGATATGTGACACGTGTCTGCCACTATTCTTAATCGTGTGGCTAGGGGGCAAGTGGCAAGTGAAACGTCAGGTGGGACCCACGGGTTACTTCTGACTCACACGTTTGCACTGCTCGAGGTTCTGACGGTTTGCACTTTTGTCAGTCAGACAAGTCAGATGAACAGTTGTTCATGTCGGGTTATGCGGCTCTTACGTAAGACTTGACATTTAATGATATATTTAATTTGTCTCGGTTGCTATATGCGGCTGAGATATTGAGAAGATAACTTCTTAAACCAGGTAGCCACGTGCGGCCAATATAAATTCTTGGACAATTTGTCATTTACTATGGTTTCCTTGGTACGTCCGGGGAGCATCTTTGTAGTCTAGAGGTTCCACCTACGGTTGTAACAACTAGACTGGGGGGGACACGATGACGTATAGTCCCTAGCCGGGTCATGGACACGGCCCATGGGTACTACCCGTATCCGGCCTATCACAGATGGGCGGAATAATGTCATTCAGGCTTATGGGCTTGGATGAACAGTAACCGCACACATGTGTGCGGCCCACGGCCCGGTGCGGCCGACATGGCCGACATAGGGTTAGACAGAATAATCTTCTGTCTAGGAATATCTTTATCCCAATAAGAGAGGATATTTACTACCAAGATTAGAAGATAACAATCATTCTAAATCTGGTGGTTATCTCTTCCTTGGGGCCGAAGCATCAGTGGAAGCCCACTAGGGTTTCACTGCCTATAAAAGGAACCCCCAAGGGTTCCACAAAGGTATTACGACTTGTACTCTAAACTCACATAAACCTTAAACCTATTACTTACTCTCACGCCGGAGTCTAATCGTGGGAAACATTCCCACGGTAAGCCTAACGCGTGCTGTTTAGTGTGCAGGATCGCAACCAAACGATTCACTTGGTGCAGGAGCTGGAGCCCAGCCAACCCGAATTAAGCCTAATTCGGGTCTAGCAAGGATCAACCAACTTTTGCATCAACACTAATTGTCACACTTAGCCAACAAAAGTAAAATGAAATGATCCTAAACTATATATAGGGGAGGTTAAGGAATGCTTAGGAAGCTTCCTCCCCTCTTTCCTTTCTCCTTAATTGCATGCTTAGTCCTCCTCTTCTTAATCTTTTGTTAATTGCACCATTAGTCCTTACGCCTTTTAGTCTTCTTAATCTTGGACTTTAAATGGCTTTGTCTCGGGATTTCTTCAAACTCGTCTTGTAATTCTTCAATAAATTAGACTTGAGTTTTTCGGCTTTTGATAAACTTCCGCCTTTTGACTTTTACTTCGATAAATCTTCAGAATTGGTCTTGGACTTCCGTTCTTTTTGCACTTTTGACTTCTTGACTTCGTCTTTCATCTTTTTCTTCAATAAAAGCCCGTGTTTTCTCCACTTTTCACCTTTTCGTCCTAAATCACAACAAAAACACAAACCACGCATAATTCCAACATAAAAGACATAAAATACACGTTTTGGCTCGGTTATTATTGTAATTAAGTGGTAAAAAGGATGGGTGTTTACACACCTATCAAATACCATAAATCTTACCGAATCAAAATGTTTTCGAACTTCTATTTTATCAAACAGATGATCAAACAAGAAACCCCTAAATTTTCATAAACTCATTTCCGACATGATCTAAATAAGATCTGATAGGTGTGAAAACACCCATCCTTTTACCACTTATTTCTTGCTAAAACAAGACCAAAACGCGTATTTAATGTCATTTGTTTGGAATTATGCGTGGTTTGTGTGTTTGTTGTGTTTTCAGAGCCAACCGGATAAATATTAAAGAAAACATGGGATTGCACGGGTTTTATCGAAGAAAAAGACTCAAGACGAAGTCTATTGTCCAAAAGATGCAAAATATTTGAAGTCAATGGGCCTATTTGAAGATTTATCGAAGAAAAGGACCAAAGATGGAAGATTTACATATGTCGAAAGAACTCAAGTCTATTAAAAGAAGAAATTAAAAGACGAGTCAAATTTATTCGTCGACAAATCCCGAATCAGAATCGAAAACGTCAACTTTACTGAAAAGACGAGAAGACGAAAAGAAAGGAGAAAGCCCACTCACCAACCAACTTGAAGACCTATAAATAGGACCTTCCTTCACACATTCTGAGCTAGCTTTTATTTTCTAGTTTTCTTTCTTTTCTTTGTTTCGTAGGTAACCAACACCATTAAGGTGTTGGTGATTTTTCGTTTTTGTTGAATCTTGTAAGTTTAATCTTCCCTTTAGTTTACTTAACCTTTTATCAATCAATACAATCGTTCATTGTCATCTTGTTCATCTTCATCTTTTTGATTTAAAGTCTTAAGTTCTTGTTTGGTTGATTTTAATCTTTAAAAGTATGTGGGTTTTGTATCTTTAGTGTTTTGATTGGATGTTTATGATTAGTAGATGAATAATAGTTATTGTGGTTAAATTTTTGGTTAAAAACTTGGTTGATTTTGGTGAAAATCGTGTTTTATTGTTTTCCCTATTCTTCGCACCCTTCATCAGACCAGATTTCGAATGAAGTCCATTTATTCCGGATGAAGGGTTTTGCCATAATATTCCGAACGAAGCATTTTATTAGTTATTCCGAATCAAGTGTTCATCCGGAATAATAAATATTCCGGATGAGTAGTAACATTCCGAATCCAGGTTATTAAGAAAATATTCCGAGTCAGTTTTTTAATGTTCCGAATGAAGCTTCTTGTGTTAAATTATTTCGAGTCAGAGTAATTCATTTCGAATCAAGTGATTTCATTATTTATTCCGGATCAGTCTAAATATTCCGAATCAAGGTTTCCCTTAAATATTCCGAATAGGTTTTGTTCCGATTCAGTGTTGTTCCGGATCAGTAATGTTCCGAATCAGTCTTTTTATATATTCCGAATGAAGGTTTCTCTTAAATGTTCCGAATGAAGGACAAATCTTCCGAATCAGCATTTTATTCCGAATGAAAGGTTTTCAGTTAGAAGTTCCGGATGAACAAATGTTCTGAATGAAGCTTTTGTCCAAATGTTCCGAATGAAGGTAAATGTTCCGAATGAAGCATAGGTTCCGAATGAAGGTTGCTGTTTAGTATATTCCGGATCAAGCCTTAACATTCCGAATCAGTGACTTTTTCTGAGTTTAGGTAGTTAACTGTTTTATTTTAATTCAAGTTTTATTCTTATTTATTGCTTTTAGTTTATCTTTATTTACTTTACGCATTTACCTTTTTAGTAGAATAGAAAACCAAACCCCTTTTTAGTAACCAAGAACAACTATTCCACTTTGAACCGTGATCGATTCGAGAAGATACCGAGAATTAAATTGAACCCCCTAAGCAAAACCCTAGTATCAAATGGCGCCGCTGCCGGCTCTTCTCGTAGAGATTAACGGAACTTTGTGAAAAATTAGATTTTGGGATCCGTTCACCGTGAACGTTACTTTTTCATAAAAAATTTCAAAAAACCCTAAAAAATATAAAATTTTCAAAAATACAAAAAAATTAAAAAACATAAAAAACCTAAAATATTTCTTGCTTTGTTAGTTCTTTTGCAGGTGTATGCGTACTCGATCAACGTCTTATCAAGAGCCCGAGACTCTCGATAACTTAGACATGGCCGGTGTACACAACAACAATAACAATCCACCTCAAAACAACATGAATAATAACAACAATGAACCTCTACCGGACAATCGCCCTATGATCGAACTTTTGCAAGCACATGTAGAGGGCAACAACGATCCAATTGTCATACCCGCGATTGCAACCAACAACTTTGAGCTCAAATCCGGCTTTATTCAAATGGTCTCTGTTCAACCATTCTTGGGGCGTACCATTGATGATCCTCATGACCACATCAAAAGGTTCCTACAACTCACAAATACGGTCAAATTCAATGGTGTTCCACAAGAGGTAATCCGTTTACAACTTTTTCCTTTCTCCTTAGAGGGACAAGCCCGACATTGGCTTGCAAAGGAACCGCCACAAAGTATTCTTACGTGGACGGACTTAGAGACCAAATTCATAAACTACTTTTTCCCACCCTCTCGTACTACCGCTTTGCGGAATGAAATTATTAATTTTGAACAAAAGTACGATGAGTCTTTTAGTGAATCTTGGGACCGTTTTGAAGACCTTTTAAGAAAGTGCCCACAACATGGCTTTACCAAAGTGCACCAAATTAATACCTTTTATAATGGTTTAAGCATGAATGACCAAGATTCACTAAATAGTGCCTCGGGGGGGTAATATTTTGGTTTAGAATTCTAATGCCGCTTGGGATATTATTGAGAATAAGTCTAGAGTGCAAACCAAGAGTGTTCGGACCAATGCCGCTAGTGCAAGCACTAGTGACAACGACAAAAGACTTGACAAAATTACGTCGCTTCTTGAATCGCTTGCTACCCACACCGCTAACAACACCAAAAGCATCAACGCTCAAAACTCTCAAGTCAATGCTGTAAGCCAACCATGTGAAATATACGGGGGTCCTCACTCTTACACTACTTGTACTTCCACCCAAGACTACCCTTGTGAGAATGTTAACGCAGCATACGGTACCTATCCTCCGGCTTCTTATCAAGCACGTCCTCAAGGAGACCACAACTTGCTCAGCTATCGCTCAAACAACTTTCTTTCCCCGCCCGGTTTTCCTCCACCCAATCAAAACCAACAACAAAACCTTAACCGACCCAACCAAAACCAACCTCGAGCACCATACCAACCACCTCAAAGACAACCATATCCTCCTCAAAATCCTACTCAAGTTTACCAACCCGCTCCTTACCAACCACCTGCTTATCAAGCACCTCCTCCTACTCAACCCACCGTTTTCAACCACGAGGTCAAAACGTACATGCGGACGAATGATGTGTTGGTGAAGAATCTGCAGACCCAGATTATTAATTTGAAGGGCGACATGGTGAAACAAGGGAATGATCTTAAAGCCGATATGCGACACTCTTTGAGTAGACAAACGAATGACCTAAGGGACATGATGGCTGGTTTCTTCCAAGGTAATCAAACCTCTTCTTTGGGTACTCTTCTGAGTAACACCGTTGCTAATCCAATAGGGAAGATGAAAGCAATCACCACTCGCAGTGGAAAAGGTACCAAGGAACCCGAGCTTCCTATACCTCCACCGGTGATTGTGACAAAGGAAAACGTGTCACCTACTCATATTCCTCAACTTTCCACTTCCCCAATTCCTCCACCTCTTACTTCTACCCCTCCACCACCCAAGGATGTGAGTGATCCTACTATTCCAAAGCCTTCCTCTTCTTCCGATATACCTTATCCCTCAAGGTTGAGGAAAGAGAAGCTCAAAAGCAAGGACGATATTCAAGTTTCAAACTTTCTCAAAATGATTAAACAATTGAATTTCACATCTCCTTCGCTGAGGCTCTCGCTCACATGCCTAAATATGCAAAAATGTTCAAAGATCTTCTGAGTGACAAGGAAAAGCTTCTTGATATTGCTAATACCCAACTTAATGAGAATTCCTCCGCAGCGCTCTTAAGGAAATTGCCAACCAAACTTGGTGATCCGGGTCGCTTCTTAATCCCTTGCAACTTCCCGGGAGTAGAGAATTGCATGGCCCTAGCCGATCTAGGTGCTAGTATCAACTTAATGCGTCTAAGCGTTTGGAAGCAATTATCTCTCCCTGAGCTAGTCCCCACCAAAATGACTTTGGAATTAGCTAACCGTACGGTTGCTTATCCAGTGGGGATAGCCGAAGACGTTTTTGTAGGAGTCAACAAATTCACTTTTTTCGCCGATTTCATCGTCGTCGACTAGGAGATGGACCCTCGTGTTCCATTAATTGTTGGACGTCCATTCTTGAGGACCGGTCGCACTCTCATCGATGTAGAAACGGGTGAGCTTATCATGAGAGTTGGTGACGATCAAATTGTCTTCAACATGGGTAAGATTTCTCAACAGCCTTATTCATACAAGAGTGTTAATTGTATCGACGTTCTTGATGAGGCTTGTGAAGAACACTTTATAGACGCTTGTAAAAGTAGTCGTACCTCTCTTCCCAATATTGAGACCGTTGCCTCTATTGATTCATCACTAACTCTATTTGGAGAAAGTGATTTCCTTTGGAAAGATTTTGAAGCAACCATGCGAGATGTGAACTTAGAATATGACGATTCTCCCACCGATTGGGATGAAGACATTCGTGTCATTGAGAAACTTCTCAAAGAGGACCATATTTCTCCACCATCTCCCAAGGCTATTGCTATCGATGAACCGAATTTGAATACGCCTTCCATCGAAAATCCTCCGGATTTAGAGCTTAAGGAATTACCGTCCCATCTCGAGTATGTGTTCCTTGAAGATAAGAAGAAGTCGCCCGTCATCATCGCTAAGGACTTGAAAGAATAAGAAAAATCTCGCCTTATCGCCGTGCTTAAAAATCATAAGAAGGCAATTGCTTGGAAAATTTCCGATATCCGCGGAATTGATCCAAACTTTTGTACTCACAAAATTCTCATGGAAGATGACTTTAAACCCGCAATTCAAAGCCAAAGAAGGGTTAATCCTCGAATTCACGACGTCATCAAACAAGAGGTTATCAAACTTCTTGATGCCGACATGATTTACCCTATTTCGGATTCGCCTTGGGTAAGTCCCATCCATTGTGTTCCAAAGAAAGGCGGAATAACCGTTGTTCCCAATGAACACAACGAGTTGATTCCTACTCGTCTCGTTACTGGGTGGAGAGTTTGTATCGACTATCGCAAACTCAATGATGTCACGAGAAAAGATCATTTTCCTCTTCCTTTCATGGATCAAATGCTCGAGCGTCTAGCGAGTAATGACTATTACTGCTTTTTAGACGGTTTCTCCGGGTATTTTCAAATTCCCATCGATCCCAAAGACCAAGAGAAAACCACATTCACTTGTCCCTACGGAACATTTGCTTACAAACGCATGCCTTTCGGTTTATGCAATGCTCCTGGGACGTTCTAAAGGTGTATGATGGTTATCTTCCATGACATGGTTGAAGAAACTATGGAAGTCTTCATGGATGATTTCTCGGTTTATGGCGATTCTTTCTCTGCTTGCCTTGCCAATTTAGAACGTATGCTTAAGCGGTGTGAAGACACTCGCCTTGTTCTTAATTGGGAAAAATGCCATTTCATGGTAAAAGAGGGCATCGTGCTAGGACACGAAATCTCCAAAGCCGGTCTTGAAGTGGATCGTGCTAAAGTCGATGTTATTGCAAAATTGCCTCCACCTTCAACCGTGAAGGGTGTGAGAAGTTTCCTTGGTCATGCGGGCTTCTACCGTCGATTCATCAAAGATTTTTATAAAATCGCTCGCCCGATGATCCACCTCTTGGAAAAAGATACCCCTTTTATCTTTTCCAAAGAGTGTATTGAAGCCTTCAACCTTCTTAAGGATAAGCTCACTAAGGCACCGGTCTTTTGTTACCCCTAATTGGGAGCTTCCTTTTGAGTTGATGTGCGATGCTAGCGACTTTGCTATTGGAGCGGTTTTGGGCCAAAGAGTGAATAAACACTTCCAACCGATCCATTACGCTAGCAAGACAATGACAGGGGCTCAATTGCATTACACGACAACCGAAAAAGAACTTTTAGCTGTTGTCTATGCTTTTGAAAAGTTCCGCCCCTATCTTGTCCTTTCTACCACCATCGTGTATACCGATCATTCCGCGTTGAAGTACTTGTTAACTAAACAAGATTCTAAACCAAGACTTCTTCGCTGGGTTTTGCTACTTCAAGAATTTAAAATCGAAATTCGTGATAAGAAGGGAGCTGAAAACCTAGCCGCGAATCATCTCAGTAGACTTGAGGCTCCTTATCAAGGGGATCATCCGAACAAAGAGATCAATGACTCTTTTCCCTTTGAGACCTTAATGTCTATCAACTCGAATAATGATGAAGCCCTGTAGTTTGCGGACATTGCAAACTACTTGGCGGGTGGAATTCTCGTTGACGGGTTAACATCCCAACAAAAGAAAAAGTTCTTCAAAGATATTAAGACTTACTTTTGGGATGACCCGTATCTCTTCAAACAATGCGCTGATTTGATTATTCGCCGATGTGTTGATGGACCGGCAGCTTTAGACATTCTCGAAGCTTGCCACAAAGGACCCACCGATGGTCACTTTGGTCCCAACTTCACCGCTAAGAAAGTGTTTGACTCGGGATTTTATTGGCCCTCCATTTATCGTGACGCTCACGAAATGGTGAAAAATTGTGATGCTTGCCAAAGACAAGGCAAGATCACACATAAAGACGAGATGCCTCAAAATTTCATACAAGAATGTGAGATCTTTGATGTATGGGGCATCGACTTTATGGGGCCATTCCCTTCATCCAAAGGAAACAAATACATCCTTGTAGCCGTTGACTACGTTTCTAAATGGGTTGAAGCCAAAGCTTTACCCACTAACGACGCAAGGGTGGTTTGTAACTTTTTGAAGTCGCTATTCGCTAGATTCG
Organism: Glebionis coronaria; assembly: GCA_025667525.1. NCBI lineage: Eukaryota > Viridiplantae > Streptophyta > Magnoliopsida > Asterales > Asteraceae > Glebionis > Glebionis coronaria. The sequence continues at coordinate 181,358,587 of CM046874.1, forward strand.
GTGTGCCTCGTGCCATTATTAGTGATCGCGGGACTCATTTTTGCAATGATCAATTCGCAAGAGTCATGGCTAAGTATGGTGTCAATCATCGTCTTTCCACCGCATACCACCCACAAACTAATGGCCAGGCCGAAATCTCTAACCGAGGGTTAAAGCGAATTCTTGAACGAACCGTGGGAGAGCATCGTGCCTCATGGGCCGATAAACTTGATGATGCTCTATGGGCTTTTCGTACCACATACAAGACTCCGATTGGTTGTACACCATATCGTCTCGTGTACGGGAAAGCATGCCACCTCCCCATTGAGTTGGAGCACAAGGCTTACTGGGCCTTGAAGTGGGCTAATTTCGATATCAACAAAGCCGGTGACCTACGCAAAATCCAACTCAATGAGCTGAATGAACTCCGGAATGTGGCTTATGAAAATTCTTTGATCTATAAGGAAAAGACTAAGCTCATTCATGACTCTAAGATTAAAAACCGAGAGTTCCAAGTTGGAGACAAAGTTTTACTCTTTAACTCTCGGTTGAAAATCTTTTCGGGCAAGCTGAAATCTCGTTGGTCCGGCCCATTCACCATTGCCCAAATTTTTCCATATGGTACTCTCGAGCTCGCTCAACCTAATGGACCTAATTTTAAGGTGAATGGCCAACGAGTGAAGTTGTACTTTGGTGAGGACATCTCTCATGAGATGATTTCATCCCTCACCACGTTTCCCATGAACTAGTTTTGGCTCGAGTCAGGCTCGTGACTCGGTTATAAAAAACAAGCGCTCCTCGGGAGGCAACCCGAGTATCTATCCCTTTCTGTTTAACCTCCGAAGTGTAGGGGGACCTATATAGGTTGTTTGTGTTTGTGTGGTGATGTGATTACAGGGATGAATGCACTTTTGGAACCTTTGAAGAACCGTGCTCCCGTGTTATCCGAAATCCGGTTCTATCTCTCAACTATCGTGATTCAATTTTCTTCATTCTCACATTTGAAATTGATCACTTTAGTCGTCTCTTCCTTAGCTTGATTTAATCAACGTGCACAATGTCATAAGTGTAGGGGAGACTTTTCCCACATGCTTAAACATTGAGGACAATGTTTATCTTAAGTGTAGGGGAGACTTCTATCGAAGTTTTAAGTGGACTTTTCCGTTAAAATGCCTTCATTTAACCGGAAAATCATCTTTTTCAGCATTTTTCAAAATTTTAATTAACTTTGGCCATATAGTCGTGATTTTTAAATTTTTATCGTTGCTTTCATATGTATATATCCCACAATAAAGTCAAAAATGTTAATAAAGTGGTGTAACAAGTTTAGAAGTCTTTGACATATTAGGCCCGTTGCGATTATTTTGACTCAACCCGAATAGACTTGTCCAAGTTTATTCTAGAAAGTATCCTTAACCATGTAGACCTTAATTGGTTTATTAGGCTAAGCATCCACGAGTCTCATTACTTGAGATTTTAAATTATGGAGAACGAGAAATGATAGAGTCAATTATAAGTCGGTATTCTTGCACAAGCACACTTGGTATGATTATTTGCCTATTCTCCCATCACTTGCTAAAACCTTATCTGTAATAAGTAAGGTCGTACGATTTTATTGAATAACTTAGCTTTTAGCCCAAGATCGTTTAAAAGTTGCTCGGTAATGATAAGAGTTCATAGCCAAGGCATAACTTATGAAGCGGGGCGCGAAGATTGGCGAGTCCGAAAAGGCCCTAACAAGGCATGAGGATTCCATTTTATTGCTAAAGATCCAAGGTGATGTGAAAACCATTATTCCCAAAATCAATATGAAGGATCAAGACTCACGACGAAAAGAAATCAACTCCCATAAAGAACATGGAGAAGTCTATCCGAAAAGACCCTAACAAGGTATGAGGATAAATAGATCCAAGTCCGAAAAAGACTCAAGACGAAGTCTATTGTCCAAAAGATGCAAAAGATTTGAAGTCAATGGGCCTATTTGAAGATTTATCGAAGAAAAGGACCAAAGATGGAAGATTTACATATGTCGAAAGAACTCAAGTCTATTAAACGAAGAAATTAAAAGACGAGTCAAATTTATTCGTCGACAAATCCCGAATCAGAATCGAAAACGTCAACTTTACTGAAAAGACAAGAAGACGAAAAGAAAGGAGAAAGCCCACTCACCAACCAACTTGAAGACCTATAAATAGGACCTTCCTTCACACATTTTGAGCTAGCTTTTATTTTCCAGTTTTCTTTCTTTTCTTTGTTTCGTAGGTAACCAACACCATTAAGGTGTTGCTGATTTTTCGTTTTTGTTGAATCTTGTAAGTTTAATCTTTCCTTTAGTTTACTTAACCTTTATCAATCAATACAATCGTTCATTGTCATCTTGTTCATCTTCATCTTTTAGATTTAAAGTCTTAAGTTCTTGTTTGGTTGATTTTAATCTTTAAAAGTATGTGGGTTTTGTGTTTTTAGTGTTTTGATTGGATGTTTATGATTAGTAGATGAATAATAGTTATTGTGGTTAAATTTTTGGTTAAAAACTTGGTTGATTTTGGTGAAAATCGTGCTTTATTGTTTTCCCTGTTCTTCGCACCCTTCATCAGCCCAGATTCCGAATGAAGTCCATTTATTCCGGATGAAGGGTTTTGCCATAATATTCTGAACGAAGCATTTTATCAGTTATTCCGAATCAAGTGTTCATCCGGAATAATAAATATTCCGGATGAGTAGTAACATTCTGAATCAAGGTTTTTAAGAAAATATTCCGAGTCAGTTTTTTAATGTTCCGAATGAAGCTTCTTGTGTTAAATTATTCCGAGTCAGTGTAATTCATTCCGAATCAAGTGATTTCATTATTTATTCCGGATCAGTCTAAATATTCCGAATCAAGGTTTCCCTTAAATATTCCGAATCGGTTTTGTTCCGATTCAGTGTTATTCCGGATCAGTAATGTTCCGAATCAGTCTTTTTATATATTCCGAATGAAGGTTTCTCTTAAATGTTCCGAATGAAGGACAAATCTTCCGAATCATCATTTTATTCCGAATGAAAGGTTTTCAGTTAGAAGTTTCGGATGAACAAATGCTCCGAATGAAGCTTTTGTACAAATGTTCCGAATGAAGGTAAATGTTCCGAATGAAGCATAGGTTCCGAATGAAGGTTGCTGTTTAGTATATTCCGGATAAAGCCTTAACATTCCGAATCAGTGACTTTTTCTGAGTTTAGGTAGTTAACTGTTTTATTTTAATTCAAGTTTTATTCTTATTATTTGCTTTTAGTTTATCTTTATTTACTTTACGCATTTACCTTTTTAGTAGAATAGAAAACCAAACCCCTTTTTAGTAACCAAGAACAACTATTCCACTTTGAACCGTGATCGATTCGAGAAGATACCAAGAATTAAATTGAACCCCCTAAGCAAAACCCTAGTATCAAGATCCAATACCAAGATCGATCCAAGAACCCAAGAATCAATCTAAAACCCAAGGAAACCATAATTAAAAACCCTTTAGAAAATTATTTCGATATCAAATCCAACCTGACTTAGATACCATATAGAAGTTTATAAGCAAAGCAGTTCTAAACCAAGAACAACACAAAGACTTCATACAACCAACCTTCGCATTGATTTTATTACTGCATCAATCATCTACTTCAAATTTAGAGATTGATTTTGATCGCAATTGAAAACAAGTTACAACTACAAAGATTAACAACTGAACGGTTACAATTGAGAGATAAACACAAACAGAAAACCTAAAAAAACTAATTAACTATGTCCTGGTGAGGTGTATATATAGCTCGCATTAGAAAGATTCTAAGAATTGGCAGATACACCCATGAAGAATATAAAAGATACAAACATAGCAGAAAGTTTTAATTATAAAAAAAGTTACATGACTTACCCGTGGACTTCCAGCTACTTGCCACTTGACAAGAATTAGCTTATAGCTATATTTCAATATTAAACCCTAACACCCAAAACCCTAACTGTTAGAACATCCCATATCATATTGATGAGTTAATTGCATAAATGGTACATGTAGTCGTCCGGGTTTAATAGTTTCAGTCCTTTTACTTTTTTTTATCGGATCTTCTCCCCATGCTTTACTCGTTTAACGAGTTTGGTCCCTATTGCTAATTTTGTTGGTTTTTGTAACAAAATGGTCACATGACCCTGTCACGTGAGGGGTATTTTTTACTATTAGCTCTTTCCCTCAGTCTTGCTTTATTATAACACTCTTAAATCCCTTATCCCACATTATTGAGAATCAAAACACACCTTAGAAAACACACACAAGAACATGAACATGAATAGTGAGGTTTGATGTCGTAACTGTGGATCGCCATCCGTCATCGAACATCACGGACCGCTATCAACACAGGAAGAAGATTTTATTGTTGTGCAAAAAGAGTAAGCATTTGATTAAATTAGTAAAAAAAACCCTTAATTTTGATTTTGACCTAATTTTAATTTGATTGGATTTGGGAACAAATTGTGGGATAATCGATTGGTATGATAGACCTATGTGTTCAAGGTCTGTGCAAAATGATACCAGGTCTATTGAGGGTCAATGAATGAGCTATAGGCGGTTGCAGAACAAAAAAGTGTTGAAGCCAAAAGGATGAAGAAGATGTTGGTTATCAGTTGGTTGTTGTTTATTTTTTCAAATAGTAAATCTATGTTGTTTTTCACGGTTTCAAGTATTGCATGATCCTAGAAATTTTATCAAGTTGTATTTTAGGTTTGAATGGATGGAATTAACTTTCAGCTTGATTAATTTTTTATTGTGCTAAATTGATTACATTTGTGTTAGAGTACTCTTTGTGTTAAGTTTGAAACACACAAGTAGAAGCAAGCACAATATTAACTTTGAAACGTACAAGTAGCAGCAAGAACATGGTTAAAGTAACATCAAGTCTTACACATAAACTTAACATCAAGTCTTACATAGAAACATACCATTTTGAACAAGTCTAGAACAAATCATCATCCTTGAAACAAGTCTAGAAACAAAAGTAACATAAGTAAAAAAAATAGAACATACTGATTGAAACTTCATACACCATTAACCAGAAGACACCCTTCTTGCAGTTAACATTGAAAACTTGATTGGTAAACGAGTAAGATTTGCAGAATGAAATGTAGTGGCTGGTGGACCTTGTGATGCAGCTTGTGAAGATTGTTCTGCATTACTTGGGCATCTACTTTTGTTATGTCCAACTCTTTTACACTTGCTACATGTAATACTCTCGCATGCTCTACTCAATTTGTTTCCTTTAACCATACCTTCGGCCAACTCAATAGCACTCTTCTTCCTCTTTTTTGGTGGCCTACCAATCTGTGGCTTAATTTTTGGTGGGGTATTGAAAGTTGGTTTTTTTCCCAAAATTCAGGACCATCAACATGATAGATTTTAAACATGTACATTTTCTTCCAAGTAGATAGCCAATGCACACGATAAAGTAAGATTCAGGTGTCCTAGTTTCTTCACCATTATTAGCCATGTTCCAAATGGTAACAACTGCATGCTTGCAGGACATCCCAGTCAACTCCCATCTTCTACAACTACACACCCTAGTTCTCATATTTACTACACATTGATCACCTCCAACTGTTGGGGCAGCTTGGTACAAGTCACCTCCATTCCAGTCAAGCTACATGTAAAATAGATACTACCTAAAGAATTTCCCCAAAACTAGTAACTACTAACCTTATGGACATATAACATAAAGTAATACCTTTATATATGTTGATGCAAAAGTTGGTTGATCCTTGCTAGACCCGAATTAGGCTTAATTCGGGTTGGCTGGGCTCCGGCTCCTGCACCAAGTGAATCGTTTAGTTGGGATCTTGCACACTAAACAGCACGCGTTAGGCTTACCGTGGGAATGTTTCCCACGATTAGACTCCGGCGTGAGAGTAAGTAATCGATTTAGGGTTTATGTGAGTTTAGAGTAAGAATCGTAATACCTTTGTGGAACCCTTGAGGGTTCCTTTTATAGGCAGTGAAACCCTAATGGGCTTTCACTGATGCTTTGGCCCTAAGGAAGAGATAACCACCAGAATTAGAATGATTGTTATCTTCTAATTCTGGTAGTGAATATCCTCTTCCATTGGGATAAAGATATACCTAGACAGAATATTATTCTGTCTAACCTTATGTCGGCCGCACCGGGCCGTGGGCCGCACACATGTGCGGTTACTGTTCATCCAAGCCCATAAGCCTGAATGACATTATTCCACCCATCTGTGATGGGCCGGATACGGGTAGTACCCGTGGGCCGGGTTCGTGACCCGATTAGGGACTATACGTCATCATGTCCCCCCAGTCTAGTTGTTACAGTCGTAGGCGTAACCTCTAGACTATCAAGGTGCTCTCCGAACATACCAAGGAAAGACCTAGGAAATGAAACATTGAAATTTTTGTTGTTCTGGCCGCATGTGGCGACCCGTCGTAGGAATATTTTACGAATACTACCTCAGCCGCACGCAACGGCCGAGACAACTTAAATGTAACATTAAATACGGTCTTACGTAAGAGCCGCATAACCTGACACAAGAATAAAAAACATTAATGATAGTCAACTATCCAGTCGCATGCCTGCAAAAGTGCACCATTAATGCCCACCCTTGAGCCACGCAAAACTGCTAAGAAGTGACCTGTGGGTCCCCCTCTGATTTTGCAGAAATGTCAGAAATCCTATCCATTGGATAGGCGAGGTGGCTGACACGTGTCGAATATCCATGGTACCTCGGAAACCGAGGCAACCCTATATAAGAGCTGGCATGCGTGTTTGTTACACACACAACTCACCCCTTCTTCCGCCATTGTTAATCTCAAGCTTTTATCTCCAAAATTTTTGCCTTCTTTTCCACGGATTTTCGTCGCCGCAGGTTAGATCATCACGCCTTTAAAAACCTTTTTATAAAACATGGTAAAGGACAACCCCCTTATCACGGATGTCCTTAACGTGATGTTTGCGGAAAAATACCTCGACTTTCTGTCGAAGTATTATGTACCTGAAAGCGTACACCCCACCTATCCAGGTGATGGTGAAGCGATTACGGATGCACCGGCGGGGAAAGTAGGCATATATACACGCCTGTTTGACTCGGCCAACTACCGTATACCCTTGTCCAAGTTCTTGGTAGACCTGCTGTTATATTATGACTTTCATATAACCCAACTTCACTGCATAGGGGCGTGTAAAATCAACCAGTTTGAGATTACATGCCATACCTGTGGAGTAACCCCCACCGTGAACCTTTTTAGGGCTTTCTACTTTCCTCAGTTAGTGAATGGGTGGTTGTCGTTCAAGAAACGACCCGGAAATGCCCCTATGACATATAGGAAACCTCTAGACTCCCTTGAGAACTGGTACGACCATTACTTCTTTGTAGATGAGAAGGTGTTCCCCACCCCCTTCGTGCTTAAAACCAAAGCCCCAAAAGACTATCCGCCCAAATCCAAAGATTATAGCAGCAGGGACCTGAAAATACTAGATACCCATCGCACAGAATTCCATAGAGGGTTGCCGGAACATTTTCTGTGCTTAGTAGGGATAAGCCGCCGTTACTTTGTGAGGGATGACTTATACCCGTGCTTCTTATCGGAACAGGGAGAGGGTAGGTCCAATATATATGTTGTAGATTTTATTTGGCACACATGTGTAGAACTTTACTAACCCATATATTTGTAAAAAAAAATTTGCAGAGATGAACCTTCACGGACTAATCCGCCAGGGCGACCCCATGAAGGTGGCGGAAGGATTCCGGCCGTTGAAGCCGAATGAGCTCCCCTTGCTAGAAGCACTAGCCAACCGTACGATACCGCTCGAAGAGACATCCGAGCCTAGGTCGGACGAAGAAGAGCCCGTCATCGAGAAATACCCATTGGATTTCCACAATGAAGATGGCGAAGACCCATTGCTAGAGGGGGGCACCACCAATCAGGGAGAAGAGAATGACCCCAATGAAGACACCACTCAGGCTTCCGGGTCCGCCCCACTTACCTCTAGAAAGAGAAAGACAACCAGGCGGGTGGCGAAGAAAATGGGGGAGGAGGCCGGAGTCGCAAATGCTCCCCCCAAGAAGCTGAGGAAAGACCACCCATAGTACCAAGAAGGAAGTGGCACCACGACTGCCCAGGCCGACCCCACCCCGAACATGGAAGGGCCAGTTTTGCGAGTCGCCCCTGTGAGCGCCATAGCTCCCACCGGCCCAGACCCTGTCATTGGCACCTCGTAAGTACCCCCCGTGAGTATGATTCATATCTTTGTATGATGCATCGACTAATATTGTCATGTTAAATAACAGGGCTAATCCGGCAGCCATAGCGCAGGGGGAAAAAGTGGGGAGGAATCCATCCCCGCACCAACCAACAAGCCCCCATCACCTGCCGCCACACACGCCAAGGAGCCGCACCCCGAGGGGCCAGAAGAAAACCTGCGCTTAGCATGGAATCTATCAAGTTTGACACGGCTGGAGGCAGAATCCGAGTGTTCAGAATTTATCGAACACATCACCCCGCCCATCCTCGCCCAAGATCTAGATGAATTAGATCATGAGGCCCTTATCGAGTAGTTTGACGTATCGCCCGCACACCAGGTGACGGTGGGTGCCGCGTTAAGACGCCGTCTAATCCAGGCCCTCACTAATGTGAATCGTGCAGACAAGAGGATAGCCCGCCGTGAGGCGATGGTCGTGAAGAACGAGAAGACCATCGCATCATTGCAGGCGGCCTTACAGACAGCCGAGGCGACGGTGAAGGAGCAGGCGCATCACGCCGACGCCAGAGAGAAGCGTATTGCTGAGTTGGAAGCCCTCGTAACCGCATCAAGCGAGAAGGTAAACTTTTGAAATGTTGTACATACACTCGTACTTTTTGTATGCATGTAACCTAAGAAAAGTATATATCCTTGTAATAACTCCAAATTTCATATGTAGGTGTCTGCGGCTGAGGCTGCTACTAAGGCTGTGACCGTGCAATCCTTCAACATCGCCCAGGAGCGTGACGCGCTGAAGGAAGAATTGACGCGGACCCAAACCAACCTTGAAGAGCAGGTTGCCTCAGCTGATGAAGAGCTAAGCAAGATGGTTGTAAGTTGCGCTGAGAGGGTATGTCCCCCTACTAACCGCTACAGTCGGTCGTAGGTAGATTATCGGGCAAGGACTGCGACTTGTTGTAAGTAGGGCATTGGACGCTCCACACCTACTGCAGGCGTTTGCCGGGGTCGTATCCGATGGAATCGACCGTGGTAGGCATGAAGGCCTGGTCAAAGATGCGGAGATGATAGGGAAAAATGAAGATATCACACAGCATCCGTATCACAACCCTTCCGCAGCGGATAACATGACTGCGTCCATGAATGCCTTGGCAGAAATCCAACACCCTCTCCTAGATGAGCTTGAGACAATGAAGGATACTCCAAACGAGACGATAATGTCCCGGCTGAGTGCTGATCCCATTCCTTTGACATTGGCCGCTTACGATTCCGCATCCAAAACAATGAAAGGCGAGAAGCTGCTTGTAGAAGCACTGGATGCTATTGCAGTCAAATCCCGGGATGGGAAGGATGCTCGTGGGGAGGTCCTTCGTGCTCTAATTGAGGAAGGGAAGAAGGACCTAGGGGAATTCCTACCCCCCTTGTAACTTATCTGTTGTAAACACTTGTGATTTTATTCGTCCGTGTATGTACACGGCTAAGACATATTTGTAATAACTTGTCTTTTTATTTAGAAGTCCGTGATGACCACGGCCATTTTGTTTATTTTTACCTTTGAAACTTGTGTATTTCATTGTATTCCAATGCCGCATGATATGTCACGTCCTACACATGAAAAAGGAAAATACATACAAGTCTATAATTTACTAGACATGCGACGTGCGTCTTTACTATGCAGAGTACTGTGTGAGTACGGCATACAAAACTTATCACAACGTCTTGTGAGTAAGGTGTCTAGTAAGGATACATGATCCGTGCAGCTGGGGTTGCATCCCTCTTACGCGGAAAGTTGAATTAGTAGGTTCACTTAATCCTCTTACCCCGCCTGGAGGCGTATAGTACATGTACAGTAATTTGAAAGAATGCATATGAATGAAACATGGCATATTATAATACAAGTAAAAAATTCATACGACTAACAAAAAATCTAAAAAATGATTTGCACGAAACAGGCCGTGGAGCTAGCTAGGCACCACGGCATTTTTATTAGAACATTTACACTTTTGTTTGAACAATGATGACAGGTCCTAAAAAACAAGATAGGAAACTAAACAAACATAAGAAAAACAAAGCAGATAAACCGCATGGTTCTTTATTAAGACCGCATATAGCAAAGTACCCATGCGGAAGCCGTAGCTTTCAAAGATAGCACCTTTTGAGATTGGAGATGTTCCATGTGCGCTCTAGGTCGCGGCCATCATGTCACGTAACTTGTACGCGCCTCGTCCCAAGGCTTCAGTGACTTCATACGGTCCTTCCCATTTAGGGCCCAGCTTTCCTGTATTCTCCGCTCGACTTGCTTTGTTAGCACGATAGACGTAGTCTCCTGGTCGAAAAGAAACACCCTTGACCTTGGCGTCATAATAAGCCTTCATCTTAGCCTTGGACTTAGCCTCATTGATGGCTGCTATTTCCCTCTTTTCTTCCAACAGATCCAGGTTGATTCGCAGCTGTTCATCGTTTGTGACGACATTAACCTCCGCCGTGCGGATGGTAGGCATCCCTATTTCTGCTGGTATAACAGCTTCAGTGCCGTAAGCCAATGCAAATGGAGTATCTCCGTTGGCTGTTTTGATCATAGTTCTATGCGCCCATAGTACATGTGATAACTCATCGACCCATTTGCCACTTCGTTCATCTAGACGCGCCTTAATGCCATTCCCCAAGCTTCTATTTGCCCGTTCGACAAGGCCATTTGTCTGCGGGTGCTTGACAGATGCGAAGCGCCGCTTGATGTTCAATGATGCGCACCAATCTTTGAATGGGTTGTCCGTGAACTGCTTGCCGTTGTCCGAGATGATTTCTCCTGGTAGACCAAAACGGCACACAATGTGTTCCCAAACAAACTTCTTAACCTGCTTGCATGTGATAGACTTGACTGCCTTGGCCTCTATCCATCGTATGAAGTAGTCCATCGCAACAATCAAGAATTTAACTCCCCCCGCAGCTACAGGAAATGGTCCTGCAATATCGATTCCCCACTTATAGAATGGCCATGGGGACGTGATAGGTGTAAGTTCCTGCTGCGGGTGCCACGGCACTGGCCTATGCACCTGACAATCACTGCACTTGCGAATCATGTCGCGCGCGTCTCTGTGCATGGTAGGCCAATAGTATCCTGTCCGTAAGGCTCTAGCTACCACGGACCGTGGACCTGCATGCATGCCGCATAATCCTTCATGTATGTCACTGATTACGTATGTGGCTTGCCGTGGTCCCACACACCGCAGCCATGGCTGCAAGAAGGAGCGCTTGTAAAGGATGCCTTCTCGAAGTTCGAAATGCTGCGACTTCCTTCTGATGCGCCGTGCTGCTTTTTCCTCGTCTGGAAGGGCTTCACTAGTCAGATAGTTGATAATCGGGGTCATCCATGTAGGTCCATCCTCCTCAACTATAGCAGCAACCTCCCCTTCCGTTATAGATTTTTCATTGAGTATTTCCACCAGGACTTGTTTGGATAAGTGAGCGAAGCTTGTGGATGCGATCTTGCTGAGGGAATCCGCCTTTTTGTTCTCGCCCCTTGGGACCTGCTTGATGGAAAACTTACTGAAAGTCGCGATTAGCGACTTGACCTTTTCCAAGTACCTGACCATGTTGTCTTCTTTAGCCACATATCCACCTAGAATATGGTTCGAGACAAGCCGTGAGTCTACGTAGGCCTCAAGGTTGCGGACTCCCATTCTAGCGGCGATTTTCAAACCCGCAATTAATGCTTCATATTCAGCTTCGTTGTTGGTGGCCGTGAACTCAAAACGGAGAGCGTACGTGAACTCCATTCCTTCTGGATTTGTGAGGATGAGACCTGCTCCGGACCCATCCGTACACGAAGATCCGTCAGTGAATAACACCCATGGTTCTGTTGGGATCTCGTCTTGTTTAACGATTGGTCCTTCCTCATCCGGCTTCTCGATCAGGAAATCTGCCAAGATCTGGCCTTTAACAGCCGTCCTTGGCCTGTAAGATATATTGTGCTCCCCCAATAGGATGCTCCATTTTTGTAGCCTCCATGCTACGTCCGGTCTAGAAATAACCTGCTTAATTGGCTGATACGTAATGACCACGATTGGGTGTGCCTGAAAGTATCGGCGCAGCCGCTTCGTAGCAAACACTAGTGCTAGCACCAGTTTTCCATAGAAGAGTAATTCAGCTCCGGCCCTTGTAGTGTTCTACTTATAAAGTAGACCGGAGTTTGCACTGTTTCTCTATCTGTCATAAGTACCGCGCTTATTGCGCCCTGAGTGGCTGAGAGATACATAATGAGCTCTTCCTTTGGCCGGGGAGCCACTAGCATAGGGAGGGACGCAAGATGCTGCTTTAGTTGGCCGAAGGCCTCCTCGGCTTCCTTCGTCCATCGGAAGTCTCCCTTTCTAATACACTTCTTGAGCGTCTTAAATAGGGGTAATGACTTCTCTGCGGATTTAGATAGGAACCTATTCAGCCCGGCTAGCTTCCCGTTTAAGGATTGCACCTCCTTCCGTGTCTGAGGGGACGACAGTTGTATCACTGCGTCCGTCTTCTCTGGGCAAGGTTTGATGCCGTTTGGATCAATCAAGTATCCAAGGAACATTCCCTCGGTTGCCCCAAATGTACATTTTTTTGGATTTAACTTCATGTTAATCCTTCTCAGCGTGTCGAATGTCTCTTGGACATCCCGGAGAAGTGCCTCCTCCGTGTGACTTTTTATCACCAAGTCATCAACATAGACTTCCAAGTTGCGTCCTATCTGTGATTCAAAAGCTTTGTCTACCAACCGCTGATATGTAGCACCGGCGTTCTTTAGTCCAAACGGCATTTTCGTATAGCAATATACGCCCTGGCTCGTATGGAACGCCGTTTTTTCCGCATCCTCCTCCGCCATCTGGATTTGGTGATACCCTTTATATGCGTCCAAAAAGCATTTAAAAGGATACCCACATAGGGACTCCACCTTCCAGTCGATTTCCGGTAACGGGTAACAGTCCTGTGGGCAGGCCTTGTTTAGATCCGTAAAATCCACACACATGCGCCAACTTCCGTCATGTTTCTTGACCATGACCGGATTGGACAACCACTCGTGGTAGTATACCTCGCGCATGATGCCTGCATCCACTAGTTTTCGTACTTCATCCAATATCACTTGGTTGCGCTCAAGCGCCTGGCCGCGCTTCTTTTGCTTGATGGGTTGGTACCCTTGGCGGATCTGGAGCTTATGCTCTGCTATCGCACGTGGCACGCCTGTCATATGCTTTGGCTCCCATGCGAATATATCTAGGTTTGCACTCAAAAGAGAGCACATGGCCCTTTTGCCGCTATCCGAGAGCGCCCCTCCTATGGATACCTCCTGTTCCGGATAGTCAGGGTGAATGGCTACCTTCCAATTGGGAGGTGGTGATCCATCCTTGGGTGGGACAGGTGGAGCCAGTGTTGTCACGGTGTGACACTCAGATGTTGGTACGACTGTGCTGTAAGTGGTAACGATTCCCCCCTCAACGGGGAATTTGATCATTCCGTGTGCCGTGGAGGGTACTGCCCGTATAGCCAAAATGCCTGGTCTGCCTATGATCCTATTATACGGAGAGTGTGAGCGTATCACCATGAAGTTCATCCACGCCGTAGTGGAATGTTCCTCATTCCCAATGGATACAAGCAAACGTAATTGCCCTATCGGCCAGATAGTGTCTCCACTAAAGCCAGTAAGCGGCGACGTGGCCTGTACTAATTGGCTTCTTATTTCTGGGCATAACTGCACGAAACAATGTTCATACAGTACCTCTGCTGACGATCCTCCATCCACATACATGCGACGAACATTATGTGTTCCAATGCTTATCTCAATAGTGAGAGGCGCATCAATCACATCGCTTGCTGTGATGAGAGGGAATGAGATTTCCCTGCCGCGTGAAAATTTTTGGCCAACTTTCTGCCTCGTGCGGTGCTGTCTGGATTGGATCATGTATATAGTCGAAGGTTTGTCCTTTTGGGGATCCTTCTTATCATACTTCTTGTTGTTGTCTTTTCCATCCTTCCAATCCTTAACTAGGTGCTTGAGTTTACCTGATTTGATCAGTGACTCGATATGCTTCTTGAGCTGGATACATTCCTCCGTACCGTGGCCTTTGTCATTATGGAACTCACAGAAGCGACTTCCTTGCCGACGTTCCGGCGGAGTGGTCATTGGGGGAGGCCTTGGGAAGTTCGCCCCTTCCGTCAGCAAGATCTCCCGGTAGGACATCTTTAGGGGGGTGAACTTATCGTCCTGCTGTCCTCCTTTGCTTTGGCTCTTATAGTCTGAGCCTTTGTTATTGTTCTGATTGCCTTGACCGCCCGACTGCCTCCGGGACTGATCATTTGACCGGTACCCATTTCCTCGGGATGGGTAGGCCGCGGCAACAGCTGTTTCTCTTTCTATGAAATTTCTGACCCTTTCCATGAGGTCATCATATCTCTCTGGACGCTTGTCACTGAAGCGCCTGATCAGTTCTCTGTCTGTTATGGCGTGCATGTAGTCAGAGATTTTCAGGAGCTCCGGCATGGTTCTTGTGCGTGTGCACTCATCATTGAAGCGTTCAGTGAAGGCTTCTGTGGACTCCCCCGGCCGTTGCTTGACAGTTGCCAACGAGACCGGATCCCTATTATACTTCTTTCTTTGAGTATAATTGTTCTCAAACGCATTGCGTAGTTCCGTGAAACTATCAATGCTCCGTGGAGGGAGTGCCTCAAACCAGTCACGGGCATTTCCGATCAAGGTCGAATTGAACATTTGGCACCATATAGGCATGGGCCATCGCTCAATTTTAGCCTGCGTATCAAATATTTTAAGGTGATCTACCGGATCACCGGACCCATCATAAGTCTTGATACACGTCGGCATGCGACGTTTGGTGTCCTCAGAATAGTTCCGTATGCGGAGGGTGAACGGGTCTTCCCTGGGATCCGCCCATGGCCGAGTGAGCCTAGGGTCATCCCATGGTTCACACCATGGACGCGAAAGATCCTCCGCTTCCGTATCTCGATAGTAAGGGCCACCATAATACTCATCATTGTTTGGTGGTGGTGGAGGGGTGCGCCTAGGCCGGCGACGCTTGGGCGGATGGTCATCTGAGTCCTCTCCGGACGGGTCCGGGGACGGCGGTGGTGCCCCATCCTTTGAATAGGGACCACTTTTTTGGGATGAACTAGGAGCCTTTTTCCCAGTTTTCATCCTGTCCCACACACTCGGGCGACGTGTGGTTCTGGCCAGCTCTCGATCTGGTCGCTCGGGTGAGCCATCCGACCTTTCTCCTTCTCGAGACTGCATTAATTCCTGCATGAGGTGATCTCCTATGCGCTCAAACACATTCCGGGGTTGAGGGGTTTCCTCAAAGGTGCCCTGCTCCGGAGGCCGAGCTCTCCTTTTCCTCTGATTTTAGGAGGAGGTGATTGGTCTGGTGTCACCAAAGTTGAGTCTGGATTGGAGGTTCCTCCCCAGATTCAACCTTGATACGATCCCCGGGACGATCCTCTCGAAGTTCTGCGTGATAACTCGAGTAAGATCTTCCTCGCTGAGTGGTAGGACTTCCACTTCTTCCTCCGTCGAGGGTCTGTGCGGTTCCTTGTTAGGAGGGTTTGGCGCACTCCTTGGATCAGGATTGTCCAGGGTTGAAGTAGGTGGGGGTGTCATGGAGATCGTGCTCGTCACCCCCAAGGGCTGAAAACCGCCACGGTTACCAGGCCCGCCTGCGAGGCGGCTAGGTGATTGATTGGGGATGAGAATCCCTTCCCCTTGGGACTTCCTGTTCCCGGGATTCGCGTTCTTGGGGTTAGCTTGCGGATGCCCCTTCGTCATTGGAAATTCGAGATGAGGTTTTGTTCTAGCTTAGTGTTATGGGTCCCACGGATGGCGCCAACTTGTTGATGCAAAAGTTGGTTGATCCTTGCTAGACCCGAATTAGGCTTAATTCGGGTTGGCTGGGCTCCGGCTCCTGCACCAAGTGAATCGTTTGGTTGGGATCCTGCACACTAAACAGCACGCGTTAGGCTTACCGTGGGAATGTTTCCCACGATTAGACTCCGGCGTGAGAGTAAGTAATCGATTTAGGGTTTATGTGAGTTTAGAGTATGAATCGTAATACCTTTGTGGAACCCTTGAGGGTTCCTTTTATAGGCAGTGAAACGCTAATGGGCTTTCACTGATGCTTTGGCCCCAAGGAAGAGATAACCACCAGAATTAGAATGATTGTTATCTTCTAATTCTGGTAGTGAATATCCTCTTCCATTGGGATAAAGATATACTTAGACAGAATATTATTCTGTCTAACCTTATGTCGGCCGCACCGGGCCGTGGGCCGCACACATGTGCGGTTACTGTTCATCCAAGCCCATAAGCCTGAATGACATTATTCCACCCATCTGTGATGGGCCGGATACGGGTAGTACCCGTGGGCCGGGTTCGTGACCCGATTGGGGACTATACGTCATCAATATGTGATGTGGCCTTGACAATTTTAGAGAATATTATAGCAGCATTTGGGGTAAGGGGACCATTAGTCTTGGAAATAACCTTTTGGACAATCACAATTACTTTCATGAACTATTCTCTTTTGTACTCCAAATATTTGATGATAGGCTTGTCCCTCCCATCAACAAGTTGTTTGTTACACACTTCACACATGTTGTTGAGCAAAACGTCAGAACGTGGCCCTCCTGCAGTTTCATATACACATAAGTTAAATGCATATTAAGTTCAAATGTTCATACAACAAGGAGATGAGAATAAAAGTTTACAAGTATACCTGAAAAATGTGACATAGACCAGTGATAGGGAGGTATCTTTTTTGTTAGTGCAAACATTACGATATTTAATCAATATAATCTCTTTTTGTTTTGGTGATGAAAAACGTATAACTCGCAATACATTATGTAAAAAGTGTAAGGTAGTGGTAATCATATGTATACTTATCTCAACACCTCCAAGCTCGCATTCTTCATGAATCACTCAAGGTATGAATAAACAATTCGTTAACCTTGCTAAGTGATCAAGGATTAATTATTTTCTTAAAACTCACATTTAATTAAAGTGACAAAGTATTTTTGAAATAACTTTATTTTTAAGAAAATATTATATTAAAAAAAATGAAAATTTGAATTTAGGATATTCTAAATGGATAAAAGATATTCCCTTTGGGTAAATTCTGCACCAGATGGACTTTCCTCAGTAAAGGACAAAAAGGAGCGGATTCTAGAGCCATAGATTCCTTATAGGTACCCGCGGTTCCTTATTGATAAGGAACCATAGGGGTATTCAAGGAACCGCGGGCAGATATAGCCGTTGCTCCCTTATCATATAAATAGTGGATCATTTCCAGTTTTTCATTAACCCTTTTTGCACATTCTCTCTCACTATTAACACTTCTTAATCCTTGATTATTTGTTTGATTAATCATGTTTAAGATGTTATTCTTTTCTCAATCCTCTCATCATCTAAAGTGCAAAGAGAAGAACACTTTCATCACTAATAAGTGTTAGGGTCATAACATGACGAGATATCTCCTTCTAAAGATCAAGTCATGTTTATAGTTTTACTACAATGTAAATCATGAAGATCCAAGTGGTGTCTATACTTGGACTTGATGTATGTGTAGTAGATCCAAGTGGTGGGTACACTTGGATATGTTGTAAGGGTAGTAGATCCAAGTGATGGGTATCCTTGGATAAGGTGTTAGGAGTGTAGATCCAAGTTATGTATATACTTGGATATAGTGTTAGGGTCCTAGATCTAAGTGGTGTGTATACTTGGATCTAGATTAGATGGTTTATGTGTTTTGGCCATAAAATAAAAGGTTTGTTATGTTGGGCCATAAAACATAATTAGTGGTGTGATGGGTGTAGATTGGTTCTACCTAAGATTAGAACTCGACATCTAGCCTTGTGTCGATAAATAGGAAGTAGGAAACATGTGTACATTAGTCCTACCTAAGATTAGGACTCAACATCTAGCTTAGTGTCGGCAAATGATGTAAGCGACGTGTATGGCTTTCTCCACCTTGAAAGGAGCTTGTTGACTAGTGAAGTAATTCTAGAGTTGGGTACTTAAGGTGTGACAACCGTGGTTTTGGGTTGGTCACTTGGTCTTACTTTTAGGTTATTTTATGTGTGCTTACTTGAATTGTGTGTTTACGTGTTTATTTTGTGTGAACGAGGTTGGTGTGGTTATCGTTTATGAGTATAGAGTACTCATAAGTAAATCGAGGAACGGTTATTTCATGTTCATGAGCTCACAAGTGGTGACTATGAAATGAAAATGGTGATATTGTGGTGTTTACGTATACGTATAAGTATTATAGTAATAGTATTTTTTTAGGCTTTACGGTTTAGCCTTTAGAGGTCTCGGGTGAGGTAATTATCCATATGAATATTTTTCGGGATGGTTTTAAGTCATTTAGGACTTAGTTATAAAGTTTATTTCAAAATTTGAGATTTTTTTAAAAGTGTATATTTTACGTCTTTTACGGTAAAACGCGTAAATTTGACTAGTTTTACGGTTTTGAGGTTTTGGGAGCTTTAGGAGCTGAAATAAATTAAGGTAAATTAAGGTAATATTAATAATACATATATTAATAATAAAAAGAAATAAAAAACGAATTTTGATGGGTATAGGTCGGTTATGTGAAAAAAAAGAAAAGAAAAGGGGAAAAAAGGGAAAAAGGGAACCGGGCTTTTGTATATGGGTCAAGGACATGTTAGGAAAGTATATAAAGTATTTTTATTAATCAAAACACTCATAAAATCCCTGGAGATCAAGGTTTGGTCGGCATAAATGGTGGTTTTAGGGTTCTTCATTAATTTTTCTTCTTTCAAAAATTCTAAGGTAAAATCTTTAATACTCTTTTTAATTAAATTGTTTTTATGTTTTCTTTAATAATCTTATGATGGATTTAGGTTAGGGTTTAATATAAAAACAGTAAATTAATGTTGTAATAATCATAATATAATGATTACATGGTTTAGGGCTTGTAATTAGAGGGATTAGGGTTAATTAATGATGTTGATTTTGTTAAACCCGTTTTTATAAACTGGGCAGAATTTTGAGTCAATTGTTTTGATCATATCAGGAGTTTTACAAACTCTTATTTTGCGATCCACATACCCCTGAAAAGGTATTTGAAGTGGATTTCCAATGCAAGAAACTAGAACTAAATTGGAGGTCGGGAAGGGGGTCAAAAACAGGTTACAACAGTCAGAGGTCAAAACAGTTTTGAATTCAGCCTGTTTTCTTTTTAAGTTTTGGGTTGTTTGGGGTACTTAGGGTTGCATTAGGATCTTCTCACGAATGTGAGAGATGTTTTATATATTGTAATAAGGATCTGCACTTGGGCTAAGTTTGTGGTTTAGGGTAAGACCCCTTAATGGTAACAAACTTTTAGTACGTTTAAAATCAGGAAATCTGGAATGACAAAAGTAGATATATGTATATCGGGGCCTTAACAGTAACTTTAAGGTTAGGGCAAGTGGGAGGTGTTAGCCAACATATGTAAGGGTATGAATATTCCTTTTACAGAAACCATGGGTATGTTTAAGTGGACATTTGACTTAAAGTTTTGAGACCTAAAAACTGGGACTGTTTTGTGTAAAATATGAACGGGATAGTTATTAAACTTAACCAAGTTAAGGACTTGTTAAGGAAGGGTAATGGGGTGTTTAGAGTTATAAATGGGGTATTTATATGAGAGGAGGTTAGATGTCCATCATAGGTTGATGAACCATTTTAGAGGTTGGTTCATGTATTGATTTATGTGTTTTTGGTTTGTTAGCTTGTTGCTAGAGCAAGGACTTTGGAGAAGCAATCAGGTGAGTTCATAGTCCCATTTTACTACGTTTTTAAATGTTTTTTTTCCAGTATGGGATGGAGATGACACTTGAAATGTTCTTTAACATGATTTAGTACTATGTTATAAAATGTGTGGACATAAATGTGTTATTGTGTGACTTGCGTGCTTATGTGTTCTCATATGTGCTTTGGTACGTGTTCTGCTATGTGAATCTTGTTTGGATTGTGATTGGCTTTGGTACATAGATGTATGGGCGTCTATGGGACCAGTTGTGATGTGTGTGGAGCGTGGGGCACGATCCGTCCTGATTACTTGTGCATCGTCTCTTCGGAGGCAAGATATCTCGACGGGGATATAGTTCATCTTCCACAGGTGGTGTAGCAAAGATCCGGATAGTGTGGTGTGTGTTCTTGTGCGTGTGACGGGATACTTCTTGATTGTTATAATGTGCTTTGTGAATTGTAGATGTGATTGGTACTTGGCTTGAGTTTTGTTGTGGATGCATGTAGCATGATTATCACATTATGGTCCATTACTATAAATTGTTTTTCTTCAACTTATTTACAGCGGATGTCGAGGTTTCTTATGATGTTCTAGATAACTTAAACCTATGTTCTCACCAACTTTATGTTGACAGATTTTAGTGTCATTTTCAGGTGAGGTAGTTGTGCAAGATGATGTTAGAAGTGGCTAGAGTATAGAGGCTGCTAGGATTGCATTCGGAGGAATCCCTTTCCTCTTAGATTTTATTTTGTGTTTGATTAAGTGAACGTTGTGGTACCTATATGTTTGATGTTTGTTTATTTGTATGTCTTTGGTAAGAGGTAGGCCTGTTACCTACTTACCTAGACGCCTGCATTGTTGAGATATTGTCACAACATTTGTGTCGCCATCTATGATATTTCAATTTCATTTAGTTCTCTCTATAGACACGCTGTTGTTGTGATGATATCCATACGTCACGCCCCATATTCCACCATGGTGGGGTGTGACAGAATGGTATCAGAGACAATGGTTATAGAGAATTAGGTTGCCTAGTCGTGTAGCCTAGTCTATAGCTTAAGGGTCCCATCATATAGGCGTCATAGGAGTATGTGTGCATTTTATAGTAATTGATGTGTTAGAATATTATTTTTGCAGTATTTGTTAGGTTATGAACTACTATGGTTCATACTTAACTACATGTTATTTTCTTTACGAGTTTTGATTAGTGCGGGTGGAACCATGGTCGTATACGCTAGTCATTGTTGGATTTCGCTTAATTATGTTTTCATGTTCTTTATACATTTTGAATTTTGTCTACGCTGGTTCAGCTGGACTACGAGTTTATGTGTTACGTGCATTGGCTATGTTATTTTAATACATGGGGTTTTGGATCTTATCTTGCGTGGTTATGTGCTTGTGAGTTGATGGATTATGTGTTATGTGTAGTATTAATTTCTTATAAGTGTCATCATAGGAGGGAGTACGTTGGTGAAAGGGAACATGTATAATTATGGAGGCCTACATAATTATATATGTGCCACAACACCACTGGACTTTCAAGTATGATTGCATGAAAGAGAGTTAATACATGCTTGTATAGTATATGTTGGATGGATTTGAGTGTATGTATGCATATGCCTATATATGTATAATTCCCTTCTACTTATCGGTTGTATTCTTGGGATGGTTGCTAGCTCATTTCTCTTTGAGATGTTCAACTTCTGTAGTAGCGCATTGCTCGGGTCCTCATTTCACATGTTTGTTTGTACGGTACTTTTGGCGTGAAGGATTTTGAGATGGTGGAGATTTCTTTTTGGGGTAACGATGCCTTTTGTTTCGAGTTATACATGGTAAAAAAAATAGAACTTGCAAATTGAAAATAAAATAGTTGTTGGTAGTCGATGAAATAAGGAAGTGTCGGGATCATGTTTCAAATAAGGTGGAATATAAATTCTTTAACATATAAGCATGACTCGATTATTTTAAAATATTTTGGTTTTGATCACCTAAAGTTATTGTTCTTTAGTTAGAATTCTTGTTCTTATTAACTTAAATATGTTAAATCATGTATTAATGTGAGAGTTTAAATTTTCTAGAATTAAAATAAATTAGACCTTGAATTTTGTAATTAATAACGGGTTTTTTTTAGGGTTTAAAAATCGTTTTTTTTTATTTGGTATAAATCGGAGTAGGCAGAAACTGTCGCTAAACTGTCAAAATATGTCGCTAACTGTCAGAAACTGTCGCTAATGCCTAGGCAGATTCTGAGAAAAATCGTTTTGGTCATAACTTATTCGTTTTTAAAGGTTTTTGGGTGATTCAAAAGCCTAAAATTATGTACTCGGAACATACTTTTCAAATATTCAGAAAGTTTCGTAATTTGAAGTCAGTAGCTTGGTCGAATTAATTGTACAAGTGTTGAGTTCAAGGTTAATTTTTGGACAATATGGTTTAAACTCGTGTTTTGGGTATTTTGCGGTAATGAACACTTGGAGGGTTAACATAGAGATGAGTTGGGAAGGAATTTGAGAGTTATTTAGACCTTATTATACGTGATTATATTTTGATGAGTTTTGATTTATGGTACTTATGAGTAAGACTGAAATCGGGGTGACAGTGTTAAACCCGTTGAGTTATGTGACGGCTCCTAACTTGGTTTCAAGACAGTTCTTGTCTGATGAGTTGCGAGATTTAGTTAGGTTGGTTACATAACTTTATGGTTTTGATAAGTTTCCTCGCGGACGGTTAAGGCTCATGTGTTGTTGGTTGAGATTATTTTCGTGTAAACTGAGTTCACGTTTGAACGTGAAGGTTTTATCAGGGATATGCATCCTCGTTTGTTTGCTGAGAATAAGTTTGAGTTTGGGAGTGAATCTCGGGACGAGATTTCTATTAGGAGGGAGTGATGTGACAACCGTGGTTTTGGGTTGGTCACTTGGTCTTACTTTTAGGTTATTTTATGTGTGCTTACTTGAATTGTGTGTTTACGTGTTTATTTTGTGTGAACGAGGTTGGTGTGGTTATCGTTTATGAGTATAGAGTACTCATAAGTAAATCGAGGAACGGTTATTTCATGTTCATGAGCTCACAAGTGGTGACTATGAAATGAAAATGGTGATATTGTGGTGTTTACGTATACGTATAAGTATTATAGTAATAGTATTTTTTTAGGCTTTACGGTTTAGCCTTTAGAGGTCTCGGGTGAGGTAATTATCCATATGAATATTTTTCGGGATGGTTTTAAGTCATTTAGGACTTAGTTATAAAGTTTATTTCAAAATTTGAGATTTTTTTTAAAAGTGTATATTTTACGTCTTTTACGGTAAAACGCGTAAATTTGACTAGTTTTACGGTTTTGAGGTTTTGGGAGCTTTAGGAGCTGAAATAAATTAAGGTAAATTAAGGTAATATTAATAATACATATATTAATAATAAAAAGAAATAAAAAACGAATTTTGATGGGTATAGGTCGGTTATGTGAAAAAAAAAAGGGGAAAAAGGGAAAAAGGGAACCGGGCTTTTGTATATGGGCCAAGGACATGTTAGGAAAGTATATAAAGTATTTTTATTAATCAAAACACTCATAAAATCCCTGGAGATCAAGGTTTGGTCGGCATAAATGGTGGTTTTAGGGTTCTTCATTAATTTTTCTTCTTTCAAAAATTCCAAGGTAAAATCTTTAATACTCTTTTTAATTAAATTGTTTTTATGTTTTCTTTAATAATCTTATGATGGATTTAGGTTAGGGTTTAATATAAAAACAGTAAATTAATGTTGTAATAATCATAATATAATGATTACATGGTTTAGGGCTTGTAATTAGAGGGATTAGGGTTAATTAATGATGTTGATTTTGTTAAACCCGTTTTTATAAACTGGGCAGAATTTTGAGTCAATTGTTTTGATCATATCAGGCGTTCTACAAACTCTTATTTTGCGATCCACATACCCCTGAAAAGGTATTTGAAGTGGATTTCCAATGCAAGAAACTAGAACTAAATTGGAGGTCGGGAAGGGGGTCAAAAACAGGTTACAACAGTCGGAGGTCAAAACAGTTTTGAATTCAGCCTGTTTTCTTTTTAAGTTTTGGGTTGTTTGGGGTACTTAGGGTTGCATTAGGATCTTCTCACGAATGTGAGAGATGTTTTATATATTGTAATAAGGATCTGCACTTGGGCTAAGGTTGTGGTTTAGGGTAAGACCCCTTAATGGTAACAAACCTTTAGTACGTTTAAAATCAGGAAATCTGGAATGACAAAAGTAGATATATGTATATCGGGGCCTTAAAAGTAGCTTTATGGTTAGGGCAAGTGGGAGGTGTTAGCCAACATATGTAAGGGTATGAATATTCCTTTTACAGAAACCATGGGTATGTTTAAGTGGACATTTGACTTAAAGTTTTGAGACCTAAAAACTGGGACTGTTTTGTGTAAAATATGAACGGGATAGTTATTAAACTTAACCAAGTTAAGGACTTGTTAAGGAAGGGTAATGGGGTGTTTAGAGTTATAAATGGGGTATTTATATGAGAGGAGGTTAGATGTCCATCATAGGTTGATGAACCATTTTAGAGGTTGGTTCATGTATTGATTTATGTGTTTTTGGTTTGTTAGCTTGTTGCTAGAGCAAGGACTTTGGAGAAGCAATCAGGTGAGTTCATAGTCCCATTTTACTACGTTTTTAAATGTTTTTTTTCCAGTATGGGATGGAGATGACACTTGAAATGTTCTTTAACATGATTTAGTACTATGTTATAAAATGTGTGGACATAAATGTGTTATTGTGTGACTTGCGTGCTTATGTGTTCTCATATGTGCTTTGGTACGTGTTCTGCTATGTGAATCTTGTTTGGATTGTGATTGGCTTTGGTACATAGATGTATGGGCGTCTATGGGACCAGTTGTGATGTGTGTGGAGCGTGGGGCACGATCCGTCCTGAGTACTTGTGCATCGTCTCTTCGGAGGCAAGATATCTCGACGGGGATATAGTTCATCTTCCACAGGTGGTGTGGGAAAGATCCGGATAGTGTGGTGTGTGTTCTTGTGCGTGTGACGGGATACTTCTTGATTGTTATAATGTGCTTTGTGAATTGTAGATGTGATTGGTACTTGGCTTGAGTTTTGTTGTGGATGCATGTAGCATGATTATCACATTATGGTCCATTACTATAAATTGTTTTTCTTCAACTTATTTACAGCGGATGTCGAGGTTTCTTATGATGTTCTAGATAACTTAAACCTATGTTCTCACCAACTTTATGTTGACAGATTTTAGTGTCATTTTCAGGTGAGGTAGTTGTGCAAGATGATGTTAGAAGTGGCTAGAGTATAGAGGCTGCTAGGATTGCATTCGGAGGAATCCCTTTCCTCTTAGATTTTATTTTGTGTTTGATTAAGTGAACGTTGTGGTACCTATATGTTTGATGTTTGTTTATTTGTATGTCTTTGGTAAGAGGTAGGCTTGTTACCTACTTACCTAGACGCCTGCATTGTTGAGATATTGTCACGACATTTGTGTCGCCATCTATGATATTTCAATTTCATTTAGTTCTCTCTATAGACACGCTGTTGTTGTGATGATATCCATACGTCGCGCCCCATATTCCACCATTGTGGGGTGTGACATAAGGAGTGGAGTAGGGCGAAGAGGAGCTTTGTAACCGAACCACTATAAATCATCGTGTCAGTTAGCTTTCTATTTTCCATTATGCTCATTACATTTATCTCTTTACTTTTGTAGTTGCATAGTATATTTGTTGTGTGTGGCTGTGTGCATCGCATAATCGAAACATCTAAGTTGCGGAAAAGTTAAAGCTTAGTACGTGTGTGCTTCGTGTTTAGATTATGATCAAGTGTGCATCCTATAGTCTTAACTTCTTAGTTGCGGAAAAGCTAAGGCTTAATACGTGTGTGCTTAGTGTTAACACTATTGCTTGATGTACTATTGATTTGATATGTTCGTGTGTAAAACCCGCTTTAAAATACCTTAGATCATTAAGTTCATGAAAATACGGTTAAATTAAAACTTTACAGTTAACTAATATACGACACGAGTCACAAACATTTAATATTATTTTTTTACGTATATAAATTAACTACGACAAGTATTACGTATATTAATATTATTACTAATACATGATAAGTATTTATGTATAATACTTAAAACGTCACAAGAAATAAAACACGACCCTAAAATACGAACACACACGATAAATTATTAGGCTCGAAAATAAAAAGAAAACATGTATGAAAGGTGTTTGGGGCGTCCAAAAACAAAAGAAAAGAAGGGAGGGCCCAAGACTATAGGCGAGAATAACCAACAGCCGGGGGCTGTTTGGTCTTGGTCAGACGCAACAAACAACCCCATCAGGGGCTCGGTTTGGTTTGTTTTCTAGATTAGCGACGGAATCACCGACAGAAATTATGTCACAGATTCCCAGAGGCAGATTCGCGACAGCACAGCGACAAACGTTTCTGTCGCTAATCAGGTTGGGGTGATGTTTGGTGTTTGGTTTGAATTGTTTAAGTGCGACCGAGACATGGGTGTCTAGGTAGGCTCGGGTTAAGGGCTCGTTACACAAGGACTATTTTGGCTAAACTATTTTATTAGTTTATTTAATTTAATTACATGTCATATTAATTAAATAAACTATGACTTAGGATATAATTTATTTAAATAAAAACCATGATATATTATATGTCCATTTTATTTAAATACACTTTAGGATAAATAATTATTAATATAATTATTCATGTACATGTAATTAATTAAGAAAACTTAGCTTAATTAATTTATATTCATTTTAACCAAGGTTTAGTTAAATTAATAACATGATTTAATTTAATTATATGATAAATCTTTTAAGGTAAAGTTTGATTATTAAAATCATGTAATATTATTAATAAATGATTACTTATGATATCATGTATTATTATTATTAATTAATAATCATATGTTAAGACTAAGTATTAAATATAATTCAACTTTACTATATAATAATCATGACATACAATATGCTTATTAAAACTATAGCGTATATCATTTTACTTATTTAATAAGCTTATTATCAATTATAAAAATATGTTAAATATGGAATTATACTAAATAAGGAAACATGCTATTTACGGAAACATACTAATTATGGAAAATTTCTATTTTTGGAAACTTACTATATATGAAAACCTGCTATTTTTGGAAAGTTACTCTATATAGAAATCTGCTATTTTTAGAAAGTTGCTCATTATGTTACTACAAGTACTATAATACATTAAACATGGAACACACTAATCAGAACACAAGAAACACTAATAAAACACATGATTAAACATGAAACAATAAGGTAAGTTAAGAACACTTAAAACAAGACAAGAACAAGTAAAACAAGTTAAGAACACATCAAGTAAACTAATAATCAGTTAAGTATAAGTTAATCAAACAACTCATACACGTCCCTTTTTATTATGTAGCTATCGTGAAGTCGGAGTGATATTCCGCATTCGTTTTCGTCTTCATTTACTAGACATAAGGTACGATATTCCGTCCTTCGGTAAGGACACCTTCTTCCTTTATTAGGATTCCTCATTTGCAGCCATGTGTTTTCCCCAGTAGTTTACGTGTCGTAAACACAAACAGTAGTTATATGATTAATATTTTAGATTTCCCGAGCTATATACATGCATGCCAGTCCCACCTAGTTATGGAGGTACCATAACACTGGAGGCACCAGTGTTATGACTCTTCTGCGGTGAGAGTGATTGCTCGCAGCGTCCCTTTCAGTTATTTGACCAATTTTATTATTATCATGTGGGGCGAATGGGTGCGTCCTAGGACAAGTTTAGCAAGATTACATGGTAACTATGGTGTGTGCCTTGCATCCGTTACATGGAGCTAATCCCTCCAACCCAGACTATTATGATTAGAGGCAACCCCTCTAATTGCATGATGAGGTCACCCCTCTATGTATTCATGCACGGTGATACCTCATGACCTATATGGGCTCTTGGGCATATTTAAAATACAGTTTTCAGTATAAAAATAAACATACGTCTTTTCAGAATATAAACCAGTCTATAAAACGTACACCAAGTTTTCCAAGACTTACATTATTCCGCTGCACAATCATCCCAAAAAGGTTTAAATCGGCTAGGAAACCGTGACCCCGTGCACCCTTTTGGGTGCCGACTGACCCTTCCCCAAGGACCAAGCCCCATGCAATGAGCACCTGTTTCAGCAATCTTTTAGCTGGGAGTTGGGATTGAACCCATGACCTACATCCCAAGAGCCCTCCTTTTGACCAGTCAACTAGACGTTTGCGGTGGGGGAGTGATACCATTGGAGCAATGCTCCTTTGGTCTGCACTATCATTCATACTTTCATTTCATACTTTACTTATGTTTATGCCATTCATATCATTGAAATATATCCGTTCACTGAACGTATTGCTCAGCCGTATATTTTCCTTTCTATGACCCAAACGGCAGGTACCCAAGGAAAGACTGGAGCATTTGGATGGTGTGCATAGGATGGAAGTTGTCCTAGACTTCTTCTCCTTTTGCCTCATATACTTATGCTTTCTTGGACACTTTTTTGTCCTTCTTATTCCATTTACTTTATTCATGTTTGGGCTTATGTATGGGAACTGATGTTTGATTCCGATTTTCCCTTTATGGTCACTTATGTTTTAGGACATTACCTTGCATGCTTTAATGACACGCCATAATTATCATGTAACGATCCACTTATCAAAGTGGGGTGTTACAATTATGGAATCAGAGCCAGGTTTCGACCTATAGGCTCTTAAAATTGACATGTGACTAGTGGGTAGTCACCAGAGTCTTCCTAAAACTGACAATACATTTTATTCATTTCATTTCATGCATCATTGTTTTATGTTAAGCTTTTGACTAATTAATGGTTGGTACAGGACTGGCCATATTTAGTCGCATGTGCTTTTCATTCAAATTTAAACGACCCATAGGCGTTCACCTTTGCTTATGTCAGTTTTATTTTGTGAACAGACCCATAGGCGTTCACCCTTACTCATGTCAATTTTGTTTTGTGAACCGACCCATACGCGTTCACCCTTATTCATGTCAGATTTCGTTGGCTATACCTTCATAAAAAATTACATGCATCATTTTCTTATGTTTATATTATGTCTCTAGCAGATTAATCATTTTATTTCGTTATTCCTCTTTTAAACTATCAGATGGTTGTATAATAGCCATATTCAATTGAAGTTTTGACTAGTGTGGATTTGACCCCAACCATCCATATTTAGTCCCATTCTATCCATGATATTTTTCCCTTGAAATTTGACAAGTTTGGATTGAACTATAATCATCCATACTTAGTCACATTTCTTTTCTTCAAATTTCGTGGACTGAACCATAGCAGTCCACACCAGCCAATGTTAAATCTCTGTGATTATGTATTTATGTCCTTTATGAAGACGATGTTTTCATACTCTCATGTTGATTTCGTCTTCATATTGATTATGTTTTATGTCTCCTTAAGTTGATTATGTTCTCATCATGTTGGTTATGCTTTCATGCTAGACATTGATGGATTTCATTTAATCCTGCTTTCATGATAGACATGGTTGGTTTTCATTAATCATACTTTCATGCTAATCATCATTGAATTTCGTCTAACCATATTTTTGGTGTCTTCTCTTGGCAACCAGAATAATGTCTACGCGCTTGAAATGCTAGGCTATCATGTGGCTCGCTTCAGTTCGGTTTCCTAGCCGTTTAATCAATCATCCCCTTTAAAAGCATGTCAGATGATTGACAACCATACCGATCATCTCATGTGCATTCCATGTGTACTCCATGTACCATATTCCACATGTACTCCATGTACCGTATCCCATGTGTAGAACAAGTACCGTAATCCATGTGTATTTCACTTATAATACTCCACGAGTATTCACTAGTCGATTCTCAATCATCTCAGGCGTATTTCACTTACTGATATTCTACAAGATGTTGATGTCGCTCGTAAATTGGAGATTTTACAAAATGTTGATGCTGCTCATAATTTGGAGACCTTACGAGATGCTGATGCTGCTCACAACCTGGAAATCCTACAAGACGAAGACAAAGGCGTTAGGTCAAAACGATCGGACGAGAAAGATGCTTCACCACCAGACAATTTCCATCACAATCCGGGTCCTTACCTTTTTAGTTAAACGTCACACGTCATTCAGTTGTCTTTCCAGGCATACGAGTGGGAACCGGTACCAGCCGGCCACTCAACTGAATAATTACATGAATCATCGTTATGATAATGACCGTCATGGAACTGACATACAAGGAGGTAGTGAAAACTACCGTGACGTTATATACTTTGAAAACGACAGAAACTCCGGTAACGAACGTGACCAAAAATATAAAGGGGCAGCAGTCCAACCGATCCGCCAATTCTGGCATTTTAACCAAATTTTCAAAGTTATTCATTTTTCACATCTCGAGACACATGTCAAGACATCCGTCAAGACACATGTCTCACGCATATTTCTGAAGACACATGTCAAGACACCAGTCAAGACACAAGTCATACGTATATTTCACAAACATGAGTCAAGACACACGAACTACACATAACTTCTGAACTAGGCCTCAGTAATTCAGGGTACCCTTCAAGGGGTATACCCATTATGTTGTGCCATATGTGAATCAAATCATTAGGAATTTCAGCACCATCTCTAGCGTATTGTTCATGTTTGGACACGCGGTGTTCGTTGTGTGAGATGGGCGAAACACATTCACTGAGATCTGCCACGTTTACCTCACGTATTGACATAGCACCTTCATTGTCTATCACAATTACAATATTCCACGTCCAAAAAAGAAAAACGTTGTTGTATCACCTATGTTTATAAGGGCTTTCATGCCAGTTTGGCGACAAGATCCTTTCTGCTAACGCACTTTCCTTGGACATATGTGAGTACGATATGATTCTGATTATAGATTGGTTAGCAGCACGTCGCGCTACGACTGATCACCATTCATATCAGACTATATATAGCAATGTTCGGGCTCTTGAATACTTTCATCAGGGTTTTCGTAGCGGGAAAAAAACTACACAAATGGTTTTTGTTTTATCAGCACGTGCTTATTATCCCATGGCTACGAAGACTTTCTAGCTATCATTTATGATGCGATTCTAAAGATTCTTAAACCATGACCATCCGACTGTTTTAGAACTCCAGATGCATTTCCAGAGAAACACCCAGTAAACCACCCATTCGTGAAGTGAAGTTTGTCATTGAGCTCAAGGATTTGGAGGAACAACCACAAGAGTTGCTGGATCGAGGTTTCGCCTAGTGTATCACCCTGATTTGCGCCAGTTTTGTTATCAAAGAAGAAGGACGATAGCATGGAGTTATGCATCAATTAGCGTGAATTGAACAAGATCACCATTCATAATTGTCATCCCCTATATAGTATTAATGATCTATCCGATCAACTACCAGACTCTAAACACTTTCCAAGATCGACTTACGATTCAGGCTATCATCAGTGGCGAGTGAAAGAGCAGGACATTTATATGACTGCTTTTCGCACACGTGATGGTCAGTATGAATTCGTGTTTACGTCTTTTGGTCCCGCGAATGCCAACAATAATTATGGACTTGAGAAATCGAGCTTCCATGAATTCTGGACAAGTTCATCATTTTGATCAATTCTAACATTTTGACCTTCTCTAAGTCTAGAGAAGAGCATGAAGACCATCTTCGCATTATGTTACAATTCTACTATAGAAGAAATTTCATACAGAATTCTTTCAAGTACAAATTTTGGTCGATCATAGTGACACACGAAATCACATTGTTCTTACAGTTAGTCACTATGACTAAGCTTATGCACAAAGGAGAGAATCTTGCACAATTTATGTGTTCTAGAGGAGCCTACGCTAAGAGAGGTCTAATTTACTGAGACTCATATTCTTCCAAAAATTTCTGTGTACCAAGTTCCTACGAATGTATCATGATCTCAAACCATATTTTGGCGGAGCGAAATGAAACAAGATGCAGTTACGTTCATATCTAAATGCCTGACTTACCAGCAGGTTAAGATAGAAAGCCAACATACTAGTAGTTATTTCAACCATCAGAAATTCCTAAATAGAAGCGGACCAAAATCTCAATGGATTTTGTTACCAGACCACCGTAGGCTCAGAAGGAGCATAGTGTTATCTAGGCTGTCGTCCGACCATTTAAACTAGCCTACACGTTTTCTTTCATCCAAAAGAATTACGTAGTTAGCAAGTCTATAGGGAGTTCAGCAAGAAATCATACGATTTCACGGTATTCCGTCAACAATCATACCAGCTGGAAAGTTTCGTTCACGTTTACGTTGACGCTCACAATTCTGTCTCACGTTCGCGTTCACGACTTTGTACGCGTTCACGTCCTTGTTCCATATCACGATTTGCTTTTCGCGCTCACGATCATGACATTTTTCACGTTCATGATCGTATTCTATCTTCCGAGTTACATTGCACATTTTTCGTTCTGGAAAGTTTTGCAGAAATCTTGGGAGACTAGACTCAGGTTTAACACAATTTTCCAGTTTCTGACAGACGTTTCACGTCACATTTTACGACTCATCTTGTATCGTTTGGCGTTACCTTCTCCATTATCGCATGTCCACGATATGTTTCACATATCATGTTCACCTACGTTTTCAAATCACGTTCACGGTATGTTGCACGTATCGCGTTCACCATGTTCTCCACATATTTCATTCACCATATCTCCACGTATCACGTTCACAATTGTTCACGTATTACGTTCGCAATTGTTCACGTCCTATGTTCCTATATGCCTCGTACATTCATTACTCCGAGGTTACTAATATTAGTAACTCATGACACTTCGTATCGTATCGTTTCATGTATCCTACATTATTCCTTATCCACTCGATCAGGTTCATGAGGATCTATCTTACGTTGATGAACCAGAAACTTTCCGTATCGTCAGGACAAGGTCATAAAGACCACGATTATTCTTTTCGTCAAGATCATTTGAGGAACCATTCCGAGCGGGAAGCCACTTTGGAAATGAAGGAGTCCATCTGGACTTCTTATCCTCTTTTCTTTTCATAATCAAGATATGTTCGTTTTAGCCACGTCACGTTTCATATTCTCTTCAGCCATGTTGCGTCCACGTCCTTTTCAGCTTATCGTATCTTTAATTCGAGCACGAATTATTCTTTTAGAGGGTAAGAGTTGTAAAACCCGCTTTAAAATACCTTAGATAATTAAATGCATGAAAATACGGTTAAATTAAAACTTTACAGTTAATTAATATATGACACGAGTCACGAATATTTAATATTATTTTTTTACGTATATAAATTAACTACGAGAAGTATTACGTATTTTAATATTATTATTAATACATGATAAATATTTATGTATAATACTTAAAACGTTACAAGAAATAAAACACGACCCTAAAATACGAACACATACGATAAATAATTAGGCTCGAAAATAAAAAGAAAATATGTATGAAGGGTGTTTGGGGCGTCCAAAAACAAAAGAAAAGAAGGGAGGGCCCATGGCCGGCCCGTTAAGCTATTTTGTTAACCAAAATCACCTCCAGGGATTTCATTTACCATATTTTACAAAAAATAGCAAAACCCTAATTCCATACCCCCTATGGCCGTCGGTTTTCACCAAGGGAAAAAGAAAAGGAAAAAGTTGTTTGATCTTTGAATGGTTACGGGTCTAATTTGTGTTCATAATACACACTCGGTATCTCAAAATCCTTAATCTTTTATGTTTATTTCTTTGTTTCACGAATCCTTTAATTAAATAAAAGAACACGTGATGTTTGATGTATAAAACATGAATTAAAAACAAATTGGTTGATTTTTGGTTCGGTTTTATCAAGGGAACCGAGAGTCCAAGACTCTCGGTGGGAATAACCAACAGCCGGGGGCTGTTTGGTCCTGGTCAGCCGCAACACACAACCCCAGCAGGGACTCAGTTTGGTTTGTTTTCCAGATTAGCGACATAATCAGTGACATAAATTCTGTCGCAGATTCCCAGAGGAAAATTCGCGACAGCACAACGACATAAATTTTTGTCGCTAATCAGGCTGAGGTGATGTTTGGTGTTTGGTTTGAATTGTTTAAGTGCGACCGAGACATGGGTGTCTCGGTAGGCTCAGTTTAAGGGCTCGGTACACAAGGACTATTTTGGCTAAACCATTTTATAGTTTATTTAATTTAATTACATGTCATATTAATTAAATAAACCATGACTTAGGATATAATTTATTTAATTAAAAACCATGATATATTATATGTACATTTTATTTAAATAAACTTTAGGATAAAATAATTATTAATATAAGTATTCATGTACATGAATTTAATTAAAAAAACTTAGCTTAATTAATTTATATTCATTTTAACCAAGGTTTAATTAAATTAATAACATGATTTAATTTAATTATATGATAAATCTTTTAAGGTAAAGTTTGATTATTAAAATCATGTAATATTATTAATTAATGATTACTTATGATATCATGTATTATTATTATTAATTAATAATCATATGTTAAGACTAAGTATTAAATATAATTAAACCTTACTATATAATAATCATGACATATAATACTTATTAAAACTATATCGTATATCATTTTACTTATTTAATAAGCTTATTATTAATTATGGAAATATGTTAAATATAGAATTATACTAAATAAGGAAACATGCTATTTATGAAAACATACTAATTATGGAAACTTTCTATTTTTGGAAACTTACTACATATGGAAACCTGATACTTTTGGAAAGTTACTATATATAGAAACCTGCTATTTTTAGAAAGTTACTCATTATGTTACTACAAGTACTATAATACATAAAACATGGAATACACTAATCTGAACACATGAAACACTAATAAAACACATGATTAAACATGAAACAGTAATGTAAGTTAAAAACACTTAAAACAAGACAAGAACAAGTAAAACAAGTTAAGAACACATCAAGTAAACAAATCAGTTAAGTATAAGTTAATCAGACAACTCATACACGTCCCTTTTCATTATGTAGCTATCGTGAAGTCGGCGTGATCTTCCGCATTCGTTTTCGTCTTCATTTACTGGACATAAGCTACGGATATTCCATCCTTCAGTAAGGTCACCTTCTTCCTTTATTAGGATTCCCCGTTTGCAGCCATCTATTTTCCCTAGTAGTTTACGTGTCTTAAACACAAATAGTAGTTATATGATTAATATTTTTGATTGCCTGAGCTATATACATGCATGCCAGTCCCACCTAGTTATGGAGGTACCATAACCATAACACTGGAGGCATCGGTATTATGACTTTTCTGCGGTGAGCGTGATTGCTCGCATCGTCCCTTTCAGTTATTTGGCCTATTTTATTATTATCATGTGGGACGAATGTGTACATCCTAGGACAAGTTTAACAAGATTACATGGTAACTGCGGTGTGTGCCTTGCATCCGTTACATGGAGCTGATCCCTCCAACCCAGACTATTATGATTAGTGTTATTCCCATTTAATCCATAACATAAGATTTAGAAGAGATATTTAGAGAGAGAAAGAGAAGAAAGTAGAGAGAGAAACAAGAGAGAATTTGGAAGGTTAAACACTTTTAGAGAGAGAAACAAAATGGTAACCAACACCCTCTTCCACACATGGAAGAGGGTTTATATACCCTTGGCCTTTTAGGTCGTGGGCTTTGTTTCCTTGGGCCGGGCTTGGCTTTGCTTTGGGCTTACGCCCCTAACTTATACAATATTAGCTTAAAGTCCAAGCCCGGTTTTCCCGACTAACCTATTACAATACAATACCTTTTAACGACTAAGATGACCTATTACATTCTTGTTCGACTATATAAATATAGGGCTAACAATCTCCCCCGATGTATCGGTCATCTTAAAATGCTTAAAAAGCATAAGATGGTTGAGTGAATACATTCTTGTAGAGGAGATCTTCCTGCTTTGGTCTTGTATCTTGGTCTTGATCTTGTTTGTAACAGCTTTGTTCCTTCATGCTTTCGTGATCTTTATCTTGAGCCTTTGTCATTTGACTTTGAGTGCTTGAGATCTTCATGTGTACTCCTTGTGACTAAGATGACTTATTACATTCTTACATTCTTAGGTATCTTGATTATCGCCATCTTGTGCTCTTGTGACTTCTGAATCGACATTGGTTACACAGCTACGCCACCTTCTTGATATGCAGTAACATATACAGACACGGATGAAATGGCTTTGAACATTTCACCCTAACTCGGTAGCGTTTTACCTCCGGTCGGTGAAGACCGTTAAACGGTATTAAATACCGTACCTGTGATCAGATAGATTCGATTAAGAACCTCCTTGACAGGGTTTCCCGGCGGTAGTAGCCAGTTCTCTTTACTCGACCGTCTCAAAGCAGACTGCGAACGTAAAGAGTGAATCATAAGGATAAATTATCCGTCTGATTAGAGTCGTCAATTCAGATTTCCTGGAACAAGTTTGATTCTAAAATAATCGCACCATTGTTGCTTTCCAGTTTGTCACAAGCTTGATTCATAGAGAATCTTGCGAGTTACCTACCGCAGTGCTGTTTGATGTTGACACTGGAAGGATTTCCATTCGTCACTGTGAACACTAATGAGTGTCACTCTGAATGTTCTGGCAAGATCACATGGATTTTGCGAAGAAACCTGGAATCAAGTTTGAATCAATTAAGAATCCAAACTTAGTTGCTTTCCAGTTCTCACAAGTTTGATTCGTGTAGAATCGCACAAGTTACCTACCATGAGCTTGTTTGATGCTGGCTCAAGCAGGATTTCCATCTTCATTGTGAATCGTATCACTCAGATGTTCTGGCAATATCACAAGGATAATGCGTAGGACTCGATTGTGTCCTAATGAGATGATAAATTGATCTCGTTTGGCTCTAGACTCAATAAGTGCATTTTTGGTAATCGGAGGCTAGAGCAGACTGCCACCTTTTCAATGTTAACTGACTCGGAGTGAGAAAGTCAATAGATACGTGTTGATCTCAGTGACAATGAGACAAGTTTCTTTTGAGAGAAACTCGAATGGCTGGGGAAGGGTTGTGCATCGCATCACTGGGTCCATGACACTTGTCTTCAAAAGATGTATTAACCCGGTTTCTACCTAAGTTGCACAGAATATTCAACTCCTTCAATGCTTACCAATACGTCATCATTAGCACCTTGTTGTGATTGTTCTAGTGATAACTTAAGTAATTGGTCCGCATTCAGCTTCATTTCACTCCATCTTTCCTAAGGACAACTATTTCTAGCTATGGAATGTCCTTGGGTAGATCCCTCCGGTTCTGGTTGGATCATAGGACTTAGTTTCCTATCCTAAACCACCTTTTGACTCCATCGTTCCGTCGTGGATAGTAGGTTGTTTTGGGTAAAGATCGTAACCATAAAACCATTGAAAACCATTCAAAGTGCTTGATAAAAATCAAAACTTTTAACACTTTGAAAGTTTTATCTTAACCATAAAACCATTGAAAACCATTCAAAGTACTTGATAAAAATCAAAACTTTTAACACTTTGAAAGTTTTATCTTTTCGAAAAGCCCCCCCTACACACATGCATCGATATACGAAATAGTTTGGCATGTGAAGGAAAGAGTTGCACTTGAGTCTTTAAGATCACATGTTGCGATATATTACATTTTAATCACATTTTCTCCCCCTATCTCTAATATAAAAACATCATATTAGAGATACTAATTGACTAAAATATGACAATTTCTGAAACCGATTGGGAGAGAAACATGTGTGCACGTATGAAGCATGGAACATTTTCAGTCGGGTCGCTCCACCTCAACAATATATGTGTGTCTTGAGAAAATATTTGACAAAATTTTAGAAAAACGACACCACAAAATATGTTGAGGTACGGAGTTGAGATGCCTTTTCCGACATAATATATTACATTTGACAATTTCATATCATTTTCGGAATATGTTGGATACATAAAATATGACAAATTTAGAGATGTACCCAACAACATTAAAAGGCTTGATTTTAAAACGCCCCCCCTCAAGAATTGATCAAAATAACATATGACAATTTTGAGATATAAAAACCACTTATGAGGAAGAGAGTGTTGAACACACAATTTTGAAAGATTTAGAAAAACCTTTTGAGAAATTCTTGAAAAATTGTGTTCAACGGTTTTAAAATAATCAGGATAGAAGACTTCTCTTCTATTGATTAGGGAAAGCGCACTGAAACGTACACTTCCCTTTCGGGTCCGTCTTTCATGAGCTCAAAACTTTGATTGTTTTGTGACTAGCTCATGACCGAGAAAAATAAATTTCCCGTTGTGAAGGATAACTTATCATCCGTGATAACCTTTCCTTAAGTTGAAGTTCGAGTTCTAAGATGACATTTACTTAGAAATCGTTTTTCATGAACTTAAAAACTTTGAATGTTTTTATGAGAAGCTCATGACCGAGAAATATGAATTTCTCGTTGAGAAGGATAAGTTATCGTCCGAGATAAACTTTCCTTAGTTGAGGTTCGAGTCCTAAGCTGTGATGCGCTTAGAAGTCGTTATGAGAGAATATCAAGCAGCTTCATTTGCCAAAACCTCCAAGTCTTCTGGAGTCATATACTTCATACCAATACGGCCAACGAGATACGCAAACCTATCTTTCGATAGAGCTTTTATAAACAAGTCTGCCAGCTGGTACTCAGTTCTGACAAAGTATAATTCCACGATGCCACGTTCCACTTGTTCCTTGATGAAGTGATATCTGACGTCGATGTGCTTGGTGCGGGAGTGCTGAACCGGATTGCAAGATATGGCTATGGCCGACTTTGAGTCACAATACATAGGTATTTTATCAAAGTGGAAGCCATAATCCGTGAGTTGAGTTCTCTTCCAGAGGACTTGAGCACAAAACGCGAATAGAGCCACATATTCTGCTTCAGCTGATGAGAGCGAAGTGCAATCCTGCTTCTTTGACGACCAGCTGACAAGCTTGTCTTCCCCTAGAAACTGTATGCTACCAGAAGTGCTTTTACGACTATCAAGACAACCTGCGTGATCAGAATCTGAAAAAGCCGTTAGATGAAAACCGGTTTCCCTCGGATACCAGAGTCCCATGTGAATGGTATTCTTAAGGTACCGAAAGATCCGTTTAACCTCTTTGAGGTGCTTTTGAGTAGGTCTGGCTTGATATCGTGCACAATAGCATGTGGCATGATGAATATCAGGCCTGCTGGCTGTAAGGTACATAAGTGACCCGATCATACTGCGATATCGCGTTTGATCTACGGGATATGAGTACAAGTCAGAGTCTAGGGATGTGGTCGACAATGGTGTACCAACGCGAGCACATGAGGTCATACCATGCTTTTTAAGTATCTCTTGAGCATACTTAGCTTGGTTAATGAAGATACCACGTGGGGATTGATGAATCTGGAGGCCTAAAAAGAATTTTAACTCCCCCATCATTGACATTTCAAATCTGTTGTGCACTAATTTTTCAAAACGTTTTGAAAGTTTGTGGTTCGTAGAACCAAAAATAATGTCATCAACATAAACTTGCACCAGCATTATGTCATCCCCATATTTATTAGTAAATAGAGTAGGATCAATAGAACCTTTGGAGAATCCTTTGGACACCAAGAAGTTTGAAAGTTCTTCGTACCATGCCCTTGGAACTTGTTTAAGTCCATATACAGCCTTCTTGAGACGATAGACTTTGTCAGGATGATGAGGATCGATGAATCCTTCCGGCTGATTCACATACACTTCTTCCTTCAAATGACCGTTGAGAAAAGCAGTTTTAACGTCCATCTGAAAAACCGTGAAGCCCTTATGTGCAGCATAAGCAAGGAATATCCTGACAGCTTCCAAACGAGCAACTGGAGCGAATGATTCATCGAAATCTATCCCTTCTTGTTAACGATACCCCTTAACCACAAGACGAGATTTGTTTTTGATGATGGTTTGTTCTTCATCCAGTTTGTTTTTCCAGATCCATTTGAAATCTAAAATTGACATTCCATAGGGTCGGTCAACAAGTTCCCAAACATTTAGGCGTTCAAACTGAAGAATTTCGTCTTGCATTGATTCAATCCACGCATGATCAGTCATGGCTTGTTTGATGTTTGTAGGTACAGTTGAACTCACGGTGAGTGCATACATACACAGATCGCCATCGGTTTCGAGTTGTCTGCGTGTTCGAACCGGTTGTGAAGGATTTCCAATTACTTGCTCCAATGGATGATCACGTGTCCAATGGTGAGTGGATGGATATGGTTGGTAGAATGTATGCATGTTGGACGGATCAACATGTTGAGTAGAATACTCTCCGACTTCGTGTACCGGTGTACCGAACGGATTGATAAATTCTTCATCGTCAGGTTGTGCATCGACTGCTTGATTGTTGTTTCCTCCTTCAACATTGACGGTTGGTGATGTTGGTTGTATAATTGTTTCTTGAGTTTGTTGAGTAACCAATGGAATAGTCTCTTGAGCAACGGTTGCTGAAGTAGAGGCAGTTGTGTCTTTTTGATTTTGTTCGGGTACATCAGCAGTATTGACAGCGGAAGGCTTTGACACAACTTGATTGTTTCCATAGTAATATTCATCAAACATTGGATCATATAAGTCAACCAACTCATTCATATGTGTCGTATCCGTTGAGTCTGCTGTAGGAGTACTTTGTTGACATTTATGCACGGGACGTATACTGTTTTGTGTAGGTGCCATTGCTGGACATTGAGGAGCGGGACTTGAGCTGTTGTGATCAAGTACCATTTGTGGCAATTCGTCAAAGTTCACATGAATTGTTTCGACAATGATCTTTGTTCTCTTGTTATAGACCCGATATCCTTTCGACAATGTAGCATGCCCCACAAAAATACATGCATCACCTTTTTCTTTCATCTTGTCGAGATTCTCACCGTCTTTAAGGATGTAGCATAAAGATCCAAATACGTGAAAGAATTTTACAGTAGGTTTCCTGCCATTGATGATGTGGTAAGGTGTCTTTTCATGTCTAGGGATAACGAGAGAACAATTCTGAGTATAACAGGCAGTTGCAATTGCTTCAGCCCAGAAGAATAGCGGTAATTTTGAAGCAGAAAGCATTGTTCGAGCAGCCTCAACCAAAGTACGGTTCCGCCTTTCGACAACTCCGTTTTGTTCAGGAGTTCGAGCAATAGACGTTTTATGTTCGATGCATTCTTCTTGAAAGTAAGATTGCAAGTTCTTGTTCAAAAATTCAGTACCCCTATCCGTTCTTACGGTTAAGACTTGAGCTTGAAGATTGCGTTGTATCATCTTGAGA
Source organism: Glebionis coronaria (assembly GCA_025667525.1). Classification (NCBI taxonomy): domain Eukaryota; kingdom Viridiplantae; phylum Streptophyta; class Magnoliopsida; order Asterales; family Asteraceae; genus Glebionis; species Glebionis coronaria. The sequence goes on from CM046874.1 coordinate 181,399,905, forward strand.
AAGTTTTTGAGAACCTCTGGTGTTTCATCTTTGGACCTTAAGAAGAAAGTCCATGTGTATCTAGAGTAATCATCAACAATCACGAGAATATACTTTTTCCCGTTAATACTCTCTACACGCATGGGACCACATAAATCCATGTGTAGAAGTTCCAATCGTCCTTTTGAGCTTGGGGTAGTCTTTGTTTTGAAAGACTTCCGTTTTGCTTTCCCCAACTCACAAGAAGAACAAAGATGGTCTTTGACGAATTTTAACTTAGGAAGACCGGTCACAATATCATTCTTCGAAAGCAAGTTGATGGTGTCAAAGTTGAGATGTGACAATCGTTGATGCCATAACCATGCTTGAGATGATGACGCTTTAGCCATTAAGCAAATTGGATTTGTTGAAGATGTGTCTTGAAGAGTTACTGTGTAGAGATCTGAACCACGAGAACCTGTAAGAAGGTCATTTCCATCGTAGTCTCTAACATAGCAAGTAGATTTCCGAAAAGCCACTTCCAAATCCGCATCACAAAATTGACCAACCGAGAATAAATTGTGATTCAGTCCCTCGACGTAATAAACCCGTTTTATAGTGATATTCCCTTGAACCAAGTCTCCATATCCGAGTATCGGTGCAAATTGATCATTTCCAAATCGTACCGTACCCAGAAACTTCTCCACGAAGTTAATGAGAAGCTTGAGATTGCCCGTCATGTGCTTTGTGCACCCGGAGTCCATTATGAATAGGATGATTTCGACGAGCTGCAGAAGAATTAGAAGACAATGTAGCATTTGACAAATGGGAGCCCTTGATAGAAACGGGTTCCAAAATAGTAGTGGACTTAGATTCTAAAGGCAAGCTAACATTCATAAACCCAATTAGAATGGGGGTTGTCTTAGGTACCCATTTGTATCCGGGTGGTGTAAATCTTGAATACCCCCGTGTACATGTCCTAATCATGTTCTCATAAAGCTTCTTTAACCTGCTTTGTTTACGTAGAGTAGTGGATTCTAACGCACTTAGTTTCTTAAGTGGTTGCTCGGTGTATTGGTTCAAAGTTCTTGTGGGTTCACTAGTACTAGTGGGCATACGAATAGGCTTCCTAGTTCTAGTATTCACGCCATTATAATTAAGAGCACAAGCATCATGATTGAAAGTACGAACACATTTGCCACATTCAACACAAACAAATTCAACATTCGAGGTCTTAGCATTTAAACTGTCATTACATGCAGTTACAGACGTTTTATTCTTTGAAAACTTAAAATTCCTACGGTGGTCTTCTACTTCCAACTTCTTTCCTTGACTATTGTTAGGCATGACCTTATCTTGCATTCTATTGCTCTTAAGCTGTGGTCCGCTAACGCTAGTAGTGGGGATTACTCCTGTAGAAGAAGACACACGATGATTAGTTTTCCTAGTATTCTGAGGTAACCGCGATGTTCCAGTTTGAGTGGGCTTAGTGTTCATCTTATACATTCCTGGTGCAATCACATTTGTACTCTTATCATTTCCTATCTTAGGCAAAGTCTGAGGGGATTGTCCTAAAATAGATGATTTAGGGCATTTAACCGCATTCGGTTGACGAACGGCGGATGGTTTACCCAAAACAGACTTTCCTTTGATTTTCTCAATGAGTTTTTGTAACTCACTTATGGCTATGTCCCTTTCTTTTAGCTGAGCTTTCAAATCATTTATTTCGAAATCTTTTTCATTTAGTAGACGAAACAAAGAAGCTGACATTTCTTGACACTTTTTATGATTATGAGATTTTTCACCTTTTTGTAAAGCAAGTTCAAGAGAAATGGAGTGTTTCTCAAGTTGAGAAAAACTTTTCGAAAGTTTGTTAAATGACTGAATTTGTTTCGAAAGCTCTACTTCAAGATTGCGACATTTCGCGTCTGATTCTGACACTAGACATGCTACATGACAATATTGATCAAGATCGGTATACACACCAAGTATAGCATTCATATGGTCAACATAAAAATATTCCTTAGAAAGTCGATCAATTTCGTTAGAAAGTTGGTGTTCTTGTGTCTTTAATTTAGTTTGAAGAAAATCAACTTCATCTTCAAGAGATTTAACATAACTTAAATCAGTTAACATTTCCTCAGTGAGAGCTGTATAAAACATTTCCACATTTTTTGAAAGATCATCAATGGTTGGAACAATACATTGTTGAATGACGACTTCTACTTGTGGGTTAGGTTTAATATTCCAAATGGTATCCCTAGAAACTTTTTCATAGTCGACGACACCTTTGTACAAATTTAAAACCCCTTGTTTTATAAACCCAAATTGCTGAACACTTTTGCTTTTCTCATCCCATTTACGTTTGTCATCCAAAATTCGCGTTTCTAACAAAATTGATTGATTTTTGAAACTCCTTTTTAAAGAAACTTTCTTTTGTGGTTCATCACTTGGTGGTGGAACACTATTATACATCTTTTGTTCTTTTTAAAGTTCTTTTTGAGGGACAAACTTAATATGATTGTTAGAATCAGAAAGGTTTATTAAATCACTTAAGTTTGATCGAATTTCTTCTTGTTGACGAATGATTTCGTCGCAGTCAGGGGAAAGCATAAGAGCAAGATTATCAACATAACAACCGATATCATAAAGAGCAGGCTTGGTACTTTGAGCTTTCTTGAGATATTCAGGCTTGACAAAACTCGTTTTCATATTTCTATTGAGCATATTCATAGTTTGAATAGACTGACCCGTTTTGTAAACAATGTTGTTTAACGTGTCGACTCTCTTTTCCAAAGCAAGAATTTTTTCAATATCCTTTTCTTCACGAGTTTTATAAAGCTCAGTTTGTTCTTTGTTAACCGACTCTAATTCAGTAATTTGGAGTTTATGTAGCAGTAGTTGTTCTTCAAGTTCTGATATCTTTTGTTTTGACATATGAATTTCGTGTGTTACTTCAGAACAATATTGTTCGTTGAGCACCTTACGTTCATATACCAAACCATTAGCTATTGCAACTCGTCGATCAGCTTCTTTTACATAATCACACTCTTTAAGCCTGTCTATCTCCTCGGCTAAGGATGTGTTTACTTGCTTCAAACGTTTATTAGCATCTTTGTTTTCCTCAATTTCATGTTTTAAAGAATCAATTATAGACGCAAGCAAATCACGATCCTCATCCGAGTCAGTATCCTGAGCAGCATTACCGTCATCATTACACATATGCTGTGAATCCGTAGAGATATTGCTATCCTCCGTGTCCATTACATATGTGTCATTGATGCTTTCGGGTTGCTCAGGATGCCGTCGTTCATTAGCAAACACATTATAGTTATCATTTGTTGGTACCTTTTCAATTGGCTCAGTATCAAAGATAGGTCCAGAAGTATCAGCAGTCTCTTGAAGCACTTCTTGAATCTTTGCCATGTACACATAATGTGCCTCTAGCTCTTGATCATCGGCTTCATCATCAGTGTCATCACGCCAGTCAACTTCATCTGCTGTGAGTGGAATTCCTGCTTCTTCTTTCTTACACAGCAGTATCTTTTCCTTGTGATACCCTGAGTCCTTAACCCGTTTTGGCTTCTTGCATTCCCTAGCCATGTGCCCAAATCCCTTACAGTTGAAGCATTGAATCCCAGTCTTCTGCACAACCGGAGTGCCTACAGTATCTCTAGCCCCAACTTGATTCAGCATCCTCTGATTATCATACCTAGCATCACGATCATACCTAGGTGCATGATCAACTTCCTTATATCTAGCATTGGATGATGATCTGAGGTTGTTGTTGGTAGGTTTGTAGATCTTCTTATAAGTTGTGGTGAGTAAAGACATGAGTTCTTCAATCTTCTTGTCCCTTGAAGTTTGTTCATCATCACTGTCTCCATCTGACTCGGTGTCATACTTTGGAGGTGGAGTGGGGACAATTGCTTTTGCTTTGTGTTTAGCAGCAACTAGAGGTTTGGTGGATGAGCTTGATGACTTTGAGGAATGAGTAGGTGGTTGTTGACGGGGAACGGGTTTTGTTGAAGTAGCAGCCACAAAAGCAAAGCAGATCGTTCTGCCTTTTCAGCCCTTAGTTCATTCACTTCATTCTGATGTTGTTTCAAGATATCATAAAGTTTGTGGTAAGATATAGTCTTGATATCCTCCCTTTGTTTGACCAAAGTCACAAACCTTTGCCATTCCGGTTTGAGTTGAAGTAAGAACTGAACATTGGCATGATGATTGGAGATGGTGCACTGATTTCTGACAAGCTCATTCATCATTTTGTAGAATCTCGAGTAATATGAGTCAATGGATTCACCATCTTCAGATGTGAATTTTCCAAACTCCCGAAGTAGATTAGTCTCGAGATCTTGAACATTGATCGACTCACCTTGCTTCAATCGATGAATTGCATTCCACATTTCCATAGCATTAGGACATGCATCAACTGTGGAATAGATATCTTTATCAATTCCAGTGAGTATGAAGTTTACAGCATCAGCTTCAGCTTGGAGGAGTTTCTTTTTCTCAGCAGAACATGTGTCAAAATCCTCCATAGCTCGTATAGTTGATGAAGTACCATCCTCTGCCTGTGTGGTAATTGGTCTGAATTCAAAAACTGAAGGTGGATTCTCAAGGCAGTGACGAAGAGCAGTTCGGTTTTCTTTTCCGTCGAGAAATCTGAGAAAACGAGATCTCCATTGAACGTAGCAACCGGCAGTGAGCACAGGTGGATTACCGTTGCCACCTTGTTTCAAACGAATTTGATTAGCAGTTGCAATGTTGATGTTGTTGTTAGACATGGTGAATACTTGTGAATGAATTGCAGATCTTAGTGGATTTGTTGTGATGAGGTGTGGTTAAAATTGAAATTCCGAAAATTCCAAAAAAAAAAATTTCTCAGTCCGACAATAAATTCCTCAGTCTGACAAAACGGTAAGCCGAAAAATTTTGTATCGCCAAATTTTGAATTTGAGTTAGAAATAGCCAAAAAATAATAGGGAAAAATTTTGATTTTACTTGACCTAAAACTAGTCTAGATAGTGGCTAAGTCTAAAAATTACTCAAACAAAATATCCATCGGAATGTCCATCGGAATAACCTTGTCGGAATGTCTTGTCGGAATGCCAAATCGGAATGTCAAATCGGAATACCCAATCGGAATGTCAACTCAGAATGACCAATCGGAATGTCAAATCGGAATACCCAATCGGAATGTCAAATCGGAATGACCAATCGGAATGTCAAATCGGAATGACCAATCGGAATGTCCAAACTGGAATACTCAAATCGGAATACCTAATCGGAATACCTAATCGGAATACCTAATCGGAATACCTGATCGGAATGTACTCAAAATCGGAATCCCTAAACCCTAATCCGATGACACTGATCGGAATGTCCTATAAACCCTTTTCCGATGACCTGATCGGAATAATTTCCACTTTTCTCGGACAAAACTCAACCAATTCGTGATTTTAAGCCAAAAAATGATCAAAACACCCAAAAATTTTGTGTTTTTAGCCAAAGTAAATATACCAAATCTCTACCACAACTATGTAGAAGATTTGTATCGAGAAAAAACCATAAAAAACACAAGAAAAATTTTGGGACGTGATATATAGATCAAGATGACCACGAAAAATCAAGAACACACCACACGAATCTTCAATCACCTATCCACTATAGGCTCTTGATACCAAATGTTATTCCCATTTAATCCATAACACAAGATTTAGAAGAGATATTTAGAGAGAGAAAGAGAAGAAAGTAGAGAGAGAAACAAGAGAGAATTTGGAAGGTTAAACACTTTTAGAGAGAGAAACAAAATGGTAACCAACACCCTCTTCCACACATGGAAGAGGGTTTATATACCCTTGGCCTTTTGGGTCGTGGGCTTTGTTTCCTTGGACCGGGCTTGGCTTTGCTTTGGGCTTACGCCCCTAACTTATACAATATTAGCTTAAAGTCCAAGCCCGGTTTTCCCGACTAACCTATTACAATACAAGACCTTTTAACGACTAAGATGACCTATTACATTCTTGTTCGACTATATAAATATAGGGCTAACAATTAGAGGCAACCCCTCTAATTACATGATGAGGTAACCCCCTCTATGTATTCATGCACGGTGATGCCTCATGACCTATGTGGGCTCTTGGGCATATTTAAAATACAGTTTTCAGTATAAAAATAAACATAAGTCTTTTCAAAATATAAACCAGTCTATAAAACGTACACCAGGTTTTCCAGGACTTATATTATTCCGCTGCACTATCATTCATACTTTCATTTCATACTTTATTTATGTTTATGCCATTATATCATCGTCATATATCCGTTCACTGAGCGTAGTGCTCAGCCGTATATTTTCCTTTCTATGACCCAAACGACAGGTACCCAAGGACAGACTGGAGCATTTCGATGACGTGCATAGGATGGAAGTTGCCCTAGACTTCTTCTCCTTTTGCCTCATATACTTATGCTTGCTTGGACACTTGTTTTGTCCTTCTTATTCCATTTACTTTATTTATGTTTGGGCTTATGTATGGGAACCGATGCTTGATTCCGCTTTTCCCTTTATGGTCACTTATGTTTTCGGACATTACCTTGCATGCTTTGATAACACGCCAAATTATCATGTAACGATCCACTTATCAAAGTGGGGTGATACATCGTGCATCTCATAATCTAAACATCTTAGTTGCGAAAAAGCTAAGGCTTAGTCCGTGTGTGCTTAGTGTTTAGACTATTGTTTGATGTACTCTTGATTTGATGTGTTTGTGTGTTTCTTTACTTGTTATTTATAGTTATTATCTGTAACAAACACATCTCATATTAAATCAGGCTTGATATAGAATTTGATACAAAATACTGCTAAGGTTTAAAAGGTAATAATGTTTTTCGTCCACTGGTGGTGGTTCCTTAATGCACCCGCGGTTCTTTATTGATAAAGAAACATGGTCATGTTTATTGAACCGCATCCAGTGGGTTATACAAAAAAGTTTTTAAATCTCAATGAGAAACGTATTCACCCTATACCGTTTCTACATTTTCAACCATTCATAAGCCTCTTTCTTAAAGCCTTTTAGTAACTCCATCTACTGATCAAACCACTGGACAGTATAAGATGTTACACATCTCTATAACCTTTCTTTTTACAAGGTGCCTCTCCATGACTGTTTCATATTGGCACAATATATTTGAGGCAAAACCTATGCTCATCACTCAGAAAAGTATTTGCTATGGCTGGTATGATACCCTATGACATGAAAATACATACATTACTAACTATTATTTGAAAAGAAACACTAAATATAGACAAATTTAAGGTATAAAAAGTTGTTATAAACCTTTTGCCTGTTTGATATAAATGTGAAGTTAGAGTTTCTGCATAGTTCCAAATCATCTCCAACTCATTAAAGAAACCATGTCCATGAATCTTTGTTTTCAGACTCAACTATAGAATAGGCTAGAGGGTATATTCCATTGTAGGGATCTACCCAACTGTAGTCAAAATGCATCTAGGATAATTACCAGACAAGAAACAACCATCCATTCTTAGTAAATCTTTTTTCCCTGCCTTAAATCCATCTTTTAAAGGACCTAAATATACATAAACCCTTTTAAACTGTCTCTCTGAACTCTCAATATCATATGGCCTCTCTACTTCAGTCTTAATAGTTGTGTTTAGATTACTAGACATTAACTATTGACAATAATCTCTCAACTGGGCATATTGTCTTACATGATTGCCTTCAACTCTTTCTTGTGCCATCTTATTAGCTCTAAAAACCTTTTGTTTTGAAATACCTACTTTAAATTCTTTTTGTAGCTGATCTTGAAGGGCATTAAGTGGAATCTTTGGATTAGGCTTTAGACTCTTTTCAATAGATTTAAATAAAAAAAAGTAGTGCATCTTTTGATTAATCTTGATTGTAAACAAGTGTCGACATTATTCAAGGTATAAATTGACCAAGTTTCTTCATTTGGTAGTTTATAGCATTGAAGATGCCAATTGCACTTTAATTCCATATCACCAGCTTTACTTGTCTTATCTGTTGACTAATCCTAACCACCTACTTGACCCTTTCTTTTTGAACCACTAACTTGCCCTTTTCCTTTTGAACCCTGTGAATCATCCTCTTTTGAACCACCCTCACTAGTGTCATCTTCACATGAAAACTGAGGCACCTTACCCTTCCAAATAGCCCTCAATATGTTCTTGTCATTTTTCTTTAAAGACAACTCCCTTCTTTGTTCGATGGCAACTCTAGTAATCATATCCTTAATCATATTGCTGTTAGGAAACTTAAGTCCAATAACAAAATTTCCCTTCTATAATGTGGCACCAGAAGCCATTATATTAGCCTTGTTAATCTTACTCAACATCTTTAAGGCACTCTTACTCTAACCTTCAAACTCATCCTCACTACCACTTTCTAAATCTTCATGATCTATGTCTTAAAATTCAGTGCTATAATCCTCTTCAACAGTTTCTTTAGACCCAATCCATTTAACATTAGCATCAATGTCCCTTTAAATTCACCCATATCAACCTCTACATCCTCTATAACATTATCAGGAACTACCATGAAGTCAGTGTCTTGGTTATCTAAGTCATCATCACTACCAGAACTTAGGTCACTTCCACCACCAACATCACTAACATTACACTCACTAGGCAAACCTAAAAGATTCTTACTAGACTCCCCTACAACCTTATTATTTCTAGGCAACAACCTTAACGATTGTTGCAACCACTCATCATCACTAACATCCGCTACAAGCAATGAGTCATCTATATTCAAATGTTCCTTACTAACTAAGTGATCAACATATAATCCTATAACCTTGTACTTATCAACAAATTTAGCCAATTGCAACACATCATGATCATTAACCAACTTCTTAAGCCCCGTATCTAACTCGGAGTTAGGTTGCTTATAATAATAACAATCAAAAGACGGATTTTCATAACCTATGTCTTTCATCATTGCATTTACCTCAACAAGTGAAAAAACATCATAATCTATGCCATCTACCCAATTAACGATGTTCCTAAACTAGTCTAGATAGTGGCTAAGTCTAAAAATTACTCAAACAAAATATCCATCGGAATGTCCATCGGAATAACCTTGTCGGAATGTCTTGTCGGAATGCCAAATCGGAATGTCAAATCGGAATACCCAATCGGAATGTCAAATCGGAATGACCAATCGGAATGTCAAATCGGAATACCCAATCGGAATGTCAAATCGGAATGGCCAATCGGAATGTCAAATCGGAATGACCAATCGGAATGTCCAAACTGGAATACTCAAATCGGAATACCTAATCGGAATACCTAATCGGAATACCTAATCGGAATACCTGATCGGAATATACTCAAAATCGGAATCCCTAAACCCTATTCGATGACACTGATCGGAATGTCCTATAAACCCTTTTCCGATGACCTGATCGGAATAATTTCCACTTTTCTCGGACAAAACTCAACCAGTTCGTGATTTTAAGCCAAAAAATGATCAAAACACCCAAAAATTTTGTGTTTTTAGCCAAAGTAAATATACCAAATCTCTACCACAACTATGTAGAAGATTTGTATCGAGAAAAAACCAGAAAAAACACAAGAAAAATTTTGGGACGTGATATATAGATCAAGATGACCACGAAAAATCAAGAACACACCACACGAATCTTCAATCACCTATCCACTATAGGCTCTTGATACCAAATGTTATTCCCATTTAATCCATAACACAAGATTTAGAAGAGATATTTAGAGAGAGAAAGAGAAGAAAGTAGAGAGAGAAACAAGAGAGAATTTGGAAGGTTAAACACTTTTAGAGAGAGAAACAAAATGGTAACCAACACCCTCTTCCACACATGGAAGAGGGTTTATATACCCTTGGCCTTTTGGGTCGTGGGCTTTGTTTCCTTGGGCCGGGCTTGGTTTTGCTTTGGGCTTACGCCCCTAACTTATACAATATTAGCTTAAAGTCCAAGCCCGGTTTTCCCGACTAACCTATTACAATACAAGACCTTTTAACGACTAAGATGACCTATTACATTCTTGTTCGACTATATAAATATAGGGCTAACAATTAGAAGCAACCCCTCTAATTACATGATGAGGTAACCCCCTCTATGTATTCATGCACGGTGATGCCTCATGACCTATGTGGGCTCTTGGGCATATTTAAAATACAGTTTTCAGTATAAAAATAAACATAAGTCTTTTCAAAATATAAACCAGTCTATAAAACGTACACCAGGTTTTCCAGGACTTATATTATTCCGTTGCACTATCATTCATACTTTCATTTCATACTTTATTTATGTTTATGCCATTCATATCATCGTCATATATCCGTTCACTGAGCGTAGTGCTCAGCCGTATATTTTCCTTTCTATGACCTAAACGACAGGTACCCAAGGACAGACTGGAGCATTTGGATGACGTGCATAGGATGGAAGCTGCCCTAGACTTCTTCTCCTTTTGCCTCATATACTTATGCTTGCTTGGACACTTGTTTTGTCCTTCTTATTCCATTTACTTTATTTATGTTTGGGCTTATGTATGGGAACCGATGCTTGATTCCGCTTTTCCCTTTATGGTCACTTATGTTTTAGGACATTACCTTGCATGCTTTGATAACACGCCAAATTATCATGTAACGATCCACTTATCAAAGTGGGGTGATACATCGTGCATCTCATAATCTAAACATCTTAGTTGCGAAAAAGCTAAGGCTTAGTCCGTGTGTGCTTAGTGTTTAGACTATTGTTTGATGTACTCTTGATTTGATGTGTTTGTGTGTTTCTTTACTTGTTATTTATAGTTATTATCTATAACAAACACATCTCATATTAAATCAGGCTTGATATTGATACAAAATATTGCTAAGGTTTAAAAGGTAATAATGTTTTTCGTCCACTGGTGGTGGTTCCTTAATGCACCCGCGGTTCTTTATTGATAAAGAAACATGGTCATGTTTATTGAAGCGCAGCCAGTGGGTTATACAAAAAAGTTTTTAAATCTCAATGAGAAACGTATTCACCCTATACCGTTTCTACATTTTCAACCATTCATAAGCCTCTTTCTTAAAGCCTTTTAGTAACTCCATCTACTGATCAAACCACTGGACAGTATAAGATGTTACACATCTCTATAACCTTTCTTTTTACAAGGTGCCTCTCCATGACTGTTTCATATTGGCACAATATGTTTGAGGCAAAACCTATGCTCATCACTCGGAAAAGTATTTGCTATGGCTGGTATGATACCCTATGACATGAAAATACATACATTACTAACTATTATTTGAAAAGAAACACTAAATATAGACAAATTTAAGGTAAGAAAAGTTGTTATAAACCTTTTACCTGTTTGATATAAATGTGAAGTTAGAGTTTCTGCATAATTCCAAATCATCTCCAACTCATTAAAGAAACCATGTCCATGAATCTTTGTTTTCAGACTCAACTATAGAATAGGCTAGAGGGTATATTCCATTGTAGGGATCTACCCAACTGTAGTCAAAATGCATCTAGGATAATTACCAGACAAGAAACAACCATCCATTCTTAGTAAATCTCTTTTCCCTGCCTTAAATCCATCTTTTAAAGGACCTAAATATACATAAACCCTTTTAAACTGTCTCTCTGAACTCTCAATATCATATGGCCTCTCAACTTCAGTCTTAATAGTTGTTTTTAGATTACTAGACATTAACTGTTGACAATAATCTCTCAACTAGGCATATTGTCTTACATGATTGCCTTCAACTCTTTCTTGTGCCATCTTATTAGCTCTAAAAACCTTTTGTTTTGAAATACCTACTTTAATTTCTTTTTGTAGCTGATCTTGAAGGGCATTAAGTGGAATCTTTGGATTAGGCTTTAGACTCTTTTCAATAGATTTAAATAAAAAAAAAGTAGTGCATCTTTTGATTAATCTTGATTGTAAACAAGTGTCGACATTATTCAAGGTATAAATTGACCAAGTTTCTTCATTTGGTAGTTTATAGCATTGAAGATGCCAATTGCACTTTAATTCCATATCACCAGCTTTACTTGTCTTATCTGTTGACTAATCCTAACCACCTACTTGACCTTTTCTTTTTGAACCACTAACTTGCCCTTTTCCTTTTGAACCCTGTGAATCATCCTCTTTTGAACCACCCTCACTAGTGTCATCTTCACATGAAAACTGAGGCACCTTACCCTTCCAAATAGCCCTCAATATGCTCTTGTCATTTTTCTTTAAAGACAACTCCCTTCTTTGTTCGATGGCAACTCTAGTAATCATATCCTTAATCATATTGCTGTTAGGAAACTTAAGTCCAATAACAAAATTTCCCTTCCATAATGTGGCACCAGAAGCCATTATATTAGCCTTGTTAATCTTACTCAACATCTTTAAGGCACTCTTACTCTAACCTTCAAACTCATCCTCACTACCACTTTCTAAATCTTCATGATCTATGTCTTAAAATTCAGTGCTATAATCCTCTTCAACAGTTTTTTTAGACCCAATCCATTTAACATTAGCATCAATGTCCCTTTAAATTCACCCATATCAACCTCTACATCCTCTATAACATTATCAGGAACTACCATGAAGTCAGTGTCTTGGTTATCTAAGTCATCATCACTACCAGAACTTAGGTCACTTCCACCACCAACATCACTAACATTACACTCACTAGGCAAACCTAAAAGATTCTTACTAGACTCCCCTACAACCTTATTATTTCTAGGCAACAACCTTAACGATTGTTGCAACCACTCATCATCACTAACATCCGCTACAAGCAATGAGTCATCTAGATTCAAATGTTCCTTACTAACTAAGTGATCAACATATAATCCTATAACCTTGTACTTATCAACGAATTTAGCCAATTGCAACACATCATGATCATTAACCAACTTCTTAAGCCCCGTATCTAACTCGGAGTTAGGTTGCTTATAATAATAACAATCAAAAGACGGATTTTCATAATCTATGTCTTTCATCATTGCATTTACCTCAACAAGTGAAAAAACATCAGAATCTATGCCATCTACCCAATTAACCTTTCCACCTTTATAATGGGTCTTAAGAGGAATGGTAAATGTACCACCATGATTGATCTTCAAACAAAATACAGTGGGAAAATTACCTAATTCAAATAACAAAATACAAGTTAGCTAAACAATTTTTTGATTAATATATCATTTCAATTAATGGAGCATGCAAGGTACTTACGATAATCATGATACGGATCCGCTGTTGAACCCTTCTTACTAATCGCCCATTGACATAACATTTTGTGATTTCAGACTTGGGGGTTTTCAGATTAGGTTAGATAAGAAAGGGGGATTTTAGATTTGGGGGATTTCAGCATTAATGGTTTGAGACTTTGAGAAATGAATCGTTATTTGGAGTCAAAGTCGTATAAAGGATTGAGAAAATCCCGCCATGTGTAAATAGTCGAAAATACCCCCACGTAATAGGGTCACGTGACCATTTCGTTACAAAATCTAACAAGAGTTGGCAATAGGGACCCAACCCGTTAAACGAGTAAAGCATGAGGAGAGGATCCGATAAAAAAATAAAAGGATTGAAAGTGTTAAAAACAGACGACAACATGGACCATTTATGCAATTAAATCTATATTGATTTAGCAATCAACAAAATTTGTCTCATGACCATATTATACTATTGCTATCTTAAAAATTATGAGACCCAAGTTTGTAGATTTTTGCATGGGTCTCGGATGGGTGTGCAATAGGTGCAGTTGCACAGGACCTTCACTTTAAAAAGGCTAAATTTTTATTAGTTTTGTATATAAATACGTATAATATTAAAGTTATATAATTCAATTTGACATACAAATTATCTTTATTAAAGGTTATTTGTTGTTATTGCCTGGAGCCACTAAAAACAACGAGACGGCCATTTGCCAAGGAAGTGCAATAGTTCTTTTAGCACTGTGCGATAGTTCTTTTAGCACTTCATATGAAGTAGGTATTTGATTCTACAATTTGCTTCTTTTGTAAATGCTTTTGATCAATTGGAGCTTGCAATTGTCGTAGTTGGACTTATTGACGTCACCCCCTGCAAATGAAACACGGTAGAAACAAAATGAGACCTATACAGGTTAGTATAAATGCAACATTACATATGTTTTTTGTATAGAAAACCTATCACGGTTTTATTTGCCATGAACACATAATTTATATGTTTATATAACTATACCCAGAGTAAAATAAATTTGGTAAAAGGTAAATTCAAATATTAAGGGTTGGTCATTGTACTTTATCTTTGTATGTATCCGGCAGAACTAGAAGTCCACTTCCGGAGCTCGCAAAGTTGATTCAGGTTGTTGGAAAATGATTCCGGCTGCCGTTTGCTAACTCTGATCGGTACGTACACCTCTTGATATGGTCTTCGGAACTTAATCTCTGTACATTGTGCTGCATTATATTTTCATGCCACAGAATAACTTTAGGGCAAATAGCATAAAAAGGTACTCATCTTATGTCAAAACTCAATTAAAGGTACTCAACTTTTTTTTTCTTAATTTAAGGTATCGATCTTTTTTCTTGTTGCAATATTGGGAAATTAACAAATTTAAGGTTATATATTAACGACCGTTTACTTTATTATTGCATCGTTAGTCCTTTTTATTAATGACACTTTATAATAAACTCAAAATTCGTTTTTTTTTACAGTTTTAGACAGTTTTTACCGTCTAAAACTCAAAGTTCGTTTGATTTTTACCGTTTTCATTCGTTTGTTAATATTTTCGTTCCATTTTTACAACATCTGTCCTTATTTTACCGTTTCTGACCGTTTCATCCGTTTTGTACTTTTTCGAGCCCTTCTCACCGTTTGTGTCCATTGTTTCCGTCCGTTTTACCGTTTTTTACTCTTTTTACCATTTATGACCATTTTTGTTCATTTTTTTACTTTTTTTTTCTTTCCTTAAAACATAGGCGATAACGGCTAGAAAAGGACGAAAATAGTAAAAAAAAAAACCGTCGAAAACGATATCAAGCACGCTAAAAAAGGTCGAAAACGGTAAAATAGACGAAAACGACAAAAAACGAAACAAACCGTTAAAAACCGAACAAAAATGATTAAAATCGGACGAAAAGTAGAAAACGGTCTAAAACTGTAAAAAATTGATTTTTGAGTTTATTACAAAGTCTCGTTAGTATAGAGGACTGACGATGCAATAATAAAGTAAACGGTCGTTAATATATAACCTTAAATTTGTTAATTGTCCCAACATTGCAACAAGAAAAAAGATCGGTACCTTAAATTGAGAAAAAAAAAGTTAAGTACCTTTAATTCAATTTTGACATAAGATGAGTATCTTTTTATGTTATTTGCACATAACTTTAAAATAGAACGAAACATATAATTGACACAAGCATTAAACGATATACCACCCATGTATAATGTAAATGGCTTATGTTCCTGTATCATTAAAATATAACCTTACTTCCTAATTAAGTATGTAAAAAAAAGTAGATTTACCAATGAAATTAGCAATGGTTCGACCATCAATGCTCCGTCCAGTGGGATGGTGAAAGAAAGTTAAACCATAAGGTGTAAAAGACGATTATTACCCGGATCAAATTGTGAGTCTCCAAACATGATAAGCGACTTAACATGTGCTTCGGCGGATGCCAAAACCATAAGAAACACACCAAGGAAGAGGATGAGTTGTGGCAATCTCTTCATCTTGATCTCAATCACACTTTGATGCCAAATATTGTACAATCGATGTGATATTGATTATAAGTAGAGTACAAAACTGTATATTTGATTTACCTAATTAGCTGCTCTTACACGCTTTGTTTTAATCTGAACTTCTGCCCACATCCTTTTTATTTCCGAGTCATCTTGATATTTCAGATTATGAACAATTTGGTGATGTACTGAGTTAGAGAGGTTATAATGGATAGGTTTATAAGTTAATGAAACGAAATAACTGAAATGACCTAAGGATAAGAAAAAGTACGAGATAAAACAAAAATCATAAGAAAAGCGCACCAACAAATTTCTAGTTATAGCTCAATGCATGATACAATCTGCTATATAATGTTTTTAGTTTTTACTTTACACACTTGTGGATTCTACTTAATTAGCGTTTTACATTAAGCAGTACGGCTAGCTCATGATGTTACTTTTCCAACAAACATACTTCTTTTACTTGCGTCCATAGGCGTTATTCACATGTGCTATATATGTTTGTCGTAGATGTATTAGTTTTAGTCGTCTGTACTATTCAGTTTCTGATAATGTTGCCCCTTGAACAATTGATCTGGCTATACTTGACCTGATTCTAAGTTCCAAATGTTCATAATACACCACCTTAACTTAAACATGTTTCAGCATTTTTGTTACTACCATTCATGGTATAACCAATGTTTATTAAATACGACGATCATCAAAATATCATATAATAACCCTTAATTTCTCAATAGATTGCTTTTGAAACTGTCCATAATACAAGCTAAAATCGATATAAAATAGCGATTATGGATATGTAAAGGTATCATTGCTGGCCAGAGTCTTTATATTCATCGGCCATACTTGATTTTTTCCTCCGGCCCATAATAATTTAGATAGGAGTGCATAAGTTCGCTCAGTGGGATGAACATAATCCCAAAAAAAGTACTCATCTGGGTTCGAACACATCTTGTAGCCTGGGTGTCCGCATTGCAACATTACATTTTGAGGCCCACCTCCACAACATGCTTCAGATACATTGGAATAACCTATCTCAGTTCCGAAAGAATAATTGTTATGCTCAGATACATTTATTGTGCCACTTATTAAAAGTCTTTTGCTGTATCATCTTAAGTATGCAGATAAAGAGATATCGAATATGTGAAAGAAATATTACCGTAAGCTTGTGGCTTTTCACGCAATTTGAGTACAGTGTCATACACTACTCCATAGACACCTATTGCATTAGGATACTTGGTAGGTATATTTTGTACCAGACGTTCCAAGCCAGCATTAAAAAATTTAGCCATGGTGTTTAATTTTCCAAAGCATTCTGTAGTAGTTGCACCCAGTAGGAAGACTTTCCCAGGAAAACACCCCAAAGGACCCATCGGGAAAATGACAATCCTACGAGCCCCAAGCTTGTAGATTTTGTCAAGGAAATGGGTTACTTGTTGCAGCAATATAATTGCATACACTCTAGGGGTTAGGTTTGGGCTGTCAAGTTCTAGGAAATATGTGAAAACATCATTCGAACCGGATGCTAAGAAAAAAATTGAATTTGCGGTTTGGTTTCTGTGTATATATCCTTGATCAACTAGGGCTTGGAATTGTTCTAGTTGTACTTGAATTGATGTCACCCCCTGCAGGTGCAAAGAAATTGAGGTTAGCATTTTGTTAGGTAACTAACATGTGTTCTCAAGTTATATAATAAAAAAAATCATATTAATTTTTTGACAAAGAACGGTTACGAGTTAAATGCAAAGAATGGCGTCAACTTCTAACTGGTCATCAAACTTTAGATATATCTTATTGTATATCGCAAGCATAATAGATCTCGTCGAAGGTAATTTAAATTAAAGTTATACGATAAAGGTTCAATCATCTTACAGCATCCTTGTTTGTATCATTTAAAAGTCCACTTCCACCGCTGGCGAAGTTAACTCCATTGGCCGGAAAACTATTTCGTCTGCCTTTTGCTAATTGATGGTATACCTCTTGATATGGTCTTTGAAGCTTAATATTCAAAAATTGTGCTGCATGATTTTATCGATCAGCCACACATAATATAGACTAAAGTTAAATAATATAGCCTAAAGTTTATATGTTTATGAGTCCCATTGATATAGGAATGGCGATAGCCTGATAGGCCCATGTGTGTTGAAAGAAATATAACTTACCAATGAAATCAGTGATGGTCCGGCCATTTGTGAACCGTCCGGTGGGATGGAGAAAGTAACTTGAACCATAAGGTGTAAAGTTTGCCTGAATGGTGCAGTTCTTGACAAAGTGATTGTTACCCGGATCCAATATTGAGTCCCCAAAGATGAAAAGAGACCTGATATGTGCGTTGGCGGATTCCAAATCCATAAGAAAAACACCGAGGAGGATAAAGATGACTTGTGGCAATCTCTTCATTTTGGTGCCAAAATTTTTATAAATGATGTCAGTTGCAGCTAAATTAGAGTTTAAAGTTAAAGAAGTTATCGCAAAGAGGTTAACTTGGAGAGACGGGATGATATAAGTGATGATAAGAGAAAAATAGAGGAAATTGACATGGGAAATAGAATCGGGAAAAGGAGAAAAGTGCATCAACATTTTGCCATTTTAATCCTAGTACATAGAACAAATTTTGGTTAAAACAATTTAATCTTGTTAATCTTTCTCATCTCAGTTTCACTAATATGTTTGTGAGTAAGGTCTTTCAATCAAGACTCATACGTAGGAAATTGAATCAGCTTAAGCTTTTCAGACACATTTGTTTAACTATTAAGTGACAATGATCAAATACAAATTTGGCGACCATACACTGGTTACGTGTGCTATATTTTTCTTTTCTTTTTTACTTCACAAGTCTTAATTTTACAGTACAATATTTGCTTTGACGAAGACCAATTCTTTTGCTTGTGTCCTTTGGTGACAATTTACCTGTATGTTTTGTATCCTCCCGTACATGTTCTGTTGGTTTCTGTAGCGTTGTGTCATGTGAGGATGGTTTTTTACTTGAATTGAACAACTGATCTTATTATACTTGATTTGATTCAAATTAAACGCGTAATGTTCAGCTGTCTTCTAAACTTGGTTTGATTCAGTAGCTCGACCGTTTTTCAGTTACACCAGTAGTCAGTAGCTATATCGTTTCTATTATACATGTCATATTTATATCCTTGTCACATTTGTTGGAATTATAATCCACAAATCTTTGTTTCTGTAGATTTAGTATAAGATTTGAAGGCCCAGAACATAGGGCTGCACGTTTAGAAGTCTTAGGCCCATACCCAAATCTGATTAGATTAGTTAAATACGGTTGTGAAAGTGAACAGACATGTTGTTTGGTTTGTAAACCATCACAACGCTTCACATAAACATACCGATTCATTATCTATATATAGGTTTCATTGTAAAACAAATTCTGTAACCTTTTTCAATTATATATCAGAATTTATATTAGGGTTCAACCCCATTCTTCTCTTTTATTCCTGAATAATGATTATCATGATGTTGTATTGATCATGTATTCGATCCTGGAAACTCCCAATTCAAGACCTGTAGAACAACATTGGACTGAAAAATGACTAATTATATCTTCTTCCCTCTATATTGATATGTTAAAAACACACAAACGAAAAGCATCATATAATTAATAAAACGTCTTTATTGATATCGATATTCATATCATACAGAACCCATACTTAAGATATCAAACAACATACATACCAAGCCTTGGCATTAATAGTTATTCCGTATATACTATTAAAAAACAGAATGTAAGAAAAGCAATAAAAACCTCACATAATAAACCCTTTTTTTTATAAATAAATGTTTACTCTTCTGCAAAAGAGAACCTCCGAGTAATATTATAAGCCCTTTATAGGTTCATATCGATGAGGTCATATTGACAAGAGTCTTCAGATTAACTGGCCATATTTGTTTTCGGTTTCCGCCCCATAATACCTTGGAAAGAAGCCCATATACTCGCTGCGTAGGATGAAAAAAATCCCAGAAAAAGTACTCATTTGGGTTCGCACATAACTTGTAGCCTTTGAACCCACATTGCAACTCTCCATTTAGGGATCCATCACCACAACATGCCTCACTTACATCAGAAAACCCTAATGGAAAAGATAGGAAGATATGTATTATATATATCAGTCGAGTAAATTAGCTTAGCATATATGGTAAGGGATCCGATGAGAACAATAAGCGATACGAGAAGATTGAGAAGTAATTATAGTCACACATTAATAAGGAGGGAAATTTGAACCATTTTTTTAGATGCATCTAAAATGTGTAGTTATCATTACTTCTCATCATTCTCATTTTAATTATTATTCTCATTTGATCGTCCTAACTCTAGCATGTATATGTGAAGCTATAACTTAGACAAAGTTGAATATAGTTTGAAGAGTTTAAATGGCGTCTGATACAATCGGTTATGTGATAACAACTTAACTAGTTCTAAAAAATTAAAGCTAAACAAATTAAGTGTTTGTCGTTTATAGTTAGTCTGGAATAAGGAATCTTATGAGAGAATGTTAGAGAAAATGTACCATAACGTTTTGGGTTAGCACGGAATTTTTGTACAGTATTATACACTACTGCATAAACACCGATTGCTCCAGGATATTTTGTAGGTATACTTTTTATGAAAAGTTCCAATCCTTCATTATACTGTTTAGCCATGAGGTTCATTTTTCCCATGCAACGGTTAGTAGGCGCACCCTGTATGATAACTCTCCCAGGAATACACCCCAGTGGCCCTATTGTGAAAAAGACATACTTGCGAGCCCCGGCCTTGTAGGTTTTGTCAACAAAGAGAGATAGTTCTTTCAACATCGTAGCTAGATATTGTTGAGGGGTTAGTTTTGATGCGCCAGGCAATAGGAAATAGCTAAAAATGTCATTTGAACCCGAGGCCATAAAAATAAGGGATTTCAAGATTTGATTCTTGTGTAAATGCTTTTGATCGACCAGGGCTTGGAATTGCTGTAGTTGTTCTTGTATTGGCGTCACCTCCTGCCCATCAAGCATGTTACAAACAAAATGATGATATAAAAAGCATTGTTAAAGTAGTTCACATTTAACACCATAAAATCTCTAAGTTCCTATGGCTGTTAAAACGTATGCCCCTTTTGTTTTTTTCTCCCACTTTGCAAACTTTTCGGTTCTACTTTGCGTGTTCTCAGAAAAATTAAACTTTCACCTGAACAATCAAGGGAGGCTAAAGGTTTCATACTAAAACTGGTATAGGGTTCATAATCGGCAACTACATGTTTTTAAATAGGAAGCGTCTAGTATTACGTACCTTTGCTATATTTGACATTGTTCAAATAAAGACTGCTATACTTAACACATTGTTTCTGTGACAGCACAGATTATAAAATTTGCTATTTTTAGGAATTTGACAACATCATGAGTGCATACTAAAAGGGCTAGGATGTAGAATCATTTCTAGGCATTTAACGCCTCTTTTTTAGTTAAATCTATTATAAGACCGCCGGTATTGGTGGAATGCACCACGTACCACCCGAGATGGTTGACCTTCTGTCGTGGTTCCTCTTCACAGCCCCACCGCTGCGCGCGGTGGGGCTTATATGAGCTTGGTTAGGTGGTGTAGACCACCTATCGCGATGCACTTTTTTTGTGAGTGTGTGCGTTTGTATAAAGTGAGGTAAATTGATGTGTTCTGTTTGGTGATCACCATTAAGGCTGTTAGGTTGTAGGTTAGGTTGTGGGTCGAGGCGATGTTGAGGTGACCATTACACCGGCCTAAATATGAAAAAAGATCATATGATCACTTATATCTTAATATTGGTTTTGCATCATAAAAGTATAGTTATTGAACTTGTAAATTGCTAAAAAAGGGTAGATCATACCGCATTTCTGTTTGTATCCTGCAAAAGCCCGCTTCCGGCACTGGCAAAGTTGATTCCGTTTGGGGGGAAATGGTTCCGACCATTTGCTAACTCTCGATATATCTCTTGGTATGGTCTTTGAAACTTAATGTTCAAATACTGTGCTGCATATTTCCCCGGCATAAATTAGAATCAATAAAAACATAACATAAAAGTGGCAATCTATACAGTATTATTTTATTTTGTTTTGTTTACCATACTACGGAGTACTTAGATAATTGCAAATGAAATAAGCGAGGGTTCGACCATTCGTAAGACTTACAAATGAAATCAGCCAGGGTTCGGCCATTAGTGAACCGTCCAGTGGGATAGCGAAAGTAACTTGAACCATAAGGTGTAAAATTGGCTTGAAGGAGGCAATTCTTGATCAAGCGATTGTTACCCGAATCAAGTTGGGAGTCCCCAAATATGATAATCGACTTAACTTGTGCATCGACTGATGTAAAATCCATAAGTAAAAGACTTAAGAAAAAGAGGAATTGTGGTAAGCTCTTCATCATCTTGATCACTCTAATTTGTTGCCAGATATGTTATGGAGGATGATGTGATTAGAAGCTAAATAGAGTTGAAGAAGTTGTTAAAAAGGGACCAAAGTTGAAGAAATGGAACAATATAAGTGAGCAAATAATGAGAAAAAGGAGAGGAACATGACATATGTAGGAATGGAACCTAATACATGAGAAAAGCACACAAACAATTTGCTATTTTTGTCCAAATTCATAGTCTATGCTTTTCTCATAGAAAAATAAAGTTGAAGTTGTGGCAAGGCTCATGTTATTCTTATGATATACGTACTTAGCAGATAGATTTCATTGTTACCATTTATACTAGGTGACTGCTTTATAAATTATAAACCAGTGCGCATACAAGTTGCATGTTACGAAGAGATGCATGTACTAATAGACCATATCTATGTTCATTTCTATTTTAAGAACTGATAATAGTCGAGACCATATCTATGTTCATTTCTGTTTTAACTTGTTCCGGTTATTATAATTAGATGACTACTTTAGATCACTCTATATTACATGTAAGAAAGCAGTAGAGATTTAAAAAAATCTTAAAATTTAACATCATTATGCATAAAACAAACAATATGTCTAATTTTTTGCATAAACATGGTGATAACATTCTTTCGGTTGCAGCAGAGTGCTTCTGCACAAACCAATAGGCATGCATAACATTAGGCATAATTTTAGTCATCCAAATCTCTTTTATTATGCAAGAACAATTTTTGAACGAATCAAACTTTTTATACATCTTGTAACTGTATATGGAAAACAGAATATATGTCTCGTCGAAATAAATTAAAATTGAAGTTGTACAATATATAGCTGGTCGGTCATATATTTGTGAACCATCCGGTGGAACGGTGAAAGTAAATCCAAATCATAAGATATAAAGTTTGCCTGAATGGTGTAATTCTCAACAAAGTAGTATTTGTTAGTTGTTACGCAGATCAGATTAGGAGCCCCCAAAGATGAATAGTTTGGTTGATGCCAAAACCATAAGAAATACATTGCACAAAGGAAAACGACTACTTTTGTGGCCAGTTCATGAAGTGACTTGCAGCTAATTCGAGTTAAAAGTTAGAGAAGTTGTGACAAAGAGGCTAAGTTGAACAAACGGACCAATAAAATGACCAAAAAGAGAAAATACAGAGGAAATTGACACGAGAAATAGAACCAAAAACATGAGAAAAGTGCATCAGCAATTTGTCATTTTTATCTTAATAGTAGAACTTAACGTAATATGGTTAAAAGTCTACTGGGATAAGCTGTACGATTTATAAACAAGGAATTAAGCTGATATATTTGTGAGCAATGTCTTCAGATCAAGAGTCTACGATGAACTTGAATCAGCTTTAAGTTATACAAATACATTGTGTCATTAACGTTTACTTTTTACTTTAAACGCATTTGGATATTCTACATGGCATTTTAAATTAAGCAAAACTGAACAATGCTAGTTTGCCAACGACCATAATTTAAATTGTGTCGTCGGTGTTCTACTGTATATGTTTTGTAGCAATGTACATACCATGTCCTCGTTCAATTGCTGGTGATTTTGCCACTTGAACAAGTTACCAAGTTATACTCGGTCTGATTTTTAGAATCTTGGTTTGGTTCAGTAGCTTAAGAAATAAGAATCGCGCGACCCTTTTTTAGTTTACTGAAGGTTTAACATTGTGCAATTCATTTATTTTGTCCGGCCATATTGGTTAAAAAAAGTACTGGCGTGTAAAATTGCAGACAAAAACCCCACCAAATAATAAAACCAAGGTCTTTCATAGTCATATTGATATCATACAGGCAGAACCATACACTAAAAGTATCAAATGACATAAACATAACATGCCTAGGCATTTATAGTTTTCTCGTATTATAAAACAGACCTGTAAAAAAGCAATCAAAATCTCACATAATAAACCTTCTTCTCCTTTTACTGATAACCTCTTAAAATAACCATCAAGCCTCCTATTGCCCGTGATTGACAAGAGTCTTCAGATTAAATGGCCATATTTGTTTCCGGTTTCCGGCCCATAATACTTTGGAGATAATCATATATACATGCTGTGTCGGATGAAAAAAATCCCAGAAAAAGTACTCATTCGGGTTCGGACACAACTTGTAGCCTCTAAACCCGCATTGCAACTGTCCATTTAGGGGTCCACCCCCGCAACATGCTTCACTTACATTCTTAAAACCTATTTAAAAAGAGAAGATATTTGTTATATAAGAGTAGGTTAGCTTATTTAGGCATATATGTGTGTGGAAATATATACTGTAATAGGCAAATTTGAATATGCCAAATAGGCCTAATGGGTGTGATAATAGTTAGTATACTACTACTGCCTTAACTAGTACAGTATCAAAGTTAAAAAAGAAACAAAAAAACAGAAAAATAGTTTGTGGATCAATATGAGCGATACAAAAACTACACATTTTGACTTAGCTTGTACTAACATACTTCTTTTTCTTTTCCGAATCTATTTATCTACTTTGGAATAAGTGAGTTGAACACGAGAGATGTTAAAGAAAGGTACCGTAAAGTTTCGGGTAAGCACGGATTTTATCCGCAGTGTTAGACACTTCTCCATAAATACCAATTGCACCAGGATATTTTCTAGGTATAATTTTTACCAAAAGTGCCAATGCTGCATTATAACGGTCAGCCATGACGTCTACTTGATCCAAGCATCGGTCAGTAGGTGCACCTCGTATGATGACTCTGCCTGGAATACATCCCAGTGGACCTATTGGGAAAAAGACAAACCTGCGAGCACCGACCTTGTAGGTTTTGTCAAGAAAGAGGGATACTTCTTTCAGCATGGCAAGTATATATTGCTTAGGGGTCATTTTTGACGCGCCAGGTAACATGAAATAGCTAAAAACGTCATTTGAACCCGATGCGATAAAAATGAGAGATCTCGTAATTTGCTTCTCGTCTAAACGCTTTTGATCGATTAGGCCTTGGAATTGCTGTAGTTGATCTTGGATTGGTGTCACTTCCTGACCATCAAACACGGTACTTTAAGCTCCTAATATTGAAACCAAGACCGAAATACCCCCATTTGTGTTTTGTCCCACTTTGCAAATTTTCCGGTTATCCTTTGCGTGTTCTTAAGAAATTGATTAAAATTCAAAGGATTGGTAAAAAAAAAGTTTGTTTAATAGTAGTTGTATTCCACATGAACAATCAAAGGAAAACTGGAAAGGTGGGTTTGAATACTGAAAGTAAATATAAAACCTGAACTTGTAAGGTAAAAGGGCCGACCATCTTACCGCATCCCTGTTTGTATCCCGTAAAAGACCACTTCCGGCGCTGGCAAAGTTTATCCCATTTTCCGGAAAACGATTCATAGGGTTTACTAACTCTCGAACTACCTCTTGGTATGGTTGTTGGAACGAAATGTTCATATATTGTGCTGCATAATATTTCCCGCCAAAACTTAACATTAAAATAATGGCACAAATGTATTACTGTACTTATTACTATGTTTTAGGTGTTTCGTTTCATTTAAAAAACTGGTCCTAATAAAATGAATGAAACCTTAAGTTGTTTACATGTGTGAAGACTTACAAATGAAATCAGCAACTGTTCGACCATTACTGAACCGGCCGGTGGGATTCTGAAAGTAATTCGAACCATAAGGTTTAAAGTTGGCTTGAAGGCGGCAATTCTTGTTGAAGCGATTGTTACCCGCATCAAATTGGGAGTCCCCAAATATGATAATCGACTTAATACGTGCGTCGACTAATGCCAAAACCATAAGAAATAGACTAAGGAAAAAGAAGAATTGTGGTAATCTCATCATCATCATCTTGATCACAGTTTGATGCCAATTTTGTTACAAATTGTGGGATGTAAAGATAAATAGAGTTTGAAGAAGTTGTAATAAACGAAATCAAAGTTGAAGAAACGGAACAAATTTAGTGACAGGAAAATGAGATGAGAAATCGAACTGAATATACATGAGAAAAGCACACAAACAATTTGCCATAAATTTCCTAATGCATAGAAAGAATTACTTGTTGAACTTGTGTTGTCATGGCTCATGTTATTCTTATGATATAGCAAATCGATTTTATTGTAATTCTATAGGAATTACCAAGGAGCTTTTACAATCGAGATAGAATTCCCTTGGTGCGCTGTCATTGACGGTGTAAATCTGTTCGTTCGAGTATTGATTACCTACAAACGTAACCCATCACGGAAGCCATTTAATTCACAATCTAATTATATGTTCGATCATAAGAATGATTCAATAGAGAAATAGGTTCAAAAAGATAATTCACGAAATTATTTTTCATATAACAAAATCTATATTCCAATAGATCCGAGATGGCTTTTCATGCAACAACTGTGATTTTGTTTGTGAATTTGTTTGGTATTTTGTGTTGTTATAAACCATCAGAAAGAATAAATTCAGAAAACATATAACAAACCTCATTTAAGCCTATAAACACCGCATCATATTAAATATGCAATACGTGCATCCCCCAAATTCAGGTTAAAATACAAGTACTTTGCTAGCACCTAAATGTAGCTGCTAAGCGATTTCGTTCAACACTTAAAACCGTTGCCCTAAGTACATGTCGCATTACTGTCATAGTAAAAGAGCAGATTCACACCTCCGTTACTCTTTAGGAGGCATCCGCCCCAGATAAACCACCCACACTACACAAGTCACAAGTGTATACCTTTAAATGTATATGCCCGTAAAAAATAGCTAGAAGTAAGTTTCGGAACATTCACATTAACCTAACTGCTAAACCCACATTTAGAGACAAATTCAGCTCACTCTTGTCGAATGTAACTGACAAGTTTAAAAATGTAAAACACATTGTGCTTAGGTCAAGATACTATATCATATGTTCATGATTATATACCACGAGAAATTCATATATCCATGAGAAAAATGAAGTCCACCCAACCAAAAAATAAGATGATTATTTACCCATATCATCATTGTTTATAGTACTGATAAGGAGGGTACTGAGGTTGCTGACCCTGTGGGTTGTAGTATGAATTCTGCCAGCCCGGTTGACCGTATTGGGGACCATTTGGTCCTGGTTGTTGACCCTGTTGAGGGGGGTACGGGGACCCGCCAGGTGGTGCCATGTGGTAAGGAGGTGGTTGCTGAGGGTATCCTGATTGTGGGGGCTGATGGTAATAAGGTGTTTGAGGACGAGTAGTGTTAGTTGGTCCAGATTGGGAGGAGTAAATGCTAGAGCTTGAATTTCTACCATCTTGAACACTGAGACCCGACATTTGTCTTTGCACATCTTCAATCATGTCTCGACATTGTATACTTCGGGTCATTGCAAAATCACTCGCCTGCTGCTTTATGTTTGTGATTGCTTCCTGTAAACAATGATTACAGGTTATTTACCTTGTACATGTCAAATTATCAAGTGAATGATTTCTGTAAAGGAAACATGTATTATCACCTGAAGAGTAACATAGAACTTCAATCCTTCGTTGATATTCTCTTTAATTTCTCGATACTTGAATACAGCCGCCTCAATCTGCTTATAGCACTTTTCACAAGAAGCTGCACACAAAAATTACTAATGCTGTAAGAAGAATAGAAAGCACACAATGTTCATCATTGACATTACATGCTAAATAACTTTACATTGACCATTAAATGAATTAAATCCCCATGATAAAACAAACACTTGTAAATCGAATTTTGTAAGTAGATTTACCCCTGTATTCCTCAATGTTAAAGGTGCTTGCAAACTGGTTGTTTTGAGCCTACGTAGAAGAGAAAAAGTAGAGCTTGAGATTAAATCAATAAACTTAAAAATGATCTATTCATGAAAGAAGCAAGAAAGAAGACCTGAATCTGCAGCAACAACTCATCTTGTGCATGAAGATTTTGAGAGATTTCTTCACATATATGATCATATTTACTTATCTCCTTGCGGAAGAGATCCTCGTATGAACCAGTCATTGCCATCATCTTTGGGAGTATATCATCCTTAGTAAATACAAAATTAAAACCAATTCATTCTTAAAATGTTAACAAAGTTTTTATAAGAACATATAAAGCAAAAGTTGAAACAATGTAAATTAGTAATCTCATAGAGGAGAGTGCTACGTAGAATTGTCTAAAGAAATCTAACATAGATATAACTCAACTAGAAAGAAAGCATTAAGCATACCTTCCTCTTCATATCTTTCAGCATGTCCTCTAGACCTGCCCTTTGTGCACCAAGTGTCTCTAATTGCCTCTGCGAAAGCAAGACATTATAAGATTAACATTATAATTATAATTATAATGTAGTATGCTTCATAGACTTCAGTACAAAATTTGGTGAGAGTGAAAGATATGCTTAATAAAAATATATTCATTTTAAGAATACATCGAATCATAGACTTAATATAACATTACCAAACTCTGCTTCAGGGCACCCACTATGGCATCTTCATTGGCATCCAAAGACATGATTGGCCTTGCTAAGGTTGGAAGAGCAGATTCTATCTGGTATAACCGTATAAGGCAAAATGGACAAAAGAATAGCATAAGAATCAGTTCTTCTGGAAATATTTTTTAAAACGAATATTGGAGATCTTTATATTGGATTGTAGTTCATCAGATACATCGCTACAAAAATTTAAATTACAGTACACAACAATGCAAATTAATAATGACAATCTCAACCCATTTACTTATAATTTAACAAGAATATTCGAGATCTCTATTTTGGATTGTAGTTCTTTAGATACATTGCTACGAAATCAACTTACAGTACATCACAATGTAA
The DNA here is from genome assembly GCA_025667525.1 of Glebionis coronaria. Lineage (NCBI taxonomy): Eukaryota > Viridiplantae > Streptophyta > Magnoliopsida > Asterales > Asteraceae > Glebionis > Glebionis coronaria. The sequence goes on from CM046874.1 coordinate 181,428,776, forward strand.
ATTGATGGTGACAATCTCAACCATTTACTTATGATTTATCAATGGGTCAAAGTGGGTACAAACTGATCAACTGGGTTAAAATTTATCCAAGGTTATAGTTAACGCTTGCAGCCTCCTAAACACTAAAATTTAAAAAGATAGATTTAAGTTTTATCCTCATAATAAAGTTTTTGTAATCGTATCAAATGCCTTATTCATAAATAAAAAACGAAAAACACATGTATGTGGGTCAACTGACTCATTTCAACTTGTAAGAAAAACAACCCGTGTTGATCTGTCACCATGCAGATTTACATTTGTCTAATTTAAAACATTAGTAATCAACAATACATGTTAAAAGTTCAAGCAAACGTACCGGACGGCTGTCAAGAATGGACATGAGCGCCATATTGTCCCTCACAGAGCGTTCAATTTTAGCATCACTGTCTGCTGCTTGCTTCAAATTTGCTGCAAACATATTCAATCGATCATGTAGGTTCTTTGTCAAAGCACTAGACTGAGGCCTGGTCCATCGTGACCCAAATTGGGTTCTAAACTGTGCATCTTCAGCTGCTTCTTTCTGGATGAGCTCCTCCGTCTGGACCACCAATCCATGGTTGACCCTCCTTAGATCTTGAAGTTGCTGAAGCTCACCTTGCAAGCCAGCCGGACCCCCACTCACTTGCACCGCCTCTACATCTTCCCAAAGAGCTGTTGGCAAGACGGCATGCCCTTCCAAAGCAAGTATTGAATCAGGTAAATTCATCTCCCTGAGGTGCACGCGTGCAAGCTCACTCCCTTGTTGTAATTTCTCAGCTTGAGTTCTGATGACATCATCGACCATTTCAGTGTACCGAGAAAGAGCCTTGGCACTACCATCAGGAACAAGACTAGCAAACATCCTATCCTTGCTGGCATCCAATACATCATTCATGTTCATTGATTTGACCAATGAAATTGCGGGAAGAGGTGCTAAGGAACTGGCTGGAGGGACTCTCATAAGATAGACCCTATCGTTCTCCTTCATTGCAGTAGCTAGATTAGCATTAAGATTAATTTCCAGCTTATTGATTGCGTCAAGTATTTGTTGTGGTGCTCCTCGTGGAGCTGATCTTTTGGCATCCGTTAAAGCAGTAATGCCACTGTTCAGTCGTGCAATTTCTTCCCCAATTTCATCTTTATCATGAAGCTCTAAGCTATACCTATAACAAGCCTCTGCATAGTATAAAGCTGCTTTTAGCTGAATGTGAGAGGTCCATGTCTTGTCGAAGTGCTGGCTGAGAGGTGCAACGTTAAGTGCAGCTGCGGCTTCCTCATAGTAGAGGCCCACCTATATTCATGTAAAGGTTCTATTAGATTGCCACCGAATTGCAGGTAATCTTTATTTTGGCAATGCTATATGGTTGGAAGTTATTTGCTTCATATGCGGTGGTAAGTACTGTACATTTCAAAATTAAAATTTGGCACTGGCTCACAATATACAGTAGCATGCATCGTGACAAAACCAACAAATTTTTTCTACGAACCTCACATAAAAAGCATATAAAGAAGTTTTAAATGCTCAAAAATCAAAATGACTGCAGTTGTCAGGCAGACAGGAAAACAATTTTCATACAAGTTATAACCAAGCAATATGCTTTCAAAGGCAAAGCAAAGATATTCATTTAGCAGGAATTTACACTGCAAAACGACTTGTTTCAAAACACTAGTGTGCCACCCATAAAGCTGCTTATAATTTGTATTATGACACAGACACTCATGTCCAATTCTCTATATATCTCTACGTAATTAATTATACGTGGCTCTGTTACACAGATAAGAATTTCATGTTTTTTCCCCTGATCTTTTCAAGTAATTGTTTGTTCTTATTGACCAAGCAATATGTTTCCCCTCAAATTCAGTAAATTGGCATACTTGATCCTGCTAATAACTTGTTTGATTAACACAAACACTCGTATGTATCATTGTTCATTTGTCTAAAACACCCCTTCGACGCATAAAGAAGTACTTTAGAGTGAAATAATCTTACTCTGAATCAAACTAAACAACTCATTCACGCAAAATCTGAGGAAAAGATCAAGTAACCATTCATGAAACATGTTACTAAGTGTTCTGCAGAAACAGTGCCAGAGCTCGCCTAGTTTTATCATAGGATGGGCCAATTTATCATTTTCTAAATTTTGTATTAGCATAAATAACTATAGTCACTCATCAAGTACAAATTTGCATTTTCTAACATCAATAGACAGCCAAGATAATCAACAATTCATCACTTTATCAGTGAAAACAGTATCCTCTGGGAAAATGAAACAAGGCAACATTAGCCATCTTCAGATGTCCTTTAGGCAATTTAATACTATATGTGCATTTAAATCTACATGCACTTAACCAATTAGGGGTGGCCAAGCTTGTAAAAGCCTGCGACTATCATACTAAAAGGTGAGAGAACTCAAGTCTGAATCCTGTTTGGTGCAAACAACCCTAAAGTGGCCTCGCCAATCGGGTTTGTGTCCCCTGTGGATTAGTCGGCTAGAAGGTTGAAACACAAGATAAGAGAAAAACAACTCGCAATAACTGGTACTAACACAAAACAAATAAAACGTATTCATCAAATCCATAGAATTAAACGACAAATGTTTCTAGCAATCTTCATATATTGTTTACTCAATTTACTACTAGACCTAGTCATATTGGTTTGTCGAAAACTAGTTACACTTACTCTAATACATAAGATACATTCATCAATTGACAAAACAAAGCAACCAACCTGTCTAGAAATCTTAGCACAAACGCCATGACTACTCCCTTTGACAAGGGCATTCTCAAACACGCACTCCTGCCCTTGCGCAAGCATCACCTTCTCCAACATCCCAACACACTCCACTCCCACATCCACACCCCATCCCCCTTTCCCACTCACAATCTCCTTCAAAAACCCAAACACCCCAGCCGCGTAAACAAACGCCTTAACCGCATCCCGTCTCCCCTCCACACTCCCTTTATCAAACCCCACCCCCATCCTCCCACTCACCGCCCCTAAATTAAACAAAACCCCAGTCTTCTCAAACCCCACACTCTCCTCAGTCACCTTACTCCTAGTCTTCCACGCGTCGTACCACGTGAAGGACACGTGCAAGCCATCTTTCCCGATGGGAAAACGTGACTCGACTGCTGTCAAGGCTTTGTAGTAGGAAACGATGACGTCACGGTCTGTCGGTTGTTGTTGGATTTGGGAACGGAGGGTGTTTAAGGTCTGGAGATCCTCGTCGTGGGTTTGGGCTTCGTGTGGGGAGTAGGTGTTGAGGAGGTAAGTGTGTAAAGGGTTGTAGAGGTTGGTTTGGGTTGTTTTTTTTTCTGGGATTGTTAGCATGATGTTGGGTATTGTTGTTGTTGACGATGATGACATTGTGGTTTTACGTTGTTTAGGAAGATGATCGTGATCGTGAGTGTTGTTTTGGGTTTTGGTTTTTGTGATTAGAGAATGATGATTATGTTCGACACGTTGTCGACTTGGCTAAGAAAACAATTTTTTTATTTTAAAAGGTGTCGACTTAGTTTTATTTATTTTTATTTAGAGAACACAAGTTACCTCATATTAACATAACATTAACATCAATTTTTATAATCATAATATCAACTAACATCATTTATCTCTTTATTTTTATAAAATTCTCTCAACAATTATTTCATTTATTAATAACTAAAAATACAAATTACACTAAAAATAAAAACATATTACAAAATCAAAAACATTATGAAATTTTTTTGTTAAAAGTTATATAACTTTGTGACACAAGCTTATAAGCTAGAGGACTTATTGGTAAATATTATTAGCCTGTTTTGAAGTTGTGCTTGTTTTGTACTAGGATTTTGAGCCCGTGCTTCGCTGCGGCGAAACGCGGACGTTTTTGGCAACGTTTTTAGCGGCAATGCATTGTTCAATATGTTAGATAGTGGTCGTTGAGTTATGACATAAGCCTCTAAAAGCAGCATGTAATCACTAAGAATGTACACCCGACCTCCAAAGTATGGCCTCTCTTACACTATGTTACATGAACTCTATATGTTTGATTATGAAAAAAATATATCACAACACATAAAATTATGGCGAAAGAACACTTGAGTTTGTTCCAGCACTAATATACCAAGAAGTATTTACATAATAAAGTTAAACATAACATCTAAAAAAATATACAGAACCATTTTCATTTCTTTGCTAGAGAGACGGACACATAAAAAGTGGTAGCCTGTCTTAATTTGTACTTTGGCCATTGTATACTATCTTTATATCACCACAGGATGTTGGTGCGTAAACTGTTGATGCATATGCTTTTTCACATGGGCGGGAATTAACCTGTTGATAAGCTCGGGAGATGCTCTTGACAGTTGGAACCACATACATAAAATGTAATAAGCCACCTTGCAAACATGAGTGAGATAACCAGCGGGACATAAATTAACACGTGCTTACCTCTTGTCTAAAGTTGAAAAGAGGAGGCAACAGTCGACCATTTGGTAAGTGAGCATTCGGATGGCGTATCTGATCGAAGAACCGATGTGCCATCGCTTCAAGCTGCAGGCAAGAAGCATAGTTCAAATATTTTAAGCAAACGCGCAATATTATATAAAACTCTACTTGAATAAGGTTCCTGCATTAGCTGAAGGTTCGATATTAACATGATGGGTGATTGAGTCTACTATACGTATCAAGTTATCACCTTCAAAAAGTGTGTAGGTAAAGCTGAAGTTGCTCGTATCAATCTCATGAATCCTATGCTTCCCACTTGCAAAACGGACGTCTGCATCACATGAATTCAAAAGAAACCTTATTGAATAACTTGGTGTTGATCCTTTTTCAATAACCCTCTTCGTTGGAGTATTTTTTTTTTAGTCCGTAAGCAATTGACACTAACTTTGGCGCTTCTCTGAAAATGCATCCATTGGCCCTGCATTGTATATGATTAGTGGAATTTATGAGTAGTCTTATTTTATATCTGAAAGTTTTATGCTACGATTGACTCAAACCCAAGCAACATTAAGATGAGCTAAAACATTATAGTTTAAACCCGAAAATCCGATGGCGGCGTGCCTATTTACAATAATACAATAAGCAAGCAGTTCAATATTTACAACAATTCTTTTGGCAATAATGTGTTGTTGGATTTACTTGCAAGTACTAATTGTTAATGTATTTATTTGAAATTAAAAGGCATATGTGTATTGGTATGTTTGTAATAGTTATTCTGAAGGCCTACCATGCCTGTTGGTGACAACCTTCATTTGTGGTTAGGATTTAGTCAAACGCCTATTAAGTTGTATTTTTGTAACTGCGCATGCACATGAGATTTTACTGGAGTCTGTGTTATAGGTGTGACATAATGCTGAATCATGAGGGTCAAGCTGCTCATGAAGGGGTTGCAGATTTTGTTGGGTGTATATTTTAAAGTAATATAAGCTCCCAATGGTATGTTGCAATAGTGGGTTGGTGCAGTTGTATATAAGGATGTCATGACATGTATTAGCAATACATAACCGTGCACATAGCAACTGATAATCAGTCACGAAAAAAATGTGTTGGTTGAGAAGGCTGCGTGCTTTGCAGACGGCTTGCAGTTCTCAAGAGTACCGCAATTGTTTTTGGTTCTACTTGCGTGAACAGGTGGCCGATGAGATGGATTGGAGGGGGAGACTTGAAGTTATGTATGGAAATAAAAGGGATGCAATTGCTGAGAGGGACGGCTTGATAAGCGAGTTATCTAGTATTAACTCAGAACCGCTTTTGAGCTGCATGGTTTCTTTGCTATTGGACATGCAAGACAGAGCTGAGGCGGAGCTTCGCCAACTGCAAGAATTGATGGGTGCGTCTGACAATCGTGTGACCGATATGGAGTTTTTCATCCGCAATATATGATCATCGAAAGTGTTTGTAGGGCACCGCCAGTGATTGTCTATGTGTTTGTATGTTTTCAATAAACTGTTGTTCTTAGGCGTGTGTGGGAAGGTTATGTTTGGTCTTCGTTGTTTTAACTTTATGTGTATTTGTCGTACTCAATGCAGTCGTACGCCACCTATGTGTATGTTCCGATATGTTTATGTTGTTGTTGATTATCTTTAAATTCGGAACATCTTTTAATTTTAATACATATCGTTGTGATTTTAGTTCCCATATATGGACATGATTGTTTATAGAGTTTCTTGTTTATAGGGTTACCTATACCGAACAATTGTAATGGTAGGAACCAATGTATGATAGCAAGCATTAATAGTGGCTCTTGGTTATTGTATTGGCACATTTTTGGATGCACGTGTGCTTGGCATTTTGCCTGGAACCTGTGTTACTCATTTAGCCTGCAATGTGCTTTTGAGAATCTAACTGTTGCAAGCTTTAGTGGCTAGTTGGCTAGCAAGTAATAAAAAAAATGAATCCAATGTGACATGCCAACAATGGGTTGGAGTTGTTCTATTTAAGTGTGCCATTCCAGTTGGGTATAGCACATTGCAGCCAACAGCCAGGGTAAAATAGTCAAGGAAAAAAATGAGTTTGCGAGGAGTGCTTCATGCTTTGCAACTGCTTTGTTCTTCCAATGATTTTGGAAGCGTTTCCTATTTCTATCTGCGGAAGAAGATTGAGGCTGAGACGGAGTGGAGGGCCAGGATTGAAGATCTGCATGCGCGAAAGAAAAACGACATTGATGAGAGGGCCCAGTTTATAAATGAGCTGTCTAGCCTTAGCCCGGACCATCATGTGAGTCGAATGCTTTGGCTGCTAGGTGACATGCAAGAGCGTGATGTCGCGGAGCTGTGGAAGATACAGGCACTGGTGGATGATTCTGATGGGCGCCTTCAGGATCTGGATAATTTTTTCTGATCCTTGTAACCCATGTAATGACAGAACGGATGTTTAGATCAAGAAGCTTGTTTGTGTGTTTGTATTAAACGGCGCATGGGATCCGATTGTGTATAGTCTGACCGTATTTGTTGGTGGTATGTCTTTTATATGGCCAAACTCGTTGTTATGTTATTTTGCTTGAAGTTGTGTTGTATGTTATTTGTAATATAACGAATTTCGTTTATGTGTGAAATGTGCTCTTTCATTATGTTATAATGCTCTTTCATTAGGTTGTAATGGAGCTTTGTAAAATGTTGTGTTTGTGTGTTATAATATGTTGTCTAATCGAAGGAAAAGTTTGCATTATAGAACATAGCAATAGTATGGTACTGTTGTTGTTGCTTTGTTTTTTCACCACTTGTGGTAAAGATGTGCAGAGGCCCATAACAGCATTCTTTTTGTTTTTTGTGTTTGGCCATAAATGGGTTTTTCTATATTATCTAAATGTGGCAAAAAGATTATGGCAACAGTGTGTGGATGGGGATAGTGGTTTTTTTTAATATACTTTTGGGAAGTTAAGCCTAGAATCATGCAATTTGGGATTCGGTTACTGTTTTCGGTGGTAGTGTTGTTTGTTAGTGCAGGACACTATAGGAGGTAAGCCAGGAGGCGTTGCTATATAAAGGAGTGTTAACAGGCTAGAGCTCACACATCTTTACACACATTTATAGTTAAGTTTTATAAAGAAATAACCAATGGCGTACCGCCCAAAATGTGATGCATTGGAGAAAGAAGCAGGAACTGACGATTGGGCGGACATGTTTATTTGTCGTTTACAAGATGAGATTCTAGGCGAAACAACCTGGAAAACTAGGATGGAGCAAATGTGGCAGGAGGTGAATAGTGGTGTCATTGATAGGACTCATCTTGTTTATGAGCTAAGGACCGTTGTTGGGGAACCGGTAGTTAACCAGATGGTGGACTTTTTAGGGACCCTGACACGTGAAGACTGTTCCTTTTGAGAACAGCTCGGAGCCAAAGCAGTGGCAACTGGAAACCGCATCGGTAGGATGGAAAGATTCATTAAACGGTTGTGAGGGAACGTTTCTGGTTGAAAAGATTATTTGAATGCGCGTTAAGGTGTTCGCTTTGTGTGTGTTGAATAAATCATCGTTGGCCATTATGTTGTTTGTGTTGTGTTTCTGTGTGTACCAAGAATGGAACAGGCGTGTGTGCCTAGGTGTTTGTTATTTTTGGTACTGGCAATGACGTTGGTTCATTGGCAGGGCTTCTTTATGTATTTAGTTTAATGTACTTGTATGTTTGTTTCTTGCAAATGTTTATTTATTTACTTTTATATTTTTATTGCATTGATACAAACTCTAAAGGAGGCAACATGAAAAAACTAAAGGCTGTTGTGTAACAAACGTGTAGTATAGAGTGTTACCTGGTTTTGTGAGGGGCAGGCAAAGGTTTCTCTTCTGCTGTTTCCACAGCTGACGTTGTACAAAAACCTTCTATTCATTTTGGTTCCTTCGGCCTTCTCAATTTTTTGTTTGTGATGAGCTTGTCAATGTTAAACCAGCTTGGTCGAAGAAGGTGAAGCTGCCTCGGCCAGTTCTATCGCGAACACTTGTTTTGAAACGGTACCTTTCATTTGCCATAATATGGTTGTTTTAGTATTTTGGTTAGTAATTGTGAATGCATTGTGAATAACAGTTCCATACCTAAATAAGGGGTCCTCCAGTTCTCCGTCATCTCCACAAACAAACGTTCCTTCGTAGTCAGCTTGTCTTTTTTTTCCGTCAGGGAAGGGGTACACTTCAGTAAACCTGTGTATTTGGTTACTCGGAAACACCCGACAGCAAGGATTAAAGGAGGTGGGAGCTTATCAATATCTTCCGTATAAAATTATCATACGCCATATAAAAGTATAATATAAGTTGTAGGCAAACAGAAAATACATGTTCCTAGCGCTAGTCCACAGCTGGTGCATGATAAAGCAGGAAGACGATAAATGACCTCCCTAGACTTGCCCGAACAACCATCTGGTAGGCATGAACTTTTAGCCCCAACACACGCTGGCGTTTTGTTTCGGCAGGTTGGCCACCTTTCATGAACAAATAAACAACCAAATGTTAAGTAACGCGAGATGGCCATTTTTTTTCATACCATTGATGCAACTATAAAAAAAACTTACACTCAGCCGGAGCCGCCACCGACACTGGTAGGTGGAACAATTTTTTGCCCGCTTTGATAAACCGATATCGAATCTCATACGAGAAACAGACAGGTCAGTAAACAAACCGAAACCACATTCTTGGAAGAATAAGCTCAGATATGCGAGGGCGGGAAGAGCAGAAAATGTGCGTGACCCGCCATGGCTGCAAACACGACTTCGTGTTGGCCCAGCAAGTCACGGGCCGATTCAACCTGATCATCAGCAATCATACACGCCATGGGTGCAACCCTGAAAGGATGGTCAGCTTTGCTATTTATGATTTCTTGGCTCAGACATGCCACCCTTTAGAGAAAACTGGATAAGCACGCCATGGCTGCAGCCTCGAGAGGTTGCCCCGCCAAGATACGTGCAATCTCAGCATTAGCCCGGATCGTTCAAGGTCATCACAGCCATATCAATTGCACATTCCAACAACCAAATTACCACAAAAACGTATAACAACCCTAAAAGGATGGCCAGCCAAGAGACATTTGATCTCTGCTGTATCCCGACCCGTTGCAACATAATTACGACTGCAATAAAAAAATATAGTTGGAAACCGGGTAACGCACCGCAAATTTCAAAGGTTGCCCCGCCAAGATCCGGGTACCAACTGAACTTGCTATTTATGATTATTTGGCTCAGACATAGCGCCCTTTAGGGAGAACCGGATAAACACGCCATGGCTGCAACCTCCAGAGGTTGCCCCGCCAAGATACGTGCAATCTCAGGATTAGCCCGGGTCGTTCAAGGTCATCACAGCCATATCAATTGCACATTCCAACAACCAAATTACCACAAAAGCGTATAACATACAATAGATACCACCAACATGAAACACCCGTATCAGGAAGCAAATACAGCAAGAGGACAACCTTTTTTCAGCTTGGAAGCTGATTAAGCAAATAGTCAGGAACCAAAATCAGGACCAAGATCATATGTAAGTCTCCAAAGAAGCTACAATATCGAGGGCTACATAAGGCAAAAGAAACCCAAAATGAGATTACATTATATAAGCTAAAACAAACAGTCCCTAAAGCAACCTATTATGTTTTTTCAAGGTGTAATCGAAACCAAGTCGTGTAACATATAATGTAATCCGAATCGTGTAAGGTATAATCTAAAGCAACGAAGGGCCAAGATGGTATCAAAATATTAATAGTATCGCCCCGCATAGCCAGGCCTTTCCCTCACAAAAAACTACACAAACAAACAATAGCTATTGGGTCTAAAAGTTGATGTGGCAGAAACTCAAAATGAAGAAATATCAAGACGTTTGTCCAGAGACGCTGACATGTGAAAGCTAGACGTTGACACGTGTATTGTAGACGCTGAGAAATATCAAACGCTGATAGAATTATATTTAGAGACTATATTCAAGATATTGTAGGACGATATTTAGAATATAGTCTATCTAAATAGAATATTTAGAAATTATTCATTCTTATCTCTTGTAAAACCCTAATCCTTACTCTATAAAAGGAACAAGGGTCTTAGGTTTTATTCATAACTTTCGTTCACAATGTAAACCTAAAGCGTGTGTTGCACTAGACGTGGGATTAATGTATACACGTCTAGTGATTGTTTATTATTAATATAATGAGCAATCCATTAGAGTAATTCTTGTGTTCTTTGTGCCCAAACACCTTGTTTAATGGTTGTTGTTCTATTCCGCTGTGATTGTTTAATCACATGAACAATGATCATTCCTAGTTGCTTAAAGATCGAGGAAACTTAGTTTCCACAGTTGGTATCAGAGCCTCGTGGCTCGTGATGCTAGGACCAACAAGGTGTTCGTGTTTTGAGATGGAAAGAAAAATCCGTCTAGGGTTTTTCTGGGCGACTTTGTGTGCGCAGCAGTATTCAGAAGACCATAACTTTTATTGAACCGTTGGATCGCCACAAAATTTTGTGTGTGTGTTCTACACACATATATCTAGATATCCACCGGAGGGATTGTTCATATCTGTTTTCAATAAAAGTTATAGACTGTTAAAATCGGCTGTAGTAATGATATACGTTTTTAGGGTTTGTATAAACCCTATATTCGTTATTTGTTGCTTCTAATTATGATGGATCATACTAGCTTTGGTGAATGGATTCTTGAATTCATGATGAACCCTAGTATGATATGATTCGTTCTTGGATGTTGTGATCTTTGTTATTCGTTTACGGTTTTCACAGACCCTTGCTTCATGCTACAAGAAGTAGCAACAAAACAAGAACTAGAGTTTTATTAAACCCTAATTCATGATTGGTAGCAGCAAGTTCTGAAAAGGGACGCAACAAGGTCATGTTATTATGGTGGCTACAATAAATAGCATATGGGTTGATTGCTATGTTTTTTATTCACAGCATGCAACAATGTACAGTCGATACATGTGTTAGTTATTTGTTTAAGTTTCAAGATATGAATCATAAGGACGAGAAGGCTGATTTCACGTGTTTTTCTTTAAGGTATGTGATTGAAGCTGAATATTACAGAAGGTTATGATTCTGTGATTTTGACTGTGTAAATCTTGGATGAAAATAATATACCATGTGTATTATAAACGAGATATATGGCTGTCAATTATTTAGATCTCACTCTTCCTATATTATTGGAGATAAACGTGTAAAGCACTGACACGTTTTGAGGAAATTAGTGTGGTTTCCATAAACAGTTTGTTTTAAATCTCGTAATATGTGCTGGATATGGATGCTATTCTCATGGGAAGAAATGTGGATTTGGATATAAGTGATTTTGTTTTGACGTTGCAAGAATATTGGAGTTTACTTTATTTTTGGGATTAATAAGGAAAAGAGAAAAAGACGTGAGGTAATCCCTTCATCTTTGGGGTATAAAATGTGTGATTATAAAACACGTTTAGGATTTATTACACTTTTTTTCCCTATAAATTAGGATTGCATTGTCAAGGAAGTGGTAGTCACAGGAAGTGTCAGTGGTTGAACTGAGACACTGACAGTAATATGTCAGGCGCTGACAGAAAGCGCTGACATGTGTTTTCCGAGATCTTTTGTCCCTTTATCAAACCCCACCCCCATCCTCCCACTCGCCGCCCCAAATTAAACAAAACCCCAGGTCTTCTCAAACCCGACACTCTCCTCTCTCACCTTACTCCTTGTCTTCCACGCGTCATACCACGTGAAGGACACGTGCAACCCATCTTTCCTGATGGGAAAACGTGACTCCACAGCAGTCAACGCTTTGTAGTAGGAAACGATGACGTCACGTTCTGTCGGTTGTTGCTGGATTTAGGAACGGATGGTGTTTAAGGTCTTGTGATCCTCGTCGTGGGTTTGGGCTTCGTGTTGGGAGTAGGTGGTGAGGAGGTAAGTGTGTAGAGGGTTGTAGAGGTTGGTTTGGGTTGGGTTTTTTTCTGGGATTGTTAGCATCGTGTTAGGTATTGTTGTTGTTGACGATGATGACATTGTGGTTTTACGTCGTTAGGAAGATGATCGTGATCGTGAGTGTTGTTTTGGGTTTTGGTTTTTGTGATTGTAGAATGATGATTATGTTCGACACGTTGTCGACTAGGCTAAGAAAATATTTTTTTATTTTAAAAGGTGTCGACTTAGTTTTATTTATTTTTATTTAGAGAACACAAGTTACTATTAGTTATCAACGTCATATTAACATAACATTAACATCAATTTTTCTAATCATAATATCAACTAACATCATTTATCTCTTTATTTTTATAAAATTCTCTCAACAATTATTTCATTAATTAATAACTAAAAATACAAATTACACTAAAAATAAAAACATATTACAAAATCAAAAACATTATGAAATTTTTTTGTTAAAAGTTATATAACTTTGTGACACAAGCTTATAAGCTAGAGGACTTATTGGTAAATATTATTAGCCTGTTTTGAAGTTGTGCTTGTTTTGTATTAGGATTTTGAGCCCGCGCTTAGCTGCGGCGAAGCGCGGGCGTTTTTGGCAACGTTTTTAGCGGCAATGCATTGTTCAATAGGTTAGATAGTGGTCGTTGAGTTATTACATAAGCCTCTAAAAGTAGCATGTAATCACTAAGAATGTACACCCGACCTCCAAAGTATGACCTCTTTTACACTATGTTACATGAACTCTATATGTTTGAATTTTGATTATGAAAAAAATGCATCACAACACATAAAATTATGGAGAAAAACACTTGAATTTGTTCCAGCACTAATATACCAAGAAGTATTTACATAATAAAGTTAAACATAACATCTAAAAAAATATACAAAACCATTTTCATTTCTTTGCTAGAGAGACGGACACATAAAAAGTGGTAGCTTGTCTTAATTTGTACTTTGGCCATTGTATACTATCTTTATATGACCACTGGATGTTGGCGCGTATGTTGATGCATATGCTTTTTCACGTGGGCAGGAATTAACCTGTTGATAAGCTCGGGAGATGCTCTTGACAGTTGGAACCACATACATAAAATGTAGTAAGCCACCTTGCAAACATGAGTAAGATAACCAGCGGGACCTAAATTAACACGTGCTAACCTCTTGTCTGAAGTTGAAAAGAGGAGGAAACGGTCGACCATTTGGTAAGTGAGCATTCAGATGGCGTATCTGATCGAAGAACCGATGTGCCATCGCTTCAAGCTGCAGGCAAGATGCATAGTTCAAATATTTAAGCAAACGCACAATATTATATAAAACTCTACTTGAATAAGGTTCCTGCATTAGCTGAAGGTTCGATATTAACATGATGGGTGATTGAGTCTACTATACGTATCAAGTTATCACCTTCAAAAAGCGTGTAGGTAAAGCTGAAGTTACTCGTATCAATCTCATGAATCCTATGCTTCCCACTTGCAAAACGGACGTCTGCATCACATGAATTCAAAAGAAACCTTATTGAATAACTTGGTGTTGATCCTTTTTCAAGAACCCTCTTCGTTGGAGTATTTTTTTTAGTCCGTATGCAATTGACACTAACTTTGGCGCTTCTCTCAAAATGCATCCATTGGCCCTGCATTGTATATGATTAATGGAATTTATGAGTAGTCTTATTTTGTATCTGAAAGTTTTATGCTACGATTGACTCAAACCCAAGCAACATTAAGATGAGATAAAACATTATAGTTCAAACCAGAAAATCCGCTGGCGGCGTGCCTATTTACAATAATACAATAAGCAAGCAATTCAATATTTACAACAATTCTTTTGGCAATAATGTGCTGTTGGATTTACTTGCAAGTACTAATTGTTAATGTATTTATTTGAAATTAAAAGACATATGTGTATTGGTATGTATGTAATAGTTATTCTGAAGGCCTACCATGCCTGTTGGTGACAGCCTTCATTTGTAGTTAGGATTTAGTCAAACGCCTATTAAGTTGTATTTTTGTAACTTCGCATGCACATGAGATTCTGCTGGAGTCTGTGTTATAGGTGTGACATAATGCTGAATCATGAGGGTCAAGCTGCTCATAAAGTGGTTGTAGATTTTGTTGGGTGTATATTTTAAAGTAATATAAGCTCCCAATGGAATGTTGCAATAGTAGGTTGGTGCAGTTGTATATAAGGATGTCATGGCATGTATTAGCAATACATTACCGTGCACAGAGAAACCGATAATCAGTCGTGAAAAAAAATGTGTTGGTTGAGAAGGCTGCGTTCTTTGCAGACGACTTTCAGTTCTCAGGAGTACCGCAATTATTTTTGGTTCTACTTGCGTGAACAGGTGGCTGATGAGACAGATTGGAGGGGGAGACTTGAAGTTATGTATGGAAATAAAAGGGCTGCAATTGCTGAGAGTGACGGCTTGATAAGCGAGTTATCTAGTATTAACTCAGAACCGCTTTTGAGCTGCATGGTTTCTTTGCTATTGGACATGCAAGACAGAGCTGAGGCGGAGCTTCCCCAACTGCAAAAATTGATGGGTGTGTCTGACAATCGTGTGACCGATATGGAGTTTTTCATCCGCAATATATGATCATCGAAAGTGTTTGTAGGGCGCCGCCAGTGATTGTCTATGTGTTTGTATGTTTTCAATAAACTGTTGTTCTTAGGCGTGTGTGGGAAGGTTATGTTTGGTCTTCGTTGTTTTAACTTTATGTGTATTTATCGTACTCTATGCAGTCGTACGCCACCTGTGTGTATGTTCTGATATGTTTATGTTGTTGTTGATTATCTTTAAATTTGGAACATCTTTTAATTTTAATACATCTCGTTGTGATTTTAGTTCCCATATATGGACATGATTGTTTATAAACTTTCTTGTTTATAGGTTACCTATACCGAACAATTGTAATGGTAGGAACCAATGTATGATAGCAAGCATAAATCAGTGGCTCATGGTTATTGTATTGGCACATTTTTGGATGCACATGTGCTTGGCATTTTGCCTGGAACCCGTGTCACTCATTTAGCCTACAATGTGCTTTTGAGAATCTAATTGTTGCAAGCTTTAGTGGCTAGTTGGCTAGCAAGTAATAAAAAGTGAATCCAATGTGACATGCCAACAGTGGGTTGGAGTTGTTATATTTAAGTGTGCCATTCCAGTTGGTTATAGCACATTCCAGCCAACAGCCAGGGTAAAACAGTCAAGGAAAAAAATGAGTTGACGAGGAGTGCTTCATGCTTTGCAACTGCTTTATTCTTCCAGTGATTTTGGAAGCGTTTCCTATTTCTATATGCGGAAGAAGATTGAAGCTGAGACGGAGTGGAGGGCCAGGATTGAAGATCTGCATGCGCGAAAGAAAAACTACATTGATGAGAGGGTCCAGTTTATAAGTGAGCTGTCTAGCCTTAGCCCGGACCACCGTGTGAGTCGAATGCTTTGGCTGCTAGGTGACATGCAAGAGCGTGATGTCGCGGAGCTGTGGAAGATACACGTACTGGCGGATGATTCTGATGGGCGCCTTCAGGATCTGGATATTTTTTTCCGATCCTTGTAACCCATGTAATGAGAGAACGGATGTTTAGAGCAAGAAGCTTGTTTATGTGTTTGTATTAAACGACGTGTGGGATCCGATTGTGTATAGTCTGGTCGTATTTGTTGGTGGTATGTCTTTTATATGGCCCAACTCGTTGTTATGTTATTTTGCTTGAAGTTGTGTTGTATGTTGTTTGTAATATAAAGAATTTCGTTTATGTGTGAACTGTGCTCTTTTATTATGTTATAATGCTCTTTCATTAGGTTGTAATGGAGCTTTGTAAAATGTTGTGTTTGTGTGTTATAATATGTTGTCTAATCGAAGGAAAAGTTTGCATTATAGAACATAGCAATAGTATGGTACTGTTGTTGTTGCTTTGTTTTTTCACCACTTGTGGTAAAGATGTGTAGAGGCCCATAACAGCATTCTTTTTGTTTTTTGTGTTTGGCCATAAATGGGTTTTTCTATATTATCAAAATATGGCAAAAAGATGATGGCAACAGTGTGTGGATGGGGATAGTGGTTTTTTTTTAAATATACTTTTGGGAAGCTAAGCCTAGAATCATGCATTTTGGGATTCGGTTACTATTTTTGGTGGTAGTGTTGATTGTTAGTGTAGGACACTATAGGAGGTAAGCCAGGAGGCGTTGCTATATAAAGGAGTGTTAACAGGCTAGAGCTCACACATCTTTACACACATTTATAGTTAAGTTTTATAAAGAAATAACCAATGGCGTACCGCCCAAAATGTGGGCATTGGAGAAAGAAGCAGGAACTGACGATTGGGCGGACATGTTTATTTGTCGTTTACAGGATGAGATTCTAGGCGAAACAGCCTGGAAAGCTAGGATGGAGCAAACATGGCAGGAGGTGAATAGTGGTGTCATTGATAGGACTCATCTTGTTTATGAGCTAAGGACCGTTGTTGGGGAACCGGTAGTTAACCAGATGGTGGACTTTTTAGGGACCCTGACACGTGAAGACTGTTCCTTTTGAGAACAGGTCGGAGCCGAAGCAGTAGCAACTGGCAACCGCATCGGTAGGATGGAAAGGTTCATTGAACGGTTGCGAGGGAACGTTTCTGGTTGAAACGATTATTTGAATGCGCGTTAAGGTGTTCGATTTGTGTGTGTTGAATAAATCATCGTTGGCCATTATGTTGTTTGTGTTGTGTTTCTGTGTGTACCAAGAATGGAACAGGCGTGTGTGCCTAGGTGTTTGTTATTTTTGGTACTAACAATGACGTTGGTTCATTGGTAGGGATTCTTTATGTATTTGGTTTAATGTACTTGTATGTTTGTTTCTTGCAAATGTTTATTTATTTACTCTTATATTTTTATTGCATTGATACAAACTCTAAAGGAGGCAACATGAAAAAACTAAAGGCTGTTGTGTAACAAACGTATAGTATAGAGTGTTACCTGGTTTTGTGAGGGGCAGACAAAGGTTTCTCTTCTGCTGTTTCCACAGCTGACGTTGTACACAAACAAACGTTCCTTCGTAGTCAGCTTGTCTTTTTTTGTCGTCAGGGAAGGGGTACACTTCAGCAAACCTATGTATTTGGTTACTCGGAAACACCCGACAGCAAGGATTAAAGGAGGTGGGAGCTTATCAATCTCTTCCGTATAAATTTATCATACGCCGTATAAAAGTATAATATAAGTTGTAGGCAAACAGAAAATACCTATTCCTAGCGCTAGTCCACAGCTAGTGCAGGATAGAGCAGGAAGACGATAAACGACCTCCCTAAACTTGCCCGAACAACCATCTGGTAGGCATGAACTTTTATCCCTAACACACGCTGGCGTTCTGTTTCAGCAGGTTGGTCACCTTTCATGAAAAAATAAACAACCAAATGTTAAGTAACGCGAGATGGCCATTTTTTTCAGACCATTGATGCAACTATAAAAAAACTTACACTCAGCCGGAGCCGCCACCGACACTGGTAGGTGGAACAATTTTTTGCCCGCTTTGATAAGCCGATATCGAATCTCACCCGAGAAACAGACAGATCAGTAAATAAGCCGAAACCACATTCTTGGAAGAATAAGCTCAGATATGCGAGGTCGAGAAGAGCAGCAAAGGTGTGTGACCCGCCATGGCTGCAAGCACGAGTTCGTTTTGGCCCGGCAAGTCACGGGCCGATCCAACCTGATCATCAGCAATCATACACGCCATGGGTGCAACCCTGAAAGGATGGTCAGCTTTGCTATTTATGATTTCTTGGCTCAGACATGCAACCCTTTAGGGAAAACTAGATAAGCACGCCATGGCTGCAGCCTCGAGAGGTTGCCCCGCCAAGATACGTGCAATCTCAGCATTAGCCTGGGTCGTTCAAGGTCATCACATCCATATCAATTGCACATTCCAACAACCAAATTACCACAAAAACGTATAACAACCCTAAAAGGATGGCCAACCAAGAAACATTTGATCTCTACTATATCCCGACCCGTTGCAACATAATTACGACTGCAATAAAATAATATAGTTGGAAACTAGGTAACGCACCGCAAATTTCAAAGGTTGCCCCGCCAAGATCCGGGTACCAACTGAACTTGCTATTTATGATTATTTGGCTCAGACATAGCGCCCTTTAGGGAGAACCAGATAAACACGCCATGGCTGCAACCTCCAGAGGTTGCCCCGCCAAGATACGTGCAATCTCAGGATTTGCCCGGGTCGTTCAAGGTCATCACAGCCATATCAATTGCACATTCCAACAACCAAATTACCACAAAAGCGCATAACATACAATAGATACCACCAACGTGAAACACGCGTATCAGGAAGCAAATATAGCAAGAGGACAACCTTTTTTCAGCTTGGAAGCTGATTAAGCAAATAGTCAGGAACCAAAATCAGGACCAAGATCATATGTAAGTCTCCAAAGAAGCTACAATATCGAGGGCTACATAAGGCAAAAGAAACCCAAAATAAGGTTACATTATATAAGCTAAAACAAACAGTCCCTAAAGCAACCTAATATGTTTTTTCAAGGTGTAATCGAAACCAAGTCGTTTAACATATAATGTAATCCGAATCGTGTAAGGTATAATCTAAAGCAACGAAGGGCCAAGATGGTATCAAAATATTAATAGTATCGCCCCTCATAGCCAGGCCTTTCCCTCACAAAAACTACACAAACAAACAATAGCTGTTGGGTCTAAAAGTTGATGTGGCAAAAACTCAAAATGAATAAATATCAAGACGTTTGTTCAAAGACGCTGACATGTGAAAGCTAGACGTTGACATATGTATTGTAGACGCTGACAAATATCCAACGCTGATGGAATTATATTTAGAGGATATATTTAAGATATTGTAGGACGATATTTAGAATATAGTTTATCTAAATAGAATATTTAGATATTATTCATTCTTATCTCTTGTAAAACCCTAATCCTTACTCTATAAAAGGAACAAGGGTCTTAGGTTTTATTCATAACTTTCATTCACAATGTAAACCTAAAGCGTGTGTTGTACTAGACGTAGGATTAATGTATACACGTATAGTGATTGTTTATTATTAATATAATGAGCAATCCATTAAAGTAATTCTTGTGTTCTTTGTGCCCAAACACCTTGTTTAATGGTTGTTGTTCTATTTCGCTGTGATTGTTTAATCACATGAACAATGATCATTCCTAGTTGCTTAAAGATCGAGGAAACTTAGTTTCCACAGTTGGTATCAGAGCCTCGTGGCTCGTGATGCTAGGACCAACAAGGTGTTCGTGTTTTGAGATGGAAAGAAAAATCTGTCTAGGGTTTTTCTGGGCGATTTTGTGTGCGCAACAGTATTAAGAAGACCATAACTTTTTATTGAACCGTTGGATTGCCACGAAATTTTGTGTGTGTGTTAAACACGCATATATCTAGATATCCACCGGAGGGATTGTCTGTTTTCAAAAAAAGTTATAGACTGTTAAATTCGGCTGTAGTAATGATATACGTTTTTAGGGTTTGTATAAACCCTAGATTCGTTATTTGTTACTGCTAATTATGATGGATCATACTAGCTTTGGTGAATGGATTATTGAATTCATGATGAACCCTAGTATGATATGATTCGTTCTTGGATGTTGTGATCTTTGTTATTTGTTTAGGGTTTTCACAGACCCTTGCTTCATGATACAAGAAGTAGCAGCAAAACAAGAACTAGAGTTTTATTAAACCCTAATTCATGATTGGTAGCAGCAAGTTGTGAAAAAGGACGCAGCAAGGTCATGTTATTATTGTGGCTAAAGTAAATAGCATATGGGTTGCTTGCTATGTTTTTTATTCACAGCATGCAACAATGTATAGTCGATACATGTGTTAGTTATTTGTTCAAGTTTCAAGATATGAATCATAAGGACTAGAAGGCTGATTTCACGTGTTTTTCTTTAAGGTATGTGATTGAAGCTGAATATTACAGAAGGTTATGATTTTGTGATTTTGACTGTGTAAATCTTGGATGAAAATAATATACCATGTGTATTATAAACAAGATATATGGCTGTCAATTATTCAGATCTCACTCTTCCTATATTATTGGAGATAAACGTGTAAAGCAATGACACGTTTTGAGGAAATTAGTGTGGTTTCCATAAACAGTTTCTTTTAAATCTCGTAATATGTGCTGGATATGGATGCTATTCTCATGGGTAGAAATGTGGATCTGGATATAATTGATTTTGTTTTGACGTTGCAAGAATATTGGAGTTTACTTTATTTGTGGGATTAATAAGGAAAAGAGAAAAAGACGTGAGGTAATCCCTTCATCTTTGGGGTATAAAACGTGTGACTATAAAACACGTTTAGGATTTATTACACTTCTTTTCCCTATAAATTAGGACTGCATTGTCAAGGAAGTGGTAGTCACAGGAAGTGTCAGTGGTTGAACTGAGACACTGATAGTAATAAGCCAGGCGCTGACAGAAAGAGCTGACATGTGTTGTCCGAGATCTTTTGTCCAAAGCGCTGACAAGTATTATCCGATATTGGACAATACATATGGTAGAGATATTGGACAGTGGAGGATCTTGGATGACAAAGGTAATGCTGCTGTTTGGAAAACTGGTTAAGGTTTTGGCACACAAAACAAGGAGATTATACACACGAAGGTACATGGAATCTCTATTTTATTTAGAATATCGTTTTGATATTAACGGCTCGGATATTTTTAAAGGGATCAATGATTTTTACATGAGTTAGCAACAATTCGTGAAGTAATTTATTGGAGTAATAATTCTTATGTAATCGGGATAGCCTTGTGAAAGAGTTATTCGCTTACAGCTTTTACATATGAAGATATTGTTTCATTAAGACTCGTCATGAAGAGGTGTTGGCTTAAGGGGAAGAATTCTTATGGTAAGTTTGATGTTCGAAGAATATTTTCGCGAGTTTGTGTTTTATCATATCTTAAAGTCGTGAACTTCCAACCACTGACTTTTAAGATAACTTGTTTGTGCTTACATTGTTACTGATGAAGTGATACAAGATAAGGAATATGTGATATGCACATATTTTGTATCACTTGAAGGAGTTACATTATCGTGCTTAGTGTCTCACAAAGGATGAGGATTTTTGTATAATGGTTACACTTCATCACATGGATAATACAAGATATGGAACACAGGTTTAGGTTATTCTACTTCTACATCAAGATTATTATAGTTATTTTTCTTCAAGATCATTACACACAGCCTACATTTGGAGAATCTTTGATTGCATACATTATTTCCTTCCCTATTTGATGTGACAAAAAGGGGAAGATATACATGCTACACTTGAAGGGAAGCAATTTGAAGATAATGTACCATTTACAAGAGATACACAAAGAGTTTTGCCGACATCAACTAGGGGAAGATTGTTGGGTCTAAAAGTTGATGTGGCAGAAACTCAAAATGAAGAAATATCAAGACGTTTGTTCAGAGACGCTGACATGTGAAAGCTAGACGCTGACACATGTATTGTAGACACTGACAAATATCCAACGCTGATGGAATTATATTTAGAGGATATATTCAAGATATTGTAGGACGATATTTAGAATATAATTTATCTAAATAGAATATTTAGATATTATTCATTCTTATCTCTTGTAAAACCCTAATCCTTACTCTATAAAAGGAACAAGGGTCTTAGGTTTTATTCATAACTTTCATTCACAATGTAAACCTAAAGCGTGTGTTGCACTAGACGTGGGATTAATGTATACACGTCTAGTGATTGTTTATTATTAATATAATGAGCAATCCATTAGAGTAATTCTTGTGTTCTTTGTGCCCAAACACCTTGTTTAATGGTTGTTCTATTCCGCTGTGATTGTTTAATCACATGAACAATGATCATTCATAGTTGCTTAAAGATCGAGGAAACTTAGGGTTCCACAATAGCAATTAAGGATTATCACCGACCTACCAACAACGTCGTACAACACACATGGCAGCAACGAAGAGGTAGGGGCAACGCAGGATCTCAGGATCATATCAGCAAAAAGGTTTGGCGCAGATTTACGAGCTAGGAACAGGGCAAAAGGGCAACCGACCCGCCGCGGCTGCAAACACGATATAGTGCTGCCTTGCCAAGATACGGCTGGGTGGCACCCAACACAGGCCAAAGCTCAATCAGTAATATCATCATCGCCAAAAATAATACATAATACAATATTTTTAATAAGGGGAATCATGGTTTCCAATGAACAGTGATTCCGCTGACACGCTGATAAAAATATTGGTTCCTTCCCCTCTGACAGTTGCCTCCTTCCCTGACAAAATCTACACACACAAACACGCACCTTTTGTTCCAATGGCCCGTAATACAATATTCATGAAAATCACCTTATCTAATTAACCAAAAAGACAAAGGCATGTGTGAAAAAGTTTTTGGTTGATGAAAAACATTTTTGTTGCTTTTGGTTGATGAAAAAGTTTTTGTTTTGTTGTGTTTTTGTAACGCTTGATGAAAAAGACAAAGGCATGTGTGGATAGCTGGAGGCTATACAAATAAAGAAACCTTAGTATGTGTGTATTATGTATATTTTTTTGGCCCAAGTATTAATATGGGGTTGCATATTTTTTCCCAAGTATTAATATGAGTTTGTATATATTCTTCACGCCCAAATATTTATAATTAGATAAGGTGATTTTCATGAATATTGTATTACGGGCCATTGGAACAAAAGGTGCGTGTTTGTGTGTGTAGATTTTGTCAGGGAAGGAGGCAACTGTCAGAGGGGAAGGAACCAATATTTTTATCAGCGTGTCAGCGGAATCACTGTTCATTGGAAACCATGATTCCCCTTATTAAAAATATTGTATTATGTATTATTTTTGGCGATGATGATATTACTGATTGAGCTTTGGCCTGTGTTGGGTGCCACCCAGCCGTATCTTTTTCATCAACCAAAAACTTTTTCACACAAATCCTTGGTTATTTGGTGTGGATGGATGGATTTGTGTTATTAAAGAAGGTAGATTGAATCTGATAATTTGTGTGCAAAAGAGAGGAAAAGGAAATGTGGAAATGGTCCACTATTTATAGAACAAAGGCCCGACGGCTCTATCTGGCCACAACTCATTAAATAGGATGGCGGCTCAATATCAATATCGAGCCGTAAGCACCTATACTGAGCCGCCGGCTGTAGACTCCGCTCCTTTTTGTACTTTAGTGGAGAAATCTCATCTGGTGAAGTTTATACCTCAAGAGGATATTCCTAGACCATTTGGAATATGCCAAATTGAAATTTCTATTTTCTATTTTAATAAAAAAATTTCTTAAAAATAAAGTTTGTTAAAAACATTTATCACATTTAAATAAAAGTGAGTTTTAAGAAAATATAAATCCTTGATCACTTAGTTAGGTTAAGAACTTGTTTATTCATACCTTAAGTGATAATGGATGAAATGAAAAATACATGAACTCAAGAATTCGATTTTCATTGTTTTCGTAAATGCTTGTTTTTGTATATTGTCGTAATCAAAACAAAGTGAGACAGAAAAATGCAAGTAATGTTTTTAGACATCATTGCAGTAACAATCTCCCCTTTTCTATTACGACAACATATAAACTCAATCAAGTATTGATAAGGCCTCATTTATACATGTTTGTATTGATACATTTGTCATTGTTTGCTATGTAAATAAATAAGTTATGTGTTGAATTGTTACTAATAATCAGTATTGTTTTGATTTTAGTGAAGGAATGAAAATATGAAGCAAAGAAGTGAAGAAATAAGAAGAAAAAAGACTAGAAAATAAATTGTGCTGAAAAAGAGCCAAAGTGCGACGCACAACTGAAAAGTGCGGCGCACATTCAATGAACTACGATTTTGGAGAACTATCCAAAGTGCGGCGCACAATAGGAAAGGTGCGGCGCACATTTTCAACTCAGAAGTGCGGCGCACATTTGAGAAAGTGCGGCGCACATTTTGCTGCAGTTACACATATTTAGTGCCATTATGCATGGAAATAATGAGAAGGCTTTTGATATACTTCCAGGTCTTCTTGGCTACGTTTTTGAGGTTATAAAATGAACCAAAAGCAAGCATTGTAAGCATCCAACTCCATTTCATAAAACTCAATTGTTACACAGTTTTGAGGAATCAAGGATTTTCCAATCCTTGATTATTGTTACTAGTGAACCTTAGTTGGTTCATGCTCATTGTACCTGTGGAAAAGAAACTAAGTCAGAATCATTGTATGCTTGTAATAAGTGTGAAAACACTTATCCTTTTACCACTTATTTCTAATAATAACAAGACAAAACGTTTATTTAATGTCGTAAAAAAGTGGAATTATGCGTGGTTTGTGTTTTTATTGTGTTTTAGGACAAAAATATGAAAAAGAAGAAAACACGGGCTTTTATCGAAGAAAAAGCAAAAGACGAAGTCAAAAGATCAAAAGTGCAAGAAGAACGGAAGTCAAAGTCCTATTCTGAAGATTTATCGAAGAAAACGTCTAAAGACGGAAGTTTAACGAAGTCGAAGAACCAAGTCTACTAAAAGAAGAAAATTAGAAGACAAGTTCATGTTATCATTCGACTAATCCCGAGACAAAGTCGAGAAAGAAAAGTTATTTAAAAAGCCGAGAAGACAAAAGAAAGAAGGAAGCAACAATACCCTTCCCTTCTCCTATAAATACCATCCTAATCTTCATTAGGAGGAGTTAGTTTTATTTTTTTAGTTTTCAAGGTAATTAGGAGTAGGTGTTACTTTCTCTCTCTAGAATTTTCTCTCATGTTTTTTTAATCTTTCATCTTTTAATCTTGTAATTTGGATCTTAATCTTCAATTTAATCAAGCTTTCTAGTTAATTCTCATTCTTCCTTTCTTAATCATAATCTATTGTATTGTTTCTTTAATCATGTAGTTTGTTTAATCTTATTGATTGTGTGATTGATTTGCTTATTAGATTGTGCTTATTAATTTGGTGTATTTGATGTTCTAGCTTATTGTGCTTTTTGATTAAATAGCGTTAGCTTATTTTTTTTAATAAAGTTGTTTTTATAGATTAAATCTTTTAAAAGTTTAGTTTTAATATTTAGCTTATTTAGTGTTTTTAAAGTTTTTAAATTGTGGCTTATTTTCTTTTTCTTAAAATTAGTTTGGTTAAGTTTTTGGTAAGTGCTTATTTGAATTATAGCTTATTTTTACTTTTTTGGTTATTTTGTTCCTTATCCGTGTTTCTTTAAACCCTAGTATTCCGAATACTTGCTATTTGATTATTCCGGATTATATTACACTTGTACATTCTGGATTAGCTCTTAACAAAAGTTTATTCTGGATTATCATTTTATCCATATTTCGGATAAGGTCAGAAATACCTTAGTTTAGATTGTCTTCATTTTCAACATTCCGGATAAGCAATAGCTTATTCCGGATTAGGTTGCATTCAGATCCCGGATAACACTAATTATTCCGGATAGATCCTAGTCACATTCCGGATAAGGCAAGTTTTTCTAAATTCTGGATTAGGGCTAGATCAAGTATTCCGAATAGCATATCATTGGATTCCAGATACCATCATATTCTGGATAGGAGTATTTTTGATAGATTCCGGATAACAAGTTTTTTTAGGATTCCGGATAAGTGGTTTCTTTGGATTCCGGATTATATCAAAAGGGCTGCATTCCGGTTTGTTATCAGCACCATTAATATCTATTTTAATATGACAGCTTGTGATGTGTGGAGTTTAAGTGTTGTTCGTACTCGATTCATTTCGAATTGATCACGGTTTAAAGTGGAATTGTCGTTTTTGGTAATTAAAAGGGGGAGCTTTTGATTATCTATCTCTACTTGTAAACATAAAAGCTAAATATATAAAAATAAAATAAAAGAGGGATCTGACCTTAACTCTCGGAATAAACTGGATCTTCGGATAAAAGGCTTTCTTTGGAAAAAATCAACTATTTCGGAATAAACTGATTCTTCAGATAAAACCACCCTTTTTCGGAATAATGCCCTTTATTCGGATAAACAGCTCTTTTTCGGAATATCAAACAAATTCGGATAAAATAGGTTAATTCGGATAAAATGAAATATTCGGAATAAAGCTTAAGCTCGGATAAACAAATAAGTTCGGAATAATTAATGTTTTTCGGAATAAGAAGGGTTTTCGGATAAAATTGTGTTTTTCGGAAAAATAGGAATTTTCGGATAAAAGGGTATTTCAGAATAAATGGCTATTTCAGATAAAACTACGATTTTCGGAATTTGGCTTCGGAATGCATCATTTCTTCGGAATAACAAGTTTTTCGGAATAAAGTATATTTTCGGAATATTGACTTTCTTCGGATTAATGATATTCGGAATGCAAGGATTTTCGGATAATGTGTATTTTCGGAATACAAGGGTTTCTTCGGAATATCTGATTTTCGGATAAAGTAGTATCTTCGGAATACAAAACCCTTTTCCGAAGATAGCTAATACGAATATGACAGTAACCGTTCAAACCAAAATAAGCTAAAAATAAGCAAAATCCAAATAAGCACTTGACCAAAACTTTAACTAAATTGATTTTTTGAAAAACTAAATAAGCCACGTGTTAACATATAAGATTCAAAGCTATTTAGGGGTGATCCGGAGGTCGGGGAGGATAAAACAAGTGTTTAGACATTTTAGAGAGAGAAAGATAACAAGGTGAAATGAGTGTGTGTATTTAGAGAGAGAAAGTGAAATACACAAAATGGAAAACCTCACCCTCAATGGAAGTATGGAGGGGTATATAGGCTAAACAAGGAGTCACTTTGACAACATGTCAATAGTAGTCCCTCCACGTTTTGCCTATCTGAATCTAATGTAATTTCATAAATGGCGCTCACATTTTAGGGCTAACAATCTTCCCCCAATGTGGAGACATACAGAATTACTTATAATGTTCCTAACAAGTAAAAATACAACAAAATAAAGTCTTCCAAAGCGCTTCCAATGCTGAGGATGTCTTTTAATTCTTCTTGTCTTCATAACTTGTACCTCAGCTTGAATCCTCTTTGTCTTTGCTTGTTGTGGAACAATTGTAATATGCATGATTTGGATTAACTTCACCCCAATTCATACAGCATGTATTTAAAAACTTTCTTCATAGAATTCTTTTTGACGAAGTTTCTGAATCAGCTTCCCCCAAACCAATATCTGTATCTTAAGTAGATTCTGACACTTTGATTTAATTTGAACAATCTTCTAGCTCATCGGTTTA
Organism: Glebionis coronaria; assembly: GCA_025667525.1. NCBI lineage: Eukaryota > Viridiplantae > Streptophyta > Magnoliopsida > Asterales > Asteraceae > Glebionis > Glebionis coronaria. The sequence goes on from CM046874.1 coordinate 181,456,375, forward strand.
AGTGCACAGCGGAAATTTGTAGAAGAACCACACCAAATAACACTACTTCAATACTGTTTCATGTCGTTTAGGTTCTTGGTGATAATCTGTTTGAGGTAACATGCAGGAAATCAGCAACGATTTTTCTCACGCCTACAGAATACTTCATAAAAATCATATAAAGTAGATACCATTCCATGTCCACTACTTCCCCCTGGAAGTTGATCCGATTACTTAAAGTACACGATCTTCCCCCATGATGATTTCGAACTCTCGGAAGCATCATTATCGTGGACGTCCATATACTCGAGAAGTTCTTAGTCTAAAGCAAATGTCTTGAGAAGTTTTGAAAGTCATTGAGAAACTTTTAAATATTTTTGCTTAGACTATGAAGTACCATTGTCGTTATGAAGCTCATAAATATCCCGTGAGATTTGATTGCTGATTCCATCTCTCTCTGTCTAACTTACCAACCTCGAATTCTTTCGGCTATTTGTTGTGACCACATGTGAAGTAAACCTGATATTCCAAATTTGAATCTGAAGTACAATTCCCCAAATTTGTTACTTAAGCTTGTACTTATGTCGATTGAAGAACGGTGCAGAAACAAGTCTCTTATACCTCTTGAAGTTATCCACACGAGCAACTGCGTGTGACACTAAGAACTGTAACAAAGCTCCCAAAAATGATAGTAATCCATGTCGTCGACCATCCACCCCTTGACAGTGGAAACTAGATAATTCAAGTCTCAGTCATAAATTTTATCGCCCAAGCAAGTCATCAGTCGATAGACTGGGTTTGAAGAAAAAGGGGTAGAAAAATAGAAGGAAGGCTCGATGATGAAATAAGTAGGCCTTCATGAAATCCCTCTTAAAATAAAGAATACCAAATCCACTTCGTGATCAGTTGTCTTTGTAGAATCAAAACTAGCCGTTGTCGTTAAATTGAATCTTATATCGGATCTTTTTAGCGTTAAGTGTTTTGTTTGCTCTGGTGTTGTGTTTGTGAATGTCGTTATCTAGAACAAATTATGAAATGAATTGTCATTAAGGGACAAAATTTGTCTAGACAACTTGTCATTTGAGCCCAACGTTAGTCACATGCCCAACTGATGCGCGGATCGACCTAAAATATTAGGTTTCAAAACCTAAAATTTTCTTTGTCGTTGAAGCACTTTCGTTCGAAACATAACGAATATCCGGCATCGAAAATAATGTCATCATAGCCTAATTATACTCATTCGGTTGTGAATTCAGCTCACTTGCGAATATCATTGGTTACAAGCCCATCATACATTTGCATCACAATATAAAAAGAACCCTTCTTAATTAATTGTGATAATCTATGCGGATACTCAGACCCAATATTAAGTCTAAGTATCAACTGAGTATGGAATGAAATAAAGCCCGAAGTGTATCCTGTGCAGAATTTGAGCCCAATGGAAAAATGAATATGGAGTATTTTCATAACCCTAATCATTCGGTATATAATACCATTAACTAATCCCCACTAACCCTAAAATATCTCACATAGTTAACCCTAAACCTATCTACCTAATTTTCTCCGCCCCCACATCTTATTTCTCAAACTGTCATCAAAACTCAAAACAAATCTTAAGCTTTCATACGAATCTCATTACATCCTTCTCTTCTAAACCAATTCACACGAATTAAGGATTAAACCTCCCAGTCACTCAATCAAAATGCAGGCATAAGATCAAGTCAAAAACCCCATTCATTTTTTTTCATACATACCCACGAATTCAAACAATTGTTACCATCTTTTTCAAACTATTCTCAATTAATTGAAGACCTTTGTTTGATTACATCGTCATTCAAAGATTCAAGAGGGATTTCTTCAAAGGTAGGTCACATGTAGGAATTGTTTGAGTTTGTGGTTATATGAATCAAAGAAAGAAAGTAACAAACTTGTTATATTTCTTCTTTATAGATTCAGATATTGAAAAAAAGGTATTTGGCCTTGATATAGATATGTGATGATCTTTATTTCGTGAACAGATATTTAACAGATCTGTACATGCATGTGTAGAACACAAAATAATGACTGAGATCTTGTGGCAATGTTGGTTTGGAAGGATATTTAATAGTTTATGTGTGACGATGGGTTAGGAACAGATAGATTCGGATCTGAGTTTGATTTGATGAATGTTTAGGTTTAGGTATGGGTTTGATGGTTAGCGGGTTTTTTTTATCATTCCGCAATCCTTTTTTTTTTCTTAGACATGATTCTGCAATCCTTTGCATAAGTCATGATTCCGCAATCTTTTGCAAAAGTCATGATTCCGCAATCATTTGCAAAAGTCATGATTCCGCAATCATTTGCAAATGTCATGATTTCGCAATCCAGAAGCTCATAATTTCGCAATAATCCCGAAAGTGATGGATCTGGTGTACTTCAGATCTGGCCCATCTTTTTTTTTCATATCATCTTTAACCCACGAAAACCAAAAAAACCAGATCTGATGCCTTTTAAAAAGAAAAAAGAGAATAAGAGAGAGAAGACAGAGATGTCATGACCAGAAATAATACACCTCAAGATCTGGAAAAAAGACTGAATAGATCTGACCACCAGACACCATTAAAAATGGTTTATCATAAATAAAGAATATGATACTTTTGGACAGACTGGATAAAATAAAAGATTTTGGACGTGACTCAATAACCAAACACCATCTGACTTTACTGCTAAAAGCAGTACACAAGCTTAATAAAAAACTGAATAAGCCACGATTAAGCAAACAAACACAAAACACCCCTAGTTAGCTCTGATACCAATTGTTAACATATAAGATTCAAAGCTATTTAGGGGTGATCCGGAGGTCGGGGAGGATAAAACAAGTGTTTAGACATTTTAGAGAGAGAAAGATAACAAGGTGAAATGAGTGTGTGTATTTAGAAAGAGAAAGTGAAATACACAAAATGGAAAACCTCACCCCTCCATGGAAGTATGGAGGGGTATATATAGGCTAAACAAGGAGTCACTTTGACAACATGTAAATAGTAGTCCCTCCATGTTTTTCCTATCTGAATCTAATGTAATTTCGTAAATGGCGCTCATATTTTAGGGCTAACACCACGAATTAAAAACTATAAAAACACAAAATAATCAAAATATTTAAAATCAACTTTAAATAAAAATATTAATCTACCAAAATCAACTTAATTAAAAACAAACCAAACACTAATTAATCAAAAAGTGCAATAAGCTAAAACATCAAGAACACCAAATCTGTGACAATCCGTCAATTTATGGTTGATATTTTATTCTCGAATATTATTTAAAAACATTATTTTAATGTTACAATATGAACTCACTTATTTTTGGGAAGTAATTTGGATTTACGTCTTGAAGTAGCATCGACTACGTCTAAGCCGGAGGATTCAACGTTACGTGCTTACGTTTACATACACCATTTTGGTGACAGTCTGACATTTCAGAAAATAAATTTGTCCGTTAATATTATTTTGAGTTTTTAAATTTGTGTTGGTTCATAAACTCACAAATTTACGAGAAGAGATTAGGACTAACGATTATAATTTAACGTCCCTTACGACTAAACCGGAAACCTTAGGATTACGAATTTACGTTTTCGAACTCCGTTTTTGATGAGACAATTTTTATTAGATTCGTTTTGTGCCGTTGATTCATAATTTATAATAACGTTTTTCGTAAAACGGCCCGAGAGCACGCAAATCGAGGAAACTAGAATCGAGGAATACCCGTAAATTAGCGGGATGGGACAAAACTAGTTTATCCCACCCCACTAACTAGGGACACCACATCAAAGATGTGGCATCCTTACACTAAACTAAGTTACACTTGTAACTTAGCTTCATTTTGAAGCTTCTCTTCCCACTAAACTAACAAAACCACTAGACATTACCATTTCCTTCCATTTTCACATGCAAACCACCATAAACACTCTCCTCTCTCTCTAAATTCGTCCCATATTCATCAAGAACAACCCTCATTTGATCAAATTTAACCATGAAATCATATGTTATTTACATATATGATGATGCCCTTTTGAAAGCCCTATTGATTGGTGCAAGTTATAACATCCAAAGAGGAGTTGCTATGGAGTATTGGGGCTGATTTTCCACAAGGTGTTCATGAAGAATGGTGGTCTTGAAGATGGTCTTGGTTATTCACAAGTTTCTCCATCAAAATCCATGTTTTGATCACAACCTACATCATCATGGTGGTATAAAGATTGTTCTCCTCATCCTCTTGTTATTTTTGATTATGTAATCTTGTATTTCTTTTACTTATGTATATGTATATGATGATGAATGATGATTAAAAATATTGTGTGGGGATTTGGTGTTAATAAACATGCTTAAAAAGATAAAAAAAACTATAAGAAACAAGGCTAAAATCTTGTTTAAATTGTTGGCTGTATAAAACAGTAAAGAATCATATGATGAACTGATAAAAATGGTATAGATTAATAGATATACAGTAAGTAATATGTCTTGTACACATGTGAGAGTTGGCCATGCAATGGAGTCATTGTAATGAGTGAGATATGATCAAAACAAGTTTAAAGTACAAATCTGAGTTCACTGTTTTGGACGATTTTTAGAAAATACTTAGAGGATGATTCAACAGTAGCTATAAAAGAGTTAAATGGAGCACATATCATGTAGTTTATGTGATAAAAATTTGAGCTTCTATCTCCATATAGAACTCTAGATATGGCAGTTTTGGTGAATATGAAGATAAAAATCAGATTTTGAGAATTAATGTTTATTACTATTATATAAGCACTCAAAATTATATTGTATAAAATGTAAAGTTAAAACCCACTAACTTATGGATTTTATTTATATAAATATGTAAAAGGTTAAATAAGTGTATAAATTATAAAAATGGTAGTGGAATAATACTTATAAGTAATAAAAACTATAAACTTGATTTTTACGACTTTTTCGGCTAATACCGTAAAATTTACGTTTTTGTTAAATAAAACTTAGATGGTTGGACCCGTCTAATGTAAACTTTATAAAACTTATATACTGATATATAAACATGTATAACAAGTAAAAACCGATAAGACCCGAACTATAGGACATACGGACGTTAACGGACTAAATTAACGTTATTGGACTAATAATACAACAAAAATGGACTAAAACACTTATAAACTTATTATTGGGCTTAACCCATTTAGGCCCAACTTGTAAAGTGTAGATACTGATAATATAAGTATAACATGGATTGATACAAGTTAAAGAACTTATAATAAGTTTATTGGACTTAAAACGCGTAAATAGGTAAAACTAGTAAACTAGTAAAAAGATACCAATACGTAAACACTAAAACGAGTTAATGAGAATATGTAAACCCACTTGATCATCATATATAAATAATCATCATATGTATAAATAATTGTTATTTTTATAAAGTCATTGGACATGAGTCTAAGACTAGTATTATTTGTCTAGGTTTCCGTGATTGAAGCACGTACCGTACATCCAAATCGCCGATAATCGTCTTCCCACATCAACGTGAGTTCATAGCCTCGCACTCTTTTAAATGTTTTTATGAAATGTTTTATAAACCCGCGAGGGAGATAACATGTTAGTTTTTATAAAATAGGACACCATTTGTCCCGATTGTTTGTTCATTGATTTGGACCCGAATGATTGTATGACCCGATAAATGATTAAAGGACCCGATAGATGAAATTAAATGGATTATTGAAGTTAGGTTATGTCACTAAAAATCCCATTAGCATGAATTGTGAACTACCGAGATTTGGTAGACGCTTGTGCATATAATAGTACTATTTGGGGACGATCACCCCAGTTCGCGCCTTGACGGTTGATCCCCGTCGTGCCACATTGATTGGTAAGCGAATTTATGTATGAGAAGATTTCCATAGCGTGACCTTTGTGACGACACGCTACTTTAGATGGGCAAATTGAGTATCGGGTTAGCTACCCGTTGTTTGTTGTAGTAAGGTTACAATGTCATGCGGCTTATAATAATCCAAACTAACGAAATACTACTAGACGCACCGAATTACGATGTATTGCCTGACTAGCAATACAGGGTCATACTATTGATATTATGTTCGTGTTTTGGTTTTCATAACCATATTCATATAACGGTTTTTATTTTCATACAACGTCATAAGACGTATTGTATGATGTTTTTACGACATTGGCTCGTATAATGATTTTTAAGGCAAACGCCTATATTATGATTTTGATGAAGATTTGTATAAAGTGACTTTGGCTATTTTATGGCCTATTAAAATGATTTGTACAAAATGATTTTCGGTAATAATTTTATACCGATGTTATATTGATGGTTTATTAAACTCTATGAATTCACTCGGCGTTATCGCTGACCTTTTCTTTTAAACATGTTTTATCTCAGGTACTTGAAGGTAATTCTCGGGAAGACGACAAGAATTCATGGCCCACACTTAAACAATATTTTCCATTCAAATTCTTTGTAAAACTTGTATGAAATAAATATGACTTGGGACCGATGTAACGTTGATATTTATGAATGGAAATGCTTTATTAATAAACGACGCGATTTTTATGCGTTGTCTATGATGTGAGTAATGTGCTATCCCGTAACACCAACTAGTCTTCCGCTGTATTGAGTTGTATAAATTTGGGGGTGTTACAAAATCAATAAGCACAATCTAATAAGCAAATCAATCAACTAATCAACACGATTAAACAACCTACATGATTAATCAATCAACCATAAGAATAAGAAAGGAAGAATGAGATTTATAACAAGCTTGAATTAATTAAGAAGATTAAGATTCAAAAATACATGGTTTGAAATGAAAGATTAAGAAAAACTAGAGAGAGAAAATTCTAGAGAGAGAAAGTAATTTCTACTTAAAAACTAAAAACTAAAAAATGACTAATGACTAACACCTCCTAATGAACCATTAGGAGGGTATTTATAGTAGGAGGGGAGTGTGTTGTTTCTTCCTTCTTTTCTCTTGTCTTCTCGTCTTTTTAAATAACTCGACTTTCTCGACTTTGTCTCGGGATTTGTCGAATGATAAAAAGAACGTGTCTTCTAATTTTCTTCTTTTAGTAGACTTGGTTCTTCGACTTCGTTAAACTTCCGTCTTTAGACTTTTTCTTCGATAAATCTTCAGAATAGGCCTTTGACTTCCGTTCTTCTTGCACTTTTGATCTTTTGACTTCGTCTATTGTCTTTTTCTTTGATAAAAGCCCGTGAAAGCCCGTGTTTTCTTCCTCTTTCATATTTTTGTCCTAAAACACAATAAAAACACAAACCACGCATAATTCCGACTCTTACGACATTAAATACACGTTTTGGTCTTATTTTTATTATAATTAAGTGGTAAAAGGATAAGTGTTTTCACACTTATTAAATCCCCTACACTTGACCATTGCAATGCCCTCATGCAATGCATTAATTTCAAAGCACGATTTATATTTTTCATCATAATTAACCTACATTGGCCTTTATTAAATACTAGACAATAAGGAAACCAAAAAGATTAGAAAATTACAAAATGCAAGAAGGGAGAACAAGTAAAGAGATCGAAGACTTACATTAGGGCTTTTGGTTGTCATGAATATATATCACCCTCAAGTTTCACGTTCTCCACGCCAAGCTTAGAAACGAGATCATTGTTATTATAAGTTAGTAAGCTAACACTCACTCATGTGGCTCAATTATTCACTTAGACTCCCTTATTCCTAGGTGTATCTCTTATATTTTATTGTTGTCTTGAATGATCGCGAGGATGCATTGTTGACTTATTTCGATAGTTTATCTAGGCTGAAAATAAAGTAGGAGGTTTTAATCAATAGTTAGCTAAAGGACAAAATCTTTTAAAACTGCTTCTCGAAACCTCATAAAGTTCATATCTTGGCATAACTCATTTCGCGATTTGAGACCTTTTTTGGATCGATATTTGGCATTAACTTCATACTTCGAATCTTGAGAGACGTTCTTGAAATAATGGTCTTCTCTTCATAATAGGAATTTGTTCACTTGAAGTTTTTGAGAGGTTCCTCATACTTGGACCACGACTTCTTCATTTTTGTCCAATCTTTAGTTGGGATTTTGATATACAACGATCCGCCTCATTTTAGGACTTGGATCTATTTATCCTCATACCTTGCTAGGGTCTTTTCGGATAGACTTCTCCATGATCTTTAGGGGAGTATTTGCTTTTCGTCGTGTGTCTCGATCCTTCATATTGATTTTTGATAAATGATTCTTCACATCACTTTGGATCTTTAGCAACAAAATGTAGCCCTCATGCCTTGTTAGGGCCTTTTCGGACTCGCCAATCTTCGCATCCCGCTTCAATAAGTTATGCCTTGGCTATGAACTCTAATTAATACCGAGCAACTTTTAAACGATCTTGTGCTAGAAGCTAAGTAACTTTTCAAATCCTACAACCTTACTTATTGCAATTATATTTATTAACAAGCGATGGGAGAAAAAGTTCATAATTAACTCACATAAATTCATGAAAGAATATCAAACATATAATTGACTCTATCATCTCTCGTTCTCCACAATTTAAAATCTCAAGGAATGAGATTCGTGGATGCTTAGCCAATTAAATCAAAGTTTGGTTTTCAAGTAATCTATAGGATCTTGCAACTTTTTAGACTTTTTCAAGTTTAGAATTCGCATTTTAAAGTTCCCTTGATAAACGACTTTCTAGGATCAATTATAGGAACTTGCGAAAAGTTCTTGTTCTTAACCCGTTTGAGTTAAGACTTTCGCGTTTTAAAGTTCCCTATATAAAAGCCTAGCATAACTTGACTAAACATGTTAAGGATACTAGCTAGAGTAAACTTGGATAAGTAAACTCGGGTTGAGTCAAAAGATTCTTGACGGGCCTAATATATCAAAGATATCTAAACTCATTAAAACCATTTTATTTAACTATTTATTTTTCTTTTGACTTTATTATTGAAATGAAATATATACATGCGATGCAATAACAGAAGGAAAGAACATAAAAGAGAATAAATAAAAAATACTACTACGCCAAAATAGATCAAAAATATTGAAAAATATCGAAAAATTAAATTTTCCGGTTAATATGAGGACAAATTTATGGAAAATCCCACTTAACTTTGACAGAAGTCCCCCTACACTTGATATAAACATTGTCCTCAATGTTTAAGCATATGGGAGTAAACTCCCCTACAGTTAGGACATTGTGCACTTTGTTTAAATCTTGCTAAGGAAGAGACGACTATAGTGATTTCAATGTCAACATATAAGATATGAAATATTGAATCACAAAAGTTTAGGATATAACCAGGAAGACGGGTACACGGGATCACGGGTCGTCAAATATCATCAAAAGTGTTCTTTGAAATCTTTAATCCCTGCACATCATAAGAAACAAGACAACAAACACCTATGTAGCTCCCCATATACTTATTATGAAAAGGGGTAAAGGATAGATCATCGGGTTGCCTCCCGAGAAGCGCTTGTTTTTGTTAACCGAGTCACGAGCCTGACTCGACCCATAACTAATTCAAGGTAAACATGGTGATGGAAGGAATCATCTCATGAGAGATGTCCTCACCAAAGTAAAACTTAACACGTTGTCCATTCACTTTAAAGTTTGGCCCATTTGGTTGCGATAACTCAATGGTGCCATAAGGGAAAACTTTAGCGACGGTGAATGGACCGGACCAACGGCTTTTAAGCTTTCCAGAAAAGATTTTCAACCGAGAGTTAAAGAGTAAAACTTGATCACCTATGTGAAACTCTCGGTTCTTAATCCTAGAATCATGAATGAGCTTGGTTTTCTCCTTGTATATCAATGAATTCTCATAAGCCTCATTCCTCAGTTCATTTAGCTCATTTAGTTGGATTTTCCTAAGATCACCGGCTTTGGTGATATCAAAATTAGCCCAATTCAAGGCCCAATAAGCCTTATGCTCCAACTTAATGGGGAGGTGACATGCCTTGCCGTACACAAGACGATATGGAGTGCAACCAATAGGTGTCTTATATGCGGTACGGAAAGCCCACAAAGCATCATCTAACTTATCGGCCCATGAGGCACGATGCTCTCCCACAGTACGTTCTAAAATTCGCTTCTGGCCACGGTTAGAGATCTCGGCTTGACCATTAGTTTGTAGATGATACGCGGTGGAAAGACGGTGATTGACACCATACTTAGCCATGACTCGAGCAAATTGATCATTGCAAAAATGAGTCCCGCGATCACTAATGATATCACGAGGAACACCGAATCGAGCAAATAAATGTTTTAGAAAGTTCATAACCACCATCGCATCGTTCGTAGGTAAAGCCTTTGCTTCAACCCATTTAGATACGTAGTCAACGTCTACGAGGATGTATTTGTTCCATTTGGATGATGGAAATGACCCCATAAAGTCGATGCCCCATACGTCAAAGATTTCACACTCTTGGATGAAATTTTGAGGCATCTCATCTTTATGTGTGATCTTGCCTTGTCTTTGGCAAGCATCACAACGCTTAACCATTTCATGAGCGTCATGATAAATGGTGGGCCAATAAAATCCAGAGTGGAAAACTTTCTTCGCGGTGTAGTTAGTACCAAAGTGACCACCGGTGGGTCCTTTGTGGCAGGCTTCAAGGATTAGTAAAGCTGCCGGCCCATCAACACACCTACGAATGACAAGATCCGCACATTGCTTGAAAAGGTAAGGGTCGTCCCAATAATAGTGTTTAATATCCTTAAAGAATTTTTTTCTTTTGATGGGACGTTAACCCTTCCATAAGAACACCACCCGCTAAATAGTTTGCAATGTCCGCAAACCATGGGGTATCGTCAAGATTGGAGTTAATAGACATTAAGGTCTCAAGGGGAAAAGATTCATTAATCTCTTGATTTGGAAGTTCCCCTTGATAAGGATCCTCAAGTCTACTAAGATGATCCGCGGATAGGTTTTCCGCTCCCTTTTTATCACGAATTTCGATTTTAAATTCTTGGAGGAGCAAAACCCAACGAAGCAGTCTCGGTTTAGCATCTTTCTTGGTCAACAAGTATTTCAAGGCGGAATGGTCGGTATAAACGATGATGGTGGAAAGCACAAGATAGGGGCGGAATTTCTCAAAAGCATACACTACGGCTAAAAGCTCTTTTTCGGTAGTGGTATAATGCAATTTAGCCCCCGTCATTGTCTTACTAGCATAATTGTGACAACCGCGGTTTTGAGGTTCGTCACTTAGTTTTATTTTGTGCTAGTTACGTGTCTTTACGTGTTTATGTGCTAAATGGTGTGTATAGATTGTGGTTTGGATATCGTTTCTGGTACGGGGTACCTTGTGAGTGAAACGATGTGTGATGATTTCATGTTCATGAGCCCACATGGTAGTGACTATGAAATGAGATGGTGTTATTTGATGGTTTTACGTATACGTATATGTATTATAAAAAATCGTTTTTTACGATTTACGGTTTAGCATTTAGAGGTCTCGAATAAGGTATTTAGTCACGGGAGTAATTTTCGGGATGGTTTTAAGTCATTTAGGACTTAGTTAATTAGTTTATTTCATATTTCAAGAGTTTTTATAAAACTGTATATTTTTACGTTTTTTACGGTAAACGCGTAAATTTGACTAGTTTTACGATTTTGAAGTTTTGGAGGATTTAGGAGCTGAAATAAATTAAGGTAAATTAAGGTATTGTTAATAACATAATATTAAACAATAAAAAGAAAAAAAAATAAAAAAATATATAAAGGGGAGTCGGTTTGGGACGATTAAAAGAAAAGGGAAGGGAAAAAAGGAAAGTGGGCTTATTCTTGGACTAGGATTCACCCACACTCTATATAAAGTATATACTAAACCAAAAATTCATTATTTTCTCCTGGAGACAAAGAAAATTCGTGGGTTTCATAAAAAATTAGGGTTCTTCATAAAATTTGGGGGTTTTCATAAATCAAAGGTAAATCTTCAATAACCCTTTTTAATTTAATTATTTTTAATGTTTATATAATCATCTTATGATGGATTTAGGTTAGGGTTTAAATAAAAATCTGTATTTTAATGATTTCATAATGATTAGATGGTTTAGGGCTTGTAATCGGTGGGGTTATGGGTAATTAGTGAGGTTAATTTAATTAAACCCGTTTTTAAAAACTGGGCATAATTTTGAGTCAATTGTTTTGATCGTATAGGGAGTTCTACAAACTCTTATTTTGCGATCCAAGTATCCCTGAAAAGGTAATTGAAGTGGCTTTCCAATGAAAGAAACGAGAACTAAATTGGAGGTAGGGAAGTGGGTCAATAACAGGTTACAACAGTCGGAGGTCAAAACAGTTTTGAAGTCAGCCTGCTTTCTTTGTAAGTTTTGGGTTATTTGGGGTACTTAGGGTTGCATTGGGATCTTCTAACGAACATGAGAGATGGTTTATATATTATAGTAAGTATCTGAATTGGGGCTAAGGTTGTGGTTTAGGGTAAGACCCCCTAATCAAACAAACTTTTTGTATGTTTAAAATCAGTAAAATCTGGATAGACAAAAGTATATATATATATATATATATATATATATATATATATATATATATATATATATATATATATATATATATATATATATATATATATATATATATATATATATATATATATATATATATATATATATATATATATATATATATATATATATATATATCGGGGCCTTAACAGTAGCTTTAAGGTTAGGGCAAATGGGAGGTGTTAGCTAACATATGTAAGGGAATAAATATTCCCTTTACAAAGATCATGGGTATGTTTAGGTGGGCGTTTGGTTATAGTTTGGAGACCTAAAAGTTGGGACTGTTTTGTGTAAAATGAGTTAAGGGCTTTATAGAGGGGTGTAATGAGATGCTTAGAGCATATAAATGAGGTATTTATATAGGAGGAGGTTAGATGTCCATCATAGGTTGATGAGTCGTTTTAGTGGTTGGTTCATGTTTTGATTATGTGTTTTTGGTTTGTTAGCTTTTTGCTAGTGCGAAAACGTTTGGAGAAGCTCAATCAGGTGAGTTTCATAGTCCCATGTTTACTAATGTTTATGACTTCCAGATGGGATGGAAGAGACACTGTTTTGTTATTTATAAATTATGCTGTGAATGTTTTGCGTTGGTAATGGACTTGTGTGTGCATACTTATGTGATTAACTGCTAGTTGATTCTTGATTGTTTATGTTTTGACTTGGTACCAAGGGGATATTGGCAAGGCGGGGCCTTAGGATTTGGTTCATAGGTGTTTGGATGCCTATGAGAGTATGGTGTTTGGTATGGCTGGGAGCCTTGGTTTTGGTTTGATTAGTTAAATCTTGAATGTTAGTTGTTAATGCATGTTAGTATCACATTGTCCATATGTTTTTAACTTTTGGTTGCTACTCACAGCTTATGGTTTAGTTTTGGTGTCGGAGTCTAAACCTATGACTCTCACCAACTTTATGTTGACGTGTTTTAGTGTCTCTTTCAGGTGATATTATGGTTAAGCGTGAGAACTTGAGTGGCTAGGATTTGGATTTACGTAGGAATGCATTTAGAAGGAGATCCCCGTTCCTTCTTAGTTTCTGTTGTTTGTTTAATAAGTGATACTGTTGGCACCTATATGTTTGCTTTGGTTATGTTTATTGTTTGTCTTGGGTAAATGGTAGGACTATTACCTATTTACCTAGACTCCTGCATTGTTGAGATATTGTCATGACATTTATGTCACCATTTTATGACATTTTTTATTTCATTTAGTTATCTCTATAGACACGCCATGTTGTGATGATATCCATACGTCGCGCCCCATATTCCGCCATGGCGGGGTGTGACAGAATGGTATCAGAGACAATGGTTATAGAGAATTAGGTTGCCTAGTCGCGTAGCCTAGTCTATAGCTTAAGGGTCCCTGCATATAGGCGTCATAGGAGTATGTGTGCATTTTATATTAATTGATGTGTTTGGATGTTATTTATTGCGATGTTTTGACTAGTATGAATTGAACCATAGTATGTTCATACTTAGCCACATGTTATTTTCTTTTCGGGCTGTGATTAGTGCGAGTTGAACCATAATCGTCCACGCTAGTCATTGTTGTATTTTACTTAAATTGTACACTATAGTACATAATTTGGTACATGGTAGTTTCTATCTTTTGTTGGGTTATTTTATGTACTTGAGGTATAGTATTTTTCTTTTGATGTTTAAGTCATGTCCCCTAAGAATCATGTGGTGGTTCGAGTTATTAGGAGTAGGTGGATATGAAGGATTTTAAGCCGTTTCCACTCTTATGGGCGACATGACTTATAACTGATTACGTTTTCGTTTTGGATTTAGTCTATGCTGTTTTAGCTAGACTATGGATTTCTGTATTCCAAGAGTTTGACTATGTAATTTTATAGTTGGAGTTTTAGACCTTATTGTTTATGTGGTTATGTGCTTAGGTGAGTTGATGGATTTATGTGTTATATGTTGTATTAATTCTTATAAGTGTCATCATAGGAGGGAGTGCATTGGGGAAAGGGTAATTGTATAAGTATGATGGCCAACATAGTTATACAAGTACCACAACTTGAATGGGTTCCTAAGTATGATTGCATGAAAGAGGGTTAGTACATGCTTGTATATGATGAGATGTGGACTTTGGGTATATATAGAATATATGGGTTTATGTAACGGCTGCCTACGATATGGCTATTTTTTTAGTGTGTTATATGTTTTGAGTTATAGTCGTGTTGTGTGATTATGGGGTCACACGGTATGGGTTGGTTTTGGTGATGGGTTTTGTGCCTTGTTGTGGCATGGTGAGATGGTGAGATGCGGATTACTCGTATGGAAAAACGAGTGTATGACGCGATTGATTGATCTGACATGTATGGTAACGAGTATGTTTTGGGTGATTTAATAGGTATATATGCGGATGTATATATACTAGTATGTGTTAGGTTATTATATATGGTCGTTCAGTAGTTATTAACTTATTATAACTTGAACGTACCTTCTGTTTGCTCGTGTTTTATGGTGCTCGAGTTTAATGGAGTTCCAACGACGTTTTGAGTCATTTGATGTGTGTCTACATTCGGGTATGTATTTAACTAATGAGAACTACTAAATTTCTTGCAAATAAGTGTGGTTGATTTTAGGAAAACGGTTTTGAAAATAATTTGTAAGTGTATGGTATGATATCATGACTTACATATTTTTTTAAGTTTGTGGTAGTAAGCTATAAAAAAATTTGTCTTGAAAATAATTGGATTAGTTTTCTATGTAACATGTGATAATACATTTTAAAGGGGTAAAGAAATTTTACAAAAATTTTCTTAAGTGTAATTAAAATTTTAGAAGTATTTAACTAGACGGCAAGAGTAAAAGGGAGATTTTATTATAGTAATGATAATAATAACACCACACCTTGTAAACGTGTAATAGTTTAGTTATAACCAGCCAAAATGGATTTTATAAAATAATAATAATAATATAGAATAAAATGAAAATAAAACACTGTATTTTATAAACATGTATTGGTTTCATAATAACAAGTGAAATAAGTTTAAAATGGGTAAATAAGATAATGGTTAGAATAAGATTGTAGTATACTAACTAGTTGATATCTGGATAAAATGATGAAGATAAACGGATGGGTTATTGATTAAAAATGAGTATGATTGATTTTGGTAGTATTGAAGTTTGGTTCTTATGAGGAGTAACTAATTGGGACGAAAGTTTAAAATTTTTCTAAGGTATCGAAATTTGGTAATACTAATCGTGACGAGTCTAATTTTTCGTTGTTGGCACACTCCATTGATCTTTCGGATTACATTGTTTTGTTTTAAGTTGTTTTGGCTAGGGTTCGTTTTACCCTATATTTTATTTTATTTTGGGACACGATTGTTTGGAATTCTTTGGTTACACGTCATGATTGATTTAGTTATGCGGCTGTGGAAACATTAGGATGAGAGGATAGAGTTGGGTAGTGTTACTTATGGTTAGATATTAGAATGGAGAGATGTATTTTAGTTTAAAGGTTGTGTTAAAGGAACGATTAAGATTTGTGGAGTTTTGAAACTTAGATTGGTTACGGGAATAAGAGAGTAAGTAAAGTTAGTTGAGTGGTCATGGGAACGAGATGTCATGCTATGAGAAGTTGGTTGAAGTACTTTTAGAAATATTGTGGTAGATGAGTTGAAGTTAGAAGCTACTAGTAGTGTGAAGTTCCTAGGTAACATCATGGAGACGAGAAGGAGTGCGTAAAGAGCTACATCGCGAAGAAAGGAGCTGAAAGGACTACGTACTGACTGCAAGAAGGATGCAAGAGTTTTCGAAGGAGTCACAAAAGTTACAAGGATTGAAAAGGTGACAAGCACTATGATGGGAAATTTACGTATGGTTCGTGGCGAAGAAGGACAGATCGAGTACCAGAGTGGAGCTACAAAGAGCTGAACCAGTGGATCGTGATGAAGTGAATACATGACATGGGGGATTAAGAACTCGTGGAAATAACAAGGGGAGTCGAGTGACTACGCGGATAGAATTTTTGTGGCAACCAATATCTAGGGATAAGAAGTGAAGTTGAGCTGAATAAGTTTCATGGAGAAGTGATTAGAGAGTCGGTTTTGTGAAGGTGTTATGAAAGATCTTTGGAAGAGACAACTATGCATTATCCAATGCACTAGTGATTTCCATAGATCTGATGAATGAAGTATGGAATTTTGTTGGACGGGATAGTGTAGGAATAAGGGAGAACCATGGAAGGAGAGAACCAAGTATTCCTAGAAGATGATGATTGAAAGTACCTCATGTTGGGTTCAAGATCAAAGTAGAAGTATGAGATTTGAATAAGAATTCAAAATATGGCTTAGTAGACAAATGGAAACTAATGTGGGTATAAGATGAGAGTGTGATCCGCATGGAATCACATGAAACTCTAGTCTGTCCCTATTAGGAGGGAGTAAGAGAACTAGTTGTGAGGAAAACAAGTGAAGCTACTTGGAAAATTTTGGCGTTTAGATGACTAGATAGACTTAGTTAGTGGAGCTGGATTGTAATATCTGCCTATAATGCTAGAGGCATTTGGGGTACGAGACGTAGAGAATGATCTATACAGATCATGAACGTCCCCAACACATATTTAATCATCTTGATTGAACATTTGGAAAAGGTGATGGGTGGAGTTAAGTGATGAAAGAAAATTGCAAGGCCAAGTACCATCTGGGAAAGGCAAGCATGGTTGATGAGACCTGGAATAAGAAGAATGAAGTGAAGCTGAGACGAACTTGAACTATATGGATGACGTATTAGGGTGCTTTGGATGAAGGATGTAGGTTGCACGAGTTGAGTTGTCTAAAGCAGAGAACGCTTCAACATGTACGTTGCGTGGCTTGGACAATCATATGGAAAAAAGGGACGTAGACTATACTTCCTACACAGATAGGAGTAGCTTAGAATGCGCGATGTAAGGACGAAATTGGTGAATGTGACGAGAGTTGGGTGATAGTCGATAGACTGACTAATTCATCTCATATTTCAAGAGGAATGAGTAGTCACGTAGTTGAGAAGTTGGAAGGAGTGCGTACGGATCTGATGGAATAGAGGGTTTTGCGTAAAAGTTAGCCTAATATGTATGGAATGCCTTATGAAGGATTATGGCAAGGGAAGGAACGATGGGAAGCATCACACCGTGATGTATGGTAAGAGTTGAGGAAGAAGAAGGAAGTGTGTATAGAAGCGAAGCATGAATGAAATAGGTCGAGATAGGAACCAGAGGTAAAACTTTGGTAGAGCTTAATAAGTAGAATAAAGCACAACGCAGGCTAATACTGTCGTAGTGTGGAAAAGGAAATGGCACCGACCTATACTGATTGTTTGGGAGGCTTAGTATCGATAATCGAATGGATGAGGGGTTATAGGTGTGATGTGCCACAGGGACGAAGGGCTTGGTTTAACTGAGACAAGATGAGGAGCAATATGACCTTGAAGGTAGGACATTGTGTAGGTATTAAGGAAGTAGTTGTAGCATGGGTTTGGATGGCAGTTGATAGACTAACTGAGATAACCGTACTTTTGATGATGTGTATAGATCATAAGTTGATTTGGATTGGAAGAACTAATGGATATGTGAAAGACCGTCATAGGTCACTTTGTAAGGAAATTGGAATTTTTAAGTAGTTTGGAGTACGGACTAAAGGGATTTGATGAACATGATTGGATATGAGTATATCCAGCTAACTGAAAAAGGATGGGAAAGTGAGATATTTATACAACCTTAGGAGTTACACTGAGGGTATGAGTGATAGATTTAGAGGGAGTTAGGAAACTCTTTAGCGATGGCTGAGTTTTCATATAATGATAGTTATCATACTAGAAGTCGATAAATGCCATTTGAGGAACTATATGAAAGGATAGGGTGAGATTGTCCCCATTGTGGACTAGAATTGGTAAAAGAGACTACTAATGTGGTAATGATGTTTGTGGAAAGGATAAGAGCAACAAGGGATGCTACGTTGAAAGGGAGGAAACCACTAGAGTTTAGTGACAAGGTTATGTAGGGAGTTTCACCCATAGTAATGGGTGGTATGTTTTGGTAAAATGGAAGAGTTGATGTAGAGTTTTGTAGGTCCATTTATGATCTTTGGAAAGATCAGACCAGTAGCTTATGAGTATAGAATTACCTGGGTAAAATGAGTGGTATACATGTTATATTTCATGTATTGAGATTGGTAAATGTTGTTTGAGAATGCATATTTGCATGTACGGTTATTCGGGATTTGTGTTAATAAGAGTCTTTGTTTTATCAAAGAGTCATTTGTGAGATTTATTGACTGTGAGGTCAAGATTTTGGGTATGAATTTAAATATTGGTAGTTAGTATATGTGGTAATTTGAGACTTGAACTAAAGTACACATAGAAATGGGAAGAGTTCATTTAGAACAAGTATCCTCATGTGATTTGTTGGTTGTGTTTTTGATCCTAAGGAGTAAATCTCGGGACGAGATTTCTATTAGGAGGGAGTGATGTGACAACCGCGGTTTTGAGGTTCGTCACTTAGTTTTATTTTGTGCTAGTTATGTCTCTTTACGTGTTTATGTGCTAAATGGTGTGTATAGATTGTGGTTTGGATATCGTTTCCGGTACGGGGTACCTTGTGAGTGAAACGATGTGTGATAATTTCATGTTCATGATCCCACATGGTAGTGACTATGAAATGAGATGGTGTTATTTGATGGTTTTACGTATACGTATATGTATTATAGAAAATCGTATTTTTACGATTTACGGTTTAGCATTTAGAGGTCTCGGATAAGGTATTTAGTCACGGGAGTATTTTTCGAGATGGTTTTAAGTCATTTAGGACTTAGTTAATTAGTTTATTTCATATTTCAAGAGTTTTTATAAAACTGTATATTTTTACGTCTTTTACGGTAAACGCGTAAATTTGACTAGTTTTACGGTTTTGAAGTTTTGGAGTCTTTAGGAGCTGATATAAATTAAGGTAAATTAAGGTATTGTTAATAACATAATATTAAACAATAAAAAAAAATATAAAAAAATATAAAGGGGAGTCGGTTTGGGATGATTAAAAGAAAAGGGAAGGGAAAAAAAGGAAAGTGGGCTTATTCTTGGACTAGGATTCACCCACACTATATAAAAAGTATATACTAAACCAAAAATTCATTATTTTCTCCTGGAGACAAATAAAATTCGTGGGTTTCATAAAAAAATTAGGGTTCTTCATAAAATTTGGGGGTTTTCATAAATCAAAGGTAAATCTTCAATAACCCTTTTTAATTTAATTGTTTTTAATGTTTATATAATCATCTTATATGGATTTAGGTTAGGGTTTAAATAAAAATCTGTATTTTAATGATTTCATAATGATTAGATGGTTTAGGGCTTGTAATTGGTGGGGTTATGGGTAATTAGTGAGTTAATTTAATTAAACCCGTTTTTAAAAAGTGCGCAGAATTTTGAGTCAGTTGTTTTGATCGTATAGGGAGTTCTACAAACTCTTATTTTGCGATCCAAGTATCCCTGAAAAGGTAATTGAAGTGGCTTTCCAATGCAAGAAACGAGAACTAAATTGGGAGGTACGGAAGTGGGTCAAAAACAGGTTACAACTGTCGGAGGTCAAAACAGTTTTGAAGTCAGCCTGTTTTCTTTTTAAGTTTTGGGTTGTTTGGGGTACTTAGGGTTGCACTGGGATCTTCTAACGAACATGAGAGATGGTTTATATATTATAGTAAGTATCTGCATTGGGGCTAAGGTTGTGGTTTAGGTTAAGACCCCCTAATCATAACAAACTTTTTGTATGTTTAAAATCAGTAAAATCTGGATAGACAAAAATATATATATATATATATATATATATATATATATATATATATATATATATATATATATATATATATATATATATATATATATATATATATATATATATATATATATATATATATATATATATATATATATATATATATATATATATATATATATATATATATATATATATATATATATATATATATTCGGGGCCTTAACAGTAGCTTTAAGGTTGGGGAAAATGGGAGGTGTTAGCTAACATATGTAAGGGAATAAATATTCCCTTTACAGAGATCATGGGTATGTTTAGGTGGGCGTTTGGCTTATAGTTTGGAGACCTAAAAGTTGGGACTGTTTTGTGTAAAATGAGTTAAGGGCTTTATAGAGGGGTGTAATGAGAGGCTTTGAGCATATAAATGAGGTATTTATATAGGAGGAGGTTAGATGTCCATCATAGGTTGATGAGTTGTTTTAGTGGTTGGTTCATGTTTTGATTATGTGTTTTTGGTTTGTTAGCTTTTTGCTAGTGCGAGGACTTTTGGAGAAGCTCAATCAGGTGAGTTTCATAGTCCCATGTTTACTAATGTTTATGACTTCCAGATGGGATGGAATAGACACTGTTTTTTATTTATAAATTATGCTGTGAATGTTTTGCGTTGGTAATGGACTTGTGTGTGCATACTTATGTGATTAACTACTAGTTGATTCTTGATTGTTTATGTTTTGACTTGGTACCAAGGGGATATTGGCAAGGCGGGGCCTTGTGATTTGGTTCATAGGTGTTTGGATGCCTATGGGAGTATGGTGTTTGGTATGGCTGGGAGCCTTGGTTTTGGTTTGATTAGTTAAATCTTGAATGTTAGTTTTTAATGCATGTTAGTATCCCATTGTCCATATGTTTTTAACTTTTGGTTGTTACTCACAGCTTATGGTTTGGTTTTGGTGTCGGAGTCTAAACCTATGACTCTCACCAACTTTATGTTGACGTGTTTTAGTGTCTCTTTCAGGTGATATTATGGTTAAGCGTGAGAACTTGAGTGGCTAGGATTTGGAGTTGCGTAGGAATGCATTTAAAAGGAGATCCCCGTTCCTTCTTAGTTTCTGTTATTTGTTTAATAAGTGATACTGTTGGCACCTATATGTTTGCTTTGGTTATGTTTATTGTTTGTCTCGGGTAAATGGTAGGACCATTACCTATTTACCAAGACTCCTGCATTGTTGAGATATTGTCATGACATTTGTGTCACCATTTTATGACATTTCTTATTTCATTTAGTTGTCTCTATAGACACGCCATGTTGTGATGATATCCATACGTCGCGCCCCATATTCCGCCATGGTGGGGTGTGACAATAATGGATTGTTGGAAGTGTTTGTTAACTCGTTGACCTAAAACCGCTCCTACCGCGAAACCACTAGCATCGCATATGAGCTCGAAAGGTAACTCCCAATTTGGAGAGACTAAGACCGGTGCCTTAGTTAATTTACCTTTAAGAAGTTCGAAAGAATCAAGACATTCTTGAGAAAAGATGAAAGGAGCATCCTTTTCTAAAAGGTGAGACATAGGACGAGCTATCTTAGAGAAATCTTGGATGAAACATCGATAAATTCCTACATGACCTAAAAAACTAACTCCTTTGACGGTGGTAGGTGGAGGCAACTTAGCAAGGACGTCAACTTTAGCACGGTCAACTTCGATACCGGCTTTGGAAATTTTGTGACCTAGAACAATGCCTTCTTTTACCATGAAATGGCATTTTTCCCAATTAACAACAAGACGAGTGTCTTCACACCGTTTAAGCATACGTTCTAAATTGGCAAGGCAAGATGAGAAGGAATCACCATAGACCGAGAAATCGTCCATAAAGACTTCCATGGTTTCTTCAACCATGTCATGGAATATAGCCATCATACACATTTGGAAAGTCCCAAGAGCATTGCATAAGCCGAAAGGCATCCTTTTGTAAGCAAATGTTTCATAAGGACAAGTGAATGTGGTTTTCTCTTGGTCTTTTGGATCGATAGGAATTTGAAAATACCTGGAGAAACCGTCTATGAAGCAATAGTAGTCATTACCCGCTAAACGCTCAAGCATTTGATCCATGAAAGGAAGAGGAAAATGATCCTTACGAGTGGCATCATTGAGCTTGCGATAGTTTATGCAAACTCGCCCACCCGTGACATGTCGAGTAGGAATCAACTCGTTGTTTTCATTGGGAACAACGGTTATTCCGCCTTTCTTAGGCACACAATGGACGGGACTAACCCATGGCGAATCCGAAATAGGGTAAATCATTCCGGCATCTAGAAGTTTGATAACTTCTTTCTTGATGACGTCAAGAATTTTTTTATTAACCCTTCTTTGGCTTTGGATTGTGGGTTTAAAGTCATCTTCCATGATAATTTTATGAGTACAAAAGTTAGGATCAATTCCGGGGATGTCGGAAATTTTCCAAGCAATTGCTTTCTTATGATTTTCGAGCACATTGATAAGTCGAGATTTTTCATCCTCTTTTAAGTCCTTTGCAATGATGACGGATAAATTCTTATTGTCTTCTAGGAAAACGTATTCAAGATGAGACGTTAAATCCTTAAGCTCTAAATCTGGAGGATTGTCAATGGAAGGCGTAATTAAATTCGGATCATCGTTTGTAATTTACATAGGAGAATGTGGAGAAATATGGTCCTCATTGAGAAGTTTCTCACTGGTACGAATGTCTTCATCCCAATCGGAGGGAGAATCGTCATATTTTAAATCCACATCCCCTAAACTTGCTTCAAATTCTTTCAAAAGAAAATCACTTTCTCCAAATAGACACAATGATGGAGCAATAGAGGCAACGGTCTCAACAATGGGTAGAGAAGAAAAACCACTTTTACAAGCGTCTTTGAAATGTTCTTCTCAAGCCTCATCAAGTACGTCAATGAAATTAACGCTCTCGTATTCATAAGGTTGCTTAGAAAGTTTACCCATGTTGAAGACAATTTTGTCGTCACCAACTCTCATGATTAATTCGTCCGCGGCTACATCAATAAGAGTGCGACCGACCCTTAAGAATGGACGTCCAACGATTAATGGAACACGGGGATCCATCTCGTAGTCAACGACAACAAAATCCGCCAGAAAAGGTGAATTTGTCGACACCGACGAAGACATCTTCGGCTATCCCCACCGGATAAGCAACCGTACGGTTAGCTAACTCCAATGTCATTCGTGTGGGGACTAGCTCGGGTAGAGATAATTGTTTCCAAACGCTTAATGGCATTAAGTTGATACTAGCACCTAGATCGGCTAGGGCCATACAATTCTCTACCCTGGGAAAGTTGCAAGGAATGAGAAAGCGACCCGGATCACCAAGTTTGGTTGGTAATTTCCTTAAAAGAGCCGCAGAGCAATTCTCATTAAGTTGGGTTTGAGCAATATCAAGGAGTTTTTCCTTATCACTTAGAAGATCTTTGAACATTTTAGCATATTTGGGCATGTGAGCGAGCGCCTCGGCAAAGTAGATGTTGAAATTCAATTGTTTAAAAATTTTAAGAAAATTTGAAACTTGAATATCATCCTTGTTCTTCAACTTCTCTTTCCTCAACCTTGAAGGGTAAGGTATGTCGGGTTGAGATGAAGGCTTTGGAATGGATTGCTCACTCACATCCTTGGGTGGAGGAGGGGTGGAAGTAGAAGGTGGAGGAATTGGTGAAGGGGGCTCGTAATCCTTTGTCACAATCACCGGAGTAGGTTTAGGAATCTCGGGTTCCTTATAACCTTTTCCACTTCGGGTGGTGATTGCTTTCATCTCCCCTCTTGGATTAGCAACGGTGTTACTCGGAAGAGAACCCCCGAAGCAAAGGGTTGACTACTTGGGAAGAAACTAGCCATCATATCCCTTAAGTCATTCGTTTGATCGCTTAAAGAGTTTCGCATGTCATTCCTAAGCTCAGCTCGAAGATCATTCCCTTGTTTCGCCATGTCACCTTTCAAGTTAATAATTTGGCTCTGAAGATTTTTCACCAGCGCGTCATTAGTCCTCATGTAATTTTCAACCTCGTGATTAAATGTCGTGGGTTGGTTGGGAGGAGGAGCTTGGTAAGCGGGTGGTTGATAGGTGGGTGGATGGTAAACTTGATTATTTCCTTGAGGTGGATATGGATTTCTTTGGGTTTGATATTGATTAGGAGCTCGAGGTTGGTTTTGATTGTTGCGATTGAAGTTGTTTTGGTTTTGAGGAGGAAAACTGGGTGGTGAAAGAAAATTGTTTGAACGATAACTTAGCAAATTTTGGTCACCTTGAACGCGTGCTTTATAGCCTCCCGTAGAAAAATTACCGTTAGCCGCATACACGTTTTCCGGATTGTCATGAGTAGAAGGACAACTGGTGTATGAATGAGGACCTCCGCAAGTCTCACAAGAAAGTACTACAGCTTTAACTTGTTGAAATTGGTTCGTAGCCATGGTTAAGAAATTTTTGTTCTTCTCGGCTAGTTGGCGGGTGAGTTGTGTGAGTTCGTCTATCTCTGGGTTTGATGAAGTAGAAGAAACATTGACTCTCGGGTTATTCATTGAAGATGCGGATGAATCTCAATTTTTGTGATGAGTGGTCATGTTCTCTATAAGCTCTCTACACTCCTCGGGTCTTCTCTTCATAAACGTACCACCGGCGGCGGCATTAATCGTATCACGATCACGAAAAGTTAAACCATTGTAGAAAGTATCAATTAAAGTGACGGGGAACATATTATGGTTAGGACAACGATCGATCAAGACATTATAACGTTCCCAAGCATCGAAAAGAGATTCATCAAGTTCCTGAGTGAAACCACTGATTTGATTCCTAAGGCTAGTTACCATGGATGGTGGAAAGTAGCGCGACAAAATTTTTGAGTCATCTCGTCCCATGTATGAATCCATTTTTAGGAAGACGATCAAACCATTTTTCGGCATGGTGGGATAAAGTGTGTGGAAAAAGGTGAAGGCGGAGAAAATCCATGGAAACACCAGGCAATTTCATGCTTTGAGTGACGGTTATGAATTTATCGAGGTGTTTGTTGGCATCATCATCCGGTAATCCACAAAATGGACAAGCATTTTGAACTTGTTGGATCATGTGATGCTTCAACGAAAATTCGGGAGCCGTGATTTGCATTGGCGCAATCAGTCCTCCACATCCATTCATAGTTGGTTGGCATAGCTCCTCCATCGTACGAAGGTCGGGTTGAGGGTCATGGTTGTTATTATTCACATTGGGGTGAGGTGGATTGTTATTATTATGCACACCGACCATATCTAAGTCTCTACGAGTCTCGGGCTCAAGATAAGACGAAGATCGAGTACGCATACACTAAAAATGAAATACAATATTTTTTATTTTTTATCTTTTTATTTTTTGAATTTTTGAAAATTTTATATTTTAAAGGGTTTTTTGAAAATTTTTATGCTTAAAAATAACGTTCCCAAAAGAAGGGATCCCAAAATCCAACATTTCTAACAAAAAACCGTTAATCTTACGAAAAGAGCCAGCAACGGCGCCATTTTAATATCCATTTTAATATGACAGCTTGTGATGTGTGGAGTTTAAGTGTTGTTCGTACTCGATTCAATTCGAATTGATCACAGTTTAAAGTGGAATTGTCGTTTTTGGTAACTAAAAGAGGGAGCTTTTGATTATCTATCTCTACTTGTATACATAAAAGCTAAATATATAAAAATAAAATAAAAGAGGGATCTGACCTTAATTCTCGGAATAAACTGGATCTTCGGATAAAAAGGCTTTCTTCGGAAAAATCAACTATTTCGGAATAAACTGATTCTTCAGATAAACCCACCCTTTTTCGGAATAATGCCCTTTATTCGGATAAACAGCTCTTTTTCGGAATATCAAACAAATTCGATGAAATAGGTTAATTCGGATAAACTGAAATATTCGGAATAAAGCTTAAGCTCGGATAAACAAATAAGTTTGAAATAATTAATGTTTTTCGGAATAAGAAGGGTTTTCGTATAAAACTGTGTTTTTCGGAAAAATAGGAATTTTCGGATAAAAGGGTATTTCGGAATAAACGGCTATTTCGGATAAAACTACAATTTTCGGAATATGGCTTCGGAATCCATCACTTCTTCGCAATAACAAGTTTTTCGGAATAAAGTATATTTTCGGAATATTGACTTTCTTCGGATTAATGATATTCGGAATGCAAGGATTTTCGGATAATGTGTATTTTCGGAATACAAGGGTTTCTTCGGAATATCTGATTTTCGGATAAAGTAGTATCTTCGGAATACAAAACCCTTTTCCGAAGATAGCTAATACGAATATGACAGTAACAGTTCAAACCAAAATAAGCTAAAAATAAGCAAAATCCAAATAAGCACTTGACCAAAACTTTAACTAAATTGATTTTTAGAAAAACTAAATAAGCCACGAATTAAAAACTATAAAAACACAAAAATCAAAATATTTAAAATCAACTTTAATTAAAAATATTAATCTACCAAAATCAACTTAATTAAAAACAAACCAAACACTAATTAATCAAAAAGTGCAATAAGCTAAAACATCAAGAACACCAAATCGATAAGCACAATCTAATAAGCAAATCAATCAACCAATCAACAAGATTAAACAACCTACATGATTAATCAATCAACCACAAGATTAAGCAAGGAAGAATGAGAATTTATAATAAGCTTGAATTAATTAAGAAGATTAAGATTCAAAAATACAAGATTTGTAATGAAAGATTAAGAAAAACTAGAGAGAGAATATTCTAGAGAGAGAAAGTAATTTCTACTTAAAAACTAAAAACTAAAAAATGACTAATGACTAACACCTCCTAATGAACCATTAGGAGGGTATTTATAGGAGGAGAGGAGTGTGTTGTTTCTTCCTTCTTTTCTCTTGTCTTCTCGTCTTTTTAAATAACTCGACTTTCTCGACTTTGTCTCGGGTTTGTCGAATGATAAAAAGAACTTGTCTTCTAATTTTCTTCTTTTAGTAGACTTGGTTCTTTGACTTCGTTAAACTTCCGTCTTTAGATTTTTTCTTCGATAAATCTTCAGAATAGGCCTTTGACTTCCGTTCTTCTTGCACTTTTGATCTTTTGACTTCATCTTTTGTCTTTTTCTTCGATAAAAGCCCGTGAAAGGCCGTGTTTTCTTCCTCTTTCATATTTTTGTCCTAAAACACAATAAAAACAAAAACTACGCATAATTCCGAGTTTTACGACATTAAATACACGTTTTGGTCTTGTTTTTATTATAATTAAGTGGTAAAAGGATAAGTGTTTTCACACTTATTAACCATATTCCGGATAAGATCAAGCAACTGCATTCCGAATTGCATGAAGGAGGTGTATTTCGGATAAGCTTACTAATCCATATTCAGAATTGTTGGTAGTTTTATTTTCCCGCATTACTTTCAAACTTTATTTTTCCCGCCATTTTCTTAAGTTTAATTTCAAAATTGTTTTGACTTAGTTTTATTTTCAAGTATATTTTTATAATGTTTTAAGTTTTAAGTTTCTTTCGTCAATAATTTTAAAAGTCTTAATTTTTATTTCAATCTTTTCAAGTTTTTAACTTCATATAAAAATAGATAATCACCCTTTCTTTATTTTTACCAAGAACAACTATGCAGCGTTCATTTCGGATAAGCAATCAAGGTTAGCTATCTTTCTTTTAGTTTTACATTTATGTTTAATAAGTTTAGCGTTTATTTTACAAGTAAAAATAGATAATCAAAAGCTCCCCCTTTTAGTGACCAAAAATAATAATTCCACCTTAAACCGTGATCAATTCGAATTGAATCGAGTACGAACAACACTCAAAGAAGACACACAAATCTTGTCATATTAAAATGGCGCCGCTGCCGGCTCTTTTCGTAAAGATTAACGGTTTTTTGTGAGAAAAATTAGATTTTGGGATCCGTTCTCTTGGGAACGATATTTTCATAGCATAAATATTTCAAAAAAATCCTAAAAAATAAAAAATTTTCAAAAATCCCAAAAAAAATAAAGATAAAAAATTAAAAATATTGTATTGCATTTTTAGTGTATGCGTACTCGATCTTCGTCTAATCTTGAGCCCGAGACTCGTAAAGACCTAGATATGGACGGTGTGCATAATAATTACAATCCACCACACCCCGTTGTGAATAACAACAACCATCACCCTCAACCGGACCTTCGTACGATGGAGGAGCTATGCCAACCGACTATGAATGGACGTGGAGGACCGTTTGCGCCGATGCAAATCACGGCTCCCGAATTTTCGTTGAAGCATCACATGATCCAACAAGTTCAAAATGCTTGTCCATTTCGCGGATTACCGGATGATGATGCCAACAAACACCTCGATAAATTCATAACCGTCACTCAAAGCATGAAATTGCCCGATGTTACCATGGATTTTCTCCGCCATCTCTTTCCACACACTTTATCCCACCATGCTGAAAAATGGTTTGATCGTCTTCCTAAAAACTCAATTCATACATGGGACGAGATGACTCAAAATTTTTTGTCAAGATATTTTCCACCATCCATGGTAACTAGTCTTAGGAATCAAGTCAGTGGTTTCACTCAAGAACCCGATGAGTCTCTTTTCGATGCTTGGGAACGTTATAATGTTTTGATCGATCGTTGTCCTAACCATAATATTCTCCCCGTCACTCTAATTGATACTTTCTACAACGGTTTAACTTTTCGTGATCGTGATACGATTAATGCCGCCGCCGGTGGTACATTTATGAAAAGAAGACCCGAGGAGTGTAGAGAGCTAATCGAGAACATGACCACTCATCACAAAAATTGGGATTCATCCACATCCTCAAGAAATAACCCAAGGGTCAATGTTTCTTCTACTTCATCAAACCCCGAGTTAACCGAACTCACCCAACTCACCCGCCAACTAGCCGAGATGAACAAAGATTTCTTAACCATGGCTACGAAGCAATATCAACAAGTTAAAGCTATAACGCTTTCTTGTGAGACTTGCGGCGGTCCTCACTCACACACCGATTGTCCTTCTACTCAAGAAAATCCTTGTGAGAACGTGTACGCGGCTAACGGTAAATTTTCCATGGGAGGCTATCAAGCACGTCCTCAAGGTAACTGTAATTTGCTAAGTTATTGTTCAAACAATTTTCTTTCACCACCCGGTTTTCCTCCTCAAAACCAAAATAACCTCAATCGCAACAATCAAAGCCAACCTCGAGCTCCTAATCAATATCAAACCCAAAGAAACCCATATCCACCTTAAGGTAATAATCAAGTTTACCAACCTCCCATATATCAACCACCCGCTTACCAAGCTCCACCTTTTAACCAACCCACGACATTTAGTCAAGAGATCGAAACCTACATGAGAACTAATGACGTGTTGGTGAAAAATCTTCAATGCCAAATTATTAACTTGAAAGGTGACATGGCTAAACAAGGGACCGATCTTCGAGCCGAGCTTAGGAATGACATGCGAAACTCTTTAAGCAATCAAACGAATGACTTAAGGGATATGATGGCTACTTTCTTCCGAAGTAATCAACCCTCTGCTTCGGGTTCTCTTCCGAGTAACACCATTGCAAACCCAAGAGGGTAGATGAACGCAATCACTACCCGAAGTGGAAAAGGCTATAAGGAACCCGAGATTCCTAAACCTACTCCGGTGTTTGTGACAAAGGATAACGAGCAAGTTTTACCAATTCCTTCACCTTCCAATCCCACCCCTCCACCACCAAAGGATGTGAGTGACCAATCTATTCTAAAGCCTTCCTCTCAACCCGACATACCTTATCCTTCAAGGTTGAGGAAAGAGAAGTTGAAGAACAAGGATGATATTCAAGTTCCAAACTTTCTTAAAATGTTTAAACAATTGAATTTCAACATCTCCTTTGCCGAGGCGCTCGCTCACATGCCTAAATATGCTAGAATGTTCAAAGATCTTCTCAGTGATAAGGAAAAACTTCTTGATATTGCTCAAACCCAACTTAATGAGAATTTCTACGCGGTTCTTTTAAGGAAATTACCAACCAGACTTGGTGATCCGGGTCGCTTTCTCATTCCTTGCAACATTCCCGGGGTAGAGAATTGTATGGCCCTAGCCGATCTAGGTGCTAGTATCAACTTAATGCCATTAAGCGTTTGGAAACAATTATCTCTACCCGAGCTAGTCCCCACACGAATGACATTGGAGTTAGCTAACCGTACGATTGCTTATTCGGTAGGGATAGCCGAAGATGTCTTCGTTGGTGTCGACAAATTCACCTTTCAGACGGATTTTGTTGTCGTTGACTACGAGATGAATCCCCGTGTTCCATGAATCGTTGGACGTCCATTCTTGAGGATCGGTCGCACTCTTATTGATGTAGCCGCGGGCAAATTAATCATGAGAGTTGGTGACGACAAAATCATCTTTAACATGGGTAAACTTTCTAAGCAACCTTATGAACATGAGAGCGTTAATTTCATTGACGTACTTGATGAGGCTTGTGAAGAACATTTCAAAGACGTTTGTAAAAGTAGTTTTATTCTCTACCCATTGTTGAGACTGTTGCCTCAATTGCTCCCTCAGTGACTCCTTTCGGAGAAATTGATTTTCTTTTTAAAGAATTTGAAGCAAATTTAGGGGATGTGGACTTAAAATATGACGATTCTACCTCCGATTGGGAAGAAGACATTCGTACCATTGAGAAACTTCTAAATGAGGACCATATTTCTCCACCTACTCTTAAGGAAGTTACAAACGATGATCCGAATTTGACTAAGCCTTCCATCGACAATCCTCCGGATTTAGAGCTTAAGGATTTACCGTCTCATCTTGAATACGTTTTCCTAGAAAACAATAAGAAGTTACCCGTCATCATTGCAAAGGACTTAAAAGAGGATGAAAAATCTCGACTTATCGATGTGCTCAAAAATCATAAGAAAGCAATTGCTTGGAAAATTTACGACATCCACGGAATTGATCCTAACTTTTGTACTCATAAAATTCTCATGGAAGATGACTTTAAACCCGCAATCCAAAGCCAAAGAAGGGTTAATCCAAAAATTCATGACGTCATCAAGAAAGAAGTTATCAAACTTCTAGATGCCGGAATGATTTACCCTATTTCGGATTCGCCATGGGTTAGTCCCGTCCATTGTGTGCCTACGAAAGGCGGAATAACCGTTGTTCCCAATGAAAACAACGAGTTGATTCCTACTCGACTTGTCACGGGTTAGCGAGTTTGCATAGACTATCGCAAGCTCAATGATGCCACTCGTAAGGATCATTATCCTCTTCCTTTCATGGATCAAATGCTCGAGTGTTTCGTGGGTAATGACTACTATTGCTTCTTAGACGGTTTCTCCGGGTATTTTTAAATTCCTATCGATCCAAAATACCAAGAGAAAACCACATTCACTTGTCCTTATGGAACATTTGCTTACAAAAGAATGCCTTTCGGCTTATGTAATTTCCAAAGGTGTATGATGGCTATATTCCATGACATGGTTGAAGAAACTATGGAAGTCTTTATGGACGACTTCTCGGTCTATGGTGATTCTTTCTCATCTTGCCTTGCCAATTTAGAACGTATGCTTAAACGGTGTGAAAACACTCGTCTTGTTCTTAATTAGAAAAAATGCCATTTCATGGTAAAAGAAGGCATTGTCCTTGGTCACAAAATTTCCAAAGCCGGTATCGAAGTCAACCGTGCTAAAGTTGACGTCATTGCTAAGTTGCCTCCACCTACCACCGTCAAAGGAGTTAGAAGTTTTTTCGGACATGCAGGATATTATCATCGTTTCATCCAAGATTTCTCTAAGATATCTCGACCAATGACACCTCTTAGAAAAGGATGCTCCTTTCATCTTTTCTCAAGAATGTCTTGATTCTTTCGAACTTCTTAAAGGTAAATTAACTAAGGCACCGGTCTTAGTCTCTCCAAATTGGGAGTTAACTTTAGAGCTCATGTGCGATGCTAGTGTTTTCGCGATAGGGTCGTTTTTAGGTCAACGAGTGAACAAACACTTCCAACCAATCCGTTATGCTAGCAAGACAGTGACGGGGGCTCAATTGCATTATACCACTACCGAAAAAGAGCTTTTAGCGCTTTTGAGAAATTCCGCCCCTATCTTGTGCTTTCCACCACCATCGTTTACACTGACCATTCCGCCTTAAAATACTTGTTGACCAAGCAAGATGCTAAACCGAGACTCCTTCGTTGGGTTTTGCTCCTCCAAGAATTTAAAATCGAAATTTGTGATAAAAAGGGAGCGGAAAACCTAGCAGCGGATCATCTTAGTAGACTCGAGCATCCTTATCAAGGGGAACTTCCAAATCAAGAGATTAATGAACCTTTTCCCCTTGAGGCCTTAATGTCTATTAACTCCAATCTTGACGATACCCCATGGATTGCGGACATTGCAAACTATTTAGCGGGTGGTGTTATTATGGAATGGTTAACGTCCCAACAAAAGAAAAAAAATTCTTTAAGGATATTAAACACTATTATTGGGATGACCCTTACCTTTTCAAGCAATGTGCGGATCTTGTTATTCGTAGATGTGTTGATGGGCTGGTAGCTTTACTAATCCTAGAAGCGTACCACAAAGGACCCACCGGTGGTCACTTTGGTCCTAACTATACCGCGAAGAAAGTTTTTGACTCCGGATTTTATTGGCCCACCATTTATCATGACGCTCATGAAATGGTTAAACATTGTGATGCTTGCCAAAGGCAAGGCAAGATCACATATAAATATGAGATGCCTCAAAATTTCATCCAAGAATGTGAAATCCTTGACGTATGGGGCATCGACTTTATGGGGCCATTTCCATCATCAAAATGGAACAAGTACATCCTCGTAGCCGTTAACTACGTATCAAAATGGGTTGAAGCAAAGGCTTTACCTACGAACGATGCGAGGGTGGTTTTGAACTTTTTGAAGCAATTATTTGCTCGATTCGGTGTTCCTCGTGCTATCATTAGTGATCGCGGGACTCATTTTTGCAATGATCAATTTAAACGAGTCATGGCTAAGTATGGTGTCAATCACCGTCTTTCCACCGCGTATCATCCACAGCCTAATGTTCAAGCCGAGATCTCTAACCGTGGACTTAAGTGAATCTTAGAGCGTACCGTGGGAGAGCATCGTGCCTCATGGGCCGATAAGTTAGATGATGTTTTGTGGGCTTTCCATACCGCTTATAAGACGCCTATAGGTTGTACTCCTTATCGCCTTGTGTATGGAAAGGCTTGCCACCTCCCCATTGAGTTGGAGCATACGGCTTATTGGGCCTTGAAATGGGCTAATTTTGATATCAATAAAGCCGGTGATCTTAGGAAAATCCAACTCAATGAACTTAATGAACTGAGGAATGAGGCTTATGAGAATTCATTGATCTACAAGGAGAAAACCAAGCTCATTCATGATTCTAAGATTAAGAACCGAGAGTTTCACATAGGTGATCAAGTTTTACTCTTTAACTCTCGGTTGAAAACTTTTCAGACAAGCTTAAATCTCGTTGGTCCGGCCCATTCACCGTTGCTAAAATTTACCCTTATGGCACCATTGAGTTATCTCAGCCAAATGGGCCTAAATTTAATGTGAATGACCAACGTGTTAAGTTGTACTTTGGTGAGGACATCTCTCACGAGATGATTCCATCCCTCACCACGTTTCCCTTGAATTAGTTCTGGGTCGAGTCAGGCTCGTGACTCGGTTAACAAAAACAAGCGCTTCTCGGGAGGCAACCCGATGATCTATCCTTTACCCGTTTTCATAATAAGTGTAGGGGGATCTACATAGGTGTTTGTTGTCTTGTTTCTTATGATGTACATGGATTAAAGCTTTCAAAGAGCCACTTTTGATGATATTTGACGACCCGTGATCCCGTGTTCCCGTCTTCCCGGTTCTATCCTAAACTTTTGTGATTCAATATTTCATATCTTATATGTTGACATTGAAATCACTATAGTTGTCTCGTCCTTAGCAAGATTTAAACAAAGTACATAATGTCCTAAGTGTAGGGGACTTTACTCACACATGCTTAAACATTGAGGACAATGTTTATATCAAGTGTAGGGTGGACTTCTATCGAAGTTAAGTGGGCTTTTCCATGAATTTGTCCTCATTTTAACCGGAACATTTAATTTTTCGACGTTTTTCAAAATTTTTGATCTATTTTGGCCTAGTAGTATTTTTCAATTATTTTCTTTTATTTCCTTGCATCGTATGTATATATTTCATTTCAAGAATAAAGTCAAAAAAATAAAATAAAGTTAAATAAAATAGTTTTAATGAGTTTAGATATCTCACTACAACAATAAGGGGCTTTTAGGACTCTTTTGTGGGACACTTTTTTTTTCGGGGTCTCAACAAACATTTTATAGGACCAGTTAACATTTGAGTCATATTATAGTGGTTTTTTATAGGACACTTAACAAGTGTGACCTATTAAATTAACTTACAAGACACTTTTTATTGTGGTACTATTATGATATAACTTAATAAGACATTTGATATAAGGGTCTTATTAATTACATTTTATAGGACACTTTTTTATTTGGTCTTATTAGATTATAGTCTAATATGACACTTCAATGTATGTGTCTTATTAGATATGATTTTATAGGACACTTATTCGATTGGGTATTATTATGAATGGATACAAAAATTTTACTGACTATTATATAACACATAGTTAAGATCTATGTAAACCTTAAATTAGCATAAACCTATTCAACCAATCATAATCATCCATTTTTTAAAAAACTCACTTCCCACCACGTTTTTAAAAATTAAATATCTCACAAACGATAAATCGTCAAACGAAAAAAATAAACCATTGCAACGAGAATTAAATTATCTTTTTATCGATGGGCACATGTATATACTTTCAACGAACTTTTTTTCGACTTTCTTTCTTAAGTCACGTATGAGAGAATCATATATGATTCGTCACGAATCATCAATGATTTTCAGAAAATCATATATGATTCGTGTTATGAATCATATATGAATTTTTGAAAATCATATATGTTTCGTGACGAATCACATATGATTCTCTCAGACGTGACTTAAGAAAAAAAGTCGAAAAAAAGTTCGTCGAAAGTCTATACATATGTCGCTCGATAGATAGATTATTTAATTCTCGTTGCGATGATATGTTTTGATTTACGTAACGATGAACGGTTTGTGAGATATTTAATTTAAAAAAAAATATTTTTTTTGTTACATGATAAAAGTGGATGGTTGTGATTGATTGATTGAGTGTATGCTAAACTAAGGGTATATGTTCAACTTTTCCCATATAACACAAATAACCATATCACACAATTGCTTGTTCAATAGTTTAAGTCTTGTTACAAACATCATTTAAACATTTAAATAGGATAATGATTACATCATAAAATTGTAAAATATTTAGAAGTTTTATCTATTTAACAAATTAATAATTGAAACAATGTTTACAAACAAGAATGGTATTTAAAATAAATGAGAAGATATTCGGGCACAACATGATTTACTTAATGCCAAATATTAGCAAACTTTAAAAGCTTAAAGTCAAATAATAACAAAATAAATTCATGCAATGACAAACAAAAACAAAAGGACTAATTATGTATTTGTTGCATAATACTATCTAGCTTAAAACCTTATCCTTAAACCCTTAGCTCCCATATGATCGGTACCAGCTAACAAAGAATACGAAATTGAAGCATCAATTCAAAAACCTAATCGAAATTTGTTTCTCATCTGTGGCAGAAGAAATCTAACCGAGCATCCAAAAATCAAAGGTTAGGCATTTCTTTTTCTTTTATAATAATAAACATAATTTATTTTTTGATAATTTAATCAAACCATCAGTTGATTCGAATTAAAGGTTAATTAAGATCGAAGAATCCATGATGATAAGTTATAAAATCGCCTATTGTACTAGTTAATATAGATTAGGTTGACCTGACTCGAGTTAACAAAACATTTCCAACTGATATCCGACCTTATTTAGATAGACGCTCTTATCTTGGAGTCCTTATTATATACACGGGGAAACCATACATACAATTAGTTTCATACATTATTACACAACAAATGCATACCGACCATTCCTTTACGTATCATAGGTAAACAGTTGAGGTCAATCATCATACATTATTACAGTACTCTCTACTTTCTCTCGCGACAATGTCATCTTGGATCCTCCATCCCCGATCCCCGTCTCAGATCCTCCATCTCGGATCCTCCATCCCATCCTCCATTCCAGAAGGCTCACTCGTTCATACCTATGTCACTCACACACTCATATCATACACTTTATATATACATTCTCTTTATTAGAGTTCTGACTTTCGTCGGAGGATGGTCCCGAGGCTTTCGCATCGGGTCCTCCTTCTAATGGTTTTTTTCATGTTGACATTTAGTTTCTAAGCTCGGGCAACAACGAAGATACACGAGAGTCATCCAAATCAAGCTGATGGAAAAAATACCTAAATAGTGAACAATATACGTCACGACCAAGATTAGACATATTAATGTAAACTTGATTCATTTTATTAAGGTCAAGTATACCATACATTTAGATATTTAGTGTGCAACTCGAGATCAACTTAATAGATAACTCTACATGAGTTAAGTCCGATAGCTGATAATAAACAATGCATTTAATCATCCGACTAATAGCCCCTTGTAGTTGAATTAGGAGGTTTCTGGATGTTCAAACGGGACTGAAAGTCAACAAATTGGGCACTATCTTAGGTGAACATATCTATATATTGAAACCGAGAGAGAACGTGTTTTATACGGAGTTGCCTTGAAGCCATACAATCACGATTAAATTTATATTTGTTGATATACTTAGTACGTTGGTTCAATACCAGATTAGTCAAAAGACACATGACACTGATTTTGTCAAATTAAACAAGTGTACTAGTATACAAAAGAGCATCTGATTCTCACAAAATGTTACGAACTTACGCATCGACAACAATAATAGTAATTTATCTTCAAAAAAATACAATACCCACTAGTGGATCACCTGGTGACTCGACAACAAGCCCAATCAACATCCGTGTATATATTAAGCTGAGTGGTATTACTATGACATATGTTTCTATAAAATCTCGTCATTATACACGGGTATACATCTGGTTTTAGACGTTAACTCATACTTGGGGCTGAGCATCGGGCTTGGACCAGACCGGACCGACCTAGACCGGAGCAAGGACCGAAATGGTCTAAACTCTTGAACCAAGACCACTCCGGTCCAGTTCGATCCATATCTTGTCTGATCTTATTAGGCATAATCGAAAGGTTTTTAGTAAGACTGAACCGACCCGAAGACCGAAATGGTCCAAAGCCCCAGACCGAGGACCAGAATGAAATTATCTATTTCGATTCGCATTGGTTCGGTCTGGGTCAGTTTTCGTATGTCATGTTAAACCCTATCCATATCTTAGGGGTTGTTTGTTTTAGCTTATATAAAGTAAGCCTATTTCGGCTTATATAACATAAGCCTCAATTGTATGGTTTATTTGAAGACTTATGAGCTTATCTAAGTTTGTTATGATATGATAAACTTATATAATCCCGTAAGTCACCAATAAGCATCAAAAATTAGGGTTTATGAAATATAAGCCGAAATATGGCTTATTCTCGGCTTATATAACGTAAGCCCCAATTTTGTGGTTTATTTTGAGACTTGGGGGCTTATATAAGTTTATCATGATATAATAAACTTATATAAGCTCATAAACCTCCAAATAAGCCACAAAATTGAGGCTTATGTTATATAAGCCAAATAAGCTTACATTATATAAGCCAAACCAAACACCCTTTTAAGCTTAAAAATTTGACAAATGTATAATAAAAACATAAGGACTTGTTTTGTTAATTGCAATACTATCGTAACTTACCAAATTGGGGGGAATATAAGCCGCCAAATAATTTGGGGAAATTAGAACCTGCTATCAGAAGATTAAAGTGATTTTGGCGGTACCGAATTCAAGGGCTCCACGATCTTCATTCACCTTTAAGTTTAGGTTTAATTGATTCAATCCAAATGTCAAAAACAAAAACGGTTTGGGGTCCAGAAGTTGAACCTCAAATTGAATCTAGGGTTTCAATTTGTCTTCAAAAATCGAAGGTAAACCTCTATTTTTCGAGTTCAAATTTGTAATATAAGCTTGTTTAATCAGTAAGATTTCTCAATTTATTAAGAATTGAGTTTATCTTGGTGTGTGAAGTTTGTGTTGGTGTGTGAAAAATTGAATCAAATAATCATTGTATGATTAGTAATACTATTAGTAGTAATCTCAGTAATTGTGTTAGTAACTTTTTTTATATGCAAAAATGTTTTGAATTGACATCTAACATCTATAAATCGTTGTTTTTTAAGTTAATCTTTTGTTTATGTTTTGGTACAGTAGCACACTGCATCTTTTTGTTTCAATATGCATATATGTATCTGTTGTATCAAACTAAGAACCTGCTATCGTTTTTGGGTTGTTATCGAGTCGGGTTATATAGGTTGTTATCGGTCGGGTTATTCTGGTTGTTATCGGGTCGGGTTATTCGGGTTGATCGAGTTCTATAGTTTAGTTTTACCCACAAAATAAGTTATAGTATACAGTCGTATCATGAGTTAATTAGGATTTTGGCGTTTCATAGTACAACATGTGCAAATAAAAAACAATGAAACAAGGAAAGCGTGTGAAAAACAAACTAAAAAAACATGTTCAAATAAGAAAAAAACACCTAGTAGCCTTTGTATAAATAAATTACAAAGAGACAGTAACAATACAACATATGAAGTGATATATGCAGCATGTAAAATCAGATCTTGGGTGCTTTTCACCCAAATATAACTAATATCATATGAATTATAGGTATGAACCAAATATGATGAGCATATGATACAAAAAAGCACACAACTATTGCAGTAGGCAAAAATAAGTACACTGCAAACAGGGCCGTCTCATGAATTTCGGAGGCCCTGTGCCATAGCTATAAAATGGCCCACTTAAATACGAAAATAAAGTTACGTATGCATAAATATTTACTAATATTGTAACACCATTTCAAGGCCTAATAAGGCCTTCGGCTCTCGTATTTTTAGCATATCACACTTATTTTTCAGGTTTTATGATATGTTTATCTGCAACTTATATAAATATTGTAAAACAGGACATTTGTAACTTGTAAGAGGAGAGACATCACTGTAATATACTACTATAACAGTTTGTGTGTATATGTTCTATATTTTATTTCTTAATTATGTCCTAAAGTACTAACTAAATTGTATGATATTAATTCTCAGATTGCCATGGTAACATGTAATTCAAAATACCACCAATCATGCATTAATTATGCATTAAATTTGAAGTACCTAAACTATAGAAATGGTAGACGAAGCATATGTTTAATAGATAAAAAAATGACAGTAGCCTTGGTAACTGGAGAATCATTGGTAGACGAAAATGAGATACATTGGTAGCTGGATATTTACTTTTTGGGCTTACCTAGTACATTGAATTAGCTGGAAAACTGGAGGCCCTGTACTTTTAGGGGCCCTGTGCACTTGCACCTGCTGCACCCCCTTATAACCGGCAGCAGGGTGTTGTCAGGTTATCGGGTCGGGTTGAGTCGGTTCAGGTAATTTTGGTTATCAGGTGATACTAGAAATTAGAGTTTCTATATCGTCCATGTTGTTCCACTAAGCTTGACTGGCCACACAGCGATTATCATGCGTATTACAATGATGGAAATGATCTATATCACATGTTATTTAACTCTAATGCAGGAGAGGCTGGTTTTCATGTTACACTATAATTTTAGAAAGCTCAAGGCCATTCAAATATTTAAAAAAACTATCACAGCGAGAACAAATTTGCTTATACTTGCTTAACTGTACTAAAAGTGGTAAGATGAGAAACAATAAAAAATTGAAGGTATAAGCTTCCGTTTTCATCCTCATGTTGTTCATCCTCCTCTCACGCAGTTCATCTTCTTGACCCTAGTCAGGAAATGTATTAGGCAGCTTATGTAACCGAGAGTGAGATGTTTCCATCTTTAAGCTAAGGCAGAGGCATCGGCACATTATCGATAACTGAATCCAGTTGTTGCTTCTGTTACTGCTCTAAACAATGAGTCTGTAATGTT
The DNA here is from genome assembly GCA_025667525.1 of Glebionis coronaria. Taxonomy (NCBI): domain Eukaryota; kingdom Viridiplantae; phylum Streptophyta; class Magnoliopsida; order Asterales; family Asteraceae; genus Glebionis; species Glebionis coronaria. The sequence continues at coordinate 181,496,798 of CM046874.1, forward strand.
TCCATTAATCACACGCATCTCCACAAACTCTTCGGTTACCTCCTTGGTATCTATTACAGTTGTATCACATGACTCATTAAAGATAAATTATAACAAATTACTAAGCCTAAGAGCGGTCGATAGAATTTCTAAAACACAGAATAATTTACATTACAATGAGGATAAGTGTGTTTATCTTCACTTCTGTTAGAGAGAAATTGCAACTGTTATAGCATGCTTTCTTTTCCCCAAGCTCATATATGATTGTAGTTTTTTTTGATTATATGAGATCGTTTATCATGAACAGATAGAGCATATGTGCTGATATCTTTTCTTTCAGACCTTACAATGCATAAACATTCAGTAATCTAGTTATCTATGGTCAGAACTCTAGTGTCTGCCTGAATTGTTTTATGATGTCTAGGATATACTTTTCTTTTACACCTTGTAATGCATAAACATTCTTAAATTCAATCTCATCAAAAACCATCCCCGCCTCATCGGTTAACCCGCACCTCATCGAGGCGCATTGTTTCATTGATTAGAAGTGTTGAGATAGTTCCATGTAAGATTGTTCTATGTTTCGGGTTTTGATTTGGGTCGAAAATAGATGAGTGATGCGAAACGAGTGCGGTCGACATAAGTGTCCGAAGTTGATGATCATTTGAGATGTTTCTTTATGTTTTTTAGATTATGGGGTTTTGGGTTGATCGAGTATGCTAGTAGTGTTCTGATGATAGAATCTCAAGTTTTTAGTATAGAAATACTAGATACTGTAATTTTTTAGAAACAACATAAAGGGTGGGACCACAAATTACAACGCAACCGGTCAAAACTGTATTCAAACGGTAGCCCCTCCATAGAGTAATAGGAGTGTAGATTTGATAAACGTTCGGTAATACAAAAATAAAATCGTAAACTTAGGTAACCTATGTGTTAGGTTTTAAACTAAGGGTGAGCATTTGGACCGTCGGACCGGACCGGGCCTGAAAACCAGACCGGACCGTACAATTTCGGTCCGGTCCTCGGTCCAGGGTTTTGGACCATTTCGGTCCTCGGTCCGGTCCGGTCCGGTTCGGTCTTACCAAAAATCCATCGATTATGCCTAATAGGACCGGACCGAAGACCGAACCGAACCGGACCGACCCAGACCGGACCGGACAATTTCGGTCCGGTCTCTGTCCGGGTTTTGGACCATTTTGGTCCTCGGTCCGGTCCGGTCTTGGTCGGTCCGGTCCGGTCCGGACCTGATGCTCAGCCCTATTTTAAACTATAGTAATCTAATCGATTTTTTCCCAAACTTTAGTAACTTTTGTGTATATTAACCCTCGATAAAAATATCACCTTATAGATAAAAAGATGCGATTACCTTGTTCGCTAAAAATTCAACCATGACATTTGGTATAGTTACTAGTTTTTGTTTATATGTCTCTTTGTATTGTTACAAGTAGGGGTGTCGAAAAAGTTGACCCGAACCGAACCCGAATAAGCCTATTCGGGTCGGGTCACTCGGGTTCAAAAACATATTCGGGTTGACCCGAGTTGACCCGAACCCGATCAACCCGACGTGACCCTAGTTTTTTTAACATATTTTACCTTGTAAATATCCCTAAATAAGCCAATTTTTAAATTTTTTACTTATACTCAGGTTGACTCGAACCCGAGTTGACCCGACCCGAATTGACACGACTCGAATTGACCCGAACCCGACTGACCCGAGTTCAAATTAGGCTCGGGTTCAGGTATGATTTTTTTGAGTCTTGACCCGAATTGACCCGAACCCGGTTGACCCGACCCGATTCCCACCCCTATAACTTACAAGTTTTTATTTTAGGATGTGTTAGCACATCCCGACAGGTTGCCTTTTTCTAGAAAAAAAATACAAACTTTTTGTCATCTTTTCATCTTCATATTATAACCCAGGAATGCCGTCAAGGAGGGAAAGTCGAGTTACCACCAGAAGCCGTAACAATAGCCAACAAGTTGAAGATGCGACTGAAGTTGGCTCTAACCAACGTAACAACTCTCAGGGTATGTTTTTTTCTTTTGGTTTGTTTAATTGGTTCATTATAGTTCCTTAGTTTTACTATATGCTACAACCACATGAAGAAAACACAAGTCACAGTATCTTACATCTTACACACCATAAAATGTTTTATTATATTTTTTTCCATATTAAGTTGCACAATAACATTAACACGTGTTTAAGGTTGGCATTTTGGTGTTACTCAAGATGTACATCAACTAAAATTGTTTCACCAAAGTCCGACACCATTTTTTCCAAATCAAGTTGATCCATTCATGTTGTCCTACAAAAGCCACTCTAGTATTTACATACTAATATTTTTTTGTATTTTTCTATATTATGACTCAAGGAATGTAGTCAAGGAGGCATAATGGAGTTAGAACCACAGGTCGTAACACTAGCCAACAAGCTGAAGAAGTGATTGAAGTTGGCTCGAACCAGTCTAACAACGCCCAAGGTATATTTTTTGCTTGTTTAATTGGTTCAATATAATTTCCTTCGTTGTTGGACTATTTTTTATTTGAAGTATTGTTTACTGTTTACAACTCCAGGGAATGCGCGGAAAAGAGTTAGAGGTCCAACAATGATGCCAAAAGTTTGGACCAAAACCGAAGAGGATCGTATTAGCGTACAATTTAATGAATATGGACAACCAGTTCACAAAACAGTTGACAAAACAACCAACACATTGAGCCATTTCATAGAATCACTTGCAAGGAGTGGGAAGTATTGCAAGCTGTACAAACCATGGAATGAAGTTAAGAATGCTAAGAAGCAGATGTTGCTAGACACCGTGAATGTATGTTATAAGTAATTACAAATCTAACTGATTAAGATATATATTTCTTCACGCGACACCATATTTTTTCAGGACAAATTTGATCTCCCCCCAGGTTTTGATGACTGGATTTTGAAATCTTTTGGGCGGAAAGTGAATAATTGGAGGGGGAGAGTTAAAAAGGACTACTATGATCCGACTTTGCCATTTCATGAACAAATTACCTTCAAGCCAAAACGAGTGCTCGCGTCTCAGTGGAAGAGACTTGTTAAGTATTGGAATAAGGGAAAATCTAAGGTATGTAAATAAAGCATGAGCTTTCGGTACAAAATTTTTATTCTTAGTTTAACTCATTTTTTTACCTCAGCGGCTCAGTGAGAAGAATAAGGCAAATAAGGCAAAAAAGAAGATGATGCAAGTCACGGGTAAAAGAAGTTATGCTCAAGTTCGTGAAAAACAAAAGGTAATTTAATATGTTCATGCAACTTTTATGCAAAATATGGTGTTTCTCCAGTGTGTGCACCCCTGTCGCAGTCTCAATATATTTTATTTGTGAGCTGATGTTTTGTTCTACATGAGGCTATGAGACGGCTTTGATGTACACATGTTATGAAATTTATTAATGTTCACCTAGTTGAAATACATATACTGAGCTGTAACAATAACCATAAACAATGGACTAGTTAATACCTCTAAGTTTTAACTAAAAACTTGAGGCGTTATGTGCTTTATAGATCGTTACAGTGTTTCTTTTCGTTAGCTTAATAAAAAGAGCTTTTCCCTATTACCTGATGCTTCATGATTTGTCCTTGATATCAAAGTTTGTTGTTAAGCTTTGAGACTTGGTAATTTGGTTATTCTAGGAAAGTACTATGTCGTTATAACATTACTATGTTATTTCAGAACTGAAGTCTACATGTCACCTATGTTATTCATAGCTTTCGTGATACTTTGTACTACTTGTGAACTTATTATACATTATGCCATGCGTATTGATTAAAAAAAAGTGGTTACGTTCTTTGTTAGTATATCAGTTCATGTTCAGTTCATATATCAGTTTCATTTATTTCAGTTCCTATATCGGTTCGTGTTCAGTTCGTATATCAATTCAGTGTCGGTATGCAAATATGCCAATTCTCATCTTTGATATATGTACTTATTATGGCATGTTAGTATTTAGCGCAACATCAGGTAGTTTGTCTCTTTAGTTGATAGTATGACCTATAACAATAATATGTGGTTGAGTTATCACTAATTGGTCACACGTTTTTTTGTGTTTTATAGTTATGGAATTAATTATTCATTGGCCAATTTTAAATTTGCGCTTGTTTACATGTACTCACTTATTGTAACAGGCAATCGTGGGACGTGAACCAACTCGAAAGGAGTTGTTTCGTGCTTGCTTTTCTAAAGACGGAATTACACAAACTGTAGAAGCTTCAGAAGCCATTGTATGTACTATGATTATATGTTCATTTTATCTCGAATTATTGTCATTTCATGCAAGTTGAGTAGTTTTACGGCATCATATTTAACATATTTAGTACTTCTTATCAGGAGCAAATGGAAGAATTAACTTCTCAACTTTCGGACCAGGAATTGGATGAGCCTGGGCCTCAAGATATATATTCTAGAGTAATGGGAAACGATAAGAATGGAACCGCAAAGATGTATGGTCTAGGTGTTCGCGCTTCTGATGTTTGGGGTGTGGTTCCAAGTCGTTCTGCTCGTCGTAGAGATAAGCTACAGTGGAAATCTACTGCTGAACGACTTAGTATTGAATTGGCGGAGTATAAAGCAAGGGAATCACAGAGGCAAGGGTCGAGTAATAATGATTCTTATGGTACAGATGTTCCCCATCCATCACCCCAGGGCCTCATTGTTGCCAATGAACCTCAACCTTTACGAGTATGTGTTTATTTGAATGAAAATTATGTGCTCTTACTAGTTAAAATATGACATATTTCTGCAAGTTATAATTGTAGGTTGGACTTCAAGTTTACCTTAAGAGCATTTCGAACTCTGAGATTGTAGCAAAGGGCTGGTTAAGGAGTTTGGAACCAGATGAGGTAGTTAGGAGTGAAGAGACTAGACCAAATTGGTGTCGAGTAGATGTCCAAGTCGCCATAAAAAAGGATGAATATTTGGTGAGGAAGTACGGGCTGTTTGTCACGGTTCAAGATGCTATTGGCGCGCCAGTTGCTTGGCCTTGCTCTCTTGTTTCGGTATGCTACCCTGATGTAGTAAACTATTACTTAGACTGAACTTTTTTACACATTATTAAACATGATCAGTTTATTTTTAGGTGGTACGCGGGGATGATTGATGATGGATGATGACTTAAGCCATGAGTTTGTTGTTTTCCTTTTGTTACTTCTGCTATTTGTTTTTATATTTTTTGTTATCTTCGCCTAAGGGCTCAAGACTATCTTTGCTTTCCTGCTTTGTCATTTATGTTGAATTATGTCAGACTTATATGTTGGATGTTATTTTAACTTGGTTGAAACTTTTATTATGGAATGAAATCTTTTCTTTCTTATTGAATTATATTCATTTCCTTCTTCACTCGCTTCAGATTTAGTTTGGTGCATTGTTTTATAAGCACTGTTACATATGCTGCACATATATAGATGTCCAGTGTTTTAATAGGACGCTAATGCTATTAAGAAAATATAAATAAAATGCCTTTTATGACATCAAAGTTGGTCCTAAGAAATTAATTAAACATAAATAAAATGCCTTTTATGACACCAAAGTTGGTCCTAAGAAAACATCAATGTTTTACGACCCTTTTATTGGTACTAAAATATGGCTCTACCCATTATGTTTCCGTCCTATAAAAATGTATGTTAAGACTCTCGAAAGTGTTTCAAAACATAACAAATGGGTAAGCATATATTAGGACCCCCAATAGCATCTTATTATGTGCTATATTATGACACCATTTTGGTCCCAAAAACGTTTTTATAAGACCAACTTATTAGTTTTAAAATGCTCCGTTTTATTAGGACGCCGATAAATGTCCTAAACATCTATTACAACCCCTACCTATGGGACACTCTTATTTTGGTCCTATTAGCTTAAAGGTCCTATAAACCTAGTTTATAGGACACTAACCGGTGTCCTATTAGACCTTTTTTCTTGTAGTGTCTTTCATATATTAGGCCCGTCATTATTCTTTTGAGTCAACCCGAGTTTACTTATTTGAGATTACTCTAGCTAGTATCCTTAACGTGTTTAAATCAAGTTTTGCTAGGCTTTTATATAGGGAACTTTAAAACGCGAAAGTCTTAACTCTTACGGGTTAAGAACAAGAACTTTTCGCAAGTTCCTATAATTGATCCTAGAAAGTCGTTTATCAATGGAACTTTAAAATGCGAATTCTAAACTTGAAAAAGTCTAAGAAGTTGCAAGATCCTATAGATGACTTGAAAACCCAAAACTTTGATTTAATAGGCTAAGCATACACGAATCTCATTCCTTGAGATTTTAAATTGTGGAGAACGAGAGATGATAGAGTCAATTATAAGTTTGGTATTCTTTCATAAATTTATGTGAGTTAATTATGAGCTTTTTCTCCCATCGCTTGTTAATAAATATAATTGAAACAAATAAGGTCGTACGATTTGAAAAGTTACTTAGCTTCTAGCACAAGATCGTTTAAAAGTTGCTCGGGATTAATTAGAGTTCACAGCCAAGGCATAACTTATTGAAGCGGGATGCGAAAATTGGCGAGTTCAAAAAGGCCCTAACAAGGCATGAGGGCTACATTTTGTTGCTAAAGATCCAAAGTGATGTGAAGAATCATTTATCAAAAATCAATATGAAGGATCGAGACACACGACGAAAAGCAAATACTCCCCTAAAGATCATGGAGAAGTCTGTCCAAAAAGACCCTAGCAAGGTATGAGGATAAATAGATCCAAGTCCTAAAAGGAGGCGGATCATTGTATATCAAAATTCAAAATAAAGATTGGAGAAAAATGAAGAAGTCGTGGTCCAATTATGAAGAATCTGTCAAAAACTTCAAGTGAAGAAATTCCTATTATGAAGAGAAGAACATTATTTCAAGAACGTCTCTCAAGATTCGAAGTATGAAGTCAATGCCAAATATCGGTCCGAGAAAGGTCTCATATCGTGAAGCGAGTTATGCCAAGATATGAACTTTATGAGGTTTCGAGAAGCAGTTTTAAAAGATTTTGTCCTTTAGCTAACTATTGATTAAATCATCCTACTTTATTTTTAGCCTAAATAAACTATCAAAATAAGTCAACAATGCATCCTCGTGATCATTCAAGACAATAATAAAATATAAGAGATACACCTAGGAATAAGGGAGTCTAAGCGAATAATTGAGCCACATGAGTGAGTGTTAGCTTACTAACTTATAATAACAATCGTTTTTAAGCTTAGTATGGGGAACGTGAAACTTGAAAGTGATAAACATTCATGACAACCAAAGCCCTAATGTAAGTCTTCGATCTCTTTACTTGTTCTTTCTTCTAGCATTTTGAAACTTTCGATCTTTTTAGTTTCCTTATTATCTAGTACTTAATAAAGGCCAAGGTGGGTTAATTATGATGGAAAATGTAAATCGTGCTTTGTAACTAGTGCATTGCATGAGGGCATTGCAATGTTCAAGTATAGGGAATTTAATAAGTGTGAAAACACTTATCCTTTTATCACTTATTTCTAATAATAACAAGACCAAAACGTGTATTTAATGTCGTAAAAGGTGGAGTTATGCATGGTCTATGTTTTTATTGTGTTTTAGGACAAAAATATAAAAAAGGAAGAAAACACGGGCTTTCACGGGCTTTTATCGAAGAAAAAGACAAAAGACGAAGTCAAAAGATCAAAAGTGCAAGAAGAAAGGAAGTCAAAGGCCTATTCTCAAGATTTATCGAAGAGAAAGTCTAAAGACGGAAGTTTAACGAAGTCGAAGAACCAAGTCTACTAAAAGAAGAAAATTAGAAGACAAGTTCATGTTATCATTCGACTAATCCCGAGACAAAGTCGAGAAAGACAAGTTATTTAAAAAGCCGAGAAGACAAAAGAAAGAAGGAAACAACAATACCCTCCCCTTCTCCTATAAATACCCTCCTAATCTTCATTAGGAGGAGTTAGTTTTATTTTTTTAGTTTTCAAGGTAATTATAAGTAGGTGTTACTTTCTCTCTCTAGAATTTTCTCTCATGTTTGTTTAATCTTTCATCTTTTAATCTTGTAATTTGGATCTTAATCTTCAATTTAATCAAGCTTTTTAGTTAATTCTCATTCTTCCTTTCTTAATCACAATCTATTGTTTTGTTTCTTTAATCATGTAGTTTGTTTAATCTTGTTGATTGTGTGATTGATTTGCTTATTAGATTGTGCTTATTAATTTGGTGGATTTTGATGTTCTAGCTTATTGTGCTTTTTGATTAATTAGTGCTAGCTTATTTTTTTAATAAAGTTGTTTTTATAGATTAAATCTTTTAAAAGTTTAGTTTTAATGTTTAGCTTATTTAGTGTTTTTACAGTTTTCAAATTGTGGCTTATTCGTTTTTTCTTAAAATTAGTTTGGTTAAGTTTTTGGTAAGTGCTTATTTGAATTATAGCTTATTTTTACTTTTTGCTTATTTTGTTCCTTATCCGGGTTTCTATAAATCCTAGTATTCCGAATACTTGCTATTTGATTATTCCGGATTATATTAGACTTGTACATTCCGGATTAGCTCTTAACAAAAGTTTATTCCGGATTATCATTTTATCCATATTCCGGATAAGGTCATAAATACCTTATTCCGGATTGTCTTCATTTCCAACATTCCGGATAAGCAATAGCTTATTCCGGATTAGGTTACATTCAGATTCCGGATAACACTAATTATTCCGGATAGCACCTAGTCACATTCCGGATAAGGCAAGTTTTTCTATATTCCGGATTAGGGCTAGATCAAGTATTCCGAATAGCATCTCATTGGATTCCGGATACCATCATATTCCGGATAGGAGTATTTTTCATAGATTCCGGATAACAAGTTTTGTTAGGATTCCGGATAAGTGGTTTCTTTGGATTCCGGATTATATCAAAAGGGATGCATTCCGGATTGTTATCAGCACCATATTCCGGATAAGATCAAGCAACTGCATTCCGAATTGCATGAAGTAGGTGTATTCCGGATAAGCTTACTAATCCATATTCAGAATTGTTGGTAGTTTTATTTTCCCGCATTACTTTCAAACTTTATCTTTCCCGCCATTTTCTTAATTTTAGTTTAAAAAACTTGTTATGTCTTAGTTTTATTTTCAAGTTTACATTTTTATAAAATTTAAAGTTTTAAGTTTACATTTTATCAAGTTTTAATCTTTCGTCAATAATTTTAAAAGTCTTAATTTTTAGTTCAATCTTTTCAAGTTTTCAACTTTATATAAAAATAGATAATCACCCTTTCTTTATTTTTACCAAGAACAAATGTGCAGCGTTCATTCCGGATAAGCAATCAAGGTTAGATATCTTTCTTTTAGTTTTACATTTATGTTTAATAAATTTAGCGTTTATTTTACAAGTAGAAATAGATAATCAAAAGCTCCCCCTTTTAGTGAACAAAAACAATAATTCCACCTTAAACCGTGATCAATTCGAACTGAATCGAGTACGAACAACACTCAAACACGACACATAAATCTTGTCATATTAGCTTGCAATAAGTTGGTCAACACTTATAAACACTTTGGAGCAATATATTGAATTCACTTTTGTTGGTATAATTCTCATTTCAATTATGTTATTCATTTCCTTTGATTTACATACTGTTGATTTACTGTTAGGAAATCATTAGGATTAATGACCTAAAAACCCTAATATTAAGAAATCTACATGGAATCACTAAAAGTTCTTCTTGGACAAGTCTACAAATACTTATAGGACTTCATTAAGATTATAAGATGATATTAAGACAATGTACAAGTACTCTAATGCACAAGGTACAAGATTTCAATGCATGACTTGAAAATTAGGTCAAAATAGGTATTTTCACTCTTTAGACATATTTATCCTAACTAAACCCTTAAACTAAGTGTGAGAACTCATTGGAGACTTAAGACACAATGTCTAAGACCTAAATTAAGTTTACATCAGTAACTAAGAGGAGGATAATCACATTTACTAAGATTAAACCCTAGATCATTAGAAAACCCTAACCTACAAATGTATACTTCCCATTTTCACATCAAACCTTTGTTAAAATTCAAACCAAGGACCCAAATATCTTAAATAGAATGTATAAACCCTAATTAAGCCCTAACAATTCACTAATCACTTTTCTAAGCCATTAATCACCAAAAACACAAAGCATAAGTTACAAGCCCTAGATTTTGAATCCAGTTTTACATTTTCCCTCCAAAACTCATTTTCAAACCATTTCCCTCCATTCCAAGTTTGAAAACCTGATATTTATTCATCCTAAGATATTTTAGGAGTGTGACAAGTAGGTGGATCACCTCCTTGCTTGATACACATCACCACTCTTATCAACATGTTGTTGTGATCCATTTCTAGCCATAAGGAAGGATTAGGACAAAGCTACAAGCTATAAACTTGTGTAGATCTTCACTAGCCTTCATTAGTCACCCCTATATCTATCTTACACGTTTGAATGCATAACTTGGAGGCTAAAGGTCATTTCAAGTATAAATAGGGGCGTATACCTTCATTTGAAACTTGCACCCCGTTTCCTTTGTATCTTATACCCATTCTCTATTTCCACCTCTATATACGTCTTAGGACATCCCACAAGACCAAAAACCAGGTCTATAAGCTATCTATTGAAGCTCTTGAAGCTTTGATAGCAAGTTGTGTTCATAAGAAGCCAAAAGGAGCCATTTTAAAGCTACCTAGGTAAATCTATGTTAACCAAGGATTTAATATAACACCCCCAACAAATGCTATGCGCAGCGGAACTACAACATTTGGGTGCTACGTAGTTATCATCACACATAAGCTATATTAAACGATTCAAAGAGACGTAAAGGTTTAAACATAAATTTAACATTATTAAAAACATACAAGTCTACAGTTTTCCAAATCCCAAGATAATACAAAACAGAGTTTGCGTTTTGGTCCCATTGGATCTCAACCCAAAAGTACATTTTCGTTCACATGACACAATATAAAATATTTAAGTGCTAAAAGGGAAGAAAACAAAGTAGACCGCCAAGCCACAACAACTTCCATCCTCGCATGCTCCGCTGCTATCAATCTTGGTTACCTGAAACACATGCTTAAAACCGTCAACACAAAGGTTGAGCGAATCTATAGGTTTATCAAATCATAAGTTGAACATAAGTATTAGAAACCAATCATGATCATTCAATAGCATTGTCGTACTCACAATCTATTATTCAAGGATATTATCTTTAGCAATAGCTAATAATTATGTTTAAGCTCGTGACACTAATCCGTTAACTCAATCACCCGCGTACATTTACCGGCATGATTAAGATGAAACCAGTGCCCCTTCTAAAGGCATCAGTTGCAATTATACCTTATTTCTTATCACAAGTTATCCGTCCGCAGAGGGTACTCAACGTACTAGCTCTCGTCTCGGATAGGGTCGTCAACCCCATAGTACTATCAATTGTATAAGCGGCTATCTCCAACCCACACAAGGGCAAGACAATAGTTAATAGTTCACGAATTTAGGGACTTTTGCAACTAGGTACTCAACACAATTCAAGGCAACATTCGGGTCCAACAATCATTCATGACTTATGTTCATTTTCATTTAAATTAGCATGTATCCCCCTCGCGGGTAAAAACATTTGAAATAAGTAAAGAGCGAGGCTATAGACTCACCTTGCGTAGTAGTAGTGGTTCTAGCGAGACGTAACGAAAATATCACCGACGATGTGGATGCCCCCGGGAAATCAAATACAACACCTAACGAATAACACTTAATGAATAAACTCCTTCAAGTACTTTCAAGTACTGTATGTATATAATTAAAGTCACTCAAAGTTTGTATAAACTCACGCCAAAATTCCATACAAGTGATTATTACTAGACTCGTACTATCTATCTATGTAATTAGAAATATTTCAAATTTTATAACTTTGCCGGTACTTACCAAAAGTACGGGCTGTTTTATATGACTTAAGCATTTCTATAAATTACAAGAAAGTTTGTAAAAATCCCTTATGACCTGTAGAAAACCCATTTTAAATCCCATAAAAAGTTTCCACTTTTGTGACCCATTACTCATTACATCACTAGACGTACCCTTTTCGGACTGATTTTGCACTTGTACAATGTAAGACTTGTTTGACTCATTTAAAAGAAACCATTAGCTAATTTGACCATTAAGTATAAAAATAGACTCTAAAATGCAGGTTTGAAACCAATGAACAACTTTCAATCATTTATAAAACTCTATCTGTGGTCCCCGGGATTTTACCCAAAACCAAACATAATTTCGGATTATGTTGATTCTCATCTCCCGGTACACGAACTTTCAAAATAGCATAACTTTTTACTCGTTTGGACTTAGAAGCTCTTCTTTATACCAAAAGAAAGCTTGAGACGAACCCTACAACTACATTCTAATCTTAGGACCTGTACAAAAGTATAAAGCCACGAATACACCCTCTAGACCTGCTGTCCTAAAAACACCCCTTTCAAAACCTTAACAATCATCATTCCAACACTTCTCATCACTTCCTAAACCTATACCAACATCATTCAATCAATCTAACACAACCTAACTACCCTTAATCACTTGTATGAACATTTCTCATAAAAACCCAAATCAAAAATTAGACATGCAATGTAATTAAACAATTTAAAAATGATAAAAACATGAATATGAATACATACCCATCTTATTTAAGATCAAACACCCAAGAACACCCAAACCCCCAATAATTTCGTGGGTTTTGGGGCTGAAATCACCAAGGAAAAATGTTTTCCTAGCTCCAATATTTCAAATCCATGTTCCTAAACATATTTAAACACAAACCCACGAATTTAATTAGATCAAAACATAATATTTTTCAAAATCTATCAAAAATTAAATCTTGAAAAAAAAGTTGTTGCATGTTGGATTTTTGTGGTGGGATTTACCTACAATGATGTTTTAAGGATGGGTCATTTTTTAGATTTTTCAAAAATCAAGTTTTGGTGGTGGATTGGTGGTGGTGATGGTTGGCCGTGAGGTAGAGAGAAAGGAGGAGGGGGAAGAAAATTTGTGGAGTGTGAAAATGAATGTGTGTGAAAATTTTGGTTTATGTATAGTGGTAGAGGGACTAAATGTGTAATTTTAGTCTTATTTTGGCCCTTGTTGCAAAACAAGTTTTAAAGAGCGGGAATGAGTTAGCTAGTCGGTTTTTAAAATTTACGAGAGTCGGGTTTTGTCCCGACTACCTCAAAATACATTTAAATGGTTCAAACGCACACAAAACGAATATACATATGGTTCCGACTCGACTTAACACGTAATAAAAATAAAAATCTCGAAAACTCAAATATCGATCAATCAATAATAAAATGTAAGTTTTGGGCATCCGTCGGTATCAGAGTCGTTATCGGTTCTTCTTAAATCGTCAAACGTTAAATTACGACCGTAAACGTTGGTTTCAACTTAAACCGTCAAATATATAGCAAACGAAATTTCTTAAAAATTTCAAAAATATATGTAAATTAGGGTAAAATAAGTGACGTTAGGTTCGAGGTATCACATCCACAAGTGAGTCGCAACTTACGAAAGATGCTAATACTGAACAGCTCTTGAGACAATAGCTTGGCATCCTATGGCACATTCACGGGTATCACATTTAATATTCTTATAAAGTTTAATTAGAATTTTTGTAATTCCAAAATTATGTTAGAAAGATAATCCAAAAGGAACTAAGTCATTTCATCATTTTAAATGAAAGTTATAAGTTAAAGATGTCTTAAAACCTTAGTTTTATAATCTACATAAAATAATAAGCAAAAACCCATTTCAAAAGCTATAATTCTGAAGAAATGTTGTTATTACGATTATAAATGTGTTTATAAACTTTTTTTTTTTAAATCCTAGATCATTTGGATCATTTTTGAGCTTGTTATGTGATTTTTACAAGTTCAGGGACTAAAACTGTCAATTCTGAAACTATAAATCATTTTGGGCCAAAAGTGTCATTTTATGAAAGTAAAATTGATAAGAATAAATGTTGGAAAGTTTGAGACCCTAAGGTTAAATAATGAAGGTTTAAATCGCAATTTATGAAACTGTATACTTAAAGGGTAAAAAGTGTAATTACACCAAACTATAATAACAAGGACTATTTTTGCCAACAATGAAACTCAAAATGTAATAAAATATGTTTTGTCATGTTAGTAGGGAGCTTTGTACAAATATGTTCTATCTCGATATTACGTTCTGACCCAGTGGTTGGGTTTACGATTTAAAGTGCCCTCGCTCCTCAAATGTTTATAGAATGGCTTCTGAGTATGATAGTCCGAACAATGATAATATTACTCCAAAATTTAATTCAATCAAAGAATGTTAATTAAAGAGAATGAACTGAGGACTAACACTTGGTATATATGCATATTGTGTGTCAGTCCAGATCCCGTGAGACTGTTGTGGTTGGATAATCAAAAAGACTCTATACGCTAAGGTGAGTTTATAGCCTCACATTTTAAAAGCTTATAAACAAATTTAAAACCCGTGAGGGTGATATATGCAAAACTGAAATACAAGTGTTTTTGTATGCTGCCTACATGATTATTAACACTATGTTTACTTGTTGCCATCCAAAGTCCTTTTTTAATTGTGAACCGCTAATCATTTAATGAGCACTCATATCGTGAATAGTACTATTGGAGACTGACATCTCCTATCTGGGTAAGTCGCACTTGCTAGCAACTAATGGTCCATTCCTAGGCTAAACATATATACTTTATTTTGATAACTCAGGATAGTCTGGCAATCTTCCTGCTTAAGGGCAATTTGTTAGATTTTATGATATTGTCTAGTCGCGGGTCATGAGCTAGTGCAATAAGAATCGATGAATTTAAAACTGGGTGTATAACACTATAGCCCGAGAGTCATACTTGTATTCAAATCATGTTTAAAACCTATAAATTCACTCAACCTTTGTGTTGACTTTAAGCATATATCTCAGGTGAATGAAGACTGGCATGCTATGGAGGGTGGAGTCTTGAATAAGTTATCATTCTATCAATAAAACTAGATCTTTGGGAAAGTTGTGTTTGTACAACGTATGTGCAGTTGTTTATTAAACTATGATTTAAATAAATGAATGATAACATTTGTTTTATAAAAAGGTCTTTTTGGCATTTTCTATTATTGTGACTATGGTACTATAAAGTAATACCACAGATCAATATTCCGCTGCGTAAAGGTAAAAATAGGGGTGTTACAAGCAAAGAGGCTCTGAATAAACTACTCTCACCTGCTGTAAAGGAAGCTCATATGTACAAGCTTAAAGAACTTGAAGCCAAGAGAAACAATCTTTAAAAGGAGTATGAGAAGATTGTGAACCAAAGAGCTGAGCCTAGGCAAATCACCAAGTACACCTGCTTCACTGATAAAGATAAAAGAGGTGGTAATGACCCTATACAGAGATAACCAGATAACCAACTACAAAGTCAGCAGTGACTTCAAACTCAAAGACCTGTGTCTCTCAGAATGGTTAGAGATGCTGTCTCTTGCCCAAAAGAAGTCTGGGCCTGGTGCAGCCCAGATGATGAAAAACATTCAGGCAAAGCTCAACTGGGTAAGAGACACTACTAAGAAGCTAAAACTCCCTCTTCCTCCTCAATTATCACAACAACAACAGACACAAGGACAAAGAAAAAGAAAGAACTCAATGGGGCCTCTTGTAGAGAAGCTAGTCACTGAAGATGTTGTTGTGGATGGAATGTACAGAAACCTTGTACTTCCAAAAGAGATCGCAAAGCCTGTAGGTGGTCAAGTCTACTCTGAGCCAAAGAAGGGAATGGTCTTCATGAATGGAAATTATGAATACTGTTTCCAGAGGAAGAATGAACTACACATGGCTTCAACTATCCAACTCATCAGACTCAAACAAGGCATCTTGAGGAACTGCAAACAAGCCAGCGACTTTGAGTTCGAGATTGAGCTGATCATTAAATTCAGAGCTGATAAAGTTGAAGCATAGAGAATCTGTGACCAAGGCCTCGATCGCTGAAGAACCTCTTGTATTTTAATTTTATTACACCACTGGGTGTCTTTGTAATAGGTTAGGTTCTTTATGTTTAATAAAACTATGAGGTACGTTTGTTAAATTATGTGTAAGAAGAATCTGTGTACTCACTTATAATAATTTTAAACTTAGTATAATTTATAAACAAATAAGGGGAGATTGTTGGGCCAATGAAAGTTTTAACTATGGCCCAGTCTAGATTTGTTTAAATTAGACTAAGTGTTACAAGTCGCTGAGAAGACCATCGACAGAGACCAGATCAGCAGAAGGCAAAGCCTCAGCTGGCACACCAGGATCATTCAAGTCAAGGATAACGTTAGAGAAGTCGAAGATTATCTGAAATCATACTTACCATCGATTATGAATAGCTGGGATGTAGAAGGAATGTGCTGGTGTTCAAGGATCTCTGAGATGGCAATACTCAGAGATCACTTACAACCATAAGAAGTCTTATGCAAGCAAAACTTGTCTTAACCTTTATAGTTTAGGAGGCAGAATCTACAAAGTGTTTTGAGCGGGACAAAACAAGAGATTCAAGATAAGCCTAGTACGACCTAGTGGGACAAAGGTGAACAGTTGGCAGAACTGTTCACCTAAAGTAATTTAAAGGTATGTCTCGATTTAGACATGAATTTAATACGTTTTACTCTTCCACTTAGAAGATGACACGTATCAACTACTCCCACTAAGTAAGCAACCTCATACAACTATAAATAGGAGGGAGAAAGAAGAGTTATTCAACCCTTCTGCTTGGATAAATAATCAAAGTTTCTTTCTCCCTTTGGAACCTCTGAGCCATCAGCTGTCTACCAGTGACTCATAGGTTCTCTTGTAAACTTGAGGCTCGAATCAAGTTTACTTGTTCTAGGGTTCATTTCTTTTTGTCATTCAACGGGTGTATTCATAGCACTTTGTAATACTTTGGTTATAACAGTTAACAAAGCATTACACGTTTGAAAAGTATTTCTTTGTGTGTTCGTGTTTATACGAGTAATAGTTTCAACAATTGTTGTATTTTGGGACTTTCAGTTATTATGGAGTAGTTTGTTGTGCAAATGGTTATTGATTAACATTAATATGATTAGATAGATTTTATTGCTTTGCGAGGGCAAAGTGCGGCGCACAATTAGTTTTGTGTGGCGCACTTCCTTCCTTGGTTTGTGACTATGAGTATGATTTAGATGCTTTTGTAATATATGTTATTATGTAAGACAATTGTTATATGTTGGATTTATTCATGATCGTGACTAGTACTCATGTGAATGGATGAATTTCATGTCATCTAGTAAATGAATCTTGTTATTCACTTTTGTCGCGATTAGTAGAATAAAACATATAACAACTCTTGCCTAATCTCATCTACTACTTTAGTTATCGAAATCAAGCATAAACCATTCTTAATGCTTTTGATATGACATGATCTTTAGTCGGATTTTTGTTATGTTAATTAGATGTTGCGTGTACGACTAGTAATCGACATGTTGTCTTACATTGTTTATGTGCTCATATTCATCATTACTACCTATCCTTCATATGTTTGTGACCTTAACCAAACGCACCTTTAAAACCATTTGATAAGTATATCTTTAGAACTTGTGACACTCTAGATGTAATTGTTTATATTCTATAGCATCAATTCCGTGGAACGAACTGGACTTACCTTAACACTATGCTATACATGATAGGGTATACTTGCCCGTTTTTGTGTTTCTAGTCATTTGTGTGGTAATATCTTGTAATAAATTTAAGACTTGCGAAACGAACATCAAGTATAAAAACAAGATTTTCGAAGATGAGTTTATTTAATGTCTCCCCCTTTGTCGAAGTAAAAAGGTAGCCAAAGTCTTTGAAGAAGATAAGAAAACAACTTCACTAATGCTCCCTTGGTGCTTAATCCCCCTTGCTTGGGGCACCAAGATATCGAGCTATGGTGACAAGCTACATAGAAGGGTTAGAAGATTAAAAGAAATACCCAACAAGATATAACAAAGGTCACAATAAGAAAAAGAACAAAAGAAGAAGATATCCAAGATCCATAAAAAATCATGTTAGACCAAAACATGAAAAGATACAAGGAAAAAAAAGAAATCATACAAAGAAGTATGAAACACAACCCTATAACTTAAGCATAATTTAATCCTAGTTACACTAGAATTCTAAGATTGCTCAAATTGGATGTCTTATTAATAAGCAACACACATGCTTAATTAGAAGATGAAGTGGTAGCGGAATGTGGTGGTAGAGGCTTGGCAATGGTCTTGTAGTCATAGTTGAGAGGATGTTTGACTTAAAGACATTTGATGGTCGATTTAGTCGAATTTTGCCGATTTGACTAGTTTATGCTCGATTTTATCTATTTTTATCCGATAAATTGGTATGTTAACCGATTTTTATCCGATAAATTGGTATATTGACCGTTTTTTACCAAAACGATTAATAAGAGCGATTAGTGAAAATCAAGGCGGTCAATGAGCGCCTATTGCCTAAGCGGAGTTTAATCAGACGCCTAAAACTGCATATGATGCAATTTTAATAAGCATTTTAATTAGATCAAAACTCAAGATAGATATACTACTATATAAAAAGTGTATATACTTATTTTAACTTCAAATATAATCATAAAAAATTTAATATTAATATATTAAATCTCAACTATTATATCATTACTAAAACAAATCTAACTACAAATCAAATGTGAAATCTTGACGATCCATATTTTTTTGTAGCAACTTATTAAAAATCATCTTTATTTTTAAATTAAAATATATATTAATTTATTTATTTTTTCCATTATCTAATTTTATGATATTGTCTAAAATTTTGCTCTATTTAATTCAACATCCACTTTGATATATTTACAAATTTTTTGTTTTTTGTTTTTATTTTTATTGGTTTTATTTATTTTTATTCAATTTTTACAATATAGTATTAATTTAATTTCCAAAAAACAGTTACCAGGTATTCATCTCCCCCTCCGCTCCCGGGTCGTCGCTCTGCTGCGTCCGACCCGTCCTCGCTGTATTGTTGATTACCATACTAGTTATTATAAAAAAACTGCATATGATGCAATTATTAGTAAGCCTTTTAAGTTAATTAGGCCAATATGGATACAGGTTAGTAAGTTTTTTGTTAACCAAAAAAGACATTAAGTAGAAAATTTTGTTTGTTTATCCACAAAAGTTAAAAGTCGAAACGAAAAGAATAAAACCTGCTTGGTTTGGATTACAACCTAAACTTATGATGTTAGTTAGATTAAAAGCCTTGAAATATATCTTTATCATTTGATTATTAGTATTAACAAACTAATATGTTACATGCGTTGAATATACATCAAAAACATCATTTGGGAACGGCTACTAAATCTAGAGAAGGAACACTTAACATAGCAGGTTCATAAGAACAATGGCCAACAAGAGCATTCACCTTTACGGTGATGTGTATGCACCCATGATTCTTGCCCAAAAATTTAAGTCAGTTCAATATTTTTATGTTCGCTTCAGTCTTGGTTTTAGGTTCATGTGGGTATTACACGATTTCTTAACATCCCATACAAATGACTTTTTTCCAATGCCTTATGGGTTAGGGACAAATATCAAATCTGGCCCATTAACTTTTACTTTGGCCTATAACAACACAATAGTCAGTAAAGCATAATCTTAAGCCTTCTATTCTTATTTATGCATATGAAGTTTGAAGTTTGTACTTTATCCATCAACCGTTAAGAGTATCAATTTTCATCCACAAAATGAGTCTATGACAAGTATCAATATATAGTAGGATGTTGCATCCGGTCAGTTTTTACCCGATAAACAATGATATCAAAGTCAGTATGTTAGCTACTCTAACTAGACCTTTCCTATCCCGCTCGTGACAACTTCTATTCAACCACATGAGTCACAAGATGCAAAACCATGAGCTTTAGTGTTGCACCTCTATCTATACCAAAAGATAAATGGTTACTTCTAACCTATTTCAGAGGGAAAGTTTCTTGAAATCCTACAATTATATTAAAAAAATTATTAATAAGATAACAAAATTTGTAGATGAGGTTACAACACACCTACACATTTCATTTTCTTTGGTCAATACACACCTAATATAGAACAAAAAAGTGGTAGATTCTCCAACGCATCAAAGTATCAGTCAACAATTTCCTCTCTGTTTTTGCACAAGCATACTACGAAAAAGTGGATGAAGCCAATGTATATTACTTCATGTAACTATTTGGGATTAATAAGTAACTTACCAATATAACGCGAGGGACACTTTTATTGGAAGTTGGTAAAACTGTATGCCGTACAGGATACTCCTAATATAATAAGACAGTTTCATAAAATAGAAGTTAATCGATGTTTTGAATGTAATACCCCTCTTCATAATCACAACACAATTACATAAAAGCAAGCATTATGGTAAATGTATACTTCTGTTTAACTCCGATCTAGTTTCTTAGCCTTTCCTATAAACAATAGAATGTCCTCGGTTGAAAAGTTTTATGGTTTTCCATGACACTCACTATTATACCTTTTAATATTTGATGTTCATGATAAACTTTTAGTACTTTGTTTATCTCCAAACATGTATTTATAGATTAATGACCTTTTGCAAATGGAAAGGAATATTTGGATTCAATTTTGTTTGTTCCCTCGTATAGAGTAAGAATAAAAGAACAAGGATTCTCGCTTGTTTGGAAAATCATAGTTTTCTTTGCCTTCACGATAAGTATGGTGCCCTTTGATATCGATATGGACAACTTTTTCTGGTATCTACCTCCCTTGGGAACAACAGTCATGTCCTGGTGGGTCTCATCTATAACTTCAAATCTCCAAAATGCCCCGCACTTGCAGTAGTAAGCAACATGTACAGCAGCCCCTCGTGTGACCGAATTGGAAAGATTGATATTTGTGTCGTATGCAACTTTTACATGGAATGACGCCTTAAGCTTCTCGCCTATGCTAGGTAAGGTTAAAACTTCAGCACTTAAAACAACATCGCAATCCATAGGACCTAAATAAAAATTGCCTTCATAGAAGAAATGACGATCATGACTTTCCGTCCTCTCAACAAGATGAAGGTAAATTCCATGAAAGTGTTCTCTTGTTGACATCATAAATATATTACTGACATCAATCTTTGTCGAAGTCGAAGATGCTAATCGAAAAATGGCCCGTCCACTTTTGATTATTAGATTTTATCAAGTCATCCACAGTGGCGGTGCGGCCCATACTTTTAATGCAAAACGTCATCACTTCACTAATGTACTTGTGTAAGCCTAAGGTTTCTTCGCAACATTTCGCCAAAACCCTCATTTTCTCATCTTGCTTATACTCAATAAGAGATATATCAAATGCGAGAAATCTCATGTGAGCAATTATAAGTCGTCTCCTTACGATTCGTGAGAGTATAACATGCGCACACCGATCGAGGTTTTCTCATCGATGAGAGATACAACCTCGAGTCCGACGATGGCAACACCATCGAGAGTCGCTTGCCTTTTTAAGGTCCCAAAACATGAAGGAATGCAAATCACTACTCTGTTTACACTCCTTTGGAGACGAGTCTCTACCTTCATCTTAAGTTTCCTTAATATGATTGCGCTAAGTTCCTCAGAGGTAAGCATGTAGTAATGTCCGTTACGTTTGATCGACACCACTGATCTCAATAATGACCCCTCCACCATTTTATAAGAAAAATATTCTTCTTTACTCATGTTGAAACAACGTCGTTTCACGGTGCAAGTCAAACAACATAAGTAAAGAAAAGTATTTTCCTTACAAAATGGTGGAGGGGTCGTTACTGACAGGAGTGGTTTCAGTCCAACGCAATGGACATTCCTACATTCTTACGTCTGAGGAACTTAACACAATCATATTGAGAAAACTTAAGATGTATGTAGAGACTCATCTCCAAAGGAGTGTAAACAGAGTATTGATTTACATTCCTTCATGTTTTGGGACCTTACAAAAGCAAGCGACTCTGAATGATGTTGTCGTTGCCCGGACTCGAGGTCGTACCTCTCATCGATGAGACGAGCTCGATCGGTGTCGCGTTTTATACTCTCAAGAATCAAATATACAATAGACGACTTATAATTGCTCACATGGGGTTTCTTGCATTTTATATGTGTGTTATTAAGTATACAAAAGATGAGAAAATGAGGTTTCTGACAAAATGTAGCGAAGAAAGCTTAGACTTACACACGCACATTAGTGAAGTGGTTACGTTTTGCATTCAGAATATGTGTCGCACCCCATTGTGGATGACTTAATAAAACTAAGAATCAAAAGTGAACGGGCCATTTTTCGATTAGCATCTCGCCTTCGATAAAGATAGATGTCAACGATGATATATGTGTGATGTTAACAAGAGATTCATGGACTTTACATTGATCTTGTTGAGATGACCGAAAATCATGTTCGTTAATTTTTTATGAAGACCATTTTTATTCAGGTCTTATGAAATGCGATGTTGTTTTAAGTGATGCAATGTTAACCTTACCTAGTATAGTCGATAACTTAAGGCTAGCTTCGACGGAAAAGCCGCATACGATACAAATACCGATCTTTTCGATTCGTTCACGCGTGGGGCTGGTGTACATGCTGCTCCAAATGCGAGGGTTGTTGGAATTTTGAAGTTATTGATGTGACCTATCAGGACATCAGTGATGTTCTTAAGGGAGCTACATACCAGAAAAAGTTGTCTTTATCGATACCAAAGGGCACTACACTTCCCGTGAATAAAAAAAACTCTGTGTTTCCAAACAAGCGAGAATCCTTGTTCTTTTATTTTTACCCTATA
Source organism: Glebionis coronaria (assembly GCA_025667525.1). Classification (NCBI taxonomy): domain Eukaryota; kingdom Viridiplantae; phylum Streptophyta; class Magnoliopsida; order Asterales; family Asteraceae; genus Glebionis; species Glebionis coronaria. The sequence continues at coordinate 181,519,593 of CM046874.1, forward strand.
GGATGGACCGAAAATCATTTAATCCAAATATTCATTTCCATTTCATTTGTACAAGGCCATCAATGTATAAATATATGCTCGGAGATAAACAAAAATAGTACTAAAAGTTTATGCTGAAAATCAAATATAAAAAAAGTATAAAAGTGAGTATCATGGAAAACGATAAACCTCACGGAGTTACCTGTTATAACATAGGTTTACTCTATAAATGAAGCGCATTCTAATGCCAAAAGAGTAGGAAAAGTAAATGAAAAAGAATGTGTCCTTGATTTTATAGCCAACATGTATTGAAAAAAATGGTGTCTACCAAAATGCACTTTATTCAAAAATAATTTAAGTCGGTGTTAGTGAGGTATGTAAGGTATCTCACTCGGTCAATTGAGTGTCGGACTCGGTCGTTTCACTACGGCTACCGAGTGAGTTGTTCGTCTTATCTTCAACTCTTTCATCTGGTTGGTACATATATCCAAACCATTAAAATTCAAAAGTTCACTTTGATGTATAAAAAAAGAAAGTGGTCTTTCTAGTGTATAAAAAGTAGTTTGTAGCCCATGTATTATAGGGTTGACAATTTTTGACACAACACGATAAACGATACGAATTCGACATAAAGTTAAACAGAAATAGGTTAAGGATAAACAAATTGGGTCAAAAACATGTCAACCCATATAACTCGTTTAATAAATGGGCCAGGTTTGGGTTAATTATGTTTGGATCGATTATGCTCAAACTACCAATTTAAAAAGTCAAACAACAACTATTTTCTTAAAAAGTCAAAGCTGTCATTTCTAAGAAATATCACTTTTACTCGAGTTTGGACAGAAAGTTTTGTCCTAAAAAATAAGTCCACAAGCTTCGAACTTACACGGTAACCAAATATCAACGTTCTCTACAATTGTATAGTTTTAACTTTTTTGATAAAAACAATTTTTTTAGAGGGTTAAATCTCGTGTTTAAAATCTGATCAGATTGTATGATACTTTTTGTAGTGTATTTGTTTAATAAATTCAACATTCATCTACTAACTATTTTTAACACATCCTTTTAGCCAATAGATTTTCTACAACTAGTGATATATTTATTTTGTCAAGACTAGTGTTAAAAACAATTATCAAGTTTATATAATTCCGAAAGTATATATATAAAAGCATATGAACACATTTTTATAAATTTTATTAGTTTATTGTAAAAAATTTGATACAAATAAAGTGGTGATGTTTAGTATAAATGTTACTACCTCCGTCCTATAATTATTGTTCACTTTTGACTTTTTGAGAATTTTTTGTTAAATTTGACCTTAAATATTTTTGTTTGTGTTACATAATACTTGATAAAAATTAAATCAGTGAAAAATACATTTAAAAATTTATCCATCCATATATTATGAGTCAAAAATTAAATAGCACAAACAAAAATATTTAAGGTCAAAGTTGAAAAAAAGACTAAAAAGTCAAATATAGACAATAATTATAGAACGTATGTAGTATGATAATAAAATATAAATGTATGAAGTGAAATATAAACATGAAAGAGTTTGTAAATTTACTTGAATAATGAAAGTTTTGTGATGATTTAGTCAATAACCACACTAGAAACTCTGAATGAAATTTTACTCAAACTACCAAAATAATTAACCCACTTCTAATACTACTAAGAAGATATCTGAAACATCCTTTTTGGGTTTGCCTAGTTGCTGTAGATCCATAAGAGAAGAGAAAACACATGGATGGTGATTTATTATGTAAAGTAAGAAGTAAATAAGAAAGTGGTTTGGTAAGGTTTCTTTTATAAGCTAATTATGGTAAGTTAAAAATGGTCTTTCTAAGACTAGTGAGAGTGGGGTGAAACCCACTCACCTTTACCTCAGCGCTACGTCAGCTTTTTATCAAACTCACTAAAACTCACCCAAACTCACTATAAGAGGTAATGACACTCACCCAAACTCACTACATATCACCCCATCTTTTTATTAAATATTTTTTATTCATATATTTTATTAAAACACGGATACATAGAAAATTAAAACATAGTACGAAATTAAAAGACGATACGTAGTAAATAAAAAAACAACATTTAAAAAAGACATAAATATAAAAAAAAATTAATACGATTAGTCAGTTCCCGAATCTGAATCCGAAAACTGACCAAGTAACTCCCAACACATTGTTTCTTCTTCATCTTCTTCCGCCATAATTTGCGCCTCCAGCTCCTTTCTTTCCCTTTCTTCTTCTTCCTGAGTTTGTCTCAACACTTTTTGATCTAGGTATTCTTGATACACCTCATTGTCAGTCATTCTGCCATCTGAGTCGTTTGGAATTGGAAAGGGTAGATCGGGCGACTTATTCCTTCTTCGGTGTTGTTGCGACGAAGAACCGATATGAGTTGTTTGAGATTGGGACGAAGAACCCAAGTTATTCAACCATTTAGTATTTTCTTCAATTCTAGCCTGCAATTTTATCGACTTTCTAAACATAGATCTCCGGAAGGTGAAATCGATATAAGATTGATCTCTAAAATACGTGTCGAGTAACTGACGCTTTTGTGGGGAAAGATCACGGCAGATCCCACATTTCGTGCGCAATTTCGTATTTTCTTCGGACGCAACATCGAAATCATCACCTAACTTCGTAAGCTCATCGTAACGACGTTGTTGTTGAATTATTTGTCTCTGAATCATAGCCTTAATCTCGACTTCGGTATGTGGGAATGAGCATGCCATTTTTGATTGCGATAAAGATGGAGATGAAGATGACATGTTTGATTTTATTTGTGTGAAAAATGAAGAAGATGCTGGGGTATTTATTAGTAAATTTTGGGTAAAAATTTTTTTCTTTTTATTTAAAAAAAACGTTTATATTTAATGGTGGGGCCCGATGATATATAACTCACCCGGGTGAGTTTGCTAAGTTTTTTTGGTGGTTGGGAAACAAGTCGCGCGCGGGTTATTATATATGGGGTGGGGGCTGCGCGTGAGTATAGGCAAGCCACGAGTGAGATATCCCCACTCCCACCAGCCTTAAGCATTTATTTTTCTCACTCTTTAAATGGATTGAGTGTGTATGGGAAAGGGTGTGAGCCTCCTTGAGCCGCTATCGTCAAGAAAAGATGGAAATAAAGTTTTGAGGGGACTTAGCATTGTGGTTTGAAGGGACTTATCATGAATTAGGAAAGAGAATTTCAGAAGGTGAAAAAGGGTGTTGGGCTTTCTTCTTTTGGTTGGCATTAAAGCGGCAAAACATGAGAGAAAAAAAAAACAACGAGTTTTAATGTATCACCTATAAATGTATATGTAAATGTATAACCATAGATTGTTGCTCTTATGTTTACATAGTGTAAATCTAGAAGTAAATCATGTTTTAGTTGGATAGATTGGTTAAAAAAGCTCTTCGCTTATCTCCTTGTAATTTTCTCTTCCTAACGCCTCGCTAGTTTTTCTAGTAAAACGATTGTTCAAAAAAAAGTTATGTTGCGTGCGTTGAATCATCATTTGGGCAACATGGTATATGAACATACTAATATGTTGCGTGCGTTGAGTACATCATTTGGGCAACATGGTTATTACACGATTTCTGAACACCCCATACAAATGAGTTTTTTCCAAGGCCTTATGGGTTGCGGACAAATATCAGATCTGGCCAATTAACTTTGACTTTGGCCTGTAACAGCACAACAGTCCGCAGCAAGCATAAAGCCGATACTTATTTATGCATATGAAGTCTCTTTCACAAAATGAGTCTCCGACAAATGTTAAAATCAGTATGTTAGCAACTCTAACTACACCTTTCCTATCACGCAGAGCCGCACATGACAACAACTTCTATTCAAACACAGAAGTCAAGATGCAAAACCTCTATCTATGCCAAAAACTAAATGGTTAAATCTAACCTATTTCAGAGGGCAAGTTTCTTGAAATCCTGCAATTCTATAAGAGAAATGATTAATAAGATAACATAATTTGTAGATGAGGTTACAACTATAAAGATAGACCCTAAAATGTTTAAAGTGCCCTTTATCTATAGGAAGAGCCAGGGCACTGCTTTCCTCAATTGTTGATCCTTTCGGCACATCCAAATCCAATCCCTAAGCAAAGACGTTTAGCAAACTGTCACAACCAATATAATTGATAAAGAGACCGTTTTGACCCGTTTACTTATGAATGCACCAATCTGATTTATGCTTATCTCGGAGGGTCAAACAAATAAATGTAGCTAAAAGGAAAACAGGTTGAAAGTCTATTTTAGAATGCACACGCCTTCCTAACTGGTTTTTGTTCAAATATTCTTAGAATTATTGAAAACGTAATCAATTAAAAAAGCTAAGTTCTGACCCATTACAGGCCCCGCAAGTCTAAGAAAAGATGCTACATTCAACTAGAATTTGGACTAATATGCAACTTACCAGCCAGCCATTAGGGTCCCTGCTGTTGAAAGTTAGTGGGTTAGTGCTCGAGGAGCATCAACAGAGTCAATCTAATTTAGGAGAATCCATATCTTCCTCGAAAACAGGAGAATTTGAGCATGGTATTACTGAACAGCGAGGCCAGGGATGGGTAAATATTAAATACTAATTTGACATCTGATGTAAGTTGAAGGTAAGAAAGGTAAATTGTTTCATCTTATATTTTTACTTTGCAATGTTTGGTTTAAGTTTGGCAGGTTTGGAGAAGTTGGAGGACTAAATGCAGCAATATGACTCAACTTGAGTTAACCCTAGTCATAAGAGTATATATACTCTCTTCTTGTTATTTCCGTCATTTAGTTTTGTTATTCATCTTGTTTTCATCTCTCAAATATTGATCCGCCATTGTTGATCTGAGCAATCTTGTTGATTTTGTTCTTGTATATTGATCTTGCATGTAAGATCAATTATACTTTTAGTTTCTTTGCTTTCTAAGTTGTATGTACGATCACAAAGCTAGGTATCACATTTGAAGTGATAGCCTAACGCAGTTATAGAAAAATAAAAGGGGAGATTGGTTGATTAAATCTTTTTTTGTTTGTTTTTATAAATCGAATATGGTATCAGAGCCTTTGGTTCTTGATATCTGAGTTTTAAATCGTTTTCATTAACAATCTTGATTAATCTTGTGGTTAATCATGTTCTTATTGTGGTTAATTGCAAGATTTTTATCAATTAAATTTTTTAGGGTTTTAAAATTTGGGGGTTTTCTGATTCTTGGTGATCTGTGGTGTTTTATTGGGTTCTTTTGTGCTTGATCAAGCTCAATTGTATTTCTGGTAAGTTTAATTGAAGAAACCCTAAAATCCAGAAATTAGGGTTTCGTTCAATTTTTGGGCATTTGTTATTTTGTGTTAGTTATTTGTTATAACTAACCTTTTCAGGTTGTTTTTCCGCTGTGATTGTTGATTGTGATAAGATCTTCTTGATCTTATTGTTTCTTGGTACTTTTGCTTGTTGCTGCGCGTGTTGTAACACCTCTCTCGCTCTCTCTCTTTTTATTTGTTGTTTTAGAAGGGGTTTTAGGTGTCGAAGGGATTAGTTAGCTTTGGAGGATTGATTCAGTTTTCATTTGTGCTAATTGGTTGTTGGTTGTTGAGGAGATTCAAGGGGTTATTTGTGCTTTGTTTGATCTTTGTGTGTTTTCATTATGTCTGTTTCTATGAAAGGTGACCAGGATGATGATCCTGTTAGTGATACTGAAACTGAAAGTGAAACTGTCATTCATACTAATGACCCTTTGTTTTTACACCCTACTGACACAAATGGGCAGCCCATTGTGAGTGTTAAACTCACTGGTCCTGAAAATTATAAAGTATGGGCTGCTGCATTTAAACTTGCTTTGCATACTAAGAATAAATTGGGTTTTATTGATGGTACTTGTGAGAAGAATAATGATGATAATGTTTTGGCTGATCAATGGGATAGATGTAATGCTGTGGTTTTATCTTGGATTCTTGGATGTATCTCTTTTGAGTTATATCAAGGACAAATTTTTTCTAAAAATGCTAAAGATGTGTGGGATGAATTTAAAGAAACTTATGATAAAATTGATGGATCTGTTATCTATAATTTGCATTATAAGATTTGTTCTCTTACTCAATCTGGCTCTTCTTTGTCTGAATACTATCACATTTACAACAGTCTTTGGAGGCAGTTTGACTCACTTGTCAATCTTCCTTCATGTAAATGTGATGGTGCTCCTCAAATGAAGAGTCACAATGCTCTTATAAGACTCATGTAGTTTTTGATGGGTCTTGATGACACTTTCAGTGTTGTTAGGAGCCAATTACTAACTACAGACCCTTTGCCAGATGTTAAATCTGATTTTGCTACTCTATCTAGGGTTGAGTCTCATAAGAATAATCTGGTTCATGTTGTGAGTGATAAGAATACTGCTACTGCTTTTGTTACTAAACCTAATAATTGGAATGGTAATAAAAATACTCAAAACAGTCAAAATGGTCAAAACAGAGGTCCTAATAAAAACAATAATAAGTTTGTTTGCACTCATTGTAATATGAATGGCCATACTGTTGATAGATGTTTTGAGCTTAATGGATACCCTCCAGGTTTCAAGAAAAGAAATACTGGAGGATCTAATGGTTCTAATAATGTCAATAGTTCTCTTGGTAATAATGTTGATCAGGGATCTGGGAAATCTCTTCCCTTTACTGCTGATCAGATAAATAGACTCATGGCTTTGATCAATTCTAAGCCTGACATTGGTGAAGTGCAGTCTTGTGCTGCAGGTATAAAATTTGGTTCTAATCATATTATTAGTTTTGTCACTTGTAGATTCTTTAACTATAATACTAATATAAGTACTTATAGTACTTATATTGGTTGGATCTTTGATTCTGGAGCATCACAACATATGACTTTTTCTACTGATCACTTATTTGATGTTATTGATGTGTCAAAATTGAATATCTCTGTTTCACATCCTAATGGTACTATTGAACATGTTAAGCATGTTGGAAATTTAAACTATTAAATAAAATTACTTTGAAAAATGTGTTGGTTGTTCCAGGTTATAAGGTCAGTCTTATTTCTGTTCACAAGTTGGCTAAAGATAGTAAGTTTGTTGTGTCCTTTACTGAATCTAAGTGTTTTTTTCAGGATTCTCATCAAAAGTCCCTCTTGGGGACTGGTAGTGAAAATAATGGACTTTACTTGTTTGATTCAGGTAGGAAGTTTATTAATAGTGCCATCACTAAGTGTAATTTGTCTAAGTGTGTGTGGCATAACAGACTTGGTCATCCCTCAGACCAAGTTTTAGCTATTCTTAAGGATAAAATTCATCTTGATTCTGCTAGTAATGTTCAGCCTTGTGATGTGTGTCACATGGCTAAGCAAACTAGAGATCCTTTTCCTATAAGTGATCATAAGACCAAATGTTTGGGTGAAATTATTCATTTGGATGTTTGGGGTCCTTATAGGGTCAAAAGTAGAGATGGATTTAGATTCTTTCTTACTATTGTTGATGACTATACCAGGGCTGTGTGGTTATACATGCTTAAAGGCAAAGATGAGGTTTATGATAAACTTGTTGAATTTTACAAGCTAATCAAAAATCAGTTTGATGTTGCTATCAAAGTTTTTAGAAGTGATAATGGAACAGAGTTTGTTAATAATAAAGTTGAAAGTTTTATTAAGGAAAATGGTGTTATTCATCAAACTACTTGTGTGTATACTCCACAGCAGAATGGTATAGCTGAGAGAAAACATAGGCATTTACTTAATGTTGCTAGAGCCCTCATGTTTCAGGGGGGATTACCTTTGAACATGTGGCCTGAATCTATTCTTACTGCTGTTTATCTGATTAACAGGATTCCTAGCTCAGTTCTCTCTGGAAAAAGTCCTTATGAAATGATTTATAAAACTGAACCTAACATCTCTCATTTAAAAAGTTTTGGGTGTCTTTGTTTTAGTACTGTGCTTAATAATGTGGATAAGTTTGCTGCTAGGTCTGAAAAGTGTGTGTTCATTGGGTATTCATTTACTAAAAAGGGTTATAAACTGTTTGGTATTGAGTCAAAACAAGTGTTTTTTTCAAGGGATGTCAAGTTTTATGAAACAGTTTTTCCATTTAAAAATGATGTCTGTAAAAATGGTTTGATCTTTGAAGATCAGGGAATAAATAGTTTTAATATTTTTGATTTAGCAGTAAACAACTCTGATGATCCCCATGATGATATGAGAGATGAAAGATTAGGAGATAGAGGTAGCATTTTAAAGGAGTCTGTCTTAGCTGAGAAAGTATCTACTGATACTCCTATCATTGTTACCAGTGATACTCAGGGGTCAGAGTCTATGAATGATAAAGGTCATAGTCTTGGAAACCAGTATGACTTAGGCAGTAATGATGCTAATGATTTAGACAATAATGTTGCCCTAGATGATGAAAATTATGACTCTGAGGGTGAAGAGTTTATAGAATTCAATCAGCATTTTCAAAATAGAAGTCCAGAGAAGACTGAGCTAAGAAGGTCTAGTAGACCACATAAGTTGCCTAGTAAACTTAGTGATTATGTGCTTGACAAGAAAGTTAAATATGATATTAATACTGTGGTGAACTATAATAACTTGTCTGTGCATAATTTTGTGTTTACTAATAACTTGAACAAAATAATGAACCCAAATCTTATAATGAGGCAGCCAAAGACCCTAGGTGGGTTGAGGCTATGAATGAGGAGATGGAAGCTCTTAATAGAAACAATACTTGGGTGATTGTTGACCTACCACAAGGTAGGAAGCCTGTAGCATGTAAATGGCTATGGAAGGTGAAATATAAATCTAGTGGTGATGTTGAGAGATATAAAGCTAGAGTTGTTGCTAAAGGATTTAGTCAAAAAGAGGGTATAGACTATAAAGAAACTTTTTCACCAGTAGTGAAAATTGTGACTGTTAGGTGTCTTCTTTCTGTTGTTGTGCACAATAATTGGCCTGTTTATCAGTTAGATGTAAATAATGCCTTCCTTTATGGAGATTTAGATGAAGAAATTTATATGAATCTTCCTGAAGGGTATGGTTCTAACTCAAACAAGGTGTGCAAGTTAACCAAATCTTTATATGGGTTAAAACAGGCACCTAGAAAATGGAATGAAAAATTAACAAGTGTGTTAACAGAAAATGGTTTCTGTCAAAGTAAAAGTGATGTTTCTTTGTTTACTAAGACTGAGAATGAGTCTTTTGTTGCCCTGCTTGTTTATGTTGATGATATTATTATAACAGGGAACAATGAAAGTATTATCAATGATTTTAAGGAATATTTGAGTTCAAAATTTAAAATTAAAGATCTTGGCAAACTCAAATATTTCTTGGGTATTGAAGTACTTGATACTGACTCAGGATTGTGTCTTAATCAAAGGAAATACTGTTTAGAGTTACTATCTGAGTATGGAATGTTGGCTTGTAAGCCAGCTAAAGCACCTATACCAGATGCTTCTAAGAAAAAGAAAAAACTCATTGAAGATGAGATTGATACTAAGCTTGATAACAAAACTTGTTATCAAAAGATTGTTGGTAAATTGATATATCTGACTTTAACTAGGCCTGATATTACTTATGTTGTTCATTGCTTAAGTCAGTTTATGCATGATCCTTATAAATCTCATCTGAAATTAGCTTTTCATGTGCTTAGATACCTGAAAAGGTCTCCTGGAACTGGTATATCTTTTAAGCAACATGATAATCTGAATCTTAAAGCATTTGTTGATTCTGATTGGGCTAAGTGTAAGATTACTAGAAAATCTGTTACTGGGTATACAGTATATCTGGGTGATAATCTTGTATCCTGGAAAAGCAAGAAACAATCTGTTTTAGCCAAATCTTCAGCTGAAGCTGAATATAGAGCTATGAACAGTGTTACTTGTGAAATCATGTGGATACTTAAGATTATGAATGATCTTAAGGTGAAAGTGAATTTACCTGTGCCTATCAGTTGTGATAGTAGTTCTGCAATTCAAATTGCAGCCAATCCTGTATTTCATGAAAGAACTAAACATTTTGAGATTGACTTGTATTTTTTAAGGGAAAAGGTATCTGCAGGTTTGGTCAAAACTGTTAAGATCAAATCTGAAGATAATGTTGCAGACTTATTTACAAAAGGGTTGTCTATTAAAGATCACAATTCTTTTTGTGAACTATTGAAGCTTGTTGATCTTTATCAGAAGTCAACTTAAGACGGGGTATTAAATACTAATTTGACATCTGATGTAAGTTGAAGGTAAGAAAGGTAAATTGTTTCCTCTTATATTTTTACTTTGCAATGTTTGGTTTAAGTTTGGCAGGTTTGGAGAAGTTGGAGGACTAAATGCAGCAATATGACTCAACTTGAGTCAACCCTAGTCATAAGAGTATATATACTCTCTTCTTGTTATTGTTGATCTGAGCAATCTTGTTGATTTTGTTCTTGTATATTGATCTTGCCTGTAAGATCAATTATACTTTTAGTTTCTTTGCTTTCTGAGTTGTATGTACGATCACAAAACTAGGTATCACATTTGAAGTGATAGCCTAACGCAGTTATAGAAAAATAAAAGGGGAGGTTGGTTGATTAAATTTTTTCTTGTGTTTGTTTTTATAAATCGAATAGTAAACCTTGAGTTTCTACTATCTTTATCAATGAGACCCGCCATATGTCTTTGTGTAACCATCTGCTGTTTGAGGTTTCTGATCTCTTGCTGCAAAATGATGATTATAAATAAGCTAAACTTTGTTCATGTCAAGAGAATAACATCACTAGAAAAAATACCACCTCAAGAGTAGCATAAGAATTCAATCCCTTATTACTGTAATATTCTCTCTAATTTCTCGATACTTGGCTATAGCAAGCTCCATTTCTTATAGCCCTTTTCAAGGGAATCTGCAAACAAAAATATAGTATTTTGTAAGAAGAAACTTGAGTCTCAGTTTTTGATTCAGCCCGTGTAATATGCTTATAAAGGTAGAACCTACCCATGTAATCCTCGATGTTGAAGGTGCTTGCAAACAGGCTGTTTTGAGCCTCTACATAGAAGAGATAAAATGGAACCTGAGATAAAATCAATAAACTCAAAAATGATCTATTTATTAAATAAGTAAGAAAGAAGACCTGAATCTTCAGCAATAACTCATCTCGTGCATGAAAATTTTGAGAGATTGCTTCACATATATGATCATATTTCCTTTCTGAAGAGATCTTCATATGAACCAGTCTTTTTACATCTTTAAGCTTCGCCTCCAGGTCTTCCCTTTGTGGACCAAGCGTCTCTAATTCCTTCTGCAAAAGCGGGACATTGCGTTACAATTACAAAGATGTATAAGAATGTGGCATTCTTCAAAAACTTCAACACAAAATTTGGTGAGAATGTTAAAGGAATACTTACTGAAAAATATTTCATTTTAAGAATCCATTGAATTATAGACTTTTAGCAATCTTATCAGCCTCTGCTTTAAGGCGCCCACTATGGCATCTTCATTGGCGTCCAAAGACATGATTGGCCTTGCTAAGGTTGGAAGAGCAGATTCTATATGGTAAAAAGTAAAATGGACAAAACATGAAATAACAATCAGTTATTCCATATTGTTATTCACAGGAATGTTCGACTAAGTGTTCCTTTAACATTGCAGACTAGTGGTGACAATCTCAACCAATCTTACTTGCGAATTATGATATATCCTAGCAGGTCGAACTCGAAAGGGTAAAAAAAATGATCAAATGAGTTAATAGTTCATGCTTACAGCCTCCTAACTCATATAATTAAAAAGACAGATTTCAATTTTCAAGTCATTATCAATTTATCACCACAATATAGTTTTTTTAATCATAGGTTTTTGGGTCAACTGACACGTATAAACTTGTAAGAGAAACAGCCCGTGTTGACCTATCCCCTCTAATGCAGATTTACAAATTGTCCAATTTAAAACATTTTACAGTCAAATTAATATACAAAGTTCAAGCAAGTGTACCGGACGGCTATCAAGAATGAGCACCATATGGTCCCTCACCGAGCGTTCAATTTTATCATCGTTGTCTGCTGGTTGCTTCCATTTTGCTGCAAGCGCGGTTAATCGGTCCTGTATTGTTTTTGCCAGAGTGCTTGACTGAGGAATGGACTGCCGTGTCCCGGATTGGCTTATAACCTGTTCATCTTCTTATGCTTCTTCCTGGATTTGCTCTTCAATCTGAGCTAGCAATTCATTGTTCAAACTTCTGTGAATTTGAAGTTTCTCGAGACTCTCCAGGCCATCTGTGCCCCGCCAATTTTCACCGCCTCTACAGCTCCCAAAAGAAGAGTCGGCAAAGCAGCCTGCCCTCCAAAGCAAGTATCGAACTATCAACTATGTATTCTCATCTTATTGAGGTGTGCTAGTACAATCGATTGTTTTATAAGACTGTTTATAAGACTGTTAGTCAAATCTGATACATGTACGCTTTTATTTGGGAATGTTATATAGTTGGATATTAATTTTTACATCAGTTAACTAAGAGGGAGGTCCTAACTACACTCCAAAATAAAATTCTACATTGACTGCATTAGCATACATAGCGACATGATCATCACAAGCCTGCTATGAACCTCAAAACTAGTTTCTTAACAAATAAAATTAATGGTTACTGGTTCTGTCAGGCAGAAACACAATGTTTGTTCTTATAAGGTATAACCAACCAATATGCTTTGGAAGCCAGAGCAAAAGCTTTCATCTAGCAGAATTTTATGCTATGAAAATGCTCGTCTACATAAATAATAATGTGCCATACTTATAAATGATTACAATTCATCTTTTTACACAAGCACGCACTCATGTCTAATGGTCTATACATTCGAAACTCCGTGCACACAAAAAAAGGAGTACTTTTGAGTGAGCTAATCCAGCACTCTTAATCAAATTAAATGACAGGCTCAGTAATATCATGAAAAGCTGACAGTGGGAAGAACGAATAACCACTAAGAGCTTGTTGTCGCGAGTGTGTCACAGAGATAATCAATGACACACTCATCAACTACACATTTGCATTTTCTTAGGTCACTATAGAACAAAAAAAGTGGTAGATTCTCCAACGCATCACAATATCAGTCCAAACAGTTTCCTCTCTGTTTTCGGCACAAGCATACTACTAAAAAACTGGATGAGGCCAATGTGTATAACTTCATGTAAATATTTGGGATCAATAAGTAACTTACCAAAAAAATGTGAGGATCAATAAGTAACATAGCAGGCTTCTGTATGCCTTGCTGGAATACTCCTGATACAATAAGACAATTTCATAAAATAGAAGTAAATCTTTAGAATTTGTGACACTCTAAAGGTGATTGTTTTATATTCTATAGCATCAATTCCGTGGAACGAACTGGACTTACCTTAACACTATGCTATACATGATAGGTATACTTGCCCGTGTTTGTGTTTCTAGTCATTTGTGTGGTAATATCTTGTAATAAATTTAAGACTTGCGAAACGAACATCAAGTATAAAAACAAGATTTTCGAAGATGAGTTTATTTCATTTCTCCCCCTTTGTCAAAGTAAAAAGGTAGCCAAAGTCTTTGAAGAAGATAAGAAAACGACTTTGCTAATGCTCCCTTTGGTGCTTAATCCCCTTGCTTGGGGCACCACGAGCTATGGTGACAAGCTACTTAGAAGGGTTAGAAGAAGAAAAAAAATACCCAACAAAATATAACAAAGGTCACAATAAGAAAAAGAACAAAAGAAGAAGATATCCAAGATCCATAAAAAATCATGTTAGACCAAAACATGAAAAGATACAAGGAAAAAAAAGAAATCATACAAAGAAGTATGAAACACAACCCTATAACTTAAGCATAATTTTAATCCTAGTTACACTAGAATTCTAAGATTTGCTCAAATTGGATGTCTTATTAATAAGCAACACACATGCTTAATTAGAAGATGAAGTGGTAGCGGAATGTGGTGGTACAGGCTTGGCAATGGTCTTGTAGTCATAGTTGAGAGGAGTTTTGACTTAAAGACATTTGATGGTCGATTTAGCCGAATTTTGTCCGATTTGACTAGTTTATGCTCGATTTTATCAATTTTTATCCGATAAATTGGTATGTTAACCAATTTTTATCCGATAAATTGGTATTTTGACCGATTTTTTACCAAAAAGATTAATAAGAGCGATTAGTGGAAATCAAGGTGGTCAATGAGCGCCTATTGCCTAAGCGGAGATTAATCAGACGCCTAAAACTGCATATGATGCAATTTTTAATAAGCATTTTAATTAGATCAAAACTCAAGATAGATATACTACTATATAAAAAGTGTATATACTTATCTTAACTTCAAATATAATCATAAAAAAATTTAATATTAATATATTAAATCTCAACTATTATATCATTATTAAAACAAATCTCACTACAAATCAAATGTGAAATCTTGACGATCCATATTTTTTGTAACAACTTATTAAAAACCATCTTTATTTTTAAATTGAAATATATTTTAATTTATTTATTTTTTCCATAATCTAATTTTATCATATTGTCTAAAATTTTGCTCTATTTAATTCAACATCCACTTTGATATATTTACAAATTTTTTTGTTTTTTCTTTTTATTTTATTGGTTTTATTTATTTTAATTCAATTTTTACAATATAGTATTAATTTAATTTCCAAAAAACAGTTACCAGGTATTCATCTCCCCCTCCGCTCCCGGGTCGTGGTGCGTTTGACCCGTCCTCGCTGCATTGTTGATTACCATACTAATTATTATAAAAAAAACTGCATATGATGCAATTATTAGTAAGCCTTTTAAGTTAATTAGGCCAAGATGGATACAGGTTAGTAAGTTTTTTGTTAACCAAAAAAGACTAGAAAATTTTGTTTGTTTATCCACAAAAGTTAAAAGTCGAAACGAAAAGAATAAAACCTGCTTGGTTTGGATTACAACCTAAACTTATGATGTTAGTTAGATTAAAAGCCTTGAAATTTATCTTTATCATTTGATTATTAGTATTAACAAACTAATATGTTACATGTGTTGAATATACATCAAAAACATCATTTGGGAACGGCTATTAAATCTAGAGAAGGAACACTTAACATAACAGGTTCGCAAGAACAATGGCCAACAAGAGCATTCACCTTTACGGTGATGTGTATGCACCCATGATTCTTGCCCAAAAATTTTAGTCAGTTCAATATTTTTATGTTCGGTTCAGTCTCGGTTTTAGGTTCATGTAGGTATTACACGATTTCTTAACACCCCATACAAATGAGTTTTTTCCAATGGCTTATGGGTTAGGGACAAATATCAAATCTGACCTATTAACTTTTACTTTGGCCTATATCAACACAATAGTCAGCAAAGCATAATCTTAAGCCTCCTATTCTTATTTATGCATATGAAGTTTGAAGTTTGTACTTTATCCATCAACCCTTAAGAGTATCAATTTTCATCCACAAAATGAGTCTATGACAAGTATCAATATATAGTAGGATGTTGCATCCGGTCAGTTTTTACCCGATAAACAATGCTATCAAAGTCAGTATGTTAGCTACTCTAACTAGACCTTTCCTATCCCGCTCGTGACAACTTCTATTCAACCACATGAGTCACAAGATGCAAAACCATGAGCTTTAGTGTTGCCCCTCTATCTATATCAAAAGATAAATGGTTACTTCTAACCTATTTCAGAGGGAAAGTTTCTTGAAATCCTACAAGTATATTAAAAAAATAATTAACAAGATAACAGAATTTGTAGATGAGGTTACAACACACCTACACATTTCATTTTCTTTGGTCAATACACACCTAATATAGAACAAAACAAGTGGTAGATTCTCCAACACATCAAAATATCAGTCAACAATTTCCTCTCTGTTTTTGCACAAGCATACTACGAAAAAGTGGATGAAGCCAATGTATATTACTTCATGTAACTATTTGGGATCAATAAGTAACTTACCAATATAACGCGAGGGACACTTTTATTGGAAGTTGGTAAAACTGTATGCCGTGCAGGATACTCCTAATACAATAAGACAGTTTCATAAAATAGAAGTTAATCGATGTTTTGAATGTAATACCCCTCTTCATAATCACAAGACAATTACAAAAAAGCAAGCATTATGGTAAATGTATACTTCTGTTTAACTTCGATCTAGTTTCTTAGCCTTTTCTATAAACAATAGAATGTCCTCGGTTGAAAAGTTTTATGGTTTTCCATGACACTCACGATTATACCTTTTAATATTTGATGTTCATGATAAACTTTTAGTACCTGTTTCTGTTTATCTCCAAACATGTATTTATAGATTAATGACCTTTTGCAAATGAAAAGGAATATTTGGATTCAATTTTTTTTGTTCCCTCCTATAGAGTAAGAATAAAACAAGGATTCTCACTTGTTTGGAAAATCATAGTTTTCTTTGCCTTCACGAAAAGTATGGTGCCCTTTATATCGATATGGACAACTTTTTCTGGTATCTACCTCCCTTGGGAACAACACTCATGTCCTAGTGGGTCTCATCTATAACTTCAAAACTCCAAAATGCCCCGCAATTGCAGTAGTAAGCAACATGTACAACAGCCCCTCGTGTGACTGAATTGGAAAGATTGATATTTGTGTCGTATGCAACTTTTCCATGGAATGACGCCTTAAGCTTCTCGCCTATGCTAGGTAAGGTTAAAACTTCACCACTTAAAACAACATCGCATTCCATAGGACCTAAATAAAAACTGCCTTCATAGAAGAAATGACGATCATGACTTTTCGCCCTCTCAACAAGATGAAGGTAAATTCCATGAAAGTTTTCTCTTGTTAACATCATAAATATATTACTGACATCAATCTTTGTCGAAGTTAAAGATGCTAATCGAAAAATGGCCCGTCCACTTTTGATTATTAGATTTTATCAAGTCATCCACAGTGGCGGTGCGACCCATATTTTTAATGCAAAACGTCATCACTTCACTAATGTACTTGTGTAAGCCTAAGGTTTCTTCGCTACGTTTCGCCAAAACCCTCATTTTCCCATCTTGCTTATACTCATTAAGAGACATATCAAATGCGAGAAATCTCATGTGAGCAATTATAAGTCGTCTCCTTACGATTCATGAGAGTATAACATGCGACACTGATCGAGGTTTTCTCATCGATGAGAGATACAACCTCGAGTCCGACGATGGCAGCACCATCGAGAGTCGCTTGCCTTTTTAAGGTCCCAAAACATGAAGGAATGCAAATCACTACTCTATTTACACTCCTTTGGAGACGAGTCTCTACCTTCATTTTAAGTTTCCTCAATATGATTGCGCTAAGTTTCTCAGAGGTAATCATGTAGTAATGTCTGTTACGTTTGATCGACACCACTGATCTCAATAATGACCCTCCACCATTTTATAAGAAAAATATTCTTCTTTACTCATGTAGAAACAACGTCGTTTCACGATGCAAGTCAAACAACATGAGTAAAGAAAAGTATTTTCCTTACAAAATGGTGGAGGGGTCGTTACTTACAGGAGTGGTTTCAGTCCAACGCAATGGACATTCCTACATTCTTATGTCTGAGGAACTTAACACAATCATATTGAGAAAACTTAAGATGAATGTAGAGACTTATCTCCAAAGGAGTGTAAATAGAGTATTGATTTACATTCCTTCATGTTTTGGGACCTTACAAAAGCAAGCGACTCTGAATGATGTTGTCGTTGCCCGGACTCGAGGTCGTATCTCTCATCGATGAGACGAGCCCGATCGGTGTCGCGTATTATACTCTCAAGAATCGAATATACAATAGACGACTTATAATTGCTCAAATGGGGTTTCTTGCATTTTATATGTGTGTTATTAAGTATACACAAGATGAGAAAATGAGGTTTTTGACAAAATGTAGCGAAGAAAGCTTAGACTTACACACGCGCATTAGTGAAGTGGTTATGTTTTGCATTCAGAATATGTGTCGCACCCCATTGTGGATGACTTGATAAAACTAAGAATCAAAAGTGAACGGGCCATTTTTCGATTAGCATCTCGCCTTCGACAAAGATAGATGTCAACGATGATATATGTGTGATGTTAACAAGAGAAAACCTTATGGACTTTACATTGATCTTGTTGAGATGACCGAAAATCATGTTCGTTAATTTTTTATGAAGACCATTTTTATTCAGGTCTTATGAAATGCAATGTTGTTTTAAGCGATGCAATGTTAACCTTACCTAGTATAGTCGATAACTTAAGGCGTGCTTCGACGGAAAAGCCGCATACGATGCAAATACCGATCTTTCCGATTCGTTCACACGTGGGGCTGGTGTACATGCTGCTCCAAGTGCGAGGGTTGTTGGAATTTTGAAGTTAGTGATGTGACCTATCAGGACATCAATGATGTTCTTAAGGGAGCTACATACCAGAAAAAGTTGTCTTTATCGATACCAAAGGGCACTATACTTCCCGTGAATTAAAAAAACTTTGTGTTTCCAAACAAGCGAGAATCCTTGTTCTTTTATTTTTACCATATAGGAGGGACCGAAAATCATTTAATCCAAATATTCATTTCCATTTCATTTGTACAAGGTCATCAATGTATAAATATATGCTCAGAGATAAACAAAAATAGTATTAAAAGTTTATGCTGAAAATCAAATATAAAAAAAGTATAAAAGTGAGTATCATGGAAAACGATAAACCTCACGGAGTTACCTATTATAACATAGGTTTACTTTTTAAATGAAGCGCATTCTAATGCCAAAAGAGTTGGAAAAGTAAATGAAAAAGAAAGTGTTCTTGATTTCATAGCCAACATGTATTGAAAAAATGGTGTCTACCAAAATGCACTTTATTCAAAAATAATTTAAGCCGGTGTTAGTGAGGTATGTAAGGTATCTCACTCGGTCAATTGAGTGTCGGACTCGGTCGTTTCACTACCGCTACCGAGTGAGTTGTTCGTCTTATCTTCAATTCTTTCATCTGGTTGGTACATATATACAAACCATTAAAATTCAAAAGTTCACTTTGATGTATAAAAAAAGAAAGTGGTCTTTCTTGTGTAGAAAAAAAGTAGTTTGCAGCCCATGTATTTACAGGGGTTGGCAATTTTTGACACAACACTATAAACGATATGAACTCGACATAAAGTTAAACAGAAATAGGTTCAGGATAAACAAATTGGGTCCAAAACATGCCAACCCATATAACTCGTTTAATAAATGGTCGGGTTTGGGTTGATTATGTTTGGGTCGATTATGCTCAAACTACCAATTTAAAAAGTCAAACAACAACTATTTTCTTAAAAAGTCAAAGCTGTCATTTCTAAGAAATATCACTTTTACTCGAGTTTTGACAAAAAGTTTCAGCCTAAAAAATAAGTCCACAAGCTTCGAACTTACACGGTAACCAAATATCAACGTTCTCTACAACTGTATAGTTTTAACTTTTTTGATAAAAACAATTTTTTTAGAGGGTCAAATCTCGTGTTTAAAATCTGACCAGATTGTATGATACTTTTTGTAGTGTATTTGTTTAATAAATTCAACATTCATCTACTAACTATTTTTAACACATCCTTTTACCCAATAGTTTTTCTACAACTAGTTATATTTATTTTGTCAAGACTAGTGTTAAAAACAGTTATCAAGGTTATATAAGCTTATATAATTCCGAAAGCATATATAAAAGCATACGAACACATTTTTATAAATTTTGTTAGTTTATTGAAAAAAATTTGATACAAATAAAATGGTGATGTTTAGTATAAATGTTACTACCTCCGTTCTATAATTATTGTCCACTTTTGACTTTTTGAATCTTTTTTTGTTAACTTTGACTTTAAATATTTTTGTTTGTGTTACATAATATTTGATAAAAATTATATCAATGAAAAATACATTTAAAAATTTATCCATCCATATGTTATGAGTCAAATATTAAATAGGACAAACAAAAATATTTAAGGTCAAAGTTGACGAAAAAAGACTTAGAAAGTCAAATATGGAAAATAATTATGGGACGTATGTAGTATGATAATAAAATATAAATGTATGAAGTGAAATATAAACATGAAAGAGTTTTGTAAACTTACTTGAATAATGAAAGTTTAGTGATGATTTAGTCAATAACCACACTAGAAACTCTGAATAAAATTTTACTCAAACTACCAAAATAATTAACCCACTTCTAATACTACTAAGAAGATATTTGAAACATCCTTTTTGGGTTCCCTAGTTGCTGTAGATCCACAAGAGAAGAGAAAACATATGGATGGTGATTTATTATGTAAAGTAAGAAGTAAATAAGAAAGTGGTTTGGTAAGGTTTCTTTTATAAGCTAATTATGGTAAGTTAAAAATGGTCTTTCTAAGCATTTATTTTTCTCACTCTTTAAATGGATTGAGTGTGTATGGGAAAGGGTGTGAGCCTCCTTGAGCCGTCCCCTATCATCAAGAAAAGATGGAAATAAAGTTTTGAGGGGACTTAGCATTGTGGTTTGAAGGGACTTATCATGAATTAGGAAAGTGAAGTTCAGAAGGTGAAAAGAGGGTGTTGGGCTTTCTTCTTTTGGTTGGCATTAAAGTGGGAGAGAAAAAAAAACAACAATGAGTTTTAATGTATTACATATAAATGTGTATGTATAGGGATGCCAGTGGGTGTAAAAAAACCCACAACTCATGGGTACTCGTATAAAAATGGGTGGGTAATTTCGTCGATTTGTACTCACGGGTATGGGTATGGGTATGGGTGAAAACTTATACTCATTGGTGGATGACGGGTGGGTGACGGGTATAGTATATCCATCACGGGTAAACCCATGATACCCATTTAAAATACCTAATACATACGGGTATACCCGTAGGTATACCCATAAGATACCATATGTTTACCTATCAACCCATCTAAAATTAAACAATATTTATGATTTTATAAATTATTTAATAATTATTAATTTTCAACGAAAAACACAAAAAACTAAAATTTTATTGGTGTCTCGCGACTAAAAATAAAATATGAAGGATTCAACAATCAAATACACGATTTACATATAATTGTTATGTCTTTTGTAAACTTGAGACACATGTTTAAGTCTTTTGTGAACTTGATACTTGTAAAAATGACTGGTGTCATATTACTTATTTTAATAGCTAATTTACGTGCATTTCAAGGTTTTGTGATTTTGTTTAAATGCATTAACCCATAGGTTTATGCACGGGTAACAAATACCCACGGGTATGGGGATGAGCAAAAATGTATACCCATTAGTGGGTGACGGCCGGCTGATGGGTTTTAAAAAATCTATGTGAGTGACGAGTTTGATATACCCGTACCCATTATCTACGGGTGTCATCCCTATTTATGTATAACCAACCATAGATTGTTGCTCTTTTGTTTACATAGTGTAAATCTAGAAGTAAATCGTGTTTTAGTTGGAAAGATTGGCTAAAAAACTCTACGCTTATCTCCTTGTAATTTTCTCTTCCTACCGCCTCGCTAGTTTTTCTCTATTGAAACGATTGTTCAAAAATAAGTTATGTTGCGTGCGTTGAATCATCATTTGGGCAACATGGTATATGAACATACTAATATGTTGCGTGCGTTGAATACATCATTTGGGCAACATGGTTATTACACGATTTCTGAACACCCCATACAAATGAGATTTTTCCAAGGCGTTGCGGACAAATATCAGATCTGGCCGATTAACTTTGACTTTGGCCTGTAACAGCACAACAGTCCGCAGCAAGCATAAAGCCGATACTTTTAGGGGTGTTTGGTTAAGCTTATGAGTGGGGCTTAGACTTATATTATATAAGTTATTTATGGTTTATATATCATAAGCATATAAGCTTATGTTAAGTGTTTGGTTAAGCTTATTAAAATTAATAAAGTAAAATGACAAAAAAAAAAACATATGAATGTTAAATTATGTAGTTATTAAATGAGGGTATAAAAGTTTTTTTATATGTAATAATTATATAAAACCACCTTTTGTTATAAAAGCCTCAAATGTTTGGCTTACCAAAACCCTCTTATATAAGTTTATAAGCCTACTTATATAAGCTTAACCAAATACTTGGTTTCGACTTATAAGCTTATATAAGCTAATAAGCTTATAAGCCCACTATATAAGCTAAAACAAACACCCCCTTATTTATGCATATGAAGTCTCTTCCACAAAATGAGTCTCTGACAAGTATCAAAATCAGTATGTTAGCAACTCTAACTACACCTTTCCTATCACGCAGAGCCGCACATGACAACAACTTCTATTCAAACACAGAAGTCAAGATGCAAAACCTCTATTATTTATGCCAAAAACTAAATGGTTACTTCTAACCTATTTCAGAGGGCAAGTTTTTTTTTTGAAATCCTGCAATTCTATAAGAGAAATGATTAATAAGATAACATAATTTGTAGATGAGGTTACAACTATAAAGATAAACCCTAAAATGTTTAAAGTGCCCTTTATCAATAGGAAGAGCCAGGGCACTGCTTTCCTCCATTGTTGATCCTTTCGGCACATCCAAATCCAATCCCTAACCAAAGACGTTTAGCAAACTGTCACAACCAATATAATTGATAAAGAGACCGTTTTGACCCGTTTACTTATGAATGCACCATTCATGCTTATCTCGGAGGGTCAAACAAATAAATGTAGCTAAAAGGAAAACAGGTTGAAAGTCTATTTTAGAATGCACACGCCTTCCTAACTGGTTTTTGTTCAAATATTCTTAGAATTACTGAATGTAATCAATTAAGAAAGCGAAGTTCTGACCCATTACTGGCCCCGCAAGTCTAAGAAAGATGCTACATTCAACTAGAATTTGGATTAATATGCAACTTACCAACAAGCCATTAGGGTCCCTGCTTTTGGAAGTTAGTGGGGTTGGTGCTCGAGGAGCATCAACAGAGTCAATCTGATTTAGGAGAATCCATATCTTCCTCGAAAACAGGAGAATTTGAGCATGGTATTACTGAACAGCGAGGCCAGGGATGGGTAGACCTTGAGTTTCTACTATCTGTATCAATGAGACCCAACACTTGTCTTTGTGTAAGCGTCTGCTGTTTGAGATTTCTGATCTCTTGCTGCAAAATGGTCCTGTATTGTTCTTGCCAGAGTGCTTGACTGGGGAATGGCTTATAACCTGTTCATCTTCTTCTGCTTCTTCCTGGGTTTGCTCTTCAATCTTCTTTGAATTTGCACATCTCCAGAAAGAAGAGTCGGAAAAAGCAGCCTGTCCTCCCCAAAGCAAGTATTGAACCATGTATATTCATCTTATTGAGGTGCGCTAGTGCACGCTCAATTCTTTCTTGTATTTTCTGTGTTTGAGTTCGGATGACATTGTCAACCAGTTTATTGTAGCTTGAAAGAGCCCATCAGTAGCAAGACCAGCATCCAACACAGTATTCATCTTATACTTGCCCACCTACATTTACAATCGATTGTTTTATAAGACTGTCACCCAAACTAAAATTCTGCATTTACTGCATTAGCATACATCGCGACATGATCATCACAAGCCTGCTATGAACCTCAAAACTAGTTTCTTAACAAATAAAATAAATGGTTATTGGTTCTGTCAGGCAGAAACACAATGTTTGTTCTTATATGCTTTGGAAGCCAGAGCAAAGGCTTTCAGCTGCTATGAAAATGCTCGTCTACATAAATAATAATGTGCCATACTTATAAATGATTACAATTCATCTTTTTACACAAGCACACCCTCATGTCTAATGGTCTATACATTTGAAACTCCGTTCACACAAAAAAAGGAGTACTTTTGAGTGAGCTAATCCAGCACTCTTAAAATTAAATGACAGACTCAAAGTACTATCATGAAAAACTGACAGTGGGAAGAACCAATAACCACTAAGAGTTTGGTGTCGGGAGTGTATCACATAACCAATAACCACAGAGTTTGGTGTCGGGAGTGTATCACAGAAATAATCAATGACACGCTGATCAACTACACATTTGCAGTTTCTTAGGTCACTACACACCAAATATAGAACAAAAAAAGTGGTAGATTCTCCAACGCATCACAATATCAGTCAAAACAATTTCCTCTCTCTTTTTGGCACAAGCATACTACGAAAAAAGTGGTATATAACTTTCATGTAAATATTTGGGAACAATAAGTAACTTACCAAAAAAAACCGCGAGGATCAATAAGTAACATAGCAGGCTTTTGTATGCCCGGCAGAATACTCCTTATACAATTTCATAAAATAGAAGTAAATCTATGTTTTAAAGTTTGACTGTAACTTACAGTAATACACCTCTTTATAATCACAACACAATAACAAAAAAACCAAGCATTATGGTAAATGTATACCTCTATTATAACATGTAACTCCAGTCCCTTAGCCTTTTCTATAAACAATAGAATGTCCTCAGTTGACAAAAGGTTTATGGTTTGTCATGACACTCACTATTATACCTTTTAATATTTGATCTTCAGCATATCTCCAAACATATATCTATAGATTAATGACCTTTTGCAAATGGAAAGAAATATTTGGATTCAATCCTTTTGATCCCTCGTATAAAGAAAAAATAAAATAACAAGAATTCTCACTTGTTTGGAAACGCAAAGTTTTCTTTGCCTTCACGGGAAGTATAGTGTCATTTGGTATCGATATGGACAACTTTTTCTGCTATCTACCTCCCTTGGGAACATCAGTCTGTTGGGTCACATCCATAACTTCAAAACTCCAAAAACCCTCGCACTAGTAAGCATAGGTTGTACAGCAGCCCCTCTTGTGACAGAATTGGAAAGATCGATATTTGCGTTGTATGCAACTTTTCCATGGAAGCACACCTTAAGCTTCCTTCTCGCCTATGCTAGGTAAGGTTAACACTCTACTACTTAAAACAGCATTGCATTCCATAGGACCTAAATAAAAATTGCCTTAATAGTAGAAATCACGAACACGATTTTGGGTCCTCTCAACAAGATAATGTAAAGTCCATGAAGATTTTCTCTTGTTAACATCATAAATATATAGTTCAGATCAATCTTTTTCGAAGGCGAAGATGCTAATCAAAAAATAGTTCATTCACTTTCGATACTTAGTTTTTATCAAGTCATCCACAGTGGGGGTGCGGCCTATATTTTCAATGCAAAACGTAATCACTTCACTAATATACTTGTGTAAGCCTAAGCTTTCTTCGCTACTTTCGCCAAAACCCTCATTTTCTCATCGCGCGTATACTCAATAATAAATATATCAAATGTGAGAAATCCCATGAGCAATTATAAGTCGTCTCCTCCAGACACGATTCGTGAGAGTATAATATTCGACGATCGAAGTTGTCTTGTCGATGAGAGATACAACCTCGAGTTCGGGCAGCAACATCCAGAATCGCTTGCCTTTTTAAGGTCCAAAAATGAAGGAATGCAAATCACTACTTTGTTTACACTCCTTAGGAGATGAGTCTCTACCTTCATCTTAAGTTTCCTCAATATAATTGCGCTAAGTTCCTCAAAGGTAAGAATGGAGGAATGCCCGCTACATTTGATTGACGCCAATGGTCTCAATAACGACCCCTCCACCATTTGTAAGGAAAACATTCTTATTTACTCATGTAGAAACGATGTCATTTCACGGTGGCAAGTGAAAGAGTATTTTTCTTACAAAATGAGGAGGGCTCGTTACTCGGAGCAGTTGTGTTAGTCAAACGTAACGGCATTCCTACATGCTTACCTCTCATGAACTTAGCGCAGTTATATTGAGAAAACTTAAGATAAAGGTACAGACTCATCTCCAAAATAGTGTAAACATAGTATCGATTTGCATTCCTTCATGGTTTGGGACCTTATAAAGGCAAGCGACTCTGAATGATGTCGTCATCGCCCAAACTAAAGGTTGTATCTCTCATCGATGAGACGACCTCGATCAGTGTCCCATATTATACTCTCAAGAATTGCATACGCATGAGACGACTTATAATTGCCTCAAATGGGATTTCTCGCATTTGATATGTGTGTTATTAAGTATACGCAAGATGGGAAAATGAGGGTTTTGGCGAAATGTAATGAAATTGTGGATGACTTGATAATACTAAGAATTAAAAGTGAACGGACCATTTTTTGATTAGCAACTTTGCATTCGACAAAGATAAAGATAGATGTCAACAATATATGTGTGATGTTAACAAGAGAAAACCTTCATGGATCTATTGATCCTTGTTGAGAGGCCCGAAAATTATGTTCGTGAAGTTTTCTTCTATGAAGGCCATTTTTATTTAGGTCCTATGGAATGCAATGTTATTTTAAGTGGTGCAATGTTAACCTTACCTGGTATAAGCGAGAAGCTTAAGGCGTGTTCAACGAAAAAGTTGCATACGACGTAAAATCGATCTTTCCGATTTTGTCACACGTGGGGCTGTTATACATGCTGCCTACTACTCCAAGTGCGAGGGTTTTTGGAGTTTTGAAGTTATTGATGTGATCCATAAGGACATTGGTAATGTTACCAAGGAGGTAGATAAAAAAAAAAGTTGTTCGTATCGATAATAAAGGGCACTATAATTCCGTTAAGGCAAAGAAACTTTGCATTTCCAAACAAGCGAGAATCCTTGTTTCTTAATTTTTACTTTATAAGATGGGCAAAAAAGTATTGAATCCAAATATTTCTTTCCATTTGCACGGTTATTAATGTATAAATATATGCTTGGAGATAAACAAAAATGGGGCAATTAAAGTGTATGCTGAAGATCAAATATTAAAAGGCAAAATAAGGAATTTCATGGCAAACCATAAACCTCTGTCACATTTACGATAATGTTTGGGTTCTTTTAATTGTGTTGTGATTAATTGATTATGAAGAGAGCTATTACTATAATTAGTAGATCAGTCAAACTTCACATGGATTAACTTTTATTTTATGAAAAATATACCTAAAATATGCAGAGAAGATTCCCTCCCCAACCAACTCAGTACCATCTTCAAAAGACAGACATGAACTACACCTATATATCAACTCGTATCTTTCTTCCAGTATGCCATATATATACCTATAGTAGTGTACGTGCCCCCCATTTCAAATACCCACCGTAAATTATATACATCATCAGTAACGATCCTTAAATCTTCGATTAAACTTTCGTCAATACTCGCCGATGAACTCTCCATTTGGAGATTTTCAATTGACGGTGTTTTGGGGGTTAGGGCATTAGGAAGGTGTACTTTTAAATGGAGGTAATGAAAAAAAAAAAATTTATTACTTTATAGCCAGCATGTATCGAAAGTAAATGCTATCTACCAAAATTGCACTTTATTCCAAAATAATAATGTCTGTTTCAGTTAGGTAGGTAAGGCTACCCGCAGTGGGTTTTAATGACTGTTGGAGGAACGTGTTTTGTTTTTTAAAATACAAGGGTCCGTTTGGTTTAAAGTTAGGTTTTACTTTGGGTATAGGTTTATAAAGTGATGGGATTAGAATTGAATAAATAGATTTGGATTTTGATGTGATGTTGGAAAGAGAGTTTATATTTTAAAATGAAAAAGAAGAAAATATATATTTAAAAATATATATTTTTTGAATAAAAAACAAAAATAATATATTAAAAAAATACCATCAAGAGTGAAGTAAGATAGTGGGGCCTTGAATCATACAAATCCATAGTACTCTCCCTCCTTTTTAAATAGTTGCTGTCAGAAGGATTAAATACCGAATTTTAGACTTTGCTTTTTAACCAAACGTTATTTTATATACTTTTAGAATACAAACCCAGCTTAAAGAGGCAACCAAACGGGCCCCAAGATAATCTCTTTTTAGTTTCTAGTTTAAAGAGTTAACTGTTTTTTGTCCTCGTGGTTTGGTTCGATTTTCACTTTTTGTTCAAAAATTAAAATAATTTCGATTTTGACTAAAAACGAAACTTTTTCTTCATTCTTCGTCCATTTCAGTTAATTAGAAGGGTAATTTCATCTTTTTCATTATAAAATTAATATTATTATTTTTTTATTTATTATTATAGTTATTATTTTTACACACAAACATATTATCTTCACAATTATAAACCTACTTTTTTTTTCAATAATAAACCTACTGATCACAACATTCCACTTATATCATCTAATATTTGCTCTTAGTTATAAGATCAAACAGACACCAAATCACACAATCAAACACTAACAAACACTATTACTCATCTTGCGACACTTAAATCTTTTCTCAACACACACCTAAGTCTATCATCACTTCTTTAACCATCATAGTGGTCCTGGATCTGATGATGGTCTGACCAACTAGATGATAACTCCGGCGGCTATGAGGGGCGGTGTATTTATGCACAAGAAAATAAACAATGTGGTGAAGTATTGATGATTTTTTGGTTGGTTTTGATAGGTCTTAGATAATGATAAATATTTGATTGCTTGAATTAATTAGGATTGGTTGATTAATTTTTGTAAGATTTTGTGAATTAATATTGGGCTTTTATATGTTGACTAAGTTTGTGTACAAATTTGTAATGCAGGAGGTAATCCATTATTCAATTTAATCGTTTTTTTCTTGTTTTAATTTGTGATATGAGATTTTGAGAAAGTAAAAAAAATCTCAAAGATATGTTCATTTTCGCCTGCTGATGTAAAAATTGATTATGAAATGATGTTAATAAATAATAAATAATAATAATAGATTGAAAAAGGCTATTTTGGTCATTTACATTGTTAAAACAAGGGTATATTAGTCATTATATATCTTTTTAACTGGTCAAACTAACAGTCAACGTAAATTAGACTAAAAGTGAAGAAATAATTTATCTTTTTGGTCAAAATCGAAACTATTTGAATTTTTGGACCAAAAGTGAAAATTGGACCAAACCATGAGGACCAAAAATATAGTTAACTCTAGTTTAAATATCCGCTTTTATTCACCATTTTACATAATGTTAAACGAACTCGAAAAATAAACACACTTTCATATATACTTCAAATATTTATTCCGTATTTCATACAATATCGGTTTTTATGGATCCATTTGACGATTCTATGAGAGTCGTAGAATTGGATGATTTATACGAATTAAACGAATAATATTTAACATATTTCAACGAAGATGAAGGTAATATTTCGAACACTCGGACGTACATCAATCATGACCATGAGAGCGCGTTAAAATTACTCTTGGAACAGATCCCTAAGTGTGTGTAGATTTGTCTACGTTCCAAGCATATGATTGGATACTTAGTTATGACTGTGTTCTTTTATATGTAACACTTACACTGTGTTTTTTACTTTATTTTTTAGAACAAAGTAAAAGTAAAGTGAAGAAACAAAATGCAATCACGTTCTCAAGTTTTTTTTTTACAAAAGAAAGTGAGGTAAAGGGAGGTATAAGGAAGGGAAAGGGGTAGGTTTTTCATCAGCCCATATATGAGATGAAAATGAATGAAAACAAAGATATGTACATATGACTTTTACCCATTCTTTCCACACTTCCCTTTTAGATTTTTTTCATGATTAAACATATTCATTTTATCTAAATTGAATACCCAAACCAAAGATCTTTGCATACTCCTCGACACAATCACATGAATCTCTAAATTGAACAAGATCTTCTTTTTACTTCCAAGAAAAAATCATATCAATCCCCAATTATGCCAAAATACCGATGATTTAATTTGTACAAGATCTCTTAATTCATTGTGAAAATCATCTTAAATCAACTCGTGATTAAAAGAAATACATCTTTCTTGGCCATGTGGGTGTTCAACAGTTGTTATGATTAGAAGAAATATATTTTTCTTGATTTAGTTGTTTATTGATTTAGTTTAGTGATAAAAGATTTTAGTTGTTTATTTATCTTGTTTTGATAATAACAAAAGGAGAAGACTGATGTTTGTTTTTAACAAATGTATATTTTTTTTGGATGAAATTGTGTTTACTTACTTCTCATTCAAACTAGAGAACAAGAAAGAAACGTTAGCCATACATCCCCTGTTGTCCATTCCTTTACTTTGCTTTCTTTACTTTACTTTCCATCCCCAAAAAATTCTTAAGAACAGAGTGTTAGACTAGGACGAGAGTTGAGTGATAATGATCACCAACCGTTGGTGAGGTGTTGAACTTAAGTACCTATTATGTTTTTGTCAGTATTTTTACCTTTCATTATTTTTTTTACATTTTTATGAGTGTTTTTACGTTTTCATGCAAACACGGTTTTCCATGAGGCCTTCTTTACGTAGCTAACATCCTACCCGTAAAACATTATACAAAAGTACAAACTACTTGTTCAGACCCATCCAATATGGTTCTTTTATGTAAGAACTATGTTTAAATGGGTCAGGTTATGTACTACGAGTATATTGTTGGAATCGAAACCTCCAACAACCCTGAAGATCGATTTGCGGAACACTAGATCACTGTTAAGAAGTTCGTAGAGTTGCAATAAACGAAACCACAAAGACGACACGCCACAAAGGTAACCAAACGATTCACTTTATTAATTAACGTCTGATTACATAGGAAAGAATAAAAGATGCGAGTGTAATGAGTCCTTCACCCCTCATCTCTATTTATAGAGATGATGGGTAATGATTACCGACCTAGGATTGGGTTGCAACCCACATTCGACTAAAAACATACTACATTAAAAAAGTACACTTAGGTACCTCCTACTTATCGCATACGTTAACTAGACTCGACACTAATACTAACAATTTCCACCTTAGTGACAAGACTAGTTAGCCCCGACTCTAAGTATCTCCATGCAATACTTGAACTTCGGACCTGGAACCACCTTTGTGAAAGCGTCAGCTGCATTATCTTATGTGCCTATCTTCGCCACTTCAATCCCTTTAGATTCCACGATCTCCCTGATGAAGTGATATCTCACGTTGATATGCTTCGTCCTCTCATGAAACATTGCATTTCTTGAGAGATGAATTGCCCTTTGATTATCACAATTCACAACCAGTGACCTTGGGTTTATTCCAAGCTCGATTATTAGACCTTTAAGCCAAATGCTTTCCTTAACAGCTTCTGTAAGCGCCATATACTCCGCCTCTGTAGTAGACAATGCAACAACATGCTGCAGAGTTGTTTTCCAACTCACAACACAACCATGTACCATAAACACGTACCCGGTTATCGTCCTAACCTTGTCATGGTCTTTAGCATAATCGTTTTCCACGAAACCGTCAACATCTACGTGTCTCCCTTGATCTCTACCATACATTAGACCTACATCAGCAGTGCCCTTCAAGTACTTCAAAATCCACTTCACCGCTTCCCAGTGATTTTTACCTGGATTCGCCAAATACATGCTCACAATGCTAACAGCATACGCCATATCCGGTCTAGTGCAAACCATCAAGTACATTAAACTACCTACAACATTCGCATATGGGACCTTACTCATTCTTTCCACATCTCATTCACTCGACGAACAATCCTTCAAAGATACCTTGAAGTGTGCTCCCAATGGCACAGAGACCGACTTGTCATTATCCACTCTATAGTTATTCAGAATTTTCTGCATATATCTCGACTGAGACACCTCTAGGGTTCGGTTACCCCTATCCCTGACAATCTCCATACCAAGTATCTTCCTAGCTGGACCAAGTTCCTTCATATCAAACTCTTTTCGCAACAGTCCCTTGGTATATTCGATCTCAGACTTGCTTTTACAAACAACCAACATATCATCTACATACAGCAGTAGATATATGTACATACATGGTGCAAACTCCTTGAAGTAAACACAACTATCATATCTGCTACGGCTAACCCCATTGCTGACCATATACACATCAAACCGTTTGTATCACTGCCTTGGGGACTACTTAAGACCATAAAGAGATTTCTTCAACAAACATACCTTGTTGCCCGTTCCTTCTTCAAAACCAAGCGGTTGCCTCATATAAATGGTTTCTTGAAGATTACCATGCAAAAACGCCGTCTTCACATCAAGTTGTTCCAACTCATAATCTTTTACAAGCAGTTAATGAGAAAATCACCCTAATAGATGTATGTCGAACTACGGGTGAGAATACCTCATTATAGTCAATCCCTACTCGTTGGGTGAACCCCCGAGCTACCAGCCTTGCTTTATACTTTGGTTTCTGAATGCCTTTAATCCCTTCTTTAATCTTATACGACCACTTGCAGCTTACCAGCTTCTGACCACGTGGTTGATCGACTAGCTCCCAAGTATGATTCTTCTTTAAAGAACTCGTCTCTTCCTCCATAGCACGAACCCACTCATCCTTTTTCAATGAATTAATCGCCTCCTGGAATGTGATAGGTTCAGGTGTATCTTCTTCCTCAGCAATAGCAAACGCATAAGCCGTAATATCATCTTCTTCCATAGACCCTGATGATATAGACAATGATACATTACCTTCATTCCTATACCTCACGGGTACAGTAATTGTTCTCTTAGCTCTATCCTGTACCAGAACATAGTTGTCCATATTCTGTTGTTGAGGCCTTGCATCTTCTACATCTTCATCTTGATCCTCATATTCATTTCCTGGATTTACCCCAGTATGAGGATCCACAGTTGGTTCGACCCGACTGCCTTGAAGTTCCACCTCAAACTCAATTTCCTTCCCAGAATCTGCAGCACCAGAACCTTTGAGAGTATCCTTATACATAAGGCTCTCATTAAATACCACATCCCTGCTTATGATTATCTTTGGTTTAACATCATCCAACCTCCATAATCTGTATCCCTTCACCCTTTAGGATCCCCCAGGAATATGCATTTTATATCTCTAGGCTTGAGCTTCCCCTAATTCACGTGTGAATAAGAAACGCAACCAAATATCTTTAACATTTCGTAATTCGCCGGATGTCCTAACCATAAATCCATAGGTGTCTTCTTCTCCAATGTTGTAGATGGAGACCTATTGATCAGATATGTTGTCGTCACTGTTGCTTCTGCCCAGAATGATCATGGCAAACCAGACTGAATCAGTAAACACCTAACCTTGTCCAAAATCGTCATGTTCATTCGTTCAGCTAGACCATTCTGTTGCGGAGTTCCAGCAACCGTCAAATGTCTTGCTACCCCGCTCTCTTTGCACAGGTTATTAAACTCCTGATTACAAAACTCCAAACCATTATCCGTTCGTAGTCTTCACTCTTTTGCATGTCTGGTTTCCCACCAACTGCTTCCACTCCTTGAACTTGCTGAACACCTCACTCTTGTGTCTAAGAAAATAAACCGAAACCCTCTTTGAATAATAATCAACAATCGATAAGAAGTACCGACAACCACTCATCGATTCCACCTGAGAAGGACCCTAGAGATCCGTATGGACATAGTCTGTAACTCCCTCTATTGTGTGCTGACCTCGACCAAAACTTACCCTGGTCGATTTTTCAAGAACACAATTTTTACAGAATTTGATCTTACCTAGACCTTTCTTCCCCAGCCCCTCTCTTCTTTTGAGTTCATTCAAGCCTGCTTCACTAATGTGACCCATGCGTTTATGCCACACCTGCGCAAGACTTTCCTTTTCTTCTATACCAACACTAGCTTCGCCTGATTCAGCCCAGTCATCCAAAGAGTACACAAAAGTTTTCCTTCAAAGTTCCCGAAAAAACCATCAAAGAGCCCTTGATATCCTTTACTCTTCCATTCTGCAACTTCACGGTATAGCCCTCTCGATCTAGAGTGCCCAAAGATGACAAAAAAATTTCTAACTCGGGAATGTAACGCACATTCTCAAGCACAAAACTTGAACCATCTTTCATTTGTACTCTCACCTTTCATATCCCCTTGATGGCACATGCTCTATTATCACCGAGCAAAACCATACCACCATAAAGCTCCTTCATATCAAACAAGAAGTCCCTCCTCGGTGTCATACGATAGGAACCACCAAAGTCCATGATCCACTCTAAGAACCTTTTCTCACTCACCGCTATCAACAAATCACCATTTTCATAACCCTTAGAATACGAACCAGCGTCCTGTTTTGCGTTCTTGTTGACAAAGCTAGTTGATTTCTTCTTGTTCCGTTTTGGACAGTCTTTCTTAAGGTGATCCTCAGAATAGCATATGTAACACTTATGTTTATAAGTTCCTTTACCTTTTGACTTTGATCGCGAACTACCACGTCCTTGATTACCCCGATGCTCCGGCCTCCCCCTAACAAATAACCCATCACCATCATCCTTTGCATCTATCCTCTTCTCCAACTCCCATGAATTGAGGGTAGACAAGACATCTTCCAAAGTGAGTGATTCCCTTCCATAAAGCAATGTCTCCGCAAAGTTATCATATGAGGACGGTAATAATGTAAGCAACATGAGTGCCTGATCTTCGTCATCAATTCCAACGTCTATGTTCTCCAAGTCACCGATCAACTTATTAAACTCATCTATATGTTCAGATAATTTCTTACTATAATGCATGTAGAAAGTGAACATCTTCTTCTTCAAGTACAATTTATTGGCTAAAGACTTTGCCATATACAAAGTTTCTAACTTTGACCATACCCCCACAGCGGAATCTTCTTTGTTGACTTCCCTCAACACCTTGTTATCTAAGCACAAGAGTAAGGCACTGTGTGCTTTTTTATAGACATCATTCTTCAATGGCTCAGTTTTATCAGCGTCCGTCATGGTATTTAGGAATGAATCTAACGCAGCCTCCCAACCATGTTGAATTAATAGACACCGCATCTTCACACGCCACAACCCGAAGTCATTAGACCCATCGAATTTTTCGACATCACACTTCGCTATCGACAACATATTCTTTCTCCCTTGTTGCGTAAAAAACCCTTCTTCCAAATCGAATTAATTAACAAACCCTAAAACCTCAATCTCGAACAAGCAACCCCGATCGTAAACTTGAAAACTCAAGCAAACCATGATCAAACTTGAACCACAAGAGACCCGCAACAAAAACCTTCGATTAATCGACTTTTAAAAACCTTAAACGGCGATACCTACAGTTGATTTATAAATATAAATCAAAAAACCCTTTGACAAAGAAAAACAATTGAATAACTAATTGGTTTCTTTATCACCTTGTAGCCTTTACAGTAATAGCAAAATAGCATACCCACCAAGCCACGTGATAGTATAGTACAAATAATAATACTCTTTGTTTTATATAAAAACAAACCCACGTGATTTGGAATATGAACCAATAAAAAGAAAGTTGTTATTTTTCTTTCTCTTACTTCACGTGAAACCTTCGACTTCTCCGATCAATACCTGCAACTCAAAAAAACCGATTCAAAAATAGATTTTTTGCTTGAACATCTAGCCCTCGAACCTCAAGATCACAATAACCGCAGCTCTTGATACCAATTCTTGTAATCGACACCTCCAACAACCCTGAAGATCGATTTGCGGAACCCTAGATCACTGTAAAGAAGTTCGCAGAGTTGCAATAAACGAAACCCACAAAGACGACATGCCACAAAGGTAACCAAATGATTCACTTTATTAATTAACGTTCGATTACATAGGAAAGAATAAAAGATGCGAGTGTAATGAGTCATTCACTCCTCATCTCTATTTATAGAGATGAGGGG
Organism: Glebionis coronaria; assembly: GCA_025667525.1. Classification (NCBI taxonomy): domain Eukaryota; kingdom Viridiplantae; phylum Streptophyta; class Magnoliopsida; order Asterales; family Asteraceae; genus Glebionis; species Glebionis coronaria. Next base: position 181,555,010 of record CM046874.1, read on the forward strand.
TAATCCTAACCGACCTAGGATTGGGCTGCAACCCACATCCGACTAAAAAACATACTGCATTAAGAAAACTACACTTAGGTACCTCCTACTTATCGTATACGTTAACTAGACTCAACACTAATACTAACATAAATATTAAGGATATATGAATATGCATATTTAGATCCCATATTATATAGGTTAATTGCAAATAAATGTATTATACTTGTTACTTTTTTTCCATTTTATGTATATTTTCTTGTCATTGTATGTAGTGTACCTTTTGAAAAAAATGATTATATGTATTTTGTGACCATTATACCTTTGCTTTTTTCAATTTTCGAGGGATAAAATAGTTATTTCACATGAAAAAGTAGTCATAAAATACATACAATTGCGTGTTTATAAAAGTACACTACATACAATTGCAAATAAAGGTAGTTTACATAATGATAAAAAGTGACAAGTATATTACATTTATTCGCCGTTAACCCTATTATATATACTCCTAATACAATGTATTTACTTGATTTGTACAAAAGGGACATGCAACCAAAATTGAATGTTGTATGTTAGATTTACTTGATATCGAGCCAGTTAGATGTGAACAAGTATGTTAACAAGTTATATAGTTATCTTAATCTAAAACGTGATTATTTTTAGTTCTATGTTCTTGTTGAGTTTCTTATGTTTGAGGACTTCAACTATATGCATATTTCTAGCTTTACTAGTTTTTTTATTAGAACGGCAAATATTAGTGGTTAGTTGGTCGATTCGTGCAATGACATCCAATCGGCAGAATGTCTTCTTCAAATCCTCGCCTAATTACGTTAAACTCCTTATCCGCTTCGCCCGAGAGGAAAAACCCTTGGGGAGGTCTTGAACCCAAGACCTCCAAGGAACCTCTCAAAGAAACCACTTAGTGGAACCTTGGTGGCGACCAACTGAGCTAAGCCCAGTTGGTTTCTCGCTTAACTAGTTTATCCTTCAATCGCCATTTGAACTCTTGTAGCTTCAACACTTGAATATGAACATATTACAGGTTAAGAAGACCTGATGCCTAGGTTATAATGTATGTACCAATCCTCGTAGTACAAAGTATTATTAAAGTTGATAGACATTTTTTTTAACGACGAAATTTTATAAGAACACAAAACTAGCAAGATGCTAAAGATCAACAAAAAAACATTACATAACCGAAAAGATTGCTAAAATTGGTTTTTTCACTTACATGTCCCAATCTAATCTATATTTCTTACACCTATTACTCACCCAAGAAAAAGATAAGCTTTACACATCCTTGAAAATATATAATATGAGTGAAATCTCATATCAATTATATCATATTTAACCCTAAAAGACAAAGTAAAATACCAGATTTTAATGTGAAAAAGCAGTATTATGGTATATTTGTTGTTTGTTCTTGTGTAAGTAAAAAGATATAAATATGAAGCAAACATGGAATTCAAGTCCATATTTGATGAAGAAAGACAAAAGAAGGACAAAAGATGACAAGTCAACATAAGTCAAATGACCTTTCTTGATAACTTTGAAAGTAGAGGGACTAAAAGTGACAACTTAGAAAAGCCAAGAAGAAAGTCAAATCTGGTCAAAGTTCAAGTCAACAAGTCAAGGGATCATTGTTGTCCAAGATCAAAGTTAAAAGGGCCTAAAATGACAAGTTGTGAAGTTTAAAACTCAAGATTCAAAGCTGATAACCAAAGGGACTATTATTGCCATATTTGGACAGATATACAAGCTTGATCTATGTGATTTATTAACCAGCCAATCACAAGCCAGTATTTCATTCACATGGATCGTTGACTGATTGGTTTAAATGAATAGAGAAGTGGTTATTAAATGAGGCAGCAAATCTCAACAATACAAACGCACTAACTCAAATTCAGCCAATATCAAGCTTCCATGCAATATACTTCCACTGTGCTTATGGATAACGATCCGAGTGAAATTTATTGGACCATTCACATCAAGACACGTGGCCTCTTCATCCCCAGAATGTGGAGAACGATTTAGACACTTTCAGAAGAAACACTTAACATCAAATATGCTCTAAATGATGAGATGAATCTATCCCATCAACCTAATTAAGCTAAAACTTCCTCAATCAAAAAGGCCTAATTTTATCAAAAACATGAATTTGCAATATAGAAGAGGAAGCCACTTGGAAGCTTGTGATTGGATGGAACACGTCATTGAACCTCCCCAGCACTTAGTTTCAGTCTATAAATAGACCTTGTAGCTCTCATTTGTGACATGTAGCCTAGTGTGTAAAAACACACACTTTCCCAATTTTCTCTCAATTTTGTTTCAGTTAGCATCTCTAACATCTCAATGTGTCTGACAAACACTTTGAAAGTTAGTTAGTAGTTAATTCAGTTGTAACCACTTACTCCATTAATGAAATCTAGTTTTACCTAAATTCACTCTCATTATCATTTCACTTGAAATATCATACTATCCTACTGTTATATGATTGATTCCGTTGTTCTTGAAAGAATAATGGAGTTGTTTTAATGATTTGGAAGCTTTGTATAAGCATTCAGACTTTTGTAGTTCACAGCCATAGCAAAATCCTTTGATCAGAACTTGAAGCAGGGGAAGATTGATGATGATGATGATGGTTGATTATGGTTTGTAGTTGATTAGATAAGTTGATTTGGTGTTGGTTGATGAAAAAGTAAGCTCAACGCTCCACTTATCCATCAAAGTAGCCTTCAAAAGTTCTATAAGCTTTCTTTACATAATTCCTCTAAATTCTTAGTCTGCAGGCTACTTTTTGCTTCTTAGTGTAAAGATACTTGCTGATGCATGTTATGTGTTTCTTTTTATGTCTTTGATATGATTTGATTGGATTTTAGTCTTATCTGATAGTTTCATTAGTCCTCATAGCTTAATTCTAGCTTATATCAGATAACCAGTGTTTGGCTTAGATCATAGACCTTGAACTAGTTGTTAAAACTTGTTGATTAGAGTTGGTTTTCAGTCAAGTGTTGGTATCAAGTAATACTGCAAGTTTTAGAGTCAATTGATAGTCAAACAGGCAATTTGCCATCTAAAAACTTTGGGTCTAATTCAATAGCTTAAACATGCCTTTTTCAATCTTATGCCAAATCTTTTATACTATGAGTTAGGAAGTGATTTTGGTTTCTGAGTATAGCTTATCATATAAGCTTTCTAAAGATATTCAATAGACCATACAATTCTCAATATTCAGCTAGAAATAAGCCCTAGAATAAGCCTTATAGCAATTGCAAGTTTCTGTGATAAGACCTTAACAGATTTTCATTACCAGCTTATTTCTTTCATAAAAGTAGTGATTTTCTTCCACAATTCAGTTGTATAAGCTGAGAAATTAAGATTTGACCAAGGTCAAACTTGGTCAACGCTGGTCAACATAAGCCCATTTTAGCTTATTTGATTTTCTGGCTTATTCTATGAAGCTTTTTGAGAATTTCTTAGATAGGTCTTCCTTATTTGGCCTGTAGAACATGTTTTGAACAAATCAGCTTTACTGCTTTTTCCAATAAGCAGTTCTCTTAAAAAGTGCTTATTACGAAAGTGCTTATTTGGCTTATAGCTTGTTTTAGCTGAATTCCTTCAAACTGACTAAGTGAATTTGGATTTTAAGATTTTTAGAACTTGTTTCAGCTTATTTGGTGGTGTAGAACTCTCAATCCAGCTTATTCATACCTATAAGCCCATTTTTACTTAAACTTTAGTTTTAATTGCATTTAGGTTCCTAGTTTTTAGGAATTATGTTAAGCTGTTTTAAATAGTTTAATTTTCTAGGGTTTGCACTATAAGTCCCTGGATTTGTTGGATAGTTACATTTCAGTTAGGTAGTTTGCAAGTTTATTACATTTTGGTTATAGTTTGTTATAATTTTCATTTCAAGTCCTTCAAGTTTCTGAATTTACATTTCTAGTCCTTATACTTTTGTAAACTTTACATTTTGAGTAATTTACATTTTTGTGCATTGATTACTTGTACATTTAGCATTAAATGTGGTATGTGCATTTTGTTTTAGCTTAGTACGGATACGTAGAGATCATATTTTTACATTTTTACGTGCTTTGTGATAATTAGACCTAGATTACCAAAATTTTATAAAATCTAAAACCAAAAACAATTAGTTAACTTGATTTCTATGGACAATCAATTCGTATTGAGTTGGGAATAACGAACTTAAAAGACAAATATTAATATCACAACCGTTGGAATCTTTTAAGAGAAACCTTATCATTTTTGCTTCTCTAAATGTGCCAAACAGAAGTGAATATGATTGCTTCAAAGCATAGGAGATGAAATGGAAAGAATGATCTTTTTTTTCGGTACTCAAAAGATTAACAAAATTGCTAACATTTTTGTAATCGAGATCTTCTGAAAGAGAAAAGCCCCACTAATTAAAAATCAAATTCCAGATGCTACGAGACCATGAGCATCGACCCATCAAATGATCTAAAGATTCATCATCTTCCTCACACATTGGGCACAAAATAGAATTCAAATCAATGAACCTCTTGTCTAGATTACATCTTGTTGCAAGACTATCTTTGTCGGTTCGCCATATTAGAATGTTCACCTTCTTCAAAACTAGAGAATTCCATCTAGATTTCTCATGAGATAAAGAAAGAATTTTGTCATCTAACTTCACCCGAAGAGACTTAACTGAGAATTTCCGGAGGTCTCAAGAGACCACCTCCAACCATCTGGCCATGACTTCAACTCGACTCCGTGAAGTAAACAAGACAAACTTTCCGTTTCCTCCTTTTCTCTTCCATTACGAACAGGACGACGCCAGATCCAAGCTGACGAAATATGCTCACCGGTTTTAGAAAGGCGATCATGTAGGCTGCAATCTTTCTGGGACTCTAAAGCATATAATTTGGGATAGACATCAGCAAGCTTGAAAGTGTCGAGCCACTCTTCATCCCAAAATTTAATTGAGACTCCCTCGTCGATAGAACAAGCAAAGAATGAAGAGATGGGAATATTGAGGCTATACACATCATAACAAGCCTTTCGAATATCATACCAGGTACCCTTTGTGGTGATAGAAGTATAATTCAAAAAATCACCTCCATTTGGGTCATGAATCGAGTGAAGAGTGTGGTACCATAGTGTTGGTGTATATTCGTCTCAACTAGGGAATAGATAATTAAACCTAGCTACGTACCAAACAATGGTTACCGGATATCACTTGGAATCGTGTGATCACTTTCCAAAGTAAACTATTCGACCCTATTGCCTGGGTATCACGAATACTTACTTGGGATAAGACTAAATGTATGTTATAGAATCAGGCACAAATCTATAACCCTTTGCTATAAAGTGTTTCTTGTTTTCTGTGTGGTTTTCATGCAGTAGTGATTACCATTTTATAGGTATAAACTCATAACTGGTCAATGGTATTAAGAGATATTAACGGCCAGTTAATTCTCTTAATAGTCTCCATAATACCATGACATAGTGGTTACATGACCCATTAAACTTGGTCATTAAAGTAGTTGATTGCTACTTTGAATAGGTCAAAGACAGTTCCATGTTTTAGCACCAGCGCCGGTACTTACATCCTAGTACCACTGGGCATATCACTAGCAATGCTTGCATATAACTAGCAGTATTTGCAGACAACTAGCGGTATATACAAGTACCACTAGTGTAAACCAAGTACCTTTAGTATAAACTAAGTATCGTTGAAACATACTTAACCACTATATGAGACAGGGTGTTTAGGGACCAATGGGTGTATACTTCATACCTCCAAACCCATTACCAGGTGTGAACATAACCCACAATTGAACTATATTTCCAACAATCCTCCCCAATATAGTACAATTCCTTTGTATGAAAAATTAACTTTAACAAAAGCAGTGCATAAATGAAAATATCCTAAGGATTGAATTTACATCTTAGTACATTACTTCAAACATTCGAGAATCAGGGTGTTCTAAGAATTGAACCCTTCAACTACTTTGAATACCTGAAGATAAAATATACACAAGTTTTCAAACACAAAACAACTCCTAACACTACTAGCCATGTGTCCATATCTAAATTCATAAATGTTGTAAGATTCAAGTCCATGCTCCCTGAGACGGAGAAATCTCAACATTTACATAGATGGTTCCTCTTTAGTTCATGCTCCTACTTAAGCACTTTTTCAAAGACATTAACCATTGAGAAGTTTATAACTTCATCCTCGTTTCAGCAGGTACAAGCACATCCTTGGGGTGATATACATGTGCTTCAGTCCCTGAATGTTCAACTTTCCACATTGAACTCGACTCCCAAGTTTCCTTAGGAGGGAGTTAGGCATCCTAGCATTCAGTGACTAGGTTGGACTTTAAACCCATCCCTTTAGCAGACTTTATCACCAAGTCTCTAGCCAATCCCTTCGTCAAGTGATCAGCTAAATTTTGTTGAGACCTCACAAACTCTATAGAAATCACCCCATTCATGATGAGCTCACGAATCATGCTATGTCTAACACCTAAGTGTCTAGACTTACCATTGTACATCTGACTATATGCTTTAGCCAATGTAGATGCACTATCACAACGGATAGAAATGGGTGTCATAGGTTTGACCCACAATGGAATCTCAAGAAGCAAGTTTCTCAACCATTCAGCCTCTTTACCAGCAGTTACTAGAGCCATAAATTTAGATTCCATTGTTGAACCAGTAATGCAAGTTTGCTTCTTGGATGCCCAAGAAATTGCACCACCACCAAGAAGAGAAACCCAGCCACTTGTGGATGAATTATCCTCAGTATTGCTGATCCAACTTGCATCAGTATAACCTTCCAACACTAAAGGATATTCAGTATATGACAAACAATAATCCATTGGTCCTTTCAAATACTTTAGTTGTAAAACCTGTAGTTTTTAGGTTTTTACTATGACATCATTGTACACGTCACCTCATGATATCTATATATATTACCACCTTTTCATGAAATCTTTGAGAAATCATATGCATCATACATGCGCATACATCATTTAAATCATCAGAACATGGAAACATTTGATCATATGACATTACATTATGATTATAAGTATTTAATCATAAGGACACATGCACATTGGTATGACTACATTATATGAGCATACGAGGTTTTAAATAATCATTCTTTTGGGACTATTAAGTCACCTGAAATACTTGACTATATGCATACATCTATTTGATTTATAAAAAAATAAACCCGTGATCACAATTTAATAACGGTTACCAAAGAACTATTTTATGCTTCAAAATATATGATTATATATTTTCCACAGCTCATAAACAATACTACGATTCGACATAAACTACTTTTCATTATTAAACACTACAATTATCAACTTAAACTCATTTTCACAAGTGTCTTACATTTTAAATAAAGTAAACTATAACTTTATTTAATTATGGCTATACTTTCACCAAAAACCCTAAAATTTAACAAAATCAATTTTTACTTGAACCTACTCATACAATATTATACCTAGACTCCTAATAACCATGCCAAGTCATAAGACTCAAACCTAAAACTATCCTAGACACAATATTCTAACCGAATACACCTTAAACACACATTTTGCACTAACTTAAAATCCTTATAACCTTGCACTAGACAACTTGACATGTACCAATATCTACTCATTAAAACTTACACTATTCAAGTCACCTCATTGTCTCTTGACTTTGCAAAAATCGCCGGCTATATATTAAACCAAAGGCAAGTGTACATACTTTACCATTAATAGGAAGTACTAGGATATCTAAGTACATAGATATGCAATGTACTAAACCTAGGATACTAACACACATCTCTCTCTTAGACGTGTAGTATACCCGAGCCACATAAATCCTCCAACACTTAGATATTTAGCAAAGATAACCCACACATCTCACTTGACAAAACCTCACATTCGGATCTCCTACCTACCTAAACGAAATCACATTTACTCCACCTTACAAGCACCAAATCTTGGTCTTCATAGCATTTAGTACAGGTTCTTTCCAAATTCATGGCACTTAAGGCAAGCAAATACATCCTAGGTCAAGGCTAAGGATCTAGACGTGTAAAACTCGAGTAGAAACAAGGTGTTTAGCTAGTATTCTTCATCATTCATCATCTCTTCTACATACAAGTAAGTAAACCCTCCACATCTTCATTTCATTACTTCTCATTACATAACATGCATAAATACTAGAAAACGAGACTATGGTTACATGCACACGTAAAAACCACCATGACATAACCCAAAAACACTATGTAAGCCACGACTTATCATATTTTGTGGGTAAGCCTACTTGGAAACCCTAGAATTATGGTGAACTAGTGGAAAAGTGGTGCATACGAGCCCTAGAAACTAGAACTACTAATATAAACACGAAACCCAAGTAATATAAGCCCACTATTCTCGGCTTATTATTAAGCCGAAAAGAAATCACTTATTTGATAAGCCCATGTAGTTAGTATAATCATTTAGGAGTAGAGGAACTAAAATAAGCTACCCAAGATAAGCTATAAGCCAAAATCCGAGAGCCCCATAAGCCATAAGCCGAGAGCCCTATAAGCCATAAGCCAAGAAATAAATAAGCCCATAAGCCCAAGTAAATAGTGTGGATTAATTATTTGTGCTTAATAAAATTATTAGTAACACAAACAAGCCTAAAGCTTTAGCCTGTTAGGCCCAAGAATCCAAACCGTGACCTTAATGGGCCAGCTGAGCCCAATCTCATTTCTGGGAGACTTTTCGTGCCATTTTTGTAAAGTGGTGAAAGTACTAGTAAAAAACATAAGTTTATAAAACATATATACTATTTTTGTGACCTTTAAGAAGTAAAAGTACCAAACTCGCCAATTTTAAAAGTATAGGGCGCGTTTGTTTTTAAGCAGAGAACCAACAAAACCACAAGGACTACTTTTGTCACTTTGTAAACATTTATAAAACCCAAGAGTTACTTTTTGTGCCTCAAAAATATCATTTCGAGACATGGGGGACTAGAATTGTCATTTTAGAAACTTAAGGGGGGTGTTTTGGCATTTCACCAAAGTAAACCGAGCCCTAGGGACTCGGTTGTAAATATTTCGAGACTAGTAAAACCCTAGGGATCTTAATTTACACATTTTGAAAGTATTGTAAGCCCTAGGGGCGTGTTTTGGAAATAAATATAACGAACGAGGATTAACGATGTGATACACTTAACGAACGAAACCCTAAAGGTATTTTTGGAAGTTAATTATACTACAAGGACTTGTGTAATTTTGATTTAACTAAAATATTAATAAAATATTTTCTTAATAAATTAAATCAAGTATTTTGATTTGTAAATAAATTATTAAGATTTGTATACAAAACTTTATAAAAAACGAATCATATTAAATATATTTGGATCCTTAAGAAAATTTAGTGGGAAAATATTAATCTCTTACAATCAATTAATTAAATAAAATATATTTTTCACTTTTGTTGAACAATTTAAATATATTTTTAGAAACTAAATATATATATATTATATTATTAACAGCTCACTATAAGTTTAAACACTTAAACAATCGTAACGACTTATTAATTCGTGATCATGCATTTCATCAAACTAAATTTTATCTGTGCATTTTATTTGTGCATTTACTGAGTCATACATAATTACTTAGGTATTTTTACCACTTCGTGATCATATTGTGCCACTTTATTCAATGACATCATCACTATATCATTACTACTGAGGTGAGTTCATGGCCCCATCTTTACTGTATTTATACCTGGGAGAGAAAACATACTAAAACTTTATATATGCAAACATGCACAGACAACATCAACAAACAACAACTTATTGCCTATTGTTTGCCCCATTCCCGTGGACTGTAATAGTTAGTGTGTAGCGCGAAATGTTATGAATAGATCTACTCGGGTATTGACAACACCCGACCTACGTGACTTGCTATCACGAAACGCTTAGGCCAAGCAACAGGTTTATTTCATTATAGGACTGAGGGAAACAACATCGGGTTTGACCATAATGGCGCATGAGCATCATGTCTAGCTTCTATTACAGGGCAATAGGAACTTCTATAGTATTGGTTGTGATTGTCTTACTATGATCGTGGTGTTTGGCATATCAGTACATTTATTTATTAAATTAAACCTGTGAATTCACCAACCTCGTGTTGACCCCCACATTTTATTTTATATATTTTCTCAGGAAAATAAACAGGTTCATGCATTGGATTCCAGCATCATAAGAAGCATCATGTTACCATCGGGCTAGGATATTTTTTAAATTCATAATAAATGTTGTTTTCAGATGAGATACTAAATGTGTACAATTTAATTCATCTAATATGTTTTTAAATGACTATTATGATCATTGCTCTATATACTGTGTGCTATCGATCCACCAAAGTAACACCCCACGTACTATTCCGCTGCATTTGACCATTATGGGGGTGTTACAGAACGGTATCAGAGCGCATAGTTATAGATAACCAGATGAAAAATAATAATTTTAAAATATTAAAATTTTAAACTGGACTATAACTGGAATTTTAAATCAATTAAAAGGAAAATTGATTTTTGGGGAACCTTTATAGTTAGCCATATAGCATATAAAGCATGCATATTATGTGAACTAACTGTACGCTGATTTATAACCTCCGGGTTATTAAATCACCTAAGTATCTACACCTACTTTTAACAAGCAGTGTTAAAAGACATAAACCGCATCGCATATGCATTTTGAAAACTTTTTGAATTGTGTAAGCTAATACTTACTCAACTTTGAAATGCTATTATTTTCGTATATCATGACGACACCTACCATTGTGACTACTTTCGAGGAGCTCATGGTTCCTACCATCTCACCTCTATCGCCGACATCAGTACTTGCCGGACATGCATCCGACACTGAGTCCAGAGATCACCAGCCAGACGGAGTTATCATACTTTCGGATTCTCCTATCCCCTCACCACCTTCTATTTCTCCTACTTCACCTCTACCAGTTGTACCTGCATCTCCACCTAGGGAGGCAGATCAAGTTGTGCCTACTCTACCACCCTTACCACCACCTTCTACACTCCACTCTTATCCCACCAGTGCCTTGCCACCTCGCAAAAGGAGGCGTGACTCTACTCCTGACTCAACCTTCGAGGTAGGAGAGGGTTCGGGAGCTAGTCAGGCTAGTCTTGACGCTCTACAGGCACATGTTGACACTCTTGTAGCCCGACAGGCACATGATACTGCACTCATCCACGCCTTACTACCGGCGGACCAACAGGGACGCGCTGTGCTTCAGGAGAGATTTAACTCTCTCTACTAGACAGTAGCTCTGATATCGCTTACCCAGGGAACCATACAGTGGCTTCTCGATGAAGTTTCTTACCTCCGATATCGCTTAGCTTCACTAGAGAGTCATCAGTACGTGACCCAGGCTGCTGTACTCACCTAGGTGTAGACCTTCATGTTAATGTAATGATGCCTAAAAACGTTACTTGCATTTTTCGGTCTCGCTTTGTTTTGATTACGACAATATGTAATAACAAGCATTTATGAAAACAATGAAAAACGAATTCTTGAGTTCAAGTTTTTTTTCATTTCAACCATTATCACTTAAGGTATGAACAAACAAGTAGTTATACTAATTAAGTGATCAGGGATTTAATATTTTCTTAAAACTCACTTTTTATTAAGTGTGAAAAAGTTTTATTATTAAACTTTCTTTTTAAGAAAATGTTTTATTAAATTAATTATTTGAAAGTTTGAAATTTGAAAATGGCATATTCTATCTTGGTTTGGAATATCCTTTCAGGATATTTTAATCCTCAGATTCGATCCAACCCACTAAACGACAAAAGGGAGCGGACTCTACGCCGGCGGTTCCTTAGCGCCTACGGCAGTTCCTTATCGATAAGGAACCGCGAGCTGCAATAAAGAACCGCGGGCAGATATAGCCGTTGGACATTTGTCTTATAAATAGTGGACCATTCTCAGACTTTCAATCGACCTCTTTTGCACATAAACTTTCAGATTCTTACATACTTCTTAAATCACTCAAATCCTTGATCATTTGTTTGATTACTACTTGTTTAGAAGTGAATATTTCTCCTCCCATCTTTTCCTCTCAAAGTGCAAAGAGAAGAATACTATCATTGTTTAAGTGTTGTGTCTACCTCAAAGATCCATTGAAGATCCAAACTTATTTATTCATTGTTGTGTCATTGTTGTGAAGATCCAAGTAGTTGTGTCTATTTGGAAGTTATGTATGTATTAGGGTTAATACTTAGTCCTCAAAGTATATTGATGTAGATTGGTCCTAGCTAAGATTAGGGCTCGACTTTTAGCTTAGAGTCGGAAATTGGTTAAGCGACGTTGTGTATGGTTTCTCCACCTTAAGGAGCTTGTTGATTAGTGAACTCTCGAGTAAGGAGTACTCAAGGAGTGGAGTAGGAACGAGGAGTGAGCTTCGTTGCCGAACCACTATAAATCCTTGGTGTTTGGTTTGATCTTTCCTTCCCTTATCTCTTTACATTCTTTATTCTTTATACTTGTGATTATTAGTTTAGTTGCATTATACATTCATTATTCTTTATACTTGTGATTATTAGTTAGTTGCACTATACCTTGTTCATATTGTGTATAAGAAGGTTTCACATAAATACTCAAGCTTAAGTTTTGAAAAAGGATTTTTAAAACCAAACTTTACCAAGCAAATTTAAGAAACTATTCAACCCCCCCTCCCCCTTCTAGTTTCTACAATTGGTATCAGAGCGTGGTTGCTCAAGAATTTTTAAAATATATTGTATTTTAAAACTTGAATTGATCTATGGATTTCAACAAGTATCTAGAAGGACAATCCATGCAAAGACCACCTCTTTTTGAAACCGATAGTTTTATTTATTGGAAAAATAGGTTTGAGACTTATGTGAAATCAAAAGATTTAGATCTTTGGCATGTTATTACCAATGGTGACTTTTTGCCATTTCAATATAATATAGTTTCTAAAAGTAAGGAGATAGTTACTTTTGATAAAGCTAATGATGATACTAAAAGAAAACTTGCTAAAAATAATGAGGCTAAAATGGTGATTTATAATGATTTACCAAAGAAACAGTATGAAAGGATTTTTATGTGTGAAACCTAAAGACATTTGGAATACTCTTTTAGTAACCCACCAAGGTAATAGCCAAGTCAAAGAAAGTAAAATCGATCTTCTTGTTCAACAATATGAACAATTTGTCATCTTAGAAGATGAAACCATAGATAGTGCATTTGCTAGATTTAACACTATTATTACTAGTCTAAAAGCACTTGATGAAGGTTTTTCTAGCAAGAACAATGTTAGGAAGTTATTTAGGGCGTTGCATCCCAAATGGAGAGCTAAAGTCACGGCGATTGAAGAATCAAAGGATCTCACCAAACTATCACTCGATGAACTCATTGGTAACTTGAAGGTTCATGAGATGATAATTTTAAAGGACTCAGAAATGGTGAAAACTAAGAGTGAAAGAAAGTCTCTTGCACTCAAAGCCAAGAAGGCACAAAGTGATCATGAAAGTTCCTCGGATAGTGATGATGAGGAATATGCCTTGGCGGTTAGAGACTTTAAGAAGTTCTTCAAAAGACGAGGTCAATACGTGAGGCAACCAAACAACGACAAGAAACCCTTCTCCAAAACCAATTTGCCAAAGACGATAAAGGTGATAGGAAATGCTTTAGATGTGGTGATCCAAATCATTTCATTGGTGATTGTCCTAAGCCTTCACGTGACAAGAACCACACGGCGTTCGTTGGAGGTTCCTGGAGCGATAGCGGTGAAGATGTAGATGACAACCCCAAAGATGAGAAGTGTCTCATGGCTCACACTTCTAAAGAGGTACTTTCCGAAACCGAGTATTATAGCAATAATATTTCTTCTCAAGATGATAGTTAATTAGAAGGCCAATACAATAACTTGCATAAGCTTAGTCAAAATGTTATTGAAAAGAACGAAGTGCTAAAATCAACTAGAACTAAGCTTGAAAACGAGATTAGTGAGCTAAAAGAAAAATTAGCTAAGCTTGAGAAAAATAAATAAATAGACCTAGGATGCTTAAAATGTGAAAACCTTAGGCAAGAAAATGAAAACCTTAAGAGCACCTTCATTAGACTTGAAAAGTTCATGAGAGGTACTAATGCTCTTGATGATATGTTAAACAAACAAATTCATTCTAAGGAAAAACTTGGGTTAGGATATAACGCTAATGAAGCATCAACTAGTGAACCAAAACAAGTTAGGTTTTCAGAAAAACAGTTCCCTGTACCCGGTGCTCCAATATGGGGCGGTTCCTTATCGCTATGGAACCGCCGATGGAGCTATGGAACCGCGTCCAGAAGAAGAGTTTTGTGAAAATCCTGAACTTTCTGAAAAGTCAATTTTAGGTGAAGGACAAAAACATATTCTTATTAACAAGGTCAAAGTACCTATAATTCAAAAGCCTACTCTAGATAAATTCTACAAGCCCTTGAGTAAACCTGTAATGGGAACTAGAAACCTATCTAGACAAACATCTACTCCTCCAAGAGTACGAAATGAATCTAAACCTAGAAGTAGAACACCTACGCCAAAAAGAGATGATCAAGCTAAACCACGACCTAGGAGTAAAACCCCAACACCTAGGAGGAATAATAATAATAATAGATCAAGATCAAAGACACCTAAGAGAAACTATGGACAACAAAATGGCCATATGAATTGGAATAATTTTCAACAACAATACTTTTCCCCATGGGGAATGTCTCCTTCATTCATGCATCCCAACCAATGCAAGGGATGTTTGGAACTAACAATTTTGTACCCATGAGATATTGGGGACCAAATGTTTGATCTTGTGTGTTGTTACCTAGATATGCTTGGGAATCGATCTAGAGCCCGACGAGTGGATTAAGGATAGTGGTTGTTCTAAACACATGACGGGTAATCGAAGTTTGTTCTCACACTACAAAGCATATGATGGAGGTAACGTTACTTTCGCTAGTAATAGACGTGGTAATATTATTGGCAAAGGTACGGTCTCTCTTGACTCTATGACTATAGAAAACGTAGAGCACGTAGATAACTTAGGTTTTAACCTTCTAAGTATAGGTCAAATTTGTGACAACAAGTGTAAGGTCATATTTTTGGAATATGACAGTGAAATCGTAAAAGATGTTGGAAAAGGTGTTAGAAAGCATGGGCTTTATGTCATGAAGGTTAATAGGAAGTCAAAGGACAACTTATGTCTAGCGACTTTAGATGATAGTTCTACTCTTTGGCATAGGAGATTAGGTCACGCTAATATGTGTTTAATTCAATCTTTAGTCTCTATGGAGTTGGTAAGACATCTTCCCAAGATGAAGTTTGATAGCCACTTTTGTGATGCTTGCAAAATTGGGAAGCAAGTTCACTCAAGTCACAAAGCCAAGAATTTGGTTTCGACCTCTCGGTGCTTAGAGCTCTTACATATGGATCTCTTTGGACCTTCCGCCATACGGAGTTATGGAGGTAACCTTTATACCCTAGTTATAGTTGGCGACTACTCTAGATTCACTTGGACTAGATTTTTGGCGTCTAAGAATGAAGCTTTCGATCACTTCGAAACCTTTAGTCGAAGAATTCAAAATCAAATAGGATGTTCAATTGTCTCTATTAGAACGGATCATGGTAGGGAATTTGATAATGAAGTGCAATTTGGTGCCTTTTGTGAAGCTCATGGTATTACCCATAACTTCTCGGCTCCCCGCACTCCATAATCAAATGGGGTAGTTGAAAGGAAGAATAGGACCATCCAAGAGATGAGTAGGACGATGTTAAATGAGCAATCTTTGCCTCAAAAATTTTGGTGCAATGTCGTGGACACATCGACTTACATTCTCAACCGAATTCTTATTCGACCTTTTCTAGGAATGACCCCCTATGAGATTCTTAAAGGTAAGAAGCCCTCATTGGAATACTTTAGGGTGTTTAGAAGCAATTGCTTCATTCTTAACACCAAATATTACCTTACTAAGTTTGACCCAAAGTCTTACGAAAGTATCTTTTTAGGTTATTATCAAACTAGCAAAGCCTACGCAGTCCTCAATAGAACCTCGGGTGTAATTGAAGAATCACTTAACGTAACATTTGATGAAACCCCACCTTCATCTAAGACACCACCTTTGGTAGATGATGACTTAGATGAAATAGACATAGTTAATGCCAAAGATGTTAGAAACATAGGAGTTGAAGACCTTAGTGTTGAAAAGGGAGTAAACATTAAGGAGTCTAAGGATCATACTCTTGATAACGTCATAGGCGAATTAAATCAAAGGACCCTAAGATCTCAAGTCCAAAATCAAAGTAACTTCTTTTGTTTCGTCTCCTTGATTGAACCAAAGAATGTTAAAGAATCTTTGATGGATGAGAGTTGGGTCATCGCTATGCAAGAAGAAGTGAATCAATTCATTGCTAATGACGTTTGGGTACTTGTTCCTCCGCCTAGAAGTTCGACCATCATAGGAACTAAATGGGTATATAAGAATAAGTTAGATGAGAATGGTTTTGTGTCTCGTAACAAGGCTAGACTTGTAGCTTAAGATTATAATCAACAAGAAGGTATTGATTATGACGAGACATACGCACCCGTAGCTCGATTAGAATCCATTAGAATCCTCTTAGCTTACGCTTATGCTTTAGACTTTAAGCTTCAACAAATGGATGTAAAGAGTACATTTCTTAATGGTTTGATCAATGAGGAGGTATATCTGGCTCAACCTCCCGGCTTCATTGATTTTGAGAAACCGGATCATGTTTACAAGCTTAAGAAAGCTATTTATGGTCTCAAACAAGCACCCAAAGCTTGGTATGATAGACTTAAAGCGTTTCTTGTAAAACATGAGTATACCATGGGGATGGTAGACAATACACTCTTTACAAAGAAGAAAGGTTCTCACCTCATTATCGTACAAATATATGTTGATGACATTATATTTGGTTCAACTTGTCAATCATTGTGTGATGACTTTGCCAAAATCACGCATGACAAGTTTGAAATGATTATGATGGAAGAACTTAACTTCTTTTTAGGACTCCAAATTAAACAAATGGACGATGGTATTTTCTTTAATCAATCCAAGTATGTTAAAGAAATGCTAAAGAAATTTGGATTAGAAGACTCTAGACCAATGAAGACCCCTATGGCCTCGGATACTAAACTCACCGTAGATGATGATTGTGAGTCGGTAGACAACACTAAATATAGAGGTATGATTGGTAGTTTGTTGTACCTAACGCCAAGTCGACCGGATATCATGTTTAGTGTTTGCCTTTGTGCTCGCTTCCAAGAGGCTCCCAAAACCTCTCACCTTGAAGCGGTTAAGCGTATCTTCCAATACATTAAGGGCACTATACATTTAGGATTATGGTATCCTAAAAGGACCGGCGTAGAAACCATTGTCTACGCGGACTCGGATCATGCGGGAGACTATGTGGACCGGAAAAGCACTAGTGGAGTTTGTACCTTCATGGGTTGTTGTTTAACTTCTTGGTTCTCCAAGAAACAAACCGCTCTTGCTATATCCACCACGGAAGCCGAGTATGTGAGTGCCGGTAAAGCTTGTCAACAAGCTCTATGGATGAAGCAAGCGCTTGTTGATTACGGGATTTCTCTTGATGATGTTCCCATCATGTGCGACAACAAGGGTGCAATAGACCTTAGTAAGAATCCAGTGCAACATTCGCGAACTAAGCACATAGAGATTAGCCACCATTTTCTTAGGTATAATGTTCAAAAGGGGAACATTTCGATAGAGAAGGTACCCTCGGTAGGAAACTTAGCCGATATCTTCACTAAGCCACTTAATAGGGAACCTTTTAATTACTTGCGTCTAGGTCTAGGCTTAATGGAACATATTCCTTAATTGTGATTTCTTATTATCTTTTATCTTTTGAGTCTATCCTTTCTTTGAGTTCTTAAGTTTAATAAACTCTTTTTGGAAAACTTCTCTTCTTTTTCAAAATTCTCGAAGCTTTTTTGAAAATGGTCGAGAAATGTTTTTGCATTGTTAATTCAATCTAAAAACATTTTTCATAGCTTCTTGCTATTCATAATGAGCTTACATAATTCATATGTATGGGTCTCTCAAATATAGCAAGAACAAAAGAGAACTATGGAGGATCATTGTGTCATGACCTTGTGTCTAGTTCTACACACCTCCTACATTGATTTTATTAAAAAATCTATGTATTTTGGTCTAAACCTTGTTTGGTGAGCTCTTGTGTGTTTTGTTTGTCTATTTTTGCTTCTTAGCATATCGTCATGATTAGTTAGACTAGAGAAACAGGATTTGCTGAATTGGAAAATGCTCCCTCATCGCCAAACTCAACCCACTGTGGGTGGTTCTTTATTGACACCGCGGTTCCCCAGTGATAAGGAACCGCCGGCTGAGTTAAGGAACCGCGCCCAGTACCTTTCTTTTCGGGAATTCCTAAAACTCCAGATTTGTTCCAACACTTTTTGGAATCTTTGTTTCAACCCTTTGACCACCCCCAAATTATCTTGGACTTTCTCTATATAACCTTAAGCATTTTGCATTCTTTCTCAAAACAAAATGTCTTATTCCCCAAATGAAACTTATGATTCTCCTCCATTCTCTCCAATTGCTTTCAACCCCAATTCACCCAAGAACACTCAAAATCACATATCTTCTCCTTCTAAGAATGTTGATTGTGGAACTTCTTATCTTCCACCACTAGCCTTTAGTGTTCTACCTCCTTCACATGATAATGTCATGCATCATGAAACATATTTTCAATGTTGTCAATATCAACATCTTGCCATGGCTCACATCTACGAAGAGTTGAATTACATCAAGAGTCTCTTAGTTAAACCTCCTCTTTACTATAACTATGAGATCTCTACCAAGCCACCACCACCTCCTTCCACCACTACCTTGTCTTTTATCTAAGCATTGGTTGCTTATCTTCAAGACATCTAGTTCAAGCAAATCTTAGAGTTCTAGCTTAACTATGATTAGATTTATGTTTTTTATTTTGTCTTGTGGTTGTGTCTCATACATCCTTATATGATTTATTTCCTTGTATCTTTTATCATGTTCTCTTTTAATATGACTTATCTTGGATCTTTTGTTTCTTATTTTTTTTTGTGATCTTTGCTATATCTTGTTGGGTGTCTCTTCTCTTCTACTAACCCTTCTATGTAGCTTGTCGCCATATTTCGATTCCTTGGTGCCCCAAACAAGGGGGAGTAAGCACCAAGGGGGAGCATTTGCAAAGTCCGATTCTTTTCTTCTTCAAAGACTTTTGCAACCTTTTTGCTTCGACAAAGGGGGAGAAATGATAAACTCGTCTTCGAAAATCTTGTTTTATTAGATGATTGAGTTTATGTATTGTCGGAATAAAAAAGGGGGAGATTGTTAATGCAATGATGCCTAAAAACGTTACTTGCATTTTTCGGTCTCGCTTTGTTTTGATTACGACAATATGTAAAAACAAGCATTTACGAAAACAATGATAAACGAATTCTTGAGTTCAAGTTTTTTTTGCATTTCAACCATTATCACTTAAGGTATGAACAAACAAGTAATTATACTAATTTAGTGATCAAGGATTTAATCTTTTCTTAAAACTCACTTTTTATTAAGTGTGACAAAATTTTATTATTAAACTTTCTTTTTTTTTAAAAATGTTTTATTAAATTAATTATTTGAAAGTTTGAAATTTGAAAATGGCATATTCTATCTTAGTTTGAATATCCTTTGAGGATATTTTAATCCCCAAATTTGATCCAACCCACTAAAAGATAAAAGGGAGCGGACTCTACGTCGGCGGTTCCTTAGCGCCTACGGCGGTTCCTTATCGATAAGGAACCACGGGCTGTAAAGGGAAGTGAATCTTTCTCCTCCCATCTTTTCCTCTCAAAGTGTAAAGAGAAGAACACTATCATTGTTGAAGTGTTGTGTCTACCTCAAAGATCCGTTGAAGATCCAAACTTATTTATTCATTGTTGTGTCATTGTTGTGAAGATCCAAGTAGTTGTGTCTATTTGGAAGTTGTGTATGTATTAGGGTTAATACTTAGTCCTCAAAGTATATTGATGTAGATTGGTCCTAGCTAAGATTAGGGTTCGACTTTTAGCTTAGAGTCAGAAATTGGTTAAGCGACGTTGTGTACGGTTTCTCTACCTTATGGAGCTTGTTGATTAGTGAACTCTCGAGTAAGGAGTACTCGAGGAGTGGAGTAGAAACGAGGAGTGAGCTTCGTTGCCGAACCACTATTAATCCTTGGTGTTTGGTTTGATCTTTCATTCCCTTATCTCTTTACATTCTTTATTCTTTATACTTGTGATTATTAGTTTAGTTGTATTATACATTCATTATTCTTTATACTTGTGATTATTAGTTAGTTGCACTATACCTTGTTCATATTGTGTATAAGAAGGTTTCACATAAATACTCAAGCTTAAGTTTTTGAAAAAGGATTTTTAAAACCAAACTTTAACAAGCAAATTTAAGAAACTATTCAACCCCCCCTCCCTTCTAGTTTCTACACTTTAGGATCTTCATCGACCTGGTAGAGATTCGTCACCAGGGGGTCACTGCTGAGACAGATTTTCTTTGGAGTGTTGATACTGCACGCCAAATTCAGTTACTAGAGACTATGAGGCTTTCCCGCGAGACCAGGAGAGCTATGATCGACATGCAATATGCTTGTGCACCCATAGCACCAGCCGGACCAGCCGCACCTGCAGATAGTCACAATAGTATAGGATAGATATCTTCGTATATCATGCCAAGCATTGAGTTGCATCTCAGCTCGCATGATTTAGTACTTTTGTACTTGTATTTCTAATGTGAGATTTTTACTAGGTTGGAAAATTCGTTCTCGGTATCTTCTCAAATTGATTTCCGGTTCAAAGTGCGACTCAGTTGTTCTTGGTGAATCAAAAGAAAGGGTGTCGTTGTCTAAATCTAATTAAAAATAAAGACTTGAAAAGATAAAATAAAGACGGTAAAAGAAACAAAATGAAAGATTATAACTTGACGAAAAGTAAATGACGAGAAATTAAAAAGGAAATAGAGTAAATGACGCAAACTTAAACTTAAACTAAAAGGAAGGCAAGTAAAAATGCAAATAAGGAAAAAGGCGGGAAAAGTAAAGCTTAAAACTAAAAACTAGAAAACACTCATTCGGAATAAAACAGTTCATCCGGAATATGTCACTTATCCAGAATAAACTAGTTGATTCGGAATAAGGCTTTGATTCGGAATAAAAAGGGAAAAGAGATTGATTCGGAATAAGGAGTTTGATCCGGAATATTTGAATATTCCGAATAGAAAAGTTGATCCGGAATATATGAATATTCCGAATAGAAAAGTTGATCCGGAATATATGAATATTCCGAATAGAAAAGTACTTGATCCGGAATATATGATATTCCGAACGAAAGAACTTGATCCGGAATATTATTCCGAATGAAAGACTTTTATCCGGAATGTCAGATATTCCGAATAAACAACTTCTATCCGGAATATTATCAAAAGTGCTTGGTCCGGAATGAATGAAGGATTTCCTTCATTCGGAATCTGGGAAAACAGTAGGATGAACACGAAGAACAGAGGTTGAAGAAAAGGCACGAATTTAATCAAATATAACCAAAACAAACCAAAATATTAAACCAAAATAACCAATAAACATCAACTAACAATAATCAATCAAAACAAATCATCAAAAATGATAAATAAAGCCAAATCAATCAAAACCCACTTGATTGAAAACCATAACACTCAAGAACATGAACACAACATAAAATTAAACACAAATAAGAAAGGTAGATGAGAGATTAAACAAGAAAAGTAAAGATTCAATAAAACTTACTTTTGGAATTAAAAGGAATTAAAAGGTGCGATACAAGGAAAATTAAAGTGCAAGAAATTAAATTGTGCAAGGTATGAAAATGGTGGAAGAGGTGGGTTGTAAATCCACCCAACAACTACAAATGAAATGAAATGAAACTATTTATAGTGGATTAGGGAGGTGCTTAGTGGAAGCTTCCTCCCTCTTTCTTCTTTCTCTAATTATCCTTTAGTCCTTAATCTTCTTAATACTTCGACTTTTGACTTTGTCTCGGGATTAATAAACTCGTCTTGTAATTTCTTCAATAAATTAGACTTGAGTTCTTCGGCTTTGAGTAAACTTCCGTCTTTTGACTTTTTCTTCGATAAATCTTCAAAATTGGTCTTGGACTTCCGTTCTTTTTGCACTCTTGATTTCTTGACTTCGTCTTTTGTCTTTTTCTTCGATAAAAGCCCGTGAAAGCCGTGTTTTCTTCCCTTTTAACATTTTGATCCTAAAATTACAACAAAAACACAAACCACGCATAATTCTGACATTTACGACATAAAATACACTTTTTGGCTCGGTTATTATTGTAATTAAGTGGTAAAAAGATGGGTGTTTTCACACCTATCAATTTCATTTCAGTTGTATCTCTATTATTAGCACCTAACCGTAGTAGGTAGGTTATCTTTTGTTGTACTACAAACATATGTACCACTATTTCAGACAGGCTTGTTGTATCCCTGTCTTAGATTGGTTGTACTTGCATTATATTGTTATTCACCAGAAATGACATGTTATCGTCTACTTGTTTGCTTGTATTTATATTATTATGAACTCTTGACAGGTTATCCAATTTGTTGTGAATTCTATGCATACACATTTTCCATGCAGCTTAATATAACAATCTTATTGATCAACTAATAAATCTCATCCTTGTGTATTATAGAAAAATGGCACAAAGAGTCACTCGACAGACTCCCGACGCTGCTCCCACAGCGACCATTTCGGAAGCACAACTTAGAGTGCTTATCGGTCAAGGAATTGCTGATGCTCTAGCCGCCAGGGAAACACATCCCAGCGGGAACCAAGGCGACATCCAAAACTCCAATGTTAGAGATCGAGTTGCCAGAGGGTGTACTTACCCTGACTTCCTAAAATGTAAGCACAGTTACTTCAAGGGCAAGGAAGGGGTAGTGGAACTCATGCAATGGTTCGAGAGAACCGAGACTATGTTCCATATTAGTGACTGTACGAAAGAAAACAAGGTGAAATTTGCCACCCGTACTCTTTTGGAACATGCTCTCACATGGTGGAACTCACTAGTTGCTACCCTTGGGCATGATGAAGGCTATGGGATGACTTGGACTGCATTGAAAGAAAGACTTACCATGAAATACTGTCCTCGCGGTGAAATCAAGAAACCTAGAGATTGACTTGTGGAACCTCAAATGCACAAATCATGACATCACGGCCTACAATCAGAAATTTCAGGAATTGACTTTGATGTGTACCCGAATGTTCCCTGACGTGAAAGATAAGATAGAGAACTACGTTAGTGGACTTTCTGATTCTGTTCATGACAGTGTACTCGTATACCGACCCACTACGGTCGAGAGTGCCATTGAGTTTGCCACAGAGTTGATGGACAAACGGTGACGTGATCACTTGCTTAGGCAGTCAGAGTACAAGAGGAAAGTTGATGAGAACTATTGTAGTCATCACCATGACCCGCAACCAACAAGACAAAATTTGGGTCAGGTCTGTAGTGTTGTTTCCTCAGGACCACCTCCATATGTAGGTAACAAGCCAAAATGTTCCAAGTGTAATTTCCATCACTACCCTAATGTTGAATGCCGAAGGCCCGGACAGAGCAACAGACATGCTCCTGCCATCAGGAACAACTCCAGTACCAATTACAGGCCTAACAATGGCAACAATCAGAACTTCCACGGAAGTGGACAATAGGGAAACCGCCAGCACACTGGCAGTGGTAGTATGGTACGTAGGGAAGTTCGTTGCTATAGTTGCGGAGAGATCGGACGCATCAAACCCGAGTGCCTAAAGCAAGCAGTCAGGAACGAGAACAGAGGAGGAGCACCAGCCAGAGTTTATGTTATAGGAGATACCAAAACCAACCCCGACTCCAATGTAGTTACTGGTACATTTCTTCTGAACAATCGTTATGCAACTATTTTGTTTGATATGGGAGCCGATAGGAGTTTTATATCCATAGAGTTTAGTAGTTTACTAGGCATCACTCCTACACAGCTAGACGACTATTACAGAGTCGAATTAACAGACGGTAAGATCATCGAAACTAATACTATTCTAAGAGGTTGTACCTTAAACCTTCTGAATCATCCATTTGACATTCATTTGATACCCGTAAATCTGGGTAGTTTCGACGTCATTATTGGTAAGGACTGGTTAGCAAAACATCACGTAACCATTGTGTGTAACGAAAAGCTAGTCCGTATACCGTGGGGAGATAAAAATCTAATTGTTCGAGGAGAAGGAAATTCAGATAGAACTGACACCATGCTGAGTGTTATCTCATGCACCAAAGTCCAGAAGTATATACTAAAAGGATGTCCTATCTTTTTAAGACATATTTCAAAGACAAACAAAGAAGAGGAACCAAAGAAGAAACAAATCAAGGATGTGCCAATTGTCCGTGATAATCCTAAAGTTTTCCCAGACGACTTACCTGGTTTACCTCCGACTCGTCAAGTGGAATTTCAACTTGACTTGATACCAGGAGTTGCACCTGTAGCTAAAGCACCATACCGATTAGCACCGACCGAGATGAAATAACTCGCTAAACAACTTTAAGAACTATCAAACAAAGGTTTCATCAGACCCAATTCCTCACCCTTGGGAGCTCTAGTGCTTTTTGTCAAAAAGAAAGATGGTTATTTTCGAATGTGCATTGATTACAGGGAGCTGAATAAGTTAACTATAAAGAATCGTTATCCGCTACCACGAATCGACGACCTATTTGATCAACTAAAAGGATCAAGTGTGTATTCCAAGATTGACTTAATATCTGGATACCATCAGCTGAGAGTCAGAGAGGAGGACATACCAAAAAAACCTTCAGGACTAGTTACGGTCATTACAAATTTCATGTCATGCCATTTGGATTGACCAACGCACCAGCCATATTCCTGGAATTCATGAATCGAGTGTGCAGACCGTATCTGGATAAATTCGTCATCGTGTTCATCGACGACATACTCATCTATTCCAAGAATGAGCAAGAGCACGGAGAACATCTTGCTCAAGTACGGAAATTGCTTAAGGAAGAGAAGCTATACACCAAATTCTCCAAATGTGATTTTTGGATTCCTAAAGTACATTTTCTTGGTCATGTGATCGACAACAAAGGAATTCAGTTAGATCCCGCAAAAGTCGAATCCGTAAAGGATTGGGCAGCACCCACTTCGCCAAAGGAAATTCGCCAATTCTTAGGTCTTGCCGGTTACTACCGGAGATTTAAAGAAGGATTTTCTAAGATAGCTAAATCTATGACGAAGCTTACTCAGAAAGGAATGAAATTTGATTGGGGAGAAAAAGAAGAAGCCGCATTCCAAATCATAAAGCAGAAATTGTGCAGTGCACCTATTTTAGCCTTACCAGAAGGCAACGAAGATTTCGTTGTCTACTATGATGCCTCACACAAATGCTTAGGAGCTGTGTTAATGCAGAGACAGAATGTGATTGCTTATGCTTCAAGACAACTAAAGAAGCACGAGCAAAATTACTCTACTCATGATCTAGAGCTTGGATCCGTAGTTTTTGCCTTAAAAATCTAGAGGCATTACCTATATGGAACAAAGTGCACAGTGCATACCGACCACAAAAGTTTACAACACATTCTAGACCAGAAGGAGTTGAACATGAGACAACGTCGTTGGATATAATTGCTCAGTGACTACAATTGTGATATCAAATGCCACCCAGGTAAAGCCAACGTAGTTGCAGATGCACTAAGCCGCAAGGGAACTGATCCTCCCATGAGAGTTCGAGCCTTAGTTATGACCATTAGCTTGGATCTACCCAAGCAGATATTAGAGGCTCAAATCCAAGCACAGAAACCTGAAAACATTGGGAAGGAATACATAGGAGGAATGCTTAGGACTGATCTAAGCAAGGAGAAGTTAGAAGCCAGAGTAGACGGAACATTATGTTTACACAGAAGAAGTTGGTTACCATGTTACAGAGACTTGAGAAGCGTGATCATGCACGGGTCTCATAAGTCTAATTACTCCATACATCCCGGATCTGAAAAGATGTATCAAGACGTGAAGAAGTTGTATTGGTGGCCAAACATGAAGGCAGACATTGCCACATACGTGAAGAAATGTCTGACTTGTGCCAGAGTGAAGACAAAACATCAGAGACCATCGGGTTTGTTAGTCCAACCCGAGATACCGAAATGGAAATGGGACAACATCACCATGGACTTCATTACCAAACTTACCACTTCATCTCACAGTTACGATACAATTTGGGTAATCGTTGACTGACTCACACAATCAGCTCATTTCCTACCCATCAGAGAAAATGACTCTCTGAACAAGTTGGCCAAACTGTACCTAAAGGAAGTTGTGACTAGACACGGTATACCAGTCTCAATCATCTATGATCGAGATGGTAGATTTACGTCAAACTTTTGGAAAGCTTTTCAACGAGCTTTGGGAACAAACTTGGACATAAGTACTTCTTATCACCCACAGACTGACGGTCAGAGTGAAAAAACAATCCAAACATTGGAAGACATGCTGAGGGCATGTGTGATCGACTTTGGAAAAGGATGGGTCGAATACATACCATTAGTTGAATTCTCCTACAACAACAGCTACCATGCCAGCATCAATGCAGCACCATTTGAGGCCCTCTATGGCCGTAAGTGCAGATCACCCGTGTGCTGGGCAGAGGTGGGGGGATTTCAGCTTACTGGACCCGAACTGATCCAAGAGACTACTAAGAAGATCATTCTCATTAAACAAAGGATTCAAGCTGCACAAGACAGACAGAAGAGCAATGCATATCGCAAACGGAAACCTATGGAATTCATAGTAGGTGACCGTGTTATGCTTAAGGTATCACCTTGGAAGGGCGTTGTACGATTTGGAAAACGTGGAAAATTAAATCCACGTTACGTAGGACCCTTCAAGGTGATATCCAGAATCAGTGAAGTCGCTTATCGTTTAGAGTTACCCCAACAGTTAAGCCGGGTACACTCTACATTCCATGTCTCAAACCTAAAGAAGTGCTACGCGGATGAGTCGTTAGCCATGCCATTGGAGGGAGTCCACTTTGATGACAAACTCCAATTCATAGAAGAACCTGTAGAAGTCATGGAGAGAGTAGTCAAGAAACTAAATCGAATCCACATTCCGTTAGTTAAGATACGTTGGAACTTTAGGAAAGGTCCCGAGTTCACTTGGGAACGCGAAGACTTATTTAGAGCTAAGTACCAACACCTGTTCACCTGAGCAGTAACGTCATCTTAAGCTTTGAGGACAAAGCTAAAATAACAAGATAGTGATGTAAAACCTGTAGTTTTCAGGTTTTGACTATGACATCATTGTACACATCACCTTTTGATATCTATATATATTACCACCTTTGCATGAAATCTTTGAGCAATCATATGCATCATACATGAGCATACATCATTTAAATCATCAAAACATGGAAACATTTGATCATATGACATTACATTATGATTATGAGTATCTAATCATAAGGACACAGGCACATTGGTATGACTACATTATATGAGCATACAAGGTTTTAAATAATCATTCTTTTGGGACTATTAAGTCACTTGAAACACTTGACTATATGCATACATCAATTTGATTTTTAAAAATCTAAACCCGTGATCACAATTTAATAACGGTTACCAAAAACTATTTTATGCTTCAAAATATATGATTATATATTTTCCTCACCTCATAAACAATACTACGATTCGACATAAACTACTTTTCATTATTAAACACTACAATTATCAACTTAAACTCATTTTCACAAGTGTCTTACATTTTAAATAAAGTAAACTATACCTTTATTTAATTATGGCTATACTTTCACCAAAAACCCTAAAATTTAACAAAATCAATTTTTACTTGAACCTACTCATACAATATTTTACCTAAACTCCTAATAACCATGCCAAGTCACAAGACTCAAACCTAAAACTATCCTAGACATAACATTCTAGCCGAATACACCTTAAACACACAATTTGCACTAACTTAAAATCCTTATAACCTTGCACTAGACAACTTGCCATGTACCAATATCTACTCATTAAAACTTACACTATTCAAATCACCTCATTGTCTCTTGACTTTATAAAAACCGTCGGCTATATATTAAACCAAAGGAAAGTGTACATACTTTGCCATTAATGGGAAGTACTAGGATATCTAAGTACATAGATATGCAATGTATTAAACCTAGGATAACTAACACACATCTCTCTCCTGGGCGTGTAGTATACCCGAGCCACATAAATCCTCCAACACTTAGATATTTAGAAAAGATAACCCATACATCTCACTTGACAAAACCTCACATTCGGATCTCCTACCTCCCTAAACGAAATCACATTTACTCCACCTTACAAGCACCAAATCTTGGTCTTCATAGCATTTAGTGCAAGTTCTTTCCAAATTCGTGGCACTCAAGGCAAGCAAATACATCCTAGGTCAAGGCTAAGGATCTAGACGTGTAGAACTCGAGTAGAAACAAGGTGTTTAGCTAGTTTTCTTCATCATTCATCATCTCATCTACATACAAGTAAGTAAACCCTCCACATCTCCATTTCATTACTTCTAATTACATACCATGCATAAGTAATACTAGAAAACGAGATTATGGTTACATGTACACAAAAAACCACCATGACATAACCCACAAACACTATGTAAGCCACGACTTATCATATTTCGTGGGTAAGCCTACTTGGAAACCCTAGAATTATGGTGAACTAGTGGAAAAGTGGTGCATACGAGCCCTAGAAACGAGAACTAGTAATATAAACGCGAAACCCAAGTAATATAAGCCCATTATTCTCGGCTTATTATTAAGCCGAATAGAAATCACTTATTTGATAATCCCATGTAGTTATTATAATCATTTAGGAGTAGAGGAACTAAAATAATCTACCCAAGATAAGCTATAAGCTATAAGCCGAGAGCCCCATAAGCCATAAGCCGAGAGCCTTATAAGCCATAAGCCAAAAAATAAATAAGCCCATAAGCCCAAATAACAAGTGTGTATTAATTATTTATGCTTAATAAAATTATTAGTAACTCAAACAAGCCCAAAGCTTTAGCCCTTTAGGCCCAAGAATCCAAATCGTGACCTTAATGGGCCAACCGAGCCCAATCTCATTTTTGGGAGACTTTTCGTGCCATTTTTGTAAAGTGGTGAAAGTACTAGTAAAAAACATAAGTTTATAAAATATATATACTATTTTCGTGACCTTTAAGAAGTAAAAGGACCAAACTCGCCAATTTTAAAAGTATAGGGTGCGTTTGTTTTTAAACTGAGAACCAACAAAACCATAAGGACTACTTTTGTCACTTTGTAAACATTTATAAAACCCTAGAGTTACTTTTTGTTCCTCAAGTAAATCATTTCGAGATATGGGGGACTAGAATTGTCATTTTAGAATCTTAAAACAAGTCCTAGCCCCTTATTAATTGTTTTCGAGACTTAAGGGGGGGGGGGGGGATGTTTTATCATTTCACCAAAGTAAACCGAGCCCTAGGGACTCGGTTGTAAATATTTCGAGACTAGTGAAACCCTAGGGACCTTAATTGCCACATTTTGAAAGTATTGTAAGCCCTAGGGGCGTGTTTTGGAAATAAATATAACGAACGAGGACTAATGATGTGATGCACTTAACGAACAAAACCCTAAAGGTATTTTTGGAAGTTAATTATACTACAAGGACTTGCGTGTAATTTTGATTTAATTAAAATATTAATAAAATATTTTCTTAATAAATTAAATCAAGTATTTTGATTAGTAAATAAATTATTAAGATTTATTTACGAAACTTTATAAACAAACGAATCATATTAAATATATTTGGATCCTTAAGAAAATTTAATGGGAAAATATTAATCTCTTACAATTAATTAATTAAATAAAATATATTTTTTTACTTTTTTTGAACAATTTAAATATCTTTTTAGAAACTAAAAATATATATTATATTATTAACAGCTCACTATAAGTTTAAACACTTAAACAATCGTAGACTTATTAATTCGTGATCATGCATTTCATCAAACTACATTTTATCTGTGCATTTTATTTGTGTATTTACTGAGTCATACATAATTTACTTAGGTATTTCTACCACTTCGTGATCATATTGTGCCAGTTTATTCAATGACATCATCACTACATCATTACTACTGAGGTGAGTTCATGGTCCCATCTTTACTATATTTATAACTGGGGGAGAAAACATACTAAAACTTTATATATGCAAACATGCACAGACAACATCAACAAATAACAACTTATTGCCTATTGTTTGCCCCATTACCCTGGACTGTAATAGTTAGTAGTGTAGCGCGAAATGTTATGAATAGATCTATTTGGGTATTGACAACACCCGTCCTGCGTGACTTGCTATCACGAAACGCTTAGGCCAAGCAATAGGTTTATTTCATTGTCGGACAGAGGGAAACAACATCGGGTTTGACCATAATGGTGCCTGAGCATCATGTCTAGCTTCTATTACAGGGCAATAGGAACTTCTATAGTATTGGTTGTGATTGTCCTACTATGATCGTAGTGTTTGGCATATCAGTACATTTACTTATTAAATTAAACCTGTGAATTCACCAACCTCGCGTTGACCCCCACATTTTATTTATATGTTTTCTCAGGAAAATAAACAGGTTCATGCATTGGATTCTAGCATCACAAGAAGCATCATGTTACCGTCGGACTGGGATATTCTTCAAAGTCATAATAAATGTTTTTTTCAGACGAGATACTAAATGTGTACAATTTAATTCATGTAATATTTTTTTAAATGACTATTATGATCATTGCTCTATATAATGTGTGTTATCGATCTACCAAAGTAACACCCCATGTACTATTCCGCTGCATTTAACCATTATGGGGGTGTTACATTAGTACCCTCTGAATTGCTTGCCAATGTTGAGTACTAGGATTACTAGTGTACCTACTCAGATTACCCACAACAAATGCAATGTCAGGCCTAGTACTAGTCATGACATACATCAAGCAACCAATCACCCTAGAATACTCAAGCTGGGAGACAGCATGGCCATTGTTAGGCATCAGTTTCTCACTAGTATCCATAGGTGTACTCACTGGAGTGCAATCAAAGTGATCAAATTTCTTCATGACCTTCTCAATATAATGAGACTAAGAAATTACAATACATCACTTTTATGTTTAATCCTTATGCCAAGGATAACATCAGCCTCCCCCATGTCTTTCATGGAGAACCTTGATGACAAAAAATTCTTTGTTTGGTTAACCTTAGCTTGGTCAGTACCAAAGATTAACATGTCATCAACATATAGGCAAATGATGACTCCTTTACCAGATTCATCAAATTTGCTATATACACATTTGTCAGCTTGATTAAGTAAATAACCATTAGACAAAACTACTTCATCAAATTTTTGATGCCATTTCTTAGGTGCCTGCTTCGGTTCATACAAGGACTTAATCAGTTTACACACCTTACCTTCATGACTAGGCATGATAAAACCTTGGGGTTGGTTCATATAAACCTCCTCATCCAAATCACCATTCAAGAATGCTGTCTTCACATCTATTTGATGAATAATATGATTGTGAATACTTGCTAGAGCAATCAACATTCTTGTGGTACTGATACGTGCTACTGGAGCATAAGTATCAAAATAGTCTATTCCTGACTTTTGTTTAAAGCCTTGAATGACTAGTCTTGCCTTAAACTTGTCAATAGTTCCATCTACTTTCATTTTCTTTTTAAAAATCCATTTACAACCTAATCGATTGCAACTTGGAGGTAGATCAACCAACACCCAAGTATTATTGCCCATGATGGAATCCATCTCATCATTTATTGCTTCTTTCCAAAAAGCAACATCTTGGGACTTCATTGCTTCATCAAATGTTTTGGGATCATCCTAAACATTAAAGCAATAGGAGTGTTGATCATTGACCTCATCCCTTGTTCCTTCAACCAAGTATAGTTGAAACTCAGGCCCAAAATTCCTTGGAGTCCTATGCCTTATGCTTTTTCTAAGCTTAGGTTGTTAAACCACAACCTCATCAGTGACCCTTTTAGGCTCTACTGAAGCACCAATGTCCTCAGCTCCAGTAGGAGTCCTAAGGCTTGGTCTAGGGACTGATGAGAACCTAGTCTCATCAAAGTTAGCATCCTTTGATTCAATGATTGAGTTTATAGAAACTGAATCATTAGGTTCAATAACATAGAACCTATAAGCCTTGGAATGCTCAGCATATCCAACAAAGGTGCATTCAGCGCCTCTTTTACCCAAAGTTTTCACCTTTGGATTAGGGATTCTTACAACATCCCTACAACGCCAAACCTTGAGATAGTTCAAGTTTGGTTTCCTTTTAGTCCAGAGTTCATAAGGGGCAATCCTGTTCCTTTTGTTGGAAACTCTATTTAATAAATAGCAAGCTATTAACATAGCTTCACCCCAAAACCCTTAACTCAGTCCAGAAAGGACAACATAGAGTTAACCATCTCCTTAAGTACTCTATTTTTCCTTTCAGATATACTTGCTGTGGGGTATAAGGGGTAGTCGTTTAATGGATTATTCCAACAGACTGAAAATACTGAGTATCCATGTACTCACCTCCCCAATCAGTCCTAAATCTTTTGATTTTGACTCTTTGTTGTAATACAACTTCAATCTTAAGTTATCTAATGCTTCATCCTTAGTATGCAACAAATAAACATAACAAAACCTTGAAGCTCATTAATGAATGTTACCAAATATTTCTTATTCCCTAATTAGGGAGTAACATGCAAATCACATAGGTCACTATGGATTAGCTCCAAGACTTTAGTTTCACGTTCTACATCTTGAAATGGTTTGTTAGTAATTTTATTCAGCATGCAAGTCTGACACTTTTCAGTATCCATGTCAAGACCAGGGATTAACCCATCCTTAGACATATCTTGCATCCTTTTATAGTGGACATGGCCTAGCCTAGCATGCCATAGTGATGAATCATTCAGTTTAGTGGTAGTCATCAGGACAGAATCAACATTCACATTAGAATCAATATTAAGCCTGAACATTTGATTACACAAATAGCCAAAACCAATAAACACACCATGTTTAGATAAAACAAATTTATTAGATTCAATCACTTGTTTATAACCACAATTATTCAAAACACTACTAGGAACCAAGTTCTTCCTAATATTAGGAACATGCAAAACATTAAACAAAGAAACAATCTTTCCAGAACTAAACTTAAGATCTACATAACCACGTCCATGCACTAGGGCTGTTGAATCATTTCCCGTGTGAAGAATAGATCCATCATTCAGTGAATCATAAGTCTTGAACTGGCATCTATCTTTACACACATGTATTGTTGCTCCAGACTCAACCCACCACGCCACATCATCATCCTACACAAAATAAGCTTCAGATTCATATGTTACATAACAAATCTGAAGAGATTCATTAAACATGTTTTGACCTTTTAGTGTGTTGTTTGAACCAATCACTGAACCATTTGTGCCTGATCCACTAGCTTTGCTACTAGTACCAACACCTTTAGAATCCCTTTTCAAGCGTCCAAGTTTCCCACACTTCCAATAAGTCACTGATGATGACTTCTTGTTAAGATTAGTTTTGGTGTTATTTTGATGTTTACGTTTGCCCTTGTTGTCATTGTACCTAGAGGAGTTGTTATGCTCCACCATATTGACAACTGATGAACCAGCAACATTGTTGCTCTTTGGCTTATTACTTTTATGCACCGTGGGGGATTCCTCAATGCGCAAATGACTGCCCAACTCAACAATAGTTAATTCCTCCTTCTTATGTTTCAAGGTATGCTTGAAATCTTTTCAAGAAGGAGGTAATTTATCAATGACACAAGAGACCTGAATGTTCTCATCCATGTTCATTTTATGTTGTCCAAATCTACCAAGTATTCCAAGAAGTTCATTGTATTGTTCCATGACTGGTCTTGAATCAGTCATTTTGTAATTTGTGAAATCACTACCAGGAACTTCTTACTTGATGCATCCTCAGCCATATATTTGGCTTCCAAGGAATCCCATAGTTCTTTACCACATTCAAAGTTTTGATAAATATCAAATAAGGAATCAGACATACCATTGAGAATAATACCACGACACACATATTCGTCATTCTCCCATTTGCTCCTTTTCCTCAGGTCCTCCAACGTAGCATCATCATCACCATCAGAAATAGGAGTAGTCAGCACATACACCACACTCATTGTAGAAAGAAGTAAGAGCATCTTCTTTTGCCATCTCCTGAAATCCACCCCTTCAAACTTACCCAACTTGGAAAAGTTAGCCACCATATACTTCATTGCAGCCGCCATTGATTATCACAAAATAGTTTACTTTGATTGTTGGTGTATATTCTTCCCAACCAGGGTATAGATAATCAAACCTAGCTACGTACCAAACAATGGTTACCGGATATCACTTGGAATCGTGTGATCACT
Source organism: Glebionis coronaria (assembly GCA_025667525.1). Classification (NCBI taxonomy): domain Eukaryota; kingdom Viridiplantae; phylum Streptophyta; class Magnoliopsida; order Asterales; family Asteraceae; genus Glebionis; species Glebionis coronaria. The sequence continues at coordinate 181,589,604 of CM046874.1, forward strand.
TTCCAAAGTAAACTATTCGACCCTATTGCCTGGGTAACAAGAATACTTACTTGGGATAAGACCAAATGTATGTTATAGAATTAGGCACAAATCTATAACCCTTTGTTGTAAAGTGTTTCTTGTTATCTGTGTGTTTTTCATGCAGTAGTTGTCTGCAGTCAACTACTTTAATGACCAAGTTTAATGGGTCATGTAACCACTATTTCCTGATATTATGGAGACTATTAAGAGAATTAATTGGCCGTTAATCTCTCTTAATACCATTGACCAGTTATGAGTTTACACCTATAAAAGGGTAATCACTACTGCATGAAAAACACACAGATAACAAGTAACACTTTACAACAAAGGTACTTGGTTTACACTAGCGGTACTAGCATATACCGCTAGTTGTCTGCATATAACTAGCATAACCGTTTGGCATATCACTAGCAATACTTGCATATAACTAGCAGTATTTGCAGACAACTAGCGGTATATGCTAGTACCGCTAGTGTAAACCAAGTACCATTAGTATAAACTAAGTACCACTGAAACATACTTAACCACTATATGAGACAGGTTGTTCAGGGACCAATGGGTGTATACTCCATACCTCCAAACCCATTACCAGGTGTAAACATAACCCACAATTGAACTATATTTCCAACACATAGCGCATCCTTGTCTATATGCCATCTCCACAACCATTTAGAAAGAAGATCGAGATTAAAAGCTTTAAGAGATCCTATCCCAAGACCTCCTTATTTCATAGAAGCAACAACTTTACTCCACGCGACCCGTGAAACTTTCTTTTCTTCAACCCCACTATGCCAAAAAAAACTTCCTACGAATATGCTCAAGTAGATTTATAACTGAATTGAAGCCTTGAAAATAGAAAAATAATAGGTCGGTAGGTTATTCATGACCGTTTTGATTAGGGTCAAACGACCTCCAAAAGAGAGAGATTTCGCCTTTCATGTCGCCAATTTTAGATGAAGTTTGTTGACTATAAGATCCCAGCTTTTTATATTCCTCATACTTGAACCAACTAATAATCCTAAAATATATGAAAGAAAGAGTTGCAATTTTACATTTAATTGACCTTGCAACTCTTTTAACCTCGTCATTTTTCACCCCCACACCCAAAAGATGACTTTTCTTAAGATTAACTTTAAGTCCCGACGATACTTGAAATCATTGTAAAACTTTGATCAAGTTAGATATATTTAGCTTGAACCATTCACCTACTAGTATGGCATCTCTTCTTATTGAAGGTGAGAGATCTCCATTTTATTCTTTCCAACTTCAACGCCTTTAAAGACTCCTTTTTCTCATGCTTCTATCATTGCAATGTGTAATGCTTCCATTACAATGATAAACAAAAAGGGGTACAAGGGATCGCCTTGCCTCAATCCTTTGTGGAGCTCAAATTCCTTAGTGGGGCTGCTATTTATAAGAACAGAAGAATATCCTGTGCGGAGGCACCAAAAATCCAATCTATCCATTTAACACCAAAACCTATTTGACCCATAATATCATGGATAAAATTCAGTTTATTGAGTCAAAAGCTTTTTCGATATCCACTTTGAAGATCATGAGTTCTGGATTCACTTTCTTACACCAAGAAATTACTTCATTTATGATTAAAGGACCATCTGTGATTTGTCGATCTTTTAAAAATGCAGCCTGGACATTGTTGATAATAGAACTCATGACTGATTCGAGTGTGTTAGCAAGTATCTTTGACAACACTTTATAGTAGCAAGCTACAAGGCTAATGGGACAGAAATCTTGTGGAAGGAGCGGGTTAGAGATTTTTGGAATTAAAGAGCTAAAAGATGAATTACATCCCCTTGCAGTTGATTTTTCGGACTCAAAAAATTTGATCGATTTTATAAAATCGATACTGATCAAATTCCAAAAATGCTTAATAAACTTGAAAGTGAATTCGTTAGGACCACACGCCTTGTCTTCTCCACAGCTCTAGACGACATTCTTAATTTCATCATATTCAAACGGTCTTTCAAGAAAACCATTTTGAAGCTACGAGATCGTCTTGAACTTGTTGCTATAAAAACAAGGTCTACGAGGGGTATTCTCCGTAAATCCGATATTCTTATATGACAAGCTATTGAAGCTGTGAAGTTGTTCAAATTGAAGAAAATGCTAGAGGAGATTGGACGTTATCGAGATGGAATATATCTTGCTGGTCGGTTCCACTGAAAAGTTTATGTGTTTCGAATAGGTAAATTTTAATACATGTTAATTATACATAACCACAATATGAATGCAGGAATGATGGAGTCTGGAAATACAACAATTTGGCCAAATCTTATCTCAAGTTCTTGGTTATTTTTTCTATGACAAGTTTGTGGCATGGTTTCTGTTCCATATGTAACTTTTGGGGGGTGTTTGTAATCACTTATTATTAGATCATTTACTCAACCTGTGGCATAAATTTCGAATAAAAAGTTTCAATAAACAACCCCATACACTCAAATTGCACGGTGAGAGCTTCTTTCGAGAAAATGAGGTTAGTTATATTTACTAACACAACGCAATACTTGTCTGAATAAAAAGTTTCAATAAACAACCCCATACAATCAAATTACACGGTGAGAGCTTCTTTCGAGAAAATGAGGTTAGTTATATTTACTAACACAACACAATACTTATCTGAATATGGCATTTGCAATTAAGTTATTTTTTTGGTCCATGTATTCTACATTATTAAGAGTAAGGTTTTGCAGAGGCTGACATCAATGTAATGACTTGTGATACACCCGGGGGTTTTTTTTTATCTAAGATTCCAATCATAAAAAAAAAAGTTACTGTTCATCGCGGCTATTGTTCACCGGAAGACTGTTCATTCAGACTAATACTGTTCGTAAGACGGACTGTTCATCGTCGGGTACTGTTCATCAGTGACAATGTTCATCCGGTTACTATTCAAGGGTACTGTTCATCGCGTCAAATTTTTTTTTCTCGATTTATTTTTATGGCATTGGGCACTAGGGATCGAGATGCATTATTTAAGCTTTGCATAAAGATACGGTTGTCGGATATGAAAAGGACTTTGTGATACTTTCAAATCGAGTAACGGGAATTTCTGAATATTTACTTATATATTTGTATGTATGTGGACTTAAACCGCTTTTACAATGTGCACTGTCAAGATCGGCGCCTACAAATTTAGGAGAAGCATTTTTCTTAGCCCGTATAATGGAGTCTCGTTTTGAGGCAATTGAAGGGAAAAAGCTTAGCATTGGAGAAAAATTAGATGTCGTTCTATCTTGGCCAAATAAAGAAGCTCCACCCGTGGTTCAGGGGTCATTAGATGTTGATGAAGATGTTAATGTTGTTGAGGTTAGTGGCGCGAAAGACGGTGTTTTTGATATTAGCGAGGGTAATGTGAGAAGCATGGAAGTTCTTAACGAGTTTGACGAGTTTTCAGAAAATATAGGGAGCGTTGATGAATTTCTTGTGGATGGCGGTGAAATGTGTGAGGTTGACGGGGATGAGTGGAATAAAGTGATATCGGTACTTAAGGATGCTGGTGATGATTTGAAAGCTTCAGGTCCGGAGATACGAGCGGAGGGAATAGTGGACAACGAAAATAATTATGCACTCACTTCTTGGGTTGAACATGAAAAATCGGTAACTCTCCAACTATGGAAAAGAATTGGTATCGGTGATGTTCACGAGCTCATGAATATTTGGCGCATCCATTATGTTCAACCGAATGTGTGGGAATGGATTTCAGACTCTTAATTGGCATATTCTTCTTCGTGTCACCTTGAGGGCAAGGTGGATTTTGAAGGACTGGGGAGTATTAGTGATTGAACGGCGGAAGGTGAAAAAATGGTGTTGTGTTATGTCCAAGTTAGCGGAAGGAGGAAGAGGAAAAAGGGCGTTGCTTGTAGTCACGGAAGGCAAGGTAACCGCGGTAGTGAAAGGTGAGGTTGTGGTATGATTAGGATATGGGATCCCGGAATCAAGTGTGCAAGACATCACCTTGAGGGCAAGGTGGATTTGAAAGAGTGGGGAATGATACACCCGGGGTTGTGTGGGTAGGGCCGAATGGGCCATTACTATTTATCTTAGGGTTAGGATTTTATTATTATGGTTTATAAATACTATGTCATTGTTATCATTGTAATCAGTCAATCAAATTAATCAATAAACATTCTCAGTTTCTATTCTCTAGTTCTTAACGAGCCCGCACATGCTATAGTGGTGCTACTATCCCGATATATTCGATTTTATAAAACTTTAACAAAAAACACGAATCAAGAATGATTCAACCAACCTCCCCTTTTATTTTTTATTAAACTGCTTTAGGCTATCACTTCAAATGTGATACCTAGCTTTTTGATCGTACTTACAAACAGAAAGAATGAAAGAACAACAGTGTATTAATGATCTTACAAGCAAGATCAATATACACTAACAATCTAAACAAACTAGTAGCCAAACTCAAGATCGTAACAATGGCGATCTTAACAATGTGAGAGAGAGATAACAAACAGAATGAATAACAAAAAAGAAGAAAGCGATGACTATATAGTGTGTTGACTAGGGCTGACGAGTATTTCCTCAACTTGTCAGTTCTAGTCCTCCACCTTCCATCAAGCTGCAAAATGCAAACCAAAATTTACAAAGCAAAAAATATAAAAGGAAATAATGACCTTTCTTACCCTTGCACTATCAACCAATTGTCAACTTATATTTTAATACCCCCTCTTAAGTTGACTTATGGTAGAGATCAACAAGCTTCAACATTTCACAAAAAGAATTGTGATCTTTAATAGATAACCCTTTGGTAAACAAGTCTGCAACATTATCTTCAAATTTGATCTTAATAGTTTTGATCAAACCTGCAGACACTTTTTCTCTTAGGAAATATAAATCAATTTCAAAGTGTTTTGTTCTCTCATGAAATACAGGATTAGCTGCAACTTGAATTGCAGAACTACTATCACAACTGACTGGCACAGGCAAGGTAATATTCACCTTAAGATCTTTCATAATCTTAAGTATCCACATGATTTCACAAGTAACACTGTTCATAGCTCTATATTCAGCTTCAGCTGAAGATTTAGCTATAACAGATTGTTTCTTACTTTTCCAAGACACAAGATTATCTCCCAGATATACAATATATCCAGTAACAGACTTTATAGTGATCTTACACTTAGCCCAATCTGAATCAACAAAAGCATTAAGATTCAGATTGCTATATTTTTCAAAAGATATACCAATTCCAAGAGAATTTTTAAGGTATCTAAGCACATGGAAAGCCAGTTTAAGATGAGATTTATAAGGAGCATGCATAAACTAACTTAAACAGTGAACAACATAAGCAATATCTGGTCTAGTCAAAGTTAGATATATCAATTTGCCAACAATCTTTTGATAACATGTTTTATTATCAAGAATAGTATCAACCTCATTTTCAACAAGATTCTTCTTTTTCTTAGAAGGATCTAGTATAGGAGCTTTAGCTGGCTTGTAGGCCAACATCCCATACTCAGATAGTAATTCAAGACAATATTTTCTTTGATTAAGACATAACCCTGAGTCTGTATCAAGTACTTCAATGCCCAAAAAATATTTGAGTTTCCCACGATCTTTTATTTTAAATTTAGAACTCAAATATTCTTTAAAGTCATTAATAATACTTTCATTGTTCCCTGTTATAATAATATCATCAACATAAACTAACAGGGCAACAAAAGACTCATTCTGAGTCTTAGTAAACAAAGAAATATCACTTTTACTTTGACAAAAACCATTTTCAGTTAAAACACTTGTCAATTTTTCATTCTATTTTCTAGGTGCCTGTTTTAACCCATACAAAGACTTAGTTAGCTTGCACACCTTGTTAGAGTTAGAACCATATCCTTAAGGAAGATTCATATAAATGTCTTCATCTAAATCTCCATACAGAAAGGCATTATTAACATCTAACTGATAAACAAGCCAATTATTGTGCACAGCAACAGAAAGAAGACACCTAACAATCATAATTTTCACAACTGGAGAAAATGTTTCTTCATAGTCTATACCTTCTTTTTGACTAAATCCTTTAGCAACAACCCTAGCTTTAAATCTCTCAACATCACCACTAGACTTGTATTTCACTTTCCACTACCATTTACAAGCAACTGGTTTCCTACCAAGAGGTAAGTCAACTATAACCCAAGTGTTATCTCTATTAAGAGCTTCCATTTCTTCATTCATTGACTCAACCCATCTAGGGTCTTTGGCAGCCTCATCACAGGATTTAGGCTCATGAATTTTATTTAGATCATTAGAAAACAAAAGTTATGCATATACAAACTAGTATAGCTCATCATAGTATTAATATCATACTTAACTATTTTATCAAGCACATAGTTATCAAACTTAGCAGGAACTTTGTGTTGTCTAGTTGACCTCCTTAGCTCAGATATCTCTGGATTATTTTGAAATAATTGATTAAACTCTATAAACTCTTCACCCTTAGATTCATAATCATCATCATTTAGGGCAACATTTTTGTCTATAGGACTAGCCTCACTACTGCCTAGACCACTCTGGTTTCCAACACTAAGATCTTTATTATCCATAGTGTCTGACCCCTGAGAGTGACTGGTAACAATGGTAGAAGTGTCAGTAGACACTTTATCAGCTAAGTCGGACCTCTTAGAAAAGATACCTCTATTCTCTAAGCTTACATCTCTCACTTCATCATAGGGATCATCAGACATGTCTACTACCAGGTCAAAGATGTTTAAACTATTTGTACCTTGTTCTTCAAAAATTAAATCACCTTTGCAAATATTATTTTTGAAAGGAAAAACAGTTTCATAAAATTTGACATCCCTAGAAAATAACACAGTTTTGGACTCAAGACTAAAAAGTTTATACCCTTTTTAGTAAAAGAATAACCAATAAAAACACATTTTTCAGACCTAGTAGCAAACTTATCCATATTATTAAGCATAGTAATAAAGCATAAACAACCAAAAGATTTCAAATGAGAGATATTAGGTTTAATTTTATATATCATTTCATAAGGACTTTTCCCAGAGAGAACAGAGCTAGGAATCCTGTTAATAAGATAGACAGCAGTAAGAACACATTCAGGCCACATATTCAAAGGTAATCCCCCTGAAACATAAGGGCTCTAGCAACATTAAGTAAGTGCCTATGTTTCCTTTCTGCTATACCATTCTGATGTGGTGTATATACACAAGTGGTTTGATGAACAATCCCTTTAATTTGAACAAACTCTTCAAATTTATGATTAATAAATTCAGAACCATTGTCACTTCTGAACACTTTAATAGACATATCAAACTGAGTTTTTATCAAATTATAAAATTCAACAATTTTATTAAACACTTTATCTTTTCCTTTAAGCATATACAACCACACAGCCCTAGTATAATCATCAACCACAGTAAGGAAAAATCTATATCCATCTCTACTTTTAACTTTATAAGGACCCTAAACATCTAAGTGAACAATATCTCCCAAAGACTTGGTCTTATGTTCACTTAATGGAAAAGGATCCCTAGTCTGTTTAGTCTTATGACAAACATCACAAGGCTGAACATTATCAGTAGAATCAATTTGAATATCATCTTTTAAAATGGCTAAGACTTGGTCAGAAGGATGACCAAGTCTGTTATGCCAAATGCACTTAGACAAACAACATTTAGTTATAGAGCTATTAATGTATTTCCTACCCGAATCAAACAAATAAAGGCCATTGTTCTCACTACCAGTCCCTAGAAGGGACTTTTGAAGAGAATCCTGAACAAAACATTTTGACTCAGTAAATGAAACAACAAATTTATCATCATTGGCCAACTTATGAACAGATATAAGGCTAACCTTGTAGCCTGGAACAACCACCCAACATGTTTAACTTTTTCAATGGTTCCATTAGATGTGACACAAATATATTTAGCTTAGAAACATCTATTACATCATATAAATGATCTGTAGAAAAAGTCATATGTTGAGATGCTCCAGAATCAAAGATCCACCCAATATATGTACTATAAGTACTTATATTAGTGTTATAGTTAAAAAATCTACAAGTAACAAAACTTATAACATGATTAGACTCAAATCTAATACCTGCAGCACATGACTACACATCACCAGCATCAGTCTTAGATCCAATTAAAGCCATAAGTCTATTAATCTGATCAGTAGTAAAGGGAAGAGAATTCCAAGATCCTTGACCAACACTATTACCATGAGAACTAGATGCATTATTAGACACATTAGATCCTCCAGAGTTTCTTTTCTTGAAACCAAGAGGATAACCATTCAGCTCAAAACATCTATCTATGGTATGGCCATTCATATTGCAATGAGTACAAACAAACTTATTGTTGTTTCTATTAGAACCTCTGTTTTGATTATTTTGATTGTTTTGAGTACTTCTATTACCAGACCAATTTTTAGGTTTAACCACAAAAGCAGAAGCAGTACTCTTATCATTAACAGTATGAACCAAATTGTTCTTGTGGTATTCAACCCTAGAAAGAGTAGAAAAAGCAGATTTAACATCAGGCAAAGGGTCAGCAGTTAACAATTGACTCCTAACAACACTGAAAGTGTCATCAAGACCCATAATAAACTGCATAAGCCTTATAAGAGCATTATGGCTCTTCATTTGAGGAGCACCATCACAACTACAAGAAGGAAGATTGACAAGGGAGTCAAACTGCCTCCATAAGCTATTGTAGTTATGATAATACTCAAACAAATAAGACCCAAATTGAGTAAGAGAGCAAATTTTATAATGCAAATTATAGATAACAGACCCATCAATTTTATCATAAGTTTCTTTAAACTCATCCCACACATCTTTAGCATTTTTAGAACAAATTTGTCCTTGATATAACTCAAAAGAGATACATCCAAGAATCCATGATAAAACTACTGCATTACATCTATCCCATTGATCAGAAAGAACTTCATCATCATTATCTTTTTCACAAGTACCATCAATAAAACCCAATTTATTTTTAGTATGCAAAGCAAGCTTAAATGCAGCAGCCCAAACTTTATAGTTCTCTGGTCCAGTTAGTTTAACACTCACAATAGGTTGCCCATTAGTATCAGTTGGGTGTAAGTATAATGAGTCATTAGTATGAATGACAGTCTCATTATTATCTTCTGTTTTAGTATCAGCAACACGTTTATCACCCTTATCACCCTTCTTAGGACCAGACATGATGACAAATCAAAAAATAACACACAACAAAACAAAGAAACCCCTTATATCTCCTCTACACACAGCTACCAAGAAGCACACAAGAAAACTAAATCAACCTCCAAAACTACCTAATCCCTTCGACACCTAGATCACCCTCAAAAACCAACAACAACAACAAAAACCAATCTAAAGAGAGAGCAAGAGAGGTGTTATAACAGATAAAGCAAGAACAAATAACCTGAAACATTAGTTATAACAGATAACCAACAAACAAGAACAAACCCCCAAAATTGAAGAGAAACCCTAATGTCTGAAATTTAGGGTTTCTTCAATTAAACTTACCAGGAGTGAAATTGAACCCAATTAATCAAACAAGAACCCAATTAAACCCAAAGGAACACCAGAAATCAGAAAACCCCCAAAAATTAAGAAACCCTAATTTTTGAGATTTAAACAAAAACTCAATTAACCAGCAGCTAATTAAAATCCAGAGTTAAAAAGGTGTTAAAACAAGTATCAAGAACCACATGCTCTGATACCATATTCAATTTTATAAAACTTTAACAAAAACACGAATCAAGAATGATTAAACCAACCTCCCCTTTTGTTTTTTATTAAACTGCGTTAGGCTATCACTTCAAATGTGATACCTACCTTTTTTATCTTACTTACAAATAGAAAGAATGAAAGAACAACAGTGTATTAATGATCTTACAAGCAAGATCAATATACACTAACAATCTGAACAAACTAGTAGCCAAACTCAAGATCGTAACAATTGCGATCTTAACAATGTGAGAGAGAGATAACAAACAGAATGAATAACAAAAAAGAAGAAAGCGATGACTATATAGTGTGTTGACTAGGGCTGACGAGTATTTCCTCAACTTGTCAGTTCTAGTCCTCCACCTTCCATCAACCTGTAAAATGCAAACCAAAATGTACAAAGCAAAAAATATAAAAGGAAGTAATTACCTTTCTTACCCTTGTGTTGGGCCAATGAAAGTTTTAACTATGGCCCAGTCTAGATTTGTTTAATCAGACTAAGTGTTTACTGATCGCTGAGAGGACCAGCAACAAAGACCAGACCAGTGGAAGGCAAAGCCTCAGCTGGCACACCAGGAACATTCAAGGCAAAGACTACGTCAGAGAAGTCGAAGACAATCTGAAGTCAAACTCACCAACGATTATGGATAGTTGGGATATTGAAGGAATGTACTGGTGTTCAAGGATCTCTGAGTTGACAACACTCAGAGATCACTTAAGAACCCTATAGGTCTGGGATAAGCAAAGCTTATCCAATCCTTTATAGTTTAGGCGGGAGAATCTACCAAGTGTTTTGAGCGGGACAAAACAAGAGATTCAAGATAAAGCCTAGTACGACCTAGTGGGAAAAAAGGTGAACAGTTGGCAAAACTGTTCACCTAAAGTTGGTTAAAGGTATGTCTCGATTTGGACATGCATTTAATACGTTGTACTCTTCCATTCAGAAGGTGACACGTATCAACTACTCCCACTAAGGAAGCAACCTCGTACACTATAAATAGGAGTGAGAAAGAAGAATTAACTCAACCCTTGTGCTTGGATAATTTATCTAAGTTCTTTCTCACCTTGGAACCGCTGAGCCCCCAGTTGTCTACCAGCGTCTCATTGGTTCCCTTGTAAACTTGAGTCTCGAATCTAGTTTACTTGTTTCTAGGGTTCATATCTTGTTGTCATTCAACGAGTGTATTCATAGCACTTTGTAATACTTTGTTTATAATACTTAATAAAGCATTACGCGTTTGAAAAGTATTTCATTGTGTTTCGTGGTTACAAGAGTTATAGTTTATTAACAATTGTCATATTAAGGGACTTTCAATTGGTATCAGAGCGGTTTGATTTATAAAAATTTTCATAAACCGTTCTTGTTTTTAAAATCAAGATCTTAATATGGCTGATACTATACCTCCTCCACCTTTCGGTCAAACCAGTTTAGGTACCACTTCGACCATCATGCCAGCCACCACATCTACTACCATGCCTACACCAGTTGTAAGCACTGATAGTAATGATGATGACCTTCCCCAACTACTAGATGTTCGAGGGGGTCACATGTGTCCAATGTACCAACATTCGATGAAGAGGATTTCTCAAGTTGGAAAAGTGAATTTCTTATATATTTAGATGGCTTAGAACCCTTCTTGATAGAAATCTTAGAAAATGGTCCATATGTACCACTGGTCATTTCCTCTACCCTTGAGAGACCCATTAAGAAACTTGTTAAGCAATGGTCTCCAGTGGATAGACGTCTGGCTAACCAGGACAAGAGACTTAAAAGTATCATAGTCTCTTGCCTACCCAAGAACATTATGAAGTCCATCATTAAATGCAACTCTGCCAAGGAGATGTGGACTGAATTAGTTCTAGGGTATGAAGGTCCAGAAGAAACAAAAGAAACCAAAATCCAAGCCCTTAGACTTAAGTTTAATGCTTTTAAAGCTTTGGAAACAGAAACTGTTGCACAAACTTATACTAGGCTTAAGATTTTGTTGAATGATTTGGGAAACAATGGAGTTGTTCTACCTAAGGCTGAGGTTAATGCTACTTTTGTCAATAGTTTACCTAGAAAATGGCTTAGCCTAAATCAGACCTTAAGAGCTAACAATGCTATAAAGAATGATACTTTAGCCCAATTGTTTGGTAGATATAACTATGAAGAAGGGCTAATTGACTCCATTTACAAATCAGAGACTGACATGTTTACCACCAGTATCACTAGTTCAAAAGCTCTTGTTGCTAACCATTCCTTTCAGGACAGCGACTCTGACATTGAAGAGGACACCAGAAGTAGTCAAGAATTTCTTGATGAATTACATGCTGAGTTCCATGACAGAGCTCTTTTAGCTGATCAAAAGAGGTACTACAAGAGATCTGGTAGAGTTGGAGCTGCAAAGGTTGATAAATCCAAGGTGTCATGCTACACTTGTGGAAAGACTGGTCACTATCAAAAGGATTGTTGGTCAAACAAAACCTCCTCTCCAAGCTTCCCTTCATCCATCAACAACAATAGCAAGAAGAAGTTTTCCACCTCACCTTTCAAGCAAACCTCTCTCTCTCTGATTTAGAAGGGAAGAAGGACTACGAAGTCAAATACAAAGCCTTGAAAGCTGAGCTGCTAAAACTCAATCAGAAAGTCGATGATGCAACAAAGAAAAAGGATGCTAAGAAGACTAAAAAAGGTCTGATCGCTGCCTCATTTGACTGGGATGATGAACCCCTCACTTCTGAGGATGAAGGTAACACCACCGTCAGAGCCTTTATGGTTGTCTCTGATGAAGAACCCGATGTGGGTAAAAGTGAAGCAAGATCTGGTAATGGGTGGACATCACCATGAAAAAGGTACAAAGAATGTTATCTATGTCCGAAGGTCCTGATAGAGACCATGTCAGTGACTATACCTTGGTTGACCTCCACTTTGTGGAAGAGCAAAGAAAAAACATGTTAAACAAATTTCATAGTCTTAAAACAGATTTAAATCTTTGTCAATCTGAATTAACAAATCTTAAACCATTTGTGAATCTTGCCAATCAACTTCAAAATAAAGTAAGCAAATTATCCATTGAAAATGAGTCTTTGTCTGATGAAAATTCTAAACTTAGAAAAACCATTGAAAAATGGAATTTGGCTCAATCCATAGTGGAAGAAATAGTCGCTGAATCCATACCTAGTGATGTGGTTCAGGCTATTGGGGGAAAGGGTAGATTCAAAAAACATATCCCTGTTCCCAATGTCAAATTTGTCCCTTCAGATGTTTCTTCTCCTTCTTCCACCTTTGTGGATAAGAAGAACTCTGACAAAGAATCAGATGTACCAGTCCCACCAAGACTTGCTGGTGCCAACCCATCTGATTCCTTGCTTGGCCCAAAACCTCAAACTAAAATCCCTGGGAATTAAATTCTCAAAGTTGCTGACAAAGCGAATAAAAAGGTTTTTGTGGCTAAGGACTCCAACAAACCCACTCCTCCCCCTGAAGAGCTTTCTCCCACCAAGTAACTTCTCCTTACCCTGATGGAAGAGGTAAAAGGGTTGAAAGAACAAATCAACCCCATAGTTAATAGTCCATCTGTTAACTCTCTTGGTGAAGGTTCTAGTAGCTCCAAGGGGAGAGCTTTGTTCAGACCTTGCCAGCATTGCGGTTTCAAGAATTACTCATCCGAGGATTGCTCTAAGAAACCAAAATGTATCACATGTGAGTCAACTGAACACACATCTAGAGAGCATGAGGAGGTCATTACGGTTCAAAGAACCAGAACTCAAATGAGATCTAAAACTCCTCATCGACCAAAGGCTGATCCTAAACCCAGAGATAACTCTCAGGGTTACAGACCTAACCCCCTCTGCAAGTACTTTGGGTTCTTCGACCATCACTCTGATGAGTGCGAGCATTATCCTGGATGTGACATCTGTGGAAGCATGCGTCATGAACCCAGGGATTGCAACCAAAGAGGGGGAGGTAACCAGAGAAGGACCAATGTCGCTGGTCAGCGACAGCATGGAACCACTGGAAAGTGGGTTCATCATAGAAACTAATCTAGATTTTTTATATCTATGCGGGAATATCTGAAGAAGTCTGTTTGGTATCTGGATAGCGGGTGCCCTAGACACATGACAGGGGTTAAACAATATCTGCATAGATATAAAAAGGAGTCTGGTCCTAAAGTAGTCTTTGGAGATGATTCCTCAGGGGCTACTGAGGGTTATGGATCAGTGGATTATAATGGAATAACCTTCACAAGGGTCGGTTATGTCAATGGACTGAAGCACAACCTAATCAGCATTAGTCAACTCTGCGATGTTGGCTTCAAAGTTCTGTTCACCAAGACCCAAGGAACAATCTTCAATCAAAATGATGATGTTGTTCTTATTGCACCCAGGAGAAGGGATGTGTATGTCATCGACATGACATCTTGTCCAGAAGGGACAAACACTTGTCTCTATGCCAAAGCATCTGATAGTGAAAATTGGCTATGGCATAAGAGACTCTCCCATCTCAACTTCAAAAACATTAACAAACTGGCCAAGAATGATTTAGTAGTTGGGCTTCCCTCTTTGACCTTCACCAAAGACAGACCTTGCTCAGCGTGCAAGAAAGGGAAGCACCACAGAGCCTCATTCAGGACTAAACAATCATTCTCCATAAATAAGTGCCTCCATCTCCTTCACATGGACTTATTTGGACCAGTAAAACCTCAATCCCTTAATCACAACAAGTATACATTAGTCATTGTAGATGAATTCTCCAGATTCACATGGGTATTCTTTCTCAAAAGAAAGAGTGATGCTGCTGAAAGAATAATGTCCTTCATCAGAGAAATAGAGAATCTCAATGACTGCAGAGTTAAGGCTATCAGAAGTGACAATGGCACTGAATTCAAGAATCATGCCATGGAAGCCTTTTGTGATGAAAAGGGAATATCACAGAACTTTTCGAACCCATGCACCCCTGAACAAAATGGTGTCGCTAAAAGAAGAACAGAACCCTCATAGAGGCTGCTAGAACAATGCTCAGCGAATCAAGACTTCCTAAACAATTTTAGGGTGAAGCTGTGAACACAGCGTGTCATACACAAAACAGATCCATTATTGTGAAGAGACATGGCAAGACCTCTTATGAAGTATATAGGAAGAGAGCCCCTGATGTAAGCTACTTCCATGTCTTTGGTTGCCCTGTTTTCATTCACAACTACAGAGATCACCTGGGAAAATTTGATGAAAAGTCTGATGATGGATTCTTCGTTGGTTACTCTCTCACCTCCAGAGCTTACAGAGTATTCAACATCCGCATACAAGAATTAGAAGAATCCACCCATGTCACCTTCAATGAAGCAGATGTTGTCATCAACCTCACCAACTCAGAAGAATGTGACATTGACTTCAATGAAGTTAAATCATATCCAGAGGATGATTTCTCACATCCCAAGGAATCATCCAAGGGTTGTCACAAGGACTTCCCTTATGTTCATTTGATCCTCATTCAATCTCTGACATCACTCCAGAAGTTGAAAATGCTGAACAAATCACTCCACCTAATACTGTGAATGTTGATCTCATCGAACCAATCTCTCCTCTTGATGAAGAGATTATGGATGAAGAAATAATTTGTGAAGATCCCTCAGCATTCATTGAACCTGTTGTGACTCCTGAACCCACAGAGACTCCTGCTCCTCAATCCAAATGGAGTAGGAACCAAGATATTCTTCTGGTGAATATTCTTGGTGAACCCTCTGAGGGAGTCACCACCAGAGGCAAATTGAGATCTCTGGAAACCGCCTCAGCGAATGAATGCGTTTTCGCTGATTTTCTCTCTGAGGACGAACCTAAGAATGTGGCTGTTGCGCTTCTAGATGAAGGGTGGGTTGTTGCCATGCAAGATGAGTTGAATCAGATCAAGAGGAACAAGGTGTGGACTCTAGTAAAAGCTCCAGCTGGGAAGCAAGTGGTTGGAACTAAATGGGTCTACATAAACAAGAGGGATGAGGCTGGCATGATTGTCAAAAACAAGGCTAGGCTTGTGGTGCTGGGATATAATCAATCAGAGGGGATTGACTATGATGAAACGTTTGCACCAGTAGCCAGATTGGAAGCTATCAGAATCTTCCTAGCCTTTGCAGCTTATATGGGGTTTACTGTGTACCAGATGGATGTGAAGAGTGCTTTCCTCAATGGGAAGCTTGCAGAGGAAGTATATGTCTATCAACCCCAGGGTTTGAAAGCAGTGAGTATCCTGATCACGTCTGCAGACTTCACAAAGCACTCTATGGGCTGAAACAAGCGCCTAGAGCCTGGTATGCAACCCTGTCAAAATTCTTACTTGAAAATAAATTTGTTAGAGGTACCATTGATCAAACCCTGTTCACTTATAGGTCCAAGGGTGATGTCATTTTAGTACAGATTTATGTGGATGATATAATTTTTGGTTCAACTAATATTACATTGAGCAAATAATTTGCCAAATTAATGACCAAAAAATATGAAATGAGCATGACGGGGGAACTAACTTTTTTCTTGGGCTTTCAAATTAAACAAAATTCAAAAGGAATTTCTATTTGTAAAGAAAAATATGTTAAGGATTTGCTCAAGAAGTATGATCTGTCTGATTGTGCATCAGTAAAATATCCCATGCTTCCTCCCAACAACTTGGGAGCTGATGACTCAGGGGTCTCTGTTAATGATACCTTATATAGAGGCATAATTGGGTCACTGATGTACCTCACAGCAAGCAGACCAGACATACAATTTGCCACATGTCTCTGTGCTAGGTACCAAGCTAACCCCAAGGAATCCCACCTTGTAGTTGTCAAAAGAATTTTCAGGTACTTAAAAGGATCTCCCACATTGGGTCTCTGGTATCCTAATGGATTAGGCTTCAACCTCAAAGCCTACTCAGACTCTGACTATGCTGGGCGCTGTCTTGATAGAAAGAGCACCTCTGGGAGGTGTCAAATCCTTGGAGGAAAGTTGGTATGCTGGAGCGCCAAGAAACAAAACTCCGTGGCCATGTCATCAGCTGAAGCTGAATACGTAGCGGCCGCTGGTTGTTGTGCTCAAGTTCTCTGGATGAAAAGTCAGCTGGCTGATTATGGGATCATTTATGAAAAGGTTCCCATATTCTGTGACAACACAAGTGCTATAGCCATCTCAAATAATCCGGTACTTCATTCTAGAACTAAGCATATTGACATCAGGTATCACTTTATCAAAGACCATATTTTAAAAGGTGATATTGAGCTTCATTTTATACCCACTGAATACCAGCTCGCTGATATATTCACTAAACCTCTGGCTGATCCAAGTTTTACTAGGTTGCTTGCTGAGCTGGGTATGCTCAATATTGGTAAACAAATCTGATAAATGATCTCTGATCTCTGTCTCTGGGCATTAAAGGGAATTGAATGTAACGAGGTACTTACATTCCAATAGGACTTAATATATTCCCATATTTAATTCAAATGATTAACCTTTATTGTCAACAACTTTCCCGCTTTCCAAAGGACAGAAATATCGCATGAAGAGTCAAGGGGTCCCACTTTTCCTAAAAGGTAATTTTCTGCATTAAATGCTTTAATTGTAAAACAGTTAATCCTTTTATCAAAACCCTTGACTCACTTTTCAAAACTTACATTACTCATTTCTTTCACACACACATACTATTCATCTTCTCAAAAACCTTCATTTCTTCCACACTTCAACAATGGCGTCTTCATCATCTAACACCGCTTTCACCGTCCTGGCCGCCTCGAACGTTGATTTTGGGATACACGATGGCAAAATTGCCTTGAACAATTGTGTAGCTCTCTTGGAACACACCAATTCACTCTACCAACCTTTGTTCTCCTTCCTCAAAAACTCCACCATTTTTGAAGCCATAACCAGAGTACCCTCCACATGCTACCACCAATATTTGAAGGAGTTATGGTATAGCGCGGAAGTTGATCCAACATCTTCACACATCACCTTCAACCTTTCCACACATCCCCAACCTCTCACCTTTGATCTTCATACCTTTGCCAAAGTCATTGGACTTCCAGTCAATGAAGGCATGTCCGTTGTGCCTGCCAGCGCCACGATGTAGAAGGCCCTGGCTACCCTTCGTCCTCATGACGACAATGATAAACCCTTCACCACACAAGGTTTCCAGACCAAATCCCTGATCAAAGTGAACTACTTCTCACCTATTTGGAGGACGCTGATGTTATACATTGTGAAAGGTCTGGGTGGAAACCAGGGGTCTCATGATCAACTTAGTGGAGCCCAGCAGGCGATTGCTTACAGCTTAATTTGGGGGCAAGATATAGGGATCGCTCATATACTTTACTCTAACCTCATTGCTAAGCTAGAAAACAAAGGGAAGAAGAACAGACTGGCCACCATCTGCTACACAAGATATCTCTCTCTTTTCTTAGAAGATATGTTGGGTGAAGGCTACACTAATGATGAACTTCTCTCCTTCTCTCCTTCTCTCCTTATCACATCACTGCTGCATCACTAAAGACTCCTTTGGAAGACGAAGTACCTCTCAGCAGGCACATGATGCAGGTCGTTGGGCTACTAGTTGCTGATGGAGAGCCCTTGATCTCTCACAATGAGGTGAATGCTGAAAGAGCAACTGACGAGTCTCTGTTAAAGACCTCTGTGCAGTCTTCTTCTCAGTCCAAGGTGCCCAAGGAAAAGAAGAAGAAGAGGAAAGACATCCCCCTTTCCTCTAAAACCCCTTATATTAATCCATCCAAGTCCAAGAAGACTAAGAAGAACCCATCTCCTTCTCTGGTGGATGTGGTTGAAGAGCCTGCCGCTGACAAACAACCTGAGTCTAGCGTCTCCCAGTCAGCAGAGACGACTAAGAACCTTCTCAACGCTGATATCTCTCAGGTATTAGTTTGCCATTTTATTCTCTTGGAGGTTCACATACAATCACTCTCAAAATTCTGTAGGAGAGAGTGATGAAGTCTTAGGGTTTGCCTCAACCCATAGAGTGTCTGTGTCAGCACCTAGAACTCTTAGGATTATTTGTACACTCTGTCTTAACACAAGGATATGATTCATTTGTGCTCATAACGCACCCTGATGATCCTTCACCCTCTGGACTGTGCTCTTGTCCATACCAACTTGAGCATGCTATAGGTCCCGACCCAGAGTCTCTGCACTTCACGCAGTCTCTGGGTCCCCTCATTTGAAAAGAGTCTCAAAGAATTTATTCTTTTGGGGGGACTGAATAAGCACCCTGATAGGTGTGTAAACACCCATCCTTTTACCACTTATTTCTTACTAAAACAAGACCAAAACACGTATATAATATCATTTGTTTGGAATTATGCGTGGTTTTTGTGTTTATTGTGTTTTCAGAGTCAACCGGATGAATATTGAAGAAAACATGGTATTGCACGGGCTTTATCAAAGAAAACGACTCAAGACGAAGTCTATTGTCCAAGAGATGCAAAAGATTTGAAGTCAATGGGCCTATTTGAAGATTTATCGAAGAAAAAGACCAAAGATGGAAGATTTACATATGTCGAAGGAACTCAAGTCTATTAAACGAAGAAATTAAAAGACGAGTTGAATTTAATCGTCGACAAATCCCGAATCAGAATCGAAAACGTCAACTTTACCGAAAAGACGAGAAGACAAGAAGAGAGGAAGAAAGCCCACTTCACCAACCAACCACTAGCCTATATAAGGACAAACCCCTCACACATTTGGAGCTAGTTTTTCATTCCCAGTTTTCTTTCTTTTCTTTCGTAGGAAGCCAACACCACTAAGGTGTTGGTGATTTTTATTTTTCTTGATTCAATCTTTGATTTTGTAAGTGTTTAATCTTTCCTTTTGTTTACTCTACATTAATCTATCAATACAATCCTTCCATTAATCTTGTTCATCTTCATCTTTTTGATTTTAAGCTTAAAGTTCTTATTTGGTTGATTTAATCTTCAAAAGTTATTGGGTTTTGTGTTTTTATTGTTGGGATTTGATGTTTATGGTTAGTAAATGATTAGTGTTTAGTTTGGTTTAAATCCTTTGGTTAAATTTGGCTTGTTTTGATTGAAAATCGTATTCCCCTGTTTACTGTTCTTCGTCATCCCCAGATATTCCGCATCAACGTCCTTCATCCGGAATATTTATATATTCCGGATCAGTGTCTTTCATTCGGAATATTTATTATTCCGAGTCAAGTCCTTCATCCGGAATACCTTTTTATTCCGGATCAACGTCCTTCATCCGGAATATCCATTATTCCGGATCAAGCTCTTATTCCGCATGAGCATTTTATTCCGAATGAACCAGACATTCCGCATGAGCATTTATTCCGTATGAACTAGTTATTCCGCATGAGTCTTTTATTCCGCATGAGCCAAACATTCCGCATAAAGCTTTTATTCCGCATGAAGCACTTATTCCGTATGAACTAGTTATTCCGCATGAAGCACTTATTCCGGATCAAGCTCTTATTTCGCATGAACACTTTATTCCGCATGAGCAAGATATTCCGCATGAAGGAGTTGTGTCTGATTTATTCCGAATAAAGGCCACATTCCGAATCAAGCATTTTTAAGGTTATTTACTGTTACTGTTTTATTTAAATTTTAATTCAAGTTTTATTTTTATTGATTAACTGCTTCTAGTTTACTTTTAGTTACTTCACGCATTTACCTTTTAGTAGAATAGAAAACCAAACCCCCTATTTGTCACCAAGAACAACTATTCCACTTTGAGCTGTGATCAATTCGAGAAGATACCGAGAGACTAAATCTGAACCTAATGAAAACCAGTGTATCAAATGGCGCCGCTGCCGGCTCTTCTCGTTAAGATTAACAGTTTTTTGTGAGCACTTGTACTTTGGGATCCGTTCACCGTGAACGTTACTTTTTCATAAAAATTTTCAAGAAACCCTAAAAAATATAAAATTTTCAAAAATCCTAAAAATTAAAAAAAACATAAAAAAAACCCAAAATATTTCTTGTTTGCTTTGTTAGTTCTTTTGCAGGTGCATGCGTACACGTTCAACGTCTTATCAAGAGCCCGAGCCTCTCGAAGACCTAGACATGGCCGGTGTACACAACAACAACAATAACCCACCTCAAAACAACAATAATAACAACAACAATGAGCCTCTACCGGAAAATCGCCCGATGATTGAACTTTTGCAATCACATGTAGACGGAAACAATGATCCAATTGTCATACCCGCGATTGCAGCCAACAACTTTGAGCTCAAATCCGGCTTTATTCAGATGGTCTCTGCTCAACCATTCTTGGGGCGTACCATTGATGATCCACATGACCACATCAAACGGTTCCTGCAACTCACAAACACGGTCAAATTCAATGGTGTTCCACAAGAGGTAATCCGTTTGCAACTTTTTCCTTTCTCCTTAGAGGGACAAGCCCGGCATTGGCTTGCAAAGGAACCGCCACAAAGTATTCTGACGTGGACGGATTTGGAGACCAAGTTTATCAACTACTTTTTCCCACCCTCTCGTACTACCGCTTTGCGGAATGAAATCATTAATTTTGAACAAAAGTACGATGAGTCTTTTAGTGAATCTTGGGACCGTTTTAAAGATCTTTTAAGAAAGTGCCCACAACATGGTTTTACCAAAGTGCACCAAATTAATACTTTTTATAATGGTTTAAGCATGAATGACCAAGATTCACTAAATAGTGCCTCGGGGGGTAATATTTTGGTTAAGACTTCTAATGCCGCTTGGGATATTATTGAAAATAAGTCTCGTGTGCAAACCAAGAGTGTTCGGACCAATGCCGCTAGTGCTAGTACTAGTGACAACGACAAGCGACTTGACAAAATTACTACGCTTCTTGAATCGCTTGCTGCCCAAACCGCTAGCAACACCAACAACATCAACGCTAAAAATGCTCAAGTCAATGTTGTCAGCCAACCATGTAAAATATGTGGGGGGGGTCCTCATCCTTACACCACTTGTACCACCACCCAAGACTATCCTTCTGAGAATGTCAATGCAGCATACGGTACCTATCCTCCGACCGCCTATCAAGCACGACCTCAAGGAGACCGCAACTTGCTTAGCTACCGCTCAAACAACTTTCTCTCACCACCCGGTTTTCCTCCTAACAACCCAAACCAACAACAAAACCTCAATCGCCCTCCTCAACAACAACCTCGTGCACCATACCAACCACCTCAAAGACAACCATATCCACCTCAAAGAAACAACCAAGTTTACTAACAACCTGCTTATCAACCACCCGCTTACAATGCTCCTCCCAACCAACCCACCGCATTACACCAAGATGTTGAAACCTACATGAGGACTAATGATGTGATCGTGGAAAATCTCCAGCGGGAAGTGCTCAACTTGAAAGCAGACATGGTGAAACAAGGGAACGATCTTAGAGCTGATATGCGAAACACTTTGGCAAGTCAAACGAATGACTTAAGGAACATGATGGCTGGTTTCTTCCAAGGTAATCAATCCTCTTCTTCGGGTACTCTTCCGAGTAACACCGTTGCGAATCCAAGATGGGAGATGAAAGCAATCACCACCCGCAGTGGCAAAGGTACCAAGGTACCCGAGCTTCCTATACCCCCACCGGTGATTGTGACTAAGGAAAACGAGTCACCTACTCTTATTCCTCATCCTTCTACTTCCCCAATTTCTCCACCTCTTACTTCTACCCCTCCTCCACCTAAGGATGTGAGTGATCCTATTCTCCCAAAGCCTTCATCTTCTTCCGATATACCTTATCCATCAAGGTTGAGGAAAGAGAAGCTCAAAAGCAAGGACGATATTCAGGTTTCGAACTTTCTCAAAATGTTTAAACAATTGAATTTCAACATCTCCTTCGCTGAGGCTCTCGCTCACATGCCTAAATACGCGAAAATGTTCAAAGATCTTCTTAGCGACAAGGAGAAGCTTCTTGATATTGCTAATACCCAACTTAATGAGAATTGCTCTGCAGTGCTCTTAAGGAAATTGCCAACCAAGCTTGGTGATCCGGGTTGCTTCTTAATCCCTTGCAACTTCCCGGGAGTAGAGAATTGCATGGCCCTAGCCGATCTAGGAACTTAATGCCATTAAGTGTTTGGAAGCAGTTATCTCTCCCTGAGCTAGTCCCCACCAAAATGACTTTGGAATTAGCTAACCGTACGGTTGCTTATCCAGTGGGGATAGCCGAAGACGTCTTTGTAGGAGTCGACAAATTCACTTTTCCTACCGATTTCGTCGTGGTCGACTACGATATGGACCCTCGTGTTCCATTGATTGTTGGACGTCCATTCTTGAGGACCGGTCGCACTCTCATCGATGTTGAAGCCGGTGAGCTTATCATGAGAGTGGGTGACGATAAAATTGTCTTCAACATGGGAAAGCTTTCTAAACAGCCTTATTCATACGAGAGTGTTAATTGTATCGACGTTATTGATGAGGCTTGTGAAGAACACTTCAAAGATGCTTGTAAAAGTATTCCTACCTCTCCTCCCAATGTTGAGACCGTTTCCTCTATTGATTCATCACTATCTCTATTTGGAGAAAGTGATTTCCTTTGGAAAGGTTTTGAAGCAACCATGGGAGATGTGAACGTAGAACATGACGATTCTCCCACCGATTGGGATGAATACATTCGTCTCATTGAGAACCTTCTCAAAGAGGACCATATTTCTCCACCATCTCCCAAGGTTATTGCTATCGATGAACCGACTTTGAATCCGCCTCCCATCGAAAATCTTCCGGATTTAGAACTTAAGGAGTTTCCACCCCATCTCGAGTACGTGTTCCTTGAAGATAAGAAGAAGTCGCCTGTCATCATCGCGAAGGACTTGAAAGAAGAAGAGAAATCTCGCCTCATCGCCGTGCTTAAAGATCATAAGAAGGCAATTGCTGGAAAATTTCCGACATCCGCGGAATTGATCCAAACTTTTGTACTCACAAGATTCTCATGGAAGATGACTTTAAACCCGCAATCTAGAGCCAAATAAGGGTTAATCCTCGCATTCATGACGTCATCAAACAAGAGGTTATCAAACTTCTTGATGCCGGCTTGATTTACCCTATTTCGTATTCGCCTTGGGTAAGTCCCGTCCATTGTGTGCCCAAGAAGGGCGGAATAACCGTTGTTCCCAATGAACACAACGAGTTGATTCCCACTCGTCTCGTTACTGGGTGGAGAGTTTGTATCGACTATCGCAAGCTCAATGATGCCACGAGAAAATATCACTTTCCTCTTCCTTTCATGGATCAAATGCTCGAGCGTCTAGCGGGTAATGAGTATTACTGCTTCTTAGACGGTTTCTCTGGGTATTTTTAAATTCCCATCGATCCCAAAGACCAAGAAAAGACCACATTCACCTGTCCCTATGGAACATTTGCTTACAAACGCATGCCTTTCGGTTTATGCAATGCTCCTAGGACGTTCCAAAGGTGTATGATGGCTATCTTCCATGACATGGTTGAAGAAACTATGCAAGTATTCATGGATGATTTCTCGGTTTATGGCGATTCTTTCTCTGCTTGCCTTGCCAATTTAGAACGTATGCTTAAGCGGTGTGAAGACACTCGCCTTGTTCTTAATTGGGAAAAATGCCATTTCATGGTAAAAGAGGGCACCGTGATAGGACACAAAATTTCCAAAGCCGGTCTTGAAGTGGACCGTGCTAAAGTCGATGTTATTGCTAAACTGCCTCCACCTTCAACCGTGAAGGGTGTGAGAAGTTTCCTTGGTCATGCGGGCTTCTACCGTCGATTCATCAAAGATTTTTCTAAAATCGCTCGCCCGATGACCCGCCTCTTGGAAAAAGATTCTCCTTTTATCTTTTCCAACGAGTGTATCGAAGCCTTCAACTTGCTTAAGGATAAGCTAACTAAAGCACCGGTCTTGGTTACCCCTAACTGGGAGCTGCCTTTCGAGTTGATGTGCGATGCTAGCGACTTTGCTATTGGAGCGGTTTTGGGCCAAAGAGTGAACAGACACTTCCAACCGATCCATTACGCTAGCAAGACAATGACGGGGGCTCAATTGCATTACACGACAACCGAAAAAGAGCTTTTAGCTGTTGTCTATGCTTTTGAAAAATTTCGCCCCTATCTTGTCCTTTCTACCACAATCGTTTATACCGATCATTTCGCGTTGAAGTACTTGTTCACTAAACAAGATTCCAAACCAAGACTTATTCGCTGGGTTTTGCTACTTCAAGAATTTAAAATCGAAATTCGTGATAAGAAGGGAGCTGAAAACCTAGTCGCGGATCATCTCAGTAGACTTGAGGATCCTTACCAAGGGGATCATTCGAACAAAGAAATCAATGATTCTTTTCCCCTGGAGACCTTAATGTCTATCAACTCGAATTCTGATGAAACCCCGTGGTTTGCGGACATTGCAAACTACTTGGCGGGTGGAATTCTCGTTGACGGGTTAACATCCCAACAAAAGAAGAAGTTATTTAAAGACATTAAGACTTACTTTTGGGATGACCCGTATCTATTCAAACAATGTGCTAATTTGATTATTCGCCGATGTGTTGATGGACCAGCAGCTTTAGACATCCTTGACGCTTGCCACAAAGGACCCACCGGTGGTCACTGTGGTCCCAACTACACCGCCAAAAAAGTGTTTGACTCGGGATTTTATTGGCCCACCATTTATCGTGATGCTCACGAGATGGTTAAACATTGTGATGCTTGCCAAAAACAAGGCAAGGTCACACATAAAGATTAAATGCCTCAAATTTTCATACAAGAATGTGAAATCTTTGATGTTTGGGGTATCGACTTTATGGGGCCATTCCCTTCATCTAAAGGAAACAAATACATCCTTGTAGCCGTTGACTAAGTTTCAAAATGGGTTGAAGCCAAAGCTTTACCCACTAATGACGCAAGGGTGGTTTGTAACTTTTTGAAATCGTTGTTCGCTAGATTCGGTGTGCCTCGTGCCATTATTAGTGACCGTGGGACTCATTTTTGCAATGACCAATTCGCAAGAGTCATGGCTAAGTATGGTGTAAATCATCGTCTTTCCACCGCATACCACCCACAAACTAATAGCCAGGCTGAAATATCCAACCGTGGATTAAAGCGAATTCTTGAACGAACCGTGGGAGAGCATCGTGCCTCATGGGCCGATAAACTTGATGATGCTTCGTGGGCTTTTCGTACCGCTTACAAGACTCCGACTGGTTGTACACCATATCGTCTCGTGTATGGAAAGACATGCCACCTCCCCATTGAGTTGGAGCACAAGGCTTACTGGGCCTTGAAGTGGGCTAATTTCGATATCAACAAAGCCGGTGACCTACGCAAGATCCAACTCAATGAGCACAATGAACTCCGTAATGAGGCTTATGAAAAATCTTTGATCTATAAGGAAAAGACTAAGCTCATTCACGACTCCAAGATTAAAAACCGAGAGTTCCAAGTTGGAGACAAAGTTTTACTCTTTAACTCTCGGTTGAAAATCTTTTCGGGCAAGTTGAAATCTCGTTGGTCCGGCCCATTCACCATTGCCCAAATTTTTCCATATGGTACTCTCGAGCTCGCTCAACCTAATGGACCTAATTTTAAGGTGAATGGCCAACGAGTGAAGTTGTACTTTGGTGAGGACATCTCTCAGGAGATGATTCCATCCCTCACCACGTTTCCCATGAACTAATTTTGGGTCGAGTCAGGCTCGTGACTCGATTATCAAAAACAAGCGCTCCTCGGGAGGCAGCCCGAGTATCTATCCTTTTCCGTTTTAACCTCCTAAGTGTAGGGGGACCTATATACGTCGTTTGTGTTTGTGTGGTGATGTGATTACAGGGATAAATGCACTTTTGGAACCTTTGAAGAACCGTGCTCCCGTGTTATCCGAAATCCGGTTCTATCTCTCAACTATCGTGATTCAATTTTCTTCATACTCACATTTGAAATTGATCACGTTAGTCGTCTCTTCCTTAACTTAATTTAACCAACGTGCACAATGTCATAAGTGTAGGGGAGACTTTTCTCACATGCTTAAACATTGAGGACAATGTTTATCTTAAGTGTAGGGGGACTTCTATCGAAGTTTTAAGTGGACTTTTCCATTAAAATGCCTTCATTTAACCGGAAAATCATCTTTTTCAGCATTTTTTAAATTTTTAATTAACTTTGGCCAAATAGTCGTAATTTTTAAATTTTTATCGTTACTTTCATATGTATATATGATACAACTTGATTTTTACTCGTTGAAAATTCGTTTTCTCGGTATCTCTTCGAATTGATCTCAGTTAAAAGTGGAATGATTTGTTCTTGGTGTCCAAAAAGTGGTTTTGGTTATCTAATCTACTAAACAAGGAAATGGGTAAAGTAAAGAAAGATTTAAGCTTAAAACAATCAACAAGTAAAAAGCAATACTAGATTTAAAACTGGAAAATATCCTAACTGAAAAAGTATCCTACTCGGAATAAATCCTATTCGGAAAAATGGCCTATGCGGAATGTTCTCTATTCGGAATAATGTGCTCTTAAACGGAAAATAACCCTATGCGGAAAAACTGCTCTATTCGGAAAGCTAAGGCTATTCGGAAAAAGATGCTATTCGGAAAAACATTTCTATACGAAAAATTGTCCTATGCGGAAAAATAAGTCTATTCGGAAAACATTGCTCTATGCGGAAAAAAGGGGGCAATTCGGAAAGCAGACCCTATGCGGAAAGAGGGCTCTATTCGGAAAAATATTTCTAAGCGGAAAAACAACTCTGTTCGGAATTATTTAAAATATCCGCATAAGGGAATTAGCAAATGGTTAATACGAAATGTAAGTTCTATTCGGAATGTTGGAACATTCCGAGTAAGGGACTAAGCAGATCTCTATTCGGAATATTCCTGGGTAAGAACAGTAGCAGTTTCGCAAGAACAGTAGACACGGTTTAAATCCAAAATCAAGATGAATACGCAAAAAGGTTTTACCAAACTAACCAATAATCATTTAAGTATCATAAGTAACAAATCCCACCAATAAAAACACTAAATCAACAACTTTTAAAAAATCAAAATCAATCACACAAGGACTTAAGAACTTGCAATAAAAAGATGATGAAGAACAAGATGAAATGGAAAGATGTATTGAATGATTAAGGTTTTTAACAATCACAAAACAAAGATTAAAATTATAAGATTTGAAGAACAAAGATTGAAATCACCAATCACCCTAGTGGTGATGGTGATGCTACGAACCAAAGAACCTGGGAAAAGAAAAAATGAAAGCTAACTCCCTAATTGTGTGAAGGAAGAAACTATATATAGTCCTAGCGGTTGGTTGGTGAGTGGGCTTTCTCCCTTTCTTCTTGTCTTCTCGTCTTTTCAGAAAAGTTGACGTTTTCGATTCTGATTCGGGATTTGTCGTCAATTAAATTCAACTCGTCTTTTAATTTCTTCGTTAAATAGACTTGAGTTTCTTCGACATATGTAAATCTTCCATCTTTGGTCCTTTTCTTCGATAAATCTTCAAATAGGCCCATTGACTTCAAATCTTTTGCATCTCTTGGACAATAGACTTCGTCTTTAGTCTTTTTCCTTGATGAAACCCGTGCAATCCCATGTTTTCTTTAATATTCATCCGGTTAGCTCTGAAAACACAATAAACACAAAAACCACGCATAATTCCAAACAAATGATATTAAATACGTGTTTTGGTCTTGTTTTAGCCAGAATTAAGTGGTAAAAGGATGGGTGTTTACACACCTATCAAATCCCCTACACTTAACCATTGTCATGCCCTCATGCAATGCTTAATGATAAAGCAAATTTACCCTTTCCTCATAATCAATCAACCTTGGCCTTATTAACATACTACTAAGCAAAAAATTAAAGTACTAAGAGAAATTAAAACTTTAAAGTAAACAAAAGGATGGAAATAACTTGCAAAGAAATCAAGGACTTACATTAGGGCTTTGGTGCTGCGAAGATTTATCACCCTCAAGTTTCACTTTCCCCAAACTAAGCTTAAAAACGAGATCATTGTTATTATAAGTTAGCAATTTAAACACTTGCACACATGGCTTAATTAAATGCTTAAACTCCCTTATTCCTAGGTGTATCTCTTATATTTTATTTTTGTCTTAGAATGATCATGAAGATGCATTTTTGGACTTATTTCGATAGTTTATTTAGGCTGAAAGCAAAGTAGGACGATTTGATCAATAGTTAGCTAAAGGACAAAATCTCTTAAAACTGCTTCTCGGGATATCAAAAAGTTCATATCTTGGCATAACTCGGTTCACGATTTGAGACCTTTCTTGGGCCGATATTTGGCATGTACTTCATACTTCATATCTTGAGAGACGTTCTTGAGATAATGGTCTTCTCATCGTAATAGAGTTTCTTCACTTGGAGACCTTTGAGGGGTACTCCAACTTTGTAGACCACGACTTCATGATTATTTCTTCAATCTCTAATTGGGATTTTGAGATACAACGATCCGCCTCCTTTTCGGACTTGGATCTATTTATCCTCATACCTTGTTAGGGTCTTTTCGGATAGACTTCTCCATGATCTTTACGGGAGTTGATTGCTTTTCGTCGTGAGTCTTGATCCTTCATATTGATTTTAGGAATAATGCTTTTCACATCACTTTGGATCTTCAGCAATAAAATTGAATCCTCATGCCTTGTTAGGGCCTTTTCGGACTCGCCAATCTTCGCGCCCCGCTTCATAAGTTATGCCTTGGCTATGAACTCTTATCATTACCGAGCAACTTTTAAACGATCTAGGGCTAGAAGCTAAGTAACCTTTCAAATCGTACGACCTTACTTATTGCAGATAAATTATTAGCAAGTGATGGGAGAATAGGCAAATAATTACACCAAGTGAGTTTGTGCAAGAATACCGACTTATAATTGACTCTATCATTTCTCGTCCTCCACAATTTAAAATCTCAAGTAATGAGACTCTTGGACACTTAGCCTAATAAACCAATTAAGGTCTACATGGTTAAGGATACTAGCTAGAATAAACTTGGATAAGTCTATTCGGGTTGAGTAAAAATAAACGCAACGGGCCTAATATGTCAAAGACTTCTAAACTAGCTACACCACTTTATTAAAATTTTTAACTTTATTGTGGAATATATACATATGAAAGCAACGATAAAAATTTAAAAATTACGACTAAATGGCCAAAGTTAATAAAAAATTTGAAAAATGTTGAAAAATAGGATTTTCCGGTTAAATGAAGGCATTTTCATGGAAAAGTCCACTTAAAACTTCGATAGAAGTCCCCCCTACACTTAAGATAAACATTGTCCTCAATGTTTAAGCATGTGGGAAAAGTCTCCCCTACACTTATGACATTGTGCACGTTGGTTAACTCAAGTGAAGGAAGAGACGACTAACGTGATCAATTTCAAATGTGAGTATGAAGAAAATTGAATCACGATAGTTGAGAGATAGAACCGGATTTCGGATAACACGGGAGCACGGTTCTTCAAAGATTCCAAGAGTGCAGTTATCCCTGTAATCACATCACCACACAAACACAAACGACCAAAATAGGTCCTCCCCTACACTTAGGGGGTTAAAGGGATAGATACTCGGGCTGCCTCCCGAGGAGCGCTTGTTTTTGATAACCGAGTCACGAGCCTGACTCGACCAAAAATTAGTTCATGGGGAACGTGGTGAGGGATGGAATCACCTCCTGAGAGGTGTCCTCACCAAAGTACAATTTCACTCGTTGGCCATTCACATTGAAATTAGGTCCATTAGGTTGAGCGAGCTCGAGAGTACCATATGGAAAAATTTGGGCAATGGTGAATGGGCCGGACCAACGAGATTTGAGCTTTCCCGAGAAGATTTTCAACCGAGAGTTAAAAAGTAAGACTTTGTCTCCAACATGGAACTCTCGGTTTTTGATCTTGGAGTCGTGAATGAGCTTAGTTCTTTCCTTATAGATCAAAGAATTTTCATAAGCCTCATTCCGAAGTTCATTCAGCTCATTGAATTGGATCTTGCGTAGGTCACCGGCTTTGTTGATATCAAAATTGGCCCACTTCAAGGCCCAGTAAGCCTTGTGCTCCAACTCAATGGGGAGGTGGCACGCTTTCCCGTACACAAGACGATAAGGCGTACAGCCGATCGGGGTCTTGTAAGCAGTACGGAAAGCCCACAAAGCATCATCAAGTTTATCCGCCCATGAGGCACGATGCTCTCCCACGGTTCTTTCAAGAATTCGCTTTAGTCCTCGGTTGGATATTTCAGCCTGGCCATTAGTTTGTGGGTGGTAGGCTGTGGAAAGACGATGATTTACACCGTACTTAGCCATGACTCTAGCAAATTGGTCATTGCAAAAATGAGTCCCACGGTCACTAATAATGGCGCGAGGCACACCGAATCTAGCGAAAAGAGCTTTCAAAAAGTTACAAACCACCCTTGCGTCATTAGTGGGTAAAGCTTTGGCTTCAACCCACTTTGAAACGTAGTCAACGGCTACAAGGATGTATTTGTTTCCTTTAGAGGAAGGGAATGGCCCCATAAAGTCGATACCCCAAACATCAAAGATTTCACACTCTTGAATGAAATTCTGAGGCATCTCGTCTTTATGTGTGATCGTGCCTTGTTTTTGGCAAACATCACATCTTTTAACCATATCGTGAGCGTCACGATATATGGAGGGCCAATAAAATCCCGAATCACACACTTTTTTGGCGGTGTAGTTGGGACCAAAGTGACCACCGGTGGGTCCTTTGTGGCAAGCATCAAGGATTTCAGACGCTGCCGGTCCATCAACACATCGGCGGATAATCAGGTCGGCACATTGTTTGAATAGGTAAGGGTCGTACCAAAAGTAAGTCTTAATGTCGGTGAAGAACTTTTTCTTTTGTTGGGAAGTCAACCCTTCCTTGAGAATTCCACCCGCCAAGTAGTTTGCAAAGTCCGCAAACCACGGGGTTTCATTCGACTTCGAGTTTATAGACATTAAGGTCTCCAAGGGAAAAGAATCATTGATTTCTTTGTTCGGATGATCCCCTTGGTAAGGATCCTCAAGTCTGCTAAGATGGTCCGCGGCTAGGTTTTCTGCTCCTTTTTTATCGCGAATTTCGATTTTAAATTCCTGAAGCAGCAAAACCCAGCGAAGAAGTCTTGGTTTGGAATATTGCTTTGTCAACAAGTACTTCAGCGTGGAATGATCGGTGTACACGATGGTGGTGGAAAGGACAAGATAGGGGCGGAATTTTTCAAAAGCATAGACAACAGCTAAAAGCTCTTTTTCGGTTGTCGTATAATGCAATTGTGCCCCTGTCATTGTCTTGCTAGCGTAATGGATTGGTTGGAAGTGTTTATTCACTCTTTGTCCAAGAACCGCTCCAATAGCAAAATCACTAGCATCGCACATCAACTCAAAGGGAAGCTCCCAATTAGGGGTAACCAAGACGGGTGCCTTAGTTAGCTTATTCTTAAGCGAGTTGAAGGCTTCAAGGCACTCTTTAGAAAAGATAAAAGGAGTATCTTTTTCCAAGAGGTGGGTCATCGGACGAGCGATTTGAGAAAAATCTTTGATGAATCGACGGTAGAAGCCCGCATGACCCAGGAAACTTCTCACACCCTTCACGGTTGAAGGTGGAGGCAACTTTGCGATAACATCGACTTTAGCACGGTCTACTTCAAGACCGGCTTTCGAGATCTTATGTCCAAGCACGATGCCTTCTTTTACCATAAAATGGCATTTTTCCCAATTCAGAACTAGGCGAGTGTCTTCGCACCGCTTGAGCATACGTTCCAAATTGGCAAGGCAAGAAGAGAATGAATCCCCGAAGACCGAGAAATCATCCATGAAGACTTCCATAGTGTGTTCCACCATGTCATGGAAGATAGCTAACATGCACCTTTGGAAAGTCTCGGGCGCATTACATAGGCCAAAAGGCATTCTTTTGTAAGCGAATGTGCCATAGGGACAAGTGAATGTAGTCTTTTCTTGATCTTGGGGATCGATGGGTATTTGAAAATAACCCGAGAAACCATCAAGAAAGCAGTAATATTCATTACCCGCTAAACGTTCGAGCATTTGGTCCATAAAAGGTAGAGGGAAATGATCCTTTCTCGTGGCATCATTGAGTTTGCGGTAGTCTATACAAACTCTCCACCGGGTAACGAGACGAGTGGGAATCAACTCGTTGTGTTCATTGGGAACAACGATTATTCCGCCCTTCTTGGGCACACAATGGATTGGACTAACCCATGGTGAATCCGAAATAGGGTAAATCATACCCGCATCAAGAAGTTTGATAACCTCTGTTTTGATGACTTCATGTATTTTTGGATTCACCCTTCGTTGGCTTTGAATTGTGGGCTTAAAGTCGTCCTCCATGAGAATTTTGTGTGTGCAGAAGTGAGGATCAATTCCACGAATGTCAGAAATCTTCCAAGCGATAGCCTTCTTGTGATCTTTCAACACGGCGACAAGTCGGGCTTTCTCTTCATCCTTCAAATCCTTAGCAATGATAACTGGCGACTTTTTCTCTTCGTCAAGGAATACATACTCAAGATGGGGCGGCAACTCCTTAAGTTCTAGATCCGGAGGATTGTCGACGGGAGGCGTATTCGAAGTCGGAGTATCGATAGCAATGACAGTGGGAGATGGAGGGGAAGGATTTTCTTCTTTGAGAAGGTTAGTAATGAAACTGAGATCTTCATCCCAATTGGTAGTAGAATCGTCATTGTCTAAATGCACATCTCCCATGGTGGCTTCCAAATCTTTCCAAAGGAAATCACTTTCTCCAAATAGAGATAGTGATGAGTCGATAGAGGAAACGGTCTCAACATTGGGAAGAGAGGTAGGAATACTTTTACAAGCATCTTTGAAGTGTTCTTCACAAGCCTCATCAAGAACGTCAATACAATTAACACTCTCGTATGAATAAGGCTGTTTAGAAAGCTTTCCCATGTTGAAGACTACTTTATCGTCACCCACTCTCATAATAAGCTCACCAGCTTCAACATCGATGAGAGTGCGACCGGTCCTCAAGAATGGACGACCAACAATTAGTGGCACACGGGGGTCCATCTCGTAGTCGACGACAACAAAATCAGCAGGGAAGGTGAATTTGTCGACTCCTACAATGACGTCTTCGGCTATCCCCACTGGATAAGCAACCGTACGGTTGGCCAATTCCAAAGTCATTTTGGTGGGGACTAGCTCTGGGAGAGATAATTGCTTCCAAACGCTTAGAGGCATAAGATTAATACTGGCACCTAGATCGGCTAGGGCCATGCAATTCTCTACTCCCGAGAAATTGCAAGGGATAAGGAAACGACCCGGATCACCAAGCTTGGTTGGCAATTTCCTTAAGAGCACTGCAGAGCAATTCTCATTAAGTTGGGTTTTAGCAATATCGAGGAGCTTTTCCTTGTCGCTCAAAAGATCTTTAAACATTTTCGCGTATTTGGGCATGTGAGCGAGAGCCTCAGCGAAGGAGATATTGAAATTCAATTGTTTGAACATTTTAAGGAAATTCGAAACTTGAATATCGTCCTTGCTCTTTTGCTTCTCTTTCCTCAACCTAGATGGATAAGGTATATTGGAAGAAGAGGAAGGCTTTGGGAGAATAGGATCACTCACAACCACGGGTGGAGGAGGGGTATAAGGAAGAGGTGGAGAAATTGGGGAAGGAGAAGGATGAGGAATAGGAGCAGGTGACTCGTTCTCCTTAGTCACAACCACCGGTGGAGGTATAGGAAGCTCGGGTTCCTTGGTACCTTTGCCACTTCGAGTGGTGATTGCTTTCATCTCCCCTCTTGGGTTCGCAACGGTGTTACTCGGAAGAGTACCCGAAGAAGAGGGTTGATTACCATTGAAGAAACTAGCCATCATGTTCCTCAGATCATTAGTTTGGGTATCCAACGTGTTTCTCATGTCGGCTCTTAAATCATTTCCTTGCTTGACCAAGTCTGCTTTCAAGTTTCGCACTTCCTGTTGGAGATTTTCCACAATCACATCATTGGTCCTCATGTAGGTTGCAACCTCTTGGTGTAATGCAGTGGTGGTTTGGTTGGGAGGAGCATTGTATGCGGGTGGTTGATAAGCAGGTTGTTGGTAAACTTGGTTGTTACGTTGAGGTGGTTGTTGCTGCTTGTGAGGAGGTATGTATGGTTGTCGAGGCTGTTGTTGTTGTTGAGGAGGGCGATTGAGGTTTTGTTGTTGGTTTGGGTTGGTAGGAGGGAAACCAGGTGGTGAAAGATAGTTGTTGTTGCGGTAGCTAAGCAAGTTACGGTCACCTTGAGGTCTAGCTTGATAAGCAGGTTGAGGATAGGTGCCATATGCCGCATTCACATTCTCAGCAGGGTAGTCTTGGGTGGCGGTACAAGTGGTGTAAGAGTGAGGACCACCGCATATCTCACAAGGTTGGCTGACAGCATTTACTTGAGCGTTTTTGACGTTGTTGCTGTTGTTGTTGCTGACGGTGTGGGTGACAAGCGATTCAAAAAGCGTAGTGAGTTTGTCTAATCGCTTGTCGCTGTCACTAGTGCTAGCACTAGCGACATTGGTCCGAACACTCTTGGTTTGCACACGAGATTTATTCTCAATGATATCCCAAGCAGCATTGGAAGTCTTAGCCAATAGATTACCCCCCGAGGCACTGTTCAGTGAATCTTGGTCACTCATGCTTAAACCATTGTAAAAAGTATTAATTTGATGTACTTTGGTAAAACCATGTTGTGGGCATTTTCTTAAAATATCTTTAAAACGATCCCAAGATTCACTGAACGACTCATCGTACTTTTGTTCAAAATTTATGATTTCATTCCGCAATGCGGTAGTACGAGAGGGTGGAAAAAAGTAATTGATAAACTTTGTTTCCAAATCCGTCCACGAGAGAATACTCTGTGGCGGTTCCTTAGCAAGCCAATGCCGGGCTTGTCCCTCTAAAGAAAAGGGAAAAAGTTGTAACCTTATAACCTCTTGTAGAACACCATTGAATTTGACCGTGTTGGTGAGTTGCAAGAATCTCTTTGTTAGAAATACGTTTTAACGTATATTAGAAGTATCGGTCACTCCACAATATGATAGCTCGTAGTTAGTAATTAGTTATTAATTGCTTATTAACTTAAGTAAGAACCGGTCCATGGGCTTGTCATGGACCGGCCCAAGCCCATGTTATGCTTGGAACTATAAATACCCCTTTCCACTAAGGAAAGGGGTTGGTTGTTGTCATTTCTTGTTTTCCACTTAATAAAATTCACATAGTTTCTCTCACTTTCTCTCTCTAACTTTCTCTCTCTAGAAATCAACAAACCCCTTCATAGATTCATTGATTATCAATATTCTACATTTGGTATCAAGAGCTATGGGGTGATTTAAGGTGGTGATTTGTGTGGTTTTTTAGTTTTTGATTGTATTAGTGTTCTTTAAGAAAAATCATCTTGATTCTTGGTGTTTTTGGTGTTTTTGTGATTGGGATTAGTGGATAAGTATTAGTTGTTACTTATTTTAGTCGAAAGCACAAAACTTTTTGGGTTATTTGGTCAAAATCTGGGCTTAATCTTCATTGTTACTGTTCGACTGTTCATCGGGAAAGGTTTCTGTTCATTCAGCAAAACTTCCGGATCAAGGAGTTCCGGATCAAGAAGTTCCGGATCAAGAAGTTCCGGATCAAGAAGTTCCGGATCAAGAAGTTCCGAATCAAGAAACTTCCGAACCAAGAAGTTCCGGATCAAGAAACTTCCGAACCAAGAACTTCCGAGTCAAGAAGTTCCGGATCAAGCCAAACTTCCGAACCAAGAACTTCCGAGTCAAGAAGTTCCGGATCAAGCCAAACTTCCGAACCAAGAACTTCCGAGTCAAGAAGTTCCGGATCAAGCCAAAGTTCCGAACCAAGAACTTCCGAGTCAAGAAGTTCCGGATCAAGCCAAAGTTCCGAACCAAGAACTTCCGAACCAAGAAGTTCCGGATCAATCCAAAAGTTCCGAATCAAGGTAATCTTCCGAATCAACAAAAAAGTTCCGAATCAAGGTTATCTTCCGAATCAAACTTCCGAATCAACAAAAAGTTCCGAATCAAGGGTTATTTTGCTTGTTTTTTCGACGATTTTTTAGAGGATTTAATCTTGGTTTCTTACAACAAAAACACAACACAATTCACAAGCTTTACTTCACTGCTCGATCAACCGATAATCTATGTTTCTTTGAAGAAAACAAAATGAATCCAAATTCAGTAATGCCTCAGATGACATCTCTTACGGATATATCAATCATAACGGGAACTGATAGCCGTCCACCGATGCTTATTAAAGAGGTGTTTGAGGCATGGCAAGGTCGAATGATGCAATATCTAAAGGGGAAACCGACATACGGAAGGCTTATGGTCAAATCGATTTTGAATGGTCCACTCGACTATGGTACCATTACGGTTGACAACGTGACTAGACCACGAGAATTTGAAGAACTCACTCCAGCTCAACAACTTGTTGCAGATGCAGATGAAAAAGCTCTTCAAACAATTCTCCAAGCTCTTCCCCATAACATCTATAGGATGGTGAGTCAGTATACGGTGGCAAAGGATCTATGGGAACGGTTAAAGGTGTTGCTACAAGGCACGTCTCTCACCAAACAAGAAAGGGAGTGTCAGCTGTATGATTTGTTTGATAGATTCACCTACAACCCAGGGGAAACGCTCCACGATTATTACTTCAGATTCACCACACTCATGAATGATCTGAATGTATACAATCTTGTGATTGCACCATTCCAGGTTAACACCAAATTCTTGAATACTCTACCTCAAGCTGAATGGGGTGAGTATATTACCGATGTGAAGTTAACCCGGGATTTGCATAAGTGCAATTTAGATCAAATCTATGCCTTCCTTCAGCAACATGAGAAGCATGTGATTATGCACCGTTCTCCTCGTGGTATGCACCCAGATTCCTTAGCTTTGATGGCGAATCAACCAAGCTTGTCTCACAACAACACACCCTATATCTTGGGACATCAAGCTTATCATCAATCACCTTACTTGACACCAGCCTTTCCCCAATACTCGATTCTACCACAACCACCCACCTCACATCAGCAACAATATCGGATCAATGCACCTTCACCACAGTATGCTTCACAACTTCATCCAGCAAATGTTGCACATTATGCTCAGCCATCATATTCTTATCAAGAGAATGCAGCATATCCAACAAGCTACCCTGATCAAATGAGTATTCCTTCTACTGATTATGCAGCTCATCCAGATCAAGCACTATATTGTGATGATGAGGAAGTCCCCGTTCCTGTTTTCCAACAAGGAGCTGACCCAGTTGAAGTGCTAACTACTATGTCTGCTTATCTCACAAGAACTTTAAGCAAACGAGGATACAGAGGATCAGCTCCTACCAACAATCAGTTGAGGAATTCATCCAATTCTCGCCAACAAGCTACAATTGAGAATGGCAGGGTCATGGTTCAGCCAATTCAACCATATCAGGGGAGAACTTCCACTTCAACCAATGTTCGCACCGTCAATCCTGCTCCTGCTCCAATGGTCAACAACCCTCCACGGGCTAATACAGGCAAGTTGAGAATGATCACATGCTACAATTGCAAGGAAGAGGGTCATATGTCCAGGGATTGTAAGAAACCCAAGAGGAGAAGGGATGGACAGTGGTTTGCAGAAAAGATCTATCTGGTAAATGCTCAGGCGCAAGGAAGGGAACTTGATGAAGAGGAGCTTGCATTTCTTGCTGACCCAGGGATTGCTGAACAAGACGTTGTCACTACGCAGAATGCAGCTTACCAAGCCGATGATCTTGATGCGTATGATTCCGACTGTGATGACTTTCAAACTGCAAAGGCTGCTTTCATGGCAACTTTCTCTAGCTTAGGGCCAGATAAGAAATCTGAGGTACTTATTGATAACACCGATAATGCCATTGATGCTAGTATTCAACCACATCAAGCTGTGCAAGAGAGTGCTGATTCGAATGAATTTTCGGTGGTGAGTCCTTCAAACGAGGAGACAAACAATGATAGCAATATCAATGTAAGTCCCCAGACTTTGAGTGAATCACAACCGGGACCCAGTTCGCATACGCCTACTCCTGCTCAACAAGATTTGGTCATGGTTCCTGCTACATTACTTAGCCAAATGAATGCTGCACTCTTAGAAACCTTAGCTAAGAATAAGAATTTGTCTGATGAGCTTGCCTTAAGCAATGAGAAAGTACAAACTTTGGAATTAGTGCCTTCGTCTAGTGTTCTCACAAATCTCGAATATGATCACTTTAGAAACAAACAAATGGGTCACTTGCAAGAAATCGACAACTTAAGAGCAAATCTGTCTAATGAACTTAAAGAAAAGGAGTTAGTGGTCACTAATTTTCAAAAACTTCAAACTGATTTTGAATTACTCGAATCTAAGAAGACTGAAATGGAGATTAATGCTACTAATAAGATTAGAAGTCTAGACTACTTGCTGTTAAGACAATACGCTGCTTCACAACTAGTCCACTTATTTGATGCTTCGTTTAGAGAGTTTAACTTATCTCGTCTAAAAGGCCTTCCCCCTAATCCACGATATGCAAAACAAGCTTTAAGACATAGTCCTAGACTTTATAATGCAACTCAATTAGGATTGGCTTTAGACCCGATTGTTTTTCCCAATGATCGAACAAGTAAGGTTCTAGTTGATGAGGATCGGTCATACAATTCAGCAAAATATCCCGATTGTGATTATTTTAAGATGAATAAGGAGCTTGCAAAAACTGATTTTAGAGTTCGCTTCCATATGGATAAGGATCTCATCACAGCACCAACCTACATGATAGAGGAAGAAAGTCCTAGTACATTTCCTACACTTGTCAACATGGAAGGTCCTAAGGAAATTCCAAAGAATCTTCCACCTGTTAGCACTGTATGGTTAAACTTGCAAGAGATTAACCGATACTTTACTAACTTTGACAAGGTCATTTTGGAATGTACGACTTCAAATGGCTTAAACGCCGGAGAATGGGCTTTCGAACACATGAACGAGGTGTTTAAAACTGAGATCAATCCGTTTGTCGAAAGTCTAAAAAGAAGTTTTGCATCTCTTAAGGAAAATCTTCAGTTTGAAATTGGTGAAGTTCAAAAAGTGTTTTATGAAATGGACACCGCTTACGAACTGCAACTAATTGAAAAGGAAAAGATTTTAACCGAATATGACCAATTCTTGTCAGAAGTAATCTCGTGTGATGTGCTTACTATTGTCAATGTTAATTATTCGTATGAGCTTACATCTGCTATGATTAATTGCGATGCTGTGAATATTTGTGAGGATATTTGTGATGATGTTTGTGATCTTTCTGTAAATGTTGCTGAAACTGTAAATGAGGTAGATAATCATTCTTGTCACGAATCTAACGCTGAGTTTTTAAAGCTACAAGATTCTTATAATTTACTTTCACAACGCTTTAATCAACTAGAACAACATTGTATATCTTTAGAATTAAAACAACAAGCTCAAAATGAAAATCTTTTGATATCAAATGTTTGTGAAAACGGTGTTGAGAATAGTGACAAGATGATTGCAATTGTTAAGACATTAGAGGAAGAAATCATGAGATTGAAGAGAGAGATATCATCAAAGGAAACATTAAGAATGGAACTAGAGGCCGCAGAGTTTAAAAACCAGGTCTTAGAAATTAGACTATCAACTGTTCTAGGGGAGATGGATCGGACCAGGCAGGGACTATCCGCTCTTTATGGTTCACTAGAAGAACGCTTCGCTTTTAATGCGGCACAGCAACATTATTATGTTGAACAACTGAACCAAAAGTGCGAGGAAATCTCTGACTTGAACATCCTGCTCATAGACAAAAATATGGTTTTGGCTGAGTTAAAGGAGACACTTCTTCTCACCCGACAAGAAGTTGTTGATAACTTAGCTACCGACTCTGCACCGTCCACTAGTGCTCCAACAACCAAATCAGTAGTGCTTTATAAGAATCCGCTTCATAAGAGAAACCAGCTTACCTATGATGATTATATGAGGAATGCCATTAAGCATGTCGATCTTCTTAGGGATATTTTAGACGATCTTTATGCCCTAGATCCCTCAAGTAGCGACTATTATTCGGCTCATGAATATGTTAAGCGAGTTCAATATTGCTTAGCTTACTTGCAATACATAGGTACACCAGGTTCTGCACTACTTAATAATAGGCCCATTGCTGTCACTCCATTTAATAAGACTCCAGGAGCGAAACCGTCATTGGCACAATCAAGTAAGACACCTTTAAAATCTGTTGCTAATGTTCCCAATTTGCCTTCTACAGGATTAAAAGAGACTACTAAGGCTAAAGGATCGCCACTCAAGAAAGCTAAGATCAAGCCCTCCACTAGTAGTGCCACAAAGAAGAAAGTAGAAGTCCACAATAGGAATGCTAGTTCAGTTTTAAATAAAACGAATCATGTTAAGACTAAAAGCTCTGCGCCTGTGCAGCAGCCTAAACCATTCGTGAATTCTGATTTAAATTGTTGGAATTGTAATGAATGTATGTTTTCCCAGCGTCATGATTTGTGTCTAATTGATCACGTTAATGAAATGAATGCTATTAAGAATGGTCTTGAATGGAAGCCAACGGGTAGAACTCGTGCCCAAGTTGGCTGGCAATGGCGTCCCACTGGTAGGACCTTTACACTCGATGGTAAAATGTGCCCTTTAACTAGGAATGCATCCATTGAGGCTAGGTCTGAGCGTCCTTTAGTTAGGAACACTCGCACTCAAGTATGGAAACAGCGCCCTTTAATTAGGTCAGCCCCCACTATAGTGCCTATCAGTGTAGAAATACCTCAGGATTTGAGCCAATTAGAATCTACACCACCAATTAAGAAGAAAAAAGATAGGAAATCTAAGAAACCTAGAGTTAGCAAATCTAAGATTATTAAATCTGTACCTGCTAATAACAAGGAACACTCAGATTCCGATACCTCTACATTGTCTTTGTGTGGTGATATTTTCAGGTGGTCCAAATCATCCTGTGGTATTTGGACTCCGGTTGTTCAAAACATATGACCGGAAATCGCTCGATGCTCCGAAATTTCGTCAGCAAGTTTCTTGGTACGGTTAAATTTGGGAATGATCATATAGCAAAGATTATGGGATACGGTGAATATCAGATTGGAAACGTGACGATTTCTAGGGTATACTATGTAGAAGGTCTTGGTCACAACTTATTCTCAGTAGGACAGTTTTGTGATTCCAACCTTGAGGTGGCTTTTCGACAACACACTTGTTTCATCCGCAACTTGGAAGGAAAAGATTTGTTGAAGGGATCTCGTGGTGCAAATCTATATACATTGTCCCTACAAGACATGATGGCCGCTTCTCCAGTATGTCTTCTCTCTAAAGCTTCTA
Source organism: Glebionis coronaria (assembly GCA_025667525.1). Taxonomy (NCBI): domain Eukaryota; kingdom Viridiplantae; phylum Streptophyta; class Magnoliopsida; order Asterales; family Asteraceae; genus Glebionis; species Glebionis coronaria. The sequence goes on from CM046874.1 coordinate 181,631,647, forward strand.
AGACCAAGTCATGGTTATGGCATCGCAGATTATCTCATCTTAACTTTGATGCTATTAATCATCTGGCTATAAACGAGTTAGTTCGTGGTCTTCCAAAGCTTAAATTTCACAAGGATCATTTATGTTCCGCGTGTTCAAGGGGGAAGAGCACCAAGAAATCTTACAAACCCAAAGCTGAAGACACTAATCAAGAAAAACTTCATCTTTTGCATATGGATCTTTGTGGACCGATGAGAACTGAAAGTGTGAGCGGTAAGAAATTCATTCTCGTCATTGTGGATGATTTCTCAAGGTTTACATGGGTTAGATTTCTACGTACAAAGGATGAAGCTCCGAAGGCTATCATCACTTTTCTGAAGTTCATTCAGGTACGTTTGAATACCACTGTCCGCCGTATTCGTACAGACAATGGTACAGAGTTCGTCAACCAGACTCTTCGTGATTATTATGAAGGAGTTGGTATATCACATGAAACATCCGCTGCACGCACTCCACAACAAAACGGTGTCGTTGAAAGACGAAATCGCACACTTATGGAAGCTGCTAGGACCATGCTTATTTATGCGAACGCTCCATTGTTCTTGTGGGCAGAGGCTATTTCTACTGCATGTTTCACCCAAAACCGTTCTATCATTCGGAAACGCCATGGAAAAACACCTTATGAGCTTCTACATGACCGCAAACCCGACGTTTCATTTTTCCATGTGTTTGGTGCTCTGTGTTATCCAAACATCAATAGTGAGAACTTGGGTAAGCTTCAACCAAAAGCCGACATAGGTATTTTCATTGGTTACTCACCGTCCAAAAGAGCATACCGAATCTATAACCGTCGTCTTGGCAAGATTGTAGAAACTATGGACGCAGATTTCGACGAGCTGACAGCGATGGCTTCTGAGCAACACAGCTCTGAACCCGCGCTTCATGAGATGGGACCCGGTGCTATAAGTTCCGGATTAGTTCCCAACAATCCTACTTCTACATCATTTTTACCACCATCAAGGCCCGAGTAGGATAAACTGTTTCAACCGTTGTTTGATGAATTCTTCGATCCCCCGACTGATGAAGTTCCAGCACCTGTAGTAATTGCTCCAATACCTGAAGTAGTTGCTCAAGTTAATGAACCTTTATCTAATGCATCTACAATTCACATTGAACCGGATGCACCTTCACCAAGTGATTCTCAAACTACACCTGAATCATCACCCCCTACTTGTGCCTAATGATGTGGAAGAGGATTCTACTGATCACGACTTGGAATATGCTCACTTGCCAGAGCTTCCTTTCTTTGGTGTAGCGATCCCTGAAAACCCTTCAGCCGCCTCTACCTCAGAAGAAGCTCCATCTATTGTTCACTCCAGACCACCTAGGATTGAAAAACATAGCACTAAATGGACAAAAGATCACCCAATTAGGAATGTTATTGGAGATCTAGATCGACCAGTCTCTACACGCCATCAATTACAAGAGAGTGCACTTTATTGTTACTTTGATGCATTTCTCTCTGAAGTTGAACCCAAAAATTGGCAGCAGGCTATGACCCAATCATCTTGGATCGAAGCTATGCAGGAGGAACTCAATGAATTCAAACGACTTGAAGTATGGGAATTGGTTCCTCGCCCTGACAAGGTTAACATCCTTACTTTGTTATGGGTTTATAAGGTTAAACTTGATGAGATGGGTGCGGTATTGAAGAATAAAGCAAGATTGGTCGCTAGAGGATATAAACAAGCTTTGGGTATAGACTTTGAGGAATCTTTTGCTCCTGTGGCTAGATTGGAGGCGATTAGACTATTCCTTGCGTTTGCTGCTCATATGAACATGATCGTCTATCAAATGGATGTGAAGACGGCATTTTTGAACGGTGAACTAAGGGAAGAGGTTTATGTTAGTCAACCGGATGGGTTCGTCAGTACGGAGTCTCCTAATCACGTGTACAAGCTTAAGAAGGCTCTCTATGGGTTGAAACAAGCTCCACGCGCGTGGTATGATCTCCTGTCAACATATCTCATGTCGGAAGGCTTCTCCAAAGGCAAAGTGGACCCCACTCTATTCACTCTCAAGGACGGCAACGACATGCTTCTGGTACAAATTTATGTTGATGATATAATTTTTGCTGCCACTAACATAGAATTGTCTAAACAATTTGAGAAGATAATGTCCACACGCTTTCAGATGTCGATGATGGGAAAAATTTCATTTTTCTTAGGATTACAGATTTCTCAGAATCCCAGAGGCATCTTTATTAATCAATCCAAATATGCTCTAGAATCTCTTAAGAAATATAATTTTGAGAACTGTGACCCCGTAGACACTCCAATGGTGGAGAAATCCAAGTTAGATGAAGATAGGGATGGGATTATTGTCGATCCGAAACTTTACCGTGGAATGATCGGCACCCTTCTCTATCTGACTGCTAGCAGGCCTGATTTGCAATTTGCTGTATGCATGTGTGCCCGGTATCAGGCTCGGCCTACCGAAAAGCACCTACATGTTGTGAAAAGGATCTTTCGGTATCTAAAAGGAACACTTCATCGTGGTCTATGGTATCCGAAAGATTCCTCGATTGCTTTAATATCATACGCAGATGCCGATCATGCTGGATGTCAAGATACGAGGCGTAGCACTTCTGGATCTGTGCAACTCCTAGGAGATAGATTGATCAGTTGGTCTTCAAAAAGGCAGAAAAGCGCTGCAATATCAAGCACGGAGGCTGAATACATCGCCATGTCCGGTTGTTGTGCTCAAGTCCTTTGGATGAGATCACAATTAACTGACTACGGTCTTGGATTTAACAAAATCCCGATGTATTGTGACAACAAGAGCGCCATTGCCCTTTGCTGCAATTATGTTCAACACTCCCGGGCCAAGCACATAGACATTCGCTACCATTTCATTAAGGAGCAGGTGGAGAACGGAGTGATCGAGCTGTATTTTGTCACTACTGAGTACCAGCTGGCGGATATGTTCACCAAAGCCTTAGATCGAGGACGAATCGAGTTTTTGATCGACAAGCTTGGCATGAAATCATTCACCCCAGCGACTCTCAAAGAGTTGGTAGAAGAATCAGCTGAATAGTCGTGGTAAACTATTCAGAGTATCCTTTGGTTGTGATCATGTATATTATAGTAAATATATAAACCACAAAAAGAAAATACAAAAATATAAAACCAAGAAAAACCATAAAAAATATAAAACCAAGAAAAACCATAAAAAATATAAAACCTAGAAAAACCATAAAAAATATAAAACCAAGAAAAACCAAAAATATTTTTCGTTTAAAACGGGCATGTCTTTTAGTACGGTAATATTTACGGCCTTAGAAATGTCGATTAATATTGACACGGTGCCATAAATAGAGTCCGTATAAAAGTTGTACATTTTTAAAACATGCCCATTATGGCTTGTAGTTATTTCTGACTGCAACCCGGTTTTCATATTAAAGTCACGTATTTCCTTGGAAAACGTTGGCTCAGAACGGGAATGAATTTTCTCGGGCGTGATTTACAAGCCAAATCATGCAAAGGGATCAAGTTTACTTTATAACTTGGTCTAACACGAATTTGTGTACGTCTCAGTGCATTAATTTGTTAAAATAAGAGAAATCTTATTAAAACCACGAATCAAAATTTTTCAAGAGATAAATTGGAAATGCTTTCATCACTATTTGACTCTTTAAACAATGACTACAGCTCTTTAAATAGAAAACGGGTCATTGTTTAAGGGGGAGAAAATAGTAAAATCATCTTCGTCATTAAATATGATTTTCAAAAGTGATTGTGAAAATTAAGGGCTACATGGTATTTGAGTGGTTTTGCTTTAGAATATGACTAGTGTTCGTTCTAAGTAATAGGCATTGCTTTTAGATATTGGAGATATGCTAATAGATGCGTTTGCCAAATTGTGTGTACGTTTAACAAGAGTTAGGTGAAATGGAAAAATTAGAAACAAAAAGGAAAAGTTTAGAAAATGTAGGGACTAAAGTGATATTAGTTGAAACTAATCAAAGTTTTGACCTAAGTCAAAAACAATTCACCCCGCCCCTCACTATTTTCTAATCACTGTTTTCTTACTCCTTTGCCGCCATTGTTGAAAACATCACACACACACAACTCTTTCAAACATCTCGTATAATCATTCCATCCCGTTCATTCGTTTAATAAGGTAATAACATTGAATCTTTGACTTATTAATTCGTTTAAATCATCATCTATATCCCCTTAATTGATTCAGATAATTAACAAGTATCAGATTTAGGGTTCTTGATTAAATTAGGCTAAATTGATTAGGGAATTAAGGTGGGTTTTACTCGGAATAGGTTCTATGATGTTTAAATTGCCTTAGTTTGCCTTAGAAACTCACAAACGCACTAAATCAAACATCTGAGTTTAGTTTGTAAAAGTTCCGAATGAACATGGCTTAAAACTTCCGAATGAAGGATTTCTTCTGAAAAACTTCCGAATGAGGAAGTTCCGAATGAAGGACTTCCGAATGAGGAAGTTCCGAATGAAGAACTTCCGAATGAAGGAAGTTCCGAATGAAGAACTTCCGAATGAAGGAAGTTCCGAATGAAGAACTTCCGGATGAAGGAAGTTCCGAATGAAGAACTTCCGGATGAAGGAAGTTCCGAATGAAGAACTTCCGGATGAAGGAAGTTCCGAATGAAGAACTTCCGGATGAAGGAAGTTCCGAATGAAGTACTTCCGGATGAAGGAAGTTCCGAATGAAGAACTTCCGGATGAAGGAAGTTCCGAATGAAGAACTTCCGGATGAAGGAAGTTCCGAATGAAGAACTTCCGGATGAAGAAGTTCCGAACGAAGAACTTCCGGATGAAGAAGTTCCGAATGAGGAGAAGTTCCGAATGAAGAAGTTCCGAATGAGGAGAAGTTCCGAATGAAAAAAGTTCCGGATGAAGATGTTCCGAATGTGGAAAAGTTCCGGATGAAGAGTTTGATTATTCTTGTTTGCATGCTATCTATGTACTTGTTGTTTTATCTTATGAAATGTGTTATGCTTAGAAGTAAGAATGATATATATCTATCTGTTTTTGTGCATCAACCTTTCATGTCTTATCTTAAGCAGATAAAATGACTAATCCAACAGTACAAGCTATCCAAGAATCTAGAGAAGCCGATATTGCTAAAGCTCGAACCCTTAAGTTTATACCCAACAACTATAGGCTGAAGCAAGTCTCTAAATCCACTCACCATGGTTTTAAGGTCGCCATAGCCATTCTTGATAACTCTCATTTCACGAACGCCCTTAGGAGTACAGCCTCGGTGCCTTATGAGTATATGTTTGAATTTTGGGCTACCAAGGAAATTACTTCGAACAAGATCACCTTCACCATCGACAACAAGCAGCAGACACTCACCGTTTCAGACTTCCGTAAGATTCTTGGTATACGGGATACACCCAAGGGCATGTCTTTCTCAAGGGATCCTACTAAAGATGAACTCGTGGAGTTATTTGACGCACTTGGATGTCCGGAAATACGAGTTGCATCTGAGTTTACAACTGCTAAGGTGGGACAACCTTGGAGAGCATTGATGGGTATTCTCAGTAAATGTCTTACGCCAAAAACGAGTGGCCATGATGCACTGCGCAGTCCCATAATAAACCTCTTCTATGGCATGTATAAAGCTGCAAATTCAGATTATGCTTTGTTGATATGGGAAGAATTCACCTTTCAACTCTTCTACAACAAGAAGCTGAAGACAAACTTCTTTCCTTATCCTCGGTTTATTAAGCTTATCATAAATTATTTTATGAAGCTTGATGCTACTATTGATAGGCGTGCAGGAGGTCGCTATCACACTGAAGAAGCTGATGATACTGTAGATTTGAGGCATGAAGGACCGTCTATTGGTGTGATTCCGGGTCCCATTCCTGATTACCTTCTGTCTGACAAAATCAAAGGTTCTGCTGATTATAAGCTACTGCAGATAGAGATCAAGAGGCTGAAAGAAAACCTTCAGACTGGAGAAGACTCGTCCACAACGGTTAAGAGTAAAGGTAAACGCAAACAACCAGCAGCGTTACCTGAACCCGAACCCAAAAAGAAGAAGACAGAGGGTAAGAAGGGAAAGGGTAAGGATTTGATGCGTCTACGTGACGAAGAAGATATTGTTGATCCTACTGTTGATAAAACCGAGCAACAAATGATGAAGATTGCTATTAAAAGGAGTAGGAAAGATACTGGAGGTAGTGGTTCAGGTGCGAGGGTAGATATTGAGGATGAGTACGTGGAACCGGATGATGTTGATGAGTTTGGGTCACCTGAACACTATTCCACTTCGAAGGAGCCATCAATCCCTATTTCAGCAAGTGTGGAAAAGGAACCTGTTGCTCCTACGATCGTGGTGTCAACTCAACCCTTAACAACTCAACCTCCACCCATACAACCTTTACCAACCCGACCGGCTTCAACACCATTTCTTCCACCACCCATAATCCCCATCCTTAGTACAGCAGTAACAACCGAGCCCCTCCAGTCAACCCAAAGCAGCTCTGCAACATCTGCAATGGCTGCATTAGTGATGGCCGAACTGTTTGATACTAACAAACGCGAAATGGATGAACTTCGCCAAGAGTTGCAAAGACGAGCTCAGAGGGAAGAAGAATCTAGGAAAGCCCAAGAGGAGATGATTGCTAGGTTCGCTTCAGATATGGAGTTGACTAGAAAAGCACATGCAGAAGAACTTGCTCGGGTTAAGCAGGCTGAGGCTGATAAGCATGCTGCACGTATTACCAGACTTCAAGCGATGAGGGATAAATATAAGGAACAAAAAGAAGCACTTGAAGCATCTGTGAAAGAAAGAGTGCAAGAATCCGTTGAATCCTTAATGCCTAAACTTCGCGATGAGTTGAAGACACTTGCTGCTGACAACTTGATGGTCAAATCATCCAACCCTTCAGAAGCCGCCTACAAGATTGCTTATGACCTGACGGATTTTGAATTGAAGAAGATCCTTAAGGCTCGTATGGTGGAACTTGGGTCGTATGATAAGTCGAGGATTCAACGGGCTCTATATAAATCCCTGAATGATGCTATCATGGAGGATGATAGATTATTCAAAATGTTTGGAAGTGTGGTACCATATCACATTTTACCTGAGGAAGAAAGGGAAGAGAGTGAAGAAGAGGGTACGGGTGAAGAAGAGGAAGAAGAAGAAGAAGAAGGAGAAAAGGATAAAGACGATGACGAGGGTGGTGATGATGATGATGAGGATGATGACGAGGATGAGGATGATGATGATGGCGACGATGGTGGTGATGAGAATCAGGAGAGTGTTAGGGATAGTAACGGGGATGACAATCAGGATGATGATGGGGGTGAACAGCCGAAAGAGGGAGACAAGGTTACCAGCTCCAAGAAAACTGCTGCTAAGACTGGAACCAAGTCCACAAAAGATGCAGCACAGAAGGACAAATCGACATCCTCGGAATCAAGACGAACTAAGTGGCGCCACGATGTGAATGCCACTACAGCGTCTTCGGCTCCCGGTATCTCTATCGCTGTATCTTTACCTATTACCACTAACCCCATTAGTTCTGTTGTTGTTCCTCCTGTGATTGCAGAATCAGTGACGGAACCCGAAGCTGCACAACACTCCCCAATTCACGACACTGCCGAAATGCCTGAAACAGAACCAGTAGATGTTCGCACTTCCACTCCTCTACAACAAGCACAACAATCTACGGTTCCTGAACCAAGCATCCGTGCCTGGGAAGACACGTTGGAGATAGACGAGTCTGCACCACCACAAGCTTGGATCACGGCAGCAGCACAATATGATCCGATCACAGATGCTGACAAAGATGTGCTGTATCTCCGTATCCGAAGTCCAATTGACTTATGTGCATTTCTTGCTCATGAGTATAAGACTTCGGTTACTCCATCCTTGGTGAAGAAAGCACTGAAAGATAAGAGACTGCGTGCCAAAACCCGATTACCCCGAATGGAGCTCGAGTACTATGCCGATGAGATCCTGAAGGCTTTGAAAACCGTTCAACGGCCAGGACTTCATGAATCAGAAAGAGCTCCACCTCCAATGGATCCTGCTCAAGATAATCAGATTACTCTTGACTTCTTCGTCACCAATGATCTTGAGTATCTTATGAAGGGGTCATCAAAGTACGCAACATCCCTGACTTTGCTGAAAGCTGCCAACTGGGGGACAATACCCTTCATCGAGGAAAAGGTAAATCGACTCTGGGTCCCAAAAATGAATCGTAATTATGATATGTATGCTGTCATAGGTGCATCTCATTGGGACGAACGAGTCTGAAGGGCGTACAGGGGTTGCTGCTTGGTCAATTCTGGAAGCAATGTTAGATCCGACATCCGCATCTCCAGCATCTTAGGAATGAAAACTGAAGCCAAGAACGGCTACTATCATGTGACGGAGATTCGCTTGAAAAGGGAGGATGACAGGGAATACAAAATCCAGCAAGGAGATTTTTCCATCATTCGCCTTGAGGATATCGAAGATATGCTGCTTCTGATGACCCGAGATCAACTCACACATATTCCTCGTGAAGACCTGATTGCTTTGAATACAGCACTTCGTATGTTCACACGAAGCGTTGTCATCAAGTCACGAGTTGAAGATCTTCAGTTGGGAGTCGAAAGCTATCAGAGGAAGCTCAACTTAACCCGTCCTGTGAATCAAGTGCTACCTCAACTTGTAGAAAGATGTCCCTATACCGGCATTTCTGTCCCGAATTCCGGCATTTTCTACTTGAACAGTCGAGGTTTGATGAAGTTTATGAGGGTGGGTGAGCTTCACAAGTATAGTGATGGAACTCTTCTACAAGTCAGAGGAAAGTTGGAGCATCTGAACTCGGGTGGGACTTTGCCAGAGATGACGGAGGATTGGCATCCGGGTTACCGGCAGATGGCAAAGTATGTGATCAAAAAGATCGATCAAAAGCTCCGTGAACGTAGATTGATGAGGAGCTTGGAAAGATTCGTGGGTGGAAGACCGTATTTAGTGCACCACAAGCTACTGCAACGATCCATCTAATGGGTCGTACATTTCAGGTCACTTTATATTGGTTTTCAATTGTGAATATGTATATTTGTGAATAATGTGCTTGTATGGCTTGTTGTAGTGTTAAGGTATGATAATTTTTCAAGAATTTCTCACGAGATTCTAAATCTTTCAAAATATGTCATACCAAAGCACTACAACTATCCCTTATTAACTTAAGGGGGAGCAATAACTTGTTCTATGGCCAAACATTGATTTCATTTTTACCCAAAGACCGGTTAATCCATTCAATATCCCAAATATTAATGGTTAACATTTTGGATAAGGGGAGAAAATGGGATTAAGGAGACGTAAGTGATACTTGGCTAAAAGATGAAAAAAGACTTAAAGATTATCCAACTTAATATGTGTTAAGCACGTGTTAAGGGGGAGCGTTTTTGATGAACAAAACACCTAAGGTACAAACCTTTTGATTTCAATATCACAAGTACTTTAGGTGATTTTCAATGATTTTTCATGGTGGCAATTCCTTCCCAAAACACGCTTAATTCACGACGGATGTGGTGACAAAAGGGTGGTAGGAATAGGTTTAGTCCAATGATTCATCAGAGCCGATGGAATCTTCCCAAGGACAATTCCCTAGATAGAATTAGAAGTCCTAGGAAAGATGGAGAAAGAATGTGAACGTATCTGAATGCCGACCAAGTACTTAAGCTAGCACTGGAACAATCACAACAAGGTGCTAGTGATGACGTATTGGTAAGCATTGAAGGGGTTGAAGAATGAAAAAGAAATGTAAAGATAAAGGGTGTAAAGAAAGAAGCCCTCCTTACAACTTTAGGCAGAAACCGGGTCAATACATATGCTATTGAGGTCATTTTTGCTAATGATTCTCGGTATTGAAGAAAGACATCATGGACCCAGTGATGCAATGCACAACCCTTCCCCAGCTAACTCAAATATCTCTCAAAAGGTATTTGTTTTAATCACACGGAGATCAACACGTTATCTATTGGTTTATTCACTCCGAATAAACTGGTATTGAAAAGGTGGCACTCCTCTCCAGCCATCGCTCACTAAATCAAAACGCACAATCGAGTCTAGAGCCAAGAGATCATCAAATGTCTCATTAGGACACTTTCCATTTATTCCTTGCTTTCTCACACACTGTGAAAAGTAAGAGATTTTCATGAGTCCTACGCAATATTCTTGTAATATTGCCAGAACATCCGAGTAATACGTAAGTATTACAATGAAGATGGAAATCCTGCTTGAGCCAACATCAAACAAGCTCATGGTAGGTTACACGTGCGGTTCTTTTAGAACCAATCATGTGAAAAACTGGAAGGTAACAGTGGTTTAATTCTTAATTGAACTTAAACTCGTTCCAGGCCTCTTCGCATTATCATATGATCTTGCCAGAACACTCAGAGTGACTCTTTATTGACCACAGTGACGAATGGAAATCCTTCTAGTGTCAACATCAAACAGCACTTGGTAGGTAACGTGCAAGATTCTTTATGAATCGAGCTCGTGACAACTGGAAAGCAACGATGGTGAAAATCTTAATTGAAATTCACTTGTTCCAGGTTTCATGAATTGACGGCTTTTAATCACAAGGATAATTTATCCAAGTGATTCACTCTTTATGTTCGCAGTCAGCTTTGGACGGTCGAATAAAGAGAACGGGTTTACCCGCGAAATCCTGTCAGGAAGTTACTTAATTGAAACTATCCGTTACGGGTACGATATCTAATATCGTCCAACGGTCTTCACCGACCGGAGGTAAAATGCTACCGAATTAGAATAAAATGTTCAAAGCCATTTTATTCGTGTCGTTGCTGTGTACCTGCTAAAGACGGTGGCGTTGCTGAGTACCTGTTGAAGACGGTGGCGTTGCTGTGTACCAGTGAAGACGGTGGTGTTGCGGTGTACCTGTAAAAGTCGTTCCCACATGCTTATGTCTTTTGCATCAAAAATTCAAGAAAGTACAAGATGAAGTCTTCCGCTGTATCAAACTCTGAAGCTTTCGAGAATTCAACAAAAAGACGTAAGTGTGTGGAACATGAAGTCACGAGGAGGCAAAGTTCACAAGAAAGGCAAAGATCGCACGTGAAAGGCCAAAGAACAATGCTCTCAAGTCAAAGCCAAAAAGATCAAACCAACATATTCACAACAAAAGAAAGAAAAGAAGAAAAGACTACGAGCTAAAGAACGAAGACTTAGTATAGTATGCTAGGTTTAGAACTTTGTAAACGTGGAGTGACCTCCCTTAGGGGGAGATTGTTAGAAATACGTTTTAACGTATATTAGAAGTATCGGTCACTCCACAATATGATAGCTCGTAGTTAGTAATTAGTTATTAATTGCTTATTAACTTAAGTAAGAACCGGTCCATGGGCTTGTCATGGACCGGCCCAAGCCCATGTTATGCTTGGAACTATAAATACCCCTTTCCACTAAGGAAAGGGGTTGGTTGTTGTCATTTCTTGTTTTCCACTTAATAAAATTCACATAGTTTCTCTCACTTTCTCTCTCTAACTTTCTCTCTCTAGAAATCAACAAACCCCTTCATAGATTCATTGATTATCAATATTCTACACTCTTGATGTGGTCGTGTGGATCATCAATGGTTCGTCCCAAGAATGGTTGAGCGGAGACCATCTGGATAAAGCCTGATTTTAGCTCAAAGTTGTTGGCGGCAATCGGAGGTATGACAATTGGATCCGTGTTGCCATCTACATGAGCTTGCAGCAATTCAATCATCGGGCGATTATCCGGAAGGGGCTCATTGTTGTTGTTATTGTTCATGTTGTTGAACGGCGGTTTGTTGTTGTTATTATTGTTTGGAGGTGGTACACCGGCCATGTCTAAGTGATCGAGAGGCTCGGGCTCTTGATATGACGTGGATCGAGTGCGCATACACCTGCAAAAGAACGAACAAACAAAGCAAAAATATTTTTGGTTTTTATTGTTTTTTTAATTTTTTGTATTTTTGAAAATTTTATATTTTTTAGTTGTTTTTTTAAAATTTTCTTGAAATAGTAACGTTCACGGGGAACGGATCCCAAAATCCAAGTTCTCACAAAAAACTTTTGATCTTAACGAGAAGAGCCGGCAGCGGCGCCATTTGTTACAACTTGATTTTTACTCGTTGAAAATTCGTTTTCTCGGTATCTCTTCGAATTGATCTCAGTTAAAAGTGGAATGATTTGTTCTTGGTGTCCAAAAAGTGGTTTTGGTTATCTAATCTACTAAACAAGGAAATGGGTAAAGTAAAGAAAGATTTAAGCTTAAAACAATCAACAAGTAAAAAGCAATACTAGATTTAAAACTGGAAAATATCCTAACTGAAAAAGTATCCTACTCGGAATAAATCCTATTCGGAAAAATGGCCTATGCGGAATGTTCTCTATTCGGAATAATGTGCTCTTAAACGGAAAATAACCCTATGCGGAAAAACTGCTCTATTCGGAAAGCTAAGGCTATTCGGAAAAAGATGCTATTCGGAAAAACATTTCTATACGAAAAATTGTTCTATGCGGAAAAATAAGTCTATTCGGAAAACATTGCTCTATGCGGAAAAAAGGGGGCAATTCGGAAAGCAGACCCTATGCGGAAAGAAGGCTCTATTCGGAAAAATATTTCTAAGCGGAAAAACAACTCTGTTCGGAATTATTTAAAATATTCCGCATAAGGGAATTAGCAAATGGTTAATACGGAATGTAAGTTCTATTCGGAATGTTGGAACATTCCGAGTAAGGGACTAAGCAGATCTCTATTCGGAATATTCCTGGGTAAGAACAGTAGCAGTTTCGCAAGAACAGTAGACACGGTTTAAATCCAAAATCAAGATGAATACGCAAAAAGGTTTTACCAAACTAACCAATAATCATTTAAGTATCATAAGTAACAAATCCCACCAATAAAAACACTAAATCAACAACTTTTAAAAAATCAAAATCAATCACACAAGGACTTAAGAACTTGCAATAAAAAGATGATGAAGAACAAGATGAAATGAAAAGATGTATTGAATGATTAAGGTTTTTAACAATCACAAAACAAAGATTAAAATTATAAGATTTGAAGAACAAAGATTGAAATCACCAATCACCCTAGTGGTGATGGTGATGCTACGAACCAAAGAACCTGGGAAAAGAAAAAATGAAAGCTAACTCCCTAATTGTGTGAAGGAAGAAACTATATATAGTCCTAGCGGTTGGTTGGTGAGTGGGCTTTCTCCCTTTCTTCTTGTCTTCTCGTCTTTTCAGAAAAGTTGACGTTTTTGATTCTGATTCGGGAGTTGTCGTCGATTAAATTCAACTCGTCTTTTAATTTCTTCGTTAAATAGACTTGAGTTTCTTCGACATATGTAAATCTTCCATCTTTGGTCCTTTTCTTCGATAAATCTTCAAATAGGCCCATTGACTTCAAATCTTTTGCATCTCTTGGACAATAGACTTCGTCTTTAGTCTTTTTCCTTGATGAAACCCGTGCAATCCCATGTTTTCTTTAATATTCATCCGGTTAGCTCTGAAAACACAATAAACACAAAAACCACGCATAATTACAAACAAATGATATTAAATACGTGTTTTGGTCTTGTTTTAGCCAGAATTAAGTGGTAAAAGGATGGGTGTTTACACACCTATCAATATATTCCGCAATAAAGTCAAAAATATTAATTAAGTGGTGTAGCTAGTTTTGAAATCTTTGACATATTAGGCCCGTTGCGATTATTTTGACTCAACCCGAATAGACTTATCCAAGTTTATTCTAGCTAGTATCCTTAACCATGTAGACCTTAATTGGTTTATTAGGCTAAGCATCCACGAGTCTCATTACTTGAGATTTTAAATTGTGGAGAACGAGAAATGATAGAGTCAATTATAAGTCGGTATTCTTGCACAAGCTCACTTGGTGTAATTATTTGCCTATTCTCTCATCACTTGCTAATAATTTATCTGCAATAAGTAAGGTCGTACGATTTGAAAAGTTACTTAGCTTCTAGCCTAAGATCGTTTAAAAGTTGCTCGGTAATGATAAGAGTTCATAGCCAAGGCATAACTTATGAAGCGGGGCGCGAAGATTGGCGAGTCTGAAAAGGCCCTAACAAGGCATGAGGATTCCATTTTATTGCTGAAGATCCAAAGTGATGTGTAAAGCATTATTCCCAAAATCAATATGAAGGATCAAGACTCACGACAAAAAGCAATTAACTCCCATAAAGATCATGGAGAAGTCTATCCGAAAAGACCCTAACAAGGTATGAGGATAAATAGATCCAAGTCCGAAAAGAAGGCGGGTCGTTGTATCTCAAAATCCCAATTAGCGATTGAAGAAATAATCATGAAGTCGTGGTCAACAAAGTTGGAGTACCCCTCAAAAGTCTCCAAGTGAAGAAACTCTATTAACGAAGAGAAGACCATTATCTCAAGAACGTCTCTTGAAGATATGAAGTATGAAGTACATGCCAAATATCGGCCCGAGAAGGGTCTCAAATCGCGAAGCGAGTTATGCCAAGATATGAACTTTTTGATATCCCGAGAAGCAGTTTTAATAGATTTTGTCCTTTAGCTAACTATTGATCAAATCGTCCTACTTTGCTTTCAGCCTAAATAAACTATCGTAATAAGTCCAAAAATGCATCTTCATGATCATTCTAAGACAAAAATAAAATATAAGAGATACACCTAGGAATAAGGGAGTTTAAGCATATAATTAAGCCATGTGTGTAAGTGTTTGATTTGCTAACTTATAATAACAATGATCTCGTTTTTAAGCTTAGTTTGGGGAACGTGAAACTTGAGGGTGATAAATCTTCGCAGCACCAAAGCCCTAATGTAAGTCCTTGATCTCTTTGCAAGTTATTTCCATATAGCTATTTTCAAGTGAAAATGATTTTCTATCCTTTTGTTTACTTTAAAGTTTTAATTTTTGTTTAGTATGTTAATAAGGCCAAGGTTGATTGATTATGAGAAAAGTGTAAAATTGCTTTATCACTAAGCATTACATGAGGGCATGGCAATGGTTAAGTGTAGGGGATTTGATAGGTGTGTAAACACCCATCCTTTTACCACTTATTTCTTACTAAAACAAGACCAAAACACGTATTTAATATCATTTGTTTGGAATTATGCGTGGTTTTTGTGTTTATTGTGTTTTTAGAGTCAACCGGATGAATATTGAAGAAAACATGGGATTGCACGGGCTTTATCGAAGAAAAAGACTCAAGACGAAGTCTATTGTCCAAGAGATGCAAAAGATTTGAAGTCAATGGGCCTATTTGAAGATTTATTGAAGAAAAGGACCAAAGATGGAAGATTTACATATGTCGAAGGAACTCAAGTCTATTAAACGAAGAAATTAAAAGACGAGTTGAATTTAATCGTCGACTCCCGAATCAGAATCGAAAACGTCAACTTTACCGAAAAGACGAGAAGACAAGAAGAGAGGAAGAAAGCCCACTTCACCAACCAACCACTAGCCTATATAAGGACAAACACCTCACACATTTGGAGCTAGTTTTTCATTCCCAGTTTTCTTTCTTTTCTTTCGAAGGAAGCCAACACCACTAAGGTGTTGGTGATTTTTATTTTTCTTGATTCAATCTTTGATTTTGTAAGTGTTTAATCTTTCCTTTTGTTTACTCTACATTAATCTATCAATACAATCCTTCCATTAATCTTGTTCATCTTCATCTTTTTAATTTTAAGCTTAAAGTTCTTATTTGGTTGATTTAATCTTCAAAATTTATTGGGTTTTATGTTTTTATTGTTGGGATTTGATGTTTATGGTTAGTAAATGATTAGTGTTTAGTTTGGTTTAAATCCTTTGGTTAAATTTGGCTTGTTTTGATTGAAAATCGTATTCCCGTGTTTACTGTTCTTCGTCATCCCCAGATATTCCGCATCAACGTCCTTCATCCGGAATATTTATATATTCCGGATCAGTGCCTTTCATTCGGAATATTTATTATTCCGAGTCAAGTCCTTCATCCGGAATACCTTTTTATTCCGGATCAACGTCCTTCATCCGGAATATCCATTATTCCGGATCAAGCTCTTATTCCGCATGAGCATTTTATTCCGAATGAACCAGACATTCCGCATGAGCATTTATTCCGTATGAACTAGTTATTCCGCATGAGTCTTTTATTCCGCATGAGCCAAACATTTCGCATAAAGCTTTTATTCCGCATGAAGCACTTATTCCGTATGAACTAGTTATTCCGCATGAAGCACTTATTCCGGATCAAGCTCTTATTCCGCATGAACACTTTATTCCGCATGAGCAAGATATTCCGCATGAAGGAGTTGTGTCTGATTTATTCCGAATAAAGGCCACATTCCGAATCAAGCATTTTTAAGGTTATTTACTGTTACTGTTTTATTTAAATTTTAATTCAAGTTTTATTTTTATTGATTAACTGCTTCTAGTTTACTTTTAGTTACTTCACGCATTTACCTTTTAGTAGAATAGAAAACCAAACCCCCTATTTGTCCCCAAGAACAACTATTCCACTTTGAGCTGTGATCAATTCGAGAAGATACCGAGAGACTAAATCTGAACCCAATGAAAACCAGTGTATCACACCCTCAGTCTTCCTAGGGGCAGCGATAAAAGGCGACAATTACCTTCAAATAATTCACAACTAAAAGAGTCCCAAAGAATTTATTCTTTTGGGGGGACTGAATAATCACCCTCAGTCTTCCTAGTGGCAGCGATAAATGGCGACCTTTAACTTCCATGAATTCACAACTAAAAGAGTCCCAAGGGGCAATCCTTTAGGGGGAGCTGGATAATCACACCCAACTATCCTAGGGGCAGCGAACGGCGACCATTCACCACATAATTTTCACAACTCAAAAGAGTCCCAAGGAGTAATCCTTATGGGGGAGCTGGATAATCACACCCAGCTATCCTAGGGGCAGCGAATGGCGACCCTTCAACATAACTATTTCACAATTAGAAGAGTCCCAAGGAGAAATCCTTAGGGGGGCTGGATAACCACACCCAGCTTTCCTAGGGGCAGCGAATGGCGATCTATAACTTCATATTTTTTCACAGTTGGTTACTTACAAATGTCATAACAGGCTCATAATCTTCATGAAGAACAGTAGAATGATGATGCCTATTCTATTGCTGGTGATGAAAATGCTGAAGTCCCCCACATAGATCTTGATGCCATGTCAGACATTGATTCCATGCCAGAGGATGAGGTCTTCATTATTGAAGAGGACTTGACCATTTCAGACTATGCTGATATGGATGCTGATGATGACCAAGTTACATCAGAGTTGAAACCCATCTCCTTCCCATCACTGCCCAATGTGCAAGAACTGGCTGCTAAGCGGCTATTGGACCAGAGGCTCTGTGCACCAACCCCAGTTCCCTTCCCGACCTTACTAAATGTTATGGAACTAGGGGCCAAGCAACACTTAGAACATTTACAAAAGCTCAAGCCTGTCCATGTTCCTCGAATGAAAGATGTTCAGGAACTCGCTGCTGAGGCTCTCTGGATTAAGATGGGTGACATCAGTAAAACCAAGCCCAAAGTCACAAATGATGTCATCCTCTCTGAATTACAAACACTAACCCATGCTGCTGAGGAACTCACCACAACACTAGAGACTTCACTAACTTCATCTGTGGAGTCCTCTATGACTGCCTTACTTCCGCAACTACTGGGAAGTGCCTTGCAAGCTCACCTCCCAGCTGTTCTAGACCAGAGCCTCCAGCAATACATACCATATGTCCTCACATCAGCTGTCAAATCAAATGTTGCAGCTATTGCTAAGGCGTCTGAGCCTTCAAGAAAACTTCTTCAAGAGCTGTTACAAGAGGAACTTAAAGAGATCTGCTTATTTGTTCATCAAGAATTCATTAAGTTCCTTAAGCCTGGTTCAGGCACAGCTACTACCGGCGCTATGCCTGAGGGGGAGAATTCAGCAACCTCCACCTCTGAAGAAGAAGAAGACACTGCCTCACCTAAGGGGGAGCAGTCACTCAAACAACCAAAACCTTCAACAATGATTCCTACACCACAACCTCTTAGATCCTTCAACCCCAGCACTGATGCAATAAAGGATAAGGGAAAAGGAATTGCTATTGGACAGCCTGAAATAACCCTGCACTCCCTCCAAGAAGAAGGTGGATCTACAGCCAGGCTCTCCAAAGACTCTGATCTAAACAAATTCAAGAGCGTTGATGAACCACCACTCACCCCAGAGCAGGCAAAAGCTCAAATCTTGGAACACCAAAGGCTGGCAAACATCAGAGCGGCTGAACTCAAAAGCAAAGAAGCTCTGAACAAACTCTCTCCTGCTGTAAAGGAAGCTCAGCTGGTTAAGCTCAAAGAATTGGAGGTTAAAAGGAGCAACCTTCTAAAGGAATATGAAAGACTTGTAAACCAGAGAGTTGAACCTGGTCAAATCACCAAGTATGCATGTTACACTGACAAGAACAAAAAGGTGGTGATGACCCTTTACAAAGAGTGATAGGTGTGAAAACACCCATCCTTTTTACCACTTAATTACAATAATAACCGAGCCAAAACGTGTATTTTATGTCATTAATGTCGGAATTATGCGTGGTTTGTGTTTTTGTTATGATTTAGGACGAAAAGGTGAAAAGTAGAGAAAACACGGGATTTTACGGGCTTTTATCGAAGAAAAAGACGAAAGATGAAGTCGAAAGATCAAGAGTGGAAAAAGAACGGAAGTCCAAGACCAATTCTGAAGATTTATCGAAGAAAAAGTCAAAAGACGGAAGTTTACTTAAAAGCCGAAGAACTCAAGTCTAATTTATTGAAGATTATAAGACGAGTTTGAAGAAATCCTAAGAAAAAGTCCAAATATTAAGAAGATTAACAAAAGATTAAGAAGATCAAGGACCTAAGCTTGCAAATAAGAGAAAGAAGGAGAAGCTTCCACCTTAAGCTTTCCCCTCCTATAAATAGTTTAGGATCTCATTTTGTAAAAGGTTGTTGGAGGCTTGACAAGCCTCCCTTCCACCATCTTCAATTTCTTGTTCTTTACTTTTATGCATCTTAATCTCCATGTAACACACTTTTAATTTTCTTTTAATTCCAAGTGAGTTTCCATTTAATTGATGTTAATCTTTACTTTATTGTTAATCTCCTTCTTCCTTTCTTGCTTGATTTGTTCTTAATCTTTGAGTTCATGTTCTTGAGTTTTTATGATTTTAATCAAGTGGGTTTTGATTGATTTGGCTTTGTTTGTTAGTTTTAATGATTTGTTTTGATTGATTATTGTTAGTTGAGGTTTATTGGTTGTTCTGGTTTAATCTTTTGGTTTGATTTGTTTAGATTTGCTCAAATTCGTGCTCCATTCTTTTTTCCCTGTTCTTCGGCCTTGTTACTGTTCTTGCCCAGAATTTTCCGCATAGACCACTTTTTCCGTATAAGACTATTTTTCCGCATAAGGCACTTTTTCCGCATAAGACCTTTTTTCCGCATAGACCACTTTTTCCGCATAAGGCACTTTTTCCGCATAAGGCACTTTTTCCGCATAAGGTTATTTTTCCGCATAAGGCACTTTTTCCGCATAAGACCTTTTTTCCGCATAGACCACTTTTTCCGCATAAGGCTATATTTCCGCATAAGGCACTTTTTCCGCATAAGACCTTTTTTCCGCATAGACCACTTTTTCCGCATAAGGCACTTTTTCCGCATAAGGCACTTTTTCCGCATAAGGTTATTTTTCCGCATAAGGCACTTTTTCCGCATAAGACCTTTTTTCCGCATAGACCACTTTTTCCGCATAAGGCTATTTTTCCGCATAAGGCACTTTTTCCGCATAAGGCACTTTTTCCGCATAAGACTATTTTTCCGCATAAGGCACTTTTTCCGCATAAGACCTTTTTTCCGCATAGACCACTTTTTCCGCATAAGGCTATTTTTCCGAGTAGGATATTTTTCAGTTTTAATTCAAGTGTTGCTTTTTAATTGTTGATTGTTTTAAGTTTATATCATTATCATTTTATTCATTTCCCTGTTTAGTAGATTAGAAAACCAAACCCACTTTTTGTCACCAAGAACAAACCGTTCCACTTTAAACTGAGATCAATTCGAGAGGATTCCGAGAATCGAACTTTTCATCATAGAAAATCCAGATACCAAATGGCGCCGCTGCCGGCTCTTTTCGTGAAGATTGAAGGTTTTTTGTGAGTGACGCGTTGGATTTTGGGACCCGTTCACTTGTGAACGTTATTTTTCTTGTCAAAAATTTTCAAAAATCCAAAAACATTTGAAAAATCATAAAAAGCATTTCTTTTTCAAAAGTTTTGCACCAAAAATATTCTTCTTGCTTATCTATCTTTCTTTATGGATTTTTATGTCCATTGCGTCCGGTGTGGGAAACAACTATCTGGGAACAACTCTTGTCAATGGTGTACATGTGAGCGGTGTGGAAACGATATCGACTACACACAATCCGGATTTTGTCCTTTGTGCAACTCGACTAATTCGTACTTTTTGAACCTACCTCCTGTTCCCCCGTGCATCTATTGTGGAAGCGATTCTCATTGGCATGTTTCGTGCCCGGTTCGATACCCGTCTGGTCACGGGCAAGAACCGGGGTACAATTATGACAATGATAATATTTATCCACAAGATGCACTTGATTTTTCTCCATACCCGGTTTGCAACAACTGTGGGGGTCCTCACGATACCTATTATTGTCAACCACTGAATTGCTATGAGACACAACCTTGCTATAATTCGGGTTTTCAACACTATGAGCCCCCACATCACACCCTCAATCATCAATCCTCTCAGCAAATTCATCTTGACCCACAACTCACTACCTTGAATGAAGAAACACACTCCTTTGTTTTACAACTTCAAGAAGCCGTTGTTTTGCTTAAAGAACTTAGGGACGAGGAAAAGCGACTAGAGCAAGTATCTAATCTTAGTGATTATACCCCTCCGCTTGTGCATCAATACTATTATGATGATGACGATGATGTTGTATGCACTTTCAACTCATCTTCCGAAGTTGCTGCTCCTACTCTCGATGTTCCTACTGCGTCTAAGGATCTAGATTCGTTACATGAGCTTAGTGATGTTGGTCTCGACAAAGTATTGGATGACGAGTTTTGTGACTTACCTACTATGGAGCCTGAGGACGACGTTGCTCTTACGAAAGCGGTCGATCCTAGTGATGATGATTCTTCTCTCTGCTATGAGAATTTCACTTTTGAAATTTCTCAATCTCCACCGGGAGATGCAGAAAATGACGATTTATTCTCTCCGGTTTACGAGCAGTTCACCGATGAACATGATCTGGTGGATGAGGTAGAAGACGTGCTTCTTCGCGATGGATTACGGAAAGTGCACCTTCTTATTGCTCAAATCGAAGCGTTGACTTCTCCTTCTCTTTCCAAGTCTTTACCTCCATATATTCCTACCGTTGAAGATAATGACCCATTGGTGGAAGAAATCGACATCCACTCCATTCCTCCAGGTATTGATGACTCTAACACGGAGGGGGACATTATTTTTGATAATTTGCTGCAGGAAAGTATTGACCCAAGTCCCCCTCCCGAGCACCTTCCATCCTCCCTTTTAGCCACTATCACGGAGGATGAGTGCTTTGATCCGGGAGGTGACATTGATTATGCTATGATTGATACCATCACTGCTTTGCCGTTTGCTCAGCATCCATTGTCTTTGGGGGAGGACAATGTGCTTACTATACCCAACCCACCTCCCGTGGATCTTGAATTCACATACTATATGTATGTTGAAAGGACCTTTCTCCCTTTCAAGACTTATCCCCCCGCCTCTCCTCTGTTGATGTCAACCGGGAACGAGGACAAGGTCTTTGATCCCGGTATCACATTCGAGGCTTCCCCATGGACTATTTAATTTGGGGACGAGTCAGGCTCGTGACTCGGTTAACAAAAATAAGCGCTTTTTGGGAGGCAACCCAATTATCTATCTATTTTCACCATAAGTGTAGGGGGAGCCCCGTGGTGTTTCTTGCTTTCTTTCTTATCATGTGCAGAGATTAGAGTTTCAAAGACACACTCTTGATGACTTTTGACAAACCGTGACTCCGTGTTCCCTTCTTCCCGGTTCTATCCTAAACTCTTTTCGATTCACTATTTTATATTTCTCAATATTAAAATAGGAATCTCTTTAGTTGTCTTTTCCTTAACGAGATTTAAACAAAGTACACAATGTCATAAGTGTAGGGGAGTTTACTCCCACATGCTTAAACATTGAGGACAATGTTTATATTAAGTGTAGGGGGGACTTCTATCGAAGTTAAGTGGCCTTTTCCTTGTATTTGTCCTCATTTCAACCGGAAAATCAATTTTTCGACATTTTTCAAAATTTTTAATCTATTTTGGCCTAGTTGTAGTTCCCTTTAGTTTTGCTATTTTTCTCTTATTTTAATAAAATGGTTTTAACAAGTTTAGTTATCTTAGATATATTAGGCCCGTTGTGAATATTTTGACTCAACCCGAGTTTACTTATCCGAGTTCACTCTAGCTAGTATCCTTAACCATGTAGACCTTAATTGGTTTATTAGGCTAAGCATCCACGAGTCTCATTCTTTGAGATTTTAAAATTGTGGAGAACGAGAAATGATAGAGTTGGTTACAAGTTTGGTATTCTCCCATTAACTTATGTGAGTTAATTATGATCTTTTTCTCCCATCACTTGCTAATAACTTATCTGCAATAAGTAAGGTCGTACGATTTGAAAAGTTACTTAGCTTCGAGCCCAAGATCGTTTAAAAGTTGCTCGGTAATGATAAGAGTTCATAGCCAAGGCATAACTTATGAAGCGGGGCGCGAAGATTGGCGAGTCCGAAAAGGCCCTAACAAGGCATGAGGATTCAATTTTATTGCTGAAGATCCAAAGTGATGTGAAAAGCATTATTCCCAAAATCAATATGAAGGATCAAGAATCACGACGAAAAGCAATCAACTCCCATAAAGATGATGGAGAAGTCTATCCGAAAAGACCCTAACAAGGTATGAGGATAAATAGATCCAAGTCCGAAAAGGAGGCGGATCGTTGTATCTCAAAATCCCAAATAGAGATTGAAGAAATAATCATGAAGTCGTGGTCAACAAAGTTGGAGTACCTCTCAAAAGTCTCCAAGTGAAGAAACTCTATGAATGATGAGAAGACCATTATCTCAAGCACGTCTCTCAAGATATGAAGTATGAAGGACATGCCAAATATCGGCCCGAGAAAGGTCTCAAATCGTGAACCAAGTTATGCCAAGATATGAACTTTTTGATATCCCGAGAAGCAGTTTTAAGAGATTTTGTCCTTTAGCTAACTATTGATCAAATCGTCCCACTTTGCTTTCTGCCTAAATAAACTATCGAAATAAGTCCAAAAATGCATCTTTATGATCATTCTAAGACAAAAATAAAATATAAGAGATACCCATAGGAATAAGGGAGTTTAGGGTGATTAATTGAACCACATGAGTAAATGTTTGTTATGCTAACTTGTACTAACAATGATCTTGTTTTTAAGCTTGGCATGGGGAACGTGAAATTTGAGGGTGATGAACATTCATGACACACAAGCCCTAATGTAAGTCTTAGATTTCTTTACAAGTTTCTTCCTTGTTGCATTCTATCATTTTCTATCTTTTAAATTTTCCTTAGTTGTTTAATAAAGGCCAAGACGGATTGATTATGATGGAAAGTGTAAACCTTGCTTTATTACTAAGCATTGCATGAGGACATTACAATGGTTAAGTGTAGGGGATTTGATAGGTGTGAAAACACCCATCCTTTTTACCACTTAATTACAATAATAACCGAGCCAAAACGTGTATTTTATGTCATTTATGTCGGAATTATGCGTGGTTTGTGTTTTTGTTGTGATTTAGGACGAAAAGGTGAAAAGTGGAGAAAACACGGGATTTTACGGGCTTTTATCGAAGAAAAAGACGAAAGATGAAGTCGAAAGATCAAGAGTGGAAAAAGAACGGAAGTCCAAGACCAATTCTGAAGATTTATCGAAGAAAAAGTCAAAAGACGGAAGTTTACTTAAAAGCCGAAGAACTCAAGTCTAATTTATTGAAGATTATAAGACGAGTTTGAAGAAATCCTAAGAAAAAGTCCAAATATTAAGAAGATTAACAAAAGATTAAGAAGATCAAGGACCTAAGCTTGCAAATAAGAGAAAGAAGGAGAAGCTTCCACCTTAAGCTTTCCCCTCCTATAAATAGTTTAGGATCTCATTTTGTAAAAGGTTGTTGGAGGCTTGACAAGCCTCCCTTTCACCATCTTCAATTTCTTGTTCTTTACTTTTATGCATCTTAATCTCCATGTAACACACTTTTAATTTTCTTTTAATTCCAAGTGAGTTTCCATTTAATTGATGTTAATCTTTACTTTATTGTTAATCTCCTTCTTCCTTTCTTGCTTGATTTGTTCTTAATCTTTGAGTTCATGTTCTTGAGTTTTTATGATTTTAATCAAGTGGGTTTTGATTGATTTGGCTTTGTTTGTTAGTTTTAATGATTTGTTTTGATTGATTATTGTTAGTTGAGGTTTATTGGTTGTTCTGGTTTAATCTTTTGGTTTGATTTGTTTAGATTTGCTCAAATTCGTGCTCCATTCTTTTTTCCCTGTTCTTCGGCCTTGTTACTGTTCTTGCCCAGAATTTTCCGCATAGACCACTTTTTCCGTATAAGACTATTTTTCCGCATAAGGTACTTTTTCCGCATAAGACCTTTTTTCCGCATAGACCACTTTTTCCGCATAAGGCACTTTTTCCGCATAAGGCACTTTTTCCGCATAAGGTTATTTTTCCGCATAAGGCACTTTTTCCGCATAAGACCTTTTTTCCGCATAGACCACTTTTTCCGCATAAGGCTATTTTTCCGCATAAGGCACTTTTTCCGCATAAGACCTTTTTTCCGCATAGACCACTTTTTCCGCATAAGGCACTTTTTCCGCATAAGGCACTTTTTCCGCATAAGGTTATTTTTCCGCATAAGGCACTTTTTCCGCATAAGACCTTTTTTCCGCATAGACCACTTTTTCCGCATAAGGCTATTTTTCCGCATAAGGCACTTTTTCCGCATAAGGCACTTTTTCCGCATAAGACTATTTTTCCGCATAAGGCACTTTTTCCGCATAAGACCTTTTTTCCGCATAGACCACTTTTTCCGCATAAGGCTATTTTTCCGAGTAGGATATTTTTCAGTTTTAATTCAAGTGTTGCTTTTTAATTGTTGATTGTTTTAAGGTTATATTATTATCATTTTATTCATTTCCCTGTTTAGTAGATTAGAAAACCAAACCCACTTTTTGTCACCAAGAACAAACCGTTCCACTTTAAACTGAGATCAATTCGAGAGGATTCCGAGAATCGAACTTTTCATCATAGAAAATCCAGATACCAGAGAGAACCAACTAACCAACTACAAAGTCTCCAGTGACTTTAAACTCAGAGATCTGGGCCTCTCTGAATGGTTAGGAATGCTGGCTCTTGCCCAAAAGAAGACTGGGCCTGGTGCTGCCCAAATGATGAAGAACATTCAAGCAAAGCTGAATTGGGTAAGAGACACGGCAAAGAAGCTGAAGGTACCCCTGCCTCCTCAACTTTCACAACAACAACCTTCTCAAGGACAAAGGAAAAGGAAAACCCAAATGGGGCCTCTAGTGGAGAAGTTGGTTACTGAAAACATTGTTGTTGATGGGATGCACAGAAACTTGGTTCTGCCCAAAGAGATCACCAAACCAGTAGGGGGCCAAGTATACTCAGAACCAGAGACTGGTATGGTCTTTATGAATGGTAATTGTAAGTATTGTTTTCAGCGGATGAATGAACTACATATGGCATCAACCATCCAGCTTATCAGACTCAAACAGGGCATCCTAAGGAATTGCAAAGCAGCTGAGGATTTTGAGTTTGAAGTTGAGCTTGTCATCAACTCTAGGAGTGACAAAGTTGAAGCCCAGAGAATCTGTGATCAAGGCCTCGATCGCTGAAGAACCTTTCTACTTTTTGTTTATGTTTACACCTCTGGGTGTTCTTGTAATAGACTAGGTTCTTTATGTTTAATAAAACTTTGAGGTATGTTTGTTAAATTATGTGTAAGAAGAAGCTGTGTACTCACTTACAATAATTTTAGACTTAGTATAATTTATAAACAAATAGGGGGAGATTGTTGGGCCAATGAAAGTTTTAACTATGGCACAGTCTAGATTTGTTTAATTAGACTAAGTGTTTACTGATCGCTGAGAGGACCAGCGACAGAGACCAGACCAGTGGAAGGCAAAGCCTCAGCTGGCACACCAGGAACATTCAAGTCAAAGACAACGTCAGAGAAGTCGAAGATAATCTGAAGTCAGACTCACCAGCGATTATGGATAGCTGGGATGTTGAAGGAATGTACTGGTGTTAAAGGATCTCTGAGTTGACAACACTCAGAGATCACTTAAGAACCCTAGAGGTATGGGATAAGCAAAGCTTATCCAATCCTTTATAGTTTAGGCGGGAGAATCTACCAAGTGTTTTGAGCGGGACAAAACAAGATATTCAAGATAAAGCCTAGTACGACCTAGTGGGACAAAAGGTGAACAGTTGGCAGAACTGTTCACCTAAAGTTGGTTAAAGGTATGTCTCGATTTGGACATGCATTTAATACGTTGTACTCTTCCATTCAGAAGGTGACACGTATCAACTACTCTCACTAAGGAAGCAACCTCGTACACTATAAATAGGAGTGAGAAAGAAGAATTAACTCAACCCTTGTGCTTGGATAATTTATCTAAGTTCTTTCTCACCTTGGAACCGCTGAGCCCCCAGCTGTCTACCAACGTCTCATTAGTTCCCTTGTAAACTTGAGTCTCGAATCTAGTTTACTTGTTTCTAGGGTTCATATCTTGTTGTCATTCAACGAGTGTATTCATAGCACTTTGTAACACTTTGTTTATAATACTTAATAAAGCATTACGCGTTTGAAAAGTATTTCATTGTGTTTCGTGGTTACAAGAGTTATAGTTTATCAATAATTGTCATATTAAAAGACTTTCACCTTGCACTATCAACCAGTTGTCAACTTATATTTTAATACGATACAACCCTTAACGGGTCGTATCAACTTGTTATATCCACGGGTGGGGGTGCTGTTGTGCAGCCTATTTATTTGTATGCCAGATCA
Source organism: Glebionis coronaria (assembly GCA_025667525.1). Taxonomy (NCBI): domain Eukaryota; kingdom Viridiplantae; phylum Streptophyta; class Magnoliopsida; order Asterales; family Asteraceae; genus Glebionis; species Glebionis coronaria. The sequence goes on from CM046874.1 coordinate 181,658,820, forward strand.
TATTGGCATTTTATATTTTTTGTGACAGGAATTACATTGGGTTTAATTAACTCTAAGCCTTTTGCATCACGAGTCTGGTGATGCTTATTTATAGGTAGACTTTTTTACAGGCGGTTATCTATGCTTTGGAAGGAAAGGATGAAGCATTACTGACACCAAAGCCCATGTGAGAGTTCTGTTGGAAAGTATGTACATGATGCTTTTATAGACAATTACCTCTTCATCCATAACAACTGGTAAGTGTTAAAATGAATGAACTGAACTTATCACTTTCGAGACTTATCTTGAGGAGTTCAAGGGACCCCTAAAGATTTGTATCAACAATGTTTCAATTATGTTTATTGGGTTACACTAGGCATAGATGTGGTTAAGCTTCATAGACTTATGTATCTTGGAAACTAATTACACAAGTCTCAAGAAAAATTTCATGTCGAGCAAATTGGTTTAAGGGGGTGTTTGTCATTGCGTTTTGTAAGTGTTTTTTTGATTATCACGCTTTCAAAACTCAAAAGTTGTCTTATGGTGTTTGGCTAGACATGAACAATAATCACTTATCTCCGTTTTCAATGCCTCATAGTCGTTTTGCAACTGGCAGTACTCCCATACTTTTGGAAACGCATTTTCCTTTATCCCATCAATTTACCAATTCACCCTCAAGTATTAATTGATATTGTCATTTTTTGTGCTTATAGAATATTTAAATGTTATTTTTTTTGTCATTTCACTTATAAATATATCATATAATCTAATTTGTCAAACACTAAAAAATCAATTATCTGATTATTGCGTTATCATACAACAAAATCGAATCCAAACTATAACAACTGATTATCTTATTATTCATTTTCAAAACGAATAATCTATTTTCATTAAGCAATCCCAAACACCGCCTAAGTCGCAAATTTTATATGCCTTCAATCGTGTAAAATATAAGTCATTTTCCAAATTTATTAAAAAAAAATATTTTTTTCGATGTAGTTGAGTCTTTCTAAATAAAATTTATTAGCTGCGAGTTTCACAATATACAACCATCCCACTAGCAAAACTTCAAGGTAACCATGGTACTCACATTTTATATAGAAAACAAAACATAAATATTACTAAAAACATCAGTCGCACAAAACCACTCAAAGGTCGAACAAAAAACATATAATCTGTAACAAAGAAAACATGTTCGTACAGATCACACTTGGGAACATTATGCAGTCGCGTTGTCGCATAAAAATACTACAGTAACAAAGAAAACATGTCACGTTGATGGAACATTTCTTAACCAAAGAAAAATACTACAGTAAGACGGTAAAAATCATCCCTTCAAACAATAAAATGCCATTCTGACCACCTAAACGACCCTGAATGGCCAGAACCCATTTGGACCCCTAAGCAATCTTTTGACTGTTTGGCTGTATCCATCAACCATGCGAATTTTCTCAGATTCTAAGCTTTGGGAACTGATTCGACATTTGCATAATAGCATAAGATGAACGATGTCATCAAACTTCCAGTCCCATTAGCAATGTCATCACCATGTGATGATGTTATTTTGCGTTTTCCTACTTTTCATCCATTTTTTGTGTTCCAAATGCTTCATAAACGTTTCGGATAGCTCATCAATCTTGTCCTCGTCAGAACATGCTTGCTGCAGCAGTTGATCATCCATTCTTTGCAGGGTAGGTGTTACCCATACAAGACTTTCCACATAATCTAAATCGAATCCACAGGAATCGCCTCTACTGTAATCACTGCGACATTTCACCCATGATCCAGACACAGCATTCTCATCCCGTACCCACGTCTCCCAAACACCATCCATATCATCAATGGTTGAACTCACACAAAGCTTTCCTGCCAAAACTTTTAAAACATTTATTTGAGACCATTTAATATCCATAATAAACTTTGGAAGAGGTATCTCACTGAATGTCTGCAAACCTAAATCAAACACTACTACCGTTCGGACCAGGTTCTACTAATTTCACAAAGCCAGTAGAGGTAGCCTTCGGTTGAACACGCATCAAAAAAGTCTGTGGTTGTAACATGCAACGGAAACCTTTGAGTGACTATTTCCCATGAACCTTTTCTCATACTATACACCTCGACTTGCAAATCTTTCTGCTTGACGTTGTATGGACGAAAATTCCGCATATGCAAAACAACTTTGTAATCATCAGTTTTAGAATCATACCCGAACTGAAATAAATCAAAGCGTGTTGGCTTAGTACGATACGGTGGGAGAGTCATTAGAGCGGACAGAGAAGGGTTCCAAATGTGAAGGACATGATCGCAGCAAGATTTTCCGTATGAATGAAGACACATTAACCCGTTAAAGGAACCAATGAAAGTACATTCAGATGGGAAATTATTGGGTAACTTAATTAAACTATTGAGAATGATATGAGGAGATTCAAAGGGGCATGACATAGCAATTTCATCATAAATATACTCGTGATGCATAATTGGGATTTTAAAGTGGTTACAGTTTAAACAATGATGTTGAAGATGGGATTTAATAAAGCCGGGTTGCGATAAAAGATGATTCAAGTGTGTAGAAACACACCTCAGTCGAGCAAGTGGTTTTGCGGGTAATCCCAAGAGTATGTCGTCTAAAATATCTGTCGGGAGTAGTTCCAACAAATCAGTTCCCCATGACTGGTCAATCATATATGATGAACTCATTCTGGCAATTCGACCAGACGAATTACGAATATATAGTTGGCAGGCAAAAAAGAGTTTTGATCAAAACTAATACAGTACAAATTTTGCAAACAAAACCTAATGAAAACGTTAAAGGATGAATATATATATAACGACCGAGTACGGGTTGGATTCCGTTTTAACATTTTTTTTTTCCTTTGTGGAGCCTATCTACGGGGCCCATTGGGCCGTTTTGTTTCTTTAAATATAAGTGAGATTTTTCACAAGATACTACTAGAACACAACTTTTCTAATCGACTAACAAAGCTTAAAATTATTGTCAAGAACAATGTTAGCATACCCTAGGCTCTATTTATACATGAAACGGCGTAAGGCTATCCCTTGCCTGGAGGTGGCCAACCTGGATTTATTTTTTAAACCGTCTCGGTTTGAGTCAACCGGTAAATAAACCGGTTTGACTTAACCCAGATCCATTTAAAACTGGTTTTTTTGTTAGATTTTACCTGGTTTTTATTTGGATCGGATAGGTCCTAACCGTTTCTTAATCGGATAAATTCGGTATTAACCGGATTCCACCGGTTATTAAAGAGGTCCCAACCATTTTATTAAACCTGTTATTAACCGTCAGATCGGATCAAGAAAACCTGGTTTTAAAAATTTGTTTTTTAAAACCGGTTTTGATTTATTTTTCCCGGATCAAATCATTAACCGATTTTTTTGCCCACCCTGTCCTTACCTAGCTAACATCCTAACATTTGCATTTGTACGACTAACAAATAAAACTACAAACGTCTCCAATGAGATTATCTATGTCAAAGCAAGGCCAAACATTCCTCATTTATAACATCACGTGGGCTTAAAATCTAAAACATGGACATCTATCACTAACTGTCTAAATTATACACGCAGAAAACAGCAAAAGATTCAAAATAGCAAAATTCAGACAGCGTGCATGTTCATTGGGTTTACAGCATATGCAGACATAGTATCAGTCCAAACGATACAGCTAGATAAGCACCCATCAGACACAGACAGACAGTACAGCTACATGGCAGTATTCATGTTCAAAACAATCATTCAAGAGTTGTAGGATTTTTATCCAATTTGAATTTTAAAGACAAATTGGGTGACATCCCAACATCTAACATTAACTTCATTAAAATGCCAAAGTTCCAAAAAGTTGACTACAATCCACCCTAATCTCATTCTGGAAAATTGCCGAACACCGTGTAGATAGGTCTTTTCGGGCAGAAATCAAGGTTAAATATACAACATACAAGTTTTGTACCTTCATTGAAATCTAGAGATCTAAGATAACCGCAAAATATTACAAGAATGGGATCATCACCTTGACAAACAAAACTAGAGCCATGGCTAGGGAGAAAGTGGATAATGGGTTCTCCAATGTGCAAGCACCTGAGACGCTTCCACTAGGACCATTTGCAGATGGAGGGAAGGCTATGCTTGAGCCAGTTGATGGAACCACTGACCCTGGAAGACCCCCTATTGGTGCACCACCGAGTTGGAAAGGTGATGGGGCTGGAGCAAAGCCCATATCAGGGCTCACCATCGTAGGTGGTGGTGTTAGTGGTGGAACCTGCTGAGGGCCTGAAACACATTTAGCAATGCAGAATACATCAGTTTCATAGTTCTTAATACTACATAATTAACAATATCACAACCAATAATTATGTCATTATATTTTTTGTGCAAGTAAATTAATAGGTCACTACTATCTACCAACAAAGAAAAACAAGTTGGTAAGTACAGTCTCAGTAGTATCTTTTAATCACTAGAAAAGTTCAAGATCATGTCACCTGGGCATCGTGGCTGAAGAGAACTCGACAACCTGCAGAGTAAAGATACATAGCAGAGTGAGAACATCAGAAGGAATTATGATATTACTACTACTTAAACTAATCAAGGATTACATTGCTTAGCTCTGACACATAGTTTTGGGAAAATGCTTAGCTATATGCATATTGTATAAGATATCATTTCGGTTACCACATATTAAAGTATCTTCTTGACTTCATTTTTCACTCTTTTAATAATACCAATTAAGGGGTATGGAGACTTATAACTTTAAAGTTTTGCAATGCAGTTTATGTTAGAGTCTATTATAGAAAGTAAAGAAGATTACGTAGTTATTATTGTTCCATTGACAAAGCCACCATAACTACAAGATGTCACATTGCAGCCGGCACTACTCTGCTGAACTGTAACATTTCCAAGCATGAGATTGCTGCCTTTGCATTGCATGCTTGAGCAAGAAACTGATAATGAAGCTGGTTGGCAATATAACCTGCACCAAACAAAACAGATATATCAGATATGAATATAAATGTTTATAAAAATCATTTTCATAAATGGCATGGATAATGCGTGTTCTTTTACCAACCTGCTCCCTGGTGTGCAACTACATTCCACACAATGACCAGCGGTAATAGCATAGCCTCCATTGGGTACAGATAACCCATTGTCCGACGCGTATTGTGGGAAGTTTGAGGCACAAGCTGAAAATAACCCAAAACCAACAATATTTAGTGTTTAATAGAGTAATGCTATAAAGAATGTGTTGACACAAGTACTGAATCATGATAACAGAATAGTTTCACAGTTACTAATATGAAACATTCATGTTTTATCACTTTTAAGTTGATGTTTCCATACGTAAGTATTCAATAATGTCTCTCCTGGTAAGTCTGGTTGCAGTGTCCCCTTTTGGCCATGTTATTAAACTAAAATAACACTGTGTTACTTTAGTCCTTGGGTTTACCTTCATATCAGATAAAGTTATTCAATGGCATCTGAAATTTATGGCCAAATGTTACGCAGAATTGAGTATGGAGTAAACCATTCGATACTAAAATTCGTTGATTCTTTCATTAACAAAGCCTTTCTGTCACCACAGCTTAAAACCAGGATGCTCGGGAAAAATCTAATTTAAACAACGCTCTAAAAATTGGTTCAACATCTCACAAATCACAAATTACAATTCCATGTCAGTTTGTAGTTTGTACCCCTTTGTATGACGAATAATATCATAAAACAAATAAGATAGGCGCAACTGCAAAATGGAACATATATTCAAAGAAAGCTGATCCAAATCTCAAACGAAATGTAAAATACTATTAAAGTTGTAGCTTTAGACCCACAAACATCAGAATGCAACTCTAAAGTTGGAAACCAGCCTGAAACCATTCAAGTAAAAGAGAAAAGAGGACTTCTTTTTTCAAAAGAACACAATTATCATGATTAGTATTTCCACTTATGTAGCTCTCTAAAACAAACATCACTTTTCCTAAAACTGCACAAACTTTACTCCCTCAGTCAATTCATTTTAATAGCATCAATATAAGGCAATTTCCAATTTTGACAAAACATTCACGCTAAATTTACCTCTTAACCACTGCCCTTCTTACACCAATCAAGTTAAAGGTTTTTTTAGTCCTGTATATTCCTTATTTTGCGGTATCTTTGGAATGATATTCATATTCATAATATGTTATGGTCCCGGGTCTATGATCAAGTTATGGGACAAATAGGGCTCGTTAGAGAGAAACCGACGATCTCTAAGATTAACTCAATTGACTTTAATTTTCTGATTCATTTCTTGAATGAAACACAGGTTACATTTAAAGCAATGAAAACCTAACAAACCCCTAACTAACAGGAACTTGATAAACCTAAACACTTCTATTTATCCTAAAGAAAACAATCTAAATAAAAGATAACCATTCTAATATAATTATTTTCTGCTGAGCTGCTGGTCATAACATAATAATTCGATACACTCTCAAAGTATAAAAATGTATTTCATAAAAAAGAATGATAATACACGGCTGGCTGGCTCGCTGTCTGTCAGGGTGTACCCCATGCTCTTTGCAACTGCCTATTGCCTATTGAATAATCACTTTCGGATAAACAAGATCCTAAAATATGGGATACGTAATTTTGTTTAAACTTACCTCCAATTAAAGGTTCCCGTGACAAATTTTAATTTCTATTTTTGAACCTACTATAACCAAAATATATACTCACTTGTATCCAATTACTCAACATTAGTTGTCGGACATCAAGAATCAGATAATTCACATGTACAAAGTACAAACACACCTACCATTAAACTTCAAAAAATTGCAAATAAAGGAACATGGTAATTGACAACTCTTACAGAATTGGACACAATCTAATAAGTCTAAGAGTTACTTTAGGGCATCTTTTGCCCACTACATTGCTATTTTAGCTCAGTATATGTATATGGCTATATGCTCCATTTGAGACATCATGATGTATATTCAATTCACAACTTTTTAATTTCAGTGTTCCTGTGAAAGCATAAACCTCATTTGGATGCTTATATCAAGTATAACTTACAAAAATAACCTCCAACCTACAAATAGAAATAGCAATATACCCAACAATTCCTCAAGGTGCAAACAACCCTAAAGTGGCCACGCCAACCTTTTGAAAAGGGATTAGTCGGCCAAAAGGCGCAAAACCATGGTTACCCAAAGAAAAAAGAAAAAAAAAAATACCCAAAGACCCTTTGAGAATAATCACTTATTTACATACGCATTTCACACTTTTCAGCTCCAATGTCCGACTACAAGCACCAAATCTTTTGAAACACGCCTTAAACATTTTAAACTACTGTCATTTCACAAATTCAACTACAAACAACTAAATTTGCCAAAATAAATGCTAAATTACAGCTCCAACATCTCACTACAAACATCTAATCACACACTTAACAGCCAAACATACCCTTAATAACCAATACCGGTTAGAGCCAAAAAGGCTCAACTTCCCTGAATAACCAATACCGGTTAGAGCCAAAAAGGCTCGACTTCCCTAAGTAACTTAAACAAAGATCCTTCTTCGTTTACCTGTTTTACCCTAAACTACAAACAACTATTTTGTCAAAACAAGCCCTAACAACATCTCAAAAACAAACAAACAAACAAGCACTTACTTATATGTTTAATTGTTTACTAACTTTTTTAAGTCATTTCACATTTTGCATCTACACTTCCAACAACTAGCAGCTAAATTATTCAAACATACCTTAAATACCCTAAACAACTATTTGCTGCCAAAACAAGTCCTAAATAACAAATCCAAAAAAAAAAATTTACTCCGTACCTAATAAAGGAACAGCCAAATTACAGCTCCAAAATCTCGCTACAACGTCTAACTACAACCATCTAACCACACACTCACTTATTTCCTTTTGTTTTTTAGGACATTCGACACTTTCAGCTACAATTGCCTAATCAAGCTCTAAATTACAGTCAACGTCTCACAATTCTTTACCATAACAAACAAAAACAAAAAAACAAAAAACATTTATCCGAACCACTACCTGATAAAGGAACAGCCAAAATATCACCATCCTCAATCGCCGCATTCCCCAAGCTATTAACCGTCATAACATCCGTAACAGTAGTCTTATACCTAGCCGCAATCCCAGCCAACGTATCAACACTCCTCACCACATACGACAAATAAACCGCAGGCAAATTATTATCAGTCCCATTAAAACAAGTACACGGCAACGGCACTTTCAAATCCATCCCAACATCCAACACACCACTATCCTCCACATCATTCACATCCTTAATCTGGTCACTCGACACCAATCCCCCATACACACTATCCGCTATACTCGACAAAGTATCAGACGGCCTGGTTTTATAATGCGTGTTGACGGCCTTGCGTATCCCGTCGACACACGAGCAAATAACCGGGATTTTGACGTATAGCTGAGATGGAAGGATGTGGGAAGTGACGTCAGGAGATGACGTCATGTCGATTGAGTTGATAGCGAGGAGGTTGTAAGGGTCGATTTGGAATAAGGAAGCGAGTTCGGAGACTTTGAGATCGGTGTAGAGAGTGTAGCCTAGGAGTGAGGTGCATGTGTCTGTTGTTGAACATGGTTCGATTGTTGATTTCGAATTTATTGTTGTTATAGTTAAGGTTGTTGTAAGGAGTACGATGATGGTTAAAAGATGATGCATTTTGGTTTTGGCTAAGGAAAAAAAAAAGGAGTTGATTAGGGTTTGCAGAGTGAGAGTGTGAGTGACAGACAGAGGGTGTTTTGATGTTGGAGGAGAGTACAAGTGTTGATGCGGGTTGTACTAGTGGTGGGGAGAAGTGAGGGTATAAGTGTTGATGCGTGTGGTGTAAGTGTTGGAAGGAGTCTTGGTGTGGGTTTAGTTTTTGATGTTGTGGAAAGGTAAAGTTAGTGTGAATTTGGTTTCTAGTGAGTTGTGCTTGTTGAAAAGTTTCAAATTGGGTCAAATTTTTGTATTCTTTTTAGGGTTCGTTTGGTTTAAAGTCGGGTTTTACTTTAGGTATAGGTTTATAAAGTGAGTGGTTTAGGTTTTGATTTTAATTTAGGTTTTGAATATAAAAATATATTAGAAAGAGAAAATATATAAATAATATTATATTACAATATTAAATTTTTGTAAAATAAATTTAATTAAATTATTGACGTAACATATCTTTTACATTAAAATGAGTGGTAGAAAAAAAAATAGGCCCCACAATTTGAAGATAAAACAAAAAATGGCAGAGAACTTCATGTAAAGGTGGACACTCCCCTCACCTTTCTATATGCCCTTACTGTGAGTACTTAATCCAAACCTGTGGGCCTATATTTAACAACCAAACATTACTTTTAGATAATTAAAATAAAAAACCCATGGCAAACCATCAACCAAACGGGCCCTTAGTTTTTTTCTGAATTTATTGGTTTTTCCAAGTACTGTTTATAAACAAAATATGGAAAATAATGAGTTTATTATATTTTTCATTTTTTGCTATTCTATATAAACTAGGATGGATGCCCGCGCTTCGCCGCGAGTTGTTTGATTTCGCTGTTTGTATGTATATGAAAAAAAAAATACTGCAGCTAAGACGTGGTCCATTAATGAAAATGTATCACAACTTTCAAAACTAAAGAAATGCTATATTTTTAAAGACCAAAAGAAAAAAATGTTGATATTGGTATCACTTTCAACTTGTCACAGAGGAGATGGGGTACACAATGCTTTAACAAACCATAAATAGAACTACCAATAGCTTACAATCTACAATTTCTCGAATAAAGCTTGATACTGGGTGTTGCTTTATGAATCTGGTCTTTCACCAAGATAGAATCTTTTGAAGAAGAAATACCAGCCCTGCTAAACAACCCTAAGTACTCCAAAGTGAGCAACAGCGCGCTGTCCATTTCAAACGACAAAAAGGGCTGGAAAGGAAAAGCAGAAATGTTAAATATATGCAAAGTTCAAATTTTCAATAACTTTTGCCCTCTTTGAGTAAACCTTTATTGTGCCTTTCAACAAAACATCCACAAAAATACAAAAATATGGTTGTTACACAACTTGAGTACTTGATTGCATTTTTTTTGTATCACGCTCTTTCCGTTGCCACTTTTTTTCTTGTATTGGGTCCTTTCACAAACCATCCCTTTGTAAAGTGTTCGGAGCACGTCATTCCCAATCTCCGAATACACCAACCCCGCAAGCATCATCGCCAACGCCGACCTAAGCGCGACACCTTTCAGAAAGTATTCCAATGCTTTTTCCATGTTCATTACCACACACAATATTTATTAAAGCTAACAAAAAACATCTTTTTAAAATATAAAATCCGTAAATTTTTCTACACAAATAATCAACATATGATCCTTTAATCTAAACAGCCTTAATAGCATGTTAAAGACACCAAATGCTTATTGAAACTGCAGCCCCTAATAGGATGTAAAGACCCAAATGGTTGTTAAACCTGCAGCCCCTAATACCACGTTAAAGACCTCAAATTCTTGCTTATATTGCAGCCCCTAATAGCGCGTTAAAGACCCCAAATGTCTATTTAAACTGCAACCCCTAATAGCACATTAAAGACCCCAAATAGCTACTTAAATCGCAGCCCCTAATGACCAATAAACTTGCCAAACTTGCAGACCCTAATAGTGAGTTAAAGCGCCAAAAGGCTGGTGAAGTTGCAGCCTCTAACAACACGTTAAAGGCCCAAATGGCTGAGAAACTTGCAGCCCCTAATAGCGACTAACATTATCTGTTTCGGCTACCTTTTTACATGTTTTGTTATTTTCGAGACTGCAAACTTACTAAGCTTTTACATCAGTTGGCTTCAATTCACCCTCTCTAATAATATAAATCAAATCTAATTACTATTGTACTAAAAAGTTAATGTCGACATCATTGGTATCGGCATAAGTTCATGGCGTTCCTGTGTGGGTCATAAACCCTTTTTTTTAGAAATTGACCTCATTTTTTATGTATCATATTTATAATTGTTAAATACTGTTGTATTGAAACAAATTTGAGAACATCTCGATCTATTCTACATGTATTTAGTTACCATGAGTTTAGTTTAAGAATCTAAAGTAGTTACTCTCGGTTGTAGCACCATGTTAGGTCAGTTGGTTCATATTGTTCATGTATAGTTTGACTAAAAATGTATTGGCAGAAACATAAAACAATTGAATCACGTATGCTTAAGCCCAAGCTGCAAATGATTTTAATTGTCCTAAACATGCATATTCGGTAATTATACTGTTGTTTGGGAGTTTCGTACCTAACCCCATATTCTGATTTCGGTAGGTAGATTTTGGTAGACAACTGTGAGATTTTAGTTCTTTACACACCACAAATTATAACCCATCCGTAATTCCAAACACCCAATTTCAGTACAAATGTATATATTCATTCAAAATTCTAAAATTCATATAAATCTAAAAATACTAAAGAAAACTAAAAAATAATCCAAAGTTAATGGCAGAATTCAATCCCTAAGAACGACTACATAAGTTAATTTCATCGATAGCTCCAAGCAAGCAGGCCTAAACTTTCCAGCAAATTTTAACTTAAGCTAATAAGTAATAATCAATCAACTCAAAAGTCTAAGCCATGATCATATTACATTTTCCAAAAGCCCATAGGGTTCTCCTACTTCTTAAGTTCTTTCAAGTTTTGGCACGCATTTACTAAAGAACTAAAAATTATGTACCAAGAAAAAGTAAATAGGGAAAATTGCAATAGAGACACTTAATATCTATTTTGCTGAACTAATGAGGTCAAATTTACTTACATTAGCATTGAATCTTAAATTTCCATCCATCCTCATTGTTTAGCTTTCATGATCAATATTAAGTCTCCAACTTCATAGCTTCTAGATTTGCTCCAAACAAATAAAATAAATACCACAAAAAGCAATCAAACATTACATAAAGTAATTAGATAGATCCAAACCATTAAGTAACAAAAACAATTACCTTGAGTTGGTTAGAGAGAACAATTATTTGACATATCCTTGTATCTTCACATATATCCATCTTTTATCTTCAATTTCATCACATCAAACTTCAAAATAAAAACATATTTAACAAAATAGGAAAAAAATCTATGATATTTTAAAACATAAAACAAGAAACACATAACTTATAGTGTACATACCTTTTGATAGTTTTTGTGCTCAAAACATGGTTCATCAACATCGCCATTTCAAAACATGATCATGATCATCATATCTTTCCACCTAAAAAAGTATGAGGTCGAAGAACATAAAGAAAACGAAGCTAGAATCACATAAATAGGTTTAAAGAAATTAGTGAAATAGAAGCTTACCCATCGTAATTCCTTGAAGAGGTATCCTTACACACCGCTCGATAAATAGGCCCAAACAAAGTTGTATGCTAGAGTGACTGTCAAATAAAGACAAAATAAAGGAGATATACTTACTTATCAAGAATCCACCACAACTAACCCCAAAATCAGCCAAAGCCCTAATTTGAAGATAAAAAAAATAAAAACAAAATCAAACCAAATTCATACCAGCAAATATTATATGATCGATTCATATGAATAATTTCTTTGGATGACTGATTGTGTGGTTTAGATAAACCAAACGTGGTCAGACACAATCCTATTAGATTTCACCTCGGAAAAATACCTTCAAACACATACATGATCCCATCAGATTTAGAGAGAGATACAATGATTTTTAGAGAGAGAGTTGAGAGTATGATATAATGATCGTATTATTGGTGAGAGAGAGAGATATGAGTTATCATCCCACATGAAAGACAAAAGGGTATGGGCCTAAAACAGATCTACGGTTATAAAAAAGGTTTCTCAAAAACACCATGCCTATTTTGAACGGTGGATATGATTTATGAATTCTCCTAATTGAATAAGGGGGTAATTACAAAGTATTATATTTGCTATTTTATGCATTTATTTTCTAAAACATGTTATTGTTTTTATAGACGGATTTTCATGAGGATTCGGGAGAGCCGTGACCCTCCCAAAATTTGATTTTGATATTGTAATTATATTAAAACTTAAAATGTAGAGTAAAGTGCAAAAATCATCCTTGTGGTTTGTCAAAAGTTTGAATTACATCCCTCGTTAATACTTCGCGCAACATACATCATTGTGGTTGTAAAATAGTACACCATACATCCATGAGGACGGATGGTGCAAATATTTTTCCGTTAAGGGTTAAAAGTGTTTGTTATCTTAGGGGTATTTTAGTCCTTTTACAACGTAGGGGTGATTTTTGCACCAAAATTTTCAAAAAAAAAATTTCCAAAAAAAATTTCAAAAAAATTTCAAATTTTTTTTTAAAAAGTTTCGAAAAATGTTTTCTTTGTTCGAAAAATGTTTTTTTTTAATGTTTTTTTTTAAGTTTCGAAAATATATTTGAAAAAAGTTTTTTTCAAAAAAAATCAAATTTTTTTTTAAAAAGTTTTGAAAAATGTTTTTTTTTAATGTTTCGAAAAATGTTTTATTTTTTAAATGTTTTCTTTTTTAAAATAAGTTTCAAAAAAAATTTGAAATTTTTTTTTTCAAAAAGTTTCAATTTTTTTTATAAATTTTCGAAAAAAGTTTTTTTTTCAAAAGTTTTTTTTAAAAAAAGTTTTTTAAAAAAAGCTTTTTTTAAAAAAAGCTTTTTTTAAAAAATGTTTTTTTTCGAAAAACATTTTAAAAAATAACTTTTATAAAAAAAACTTTTGAAATTTTTTTTTTCGAAGATTAAAAAAAAAATTGAATTTTTTTAAAAAAAAGTTTTTTAGAAAAGTTTTTTTTTTAAAAAGTTTTTTTTTTCGAAAAACATTTAAAAAAAACTTTTGAAAAAAAAACTTTTTTCGAAAATTTAAAAAAAAAATTTGAATTTTTTCGAAAAAAAAAATTTCAAATTTTTTTTGAAACTTATTTTAAAAAAGAAAACATTTAAAAAATAAAACATTTTTCGAAACATTAAAAAAAAACATTTTTCAAAACTTTTTAAAAAAAAAATTGAATTTTTTTTGAAAAAAACTTTTTTCAAATATATTTTCGAAACTTAAAAAAAAACATTAAAAAAAAAAACATTTTTCGAAAAAAGAAAACATTTTTCGAAACTTTTTTTAAAAAAATTTGAAATTTTTTTTGGAAATTTTTTTTTTTTGAAAAGTTTGGTGCAAAAATCATCCCTAGGTTGTAAAAGGACTAAAATACCCCTAAGATAACAAACACTTTTAACCCTTAACGGAAAAATATTTGCACCATCCGTCCTCATGGATGTATGGTGTACTATTTTACAACCACAATGATGTATGTTGCGCGAAATATTAACGAGGGATGTAATTCAAACTTTTGACAAACCACAGGGATGATTTTTGCACTTTACTCTAAAATGTATTTTAGGAAATTTTGTATTTGACTCTCTCAAAAAATATTGATCGGCCTTTTCAAATATAATTGTGTAGTACTAGTTTTGAAATTTAATAGTTTTGTCGGTAGACGTAGACTGTCAGCTCTCTCACTAAAATTGTTTAAGTTCGGTTTATGATCGTTCTATTATGTGACTATTTTGCTATTTAAAATAAGCTATTATTTTTGTTATTGTATGATATGTAATAAATAGAATTCAGATTTCAGAACAAACTTATGACTTATTTGAAAAAATTATTTCTATTTTCGGCTTTATAGAAAAAGGTTACGCATTTGGTAACGGTCTAAAACAAAAAAAATAAAAAAAATTAATTACATTGAATAATACTACGAGTAACATGTAGAAAGGGATCAAAGGATTATTATACCAGTATTGTATAAAGTTTATAATTCAAAATTATACTAGTAATATGCTAGGGGAAAAGATATCAAGATGGGCAAGGTATTCAATAGGATTCCCAAAAAAAATGTTGGTGGCAAACTTTAGATATGAAAAAGAGAAAAAAAAAATTGTGTGCACGTCACGAAATATGAGTCGTATCAACTTTGATCAACCACATATAATACTTGCAGTATATTTTGTAAAAGGCGAAAGCTACGGATACTTAGTTACAAGTTTTTTAGGAAGACCAAAATACGTAACCAACTTTATTTTATACTAATATTCTTAGTATACTTTTAAATTTTGTTCAATATACGTAATATGACCGGTTAATTGACTTGTTTGACCGATTTCACTTTCAAAATTTATAATTATACTCCTTTGACCTTTAGGAGACTTCTCTTATAGTCCATAAAAAATTAGAGGACTTTCCCTTTCAAACTTTATTTTTTTTGAAATTTTGTGAAATTTTTTTTATAAAAATTAATTTTAAAAAAACATTTTTTTCTAAAAAAAAGCAGCTTTCTATTAAAAAAATTAAAAACATAAATTTTGAAAATTCTTATTAAAGAGGAAAAATATTTTTGAAAATTTTGTTTTTTTAAGAAAAAAAATTTTCCAAAAAAAATTATTTTTGAAAAGACTTTTTTAGAAATTTTGGTTTTTTCAAAATATTTATTTAAAAAAAAAAACAAAAGTTTTATAAAGTTTTTTCAAAAATAAAAACTTGTTTAGAAATTTTGTTTTTCTTAAAAAATAAATTTTTCGAAAATCTTTTTTTTTCAAAAAAAGTTCCAAAAGTTTATGTTTTTAAATTATTTAATAGACATCTGCTTTTCTTCAAAAAAAAAAAATTAAAATTAATTTTCTAAATATTTTTTTTACATAATTCCGGAAAAAAAAATCCCTTTTTTCAAAAATTGTTTTGTAAATGTAAAATAATAAATATTTGATTTTTTTTTCAAAAAACTTTTTTTCTCAAAATTTCCAAAAAAATACATAGTATAATTTATTTATTTTTTAAAATAGCATTTTTACTTCTATGTGTATAAGTTTACAAAAAAACATTTGAAATATATGCTGAAAAAGTAAAGGGACTAAAAATGGAAGTCCCCAGGACCATAATTATAAAATTTGAAAGTGAAACCTGTCAAACAAGTCACCTAGCCGGTCATATTACGTTAATTGAACAAAATTTGAAAGTACTCTGAGAATACTAGTACACAATAAAGTTGGTTACATATTTCGGTGATTCGGTCTTCTTGAAAAACTATATTGCGTACTTATAACTTTCACCCTTTTATAAACTTGAAACATTTTGTAAATTGAAACGAAATCAATGATTTTGATTCGCCCACGTTGAAATCAAATTCATTTCAAAACTCAAATACCACATTCATTTTAAACTAGAAGAGTACTCGCGCATAGCGGCTGGTTTTCAGTTTCGACAAAATTTTACTGATGAATAATTGTTTTTTTGCCAAACTGTGTTTATGCCGTCATAAAATCCTTATTAAGATTGTTTTCGTGATATGATAATTATGATGGGTTCAATAATGTCAATATGTGTGATTATCTAGTCCGAAAGTTTATTTTAAGGAAATTATGTTTCCTTTCATTTCGGTTCACATAGTAAGATATGTAAAGTAAACCAACACATCTTTACATCAGGTATGTGTGAGCCAAATAACCTGTCATTTGTTTCTGATTTCATCGTTATCTCATTATACGAGGATCCAAACCTGCCATGGCTGCAAACTCATCAAATTAGTAAAGTGTGTCACGCCAATATATATGGTTGCAAACTAACCAAATTAGAAAGATCTACCCCGTCGAGACACAAGTCATTAACCTTTTTAATTTCATTAAAATGGTTGCATAAATATGAATTTACCTCTAAAGAGAGTATGATCAAACGACATGTTTGTGATCAAATAAGTGGGGTACGTCCCCGGTTACTGCATCGTATAATTTCCTTTAAATAGGTTTATAAGGTTATGTAACGTTTGATACGATCACGAGTTAAACTTTTTTTAGCCTATTAGATTATCTAGTTGAGCTACAACCATATAAAGGAATGTGACAAACAGAAAAACTATGAATAACCAAATTCGGTTTACAACCCTAATATAAAAAGGTTTTAGTTCTTAATAGTACTTTGTAGTGTTCGGTTTTCAATCGTTTGCGACTTTTAATGGAAGAAACTGGACCGTCAAGTTTACGAATACAAGTTTAAGGGAACAAATTCCAACATTTGATAGATATTGATCCAAACTATTGCTAATAGTCAATGCAAAACACACTTGAAATCCTTTTCGATCTATTAATCTACAAGGTAACCTTTATCTAAAGGACTAAGTTTCATTCTTGGAATTAAAGCTGTGAATCTATCTGTTTCCGATTATATAAAAGCCTCAATAACACGCCTGTTGAGTCTTCGAAACCTTTAGGATACGTTTGATAGAGAGAATTTTAGAGATTAGAAATGAAGCAGAGAATTAAAATTCAAAGAATTGAAATCAGTAGAGAATTCTGTTTAATTCTTCTGTTTGGTAGCAACAGATAATTAAATCTGAGAAATGCGTAAATTTGTATTTGTATTTTTTTTACTTTTTTTTATCAATATTTTGACTAAGGATGTCAAAAAAGCCGACTCGAATAAAACTCGATTAAACTTATTCGGGCCGAGATACTCGGGTCAATATTTTTATTTGAGTTATCAAGGTTAACACGAGTCACCCAAATATTAAATAGGCTCGGATAGTATGTTGAAAATGTTTGATTAAGTCGGGTTTTCGATTGACCCGAATAAAGTTTTTTTTATATTCGTGTCATGTTAACAGAATGAATTCGAGTAGAAACTAAAATGTACATGTGAGTTGAAAAGCCAAAAATACATATTTGTGAAAAACAATACAAAAATTATTCTCATTTCTCTAAATTCTCTGTTAAAAGTGGAGAAATCAAACTTTAAAATTTACACTACCAAATCCTCTACCAAATTCTCACCAATTCTCCTCAATTCTCCATTTGTCCAACCTACCTAACAAAAGAATTCGATTCATTTCTATTTCTCTGCTCTCATTTCTCTCTAACAAACATGCCTGTAGTTACATCTTGTAAGTCGACACTTTCATCAAGGCTATGAACACTACAAAAAACATGGCATTTTTTCACACCATCAATAAGTGTGTAAAATATTTTGAATTTGTTAACATTTATAATTGTGTAAGAAATTTGATGCACGAATAAGTGTAGACAAATTTAACAAATAAAAGTCTACACCTTTTAATGGAAAACTAAAAAACTTCTCCACATTTTCAAGTGTGGGCCTCATTTTGTGACACCAAATATCTCCACACATGACGTGTGTGGAGATATTTGGTGTCACAAATTAAGTTCCACACAAAGTGTGGAGAATTTGGGTAGTTTTCCACACTAAAAAATGTGAACTCTTTTTTTCTACATATATAAGTGTGTTTTTTCAAGATTTGTCCACACTAATTTATGCAAACATTTTTTTACACATTCATATGTGTTAATAAACACAAAATATTTTCCATGCAATTTAAAAGTATGTAATAAAAGTGTGATAAAAGGCGACATTAAACATTAACGTGCAAGTGTAAAAATCCAACGTTAATACGATTCTAATTAAGTAATGTAAACGGAGATTCATATATGACCCATGACATATAGGCTCACAAATGCATTGATGTGAATAGACAATCTTTTTTATTCTTCTTAATAGGCTAAATACCATATTGAATCAATGAACTAATATGGTATTCTCATTAAAAAATGTGTCCGGATTAGTATATTTAACTTTTTGTGTAGAGAAACTGAAAACATATATGGTATTGGATTATTGAACAATTCACGTCAGGATATAGGGATATTTTAATGACTGGACCTTGAAAAATTATTCGACATAACCTTCTGTGTAGGTACTTATTTTTATTAAATGCATAAATAATAAATTATATTCTTCGCAGATGTTTTCTTGGATGGCTTAAGAAAAGATTCCTTAACAAACGTATCTCTCTCGAAAAACCTATCTACATGATTAGATTGTCATGGAAAATAAACTCTATTTGCACAAAAGACACAACAAATTAAACTCATGTAGTCAGATGTTAAAATTCGCATAATAAAAGAAATTATCAAATCGTAACCAAATTGACGATCATTGTGACCCATATGCACATAAAAGTTGGTTAGAAGAAGCTGAGGATTCATGTATCTAAGTTAAAATTCTATATGAGAAACAACCGCAAGAAACATTTCTAGCACATAATGGGCGTTAAAATGTAAACAACATAACTTAAACACGACTTATAAGTTTCAACACAACCTTATCATCACATGAAACATTTGATATGATCCATACATGATGATTAAATTTAATTTGCTTATAATTGATAATAGAAAAGAGAGATATATAAGCAAAGAGATACAACCATAGCATTTTGATTACACAAAAAAATGTTGTTGTTATAATCGCTAACAACAGAATTTGGAAAGTGGAAGAACCTAAAGTTTAATTACACAAAATAACCTCGCAAACTATATTGATACGTTTGACTTTTCAACAAATTCTTATTTACCATTAAAATGAACCATCGAAACAAAAGGTGTGTACCTTGGGTAGAAGACAAACAACGTCAGGTGAACCAAAGTTACAAAACCAACTCAAAACCATCACAAAACACCGAAACCACCAAGCACACTGAAACCAGCTAGTCCACCAAAACCGTGGTCATGGTTTGGTAGACGACAATAAAAGTGGCGGTAGTGACAACGAGTGTATGATTCGAGAGATGGTTCTGATTTAGAGAGAGAGAGAGAGAGAAGTGGGGTGTACATTCACATATGGGAGGGATTTCAAACTTTGTCATGATGACACACGTTTTTTCCTTCTTTGTAATTGACAGTCACATTGTTTCCTTCTTTTGCCAAACCAAAAGATTGTTTCCTTTTTTTGTTGTCCTAACAAATGTCAACCATATATTTTTTGAGTATACAATATTTCTAAAGTTAATTACATACGCTATAAACACTTTTTCCTGACTATCTGTATTATCTATAAAGCCTGACTATCTATACTATCTATAAGTGTGGAGCACGATTTATGGTTAGCAGGAGGATAGGGAACAAGCAGAACAAAAACAATAGTAAGTATAAACATATAAGATTACAATGAAAGTTGTTACCAACAAAAGGAAGAACACTAACCTCAAGATCATCGTGAATGTTACGCTATGCCATATTTGACATTGTTTAGGATACAAATGAAATAGAGCTGGTGATATACGAATGAAACTGCACATAGGTGGATTTATATAGTGCATGGGTTACAAATGAAACATATATCATTTCCAATTTACATGCTTGCCGTTTGAATAATTTAGTATCATTTCCAAGTTTTGTATATACAGGTGTACATGGGCCAAATACTATTTCAACCAAATACTTTTTCCAATTTGCATGCATAGCGTTTCAACTATTTAGTATCATTTCCTAATTTTGTATATACAGGTGTACGTGGGAAGCTTTATTGAACCAAATACTTTTTCAACCAAATACTTTCCGTATTAAAGATGGGAATGAAACTTACATGAGAAGATATGTTGAAAATTTTCAACTTTCAACAATTGGGATGCATGCTTTATAGATAGTATAGATAATATAGCTTTATAACTTTTCTCCATATTTACAACAATAGAACACATTGCAATTTTCATATTCTATATTATAAAATCTCATAAATATTTTACTACTTACTAAAAGCACTGAGAATGATTGGAACTTAAAATTAGTGTCAAAAGAAAAAATGTTTGCCACGTAGGTTTGGCACGAGAATCTTTTGGCACCATGTTTTGTGGTAGTATGGTAAGCCAAAGAAAAAGTGGTGTCAAAAGGTAAAAAGAGGGTATAATGAGCCCACAAATACCTATTTTATTAGGGAAAAAAAAAGTTTGGTGCGATGTTCTTTGGCATGAGACGGAGAGCGGTGTGCCAACGAAAGTTTAGTGACAAAAGCTTAACAGCTGAGTGGTCAGCTGCTACTCCTCATGCTCTAAGTGTTTGTGAAAATGTCTCAACCACAAATGTACATATAACATATCATTGTTTTCTTTAATAACTCATTTCATATATTTTAATCATTCTATTTTCATGGCATCCTCAACTACCTATTCGGACAGAATTTGGTCGTGTCCGTTCCAGGATTTTATTGTTGCCCAAATGGACACGTGGGCAATAAAGAGTTTGCTCATTTGTTTTCTCATATTAAGAGGCTACACTTTTCGACCGATGAACGTAAAGGTGCGTTAGGTGACACATTTCTATGGACCATGGGTTATGTTTATACAAATAATGTCGTAAAAACGTAATTATATTTTTCGACTTTTTGACGCTTTTATAATTACAAAATGCAAAAATATTCTATGCAAATTAAACATAAGCAAGTTATTAGTAGTTAATATTTCTTCCGGCAAAATATCACTTAAGGTATGGACAAATAAATTATATATACTTGCTATATGAACAAAAGAAAAATTAGTTTTCTTAAAATCAACATTTTATAGAATTTAAAAAGGGTTTATAAAATGTTACAAGTATTTTTTTGAATTATAAAAATGTTTTAATCAAATAAATAAATTTGAATTTCAAGTTTTTCCCTCCGAGCGGATTATACCTACACCAGAAGAGACAAAAGGAAGCGCCTAGTCTAGCTGGTGCTCTAGCTAGGCAGTTGGTGCCCTTATCTTTGAGAGCACCGACTTGTCTATTTAGAGCATCGTCAACACTCCTTGCTCGGGTCTCTCAATATAAATAGCCTACTATTTTTCTTGTCCAAATACCTTTTTGCACACCTAAAAACTGTTGGAATTTAACAACCCTAATGTATCAATAATACATGCATCAAGAGTAAACGAAGCGGATAAGATCGATTATCTATGCATACAATGTAATTAACATAAAGATAAAGAATGCGTGTAAAACCCGCATATAAATACCATGAACAGTACACCACGTAAACATACAAACAAATTAAAACTTTCCATTTATATAATAAACACGTGTCATAAACATTAATTGCCGAGAACTACGTAATATATAAATGCACGATAATTATTAAGTATAATAATTTAAGTCACGAATAATAAACAACAAATGTACACGAATAATTATTAAACATGAAACACGTTTGGTTTGTTGTTTGGGCTTTGTGTACCCGCATCCAAGGAAGGAACAAAGGGGGCCCGACCCATTTTGGAATTAACTAGTGAAACAAAACACAGAGGATTTCATTTACAGAATTTTAGAAAAAACATAAAACCCTAGCCTCCCTTTTTTTGGTAGCCGCGACATTCAACAACCCCAGAAGGACGATTTGTTGTGCTTTGATCTTTGATTCATACGTGTTCGTGTTCGTGTTCGTGTTCGTGTTCCCAACCTCTTTTCATTCAAGTAACTGGTATAATAAAAAACCTTCATCCTTTTATTATTTTTAACTAATTGTGTTCATGTGTGTTTGATCTTTAAAACATAATTAAAAACATATTTTTGTTAATAATTAATCAAGGGAAAAAGGGTGTTTGGTTTTTGGTTTTGGTTCGGCACACAAACCGAGAGCCATAGGCTCTCGGTGTCCTTTGACCATCAGCCGAGACCCCCCCCCCCCACACATGGGGCTCGGTGGTGTTTGTGTTCGACCAGCGTCAAACCGAGACCCCTCGGTGGGTGGCTCGGTCGAGCAGTGGGAACCGCAGGCGAGACAGAGAAAACCACCGGCTTAAGCCGATGGGAACTTTGTGTGGGCAGTGGGAAGCCGCGGCGTAGCAACAACCAAGGCTGCCGCCGTTGGCTGCGCAGCCACTAGCCGCCACCACAGCCACGACTGTTGGTGGTGGTTGGTGTTCGGGTTTTGTGTTTCTGGTTTCGGGCTCGGGATAATTTTATAAAATTATTTTATAAGATTAATTAAATTAAATTTAATGATTAACTATTTAATTTAATTAAAATCATGAACTTAGATTATATTATTTAGATTAATAATACATGTTTTAACCTAAGTATAATTTATTTTATTTAAACTATAGTTTATTAATTGATTATTTTATTTAAACTACATGAAATAATAATTAATTAATAATCCATGACTTAGGTTATTTTATTTAAATTAATAAAACTGTATCTAAGTATTTTATTAGACTTAATTAAATTAGACATGACATAATTTAATTAAATATTATAAGGTAAAGTTTCTTAATATATCATGACATATTATTAATTATTAAACCATGTATTTCATTAATAATTAATAATCACCTTAACCTATAGTATTATTTAATAAATTTTATTAATAATATATCATGACTTATAAATAAGCACTTGCTTATATTTTTAGCTTATTAATCCAGCTTATTTCTATTTATGGAAACTTTCTATTTTAGTAAACTTACTGTTTTTAAAAACTTTCTATTTTTAGAAACTTACTATTTTTGGAAACTTTCTATTTTTGGAAACTTTCTATTTTTTGAAACTTTCTATTTTTGGAAACTTGCTATTTTTAGAAAGTTATTTATTATTACACTACAAGTATAATAATACAAGAATACATGAAAATACATAAACTAAGACATGTAAAACATAAATAATACAATAAACCATTTAAAACAGTAAAATGAGACAAGAACATATAAAATGAGTTAAGAACATACAAGAACCAGTAACACACTCTGTAAACAGACAACTCATACATGTCCCTTATTTATGTAGCATTAAAGTCGGCGTAGGGCTTTGCATCTTTTCATCTTTCATC
The DNA here is from genome assembly GCA_025667525.1 of Glebionis coronaria. NCBI lineage: Eukaryota > Viridiplantae > Streptophyta > Magnoliopsida > Asterales > Asteraceae > Glebionis > Glebionis coronaria. The sequence continues at coordinate 181,682,440 of CM046874.1, forward strand.
GTTCACTGGACATAAGGTACGAATATTCCGTCCTTCAGTATGGACACTCTCTTTCCTTATTAGGATTTCCCGTTTGCAGCAACTGTTTTCCCCAAGTATTTGTTTCATATGTTTTGATTGTTTATGTTTAGTTTTAAATGCCTAAGTCATATACATGCATGTCATGTCATCTAGTTATGGAGGTACCATAACCATAACACCGGAGGCACCAGTGTTATGACTTCCCCACGGCGGAGTGATTGCTCGTGGCGTCCCTTTACAGTTTTGGCCATTTATTTATATTATCATGTGGGTCATATGGGTGCATCCTAGTTACATGTTTTTATAGGATTTTCTTGGTGAATGTGGTGTGTGCCTTGCATCCTTCACAAGGAGTTGATCCCTTTTACCCAGACTAAATTAGTTAGAGGCATCCCCTCTAATTGCATGATGAGGTCACCCCTCTATGTATTCATGCACGGTGAACCTCATGACCTATATGGGATATTGGCTAATTAAAATACAGTTTTCATATAAAAACATAAGTCTTTTCAAACTATAAAACCAGTTTATAAACATGTTCCAGGTTATCTAGTACTTATACATTTTCGCTGCAATTAGTCTTACTATGCTTATGTCATTTCATACTATGATTGTATATCCGTTCATTGGGCGTTTTGCTTAGTCGTTTTTCTTTTTATGTTCCCAAACGGCACGTACTCAGGGACGTACGTAGGACTTTGAGAGTATGTGCATACAGATGGAAGCTATCTAGCCTTAATTACTTTATGCATTTCCATACATTACATTACTTAATTTCTTTGGACATTGTTTAGTCCTTTTCTTTTTAGTACTTATATTCATGTGTGTGAGCTTATGTTGGACTACCGATGTTTGATTCCGGCATTTCTTTTACGGTCATTTAATGTTTTGGGCATTTACCTTGCATTCTTTGATGACACACCATAATTATCTTGTGACATTCCATTTATCAAAATGGGGTGTTACAATGCGTACTTTTAGTCCAAGAATGGATGAATGGATGATCAAGAACACAATTAATCAACCAACCAAACACAAACCTTAATTTGTGTACCAAAACCGATTCACCAATAAACCAAAGATCAATATAGGTCTTCTCTAAGATAGTCCGCACGACTCTCCAATCAATCCTATTCGATTGCTAGATCTTGATTAAGTTATACTTAATAAAAATCAAACCCTAAAACCCTTTGTGGGGTTTGGCTGTCGAATTCAAGAGAAAGAAGGGAGAGATTTGTTTGGTTTAAAGTTATGAAACAATGAATCAAATCTCTTGTTTATATAGTTGAGCCTTAGGTTTATTTATGGGAAATATTACAACTTAACCTTCAAGTAATAAACCTTCTAAAGCCCAAAAATCTTTCTTCCCTTTTTCTTCCTTATAGTCGGCCGATTATACCCCTTGGGTATCTTTGGTTGACTTTTTGACTTTCTATAAACTTTGTTATGTAATTACAATAATTACCTTAAAGTTTAAAGCCTTATTAATTAATCTTTGTTAAACCCTTTAACTTATTAATTAATTACCGTTAAGTATAAACTTTTATCAAATTAAATATAAACAATAAATATAGCCATATTTTATTGTATACTTTAATAAAAAAATGATCTCGATATCTAAGTGTGTCCCCTTAGGCCCACGTACTCTCGGCCGTATAAAATACTATCTATGACTTACGCACATCCTAACAGCTCCCACTTGCGGAAGTCTCCATCATAGTGTATTTTAATACTAAAATTGACGGATAGTCTAGCAACACCATCAATGCTCCCAAAAGTACATGAGTTTAGTTTCTAACAAACAAGCTCAGTCCTATGGTATAAATTACTGTATCCCTTTTGTTTCTGATACTTGTTAATCATGAATATGGATCATATGTCATTTATGTATAAACTATTATGTTTCTTGTTTCCATAATTGATCAAGATTATCAAATGTGATAAGAAACTTCTTAATTACACTTTGGGTGCGGCCCCACAAACATCCAATCAACCCTACGAGGGGCCCATTATTTACCATACTCTATTCATGGTGTAACAAAATCCCATTTTGACTACAAGTACCTTTAACACATGTAATAAACATTTTTGAAATAAGTTTTATAACTGCTCATTTTATTGACACAACGTTTACTCTAAATCAAGAAATGTTATCCATCCATGTGAAGATCCACTTGCATCTCAAGTCTAATGATAAACAATACTTTACTATTAGTGTAGTTTCTTAATGACGTTGATCCATAAAGAAAAACTACACGGTTGGGGTAATTCAATTATTCAACCACATTGAATAACCTATGAGTCTGGAAGAATCATCTTTATGTATTTCCAAAATACAACCAACCCTCATATTTGTCTTAGCTCATTAATACTCACATACCAATGATCGACAATGGTAATTTAGAATGTATATAATACATATAAATATGCCTATACTACATCCACAGATTAAACATGCAAATACAAGACACAATCGGTATTTAATGAAAACGATCATACCTCGTATGTCAATTCATTATTTAATACAACTACTTAACCATCCCTTATCTAAATACCAATTAAGATCATTACATGACAATTCTAGTTTGAATGTTATCGTCTTAATCACAACAATCCAATTGTTGATAAGGCATAGATTCCTACAACCTAAATTATTGCTCTTGTGAAACTTTGAGAATACTTGTTCAAAATCACAGTTGCGATATGATGACGTGTCAATTTCTATGCATGTATTATGATATAAAAATATCATATAAATTGTCTCACTACTTCCCAGACGATGTATACAACATTTATTGGAAATGTTCATCATAATAGTTTCCAAAACTACCACTCTTTAATGTATAATGCAATTATGTTATTAAACCAAGCATGTTAGCTTCTAGCAATAATGTTATCAATTACAAGGACTTGCTAAAAGTAAGTTTGAGTATCATCTCAATTAAAATAAGCACTAGTGTATACCATACAACTATGATACTATTTTGTAAACCTTGAACATTCCTTAAATAATGGTTTGGATATTTAAGCAAACTCTAAGTTTGTCAACCATAATGGTATTACTATGATTATCACAAAGTATATCCGTAGTATTTTCATTATTAGTTCTAGAAATAAATTCATAATCCAACACTTATTTTAATGTTCCCACTAATGTCTTTCAATTAGATTATAATGTTTCCAACATTCCTTCTAATTTATTTCAATTAGACTTTTAATGTTACTAACATTATTTCTACTATCCTTTCGATTAGAATTTAAGGTTGTCAAATCAACTTGCATTCATGCAAAAGATACAACTTATCCCATGTACAATATAATGCCCTAAATGAATCCTTAGCGAGTCTTGGGCTTTCGTCTATGCATTTCAATCTTACTACGTAAGATGCATCATTTGAGATTCACTCAATGATTATTATATTGTCTCTAGACTTAATTCACGACATATGTCAAATCATAACATATTTCCCAAGGTTGTAGATTTTATTTCCTAAAATACTTATAATAAACTTTACTTCACTTTTAAAAATAATTTCTAAGATGAAAATCGTTTCTAATATGTTTAGTAACATATTCAACTTTAGAGAAATAAAACAAAGAACTTCCACTGGCTTTGAGATTTACTCATGAGTAATCTTACTTATAATCATAAATCAGATCCTACAAGTGGTTGACTTTACAATTAAACTTAAGAATTAGCTCATTTTGATGCATGCTTTTAATCCATGCGTGAATTCTAGCATTTTGTATATCTTGTAAAGATTATTTATGGATTCATAAAATCTTTTTATGATCATATATCTTGCAAGGTAACCATTCATCAAAGAGTTTTGTAATCCAACTTGTCATAACTTTAACATTTAAAGAAAGTATGACAATTAAAAACATCTTTACATACTTATTGTTCACAAATGTATAAGTTTTAATCATAGTCGATTTCTTGAGTATTGTAACATCCGAGACTAATGGCTAAGGTTAGAATTCGACTTAGAATTTTAATCGTATGATATTCTATGTGAATATATGCATTTACGTGTTAATGGCTTAACTGTGTGAATTATTGTGTGATAAAGATCATTTCGGGTATTAAATGATCGTGTTTTCGTATGTGCTCGAGGTTATGAGCAATAGTTGAACGAAACATGGAAGTTGGTAAAATTTTTCATAATTAGATCTAGAAGCGAAGTGATGGATTATTATTTTGAGGTTTTGTTTATTTTTTTTAGAAACGCAATAGAAATACGCTTTATTAAAAAGGTATAGACTAGACAATTAAAAGAATTACAGAAACTTTATGTAATGCATTAATAAAGATAAAAAAATAAAGGGGTGGTTGGTTTTGATCAGACACACGGAAGAAGAAAAAAAAGAGCTTTGTTTGATTGGGCCTAAAATATAAAAAGAATATAATAGCCTAACTAGAAATCAAAACACAAAAAAGGGGAACGATCGAAGCAAGAGAGAAAAAAAAGGAGAGAAGAAAAATTACGGTTTTCAAAATTTTGATCTTTGATCAATTAAGGTATAAATCTTGTTTTAATCCTTGTTCTTATTTAATGAATCATGTTAATCAGGTAATAAATCATGTGATGGATTGGGGTTTTTTATTTTTAGTAATTAAAATAAATTAGGGCTTGAATTGGATAATTAATGGGGATTTTTAGGTTTAATATCGGATTTAAGGTATATTTTCGCCAGACTATCACTAAGCATCCAGAACTGTCGCTAAACTATCACAGAAACCCGTCGCTAATGTTTGGGCATGGGTAAAATTGGTTTGATCATAACTTATTCTTTCTAAAAGATTTTTGGGTGATTCAAAAGCCTAAAATTATGTACTCGGAGTTTACTTTTCAAATTTACAAAGTTTATAGTCGTTTGAGGTCAGTAGCTTGGTCGAAATCTTTGCACAAGTGTTGGGTTCAAGGTAAATTTTTGGACAACAAGGCTTAAACTCGTGTTTTGGGTATTTTGGGATAATGGACACTTAGAGGGTTAACATGCGGCTGATTTGGGATAGAACTTAAGATGTATCCATCATAAGGATTGTTACATTGATGAAGGATTTGAGTCTTAGAGTCAATGTTGACGCGTGTTATTTTGTATGTGTGCTTTAGATCATTTTTGTTCGTGAGGAGACTTTTGGATTGCTTTTCGCAAGGTGAGTTTCATAGCCCCGTATCTTTTAAGATCATAGATTGGGGTGGAAACGATGCTTGTATTTAAATTGTTCTATCTTTTTTATTGGATGTGTCTGATTGAACTTGATGTGCGCTTAATTGTTACTTGCTATGTGTGTTATTGAATTGTTTGGGAGCGGATGGGTAAGCTTACTCAGTATTGTTGGAAATATTAGAGCGGATGGGTACGCCTACCCACAGATATGTTTGATATGAATTGGTATTGATTGAATTGCATGTAGTTTTGTGACAATTTAAGTTATGCCATGCACTTGTTTTTGTTCTTAATCACATATATGTTTTGAGGTATATTTTTTGTCGGTGTCAAAACCTATGGCATCTCACCAACTTTATGTTGACGTATTTTAGCATCATTTTCAGGTACATCAGGTTCTAAGAGTTGATGCTATGTGAATGTTGTACGAGACGTTAGAGCTTTTGAAGTTGATCCCGACTCTATTTTATTTGGATATTCATGTTTTGATTTTATGACTGTTTAGGATTTGGGTTTGTAAGACATTTGTAAGTGGTGCCCCATTTACCACTCGTACTTTGTCATTTGAAGTTTTATTCATGAGACTTTGGAGGTTATTGTTTTACTTCACTGTTAGTACTTCTCAATAGAGATGTCTTGTTTCTTGTTATTACTCTTTAATGTCACAACTCGCGTTTTCGCCTTGGTGGGGTGTTACAGATTGGTACTCAGAGCCAAGGTTATAGAGAATTAGGTGGTTTAACCTAGACTATAACCTAGTAGTCCTAGAAGTAGTTGTGCTTTAAGGTTTAAATTAAATAGTGGCGATATTAGGATGCGACTATATCTTTTTACCATGTTTTGTTTTAGGATCCTTTGCGATTGATGTTCTTTTGAATATTGTTGATTTTTATTTATGATGACTTGTTTCGGATTAATTGCTTATCTATCTTGTGCGTATTTTCCGATATTATATGTTCGTTTTTAATTTTAGACTAGTATGGATTAAACCATAGTCGTCCATACTTAGTCATACGTTTCTTTCTTTTCAAACTTTAGACTAGAATGGATTGAACCATAGTCGTCCATACTTAGTCATACGTTTCTTTCTTTTCGAATTTTAGACTAGTGTGGGTTGAATCATAGTCGTCCACACTAGTCATTGTTGGATTTTGTTTTATGATACCTCGTGTTTTTGGAAGTTATTACACTATTAGTTTCTCTATTAGGACGCTATGTGCTTGCTGATATTCATTGTGTTTCGCTTATATTATGTGTATCGTATGTTGTCATTGAAAGGGGTATTTGTGGAAGTAAGTACACGCATTATATGATGCAGTTTTAATTATGGTAGACAACATAATTATAAATGCACCACATGTACGTACTTGTGACCTTAATGCAACATTCAATGCCTATTTGCCAGGTTATATGTACATGTTTTCTTTGATATTCTTGTTATGTGTTATCGTGCATTGTAGTGTGATTCCCTCTCCTTACTGTATACATATGCCATATTTTGTTTCCCGTAGTGTGAGGAGTACAGGTATAGGATACCCATGAATTCCCCTATCTAATTAGTGTTGCTTATAGATTTAGAATGGTAAATACTAGGAATGGTGGTGGTGGAGGTGAACATCCAAATATTAATGAGTTGATAGTAGCGCAACTAGCAAACATTATCCCACAGATTGTTAACCAAGTGACCGCGAACATGAATAATGCTAATGGAGGTAATGGGGTAAATAATGGATGCTCCTACAAGACATTTCAAGCATGTGGGCCTAAGTAGTATGATGGTAAGGGAGGTGCAATAGCCCTCACTAGATGGATTGAAAATATGGAAATTGTCATCGATAACAGTCATTGTTTGCGAAACCAGGTAGTAATGTAGCTTCCAACTCTTTGGTAAATAAGGCACAGTCTTGATGGAAGGGAGAGCTTCAGACTAGGGGCGTGAAGCGGCGAGTGTAATGTCTTAGGAGGATTTTACAGCATTGATGAAGGAAGAGTTTTGTCCTGAGCATGAGATGGAAAAGTTAGAAGTTGAACTATGGGATCATAAGATGGTAGGAGGTGATATTGTTGCTTATAATGATAGATTCCATGAGTTAGCAAGAATGGTTCCTCACATGGTCACACTTAATTCGAATAGGGTTAAAAGGTACATTTCAGGGTTATCACCAGTGATAAGGGGTGTAGCTAAGGCGTTTCAGCCAACAACAGTGTCTAGTGCCATCACAAGGGCAGGAATCCCTACGGAGGAAGCAATCAGGAATGGGACCTTGACTAAGGGCAATGATAATAAAAGGAAAGCTAAGGGTGAAAGTACTAAGTCTGGTGGATCTTGGAGGGATAACAAAAGGCCAAGGGGGGATCAGGATTTGTGGCAGCAGACCCACCTAGGAAAGAATACGTGAACTACCCAAGGTGTACTAGATGTAATTCTTACCATGATGTAGGAGGGGAATGTAAGCTATGCTTCAATTTTCAAAGGCCATGACATTTTGCCAAGGATTATCAGGCAACCAAATATGTTGCCCCGATAAATGCTGTTTAGGGAACCCGTAGTCCAAGGGCTTGCTTTGAAAGTAGAGTTACTAATCATCTCAGATCAACATGTCCTAAGTTGAACCGTGCAGCTGGTCACTCAGGTAATCAACTCGCAATAGAAGGGAATAAGAGTAACCAGGGGAATAGGAATAATCAAGGAAATAAGAACCAGGCACGTGGAAGAGCCTACAACGTGAATATGAACGCGGATGAAGCTACACAGGATCCGAAAGATGTGACGGGTACTTTTTCTATGAACGACCATTTTGCTTATGTATTATTTGATTCTGGTGCAAATTTTAGTTTTACTTTTGACTAGTTTGCTGACTTGCTAAATATGTATCCTATTATTATTACGCCTAGTTATGATATAGAAATAGCTGATGGGAACGGATTGATGCGGATAGGATTTTCCCTAATTGCAAACTAGAATTAGGAAATTCCCTATTCTAAATTGATTTAATTCCACTAGGTCGGGGTAGTTTTGACGTAATAGTGGGTATGGATTGGTTGTCACAAAACAAAGCTACAATTATATGCCATGAAAAGATAGTTGAAATACCGATAGAAGGAGGTAAGACACTTAGGATTCAGGGAGAATGTGTCCTAGGGATGAGTAAGACCTTAATGAATGCAAATGTAGAGGAACTGAAAGTAAGTAACATACATATAGTGAAGGAGTTTGATGATGTATTTCCTGAAGATTTGGCAGGTTTACTACCCCGTAGGCAAGTGGAAATTCGAATAGACTTAGTATCAGGGGCGACACCAATAGCAAGATCCTCGTATCGTTTAGCACCCTCCGAAATGCATGAATTATCTGAGCAACTTAAAGAGTTTCAAGATAAGGGATTTATTAGGCTTAGTCATTATCCATGGGGAGCACCTGTGTTGTTTGTTAAGAAAAAAGATGGTTCTTTCCGTATGTGCATTGATTATAGGGAGTTGAATAAGTTAACTGTTAAGAACTTATACCCTCTCTCCAAGCTAGATGACTTATTTGATCAGTTGCACGAAGCACGTTATTTTTCTAAGATAGATCTTCGTTCAGGATATCACCAACTTTGTGTGCATGAGGAGGATATCCCAGAGATTGCCTTTAGGGCTAGATATGGACATTTTGGAGTTCACTGTTATGCCTTTGGATTGACTAATACCCCGACAGTTTTTATGGATTTGATGAATCTAGATAAGTTTGTGATTGTTTTCATTGATGACATTTTGATATACTCTAAGTCAAAAGAAGAACATCAAGATCATTTGAGGTTAGTCTTGGAATTATTAAGGAAGGAAAATTTGTATGCTAAGTTTAATAAGTGTGAATTTTGGTTGCAAGAGGTACACTTTCTTGGTCATGTGGTTAATCAGGATGGTATTCATGTAGACCCAGCAAAAATAGATGCTATTAAGAATTGGACGACTCCTACTTCACCCACAGAGGTTCAGTCATTTTTAGGATTGGCAGGTTATTATAGACAATTTATAGCTAAGTTCTCTAGAATTGTGAAACCCCTTACATTGTTAACCTAGAAAAATAAGAAGTACGAATGGGGTGTAGAACAAGAGGAAGCTTTTCAGTTATTGAAAAATAAGTTATGTGTTGCGCCTATATTGTCTCTTCCGGATGGAGTGGAAGATTTTGTGGTTTATTGTGATGCTTCAAATCAAGGTTTAGGTTGTTTGTTAATGCAAAGAAATAAAGTAATTACTTATGCCTCTAGACAGCTTAAGGTACATGAGAAGAATTACACCACCCATGATTTAGAACTAGGAGCAGTTGATAAACACGTAATTATTCATGTTTTAAGTGATAATATCCCTTCATTTATGGCATGATAAATAGTAAAAAGTTGTATTTTTAGTGCATATATGGTTTATATTGTTATTTATTATTCTAGGTATGGATATTAAGGAAATAACAAGAAAATAATCCAAAGAGCCAAAACGGACACAAGAAATGTAAAGAACACGAAGAATCAAGTCCCACGATGCATTCATTTTTTATTGGTCCGGCCCAACACCATTTATATGGGTCGGACCGACCCGATAGTAGTTAAATAGTATCTTAAAGCCCAACAAGCAGCCCAAGCCCACACAAAATCTTATCTACATATAATAGATAGATCATAGATCGGACATTTTATTCCATCCTTGTTTTTCCTTTCATATTTTATGTCTTTCTTTTTGTCTACAGTAGTTTAGATTTAAGTAGATTAAGAGTAGAATTTAATTAGTTGTTTTCCTTTATTAAGCTTATATTCAAATTCGGTTTAATGATTTATAAAGGTTGTTTTTCAAGAATGAAGTTGTATTAGTTTGTGATTTCCTATTGGTGAAAATGTGTTTTGATTTCGAATGGAATGACGGTACCAGGTGTGTTCCGATTTTCATTCCTATTCTTTGTTTCTTTTTTTTCGTTTAAAGTTTAAGCCAAATAACCTTGTTCCCTTAGCTTATTTTGGTTCTCGGTTTAATAAGCCTCCATCTTATAAGCTTTTATATAGTTTATAGGGTATGGCTTACTCCACATATTTTTAAAGGTTTTATGCTTACATCGAGTAAGTTTAAAAAAAACATATAGTTTCAATTTTTCCTTCGGTCTTTTTTTTGGTTGAATCCTTTCTTTCTATTCATTTTATAAAATTTAGATTTAATTTATTTATTTGATCGGGTGGTTAATTTTTCGTCTTCGGTTCGTCATACGGGTTCTTTTCTCTTATCTCTTTCCTTATCGTCGTTTCATTAGCTTAAATATGATTGTTATTGTTGCCTTGTTGATGTTTAGCTGTAATGTCGTGATTAGAGTAGTTTTGATTATGTTGTTTACTTTACCATCTTTATTGTCACTAGTAATAATTTAGATATCGTTAGCGTAATATTCATAATATAATTGTTGCTTTTATCGTTCAATATTTTGTTATTAATTTTAGTAGTTTAAACATCAAAATCAAAATCTTCTTTTAATTTGAGCATCAAACTAGAGACATACACGCGGATTTCCATTCACACCTCGTCGGAACTACGATAACCTTTCGGGTATACGAAAACGACATCATCAAATGTCGTCGCTGCCGGGGAAGTGTGTAGCGATATTTGCGTTGTGTTTTTAGTTAGTGTCTTGAAAATCCTTTCGCTTTGAAAGTTTATTTTCCGTATTTGTATATATATAAAAAATAAATAAAAAATTTAAAAATCCAAAAAAATATAAAATCAATAAAAAAAATTATTTTCTCATTTTATCTTCTTTTCTTTATTATTATATATATCATTTACAAAAATCCAAAAATATTTTCTTTCGACTTTATTTTTTTTTAGCTATATATTATATATGATATATAGTTTTACATAGTGTATATTACAACATAATATTTTCTTTTCATTATTATTTTATTATTAAAAAAGTTTTTATAAAAAGTTTTAAAAAAATTATTCTTCTTTATCCTTTGTTGTTTTTAATTCTTTTCTTTGTGCCCTCTTATCATTTAATTCTTATCTTCTGCTTCTCTTTCTTTCTATAATCCTTTTTCTCAACCCCTCTTATTTCTAATTCTTCATTATTCGTATGTCTATTGCGTAGGGTGTGGGAGACCATTGTATGATTTTCAATCATGTCATCGGTGTTCATGCGAGCGATGCGGAAGAGATCTCCACAATTCACAATTTGTACATTGTCCATCGTGCAATTCGGTCAATTCGTACTTCACCTCTAATGAAATTATCTCCCCCTCTTGTATATATGGGGATACTTATCCGCACGATGCACCAGGTTTTTCTATATACCCGTGTTGCAACAATTGTGAGGGGCCTCATGACAATTTTTCTTGTCAACCGATGAATTATGATGAGTCCGATCCGTGCTATAATTCCGGTGTTGATAATTTTGAGCCCCCACATTACACCCTCGATCATCAACCTTCTTTCGGAATGAGTGACGAACAACGTGCCACTATTCCGAATCAACTTCTAAAAGTTAATGAAGGTTTAATTAGACATAGCGAAAAATTGCAAGAGGAAAATCGACAAGAGCAAGTATCTAGTGCTTATACCTCTACGCCTCTTGTGATTCCTTATTGTTATGATGATGACAATGATTATAATTACGATCTCGATCCATCATGTAAGACTATCAATCCTATTCTCGATTCTTCCACTACAGAGACTGATGCTTCTCTCATCATGGGGGATGAGGGTCTTATCACTATTCTTTGTGATGAGATTCTTATTCTAATCCAAAGTGAGCCTACGGTTGCTTCCGATAGTGATAAGGAGTGTGAGTCTCTTTCTAGTGATGATTTATTACCTCCCACCGACATCTTGGGAGATGATTCTTTGGATTTCTCTAATCCTTTTTTTGATCTCGATGATGATTTTACTTCTAGTGATGACGAGTCACTATCCGATGAAGACGTTCTAAAGGAAAATTTCAAGATTTATTCGAATCCTTTATTTGATTTTGATGACGCCTACATCTCTAGTGAGGTGAATCCTCTCTTTGAAGAGGGGATTGAGGACATTGATAGCCCCGACTCTCTTTTTATTGATGAGCATTATTTGTTAGCCATGCCACCTCCCATCGTAGAGAAGGTGGAGAGATTTGACCCTACCTTCCGTTTGATTCGGTCTGGAGAGGTGACGCAGGTGATAGATATTTCTTCTTATATTTCTCATATTATGTTGCCACCCCGTCTTACCGCGTGCACACCTAAGAGGGTGATGTATCGCTTTTACTCTCCTCATTTCATACCGGGAAATGAGGATGAGTGTTTTGATCCTGGAGGAGACGTTGATGCTGCAATTTCTTGTGATGTTTTACCGGTTATACCATCGACTCTTGCTTTAAGTTTCTATCAAGTGTCCTCGAGTGACACTTTGATATATTTTTCTCCTACCCTCCCGCCCTCGGAGAAGACGAGTATTCTTAAGGGTCGCCTTTATATCTATTTCTCATATGTTATCAAAGTCCTTCTTCTCTACTTGACTTATAATGTGGATTCTTCGTCTCTTTTCTCATCCGGTAATGAGGATACGATTTTTGACCCTAGCATATTTTTTTGAGCCAGTGGTGATTCTCTTGCTCCCCCATGGACCATTTAATTCGGTGTTGAATCAGGCTCGTGACTCGGTTAACAAAAACAAGCGCTTATCGGGAGGAAACCCGAGGATCTATCCTTCTTTTATCTATTCTCTAACATAAGTGTAGGGGCGTGTTTCTTTCCGTGTGTGCTTGGTGGTATTTGTTTTTGTTTGGAGGGTCCCCTTTGATCGAGAAGACTTTCAGGTTGATGTTGTTGCTTTTCATCATCTTCTTCATTCAGTCTTCGATCGAGCCTCACTTCTATACCAGAGGAGTACTCAGTTCCCATCTTTATCTATATATATAACTAATGTTGTTCTCACTCTTACACTTGGAATTATAGCATTAGCCTTTTACGTTCTTAAGTGTAGGGGTGACACCTTATCACTTTTGAACGTTGAGGCCAATGTTCGGTTCTAAGTGTAGGAGTTTATATCAATATGATCATATTCATGCCTACTTGTTTGCCCCATGATCCTATTTTGATCAAATATATGTTTGTTTGTTTTTTTCAAAAAAAAATAAGACTAAAAAATAATAAAACGTTTTTGACTGTGCGTGATTGACTTGTCTCGTAGGTTAGAACAAAGGGGATCCCGACTCTGCCAGAGTGTTGATCTGGCTGGTCCCTTAACTTTTATATTAAGCTTTTAGGAATTGTGCAAATGAAAATGCTAAACGTGGAGTAGTTGGTTCTCTTTAGAGCTTATATGAATGACTTGTGGCTTTTCCTCCTGTAAGATAACTAGACTAAACAAGTGTGTTTTTTTCAAGCTTTTGAACGTTAAAAATCGTTTTGTTATGCAAAAATAAATTATTATACAATTTTGATATAGAGTCCTAGTTCAACTTTTTATTTAAATTTTAGTTAAAGAATACTTTCTTAATAATTGAAATAATGTTGTGTGAATAAATATGTGAAAAAAAGAAATCGAAAAAAAAGAAAAAAAAAGTGAAAAAAAAGAAATTGAAAAAAAAATGTTCAATAGAGTTAGAGTCGAATGAATGAAATAAGTGTTTATGTTGTTTTAATAATAATTGTGCGAAACTTACTTTTTATTAAATTTAAATCCGAAGTTGAACTAAAATTCGTCAATTTTTTATAAGAGTTTAGATGGTAATAGAGAGTGTAGAAATCAAAGGTCTCGTGAGCTCCGATACTATTCTCGAGGGTGTAAAAACCTAGCCTCCTAAGCTTTGCTAAAGGACAAGCTGAGAAAAAAGTCGCCACATGGAGTGATCTCTCTTTTGAATCTTCAATCTCTGAATTACTGTCATTGTTTTTTCATCTAAGTGTCTTGTATTAGCTTAGCGGTGATTTCAAGATCTTTGATTTCAAAATCCCGCCAATCCCGGTACTATTCTTTGTGAGGTGTCAAAAGCCCGGGCATTTAACCGATGAGGTTGGGAGGTTTCAAGAAGAAAGCCGCTACATGGGAAAGGCCATTTTTGAATCTTAAATCTCGTGATTTTTGGTGAGTCTAATATTCCACTTAGATGATTAGTAACCATAATAAATATCGATTTGAACGATCGAAATTTTGAAAATAAACACACTTGCCTATTCTTTTATAATTGTGGGAGTGAAAAGTTATATTTACACAGGTTATTAGTATAAATAGTGTTAGCATTTTGCCAAAACGTTTGCACAAGGAGTCTTAGCTTAGTTGGGAGTAATAAAAAGAAGATGACGATCTTTATTCCCTGAAGACACCCAGTTTGCTGTTTCCTGTTCCATGATCCTTATGTTAAACCCACTTCAATCCATAACACACAATAAAGATGATATTTAGAGAGAGAAAGAGAAGAAGTTAGAAAAAGAAAGTAGAGAGATTATGGAAGGTTAAACATTGCTTAGAGGAGAAAGTGAATGTAACCAACACCCTCTTCCACACATGGAAGAGGGTATTTATATGCCACGCCACATGGGATTTGGTGGAATTGTTCATGGGCGTGGCTTGGCTGTGCTTGGGCTTACGCCCCTAACTTATACAATATTAGCTTAAAGTCCAAGCCCGGTTAACCCGACTAACCTATTACAATACAAGACATTTAATGACTAAGATGACCTATTACATTCTTGTTCGACTATATAAAATATAGGGCTAAAAATCTCCCCCAATGTATCGGTCATCTTTAAATACATAAGATGATTAAGTGAATACATTCTTGTGGATGTGATCTTCCTTCTTTGGTCTTGTATCTTGGTCTTGATCTTGTTTGTAACGATTTTGTTCCTTCATGCCTTTGTGATCTTTATCTTGGGCCTTTGTCATTTGACTTTGAGTGCATGAGATCTTCATCTTGTGCTCCTTGTGACTAGATGACCTATTACATTCTTACATTCTTAAGTATCTTGATTATCGCCATCTTGTGCTCTCGTGACTTCTGAATCGACATCGGTTAGTACACAGCTACGCCACCTTCTTGATATGCAGCAACATATATAGACACGGATAAAATGACTTTAAACATTTCATCCTAACTCGGTAGCGTTTTACCTCCGGTCGGTGAAGACCGTTAGACGGTATCAGATACCGTACCTGTGATCGGGTAGATTCGATTAAGAACCTCCTTGACAGGGTTTCCTGGCGGTAGTAGCCAGTTCTCTTTACTCGACCATCTCAAAGCAGACTGCGAACGTAAAGAGTGAATCATAAGGATAAATTATCCGTCTGATTAGAGTCGTCAATTCAGAATTCCTGGAACAAGTTTGATTCTATAAGAATCGCACCATTGTTGCTTTCCAGTTTGTCACAGCTTGATTCATAGAGAATCTTGCGAGTTACCTACCGCAGTGCTGTTTGATGTTGACACTGGAAGAATTTCTATTCGTCACTGTAAACACTAATGAGTGTCACTCTGAATGTTCTGGCAAGATCACATAGATTTTGCGAAGAAACCTGGAATCAAGTTTGAATCAATTAAGAATCCAAATTTAGTTGCTTTCCAGTTCTCACAAGTTTGATTCGTGTAGAATTGCACAAGTTACCTACCATGAGCTTGTTTGATGTTGGCTCAAGCAGGATTTCTATCTTCACTGTGAACCGTATCACTCAGATGTTCTGGCAATATCACAAGGATAATGCATAGGACTCGATTGTGTCCTAATGAGATAATAGATTAATCTCTTTTTGGCTCTAGACTCGATAAGTGCGTTTTGGTAATCGGAGGCCGGAGCAGACTACCACCTTTTCAGTATTAACTGACTCGGAGTGAGAAAGTCAATAGATACGTGTTGATCTCCGTGACAATGAGACAAGTTTCTTTTGAGAGAAACTCGAATGGCTGGGGAATGTTTGTGCATCGTATCACTGGGTCTATGACACTTGTCTTCAATACATGTGTTAACCCGGCTTCTACCTAAGTTGCATAGAATATTCAACTCCTTCAATGCTTACCAATACGTCATCATTAGCACCTTGTTGTGATTGTTCTAGTGCTAACTTAAGTAATTGGTCCGCATTCAGCTTCATTCAACTCCATCTTTCCTAAGGACAACTATTTCTAGCTATGGGATGTCCTTGGGTAGATCCCTCCGGTTCTGGTTGGATCATAAGACTTAGTTTCCTATCCTAAACCACCTTTTGACTCATCGTTCCGTCGTGGATAGTAGGTTGTTTTGGGTAAAGATCGTAACCATAAAACCATTGAAAACCATTCAAAGTGCTTGATAAAAATCAAAACTTTTAACACTTTGAAAGTTTTACATTTCCGAAAAGCTCCCCCTACACACATGCATCGATATACGAAATAGTTTAGCATATGAAGGAAATAGTTGCACTTGAGTCTTTAAGATCACATGTTGCGATAAATTACATTTTAATCACATTTTCTCCCCCTATATCTAATATAAAAACATAATATTAGAGATACCAATTGATTAAAATATGACAGTTTTTGAAAACCGATTGGGAGAGAAACCTATAAGCACGCATGAATCATGGAACTTTTATCGTCAGGTTGCTCCCCCTCAACAATATATGTGGGTCTTGAAACAAAAATTTGACAATATTTTGGAAAAAACGACACCACAAAATATGTTGAGGTACGGAGTTGAGATGCCTTATCCGATATAATATAGTACATTTGACAATTTTATATCATTTTCGGAATGTGTTGGATACATAAAATATGACAATATCAAAGATGTACCCAACAACATTAAAGGCTTTGATTTTAAAACGCTCCCCCTCAAAAATTGATCCAAATAGCATATGACATTTTGAGATATAAAATCATTATGAGGAAGGGAGTGTTGAACACACAATTTTGAAAGATTTAGAAAAACCTTTTGAGAAATTCTTGAAAAATTGTGTTCAACGGTTTCAAAATAATCATGATAGAAGACTTCTCTTATATTGCATAGGAAAAGCGCACTGAAACGTACACTTCCCTTTCGGGTCCGTTTTTCATGAGCTCAAAACTTTGATTGTTTTGTGACTATCTCATGACCGAGAAAAATAAATTTCCCATTGTGAAGGATAAGTTATCATCCGTGATAAACTTTCCTTAAGTTGAAATTCGAGTTCTAAGATGACATTTACTTAGAAATCGTTTTTCATGAACTTAAAACTTTGAATGGTTTTATGAGAAGCTCATGACCAAGAAATATGAATTTCTCGTTAAGAAGGATAAGTTATCGTCCTTGATAAACTTTCCTTATGTGAGGTCCGAGTCCTAAGTTATGATGCGCTTAGAAGTCATAATGAGAGAATATCAAGCAGCTTCATTTGCCAAAACCTCCAAGTCTTCTGGAGTCATATACTTCATACCAAGACGGCCAACAAGATACTGAAACCTATTTTTGGATAGGGCTTTAGTAAACAAGTCTGCTATCTGGTACTCAGTTCTGACAAAGTATAATTCCATGATACCACGTCCACTTGTTCCTTAATGAAGTGATATCTAACCGCGATGTGCTTGGTACGGGAGTGTTGAACCGGATTGCAAGAGATGGCTATGGCTGACTTTGAGTCATAATACATTGGTATTTTATCAAAGTGGAAGCCATAATCCGTGAGTTGAGTTCTCATCCAGAGGACTTGAGCACAACACGCGGATAGAGCCATATATTCTGCTTCAGCTGATGAGAGCGAAGTACAATCCTGCTTCTTTGACGACCAGCTCACAAGCTTGTCTTCCCCTAGAAATTGTACACTACCAGAAGTGCTTTTTCGACTATCAAGGCAACCTGCGTGATTAGAATCTGAAAAAGTTGTTAGATGAAAACCGGTTTCCCTCGGATACCAAAGTCCCATGTGAATGGTATTCTTAAGGTACCGAAAGGTCTGTTTAACCTCCTTGAGGTGCTTTTGAGTAGGTCTGGCTTGATATCGAGCACAATAGCACGTGGCATGATGAATATCAGGCTTGCTGGCTGTAAGGTACAAGTGACCCGATCATACTGTAATATCGCGTTTGATCCACAGGATATGAGTACAAGTCAGCGTCTAGGGATTTGGTCGACAATGGTGTACCAACGCGAGCACATGATTGCATACCATGCTTTTTAAGTATCTCTTGAGCATATTTAGCTTGGTTAATAAAGATACCACGTGAGGATTGATGAATCTGGAGGCCTAAAAAGAATTTTAACTCCCCCATCATTGACATTTCAAATTTGTTGTACATTAATTTTTCAAAACGTTTTGAAAGTTTTGGGTTCGAAGAACCAAAAAAAATGTCATCAACATAAACTTGCACAAGCAATATGTCATCCCCATATTTATTAATAAAGAGAGTAGGATCAATGAAACCTTTGGAGAACCCTTTGGATACCAAAAAAGTTTGATAATTCATCGTACCACGCCCTTGGAGCTTGTTTGAGTCCATATACTGCCTTCTTGAGACGGTAGACTTTGTCAGGATGATGAGGGTCAACGAACCCTTCCGGTTGAATCACATATACTTCTTCCTTCAAATGACCGTTGAGAAAAGCAGTTTTAACGTCCATCTGATAAACCGTGAAGCCTTTATGTGCAGCATAAGCAAGGAATATCCTGACAGCTTCCAAACGAGCAACTGGAGCAAATGATTCATCAAAATCTATCCCTTCTTGTTGACGATATCCCTTAACCACAAGACGAGATTTGTTTTTGATGATGGTTTGTTCTTCATCCAGTTTGTTTTTCCAGATCCATTTGAAATCTAAAAGCGAGATTCCATAGGGTCTGTCAACAAGTTCCCAAACATTTAGGTGTTTAAACTGATGAATTTCGTCTTGCATTGATTCAATCCATGCATGATTAGTCATGGATTTCTTGATGTTTGTAGGTACAGTTGAACTCACGGTGAGTGCATACATGCACACATCGCCATCGGTGTCGAGTAGTCTGCGTGTTCGAACCGGTTGTGAAGGATTTCCAATGACTTGCTCCAATGGATGATCACGTGTCCAATGGTGAGTGGATGGATATCATTGGTAGAATGTATGCATGTTGGACGGATCAACATGTTGAGTAGAAGACTCTCTGACTTCGTATACCGGTGTACCGAACGGATTGATAAATTCTTCTTCGTCAAATTGTGCATCGACTGCTTGATTGTTGTTTCCTCCTTCAGCATTGACAGTTGATGATGTTGGTTGTATGATGGTTTCTTGAGTTTGTTGAGTATCCAATGGAATAGTCTCTAGAGCAACGGTTGCTGAAGTAGATGCAGTTGTGTCTTGTTGACTTTGTGCGGGTGCATCAACAGTATTGACCACGGAAGGCTTTGACACAACTTGATTGTTTCCATAGTAATATTCATCAAACATTGGATCATATAAATCAACCAACTCATTCATTTGTGTCGTATCCATCGAGTCTGCTGTAGGAGTACTTTCTTGACATTCTTGCACAGGACGTACATTGTTTTTTGTAGGTGCCATTGTTGGATATTGAGGTGCGGGACTTGAGCTGCTGTGATCAAGTACCATTTGTGAAATTTCGTCAAAGTTCACGTGAATTGTTTCGACAATAATCTTTGTTCTCTTGTCGTAAACACGATATCCTTTCGACAATGTAGCATACCCCACAAAAAGACATGCATCACCTTTTTCTTTCATCTTGTCGAGATTCTCACCGTCTTTAAGAATGTAGCATAAAGATCCAAATACGTGAAAGAATTTAACAGTAGGTTTCCTGCCATTGATGATTTGGTAAGGATTCTTTTCATGTCTAGGGATTACGAGAGAACGATTCTGAGTATAACAGGCAGTTGCAATAGCTTCAGCCCAGAAGAATAGTGGTAATTTTGAAGCAGAAAGCATTGTTCGAGCTGCCTCAACCAAAGTGCGGTTCCGTCTTTCGACAATGTCGTTTTGTTCAGGAGTTTGAGCAATAGACTTTTGATGTTCGATGACTTCTTCTTGAAAGTAAGATTGCAAAGTCTTGTTCAAAAATTCAGTGCCCTATCCGTTCTTACGGTTAATACTTGAGCTTGAAGATTGCGTTGTATCATCTTTAGAAAGTTTTTGAGAACCTCTAGTGTTTCATCTTTGGACCTTAAGAAGAAAGTCCATGTGTATCTAGAGTAATCATCAACAATCACGAGAATATATTTTTTCCCGTTAATACTCTCTACACGCATGGGACCACATAAATCCATGTGTAGAAGTTCCAATGGTCCTTTTGAGCTTGGGGTAGTCTTTGTTTTGAAAGACTTCCGTTTTGCTTTCCCCAACTCACAAGAAGAACAAACATGGTCTTTGACGAATTTTAACTTTGGAAGACCGGTCACAATATCATTCTTCGAAAGCAAGTTGATGGTGTCAAAGTTGAGATGTGACAATCGTTGATGCCATAACCATGCTTGAGAGGATGAGGCTTTCGCCATTAAGCAAATTGGATTTGATGAAGATGTGTCTTGAAGAGTTACTGTGTAGAGATCAGAACCACGAGAACCTGTAAGAAGGTCATTCCTATCGTAGTCTCTAACATAGCAAGTAGTTTTCCGAAAAGCCACTTCCAAATCCGCATCACAAAATTGAACAACCGAGAATAAATTATGATTCAGTCCCTCGACGTAATAAACTCGTTTTATAGTGATATTCCCTTGAACCAAATCTCCATATCCGAGTATCGGTGCAAACTGATCATTTCCAAACCGTACCGTACCCAGAAACTTCTCCAAGAAGTTAATTAGAAGCTTGAGATTTCCCGTCATGTGCTTTGCGCACCCAGAGTCCATTATGAAGAGAATGATCTCGACGAGCTGCATAAGCATTAGAAGACAATGTAGAGTTTGACAAATGGGAGCCTTGATAGAAGTGGGTTCCAAAATATTAGTAGGCCTAGATTCTAAAGGCAAGCTAACATTCATAGACCCAATTAGAATAGTGGTTGTCTTAGGTACCCATTTGTATCCGGGTGGTGTAAATCTTGAGTACCCCCGTTTACATATCCTACTCATGTTTTCATAAAGCTTCTTTAACATGTTTTGTTTACGCAGAATAGTAGATTCTAACGCACTTAGTTTCTTAAGTGGTTGAGCAGTGGATTAGTTCAAAGTTCTTGTGGGTTTTCTAGTACTAGTGGGCACAAGAATAGGCTTCCTAGTTCTAGCATTCACGCCATTATGATTAAAAGCACAAGCATCATGATTGAACGTACGAACACATTTTCCTTATTTAACACTAACAAATTCAACATTCGAAGTCTTAACATTTAAACTATCATTACATGTAGTTACAGACGTTTTATTCTTAGAAAACTTAAAACTCCTACGGTGATCTTCTACTTCCATCTTCTTCCCTTGACTATTGTTAGGCATGACTCTATCTTGAATTCTAGTGATCTTAAGCTGTGGCCCGCTAACGCTAGTGGTGGGAGTTACTCTTATAGAAGAAGACGCACATTGATTAGTTTTCCTATTATTCTAAGGTAACTGCGATGTTCCAGTTTAAGTGGACCTAGTGTTCATCTTATACATTCCAGATGTTATCACATTTGTGCTCTTATCAGTTCCTAGCTTAGGCAAAGTCTGTGAGGGTTTGCCCAAAATAGATGATTTAGGGCATTTAACCGTATTCGGTTGACGAACGGCGGATGGTTTACCCAATTCAGACTTTCCTTTCATTTTCTCAATGAGTTTTTGTAGCTCACTGATGGCTATGTGCCTTTCTTGTAGTTGAGCTTTCAAATCATATATTTCGAAACGTTTTTCATTTAATTGTCGAACCGAAGAAGCTGCCGTTTCTTGACACTTTTATGATTATGAGACTTTTCACCTTTTTGTAAAGCAAGTTTAAGAGAAATGGAGTGTTTCCCAAGTTGGGAAAAACTTTTCGAAAGTTTGTTATATGACTGAATTTGTTTCGAAAGCTCTACTTCAAGATTGCGACATTTCTCGTCCGTTTCTGACACTAGACATGCTACATGACAATATTGATCAAGATCGGTATACACACCAAGTATAGCATTCATATGGTCAGCATAAAAGTATTCCTTAGAAAGTCGATCAATTTCGTTAGAAAGTTGGTGTTCTTTTGTCTTTAATTTAATTTGAAGAAAATCAACTTCATCTTCAAGAGATTTAACATATCTTAAATCAGTTGGCATTTCCTCAGTGAGAGCGTTATAAAACATTTCTACATTATTTGAAATATCATCGATGGTTGGAACAGTACATTGTTGAATGACGACTTCTACTTGTAGGTTAGGTTTAATATTCCAAACGGTATCTGTAGAAACTTTTTCATAATCGACGACACCTTTGTACAAATTTAAAACCCCTTGTTTTATAAACTCAAATTACTAAACACTTTTACTTTTCTCATCCCATTTACGTTTTTCATCCGAAATTTGTTTTTCTAACAAAATTGATTGCTTTTTGAAACTCCTTTTTAAAGAAACTTTCTTTTGGGGTTCATCACTTGGTGGTGGAACACTATTATACATCTTTTGTTCTTTGGAAAGTTCTTTTTGGGGAACAAAATATAATGATCAGAATCAGAAAGGTTTATTAAATCACTTAAGTTCGATCGACTTTCTTCTTGATGACGAATGATTTCGTCGCAGTCTAAGAGCAAGATTATCAACATAACAACTGATATAATAAAGAGCAGGCTTGGTACTTTGAACTTTCTTGAGATATTCAGGCTTGACAAAAGTCGTTTTCATATTTCTATTGAGCATATTCATGGTTTGAAAAAATTATGACCTGTTTTGTAAACAACGTTGTTTAACGTTTCGACTCTCTTTTCCAAAGCAAGAATTTTTTAAATATCTTTTTCTTCACAAGTTTTATAAAGATCAGTTTGATCTTTGTTAACCGACTATAATTCAGTAATCTGGAGTTTATGTAGCAGTAGTTGTTCTTCAAGTTCTGATATCTTTTGTTTTGACATATGAATTTCATGTGTTACTTCAGAACAATATTGTTCGTTGAGCACCTTACGTTCATATACCAAATCATTAGCTATTGTAACTCGTCGATCAGCTTCTTTTACATAATCACACTCTTTAAGCCTGTCTATCTCCTCGGCTAAGGATGTGTTTGCTTGCTTCAAACGTTTATTAGCTTCTTTGTTTTCCTCAATTTCATGTTTTAAAGAATCAATAATAGATGCAAGCAAATCACGGTCCTCATCCGAGTCAGTATCCTGAGCAGCATTACCGTTGATGAGACTGTATTTATACATAGTCTCATCGTCTAAATCGGGCTTAAAACGCTTAAAATATCATCAAAATACCCAATATATGCCTATGTTTGTTCATTGTGTATTTTAGGTACGGATATCGTGAATTCACCAAAAGATCAAAGGAATCAAGCAAAAACGAACACGGGAAACGAAGTCGCACAAAGAACCAGACCCGAATCTTGATTTTCCAAAATTGCCCTTGAAGTTTGAAGATTTGACAACTTTGGTCCCTCATTTTTGAAGATTTGGCAAGAATAGACCTTGGAGAAATCCTTATTGGCAAGTAATGTCCTCTATGTTTGAAGATTATACATGGAAGCCCTTGAAGAATGCATTATTTGCATTTATGATCCTTTACTAAAGTTTGCAAGTATCATGTGCCATTTTTGACAAGTGCTGAAAGTTAAAAACAAAGGGAAAGAGAGTTTGAAGCTATTTGTTACAAAGTGCAAAGAAGAAAGAACATGGAGGGGTATTTGTGGCCAGACAGCATTCTTAACCCACCACTCTCCTTTTGACACGTCACCCCCACCAGTCCACTTTCAATGAACGAACCAGTCCATAACCTTATTCTACCCAGTCACAACCCCTTTTGAACCCTTTGTTATTAAACATGTTTATTTAATAATTAAGGTGGGAAACATCTTTTTTAAACCAAAAACCGGATCAAACCCAAACTGCTCACCACCACTAATCCCTATAAACCCTAATCCTAATCTAACACAAAACAAGGGGTTTTATGTTGATTCTTTCCAGTTCACTAATTTACCCTCTCCCCATCCAAACCCACACCCCAAAAACGTCACCATCTATCCCATGTGCTACCCAAGCCCTTCCCCTGCACCAGTCACTATCCACGAATTCCAAGGAAGGGACAAGATGAACGAACAAGATTGATTTCGTGGTCACTACTCTTCAACAAACGCCTAGGATTGCTTTTTACAGCTGGAATGATCACATGCCTTAGCAGATCACAAGATGGCAGTTTTGACCCATTTTGAAAATCTGATTGACCAAGGGGCAGAATTGGAATAGAATGTATTAGGGTTTCTTATTTATTTATTTTCTAGAATTTTCTATCCTGTACTATATAAAGAGATGACTTGTGTCTCTTTAAGTTTGTTCCAGTTTTTATGTAATTTTCAAAAGCTTATTAATGACAATGAAAAGTTTTTAACATTGCATATTACTGAGTTCCCTTCATCTGTTTTCTAGTTTAATTGCAAATTAGTTAAAAAATCTCCAAGTTTTTAGTTTGTAAACACGTTTTAAGAATTTCAGTTTTAAAGGTTTTTGAGAAATTAGTTTATGAACTTGGATGAATCTTTTTGGGGAAGTGAAAGTGGAACTAAAAAGATTAATCCAAGGTTCTGTTTAAGTGGTATCAAATATTTTCAGTTCATTGGGTTCAAAGGTTTCAAAGTTTCAAAAAAGGAAAAAATCAGTTTTTTTAATTTTCTTATTTATTTAATCTTTTACTGTAGCAAAAGCTACAAGCCCAAAGCTTGTAGCCTTTGCTACTTGTAGTTTTCCTCTTTGTTTGTGTTTGTGTGCAGGATACAAGATAATCAAGATTCCATCATTCCATTTCCATTTTTATTTTTTTTTCCTCATTTTGAAGATATTGTCTTCCTGGTTCTGTTGTTGAACCCCAACAGGGACTCTCTACACCTCCATAAGTTTACAAAAGTCCATCAAGTCCATTTTAAGAAGGCCTCAGCCCAAGGTTTGGCTTGAACCCTTTTAATGAATTTTTTTTTTGACTTTTGAATGAATTTATGTGATTTTGTGTAGAACTTGTTCTTATGTTATTTCCCTGGCTTTAATATGTTTGTTTAGAGTTTATATGCATGCTTAATTCTTTGTTAATCTGTTTAAACTGATTTGGCATAGCTTTGGTGTGTTAATTTTCCATTTCTAAAATTAAGGGGGGTGTTTGGGTCTGCTCATTAAGGCAAGGATTTGACACATATGTGGTTTATAAGCAGCTTAAACTCACTCCAGTAAGGTACTAGTAGTAAATAGGCTACTTAGTTTTCAGTATTGTAGGATAAAAAAGACAATGGCATGCTCATTTTTTGGTAATACTAGCTAAAACCAGAAAGTTCTTCAATCTGCATTGTTTAGCTTGAAATTGCCCATCAATCTTTGTAATCAGTTAGATTATAAGTCCATATAGGTTTGTTAATCAATTTGTTGTGATTTGGTGATCATTTGAGCAAGATCTTGGCCTTTAAAATTCGTCTAAATACCAATTGCATCAGCAACATAGACCTAGGCTACTTGTCTGTTTTATCAGTAACTGTAATTGCCTATTGAGTGTGATTATTTGTATTGTGCCTGCTCTTTTTCTTGTTTATTGTGACTCCCCACACTTCACTGAGTGTGGGGGTGCCCCTCTTGTCCATTAAATCAAAAGAACAAGCTTGAAATCAAGCTAAACATCACCAGACCTGTTTCTTTGTAATAGCAGTGGGAACAAAGTTTCCCCTGCTAGTTTGTTTGTTTCCCCTGCTTAGCTAAAAGACAGAAAACAAGAAAAAGGTCACTATCAGATTCCATTTTTTTTGTCTTTAGTGGTGATTTTTAGGATTTAGGTTTTCAAACTTTTTGCATTATTTTTCTTATTTTATTTCTGGTTTTTTAGTATAATTTAATTTTCTGTCACTGTTCATTTTATAATTTTTAGATTAAATTGCATTTTTAATTACTTTTTATTATTCTGATTTTGTCATTTAGTGTAAGAAGTAATATTTTTTTAGTTTTAAAATTTTTCTTAGATTTAGAAAATTAGTTTAAGACTTTTAGTTTAAAAAATATTTACTGTTCACCTTTTTAATCATTTTTTATAATTAATTTAAGTTAATTAGGGTTTAATTACTAACCTATTTTGTCTTTTAGTGCAAATTTTTACATTTTTCAAACTTTTTCAATTTTCTACTGTTCATTAGGGTAATTTAGGATTTTTAAAATTGGCAAATTAATTTTGGCATTATTTTATTATTTTTTATGATTATTTTAGTCTAAAAATAGTTTTTAGTGATTAAAAAATAGAAAAATAGTTTTTAAAATTTAGGAAAAATACTTTTTAGTCTTTAAATAATATAAGTTAGTTATTAGTTAAATAAATTAATATTTTGGGCATTTTGTTAATTATATTTAATTTTAGGGCTTTAATTAGCATTAAAAATTGAATATTTAATTAATAAAAGGTTTTAAAATATATTTGTTGGATTTTTATTCTTATTTATATTATTTAAGACTTAGTTTAATCTTTTAATTAATTTTTAGGTTTAATTTTTAATTTCGTCGCGTTTTACGTATTGTCATCGTCGTAGTTTAAATCGTAGTTTTAGCTCGTCTTTAATTTTTCTCTTCTCAACCAAAAACGTCACTAATCCAAACATTGTTATTTTATATATATTGGCACATTAATACACACACACCTCCTTCGAGAACGAACTTGGAATTTATTCGTCTTCACGGTTTTCCTAAATCGTGTCGATTAATACTTACCGCATTTATACGCTCTTTTTCCTAAAAGACGTATTTTACTCAACATCATTTTGGCGCCGCTGCCGGGGAGGTGTTTAGTGTGCCATTATTATTAGTATCGTGTTTGTGTGAGTAGTGCGTTTTAGCTTTTCATTTTTTGGAAAGCGTATATAACGTACATACTCATTTTTGTTATTTTTCCTTATTATATTATAGTATCCAAATAAATCGTGTTTAATTTTCCTAAATTAAACACAAAACAATCATTTTACTATATTGTAGATATATTGGTTTTCGTTTTTCTTGTGAATATTATTACTATATTGTACTACGTAAGAACAATAAATATACAAGTACTCCAAAAGCGTGAAAACGCAACCTTGATTCTGGATTTCATCACTCGATCATTGTATTCGTATCCAAAGCAAAAGTTTAAAGGCAAAATAGATAAATACTTTCGTGAGGCTTAATTTCAATTAACACAAACTATAAGGTGGGTATAAGGCGGTTGTATTTCACGACCTAAAGGAAAAAGGCTCTTAAGTGCTTCGCGCCGCCTCGTTTCCTCCGCTTGCTTGTGCGTGTTTTGAGAAAGAGAGCCAATCGAGGGTTTGCCGCCCAAGTATTATCTACGTATATTATATTTGCTTGTGTTTTCAAGATTAAACCCTCTTGAACGTTTTGATGTTCCACCAACGTTCTAAAGTCATCGAGAACGTTCACTCCACGTGATCGTTTTCATTCTTTGAGGCTCCATTAATCGAGAAAGTCGATTCGAGGGGAGATTTGTAGATTTGTGTCTACGTAATACATTCAAAAATCCAAAAAAATTAAAAAACCAATCAAAAACCAAAAAAATTTAAAAATCAAAAAATCGCAAAAAGAATCTTCTTTGCTACCACCCATTCTACGCTTAGTGCATGCGCACTCGATCGAAGGATTATTCCAATTCTAGTGAAGCTTCGAATCGACGCAATCGTAATCGAAGGAATCGACGACGTAGACGAGAATTAGAAACCGACGTTCCTAATATCGTTGTTGAAGATACCTTAGACGAGATGGCCGACAATCGTTCTATGATGGAATTGCTCCAAGCGCCCACCGAGGGTTATGGAGACGCGATCGTAATTCCCGCTATCGAGGCGGAGAATTTTGAGATCAAGAGCGGAATGCTTTCGTTGATCCAAGCTACGAAGTTTCGAGGTCGTGAAGCCGATAATCCTCACGACCATATTCGGAATTTTGATCGTCTTTTAGCCACGAGCAAGTTTAAGAACGTCGACACCGATGTCGTCAAGCTTATGCTTTTTCCTTACTCGCTCGATGGTGCCGCCAAGGATTGGTACGAGAAAGAGCCACTTAATTCCATAGTTACGTGGAAGGATCTCGTTTCCAAGTTCGTTAATTATTTTTTCCCACCGTCTAAGACAACGTTTTTCAAAAACGAGATTACGAAATTTGAGCAAAAACCGAATGAATCTTTTAGAGACGCGTGGGATCGCTTTAAGGAATTGCTTAGGCAATGTCCTCACCATGGTTTTTCCGAGTTGCACCAAATCGATACGTTTTACAACGGTCTTAATTTTCACGAACAAGACTCGTTGAATTCCGCCGCCAGTGGCAACTTTTTGTATAAAACTCCGAAAGACGCTTTGATAATTATCGAAAACCTATCCAAGGTTTACCAACTCCGCAATGCACCGAGTGTTGCCAATGTCGCCAATGTTAGTAATTCTAATCGCGACATTGAGAGGGTTGATGCAAAAGTCGACAAGTTGACGAATGTGTTCACGTCTTTTCTCGTTGAGATGCAAAAGAAAGACGCTCCCGCTACGGTGAAAGCGGTTGAGGTTTCGTGTATGTTTTGTGGTGGACCTCATAATTATTACGAGTGTGCGGCTACGGATGGCCAAACGTCTAATGTGAGTGCGTTAAATGGAAACAACAATTTTTCAAATCAAAATAACGCGGGTCCATCACAACAAGGCAATTATAACCAAGGCAACAATTTTCAAAATCGAAACAATTTTCAAGGAAACAACAACAAGGAAATTTTTCGAATCAAAATCAAGGAGGTTATAATCAAGGTCGTAATATAACTTGGCAAAATCGAGACAATAACCAAAACTCGAATTTTTCAAACAACAACAACAATCAAGGTAACAATTTTTCAAATGGTAATCAAGGAAATTTTCAAAGAAGTAATCAAAACCAAGGGAACTTTAATTCAAATCAAAATAGTTCGTCAAACGATTTTCAAAATTACATGAAAACGAATGAGGCTAATATGAGACGATTAGAGGGAGAAATTGGTACTTTGAAAAACGACTTTTCTAATACATTGAAATTGCAAAACACGAAGATTGAGCAAGGGCAAATTGATATTAAAAAGATGTTTTCGGCCATAATGAACAAAGCCTCGGGTTCGGCATCAAGTTCGTTACCTAGTGACACCGTTGCTAATCCGAAAGAACAATGCAAAGCCGCCTCGTCTCGTGAGAAAGGTCGTATGATTACCCCTAACCTTGAAGGATTCCGTGTTGTTTATCCCTCTCAACTCTCGACTTCTAAGACGTCTTCTTGTTCTAAAGTCGATGGGGTGAACGTGGCGACCAAGGAAAAGAGTGCACACCCTCGTGTACCTCAAATTCCATCCACGGTTCAAAAAGAGAGCTTTGTCGACCTTACCAAAGTAACCCTTGAAGAAACTTGTGCATCGATCCTTCTTAAAAAACCCAAAAGGCGTATGCCGACTAAGGAAAAGGATCCGGGCCAATTTCTACTACCTTGTGATTTTTCCGAGATTGAGGGATGTTTAGCCCTTGCCGATTTAGGTGCTAGAATCAATCTCATGCCTCATTCTCTTTGGAAATTGATGAGATTGCCTTCGCTTACCCCCACAAACATGACAATCGAGCTTGCAAATTGTACTCCACTTATACCAATTGGAATAGCCGAGGATGTCTATGTTAGAATTGGAAAGTTTGTTTTTCCTGCGGATTTCGTTATATCCGATTACGAGTGTGACCCTAAATGTCCCATTATTTTAGGCCGACCATTCTTATCGACGGCTCGAACCGTAATCGACGTTCACGAGGGGAGACTTACTATGAGATATGAGAATGAAAAAACCGAGGTTTCAAAACCTAATGATTCAAATCCTAATGATTTCAACATGTTTACTTTAGCGGAAAGAATGAAGCTTGATGCATGTTTTGAAAGAATTAAGAAAAACGGTTTTAAGGATGATGATTTTAATGATAAAGAATACGTGTACCTAATTCAAAAGGGTATGTGTAAATTTATGGATGAAAACTCACTATGGGATGTTTTTAGCGAAACAAGTGAACCACCAATTCCGAAGGGCGACGTTAGTGCCATCACGACAAAGACCAATATGGGCTCGTCTTCACCACCTTCGAAGGACCACGTCTTTGAGGCTTCAACTTCTAACTCCATCGAAGTGCCTCCTTTGCCTAGCCCAACACCCGTTGAGGCTAAAGGTTTTATCGACATTGATCCTATCGTCTTAGAAAAGTCACCTAAGCATAGTCATTTGACTTGTAAGTCCATGGTTGTGAGTGCTCACATCGACTCTTTCTTTGACGATGACGATGGCGATTTTGCCGAGATTAATCACGTACTTCGACATCCACATGCTATTTTTGATTCTCCTAAAAAGAAACATGTGAAGTACGATGATTATGAGTTTGATCCCGAGATTAAGGAAATCATTGAACGAGAGCTAGCTCTTATGCCTTCACTTCCACCTACAAGTGAGGTCGACCTTTCCAAAATCGAGGATGAACTCAATGAGTTGGAACGTCTTATTTTCGATGACGAGCCAACTCATGTGACCACTAAGAATCCAATTCTCGAGGAGTTACCTAATCAACACTCCTCAAATGAGAATTACGTTCACCACATTCGTGAGGATCTAACTTATCAACGATCCCCACAAATGAATGATGGTTTCGTGCTTGGTCGTGATCTTTTCGAGAGAGTTTCTAAGATACTCAAGGAGGGGAATGACAAACCTTGGTTTGACAAGCCTATCTTTGATGAAGAAATCGATGAGATCGACGTTCATGAGGATGACGAGTATGTAGACCCCGAGGGGGCGGTGTTCTTTATTAACAAACGTTTTGAGAACTTATATAATCCGCCACCCCCTCCCGCCAAAGACTTAAATGTGAGAATTTTTAGCGCGACTAATTTTGAATTTGACACGCCAAATATTTTCGACATTATCAAATCGGGTTTTCATAAAGAGTTTTTGAACGATGAAAAAGGAAAGGATTTTAAAAATGTTTTAAATGATTTTTCTACATGTTTAACTCCGTCATCACATCGTTATATGAGTGCTACCACCTCGTCTACTCCTTTTGACGACGGTTGGTGTGGTTTTAGTATGGGGGAAGTCCCAAATGTTCCCTCACACTTTACCACCGAGGACGAGATTTACGATCCCGGAATTGCTTGTAAAGGGAAATCTCGGTCTTCCACCGATGCAATAAATGGAAATCGTATCTATTTGCTTGGTGTGAGTCTACCTCGAGTAGCTCATTATGTTGCCTTACCCATTGCCCCACCTTTATACTTCTTATCTCTTTTCTTCTACCCCATTGGGGTTCTAGCATGTGTTGAAGTAGCGTTGTTTCGTCTTTCATCCGAAAACGAGGACGCTATCTTTGACCCCGGTATACGTATATCGGGTTTTTAAAGTACTCCACGTACTTTTGGGCCTTGTTTATCATGTAAGCCCCACCAAAAATGACCATACCAAGATTATCCCTAAATGATCACATTTATGGGGATTCGAGCCGAGCTTTTGACTCGGTTATCAAAAACACGGTGCCTCGTGGGGGATTCTCATGCTTATCCTTGTACATATTATTGCTTTCTTAGTTTAACGTAATGAGGGGACTTGTGCTCTTCCTACCTTTGTTTCGTGGTTGTTTGTGATTGTGATTTATTAGGTTCATCGTCATCATTGAAGCCTCTCGTGTTCGTTTTTTTGGATCACTCGAGCTTCGATCGTTGCCTTTGGAGATTCCGATATCCGATGATATCCTTTTATGTTCTAACGTTTATCTTATTAGCATAATTCATAAACGGCTATAGGTTATTCGTTTTACCCTTTCCATGCTCGAGATTAAGCATTCGACTTCGTCTCTAGTATGGGGGTGTTTTCACCCCTAGACTCGAAACATTGAGGACAATGTTTAGTTTTAGTATGGGGGGGTGAGTAGATACTTCACCTTGCTTACGTCACCACGCTATCCAAATTTCATCTTTTTGTTATCGTTTTATGCAAAATAAGGCTAAAAATGGCCAAATTTTAAAATTTTTCTAGTTTTTCATAAGTGTTTAAGACACGAATGTAGGTTTTCCGATGGTGAGAACGAGAGTAATTTTTGACTCGACCGTGCGTGTTGAGCACTTAGCCTCGATTCCTTAACTTTTTAGGCTAAGTCTCTTAAATGAGGACGAGAAATGATAGAGTTATTTATAAGTCTCGTAATCGTCACGATCTTATGTGTAGTAATTATTAGCTTATTCTCCCAACGCTTTTGCATAATAAATTGTTAATAAATATTGATTTGGCGGTTTAGTCACTATTGTTGGTTTCTAATTTGTTTTGGTAGCTTCCATGTAATTAAATTGGGAAAACATTAAGGTATCGCCAGCGTCACGGTTTTGAAGTATTGGCACCCGAATAATCGAAAGCTTCACCTAATAATAAGATTTCAAGTGCTCACCTTAATTAAGCAAAAATTTGAAGCTCACAAGGCCGAAAAATCTATGCCCAAATTGAAAGTGAATCAAGCCTTAATCTTCGAAGCTTTAAAGATCCAAAATTCGCTTTAGCGTGAGGATATACGTCTTTGGCTAATAAAACCACCGATGAGGCGGATAATAAAAGGCAAGGCAAGACCGAAGTCATAATAAAAGCTTCATGGAGAAGTTGAATAAAAGATGGAGGTAGACCAAAGATAATATGGCCCTTCCGTTAGGGGGCGTATAAAAGTCTTGGTAATAAGTCTCATGTTCAAAACCGTTATAAAATCGTGTTTATCGATCCTTCTTGTTGACTTAATTTTTTGACATCGTTGTCTATTAGGGTGAATTATTATTTTAATGATTTTGGTTACACCGTTAAGTTTCTATTTTTAGACTTAATCTCTATTCACGCATAAGTCAATGATGTATCCTCGTGATCATTAAGACAAAAATAAAATATAAGAGATACCAAGTAGGAATAAGGGAGATTAGGTTCGTAATTAACACTCATGAGATGTGATCGTGTTGCTAACTTATAATAACAATGATCTCGTTACACGCTTAGCATGGAATTGGGTGAAAATCGAGGACGACGAAATTATTTCTAACGAAGCATTCACGTGTTCTTGTTCTATGATCCTAAAAGTCACTTAATTGTGATGAAAGCAATACATTATGTCTAAAACGCGCGTAGTAGTTTATTTAAATTTATGTCTTGAATAAAAGTCACCATAAAATGAATTTTGGAAGTGCTATGATACTTAATTCTAGCATTGCGTGGGGACACGGCAATGGTTTAGTATGGGGGAGTGATGAGACTGTATTTATACATAGTCTCATCGTCTATATCGGGCTTAAACGCTTAAAATATCATCAAAATACCCAATATATGCCTGTGTTTGTTCATTGTGTATTTTAGGTACGGATATCGTGAATTCACCAAAAGACCAAAGGAATCAAGCAAAAACGAACACGAGAAACGAAGCCGCACAAAGAACCGGACCCGAATCTTGATTTTCCAAAATTGCCCTTGAAGTTTGAAGATTTGACAACTTTGGTCCCTCATTTTTGAAGATTTGGCAAGAATAGACCTTGGAGAAATCATTATTGGCAAGTAATGTCCTCTATGTTTGAAGATTATACATGGAAGCCCTTGAAGAATGCATTATTTGCATTTATGATCCTTTACTAAAGTTTGCAAATATCATGTGCCATTTTTGACAAGTGCTGAAAGTTAAAAACAAAGGGAAAGAGAGTTTGAAGCTATTTGTTACAAAGTGCAAAGAAGAAAGAACATGGAGGGGTATTTGTGGCCAGACAGCATTCTTAACCCACCACTCTCCTTTTGACACGTCACCCCCACCAGTCCACTTTCAATGAACGAACCAGTCCATAACCTTATTCTACCCAGTCACAACCCCTTTTGAACCCTTTGTTATTAAACATGTTTATTTAATAATTAAGGTGGGAAACATCTTTTTTAAACCAAAAACCGGATCAAACCCAAACTGCTCACCACCACTAATCCCTATAAACCCTAATCCTAATCTAACACAAAACAAGGGGTTTTATGTTGATTCTTTCCAGTTCACTAATTTATCCTCTCCCCATCCAAACCCACACCCCAAAAACGTCACCATCTATCCCATGTGCTACCCAAGCCCTTCCCCTGCACCAGTCACTATCCACGAATTCCAAGGAAGGGACAAGATGAACGAACAAGATTGATTTCGTGGTCACTACTCTTCAACAAACGCCTAGGATTGCTTTTTACAGCTGGAATGATCACATGCCTTAGCAGATCACAAGATGGCAGTTTTGACCCATTTTGAAAATCTGATTGACCAAGGGGCAGAATTGGAATAGAATGTATTAGGGTTTCTTATTTATTTATTTTCTAGAATTTTCTATCCTGTACTATATAAAGAGATGACTTATGTCTCTTTAAGTTTGTTCCAGTTTTTATGTAATTTTCAAAAGATTATTAATGACAATGAAAAGTTTTTAACATTGCATATTACTGAGTTCCCTTCATCTGTTTTCTAGTTTAATTGCAAATTAGTTTAAATATCTCCAAGTTTTTAGTTTGTAAACACGTTTTAAGAATTTCAGTTTTAAAGGTTTTTGAGAAATTAGTTTATGAACTTGGATGAATCTTTTTGGGGAAGTGAAAGTGGAACTAAAAAGATTAATCCAAGGTTCTGTTTAAGTGGTATCAAATATTTTCAGTTCATTGGGTTCAAAGGTTTCAAAGTTTCAAAAAAGGAAAAAATCAGTTTTTTTAATTTTCTTATTTATTTAATCTTTTACTGTAGCAAAAGCTACAAGCCCAAAGCTTGTAGCCTTTGCTACTTGTAGTTTTCCTCTTTGTTTGTGTTTGTGTGCAGGATACAAGATAATCAAGATTCCATCATTCCATTTCCATTTTTATTTTTTTTTCCTCATTTTGAAGATATTGTCTCCCTGGTTCTGTTGTTGAACCCCAACAGGGACTCTCTACACCTCCATAAGTTTACAAAAGTCCATCAAGTCCATTTTAAGAAGGCCTCAGCCCAAGGTTTGGCTTGAACCCTTTTAATGAATTTTTTTTTTTACTTTTGAATGAATTTATGTGATTTTGTGTAGAACTTGTTCTTATGTTATTTCCCTGGCTTTAATATGTTTGTTTAGAGTTTATATGCATGCTTAAGTCTTTGTTAATCTGTTTAAACTGATTTGGCATAGCTTTTATGTGTTAATTTTCCATTTCTGAAATTAAGGGGGTGTTTGGGTCTGCTCATTAAGGCAAGGATTTGACACATATGTGGTTTATAAGCAGCTTAAACTCACTCCAGTAAGGTACTAGTAGTAAATAGGCTACTTAGTTTTCAGTATTGTAGGATAAAAAAGACAATGGCATGCTCATTTTTTGGTAATACTAGCTAAAACCAGAAAGTTCTTCAATCTGCATTGTTTAGCTTGAAATTGCCCATCAATCTTTGTAATCAGTTAGATTATAAGTCCATATAGGGTTGTTAATCAATTTGTTGTGATTTGGTGATCATTTGAGCAAGATCTTGGCCTTTAAAATTCGTCCAAATACCAATTGCATCAGCAACATAGACCTAGGCTACTTGTCTGTTTTATCAGTAACTGTAATTGCCCATTGAGTGTGATTATTTGTATTGTGCCTGCTCTTTTTCTTGTTTATTGTGACTCCCCACACTTCACTGAGTGTGGGGGTGCCCCTCTTGTCCATTAAATCAAAAGAACAAGCTTGAAATCAAGCTAAACATCACCAGACCTGTTTCTTTGTAATAGCAGTGGGAACAAAGTTTCCCCTGCTAGTTTGTTTGTTTCCCCTGCTTAGCTAAAAGACAGAAAACAAGAAAAAGGTCACTATCAGATTCCATTTTTTTGTCTTTAGTGGTGATTTTTAGGATTTAGGTTTTCAAACTTTTTGCATTATTTTTCTTATTTTATTTCTGATTTTTTAGTATAATTTAATTTTCTGTCACTGTTCATTTTATAATTTTTAGATTAAATTGCATTTTTAATTACTTTTTATTATTCTGATTTTGTCATTTAGTGTAAAAAGTAATATTTTTTAAGTTTTAAAATTTTTCTTAGATTTAGAAAATTAGTTTAAGATTTTTAGTTTAAAAAATATTTACTGTTCACCTTTTTAATCATTTTTTATAATTAATTTAAGTTAATTAGGGTTTAATTACTAATCTATTTTGTCTTTTAGTGCAAATTTTTACATTTTTCAAACTTTTTCAATTTTCTACTGTTCATTAGGGTAATTTAGGATTTTTAAAATTGGCAAATTAATTTTGGCATTATTTTATTATTTTTTATGATTATTTTAGTCTAAAAATAGTTTTTAGTGATTAAAAAATAGAAAAATAGTTTTTAAAATTTAGAAAAAATACTTTTTAGTCTTTAAATAATATAAGTTAGTTATTAGTTCAATAAATTAATATTTTGGGCATTTTGTTAATTATATTTAATTTTAGGGCTTTAATTAGCATTAAAAATTGAATATTTAATTAATAAAAGGTTTTAAAATATATTTGTTGGATTTTTATTCTTATTTTTATTATTTAAGACTTAGTTTAATCTTTTAATTAATTTTTAGGTTTAATTTTTAATTTCGTCGCGTTTTACGTATTTACGTTCGCGTTTTACGTCATCGTCGTAGTTTAAATCGTAGTCTTAGCTCGTCTTTAATTTTTCTCTTCTCAACCAAAAACGTCACTAATCCAAACATTGTTATTTTATATATATTGGCACATTAATACACACACACCTCCTTCGAGAACGAACTTGGAATTTATTCGTCTTCACGGTTTTCCTAAATCGTGTCGATTAATACTTACCGCATTTATACGCTCTTTTTCCTAAAAGACGTATTTTACTCAACATCAACCGTCATCATTACACATATGTTGTAAATCCGTAGAGATATTGATATCCTCCGTGTCCATTACATATGTGTCATTTATGCTTTCGGGTTGCTCAGGATGCCGTCGTACATTAGCAAACACATTATAGTTATCATATGATGGTACCTTTTCAATTGGATCAGTATCAAAGATAGGTCAAGAAGTATCAGCAGTCTCTGGAATCACTTCTTGAATCTTTGCCATGTATACATAATGTACCTCCAACTCTTGATCATCGGCTTCATCATCAGTGTCATCACACCAGTCAACTTCATCTGCTGTGAGTGGAATCCATGCTTCTTCTTTCTTACACATCAACATGTTTTCCTTGTGATATCCAGAATCCTTAACCCGTTTTGGATTCTTGCATTCCCTAGCCATGTGCCCAAATCCCTTGCAATTGAAGCATTGAATCCCAGTTTTCTGCACAACCGGAGTGCCTACAGTATCTCTAGCCCCAACTTGATTAGGCATCCTCTGATTATCATACCTAGCATCACGATCAAACCTAGGTGCATGATCAACTTCCTTATATCGAGCATTGGATGATGATCTGAGGTTGTTGTTGGTAGGTTTGTAGATCTTCTTATAAGTTGTGGTGAGTAAAGACATGAGTTCTTCAATCTTCTTGTCCCTTAAAGTTCTTTCATCATCACTGTCTCCATCTGACTCGGTGTCATACTTTAGAGGTGGAGTAGGGACAATTGCTTTTGCTTTTTGTTTAGTAGCTAGAGGTTTGGTGGATAAGCTTGATGACTTTGAGGAATGAGAAGGTGGTTGTTGACGGGGAACGGGTTTTGTTGAAGTATCAGCCTCAAAAGCAATAGAATTAGCAGACCGTTATGCTTTTTCAGCCCTTAGTTCATTTACTTCATTCTGATGTTGTTTCAAGATATCATAAAGTTGGTGATATGAGATAGTCTTGATATCTTCCCTTTGTTTAAACAAAGTCACAAACCTTTGCCATTCCGGTTTGAGTTGAAGTAGAAATTGAACATTGGCATGATGATTGGAGATGATGCATTGATTTCTGACAAGCTCATTCATCATTTTGTAGAATCTAGAGTAATATGAGTCAATGGATTCACCATCTTCAGATGTGAATTTTCCAAACTCCCAAAGTAAATTAGTCTCGAGATCTTGACATTGATCGACTCACCTTGCTTCAAGCGATCAATTGCATTCCACATTTCCATAGCATTAGGACATGCATCAACCGTGGAATAGATATCGTTATCAATCCCAGTGAGTATGTAGTTAACAGCATCAGCTTCAGCTTGGAGGAGTTTCTTTTTCTCAGCAGGACATGTATCGAAATTCTCCATAGCTCGTGTAGTTGATGAAGTACCATCCTCTGCTTGTGTGGTAATGGGTCTGAATTTAAAAAATGGAGGTGGATTATCAAGGCAGTGACGAAGAGCAGTTCGGTTCTCTTTTCCGTCGAGAAATCTGAGAAAAAGAGATCTCCATTGAACGTAGCAACTAGCAGTGAGCACAGGTGGATTACCGTTGCCACCTTATTTCAAATGAATTTGATTGGCAGTCGCATTGCTTTTGTTGTTGTTAAACATTGTAAATGTGTGTGAATAGATTAGGATCTTAGTGGATGTGTTGTGATGAGGTGTGGTTGTCAAATCCGAAAAATTGTGTGAAATCCCTTAACAAAGTGTTTACAATAAACCAAAAATTCCAAGATAAACAAAAAACTCACGAATGTTCGAAATTTTTAAGTGTAAAAAATTGAACTTTGGAATAATATAAAGTTGATGACTTTGCAAAAATTTAACTTCGGAATCTTAAAAGATCAACTTCGGAATCTACTAACCCTTAGAACTTCGGAATATTTGAACTTTGGAAAGAGAACTTCGTAATACCTTTACTTCGGAACTTGTGAACTTCACAATAAAGACCTTCGAAATATGTGAACTTAGGAATAAGTTTACTTCGGAAAACTTCACTTCGCAATACCTTCACTTCGGAATGACCTCACTTCTCAAAAAAGAACTTCGCAAAGTTTACTTCAGAAAACTTCACTTCGCAATACCTTCACTTTGGAATGACCTCACTTCGCAATAAACTTCACTTCGCAATACCTTCACTTCGGAATGTAAGAATGTGGAGTACTTCGCAATAATTAATCACTTCGGAATAATCGTTAACTTCGGAATACAAGTTACTTCGGAATCAATGATCTTCTGTTTTAAATTAACTTCAGAATAAAATCCCACTTCGGAATATCTTGACTTCAGAATAACAAGTACTTCGGAATATATTAACTTCGGAATCACAAAGAAATTAACTTCGCAATCCCAAAAGAGTCCACTTCGGAATAATTCAACAGATGGACTTCGGAATTTATCACAAGAGAACTTCGGAATATGGAGAACTTCGCAAAAACAGAAACCCTCGACACTACTTCGCAATATGACTAAAAATTCCGAAGTTAACCTACTGTTTGTCCGATTTCCACCTTAATCGGATCTAACAATCCCAAAACGTGATTTTAAGCCAAATAATGATCCAAATACCCAAAAATTTTGTGTTTTTAGCCAAAGTAACAATACCAAATCTCTACCACAACTATGTAGATTATTTGTATCAAGAATAAACCATAAAAAACACACAAAAAAATTGGATCAAGAATTATGGATCAAAAACTTCACAAAATCAATAAGAACACAAACCACGAATCTTCTATCACCTATCCACTATAGGCTCTTGGTACCAAATGTTAAATCCACTTCAATCCATAACACACAATAAAGATGATATTTAGAGAGAGAAATAGAAGAAGTTAGAGAGAGAAAGTAGAGAGATTATGGGAGGTTAAACATTGCTTATAGAGAGAAAGTGAATGTAACCAACACCCTCTTCCACACATGGAAGAGGGTATTTATATGCCACGCCACATGGGCTTTGGTGGACTTGTTCATGGGCCGGGCTTGGCTTTGCTTGGGCTTACACCCCTAACTTATACAATATTAGCTTAAAGTCCAAGCCCGGTTAACCCGACTAACCTATTACAATACAAGACCTTTAACGACTAAGATGACCTATTACATTCTTGTTCGACCTTGAATAAAAAGTCAAGCATGGCGGGTCACAATGAATTTTTAATTTATTTTATTAATTTCGAATAATATGGTTTTTACTTAGATCCCCTAAATGATTATTATCTGTTCTTGTTTGATGTGGTATGTAATTCATTTAGGGGATTAAAATTATTTGTGGACTTAACATTTGTGATAATAGTTGCTTGGGGGCAAGCAACGCGTAAGTGTAGGGGTGCAATAAACACGTAATTATTCATGTTTTTATTGATCATATCCCTTCATTTATGGCATAATAAATAGTAAAAAGTTGTATTTTTAGTGCATATATGGCTTATATCGTTATTTATTATTGTAGGTATGGATATTAAGGAAATAACAAGAAACGAAGCCAAAGAGCCAAAACGGACACGATAAATGGAAAGAACACAAAGAATCAAGTCTGATGATGCATTCATCATTTATTGGGCCGACCCAGCATCATTTTATATGGGTCGGACCGACCCGATAGTAGTTAAATAGTATCTTAAAGCCCAACAAGCGACCCAAGCCCACACAAAATCTTATCTACATATAATAGATAGATCACATATCGGAGATTTTATTCCATCCTTGTTTTTCCTTTCATATTTTATGTCTTTCTTTTTTTCTACAGTAGTTTAGATTTAAGTAGATTAAGAGTAGGATTTAATTAGTTGTTTTCCTTTCTTAATCTTGTATTCAGATTCGGATTAATGATTTATAAAGGTTGTTTTTCAAGAATGAAGTTGTATTAGTTTGTGATTTCCTATTGGTGAAAATGTATTTTGATTTCGAATGGAATGACGGTACCAGGTGGGTTTCGATTTTCATTCATGTTCTTTGTTTCTTTTTTTTTCGTTTCAAGTTTAAGCCAAATAAGCTTGTTCCCTTAGCTTATTTTGGTTCTCGGTTGAATAAGCCTCCATCTTATAAGCTTTTATATAGTTTATAGGGTATGGCTTACTCCACATATTTTCACAGGTTTTATGCTTACATCGAGTAAGTTTAAAAAAAACATATAGTTTCGATTTTTCCTTAGGTCCTTTTTTTAGTTGAATCCTTTCTTTCTCTTCGTTTTTTATAAGCCGAAAGGTCATAGCTTATTTGGTTTGTGGCTTATTAGTTATAGAAGCTTTTCTTATTAGTCGTAGAAAAAGAGTTGGATTCCACTGTTGGTTTAAAACCATTTCTAGTTGCCATTATGCTAAATCATTTTTCATGTTGATTTTCCTCCCTTTAGTAATTAATACAGGTTGTTTCACAATTAGCTTGATCCTTTATAATTGTTTTTTTATTAGTTACATTGGTATTAGTTTTTAAATCTAAATCAGTTTTATAAAAAGTTTTAAGAAGAGTATTAAAATAAAAAAAAATAGTTTTTATTAATTTAAATTGCCGATTTGTTTATTTGTCGTTAACCGTTTGTTGTCTTGTGATCTTGGCGTATTGGTTCATCACTTTTGGCGAGGAGCTTAATGGGTCTTTTAGCTAAATTAATATTTAAAGTTTATAACTCGATTTGTTTTTATCTCGGTAGTTAGTTGATAAAGTTGACAAATTTATCCACTAACTAGTTTGATAATTACTTTAAAAATTATAAACTTTAGATTTAATTTAGTTATTTGATCGTGTGGTTTAATTTTTCGTCTCCGGTTCGTCATACAGGTTCTTTTCTCTTATCTCTTTCCTTATCGTCGTTTTATTATCTTAAATATGATTGTTATTATTACCTTGTTGATGTTTAGATGTAATGTCGTGATTAGAGTAGTGTTGATTATGTTGTTTACTTTACCATCTTTATTGTCACTAGTATTAATTTAGATATCGTTAGCGTAATACTCATAATATAATTGTTGCTTTTATCGTTCAATATTTTGTTATTAATTTTAGTAGTTTTAAATATCAAAATCAAAATCTTCTTTTTATTTGAGCATCAAACTAGAGACATACACGCGGATTTCCATTCACACCTCGCCGGAACTACGATAACCTTTCTGGTATACGAAAACGACAGTATCAACAGTCGTGTTTGCTTTGAAAATATGGAGGCATTACTTGTATGGTACTAAGAGTGTTATATATACTGACCATAAGAGCTTGCAGCACATTTTGATCAGAAGGATTTAAACATGTGTCAAAGAAGATGGATAGAGTTGTTTAGTGATTATGGTGTGAAATTAAGTATCACCCGGGTAAAGCCAATGTAATGGCAGGTGTATTAAGTAGAAAATAAAGGATAAAACCTAAGAAGGTTCGAGTTATGTTTATGACCTTGCAATCAGGAGTAAAAGGTATGATTTTGTTAGCTCAATTAGAGGCATTAAAAACCAGAGAACTTAGGTGAGGAGAAGTTACACAATTTGGTTCAACAAATGGAAAAGAAAGAGGATGGCAGTTTATATTTTATGGACCACATTTGGGTTCCATTAGCAGGTGGTGTTAGAATTACAGTTATGGATAAGGCACATAAAACTAAGTATTCAATACACCCGGGGTGGATAACATATACTTTAACTTACAGGATAGATATTGGTGGCCAGGTATGAAAAAGGACGTAGATGTTTATGTTAGTGAATGTTTAACGTGTGCTAAGGTAAAGGCTGAACACCAGAGACCGTCAGGATTTTTGCAGCAACTTGAAATTCCGGAATGGAAGTGGGAGAATATTGCTATGGATTTTATTACCAAGTTGCCTAGAACAAAAAGTGGTCATGATGCGATTTGGGTTGTGGTTGATAGATTGACTAAGTCAGCACATTTTTTAGCTATCCGGGAAGACTATAGTACCGAAAAATTGGCTAGGATTTATATGGATGAGATAGTTTCACGTCATGGGGTTCCGGTATCGATCATTTCAGATCGTGATGCTAGGTTTACATCACGATTATGGTAGACTGAACATAAAGCATTGGGGACTCGGTTGGATATGAGCACTACTTATCATCCTCAGACTGATGGGCAAAGTGAGCGTATGAGTCAGACTTTAGAGGATATTTTAAAGTATGTAAAACTTGTAAATCTAGAGAGAGAAAGAGTGACACAAACACACACTTTAGAGAGAGAAAACTAGAGAAAAACACATTCAATATGTGTGAAATTATGAGAGCAACCACCCCTCTCCAACTAAGGAGAGGGGTTATATACCCAAGCCTTGTGATGGGCTTGGGCTTACACAATGGGTCGTCGGCCTCATACAATCCGTGGGCTTAGCTTGGCCTTGTTTACTTAACTTATGCTAGACTACGAGCTACTAACTAATATATTGTTGGAGTGACCGATTCTTCCTAAATACGTAAAAACATATTTCCAACAACCCCCCCTAAGGGAGGTCAATCCAAACAAGGGGGTTACCCGAGTTACAATAATAAAATAAACCTAGCATACTATGCTTGTCTTGAGCTCGTAGTCTTCGTCTTTCTTTTCCTTTTTATTTTCTGGTGAATATGTTAACGTGATCTTTGATATCAATCTTGAACATGTATCTCTTTCCTTGATCTTGTGCATCCATCACTTGTGATACTCGCATCCTCGTGACTTCATGTCCCACATACTTATACCTTTGTAATTCTTGAAAGCTTCAGAGTTTGATACAACGGAAGACTTGACTTTTAGGCTTTCTTGAATTTGTTGAAGTATTAAGTGCAAAAAGTATAAGCATGCGGGGACGACTTCTTCTCAAATTCTGCAATACCACAGTCTTCAAATGCAACAACATAAGTAGACATGAACGAATTGCTTTTGAACTTTTCATTCTAATTCGGTAGCATGTTAACATTGGTCGGTGAAGACCGTTGGACAATATAAAATATCGTACTTGTGGCTGGTAGCTTCAATTAAGAATCTCCTTTACAAGATTTCACGGGTAAACCCGTTCTCTTTACTGGACCGTCCCAAAGTAGACTGCGAACTTAAAAAGCGAATCATTTGGATAAAATTATCCGCATGATTGAAGCCGTCAATTCCAATTCCTAGAACCAATTTGATTCATTAAGAATCACACCATCGTTGCTTTCTAGTTGTCACGAGCTTGATTCATATTGAATCTTGCAAGTTAACTACCAAGTGTTGTTTAATATTAACACTAGAAGGATTT
Organism: Glebionis coronaria; assembly: GCA_025667525.1. Lineage (NCBI taxonomy): Eukaryota > Viridiplantae > Streptophyta > Magnoliopsida > Asterales > Asteraceae > Glebionis > Glebionis coronaria. Next base: position 181,726,739 of record CM046874.1, read on the forward strand.
CCACTCATCACTGTGAACACTATAGAGTGTCACTCTGAGTGTTCTAGAAAGATCACTAAGATATTGCGTAGATGCCTGAAGCGTGTTTAAATTCAGTTAAGAATTAAACCATTGTTGCTTTCTAATTATCACAAGTTTGATTCATAAAGAATCGCACAAGTCACCTACCATGAGCTTTTTGATGTTCACTCAAGAAGGATTTCCATCTTCATTGTAAATACTTGTGTATTACTCGGATATTCAGGCAAGATCATGAAGATTCTGCGTAGGACTTAATATCTTTCTTACTTTCACAGTGTGTGAAAAAGCAAGGAAATCTAGAAATTTGTCCTAATGAGATGCTTGATGATCTCAAATGGTCTAGACTCGATCGTGCATGATGTAGTCTTTTTGTACGCGTTTTAGCAAAATCCAAATTTAAGTTTTGTATACCTAAAAATAAGAAAAAGACAAAATCCAAATTTTAAGTTTTGTATACCTAAATTATATTATTCTATGTCTAAAATTATTTTTCTAAAAATAAAAATTACATTTAACTATTTTTTATGGACTTTAACAAAATTAAAACGAAAATAATGATTAAAAATTAATTATAAACAGGAAAATTATAAAAAGTAAACAGAAAATTCCTAAGTACTAGTCTTAATGTGAGAAAAATAAAAACGGCCAAAAACCAAGAGTTAATAAGCTAGAATCGAGCTTATAGCTCACGGCTTATTTAATACAAAGGAAATGAAAGAGTGTTTAAATATTATAACGTGCAAGCCATAACCAATAAGAAGCACTTGGTACAATGGACGCGCACGTTACTCCTGCCCGACAGGTTGCGTGTTTGAGCCATGCCAAGCTGGTCTTTTTTTGATTTTTTTTCTTTTCCTTTGTTTATACTGGGCTCACACGTAACAAAACACTCACCTACACTCTAACAAACCAAAAAATAAACATGAATCATGCCATAATTCGTGCTTTCGTGTGCACAGTTGGGCACAAAAACAGCAGGGGTCCCTTTTTTACTTTTACTTTTTTCCTTTGGTTTCTTTGAATTCCTTGTTTGGTTATGAACACACAAGCACCAATAAGCAATTGCTTATTTGTGGTTCAACAAACTTTACAATCACAAGAAGTTTAACAGAGAATCACATCAACAGAAAACACATTATCATAGCACATAAAGAAAAACCACCAGCAACCTATGTTTTTTATTTTTCTCTTTTTCTAGTATGTTGTTGGATTCACAAATCACCACAAGCAATTGCTTGTGGATTTGGTGGATGCACAGGCTCAGTAACAAAGCACGAAACACACACAAAGCCACAAAATGAAGGAGGTTTAAGTGAACAACAGATATAATTCAACAACAAACAAACGCCCCTAAATGTCTAAAATAAACATTGGCCTATGTTGAACTTCTTTTGAGCAAAAGGATTCCAAAAAGCTGAAAATTAGAAGTTTACCAACTAATATTCCTCTAAAACTCCTTAACCTAGATTCTTACCAAAAATTACTTACTAAAACGACTATTCAAACCTAAAAGGACCACTGTTTAATTTGACTGATCTATTAGGCAAAAAGGTAACTTTTTGGTGGACTTCAAAAGCTTCAAAAAGTTGTGATAAGCCACAACCTTATATCCAATTAATAACAGCCCCCTAAAACACACTTAAGTCTAATAGATGGCTAAAGTTGAACCTTTGAATCACACAAAATCACTCAAACATGCTCACTGAGGTGATACAGTCACAAAAAACATAAGCAATCAAGTTACTGATCTTATTGACCATGTGGTGATTTTCTCTTTGCAAAATAAACTAATTAAGCTCCTAAACACCTTAAATAAACTACCCTAAGATCTAGATGACCCCTACTCCTAACATTTGGCAAGAGTTGGACTCGTGAAAACACTATGCACCCCTAATAAGACCTACTAACAAGTTCTGGTGGTTTAAATAGCAAGCAAAGGTGAGCTTTTGATCCAAACAGTAAACTCAAATAACTTGTTACCCCAACTCCACTTAATTAAACTAAACTCAGTAGAATACCAAGATTACAAATCCAAATTTTACACAATGGCAGTTACTAATGGGCTTAATGACAAAAACAGTGGATTTATAGCATATAGGAAATGCTTTTTGGTGAACTTTTAATTAAGCAAACATGCCTGAATAAGCTTTGAATTAAGATCCTTATAATCATCAAACCTAAACGGACTCAAAACCCATCAACACACCAAAAATATCTATCTAAAATAATTCATAGGCGCTACTATGACCATTTGATGGTTTGTGCAGATTTTTTGTCCAAAACACTACACCTTTGTTGAACAAAGGTGTATTTCTGAGACCACCTAATCAACACCAAAACCACCAGTAACTAACTATCAAATAACTTAGATAAAAGAAAAACATCTAGCGAAATCTATCCTATGACTGCTACTCTTGGCAGATTTTTCTTCAAAATTAGAAACAAGATTTTTAAAACTAACACCCCTAATCTTTTACTTCAAATCACCTATCCTAGACCTAAAAAGGTTATGCAGAGCCAAACCAATTCTTGGAGGACACTTCCTACTCAAAAACAAGGTTGTCCCAAACACCCTTTTAAAAGTGAAAATGGCAACTTTTCAAAAGATTATAGCACAGGTATCACTCAGATGGTTTCAAATTATCACACAATTATTCAACAACATAAATGAAACTTAATTAGCACGGATTATGCAAATAAGACATAGGAAATAAAAAGTCACATCATCTATGCATTTTTGGCAGAAAATATAAAAAATGCAGAAGGTGCATACCTCCAAGGTATACATCCATACCTTAGGGTGTTGTGAGCTGAAGTGCAAGCTATGCACTAGCTTCCAAAACTCTGTTAACACAAGTAACAAACAAGACTCAAGATTTAATAATCTTGAATATATTAGCACAAATAAAATAACCATATCTGATTTTTTTTATCTTTTCTCAAAAACTTTTCACAAAACTTATCACAAACTAAAGATATCAAAACCTTTTGATATATGAAACTCAAACAACTTTAACAACTTTTGGAACCAGATTATAGGAACAAGTTTTAAAAAGATACCAACTTTTCAACCATATGAAAAAGGAATTATTGTTTTTTAAAATTTTGAACTTAAAAAGCAAACAGATGAATTGTGGAACTCAGAATATTGCATCAACCAATACCAACTTTTGATAATAAAAAGGAATTACAATTTTGATAAACTACCAACTTTTATTAAAAACAAAAAGAAATTACAAGATTGGGCAAATTCTGGAACAAAGGAAAAATAACTACTCCTATGCATTGTATACTGGCTACAGAAGGATCTAGAAAGAAAAACAATGCTAAACCTTAAATTGCTATAGAATTCCAGCCATACCCTTGATGTTTGAATCGTGTTGACTGCCCTTGGTCAAATATACCATCTTATGATCTTGCCAGGCATACATGTGAGTTGCCAGTTGTAGATATTCAATCTCAAACGTTGAATGAGTAGTGGGGACCAAGAAAAACCATCCAACCATCCATATTGTCTAGTCTCGATATTAGGGAAGAAAGGGACGCAGTAGGGGAGGGAACATGAGGTCATATGGGTTGGTTGGGTGACTGGATTGGGGTGGGGTTGTGTTTAGAATTAGGGGAATTAATGATTTGGAAATAATTGACCCCCAATTCTTAGTGAATAATGAAATTAGGGTTCATGGGGATTGGTTTGGGGTTTTTAATCTGTTTGAGGTTAAGGAAGATTGTTTGGCGCCTTGTTTATTAATAAATTAATGCGTTTAAAACGTATTAATCAAACATAAACGTGGGTTTGTGGGGGTTTGGGCCTGGTGGGTCAATAGATTGGGTATAGGGAGGTTGTTGGATTTTGTTGGGTAAAATGGTTAAATAGTTTAGGACTTTGGCAAAAATGACCCTCCCTGTTATAAATGGCTTTATATAACTTTGCAACTTCAGTCCTTGATCCTTCTCACAGTTAGTCCTTTGGCATTTGCATTGTTAGTCCTTGTGTTGTTTATAAATGGAATCAAGGACTAACAATGTATTTCTTGTAAACTTCAAGGGTGTGCTTTGGTATATCTTCAAATATGAAGGTCCTATCTTGTACAATAATGATTCTTGGAGGGTCATTTGTGACAAGTCTTCAAACTTGGAGGAATTTTCTTGGAAAATCGACATTCGGGTCTGGTTCATTGTGTGGATTCGTTTCTCGTGTTCGTTTTTGCTTGTTTCTTGTGATCTTTTTATCTTTTTCTCGATATCCGTACCTAAAACATACAACAAACGAATGCAAGTATTTTCCGGTATTTTATGATATATATAAACATTTAAGCCCGATTTGGATGATGAGACCATGTATAATTGCGGTCTTATCAGTGAACTTTGGATTATAGTGATCGAAGGCTGGAGAAGAGTGCCACTATATCAATACCAATTTATTCGGAGTGAATAAATCGATAGATAACGTGTCGATCTTCGTGTGATTAAAACAAATACCTGTTGAGAGATATCCGAGTTAGCTGGGATGGGTTGTGCATTACATCACTGGGTCCATGATGTCTTGTCGTCAATACTAAGAATCCTTAAAAATGATCTTGATAACATATGTGTTGACTCGGATTCTGTCTAAGCTGTAAGGAGGACTTCTTTGTTTTCACCCTTTATCTTTACAATTCGTTTTCATTCTTCAACCCGTTCAATGCTTACCAATACGTCATAACTAGCACCTTGTTGTGATTATTACAATGCTAACCTAAGTACTTGGTCGGTAGTTAAGATTCATATTAGATCAATACATGATCACAGTCAAGATTCACATAAATCTTACGCTCAATATACATGTTCAAGATCATAGCAAGATCATAGTCAAGATTCACGCTTAAATTCAAGGCAAGAACATAGTCAAGATTCACGTTCAAATTCATGGCAAGAACATAGTCAAGGTTCACGTTCAAATTCATGGCAAGAACATAGTCAAAATTCATATTCAAGATTTATAGCAAGATGGACCGCAAAAGTTCAGTTCAAGTACCCAAGGCCACTATGGGAGATATATTGCCAAGTGTAGGATAAATCGGGTATTTCAGTGTTTATGATAGCGATAAGCTCATGATATCGAATCTAATGATCCAGTATGTACACCACAATGTACATATAAGTTTCCTCAAGTGGGAGTCTATCCAAGACTACCCAAATTCACACAAATGATATACACCCGTCCTGCGTCAGAATGCCCGAGTGGAGGTTGTCAAGCCTCAATAGATCTATTCATAACATAAAAGCTTACTCCAACAGAGTGATTAACGATTCATGAATGAGGACTATGGCTAACGCTACTTAGGCTAATTATAAACGAAGTTCACTGAGCGTTCACATAAATAAGTTTTTACGTCCACAAGCGAGTAGAAGCAGTTATTTCACTTCACAGTATTAAACATACAAAGCAGTTTAACAGGAGCTATGGGATAGCTCAAATATTCACAAGTATAATTCATCAACAATCTGAAAAGTGTAAACTCATATGTCACGTAACAGTCCTCAAAAGCATAAGCAAGTACGCAATATAAACAATCTTCGAAACTATATCAACACATATGCGTCACAATAATACTTGGAAAGTATAGACATGTAAATCGCAACAATCATTGGAATGCACAAACACGTATTTGACATCGACAAGCATGTATCTCCCCTAAATAGATTCAAAACACTTATAAAGCGATTTAAAAAGAGAAAGGGGGGGGGGGTATGAACTCACACCGATGTTGCATATCTATTAGCAGAAATACGAATACCAAGAGCAGCGTAACGTAAGCCGAAACTGCTTGATAACAGAAGTCACAGTTTATCTTATATATTATTTCCCAACATCCCAATTCGATGCATCCAAGCTTTCCTTTATGAAAGGTTTCATCAATACCATTGGTTCATAAACTGTTTAAATCCCATGTCGAATTCGTTCGGTAATCATATCAGATATCAGTTTTGTAATAGGTTTGGTAAGGTGAAACAGATGATACCACCATGTATGTAATATATACACCTAGTATATATTACACACGAAAGAAAGGAACATGTATATAATCCATAGGTTAAATTATATACCAAGAACAGACAACGCACGAATATCTCGGAATGTACATGACACACGCCATGTACTAGACTTAAGAAAGATGACAACCACAGGAATAAAATAGTTCAAGTATACACTACCTTTCAACTATTAAATAAGCAAGAAAAATAAATAAAACCAAAATTATTCGACACATTTTCAAAATCACCCATTAGTTAAGTCTAAATCATTAATAAAAGCAAACACACGTTTTAGGGTTTCAAAGGTACATACAATAATTATGGTTTTATAAAATATTATTTTATAAATAGTTGTATCTTTACTCGTCAATTTAATATTTCTAAAAGCATTTAGTTTCTAAATAACATTTACAAAACTAATAAATATTAAATTTTTAGAATTTTCAGCTATTCGTTTATAGAACATTTCCCATAATCACAAAACATGATATTTTCACTTTCACAATCAATCCGTTGTTTCAATTGTCCACATATTTCTACTATATCAAAATGATCGTTATCGAATCGTAACAATAAATAAAATGAATTACCGATAATCAAGTCGAACAATTCAACACGTTCAACAAACACTTTCAGCTTTTTAATCATCCATAAACCCAAACGCCCCAAAAACTATCACTAAAACCTTTGGTCAAACGCCCCATGTTGGGTTGTTAAACGTGTTGCCAAACGTGCGTGGGTGCTCTCGGGCTCACCATATAGTGTGATCCCATCGTTCAAGACTATTCGTGCTTCCTTCTGGGGCACGTTTGGTGCTTCCATCGAGGCTGAAGTTCCTTCCACGGTGGAAAGTATAGGTGGTATGAACGGGGAAACTTGCACCTATGGTGACTTTCCTCCACCCCCTTATTGAGGTTACTATTGGTAACTATAAGCGCTTCTGTTGGTCCCTTATAACTCGTTATTACTTATCAACCTTAAATAATAACTCGCTAGCAAGACTCAAGTGTGTTGTTTTAACAATTAATAAGAACTAAGAACAATTAAAACAACAATACCAATTTAACTTTTCAACGTATAGACTTTTATTAAAATTCAAATAAAGAATCTATAACCCACTTTGTTTGCGGAATAACAAAGTGGTTGAATGACAATGTGGGTGATCTTATCTAGTTAAACTTTCAACCAAGGTTAAGAGTTTAAGTTCCATCCTAAACGTTCATATTCACTTTGGCTATATGGTTGGTTGGTATTGGGAGAAGGTTAATAAGAGATTCTTTCTCTTGTAAGGGCTAACCATTTCTCTCCCAAAGGCACTCTTTATATAGGCAGTTCAAAACTAAGGTTTACATTGTGCATGTTCCCATGCAAGAGTTTATCTAGTGGGTGGTTGATGTCTGTGCTGGATAAATAGTACAAAAGACAAATAAACTATTCTAGGAAAAGATAAAGGTTGTACTTATAGCTAACTATACAAGCAACCTACTTTGACTTAAAGTAGTCTTTTCCCGCCTAATGTAAACCTTCAGAATACTTAAGTGTCTTCATATTCTAGAGGAGATCGACATCATTCAGTTTGGTATTGTTAAGCCAAACTAAACTGAAAGCTCTTATTCAGGACTTGTTCTTCAGCAACTAGGTCGTCAAGTCTTTGAAGCAAAGACTCCTTTGTCTTCTAAGTTCTTTAGAAGAGGAAAGCTGAACATCCTTCAACAAAACATTCTTTAGTAGGAATCTTTGTTCCTCTGGTCATGCATTAGCAAAGTCACCTTTCTGCTGAACATGAAACACTTAGGGGGATTTTATATTCAAATCCTAGAGTTGCTTCAGGGTCAGTAAATACTGACCCAACAGCTTCATTGGATTGCGCTTTCTTACCTCCGGCATTCTGGTTGGCCAGATTCATTCTGCCCGTAGTCATATTGAGAGTTTAGTTTAGTGTAGGGTCCCACGGATGGCTCTAACTTGTTGATACAAAAATTGGATGGACCGCGCTTAACCCGAATTAGGCTTAACTCGGGTGTTTGAGGACTCTGGCTCTTGCACCAAGCGAACTTGTATGAAGACCCTACACATTAAATAACAGACACCGTTAGGCTTACCGTGGGAATGTATCCCACGCTTAGACTCTAGCGTGAGAGTAAGTAATCAGTTTGATTGAGTAATCAGTGAGGGTTTAAAGATTGTATGAATCGTATCTTTGTGGAACCTCGAGGGTTCCTTTTATACCCGGTGAAAACCCTAGTTGCGCTTCCCTAAACTTGCGGCCTAAGCAACAGATAATTACCATATACACTTAGATCTTTATCACGTAAATAAGGAGAGTGTATATCCTCTTAGCTTAGGTGAACCATAATTCTAATTAGATTATGATTTTTTTATCCTGTCCGCGTGCGGGCAGGACGCGGTTGTTAAGAAACCGTGTGTGACAGCGTCTCAATGGGCCTTGTGGGCTTCAACGCTGTCATCCATAATCTACATGTAATGGATTGGATGGGGGTAGTACCCATGGGTCGGGCTGAGAGCCCGAATAGGGACTATACGTATAGATCAACTTTTGGTTCTTCACAAATGAATACATGGTATCACCAGTTATGATTTTGCGAAGATGAGGGTTACAACTTTTGGTTCTTCTCAACACTACTTTGAAGAGGATCCCATTCTTGAAGAACGCTTAAGACATTTGGTATAAATAAAAAATTAAGATACATATAAATCAAAGTTTTAAGAAATGAATGTACTAATAATATGATAATTCTGATATGATATTGTTGGCTGGAATAAAGTAGAAACTTAAAATGCATGTATTTCGAACAATACATGTCGAATAGATGATGGTTCTACAAAGGTACGTATTATGTATGGTGATATCCATCCAATGTAAACATGTGTATCTTATAAGCGCTAAGTTCAGATTTGAAGTCCACATTTTTACAGAAGTTGGTTAAACTGGATGAGATTTGCTCTTATCAACTTAAATAACAATCACTTTTGTACGTATCTTTGCATGTCATTTATAAAACATGTGAAATAGAGAAAAAAATAAGTCACATGGAAGCCATCAATTTTTTTAGGATGAATATATATAGCTGAGATTAGTTTTAGTATTGATCCAATAATTAATAGGACATGCCAAGTCATCATTTATTTTCCGAGCTAAGCCAACAATGAATAAGGTAAACAAGATATTATTCAAAAGGGAAAATTACTTAAAAATGTAGTAAACTAACCACTTTTTATGGTTGTATGTACTAAACTATTTTTTTTCTCATTGTGTGTATTAAACTTTTTAATTTCGATCATTGTGTGTATTTTGAGACGATTTTGTCTTGTAAAATGACCATTTTACCCTTCAAATTTTGAAAAAAGTAGGGGTAAATGGTCACAAAATACACACAATGATATGAATTTGAAAGTTTAATACACATAATGAGAAAAAAAATAGTTTACTACACACAACCATAAAAAGTGGTAAGTTTACTACATTTTTGAGTGATTTTCCCTATTCAAAAATAAGACTTACATTAAGTGTGATCAACTTGAACTAGTATTCTTGGTTAATCACAAGGTTCCAACAATTGATCATTTGATCGCATACGGGTATCAATTGATAATTCTTGATGATCTCATCTGCCATTTTTTTACTTTGTTTACTTGTGATATTGTCAATCTGGTGAACCCCATTTATAATGGTGCAATAACTTGATAACCAAATATAGCCATATAGGTATACTGATACATTCTGTCGCTATTTATAAAGATAGAATTAATCAAGGCCCAATTAGACGATGAATATTAGATAATCAAAGTTTTTGTGCTTTGATGTTTTGGTTTCCAATTTTTAAGCCCAAAAGTTATAGAAATTTAAACATATATATATTTACTTCTTAATTTCGGATATCCGGAATTTCAGATAGAAGTTCTATACATTCGAATGCCTAAAATTTCAGAACAAGTAACATCTAAATGAAACAAAAAAAATTCAATTAAGGTAAATTTATATTTATATATATATTTCTAAAATTTATTTTTTGAAAACTTCGAACACCCTCTAAGTATATAGTACTTTATATAATTAACTAATTAACAAGAAATTATTCATAAAAAACTCACGTAGAGTATGAAGCGATACACTTGTCCTTCCTTAATCACAAGGCAGGAACAATTCACCACTAACTCGTGTGTAGGTACCACCTCATAATGCTTAAGCACCATTTTCTTAGCGTTTTCTGTCTTGTGAATTTGTGATAATGACACGCTATCTATATTTATAACAATGGCACAATTTTAAAAGCTTCTAATACTAACAAAAAAATATTAGCAAGTAGAAAGAACTCACGTATAGTACGAACCCATACGCTTGTTCCTTCCTTCATTACAATACTCGAACAATTTACCACCGAATCACGAGTAGTTATCAACTCGTAATGCTTAAGCACCATTGTGTTTTGTGTCTTGTGATGAAAATGGCACGTTACGAGTCCCTCAATTTATAACAAGTCCGTGATAATGGCTGCAACTTAACCATAGTGCACCATTACTATTTAAGGTAAGGGTTACGTGCAAGTAACCAACCATAATGCACCGACTCCGATTCTATAACCTTGAGACCACAAATACTACACGACCTGACCGTAACACTAACAATATTTTCGACCATGAATACTTAATAACGCTAACTAATTTCATTTTACCCTCTATACGATCAACACAATCATCTTAATATATTAACGTATAAATTGAGCATAAATGACATTGTGCAATAGTTTTTTCTTATATACTTAAAACGAAATATCTTTTACATAACTGTTTTTTCATATATTTTTTTGAATTATTTTTTTCAACAAAAATTCATTTTTTCTGATTTTTTTTTCATATATTTTTTGAGTTTTTTTTCTTTCATTACATCCTACATAAGATTTTTTTTGATTTTTTTTCATAATTTCTTTCCAAGATATTTTTTCGATTTTGTTTTTCAACATATGATTTTTTCCCGAATTAAAATAGTAGTTGAAAAATTTTATGAAAAAAAATCGAATTTTTTTTATTTTGTTGAAAAAAAAATTAACTTTTTGTTTTGGACAAAAATTTTAAAAAGTCATAATTTTTTTTTAAATTTTTTTCTCGATATTTTTTTGAATTTTTTTAAGAATTTTTCTAACAAAATTGTTTTCCGAATTAAAATAGTAGTTAAAAAAAATGTGAAAAAAATTCGAAAAAAAATATTTGTTGAAAAAATTTGAATTTTTTTTTGACATATTTTTAGGCGCGTGTTTTAGGTCTCAATAGCATTACTCTTTCAAAAAACAATTCATAAAAACAATTTGAAAAGTTAAAAAATAAAAACAAACATCCGTTACTATAAAGGACTAACAGTGCAAATGTTTGATACAAACGCTCGTTAATCATTTGCCACATAAGCAAAATTGCAGGTTGAACATGTAGGAAATAGGTAGATATATCATATTAGCCGGTTTGCTAAAGTACGCGTACCATATAAATAATAAAAATAATACGCGTATTATATCGATACATTTCAAAAAATATATGACTATTTTATGCATTAAACCCAAATGACCACTACATGTATTGAGGTCCATATGGGCCGGAGCAAAAGAACATATATTTTTGTAATGAAGTTGAAAGATTCATTTAACATAAAAAAATGTTATTTCATTAAACATAAAAATTAAAAAATGTTATTTCGTTAAACATAAAAAAGTTTAACTTCGTAATGTAAATGAGAACGAGGTATATAGCTCGCGCTTAGCAGCGAAAACCCAGGACTAACGGTTCCAGTGGACCTGTAGTACGAAGGTTTATTCACGTCAATTACTGGTCTTACAAGGAGCTCAAGGACTATTTTTATTAAAAAGTGTATTGAATTTTACCATCTTAATAAAATCATAAGTATGTTAGAAGCATTGTAATATTGTGCTCGTTTGGTTCGTAATTAGACAGTCTTTTAAACTGTATTTTTATCCTCAAAAGAATCGAGAGATAAACGTCCCATGTTTTATAAATAAACTTTGTCATATAAAAAAGGTATAGCTAGTGAAAAGTTCAGGGTTGTTTTTGTAACACGACACATAATGTAAAGGGCTGTTATGTAAAGAAAATGCAAGTGACAAATACCCTCAAGACGATTGCTTCTTAAAATATATATCAAGTGTAAACATTGTTATAAAATCATACGTTTGTCCGAAACATTGAATATTGGACTCTTTTGGTTCGTAGTTCGACGATCCTTTTAATGATATTTTTTCCAAGTGAATCGGTAGCTATACGTTACATTTTTAATAAATAAAGTTTTTTATATTAAAAAGTTATAAATAATTAAAAGTGCAATGCAGTTTTTGTAAAATTTATATAGTCGAAGGGTGTATTTTAAAACTTAATTTTGTAAAGGATTGCTACTTGACTTCTTGAAACGACAAACAACAAAGCATGAAACGACTTCCACATGATCTAAACGGCGTCGTTTCCTTCAAGATTTAATATATACGAGATATGTACGCCTGTGCTTCGCGGCGGAGGGTAAAGAATTGTTTGCGTTAATGACTGGTCTTGCATAGACGAATAGTTTCAAGAACTATTTTGATAAAAATATATTAAGTTTTAATGTTTTTTATAAAATTATACATATGCCAAAAGCATTGGGCTCGTTTGGTTCGTAACTAGACGGGCTTTTCAATATTATTTTTTATACAAAAGAATTGATAGATATACGATTTATATTTCATATATAAGTTTGTTATATTGTAGATAGTCAAAAATTCGCGTTGTTTTCGTAATACATTGTATAATGTAGGGGTTGCTTTATAAATTTGGTTTTTTTATTCATGTAGTGTGTTACACCCCATTTAATAGGATAGAATGTTACAGTAAATTATGGTGTGTCATCAAAGCATGCAAGGTAAATGTCTAAACATTCATGACCATAAATAGAAATACCAGAATCAAACATCAGTAGTCTAGTAACTCACACACAAGCAATATAAGTACTGTAAATGTAAAGGACTAAACAATGTCCAAAAGAAGTAAAGTATGATAAAGTAGGAATAAATGCATAAGGCAAAAGAGGTCGGATAGCTTCCAATCTGAATGTACATACTCTGGAGTTCCTAGTTGCGTCCTTGGGTACCTGCCGTTTGGGAACATGGAAAAGTAGACGGCTGAGCATAACGCTCAGTGCATGGATATGCAATAAAGCATGAAAAACATAGAATATTGAAGCATATAAAGAGTATAAAGCATGAATGGCAGCGGAAATGAATAAGTCCTGGAAAACCTAGTTGTCTGTCATGTAAACTGGTTTTACTTCTGAAAACATAGCTTATGTTACTTATAAAAATCTGTATTTGTTAATGTACCATAATAGCCAATATAGGTCATGAGGTCAACAACGTGCATGAATACTTGGAGAGGTGACCTCGTCATGCAAATTAGAGGGGATGCATCTAATTAACTGGTAAGTGGGTAGGAGGGATCAGCTCCTTGTGAAGGATGCAAGGCACACACCACATTCACCATGAAATCCTGACTGAAACATGTAACTAGGATGCACCCATACGCCCCACATGATAATATAATAATTTAATGGCCAAATAACTGAAAAGGGACGCCACGAGCTATCACTCCGCCGTGGTGAAGTCATAACATTAGTGCCTCTAGTGTTATGGTTATGGTACCTCCATAACTAGGTAAAACTGGTCATGTATGTATATGACTAAGGTAACTAATAAAACATAAGCATTTAATCTGTAACTACTGGGGAAAACAGTTGGCTGCATATGAGAAATCCTAATGAAGGAAGAGATTGTCCTTACTGAAGGACGGAAAATCCGCACCTTATGTCCAGTAGAAGCTAAGGAAAACGATGAAGACTAATCCCATCCCTCGACGGATAACACTACATAAGAAATATGGACGTATATGAGTTGTCTGAATTACATGTGTTTTACTGGTTCCGTGTATTATTAGCTTGTTATTCGTATTCTGTCATGTTTTACTGTTTACTGTGTTAACTATAGTTATTTTGATGTTCTGTTAAGTATTAATCATGTAATAGTGTATTATAATACTTGTATTGTAATACTAAGTAACTTTCTAAAAATAGTGTTGGGAATAAATTATAGCCAATCTACTTGAGCGCTGACAAGAGTAAAACAAGCGTTGACAGGAGCAAAACAAACGCTGACAGCTCAAGCGTTGACAAGATAAAGTCAAGCGTTTATACATTGAAGACAAACATTGATGGGAAGATATACGCTACGCATTTATTGTATTCTAGATTACTTCTAGTAAAGATAGGAACAACAATGTATTTTCTATATTTATCTTTACCTAGAATAGCTGATACGTAGATTATTGTACATGGCTTCTTATGTCTATAAAAGAAGACCTTTAGGTTAATGTTAAAATATAAGTTTTCATTCGTAAACTACTTTCATTGTAAGCAAGTTTGGTATCATTAATCAAAGTGAAAGTTTGTTTATATCATTGTGTTCTTGTTTAAGTGTTAATTCCGCATAACACTTAGATTGTCATAAACATATACAAAGGTTTCTCTAAGTGTATTACTTGATCTAATCTCGTATACATAAAGCTAAATCGATCTAAGTTTGGGATCAACAAGTGGTATCAGAGCTTGTTGAGAAACTTTTGATCTTAAAGAACACAAGAACCCTAAAAATCACCAAAACCCTAATTTTCTCTAAACCCTAACAACATCATGTCAAATTCAGAAATAACCTCCTCCTCCTCACCTTTACCAAACATCAAGATTCCCATGCTTGATGCAACCAACTTTGAATTGTGGAAATTCAACTTTGAGCAATATCTAGGGATCTATGACTACACACTCTGGGAGATCATTGAATATGAAAACACATTCAATAAAGCCCAAAAGAATGCTGATGCTATTGCTGGAAGAGCAGCTGTTGTTGGATGTTCTGAAGAAGATAAGAAAGAAAAGCCTGAAGATGGTAGAGCTGTGTCTCTTGAAGACATAGCAAAGAAAAGGGTTGACATGAAAACCCTAAATATTCTGGAAGTCTCTTTGGGACAAGAGAACCAGCATAAATACAGAGGTTATGATTCTGCTAAAGACCTTTGGGCAGCTCTTGAAGTTGCATATAGTGGCAATGCAGATACTAGGGAAGAAAAGAAGAAACAACTCATGCATGATTATGTTTTTTTCAAAGCTCAACCCAATGAGAAGCTGAGTAGTGTGAGAAGCAGATTGCTTGACATTACAAGCAAGTTGTCCTTCATGGGGACACAACTTGGTGATGTTGATATTAATGCTACTTTTCTTAAAAGTCTTGGTGAAGCGTGGAAGATTGAGGCAAGATCCATTCTTGCCAATAATACTTACAAAAGTTCCACGTTTGATGACATCTACAACAAACTGAGGCTGTTGGAAGATGAAACTCTTTTAGAGCATGGAAGCAAGTCTACCAACAGTAACATGGCCTTCTTCTCTCATAGTGAAGGTCAATTCAATCAGAAGGACTCCTATATGCATCCAGTTACTGGATCATCATGTGTCAGCGCTGGAACATGTCCTGTCAATGTCTCCTTTTCAGACGCTGACACATTCAAAAGTGACTCACCAAGAGTTAAACCTGCTGGTTTGGATTTGGATACTGTATGTGCTTATATTGCTTCTTTTCCCAATGGTTCAGTAATTACATATGAGGACCTTGAGCAGATAAGTGATGAGCACTTGGAAGAGATGGACATTAAGCAGAACATGGCTCTTGCTAGTATAAGAGCAAACAGGTGGAACAGAAGGTTTAAGAAGAAGATGACCTTCAATGCAAAAGACACAGCTGGATTTGATAAATCCAAAGTTGAGTGCTACAACTGTCATCGTATGGGGCACTTCATGAGGGAATGCAGATCTCCTAGAAGATCTGATGCTGGTAAACCCTCAAGTCAAATTGTTAAAGCTCAGGATCCTAAAGCCATGGTTGCAGTTCAAGGAATTGATGGTATGGGATGAGAATGGATCTATCTGGCTAAGGATGTGGAAGAAGATAAAGCTTTGGTTGCTGAAATTGAAGAAGAAGAGCATGTTGAATATGCTCTCATGGCACACTCCTCCTCTTCATCTGATAATGAGGTATACGATGATGCTTTTTGTAGTAAAGGTTGTAGGTTAAACACTGAGAAACTTAACAAAGAGGTGTTAAGATTATTAAGTGATGTGAGTACTGAAAGGTGCAAACTGTCTCATTACCAACTAGCTCTCACTCAAACTGAGAAAACTGTTTCTGAATACAAGAAAATGGAATTTGATTTAAAAGATAAAATAAATATCTTAAAACATGAGTTAAATGCTAGTATGGATATTAGAAACATCATGGAAAGGGTTAATGGTGAGTTACAGGCTAAGTTAGAGGAGGCCATTAAGAATAAAGATAATGTTGGCCTTAAAATTCAAAGATTTGATATGGCCACACAAACCCTAGGAGAATGTGTGAGTAAACAAAGAGATCCTAAGGACATGACTGGGATTGGGATGAATGATTACTCTGTGGTGCCACCACCAGCTGGTGACTTCTATGGTGTCCAACAAAAGGACCTATCTTGGACTGGTTTGCCAGAACTCCAAGAGGAGGAATTCATTCCTCCACCAAGAGTTGTCACCCCAGTTGAAGAGTATCAACAAAAGTTGACTGACCTGAATGAATGGAAGAAAGCTAACCCTACTTTATTTGTTAAGGGTGGCTTGCTATGTGAAAGTCCTAATGAGTCAACTCCCATTAAGGTTACAAACCCAATCACTGGTAAAGCTGTTAACCTTGGCTCCAACACTGTTAGAAAACCTAGCATTAAGTATGCAGAGATGTATAGGAATACTAGGTCACCTAAGAGCCAAGTTAGCAATGATGGAACAGGCTTCTTCTCTTCTAGACCTAGGATTGTGTCTAGAAAAGCCTGTTACACTTGTGGTAGCTTTTCACACTTGGCATATAAGTGTGTCAACGCTCCCAAAGTCAGCGCTGACAGGAACAAATTCAGCGCTGACAGGAACAAAGTCAACGTTAATAGAAAGTCAAACGTTGTCAGACCCAAACCTTGTGTGCAACAAAGTCCACAAGTGATTAGACCTGCCCCATTCTTCACTAAAGGGTCTAACACTCATGGAAAAAGACCATTTCAAAAGACAAACACTTGGTCTAATAGGCAATGGGTTTTTGTAGCAAACCCTAGGTTCAACGCTGACAAGGGAAATTTCAGCGTTGACAAGACCAATTCCAACGCTGACAGAAACGTGACCAGACCTAAATATTTGCAACCACAGGGTAAGGGGTCTAAAGCTTCTTCAAGCTTGACATGGAGACCAAAGAAGGATCAAAACCCTAATGATAATGGGATTTCAATGACCTGCAACAGATTTAATTACATTTCAAAAGTCATTACAAAACCTATTGGGGTTAACTGGGTATTTCATCCTAAGAAGGATGAAAATGGGGTTGTTATGAGAACTAAGTCTGTTCTTATTGAACAACCAGATGAATCCAAGTCTTCTAAGGCTTGGGTTCCCAAAGAAAACTAATTTGTTTTCTTTATGTGCAGGGCATTCAAAAACAGGTAAATGATTATGGATATTGGAATAGTGGATGCTCAAGGCACATGACAGGGAAGGAAGATTATCTCACAAACTTCACTCCCATTAAGGATGGTGATAAGGTTTACTTTGGAGGCGGATATGGTACTATCACAGGCAAAGGAACCCTTCTCACCAAGAATTTGCGTTTTGAGAACGTATTTTTGGTAAAGGAACTTGATTACAATCTTTTCAGTGTATCACAAGTTTGTGATAACAAAAATAAAGTTCTGTTTACTGATACTGAATGTTTGGTGTTAAGCAAGGATTATAAGATCCCTGATGAGAAATATATTGAATATAGGGAACACCTAGGCATAAAGACATATACAATGTGAATCTGAATGGGATTAGAATGAATAACAATATGTCTTGTTTTTATGCTAAAGCTTCAGTAGATGAGAGTAATTTGTGGCACATGAGACTAGGGCACATAAATTTTAAGAATATAAACAGGCTTGTGAGACTTGGCTTGGTTGATGGTTTGCCTGAGAAGGCCTTCCACAATGACCACTCTTGTGTTGTATGTCTTAAAGGCAAGCAGCACAAGGTCTCATTCAAGTCCAAACAGGTGCACTCTAGTACTAGACCTCTTCATTTGCTTCATATGGACCTCTTTGGTCCAACCAATATAGAAAGTTTGAATGGTAAGTCCTACTGCTTTGTTATCACATATGACTTTTCTAGGTTTACTTGGACTTTCTTTCTAGCTATGAAGAGTGACACAACTGATATTTTAATTTATTTTATCACTCAGATTGAGAAGAAGTCTGGCAATGAAGTTAAAATACTTAGGAGTGATAATGGTGGTGAATTTAGGAATAAAAAGTTGGATGATTTCTGTGCCATGAAAGGAATTACTAGGCAATTTAGTGTTGCCAGAACCCCACAGCAAAATAGGGTTGCTGAGAGGAAAAATAGAACCCTAATTGAAGCAGCCAGAACCATGTTGGCTGATGCTCATTTCCCAATAGCCTTTTGGGCTGAGGTTGTTAATACAGCTTGCTATGTTCAAAATAGAGCATTGGTCAAAAAAATTCAGAACAAAACACCTTATGAGTTACTTTGGGGTAGAAAACCTAATATTGGTTTTCTCAGACCTTTTGGTTGTCATGTAGTAGTTTTAGATACTAGCGATGCCTTAGGTAAATTTAGTGAAAAAGGTGATGAAGGCTACTTCATGGGGTATTCAGTGCAGAGCAAGGGATATAGGGTTTATCTTAAAGAGGAAAAACGTATACTTGAAAGAGTACATGTTAGGTTTTTAGAGAATAAACCTAGTGATCCTGAAAGTGGTCCAAATTGGTTGTTTGACTTGGAACCTTTATCTAGAACTTTAAACTATATGCCTGTCACTAATCCAGACATTGTGAAGGTAACTTCAAATGTTGTGGAAGAACAAGTTGTTGATGTTTCAGGTACACAGGTTCATGAAAAGGTTGGATCACAAGCAGAGAAGTCATCTCCTATCCAAGAATATGTTACAATCCCCATTTAGACAGATGCTTTTGCTGCTGCTGCTGGTAAAGATAATGGTGGTCCCCAAGTACCACCAGATACAAACATGCATGGTCCTTCAGGCGCTGACAAAGGCAAATCTAGCGCTGACAAGACCAATTCAAACGTTGATGGCTCAGACGTTGACAACAACAGTTCAAGCGTTGTTAGCCCAAGCGCTGACAACCAAGATTCAGGCGTTGACAACACTTCTGCACATCTTTTCTCTTCCATTTTTGAACAAGGTGAACCTTCCAATCTATATGAAGAGGTTCATCCTCATGTTGATGAAAGAGAGTGTGATGAAGAAGATATTGGCAACATGGAGAATGAGGTTGAGGACACCAGACTTTTTAAAGGAGGAGTTCTCACTTCTACTATGAAGAATCACCCCACTTCTCAAATCATTGGTGATATTATGACTCCAGTTCAGACTAGAAGATCTCATCAAGGTCTTGGTGGGTTTATTGCCAATATACACAAGAAGGTTGATACCCCTCTTGTGCAAGCATGTTTGTTTGCCTGTTTTCTGTCACAACAGGAACCCAAGAAAATATTTGATGCTCTCAAAGAACCAAGTTGGGCGGAAGCAATGCAGGATGAGCTTCACCAATTTGCAATTCAGGATGTTTGAGAGCTGGTTGATTGTCCCAGATATGTCAGACCTATAGGGACAAGATGGGTTCTAAAAAACAAGAGAGATGAAAGAGGTATTGTGGTCAGAAACAAGGCAAGATTAGTGGCTCAGGGATATACACAAGAGGAGGGGATAGACTATGAGGAAGTCTTTGCACCAGTTGGAAGGATTGAAGCTATTAGGATCTTTTTAGCCTATCCATCCTGCATGGGCTTCACCGTTTATCAAATGGATGTCAAGAGTGCCTTCCTCTATGGAACAATTGTTGAGGAGGTATATATGATGCAGCCTCCTGGTTTTGAGGATCCAGAGAATCCAGACAAGGTGTATAGAGTCAAGAAGGCTATGTATGGACTTCATCAAGCCCCAAGAGCATGGTATGGTACTTTGTCTACTTACTTAGTGGACAATGGATTCAAAAGGGGCACCATAGATCAGACACTATTTACAAAGAAGAAAGGTAAGGATGTGTTGCTTGTTCAGGTCTATGTTGATGACATCATTTTTGGGTCTACTGATCCAAAGATGAGTGAGGATTTCTCCAAGCTGATGACTGACAAATTCAAGATGAGTGTTATGGGGGAGATGAACTTCTTTCTTGGTTTACAAGTTCAGCAGAAAGAAGATGGTATCTTCATCTCCCAGGATAAATATGTGTCTGAGATCTTGAAGAAGTTTGGTTTTTCTCCACATGAAAAGAGGGCTACTACTCCTATGGATAGAGAACACCCTTGGGGAAAGATTGGAGATGGGAAAGATGTTGATGTCAGACACTATAGATCCATGATTGGATCATTGATGTACCTTACTGCCTCCAGACCTGACATCATGTTTGCTGTGTGTGCTTGTGCACGCCATCAAGTGACTCCCAAAGAATGTCACCTTTATGCTGTGAAGAGGATCTTTAGGCACCTAAGATGCTATCCTAGTCTTGGTTTATGGTACCCAAAGGATTCACCATTGGAGCTGATTGCATATTCAGACATTGACTATGGAGGTGATAAAGTTGATAGGAAATCCACAACTGGTGGATGTCAGTTTCTTGGGAGTAGGTTGATATCTTGGCAATGCAAGAAACAAACAGTGGTGGCTAATTCTACAACTGAAGCTGAGTATGTTGCTGCAGCTGCTTGTTGTGGATAAGTTTTGTGGATTCAGAACCAGCTGTTGGACTATGGGTATAATTTCATTCATACCAAGATATTTGTTGACAATAACAGCACATTATGCATCATTAAGAATCCTGTACATCATTCTAAAACTAAACACATAGAAATTAGACACCATTTTATAAGAGATTGTTTTGAAAAGGGTTTAATACAACCAGATAGGGTTGACACAGAAGAAAATGTGTCAGATTTACTAACTAAACCTTTTGATGCTGGGAGGTTTCAATACTTGGTAACAAGTATTGGAATGATCAATCTCACATAATATGTGTTTTGGAGTCTTTTTGTGAAAGTATGTACAGGATGATGCATTGTTACTGGTCTTTTTGAAGATTTAGATTTTCCACTATATTTTTCTAACACTGACAAAGGTTGCTTGAACGCTGATAGGTGTTTTTGTGACGTTGTCAGCAATATATTTGTCTAACGCTGACAAAGCTTCCCTCAACGCTGTTATGTGTTATCGGGGCGTTGTCAGCAACAATTTTAGTTGTTGGGAATAAATCTATGCTTACTTGTTTCCCCTGCTAGTTGATTATTCATACCCCTGCTAGAGTAAGTTCCCCCTGCTAAATAACAAAGGCAGGGGGATCCGTTCCCCTGCTGGAGTCAAAGGCCCTGCCGTCAAGATAAACATGGAATAGATTTTTACGCGTTTCAGTTATTATTCCTTAATACTTTCCATAGTTTGTTAGTAGTGATCTTGTACGTGGGTCCTTGTATCTATAAAAGGACTCACTAGGTTAGCATGTAAAGGGTGTCTTTCTCATTTCGTTTTTCATTATTATTACTTTAAGGTTTTGTAAACCCTAATACCACTTTGGGTATTCGTATATCTTTGATATATTAAAGTTCTACTTTTGAATCTCATTTGTTCTTGTGCTAAACATTACATTCCGCATCTTGTTTAGTTACTTTGCTTTGCAAAGTTTCTCTAGTGTTAGATTGAATTCTTTCTCTCTATCACAACCCTTAAACAAGCTATTAAGGTTTAAGATCTGACTTTGGGATCAACAAGTGGTATCAGAGCTTGTTGAGAAACTTTGTCTAAATCAAGAACAAAATCCTCATAGCAAACATGTCTTCAGATTCATCCACAAATAGCAACAACCACAATAACCTCAAGTTACCCATGTTGGATCCTGAAAACTTTGAATTATGGGAATTCAGAATCCAACAATACCTGAAAATGGAACACTATGTTCTCTGGGAGATCATAGAGTTTGGTGATCAATTCAACAAAATGGTGGCAGTTGAAGAAGGCAAGGATGAAGGTGAAAGTTCCAAAGGTAAGGACAAGAAGAAATCTGCTGCTCTATGTGATAAGGAAATACTGGCTAGAAGGCATGATGTCAGGGCTCACAGCTCATTGCTGTTGGCCCTACCTGATAGACATCAACTCTGATTCAGGAAATACAAAACAGCTAAGGAACTATGGGAAGCCATAGGCACAACCTTTGGAGGAAATGAAGCCACAAAGAAGAAAAAGAAGAACCAAATGCTGGATGATTTTGCTTCTTTCAAAGCAATTGGTGATGAATCAATTGGAGCTATTTACAATAGGCTTCAAGACATGGTGGCCCACTTTATAATTATTTGATATTGAGGTGACAAGAGAGCAGGTGAATACCAGGTTTCTTAACAACCTCCAGAAAGAATGGTTTGTCTATAAGGCAATCTGGCAGAATAAGGATGACTTGGACAACAAGAATATTGATGATATATACAATACCTTAAAAGTTTTTGAACCTATTGTCAATGAAATGAAGTCAAAAGGGACAATTCCCACCAACTCAAGTGGAGTCGCTGATTCCCCTGCTAACATGGCATTCATATCACAAAGCAGTGGAATCTCCAAGAACAGTGGAATAGAAGTAGCCTCTGCTACTTATTCCCCTGCTACCAGGTCTGGACCTTCCTATGATGAAGAAAGACCAGCTACATTCAGCCTTGATACTGCATGTGCCTTCATAGCATCTCAAGGGCCACAAGGATCTATAGTGTTACATGAAGATCTGAGTCAAATCAGTAAGCAAGCACTAGAAGAATTGGATATCAAGTGGAATATGGCTTTGCTAAGCATGAGAGCAAACAGGTTCCACAAGAAGTATGGGAAGAAGATCACAATTAATCCATCTGATGTGGCTGGGTTTGATAAAGCAAAAGTTGAATGCTACAATTGTGGCAAGAAGGGTCATTTTGCCAGGGAATGCAGAGGACCTAAGTCTGGAAATAGCCATAGAAAGGAAACAAGAGATGAGGATTCTGGTGCTAAAGCCATGGTAGCTATGCAGGGGATAGATGGAGCTAATGGATGGGACTGGAGTGCTATGACAGAAAGTGTGGAAAGAAATCAAGCTTTGATGGCTGAGGAAAAGGAAGAAGACTTTGCACTTATGGCCATGTCAAGTTCCAGCTCTGACAATGAGGTATATGATGACTCATACTGTACTAAAGCTTGTAGAAAAAATACTGAATCTTTAAATGATCAAATCAGAAAGGTAAAAGCTGACTATATCAATTGTGATAATGATCTTGATAATTACAAACGTGCTTTAGAACAACTAGAGTCCATCATAAGAGAGTATAGGCAAAGAGAAAGTGAGTATAGGGATCACATTGTGATTCTAGAAAGAGATGCCAAGGAGAACAACCAATCTATAAATGTTTTAACTGCTGAACTTGAAATTTTCAAAGCTAACCAAAAGATAGATGAGGAAACTGTTGAAAAATTTAGAAAAGCTTCAAAAGATTTAACCAAGGCATTTGAAATTGGTCAATCTCCTAAGGACAAAACAGGGTTTGGAATTAAGAACATGAATGCTACTATACCTCCACCCCCTGCTAACATCCATGCTGCCTATCCTAGAAAAGACTTGTCATGGACTGGTCTCCCTTGTTTTGAAAAACAGGATGACATTGAGTTTGACTTGAGTGCTTATATACCTAATAACCTTGATACAGAAGAGTCTCTAGTTAAAACTAGTGTCATTAGGGATGTTAAACAGGAACAGGTTGGATTAAAGCAAATTGACAACCATGTTAGATTTTCAAAAGAAGGAATTTCTAGCAGCAATCCATACTCTAAGAGCATCTCTTCCAAATCTAAGGCTAGGCCACAGTCTCCTAAACCTACCATTAAATATGCTGGTATGTACAGGAATGTCAGAGGTAATCAAAGAAATTGGAATGACCAAAAGTCTCATCAATTAGGAAAAGACTTTGTGATCAATACCAAGCCCTGCTTTACATGTGGCAGTTTTGAACACACTTATCAAGAGTGTAAGGCACCAATGGAGATGGTGGCTGCAAATCCCTTAAAGGATATGCAACCTAAAGCCATTCTTCTAAATGCAGGGGCAAAATCCTTTTCCCCTGCCAAGTATGTTGCCCCTGCCTTGAGAAATAGAGTAGCTGAGAAATATGTTGTTCCAGCCCTTAGAAAGGAAAATGATGTTCACCCAAAGCCCAACACTTCTGTGACCACCCCAACACCTTATATTGCATATAGATCTGGCCCTAGACCTTACCAACACATGAACAGAGGCCAAAACAAAAAGTGGGTTCCCTCTGCTAAGCATAAGGATTCCCCTGCTAAACCTGGGGTATCCCCTGCTAGAAAAGTTGTACATTCTAGGAACATGGGAAAATGGGGAAAAGCTGTGAAAGCCCCAGCTCGTTGGGTTTG
Source organism: Glebionis coronaria (assembly GCA_025667525.1). Classification (NCBI taxonomy): domain Eukaryota; kingdom Viridiplantae; phylum Streptophyta; class Magnoliopsida; order Asterales; family Asteraceae; genus Glebionis; species Glebionis coronaria. The sequence goes on from CM046874.1 coordinate 181,751,389, forward strand.
GGCACCCAAAAGGGGTACTCAATCTAATGGTGTATCTCTAGTTTTTGATAAGCTATCCTACATTGATACACGAGGTAGATCCAAGTCTGTAATGGCTTGGGTCCCTAAGAAAAACTAATTTGTTTTTCCTTTTGCAGGTGACAAAGAAGACAAGGGATGATAGAGCATATTGGGATAGTGGATGCTCAAGAAGTATGACTGGACACAAAGCTTACTTGTCTAACTTTGTACCCCTGCATGACAATGATGGTGTTTCTTTTGGAGATGGACATGGAACTATAACAGGAAAAGGAACTATTGTCACAAATGGGATGACTTTTGACAATGTGTACTTGGTGAAAGAACTCAAGTATAATCTCTTCAGTGTGTCACAAATGACTGATAACAAGAATTTTGTCTTGTTTACTGACACTGAATGCTTGGTATTAGGAAAGGAGTTTGTCTTGCCAAAAGACACTCCAATTGTTCTCAGAACACCAAGACAGAAGAACATGTACACAATTGATCTCAAGGACATCTCTCTCCAAGACAATGAAACATGTTTCATTGCCAAAGCTTCAGCAGATGAATGTAAGAAATGGCATAGAAGACTTGGTCATCTTAATTTCAAGAACATGAACAAACTAGTAAAGCATAATCTGGTTCATGGTCTTCCTTCCAAGTCTTTTGCCACTGAACATACTTGTGCAGCATGTCTGAAAGGGAAGCAACACAGAGCATCTTGCAAGTCAAAAACAAGTATGTCCACCACCAAGCCATTGGAACTACTACATATGGATCTTTTTGGTCCTACTTCTGTGGCAAGTATAATGAAGAAATGGTACTGCTTAGTGATTACTGACGATTTTTCAAGATTTACATGGACATTCTTTCTATTTGAAAAGAGTGACACTGCTGATGTACTCATTGGGTTCATCAATCAAATTGAACTGTCAAAAAGCATGAAGGTAGTTACCATAAGATCAGACAATGGTGGTGAGTTCAGAAATCAGAAGCTGGATTCTTTCTGCATAAACAAAGGCATCAAGAGGCAATTTAGCATTGCTAGAACACCTCAACAGAATGGAGTGGCAGAAAGAAGGAATAGGACACTCATTGAAGCTGCAAGAACTATGCTGTCTGATTCCAAACTTCCAGTTATCTTTTGGGCTGAAGCTGTATCCACTGCTTGCTATGTGCAAAACAGGGCCTTGGTTGTCAAGGCACACAACAAGACCCCTTATCAGCTGTTTAATGGAAGACCTCCCTTAATTGACTTTTTCAGACCTTTTGGGTGTCATGTTATCATCTTGAACACCATTGACAATCTTGGTAAGTTTAGTGAAAAGGGTGATGATGGATACTTTGTGGGTTATTCCTTAAACAGCAAGGGATATAGGGTCTTCAACAAGAAGACAAGCAAAATCACAGAAAATCTTCATGTGAACTTTCTTGAAGACAAACCTGAAGATGTTCAAACAGGTCCTGACTGGTTCTTTGATATAGATGTACTTTCCAAGTCCATGAATTATGTACCTGTTGTCTTGCAGAACACTAACATTTTAGGTACTCAAGAAACAATTGATGCTGAGAAGTCACCTCTGAGGTACATGAATGTACCCTCATTGTTTCCTAGTGAAGCTGATAAACAAGAAGATAATTATGCTTCAGGAAAAGAACAGCCAATCTCATCCCCTGCTATAACTGAAGGCAGTGGAATGGCTAAAAGCAGTGGAATCCTGGATTCCCCTGCTAGAGGAATTGATTCCTCTTTCACAAAGGATCATGATGCTAATGAGACTACTGATGCAGAAAGATAATCCCCACTCATCTCATCATCTACACCCATAAATGATGGTCCTAACATATCCAGCAGTGGAAGCAGAATCATCAGGAGTGGAGGCCCTAGTTATTCAGAGCTTCATTCTGCTCACAAGCACCCATCTTTAGGTCATGCTGTCTCATTTGGAAGTTCCTTTGAGGACTTCTTTCCTAATCAAAATAGCCCCATCAATTCTGATTTGGAAGAAGATGAAACAGAAGTCATCATGCAGCCTACCTATAGAATCAATAAGGATCATCCTATCTCTCAGATCATTGGTGATCCTGAAGCTCCCAGACATACAAGGTATACAGCAAAGGAGCACAGCTTCATTGCTAACATCACCATGAAGTTCAATCATGACAACATGCAATGTTGTCTGTTTACTGCATTTTTGTCACAAGAAGAGCCAAAGAAGATTTTTCAGGCTTTAAATGACCCAAGCTGGGTTGAAGCTATACAAGAGGAGCTCTTACAATTTGACATACAAGAGGTTTGGATTCTGGTTGATTGTCCCAAATGGACAAGGCCTATTGGGACCAAGTGGGTACTCAGGAACAAAAAGGATGAAAGGGGAATAGTTGTCAGGAACAAAGCAAGGTTGGTAGCACAAGGGTATACTCAGGAAGAAGGGATTGATTATGAAGAGGTGTTTGCTCCAGTAGCAAGGATTGAAGCTATTAGATTATTTCTTGCTTATGCCTCATTCATGGACTTTACTGTTTTCTAGATGGATGTGAAAAGTGCCTTCTTATATGGAACCATTGGTGAAGAAGTCTATGTCATGCAACCACCAGGGTTTGAAGATCCAGAACATCCTGACAAAGTATACAAAGTGAAAAAGGCCATGTATGGCCTTCACCAAGCTCCCAGAGCCTGGTATGGTACTCTTTCCAAATATCTCCTAGACAATGGATTCAGCAGGGGGAAGATTGATCAGACCCTGTTTATCAAGAAACAAAAGGGTGACCTTCTGCTAGTACAAGTCTATGTGGATGACATCATTTTTGGATCAACTAACTCCATGCTTAGCAAAGAGTTTGCCAAATTGATGCAGGATAAATTTCAAATGAGTGCTATGGGAGAACTAAACTTCTTTTTGGGGTTACAAGTTCAGCAGCGGAAAGATGGGATATTTATCTCACAAGACAAATATGTAGCTGAGATTGTAAAGAAGTTTGGCATGTTTGATGGGAAGAAGGTGTCCACTCCCATGGACAAGGATCATCCATGGGGCAAGGATGGTCCTGGAAAGCCTATAGATGTCAGGAATTATAGGTCTATGATTGGGTCTCTTATGTATCTCACTGCTTCAAGACCTGACATCATGTTTGCAATAGGCCTTGTCCATTTAAAATGTCATCCTACCTTAGGACTCTGGTATCCAAAGGAGTCACCATTTGAGCTGATAGCTTATTCAGATAGTGATTATGCTGGTGACAACAATGATAGGAAGTCTACAACAGGGGGATGCCAATTTTTGGGGAGCAGGCTTATATCTTGGCAATGTAAGAAGTAGACTATCATGGCAACATCCACAACTGAAGCTGAGTATGTAGCAGCTGCTGCATGCTGTGGTCAAGTTCTTTGGGTGCAAAATCAATTGCTTGATTATGGGTACAACTTTCTTAAAACCAAGATATTTATTGACAACAACAGCACTATTTGCATCATAAAGAACCCTGTTTTTCATAGCAAAACCAAACACATTGAAATTAGACATCACTTTATCAGAGATTGTTTTGAAAAAGGACTGATTGTCCCTGAGAAAATTGATGCAGAACTTAATGTTTCTGATCTTTTAACAAAAGCTTTTGAGGTAGGGAGGTTTCAGTATCTGGTTGCAGGTATTGGAATGGTTACTCCTTAAAATCTGATGTCTATTTTGTCATGTGTAATCAGGGTTACTTCACTGCTGTTGTTGTATAATTGTTAGTCAATTTTACCATTTCTCTCATTCCACTGCTTTTTAACACTGATTCCCCTGCTTGGGGTTCATTCCCCTGCCAAGAGGATTTTTCTCTTAAGCAGGGTGTGTTCTTTTTACAAAAGTGGTTTTATGTGGTTTTAGACTAACAATGCAGAGGTTCATATGGTGCATACTATTCTCCTTGGTGGATCAGGTATATACTCTATGTTTCAGGGGAGGTTAGGTCAAACCTTTAGAATTCAGGGTATTCTTAGGATACTCATATATGATTCTAGATCATATCCATTGGTGAGTGGGGGTTCAGGGTAATGATGACTTGCTGCACAGCTTGTCTGAACTCTGAAACCTTGAGGCACTGTAGTGTGTGTTTACATTTCTTTATTCAAGCAGCTTGTTGTTCAAATACAGATGTGTGGCACACATTGCCAAGACTAACTGACCATAGATAAGGGACAAGGTTGGGATGGTGACTGGGGTATGCATGATTTCTTGGGATTACCTGGTGTAGGGGGACTTATGTATTAACTTTTTGTATTGGGACCATTGCTGAATAAAGGACTCTTGAGATTCTATGTATCTATCTTGTCTATACAAGTGTGTGCATTAGAGCAGAGCTAGTTAGCATTAGTCCTTCCATGACTAGTTTAATACCCCTAGGAAAGTTTCCCCTGCTTTTATCTTTTATTCCCCTGCTTTCACAACATTCCCCTGTTTGACCGTTGACCGACAATACCGTTACCCTGTTCATAGCCGTTGGGCCTGCTTGCTTACATTTTGGTTAGGGAATATTTTATTCTTTTTAAAAGATATTTAAGGCGCTTTCTTAGCTGATTGGTAATCTTTTCCTTCTATTTCAAATATATTAATTTTTTATCAAGATTTATCCTTGATATTTTTGCAATTTGGAAATTTTGGTCCAATCACAGCCCTTCAATTTGTCTATATAAACTTAATTCCCTTTACCAGCAGGTCCACAAATCTCTCTCAACCTAATCCCACTTACCTCCCATCTCTATAAACCTCTAAACTATTTTCCAAGTTCATCATGACCCTTAAAATTGCTCCTAATCATAACCAAATTGCTTTGCTTCATGATGAACCAGCCGAGTTTGCTGAGGCTGTGGCCTTTCTAAAGTCTTCGTACTTCAAAGTGGCCCTTCTCATCAATCCTCGCATTTTTACCTCACACATTCAACAGTTCTGGTCTAAAGCCATGACCAAAACAGTGAATGGAGAGGTCATAATTCAAAGCACAGTTGATGGTCATTCCAAGGTAATCACACTTGCCTCCATCAGGGAGAATCTCCTCCTTGATAATGAGGATGGAATAACCAACTTTTCTGAGGCTGAAATTTTTGAAGGTCTTGATAAATTGGGGTATAAACTTTCTGAAAATCAAAAATTAAAGTTTGCTAAAGGCCAGTTTGCCCCTCATTGGAAATTTTTGATTCATACTATTATGCAATGTTTGTCACCCAAAACCACTGCTTTTAATGAGGTTGGTAGTGAGATAGCTTCTGCCCTGATCTGCTTTGCAACAGGAAGGAAGTATTGTTTTTCTCAAATGATTTTTAAAGGCATGGTTAAAAATGTTTCAAGCACCTCAAAGTTTTGTATGTATCCAAGGTTTATAGAAGTTTTGCTGAATATGAGTGATCATGGTCCCATTACACACAGAAACTATTTTTCAGCAACCAAACACACAACCAAACTTTTCACCACATTACTTGCACCATCACCTTTGTTTTCTGGCAGAAACATTCCATTCACTTCAATTATGCTAGACCAAATCAGACGGGAAGAAGCCAAACATCAAACAGCCATAAATCAACCTGCTGAATCCCCTGCCAGGAACCTACCACCTGCTGATCCACAACAAGAAAGGCGTTCAAAATCCAGGTTTGCCAGGTCTCCCTTGCCTGGTGAATCTTCACAAGCAGCAGAAAGGAGAGTCTCCAAAAGTTTGGAGCAACCTGGGGGTTTGGCTGCCACTACTGTCTCATCCTCAAGGGGTGAGCAGGATAGTGACACCATAAATAAGTCCTCTCCCCCACTCCATGATATCCAACAAGGGGAGAAATTCCCTTCTAGGATTGAGAGCAGTATGAAACCTTTGACAAATCTGGAATTGACGAAAATGTGCATGAGTCTGAAAAGGCAGAATGCACAACTAGTACAAGATGTCAAAAAGCAAGGTCTTGTTATCTCTCACCTGGAAACCAGACTTGCTACTCTTGAGGGGAGGAGAAAGCCCAGACTGATTCTTTCCACAGATGAGGATGCTTCCAAAGGGGAGGAAATTCCACACAAAAAAGGATCTACTGAGTATTATTCATATCCTGGTGGGGAGCTTGGAAAGATAACAAGTGCTGAGAAAGGAATGGAGAGAGAAAGTGCTGATAAGGGAAGTGACAAGGGGAGTGCAACCAAAGATATTGCTCAAACATTGCTCACCATGGGCAATCAAGAAGAAGCCCCTGCTTCAAAAGTTTCCCCTGCCATCGCTGATCCCACTGCTGTAAGTTTATCCCCTGCTAAGAACATTACTCAAACATTTGTTAGGAAGAACAGAAAGCAACCAGCTCAGAAGGGGATAACAATCAAAGAACCTGCATCTAAAGTAAAACCAGCACCAGCAGTGGATCCAAAAGACAAAGGAAAAGGAATCATGGTGCAACAGCCCAAGAGAAAATACAAGCATCTGACTCCTGAACAACAGAAGGTCCAAGAAGCTCATGATGCACAAGTAGCTCTCAGGCTACAACAAGAGGAAATGGATATGCAGGATCAAAGGATGGAGAAGATGAGGCCCAAAGATATGCTAAAACAGGTTGAGATTATGCATAGGGAACTAGATGACAGGGTACCTCATGTTGGAGAGTTTCTTGATCAATGGGAGAAGGAGTTGAAAAATGCTCCTTTGGAAGACAGGTATGAGTTGACTTGCCTTGTTTACAAATATCAAACTGAATATCTGGAAAGAAGGGCAATGCAAATTCAGAGTGAGAAGTATAGAACGTCAGAGAAAGGGAAACTTGATTACTACAAAGTTCTGCTTAAAAGGCATAGAAAGTGGAAGGATGGTGACTTCAGAGATATGAGCTTTGAAGCCATAAAGAGAGCAGTCAGACCAGTTCTAAAGTTGTATGATGTGGAGGATTGGATGACTATCAACACTCCTGAGGAAGCTGAGTATCTTAGGAGACAAAGTGAAGTGCTACAGAAAGCTGGAGCAACAAAGAAAAGAAAAGCTGGAGAGACTACACAAGCAGGTGTATCATCCCAAGCAGGGGCATCACACCAAGCAGGTGAAAGTTTTCTAGAAGTACTTGAGAAGTCGGTACTTAATGCACAAAGAGCAGCAAAGAGACTCAAGAGAATGGAGCAAGTGGGCATAATCACTAAAGAGTCTCAAGGGCCATCAAATGATGAAATTGATAAACAGCTGATTTTGCAGGAAAATGATGAAATCTCACCTAGTGAACTTGGAAAGAAGTTTGCTATTATAGAGTATGTTGTTTATGAACACAAAGGGAGAACTTGGTGGAAGCTTACAAGGGCTGACAATACAGCACAGACATTTCTAAGCCTAGATGTCATGTTTCAAATTTTGGATAGTGAAGACTTAGAAGATCTGTGGAAAATATTGAAGAAAACGTTTGCTGCAAAACCTCCTACCATGGATGGTGTGGAGAAGGATTGGGTAATCTGGGAGTGCATGCATAGAATGTATGAACATGAATTATTTGATCCTCTATTTGATGCAGTGAATAAAGGAGATTTGGTGTATTGGAAGCTATTCACAAATTCTGGGGTTTATGAGGTAGTAATGGAAGGTGTGAGTGTTTATTTACTCAATCACAGGTATTATCCCTTCTCACAGGAAACCTTGAAGAAGTTAGCACAGGCTAAGTTAATTGTTGATGCCAAAAAGCCTGTTGCTTATGATCTGGTAAGAATGGTTCATAGTCAGATTTGGCCAGAGAGTTTGTAAGCATCCTCATCAACTAGCATTTATTCAGAAACTTGTCTTTTAGGGGAAAGCACAAGTTTAGGGGAGGATTGTTGGGAATAAATCTATGCTTACTTGTTTCCCCTGCTAGTTGATTATTCATACCCCTGCTAGAGTAAGTTCCCTCTGCTAAATAACAAAGGCAGGGGGATCCGTTCCCCTGCTGGAGTCAAAGGCCCTGCCGTCAAGATAAACATGGAATAGATTTTTACGCGTTTCAGTTATTATTCCTTAATACTTTCCATAGTTTGTTAGTAGTGATCTTGTACGTGGGTCCTTGTATCTATAAAAGGACTCACTAGGTTAGCATGCAAAGGGTGTCTTTCTCATTTCGTTTTTCATTATTATTACTTTAAGGTTTTGTAAACCCTAATACCACTTTGGGTATTCGTATATCTTTGATATATTAAAGTTCTACGTTTGAATCTCATTTGTTCTTGTGCTAAACATTACATTCCGCATCTTGTTTAGTTACTTTGCTTTGCAAAGTTTCTCTAGTGTTAGATTGAATTCTTTCTCTCTATCACAACCCTTAAACAAGCTATTAAGGTTTAAGATCTGACTTTGGGATCAACATTAGTTTTGTGGTTTTCAATCTAAATGTGCAGGTGGTGTTATTAGTATACCATTGGATACAGAGTTGCTTATGGATCAATGGAGAAGCATTTGGGCATGTTTTTGTTTATGGATGATGGTTGGAATTTTTAATTCCTATCTTGACATAAATTTTTTATGTTCATGTATGTTTTTAGCAACTTATGTATCATAGTTTAAGGGGAGGTTTTAGGAACCTTTAGCATGTTTGGGTATCCATATGATACTCTTATCACAATTCTAGATTGTGTCCAAAGGTGAGTATGAGTTAGTTTTACTAAATCATGAGGCACTGTAGCATGCAAAGTTGATATACTATGCATGCTGCCAAGACATTTTTGGCCTAGAATTGGTTGTGGTCTGTTGGGAGACTTGGGAATGATTTTGTTATGGGATTTACCTGGGAGTAACAAGGAATTTTATAAGGTAACTTAGTTGTTAAGAGTTTTGGTTAGCAAGGGACACTAGAGGACTGTTATGTCTATCTTGCATAAGCAAGTGTGCATAACTAGACAGTGCTTGCTGCCCTATAATAATTATCAGCTTTTTGGTTATCTTCTCTAGGATAAATTACTTTGTTAAGGTCATTTTTCGTTTTTTAAACATTTTTATTTTTGGACGCTGACAAGTATTTTTCCAAGCGTTGTTGTGACCAATTTAGACGCTGACATGGCTATGGCAAACGTTGACAAGAATATAGCCGTTGGGCGTTGATAGGTTTATTTTGACCGTTGACGCTCAATGGGACCTACCCAGTTGTTACTTTTTGACATATTTTTAGGCCGTAATTTTGGGAGTTGATAACTTTCATTTAATGCATGAGATAAACTTATTATTTTTCAATATTTTCATGATTACATTTTGAAAATTCTTGCCTATTTTTGGGCCAATCACATGCATTTTCTTCTCCTATATATTTGGCTCCTATTTTTAAACAGGGTACCTATAATTCTTGTCTAACACAATTTTCTCTTAATCAACTTCATCTTCCTCAATCATTTTAACAGCTTTCAACAATGGCACCAAAGTTTAAACCATCAGAATTGGAATTGGGGTTCAGAAGTCAACACAACATGATCGCGTATCTTGAAGCTGATGATACTCTGTTTCCCCAATACACACAAATGGTGGCGTATTTGAACGCATCTCCTATTAGGTATGCTCTTTCTCATGCACCACTCATTCCTGTCACACATATTAAACAGTTTTGGAACACTGTCAGTTCCTCAACAGTTAATAGAGTGACTACATTATCTTCTATTGTTCATGGGAGAACTTGGGTGGTTACTGAAGCTTTGGTACGCCAAGCTTTGCATCTTGATGATGCTGATGGTATAACCACCCTTCCCATAAGTGAAATAGAACAAGGACTAAGGGCTTTGGGTTATCCTTTTCCTGATGAAGGAACTTTAAATAAATATCATAAATAGGAGTTTCCCTTAGCCTGGAAGTACCTAATACATGTCCTCCTATAATGTTTGAGTCCCAAGTGCACTGCACACAATGAGATCAATAGATCTATTGCAAGGGCTATTGTGTGTATTCCTACTGGGCAAAAATTTAATTATTCTAAAATGATTTTTGAGGGCATGTGTAAAAATAAAGGGAACAAAATGACTTTAGCTTATCCCAGACTTTTACAAATGGTTTTTGATGTTCAAGGATACTGCACAAGGGATCATAATGATTTTTATGAGATCCCTGTGCAAAAGAAAGCAATTTTTATGAAGATGAACTCTCCCCCACATCGTGATCTACCCTTAACCCAAGCTATGCTTGCTGTCATTGCAGCAGCTCAACCCCAACCAGACCCCAACCCCAAATTAACCCAATACCTGAACCATTACCTTCACCTCAACATATGCAAATTGACCAAGAACCCTTCGACGCTGACACGTTAAATGTTGGCGTTGATGTGCCTATTTCAAACGCTGACACACAACCTTCACAGACCCAAACACCCCTTAACCAACCCACATCCACCCAATCCACATCATCATCTCCACCAACACAATATAGGTTACAAAAACGCCAAAGGACTACTGGAGTGTTCTCCTCTAGTGGTCCTAGCCATGTAGCAGAGAGAACCACCACCACAAGTGTGGTTGGTGCTATGGATGAGGCTGGGACTATTGGTTCTGGCTTAGAAGCTGGCCAAGGCAGTCCCACCATCATTAAGTCCTCATCCATGCCCAATGAATCTGACTTGGGAGGTCAAATACCCATTTTAGAAGAGGGCAGATTGGAACCAATGACCCTAATGGAATTGACGGCAGCCTGCATGAGCTTGCAAAAGCAAAATGCAGACTTGGTACAAGTTGTCAACACACAAGGCCTTGAACTCAAGCAACTGAGGGAGAGGATTGTTATTTTGGAGACTGCTAGTGCAAGGAGAGGGATGGAGGAATCTTCCAAAGGGAAGGATGATCAAATAAATGTGAGTGATAAGGGCAGCCATAATGGTCAATCTTTGGATGTTGCTGAGGCCCTAACAAGTTTGAAGAAACAGACAGGTTTTGATACGTCTTTAGTCTCTCCTACAAACTTAAATTTATCATTTACAGCCATGTTAGAGGAAATTGCAAAAGGCGCTGAGGCAGGAACTTTGGGCGTTGACAAGGAGAAGTTGAACGCTGACATGAGTATTTTTGGCGCTGACACAGCAAAATTGGGCGTTGACAGACCTGCACATGAGGGTGATGTATCCCAGTCATCATCCATCATCAAAGAGGTTTCTTCACAGGTATCACCATCTACCTTACCAACAATTGATCCATTAGATAAGGGTAAGGGTATTATGGTAGAAGAGGTTGTTCCAAAGAATGCAGCTCAAATTGAGTTTGATAGAAGGTTGGCCGCATAAATTGTGGAACAAGAACAGAAAAAGGTGGGTGAATCACCTTTTGTTGTCACTTCAGAGGAGCAAGTGGGAAGTGATGAAGCCAGCTCAGACTCAAGTGTTATGATCATAGAACAGCCAGAAAGACTTAAGTATGGAGATGAGTTGGCCAAGGATAAATTGAGAGAGTTGAAATTGCAGGTTGACTTTGATATGCCAGAGGTGGTTCAAATGTATCATGCTTGGGAAGAAAGATGTATGGAGAATCCACACTTGACCAATTCAGATCAGATATGGGGTTTGGAGATTCTTCTCAGAGTACAAAAGGATTGCCAGGTCATTTTGAAACACAAGGCAAGCAATATTCTCTCAGAGTTGAAAAGGGATAGAAGGGAGTTATACTACATGTTGCTCAGATGTCATGGAGTAGGGTGGACTTATCAGAAATTGAAGGCATTGACATTTGATGAGTTGGAATATAGAGCTTATCCCATTTGGGTTAGAGTGCAGGAAGCAAACATTCTAAGACTTCTTTCTGATGAAAGGAAAGAAGAACTTGCAGAAGAAATGGAGCTCAAGAAAGCAATGTTTGTTCCCATACCAGTGAAAAGGGGAGTTTCTCTTGAGTTTCCCAAAGATATGGATCCATTACATCCAAGTGAAGCTGTCATAAGAAAGAGCCTCAAGCTCTCACCATTAGAAGCTTCAGATTTGGTACAAGTGTTACCACTTGATTCCAGAAACCCAATTGTGAGCTATGAAGAAGATGAATGTGGGTTTTGGAAGATTGGCAGGTATGGAAAAGAGGTTCACACTTTTACCACCCTTATATCTTTGTTTGCAAGTTTTGACAGAGAAGACTTGGTAAACCTATGGAGGTTATTAGAGGCCAAGTATGAGGCTGAAGCACCAACTTCAGCCAATGGAATAAAACTGTGGTCCACATTCAAGAGAATGTGTGGATCAAAAGATGAGGATCCTGCTATTTGGAAGGATCTTGAAGATGACCTCAGTGGTCTTCAATGGAGATTGTATTCAGCTGCTGGTGTTTATTATTTGAGTTCTACAAAGTTTGCTGAGTATCTACTTGTGGATGGTCAGTATTTCATATCCAAGGATATCTTGGAAAAGATGAAGAACACTCAGCTGGAAATTGATTATTCAAGTGATGTGGCAAAAGACTTGATCAGATTTATTTATTACCAATATGAGAAGGTTTGTAAGATTCCTCCTAGTTCTTAATGTTTATTCAGAAACTTGATCATTAGAGTGGATATCAAGTTTAAGGGAGGATTGTTGGGAATAAATTATAGCCAATCTACTTGAGCGCTGGCAAGAGTAAAACAAGTGTTGACAGGAGCAAAACAAACGCTGACAGCTCAAGCGTTGACAAGATAAAGTCAAGCGTTGATACATTGAAGACAAGCACTGATGGGAAGATATACTCTACGTGTTTATTGTATTCTAGATTACTTCTAGTAAAGATAGGAACAACAATGTATTTTCTATATTTATCTTTACCTAGAATAGCTGATACGTAGATTATTGTACAAGGCTTCTTATGTCTATAAAAGAAGACCTTTAGGTTAATGTTAAAATATAAGTTTTCATTCGTAAACTACTTTCATTGTAAGCAAGTTTGGTATCATTAATCAAAGTGAAAGTTTGTTTATATCATTGTGTTCTTGTTTAAGTGTTAATTCCGCATAACACTTAGATTGTCATAAACATATACAAAGGTTTCTCTAAGTGTATTACTTGATCTAATCTCGTATACATAAAGCTAAATCGATCTAAGTTTGGGATCAACAAATAGCAGGTTTCCATAAATAGTAAGTTTCTAAAAATAGAAAGCTTCCAAAAATAGTAAGTTTCTATAATTAGAAATAAGCTGGATTATAATTAATAATTAAAGTTTAATTAGTACAATACAAGTCTTGGTTATAGCTTATTAATTAAATAACTAGTTAATTAATTAAACTATATGTTATATGATTTTAATTAAAATACATGTTTTAATTAAATAACTAAGTAAAAATACCTTAGGTTATACATGAATTAATTTAATTAATTAATTAACCTAAATTTTAATATAACATGACTTATGAAAATAGTTTTCATGAAAAACCCGATCCCGAGCCCGTATTTCATATAAGCCGAATCAAATAAGCCAAAATCAAGTCCCACCGAGACCTTGGAGGGTCTCGGTTGACACTAAATAAATCAACCAACATGTACACATACCCCGACCTAATGTCGGGGTCCTTTGGTCTCGGTCCCGTTCAAACAAACCAAGCCGAGCCCCCTTTGGGGTCTCGGTGGTGCCTCGGTTATCCAAACCGAACAACAACCACACCCCGAACCTTGATCGGGGGTTTCTTGTTGCGTCCGAGCCTATACCAACCCAAGCCGAGAGTCTTGGGACTCTCGGTGGTGGTAAACAAAACAAGTCGAGCCCCATATGGGGTCTCGGGTGTCTCGGCCGAACCAAACCACACACAAACCAAACCTAAACCATGAATTTACTTAATCTTACACATGTTTTATTCTTGTTATTGATGATTCATTAAATTATAACACGAAATCCAAAGAATTTAAATAAAAATAAAAAGGTTTGCTTTATACCGAATGCGTGAAAAGAAAAAGAGAATGATCATGAACACAAAACCAATAACAAAAATCGTCCGGTTCTTCCTTGTTGAATATGGTGGCCGACGACAATGGTGAGACAAGGAGGCAGGGAAAACTTTTCTGAAAACCTAAAATAATGAAAAAGGATTTCTCCTGATGTTTTGTTAATAGTTTGATTTGGGCCAAAAGGCTCACTTAGCCTTCTCCATGTCCTTGCCGCGGCTATGAGGCCCACTAAGGATAACCCGAAGTTTTTCCGTGTTAAACAAATTATCGTGTATGTTCGTGATTTAGTATTCGTGATTTTGGTATTCGTGATCGTGTCACATTTATAATATTCATGATTGTTCGTTATTTATTGTCGTGACACGTGTATTAATATTATAAATGGAAAGTTTAAATTTTATCGTGTTTTCGTAAGTTACTGTTCACGTGTACTGTTCATATGTTTTTAATGCGGGTTTTACATAGTGAGGACATGTGTTGATTCATTTTTGGGTGGGATTTCAAAACGACGTCTTCATCGAAATAAAACGACATTTCAAAGTGTGTTACGACGTCGTATGCATCAACATTTAATATATATCTATTATACTATAATTTTAGGCCCTCTAATTGAATGCAGAGGGCCATTAATGAGGTTGAAGAGATCCTGATCCTGTGTATCACCCACCTCATAAATGTTGAAGAAGTTGAAGCGGAAGAATATGGTTACAACGATCTTGCATTTACAACCTAAAGAATACCAACAATCATGGTTTAAGATGAGTGTCCCTGCATATAACCATCTCAAATCTGCCACTTTTTGCACTTATTATTAAACACGCATACTGATTTCGTGAATGGGGGGTTTCATGTTTTTCATTTCAATTCTTTTTTTATTTTAATATGAGGTTATATTTGGGAAGCCCTTTGATCAATTACTCACCCATTCGAGAATCCACATTCATCTTTTGTAAGTTGATTTTACGACGCGAGTATTGATTAGAACAAGAGTGTGATTATGTTGGTTGAAGCCTGAAGTAATAGTTTTTCTACTGATTTAGTTTTAGTCTACCTTTGAAACTTGATGATCTTCATTTTTGGTTTCTAATTATTTCTATCTTCTCTTATTTGTAGTGGTGGACGAAAACATTATCAGTTGGCACATCTGCTAATGAATAACGCTGATTCAAGAACCAGAACTAGGTTTGTGTTTTATGCAGTTGCTTTTTTATTGAAGTTAAGATTTTAAAATATGCATATAATGTGTTTGACGAAATGTCTGAGTTAATAGTAGTAGAGTTATAACTTTATTTTTAAGTGCGAGTTTAAGCTCATGGTGAAATAAGACAAAAAGATATGGTGAAATAGGAAATCTAGATACCGTGGCTAGAACATGCATTTATCTCGACAAGAATTGATAAACAAATTGCTTTTTATAGAATTGATGATGAAGTTAGTGAGACGCTAATGGTGATTTTTTAAATGTACAGATTATGCTCACATATCGCCCAATTGGGGATGAAAAAATAAAAAAGGTGATTTTTTATGGTGATTTTTAATGGTGATTTTTCAATAACTTTGTATACAACATAAAAACCCGTTAAACATTCCATGTGGTTACTTTGTACAGATGTTTGAAATTGTTGTAGAGATGTGGCTGATGTCTAACAAAAAACGACAACTCATTATACCACAAGAACAAGCCAACTTCATTGCTGGGTAAACGCATATCCTAACAATATCTCCTACTAACTATACATTGTCATTACAACTAATGATCTTGTTTTTCTTATTTAAACTCTCATAATCACTTTCAAAACGCATACCCAAACATCCCTTATCGTTTATTGTGACGTTATGCAGCTTGAAGTTTACGACGAGGATGTAGCAAAAGATGCAAGACAATAGTGCGGCTTAAAAATGAAGAAATAGCGTGTTTTCAAGATCAGAAAACACAATACATGGGTCTTGCTTTTCATGAATTTTTCAAGGATCAAGCATGATGAAAGTGTCATTGTAAAGATCGTCATATCCTAACCTTTGGGTTAAAGCTTACAGATTCAAATATTTTGAAATAGTTGTTGGGCCAATGAAAGTTTTAACTATGGCCCAGTCTAGATTTGTTTAAATTAGACTAAGTGTTACTGATCGCTGAGAGGACCAGCGACAGAGACCAGACCAGCGGAAGGCAAAGACTCAGCTGGCACACCAGGAACATTCAAGTCAAAGACAACGTTAGAGAAGTCGAAGACAATCTGAAGTCATACTTACCAGCGATTATGAATAGCTGGGATGTAGAAGGAATGTGCTGGTGTTCAAGGATCTCTGAGTTGACAATACTCAGAGATCACTTAAGAACCCTAGAAGTCTGATACAAGCAAAGCTTGTCCAATCCTTTATAGTTTAAGCGGGGGAATCTACAAAGTGTTTTGAGCGGGACAAAACAAGAGATTCAAGATAAAACCTAGTACGACCTAGTGGGACAAAAGGTGAACAGTTGGCAGAACTGTTCACCTAAAGTTGTTTAAAGGTATGTCTCAATTTGGACATGCATTTAATACGTTGTACTCTTCCACTCAGAAGATGACACGTATCAACTACTCCCACTAAGGAAGCAACCTCGTACCACTATAAATAGGAGTGAGAAAGAAGAGTAAATTCAACCCTTGTGCTTGGATAAATTATCTAAGTTCTTTCTCCCTTTGGAACCTCTGAGCCCTCAGCTGTCAACTAGCGACTCATAGGTTCTCTTATAAAATTGAGTCTCGAATCAAGTTTACTTGTTCTAGGGTTCAATTCTTATTGTCATTCAACGGGTGTATTCATAGCACTTTGTAATACTTTGTTTATAATAGTTAATAAAGCATTACGCATTTGAAAAGTATTTCACTGTGTATTTGTGTTTATACGAGTTATAGTTTCAAAAATTGTTATAATTAGGGACTTTCAATTGGTATCAGAGCCGTTTGATTTATAAAACTTTTTATAAACCGTTCTTGTTTTTAAAATCAAGATCCTAATACATGACTCAAACTATGCCTCCTATACCACCACCATTTGGTCAAACCAGTCAAGGTAACACTTCGACCAACGCACCGGACACCACATCTACTACCATGCCTACACCGGTTGTAAGCACTGATAATAATGATGATGACCTTCCCCAACTTCTTGATGTTCGTGGGGGTCACATGTGTCCAATGTTCCAGCGTTTGATGAAGAAGATTTTTCAAGTTGGAAGAGTGAATTTCTTATATATTAGATGGCTTAGAACCCTTCTTGATAGAAATCTTAGAAAATGGTCCCTATGTACCACTGGTCGTTTCCTCTACCCCTGAGAGACCCATTAAGAAGCCTGTTAAGCAATGGTCTCCAGCGGATAGACGTCTGGCTAACCAGGACAAGAGACTCAAAAGTATCACAGTCTCTTGCCTACCCAAGAACATTATGAAGTCCATTATCAAATGCAACTCTGCTAAGGAGATGTGGACCGAGTTAGTTCTAGGGTATGAAGGTCCAGAGGAAACAAAAGAAACCAAAATCCAAGCCCTTAGACTTAAGTTTAATGCTTTTAAAGCTTTGGAAACAGAAACTGTTGCTCAAACTTATACTAGGCTTAAGATTTTGCTGAATGATTTGGGAAACAATGGAGTTATTCTACCTAAGGCTGAGGTTAATGCTACATTTGTCAATAGTTTACCTAGAAAATGGCTTAGCCTAAACCAGACCTTAAGAGCAAATAACGCTATCAAGAATGATACTTTGGCCCAACTGTTTGGTAGATATAACTATGAAGAAGGGCTAATTGACTCCATTTACAAATCTGAGACTGATAGGTTTACCACCAATATCAATGGTTCAAAAGCTCTTGTTGCTAACCATTCTTTTCAGGACAACGACTCTGACATAGAAGAGGATACCAGAAGCAGTCAAGAATCTTTTGATGAATTGCATGCTGAGTTCCATGACAGAGCTCTTCTAGCTGACCAAAAGAGGTACTACAAGAGATCAGGTAGAGTTGGAGTTGCCAAGGTGATAAATCCAAGGTGTCATGCTACACTTGTGGAAAGACTGGTCACTTTCAGAAAGATTGTTGGTCAAGCAAAACCTCCTCTCCAAGCTTTCCATCATCCAGCAACAACCACATCAGCAAGAAGAAGTTCTCTACCTCACCTTTCAAGCAAACTTCTCACTCTGACTCAGAGGGAAAGAAGGACTACAAAGTCAAGTACAAAGCCTTGAAAGCCGAGCTGATGAAACTCAACCAAAAGGCTGAAGATGCAGCTAAGAAAAAGGACAACAAGAAAACTGAAAAAGGTCTGATTGCTGCTTCATTTGACTGAGATTATGAACCTCTTACATCTGAGGAGGAAGGAACCACTACTGTCAGGGCTTTTATGGCAGTCGCTGATGAAGAACCTACTGTGGGAAAGAGTGAAGCAAGATCAGGTCAATGAGTGGACATCATAATGAAAAAGGTACAAAGATTGATTTCTATGCCTGAAGGTCCTGATAGAGACCATGTCAGTGACTATACCTTAGTTGACCTCCACTTTGTGGAAGAGCAATGAAAAAACCTGTTAAACAAGTTCCATAGTCTTAAAACAAAGTTAAATCTTTGTCAATCTGAGTTAACAAATCTCAAACCTTTTGTGAATCTTGCAAATCAACTTCAAAATGAAGTAAGAAAACTGTCCATTGAAAATGAGTCTTTAACTGATGAAAACACTGAACTCAGAAGAACCATAGAAAAATGGAATTTGGCTCAATCCACAGTGGAAGAAATAGTTGTTGAAGCCATTCCAGGTGATGTGGTTCAGGCTATTGGGGGAAGGGTAGGTTCAAAAATCACATACCTGTACCCAATGTTAAATTTGTCCCTTCAGATGTTTCTTCTCCATCTTCCACCTCTGTGGATGAGAAAAACTCTGACAAGAAATCAGAGGCACCAGCTCTACCAAGACTCGCTGGTGCTAACCCATCTGATTCCTTGCTTGGCCCAAAACCTCCCACCAAAACCCCTGGGAATTCAATTCTCAAAGTCGCTGATAAAGCGCACAAAAAGGTTTTTGTGGCCAGACTCCACCAAACCCACTCCTCCCCCTGAAGAGCTTTCACCCACCAAGCAACTTCTCCTCACCTTGATGGAAGAAGTAAAGGGGTTGAAAGAACATATCAACCCCAGAGTCAACAATCCATTTGTTAACTCTCTTGGTGAAGTATCAAGTATCTCTAAGGGGGAGAGATTTATTCAGACCTTGCAAACATTGTGGTTTCAAAAATCATTCCTCTGAGGACAGCACTAAGAAACCAAAATGTATCACATGTGAGTCTACTGAGCACACCTCCAAAGAGCATGAGGAGACCATTGTTGTTCAAAGAACAAGAACTCAATTAAGGTCTAAAACTCCTCACAGGCCCTCTAGGAGACCTGAACCCAAACCCAGAGACAATTCTCAGGGTTACAGACCAAATCCCCCATGCAAGTACTGTGGTTTCTTTGACCATCACTCTGATGAGTGTGAGCATTATCCCGGATGTGACATCTGTAGAAGTATACGTCATGAACCCAGAGACTGCAACCAAAGAGGGTGAGAAAGGAACCAGAGAAGACCCAATGTCGCTGGTCAGCGACAGCATGGACCCACTAGAAAGTGGGTTCATCATCGGAACTAATCTGGATTTGTTATATCTATGCAGGAATACTTGAAGAAATCTGTTTGGTATCTGGATAGTGGGTGCTCCAGACACATGACAGGGGTTAAACAATATCTGCATAGATATAAGAAGGAGTCTGGTCTGAAAGTAGTCTTTGGAGATGACTCCTCAGGGGCTACTGAGGGTTATGGCTCAGTGGATTGCAATGGTATAACCTTCACAAGGGTCGCTTATGTCAATGGACTAAAGCACAACTTAATCAGCATTAGTCAACTCTGCGAGGCTGGTTTCAAAGTTCTGTTCACCAAGACCCAAGGAACAATCTTCAATCAAAATGATGATGTTGTTCTAATTGCACCCAGAAGAAGGGATGTGTATGTCATTGATAAAAATTTGCTCTGGCATAAAAGACTCTCCCACCTTAACTTCAAGAACATCAACAAACTGGCCAAGAATGATTTAGTGGCTGGGCTTCCCTCTCTGACCTTCACCAAAGACAGACCCTGCTCAGCCTGCGAGAAAGGGAAGCACCATAGAGCCTCATATAAAACAAAGCAATCATTCTCCATAAATAAGTGCCTCCATCTTCTTCACATGGACTTATTTGGGCCAGTAAAACCACAATCCCTAAATCACAACAAGTATACACTAGTTATTGTAGATGAATTCTCAAGATTCACATGGGTATTCTTTCTCAAAAGAAAGAGTGATGCAGCTGAAAGAATAATGTCTTTCATCAGAGAAATAGAGAACTTCAATGACTGTAGAGTTAAGGCTATTAGAAGTAATAATGACACTGAATTCAAGAACCATGCTATGGAAGCCTTTTGTGATGAAAAGGGAATCTCACAGAACTTTCAAACCCAGGTACCCCTGAACAAAATGGTGTCGCTGAAAGAAGAAACAGAACTCTCATAGAGGCTGAAGAACCATGCTCGGCGAATCAAGACTCCCAAAACAATTTTGGGGTGAAGCTGTGAACACAGCTTGTTACACACAAAATAGATCTATTATTGTGAAGAGACACGACAAGACCGCTTATGAAGTGTATAAGAAGAGATCCCCTGATGTAAGCTACTTCCATGTCTTTGGTTGCCCTGTTTTCATTCACAACTACAGAGATCATCTGGGAAAATTTGATGAAAAGTCAGATGATGGATTCTTTGTTGGTTACTCTCCCACCTCCAGAGCCTATAGAGTATTAAATATTCGTACGCAAGAACTTGAAGAATCTATTCATGTTACCTTTAATGAATCAGATGTTGTCATTACTCACACCAACCCAGAAGAATGTGACATTGATTTCAATGAAGTCAAATCATATCCAAAGGGCGATTTCTCAAATCCCAAGGAATCACCTCAGGCATGTCACAAGGACTTTCCATATGTTCATGCATTTGATCCTCACTCAATCTCTGACATCACTCCAGAGGTTGCAATTACTGAATCTATCACTCCACCCACAGAAGTGAATGCTGATCTTACTGAATCAATCTCTCACTCGGATGAAGAGATTAAGGATGAAGAAATAATATGTGAAGATCCTCCAGCATTCATTGAACCTGCTATGACTCCTGAACCCACATAGACTCCTGCTCCTCAATCCAAATGGAGTAGGAACCAAGATATTCTTCTGGTGTGTTAATGCAATAATGTCTAAAAATGTTACTTGCATTTTCGGTCTCGCTTAGTTTTGATTACGACAATATGTAAAAACAAGCATTTACGAAAACAACGAAAAACGAATTCTTGAGTTCAAGTATTTTCATTTTACCCATTTTCACTTAAGGTATGGATAAACAAGTATTAACCTTAATCAAGTGATCAAGTGATTTAATCTTTTCTTAAAACTCACTTTTTATTAAGTGTGACAAGTTTTTATTAAACTTTCTTTTTAAGAAAATGTTTTATTAAATTATTTATTTGAAAATTTGAAAATGGCATATTCTTATTTGGTTAGGAATATTCTATCAGGATATTTTTTAAACCATATATGACCTCCACCACTAAAGGATAAAAAGGGAGCGGAGTCTAGTCCAGCGGTACCTTAGCTCCTAGGCGGTTCCTTATCGATAAGGTACCGCGGGCTAAGATAAGGTACCGCGGGCAGATATAGCCGTTGGCCCTTTGTCCTATAAATAGTGGACCATTCTCAGCTTTTCAATTCACCTCTTTTGCACATCTATTTCCAGATTCAAACACTCTTCTTTAATCACTCAAATCTTTGATCATTTGTTTGATTACTACTTGTTTAAGAAGTGAACCTTGTTCTTCCATCCCTTCCTCTCAAAGTGCAAAGAGAAGAACACTATCCTTGTGAAGTGTTGAGTCCACCACCAAAGATACATTGAAGATCTAATTTTATACACTTGTAGTTGTGTCATAGTTGCGAAGATCCAAGTAGTTGTGTCTATTTGGAAGTTGTGTATGTACTAAGTATAGTTGTGTATATTGGTCCTAGCTACGATTAGGGCTCGACCTTTAGCTTAGAGTCGGAAATTGGTTAAGCGACGTGTACGGTTTTCTCCACCATAAGGAGCTTGTTGTGTAGTGAACTCTCGAGTAAGGAGTACTCGAGGAGTGGAGTAGGAACAAGGAGTGAGCTTTGTTGCCGAACCACTATAAATCCTTGGTGTTCGGTTTGATCTTTCTTTACCCTTAACTCTTTACATTCTTTATTCTTTGTGCATATATTTTTTGTTAGTATTAGGTTAGTTACACTATCATTGTTCATATTGTACATAAGAAGATTTCACATATTTCCTCAAGCCTAAGTTTTTGAAAAAAGTTCTTTGAAAACCACATTTTAACAAGTAAATTATAAGAAACTATTCAACCCCCCCCCCCCTTCTAGTTTCTACAATTGGTATCAGAGCGGGTTGCTCAAGAATTTTTAAAGTATATTGTATTTTAAAACTTGAATCGATCTATGGGTTCCAACAAATACCTAGAAGGGCAATCTATGCAAAGACCACCACTTTTTGAAACCGTTAGTTTTGTCTATTGGAAAAATAGATTTGAAACTTATGTGAAATCAAAAGATTTAGATCTTTGGCATGTTATTACCAATGGTGATTTTTTACCTTATCAATTTAATGAAGTTTCTAAAACAAAAGATTTGGTCACTTTTGACAAAGCTAATGACGATACTAAAAAGAAACTTTCAAAAAATAATGAGGCTAAAATGGTGATTTATAATGCTTTACCTAAGAAAGGGTATGAAAGGATTTTTATGTGTGAAACCGCTAAAGATATTTGGAACACTCTTTTAGTAACCCACCAAGGTAATAGCCAAGTCAAAGAAAGCAAAATCGATCTTCTTGTCCAACAATATGAACAATTTGTCATCTTAGAAGATGAAACTATTGATAGTGCATTTGCTAGGTTTAACACCATTATTACTAGTCTAAAAGCACTTGATGAAGGTTTTTCTAGCAAGAACAATGTTAGGAAGTTTCTAAGGGCTTTACATCCAAAGTGGAGAGCAAAAGTCACGGCGATTGAAGAATCGAAAGATCTCTCAACTTTATCACTCGATGAACTCATAGGCAACTTGAAGGTTCATGAGATGATAATTTTGAAGGACTCGGAATTAGTGAAAACCAAGAGTGAAAGGAATTCTCTTGCACTTAAAGCCAAGAAGGCACAAAGTGACCATGATAGTTCCTCGGAAAGCGATGACGAGGAGTATGCATTGGCGGTGAGAGATTTCAAGAAGTTCTTCAAGAGACGAGGTCAACACGTTAGGCAACCCAACAATGACAAGAAACCATTCTCAAAGAATCGGTTTGCCAAGAATGAAAAAGGTGATAGGAATTGCTTTAGATGTGGTGATCCAAATCACTTCATTGGTGATTGTCCAAAGCCCGCTCGTGATAAGAACCACACGGCGTTCGTTAGTGGCGCTTGGAGCGATAGCGGTGAAGATGATGATGACAACCCCAAAGAGGAGAAATGTCTTATGGCTCACACTTCTAAAGAGGTACATTCCGAAACCGAATATTATAGTAATGATAGCTCCACTTTTGATGATATTGAATTCGAAGGCAAATATGATAGTTTACACAAACTTAGTCTTAAATTCATAGAAAAGAATAAAATCTTAAAATCAACCAAAACTAAGCTTGAAAATGAGATCAATGAACTTAGGGAGAAATTGGAAATACTTGAGAAAAATAAAGAAGTGGATTTAGGTTGCTTAAGTTGTGAGAAACTTAGATTAGAGAATGAAGATCTCAATAGCACCTCCATTAAATTGGAAAAGTTCATGAAAGGTACTAGTGCTCTTGATGATATGTTAAACAAACAAGTTCATTCTAAGGAAAGACTTGGTCTAGGTTTTAACTCAAATGAAGCCTCAACAAGTGAACCTAAACAAGTCAGATTTTCATAAAAATCACCCATTGTACGCGGTCCCAGATTGTATGGGGCGGTTCCTTATCACTATGGAACCGCCGCCATAGATAAGGTACCGCGGCCAGAAGATGAATTTTGTGAAAATCATGAATTTTCTAAAAAGTCTAAATCAGGTGAAAAACCAAAGCATCTTATTGTTAATAAGGTAAAATTACCCATACTTGACGATAATGCTATTGATAAGTTCTACAAGCCATTGAGTAAACCTATCATGGGAAATAGAAGTTTATCTAGACCATCTTCTACTCCACCTAGAGTACGGAATGAGTCTAAGCCTAGAAGTAGAACGACAACGCCTAGAAGAGATAATCAAAAAAATTCACGATCTAGAAGTAAAACCCCAACACCTAGAAGAAATGATCATAACTCTAAACCTAGATCAAAACACCTAGGAGAAATAATGAACAACAAAATGGTTACATGAATTACTACCCTCCTCCATTTTGTTCTCCATGGGGATCCCCTCTTTCATTCATGCATCCCAACCAAATGCAAGGGATGTTTGGAACTAACAATTTTGGACCCATGAGATATTGG
Source organism: Glebionis coronaria (assembly GCA_025667525.1). NCBI lineage: Eukaryota > Viridiplantae > Streptophyta > Magnoliopsida > Asterales > Asteraceae > Glebionis > Glebionis coronaria. The sequence goes on from CM046874.1 coordinate 181,775,792, forward strand.
GGACAAAATGTTTGATCTTGTTGTTGTTACCTAGATATGCTTGGGAATTGATTTGGAGCCCGACGAGTGGATTAAGGATAGTGGATGTTCTAAACACATGACGGGTAATCGAAGTTTTTTCTCGCACTACAAAGCATATGATGGAGGTAACGTCACATTTGCAAGTAGTCTACGTGGTAATATCATTGGAAAAGGTACAATCTCTCTTGACTCTATGACCATTGAAAATGTTGAGCACGTAGATAACTTAGGGTTTAACCTTTTAAGTATAGGTCAAATTTGTAACAATAAGTGTAAGGTCATCTTTTCAGAACATGACAGTGAAATCGTAAAAGATGGAAAAGTCATTGGAAAAGGTGTTAGAAAGCATGGGATTTATGTCATGAAGGTTAATAAGAAGTCAAAACACAACATATGTCTTGCGACTATAGATGATAGTTCTACTCTTAATATGCGCTTAATTCAATCTTTAGTCTCTAAGGAGTTGGTAAGACACCTCCCCAAGATGAAGTTTGATAGTCACTTTTGTGATGCTTGCAAAGTTGGAAAGCAAGTCCACTCAAGTCACAAAGCCAAGAATTTGGTTTCGACCTCTCGGTGCTTAGAGCTTCTACATATGGATCTTTTTGGACCTTCTGCCATACGGAGTTATGGAGGTAACCTTTATACCCTAGTTATAGTTGATGACTATTCTAGATTCACTTGGGCTAGATTTTTGGCATCTAAGAATGAAGCTTTCGATCATTTCGAAATCTTTAGTCGAAGAATTCAAAATCAACTAGGATGTCCAATTATCTCTATTAGGACGGATCATGGTAGGGAATTTGATAATGAAGTGCAATTTGGTGCCTTTTGTGAAGCTCATGGTATTACCCATAACTTCTCGGCTCCTTGCACTCCACAATCAAATGGGGTAGTTGAAAGGAAGAATAGGACTCTCCAAGAGATGAGTAGGACGATGCTAAACGAGCAATCTTTGCCTCAAAAGTTTTGGTGCAATGTCGTGGACACATCGACTTATATTCTCAACCGAATTCTTATTCGACCTTTCCTAGGAAAGACCCCCTATGAGATTCTTAAAGGTAAGAAACCCTCATTGGAATACTTTAGGGTGTTTGTAAGCAAGTGCTTTATCCTCAACACCAAAGACTACCTTACCAAGTTTGACCCAAAGTCTTACGAAGGTATCCTTTTAGGTTATTCTCAAACTAGCAAAGCCTACATAGTCCTAAATAGAACCTTGGGGGTTATTGAAGAATCACTCAACGTAACCTTTGATGAAACCCCTCCTTCACCCAAGACTGATGATGACTTGGATGAATTAGAAGTAGTTAAAGCCAAAGAGGTTAGAAAAATAGGAGTTGAAGACCTTAGTGTTGAAAAGGAAGTAAACATTAAGGAATCTAGGGATCATACTCTCAATAATGTCACTGGTGACTTAAATCAAAGGACTCTAAGATCTCAAGTCTAAAACCAAAGCAACTTCTTTTGTTTTGTTTCCTTGATTGAACCAAAGAATGTTAAAGAAGCTTTGACGGATGAGAGTTGGGTCATTACGATGCAAGAAGAATTGAATCAATTCATTGCCAATGATGTTTGGGAACTTTCTCCTCCACCTAGAAGTTCTACCATTATAGGAACCAAATGGGTATTTAGGAATAAGTTAGATGAGAATGGTGTTGTGTCTCGTAACAAAGCTAGACTTGTAGCACAAGGCTATAATCAACAAGAAGGGATTGATTATGACGAGACATATGCACCGGTAGCTAGATTAGAATCCATTAGAATCCTTTTAGCCTACGCTTGTGCCTTAGACTTTAAGCTTCAACAAATGGATGTAAAGAGTGCATTTCTTAACGGTTTGATCAATGAGGAGGTATATGTGGCTCAACCTCCCGGCTTCATTGATTTTGAGAAACCGGATCATGTTTACAAGCTTAAGAAGGCACTTTATGGTCTCAAACAAGCACCCAAAGCTTGGTATGATAGACTTAAAGCGTTTCTTGTTAAACATGAGTATACCATGGGAATGGTAGACAATACACTCTTTACAAAGAAGAAAGGTCCTCACCTTATAATCGTACAAATATATGTTGATGACATTATATTTGGCTCAACTTGTCAATAATTGTGTGACGAATTTGTCAAAATCATGCATGATGAGTTTGAAATGAGTATGATGGGAGAACTTAACTTATTTTTAGGACTCCAAATTAAACAAATGGACGATGGTATTTTCTTTAGTCAATCTAAGTACGCTAAAGAAATGCTAAAGAAATTTGGATTAGAAGAATCTAGACCAATGAAGACCCCTATGGCCTCGGATACTAAACTCACTGTAGATGATGATTGTGAGTCGGTAGACAACACCAAATATAGAGGTATGATTGGTAGTTTGTTGTACCTAACGGCAAGTCGACCGGATATCATGTTTAGTGTTTGCCTTTGTGCTCGCTTCCAAGAGGCTCCCAAAACCTCTCACCTTGAAGCGGTTAAGCGTATCTTCCGATACATTAAAGGCACTATACATTTAGGATTATGGTATCCTAAAGGGACCGGCGTAGAAACCATTGTCTACGCGCACTCGGATCATGCGGGAGACTATGTGTACCGGAAAAGCACTAGTGGAGTTTGTACCTTCATGCGTTGTTGTTTAACTTCTTGGTTCTCCAAGAAACAAACCGCTCTTGCAATATCCACCACGGAAGCCGAGTATGTGAGTGCCGGAAAAGCATGCCAACAAGCTCTATGGATGAAGCAAGCGCTTGTTGATTACGGGATTTCTCTTGATGATGTTCCCATCATGTGCAATAATAAAGGCGCTATAGACATTAGCAAGAATCCCGTGCAACATTCACGAACCAAACACATAGAAATTCGACACCATTTCCTTAGGGATAATGTTCAAAAGGGGAACATTTCAATTGAGAAGGTACCCTCCGAGGACAACTTAGCCGACATCTTCACTAAGCCACTTAAGAGGGAACCTTTAAATTACTTGCGTCTAGGTCTAGGATTAATGGAACATCTTCCTTAATTTCCTTTCTTTTTGTGTGTTTTCTTTTACCACTTTGAGTCACTAAGTCTTCCAAACTCTTTTTGAAAAACCCTCTCTTCTCCTTTTTAAAACTCTCAAAGTCTCTTTCGAAAATGGTTGAGAAATTCGTTTGACATTGTTAATTCAATCTAAAAACGATTTTTCATAGATTCTCGCTATTAATCTAGAGCTTACATAATTCATATGTATGATTCTCTCAAACATAGCAAGAACAAGATAGAATCATGGAGGATCATTGTGTCATGACTTAAGGTCTTGTCTTACACACCTCCTACATCGATTTTTTTAATCCATGTATTTTGGTCAAATCTCTATTTGGTAAGTTTGCATATGTTTTCTTTGTCTATCTTTGCTTTTAAGCATATCCCTATGATAAGTTAGACTAGAAAAATAAGATTTGCTGAAAAATCTTCCCCCAAACACCAAACACTGCCTCTGCAGGCGGTTCCATATGTGAACCACGGTGCCTTATTGATAAGGTACCGCCAGCCCTGCTAAGGAATCGCCTACAGTGCCTTCCTTTTTTGGGTTTTTGTCTGAAACTCCAGATTTGCTCCAACATTTTTTTGAGAATCTTTGTTTCAAACCCTTTGACCATCCCAAAAATACCCTAAGCATTCCCTATTTAAACCATAAGCATTTTGCATTACTTCACATCCCAAAATGTCTTATTCTCCCAATGAAAGCCTTGAATCTCCTCCATTTTCTCCAATTGCTTTCAATCCCAACTCACCCAAAAACCATTACAATCCAAACCCACCCAAGAACACTCTTAATCACCTCTCTCCTACCAAGAATGTTGATTGTGGAATATCTATTCTTCCACCACCACCCTTTAGTGTTCTTCCTCCTTCTCATGATAATGTCATTCACCATGGAACATATTGTCATTGTTGTCAATATCAACATCTTGCTATGGCACACATCTATGAGGAGTTGAGCTACATCAAGAGTCTCTTAATCAAGCCTCCTTTTCACTTTGATTATGAGATCTCCAACAAGCCACCACCACCACCCTCCGCCATTACCTTGTCTTTCATATAAGCATTGGTTGCTTATCCACAAGACACCAAATTCAAGCAAATCTTAGAATTCTAGAATAACTAGGATTAGATTTATGCATTTGGCTTGTTTCTTTTTCCATACTTCTTTGTATGATGTTCTTTTAGTAACCTATCTTGGATCTTTGTCTTTGTGTTTTCTTCTATTTTATTTTTTGTGACCTATTGCTATATATTGTTGGTTGTTTCTTTTGTTCAACTAACCCTTCTATGTAGCTTGTCACCATATCTCGATTCCTCAGTGCCCCAAGCTAGGGGGAGTAAGCACCAAGGGGGAGTCTTTGCTAAGTCCGTTTCTTCAACACCGACTTGTGCAATCTTTTTGCTTCGACAAAGGGGGAGAAATGAATAAACTCGTCTTCGAAAATCTTGTTTTTTTTGTGATTGAGTTTATGTATTGTCGGAATCAAAAAGGGGGAGATTGTTAATGCAATAATGCCTAAAAACGTTACTTGCATTTTTCGGTCTCGCTTAGTTTTGATTACAACAATATGTAAAAACAAGCATTTACGAAAACAACAAAAAACAAATTCTTGAGTTCAAGTATTTTTCATTTTACCCATTTTCACTTAAGGTATGGATAAACAAGTACTAACCTTAATCAAGTGATCAAGTGATTTAATCTTTTCTTAAAACTCACTTTTTATTAAGTGTGGCAAGTTTTTATTAAACTTTCTTTTTAAGAAAATTTTTTATTAAATTAATTATTTGAAAATTTGAAAATGGCATTTTCTTATTTGGTTAGGAATATTTTATCAGGATATTTTTTAAACCAGATATGACCTCCACCACTAAAGGACAAAAAGGGAGCGGAGTCTAGTCCAGCGGTACCTTAGCTCCTAGGCGGTTCCTTATCGATAAGGTACCGTGGGCTAAGATAAGGTACCGCGGGCAGATATAGCCGTTGGCCCTTTGTCCTATAAATAGTGGACCATTCTCAGCTTTTCAATTCACCTCTTTTGCACATCTATTTCCAGATTCAAACACTCTTCTTTAGTCACTCAAATCTTTGATCATTTGTTTGATTACTACTTGTTTAAGAAGTGAATCTTGTTCTTCCATCCCTTCCTCTCCAAGTGCAAAGAGAAGAACACTATCCTTGTGAAGTGTTGAGTCCACCACCAAAGATCCATTGAAGATCTAATTTTATACACTTGTAGTTGTGTCATAGTTGTGAAGATCCAAGTAGTTGTGTCTATTTGGAAGTTGTGTATGTACTAAGTATAGTTGTGTAGATTGGTCCTAGCTACGATTAGGGCTCGACCTTTAGCTTAGAGTCAGAAACTGGTTAAGCGACGTGTACGGTTTTCTCCACCATAAGGAGCTTGTTGTGTAGTGAACTCTCGAGTAAGGAGTACTCGAGGAGTGGAGTAGGAACGAGGAGTGAGCTTCATTGTCGAACCACTATAAATCCTTGGTGTTCGGTTTGATCTTTCTTTACCCTTAACTCTTTACATTCTTTATTCTTTGTGCATATATTTTTTGTTAGTATTAGGTTAGTTACACTATCATTGTTCATATTGTGCATAAGAAGATTTCACATATTTCCTCAAGCCTAAGTTTTTGAAAAAAGATTTTTTGAAAACCACAATTTAACAAGTAAATTATAAGAAACTATTTAACCCCTCCTTCTAGCTTCTACATGGTGAATATTCTTGGTGATCCCTCTGAGGGAGTCACCACTAGAGGTAAGTTGAGATCTCTGGAAACCGCCTCAGCGAATGAATGCCTTTTCGCTGATTTCCTCTCTGAAGATGAACCTAAGAATGTGGCTGCTTCGCTTCTAGAGGAAGGATGGGTTGTTGCCATGCAAGATAAATTGAATCAGATCAAGAGGAACAAGGTGTGGACTCTGGTAAAAGCTCCAGCTGGAAAACAAGTAGCTAGAACTAAGTGGGTCTATAGAAACAAGAGGGATGAAGCTGGCATGATTGTTAAAAACAAGGCTAGGCTTGTGGTGCTGGGGTACAATCAATCTGAGTGACTATGATGAAACGTTTGCACCAGTAGCCAGATTGGAAGCTATCGGAATCTTCCTAGCCTTTACAGCTTATATAGGCTTCACTGTATACCAGATGGATGTAAAGAGTGCTTTTCTAAATGGTAAGCTTGCAGAGGAAGTATATGTTTATCAACCCCCTGGGTTCGAAAGCAGTGAGTATCCTGATCACGTTTGCAGACTTCACAAAGCACTCTATGGGCTGAAACAAGCGCCTAGAGCCTGGTATGAAACTCTATCAAAATTCTTACTTGAAAATAATTTTTTTAGAGGTACCATTGATCAAACCCTGTTCACTTATAGGTCCAAGGGTGATGTCATTTTAGTACAGATTTATGTGGATGATATAATTTTTAGTTCAACCAATATTACCTTGAGCAAACAGTTTGCTAAACTTATGACCAAAAAGTATGAAATAAGCATGATGGGGGAATTAACTTTTTTCTTAGGTTTTCAAATCAAACAAAATTCAAAAGGAATTTCTATTTGTCAAGAAAAATATGTTAAGGATTTGCTCAAGAAGTATGATCTATCTGATTGTGTATCAGTGAAATGCCCCATGCTTCCTCCCAACAACTTGGGAGCTGATGAATCAGGGGTCTCTGTTAATAAGACCTTATATAGAGGCATGATTGGGTCACTGATGTACCTCACAGCAAGCAGACCAGACATATAATTTGCCACATGTCTCTGTGTTAGGTACCAAGATAACCCCAAGGAATCCCACCTTGTAGCTGTCAAAAGAATTTTCAGGTACTTAAAAGGATCTCCCACACTGGGTCTCTAGTATCCAAATGGATCAGGCTTCGACCTCAAAGCCTACTCTGACTCAGATTACGCTGGGTGCTGCCTTGATAGAAAGAGCACATCTGGGAGTTGTCAAATCCTTGGAGGAAAGTTGGTATGCTGGAGTGCAAAGAAATAAAACTCAGTGGCCATGTCATCACCTGAAGCTGAATATGTAGCTGCCGCTGGTTGCTGTGCTCAAGTTCTCTGGATGAAAAGTCAGCTGGCTGATTATGGGATCAATTATGAAAAGGTTCCCATATTCTGTGACAACACAAGTGCTATAGCCATCTCCAATAATCCGGTACTTCATTCCAAAACTAAGCATATTGACATCATGTATCACTTTATCAGAGACCATATTTTAAACGGTGATATTGAGCTTCATTTTATACCCACTGAATACCAGTTCGCTGATATTTTCACCAAGCCTCTAGTTGAGCCAAGTTTTACTAGGTTGTTGCTGACCTGGGTATGCTCAATATTGGAAAAACAAATCTGATAAGTGATCTCTGTCTCTGGGCATTTACGGGAATTGAATGTAACGAGGTAGTTACATTTCAATGGGAGTTAATATATTCGCATATTTAATTCAAATGATTGTCCTTCAATGTCAACAACTTTCCCACTTTCCAAGGGGACAGAAAAATCACATGAAGGGTCAAGGGGTCCCACTTTTCCTAAAAGGTAAACATTTGCATTTAATACTTTAATTGTAAAACGGCAAAACCTTTTTTCAAAACCCTTGACTCATTTTCCTATATCACATTACTCATTATTTTCACACACACATTCTATTCATCTTCTTCAAATCCTCTATTTCTTAACTTCAAACAACAATGGCGTCTTCATCAAAAAACACCTCGTTCACCGTCTTGGCCGCCTCAAACGTAGACTTTGGGATAAACGATGGGAAGATCGCGCTTAACAACTGTGTAGCTCTCCTGGAACACAACAATCCTCTCTACCATCCTTTGTTAACCTTCCTCAAGAACTCCACCATTAACGAAGCCATAACTAGGGAACCCTCCACATATTACCATCAATACCTGAGGGAGTTCTGGTACAATGATGAAGTTGATCAAACATCCTCACACATCACCTTCAACCTTTATACACATCCTCACCCTCTCACCTTTGATTTCACTACCTTTGCCAAAGTCATTGGACTTCCTGTCAATGAAGGCATGTCCGCTGTGCCAGCCAGTGCTACAGTGTAGATGGCTCTGGTTACCCTTCGTCCTCATGATGACGATGACATACCCTTCACCTCTCAAGGCTTCCAGAACAAATCCCTGATCAAGGTGAATTACTTCTCACCCATATGGAGGACGCTGATGCTTTACATAGTAAAATGTCTGGGAGGAAACTAGGGGTCGTATGATCAGCTAAATGGTGCTCAGCAAGCAATTGCTTACAGCTTGATTTAGGGGCAGGATATAGGGATCGCCCACATACTTTACACCGACCTCACTGTAAATCTTGAAAACAAAGGGAAGAAGAATCGACTGGCCACCATCTGCTACACAAGATATCTCTCTCTTATCATAGAGGATATGCTTGGTGAAACCTACACCTTTGATGAACTTCACTCTTTCTCTCCTTATCACATCACCAACCTCACTGAAGACTCCTTTAGAGGATGAAGTGCCTCTTAGTAGGCATATGTTGAAAGTTGATGGGTTACTCGCTGATGATGAAGAGCCCTTGATCCCTCACAATGAGGTGAATGCTGAAAGACAAACTGACAAGTCTTTGTCCAAGACCTCTGTGCAGTCTACTTCTCAGCCCAAGGCGCTCAAGGAAAAGAAGAAGAAGAGGAAAGACATCCCCCTTTCCTCTAAACCCCTTCTGTTAATCCATCAAAGAAGAATAAGACCAAGAAGAACCCATCCCCTCTGGTGGATGTGGTTAAAGAGCCTACAGCTGACAAACAACCAGAGTCTAGCGTGTCCCTGTCAGCAGAGAAGACTAAGAACTCTCTCCACGCTGATATCTCTCGTGTATTAGTTCGCCTCTTTTTTTTCTTCCTCTTGGAGGTTTACATGCAATCACTCTCAAATTTCTGTAGGAGAGGGTGATGAAGTTTTAGGGTATGCCTCAACCCATAGAGTGTCTGTGTCAGCACCTAGATCTCTTAGGATTATTTGTACACTCTGTCTTGGCACTAGGATATGATTCATTTATGCTCATAACGCACCCCGATGATTCTTCACCCTCTGGACTGTGCTCTTGCCTATAACAACTTGAGCACACTATAGGTCCCGACCCAGAGTCTCTGTACCTCACGTGGTCTCTGGGTCCCCTCATATGAAAAAGAGTCCCAAAGAATTTATTCTTTTGAAGGGACTGAATAATCACCCTCAGTCTTCCTAGGGGCATCGATAAAAGGCGACCTTCACCTTCAAATATGTCACAACTAAAAGAGTCCCAAAGAATTCATTCTTTTGGGGGGACTGAATAATCACCCTCAGTCTTCCTAGGGGCAGTGATAAAAGGCGACCTTTACCTTCCAATACTTCACAATTAAAAGAGTCCCAAGGAGCAATCTTTCAGGGGGAGTTGGATAATCACACCCAGCTATCCTAGGGGCAGCAAACGACGACCATTCACCTCATAGTTTTCACAAATCAAAAGAGTCCCAAGGAGTAATCCTTATGGGGAAGCTGGATAATCACACCCAGCTATCCTAGGGGCAGCGAATGGCGACCCTTCAACATATCTGTTTCACACTAAAAGAGTCCCAAGGAGAAATCCTTAAGGGGGCTGGATAATCACACCCAGCTTTCCTAGGGACAGCGAATGGCGATCTATAACTTCATATTTATTTCACACTGGTTACTAAAAAATGTCATAACATGCTCACAATCTTCATGAAGAACAACAGAACGATGAGGCTTACTCCATTGCTGGTGACGAAAATGCTGAAGCCTCCCTCATTGATCTAGATGCTATGTCAGACATTGACTCCATGCCTGAAGATGAGGTGTTTATCATTGAAGATGACTTTACCATTTCAGACTATGTTGATATGGATGTTGATGATGACCAAGTCACATCTGAATGAAAGCCCATTTCCTTCCCATCGATGGTAAATGTTCATAAACTAGCTGCCAAGAAGCTATGGGACCAGAGGCTCTGTACACCAACCCCAGTTCCCTTCCCAACTTTGCCAAATGTCATGGAACTGGGGGCAATGAAACACTTAGAGTATTTGCAAAACCTCAAGCCTATCTCTGTTCCAAGAATGAAAGATGTTCAAGAACTAGCCGCTGAGGAACTCTGGGTTAAGAGAGGAGACATCAGCATCACCAAGCCTAAAGTCACAAATGATGTTATCCTCTCTAAAATACAAACACTCACCCATGCTGCTGAAGAACTCACCACAACCTTAGAGACTTCCCTAACCTCATCTATGGAATCCTCTATGACTTCACTGCTTCCGCAACTGCTGAGAAATGCCTTGAAAACTCAACTCCCAGTGGTTCTAAACCCGAGTCTCCAGCAGTACATGCCATCAGTCCTCACAACAGTTGTCAAAGCTAATGTTGTTGCTATTGCCAAGGCATCTGAACCTTCCAGGCAACTTCTTCAGGAGATATTACAAGAGGAACTTAAAGAAATCTGTCTATTTGTCCATCAAGAATTCGTTAAGTTCCTTAAACCTGGATCAGGCACAGCTTCTACTGACGCTATGCCTGAGGGGGAGAATTCTGCTACTTCTACCTCTGAAGAAGAAGAAGATACTGCTACTTCTACCTCAAGTTGTTGTATATCTGGTCTTTTTGAGATTTTTCATCGAGTTAAATTTGAAATACACTTTTTTGGAATCTATTGTGATTATTGCAATTGTGATTTCCGAATCATCCTATTGTCGTTATATATGCGTTATAAAGTTTAGCCTTATGTCTTTCTTTGTTTCACAGTATAGGATTTTTTTATTTTCTTATTTGATTTATGTACTGATCATAGGAGTCGCGTGTCTACTCAGCAACAGTCGTTACTTCTACAATTATAACCTGTGTATTTGGACTAATATTGACTGGGAGGGGCGTTTTAAGTTGTAAGGTAAATCTTATTTGTAACTCCTCATAACATATTCTTTGGTTCAGTACATTCTGGCTCAAAGAATGAGCAGTGGCTCATACCTTATGCACGATCTCTCATGTCATCATTTTTATGAAGATATTACAGAATCTTAAGGGGACAACAATGAGGAGGCGTCACCTTTTTAAAGCATTGGAAAGTAAGCATTCTTTTTTTATACCTTATACAGTACCACATATTGTGTTCTTAAGTTACTATAAAAGAGAAAATAAAAGAAAAGGAATGAAGAGAAGAAAAAGGGAAGGGACAATAGAGAATGCCACCATACCTGTGCCATTTACATTGTAACATCAGGGGTTTCGTGTTCCCAAATATATGGATACCCTTCAAGGGAAGCAAGGGGCATTTTGCGGTCTTTAGTCTGTTCAGAGCACCCTAAACATCTCAAACTACCCCTGCTTACCTCGAAGGGTATCCATATACTTGCGAACACAAAACTTCTGATGGGCGCACGTAGGCCTTGGTGCACCTGCAACAGTGCTGCGCCTTCTTTTGACTAATCAGGTTGGTTTCCATCGTTACAAGGCTGGACATAAGGACTACTGTAATATATCTACGAATTTTTTTTCTGGTAGCCATAATTATCAAAAACAGTGCCCATGTTTTTTTGGTTTGCGTAGGTAAAAAGTTGTCTCATGGCTGTATGAGATTTCGTTGCTCTAATTGGAGGACACCTTTTGTAACAACATGATTTACGACCAACAATATGCTTAATTCACTGTTGTTCGGTGTCAACAAAAAACTGTATGATTGGGGTGAGTATTATCATAGTAAAACGCGCCGCAGCGGAGCACGGGCAAAATCCCTAGTACATACCAATTAGTGATTTGGTCAAATATTTGTATTTATGAAAAAATGTTTTTTTTTATGAATGAGCAACGTTAACAACAAAAATAATTAAGTTAATCATAGCTGAATTTTTACTTTATTTTACTTCGTACTATTGAAAACAATTCCTTAAAAGGAATACTATTTATCCATTTGACTAAGATTTAAATGATACTAAATCTTCTATTTTGTTTTGTTTGATATATTCATATGCTGAGTTTTTTAGATAACTAAAAAAACAACCAACCTAAACGGATTGTCATGTAAGAAAATTACAATAAATTTATCACGAAAATTACTGACTCAAAATCAAACAAAACACAATGCACAACATAGATGGATTCATAAATTCGGCCAAGTATAAAGTTCAAGAGATAAATTTATAGAAACTCTAAACAACATAAAGCACCTTTCAGATCGAAACATTATGCAATTGAACAACAAGACAGAGCCCGTGTGCATCGCACAAATATGCAATGTTGTGAGAATATATGTTAAGCTTAAGCGATGTATTTGCCTTCAATTCGTGATATGCATGTAGTTTAATCAAACAATCATAAAAGAAATTCATATAAAAATACAAATGAACCCCTTTCAAATATTATTTGAGCACAAAAATACCAAAACTACAAAAATGCTATTAGTGTACTCAATTTTTTTTAATAGTACTCAAGTTAAATATTGAAAAAAAAGCATAAAGTTTCGGTTCGATATTCAAAAAAACCATCCAGTTATTGCAAATCTTCACCGCGTTTATAAAAATCAAATAACAAAAAAAGCAACAACTAAACAAAACAGACTACAATAAATTTATGACGTTATCTCTTAATAACATAATTAACAAGTCAATAAAAACTAACTAAACAAACGTTCATTCATAAATTTAGCCAACTATGAAATTCAAGAGACAAATTTACACAAACTCTAAACAAAATAATATACCCGTTAGAACAATTCATAAAAAATTTACACAAAGTGAATACAACAGGACAAAATGTTGTACATTAAAACGAAACATCATGTATTTGAACAACAGGAAAAATCACGTGTGCATCGCACGGGTCTGCCTGTCTTGTTATAATTAATTAATTATAAATTAACCCATTGACCGTCCGAGTCAAGTCGGGTTTAAATTAGAAAACCGGATCCGAAAGTCCACACGGGTTCGTTGAATAAAATAAGGCAAGTAGCAGCAACCCGCTCCTCGCTTGAAGCTTCTAGAGACCGACTTGGAAGCCAACAAATAAATAAAAGAATACAAAAAAAAAAAAAAAAAAAACCCACTTTTATTTTTCATATAAAAGTCAAGTCTCACCCAAGATCCATCCATTATTTCATCCATTTCTTCTTTTCTTCAAGATTCATTTCAAGGTATGTTAAATCTTTATCCTTTCATCTCAATCCTAAATTACCTATCTTTTATTTCGATTTCGCTTCTAGGGTTTTGAATTTTTGTATTTAATAATTTTAGGGTTTTTAGTAGATTATGAAATCAAGATTTGGGGGTTTTAAATTCTATTGTCTTTTACACTTGATTGAAATTACGTATATGTATCCAAGGTTTAGTTATCTAATTACAAAAAATAATTTGGCTTTAGTTAAGGTAATTTATAGTGATTTGAATTAGGGTTTTATTTTTGTTGAATTGGGTTTCTTTTTTAGATGTATTATGTTTTAAGGGATAATTGGATATGTTTTGTAGGGTTTAGTGGATTTTGTTAATGTGTTGACTTTTATGAGTTTCGATATGTTAAAAATGGTAAAATTTTGTTTGTGATGTCCGTATACACGGGCGTTAATTAGATATTGCATTCGTTTAAAAAATGATAAGGTTTTAGCTTTTTAAGAGGCATTTCTAGTACATGGTGTGGTAATATACTATGCAAAGTTGTATGTTATCGGCACTTGCCTTGAGATACATCTTCTATATAGATGTTGAATGTTACGTTTTTTAGATGGCTAGGTTATTAGGTTTGTGAACTTATTTTCATCCGAGATTGGAAGTAAAGTTGTTCGATCTGTATGGAATGAGGGTTTTTTATGCTTTGTTTAGGTTCACATGGTTATAGGATATGGTTTATAAAATTCTGTGTTGTCTAAAACTGTTCTTAATTTACCGCAGGTTCTTTTGGATATCTGCTATTTCAACTTTTGTAAGTTTGGGATTTGGTTCGTCAAGTAATCTCAAACTTTGGTGAATTTGCTATTCATATAAGGTAAGAGTCGGAAACTAATTTTTGCTTTTGGTCTAAATTAATATTTAGGCTCTTCATACAAATTAGTGGTTTCTTTTGGTTTCTTATGTTTTTATTATGATTGGTTTTATTGATAGAGTAACTAACATTTTATCATTCTCTCTTTGAGATGCACTTCCGGTCATCATCATACCATAATGCAGATATTGAGTTGGTTTTTACAACTGAATGGACGCCAAGACGTTTATCCAGCTGGTGGAAGAGAAAAAGAAGCGTGTTTTGGCTAAAAAGGAAGCCCCTTTGAAATGGCAGCAGAAGCTTGAAGCTGCTATTGAAGCGAACGAAAAGAAATTAAAGAAAAAGCATAAGAGACGATCTATCTCTGCATCTGATAGTGACGATGAAAGCAGCGATGAAGTCAGAAAGTCAAAGAGGAAGAGTCACAAGAAGCATAGGAACAGTGAAAAGAAAGATAAGAGATCAAAACGTAGATCGAAGAGAAGATCTTCCGATTCAAGCGATGATGGTGACAGCTCGGATGAAAGTGAGTTGGAAGATCGTAGGAAAAGACGTGCTCACAAGAAGCGTAAGCATCATTACTCAAGCTCAGAATCCGATGATTTTGATTCTTCAAGTGATGAAGATGAAGGTGCATTGAAGTCCAGGAGACACTCTAAGCATCATAAACGTCATAGACGATCAAGGGATTCTGATTCTTCGAGTTATGAATCTGATGATGGTGCGGCGAGGAAGAGAAGGCATTCAAGGCATCATCATAGACGTCACAGGCGTTCAGAATCCGGTGACTCAGATGATTCTTCTAGCTTTGAAAATGGTGTTAAAAGACACGACCGTAGGCATCATAAGCATCATCGAAGGTCTCGTAGCCATGAATTGAAGTCCGACTTGGATAGAAGAGGTCGATCGTCTGGAGATGATTATGAAGAAACAGGTAGAAGGGGTGAGCATAACAAGGATCATCATCACCGCCACAACGATAAAGATAATGAATTGTATGAACCACGTTACGGAAGTGACAAGGTACAAAATGGAGCTGAGCTGAAGGGAGAGCATCCTGATAGTGCTCCCATAACAGGGAATTTGGGTGCTGATAGTGATGGAACGGAGGAGGGTCAAATTGTTTAGGTTTACTATTGTAGGGCGTTATTTGATATGAACATGTTCTGGGATTCTTTTCAACTTCATTAGCTGAGATCTTGTTACTGTGTTGTTTAAGACTCTTGAATTTAAGTTTCTTTGTCTCCCTTTGTGTTATATTGAGCATCTTGCTGTTCAGAAGTCGATACAGAAGTGTGCCGATGTTGTACAAGAGCAAAAAACCACCCTTCTTTTGTCTTAGATTTTGCATGGAACAAAAAGGGTGTTGGAGCATAGTTTGACTGGGCCGGTTTGACGACACTCCTGGGCTGTTTGTCGTCTTCCCGTGTTTGTCGTCTTCGAATCCTGAGTAATGCTGCAAACAAAGATAAACCGGTTAGACGTGGACCCGAGGCCGGAGCCCCGGGGTCCACCTTCGACGGTCAAGTTAGTATCGGATTAATACATGGTATAAGAGGTGTCGTTGTGAGTGAAAACCTGATCATAACGAGACCCCTACCCCTGTTTGCTAGGGTTTCTTGAAGGATAAGTTGTGTGGGCCGCGGGCCTGTTAGGCTGGGCCGAATACTGACTATACGTCGACATGTCCCCCAGTCTAGTATGATATGGTTCATGACCATGTTATGCTAGACTCATTCATGTATCACGCTTACTAAACAACCGCGTGCGGCTTGATGCTAGGACATCCTCATAGGTCGTCCGTAACATATGGCTCCACTC
Source organism: Glebionis coronaria (assembly GCA_025667525.1). NCBI lineage: Eukaryota > Viridiplantae > Streptophyta > Magnoliopsida > Asterales > Asteraceae > Glebionis > Glebionis coronaria. The sequence continues at coordinate 181,791,665 of CM046874.1, forward strand.
ATAATGGGCTACTGTTAGCGAAAAGATAATGGGTTAGGGTTACGAATAGTGAGCGTAGCCACTATACGTCATCAAAGGGTAATCTTGATTCTCTGATGAGATTAATGAGCATTTCATAGTTTATGGGCTCGTGTGGGGCTCTACCTTGTCTAGAAAGTCTTGATTGCTTTTCAAATATGAAACCAGCATGCAATTAAAAACACCATCAAATTGTCTAGTGTATAGCGGTAAGATTCTGACGTCCACACGAGTCAAGGTTCAAACCTCAGTATCGACACTTCTATATGCTAGTATACTTATGTTGTGTCATCTGAACTTTTGTCAGGACGTTTGACTTATGTTAAATAACACGTACTTTTCAATACCAAATCAAAATATCACTCACAGTTTATTTAATACCAGCCAGTATGAGAAGTTTTTTTTTTCTTTCCAAAACCAAATCATATGTTATCCACGACTTTCAACCATTGAGCATCAATGTGGAAAAGAGCATACTGTGCTGGCTAAAAGGTAAATGAAGAATACATTGCTACATATCAAAAAGCACATTGTTAGACTTGTGCTTTCAGACGAAACGGAAAAAGAGTCTAACATAACTAGGCGAGAGTTCGAAGAAGACATTCTTCCACTTGGATGTTATTGCACGACTCGACCCACTAACCACTAACATTTGCCGTTCTAAAAAAAATAACGATCACAGATCAAAATTTGGACAATAACATATTCCAGCACAATTTCAACATGACTACATTAATAGCCGATGCCGTAGGACAGACAAGAACAGTCCATGGACATATATAAAGTCGAACACAGCCTTTTGGGTTCTACTATCGTAATCTGTCTGGCTATTTGATAGTAAGCTTCTATGTAGGTAATACTCGTACATTTACATCTCAAAAATGGCATTATTTTGTGGTTCCGAACTGAGATGCTTTGGCATTCAGCAACATGGAAAGAATGAACTGAGGGCAACTATTCCCCCAATAATTATACAACAATCCATCAAACTGGAACTTAGAAGTTCTTCAAAATCTTCTCATTGGGTACTCCATTACCTACAAGAATAGAAGTAACCTCCTGCAACAGACATTTATTTGGTAATTGGTTAGTACTGAGCAGAAACACCGAGATTAAATAGACTGGAATTAAACCAATGAAAAATATAACTTGAAGTACCAGCTGCATGATGCCACGCGACACCCAAGTCTACTTAAATGCAAGAAAGTATATTAAAGAAAGAAATTTGTGTTGATGATTATGCAGTCTATAACATGGAAACTGAAACGCAGAACATCATCAGCATATAATAGAGCCACTCCTTCCCTAAAGATCTGAACCCCTAACTAGAAGTGGAGGTTTCAGCCCATTTACCTGAACATGGGTTGCTATGGATAGTGGGAATTGATTTGCACACTCACATATATGTTTCTGACTGGCAGGTGGATTCCTTTTACTCCCGACCGTGAATAGAGATATGGGATTCTATAATTTCTACAAGTGCCGGTTACATTTATGCATCTTTATGAGCATTTATATCAGTTACCCACTTACCCCACCAGACTTTATCAGACAGCATTAGGCCTCTGATGCATCATACACATAAAGATAAACATAACAAAGAATCATCGATGAAGCCGAGTTAGGCATACACCCATTAAGCACTATAACACAAACTTCGATTGGATTAACCGAGTGTACAGTGAATTATCAGGTGTGATGAGGCTCCAAAAAAAGCCATATTTACTAGATAGTTCAATAGCCATTGGTCATGACCCAATGTTCACGTTTAGTTCTGATTTCTTGGATAACTCACGAGATTGAGGTTGGAGTTTCAACTCAACTATACGACATTTTTTCCATCTCGTAAGATTGGTTAACTAGGTTATTATAACTGGCAAACAGGGCGAGTCTAGCAGATGGGCAAAAGTTCAATTCAAGCTAACCCAAAACACATCTTATACGCATCATGCACTAGTTTTTATATACCATTTGTATATCAGATATGATTATAAAACTCGATTACTCCAACATGATCCAATTTCCTACATAAAATTATTAAGAGCTTTGTTGCCTCAAAGATGCACTTTTGATGACTCACTTTATCTAAAACTTTGTTTACAGTTTGAAATGTCACATGCTAAGAAAATATAGTTCGAACAGACACATCACCCAGGGGCAACATAAGCTGAAACTCTTCCTGCCAAAACAAGGGACCCACTATTAAACGATTCCAAATTGCCACCTCTAGTTCTTTACAAGTATAAAAAAGTTCCGAAGGGATAATCAAAGTTAAAGACAACATTTTCAATGTGATTGGTTTCGCAGTACTACAATGTCAAAAAGTTTGCCTACAGCACTAGAACAGATTTTATCTGAGATTGACAGAATTGCACTAGAAACTTCTTACTTCATTAAAAATTCATACCTACTATGTTATAAAGAGGGATACTGTAGGCACAAACCATTAAATAGAATGTCATAACCCAACACAGACAACAAAAACAAGCTTAAAACACGGCCTTTAAGACACGTGAAGATGCAGTGCCAGTGGAGGCTATTTAGGACCATCTACTTGTGTAAGGGTTTTGGGTTGCTTTTTAATTATTATTGTGAAAATACTGTTTTTGTCCTCGTCAAATCAAACTGTTGGTTATAAGGAGAACCAGATGAAAATTGTCGAAAAGGTCTTACAATAATGCATACAAGCTAAGTATTTTGCTCAAGACTTGGAATTTTATTGTGATTACACCTATTTCTGTACTCAGACACATCAATGTAATTTAAGTATGGCATTTTGGAGACATCTGCTATCTAAGAAAATAGAAACAAACCTCAGCCATCTGCTTTTGACCACAAAGCACAGCACCGGTTGACTCAGGTGCATATAGCTGTTTGGCTCTAGCAAAAGCTGCCTGCTCAAGACACAAAGACATTCATTGTAAAAAGAGGAAGATATGAACATAAACAAACCTACAAGTAGGAAAACACAATTGTACCTGTACGTAGCCTGATTCACCATCCCAACCATCTCCAGGCTGTGATAAGACAGGAACAACTGTAACTCCAGAATCAGCCCATGCTTTGAATCTATCCTATAATGGTATGACAGAGCAAGATCAGAATCATTCGGTGAATAATACAACAGACAAGTAAAGATTTAGGATTTGTAAAATACTTGATAAGCCATTCTTTGAAGGTTTCGTGCACCGTAATATAACCTCACATCTGATCTCTTGTCTGCGCTAAAGCCTGATTCTATCAATGATCGTATTGGGCTGCATGAAACAGATTATCAGAAATGAGTAGTATGCAAACAAATCCATAAGAAATATCAGTAAGAGACATTGCAACATATGAGGCTCCAACACTAGTAATTATATTCCTAACTAACAGAGCGTTTCATACAAACATAAATTTCCATTTTACTCGAGGCACATGCTATGTGCTGTATGGAAACCCCTAATTTACTAAATTAAAACCACCGGCAATATGTTATTAAGCATGCACGTTATGTCCCCATAGAGTAAAAATATCACAACCTGCTCCATCTGAACCCAATCTTACAAAATGAACATAAAAAGACCACGGTGGACATGATTGGAAGCATATGTTTTCAAGTACATAGATAAATGCTATAAGGAACGTAAATAACATGCAAGAAGAATCTCATATTGCTAATTATACTATATCTACGCAGATATCATCTTAGCAACATCTCTATTGACATTTATATGTTACAACAAAAAACTCATCACCAAACATATAGACTACCATCCCAATGATCTCATGATTCACATCTCTAACAGTTAGCAAGTCATGTATATTAACAGGTCACTTAATAAGTTGATATTAAAGTTCGTGTCTCTTCTATTATAACATACAATCTTTTTAAATGACAAGAGGTTGTTTCATTGTAAACAAGGCATCATCAAAAACATCATTTATGAAAATGTAACAGCTCAAACATAGCAAGAACGCATTGTAAAAAAAATCCAAACTTGTACAGCAACACTCGCTATTGCCGATAGGTCTAATATATCTGATCAAATGGAATTGCTATCCACATACAAGTTCTCCTACTGCAGCAATCACAAAATTAGTTATTGTAATATTAAAAGCAATCACCAATTAAACATAAAATCTAAGTTAAGACCTTAATCGCTAGAACTCTGTATTCACCATCATTTCATCTTATGTTCAAATTCGCAGTAGCATCACTAAAAGGTAAAAACCTTCAAACAAACTATTGCCTTTCAGAAAAGATACAGAAACCTTCAAACTAAATCCAAAGCAAACGTATACCTAACCACTTAACAATTATCAAGTAATCCTAAAACAACACGAATCAACTCTAATTTCTTGATGTTCATCTGTTCACTCAATCTACAAGCATTCAAACATAAGGTCATGATATGATAACACCATAACACATTAACACCTAAAACAGGCATCAGTGGCCTTAACATGAGCATAACAACATAACTTCATAAACAGATCATCAAAATATACCTAATCCAGGAACAAGTATATCACGATTTTTTATCAAATCAACTAAAGCAACAGTTTTACGTTTAAAGAATTCAAAACAATGTATAAAAGCTACCACTCAAGTATGGCCTAGTGGCAAAAGGGTTTGTGGCTATGCCTATCAATCTAACATGTATAAGGTCTTAAGTTCAATTCCTGCTAGGTGCAAAGGGCTTTATGGGTTCAAACCCCGTAGATTAGTAAGGCAATGCGTCAGAAACCACGGTTACCAAAAAAAAAAAAAAAACTAATCTAGCAAAACTAGAACTTGCATTTCTCACGATTTCCTACGGTCAGGATAGATATCTCACATGATCTACATTAGAACCTATCAATAACATGTACATAATCACATAAGTTTGTATAAGTATAGCTACAATTATGTTACCATATGTGTTCCTAATTCGCCAAACATAAGGTTAATAAGAGCCTAAAACACAAATTATTTAGCCTAGCAATTGCATATATACCTAATCCCGGACCCGGTAGCGAAAATAAAAACGGACTCGTAATCGCCCGGTGGCGACAATTCCTCAACTTTAAACCCGTTCCCCATAACCGGACTGAGCTCGACCACATCACCTTTCCCTAACCCACACAATATCTCAGCAGTAGATCCACTCACACTCTTAACCAAAAACTCAAACACACCGTTACTCAACGCCGTCAGAGGCGGAGACGCTATAGCCAAAAACGCCGGTTTCTCAACTTCCGGTATCCTTAGCTGCAGATACTGTCCTGGTAAAGTGTATGACGTGGCCAGGTCAGATGAGGACGACACGTCGACGGTGATGTGGAATAAAGACTCGGCGGCGGGTTTGACGGAGGCGAGTGGGGCGGCGGTGAATGGTGTGGTGTCTTGACGGACGGCGGCGGCTGCGGTGGTGAGGCGGCGGAGGCGGCGGAAGGTGGTTGTTAAGTGGCGGAATCTGGTGATTGTCATGGGGAGGGATCTGGTGTGGGGAGGTGCATGGGGGGTTAGGTGAGGGTGAGGGTGAGGGGGAAAAGGGGTTGTGGTTAATGAGATGGACATTTTTTTTAATTGGTTTGTGTTTGTGTGTGTTGTGGTCAGGTGTGGCGGCTACAGAGGGCGGCGGGAAGAGTAATGTGCGCTGGGTGTGTGGTTTAGTATGACACGTGGCGGGATGAGGATATGGTCAAGGGTTATTGGATGGTTAGATGTCCTGTGCTCGTGGGCGTAGGAAATGATGGATCTGGAAAGTGTGTTTGGTTCACAATTTAAATTCCAAATAAGGAATAGGATAATTGGCCAAAATGGCATGTTACATGCACTAGACATAATTTTTCGTAGCGTTCCTTGTGTTTTCGATTTTTTTAGGTGGAATCCTAGCAGCATCTGCCACGTTGTAGTTGTAGTTGCGAGTATTCAGTAATTAAAGTTTAAACGCAAACAAAATAACAATAATAATTAATTCATTGAAGGAAAAAAACGATTAAAATCCGATCTAATTCATTCGTTTTTTTTTATTCTTATGAATCCAAAACCATTTGAATCATTAATTTATCATAAAAATTGCATGAAAATTTATATTTTTTATTGGTTTGTATAAAAACATATTATATTTTAATTTTAAGGTGTTAACATATATTTAATTAGTTTTTATTGTACTTTATGTTTTAATGTTTATTGTTTAAATTTTTAAAATTTAAAAGATATTTAATGAATGAAAGGTTTGTGGGTATTACTTAAGATTAATTTTTAGGGGATGTCATAACTGCCCCTAGCTGTAGATAAGATAACTGTTGTGATGTTAGATGCAGGGGCATTATGTAAAATGTAGGGGATGCTTTTTATATATATGTAAACTTCAAGGGCTAATTTGAAACAATTTCTTCTTTGTTGCACGCAACTTGTTTGATGCTCAACATCATATATCATTTTCACTAAGTTTTATTTATTTAAAAATTGTACCATATGTTTTAAAAGTTGTATTACTTAAAATTAAATGAGGAGATAAATACTAACATGTTTTATATATGTAGTATAGATTAGGAGGGTTAAGGACTCTCACAACAATGAAAGAGGTCGATTTTTATTTTATCTCGTCATATTCGTTTTTTCCGTTTATTTACAGACTATTTTTATTCGCAATAGATCAATCATTTTTTTTTCTCAGATAAGATTAAAATTCATTCATAAAATGAAAACTTACATAAGCAATAAAAATGTTACATAAATAATAAAAATATTACACAATAATAAAAATTTTAATCTGTTTCCGAATTTGAATCGCATATTTCTCCAAAAAAAAAATTAAACTCAATAGCTCCTCATATTCTCGTTCGGCCCTCAAATTTTCTTACATAAGCAATAAAAATGTTACATAAATATTACTCATTCTCAGCCATTGCTCCTTCTTTTAAGGTTTCTCGTAACGCCTTTGATAACGTATAGTCCCTAGTCGGGACATGAGTCCGACCTACGGGTACTACCCGTATCCAATCCCTCACGAATGGGTTAAAAGACAATGACATTCGTCCATTAGGCCCAATGAACAGTTGTCGCGCGCGATCTTACGTGAACCGCATCATGGTCGCACGTTGACAAAGTCAAGCAGAATCATAGTCTAATTAGGACTATGATTTACCCAAGTTAAGAGGATACTTTATCCTTAGATAAACGATAAGGATCTTGTGTATAGTGTAATTATCTCTTGCTTGGCCGCACGATTCAGTGAGCCCTACTAGGGTTCCAACGAGTATATAAGGAACCCCTCGATTCCACTAAAGGTACGATTCTCATAATCACTAAACCATACCGATTACTAATCACAAACCGATTACTTACTCTCACGTCGGAGTTAAATCATGGGAGACAACCCCGCGGTAAGCCTAACGGTGGTCTTTCTTAGTGTGTAGGATCCCTCAAACAAGTTTCACTTGATGCAGGAGCCGGAGCCCGAATACCGAATTACACCTAACTCGGGTTATTCAAGGTCCATCTAACTTTTGTATCAACAAGTTGGTGTGAATTGTGGGAGCCTACAGTAAGCTCTAAAGATGACTAAGACGAGAGATGGATCTTCCAACCAGCAGACTCCGACTGGCAGGAAATCGACACCAAACGAGACACTCATCGTCTCCACCCAATCGACCTCTGGGACAACCAGTGGGCCGACCAGTCGGAATACGGGAACTAAGGCACCACAGGCGGCCATCTCGTCACTCACGACTTGTGAGAACTCGTATTTTCCGAGTATTATTTTATTCTTTCATTCATGTTTCTTGAGTTTCTCACTATGTTACATTTTCTTGTATTCTTCATACGTAAATCCTGAGATCTCGAAAATTTTAATTAAACTATATTTTAATTATTTTTCTGATTATTGAAATATTTATTTGGAATTATAAAATTTTTATCTTATTTTTCCATCTTTATTTAAATCAAAATCTATTGATTTAAAATCACCCACGTGCATTTTATAAAAAGTTTACTCAAATCAACGAGTAACGAGAACCACTAGTGATCGCAATACCGATGGATGCCCGAAATTTTATGTCTTATTATCGATTGCTTCAATATTTGATATGTTTGACGTTTTCGTTTTAATTGCGTATTAAGTCGAGTCAGAACCATATTATTATATTTTGTGTGCGTTTTAACCTTCGGAAAGTATTTTTACGAAACCCGACTCCCGCCAATTTTTGAAAAATCAACTACTAGTTATTTCCTGTTCTTTAGCTTGTATTTTACAATTGAGTCCAAAGGAATGCTTAATTTGCAATTTCTACCCCCACAAGCATATAAAAGGAAAAATTTCCACTCATACATTCATTAAAAATCATTTAATTTTTTTTAACTCTCCTCCCTTCTCGTTATTGCCACTACCATAAACACCACCATAAAATTTTGCTAGTTGATTTTGAAAAAACTAAGAAAAAACCCATATTGGAAATTGTCTTGTGAGTGTTTTAAGCTAAAAATATCCAACATACATTAACTTTGATTTTTCAAGAATTTTTATGATGAACAAATGTGTTTGATCCATTTTATTGTTTGCATGTATTGTTTATGTTGTTAGGATCAAGTGGGAGTAAATAAACTAGCTTGGAAAACTTTTCTCTTTGGTGATTTCATCCTCAAAACCCACGACCAGGGGTGGTTTTGATTTGTTGGTGTGATTTAATTCTTGTTTTTGTGGTAAGAACTATTGTTCATATATTTATTACTTATATATTTTATTTTGAATGGTTCATGCAAGTGTTTGAGTTGATATTTGGAAAAAGATGAACATGCAAGTGATTAGGATTAGTGGGATTTGATTAAAATGATTATTAGGTGTTGAAAGTATGAAAATGGTTAAAATGGGTTAAAACAATTATTTGATGTGATTTTTAAAAGTGTATTTTAGATCAGTGACTTTTAGGGTATTTTTCGTGGTCTTAGATATGAGATAAGTTGGGTAAGATGAGATATTGTTGTACAGTTTTTCCAAGCTTCGATTCGGTATAAAGTAGGCCTTCCAATTCAAAACGATGAGAAAATTATGCTAGTTTGATTATTCGTGTACAGGGAGGCGAGTGTCAACAAACCCGAAATTGTTGTTGATATTTGGTCAGATCTCGGGGACTATAGAATGAGTTTCAAAAATGTTCAAGGGATGTTCTCAGGCTCTAAGCTTAGGGTTATGAGTTTATTTTTAAACTCAAATGTTGGTTTTGCAAATGAAAATGGTTATGATGGTCAAAATAGTTTTATGAGTCAAAGGTGCAAAATTGTCTGAATTTTAGAAGTCAAAGACGTGTTGAGTAGAAGGTCTTAGAGGTAAAACCTTTCGATAAAATTTTAGGAGGGCTTTCTACAGGTTGTGAGTGAGTTCTTTCGGTTGTTTCATAAAATTTGGATGTGTCTAAGTACGGGAAAACAACTTGTACATTTGGTATGTGCCGGAAAAATGTTTTTGGGAGGCTCTATCAAGTAATATCACTTGTATGATTTGTTCTTGTGGGTTTAATGTGGTTTTGAATTGTTGATTTTGGTTTCACTAAGTATAAGTTTATACTTGAGTGTTTTAATAAAGTGCGCACCTTATTTGGTAGGTTGCGGCTTTCGAGTATTATCGGGCATCTATATCGTCGGCGATCGTCTTACTACTACTTCTTCTACTCAGCTCCCGAGTTCCGTGGTCACTTACCTCGTAGCTTATAAGGTGAGTTCATATCCTCTTTTTACTACTTGTACATTGTTTCTAAACTCGGGTTGAGATTTTACATGGTGGAACACATTCATTTTAAACTGTATGCTATCCAGAACTCGTATGCTTTCCAACATTTTTTCATTATTATTATTGCTTTTAGTATCCATAGCCACTAAGTTTCCCTACAATATCATGAACCGTTAATTATTCCCGTACTACTTCTTGCAAGCACGAATGTTGTGGATGGATCCATCGGGGCTGACAATCCCCGTGTCGTATTACTTTGACGCATTACATTTGTTTATACTTGAGTATTTAGGCTGAGTACTCACTAGGGGAACTTACATTTTTTTAAGTTTTGGTGTCATGAGCTAAATATCAATAACAATGGTTTCAGACTATGGTTAATGTACATAACCATTTTTCCCACTATTTGTTTTACAAATGAATGCTTATGTTCCACAACTATATTACTAAACCTATGAATATCACTCAACTTTTTGTTGACGTTTACATGTTTAATCTCAGGTAATAATGCTTAATTTTGCTTGGATGGGAGCCTGCAGGATATTTTCGCAGCTTGGAGATTCCTGTATAGTTCAAAGCTTTATTTTGTTAAAAGCTGCCAAAGAATATTTATTCTGTTCTTTTGGTAATTATGTGTCAAAATATGTGTATCAACACTTTACTATGTTTCAAAACTCTGGGACCTTTAAGTTAAGAACTTGAATCTTTTATTATGTAATGTAAATGTTTTATTACGTCAATTTTGTGTTAACTGCGTTTCATTGTTTCTTGGGTACCATGATGTGGCACCCCCCATGCTGCCTACTTGTTCCTTGCCTGATTTTGGGGGTCTCACACGACTCCTGTGTCAACGTCGATCACTAGAACCCTAACATCGGTCATACCGCCACCTGCGCCCCAAAAAGAGGCGCGCCGTCAGTCGGACACTGAGCTGGAGCCACTAGAAAACGACATAGTCGTTTCCCGTGCTCGAGGAAGGTCTCTAAAACTTTGTCACTCGATACTATGAATCTCTCCTCCCCCTTGATGTATTTTATGCAACTTACTTTAGGGAAAGTAAGAAACATACGAGATAAGTATTAGTAATCATGTTTATGAAAACCTAAAATCCGATAAGTCGTGTTCGTTCTCGAATGATGTGTGAGATATGGACAAGTTAAAACAGATTTGGATTAATTTTATATTTGGTGAGAGAAGAGGTGAAAACTAAAGACGGATTACGCCAAAAATTAAAATACGACGAATTCGCGTTTTCACACAAGTCAAGGCGAAAAATAAAATAATTTTAGAAAAATTCTTAAAAATAAAGTCTAATTATTATTTAGTTTTTAAAATCTAATTAAAGACCAAAAATTAAAAATAATGAAGAAATAGACCAAAATAAGATTTTATGATTTGTAAACCTCAAAATTATTTATTAAAAGCTAAAAAGTATTTTTGAAAATTTTTAAAACTAAATTAACTATTTTTCAATTACTTACATAAAAATGGAAAAAGAAAAAAGATATAAAAATAATAAATGAAAAGGGGAAAATCTTAACTTTGGTGGAAAATCTAAAAAGTAAACTAGAACAAGGGAAAAACAAAAAGACGAGGTCACATTAACTAAATAAGCCAAATAAGCTCAATTAATCTGTGACAATTCTCAAATTTCACATATGTGTTATGAATTATAATTGTCTCAATATGAAAATTTGGCTAGAAATTTTTTCTTTTATACCTTACTTGGTAAGATGAACTGCGTCTCACAACCTGAACCGCGACTACAACATATTCCTATATGTTGTTGTTAGCCCTATATTTTATATAGTCGAACAAGAATGTAATAGGTCATATTAGTCATTGTTGTCCTATATTTGTGATGATTAAACAAGAAAGAAAGGTAGAAAATAGATGAATTCTAGAGAGAGAAAGTAGTGAGAGAAAGTAGAGAGAAAATGGTTGGAACTTTTGGAGGATTAGATTAGAGAGAATAATGAAAGTGACCAACACCCTTCCTAACATGCTAGGAATGGTATATATAGTCCACCCACATGCAGGCTTGTTTATGGACTATATTCTAATGGGTCGGGCTTTCCTTTTGGGCTTTGGTTACTTATGAATGAACAGTAGCTTAAAGTTAATCCCGTAATACACAACTAACCTACTACCTATTACAACGTTCTAATATACGATACATAATAAACATATGACCGAGCATTCTTGTTTGACTAAATATTTTGAGGCTAACAATCTCCCCCAATGAGAGGTCATTACCCTTTATGAGAGGTCATTACCCTTTGTCATTTGAAGATTTGTAGAGATTACTAATCTCGCCATAAGTGAGTCTTGAACGTGTAATAGTAGTCTTTTTCCTTCATGCTGTGATCTTTGAGCCTTTGTCGTTGTATTTCGACTTTGTCTTTAATCTTAAGATCTTCAAATCATCCTTGACTTTTCTTTGACATCTTGCGATCTTGTGTCTTCATCCACATGCTCACACTATTAATTGTTAAATATGTCTTTAGTCATGAGTATGTGGTTTTGAATCTTTGACTTTGCTGAGTACACCGTGACACGACCTTCTCGAGACAAAACATAGACACGGACTGAATGGATTTGACATTCGTCCTAAATCGGTAGCGTTTTACCTTCGGTCGGTGAAGACCGTTATACGATATTAAATACCGTACCTGTGATTAGGTAGATTCAATTAAGAATCTCCTTGACAGGGTTTCACGACTGTACTAGATGTTCTCTTTACTCGACCGTCTCAAAGCAAGACTGCGAACATAAAGAGTCAATCAATTGGATAAATATCCGCTTGATTAAAGTCGTCAATTCAAATTCCTAGAACAAGTGTGATTCATAAAGAATCTTACCATTGTTTCTTTCCAGTTGACACAAGCTTGATTCATAAGAATCTCACAAGTCACCTACCGTAGCGCTGTTTGAGGTTGACGCTAGAAGGATTTCCATTCGTCACTATGAATATTAGTGAATATCACTCTGAATGTTCTGGCAAGACCATTAAGATATTGCGTAGAAACCTGAAACGAGTTTGAATCAACTCAGAATCAAACCACTATTGCTTTTCAGTTTTTACACATGTTCAATTCATAAAGAATCTTACATATGACCTACCGCAGTGCTGTTTGATGTTAACACTGTAAGGGTTTCCACTCATCATTGTGAACACTAAGTAGTATCACTCTGAGTGTTCTATAAATATCACAAGGATATAGCGTAGGCCTCTCTTGTTCGTCATCCGTGTGTCCTAACAAGATTTGATTGATCTCTAGGCTCTAGACTTTGTGCACTTTTAGTGGTCGGAGGCTGGAGCAGATGCCACCTATTCAATATCAACTATCTCGGAATGAGAAAGCTAGTAGAAGTCATGTTGTTCTCCGTGACAATAAAACAAACTTCTTTTGAGAGAAGCCTGAGTAGTTAGGGAGGGGTTGTGCATTACATCATTGGGTCCATGATGAGTTGTCTTCATGATGTGTTGACCCGGTTTCTGCCTAAGTTGTATGGAGGGCTTCTTTGTTTACACCCTTTATCCTTACATTCTTTTTCATTCTTCAACCCCTTCCATGCTTACCAAGACATCCTTACTAGCACCTTGTTGTGATTGTTCCAGTGCTAGCATCAGTACTTAGTTGGCATTCAACTACGTTCACATTCTACTCCATCTTTCATAAGGACTTCTAATAATCTATTGGATTGTCCCTCGGAAGATCCCTCCGGTTCTGGTTGGATGATAGGATTTAAACCTAACCACCCTTTTGACACCAATAACGTCGTGAATTAAAGATGTTGTGGGTATTTGATCGTAACCATAAAACCACTTTTAAAAAATCTAACAAAGTGTTTGAAAAACATTTAACACCTTGCTAGTTTTGTCGTTTCAGAAATGCTCTCCCTTCACATGTGCATCGATAATCGAAATTGTTTTGCACATGCAAGTAAGAGTTAAAGTGCTTGAGTCTTATATAAGATCACATTTTAATCACATTTTCTCCCCTATCTCTAATATATAAAAGCTTTTGATATTAGAGATACCAAATTTGATTAAAATATATTTTGAAAGCTAGCCTTGAATATCTCCGGGAGAAAGATGTGTCAATCTTTGCATGAAGTTAAAATGCCCCCCCTCAAAAATTGATTCAATTGAATTGTCATTGTGAGGATGTGATCCACATTTCACTTTTTGAGGATGGGAGTTGTTGAACACACAATTTTTGAAAGATTTTGAATAGTTATTGAAAAAATTGTGTTCAACGCTTTTTGAAAAATCCTATTTCTTTTTGGCGAAGAGGTTTTTCTAAAGCATAAACTTGAGTTCTTAGACTTTGAATGTCTTGACGAATCCACTCAAGTGTAAGAAGATTTCTCTTCTTTTGCTGAGGGTAAGGGCACTAAAGCATACACTCCCCCGTGAATATAGAACCGGGTTGCAATCTGAAGGTGATTATAAGCCATAGTGTTGAGCTCAAAACGTTGAATATTTTGTGACAAGCTCAACCCAAGATAGATTGCTCTACCCGTTTGTTAGGATAAGTTTATCTTTAAAGATACACTTTCCTTTATTTGAAGCTCGAGTTACAGTCTGACATTTAACTCTAAATCGTTTACATGAGCTTAAAAACTTGGAGTGTTTTTAATAAGAGCTCATGACCGAGAAAAATAATTTTCTCGTTGTTAGGATAAGTTATCATTCGTGATCAACTTTCCTTTCTTTGAGGTACGAGTCACAATCTGAGGTAATTGTAAATCACTGAAATGACATGTTTTGAAAAATATGTACGTCTTTCATTCGAGCTTTATGTATACACCCGTGTCGTTATTGAGCGACAATTCTAGGTACGTCCATATTATCGATACTGAAAGACATGTCGAGAAGAATATTTTTGGTATTTTGAAAGATTTTTCATTTTTTATTTTGTTTTTCTATGGATATTTACGTTTTATTATATTTTTGTATTTTTTCTCAAGTTTTTCGAAAATAATCCAAAATAGAATTTTGTACAACAGAAGAAGGTGATGACAGAATTGGAACCCTTTGAAGAAGAAGAAGAAGAAGTGGGTTCAGAATCCGTTGTTGTACCTGCAATGACAGAAGAAGAGTTTGCACAAATACTAGTGTTAGGAGTAACAAATTCATTTTCTACAGTCAAAACATGTGCATTCGTGCTAGCACAGGTTTCATCACTCTTCTCTATTGGAATATACTTAAGACCAACTTCCGTGAAGATCCGACCCGTTGGTTTCCACTGAAGACTAGATTTAGGAGTAGTTTTCTCTTGCACAACGGAAGACTTCTTTGGAGAGAAACTATGTCCTTATTGAATCCACGTTTCAGATTTGGTGTGGTTGCTTTTGTTTACGACGGGTTGTATCTCCTTGTGTCTTATGGGATTATGTATTCGATCTCCGTTCAAAAGAACGAGATTTGACCTCATAGAGGTATTGCAAAATGCAATGGTCATGATTTCCATTGTAAATGTCCTTTTTGCAAGTGGGGAATACGGGGAATTTGGGATTCACGAAATTCCTTGTATTCATGGGTTTTCCAAATCGTTCAGGCGTAGTGTTCTAAACATAACTATTCATGGATGGTTTCCAATTCCTAGATTGCTGGTGGGGGACCCTAGGTTTTGGTTGACTACCATTAGGAGTGTGTTGAACTCTAGCGGGAGTTGGTGAACTAGGTTTTGAATACACGGGTTTGTCTTTATGATTCTTCCCTTTTTGTTTAGCATCCTCTAGGTTGTTGCTATGAACGAAGTCATTTGAACCTACAGATTCCTTTATGGACGCGAATGTCACACGTTTTGGAGGAGTCCTAGAAGTGCTAGGTGCATTCACATGGTTGGGTTTAGCAACAATGTGCTTTCTAAATGGAGGAACATAGGGTGAAATGGATGGTTTTGGAACACTTGGTTGCACATCGGTCTTAGGGGGTAACCTAGATTTTACATGAGAAGAATTGGAGAAAGGAGTCGGTTTTCCTAAGATAGATGGCTTTGGATCCTTGTAGGCATTGGGTTGTCGAACAACAGGTTTCAAAACTTTGGGTTCCATAGTTTTCCCACCCATTTTGGCAACTAGTTTTTTCAACTCTTTTATTGCTATGTCCTTTTCTTGCAACTGAGCTTTCAACTCTTAAGTTTCCACATTTTTTTCATACATTTCTTGACACATCTGGGAAAGTTTTTCTTGCAATTTATTGTCAGTTGGACCTTTTCCGATGTCTTTTTGCAAAGCAAGCTCAAGAGAATGACAATGTTTTTGAAGGAAATCAGTTTTGTGTTGAAGTAACTCAAAAGCCTTTTTATCAACATTTTCTTTACGTTTCGAAAGCTCAATTTCAAGACGCTCACACTCTTTGATCTCAACAAGATATTTGCATGCAACATTAGAATATTCATCAATATCAGCACAAGATTGAAGAGTAACACACAAAATGTCTTTGGAGAGACATTCTTCTAAGAGTAGATCATATTCGTTTGAAAAATCTGATTTGTCATTTTGAAGTTCATCAATTTCTTTTTCAAGAGACTAGACGTATTTCAAGTTATCAAACATTTCAGACCGAATTAATTTCTCAAATTCAAGAACAGTTTCTTTTATTGTTGCCATATTTGGTATTAAAAGATTTTTCACAAGCACAGTTATGTCGTGGGGAATTGCTCTTTTCCACTCGTCTTTTTCACGTGTTTCCCAGTCTCTTACAACAATTGATTGAACATTGTCAATGTAATGTTTAAGAAAACCAAGAGTTTTCCTACTTTGGCTTTTTGAAGCATCAAGTGGCAAGTAGTTGATAAATTTAAAGACGTTAGATTTCTTAGTGGCAAAAGCTTTCTTCCATTGAATTATTTGTTGTTTGCATTCAAGAAATAATTCCTTACGAGACTTCTGTTTTTGTGTAGTGAAAAGCCATATAGACTATTCTCATAAGCATAATTATATGGTTTCACAAACTCTTTATTGACCGGTGATCTACTCTCCTCTTCCCAAAGGGATGTCTCATCATTACCAAGAGGATATTCAGGATCGGTCCATTCGGACTCATCCATATAAAGGCGCGGGTTCGCAACTTGAGCTTGGGCAAGATAATCAGGACTTGCAAAGCTAGCTTGACCCGTAAACATAGACGGAGGTGCTAGCATTCTAACGGTTTGTATAGAGTCATGCGTTTTATAAACAACTTTCTTAAAAAATTCGACTTGTTTTTCTAGTTCCGTTACTTTTTCAGTATCTTTTTCATGTCGACTTTTGAAATGTTGTTTTAACGTTTCAACCTCTTGTCTCTTTACCTCAAGAATTGTAGCAGAATCGGTAGTGGTCATAGAAAGCCTTTGTTCAAGTTCGTTAACTTTGGTGGTAGCAAGGTACATTTTTTGACGTTCATCCATTAATAAAACATTAAATTGACGTTTCTCTTTGGTTAATAACTCAAGAGTTTCGTTGTATTTCTTTTCAAGATCGTCCTTTTTATTTTTTAACGCACTACCCTTGTACCCCTCAAGCTCTTTGGTCTTTTGAAGAAGCTCAGCTCTATAACTATCAAGGGTCTCATCAGACTTAATTAGAGCAGTTTTGCATTCTTCAAAATTTTGAGTGAGCGCAGCGTTTGCCTTCTTTAATTGCTTTTTGACTCTTTTTAGTTTATGTGACATCTTTTTGTAAAGTGGCAATTAAATTAGCAAGCGCAATACGCTCCTCATCATCATACTCATTTGCATGTTGATCATCGACAAACTCATTATTGCACGTGTCTGAGGGATCTGGTATGGTATTGCTATCAACCTTTTCCGTCATACATGTGGGAATAATGGTTTGGGGTTGATCACAATGCTCATGTGTATTAGAATTTCTAAACACATTATATTCATCATAGTGTACCTCTTCCGATGGCTCAAAATCGAAAACAGGACCATTATCATAGGAAGGTGTATTGTCGATGACTATCTTTGAATTGATGCGTTGGTTGCTAGAGCTGCTGCTTTCTTTCCCAGATATGCTATGATCATTCTGCTCACCATGCGTTATGTTCCCGGATGTGTAGCTATCATCATGGCCGGATTTTGGCAAGTGCGGGAGGTGCAACCGCACAGGGCCTCCATTTTTTAAGGGCCCCAAATTTCAAAAACTTTGGTATTAGTATACAATAACTTTGACGAATTTTGTTTTGTTAAGAGATTCTTTATTCGCAGATAGAAGGAAAGAAAATAAATGCATTAATGGAGAAACTGGTTATTATTTCCATCGGAGAAGACAACCAGAAGTTGATATGTATTGTTGGTCCTTCAAATTTAGTTTATTACGATATTTATTTTTATTATTAAGTGTTTAATGTAACCCTTTGTGTTGTTATTTTTTCTTTTTAGACCCTATCTTAATAAAAAAATGTTTGTGATTTATTCTTTTTAGCCACTATTTTATATAACTCTTTGTGTTTGTGTGTCTAAAAGCTTCGACGCATTTTCAAAATCAATGTATTTTATTTAATCAAGTGATGTAATACTTTGGAAATAGAATTTGTTGTTATTTGATCGATACCAAAAAGCGAGGCATAACGATATTATTCTATGCTAATTATATGTATCCTTTTAAATTAAAGGGCCTATTTGAGATTTTGGCAGAGGGCCTCCAAGTTTAACGGGACAGCCCTGGCTATCATTCACATGAGTCGATATTGTACCACAACTTGCCTTTGTGACTGGACTAGTATCCGCTACAAGAACCTTTGCAGCCTTGCACATTTGCATGTTCCGTCTTTTGACCATGTCTTTTGCATGAAGTAAGCGTTCATCCATCAGCTTCTCAATTGATTGCATGTTTCCAAAGATTAAGTCTCTGAAAGATTTTGCTTCCATTGTAGTGTAGTCTTTGAAGTGATGTTTTGCATCTCGAACTTCGGAATCAATATTAGAAGACGTGAATAACTTTGAACCAAAGAACGATTGAAATGGTGTTCGGAGTGCTTTGAGGGCTATCTTGGAATTTGTCTCATGAAGGTTGTTGTGGAGTAATTCATTCTCAAGATTCTTCAAGTGGTCTCTTAACTCATAAGTGAACGTTCGATGATCATTTTCGAAGAAGCAATGAAAAGCATACAAATACAAAGGATCATACGAGAAGGTCTCTCTTTCAATATGTTTTATTTTAGTTTTGATATCATTGAAAGATTTCATACAACGTTGTTTGAGGACTTGTTCTTGTAATTGCATCTCTCGTTCTTCTCTGTCTAAACACGAAGACATCCTAATATTGGTACTCGGGACCATGCTGTTGTGAGTCACACTATTCGTTGATGTAGAATCCATCGTGATAATCTCTTAACGGTGAAATGAATATGGATCTTAAGTAGATATGGTGTGATTGTATTGTTGTTGAAATTCCGATTTTTTCTCAGTCCGACAATAAATTCCTCAGTCCGACAAAAACAGTAAATCGAAAAATTTTGAATTACCAAATTTTGAATTAAAGTCAGAAATAGCCAATAAATAGTAGGGAAAAATTTAGAAAAAAGAAAATTTTTGACAAAAATAAAACCTAAAAATTTGAATTTTGGTCCGAAAATTGGAATTTTTGGTCGAAAAATTTTTCGCATCGCCAAAATTTGAAATCGAAGCTTAAATAGCCTAAAAATGGTCTAGAAAAACATAAATTTTACTTGGGTTTTCCGGCCAAAAAACTCTTCTTTTTCTTTTTTTTTTTTAAAATCTTCGTGTAAACTATGTTCCGGGACTAGTCTAGATAGTGACTAAGTCTAAAAAGTACCCGAGCAAAATATCCATCGGAATGTCCATCGGAATGTTCATCGGAACGTTCTATCGGAATGTGTCATCAGAATGTTCTATCAGAATGATGTCGGAATACCTGTCGAAATACCTGTCGGAATAACCGTCGAAATAACTGTCGGAATACACAATCGAAATAACCGTCGGAATGTTAAAACCCTTTTCCGATGGAATTCTATCGGAATAACTGTCGGAATCTTAAAACCCTGTTCCGATGGAATTCCGTCTGAATACTATGTCAGAATATTGTAACAGTACCGAAATTTTAGGTAAAAATTTGAGATTTTGGAAAAGAAATCCGTGATTTTAACCAAACCAAAACAACCAAATCCCTACCACAACTATGTAGGAGATGCAAATCAAGATGTAGGGCACGGAAAGCACAAGAAAAAACTTGAATCCGAGATGATTTTAGGAGTAAATCACACGAACCAAGTAGAATATCAACAACGAATCACAAAACTACCCCATGGCGATTGATACCAATTGTTGTCCCATATTTGTGATGATTAAACAAGAAAGAAAGGTAGAAAATAGATGAATTCTAGAGAGAGAAAGTAGTGAGAGAAAGTAGAGAGAAAATGGTTGGAACTTTTAGAGGATTAGATTAGAGAGAATAATGAAAGTGACCAACACCTTTCCTAACATGCTAGGAAGGGTATATATAGTCCACCCACATGCGGGCTTGTTTATGGACTATATTCTAATGGGCCGGGCTTTCCTTTTGGGCTTTGGTTACTTATGAATGAACCTTAGCTTAAAGTTAAGCCCGTAATACACGACTAACCTACTACCTATTACAACGTTCTAATATATGATACATAATAAACATATGACCGAGCAATCTTGTTTGACTCAATACTTTGAGGCTAACAGTCATTAATGGTCTTGTATAGTAATAGGCTAGTTGGGTTAACTGGGCTTGGACTTTAAGCTAATATTGTCTAAGTTAGGGGCTATATGCCCAAGTGTAAGCCAAGCCCGGCCTAAGAAACAAGCCCATGAGCCCACCAAGCTCATGGGTATATAAACCCTCTTCCATGTGTAAAAGAAGGTGTTGATTTCATTCTTTTCTCTCTCAAGAAGTCAACCTCCTTTTTAGTCTATCTCTCTACTTTTTCTCTCTACCTTCATCTATTTCTCTCTCTAAGTATCATCTTAATATTATGTTATGGATTGAAGTGCGATTAACAGTTTTAAACACAATGTATATGTCAAGCCTAAGTTCTAAAAGTAATCTTATAACTTAAATATTGATAATAACATCTCAAATATAACTATGATGCCCTAAATTCCCTTAGAAACCCTAAAATCCCTTTAAATGAGTTGTAAACTCAATAATGATAAACTATGAATGAAAAGTACATATGAATAAGTAATTATGGATTATAAACAAGTTGTAAACTATACTTTGAAGACATGATAATACCTAAGAATAGTAAGAACAAACCATACATAGCTAAGTACAGATAAATGTACATAATAGTCTAGATCATCACCTAGAAACCCTTGGTAAACAATGTTTCAAGCAATATAACTACATAATATCTATATACAAGTATCAAATACAATATACTAATTATAATATATCATATAAAGGAAAGGTAAATAATCACAAAACACTAATATTCACTAATCTTAAGTTAATTACAAGTAAATGACCTATAACCAAGATTAGCATATAAAATCCATTCTATAATGAATTAAAGTCTAATATTTTGCAACCAATTATAAAACTCAACTAGGTATCATATTAAGGTTATACATTTATTTCAAGTTAAGTTACAAGTTAATAAAGCATAAGGTACAAGTTATCAAAGCATAGGATCTTAAGCTCCCATAATTATCCCTAGAATATGGTAAACCTATATAAACCCTCAAACCATGAATGTAGAAACCATAGAAGTCATAAACATATCATATAAACCCTAGAATAAGTGTACATAAGGATATAAACCCTAATTACCTAAGATAGAAAGTCATTAGGATTACTGACCTAAAAGCCCTTATATTAAGAAATCTAAATAGAATCACTACCTAGTCTTTTAGGACAAGTATATAAACACCCATAGCACTTAATTAGGTTATAATATTATATTAAGACAATTTACAAGTTCCCTAATGCACAAGGTACAATATTTCAATGCATGACTTGTAAATTAGGTCAAAATAGGTATTTTCACCCTTTATACATGTTTACTTAGAATAACTTAGTAAAACCAATGTAGGGACTTCATGAACACATCAAGGACAATGTAGGATGTATAAATTAAGTTTCATCAGTAGCTAACTGAAGGATAATGTTGATCCCTTTGAATAGATATATATCTTGTTAAGGATTTGTACAATAGCTTGTAATCAAACTAGAGCACTTGAGAGACTGTTAATCAACTAAATAAGCTACGCAGAATCTAACTTATAAAGCAAAGAAGAACATAATTACTCTAATTACTCGATATTCTATATTCGACTTTTGCAAAAGGTACAAGAAACTCATCGTACCTATGTTTCTTTTATAGTGCAAGGAACCCTAGAATATTCTATTATGATAAGTATATCACACACGATATATTATAATTATTCTAAACTATTAAGTATATCACATAAGATATACTCTAAGTATAACTATAATACATCTTTGCCAAAGATATATTCGTTTTTATCAACTTAGCAGTACTTACATTAACACTAATGGTACTTGACATATACCGCGTTAACACTAACGGTACTTGCTAACATTAACAGTACTTGTACTTGTACTAACGGTACTTGGTACTTTACAATAATTCCCAACAATCCTCCCCTAAACAAGAATGATAACTAGTTGTCTTCTTGTTTCTCTGTGTGTTAAATGTATAAGAATACATGTCTTCAAACTTCACTTCAAACTTGGATTGAACTTGGTAATCTTGTAATTTTATACCAACTGAATGTATCCAAACACTTTATGCAGATCTTCTTCTGATATGATAATCTTCAAATCTTCATGAATTTCATCTTTGTCTTCAAAATGTGATCTTCAGTGTCTTTTGAACATTCTTTGTAGCAACTATGTTGTCTTCATATATAATCACTTCCCCTTGAGCGATCATGACTCAACTTCTTTGTGATTTTCTTGAGCTTAAACATACACCACATATGTCTTCTTCCCTTTTTTAAAATCTTCAAAATAGAAGTCTTCTGAATATAAGTCACATATGATAAGGCACTTATAAATCAACATTTCTGCTTGTATATTCACACCTGAAATAAAACAGTTAACAACAAAGAAATTTGTATTGGCATCATGATTTGTAGCAAATCATCAGCTATCAATGGATTTGATTTATTCTTTACCAGTTAACCGTTGATGTATTAGTTTTTATAGATATACAAGTCTTAGGAAAGACGAGTATAAATGCGGCAAGTATTAATCGACACGATTTAGGAAAACCGTGAAGACGAATAAATTCCAAGTTCGTTCTCGAAGGAGGTGTGTGTATTAATGTGCCAATATATGAAATTAACAATGTTTGGATTAGTGACGTTTTTGGTTTAGAAGAGAAAAAGTAAAGACGAGCTACAATTACAATTACACTACGACGTTAACGTAAAACGCGAACGTAAATACGTAAAACGCGACAAATTAAAAATTAAACCTAAAAATTAATTAAAAGATTAAACTAAGTCTAAAATAACTTAAATAAGAATAAAAATCCAACAAATATATTTTAAAACCTTTTATTAATTAAATATTCAATTTTTAATGCTAATTAAAGCACAGAAATTAAATATAATTAAGAAAAAGCCCAAAATATTATTTTATTGAACTAATAAATCACTTATATTATTTAAAGATTAAAAAGTATTTTTTCTAAATTTTTAAAACTATTTTTCTATTTTTAAAAGGCTAAAAAAAATTTTAAACTAAAATAATGATAAAAATTAATAAAATAATGATAAAAATAAATTTTATTTTCCTAAAAATCTTTTTTAACTAAATTAACAAGGGAAAAATAAACTAATTTAAAAAAAACTAAAAAAAATGGCTAAAAACGAAAGTACCCCAAAGTACTCCAAGGTGGAGTACTTTAGTGTTGTCCAATATCCTACCAGACAAAGGACTTGTCCAAGATCAGTGTTGTCCGATATCGGACAACACTAAAAATAATAAAAAATCTGTAGCGTTCTCGGACAACAAAGAAAAAGCTACTGTATGGTTTTTTCGGCTCGTTTTGGGCTCGTTTTCGCTTGTTTTAGGCTTGTTTGTTGGCGTTTTTTTGGGCAATAAGGCACCCCCACAACAATTGAGTTGTGGGGAGTCAAGAATAACATACAAAAACAAGCAACAAGTGCAATTAGACTCCAAAATCACACAATCTATTAACAAAAAAATGGGGATGTGGAGCTATTGGTGTGACAGTGGGCTAAGAAATGCGACTTTGAGCAATCAAAAACTAACAAGCCTACAATACCAGATAATTTACTACTAGTCTACCTTATAATCTAGTGCTATACCAAAAATCAAAACTATAAAAGCACAAAAATCAAGCCCAAAAGGCTTAATGATGCGTTTGTTGACAGCAAAAGGGGATTGTTGATTATTTGGCCAAATGACGAGTTTTATACCCATAAAACTTGAAGTTGAGCATGCACAATCAATGAACCAAACCTCAATCCCCTAGATTACCATATTTCTTTACAGCTATCAAGATTTCAAAACAAAATCAACAAAAACAAGGCAGATTAAGTCTCCTACTGTTTTCTAGCAGATTTGACCAATTTTTGAACATACAAAATCTAATTCCTAATTATATTTCTTAAACAAACTACTGAAAACTCCTAACAATACTTATAGGGGCATGTTAAAGTTGTGATTACACTATTCCTATTTCACCTTAGTCTTGTGAATCCCAATACCAAACACCCCCTTATAACTATAGATGAATAAATTGACCCAAAAAACTGCAAAAACCTATCAGCTTTAAAAACTTAAAATTTACTAGCATGCGATCCTAATCTAGCAAGGGTTAAATCTACCAATCATCACACACCAAATTACATTAATCAACAGTACACAGATATCAAAAATAAACCAAACAGGGTTCAAGCCATGACCTTTCTTGAGTATGTTTACGCCAAAAAGGGAAAAGCTGATGCCTTCTATCTGATATTTATGAGCTATGAAGCGTTTGAAAATGAGAAGGTGATGAACAAGTCCTTGTTGGGAGTTCTACCACAGCACCAATGAGCTAATGAAATGGATGATGAAAGTGAGATTCCTTTGAGATACCTGCAAACACACCACCATAAAAGAGACACACCAAATACCAATAACAAGGTTTCCTCAGGGGCTTTTGTCAGAAGCTCTTGAGGAAGCTATTGCTACAGGAATAGTTAAAAGAAAAAGAAAGGAAAAGATTTTATAAAAATCTTTGGAAAACTCCAATTGAAACCAACTTGAAAACAAATGTTGCCAAACATAAATGTAACAGAATCCTACTGGTTTAACAAGATTGAGGGTGGTCAACCCTTCAATATGCAAAAACGTCTAGAAATCCGGATCTCAAAAGCTGTTTTATCCAAAAAAATCTTTGAGAATAAAATATTTTTGATAAAATCTAAATTAAAATGCAGAAAATTAAAGAGATTTAAGCTAAATGGAACACAATATTATATAACTCAAAATTTCATTATATTAAACTGAAAATTCTGGAAATACAAAAATTGGAACAAGAATTTTGCTAAGACTAATTAGACTATATATAGTGATACATGAAGAACCCTAATGGTAAAACCCTAGCTGCATATCTTCAAACTTCTTCCCAATCTGCCCTTGGATATGCCAATGGCATATTCTTCTTCTTGAAGCTTCTAAGTGATCTGAATGGTTGATTTGATGTGGGGATCACGTCAAATGATCTTGGCCATTAATCAGTCAAAGGTTGTCAGGATATTGGTGATTCATGTGTCTTTGGTGAGCTGGTGAGGACCCCATATGTGATGTGGCGTCTGAGTTTACCACATGGGTGTGTTTGTAACAACTTAATCTTCAAAACCCCCAATTTAAATGTGATTAAACATTTGAAATAAGGCTGATCGAATCTGGTAGGGGTGTTAGGGTTCTAAGGATAAACATAGTGGTTTGATCTGTTTTAGGTGTAAACCTGTTGTTTCCCCACTTAATTTTAAATAAACATATTTAATTAAAAGGGGTTCAAAAGGGGTTTGTGACTGGGTCGAATAGTGATTTTGGACTGGTCTTCATCTTTCAAGAATAACAAAACACCCCCTTGACTTGGATAAATCTATAGCAGCAATTATCCTTTGTAATTAACTTTCATGACTTGTCATTTTTGGTCCTTGTGTCTTCAAATACATTGACAAGGACTTGTTTTGCAATTGTTGAGATCTTCAAGGGCATTTCATGTATATTATGCAAACATTAGGGACCAAACATGTACAAAATGATTCTTCAAGGGCTGACTTTGACAAATCTTCAAACTTGGAGGACCAAACTTGTACATTCTATAAACTTCAAGGGTATTTTTGGAAAATTACCATTCGGGTCCGGTTCTTTGTGCGACTTCGTTTCCCGTGTTTGTTTTTGCTTGATTCTTATAATCTTTTGGTGAATTCACGATATCCGTACCTGAAATACACAATGAACAAACATAGGCACATTTTTGGGTATTTTGATGATATTTTAAACGTTTTAAGCCCGATTTGGACGATGAGACTATGTATAATTACAGTCTCATCACTCCCCCATACTAAACCATTGCCGTGTCCCCACGCAATGCTAGAATTAAGTATCGTAGCACTACCAAAATTCATTTTATGATGACATTTATTGAAGATATAAATTTAAATAAACTACTACACGTGTTTTAGACATAATGTATTGTTTTCATCACGAGAATGTGACTTTTGGGATCATAGAACAAGAACACGTGAATGCTTCGTTAGAAGTAATTTCATCATCCTCGATTTTCACCCAATTCCATGCTAAGCGTGTAACGAGATCATTGTTATTATAAGTTAGCAACACGAACACATCTCATGAGTGTTAATTACGAACCTAAACTCCCTTATTCCTACTTGGTATCTCTTATATTTTATTATGTCTTAATGATCACGAGGATACATCATTGACTTATGCGTGAATAGAGATTAAGTCTAAAAATAGAAATTTAACGGTGTAACCAAAATCATTAAATTAATAATTCATCCCAATAGACAACGATGTCAAAAAATTAAGTCAACAAGAAGGATCGATAAACACGGTTTTATAACGGTTTTGAACATGAGACTTATTACCAAGACTTTTATACGCCCCCTAACGGAAGGGCCTTATTATCTTTGGTTTACCTCCATCTTTTATTCAACTTCGCCATGAAGCTTTTATTATGACTTCGGTCTTGCCTTGCCTTTTATTATCCGCCTCATCGGTGGTTTTATTAGCTAAAGACGTATATCCTCACGCTAAAGCGAATTTTGGATCTTTAAAGCTTCAAAGATTAAGGCTTGATTCACTTTCAATTTGGGCATAGATTTTTCGGCCTTGTGAGCTTCAAATTTTTGCTTAATTTAGGTGAGCACTTGAAATCTTATTATTAGGTGAAGCTTTCGATTATTCGGGTGCCAATACTTCAAAACCGTGACGCTGGCGATACCTTAATGTTTTCCCAATTTAATTACATGGAAGCTACCAAAACAAATTAGAAACCCAACAATAGTGACTAAACCGCCAAATCAATATTTATTAACAATTTATTATGCAAAAGCGTTGGGAGAATAAGCTAATAATTACTACACATAAGATCGTGACGATTACGAGACTTATAAATAACTCTATCATTTCTCGTCCTCATTTAAGAGACTTAGCCTAAAAAGTTAAGGAATCGAAGCTAAGTGCTCAACACGCACGGTCGAGTCAAAAATTACTCTCGTTCTCACCATCGGAAAACCTACATTCGTGTCTTAAACACTTATGAAAAACAAGAAAAATTTTAAAATTTGGCCATTTTTAGCCTTATTTTGCAACAAAACGATAACAAAAAGATGAATATTGGATTGCGTGTTGATGTAAGCAAGGTGAAGTATCTACTTACCCCCCCATACTAAAACTAAACATTGTCCTCAATGTTTCGAGTCTAGGGGTGTAAACACCCCTAGACTCGAAACGAAGTCGAATGCTTAATCTCGAGCATGGAAAGGGTAAAACGAATAACCTAAAAGCCGTTTATGAATTATGCTAATAAGATAAACGTTAGAACATAAAAGGATATCATCGGATATCGGAATCTCCAAAGGCAACGATCGAAGCTCGAGTGATCCGTAAAACGAACACGAGAGGCTTCAATGATGACGATGATCCTAATAAATCACAATCACAAACAACCACGAAACAAAGGTTGGAAGAGCACAAGTCCCCTCGTTACATTAACTAAGAAAGCGATAATATGTACAAGGATAAGCATGAGAATCCCCCACGAGGCACCTTGTTTTTGATAACCGAGTCAAAAGCTCGACTCGAATCCCCATAAATGTGATCATTTAGGGATAATCTTGGTATGGTCATTTTTGGTGGGGCTTACATGATAAACAATGCCCAAAAGTACGTGGAGTACTTTAAAAACCCGATAAACGTATACCGGGGTCAAAGATAGCGTCTTCGTTTTCGGATGAAAGACGAAACAACGCTACTCCAACACAAACTAAAACCCCAATGGGGTAGAAGAAAAGAGATAAGAAATAGAAAGGTGGGGCAATGGGTAAGGCAAACTTATGAGCTACTCGAGGTAGACTCACACCAAGCAAACGAAAATATTTTCCATTTATTGCATCGGTGGAAGACCGAGATTTCCCTTTACGAGCAATTCCGGGATCGTAAATCTCGTCCTCGGTGGTAAAGTGTGAAGGAACATTTGGGGCTTCCCCCATACTAAAACCACACCAACCGTCGTCAAAAGGAGTAGACGAGGTGGTAGCATTCATAAAACGATGTGATGACGGAGTTAAACATGTAGAAAAATCATTTAAAACATTTTTAAAATCCTTTCCTTTTTCATCGTTCAAAAACTCTTTATGAAAACCCGATTTGATAATGTCGAAAATATTTGGCGTGTCAAATTCAAAATTAGTCACGCTAAAAATCCTCACATTTAAGTCTTTGGTGGGAGGGGGTGGCGGATTATATAAGTTCTCAAAACGTTTGTCAATAAGAACACCGCCCCCTCGGGGTCTACATACTCGTCATCCTCATGAACGTCGATCTCTTCATCAAAGATAGGCTTGTCAAACCACGGTTTGTCATTCCCCTCCTTGAGTATCTTAGAAACTCTCTCGAAAAGATCACGATCAAGCACGAAACCATCATTCTTTTGTGAGGATCGTTGATAAGTTAGATCCTCACGAATGTGGTAAACGTCATTCTCAAATGAGGAGTGTTGATTAGGTAACTCCTCGAGAATTGGATTCTTAGTGGTCACATGAGTTGGTTCGTCATAAAAAATAAGTCGTTCCAACTCATTGAGTTCATCCTCAATTTTGGAAAGGTCGACCTCACTCGTAGGTGGAAGTGAAGGCATAAGAGCTAGCTCTCGTTCAATGATTTCCTCAATCTCGGGATCAAACTCATAATCATCGTACTTCACATGTTTCTTCTTAGGAGAATCAAAAATTGCATGTGGATGTCGAAGTACGTGATCAAGCTCGGCAAAATCGCCATCGTCATCGTCAAAGAAAGAGTCGATGTGAGCACTCACAACCATGGACTTACAAGTCAAATGACTATGCTTAGGTGACTTTTCTAAGACGAGAGGATCGATGTCGATAAACCCTTTAGCCTCAACGGGTGTTGGGCTAGGCAAAGGAGGCACTTCGATGGAGTTAGAAGTTGAAGCCTCAAAGACGTGGTCCTTCGAAGGTGGTGAAGACGAGCCCATTTTGGTCGTTGTCGTGATGGCACTAACGTCGCCCTTCGGAATTGGTGTTTCACTTGTTTCGCTAAAAACATCCCAAAGTGAGTTTTCATCCATAAATTTACACATACCCTTTTGAATTAGGTACACGTATTCTTTATCATTAAAATCATCATCTTTAAAACCGTTTTTCTTAATTCTTTCAAAACATGCATCAAGCTTCATTCTTTCCGCTAAAGTAAACATTTTGAAATCATTAGAATTTGAATCATTAGGTTTTGAAACCTCGGTTTTTTCATTCTCATTAAATCCTTGGGATTTTCTAGCGAAAAAGTCTATTTTCTCATCCCCATATCTCATAGTAAGTCTCCCCTCGTGAACGTCGATTACGGTTCTAGCCGTCGATAAGAATGGCCGGCCTAAAATAATGGGACATTTAGGGTCACACTCGTAATCGGATATAACGAAATCCGCGGGAAAAACAAACTTTCCAATCCTAACATAGACATCCTCGGCTATTCCAATTGGTATTAAAGGTGTACAATTTGCAAGCTCGATAGTCATGTTTGTGGGGGTAAGCGAAGGCAATCTCATCAATTTCCAAAGAGAATGAGGCATAAGATTGATGCTAGCACCTAAATCGGCAAGGGCTAAACATCCCTCAATCTCGGAAAAATCACAAGGTAGTAGAAATTGGCCCGGATCCTTTTCCTTTCTCGGCATACGCCTTTTGGGTTTTTTAAGAAGGATCGATGCACAAGTTTCTTCAAGGGTTACTTTGTTAAGGTCGACAAAGCTCTCTTTTTGAACCGTGGATGGAATTTGAGGTACACGAGGGTGTGCACTCTTTTCCTTGGTCGCCACGTTCACCCCATCGATTTTAGAACAAGAAGACGTCTTAGAAGTCGAGGGTTGAGATGGATAAACAACACGGAATCCTTCAAAGTTAGGGGTAATCACACGACCTTTCTCACGAGACGAGGCGGCTTTACATTGTTCTTTCGGATTAGCAACGGTGTCACTAGGTAACGAACTCGATGACGAACCCGAGGCCTTGTTCATTATGGCCAAAAACATCTTTTTAATATCAATTTGCCCTTGCTCAATCTTGGTGTTTTGCAATTTCAAAGTATTTGTAAAGTCGTTTTTCAAAGTACCAATTTCTCCCTCTAATCGTCTCATATTAGCCTCATTCGTTTTCATGTAATTTTGAAAATC
The DNA here is from genome assembly GCA_025667525.1 of Glebionis coronaria. Classification (NCBI taxonomy): domain Eukaryota; kingdom Viridiplantae; phylum Streptophyta; class Magnoliopsida; order Asterales; family Asteraceae; genus Glebionis; species Glebionis coronaria. The sequence goes on from CM046874.1 coordinate 181,822,295, forward strand.
GTTTGACGAACTATTTTGATTAGAATTAAAGTTCCCTTGGTTTTGATTGTTTCTTTGAAAATTGTTTTGATTCCCACTTGAAAAATTGTTTCCTTGATTGTTATCTCTATTTTGCCAAGTTATATTACGACCTTGATTATAACCTTGATTTTGATTCGAAAAATTTCCTTGAAAATTGTTTCGGTTTTGATTAAAATTGTTGCCTTGGTTATAATTGCCTTGTTGTGATGGACCCGCGTTATTTTGATTTGAAAAATTGTTGTTTCCATTTAACGCACTCACATTAGACGTTTGGCCATCCGTAGCCGCACACTCGTAATAATTATGAGGTCCACCACAAAACGTACACGAAACCTCAACCGCTTTCACCGTAGCGGGAGCGTCTTTCTTTTGCATCTTAATGAGATAAGACGTGAACACATTCGTAAGCTTGTCGACTTTTGCATCAACCCTCTCAATGTCGCGATTAGAACTACTAACATTGGCGACATTGGCAACACTCCGTGCGTTGCGGAGTTGGTAAACCTTGGATCGGTTTTCGATAATTATCAATGCATCTTTCGGAGTTTTGCACAAAAAGTTGCCACCGGCGGCGGAATTCAACGAGTCTTGTTCGTGAAAATTAAGACCGTTGTAAAACGTATCGATTTGGTGCAACTCGGAAAAACCATGGTGAGGACATTGCCTAAGCAATTCCTTAAAGCGATCCCACGCGTCTCTAAAAGATTCATTCGGTTTTTGCTCAAATTTCGTAATCTCGTTTTTGAAAAACGTTGTCTTAGACGGTGGGAAAAAATAATTAACGAACTTGGAAACGAGATCCTTCCACGTAACTATGGAATTAGGTGGATCTTTCTCGTACCAATCCTTGGCGGCACCATCGAGCGAGTAAGGAAAAAGCATAAGCTTGACGACATCGGTGTCGACGTTCTTAAACTTGCTCGTGGCCAAAAGACGATCAAAATTCCGAATATGGTCGTGAGGATTATCGGCTTCACGACCTCGAAACTTCGTAGCTTGGATCAACGAAAGCATTCCGCTCTTTATCTCAAAATTCTCCGCCTCGATAGCGGGAATTACGATCGTGTCTCCATAACCCTTGGTGGGCGCTTGGAGTAATTCCATCATCGAACGATTGTCGGCCATCTCGTCTAAGGTCTCTTCAACAACGATATTAGGAACGTCGGTTTCCAATTCTCGTCTACGTCGTCGATTCCTTCGATTACGATTGCGTCGATTCGAAGCTTCGCTAGAATTGGAATAATCCTTCGATCGAGTGCGCATGCACTAAGCGTAGAATGGGTGGTAGCAATGAAGATTCTTTTTGTGGTTTTTCGATTTTTTCAATTTTTTTGGTTTTTGATTGTTTTTTAATTTTTTTGGATTTTTGGATGTATTACGTAGACACAAATCTACAAATCTCCCCTCGAATCGACTTTCTCGATTAAAGGAGCCTCAAAGAATGAAAACGATCACGTGGAGTGAACGTTCTCGATGACTTTAGAACGTTGGTGGAACACCAAAACGTTCAAGAGGGTTTAATCTTGAAAACACAAGCAAATATAATATACGTAGATAATACTTGGGCGGCAAACCCTCGATTATCCTTCTTTCTCAAAACACGCACAAGCAAGCGGAGGAAACGAGGCGGCGCGAAGCACTTGAGAGCCTTTTTCCTTTAGGTCGTGAAATACAACCGCCTTATACCCACCTTATAGTTTGTGTTAATTGAAATTAAGCCTCACGAAAGTATTTATCTATTTTGCCTTTAAACTTTTGCTTTAGATTCGAATACAATGATCGAGTGATGAAATCCTGAATCAAGGTTGCGTTTTCACGCTTTTGGAGTACTTGTATATTTATTGTTCTTACGTAGTATAATATAGTAATAATATATTTACAAAAAAAAAACGAAAACCAACATATCTACAATATAGTAAAATGATTGTTGTGTGTTTAATTTAGGAAAATTAAACACGATTTATTTGGATATTATATTATAGTAAAGAAAAATAACAAAAATGAGTATGTACGTTATATACGCTTTCCAAAAAATGAAAAGCAAAAACGCACTACTCACACAAACACGATACTAATAAAACTGGCACACTAAACACCTCCCCGGCAGCGGCGCCAAAATGATGTATTAGTTTTTATAGATATACAAGTCTTAGGAAAGACGAGTATAAATGCGGCAAGTATTAATCGACACGATTTAGGAAAACCGTGAAGACGAATAAATTCCAAGTTCGTTCTCGAAGGAGGTGTGTGTATTAATGTGCCAATATATGAAATAACAATGTTTGGATTAGTGACGTTTTTGGTTTAGAAGAGAAAAAGTAAAGACGAGCTACAATTACAATTACACTACGACGTTAACGTAAAACGCGAACGTAAATACGTAAAACGCGACAAATTAAAAATTAAACCTAAAAATTAATTAAAAGATTAAACTAAGTCTAAAATAACATAAATAAGAATAAAAATCCAACAAATATATTTTAAAACCTTTTATTAATTAAATATTCAATTTTTAATGATAATTAAAGCACGGAAATTAAATATAATTAAGAAAAAGCCCAAAATATTATTTTATTGAACTAATAAATCATTTATATTATTTAAAGATTAAAAAGTATTTTTTCTAAATTTTTAAAACTATTTTTCTATTTTTAAAAGGCTAAAAACAATTTTTAAACTAAAATAATGATAAAAATTAATAAAATAATGATAAAAATAAATTTTATTTTCCTAAAAATCTTTTTAACTAAATTAACAAGGGAAAAATAAACTAATTTAAAAAAAACTAAAAAAAATGGCTAAAAACGAAAGTACCCCAAAGTACTCCAAGGTGGAGTACTTTAGTGTTGTCCAATATCCTACCAGACAAAGGACTTGTCCAGGATCAGTGTTGTCCGATATCGGACAACACTAAAAAAAATAAAAAATCTGCAGCGTTCTCGGACAACAAAGAAAAAGCTACTGTATGGTTTTTTCGGCTCGTTTTGGGCTCGTTTTCGCTTGTTTTAGGCTTGTTTGTTGGCCTTTTTTTGGGCAATAAGGCACCCCCACAACAATTGAGTTGTGGGGAGTCAAGAATAACATACAAAAACAAGCAACAAGTGCAATTAGACTCCAAAATCACACAATCTATTAACAAAAAAATGGGGCTGTGGAGCTATTGGTGTGACAGTGGGCTAAGAAATGCGACTTTGAGCAATCAAAAACTAACAAGCCTACAATACCAGATAATTTACTACTAGTCTACCTTATAATCTAGTGCTATACCAAAAATCAAAACTATAAAAGCACAAAAATCAAGCCCAAAAGGCTTAATGATGCGTTTGTTGACATCAAAAGGGGATTGTTGATTATTTGGCCAAATGACGAGTTTTATACCCACAAAACTTGAAGTTGAGCATGCACAATCAATGAACCAAACCTCAATCCCCTAGATTACCATATTTCTTTACAGCTATCAAGATTTCAAAACAAAATCAACAAAAACAAGGCAGATTAAGTCTCCTACTGTTTTCTAGCAGATTTGACCAATTTTTGAACATACAAAATCTAATTCCTAGTTATATTTCTTAAACAAACTACTGAAAACTCCTAACAATACTTATAGGGGCATGTTAAAGTTGTGATTACACTATTCCTATGTCACCTTAGTCTTGTGAATCCCAATACCAAACACCCCCTTATAACTATAGATGAATAAATTGACCCAAAAAACTGCAAAAACCTATCAGCTTTAAAAACTTAAAATTTACTAGCATGCGATCCTAATCTAGCAAGGGTTAAATCTACCAATCATCACACACCAAATCACATTAATCAACAGTACACAGATATCAAAAATAAACCAAACAGGGTTCAAGCCATGACCTTTCTTGAGTATGTTTACGCCAAAAAGGGAAAAGCTGATGCCTTCTATCTGATATTTATGAGCTATGGAGCGTTTGAAAATGAGAAGGTGATGAACAAGTCCTTGTTGGGAGTTCTACCACAGCACCAATGAGCTAATGAAATGGATGATGAAAGTGAGATTCCTTTGAGATACCTGCAAACACACCACCATAAAAGAGACACACCAAATACCAATAACAAGGTTTCCTCAGGGGCTTTTGTCAGAAGCTCTTGAGGAAGCTATTGCTACAGGAATAGTTAAAAGAAAAAGAAAGGAAAAGATTTTATAAAAATCTTTGGAAAACTCCAATTGAAACCAACTTGAAAACAAATGTTGCCAAACATAAATGTAATAGAATCCTACTGGTTTAACAAGATTGAGGGTGGTCAACCCTTCAATATGCAAAAACGTCTAGAAATCCGGATCTCAAAAGCTGTTTTATCCTAAAAAAAATCTTTGAGAATAAAATATTTTTGATAAAATCTAAATTAAAATGCAGAAAATTAAAGAGATTTAAGCTAAATGGAACACAATATTATATAACTCAAAATTTCATTATATTAAACTGAAAATTCTGGAAATACAAAAATTGGAACAAGAATTTTGCTAAGACTAATTAGACTATATATAGTGATACATGAAGAACCCTAATGGTAAAACCCTAGCTGCATATCTTCAAACTTCTTCCCAATCTGCCCTTGGATATGCCAATGGCATATTCTTCTTCTTGAAGCTTCTAAGCAATCTGAATGGTTGATTTGATGTGGGGATCACGTCAAATGATCTTGGCCATTAATCAGTCAAAGGTTGTCAGGATATTGGTGATTCATGTGTCTTTGGTGAGCTGGTGAGGACCCCATATGTGATGTGGCGTCTGAGTTTACCACATGGGTGTGTTTGTAACAACTTAATCTTCAAAACCCCCAATTTAAATGTGATTAAACATTTGAAATAAGGCTGATCGAATCTGGTAGGGGTGTTAGGGTTCTAAGGATAAACATAGTGGTTTGATCTGTTTTAGGTGTAAACCTGTTGTTTCCCCACTTAATTTTAAATAAACATATTTAATTAAAAGGGGTTCAAAAGGGGTTTGTGACTGGGTCGAATAGGGATTTTGGACTGGTCTTCATCTTTCAAGAATAACAAAACACCCCCTTGACTTGGATAAATCTATAACAGCAATTATCCTTTGTAATTAACTTTCATGACTTGTCATTGTTGGTCCTTGTGTCTTCAAATACATTGACAAGGACTTGTTTTGCAATTGTTGAGATCTTCAAGGGCATTTCTTGTATATTGTGCAAACATTAGGGACCAAACATGTACAAAATGATTCTTTAAGGGCTGACTTTGACAAATCTTCAAACTTGGAGGACCAAACTTGTACATTCTATAAACTTCAAGGGTATTTTTGGAAAATTACCATTCGGGTCCGGTTCTTTGTGCGACTTCGTTTCCCGTGTTTGTTTTTGCTTGATTCTTATAATCTTTTGGTGAATTCACGATATCCGTACCTGAAATACACAATGAACAAACATAGGCACATTTTTGGGTATTTTGATGATATTTTAAACGTTTTAAGCCCGATTTGGACGATGAGACTATGTATAATTACAGTCTCATCAGCCGTACACTCTGTAATAGCCAATACTTCATTCATAAAGAATAAGATGCATTGATAACCCTACATTTTTTGTTAAACTGTCAACCATTTAACGGATTTGATGGAGTCTTTACCCAGAACCGTTTTCCCTAGAACTAGCTAAATCTTTACTCCTAAGTATGGTAAGTTAATGCCCATGTAGTTTTTAGAAAACTACCAGCTATCAATGAATTTGATAAGTCTTTACCACAAACTGTTTGCTTATGCACTAGCCAGTTCTTATGTTTGTTAGACATGGTGAACTGAGAAACATTTGTAAAGTGTGACTAAAAGTCAAACACTTAAGGCTCCTTCTCAGCTTCTTCTTCTTGTTCCAAATCCTTGAGTTGCTGTTTGATCATTCTGATCAACTCTAAAGCACCATTTGGCTCCTCTAAAACTTCTAGTTGTTGTTCCAACATTCTTTCTAACAAATTTCTTCCAAAAGGATTTATTTTCTTTTGAAGCATATAATATGTAACATCATCTACATCCAGTGTGTGTATACCACATGACCTATAATATCTCCAGTACGTAGGAACCTGATTCTCTAACTCCTTCAATATTTGTTGATCACAATTATGTGGCTCATACATAAACTTCAATTCACTGCATAATAGTGATACTTCTTCTTTTCCTTCACTTCCTCCTTGAACAAATGTTTAGATCTTAAATGTCTTGTCTGTCAAGAATATGAAGAATGTCTTCTAATAACCTGAACATCCTAAATGTACCATCTGTTCTAGTTATTCCATGAGCTTCCAATCCTTATTTTATAGCACTTGTCCATCTTATGATTGATGATCTCTTTCCAAAGATCTTTGTATTAATGCATTGATCTTCAAATTTCATAATCTTCAAGTGCTTTCTGCAGCTCTCATCATCATCACTGTCTTCATTTGTAGATTTTGCCTTTTTCTTTGCTTCTTACTCTTTCCTGGTTGATCTCTTTCTTTTAATACCTTTGAAGGTTCCTTCTATTTTAATGAATCCTTCCTCCAAGTCACTATGTACCGTTTCTCCATGTACTGTTGACTGAGTATGTACTGCTTGTACATTTTCAGTTCCTTCAACACTTTGAGCTTTATTTTCCTCATCCAATTCTTGAGCAGTCTTTGCTTATTTTGGAATCTCCTTCACCTTTTTGTTCTTCCTAGCATAAGTAGTCTTGATAGGTGGAGATGTTCCTTCTTGTCCAGCAGTACTTGCATCATCAAGTCTAGGGGTACTTCCAAATTGTCTTTGTTGTTGTAAATGTTTCTTGACATCTTCAATGTCCTTTTTATCCTTCTCAGAACCAATCTCAACAAAGTTCAACTTGATCCTTTTGTGTTGTTCATACAAAGTCTTGATCTCATCAAAGCTCTTCCTGACTAGCTGTGCATGAGTGAAACGTTTAACCTTTTTGAGGTAGGACATCATTTGATTCCTAATTTGAGTAGTTGTTGGAGGCTTGACTCTTTCTTTTCTTCTCTTTTCAGCAAAGAATCTTTGTTGCTCCTTGACTAGATTATCAATCAGTCTATCCTTTTCTTCCTCATCATATACATCTATCTCTTCAACTATTTAGGATTCAGCTAGAAGTTCACTTGCTTTTAGTTCAGCTTGAATTCTGTCATACTCTTCAATATTCCATTCTTGCTGTACCTTTTGTGCTTCAAGTAATTTTTGCTTAGCTGCAAGTTCTTCCTGTTGATCTTCTTCATGGAGTCTTGCTTGTAGTCTAAAATCTACTTCTTCATCATGCTCTATTTGATGAAATTTATCCATGACTTTGCTAATGTCATCATATGAATCACTTTCACCTTCTCGACTCAGAATGTAATTTCTTCTTACCCTTATCTTTTGGGTCAATCTTAGGTGACTTCTTTAATAACCTTGAAGATCTTCTTTCTTCATCTTCATTGGGTTGTTGACCTGGTATAACAATACCTTTTGTAATGGGCTTTGAAGCTTGCACTTTCTTGCCTTTGTCTTGAACTTGGCTGGCAAGATTTGATTGTTGTGTCTTCTTTTATTCTTCTGCAAACCTAGCCTTTTCAGTTGAACTCTTTTCTTTGAGATCAAGCAAAATTTGTGCTAAGGTCTCATCCTCTCCAAAAGATGGGGTTTGGCTTTCCTCAGAAGATGGCAGTGAAGATATTTGACAAACAGTACTTGAAGTAGGCTTAGCAGTACTTGGTTCTTCAACAGTATTCACTTCACCAGTTGTAGACACACTTCTTTCACCAATCACCAAGGTATCTCTAGACACCTTATCTCCTTTGGAAGTTGTCTTTCCAATTTCCAACTCCTCAGTCTTGTCTGATTCAAAATTCATCTTTGAACTTGGTAGTACTTGAATTGACTGTTTGTTATGATACCAAAATTGTCTTTGTGGTGGTGGAGTTATAGACACAAGAAATGTAAGATTTATTTCCTCTAGCTTCTCATAAAAACTACTCCAATTAGCTTCTTGTAGTTGTGGTGATTGAGACTGTGGTTTTATTACCATCAAATCTTCTTCAGCAGTTGATGGTTGTGGTTGATCCTCAGGTTGATTCTCCATATTTGTGTCATCCACATAGTTTCTAATACCATCATTAGCTTCAAAATTGATTTCATCCCCCAAAATCTTTGTTTAAATATCAGAAGAAGGTCTTGGTTCTTCATTATTCCTCCTCTGTTTGGTTGCATTTAGTTGCTTCTTTTTGAAACTTTTGAGCCTTTGTTTCTTAAGATTAACCTACTGAATTACCCTATGATGCCTTATCAAAGGAGTAGCTCTATTCCTTAGCTTAGTAAGATTGGCTTCCAAGTCTGCAATTCTCTTATCTTGCTCAAGCTTTTCCTTTTGTAAAACACGTGCCTGTTTGGACAAGCTTGTACACAAAGCAATTAAATGTGCAACATCCACCACCTATGTTGCTCTTGCTTGTGGAGAACCACTAGAAGCAATTGAAGCAGTAAGTGTATGGATCATCTCATCAGAGTGAGGTTGATCACCATCATGATGAGAAGAAGATTGAGTATCTTCAGAGGGTTGGGGACTCTGGTTAGAGGGAGTTTGCTGAGATGCACTAGCTGAGCTAGGATCCTCACCCTCTTGGTTAGTTGGGTGTCCTAACATATTAGCAAATAATGGTATTACAGTCCCTGAAAAAGAGCTACCTTTCTTTGATAAGAAAGAGAAGGCCCTCTTGGTGAAGTAGGGACATCCCATGTATCTATTAAGTCAGGTAGGTTTGGGATTTGGTATTGTATTAGAGCCTGAATGAATTTGGGATACATTAAAAACTTCTTAGAGGCCTCTAAATTTCTAGTCATACCTTCAAAAATTAACCTAGAAAAGTAAAAAACTTTGTTATTTGCCAAAAAAATACTAGCTGATGCCAAAGCAGCAGAAATTTGATCAAAAGATGTACTTTTTGAGCTTAAACAGTGAATGATGGCATGAAAAAGCAACTTCCATTGTGGTGAAAACAAACCCTTAAAGAAATTAAGACTTTCCCTACCACCCTGATATCACATGGCTGCAAGGCCATCATGTATCTCAGTATTGGTCAACATAATAGTCCCATTTGTATCATTAATACTTAAACTTTCCCTAAGCAGTACCTCAGTCACATAGATATTCCTAAGATTAACCCTAGCTCTTATACAGGGTTGATTATGAAGTGTACCTACTACAACAATATTCCAAAATTGTGTAACAAGAGGAATAGAGACAGTAGGACTTACAGTGAGCGCAAAATGTATGTGACTTCGAGATAAAAAGTCAATAATCTCATGAAAACCAAGTGAATCATCATTCTGAGTGAGTTCAGCAACCTGATTGTGTTTAGAGATCACTTGTAGAGCAGCCATTAGTGTTTTTGATTAACGAAGATTAGAATGAAGGTTATAGAATTGAGGTATAAAAATAAAAGATTAGGTGAATCAATTGTGTAAGTGAGGTAGTATCTATATGAATAACAAACCCAAGCGCGAAGAAACCGCCAGTTTTACAAAAGAGACCCTCAGCGGTACAACGGTTATGTAGCGGTACATATGACATACATGATACTTCAATTTTGCCTAGCGTTACTTGGTTCCAAAACGGTACCTCAAAGATAAGACCGGTACATGCATTCCACTATCATTGTAACCTCTTTTATCTTAATCTAATAACCTGTAATCACATTAAAAACAAAAACAAACACTATACAATAAAAATTAGCATAGAAGTTGTACAACGGTTACCTCCACTTAACATATGCAGCAATTATTGGTTCAGCATACCAATATGTGTTACCAAGAACTCAAATCTCTTAGTTTCAAATGCCTTGGTTAATAAATCAGCTACATTGTTATCTGTATGGATCTTCAAAACCTGAATAAGCTTTTTATCATAAGCATCTCTTATAAAGTGATGTCTTATTTCAATATGCTTGGTTTTGGAGTGAAAGATTAGATTTTTGACAATGCAGATAGTACTTTCATTATCAATGTAGATTTTGGTATTCATAAAGTTGAAACCATAATCTAACAACTGATTTTGAATCCAAAGTACTTGTCTACAACAATGAGCAGCAGCTACATATTCAGCTTCAGTTGTAGAAGTAGCAACAATAGTTTGCTTCTTACATTGCCATGATATGAGTCTCTTGCCAAGGAATTGACAACCTCCTATTGTGGATTTCCTATCATAATTAGCTCTAGCATAATCAGTGTCTGAGTAAGCTTCTAAGTCAAATGTAGAATCTCTAGGATACCATAAACCTAAGTTAGGTTGTCCCTTGAAAATCCTTTTCACAACATGTAGATGTGAAACCTTTGGATTGACTTGAAACCTTGAACAAGCACACACAAAAAACATTATATCTGGCCTTGAAGCAGTAAGATACATCAATGAACCAATCATTGATCTATATAAACTGTGGATTTGCTTTTTAGTAATCCGGTGGTCTAGGTGGGTGGTAGAAGGTGTTGGAAGCCATTGTTGAGTTGAGAGAGAAGGTTGTTTGTGAAAGATAAAGAAAATGTATTAAACAAGAATGAAACATAAAATGACACAAGCAACACCCCTCCTTGGAAGCCTTGGAGGGGTATATATAGTCACACACCAACACTTAACTATACATTGTACCTAGTCTAGTCTAAGCGTGTGTGACTATGATGACTAATGGTAATTCTTAAATGTCGTCACATAAAGTGAATTTCCAACAATCTTCCCCCATGGGACGACGTGTAGAATTCCTTACAATATTTTTCCTAACAAGTACATAATGATTAAGAACAAAAGCTTCCATGAAGCATCCAATGTTGATGATGTCTTCTGAGGCCTTTGACTTTAAGTCTTCACTTCAAAACGAGTCATCTTTAAAGTAACTTGTAGTAGAAATACTGTAACGGCACAAGCTAAGTAATCCATATACTTCTGGTTAAGGAGAAGCTTTTGAATTAACTTCCCCCTAATTCATGCCACATAAACTTGATGTAGAAGCTTTTAAATAGCTTCCCCCTAAACCGACAATCCTCGTAAGCAACTTCAAAGCTTTCAATAAAGCTTAGAATGATTAAGCGCACAATGGAATTTAAAAAGCAAACCCCATCATATAACATGATAATGTTGCTATGATGGATTGAAAGTAAGGGGTACACCAAGTAGATCAACAACTTCTCTTCTCACGCTTGAATAATTCTTCTGAATTTTTATTCCCCCTGAGAGTTCAAGTTATGCATACTAGAAAGAATCAAGACATTTCTTCCCCCACATAGTTGAAGAAAATAAATCAATCCCAAGTCTGAAGCTCAAATACTGAAGTAGGCACTTTATCCCATTCATGAAGTTGACATCGTAACACCAAAGTCAATTAAGTCCCGAAAATGCACATATCTTCTTCCGGAGATGCACCAGAGTCAATTAAGTCCCGGGAATGCATATCTCTCTATATAGGATAATGATGATGAATAAATGCAACAACAAAACAATTAAACATCGAATCAGTAGTGTACCGTTTAGAGATTGATAACGCCACGAGTTAAAACACTGGTTTTCTCTGCGGCTATGACAAATGTCATCCCGGAATGTCTTCATATCAAAAGAAGGTATGAAGTTCATCACGTGTACTCGTTGTGCGTTTAATGTGTCTTCTTCTTCCCCCTTGATGGTTTCGAAACTTGGAACCAGCAATAAATCGTACGCACATATACCTGAAATCTCGTGAGAATAATAAATAAGATGAATTATATATTTTGTGAGAATCAACTGCTGATCGAAATTCTCAACTCATAAACTCTCCATGGCCATCTTTACCAACCCCCTTGTAAGCAATTTGAAGTGACCACTGATGGAATGAACCAGATACATCAAACATGAAACTGAATAAAGATCCTTCGATCTTATGACTTAAGCTTGTACTATTGTTGAATGAGGAACGGTGGAGAAATCTCTAAGTACCCAATGTATCACTGAAGAAGTCTATAAGCACAACACCTCTTGAAATTATCCACGTCGACTAAGCGCGTGACACTGAGTACAACAATGTAACCCCTTTAAGTGATAGTAATCCGAGTCATCAACCATCCACCCCGAACCCGGAAACCAGATAAAAAAATCTTCATTCTAAGATTAAGCACGGGCAAGTTATCTTTCAAAGATAAAATAAATACACGCCTTCGAAAAATCCGTCTTCAACTTCACATAATTAGTACCCGATCAAAAATCTGTAGTCACTAAAACTATACCTATTTTTCCTCGGTCTCGTCAAATAATTTTTGTCACATTTGTCTCGTCATATTTTGTCACGACACTAAGTCATATCATTGTGTCTCGTCTTTTTGTCACAACTCACTATCCAAATTTGTAGTCCAAAAAATTAGTAAAATCACAGCCATTTATACCAAATGTTATACAACATCTAGTCATAGTTAACTTTATATATTACACACAATAAAAAATTGTTGTAATATACCAAACTTGGCTCAACATCACGTTACATTAACATTTGGTAGTTAATTCATTTTGTTATAGAAACAAGACATGAATGTTGGCCCACAAAACAGACGCAGCCCATATTGCAATAGCTGGTCCGATGAATGGATGAGTGAATACAAGGCCCAGCAGACGCTAAACCCGGTCCAACAACTAGGAATGCTCAGGTTATATAGTAGCCACATAACCCTAATCTCATACAAACCTAACCTAATCTCACACATCATTGTTTCATCCGCCCCCATAAGCTATTTTCTCTCCCATTCAAAACATAGAAAAGTCCGTCTCTTCTCTTTGTCATATCAATACACGAAACCAACTTATCCCCTCACATTTAGATGAACCATTCACATCAGATAATCCACAAACCAATTAAATCATAGCAATCCATATAATTAATCCATGAAGAACGAAAGGCGTGTCTTCAAGATCAATTTGATGGTCTCGGGTAAGGTTGCATGTTGATTACTGTTAAAATAAAACGAATCCAAGATCGAATCTAACAGATTTGTTAAGATTTGTTCTTAATTTTCTTATATTAAGTGATGGTAAGTACCATACATATTTGTGATTGGTTTACTTCACGTTTTACTATTGCTTTCTTGTTCACTCAATTGAAACAAAGACATGAATCGAACACTCTTGTTCTGATTCGTTTAATCTGATTTCGAATATAAACGAAGGTATAGACCTTTACACAAAATCTATGATGATGTTAGTTTCTGGTTGGATAGATAAAAAAATCACAAATCATCTTTAAAAGATGCAACCGAAACATAATCTGAGATTGATTTTCGAGTCTTTTTGATGTTTAGATGGGTTAGGAGACGTTGGGCTTAGGATAGATGTATGTTGGATTTGGTTTGGAGTGAAAAGGCTGTTGTTGGGAATAGGTCTCGGTAGTCAGGTTGCAATGATTTTTTTTAAAAAAAATCCATCGCGAAGGTTTCAGTCATGCCACAAGTTTTGATAAACTGCATCGCAACTTTAAAAAAATAAAGTCATCACAGCCCTTTAAATACATGTTGAACCCATCGCAAGATAAAAAATAAGCCATCGCAGTCTTAACTTTTTAACCCATCGCAGTCTAAAAACAATATGGCCATCGTAACATGATGTCCCATCGCGGCGAGACATCGCATGCGAGTCATCGCAGGCGATTCATCGTAGGCGAGTCATCGCAGGCGAGTCATCGCATTACACCCATCGCACTCAATGCGATTGTTGCCATCGTACTGATGACCAGCAGAAAATCTTATCTAAAGGTACTTTTTCCGTATATTCAGGATCTAAGATTTCTGGGTATGATTTTTTTGGCAAATCTGGGTTTCTCTTCATCTTCATGTTCACAGCATAAATAAACCCAAGAAAATACTTATAAACTAAATCTGTGATTGAAGCAAACACCGTCCTTGTTACCAGTAAACTGAACTGGCCATTATCGTCATCTTCACAAAAGACATGTGACTTAAGAAAAGAAAGATTTTGACCAGATTCAAGAAAGATGAAACCAGTGGACATATGAATTAGTTTGGATAAACCAGAGACCCAGAAAGATGATAGTAGTACATGTGACAACACAAAAAAAAACTGACAGTTTGGACATCAAAACAAAGTGAGACAATAAATATGACATAAAGACATCGTGAATTTTTTTTTAACAGATTCGAGATAAAAAAATTTTAGACCACCATAATCGAAAATAAGAACACGATCCAAGGATTGAACCGAGGCTCTGATGCCAATTGTGGATTTTCTTTTTAGTAATCCGGTGGTCTAGGTGGGTGGTAGAAGGTGTTAGAAGCCATTGTTGAGTTGAGAGAGAAGGTTGTTTGTGAAAGATAAAGAAAATGTATTAAACAAGAATGAAACACAAAACGACACAAGCAACACCCCTCCCTGGAAGCCTTGGAGGGGTTTATATAGTCACACACCAATACTTAACTATACATTGTACCTAGTCTAGTCTAAGCGTGCGTGACTATGATAACTAATGGGAATTCTTAAATGTCGTCACATAAAGTGAATTTCCAATATGAATGAAGATCAACATTTTCACCATGTTCATCTTTTGATAGAGACTTCTTGGCTTCAAAAGGTGTACTTGTAATTCTTGTATCCATACTTGAAAATTTCTTCAAGATTTCAGCTACATACTTATCTTGGCTGATAAATATCCCATCTTTCCTTTGTTTGACCTGAAGTCCTAAAAAGAAAGTAAGTTCTCACATAGAACTCATCTGAAATCTTCCTTTCATTAAAGCTTCAAACTCTTCACACCATGACCTTTTGGTTGAACCAAAATGATGTCATTAACATATACATGGACTAAGATAATATCCTTAGCATCCTTCTTGATGAAAAGAGTCTTGTCAATAGCGCCTCTCCTATATCCATGTTCCAAAAGAAATTTGGGCAGAGTTGCATACCAAGCTCTAGGAGCCTGATGAAGACTATAAAGAGCTTTAATAACTTTGTAGACTCTGTTGAGAAACTTAGGATCTACAAAACCTGGAGGTTGTGAGACATATACCTCTTCTAAGATAGTTCCATATAGAAAAGCACTTTTCATATCCATTTGATAGATTATAAATCTAATATATGATGCAAAGGCCAAAAATAACCTAATGGTTTCTATTCTTGCCACTGGTGCAAAAACCTCATCATAGTCTATCTCTTCTTTCTGTCTATAGCCTTGAGCAACAAGCCTAGCCTTGTTTCTCACAACAACACCTCTTTCATCCTTTTTGTTCCTAAAGACCCACCTAACCAATTAATCTCTTTTCAGAAGGGAGATCCACAAGAATCCAAACCTTTTGTAGTTCAAATTGCATTAGCTCTTCTTGCATGGTATCTACCCAACTTTCTTCATCAAGAGCTTGAGAGATATTCTTAGGCTCTACTTGTGATAAGAAACATGCAAATAAACAATGTTGTTGCTGAGTATCTTTATGATTTGTTCTATGTTGTTGTTTGACATTACTCACAAGTGCATAAGTTTTAACACTAGCTTGAATTTGTCTTTTATTTTGCACAACAGACTTTGGGTCTCCAATGATTTAAGCTATAGGATGGTTGTTGTTGACTTTATAAGTGGGAGTAGGACTGACAAGTATTTTAGTTCCAAGTTATTGAAATCAATCACTGCACCCTGCTCATCATAGGAAGCATTTGAGAAGATTCCTTTTTGGACTAGTATAAGCATCTTCATTATCCAATTCTTGAATAATGTCTTCTAGTGAATCAACATATATTGTAGACATTGTCTTAGTAGTACTTACAGATGAAGTACTGCTAGGTTGCAAATGTACTGCTGAGCTTTGTGACTCAAAGGGTTCTTCTCTTGAATGCTTAGCACTTTATCTAGCATTCTTTTCTTGATCCATAAGCCTCTGAAGTTCATCATATGAGGCTTGATCATCATTTGGTATCATTGGTTGCTTCTGATGTGGGCTAACAACTGTTTGTGAGACACTAGGCAAATGTGGTACATAGATATGAACATCATCATCATGTTGAGAGTTCGATGAAGAAGGACTTTCCTCATGAGTACCTAAGCTAGTTGCACTAGTCTCTTTACCTACATTGTTAGTTTGACAGTCTTGTTGCATAGAATAGTAATTCATGGAGTTAGTTAGATAATCCAAATCAAACATCCAAGCATAACCTATTCCTGGGACATTGGGCTTATTCTCTAAGAAATTGACATGTACATTTTCCTCAACTTTACCTGACGTTAAATTAAAGACTCTATATGCCCTGCTTTGCAAATAAAATCCTACTAGATATCCTGGATCAGACTTTCCATCAAACTTACCCAACTGATCAAGAGTATTTAAAATAGACACATGACACCCAAAAGGTTTTAAATGACTTATTGTTGGCTTAACACCATTCAAAAGTTCACAAGGTGTTTTATTCTGAGGCTTGGTCACTAAAACTCTATTTAGCACATAACATGTAGTATTGATTGCTTCTACCCAAAAAGTGTTTGACAAAAGAGAATCAGCCAGCATAGTTCTAGAAGCCTCAATTAATGTCCTATTTTTCCTTTCAACTACTCCATTTTTTCTGGAGTCCTAGGATTACTAAATTGTCTCTTGATCCCCTTAGACCTACAAAATTCATCAAATTCAGCATTCTTAAATTCTGTCCCATTATCTGTCCTAATGACTAAGACTTGTTTAGTGAACTGTTTCTCAACTAAGGTGACAAAGTCTTTAAGTAATTCATTGGTTTCACTTTTAACTTTTAAAAATAAAACCGAACTGAATCTACTATAATCATCAGTTATAACTAGGCAAAAGGTCTTGTGACTAATGCTCCTAACAGAGACTGGACCAATAAGATCCATATGTAAGAGTTGCAAAGGCTTAGTCACAAAATTGAAAGTCTTGGTCTTACAAGAGGTTCTATGTTGTTTTCCTTTTTGACAAGCAGTACATGTGAGACCATTTTGAAAAGATTTGGTAGGTAACCCTCTAACCAAATTTCCTTTAAAAAGTTTGTTTAGGTTCTTAAAATTCACATGACCTAACCACCTATGCCTTAGACTTATCATTAGAAGCTTTAGCTAACAAGCATGTAATACCACCTGTTGGAGTAATAGTATGAAGATTAAAGGTATACATATTCTCTTGCCTGGGTACTTTAAGCAGTATTTGAGATTCCTTTGGCATCTTAAAGTCTTTAGAGAGTACCAAGCAGTCTGTATTTGTGAAAAGTACCTTTTTCTTCTTATCACACATTTGTGATACACAGAAGAGATTGAACTCATTCAATTCTTTAACAAAGAACACATCTTCAAACTCCAATCTTCTGTGTTGATTTTTCCTTTGCCAGTAATCCTGCCTTTACTTCCACCAAAGGCTACTGGTCCACCTCTGAATTATTCAAATTCAGCAAGGAAATATGTGTTCCCTGTCATGTTCCTTGAGCATCCACTGTCAACTATGCCTTTGTCTTTCAATTCATTAATCGGATGCTCCTGCAGATACACAAAACACATTAGTGTTTAACAGGGACCCAAGCCACATTTTGCTCAGATCTTGTGAGACCTACATACTTAAGTGTTTTATAAGAAGTTTTACCAATAAGACTACAAACACTCTTATATTTCATTGTTCCAAGTATGTAATAAAAAACATAAGGTGATTCTATGTTCTTAGATTTTCTAGGCTTAAGTACTATTTTGACAGTACTTGGTGGAACAAGCGACTTTTGTCTTTTAGGAACCCACATTTGCACTGGTTTTTCATAAGGCTTACTTCTGGGTGACTTAAAAATCTCAAATAGACTCCTAGAAGTTTTGTTAGACTTTGATTTTCTAGATGGAAGACCAACGGTACTTGTATTAATTATAGCAGTACTTGTAGATTTTGATCTGTCGGTACTTAAAGAACTTAACTTTAAAGGTACTAGACCTTGTTTCATAAGTACTGCTCTAGGTACAAAGTCCTTATTGGTTTGAGAGTGAATAATCTTATTGGACTTATTTTGTTTATTTACCCTTTGAGCATGACCCCACTTAGGTTTGTCATCTCTTGGTCCCAATTTCCTTTTTCCCTGTGCAGTCTTTTCATGCCCTTTTATTGTGACCTTTTGTTTATCAATTTTATCTTCATGCACAGTACAATCTTTGAAAAAATGACTTAAACTACCACACACATAACATCCTCTTCTTTTCAAAGAAGATCCAAAAGGTTAATCTGACTTAGTGTTTTTAACACCGAGCCCACCCTTTTTGATACTACCATGATGTTTTGCATTGCCATCCATTGCCTTACTAGAAGATTTAACCTGCCTAGGAGTAGAACTAGTTGTAGGCACATGTCCTTCAAGCATAAATGTGCTCATTAAAGGTGGATAGACAACCTTTTTTTGTCACAACTGGTTCATCCTGGTCCAAACTACTAGAGTTTGATTCTGAATCATCAATCTTTTTACCATAAACAGCTTTTAACTCATATAACTCTTCACACTTATCATTATTAGGGGGCATGTAAATTCCTGATAAAGGTGGAGGAACTGCTTTCATTCCTTCAGCATACCTATCATTTTCAGGAGTATCTTTTGAATCACAAGAACTATCAAAAATCCCCTTGGATAGGTCCTTGTTAGTTAGAGTTATCCCAGGTTGGTCCTCTAAATAACCTAGGCCTGTTTTATCATAATACCCCATTTGAGAATTAATCAACTTACCCATGCCTTTTGAAGATTTTTGCCATTGATTAATTACTTCTCTTTCATTGAACAGACTGGCTTTTATAACTTCATTTTCTGCTGTAACTTTCATAAGTTGTTTTTCAAAAGCTTTTATAGACACATATTTTTATCTCATTTGAAGAGTCAAAATCCTAATTTTCTCTTCATAGTTTTACTGACCCTTTTGATACAAAACTATATTATCTTCTAACTTAGCAACACCTTGTTTAAAAGCATTTACTTCTACAGTAAATGTGTTTACCTTTTGATATTGTTCCTCAAGTTCTATTTTAAGACTATTAAACTTGAGAACACAATCTTTAGAACATGGATGTACCTCAGTGTCTTCATGAGAGAGAGCCATTAGACCATGCTCTTCTTCTTCTTCTTCATGTGTGCCAGTCTAGTCAACCACTCCTTCTATTGTCACCAAAGCTTTAGTTTTTTTTGGACTCCATAGATTTCTGCTATCTCCCTTTTGAATACTTTCAGTGACTCTTAGGCTGGTTCTGTTGCTATTTTTGAACTTCTGGTTGCTACTTTAATCTTTTTCTCTCTTGCACTCCCTGGCAAAGTGTCCAAGCTTTCCATAGTTGTAGCATTCAACCTTTGATTTGTAATATCCTAATGGTTCATTAGGATCAACATTCATATTTCTTCTAGTCCTTTTATAGAGTCTATTGGATTTAACTGAGACCATGGCAACTTGCCATTTAAGATCCATCTCCTCAATATCAGCATCATCCATTTAGAACAGATCATTAAGAGTCAATCTTGGTTTGTTATCTTGTCCATCAAAGAATAAAAAGGCATCATTCTCATTGAATAATGGTGAGGGTCTTCCTTGTGAATTCTGAGTCATTGATGGACTGTTTTCAGTACTTTGAGGATAAGTACTGCTGATTGATCCACCAGTAGTGCTTTGGAAGTAAGTACCGCTACTTGATCCACCAGCGGTACTTTGAGAGTATGTACCGCTGCTTCCTTCTAACACAAAAGCTAAGTTAGACTTTGGTACAGATGCTTTTGGTGGCTCAATTCCTTTAACATCCATATCATACACTCTGAGATTGTTATAGAGATGATCAAAGGGAGTAACATCAAAGTCATCTCTTGTGATGAAGTGTGTAGCCATCACCTTCCACTCTTATGGAACTCCTCTCAAGAACTTTAGATTAGCTTCTTCATGAGGAATTACCAGTCCATGAACTGCTAATTGAACACGCAATTTACCAAACCTTCCATATCTACTATCGATTCCTTCTGCACTCGAAATAGAGAAGTTATCAAATTCTTGTTTCAGAACTAACTTCTTTATCTTCTTAGATTTGTCATTGCCTCTAAATCTAAGTTTGATAGCCCCCACATATATTTTGCATCTTTGTAATGATTATGTCTTCCGAGAGTGCTATAGCTAAGACAGTTCTGGCCTTTCTTTCTTTGATCTCTGCTTGTACCTCTTCAACAGTGACAACATGCAAAACATAACATGTACCATCAGGTAGCCAATGTAGCTTTTTAGGAGTATGCACATTCTTGATGACTTGCCATAAAGTATGATCTATGTGATTCATGTAGTGTTCCATATGCATAGCCCAATACAACAGAAAGAGTATGGGGAGAATATGTTGTTTGTGTGGCTACACCTTGTACAGTTTGTGCAATTGGTGGTTGTGAAACCACTGGTGTAGGTTGCAAAATTTAAGGTTATCCATGTGGTACTGGACCAGGGATTGGAATTTATTCCATAAGAGGAGGGTGTTCATCAGTTTGAGACATTGTGTGAGACTTTTTGTGATTGAGGAAATTGGGGTATTGTTCTTCTTATTCAGATTTTCTCAACAAGCTTTGATACCACTTGTTGATCCCTTCGAATAGATCTATATCCTATTAAGGATTTGTACAATAGCTTGTAATCAAACTAGAGCACTTGAGAGACTCTTACTCAACTAAATAAGCTATGTAAAATCTAACTTATAAATAAAACAAGAACGAAATTACTCTAACTATTCGATCTTCTATTAATCGACTTTTGCAAAAGGTACAAGAAACTCATCGTACCTATATTTCTTTTATAGTGCAAGGAACCCTAGAATATTCTATTATGATAAATATATCATACACGATATATTATCAGTATTCTAAACTATTAATTATATCACATAAGATATACTATAACTATAACTATAATATATCTTTACCAAAGATATATTCGTCTTTATCAACTTAGCAGTACTTACATTAACACTAACGGTACTTGACATATACCGCGTTAACACTAACGGTACTTACTAACTCTAACAATACTTGTACTTGTACTAACGGTACTTGGTACTTTACAATAATTTCCAACAGATAATCACTTTTACTAAGACTTAACCATAAATCATTAGAAACCCTAACCTGCCTAAGTTTTCTTCCCATTTTCACCTCAAACCTTTGTTAAACTTCAAACCAAAGACCCAAACTTCTTAATTACAATTTATATAAAACCCTAATCCATCACTAATCACATTCCTAAGCCCTTAATCACCAAAATCATAAAGTATAGAGTTACAAGCCTTAATTTAGACCCGGTTTTATGTTTTCCCTCTAAAAACCCATTTCAAACCATTCCCTCCCATTATAAGTTTGAAAATTAGATATTTAGGATGTTGTAAGATGTTTTCCATGTGATTAAAAGTAGGTGCATCACCTACTTGAAGCTACACATCACCATTCTTATCATATATATGTCGTGACCTATTTCTAGCCACAAGTGAAGATTAGGATGAATCTAGAGTTTATAAACTTGTGTAGAGATTCACTAGAATCCCTTAGTCACACACCTAGTTTTATTACACGTTTACACCCTTACCTTGGAGCCTAAGGGTTGGAAAAACTATAAATAGAGGCGAATACTTCACATTAGAACTTGCACCCCGTTTCCTTTCTATCTCCTACCCATTCTCCATTTCCACTTATATATACGTCATAGAACATCCCATAAGACCAAAAACCAGGTCTAGAAGGAATCCATTGAAGCTCTTGAATCTTTGACAGCAAGTACTGCTCATAGAAAGCCATAAGGAGTCATTTTGGAGCTACCTAGGTAATCTCTATGTTAGCTAAGCTTTAATCTTGTTATAATGATATACTAGACTTTTAATAATGCTAAAATAATGTTAGAATGATGATCTAAAATAAATTAATTCATTTGATCATTTAAAATGAAAGTTATAAGTTAAAAATGTCTTAAAACCTTAGTTTTGTATTTTACAAGAAATAATGAGCAAAAACCCATTTTAAAAGCTATAATTCTGGTAAAATGTTTTTATTATGATCATAAATGTGTTTTTTGAAACTTTGTTTTAATATTCTAGATCATTTGGTCCATTTTTGAGGTTGTTATGTTATTTTTACAAGTATAGGGACCAAAACTGTCATTTTTGAAACTATTAAATTTTGGGCAAAAAGTTTCATTTTGTGAAAGTTATAGCTATAAGAATAATTGTTGGAAAGTTTGAGACCCTAAGGTTAAATATTTAGGGTTGAAATTGTAAATATTAAAACTATATACTTTAAGGGTTAAAAGTGTAATTAAGTTAAACTATAACTATAAGGGTTATTTTTGCCAATATTGAAAGTAAAAGAATATAAAAGACATATTATACTCTATTTATAAAGTAATAACCATGTCATGTTAGTAGGGAACTTTCTACAAAGATGTTCCATCTCGATATTACGTTCTGACTGAGTGGTTGGGTTTACGATTTAAAGTGCCCTCGCTCCTCAAACGTTTATAGAATGGCTTCTGAGTATGATGGACCGAAAAATGATGTGATATTATCACTAAACTACGAACCTTAGACATATATCACAAAGATACTTAAATCTTTAAACTGGAGATCAAAAGACTTGATACTATACAAAATGTGTTAATCCAGGTTTGTGTGAGATCAAGTTGTTGTTTATGAGACCAAGTTGTGGTTTATGTGATCAAGTTGTTTATCTTTGAATGAAATATATCTGATATATCTCAGACTCTATGGATCCCAGGTGAGTTCATAGCCTCACTAGGCCTGATTATTAAATGATTTGAAAACCCGTGAGGGGGATATATGTTAAACTGGAATACAAGTGTTTTTGGTATGCTTCACAGGTATGATTATTGACACTATGTTTACTACTGCCTTGAAAGTCCCTTTTTAATTGTGAACCGTTAATCATTTCCTAGAAATGAGTGCTAATATTGTAAATAGTACTATTTGGGGACTGACATCCCCTGTCTGGGCAAGTCGCACTTGCTAGCACCTCAGTGGTCAAACATGCATACTTTATTTTGCTAAGCAAGATAGTTTGGAAGACTTCCTCGTATGGGAAATAGTAGGTTTCTGATATGTATAGTCGCGGTATCATAAGCTTATTGCATTAATTAATAAATTTTACGAGCGAATAATAACGTAGCTCAAGAAAAGGATCTTGTATTCAAAATGATTTTAAACCTATGAATTCACTCAACCATTGTGTTGATTTTAAGCATATATCTTAGATTTTAATGATTGGTAGTATGGAGCAGCATGAGGATGGTATAAAGAGCCACAAGATTGAAATTATTATTCTAGATTTTGGGAACCTCATATGTAAAACTCTATTTTTTCAATGATATATAAAGAAAGTTGATTTTATCACTCTTTTGATTTGTTTTCTATCATTCTGATTTATGTTCTATGAAGTAATACCCTAGATCAATGTTTTGCTACGTAAAGGTAAAATGGGGGTGTTACATAAGCTCACGGCTTATTAATACTAATGGAATGAAATAAGGTATAAAGACAAGAAAAGGTAAAGGGTTAACAAGAAAAAGCAACTAGTACACCAGTAAGAGCATTGAGCCCTCCATGGAGAGGTCAGATGTTCGAATCCGGGCTAGGATTGTTTTTGCAATTTAATATTATTTATTTTGTTAATTTCTTTTTGGACAAGCTCAACCCCATAAGTAGTTGGCTTGTGTGGATGTGAGAAACAAGTTAAAGCTAACAAGAATAAGCATACAAAACAAGAATAAGCCAAAAAATCAAACAGATAAGCTAAAAACAATGAACTGTCAGTTTACTCTAGCGATGGCAATAGGGTTTGAGCTAGCAATGGCAAATAATTTACCACTACTAGTTCAAATGTCACAAAGGACCATTTTGCTGATGCATTTGGCTTGCTGGTGAGTTCTGGCAGAGCACAACTACAAAATAAGTAAACCCAATTCTAGATAAGATAAAAGCATATGAGTAACACACCCTAAGCTATCAATAAGCACATTTTCCCAAATCAAAACTTAAAAACAGAGATTTGAGGCAATCTGGTATAAATAGTCAGTTTCAAAGCACAAATTTGCACAAAGTGTTCACAGCTTGTTCAAAACCACCACATAACCAATACTAGAATTACTCAAATCAGATAACACCACTAAGGAACCTATCAATTGCCAGATTATATTAACACAACTTAAATAAGGCACAAGCAGAAAGATTTCAACTCATCAAAACAAGATTTAACACTACAAAAGCCAAACAAATACTAAAATGAGAACAATCTAAACTAGCTAAGAGTGTGCAGGTTGGTTTTGATAAGATTTGTTGTCACCCAAAACTTTACCCAAACACCCCTTTCACTAACTGTTAATAATTTTAACAAATCAATATTAAACTAAATGATGAAACACATACTCCAATAACATAAGCAAACTAAAATCATCATGACACAACTACATGCTAAGCTATAAACATTCATGGCAACAAATTCTACAAAATCACCAGATTAAGCATATCAGTAAAAAAATGGTTCAAGGACTAACCTCAAGAGGTGTACATGCACGCCTCTTGAAATGAGATTATGTAAAAAAGTGCAAGATTTCCTTTGGCTAATTGCTTATGAAAAGGAAATGAAACTTGGTTGACTACAACAGTCAACCAAGAAGTCTACCATAAACTTTTTAGTCTTGATTTGGGAACCTGTTTTGGAACACACAAACAACAACAAACTTCAAGCTCCAAAGACTTGGCCAAAAGCTGGTTGTCAATAAGCTTTTGGTGAAGCTTTTGGAACAGTAAGTCACCAACAAAGAAAATGAACAGATTTTGAAAACCACTATTTGGAACCAAGATTTTTGTAAACAACAAAAGATGACCAACAAGGAAAGTAACTTTAGCTTGTGCTCTTACTGCTCCTTGAGCTTGTCAGGATCACGAAGCTATAAACAAACACAACCCAAAGGATCTCAAAGTATTTTTGACCAAAAAAAGGTTTGGACAAAAACTTTGATAGAAAGAACAAACTTGCATAAAAGTAAAATTGCACGAATTATAGTTAACACAAAGGTAAAATAGAACTCAGTTTTCATTGCATTGACAAAAAAATAGCTTTAATAAATTACATAAAAGATTTTAGGTTCACAAGAAAAACTCGAAGAAGAAAATTTGCAAACCCTAATGCCTTTATATACTAGGCTACATAAAATTCTAGAAAGCAAGAAAACTAAACCCTAACGTGTCTTGAGTTTCCAGTTATGCCCTTGGATATTGATTTTGAATCTTGGTCAGATTGGTCAATTTCTTGCTCATGTGACTTTATAGAGATTCTTTGAAGGTCAGCTGATGAAAATCAATCATGTCCATCTATTTGGTGTCGGGAGCACAAAAATTCCATCCATCCGTTGATCTTGTCAAAAATCCAAAGGGTATTGAAAGTGAAGGGGCAGGGGAGGTGGGGTGTGATCACATGGGTATGTTGGTAAAAGTTTGGTGAGTGTGGTTATGTGCCAAAAATATTCAATTATTAATATGGAAAAATTGATTAATAACCCCTTGACCTGATTAAAATAAGGATTTAGGTTTATCTAATTTGGGAGGGTTTTTAATCCGTTTAAGGATAAGGGAAAATGTCTAGCGCCTTTTTGGGTAATGTTTGATTGTTTGACCAGGTTTATTAAATAAGCCGGGTATATGAGATTGGGTTAGGTAAGGATTTATTATTTGGGCTTGGATGGTTTTGGACTGAGTGTGGGTCGGGTTTGGTTTACAAGTGGGTCTAGGTGTAGCAGGAATTGAACCCCTATCTTTGAATAAAGTTACAATATCACCCCAAATACTTTAACAGCTTCCTTTGCAAAATTCCTTTGAAATATCTTTGGACATATTTGGTCCTTGTTTCATTATAATACTTTAAAAAGAATTTGTATTGTAATTTGCCAATTATTCAGGGGTCTTTCTTGTACAATGTTCAAACTTTAGGGACCAAACTTATACTTTTAAAAATTACATGGGTATAAACTGACATTTTTCAAAGTTAGGAACCATTATCGTACATCTACAAAACTTCAAGGTCTTTCTTGGAAAATAAACATTTGGCTCTGGTTATATATGCGGCTTCGTTTCTCGTGTTCATTTTTGCTTGTTTCTTGTGATCTTTTGTCAATTTCACGATATCTGAACCTACAAACGCACATTCAACAAAACAAGGGTTTTTGCATGGTTTTATGATATTTTTCCGTATTTTAAGCTCGATTTTGGCGATGAGACTATGTATAATTAGAGTCTCATCAACTGGTTTTGCCAAGTGCCAAAAGATATTAACAAAGTGAATGGACAGATTTGAAGAAAGAAAGTGTTTGCAAGTTTTTCCAAAGTTTGGGGGCTAAATCTGCCAAGTTTAAAACTTATATCCACCCAAACTGGACCAACCCAATATATTTAACCCAAACCCACTCAAGCCCATAACCCAATAGCCATTTACGCGATTTTTTTAATAAAACATGGTCAATAAAAGTCAAATCTCCAAAAACACGCTAAACACGAAAACCTTACTGAGAGTGGATTAAACTCCACTGTTAACTATCCCCAATCCCCACAAACCCTAATCCTATTACTACTTTTAGCCAAAGGGAAAAATCAAGATAAGCTCCAAATTTACGATTGAACATCACACGACCTAATCCACACTCTTACAATTCACTCCACGTCACCCCACATGCCCAACCAACCCTCCCATGTCCAACTCAAGTTACGGGTTAGCAAAATTCTAACTTTATGGAACAAATTGGCAGCTGGAGATCTTCTTACTTGTTGGCTACTCACAATAGATGGACAAGATCACAATTGGTAGCCTGACATCATCACATGATCCCTGAAATCTTACATGGGGCTCTTTTGACTCAAGAACTATTTAAGCTCAAAAGGCATATACTGAGCATCTCAAGATTCGACAAGGGCAAGATAGGAAATTCATAGCTAGGGTTTACACATTCTAGTAATTTCTTGTAAGCCTATATAAAGGCATTAGGGTTTTATATTAGAGTTGTTCCAGATTTTGTACCTTTTTTTTCAAGTTAATGAAAAAAAAAGTTTGTTTGTTGAAATATGAGTTCCCACTTTAGTTCTTATGCAAGTTTGAATTCGTCTCATTTTTAGTCTTATGCAAGATTTTGTTTTAAGTTTTTTTATCAAAGTTATTTGTTTAAAGTTTTCTAGTCAAGACCTTCTTAGATCCTTTGGTTTATGCTTGATTATGATACCCTGATTTTGACACAATCAAGGTATAGTGAGGACATAATTGGAGTTTATTTATTGGTCACTTGGTAACATTACAAAATCTGGTTCCAATTTTTTTTTGAAAAGTTATTTTCTTTGTTCTTCTTTGTACTAACCCTCAGTGTTCATTAAGCTTTGCTATAAGCCACTTCATAATTGGCTTGTGGTCTTGTTTAAGTAAGTTTGAAGTTTCTTGTTTGTGTTTGTGATTCAAAACAACTACCAAAAAAGACCAAAAAGACTGTTGTAGTCTTTTTATCCTTGGACTGTTGTTGTCTAAGGAGTTTTCCTTTCATATTCCAAGTAATCTTGTGAGCCTAACCTACTCATTAGGAGAGCATAGATGAGTCAGTCTTGGATGTGAGCTTGGCTAGGTATAAATTCCATCCTTCTTCATAAACTATTGCCTACTATTGTTTTAAGAGGTGTTTGGATTTTTATGTTTAAAGTTTTTCGTAATACAAAAGTGATTAGAGATTTCCTGCACGCTTATGTTATACCTAGGTTAGTTTGTTCAAGCTTTAAAATCAGTTGTGTAGAAACTAGAAGGAGGGTTGAATAGTTTCTTAAAATTTACTTGATTAAAGATCGGTATTTAAATTCTTTTTCAAAAACATAGACTGGAGTGATTATGTGAAATCTTCTTATGCACAATATGAACAAAAGATAGTGGATCTAAACTAATAGTCACAAGTATATGCATATAAAGAGTAATGAATGTAAATAGGTAAGGAAAGGAAAGGAAAGATCAAACCAAACACCAAGGATTTATAGTGGTTCAGCAACGAAGCTCACTCCTCGTTTCTACTCCACTCCTAGAGTACTCCTTACTCAAGATTTCACTAATCAACAAGCTCCTTAAGGTGGAGAAACCGTACACGTCGCTTAACCAATTTTCGAATCTAAGCTAAAAGTCGAGCCATAATCTTAGGTAGGACCAATCTACACCAATACACTTTAAGGCCTAAGAACTAACCACAATATATACACAACTAACAAATTGACACAACTATTTGTATCTTCACAACAACACAAGAATGAAAATAAAGTTTGATCTTCAATAGATCTTGAGGTAGACACAACACTTCAAGGATGAAAGTGTTAATCTCTTTGCACTTGAGAGAATGAGATGGGAGGAGAAAGATTCACTTCTAAACAAGTAATAATAAACCAAATAACCAAGGATTTGAGTGATTTAAGAAGTTGGATTGAATCTGGAAATATATGTGCAAAAGAGGTGAGAAGAAAATCTGAAAATGGTCCACTATTTATAAGACAAGGTTCCAACGGATCTTTCTAAGCGCGATTCAGTAAAGAGACCGCGGTTCGATATCACTAAAGAACCGCATAGCTATTTAAGGAACCGCCGAAGTAGACTCCTTTCCATTTTTATCTTTTAGTGGTGTAGTCACACCTGGTGAAGTTTTTATCCTCAAGTGAGTTTTAAGAAAAACTAAATCCTTGATCACTTAGTTAGGTTGAAAACTTGTTTATTCACACCTTAAGTGATAATGGATGAAATGAAAAAAAATACTTGAACTCTAGAATTCTATTTTCGTTGTTTTCGTAAATGCTTGTTTTTATATGTTGTCGTAATCAAAACCAAGCGAGACCGAAAAATGCAAGTAACATTTTTAGACATCATTGCATTAACAATCTCACCTTTTTTATTCTGACAATACATAAACTCATTCAAGTATAAAACAAGATTTTTGAAGACGAGTTTATTTCATTTCTCCCCCTTTGTCAAAGCAAAACGGTAGCAAAAGTCTTTTGTAGAAGAGAAGTGTAAAACCCGCATACAAATACCATGAACAGTACACTACGTAAACATACGAACCAATTAAAACTTTCCATTTATGTCATGTACACGTGCCACGAACATTAAATTCAGAAACTACGTACGTGTTAGTGCACGATATATATATATATATATATATATATATATATATATATATATATATATATATATATATATATATATATATATATATATATATATATATATATATATATATATATATATATATATATATATATATATATATATATATATATATATATATATATATATATATATATATATATATATATATATATATATATATATATATATATATATATATATATATATATATATATATATATATATATATATATATTTGAAATTAGCACGATATATATTAAGCACGTAGTAATACACGATAATTATTAATTATAATAATTAAAATCACGAGCATATGATCACGAACATTAAAACATGAACATGTGAACTACGTATTAAATATTATTACACGATATACAAGTATCACGTATAATAAATGTATCATGAATATAAGATACGAACCAATACGAACATTTAATCATGAACGAACACGTAAAATAGTTAAACACGAACAAAGCCCGAGAGGCCCTTTGGGCTTATGGTTGTCGCGGACACAAGAGACAAGAAGGGGCCCAAGCCCATTTAATTTTGACTAAAGGAAGAAAAGTAAAAACACAGGTTTTCATATTACAGAATTTTAACAAAAACTAAAAACCCTAGCTTTCCTCCCTTCTCTTCTCCTGCCGCCGGCTACAAGGAACACCAAAACGGTGTTCGGTTGATTTTTGATTGTTGATTTTGAGTGATCGTGTTCGTGTTCTTGGTTCTCTTCCAATCACGTATTCGGTATCATAAAAAACCTTCATCTTATTAATTTTATTTTCCTTCTATTATGTTCATGTGTAAGAATATTAAAAACATAATAAAACATGTTAGATTTATACTAGAAAACATGAATTGTGGGGGGTTTTGGTGGGGTTTGTTCGACCGACACGCACAACCGAGAGCCCAAGCTCTCGGCTTGGTCTTGTGATCACCAGCAGCCGAGAGCCTAAGGTCTCGGTGTGGTCTTGGTGGTTTGGCAACAAGGACAAGGGACCTCGACGCAACTCGGGGTGCCGTTTGGTTTGTGTTGGGTCCCGGCGCAGCAGCAATAAGCACCACCGGCATCAGCCGATGGCTGTTTTGTTCGTCCAGTGGGAACCACAACCCAAATAGGAGGAACTACCGGCTACAGCCGGTGGTGTACTCGGTTCAGCAGTGGCTAGCCGAGCCACGGCAGTGGCAACCGGCTAGACAGGGTTAGCCACTGTCGAGCTGTTTTGGTTCGGTTTATGTTTCGGTTCATATTAAAACACGGGTTCGGGCACGAGATTATTTTTACAAGGTATATGTTTACAAGGAAAAATTAAATTAATTAAACATGACTAGTAATTAATTTAATTTTAATCATGGACTTAAGTTATAGTTATTTTTAATAAATAATACATCTTTGAACCTAAGTATTTTATTATTTAATTTAGACTATAGTTATTAATTAATTATTAAAACATTGACTTATAATTAATTAATAAATCATGACTTAGGTTATAATTAATAAACTATTAATACATGATTAACCTAAGTATTTTATACTCCGTATGTCTTAATTTAATTAAATCAGCCTTTATTTAATTAAATCATATAACCTATAGTTTATTAAATCACCATGACATTTAATTAATAAACTATACTATTAACTACATGACTTATGACGTTTAACCAGTAAACTGTAACTTATATTATTAGCTTATTAATCCAACTTATTTCTAAATATGGAAACTTCCTATTTCAGGAAACTTACTATTTTTGAAAACTTTCTATTTTTAGAAACTGGTCTATTTTTAGAAACTAATCTATTTTTGGAAACTTTCTATTTTTGGAAACTTTATATTTTTGGAAACCTGCTATTTTTAGAAAGTTACTTATTATTACACAACAAGTATAATAATACAAGAATACAAGATAATACTTAATCAGAATACATGAAATACATGATTAATACAGTATATTATTTAAAACAGTAAAACAAGACAAGAACATACAAAACAAGCTAAGAACATGCTATAACCAGTAACGTACTCAGTAATCAGAAGACTTATACATGTCCCTTATTTAAGTAGCATTAGTGAGGTCGGAGTAAGACTATTCATCATTTCATCTTTCCTCGTTCACTGGACACAAGGTACGGATTTTCTGTCCTTCAGTATGGACATTCTTTCCTTATTAGGATTCCCCGTTTGCAGCCAACTGTTTTCATAAGTATATGTTTTATATGTTTTGATTCCTTATGTTTATTTTTAAATGCCTAAGTCATATACATGCATGACCAGTGTCACCTAGTTATGGAGGTACTATAACCATAACACTGGAGGCACCAATGTTATGACTTCCCCATGGCGGAGTGATTGCTCGTGGCGTCCCTTTTTCAGTTTTGGCCATATATTTATATTTTCATGTGGGGCGTATGGGTGCATCCTAGTTACATGTTTTACAGGATTTTCATGGTGAATGCGATGTGTGCCTTGCATCCTTCACAAGGAGTTGATCCCTCCTACTCAGACTAATTAATTGGAGGCAACCCCTCTAATTGCATGATGAGGTCTCCCCTCCAAGTATTCATGCACGGTGGAACCTCATGACCTATATAAGATATTGGCTAATTAATACAGTTTTCATATAAAAACATAAGTCTTTTCAAACTATAAAACCAGTTTTATAAACATGTTCCAGGTTTCCAGGACTTTTACATTTCCACTGCTTTTAAGTCTTATTTATGTTTCATCCATTCATACTATGTCATATATCCGTTCACTGAGCGTATTCCTCAGCCGTTACTTTCCTTTCCATGTCCCAAAACAGCAGGTACCCAAGGATAGACTTGAGCATTTAGAGGACATGCATAGGATGGAAGCTGCCTTAGACTTCTTCTCCTTTTGCCTTCTTATACTTATGCTTGTTTGGACACATGTTTTGTCCTTCTCACTTCGTTT
The DNA here is from genome assembly GCA_025667525.1 of Glebionis coronaria. Classification (NCBI taxonomy): domain Eukaryota; kingdom Viridiplantae; phylum Streptophyta; class Magnoliopsida; order Asterales; family Asteraceae; genus Glebionis; species Glebionis coronaria. The sequence goes on from CM046874.1 coordinate 181,854,424, forward strand.
ACTTTATTTATGTTATGGGCTTATGTTTGGGAACCGATGTTTGATTCCTGTCTTCCCTTTTGGTCATGTATGTTTTATTACATATTACCTTGCATGCTTTGATGACACGCCATAAATAGGCGTAACGGTCCACTTATCAAAGTGGGGTGTTACAATTATGGTATCAGATCCAAGGCTTCGACCTGTAGGCTTTAAAACCCGACATGTGACTAGTGGGTAGTCACCAGGAGCTTCCTAAGCCGTCGATTGTTATTCCACGTATTGATATTTTCAGAACCTTGATGTTTTAACCATGATGTTTTCCTTGAAATTATTTTTACTAATATGGATTGAACAACTGTCATCCATATTTAGTTGCATGTCATTGTTTTATGCATGATGTTCCTTGAGGACTGTGGCCAATGTGGACTGAACCCTAGTAATTCATAATTGGTCACATAAAATTTTTTCTGTTAAGTTTTGACAGTTGATTTTCACTTATTTATTTTCATGTATTATTGTTGCAGGGATTTTGACTAAGTAATGGTTTGTACAGGACTGACCATATTTAGTCCCATGTGCTTTTCATTCCAATTTTGTTTTGGTGAACCGACCCATAGGCGTTCACCCTTTCCATGCAAATTTTGTTTTGGTGAACCAACCCATAGGCGTTCATCCTTACTCATGTCAGTTTAGTTTGTGAACCGACCGATGGCCGTTCACACCAATGATTTTTTGGACTTCGTGTCATTACAGTCGTAAAAAGTATTCATGTCCCCTCATAAATTGTTATGTCTTTATGTCAATTATGTTTTCATACTACCATGCTTACTTCGTTTTCATGCTGACTATGTTTTATGCTCCTTCATGTTAATTTTGTTCCATGTTTCTTCATGTTGATTTCGTCTTCATGTTGATTACGTCTTACGTCTCTTATGTTGATTATGCTTCCATCGTGTTGAGTATGCTTTCATGCAAGACATTGATGGATCTCATTCAATCCTGCTTTCATGATAGTCACGATTGGTTTTCATTAATCATGATTTCATACAAATCATCGTGGAATTTCGTTTATCCACACTTTTAGCGTTTGTCTATTCAACTAGAATGATGTCTATATTGGCATTACCAGGTTATCATGATGCTCATTCCTGTTTGGTTTCTAACCGTTTAGCCAATTATTTTCCTTTAAAATCATGTCAGATGATCAACCCATATCGATCATTTCATGTGCATTCCATGTGTACCCCATGTACTGTATTCCACGTGTACCCATGTACCATACCCCATGTGTATTACACGTACCATAATCCATGTGTGTTTCACTTACAATACTACACGAGTATTAGCTAGTCGACTCTAAATCATCTCAGGCGTATTCCACTTCTTGATATGCTACAAGATGCTGATGCCGCTCATAACTAGGAAATGTTGATAAATCTTGATGCTGCTTCTATTTGGGGATGCTACGAGATGCTGATGTTGTTCAAAACCTATAGATCCTACAAGACGAGGAAAAAGGAGTTGGATCAAAGCGATCGGAAGAGAAGATGCTTCACCACCAGATGATTTCCATCACAATCCATGTCCCTACTTTTTAGTTATATGTCACACGTCATTCAGTTGTGTTTTCAGTCATATGAGTGGGAACCGGTACCAGCCGGCCACTCAGCTGAATAGTTACATGAATCACCGTCATGAGAATGACCATCATGGAACTGACAGACAAGACGATAGTGACCACTACTGTGAACAGTGGCGGAGCCAGGAATTGTGATCACCGGGGGCGTCAAACAATAAATAAAAATTTCTTCAACGTGAAACAAGTCAGGCCGGGTCGGATCGGGTACTTGGGTTTGAATAAGGCAGCGAAAATGCTCTATTTTGATTCAATGAGCACTAACTATAGAGTAAAAATAAACGAAAAACCATGTACACCACGTAAAAAATATATTAGAGTTTTTATTGTCAAATGTGATTGATTTATCTTATCAAGTCATAACATTTTGAAAAGCTAAAACATGAGTTGTCTTGAGAAACTATTTCAAACTATAAGCCAAAACTCATGAATGTTTTCTAAATATGTGCCGACTATTTCAAACTATAAGCCAAAACTTCTAAATTAATCAATAAAAAATTACAAAACATAGCTAGTCGAAATATAAAGATGCCAATGAATTAATGTGAAGTATCCATGAGTTTTGAAATAAAGTTGTAATCTTTGACCAAAGAGAGACAAAAAAAAATATAGAATATATTATATTACTGTAAAATTGATAGGCAATTAATAAAGAGTCACGTGATATAACTGACCCCACAACCCAATCACCTATCAACATTCACCTTCTTTCTTGTTTATTCTCAATAAATCTTTACACTCCATTTTCTCCGGCAAAAAATATACAACGGGCAATACACTTTCACATGTAAGAGCTCTGTTTTTTTAACGAGCTTCAAAGTGTTGAGGGCATTTTAACTATCTAACTGAGGGCACTAGTCCTATTTGCTAGAAAAATTCATTTTTTCTTATGTATTTTAGGTATCCGCCTGAGCTTGGTTGGGGGCAACGCCCCCCACTACCTTACACATGGCTCCGCCCCTGACTGTGAAAGCAACTATCCTGGCAATCACAACAGAACACCGGTTATAGAAATGATCAGAAATACAAAGGGTCAGCAGTCCAATCGATCCGCAAATTCTGACATGATAACGTAAGAGTTTCTATTTTATTCGTTTCACACCTCGAGACATATGTCAAGACACATGTTATAAGCATATCTTCTCAAGACACGTGACTCACGTCTATCTTCTGAAACAGCCCTAAGAAATTCAGGGTACCCTCCAAGGGGTATATCTATTTTGTTGTGCCATGTATAAATCAGGCCACAAGAATTTCAGTACCATCACCGACGTACTATTCGCGTTTGGACACGCATGATTCGTTCTACGTGAGACAGGCAAAACACATTCAGTGAGATCTGTCATGTTTGCTTCAGGACACTTTCATTTCTTGATTTCATATTTTATATATCCATGACCATAAATGACGCCATTCATATCACCCATGTGTACGAAGGTTTTTCTCTTCAGTCTAATGATAAGATCCAATCTGCTAACGCTTACCTCGGACAAGTGTGAGTTAAATATGATTCTGATATGGAATATGAACAACACACCATGCTATGATTGGTCTCCATTTATATCAGATTATGTACAGAGATGTTCAGGCTCCTGAATACATTCAACATGGTTTTCCATCAGGAAAATCTATACAAATTATTTATGCTTTACAAGCACGTGTTTGTTATTCCATGGCTGTGAAGATTTCCAACTATTATTGATGACACGACTTCTGAAGTTCCTTATTCATAATCAGCCGATTATTCTAGAATCTTCCCATATGTATTCTAGAAGAACCTTCAAGGAGAAGGACGGTAACATGAGATTATGTGTCGACTACCGTCGATTTAAAACAAATCACCCTTCATAACCGTTATCCTCTTACACGTATTGACGATGTATACGATCGACTACAGGGTGTTAAACAATTTACAAGATCGATTTATGATTCAGGCTATCATCAGTGGCGAGTGAAAGAGCAGGACATTTTCGTGACTTCTTTTCGCACACGTTATGGTCAGTATGAATTCGTGTTTACGTCTTTATGTCTCACGAATGCCCAGTAGTAACTATGGACTTGAGAAATCGAGTTTTCCATGAATTCTGGACAAGTTCGTCATTTTAATCATTTATAACGTTCTGACCTTCTCTAAGTCTAGAGAAGGGCATGAAGAACATCTTCGCATTATGTTACAATTCTACAACATAAGAAATTTCTTACTAAAATTTTTCCAGCACAAATTCTGGTTGATTACAGTGACACGTTGAATCACATTGATTCTCACAGTTAATCTTACCATGACTCAACTTACGCGTAAAGGAGAGAATCTCACACTATATAAGGTGTTCCAGAGAATCCTACGCCAAGAAAAGTCTAATTTCAGAGACACATAGTTTTTTAAACTTCTACGTATCCAGTTTCTAAGAAACTAGATACAGTTACATTCATATCTAATTGACCTGACATAACCGCAGGTTAAGATAGAACACTAACAGGCTAAGAGTTATTTCCACTATTAGAAGTGTGAACGTAGAAGGGACAAGATCTCCATGGATTTTGTTACTGGACTACCGTAGGTTTAGAAGAAGCATTATGCTATCTGGGTCTTATCAACAGTTTGACCAAGTCTGCAAAATCCTTTCATCCGCAAGGATTTCCCAGTAGCAAACTTTCAGACATCTTCAGCCAGAGATTGTACGATCATTTGGCACTCCTTCAGCTATCCGACCAGGTAAAGCTTCACGTTCATGGTCATTACTACGTTCACGTCCTTAATTTTCATTTGATGAATTACTTTCCACTTCCACGTTCATGACATCGTTCACGTTCATGACCGTATTCTGGCTTACGATTTACGTTTCATAATTCGTTCTGGAAAGTTTTGCAAAAGCTTGAGAGACCAGACTCAAGTTTAGTATAACTTTCTATCCTGAGATAGACGCTTCACGTCACATTCCACGTCTCACCTTATATCATTTGGCATTACCTCCTCAGTTATCCCACGTTCACGATATGTTTCACATGTCATGTTCATTCCACGTTCACGATATGTTACACGTATCTTTGTCCACCATATGTTTCTTATATTACACTCACCATATCTCCACGTATCACGTTCATAATTGTTCACGTATCACGTTCACAATTGTTCACGTACTACGTTTCTGTATGTCTGGGGCATCACTGCTCAAACGTACTTATGTCATTTGCTTCAGATTATTTCGCATCATAACGTTTCAATTACCTTTGCACGTTAATTCTCATCTCGATCAGATTCATGCAAATCTGTCTTACGTTGATGAACCAGAAACTTGCTGTATCGTCAAGACAAAGTCATGAAGACTAATATTGTTATTTCCGCCAAGACCTTTTAGAGGACCGTTCTGGGTGGGAAGCCACCTGGAGCGGAGGAGTCCATCCAGACTTCTTATCCATTTTCTCTCATCGATCGGATACGTTCTTTTAGTCACGTCACGTTCCATGTCCTCTTTAGCCATGTCACGTTCCACGTTCCTTTCTAGCATGTCACCTTTATGTCCTTTTATCTTGCATGTCTTTCCAGTTTTGATTCAGGTATGTTCTCTTTCGGTTTACGTTATCTATAATTCGGGGACGAATTATTCTTTTTAGGGGGAAGAGTTGAAAAACCCGCATATAAATACCATGCACAGTACACTACGTAAACATACGAACCAATTAAAACTTTCCATTTATGTCATGTACACGTGTCACTAATATTAAATTCAGAAACTACGTACGTGTTAGTGCACGATAATTATTAAGCACGTGGTAATACACAATAATTATTAATTATAATAATTAAAATCACGAGCATATGATCACGAACATTAAAACATGAACATGTGAACTACGTATTAAATTTTATTACACGATATACAAGTATCACGTCTAATAAATATACCATGAATATAAAACACGAACCAATACAAACATTTAATCATGAACGAACACGTAAAATAGTTAAACACGAACAAAGCTCGGGAAACCCTTTGGGCTTATGGTTGCCGCAGACACAAGAGACAAGAGGGGGGACCAAGCCCATTTAATTTTGACTAAAGGAGGAAAAGTAAAAACACAGGTTTTCATATAACAGAATTTTAACAAAAACTAAAAACCCTAGCTTTCCTCCCTTCTCTTTTCTTGTCGCCGGCTACAAGGAACACCAAGGGGGTGCTCGGTTGATTTTGATTGTTGATATTGGGTGATCGTGTTCGTGTTCTTGGTTCTCTTCCAATCACGTGTTCGGTATCATCAAAAACCTTCATCTTATTAATTTTATTTTCCTTTTATTATGTTCATGTGTAATAATATTAAAAACATAATAAAACATGTTAGATCTATACTAGAAAACATGAATTGTGGGGGTTTTTGGTGGGGTTTGTTCGGCCGACACGCACAACCGAGAGCCCAAGCTCTCGGCTTGGTCTTGTGATCACCAACAACCGAGACCCCAAGGTCTGGGTGTGGTCTTGGTGGTTCGGCAGCAGGGACAAGGGACCCCGACGCGGGTCGGGGTGCTGTTTGGTTTGTGTTGGGTCTCGGCGCAGCAGTAACAAACACCACCGGCATCAACCGGTGGCTGTTTTATTCGTCCAGTGGGAACCGCAGCCCAAACAAGGGGAACCACCGTCTACAGCCGGAGGTGTACTCGGTTCAGCAGTGGCTAGCCAAGCCACGACAGTGGCAACCGGCTAGACCGGGTTAGCCTTTGTCGGGTTGTTTTGGCTCTGTTTATGTTTAGGTTCATATTAAAACACGGGTTCGGGCACGAGATTATTTTTACAAGGTATATTTTTACAAGGAAAAATTAAATTAATTAAACATGACTAGTAATTAATTTAATTTAATCGTGGACTTAGGTTATAATTATTTTCAATAAATAATACATGTTTTAAACTAAGTATTTTGTTATTTAATTTAGACTATAGTTATTAATTAATTACTAAAACATGAACTTATAATTAATTAATAAATCATGACTTAGGTTATAATTAATAAATTATTAATACATGATTAGTCTAAGTATTTTATATGTCTTAATTTAATTAAATTATTCCTTTATTTAATTAAATCATAAAACCTATAGTTTATTAAATCACCATGACATTTAAATATTTAATTAATAAACTATACTATTAACTACATGACTTATGACGTTTAACCAGTAAACTATAACTTATATTCTTAGCTTATTAATCCAGCTTATTTCTAAATATGGAAACTTTCTATTTCAGAAAACTTACTATTTTTGGAAATTTACTGTTTTTAGAAAATGATCTATTTTTAGAAGCTAATCTATTTTTGGAAACTTGCTATTTTTGGAAACTTTCTATTTTTGGAAACTTTTTTATTTTTGGAAACCTGCAATTTTTAGAAAGTTACTTATTATTACATAACAAGTATAATAATACAAGAATACAAGATAATACTTAATCAGAATACATGAAATACATGATTAATACAGTATATCATTTAAAACAGTAAAACAAGACAAGAACATATAAAACAAGCTTAGAACATGCTATAACCAGTAACGTACTCAGTAATCAGAAGACTTACACATGTCCCTTATTTATGTAGCATTAGTGAGGTCAGAGTAGGACTATTCATCCTTTCATCTTTCCTCGTTCACTGGATACAAGGTACGGATTTTCTGTCCTTCAATATGGATCTTCTTTCCTTATTAGGATTCCCCGTTTGCAGCCAACTGTTTTCCCAAGTTTATGTTTTATATGTTTTGATTACTTATGTTTAGTTTTAAATGCCTAAGCCATATACGTGCATGACCAGTGTCACCTAGTTATGGAGGTACCATAACCATAACACTGGAGGCACCCGTGTTATGACTTCCCCACAGCGGAGTGATTATTCGTGGCATCCCTTTTCAGTTTTGGCATATATTTATATTTCATGTGGGGCGTATGGGTGCATCCTAGTTACATGTTTTACAGGATTTTCATGGTGAATGCGATGTGTGCCTTGCATCGTTCACACGGAGTTGATCCCTCCTACACAGACTAATTAATTTGAGGCAACCCCTCTAATTGCATGATGAGGTCTCCCCTCCAAGTATTCATGCACGGTGGAACCTCATGACCTACATAGGCTATTGGATAATTAATACAGTTTTCATATAAAAACATAAGTCTTTCCAAACTATAAAACCTTTTTTATAAACATGTTCCAGGTTTCCAGTACTTTTACATTTCTGTGGCTTTTCAGTCTTATTTATGTTTCAGCCATTCATACTATGTCATATATCTGTTCACTGAGCGTATTGCTCAGCCGTTACTTTCCTTTCCATGTCCCCAAACGGCAGGTACCCACGGACAGACTTGAGCATTTGGAGGACGTGCATAGGATGGAAGCTGCCTTAGACTTCTTCTCCTTTTGCCTTCTTATACTTATGCTTGTTTGGACACATGTTTTGTCCTTCTCATTTCGTTTACTTTATTTATGTTTTGGGCTTATGTTTGGGAACCGATGTTTGATTATTGTCTTACCTTTTGGTCATGTATGTTTTAGTAGATATTACCTTGCATGCTTTGATGACACGCCATAAATACGCGTAACTGTCCACTTATCAAAGTGGGGTGTTACATGAAGAATCGTACTTTGCAAATGCTCCCCCTTGGTGCTTACTCCCCCTTTCTTGGGGCACCAAGAGATCGAGCTATGTGACAAGCTACATAGAAGGGTTAGAAGAAGAGAAGAAACACCCACCAATATATAGCAATAGTTACAAAAGAAATAAGAGGATAAAAAGAGAACCAAGATCCATAATAATCATGTTAATCCAAAAACATGAAAAGATACAAGAAAAAAGTAAGTCATACAAAAAATTATGAAACAAAAGCCTAAAACTTAAGCATAAATCAAATCCTAGTTACACTAGATTTCTAAGATTTGCTTATATTAGATGTCTTATTAATAAGCAACCCACATGCTTAATTAGAAGATGAAGTGGTAGCGGAATGAGGTGGTGGAGGCTTAGCAATGATCTTGTAGTCATAGTGGAGAGGAGGTTTGACTAGAAGACTCTTGATGTAATTTAACTCATCATAGATACGAGACATGGAAAGATGTTGATATTGACAATAATGACAATATGTTCCATGATTCATGACATTATCATGTGATGGAGGAAGAACACAAAAGGGAAGTGGTGGAAAAGGAGAGTTTCTAAAATCAATATTCTTAGAAGGAGAAGAAATTTGATTAGGTGTATTCTTGGGTGAATTTGGATTGAAAGAGATAGGGGAAAATGGAGGAGAATCAAGACTTTCATTTAGTGAATAAGACATTTTGATATGAGAAAAAGGATGCAAAATGCTTAGGGTTATGTAGAGAAAGCACAGAATATTTTGGGAGTGGTCAAAGGCTTGAAACAAAGATTCAAAAAATGTTGGAGCAATTTTAGAGTTTCAGAAAAACCGAATTTAAGGCTTCTGCCCGCGGTTCAATATATGTACCTGCGGTTCAATAAAATTATTGAGCTGCTGGTCATTTAGGGAACCGTCTATAGAGGGTGTGTTTTGGAGGACAAGGATAATTTTCCAATTCAACAAATCCTAGTTTTCACATAGAGATATGCTTAAGAGCAATAAAAGACTAAGAAACACACAAGAACTCAATAAAACACGACTTTGACCAAAATTAAGGATTTTAAAGTAAAATCGATGTTGGAAGTGAAGTTATCTAGACATATAGTCATGAAACATTTTGATAATCCAATAATCCTCCATGGTTCAATGTTGTTCTTTCTATAATTGAATGACCCATACATATGAATTATGCATGTTCGATGTCAATAGCAAGAAACAATGAAAAATATTTTTAGATTGAATTAACAATGCAAAAACATTTCTCGAACACTTTAGAAAGAACTTTGAGACGTTTTGAAAAAGAAGAGAGGAATTTTTCAAAAGAGTTTAAAGAGACTAAAAGACTCAAAGAAATAAAAGGCTCAAAGGAGAGAAAGACTCGATTAAAGAAAATGCGCAATTAAGGTATATTAACCATTAAACCTAGACGTAGACGCAAATAATTAAATGGTTCCCTCTTAAGTTGCTTAGTGAAGATGTCGGTTAAGTTTTCTACAATTGGTACCTTCTCAATCGAAATGTTCCCTTTTTGAACATTATCCCTAAGGAAATGGTGGCGAATCTCTATGTTCTTAGTTCGCGAATGTTGCACGGGATTCTTACTAAGGTCTATTGCACCCTTATTATCACACATGATATGAACATCATTGAGTGTAATCCCGTAATCAACAAGCGCTTGCTTTATCCATAGAGTTTGTTGACAAGCTTTACCGACAATCACATACTCAGCTTCCGTGGTGGATATGGCAAGAGCGGTTTGTTTCTTAGAGAACAAGAAGTTAAACAACAACCAATGAAGTTACAAATGCCTCTAGTACTTTTCCGGTCCACATAGTCTCCTGCATGATCTGAGTCGGCGTATACTATGGTTTCTACGCCGGTCCCTTTAGGATACAATAATCCTAAAAGAATAGTACCTTTAATGTATCAGAAGATACACTGAACCGCTTCAAGGTGAGAGGTTTTGGGAGCCTCTTGGAAGCGAGCACAAAGGCAAACACTAAACATGATATCCAGTCTACTTGCCGTTAGGTATATCAAACTACCAATCATACCTCTATATTTGGTATTGTCTACCAACTCACAATCATCATGTACGGCGAGTTTAGTATCCGAGTCCATGGGAGTCTTCATAGGCATAGAGTCCTCTAATCCAAATTCTTTAACATTTCTTTAACATACTTAGATTGATTAAAGAAAATGCCATGGTCCATTTGTCTAATTTGGAGTCCTAAAAAGAAGTTAAGTTCTCCCATAGTGCTCATTTCAAACTCATCATACATGATTTTGGCAAAGTCATCACACATACTTTGACAAGTTGAACCAAATATAATGTCATCAACATATATTTGTACGATTATGAGGTAAGAACCTTTCTTCTTTGTAAAGAGTGTATTGTTTAACATCCCTATGGTATACTGATGTTTTACAAGAAACGCTTAAATCTATCATACCAAGCTTTAGGTGCTTGTTTAAGACCATAAATAGCTTTCTTAAGCTTGTAAACATGATCCGGTTTCTCAAAATCAATGAAGCTGGGAGGTTGAGCCACATATACCTCCTCGTTGATCAAACCGTTAAGAAATGCACTCTTTACATCCATTTGTTGAAGCTTAAAGTCTAATGCACAAGCATAAGCTAAAAGGATCCCAATGGACTCTAACCTTGCTACCAGTTCATATCTCTCATCATAATCAATGCCTTCTTGTTGATTATAGCATTGAGCTATAAGTCTAGCCTTGCTACGAGACACAACGCCATTTTCATCTAACTTATTCCTATATACCCATTTGGTTTCTATAATGGTAGTACTTCTAGGTGGAGTAACAAGTTCCCAAACATCATTAACATTGAATTGATTCAAATTTTTTTTGCATGACGATGACCCAACTCTCATCCATCAAAGATTCTTTAACATTCGTTGGTTCAATCAATGAGACGAAACAAAAGAAGCTACTTTGATCTTGGACTTGAGATCTAAGGGTCCTTTGATTAAGTTCGCCTATGACGTTATCTAGGGCATGATCCTTAGATTACTTAATGTTTAGTCCCTTTTCAACATTAAGGTCTTCAACTCCTAGTTTTTTAACCTCTTTGTCTTTAACTATGTCTATTTCATCCAAGTCATCATCAACCAAAGGTGGTATCTTAGATAAAGGAGGATTTTCATCTAATTTCACGTTGAGTGATTCTTCGATTACACCCGAGGTTCTATCGAGGACTATGTAGGCTTTACTAGTTTGAGAATAACCTAAAAAGATACATTCGTATGACTTTTGGTTGAACTTTGTAAGGTAGTATTTGGTGTTGATAATGAAGCACTTGATTCCAAACACCTTAAAGTATTCTAATGAGGGTTTCTTACAAAAAGTCCCAAAAATATGATAATTGTTGATACAATGTCTTGTATACAAAGATAACACAATACGAATTACTTTTCAAACGCATAATGCTTTATTAATTTTTATAAACAAAGTATTGCAAAGTGCTATGAATACACCCGTTAAGTGACAATAAAGAAATGAACCCTAGAACTAGTAAACTTGATTCGCGACTCAAGTTTACGAGAGAACCTTAGAGTTGCTGGTAGACAGCTGATGGACTTAGAGGTTCTAAAGGGAGGAAGAACTTAGATAAATTATCCTAGCACAAGGGTTATGTTTGTCTACTTTCTCCCTCCTATTTATAATGGTACAAGGTTGCTTCCTTAGTGAGAGTAGTTGATACGTGTCAACTTCTGAGTGGAAGTAGTACAATGCATTAAATGTATGTCTAGAAAGAGACATACCTTTAAACAACTTTAGGTGAATAGTTCTGCCAACTGTTTACTTTATCCCACTAGGTCGTACTAGGCTTTATCTTGAATCTCCTACTCTGTCCCGCCCAAAGTACTTTAGAGATTCTCCCGCCTAAACTATAAAAGGTAAGACAAGTCTCTGCTTGCTTAGTCTTCAAAGGGTTGTAAGTGATCTCTGAGTATTGTCATCTCAGAGATCCTTGAACACGAGTACATTCCTTCTACATCCCAGCTTGTCCATAACTGCTGGTGAGTATGACTTCAGATAGTCTTTGATTTCTCTGACGTTGTCTTTGAATTGAATGTTCCTGGTGTGCCAGCTGAGGCTTTGCCTTCAGCTGGTCTAGTCTATGTCCCTGGTCTTCACAACGACTCGTAACACTTAGTATAATTTAAACAAATCTAGACTGGGCCATAGTTAAAAATTTCATTGGCCAACAATCTCCCCCTATTTGTTTATAAATTATACTAAGTCTGGAATTACTGTGAGTACACAACGTCTTCTTACACATAATATAATAAACATACCTCAACTTTTATTGAAAGAAACCTAACCTATTACATGAACACCTAGTGTTGTAAGAAAAAAAAGAAAAAAAAGTATAAGGTTTCTTCAGTGGTCAAGGTTCTGGTCGTAGATCATCTATGCTTCAACTTTGTCAGCTCTTGAGTTGATGATCAACTCAATCTCATACTCAAAGTCCTCAGCATAATTGCATTTTCGTACGAGACACTGTTTGAGTCTGATTAGCTGGACTGTTGATGCAAGGTTTAGCTCACTCTCCCTTTGGAAGCCATATTCACAGTTTCTATTCATAAAGGCCATCCCCTTCTCTGGTTCAGTGTAAGCTTGACCAGGGATAGGCTTAGAGATCTCTTTTGAAACACCAGATTTCTATGCATCCCATCGACTATCACATCCTCTATGACCCATTTCTCTATGATTGGCCCTATTGGGTTCTTCCTTTTCCGTTGGACTTGAGGTTTTTGTTGTGATAGATGAGGTGGTAGAGGTAGCTTTAGCTTTTTGGCAGTTTCTCTTACCTAATTTCGCTTTGCTTGAATATTCTTCATCATCTGGGCTGCACTAGGCCCAATCTTCTTTTGGGCAAGAGATAGGAGCTCTAACCACTCAGAGAGTCCCAGACTTTTAGGCTTGAAGTCACTGTTGACCTTGTAGTTGGCAATCTGGTTGTCTCTGTATAGGGTCATAACCACCCTCTTGTCTTTGTCAGTAAAGCAATTATACTTAGTGAATCACCCTTGCTCAGCTCTCTCATTGACGATCTTCAAATATTCCTGTTTAAGATTGTTTCTCTTGGTTTCTAGTTCTTTGAGCTTTTGCATATGAGCTTCTTTAACAAAGGGTGAGAGGAGTTTGTTTAGAGCTTCTTTACTTTTAAGTTCAGCCACCTTGATGTCAGCAAGTCTCTTTTGTTTAATCATTTGAGCCTTTGCTTGCTCTGGGGTCATTGGTGGTTCATCAGCGCTTCTGAACTTGTTCAACTCTAGGAGCTTGGCAGTGGATCCTCCTTCCACTTGTAGTGAGCCTAAAACTATATCATTATCATCAGTGGCTATGGACTTGCCTTTGTCCTTTGTAGTGTCCAAGGTAGGCTTGAAGGATCGTAGAGGGGTTGGTGTAAGAATAATAGGAGATTTGGGTTGTATGGTAGGTTTTGGCTGTTGCTCCCCCTTAGACCCAACATCTTGCTCTTGTTCATCAGTGGAGGAGGAGGTGGCATAATTCTCCCCCTCAGGCACAGCTCCAAAGGTGGATGCGCCTGATCCTGCCATGTTGAACTTTACGAACTCTTGATGAACAAATAGGCATAGCTCCTTCAGTTCTTCTTGGAGAAGTTCTTGGAGTAGAGTTCTTGAGGGTTCAGAGGCCTTGGCGATTTTAGCTACATTTGCCAAGCCAACTTCTTTAAGGGCCGAGGGCATGTGCTGTTGTAGACTCTGGTTGACCACATGAGGAAGGTGGGTTTGCAGAGCATTCCCCAAAAGTTGAGGAAGCAGGGACTTGACATTTGATTCCATGGATAAGGTCATGGAAGTCTATATGTTTGTGGTTAGCTCCTCAGCAGCACTGGTGAGACAATGGAGCTCAGAAAGGATATATTCTTTGGTGACTTTAGGTTTGGTGATGTTAATATCACCTCTTTTGACCAAGAGCTCTTCAGCACCCAGAGCCTGAACATTTTTCATTTTGGGGACAGGGATGGGCTTGAGTTGCTGCAAGTACTCCCAGTGCTTCTTTGCCCCCAGTTCCATAATATTTGGCATAGTTGGAAATAGAACTGAGGTTGGTAGGATTGGCCTCTGCTCCTATACTTGCTTTGCAGCAAGCTCTTGTACATTAATTATGGAGGTGAAGGGAATGGGTTTGAGCTCAGCAGAGGAAACTTGATCATCATTATCCTCCATGTCTTCAAAGTCAGAGGGGTGACATCATCTTCAATAATGTAGACTTCATTATCAGGAATGGAATTTATGTTAGATACAGCGGAAAGATCAATGATGGAAGCTTCAGCGATGTCATCCTCTGAATAGCTGAATGGATCAACATTCATTTGTTCATCAAGAAGTTTCATTCCTTGTGATAAGAGTTGTTAGCACATGAAAGGTGAGTTTATAATATAGGGAAAGATCACCGGTCGCTGCCCCTAGGAAAGCTGGGTGTGATTATCTAACCCCCATATGGATTTATCCTTGGGATTCTTTTATGGTGAGTTAATAAGAGGTGACTGTTCGTCATTCGCTGCCCATAAGATTGCTGGGTGTGATTATCCAGCTCCTCCTGAAGGATTTCTCATTGGGACTCTTTTAAGTGAAACATGATATGGTAATGGTCGTCGTTCGCTGCCCCTAGGATAGCTGGGTGTGATTATCTAGGTCCCCCTGAAGGATTTCTCCTTTGGACTCTTTTAAGTGAAACATGATATGGGAATGGTCGCCTTTTTCTGCCCCTAGGATAGTTGGGTGTGATTATCCAGCTCCCCCTAAAGGATTTCTTCTTGGGACTGATATTAAGGTAATCGTCGCCATTTATACCACTACCCCTAGGAAGGCTGAGGGTGATTATTTAGCCTCCCTAAAATAATAAATTCTTTGGGACTCTTTTAATCATGAGGGGACCCAGAGACTGAGTGAGGTTCAGATGAAGGTTTATAAACATCATAACAATTATATAAAATCCTAAACGAGATCAAAGCACACATATACGGAAGTGATTTAACAAGATCACAATAACACACTTATAATTAATCAAATTAGGGTTACATACCTTTACGCTAAAGCAAATCCACAAGAAGAAGAACGAATCACCAATTCTAGTGTATACCGTATATCACCAAGATATAGTCTAAAGTAAGACTATATTACGATCTTGTACACACGTAATGACGTAATACAACGAGCTAACGGTGATTTTAGCACGTGTAAACCGAGCTTAACGCTTGTGGAAAATATACCCAACAACCCTAGAGAGGGGCTAGGACTAGATTTATAGCAAACCGAATACCAAGAAAAATCAAACCGAAACCCTTGTGGGTTTGTTTGAGTCGATCGGCCAAGAGAACAAGGGAGAGAGATTTTGTGTGAATTATTAAGGTATAGGTATGTATATATAGGCCTCAATAACTTGAAGTCCAAGATAAACAAATAAAAGGCAAGTGACAAGTTTCCTTTTTCCCGCCCCCTCCCCTTTGGTGTCGAAATTCGGCAACACCCCCAAGGGGTGTTTCGGAATCTTCTTTCCTTCTCTTGTTTGTTCCACAACGATCATTTGTACTTAACTCTTAATATTTAACGGTCGTTAAATGTAGGTCCACGTTTTCTTAGGATTCTTAATGTGTTGTTAAGATCTAAAGAGAGGGAGGGATATGAAGAACTAGATAGAGAAAGTTAGAGAGGGAGAGGAGAGAATTAGAGAAAAAAAGAATGATTAAGTGAATTGGGAACCAAAAACTACCGTTCCTAACATGCTAGGAAGGGTATATATAGCCCACCCTACATGTGGGCTTTATGGGTTATATTTACATAACTAGATCACGAGCCCAATCTACATATATATCGTCGGAGTGACCGATCCTTTCTAAATACGTAAAAACATATTTCCAACAATCTCTCCCTAAGGGAGGTCACTACAAGTTATAATGTCCTAAATAGTCTATAGCTCGTGATCTATGCTAATAATAATGTGACCGAGACTTTCTTTGGGAAAACATATTTCCAACAATCTCCCCCTAAGGGAGGTCACACCATTTTACAAAATCTTAAACCTAGCATACTATGCTTGAGTCTTCGATCTTGTTCTTGTGAATATGATGAGGAGATCTTTGACTTAGTCTTGAGCATGTTTCCTTGCCTTGACCTTGTGCATTCATCACTTGTGAAGTTTGCCTCCTCGTGACTTCATGTTCCACATACTTATACTTTTATAAATTCTTGAAAGCTTCAGAGTTTGATACAACGAAAGACTTAACTTTAAGGCTTTCTTGAATTTATTGAAGTATTAAGTGCATACAGTATAAGCATGTGTTGACAACTTCTTCTGGATTGTACACCACAATGCCACCTTCTTGTTGTGCTGCATAAGACAGTGTAGCAACCAAACATATACATGGATGAAATGACCTTAAACATTTCATTCTATTTTGGTAGCATTTTACCTCCGGTCAGTGAAGACCATTGGAAGATATTAAATATCGTACTTGTGGCAAGTAGTTTCAATTAAGAACCTCCTTGACAAGATTTCACGCGTAAACCCATTCTCTTTACTCGACCGTCCAAAGCTGACTGCGAACATAAAGAGTGAATCATTTGGATAAGATTATCCGTATGATTTGAAGCCGTTAATTCATGTTCCTGGAACAAGTGAAGTTCAGTTAAGAACCGCACCATCGTTGCTTTCCAGTTGTCACGAGCTTGATTCATATTGAATCTTGCAAGTTACCTACCAAGTGCTGTTTGATGTTAACACTAGAAGGATTTCCATTCATCAGTGCAAATACTTATTAGTATTACTCTGAATGTTCTGGCAAGATTAGTAAGATATTGCGTAGAGGCCTGGAACGTGTTTAAATTCATTTAAGAATTGAACCACTATTGCTTTCCAGTTATCACAAGCTTGATTCATAAAGAATCGCACAAGTCACCTACCATGAGCTTTTTGATATTCGCTCAAGAAGGATTTCCATCTTCATTGTAAATACTTTCGTATTACTCGGATGTTCAGGCAAGATCATGAAGATTTTGCGTAGGACTCTTAAGATCTTTCTTACTTTTCACAGTGTGTGAAGGAACAAGGAATTATGAAAGTGTGTCCTAATGAGATATTTGATGATCTCAAATGGCTCTAGACTCGATCATGCATTTTGGATTTTAGTGATCGGCGGCTGGAGAGGAGTGCCACCTTTTCAATATCAATATATTCGGAGTGAATAAATCGATAGATAATGCATTGTCTCCGTGTGAATAAAACAAATATCTTTTAAGAGATATCTGAGTTGGATGGGATGGGTTGTGCATTGCATCACTAGGTCCATGATGTCTATCTTCA
The DNA here is from genome assembly GCA_025667525.1 of Glebionis coronaria. NCBI lineage: Eukaryota > Viridiplantae > Streptophyta > Magnoliopsida > Asterales > Asteraceae > Glebionis > Glebionis coronaria. The sequence continues at coordinate 181,872,012 of CM046874.1, forward strand.
ATATCAAGAATCAATTAAAAATGATCTCAATAACATATGTATTGTAACACCCCATTTGGATAAATGGAATATCACAGGATAATCATGGCGTAAAATCAAAGCATAAGGTAAATGTCCTATAACATTACATGACCATAAGGGATAACCGGAATCAAACATCGGTGCCCTACATAAACTCATAAACATAGCATAAAGTAAAAGTAATGCAGAAAGAACAGAACATAAAATAGCTCCCATCCTATGCATAACCTTTCCATGCTCCTGACCTTGTGTACCTGCCGTTTGGGGACATGAAAAGAAAAAAACGGCTGAGCGAGACGCTCAGTGCGCGGATATATAATAGTAACATGGAATAGCATAACATAAGTGAAGGCTGAAATGAAAGCATAATAATGAAAACTCAGCGGAATAATGTAAGTCCTGGGAAACCTGATGACATGTAGTAAACTTTTAACTTGAAATAAACTGGTTTATTCTTAAAGTATCATGTTCATGTAATACTGAAAGTCTGCTGTTTAATTATGAAACTGTAATTTAACTGCCAAAGAGCTCATATAGGTCATGAAGTATATCAACGTGCATGAATACATGGAGGGGTGACCTCGTCATGCTATAGAGGGGTGACCTCTAAATACTGTGCTGGGTGGAGGGATCAGCTCCAATGTGAAGGATGTAGAGCACACACCACATTCACCCTGATAACTTGTAACACTTATAAGCCTAGGATGCATCCATACGCCCCACTAAACATACATATAAAATTGGCCAAACTGAACATGAGTGGGACGATGCAGGATATCACTCTCCTACATGTGAGTCACGACACCGGTGCCTCTAGTGCCGTGGTTACGGTACCTCCGTAACTAGTACATAAACTGGTCATGCTTGTATATAATGCTCTGGCAATTTATTTAGTTATTAACATGATTACTGAGAAGCTTAAAACATATACTGGGGAAAAACATTTGGCTGCAGACGGGAAATCCTAAACATGCATAGGAAAGGAAGTCCTTACTGAAAGGACGTAAATCCGTACCTCACGTCCAGTAACACAAATGAAGAATAACGTGGAGGATGAAAACGTGAAGAAGATCACACTCCATAAATGCTACATAATAAAGAAGGACGTGTATGAGTCGCTTGGTTAACTTATACTTAATATTTATTAATTACATAATGTTCTCTTAACTTGTTTTACTTATTCTTGCACTGCCTTAAATATTCTTGACTTGTATTATTGATTCATGTTAAATCATGTATTATGCTTAGTGCATTCTATGTTCTTATGTTTTAATTAACATAAAATATTTAATTCATGATCATGTAGTAAAAGTTTATTAAATAAATACTTTATGCTAAAACAAATAATTATTCGTTAATAATAAAATGCACGATTTTACTTGAGATCATTTTTTTATAACATACCACGATGATTTAATAAACCTAACAATAGCTAGATGATTACATAATTAAATTAAGTCACATTTATTAATTTAAGTTCGTAAATAAAACACTTAGGCAAATCCATTAGTTAAATATACTTAAGCCGCGTAAACTATTTAATCATAACGTGTAAATAATACCTAAAATTATTCTTGTTTAATAACGTACCCTAAGTACCCAAGCCTACCGAGACACCCGTATCTCAGTCGCACAAAACAAAACAACCTAGCAAAATACCCCAAAAGAACCCATACTGTCCCATATACGCTGTTTCTAGTCTATCCGAGATATACATACAATGTTGTCCAATATATCTATCCAGTTCTGTCCGATATCAAAAACTTAGTTCTGCCCGATATATACCCCCAGTCTTATCCGATATACACCACCAGGCCTACTGCTTGTTCCTGCTGTTCGTTTATTTTACCTACTGTTCTTAAATACAGACCTGCTGCCTATATATTACATTACCACCGAGACCCTCAGGGTCTCGGTTCCCACTGTATTAATATGACCACCACCTGCTGGGTTCTGGTGTTGCCACCGTTAGAACAAAACCAAAGCCGACCCCACAGTGGGTGTGCGGCTGGTGGAAGGATGTCACCACCGAGACCAAGAGTGGTCTCGGTTTGTATGTAATCTGGCCAAAAACGACACCCCCTATTAACATAACTCGTCTTTAACATGTTTTCAAACCTAAACATGGATTCGTGATCATTAAACCAAAGAAAAAAGAACAGACGAGATTAATTAGTACCTTGTATGCGTTTTGGTTTAGAAACAGTGAAGAAAACGAACACCAAACCTTTTCTTTCTTGAATTGAAACCACGATTTCTTGATCTTGTTCTTGTTGTTTCACTTGTCGGCAGGAAGAATACACAAAAAAAAGGCGACGGCTGTTTTTAGATTTTAGGGTTTTCTTTTTAGTCGTTGATTTTTTTATGTCGATCTAAAAAAGAACAAAAACCTCCCGTTCCTTTTTTTTTTCGGTTTGGGTCCTTCTTACATATTGGGCTGCGGCCCAACTTAATCCCTCCCCTTTTCTTGTCCAAAAGAGCCCCAAACAAACCCTTGTACATTGTTATTTTATTAAATTCGCGACTTGTAAAATGTTGCGCGTAGTCGTGATTTAAAACTCGTAATTACTTAATTTGTCATTATACGTAAGTACTATTTACATAATTACTTGTCGTGATTAATTTAATACACGTAATAATAATAATCGTGTTAAATATTCGCGTCGCGTGATGTAAATGTCGTGTCTTCTTATTTTGTGGTTTTTCTTATTATACGTAAATTCATGTCGTAAGTTAATAATAATAATATACGTAATTATTTGTCGTACTAAAAATAATATACGTATAAATATATTAAACGTTCTCAAAACGTATCATATATACGTAAATCATAATGTTTAAATTTATTCGTAATTTCATGTACGTAGTATTCTAGGAATTTTTATGCGGGTTTTACAATTCTTCCTCTGTAAAAGAATAATTCGTCCTCGAATTAGAGATACGATACTCTGGAAGGGACATGACGTGACGTGACAGTAGAGAACATGGAACATGACGTGACTGAAGGAAACAGGGAATATGACGTGACTGATGGGAACATATCTGAACTTAAGGAAGAAAAGAGAATAAGAAATAACATGAGAAGATACATGAAACGATATATTACTAAGTGTCATACTTACTGGTATAAGCACACACAAAGTGTTGATGTTCGAGACATATTTAGACGTAGTACGTGAACAATTGTGAACGTGATGCTTGGAGATATGGTACACGAAATATGAAAACATACGTGAGTGAGAATACGTGCAACATATCATGAACGTGACATGAGAACGTAGAGTAAACATGACCTGGGAACATATCGAGAATGTGCAATAACTGAGGAGGTAAAGTCACTGATACCAGATGAGACGTCAAATGTGACGTAGAACGTCTGTTTGAGGATGGAAAGTTATATTAAACTTGAGTCTGATCTCCCAAGCTTTCTACAATCTTTCCAGAATTTAAAAGTGAAGCGCAAGTCGTAAGATAGGATATGACCGTGAACGTGAATGATGTCATGAACGTGAATGATGTCATGAACGTGGAAGTGAAAGCCTAGTCATAAGATGAAAAAGGGACATAAGCATGAATAAGGTCATGAACGCTAACGTGAGACATAACTTGAGAGCTGAAATAATCATACAGACGTGAATGCAAATAACGAATGATAACATAAACCTTTATATAATCTGATTGCTGAAAGAGTGTTGTGTAGTCGTACGATCATTGGCTGGAAAAATAGCTTATAGTCTGCTAATGTGCACTCCTTTCAGATGAAAGAAGACATGTAGGATTGGTTAAATTGTCGAATGACGATTCAAATATTTCTAGAGGTTGAAATGACTATAAGCGTGTTAGTGTTCTATCTTAACCTGCTGAAAAGTCCAGCATTTAGATATGAACATAACCACACCTTGTTTTCATGCCTCTCCTCCAAAATGTGGTTAAGATCATGATACATCTTGGTAGGATCTGGATACATAGCAATTAAAAGGCTATGAGTCTGGGTAAAAATTTTAACTTCTTATTGCGTAAAATTTTCTGGAATGCATAAGTTAGTGAAGGATTTTCTCCTTTACGCGTAGGCTTAGTCATAATAAAATTTACCGTGGAAACCATGTGATTCAGCGTGTCACTGTAATCAACTACATACGTAAAGAAAATTTCAGTGTGAATTTCTCTTGTCGTAAACCTTGTAACATAGAGTGAAGATGGTCTTCGTGTATTTCAGACTTAAAGAGAGTCAGAATATTAGCAATGAACAGAATGACGAACTCGTCCGGAATTCATGGAAATTTGATTTCTCAAATCCACATTTACTGTTGGCATTCGTAAACTAAAAGGCACAAAAATGAATTCATAATGACCATAACGTGTGTAAAGTCAGTCACGGATGTGTCCTTTTTTTTCACTCACAACTGATGATAGTCTGATGGTAAATAGATCTTGGAAAGTGTTTAGAGTTTAGTAGTTGGTCGGATAGACTAATAATACATGGAATGAAAAATATTGCCATGAATGGTGGTAAAATGGTTAATTCCTTCTGGTGATATATCCGAGAACATTCTGAAATAATCGACTGATTAATGGATAAGAATATCGAAAAGGAAATTCTTCGTAGCCAATAACACATGCTTGTAAGGCAAAAGAAAAATTTTCACCGATTTTCTTGGTGGAAAACCCATGCTGAATGTATATAGGAATCTGAACGTCGCTGAATAATATCTGGTATGGATAATGATTTACTATAGAAATGAAAGATCTTGCCATCCAACTGAAATGAAAGTCCATATATACATGGGTGATATAACGGCTCTAAGATGGACATGAATATCCGAATATGAAATCGTGAAGTGAAAGTGTCATGTCAGCACCTGAAGTAAACGTGTCAGATTTCACTAAATGTGTTTCATCCGTCTCACACGGAACGAGCACCGCATGACCAACTATGAACAATAACTTGGAGGTGGTACAAAAATTTTAGTGGGTTGGTTTGTACGTGGCATATCAGAATAAGTGTACCCTTGGAAAGGTACCTTGAATTAATGAGGCTGAGTTTAGAATTGATGCATGAGTCGTGTGTCTTGACTTATGTCCTGACAACTATATGTGTGACATGTGTCTTGATTGGTATCATCACAAGTGTCTATAATACATATTCATGAGAGGATGTGTCTTGACGGATGTCTTGACATATAACAAGAAATCATAATGATAATGGTGGTTAAAATGCCAGAATTGGCCTCTTATTGCTAAAAGAAAAATAAATGATAACTGGCATAAAAACTGAGAGGATAATGGCATGGAAATGAAATAATACTGTCTGGTGGATGAAGTATGTTTTCAGTCGGGTTGTTCTGATCTATCGCCTTCATCCTTCTTTCGTAGGGTTCTCAGGTATGTAAATAGAAACAACATGGTAAACAGCATCTTGTAATAGATCTCATATGGAGAAACGCCTGAGATAAATGAGAATCGACAAGCGAATGCTAATGGAATATTGTAAGAGAAAATACACATGGATTATGGTACGTGCAATACACATAGACTATGGTACATAGAATACACATGGAATACTATACGTGGAGTTCATATAAAATGCATATGAGATGATCGATGTGGTGTCAATCATCTAACATGATTAAAAAGGGAAAACTGATTTAAACGGTCAAGAAACCGAACTGAAGTGAGGGACATGATAGTCTAGCAATTTCAGCATAGACGTTGTTCTTGTTGCATAAAGGAACACTAAAAGGATGGTTAAACAAAATTCAATGATGGTTTGCATGGAAGCATGATTAATGAAAACCAACCATGACTATCATAAAATCAGGATTAAATAAATTCATATATGTCTAGCATGAAGCATTAACAACATGAGGAACCATGAGACAAAATTAACATAGAGAACTATGAAAATTGAGTCAGCATGAAGGCAAGGTTAACCATGATAGTATGACAACCAAATTGACATACGGAAATGTAATATTAAATGAGGGTACACGAAATGTTATGACTGTTACGAAATAAACTTGAGAATTGATGGTGTGGATGACTATGAGTCGTTTCATAATGCAAAATAATGCAACCTAAATGATAATTCTAACATAATATGATATGACATAAACATAACAGATGCATGAAAAAGTTTATAATGTCTGAATCAGTTTATAATGCATGAAAATAGTTTTTTTTTTAAATATGCATGGTCAATAACTATGATGATATGTTCATGAGTGAACGCCTATGGGTCGGTTCACAAAACAAAAAGGCAAGTGTGGACGCCTATGGGTCGGTCCACTAAACAACAAAATTCGAAAGAAAACACATGCGACTAAATAGCTCAGTCCTGTACCAACCATACTTAGTCAAAATTCCTGTAACAATGATGCATGAAATAAATGCATGAAGAAATGAATGCCTGAAATAAATAATGGAACAAGTATCCAAGAACTTAACATAAAACATGTGACTAAGTATGCACTACAGTGGTCTAATCCTTACTAGTCAAAATTCGTGAGGAGATATTGTGCGTAAGCAATGACATGTAACGAAGTATATATGACTGTTGATCAATCCATATTAGTAACATAAATCTGATGGAAGATATCATGGTTTAAGGAAATAAGGTTTTGAAATTATCTATGCGTGGAATAACGAGCTTGGCTTAGGAAGGTCCTGGTGACTACCCACTAGTCACAGGTGAAGTTTTAGAGCCTACAGGTCGAAACCTTGGGCTCTGATACCATAATTGTAACACCCCATTTGGATAAATGGAATATCACAGGATAATCATGGCGTAAAATCAAAGCATAAGGTAAATGTCCTAGAACATTACATGACCATAAGGGATAACCGGAATCAAACATCGGTGCCCTACATAAACTCATAAACATAGCATAAAGAAAAGTAATGCAGAAAGAACAGAACATAAAATAGCTCCCATCCTATGCATAACCTTTCCATGCTCCTGACCTTGTGTACCTGCCGTTTGGGGACATGAAAAGAGAAAACGGCTGAGCGAGACGCTCAGTGCGCGGATATATAATAGTAACATGGAATAGCATAACATAAGTGAAGGCTGAAATGAAAGCATAATAATGAAAACTCAGCGGAATAATGTAAGTCCTGGGAAACCTAGTGACATGTAGTAAACTTTTAACTTGAAATAAACTGGTTTATTCTTAAAGTATCATGTTCATGTAATTCTAAAAGTCTGCTGTTTAATTATGAAACTGTAATTTAACTGCCAAAGAGCTCATATAGGTCATGAAGTATATCAACGTGCATGAATACATGGAGGGGTGACCTCGTCATGCTATAGAGGGGTGACCTCTAAATACTGTGCTGGGTGGAGGGATCAGCTCCAATGTGAAGGATGTAGAGCACACACCACATTCACCCTGATAACTTGTAACACTTATAAGCCTAGGATGCATCCATACGCCCCACTAAACATACATATAAAAATGGCCAAACTGAACATGAGTGGGACGATGCAGGATATCACTCTCCTGCATGTGAGTCACGACACCGGTGCCTCTAGTGCCGTGGTTACGGTACCTCCGTAACTAGTACATAAACTGGTCATGCTTGTATATAATGCTCTGGCAATTTATTTAGTTATTAACATGATTACTGAGAATCTTAAAACATATACTGGGGAAAAACATTTGGCTGCAGACGGGAAATCCTAAACATGCATAGGAAAGGAAGTCCTTACTGAAAGGACGGAAATCCGTACCTCACGTCCAGTAACACAAATGAAGAATAACGTGGAGGATGAAAACGTGAAGAAGATCACACTCCATAAATGCTACATAATAAAGAAGGACGTGTATGAGTCGCTTGGTTAACTTATACTTAATAATTATTAATTACATAACGTTCTCTTAACTTGTTTTACTTATTCTTGCACTGCCTTAAATATTCTTGACTTGTATTATTGATTCATGTTAAATCATGTATTATGCTTAGTGCATTCTATGTTCTTATGTTTTAATTAACATAAAATATTTAATTCATGATCATGTAGTAAAAGTTTATTAAATAAATACTTTATGCTAAAACAAATAATTATTCGTTAATAATAAAATGCACGATTTTACTTGAGATCATTTTTTTATAACATACCACGATGATTTAATAAACCTAACAATAGCTAGATGATTACATAATTAAATTAAGTCACATTTATTAATTTAAGTTCGTAAATAAAACACTTAGGCAAATCCATTAGTTAAATATACTTAAGCCGCGTAAACTATTTAATCATAACGTGTAAATAATACCTAAAATTATTCTTGTTTAATAACGTACCCTAAGTACCCAAGCCTACCGAGACACCCGTATCTCAGTCGCACAAAACAAAACAACATAGCAAAATACCCCAAAAGAACCCATACTGTCCCATATATGCTGTTTTTAGTCTATCCGAGATATACATACAATGTTGTCCAATATATCTATCCAGTTCTGTCCGATATCAAAAACTTAGTTCTGCCCGATATATACCCCCAGTCTTATCCGATATACACCACCAGGCCTACTGCTTGTTCCTGCTGTTCGTTTATTTTACCTACTGTTCTTAAATACACACCTGCTGCCTGTATATTACATTACCACCGAGACCCTCAGGGTCTCGGTTCCCACTGTATTAATATGACCACCACCTGCTGGGTTCTGGTGTTGCCACCGTTAGAACAAAACCAAAGCCGACCCCACAGTGGGTGTGCGGCTGGTGGAAGGATGTCACCACCGAGACCAAGAGTGGTCTCGGTTTGTATGTAATCTGGCCAAAAACGACACCCCCTATTAACATAACTCGTCTTTAACATGTTTTCAAACCTAAACATGGATTCGTGATCATTAAACCAAAGAAAAAAGAACAGACGAGATTAATTAGTACCTTGTATGCGTTTTGGTTTAGAAACAGTGAAGAAAACGAACACCAAACCTTTTCTTTCTTGAATTGAAACCACGATTTCTTGATCTTGTTCTTGTTGTTTCACTTTTCGGCAGGAAGAATACACAAAAAAAAGGCGACAGCTGTTTTTAGATTTTAGGGTTTTCTTTTTAGTCGTTGATTTTTTTATGTCGATCTAAAAAAGAACAAAAACCTCCCGTTCCTTTTTTTTTCGGTTTGGGTCCTTCTTACATATTGGGCTGCGGCCCAACTTAATCCCTCCCCTTTTCTTGTCCAAAAGAGCCCCAAACAAACCCTTGTACATTGTTATTTTATTAAATTCGCGACTTGTAAAATGTTGCGCGTAGTCGTGATTTAAAACTCGTAATTACTTAATTTGTCATTATACGTAAGTACTATTTACATAATTACTTGTCGTGATTAATTTAATACACGTAATAATAATAATCGTGTTAAATACTCGCGTCGCGTGATGTAAATGTCGTGTCTTCTTATTTTGTGGTTTTTCTTATTATACGTAAATTCATGTCGTAAGTTAATAATAATAATATACGTAATTATTTGTCGTACTAAAAATAATATACGTATAAATATATTAAACGTTCTCAAAACGTATCATATATACGTAAATCATAATGTTTAAATTTATACGTAATTTCATGTACGTAGTATTCTAGGAATTTTTATGCGGGTTTTACATGTATTGACCTGGTTTCTGCCTAAGGTTGTAAGGAGGGCTTCTTTGTTTTCACCCTTTATCTTCACAATTCTTTTCCATTCTTCAACCCCTTTAATGCTTACCAATATGTCATAACTAGCACCTTGTTGTGATTGTTCCAGTGCTAACTTAAGTACTTGGTCGGCATTCAGCTACGTTCACAACCTTTCTCCATCTTTCCTAAGGATTACTATTGCTAGCTATGGAATGTCCTTGAGAAGATTCCTCCGGTTCTAGAAGAATTATTGGACTTTAACCTATCCTACCATCCTTATGTCACCACAATCTTCATCGTCGTGAAATAAATGTTTTGGGTAAGCGTATGTCACCATGAAATCCATTTCGATATCCAAATCCATTTTGCTCCCCCTTAACATATTCCACGATATCCGAAAACATTTCGCACACGTCGGGATAAGCTATCACGTTAAGTCAAACCATTTGTGATTAATCATTTCCCATATTAAATCACATTTTCTCCCCCATATTAAAAATATTAACCCAATCAATGTTTTTAATATCAATTGATTTAATAGCATTTTAAGAAAATTTGGAAGAAAAATGCAAATCCAGTTATCTTCATGATTTACACAAGCTCCCCCTCAACTTAATGAGGGTGTACTTGAAACGTAAATGAAATACCTTTTAAACACAAGTGTAAGGTATTTATCACATGCAAAGATCATATATGATAATGTATCCACAAGATTAGCAATTTATGAGGGTGGACCTGAATGATGGAGAACATCATATGATAGAATCACATGGTTCTTGCTCACGAATGTTGGTCGCCTCATCACGTCTGAAGTTATCTCTTAACACCATGTGTACGATTGATATCGTTGTCTTGACACCAATTTGCGAGCTTGGCACTTTTGGCATCAAAGATTCTGAATGCTGGAAAATTGCTCCCCCTCAATTGTTGACCCGTGTTCTATTGAAAGAGCTGTAGTCGCCGTTTGAGTAGTCGCATCGTCAAGCATGTAGATATCAATTGTAAATTGCTACGGTTGGTGGAGATGATAACTTCATAAAAACAAGATTTCTCTTGTTTTAACAAATAAATGTACTGAAACGTACATATATTCGTGTTAGATTGTGTTATTCCGTAAACATGATCCCTTACATGGTTATAAATAGACCATGCCCGAGAAAATTAATTCGCGTTGTTGAGTCAAAGCTTTCTGGTGAAATGCTTGACTTTAATATGAAAAGCGGGTTACTATCTGGAATAATAGCAAACCATTTTGAGCATGTTTTAAAACATTTGAACTTCAGCTCGAACTTTATTTATAACCGCGTGTCATTATTGAATGACATTTCTAGGATCGTAAATATTATCGATTCCAGAAGACATGCTCTTTTTATCAAAACATTGTTGAACACATAATTTTGAAAGATTTAGAAAAACCTTTAGAAAAATTCTTGAAAAATTGTGTTCAAAGTTTTGAAAACCAATTACTTGAGCTTAAGATGTTGAATATCTTACAAAACGAGCTCAAGTCCGAGAAGTTGTAAACTTCCCGTTGTTAAGGATAAGTTACCATCGGCGATAAACTTTCCTTTTAACGGAAGAGCGAGTTATAAGCTTACAATTACTTAGAAGTCGTTTTCATGAGCTTGAAATTTTTTTGAAGGTTTTAACATAAAGCTCATGACCTAGAAAGATGAATTTCTCGTTATGAGGAAAAGTTCTCTTATTTAAAAGATACACTTTCATTTCTGAGGTTAAAACTTGGAATGTCTTAATACAAGCTCATGACTGAGAAAAATAAATTTCCCGTTAAGAGGATAAGTTATCATTAAAGATAAGCTTTCCTAAAATTAAAGTCCGAGTTACAGTATGATATTTAACTGTAAGTCATTGTGCATGAGCTTAAAACCTAAGAATGTTTTTAATATTAGCTCATGCCCGAGAAAAATTAATTTCTCGTTGTAAGGATAAGTTTATCATCGATGATAAACTTTCCTTTCTTTGAAGTCCGTGGCATAATCTGAGATGTGATTATACGCCATTTACACGAGCTTAAAAACCTTTGAATAGTTTTTATGTAAGCTCGTGTCTGAGAAAAATTAATTTCTCGTTAATGAGGATAAGTTTATCATCAGCGATAAACTTCCCTTTCTTTGAAGCGCGGGTTACAATCTGTCATGTGACTGCAAGCCGTTGGCATGAGCTTAAAAACTTCGAATGTTTTTAATATAAGCTCATGCCCGAGAAAAATTAATTTCTCGTTGTGAGGATTAGTTTATCATCGGCGATAAACTTTCCTTTATTTGAAGATCGGGTCATCGCCTGACATTTAACGATGATCCTTGTACACGAGCTTAAAACCTTTGATTGGTTTTAGTGTAAGCTCGTGTCCGAGAAAACTTAGTTTCTCGTTTTGAGGGTAAGTTATCGTTGACGAGATAAACTCCCCTTTCTTTGAAGTTCGGGTCACAAACTGTGATTTGACTATGTGCCATATACACGAGCATAAAACTGTTGAATAGTTTTAATGTAAGCTCGTGTCCGAGAAAATTTAATTTCTCATTTTGAGGGTAAGTTATCGTTGAATAGATAAACTTACCTTTATTTGAAATTCGGGTCATCGTTTGTCATTTAACGAGGAGCCATGTACACGAGCATAAAACTTTTGAATAGTGTTAATAATATCTCGTGTCCGAGAATACTTAATTTCTCGTTTTAAGGGTAAGTTATCGTTGACGAGATAAACTTCCCTTTCTTTGAAGTTCGGGTCACAGACTGTGATTTGACTATGAACCAAATACACGAGCTTAACTGCAAATCTCTTGAGACACTTGTTTCTCTGATATCAGCTTCTTCAATAACCAAAATCTGAGAGTGTCCTTAGTTGAACGATATATAAAGATCGGACCAGTTTGTTTTTGTTGATCCTTGACTTTGGTACCTGCATTCTCAGTTGAAGTTTGTATGCTTTTATATGGGTTAGCGATATCTATCTTAGAACCATGCGAGGATTCACGGTTTTCTTTTCTTGTGTCAGAGGTGACCTGAGGAGATGATTCACTTGTCTTAGTTGGCAAACGTTTCCTTTTATAGAAAACCTTAAGTTCAGGCTTAAGTGATGTATCATCCTTTTCAATTTCCTCCCTAGTAGTCTTAGTAGAATCGGAGATTATCCTAGTTAAAGGGCTCTCGTTTTCTACAAGAGTGGAAGTTCTACCAGTGGGGCGCCAAACTTTACCAATGGGTTTGATTTTAGCTAACCATTGGGATTTAATTCTAGCATGGGAGTTCACCTCATGAAGGAATTTTTTGACACAAGAGTCATGATTTGCCTTAAAGACACATTTCCTACATGTTTTACAAGTAGCATATTTAATGTCCGAGTAAGATCTAAAATTCCTAGATGATTTATTGATGCTCCTAGTATATGACATGCTATGGTTAGCAGTGTTGGGTAATCTAGAAGGCATCTGACTAGGTTTGAAATTCATGTGTCTTACTTGTGTCTTTTGAATAGCTTCCCTTAGACCATATTTTTGGTGAACGTCATTTGAACTAGTTCGAGACGTGTTCTTTGGACTATGTCTAGGGAGACTAGAGGCAATCATGTGGTCTTGCAAAATCTGTTTTAGTCACATTAGGCCTAGTTGGTTGAGTGACTGTTCTAGAAGTATGAACCATATTAACTTGGGAGGCAAACCACGGTCTCGAGGATTGTGGTCGCTCAGATCTAAATGCAGTCGGTTTTCTAACGGACTGAATTTGAGGCGGTATCCTCAAGATTGATGGTTTTTCAAACTTAGTGTCCACACTAGTTCCTTTAGTTTTCCTTAATTCATTTCTCAAAGCAGCTATAGCAAAAACCTTTTCTTGAACCTGAGCTTTTAAAGTCTCATTATCTTTAAGCAATTTGTCTTGGGATGCCAACTTAGACTCTAGCGACTTAATTTGTTTCAAAACATTATCCTTTTCAGCTTTAGAATCTAGAACTTTTTGATCCAATTTTCGTTCAAGAACAGCGTTTGACTTTTCAAGGTTTTCAAAATATGTTTCAAAATTGTTCTCTTTCTTCGAAAATTCAAGTTTGGCAGCCTCAAGATCTTTTGATTGCTGAGCTATAACCGTTTCAAGCTCTTTAATCTTGGAATCAGAATCAATTAACGAAGCAGTCATAAAGCATTTATCATGATGTACTATAGCATTTGAGCAATCTCTCCCCTATTATGACTAACATCAGATGAATATGAAGTGGTAAAACTATCACCCTTTTCAATCCCATGTTTGTCATACTTAGGTTCGGAATGCTCAACACGCGATAGTTCATCGGCATAGACATCATATACCACATTCCATTGCGCCGTATTTGTAGGCTCTTCGTCATATACAGGTATAGTGTCATCATAAGTGTTGTCTATATCATTCCCTGATGCTGCTGGTATCATGTTTTCCTCCCGATTCCATGCTCTTGTTTACCGTGACGGCCAAGTTGAGTTTGATGTCGAAAGAACAATACGGGAGTGTATAATTCGTGGAGAAATCGAGAAATTGATTTCTCTGGATTTTACAAACCAGCGAAAAATCCATAAAAAGATCGAATTCGTTTTTGGTAAGATGTAACTCTTTCTCTTCACCTTGTCTATGTCAAGCCTCGATTATAACCAAAAAAGGCCTCACTTAATACACAAAGTTTACTCAAAAATAAAAAATTTTGAGATAAAATTCGGGTATAAAACTTGTCAAACCACACGGCCCAAAACAAGAAATTAAATTAAAGAGTATGCTAATCAAACCGGCCCATAAACAAATTTAACCCGAGTCCATCTAATCAGTATATCAGCAACCCTAGTTTATCTCACACATTTATCCCAACCGCTTTCTCCTTTCTTTTACATAGTAACCTCCGTCCTCTTTGACTTTCCCAAAGCAACCAACCTAAACCTAATCTTACTCAGTAAACTCCCCCCTTTCTCTCCTAAATACGTAGCCACCAATCAAATACAAATCGAATCTCACAACACCAATCAAATAAAGAACATGACTTTCATGACTTTCATATACAATCACCTATAACCCACGAATTTGCATACAACTATCCACTCGGGGGTTTACTTTCGTGTTAATCTTCAAACAGAAGACCAACTGTGAATGGATGTGTTCGTGTCTCTTTATCCACGAAGAACTCAATATAGAAATTGCTTCAAGATCTTGATGGAGATCTCGGGTAGGTTTTTAATTTTCGTTAATTTTTTATTTTGGATCGATGAAAGTTTTGTATAAATGAGATCTTGTTTTGAGTCGAGTATTGTTGGAGTCGAGTGTTGTTGGGTTTGGTTGAGTCTGTTTTTGAGTCGTGTGTTGTTGGGTTTGGTTGAGTCTGTTTTTGAGTCGTGTGTTGTTGGAGTCGAGTGTTTTTGAGTCGAGTGTTTTTTAGTCTGGTTTTGGTTTTGATTTCGAGTCTGAGTGAGTGTCGAGTGTGGTTCGAGGTGAGGCTGTTGAATGGTTTGTTGAGTGTTGGGTGTTTTTGTTATTGAGTTGTCGAATCGTGAGTTGAATTGAGGCTGTTGAATGCTTTTCGAGGAGTGGGTGATGGGATGTAAGTGTTGAATCAGTCGAGAGTCTTGTTTGAGTCGAGTGTGGTTTTGTTGAGTGAGGGTTTGTGGAGTGTGGGTTTGTCGAGAGTGTGGTGTTCGAGTCCAGGGTGTGTCAGTTTGGTTTTCGAATCGAGTCAGTGTTTGTTTGTGGAGTCATGAGTCAAGGCTGTTGTCTGTGAGCCGAGTGTTTTTTGTTTGAGTGTCAAGTCTTACGGAATAAGAAACTAAAACATAACTCGGAATATGAAAACTGAAACACAGTATATAAGTCGGAATAAAGTCTCAAATATAAGTCGCATTATGAAAACAAAACACAAGTCGGAATATCGAATTTGAATCACAAGTCAGAATACATATTTGGAACACAAGTCGGAATACGTATTATGTATGGAAGTCGGAATCTGGACTCAAATTGGAGGAAAAAAAAAGAGTTACTATTCGGAATACAGTTTTAAGACCTAAGTCGGAATCCAGTTATATTTTTGGAGGGAAAAAAATAATAGACACACTAAAAAATAAGTCGGAATGTGTTATGATCACAATTCGGAATCTGTGAAACAAATTAGTTAGGAATATGTGTGTTAAGTTTTGGAGGGAAAACAAGAAATAGTCATGATCACAATTCGGAATCTGTGAAACAAATTAGTTCGGAATATGTGATAAAAAAATTAGTTCGGAATATTTAACAAAAATTAGTTCGGAATGATTCTTTTTGGAGGGAAAAACTAAATAGTTCGGAATATAGGACTAATAAGTGTGAAAACACTTATCCTTTTACCACTTATTTCCAATAATAACAAGACCAAAACGTGTATTTTATGTCGTAAAAGTCGGAATTATGCGTGGTTTGTGTTTTTATTGTGTTTTAGGACCAAAATATGAAAAAGGAAGAAAACACGGGCTTTCACGGGCTTTTATCGAAGAAAACGGGAAAAGACGAAGCCAAAAGATCAAGAGTGCAAAAAGAACGGAAGTCCAAGGCCTATTCTGAAGATTTATCGAAGAACAAGTCTGAAGACGGAAGTTTAATGAAGTCGAAGAACTTTTGTCTAATAGAAGAAGAAAATTAAAAGATAAGTTCAAATCCCGAGATGACATCGAGAAAAGACAAAGATTTAAAGTCGAGTCGAGAAGACGTGAAGAAAGCAAGAAAGAAGATGCAACACATGCACTCCTTCCACCTTCCCTATAAATACCCTCCTAATACACATTAGGAGGGAGGGAGTCTTTATTTTTTAGTTTTTTATTTTGCACTTTTCTAGTTTTAGAGAGAGAAAGTCTTAAACTTTCTCTCACTAAGTTTCATCTTTTCATTTAATCTTTCAAGATTAAACATTTGTATTGCTTATTATTCATTAATCAAGTTCTATTTAAGCTTTTAATCCTAAATCTCATTCTACCTTTCTTTGATTTTAGATTGATTTTGGTGCGAATTTCATATGATCCGTGTTGTTCTTAATGATTTCGTGCTTAAAAAGTTAATCTTTTGATCATTACTTAAGTTTTCATACGAATAAGCTTTGAAATTCGTGTGCTTATTGGCTTATTTTTATGTTTAGCTTATTTACTTTTTAAAAGTTCTCTTAAAAAGTTCATGTTTTTATTGTTTAATTTTAAAGTTTGTTCATTTTGAGGTTTGATACGTTGATACAAGTGCTTATTCGATTCGGTTCAGTTTTGATTCGTTCAAGTTTTGTGTGAGCTTATTCATTATAGCTTATTACAAGCTTATAACCGAATCCCATATAAATCGGAAAGGGATTAAGCCCCTTTCCGATTGTCACATTCCGAGCAGACGCCCCATCCCTCTTTCCGATTGTAAAATCGGAAAAGGGTTTTGAGTTTTCCGATCGCACCCACTATTATTCCGATCAGCACCCCATTTATTCCGATCAAAGTGATCGGATTAGGGTTTGTATATTTCGACGGTAAGTTTTTGGTATATTCCGATTGTGTCATCTTTGGACATTCCGATTGAGTGTGTTTGTAAACATTCCGACAACCTCATTTCCCATATTCCGATCACCAGATCGGAATATATTCCGATCTGGGCTATTGACGCCCATATTCCGATTTCAGCCATTTTGAGATATTCCGACCAGTGATCATTTGTATTCCGATTAGAGTTTATTGTTTTTACATAGTCTCCAAGTGATAGTTTTGTTAAGTGTTTAAGTATTTTTCTTAATCTAGTCTTTAAGTTTTTCAAGCATTTAATTTTAACTCGTCATTTTAGTATTAATCTTTAAACTTCTACTTTACTCAACGACACTTAAATTTCTTGCTATTATTTAAAAATAGATAATCAAAACCAAACCATTCTCTTGTTCACCAAAAGACGATTGAGTCGCACTTTGAACCAATAGTCAATTCGAAGAGATTCGGACGATAAGATTTTATACTTAGCCAAAAAGCCGAGTATTAAATGGCGCCGCTGCCGGCTCTTTTCGTTATGATTAAAGGTTTTTAGTGAGAGACGCATTGAATTTTGGGATCCGTTCTTTGAACGTTATTTTCCTTGCTTTAAAATTTTCAAAAATCCTAAAATATATAAAACTCTTCAAAAATACAAAAACATTAAAAAACCATAAAAAGCAATTCTTTTCCAAAAGGTTTTGCACCAAAAAGATTATATAGATATTCTCTGTGTATATTTTTCTTCTGCAGGTGTATGCGTACTAGATCTTCGAACTATTCTGAGCCCAAGACTCGTGAAGATCTAGATATGGCTGGTGTTAATAACAACAATAACAACCCACCTCAACCCAATTTGAATAACAACAACAATGTCCACCTACCTGATTTACGAACAATGGAGGAATTGTGTCAACCCACCATGAACGGACGCGGAGGCCCGATTGCGCCAATGCACGTCACGGCTCAGGAGTTTTCGTTGAAGCATCACATGATCCAACAAGTGCAAACGAACCCATTTCGCGGAATTCCGGATGATGATGCCAACAAACACCTCGACAAATTCATTACCATCACCCAAAGCATGAAGTGCCCCGGTGTTTCTATGGATGACCTTCGCCTTCAACTTTTTCCCCACTCGCTTTCTCACCATGCCGAAAAATGGTTTGACCGTCTCCCGAAGAATTCTATTCATACGTGGAATGACATGACTCAACGCTTTTTGTCGCGCTACTTTCCCCCATCCATGGTCACAAGCCTTCGTAACCAAATCAGTGCATTCATGCAAGACAATGATGAATCGCTCTTCGATGCTTGGGAACGATACAATGATTTGATCGACCGCTGTCCTAATCACAATATGCTCCCCGTCACTCTCATTGATACCTTCTACAATGGTCTCACTTTTCGTGATCGTGACACGATCAATGCCGCCGCCGGTGGTACTTTTATGAAAAGGAGACCGGAGGAATGTAGAGAGTTGATTGAAAATATGACTACTCACCACAAGAATTGGGATTCATCCGCATCCTTAAGATCTAACTCGAGAGTCAATGTTTCTTCTACTACTTCCAATCCTGAGATGACTGAAATTTCTCGACAACTCGCTGAGATGAACAAGAATTTCATGACCATAGCCACAAACCACTTTCAACAAGCTAAAGCCGTTGCTATTTCTTGTGACACATGTGGTGGTCCTCATTCTTTTAATGATTGTCCTTCTACCCAAGGCAATTTTTCTGAAAACGTTAACGCAGCTTACGGTACTTATCCCACGGGAGGCTATCAAGCTCGTCCTCAAGGAGACCGTAGCTTGCTAAGTTATCGTTCAAATAATTATCTTCTCCACCCGATTTCCCTCCTCAGAACCAAAACCAACAACAAAGCTATAACCGAAACAACCAATCCCAACCTCGTGCTAACAATCAATATCAATCCCAAAGAAACCCATACCCAACTCAAGGAAATTCTCAAGCTTACCAAGCTCCACCTCTCAATCAACCGATGGCAGTGAGTCCAGACGTCGAGACGTTCATGAAGGCTAATCGGGAGCTGGTGACGAATCTTCAGAGTCAAGTCATCAACTTGAAGGGCGAAATGACGAAACAAGGGAACGGTATTCGAGCTGAGCTAAGGAATGATATGGCAAAACAGAGCAATGAGATCCGTGCCGACATCAGAGATTCTTTTAGCACTCAAGCGCTTAACATTCGTGATATGATTGGTTCGCTCATCCAAAGTAATCAACCCTCTTCTTCGGGTACTCTTCCGAGTAACACCGTTGCGAATCCAAGAGGGGAGATGAAAGCAATCACCACTCATAGTGGAAAATGTTATACGGAACCCGAGCTTCCTACACCTCCACCCGTGATTGTGAACAAGGAAAAAGAGCAACTTTCCTCACCTCCTTCACCTTCTATCCCCATTTCCCCACCACCCGTGGTTGTGAGTGATCCTACTACCCTAAAGCCTTCTTCTTCATCCAATATACCTTATCCTTCAAGGTTGCGGAAAGAGAAGCAAAAGAGCAAGGATGATATTCAAGTTTCAAACTTTCTAAAAATGTTTAAACAATTGAATTTTAACATCTCCTTTGCCGAGGCTCTCGCTCACATGCCCAAATACGCTAAGATGTTTAAAGATCTTCTAAGTGACAAGGAGAAGCTTCTTGACATTGCTCAGACCCAACTTAATGAGAACTGCTCCGCAGTGCTCTTAAGGAAATTGCCCACCAAACTTGGTGATCCGGGTCGCTTCTTGATTCCTTGCAACTTCCTGGGAGTAGAGAATTGCATGGCCCTAGCCGATCTAGGTGCCAGTATAAACTTAATGCCTTTAAGTGTTTGGAAGCAATTATCTCTCCCGAGCTCGTCCCCACCAAAATGAATTTGGAATTAGCCAACCGTACGGTTGCTTATCCAGTGGGGATAGCCGAAGATGTCTTTGTTGGCGTTGACAAATTCACCTTCCCGGCGGATATTGTTGTCGTTGACTACGAGATGGATCCTCGTGTTCCATTAATCGTTGGACGTCCCTTCCTGAGGACCGGTCGCACTCTCATTGATGTAGCCGCGGGCGAAATAATCATGAGAGTTGGTGACGATAAAATTGTCTTCAACATGGGTAAGATTTCTAAACAACCTTATTCATATGAGAGTGTTAATGCTATTGATGTTCTTGATGATGCCTGTGAAGAACATTTTCATGATGCTTGCAAAAGTACTCTTTCTTCTCTACCCAATGTTGAGACCGTTGCCTCAATTGCTCCGGCATTGACTCCTTTTGGAGAAAGTGGCTTGGATGATTTCGAAGCTAGCTTGGGTCCTCTCGATATTAAGTATGATAATTCGTCCACCGATTGGGATGAAGACATTTGTACTATTGAGAGACTTCTCAATGAAGACCCGTTTTCCCCTTCCTCTCCTAAAAAGGTGACTAATGATGATCTATCGTTAGTAACACCATCTATTAAGGATCCTCCCACTCTTGAGCTTAAGGACCTACCTCCTCATCTTGAGTACGTTTTCCTTGAAGACAACGAGAAGTTACCGGTCATCATCGCGAAGGACCTGAAAGAAGAAGAAAAAGCCCGACTCATCGCCGTGTTGAAGAAGCATAAAAGAGCTATCGCTTGGAAAATCTCCGACATTCGCGGAATTGATCCTCACTTCTGCACAAATAAAATTCTCATGGAGGACGACTTTAAGCCCACAATTCAAAGCCAACGAAGGGTGAATCCTAAAATCCATGAAGTCATCAAAAAAGAGGTTATCAAACTTCTTGATGCAGGTATGATTTACCCTATTTCGGATTCACCATGGGTTAGTCCAGTCCATTGTGTGCCTAAGAAAGGCGGCATCACCGTTGTGCCCAATGCCAACAACGAGTTGATTCCTACCCGTCTCGTTACTGGGTGGATAGTTTGTATAGACTACCGCAAACTTAATGATGCCACTAGGAATGATCATTTCCCTCTTCCTTTTATGGACCAAATGCTTGAACGTTTAGCGGGTAATGAATATTATTTCTTTCTTGATGGTTTCTTGGGTTATTTCCAAATACCCATCGATCCCCAAGATCAAGAGAAGACTACATTCACTTGTCCCTATGGCACATTTGCTTATAAAAGAATGCCTTTTGGCTTATGCAATGCCCCCGGGAGTTTCCAAATGTGCATGTTGGCTATCTTCCATGACATGGTTGAGCAAACCATGGAAGTCTTCATGGATGATTTCTCGGTCTTTGGGGATTCTTTCTCTTCATGCCTTGCCAATTTGGAACGTATGCTTAAGCGATGCGAAGACACTCGCCTTGTTCTGAATTGGGAAAAATGCCATTTTATGGTAAAAGAAGGCATTTTGCTAGGACACAAAATCTCTAAAGCCGGTCTTGAAGTCGACCGTGCTAAAGTAGATGTCATAGCCAAATTACCTCCACCTTCAACCGTGAAGGGTGTGAGAAGTTTTCTGGGTCATGCGGGCTTCTATCGTCGATTCATTCAGGATTTCTCTAAAATCGCTCGCCCGATGACCCACCTCTTGGAAAAAGATACTCCTTTTATCTTTTCTAAAGAGTGTATCGAAGCCTTCAATCTTCTTAAGGATAAGCTAACTAAGGCACCGGTCTTGGTTACCCCTATTTGGGAGCTACCCTTTGAATTGATGTGCGATGCTAGCGATTTTGCTATTGGTGCGGTTTTGGGCTAACGAGTGAATAAACACTTCCAACCAATCCACTATGCTAGCAAAACAACGACGGGAGCTTAATTGCATTATACGACAATCGAAAAAGAGCTTTTAGCTGTTGTCTATGCTTTTGAGAAATTTCGCCCCTATCTTGTTTTATCCCCTACCATCGTATACACGGACCATTCCGCGTTGAAGTACTTGATGACTAAGCATGATTCTAAGCCAAGACTTCTTCGCTGGGTTTTACTCCTTCAAGAATTCAACATTGAAATTCATGACAAGAAGGGTGCTGAGAACCTGGCCGCGGATCATCTGAGTCGACTTGAGGATCCATATCAAGGGGATCATCCGAACAAAGAGATCAGTGACTCTTTCCCCCTTGAGACCTTAATGTCTATAAATCTCAACCTTGATGACACCCCGTGGTTTGCGGACATTGCAAACTACTTAGCGGGTGGTATTCTCATCAAAGGGTTAACATCCCAACAAAAGAAGAAGTTCTTGAATGATGTTAAGACTTACTTTTGGGATGACCCTTATCTATTCAAACAATGTGCTGATTTGATCATTCGTCGTTGTGTTGACGGACCGGCAGCTTTTGACATTCTCCAGGCTTGCCACAAAGGACCCACCGGTGGTCACTTTGGTCCCAACTACACCGCTAAGAAAGTGTTTGACTCTAGATTCTATTGGCCCACCATTTATCGTGACGCTCACGAAATGGTTAAGCATTGTGATGCTTGCCAACGCCAAGGCAAGATCACACATAAGGCTGAGATGCCTCAAAATTTCATACAGGAATGTGAAATCTTTGACGTATGGGGCATCGACTTTATGGGGCCATTTCCATCCTCCAAAGGGAACAAGTACATCCTCGTCGCAGTTGACTACGTATCTAAATGGGTTGAAGCCAAGGCTCTCCCTACGAACGATGCGAGGGTGGTTGTGAACTTTTTGAAGCAGCTTTTCGCTCGATTCGGCGTTCCTCGTGCTATTATCAGTGACCGTGGGACTCATTTTTGCAACGATCAATTTGCAAGAGTCATGGCCAAGTATGGTGTCAATCACCGTCTTTCCACCGCCTATCATCCCCAAACCAATGGGCAAGCCGAGATATCCAACCGTGGATTGAAGCGAATTTTGGAGCGTACTGTGGGAGAGCATCGTGCCGCGTGGGCCGATAAGTTAGATGATGCTCTGTGGGCTTTCCGTACTGCTTATAAGACCCCGATCGGTTGTACGCCTTATCGTCTTGTGTACGGGAAAGCATGCCACCTCCCCATCAAGCTGGAACATAAGGCGCACTGGGCCTTGAAGTGGGCTAACTTTGACATCAACAAAGCCAGTAATCATCGCAAGATTCAACTCAACGAGCTCAACGAACTGAGGAATGAAGCTTACGAGAACTCACTGATCTACAAGGAGAAGACGAAGATCATTCATGACGCAAAAATCAAGAACCGAGAGTTCCACGTTGGTGATCAAGTCTTACTTTTCAACTCTCGGTTGAAGATCTTCTCTGGCAAGTTGAAGAGCCGCTGGTCTGGTCCATTCACCGTCTCCAAAGTCTTTCCATTTGGGACCATTGAGCTTTCTCAGCCAAATGGGCCTAATTTCAAGGTGAATGGCCAGCGTTTGAAGCTTTAATTTGGTGAGGACATCTCTCATGAGATGATCCCATCCCTCACCACGTTCCCCATGAACTAAATTTGGGTCGAGTCAGGCTCGTGACTCGGTGAACAAAAACAAGCGCTTCTCGGGAGGCAACCCGTATTCTATCCTTTACTGCTTTCATAATAAGTGTAGGGGGAGCCCCGTATGTGTTTGTTGTCTTGTTTCTTGTGCTGTGCAGGGATTAAAGCTTCAAAAAGCATCTTGATGACTTTTGACGAACCGTGATACCGTGTTCCCATCTTCCTGGTTCTATCCTAAACTCTTGTGATTCAATATTTCATATTTTATATGTTCACATTGAAATCACTTTAGTTGTCCTGTCCTTAGCTAGATTTAAATATAGTGCACAATGTCCTAAGTGTAGGGGAGTTTACTCCCACATGCTTAAATATTGAGGACAATGTTTATCTCAAGTGTAGGGGGGACTTCTATCGAAGTTAAGTGGTCTTTTCCTTGCATTTGTCCTCATCAGAAAATTTGATTTTTCGACATTTTTCAATTTTTTTTTTATCTATTTTGGCCTAGTTGTATAGTTGTATTTTCCTTTGTTATGATTATTTTCTTTCCATTGCTAGAATAATTCTTCAATAAAGTGGTTTTAGATTTTTCTTAGTCGTGAACATTTTGACTCAACCCGAGTTTACTTATATAAGTTTACTCTAGCTAGTATCCTTAACGTGTTTAAGTCAAGTTTTGCTAGGCTTTTATATAGGGAGCTATAAAACGCGAAAGTCTTAACTCTCACGGGTTAAGAACAAGAACTTTTTGCAAGTTCCTATAATTGATCCTAGAGAGTTGTTTATCAAGGGAACTTTAAAATGCGATTTCTAAAACTTGAAAAAGTCTAAGAATTTGCAAGATCCTATAGATGACTCGAAAACCCAAAACTCTGATTTAATAGGCTAAGCATCCACGAGTCTCATTCCTTGAGATTTTAAACTGTGGAGGTCGAGAGATGATAGAGTCAATTATAAGTTTGGTATTCTTTTGTGAATTTATGTGAGTTAATTATAAGCCTATTCTCCCTTCGCTTGTTAACAAATTTATCTGCAATAAATAAGGTTGTACGATTTAAAAGGTTACTTAGCTTCTAGCCCCAGATCGTTTAAAAGTTGCTCGGTACGGATTAGAGTTCATAGCCAAGGCATAACTTATTGAAGCGGGATGCGAAGATTGGCGAGTCCGAAAAGGCCCTAACAAGGCATGAGGGCTACATTTTGTTGCTAAAGATCCAAAAGTGATGTGAAGAATCATTTATCGAAAATCAATATGAAGGATCGAGACACATGATGAAAAGCAAATACTCCCCAAAAGATTATGGAGAAGTCTATCCAAAAAGACCCTAACAAGGTATGAGGATAAATAGATCCAAGTCCTAAAAGGAGGCGGATCGTTGTATATCAAAGTCCAAAATAAAGATTGGAGAAAAATGAAGAAGTCATGGTCCAAAGATGAAGAATCTCTCAAAACTTCAAGTGAAGAAATTCCTATTATGAAGAGAAGGCCATTATTTCATGAACGTCTCTCAAAGATTCGAAGTATGAAGTCGCTGCCAAATATCGGTCCGAGAAAGGTCTCAAATCGTGAAGCGAGTTATGCCAAGATATGAACTTTATGAGGTCCCGAGAAGCAGTTTTAAAAGATTTGGTCCTATAGCTAACTATTGATTAAATCGTGCACTTTATTTTCGGCCTAAGTAACTATCGAAATAAGTCAAACAATGCATCCTCGTGATCATTCAAGACAAAAATAAAATATAAGAGATACACCTAGGAATAAGGAAGTCTAAGTGAATAATGGGCCCACATGAGTTCGTGTTAGTTTGCTAACTTATAATAACAATGATCTCGTTTTTAAGCTTGGTATGGGGAACGTGAAACTTAAGGATGATAAACGTTCAGGGCTTCCAAAACCAATGTAAGTGTTTAATTTCTTTACTTGTTTCTCTCTTTTTATGTTTAGTATTTAATAAAGGCCAAGGTGGGTTATTTATGATGGAAAATATAAACCGTGCTTTAAAATTAATGCATTGCATGAGGGCATTGCAATGGTCAAGTGTAGGGGATTTAATAAGTGTGAAAACACTTATCCTTTTACCACTTATTTCCAATAATAACAAGACCAAAACGTGTATTTTATGTCGTAAAAGTCGGAATTATGCGTGGTTTGTGTTTTTATTGTGTTTTAGGACCAAAATATGAAAAAGGAATAAAACACGGGCTTTCACGGGCTTTTATCGAAGAAAACGGGAAAAGACGAAGCCAAAAGATCAAGAGTGCAAAAAGAACGGAAGTCCAAGGCCTATTATGAAGATTTATCGAAGAACAAGTCTGAAGACGGAAGTTTAATGAAGTCGATGAACTTTTGTCTAATAGAAGAAGAAAATTAAAAGACAAGTTCAAATCCC
Source organism: Glebionis coronaria (assembly GCA_025667525.1). NCBI lineage: Eukaryota > Viridiplantae > Streptophyta > Magnoliopsida > Asterales > Asteraceae > Glebionis > Glebionis coronaria. The sequence goes on from CM046874.1 coordinate 181,897,910, forward strand.
GAGACGACATCGAGAAAAGACAAAGAATTAAAGTCGAGTCGAGAAGACGTGAAGAAAGCAAGAAAGAAGATGCAACACATGCACTCCTTCCACCTTCCCTATAAATACCCTCCTAATACACATTTGGAGGGAGGGAGTCTTTATTTTTTAGTTTTTTATTTTGCACTTTTCTAGTTTTAGAGAGAGAAAGTCTTAAACTTTCTCTCACTAAGTTTCATATTTTCATTTAATCTTTCAAGATTAAACATTTGTATTGCTTATTTTTCATTAATCAAGTTCTATTTAAGCTTTTAATCCTAAATCTCATTCTACCTTTCTTTGATTTTAGATTGATTTTGGTGCGAATTTCATATGATCCGTGTTGTTCTTAATGATTTCGTGCTTAAAAAGTTAATCTTTTGATCATTACTTAAGTTTTCATACGAATAAGCTTTGAGATTCGTGTGCTTATTGGCTTATTTTTATGTTTAGCTTATTTACTTTTTAAAAGTTCTCTTAAAAAGTTAATATTTTTATTGTTTAATTTTAAAGTTTGTTCATTTTGAGGTTTGATAAGTTGATACAAGTGCTTATTCGATCCGGTTCAGTTTTGATTCGTTCAAGTTTTGTGTGAGCTTATTCATTAAAGCTTATTACAAGCTTATAACCGAATCCCATATAAATCGGAAAGGGATTAAACCCCTTTCCGATTGTCACATTCTGAGCAGACGCCCCATCCCTCTTTCCGATTGTAAAATCGGAAAAGGGTTTTGAGTTTTCCGATCGCACCCACTATTATTCCGATCAGCACCCCATTTATTCCGATCAAAGTGATCGGATTAGGGTTTGTATATTCCGACGGTAAGTTTTTGGTATATTCCGATTGTGTCATCTTTGGACATTCCGATTGAGTGTGTTTGTAAACATTCCGACAGCCTCATTTCCCATATTCCGATCACCAGATCGGAATATATTCCGATCTGGGCTATTGACGCCCATATTCCGATTGCAGCCATTTTGAGAGATTCCTATCAGTGATCATTTGTATTCCGATTAGAGTTTATTGTTTTTACATAGTCTCCAAGTGATAGTTTTGTTAAGTGTTTATGTATTTTTCTTAATCTAGTCTTTAAGTTTTTCAAGCATTTAATTTTAACTTGTCATTTTAGTATTAATCTTTAAACTTCTACTTTACTCAACGACACTTAAATTTCTTGCTATTATTTTAAAATAGATAATCAAAACCAAACCATTCTCTTGTTCACCAAAAGACGATTGAGTCGCACTTTGAACCAATAGTCAATTCGAAGAGATTCGGACGATAAGATTTTATACTTAGCCTAAAAGCCGAGTATTAGGGACAATAATACAATTCGGAATGTGTAAACCCTCTTATTCCGAATTATACCAAAAAAATTCAAACACTTATAATTTTTACCCAAAAATCAATCCAAAAATTCCAACTTTTTCATGTTTTTGACCAAAACAAATAACCAAAATCACTACCACCACTATGTAGATGATCTTAGGAAGATTAAACCATAAAAAACAAAAAAAATTTGGATCGAATGATTTTAGATCAAAACTCACAAATCAATGATGAACAAACACAAGAACAAACCAATCATCCATGGCTCTTGATACCAATTGTAGGTCCACGTTTTCTTAGGATTGTTAATGTGTTGTTAAGATCTAAAGAGAGGGAGGGATATGAAGAACTAGAGAGAGAAAATTAGAGAGGTAGAGGAGAGAATTAGAGAAAGAAAGAATGATTAAGTGAAATGGGAACCAACAACTATCCTTCCTAACATGCTAGGAAGGGTATATATAGCCCACCCCTACATGTGGGCTTTATGGGTTATACTTACATAACTAGATCATGAGCCCAATCTACGTATATATCGTTGGAGTGACCGATCCTTTCTAAATATGTAAAAACGTATTTCCAACAATCTCCCCCTAAGGGAGGTCACTCCAAGTTACAATGTCCTAAATAGTCTATAGCTCGTGATCTATGCTAATAATGATGTGACTGAGACTTTCTTTGGGAAAACGTATTTCCAACAATAAAGTTAAAGCTTAGTTTAATTTAATAAATACATAAATATGTATTTATTAAATAAATTAATAAATATAATAAATATATATATTAAATAAATTAACTCTTTACATATTGAGTGCAATCCCGTAATCTCGAGTTCAATCCTATCATACGACTATTAAATATAAGTCCATAAACTTTCAGCTCCCACTTGGATATATTTTGAATATCGTGGTTACATTGACTAGCGTCTAGTTAAACTTGTAATGTCCCTAGTATAACTCGAGTAAGGTCTCCTGGATAAAATCTTTTAATGATTCATCATTATTATTATCCTTTTAATTCAATACAACGTTAATAAGGATATGGATCTCAGTCATTCCTTTCATTAACCATTATGTTTCTCGTTCACATATTCAACAAGATTACAAGAACAAATTTGGGTGTGGTCACACAAACATCTTACTAATCCATGAGGGGCCTAGCTATATTAAACTCCAAAACGAAATTGGAAGAAATAAATCCCATATTGAGTACGAGCAAAGCTTATGAATTTTGCAACATTCCGAAAATCATCCTTATAGCTACCAATTACGTTTAGCGTTAGATTATTCTACAGAGATGCACTAGATTCATAACAGTTTCATGGTATCTCAAGTCTAAGGATGACTATTTATGATTTAATTTATGACAAAGATCCATAAGGTAAAATATTATAGTTGGGATATGTCCAATATTCGATTCATCGAATATCATCCAAAATCGATCAATATACTTTCAAGTATACTCTATCGCTATTTTGATTTGTCTTAATTTGATAATATTCCCATATTATTAATCGACAACGGGCATTTAGCATAATAATTTATTCATGGATTAAAACATGTAAAACAGGATACAAAATTAAGTAATAAGAATAAACGAAACCCAATCTTTATTTTATTAAATAATAATGTCATAACATCCTTTATCCAAATACTAATCACAAATTTATTGCATGAGTTCGCTAGCTAGTTGCAGCCCAATCGCCTTGGCATGCTTAACTACCTTTTGTCTAGGCAAAGCCTTAGTTAAAGGATCAGCTACGTTATCATCTGTGTGAACTTTTATTAATTTGATTTCACGAGCTTCAACTTGTTCTCGGACGTAGTGATGTCTACGGATAAAGTGTCTGGCGTCGTTCACGACTCCAGAATCATTGGTGAATATTATTGCAGCAGAACTATCGCAATATATATCAATAGGTTATTTAATTGAAGGCGTCACTCCAAGATCTCCAATAAACTTCCTAATCCAAACAGATTCCATTGCAGCTTCTGAAGCAGCCATGTACTCAGATTGAGTAGCATGCATTGCAATCGTTGTCTGCTTCTTGCTCTTCCAGTCAATTAGCTCCTCCATTGATAACAAAAACGTAACCTGTCTGAGACTCCGTATCGTCTTTATCACATTGCCAGGACGCATCACAGAAACCTGTCACATTCAGTTTTGTGTCTGGTTTCCTTCCAAATACCAAAAACAATCTTTCGTACTCCTCAAATACTTTTTAAGATGTTTAACAACAGTTAAGTGGAGCTTCTATGGATTCTGTTGGGATCTACTGACCAAGTTCTGAGCAAACGCCACATCAGGCCTTGTGCATCTAACAACATACATAATAGATCCTATAGTCGAAGCGTAAGGCACCTTCTGCATGTATGCCTCCTCTTCAGGAGTAGATGTATCCATCTCATGACTCAGATTATGCTTAACTTCCATAGGTTGAAAACCTTTCTTGGAATTATGCATATTATACTTCTTCAATATCTTATCTATATAAGCATCTTGACTTAGACCAATTAACCGTCTTTTCCTCTCCTGATAGATCTTAATTCCCAGAATGTATGCAACTTCTCCTAAATCCTTCATAGAAAAACATTTACCAAGATAATCCTTAACAGCTTTAAGTCTTGGAATGTTACTTCCCATGATTAATATGTCATCAACATATAGGACTAGAAATACTACATCACTCCCACTAGCTTTGCGATATACACATGGCTCATCACAATTTTGAATAAATCCAAACTTTTTTATTTCTTCATCAAATCGCTTATTCCATTGACGTGATGCTTGCTTCAAACCATAAATGGATCTTTGAAGTTTGCACACGTGTCCTGGATTCTCAGGATCAACATACCCTTCTGGTTGCTGCATATAGATGTCTTCATTTAAGCGACCGTTTAAGGAGGCAGTTTTAACATCCATTTGCCATATCTCATAGTCGTAGTATGCTGCTATAGCTATGAGAATCCTAATATCACTTAAGTCTGCTACAGGAGAAAATGTCTCCTCGTAGTCTACGTCAAAAGTTTGAGTAAAACCTTTAGCTACTAAATGAGCTTTATAGGATTGTACTTTTCCGTCCATGTCGGTTTTCTTCTTGTATATCCACTTATTTCTCACTACTTTATCATTTGGTGGTGGATCTACAAGAATCCAAACATCATTAACTTTCATGGATTTCATTTCCTCATCCATAGCAACCATCCACTTATCCTTTTCAGGATCAAGTATCGTGTATTTATAATTAGCAGGTTCACCAAGATCCCCTACTTCATCATCATCCTCTATATTGAGACATATATTGATATTTATGTTTTTAATCCTCGTGGATGTGCATAGAGGAACTAATTCCGGTAGAACTGCCAGACATTCTGGTTCTACAAAAATTACATCGCTAGTGTTTTCAGAAGGTAATGTATCTATATGACTCTCTTCAATATCATAATTTCTCCCACTGAATTCTTGATTTACAAGATCACTTTCAAGGAAGTCTCTATACCTAGCAACAATCACTTTGTTCTCAGGTGGATAATAAAAGTAGTAACCCATAATTTCCTTAGGGTATCCTACAAAGATACATTTCACAGATCGTTATTGGAGTTTGTCACCCGAGTCACGTTTCACATACGTCTCGCAACCCCAGACCTTTAAATAAGACAAATATGGCTTCTTGGCATGCCATAGTTCATATGGTGTCTTATCGACCTTCTTTGTGGGAACCATATTTAAAATGCGAACAACAGACTCTAAAGCATAATCCCAAAATGATAAAGGTAAAGTTGTAAGATTAAACATAGATCATACCATATCTAATAATGTACGATTTCTCCTTTCGGATACACCATCTTGTTGTGGAGTATAGGGAGAAGTAAGATCCTGAACAATTCCATTCTCACTTAGATAATCTATAAACTCTTGACTTAAATATTCACCACCTCTATCAGAACGAAGAGCTTTAATCTTCTTTCCTAGTTGCAGTTCTACTTCTGCTTTAAACACTTTGAATGTTTCAAATACCTCATGTTTATGCTTAAGTAAATAAACATAACCATAAAAGCTATAATCATCTGTAAATGTTAAGAAGTAGCTAGCACCTTTCCTTAACACATGTCTAAGTGGTCCACACACATCAGTATGTATTAATCCAAGTAGATCAATAGCTCTTTCAATATTGCTATTAAAAGGTTTCTTGGTCATCCTTCCAGAGATACAAGACTCACATTTATCAAATGATTCATCATTGATATTTTCCAAAAGACCTTCACGTTGAAGCTTTTGTATACGAGTCTTCCCAATATGGGCAAGTCTACAATGCCAAAGATAAGAAGAGTTATTGTCAAACTTTCTCTTCTTATTCATGATAAAAACAGATTTATAGTTATTCTTGGATTCATTATCATGCATGTCTAATTCAAACACACCATTCATAGAAATTGCATTAAAATAGAAAATGCCATCTTTCCAAATAGAAATTCCATTATTATCAATTGTGTGAATGAATCTATTATTCAACAAAAAAGAAAAGGAAATAACACCCCTAGCAATTGTAGGTGCATAATGACAATAATTAAAAATCAATACTAAACCCAAAGGTAAAACTAAATTAAATGTTCCTATAGCTTCAACTGCTGCTTGTGCGCCATTTCCCACTTGTAGAAATTGTTCCCCATAGGATAGCCTCCTTTCCAAATTAAATCCTTGCAGTGTATTACAAATGTTAATACCGCATCCCGTATCATATACCCATGAATTTAATTTGTATGTTAAACTGAACAATTCAATCATAAATAAAGCACCTGAAGCTGCAGCGCTCTGCTTAGACTTCTTTTTTATTTCTCGCAACTCTTCGAGGTAAAGAGGGCAATTCCTCTTCTAGTGACCACTTGCCTTGCAATTGTGACAAGTCTCATCCTTCTGAGATCTATTCTTCTTGACAAAGTTCTGCTTAGGTTTTAAATAAGTCGTAACGTGTTTGCCCTTATCACCCTTGCCTTTGCCTTTCTTCTTGTTCGCTTGCGGTTTTGGCTTACTCACTCTACTTTTTTGTATGGTTAGTACATGAGGCGTAGAAGTAGATGCCTTGTCTTTTAACCCCTTTTCATAGTCAATGAGCATTGCATGAGAATCATTAACTGTCTTCCCCGTGCAATGCATATTATAGTTTCAAACAAAATCATTAAAGTCCTTGTTAAGGGACCTATTGATCAAGTTGATAGCCATATTATGATTATAGGGTTGTCCTAGTTCAATGAGTTGTTGCATATAACCCCTCATCTCCAAGTAATGGGCACTTACAGACTTTCCTGGAGCTTGCTTGCAGCTATGCAAAGCATCTACCAAGTCGTAGATCTCCACAGCTTGAGGCTTCTCGAACATAGCCTTGAGCTCATCAAGCATTTGCTTAGGAGAAAATAGCTCATACTTCTATTGAAGTGGATGAGCCATTTTTTCTAGCATTAAGCAAGCCACCTCCGAGTGCTTCTTAACATTAGCAGCGTGTTCAAGCCTTTGCGCATCAGATGCTCCTTCAGCAAGATCCTTCAGATAGGGAGTAGTCAAGATATCGATAGTACCCGCTGGTCTCAAGACAATTCTTAGCGAGAGATACCAATCATTAAAGTTTGGGTCAGTAAGTTCAGGACGTTCAAAGAACGCCTTGAACGCAGAACTTATAGTGTTATTGGTGGGTTGAGCCATTTCTATAGAAATAAGTTCAAATATTAGTATTTTCGATAACAAAATACTTTGAATAAAATAAAATTACCCTGGTGTAAAAACCATATTATTTTCCTTGATCCATCACTATATTGACATAGATCCATTACATCAGTTGATCTGCTAATAATGAATGTACTCAACATAGCGACTTGTCGAACAATTTAATTGACAAACAATTTTCAATTTCTAGATATTTAAGGGATTTACATTGCCAAAAAACTTTTTGCATTGTACACATGTTTCATCCCTTCTGAATGCATTAAGTTTCCAGATCTCATTGAGTAACTTAATTAAGTCGTCTAATCTGAATAACGTAAAACCGTCATATGAATTCTGATATGAGCTATTTTAGTCATATCAATTGTATCTTAAAACAATGAAATTATGCATGAAATGTATCAAAAATGCCTTGTATATGTGTATTTCTTGTTTTTATGTGTGTAGGTACCAAGATCGCGAGAACCGGCAAAACCGACACGAGTATGAAGAAAAGATCGAAGAAGCCAAATTTCAAGTCGTTTTTAGCGGATTTAACCTTTATGAAGAAGAATGGGCCAGGTGGGTCCCACATTGGACCGTTGGGCTCATAAGCCCATTATCAAATCAAGTTATCTAATAATTTCAACTAAAGCCCAAGTTACGACCCAAATGAAGGAATAAACATGAAACGGGGCAATTCATGGCCCAATTGGGAGTTTAAAAAATAAAGGGACGTTTTGTTGGGCCTTGGACCCACTAGGGTTTGGTTTATTGTGATGAGTTTATAAACTCATTTTTCAGTCAAACATATTCACAAAACGTAACTTACATTGACTCACTTTTCCTTCATCTCATTTACATCACCCAATAAATAAAGAAAATGCACCTCACCCATTCATTTACTTCACACGTTAATTTACAACCACTCTGACACTTTCTCACAATAAAAAAATCATTCAATACTATCTATGCTTTTTCATCTCCTTCATCCCCAAAAACTAAAAAAACCAGTAACTTCATAGTTACTATTCACCAAACCCTAGATGGGTAAATGTCAATATTATTTGGGGCTTTTCATCACACGGTTAATTCAAGTGTGTGGGAAATTAATCCCCATGGTTTAAGGAAGAGAATGATGGAGAGAAAAGGGTTACGTGGCATCAGATGAATGGAGGAAACACCTCACTCTCCCAAATCCACCAATCAAAAAGCTTCAAAGAAACACAACTAGCACACACGGATGCCACGTTGGCAATCTGTGTGCTAGTTGTGAATTTACAGCCCTACGATGAGAATAAACATGAGAGAGAAAGAAGAATTTTGATCTAAGGGCCAAAAAGAAAGAGGAATATTCTGGAGAATATTCGAAGATGTTTCTCAACAGCCCTTGGGGATAGCTATAAAACCCCCCAAAAATACTTGTAAGTTCATTCCATTTTTCTCTTTAGGGTTATAATGTTAAAATAGGTTTAGAATAATTTTTATTTCGTTTTTAATAGCTTTGTAATCTTTTACTGAAATTAATAAAAGTGATTTGAGTTGCAAAAGTCTTGTTTAATTTACTGCTTTTATCAATTATTCTTGTTATAATATATTTTTGATATTATATAAATATTAATTGATCAAAGTTTATACCATAGCTTTGATTGATTAAATTAAAGTGAGATTTGGATCAAAAATCAAACCCAATGGTTTGATTAAAATAAACAGTCAGTTCATTTGAAGATACCAATTTGAGGTAGGATGAGTTACTGTTACTCGTTCGATCGAAGGTACTGTTGGTGAATGGTGGTCTCGTTCCGGTTCTTAAGGCAGCACAGCGCTGACCTTCGTCTCAAAGGTTATCCCAAAAGGTGCATTTTCTTTTCAATTTAAATGTTATTTAGTTTATTCAATTTAGATGCTTATATGGTTTAATGTTTATGTTACAAATATGTTTATGAATCTGTTTAGTGCTTGAATGAATTTTATTTAGTATTATTTTAATGTTTAATCTGCTTAGATGAAGATGTTGATTCGTTAGTTTACTTCTAGGTTGCTTTACGTAATTGTCTGCTTATAGTCTGGATAGATTTTAGGGGTCTGCTAGTAATATTTAGTTTTTTAAATCTGAGTTAGGCTTCGTTTGAATTCTGAGTCTAAGTTTATTAATCTGATCTTGACTGTTTTCCTTAAATGATGATTGAAACTTCATGATGTTACTGTTAATTTCTTTTATGTAGTTTGTTATCTGCGTATAATGATGTTTTAAACATTTATGTTCAATATTTGAATCTGGTGGTTTAAGTCTGCTAGTTATAATCTTATGTAGTTTGAGTTTTTAATCTGTTGGTTCATTTAAGCTTAACTTTTATATCAAATGGTTTTGATAAATAGTCTTTTGATTAATATTGTTTATGGATGCTGATATAGTCTTGATCCTGTTGTATGTCGTTGTTAGTTTGCTGATGTTTATTTGGTAGCTCTTATCACTTAACTTAACTGATTTGGCTGCTTTGATTTATTTCATACTGATTTTTTGCATATTCTTGTTTTACTGTTATTCTGTGTCTACTGAAATTGCAGATTGCCTTGTTTTTGTTTATCTTTATATGCTTGATTTGAATAAGCTGTTAACTGATCTTTCTATAACGTTTATAAAATGAATTTGGATTAACAGATTAACTTGATCTGTTAATCTCAAAGCGGATAGCCTTATCAGCTTATCTCACAAGATTTATGTTGCATAAAGTCACCTCCTGTGACTTGAAAGTTTAATTTGTCAAAAAAATATTCAATCTCAAAAATAGGTCCCTTATGGGACTCGAACCCTTGACCTCAAGGGCAATAGCATAGTGTGATAACCATCCGAGCTCAATGCTCTTTTGATTTATTTGTCTCGCATTTAATTAATATAGTAAAGCTTAATCTTGGCAGATTTCATTTAGTTACATTTTTTTACTTTAATTCCGTTTTTAAATAATTTTAATATATGTTTTTATTAAAGTAAATTTTTAATTTCTAATAATATTAGTTTCAAAATAAAATAAATAATAAATAAAATAAAAAAATATTTAAAAAAATGTTTTAATTAATTTAAAAAGTTTAATTAGTTTATTTTAATATTTAGCTTTTTATAATTTTAGATTTAAATAAAATTAGTTTTAAAAAGATAGATTTGGTAAAAGTAATTTTTAATAAAGTTTTTTAGCTTAAAAAGTTAAATAGATTTTTAAAAATAGATTGTAAGTAATTTTTATTAAATAGAATTATTTTTATAGATTTTCAAATTAGTTTAATTTTTAAATAGTTTTATATTTTAAGTAATTGTTTGTAGATTTTAAATATAGCGGGGTTTACGATTCATGCACTTTAGGATTAGATTTGGTAGTTTAAAATTGGTAGATTTTAATTTGAATTTAAAAACCGAAAACCAATTCGAATCAATTGTCCAAATCAAAGCAAAACGTCTCAAATTCACTCGATCTTCGTGTACAACGAACTTGGTTCATCACGTGTTTAATTGAATTCGTCATTGGTAATATTAGTCGATTACTTTTTCTTAAAGGTAATTTTCTAATTTACCCTATAACGTAATCTAATTATCACTATACTATCAACGACACATCAAAAATATTGGCGCCGCTGCCGGGGATCTTGTGTACGATTCGCTTTTGTGGAGATTTGTTGATCGTTGATTTGAAGACCCTTTCCGTCCTCGGAAAGTTTTGTTATTTTTCTATTATATAGTATGTATCGTTTTTCTCGTTTTTTGTGAATAATATATTGTATTACGTAGAACAATAAATTTACATACTTTTCAAATAAGGCCTTAGTTGGGATTTCATCACCTAGCTATTGTAGTCGAATCCAAAACAAAAATAAAAGGCAAAATAGATAAATACTAATAAGAAGTTTGAACTCCATTTATACAAACTATAAGGTGGGTATAAGGCGACGTGCTATAAAAAGCCGTCTAAGGAAAAAGGTTTTTAAGTGCTTTGTGCCACCTCGTTTCCCCGCTTGCTTGTGCGTATATTGAGAGGGACAACCTATTATTGGTTTGCCGACTCAAGTAGTAATAAATCTTATTTTTGTAGTTTACTTATTGAACCTCGAAAAGTTTAGGTTTTCACCTATCGTTTCAAAGTCGACCGAGGGTAATTTACTTCCATAGTAGTTATCCTTATTCCTTTTTTTTATCGATCAATTTTGATTGAGAAATACCAAATAAAATACCAAAAATAATCTTCTTCTTGTCTAATTTCTTTTCTTCAATCCTCTAAATTCTCGTCTTTGTAGTGTATGCAATTACGTTCTTCTCGTCTTGTGATTGATTTTAATAGGCTTGAACATATTCCTCGTAGAAATTGAAATCGTCAACAACGAATAGTAGAACCCGAGCTTCCACCTATTGTTGTAGAGATGGCCGATAACCGAACAATGGAGGAATTGCTCCGTGCACCCACCGAAGGGTATGGGGAAGCAATCGTTGTGCCGGCTATTTTGGCGGATCATTTTGAGATTAAGACGGGTCTTTTATCGCTCATTCGTGCCGACCAATTTCATGGCAATGAGACCGATAGCCCGCATTCTCACATACGGAATTTTCATCGAATTACCTCGACTCTCAAGTTTAGAGATGTGCCGAATGACGTGATTAAGCTCATGCTTTCTCCGTACTCGCTCGAGAATAATGCTAAGCTTTGGTATGAGAAAGAACCACCGGGTTCGATCTTAACATGGGATGATTTAGTGTCTAAGTTTATGGATTACTTCTTTCCACCAACTAAGACAACACACTTCAAGAACGAAATCACTCAATATGAATAAAAAGTGCATGAATCGTTTGGGGTAGCTTGGGAAAGATTTAAAGATTTGTTGAGACAATGTCCACACCACGGTTTCTCGGAATTGCATCAAATAAATACTTATTATAATGGGCTTAATATGATTGAACAAGATTCTTTAAATGCCTCCGCGAGTGGTAATCTTTTAAGAAAAACTCCGACAGACGCGTGGAGAATAATTGAGGATAAGTCTAGAGCACAATATTCACGAAACACACCGGTTGTTTCCAATGTGAATCCCGAGATTGCTAGATTGGACTCTAATATTGATAGTGGATTCGCGACTTTGTTGAGCGAGATTAGGAAGAATCCTCATGGATCCATTAATATGGTTGAGAATGTTTGTGTATCATGTGGTGGAGCACATCCTAATTATGCTTGTTCAACCACGGGGTTTGATAAAGCTAGTGCTTTTGCCGCGACAGGAACTTATGGCTCCAACGGTCAAGTTCCTCGTCAAAATCATGTTGCTCCACCGGGTTTTCCACCGGTTCAAAATAGGTACAACAATGGAAACAATGGGAATAATTTTAACCGTGGTAACCAAGGGAATTACAATCAAGGAAATGGGTTTAATGCTAATCAAAACAATCAAGGTTTTCACAATAATCAAAATGATTTGTCAAGCTACATTAAATCAAATGAGGCAAATATGAAAGCTTTACAAAATAACATTCAAGGGCAAATTAATACTTTGAGACTCGATTTTCAAAATACGATTAAAGGGCAAAATAACAAGATTGAGCTTAATCAACAAAGGTTAGAACAAAGTCAAAATCGTATGCACCAAAGTTTGGAACAAAGTCAAAATAAATTGCTTTCGATGTTTGAGGGATTTATGTCTAAACCATCTACTTCTTCGGGTTGCTTACCTAGTAATACCATTCCAAACCCGAAGGGAGAGCTCAAGGCCATAACCGTTTATGATGATTGTGAAAATTTAGATGAAGTTGAAGTGATTGAGTTTAAGCCTCCACCTAAGGAAACTTTTCTAGAAGTCACTAAAGCTACTTTGAATGTGATTAGTACCTCGGTTTTCTTTGATTATTTCCCGAGAAGTATAAAGATCCGGGTCAATTCTTGATACCTTGTGTTTTCAATGAGCTTGGGGTTTGCAAAGGCCTAGCCGATCTAGGAGCTAGCATTAACATAATGCCCCTAGCCCTTTGGAAGACTATTGACTATGCACCACTTAGTACCACTCGAATGATCATTGAGCTTGCTAATGGAACCACCACTCGACCGGTTGGTATAGCGGAAAATGTCATAATGAAAGTGGGGAATTTCTTGTACTTAGCCGATTTTGTTATAGTTGATTATGAGACCAATCGTCGTGTGCCTATTATTTTAGGAAGACCATTTTTGTGCACGGCTCAAATTCAAGTTGATATGAGGAAAGAGGAAATTAAATTGTTTTATGGAGAAAAAAGCATTGTTTTCAAACCGGAAAAGATTCCAAGATTTGCTTCTAAAAAAGTTGAAAGTGTTAAACTTGTTGAGACAATTGAAAGTAACAAGAAAGCTCTTTTTGATAAAGGTGTTTTTCCAATTTTGGAAACTTCATTTTGTGATAAGGGAAAGTTAAATTCAAATGAAGAAGCTTGTTTTGTTGAAACATGTTGTAATCTTTCCTCATTTACACCCACCCCACACGAGGATCATAGTGCTAAGATTGAAAAACAAATTGATGATTACTTAAGTGAGCCATTTGATGCTAGTGCGTTTGTTAATGAGAATTTTGATCCCGAGAGTGATATTGATTTAATTGAACAATCTTTGAAAATGGACTTATTTTCACTCTCTTCTAAGGATCATGTTGATGTTCCTAAGGCACAATCTTTAATTGAAGAGCCTTTGATTCCTAACTTAACACCAAGTGAGGTTAGTGACTATTCATGTGATAAGTTCATCGATGAAATTTTTGCTATTATTGATCCACTTCCACGGGGAAGTGAAGACGTTTCCGATCTCGAGATCAAACGTGATTCTTGTGTTTTACCTACCATTCTCGAGGAATTCACCGTTGAATTGCCTTCAAATGAGAATGATGATCTTGTATCCGAGTGTGATACACTCGATACTTTGTCAGATATTTCTTGTAATGACAAGGATGACGGCACTTTCATGACTTACTCAAATCCTCTCTTTGAAGCTTCAATGAACAATAATCCATTGTTTCAAGAGGATTTTGAAAGCATCATACCTCCTACATCTCACAACCTTTGTGATGATGATCTTCTCTTGAAGGAGGTTGATGAGTTTCTTTATATAGACATTCCTTCGGAATTTGAGGAAGAGTCTAATGACGGTGATGAAGACTCTTGGTTTGATCACCCGATTTATGATGATGACAATGTTGGCCCGGAGGGAGAAATTACTTTTGCTCCAATTATCCTTCCCACTCGCTTTGATCTTAATGTGCGGGTTTTTCATGCGACTCATTTTGAGTACCATGACCCCTTTGTTCACATTCATAAGAGTGTTAAGGTCAACAAAGTCATGCAAGTTGAAACCACTATTGATGCAGTAACGACTTTGCAGTCCACTTAAGCCCAAGTTTTTAGTCATCTTTTAATTTTCCAGAATGTTTAAGTTTAATTAGGAGTTTATTTACATTCCAGAATTAATATTCTTCTAGAATATTCTTTCTCTATTATAAATAGGGGTCGAATGTTTAGAGGTCGGGGTCTTGTTTTTTCCTACAGATTGTATTATCAATAAAAAGAGTCGAGAATTGTTCTTCTCAAACCCTCTGGTCAAGTAAACCTTATTACTCCCTCACAAAGTCTGACAATACTTAATTGTCTAACCCTACCTGTAGCTTACGCTACATCAGTTGGTAATCAGAGCCTAAACACGATTCGATTGGAGGACCTTTACTAGTTCAACTCGATTCTTGATTGGTGATTAGAAGATTAAACCAAAAAAATAAAAAAAAAATAAAAAAAATAAAAAAAAATCTGTCTTCGGTTTGGTTTGCAAACTGCAATTCATCCAGGTAACCCTATTGAACTTAGATACGTGATTGTTTCTTTGTTTCTGTTTATCAATTTTAAGGTTGATTGTATTCCATATTGAGATTCAATAAATGGCTGGTGACGATGTTAATAACGATCGAGTTGAGCAACTCGAAAATTCTTTTAAACGACTTGAGGAAACTGTCCAGAAGTCGTTGCAACAAATAACTCAAACCCTAGCAACTTTAACCACGCGTGAGAGCGAAGACCAACCGTCTCGTGCTAATCCACGGCGACAGAACACGGGCCGTGGGAATGGTCGACCTCAAAAAACATATGTTCAGCAACACAATTATGGTGGTGAAGATTCTGATGTTGAGAACGATGATGAAGATGAACAGGAAAGGGGAATGCGATTTGGTCACCGGGGTGTTAGAGATTTTGATTACCGACAACGAGCCAAAGATGTCCCGACTTTTCAAGGTTCAATGAATGTGGAAGATTTCTTAGACTGGATGAGTGAATTGGATACCTTTTTCAAGTTCTACGAAATTCCTATGGATAGTCGAGTTAATCTGGTTGCATACAAGTTAAAGGGTGGTGCGCAATCATGGTGGAAGAACTTGCAAACTGTACGAGAGCGACAAGGAAAACTTCCCATCACTAGTTGGGAAAGAATGGAACGAGAGTTACGTAAGAGGTTCCTTCCACCCAATCATGATCAAATATTGTTTAATCTGCTCCAAAATTGTGCTCAAGGAAATCGTACCGTGGAAATATACACCGTTGAATTTCATCGTTTTTCATCAAGGAATGATTTGTCAGAAACCGAGTCTCAACAAGTGACGGGGTATATCAATGGATTACGTCCAGAAATCCAAGATAGAATTTCTCTTGTTCCTGTGTACACGTTAGACGACGCTTATAATCTCGCGATTAGGGCTGAAAATCAACTTGCAAAGAATAATCGTTCAACTTTATTCCCTTCCACAAACAGAAGCAAGTTTAGCGCTGGACAATCCTCATCCAACGTAGAAAGCAAGTTTAGCGCTGGACAATCCTCATCCAACGTAGAAAGCACACAGTTTGTTCAAAAATTGTCTACCTTGGACAAGGAAAACAAACTGGTAGCATTCCAACACTTACCAGCAAGTCTACAAACCCGTATGCACGACCCGTAATCGGGAAGTGTTTCAAGTGTGGGGTAGGTGGTCATCGTTCAAGTGAATGTAGGGCAACTGGTGGAAAGATTAATTTGACCACTAGGGAACATGATTACAATGAAGTAGATGAGGAAACATTTGATGAAGAGATTGAAACTGATATATTCCACGCAACACATGATGATTTAGATGGTAACTTTTATGCTGATGGTGAATATTCATCAAAGTTGTGTGTCATTCGTCGAATCATGCTAGCTCCTAAGCTAGTTGAGAAATCTCAGCGACATAACCTCTTTCGAACACGGTGTGTTATCCATCAGAAGGTCTTTGATGTTATTATCGATAGTGGTAGCACGAAGAATATAGCATCTAGGGACATTGTACAACGATTGAAGATACCTACAGAAAAACATCCAAATCCGTACCGTATTGGTTGGATCAAATCTGTTGGCGAGATCAAGGTTACTGAGCGATGCAAAATTCCTTTTGAGATTGGAAAATATAAGGACGAGGTCATGTGCGACATAGTTGATATGGATGCTTGCCATATTCTTCTCGGGTGACCGTGGGAGTATGATGTCAATGCAATTCACAAGGGTAAAGAGAATACTTACTCGTTTATTATAAATGGTGTTAAGAAGGTTCTAGTTCCCTTGATGGATAACAACAAATCAAAAGACTCTGAAGCAACACACAACAATTTAATGATTCTGAACCATGGAGATTTCAAAGATGAGATTAAAGGTGAGTCGGTGATATATGCTATTGTCGCAATAGGAACGATACAAGAAGGTGTTTCGTTTCCTGAAAAGGTGTTACCTTTGATGGAAGAATTTAAAACACTCATTCCGGATGAGTTACCCTCAACTTTACCACCAATGCGTAACATACAACACCAAATTGACCTTGTTCCAGGAGCTAGTCTTCCTAACTTACCACACTACAGAATGAGCCCGAAAGAGAATCTAATCTTACAGGAGCAAGTTAAAGACTTATTGAAGAAGGGTCTAATTCGGGAAAGCATGAGCCCTTGCGCCGTTCCAGCTTTATTAGTTCCAAAAAAAGATGGTAGTTGGCGAATGTGTGTTGATAGTCGAGCAATTAATAAGATCACGATTGCATATCGTTTCCCAATTCCACGCCTTGATGATATGCTAGATATGTTGGAGGGGTCAAAGGTATTTTCAAAGATTGATTTACGAAGCGGATATCACCAAATTTGGATTCGACCAGGTGACGAGTGGAAGACAACCTTTAAGACCAAGGATGGTCTCTACGAGTGGATGGTCATGCCTTTTGGTCTTTCAAATGCACCAAGTACCTTCTCTCGGTTAATGAACCAGGTACTGAAACCCTTTATCGGATCTTTTGTTGTAGTTTATTTTGATGACATACTCATATATAGCAAGTCCGAAAAAGAGCATCTCAGGCACTTACGGGAAGTTCTCATTGCATTGTCTCAAAATAAGTTGTATATCAACTTAAAGAAATGCAATTTCTTGACTGATAAGTTGTTGTTCTCGGGTTTCGTTATTACTTCTCATGGTATTCAAGTTGATGAAGAGAAGGTCCGGACAATTAAAGAGTGGCCTAAACCACAAACCATTAGTGAAGTACGTAGTTTTCATGGGCTTGCAACTTTCTATCAAAGATTCATAAGGAACTTTAGCACTATCATGGCACCTATCACTCAATGTATGAAGAAAGGAAAGTTTCAATGGGGAGTAGAGGCTGATCTTAGTTTTGAACAAATCAAAGAAAAGCTAACAAGTGCACCACTTCTTGTATTACCGAACTTTGACAAACTTTTCACTTTGGAGTGCGATGCATCTATTGTTGGAATTGGTGCTGTTTTATCTCAAGAAGGAAAACCTGTAGCCTTCTTTAGTGAAAAACTTAGTGAAGCCCGACAAAAGTGGTCGACGTATGAGTTGGAGTTCTATGCTATTTATCGATCTGTTCACCATTGGGAGCAATACTTATTTCATCGAGAGTTTGTTCTATATACCGATCATGAGGCATTGAAGTATTTTAACAGCCAACAGAAGATGAATAGAATGCATGGGAGATGGATCGCTTATCTTCAACATTTTTCTTTCGTGTTGAAGCATAAGGCGGGTGAGCAGAATAAGGTTGCAGATGCATTAAGTCGACGGGCTGAGTTGTTGGTGACGTTAAGGACGGAAATTATTGGATTTGAACACTTGAAAGATTTGTATGCCCATGATGAAGATTTCAAGGAGATTTGGGAAAATAAAATGGTGCCGCCCTTTTTAATGGTTGATGGGTATTTGTTCAATGACAATCGCTTGTGTATCCCGCGTACGTCATTAAGAGAACAATTGATTAAAGAGTTGCATGGGGGCGGTCTTGGAGGCCATTTCGGTCGTGACAAGACACTCGCTATTGTTGAGGAGCGGTACTATTGGCCACACTTGAGGTGAGATGTGGGTAAGTTTGTTGCTAAGTGCCTTATTTGTCAAACTGCTAAGGGTCATTCACAAAACACTAGTTTATACACACCACTACCGAATCCTGATGGACCATGGGAGGACATATCAATGGATTTTGTGTTGGGGCTTCCTCGCACATCTAGAGGTTGTGATTCTGTGTTTGTAGTAGTGGATCGTTACTCTAAAATGGCACATTTTATCCCTTGCAAAAAGACGGATGATGCTTCGAACGTGACTTTGTTATTTTTTCGCGAAATTGTACGCTTGAATGGTATACCATCTACAATCACATCTGATCGCGACACCAAATTTCTTAGTCATTTTTGGAGGACTCTTTGGTGTTTGTTTAAAACTGAGTTGAATTATAGCACATCTTTTCACCCTCAAACCGATGGCCAAATGGAAGTTGTTAACAAAACGCTTGGAAATCTGATAAGATGTCTTTGTGGTGATCGTCCAAAGCAGTGGGATCAATTTCTTGCACCCGAAGAGTTCGCTTTCAATAACATGGTGAACCAGTCCACAGGAAAAACGCCATTCCAAGTTGTGTATCAGTGTCCACCAAAGCAAGCTCTTGATCTAATTCAGCTACCCGCACTACCGGGCCATAGCCTCGCTGCACAGAACATGGCTGAACGAATAGAAGCTATACAAGCTGATGTGAAACAAAAACTCGAGTCTTCTAATGCAACTTACAAAGTACAAAGTGACAAGCATCGTAGGTTGAAGACATTTTCTGTTGGAGATCAAGTTATGGCTCACTTGAGAAAAGAGAGGTTTCTTGTTGGGACGTACAACAAGCTCAAGATGCGGAAAATAGGTCCTTGCAAGGTACTTCAGAAAATCAATGATAATGCATATATCATTGATCTACCTAAACACCTTTCTATTTCATCGACTTTCAATGTTGCAGATCTGTCCACATTTACTCCAG
This sequence comes from Glebionis coronaria, assembly GCA_025667525.1. Classification (NCBI taxonomy): domain Eukaryota; kingdom Viridiplantae; phylum Streptophyta; class Magnoliopsida; order Asterales; family Asteraceae; genus Glebionis; species Glebionis coronaria. The sequence continues at coordinate 181,917,288 of CM046874.1, forward strand.
ATGTTCCTTTATATCCTGATGACAACTCGAGGACGAGTTTTTTCCAAGAAAGGGAGAATGATGTAGTAACGACTTTGCAGTCCACTTAAGCCCAAGTTTTTAGTCATCTTTTAATTTTCCAGAATGTTTAAGTTTAATTAGGAGTTTATTTACTTTCCAGAATTAATATTCTTCCAGAATATTCTTTCTCTATTATAAATAGGGGTCGAATGTTTAGAGGTCGGGGTCTTGTTTTTTCCTACAGATTTTATTATCAATAAAAAGAGTCGAGAAATGTTCTTCTCAAACCCTCTGGTCAAGTAAACCTTATTACTCCCTCACAAAGTCTGACAATACTTAATTGTCTAACCCTACCTGTAGCTTACGCTACATCAACTATGGTTGAAACTTTTATACCACCATTATTATGTGCTTCATATGATTTAGGATTAGCATGGGGGGACGACGCCGTGTTATCCTTTCCTTTCTCCACCGAGGACGAGGTATTCTACCCCGGAATCATTGATTTAGGGAAATCTCGGCCTTTCACCGATGCAATAATTGAAAGACTTTTTAATCATCTTGGTGCGAGTTTATCTCGAGGAGCATGCTACATCCATACCATTGTTTGTGACTACCATCTCTTTTTAGAGATTTGTGTTGGAGTTTTATCCTTTCGTTTGTCATCCGACAACGAGGATGTAATCTTTGACCTCGGCGTCGTGCTATATGTTGGTTTTTACTCCAATATGCCGGTTTTCACCACTTTCCCTAAGGACCAATGAATTCGAGGATCGAGTCGAGCTCATGACTCGGTGAACAAAAACGAGGTGCCTTGTGGGGGAGTCCTATACATTCTATCTTCTTTCTATTGTTAGAAATACGTTTTACGTATATTAGAAGTATCGGTCACTCCACAATAATATTGATGTTGTAATAGCTCGTAGTTAGAAAATAGTCATTAGTTACTTATTAATTTAAGTAAGAACCGGTCCATGGGCTTGTCATGGACCGGCCCAAGCCCATGTTTTACCCCTTTCCACCATGGAAAGGGGTTGGTTGTTGTCATTTTCTAGTTTCCATTTTATTGAAATAACACATAGTTTCTCTCACTTTCTCTCTCTAAGTTTCTCTCTCTAGAAATCATCAACCCCCTTCATAGATTCATTGATTATCAATATTCTACATTTGGTATCAGAGCTATGGGGTGATTTAAGGTAGTGATTTGTGTGGTTTTTTAGTTTTTGATTGTATTAGTGTTCTTTAAGAAAAACCATCTTGATTCTTGGTGTTTTTGGTGTTTTTGTGATTGGGATTAGTGGATAAGTATTAGTTTTTACTTATTATTGTTGAAATCACAAAACTTTTTGGGTTATTTGGTCAAAATCTGGGCTTAATCTTCATTTTTAGTGTTCGACTGTTCATCGGAACAAGTTTCTGATTATTCAGCAGAAGTTCCGGATCAAGAAGTTCCGGATCAAGAAGTTCCGGATCAAGAAGTTCCGGATCAAGAAGTTCCGGATCAAGAAGTTCCGGGTCAAGAAGTTCCGGATCAAGAAAGTTCCGAACCAAGAACTTCCGAATCAAGAAGTTCCGGATCAAGCCAAAGTTCCGAACCAAGAACTTCCGAACCAAGAAGTTCCGGATCAAGCCAAAGTTCCGAACCAAGAACTTCCGAATCAAGAAGTTCCGGATCAAGCCAAAGTTCCGAACCAAGAAATTCCGAACCAAGAAGTTCCGGATCAAGCCAAAGTTCCGAACCAAGAACTTCCGAATCAAGAAGTTCCGGATCAAGCCAAAGTTCCGAACCAAGAACTTCCGAATCAAGAAGTTCCGGATCAAGCCAAAAGTTCCGAATCAAGGTAATTCCAAGCCTAATCTTCCGAATCAAACTTCCGAATCAACAAAAAGTTCCGAATCAAGGGTTATTTTGCTGGTTTTTTCGACGATTTTTTAGAGGATTTAATCTTGGTTTCTTACAACAAAAACACAACACAATTTACAAGCTTTACTTCACTGCTCGATCAACCGATAATCTTTGTCTCTTTGAAGTTAACAAAATGAATCCGAATTCAGTAATGCCTCATATGACATCACTTACGGATATTTTGGTGATTACGGGAACGGATAATCGCCCACCAATGCTCATCAAAGAAGTTTTTGAAGCTTGGCAAGGCCGGATGATGTCTTATCTTAAGGGAAAACCGGTCTATGGGAGGCTTATGGTTAAGTCTATCTTAAATGGTCCACTTGACTATGGTACCATCGTGGCTAACAATGTGTCTCGACCAAGAGAATTTGAAGAACTTACACCAGCCCAACAACTTGTTGCCGATGCAGACGAGAAAGCTCTTCAAACAATTCTCCAAGCTCTTCCCCATGACATCTATAGGATGGTAAGTCAGTATACAGTGGCAAAGGATTTATGGGAATGTCTTAAGGTGTTGCTACAAGGTACGTCTCTCACCAAGCAGGAAAGGGAATGTCAGTTGTATGACCTGTTTGACAGATTCACTTACAACCCAGGGGAAACGCTTCACGATTATTACTTCAGATTCACCACACTCATGAATGATCTGAATGTATACAATCTGGTGATTGCTCCATTCCAGGTTAACACCAAATTCTTGAATACTTTACCTCAAGCTGAATGGGGTGAGTATATTACCGACGTTAAGTTAACCAGGGATCTGCATAAGTGCAATTTGGATCAACTATATGCTTTTCTTCAGCAACATGAGAAACATGTGATCATGCACCGTTCTCCACGAGGTATGTACCCTGATTCATTAGCTTTGATGGCGAATCAACCAAGCTTGTCTCACAACAACACTCCTTATATTTTGGGACATCAAGCCTATCATCCATCACCTTACATGACACCAGCCTTTCCCCAAAACTCGATTTTACCACAACCACCCACCTCACATCAGCAACAATATCGGTTCAGTGCACCTTCATCACAATATGCTATACAACCTCACCCAGCAAATGTTGCACCTTATGCTCAATCTTCATATTCATCTTATCAAGAGAATGCAGCATATCCAACAAGCTACCCTGATCAAATGAGTATTCCTTCGAGTGATTATGCAGCTCAAGACCAAGCAATGTACTGTGATGATGAGGAAGTCCCCGTTCCTGTATTCAAACAAGGTGCTGATCCAGTTGAAGTGTTAACCACTATGTCTGCTTATCTCACAAGAACTTTAAGCAAACGAGGATTTAGGGGATCAGCTCCTACCAACAATCAGTTGAGGAATTCATCCAATTCTCGCCAACAAGCTACAATTGAGAATGGCAGGGTAATGGTTCAGCCAATTCAACCATATCAGGGGAGACCTTCCACATCAACCAATGCTCGCACGGTCAATCCTGCTCCTGCTCCAATGGTCAACAATCCTCCACGGGCTAATACAGGCAAGTTGAGAATGATTACATGCTACAACTGCAAGGAAGAGGGTCATATGTCCAGGGATTGTAAGAAACCCAAGAGGAGAAGGGATGGACAATGGTTTGCAGAAAAGATCTATCTGGTAAATGCTCAGGCACAAGGAAGGGAACTTGATGAAGAGGAGCTTGCATTTCTTGCTGATCCAGGGATTGCTGAACAAGACACGGTCACCACACAGAATGCAGCATACCAAGCAGATGATCTCGATGCGTATGACTCAGACTGTGATGACTTTCAATCTGCAAAGGCTGCTCTCATGGCAACTATCTCCAGCTTAGGGCCAGAAAAGAGATCTGAGGTACTTATTAATAACACCGATAATACCACTGATGCTAGTATTCAACCATATCAAGTTGTGCAAGAGAGTGCTGATTCGAATGAATCTTCGGTAGTGAGTCTTTCAAACGAGGAGACAAACAATGATAGCAATATCAATGTGAGTCCCCAGACTTTGAGTGAATCACAACCGGGACCCATTTCGCATACGCCTACTCCTGCTCAACAAGATTTGGTCATGGTTCCTGCTACATTACTTAGCCAAATGAACGCTGCACTCTTAGAAACCTTAGCTAAGAATAAGAATTTGTCTGATGAGCTTGCCTTAAGCAATGAGAAAGTTCAAACCTTGGAACTAGTGCCTTCGTCTAGTGTTCTAACTAATCCCGAATATGATCACTTTAGAAACAAACAAATGGGTCACTTACAAGAAATAGAAAACTTAAGAGCAAATCTGTCTAATGAACTTCAAGAAAAAGAGTTAGTGGTCACTAATTTTCAAAAACTTCAATCGGATTTTGAATCACTCGAGTCTAAGAAGAATGAAATGGAGATTAATGCTACTAACAAGATTAGAAGTCTAGATTACTTGCTGTTAAGACAATACGCTGCTTCTCAACTGGTTCACTTATTTGATGCTTCATTTAGAGAATTTAACTTATCTCGTCTAAAAGGCCTTCCCCCTAATCCACGATATGCAAAACAAGCTTTAAGACATAGTCCTAGACTTTATAATGCAACTCAATTAGGATTGGCTTTAGACCCGATTGTTTTTCCCGATGATCGAACAAGTAAGGATCTAGTTGATGAGGATCGGTCATACAATTCTGCAAAATATCCCGAGTGTGATTATTTTAAATTGAATAAGGAGCTTGCAAAAACGGATTTTAGAATTCGCTTCCATATGGACAAAGATCTCATAACAGCACCGACCTACATATTAGATGAAGAAAACCCTAGTACATTTCCTACACTTGTCAATATGGAAGGTCCTAAGGAAATTCCAAAGGATCTTCCACCTGTTAGCACTGTATGGTTAAACTTGCAAGAGATTAATCAATACTTTACTAATTTTGACAAGGTCATTTTGGATTGTACGACTTCAAATGGCTTAAATGCCGGAGAATGGGCTTTCGAACATATGAACGAGGTGTTTAAAAATGAGATCAATCCGTTTGTCGAAAGTCTAAAAGGAACTTTTGCATCTCTTAAGGAAAATCTTGTGTTTGAAATTGGTGAAGTTCAAAAAGTGTTTTATGAAATGGACACCGCTTACGAACTACAACTAAGTGAAAAAGAAAAGATTTTAACCGAATATGACCGATTCTTGTCTGCAGTAATCTTGTGTGATGTGCTTACTACTGTAAATGTTAATTATTCGAATGAGCTTACATCCGCTATGATTAATTGTGATGCTGTGCATAAATGTGATGATGTTTGTAATCTCTCTGTAAATGTTGCTGATATTGTAAATGAGGTAGATAATCATTCTTGTCACAAATCTAACGCTGAGTTTTTAAAGCTACAAGATTCTTACAATTTACTTTCAAAACGCTTTAATCAACTAGAACAACATTGTATATCTTTAGAATTAAAACAACAAACTCAAAATGAGGATCTTTTGATATCAAATGGTTGTGAAAACGGTGTTGAGACCAGTGACAAGATGATTGCAATTGTTAAGACATTAGAGGAAGAAATCATGAGATTGAAGAGAGAGGTATCATCAAAGGAAACATTAAAATTGGAACTAGAGGCTGCAGAGTCTAAAAACCAAGTCTTAGAAATTAGACTATCGTCTGTTCTAGGGGAGATGGATCGAACAAGACAGGGACTATCCGCTCTTTATGGTTCACTAGAAGAACGCTTCGCTTTTAATGCGGCACAGCAACAATCTTTTGTTGAACAACTGAACCAAAAGTGCGAGGAAATCTCTGATTTGAACATCCTGCTCATTGACAAAAATATGGTTTTGGCTGAGTTAAAGGAGACACTTCTTCTCACCCGACAAGAAGTTGTTGATAACTTAGCTACCGACTCTGCACCGTCCACTAGTGCTCCAACAACCAAGTCAGTAGTGCTTTATAAGAATCCGCTTCATAAGAGAAACCCGGTTACCTACGATGATTATATGAGGAATTCCATTAAGCATGTCGATCTTCTTAGGGATATTTTAGACGATCTTTATGCCTTAGATCCCTCAAGTAGCGACTATTATTCGGCTCATGAATATGTTAAGCGAGTTCAATATTGCTTAGCATATTTGCAATAGATAGGTACACCAGGTTCGGCACTACTTAATAATAGGCCCATTGCTGTCACTTCATTTAATAAGACTCCAGGAGCGAAACCGTCATTGGCACAATCAAGTAAGACACCTTTAAAATCTGTTGCTAATGTTCCCACTTTGCCTTCTACAGGATTAAAAGAGACTACTAAGGCTAAAGGATCGCCACTCAAGAAAGATAAGATCAAGCCCGCCACTAGTAGTGCCACAAAGAAGAAAGTAGAAGTCCACAATAGGAATGCTAGTTCAGTTTTAAATAAAAAGAATCATGTTAAGACTAAAAGCTCTGCGCCTGTGCAGCAGCCTAAACCATTCGTGAATTCTGATTTGAATTGTTGGAATTGTAATGAATGTATGTTTTCCCAACGTCATGATTTGTGTCTGATTGATCACGTTAATGAAATGAATGCTATTAAGAATGGTCTTGAATGGAAGCCAACGGGTAGAACTCGTGCCCAAGTTGGCTGGCAATGGCGTCCCACTGGTAGGACCTTTACATTAGATGGAAAAATGTGCCCTTTAACTAGGAATGCATCCATTGAGGTTAGGTCTGAGCGTCCTTTAGTTAGGAACACTCGCACTCAAGTATGGAAACAGCGCCCTTTAATTAGGTCAGCCCCCACTATAGTGCCTATCAGTGAAGAAATACCTCAGGATTTAAGCCAACTAGAATCTACACCACCTATTAAGAAAAAGAAGGCTAGGAAATCTAAGAAACCTAGAGTTAGCAAATCTAAGATTATTAAATCTGTACCTGCTAATAACAAGGAACACTCAGATTCCGATACCTCTACATTGTCTTCGTGTGGTGATATTTTCAGGTGGTCCAAATCATCCTGTGGTATTTGGACTCCGGTTGTTCAAAACATATGACCGGAAATCGCTCGATGCTCCGAAATTTCGTCAGCAAGTTTCTTGGTACGGTTAAATTCGGGAATGATCATATAGCAAAGATAATGGGGTATGGTGAATATCAGATTGGAAACGTGACGATTTCAAGGGTATACTATGTAGAAGGTCTTGGTCATAACTTATTCTCAGTAGGACAGTTTTGTGATTCCAACCTTGAGGTTGCTTTTCGACAACACACTTGTTTCATCCGCAACTTGGAAGGAAAAGATTTGTTGAAGGGATCTCGTGGTGCAAATCTATATACCTTGTCCTTACAAGACATGATGGCCGCCTCTCCAGTATGTCTTCTCTCTAAAGCATCTAAGACCAAGTCATGGTTATGGCATCGCAGATTATCTCATCTTAACTTTGATGCTATTAATCATCTGGCTAAAAACGATTTAGTTCGTGGTCTTCCAAAGCTTAAATTTCACAAGGACCATTTATGTTCCGCGTGTTCAAGGGGAAAAGTACCAAGAAATCTTACAAGCCCAAAGCTGAAGACACCAATCAAGAAAAACTTCATCTTTTGCATATGGATCTTTGTGGGCCGATGAGAACTGAAAGTGTGAGCGGTAAGAAATTCATTCTGGTAATTGTGGATGATTTCTCCAGGTTTACATGGGTTAGATTTCTACGTACAAAGGATGAAGCACCGAAGGCTATCATCACTTTTCTGAAATTCATTCAGGTACGTTTGAATACCACTGTCCGCCGTATTCGTACAGACAATGGTACAGAGTTCGTCAACCAGACTCTTCGTGATTATTATGAAGGAGTTGGTATATCACATGAAACATCCGCTGCACGCACTCCACAACAAAACGGTGTCGTTGAAAGACGGAATCGTACACTTATGGAAGCTGCTAGGACCATGCTTATTTATGCGAACGCTCCATTGTTCTTGTGGGCAGAGGCTATTTCTACTGCATGTTTCACCCAAAACCGTTCTATCCTTCGGAAACGCCATGGAAAAACACCTTATGAGCTTTTACATGACCGTAAACCCGATGTTTCATTTTTCCATGTGTTTGGTGCTCTTTGTTATCCAAACATCAATAGTGAGAACTTGGGTAAGCTTCAACCGAAAGCCGATATAGGTATTTTCATTGGTTATTCACCGTCCAAAAGAGCATACCGAATCTATAACCGTCGTCTTGGCAAGATTGTAGAAACTATGGACGCAGATTTCGACGAGCTGACAGCGATGGCTTCTGAGCAACACAGCTCTGAACCCGCGCTTCATGAGATGGGAACCAGTGCTATTAGTTCCGGATTAGTTCCCAACAATCCTACTTCTACATCATTTTTACCACCAACTAGGCCTGAGTGGGATAAACTGTTTCAACCGTTGTTTGATGAATTCTTCGATCCCCCGACTGATGAAGTTCCAACACCTGTAGTAATTGCTCCAATACCTGAAGTGATTGCTCAAGCTAATGAACCTTTATCTAATGCATCTACAATTCACATTGAACCGGATGCACCTTCACCAAGTGATTCTCAAACTACACCTGAATCATCACCCCTACTTGTGCCTAATGATGTGGAAGAGGATTCTATTGATCACGACTTGGAATATGCTCATCTGCAAGAGCTTCCTTTCTTTGGTGTAGCGATCCCTGAAAACCCTTCAGCCGCGTCTACCTCAGAAGAAGCTCCTTCTATTGTTCACTCCAGACCACCTAGGATTGAAAACCATAGCACTAAATGGACAAAAGATCACCCAGTTAGGAATGTTATTGGAGATCTAGATCGACCAGTCTCTACACGCTATCAATTACAAGAGAGTGCACTCTATTGTTACTTTGATGCATTTCTCTCTGAAGTTGAACCCAAAAATTGGCAGCAGGCTATGACCCAATCATCTTGGATTGAAGCTATGCAGGAGGAACTAAACGAATTCCAACGACTTGAAGTATGGGAATTGGTTCCTCTCCCTGACAAGGTTAACATCCTTACTTTGTTATGGGTTTATAAGGTTAAACTTGATGAGATGGGTGCGGTATTGAAGAATAAAGCTAGATTGGTCGCTAGAGGATATAAACAAGCCTTGGGTATAGACTTTGAAGAATCTTTTGCTCCTGTGGCTAGATTGGAGGCGATTAGACTTTTCCTTGCGTATGCTGCTCATATGAATATGATCGTCTATCAAATGGATGTGAAGACGGCATTCTTGAACGGTGCACTAAGGGAAGAAGTCTATGTTAGTCAGCCGGATGGGTTCGTCAGTACGGAGTTTCCTAATCATGTGTACAAGCTTAAGAAGGCTCTCTATGGGTTGAAACAAGCTCCACGCGCGTGGTATGATCTCCTGTCAACATATCTTATTTCGGAAGGCTTCTCCAAAGGCAAGGTGGACCCTACTTTATTCACTCTCAAGGAAGGCAACGACATGATTCTGGTACAAATTTATGTTGATGATATAATATTTGCTGCCACTAACATAGAATTGTCAAATCGTTTTGAGAAGATAATGTCCACACGCTTTTAGATGTCGATGATGGGAAAAATTTCATTTTTCTTAGGATTACAGATTTCTCAAAATCCCAGAGGCATCTTTATTAATCAATCCAAATTTGCTCTAGAATCTCTTAAGAAATATAACTTTGAGAATTGTGACCCCGTGGACACTCCAATGGTGGAGAAATCCAAGTTAGATGAAGATAGGAATGGGACTATTGTCGATCCAAAACTTTACCGTGGGATGATCGGCACCCTTCTATATCTGACTGCTAGCAGGCCTGATTTGCAATTTGCTGTATGCATGTGTGCCCGGTATCAGGCTCGGCCTACCGAAAAGCACCTACATGTTGTGAAAAGGATCTTTCGGTATCTAAAAGGAACACTTCATCGTGGTCTATGGTATCCAAAAGATTCCTCGATTGCTTTAATATCATACGCAGATGCCGATCATGCTGGATGTCAAGACACGAGGCGTAGCACGTCTGGATCTGTGCAACTCCTTGGAGATAGATTGATCAGTTGGTCTTCAAAAAGGCAGAAAAGCGCTGCAATATCAAGCACGGAGGCTGAATATATCGCCATGTCCGGTTGTTGTGCTCAAGTCCTTTGGATGAGATCACAATTAACTGACTACGGTTTGGGATTTAACAAAATCCCGATGTATTGTGACAACAAGAGCGCCATTGCCCTTTGCTGCAACTATGTTCAACACTCCCGGGCCAAGCACATAGACATTCGCTACCATTTCATTAAAGAGCAGGTGGAGAACGGAGTGATCGAGCTGTATTTTGTCACTACTGAGTACCAGCTGGCGGATATGTTCACCAAAGCACTAGATCGAGGACGAATTGAGTTTTTGATCGACAAGCTTGGCATGAAATCCTTCACTCCAGCGACTCTCAAAGAGTTGGCAGAAGAATCAACTGAATAGTCGTGGTAAACTATTCAGAGTATCCTTTGTTCGTGATCGTGTATATTATCGTAAATATATAAACCACAAAAGAAAAATATAAAAATATAAAACCAACAAAAATCATAAAAAATATAAAACCTAGAAAAACCATAAAAATTATAAAATCAAGAAAAACCAAAAATATTTTTCGTTTTAAAACGGGCATGTCTTTTAGTACGGTAATATTTACGGCCTTAGAAATGTCGATTAATATTGACACGGTGCCATAAATAGAGTCCGTATAAAAGTTGTACATTTTTAAAACATGCCCATTATGGCTTGTAGTTATTTCTGACTGCAACCCGGTTTTCATATTAAAGTCACGTATTTCCTTGGAAAACGTTGGCTCAGAACGGGAATTAATTTTCTCGGGCGTGATTTACAAGCCAAAATATGCAAAGGGATCAAGTTTACTTTACAACTTGGTCTAACACGAATTTGTGTACGTCTCAGTGCATTAATTTGTTAAAATAAGAGAAATCTTATTGACACCACGAATCAAACTTTTTTCAAGATATAAATTGGAAATGCTTTCATAAATATTTGACTCTTTAAACAATGACTACAGCTCTTTAAATAGAAAACGGGTCATCGTTTAAGGGGGAGAAAATATTAAATCATCTTCGTCATTAAAATTGATTTGTCAAAAGTGATTGTGAAATTTAATGGCTAAATGGTAATTGAGTGGTTTTGCTTTAGAGTAAGACTTGTGTTCGTTCTAAGTGTTAGGCATTGCTTTTAGATATTGGAGATATGCTAATAGATTGCGTTTGCTAAGTTGTGTGTAAGTTAAACAAGAGTTAAGAGAATTGAAAAAGTTGTAAACACAAAGGAAAAGAATAGATAAATAGAGGGACTAAAAGTGTTATTTGTTGAAACTTGTCAAATTTTTGACCTAAGTCAAAACATAAACCCCCCGCCCCTTCCTTTTTCCTTTCACTATTTATCTGCTCATTTGCCGCCATTGTTGAATAAACACACACAAGAACTTAAATCATTCGCTTATTCATCCATTCGTTCCTTTCATTCAAGTAAAAAGGTAATTACATCAACATTTAAACGTATAATTCATATTATTCATCCTGTAATTCTGTTAAAATTACTCAAATAATCAGTTTAAATCAAATTAGGGTTTATGATTAATTTAGGGTTAATTAACTAAGGATTATTGGTGGGTTTTGTGCGGATTAGCATGATATGATGTTTAAATGCCTTAGATTGCCTTAGAAATTCACACACGCGAATAGATTAATCATCATAAGCTGTGTTTGAAAAGTTCCGGATGAACAAGGATAAGAACTTCCGAATGAAGGATTTTTTCTGAAAAACTTCCGAATGAGGAAGTTCCGAATGAAGGACTTCCGAATGAAGGAAGTTCCGAATGAAGAACTTCCGAATGAAGGATGTTCCAAATGAAGAACTTCCGAATGAAGAAGTTCCGAATGAAGAACTTCCGAATGAAGAACTTCCGAATGAAGAACTTCCGAATGAAGGAAGTTCCGAATGAAGAACTTCCGGATGAAGGAAGTTCCGAATGAAGAACTTCCGAATGAAGGAAGTTCCGAATGAAGAACTTCCGGATGAAAGAAGTTCCGAATGAAGGAATGTTCCGAATGAAAGAAGTTCTGAATGAAGAACTTCCGGATGAAGGAAGTTCCGAATGAAAGAACTTCCGGATGAAGGAAGTTCCGAATGAAGAACTTCCGGATGAAGGAAGTTCCGAATGAATAACTTCCGGATGAAGGAAGTTCCGAATGAAGAACTTCCGGATGAAGGAAGTTCCGAATGAAGGAATGTTCCGGATGAAGAAGTTCCGAATGAGGAAAAGTTCCGGATGAAGAGTTGTTTGATTATTATTGTTTGCATGTTATATGTACTTGTTGTATTATGTTATGAAATGTGTTATGCTTAGAAGTAAGAATGATATATATCTATATGTTTTTGTGCATCAACCTTTCATGTCTTATCTTAAGCAGATACAATGACTAATCCAACAATACAAGCAATCCAAGAATCTAGAGAAGCCGATATTGCTAAAGCACGAACCCTTAAGTTTATACCCAACAACTATCGGCTGAAGCAAGTCTCAAAATCCACTCACCATGGTTTTAAGGTCGCCATAGCCATCCTCGATAACTCTCATTTCAAGAACGCCCTTAGGAGTAGTGCCTCGGTGCCTTATGAGTATATGTATGAATTTTGGGCTACCAAGGAAATCACTTCAAACAAGATCACCTTCACCATCGACAACAAGCAGCAGACACTCACAGTTTCAGACTTCCGTAAGATTCTTGGTATACGGGATACACCCAAAGGCATGTCATTCTCGAGGGATCCTACTAAAGATGAACTCGTGGAGTTATTTGACGCTCTTGGATGTCCGGAAATACGAGTTGCGTCTGAATTTACCACTGCTAAAGTAGGACAACCTTGGAGAGCATTGTTGGGTATTCTCAGTAAATGTCTTACACCAAAAATAAGTGGCCATGATGCTTTGCGCAGTCCTATAATAAACCTCTTCTATGGCATGTACAAAGCTGCAAATGCAGATTATGCATTGTTGATATGGGAAGAATTCACCTTTCAACTCTTCTATAACAAGAAGCTAAAGACAAACTTCTTTCCTTATCCTCGGTTTATCAAGCTTATCATTAATTATTTTATGAAGAATGATGCTACTATTGATAGGCGTGCAGCAAGTCGCTATCACACTGAAGAAGCTGATGATACTGTGGATCTGAGGCATGAAGGACCGTCTATTGGTGTGATTCCGGGTCCTATTCCTGATTACCTTCTGTCTGAGAAAATCAAAGGTTCTGCTGATTACAAGCTACTGCAGATAGAAATCAAGAAGCTGAAAGCAAACCTTCCGACCGGAGAAGACTCATCTACAACTGTCAAGAGTAAGGGTAAACGCAAACAACCAGCTGCGTTACCTGAACCCGAAACCAAGAAGAAGAAGACTGAGGGTAAGAAGGGAAAGGGTAAGGCTGATGAGATGCGTCTACATGACGAAGAAGACATTGTTGATCCTACTCTTGATAAAACTGAGAAACAAATGATGAAGATTGCTATTCAAAGGAGTAGGAAAGATACTGGCGGTAGTGGTTCAGGTGCAAGGGTAGATGTTGAGGATGAGTACGTGGAACCAGATGATGTTGATGAGTTTGGGTCACCTGAACATTATTCCACTTCGAAGGAGCCATCAATCCCTATTTCAGCAAGTGTGGAAAAGGAGTCTGTTGCTCCTACGATCATGGTGTCAACTCAACCCTTAGCAACTCAACCTCCACCCATACAACCCTTACCAACCAGACCGGCTTCAACACCATTTCTTCCACCACCTACAATTCCCATCCTTAGTACCGCAGTAACAGCCGAGGCTCTCCAATCAACCCAGAGCAGCTCTGCAACATCTACAATGGCTGCATTGGTGATGGCCGAACTGTTGGATAAACATGTGGATACACACAAACGAGAAATGGATGAACTTCGCCAAGAGTTACAAAGACGAGCTCAAAGTGAAGAAGCATCTAGGAAAGCTCAAGAGGAGATGATTGCTAGGTTCGCTGCAGATATGGAGTTGACTCGAAAAGCACATGCAGAAGAACTAGCTCAGGTTAAGCAGGCTGAGGCTGATAAGCATGCTGCACGTATCACCAGACTTCAAGCGATGAGGGATAAATACAAAGAGCAAAAAGAAGCACTTGAAGCCTCTGTGAAAGAAAGAGTGCAAGAATCCGTTGAATCCCTAATGCCTAAACTGCGTGATGAGTTGAAGACACTTGCTGCTGACAACTTGATGATCAAATCATCCAATCCTTCAGAAGCCGCCTACAAGATTGCTTATGACTTGACGGATTTTGAATTGAAGAAGATCCTTAAGGCTCGTATGGTGGAACTTGGATCGTTTGATAAGTCTAGGATTCAACGGGCTCTATATAAATCCCTGAATGATGCTATCATGGAGGATGATAGGTTATTCAAAACGTTTGGAAGTGTGGTACCTTATCACATTCTACCTGAAGAAGAAAGGGAAGAAAGTGAGCAGGAAGAGGGTACTGGTGAAGAGGAAGAGGAAGAAGAAGGAGAAGAAGAGGAAAAGGATGACGATGATGGTGATGATGAGGATAAGGATGAGGATGATGATGACGAGGATGAGGATGATGATGATGGCGATGATGGTGGTGATGGGAATGAGGAGAGTGCTAGGGGTAGTAACGGGGATGACAATCAGGATGATGATGGGGGTGAACAGCCTAAAGAGGGAGACAAGGTTACCAGCTCTAAGAAAACTGCTAAGACTGGAACCAAGTCCAAGAAAGATGCAGCACAGAAGGACAAATCAACATCATCGGAATCTATACGAACTAAGTGGCGCCACGATGTGAATGCCACTACAGCGTCATCGGTTCCCGGTACCTCTATTGCTGTATCTTTACCTATTACCACTAACCCCATTAGTTCTGTTGTTGTTTCTCCTGTGATTGCAGAATCAGTAACGGAACCCGAAGCTGCACAACACTCACCCGTTCACGACACTGCCGAAATGCCTGAAACTGAACCAACAGATGTTCGCACTTCTACTCCTCTACAACAAGCACAACAATCTACGGTTCCTGAACCAAGCACACGAGACTGGGCAGACACGTTGGAGATAGACGAGACTGCACCACCACAGGCTTGGATCACGGCAGCAGCACAATATGATCCGATCACAGACGCTGACAAAGATGTGTTGTATCTCCGTATCCGAAGTCCGATTGACTTATGTGCATTTTTTGCTCATGAGTATAAGACTTCGGTTACTCCATCCTTGGTGAAGAAAGCGCTGAAAGATAAGAGACTGCGTGCCAAAACCCGATTAACCCGAATGGAGTTCGAGTACTATGCCGATGAGATCCTGAAGGCTCTGAATACCGTTCAACGGCCAGGACTTCATGAATCAGAAAGAGCTCCACCTCCAATGGATCCTTCTCAAGATAATCAGATTGCTCTTGACTTCTTCGTCACCAATGATCTTGTGTATCTTCTGAAGGGGTCATCAAAGTACGCAACCTCCCTGACCTTGCTGAAAGCTGCCAACTGGGGGACAATACCCTTTATCGAGGAAAAGGTAAACAGACTCTGGGTCCCTAAGATAAATCGTAATTATGATATGTATGCTGTCATAGGTGCATCTCATTGGGACGAACGAGTCCGAAGGGCGTACAGGGGTTGATGTCTGGTCAATTCTGGAAGTATCGTTAGATCGGATATCCGCATCTCCAGCATTTTAGGGTTGAAAACTGAAGCCAAGAACGGCTATTATCATGTGACGGAGATTCGCTTGAAAAGGGAGGATGACAGGGAATACAAAATCCAGCAGGGAGATTTTTCCATCATTCGCCTTGAGGATATCGAAGATATGCTGCTTCTGATGACCCGAGATCAACTCACACATATTCCTCGTGAAGACCTCATTGCTTTGAATACAGCACTTCGTATGTTCACACGAAGCGTTGTCATCAAGACACGAGTTGAAGATCTGCAGTTGGGAGTCGAAAGCTACCAAAGGAAGCTCAACTTAACCCGTCCTGTGAATCAAGTGCTACCTCAACATGTAGAAAGATGTCCCTATACCGGCATTTCTGTCCCAAATTACGGCATTTTATACTTGAACAGTCGAGGTTTGATGAAGTTTATGAGGGTGGGTGAGCTCCACAAGTACAGTGATGGAACCCTTCTACAAGTCAGAGGAAAGTTGGAGCATCTGAACTCGGGTGGGACTTTGCCAGAGATGACGGAGGATTGGCATCCGGGTTACCGGCAGATGGCAAAGTACGTGATCAAGAAGATTGATCAAAAGCTCCGTGAACGTAGATTGATGAGGAGCTTGGAAAGATTCGTTGGTGGAAGACCGTATTTAGTGCACCACAAGCTACTGCAACGATCCATCTAATGGGTCGTACATTTCAGGTCCACTTTATATTGGTTTTCAATTGTGAATATGTATATTTGTGAATATTGTGCTTTAATGGCTTGATGTAGTGTTAAGGTTTGATAATTTTTCAAGAATTTCTCACGAGATTCTAAATCTTTCAAAATATATCACACCAAAACACTACAACTATCCCTTATTAAATTAAGGGGGAGCAATAACTTGTTCTATGGCCAAACATCGATTTCATTTTTACCCAAAGACCGGTTAATCCATTCAATATCCCAAATATTAATGGTTAACATTTTGGATAAGGGGAGAAAATGGGATTAAGGAGACGTAAGTGATACTTGGCTAAAAGATGAAAAAGACTTGACGATTATCCAACTTAATATGTGTAAAGTACGTGTTAAGGGGGAGCGTTTTTGATGAACAAAACACCTAAGGTACAAAACTTTTGATTTCAATATCACAAGTACTTTAGATGATTTTCAATGATTTTTCATGGTGGCAATTCCTTCCCAAAACACGATTAATTCACGACGGATGTGGTGACAAAAGGGTGGTAGGAATAGGTTTAGTCCAATGATTCATCAGAGCCGATGGAATCTTCCCAAGGACAATTCCCTAGATAGAATTAGAAGTCCTAGGAAAGATGGAGAAAGAATGTGAACGTAGCTGAATGCCGACCAAGTACTTAAGCTAGCACAGGAACAATCACAACAAGGTGCTAGTGATGACGTATTGGTAAGCATTGAAGGGGTTGAAGAATGAAAAAGAAATGTAAAGATAAAGGGTGTAAAGAAAGAAGCCCTCCTTACAACTTTAGGCAGAAACCGGGTCAATACATATGCTATTGAGGTCATTTTTGCTAATGATTCTCGGTATTGAAGAAAGACATCATGGACCAAGTGATGCAATGCACAACCCTTCCCAGCTAACTCAAATATCTCTCAAAAGGTATTTGTTTTAATCACACGGAGATCAACACGTTATCTATTGGTTTATTCACTCCGAATAGACTAGAATTGAAAAGGTGGCACTCCTCTCCAGCCATCGCTCACTAAATCAAAACGCACAATAGAGTCTAGAGCCAAGAGATCATCAAAAGTCTCATTAGGACACTTTCCATTTATTCCTTGCTTTCTCACACACTGTGAAAAGTAAGAGATTTTCATGAGTCCTACGCAATATTCCTGTAATATTGCCAGAACATCCGAGTAATACGTAAGTATTACAATGAAGATGGAAATCCTGCTTGAGCCAACATCAAACAAGCTCATGGTAGGTTACACGTGCGGTTCTTTTAGAACCAATCTTGTGAAAAACTGGAAGGTAACAGTGGTTTAATTCTTAATTGAACTTAAACTCGTTCCAGGCCTCTTCGCATTATCATATGATCTTGCCAGAACACTCAGAGTGACTCTTTATTGACCACAGTGACGAGTGGAAATCCTTCTAGTGTCAACATCAAACAGCACTTGGTAGGTAACGTGCAAGATTCTTGATGAATTGAGCTCGTGACAACTGGAAAGCAACGATGGTGAAAATCTTAATTGAAATTCACTTGTTCCAGGTTTCATGAATTGACGGCTTCAAATCACAAGGATAATTTATCCAAGTGATTCACTCTTTATGTTCGCAGTCAGCTTTGGACGGTCGAATAAAGAGAACGGGTTTACCCGCGAAATCCTGTCAGGAAGTTACTTAATTGAAACTATCCGTCACGGGTACGATATCTAATATCGTCTAACGGTCTTCACCGACCGGAGGTAAAATGCTACCGAATTAGAATAAAATGTTCAAAGCCATTTTATTCGTGTCGTTGCTGTGTACCTGTTAAAGACGGTGGCGTTGCTGTGTACCTGTTGAAGACGGTGGCGTTGCTGTGTACCAGTGAAGACGGTGGTGTTGCGGTGTACCTGTAGAAGTCGTTCCCACATGCTTATGTTTTTCTGCATCAAAGTTTAGCAAAAATTCAAGAAAGTACAAGGTAAAGTCTTCCGCTGTACCAAACTCTGAAACTTTCGAGAATTCAACAAAAAGACATAAGTGTGTGGAACATGGAGTCACGAGAAGGCAAATTCACAAGAAAGGCAAAGATCGCACGTGAAAGGCCAAAGAACAATGCTCTCAAGCCAAAGCCAAAAAGATCAAACCAACATATTCACAACAAAAGAAAGAAAAGAAGAAAAGACTACGAGCTAAAGAACGAAGACTTAGTATAGTATGCTAGGTTTAGAATTTTGTAACGTGGAGTGACCTCCCTTAGGGGGAGATTGTTAGAAATACGTTTTACGTATATTAGAAGTATCGGTCACTCCACAATAATATTGATGTTGTAATAGCTCGTAGTTAGAAAATAGTCATTAGTTACTTATTAATTTAAGTAAGAACCGGTCCATGGGCTTGTCATGGACCGGCCCAAGCCCATGTTTGCTTGGAACTATAAATACCCCTTTCCACCATGGAAAGGGGTTGGTTGTTGTCATTTTCTAGTTTCCATTTTATTGAAATAACACATAGTTTCTCTCACTTTCTCTCTCTAACTTTCTCTCTCTAGAAATCATCAACCCCCTTCATAGATTCATTGATTATCAATATTCTACATCTATTTTCTAACAACTAATAAGGCTTGATCTTTCAAGCTCGTGCTCGTGTTTTGTTGTGTTGTGAATCTTAGGTATGACCCTAATATTTGAAGACTCTCGTGTTCGGTTTTTGCCGGTCCACTTGATCTTCCATTCTTTGAATGCCAAAAAGAGGCACACTCTCTATCCCTTGATTTTTATTGACTAACATTTTATCTTGAGGCATAATTGATAAACGGCTTATAGATTTGCGTGCTCTTTCCATGCTAGGATTTTGCATTAGACTCTTCGTGTTTTAGCAAGGGGGTGTTACTCTTGAGCTAAGAAACATTGAGGACAATGTTTGGTTTTAGCATGGGGGAGTCAATTGATATAATCGCTTGCAATTGCTTTTGTCGTGTCCAAACGTAATTATTTTTCTCATTTTTCAATAAAATTTTAAATTTTTAGTGTTATTTTTAAGTTTTAATAAATAAAATAAGTGCTTTTGACACGAATGTAGGCTTTCCGTTGGTGAAAATAAGAATAGTTTTTTACTCGACTCGATTTTTAACCTTAGCTTTTCCTTAACGTATTTGAATTAAGTTTTGCTAGGCTTTTATATTGGGAGCTTTAAAATGCGAAAGTCTTAATTCATACGAGTTAAGAACAAGAACTTTTCGCAAGCTCCTATAATTGATCCTAGAAAGTCGTTAATTAAGGGAACTTTAAAACGCAAATTCTAAAACTTGAAAAAGTATAAGAAGATGCAAGATCCTATAGATGACTTGAAAACCCAAAACTTGATTTAATAGGCTAAGTATCCATTGATTTCACATTTTTGAAATTTTACAATATGGAGAACAAGAGATGATAGAGTTCAACATAAGTTTCTAAAATTAATTTCTTCTTTGTGCAAGTATTTTTGTGTTTTATTTAATCTCCTCGTATTTACTTTCCACGCTTGAATAATAATTGCTTAATAAATGAAGTTTTTGCGGTTTAGGCTTGATATCTTAACTCGTAACTCCTTCTTTTTCTTCCCTTGTAATTAAAGTGAGAACACATTAAGGGTGTCAGCGTCATGGACTTTTGATCATGGGATTGCGGAAATTTGGCTTACTATATATATCATAATAATAAAGAAGAATAAATAAAAACATGTTCTCTAGGAGCCTTCGGGTGGGAGTCATGTAGCACTAACCTTGTCATTAGAGCCTTAGGGTGTATGTCAAGGGGCGTGTTGAATAAAAATTGCTTCATCATTATGATCCGTAAGGTGGGATGGTGAAGTCAATTCCCTTATTTTTTTCCAAGGAGCCTTAGGGTGTGGATTTTAAATAAGGAGCACAATTGCATCTTAAAGAGCCAAAAGGTGTTATGATGTAGTTGTTGCTAACTCCTTTAATAAGGTTATAATTGACTTTGGAGGGTTTATTGTTGCTTCTAAGTAGCCATATTAGCCAAATTTCGGGTCCGGGATTTATCCCTAAATCGTGTTAAGTTATCCTTGATGTGGGCTTTCTTTAGTGACAACGGTTTTTGAAGTCGAGGTTAGGTTTTGAGTGTTGAGTTTACACCGTTCTTGCCTTCATTTTTGGACTAATAAATATCAAAATAAAGTCAAATGATCCTTTGGGTGAATGACAAATAAAATCTAGGGATACAATTACGAATAATAGGAGATTGAGTTTAACACAAATTACTTGTATGAGTTGGTTTAATTTTGGGGCTTATGATTGACAATGATCTTGTTTTTGCACTTGGCATGGAAAATTGAAAAGTCGGGGACGATGAATCTATTTGAGTTTTATGATCCTTAAAGTTATCTTTCAATAATGAAAGCAATACATTATGTCTTTGCAAAATAAAGTGTCATAAGTTGAATAATGGTGTAGCTATTGTTTAATTTTATCATTGCGTGAGGACACGACAATTGCTTAGCAAGGGGGAGTTTGATATGAGCTATTTTAGTCATATCAATTGTATCTTAAAACAATAAAATTATGCATGAAATGTATCAAAAATGCCTTGTATATGTGTATTTCTTGTTTTTATGTGTGTAGGTATCAAGATCGCGAGAACCGGCAAAACCGACACGAGTATGAAGAAAAGATCGAAGAAGCCAAATTTCAAGTCGTTTTTAGCGGATTTAACCTTTATGAAGAAGATTGGGCCAGGTGGGTCCCACATTGGACTGTTGGGCTCATAAGCCCATTATCAAATCAAGTTATCTAATAATTTCAACTAAAGCCCAAGTTACGGCCCAAATGAAGAAATAAACATGAAACGGGGCAATTCATGGCCCAATTGGGAGTTTAAAAAATAAAGGGACGTTTTGTTGGGCCTTGGACCCATTAGGGTTTGGTTTATTGTGATGAGTTTATAAACTCATTTTTCAGTCAAACATATTCACAAAACGTAACTTACATTGACTCACTTTTCCTTCATCTCATTTACGTCACCTAATAAATAAAGAAAACGCACCTCACCCATTCATTTACTTCACACGTTAATTTACAACCACTCTCACACTTTCTCACAATAAAAAAATCATTCGATACTATCTATGTTTTTCATCTCCTTCATCCCCAAAAAATAAAAAAACTAGTAACTTCATAGTTACTATTCACCAAACCCTAGATGGGTAAATGTCAATATTATTTGGGGCTTTTCATCACACGGTTAATTCAAGTGTGTGGGAAATTAATCCCAATGGTTTAAGGAAGAGAATGATGGAGAGAAAAGGGTTACGTGGCAGCAAATGAATGGAGGAAACACCTCACTCTCCCAAATCCAGCAATCAAAAAGTTTCAAAGAAACACAACTAGCACACACGGATGCCACGTTGGTAATTCGTTTGCTAGTTGTGAATTTACAGCCCTACGATGAGAATAATCATGAGAGAGAAAGAAGAATTTTGATCTAAAGGCCAAAAAGAAAGAGGAATATGCTGGAGAATATTCGAAGATGCTGCTCAACAGCCCTTGGGGATGGCTATAAAAATCCCCCAAAAATACTTGTAATTTCATTCCATTTTTCTCTTTAGGGTTATAATGTTAAAATAGGTTTAGAATAATTTGTATTTCGTTTTTAATAGCTTTGTAATCTTTTACTGAAATTAATGAAAGTGATTTGAGTTGCAAAAGTCTTGTTTAATTTACTGCTTTTATCAATTATTCTTGTTATAATCTATTTTTGATATTATATAAATATTAATTGATCAAAGTTTATACCATAGCTTTGATTGATTAAATTAAAGTGAGATTTGGATCAAAAATCAAACCCAATGGTTTGATTAAAATAAACAGTCAGTTCATTTGAAGATACCAATTTGAGGTAGGACGAGTTACTGTTACTCGTTCGATCGAAGGTACTGTTGGTGAATGGTGGTCTCGTTCCGGTTCTTAAGGCAGCACAACGCTGACCTTCGTCTCAAAGGTTATCCCAAAAGGTGCACTTTCTTTTCAATTTAAATGTTATTTAGTTTATTCAATTTAGATGCTTATATGGTTTAATGTTTATGTTACAAATATGTTTATGAATCTGTTTAGTTCTTGAATGAATTTTATTTAGTATGATTTTAATGTTTAATCTGCTTAGATGAAGATGTTGATTCATTAGTTTACTTCCAGATTGCTTTACGTAATTATCTGCTTATAGTCTGGATAGATTTTAGAGGTCTGCTAGTAATATTTAGTTTTTTAAATCCGAGTTAGGCTTCGTTTGGATTCTAAGTCTGAGTTTATTAATCTAATCTTGACCGTTTTCCTTAAATGATGATTGAAACTTCATGATGTTACTGTTAATTTCTTTTATGTAGTTTGTTATCTGCGTATAATGATGTTTTAAACATTTATGTTCAATATCCGAATCTGGTGGTTTAAGTCTGCTAGTTATAATCTTATATAGTTTGAGTTTTTAATTTGTTGGTTCATTTAAGCTTAACTTTTATATCAAATGGTTTTGATAAATAGTCTTTTGATTAATATTGTTTATGGATGCTGATATAGTCTTGATCCTGCTGTATGTTGTTGTTAGTTTGCTGATGTTTATTTGGTAGCTCTTATCACTTGACTTAACTGATTTGGCTGCTTCGATTTATTTCATACTGATTTTTTGCATATTCTTGTTTTACTGTTATTCTGTGTCTACTGAAATTGCAGATTGCCTTGTTTTTGTTTATCTTTGTATGCTTGATTTGAATAAGCTGTTAACTGATCTTTCTATAACGTTTATAAAATGAATTTGGATTAACAGATTTAATTGATCTGTTAATCTCAAAGCTGATAGCCTTATCAGCTTATCTCACAAGATTTGTGTTGCATAAAGTCACCTCCTATGACTTGAAAGTTTAATTTGTCAAAAAAATATTCAATCTCAAAAATAGGTCCCTTATGGGACTCGAACCCTTGACCTCAAGGGCAATAGCATAGTGTGATAACCATCTGAGCTCAATGCTCTTTTGATTTATATGTCTCGCATTTAATTAATATAGTAAAGGTTAATCTTGGCAGATTTCATTTAGTTACATTTTTTACTTTAATTCCGTTTTTAAATAATTTTAATATATGTTTTTATTAAAGTAAATTTTTAATTTCTAAAATAATATTAGTTTTAAAATAAAATAAATAATAAATAATATATATATATATATATATATATATATATATAAATGTTTTAATTAATTTAAAAAGTTTAATTAGTTTATTTTTATATTTAGCTTTTTATAATTTTAGATTTAAATAATATTAATAAAGTTTTTTAGCTTAAAAAGTTAAATAGATTTTTCAAAATAGATTGTAAGTAATTTTTATTAAATAGAATTATTTTTATAGATTTTCAAATTAGTTTAATTTTTAAATAGTTTTATATTTTAAGTAATTGTTTGTAGATTTTAAATATAGCGGGGTTTACGATTCATGCACTTTAGGATTAGATTTGATAGTTTAAAATTGGTAGATTTTAATTTGAATTTAAAAACCGAAAACCAATTCGAATCAATTGTCCAAATCAAAGCAAAACGTCTCAAATTCACTCGATCTTCGTGTACAACGAACTTGGTTCATCACGTGTTTAATTGAATTCGTCATTGGTAATATTAGTCTATTACTTTTTCCTAAAGGTAATTTTCTAATTTACCCTATAACGTAATCTAATTATGACTATACTATCAACGACACATCAAATTCTCATTCTATGAAAGTTTTCTCTCCATTACAACATCCTCCAAAAATCTCATTTGATGACGTAGTAACCTTAAGTGTTCGTCAATTAAGAGCATTCGACTTAATTTTTAAAGGTATAAATTTTGATGTCAAAATCAATGTATGGAGAAGCATGCATACAACTCCATAGCATAAGTTTAATAAAACAGTTAGTAAACTTTTTCACGAGACTAAATTTCTATATAAATTATGTTGAGGTATTGGTTAAACCAATTAAAGAGTTTACCCACAACTATTCACAACGTGCTTTCTCTTGAACTCGGCTAAAGCACAAAGCAATACCCTTATTCATTGTGTTTCGGATGTGAATTTCGGTAAATCAACCTTAAGGTATAATTCAATTAATAATCGTAGGTAATTTTAATTTGACGCACAGGCGAGCCGGGAATTTGGTCAGCGACTAATGGCATAACACCTCCTTCCTTAACCGGGTACATGACCAGCGGTGCGTTAAACCCACTTTATAGTTTGTCAAAAGGAGTAGGTCGTTACATTATTATTGCAATTCACCAATCAACATAATCTTATGTAATTTTGATCTCTAACAAATCTTTATTTTAATATGATTTAGTCCATATTATTTCTTTCCAAAAAAAACCCTTGTTTACAACAATTCAACAATTCTAATATAAACAAGTAAAAAACACTAAATCATAAACAAATAATAACAATTTATATGTGCAATAAATAAATCAAATAACCACATACATACGATTTATTCAATAATAATCAAATCTAGGTTTTTATATTCATATAAAAGTCTTCCCTAATTCAAGATTTACTGAATCAAATGAAGCAAGTAGCACATAAAATCATATAAACATATAATTTTACGATCCATGAAAACATGCACGTTATCATGGATTCTCCCACAAATCTTAACAATTAAATCTCTACGGATCGTAACCATACATGACATAACAATTAATCATGCAATTTAATCTAAAATTATCCCACATGTAATTTAGGGTTTCAAAACAGTTCTTGTTTTTTATAAAAAATTCGGCCAAAACCCTAATTTTAAGAAAACCTAAAAAAACATGTAGTTTTAACTCAAAACAATTATTAGTTAAAAAACTTTAGATTTTCGATAATTATAACATGTTAAAACGGCTCTCGATGCCACTGAAGGTTTATTAACATCATAACAATTATATAAAACCCTAAACGAGACCAAAGCACACATATAGCGGAAGCGATTTAACAAGATCATAATAACACAATTATAATTAATCAAATTAGGGTTACATACCTTTACGCTAAAGTAAATCCACAAGAAGAAGAACGAATCACCAATACGGGTTTATACCGTATATCACCAGATATAGTCTAAAGTAAGACTATATTACGATCTTGTACACACGTAATACAACGAGCTAACCGTGATTCTAGCATGTGTAAACCGAGCTTAACGCTTATGGAAAATCTACCCAATAACCCTAGAGAGGGGCTAGGACTAGATTTATAGCAAACTGAATACCAAGAAAAATCAAACTAAAACCCTTGTGGGTTTGTTTGAGTCGATCGGCCAAGTGAACAAGGGAGAGAGATTGTGTGCACATTATGAGGGTATAGGGATGTATATATAGGCCTCAATAACTTGAAGTCCAATATAAACAAATAAAAGGCAAGTGACAAGTTTCCTTTTTCCCATCCCCCTCCCCTTTGGTGTCGAAAGTCGGCAACACCCCCAAGGGGTGTTCCGGAATCTTCTTTCCTTCTCTTGTTTGTTCCAAAACGATCGTTTGTACTTAACTCTTAATATTTAACGGTCGTTAAAGTTAAAGCTTAGTTTAATTCAATAAATACATAAATATATATTTATTAAATAAATTCATATATACAATAAATATATTTATTAAATAAATTTACTTTTTACGTATTGAGTGTAATCCCGTAATCTCGAGTTCGATCCTATCATACAACTATTAAATATATGTCCATAAACTTTCATCAGACTCTAGGTCGGGACTTATAAGTACTCTGGTTGTTATTTGCGAGAGTACAGTCCAGAGAGTGAAGGATCATCGGGGTGCGTTAAGAGCACATATGAATCATTTCCTAGTGTAGAGACAAAGTGTACAGAGGTCTTATAGGAGCTAGGATCAGACACAAACACTCTAAGGGTTAAGGCAAACCCTAAACTTCATCACTCTCTCTTATAGACATTGAGAATGATCGCTTGTGAACCTATAAAAGAATAAAAAAATAAGGGCAGACCAATACTTGAGTGGTATCAACGTCAAGAAGGTTCTTAGTGGTCTCTGCTGACTTGGAGACACTAGACTCTAGTTGTTTATCAGCGTTGGGCTCTCTGTCCTCATCTATAGAGTAGGAGATGGGGTCTTCTTGGTTTTCTTCTCTTGGGAGGAATGATAGAAGGGGCTTTAGAGGAAAGTGGGATTTCTTTCCTCTTCTTCTTCTTTTCCTTTAGAGCCTTGGGCTGAGAGGAGGACTGTACAGAGGTCTTAGACAAAGACTTGTCAGTGGATCCTTCAACATTCACCTTATTTTGAGGGATCAAGGACTCCTCTATAGTAGTCAAACCAACAACCTTCATCATGCTTCTTGAAAGGGGGACTTCGTCCTCTGAGGGTGTCTTCAAGGATGCTGGTATGATTTAGAAGGGAGAGAATGAGTGAAGATCCTAGTTGTGGTAAGATTCTCCCATGAGATCCTCAAAGATAATAGATAGATATCTGGTGTATCAGATAGTTGAGAGTCGGCGCTTCTTTCCTTTGTTCGCCAACTTGGAGATCAAATCAGAGTATAAGATGTGAGAAATTCCTATGTCGACTCCCCAGATTAGACTGTAGGTGATTGCTTGCTGAGACCCATTAAGCTAGTTATGTGATCCCTGGTTTCCTCCCAAACACTTCACGATGTACAACATCAAGGTCTTCCAGATGGGTGAGTAGTAGTTGACTTTTATAAAGGTTTTGTTTAGGAAGGTGCTGGTAGCGAAAGGTTTGTCATCATCATTTTGTGGTCTCAGAGACATGAGTGCCTTCTTCATTGTATCACTATTAGGCATAGAGACCATGGTTGTGTTCACCGGTAGTCCAATAACTCTGGCAAAGTCTGTGATGTCAAAGGTAAGAGAATGAGGATAGGTGGAAAGATTGAAGGTAATACTCATGGAGAATTGATCAACTTCAGCTAAGAACCAAAACTCTTTAAGGTATTGTGAATAGCCACAAGAAAGAGCTCTAGTGATGGAATTAACAATGGGGCTATTCTTCAAGAAGTTTAGCATGGGTGAGTATAGGGGATTTTGGTGCTCGAGGAGTGCGATGCAGTTGTTTAGGGCAATCTTCCCATCATTGATGCCAAAATCGACGTTCGATGCATCCAAGACGGTGAACTTCTAAGATTCGGTTGTGGACGCCATTGAAGAGAAGGTGAAGGTTTTGAGGGTTTAAGAGAGATGAACAGTGTGTGTGTGAGAGAAAATGAGAGTGATCGAAGAAAAATAATTGAGTCAAGGGGTAATGAAAAGATTTGTTGTTTTCCAATTAAAGCATTTAATGCTGAAATTTACCTTTTGAGAAAAACGTGGGACCCCTTGACCCTTCATATGATCTTTGTCCCCTTGGAAAGCGAGAAAGTTGTTGACATTAAAAGGAATTTATTAGAATTAAATACAAGAATATATTAATTCCCATTGGAATGAAACTACCTAGTTACATTCAATTCTCTTAAATGCCCAGAGACAGAAAACACTATCACATATTTATTTCCCAATATTGAGCATACCTAACTCAGCAACCAACCTAGTAATACTTGGCTTAGCCAGAGGTTTGGTGAAAATATCAGCGAGGTGGTATTTAGTGGGTATAAAGTGAAGCTCAATATCACCTTTTAAAATATAGTCCCTAATAAAGTGATATCTGATGTCAATATGTTTGGTTCAGGAATGAAGTACCGGATTATTTGAGATGGCTATTGCACTTGTGTTGTCACAGAATATGGGAACCTTTTCATAGGTAATCCCATAATCAGCCAATCGACTTTTCATCTAAAGAACTTGTGCCCATCAGCCAGCGACAACGACATACTCAGCTTCAGCTGATGACATGGCCACATAGTTTTGCTTCTTAGCACTCCAACATACTAATTTTCCTCCAAGGATTTGACAACTCCCAGAGATGCTTTTCCTATCAAGGCAGCATCCAACATAGTCTGCTTCTGAGTAGGCTTTGAGGTCGAAGCCTGATCCATGTGGAAACCAGAGACCCGAAGAGGGAGATCCTTTGAGGTACCTGAAAATTCTTTTGACAACTACAAGGTGGGATTCCTTGGGGTTAGCTTGGTACCTAGCACAGAGGTATGTGGAGAATTGGATCTTTGGTCTACTAGCTGTAAGATATATCAGTGACCCTATCATGCCTCTGTATAAGGTCTCATTAACAGAGACCCCTGAATCATCAGCTCCCAAGTTGTTGGGAGGAAGCATAGGGCATTTCACTGATGAACAGTCAGACAGATCATACTTCTTGAGCAAGTCTCTAACATATTTTTCTTGACAAATAGAAATTCCTTTAGAATTTTGTTTAATTTGAAAACCTAAGAAAAAAGTTAGTTCCCCCATCATGCTCATTTCATCTTTTTTGGTCATGAGTTTGGCAAATTGCTTGCTCAAGGTAATGTTGGTTGAACCAAAAATTATATCATCCACATATATCTGTACTATAATAACATCACCCTTGGACCTATAAGTGAACAAGTTCGGTCAATAGTACCTCTGACAAACTTATTTTCAAGTAGGAATTTTGACAAGGTTTCATACCAGGCCCTAGGCGCTTGTTTCAGCCCATAGAGTGTTTTGTGAAGTCTGCAAACATGGTCAGGATAGTCACTGTTCTCAAACCCTAGAGGTTGTTTGACATACACTTCCTATGCAAGCTTACCATTAAGAAAATCACTCTTTACATCCATCTGGTATACCATAAAACCCATAAAAGCTGCATAAGCTAGAAAGATTATGATAGCCTCTATATGGCAACTGGTGCAAAGGTTTC
The DNA here is from genome assembly GCA_025667525.1 of Glebionis coronaria. Classification (NCBI taxonomy): domain Eukaryota; kingdom Viridiplantae; phylum Streptophyta; class Magnoliopsida; order Asterales; family Asteraceae; genus Glebionis; species Glebionis coronaria. Next base: position 181,946,332 of record CM046874.1, read on the forward strand.
ATCATAATCAATACCCTCTGATTGATTGTAACCAAACACCACTAGCCTAGCCTTGTTTTTAACAATCATGCCACCTTCATCCCTTTCGTTCCTGTAGACCCATTTTGTTCCAGTCACTTTCTTTCTAGCTGGAGCTTTCACCGTAGTCCACACCTTGTTTCTCTTAATTTGATTCAACTCCTCTTGCATAGCCACAACCCATCCTTCATCAAGCAAGGCTGCAACAACGTTCTTGGGTTCATCTTTAGAGAGGAAATCAACGAAAAGGCATTCATTCGCTGAGGCTGTTTCCAGAGATCTTAATTTTCCTCTGGTGGTGACTCCATTAGAGGGCTCACCAAGAATATTCACAAGAAGAATATCTTGGTTTCTACTCCACTTAGATTGAGGAGCAGGAGTCTCTGTGGGTTCAGGAGTTACAGTAAGTTCATTGCGTTAAGGTGTTTCATCACATATGATTTCTTCATCCACGATCTCTTCATCCATTAGAGAATTTGGAGAGTCATGATCATCATTTTCCATTGCAGGAGGTGGAGTGTGTGATTCAGCTACTACGACCTCTAGAGTGAGATCAGAGATTTAGTGGGGATCAAATGCATGAACATAAGGGAAGTCCTTGTGACATTTTTGAGATGATTCCTTGGGGATTGAGAAATCATCCTCTGGATATGATTTGACATCATTGAAGGTGATGTCACAAGTGTCTGAGTTTGTGTGAGTGAGGTTAGCATCAGCTTCATTGAAGGTGACATGGATAGATTCTTCTAGCTCTTACATGCGGATATTGAATACTCTGAATGCTCTTGAGGTAGGAGAGTATCCAAGAAAGAACCCATCGTCTGACTTCTCATCAAATTTACCCAGATGATCCTTGTATTTGTGAATGAAAACAGGGCAACCAAAGACATGGAAGTAACTTAAATCAGGGGCTCTCTTCCTATACACTTCATAATCGGTCTTGCCATGTCTCTTCACAATAATGGATCTTTTTTGTGTATAACACGCTGTGTATACAGCTTCACCCCAAAATTGCTTTGGAAGTCTTGATTCACTAAGCATTGTGTTTGCAGCCTCAATGAGGGTTCTGTTCCTTCTTTTAGCGACATTTTGTTCTAGGGTACTTGGATTTGAAAAGTTCTGTGAAATTCCCTTTTCATCATAAAAGGATTCCATGGTATGATTCTTGAATTTGGTGCCATTATCACTTATGATAGACTTAACTTTGCAATCATTGAAGTTATCTATTTCTTTGATGAAGGACATGATCCTATCAGTTGCATCACTCTTTCTTTGAAGAAAGAATACCCAAGTGTACATAGAGAATTCATCGACAATGACTAGTGTGTATTTGTTGTGATTAAGGGATTGAGGTTTTACTGGTCCAAATTAGTCCATGTAAAGGAGATGGAGGCACTTATTTATGGAGAATGATTGTTTGGTTTTGAACGATGCTCTGTGGTGCTTCCCATTTTCACACGCTGAACATGGCCTATCTTTGGAGAAGGTCAGAGAGGGAAGTCCAGCAACTAAATCATCCTTGTGCTAGAGCCAGTTTTCACTTTCAGATGCTTTGGCAAAGAGACAGGTTTTGGTTCATTCAGGACATTATGTCATGTCAATAACATACACATCCCTTCTTTTTGGTGCAACAAGAATAACATCATCGTTTTGATTGAAGATTGTTCCTTGGATCTTGGTGAACAGAAATTTGAAAACAACATCACACAATTGACCGATGCTGATTAAGTTGTGCTTCAGTCCATTGACATACGCGACCCTTGTGAAGGTGATTCCATTACAATCTAGTGAGCCATATCCTTCAGTAGCCCCTGAGGAGTCATCTCTAAAGACTACCTTAGGACCAGAATCCCTTTTATATCCATGCAGATATTGTTTAACCCTATCATGTGTCTGGAACACCCATTATCCAGATACCAAACAGATTTCTTCAAGTGTTCCTGCATAGATATAATGAAACCAAGTTAGTTTCGATGATGAACCCACTTTCAAGTGGGTCCATGTTGTTTCTGGCCAGCGACATTGGGTCGTCTTTGGTTGTTCCTTTCTCCCCCTCTTTGGTTGCAATCTCTGGTTTCAAGACGCATAATTACATATATGTCACATCTGGGATAGTGTTCACACTCATCAGAGTGATGATAATGGAACCCACAATACTTGCAAGGATGAGATGGTCAGAAACTCTAGGGAGAGTCTTTGGGTCTGGGTTCTGGTCTCCTAGAGGACTTGTGAGGGGTTTGAGATCTGATTTTGAGTCTGGCCTTTTAGACAACAATAGTCTCCTCATGTTCTCTGGAGGTGAGTTCAGTAGATTCACATGTGATACATTTGGGTTTCTTAGAACAATTTTCTGACAAATGACTTTTGAAACCACAATGTTTGCAAGGTCTGAACATGGCTCTCCCTTTATAGCTATGACTAGACCCTTCCCCATGAGAGCTAACAGATGGACTGTCCGACAGAGGTTTGATTTGTTCTTTCGAACCTTTAACTTCTTCCATAAGGGTAAGAAGAAGTTTCTTGGTGGGTGATAGCTCTTCGGTGGCAGGAAAGGGTTTAGTTTCTTTATGGTCCTTAGCCACAAAAACCTTTTTATGGGTTTTTCAGCAGCTCTGGTAGGAGGTTTAGTATTATTGGGTGTACCAGAGGCTTTGATGGCAGGCTTTGGACCAAGTAAAGAGTCAGAGGGATCAACTCCAACAAGTTTAGTCAAAGCAGGAAGGGGGTTAGAATCCTTTGACTCCCCTTCAAATTCATTCTCATCCGTAGAGGTGGATATAGGAGATGGATCCTATGAGGGAACAAACTTTACTTTGGCCACTGGTATATGTTTATTGTACCTTCCCTTTCCTCTATTGCCTGAACCACATTCCCCGAAATATTTTCAGCAACGATATCTTCCATAGTGTATTGACCTTTGTTCCACTTTATGGTCCTTCTAAGTTCAGCATTTTCATCAGACAAAGACTCATTTTCAGAGGTGAGTCTGCTTACTTCATTTTGAAGTTGATTTGTAATATTTATCTTTTTAAGTTCGTTATTATCGACTCAATACGAAGTGATCATCCAAAAGAAATCAGGTTAACTAATTGTTTTTGGTGTTAGATTTATAAAGTTTTTGTAATCTAGGTCTATTTATCACAAAGCACGTAAAAAAGTAAAAATATGGTCTCTACGTATCCGTACTAAGCTAAAAACAAAGTGCACATACCACACATAATGCTAAAAGTACAAGTAATCAATGCACAAAATATAAAATTTCTCAAAATGTGAAGTTTATAAAAGTATAAGGACTGAAAATGTAAATTCAGAAACTTAAAGGACTTGAAATGAAATAATAACAAACTAATAACCAAAATGTAACAAACTTCCAAACTACCCAACTGAAATTGTAACTACTAACAAATCTGAGGACTAACTTCCAAAACCTAGAAAGTATTAACTGTTAAAAAACAGATTAAAACAATTCCTAAAATCCAGGGACTTATTTACAATTATAACAAGTGTTTAAACAAAAACGGGCTTATGAACTTCAGTAAGCTCAAACAAGAGTTCTAGTCCACCAAATAAGCTCTAGTTTATTTCAAAAAACTTCTAATACAATTATACCGAGTCAGTTTCAAAGAATCTAACTAAAATGACCTATAAGCCAAATAAACAATTTTTGAATAAGCACTTTTTAAGAGAACAACTTATTGGGATAAGCACTTAAGCTGAATTGCTCAAAATATGATCAATAGGACAAATAAGGAAGACCTATCCAAGAAAATCTCAAAAAGCTCCAAAGAATAAGCCAGAAAATAAAATAAGCTATTTTGGCTTATGTTGACCAAACGTTCACCAAAGTTGACCTTGGTCCAAACTTATTTTCTTAGCTTATGCAACTGTTTTGTGAAAGAAAATCACCACTTTTATGAATAGAATGAGTAGATAATGAAAATCAGTTAAGGCCTTTTCACATAAACTTGCATTTGCTCAAGTGCTTATGCTAAGGCTTATTTATAGCTTATTAGTGAGAACGGTATGGTCTACCCTATATGTCTAGAAAGCTAGGATGGTAAGCTTTACTCAAAAACAGAAATCACTTCCTAACTCTAAGTATTAAAGAGTTGGCATGAGATTGAAATAGGCATGTTTTAGCTATAAATCTGACCCAAAGTTTATAAAGTGCTAATTGCCTGTTTGACTATCAGTTTAACTCTAAAATCTTGCAGACTTACTTGTTACCAACTAGTGAGTGTGTACAAACTCCTAATAGCAAATTTCTAACACTGGTTCAAGTATTATAATTAATGCCAAACACTAGTTATCTGATAAACACAAAAATAAGCTATGAGACCTAATCAAACTCAACAGTTAAAACTATCTATCAATCAGATCATATCCAAGAACTGAAAATAAGCAAATAACAAGCAATTCCAAGTAGTATTACACTAAGAAACAAGATTAAGTATACGGACTAAGATTTAGTGGATATTTGTACAGAAATCACTTATAAGAACTTTAAAGGCTTCCTTTGATGCAGAAGTGAGCGCTGAGCTCAATTCTGACTCAATCAACACCCAATCAACTAATCTACACAGCTAAAACCCACATCAGTCATCATCATAACTGGATCATACTGCAAGATTTGGCTATGGCTATGCTATGAAATGAGTCTGGAACTATCTGAACACTTGAGTAATCTTCAAAATCAAACAACAAACTCTATCGTTCAATCAAGAACAAAAGAATCAAACATATAACAGCAGGATAGTATGAATGTGTAACTGAATTGAGAATGAGAAGTGAATAGAGGTAAAACTGATTTTCATTAATGGAGTAAGTTGTTACAAGTGGTTCTAACAAACTAACTAACTCTCTCAAAGTGTTTGTCAGGCACTTTGAGAGGTTATAACTACTAACTGAGAACAAGATTAAGAGAAAAGAGTGAAAGTGTGTGTTTTTACACACTTAGCTATATGATACAAATGAATGCTACAATAGGTATTTATAGAGTGAAAGTAGAGTGTTGGTGAGGTCCAATGACGTGGTGCATCCAATCAGGAGTTGCCAGGTGGATTCATCTTCTTAATTGAGAAATCGTGTTCTTGATCAAATTAGGCCTTTTTTATTGAGTAAGTCTCAGCTTGATTGAGTTGCTAGGTTAGGTTCGTCTCATCATGTATATCATTTTTCATGTTGAGTGTTTTCTCTAAAAGTGTCTAAATCTTGCTCCACGTTTTGGGGATGAGGAGTGACACGTGTCATGCTCTTATTTGTCCAATAAACTTCACTCGGATCCTTATCCAATATAACAATGAGGAATATGACTTGGAAGTTTGTGATTTGAGGAGAAGTGGATAGTGGGTCTACTGTTTAGATTCGGCTGCTATTTAATATACAACCTTCCTCTCTCCTCATAAATGAATGCATTCAACGATCCATGTCTCTATTTTGCTGGCTTGTGATTGGCTGAAAAGGTTGTCACACGGATCAAGCCTGTTTTTCTTTCATTTTTGGCAATACTGGTCCCTCTTGTTAGCAGCTTTATAACTTGAACATCAAACTTCAATAACTTGTCATCATTGGCCCTTTGACTTCATACTTGACCATATTTAAACCATTGACTTGTTGACTTTGACCAAATTTGACTTTGTTCTTTACTTTTCCAAATTGACACTTTAAGTCCCTCATCTTTGTAAGTTTTCAAGAAAGGTCCTTTGACTTCTTTTGACTTATCATCTTTTGTCCTTCTTTTGTCTTTTCTTCATCATAAATGACTTGAATTCTATGTTTGCATCAAATTTGTATCTTTTTACCTACACAAGCACAAACAACAAACAATACCCATAATATTGCTTTTACACATTAAAATCTGGTATTTTACTTTGTGTTTTAGGATTAAATATGATATAATTGATATGAGATTTCACTCATATTAAATCCCCTGCACTTGATCATTACTATGACCTCATGCAATGCCACATTTCAAAGCACCAAATTACACTTTTCTCATAATTAATTCACCTTGTCCATGATGAAATTCTTTTACACTACACTATACTATATGATGCATGATTTTGATTTTTACAATGCAATGCAAGGAAGATAATTCTATTTATATATTGTTGTATTTTTCATGAAATGGTTTTGATGGGAATAACTCATAAAGAAATCAAGGACTTTAATTAGGGCTTTGGTACCATGAACACTTATCATCCTCAAGTTTCACTTTCCCCATACCAAGCTTAAAAACGAGATCATTGTTATCCATAAGTGAAAGTGCATCGACTTATTCATACAAATTAATTGTGTTACTATTATACCCCCACTTATTATGCCTCTAAGACCGGTTATTATTTGAGCAAATTGCTTTTGGGCAAATTTTTAATTATTTAAAGCGTGAAATATAAGAAATGTAATTCTGAAAATAAGGAAGCACGGTTTTAATCCTAAGTAATCATCTTATCCATTACTCGAAAAACCGCCCACAATTGATATAAGTCCGACCCAAAATAATAAGTCATTCGCCTTATGTGTAAGATCCTTGTGTTATGCATTAATAAGTATCTACACACTCGCTAAGTAAAGAAAAATAAAACTCACACAATAATTTATATCCGCCGCCTTTTTGAGACCTTGGATCTTCAGTCCCGCAACCCGTCAAGGTAATATTGGATTGGATCAACTATTAAAACCCCGAAACCCTTGTGAGAGTAATATTGGAATTCAATAGCTAGTATAATTAACACTTCACTACCCCTCTTGGGAGTCTTTTTTTCTAGCCAATCATTTTTTTTATAAGCCGCTCTTATTTTTCTTTATTCCTCATCAAGAAAATTGAAAAGAATAAAAGGAAAAACACCCACTAAGTATTAAGCATGACATAAATCTGGTACACATAAAACGTTCTAACTTAGAATCTTAAGACGTACTTATATCAACCACAAATGATTAGTCAAAATACATAAGAGACTATGAACCAATTAAAACCGTTCGTGATTATTTATTAACATATATACATGCGTTGACAAGAAAGTAAAGGTTACGAAGGGGGATGTAAAAGCTACAATTAATTAATATGAGATTTATCTAGCCCTTTACATTTACTTCAAACTCTATCATCTCTCCTTCTCCACAGTTTAAAATCTCAATTAATGAAACTCGTGGATGCTTAGCCTAATACACCAATAAAGGTCTACAAGGTTAAGGATACTAGCTAGCGTAAGCTTGAATAAGCAAACTCGGGTTGAGTCAAAGGATTCATGGCGGGCCTAATATGTTAAAGACTCCTAAATTTGTTAAACCATATCCTTTATTATACTTCTTCTTTTTATATTTTTTTGATGAAAAATAAAAGAAAAATATATACAATGCAAATGTGTTATGCAAATGAAAAATGATTAATGCAAAAATTATGAATGCATATTTTTGGTGTCCAAAGTAGATCAAAAATTTAAAAAATGTTTGAAAAATTAATTTCCAAGTTATCATGAAGGCAATGACAATGTTCTAGGTAAGGTCACTTCAATAGAATACGCCCTACACTTAAGATAAACCTTGTCCTTAATGTTTAAGAGTATTTACTCCCGTACACTTATGACATTGATAACTTTGCTTAACCCAAGCTAAGGAGAGGTCTACTAAAATGAATTCATTTTAGACATTATTAAGAGTCAATTTTGAATCACAAAAGTAATGAAGTGAACCCGATACAAGGGCCTCCTCCATAAGCTCCAATGCATGAAATGAGACAAAGCAACCCTACAAACATCAAGAATATAAAAGATAGTCACCCCCTACACTTCATCTCAACTCTATACCCTTTATTCCTATCCTACTACACTCTAGGCTAAATGATCTAATCCTAGTTATTCAAGCTTGATTTATGGAGTCTCTAGCTCGACTCTTCCCACAATGAATTAATTCATGGGGAAAATGGGGATCTCTTGGACCATTTAAACATAAATGTCCTCCCCAAAGTAATGATTAACACGATGACCATTCACTTTGAAATTTGGGCCATTTGGTTGTGAAACTCAATATTCCCATGTGGAAATACTTGAGCAATAGTGAATGGACCGGACTATCGTGATTTAAGCTTGCCCGCAAAAAGCTTCAACCGTGAGTTAAAGAGTAAAAACGACTCTCCAACTTTGAACTTACGATTCTTGATCTTAGCATCACATAATTTCTTAGTCTTTTCATTATTAAGCAATAAGTTTTCATAGGCATCGATTCTAAGCTCATTCATCTCATTAAGTTGGTCTTTCCTATGTGAACCAGCTTGGTTTAGATCAAAGTTAGCCCATTTAAGAGCCCATGAAGCCTTATGTTCTAACTCGAATGGGAGGTGGCATGCTTTTCCATAGACAAGTCTATAAGGTGTACAACCAATTGGTGTCTTAAAAGCGGTTCTAAAAAGCCCACAAAGCATCATCAAGCTTATCTGACCAAGAAGCTTGATGCTCTCCCACCGTACATTCTAAAATCCTCTTTAAACCATGATTAGTGACCTCGGTTTGCCCATTGGTTTGTGGGTGATATGCGGTATAAAGTCTATGGTTAACACCATACTTCTTCATCACTCTTGTAAATTGATCATTACAAAAATGAGTCTTACGATCACTTATGATGGTACGAGGTACACCAAATCTAGTAAATAATTGCTTCAAGAACTTTACTACAACTCTAGTGTCATTGGTAGGTAAGGCCTTAGCCTCAACACACTTAGAAACATAATCCATTGCTACAAGTATGTACTTATTGCCCTTTGATGATGGAAAAGGTCCCATAAAATCTATGCCCCATATATCAAATACCTGACATTCTTGGATAAAATTTTGTGGCATCTCATCTCTTTGATTTATTTTTCCTTGTCTTTGACAAAAATCATAATATTTCACCATTTCTTGGGCATCTTTGTAAATGGAAGGCCAATAATAACCCAAATCAAATACATTTTTTAGTCGTGTAGTTAGGCCCAAAATGGCCCCCCGTGAGTCCCTTATGTCATGATTCTAAGATCTTAAATGCTTCAGGCCCATCTATACAACGTCTTATGATTTGGTCCGCATATTGCCTAAAGAGGTAAGGGTCATCCCAAAAGTAATATTTAGCTTTCTTGAGAAACTTTTTCTTTTGTTAGGAAGTAAGACCCTCAATAAGCACATTTCCCACAAGATAGTTTGCAATATCCGCAAACCAACGGGTGGCATCCTCTTGTGAAGAGATAGACATGAGTTCCTCAAGTGGAAAGGATTCATTAATTTCCTTATGAGGTGATTCTCCTTGAAAAGGATGCTCAAATCTACTCAAGTGATCCGCCACTAAATTCTTGGCTCCTTTCTTATCACGAATTTCTATGGAAAACTCTTAGAGCAACAAAACCCATCTCAATAGTCTAGGCTTAGTATCTAGCTTTGTCATAAGGTATCTGAGAGCGGAATGGTCTGTATACACTATGGTCTTCGAAAGCATAAGATAGGGTCTAAATTCTCATAAGCATATACAATGGATAGTGCTGGGTCTACTAGATGTAGATCTTGCAGCCTGTCAGGACCGGTGAATGACTTCTGTAATCACAAGTCAAATCACAAAGAGACTCTATACACAGTATGAATGTAGAATATAAATATAATCAAGAGAAACAGAATAACTATAAAGACTTGATCCTTTCTAAAGATTTCTAATATTGATAATGACTAGAACTACGTTTTGTGAAGGTGTGTATAACCCTTCTGCCTAAGGTTCCTTTTATACTACAAGGAAACCCTAATACATCATTAAAGAAAACGTGTAAAACTGATATGCATATCCTTTCCTAACATATCTCATGCATATCCCAACAGAATATTAAGTAAATAATAAAGTTTGACTTTGACTAGGACTAGGAGCGGGACTTGCTCCTACTACGACTAGGACCAGGAGGAACTACATACCTCCTAGTCTACCTATTACATATAACTATTCCAATGGTCCTAACAATCCTCCCCTAAACTTGAATTTGACCTGTTGAGTTCAAGTTTCCTGGAAAACGTGCAAAGAAAGCCCGAGGATTGTATCAGCAAAACAAATAGCAGCATCAACAAGATAAGAATCAGAAGAACAACCGCTACATGAAACACTAGAAGCTTCTCCAAAGCTTGTAACAAATCAGCATCGTGTTGAATCGTTTCAGCAACATGAGCAGATTTGATGAGCCTTTACCAAGTAGTTGCTCGCTCTTGGGCTAGCTAGTCATTCTGGTCGAATAAGCATCACCCTGGGAGACTAGAACCCAGCCCAACTCTTAGAACGTGAATCAATGGTGAGTGGGAGTACCCTGATGATTTTAGGCAAACCATCACAGCCGTCAACGGATTTGATGCGTCTTTACCAGAAGCCGTACCCCTCTGGACTCGCCAACTCTTAGCAATGAAGCATCGGTGAGTTGAACACCCTATAGCTTTAAGCAAGCTATTACAGCTATCAACGGATTTGATAAGATCTTTACCAAGAGCCGTACCCCCTTGGATTAGCCACTTTTCAGTCCAAGACTATGGCAAGTGAAAACCATCCAGTTTTGGGTAACCTGGCAACCATCAACGGATTTGAGAATCGCACCAGAATCCGTACCCTCAAGGTGAATCAACTTTTTCTTGTCGATTAGACATGGAAAGTTGAGAACCATTTGTTGTGTGGACCACGTCCAACACCAAGTGAAACCAAGTACCAGAACAAACGCAAACCAGGAACCACATTGTGAAACAGCCAAGGGATATTATGTACAAGTATAAAAGCTAAACTGTGTTTAAAGTATAAGCAGATATTATATAAAAAGTATATTTTTCTCTTTTTTCTTTTTTTTTTTTATTTTTTTTTATTTTTAACTATAAAGAATGAAAGTCACCAATCACTGTACATATTGGTGAAAAGAATAAAAATAAGAACAAAAATTCAAAGTATAAACACTTACAACCCAATCACCTTACATACCAGAAGCTGCCTTCTTATCTGCTAGCAACCGTGCCTGAATACCCTCTACCAAAGCCGTGGCCATACTCGACTCATTCCCAGAAGGAGCAGTAGAAATTTGCAAGTGACTTGCCAACATTGCTTCCATGGAAGAAATAGTCAAAGGATACTCAACATCCGTCAGCATAAACACCATATGACCAGATTCTAATTCCAACATATGAACTCCACATCCAGCATATAGCTTCCATCGCAGAATCTCCCATTGGAATTGATCCTTCCATATGCCCAAAACAGGAGCATTTGGAGGAGGATCCAACATCAGCTTGAGATCGACCCAGAGACGGATACCAGGCCAGGAAGACACCGCCATGGGGTCAAACGGCATACTAGAATTAACAAGCCCAAACAACGCCATAAGATCCATACGGTCAGCCCACGATAACACACCCTGCAAACCCGTTGCCAATCGCACAGACCCATCACTCAAAGTAATCCGATGGGAGACGCCACCAGGAAGTGTTGTAGAACGCTCAAATGTATAACCCGTAATGCTTCCATTGCCCAAAGGTAAGTCAGAATCGCTGTCAGAAGCTGCATCAATTAAGTTCTCAGGATCACGCTTCTCCAAAGGAACTGATTTACCACGGCGAACACGACGAGCAAGTTTCTGGCGAATGGAACGTCGAGGTGTGGGAGCCGAAGGTGTTGATTCAACCTTTACCTTAACTCCAGCAACAGCAGGGGAAGCAGTAGAAGTAGACTCATGAACATGTCCACCCAAAGGACCACTAGGAGCTAACCAAGCATAACTAGAAGCTAATATGTACACAAAGCCTCCCCTTAGGCTTTGCCTCCCCTCAATCCTAGACCTCAAGGATTGACCATCCCAATATGAACCACCAAGTGGTTAAACCGAGGACCATCAAAAGCTTTAGTCAGCAAATCAGCAACATTGTCATCCGTATGAACTTTAAGAACCTGTATCAGCTTCTTCTCATTGGCATCGCGTATAAAATGATGCCGAATCTCAATATGCTTCGTCCGTTGATGAAATACAGGATTCTTCACAATGCAGATAGTGCTTTGATTGTCAATAAAAATTTTGGTATTCATAAAATTGAAACCATAGTCCAACATCTGATTTTGGATCCATAAAACTTGACCACAACAACTAGCAGCCGCAACGTATTCAACTTCTGTTGAAGAAGTAGCTACGATTGTCTGTTTCTTACATTGCCATGAAATAAGCCGACGACCCAAAAATAGACAACCACCAGTAGTAGACTTCCTATCATTATTAGCACCAGCATAATCACTATCACTGTAGGCTTCAAGAACAAAGGGAGATTCTCTAGGATACCATAGACCCAATTTAGGTTGAGCCTTGATATACTTGAAAATCTTCTTCACTGCATTTAAGTTCGAAACCGTTGGAGTCACCTGGTGTCTAGAACAAGCACTTACTGCAAACATAATGTCCGGACGTGATGCAGTCAAATACATGAGAGAGCCAATCATAGACCTGTACATGTGAACATTTACCGGGGGATCTGGCTCATTCTTAAGTTTGATTTTAGCAACTTCATAAGGAGTTGCTGCTGGTCTAAGAGGATCCATGTCAAACTTCTGAAGAATCTCATGAACATATTTATCTTGACTGATGAAAATCCCATCCGATTGTTGCTTGACCTGAAGACCAAGGAAAAATGACAGTTCTCCCATGGCACTCATCTGAAATTCGCCTTTCATCAAGTGTTCAAACTCATCACACCACTCCTTCCTTGTAGAACCAAAGATAATGTCGTCCACATAAACCTGAACAAGGATAATATCCTTGGAATTCCGCCGAAGAAATAGTGTTTTGTCAATAGTACCTCTTCTATAGCCATTCTTTAACAAGAAAGTGGAGAGACGCTCATACCAAGCTCTAGGAGCCTGATGTAACCCATAAAGAGCCTTGACCACCTTGTAGACTTGCTTGGGATGAAGTGGATCTACAAACCCCTTAGGTTGAGTAACATACACTTCCTCGTCAATTTTTCCATAGAGAAATGCACTCTTGACATCCATCTGGAACACCGTAAAGCCAACATACGAAGCAAAGGCCAAAAACAGACGAATGGCCTCGATTCTGGCAACAGGCGCAAAGACTTCAGTATAGTCAATGCCCTCAATTTGAGTGTGTCCTTGTGCGACAAGCCTAGCTTTATTCCTAACAACAATTCCCCGTGCATCCTTCTTGTTTTTGAGAATCCATTTGGTATTGATAGCTGTCTTCCCATCTGGTAAGTCAACCAGAACCCAAACATTTTGAAACAAGAATTGCTGCATTTCCTCCTGCATAGCCTCCACCCAACTTTGATCCTCAAGTGCATGAGAAACAGACCTAGGTTCCACCTGTGAAAGAAAACAAGCAAACAAACAGTGTTGAAAGTCCGTGTGATTATTACGCTTTTGATCCTCAATATAGCCCACAAGAGCATGATGATCAGACGAGGCCTTCTGCTGCATTCTGCGTGTCTTGACGGTAGAACCAGGATCTCAAATAATTTTAGTGGTAGGATGATCGTTATGTGATTGCAAGACTGGATTGGAAGAAACCTCCACTTCTGGTGCCAAGTTATTGAGATCACCAACAAAATCAGCATCATATGAAGCAGTTTGGAAAATCCCGTCTACCGGTTGTTTATGTATATCATCCAGCTTGGTAGAAGACTTCTTTTCATGGTTCCCCAAATCCAAAGGACTGGAGAAACGTGTATTGGAAGCAGACTCACTAGCCGGAGTACCAGTAGGTGAGAAGCTAGCACTAGGAGCAGAAGCTGGAGTACCAGGAGCAACTTTGTCAGTAGGCTCAACCAAGGGAAACTCAAAACTACCTTTAGCAGCTGCGTTAGTAGCTTCTTGTTGCTGCTTGAGAAGAGTGTCAAGAGCTGCTTGGGAATCCTGTACATCCAATGGAGTTGCATCACTAGGAGGAGTAGGAGAAACCGTGGTGGAATAGGATGGAACCACAAAAATGTCATCCTCATCATCTGAATCAGAAAGACTAGAAGGAACACCAGTACTAGAAGTTGCAAACACTTGTGGTCCTGCATCATGATTAGTTTTGAAACGAAAATATCCTAACGAATCACTAAGATAATCAAGATTAAAATACCATTCTGGACCTTTGCCTTGGATGTTTGACTTCTCCTCAAAATACCTGAGATTAATAGTTTCAATTATCCGTTTGGCTTGAAGATTGTAGACACGATACGCCCGAGAATGAGCTGAATATCCCACAATGTATCCTTCATCAGCCTTGCCATCAAACTTCCCCAAATAGTCACTAGTATTCAGAATGGTGACTGGACACCCAAAAGGCTTCAAATGAGCAATATTTGGAACTTTGCCCGTGAGCAGCTCATAAGGAGTCTTCTTGTGAGGATTGGTAATAGAAACCCTATTCAAAACATAACTTGCAGTATTAACAGCTTCTGTCCAGAACATGGTTGGAAGCTTGGAATCGGCAAGCATGGTTCTTGCTGCTTCTATTAGTGTCCGATTCTTTCGTTCTGCCACACCATTCTGTTGAGGAGTCCTAGCAGCACTATAATCTCGTTTGATGCCCTTAGCATTGCAAAGTGTGATGAGGTCTCTATTTTTAAAATCGGTTCCATTGTCGCAACGAATACCTTTAACTTTCTTGGACAACTGATTCTCTATCAAGGTAAGAAAATCTCGAAGAATTGAGTAGGTCTCACTCTTGGCAGCCATGAAGAACACCCACGTAAACCTGCTATAACCATCAGTCACCACCAAACAGAATTGCTTGTGGTCAATGCTTCTAATGGATGTAGGACCAAATAAGTCCATGTGTAGAAGCTGCAATGGTTCAGTAATAAGACTTAAAGCAGTAATGGCCTTGAAGGATGCTTTGTGTTGTTTGCCTTTGCTGCAGGCAATACAATTGATATCATTTCTAAACGTCTTGGGAGGTAAACCAGAGACCAGATTCAGATTGGCAAGTTTGTGAATGGTCTTGAAATTCACATGTCCCATCCTTCGATGCCATTTAGTGGCTTCATCTTCTGAGGCTTTTGCAACCAGACATGCTAGTTGACCAGTAGGGTTGACTTCATTCAACTTGATACTATATAGATTGTGTCTTCTAGGGATTCTGAGTAAAACTTGTGAGTCATCCGGAAGCTGAAAATCTTTGGAAAGCACAAGTGCATCAGTATCGGTGAAGAGTACAAACTGCTTCTTGTCACAAATCTGAGAGACCGATATCAAGTTGAAGTGTTGAAGTGCTTCCACATAGTAGACCTGCTCAAAATTTAGATTAGGAGTCTTTATCGTTCCGTTGCCAGTGATTTTGCCTTCACCTCCACCAAAATAGACATTGCCTCCATGAAATGGTACAAAGTTAGAGAGAAGACTTTTATTGCCAGTCATGCTCCTGGAGCAACCACTATCAACAATGCCTAGACTAGGATCCTAGTATGGAGTAACCTACAACAACAAGATAATAAAAAAATGCAAAAATTAGTGTCTTAAGGGGACCCAAACCTTTTCAGATTTGAGCCTGCCTTGTGGATCATTAGAAGAATGCCAAGAAGATTGATGAGATCCACTATTGTTCCTTGGTTGCCTATGCATCATATGGGTATTATTATTTGACCAGGAACAACCTGCTGAGGGCTTAACAGCAGTTCCCAAATTTCCCAAACCAAAATACGTGTGGTCTAAATTATGCGGATAGATTGGATTAAATTTTGGAAAATAATTACTGGTTGGTTGGAATCCACTATCTCTCCAATAATCAGACGCGAAAGGAGAGGATACTCTAGAAGTATTAAACATTGGAGCACTGGGATTAAGTCTTCTAGAAGCATATGAAGCAGCTCCTGGTGAACCAGGAGCAGGAAAAGCATGATTAACAGATGCATGTGTGTCATAGTAATCACAATCTTTAATTAAATGAAAGGAACTGCCACAAACAAAACATGTTTTGAAAGACCTTTTATTAGAATGAGATTGTTTCATACTGCCTACTTTATTACACACATTTCTAGGAAAAACTTTCTTCCTAGGACTCAATAAACAAGGACCAGACACACTTGACTTGACAGCAACTTTTTCTTCACACTTCCTAGCACCAGTAGCAGCATGTTCATTCGACTTGGAACTCGTAGGTCTTGACTCTTCACTTGAACCATTAGATGCAGAGTCACCGGCTTTGTCACTGAAAGTACATGAGACAAAGTCATTAGTATTAGTAGAACTTGTTGGGGACTCAAGCATCTGTGATCCATCCGAGTCATTATGCCATGAGGTGGGCATAAAAGTTCCAGTAAGAGGAGGAGGGACAACATGCATTTCTGCTGCTGGTTTAAACCTATTGTAACTAGGTTTGCCCTCATCCTCTTTGTCGGCATCAAAGACACTTGAGAAAGATAAATCAAATACATCTTCTGAATCAATATATTTTTCAAATCCTAAGCCTCTTTTAGTTCTGCCAGACATGCTACTATCAATTAATTTTGAAAGATTTTTAGGTGCCTTTTGCCATTTGTCAAATCTTAACATTGTAGCATCTAATGTAGCTTGCATCTCCTCTTTTTCTTTGATACTAGCATCTCTTTCAGTTTCTGTATATTTAAGCATATTTGTAGTGTTTTCTAAATCAATGCTTAGTATCCTGATTTTATCCTCATACGCACGTTGTGTATCTTGTAACCACCTCTTTTGTTGTTCCAATGTGTTTAATGAAGCCTTATAGGCTTGTACCTCTAAAAAATACTTATCATTTTGATCATTTACTTCATTAAATTGGGACAACAATTCTATGTATTTATCATGACAACCAAGAGGACAATGTTGTACCTGAGGTGAGATGCCCATAAGAGCAAACTCGTCTGCTTCTTCTGCATCAGAGAGATTCCCAGCTATCATTGCTAACACGTCAGTCGAGGATTCAGCTGATTCCAGAGTAGAAGCCTGATGATCATTCCAGTTGACCATAGAGTCAACAGATACCAATGCCTTCCTGTCATCTTTAACCTCCTGAACCTTGAAAGCGGAGTACCTGTTCTTCTCCTGATCATTCTTGCTAGGGCACTCCCTTGCAAAGTGACCCTGTTGCTGGCAGTTATAGCACAGTACCTTGCTTCTATCGAATCTTGCTGGCTCCCGAGGGTTGTAATTAAACTTCCTTCCTGCTTTCTTCTCAAACTTGTGAACCCTAAGAGTAAGCATGGCCATCTGCCATTTAAGATCCATCTCATCCAGGTCAAGTTTATCGACCTGTTTGAAGTCATCAAAAGCAAGCTGTTGTTCAGCATTAACATCAGCCACAAAAGAATGAAGAACAGCTTCTACCATACTACCAGACTTGGCAGCAGGATCAGGATCAGAAGTATGCTGAACAGTATGCTGAGAGGAGACAGTATTGCTTGGGCTACTTGCATATGACATGGGACTAGATGCCATAGAACTCACAAAGGCTGAATTAGCAGGGGTGGGAAAAGAGTCACTAGGATATCCTCTCACATGGGGTTCGAATGTTCTGAGCCTATGAAACAGATCATCAAAGGTGAGATAGTCAAGCCCACCTTTGGCTTTGAGTGAGATCACCACCTGGTTCCATGAGTAGGGTAAGGCTTTAAGAAACCTTGCATTAATGTCACCATCATCAGGTTTTGACCGAAGTTGATTCAATTGGCTCAAGATCTTCTGGAACCTATCATACCCTTGATTTAGACCTTCAGTTTCTGAGATTTTGAATTCAGTAAATTCATCTCTCAGCATGGACCTTCGCATTTTCTTTGACTCCTCATTCCCGCCGAACCTTGCTTTTATGCCATTCCAGATCTCTCTGGCATCATCCAAATGGTAGAAATCACCCATGTGATCTTCAGGAAGAGATTGAAGCAAAATCGTTTTTGCTTTTACCTCCTTCTGAATAGCTATGATGTCCTCATGAGATTTAGGGTCAAGAAGAGTAATATTACCGTTCTTGTCTCGTCCAGTAAGCTTCCTGCTGTTCCCATTCAGAATGATCTTCCAAAGATCTTGATCAGTGTTGGTGATCCACCATTCCATCTTCATTGCCCAGTTATCATATTCACCCTTCTTCAGAAGAGGGAATTTTCCATTCGTGTTGGAGACCGTAGCCAGGATCTGCTGAGGTTGCACAATTTTTGGAGTGCTTTCTTCTCCTGTTTGAGTAGAAGTTGAGGCAGACATGATAAACAGATTGGGAGTAATAAGAGAACTTGATTCTTCTTTGTATAGAGACCCTTCCAGGCTCTGATACCACTTGTTGGGTCTACTAGATGTAGATCTTGCAGCCTGTCAGGACCGGTGAATGACTTCTGTAATCACAAGTCAAATCACAAAGAGACTCTATACACAATATGAATGTAGAATATAAATATAATCAAGAGAAACAGATTAACAATAAAGACTTGATCCTTTCTAAGGATTTCTAATATTGATAATGACTAGAACTACGTTTTGTGAAGGTGTATATAACCCTTCTGCCTAAGGTTCCTTTTATAATACAAGGAAACCCTAATGCATCATTAAAGAAAACGTGTAAAACTGATATGCATATCCTTTCCTAACATATCTCATGCATATCCTAATAGAATATTAAGTAAATAATAAAGTTTGACTTCGACTAGGACCAGGAGTAGGACTTGCTCCTACTACGACTAGGACCAGGAGGAACTACATACCTCCTAGTCTACCTATTACATATAACTATTCCAATGGTCCTAACAGATAGCAATTTTTTTGTCCGTAGTGGTGTAATGTAGTTGAGCACCCGTCATTGTCTTACTCGCATAGTGTATAGGTTGAAAATGCTTATTAACTCTTTTCCCCAAAACGGCCCCCACGACATAATCACTAGCATCACACATGAGTTCAAAAGGCAAATCCTATTTTGGTGATACTAAAACGGGAGCCTTAGTTAATTTTTCTTTAATAATCTCAAAAGACTCTAAACACTCTTGTGTGAATATGAAAGGAGCCTCTTTTTCTAAGAGGTGGGTCATGGGTCTAGCTATTTTAGAAAAGTCTTGAATAAAACGTCTATAGAAACCCGCATGTCTCAAAAAGCTCCTAACTTCTTTCACCGTGGTAGGTTGGGGAAGTTTGGCAATAACATCTATCTTAGCACGATCCACTTCTAAACCTTTGTTAGATATCTTATGCCCCAAAACTATCCCTTCTTTGTCCATGAAATGGCACTTCTCCCAATTTAGAACAAGACGTGTTTCTTCACACCTTTTTAGCATACGTTCTAAATGGGAGAGACAATAAGTGAATGAATCTCCAAATACCGAGAAATCATCCATGAACACTTCCATGGTGGGCTCTATTATGTCATGAAAGATTGCCATCGTACACCTTTGAAATGTCCCCGGGGCATTGCACAAACCAAAAGGCATTCTCTTATAAGCAAATGTGCGATAGGGACAAGTGAATGTGGTCTTTTCTTGATCTTTTGGATCGATGGGTATTTGGAAATAACTCAAAAATCCATCTAGAAAGCAATAGTACTCATTTCCTACTAAGCGTTCAAGCATTTGGTCCATGAAAGGTATTGGGAAATGGTCTTTCCTAGTAGCATCATTAAGCTTCCTATAGTCAATACAAACTCTCCAACCCGTGACAAGTCTAGTGGGAATCAACTCATTGTTCTCATTAGGCACAATGGTAATTCCACCCTTTTTAGGCACACAATGCACCGGGTTAACCCATGGTGAGTAGGAAATTAGGTAAATCATTCCCGCATCAAGGAGTTTGATAACTTCCTTATTGATGACTTCATGGATTTTTGAATTAACCCTTCTTTGGTTTTGGATGGTGGGTTTATAATCATCCTCCATAAGGATTTTGTGAGTACAAAAATTAGGATCAATCCCCTTATGTCGGATATTTTCCAAGCTATGGCTTTCTTATGCTTCTTAAGGACTTTTATATGCTTTTCCTTCTCATCATCTTTAAAGTATTTGGCTATGATAACGGGTAATTTGTCCTCTCCTTCTAAGAAAGCATACTCAAGGTGTGATGGAATACCCTTAAGTTCTAGGGAAGGTGGACTCTCAATAGAAGGTTGAACTAATGTGGGATCATCATCAGTAACCTCTTGTAGAGTAGGTGAAGGAATGGGATCCTCATTGAGTAACTTTTGGATAGTAAGAATGTCTTATTCCCAATTGATGGGAGAATCTTCATTTCCAAGAAAGTTAGACTCAAATTCCTCTAAGAGGAAATCACTCTCTCCAAATGGTGTTAAGGAGGGAGAAATTGAGGCAAAGGTTTCAACATGTGGCATGTTCTCATTATCACTTTTGCAAGCTTCATGAGAGTGTTCATTACAAACCTCATCAAGAACATCCACAATGTTAACGGTTTCACAACTTTGAGATTTCTTAGTGACTTTTCCCAACTTAAACACTACTTTCTCATCCTCTACCCTCATAATTAGTTCTCCTTCCGCCACATCAATAAGAGTACGACCCGTCCTCAGGAAAGGCCTTCCTACAATGAGAGGAACTCTAGGGTCCATGTCATAGTCAATAACTACAAAATCCGTGGGGAATGTGAATTTATCAACCCCTACAAACACATCTTCCGCAATCCCTACTGGATAAGCTATTGAACTGTTTTCTAACTCAAGTGTCATCCTAGTAGGTGTGAGCTCGGGAAGAGAGATTTGTTTCCAAACCGACAAAGGCATAAAATTTATGCTTGCACCAAGATCCTCAAGTGCCATTCAATTCTCAACCCCCGGTAAACTACAAGGAATAAAAAACCGGCCCGGATCACCAAGTTTAGTTGGTAAAGTCTTCAACAAAATTGCGGAACAATTTTCGTTCAATGAAGTGTTAGGCATATCAACCAACTTTTCTTTGTTTGAGAGAAGGTCTTTGAACATTTTGGCAAACTTGGGCATGTAAGCTAAAGCCTCCGTAAAGGATATGTTGATATTCAATTGCTTAAACATCCTCAAAAAGTTGGACACTTGAATGTCATCCTTGTTCTTAAGCTTCTCCTTTCTCAATCTAGAAGGATATGGAAGATTTGGTTTTGGTGAAGGTTGAGTGGTAGTTGTTGAAGGACTCTCTTTGTTGGTTTCCTCAATGATAGGTGAAGGAGGTGAAGGATTAGTTGGGGTAGTTGTGGAAGGTGTAGGCTTTGAAGGTGTAGAACTAGAAGGTGTAGCCTTTTCACAAGGAGGAA
Source organism: Glebionis coronaria (assembly GCA_025667525.1). Classification (NCBI taxonomy): domain Eukaryota; kingdom Viridiplantae; phylum Streptophyta; class Magnoliopsida; order Asterales; family Asteraceae; genus Glebionis; species Glebionis coronaria. The sequence goes on from CM046874.1 coordinate 181,967,533, forward strand.
CCGTAGTAGGAGTTACCAAAGGAGGTGTGGAGGAATTGAAGGATCAATGGTTGTTTTCCCACTCCTTGTAGTGATTGCATTGACATTTGCCCTTGGATTGGTTTGAGTGTTTAATGGTAAAGCGCCTTGTGGTCTTTGGGTTTGCAAGATTTGTGTTTGTAAGAGAGCAAATTTCTTGTTGTTTTTTTCTTGAATTTGGTTCATCTTTTGAAGCACAAGCTCAATTTGAGGGTCAAGAGTATTTCTTTGATTAAATCCTTGGTTGTGGAATGGTGGAGGTGGTTGGTGAAACCCTTGGTTATTTCCATGAAAGTTATTCCCTTGGTTTGGAAAGTTGTTAGGCCCTCTATTGTTGTTGTTCCCTTGGTAATTTCCCCTTGGCCCTTGGTTTCTATTAAGAAATTATGGAGGGTTTGTTTGGTTTTGGGTGGTTTTATGGGAAGGGAAACCGGGTGGAGCAAGGTAATTGTTGGACTTGTAAGACAGGTGATTAGGGTTGATGTTGGATTTAAAGTGCTCTCTTTGTTCATCATGATAAGCATAGAATTCTCCTTGAAAGTTTTGAACTTTATCACATTACAAGAAGGAATGAGGGCCTCCACATATCTCACAAGATAGGGTGATGGCATTGACATTATTGGTAGAAGAATTGTTCAAGGAAACCTTCATAAAGTCTTGAACCATTGCTTGATGCATCTTTTGAGTTTGGTTAAGTTCTTGAAGTTATGAAAGGATATGACTCTCAAATGGTCTAGAAGCACCCTCTTGAACAACATGTACCACCTCATCTCTCTCCCTATTAGTTTGAACCATGGGTTTTGTTTCAATGATATCCCATGCATCTTGTGTGGATTTTGAAAGAATGTTACCACCCGCGGCTGAGTTAAAGGAGTCTTGATGATGAGGTCTCAAACCATTTTAGAAGGTGTTAATTTGGTAAACTAGGTTAAAACCATGGTTTGGGCACTTTCTCAACAACTCTTTGAACTCTTCCCAAGCCTCACTAAAGTTTTGGTCTTACTTTTGTTGAAAACCTATGATTTGGTTTCTCAAGGCGGTGGTTCGTGAAGGAGGAAAGAACTTATTCACAATTTTTTTCTTCAAATCCTCCCAAGTGAAAATGCTCCTAGAAGGTTGCTTGTCTAACCAATTCCTAGCATTTCCCTCCAAAGAGAAAGGGAATAAGATTAACTTAACCGCCTCGGGTGGTACCCCATTATACTTAATGGTATTACAAAGTGACATGAATCTCTGGGCATGGTCATGAGGGTCATCCATAGGTCTCTCTAGGAAGGGGATAGAAGAAACCATAGTAATCATACATGTCTTAAGCTCAAAATTGTTAGCAACGATCTCAGGAATGACTATGGCATCCACATTCCCATCCACATTGGATTGGAGAATCTCAATCAATGGTCTATTGTCCATGGCTTCTTGTGAATTTTCAAAAGCGCGATGCTCGTGACCGGCTTGATGGACGGGGTTGTTATTGTTCTTTTTCTTCCTTTTGGGAGGAAGGGGTTGTACACCAATAGGTATATGTGTACGCGCTCGAGTGCGCATACAACTCTACTCGAAGAATGAGAGAGGAGCTCTCAATCGACTTTTGAGAAAGAAAAGATTATCTCTCTTGAGGTGCAATAATTAATATTCACAAGAAAATATATAGATATGTAGTACTAATTCGGTGGCACACCACTCACTACTATCACCTTTGAAAGACTCACAAGGAAGCAGAGAAACGAGGCGGCGCGTAGCACTTAAGAGCCTACTTCTTTAGAATGTGAAATACACTCGCCTTATACCCCCCACACAGTGGCATCTTTCTCAAGTTCAAGTAGATTGTAGTATTTATCTATTGTGCCTTAATTAACTATGATCGATACATGTACTTAGGACCGAAACGCCCCCAAATACGATGTATTGCCTCAGCAATACTTATGGAAGTAGGTAAATTGGTTGTTCGTATCTACGTATATGTATCTACATATAATAATATATCAAAAATATTTTGTATTTATTTGTTTTTATGAAAGTATAGTATGTACGTAAAAACGAGTGAAACCAATATATACAATATAATTTTGGTGTAATCTTGTAAGAAAAAGATTACTTTTTGATTATTTTTTATATTTTTTTTGGTTCAATTCTTAGAAAAGAATTGATTTTTGTGGTTTTTTATTTTTTGTATTTTTATCTTTATGATTTTTATTTTTTTTTATTTATGATACGTAAAAGGAACGTCCACAAGTGAACGGATCCTAAAATGAATTGTAACCATCAATCAATCGTCAATCTCCACGTAATGAACCGACAGCGGCGCCATTTAATATTTGTCTTTTTAAGTTCGTTTTTCTCGACTCAATACGAATTGATCATCCAATAGAAATCAGGTTAACTAATTGTTTTTGGTGTTAGATTTATAAAGTTTTTGTAATCTAGGTCTATTTGTCACAAAGCACGTAAAAATGTAAAAATATGATCTCTACGTATCCGTACTAAGCTAAAAACAAAGTGCACATACCACACATAATGCTAAAAGTACAAGTAATCAATGTACAAAATATAAAATTGCTCAAAATGTAAAGTTTATAAAAGTATAAGGACTTAAATTCAGAAACTTAAAGCACTTGAAATGAAATTATAACAAAATAATAACCAAAATGAAACAAACTTCCAAACTACCCAACTGAAATTGTAACTACTAAGAAATCTGAGGACTAACTTGCAAAACCTAGAAAGTATTAACTATTAAAAACAGATTAAAACAACTCCTAAAATCCAGGGACTTATATGGAATTAAAACAAGTGTTTAAACAAAACGGGCTTATGAACTTCAATAAGCTCAAACAAGAGTTCTAGTCCACCAAATAAGCTGTAGTTTGTTTCAAAAAACTTCTAATACAATTATACCTAGTCAGTTTCAAAGAATCCAACTAAAATGACCTATAAGCCAAATAAGCAATTTTTGAATAAGAAATTAATAAGAGAACAGTTTATTAGGATAAGCACTTAAGCTGAATTGCTCAAAATATGATCAATAGGCCAAATAAGGAAGACCTATCCAAGAAAATCTCAAAAAGCTCCAAAGAATAAGCTAGAAAATCAAATAAGCTATTTTGGCTTATGTTGACCAAACGTTGACCAAAGTTGACCTTGGTCCAAACTTATTTTTTTAGATTATGCAACTGTTTTGTGAAAGAAAATCACCACTTTTATGAATAGAATGAGCAGATAATGAAAATTAGTTAAGGCCTTTTCACAGAAACTTGCATTTACTCAAGTGCTTATGCTAAGGCTTATTTCTAGCTTATTAGTGAGAACTGTATGGTCTACCCTATATGTCTAGAAAGCTAGGATGATAAGCTTTACTCAAAAACAGAAATCACTTCCTAACTCTAAGTATTAAAGAGTTGGCATGAGATTGAAATAGGCATGTTTTAGCTATAAATCTGACCCAAAGTTTTTAAAGTGCTAATTGCCTGTTTGACTAGCAGTTTGACTCTAAAATCTTGCAGACTTACTTGTTACCAACTAGTGAGTGTATACAAACTCCTAATAGCAACTTTCTAACACTAGTTCAAGTATTATGATCAATGCCAAACACTAGTTATCTGATAAGCACAAAAATAAGCTATGAGACCTAATCAAACTCAACAGTTAAAACTATCTATCAATCAGATCATATGCAAGAACTGAAAATAAGCAAATAACAAGCAATTCCAAGTAGTATTACATTAAGAAACAAGATTAAGTATGCGGACTAAGATTTAGTGGAATTTTGTACAAAAATTACTTATAAGAACTTTGAAGGCTTCCTTTGTAGCAGAATACAACCTACATCAATCATCATCATCATCATAACTGGATCATACTGCAAGATTTGGCTATGGCTATGCTATGAAATGAGTATGGAACTATCTGAACACTTGAGTAATCTTCAAAATCAATCAACAAACTCCATTGTTCAATCAAGAACAACAAAATCAAACATATAACAGCAGGATAATATGAATGTGTAAGTGAATTGAGAATGAGAAGTGAATTGACGTAAAATTGATTTTATTAATGGAGTAAGTTGTTACAAGTGGTTCTAACAAACTAACTAACTCTCTCAAAGTGATTGTCAGGCACTTTGAGAGGTTATAACTACTAACTGAGAACACGATTGAGAGAAAAGAGTGAAAGTATGTGTTTTTACACACTTAGCTATATGATACAAATGAATGCTACAATTGGTATTTATAGAGTGAAAGTAGAGTGTTGGTGAGGTCCAATGACGTGTTGCATCCAATCAGGAGTTGCCAGGTGGATTCATCTTCTTAATTGAGAAATCGTGTTCTTGATCAAATTAGGCTTTTTTGATTGGGTGGGTCTCGGCTTGATTGAGTTGCTAGGTTAGGTTCGTCTCATCATGTAGATCATTTTTCATGTTGAGTGTTTTCTTTGAAAGTGTCTAAATCTTGCTCCATGTTTTGGGGATGAAGAGTGACACGTGTCATGCTCTTATTTGTCCAATAAACTTCACTCGGATCATTATCCAATATAACAGTGAGGAATATGACTTGGACGTTTGTGATTGGAGGAGAAGTGGATAGTGGGTCTACTGTTTAGATTCGGCTACTATTTAATATACAGCCTTCCTCTCTCCTCATAAATGAATGCAGTAAACGATCCATGTCTCTATTTTGTTGGCTTGTGATTGGCTGAAAAGGTTGTCACACGGATCAAGCCTGTTTTATCTTTCATTTTTGGCAATACGGGTCCCTCTTGTTAGCAGCTTTATAACTTGAACTTTAAACTTCAATAACTTGTCATCATTGGCCCTTTGACTTCATACTTGACCATATTTGAACCCTTGACTTGTTGAATTTGACTAGATTTGACTTTGTTCTTGACTTTTCCAAATTGACACTTTAAGTCCCTCATCTTTGTAAGTTGTCAAGAAAGGTCCTTTGACTTCTTTTGACTTGTCATCTTTTGTCCTTATTTTGTCTTTTCTTCATCATAAATGACTTGAATTCCATGTTTGCATCAAATTTGTATCTTTTTACCTACACAAGCACAAACAACAAAGAATACCCATAATACTGCTTTTACACATTAAAATCTGGTATTTTACTTTGTGTTTTAGGGTTAAATATGATATAATTGATATGAGATTTCACTCATATCAATTTGCAAGATTGACAAAAGGTTTAAGATTAGTTATCTCATATTGACAAAGATTTTAATCAGTTTTAAAATTATGAAATTTGTTTAACAAATTTTTTCTTTATTCTTCCACAAAGTGGAGGTCAACCAAGGTGTAGTCACAGACATGGTCTCTACGAGGACCTTTAGGCATAGTAAGCAATCTCTGTACCTTTTTCATGGTGATATCAACCCATTGTCCAGATCTTGCTTCACTTTTACCAACAGTTGGTTCCTCATCAGCGATAGCCATGAAAGCTCTAACAGTGGTGGTGGATTCATCCTCAGAGGTAAGAGGTTCATCGTCCCAATCAAAAGATGCAGCGATAAGACCCTTTTCTGTCTTTTTGCTATCTTTTTTCTTGGCTGCTTCATCAGCTTTTTTATTGAGCTTCACCAACTCAGCTTTCAGCGCTTTGTATTTGACCTTGTAGTCTTTCTTTCCTTAAATTTGGAGTGAGAAGTTTGCTTGAAGGGAGATGGAGAAAACTTCTTCTTGTTATGATCACTGCTGGACGAGGGAAAGCTTAAAGAGAAGGTTCCGTTTGACCAGCAGTCTTTCTAGAAATGACCAGCTTTTCCATAAGCGTAGCATAACACTTTGGATTTGTCAACTTTAGCAGCTCAACTCTACCAGATCTCTTGTAATATCTCTTTTGACTAGCGAGAAGAGCTTTGTCATGGAATTCAACATGCAGCTCATCAAGAAATTTTGACTGCTTCGAATATCTTCTTCTATATCAGAGTCGATGTCTTGAAAAGAATGGTTAGCAACAAGAGATTTTGAACCAGAGATATGGGTGGAAACCTATCAGTCTCAGACTTGTAAATGGAATCAATTAGCCCTTCTTCATAGTTATATCTACCAACCAGTTGGGCCAGAGTATCATTTTTAATGGCATTATTAGCTCTTAAGGTTTGGTTTAGACTTGGCCATTTCCTAGGAAGGCCATTAACAAAAGTAGCAATGATTTCAGCTTTTGGCAAGACAACACCATTGTTCCTAGATCATTAAGAAAAATATTAAGTCTGGGTGCTTGGATTTTGGTCTCTTTTGTTTCTTCTAGACCTTTATACCCTAGAACTAATTGAGTCCACATCTCTTTAGCATAATTGCATTTGATAAAGGACTTCATTATATTCTTGGGTAGGTAAGAGACTATGATACTTTTAAGTCTCTTGTCCTGGTTCACTAGATGTCTATCCGCTAGAGACCACTGCTTAATAGGTTTTTTAATGGGTCTCTCAGGGGTGGACGAAACAGCCAAAGGAACATAGGGTCCCTTTTTTAATATCTCAATAATGAAAGGTTCTAGACTGTTAAGATATATTAGAAATTCACTTTTTCAACTAGAAAAGTCTTCTTCATCAAATGCTGGGACATTGGACACATGAGACCCCCCTCGAACATCAAGAAGTTGAGGAAGGTCGTCATCATTATTACCAGTGCTTACAACTGGTGTAGGCATGGTAGTATTTGATGTAGAGGTGGTGTTGTTCCCAGTATTCGTTTGGTTCGTTTGACCAAATGGTGGTGGGGGGTATAAGAGGCATAGTATTAGTCATATTAGGATATTGATTTTAAAAACAAAAAATATTTTAAAAAGGTTTCATAAATCATACCGCTCTGATACCAATTGAAAGTCCCAAAATATGACAATTGTTGTATAACCCCCAATTTACCACGCAGCGGAATACCACTTTGGGCGTTATTTTATACCAAATCACACACAATTACATAAAACGACCTCAAAAGAGACGTTTAAGATCAACATAAAAGATTATTTATAATCATTGTCTAAAACATTTCCAACCCAAAAATTGATGTTTAAATCAGAGTAGCGTTACTTGTCCCAAAGATCTCAACCAAAACACTACAATATTTTTACCAAGACATAACAATAATTAATTTGATAAAAAGGGAAGGAAATCCAATAGTTTTAGAGCAATAAAGCACCAACTCCCTCCATGCATGCTCAGCTGCTATCAATCTTGATTACCTGAAACACATGCTTAAAATCGTCAACACAAAGGTTGAGCGAATCTATAGGTTTGTCAAATCATAAGTTGAACATAAGTATTAAAACCAATCATGACCATTCAATAGCATTGTCGTACTCACAATCTATTATTCAAGGATATTATCTTTAGCAATAGCTAATAATTGTGTTTAAGCTCGTGACACTAATCCGTTAACTCAATCACCCGCGTACATAGACCGACATGATTTATGTGAAAGCAGAGCCCCTTCTAAAGGCATTAGTTGTGATTATACCTTATTTCTTATCACAAGTTATCCGTCCGCAGAGGGTACTCAACGTACTAGCTCTCGTCTCGGATAGGGTCATCAACCCCATAGTACTATCAATTGTATAAGCGGCTATCTCCAACCCACACAAGGGCAAGACAATAGTTAATAGTTCACGAATTTAGGGACTTTTACAACTAGATACTCAACATAATTCAAGGCAACATTCGGGTCCAACAATCATTCATGACTTATGTTCATTTTCATTTAAATAGCATGTATCCCCCTCGTGGGTAAAAGAATTTTAAATAAGTAAAGAGCGAGGCGATAGACTCACCTTAAGTAGTAACGATAGTAGTGGTAGCAAGACGTAGACGAAGACAATCACCGACGATGAGGATGCCCCGAGAAATCAAATACAACACCTAACGAATAAACACTTAATGAATAAACTCCTTCAAGTACCTTCAAGTACTGTATGTATATAATTAAAGTCATTTAAAGTTTGTGTAAACTCACGCCAAAAATCTATACAAGTGATATTTACTAGACACGTCCACTTTTATACTTTATTAAGACTATTGCTCCAAACACAATTCTGCCGGTACATACCTAATGTACGGATTGTTTTCCCCTACTTAAACATCATGAAATTTTATGAAACCTTCCAGAAAACTCATTTATAATATGAACAACACTCCTAAAATTTCACTAAAATTTTTTGTTGGAAATTCACTTTATGTGACGACATTTAAGAATTCCCATTAGTTATCATAGTCACACACGCTTAGACTAGACTAGGAACAATGTATAGTTAAGTGTTGGTGTGTGACTATATATACCCCTCCAAGGCTTCCAAGGAGGGGTGTTGCTTGTGTTTCTTTTTCATCTTAATACATTTTCTTTACTTTCACACACAACCTTTTCTCTCAACTCATCCATGGCTTCCACAACCTTCCATCACCCACCTAGACCACCGGATTATAGTAAAAAGCAAATCCACAATTGGCATCAGAGCCTCGGTTCAATCCTTGGATCGTGTTTTTATTTTCGATTTGGTGGTCTAAAATTTTTTATTTAGTCTCTATCTGTTAAATTTTTTGTCACAGTTTGTCTTTGATCTCATATCTGTTACAACTTTTATGACATTGGTCTTATTTGTAGTGCAATTAGTCGTTTTGTTTTGTGTCTCATATCTGTCATCTCTAGCATCATTTTTGGTCAACATCTTGTCTCATCAGTATTGATTGGTCTTATCATTTACGCCTAGTTTTCTGGTCAACAGTCTATAAATTTCTTCTAATTTATCTATTGATTCTGGTTAGAAATTTGTTTTCAGATCTGGTATTTTTGTTTTTTTCTGGATTTTCTTTGTTTTTTTTAAGATGAAGATGAAACCAGATCCAGAAAACCCAAATCCAGAAATCCCGAAATAGTACAATTTATGGATAAGGTTTTCAGATATTGAGATGGTCACATTCAGATCGGAATATTGCGATCGCATAAACCATGGGTTTCTACTTGCGATCAAATATTCCGATGGATCTCATTCTGACGGATATATTCCGACGGATATATTCCGACGGATATATTCTGACGGATTTATTCACATTCCGATGGGACTTATTAATATTCCGATGGAATGTATTGACATTAAACATTGCGATGGGTTTTACAAACAGACTTCGTTGACCTCATTTTTGTGACTTTACGATGCTGTTTAAAAGAACAACTTTGTGACAAGTTTAATAAAACCCAAAACCATGTTTAAAAAATATACCGAGACCTATAAAGACTTTACCAGAATCAATCCTTATCACCAACCTTATAACTCCAACCAACTCCACAATCTATCCTACTCCCGTTGACACCTAACCCTCTATAAATCAGCACATGACTCGAATCATCTAAAACAGAAATATATATTTTTTGATCTCAGATTATTGTTTTTCGTGGTTTCAATCAAAACCATCATTAGGTCTAAACCCACGAAACAATACTACATCATCATCATCATCATCGATCTGTAATTAATTTTCGAGATTAAAGAAAGATTAATAACAATCATGTTAATAATCAACTCTTTATTTCGATTGACACAAAAAAACGAATTCAAACCGACATGCAATCTATTTTAACCTTACCCGAGACCCTTTATCTTGAACCAATTTATATATTTTCGTGGGTTTTGCATTATCCTTTGAAGATGAAGCCTCGCTTCATTTTAGATGCTACAAACAAAAAGATTGTTTGGTTCAGGGTGTTTTATCTATCGATCATCATAGATCGAATATGATAAACATGGATTTGGTTAATTTGATTAGCAAGCTATGAGATTAAGTGTGATTTGTGTATGAATTAGAGATGATGATCTGAGATTGTATAAAAGATTGATGAGATTCGTAATGTTTTGGGATGTGTCGGCTGAGAAGAAGAGTACTGGGGACGGAGGAAACGAAGTGGGGGAGTGAGAGAATTTTAGGGGCGGATAGAACTAAGTTTTTGGTGATTAGGTTAAGGGATAATTCTGAGGATTCTTAGGGTTTGGTGGGTATTTATACCCCTAATTATTGGATCCAGATTTAAGTTTATTAATGGACCGAGTGAAATGATACGCTGAAAATGTTGGGCTGTGTGTTTTATGAATGGACGAAAATAAGTGTTATATGGGCCAATTTTAAATTGTGTTTCATATACATTCTTTTTCTCTAATAGTCATATATCCGTGTTTGATAGTGACGAGACAATATGACGAGACAACAAGTGACGAGACAAAAGACAAAGTGACAAGAATTATTTGTCGAGACCAAGAAAAAGAAAAATGGCTATATTTTTAGTGGATACGGACTTGTTTGATCGGGTATTAATTATGTGAAGTTGAAGACGGATCTTTCGAAGGCGTGTATTTATTTTATCTTTAAAGATAACTTGCTCGTGCTTAATCTTAGTATGAAGACTTGTTTATCTAGTTTCCGGGTTCGGGGTGGTTGGTTGATGACTCGGATAACTATCACTTAAAGGGGTTACATTGTTGTACCCAGTGTCACGCGCTTAGTCGACGTGGATAATTTCAAGAGGTGTTGTGCTTATATACTTCTTCAGTGATGTATTGGGTACTTAGAGATTTCTCCACCGTTCCTCATTCAACATTTGTGCAAGCTTAAGTCACAAGATCGAGGGATTTTTATTCAATTTCACGTTTGATGTATCCGGTTCATTTTATTAGTGGTCACTTCAAATTGCCTACAAGGGGGTTGGTAAAGATGGCCATGGAGAGTTTATGAGTAGAGAATTTTGATCAACAGCTGATTCTCACAAAATATATGATTCTGCTTATTTATTATTCTCACGAGATTTCAGGTGAATGTGCGTACGATTTATTAATGGTTTCGAGTTTCGAAACCATCAAGGGGGAAGAAGAAGACACATTGAACGCACAACGAGTACACATGATGACCTTCATACCTTCTTTTGATTTGAAGACATTCCGGGAAGACATTTGTCATAACCGCAGAGAAAATTAGTGTTTTAACTCGTGGCTTTATCAATCTCTAAACGGTACACTACTGATTCGATGTTTAATTGTTTTGATGTTGCAATTATTCATCATCATTATCCTATATGGAGAGATATGCACTTCCGGGACTTAATTGACTCTGGTGCATCTCCGGAAGAAGATATGTGCATTTCCGGGACTTAGTTGACTCTGGTGTTACGATGTCTACTTCATGAATGGGATAAAGTGTCTACTTCAGTATTTGAGCTTCATACTTGGGATTGATTTATTTTCTTCAACTACGTGGGGGAAGAAATGTCTTGATTCTTTCTAGTATGCATAACTTGAACTCTCAGGGGGAAGAAAAATTCAAAAGAATTATTCAAGCATGAGAAGAGAAGTTGTTGATCTACTTGGTGTGCCCCAAACTTTCAATCTCTCTTAGCAACATTATCATGTTATATGATGGGGTTTGCTTTTTAAATTCCGTTGTGTGCTTAATCATTCTAAGCTTTATTGAGAGCTTTGAAGTTGCTTACGAGGATTGTCGGTTTAGGGGAAAGCTATTTAAAAGCTTCTACATCAAGTTTATGTGGCATGAATTAGGGGGAAGTTAATTCAGAAGCTTCTCCTTAACCAGAAGTATATGGATTACTTAGCTCGTGCCGTTATAGTATTCCTACTACAAGTTACTTTAAAGATGAGTCGTTTTGAAGTAAAGACTTGAAGTCAAAGGCCTCAGAAGACATCATCAGCATTGGACGCTTCATGGAAGCTTTTGTTCTTAATCATTATCTACTTGTTAGGAAAGATATTGTAAGGAATTCTACATGTCGTCCCATGGGGGAAGATTGTTGGAAATTCACTTTATGTGACGACATTTAAGAATTCTCATTAGTTATCATAGTCACACACGCTTAGACTAGACTAGGAACAATGTATAGTTAAGTGTTGGTGTGTGACTATATATACCCCTCCAAGGCTTCCAAGGAGGGGTGTTGCTTGTGTTTCTTTTTCATCTTAATACATTTTCTTTACTTTCACACACAACCTTTTCTCTCAACTCATCCATGGCTTCCACAACCTTCCATCAACCACCTAGACCACCGGATTATAGTAAAAAGCAAATCCACAGATTTTACTTTTAAGTCCGTCTGCCCAACGCATCTCTAAACTTGAAAAACCGGACAGTTTTGCACACTCGACATGTAAAACCATTTTGACTTCCTTAACCAAAACCATTTACAAAATCGACACTTGACTTTAAAAATAGATTCAAAATTCTAAGTTTAGGGCCTGAGAACAACCCTTGAACATCTTTGAAACTCAAGCTATAATCCCCGAGATTTGACCCAATATCGACAACAATTTCGGATTGTGTCGATACTCGCCTCCCGGTACACAAATATTCAAACCTATGTAACTTTTGACTCGTTTGGAGTTAAAAGCTCTATCTTATATCGAAACGAAGCTAAAAAGAAGCTCTACAACAATATCCTATCATCTCAACACTTAATCAACAGCCATTATACGAAAAATAGCCTTAAAGTTTCTGACCTAAAACACCCTTTTCAAAATCACATCAAAACTCATCTTGACCCATTTCCAACTTCACCAATACATCAATTAACCTATATTCATCATCTATAACAGTCCTTAATCTCCTAATCACTTTCATGGCCATTATGAATTTACCAAAAATTATAAACAAATGCATACACTCAAACGAAAATGATTAAAATAATAATAACAACAATAAAGAACCTTACTATGATTTAATAAGATCAAAACACCAAGAAAAAGCAAGAACACCCCTTGGGCCGTGGGGTTTTGGGGCTGAAATCACCAAGAAAAATTTATCTCAAGCTTCAATATTACAATTCCATGTTCCTAAACACATTTAAACATAAATCCACGAAATTAATTAGATTAAAACATAATATTTTTCAAAATCTATCAAAAATTGAATCTTGAAAAACTGTTGTTGCATGTTGTAAATTTGTGATGGGATTTACTTATCTTGGTGATATAAACATGAGTCATTGCTTAAATTTTCCAAAAATCAAATTTTGGTGGTGGATTTGATGGTGGTGGTGGTGGCCATAGGTTTGAGAGAAGAAAAAGGGGAAGGAGAATTTTTCTTGTATTAAAAATGAAGTGTGTGTATAATTTTTGGTTTATGTATAGTGATGGAGGGACTAAATGTGTAATTATAGTCTTATTTTGGATTTTGTTGCAAAACAAGTTTTAAAGAGCAGGAATGAGTTAGCTAGTCGGTTTTTGAAAATTTATGGGAGTCGGGTTTCGTCCTGGCTACCTCAAAATACTTTTAAATGGTTCAAACGCACACAAAACAAATATTCATATGGTTCCGACTCGACTTAAAACGTAATAAAAATAAAAACTTTGAAAATTTAAATATCGATCAATCGATAATAAAAGATAAATTTTGGGCATCCGTCGGTATCGTAGTCGTTATCGGTACTTCTTAAATCGTCAAACGTAAAAGTTAAGGCCTCGATCATTGGTTTCAAACTAAACCGTCAAATATATAACAAACGAAATTTCTTAAAAATTTCAAAAATATACGTAAATTAGGGTAAAATAAGTGACGTTGGGTTCGGGGGATCACATGTTGATACAATGTCTCGTATACAAAGATAACACAATATGAATTACTTTTCAAACGCTTAATGCTTTATTAATCTTTATAAACAAAGTATTACAAAGTGCTATGAATACACCCGTTGAATGACAATAAAAAAATGAACCCTAGAACTAGTAAACTTGATTCGAGACTCAAGTTTACGAGAGAACCTTAGAGTCATTGGTAGACACCTGAGGGACTCAGAGGTTCTAAAAGGAGAAAAAAACTTAGATAAATTATCCAAGCACAAGGGTTATGTTTGTCTTCTTTCTCCCTCCTATTTATAGTGGTATGATAACGCCCAAATCCAACATGTTTTTGGAAGCGTTATCCGTACTATTGTACATGTATATTGGTTATTTCTATAATACTTTTGTGCATATTTGTGCCAAAATGTGTTTGCAAGTCTTTGTGTAGCCAGTTGCAGGAATGAACTATAAAGCAATGCAAATATGAAGATTATTACGAGCACGAAGAATCCTAGTCAAAGTTCAAGACCCGTGTACGAGTTACAAGCCTTTGAAGATCTATTTCGGTTGCAAGAACAAGTGTTTTCAAGAAATGTACAAGTCACTCAGCATGGAAGTTGCCACTAGCGAAATCCAAGGTTGCCACCAACATCTCTGAAAGTTGCCACTGGCAGAATCCAAAGTTACCACCCACTACTTTCATGTTGGAAGATTTCTACATGCATTCTTGAAGCTTCTAAAGAACACACAAGAACAAACAAGAAGGTTCTAGACTTCCTCTGGCTCCAAGCATAAACCTTTGCCAACAAGCCATGCATTCAAGTCTATGCCATCAATTTGCTAATAAATAAGACCCATGGGGTCACATATTTCATAATCCCATCATATCCTACTTTCATAGCATACTTGTGTGTGTTATTGCTAGTTAATAAACTCTCTCAACCTTGTCAAAAACACCATTCCCGGATTTGAGCAAGGTGGTGCAAGAAAAGTCACTTCTAGAGTCTGAAAAGCAAAGTTAACATCATGAAACTCTTAGGGATCATTACCCTAACCATTAACACTATATTTCTACTTTGTAAGACTCTTGATTATGACTTATAAGACTATTATTTTTTAGTTTATTTCATTGTTCATTATGAGTAGCTAAATCTCATTCTACACTTGGTAGGATGATGTTTGTGGTATGAAGTAGTGGTTGTGATTGTGATTTATGTTTATTTCAATTTCAAGATTTACATTGAACCATTGGTACTTATGTTTCATGTGACATTTATTGTCAAAACATATTTTTTGATAAAGATTTCATAGGTCGAAAGGGTTATTTTCTATCAACAAGTGATAGCCGGTTTGTCTATGATTGACTATCTTTTGTATTGATCATTTCTTAAGAATTTTTGATTATCAAGAAATATAATTATAAATGTTAGCAAATTCATGAAACGACCGTGAATCAAATGAGTTGAAATTGGATTAAGTCTTGAATTGAGTGACTGAGTCTCATGCTTGTTTTCTTTAACCAAAGTCTTGGCGATGATTTAAGCTTTTGAAAACAATAGATTGGATTAACCATCTAATTATCATAATCATATATATGTTAAATGTGTCATCACAATCATACCACAACGGATACCCAAACTAGTCTTTACCAAGTGTTGCCTTTAATCTTATTGTTAATCTCATTATATTAATTGTTATTTATTTGTCTACAATGCTACAATAAAAAGATTATAGTAGATTTTTGAATGATCATAGGTTTTCCAAATCCCCGTGAACGATCTCGGTATTACCACATAAAAGCTATACACAAACGAAGGGGTCATACTTGACCGTGCGTTTTTATTTATTCTGGTAATTCGTGTTTATAAATTTGAAACTTGTTTCAATCCAATCCATCACACGACGGACACGCATCATGGTACGAGGTTGCTTCCTTAGTGGGAGTAGTTGATACGTGTCAAATTCTGAGTGGAAGTAGTACAAGGCATTAAATGTATGTCTATAAAGAGACATACCTTTAAACAACTTTAGGTGAACAGTTCTGCCAACTGTTCACTTTATCCCACTAGGTCGTACTAGGGTTTATCTTGAATCTCCTACTTTGTCCCGCCCAAAGTACTTTAGAGATTCTCCCGCCTAAACTATAAAAGGTAAGGCAAGTCTCTGCTTGCTTAGTCTTCAAAGGGTTGTAAGTGATCTCTAAGTATTGTCATCTCAGAGATCCTTGAACACCAGTACATTCCTTCTACATCCCAGCTTGTCCATAGCTGCTTGTGAGTATGACTTCAGATAGTCTTCGATTTCTCTGACATTGTCTTTGACTTGAATTTTCCTGGTGTGCCAGCTGAGGCTTTGCCTTCAGCTGGTCTAGTCTATGTCGCTGGTCTTCACAGCGACTCATAATACTTAGTCTAATTTAAACAAATCTAGACTGGGCCATAGTTAAAACTTGTATAGGCCCAACACTTACCTTTAAGAATCTCATAGGGTGTCTTTCCTAGAAAAGGACGAATAAGAATTCGGTTAAGAATATAGGTCGATGTGTCGACGACATTGCACCAAAAGTTTCGAGGCACGGATTGCTCGTTTAACGTCATACTCATCTCTTGGATAGTCCTATTCTTCCTTTCAACTACCGCATTTGATTGTGGGGTGCGAGGAGCCGAGAAGCTATGGGTAATACCATGAGCTTCACAAAAGAAACCAAATTGCACTTCATTATCAAATTCCTTACCATGATCCGTCCTAATAGAAATAATTGGACATCCTAATTGATTTTGGTACTTCCGACTAAAGACTTCTAAATGATGGAAAGCTTCATTCTATTAGCCAAAATTATAGTCCAAGTGAATCTAGAATAGTCATCAACTATAACTAAGATATAAAGGTTACCTTCTTAACTTCGTATGATGGAAGGTCCAAAGAGATCCATATGTAGGATCTCTAGGCACCGAGAAGTCGATACCAAATTCTTGGCCTTGTGACTTGAGTGAACTTTCTTCCCAACTTTGCATGCATCATAAAAGTGACTATTAAACTTCATCTTGGGGAGATGTATTACCAACTCCTTAGAGACTAAAGATTGAATCAAACGCATATTAGCGTGCCCTAATCTCCGATGCGAAAGAGTAGAACTATCATCTAAAGTTGCTAGATGAATGTGACATTACCTCCATTATATGATTTATAAGTAGAGAACAAACTTCGATTACCCATCATGTGTTTAGAACAACCACTATCCTTAATCCACTTGTCAGGCTCTAAATCAATTCCCAAGCATATCTAGGTAACAACACAAAAGATCAAACATTTGGTCCCCAATATCTCATGGGTCCAAAAATTTTAGTTCCACACATCCCTTGCATTTGGTTAGGATGCATGAATGGAGGATACATACCTCACGTAGAAAAACATTGTTGCTGAAAGTTATTCCAATTCATATGAGCATTTTAATGTCCATTGCTTTTCATATGAGTCATTGATATTGATCTAGAATTATTATTATTTCTAGGTCCTGGTGTTTTATTTCTAGGTCGTGACTTAGAATGGTCATTCTTTTTAGGTGTAGGAGTTCTACTTCTAGGCCTTGAATCAGTTCGTACTCTTGGAGGAGTAAATGACTGTGTTGATAAGTCTTTTATTCCCATTAACGGCTTGCTTAAAGGTGTTAATACAAGTAATGCCTAAAAACATTATTAGTGTTAACTAATCTTTCTTAGTTTTGATCACAACAAACTATACAAGACATTTATAGTCAAACACAATCGTAAAACGAATTATCTAACAAACACTATCATCAAGGTAATAATCATTACACTAACATATCTTAATCATGTTTAGTGATCATAGAAGTGATTACCCTTAAAACTCACTTTTGTCAAATGTGACAAAAGATTTTTAATAAACTTTCTTTTTAAGAAAATGTTTTATTAAAATGGAAAATGTAAAGTTAAATATGGCATATTCCAAATGCCATAAGAATATCCTTTGAAGGTTTCAAACTGCCTCAGATATTTCTAACCCACTAAAAGGAAAAAAAGGAGCAGAGTCTACATCCGTGGTTCCTTAAGTACCTATATGGTTCTTTATTGATAAGGAACCGCCTATGAAAATAAGGAACCGCGTATAGTTAGCCGTTTAGTTTTTGTCTTCTATAAATAGTGGATCAAATCTGCATTTTTCACAACCCTTTTTGGACATTTCTTTCAGTCTTCTTTCTCCTTTCTTTATCCTAATCATTTGTAAATGATCACTTAATGTGTTAAGTATATTTACTTATGATTATCCTCTTGATCCCCTTCTTTACCGTGTCCAAAGATAAGATCACTCACACACTTGTGTTGTGATTAAAGATGAAGCCTTGATGAAGATCATCCTCTCCTAAAGATCTAGTCATGTTCATCATTTGTTTATTTGTGTCTTGTGTAGATCCAATGTATTTGTGAATACTTGGACTAGTTGTGTTCATCCAAGCTATTTGTGAATATTTGGGATTAGTGTTGTGTAAATCCATTGCATATGTGTGTTCTTGGATTTGTTTTGTGTACATCCAAGTTACATGTGTGTACTTGGATATGTTTAGTTGAGTTGTAATGAGTTGTGTGTTAGTTCTCACTAAACTACAAAGTGATTTGTGTGGGAGTTGTGTAAGTTCTCACTTAGCTTCAAAGTGAAGAGTCGTGAAGATTGGTTCTAGCTTTGGATTAGAACTCGACATCTAGCCTTGTGTCATTAAATGCTGAAGTAGGCAACGTTGTGAAGATTGGTTCTATCTTTCGATTAGAACTCGACATCTAGCCTTGTGTCGTAAAATGGTGAAATAGGCGACGTTGTGTAGATTGGTCCTAGCTAATATTCGGTCTCGACATTTAGCTTAGTGTCGGAAAATAATGTAAGCGACGTTGTAAGGTTTTCTCCGCCAAGAAGGGAGCTTGTGGATATAGTGGAAATCTCGAGTAGGTGTACTCGAGGAGTGGCGTAGGAACGAGGATAGAGCTTCGTTGTCGAACCATTATAAATCTTGGTGTCTTCCTATTAGGTTGTTTCCTTCCTTACTCTTTACTTACTTCCATTAACATTACACTTACTACTTGTCATTGTTAATGTATTAGAATTGAACCTAATCATTATGCAACTAGCTTTCAAGTAAAAGATAGTTTTGATACTCACCTAATTGAAAGGAATATTAATTAGGAGATAAATCGAAGAGAAACTATTCAACCCCCCCCCCCCCCCCCCCCCCCCCCCCCCCTCCTGCTAGCTTCTACAAAAGGCTAGCAGAATTTATCAAGTTCCTTTTTTAATAAGAATAGGCAATTTAACATTGTTAATTACAAGATGTTTTGGCCCTTTACCTAAAATAGACTTTTCAGAAAGTTGAGAATTTTCAAATTCTGGCGTCTGTGTCCGCATTTCATTATCATGCCTCGCGGTTCCATAATTATATAGAACCGTCGCATACTTTCACGAACCACGGGCAGAAGGCGTTTTTTTTTCTAAAAACGTGACTTGTTTTAGTTCACTAGTAGATGCTTCATTAGTCTTAATATCCAACCTAAGTATTTCCCTAAAGTGAATTTGTATACTTAGCATATCATCAAGAGCACTAGTACCTTTCATGAACTTTTCCAATTTATTGGAGGTACTCTTGAGATCTTCATTCTCTTATATAAGACTTTTACAACTTAGACAACCTAAATCAACTTCTTTATTATTCTAAAGCTTATCCAATTTATCTCTTAGCTCAATAATCTCATTTTCAATCTTAGTCCTAGTTGATTTTAGCAATTTGTTATTTTCAATGAATTTAAGACTTAGTTTGCATAAGTTCTTATATTGACCTTTTAATTCTAAATCATCTAGAGAATAACTATCATTGCTATAATATTCGGTTTCAGAATCTACCTCCTTAGAAAAATGAGCCATGAGACACTTCTCGTCTTTAGCATTATCATCACATTTTTCACCACGATCGCTCCATAAACCTCCAATGAACGTCGTGTGATTCTTGTCGGGAGGTGGCTTGGGACATTCAACGATGAAGTGATTTGGATCGCCACATCTAAAGCATTTCCTATCACCTTTGTCATTCTTGACAAAGGTGTTGACCTCATCTCTTGAATAACGTCTTGAAGTCTCAAACCGCCATAGAATATTCCTCATCATCACTATCGGAGGAAGAGCTGTCATGGTCACTTTGCATTTTCGTGGTCTTTAGTGCTAGAGACTTTCTTTCACCCTTACTTTTCACCCATTCAGAATCCTTCAAGATTATCATCTTATGAACTTTCAAATTACCAATTTCCTCATCAAGTGACAATATAGTGAGATCCTTAAATTCTTCAATCGTCGTGCCTTTAGCTCTCACCTTGGATGCAACGCCCGAAGAAACTTCCTAACATTATTCTTGCTAGAAAAACCTCTATCAATTGCTTTTAGACTGGTAATAATAGTATTAAACCTAGCAAGTGCACTATTAATAGTTTCATCTTCTAAGATGACAAATTGTTTATATTGTTGAACCCAGAAGATCGATTTTGCTTTCTTTGACTTAATTATTAGCTTGGTGGGTTACTAAATGAGTGTTCCAAATTACTTTAGCGGTTTTACACATAAAAATCCTTTCATACTCTTTCTTAGGCAATGCATTATAAATAACCATTTTAGCCTCATTATTTTTAGCAAGTTTCTTCTTAGTGTCACCATTAGAATTTTCAAAAGTAACTAGTTCTTTCTTTTTAGAATCTTCATTATATTGATAAGGTAAAAAATCACCAATGGTAATAACATGCCAAAGATCTAAATCTTTTGATTTCACATAAGTCTCAAATCTATTTTTCCAATAAATAAAACTATCGGTTTCAAAAAGTGGTGGTCTTTGCATAGTTTGCCATTCTAGGTACTTGTTGGAATCCATAGATCAATTCAAGTTTTAAAATACAATGTATTTCAAAAAGTTTGAGCAACCCGCTCTTATACCAATTGTAGAAACTAGAAGAGGGGGGAGGGGTTGAATAGTTTCTTAAAGTTTACTTGATTAAAGATCGGTTTTTAAAAATCCTTTTCAAAAACTTAGACTTGAGTGATTATGTGAAATCTTCTTGTGCATAATATGAACAAAATATAGTGGATCTAAACTAATAGTCACAAGTATATGCAAATAAAGAGTAATGAATGTAAAGAGATAAGGAAAAGGAAAGATCTAACCAAACACCAAGGATTTATAGTGGTTCAACAACGAAGCTCACTCCTCGTTCTTACTCTACTCCGCGAGTACTCCTTACTCGAGAGTTCACTAATCAACAAGCTCCTTAAGGTGGAGAAACCGTACACGTCACTTAACCAATTTCCGACTCTAAGCTAAACTTCGAGTTCTAATCTTAGCTAGGACCAATCTACACCAATATACTATAAGGCCTAAGTATTAACCACAATACATACACAAATTCTAAACAGACGCAACTATTTGGATCTTCACAAGAATGAAAATAAAGTTTGATCTTCAATGGATCTTGAGATAGACACAACACTTCAAGGATGAAAGTATTCTTCTTTTTGCACTTTAGAAGATAAGATGAGAGGAGAAAGATTCACTTCTAACCAATTAATAATCAACCAAATAACCAAGGATTTGAGTGATTTAAGAAGGTGGATTGAATCTGGAAATATGTGTGCAAAAGAGGTGAGAAGAAAATATGGAAATGGTCCACTATTTACAAGACAAGGTTCCAACGGCTCTTTCTGAGCGCGGTTGAATAAAGAGCCTGCAGTTCGATATCACTAAAGAACCGCATAGCTATTTAAGGAATCGCCAGAGTAGTCTCCACTCCCTTTTTGTCTTTTAGTGGTGCAGTGACATCTGGTGAAGTTTTTATCCTCAAATGATTCCTAAACCATATGAAGTATGCCATTTTCAAATTTTCAAATTTTCAAATTTCTAATTTAATAAAACATTTTCTTAAAAATAAAGTTTATAAAAACTTTGTCACACTTAATAAAAAGTGAGTTTTAAGAAAAACTAAATATTTGATCACTTAGTTAGGTTGAAGACTTATTTATTTATACCTTAAGTGATAATGGATGAAATGAAAAAAAATACTTGAACTCAAGAATTCCATTTTCGTTGTTTTCGAAAATGCTTGTTTTTATATGTTGTCGTAATCAAAACCAAGCGAGACCGAAAAATGCAAGTAACGTTTTTAGACATCATTGCATTAACAAGTTGGATAAGTTAAAAATTTGAAAATTGCATGTTGTTCATTTTTCTACAAATCTGTCTGAGATCTATGTTTCATCTTTGCCTGATATCTATTGAGGTTAAGTGGTTCATCTGGTATACTTATGTGTGTTGAATGTAGAGATGGCAAAAAACTCCGAACCTGACGGCGAATCTGATACCCGAATCCGATTTGACCGGGGATTCCCCGAGTTGACCGGGTATGGGGATGGGGGTGGGGATTCCCCGATAATAAAAAGCGGGTATGGATGCGGGGATGGTAATACCCTTGGTTCCCCAAACCCGTCCCTGAACCCGCCCCCGAATATCTTTATTCTACATATGTATTTATATATATTTGTATGTTTCAAATATCTATTAGATATTTGAAACACTATCAATCGATTGTTAATATCTCATTTGACACTAACCTTTTAGGATGAGCTCTTGTGTGTTAATTTTATTATTATTAATACTAAGCATGTCGCATGAATGTTAATCTCATTAATGCTATTTGATATTACCATATTGTGTTATTCGTAATATTTGCATCATTTGAAACATAGGTTAAATGTTAATTGTGTAACGGGGAAAAAAAGTCCCCGATTCCCCATTGGGATCCCCGTTCCGCGCTGGGATGGGGATGGCATGTAGTTTGTAATCCCCGATGGGGATGGGGACGGGGATTGATGCGTCTCCGGTGTATTGGATTGGAAACAAGTTTTAAATTTATAAACATGAATAATCGGATTTACTAAAAACGTACGGGCAAGTATAACCCTTTCGTTTGTGTATAGCTTTTATGTGGTAATACCGAGATCATTCACAGGGATTTGGAAAACCTATGATCATTCAAAAATTAAACTATAATCGTTGATTGTAGTAATTCTAGACAAACAAATAACAAGTAAAATGATGAGATTAATAATAAGATTAAAAGCAACACTTGGTAAAGACTAGTTTAGGCATCCGTAGTGGTATGATTGTGATGACAAGTTTAACAAATATGATTATGATAATTAGATGGATAATCCAATCTATTGTCTTCAAAAGCTTCAATCTTCGTCAAGACTTTGGTTAAAGAAAACAAGCATTAGACTCAATCACTCAATTCAAGACTTAATCCAATTTCAACACATTCGATTCACGGTCGTTTCACGAATTTGCTAACACTTATAATTATATTTCTTGATAATCAAAACTTCTTAAGAAATGATCAATACAAAAGATAGCCAATCATAGACAAACCGGCAATGACTTGTTGATAGAAAATAACCCTTTCGACCTATGAAATCTTTACCAACAAATTAAGTTTGATAAAAATTATCACATGAAACATAAGTACTATTGGTTCAAAGGAAAGCTTGACATTGAAATAAACATAAATCACAATCACAACCACTACTTCATACCACAAACATCATCCTACCAAGTGTAGAATGAGATTTAGCTACTCATAACAAACAATAAAATAAGCTCTGAAATAATAGTCTTATAAGTCATAATCAAGAGTCTTACAAAGTGGAAATATGTTGCTAATGATTAGGGTAATAATCCCTAAGAGTTTCGTGATGTTAACTTTGCTTTTCGGACTCCAAAATTGACTTTTCTTGCACCACCTTGCTCAAATCCGGGAATGGAAGTTTGGACAAGGTTAAGAGAGTTATTTTGTGGTTATGACAAAGTAATTGAAGTGCATATGAGTTGTTATCAAAAGGTATGTTGTTACATGACCCTAAGGGTCTTATTTATAAGCAAAATTGAAGGCATGGAGTGAATGCATGGCTTGGAGCTAAAGAAAAATGCTTGGAGTCAAAGGAAGTCTAGAACTTTCTTTTATGTTCTCCCTTGAGCTTGCATGAATGTAGACACAAATTCTGCCTACACAAATGTGGGTGGCAACTTGAATCCTGCTGATGGCAAGTCGGGTGAGTTTTGCTGGTGGCGACTTTGATTCTGCTGGTGGAAACTTCATGCTGAGTGACTTGTATGCTCCTTGGAAATACTTGTTCTTGCACCCGAAATTGATCTCTAAAGGCTTGTAACTTGTAGATGGGTCTTGAACTTGACTAGGATTCTTCGTACTCGTACTAATCTCCATATATGCGTAGTTTTATACTCTATTCCTGCAATTGGCTACACAAAGACTTGCAAACACAAATAGGCACAAATATGCACAAAAGTATTATAGATATGACTAATATACATGTACAAAAGTACGGATAACACTCCCAAAAATATGTTAGATTTGGGCGTTATCAAATCCCCTCACACTTAAGTTTTGCTTGCCCTCAAGCAAGAAGAAAATAAAATTAAATCCAAAGGTACATGTATTTTATAAAAATTCGATGCAAGTCTACCAAGTACAAGTACAAGATAAAACTCATCGACTTAAGTTTTTAAGGTTGAAAAATTGAGATATAAAGTCAATGCCCATAAAAATCTATAAAGTCTTTTATTTCTAACTACACTAATAACATATGAATTGAAGCAACATGTGTTCCGACTTAGCACATTGGCTAATCGATACCTTTTATTTCTTTTTCTTCCTTCAACTTCATAACATTATAGCTCATTGGCTATTTATTTGTCTTTTTTACTTTTTATTTCTTTTTTTTCTTGGCTAAAACTCCTAGCCATGGATCAATATACTTACAAAGTTCATGTTGTATTGACAAACATGGAACTTGCAACTTTCTTCAAATTTTCGGATTTTTTTTTTACTATTATATGAGACTTTGACTTGGTAAGTTTGACACAAAAATGTAATACCCCCAAATTACCACGAAGCAGAATACCACTTTGGAGCGCTACTCATAGCACATCACACACAATCATAGAAAACGACCTCAAAAGAGACGTTAAAATATTATACAATCTTGTCTAAAACGTTCCCATCCCAATATATAAATCAGAGTAGCATTTAGTCCCAAAAACCGTTACCAATCACATTACATTTATCAATGACTTAAATGTCATTTATTCACTTCAAAGGAAGGAAAAAACAATATAAAATTTTAGACAAGTAAGCACCAACTTCCTCCTCACATGCTCCGCTGCTATCCGTCTTGCTGAAATACATGCGTAAAATCATCAACACAACGGTTGAGCAAGTCTATAGGTTTTGCAAATCATAATTTGAACACAAGGTTTTAATCATCTCAAGCTTGTCACACAGACAAGTCATATATATATATCGATAAATGCCTTAAGCTCATGCAACTGAACGTTAACCAACACGTCAACCCGAGTCACTTACGGCGCCCCTACAACAGGTAATATTGTTATATACCAACGACCTCTTATACATAATATCCCTTTCAGGTGATCACAAGGATACATACCCTAGGATAAGGCTGTCAAACTAAATAGATCTATCAAATGTATTACCGTTTACCCCGCAAGGTAATTAACAGTTCATGAAACTCAGAACTTCATAAGACAATGGTACTTAGGCATTTATAATCATATTAGGGTCTAGCATACCAAAAACAACTTGTGTTCACTTTATAAAACAACATGTATTCCCCCTCGCGGATTAAAAATCATTTATAACAAGTATAAAAAGCGAGGCTATAGACTCACCTTAGATAATACACGAAGCTAGTAGTAGTAGGGATCGCCGAAGTGAAGATGCCTCCCAAATATACACGTCAAAAGCCGCCACCTAACAAATAAGGTGCGCGCTTAGAAACATACTTAAGTATCTCACAACATACTTAATATAATAAAATCAATGACTCAAAATAGTATGTACATAGACATGACCAATCAATGCAAGTAAATCCCTTCTAAACCCCACAACACATACTAGCTTTCCAAAACTAGTACCTTCGATGTTGATCCATCTCAAGATGCCAAATCAACACGGTTCAAGTACCCTAAATGGGTCTTCAATCTCCGAATATACACCCACACATAAAAGTATCCTTTTAGAACTTTGAGAAGCTAATAGATTAGCCTCTTGCCTCAAACTATGACGCGAGGTTAAGTACCTCCCGAATAGTACTCAGCCGATACTTATCAAAAGTACACGCTGTTTTCCCCTACCTAAACAACTCCGTTTTCGACGAAACTTGGTGACAAACTCACTTAATATCTGTAGAAGACTCAGTTTAAATTTCATTCAATGATTCACATTTTAGAGCCACCTGCTCGACACATCTTTAGACTTTAAAATCCGGACAGTTTTCACACTCGACTTGTAAAACCATTTTGACTTCCTTAACCAAAACCATTTACAAAAACGACACTTGGCTTTGAAAATAGATTCAAAATGTTAAGTTTAGGGCCTGAGAACAGCCACTAATCATTTTTAAAACTCAACTTATAGTCCCCGAGATTCGATCCAAATATTGACAACAATTTCGTATTATGTCAACACTCGTCTCCCGGTACACGAATAATCAAACTAGCATAACTTCGTGCTCGTTTGGAGCTAGAAGCTCTATCTTATATCGAAACGAGAGTCTCGACGACTACTACAATAATATCCAATAATATCATACTTTATATAAGACTAAAATTGTCATAATTTCCTTAAACTCACTGATGTAAAACACCTCTTTAAAAATCATACCAACACTCATTTTGACCCACTTTTATTATTATCAACACCTCAATATGCTATATAAATCATCTACAACAACTCCTAGTCCTTAGATTCACTTGTATGATAACTTGCATTAAATCAAAATAAAAAAACAAATGCATGCACTCAAAAATAAAGAATTGTTATAATAATAATAACATAAACAAGGAATCTTACAACAATCCAAATGGATCAAACCTCGTGTTCATCACCAAAAATGATTTTGAAAATCAATATTCTTGCATGTGAAAGATTTTTACACCAAAATGTTCTACTTTTTAATTTCCAACATGGGACTTTAATTAGTTTATCATGGATCATCCTAAATTTGGATGATCAAGGGGTGTTTTTTGTTGTAGGTGGCGGCAAGGATGAGAAAGAAAGGGAGGGGAGAGATCTTTGGTGATATAAACTATGTGTGTGTGTAAATAGTACTCATTTTATATGGTGGTTAGGGTAGATTTTGCAAATAGTGGATAGTTTTGGACTAAAATGTAAATATTAGTTAAAAAGCGGAAAATGACTAATAGTCAATTTTGTATATATTTACGAGAGTCGGGTTTCGTCCCGGGTTCATAAAAATATAAATCTCGTTTGTTAAGTCGATCGTTTTAATACTTAAACGCACACAAAACGAAATAGTAAAGTTCGACTCGACTTAATACGTAATGAAATAAAAATTTCAGAAATCTAAAATATCGAAATAATCGATACTAAAATATAATATTTGGGTATTCATTGGCATCGCGATCACTATTAGTACTCTTCAATCGTCACAACAATCAATTAAAGCCACATATTATCGGTTTCAACTAAAAATCGTCAAACATAATAACACTTGTTGATGCAAAAGTTGGGTGATCCTTGCTAGACCCGAATTAGGCTTAATTCGGGTTGGCTGGGCTCCGGCTCCTGCACCAAGTGAATCGTTTGGTTGGGATCCTGTACACTAAACAACACGCGTTAGACTTACCGTGGGAATGTTTCCTACGATTAGACTCCAGCGTGAGAGTAAGTAATCGGTTAGGGTTTTATGTGAGTTGAGAGTATAGAACGTAATACCTTGTGGAACCCTTGAGGGTTCCTTTTATAGGCAATGAAACCCTAATGGGCTGTCATTGATACTTCGGCCCCAAGGAAGAGATAAGCACCATAATTAGATTGATTGTTATCTTCTAATTATGGTGAGTGAATATATCCTTCTTTGGAGTAAATCACATTCAGAGATAGAATATGATTCTGTCTAACCCTGCACCGGTCATGTCGGGCCGTGGGTCGCACACGTGTGTGCGGTTACTGTTCATCCAATCCCATAAGCTTAAATGACATTATTCCCACCCATCTGTGATGGGCCGGATACGGGTAGTACCCGTGGGACGGGTTCATGACCCGGCTGGGGACTATACGTCATCATGTCCCCCCAGTCTAGTTGTTACAACCATAGGCGTAACCTCTAGATTACCAAGATGCTCCCTGGACGTACCAAGAAAAAATAGGGAATGATAAGTTGTCCAAGAATTTGTTTCGGCCGCACGTGGCAACCTGACTTAGGAATTTATTCCATTATTATCTCAGCCGCTCATGGCGACCGAGACAAATTAAATACAGCATTAAATGTCAAGTCTTACGTAAGAGCCGCATATCCCGACATTAATAACTGTTTACCTGCCATGTGGACTGACAAAAGTGAAAACAGTCAGAGCCTCGAGCAGTGTAAACGTTTGAGTCAGAAGTGATCCGTGGGTCCCGCCTGACGTTTCACTTGCCACTTGCCCCCTACCACACGATCAAGAATAGTGGCAGACACGTGTCACACATCCAACAGGCCATGACCCACGAGGCAACCCTATAAATAAGCCACCCCTACGGCTGTGTGCAACACACAGTTTGTATCTCCATTTCTGCCATTAAAGCTTTCTTCTTAGCTTCAATCAACCACGCACGGATCCCTTCCTCTGCAGGTTAGAACACCACGCCCTTACATTTTTATTTAGTAATGGCTCACAGAAACAACCCCACCATTGGATCCGTGCTGAATATAATGACCCAAGAACAACTAGATCACTTTTGTACAAATTATTTCATCCCTACCAACCTACACCCCTCACTTCCTGGCGCCGGAGACCTTATAACTGAGGCTCCGGTGGGTAAGATTGTCCTGTACACTCGCCTTTTCGATGCGGCCAACTACCGCATACCATTCACCCGTTTCCTCATAGATCTGTTAGGATATTATGGTGTACATATTAGTCAGCTCCACTATATAGGCGCCTGCAAGATTAGTCAATTCGAGATCCTCTGCCGTGCTAGAAGAATCCCCCCAACCGTAGAACTATTGCGGCTTTTTTACACCCCCAACCTAGTAAATGGTTGGTTATCCTTTAAGAAACGATCCCCTAACAGTCCCCAATCTCATAATAAGCCAATGGATTCGCTGAAAAACTGGTATGACCACTACTTTTTCATTGACGCAATAGTATGGCCGGCTGATTATGCCTTTAGACATAGGATATCCCACGACCCCCAGCCGCACGCTAGTACATATAACCCCCGACACTCCCAAGAATTAGATCTGAATAGGACCGAGTTCCATAGAAATCTTCCCGAGTCATTTCTATGTTTGCTAGGGATTAGCCGCAACTATTTCGGCCCGTCCAACAGATATCCTGTGTTTTAGAGAAGGCAGGGTGAAGGTAGGCTAATATCCGTACACAAAAAAGCTTATCCAACTACTTTGTAACGGCTAACATATTTTGTTTTTGTTGGGCAGAAATGAACTTCTTTGGACTTCTACGCCAGGGCGACCCAAAGCTCGTACCTGAGGGTTCCCGTCCCCTCCGTGAGAATGAACTACCCCTTCTTGAGCATACCCGAAACGTGACGGTTGCTCTTGAGGCCGCGCCGGATCCCCACTCGGACGAGGAAGAGACAACTATAATGAGGACGCCCGTTGACTTCGACAACAAGGACGGTGATAACAGGATGCTTGAAGGAGGAGTCGGGCCCTCCTCACCGCCTAAGACCGCCACTCCTGCACATGGGGAAGAGAAGGGAGACAACATTGACTTAACCACCTCCAGCCTTCGCTGGATGTTGGGCGATGATGATGAAGAGGTACAACAAATCAATGAGGAGGACGAGGAAGAAGTGGAAAAAGAAGTTGAGGAGGAGGTCGAAGAGGCAACAGCTCAGCCCGTCGCCAAGCGTACCCGCAAAAAGAACAAACGAGTAAGGAGAGCTGCACCAGCCGAGATTGGCGAACACAACGCCCCTCCCAAGAAGCTTCGAGAAGACCACCCTTTATACCAATCTGTTGGGAGCACCACCCAGGCTTCCGAGACGATCCGGGCCGCACATGTCGATCCAGTCACTCAGATTCCCCCAACCACATCAGAATTAGCAAGAAATAACATGTAAGACTCCATCCTGATACGTAAGTACGACAAATTCCCTTTAAGGAATACTTAATATGTATCCAAATGCTTGTTTCACAGGGATGAACAAACTGGTGCCGTGCCTCCACTGTTAGGACCATTGGAATAGTTATTTGTAATAGGTAGACTAGGAGGTATGTAGTTCCTCCTGGTCCTAGTCGTAGTAGGAGCAAGTCCTTCTCCTGGTCCTAGTCGAAGTCAAACTTTATTATTTACTTAATATTCTGTTCGGATATGCATGAGATATGTTAGGAAAGGATATGCATATCAGTTTTACACGTTTTCTTTAATGATGTATTAGGGTTTCCTTGTAGTATAAAAGGAACCTTAGGCAGAAGGGTTATACACACCTTCACAAAACGTAGTTCTAGTCATTATCAATATTAGAAATCCTTAGAAAGGATCAAGTCTTTATAGTTATTCTGTTTCTCTTGATTATATTTATATTCTACATTCATATTGTGTATAGAGTCTCTTTGTGATTTGACTTGTGATTACAGAAGTCATTCACCGGTCCTGACAGGCTGCAAGATCTACATCTAGTAGACCTAACATCCACCCGATGCCCAAATGGAGAAGGGAAAAGAAAAAGAAGTGGAGAAAAACCCCATGCTTCATACGGCCGCCATAAAATCCGGCCCCGTATTTGAAGAAGGTACTCCCACAGCCTCCCAAGACCTCCCGACGTCTGGTCCCCCTCAATCGTTCAACCCCGTCTAGAATATCACCACTGCATCACGAATGAGGGACGCCGAGGAATGCCGAGAGTACCTCAACAACTGCATACCACCAGGCTTGGTGCGAGAAGTGAATGCGCTCAGCCATGCGGACCTGGCGGATGAGTACAACGGTGCTTTGGTACATCAAATGGCAATGGGCACCTCGATGAGAGTAAGATTTGAAGCCGCACTTGGGCATGTGGAGTCTCTTAAGAGGAAGGTCGGACGGAGGGAGAGAATGATCGAGGACAATGAAGCTCAAATTGCAGCCCTCCAGTCCCAACTTGCTAGTGTCGAGGCGACCATAAAAGAGCAATCGGCCCGTGTGAATGAGTATGACCAACAAGTAGCCGATCTCGAGTCAAAACTAGATGCCGCGACAACCAAGGTACATATCCGTGCCGCACCACCCTTTACTCTAAAAGAAATATAATCTAACAATTAATCTCATATAGGTAACCACAGCGGAGGCGTCTGCCAAGTCTTCCTCCAGCCAGGTATCCGTGCTCACCAAGAAACTGGAAGACGCGCAAATGACAATCCAGAGCATGGAGAAAGTACAAGAGGAGCTTGCTGATGAGAGGGCTATCACCAAGGAGCTGAAAGAGGCGTTTGCCCAAAAAGATGTGATCGATGCCCTCACTGCCGAACGCGATGACGTGCTATGCCCTCAACTACTAGCGGCCATTTCCGGACGCAGGTGGATGGTAGGGCATGGAGCACGCTTGGCTGTTACCAAGGTACTAGAGGCCCCAGAATTTGTGCAACAGTTTGCAAGCCTTGTGTCCGATGGTATTGACCACGGCCGTCATGAGGGAATGGTCCAGGCCGTAGAGCTGATCAAGAAAAGGGAGAACTTCACCAGCCATGCTTTCTTTAACCCTGAAGCGGCTAACAAGATGGCTGCTTCCATGGCCGCGATGCGAGCATTATCCATTCTTGGCTGAGATGGAGGCCACAAAAGATGCATCGAACATGGAAATCATGGAAAAGCTAAGTCTCAGTGCATTCTCCCAAGATGAGAGTCATTCCCGTGCTTCCTTCACTCCATCACCCAGCCACCTGACGCTCCCTATCTACGAGGATGTAACGAGGATCGTGCTCGATGAAGAACCCTTAATTGGGGTGCTGGAGAGGAATGTGACTCAAGCCTGGAAGCGGAAGGAACGCGGTGAGTGGTTGTCATGCTTGTTCGAGGAACAGGTGGAGATAGGTAAGTTCTCCCCCCCATGTAGGGTTCTCTTACTTTATTATCCATTTCAGACAACTCTGGTTTGTAACCGCTGAATATTTGCAGTTTTTATTCGTCCGTGCATGTACACGGCTAAGACATTTGTATTTTGTATATAAGTCCGTGATGACCACGGCCATTTTTGTTATTTATTTTGAAACTCGTGTATCTTTATTGTGTTGAATATTGTATACCAATACTGCATGACATGTCACGGCTTACACACAAAAAGGAAAATACATACAAGCATATAATTTACTAGACATGCGACGTGCGTCTTTACTATGCGAAGCACTGTGTGAGTACGGCATACGAAACATATCACAACGTCTTGTGAGTAAGGTGTCTAGTAAGGATACATGATCCGTGCGGCTGGGGTTGCATCCCTCTTACGCGGCAAGTTGAATTAGTAGGTTCACTTAATCCTCTTACCCCGCCTGGAGGCGTATAGTACATGTACAGTAATTTGAATGAATGCAAACGAATGAAACATGACATATTATAATAACAATTAAAAATTCATATGACTGACAAAAATCTAAGAAATGATTTGCACGAAACAAGCCGTGGGGCTAGCTAGGCGCCACGCCATTTTATTATAACGTTTACATTTTTTGTTTGAACAATAATGATAAGTCCTAAAAAACAAGAAAGGAAACTAAACAAAACATAAGAAGAAAAACAGATAAACCGCATGGTTCTTCATTAAAGCCACATATAGCGAAGCCCCCATGCGGAAGCCGTAGCTTTCAAAGATAGCACCTTTTGAGATTGGAGATGTTCCATGTGCGTTCCAGGTCACGGCCATCCATGTCGCGTAATTTGTACGCGCATCGTCCCAAGGCTTCCATGACTTCATAAGGTCCTTCCCACTTAGGACCCAGCTTTCCTGTATTCTCCGCTCGACTTGCTTCGTTAGCACGATAGACATAATCTCCTGGTCGGAAAGAAACACCTTTGACCCTGGTGTCATAATAAGCCTTCATTTTAGCCTTGGACTTAGCCTCATTGATGACTGCTATCTCCCTTATTTCTTCCAACAGATCCAGGTTAATTCGCAGCTGCTCGTCGTTCTTGATGACATTAACCTCCGCCGTGCGGATGGTAGGCATTCCTATTTCTGATGGTATAACAGCTTCAGTGCCGTAAGCCAATGCAAATGGAGTATCTCCGTTGGCTGTTTTGATCATAGTTCTATGCGCCCATAGCACATGTGGTAACTCATCGACCCATTTGGCACTTCGTTCATCCAAACGCGCCTTGATGCCATTTCCCAAGCTTCTGTTTGCTCGTTCCACGAGGCCATTTGTCTGCGGATTCTTAACAGATGCGAAGCGCCGCTTGATGTTCAATGATGCACACCAGTCTTTGAATGGATTGTCCGTGAACTGTTTACCGTTTTCCGAGATGATTTCTCCTGGTAGGCCAAAACGGCACACAATATGCTCCCAAACAAACTTCTTAACTTGCTTGCCTGTAATGGATTTGACTGCCTTGGCCTCTATCCATCGTGTGAAGTAGTCCATTGCGACAATCAAGAACTTAACTCCCCCCGCAGCTACAGGAAACGGTCCTGTGATGTCAATTCCCCACTTATAGAATGGCCATGGGGATGTAATAGGTGTAAGCTCCTGCTGCGGATGTCGCGGCACTGGTCTATGCACTTGGCAATCACTACACTTGCGAATTATGTCACGTGCGTCCCTGTGCATGGTAGGCCAATAGTATCCTGTTCGTAAGGCTCGAGCTACCACAGATCGTGGACCTGCGTGCATGCCGCATAACCCTTCATGTATGTCACTGATTACGTAAGCGGCCTGACGTGGTCCAACACACCGCAGCCATGGCTGCAAGAAAGAGCGCTTGTAAAGGATGCCGTCTCGAAGTTCGAAGTGTTGCGACTTCCTCCTGATGCGCCGTGCTGCTTTTTCCTCGTCCGAAAGGGTCTCACTAGTCAAATAGTTGATGATCGGGGTCATCCATGTAGGTCCATCCTCCTCAACTATAGTAGCGACCTCCCCTTCTGTTATAGATTTCTCCTTGAGTATTTCCACCAAGACTTGTTTGGACAAGTGAGCGAAGCTTGTGGATGCAATCTTGCTGGGAGCGTCCGCCTTCTTGTTCTCGCCTCTGGGCACCTGCTTGATGGAAAATTTACTGAAAGTCGCGATTAGTGACTTGACTTTTTCCAAGTATCTGACCATGTTGTCCTCCTTAGCCACGTACCCACCTAGAACATGGTTCGCAACAAGACGTGAGTCCAGGTAGGCCTCAAGGTTGCGGACCCCCATTCTAGCGGCGATTTTTAAACCCGCAATTAATGCTTCATATTCCGCTTCGTTATTGGTGGCCGTGAACTCAAAACGGAGGGCGTACGTGAACTCCATTCCTTCTGGATTTGTGAGGATGAGACCGGCTCCGGACCCATCTGTACACGAAGATCCGTCCGTGAATAACACCCATGGCTCTGTTGGAGTCTCGTCTTGTTTAACGATTGGCCCTTCCTCATCCGGCTTCTCAATCAAGAAATCTGCCAAGATCTGGCCTTTCACAGCCGTCCTTGGTCTATAAGATATATTGTGCTCCCCCAATAAGATGCTCCATTTTTGTAGCCTCCCTGCCACGTCCGGTCTAGAAATGATCCGCTTGATTGGTTGGTCCGTAATGACTACAATTGGGTGCGCCTGAAAGTATCAGCGCAACCGCTTTGTAGCAAACACTAGTGCCAACACCAATTTTTCCATGGAGGAATAATTCAGCTCCGACCCTTGTAATGTTCTACTTATAAAGTAGACCGGAGTTTGCATTGTATCTCTATCTGTCATGAGTACCGCGCTTATTGCGCCATGAGTGGCTGAAAGGTACATAATGAGTTCCTCCTTTGGCCGGGGAGCTACTAGCATAGGGAGAGATGCGAGATGCTGCTTAAGTTGGCCAAAAGCTTCCTCGGATTCTTTCGTCCACCGGAAGTCTCCCTTCCTAATGCACTTCTTGAGTGTCTTAAATAGGGGTAATGACTTCTCTACGGATTTGGATAGAAACCTATTTAACCCGGCCAGTTTCCCATTTAAGGATTGCACCTCCTTCCGTGTCTGAGAGGATGGCAGCTGTATTACTGCATCCGTTTTCTCTGGGCAAGGTTTGATGCCGTTTGGATCGATCATATATCCGAGGAACATTCCCTCCGTTGCCCCAAACGTGCATTTCTTTGGATTTAGCTTCATGTTAATCCTCCTCAGTGCGTCGAATGTCTCCTGGACATCTCGGAGAAGTGCATCCTCCGTGTGACTTTTTATGACTAAGTCATCAACATAGACTTCTAGGTTGCGGCCTATCTGTGATTCAAAAGCTTTGTCCACAAGCCGCTGGTATGTAGCGCCGGCGTTCTTTAGTCCAAACGGCATTTTCGTATAACAATATACACCCTGGCTTGTATGGAACGCCGTTTTTTCTGCATCCTCCTCCGCCATCTGGATCTGATTGTATCCTTTATATGCGTCTAAAAAACACTTAAAAGGATATCCACATAGGGATTCCACCTTCCAGTCAATTTCTGGTAACGGATAACAATCCTGTGGGCAGGCCTTGTTCAGATCCGTGAAATCCACACACATGCGCCAACTGCCGTCATGTTTTTTGACCATGACCGGATTGGATAACCACTCGTGGTAGTATACCTCGCGCATGATACCTGCGTCCACTAATTTCCGTACTTCCTCCAATATCACTTGGCTGCGCTCAGGCGCCTGGTCGCGCTTCTTTTGCTTGATGGGTTGGTACCCCTGGCGGATCTGGAGCTTATGTTCTGCTATCGCACGTGGCACGCCTGTCATATGCTTTGGCTCCCATGCGAATATATCTAGATTTGCACTTAAGAGAGAGCTCATGGCCCTTTTGCCGTTATCCGAGAGCGCCCCTCCTATGGATATCTCTTGTTCCGGATAGTCGGGATGAATTGCCACCTTCCAATTGGGAGGTGGTGATCCATCCTTGGGTGGAACAGGTGGAGCCGGTGTTGTCACGGTATGACACTCGGATGCCGGTACGATTGTGTTGTAAATGGTGATGATTCCCCCCTCAACATGGAATTTGATCATTCCGTGCGCCGTGGAGGGTACCGCCCGTATAGCCAAAATACCTGGTCTGCCTATGATCCCATTGTACGGAGAATGTGAGCGTATCACCGTGAAGTTCATCCACGCCGTAGTGGAGTGTTCCTCATTCCCAATGGTTACAAGCAGACGTAGTTGCCCTATCGGCCAGATAGTGTCTCCACTAAAGCCAGTGAGCGGCGTCGTGGCCGGTACTAATTGGCTTCTTATTTCTGGGCATAACTGCACAAAACAGTGTTCATACAGTACCTCTGCTGACGACCCTCCGTCCACATACATGCGACGAACGTTGTGTGTTCCAATGCTTATCTCAATAGTGAGAGGCGCATCAATCACATCGCTTGCTGTGATGGGAGGGAATGAGATTTTCCTGCCGCGTGAAACTTTTTGGCCAACTTTCTGCCTCGTGCGGTGTTGTCTGGATTGGATCATGTATATGGTCAAAGGTTTGTCCTTTTGGGGATCCTTCTTATCGTACTTCTTGTTGTATTTTCCATCCTTCCAATCCTTAACTAAGTGCTTGAGTTTACCTGATTTGATCAGTGACTCAATGTGCTTCTTGAGCTGGATACACTCCTCCGTACCATGGCCCTTGTCATTATGGAACTCGCAGAAGCGATTCCCTTGCCTACGGTCCGGCGGAGTTGTCATTGGGGGAGGCCTTGGAAAGTTTGCCCCTTCCGTCAGCAAGATCTCCCGGTAGGACATCTTGAGAGGGGTAAACTTATCGTCCGACCATCCTCCTTTATTCTGGCTCTTATAGTCTGAGCCCTTGCTATTGTTTTGATTGCCTTGACCGCCTGACTGTCTCCGCGGCTGGTCGTTTGACCGGTACCCATTTCCTCTGGATGGGTAAGCCGCGGCAACAGCTGTTTCTCCCTCTATGAAATTTCTGACCCTTTCCATGAGGTCATCATATCTCTCTGGACGCTTGTCATTGAGGCACCTGATCAATTCCCTGTCTGTTATAGCGTGCATGTAGTCAGAGATTTTCAGGAGTTCTGGCATTTTTTTTGTGCGCGTGCACTCATCATTGAAGCGTTCAGTGAAGGCTTCTGTGGACTTCCCCGGCCGTTGTTTGCAGTCGCCAATGAGACCGGATCCCTATTATACTTCTTCCTCTGAGTATAATTATTCTTGAATGCAGTGCGTAGTTCCGTGAAACTATCAATGCTTCGTGGAGGGAGTCCCTCAAACCAATCACGGGCATTTCCGATTAGGGTTTAATTGAACATTTGGCACCATATAGGCATGGGCCATCGCTCAATTTTAGCCTGCGTATCGAATATCTTAAGGTGATCATTCGGATCACCAGTTCCATCATAGGTCTTGACACACGCCGGCATGCGACGTTTGGTGTCCTCGGAGTAGTTCCGTATGCGGAGGGTGAATGGGTCTTCCCTGGGATCCGCCCATGGCCGGGTGAGCCTAGGGTCATCCCATGGTTCACACCACGGGCGGGAAAGATCCTCCGTTTCTGCATCCCGATAATAAGGGCCACCATAATACTCATCATTGTTTGGTGGTGGTGGAGGGGTACGCCTAGGTCGGCGACGCTTAGGCGGATGGTCATCTGAGTCCTCCCCTGATGGGTCTGGAGACGGGGGTGGTGCCCCATCCTTTGGGTGAGGACCACTTTTGTGGGACGAACCAGGAGCCTTTTTCCCAGTGTTCATTCTGTCCCACACGCTCGTGCGGCGCGCGGCTCTGGCCAGCTCTCGATCTGGTCGCTCGGGTGAACCGTCAGACCTATCTCCCCCTTCTCGAGACTGCATTAGTTCTTGTATGAGGCGATCTCCTATGCGCTCAAACACATTCCTAGGTTGAGGGGTTTCCTCAAAGATGCCCTGCTCCTGAGGCCGGGCTTTCCTTTTCCTCTGATTTTGGGAAGAGGTGATTGGTCCGGTGTCACCAAAGTTGAGTCTAGATTGGAGGTTCCTCCCCAGATTCAACCTTGATGCGATCCCCGGGACGATCCTATCAAAGTTCTGCGTGAGAACTCGAGTGAGATCCTCCTCGCTGAGTGGTTGGACTTCTACTTCCTCCTCCACTGATGGTCTGCACGGCTCCTTGTTAGGAGGATTGGGCGCACTCCCTGGATCAGGGTTATCCAAGGTTGAAGTAGGCGGGGGTGTTATGGAGATCGTGCTCGTTACCCCCAAGGGCTGAAAACCCCCACGGTTACTAGGTCCGCCTGTAAGGCGGCTAGGTGATTGATTGGGGATGAGTATCCCTTCCCCTTGGGACTTCTGATTTCCAGGATTCGTGTTCATGGGATTAGCTTGTGAATGCCCCTTCGTCATTGGAAATTCAGAATTAGGTTTTGTTCTAGCTTAGTGTAATGGGTCCCACGGATGGCGCTAACTTGTTGATACAAAAGTTGGGTGATCCTTGCTAGACCCGAATTAGGCTTAATTCGGGTTGGCTGGGCTCCGACTCCTGCACCAAGTGAATCGTTTGGTTGGGATCCTGCACACTAAACAACACGCGTTAGACTTACCGTGGGAATGTTTCCCACGATTAGACTCCGGCGTGAGAGTAAGTAATCGGTTAGGGTTTTATGTGAGTTGAGAGTATAGAACGTAATACCTTGTGGAACCCTTGAGGGTTCCTTTTTTAGGCAATGAAACCCTAATGGGCTGTCATTGATACTTCGGCCCCAAGGAAGAGATAAGCACCATAATTAGATTGATTGTTATCTTCTAATTATGGTGAGTGAATATCTCCTTCTTTGGAGTAAATCACATTCAGAGATAGAACATGATTATGTCTAACCCTGCACCGGTCATGCCGGGCCGTGGGCCGCACACGTGTGTGCGGTTACTGTTCATCCAAGCCCATAAGCTTAAATGACATTATTCCCACCCATCTGTGATGGGCCGGATACGGGTAGTACCCGTGGGCCGGGTTCATGACCCGGCTGGGGACTATACGTCATCAACACTCATCATTACTTAGAAATTAAAATCCGTTATATAATTAGGATAAAATAATGACGTTAAGCTCGGGTAATTACATTCTCACCTCCTTAAGGGAGCGACGTCCCGGCGCTCGACTCACCTCATGCTCGTATTGCGTACCACTAGGAAAGACGAGGGCACTTCTTCCTAAAGAAGTCCTCATGGTCCCATGTGAATCTTGATCCATGTCTTGGATTACATCGAACTATCGTAATGGGAATATAACTCAACTTCAAACGCTTAACATCTCGATCGAAGATCTCCACTAGTTCTTCTACAAACGCAACTTGTCTTCAAGTTGTATCCCACCTAAAGGGATGAATAAATCCTTATCCACCAAACACTCCTTCAAGCTTGACACACGAAATTTTTATGAATTACACGAAGCTCATTCGACGACAAGAGTAGATGACAGGATTTTCCGGTAAGTCCAGTCAAAAGGAAGGTTTCAACTTAAAGGATATCCATTGGCCGGATAGCGATGGATACATATCAGAAAGGAATAACAAGAAATATTCCGTCATTAAAGGGCGCTCACACGCGGATCCATACTTAATAATAATATAAAGACACCATCTCACTTTCGCCCATGCGCATTCAAAGTCTCAATAAACATCGTCATTGAAAGTAAAAAAAAATATTACATGGTACGTGTTCTCCATGATCGAACGTCATTAGACAATGCTGTCTCAAGTTCTCACAACTTACGATCATTAGAGTAGATCACACACCATATAAGTACATAATAAGAAAAGGTCGAACATAAACATCAAATATAGATCTTTATCGTTGATCATCGAGAAAAACTTGAACGAACCCTTGATAATAAAACTTAATCTCTAAAGTCTTTCCACTTGTGGTGTCGGCTCCAACATACTCCTCGAAGTGATAACGAATTTATTAATTCCAATCATTAAGAATTTTGGTCCATTGACGAAGATTCACCACATATCGGCGTACCATTAACTCCTGCTCTAGTGTTCAATATACAAAAGCATCCTTCTACTTCATCATTCATCATACAGAGGTGTCCTAATAGTTTCTACTTTAGTGCTCAAGGTGATGCATCATATTCCTCGTTTAATTCGTCATGCTGGCCCCCAAGAGTTTCTTCATCAAGAAAAGTATTCGGTGACCCTTCAATAGTAACAATTAAAATCCCAAAATCCTTTATCTAAGACAAGTTGTAGGTGATACCTTGATCCTCAATCAATCCACAAGTACATGCATAGATACTAGTGACGCTTAAACAAGTCGCCTATACTCGGAAAGGTCAATGGTTCTTAACAATCTGCTTATAAAGCTCGCGATCATCAAAACACATTAGAAATGGTCCATCGAAATAAATCATAACTCGAGAGAAGTCCAACGGGTTACTCCTACATATATGATAATCGACGATCATCATAAAGACGATGGCACTAGACGATTCATACCAACGAAACACGATTCGAAGAATGACGTACGCACACCAAACATCCACAAATCGAGCTAGACATACTTGGGCCCACTCATTTATAAATCCTTGTCTACATCAAAAGGCGTCCCCTTTCATGTATACAAGAGTTTATAAATTTACGGTTCGGGAACTTATAACTTTCTTGTTCAAATGAAAAGGCGTCCCAATCCATTTCAACAAAATAATTATAAGTCATCCTACTCAAGTATTACTATCTCTCAACACGATATCATATCAAAATACCATAGTAAATACAAGGTGTCAATAAACTTATATCATGATTTCCGTATTCAAAATGCCCATTCCATTTGAATAAGGAAATCACGACAATCTAAGGTCCAGTGGTTTAAAATTTTCTTATTCAAATGTCCCAATCCATTTAAATAAGACAACCTTAAACGACTCTTAGTTGGGAGAGTTAAAATCTATATATCTAAATGTCCCATTCCATTTAGATACACAGTATTAAGTCACTCAACCGAATGACTACTACGAGCATATCATTGTTGTACCCAAACTATATATAT
Organism: Glebionis coronaria; assembly: GCA_025667525.1. Taxonomy (NCBI): domain Eukaryota; kingdom Viridiplantae; phylum Streptophyta; class Magnoliopsida; order Asterales; family Asteraceae; genus Glebionis; species Glebionis coronaria. Next base: position 182,008,334 of record CM046874.1, read on the forward strand.
TGGATTAGGATATATATATATTAGGTCCAACATTGACATCCTACTTTTCGCCAATAAAATGTAGTCATATATAAAATCATATCACACGTCGCATTACATAGAAGATGTCGCCTCGGATAAATGATTCTTCAAAATCATAAGAAGTATCAAAAACACGAACATCGCATTTATCAATTACGTTTCGAAAGAGATGTCCAAAAATGGCACATCACGATACGATGACAACAATCGAACTTAAACAAGTCGATATGCGATAGATTACGAAACAATATATACATACTCAAAGTATCAAACGAGTTTCATACTCGTATTCAGATAATACGCAATTATCAAGATCAGTGATTTGCGGTGAGGCCAAATCCGATACAAAACCGCATTATTAATGTACGACAATCATTCAAGGACCATTGCTTCACATGCAATGCCTTTAATTACCATAGTATACACATACATATACATACTATCATTCCTATATACACATAGGTTCACATAATCACAATCAATCATAAAGTAATGCAAGAATAGCCTTACCAGAGCCATGCGGAGTAGTTGCGTGCTCAAAACTTTTTACAACACACCAAAGTTATAGTTTAGGTTTTTCAAAATCGACCTAGTTCTCTATAAGTTGTGGCTCTAATACCATTTTTGTAACACCCCCAAATTACTACGCAGCGGAATACCACTTTGGGGCGCTACTCATAGCACATCACACACAATCATAGAAAACGACCTCAAAAGAGACGTTAAAATATTATACAATCTTGTCTAAAAAGTTCCCATCCCAATATATAAATCAAAGTAGCGTTTAGTCCCAAAAACCGTTACCAATCACATTACATTTATCAGTGACTTAAAAGTCATTTATTCACTTCAAATGATGGAAAAATTAATATAAAATTTTAGACAAGTAAGCACCAACTTCCTCCTCACATGCTGCGCTGCTATCCGTCTTGATTACCTGAAATACATGCGTAAAATCATCAACACAACGGTTGAGCAAGTCTATAGGTTTTGCAAATCATAATTTTAACACAAGATTTTAATCATCTTAAGCTTGTCACACAAACAAGTCATATATATATCGATAAATGCCTTAAGCTCATGCAACTGAACGTTAACCAACACGTCAAACCGAGTCATTTACGGCGCGCCTACAACAGGTAATATTGTCATATACCAACGAACTCTTATACATAATATCCCTTTCAGGTGATCACAAGGATACATACCCTAGGATAAGTTTGTCAAACCAAATAGATCTATCAAATGTATTGGCGTTTACCCCGCAAGGTAATTAACTGTTCATGAAACTCAGGGACTTCATAAGACAATGGTACTTAGGCATTTATCATCATATTAGGGTCCAACATACCAAAAACAACTTGTGTTCACTTTATAAAACAACATGTATTCCCCCTCGCGGGTTAAAAATCATTTATAACAAGTATAAAAAGCGAGACTATAGACTCACCTTAGATAATACATGAAGCTAGTAGTAGTAGTGATCGCCGAAGTGAAGATGCCTCCCAAATATACACGTTAAAAGCCGCCACCTAACAAATAAGGTGCGCGCTTAGAAACATACTTAAGTATCTCACAACATACTTAATATAATAAAATCAATGACTCAAAATAGTATGTACATAAACATGACCAACCAATGCAAGTAAATCCCTTCTAAACCCCACAACACATACTAGCTTTCCAAAACTAGTACCTTCGATGTTGATCCATCTTAAGATGCCAAATCAACACGGTTCAAGTAGCCTAAATGGGTCTTCAATCTCATAATATACACCCACACATAAAAAAATATCCTTTTAGAACTTTGAGAAGCTAATAGATTAGCCTCTTGCCTCAAACTATGACGCGAGGTTAAGTACCTCCCAAATAGTACTCAGCCGGTACTTACCAAAAGTACACGCTGTTTTACCCTACCTAAACAAATCCGTTTTCGACGAAACTTGGTGACAAACTCACTTAATATCTGTAGAAGACTCAGTTTAAATTTCATTCAACGATTCACGTTTTAGAGCCACCTGCTCGACACATCTTTAGACTTTAAAATCCGGACAGTTTTGCACACTTGACTTGTAAAACCATTTTGACTTCCTTAAACAAAACCATTTACAAAAACGACACTTGGATTTGAAAATAGATTCAAAATTTTAAGTTTAGGGCCTGAGAACAGCCTCTAATCATTTTTAAAACTCAACTTATAGTCCCCAAGATTCGATCCAAATATTGACAACAATTTCGTATTGTGTCAACACTCGTCTCCCGGTACACGAATAATCAAACTAGCATAACTTCGTGCTCGTTTAGAGATAGAAGCTCTATCTTATATCAAAACGAGCGTCTTGACGACTACTACAACAATATCCAATAATATTAAACTTTATTAAAACCTAAAATTGGCAGAATTGCCTTAAACCCACTGATGTAAAACACCTCTTTAAAAATCATACCAACACTCATTTTGACCCATTTTTATTATCATCAACACCTCAAATATGCTATATAAATAATCTACAACAACTCCTAGTCCTTAGATTCACTTGTATGATCACATGCATTAAATCAAAATAAAAAAACAAACGTATGCACTCAAAAATAAAGAATTATTATCATAATAATAATATAAACAAGGAATCTTACAATAATCCAAATGGATCAAACCTCATGTTCATCACCAAAAATGATTTTAAAAATCAATTTTCTTGTATGTGGAAGATTTTTACACCAAAATGTTCTCCTTTTAATTTCCAACATGGGACTTTAATTAGTTTATCATAGATCATCCTAAATTTTGATGATCAAGGGGTGTTTGTTTGTTGTAGGTGGCGGCAAGGATGAGAAAGAAAGGGAGGGGAGAGATTTTTGGTGATATAAACTATGTGTGTGTGTAAATAGCACCCATTTTATATGATGGTTAGGGTAGATTTTACAAATAGTGGATAGTTTTGGACTAAAATGTAAATATTAGTTAAAAAGTGGGAAATGACTAATAGTCAATTTTGTAAATATTTACGAGAGTCGGGTTTCGTCCCGGGTTCATAAAAATATAAATCTCGTTTGTTAAATCGATCGTTTTAATAATTGAACACACACAAAACGAAATAGTAAAGTTTGACTCGACTTAATACGTATTGAAATAAAAATTTCAGAAATCAAAAATATCGAAATAATCGATACTAAAATATAATATTTGGGCATCAATTGGCATCGCAATCACTATTAGTACTCTTCAATCATCACAACAATCAATTAAAGCCACATATTATCGGTTTTAACTAAAAACCGTCAAACATAATAAGACTCATCATTACTTAGAAATTAAAATCCGTTATATAATTAGGATAAAATAATGACGTTAAGCTCGGGTTACTACAAAAAATTTATCTCAAATCTTCAAAATTACCGATTGGATAATTTCTTAATTATTTATATACATTTGCTTGAAACTTTTTATTTACGAGGGCAAAACAGAACAAAATTTCAAAATAGCCCAAAAATATGGCAATTAAGGATTTTTTTTCGATTTTCCTGCAACCCCCTCACACTTACGTTTATCATTCTCCTCAATGTGATGAAACTGAACAAAAATTAGGGAACAAGAGAAAAACCAGAATCACGGGCATATCATGTATCATACAAGAGTCTTGTCTTCGCCTTCAACTTGCGGTACCTACAAAAAAGATAAAACACACAAAAATACGAAAACACTCTATTTTTGGTTTTTATAAAAGCGAAACATGCTACACCCCCTCACACTTAAGCTAAACATGGGTTAAAAATTGTGGGGTGTAAGAATGAATTTATTTCAAAAAGGAAAATCACACTTAAAAATTTTAAAACACACGGGTTGCCTCCCGAGAAGCGCTTATTTTATTATTGAGTCATCAGCCTGACTCGTACTTCTTTTTAGTTTTCTTTATTTTTTATCGAGTGGAAAATGTTCACTCCACTCATCATGGTATAGTTTAACACGGTGTCCATTAACAATGAAGCTTCCTCCATTCTTGTCATAAAATTCAACATAACCGGACGGGTATCCATGTTTTACTATAAAAGGACCATACCACTTTTGTTTAAGCTTTGGAGCTTTGAATTTATATCGTATGTTAAACAAGAGAACGTGGTCTCCTTTCTTGAATTCTTTTCGGATTCTAAGTTTCTTGTCATGATAAGCTTTGGTACGTGCTTTGTATAATTTGGAATTCTCATAAGCTTGGAGTCTTAATTCATCGAGTTCATGCAATTGCAAGAATCGGTTTTCTCCAGCGATTTTGAGGTCAGGATTACAGCTTCTCAATGCCCAATAAGCACGGTGATCAATTTGGAAGGGCAAATGACATGTTTTACCGTACAATAAACGATAAGGTGTTGTGCCAATTGGTGTCTTATAAGTTGTTCGGAATGCCCACAGAGCGTCGTCAAGTTTCCTTGACCAAATGGAAGGATTGTCCTTAACCGTTTTTTCGAGTATTCGTTTTAAGGCGCTGTTGGTATTCTCAACTTGTCCACTCGTTTGTGGATGATATGCGGTGGCAAAGCGATGGGTGACTCCATAACGCTTTAAGATTTTATCCATTTGTTTGTTACAAAAATGGGAACCTCGATCGCTAATTAAAGCTTTCGGCAATCCATAATGAGAGAAAAGCTTTTTTAGAAAGTTGATTACGGCTTGTGAATCGTTCGTGGGTAAAGCTTCGGCTTCGACCCATTTGGACACGTAAACAATAGCGACTAAGATATATTCGAACTTATGGGATTTGGGATAGGGTCCCATGAAATCAATTCCCCATAGATCAAATATTTCGCTAACTTGGATGTTGTTTTGAGGCATCTCATCTCTTCGTGAGAGGCTACCAGTACGTTGGCAAGCATCACAATTTTTTACTAGGGTATAGGCCTCTTTAAAAATTGTTGGCCAATAGAAACCAGCATCAAACTCTTTTTTGCGATGGTGGAAGGACCATAATGTCCCCCAGTAGGGCCATGATGACATTCATCAAGGATATTTCTTGTTTCCGTACCATAAACACATATCCTAATCATGCCATCGGGGTATACTTTGAAAAGGTAGGGATCTTCCCAGAAATAGTGGTTTAGGTCAGAAAAGAATATACATCATTGGTGATGGGTTAAACCTTTTCATATAATTCTTCCAACGAGGTAAGAGTTTTGCATAAGAGTTTCATCAGGAACATAGTCATCGATATCTTCATCCCTTAACTCTTCCATGTTTGGATTTTCAAGTTGCGATAAATGATCGGCTGTGATGTTTTCAACTCCTTTCTTATTTTGAATTTCGATGTCAAATTCTTGGAGTAGTAAAATCCATCTAATAAGACGCGGCTTAGCATCTTGTTTAGAGAATAGGTATTTCAACGCGTAATGATCGGTGAATACAATCATTTTCGACAACACGAGATAGTATCGAAATTTATCAAAATCAAAAACTACGGCAAGTAGTTCTTTCTCGGTGATCGTGTAGTTGAGTTGCGCGCTATTTAGAGTTTTGCTCGAAAAATGTTTAGGACGGAAATGTTTTCCTTCGCGTTGACCTAATACGGCTCCTACAGCGAAATCGCTTGCATCACACATAAGTTCAAATGGTCACGACCAATCCGGTGAAACCATGATCGGTGCATTCGTTAACTTTTCTTTAAGCTTTTCAAATGCCTTTATGCATTCTTCGTTGAAATCAAAGACTATGTCTTTTTGAAGGAGTTTGGTCATCGGTCTAGCGATTTTGGAAAAGACTTTTATGAATCGGCGGTAGAATCCCGCATGACCTAGAAAACTTCTAACGGCTTTAATGTTAGTGGGTAGTGGTAATTTGGATATCACTTCGATCTTGGCCTTGTCTACTTCCAATCCGGCTCCGGAGAATTTGTGTCTAAGCACAATTCCTTTAGTCACTATAAAGTGACATTTCTCCCAATTAAGCACGAGATAAGCTTGTTTGCATCGATGAGCATGTGCTCTAGATTAAAAACGCAAGACTCGAATGAGTTTATGAAGACTGAGAAATCATCCATGAAAACTTCCATGGATACTTCGATCATGTCTTGAAAGATCGTGATCATACACCTTTGAAAAGTCGCAGGTGCATTGCAAAGACCAAAAGGCATACATCTATAAGCGAACATTCCAAAAGGACATGTAAAAGTGATCTTGTCTTGATCGGATGGTTCGATAGGTATTTGGAAATATCCGGAAAATCCATCGAGAAAACAAAAGAATTTGTTCCCTGCTAGTCTTTCCAACATTTGGTCCATGAATGGTAGAGGAAAATGATCTTTTCGTGTGGAGCCATTTAATTTACAGTAATCAATACACACACGCCAACCGGTAACTGTTCTTGTAGGAACAAGTTTTTTATGTTCGTTGGTCACAACAGTCATTCCTCCTTTCTTAGGAACGTAGTGAATAGGACTAACCTAAGGACTATCTTCTATGGCAAAGATGATTCCTGCTTCAAGGAGTTTGATTACTTTGGCTTTTAGAATCTCCTTCATGTTTAGGTTAAGTCAACGTTGCCTCTCAATAACGGGCTTGCATCGTCTTCAAGATTGATCTTGTGTTTGGAAAATTGCAAATAAATTCCCGGTATATCGGATGTTTTCTATGCAAACTCTTCTTTGTGGTTTTTGAGCATAGAAACAAGGCGTTTCTTCTCATCTTCCTCGAGTGAGGCTGAGATAATCACCGGAAGGAGTGGATCCTTCTCTAGATAAGCGTACTTGAGATGTTCGGGAAGAGGTTTCAATTCAAGATCCGTCAGTGGATCATGAATAGATTTGGGAACTATAAAGTTCGACTTCGAAGGCAAAACTTCGAATGGTTTGTTTTCCTCTTCTTCGAGTTCAGAATCAAGGGCCATTAATTCTTTGAATTCACGATCACGATCGGTATCGCTAATCTTTTCCGAAGTTGTTTGGAATGGTGCGCTATCATCAAGCAATGCATCCAACTCTTCTTCCGTTACTTCATCGATAACATCCACGCGGAAGCATGTGTCATCATTAGAATGAGAATGTTTCATATCTTTATCGACTAAGAATGTGACTCGATCGTCACCAAATCCAAGGTTGAGTTCTTTATTCTTCACACGAATGATAGCATCGGCGGTGTGCAAGAATGGTCGTCCTAAAATGAGAGGGCCGTGATGGTCTTCCTCCATTTCAAGGATTACGAAGTCGGCGGGAAATATGAATTTGCCAACTTGAACAAGCATGTTCTCGGTTATCCGAATGGGATATTTGTAATTGTGGTTAGCCAAAAGTATACTCATACTTCTAGGTTTCAAAGTATTGTTTGAAAGATTTTTGTATAATGAGTATGGCATAAGATTGATACTGTGACACCCCCAAATTGCTCAAATGCAGCAGAAATAATATTTGGGTGTCACGTAGGTGGATCAACAGTATATAGTATGTAGAGCAACAGATAAAAGATTATCAATACAATTATTACATGAATTAAATTGCAAATGTTATAAAAATTATCTTAAACATTATTCAATAGTTTGGATGATTTCCTCGTTTATAAAACCCCAGATGAGCTCTATAAATGCAACCTATCACGATGCTTGACTCCATGCACATCAAATACCTGCTTCAGTTTCCTGAGAAAAATATGCTTAGAGAGTCAACATAAAGTTGGTGAATTCACAAGTTTAAGTAAATAAATTAAGTTTGGACAGTAAACATTCACTGATGTAGTAATGCAAATAGCATCAACAATTTAAAGGTGACTACATTTCCTATTGCCCGAAACTGACACTTGACACGTTAGGCCGTACAACATATAAGGACTGTAACACCCCATTTTGATAATGTAAATGTCACATGCAATTATGGCGTGTCATCAAAGCATACAAGGAAAAATGTCTAAACATTACTTGACCATAAAAGGAAAATACCGGAATCAAACATCGGTAGTCCAAATGTAAAGCTCATCACACACAAACATAGTATAATAAAGGAAAGGACTAAACAATGTCCATAGCAAATGTATCATAAGAAAGGAAATTCATAAAGTAAAGAAGGCTAGACAGCTTCCAGTCCATATGCACGTACTCTTAGTGTCTACAAGCGTCCCTGAGTACCTGCCGTTTTGGGAACATAGAAAAGGAAAACGGCTGAGCAAATACGCTCAGTGCACGGATGTACAATAAAGCATGAATAGAATAAGCATATAGCAAACAACAGCGGAAGAAAACTAAGTCCCGAGTAACCTGGTTAAGTCTTGATAAAACTGGTTTTATAGTTTGAAAAGTCTTATGTTTATCTTGTAAAAACTGTTTGTCATATTTTACCATTAGCCAATATAGGTCATGAAAATCCACCGTACATGAATACTTGGAGGGGTGACCTCATCATGCAAATTAGAGGGGCTGCCTCTAATTTAATATACTGGTTTTTGGGTAGGAGGGATCAGCTCCTTGTGAAGGATGCAAGGCACACACCACATTCACCATGAAATCCTGACTGAAAACATGTAACTAGGATGCACCCATACGCCCCACATGATAAATATAATATAAATGGCCAAAATCTGAAGGGATGCCACGAGCAATCAATCCGCCGTGGTGAAGTCATAACATCAGTGCCTCTAATGTTATGGTTATGGTACCTCCATAACTAGGTGAAACTGGTCATGCATGTATATGGCTATAGGTATTCTTAATTAAACATAAGCAAATCAAACACGTAACTTATACTACGGGAAAACATTTGGCTGCATACGAGGAATCCTAATAAGGAAAGAATGTCCATACTGAAAGGACGAGAATCCGTACCTTATGTCCAGTGAACGAAGAAGATGAACTGGGAGGAATCCTACTTCCGTATCACTAGTGCTACATAAATACATACATGAATAAGTATCTGCTTATTAAATACGTAGCTGGTTTTATGTCATGTCTTAGCTTATTTTATATGTTCTTACCATGTTTTACTATTTAAAGCCTTAAAATGTGTTTATCTTATATTCGGTTTAATCTGATTAAGCATTTCTGGTATTTCATGTATTATTATACTTACTGTGTAATAATAAGTAACTTTCCAAAAATAGCAGGTTTCCTAAAATAGAAAGTTTCCAAAATAGAAAGTTTCCAAAAATAGAAAGTTACCAAAAATAGAAAGTTTCCAAAAATAGAAAGTTTCCAAAAATAGAAAGTTTCCAAAAATAGAATTACTGCTTAAAAGAGATAAGTTTCTAAAACTAGAAAGTTTCCATAAATAGATCAGCTACCTTAATTAAATAAGTTTCCATAAATAGATTAGCTGCCTGAAATAAATAAGTTTCTAAAAATAGAAGATTTCTATACATAGATTAGCTGCCTTATTTAATTAAGTTTCTAAAAATAGAAAGTTTTCATAATTAGAAATAAGCTGGTTAAATAAGCTAAGTATATAAGCCTAAGTGTTTTCATGATTATTTTCTAAGTCATATGATATAATGTATAGTTTAATAATTATTTCATGTAATTAAATTAAACTATAGGTTAAAATATTTAATTAAAGTATAACATGTTTTTAATTAAATAAAGTTAAATACTTAGGTTAAAACATGTATTATATTTATTAATAATATAACCTAAGTCATGTTAATTAATTAATTATAACCATGATTTTTAAATAATTAGTTAATTATAAGTCTAAAATATAAAAATACTTAGGTTAATTAATTTCATGATTATTAATAATTAAAATAACCTAAGTCATGTTATTAAATTAATCATGTCATTTTATTAATTTAATTTTAACATAAGATCATAACAAAATAAAAAAAACTAAACATACACCATGAACCGGATCTAGACCAAAAACCATGAACCGGAGATGAAATCGACACCGTACCCCGAACCAAATCAGGGTACCCCTTGTCTTGATGCTTCCATGGGACCCACACCAACCAACCGGGACCATATGGTCTCGGTGGTGGTCGGATGGCCAAAGCGAAACCCCCTTGGGTTCGGTGTAGGCTGCGGCCAAAACAAACACCCCTTAAAACATTAATTTTGATTTTAATTAATCCCAATTCATGTTAGATCTATGATTTAATTAGGTTTTATAAAAAACATAACATGTTCTTAATTAATAAAAGATCAAATCAAAAGAAAAAGGCTTAAAAAGGATTTACCGAATACGTGGATCAAAAGAACGAAGAACAAACACGAACACCAACAAGAATTTCAAGATCCAAGATCAAAAAACACCCCTTTTTGGTGTGTTGAAGGTGGCGGCCAAAAGAGAAAAGAAGGAGGAGAGGAGGATTTAGGTTTTCTGTAAAATCTTCTATAAAACAATAATGAGTAGTGTAATTTCCTTAATCCTCCTTTTAGTAAAAATACAAATGGGCTTGGCCCATTTGTTCCTTGTAGCCGCGGGTAGGGGGGCCCACATGGGGTACCCGTACCTTTTTCCGTGTCTCGATGTTTAGTTATTCGTCCATGATTATTTGTGTTCGCGTTTTATGTGTTCTCGTTACGTAATTATCGTGTTTAAATATATTTATTTACGCTCGTAATAAATATATATACGTAATTAATAATAGTTCGTGTTTTAATTACGTTCATGATTTCGTGATCGCATGTTCGTGATTAATTATTGTCAAATAATTATTACATGCTCGTGCGTAGTAAATACTTATCGTGTTCTAACACGTACGTAACACGTAAAATCCTAACACGTAATCGTAAACATGCTATATTAGGAAAGTTTTAATCTAGTACGTACGATCTTAAGGATACTATTCATGGTAAAAGCATGCAGGTTTTACAACTCTTCCCCCTAAAAAGAATAATTCGTCCCCGAATTATAGATAAAGTAAACTGGAAAAGAAGGACATACCCGAATTTAAAATATGAAATGAGGGTAAGAAGCCCGGATAGACTCCTCTGTTTCCCAAGTGGCTTCCCGCTCGGTATGATCCCTCCATAAGATTTTGACGAATGGAATCGTCTTCCTTTTCATGGCTCGTTCTTGTCTGTCAAGAACTCGTTCGGGTTCTTCTATAAAAGTGAGATCTTCACGTATCTGTTCCAGTGGATACTGAACCATGTGAAGGGGATGATACTGGTACCCTCTGAGTAAGGACACATGAAACACATTGTGCACATGCGAAAGCTGCAGAGGTAACGCCAATCGGTAAGATACTTCACCGACTCGTTCAATGATATCAAACGGTTCGATGAAACGAGGACTGAGCTTCCCTTTAATCCCGAAGCGTCTAACACCACGTGCCGGCGAAACCTTTAGGAAGACGTGATCTCTGATACATGATTTTGCTATGGGTTCAATTTATGTCTCTCAGTCCTCTCGAATTGATCTCGGTTCTAAGTGGAATGATTGTTCTTGGTTACTAAAAAGGAGAATGGTTTTCTATTCTACTAAAGGTTTAAATGCACTAAAATATAAACTTAAATTTAAAAGCAACTAAATTAATAACAATTAATAAAACTAGAATTAAAATATAACATAAAATGAAGATACAGAAAATAACACTTAACTTTAATTCGAAATGCTCAAAAGAAAATGATTCGGAAGTTCTTACTGATTCGGAACTTTTCCGAATGAAAAGATGTCAACTCCTTGATTCGGAACTTTCTTCGGAACTTTCGTTCGGAACTTCGTTCGGAACTTTCGTTCGGAACTTCGTTCGGAACTTCGTTCGGAACTTCGTTCGGAACTTCGTTCGGAACTTCGTTCGGAACTTCGTTCGGAACTTCGTTCGGAACTTCGTTCGGAACTTCGTTCGGAACTTCGTTCGGAACTTCGTTCGGAACTTAGTTCGGAACTTCGTTCAGAACTTTGTTCAGAACTTCGTTCAGAACTTTGTTCAGAACTTTGAAAAACTCAAGAACAGTAGCAGCAGAAAAACAGGGAAACACGACTCCAATCCAAAATCAACCAAGTTTTTCACCAAAACTTAAATAAAACTAGACACGAATCATATACTAACCAATAACAACAAATCCCATCAATAAAAACAAAAAACCCAACAACTTTTGAAGATCAAATCTACCAAATAAGAACTTTAACTTTTAACCAAATAGATGAAGATGAACAAGATGAAAAGGAAAGATTGATATATTGAATGATTTAATGTTTTAACAATAACAAAACAAGGATTAAAATTACAAGATTGAAAAAACAAAGATCAAGATCACCAAACACCCTAGTGGTGTTGGTGATGCTACGAACTAAAAGGGAGAGAAAGAAGGAGAAAGAGAAAAACTAAAAAAACTGGCACTAAGTGTGTGAGGTGTGGGCTTTATATATCCTTGTCTTTTGGTTGGTGAGTGAGCTTTCTCCCGTTCTTCTTGTCTTCTCGTCTTTTCAGAAAAGTTGACGTTTTCGATTCTGATTCGGGATTTGTTGTCGATTAAATTCAACTCGTCTTTTAATTTCTTCGTTTAATATACTTGAGTTTCTTCGACTTATGTAAATCTTCCATCTTTGGTCCTTTTCTTCGATAAATCGTCAAATAGGCCCAGTGACTTCAAATCTTTTGCATCTCTTGGACAATAGACTTCGTCTTGAGTCTTTTTCTTCCATTAAACCCGTGCAATCCCATGTTTTCTTCAATATTTATCCGGTTGGCTCTGAAAACACAATAAACACAAAAACCACGCATAATTCCAAACAAATGATATTAAATACGTGTTTTGGTCTCGTTTTAGTCAGAATTAAGTGGAAAAAGGATGGGTGTTTACACACCTATCAAATCCCCTACACTTAACCATTGCCATGCCCTCATGCAATGCTTAGTGATAAAGCAATTTTACACTTTTCTCATAATTAATCAACCTTGGCCTTATTCAAATACTACTAAACAAAAATTAAAGTACTAAAAGAAATTAAACTTTAAAGGTAACAAAAGAATGGAAATAACTTGCAAAGAAACCAATGACTTACATTAGGGCTTTGGTGCTGCGAAGATTTATCACCCTCAAGTTTCACGTTCCCCAAACTAAGCTTAAAAATGAGATCATTGTTATTATAAGTTAGTAAATCAAACACTTACACACATGGCTTAATTATATGCTTAAACTCCCTTATTCCTAGGTGTATCTCTTATATTTTATTTTTGTCTTAGAATGATCATGAAGATGCATTTTTGGACTTATTTCGATAGTTTATTTAGGCTGAAAGCAAAGTAGGACGATTTGATCAATAGTTAGCTAAAGGACAAAATCTCTTAAAACTGCTTCTCGGGATATCAAAAAGTTCATATCTTGGCATAACTTGGTTCACGATTTGAGACCTTTCTCGGGCCGATATTTGGCATGTACTTCATACTTCATATCTTGAGAGACGTGCTTGAGATAATGGTCTTCTCATCGTTCATAGAGTTTCTTCACTTGGAGACTTTTGAGAGGTACTCCAACTTTGTTGACCACGACTTCATGATTATTTCTTCAATCTCTATTTGGGATTTTGAGATACAACGATCTGCCTCCTTTTCGGACTTGGATCTATTTATCCTCATACCTTGTTAGGGTCTTTTTGGATAGACTTCTCCATCATCTTTATGGGAGTTGATTGCTTTTCGTCGTGAGTCTTGATCCTTCATATTGACTTTGGGAATAATGCTTTTCACATCACCTTGGATCTTTAGCAATAAAATGGAATCCTCATGCCTTGTTAGGGCCTTTTCGGACTCGCCAATCTTCGCGCCCCGCTTCATAAGTTATGCCTTGGCTATGAACTCTTATCATTACCGAGCAACTTTTAAACGATCTTGGGCTAGAAGCTAAGTAACTTTTCAAATCGTACGACCTTACTTATTGCAGATAAATTATTAGCAAGTGATGGGAGAATAGGCAAATAATTACACCAAGTGAGCTTGTGCAAGAATACCGACTTATAATTGACTCTATCATTTCTCGTCCTCCATAATTTAAAATCTCAAGTAATGAGACTCGTGGACACTTAGCCTAATAAACCAATTAAGGTCTACATGGTTAAGGATACTAGCTAGAATAAACTTGGATAAGTCTATTCGGGTTGAGTCAAAATAAACGCAACGGGCCTAATATGTCAAAGACTTCTAAACTAGCTACACCACTTTATTAATATTTTTGACTTTATTGCGGGATATATACATATGAAAGCAAAGATAAAAAATTAAAAATTACGACTAAATGGCCAAAGTTAATAAAAAATTTGAAAAATGTTGAAAAATAGGATTTTCCGGTTAAATGAAGGCATTTTCATGGAAAAGTCCACTTAAAACTTCGATAGAAGTCCCCCTACACTTAAGATAAACATTGTCCTCAATGTTTAAGCATGTGGGAAAAGTCCCCCTACACTTATGACATTATGCACGTTGGTTAACTCGAGCTAAGGAGAAGACGACTAAAGTGATCAATTTCAAATGTGAGTATGAAGAAAATTGAATCACGATAGTTGAGAGATAGAACCGGATTTCGGATAACACGGGAGCACGGTTCTTCAAAGATTCCAAGAGTGCATTTATCCCTGTAATCACATCACCACACAAAGACAAACGCATATAGAAGTCCCCCTACACTTAGGAGGTTAAAACATAAAAGGATAGATACTCGGGCTGCCTCCCGAGGAGCGCTTGTTTTTGATAACCGAGTCACGAGCCTGACTCGACCCAAAATTAGTTCATGGGGAACGTGGTGAGGGATGGAATCACCTCCTGAGAGGTGTCCTCACCAAAGTACAACTTCACTCGTTGGCCATTCACCTTAAAATTAGGTCCATTAGGTTGAGCGAGCTCGAGAGTACCATATGGAAAAATTTGGGCAATGGTGAATGGGCCGGACCAACGAGATTTCAGCTTGCCCGAGAAGATTTTCAACCGAGAGTTAAAAAGTAAGACTTTGTCTCCAACATGGAACTCTCGGTTCTTAATCTTGGAGTCGTGAATGAGCTTAGTCCTTTCCTTATAGATCAAAGAATTTTCATAAGCCTCATTACGGAGTTCATTGAGCTCATTGAGTTGGATCTTGCGTAGGTCACCGGCTTTGTTGATATCAAAATTAGCCCACTTCAAGGCCCAGTAAGCCTTGTGCTCCAACTCAATGGGGAGGTGGCACGCTTTCCCGTATACGAGACGATATGGTGTGCAACCAATCCGAGTCTTGTATGCAGTACGAAAAGCCCACAAAGCATCATCAAGTTTATCAGCCCATGAGGCACGATGCTCTCCCACGGATCGTTCCAGAATTCGCTTAAGTCCTCGGTTGGATATTTCAGTCTGGCCATTAGTTTGTGGGTGGTAGGCTGTGGAAAGACGATGATTTACACCGTACTTAGCCATAACTCTTGCGAATTGGTCATTGCAAAAATGAGTCCCACGATCACTAATAATGGCACGAGGCACACCGAATCTAGCGAAAAGAGCTTTCAAAAAGTTACAAACCACCCTTGCGTCATTAGTAGGTAAAGCTTTGGCTTCGAACCACTTTGAAACGTAGTCAACGGCTACAATGATGTATTTGTTTCCTTTAGAGGAAGGGAATGGCCCCATAAAGTCGATACCCCAAACATCAAAGATTTCACACTCTTGAATGAAATTCTGAGGCATCTCGTCTTTATGTGTGATCGTGCCTTGTTTTTGGCAAACATCACATCGTTTAACAATATTGTGAGCGTCACGATATATGGAGGGCCAATAAAATCCCGAATCAAACACTTTTTTGGCGGTGTAGTTGGGACCAAAGTGACCACCGGTGGGTCCTTTGTGGCAAGCATCAAGGATTTCTGAAGCTGCCGGTCCGTCAACACATCGGCGGATAATCAGGTCGGCGCATTGTTTGAATAGGTAAGGGTCGTCCCAAAAGTAAGTCTTAATGTCGGTGAAGAACTTTTTCTTTTGTTGAGACGTCAACCCTTCCTTGAGAATTCCACCCGCCAAGTAGTTTGCAAAGTCCGCAAACCACGGGGTTGCATCAGAATTCGAATTGATAGACATTAAGGTCTCCAAGGGAAAAGAATCATTGATTTCTTTGTTCGGATGATCCCCTTGGTATGGATCCTCAAGTCTGCTGAGATGATCCGCGGCTAAGTTTTCTGCTCCTTTTATATCGCAAATGTCGATTTTAAATTCCTGGAGCAGCAAAACCCAGCGAATAAGTCTTGGTTTGGAATCTTGCTTTGTCAACAAGTACTTCAACGCGGAATGATCGGTATACACAATAGTTGTAGAAAGGACAAGATAGGGGTGGAATTTTTCAAAAGCATAGACAACAGCTAAAAGCTCTTTTTCGGTTGTCGTATAATGCAATTTTGCCCCCGTCATTGTCTTGCTAGCGTAATGGATTGGTTGGAAGTGTTTGTTCACTCTTTGTCCCAGAACCGCTCCAATAGCAAAATCACTAGCATCGCACATCAACTCGAAAGGCAGCTCCCAATTAGGGGTAACCAAGACAGGTGCCTTAGTAAGCTTATCCTTAAGCAAGTTGAAGGCTTCAAGGCACTCTTTGGAAAAGATAAAAGGAGTATCTTTTTCCAAGAGGTGGGTCATCGGGCGAGCGATTTGAGAAAAATCTTTGATGAATCGACGGTAGAAGCCCGTATGACCCAGAAAACTTCTCACACCCTTCACGGTTGAAGGTGGAGGCAACTTGGCGATAACATCGACTTTAGCACGGTCTACTTCAAGACCGGCTTTGGAAATCTTGTGTCCCAGCACGATGCCTTCTTTTACCATGAAATGGCATTTTTCCCAATTCAGAACAAGGCGAGTGTCTTCGCACCGCGTAAGCATACGTTGTAAATTGGCAAGGCAAGAAGAGAAGGAATCCCCGAAGACCGAGAAATCATCCATGAAGACTTCCATGGTTTGTTCAACCATGTCATGGAAGATAGCTAACATGCACCTTTGGAAAGTCCTGGGGGCATTGCATAAGCCAAAAGGCATTCTTTTGTAAGCAAATGTGCCATAGGGACAAGTGAATGTTGTCTTCTCTTGATCTTGGGGATCGATGGGTATTTGGAAATAACCCGAGAAACCATCAAGAAAGCAGTAATATTCATTACCCGCTAAACGTTCAAGCATTTGGTCCATAAAAGGTAGAGGGAAATGATCCTTTCTCGTGGCATCATTGAGTTTGCGGTAGTCTATACAAACTCTCCACCCAGTAACGAGACGAGTGGAAATCAACTCGTTGTGTTCATTGGGAACAACGGTTATTCCGCCCTTCTTGGGCACACAATGGATTGGACTTACCCATGGTGAATCCGAAATAGGGTAAATCATACCCGCATCAAGAAGTTTGATAACCTCTGTTTTGATGACTTCATGGATTTTTGGATCCACCCTTCGTTGGCTTTGAATTGTGGGCTTAAAGTCGTCCTCCATGAGAATTTTGTGTGTGCAGAAGTGAGGATCAATTCCACGAATATCCGAGATTTTCCAAGAAATAGCCTTCTTATGATCTTTCAACACGGTGATAAGTCGGGCTTTTTCTTCTTCCTTTAGGTCCTTAGCAATGATGACTGGCGACTTCTTCTCTTCTTCAAGGAATACATACTCGAGATGGGGCGGCAACTCCTTAAGTTCTAAATCCGGAGGATTTTCGACGGGAGGCGTATTCAAAGTCGGAGTATCGATAGCAATAACCGTGGGAGATGGAGGAGAAGGATTGTCTTCGTTGAGAAGGTTGTCAAAGAAATGCATGTCTTCATCCCCATCGGTGGGAGAATCATCAGTAGCTAAATTCACATCTCCCATGGTGTCTTCAAGATTGTTCCAAAACAAATCACTATCTCCTAATAGAGACAATGATGAATCGATAGAGGAAACTGTTTCAACATTGGGAAGAGAGGTAGGAATACTTTTACAAGCATCTTTGAAGTGTTCTTCACAAGCCTCATCCAGAACGTCAATACAATTAACACTCTCGTTGGAATAAGGTTGTTTAGACAACTTTCCCATGTTGAAGACGATTTTATCGTCACCCACTCGCATGATAAGCTCACCGGTTTCAACATCGATAAGAGTGCGACCGGTCCTCAGGAATGGACGACCAACAATCAGTGGTACACGAGGGTCCATCTCGTAGTCGACGACGACGAAATCAGCCGGAAAAGTGAATTTGTCGACTCCTACAAAGACGCCTTCGGCTATCCCCACTGGATAAGCAACCGTACGGTTAGCTAATTCCAAAGTCATTTTGGTGGGGACTAGCTCTGGGAGAGATAATTGCTTCCAAACGCTTAGAGGCATAAGATTAATACTGGCACCTAGATCGGCTAGGGCCATGCAATTCTCTACTCCCGGGAAATTGCAAGGGATTAAGAAACGACCCGGATCACCAAGCTTGGTTGGTAATTTCCTTAAGAGCACTGCAGAGCAATTCTCATTAAGTTGGGTGTTGGCAATATCGAGGAGCTTTTCCTTGTCGCTCAGAAGATCTTTAAACATTTTTGCGTACTTAGGCATGTGAGCGAGAGCCTCAACGAAAGAGATATTGAAATTCAGTTGTTTAAACATTTTAAGAAAGTTAGAAACCTGAATATCGTCCTTGCTTTTGAGCTTCTCTTTCCTCAACCTAGATGGATAAGGTATATTGGAAGAAGAGGAAGGCTTTGGAAGAATAGGATCACTCACATCCTTGGGGGGAGGAGGGGTAGAAGGAAGAGGTGGAGAAATTGGGGAAGGAGAAGGATGAGGAATAGGAGCAGGTGACTCGTTCTCCTTATTCACAACCACCGGTGGAGGTATAGGAAGCTCGGGTTCCTTGGTACCTTTGCCACTGCGAGTGGTGATTGCTTTCATCTCCCCTCTTGGATTCGCAACGGTGTTACTCGGAAGAGTACCCGAAGAAGAGGGTTGATTACCTTGGAAGAAACTAGCCATCATGTTGTTCAAGTCATTCGTTTGACTATCCAACGTATTTCTCATGTCGGCTCTCAAATCGTTTCCTTGCTTGACCAAGCCTGCTTTCAAGTTACACACTTCCTGTTGGAGATTTTCCATGATCTCATCATTGGTCCTCATGTAGGTTGCAACCTCTTGGTGTAATGCAGTGGGTTGGTTTGGAGGAGCATTGTATGCGGGTGGTTGATAAGCAGGTTGTTGGTAAACTTGGTTGTTACGTTGAGGTAGTTGTTGCTGCTTGTGAGGTGGAATGTATGGTGTACGAGGTTGTTGTTGTTGTTGAGGAGGGCGATTAAGGTTTTTTTGTTGGTTTGGGTTGTTTGGGGGAAAACCGGGTGGTGAGAGGTAGTTGTTGGAGCGATAGCTAAGCAAGTTACGGTCACCTTGAGGTCTAGCTTGATAAGCAGGTTGAGGATAGGTGCCATATGCTGCATTCACATTCTCAGCAGGGTAGTCTTGGGTGGCAGTACAAGTGGTGTAAGAGTGAGGACCACCGCATATCTCACAAGGTTGGCTGACAGCATTAACTTGAGCGTTTTTAGCGTTGTTGCTGTTGTTGTTGCTGACGGTGTGGGTGACAAGCGATTCAAGAAGCGTAGTGATTTTGTCCAGTCGCTTGTCGCTGTCACTAGTGCTAGCACTAGCGACATTGGTCCTAACATTCTTGGTTTGCACACGAGACTTATTCTCAATGATGTCCCAAGCAGCATTGGAAGTCTTAGCCACAAGATTACCCCCCGAGGCACTGTTTAGTGAATCTTGGTCACTCATGCTTAAACCATTGTAAAAAGTATTAATTTGATGTACTTTGGTAAAACCATGTTGTGGGCATTTTCTTAAAAGATCTTTAAAACGATCCCAAGATTCACTGAACGACTCATCGTACTTTTGTTCAAAATTTATGATTTCATTCCGCAAAGCGGTAGTACGAGATGGTGGGAAAAAGTAATTGATAAACTTGGTTTCCAAATCCGTCCACGAGAGAATACTCTGTGGCGGTTCCTTAGCAAGCCAATGCCGGGCTTGTCCCTCTAAAGAAAAGGGAAAAAGTTGTAACCTGATAACCTCTTGTGGAACACCATTGAATTTGACCGTGTTGGTTAGTTGCAAGAATCTCTTGATGTGGTCATGTGGGAAATCAATGGTACGCCCCAAGAATGGTTGAGCAGAGACCATCTGGATAAAGCCTGACTTGAGCTCAAAGTTGTTGGCGGCAATTGGAGGTATGACAATTGGATCCGTGTTGCCATCTACATGAGCTTGCAGCAGTTCAATCATCGGGCGATTATCCGGAAGGGGCTCATTGTTGTTGTTATTGTTCATGTTGTTGAAAGGCGGGTTGTTGTTGTTATTATTGTTGTTTGGAGGTGGTATGTTATTGTTGTTTTGTACACCGGCCATGTCTAAGTTATCGAGAGGCTCGGGCTCTTGATAAGACGTGGATCGAGTGCGCATACACCTGCAAAAGAACTAACAAAAGAAAAACAAAGCAAAAATATTTTTGGTTTTTATGTTTTTTTATTTTTTGTATTTTTGAAAATTTTATATATTTTTAGGATTTTTTTTTTTGAAATTTTTTATGAAAAAGTAACGTTCACGGGGAACGGATCCCAAAATCCAAGTTCTCACAAAAAACTTTTGATCTTAACGAGAGGAGCCGGCAGCGGCGCCATTTGATACATGATTTTGCTATGGGTTCAATTTATGTCTCTCAGTCCTCTCGAATTGACCTCGGTTCTAAGTGGAATGATTGTTCTTGGTTACTAAAAAGGAGAATGGTTTTCTATTCTACTAAAGGTTTAAATGCACTAAAATGTAAACTTAAATTTAAAAGCAACTAAATTAATAACAATTAATAAAACTAGAATTAAAATATAACATAAAATGAAGATACAGAAAATAACACTTAACTTTAATTCGAAATGCTCAAAAGAAAATGATTCGGAAGTTCTTACTGATTCGGAACTTTTCCGAATGAAAAGATGTCAACTCCTTGATTCGGAACTTTCTTCGGAACTTTCTTCGGAACTTTCGTTCGGAACTTACGTTCGGAACTTTCGTTCGGAACTTTCGTTCGGAACTTTCGTTCGGAACTTTCGTACGGAACTTTCGTTCGGAACTTTCGTTCGAAACTTCGTTCGGAACTTCGTTCGGAACTTCGTTCGGAACTTCGTTCGGAACTTCGTTCGGAACTTCGTTCGGAACTTCGTTCGGAACTTCGTTCAGAACTTTGTTCAGAACTTTGAAAAACTCAAGAACAGTAGCAGCAGAAAAACAGGGAAACACGACTCCAATCCAAAATCAACCAAGTTTTTCACCAAAACTTAAATAAAACTAGACAAGAATCATATACTAACCAATAACAACAAATCCCATCAATAAACATAAAACCCAACAACTTTTGAAGATCAAATCTACCAAATAAGAACTTTAACTTTTAACCAAATAGATGAAGATGAACAAGATGAAAAGGAAAGATTGATATATTGAATGATTTAATGTTTTAACAATAACAAAACAAGGATTATAATTACAAGATTGAAAAAACAAAGATCAAGATCACCAAACACCCTAGTGGTGTTGGTGATGCTACGAACTAAAAGGGAGAGAAAGAAGGAGAAAGAGAAAAACTAAAAAAACTGGCACTAAGTGTGCGAGGTGTGGGCTTTATATAGCCTTGTCTTTTGGTTGGTGAGTGGGCTTTCTCCCGTTCTTCTTGTCTTCTCGTCTTTTCAGAAAAGTTGACGTTTTCGATTCTGATTCGGGATTTGTTGTCGATTAAATTCAACTCGTCTTTTAATTTCTTCGTTTAATAGACTTGAGTTTCTTCGACTTATGTAAATCTTCCATCTTTGGTCCTTTTCTTCGATAAATCGTCAAATAGGCCCAGTGACTTCAAATCTTTTGCATCTCTTGGACAATAGACTTCGTCTTGAGTCTTTTTCTTCCATAAAACCCGTGCAATCCCATGTTTTCTTCAATATTTATCCGGTTGGCTCTAAAAACACAATAAACACAAAAACCACGCATAATTCCAAACAAATGATATTAAATACGTGTTTTGGTCTCGTTTTAGTCAGAATTAAGTGGAAAAAGGATGGGTGTTTACACACCTATCAATCTCCTACGTTAAAATGTATGTCTCTACGATGCTTATCGGCGTAACTCTTCTGACGTGACCGTGCTTCCTGAATTTTCTGCTTAGCTACTGCGATCTTCTCATTGGTCATCTCTATGATTTCTGGTCCTTCAAGTGTTCGCTCACCAACCTGATCCCAGCAGTTTGGGGCGCGACACTTTCTGCCATACAACATCTCATAAGGAGCACACTTGATGCTTGCGTGCCAGCTGTTATTGTATGCAAACTCCACCAAAGAGATGTAATCGTCCCAATCACCCGTCCATTCCAACGCACATGACCTCAACATATCTTCTAATGTCTGAATGCTTCGCTCTGACTGTCCGTCCGTTTGAGGATGAAAAGCCGTGCTAAGCTTAAGTTGTGTACCCCAAGCTTTCTGCAGACTCTTCCAAAAGCGCGAAGTGAATCGAGGATCTCTGTCTGAGACGATGCTGGATGGTGCACCGTGGAGTCTCATGATCTCTCTTCTGTACGTATCTGTGAGTTTACTTACCGGATCTTCCTTGTGGATCGGTAAGAAATGAGCTGATTTGGTAAGTCGATCTACGATAACCCAAATTGCATCGTGCTTTCTTTTGGTAGGCGGAAGACCAGTAACAAAATCCATGGTGATTTTGTCCCACTTCCACTCTGGAATATCTAACGGTTGAAGGAGACCGCCAGATCGCTGATGCTCGATCTTAACCTGCTGGCAGGTAAGACATTTGGAGACGTAAGTGGCCACATCCTGTTTCATACAACTCCACCAAAAGTACTGCTTGATGTCATGGTACATCTTAGTCGAACCAGGATGTATAGAGAATGGGGAGTTATGAGCTTCAGCTAACAAAGCTTCCCGGAGTTCCTGGTCATCAGGAACACAAAGTCTCGTGCCCTGTCATACGATACCATCTGCATCTACTCTGAATTTTGTCTGTTTCTCCAAATTCTGTACTATCGCCTAGATTTCTCCGTCATCCTTCTGAGATTCCTTTATCTTAGAGAGTAACTCGGGTTCTACTCTAAGATTAGCCCAGTAACCGTGTTGTCCACGTATCATGATCTCGATGTCTAGTCGCTCCAAGTCTCTTATGATTTCCTCTTTGATTTTAATGCCGTTGATCATTCCGGACTTCCTGCTAAGAGCATCTGCTACAACATTTGCCTTTCCGGGATGATACTGTAGATTAGTGTCATAATCCTTCAACAGCTCTAACCATCTCCTCTGCCTCATGTTCACTTCACGTTGAGTGAAGATATACTTCAAGCTCTTGTGGTCCGTGAAAATGTCACATGATTCTCCATATAAATAGTGCCTCCATATCTTCAATGCAAACACCACAGCTGCAAGTTCCAGGTCATGCGTGGGGCAATTTTCTTCATAAGGCTTAAGCTGCCGTGAAGCGTACGCGATCACTTTCCCATGTTGCATGAGAACACAGCCAAGTCCCTTCCCCGATGCATCGCTGTAGATTTTAAATCCACCCGTACCAGATGGGAGAGTAAGAATAGGTGCAGATACTAGCTTCTGCTTCAGGTCTTCAAAGCTCTTCTCTCGATCTTCAGTCCAGACGAATTTCTCCCCTTTCCGCATCAGTTTGGTCAATGGTAGTGCTAGACGGGAAAAGTTCTCCACGAACCTACGGTAATAGCCAGCTAAGCCTAAGAAACTACGGACTTCCATCGCTGATGTCGGCCTTGGCCACTTAGTAATGGTCTCAACCTTCGCTGGATCCATAGTGATTCCTTCTGCTGATACAATGTGACCTAAGAATGCCACTTTGTCTAACCAGAACTCACACTTGGAGAATTTAGCATACAGCTGCTTCTGGCGAAGAATCTGTAGTACTGTACAAAGATGGTCTTCGTGTTCCTCCTCGGACTTTGAGAAAATCAAGATGTCATCGATGAAAACAATGACGAACTTGTCCAGAAATTCATGGAATATTATGTTCATCAAATCCATGAACACTGCTGGAGCATTTGTCAGGCCGAATGGCATAACTACAAACTCGTAGTGGCCATAGCGGGTACGAAAGGCAGTCTTAGCGATGTCCTGCTCCTTGACCCGTAGTTGATCATAGCCTGACCTAAGATCAATCTTGGAAAAGTGTTTGGCCCCTTGGAGTTGGTCAAACAGATCGTCAATACGTGGCAGTGGATATCGATTCCGAATGGTAATCTTGTTGAGCTCGCGATAGTCTATGCAAAGACGCATACTGCCGTCCTTCTTCTTAACGAACAAGACCGGTGTGCCCCATGGAGATGCGCTCGGTCGAATAAAACCTCGTTCAAGAAGTTCTTGTAGTTGATCCTTCAGCTCCTTCAGCTCTATGGGAGCCATGCGATAAGGAGCTTTTGAGATTGGTTCAGCTCCTGGAATAAGCTCGATACTGAATTCCACTTCTCGTACAGGTGGTATGCCCGGAAGTTCTGCTGGAAAAACATCTTGGAATTCTGACACTATAGGTTGATCCTGAATTGATGGGGATTCAACATCCATGTCGTGAACCGTAGCTAGATAACCCTCGCAGCCATGTGACAGTAGTGCACGCGCTTGCAGGGTAGATATGACTTGTACAGACCGTCCGGGTATGAACCCGTTATGAATGTACTCTGGTGCATTAACATCACCGAAGATAACTCGATATGAATGGCAATCTATGGTAGCATGGTGCTTGGATAGCCAATCCATGCCCAAAATCATGTCGAAGTCATTCATGTCCAGCGGAAGTGCGTCAACAGGTCGAACCTTATCATCAAAGTCTAGGGGAAGACTCTTATATACATGAGTGATTAATACAGAGTCCCTCAAAGGCGTGGAAATAGAAAGCCTATTTTCTAGTGGCATGGGGAGCATCCTAATGTTCTTAGCATAAGCAGTAGAAATAACCGAGTGAGTAGCACCCGTATCGAAAAGAACACATGCAACTTGACCATACATATACAAGATTCCAGTGATGGTACCTGTAGACTTGTTGGCCTGGTCTCGAGATGTCGTGTAGACACGCCCGGTAGTAGGAGGCGGCTTGGTATCAGCATGTCCTGATGTACCCTCCATCTCGCCCTTACGGCAATCCTTCATAATATGGCCAGGAAGACCACACTTGAAGCACGCGTCAGTATTACGGCGACATGGTCCTGGGTGCCTACGGTGGCAAGTAGAGCAAAGAGGATGAGTGAATCCTCCAGCAGGTGCTGTGGCTGGCTGGGAACCTAATAAAACATTTTACATAAGACATGATAATTGGGTACAAAGGACAAAGAGGATAATCGTAAGATTGAATACCAGTGATAGCTGGATGGCTAGGCTGCGAACCTCTCTAGTTCTGGTCCCTACCGTTTCCATGGTTCCTGGTAGAAGTTTTTCTAAAGTGTCAGAATATGAGTTATAACATGAAATCATAAGGAAATGCGTAAGTATTAGGACCTGCTGCTGTTGGAGTGCCCAGCGTTGTTACGGTAATTATCATTACCGCCACGCCTATCCGTAGCAGAACGGTCGTTAGTCTGACCGTTTCCCTTGGGCTGATGAGGCTGCTGCTGAGTAGCCGGCTGAGACCGGTCCCCACTTTTCTGCCTGGAAGATACATTTAAAGAGATGAATAATTGACATATATGGAAATTATACGGATTGATCACCGTTTGAATACGAATGGTTACCTCTTGTCGGGTCTCTCAGCTTCCCCGAACTCATCTCTCTCTTGCAGCATCTCCAGCTTACGTGTTGCATCGGCCACTTGTGCTACAGTGTTGAACGTAGCACACACCAGATTGTTTGCGACCGATGTGCGAAGAGCCCATCTAAAGTGATGTGCCTGCTCTTCAGGAGTACCTGTTGCCGCACCAAGGAACCCATCTAAGCAAAGAAAGCGCTACATAAACTCGTTGCTATTCTCCCCAGCTCTCTGTCGGATCCCATTGTACTCTCTCTTGAGCTTGTCCTGCTCAGCCTTGGGAAAGAACTGCTCCATCACCCTGTCCTTGAATTGAGCCCAAGTCAAACCAGCAACCCACTCGTCACCGCCTTCGGACTGCATCAACGCTAACCACCAGTTTAGCACATCGCCTTCGAATCGATAGCATGCCAACCTCGCCTTGTATGCGGGGTCACAACCCATAGCATTGAAAATCTTCTCGATGTGAGCCAACCAGCTTTCAGCATCGCTGGGGCTATCTGTCTTCTCAAAAGCTCGAGGGCGGAGCTTGTTGAATCTCTCCAGCCATACTGCTAATGTCACTGGAGGAGGAGGAGGAGGTGCCTGATTATGCTGCTGATTGTTGGCAGGTTGAACCTCAGCCCTGATGTCATTCCCTTGTTGAGGAAGCAAAGCTTGCATAGCAGCTTGAATTGCAGCATTGAGCTGTTCCTGTTCGCGTGTGAGAACCATCTGACAGTATAACATAAAACATATGATTAAACAGATCAAAACATAAATTATATATATACATGAAAAAAAATTTATACTAAAATTTCACGAGAAAAATTTTATGCAAGAAAATTTTTTTGTATGAATGCATGATGCAGTTTTATGAAAACTTTTGTATGCTCGTGAGTGAACGCCTCTGGTCAGTTCACCCAAAACAAAAGACATAACGAGGGGACGCCTATGGGTCGGTCCCAAATTTAAAAGTTTCGATAAAACACATGCGACTAAATAGGGCCAGTCCTGTACCAACCATTACTTAATCAAAAATCTGCGACAATGACATGTATATGTATGCTTAAAAATGATGAATGCATGAAAACAACTGTCAGTTCTAGGAAGACCGTAGTGACTACCCACTAATCGCAGGTCATATTTGAGAGCCTACAGGTCGAAGCCTTGTCTCTGATACCATAATTGTAACACCCCATTTTGATAAGGGAAATGTCACATGCAATTATGGCGTGTCATCAAAGCATACAAGGAAAAATGTCTAAACATTACTTGACCATAAAAGGAAAATACCAGAATCAAACATCGGTAGTCCAAATGTAAAGCTCATCACACACAAACATAGTATAATAAAGGAAAGGACTAAACAATGTCCATAGCAAATGTATCATAAGAAAGGAAATGCATAAAGTAAAGAAGGCTAGACAGCTTCCAGTCCATATGCACGTACTCTTAGTGTCTACAAGCGTCCCTGAGTACCTGCCATTTTGGGAACATAGAAAAGGGAAACGGCCGAGCAAATACGCTCAGTGCACGGATGTACAATAAAGCATGAATAGGATAAGCATATAACATACAACAGTGGAAGAAAACTAAGTCCCAAGTAACCTGGTTAAGTCTTGATAAAACTGGTTTTATAGTTTGAAAAGTCTTATGTTTATCTTGTAAAAACTGTTTGCCATATTTTACCATTAGCCAATATAGGTCATGAAAATCAACCGTGCATGAGTACTTGGAGGGGTGACCTCATCATGCAAATTAGAGGGGCTGCCTCTAATTTAATATACTGGTTTTTTGGTAGGAGGGATCAGCTCCTTGTGAAGGATGCAAGGCACACACCACATTCACCATGAAATCCTGACTGAAAACATGTAACTAGGATGCACCCATACGCCCCACATGATAAATATAATATAAATGGCCAAAAGCTGAAGGGACGCCACGAGCAATCACTCCGCCGTGGTGAAGTCATAACATCAGTGCCTCTAATGTTATGGTTATGGTACCTCCATAACTAGGTGAAACTGGTCATGCATGTATATGGCTATAGGTATTCTTAATTAAACATAAGCAAATCAAACACGTAACTTATACTACGGGAAAACATTTGGCTGCATACGGGGAATCCTAATAAGGAAAGAATGTCCATACTGAAAGGACGGGAATCCGTACCTTATGTCCAGTGAACGAAGAAGATGAACTGGGAGGAATCCTACTTCAGTATCACTAGTGCTACATAAATACATACATGAATAAGTATCTGCTTATTAAATACGTAGCTGGTTTTATGTCACGTCTTAACTTATTTTATATGTTCTTACCATGTTTTACTGTTTAAAGCCTTAAACTGTGTTTATCTTATATTCGGTTTAATCTGATTAAGCATTTCTGGTATTTCATGTATTATTATACTTACTGTGTAATAATAAGTAACTTTCCAAAAATAGCAGGTTTCCTAAAATAGAAAGTTTCCAAAATAGAAAGTTTCCAAAAATAGAAAGTTACCAAAAATAGAAAGTTTCCAAAAATAGAAAGTTTCTAAAAATAGAAAGTTTCCAAAAATAGAAAGTTTCCAAAAATAGAAAGTTTCCAAAAATAGAATTACTGCTTAAAATAGATAAGTTTCTAAAAATAGAAAGTTTCCATAAATAGATCAGCTGCCTTAATTAAATAATTTTCCATAAATAGATTAGCTGCCTGAAATAAATAAGTTTCTAAAAATAGAAGGTTTCCATAAATAGATTAGCTGCCTTATTTAATTAAGTTTCTAAAAATAGAAAGTTTCCATAATTAGAAATAAGCTGGTTAAATAAGCTAAGTATATAAGCCTGAGTGTTTTCATGATTATTTTCTAAGTCATATGATATAATGTATAGTTTAATAATTATTTCATGTAATTAAATTAAACTATAGGTTAAAATATTTAATTAAAGTATAACATGTTTTTAATTAAATAAAGTTAAATACTTAGGTTAAAACATGTATTATTATTTATTAATAATATAACCTAAGTCATGTTAATTAATTAATGATAACCATGATTTTTAAATAATTAATTAATTATAAGTCTAAAATATAAAAATACTTAGGTTAATTAATTTCATGATTATTAATAATTAAAATAACCTAAGTCATGTTATTAAATTAATCATGTCGTTTTATTAATTTAATTTTAACATAAGATCATAACAAAATAAAAAAACTAAACATACACCATGAACCGGATCTAGACCAAAAACCATGAACCGGACATGAAATCGACACCGTACCCCGAACTAAATCGGGGTACCCCTTGTCTTGATGCTGCCGTGGGACCCACACCAGCCAACCGGGACCATATGATCTCGGTGGTGGTCGGATGGCCAAACTGAAACCCCCCTTGGGTTCGGTGTAGGCTGCGGCCAAAACAAACACCCCTTAAAACATTACTTTTGATTTTAATTAATCCCAATTCATGTTAGATCTATGATTTAATTAGGTTTTATAAAAAACATAACATGTTCTTAATTAATAAAAGATCAAATCAAAAGAAAAAGGTTTAAAAAGGATTTACCGAATACGTGGATCAAAAGAACGAAGAACAAACACGAACACCAACAAGAATTCCAAGATCCAAGATCAACAAACACCCCTTTTTGGTGTGTTGAAGGTGGCGGCCGAAAGAGAAAAGAAGGAGGAGAGGAGGATTTAGGTTTTCTGTAAAATCTTCTGTAAAACAATAATGAGTAGTGTAATTTCCTTAGTCCTCCTTTTAGTAAAAATACAAATGGGCTTGGCCCATTTGTTCAATGTAGCCGCGGGTAGGGGGCCCCACATGGGGTACCCGTACCTTTTTCCGTGTCTCGGTGTTTAGTTATTCGTCCAAGATTATTTGTGTCCGCGTTTTATGTGTTCTCGTTACGTAATTATCGTGTTCTAATATATTTATTTACGCTCGTAATAAATATATATACGTAATTAATAATAGTTCGTGTTTTAATTATGTTCATGATTTCGTGATCGCATGTTCGTGATTAATTATTGTCAAATAATTATTACATGCTCGTGCGTAGTAAATACTTATCGTGTTCTAACACGTACGTAACACGTAAAATCCTAACACGTAATCGTAATCATGCTATATTAGGAAAGTTTTAATCTAGTACGTATGATCTTAAGGATACTATTCATGGTAAAAGCATGCGGGTTTTACAAAGACCCTTCGCATTGATAAAGATGCACCCAATATTCCGTTACGACATGATAAACATCTGTTGTCCTTGGCCCAGGCACAGTGAGCGCTACTCACCCAGATAGGGATGGTCAATCCCAAATAGATCTATTTATACACTCAGGCAATTCAATAATTTTAACAGTTCCAGTTTCCGGGTAAGGGGGCATTCTACAATAGGCAAATGTAATCAAAGGTTTCATAGTTCAGTCTATATCCATCAAATAAAAATATGTTGCATGTTTTCTTCCCCATAAAAGGTTTAAAGGTTTGTCAATATATAAAGTGGGGCCATGAATTCACCTCAGTAGTACAGTAATAAGTCACAAGAAATCCAATGTGGTGCTCACGACACAGTCAACAACCTAAATAATTATACAGTCTCAGTAAATACATAAAATAATGCATAAAAGTCTCTAAACAAATCTGTGCATGCTTATATTGGTTTTAAGCATTTTATTACGATTTCTGTAATTTAATTTATCGTTGTACAAAAGATAGAAGTATTCATTTTTAAGTGCGAAATAAATAATATCGTTCAGATAATTAATTCGTTTAATTAATATTCCCGTACTTGTACCGTCGTAAAGTGGTTTAAATATTTATAAAAGAAAGTTTTATATATATTTAAAAGTGATAGAAGTATTCATTTTTAAGTGCGAAATAAATAATACCGTTCAAGTAATTAATTCGTTTAATTAATATTCCCGTACTTGTACCATCGTAAAGTGGTTTAAATATTTATAAAAGAAAGTTTTATATATATTTAAAATGTAGATGGATAATAATAAATATAACAAATATATTTACTTTTATAAATTAATTGTATTCAATTTATATATAACCTATATAAATAATGTTTATAAAATGTATAACATTTTATTTAATTTAATTTAAAGTCTCCGAAGTTGTATAATTTATTTAAATTATATGTTTGGGAAAAATAACGATTTTCGTACATATAGATTTATTTATGTTACACCTATTTAATAGTAGGATTATATATATAATTATGGTTTAGTTTAGGTTTAGGAAAATTACAATTTAGTCCCTCGATTATATATAATAACCGCGGCAATTTATATTAATACCCTTAGCGCTTATTTTAGTTTCAATAATTGGCAAAACAAATCCCCCTAGTTACACGTGTAACTAGGGCTTGTATGAGTTTCGTCTATTACCACATTTGGGCCTTGTAGTTTCGGTTTAGGGTTTAGGTGTACACAAGTTACAAAACATCCCCCTAGAGCTTGGAATAGTTTCGGCTATTGACCATTTTAGTCCCTAGGTTTAGAGTTAGGGTTTACAACTTTACATAGTTGGCGAAAATGGTCCCTAGGGCTCCTAATAGTCTCGACACTTGGCAAAAGTGGTCCTTAGGGTTCTGTTAGGTTTACACAATGTTATATAACTTATAATAAATTACAAAAATAGTCCCTATGTTTTTGTTATGTCACGAATAGGGTATTTCCTAACCTTACACTTTCGAATAGTTACAATATAGGTCCTTATATTTTGTATCTTGTTAAAATGAGTTTCCAAAAGTCACAATTTAAATCCTTAGACTTTATTTAATTTACATTTTAATCCAAAAGTTTTATAAATCACTACTTAGATCCGAAACTTTTAGAAATTACATTTTTGGCACAAAAGTTTTATGATTTATATTTTTGACACATGAAAAGTTCATTTTAAGTTTAAATAACTTAAATGGACTTTATGAAGCATAAGTGGGCCTATTGGGCTCCTAGTTTTTATTGGGCTCATATATTGGGCTTAATGGGCCTAAACTATTTTAAGTATTATTCATTTAGGCTTACTAATCCACTAAGGCAACTAGTTAAATATGTTAAGGAGAAACATAGATCTAATGATTTCTAGGATTTCTATAACATTTCTAAGTTATCCATCAACCTAAAAACCATAGTGAAACTCACAGCTAAAAATATACATGCATGGGTTTTCATAATTTTTCAAGGCTAACATGTTTATAAGTTCATGGTTATCTTAGTTAGCTAGATTTTTCATCACCTTATGTGATAACTTATTTTTAGCCGTGACCTACAGCAAGTCTAGGTTTTCTAGATTTGTGTTTATATTAGGTTTATACTAGGAGTTCCATATGTATGTTCATGTGAATGATAAATGAAGGTATTTAAGAAAAAGATAAGCTTCATGATACTTACTTGTTAAGTGAGTTTAAGGAAAGAACAAGTGAACTAGGAATGGCTTGAGCTTGTGATTAACAATGGTAGATAGCATAAACAAAACCTAGTCGTAGCCTTCTATGGTGCTTCTAGGGTTTCTTTTGTTGCCTTGTGGTGTAAGTTAGATGTAGTAAAGAGTGATGATTATCATTTATGTAGCATGAGACATGTTTTAAGGTTAGTAAATGAGGTAGTAATGGAGCTTTTGGTGAATCTTGGTGAAGAGAAAAATGCAAGCCGTGGGTTTTGAAGAGAGAGTGAGGATAGTTTCAGGTGTTTTGTGTTTGTGGGTCTATGTGGGATTCGGATATAACAAGAAAAAAGGAGATTTGATGTATCTTGTCCCATGTACTTGTGTATCTTCGGAAGATACATAAGATATGTTGTAAGATTTGAGTACTATGTCTACATTTGGTAAAAACATGTGCACCTTTGCTTCCTTCCTTATTTCCGTGTAGATTTAAGTCAAAGTGGACAAGTATGACATGAAATATAGTGTATGTATGTTGTATACTATGGTTACATAGTATCTCCTTGACTTTTGGTAGTTTACTTGTAAGTTTGTATGATTAATGAGTGTATATGTATATATATACACGGTTACTAATACAATGTAGGGTAAAAATGTGTTGACTTGTCTAAAATTGGGAGTTAACTTAAGTCTATGTAATATAGTGTAGATACTTGTAAGGTTTATAGGTATTTTAGTTAAACCTTTAGGTCATTTGGTGGAAGTATATAATATGTATAACATTATAATTATTATACTTGAGAAAATAATTAAATATCAATGTGAGATAACAGACATTGTTTTATGGTGGCATATGTTTGTTCATAGTATAAGGTATATGTAAATATATACATATAATAATAAATCCAGGTATTTAATAAATTAAGTAAATAAAATTATAGTTTACCAAAAATATGTACTGAGGTGATGAGTCCTTGTTTTAAAAATGTGGCCTGTCAATTGCCAGAGTAGTCAGAAAAGACTAAAGGTTCATATATATATTAAAAATAAATATGAAAATGATAGTATGACAATGAAGATGATACTTAATTAATCATATAAAAGTGGAAATATAGAGATTCCAAAAATAAAGAGTACAACAGTTAACAAAGTCAATAAGGTAAAATTAGAGGTTTTACAGCACAATCCCGTTATTTTAGCTTTGTCCTCAAAGCTTAAGATGAAGTCACCTGTTGGGTGAACAAATAAGGGTACTTGGTTTTGAACGAATCTTCTTGTTTCCATGTGAACTCAAGACCTCTCCTCGAGTTTCAACGTACTTTGATCAACGGTATGCGACTGCGTTTCAATTTCTTAAATGTTCTCTCCATGATTTCTACTGGTTCTTCTGTGAACTAGAGTTTGTCGTCAAACTGAACTCCTTCCAATGGCATAGCCAGTGGTTCTTCAGCATAGCACTTCTTCAGGTTAGACACGTGGAAAGTAGAGTGTACCCAGCTTAATTACTGGGGTAACTCTAAACGATAAGCTACCTCCCTGAGGCTATTACTTTGAAAGGGCCAACATAACGTGGAGTTAGTTTTCTACGTTTACCAAAGCGTACGACACCCTTCCAAGGTGATACCTTGAGCATGACGCAGTCACCTACTTCAAATTGCATAGGTTTGCATTTCCGATTCGCGTAGCTCTTGTGCCGATCGCGAGTAGCTTGAATTCTTTGCTTTATGAGGACGATCTTGTCGATAGTCTCCTAGATTAACTCGGGTCCAGTGAGTTGAAATTCACCAACTTTTGCCTAGCACACAAGGGAACGGCACTTTCGACCATATAGTGCTTCAAAAGGGACAGCCTTATTACTGGCGTGATAGTTGTTGTTGTAGGAGAATTCCACTAAAGGAATGTGGTCAACCCATCCATCGGTCTGTGGATGATAAGCAGTGCTCATGTCCAAATTGGTACCTAAAGCTCGTTGGAAAGCCTTCTAAAAGTTCAATGTGAACCTAACGTCTTGATCACAGATTTTTGAGACTGGTATCCCATGTTTGGTCACTATCTTCTTTAGGTACGTCTTTGCTAGCTTTGTCAGGGAATCATTTTCCCTAATTGGTAGGAAATGAGCGGACTTGGTGAGTCGGTCGACGATTACCCATATAGTATCGTAACCGTGAGATGACTTTGGGAGTTTGGTGACAAAGTCCATAGAGATATTTTCCCACTTCCATTTCGGTATCTCGGGCTGTACAAGTAAACACGATGGTCTCTGGTGTTCAGTTTTGACACGTGAGCATGTCAAGCACTTCTGCACATAGGTGGCGATGTCAGCTTTCATGTTTTGCCACCAGTATAACTTCTTAATATCCTGATACATCTTTTCAGATCCAGGATGTATAGAATATTTAGACTTATGAGACTCGTGCATGATCACGTTTCTCATATCTCTATAACAAGGTAACCAACTCCTCCTGTGAAGGCACAGAGTCCCATCTGCTCTTGGATCTAACTTCTCCTTACTGAGGTCGGTTCTGAGCATTCCCCTGACGTCTTCCTTCACGAGGTTTTCAGGTAATTGGGCTTGAGTCTGAGCTTCCAAAATATGCTTGGGTAGGTCCAAACTTATTGTCATAACCAGTGCTCGGACTCTCATAGGAGGGTTCGTTTCCTTATGACTTAGAGCATCAGCAACCACATTTGCTTTACCGGGGTGGTATTTGATCTCATAGTCGTAGTCACTTAACAAATCAATCCAACGGCGTTGTCTCATATTCAGCTCCTTCTGATCCAATATGTGTTGCAAACTTTTGTGGTCAGTATGCACAGTACACTTTGTTCCGTATAGGTAATGTCTCCAGATTTTGAGAGCAAACATCAGATCCAAGCTCTAGATCATGAGTGGTGTAGTTCTTCTCGTGCTTCTTCAATTGTCTTGAAGCATAGGCGATCACTTTCATTCTTTGCATCAGTACCGCGCCTAAACCTTTGTGTGAAGCATCATAATATACAACGAAATCATCGTTGCCTTCAGGTAAGGCTAATATAGGTTCACTACACAACTTCTGCTTGATCAGCTAAAAAGCTGATTCTTCCTTCTCTCCCCAATCGAACTTTATTCCTTTCTGAGTGAGTTTGGTCATCGGTTTGGCTGTTTTGGAGAAATATTCGATAAATCTGTGGTAGTACCCGGCAAGGCCTAGAAATTGGTGGATCTCTGTCGGCGACTTAGGAGATACCCAATCTTTGACAGATTCGACCTTTGCTGGATCTACGTGAATACCGTCACAATCGATGACGTGACCGAGGAATTGTACTCTGGGAATCCAGAATTCACATTTGGAGAATTTAGCATAAAGTTGTTCTTCCTTGAGCACCTTTAGTACTTGTGCAAGGTGTTCCCCGTGTTCTTGTTCATTCTTGGAATAAATGAGTATATCATCAATGAAGACTATCACGAATTTATCCAGGTAGGGTCTGTACATCGATTCATAAGATCCATGAAAATGGTTGGTGCATTAGTCAACCCAAATGGCATAACCTAGAATTCGTAATGACCGTAACGGCATCTGAAAGTTGTTTTTGGAATATCTTCCTCCCCGGCCCTTAGTTGATGGTATCCAGATCTCAAGTCAATCTTGGAATACACACTTGACCCTTGTAGTTGGTCAAATAGGTCGTCAATGCGAGGAAGTGGATAACGATTCTTCACAGTTAACTTATTCAGTTCTTTGTAGTCGATGCACATTTGGAAGGAACCATCTTTCTTTTTGACAAATAAAACAGGAGCTCCCCATGGCGAGGAACTGGGTCGGATAAATCCTTTGTCATATAATTCCTGAAGTTGTTCAGCTAGCTCTTTCATTACTGATGGTGCCAACCGGTAGGGAGCTTTAGCCACAGGTGCAGCTCCGGGAATCAAATCGATTTGAAATTCCACTTGTCGGGTTGGTGGTAAGCCTGGCAACTCATCAGGAAAGACCTCGGGAAAATCTTGGACGATAGGTACGTCCTTGATTTGTTTCTTCTCAGGTTTGTCTTCCCCATCTATTTGAGAAATATAAGCCAAGAAGATAGGACATCCTCTCAACAGATATTTCTGAGCTTTAGTACAAGAGATACCACTAAGTCTAGTGTCAGTAAGGTCGGTGTTACCGTCTCCTCGAATGATCAAGGTTTCGTTTCCCCATGGAATACGGACTAGTTTTTCATCACAAACAATGACTGCGCGGTATCTTGCCAACTAGTCCATGCCAATAATAACGTCAAAACTACCAAGGTTTACTGGGATAAGGTCAATGTTGAAGAGATGTTTAGAAAGATTTAAGGTACAACCTCTAACGATAGTGTCAGCATCTACAGTTTTAACGTCAGCTAATTCTATGGTGTAGCGGTGATCTAGAATCGATGGGACAACTTCTAATACATTGCTAATTTCAATAGATATAAAACTTCGGTTTGCTCCAGTATCAAACAAAACAGATACATAAAGGTTGTTTAGTAGGAACGTACCAGTAACGACATTAGAATCGGGGTTGGCTTTTGCATTGCCGACCACGTACACTCTTGATGAAGCTCCTCCGTTGTTCTTGTTCTGGTTGGCAAACTTGGGACAACCTGGTCTCACATGTCCTGGTGCTCCACACTCATAGCACACAACTCCCTTCTTGGGTCCATTGCCATTTCCTCCGGGAATTGTATCCGCCCCTGTTGTTGTGGTTCCCGGTGGTGTGGTTGGGTCGGACCCGAGTGACAGCATTGACTTGACAGGTACGGGCAAAATGGCCAACTTGTCCACATTTGTGGCAGGACTGACATGGGCTATCAACAGTATGATGATAGTGGTACTTTGAGCACAAGGGTTTTGTACCCACGTATGGCTTAGCTCCTGTGGTGGAAGCACTGTAAACCTGTCCAGTGTTTTGCCTTTTGGGAGGCTGCTAGTGCTGACTGCGGGGATTTTCATCTACCTTCCGCTTGCTTTCAGTTTGCCTCTCAGACATGGTACATACTCGTTTGTTGATCAATTCAGTAGCGAACTCAATGGTACTCTCAACAGTAATGGGTCGAGATGCAAGTACGCTATCATGAATGGCGTCTGGGAGTCCACCAATATACTTCTCAATCTTTTCATCTTTCTCAGGGAACATTCTGGTACACATCAGGGTCAATTCTTGAAACCTTTGGTTGTATGCAATGTTGTCATTGTTCCTACATCTGAGATCCCACAATTCGATCTCACCCCTTGGACAGTATTTCCCCGTCATCCTCTCCTTCAGATCAGTCCAATTGAGAGTATAGGCAGCATCGTGTCCAAGAGTAGCAACTACAGAGTTCCACCAAGTAAGAGCACTCTCGAGCAACGTGTAGGGGGCAAACTTGACTTTGTTCTCCTCTACACAATCGCTAATGCGGAACACGGTCTCCAACCTTTCGAACCACTGTATTAGCTCCACAACACCCTCTTTGCCTTTGTAGTATGAGGGTTTACACTTCAGAAAGTCGGGATATGAGCAACCCCTGGTGGTCTGGTTGTTCCTGCGGGCGTTGGAGTTTTGGCTATCGTCCATGTTCCTACTAGCAGCCATCACAGTTGCAATGCCTTGATCAATCATTTCCCTTAATTGGGCGGCAGTGACATTTTGGGTAGCGTCGACATTGTTGGGGTTCGTTCTAGTGATAGCCATTTGTCTATAATCATACACAAAAATGAATCATTAGTTTTAGGCGTTAGCACAGTTTTATATTTAAATACACGAAAAAAGATCTCATGCATGGACTTCACAACAAATTGGATAACATGTTAAAAGATCATAATATAATATAGCACATATTATAAGAAAAGATAATGAGTACATGTCATTTCTAAGATAGAATAACAATAACAAGATGCACAACCAATCCAAGACAGAGCACAACCCGTCTGTCTAGGATAGTGGTACACATAATCTAGAGTACATCGTCTACAAACACCTATTCTAAAATAGTACAATACAAGGATAGGATACAAATGATGAAAGGAAATAAAATACATGAGGTCCTATATCATGATAGCTGGGATGCAACCCAAAAGCTTGTCATGATGTACAAAAGATCTAGTACATCTAGTCTACTCATGTCTAACAGACTCCTATGAGACGGTCGTGCTACTGGTGGTGATGAGATTGTTGGTGTCTGCATAGCATCCTGCATCGTAATCATGGCATCTCGGGTCTCCTTAAGGAGTCAGAGTGCCTCTAGAATATGGGCTCTGAAGGTCTCGTCGGCTCCTCTGAGATGGGCAGTCTCGGTAGTCAAACCCTGGTGGCACACCTCCTGAAGATCATAGAAGATCGAGAGTGTCTGCTCCATGGACATGAGGGCAGCATGGGTCTCGTACTGCTGACTCTCCAAGGTGTAGATCCGCTGGCGGAGAAACTCGTTCTCATCCATCAGCCACTGTAGGGAGTGATAGGTCGTGGACCATGCTCCCCGAGCAGCGTGTGCCTCGGCACTGATAGTCCAAGACAGTAGGTCCTGACGCTCCTGTAGAACAGCGCGTCCAGCCTGTCCAGCTGATAACAGAGTATGAATCTCCGCTATATCCTAAGCATGGCGTGCGGCTAGTGCAGCAATCTGGGCCTAGACGGGGTCAACTCGTCTCGCCCCGGAACCCTCACCGATCTCAAATGTAGAGTCGAGAGGCGCCTCGTACCTCCTCTTACGAGGTGGCAGAGACTCCGGTGCGTAGCCCATAAGTGAGGAAGCTGGTGGTAGAGGTTGTAGGGTTGTAGTCGGCTGGTCCTCATTCCCAGTGGGGGACACAGGTGCAGCAGGTGGAGTAACAATGAGAGTATCGACGTGTACGGCATCGCCGGACTCACTAATCGATATCCAACCATGTAAAACGGATGTCGGTGATAGAGCAGCAGGAGAAGCAGCTGGCGACGTCATAATGAATCTGAAAATAATATTGTTTTAATTGATGTAAGTATAAGCTTACTCAAGTTAAAAGTTTTTAGAAATCATAGTTGTAAATTTCATAATAATGTCGTTTAACATCGCAAGTTAAACGTTACGTCAATACTTATAAGATTAATCAACCGGATGTTAATAATCGATACACAGTTAACCACATAATAAATGTATGATCTACACTCTATATGCTTAACTATTCTAGTCCCGAAAATCCCAAAAGATTTTTAAGCAGTTATAGTCTAGTTTATATAAAAATTTTATTTTTTATATTTAATTAATTTTTGGTCTGTTTCTTTGTAATTATCGCTCTGATATCATTCTGTGACACCCCCAAATTGGTCAAATGCAGCAGAAATAATATTTGGGTGTCACGTAGGTGGATCAACAGCAGATTGTATGTAGAGCAACAGATAAAAGATTATCAATACAATTTTTACATGAATTAAAGTGCAAATGTTATAAAAATTGTCTTAAACATTATTCAATAGTTTCGATGATTTCCCCATTTATAAAACCCTAGATGAGCTCTATAAATGCAGCCTATCATGATGCTTGACTCCATGAATGATAGGTGTGTAAACACCCATCCTTTTACCACTTAATTCTGGCTAAAACTAGACGAAAACACGTATTTAATATCATTTGTTTGGAATTATGCGTGGTTTTTGTGTTTATTGTGTTTTCAGAGCTAACCGGATGAATATTAAAGAAAACATGGGATTGCACGGGTTTTATCAAGGAAAAAGACTAAAGACGAAGTCTATTGTCCAAGAGATGCAAAAGATTTGAAGTCAATGGGCCTATTTGAAGACTTATCGAAGAAAAGGACCAAAGATGGAAGATTTACATATGTCGAAGAAACTCAAGTCTATTTAACAAAGAAATTAAAAGACGAGTTGAGTTTAATCGACGACAAATCCCGAATCAGAATCGAAAACGTCAACTTTTCTGAAAAGACGAGAAGACAAGAAGAAAGGGAGAAAGCCCACTCACCAACCAACCACTAGGACTATATATAGGGTTTTCCTTCACATTTTAGGGAGTTAGTTTTTGTTTTCTTCCTTCCCAGTTTCTTAGGTTCGGTTCATCACCAACACCATTAGGTTGTTTGGTGATTTTTAATTTTCTTTCAATCTTGTAAGTGTTTTAATCATTACTCTTGTTACCTTTACATTAATCTTTCAATTCCATCTTTCTATTCATCTTGTTCTTCATCATCTTTTATTGCAAGTTTTTAAGTTTTTATTTGGTTCAAGTTTGATCTTAAAAAGTTGTTGATTTTGTGTTTTTATTTGTGGGATTTGTTACTTATGGTATTTAAATGTTTATTGGTTGATTTGGTAAAACCTTTTTGAGTATTTGAGTCGATTTGAATTAAAATTCATATACACTGTTTTTACGTCTGCTGCTGTTCTTCATTTCAGACTTTCCGAACAGAGCCTATATTCCGAATAAACGATTTCTTATTTCCCTTATTCGGAATATTGGATATTCCGAATAGGGTTGTTAATTTTCTCTTACTCGGAATATCTTATATATTCCGAACAGAACTCATTTTTCCGAATTGGACAGATTTTCCGAATAGAACTGTTTTTCCGAATAGAGATGTTTTCCGTATAGGACTTATTTTCCGAATAGGGCATACTTTTCCGAATAGCATTACATTCTGAGTAGGCCATTTTTCCGCATAGACATGTTTTTCCGAACAGGCCCATTATTCCGATTAGAGATATTATTCCGCATAGTATAACATTCCGAATTGAAAATTTATTCCGCATAGAACGTGTTTTCTGAATAGGGTAATTTCTGTTAGGGTATTTTTCATTTACTAATTTCAATTCAAGTTTTACTCTTTAATTGTTTTAAGTTTGAGTCTTTCTTTACTTAATTCATTTCCTGTTTAGTAGAGTAGAAAACCAATCCCACTTTTTGTCACCAAGAACAAATCATTCCACTTTAAACTGAGATCAATTCGAGAGGATTCCGAGAATTGTTTTGAACCCATTGAAAATGCGTGTATCAAATGGCGCCGCTGCCGGCTCTTCTCGTTAAGATCAAAAGTTTTTTGTGAGAACTTGGATTTTGGGATCCGTTCCCCGTGAACGTTACTTTTTCACAAAAATTTTCAAAAATCCAAAAAAAAAAATATATATATATATATATATATATATAAAATTTTCAAAAATACAATAAAATTAAAAAACATAAAAACCAAAAATATTTTTGCTTCGTTTTTCTTTGTTCGTTATTTTGCAGGTGTATGCGCACTCGATCCACGTCATATCAAGAGCCCGAGCCTCTCGATAACTTAGACATGGCCGGTGTACCACCTCCAAACAATAATAACAACAACAACCCACCTTTCAACAACATGAACAATAACAACAACAATGAGCCCCTTCCGGATAATCGCCCGATGATTGAACTGTTGCAAGCTCATGTAGATGGCAACACGGATCCAATTGTCATACCTCCAATTGCCGCCAACAACTTTGAGCTAAAATCAGGCTTTATCCAGATGGTCTCCGCTCAACCATTCTTGGGACGAACCATTGATGATCCACACGACCACATCAAGAGATTTTTGCAACTCACCAACACGGTCAAGTTCAATGGGGTGCCACAAGAGGTTATAAGGTTACAACTTTTTCCCTTTTCTTTAGAGGGACAAGCCCGGCATTGGCTTGCTAAGGAACCGCCACAGAGTATTCTCTCGTGGACGGATTTGGAAACCAAATTCATCAATTACTTTTTCCCACCCTCTCGTACTACCGCTTTGCGGAATGAGATCATAAATTTTGAACAAAAGTACGATGAGTCGTTCAGTGAATCTTGGGATCGTTTTAAAGATCTTTTAAGAAAATGCCCACAACATGGTTTTACCAAAGTACATCAAATTAATACTTTTTACAATGGTTTAAGCATGAGTGACCAAGATTCACTGAACAGTGCCTCGGGGGGTAATCTATTGGCTAAGACTTCCAATGCTGCTTGGGATATCATTGAGAACAAGTCTCGTGTGCAAACCAAGAGTGTTCGGACCAATGTCGCTAGTGCTAGCACTAATGACAGCGACAAGCGACTTGACAAAATCACTACGCTTCTTGAATCGCTTGTCACCCATACCGTCAGCAACAACAACAACAACAACGCTAAAAACGCCCAAGTTAACACTGTCAGCCAACCTTGTGAGATATGCGGTGGTCCTCACTCTTACACCACTTGCACTGCCACCCAAGACTACCCTGCTGAGAATGTGAATGCGGCATATGGCACCTATCCTCAACCTGCTTATCAAGCTAGACCTCAAGGTGACCGTAATGTTCTTAGCTACCGCTTAAACAACTATCTTTCACCACCTGGTTTTCCCCAAAACAACCCAAACCAACAACAAAACCTTAATCGCCCTCCTCAACAACAACAACCTCGTACACCATACATCCCTCCTCAGAAGCAACAACAACCACCTCAACGTAACAACCAAGTTTACCAACAACCTGCTTATCAACCACCCGCATACAATGCTCCTCCAAACCAACCCACTGCATTACACCAAGAGGTTGCAACTTACATGAGGACCAATGATGTGATCGTGGAAAATCTCCAACAGGAAGTGCGCAACTTGAAAGCAGATTTGGTCAAACAAGGGAACGATCTGAGAGACGATATGCGAAATACGTTGGATAGCCAAACTAATGATCTGAGGAACATGATGGCTAGTTTCTTCCAAGGTAATCAACCCTCTTCTTCGGGTACTCTTCCGAGTAACACCGTTGCGAACCCAAGAGGGGAGATGAAAGCAATCACCACTCGCAGTGGCAAAGGTACCAAGGAACCCGAGCTTCCTATACCTCCACCGGTGATTGTGACTAAGGAGAACGAGTCACCTGCTCCTATTCCTCATCCTTCTACTTCCCCAATTTCTCCACCTCTTCCTTCTACCCCTCCTCTACCCGTGGTTGTGAGTGATCCTATTCTTCCAAAGCCTTCCTTTTCTTCCAATATACCTTATCCATCTAGGTTGAGGAAAGAGAAGCTCAAAAGCAAGGATGATATTCAGGTTTCGAATTTCCTTAAAATGTTCAAACAATTGAATTTCAATATCTCCTTCGCTGAGGCTCTCGCTCACATGCCTAAGTACGCGAAAATGTTTAAAGATCTTCTGAGCGACAAGGAAAAGCTCCTCGATATTGCCAACACCCAACTTAATGAGAATTGCTCTGCAGTACTCTTAAGGAAATTGCCAACCAAGCTTGGTGATCTGGGTCGTTTTCTTATCCCTTGCAATTTCCCGGGAGTAGAGAATTGCATGGCCCTAGCCGATCTAGGTGCCAGTATTAATCTCATACCTCTAAGTGTTTGGAAGCAATTATCTCTCCCAGAGCTAGTCCCCACCA
Source organism: Glebionis coronaria (assembly GCA_025667525.1). Lineage (NCBI taxonomy): Eukaryota > Viridiplantae > Streptophyta > Magnoliopsida > Asterales > Asteraceae > Glebionis > Glebionis coronaria. Next base: position 182,051,720 of record CM046874.1, read on the forward strand.
AAATGACTTTGGAATTAGCTAACCGTACGGTTGCTTATCCAGTGGGGATAGCCGAAGACGTCATTGTAGGAGTCGACAAATTCACCTTCCCTGCTGATTTTGTTGTCGTCGACTACGAGATGGACCCTCGTGTGCCACTAATTGTTGGACGTCCATTCTTGAGGACCGGTCGCACTCTCATTGATGTTGAAGCCGGTGAGCTTATCATGAGAGTGGGTGACGATAAAGTAGTCTTCAACATAGGAAAGTTGTCTAAACAGCCTTATTCATATGAGAGCGTTAATTGTATTGACGTTCTTGATGAGGCTTGTGAAGAACACTTTAATGATGCTTGCAAAAGTATTCCTACCTCTCTTCCCAATGTTGAGACCATGTCCTCTATTGATTCATCGTTGTCTCTATTTGGAGATAGTGATTTATTTTGGAACAATCTTGAAGATACCATGGGAGATGTGACCTTATCTACCGATGATTCTCCCATCGATGGGGATGAAGATATGAATTTCTTTGACAATCTTCTCACCGACGACAATCCTTCTCCTCCATCTCCCACGGTCATTGCTATCGATACTCCGACTTCGAATACGCCCCCCGTCGAAAATCCTCCGGATCTAGAACTTAAGGAGTTGCCACCCCATCTTGAGTATGTATTCCTTGAAGAAGAGAAGAAGTCGCCAGTCATCATTGCTAAGGATTTGAAGGATGACGAGAAAGCCCGACTTGTCGCCGTGTTGAAAGATCATAAGAAGGCTATTGCTTGGAAGATTTCTGATATTCGTGGAATTGATCCTCACTTCTGCACACACAAAATTCTCATGGAGGACGACTTTAAGCCCACAATTCAAAGCCAACGAAGGGTGAATCCAAAAATACATGAAGTCATCAAAACAGAGGTTATCAAACTTCTTGATGCGGGTATGATTTACCCTATTTCGGATTCACCATGGGTTAGTCCAATCCATTGTGTGCCCAAGAAGGGCGGAATAACCGTTGTTCCCAATGAACACAACGAGTTGATTTCCACTCGTCTCGTTACTGGGTGGAGAGTTTGTATAGACTACCGTAAACTCAATGATGCCACGAGAAAGGATCATTTCCCTCTACCTTTTATGGACCAAATGCTCGAACGTTTAGCGGGTAATGAATATTACTGCTTTCTTGATGGTTTCTCGGGTTATTTTCAAATACCCATCGATCCCCAAGATCAATAGAAAACTACATTCACTTGTCCCTATGGCACATTTGCTTACAAAAGAATGCCTTTTGGCCTATGTAATGCGCCCGAGACTTTTCAAAGGTGCATGTTAGCTATCTTCCATGACATGGTTGAACAAACCATGGAAGTCTTCATGGATGATTTCTCAGTCTTCGGGGATTCCTTCTCTTCTTGCCTTGCCAATTTGGAACGTATGCTTAAGCGGTGCGAAGACACTCGCCTTGTTCTGAATTGGGAAAAATGCCATTTTATGGTAAAAGAAGGCATCGTGCTTGGACATAAGATCTCGAAAGCCGGTCTTGAAGTAGACCGTGCTAAAGTCGATGTTATCGCAAAGTTGCCTCCACCTTCAACCGTGAAGGGTGTGAGAAGTTTCCTGGGTCATGCGGGCTTCTACCGTCGATTCATCAAAGATTTATCTCAAATCGCTCGCCCGATGACCCACCTCTTGGAAAAAGATACTCCTTTTATCTTCTCCGAAGAGTGCCTTGAAGCCTTCAACTCGCTTAAGGATAAGCTAACTAAGGCACCCGTCTTGGTTACCCCTAATTGGGAGCTGCCTTTTGAGTTGATGTGCGATGCTAGTGATTTAGCTATTGGAGCGGTTCTGGGACAAAGAGTGAACAAACACTTCCAACCGATCCATTACGCTAGCAAGACAATGACAGGGGCACAATTGCATTATACAACAACCGAAAAAGAGCTTTTAGCTGTTGTCTATGCCTTTGAAAAATTCCGCCCCTATCTTGTCCTTTCCACCACAATCGTGTATACCGATCATTCCGCGTTGAAGTACTTGTTGACAAAGCAAGATTCCAAACCAAGACTTCTTCGCTGGGTTTTGCTGCTCCAGGAATTTAAAATCGAAATTCGCGATAAAAAAGGAGCAGAAAACCTAGCCGCGGACCATCTCAACAGACTTGAGGATCCTTACCAAGGGGATCATCCGAACAAAGAAATCAATGATTCTTTTCCCTTGGAGACCTTAATGTCTATAAACTCGAAGTCGAATGAAACCCCGTGGTTTGCGGACTTTGCAAACTACTTGGCGGGTGGAATTCTCAAGGAAGGGTTGACGTCTCAACAAAAGAAGAAGTTCTTCACCGACATCAAGACTTACTTTTGGGACGACCCTTACCTATTCAAACAATGTGCCGACCTGATTATCCGTCGATGTGTTGATGGACCAGCAGCGTCCGACATCCTTGATGCTTGCCACAAAGGACCCACCGGTGGTCACTTTGGCCCCAACTACACCGCCAAAAAAGTGTTTGATTCGGGATTTTATTGGCCCTCCATATATCGTGACGCTCACGATATGGTTAAAAGATGTGATGTTTGCCAAAAACAAGGCACGATCACACATAAAGACGAGATGCCTCAGAATTTCATTCAAGAATGTGAAATCTTTGATGTTTGGGGTATCGACTTTATGGGGCCATTCCCTTCTTCTAAAGGAAACAAATACATCCTTGTAGCCGTTGACTACGTTTCAAAGTGGGTTGAAGCCAAAGCTTTACCTACTAATGACGCAAGGGTGGTTTGTAACTTTTTGAAAGCTCTATTCGCTAGATTCGGTGTGCCTCGCGCCATTATTAGTGATCGTGGGACTCATTTCTGCAATGACCAATTTGCTAGAGTCATGGCTAAGTACGGTGTAAATCATCGTCTTTCCACAGCCTACCACCCACAAACTAATGGCCAGGCTGAAATATCCAACCGAGGACTGAAGCGAATTCTTGAAAGAACCGTGGGAGAGCATCGTGCCTCATGGGCTGATAAACTTGATGATGCTTTGTGGGCTTTCCGTACTGCTTACAAGACCCCGATCGGCTGTACGCCTTATCGTCTTGTGTACGGGAAAGCATGCCACCTCCCCCTTTGAGTTGGAGCACAAGGCTTATTGGGCCTTGAAGTGGGCTAATTTTGATATCAACAAAGCCGGTGACCTACGCAAGATCCAACTCAATGAGCTGAATGAACTCCGTAATGAGGCTTATGAAAATTCTTTAATCTATAAGGAAAGGACTAAGCTCATTCACGACTCTAAGATTAAGAACTGAGAGTTCCATGTTGGAGACAAAGTCTTACTTTTTAACTCTCGGTTGAAAATCTTTTCGGGCAAGCTGAAATTTCGTTGGTCCGACCCATTCACCATAGCCCAAATTTTTCCATATGGTACTCTCGAGCTCGCTCAACCTAATGGACCTAATTTTAAGGTGAGTCGCCAACGAGTGAAGTTGTACTTTGGTGAGGACACCTCTCAGGAGGTGATTCCATCCCTCACCATGTTCCCCATGAACTAATTTTGGGTCGAGTCAGGCTCGTGACTCGGTTATCAAAAACAAGCGCTCCTCGGGAGGCAGCCCGAGTATCTATCCCTTTAACCCCCTAAGTGTAGGGGAGGACCTATTTTGGTCATTTGTGTTTGTGTGGTGATGTGATTACAGGGATAACTGCAATCTTGGAATCTTTTAAAGAACCGTGCTCCCGTGTTATCCGAAATCCGGTTCTATCTCTCAACTATCGTGATTCAATTTTCTTCAGACTCACTTTTGAAATTGATCACTTTAGTCGTCTCTTCCTTAACTCGAGTTAACCACCGTGCACAATGTCATAAGTGTAGGGGAGACTTCTCCCACATGCTTAAACATTGAGGACAATGTTTATCTTAAGTGTAGGGGGACTTCTATCGAAGTTTTAAGTGGACTTTCCCATGAAAATGCCTTCATTTAACCGGAAATCCTATTTTTCAACATTTTCAAAGTTTTTATTAACTTTGGCCATTTAGTCGTAATTTTTAAATTTTTATCGTTGCTTTCATATGTATATATCCCGCAATAAAGTCAAAAATATTAATAAAGTGGTGTAGCTAGTTTAGAAATCTTTGACATATTAGGCCCGTTGCGTTTATTTTGACTCAACCCGAATAGACTTATCCAAGTTTATTCTAGCTAGTATCCTTAACCATGTAGACCTTAATTGGTTTATTAGGCTAAGTGTCCACGAGTCTCATTACTTGAGATTTTAAATTGTGGAGGACGAGAAATGATAGAGTCAATTATAAGTCGGTATTCTTGCACAAGCTCACTTGGTGTAATTATTTGCCTATTCTCCCATCACTTGCTAATAATTTATCTGCAATAAGTAAGGTCGTACGATTTGAAAAGTTACTTAGCTTCTAGCCCAAGATCGTTTAAAAGTTGCTCGGTAATGATAAGAGTTCATAGCCAAGGCATAACTTATGAAGCGGGGCGCGAAGATTGGCGAGTCCGAAAAGGCCCTAACAAGGCATGAGGATTCCATTTTATTGCTAAAGATCCAAAGTGATGTGAAGAGCATTATTCCTAAAATCAATATGAAGGATCAAGACTCACGACGAAAAGCAATCAACTCCCATAAAGATCATGGAGAAGTCTATCCGAAAAGACCCTAACAAGGTATGAGGATAAATAGATCCAAGTCCGAAAAGGAGGCGGATCGTTGTATCTCAAAATCCCAATTAGAGATTGAAGAATAATCATGAAGTCGTGGTCAACAAAGTTGGAGTACCCCTCAAAAGTCTCCAAGTGAAGAAACTCTATTATGATGAGAAGACCATTATCTCAAGAACGTCTCTCGAAGATATGAAGTATGAAGTACATGCCAAATATCGGCCCGAGAAAGGTCTCAAATCGTGAACCAAGTTATGCCAAGATATGAACTTTTTGATATCCCGAGAAGCAGTTTTAAGAGATTTTGTCCTTTAGCTAACTATTGATCAAATCGTCCTACTTTGCTTTCAGCCTAAATAAACTATCGAAATAAGTCCAAAAATGCATCTTCATGATCATTCTAAGACAAAGATAAAATATAAGAGATACACCTAGGAATAAGGGAGTTTAAGAATTTAATTAAGCCATGTGTGTAAGTGTTTGAATTGCTAACTTATAATAACAATGATCTCGTTTTTAAGCTTAGTTTGGGGAACGTGAAACTTGAGGGTGATAAATCTTCGCAGCACAAAAGCCCTAATGTAAGTCATTGATCTCTTTGCAAGTTATTTCCATGTAGCTATTTTCAAGTGAAAATGGTTTTCTATCCTTTTAAGTTTTAATTTCTGTTAGTACTTTAATTTTTGTTTAGTAGTATTTTAATAAGGACAAGGTTGATTAATTATGAGAAAAGTGTAAAATTGCTTTATCACTAAGCATTGCATGAGGGCATGGCAATGGTTAAGTGTAGGGGATTTGATAGGTGTTTAAACACCCATCCTTTTACCACTTAATTCTGGCTAAAACTAGACCAAAACACGTATTTAATATCATTTGTTTGGAATTATGCGTGGTTTTTGTGTTTATTGTGTTTTCAGAGCTAACCGGATGAATATTAAAGAAAACATGGGATTGCACGGGTTTTATCAAGGAAAAAGACTAAAGACGAAGTCTATTGTCCAAGAGATGCAAAAGATTTGAAGTCAATGGGCCTATTTGAAGACTTATCGAAGAAAAGGACCAAAGATGGAAGATTTACATATGTCGAAGAAACTCAAGTCTATTTAACGAAGAAATTAAAAGACGAGTTGAGTTTAATCGACGACAAATCCCGAATCAGAATCGAAAACGTCAACTTTTCTAAAAAGACGAGAAGACAAGAAGAAAGGGAGAAAGCCCACTCACCAACCAACCACTAGGACTATATATAGGGTTTTCCTTCACATTTTAGGGAGTTAGTTTTTGTTTTCTTCCTTCCCTGTTTCTTAGGTTCGGTTCATCACCAACACCATTAGGGTGTTTGGTGATTTTTAATTTTCTTTCAATCTTGTAAGTGTTTTAATCATTACTCTTGTTACCTTTACATTAATCTTTCAATTCCATCTTTCTATTCATCTTGTTCTTCATCATCTTTTATTGCAAGTTCTTAAGTTTTTATTTGGTTCAAGTTTGATCTTAAAAAGTTGTTGATTTTGTGTTTTTATTTGTGGGATTTGTTACTTATGGTATTTAAATGTTTATTGGTTGATTTGGTAAAACCTTTTTGAGTATTTGAGTCGATTTGAATTAAAATTCATATACACTGTTTTTACGTCTGTTGCTGTTCTTCATTTCAGACTTTCCGAACAGAGCCTATATTCCGAATAGACGATTTCTTATTTCCCTTATTCGGAATATTGGATATTCCGAATAGGGCTGTTAATTTTCTCTTACTCGGAATATCTTATATATTCCGAACAGAACTCATTTTTCCGAATTGGACAGATTTTCCGAATAGAACTGTTTTTCCGAATAGAGATGTTTTCCGTATAGGACTTATTTTCCGAATAGGGCATACTTTTCCGAATAGCATTACATTCCGAGTAGGCCATTTTTCCGCATAGACATGTTTTTCCGAATAGGCCCATTATTCCGATTAGAGATATTATTCCGCATAGTATAACATTCCGAATTGAAAATTTATTCCGCATAGAACGTGTTTTCCGAATAGGGTAATTTCTGTTAGGGTATTTTTCATTTACTAATTTCAATTCAAGTTTTCCTCTTTAATTGTTTTAAGTTTGAGTCTTTCTTTACTTAATTCATTTCCTGTTTAGTAGAGTAGAAAACCAATCCCACTTTTTGTCACCAAGAACAAATCATTCCACTTTAAACTGAGATCAATTCGAGAGGATTCCGAGAATTGTTTTGAACCCATTGAAAATGCGTGTATCAATGAACATCAAATACCTGCTTCAGTTTCTTGAGAAAAACATGCTTAGAGAGTCAACATAAAGTTGGTGAATTTACAGGTTTAAGTAAATATATTAAGTTTGGACAACAAACATTCACTGAAATAGTAATGCACATAGCATCAACACTTTAAAGATAACTACATTTCCTATTGCCCGAAACTGACACTTGACACGCTAGGCCGTACAACATATGAGGACCCTTCGCATTAATAAAAATGCACCCAATATTTCGTTCCGACATGATAAACATATGTTGTCCTTGGCCCAGGCACAGTGAGCGCTACTCACCCAGATGGGGATGGTCAATCCCAAATAGATATATTTATACATTCAGGCAATTCAATAATTTTAATAGTTCTAGTTCCCGGGTAAGGGAGGCATTCTACAATAGGCAAATGTAATCAAAGGTTTCGTAGTTCAGTCTATGTTCTTCAAATAAAAATATGTTGCATGTTTTCTTCCCTATAAAAGGTTTAAAAGTTTGTCAATATATAAAGTGGGGCCATGAAATCACCTCAGTAGTACAGTAATAAGTCACAAGAAATCCAATGTGGTGCTCACGACACAGTCAACAACCTAAATAATTATACAGTCTCAGTAAATGCATAAAATAATGCATAAAAGTCTCTGAGCAAATCTGTGCATGCTTATACTGGTTTTAAGCATTTTATTACGATTTCTGTAGTTTTATTTATCGTTGTACAAGTGATAGAAGTATTCATTTTTAAGTGCGAAATAAATAATATCGTTCAAGTAATTAATTCGTTTAATTAATATTCCCGTACTTGTACCGTCGTAAAGTGGTTTAAATATTTATAAAATAAAGTTTTATATATATTTAAAATGTCGAAGGATAATAATAAATATAATAAATATATTTACTTTTATAAATTAATTGTATTCAACTTATATATAACTCATATAAATAATGTTTATAAAATGTATAAAAGTTTATTTAATTTAATTTAAAGTCCCCGAAGCTGTATAATTTATTTAAATTATATGTTTGTGAAAAATAACGATTTTCGTACTTATAGATTTATTTATGTTACACCTTTTTAATATTACGATTATATATATAATTAGGGTTTAGTTTAGGTTTAGGAAAATTGCAATTTAGTCCCTCGATTATATATAATACCCGTGGAAATTTACATAAATACCCCTAGGGCTTATTTTAGTTTCAATAGTTGGCAAAACAAGTCCCCCTAGTTACACGTGTAACTAGGGCATGTATAAGTTTCGTCTATTGCCACATTTGGTCCTTGTAGTTTCGGTTTAGGGTTTAGGTGTACACAAGTTACGAAACAGCCCCCTATGGCTTGGAATAGTTTCGACTATTGACCATTTTAGTCCCTAGGTTTAGAGTTAGGGTTTACAACTTTACATAGTTGGCGAAAAGGGTCCCTAGGGCTCCTAATAGTCTCGACACTTGGAAAAATTAGTCCTTAGGGTTCTGTTAGGTTTACACAATGCTATATAACTTATAATAAATTACAAAAATAATCCCTATGTTTTTGTTAAGTCACGAATAGGGTATTTCTTAACCTTACACTTTCGAATTGTTACAATATAGGTCCTTATATTTTGTATCTTGTTAAAATGAGTTTCCAAAAGTCACAATTTAAATCCTTAGACTTTATTTAAATTACATTTTAATCCGAAAGTTTTATAAATCACTATTTAGATCCGAAACTTTTAGAAATTACATTTTTGGCACAAAAGTTTTATGATTTATATTTTTAACACATGAAAAGTTCATTTTAAATTTAAATAACTTAAATGGGCTTTATGAAGCATAAGTGGGCCTAGTGGGCTCCTAGTTTTTATTGGGCTCATATATTGGGCTTAATGGGCCTAAACTATTTTAAATACTATTCATTTGGGCTTACTAATCCACTAAGGCAACTAGTTAAATATGTTAAGGCGAAACATAGATTTAATGATTTCTAGGCTTTCTATAACATTTCTAAGTTATCCATCAACCTAAATACCATAGTGAAACTCATGGCTAAAAATATACATGCATGGGTTTTCATAATTTTTCAAGGCTAGCATGTTAATAAGTTCATGGTTATCTTAGTTAGCTAGATTTTTCATCACCTTATGTGATAACTTATTTTTAGTCGTGACCTACAACAAGTCTAGGTTTTCTAGATTTGTGTTTATATTAGGTTTATACTAGGAGTTCCATATGTATGTTCATGTGAATAATAAATGACGGTATTTAAGAAAAAGATAAGCTTTATGATACTTACTTGTTAAGTGAGTTTAAGGAAAGAACAAGTGAACTAGGGATGGCTTGAGCTTGTGATCAACAATGGTGGATAGCTTAAACAAAACCTAGTTGTGGCCTTCTATGGTGCTTCTAGGGTTTCTTTTGTTGCCTTGTGGTGTAACTTAGATGTAGTAAAGAGTTATGATTAGCATTTATGTAGCATGAGACATGTTTTAAGGTTAGTAAATGAGGTAGTAATGGAGATTTTGGTGAATCTTGGTGAAGAGAAAAATGCAAGCCGTGGGTTTTGAAGAGAGAGTGAGGATAGTTTCAAGTGTTTTGTGTTTGTGGATCTATGTGAGATTCGGATATAACAAGCAAAAAGGAGATTTGATGTATCTTGTCCCATGTACTTGTGTATCTTTGGAAGATACATAAGATATGTTGTAAGATTTGAGTACTATGTCTACATTTGGTAAAAACATGTGCATCTTTGCTTCCTTCCTTGTTGACGAGTAGATTTAAGTCAAAGGGGACAAGTATGACATGAAATAGTAGTGTATGTATGGTGTATAGTATGGTTACATAGTATCTCCTTGACTTTTGGTAGTTTACTTGTAAGTTTGTATGATTAATGAGTGTGTATGTATATATATACACGGCTACTAATACATTGTAGGGTAAAAATATGTTGACTTGTCTAAAATTGGGAGTTAACTTAAGTCTATGTAATATAGTGTAGATACTTGTAAGGTGATGAGATGGCATTAATACATGATCTCATCGTTCTTTTTGGGCTTTAAATGCATAAAAATGTCATAAAATACCATATATATGCCTGTGTTTGTTTACTTGTGTATTTTAGGTATGGATATCGTGAAAAATACAAAAGATTAGAAGAAACAAGGAAAAACGAACACGAGAAACGAAGCCGCACAATGAACCGGGCCCTAGTTTGTGATTTATCAAAGAAAAACCCTTGAAGATGTACAAGACTGAGCCCTCATTTATGAATAAATGACACTTAATACCCTTGTATATTCATAATTACAAGTTTGGTCCCTTAAGTTTGTCAAAATTACAAAAAGGTCCTCCAAGTTTGAAGAATTGGCAAGATTAGCCCTTCAACAAATCCAAAATGTCAAGAATGGTCCTTAGTAAAGCCCCAGATCCAAAGAAGCCCTTGAAGTTCAAGAATATTACACTTCTAGTCCTTTAAAATTGGATTAAACATCATAAGGACTAAAGTTGTAATTAGCCTAAAGTGTTAAAAGCCCTAGAACTTTGTTTAGAAACTTTTCGTGGCCAAAACATGAAGTCTGAAACTTCAAATACAAAGGGAAACGAGTTTATTAGGAAAATAAACTTGATTTACATAGTTTTCCAAAGGCTGAGGACTATAGTTGCCACAAATGAAACATTTGAAAATATTTGCGCCAAACACATTCCCATTCCACTAAAACTAGATCAAACTTTGTTACTATTCATGTGATGAACCCAGTTTTTACCTCACTTAAAACAAATGGTAAAATGGAATTACCCATTCCCACGCTTAATTCACACACACACAAACTCATCCCACACCAAAAATCCTCAATCCCACTCACCATGTGACCCCACACTCAACCCGGCCCATCAATGAGAAACCAACTTCCTCTCCAAGCAATCTGATGTGGCCAAATCAATGTCCCATACTCTTTCCTTGTCCCCAAAGCTAAAATGAACAACTAAGATTGAATTGGACAGCTCACAACCTCAACACGCCATCAAGCACTCAAGGGCAATTTTGAGAATTCATAGCTAGGGTTTCTGATGTATTTTCCCTTCTAGAATCATCTATGTAGTCTATAAAAGGAGGCCTCAACATGTGAGGGCCCCTTTGTTCCATATTTTAGCTAATACTTTGTAATCCCTTTTTATGAAATAAAAAGTTTGTTTTCTGAAATTGTGAATTCCTTTTTGTGTTTTATGAAAGTTTGGTGTTTGATTAGCTAAAGTCTGAGTTCCATTAATCTGTTTGATTGATTTTGAGGAAAGGCTTTAAGGTTTAAAACTCTTGTTTTCAAAAATCAAGGCATAATCTGTTTTTGGTTAACTTTTGTGTTTGTTCTTCTTAGCAGCTATTAGAAGCTGGTGCTTGTTCTTGCTAGCACCTCAGCTCAAACAATCCAAGGCTTGGATGTGAGTCTTGGAGGTTTGCATCTCTTATCCTTTTTATTTTTACTGAATATTGTATGATTTGTGGTGAATTTGGATATTTGTCTATGAATCTGTGTTATTGTGGTTGATTTGTGTTTTTTGAGGTTTGATTGTTGTTATAGGGTTGATTAGATCTTGGTTTGTGGGTTAAATCACACAAATCCTTTGAAAACTTGAGAAATCAGTTTATAAAGGGGTGTTTGGGGTTAACTGATCTACCAGGATTTGAGGCAACTTGTGTGGTTGTATCTTGTTGTTTATTGTTGGTTATTGTTTCATAGGTGCTATTTGTTCATTATCTGCATATTTTGTGGTTTGAATATCCTAAATCCAACAAAGGGCTTTAAAATCTGAAATACATGGTTAAATTGGCTAAAATTTTGGGGACACCTAGATCTAAGGCTAGACTAGGGTTAACAAGTGCTAAGTTTTATTTATTACAACCAGGGAAAGGGATTTAAGGGTTTAAAATCTGATTGGTGGTCATTTAGATCAGCAAAAGGATTTTGGATAATCACTTTGTTCATCAGTAACTGCTATTGCTTGAATCTGCTTCTAATCTTTGATCCAGTGTTTGAAACAAATTTTATTGTGCTTATTGGACTTTATTATAGCTTGTGTATGCATATGGTTCAATTTGGTTGGCTTATTCATGCTAAAACTGCTTTTTAGTTCATAACTGCTTATTTCAAGGTCTGTGCTATATCTGGTGACTGTTTGCTTATTCTGTGCTTATTGGCTGAACCAATTCGTGATTCTTGCTTGATATTGACTCCTTACAACTCACTGGTTGTAAGGGTGCCTTTGTTTTCCATTGAATCCAACTGGATCTCTCTAAATTTGCAAGACAAATAGTCAAAGCAGTGGGAACTCCTTTCCCCTGCTGCTAGCCACTGCTAGTGTTAATTTTGGGATAGCTTATCAATAAGTTTTTCTAGCTTATTTAAACAACAACTTTAATTTTGTAATAGGTGTTACTTATTTGACCCATTTGTTCATACTGGAGCATTTGAGGGGTTGACTTTGAGCTTTGACTAGAAAACCAACTACTTTGACTTTTACATAAGTGCTTATCAGCTTATTCAACTTACTTGGCTTGGCTTATTGAACTTTTCTTTGTTAATTTGTATTAATCAAGTCATTTAGAGTCTTTTGCAACTTGAATCAAGGTCTGAGGTGGTCTAGAACTCCAAGTCGACTATTTTGTCTTTTAGTGAAATTTTACTTTGCGTATTTCTGACTTATTGGTTGAGCTTATTTAAAATTTCTTTTCACGGATATCTTAGGTATCTCAAAAGAAGGTTGTGTGTCAAATCTGAGCTTATGGCATTGGCTTATAGCTTAATGGGCCAAAAAGCCCATTAAGAATAAGTTGTTTTATCATTAAGCTGTGATAAGTTCACATTCAGCTTTTGGGCCTTCAGATTTTTGTGTTTAGAATTGAATTTTAAGCTAGACTAGTGATTTTCAGCTTATTTGGTTAAGTTTCATCTTTTTGGGCCCAAAAGCCCATTTACCTTGACTGTTTTTTATTTTAGCCCATTTGGGGGGCCAATAGGGGTATTTTGGTAATTTCACTTTCACTTTCTGATTATTTAGGTTAAAATAAACTAGTTTGCAAGTTTTTACAAATTTTTATAATTTTTGGATTTTTAATAATATATTAATATTATTTTATTATTAAATTTCATTTTTCACATTTTTGCAACTTTTATATTTTTCTTAGGTCAAATACATTAAGTTAGGATTTTTAAAACTCTTAGATTGATTTTGGCATCATTTTCTTAATTTCTAGAATTATTTGAAAGTCCCTAATCAATGCTAGAAACACTAAACTTAACTAATCAACATAAGCTATTACTTTTCAAACGTAATCTTATTATTGTATAATAAAGAATTACAAGTGTTATGGATAACACCGTTTGATGACAATATGTTGTGCACACTTTGAACAACTATAAACCTTAACTTATGAATACAGTCGCAGCTGTTTGATTCAATAAGTTCTAAGCATTAATGTTATGAATATTCTCAAAAGTGTTAAACGTTAATGCTGGGATACACATCCTATTTATAGTGATACGAGGTTGACCTAAATAGTACTTGATGGTGACTACAAAAGATATTCACTTTTCAGACATCAGTCACATGATACTCTTCTATTCTTGGTAGTCTGCCATTATGCTTTAAGGAAACAAATCTTGAAACAGTTTCCTTTTTCTTCATTGTCTCGGACACACAAATGGCATGTCCAAAGTGTGCTGAGTGTTAACAGGGTATTTTCACCCCTGTTAACCCTCAACCCCTCAGAGTCCCTGATACATCTTGGCTGTTATCCATCACAGCCAATGAGTATGTCTTCATGTAATCTTTGACTTCCTTGACAATGTCTCTGACATGGACTCCTCTGAGGTTGCTCACAGAGACTTGGATCTCTGTGAGTCTTTTGATACTTACCTGCCTCCTAGGCACAGGCAAGTGACTATCTAACAGCTTACTTTGTGTTTAAATCTATGATCAGGGAATCTAACAAACTTAGATTCCCAACAATCTCCCCCTATTTAAACATAAATATAGCTAGATCTATCTAAGTTAAGGTAAGTGAGTTAACAGCTTCTTCTTACTCATAACAGATCTAAACAAACATACCTCATGATTTTATTCATACTTAAAGAAAATTACAAGTACATTACAAAAGTGAAATAAAATGTGAAGGTAAAATTAAGCTGTGAATTTCTTCAATAGTCATCATTTTTTATCTTTTCTTCAGCTTCATCTATGTCTGATCTAGTATCCAAGTCTGCCTGCAAAGCTTTTGCAAAAACTTTGTAATACTCTGTGTTAATCTTGAGTCCCTTCTTGAGACAAAGCAGTTGAATTGTTGATGCTAAGCCAAGCTCATCTCCTCTTTGAAATGCATACTGGCAAGCTCTGTTCATGAATGCCATTCCTCTTTCAGGCTCTGTGTATGTCTGACCATCAACAGGGCCAACTATACCATTTAGTAGGATCAAATCCCTGTGCATTCCATCCACTTGAACATCATCTGTGACAAAAGTTTCCTTAACAAGTTGAGAAACTCTTCTTCTTTTCTTACCAGTCTTTAGGGGTTCTTGTTCAAAACGTTGTGGTGGGGGATCTATTTTAAGTTTGGCAGCCGTTTCTTTGATCCAGGTAAACTTAGCCTTAAGAGTCTTAAGCAGAAGAAAATTAGCCTGTCCAGTTCTTTTGGCAACTAAAGCTTCAAGTTCAAACCATTCAGATAACCCAAGTGTCTTTAGCCTGAAGTCATCAAATACATTCATGTTTCCCTGTTGGTTGTCTCTCCACAAGATCATCTGTGGGGTGTTGGTGGATTTGTGAATTGTGTATTTGAACTTGGTTATCTTGCCAGGTGTATACCTGTTGTTAACGCAGGCATCATAATCAGCTTTGACTATTCTTAGTACCTCTACGCGTTTAGCTTCCATTTCCCTCAACCTTTGTCTCTGCTTCTCCCTTTCAGGTGGAGTCATCTTCCTTAGAGCACCTCATTCAGTTCTTTGGCTGTCTTGATTTCATTTAGTCTTTTGAATTCCTCAGCATGTTTCTCTATTTCTTTAGGTGTTAAAGAATTCTCATTGGAAGGTGTAAAGGTTGAAAATTGGGAAAGGTCTGTGGTGGATCCTCCTGAGCATCGCAGCTATCTTCTTTAGTTTGGTGTCTGTGTCAACCAAAACTATCTCCTTTCCTTTCTTCGAGACTGAGGATTCCATACTCATGTTTTTCAAAACTTCAGCTCTCCTGATAAACGCTGTTTGAGCCTGAGTTTGTATTGCTTTGGGAAGGGAGCTAACAGTGAACTTTAGCTTCTTGGCAGCTGGTTCACCATCATCCCCAGACTCGCTGGTGTTAACCAAAGTCAGGGACTTTGATGAATCAACTCCATCTTGATTCTGTTGCTCCCCCTGAGTGTTATCCTCATCATCAGGTATGATAACTGGTGTGATGACTTGGAGGGGGACAGGTGAAGAAATGGTGTTGTCAGCGGATGTAGAGCCTTGTTTAGCAGATTCAAGGTTAAGAACCTTTTCCTTCTCCCCCTCACGTTCATCCTGTCTACTCAGATGTTTGGATGAACGTGTTTGAAAGTGCCTTGCAATCTGTTCAACAGAGGCAGCCATAGCACGTTGCCTTTTCCTTGAAGCTCTGGCAATCTTCAGCAGAAGGTTGCAGTTTCCATTCATATTTCCCTGAACACGATTAACGATGAAGTTTGTATGACGATATTTCCTGTTTCGAACAGCTTCAAACTCTCTGTGCATAGTTAACCCATGTTCATTAAATAAGGCAGGGACCTCTGTGTCAATTACATCCTTGATTCTTGTGGATAGGTGACTAAGTCCTTGTGCTACACCTTTTCTTGCACCATCCTTGATGGGTTCAGTAACTGCATCAGCAACAGCCTTTTTTATGATCCCTGGAAATGTGACAGTGAAGTTATGCATTTCAGACTTGATAACATCCAGCTTTCTTGATAAGCGTTCAATGTCAGATTGATGATTAACATGCTGAAGATTATGGATGTTCAGGCTTTGTTGAGCATAATCATCCGCCCTTGGTAAAAGATCAAAGTTGGTTTGGGCAGGATGATCAAACATGAGAAATTCAGCTGTTGGATCATAGGCAGGGCGTTGGAAGACTGTGGTTGTGGAGGTAGCAGAGTTGGGAGTGAAAACAGCTTCCTTTGGAGGAGGAGTATTATTTCCAGCTGGAGTGGACACAGCTATTTCCTTAGGAGGAGAGACAGATTGTTAATCATCTTCTTCTTCTTCATCCTCCTCCTCAAACATCCCCTCAGGGATTTCATCTTCAGGCATTGATTCAAGATCAGAAACATCATCCACTAATGACATCATTTCTTCTTCAATATTAAGCAGAGGCTCTTCGTCATTTGTTTGGTCCTGAATAATTGTATCAGCCTCTTTCTCCTGTTGCTCCAGGGATGATGTGTCTGGCTGTACAATTTTAGCCTACAAGTTGTTGTTATTAGTAACAGGGAAGTAAATAAGGGGAATGGTCGCCATTTCGCTGTCCCAGAGAGGCTGAGGGTGATTACTCTGCCACTCCAAAGGATAAATCCTTGGGATTCTTTTAAAAGTGAAAGTTATATGGTTAATGATCATCATTCGCTGCCCCTAGGAAAGCTGAGTGTGATTATTCAGCCCCCCCAAAAGGTTAAAACCTTTGGGACTCTTTTGATTGTGAAACATATGTTGTTTAAGGATCGCTATTCGCTGCCCCTAGGAAGGCTGAGGGTGATTATTCATCCCCTTCAAAAGGTTAAAAACCTTTGGGACTATTTTAATAGTGAAACATATATGGGTGAAGGTCGCCTGTTACGCTTCCCCTAGGAGAGCTGAGGGTGATGATTCAGCTCCCCCTGAAAAGGATAAATCCTTTAGGATTCTTTTAAGGTGAAAAAGTTATGGGTTAAGATCGTCTTATTACGCTGTCCCTAGAAGAGCTGAGGATGATTATTCATCTCCCCTAAAAGTAAAACTTTTGGGATTCTTTTTCTGAGGGAACCAAGAGGCTGTGTGAAGTACAGCTGATCAAGGTTGAGACATATGTGTATTCAGGTTGTTGTTAGCCTGAGTACTGTCTAGAGGGTGCAGGGTCATCGGGGTGCTTTATAAACATAAATGAATCATTCACTGGTGCATAGACAGGGTGTACAGAAGTCTTAAAGAGTTCTAAGTGCATAGACAGACTACTATGGGTCGAGGATTACCCTAACTTCACCACTCTCACCTACAGACATTTGAGAGTGGCTGCTTGTGAACCTCTAAAAATTTACACTGATTACCTGTGTGATATCAGCTGGATTTGGCTGGTTTCCTGTTGTCTCAGCTGACATTGAGACGCTAAACCCTTGTTGTTGGTCAGCTAAAGTCTCTGATTCCACATGAGTATCTGGAACAGAGGAGGTGTCTTGGTTCACAGTCTTCTTTCCCTTGGCCTTAGCAACAGATTTGGTGTGGGAAGAAGATGGGTTTTTCTTCTTCTTAGGTTGTTGGCCAGATGAAGCCTTGGACGTCGTGGTGTGCTGCCCAGAGGTCAAAGACTTAGACTTGCCAGACACACCAGAGGTAATCACCTTCTCAGAAGAACGGAGCAAGGACTTCTCAGCTGAGGGTAGCTTGTTAGCAACGTTCATCATGTGGGATGTGACAGGGACATCTTCAGCTCCAATTTCTTTGTAGATGGCACCTATGATGCGATAGGGTTTCAGAGAAGTGAGAGCAGAGTTATGATAGTTTTCTCCCAACGGGCTTTCAAAGATCAGCGATAGAAAGCGAGCGTAGCAAATGTTCTTTTCCCTGACTTGGTTCCTTCCTTTCAGCTGTTCAACTAGGTTGGAGAAGAGAATGCTTCCTACATCAACATTAGCTCCCCAGATCAGCCTATAAGCTATAGATTGGTGGTTGAAGGACATCTGATCTTGGGATCCCTGCATTCCTCCCAGAGATTTGACAATGTGGGTGAAGAGGACACGTCACATGGGTGTAAAGTACTTGATCTTCAGAGGAGACTTCGAGAGGACCTCAGCGGGTGTAAGAGCAGGGTTGACATCATGAAAGGGTTTAAGTGTGGCCAGGGCATCCTTAACAGCCTTTTTATCATCCATCTTTAGGCATTTATCACCATGTTTTAACCCAACCACACTAGAGAAATCTTTAAGTGAGAAGGCAAATGGGTATTCATTGCAAGAGAGGCTAAAGGTTATTGTGTCATCAACTACTTCAGCAGAGTACCAGAATTCCCTAAGGTATTCTTGGTAGAAGGTGGTTGGGGATTTGGTGAATGCTTCACTTACATCACAGTTCTGCATGAAGTTAACCAGATCTGAGTAGGATTCATTTGGAGCCTTGATCCATCCAATGGAGTTGTTTGATGCAAGGATGCTTTCGTTGAGTTCAAAGTTAACGTTTGTTGCCTTGGGAACGGGAAAAGCCATGGATTCAATGTCTAAGAAGAATGAAAATGGAGGATGGGTTTAGAGAGAGAAGATCTTATAGAGAGAAATAGATTTGTGAAATGAGAATAGTGGTAGGTTAGGAGAGACGAGAGACAATATATATATTCAAAAAAGAAAACAGTTATTCAACCGCATTTAATGCTTAGTGGGAAAATGACTGCTCATGTGTGTCCCTTGACCTTTCAAAACTTATTTGTCTCCTCATTATTCGAAAAATAAATGATTAAATATTGAGAATGTTTTTTGCATTTACTTGGAAAGTAACTACCTAGTTTCATGTGAAAAACATTTAATATAGAATCAGTCATTTAATGAACACATTTATTATCAAGCCACAGGCTTTGAGATATTGAGCATCCCTAGCTCAGCAACTAGCCTGTTGAACGAAGGTTCAGCCAAAGGCTTTATGAAAATATCAGCTAGTTGCAGCTCTGTGGGAACAAAGTGCATCTCAATATCTCCCTTCATTATGTGATCCCTGATAAAATGATACCTGATATCAATGTGTTTGGTACGAGAGTGAAGAACAGGGTTGTTGGAGATGGCAATGGCGATGGTGTTGTCACAAAAGATTGGCACTTTGTCATATAAAATTTCATAGTCAGCCAATTGACTTTTCATCCAGAGCACCTGAGCACAACAGATGGCTGCAGCGACATATTCTGCTTCAGCTGAAGACATAGCCACAGAGTTTTGCTTCTTAGCACTCCATCCAACCAATTTTCCTCCTAGGATTTGACAGCTGCCTGAGGTGCTTTTCCTGTCAATACAGCATCCAGCATAGTCTGAATCTGAATAGGTCTTGAGATCAAAGCCTGATTCCTTGGGATACCATAGACCTAGGGATGGTGTTCCTTTGAGATACCTGAAAATTTTCTTAACAGCCACTAGATGGGATTCTTTTGGGTTAGCTTGGTACCTTGCACAAAGACATGTGATATCAGGACGACTAGCTGTCAGATACATGAGTGACCCAATCATGCCTCTATATAAAGTCTCATTAACAAAGACCCCTGACTCATCAGGACCCAAGTTGTTGGGTGGAAGCATGGGGCATTTCATTGATGCATAATCAGCTAAGTCATATTTTTTAAGTAAATCCTTAACATACTTTTCTTGATAAATTGAAATTCCCTTAGGACATTGTTTAATTTGAAAACCCAAAAAGTAAGTTAATTCACCCATCATACTCATCTCATATTTCTTGGTCATTAATTTAGAAAATCGTTTACTAAGATTAACATTTGTTGACCCGAAGATGATATCATCCACATAAATCTGCACAATGATGAAATCACTCTTATCCTTGAAGGCAAAGAGTGTTTTATCAATAGAACCCCTGACAAATTTGTTTTCAGTTAAGAAATTAGAAAGAGTTTCATACCATGCTCTTGGAGCTTGTTTCAGCCCATACATGGCTTTGTGTAATCTGTACACATGATTTGGAAACTCGCTGTTCAAATCCTTCAGGTTGTTCAACATACACTTCCTCGGCCAAATCTCCATTGAGGAATGCACTCTTAACATCCATCTGATACACAGTGAAGTTCATATAAGCAGCATAAGCCAGAAAGATTCTGATGGCTTCAAGTCTTGCAACAGGAGCAAATGTTTCATCATAGTCAATTCCTTCAGTCTGAGTATACCCCTGTGCCACCAGCCTGGCCTTGTTTCTAATGATGTTTCCAATTTCATCCATCTTATTTCTATAGATCCATCTAGCGCCTGTGATATTCTTTCCAGGTGGAGCTGGCACTAGTGTCCACACCTTGTTCCTCTTGAACTGATTGATTTCTTCCTGCATAGCAGCTACCCACCCATCTTCTACAAGAGCCTCAGCTACTCTTAGGTTCAATTTGAGAGAGAAATTTAGCAAAGAGACATTCATTGGCTTATGCAGATTCTGAGTTATGAATTCTCTGTCTAGTGGTAACCCCTGCATTAGGTTCCCCAATAATGTTGACAAGAAGAATATGTTGATCTCTTGACCACTTATTTTGAGGAGCTGGGGACTCAATGACAGGAAAACTTGTGGGGACAGCTGGTACTATTTGAGTTTCATCCTGCTGACTAGGAGGGCTTTCTTCAAAGACTACTTTAGTGTCAGATTCTACTTCAGCCATATCAAGAGGTACAAGTTCATTATCAGCAGGAGATTCTTCAGGGATTTAAAGAATTGGTGAGTCATCAATAGCAGTAGAAGAAGAAGGACTACAAGAGGTCTGTGGTTCTTCTTCATCAAGCTCCTGAGAGGTAGGAACTTCTATGTTGTGAGTAGACAGAGGGTCAAAAGCAGGAACATAAGGAGTGAGAGTGTTGGAGTGATGATGGTGATGACTGGCAGGTCTAGGTTCGGAGAATTCATCACTTGGGAAAGACACATTTTCATTAAAATCAATTTCATCACCCTCTGTTCCAGTTCTCTATATGACATCATCATCTTCATTGAATCTGACATGAAAGGTTTCTTCTACTTCTTGTCTTCTGATGTTGAAAACTCTGAAGGCTTTGGCTGTTGGAGAGTATCCCAAGAAGAAACCATCATCAGCTTTTTCATTAAATTTTCCAAGTTTATCCCTGTAGTTGTAAATGAACACAGGGCATCCAAAAACATGAAAGTAGCTAACATCAGGAGATCTGTTTCTGAAAACTTCATAGGAAGTTTTACCGTGTATTTTGACAATGATTGATCTGTTTTGTGTGTAGCAGGCAGTGTGAACAGCTTGTCCCCAAAATTGCTTTGGTAATGCTGCACCATTCAACATGGTTCTAGCTGCTTCAATCAAAGTCATGTTTCTTCTTTCAGCCAGACCATTTTGTTCAGGGGTGCCAGCTGAAGAGAATTTTTGTGAAATACCTTTTTCATCACAAAAAGATTCAAGTTGATGATTCTTGAATTCAGTACCATTATCACTTCTTAGAGCTTTGACTCTAACATCATTCATATTTTCAACCTGTCTGATGAAGGACATGATGGTATCAGTTGCATCACTTTTCCTTCTGAGGAAGAACACCCATGTATATCTTGAAAACTCATCAACTATGACCAAGGTGTATTTGTTGTGATTAATGGTCTGAGGTTTGACAGGTCCAAACAAATCCATGTGAAGGAGATGTAAGCACTTGTCAATAGAGAATGATTGCCTAGTCTTGAATGAAGACCTGTGATGCTTTCCTTTGACACAGGCAGAACAAGTCTTGTCTTTAGAAAACATCAGTGAAGGTAGACCAGCAACCAGGTTTTGTGTGGCTATCTTGTTGATGTTCTTGAAGTTGAGATGAGACAGTCTTTTGTGCCACAGCCAATTGACACTTTCAGAGGCTTTAGCAAGAAAACAATTTGAGTTGTCTTTAGAGCAAATAGCCATGTTGATGACATAAACATTTCTCCTTCTAGGTGCAATAAGCATAACATCATTGTTTTTGTTGAATATGGTTCCCTGAGTCTTAGTAAACAAAACCTTGTAGTCAGCATCACACAATTGGCTGATGCTAATAAGATTGTGTTTAAGACCATTCACATATGCAACCCTGGTAAACGTTATTCCATTGCAGTTCACTGAGTCGTATCCCTCTGTGTCACCTGAAGAATTATCTCCAAACACCACTTTAGGACCTGGCTCCCTTGAGTATATGTGCAGGTATTGTTGAATCCCTGTCATGTGTCTAGAATAGCCACTGTCTAGATACCATACTGATTCCTTGAGATGTTTCTGCACAGATACATAGAAACAGGTTAGTTCCTATGGTGAACCCACTTTCCAGTGGGTTCCCTGAATTGCTGATTAGCAATTCTTGTGTTCCTGTAGTACTTTTGGTGATGGGAGGGACAATTAGCTGTCTCATGGGTAAAACTTCCACAGATATCACAACCAGGGAAGTCACCACACTCGTCTGAGTGATGGTCTGTGAATCCACAGAATTTACAGGGAGGATAAGGTCTGTAGTTTCCCTGTTGTCTTTTTGAACCCTGTTGTCTATCCCTAGAGGGTGTCTGAGCTCTCTTAACTGCCATATGTCTATCATGATCTAAGGTCATGTGGTGAGAGTTCTTACATATATTGCAATAAGGTTTGACTAACCTTTCCCCTTTGGGTTCACCTTGGACAGACTTAGGTTCACGAGAAGTAGAGCATTCAGCAGAAGGCTTAATGTGTTGTTTTAAGAGTTCTACTTCTTTCATTAGAGACAACAGGCGTTCTTCAGTGGAAGGGTCAACCTTGTTCACAGCTTTAGTTGAGACAGGCTGAAAAGCAACTTGCTTACCATATTGTTTAACAGGTACATTAAATACTTTAGCTGGTGGTTTCTCAACATCTGTTCTAAGTTCACCCTTAGCAGATCGTAAGGAACTGCTAGGTTCAACTCCAGAGAGTTTGGGTAAGGGTGGTAATTCAGCCATATCTTCAAAGACAGGGTCATCAGTCAAAATGGGATCTGACATATGAATAGTCTCTATAGATTTGAAAACAATGTCTTTGGGTTTGGTGAGAATTCTCAGCTTATTTTTCTTAGCAAATATATCCCTTTTAATGTCAGCAGGCAGCTCATCATTAAGCAATTGATCTATAGTGAACCTACTACACAGCCATTTTTCAATAACCTTGTTTAATTCAGAAACTTGATCATTTAAGGCAATGTTTTTCAAGGTTAACCTAGTGACTTCATTTTGAAGGGATATTTTCTCTAAATTAACCCGTCTGAGAGTTTCACATTCAGATTTAGCATTTAGCATTTCAGTTTTAACAGAGTGAAACTTATCAAGTAGGTTATTTCTTTGTTCTTCAACAAAGTGTAAATCAATAATGGTGTAGTCAAGGACATGTTTGCGCTCATCACTATCAGACATAGATAAAAGCCTGTGTACCTTTTTCATTGTGATGTCAACCCATTGTACTGATCTTGCATAACCTTTTCCAACAGTTGGTTCATCCTCAGCTATAGCCATGAAAGCCCTGACTCTAGTAGTATCTTCCTTATCTGAAGTCAGTGGCTCATCATTCCAATCATAAGCTTCAGCTACCAACCCTTTCTCTCTCTTTTTATCACATCCCTTCTTCTTAGACAGAGCTTCAAGCTTCAAATTCATCTGTTCTAACTCAGCTTTAAGTGCCTTGTACTTGTTTTTGTAATCCTTCTTCTCATTGTCTGATGAGTTGGATTGGTGAGATGAGTTATTGTGTTGTTGTTTGAACTTGTAAGGTTTGGTGGAAGATGATGGATAGGAAGGTGAGGATGTCTTGGTGGAATGACAGTCTTTTTGGAAGTGTCCAAGCTTTCCACAGGCAAAGCAAGTTTCTTTTGATCTGTCAGTTTGTTTACTAGCTGATCCTGTTCTCCCTAATCTTTTGAAGAATCTTCTTTGGTTGGCTAGCAAGGCTCTTTCATGAAACTCTTCATTAAGGTCTGTTAAGAACTCTTGGCTGCTGCGGGTGTCTTCTTCAACATCAGAGTCGATGTCATGAGGATGTGGTGCAGAGATCAAGGCTTTGGAAGATGCTCCTTGAACTACAAATCTTTCAGTCTCTGACTTGTATATAGTATCAATCAGCCCTTCTTCATAATTATACTTTCCATAAAGCTGAGCTAAGGTGTCATTTTTGATTGAGTTATTTGCTCTCTGAGTCTGATTCATACTCAGCCACTTTCTTGGAAGGTTGTTGACAAATGTAGCATTAATCTCAGCTTGACCAATGGTGACATCATTCATAGCTAGGTCATTGAGAAGAATCTTCAGCCTTGTATAGGTTTGTTGAACCTTCACCTTGAAGTGACTTGAAAGCATTGAACTGAAGTCTGAGTGCCTGAATTTTTGTTTTTCTGGTTTCAGAGGGTCCTTCATGGCCAAGGATGAGGTCTGTCCACATTTGCTTGGCTATGGGACACTGAATGACAGACTTCATGATGTGTTTGGGAAGACAGGATATGATGATGCTTTTGAGACGTTTATCTTGGTTTGCTAATTTTCTTTCAGCTTGAGTCCATTGTTTTAGAGGTTTGGGAAGAGGGTTTTCTTTAGTGGAGGTAAGCGCCATGGGAACATAAGGACCATTTTCTAAAATTTCTAGAAGAAATGGTTCAAGTCCATCGAGATACACAAGAAATTGACTCTTCAAACTAGCAAAATCTTCTTCATCAAAGACTGGTACACTTGTGACATGTGATCCACCTCTTGAGTCAAGAAGTTGGGGTAGATCATCTTCATTAGGAGGAGGGGTGAGTCTTGGTGAAGATGGTGTTGCATTGTTCTTGTTACCAGAAGGTGAATGTGGTGGGTTAGAAGTTTCTGGCATGGTGGATCTTGATTATAAAACTGAGAACGATGTTTCTTGAAGGTTTTAATATCAAACACCGCTCTGATACCAATTGAAAGTCCCTAATCAATGCTAGAAACACTAAACTTAACTAATCAACACAAGCTATTACTTTTCAAACGTAATCTTATTATTGTATAATAAAGAATTACAAGTGTTATGGATAACACCGTTTGATGACAATGTGTTGTGCACACTTTGAATAACTATAAACCTTAACTTATGAATACAGTCGCAGCTGTTTGATTCAGTAAGTTCTAAGCATTAATGTTATGAATATTCTCAAAAGTGTTAAACATTAATGTTGGGATACACATCCTATTTATAGTGATACGAGGTTGACCTAAATAATAATTGATGGTGACTACACAAGATATTCACTTTTTAGACATCAGTCACATGATGCTCTTCTATTCTTGGTAGTCTGCCATTATGCTTTAAGGAAACAGATCTTGAAACATTTTCCTTTTTCTTCATTGTCTCGAACACACAAATGGCATATCCAAAGTGTGTTGAGTGTTAACAGGGTATTGCCACCCCTATTAACCCTCAACCCCTTAGAGTCCCTGATACATCTTGGTTGTTATCCATCACAGCCAATGAGTATGTCTTCAAGTAATCTTTGACTTCCTTGACAATGTCTCTGACATGGACTCCTCTGAGGTTGCTCATAGAGACTTGGATCTCTGTGAGTCTTGCGATACTTGCCTACCTCCTAGGCACAGGCAAGTGACTATCTAACAGCTTACTTTGTGTTTAAATCTATGATCACCGAATCTAACAAACTTAGATTCCCAACATTATTTTAATATTTTAATAGTTTTTAATCATTTAAAAATAGTTTTCCTTAGTTTAAAAATTCATAAAAGTAATTTTTAGTCTTTTTAAGTCATTTTAGAGTTTTACAAGGTGAAAAATCTTTGTTTGGACTTTTTAATAATTATTTGGATTTTGCGGGCTTTAATTAGCATTTAAAAATTAATATTTAATTAATTAAAAGGTTTGAAAAAAATTTGATCATTTGTAAACTCTTAGTTTGTTTTATTGAATTTTGGTAACTTTTTAGGAATTTTTAGAATTACTTTTTATTTTATCACTTTTTACGGTTTTTAATTTAGTCGTCGTAATAATAATTTTCACTTATCCGTCACTCTATTTTCTCATCCGTTCTTTCTCTCAATATTAATGCAAAATCATTACATTTTAATCACACACATATACCTCCTTGGGAAACGAACTTTCACCTTTGGGTCATTAGTGTTTGATTTTCCTAAATCATCACTTAATACTTACCGCTCATATACGCTCTTTTGTTTTCCTAAACAAGAGACGTATTTTACCACAATCAGTTTCTAGGTATTTTGGTTAAACCTTTAGGTCATTTGGTGAAAGTATATATTATGTATAACATTATAATTATTATACTTGAGAAAATAATTAAATGTCAATGTGAGATAATAGACATCGTTTTATGGTGACATATGTTTGTTCATAGTATAAGGTATATGTAAATATATACATATAATAATAAATCCAGGTACTTAATAATTAAGTAAATAAAATTATAGTTTACCAAAATATGTACTGAGGTGATGAATCCTTGTTTTAAAAAAGTGGCCAGTCAATTTCCAGAGTAGTCAGAAAAGACTAAAGGTTCATATATATATTAAAAATAAATATGAAAATGATAGTATGACAATGAAGATGATACTTAATTAATCATATAAAAGTGGAATTATAGAGATTCCAAAAATAAAGAGTACAACAGTTGACAAAGTCAATAAGGTAAAGTCAGAGGTGTTACAGATACTCGTGCCTAGATCGACCAAGGCGTGATATTCAACATTGTTGGCTAGAGTGCATGATATGATAAAGCTTCCCGGATCTCTGAGCTTTGGTGGAAGTTTGCTTTACAAGGCTGCAGAACATTCTTCATTCAGAAACGCAACAGAGATTTGCTCCGTCTTACTATGGTTGCTCACAAGATCCTTGAGGAATTTCCCATAATTGGGCATGCCGGTTAAGATATCAACAAGGGGAACGTTGATCTTAACCTTTCTGATCATCTTAAGGAATTTGGCATTACGAGCCTCCATCTTTTCCTTTTGTAGGCGTTGAGGATATGGAATTTTGGGTGCATACGCCTTTGGTGTTAGTGTTGGAATGGGTGTGGTTTGTTTTGGTTTTTGTTTGGAAGGAGGAACGGTTTCTTCCTTCTCGGGCTCATCGGCTTCATCTTCACTTTCATCGGCGAAAGTGGGAGCATTGGTGTTTGGGTTTTGTGGTTGATCATAACTCAGCCCACTCCTTGTGAATACGACATTCACATGTTCATTACGGGAGGAGGGTGGGCGGTATGGTTTATCCATAGATGGTTTTGGGTTTGTTTGAGTGTTGCTTGGCAACAAACCACTTGGTCGATTGGCTAGTTGGTCGGTGATTCGACCGATCTTGGTTTCGAGATCACTGATAGTGGCGGTATGGTGACTTTGTTCTCTTTCAACGTTGGATTTGAGATTGAAGAATTGGTTCTTAATGAACGTGTTTGTTGATTTTTGAGATTCTATGAAAGCTAACAACGGTTTTACCAAGTTCGATTCTTTGGGTTTCTTCTCGTTTGATGGAACGGAATTATCGTTCTCACGAGGTTGTCAGTTACGATTTTCGTTTTTGGGGTACTCACGCCATGTGTCGGAGTTTCTACCGTAGTAGTTACCTCGATAACCACCTCCTCGGTACCCTTGGGCGTACTTTGATTCTTGTGGTGGTTCTCTTATTGGTGTGTCATCACACTCCGTAGATGGGTGTGGTCCTCCACAAAGAGTACATTCGCCTCGCCTCGCATCTCTTTCATTTCGTCTTTGATAGTTTTGAATTGCGAGTCGAATTTAGATGTGAGAGCGTCCATCTTTTCAATGAGTTTAGAATTTTCTCTACTTTCAACGAAAGCAACGGTTTTCTTGAAAGGCTTGGAACGGTTATCTTTGGACCAATCGAGTTTTAAGAGAACTCGGTCCTCGAGCAATTGATATGCTTCGTTGGGAGTCTTATAGAGAAAGAGTCCACCGGCGTCAAGGATTGCTTGCGTCGGTTCATTAAGACCATGATAAAAGATTTGGATGATGGTTCCATTTAATAAACCATGTCCATGACAACTACGAAGTAGGTGTTTCATTCGGTTCCACGCATCAATCAGTGCTTCTTGTGGAAGTTGGGCGAAACCTCAGATTTCTCCCATGAGTCTTTCATACATGGCGGGTGGAAAGAAACGGCTAACAAAAGCGGTTCTCATTTGTTCCCATGTTTCAATGGTACCGGGCGTCAAATTATTATACCAAACTCTTGCATCTCCGGATAGAGATGATGGGAAGAGTTTGAGTTTTATAGCGTCTACATTGACGTCGGCTCCATATCAGAACATGCCACATATCTCTATGAATTCGGCTATGTGCTTATGCAGGTCGGCCCGCGCACGGCCGTCAAATTGGCAGTCTTTGATCATTGAAAGGTGATGACCTTTCACTGTGAAGTTTTCTCCAAGCTCAACTTGAACAATAGCAGCCTCGGGGTTAGGTGCTACTACTCGGTTGGCTGCCCACATGGATTGATCGTTAGCCATTGGGAATGGTAGATCGTTGAATGGGTTATAGACGACAAATTCGTCTAAGAGATTATCAAACGGTGGGTTTTTGGTTTTTTACATTCGGTTTTCAAAAGAAACAAAGGGTTGCTTCTTGCGGTTTTTCTTTCGAGATTGATGAATATAACATTCGGGATCGGTGTATGGACTAAGTAATTCTTGACCGGAAGAACTTGTGTTCATTCAAGTCTTGAAGAACTTTTGAAAAAGACTAAAAGTAACAAAAATAAAAAACAAAATATTACTAATAGGAAATAAGTAGATAAGAAATTAAATAAACAAAAAAAACATTTCTTTTCTTTTATAAAATTAGGTTTTGCCGGCGGCAAAATGAGGGTGTCGGCCGGCAAAATACAATCTGTAAAAAAATGGAAGAAGTTGTTGGCGACAAAATGGGAACTATGGTGGTGTTGCCGGCGGCAGAAGGGTTTTGTCAAGCGACAAAATCGCTTCTGTGATGATGTTGCTGGTGGCAGATCGGTTTTGCCGGCGGTAAAATCGATGCTACTGCATAATTTTTTTTTACTTTTTGATTTTTGGGCTTTTTGACAACAAGAACGCCACAATGAGTTTGATTATAGGATGATTTTGGAACTAAGAAGATAATCAAATCCCTGGCAGCGGCGTCAAAAACTTGATGCGTCTCCGGTGTATTGGATTGGAAACAAGTTTTAAATTTATAAACACGAATTACTGGGTTGACTAAAAACACACGGGCAAGTATAACCCTTTCGTTTTTGTATAGCTTTTATGTGGTAATACAGAGATCGTTCACGGGGATTTAGAAAACCAATGATCATTCAAAAATTAAACTATAGTCGTGGATTGTAGCAATTCTAGACAATCAAATAACAAGTAAAATGATGAGATTAGTAATAAGATTAAAATCAACACTTGGTAAAGACTAGTTTAGGCATCCGTAGTGGTATGATTGTGATGACAAGTTTAACAAATATGATTATGATAATTAGATGGATAATCTAATCTATTGTTTTCAAAAGCTTCAATCTTCGTCAAGACTTTGGTTAAAGAAAACAAGCATTAGACTCAATCACTCAATTCAAGACTTAATCCAATTTCAACACATTCGATTCACGGTCGTTTCACGAATTTGCTAACACTTATAACTATGCTTCTTGATAATCAAAACTTCTTAAGAAATGATCAATACAAAAGATAGCCAATCATAGACAACCCGGCTATGACTTGTTGATAGAAAATAACCCTTTCGACCTATGAAATCCTTACCAACAAATTAAGTTTTGATAACAATTGTCACATGAAACATAAGTACTAATGGTTTAAAGGAAAGCTTGACATTAAAATAAACATAAATCACAATCACAACCACTACTTCATACCACAAACATCATCCTACCAAGTTTAGAATGAGATTTAGCTACTCATAACAAACAATAAAATAAGCTCTGAAATAATAGTCTTATAAGTCATAATCAAGAGTCTTACAAAGTGGAAATATGTTTCTAATGATTAGGGTAATAATCCCTAAGAGTTTCGTGATGTTAACTTTGCTTTTCGGACTCCAAAAGTGACTTTTCTTGCACCACCTTGCTCAAATCCGGGAATGGAAGTTTGGACAAGGTTAAGAGAGTTATTTTGTGGTTATGACAAAGTAATTGAAGTGCATATGAGTTGTTATCAAAAGGTATGTTGTTACATGACCCTAAGGGTCTTATTTATAAGCAAAATTGAAGGCATGGAGTGAATGCATGGCTTGGAGCCAAAGAAAAATGCTTGGAGTCAAAGGAAGTCTAGAACTTTCTTTTATGTTCTCCCTTGAGCTTGCATGAATGTAGACACAAATTCTGCCTACACAAATGTGGGTGGCAACTTGAATCCTGCTGATGGCAAGTCGGGTGAGTTTTGCTGGTGGCGACTTTGATTCTGCTGGTGGAAACTTCATGCTGAGTGACTTGTATGCTCCTTGGAAATACTTGTTCTTGCACCCGAAATTGATCTCTAAAGGCTTGTAACTTGTAGATGGGTCTTGAACTTGACTAGGATTCTTCGTACGCGTACTAATCTCCATATATGCGTAGTTTTATACTCTATTCCTGCAATTGGCTACACAAAGACTTGCAAACACAAATAGGCACAAATATGCACAAAAGTATTATAGATATGACTAATATACATGTACAAAAGTACGGATAACACTCCCAAAAATATGTTAGATTTGGGCGTTATCAAATCCCCTCACACTTAAGTTTTGCTTGCCCTCAAGCAAGAAGAAAATAAAATTAAAT
This sequence comes from Glebionis coronaria, assembly GCA_025667525.1. NCBI lineage: Eukaryota > Viridiplantae > Streptophyta > Magnoliopsida > Asterales > Asteraceae > Glebionis > Glebionis coronaria. The sequence continues at coordinate 182,082,302 of CM046874.1, forward strand.
CCAAAGGTACATGTATATAAAAATTCGATGCAAGTCTACCAAGTACAAGTACAAGATAAAACTCATCGACTTAAGTTTTTAAGGTTGAAAAATTGAGATATAAAGTCAATGCCCATAAAAATCTATAAAGTCTTTTATTTCTAACTACACTAATAACATATGAATTGAAGCAACATGTGTTCCGACTTAGCACATTGGCTAATCGATACCTTTTATTTCTTTTTCTTCCTTCAACTTCATAACATTATAGCTCATTGGCTATTTATTTGTCTTTTTTACTTTTTATTTCTTTTTTTTTCTTGGCTAAAACTCCTAGCCATGGATCAACATACTTACAAAGTTCATGTTGTATTGACAAACATGGAACTTGCAACTTTCTTCAAATTTTCGGATTTTTTTTCTACTATTATATGAGACTTTGACTTGGTAAGTTTGACACAAAAATGTAATACCCCCAAATTACCACGAAGCGGAATACCACTTTGGGGCGCTACTCATAGCACATCATACACAATCATAGAAAACGACCTCAAAAGAGACGTTAAAATATTATACAATCTTGTCTAAAACGTTCCCATCCCAATATATAAATCAGAGTAGCGTTTAGTCCCAAAAACCGTTACCAATCACATTACATTTATCAATGACTTAAAAGTCATTTATTCACTTCAAATGAAGGAAAAAACAATATAAAATTATAGACAAGTAAGCACCAACTTCCTCCTCACATGCTCCGCTGCTATCCGTCTTGCTGAAATACATGCGTAAAATCATCAACACAACGGTTGAGCAAGTCTATAGGTTTTGCAAATCATAATTTGAACACAAGGTTTTAATCATCTCAAGCTTGTCACACAGACAAGTCATATATATATATCGAAAAATGCCTTAAGCTCATGCAACTGAACGTTAACCAACACGTCAACCCGAGTCACTTACGGCGCCCCTACAACAGGTAATATTGTTATATACCAACGACCTCTTATACATAATATCCCTTTCAGGTGATCACAAGGATACATACCCTAGGATAAGGCTGTCAAACTAAATAGATCTATCAAATGTATTACCGTTTACCCCGCAAGGTAATTAACAGTTCATGAAACTCAGAACTTCATAAGACAATGGTACTTTGGCATTTATAATCATATTAGGGTCTAGCATACCAAAAACAACTTGTGTTCACTTTATAAAACAACATGTATTCCCCCTCGCGGATTAAAAATCATTTATAACAAGTATAAAAAGCGAGGCTATAGACTCACCTTAAATAATACACGAAGCTAGTAGTAGTAGGGATCGCCGAAGTGAAGATGCCTCCCAAATATACACATCAAAAGCCGCCACCTAACAAATAAGGTGCGCGCTTAGAAACATACTTAAGTATCTCACAACATACTTAATATAATAAAATCAATGACTCAAAATAGTATGTACATAGACATGACCAATCAATGCAAGTGAATCCCTTCTAAACCCCACAACACATACTAGCTTTCTAAAACTAGTACCTTCGATGTTGATCCATCTCAAGATGCCAAATCAACACGGTTCAAGTACCCTAAATGGGTCTTCAATCTCAGAATATACACCCACACATAAAAGTATCCTTTTAGAACTTTGAGAAGCTTATAGATTAGCCTCTTGCCTCAAACTATGACGCGAGGTTAAGTACCTCCCAAATAGTACTCAGCCGATACTTATCAAAAGTGCACGCTGTTTTCCCCAACCTAAACAACTCCGTTTTTGACGAAACTTGGTGAAAAACTCACTTAATATCTGTAGAAGACTCAGTTTAAATTTCATTCAATGATTCGCATTTTAGAGCCACCTGCTCGACACATCTTTAGACTTTAAAATCCGGACAGTTTTCACACTCGACTTGTAAAACCATTTTGACTTCCTTAACCAAAACCATTTACAAAAACGACACTTGGCTTTGAAAATAGATTCAAAATGTTAAGTTTAGGGCCTGAGAACAGCCACTAATCATTTTTAAAACTCAACTTATAGTCCCCGAGATCCAAATATTGACAATAATTTCGTATTATGTCAACACTCGTCTCCCGGTACACGAATAATCAAACTAGCATAACTTCGTGCTCGTTTGGAGCTAGAAGCTCTATCTTATATCGAAACGAGAGTCTCGACGACTACTACAATAATATCCAATAATATCATACTTTATATAAGACTAAAATTGTCATAATTTCCTTAAACTCACTGATGTAAAACACCTCTTTAAAAATCATACCAACACTCATTTTGACCCACTTTTATTATTATCAACACCTCAATATGCTATATAAATCATCTACAACAACTCCTAGTCCTTAGATTCACTTGTATGATCACTTGTATTAAATCAAAATAAAAAAACAAATGCATGCACTCAAAAATAAAGAATTGTTATAATAATAATAACATAAACAAGGAATCTTACAACAATCCAAATGGATCAAACCTCGTGTTCATCACCAAAAATGATTTTGAAAATCAATATTCTTGCATGTGAAAGATTTTTACACTAAAATGTTCTCCTTTTTAATTTCCAACATGGGACTTTAATTAGTTTATCATGGATCATCCTAAATTTGGATGATCAAGGGGTGTTTTTTGTTGTAGGTGGCGGCAAGGATGAGAAAGAAAGGGAGGGGAGAGATCTTTGGTGATATAAACTATGTGTGTGTGTAAATAGTACTCATTTTATATGGTGGTTAGGGTAGATTTTGCAAATAGTGGATAGTTTTGGACTAAAATGTAAATATTAGTTAAAAAGCGGAAAATGACTAATAGTCAATTTTGTATATATTTACGAGAGTCGGGTTTCGTCCCGGGTTCATAAAAATATAAATCTCGTTTTTTAAATCGATCGTTTTAATAATTAAACGCACACAAAACGAAATAGTAAAGTTCGACTTGACTTAATACGTAATGAAATAAAAATTTCAGAAATCTAAAATATCGAAATAATCGATACTAAAATATAATATTTGGGCATTCATTGGCATCGCGATCACTATTAGTACTCTTCAATCATCACAACAATCAATTAAAGCCACATATTATCGGTTTCAACTAAAAATCGTCAAACATAATAACACTTGTTGATGCAAAAGTTGGGTGATCCTTGCTAGACCCGAATTAGGCTTAATTCGGGTTGGCTGGGCTCCGGCTCCTGCACCAAGTGAATCGTTTGGTTGGGATCCTGCACACTAAACAACACGCGTTAGACTTACCGTGGGAATGTTTCCTACGATTAGACTCCGGCGTGAGAGTAAGTAATCGGTTAGGGTTTTATGTGAGTTGAGAGTATAGAACGTAATACCTTGTGGAACCCTTGAGGGTTCCTTTTATAGGCAATGAAACCCTAATGGGCTATCATTGATACTTCGGCCCCAAGGAAGAGATAAGCACCATAATTAGATTGATTGTTATCTTCTAATTATGGTGAGTGAATATCTCCTTCTTTGGAGTAAATCACATTCAGAGATAGAATATGATTCTGTCTAACCCTGCACCGGTCATGCCGGGCCGTGGGTCGCACACGTGTGTGCGGTTACTGTTCATCCAGGCCCATAAGCTTAAATGACATTATTCCCACCCATCTGTGATGGGCCGGATACGGGTAGTACCCGTGGGCCGGGTTCATGACCCGGCTGGGGACTATACGTCATCATGTCCCACCAGTCTAGTTGTTACAACCATAGGCGTAACCTCTAGATTACCAAGATGCTCCCTGGACGTACCAAGAAAAATAGGGAATGATAAGTTGTCCAAGAATTTGTTTCGGCCGCACGTGGCAACCTGACTTAGGAATTTATTCCATTATTATCTCAGCCGCTCATGGCGACCGAGACAAATTAAATACAGCATTAAATGTCAAGTCTTACATAAGAGCCGCATATCCCGACATTAATAACTGTTTACCTGCCATGTGGACTGACAAAAGTGAAAACAGTCAGAGCCTCGAGCAGTGTAAACGTTTGAGTCAGAAGTGACCCGTGGGTCCAGCCTGACGTTTCACTTGCCACTTGCCCCCTAACCACACGATCAAGAATAGTGGCAGACACGTGTCACACATCCAACAGGCCATGACCCACGAGGCAACCCTATAAATAAGCCACCCCTACGGCTGTGTGCAACACACAGTTTGTATCTCCATTTCTGCCATTAAAGCTTTCTTCTTAGCTTCAATCAACCACGCACGGATCCCTTCCTCTGCAGGTTAGAACACCACGCCCTTACATTTTTATTTAGTAATGGCTCACAGAAACAACCCCACCATTGGATCTGTGCTGAATATAATGACCCAGGAACAACTAGATCACTTTTGTACAAATTATTTCATCCCTACCAACCTACACCCCTCACTTCCTGGCGCCGGAGACCTTATAACTGAGGCTCCGGTGGGTAAGATTGTCCTGTACACTCGCCTTTTCGATGCGGCCAACTACCGCATACCATTCACCCGTTTCCTCATAGATCTGTTAGAATATTATGGTGTACATATTAGTCAGCTCCACTATATAGGCGCCTGTAAGATTAGTCAATTCGAGATCCTCTGTCGTGCTAGAAGAATCCCCCCAACCGTAGAACTATTGCGGCTTTTTTACACCCCCAACCTAGTAAATGGTTGGTTATCCTTTAAGAAACGATCCCCTAACAGTCCCCAATCTCATAATAAGCCAATGGATTCGCTGAAAAACTGGTATGACCACTACTTTTTCATTGACGCAATAGTATGGCCGGCTGATTATGCCTTTAGACATAGGATATCCCACGACCCCCAGCCGCACGCTAGTACATATAACCCCCGACACTCCCAAGAATTAGATCTGAATAGGACCGAGTTCCATAGAAATCTTCCCGAGTCATTTCTATGTTTGCTAGGGATTAGCCGCAACTATTTCGGCCCGTCCAATAGATATCCTGTGTTTTAGAGAAGGCAGGGTGAAGGTAGGCTAATATCCGTACACAAAAAAGCTTATCCAACTACTTTGTAACAGCTAACATATTTTGTTTTTGTTGGGCAGAAATGAACTTCTTTGGACTTCTACGCCAGGGCGACCCAAAGCTCGTACCTGAGGGTTCCCGTCCCCTCCGTGAGAATGAACTACCCCTTCTTGAGCATACCCGAAACGTGACGGTTGCTCTTGAGGCCGCGCCGGATCCCCACTCGGACGAGGAAGAGACAACTATAATGAGGACGCCCGTTGACTTCGACAACGAGGACGGTGATAACAGGATGCTTGAAGGAGGAGCCGGGCCCTCCTCACCGCCTAAGACCGCCATTCCTGCACATGGGGAAGAGCAGGGAGACAACATTGACTTAACCACCTCCAGCCTTCGCCGGATGTTGGGCGATGATGATGAAGAGGTACAACAAATCAATGAGGAGGACGAGGAAGAAGTGGAAAAAGAAGTTGAGGAGGAGGTCGAAGAGGCAACAGCTCAGCCCGTCGCCAAGCGTACCCGCAAAAAGAACAAACGAGTAAGAAGAGCTGCACCAGCCGAGATTGGCGAACACAACGCCCCTCCCAAGAAGCTTCGAGAAGACCACCCTTTATACCAATTTGTTGGGAGCACCACCCAGGCTTCCGAGACGATCCGGGCCGCACATGTCAATCCAGTCACTCAGATTCCCCCAACCACATCAGAATTAGCAAGAAATAACATGTAAGACTCCATCCTGATACGTAAGTACGACAAATTCCCTTTAAGGAATACTTAATATGTATCCAAATGCTTGTTTCACAGGGATGAACAAACTGGTGCCGTGCCTCCACCCGATGCCCAAATGGAGAAGGGAAAAGAAAAAGAAGTGGAGAAAAACCCCATGCTTCATACGGCCGCCACAAAATCCGGCCCCGTATTTGAAGAAGGTACTCCCACAGCCTCCCAAGACCTCCCGACGTCTGGTCCCCCTCAATCGTTCAACCCCGTCTGGAATATCACCACTGCATCACGAATGAGGGACGCCGAGGAATGCCGAGAGTACCTCAACAACTGCATACCACCAGGCTTGGTGCGAGAAGTGAATGCGCTCAGCCATGCGGCCCTGGCGGATGAGTACAACGGTGCTTTGGTACATCAAATGGCAATGGGCACCTCGATGAGAGTAAGATTTGAAGCCGCACTTGGGTATGTGGAGTCTCTTAAGAGGAAGGTCGGACAGAGGGAGAGAATGATCGAGGACAATGAAGCTCAAATTGCAGCCCTCCAGTCCCAACTTGCTAGTGCCGAGGCGACCATAAAAGAGCAATCGGTCCGTGCGAATGAGTATGACCAACAAGTGGCCGATCTCGAGTCAAAACTAGATGTCGCGACAACCAAGGTACATATCCGTGCCGCACCACCCTTTACTCTAAAAGAAATATAATCTAACAATTAATCTCATATAGGTAACCACAGCGGAGGCGTCTGCCAAGTCTTCCTCCAGCCAGGTATCCGTGCTCACCAAGAAACTGGAAGACGCGCAAATGACAATCCAGAGCATGGAGAAAGTACAAGAGGAGCTTGCTGATGAGAGGGCTATCACCAAGGAGCTGAAAGAGGCGTTTGCCCAAAAAGATGTGATGATCGATACCCTCACTGCCGAACGCGATGACGTGCTATGACCTCAACTACTAGCGGCCATTTCCGGACGCAGGTGGATGGTAGGGCATGGAGCACGCTTGGCTGTTACCAAGGTACTAGAGGCCCCAGAATTTGTGCAACAGTTTGCAAGCCTTGTGTCCGATGGTATTGACCACGGCCGTCATGAGGGAATGGTCCAGGCCGTAGAGCTGATCAAGAAAAGGGAGAACTTCACCAGACATGCTTTCTTTAACCCTGAAGCGGCTAACAAGATGGCTGCTTCTAGGGCCGCGATGCGAGACTTGCATTATCCATTCTTGGCTGAGATGGAGGCCACAAAAGATGCATCGAACATGGAAATCATGGAAAAGCTAAGTCTCAGTGCATTCTCCCAAGATGAGAGTCATTCCCGTGCTTCCTTCACTCCATCACCCAGCCACCTGACGCTCCCTATCTACGAGGATGTAACGAGGATCGTGCTCGATGAAGAACCCTTAATTGGGGTGCTGGAGAGGAATGTGACTCAAGCCCGGAAGCGGAAGGAACGCGGTGAGTGGTTGTCATGCTTGGTCGAGGAACAGGTGGAGATAGGTAAGTTTCTCCCCCCCCATGTAGGGTGCTCCTACTTTATTATCCATTTCAGACAACTCTGGTTTGTAACCGCTGAATATTTGCAGTTTTTATTCGTCCGTGCATGTACACGGCTAAGACATTTGTATTTTGTATATAAGTCCGTGATGACCACGGCCATTTTTGTTATTTATTTTGAAACTCGTGTATCTTTATTGTGTTGAATATTGTATACCAATACTGCATGACATGTCACGGCTTACAACAAAAAAGGAAAATACATACAAGCCTATAATTTACTAGACATGCGACGTGCGTCTTTACTATGCGAAGCACTGTGTGAGTACGGCATATGAAACTTATCACAACGTCTTGTGAGTAAGGTGTCTAGTAAGGATACATGATCCGTGCGGCTGGGGTTGCATCCCTCTTACGCGGCAAGTTGAATTAGTAGGTTCACTTAATCCTCTTACCCCGCCTGGAGGCGTATAGTACATGTACAGTAATTTGAATGAATGCAAACGAATGAAACATGACATATTATAATAACAATTAAAAATTCATATGACTGACAAAAATCTAAGAAATGATTTGCACGAAACAAGCCGTGGGGCTAGCTAGGCGCCACGCCATTTTATTAGAACGTTTACATTTTTTGTTTGAACAATAATGATAAGTCCTAGAAAACAAGAAAGGAAACTAAACAAAACATAAGAAGAAAAACAAATAAACCGCATGGTTCTTCATTAAAGCCACATATAGCGAAGCCCTCATGCGGAAGCCGTAGCTTTCAAAGATAGCACCTTTTGAGATTGGAGATGTTCCATGTGCGTTCCAGGTCACGGCCATCCATGTCGCGTAATTTGTACGCGCATCGTCCCAAGGCTTCCGTGACTTCATACGGTCCTTCCCACTTAGGACCCAGCTTTCCTGTATTCTCCGCTCGACTTGCTTCGTTAGCACGATAGACATAATCTCCTGGTCGGAAAGAAACACCTTTGACCCTGGCGTCATAATAAGCCTTCATTTTAGCCTTGGACTTAGCCTCATTGATGGCTGCTATCTCCCTTTTTTCTTCCAACAGATCCAGGTTAATTCGCAGCTGCTCGTCGTTCGTGACGACATTACACTCCGCCGTGCGGATGGTAGGCATTCCTATTTCTGCTGGTATAACAGCTTCAGTGCCGTAAGCCAATGCAAATGGAGTATCTCCGTTGGCTGTTTTGATCATAGTTATATGCGCCCATAGCACATGTGGTAACTCATCGACCCATTTGGCACTTCGTTCATCCAAACGCGCCTTGATGCCATTTCCCAAGCTTCTGTTTGCTCGTTCCACGAGGCTATTTGTCTGCGGATGCTTAACAGATGCGAAGCGCCGCTTGATGTTCAATGATGCACACCAGTCTTTGAATGGATTGTCCGTGAACTGTTTACCGTTGTCCGAGATGATTTCTCCTGGTAGGCCAAAACGGCACACAATATGCTCCCAAAAAAACTTCTTAACTTGCTTGCCTGTGATGGATTTGACTGCCTTGGCCTCTATCCATCATGTGAAGTAGTCCATTGCGACAATCAAGAACTTAACTCCCCCCGCAGCTACAGGAAACGGTCCTGCGATGTCAATTCCCCACTTATAGAATGGCCATGGGGATGTAATAGGTGTAAGCTCCAGCTGCGGATGTCGCGGCACTGGTCTATGCACTTGGCAACCACTACACTTGCGAATTATGTCATGTGCGTCCCTGTGCATGGTAGGCCAATAGTATCCTATTCGTAAGGCTCGAGCTACCACGGATCGTGGACCTGCGTGCATGCCGCATAACCCTTCATGTATGTCACTGATTACGTAAGCGGCCTGACGTGGTCCAACACACCGCAGCCATGGCTGCAAGAAAGAGCGCTTGTAAAGGATGCCGTCTCGAAGTTCGAAGTGTTGCGACTTCCTCCTGATGCGCCGTGCTGCTTTTTCCTCGTCCGGAAGGGTCTCACTAGTCAAATAGTTGATGATCGGGGTCATCCATGTAGGTCCATCCTCCTCAACTATAGTAGCGACCTCCCCTTCTCTTATAGATTTCTCCTTGAGTATTTCCACCAAGACTTGTTTGGACAAGTGAGCGAAGCTTGTGGATGCAATCTTGCTGAGAGCGTCCGCCTTCTTGTTCTCGCCTCTGGGCACCTGCTTGATGGAAAATTTACTGAAAGCCGCGATTAGTGACTTGACTTTTTCCAAGTATCTGACTATGTTTTCCTCCTTAGCCACGTACCCACCTAGAACATGGTTCGCAACAAGCCGTGAGTCCACGTAGGCCTCAAGGTTGCGGACCCCCATTCTAGCGGCGATTTTTAAACCCGCAATTAATGCTTCATATTCCGCTTCGTTATTGGTGGCCGTGAACTCAAAACGGAGGGCGTACGTGAACTCCATTCCTTCCGAATTTGTGAGGATGAGACCGGCTCCGGACCCATCTGTACACGAAGATCCGTCCGTGAATAACACCCATGGCTCTGTTGGAGTCTCGTCTTGTTTAACGATTGGCCCTTCCTCATCCGGCTTCTCAATCAAGAAATCTGCCAAGATCTGGCCTTTCACAGCCGTCCTTGGTCTATAAGATATATTGTGCTCCCCCAATAAGATGCTCCATTTTTGTAGCCTCCCTGCCACGTCCGGTCTAGAAATGATCTGCTTGATTGGTTGGTCCGTAATGACTACAATTGGGTGCGCCTGAAAGTATCGGCGCAACCGCTTTGTAGCAAACACTAGTGCCAACACCAATTTTTCCATGGAGGAATAATTCAGCTCCGACCCTTGTAATGTTCTACTTATAAAGTAGACCGGAGTTTGCATTGTATCTCTATCTGTCATGAGTACCGCGCTTATTGCGCCATGAGTGGCTGAAAGGTACATAATGAGTTCCTCCTTTGGCCGGGGAGCTACTAGCATAGGGAGAGATGCGAGATGCTGCTTAAGTTGGCCAAAAGCTTCCTCGGATTCTTTCGTCCATCGGAAGTCTCCCTTCCCTAATGCACTTCTTGAGTGTCTTAAATAGGGGTAATGACTTCTCTGCGGATTTGGATAGAAACCTATTTAACCCGGCCAGTTTCCCATTTAAGGATTGCACCTCCTTCCGTGTCTGAGAGGATGGCAGCTGTATTATTGCGTCCGTTTTCTCTGGGCAAGGTTTGATGCCGTTTGGATCGATCATATATCCGAGGAACATTCCCTCCGTTGCCCCAAACGTGCATTTCTTTGGATTTAGCTTCATGTTAATCCTCCTCAGTGTGTCGAATGTCTCCTGGACATCTCGGAGAAGTGCATCCTCCGTGTGACTTTTTATGACTAAGTCATCAACATAGACTTCTAGGTTGCGGCCTATCTGTGATTCAAAAGCTTTGTCCACAAGCCGCTGGTATGTAGCGCCGGCGTTCTTTAGTCCAAACGGCATTTTCGTATAGCAATATACACCCTGGCTTGTATGGAACGCCGTTTTTTATGCATCCTCCTCCGCCATCTGGATCTGATGGTATCCTTTATATGCATCTAAAAAACACTTAAAAGGATATCCACATAGGGATTCCACCTTCCAGTCAATTTCTGGTAACGGATAACAATCCTGTGGGCAGGCCTTGTTCAGATCCGTGAAATCCACACACATGCGCCAACTGCCGTCATGTTTTTTGACCATGACCGGATTGGATAACCACTCGTGGTAGTATACCTCGCGCATGATACCTGCGTCCACTAATTTCCGTACTTCCTCCAATATCACTTGGCTGTGCTCAGGCGCCTGGTCGCGCTTCTTTTGCTTGATGGGTTGGTACCCCTGGCGGATCTGGAGCTTATGTTCTGCTATCGCACGTGGCACGCCTGTCATATGCTTTGGCTCCCATGCGAATATATCTAGATTTGCACTTAAGAGAGAGCTCATGGCCCTTTTGCCGTTATCCGAGAGCGCCCCTCCTATGGATATCTCCTGTTCCGGATAGTCGGGATGAATTGCCACCTTCCAATTGGGAGGTGGTGATCCATCCTTGGGTGGAACAGGTGGAGCCGGTGTTGTCACGGTATGACACTCGGATGCCTGTACGATTGTGTTGTAAATGGTGACGATTCCCCCCTCAACAGGGAATTTGATCATTCCGTGCGCCGTGGAGGGTACCGCCCGTATAGCCAAAATACTTGGTCTGCCTATGATCCCATTGTACGGAGAATGTGAGCGTATCACCGTGAAGTTCATCCACGCCGTAGTGGAGTGTTCCTCATTCCCAATGGTTACAAGCAGACGTAGTTGCCCTATCGGCCAGATAGTGTCTCCACTAAAGCCAGTGAGCGGCGTCGTGGTCGGTACTAATTGGCTTCTTATTTCTGGGCATAACTGCACAAAACAGTGTTCATACAGTACCTCTGCTGACGACCCTCCGTCCACATACATGCGACGAACGTTGTGTGTTCCAATGCTTATCTCAATAGTGAGAGGCGCATCAATCACATCGCTTGCTGTGATGGGAGGGAATGAGATTTTCCTGCCGCGTGAAACTTTTTGGCCAACTTTCTGCCTCGTACGGCGTTGTCTGGATTGGATCATGTATATGGTCGAAGGTTTGTCCTTTTGGGGATCCTTCTTATCGTACTTCTTGTTGTCTTTTCCATCCTTCCAATCCTTAACTAAGTGCTTGAGTTTACCTGATTTGATCAGTGACTCAATGTGCTTCTTGAGTTGGATACACTCCTCCGTACCATGGCCCTTGTCATTATGGAACTCGCAGAAGCGATTCCCTTGCCTACGGTCCGGTGGAGTTGTCATTGGGGGAGGCCTTGGAAAGTTTGCCCCTTCCGTCAGCAAGATCTCCTGGTAGGACATCTTGAGAGGGGTAAACTTATCGTTCGGTCGTCCTCCTTTATTCTGGCTCTTATAGTCTGAGCCCTTGCTATTTTTCTGATTGCCTTGACCGCCTGACTGTCTCCGCGGCTGGTCGTTTGACCGGTACCCATTTCCTCTGGATGGGTAAGCCGCGGCAACAGCTGTTTCTCCCTCTATGAAATTTCTGACCCTTTCCATGAGGTCATCATATCTCTCTGGACGCTTGTCATTGAGGCGCCTGATCAATTCCCTGTCTGTTATAGCGTGCATGTAGTCAGAGATTTTCAGGAGTTCCGGCATTTTTTTGTGCGCGTGCACTCATCATTGAAGCGTTCAGTGAAGGCTTCTGTGGACTTCCCCGGCCGTTGTTTGACAGTCGCCAATGAGACCGGATCCCTATTATACTTCTTCCTCTGAGTATAATTATTCTTGAATGCAGTGCGAAGTTCCGTGAAACTATCAATGCTTCGTGGAGGGAGTCCCTCAAACCAATCACGGGCATTTCCGATTAGGGTTTAATTGAACATTTGGCACCATATAGGCATGGGCCATCGCTCAATTTTAGCCTGCATATCGAATATCTTAAGGTGATCATCCGGATCACCAGTTCCATCATAGGTCTTGACACACGCCGGCATGCGACGTTTGGTGTCCTCGGAGTAGTTCCGTATGCGGAGGGTGAATGGGTCTACCCTGGGATTCGCCCATGGCCGGGTGAGCCTAGGGTCATCCCATGGTTCACACCACGGGCGGGAAAGATCCTCCATTTCTGCATCCCGATAATAAGGGCCACCATAATACTCATCATTGTTTGGTGGTGGTGGAGGGGTACGCCTAGGTCGGCGACGCATAGGCGGATGGTCATCTGAGTCCTCCTCTGATGGGTCTGGAGACGGGGGTAGTGCCCCATCCTTTGGGTGAGGACCACTTTTTTGGGACGAACCAGGAACCTTTTTCCCAGTGTTCATTCTGTCCCACACGCTCGTGCGGCACGCGGCTCTGGCCAGCTCTCGATCTAGTCGCTCGGGTGAACCGTCAGACCTATCTCCCCCTTCTCGAGACTGCATTAGTTCCTGTATGAGGCGATCTCCTATGCGCTCAAACACATTCCTAGGTTGAGGGGTTTCCTCAAAGATGCCCTGCTCCTGAGGCCGGGCTTTCCTTTTCCTCTGATTTTGGGAAGAGGTGATTGGTCTGGTGTCACCAAAGTTGAGTCTAGATTGGAGGTTCCTCCCCAGATTCAACCTTGATGCGATCCCCGGGACGATCCTATCAAAGTTCTGCGTGAGAACTCGAGTGAGATCCTCCTCGCTGAGTGGTTGGACTTCTACTTCCTCCTCCACTGATGGTATGCGCGGCTCTTTGTTAGGAGGATTGGGCGCACTCCCTGGATCAGGGTTATCCAGGGTTGAAGTAGGCGGGGGTGTTATGGAGATCGTGCTCGTCACCCCCAAGGGCTGAAAACCCCCACGGTTACTAGGTCCGCCTGTAAGGCGGCTAGGTGATTGATTGGGGATGAGTATCCCTTCCCCTTGGGACTTCCGATTTCCAGGATTCGTGTTCCTGGGATTAGCTTGTGAATGCCCCTTCGTCATTGGAAATTCAGAATGAGGTTTTGTTCTAGCTTAGTGTAATGGGTCCCACGGATGGCGCCAACTTGTTGATACAAATGTTGGGTGATCCTTGCTAGACCCGAATTAGGCTTAATTCGGGTTGGCTGGGCTCCGGTGTGACAATCCGTCAATTTATGGTTGATATTTTATTCTTGATATTTATTTGAAAACATTATTTTAATGTTACAATATGAACTCACTTATTTTTGGGAAGTAATTTGGATTTACGTCTTGAAGTAGCATCGACTACGTCTAAACCGGAGGATTCTACGTTACGTACTTACGTTTACATACACCGTCTTTGGTGTCAGTCCGACATTTCAGAAAATAAATTTGTCCATGAATATTATTTTGGAGTTTTAAATTTGAGTTGGTTCATAAACTCACAAATTTACGAGAAGAGATTAGGACTTACGATTTTATTTTAACGTCCTTTACGACTAAACCGGAAACCCTAGGATTACGTATTTACGTTTTCGAACTCCATTTTTTATGAGACAATTTTTATTATATTCGTTTTGTGCCGTTGATTCATAATTTATAAAAACGTTTTTCGTAAAATGACCCGAGGGCACGCAAATCGAGGAAACTAGAATCGAGGAGTACCCGTAAATAATTGGGGATGAGACAAAACAAGTTTTGCCCCACCCCCAATATGGGACGGTTTAACCTTTGCCACCACAACACTTTATGTGTCAAAATGGTAGCAAGCATATAACACTTGTCTCAATTAGCTTCAAAGCTAAGCCAACACTCCTCAAAACCATTTGCAACTCTCACACACCTCATTTGTAACATGCAAACCACCCAAAAATTTCCTCTCTACTCTCTTTGAGCCGTCCCATTTCACACCACAAACCACCATCACTTGATCTTGATTCTACCATAAAATCTCATGTTATTTACATACATGTTGAAGCCCTTTTGAAACCCTATTGATTGGTGGTGCTTATAACATCCAAGGAGGAGTTTTCATGGAGTAGGAGGGCTGATTTTCCACAAGGTTCTCATGAAGAATGATGGTCTTGAAGATGGTCTTGGTGCATCACAAGTTTCTCCATCAAAAATCCATGTTTTGATCAACCTACATCATCATGGTGGTATAAAGATTGTCCTCCTCATCTTCTTGTTATTTTGATTATGTAAACATGTATTTTATTTCCTATTGTATATATTTATGATGATTATATGATGATAAAAATGTTATGTGGGGATTTGTTGTTGATAAACATGATTAAAAAGGTGAAAAACCATAAGAAACAAGGTTAAAATCTTGGTTAAATTTGTTGGTTGTATAAAACAGTAAAGAAACAGGTCATGGGCTGATAAAATGATGAAGTAGAATCCATTTACAGTAAGATAAGGTTCTTGTACACATGTGAGAGTTGGCCATGCAATGGAATCAAAATAATGAGTGAGATATGATCAAAACAAGTTTAGGGTATAAATCTGAAGTTACTGTTTTGGACGATTTTTAGAAAATATTTAGAAGATGATTCAACAGTAGCTATAACAGAGTTAAATATAGCACATATCATGTAGTTTATGTGATAAAAATTTGAGCTTCTATCTCCATATAGAACTCAAGATATGGCAGTTTTGGTGAAAGTAAAGATAAAAATCAGATTTTTGGAAATTAAAAGTATAATAATATTATATAAGCACTCAAAATTTTAATGTATAAAATATAAATTAAAACCCACTAACTCATGGATTCTATTTATATAAATATATAAAAGGTGTAATAAGTTTATAAATGATAAAAATGGAAACTTGTTAAGTTTTATAAGTTATAAAACTATAAACATGATTTTTACGACTTTTTCGGCTATTGCCGTAAAATTAACGTTTTTGTTAAATAAAACTTAGATGGTTGGACCCGTCTAGTGAAAACTTTATAAAACTTATATACTGATATATAGACATGTATAACAAGTAAAAACCGATAAAACCCGAACTATAGGGCATACGGACATTAACGAGCTAAGTAAACATATTGGACTAATACTTGGGCTAATAATTGGACTAAATAAGATAAACACTCATAAAAAGAACTTATTGGGCTTAACCCATTTGGGCCCAACTTGAAAGTTTAAATACTGATAATATAAGTATGAAATGGATTAATACAAGTTAATAAACTTATAATAGGCTTATTGGACCTAAAACACGTAAAAAGGTAAAACTAGTAAACTAGTATAAAAGTTATCGACATATAACACTAAAATGAGTAAACGAGAATATGTAAACCCACTTGATCATCATATGTATATAATCATCATATGTATACATAATTGTTATTTTTATAAAGTCATTGGACAAAAGTCTAAGACGAGTATTATTTGTCTAGGTTTCCGTGATTGAAGCACGTACCGTACATCCGAATTGCCGATAAACCGCCTTCCCACATCAACGTGAGTTCATAGCCTCGCACTCTTTTAAATGTTTTTATGAAATGTTTTATAAACCCGCGAGGGAGATAACATGTTATTTTTTATAAAATAGGACACCATTTGTCCCGATTGTTTGTTTATTGATTTGGACCCGAATGATTGAATGACCCGATTGTATGACCCGATAAATGATTAAAGGACCCGATAGATGAAAATAAATGGATTATTAAAGTTAGGTTATGTCACTAAAAGTCCCATTAGCATGAATTGTGAACTACCGGGATTTGGTAGACGCTTGTGCATATAATAGTACTATTTGGGGACGATCACCCCAGTTCGCGCCTTGACAGTTGATCCCCGTCGTGCCACATTGATTGGTAAGCGAATTTATGTATGAGAAGGTTTCCATAGCGTGACCTTTGTGACGACACGCTACTTTAGATGGGCAAATTTGGTATCGGGTTAGCTACCCGTTGTTGGTTTAGTAAGGTAACAATGTCATGCGGCTTATAATAATCCAAAACTAACGAAATACTACTAGACGCTCCGAATTACGATGTATTGCCTGACTAGCAATACTGGGTCATACTATTGATATTATGTTTGTGTTTTGGTTTTCATAACCATATTCATATAACGGTTTTTATTTTCATACAACGTCATAAGACGTATTGTATGACGTTTTTACGACATTGGCTCGTATAATGATTTTTAAGGCAAATGCCTATATTATGATTTTCGATAAGGATTTGTATAAAATGATTTTGGCTATTTTATGGCTTATTAAAATGATTTGTACAAAATGATTTTCAGTAATAATTTTATACTGATATTATATTGATGGATTTTATTAAACTCTATGAATTCAGTCGGCGTTATCGCTGACCTTTTCTTTTAACATGTTTTATCTCAGGTACTTGAAGGTAATTCTCGGGAAGACAACAAGAATTCATGGCCCGCACTTAAACAATATTTTCCATTCAAATACTTTGTAAAACTTTGTATGAAATAATATGACTTGGGACCAATGTAACTTTGATGTTTATGAATGGAAATGATTTATTATTAAACGACGCGATTTTTATGCGTTGTCTATGATGTGAGTAATGTGCTATCCCGTAACACCAACGAGTCTTCCGCTGTATTGAGTTGTATAAATTTGGGGGTGTTACAGTTTGGTATCAGAGCTCTCGTTATAGAGAACGAAAGATTTTTAAAAACCAAGGTTTTGAATAAAACATTTCAAAATCTTTTAACTATAAACATTTTTCTCAAAATGTCTAAAAATCTTTTGACTATAACGGTGCCGAAGAATTCCCGAGTTACCGACAAGGCCAGACTGAGAACTGTTATTTTAATATATATATAACTTGGATTATATATATATATATATATATATATATATATATATATATATATATATATATATATATATATATATATATATATATATATATATATATATATATATATATATATATATATATATATATATATATATATATATATATATATATATATATATATATATATATATATATATATATATATATATATATATATATATATATATATATATATGTGATGTAATTTTATTAAATGATTGTTTGATGATTATTTTGTCATTTATACGAGGTATTTATACGACGTAGATTGTCACAAGAAACCCTAAATCCCCTAGTAAATTAATCGAAGCTATTCTCGTAGGAATTCTAGCTATCCTAGATCTAAACTAAGTTGTGGATATTTATGATCCCAACAAATGGTTGATATTCGTAGAAATGTAGATATTAGTTGATTGTGATATTGAAAAAGAATTGGCGAGATTAAATCTGATATCGATGCCATGACGATCTTTCCTTATAGAGTGGAGTTTGACAAAACGTTACCACCTAGAAAGATGTCATCTGATTTGCTGTCATCCAATTCTTAAATTGAAATCGAAAGGGTGAATGTTGCACTTGAGGATGTCATTGGAACCATTACCCAAAAGCCTCATGCCACTAGTACCTTTCCGAGAAATTTAATTGAATGTGTGAGTCATCTCATACTAGTGACTCATTTGATAATTGTTGTTGTAAGAGCTATAGGATTAGAAATTAAGTGTTGATCATATTGAGCTTTTATTGCCTTTACAAGGCCAAAGAATAAGGTTGTAAGTATTGGAGAATGAGGTAGAATATCACATTGAGTATAAGTTGGTTGAAACTTGAATAAAGTAAAAAAAAATTTAACCTGTATGGAATAAGAAATTGTTAAGAGGAAGTTGTTGAGTTCTGTGATTTAATTATAAGGTTTTAATTGATTGTAGGTTTATGTTAAGGGTTGTTCCTAGGCCATTGTCCACTAACGAGGATGCCCAGTGTCCAAGAAATAAATTGAAGAAATCTTCTTCTAAATTGGGACCGATGGATCTTCTGGGACATGTGGAACACCTAATGACTCTTGTAGATTAGTATTCATTGTGGTATCTTTTAAAAATCCCTAACTTAACTGAGATATCAGTTGGTAGGATGAGTTCTGAGAATTGTATGACATAGTGACACGTAATGTGCTACGGTACAATTTGACTTGTTTGTGATTAATGAAAAGACTACCTTTGATTGCTAAATTCTACATGTATCGATAATATCTATCTTTTATTGCTTCATCCTAATGTTCGCATTAGTGATGCAACCATTGAACAAGTACTCATCTTGAATTGAGTTACGTTGTGGATTAATCTTTTTGAGCGCCATCGAGATCATGAACCTCATGATTATTTGGCTAAAGCTCATTTCCTACTATATTGTAGTTAGTTCTTGGTGAACAACTCTTCATCACTCTTTTGCAGATCACTCATTGTTTTTATAAAGTTAAAACGGTATCCTTTGAGAAAAATTGAATTTTCATCACTATAAGGATTATTCAAAGTGAGATTTATAAGTGATTGTTATCGAAATGAGATTGTTTATAAAGTACCTTGGTAAAACTTAATTGTTTTCATAATAAAGAAAATCTTTGTAAATTTATTCTTGATTCTTATTTAAGAATTAAGCATGAAAATGTTTTTATTATAAACATGGATGATAAAGCTTTGACGAACTGAGTATTGCATCGTTAATCTTGAAATTGTATATAGTTGCGCGCCTACATACAATTTGGAATGGACCATGCAAGACTGATTAGTAGTCACCATAAAACTGATTAATAAACAATAAATTTTCTTTGAAGATGTGAAGGAAAAAAAATTTATGAGATCTGCAAGAAGTGAAAAATAAGGGACATAGTGTTAGGGACACCTACATATGTGCCTGTAGCATTTATTCTTCTGAGTCGAATTTACTCATCGGTGGAAATTGTCTTATTTGACAATTGACAATTCCTTCTTGTCCAATTATCCCGTAGTGAGATTCTTAGGAAAGGTATCTGATTACCGAGTGTTGATACCCGACTGGATGTATTGACGTTCTTGTCATTTCTTTTGATTTGATTTCATTTGAATGACCTGGGTAACGATCCGAGGAGCTTTCGAATGCGTACTCAAATTATGAAAACATGGGATATATTCATATTCGTTAATGTTTCCGTCTGTATCTGATTTGAAATTCTCCCGCGTAGATTATGCGTTGACCTTACTCTTTTAATAGTAGTTGTGTATCCAGATATCCTTGAATTTGTGAAGGATTAAGAGTTATTATTAGTCTTTTGAGAAGATCACATCTTATCGACGGCAATAAAACTGAAAAGTTGATAGTGCCAGTAGAATGGATTGATTGATTATGACATGACGACATTGACTTAATTGATGGGAACTCGAATAGAATTCCCCTAAATGATAAGATGTTGATTATCAAATGTGATCTAGATAATTCTTGGTGGATGACCATATCCTGCATTTTGGACTTAAAAGTATATCGTGAATGATTGTAAACTAGTTATAGATATTAGAACCTAATATAAATATACTAAAAGATGTTTATGTTATCTGAAACTCTAGGAGGTATTTATTGATGAATTACCTAGACTTTCGCCATTAAGGCAAGTTGAAATTGGTATTGATTGTATTTCCGGTGCTGCACCTATGGCATGTGCATTGTACGTCAGCACCATCTGAATTAAAGGAATTACCGTACAACTAAGAGAGTTGTCGGAGAAAGCTTTTATTCTACCAAGCTCGTCATTATGAGGAGCTATGGTGTTATCATTCCTTATATTTATAGATTACTGGGAACTGAGTAAATTGACAATCGAAAATGATATTCATAACTCGAAATAGAAGATTTGTTCGATCATTTACAAGGTTTAAGCAATTTGATCCATGGCATGGTTATCATCAACTTCGCATCTGCGAAAGAGATTATCTATTCCAATCACTACATCCAGAACTTGTAATGAATATTATGAGTTTCATGTTATGTCGTTTGGATTGACTAATGCACATGTAGCATCCATAAATTTGGTGAATCACGTGTGTAGGCTGTAATTTGATAAATTCATGCTTGTGATCAATAAGGACTATATGTTTGTTTGTAAGTATAAGAAGGAGTTAGTAATTATTTATAAATTGACCTGAATTGGCCCAAACAATTAAAACCCGTATCTTAAATATTTAACATGTGATTAAAGACTAAATCCTTTATATTAATTGACCATGTGAGTAATAGATAATGGAATACAAAATGACTCTTCGAAATTTAGAAGTCATTTAGAACTTTGAGTTATACTAAAAAGAAAGTGGAAATATATTTTTACAAATGTTTTAACAAAGGATTTTTAAGGGATTATTCCCTTATACACAAACCATTTAACTAAACTTCTGTTTAGGGGTAAATGTTTGTGTATACCTCAAGATAACTTAAGAAGGATTGAGTAAAACCATTTATACCATAACCTGAAAACTTAAAACGACATTTTTTTGCTTTTCATCTAAGAAAACTTTGACCAAAGTATAAACAAAGGTTTTTCGAATATTTACGAATCTTATTAATTATTTTCGATAAATCAACAAAAATCTTGTTAATTAAATTCAAATTATTTTTGAACATTTTATATAATTGGTCGAACTAAGAAATTTAAAACTTTTACGTTTACGCTTCACAAAAATTAACTAATAATTATTTAATTAATTATAATAATTATCGACGCTTTAGACGACGGATTGAGTAAAACGGATAAAAATGATAGTAAAGACGAAACTAAAACATAGAAGATATGAAGAAAGAATTTTGAATAAATACGGTTATGATATTTATTTCATGAGGAAGGTGAACGTAATTACTGACGCATAATATAGAAAGAATATCTGAGTGAATTGTGGACATGATGATTATAACATCATGAGAAATGAATATAAATACCGACGCATTACGTAGAAAAGATAAAGAACCAGTTAGGACATGTTCCTTATTAATGAAGGTGCAAAATAAATTGCCGAACGATATAAAAATAAACAATGTTTGTAAAAAGGATAATGTAGATTATAAAAGAGGATTCACGACTAATATGAATCATTAAAAATTAAGAAGCCAATAGCGTTAAATGTTTTAAAGGCCACTTGTGGTTGCCTAAATATGGAGATTGTGAGATATAGTTATGTTGGAATTTGAAAGTATAAGTATTATATGTATGTCATTTATGACTAAAAGTATCTTTGTCTGAAGAAGTTGTACTAATGGCAAATTATGAAGGCAGACATCGCCTCATACATTAGTAAACGTCTAGCTATTGCAAAGGTCATCATCTGAATTTGATTCGATTTGAGTCATCGTCGACGGACTGACCAAATCTGCTAATATCATTCCCGTTAATGATACATGCAAAAGAGTTATGTAAACATAGCGTGCCTGTATCGATCATCTATATCAAGATCCTCGCTTCGCATCGAATTTCTAGAGATTTGCTCAGAAATTATTGAGAACGAACCTTGATGAGAGTACTATGTACCACCCCAATCGAAGGGACGAGGTAAAGTAACGATACAAAATACTATAAGCGCTGTTCTATGTTTGAATGATTGACCTTTGGATATAGACCGTATAATCGTTTTCCTTTGGAGAGATTATCATTAATAATTATCGTATTAGGATCGAGATCGAATCTTGTTAGGATCTGAATCTTAGAGCATCTGTAAGCAAGAGTTGAGATGAAGACACCCAACATACACCCATTGTGAGTTGGACACGTCTTTTAGGCTTAAGGTTTCCTATGATGGCGAACCTATCCTTGCAAAATACCCGACCCGCGAGATCTGAAATGATTGTTGAAATTAGGATTTGATTATTAACTGCCGATAGTGGGCAGGAGGTTATGTGAATACGAAATGTAGATCTTGAAGTGCCAAATGGGTAGCGAAGTTATGCCACAATTTTTAAACTTGGGAAAATGAATTCATGATCTGACAAATCATGGGATATAAGTCCCCGTTGCTTGGGACCATTGAGATGATGTAAAAGTTGGGATTGAAAGGCATATAAGCTGGATCTACCCTAGGACTTCAAGAGCTGCGTGAATTAGGTATCGTATATCGAACTTGATAAAATATCTATCAAGTGAAAATCTGAATTCTTCTTAATAAAGCTTAGATCGGGGAAAAGTTGCATTCATCAGAAACCCGTGAACATCATGGATAGAGAAAGTAAGTCAACATTTAGCCTGATCTTATTTCCGTAGTTATGTTTGATGAAACTCGCGTATTGTAATGAATTATACTTGTGAGAAAAGACCGAATGTGGAGGAAATACCCACATGGCTTTAACTCTATAAGAAGCGAGTAGTAAGGTAAGATGATCTTTGAGGACAAAGATCCTGTTTAGGGGTAAATGCTGTGACAATCCGTCAATTTATGGTTGATATTTTATTCTCGATATTTATTTGAAAACATTATTTTAATGTTACAATATGAACTCACTTATTTTTGGGAAGTAATTTGGATTTACGTCTTGAAGTAGCTTCGACTACGTCTAAACCGGAGGATTCTACGTTACGTGCTTACGTTTACATACACCGTCTTTGGTGTCAGTCCGACATTTCAGAAAATAAATTTGTCCATGGATATTATTTTGGAGTTTTAAATTTGAGTTGGTTCATAAACTCACAAATTTACGAGAAGAGATTAGGACTTACGATTTTATTTTAACGTCCTTTACGACTAAACCGGAAACCCTAGGATTACGTATTTACGTTTTCGAACTCCATTTTTGATGAGACAATTTTTATTATATTCGTTTTGTGCCGTTGATTCATAATTTATAAAAACGTTTTTCGTAAAACGACCCGAGGGCACGCAAATCGAGGAAACTAGAATCGAGGAGTACCCGTAAATAATTGGGGATGAGACAAAACAAGTTTTGCCCCACCCCCAATATGGGACGGTTTAACCTTTGCCACCACAACACTTTATGTGTCAAAATGGTAGCAAGCATATAACACTTGTCTCAATTAGCTTCAAAGCTAAGCCAACACTCCTCAAAACCATTTGCAACTCTCACACACCTCATTTGCAACATGCAAACCACCCAAAAATTTCCTCTCTACTCTCTTTGAGTCGTCCCATTTCACACCACAAACCACCATCACTTGATCTTGATTCTACCATAAAATCTCATGTTATTTACATACATGTTGAAGCCCTTTTGAAACCCTATTGATTGGTGGTGCTTATAACATCCAAGGAGGAGTTTTCATGGAGTAGGAGGGCTGATTTTCCACAAGGTTCTCATGAAGAATGATGGTCTTGAAGATGGTCTTGGTGCATCACAAGTTTCTCCATCAAAAATCCATGTTTTGATCAACCTACATCATCATGGTGGTATAAAGATTGTCCTCCTCATCTTCTTGTTATTTTGATTATGTAAACATGTATTTTATTTCCTATTGTATATATTTATGATGATTATATGATGATAAAAATGTTATGTGGGGATTTGTTGTTGATAAACATGATTAAAAAGGTGAAAAACCATAAGAAACAAGGTTAAAATCTTGGTTAAATTTGTTGGCTGTATAAAACAGTAAAGAAACAGGTCATGGGCTGATAAAATGATGAAGTAGAATCCATTTACAGTAAGCTAAATGTCTTGTACACATGTGAGAGTTGGCCATGCAATGGAATCAAAATAATGAGTGAGATATGATCAAAACAAGTTTAGGGTATAAATCTGAAGTTACTGTTTTGGACGATTTTTAGAAAATATTTAGAAGATGATTCAACAGTAGCTATAAAAGAGTTAAATATAGCACATATCATGTAGTTTATGTGATAAACATTTGAGCTTCTATCTCCATATAGAACTCAAGATATGGCAGTTTTCGTGAAAGTAAAGATAAAAATCAGATTTTTGGAAATTAAAAGTATAATAATATTATATAAGCACTCAAATTTTAATGTATAAAATATAAATTAAAACCCACTAACTCATGGATTCTATTTATATAAATATATAAAAGGTGTAATAAGTGTATAAATGATAAAAATGGAAACTTGTTAAGTTTTATAAGTTATAAAACTATAAACATGATTTTTACGACTTTTTCGGCTATTGCCGTAAAATTAACGTTTTTGTTAAATAAAACTTAGATGGTTGGACCCGTCTAATGAAAACTTTATAAAACTTATATACTGATATATAGACATGTATAACAAGTAAAAACCGATAAAACCCGAACTATAGGGCATACGGACATTAACGAGCTAAGTAAACATATTGGACTAATACTTGGGCTAATAATTGGACTAAATAAGATAAACACTCATAAAAAGAACTTATTGGGCTTAACCCATTTGGGCCCAACTTGAAAGTTTAAATACTGATAATATAAGTATGAAATGGATTAATACAAGTTAATAAACTTATAATAGGCTTATTGGACCTAAAACACGTAAAAAGGTAAAACTAGTAAACTAGTATAAAAGTTATCGACATATAACACTAAAATGAGTAAACGAGAATATGTAAACCCACTTGATCATCATATATATATAATCATCATATGTATACATAATTGTTATTTTTATAAAGTCATTGGACAAAAGTCTAAGACGAGTATTATTTGTCTAGGTTTCCGTGATTGAAGCACGTACCGTACATCCGAATTGCCGATAAACCGCCTTCCCACATCAACGTGAGTTCATAGCCTCGCACTCTTTTAAATGTTTTTATGAAATGTTTTATAAACCCGCGAGGGAGATAACATGTTAGTTTTTATAAAATAGGACACCATTTGTCCCAATTGTTTGTTTATTGATTTGGACCCGAATGATTGAATGACCCGATTGTATGACCCGATAAATGATTAAAGGACCCGATAGATGAAAATAAATGGATTATTAAAGTTAGGTTATGTCACTAAAAGTCCCATTAGCATGAATTGTGAACTA
This sequence comes from Glebionis coronaria, assembly GCA_025667525.1. Taxonomy (NCBI): domain Eukaryota; kingdom Viridiplantae; phylum Streptophyta; class Magnoliopsida; order Asterales; family Asteraceae; genus Glebionis; species Glebionis coronaria. The sequence continues at coordinate 182,107,677 of CM046874.1, forward strand.
CCGGGATTTGGTAGACGCTTGTGCATATAATAGTACTATTTGGGGACGATCACCCCAGTTCGCGCCTTGACGGTTGATCCCCGTCGTGCCACATTGATTGGTAAGCGAATTTATGTATGAGAAGGTTTCTATAGCGTGACCTTTGTGACGACACGCTACTTTAGATGGGCAAATTTGGTATCGGGTTAGCTACCCGTTGTTGGTTTAGTAAGGTAACAATGTCATGCGGCTTATAATAATCCAAAACTAACGAAATACTACTAGACGCTCCGAATTACGATGTATTGCCTGACTAGCAATACTGGGTCATACTATTGATATTATGTTTGTGTTTTGGTTTTCATAACCATATTCATATAACGGTTTTTATTTTCATACAACGTCATAAGACGTATTGTATGACGTTTTTACGACATTGGCTCGTATAATGATTTTTAAGGCAAATGCCTATATTATGATTTTCGATAAGGATTTGTATAAAATGATTTTGGCTATTTTATGGCTTATTAAAATGATTTGTACAAAATGATTTTCAGTAATAATTTTATACTGATATTATATTGATGGATTTTATTAAACTCTATGAATTCACTCGGCGTTATCGCTGACCTTTTCTTTTAACATGTTTTATCTCAGGTACTTGAAGGTAATTCTCGGGAAGACAACAAGAATTCATGGCACGCACTTAAACAATATTTTCCATTCAAATACTTTGTAAAACTTTGTATGAAATAATATGACTTGGGACCAATGTAACTTTGATGTTTATGAATGGAAATGATTTATTATTAAACGACGCGATTTTTATGCGTTGTCTATGATGTGAGTAATGTGCTATCCCGTAACACCAACGAGTCTTCCGCTGTATTAAGTTGTATAAATTTGGGGGTGTTACATCCGGCTCCTGCACCAAGTGAATCGTTTGGTTGGGATCCTGCACACTAAACAACACGCGTTAGACTTACCGTGGGAATGTTTCCCACGATTAGACTCCGGCGTGAGAGTAAGTAATCGGTTAGGGTTTTATGTGAGTTGAGAGTATAGAACGTAATACCTTGTGGAACCCTTGAGGGTTCCTTTTATAGGCAATGAAACCCTAATGGGCTGTCATTGATACTTCGGCCCCAAGGAAGAGATAAGCACCATAGTTAGATTGATTGTTATCTTCTAATTATGGTGAGTGAATATCTCCTTCTTTGGAGTAAATCACATTCAGAGATAGAATATGATTCTATCTAACCCTGCACCGGTCATGCCGGGCCGTGGGCCGCACACGTGTGTGCGGTTACTGTTCATCCAAGCCCATAAGCTTAAATGACATTATTCCCACCCATCTGTGATGGGCCGGATACGGGTAGTACTCGTGGGCCGGGTTCATGACCCGGCTGGGGACTATACGTCATCAACACTCATCATTACTTAGAAATTAAAATCCGTTATATAATTAGGATAAAATAATGACGTTAAGATCGGGTAATTACATTCTCACCTCCTTAAGGGAGCGACGTCCCGGCGCTCGACTCACCTCATGCTCGTATTGCGTACCACTAGGAAAGACGAGGGCACTTCTTCCTAAAGAAGTCCTCACGGTCCCATGTGAATCTTGATCCATGTCTTGGATTACATCGAACTATCGTAATGGGAATATAACTCAACTTCAAACGCTTAACATCTCGATCGAAGATCTCCACTAGTTCTTCTACAAACGCAACTTGTCTTCAAGTTGTATCCCACCTAAAGGGATGAATAAATCCTTATCCACCAAACACTCCTTCAAGCTTGACACACGAAATTTTTATGATTTACATGAAGCTCATTCGACGACAAGAGTAGATGACAGGATTTTCCGGTAAGTCCAGTCAAAAGGAATGTTTCAAATTAAAGGATATCCATTGGCCGGATAGCGATGGACACATATCAGAAAGGAATAACAAGAAATATTCCGTCATTAAAGGGCGCTCACACGCGGATCCATACTTAATAATAATATAAAGACACCATCTCACTTTCTCCCATGCGCATTCAAAGTCTCAATAAACATCGTCATTGAAAGTAAAAAAAAATAGTACATGGTACGTGTTCTCCATGATCGAACGTCATTAGACAATGCCGTCTCAAGTTCTCACAACTTACGATCATTAGAGTAGATCACACACCATATAAGTACATAAAAAGAAAAGGTCGAACATAAACATCAAATATAGATCTTTATCGTTGATCATCGAGAAAAACTTGAACGAACCCTTGATAATAAAACTTGATCTCTAAAGTCTTTCCACTTGTGGTGTCGGCTCCAACATACTCCTCGAAGTGATAACGAATTTATTAATTCCAATCATTAAGAATTTTGGTCCATTGACGAAGATTCACCACATATCGGCGTACCATTAACTCCTGCTCTAGTGTTCAATATACAAAAGCATCCTTCTACTTCATCATTCATCATACAGAGGTGTCCTAATAGTTTCTACTTTAGTGCTCAAGGTGATGCATCATATTCCTCGTTTAATTCGTCATGCTGGCCCCCAAGAGTTTCTTCATCAAGAAAAGTATTCGGTGACCCTTCAATAGTAACAATTAAAATCCCAAAATCCTTTATCTAAGACAAGTTGTAGGTGATACCTTGATCCTCAATCAATCCACAAGTACATGCATAGATACTAGTGACGCTTAAACAAGTCGTCTATACTCGGAAAGGTCAATGGTTCTTAACAATCTGCTTATAAAGCTCACGATCATCAAGACACATTAGAAATGGTCCATCGAAATAAATCATAACTCGAGAGAAGTCCAACGGGTTACTCCTACATATATGATAATCGACGATCATCATAAAGACGATGGCACTAGACGATTCATACCAACGAAACACGATTCGAAGAATGACGTACGCACACCAAACATCCACAAATCGAGCTAGATATACTTGGGCCCACTCATTTATAAATCCTTGTCTACATCAAAAGGCGTCCCCTTTCATGTATACAAGAGTTTATAAATTTACGGTTCGGGAACTTATAAGTTTCTTGTTCAAATGAAAAGGCGTCCCAATCCATTTCAACAAAATAATTATAAGTCATCCTACTAAAGTATTACTATCTCTCAACACGATATCATATCAAAATACCATAGTAAATACAAGGTGTCAATAAAATTATATCATGATTTCCGTATTCAAAATGTCCATTCCATTTGAATAAGGAAATCACGACAATCTAAGGTCCAGTGGTTTAAAATTTTCTTATTCAAATGTCCCAATCCATTTAAATAAGACAACCTTAAACGACTCTTAGTTGGGAGAGTTAAAATCTATATATCTAAATGTCCCATTCCATTTAGATACACAGTATTAAGTCACTCAACTGAATGACTACTACGAGCATATCATTGTTGTACCCAAACTATATATATTGGATTAGGATATATATATATTAGGTCCAACATTGACATCCTGCTTTTCGCCAATAAAACGTAGTCATATATAAAATCATATCACACGTCGCATTACATAGAAGATGTCGCCTCGGATAAATGATTCTTCAAAATCATAAGAAGTATCAAAAACACGAACATCGCATTTATCAATTACGTTTCGAAAGAGATGTCCAAAAATGGCACATCACGATACGATGACAACAATCGAACTTAAACAAGTCGATATGCGATAGATTACGAAACAATATATACATACTCAAAGTATCAAACGAGTTTCATACTCGTATTCAGATAATACACAATTATCAAGATCAGTGATTTGCGGTGAGGCCAAATCCGATACAAAACCGCATTATTAATGTACGACAATCATTCAAGGACCATTGCTTCACGTGCAATGCCTTTAATTACCATAGTATACACATACATATACATACTATCATTCCTATATACACATAGGTTCACATAATCACAATCAATCATAAAGTAATGCAAGAATAGCCTTACCAGAGCCATGCGGAGTAGTTGCGTGCTCAAAACTTTTTACAACACACCAAAGTTATAGTTTAGGTTTTTCAAAATCGACCTAGTTCTCTATAAGTTGTGGCTCTAATACCATTTTTGTAACACCCCCAAATTACTACGCAGCGGAATACCACTTTGGGGCACTACTCATAGCACATCACACACAATCATAGAAAACGACCTCAAAAGAGACGTTAAAATATTATACAATCTTGTCTAAAAAGTTCCCATCCCAATATATAAATCAAAGTAGCGTTTAGTCCCAAAAACCGTTACCAATCACATTACATTTATCAGTGACTTAAAAGTCATTTATTCACTTCAAATGATGGAAAAAATAATATAAAATTTTAGACAAGTAAGCACCAACTTCCTCCTCACATGCTCCGCTGCTATCCGTCTTGATTACCTGAAATACATGCGTAAAATCATCAACACAACGATTGAGCAAGTCTATAGGTTTTGCAAATCATAATTTGAACACAAGATTTTAATCATCTTAAGCTTGTCACACAAACAAGTCATATATATATCGATAAATGCCTTAAGCTCATGCAACTGAACGTTAACCAACACGTCAAACCGAGTCATTTATGGCGCGCCTACAACAGGTAATATTGTCATATACCAACGAACTCTTATACATAATATCCCTTTCAGGTGATCACAAGGATACATACCCTAGGATAAGTTTGTCAAACCAAATAGATCTATCAAATGTACTGGCGTTTACCCCGCAAGGTAATTAACTGTTCATGAAACTCAGGGACTTCATAAGACAATGGTACTTAGGCATTTATCATCATATTAGGGTCCAACATACCAAAAACAACTTGTGTTCACTTTATAAAACAACATGTATTCCCCCTCGCGGGTTAAAAATCATTTATAACAAGTATAAAAAGCGAGACTATAGACTCACCTTAGATAATACATGAAGCTAGTAGTAGTAGTGATCGCCGAAGTGAAGATGCCTCCCAAATATACACATCAAAAGCCGCCACCTAACAAATAAGGTGCGCGGTTAGCAACATACTTAAGTATCTCACAACATACTTAATATAATAAAATCAATGACTCAAAATAGTATGTACATAAACATGACCAACCAATGCAAGTAAATCCCTTCTAAACCCCACAACACATACTAGCTTTCCAAAACTAGTACCTTCGATGTTGATCCATCTCAAGATGCCAAATCAACACGGTTCAAGTACCCTAAATGGGTCTTCAATCTCATAATATACACCCACACATAAAAAAAATATCCTTTTAGAACTTTGAGAAGCTAATAGATTAGCCTCTTGCCTCAAACTATGACGCGAGGTTAAGTACCTCCCAAATAGTACTCAGCCGGTACTTACCAAAAGTACACGTTGTTTTACCCTATCTAAACAAATCCGTTTTCGACGAAACTTGGTGACAAACTCACTTAATATCTGTAGAAGACTCAGTTTAAATTTCATTCAACGATTCTGTTAGAAATACGTTTTTACGTATTTATGAAGGATCGGTCGCTCCAACGATAATTATGTAATGGGCTCGTGATCTATTTATCTTATGTATAGTCCATATAGCCAACATGTAGGGTGGGCTATATATATCCCCTCCTAGCATGTTAGGAGGGGTTGTTGATTCTCATTTACACTTAATCATTATTCATCTTTCACTTTCTCTCTCTAATTCTCTCCCTTCTCTCCTTTCTCTCTCTAATCCCTCATCTAATTCCTTCATTTCCTTATGATTATCATCTAAATCAACCAACCTAATCCATCAAATCCATGATATAGAATAGGCCATTAACTACGTAGACCTTCAATTGGTATCAGAGCCATGGTTAGTTTGGTTTATTCTTGTTTTATTTCTTTTTGATTTTGGTGGGTTTTGATTTAATTATGCTTAAATATTAAAAAGTTTGTATTTTTTATAAAAAGTTTGTGTTTTTATGTGTTAAATCATATCAAATCTTGAAATTTACTTACTTTTTAGATAAAAAATCACAAATTTTTATATAAAAATCAAAAAATTTCTTTATCAAATCTTAAAAAGTTTGTGTTTTTATAAAAAGTTGGTGTTTTTTATAAAAATTTGTGTTTTTTCTCTTTTTAATTTTGTATTTTTTTGATTAAATCCTTCTATTTTGATTGCCTTTTTGTTTAAATTTCTTAAATTGAACCTTTAATTTTGTCCTTTTTTATTTTTTTAATCAATTTTTGCCACTTTAATTTTTTATTTTTTTTCTATTATTAGTTTTCTAAACTTTTTATCAATTTCATCCTTTTTATTTTTTAATTTTTTTAAATCAGTTTTTTATATAAATTTTTTAATCAGTTCTATTGTAATATCAGTTTTTAATCAGTTATTAGTTATTATTTTAATCTGTTTTTTTATCACATTTTTGTTTGAAAGATATCTGTCCAATCCTAACTGTCCAACTTTGTCCCAACAAATCTCAATTGTTCTGAATCAAACTCTTAAGTTCCGAATCAAACCGAAAAGTTCCGCACCAACCACTTCCGAACCAAACACTTCCGATTCGGAACTCTTCCGAATCAAAATCTTCCGAATCAAAATCTTCCGATTTGGAACTGTTCCGAACGAAACAAAGTTCCGAACGAAACAAAGTTCCGAACGAAACAAAGTTCCGAACGAAACAAAGTTCCGAACGAAACAAAGTTCCGATTCGGAACTCTTCCGAACGAAGCATCTTATTCAAACTCAACGGGCAAATCATCGTCTTTTAAATAGACTCATTCCCTCAAAACAGACCAAACACCTAAGACTCGAATCAAACCAACAGACTCGACACCAAATCATTACCCACAACCCACACCTAAAACTTGACTCGACACCCATTCTCACCCTCAGACTCGACTAAACAAACACCCAGACTCACAACTCCCCACCCTCGACACAACAGCCCCAACATTCGTCTCGATTCAAACAGACTCAGAAAATTTTAACAGACTCAATAAAACTCACTCACCTTTCGTCCTGACCCTCGCACACTTACCCTCATACTCGACTCTCTTACCCACACTCTCGGACACCCATCTCACAACACCACTCGCACTCACAGTCACACATACACAAACACACCCATAAACACTCGAATCCCACAAACAAAACAGTAAGAATACCTACCTGAGATCTTTCTGAAAAAGACCTTGAAGCTGTAATACTCAGTGACTTGAATCTGTCTTCGTTCATAATTTGATAGTGGGTAATCCGACTGCGAAGGTTATGATGAGATTGATTTTTGAGGAGATGTGTTTTGATTAAGCTGCGATAACATTAGGATGAGTTTGATTATTTAGTGTTTGATGAGATGGAGGCTTGGAAATAGAAGAGAGAGACGGAAGAGATTATATGTTGGTGGTATTTATGTTTGGTTTTAGATCCAGTCAAAGACGAGTTGATATAACTTTTTATAGTTGCAGGCAGAGGAAACAAAGCTTTACAAAGACTGACTTTTGATAAAGGACACGTGTGTGGTGTCCTTTGATAGAGATATTTTTGGTGATAAGCCACGTGTCCCAATCAGGCCCACGTATTTTGATACGGATGTCTTTATAAACGTATTCTTGGAAGATTTATAAACGTTTTATGTTTGATTTTTATTTTATTTTTTATTTTACTTTTTATTTTTATTTTATTTTATATTTATTTTTGGAAACAGATTTGAAATGATTTTTTTACACCCAAGTGTGCACGTATTTTTAGATAGTAATATTTGGAGATACTTATTATCGAGACGGGATTAAGTGCAAGAATTAGTTGACGAGACCACGAGAAATTCGTTATAAATTGTCGGGCTAATCATTATATTAACCGTAGCTTGGATTTATTTATTAACGGGCTTTATTTTTGGAGTGAGCCGACTTTTCTTTGGTCTCCGGTTTTATTTTATCATCGTTTGAGCCGAAAACATCTTTTGAGCCGAATCGAATTGTAAAAATCCTGCAAACTACAACATTCACTTATCGTTCATCGATTTTCAATGGATTTCTTGAATTCGACATCGAACAAGGGAGAATTGCATCAAGTGCAAGCCAACGCTAGAGAAAGTGGCATCACTTCATTTCAAATGCTTCAGTATCATCTGGTCACTCTTTCGAGGATTCAAGGAGGGAGCGAATTTGTGACAATCTTTGGACAAGATCGTCATACATTCATCGACTCAATGTTCACCACTTTGACCGAACTCGCCGAGCAACTCAACCGTGACAACTTTAATCAATCTGCATCGTCACTTGCTTATAAGGCTATTGTGACACAACTCACGCCTTTCCTCCAATTCAATATCATCAAGTCTGAAAGTTCAGTATTTGTCAATCATTTCTTCGAGATACACATACCGAGCTTCGAGTTTTCCGTGATACAATATTGAAACTCATGACATCGGTTTCGTCTTCGATTTATCAACAATCACAACTTCAGCAAACGTATGATAATGGAGTGCAAGAATCAATGCCGCAGATGCAAGAGGAGAATTGTCATACGGTTGAAAAATTGGAGCCTATCAATGCCAAGAGCACGGAATCAGGAGGACAACATGATACCAGTGGCACGTCAGGAACTGTTCACGAGATCTCTTTTGCTGACACCGTACCCGTTTATGACGAAGAGCCGGCAAACATGGTAAAATGTAATGTTGTTTATGATGTATATGCTGATGATATGCCGCATATTGACCATTCTGAACCTAATTATGACAAACATGGGATGGAAAAGAGTGATAGCAATACCACTTCTGATTCATCCGATGTAAGTCATAATGGGGGAGAGATTGTTCAGAATGCTAAACATCATGATAATTATCCTATAACTGATTCATTGACTGCTTCTGATTCCAAGATTAACGAGCTCGAAACAATCGTAGCTCGGCAATCAAAAGATCTTGAGGATGCCAAACTTGAATTTTCTAAGAAAACGGATAAATTTGAAACATACTTTGAAAAACTTGAAAAGTCAAACGTTGTTCTTGAAAGAAAATTGGATCAAACTGTAATATCTTGATGTTTCGCGATTATTAAGTTGAATGCAATACACAAGTTGTGAGCGTTTTATGTTTTGCCGTACGTTTATTTGATATAATTATTAAGATTACGTGACGTCTCGCACAATCGTTTTGTTTTGGGATCGTATGTTAAACGGTTTTGGTATCGTGTTTATCCAGTCGCGTCTAAACTTAACCATTGTGAAACCGAGTCGAGTGTATAAGCTGTCACAGCATGTGTACATATACTGAGTATAAACCTTCATTTATATTACCAAGCTTGTCTTACAAGGGTCTCAAAAATCAGTCACATGTCTTAGCTACATATAAACTTCATAGTTTATTTGCCTCACTAAAGGACAGCACACATGCCTAGTTTACCCCTTTTGGGTATATCACAAGTAAACATTTTCAGATTTACACTAACCCTAGACTAACAATACAAGTTTATATACAAACCCAAAGTATTATCTAATGTCCAAATACAAGTTATCTCAGTCCAAAATACAAACATCAAAAATCTGCACAAGTCTTTCCAAATACAACTCCTGGGTAGAAGATTAGGTCCAGCCGACCCATACGTCGCGTCGAACCTGCAAAACAGAAAGTCTTCATCCCGTCCGAACCTGCAAAACCGAACATAGCATCCCCATTGTGAGTCTTTTGTCTTTTTCGTCTTTCTGTTATGAAGTCTAGATGTGCTTGTTTTGTACGAACCTGCGAATAAACGAAACAATGGTTAGTCATTGTAATGGTCTTATACTTTTAACTAAAAACTGAAATTTGTTAAACTTTATAACTAGTATAAACATGTATATGATATTACTTTGCTGTCAACCAAACCGAGACCCAATTTAGACCAAACCGAGACCCGATTAAGACCAAACCGAGACCCGACTTAGAACCAAACCGAGACCATGTCCAACCAAATTAAGACCACAATCAAGAACCAAACCGAGACCCAATTAAAGGCCAAACCGAGACCCAATTAAGACCAAACCGAGAATCAAATCAAACCAACCAAGTTCTACTTTCTGCCAAATTATTAACCATTATTACCAACCAATCCAAATGTCTTAACCAAGTTTTATTTACAGAAACATCCTAAAAACCTTTAATCATGCCGCGGGTATAGAAACCCCCAATTCAAATCAAAACCCTAATTATTTAAAAACCTTTTTAAACATCTAATTAACAATTGCCACATTTCAGAAACATCACATAAACATGAGTAACAGTCGAATATGAAAAACCCCCAATTTTTATAAAACCCTAGATTGACTTTTTATTAATTAAAATGCTAATTAAACCTAATCTAAACCCAAACCCCATATTTAATTTAATCAAAAACGTGATATGCAAAAACCCCCAAATTAACCGAAACCCTAATTTTTATAAATCGATTTTATATTAAAATTAGTTTGATTTTATAATAGAAAACATCAATTAATTGTGTTTAAACCAGAGTTTGATGAAAACCCCCAAATATTTCAAAACCCTAAATTTATTTATTTTTAATCCGAGAATCATATGATTCACACCAAGTATATACAAATAAATTAAACCCACTGATATTTATTAAATCAAAAAGTAATTAATCTTTTTAAAAGAAACAAGCAGAATAAACTTATCTTTGATTTTGGTTATTGATTCACGAAACCGCAAGGGAGAACACATCAGAAAACCAAACCGGTTTGATGTGGGGATTAAACCCCACATCTCACGCGATCTAGAACACCTCAGACCACCACACATGATTATTATATCTCGAATGATTAGATATTAGCCATGGGAAAAGGATTGAACCGATCTAGATTAAGAGAGAGAGAGTTTGGGACGGTGGAGTTAATATCGAGGGAAGAGAGAGAGTTAACTCTCTGATATGGGAAGTTGTGTGTGATAAACACACGTTATTACTCCCTCCGTTCTTGTTTATTCCGCCAGTGGGCCGGGCCGGGTCTAATGACCTTGGGCCGGTTGGTGAGTAAAGGTTTTGGACCCCTTTTGGGCCTTGTGTGTTTGTGTGTTTAAGTTATAAGCCCAAAACGAATTTTGTAAACTTAGGTTATAATTTAACCCGTGAAACCCGACCATTTAGTAAACCGATTTTATTTATCGTACTTTTCCCGTAAATCGTACTTTTCATAAACGTATGGTTTCGTCAAGCACAACTAGGGTGTCGAGTCATTTAATAATACAATTATTCGTATCGTAACTCGATTCTCATAATTAATTAGGTCGCGGCTAGCGTAACCGTACTCTCGAGCTATTTTATCTTCGTTCTCTTTGCTGAATTTACGAGGTGAGTTTATAGCCCCATACTTTACTATTTTTCACTACTTTTTGGGGTGAGACATTGCTTGATCTTAACATGTGAACACAAGTGCATTTACTGATTTATATATTAGTCTAAGTCCCACTAAAAACCCAGTTGCTTTGGCCCGTGAATCGTGAACCGTTAATTACTTTGTGTAAGCGCGAATGTAATGGATAGATCTATCGGGATTGACGTCCCTGTCTGTCTTGTCCAACAAGGGGACAAGCGGGCACAGTTTCATTTGAATCTGATATAGGATGTCGTGGGTTTAGGCATCTAGTTTGGGCTACATTTATATGATTATACTGCCGGTGTTGTTAACGCTTCGGTGTCACGAGCTTAGACTGTAATAAATACTTTTGAGATGACTTTGTATCTGTTATATTGTCATCACACTTTGGGAAAATCTTGTGGTTCATTAAACATTTCCACTTAACTAAACCTATGAACTCACCAACTTTATGTTGACACTTTAGCAATGTTTTTCTCAGGTATTAAGAAGGAAGATGCTAAATGAGGTCTCATGCATTGCCGTCATTTCTTTGAAACAACGATCATTTGTACCATTTGAGAAAACTATGTTTTGTAACCGTATTCAGTTTATGCTTCCGCACATTGTTAAAACTATTTATTTTAATAATTACAAGTGATCTATTTTCCGAACGTCTCATTTAGAGGTCGTTCTTTGTGACTATGTGCGTATGATAATCATGACGTCACCACTCCCTTGTCGCCATTATACTCTGATATTTTGGGAGTGTGACAGATTGGTATCAGAGCACTAGTTATAGAGAACTAGGTTGCATTTAGTAACTCTAGACTATAACTGCTCTATGTTTAATCGATTATCATACAGATTGTAAGTATTAAGTATATGTAAATACATAAGTAATAAATGGGATACATGTGAATTAACAATTACGAGGTATATTTACATGGGTTACATGTGCAACAACAAAATCTGAATTATGTTATATGGGATACATGTGGATTCAATAATGATTGCTATGTTATGTTAATGTCCCTTTTTACGGACTAATTTTATAAGATATTTACACACATTTATTTTGTTTATGATTACAGCGATGTCTTCATCCGATGATTCCACGTCTACAGGAGCGTACTACAACCGTAGTTCACAGTCGACCATCAGTTCATCAGTAGGGCTACCTAGAGGATCGCCGTCAGGATATCCGTGGTACCGGATGGTTTCAGATGACGATATAGAGAGAGAGGCTGAGGAGATTCGTCATTCACCGATCCGTATTCCTGACGCATCAGCTGACGATGTGCTTAGCCTAGAAGGTGGAGGAGAGGATGACTTAGACACTGACGTGGTGCAGTCACCAGGTCAGACATCAGTGACTGGAGATGAGACGGTAGAGGAGACAGAGGATGATGAGATGGAGTTTACAGATGGGGAAGGAGAGCCTATGGAGGTCACAGACACTGAGGACCCTCCTACTGCATATGCCGCTACTCCTGAGGTTTCCCTAGCACACATCTCCTCATCTTCATCTGAAGACGAAGGAGAAAGGACTGCTATTCCTGCTCCAGCACCTGGTACTCTACCTTTCTACTATGTGAGACGACGTCTTCGGGGGAGAGCTGCTCGACCACCACTTTCACCTTACCGACCCCTCATACCTTTCACTGCCACTGACAGGCATGCAGCCCGCACACCTGCCAGTTCTGTCCCAGAGACACCATTACTACTACCACCACCAGAGACTGTACCTGCAGTGTACCAGGAGATGCTTACTGACGCTGGTATCTCTACAGGACCGAGAGCTACGACTCCTCTTCCTAGGAGAGCTACGTCGACGGTGGTGATGCTTGGGGCGGCAGATGGATGTGTGACGACACGGTTGAACAGGTTGGAGGATGCTGTAGAGGCTTTAGGTGAAGAGTATAATGAAGTGCAGGATAAGTTAGAGGCACTGGCGAAGAAGAGTCCAGTTAGGGATGAGACAGTGTTGACAGTATGTGTGACCCGTCTACGAGGACAGCTTCTTACTGTTCTTGATCAGATGGAATCCATGCCGAACACTCGTCTTGAGGAGATTGAGAGCCTGATGACCCGTTGGGGAGTAGAGCCATTGGTGGAGACAGGCGGACTAGAGGCACCAGTGGATGACCCTGTTGCAGACTTGGATAAGAGGTTTAGAGCCGCTTGTCATGACACCGATGTTAGATTGAGAGATTCCCAGGCTCGTGAGCTAGTGGTTGAGAGGAGGTTAGCAGAGTTGGAGAAGGAGCTTCATCAGCGCCGTGAGGGCACTAGTTAGATTTATCTTGTACCATCGACCTATCCCCGTATGACCACTAAGCTTTGAAGTTTGTCTTAGCTAGTTGGTATTTTATTTTCTTTTATGTTATGACAAACTATGATGTACTATCAAACGATTCCATGAATGATATTATGAGTTGCAAAAATTGTGAGATCATTATATATTGTGTATTATATCTTGGAGCATTTCATAATTGTGTTGTGTGTGCCATGCATGTTATGTCTGGCAAGAACTCATTATCCTATTACCTTGTTAGATTATGGCGCCAGTTAGAAGATCCGAAACGCAGAATCCGCCAGCCGCTACCGGTGGAATTGACACCGCCCTGTTAAGCCGAATGATAGCCGAACGAGTGGCCGAGGCACTCGCGACCGCTGAAGCAAACCGTACAGCTAGCACACAGGAGGAGACCAACCAAGGAGCTACTAATGCTATTGCACGTACTTGTACCTACAAGGAATTTCGTGCAGTTACGCAAGTAAGTTTCCGAGGTACTGAAGGAGCAGTAGGATTAACCAGATGGTTTGAGAAGCTAGAATCCCAATTTGGGATTAGCAATGTCGCTGAAGCCGACAAGGTGAAGTTTGCGTCAAGCACGTTAGTGGATGGTGCTTTGACTTGGTGGAACGTCTATGCTCGTGCAGTGACCATTGACGTTGCCCAAGCGACGCCCTGGAGTGAATTTAAAGCCATGTTTGTGAGGAAATACTGTCCCCGAAATGAAGTCAAGCAGATGGAAGTTGAGCTGTGGAACCTGAAGGTCAAGGGTACTGCTCTTACTGCTTACAATCAGCGCTTTCAAGAGCTGATTTTGTTATGTCCTGAAATGGTGCCCAACGATGACCGATTGTTGGAGCACTACATTGAAGGACTACCTTTGAGTATCAAAGGGAATGTGACTTCATCCAAGCCGACTGATTTGCACGAGGCAATCGACATGGCTCAGAGTCTGATGTACCAAGTGGTACAGGAGTTGGGAGAAAATACTGGGGATAAAAGAAAGTGGTCTGGAAACCACTACAACAACAATACCAACAACAACAACAACCCAAGCAACTACAACCAGAACAAGCGACAAGAAGTAGCAAGAGTGTTCACTGCTGGACAAGGAAATACTGGGAACTACGCTGGGAGACTACCTTTCTGCGGAAAATGTGGCCGACACCACAAAGGAGCATGTCCCCCTACGTGCTACAATTGTGGGAAGGCGGGACATAAGGCAAAGGAATGCCGAGCACCACCTCGTTCTACTAATCAAAGAGGACCTGGAACGCAAGGTGGCCAAGGAGCAAATGTCACTTGCTTTGGATGTGGAGAGAAAGGTCACTACAAGAACAAGTGTCCAAGCGGTGGGAACCAAGGTCGTAGTAACCAGATTCGAGGGAATCAAAATCAGAACCAAGGGAACCAGAAGCAGAATCAAGGGAGCCGAGGAGGGAATAACCGAGCCACAACTAGTACTCCTGGAGGATTCACGGCACCTAGCAAAGTGTATCATCTCTGTGCTGAAGCTGTTGTGCAAGACAACAATGTTGTGACTGGTACGTTTCTAGTCAATAACAACTATGCTTCAGTACTATTTGATTCTGGTGCGGATAGGAGTTTTGTGTCGTCTATATTTAGTGAACGCCTAAATGTTACCCCTACTGCGTTAGACGTTAAGTATAATGTAGAATTAGCCGATGGGAAGTCAGTAACCACCGACGTTATTCTGAAAGGATGTAGTGTAAGGCTACAAGGTCGTTCGTTTAGTATCGACCTACTCCCTATAGAATTGGGAAGTTTCGACGTCATCATTGGAATGGATTGGATGTCGAAGCATCACGCGGAGATTGTATGTCATGAGAAGTGTGTCCGTGTTCCTTATGGAAACGACGTACTCATCATACAAGGCGAAAGAAGTGGTGTGAAGAATGGATCAAGATTGGAAGTCATCTCATGTATCAGGACTCAAAGATACATTGAGAAGGGATGTCCGGTATTCTTGGTTCAAGTAACACAAAAGGAAGGAGAAGAAGATCGCGAGAAGAAGGTGGAAGATGTACCGATCGTTAGAGACTTTCCGGACGTATTCCCGGAGGATTTACCCGGACTACCACCAGCACGGCAAGTGGAGTTTCACATCGAGCTTACACCAGGAGCCGCGCCTGTTGCTAGAGCCCCATACCGTCTAGCACCGGCCGAGATGACAGAGTTAGCTGAACAGATAAAGGAACTTTCTGACAAAGGTTTCATTAGACCAAGTTCCTCACCTTGGGGAGCGCCGGTCTTATTTGTCAAAAAGAAAGATGGATCCTTTAGAATGTGTATCGATTACCGAGAATTGAATAAGCTGACGATAAAGAACCGCTACCCATTGCCGAGGATTGACGATCTTTTCGACCAATTGCAAGGATCTAGCATATACTCGAAGATCGATTTAAGGTCAGGATATCATCAACTAAGGGTTAGAGAGGAAGACGTTCATAAAACGGCTTTTAGAACCCGGTACGGACACTACGAGTTCCAAGTTATGCCTTTTGGTTTGACAAACGCACCTGCGGTATTCATGGATCTCATGAACCGAGTTTGCAAACCATACTTGGACAAGTTTGTGATTGTATTTATCGATGACATTCTCATCTATTCTCGTAATGAAGAAGAGCACAAGGAACATTTGAAGACCATATTAGAGCTGCTAAGGAGGGAGAAGTTATATGCAAAGTTTTCCAAATGTGAGTTTTGGATAAACACAGTGCAATTCCTTGGGCATGTGATCGACAGCAGTGGTATTCACGTTGATCCTGCTAAGATCGAGGCTGTAAAGGATTGGGCGACTCCGACAACACCCACGGAGATCTGTCAATTTTTAGGTCTTGCTGGTTACTATAGGAGATTCATTGAAGGTTTCTCCAAGATAGCTAAACCAATGACGGAATTGACTCAAAAGGATAAGAAGTTTGAGTGGAAGGAGGAGCAAGATTTGGCATTCCAGACGTTGAAGCAGATGTTGTGTGAAGCACCTATACTAGCCCTACCCGAGGGTAATGAAGACTTTGTGGTGTATTGTGATGCATCCATAAAAGGGTTAGGTGCAGTACTGATGCAAAGGACTAAGGTCATAGCTTACGCATCAAGACAACTAAAAGTGCACGAGAAGAACTACACAACTCATGACCTAGAGTTGGGAGCAGTGGTGTTTGCCTTGAAGATTTGGAGACACTACCTTTATGGCACTAAGTGTGTTGTATTCACTGACCATAAGAGTCTACAACATATTTTGAATCAAAAGGAACTCAACATGAGACAACGACGTTGGCTAGAGTTGCTCAGTGATTACGATTGCGAGATCCGTTATCACCCGGGCAAGGCAAATGTCGTGGCCGACGCTTTGAGTCGAAAGGAGAGAGTTCTTAGGGTAAAGGCTTTAATGATGACCATTGACTTAGACCTTCCATCCTTAATTCTCAAGGCTCAGAAAGAGGCAGTCGAGGAAGAAATTCTCAAGACTGAAGATGTTGTAGGAATGATAAAGAAGTTGGAAGCACGTTCGGATGGAACGTTATGCCTTGATAATAGGAGTTGGTTACCATGCCATGGTGGCCTACGATCCTTGATTATGCATGAGTCGCATAAGTCAAAGTACTCCATACATCCGGGATCTGATAAAATGTATCATGATCTGAAGATGTTGTATTGGTGGCCGAATATGAAGGCGGATATTGCTACATACGTTAGCAAGTGTTTGACTTGTGCCAAAGTCAAAGCCGAACATATGAAACCATCAGGATTATTGGTCCAACCCGAACTGCCAGAATGGAAGTGGGAAAGGATCACTATGGATTTCATTACCAAGCTACCAAAGACCGCAGCCGGATTCGACACGATTTGGGTAATCGTCGACCGACTCACTAAATCGGCTCATTTCCTACCCATCAAGGAGACTGATGGAATGGATAAGTTAGCAAGGACGTACTTGGAGGAAGTAGTCACGAAGCACGGTGTGCCTGTGTCTATAATCTCCGACCGAGACAGCCGATTTACTTCGCAGTTTTGGAAGTCACTGCAGAAGGCATTGGGAACGCAGTTGGATATGAGCACTGCGTATCATCCCCAAACTGACGGTCAAAGTGAACGGACCATTCAAACCCTAGAAGATATGCTGAGAGCCTGTGTGATTGACTTTGGAAATAAATGGGATAGACACCTACCTCTGGTGGAATTCTCATATAACAATAGTTATCACACTAGCATTAAGGCAGTGCCGTTCGAAGCACTGTATGGTAGGAAGTGTCGTTCACCAGTGTGTTGGACAGAGGTCGGTGAAGCACAACTCACTGGACCTGAGATCATACACGAGACTACTGAGAAGATCTTTAAGATTAAGAGCCGTATGCAAGCCGCAAGGGATCGACAGAAGAGTTATGCTGATATGAGACGCAAACCTCTTGAGTTTGAAGTTGGTGACAAAGTCATGTTGAAGGTCTCACCTTGGAAAGGTGTGATTCGCTTTGGAAAGCGTGGAAAGTTAAACCCTCGTTACATTGGACCCTTCAAGATTATAGAGAGGATTGGCCCCGTAGCCTATCGTTTGGAATTACCCCAAGAACTTAGCCGAGTGCATAATGTGTTCCACATTTGCAATCTGAAGAAATGCTTAGCCGACGAAGCACTCGTTATCCCTTTGGAGGAGATTCAACTCGACGACAAACTCAACTTCGTAGAAGAACCCGTAGAAGTTATGGATCGTCAGGTTAAACAACTCAAGCAAAGCCGTATACCGATTGTGAAAATCCGATGGAGCGCGCGTAGAGGTCCAGAATACACGTGGGAACGTGAAGACCAATTCAAGAGCAAGTATCCTCATCTTTTCGCTAACCATCCTACTACAACAACGTCTTGATTTCGTGACGAAATCTCTAAAACATGGGAATACTGTGACATTCGTCAAAATTCCATCTTAATTTATTCATATAGTACGAGTATTTTAACTGTTTACCGACGAGTTGTCGACGTGAATGTGTTAATCATTTTGCTTTGCGGACAAAGCCCTTTTTAGGGAGAGCATATGTAACATCTTGATGTTTCGCGATTATTAAGTTGAATGCAATACACAAGTTGTGAGCGTTTTATGTTTTGCCGTACGTTTATTTGATATAATTATTAAGATTACGTGACGTCTCGCACAATCGTTTTGTTTTGGGATCGTATGTTAAACGGTTTTGGTATCGTGTTTATCCAGTCGCGTCTAAACTTAACCATTGTGAAACCGAGTCGAGTGTATAAGCTGTCACAGCATGTGTACATATACTGAGTATAAACCTTCATTTATATTACCAAGCTTGTCTTACAAGGGTCTCAAAAATCAGTCACATGTCTTAGCTACATATAAACTTCATAGTTTATTTGCCTCACTAAAGGACAGCACACATGCCTAGTTTACCCCTTTTGGGTATATCACAAGTAAACATTTTCAGATTTACACTAACCCTAGACTAACAATACAAGTTTATATACAAACCCAAAGTATTATCCAATGTCCAAATACAAGTTATCTCAGTCCAAAATACAAACATCAAAAATCTGCACAAGTCTTTCCAAATACAACTCCTGGGTAGAAGATTAGGTCCAGCCGACCCATACGTCGCGTCGAACCTGCAAAACAGAAAGTCTTCATCCCGTCCGAACCTGCAAAACCGAACATAGCATCCCCATTGTGAGTCTTTTGTCTTTTTCGTCTTTCCGTTATGAAGTCTAGATGTGCTTGTTTTGTACGAACCTGCGAATAAACGAAACAATGGTTAGTCATTGTAATGGTCTTATACTTTTAACTAAAAACTGAAATTTGTTAAACTTTATAACTAGTATAAACATGTATATGATATTACTTTGCTGTCAACCAAACCGAGACCCAATTTAGACCAAACCGAGACCCGATTAAGACCAAACCGAGACCCGACTTAGAACCAAACCGAGACCATGTCCAACCAAATTAAGACCACAATCAAGAACCAAACCGAGACCCAATTAAAGGCCAAACCGAGACCCAATTAAGACCAAACCGAGAATCAAATCAAACCAACCAAGTTCTACTTTCTGCCAAATTATTAACCATTATTACCAACCAATCCAAATGTCTTAACCAAGTTTTATTTACATAAACATCCTAAAAACCTTTAATCATGCCGCGGGTATAGAAACCCCCAATTCAAATCAAAACCCTAATTATTTAAAAACCTTTTTAAACATCTAATTAACAATTGCCACATTTCAGAAACATCACATAAACATGAGTAACAGTCGAATATGAAAAACCCCCAATTTTTATAAAACCCTAGATTGACTTTTTATTAATTAAAATGCTAATTAAACCTAATCTAAACCCAAACCCCATATTTAATTTAATCAAAAACGTGATATGCAAAAACCCCCAAATTAACCGAAACCCTAATTTTTATAAATCGATTTTATATTAAAATTAGTTTGATTTTATAATAGAAAACATCAATTAATTGTGTTTAAACCAGAGTTTGATGAAAACCCCCAAATATTTCAAAACCCTAAATTTATTTATTTTTAATCCGAGAATCATATGATTCACACCAAGTATATACAAATAAATTAAACCCACTGATATTTATTAAATCAAAAAGTAATTAATCTTTTTAAAAGAAACAAGGAGAATAAACTTATCTTTGATTTTGGTTATTGATTCACGAAACCGCAAGGGAGAACACATCAGAAAACCAAACCGGTTTGATGTGGGGATTAAACCCCACATCTCACGCGATCTAGAACACCTCAGACCACCACACATGATTATTATATCTCGAATGATTAGATATTAGCCATGGGAAAAGGATTGAACCGATCTAGATTAAGAGAGAGAGAGTTTGGGACGGTGGAGTTAATATCGAGGGAAGAGAGAGAGTTAACTCTCTGATATGGGAAGTTGTGTGTGATAAACACACGTTATTACTCCCTCCGTTCTTGTTTATTCCGCCAGTGGGCCGGGCCGGGTCTAATGACCTTGGGCCGGTTGGTGAGTAAAGGTTTTGGACCCCTTTTGGGCCTTGTGTGTTTGTGTGTTTAAGTTATAAGCCCAAAACGAATTTTGTAAACTTAGGTTATAATTTAACCCGTGAAACCCGACCATTTAGTAAACCGATTTTATTTATCGTACTTTTCCCGTAAATCGTACTTTTCATAAACGTATGGTTTCGTCAAGCACAACTAGGGTGTCGAGTCATTTAATAATACAATTATTCGTATCGTAACTCGATTCTCATAATTAATTAGGTCGCGGCTAGCGTAACCGTACTCTCGAGCTATTTTATCTTCGTTCTCTTTGCTGAATTTACGAGGTGAGTTTATAGCCCCATACTTTACAATTTTTCACTACTTTTTGGGGTGAGACATTGCTTGATCTTAACGTGTGAACACAAGTGCATTTACTGATTTATATATTAGTCTAAGTCCCACTAAAAACCCAGTTGCTTTGGCCCGTGAATCGTGAACCGTTAATTACTTTGTGTAAGCGCGAATGTAATGGATAGATCTATCGGGATTGACGTCCCTGTCTGTCTTGTCCAACAAGGGGACAAGCGGGCACAGTTTCATTTGAATCTGATATAGGATGTCGTGGGTTTAGGCATCTAGTTTGGGCTACATTTATATGATTATACTGCCGGTGTTGTTAACGCTTCGGTGTCACGAGCTTAGACTGTAATAAATACTTTTGAGATGACTTTGTATCTGTTATATTGTCATCACACTTTGGGAAAATCTTGTGGTTCATTAAACATTTCCACTTAACTAAACCTATGAACTCACCAACTTTATGTTGACACTTTAGCAATGTTTTTCTCGGGTATTAAGAAGGAAGATGCTAAATGAGGTCTCATGCATTGCCGTCATTTCTTTGAAACAACGATCATTTGTACCATTTGAGAAAACTATGTTTTGTAACCGTATTCAGTTTATGCTTCCGCACATTGTTAAAACTATTTATTTTATTAATTACAAGTGATCTATTTTCCGAACGTCTCATTTAGAGGTCGTTCTTTGTGACTATGTGCGTATGATAATCATGACGTCACCACTCCCTTGTCGCCATTATACTCTGATATTTTGGGAGTGTGACACAAACTGTTCTAGATTCTAAAGCTGAAAAGGATAATTTTTTGAAACAAATTCAACTGCTTGAATCTAAGTTGGCATCCCAAGATAACTTGCTCAAAGAGAATGAGACTTTAAAGGCCCAAGTACAGGAAAAGGTCTTTGCTATAGCCGCGTTGAAAAACGAGTTAAGGAAAACTAGAGGACCTAGTGTGGACACTAAGCTTGAAAAACCATCAATCTTGGGGAAATCGCCTACAATTCAGTTCGTCAGACAACCGAGTGTCAGACAACCTACTGCATTTAGATCCGAGCGACCACAATCCTCAAGACCGCGGTTTTCCTCCCAAGTTGATTTGGTTCATCTTATTAGACCAGTCACTCCAGCAACTAGGCCCAATGTGATCACTCCAGCTTTAGCAAGACCAAATCATATGATTGCCTCTAGTTTTCCTAAAAATACCAAGACCACGTCTAGAACTAGTTCAAATGACGTTTGCCATGAATCTGATCTTAGGGAAGCTAAGCAAAAGACACATGTAAGAGATAGGAATTTCAAACCTAGTCAGATGTCTTCTAGTTTACCCAACACTGCTAACCGTAGCATGTCCAATCCTAGGAGCATCAATCAATCATCTAGGGATTCTAGATCTTACTCGGACATTAAATATGCTACATGTAAAACATGTAGAAAATGTGTCTTTACGGCGAATCATGATTCCTGTATCAAAAAATTGCTTAATGAGGTGAACTCCCGTGCTAGACTTAAATCTCAGTGGGTTGCTAAAATCAAACCCGTTGGCAAAAAGTGGCACCCCACTGGTAGAACTTTCACTCTTGTAGGAAACGAGTGCCCTTTAACTAGGATAGTCTCCGATTCTACTAAGACTACTAGGGAGGAAATTGCAAAGGATGATACATCACTTAAGCCTGAACTTAAGATTTTCTATAAAAGGAAACGTTTGCCAACTAAGACAAGTGAATCATCCCTTCAGGCCACCTCTGACACAAGAACAGAAAACCGTGAACCCCTAAGTGCTTCTAAAATTGATATCGCTAACCCACGTCAAAGCATGCAAATTCCTAATGAGATTGCAGGTACCAAAGTTGATGTTCCAAAAGAACGAAGCGGTCCAATCCTCGTGTACCGTTCAACTAAGGACACTCTCAGAGTTTGGTTGCTGAAGAAGCAGATATCAGAGAAACTAGTATCTCAGGGGATTCATGGTTAAAGCTTGCACTAGGACTTACAGTCACATAACAGACTGTAACTCGATCCTCAAAGAAAGGAAAGTTTATCACCGATGGTAAAATTATCCTAACAACGAGAAATTCATTTTTCTCGGGCATGAGCTTATATCAAAAACATTCCAAGTTTTTAAGCTCATGCATTATGGCTCCTTGTTAAATGACAGACGACGACCCGGACTTCAGAGACAGGGAAGTTTATCCACACAACGATAACTTACCCTCTTAACAAGAAATTAAGTTTTCTTGGACACAAGCTTACCCTAAAACCATTCAAAGGTTTTAAGCTCATGTAAATGGTTTATCATTAAATATCAGATGGTAACCCGTTCTTCAAATAAAGGAAAGTTTATCGTCGATGATAAACTTATCCTTACAACGAGAAATCAATTTTTCTCGGACACGAGCTTACATTAAAACCATTCAAAGGTTCTAAGCTCGTGTATATGACTTACAGTTAAATGTCAGACTGTAACTCGAACTTAAAATAAAGGAAAGTTTATCTTTTATGATAACTTATCCTCTTAACGAGAAATTCACCTTTCTCGGTCATGAGCTTGTATTAAAACATTCGAAGTTTTAAGCTCAGAAAGGAAAGTGTATCTTTTAAATAAGAGAACTTTTCTTCATAACGAGAAATTAACCTTTCTCGGTCATGAGCTTTCCGTTAAAACAGTCAAAGTTTTCAAGCTCATGAAAAACGACTTCTAAGTAAATGTCAGCTTAGGACTCGTTCTTCAGATAAAAGGAAAGTTTATCGCCGATGATAAACTTATCCTTAACAACGGGAAGTTTACGACTTCTCGGACTTGAGCTCGCTTTGTAAGATATTCAACATCTTAAGCTCAAGTAATTGGTTTTCAAAACTTTGAACACAATTTTTCGAGAATTTCTCAAAAGGTTTTTCTAAATCTTTCAAAATTGTGTGTTCAAAAATGTTTTGATAAAAAGAGCATGTCTTCTGGAATCGATAATATTTACGAACCTAGAAATGTCATTCAATAATGACACGGGGTTGTAAATAAAGTTCGAGCAGAAGTTCAAACTTTTAAAACATGCTCAAAATGGTTTGCTATTATTTCAGATAGCAACCCGCTTTTCATAATCAAGTCAAGCATTTCACCGGAAAGCTTTGACTCAACAACGGGAATTAATTTTCTCGGGGACGTGACGAGGTGACCAACATTCGTGAACAAGAACCATGTGAATCTCTCATATGATGTTCTCCATCATTCAGGTCCTACCTCGTAAACTGTTAATCTTGTGAATTCATTATCATATATGATCTTTGCACGTAATAAATACCTTACACTTGTGTTTAAAAGGTATTTAATATACGTTTCAGCACACCCTTATTAATTTGAGGGGGAGCTTGTGTAATTAATGAAGATAATTGGACTTGCATTTTTCTTCCCAAATTTTCTTAAAATGCTATTAAATCAATTGATATTAAAAACATCGATTGGGTTAATATTTTTAATATGGGGGAGAAAATGTGATTTAATATGGGATATGATCAATCATAAATGGTTTGACTTAACGTGATAGCTCATCCCGACATGTGCAAAATGTTTTCGGATATCGTAGCATATGTTAAGGGGGAGCAAAATGGATTTGCACTTCAAAATGGATTTCATGGTGACATACACTTACCCAAAACATCTCTATTCACGACGGTGAAGATTGTGGTGACATAAGGATGGTAGGATAGGTTAAAGTCCAATGATTTCTCTAGAACCGGAGGAATCTTCCCAAGGACATTCCATAGCTAGAAATAGTAGTCCTTAGGAAAGATGGAGAAAGATTGTGAACGTAGCTGAATGTCGACCAAGTACTTAAGTTAGCACTGGAACAATCACAACAAGGTGCTAGTGATGACGTATTGGTAAGCATTGAAGGGGTTGAAGAATGAAAAAGAAATGTAAAGATAAAGGGTGTAAAGAAAGAAGCCCTCCTTACAACTTTAGGCAGAAACCGGGTCAATACATATGCTATTGAGGTCATTTTTGCTAATGATTCTCGATATTGAAGAAAGACGTCATGGACCCAGTGATGCAATGCACAACCCTTCCCAGCTAACTCAAATATCTCTCAAAAGGTATTTGTTTTAATCACACGGAGATCAACACGTTATCTATTGGTTTATTCACTCCGAATAGACTGGTATTGAAAAGGTGGCACTCCTCTCCAGCCTCCGATCACTAAAATCCAAAATGCACGATCAAGTCTAGAGCCATTTGAGATCATCAAATATCTCATTAGGACACACTTTCATATTTCCTTGCTTCTTCACACACTGTGAAAAGTAAGAAAGATCTTAAGAGTCCTACGCAAAATCTTCATGATCTTGCCTGAACATCGGAGTAATACGAAAGTATTTACAATGAAGATGGAAATCCTTCTTGAGCGAATATCAAAAAGCTCATGGTAGGTGACTTGTGCGATTCTTTATGAATCAAACTTGTGATAACTGGAAAGCAACAGTGGTTTAATTCTTAAATGAATTTAAACACGTTCCAGGCCTCTACGCAATATCTTAATGATCTTGCCAGAACATTCAGAGTAATACTATTAAGTATTTACCGTGACGATTGGAAATCCTTCTAGTGTTAACATCAAACAGCACTTGGTAGGTAACTTGCAAGATTCTATATGAATCAAGCTAGTGACAACTGGAAAGCAACGATGGTGCGGTTCTTAATTGAACTTCACTTGTTCCAGGAACATGAATTGACGGCTTCAAATCATGCGGATAATATTATCCAAATGATCCACTCTTTACGTTCGCTGTCAGCTTTGGACGGTCGAGTAAAGAGAACGGGTTTACCCACGAAATCTTGTCAAGGAGGTTCTTTATTGAAACTACCTGCCACAAGTACGATATTTAATATCGTCCAACGGTCTTCACCGACCGGAGGTAAAATGCTACCGAATTAGAATGAAATGTTCAAGGCCATTTCATCCGTGTATATTGTTTTGTTGCTAACTGTCTTATGCAGCGTGACAAGAAGGTGGCATTGCGGTGTACAATCCAGAAGAAGTCGTCACCACATGCTTATACTACATACAATTAGTACTTCAACAAATTCAAGAAAGCCTGAAGGTCAAGTCTTCCGCTGTATCAAACTCTGAAGCTTTCAAGAATTTAAAAGTATAAGTATGTGGAACATGAAGTCACAAAGAGGCAAATATCACAAGTGAAGAATGCACAAGGTCAAGTCAAGGAAACATGCTCAAGACTAAAGTCAAAGATCACATCAAGCATATTCACAAGAACAAGATCGAAGACTCAAGCATAGATGCTAGGTTTAAGATTTTGTAAAAAGATGTGACCTCCCTTAGGGGGAGATTGTTGGAAATACGTTTTTCCCAATAAAGTCTCGGTCACAACTTAGTTAGCATAGATCACGAGTTATAGACTATTTAGAACTTTGTTTCTTGGAGCGACCTCCCTTAGGGGGAGATTGTTAGAAATACGTTTTTACGTATTTATGAAGGATCGGTCGCTCCAACGATAATTATGTAATGGGCTCGTGATCTATTTATCTTATGTATAGTCCATATAGCCCACATGTAGGGTGGGCTATATATATCCCCTCCTAGCATGTTAGGAGGGGTTATTGATTCTCATTTACACTTAATCATTATTCATCTTTCACTTTCTCTCTCTAATTCTCTCCCTTCTCTCCTTTCTCTCTCTAATCCCTCATCTAATTCCTTCATTTCCTTATGATTATCATCTAAATCAACCAACCTAATCCATCAAATCCATGATATAGAATAGGCCATTAACTACGTAGACCTTCGAATTCACATTTTAGAGCCACCTGCTCGACACATCTTTAGACTTTAAAATCCGGACAGTTTTGCACACTTGACTTGTAAAACCATTTTGACTTCCTTAAACAAAACCATTTACAAAAACGACACTTGGCTTTGAAAATAGATTCAAAATGTTAAGTTTAGGGCCTTAGAACAGCCTCTAATCATTTTTAAAACTCAACTTATAGTCCCCGAGATTCGATCCAAATATTGACAACAATTTCGTATTGTGTCAACACTCGTCTCCCGGTACACGAATAATCAAACTAGCATAACTTCGTGCTCGTTTAGAGATAGAAGCTCTATCTTATATCAAAACGAGCGCCTTGGCGACTACTACAACAATATCCAATAATATTAAACTTTATTAAAACCTAAAATTGGCAGAATTGCCTTAAACCCACTAATGTAAAACACCTCTTTAAAAATCATACCAACACTCATTTTGACCCATTTTTATTATCATCAACACCTCAAATATGCTATATAAATAATCTACAACAACTCCTAGTCCTTAGATTCACTTGTATGATCACATGCATTAAATCAAAATAAAAAAACAAACGCATGCACTCAAAAATAAAGAATTATTATAATAATAATAATATAAACAAGGAATCTTACAACAATCCAAATGGATCAAACCTCATGTTCATCACCAAAAATGATTTTAAAAATCAATGTTCTTGTATGTGGAAGATTTTTACACCAAAATGTTCTCCTTTTAATTTCCAACATGGGACTTTAATTAGTTTATCATGGATCATCCTAAATTTTGATGATCAAGGGGTGTTTGTTTGTTGTAGGTGGCGGCAAGGATGAGAAAGAAAGGGAGGGGAGAGATTTTTGGTGATATAAACTATGTGTGTGTGTAAATAGTACCCATTTTATATGATGGTTAGGGTAGATTTTACAAATAGTGGATAGTTTTGGACTAAAATGTAAATATTAGTTAAAAAGTGGGAAATGACTAATAGTCAATTTTGTAAATATTTACGAGAGTCGGGTTTCGTCCCGGGTTCATAAAAATATAAATCTCGTTTGTTAAATCGATCGTTTTAATAGTTAAACACACACAAAACGAAATAGTAAAGTTTGACTCGACTTAATACGTATTGAAATAAAAATTTCAGAAATCTAAAATATAGAAATAATCGATACTAAAATATAATATTTGGGCATCAATTGGCATCGCAATCACTATTAGTACTCTTCAATCATTACAACAATCAATTAAAGCCACACATTATCGGTTTTAACTAAAAACCGTCAAACATAATAAGACTCATCGTTACTTAGAAATTAAAATCCGTTATATAATTAGGATAAAATAATGGCGTTAAGCTCGGGTTACTACAAAAAATATATCTCAAATCTTCAAAATTACCGATTGGATAATTTCTTAATTATTTATATACATTTGCTTGAAACTTTTTATTTACGAGGGCAAAACAGAACAAAATTTTAAAATAGCCCAAAAATATGGCAATTAAGGATTTTTTTTCGATTTTCCTGCAACCCCCTCACACTTACGTTTATCATTGTCCTCAATGTGATGAAACTGAACAAAAGTTAGGGAACAAGAGAAAAACCAGAATCACGGGCATATCATGTATCATACAAGAGTCTTGTCTTCGCCTTCAACTTGCGGTACCTACAAAAAAGATAAAACACACAAAAATACGAAAACACTCTATTTTTGGTTTTTATAAAAGCGACACATGCTACACCCCCTCACACTTAAGCTAAACATGGGTTAAAAATTGTGGGGTGTAAGAATGAATTTATTTCATAAAGGAAAATCACACTTAAAAATTTTAAAACACACGGGTTGCCTCCCGAGAAGCTTATTTTATTATTGAGTCATCAGCCTGACTCGTACTTCTTTTTAGTTTTCTTTATTTTTTATCGAGTGGAAAATGTTCACTCCACTCATCATGGTATAGTTTAACACGATGTCCATTAACAATGAAGCTTCCTCCATTCTTGTCATAAAATTCAACATAACCGGACGGGTATCCATGTTTTACTATAAAAGGACCATACCACTTTTGTTTAAGCTTTGGAGCTTTGAATTTATATCATATGTAACAAGAGAACGTGGTCTCCTTTCTTGAATTCTTTTCGGATTCTAAGTTTCTTGTCATGATAAGCTTTGGTACGTGCTTTGTATAATTTGGAATTCTCATAAGCTTGGAGTCTTAATTCATCGAGTTCATGCAATTGCAAGAATCGGTTTTCTCCAGCGATTTTGAGGTCGGGATTACAGCTTCTCAATGCCCAATAAGCACGGTGATCAATTTCGAAGGGAAAATGACATGTTTTACCGTACAATAAACGATAAGGTGTTGTGCCAATTGGTGTCTTATAAGTTGTTCGGAATGCCCACAGAGCGTCGTCAAGTTTCCTTGACCAAATGGAAGGATTGTCCTTAACCGTTTTTTCGAGTATTCGTTTTAAGGCGCTGTTGGTATTCTCAACTTGTCCACTCGTTTGTGGATGATATGCGGTGGCAAAGCGATGGGTGACTCCATAACGCTTTAAGATTTTATCCATTTGTTTGTTACAAAAATGGGAACCTCGATCGCTAATTAAAGCTTTCGGCAATCCATAATGAGAGAAAAGCTTTTTTAGAATGTTGATTACGGCTTGTGAATCGTTCGTGGGTAAAGCTTCGACTTCGACCCATTTGGACACGTAAACAATAGCGACTAAGATATATTCAAACTTATGGGATTTGGGATAGGGTCCCATGAAATCAATTCCCCATAGATCAAATATTTCGCTAACTTGGATGCTGTTTTGAGGCATCTCATCTCTTCGTGAGAGGCTACCAGTACGTTGGCAAGCATCACAATTTTTTACTAGGGTATAGGCCTCTTTAAAAATTGTTGGCCAATAGAAACCAGCATCAAACTCTTTTTTGCGATGGTGGAAGGACCATAATGTCCCCCAGTAGGGCCATGATGACATTCATCAAGGATATTTCTTGTTTCCGTACCATAAACACATCTCCTAATCATGCCATCGGGGTATACTTTGAAAAGGTAGGGATCTTCCCAGAAATAGTGGTTTAGGTCAGAAAAGAATTTACATCATTGGTGATGGGTTAAACCTTTTCATATAATTCTTCCAACGAGTTAAGAGTTTTGCATAAGAGTTTCATCAGGAACATAGTCATCGATATCTTCATCCCTTAACTCTTCCATGTTTGGATTTTCAAGTTGCGATAAATGATCGGCTGTGATGTTTTCAGCTCCTTTCTTATTTTGAATTTCGATGTCAAATTCTTGGAGTAGTAAAATCCATCTAATAAGACGCGGCTTAGCATCTTGTTTAGAGAATAGGTATTTCAACGCGGAATGATCGGTGAATACAATCATTTTCGACAACACGAGATAGGATCGAAATTTGTCAAAATCAAAAACTATGGCAAGTAGTTCTTTCTCGGTGATCGTGTAGTTGAGTTGCGCGCTATTTAGAGTTTTGCTCGCAAAATGTTTAGGGCGGAAATGTTTTCCTTCGCGTTGACCTAATACGGCTCCTACAGCAAAATCGCTTGCATCACACATAAGTTCAAATGGTCACGACCAATCCGGTGAAACCATGATCGGTGCATTCGTTAACTTTTCTTTAAGCTTTTCAAATGCCTTTATGCATTCTTCGTTGAAATCAAAGACTATGTCTTTTTGAAGGAGTTTGGTCATCGGTCTAGCGATTTTGGAAAAGACTTTTATGAATCGGCGGTAGAATCCCGCATGACCTAGAAAACTTCTAACGGCTTTAATGTTAGTGGGTGGTGGTAATTTGGATATCACTTCGATCTTGGCCTTATCTACTTCCAATCTGGCTCCGGAGACTTTGTGTCTAAGCACAATTCCTTCAGTCACTATAAAGTGACATTTCTCCCAATTAAGCACGAGATAAGCTTGTTTGCATCGATGAGCATGTGCTCTAGATTAAAAACGCAAGACTCGAATGAGTTTATGAAGACTGAGAAATCATCCATGAAAACTTCCATGGATACTTCGATCATGTCTTGAAAGATCGCGATCATACACCTTTGAAAAGTCGCAGGTGCATTGCAAAGACCAAAAGGCATACATCTATAAGCGAACATTCCAAAAGGACATGTAAAAGTGATCTTGTCTTGATCGGATGGTTCGATAGGTATTTGGAAATATCCGGAAAATCCATCGAGAAAACAAAAGAATTTTTTCCCTGCTAGTCTTTCCAACATTTGGTCCATGAATGGTAGAGGAAAATGATCTTTTCGTGTGGCGTCATTTAATTTACGGTAATCAATACACACACGCCAACCGGTAAATGTTCTTGTAGGAACAAGTTTTTTATGTTCGTTGGTCACAACAGTCATTCCTCCTTTCTTAGGAACGTAGTGAATAGGACTAACCTAAGGACTATCTTCTATGGCAAAGATGATTCCTGCTTCAAGGAGTTTGATTACTTTGGCTTTTAGAATCTCCTTCATGTTTAGGTTAAGTCGATGTTGCCTCTCAATAACGGGCTTGCATCGTCTTCAAGATTGATCTTGTGTTTGGAAAATTGCAAATAAATTCCCGGTATATCGGATGTTTTCCATGCAAACGCTTCTTTGTGGTTTTTGAGCATAGAAACAAGGCGTTTCTTCTCATCATCCTCGAGTGAGGCTGAGATAATCACCGGAAGGAGTGGATCCTTCTCTAGATAAGCGTACTTGAGATGTTCGGGAAGAGGTTTCAATTCAAGATCCGTCAGTGGATCATGAATAGATTTGGGAACTATAAAGTTCGACTTCGAAGGCAAAACTTCGAATGGTTTGTTTTCCTCTTCTTCGAGTTCAGAATCAAGGGCCATTAAATCTTTGAATTCACGATCACGATCGGTATCGCTAATCTTTTCCGAAGTTGTTTGGAATGGTGCGCTATCATCAAGCAATGCATCCAACTCTTCTTCCGTTACTTCATCGATAACTTCCACGCGGAAGCATGTGTCATCATTAGAATGAGAATGTTTCATATCTTTATCGACTAAGAATGTGACTCGATCGTCACCAAATCCAAGGTTGAGTTCTTTATTCTTCACACGAATGATAGCATCGGCGGTGTGCAAGAATGGTCGTCCTAAAATGAGAGGGCCGTGATGGTCTTCCTCCATTTCAAGGATTACGAAGTCGGCGGGAAATATGAATTTGCCAACTTGAACAAGCATGTTCTCGGTTATCCGAATGGGATATTTGTAATTGTGGTTAGCCAAAAGTATACTCATACTTCTAGGTTTCAAAGTATTGTTTGAAAGATTTTTGTATAATGAGTATGGCATAAGATTGATACTGTGACACTCCCAAATTGCTCAAATGTAGCGGAAATAATATTTGGGTGTCACGTAGGTGGATCAACAGTATATAGTATGTAGAGCAACAGATAAAAGATTATCTATACAATTATTACATGAATTAAATTGCAAATGTTATAAAAATTATCTTAAACATTATTCAATAGTTTGGATGATTTCCTCGTTTATAAAACCCCAGATGAGCTCTATAAATGCAACCTATCACGATGCTTGACTCCATGCACATTAAATACCTACTTCAGTTTCCTGAGAAAAACATGCTTAGAGAGTCAATATAAAGTTGGTGAATTCACAAGTTTAAGTAAATAAATTAAGTTTGGACAGTAAACATTCACTGATGTAGTAATGCAAATAGCATCAACAATTTAAAGGTGACTACATTTCCTATTGCCCGAAACTGACACTTGACACGTTAGGCCGTACAACATATAAGGACTGTAACATCCCATTTTGATAATGTAAATGTCACATGCAATTATGGCGTGTCATCAAAGCATACAAGGAAAAATGTCTAAACATTACTTGACCATAAAAGGAAAATACCGGAATCAAACATCGGTAGTCCAAATGTAAAGCTCATCACACACAAACATAGTATAATAAAGGAAAGGACTAAACGATGTCCATAGCAAATGTATCATAAGAAAGGAAATTCATAAAGTAAAGAAGGCTAGACAGCTTCCAGTCCATATGCACGTACTCTTAGTGTCTACAAGCGTCCCTGAGTACCTGCCGTTTTGGGAACATAGAAAAGGAAAACGGCTAAGCAAATACGCTCAGTGCACGGATGTACAATAAAGCATGAATAGAATAAGCATATAGCATACAACAGCGGAAGAAAACTAAGTCCCGAGTAACCTGGTTAAGTCTTGATAAAAGTGGTTTTATAGTTTGAAAAGTCTTATGTTTATCTTGTAAAAACTTTTTGTCATATTTTACCATTAGCCAATATAGGTCATGAAAATCCACCGTGCATGAATACTTGGAGGGGTGACCTCATCATGCAAATTAGAGGGGCTTCCTCTAATTTAATATACTGGTTTTTGGGTAGGAGGGATCAGCTCCTTGTGAAGGATGCAAGGCACACACCACATTCACCATGAAATCCTGACTGAAAACATGTAACTAGGATGCACCCATACGCCCCACATGATAAATATAATATAAATGGCCAAAAGCTGAAGGGATGCCACGAGCAATCAATCCGCCGTGGTGAAGTCGTAACATCAGTGCCTCTAATGTTATGGTTATGGTACCTCCATAACTAGGTGAAACTGGTCATGCATGTATATGGCTATAGGTATTCTTAATTAAACATAAGCAAATCAAACACGTAACTTATACTACGAGAAAACATTTGGCTGCATACGGGGAATCCTAATAAGGAAAGAATGTCCATACTGAAAGGACGGGAATCCGTACCTTATGTCCAGTGAACGAAGAAGATGAACTGGGAGGAATCCTACTTCCGTATCACTAGTGCTACATAAATACATACATGAATAAGTATCTGCTTATTAAATACGTAGCTGGTTTTATGTCATGTCTTAGCTTATTTTATATGTTCTTACCATGTTTTACTATTTAAAGCCTTAAACTGTGTTTATCTTATATTCGGTTTAATCTGATTAAGCATTTCTGGTATTTCATGTATTATTATACTTACTGTGTAATAATAAGTAACTTTCCAAAAATAGCAGGTTTCCTAAAATGGAAAGTTTCCAAAATAGAAAGTTTCAAAAAATAGAAAGTTACCAAAAATAGAAAGTTTCCAAAAATAGAAAGTTTCCAAAAATAGAAACTTTCCAAAAATAGAAAGTTTCCAAAAATAGAATTACTGCTTAAAATAGATAAGTTTCTAAAACTAGAAAGTTTCCATAAATAGATCAGCTACTTTAATTAAATAAGTTTCCATAAATAGATTAGCTGCCTGAAATAAATAAGTTTCTAAAAATAGAAGATTTCTATAAATAGATTAGCTGCCTTATTTAATTAAGTTTCTAAAAATAGAAAGTTTTCATAATTAGAAATAAGCTGTTTAAATAAGCTAAGTATATAAGCCTAAGTGTTTTCATGATATTTTCTAAGTCATATGATATAATGTATAGTTTAA
Organism: Glebionis coronaria; assembly: GCA_025667525.1. NCBI lineage: Eukaryota > Viridiplantae > Streptophyta > Magnoliopsida > Asterales > Asteraceae > Glebionis > Glebionis coronaria. The sequence continues at coordinate 182,141,876 of CM046874.1, forward strand.
TAATTATATCATGTAATTAAATTAAACTATAGGTTAAAATATTTAATTAAAGTATAACATGTTTTTAATTAAATAAAGTTAAATACTTAGGTTAAAACATGTATTATATTTATTAATAATATAACCTAAGTCATGTTAATTAATTAATTATAACCATGATTTTTAAATAATTAATTAATTATAAGTCTAAAATATAAAAATACTTAGGTTAATTAATTTCATGATTATTAATAATTAAAATAACCTAAGTCATGTTATTAAATTAATCATGTCATTTTATTAATTTAATTTTAACATAAGATCATAACAAAATAAAAAAAACTAAACATACACCATGAACCGAATCTAGACCAAAAACCATGAACCGGAGATGAAATCGACACCGTACCCCGAACCAAATCAGGGTACCCCTTGTCTTGATGTTGCCATAGGACCCACACCAACCAACCGGGACCATATGGTCTCGGTGGTGGTCGGATGGCCAAAGCGAAACCCCCCTTGGGTTCGGTGTAGGCTGCGGCCAAAACAAACACCCCTTAAAACATTACTTTTGATTTTAATTAATCCCAATTCATGTTAGATCAATGATTTAATTAGGTTTTATAAAAAACATAACATGTTCTTAATTAATAAAAGATCAAATCAAAAGAAAAAGGCTTAAAAAGGATTTACCGAATACGTGGATCAAAAGAACGAAGAACAAACACGAACACCAACAAGAATTCCAAGATCCAAGATCAACAAACACCCCTTTTTGGTGTGTTGAAGGTGGCGGCCAAAAGAGAAAAGAAGGAGGAGAGGAGGATTTAGGTTTTCTGTAAAATCTTCTGTAAAACAATAATGAGTAGTGTAATTTCCTTAATCCTCCTTTTAGTAAAAATACAAATGGGCTTGGCCCATTTGTTCCTTGTAGCCGCGGGTAGGGGGCCCCACATGGGGTACCCGTACCTTTTTCCGTGTCTCGATGTTTAGTTATTCGTCCATGATTATTTGTGTTCGCGTTTTATGTGTTCTCGTTACGTAATTATCGTGTTCTAATATATTTATTTACGCTCGTAATAAATATATATACGTAATTAATAATAGTTCGTGTTTTAATTACGTTCATGATTTCGTGATCGCATGTTCGTGATTAATTATTGTCAAATAATTATTACATGCTCGTGCGTAGTAAATACTTATCGTGTTCTAACACGTACGTAACACGTAAAATCCTAACACGTAATCGTAAACATGCTATATTAGGAAAGTTTTAATCTAGTACGTACGATCTTAAGGATACTATTCATGGTAAAAGCATGCAGGTTTTACAACTCTTCCCCCTAAAAAGAATAATTCATCCCCGAATTATAGATAAAGTAAACTGGAAAAGAAGGACATACCCGAATTCAAAATATGAAATGAGGGTAAGAAGCCCGGATAGACTCCTCTGTTTCCCAAGTGGCTTCCCGCTCGGTATGATCCCTCCATAAGATTTTGACGAATGGAATCGTCTTCCTTCTCATGGCTCGTTCTTGTCTGTCAAGAACTCGTTCGGGTTCTTCTATAAAAGTGAGATCTTCACGTATCTGTTCCAGTGGATACTGAACCATGTGAAGGGGATGATACTGGTACCCTCTGAGTAAGGACACATGAAACACATTGTGCACATGCGAAAGCTGCGGAGGTAACGCCAATCGGTAAGATACTTCACCGACCCGTTCAATGATATCAAACGGTTCGATGAAACGAGGACTGAGCTTCGCTTTAATCCCGAAGCGTCTAACACCACGTGCCGGCGAAACCTTAAGGAAGACGTGATCTCTGATACATGATTTTGCTATGGGTTCAATTTATGTCTCTCAGTCCTCTCGAATTGATCTCGGTTCTAAGTGGAATGATTGTTCTTGGTTACTAAAAAGGAGAATGGTTTTCTATTCTACTAAAGGTTTAAATGCACTAAAATGTAAACTTAAATTTAAAAGCAACTAAATTAATAACAATTAATAAAACTAGAATTAAAATATAACATAAAATGAAGATACAGAAAATAACACTTAACTTTAATTCGAAATGCTCAAAAGAAAATGATTCGGAAGTTCTTACTGATTCGGAACTTTTCCGAATGAAAAGATGTCAACTCCTTGATTCGGAACTTTCTTCGGAACTTTCGTTCGGAACTTTCGTTCGGAACTTTCGTTCGGAACTTTCGTTCGGAACTTTCGTTCGGAACTTTCGTTCGGAACTTCGTTCGGAACTTCGTTCGGAACTTCGTTCAGAACTTTGTTCAGAACTTTGTTCAGAACTTCGTTCAGAACTTTGTTCAGAACTTTGAAAAACTCAAGAACAGTAGCAGCAGAAAAACAAGGAAACACGACTCCAATCCAAAATCAACCAAGTTTTTCACCAAAACTTAAATAAAACTAGACACGAATCATATACTAACCAATAACAACAAATCCCATCAATAAAAACATAAAACCCAACAACTTTTGAAGATCAAATCTACCAAATAAGAACTTTAACTTTTAACCAAATAGATGAAGATGAACAAGATGAAAAGGAAAGATTGATATATTGAATGATTTAATGTTTTAACAATAACAAAACAAGGATTAAAATTACAAGATTGAAAAAACAAAGATCAAGATCACCAAACACCCTAGTGGTGTTGGTGATGCTACGAACTAAAAGGGAGAGAAAGAAGGAGAAAGAGAAAAACTAAAAAAACTGGCACTAAGTGTGTGAGGTGTGGGCTTTATATATCCTTGTCTTTTGGTTGGTGAGTGGGCTTTCTCCCGTTCTTCTTGTCTTCTCGTCTTTTCAGAAAAGTTGACGTTTTCGATTTTGATTCGGGATTTGTTGTCGATTAAATTCAACTCGTCTTTTAATTTCTTCGTTTAATAGACTTGAGTTTCTTCGACTTATGTAAATCTTCCATCTTTGGTCCTTTTCTTCGATAAATCGTCAAATAGGCCCAGTGACTTCAAATCTTTTGCATCTCTTGGACAATAGACTTCGTCTTGAGTCTTTTTCTTCCATAAAACCCGTGCAATCCCATGTTTTCTTTAATATTTATCCGGTTGGCTCTGAAAACACAATAAACACAAAAACCACGCATAATTCCAAACAAATGATATTAAATACGTGTTTTGGTCTCGTTTTTGTCAGAATTAAGTGGAAAAAGGATGGGTGTTTACACACCTATCAAATCCCCTACACTTAACCATTGCCATGCCCTCATGCAATGCTTAGTGATAAAGCAATTTTACACTTTTCTCATAATTAATCAACCTTGGCCTTATTCAAATACTACTAAACAAAAATTAAAGTACTAAAAGAAATTAAACTTTAAAGGTAACAAAATAATGGAAATAACTTGCAAAGAAACCAATGACTTACATTAGGGCTTTGGTGCTGCGAAGATTTATCACCCTCAAGTTTCACGTTCCCCAAACTAAGCTTAAAAACGAGATCATTGTTATTATAAGTTAGTAAATCAAACACTTACACACATGGCTTAATTATATGCTTAAACTCCCTTATTCCTAGGTGTATCTCTTATATTTTACTTTTGTCTTAGAAATGAAGATGCATTTTTAGACTTATTTCGATAGTTTATTTAGGCTGAAAGAAAAGTAGGACGATTTGATCAATAGTTAGCTAAAGGACAAAATCTCTTAAAACTGCTTCTCGGGATATCAAAAAGTTCATATCTTGGCATAACTTGGTTCACGATTTGAGACCTTTCTCGGGCCGATATTTGGCATGTACTTCATACTTCATATCTTGAGAGACGTGCTTGAGATAATGGTCTTCTCATCGTTCATAGAGTTTCTTCACTTGGAGACTTTTGAGAGGTACTCCAACTTTGTTGACCATGACTTCATGATTATTTCTTCAATCTCTATTTGGGATTTTGAGATACAACGATCCACCTCCTTTTCGGACTTGGATCTATTTATCCTCATACCTTGTTAGGGTCTTTTCGGATAGACTTCTCCATCATCTTTATGGGAGTTGATTGCTTTTCTTCGTGAGTCTTGATCCTTCATATTGACTTTGGAAATAATGCTTTTCACATCACCTTGGATCTTTAGCAATAAAATGGAATCCTCATTCCTTGTTAGGGCCTTTTCGGACTCGCCAATCTTCGCGCCCCGCTTCATAAGTTATGCCTTGGCTATGAACTCTTATCATTACCGAGCAACTTTTAAACGATCTTGGGCTAGCAGCTAAGTAACTTTTCAAATCGTACGACCTTACTTATTGCAGATAAATTATTAGCAAGTGATGGGAGAATAGGCAAATAATTACACCAAGTGAGCTTGTGTAAGAATACCGACTTATAATTGACTCTATCATTTCTCGTCCTCCACAATTTAAAATCTCAAGTAATGAGACTCGTGGACACTTAGCCTAATAAACCAATTAAGGTCTACATGGTTAAGGATACTAGCTAGAATAAACTTGGATAAGTCTATTCGGGTTGAGTCAAAATAAACGCAACGGGCCTAATATGTCAAAGACTTCTAAACTAGCTACACCACTTTATTAATATTTTTGACTTTATTGCGGGATATATACATATGAAAGCAAAGATAAAAAATTAAAAATTACGACTAAATGGCCAAAGTTAATAAAAAATTTGAAAAATGTTGAAAAATAGGATTTTCCGGTTAAATGAAGGCATTTTCATGGAAAAGTCCACTTAAAACTTCGATAGAAGTCCCCCCTACACTTAAGATAAACATTGTCCTCAATGTTTAAGCATGTGGGAAAAGTCCCCCTACACTTATGACATTGTGCACGTTGGTTAACTCGAGCTAAGGAGAAGACGACTAAAGTGATCAATTTCAAATGTGAGTATGAAGAAAATTGAATCACGATAGTTGAGAGATAGAACCGGATTTCGGATAACACGGGAGCACGGTTCTTCAAAGATTACAAGAGTGCATTTATCCCTGTAATCACATCACCACACAAAGACAAACGCGTATAGAAGTCCCCCTACACTTAGGAGGTTAAAACATAAAAGGATAGATACTCGGGCTGCCTCCCGAGGAGCGCTTGTTTTTGATAACCGAGTCACGAGCCTGACTCGACCCAAAATTAGTTCATGGGGAACGTGGTGAGGGATGGAATCACCTCCTGAGAGGTGTCCTCACCAAAGTACAAATTCACTCGTTGGCCATTCACCTTAAAATTAGGTCCATTAGGTTGAGCGAGCTCGAGAGTACCATATGGAAAAATTTGGGCAATGGTGAATGGGCCGGACCAACGAGATTTCAGCTTGCCCGAGAAGATTTTCAACCGAGAGTTAAAAAGTAAGACTTTGTCTCCAACATGGAACTCTCGGTTCTTAATCTTGGAGTCGTGAATGAGCTTAGTCCTTTCCTTATAGATCAAAGAATTTTCATAAGCCTCATTACGGAGTTCATTGAGCTCATTGAGTTGGATCTTGCGTAGGTCACCGGCTTTGTTGATATCAAAATTAGCCCACTTCAAGGCCCAGTAAGCCTTGTGCTCCAACTCAATGGGGAGGTGGCACGCTTTCCCGTACACGAGACGATATGGTGTGCAACCAATCCGAGTCTTGTATGCAGTACGAAAAGCCCACAAAGCATCATCAAGTTTATCAGCCCATGAGGCACGATGCTCTCCCACGGTTCGTTCCAGAATTCGCTTAAGTCCTCGGTTGGATATTTCAGCCTGGCCATTAGTTTGTGGGTGGTAGGCTGTGGAAAGACGATGATTTACACCGTACTTAGCCATGACTCTTGCGAATTGGTCATTGCAAAAATGAGTCCCACGATCACTAATAATGGCACGAGGCACACCGAATCTAGCGAAAAGAGCTTTCAAAAAGTTACAAACCACCCTTGCGTCATTAGTAGGTAAAGCTTTGGCTTCGACCCACTTTGAAACGTAGTCAACGGCTACAAGGATGTATTTGTTTCCTTTAGAGGAAGGGAATGGCCCCATAAAGTCGATACCCCAAACATCAAAGATTTCACACTCTTGAATGAAATTCTGAGGCATCTCGTCTTTATGTGTGATCGTGCCTTGTTTTTGGCAAACATCACATCGTTTAACCATATTGTGAGTGCCACGATATATGGAGGGCCAATAAAATCCCGAATCAAACACTTTTTTGGCGGTGTAGTTGGGACCAAAGTGACCACCGGTGGGTCCTTTGTGGCAAGCATCAAGGATTTCTGAAGCTGCCAGTGCGTCAACACATCGGCGGATAATCAGGTCGGCGCATTGTTTGAATAGGTAAGGGTCGTCCCAAAAGTAAGTCTTAATGTCGGTGAAGAACTTTTTCTTTTGTTGAGACGTCAACCCTTCCTTGAGAATTCCACCCGCCAAGTAGTTTGCAAAGTCCGCAAACCACGGGGTTGCATCAGAATTCGAATTGATAGACATTAAGGTCTCCAAGGGAAAAGAATCATTGATTTCTTTGTTCGGATGATCCCCTTGGTATGGATCCTCAAGTCTGCTGAGATGATCCGCGGCTAAGTTTTCTGCTCCTTTTTTATCGCGAATGTCGATTTTAAATTCCTGGAGCAGCAAAACCCAGCGAAGAAGTCTTGGTTTGGAATCTTGCTTTGTCAACAAGTACTTCAACGCGGAATGATCGGTATACACAATAGTTGTAGAAAGGACAAGATAGGGGCGGAATTTTTCAAAAGCATAGACAACAGCTAAAAGCTCTTTTTCGGTTGTCGTATAATGCAATTTTGCCCCCGTCATTGTCTTGCTAGCGTAATGGATTGGTTGGAAGTGTTTGTTCACTCTTTGTCCCAGAACCGCTCCAATAGCAAAATCACTAGCATCGCACATCAACTCGAAAGGCAGCTCCCAATTAGGGGTAACCAAGACAGGTGCCTTAGTAAGCTTATCCTTAAGCAAGTTGAAGGCTTCAAGGCACTCTTTGGAAAAGATAAAAGGAGTATCTTTTTCCAAGAGGTGGGTCATCGGGCGAGCGATTTGAGAAAAATCTTTGATGAATCGACGGTAGAAGCCCGCATGACCCAGAAAACTTCTCACACCCTTCACGGTTGAAGGTGGAGGCAACTTGGCGATAACATCGACTTTAGCACGGTCTACTTCAAGACCGGCTTTGGAAATCTTGTGTCCCAGCACGATTCCTTCTTTTACCATGAAATGGCATTTTTCCCAATTCAGAACAAGGCGAGTGTCTTCGCACCGTGTAAGCATACGTTCCAAATTGGCAAGGCAAGAAGAGAAGGAATCCCCGAAGACTGAGAAATCATCCATGAAGACTTCCATGGTTTGTTCAACCATGCCATGGAAGATAGCTAACATGCACCTTTGGAAAGTCCCGGGGGCATTGCATAAGCCAAAAGGCATTCTTTTGTAAGCAAATGTGCCATAGGGACAAGTGAATGTTGTCTTCTCCTGATCTTGGGGATCGATGGGTATTTGGAAATAACCCGAGAAACCATCAAGAAAGCAGTAATATTCATTACCCGCTAAACGTTCAAGCATTTGGTCCATAAAAGGTAGAGGGAAATGATCCTTTCTCGTGGCATCATTGAGTTTACGGTAGTCTATACAAACTCTCCACCCAGTAACGAGACGAGTGGAAATCAACTCGTTGTGTTCATTGGAACAACGGTTATTCCGCCCTTCTTGGGCACACAATGGATTGGACTTACCCATGGTGAATCCGAAATAGGGTAAATCATACCCGCATCAAGAAGTTTGATAACCTCTGTTTTGATGACTTCATGGATTTTTGGATTCACCCTTCGTTGGCTTTGAATTGTGGGCTTAAAGTCGTCCTCCATGAGAATTTTGTGTGTGCAGAAGTGAGGATCAATTCCACGAATATCCGAGATTTTCCAAGCAATAGCCTTCTTATGATCTTTCAACACGGTGATAAGTCGGGCTTTTTCTTCTTCCTTTAGGTCCTTAGCAATGATGACTGGCGACTTCTTCTCTTCTTCAAGGAATACATACTCGAGATGGGGCGGCAACTCCTTAAGTTCTAAATCCGGAGGATTTTCGACGGGAGGCGTATTCAAAGTCGGAGTATCGATAGCAATAACCGTGGGAGATGGAGGAGAAGGATTGTCTTCGTTGAGAAGGTTGTCAAAGAAATGCATGTCTTCATCCCCATCGGTGGGAGAATCATCAGTAGCTAAATTCACATCTCCCATGGTGTCTTCAAGATTGTTCCAAAACAAATCACTATCTCCAAATAGAGACAATGATGAATCGATAGAGGAAATGGTTTCAACATTGGGAAGAGAGGTAGGAATACTTTTACAAGCATCTTTGAAGTGTTCTTCACAAGCCTCATCCAGAACGTCAATACAATTAATACTCTCGTTGGAATAAGGTTGTTTAGACAACTTTCCCATGTTGAAGACGATTTTATCGTCACCCACTCGCATGATAAGCTCACCGGCTTCAACATCGATAAGAGTGCGACCGGTCCTCAGGAATGGACGACCAACAATCAGTGGTACACGAGGGTCTATCTCGTAGTCGACGACGACGAAATCAGCAGGAAAAGTGAATTTGTCGACTCCTACAAAGACGTCTTCGGCTATCCCTACTGGATAAGCAACCGTACGGTTAGCTAATTCCAAAGTCATTTTGGTGGGGACTAGCTCTGGGAGAGATAATTGCTTCCAAATGCTTAGAGGCATAAGATTAATACTGGCACCTAGATCGGCTAGGGCCATGCAATTCTCTACTCCCGGGAAATTGCAAGGGATTAAGAAACGACCCGGATCACCAAGCTTGGTTGGCAATTTCCTTAAGAGCACTGCAGAGCAATTCTCATTAAGTTGGGTGTTGGCAATATCGAGGAGCTTTTCCTTGTCGCTCAGAAGATCTTTAAACATTTTTGCGTACTTAGGCATGTGAGCGAGAGCCTCAGCGAAGGAGATATTGAAATTCAGTTGTTTAAACATTTTAAGAAAGTTAGAAACCTGAATATCGTCCTTGCTTTTGAGCTTCTCTTTCCTCAACCTAGATGGATAAGGTATATTGGAAGAAGAGGAAGGCTTTGGAAGAATAGGATCACTCACATCCTTGGGTGGAGGAGGGGTAGAAGGAAGAGGTGGAGAAATTGAGGAAGGAGAAGGATGAGGAATAGGAGCAGGTGACTCGTTCTCCTTAGTCACAACCACCGGTGGAGGTATAGGAAGCTCGGGTTCCTTGGTACCTTTGCCACTGCGAGTGGTGATTGCTTTCATCTCCCCTCTTGGATTCGCAACGGTGTTACTCGGAAGAGTACCCGAAGAAGAGGGTTGATTACCTTGGAAGAAACTAGCCAGCATGTTCTTCAAGTCATTCGTTTGACTATCCAACGTATTTCTCATGTCGGCTCTCAAATTATTTCCTTGCTTGACCAAGTCTGCTTTCAAGTTGCGCACTTCCAGTTGGATATTTTCCACGATCACATCATTGGTCCTCATGTAGGTTGCAACCTCTTGGTGTAATGCAGTGGGTTGGTTTGGAGGAGCATTGTATGCGGGTGGTTGATAAGCAGGTTGTTGGTAAACTTGGTTGTTACGTTGAGGTAGTTGTTGCTGCTTGTGAGGTGGAATGTATGGTGTACGAGGTTGTTGTTGTTGTTGAGGAGGGCGATTAAGGTTTTGTTGTTGGTTTGGGTTGTTTGGGGGAAAACCGGGTGGTGAGAGGTAGTTGTTGGAGCGATAGCTAAGCAAGTTACGGTCACCTTGAGGTCTAGCTTGATAAGCAGGTTGAGGATAGGTGCCATATGCTGCATTCACATTCTCATCAGGGTAGTCTTGGGTGGCAGTACAAGTGGTGTAAGAGTGAGGACCACCGCATATCTCACAAGGTTGGCTGACAGCATTAACTTGAGCGTTTTTAGCGTTGTTGCTGTTGTTGTTGCTGTTGTTGTTGCTGACGGTGTGGGTGACAAGCGATTCAAGAAGCGTAGTGATTTTGTCCAGTCGCTTGTCGCTGTCACTAGTGCTAGCACTAGCGACATTGGTCCTAACATTCTTGGTTTGCACACGAGACTTATTCTCAATGATGTCCCAAGCAGCATTGGAAGTCTTAGCCAAAAGATTACCCCCCGAGGCACTGTTTAGTGAATCTTGGTCACTCATGCTTAAACCATTGTAAAAAGTATTAATTTGATGTACTTTGGTAAAACCATGTTGTGGGCATTTTCTTAAAAGATCTTTAAAACGATCCCAAGATTCACTGAACGACTCATCGTACTTTTGTTCAAAATTTATGATTTCATTCCGCAAAGCGGTAGTACGAGAGGGTGGGAAAAGGTAATTGATAAACTTGGTTTCCAAATCCGTCCACGAGAGAATACTCTGTGGCGGTTCCTTAGCAAGCCAATGCCGGGCTTGTCCCTCTAAAGAAAAGGGAAAAAGTTGTAACCTGATAACCTCTTGTGGAACACCATTGAATTTGGCCGTGTTGGTTAGTTGCAAGAATCTCTTGATGTGGTCATGTGGGTCATCAATGGTACGCCCCAAGAATGGTTGAGCAGAGACCATCTGGATAAAGCCTGACTTGAGCTCGAAGTTGTTGGCGGCAATTGGAGGTATGACAATTGGATCCGTGTTGCCATCTACATGAGCTTGCAGCAGTTCAATCATTGGGCGATTATCCGGAAGGGGCTCATTGTTGTTGTTATTGTTCATGTTGTTGAAAGGGGGGTTGTTGTTGTTATTATTGTTGTTTGGAGGTGGTATGTTATTGTTGTTTTGTACACCTGCCATGTCTAAGTTATCGAGAGGCTCGGGCTCTTGATAAGACGTGGATCGAGTGCGCATACACCTGCAAAAGAACTAACAAAAGAAAAACAAAGCAAAAATATTTTTGGTTTTTATGTTTTTTTATTTTTTGTATTTTTGAAAATTTTATATATTTTTAGGATTTTTTTTTTTTTGAAAATGTTTATGAAAAAGTAACGTTCACGGGGAACGGATCCCAAAATCCAAGTTCTCACAAAAAACTTTTGATCTTAACGAGAGGAGCCGGCAGCGGCGCCATTTGATACATGATTTTGCTATGGGTTCAATTTATGTCTCTCAGTCCTCTCGAATTGATCTCGGTTCTAAGTGGATTGATTGTTCTTGGTTACTAAAAAGGAGAATGGTTTTCTATTCTACTAAAGGTTTAAATGCACTAAAATGTAAACTTAAATTTAAAATCAACTAAATTAATAACAATTAATAAAACTAGAATTAAAATATAACATAAAATGAAGATACAGAAAATAACACTTAACTTTAATTCGAAATGCTCAAAAGAAAATGATTCGGAAGTTCTTACTGATTCGGAACTTTTCCGAATGAAAAGATGTCAACTCCTTGATTCGGAACTTTCTTCGGAACTTTCGTTCGGAACTTTCGTTCGGAACTTTCGTTCGGAACTTCGTTCGGAACTTCGTTCGGAACTTCGTTCGGAACTTCGTTCGGAACTTTGTTCAGAACTTTGAAAAACTCAAGAACAGTAGCAGCAGAAAAACAGGGAAACACGACTCCAATCCAAAATCAACCAAGTTTTTCACCAAAACTTAAATAAAACTAGACACGAATCATATACTAACCAATAACAACAAATCCCATCAATAAAAACATAAAACCCAACAACTTTTAAAGATCAAATCTACCAAATAAGAACTTTAACTTTTAACCAAATAGATGAAGATGAACAAGATGAAAAGGAAAGATTGATATAATGAATGATTTAATGTTTTAACAATAACAAAACAAGGATTAAAATTACAAGATTGAAAAAACAAAGATCAAGATCACCAAACACCCTAGTGGTGTTGGTGATGCTACGAACTAAAAGGGAGAGAAAGAAGGAGAAAGAGAAAAACTAAAAAAACTGGCACTAAGTGTGTGAGGTGTGGGCTTTATATAGCCTTGTCTTTTGGTTGGTGAGTGGGCTTTCTCCCGTTCTTCTTGTCTTCTCGTCTTTTCAGAAAAGTTGACGTTTTCGATTCTGATTCGGGATTTGTTGTCGATTAAATTCAACTCGTCTTTTAATTTCTTCGTTTAATAGACTTGAGTTTCTTCGACTTATGTAAATCTTCCATCTTTGGTCCTTTTCTTCGATAAATCGTCAAATAGGCCCAGTGACTTCAAATCTTTTGCATCTCTTGGACAATAGACTTCGTCTTGAGTCTTTTTCTTCCATAAAACCCGTGCAATCCCATGTTTTCTTCAATATTTATCCGGTTGGCTCTAAAAACACAATAAACACAAAAACCACGCATAATTCCAAACAAATGATATTAAATACGTGTTTTGGTCTTGTTTTAGTCAGAATTAAGTAGAAAAAGGATGGGTGTTTACACACCTATCAATCTCCTACGTTAAAATGTATGTCTCTACGATGCTTATCGGCGTAACTCTTCTGACGTGACCGTGCTTCCTGAATTTTCTGCTTAGCTACTACGATCTTCTCATTGGTCATCTCTATGATTTCTGGTCCTTCAAGTGTTCGCTCACCAACCTGATCCCAGCAGTTTGGGGCGCGACACTTTCTGCCATACAACATCTCAAAAGGAGCACACTTGATGCTTGCGTGCCAGCTGTTATTGTATGCAAACTCCACCAAACAGATGTAATCGTCCCAATCACCCGTCCATTCCAACGCACATGACCTCAACATATCTTCCAATGTCTGAATGGTTCGCTCTGACTGTCCGTCCGTTTGAGGATGAAAAGCCGTGCTAAGCTTAAGTTGTGTACCCCAAGCTTTCTGCAGACTCTTCCAAAAGCGCGAAGTGAATCGAGGATCTCTATCTGAGACGATGCTGGATGGTGCACCGTGGAGTCTCATGATCTCTCTTATGTACGTATCTGTGAGTTTACTTACCGGATCTTCCTTGCGGATCGGTAAGAAATAAGCTGATTTGGTAAGTCGATCTACGATAACCCAAATTGCATCGTGCTTTCTTTTGGTAGGCGGAAGACCAGTAACAAAATCCATGGTGATTTTGTCCCACTTCCACTCTGGAATATCTAATGGTTGAAGGAGACCGCCAGATCGCTGATGCTCGATCTTAACCTGCTGGCAGGTAAGACATTTGGAGACGTAAGTGGCCACATCCTGTTTCATACCACTCCACCAAAAGTACTGCTTGATGTCATGGTACACCTTAGTCGAACCAGGATGTATAGAGAATGGGGAGTTATGAGCTTCAGCTAACAAAGCTTCCCGGAGTTCCTGGTCATCAGGAACACAAAGTCTCGTGCCCTGTCATACGATACCATCTGCATCTACTCTGAATTTTGTCTGTTTCTCCAAATTCTGTACTATCGCCCAGATTTCTCCGTCATCCTTCTGAGCTTCCTTTATCTTAGAGAGTAACTCGGGTTCTACTCTAAGATTAGCCCAGTAACCGTGCTGTCCACGTATCATGATCTCGATGTCTAGTCGCTCCAAGTCTCTTATGATTTCCTCTTTGATTTTAATGCCGTTGATCATTCCGGACTTCCTGCTAAGAGCATCTGCTACTACATTTGCCTTTCTGGGATGATACTGTAGATTAGTGTCATAATCCTTCAACAGCTCTAACCATCTCCTCTGCCTCATGTTCACTTCACGTTGAGTGAAGATATACTTCAAGCTCTTGTGGTCCGTGAAAATGTCACATGATTCTCCATATAAATAGTGCCTCCATATCTTCAATACAAACACCACAGCTGCAAGTTCCAGGTCATGCGTGGGGTAATTTTCTTCATAAGGCTTAAGCTGCCGTGAAGCGTACGCGATCACTTTCCCATGTTGCATGAGAACACAGCCAAGTCCCTTCCCCGATGCATCGCTGTAGATTTTAAATCCACCCGTACCAGATGGGAGAGTAAGAATAGGTGCAGATACTAGCTTCTGCTTCAGGTCTTCAAAGCTCTTCTCTCGATCTTCAGTCCAGACGAATTTCTCCCCTTTCCGCATCAGTTTGGTCAATGGTAGTTCTAGACGGGAAAAGTTCTCAACGAACCTACGGTAATAGCCAGCTAAGCCTAAGAAACTGCGGACTTCCATCGCTGATGTCGGCCTTGGCCACTTAGTAATGCTCTCAACCTTCGCTGGATCCATAGTGATTCCTTCTGCTGATACAATGTGACCTAAGAATGCCACTTTGTCTAACCAGAACTCACACTTGGAGAATTTAGCATACAGCTGCTTCTGGCGAAGAATCTGTAGTACTGTACAAAGATGGTCTTCGTGTTCCTCCTCGGACTTTGAGAAAATCAAGATGTCATCGATGAAAACAATGACGAACTTGTCCAGAAATTCATGGAATATTCTGTTCATCAAATCCATGAACACTACTGGAGCATTTGTCAGGCCGAATGGCATAACTACAAACTCATAGTGGCCATAGCGGGTACGAAAGGCAGTCTTAGCGATGTCCTGCTCCTTGACCCGTAGTTGATCATAGCCTGACCTAAGATCAATCTTGGAAAAGTGTTTGGCCCCTTGGAGTTGGCAAACAGATCGTCAATACGTGGCAGTGGATATCGATTCCGAATGGTAATCTTGTTGAGCTCGCGATAGTCTATGCAAAGACGCATACTGCCGTCCTTCTTCTTAACGAACAAGACCGGTGTGCCCCATGGAGATGCGCTCGGTCGAATAAAACCTCGTTCAAGAAGTTCTTGCAGTTGATCCTTCAGCTCCTTCAGCTCTATGGGAGCCATGCGATAAGGAGCTTTGGAGATTGGTTCAGCTCCTGGAATAAGCTCGATACTGAATTCCACTTCTCGTGCAGGTGGTATGCCCGGAAGTTCTGCTGGAAAAACATCTTGGAATTCTGACACTATAGGTTGATCCTGAATTGATGGGGATTCAGCATCCATGTCGTGAACCGTAGCTAGATAACCCTCGCAGCCATGTGACAGTAGTGCACGCGCTTGCAGGGTAGATATGACTTGTACAGACCGTCCGGGTATGAACCCGGTATGAATGTACTCTGGTGCATTAACATCACCAAAGATAACTCGATATGAATGGCAATCAATGGTAGCATGGTGCTTGGATAGCCAATCCATGCCCAAAATCATGTCGAAGTCATTCATGTCTAGCGGAAGTGCGTCAACAGGTCGAACCTTATCATCAAAGTCTAGGGGAAGACTCTTATATACATGAGTGATTAATACAGAGTCCCTCAAAGGCGTGGAACTAGAAAGCCTATTTTCTAGTGGCATGGGGAGCATCCTAATGTTCTTAGCATAAGCAGTAGAAATAACCGAGTGAGTAGCACCCGTATCGAAAAGAACACATGCAGCTTGACCATACATATACAAGATTCTAGTGATGGTACCTGTAGACTTGTTGTCCTGGTCTCGAGATGTCGTGTAGACACGCCCGGTAGTAGGAGGCGGCTTGGTATCAGCATGTCCTGATGTACCCTCCATCTCGCCCTTACGGCAATCCTTCATAATATGGCCAGGAAGACCACACTTGAAGCACGCGTCAATATTACGGCGACATGGTCCTGGGTGCCTACGGTGGCAAGTAGAGCAAAGAGGATGAGTGAATCCTCCAGCAGGTGCTCTGGCTGGCTGGGAACCTGATAAAACATTTTACATAAGACATGATAATTGGGTACAAAGGACAAATAGGATAATCGTAAGATTGAATACCAGTGATAGCTGGATGGCTAGGCTGCGAACCTCTCTAGTTCTGGTCCCTACCGTTTCCATGGTTCCTGGTAGAAGTTTTTCTAAAGTGTCAGAATATGAGTTATAACATGAAATCATAAGGAAATGTGTAAGTATTAGGACCTGCTGCTGTTGGAGTGCCCAGCGTTGTTACGGTAATTATCATTACCGCCACGCCTATCCGTAGCAGAACGGTCGTTAGTCTGACCGTTTCCCTTGGGCTGATGAGGCTGCTGCTGAGTAGCCGGCTGAGACCGGTCCCCAGTTTTCTGCCTGGAAGATACATTTAAAGAGATGAATAATTGACATATATGGAAATTATACGGATTGATCACCGCTTGAATACGAATGGTTACCTCTTGTCGGGTCTCTCAGCTTCCCCGAACTCATCTCTCTCTTGCAGCATCTCCAGCTTACGTGTTGCATCGGCCACTTGTGCTACAGTGTTGAACGTAGCACACACCAGATTGTTTGCGACCGATGTGCGAAGAGCCCATCTAAAGTGATGTGCCTGCTCTTCAGGAGTACCTGTTGCCGCACCAAGGAACCCAGCTAAGCAAAGAAAACGCTACATAAACTCGTTGCTATTGTCCCCAGCTCTCTGTCGGATCCCATTGTACTCTCTCTTGAGCTTGTCCTGCTTAGCCTTGGGAAAGAACTGCTCCATCACCCTGTCCTTGAATTGAGCCCAAGTCAAACCAGCAACCCACTCGTCACCGCCTTCGGACTGCATCAACGCTAACCACCAGTTTAGCACATCGCCTTCGAATCGATAGCATGCCAACCTCGCCTTGTATGCGGGGTCACAACCCATAGCATTGAAAATCTTCTCGATGTGAGCCAACCAGCTTTCAGCATCGCTGGGGCTATCTGTCTTCTCAAAAGCTCGAGGGCGGAGCTTGTTGAATCTCTCCAGCCATACTGCTAATGTCACTGGAGGAGGAGGAGGATGAGGTGCCTGATTATGCTGCTGATTGTTGGCAGGTTGAACCTCAGCCCTGATGTCATTCCCCAGTTGAGGAAGCAAAGCTTGCATAGCAGCTTGAATTGCAGCATTGAGCTGTTCCTGTTCGCGTGTGAGAACCATCTGACAGTATAACATAAAACATATGATTAAACAGATCAAAACATAAATTATATATATACATGAAAAAAAATTTATACTAAAATTTCACGAGAAAAATTTTATGCAAGAAAATTTTGTGTATGAATGCATGATGCAGTTTTATGAAAACTTTTGTATGCTCGTGAGTGAACGCCTCTGGTCAGTTCACCCAAAACAAAAGACATAGCGAGGGGACGCCTATGGGTCGGTCCCAAATTTAAAAGTTTCGATAAAACACATGCGACTAAATAGGGCCAGTCCTGTACCAATCATTACTTAATCAAAAATCTGCGACGATGACATGTATATGTATGCTTAAAAATAATGAATGCATGAAAACAACTGTCAGTTCTAGGAAGACCGTAGTGACTACCCACGAATCACAGGTCATATTTGAGAGCCTACAGGTCGAAGCCTTGTCTCTGATACCATAATTGTAACACCCCATTTTGATAAGGGAAATGTCACATGTAATTATGGCGTGTCATCATAGCATACAAGAAAAAATGTCTAAACATTACTTGACCATAAAAGGAAAATACCAGAATCAAACATCGGTAGTCCAAATGTAAAGCTCATCACACACAAACATAGTATAATAAAGGAAAGGACTAAACAATGTCCATAGCAAATGTATCATAAGAAAGGAAATGCATAAAGTAAAGAAGGCTAGACAGCTTCCAGTCCATATGCACGTACTCTTAGTGTCTACAAGCGTCCCTGAGTACCTGCCGTTTTGGGAACATAGAAAAGGAAAACGGCCAAGCAAATACGCTCAGTGCACGGATGTACAATAATGCATGAATAGGATAAGCATATAACATATAACAGTGGAAGAAAACTAAGTCCCGAGTAACCTGGTTAAGTCTTGGTAAAACTGGTTTTATAGTTTGAAAAGTCTTATGTTTATCTTGTAAAAACTGTTTGTCATATTTTACCATTAGCCAATATAGGTCATGAAAATCCACCGTGCATGAGTACTTGGAGGGGTGACCTCATCATGCAAATTAGAGGGGCTGCCTCTAATTTAATATACTGGTTTTTGGTAGGAGGGATCAGCTCCTTGTGAAGGATGCAAGGCACACACCATATTCACCATGAAATCCTGACTGAAAACATGTAACTAGGATGCACCCATACGCCCCACATGATAAATATAATATAAATGGCCAAAAGCTGAAGGGACGCCACGAGCAATCACTCCGCCGTGGTGAAGTCATAACATCAGTGCCTCTAATGTTATGGTTATGGTACCTCCATAACTAGGTGAAACTGGTCATGCATGTATATGGCTATAGGTATTCTTAATTAAACATAAGCAAATCAAACACGTAACTTATACTACGGGAAAACATTTGGCTGCATACAGGGAATCCTAATAAGGAAAGAATGTCCATACTGAAAGGACGGGAATCCGTACCTTATGTCTAGTGAACGAAGAAGATGAACTGGGAGGAATCCTACTTCAGTATCACTAGTGCTACATAAATACATACATGAATAAGTATCTGCTTATTAAATACGTAGCTGGTTTTATGTCACGTCTTAACTTATTTTATATGTTCTTACCATGTTTTACTGTTTAAAGCCTTAAACTGTGTTTATCTTATATTCGGTTTAATCTGATTAATCATTTCTGGTAATTCATGTATTATTATACTTACTGTGTAATAATAAGTAACTTTCCAAAAATAGCAGGTTTCCTAAAATAGAAAGTTTCCAAAATAGAAAGTTTCCAAAAATAGAAAGTTACCAAAAATAGAAAGTTTCCAAAAATAGAAAGTTTCCAAAAATAGAAAGTTTCCAAAAATAGAAAGTTTCCAAAAATAGAAAGTTTCCAAAAATAGAATTACTGCTTAAAATATATAAGTTTCTAAAAATAGAAAGTTTCCATAAATAGATCAGCTGCCTTAATTAAATAAGTTTCCATAAATAGATTAGCTGCCTGAAATAAATAAGTTTCTAAAAAGAGAAGGTTTCCATAAATAGATTAGCTGCCTTATTTAATTAAGTTTCTAAAAATAGAAAGTTTTCATAATTAGAAATAAGATGGTTAAATAAGCTAAGTATATAAGCATGAGTGATTTCATGATTATTTTCTAAGTCATATGATATAATGTATAGTTTAATAATTATTTCATGTAATTAAATTAAACTATAGGTTAAAATATTTAATTAAAGTATAACATGTTTTTAATTAAATAAAGTTAAATACTTAGGTTAAAACATGTATTATTATTTATTAATAATATAACCTAAGTCATGTTAATTAATTAATTATAACCATGATTTTTAAATAATTAATTAATTATAAGTCTAAAATATAAAAATACTTAGGTTAATTAATTTCATGATTATTAATAATTAAAAAAAACCTAAGTCATGTTATTAAATTAATTATGTCATTTTATTAATTTAATTTTAACATAAGATCATAACAAAATAAAAAAACTAAACATATACCATGAACCGGATTTAGACCAAAAACCATGAACCGGACATGAAATCGACACTGTACCCCGAACCAAATCGGGGTACCCCTTGTCTTGATGCTGTCGTGGGACCCACACCAACCAACCGGGACCATATGGTCTCGGTGGTGGTCGGATGGCCAATCTGAAACCCCCCTTGGGTTCGGTGTAGGCTGCAGCCAAAACAAACACCCCTTAAAACATTACTTTTGATTTTAATTAATCCCAATTCATGTTAGATCTATGATTTAATTAGGTTTTATAAAAAACATAACATGTTCTTAATTAATAAAAGATCAAATCAAAAGAAAAAGGTTTAAAAAGGATTTACCGAATACGTGGATCAAAAGAACGAAGAACAAACACGAACACCAACAAGAATTCCAAGATCCAAGATCAACAAACACCCCTTTTTGGTGTGTTGAAGGTGGCGGCCGAAAGAGAAAAGAAGGAGGAGAGGAGGATTTAGGTTTGCTGTAAAATCTTCTGTAAAACAATAATGAGTAGTGTAATTTCCTTAATCCTCCTTTTAGTAAAAATACAAATGGGCTTGGCCCATTTGTTCAATGTAGCCGCGGGTAGGGGGCCTCACATGGGGTACCCGTACCTTTTTCCGTGTCTCGATGTTTAGTTATTCGTCCATAATTATTTATGTCCGCGTTTTATGTGTTCTCGTTACGTAATTATCGTGTTCTAATATATTTATGTACGCTCGTAATAAATATATATGCGTAATTAATAATAGTTCGTGTTTTAATTACGTTCATGATTTCGTGATCGCATGTTCGTGATTAATTATTGTCAAATAATTATTACATGCTCGTGCGTAGTAAATACTTATCGTGTTCTAACACGTATGTAACACGTAAAATCCTAACACGTAATCGTAATCATGCTATATTAGGAAAGTTTTAATCTAGTACGTACGATCTTAAGGATACTATTCATGGTAAAAGCATGCGGGTTTTACAAGGACCCTTCGCATTGATAAAGATGCACCCAATATTCCGTTACGACATGATAAACATCTGTTGTCCTTGGCCCAGGCACAGTGAGCGCTACTCACCCAGATAGGGATGGTCAATCCCAAATAGATCTATTTATACACTCAGGCAATTCAATAATTTTAACAGTTCCAGTTTCCGGGTAAGGGGGCATTCTACAATAGGCAAATGTAATCAAAGGTTTCATAGTTCAGTCTATATCCATCAAATAAAAATATGTTGCATGTTTTCTTCCCCATAAAAGGTTTAAAAGTTTGTCAATATATAAAGTGGGGCCATGAATTCACCTCAGTAGTACAGTAATAAGTCACAAGAAATCCAATGTGGTGCTCACGACACAGTCAACAACCTAAATAATTATACAGTCTCAGTAAATACATAAAATAATGCATAAAAGTCTCTAAACAAATATGTGCATGCTTATATTGGTTTTAAGCATTTTATTACGATTTCTGTAATTTAATTTATCGTTGTACAAAAGATAGAAGTATTCATTTTTAAGTGCGAAATAAATAATATCGTTCAGATAATTAATTCGTTTAATTAATATTCCCGTACTTGTACCGTCGTAAAGTGGTTTAAATATTTATAAAAGAAAGTTTTATATATATTTAAAAGTGATAGAAGTATTCATTTTTAAGTGCGAAATAAATAATATCGTTCAAGTAATTAATTCGTTTAATTAATATTCCCGTACTTGTACCGTCGTAAAGTGGTTTAAATATTTATAAAAGAAAGTTTTATATATATTTAAAATGTAGATGGATAATAATGAATATAACAAATATATTTACTTTTATAAATTAATTGTATTCAATTTATATATAACCTATATAAATAATGTTTATAAAATGTATAACATTTTATTTAATTTAATTTAAAGTCTCCGAAGTTGTATAATTTATTTAAATTATATGTTTGGGAAAAATAACGATTTTCCTACATATAGATTTATTTATGTTACACCTATTTAATAGTAGGATTATATATATAATTATGGTTTAGTTTAGGTTTAGGAAAATTACAATTTAGTCCCTCGATTATATATAGTAACCGTGGCAATTTATATTAATACCCTTAGCGCTTATTTTAGTTTCAATAATTGGCAAAACAAATCCCCCTAGTTACACGTGTAACTAGGGCTTGTATGAGTTTCGTCTATTGCCACATTTGGGCCTTGTAGTTTCGGTTTAGGGTTTAGGTGTACACAAGTTACAACACATCCCCCTAGAGCTTGGAATAGTTTCGGCTATTGACCATTTTAGTCCCTAGGTTTAGAGTTAGGGTTTACAACTTTACATAGTTGGCGAAAATGGTCCCTAGGGCTCCTAATAGTCTCGACACTTAGCAAAAGTGGTCCTTAGGGTTCTGTTAGGTTTACACAATGTTATATAACTTATAATAAATTACAAAAATAGTCCCTATGTTTTTGTTAAGTCATGAATAGGGTATTTCCTAACCTTACACTTTCGAATAGTTACAATATAGGTCCTTATATTTTGTATCTTGTTAAAATGAGTTTCCAAAAGTCACAATTTAAATCCTTAGACTTTATTTAATTTACATTTTAATCCAAAAGTTTTATAAATCACTACTTAGATCCGAAACTTTTGGAAATTACATTTTTGGCACAAAAGTTTTATGATTTATATTTTTGACACATGAAAAGTTCATTTTAAGTTTAAATAACTTAAATGGACTTTATGAAGCATAAGTGGGCCTATTGGGCTCCTAGTTTTTATTGGGCTCATATATTGGGCTTAATGGGCCTAAACTATTTTAAGTACTATTCATTTAGGCTTACTAATCCACTAAGGCAACTAGTTAAATATGTTAAGGAGAAACATAGATCTAATGATTTCTAGGATTTCTATAACATTTCTAAGTTATCCATCAACCTAAAAACCATAGTGAAACTCACAGCTAAAAATATACATGCATGGGTTTTCATAATTTTTCAAGGCTAACATGTTTATAAGTTCATGGTTATCTTAGTTAGCTAGATTTTTCATCACCTTATGTGATAACTTATATTTAGCCGTGACCTACAACAAGTCTAGGTTTTCTAGATTTGTGTTTATATTAGGTTTATACTAGGAGTTCCATATGTATGTTCATGTGAATGATAAATGAAGGTATTTAAGAAAAAGATAAGCTTCATGATACTTACTTGTTAAGTGAGTTTAAGGAAAGAACAAGTGAACTAGGAATGGCTTGAGCTTGTGATTAACAATGGTAGATAGCATAAACAAAACCTAGTCGTAGCCTTCTATGGTGCTTCTAGGGTTTCTTTCCTTGTGGTGTAAGTTAGATGTAGTAAAGAGTGATGATTATCATTTATGTAGCATGAGACATGTTTTAAGGTTAGTAAATGAGGTAGTAATGGAGCTTTTGGTGAATCTTGGTGAAGAGAAAAATGCAAGCCGTGGGTTTTGAAGAGAGAGTGAGGATAGTTTCAGGTGTTTTGTGTTTGTGGGTCTATGTGGGATTCGGATATGACAAGAAAAAAGGAGATTTGATGTATCTTGTCCCATGTACTTGTGTATCTTCGAAAGATACATAAGATATGTTGTAAGATTTGAGTACTATGTCTACATTTGGTAAAAACATGTGCACCTTTTCTTCCTTCCTTATTGCCGTGTAGATTTAAGTCAAAGTGGACAAGTATGACATGAAATAGTAGTGTATGTATGGTGTATACTATGGTTACATAGTATCTCCTTGACTTTTGGTAGTTTACTTGTAAGTTTGTATGATTAATGAGTGTATATGTATATATATACACGGTTACTAATACAATGTAGGGTAAAAATGTGTTGACTTGTCTAAAATTGGGAGTTAACTTAAGTCTATGTAATATAGTGTAGATACTTGTAAGGTTTCTAGGTATTTTAGTTAAACCTTTAGGTCATTTGGTGAAAGTATATAATATGTATAACATTATAATTATTATACTTGAGAAAATAATTAAATGTCAATGTGAGATAACAGACATTGTTTTATGGTGACATATGTTTGTTCATAGTATAAGGTATATGTAAATATATACATATAATAATAAATCCAGGTACTTAATAAATTAAGTAAATAAAATTATAGTTTACCAAAAATATGTACTGAGGTGATGAGTCCTTGTTTTAAAAATGTGGCCAGTCAATTGCCAGAGTAGTCAGAAAAGACTAAAGGTTCATATATATATTAAAAATAAATATGAAAATGATAGTATGACAATGAAGATGATACTTAATTAATCATATAAAAGTGGAAATATAGAGATTCCAAAAATAAAGAGTACAACAGTTAACAAAGTCAATAAGGTAAAATTAGAGGTTTTACAGCACAATCCCGTTATTTTAGCTTTGTCCTCAAAGCTTAAGATGAAGTCACCTGTTGGGTGAACAAATAAGGGTACTTGGTTTTGAACGAATCTTCTTGTTTACATGTCAACTCAGGACCTCTCCTCGAGTTTCAACGTACTTTGATCAACGGTATGCGACTGCGTTTCAATTTCTTAATTGTTCTCTCCATGATTTCTACTGGTTCTTCTGTGAACTGGAGTTTGTCGTCAAACTGAACTCCTTCCAATGGCATAGCCAGTGGTTCTTCAGCATAGCACTTCTTCAGGTTAGACACGTGGAAAGTAGAGTGTACCCGGCTTAATTACTGGGGTAACTCTAAACGATAAGCTACCTCCCTGATCTTGGCTATTACTTTGAAAGGGCCGACATAACGTGGAGTTAGTTTTATACGTTTACCAAAGCGTACGACACCCTTCCAAGGTGATACCTTGAGCATGACGCAGTCACCTACTTCAAATTGCATAGGTTTGCATTTCCGATTCGCGTAGCTCTTGTGCCGATCGCGAGTAGCTTGAATTCTTTGCTTTATGAGGACGATCTTGTCGGTAGTCTCCTAGATTAACTCGGGTCCAGTGAGTTGAAATTCACCAACTTTTGCCTAGCACACAAGGGAACGGCACTTTCGACCATATAGTGCTTCAAAAGGGACAGCCTTATTACTGGCGTGATAGTTGTTGTTGTAGGAGAATTCCACTAAAGGAATGTGGTCAACCCATCCATCGGTCTGTGGATGATAAGCAGTGCTCATGTCCAAATTGGTACCTAAAGCTCGTTGGAAAGCCTTCTAAAAGTTCGATGTGAACCTAACGTCTTGATCACAGATTTTTGAGACTGGTATCCCATGTTTGGTCACTATCTTCTTCAGGTACGTCTTTGCTAGCTTTGTCAGGGAATCATTTTCCCTAATTGGTAGGAAATGAACGGACTTGGTGAGTCGGTCGACGATTACCCAGATAGTATCGTAACCGTGAGATGACTTTGGGAGTTTGGTGACAAAGTCCATAGAGATATTGTCCCACTTCCATTTCGGTATTTCGGGCTGTACAAGTAAACACGATGGTCTCTGGTGTTCAGTTTTGACACGTGAGCATGTCAAGCACTTCTGCACATAGGTGGCGATGTCAGCTTTCATGTTTTGCCACCAGTATAACTTCTTCATATCCTGATACATCTTTTCAGATCCAGGATGTATAGAATATTTAGACTTATGAGACTCGTGCATGATCACGTTTCTCATATCTCTATAACAAGGTAACCAACTCCTCCTGTGAAGGCACAGAGTCCCATCTGCTCTTGGATCTAACTTCTCCTTACTGAGGTCGGTTCTGAGCATTCCCCTGACGTCTTCCTTCACGAGGTTTTCAGGTAATTGGGCTTGAGTCTGAGCTTCCAAAATATGCTTGGGTAGGTCCAAACTGATTGTCATAACCAGTGCTCGGACTCTCATAGGAGGGTTCGTTTCCTTATGACTTAGAGCATCAGCAACCACATTTGCTTTACCGGGGTGGTATTTGATCTCATAGTCGTAGTCACTTAACAAATCAATCCAACGGCGTTGTCTCATATTCAGCTCCTTCTGATCCAATATGTGTTGCAAACTTTTGTGGTCAGTATGCACAGTACACTTTGTTCCGTATAGGTAATGTCTCCAGATTTTGAGAGCAAATACATCGGATCCAAGCTCTAGATCATGAGTGGTGTAGTTCTTCTCGTGCTTCTTCAATTGTCTTGAAGCATAGGCGATCACTTTCATTCTTTACATCAGTACCGCGCCTAAAACTTTGTGTGAAGCATCATAATATACAACGAAATCATCGTTGCCTTCATGTAAGGCTAATATAGGTTCACTACACAACTTCTGCTTGATCAGCGGAAAAGTTGATTCTTCCTTCTCTCCCCAATCGAACTTTATTCCTTTCTGAGTGAGTTTGGTCATCGGTTTGGCTATTTTGGAGAAATATTCGATAAATATGTGGTAGTACCCGGCAAGTCCTAGAAATTGGTGGATCTCTGTCGGCGACTTAGGAGATACCCAATCTTTGACAGATTCGACCTTTGCTGGATCTACGTGAATACCGTCACAATCGATGACGTGACCGAGGAATTGCACTCTGGGAATCCAGAATTCACATTTGGAGAATTTAGCATAAAGTTGTTCTTCCTTGAGCACCTTTAGTACTTGTGCAAGGTGTTCCCCGTGTTCTTGTTCATTCTTGGAATAAATGAGTATATCATCAATGAAGACTATCACGAATTTATCCAGGTAGGGTCTGTACACCGATTCATAAGATCCATGAAAATGGTTGGTGCATTAGTCAACCCAAATGGCATAACCTAGAATTCGTAATGACCGTAACGGCATCTGAAAGTTGTTTTTGGAATATCTTCCTCCCCGGCCCTTAGTTGATGGTATCCAGATCTCAAGTCAATCTTGGAATACACATTTGACCCTTGTAGTTGGTCAAATAGGTCGTCAATGCGAGGAAGTGGATAACGATTCTTCACAGTTAACTTATTCAGTTCTTTGTAGTCGATGCACATTTGGAAGGAACCATCTTTCTTTTTGACAAATAAAACAGGAGCTCCCCATGGCGAGGAACTGGGTCGGATAAATCCTTTGTCATATAATTCCTGAAGTTGTTCAGCTAGCTCTTTCATTACTGATGGTGCCAACCGGTATGGAGCTTTAGCCACAGGTGCAGCTCCGGGAATCAAATCGATTTGAAATTCCACTTGTCGGGTTGGTGGTAAGCCTGGCAACTCATCAGGAAAGACCTCGGGAAAATCTTGGACGATAGGTACGTCCTTGATTTGTTTCTTCTCAGGTTTGTCTTCCCCATCTATTTGAGAAATATAAGCCAAGAAGATAGGACATCCTCTCAACAGATATTTCTGAGCTTTAGTACAAGAGATACCACTAAGTCTAGTGTCAGTAAGGTCGGTGTTACCGTCTCCTCGAATGATCAAGGTTTCGTTTCCCCATGGAATACGGACTAGTTTTTCATCACAAACAATGACTGCGCGGTATCTTGCCAACTAGTCCATGCCAATAATAACGTCAAAACTACCAAGGTTTACTGGGATAAGGTCAATGTTGAAGAGATGTTTAGAAAGATTTAAGGTACAACCTCTAACGATAGTGTCATCATCTACAGTTTTAACGTCAGCTAATTCTACGGTGTAGCGGTGATCTAGAATCGATGGGACAACTTCTAATACATTGCTAATTTCAATAGATATAAAACTTCGGTTTGCTCCAGTATCAAACAAAACAGATACATAAAGGTTGTTTAGTAGGAACGTACCAGTAACGACATTAGAATCGGGGTCGGCTTTTGCATTGCCGACCACGTACACTCTTGATGAAGCTCCTCCGTTGTTCTTGTTCTGGTTGGCAAACTTGGGACAACCTGGTCTCACATGTCCTGGTGCTCCACACTCATAGCACACAACTCCCTTCTTGGGTCCATTGCCATTTCCTCCGGCAGTATTGCGGTTTCCCTGCTATTCGTTCCCGTTCCCACGGGAATTGTATCCGCCCATGTTGTTGTGGTTCCCGGTGGTGTGGTTGGGTCGGACCCGAGTGACAGCATTGACTTGACAAGTACGGGCAAAATGTCCAACTTGTCCACATTTGTGGCAGGACTGACATGGGCTATCAACAGTATGATGATAGTGGTACTTTGAGCACAAGGGTTTTGTACCCAGGTATGGCTTAGCTCCTGTGGTGGTAGCACTGTAAACCTGTCCAGTGTTTTGCCTTTTGGGAGGCTGCTAGTGCTGACTGCGGGGATTTTCATCTACCTTCCGCTTGCTTTCAGTTTGCCTCTCAGACATGGTACAGACTCGTTTGTTGATCAATTCAGTAGCGAACTCAATGGTACTCTCAACAATAATGGGTCGAGATGCAAGTACGCTATCATGAATGGCGTCTGGGAGTCCACCAATATACTTCTCAATCTTTTCATCTTTCTTAGGGAACATTCTGGTACACATCAGGGTCAATTCTTGAAACCATTGGTTGTATGCAATGTTGTCATTGTTCCTACATCTGAGATCCCACAATTCGATCTCACCCCTCGGACAGTATTTCCCCGTCATCCTCTCCTTCAGATCAGTCCAATTGAGAGTATAGGCAGCATCGTGTCCAAGAGTAGCAACTACAGAGTTCCACCAAGTAAGAGCACTCTCGAGCAACGTGCAGGGGGCAAACTTGACTTTGTTCTCCTCTACACAATCGCTAATGCGGAACACGGTCTCCAACCTTTCGAACCACTGCATTAGCTCCACAACACCCTCTTTGCCTTTGTAGTATGAGGGTTTACACTTCAGAAAGTCGGGATATGAGCAACCCCTGGTGGTCTGGTTGTTCCTGCAGGCGTTGGAGTTTTGGCTATCATCCATGTTCCTACTAGCAGCCATCACAGTTGCAATGCCTTGATCAATCATTTCCCTTAATTGGGCGGCAGTGACATTTTGGGTAGCGTCGACATTGTTGGGGTTCGTTCTAGTGATAGCCATTTGTCTATAATCATACACAAAAATGAATCATTAGTTTTAGGCGTTAGCATAGTTTTATATTTAAATACACGAAAAAAGATCTCATGCATGGACTTCACAACAAATTGGATAACATGTTAAAAGATCATAATATAATATAGCACATATTATAAGAAAAGATAATGAGTACATGTCATTTCTAAGATAGAATAACAATAACAAGATGCACAACCAATCCAAGAAAGAGCACAACCCGTCTGTCTGGGATAGTGGTACACATAATCTAGAGTACATCGTCTACAAACACCTATTCTAAAATAGTACAATACAAGGATAGGATACAAATGATGAAAGGAAATAAAATACATGAGGTCCTATATCATGATAGCTGGGATGCAACCCAAAAGCTTGTCATGATGTACAAAAGATCTAGTACATCTAGTCTACTCATGTCTAACAGACTCCTATGAGACGGTCGTGCTACTGGTGGTGATGAGATTGTTGGTGTCTGCATAGCATCCTGCATCGTAATCATGGCATCTCAGGTCTCCTTAAGGAGTCAGAGTGCCTCTAGAATCTGGGCTCTGAAGGTCTCGTCGGCTCCTCTGAGATGGGCAGTCTCGGTAGTCAAACCCTGGTGGCGCACCTCCTGAAGATCATAGAAGATCGAGAGTGTCTGCTCCATGGACATGAGGGCAGCATGGGTCTCGTACTGCTGACTCTCCAAGGTGTAGATCCGCTGGCGGAGAAACTCGTTCTCATCCATCAGCCATTGTAGGGAGTGATAGGTCGTGGACCATGCTCCCCGAGCAGTGTGTGCCTCGGCACTGATAGTCCAAGACAGTAGGTCCTGACGCTCCTGTAGAACAGCGCGTCCAGCCTGTCCAGCTGATAACAGAGTATGAATCTCCGCTATATCCTAAGCATGGCGTGCGGCTAGTGCAGCAATCTGGGCCTGGACGGGGTCAACTCGTCTCGCCCCGGAACCCTCACCGATCTCAAATGTAGAGTCGAGAGGCGCCTCGTACCTCCTCTTACGAGGTGGCAGAGACTCTGGTGCGTAGCCCATAAGTGAGGAAGCTGGTGGTAGAGGTGGTAGGGTTGTAGTCGGCTGGTCCTCATTCCCAGTGGGGGACACAGGTGCAGCAGGTGGAGTAACAATGAGAGTATCGACGTGTACGGCATCGCCGGACTCACTAATCGATATCCAACCATGTAAAACGGATGTCGGTGATAGAGCAGCAGGAGAAGCAGCTGGCGACGTCATAATGAATCTGAAAATAATATTGTTTTAATTGATGTAAGTATAAGCTTACTCAAGTTAAAAGTTTTTAGAAATCATAGTTGTAAATTTCATAATAATGTCGTTTAACATCGCAAGTTAAACGTTACGTCAATACTTATAAGATTAATCAACCGGATGTTAATAATCGATACACAGTTAACCACATAATAAATGTATGCTCTACACTCTATATGCTTAACTATTCTAGTCCCGAAAATCCCAAAAGATTTTTAAGCAGTTATAGTCTAGTTTATATAAAAATTTTATTTTTTATATTTAATTAACTTTTGGTCTGTTTCTTTGTAATTATCGCTCTGATATCATTCTGTGACACCCCCAAATTGGTCAAATGCAGCGGAAATAATATTTGGGTGTCACGTTGGTGATCAACAGCAGATTGTATGTAGAGCAACAGATAAAAGATTATCAATACAATTTTTACATGAATTAAAGTGCAAATGTTATAAAAATTGTCTTAAACATTATTCAATAGTTTCGATGATTTCCCCATTTATAAAACCCTAGATGAGCTCTATAAATGCAGCCTATCATGATGCTTGACTCCATGAACATCAAATACCTGCTTCAGTTTCTTGAGAAAAACATGCTTAGAGAGTCAACATAAAGTTGGTGAATTTACAGGTTTAAGTAAATATATTAAGTTTGGACAACAAACATTCACTGAAATAGTAATGCACATAGCATCAACACTTTAAAGATAACTACATTTCCTATTGCCCGAAACTGACACTTGACACGTTAGGCCGTACAACATATGAGGACCCTTCGCATTAATAAAAATGCACCCAATATTTCGTTCCGACATGATAAACATATGTTGTCCTTGGCCCAGGCACAGTGAGCGCTACTCACCCAGATGGGGATGGCCAATCCCAAATAGATATATTTATACATTCAGGCAATTCAATAATTTTAATAGTTCTAGTTCCCGGGTAAGGGAGGCATTCTACAATAGGCAAATGTAATCAAAGGTTTCGTAGTTCAGTCTATGTCCATCAAATAAAAATATGTTGCATGTTTTCTTCCCTATAAAAGGTTTAAAAGTTTGTCAATATATAAAGTGGGGCCATGAAATCACCTCAGTAGTACAGTAATAAGTCACAAGAAATCCAATGTGGTGCTCACGACACAGTCAACAACCTAAATAACTATACAGTCTCAGTAAATGCATAAAATAATGCATAAAAGTCTCTGAGCAAATATGTGCATGCTTATACTGGTTTTAAGCAATTTATTACGATTTCTGTAGTTTTATTTATCGTTGTACAAGTGATAGAAGTATTCATTTTTAAGTGCGAAATAAATAATATCGTTCAAGTAATTAATTCGTTTAATTAATATTCCCGTACTTGTACCGTCGTAAAGTGGTTTAAATATTTATAAAAGAAAGTTTTATATATATTTAAAATGTCGAAGGATAATAATAAATATAATAAATATATTTACTTTTATAAATTAATTGTATTCAATTTCTATATAACTCATATAAATAATGTTTATAAAATGTATAAAAGTTTATTTAATTTAATTTAAAGTCCCCGAAGCTGTATAATTTATTTAAATTATATGTTTGTGAAAAATAACGATTTTCGTACTTATAGATTTATTTATGTTACACCTTTTTAATATTATGATTATATATATAATTAGGGTTTAGTTTAGGTTTAGGAAAATTGCAATTTAGTCCCTCGATTATATATAATACCCGTGGAAATTTACATAAATACCCCTAGGGCTTATTTTAGTTTCAATAGTTGGCAAAACAAGTCCCCCTAGTTACACGTGTAACTAGGGCTTGTATAAGTTTCGTCTATTGCCACATTTGGTCCTTGTAGTTTCGGTTTAGGGTTTAGGTGTACACAAGTTATGAAACAGCCCCCTATGGCTTGGAATAGTTTCGACTATTGACCATTTTAGTCCCTAGGTTTAGAGTTAGGGTTTACAACTTTACATAGTTGGCGAAAAGGGTCCCTAGGGCTCCTAATAGTCTCGACACTTGGCAAAATTAGTCCTTAGGGTTCTGTTAGGTTTACACAATGCTATATAACTTATAATAAATTACAAAAATAATCCCTATGTTTTTGTTAAGTCACGAATAGGGTATTTCTTAACCTTACACTTTCGAATTGTTACAATATAGGTCCTTATATTTTGTATCTTGTTAAAATGAGTTTCCAGAAGTCACAATTTAAATCCTTAGACTTTATTTAAATTACATTTTAATCCGAAAGTTTTATAAATCACTATTTAGATCCGAAACTTTTAGAAATTACATTTTTGGCACAAAAGTTTTATGATTTATATTTTTAACACATGAAAAGTTCATTTTAAATTTAAATAACTTAAATGGGCTTTATGAAGCATAAGTGGGCCTAGTGGGCTCCTAGTTTTTATTGGGCTCATATATTGGGCTTAATGGGCCTAAACTATTTTAAATACTATTCATTTGGGCTTACTAATCAACTAAGGCAACTAGTTAAATATGTTAAGGCGAAACATAGATCTAATGATTTCTAGGCTTTCTATAACATTTCTAAGTTATCCATCAACCTAAATACCATAGTGAAACTCATGGCTAAAAATATACATGCATGGGTTTTCATAATTTTTCAAGGCTAGCATGTTAATAAGTTCATGGTTATCTTAGTTAGCTAGATTTTTCATCACCTTATGTGATAACTTATTTTTAGTCGTGACCTACAACAAGTCTAGGTTTTCTAGATTTGTGTTTGGAGTTCCATATGTATGTTCATGTGAATGATAAATGAAGGTATTTAAGAAAAAGATAAGCTTTATGATACTTACTTGTTAAGTGAGTTTAAGGAAAGAACAAGTGAACTAGGGATGGCTTGAGCTTGTGATCAACAATGGTGGATAGCTTAAACAAAACCTAGTTGTGGCCTTCTATGGTGCTTCTAGGGTTTCTTTTGTTGCCTTGTGGTGTAAGTTAGATGTAGTAAAGAGTTATGATTAGCATTTATGTAGCATGAGACATGTTTTAAGGTTAGTAAATGAGGTAGTAATGGAGATTTTGGTGAATCTTGGTGAAGAGAAAAATGCAAGCCGTGGGTTTTGAAGAGAGAGTGAGGATAGTTTCAAGTGTTTTGTGTTTGTGGATCTATGTGAGATTCGGATATAACAAGCAAAAAGGAGATTTGATGTATCTTGTCCCATGTACTTGTGTATCTTTAGGTGATACATAAGATATGTTGTAAGATTTGAGTACTATGTCTACATTTGGTAAAAACATGTGCATCTTTGCTTCCTTCCTTGTTGACGAGTAGATTTAAGTCAAAGGGGACAAGTATGACATGAAATAGTAGTGTATGTATGGTGTATAGTATGGTTACATAGTATCTCCTTGACTTTTGGTAGTTTACTTGTAAGTTTGTATGATTAATGAGTGTGTATGTATATATATACACGGCTACTAATACATTGTAGGGTAAAAATATGTTGACTTGTCTAAAATTGGGAGTTAACTTAAGTCTATGTAATATAGTGTAGATACTTGTAAGGTGATGAGATGGCATTAATACATGATCTCATCGTTCTTTTCGGGCTTTAAATGCATAAAAATGTCATAAAATACCATATATATGCCTGTGTTTGTTTACTTGTGTATTTTAGGTATGGATATCGTGAAAAATACAAAAGATTAGAAGAAACAAGGAAAAACGAACACGAGAAACGAAGCCGCACAATGAACCGGGCCCTAGTTTGTGATTTATCAAAGAAAAACCCTTGAAGATGTACAAGACTGAGCCCTCATTTATGAATAAATGACACTTAATACCCTTTTATATTCATAATTACAAGTTTGGTCCCTTAAGTTTGTCAAAATTACAAAAAGGTCCTCCAAGTTTGAAGAATTGGCAAGATTAGCCCTTCAACAAATACAAAATGTCAAGAATGGTCCTTAATAAAGCCCCAGATCCAAAGAAGCCCTTGAAGTTCAAGAATATTACACTTCTAGTCCTTTAAAATTGGATTAAACATCATAAGGACTAAAGTTGTAATTAGCCTAAAGTGTTAAAAGCCCTAGAACTTTGTTTAGAAACTTTTCGTGGCCAAAACATGAAGTCTGAAACTTCAAATACAAAGGGAAACGAGTTTATTAGGAAAATAAACTTGATTTACATAGTTTTCCAAAGGCTGAGGACTATAGTTGCCACAAATGAAACATTTGAAAATATTTGCGCCAAACACATTCCCATTCCACTAAAACTAGATCAAACTTTGTTACTATTCATGTGATGAACCCAGTTTTTACCTCACTTAAAACAAATGGTAAAATGGAATTACCCATTCCCACGCTTAATTCACACACACACAAACTCATCCCACACCAAAAATCCTCAATCCCACTCACCATGTGACCCCACACTCAACCCGGCCCATCAATGAGAAACCAACTTCCTCTCCAAGCAATCTGATGTGGCCAAATCAATGTCCCATACTCTTTGCTTGTCCCCAAATCTAAAATGAACAACTAAGATTGAATTGGACAGCTCACAACCTCAACACGCCATCAAGCACTCAAGGGCAATTTTGAGAATTCATAACTAGGGTTTCTGATGTATTTTCCCTTCTAGAATCATCTATGTAGTCTATAAAAGGAGGCCTCAACATGTGAGGGCCCCTTTGTTCCATATTTTAGCTAATACTTTGTAATCCCTTTCTATGAAATAAAAAGTTTGTTTTCTGAAATTGTGAATTCCTTTTTGTGTTTTATGAAAGTTTGGTGTTTGATTAGCTAAAGTCTGAGTTCCATTAATCTGTTTGATTGATTTTGAGGAAAGGCTTTAAGGTTTAAAACTCTTGTTTTCAAAAATCAAGGCATAATCTGTTTTTGGTTAACTTTTGTGTTTGTTCTTCTTAGCAGCTATTAGAAGCTGGTGCTTGTTCTTGCTAGCACCTCAGCTCAAACAATCCAAGGCTTGGATGTGAGTCTTGGAGGTTTGCATCTCTTATCCTTTTTATTTTTACTGAATATTGTATGATTTGTGGTGAATTTGGATATTTGTCTATGAATCTGTGTTATTGTGGTTGATTTGTGTTTTTTGAGGTTTGATTGTTGTTATAGGGTTGATTAGATCTTGGTTTGTGGGTTAAATCACACAAATCCTTTGAAAACTTGAGAAATCAGTTTATAAAGGGGTGTTTGGGGTTAACTGATCTACCAGGATTTGAGGCAACTTGTGTGGTTGTATCTTGTTGTTTATTGTTGAGTAAAAGCCATAAAATACCATCGTACTTATCAAAATGTTTCGACTTTAAACACTTACAATTTAATCACTAGACATTACCAACGTACTTGTTTGTTTTGTAATAATGTTACCAATATGACCTGCTAAATTTCCACGTCACTAATTTTTTTTACTTTTTTCACTTTAAAAATTACACATCCTTATTAATAAACTATCTGGATGATGATTGAGTTAGCCAACCTTTTTATCTTTGACAATTCATTTCATATGCTGCCAAAAATACATATATCATCTTCATCATCCTACTAGAAAACTCATATTACTTACTCATGCATTCATTCATACTAAAAATTATCATTTTACAAAACCTAATCTTAAACCCATTAACACACATTACAAAAAAATCAACATACTTTATGTAGTTTATCAGGAGATCCATATCTTTGAATGTTTATGAATTCTTAGAACAATAATTCGTCCATTTTCTTGCAATAATGCTATGTGCCATAAAAGATGTGACCCGCGGATGTAAGATCCATAGATCTAGAAGCGCATGTAAGATCATATATCAAGTCACCAGCAGCGTTGACGGTAAGCTATCATTTGTGTCGTACCCACAAAGGATGTGACCTCGCGGATGAGGAATGGCGAGGAATGACCGGGTGATGGGTAGTAAATCGTTCGTGTATGACCCACAAAGGATATGATGGAGTTCAGCGATTGACAACGACGGTATGTGGTGGTGGTTGAATCTATATGACTGTACGGGGGAATAGTGATCGACGGTGGGTGGTTGTGGCAGCTGGGGTTGGGGAGTTTGATGTTGAAGAGTTTATGTTTCATATCTGGGGTTGGGGGTTTGATGTTATCTATTATGTGTTGATGCAAATCTTGAGAATCAGTTGCAGTAAAAGATGAGGATGTGGTAGCTAAAGTTGACTTCATTTGGTGGAATATCTTTTTCCTAGTAATATATATTAGTCAAAAAGTCTTGGTAAGGGAAAATCATACGTGGAAAAAAAATTAAATTAATTAATTACGTGGATATTACCGTGCCAGCGTGTCGGTAACAGGTAACTAAATTGGTAAAAACGAAACAGTTTTGAAAGTTCGTTGGTAATGTCTAGCGATTAAATTGTAAAAGTTTAAAGTCGATACATTTCGATAAGTACGATGGTATTATATGACTTTTACCCTTTATTGTTGGTTATTGTTTCATAGGTGTTATTTGTTCATTATCTGCATATTTTGTGGTTTGAATAACCTAAATCCAACAAAGGGCTTTAAAATCTGAAATACATGGTTAAATTGGCTAAAATTTTGGGGACACCTAGATCTAAGGCTAGACTAGGGTTAACAAGTGCTAAGTTTTATTTATTACAACCAGGAAAAGGGATTTAAGGGTTTAAAATCTGATTGGTGGTCATTTAGATCAGCAAAAGGATTTTGGATAATCACTTTGTTCATCAGTAACTGCTATTGCTTGAATCTGCTTCTAATCTTTGATCCAGTGTTTGAAACAAATTTTATTGTGCTTATTGGACTTTATTATAGCTTGTGTATGCATATGGTTCAATTTGGTTGGCTTATTCATGCTAAAACTGCTTTTTAGTTCATAACTGCTTATTTCAAGGTCTGTGCTATATCTGGTGACTGTTTGCTTATTCTGTGCTTATTGGCTGAACCAATTTGTGATTCTTGCTTGACCCATTTTGTAATAGGTGTTACTTATTTGACCCATTTGTTCATACTGGAGCATTTGAGGGGTTGACTTTGAGCTTTGACTAGAAAACCAACTACTTTGACTTTTACATAAGTGCTTATCAGCTTATTCAACTTACTTGGCTTGGCTTATTGAACTTTTCTTTGTTAATTTGTATTAATCAAGTCATTTAGAGTCTTTTGCAACTTGAATCAAGGTCTGAGGTGGTCTAGAACTCCAAGTCGACTATTTTGTCTTTTAGTGAAATTTTACTTTGCGTATTTCTGACTTATTGGTTGAGCTTATTTAAAATTTCTTTTCACAGATATCTTAGGTATCTCAAAAGAAGGTTGTGTGTCAAATCTGAGCTTATGGCATTGGCTTATAGCTTAATGGGCCAAAAAGCCCATTAAGAATAAGTTGTTTTATCATTAAGCTGTGATAAGCTCACATTCAGCTTTTGGGCCTTCAGATTTTTGTGTTTAGAATTGAATTTTAAGCTAGACTAGTGATTTTCAGCTTATTTGGTTAAGTTTCATCTTTTTGGGCCCAAAAGCCCATTTACCTTGACTGTTTTTTATTTTAGCCCATTTGGGGGGCCAATAGGGGTATTTTGGTAATTTCACTTTCACTTTCTGATTATTTAGGTTAAAATAAACTAGTTTGCAAGTTTTTACAAATTTTTATAATTTTTGGATTTTTAATAATATATTAATATTATTTTATTATTAAATTTCATTTTTCACATTTTTGCAACTTTTATATTTTTCTTAGGTCAAATACATTAAGTTAGGATTTTTAAAACTCTTAGATTAATTTTGGCATCATTTTCTTAATTTCTAGAATTATTTGAAAGTCCCTAATCAATGCTAGAAACACTAAACTTAACTAATCAACATAAGCTATTACTTTTCAAACGTAATCTTATTATTGTATAATAAAGAATTACAAGTGTTATGGATAACACCATTTGATGACAATATGTTGTGCACACTTTGAACAACTATAAACCTTAACTTATGAATACAGTCGCAGCTGTTTGATTTAATAAGTTCTAAGCATTAATGTTATGAATATTCTCAAAAGTGTTAAACATTAATGCTGGGATACACATCCTATTTATAGTGATACGAGGTTGACCTAAATAGTACTTGATGGTGACTACAAAAGATATTCACTTTTCAGACATCAGTCACATGATACTCTTCTATTCTTGGTAGTCTGCCATTATGCTTTAAGGAAACAAATCTTGAAACAGTTTCCTTTTTCTTCATTGTATCGGACACACAAATGGCATGTCCAAAGTGTGCTGAGTGTTAACAGGGTATTTCCACCCCTGTTAACCCTCAACTCCTCAGAGTCCCTGATAAATCTTGGTTGTTATCCATCACAGCCAATGAGTATGTCTTCAAGTAATCTTTGACTTCCTTGACAATGTCTCTGACATGGACTCCTCTGAGGTTGCTCACAGAGACTTGGATCTCTGTGAGTCTTTTGATACTTGCCTGCCTCCTAGGCACAGGCAAGTGACTATCTAACAGCTTACTTTGTGTTTAAATCTATGATCAGGGAATCTAACAAACTTAGATTCCCAACAATCTCCCCTTATTTAAACATAAATATAGCTAGATCTATCTAAGTTAATGTAAGTGAGTTAACAGCTTCTTCTTACTCATAACAGATCTAAACAAACATACCTCATGATTTTATTCATACTTAAAGAAAATTACAAGTACAATACAAAAGTGAAATAAAATGTGAAGGTAAAATTAAGTTGTGAATTTCTTCAATAGTCATC
This sequence comes from Glebionis coronaria, assembly GCA_025667525.1. Taxonomy (NCBI): domain Eukaryota; kingdom Viridiplantae; phylum Streptophyta; class Magnoliopsida; order Asterales; family Asteraceae; genus Glebionis; species Glebionis coronaria. The sequence continues at coordinate 182,179,966 of CM046874.1, forward strand.
ATTTTTGATCTTTTCTTCAGCTTCATCTATGTCTGATCTAGTATCCAATTCTGCCTGCAAAGCTTTTGCAAAAACTTTGGAATACTCTGTGTTAATCTTGAGTCCCTTCTTGAGACAAAGCAGTTGAATTGTTGATGCTAAGCCAAGCTCATCTCCTCTTTGAAATGCATACTGGCAAGCTCTGTTCATGAATGCCATTCCTCTTTCAGGCTCTGTGTATGTCTGACCATCAACAGGGCCAACTATACCATTTGGTAGGATCAAATCCCTGTGCATTCCATCTACTTGAACATCATCTGTGACAAAAGTTTCCTTAACAAGTTGAGAAACTCTTCTTCTTTTCTTACCAGTCTTTGGGGGTTCTTGTTCAAAACGTTGTGGTGGGGGATCTATTTTGAGTTTGGCAGCCGTTTCTTTGATCCAGGTAAACTTAGCCTTAAGAGTCTTAAGCAGAAGAAAATTAGCCTGTCCAGTTCTTTTAGCAGCTAAAGCTTCAAGTTCAAACCATTCAGATAACCCAAGTGTCTTTAGCCTGAAGTCGTCAAATACATTCATGTTTCCCTGTTGGTTGTCTCTCCACAAGATCATCTGTGGGGTATTGGTGGATTTGTGAATTGTGTATTTGAACTTGGTTATCTTGCCAGGTGTATACCTGTTGTTAACGCAGGCATCATAATCAGCTTTGACTATTCTTAGTACCTCTGCGCGTTTAGCTTCCATTTCCCTCAACCTTTGTCTCTGCTTCTCCCTTTCAGGTGGAGTCATCTTCCTTAGAGCACCTCATTCAGTTCTTTGGCTGTCTTGATTTCATTTAGTCTTTTGAATTCCTCAGCATGTTTCTCTATTTCTTTAGGTGTTAAAGAATTCTCATTGGAAGGTGTAAAGGTTGAAAATTGGGAAAGGTCTGTGGTGGATCCTCCTGTCTCTAGCATCGCAGCTATCTTCTTTAGTTTGGTGTTTGTGTCAACCAAAACTATCTCCTTTCCTTTCTTCGAGACTGAGGATTCCATACTCATGTTTTTCAAAACTTCAGCTCTCCTGATAAACGCTGTTTGAGCCTGAGTTTGTATTGCTTTGGGAAGGGAGCTAACAGTGAACTTTAGCTTCTTGGCAGCTGGTTCACCATCATCCCCAGACTCGCTGGTGTTAACCAAAGTCAGGGACTTTGATGAATCAACTCCATCTTGATTCTGTTGCTCCCCCTGAGTGTTATCCTCATCATCAGGTATGATAACAGGTGTGATGACTTGGAGGGGGACAGGTGAAGAAATGGTGTTGTCAGCGGATGTAGAGCCTTGTTTAGCAGATTCAAGGTTAAGAACCTTTTCCTTCTCCCCCTCACGTTCATCCTGTCTACTCAGATGTTTGGAAGAACGTGTTTGAAAGTGCCTTGCAATCTGTTCAACAAAGGCAGCCATAGCACGTTGCCTTTTCCTTGAAGCTCTGGCAATCTTCAGCAGAAGGTTGCAGTTTCCATTCATATTTCCCTGAACACGATTAACGATGAAGTTTGTATGACGATATTGCCTGTTTCGAACAGCTTCAAACTCTCTGTGCATAGTTAACTCATGTTCATTAAATAAGGCAGGGACCTCTGTGTCAATTACATCCTTGATTCTTGTGGATAGGTGACTAAGTCCTTGTGCTACACCTTTTCTTGCACCATCCTTGATGGGTTCAATAACTGCATCAGCAACAGCCTTTTTTATGATCCCTGGAAATGTGACAGTGAAGTTATGCATTTCAGACTTGATAACATCCAGCTTTCTTGATAAGCGTTCAATGTCAGATTGATGATGAACATGCTGAAGATTATGGATGTTCAGGCTTTGTTGAGCATAATCATCCCCCCTTGGTAAAAGATCAAAGTTGGTTTGGGCAGGATGATCAAACATGAGAAATTCAGCTGTTGGATCATATGCAGGGCGTTGGAAGACTGTGGTTGTGGAGGTAGCAGAGTTGGGAGTGAAAACAGCTTCCTTTGGAGGAGGAGTATTATTTCCAGCTGGAGTGGACACAGCTATTTCCTTAGGAGGAGAGACAGATTGTTAATCATCTTCTTCTTCTTCATCCTCCTCCTCAAACATCCCCTCAGGGATTTCATCTTCAGGCATTGATTCAAGATCAGAAACATCATCCACTAATGACATCATTTCTTCTTCAATATTAAGCAGAGGCTCTTCGTCATTTGTTTGGTCCTGAATAATTGTATCAGCCTCTTTCTCCTATTGCTCCAGGGATGATGTGTCTGGCTGTATAATTTTAGCCTGCAAGTTGTTGTTATTAGTAACAGGGAAGTAAATAAGGGGAATGGTCGCCATTTCGCTGTCCTAGAGAGGCTGAGGGTGATTACTCTGCCACTCCAAAGGATAAATCCTTGGGATTCTTTTAAGAGTGAAAGTTATATGGTTAATGATCATCATTCGCTGCCCCTAGGAAAGCTGAGTGTGATTATTCAGCCCCCCCAAAAGGTTAAAACCTTTGGGACTCTTTTGATTGTGAAACATATGTTGTTTAAGGATCGCTATTCGCTGCCCCTAGGAAGGCTGAGGGTGATTATTCATCCCCTCCAAAAGGTTAAAAACCTTTGGGACTATTTTAATAGTGAAACATATGTGGGTGAAGGTCGCCTGTTACGCTGCCCCTAGGAGAGCTGAGGGTGATGATTCAGCTCCCCCTGAAAAGGATAAATCCTTTGGGATTCTTTTAAGGTGAAAAAGTTATGGGTTAAGATCGTCTTATTACGCTGTCCCTAGAAGAGCTGAGGATGATTATTCATCTCCCCTAAAAGTAAAACTTTTGGGATTCTTTTTTTGAGGGAACCAAGAGGTTGTGTGAAGTATAGTTGATCAAGGTTGAGACATATGTGTATTCAGGTTGTTGTTAGCCTGAGTACTGTCTAGAGGGTGTAGGGTCATCGGGGTGCTTTATAAACATAAATGAATCATTCACTGGTGCATAGACAGGGTGTACAGAAGTCTTAAAAAGTTCTAAGTGCATAGACAGACTACTATGGGTCGAGGATTACCCTAACTTCACCACTCTCACCTACAGACATTTGAGAGTGGCTGCTTGTGAACCTCTAAAAATTTACACTGATTACCTGTGTGATATCAGCTGGATTTGGCTGGTTTCCTGTTGTCTCAGCTGACATTGAGACGCTAAACCCTTGTTGTTGGTCAGCTGAAGTCTCTGATTCCACATGAGTATCTGGAACAGAGGAGGTGTCTTGGTTCACAGTCTTCTTTCCCTTGGCCTTAGCAACAGATTTGGTGTGGGAAGAAGATGGGTTTTTCTTCTTCTTAGTTTGTTGGCCAGATGAAGCCTTGGACGTCGTGGTGTGCTGCCCAGAGGTCAAAGACTTAGACTTGCCAGACACACCAGAGGTAATCACCTTCTCAGAAGAAGGGAGCAAGGACTTCTCAGCTGAGGGTAGCTTGTTAGCAACGTTCATCATGTGGGATGTGACAGGGACATCTTCAGCTCCAATTTCTTTGTAGATGGCACCTATGATGCGATAGGGTTTCAGAGAAGTGAGAGCAGAGTTATGATAGTTTTCTCCCAACAGGCTTTCAAAGATCAGCGATAGAAAGCGAGCGTAGCAAATGTTCTTTTCCCTGACTTGGTTCCTTCCTTTCAGCTGTTCAACTAGGTTGGAGAAGAGAATGCTTCCTACATCAACATTAGCTCCCCAGATCAGCCCATAAGCTATAGATTGGTGGTTGAAGGACATCTGATCTTGGGATCCCTGCATTCCTCCCAAAGATTTGACAATGTGGGTGAAGAGGACACGTCACATGGGTGTAAAGTACTTGATCTTCAGAGGAGACTTCGAGAGGACCTCAGCGGGTGTAAGAGCAGGGTTGACATCATGAAAGGGTTTAAGTGTGGCCAGGGCATCCTTAACAGCCTTTTTATCATCCATCTTTAGGCATTCATCACCATGTTTTAACCCAGCCACACTAGAGAAATCTTTAAGTAAGAAGGCAAATGGGTATTCGTTGCAAGAGAGGCTAAAGGTTATTATGTCATCAACTACTTCAGCAGAGTACCAGAATTCCCTAAGGTATTCTTGGTAGAAGGTGGTTGGGGATTTAGTGAATGCTTCACTTACATCACAGTTCTGCATGAAGTTAACCAGATCTGAGTAGGATTCATTTGGAGCCTTGATCCATCCAATGGAGTTGTTTGATGCAAGGATGCTTTCGTTGAGTTCAAAGTTAACGTTTGCTGCCTTGGGAACGGGAAAAGCCATGGATTCAAGGTCTAAGAAGAATGAAAATGGAGGATGGGTTTAGAGAGAGAAGATCTTATAGAGAGAAATAGATTTGTGAAATGAGAATAGTGGTAGGTGAGGAGAGACGAGAGACAATATATATATTCAAAAAAGAAAACAGTTATTCAACCGCATTTAATGCTAAGTGGGAAAATGACTGCTCATGTGTGTCCCTTGACCTTTCAAAACTTATTTGTCTCCTCATTATTCGAAAAATAAATGATTAAATATTGAGAATGTTTTTTGCATTTACTTGGAAAGTAACTACCTAGTTTCATGTGAAAAACATTTAATATAGAATCAGTCATTTAATGAACACATTTATTATCAAGCCACAGGCTTTGAGATATTGAGCATCCCTAGCTCAGCAACTAGCCTGTTGAACGAAGGTTCAGCCAAAGGCTTTATGAAAATATCAGCTAGTTGCAGCTCTGTGGGAACAAAGTGCAGCTCAATATCTCCCTTCATTATGTGATCCCTAATAAAATGATACCTGATATCAATGTGTTTGGTACGAGAGTGAAGAACAGGGTTGTTGGAGATGGCAATGGCGATGGTGTTGTCACAAAAGATTGGCACTTTGTCATATAAAATTTCATAGTCAGCCAATTAACTTTTCATCCAGAGCACCTGAGCACAACAGATGGCTGCAGCGACATATTCTGCTTCAGCTGAAGACATAGCCACAGAGTTTTGCTTCTTAGCACTCCATCCAACCAATTTTCCTCCTAGGATTTGACAGCTGCCTGAGGTGCTTTTCCTGTCAATACAGCATCCAGCATAGTCTGAATCTGAATAGGTCTTGAGATCAAAGCCTGATTCCTTGGGATACCATAGACCTAGGGATGGTGTTCCTTTGAGATACCTGAAAATTTTCTTAACAGCCACTAGATGGGATTCTTTTGGGTTAGCTTGGCACCTTGCACAGAGACATGTGATATCAGGACGACTAGCTGTCAGATACATGAGTGACCCAATCATGCCTCTATATAAAGTCTCATTAACAAAGACCCCTGACTCATCAGGACCCAAGTTGTTGGGTGGAAGCATGGGGCATTTCATTGATGCATAATCAGCTAAGTCATATTTTTTAAGTAAATCCTTAACATACTTTTCTTGACAAATTGAAATTCCCTTAGGACATTGTTTAATTTGAAAACCCAAAAAGTAAGTTAATTCACCCATCATACTCATCTCATATTTCTTGGTCATTAATTTAGAAAATCGTTTAATAAGATTAACATTTATTGACCCAAAGATGATATCATCCACATAAATCTGCATAATGATGAAATCACTCTTATCCTTAAAGGCAAAGAGTGTTTTATCAATAGAACCCCTGACAAATTTGTTTTCAGTTAAGAAACTAGAGAGAGTTTCATACCATGCTCTTGGAGCTTGTTTCAGCCCATACATGGCTTTGTGTAATCTGTACACATGATTTGGAAACTCGCTGTTCAAATCCTTCAGGTTGTTCAACATACACTTCCTCGGCCAAATCTCCATTGAGGAATGCACTCTTAACATCCATCTGATACACAGTGAAGTTCATATAAGCAGCATAAGCCAGAAAGATTATGATGGCTTCAAGTCTTGCAACAGGAGCAAATGTTTCATCATAGTCAATTCCTTCAGTCTGAGTATACCCCTGTGCCAACAGCCTGGCCTTGTTTCTGATGATGTTTCCAATTTCATCCATCTTATTTCTATAGATCCATCTAGCTCCTGTGATATTCTTTCCAGGTGGAGCTGGCACTAGTGTCCACACCTTGTTCCTCTTGAACTGATTGATTTCTTCCTGCATAGCAGCTACCCACCCATCTTCTACAAGAGCCTCAGCTACTCTTAGGTTCAATTTGAGAGAGAAATTTAGCAAAGAGACATTCATTGGCTGATGCAGATTCTGAGTTATGAATTCTCTGTCTAGTGGTAACCCCTGCATTAGGTTCCCCAATAATGTTGACAAGAAGAATATGTTGATCTCTTGACCACTTATTTTGAGGAGCTGGGGACTCAATGACAGGAACACTTGTGGGGACAGCTGGTACTATTTGAGTTTCATCCTGCTGACTAGGAGGGCTTTCTTCAAAGACTACTTTAGTGTCAGATTCTACTTCAGTCATATCAAGAGGTACAAGTTCATTATCAGCAGGAGATTCTTCAGGGATTTAAAGAATTGGTGAGTCATCAATAGCAGTAGAAGAAGAAGGACTACAAGAGGTCTGTGGTTCTTCTTCATCAAGCTCCTGAGAGGTAGGAACTTCTATGTTGTGAGTAGACAGAGGGTCAAAAGCAGGAACATAAGGAGTGAGAGTGTTGGAGTGATGATGGTGATGACTGGCAGGTCTAGGTTCGGAGAATTCATCACTTGGGAAAGACACATTTTCATTAAAATCAATTTCATCACCCTATGTTCCAGTTCTCTATATGACATCATCATCTTCATTGAATCTGACATGAAAGGTTTCTTCTACTTCTTGTCTTCTGATGTTGAAAACTCTGAAGGCTTTGGCTGTTGGAGAGTATCCCAAGAAGAAACCATCATCAGCTTTTTCATTAAATTTTCCAAGTTTATCCCTGTAGTTGTAAATGAACACAGGGCATCCAAAAACATGAAAGTAGCTAACATCAGGAGATCTGTTTCTGAAAACTTCATAGGAAGTTTTACCGTGTATTTTGACAATGATTGATCTGTTTTGTGTGTAGCAGGCAGTGTGAACAGCTTCTCCCCAAAATTACTTTGGTAATGCTGCACCATTCAACATGGTTCTGGCTGCTTCAATCAAAGTCATGTTTCTTCTTTCAGCCAGACCATTTTGTTCAGGGGTGCCAGCTGAAGAGAATTTTTGTGAAATACCTTTTTCATCACAAAAAGATTCAAGTTGATGATTCTTGAATTCAGTACCATTATCACTTCTTAGAGCTTTGACTCTAACATCATTCATATTTTCAACCTGTCTGATGAAGGACATGATGGTATCAGTTGCATCACTTTTCCTTCTGAGGAAGAACACCCATGTATATCTTGAAAACTCATCAACTATGACCAAGGTGTATTTGTTGTGATTAATGGTCTGAGGTTTGACAGGTCCAAACAAATCCATGTGAAGGAGATGTAAGCACTTGTCAATAGAGAATGATTGCCTAGTCTTGAATGAAGACCTGTGATGCTTTCCTTTGACACAGGCAGAACAAGTCTTGTCTTTAGAAAACATCAATGAAGGTAGACCAGCAACCAGGTTTTGTGTGGCTATCTTGTTGATGTTCTTGAAGTTGAGATGAGACAGTCTTTTGTGCCACAGCCAATTGACACTTTTAGAGGCTTTAGCAAGAAAACAATTTGAGTTGTCTTTAGAGCAAATAGCCATGTTGATGACATAAACATTTCTCCTTCTAGGTGCAATAAGCATAACATCATTGTTTTTGTTGAATATGGTTCCCTGAGTCTTATTAAACAAAACCTTGTAGTCAGCATCACACAATTGGCTGATGCTAATAAGATTGTGTTTAAGACCATTCACATATGCAACCCTGGTAAACGTTATCCCATTGCAGTTCACTGAGTCGTATCCCTATGTGTCACCTGAAGAATTATCTCCAAACACCACTTTAGGACCTGGCTCCCTTGAGTATATGTGCAGGTATTGTTGAATCCCTGTCATGTGTCTAGAACAGCCACTGTCTAGATACCATACTGATTCCTTGAGATGTTTCTGCACAGATACATAGAAACAGGTTAGTTCCTATGGTGAACCCACTTTCCAGTGGGTTCCCTGAATTGCTGATTAGCAATTCTTGTGTTCCTGTAGTACTTTTGGTGATGGGAGGGACAATTAGCTGTCTCATGGGTAAAACTTCCACAGATATCACAACCAGGGAAGTCACCACACTCGTCTGAGTGATGGTCTGTGAATCCACAGAATTTACAGGAAGGATAAGGTCTGTAGTTTCCCTGTTGTCTTTTTGAACCCCGTTGTCTATCCCTAGAGGGTGTCTGAGCTCTCTTAACTGCCATATGTCTATCATGATCTAAGGTCATGTGGTGAGAGTTCTTACATATATTGCAATAAGGTTTGACTAACCTTTCCCCTTTGGGTTCACCTTGGACAGACTTAGGTTCACGAGAAGTAGAGCATTCAGCGGAAGGCTTAATGTGTTGTTTTAAGAGTTCTACTTCTTTCATTAGAGACAACAGGCGTTCTTCAGTGGAAGGGTCAACCTTGTTCACAGCTTTAGTTGAGACAGGCTTAAAAGCAACGTGCTTACCATATTGTTTAACAGGTACATTAAATACTTTAGCTGGTGGTTTCTCAACATCTGTTCTAAGTTCACCCTTAGCAGATCGTGAGGAACTGCTAGGTTCAACTCCAGAGAGTTTGGGTAAAGGTGGTAATTCAGCCATATCTTCAAAGACAGGGTCATCAGTCAAAATGGGATCTGACATATGAATAGTCTCTATAGATTTGAAAACAATGTCTTTGGGTTTGGTGAGAATTCTCAGCTTATTTTTCTTAGCAAATATATCCCTTTTAATGTCAGCAGGCAGCTCATCATTAAGCAATTGATCTATAGTGAACCTACTACACAGCCATTTTTCAATAACCTTGTTTAATTCAGAAACTTGATCATTTAAGGCAATGTTTTTCAAGGTTAACCTAGTGACTTCATTTTGAAGGGATATTTTCTCTAAATTAACCCGTCTGAGAGTTTCACATTCAGATTTAGCATTTAGCATTTCAGTTTTAACATAGTGAAACTTATCAAGTAGGTTATTTCTTTGTTCTTCAACAAAGTGTAAATCAATAATGGTGTAGTCAAGGACATGTTTGTGTTCATCACTATCAGACATAGATAAAAGCCTGTGTACCTTTTTCATTGTGATGTCAACCCATTGTCCTGATCTTGCATCACCTTTTCCAACAGTTGGTTCATCCTCAGCTATAGCCATGAAAGCCCTGACTCTAGTAGTATCTTCCTTATCTGAAGTCAGTGGCTCATCATTCCAATCATAAGCTTCAGCTACCAACCATTTCTCTCTCTTTTTATCACATCCCTTCTTCTTAGACAGAGCTTCAAGCTTCAAATTCATCTGTTCTAACTCAGCTTTAAGTGCCTTGTACTTGTTTTTGTAATCCTTCTTCTCATTGTTTGATGAGTTGGATTGGTGAGATGAGTTATTGTGTTGTTGTTTGAACTTGTAAGGTTTGGTGGAAGATGATGGATAGGAAGGTGAGGATGTCTTGGTGGAAGGACAGTCTTTTTGGAAGTGTCCAAGCTTTCCACAGGCAAAGCAAGTTTCTTTTGATCTGTCAGTTTGTTTACTAGCTGATCCTATTCTCCCTGATCTTTTGAAGAATCTTCTTTGGTTGGCTAGCAAGGCTCTTTCATGAAACTCTGCATTAAGGTCTGTTAAGAACTCTTGGCTGCTGCGGGTGTCTTCTTCAACATCAGAGTCGATGTCATGAGGATGTGGTGCAGAGATCAAGGCTTTGGAAGATGCTCCTTGAACTACAAATATTTCAGTCTCTGACTTGTATATAGTATCAATCAGCCCTTCTTCATAATTATACTTTCCATAAAGCTGAGCTAAGGTGTCATTTTTTATTGAGTTATTTGCTCTCTGAGTCTGATTCATACTCAGCCACTTTCTTGGAAGGTTGTTGACAAATGTAGCATTAATCTCAGCTTGACCAATGGTGACATCATTCATAGCTAGGTCATTGAGAAGAATCTTCAGCCTTGTATAGGTTTGTTGAACCTTTTCACCTTGAAGTGACTTGAAAGCATTGAACTGAAGTCTGAGTGCCTGAATTTTTGTTTTTCTGGTTTCAGAGGGTCCTTCATGGCCAAGGATGAGGTATGTCCACATTTGCTTGGCTATGGGACACTGAATGACAAACTTCATGATGTGTTTGGGAATATGATGATGCTTTTGAGACGTTTATCTTGGTTTGCCAATTTTCTATCAGCTTGAGTCCATTGTTTTAGAGGTTTGGGAAGAGGGTTTTCTTTAGTGGATGTAAGCGCCATGGGAACATAAGGACCATTTTCTAAAATTTCTAGAAGAAATGGTTCAAGTCCATCGAGATACACAAGAAATTGACTCTTCAAACTAGCAAAATCTTCTTCATCAAAGACTGGTACACTTGTGACATGTGATCCACCTCTTGAGTCAAGAAGTTGGGGTAGATCATCGTCATTAGGAGGAGGGGTGAGTCTTGGTGAAGATGGTGTTGCATTGTTCTTGTTACCAGAAGGTGAATGTGGTGGGTTAGAAGTTTCTGGCATGGTGGATCTTGATTATAAAACTGAGAACGATGTTTCTTGAAGGTTTTAATATCAAACACCGCTCTGATACCAATTGAAAGTCCCTAATCAATGCTAGAAACACTAAACTTAACTAATCAACACAAGCTATTACTTTTCAAACGTAATCTTATTATTGTATAATAAAGAATTACAAGTGTTATGGATAACACCGTTTGATGACAATGTGTTGTGCACACTTTGAATAACTATAAACCTTAACTTATGAATACAGTCGCAGTTGTTTGATTCAATAAGTTCTAAGCATTAATGTTACGAATATTCTCAAAAGTGTTAAACATTAATGTTGGGATACACATCCTATTTATAGTGATACGAGGTTGACCTAAATAGTACTTGATGGTGACTACACAAGATATTCACTTTTCAGACATCAGTCACATGATACTCTTCTATTCTTGGTAGTCTGCCATTATGCTTTAAGGAAACAGATCTTGAAACATTTTCCTTTTTCTTCATTGTCTCGAACACACAAATGGCATGTCCAAAGTGTGCTGAGTGTTAACAGGGTATTGCCACCCCTATTAACCCTCAACCCCTTAGAGTCCCTGATACATCTTGGTTGTTATCCATCACAGCCAATGAGTATGTCTTCAAGTAATCTTTGACTTCCTTGACAATGTCTCTGACATGGACTCCTCTGAGGTTGCTCACAGAGACTTGGATCTCTGTGAGTCTTGCGATACTTGCCTACCTCCTAGGCACAGGCAAGTGACTATCTAACAGCTTACTTTGTGTTTAAATCTATGATCACGGAATCTAACAAACTTAGATTCCCAACATTATTTTAATATTTTAATAGTTTTTAATCATTTAAAAATAGTTTTCCTTAGTTTAAAAATTCATAAAAGTAATTTTTAGTCTTTTTAAGTCATTTTAGAGTTTTACAAGGTGAAAAATCTTTATTTGGACTTTTTAATAATTATTTGGATTTTGCGGGCTTTAATTAGCATTTAAAAATTAATATTTAATTAATTAAAAGGTTTGAAAAAGTTTTGATCATTTGTAAACTCTTAGTTTGTTTTATTGAATTTTGGTAACTTTTTGGGAATTTTTAGAATTACTTTTTATTTTATCACTTTTTACGGTTTTTAATTTAGTCGTCGTAATAATAATTTTCACTTATCCGTCATTCTATTTTCTCATCCGTTCTTTCTCTCAATATTAATGCAAAATCATTACATTTTAATCACACACATATACCTCCTTGGGAAACGAACTTTCACCTTTGGGTCATTAGTGTTTGATTTTCCTAAATCATCACTTAATACTTACCGCTCATATACGCTCTTTTGTTTTCCTAAACAAGAGACGTATTTTACCATAATCAGTTTCTAGGTATTTTGGTTAAACCTTTAGGTCATTTGGTGAAAGTATATAATATGTATAACATTATAATTATTATACTTGAGAAAATAATTAAATGTCAATGTGAGATAATAGACATCGTTTTATGGTGACATATGTTTGTTCATAGTATAAGGTATATGTAAATATATACATATAATAATAAATCCAGGTACTTAATAATTAAGTAAATAAAATTATAGTTTACCAAAATATGTACTGAGGTGATGAATCCTTGTTTTAAAAAAGTGGCCAGTCAATTTCCAGAGTAGTCAGAAAAGACTAAAGGTTCATATATATATTAAAAATAAATATGAAAATGATAGTATGACAATGAAGATGATACTTAATTAATCATATAAAAGTGGAATTATAGAGATTCCAAAAATAAAGAGTACAACAGTTGACAAAGTCAATAAGGTAAAATCAGAGGTTTTACAGATACTCGCGCCTAGATCGACCAAGGCGTGATATTCAACATTGTTGGCTAGAGTGCATGATATGAGAAAGCTTCCCGGATCTCCGAGCTTTGGTGGAAGTTTGCTTTACAAGGCTGCAGAACATTCTTCATTCAGAAACGCAACAGAGATTTGCTCCGTCTTACTATGGTTGCTCACAAGATCCTTGAGGAATTTCCCATAATTGGGCATGCCGGTTAAGATATCAACAAGGGGAACGTTGATCTTAACCTTTCTGATCATCTTAAGGAATTTGGCATTACGAGCCTCCATCTTTTCCTTTTGTAGGCGTTGAGGATATGGAATTTTGGGTGCATACGCCTTTGGTGTTAGTGTTGGAATGGGTGTGGTTTGTTTTGGTTTTGGTTTGGAAGGAGGAACGGTTTCTTCCTTCTCGGGCTCATCGGCTTCATCTTCACTTTCATCGGCGAAAGTGGGAGCATTGGTGTTTGGGTTTTGTGGTTGATCATAACTCAGCCCACTCCTTGTGAATACGACATTCACATGTTCATTACGGGAGGAGGGTGGGCGGTATGGTTTATCCATAGATGGTTTTGGGTTTGTTTGAGTGTTGCTTGGCAACAAACCACTTGGTCGATTGGCTAGTTGGTCGGTGATTCGACCGATCTTGGTTTCGAGATCACTGATAGTGGCGGTATGGTGTCTTTGTTCTCTTTCAACGTTGGATTTGAGATTGAAGAATTGGTTCTTAATGAACGTGTTTGTTGATTTTTGAGATTCTATGAAAGCTAACAACGGTTTTACCAAGTTCGATTCTTTGGGTTTCTTCTCATTTGATGGAACGGAATTATCGTTCTCACGAGGTTGTGAGTTACGATTTTCGTTTTTGGGGTACTCACGCCATGTGTCGGAGTTTCTACCGTAGTAGTTACCTCGATAACCACCTCCTCGGTACCCTTGGGCGTACTTTGATTCTTGTGGTGGTTCTCTTATTGGTGTGTCATCACACTCCGTAGATGGGTGTGGTCCTCCACAAAGAGTACATTCGCCTCGCCTCGCATCTCTTTCATTTCGTCTTTGATAGTTTTGAATTGCGAGTCAAATTTAGATGTGAGAGCGTCCATCTTTTCAATGAGTTTAGAATTTTCTCTACTTTCAACGAAAGCAACGGTTTTCTTGAAAGGCTTGGAACGGTTATCTTTGGACCAATCGAGTTTTAAGAGAACTCGGTCCTCGAGCAATTGATATGCTTCGTTGGGAGTCTTATAGAGAAAGAGTCCACCGGCGTCAAGGATTGCTTACGTCGGTTCATTAAGACCATGATAAAAGATTTGGATGATGGTTCCATTTAATAAACCATGTCCATGACAACTACGAAGTAGGTGTTTCATTCGGTTCCACGCATCAATCAGTGCTTCTTGTGGAAGTTGGGCGAAACCTCAGATTTCTCCCATGAGTCTTTCATACATGGCGGGTGGAAAGAAACGGCTAACAAAAGCGGTTCTCATTTGTTCCCATGTTTCAATGGTACCGGGCGTCAACTTATTATACCAAACTCTTGCATCTCCGGATAGAGATGATGGGAAGAGTTTGAGTTTTATAGCGTCTACATTGATGTCGGCTCCATATCAGAACATGCCACATATCTCTATGAATTCGGCTATGTGCTTATGCGGATCGGCCCGCGCACGGCCGTCAAATTGGCAGTCTTTGATCATTGAAAGGTGATAACCTTTCACCGTGAAGTTTTCTCCAAGCTCAACTTGAACAATAGCAGCCTCGGGGTTAGGTGCTACTACTCGGTTGGCTGCCCACATGGATTGATCGTCAGCCATTGGGAATGGTAGATCGTTGAATGGGTTATAGACGACAAATTCGTCTAAGAGATTATCAAATGGTGGGTTTTTGGTTTTTTACATTCGGTTTTCAAAAGAAACAAAGGGTTGCTTCTTGCGGTTTTTCTTTCTAGATTGATGAATATAACATTCGGGATCGGTGTATGGACTAAGTAATTCTTGACCGGAAGAACGTGTGTTCATTCAAGTCTTGAAGAACTTTTGAAAAAGACTACAAGTAACAAAAATAAAAAACAAAAGATTACTAATAGGAAAATAAGTAGATAAGAAATTAAATAAACAAAAAAAACATTTTTTTCTTTTATAAAATTAGGTTTTGCCGGCGGCAAAATGAGGGTGTCGGCCGGCAAAATACAATCTGTAAAAAAAATGGAAGAAGTTGTTGGCGACAAAATGGGAACTGTGGTGGTGTTGCCGGCGGCAGAAGGGTTTTGTCAGGCGACAAAATCGCTTCTGTGATGATGTTGCTGGTGGCAGATCGGTTTTGCCGGCGGTAAAATTGATGCTACTGCATAATTTTTTTTTTACTTTTTGATTTTTGGGCTTTTTGACAACAAGAACGCCACAATGAGTTTGATTATAGGATGATTTTGGAACTAAGAACATAATCAAATCCCTGGAAGCGGCGTCAAAAACTTGATGCGTCTCCGGTGTATTGGATTGGAAACAAGTTTTAAATTTATAAACACGAATTACTGGGTTGACTAAAAACACACGGGCAAGTATAACCCTTTCGTTTTTGTATAGCTTTTATGTGGTAATACAGAGATCGTTCACGGGGATTTAGAAAACCAATGATCATTCAAAAATTAAACTATAGTCGTGGATTGTAGCAATTCTAGACAATCAAATAACAAGTAAAATGATGAGATTAGTAATAAGATTAAAAGCAACACTTGGTAAAGACTAATTTAGGCATCCGTAGTGGTATGATTGTGATGACAAGTTTAACAAATATGATTATGATAATTAGATGGATAATCTAATCTATTGTTTTCAAAAGCTTCAATCTTCGTCAAGACTTTGGTTAAAGAAAACAAGCATTAGACTCAATCACTCAATTCAAGACTTAATCCAATTTCAACACATTCGATTCACGGTCGTTTCACGAATTTGCTAACACTTATAACTATGCTTCTTGATAATCAAAACTTCTTAAGAAATGATCAATACAAAAGATAGCCAATCATAGACAACCCGGCTATGACTTGTTGATAGAAAATAACCCTTTCGACCTATGAAATCCTTACCAACAAATTAAGTTTTGATAACAATTGTCACATGAAACATAAGTACTAATGGTTTAAAGGAAAGCTTGACATTAAAATAAACATAAATCACAATCACAACCACTACTTCATACCACAAACATCATCCTACCAAGTGTAGAATGAGATTTACCTACTCATAACAAACAATGAAATAAACTCTAAAATAATAGTCTTATAAGTCATAATCAAGAGTCTTACAAAGTGGAAATATGTTGCTAATGATTAGGGTAATGATCCCTAAGAGTTTCGTGATGTTAACTTTTCTTTTCGGACTACAAAAGTGACTTTTCTGGCACCACCTTGCTCAAATCCGGGAATGGAGGTTTGGACAAGGTTGAGAGAGTTATTTTGTGGTTATGAAAGAGTTATTGAAGAGCATATGAGTTGTTATCAAAAGGTATGTTGTTACAAGACCCTAAGGGTCTTATTTATAAGCAAAATTGAAGGCATGGAGTGAATGCATGGCTTGGAGCCAAAGACAAATGCTTGGAGCCAAAGGAAGTCTGGAACTTTCTTGTATGTTCTCCCTTGAGATTGCATGAATGTAGACACAAATTATGCCTACACAAATGTGGGTGGCAACTTGAATCCTGTTGGTGGCAAGTCGGGTGAGTTTTGCTAGTGGCGACTTTGATTCTACTGGTGGTAACTTTATGCTGAGTGACTTGTATGCTCCTTGGAAATACTTGTTCTTGCACCTGAAATTGATCTCTAAAGGCTTGTAACTTGTACACGGGTCTTGAACTTGACTAGGATTCTTCGTACTCGTACTAATCTCTATATCTGAGTTATTTTATACTCTATTCCTGCAATTGGCTACAAAAAGACTTACAAACACAACTGGGCACAAATATGCATAAAAGTATTATAGATATGACTAATATACATGTATAAAAGTACGAATAACGCTCCCAAAAAAATGTTAGATTTGGGTGTTATCAGGGATGGGGATGCAGCAATCATTCCCTGCAAACCCGGCCCCGTTGCCATCTCTAGTTGAATGTCTATTGATTTAATCTGTGAACATACTTGTGCACTTTTCTGCTAAAAAATTGGTCAAACACATCAGCTTTGAGTACTTGTTCAGATTTAGGTTTCAATATTTGAAATTTGGTAATTTGTTAGTTATTGAGTATGGTTAGGTATGATAATCACTTATTAGGTGTTTAAAAAGCTTTTCAAAAAGATACGCATGCTTAAAACTCACAAAATTGGTCAAGTGCATCAACAAAAATCTGCCTGCCTATTTTACACTAGCAGTGGTAATCCTTTTTTTTACCACTGTTAGCTTTCTGTTAGCCACTGATAGTTATAAGATCAGTTTTGTGCACATGCTATTTGCTTGATATTTCTATGGTATTTGCTTGAGATTTTTGTGTTGATTTGTACTTGTTGTGGTGTGATTTTGTTGCTCTTAACTGCTATAAAACTCAATAAGCTCCACTAAGCTTATTTGAATCATTTATCCAAACAAAAACAACACAAGGCCAACTAGTTTGCTTGTTCAGTAGCTTTTGACCTTAAAAGCCTTCAAACATTTGCTATAATACCATTTTTACAGCTTAACACCCACTTAAAACCCCAACCAATCACCATCTCCCCAGCCACCACGTCAGCTTTCCACCCAAGTTTACTAACTGAATACTTAATCAGTTATTAAACTTTCCCTCCCAAACAACATTTTAAACCTAATCCTTCCCCAAAACGAATTAAACCCACTACTAATCACCCATAAACCCTAAAATTATCCCAGGTCCAATCGAAGCAAAAACAAAGGGGTAATGGTTAATTGTTTCCAGATTGCTAATTGACCTTAGTCTAAACCCATCCCACCTCCCAAAACATCCGTCACTTTCACCAATAGACCATCCCACATGCACCCCTGCTTCATTTTAGCTTCCAAAGAAAACATTGACAATAAAATCCACGGTTGATCTCTATTTCGTGTTGGCAAAGTAATTTTGAACGAGTGTGATCATTCCAAGATAGTTGTATACGTCAACTTCATCACATGGATTCCTGACATTTCACATGGTCGAATATTGACAGATTTTTTAAAGAAGACTCCAAGGGCAAACTTGGAAGATCAGTAGATTAGGGTTTACTCTTTTTTTCAATTCTAGAATATTCTGTAGCTCATTATATAAGAGCATAGGGTTTCATTTTTAAGTTTTGTTCTAGTGTTTATTTTGTAAAATTTTAAAGTGAATTAATCAAAGAAGCTTTTCAATCTTGCAAATATATCTGAGTTCCTTACTGTTTTTTTTAGTTTAATAACTTTCATTTTATGCAAGTAGTGTAAGGTTTATAAAACGGGTTCATTGGTTCAAGCAATTTGGTGAAAATGTTTTCTTTCAGTTTTTTTAGAAATACAAATCTAAGCTAGCTAAGGAAGTGAAAGTGGAATCAATTATCTTGGTTTGTTGTTTAAGATTTGAAAAGGTTGGTTTAAAAAGGGTTATAAAAGGAAGTCAGTTTCATAGAAAGTTCATTGTTGGATTTTCTGTTTTATATAAGCCACAAGCATCAAGCTGGCTTAATCAATAAGTCATGCTTAGGATCTTGTATGTCTGTTATCAGTTCATGTTTTCTCTTGTTGCTCTATTTTCGGGGAAATATCTCCATATTGAAGACATATAGGGGTGTTTTGGACTGCAATAGTCCTCACCTAGCACATTCTCCACAAACATCTCATTCACATAAGCCATAAGCTCAGTTTTAAGCTGAAAGGAAGATGGCATCAGCCCATCCCTCTGATTTGGATGTAAATCAGAAAGGTAACATGGCTTGAACCCTTGTTTTTAAGCTTTAAAGTGTGATTTTTGTGGATATTAAGTGTTATATTGTTCATGTGCTATTATTTTCTTGCTTTGTTCTTATTTCAGCTTGGTATGCATGTTTAGATAGGTTTAGGTCAGTTTAGGTAAGAGTTTAATGCACTTGGTTTGATAAATCTCAATTTCAGAAAATATAAGGGTGTTTGGGATTAGGGTTTAAGCTTAAGGTCTGACAAGCTTTTGGTTTGAAACTGCTTAGACACACTTGTATTGGTAGTATTAGTTATTTGCAACTTTGGTTTTCAATATTGATAGGTTTTAAAGCATTTTGCATGTTCAACTAGCAATAAAATCAGTAATACCCTAACTGTCTTGTTTTAGTTAATTGTTGTTCCAAATCTTGTCATTTGTCAAGTAAACTGATAATATAGGATTGAGTTAAGTTATATTGTGATTTTGTGTTGGATTGAACAAGATTTGGTGAGCTAAAACTCACCAAATTGCCAAATATTTCAGCAAGTCCCACCAGACTTTACCATCTTCATCAGTAACTGTATTTGGGATTGTATGTGTGATTTTTGTTAGTGAGTTGTGTGTTTTATTTCTTAGACTGACTCCCCACACTTCCATGAGTGTGGGGGTGCCCCTTGTTCCAACAAAATCCAACTAACAAGCAAGATCCAAGCACAAACAGCACCAGATTCGTATTTTTGTTCAATCAGTGGGAACAAAGTTCCCACTGCTAGTGTTCTAGTTCCTACTGCTACACATACAGACAAAAAGAAACCAAGTGTCACTATCAGATTTTTATATTTTTGTCTTTTGTGAACTTTTTTAGGAGTTTTCCCTTGATTTTAATTTTGTTATTTTTCTTATTTTATTTTTGATTTTTCTAATTAGTTTAATTTTATTTTACTGTTTATTTTCTATTTTATAGAATTTATTGCATTTTTAATTAGTTTTTAATTACTGTTTTTTGTCTTTTAATGAAAAACTTTTACATTTTTCAGTTTTAAAATTTTTCTTATATTTAGAAATTAATTTAAGATTTTTAGTTTAAAAAGATTTTACTGTTCACCTTTTTAAGTAATTTTTAAAATTAATTTAAGTTTAATTAGCTTTAAATTATAATCTGTTTTGTCTTTTAGTGTAAAAAAGTTTTGTTTTCAACTTTTTTCAGTTTTCTAGTGTTTAGTAATATAATTTAGGATTTTTCAAAAAGTCAAATTAATTTTAGCATTATTTTAATATTTTTACTCATTATTTTAGTTTAAAAATAGTTTTTAGTGTTTTAAAAATAGAAAAATAGTCTTTAAAGTTTAGGAAAAATACTTTTTAGTCTTTAAATAATATAAGTGAGCTATTTGTTCACTAAAAATAATATTTTGGGCTTTTTCAATTATATTTAATTTTAGGGCTTTAATTAGCATTTAAAACTGAATATTTAATTAATAAAAGGTTTTAAAATTTATTTATTGGATTTTTATTCTTATTTATATTATTTTAGACTTAGTTTTAATTTTTAATTAATTTTTAGGTTTAATTTTTAATTTCGTCATGTTTTACGTGTTTACGTTCGCGTTTTACGTCAATTCGTCGTAGTGTAATCGTAACCGTAGCTCGTCTTTAATTTTTTTCTCTCAACCCAAAAACGTTACTAATCCAAACTTTGATTTTACATATTGGCACACTCATAATCACACACCTCCTTCGAGAACGAACCCGCATTTATTCGGTTTTACGTTTTTCCTAAAGCGTAAGGTTTAATACTTGCCGCTCATACGCGTTTTTCCTAAAACGTGTACGATTTGCCTACATCAATTTTTGGCGCCGCTGCCGGGGAGGTGTTTTTGAGTTGCCATTATTAGTATCGTGTTTGTGTGAGTAGTGCGTTTTTGCTTTTCAATTTTTGGAAAGCGTACATATCGCACATACTTATTTTTGTTATTTTTCTTTGTTATATTATAGTATCCAAATAAATCGTGTTTAATTTTCCTAAATTAAACACAAAACAATCATTTTACTATATTGTAGATATCCCATTATCGTTTTCGTTTTTCTTGTGAATGTATTGCTATATTGTACTTACGTAGAACAATAAATATACAAGTACTCCAAAAGCGTGAAAACGCAACCTTGATTCGGGATTTCATCACTCGATCATTGTATTCGAATCTAAAGCAAAAGTTTAAAGGCAAAATAGATAAATACTTTCGTGAGGCTTAATTTCAATTACCACAAACTATAAGGTGGGTATAAGGCGGTTGTATTTCACGACCTAAGGGAAAAAGGCTCTTAAGTGCTTAGTGCCGCCTCGTTTCCCCCGCTTGCTTGTGCGTGTTTTGAGAAAGAGGGCCAATCGAGGGTTTGTCGCCCAAGTATTATCTACGTATATTATATTTGCTTGTTTTCAAGATTAAACCCTCTTGAACGTTTTGGTGTTCCACCAACGTTCTAAAGTCATCGAAGGCGTTCACTCCACGTGATCGTTTTCATTCTTTGAGGCTCCTTTAATCGAGAAATCGATTCGAGGGAAGATTTGTTGATTTGAGTCTACGTAATACACCAAAATCCAAAAAAATTAAAAAAACAATCAAAAACCAAAAAAATTGAAAAAATCGAAAAACCCCAAAAAGAATCTTTTTTGCTACCTCCCATTCTACGCTTAGTGCATGCGCACTCGATCGAAGGATTATTCTAATTCTAGTGACGCTTCGAATCAACGCAATCGTAATCGAAGGAATCAAAGACGTAGACGAGATTTAGAAACCGACGTTCCTAATATCATTGTTGAAGAAACCTTAGACGAGATGGCCGACAATCGTTCGATGATGGAATTGCTCCAAGCACCCGCCGAGGGTTATGGAGACACGATCGTAATTCCCGCTATCGAAGCGTAGAATTTTGAGATTAAGAGCTGAATGCTTTCGTTGATTCAAGCTACGAAGTTTCGAGGTCGTGAAGCCGATAATCCTCACGACCACATACGGAATTTTGATCGTCTTTTAGCCACGAGCAAGTTTAAGAACGTCGACACCGATGTCGTCAAGCTTATGCTTTTTCCGTACTCGCTCGATGGTGCCGCCAAGGATTGGTACGAGAAAGAGCCACCTAATTCGATAACTACGTGGAAGGATCTCGTCTCCAAGTTCGTTAATTATTTTTTACCACCGTCTAAGACGGCGTTTTTCAAAAATGAAATTACGAAATTTGAGCAAAAACCGAATGAATCTTTTAGAGACGTGTGGGGTCGTTTTAAGGAATTGCTTAGGCAATGTCCTCACCATGGTTTTTCTGAGTTGCACCAAATCGATACGTTTTACAATGGTCTTAGTTTTCAAGAACAAGATTCGTTGAATTCCGCCGCCGGTGGCAACTTTTTGTGTAAAACTCCGAAAGATGCATTGATGATTATCGAAAATCGATCCAAGATTTACCAACTCCGCAACGCACCAAGTGTTGCCAATGTCGCCAATGTTA
Organism: Glebionis coronaria; assembly: GCA_025667525.1. Taxonomy (NCBI): domain Eukaryota; kingdom Viridiplantae; phylum Streptophyta; class Magnoliopsida; order Asterales; family Asteraceae; genus Glebionis; species Glebionis coronaria. The sequence goes on from CM046874.1 coordinate 182,201,719, forward strand.
GTAGTTCTAATCGCGACATTGAGAGAGTTGATGCGAAAGTCGATAAGTTGACGAATGTGTTTACGTCTTTTCTCATTGAGATGCGAAAGAAAGACGCTCCCGCTACGGTGAAAGCGTTTGAGACTTCGTGTACGTTTTGTGGTAAACCTCATAATTATTACGAGTGTGCGGCTACGGATGGCCAAACGTTGAATATGAGTGCGTTAAACAACAATTTTTCTAATCAATCAAAATAACGCCGGTCCATCACAACAAGGCAATTATAACCAAGGCTACAATTTTTCGAATCAAAATCGTAACAATTTTCAAGAAATAATCAACAAGGGAATTTTCAAAACCAAGGTTATAATCAAGGTCGTAATTTGAATTGACAAAATCGAGACAATAATCAAAACTCGAATTTTTCAAACAACAACAATCAAGGTAACAATTTTTTGAGTGGTAATCAAGGAAATTTTCAAAGAAGTAATCAAAACCAAGGGAACTTTAATTCAAATCAAAATAGTTCGTCAAACGATTTTCAAAATTACATGAAAACGAATGAGGCTAATATGAGACGATCAGAGGGAGAAATTGGTACTTTGAAAAACGACTTTACTAATACTTTGAAATTGCAAAACACGAAGATTGAGCATGGACAAATCGACATTAAAAAGATGTTTTCGGCTATTATGAACAAAGCCTCGGGTGCTTCATCGAGTTCGTTACCTAGTGACACCGTTGCAAATCCGAAGGAACAATGTAAAGCCGCCTCGTCTCGTGAGAAAGGTCGTGTGATTACCCCTTACCTTGATGGATTTCGAGTTTTTCCTTCTTCTCAACCCTCGACTTCTAAGACGTCTTATTGTTCTAAAGTCGATGGGGTGAACGTGGTGACCAAGGAAAAGAGTGCACACCCTCGTGTACCTCAAATTCCATCCATGGTTCAAAAAGAGAGCTTTACCGACCTAACCAAAGTAACCCTTGAAGAAACTTGTGCATCGATCCTTCTTAAAAACCCAAAAGGCATATGCCGAGAAAGGAAGAGGATCCGGGCCAATTTCTAGTACCTTGTGATTTTTCCGTGATTGAGGGATGTTTAGCCCTTGCCGATTTAGGTCTAGCATCAATCTCATGCCTCATTCTCTTTGGAAATTGATGAGATTGCCTAGACTTACCCCCACGAACATGACAATCGAGCTTACAAATTGTACTCCACTTATACCAGTTGGAATAGCCGAGGATGTCTATGTAAGAGTTGGAAAGTTATTTTTTCCCGCGGATTTCGTTATATCCGATTACGAGTGTGACCCTAAATGTCCCATTATTTTAGGCCGACCATTTTTATCAACGGCTCGAACCGTAATCGACGTTTACGAGGGAGACTTACTATGAGATATGGGGAGGATAAAATGGACATTTTCACGAGTAAATCCCAAGTGTCTTGTGATAATTAAAAAACCAAGGTTTCAAAACCTAATGTTTCTAAACCTAATGATTTCAAAATGTTCACTTTAGCGGAAAGAATGAGGCTTAATGCATGTTTTGAAAAAATTAAGAAGAACGGTTTTTAAGATGATGATTTTAATGATAAAGAATACGTGTACCTAATTCAAAAGGGTATGTGTAAATTTATGAATGAAAAATCACTTTGGGATATATTCGATGAAACAAGTGAAATACCAATTCTGAAGGGCGACGTTAGTGCCATCACGACAATGACCAAAATGGACTCGTCTTCACCACCTTCGAAGGACCACGTCTTTGAGGCTTAAACTTCTAAATCCATCGAAGTGCCTTCTTTTCCTAGCCCAACACCCGTTGAGGCGAAAGGTTTTATCGACATCGATCCTCTCCTCTTAGAAAAGTCACCTAAGCATAGTCATTCGACTTGTAAGACCATGGTTGTGAGTGCTCACATCGACTCTTTCTTTGACGACGATGATGGCGATTTTGCCAAGATTGATCACGTACTTCGAAATCCACATGCCATTTTTGAGGATTCTCCTAAAAAGACCTCTTCACATGTGAAGTACGATGACTACGAGTTTGATCCCGAGATTGAGGAAATCATTGAACGAGAGCTAGCTCTTATGCCTCCACTCCCACTTACGAGTGAGGTCGATCTTTCCAAAATCGAGGATGAACTAAATGAGTTGGAACGTCTTATTTTCAATGACGAACCAACTCATGTGACCAACGAAAATCCAACTCTCGAGGAGTTACCTAATCAACACTCCTCAAATGAGAATTACGTTTACCACATTCGTGAGGATTTAACTTATCAACAATCCCCACAAATAGACGATGGTTTCGTGCTTGATCGTGATCTTTTCGAGAGCGTTTCTAAAATACTCAAGGAGGGGAATGACAAAGCTTGGTTTGACAAGCCTATATTTGATGAAGAAATCGATGAGATCGACGTTCATGAGGATGACGAGTATGTAGACCCCGAGGGGGCGGTGTTCTTTGTTGATCGACGTTTTGAGAACTTATATAATCCGCCACCCCCTCCCACCAAAGACTTAAATGTGAGGATTTTTAGCGCGACTAATTTTGAATTTGACACGCCAAATATTTTCGACATTATAAAATCGGGTTTTCATAAAGAGTTTTTAAACGATGAAAAAGGAAAAGATTTTAAAAATGTTTTAAAAGATTTTTCTGCAAGTTTAACTCCGTCATCACCGCGTTTTATAAGTGCTACCACCTCGTCTACTCCTTTTGACGACGGTTGGTGTGGATCTAGTGTGGGGGAAGCCCCTTATGTTCCCTCACATTTCTCCACCGAGGACGAGATTTACGATCTCGGAATTGCTTGTAAAGGGAAATCTCGGTCTTCCACCGATGCAATAAATGGAAAATATTTTCGTTTGCTTGGTGTGAGTCTACCTCGAGTAGCTCATAAGATTGACTTACCCATTTCCCACCCTTTCTACTTCTCATCTCTTTTCTTCTACCCCTTTAGGGTTCTAGCACATGTTAAAGTGGCGTTGTTTCGTCTTTCATCCGAAAACGAAGACGCTATCTTTGACCCCGGCATACGTATATTGGGTTTTTAAAGTACTCCATGTACTTTTGGGCATTGTTTATCATGTAAGCCCCACCAAAAATGACCAAACCATGATTATCCCTAAATGATCACATTTGTGGGGATTCGAGTCGAGCTTTTGACTCGGTTATCAAAAAACAAGGTGCCTCGTGGGAGATTCTCATGCTTATCCTTGTAAATATTATTGCTTTCTAATAGTGTAACCAGGGTACTTGTGCTCTTCCAACCTTTGTTCCGTGGTTGTTTGTGATTGTGATTCATTAGGTTCATCGTCATCATTGAAGCCTCTCGTGTTCGTTTTACGGATCACTCGAGCTTCGATCGTTGCCTTTGGAGATTCCGATATCCGACGATATCCTTTTATGTTCTAACGTTTATATTATTAGCATAATTCATAAACGGCTTTTAGGTTATTCGTTTTACCCTTTCCATGCTCGAGATTAAGCATTCGACTTCGTCTCTAGTATGGGGGTGTTTTCACCTTTAGACTCGAAACATTGAGGACAATGTTTAGTTTTGTAGAAAAGCTAAAATGGATCCGGTGGTCTAATGTGGTGGTAAATGGTGGTGGAAGCCATTGATGGCTTAGAGAGAGAGAAAGAGAGGTTGAGAGTAAAAGTGTGTGTATTCCCAAATGAACAAAATACAATCAACACCCCTCCTTGGAAGCAAAGGAGGGGTATATATAGTCACGCACTTTACAACGAGCCTAGTCTAGTCTAAATGTGCGTGACTATGATAACTAACGGGAATTCTTAAATGTCGTCACATAAAGTGAGTTTCCAACAATCTTCCCCCATGGGACGACGTGTAGAATTCCTTACAATATTCTACCTATCAAGTACAAAATAATTAAGAACAAGAGCTTCCATGAAGCATCCAATGCTGATGATGTCTTCTGAGGCCTTTGACTTCAAAACGACTCATCTTTAACTTGTAGTAGAAATACTGTAACGGCACGAGCTAAGTAACCCATACACTTCTGGTTAAGGAGAAGCTTCTGAATTAGCTTCCCCCTAATTCATGCCACGTAAACTTGATGTAGAAGCATTTTAAATAGCTTCCCCCTAAACCAACAATCCTCGTAAGCAACTTCAAAGCTTTCAGTAAAGCTTAGAATGATTAAGCGCACAGCAGAATCTAACAAGCAAATCCCATCATATAACATGATAATGTTGCTAAGAGGGATTGAAGTTTGGGGCACACCAAGTAGATCAACAACTTTTCTTCTCACGCTTGAATAATTCTTCTGAATTTTTCTTCCCCCTGAGAATTCAAGTTATGCATACCAGAAAGAATCAAGACACTTCTTCCCCCACATAGTTGAAGAAGGTAAATCAATCCCAATTATGAAGCTCAAATACTGAAGTGGACACTTTATCCCATTCATGAAGTTGACATCGTAACACCAGAGTCAATTAAGTCCCGGAAATGCACACGTCTTCTTCCGGAGATGCACCAGAGTCAATTAAGTCCCGGGAATGCATATAGGATAATGATGATGTTTAATTGCAACAATCAAACAATTAAACCTCGAATCAGTAGTGTACCGTTTGGAGATTGATAACGACACGAGTTAAAGCACTGATTTTCTCTGCGGCTATGACAAATGTCATCCCGGAATATCTTCAAATCAAAAGAAGGTATGAAGTTCATCACGTGTACTCGTTGTGCGTTCAATGTGTCTGCTTCTTCCCCCTTGATGGTTTCGAAACTCGGAACCATCAATAAATTGTACGCACATGAACCTGAAATCTCGTGAGAATAATAAATAAGCTGAATTATATATTTTGTGAGAATCAGCTGTTGATCGAAAATCTCTTCTCATAAACTCTCCATGGCCACCTTTACCATTCCACGTGAAAGCAATTTGAAGTGACCACTGAAAGAATGAACCGGATACATCAAACGTGAAGCTGAATAAAAATCCTTCGATCTTGAGATTTAAGCTTGCACTATTGTTGAATGAAGAACGGTGGAGAAATCTCTAAGTACTCAATGCATCACTGAAGAAGTCTATAAGCACAACACCTCTTGAAATTATCCACGTCGACTAAGCGCGTGACACTGAGTACAACAATGTAACCCCTTTAAGTGATAGTTATCCGAGTCATCAACCAGCCACCCCGAACCCGGAAACCAGATAACCAAGTCTTCATTCTAGGATTAAGCACGAGCAAGTTATCTAATAAAAGATAAAATAAATACACGCCTTCGAAAAATCCGTCTTCAACGTCACGTAATTAATACCCGGTCAAACAAAATCTGTAGCCACTAAAAAATCGCCCAATTTTTTCTTGGTCTCGTCTCAAATAAATTCTCGTCACATTTGTCTCGTCACTTTGTCCATATGAATCACATTTCATAAATCATCACATGTGGCCCCATAGAAATGTAACAAATTCATCACACGTGGCCCCAATTGACAAGTCGTGTAACATAATAATACCCACGTGAAGTCCACTCCGCCCCTAGAAAGTCTCACTTAATCACAGTTACCAAAACAGACCAAAGTCTGATATAGGAACTTTGTAATATTCGCCACTTAAAAAGGATAGCCACGTAGAACTAATAATAACCACAAAGCAAATTGGTCCAATAGGGGCAAGGTATGGGAAATATAAAAACCCCTTAATTATTTCATAGTAAGCAAATCTCATTCCAACAATTACTCCCATCTTTCACTCCGCCTCCTTCTCTATCTGTATAGCAAAACACAGATAAAAAAAAGTAAAACTATCTCAATCTCATCATCTCCTCTAATATTAATCCATTGCCTCCATGACTCCATCTACCATCTCTGATCTCAATTTTATCACAGCCTAAAAACACTCCAACTATCAACTTTGAGCTCGACTCATCTCAAAACTAATCCATCTCACTACACCACGGCAGATAAAATCAAACGGATCTCTCATCCAAGCTATTTCAATAGCTTCTAACCACGACGAACATGACTTGATTAGCTTTGAAAACCCTTCTATACGAGACCTAAAAGGCCAAAAAAAAGGAGATCACGGCTTCAAGAACAAATGTTCTCGGGTAGGGTTATATTCGATGATTGCATGTTGGTTTTTCTTTAGAGAATCGAAACAAAATAATGATTATAACAATTTTGTTATTAATCTTATTTTAATTTCGTATAATAAAACTTGGTCAAAAAACCAAACACGGATCTATGATGATTTATATGTCGTGTGAAGATCTAAAAGATCTCGACATGCATGTTGTTACACGATATGAAACTGAGATTGTTTTTATGTTAAAATTAATTTTTGATGTTCGACTCTAAATGGGATTAGGAGACGAAGGGAATTAGGATTAGATTGAAGGTGTTGTGGAGTTATAAGAGTGGTGATTTGGTATTGGTTCTGTCAAATTATTGTTATAGATTTGGTCTCGGGCAAATGTTTAAACTGGTCAAGTCTTGTCCATCTCAATATTTTCTCTTTAAGAAAAAAAAAATCATCGCAATAAAAAATTCATCGCAATGTTTTCTTTAAAACCCATCGCAATAAAAAAATCCATCGCAATGTGAGAGAAAAAAATTAGCAGCATGACGACGTATCTATGCCATTACGACAGATCCGACCACCCATCGCAATGTGACTCATCGGAATGAGTCCCATCGCAATGGGTAAGTCAAACCCATCGGAATGTGACAAAAACACTCCATCGCAATCCATGCGATCGTACCAAGAAGCAGAAATCTTATCCAAAATCTGTACTTGTTCCTGAAAATCTGGGAAAATGAATCTGACCATGTTTCTGGGTAACTTCATCATCCTAAATAGCAATAAAGGCCCAGAATAAAAAAGAAACTTCATCAAAACCCAGTCACCAACAATACCAGATTTAATTAAATATGCAGTTTTGACTTCTTGTAACCAGCAATTTGACCAAGGATGTGTCTGAAAATATGATGTGGAGTAAAAGACAACAATGATATTATGATGAAACGAGAAAGAATTGGACAGTTTGGACAAAACAATAAGCGTGACTGTGACAAAAATTTTTTGACAAATCAGACAAAAATGAATGTAGCGAGACACAAAAAATAAATTAGACCACCAAATCGAGTATATAAACACGATCCAAGGATGGAACCGTGGCTCTGATGCCAAATGTAGAAAAGCTAAAATGGATCCGGTGGTCTAATGTGGTGGTAAATGGTGGTGGAAGCCATTGATGGCTTAGAGAGAGAGAAAGAGAGGTTGAGAGTAAAAGTGTGTGTGTTCCCAAATGAACAAAATACAATCAACACCCCTCCTTGGAAGCTAAGGAGGGGTATATATAGTCACGCACTTTACAACGAGCCTAGTCTAGTCTAAATGTGCGTGACTATGATAACTAACGGGAATTCTTAAATGTCGTCACATAAAGTGAGTTTCCAACAAGTTTTAGTATGGGGGGGTGAGTAGATACTTCACCTTGCTTACGTCATCACGCAATCCAATATTCATCTTTTTGTTATCGTTTTGTTGCAAAATAAGGCTAAAAATGGCCAAATTTTAAAAATCTTCGTATTTTTCATAAGTGTTTAAGACACGAATGTAGGTTTTCTGATGGTGAGAATAAGAGTAATTTTTGACTCGACCGTGCGTGTTGAGCATTTAGCTTTGATTCCTTAACTTTTTAGGCTAAGTCTCTTAAATGAGGATGAGAAATGATAGAGTTATTTATAAGTCTCGTAATCTTTCACGATCTCATGTGTAGTAATTATTAGCTTATTCTCCCCACACTTTTGTATAATAAATTGTTAATAAATATTGATTTAGCGGTTTAGTCACTATTGTTGGTTTCTAATTTGTTTTGTAGCTTCCATGTAATTAAATTGGGAAAACATTAAGGTATCGCCAGCGTCACGGTTTTGAAGTATTGGCACCCGAATAATCGAAAGCTTCACCTAATAATAAGATTTCAAGTGCTCACCTAAATTAATCAAAAATCTGAAGCTCACAAGGCCGAAAAATCTATGCCTAAATTGAAAGTGAATCAAGCCTTAATCTTTGAAGCTTTAAAGATCCAAAATTCGCTTTAGCGTGAGGATATACGTATTTGGCCATAATAAAACCACCGATGATGGCGGATAATAAAAGGCAAGGCAAGACCGAAGTCATAATAAAAGCTCCATGGCGGAGTTGAATAAAAGATGGAGGTAAACCTATGATAATAAGGCCCTTCCGTTAGGGGGCGTATAAAATTCTTGGTAAGAAGTCTCATGTTCAAAAACCGTTATAAAACCGTGTTTATCGATCCTTCTTGTTGACTTAATTTTTTGACATCGTTGTCTATTAGGGTGAATTATTAATTTAATGATTTTGGTTACACCGTTAAGACTCTATTTTTAGACTTAATCTCTATTCACGCATAAGTTAATGATGTATCCTCGTGATCATTAATACAAAATAAAATATAAGAGATACCAAGTAGGAATAAGGGAGTTTAGGTTCATAATTAACACTCATGAGATATGATTGTGTTGCTAACTTATAATAACAATGATCTCGTTACACGCTTAGCATGGAATTGGGTGAAAATTGAGGACGACGAAATTATTTCTAACGAAGCATTCACGTGTTCTTGTTCTATGATCCCAAAAGTCACTTTATTATGATGAAAACAATACATTATGTCTAAAACGCGTGTAGTAGTTTATTTAAATTTGTATCTTCAATAAATGTCACATAAAAATGAATTTTGGAAGTGTTATGATACTTAATTATAGCATTGCGTGGGGACACGGCAATGGTTTAGTATGGGGGAGTGATGAGACTCAATTATACATAGTCTCATCGTCCAAATCGGGCTTTAAACGCTTAAAATATCATCAAAATACCCAAATATATGCTTGTGTTTGTTCATTGTGTATTTTAGGTATGGATATCGTGAATTCACCAAAGATTACAAGAATCAAGCAAAAACAAACACGGGAAACGAAGCCGCACAAAGAACCGGACCCGAATCATGAATTTCCATTCAAGTCCTTGAAGTTTTGAAGATTGGCAAGATTGGTCCCTCAACTTTTGAAGACTTGTCAATTTATACCCCTGTAAATCCTCAAAATTACTTGTGGGTCCCAAAAATATCAAGTATGTACATGTTTAGCCCTTGAAGAATGGAGAAAATATACAACAAGCCCTTGGAACAAGTTTCATAAACTTTTTGTGGTCAAAATGCAAGTTTATAAACTTGCTTAACAAAGGACGTTGGGTTTTTGGACTGTTAAAGTTTATTTGACAAGATGAAGTGACTCCAGGGGTGAAAATGACCAGACAACAAAACTTCCCTCACCCAAAACCACCACGCCACGTCACCCCACTTAAAAACCCAACCAATCACCATCTCCCCAGCCACCACGTCAGCTTTCCACCCAAGTTTATTAACTGAATACTTAATCAGTTATTAAACTTTCCCTCCCTAACAACATTTGAAACCTAATCCTTCCCCAAAACGAATTAAACCCACTACTAATCACCCATAAACCCTAAAATTATCCCAGGTCCAATCGAAGCAAAAACAAAGGGGTAAGGGTTAATTGTTTCCAGATTGCTAATTCACCTTAGTCTAAACCCATCCCACCTCCCAAAACATCCGTCACTTTCACCAATAGACCATCCCACATGCACCCCTGCTTCATTTTAGCTTCCAAACAAAACATTGACAGTAAAATCCACGGTTGATCTCTATTTCGTGTTGGCAAAGTAATTTTGAACGTGTGTGATCATTCCAAGATAGCTGTATACGTCAACTTCATCACATGGATTCCTGACATTTCACATGGTCGAATATTGACTGATTTTTCACAGAAGACTCCAAGGGCAAACTTGGAAGATCAGTAGATTAGGGTTTACTCCTTTTTTCAATTCTAGAATATTTTGTAGCTCATTATATAAGAGCATAGGGTTTCATTTTTAAGTTTTGTTCCAGAGCTCATTATATAAGAGCATAGGGTTTCATTTTTAAGTTTTGTTCCAGATTTTATTTTGTAAAATTTTTAAAGTGAATTAATCAAAGAAGCTTTTCAATCTTGCAAATATATCTGAGTTCCTTACTGTTTTTTTAGTTTAATAACTTTCATTTTATGCAAGTAGTGTAAGGTTTATAAAACGGGTTCATTGGTTCAAGTAATTTGGTGAAAATGTTTTCTTTCAGTTTTTTTTTAGAAATACAAATCTAAGCTAACTGAGGAAGTGAAAGTGGAATCAGTTAGCTTGGTTTGTTGTTTAAGATTTGAAAAGGTTGGTTTAAAAAGGGTTGTAAAAGGAAATCAGTTTCATAGAAAGTTCATTGTTGGATTTTCTGTTTTATATAAGCCACAAGCATCAAGTTAGCTTAATCAATAAGTCATGCTTAGGATCTTGTAGGTTTGTTATCAGTTCATGTTTTCTCTTGTTGCTCTATTTTCAGGGAAATATCTCCATATTGAAAACATATAGGGGTGTTTTGGACTGCAGTAGTCCTCACCTAGCACATTCTCCACAAACAGCTCACTCACATAAGCCATAAGCTCAGTTTTAAGCTGAAAGGAAGATGGCATCAGCCCATCCCTCTGATTTGGATGTAAATCAGAAAGGTAACATGGCTTGAACCCTTGTTTTTAAGCTTTAAAGTGTGATTTTTGTGGATATTGAGTGTTATACTGTTCATGTGCTATTATTTGCTTGTTTTGTTCTTATTTCAGCTTGGTATGCATGTTTAGATAGGTTTAGGTCAGTTTAGGTAAGAGTTTAATGCACTTGGTTTGATAAATCTCAATTTCTGAAAATATAGGGGTGTCACACCCCACCATGGCGGAATATGGGGCGCGACGTAATGGATATCATCACAACAATAGCGTGTCTATAGAGATAACTAAATGATATAAGAAATGTCATAAAATGGTGACACAAATGTCATGAAAATATCTCAACAATGCAGGAGTCTAGGTAAGTAGGTAACAGTCCTACCTCTTACCCAAGACAAACAATACATAAACAAAGCAAACATATAGGTGCCAACAATATCACTTATTAAACATACAAAAGAAACTAAGAAGGAACGGGGATCTCCTTCTAAATGCATTCCTACGCAACTCCAAATCCTAGCCACTTCTATTCTCAAGCTTAACCATAGTATCACCTGAAAGAGACACTAAAACACGTCAACATAAAGTTGGTGAGAGTCATAGGTTTAGACTCCAACGCCAAATTAGTTATAAGCTGTGAATAACAACCATCAACACAATAACATATGGACAATGTGTTACAAGTATGCATTAACAACTAACATTCAAGATCAATCATACCAAACCAAATCCAAATCCAAGGCCCCCAGCCTTACCAAACACCATGGTACCATATATGATCACACTATGTACCTATCCCAAGGCCCCGCCTTGTCATTATCCATTGCGCCCATAGATGACCACACTATGTACCTCTCTAAACCAAATCATACACAATCAAGAATCACATAGCAGTTAATCACATAATGTACACACAAGTCCATCACAAACCTTAAAAACATTCACAGCATCAATTTATAAATAACTCAACCCAGTGTCTTTTCCATCCCATCTGGAAGTCAAAATCAATAGTAAACATGGGACTATGAAACTCACGTGATTGAGCTTCCCCAAACATCCGCGCACTAGCAAAAAGTTAACAACCAAAAAAACACATAATCAAAACATTGAACCAAACACTAAAATGGCTCATCAACCTATGATGGAATCTAACCTCCTCCTATATAAATACCTCATTTATATGCTCTAATCATCTCATTACACCCTTCTATAAAGCCCTTAACTCATTATACTTCATAACCCGTCCCGTTAACATTTTACCCAAAACAGTCCAAGTTTTAGGTCTCCAAACTATAAGCCAAACGCCCACTTAAACACACCCATGATCTCTGTAAAGGGAATATTTATGCCCTTACATATGTTAACTAACACCTCCCACTTGATCCAACCTTAAAGCTACTGTTACGATTAGGGGGTCTTACCAGATTTACTGATTTTAAACATACAAAAAGTTTGTTAGGATTAGGGGGTCTTACCGTAAACCACAACCTTAGCCCAAGTTCAGATACTTACTAAAATATATAAACCATCTCTAATGTTCGTTAGAAGATCCAAATGCAACCCTAAGTACCCCAAACAACCCAAAACTTAAAAAGAAAACAGGTTGAATTCAAAACTGTTTTGACCTCTGACTGTTGTAACCTGTTTTTGGCCCACTTCCCTACCTCCAATTTATTTCTCGTTTCTTGAATTGGAAAGACACTTCAATTACCTTTTCAGGGATACTTGGATCGTAAAATAAGAGTTTGTAAAACTCCCAATATGATCAAAACAATTGACTCAAAATTCTGCCCAGTTTTTAAAAACGGGTTTAACTAAATTAACCCCATTAATTAACCATAATCCCACTAATTGCAAGCCCTAATTTATGTAATCATTATGAACTCATTATTATAACATTAATTTACTGTTTTAAATTAAACCTTAACCTAAATCCATCATAAGATGATGTACACATGATTAAAAACAAATTAAATGAAAAGGGATTAAAGGTTTTTACCTTAAAATTAATGAAAGATGAAATTTTTTAAGAAACCCTAAATCCTCCATTGATGAACTCACGTGTGTTTTTTTTTCTAGGGATTATGAAGTGTTTTGATGGTAAAAATCCTTATATGTTTATTTGTTACCCAATCCTAGCCCAACCCAAACACTTTCCCCTATTTTCCTTTTTCCCCCTTCTTCTTTGGTGCGTCTAAACCGACCCAAACACCTCCCTAATTCATTTTTTTCTTTTTTATTATTAATATATGTATTAATAATATTAACTTAATTTGTCTTAATTTATTTCAGCTCCTAAAGCTTCCAAAACCTCAAAACCGTAAAACTAGGCAAATTTACGCGTTTTACCGTAAAAGACGTAAAATATACACTTCTATAAAAAATCTCAAATTTTGAAATAAACTTTATAACTAAGTCCTAAATGACTTAAAACCATCCCGAAAAATATCCATATGATTAATTACCTCATCCGAGACCTCTAAATGCTAAACCGTAAATCGTAAAAATACGATTTTCTATAATACATATACGTATACGTAAAACCACCCAAATAACACCATCTCACTTCATAGTCACTACCATGTGAACTCATGAACATGAAATCATCACACATCGTTTCACTCACAAGGTACCCCGTACCGGAAACGATATCCAAACCACAATCTATACACACCAATAAGCACATAAACACGTAAAGACACGTAACTAGCACAAAATAAAACTAAGTGACGAACCTCAAAACCAGGGTTGTCACATCACTCCCTCCTAATAGAAATCTCGTCCCGAGATTTACTCCTTAGGATCAAACACACAAACAACAAATCACATGAGGATACTTGTTCTAAACGAACTCCCCTCATTTCCACGTGAACTTTAGTTCAAGTTTCAAAATACCACATATACAAACCAAAAATAATTAAACTCATTGCCAAACTCTTGACTTCACAGTCAATAAATCTCACAGATGACTCTTTGATAAAACAAAGAATCCTATTAACACAAGTCCCGAATAACCGTACATGCAAAATTCATTCTCAAACAACCTTTACAAATCTCAATACATGAAATGTATCATGTATACAACTCATTTTCCCCAGGTAATTCTATGCTCATAAGCTAATGGTCCGATCTTTCCAAAGATCATAAATGGACCTACAAAACTCTACATCAACTCTTCCATTTTACCAAAACATACCACCCGTTACTATGTGTGAAACTTCCTACATAACTTTGTCACTAAACACTAGTGGTTTCCTCCTTTTCAACATAGCATCCCTTGTTGCTCTCATTCTTTCCACAACATTATTACCACATTAGTTGCCTCTCTTACCAATTCTAGTCCACAATAGGGACAACTCACCCTATCCTTTCATATAGTGCCTCAAATGGCATTTATCGACTTCTAGTATGATAACTATCATTATATGAAAACTCGGCCATCGCTAATGAGTTTCCTAACTCCCTCTAATCAATCACTCATGCCCTCAGTGTAACTCCTAAGGTTGTATAAATATCTCACTTGCCTATCCTTTTCCCATTTAGCTGGATATACTCATATCCAATCACGTTCATCAACTTCCTTCAGTCCGTTCCCCAAACTACTTAAAAATTCCAATTTCCTTACAAGGTGACCTACGACGGTCTTTCACATACCCATTAGTTCTTCCAATCCAAATCAACTTATGATCTATACACATCATCAAAAGGACGGTTAACTCAGTTAGACCAAGCCCTTCGTCCCTATGGCACATCACACCTATAACCCTCATCCATTCGATTATCGATACTAAGCCTCCCAAACAATCAGTATAGGTTAGTGTCATTTCCCTTTCCACACTACGACAGTATTAGCCTGCTTTGTGCTTTATTCTACTCATTAGGCTAACTTTTACGCCAAAACCCTCTATTCCATCACATTCGTACGCAATCCTTCCAACTTCTCAACTACGTGACTTCTCATTCCTCTTGAAATATGAGATGAGTTAGTCAGTCTATCGACTATCACCCAACTATCGTCACTTTCACCAATTTCGTCCTTACATTTCCCTTTCTAAGCTACTCCTATCTATGTAGGAAGTATAGTCTACGTCCCATTTCTCCATATGATTGTCCAAGCCACGCAACATACATGTTGACGCGTTCTCTGCTTTAGACAACTCAACTCGTGCAACCTACATCCTTCATCCAAACCACCCTAATACGTCATTCATATAGTTCAAGTTCGTCTCAGCTTCACTTCATTCTTCTTATTCCATGTCTCATCAACTATGCTTGCCTTTCCCAGATGGTACTTGGCCTTGAAATTTTCTTTCATCAATTAACTCCACCCATCACCTTTGCCAAATGTTCAATCAAGATGATTGAATATGTGTTGGAGACATTCATGATCCGTATAGATCATTCTCTACGTCTCGTACACCAAATGCCTCTAGCATTCTAGGCAGATATAACAATCCAGCTCCACTAACTAGGTCTATCCAGTTCTTCCAAATCTTCAGTTCCTGCAACGTATAAGCAATCCCCTTTCTTGTCATTCTCGTACACATCCAAATCCTTGCTCCACGTATCGTCATGCTTCGCGAATTCATCCAGTCCTTCCGATAATGCCAAGATCGGCTCATTATCCAATCCACCTCTTCAGCCTCCAAAATGCTTCCTCATCCTTCTTCCCTTCGCCCCTTGCTGGTTCCATGATATGTCATCATCTCTAACTACTCATCATGGTAGACTTAATACTAAAACTCACACTTGAAAAATCTCACGTATAATTCCACTCCAAAACCAACACATAATTCGCCTCACTCTCCTTCTCAGATTTGAGTAGATCAAGATGTCGTTGATGCTCCCGATGACAACTCGTTTATACACGTTCATGCACACTTGGTTCATTGACACCATGAAAACCGCTAGTGCTTTGGTGAAGCCAAATGCATAACCGTAAACCTAAAGCGTTCATACAACATCCTTAGCAGTTTCAACTATGTCCTCCTTGCACCCTCTCTTAGCGGCAATACGAATAAATTCCTACCTCGTTCTACTTGCAAAATTCTACACGCATCTTAAAAGACCGGTACTTCCTCTCATCGGACCACTCAACCTCTTTCCACTTCCAATCTACTACTAAGCAACTCAACTTTTATCTGGCATTCCTTTGCAATTTCCATCAACTCTTGTTCTTGAAATCATTCCATCCACAATTTCCTTGGAAAGGCACTAACTGTAACTCCTCTCTCTTCTCCTACTTGCTCTATTCATGGTTCTATCTCAAAATAATAGGCAAACCTACTAAATTTCAGGATATTTTCAGAAAACATACATGCCTTACGAACAATATCCCCTTCCAACACTCTCTAGAGCATGTTACTTGTGCCAATATCCATACATTACAGAAATCTATATTCATCTCCCTTGGCACTCCTAATAGACCTCATGACCACATTAGTTCGTCTACGAACCTCTTTCCTCCCCACTAAGGGTATTCCGACCGTTCTCTCATGGTCACCTACTTAAGCGTGTAGGCGCGACCAAGTCTTTCATATGACTACCTCAATGCTCCCGAACAATACGAAACCAAAACTACATCCTGAATCCATCATATACGATCAACGAATCAAACCAACGGATAACTAACGACATTTCACGTGCACCAACTAAAACAAGTCAAAAACCACGAGACTCAAAAGAAAACTCAAACCCAGAACATGTATCAATTCAAAATGACCCATGACAACGAAAATAATCCAAGAAACACCCAATGGCAACCAAAACATATTACGCCCCGCGACATATTATTTAAACCGTGCAAAAGATCGACTTTTCCAAAAGAATATATATCTTTTTTTAATTATTATTACCTCCCACATCTATGTGACTCAAACAATCTACAAACAACCCTCTTGACGAACTCAAAACTCAACTCAAAAACTAGGTATTCCGTGCATCCCAAATCATAAAAATAAACTACTATTCAAACTCAACCTTTAGCCCGACACTTGTACAATAATTCCGGCCAAGATACTGACCTCCCATGACTATACTTTCTGAATATTTTAAAAGTACGTTCCGAGTACATAACTTTTGGCTTTTGAATCACTCAAAAAGCTCTAAACGAACAAGTTATGACCAAATTAGTTTTATACTAGTTGTTTTTAAAAAACTAAAGAATAAACTTAGTGATTAATGTAATCCTTTTAAACGAAAGATATAATTGTATGTGAAATCTTCATAAACTCAATTTAACCTAGTATAAATAATTATAAATAAAATAAATCGGTCAAACTCAATTATATAAACTATGTAGGTAGAAAGAAATTTTTACTTCGCTTTATTTCAAAGAAAGTCTTTTAGAATTTGAAATATATAAGTGTTGATTTAAAAAGAAATCTTATGTTACATCTTGTTTCAAACACGACTCCAACACCTTACCCTTATTTTACCGAATACAACCAACCATCTAACTCAATATATACCGACCAAAAGAAATGCAAGACCCAACACAAAAGATTTCATTATCTCAAAAGAAATCCCAAGTTATTTCAGTAGACTTAAAACCAAGAACACCATTTTAAAACGTACACGTGAAACACGAAACTCAAAGGATACGCTACAAGACACAGTTCAAAATATTCAAAACGTCGTTGAAACTCCACCAAACTCGAGCACTATTAAATTGTTTAAACACAAAAGAGCACTAGGTACGTTCAAGTTAACAAAACTACTGAACGACCGTAAATCATAACATAACATCTATTAGTATATATACATCTGCATATGTATACCTATTGAATCTCCCAAACATACTCGTTATCATACACATAAGTCAATCAACCGCTTTATACGCTCGTTTTTCCGTACGAGTAATCACCATCTCATCATCTCACCATGCCACAACAAGGCACAAAACCCATTACCAAAACCAACCCATATCGTGTGACCTCATAATCACACAACACGACTATAACTCAAAACATAGCACACTCAAAAATATCCATATCGTAGGGAGCTGTTACATAAACCCATATATTATACCTATACTCAAAATCCACATCTCATCATATACAAGCATGTACTAACCCTCTTTCATGAAATCATACTTAGGAACCCATTGAAGTTGTGGTACTTGTATAACTATGTTGGCCACCATACTTATACAATTACCCTTTCCCCAATACACTCCCTCCTATGATGACACTTATAAGAATCAATACAACATATAACACATAAATCCATCTACTCACATAAGCTCATAACCACATAACCAATCAGGTCCAAAACCCCATCTATTAAAATAACATAGTAAAACTCTTGGAATACAGAAATCCATAGTCTAGCTAAAACAGCCTAGACTAAATCCAAAACGAAAACATAATCAGTTATAAGTCATGTCGCCCGTAAAAGTGGAAACAGCTTAAAATCCTTCCTACCCATGTACTCCTAGTAACTCGAAACACCACACGATTCTTAGGGAACATGACTTAAACATCAAAAGAAAAAAAAACATGCCTCAGGTATGTAAAATAACTTGACAAAAGATAGAAACTACCTTGTACCAAATTATGTACTATAATGTACAATTTAAGCAAAATACAACAATGACTAGCGTGGATGATTATGGTTCAACCTACACTAGTCACAATCCGAAAAGAAAATAACATGTGGCTAAGTATGAACATACTATGGTTCAATTCATACTAGTCAAAACATCGCAATAAATAACATCTAAACATATCAATTACATAAAATGCACACATACTCCTATGACGCCTATATGCAGGGACCCTTAAGCTATAGACTAGGCTACACGACTAGGCAACCTAATTCTCTATAACCATTGTCTCTGATACCATTCTGTCACACCCCACCATGGCGGAATATGGGGCGTGACGTAATGGATATCATCACAACAATAGCGTGTCTATAGAGATAACTAAATGATATAAGAAATGTCATAAAATGGTGACACAAATGTCATGACAATATCTCAACAATGCAGGAGTCTGGGTAAGTAGGTAACAGTCCTACCTCTTACCCAAGACAAACAATACATAAACAAAGCAAACATATAGGTGCCAACAATATCACTTATTAAACAAACAAAAGAAACTAAGAAGGAACGACGATCTCCTTCTAAATGCATTCCTACGCAACTCCAAATCCTAGCCACTTCTATTCTCAAGCTTAAGCATAATATCACCTGAAAGAGACACTAAAACACGTCAACATAAAGTTGGTGAGAGTCATAGGTTTAGACTCCAACGCCAAATCAGTTATAAGCTGTGAATAACAACCATCAACACAATAACATATGGACAATGTGTTACAAGTATGCATTAACAACTAACATTCAAGATCAATCATACCAAACCAAATCCAAGGCCCCCAGCCTTACCAAACACCATGGTACCATAGATGATCACACTATGTACCTATCCCAAGGCCCGGCCTTGTCATTATCCATTGGTCCCATAGATGATCACACTATGTACCTCTCCAAACCAAATCATACACAATCAAGAATCACATAGCAGTTAATCACATAATGTACACACAAGTCCATCACAAACCTTAAAAACATTCACAGGATCAATTTATAAATAACTCAACCCAGTGTCTCTTCCATCCCATCTGGAAGTCAAAATCAATAGTAAACATAGGACTATGAAACTCACCTGATTGAGCTTCCCCAAACATCCGCAGACTAGCCAAAAGCTAACAACCAAAAAACACATAATCAAAACATTGAACCAAACACTAAAATGGCTCATCAACCTATGATGGACATCTAACCTCCTCCTATATAAATACCTCATTTATATGCTCTAAGCATCTCATCACACCCCTCTATAAAGCCCTTAACTCATTATACTTCATAACCCGTCCCGTTAACATTTTACCCAAAACAGTCCAAGTTTTAGGTCTCCAAACTATAAGCCAAACGCCCACTTAAACACACCCATGATCTCTGTAAATGGAATATTTATGCCCTTACATATGTTAACTAACACCTCCCACTTGCCCCAACCTTAAAGCTACTGTTAAGGCCCCGATATATATATATATATATATATATATATATATATATATATATATATATATATATATATATATATATATATATATATATATATATATATATATATATATATATATATATATAGATATATATATATATATATATATATATCTATATATATATATATATATATATATATATATATATATATACTTTTGTCATTCCAGATTTACTGATTTTAAACATACAAAAAGTTTGTTAGGATTAGGGGGTCTTACCCTAAACCACAACCTTAGCCCAAGTGCAAATACTTACTACAATATATAAACCATCTCTCATGTTTGTTAGAAGATCCCAATGCAACCTAAGTACCCCAAACAACCCAAAACTTAAAAAGAAAACAGGCTGAATTCAAAACTGTTTTGACCTCCGACTGTTGTAACCTGTTTTTGACCCACTTCCCTACCTCCAATTTAGTTCTCGTTTCTTGAATTGGAAAGCCACTTCAATTACCTTTTTAGGGATACTTGGATCGTAAAATAAGAGTTTGTAGAACTTCCAATATGATCAAAACAATTGACTCAAAATTTTGCCCAGTTTTTAAAAACGGGTTTAACTAAATTAACCCCATTAATTAACCCTAATCCCACTAATTACAAGCCCTAATTTATGTAATCATTATGAACTCATTATTATAACATTAATTTACTGTTTTTAAATTAAACCCTAACCTAAATCCATCATAAGATGATGTACACATGATTAAAAACAAATTAAATGAAAATGGATTAAAGGTTTTTACCTTAAAATTAATGAAAGATGAAATTTTTGAAGAAACCCTAAATCCTCCATTGATGAACTCACGTATGTTTTTTTTTCCAGGGATTATGAAGTGTTTTTATGGTAAAAATCCTTATATGTTTATTTGTTACCCAATCCTAACCCAACCCAAACACTTTCCCCTATTTTCCTTTTTCCCCCTTCTTCTTTGGTGCGTCTAAACCGACCCAAACACCTCCCTAATTCGTTTTTTTTTCTTTTTTGATTATTAATATATGTATTAATAATATTACCTTAATTTGTCTTAATTTATTTCAGCTCCTAAAGCTTCCAAAACCTCAAAACCATAAAACTAGGCAAATTTACGTGTTTTACCGTAAAAGACGTAAAATATACACTTTTATAAAAAATCTCAAATTTTGAAATAAACTTTATAACTAAGTCCTAAATGACTTAAAACCATCCCGAAAAATATCCATATGATTAATTACCTCATCCGAGACCTCTAAATGCTAAACCGTATATCGTAAAAATACGATTTTCTATAATACATATACGTATACGTAAAACCACCCAAGTAACACCATCTCACTTCATAGTCACTACCATGTGAACTCATGAACATGAAATCATCACACATCGTTTCACTCACAAGGTACCCCGTACCGGAAATGATATCCAAACCACAATCTATACACACCAATAAGCACATAAACACGTAAAGACACGTAACTAGCACAAAATAAAACTAAGTGACGAACCTCAAAACCAGGGTTGTCAAAAGGGGTGTTTGGGATTAGGGTTTAAGCTTAAGGTCTGACAAGCTTTTGGTTTGAAACTGCTTAGACACACTTGTATTGGTAGTATTAGTTATTTGCAACTTTGGTTTTCAATATTGATAGGTTTCAAAGCATTTTGCATGTTTAACTAGCAATAAAATCAGTAATCCCCTAACTGTCTTGTTTTAGTTAATTGTTGTTCCAAATCTTGTCATTTGTCAAGTAAACTGATAATATAGGATTGAGTTAAGTTATATTGTGATCTTGTGTTGGATTGAACAAGATTTGGTGAGCTAAAACTCACCAAATTGCCAAATAGTTCAGCAAGTCCCACCAGACTTTATCATCTTCATCAATAACTGTATTTGGGATTGTATATGTGATTTTTTTTAGTGAGTTGTGTGTTTTATTGCTTAGACTGACTCCTCACACTTCCATGAGTGTGGGGGTGCCCCTTGTTCCAACAAAATCCAACTAACAAGCAAGATCCAAGCACAAACAGCACTAGATCCGTATTTTTGTTCAATCAGTGGGAACAAAGTTCCTACTGCTAGTGTTCCAGTTCCTACTGCTACACATACAGACAAAAAGAAACCAAGTGTCACTATCAGATTTTTATATTTTTGTCTTTTGTGAACTTTTTTAGGAGTTTTCCCTTGATTTTAATTTTGTTATTTTTCTTATTTTATTTCTGATTTTTCCAATTAGTTCAATTTTATTTTACTGTTCATTTTCTATTTTTTAGAATTTATTGCATTTTTAATTAGTTTTTAATTACTGTTTTTTGTCTTTTAGTGAAAAACTTTTACATTTTTCAGTTTTAAAATTTTTCTTAGATTCAGAAAATTAATTTAAGATTTTTAGTTTAAAAATATTTTACTGTTCACCTTTTTAAGTAATTTTTAGAATTAATTTAAGTTTAATTAGTTTTAAATTATAATATGTTTTGCCTTTTAGTGTAAAAAAGTTTTGTTCTCAACTTTTTTTAATTTTTTACTATTTAGTAATATTGTTGGATTTTTCAAAAAGTCAAATTAATTTTAGCATTATTTTAATATTTTTAATCATTATTTTAGTTTAAAAATAATTTTTAGTGTTTTAAAAATAGAAAAATAGTCTTTAAAATTTAGGAAAAATAATTTTTAGTCTTTAAATAATATAAGTGAGTTATTTGTTCAATAAAATAATATTTTGGGCTTTTTCTTAATTATATTTAATTTTAGGTCTATAATTAGCATTTAAAATTAAATATTTAATTAATAAAAGGTTTTAAATTTATTTATTGGATTTTTATTCTTATTTATATTATTTTAGACTTAGTTTTAATTTTTAATTAATTTTTAGGTTTAATTTTTAATTTCGTCACGTTTTACGTATTTATGTTCGCGTTTTACGTCAATTCGTCATAGTGTAATCGTAACCGTAGCTCGTCTTTAATTTTTCTCTCTCAACCCAAAAACGTCACTAATCCAAACTTTGATTTTACATACTGGCACACTCATAATCACACACCTCCTTCGAGAACGAACCCGCATTTATTCGGTTTTACGTTTTTCCTAAAGCGTAAGGTTTAATACTTGTCGCTCATACGCGTTTTTCCTAAAACGTGTACGATTTACCTACATCATTCCTCCACCTAGAAGTACTACCATTATAGGAACTAAATGGGTATATAGGAATAAGTTAGATGAGAACGATGTTGTGTCTCGTAACAAGGCTATACTTGTAGCTCAAGGCTATAATCAACAAGAAGGGATTGATTATAATGAGACATATGCACCGGTAGCAAGGTTAGAGTCTATTAGGATCCTTTTAGCTTACGCTTGTGCATTAGATTTAAGCTTTGACAAATGGATGTAAAGAGTGCGTTTCTTAATGGTTTGATCAATAAGGAGGTATATGTGGCTCAACCTCCCGGCTTCATTGATTTTGAGAAATCGGATCATGTTTACAAGCTTAAGAAAGCTCTTTATGGTCTTAAACAAGCACCCAAAGCTTGGTATGATATACTTAAAGCGTTTCTTGTAAAACATGAGTATACCATGGGGATGGTAGACAATACACTATTTACAAAGAAGAAAGGTTCTCACCTCATTATCGTACAAATATATGTTGATGACATTATATTTGGTTCAACTTGTCAAAGTTTGTGTGATGACTTTGCCCAAATCATGCATGACGAGTTTTAAATGAGCATGATGGGAGAACTTAACTTCTTTTTAGGACTCCAAATTAAACAAATGGACGATGGTATTTTCTTTAATCAATCTAAGTACGTTAAAGAAATGTTAAAGAAATTTGGATTAGAGGACTCTAGACCAATGAAGACCCCTATCGCCTCGGATACTAAACTCACTATAGATGATGATAGTGAGTCGGTAGACAACACCAAATATAAAGGTATGATTGGTAGTTTGTTGTACCTAACGGCAAGTCGACCGGATACTATGTTTAGTGTTTGCCTTTGTGCTCGCTTCCAAAAGGCTCCCAAAACCTCTCACCTTGAAGCAGCTAAGCGTATCTTCCGATACATTAAAGGCACTATACATTTATAATTATGGTATCCTAAAGGAACCGGCGTAGAGACCATAGTATACGCGGACTCGGATCATGCGGGAGACTATGTGGATCGGAAAAGCACTAGTGGAGTTTGTACCTTCATGGGTTGTTGTTTAACTTCTTGGTTCTCCAAGAAACAAACCGCTCTTGCTATATCCACCATGGAAGCCAAGTATGTGAGTGCCGGTAAAGCTTATCAACAAGCTCTATGGATGAAGCAAGCGCTTGTTGATTACGAGATTTCACTTAATGATGGTCCCATCATGTGTGATAATAAGGGTGCAATAGACCTTAGCAAAAATCCCGTGCAACATTCGCGAACCAAGCACATAGAGATTCGCCACCATTTCCTTAGGGGTAATGTTCAAAAGGGGAACATTTCGATTGAGAAGGTGCCCTTGGTAGAAAACTTAGCCGACATATTCACTAAGCTACTTAAGAGGGAACCCTTTAATTACTCGCGTCTAGGTCTAGGTTTAATGGAACATATTCCTTAATTGCGCTTTACATTAATTGAGTCTTTCTCTTCTTTTAATCTTTTCATTTTCTTTGAGTCTTTGGGTCTCTTAGATATTTTTTGAAAAATTCCTCTTCTCGTTTTCAAACCTCTCAAAGTTCTTTCGAAAATGGTCGAGAAATGTTTTTGCATTGTTAATTCAATCTAAAAACGTTTTTCATGGCTTCTTGTTATTGACATCGAGCATACATAATTCATATGCATGGGTCTCTCAATTATAGCAAGAACGATAATGAAATATGGAGGATCATTGTGTCATGACCATATGTCTAGATTAACACACCTCCAACATCGATTTTATTTCATATCCATGGTTTTTGGTCAAATCATTGTTTGGTGTGTTCTTATGTGTTTTCTATGTCTTTTGTTGTTTTTAGCATGTCTTTATGATTAGTTGGACTAGAAAATTAGGATTTGCTGAATTAAAAAATTCTCCTTATCCCCCAAAACACACCTTTTGTACACGGTTCTCCAAATAACCCACGGGTCCATATATATGGCACCGTAGGTGGAGATAAGGTACCGCGACCAGAACCTTTAAGTTTCGAGTTTTCTGTAACTTCAAATTTGTTCCAACACTTTTTGGAATCTTTGGTTCAAACCTTTGACCATCCCAAAAGTGTCTTGGGCTTTCTCTATTTAACCCCAAGCATTTTTGCATCCTTTCTCGTATCAAAATGTCTTATTCACCAAATCAAAGTCTTGACTCCCCTCTATTTTTTCCCCAATCTCTTTCAATCCAAATTCACCTAAGAACACTCAAAATCACACTTCTTCTCCTTCTAAGAATGTTGATTGTGGAACCTCTACCTTTCCACCACATCCTTTTTGTGTTCTTCCTCCTTCACATAATAATGTCATGCATCATGGAGCATATTGTCAATGTTTTCGATATCAACATCTTGTTATGACTCATATCTATGAGGATTTGATTTACATCAAGAGTCTCCTAGTCAAACCTCCTCTTCACTATGACTATGAGATCACTACCAAGCCACCACCACCTACTTCCGCCACCACTTTGTCTTTCATGTAAGCATATGGATTGCTTATCTTCAAGACATCTACTTCAAGCAAATCTTTAAGTTTTAGCTAACTAGGATTAGATCTATGCTTTTCTTTTTGGCTTGCTCTTTTTTTCATACCACTTTGTATGATTTTTCTCCTTGTATCTTTATTTCATCTTTCCTGTTAACATGACTTATCTTGGATCTTAGTTGCCTTCTCTTTTCTTATCTTATTTTTCTTTTTATGTGACCTATGCCATATCTTGTTGGGTGTTTCTTTTCTTCTACTAACCCTTCCATGTAGCTTGTCACCTGTCACACCCCACCATGGCGGAATATGGGGTGCGACGTATGAATATCATCACAACAATAGCGTGTTTATAGAGATAACTAAATTAAATGGAAATATCATAAATGGTGACACAATGTCATGAATATATCTCAAACAATGTAGGCGTCTAGGTAAGTAGGTAACAGGTCTGCCTCTTACCAAAGACATACAATTAACAAATAACAAACATATAGGTGTCTACAAAGTATCACTTATCCAAACATAAATAAAGACTAAGAGGAAAGGGGGTTCCTCCAAATGCAATCCTAAGCCTTCTAGCTAGCCACTCCTATTCTCACGCTTAACCACATTCTCACCTGAAAGAGACACTAAAACACGTCAACATAAAGTTGGTGAGAGTCATAGGTTTAGACTCCAATGCCAAATCAGTTATAATCTGTGAATAACAACCATTAACAAAAGAACATATGTACAATGTGCTACAATTATGTATTAACAACTAGCATTCAAGATTAACCAATCACCACAAATCCAAGGCTCCAAGCCTTACCAATAACCACAATTTCAAGGCTCCAAGCCTTACCAATAACCATTGTCCCATAGGCGCCCATACACCTATGAACCAATCCCAACGCCCCGCCTTGTCAAATTCCCCTTGGTACCAAGTCAAACCACAATAACTGAGACGGTACGTGTCCCCCGATCCAAATCATAAACACAATCAAGAATCACATAGCAGTTAATCACATAAGTGTACACACAAGTCCATCACAAACCATAAAAACATTCACAGCATTCTTTACAAAACCATATAGTGTCTCTTCCATCTCATCTGGAAATCAAATCATAAAAAGACATGGGACTATGAAACTCACCTGAACAAGCTTCTCCAAGTATCCGCGCTCTAGCAAAAATCTAAACACACAAACATATAAAATCAAGACATGAACCACATACCAAAATGGCTCATCAATCTATGATAGATATCTAACCTTCTCCTACAACTTAACCCCATTTATATGCCATAAGCATCTCATTAGACCACTCTATAAAGCCCTTAACATAGTTTAGTTCATAATTCGTCCCGTTAACATTTAACCCAAAACAGTCCCATTTTTTACACTCCGTATTATGAGCCAAACGTCCACCAAACCTAAACCACATTCATTGCAATGAAAACCACATAAACTTATATTTGTTATCTAAAATCTCAGTCCTTGCCCCAACATGAAAGCTAATCTTAAGTCTCCGATATACAACTTATACTTGCGCCTATCCATATTTTACCGATTTTGAACATATGAAATGTTGGTTATGAACCGAGGGTCTTACCCTATCCCATTTTCTTAGCCCTTCTCCAGATCTTTTATCTAATATATAATCTAAATCTCATGTTCATTTGATGCTCCAATTATAACCCTAAGTACCCTAAACAATTCAAAACATAAAATGAAAACAGGCTGATCCAAAAACTGTTTTGACACCCGACTGATGTAACCTGTTTTTGACCCACTTCCCGATCTCCAATTTAGTTCTAGCTTCTTTCATTCGAAATATAATTCAATTACCTTTTCAGGGACATAAGATTCGAAATTTAAAAGTTTGTAGAACTCTAGATATGATCAAAATAATGAACCAAAAATTCTGCCCAGTTTTTAAAAACGAATTTAAACATGATTAAACCCTAATTACGATCCTAATCTTCATAATAACCAAAGTAATCAATTCATATGAACCCTAATCTCACTAATATAAGAAAACTCACAACCCCTAATCCATCATAAGATCAATTACATGATTAAATTGATTAAAATCATTAATAGGACAAGGGTTTTGAAGGTTTTACCTTAAAAATCAATGGAAGATCTTTATTTTTGAAACCCTAATTGGCCACCATTGTTGAATTTCAGCTAGGAGCTGTTATGGAGGTTAAAAATCTGATTATTTTGGTTATGGGTTGGGTTTGGTTAAGTCCTAAAGGCCCCCTAATCCCATTACAAGTCCATTGGGCCTGTTTTGGGCTTTTCCTTCTTTCTTTCTTTTAACCGCCCAACCCAAAGCCCAAAACTCCTATTTGGCCGACTTTTATACTCCACCTCCTATTATTTATTCGTAACTAAACTTAGTGGTACCCTCGGGTTACCTCCGGGCCAAAGCCCGAAAGCCATACGTTAATTTTTCGTCTTCTTACGCGATTACCGTAAAATACATAATTTTATGGAAACTCTTAAAATAAGTTAGTAACTTAATAAATAAGTCTAAAATAACCTAAATATAACACGTAAATTACTCTCGAAACTAAATCCTTAGTCCGAGACCTATAAAAGCTAAACCATCGCATCGTAAATATACGATTTACTATAATACATATACGTATATATAAAACCTTAAAATAACAATGTTTCATTTCATAGTCACTACCACGTGAGCTCATGAACATGAAATAACCACACATCGTTTCACTTACAGCGTACCCGTACCCGTAAACGATGTCCAAACCACACTATATTCACACCAATTAACACATAATTTCACGAAATATGCACAAAATAAAACTAAGTGACGAACCTCAAAACCGCGGTTGTCACATCACTCCCTCCTAATAGAAATTTCGTCCCAAGATTTACTCTTTAGGATCAAACACACAAATCACATGAGGATACTTGTTCAAAATGAACTCTTCTCATTTCCA
Organism: Glebionis coronaria; assembly: GCA_025667525.1. NCBI lineage: Eukaryota > Viridiplantae > Streptophyta > Magnoliopsida > Asterales > Asteraceae > Glebionis > Glebionis coronaria. The sequence goes on from CM046874.1 coordinate 182,229,956, forward strand.
TGTGTACCTTAGTTCATGACTCAATATACCACATATACTAACCAACAATATTTAAATTCATTCCCAAACTCTTGACCTCACAGCCAATAAATCACACAAATGACTCTTTGATAGAACGAAGACTCTTATTAACACAAATCCCGAATAACCATACATGCAAATACGTATTCTCAAACAACATTTATCAATCTTAATACATGCAATATATCATGTATACCATTCAATTTCCTAGGTAATTCTATACCATAAGATACTGGTCCAATCTTTCCAAATATCATAAAAGGACCTACAAAACTCGTCATCAACTTTTCCCTTTTACCAAAACATGCCACCCATTAATATAGGTGAAACTTCCTACATAACTAATAACTAGATTTTACTCAGTTAAATTGTTCTTCGTTTCTGTCTAATCGAATTGACTATTGGTTTAAGTGCGAATCAGTCGTCTTTTGGTGGAAACAATAATAGATTGGTCGCTGTAGTGAAATTAAATTGCAAGACTTTTAAATAAATGACGGGTAACTAAAGATAAAACTAATTAAAAAGTAAATGGTACAATATTAAAACTTTAAAAGTAAATGACGAGAAATTAAATGACGTATAATTAAAACTCGACAAAAAGTATATTTGACAATTTAATAAAGTTAAAAATTTAAAAACTTAAAACAATGCAAACTTAAAAACTTAAACTAAGGCAGAATATTAAAACAAAACCCAATCCGTCAGAATCCCGTCGGAATGTTGTCACCACAAAGCCGTCGAAATAATCTGTCGGAATAGGATCGGAATAAGTAAAAGCCAATCTATCGGAATAACTATAGTGAAATCTATCGGAATATGTAAAAACTATTCTATCGGAATGTAATCAATACAAAAGCATCGAAATAACTACAAACAAATCTGTCGGAATAATGCATCGGAATATGGCTGCCAAAAATTTGGCAGCACTTCGTCGCAATAAAACCTTAAGACCCGTCGCAATATACGATCGCAATGAGCGATCGCAATCACGATCGGAATAAAGGGGAGTTACTCTATCTGAATGTTGATCGCAAAGAGTCGTGGGAATCTCAAAACCCTATTCCAATTGTTACGATCGGAATAAGTGAAAGTCATCGGAATCCCAGATCCCTTTCCGATGGAATGAGATACGAAAATAAGCAAAACTAAATAAGCTAAGACTAATAAGCACTAACCGAAACTTAGCAAAGCAACAATAAGATGAACAAAATAAGCACAAATTTAAAGACTTTCAAGACACAAAATAAGCAAACTTTATAAAATAAACTTTAAAAAGATAAAACTTTTAAGAAAACTTTAAAACAAATAAGCTAAATACAAAATAAGCCAATAAGCATGTCAAGCTTAAAGCTTAAATCGTAGAAAAGCCTAGATAAGAATAAAAAGATAAACTTTTTAATCAAATAAGAAATAAGATCAAGCAAAATGAATGCTTAATCCGAATCAAAATCAAATCAAAAACAAGAAAATTAGAATAAGAATGATAATGAAAAGCTTGATTAAAGGAAAATAAAGATTCAACAACAAAATTAAAAGACTTACTTGGAATTAAAGGCAAGAAATTAAAGGTGCAAAACAAGGTAATTAAATTGAAAATTAAGTAAATGACATGAAATTAAAGTGCATGAAAATGAAAATGGTGGAAGACTAGTTTGTTAAATTAGCCAACACCTCCCAATGACACATTAGGAGGGTATTTATAGGAGGATTAGTATGTCTTGATGTTTTCTTCCTTTTCTCGTCTTTTCGTCTTTATAAATTCTTTGACTTTCTCGACGTTGTCTCGGGATAAATTGAACTTGTCTTATAATTTCTTCATTAATTAGACTTGAGTTCTTCGACTTCATTAAACTTCCGTCTTTAGACTTTTTCTTCGATAAATCTTCAGAATAGGCCTTGGACTTCCGTTCTTTTTGCACTCTTGATCTTTTGACTTCGTCTTTTGTCTTTTTCTTCGATAAAAGCCCGTGAAAGCCCGCGTTTTCTTCCCTTTTCACATTTTGATCCTAAATCACAACAAAAACACAAACCACGCATAATTCCGACATTTACGACATAAAATACACGTTTTGGCTTGGTTATTATTATAATTAAGTGGTAAAAGGATAAGTGTTTTCACACTTATTAAATCCCCTACACTTGACCATTGCAATGTCATAATACAATGCATTAATTACAAAGCAAGTTTTACATTTTCCATTATAATCAATCCACCTTGGCCTTTATTAAAGAGACAAAATATTTAAAGGAAGAAAACAAGTAAAAAGATCAAAAATTTACCTTAGGGTTTTGGAATGTCATGAATGATTATCACCCGCAAGTTTCACGTTCCCCATACCAAGCTTAAAAACGAGATCATTGTTATTATAAGTTAGCAAACTAACACAAACTCATGTGGCCCAATTATTCACTTAGACTCCCTTATTCCTAGGTGTATCTCTTATATTTTATTGTTGTCTAGAATGATCACGAGGATGCATTTTTTGACTTATTTCGATAGTTTATTTAGGCCGAAATAATGTGGGACGATTTAATCAATAGTTAGCTAAAGGAAAAAATCTTTTAAAACTGCTTCTCGGGACCTCATAAAGTTCATATCTTGGCATAACTCGCTTCACGATTTGAGACCTTTCTCGGACCGATATTTGGCAGTGACTTCATACTTCAAATCTTGAGAGACGTTCATGAAATAATGGTCTTCTCTTCATAATAGGAATTTCTTCACTTGACGTTTTTGAGAGATTCTTCATACTTGGACCAAGACTTCTTCATTTTTCTCAAATCTTTATTTGGGATTTTGATATACAACGATCCACTTCCTTTTAGGACTTGGATCTATTTATCCTCATACCTTGTTAGGGCCTTTTTGGATAGACTTCTCCATGATCTTTAGGGGAGTATTTGCTTTTCGTCGTGTGTCTCGATCCTTCATATTGATTTTTGATAAATGATTCTTCACATCACTTTGGATCTTTAGCAACAAAATGTAGCCCTCGTGTCTTGTTAGGACCTTTTCGGACTCGCTAATCTTCTCATCCCGCTTCAATAAGTTATGCCTTGGCTATGAACTCTAATTAATACCGAGCAACTTTTAAACGATCTTGGGCTAGAAGCTAAGTAACTTTTCAGATCGTACAACCTTACTTATTGCAATTAAATTTATTAACAAGCGATGGGAGAAAAAGCTCATAATCAACTCACATAAATTCATGAAAGAATACCAAACTTATAATTGACTCTATCATCTCTCGTTCTCCACAGTTTAAAATCTCAAGGAATGAGACTCGTGGATGCTTAGCCAATTAAATCAAAGTTTTGGGTTTTCAAGTCATCTATAGGATCTTGCAAATTTTTAGACTTTTTCAAGTTTAGAATTCGCATTTTAAAGTTCCCTTGATAAACGACTTTCTAGGATCAATTATAGGAACTTGTGAAAAGTTCTTGTTCTTAACCCGTAAGAGCTAAGACTTTTGCGTTTTAAAGTTCCCTATATAAAAGCCTAGCAAAACTTGACTTAAACACGTTAAGGATACTAGCTAGAGTAAACTTGGATAAGTAAACTCGGGTTGAGTCAAAAGATTCACAACGTTTAAAAATTAAAACTACTTTATTAAAATTTATTCTAGCAACGAAATAAAATAACTATAACAAAGGTAAATACTAATAGGCCAAAATAGATCAAAAAATTTGAAAAATGTCGAAAAATCAATTTTCCGGTTAAACAAGGACAAATACAAGGAAAAGCCCACTTAACTTCGATAGAAGTCCCCCACACTTAATATAAACATTGTCCTCAATGTTTAAGCATGTGGAAGTAAACTCCCCTACACTTAGGACATTGTACACTTTGTTTAAATCTTGCTAAGGAAAGGACAACTAAAGTGATTCCTATTTTAATATTGAAAAATATAAAATAGAGAATCAAAAGAGTTCAGGATAGAACCGGGAAGACGGGAACACGAGATCACGGTTCGTCAAAAGTCATCAAGAATGGATCTTTGAAAGCTCAAATCCCTGCACATGACTAGAAAGAAGACAACAAACACATACTAGGGTCTCCCCCTACACTTATTATAAAAACAATGAAAAAGGATAGATACTGCGGGTTGCCTCCCGAGAAGCGCTTGTTTTTGTTCACCGATTCGTGAGCCTGACTCGACCTTGATTAGCATAGGAAGAAGCTTGAAACATATCCACCGGGATCAAATACATGGTTTTCATCCATCAAGTAGCACAAGCTTAAGGCGAACAAGGCAAGCCAAAGAAGAGTAGGCAAGGTTGCCTTAAGCAGTTGTTGAGCACGGTGGTAGCAAAGGTGTTGAGGTGCAAACATATCTCCAAAAGTTCCAAAAATCTTTCCTTTTATTTCATCATATGGATACTGAGATGGCTTGAAAATTTCAATACCGGGATCGAACACCTTTTCCTTTAGGGGAAAATAACACTCAGGCTCAGTGGACCTAGAAGAAGATCCGCTCATAAATCGCACAATCTCATCCTCAGAAGGTAGATAGAGAGGTGTCAAGACATAAGTACTGCGAATGTTGGTGTCTTCCGGTTTCTTCTCCTTTGAAACGGGTTTCTTCATATCCAAAGGAGGATAAAGAGCATCATCAAAGTCCAAAGGAGGAGAATCACTCTCATTTGGGAAGTAAGTGTTGAGAAAAGTAGCAAAATCTTCCTCAAATGAGTAGTCATCCAAAGTAGGATCAAGCATTGTTGCTGGAGGATCTTCATCAAAAGTAGGAGTAAGGTCATCATGAGAAGAATCACTCGAGAGAGTATCAACATCATCAAAATCATCATAAGTTGGCATGTTTGGATACTTTGAAACAAATTTATCATAATCATCCCCATCGGAACTAGATCATCATCATAATCGTCATAGATCGTTGGAGAATCATAAATTGGCGGAGGATCCAAAGTGGAGAGATAATCATCCACATCATCTTTGAACAGTGGATTATCATTGCAAGAACCAAAAAGAGGATTGTTGTAGACGACAAAATCATCAAGCACATTAATCATATTCCCTGATTCTCTTCCATTGGGTTTGGTTGTGATCTTCCCCATTTTAAAAACTTGTGCATCATTCCCGACCCTTAAGATTAGCTCAGCTTCGGTAACATCGACTAATGCTTTTCCGGTTCTCAAAAATGGTCGACCAAGTATTAACGGAATACGAGGGTCCATGTCATAATCAACAACAACAAAGTCGACCGGAAAAGTGAAGGTACCAACTTCAACAAACACATCTTCGGCAATACCAAGGGGGTAAGCGAGAGTGAGATTTGCAAGCTCAAGAGTCATCTTTGTTGGAGTAAGGTCGGGTAATGATAGTGTTTTCCAAACACTTAAAGGCATCAGATTAATACTTGCCCCGAGATCAGCTAAGGCAGTAAATTCTTCGGTTTTGTTGAAAATGCAAGGCAACACAAAATAACCGGGATCTCCAAGTTTTTCCGGAAGTTCTTTAAGAAGGACTGCAGAACAGTTTTCATTCAATCGAGTATTAACAAACTCGGCCATCTTCTCCTTCTTATTAAGCAAATCCTTAAACATCTTAACAAATTTAGGCATTTGGGATAGAGCTTCAACAAGGCTAAAGGTGATGGTCAATCCCAAAATCTTCTTAAAAAAATTTGACACTTGAATATCATCCTTGGTGAGCAATTGGCACTTGTCTAAGCGAGAAGGATACGGGATATTGGGTTTAGGTGGTGTAGGTGTAACAGGTAAAGGTTGAGATGTTGAAGGTTTAAAGGTGGAAGGTAGGGTTGGTGAAGGGTGTTTCTTGGGTACTTCAGTAAGAGGTAGAGACGGTAATGGAGAACTAATACTAGGCGTGGGAGTAGGAGGGATAAATGGTGGTGGAGGAGGTGTAGATGGAGTAACTGGGGAGGGATAGATGGTCCTACAAGAGTTGCTCCACTGCGTGTAGTAATAGCACTCACATTCGCTCTCGGATTGGTGACGGTATTAGAAGTAAGAGAGCTCGAAGTAGAGGGTTGAGTACTTGGAAAGAAACTAGCCATCATATTCTTTAAATCATTTGTTTGATTGCTAAAAGAGGTTTGCATATCATGTCGAAGCTCGATTCTAATATCATTCCCTTGCTTAGTGATATCTCCTTTCAAGTTGATGATTTGGCTTTGCAGATTCTTAACTAGCTCTCCTTGAGTCCTCATAAAAGTTGCCACATCTTGATTAATGGGTGGTGCTTGTTGAGAGGGTGGGTGATAAGGATTAGAAGCTCGAGGTGGGTTTGGGTTGCTTCTATTGTAGTTGTTGGGGCTGTGGTTTTGAGGAGAAAAACCGGGGGAAAGAAAGTTGTTAGAACGGTAATTGAGCAAGTTACGATCACCTTGAGGTCGAGCTTGATGGCTTTCAGTTGAATAGCTACCATAAGCTGCATATACGTTTTCCGGATTGTCATGAGTAGAAGGACAATCAGTGTATGAATGAGGACCCCCGCAAATCTCACAAGAAGTTGCAACAGCTTTAACTTGTTGTTGTTGATTTGTAGCCAAAAGTTGCATATTCTTGCTCATTTTGACCATTGTGCGGGTCAATTCGGTGATATCAGGGTTTGAAGAAGTAGAAGAAACATTGCCTATCGGGTTTGATCTTGAAGATGCGGATGAATCCCAATTTTGTGATGATTAGTCATGTTCTCGATATGCTCTCTACACTCCTCGGGTCTTCTTTTCATAAATGTGCCACCGGCGGCTGCATTAATCGTATCACGATCACGAAAAGTTAGGCCGTTGTAGAAAGTATCAATTAAGGTAACGGGGAGCATGTTGTGGTTTGGACATCGATCGATCAAAACATTATATCGTTCCCAAGCATCAAAAAGTGATTCATCGGGTTCTTGTGTAAATCCACTAATTTAATTACGAAGGCTCGTGACCATGGATGGTGGAAAGTAGCGCGACAAAAATCGTTGAGTCATCTCATCCCAAGTATGAATTGAATTCTTCGGAATACGATCAAACCATTTTTCGGCATGGTGGGATAAGGTGTGTGGAAATAGGCGAAGGCGAAGAAAATCCATAGTAACACCGGGCAACTTCATGCTTTGAGTAACGGTAATGAATTTGTTGAGGTGTTTGTTGGCATCACCATCCGGTAATCCGCGAAATGGACAAGTGTTTTGAACTTGTTGGATCATGTGATGCTTCAACAAAAACTCCAGAGCCGTGATTTGCATCGGCGCAATCGGTCCTCCTCGTCCATTCATCGTAGGTTGAGACAACTCCTCCATCGTTCGAAGGTCGGGTGGGGGAACATTGTTGTTGTTATTCATGTTGGGGTGGGATGGATTATTGTTGTTGTGCACACCAACCATAACTAAATATTCACGAGTCTTGGGCTCTGAATAAGATGAAGATCTAGTACGCATACACCTGCAAAAGCAAAAGAAAAAGATACCAAAGAAATAGAGAATATATATGTACGTGTAGAAATAAAAATAAAATCTTTTTGGATTTTTGAAAATTTTTGAGCAAGAAAAAGAACGTTCACAAGTGAACGGATCCCATAATTCAACGCGTCTCTCACAGAAAACCGTTAATCTTTACGAAAAGACCCCGCAGCGGCGCCATTTAATAACTGAGATTTTATATGGTTAAATTGTTCTCGGTGTGTCTATTCGATTCTCGGTGTCTTATCGAATTGACTATTGGTTTAAGTGCGACTCAGTCGTCTTTTGGTGGAAACAATAATAGATTGGTCGTTGTAGTGAAATTAAATTGCAAGACTATTAAGTAAATGACGGGTAACTAAAGCTAAAACTAATTAAAAAGTAAATGGTACAATACTAAAACTTTAAAAGTAAATGACGAGAAATTAAATGACGTATAATTAAAACTCGACAAAAAGTAAATTTGACAATTTAATAAAAATGAAAATTTGAAAAGTTAAAACAATGCAAACTTAAAAACTTAAACTAAGGCAGAATATTGAAACAAAACCCAATCCGTCGGAATGCTGTCACCACAAAGCCGTCGGAATAATCTGTCGGAATAGGATCGGAATAAGTAAAAGCCAATCTATCGAAATAACTATAGTGAAATCTATCGGAATATGTAAAAACTATTCTGTCAGAATGTAATCAAAACAAAAGCATCGGAATAACTACAAACAAATTTGTCGGAATAATGCATCGGAATATGGCTGCCAAAAATTTGGCAGCACTTCGTCGCAATAAAACCTTAAGACCCGTCGCAATGAGCGATCGCAATCACGATCGGAATAAGGGGGAGTTACTCTATCTGAATGTTGATCGCAAAGAGCCGTCGGAATCTCAGAACCCTATTCCAATTATCACGATCGGAATAAGTGAAAGCCGTCGGAATCCAAGATCCCTTTCCGATGGAATGAGATACGAAAATAAGCAAAACTAAATAAGCTAAGACTAATAAGCACTAACCGAAACTTACCAAAGCAATAATAAGATGAACAAAATAAGCACAAATTTAAAGACTTTCAAGACACAAAATAAGCAAACTTTATAAAATAAACTTAAAAAAGATAAAAATTTTAAGAAAACTTTAAAACAAATAAGCTAAATACAAAATAAGCCAATAAGCATGTCAAGCTTAAAGTTTAAATCGTATAAAAGCCTAGATAAGAATAAATAGATAAACTTTTTAATCAAATAAGCAATAAGATCAAGCAAAATGAATGCTTAATCCGAATCAAAATCAAATCAAAAACAAGAAAAGTAGAATAAGAATGATAATGAAAAGCTTGATTAAACTAAACTAAAGATTCAACAACAAAATTAAAAGACTTACTTGGAATTAAAGGCAAGAAATTAAAGGTGCAAAATAAGGTAATTAAATTGACAATTAAGTAAATGACATGAAATTAAAGTGCATGAAAATGAAAATGGTGGAAGACTAGTTTGTCAAATTAGCCAACACCTCCTACTGACACATTAGGAGGGTATTTATAGGAGGATTAGTATGTCTTGATGATTTCTTCCTTTTCTCGTCTTTTCGTCTTTATAAATTCTTCGACTTTCTCGACGTGTCTCGGGATAAATTGAACTCGTCTTATAATTTCTTCATTAATTAGACTTGAGTTCTTCGACTTCATTAAACTTCCGTCTTTAGACTTTTTCTTCGATAAATCTTCAGAATAGGCCTTGGACTTCCGTTCTTTTTGCACTCTTGATCTTTTGACTTCGTCTTTTGTCTTTTTCTTCGATAAAAGCCCGTGAAAGTCCGCGTTTTCTTCCCTTTTCATATTTTGATCCTAAATTACAACAAAAACACAAACCACGCATAATTCCGACATTTACGACATAAAATACATGTTTTGGCTTGGTTATTAGTATAATTAAGTGGTAAAAGGATAAGTGTTTTCACACTTATTAATAACTTTGTCACTAAACTCTAGTGATTTCCTCTTTTTCAACATATAATCTCTTGTTACTCTCATCGTTTCCACAAACACCATTTCCACATTAGTAGTCTCTCTGTAACACCCCACTTTGATAAGTGGATCGTGACGTGTAATTATGGCGTGTCATCAAAGCATGCAAGGTAATATGTAATACACATACATGACCATAGGGATAACCAGAATCAAACATCAGTTCCCAAACATAAGCCCAAAACATAAATAAAGTAAAGGAAATGAGAAATGACTAAACAAGCATAAGTATATGAAGGCAAAAAGGAAAAGAAATCTATGGCAGCTTCCATCCTATGCACGTCCTCCAAATGCTCGAGTCTGTCTTGGGTACCTGCCGTTTTGGGACATGGAAAGGAAAGTAACGGCTGAGCAAAACGCTCGGTGCACGGATATAGACATAGTATGAATGACTAAAACATAATAAAGACTTAATAGCAGCGGAAATGTGTAAGTCCTGGAAAACTTGGAACATGTTCATAAAACTGGTTTTATAGTTTGAAAAGCCTTGTGTTTATCTTATGAAAACTGTTTAACATGTTAACCATTAGCCAATATAGGTCATGAAATATGAACGTGCATGAATACTTGGAGGGGTGACCTCGTCATTCAAATTAGAGGGGCTGCCTCTAATTTGATATAACTGTATGGGTAGGAGGGATCAGCTCCTTGTGAAGGATGCAAGGCACACACCACATTCACCTGAATAATCTGCTGAAACATGTAAACTAGGATGCACCCATACGCCCCACCTGATAATAATAATATGGCCAAAAGCTGAAGGGACGCCACGAGCTATCACTCCGTCGTGGTGAAGTCATAACATTGGTGCCTCCGGTGTTATGGTTATGGTACCTCCATAACTAGGTGAAACTGGGCATGCATGTATATGGCTTTAGGTATTCTAATTAAACATAAGCAATTCAAAAACATATAAAACATATACTGGGGAAAATAGTTGGCTGCATACAGGAAATCCTAATAAGGAAGAATGTCCATACTGAAAGGACGAAGAATCTGTACCTTTTGTCCAGTGAACGAAGAAGACGAACAGAAGAGAGTCCTACTTCGTATCACTAATGCTACATAAATACATACGTGTATAAGTATATGATTACTAAGTACGTAACTAGTTTTATATCATGTCGTAACTTGTTTTATATGTTCATGTCATGTTATACTGATTTAAGCTTTATATTGTGTTTATCATGTATTCTGTCTATTCTGTTTAAGTATTTCTTGTATTTCATGTATTATTATACTTGTTGTGTAATAATAAGTAACTTTATAAAAATAGTAGGTTTCCTAAAATAGAAAGTTTCCAAAAATATAAAGTTTCCAAAAATAGAAAGTTTCCAAAAATAGAAAGTTTCCAAAAATAGATTCACTGCTTAAAATAGATAAGTTTCTAAAAATAGAAAGTTTCCATAAATAGATTATCTGCCTTAATTAAATAAGTTTTTAAAATAGAAAGTTTCCATAATTAGATATAAGTTGGATTATTAAGCTAATTATATAAGCTTAAGTGTTTACTGATTAATATACTAAGTCATGTAATTAAATAGTATAGTTTATTAATTATCTCATGTAAATTAAATAAACTATTGGTTAAAGTATTTAATTAAATATAACATGGTTTAATTAAATAAAGGTAAAAATACTTAGGTTAAAACATGTATTATTATCTATTAATAATATAACCTAAGTCATGTAAATTAATTAATTATAAGTCATGATTTTTAATAATTAATTAATTGTATAGTCTAATTAAATGGTAAATACTTAGGTTAAAATTCATGTATTAATAATAATATTAATAACCTAAGTCATGTATAAATTAAATTAATCATGTGCATGCTTTAATTAATTTAATTTAACTCTTGTAAAAAAATAAACTTGTAAAAATAATTAACCTTGTAAAAACAACTCATGAACCGAACCGTGTTTTAATCTAACCATGTGTGAACCGGACCGGTTTCAACCCGTGAACCGGCAACCAAACGCACCCTCGGTCAAAACCTAGCCGCCGGTTAGCCAAAAGTTCCCACCGGCTAGCCGGTGGTTACCCTTGCTGTCGCGGCCTATGTTCCCCCTGCTTTCCTTATTTAGCCACCGGTTTAGGCCGGTGGTGGTTCTTTGTTTTAGCCGAGACCTACCCGAAAACAACCATACCCCGACCGAGGTCGGGGTCCCTTTCCTTCTGCTGCCGAGACACGAAACCACCACACTGAGACCTAGAGGTCTCGGTTGGTGCGAATCAAATCAAGCCGAGACCCCCTTGGGGCTTGGTTCTTGCGTCGGCCACAAAGAAACACCCCTTACACCCTTAATTAATTTTACCCCCATGATAATATTAACATGTTTATTTACTTGTTTTTATAACCCCATGATTTTATGTGTTCTTAATTAATAAAAGAATTCAAAGAAAATGTTATAGGGTTACCAATGCGTGAATCAAACGAGGATGATAACACGAACGACTATCTCTTGAATTGAATCACCAAAATCAACAAACAACCACCCTTGGTGGTGTTATACCTGGCGGCCAAAGAGAGAGAGGAAAAAGGGGCTAGGGTTTTAATATTTTGTGAAATCTTGTAAAATGAAACTATGTTTACCCTTTTTCCTTGTTTTAGTTAAATCAAAAGTGGGCTTGGCCCCTTCCTTTTTCCTAATTTCGTGGTATGTAGGCCCCCAAAGGGGAAACCCGTTGTTTTTCCCGTGTTCTAATTATTTAGTGTGTTCTCGTGTTCGTGTTTTACGTGATTTAAATAGTTATTGTTCGTGTCTTATTATATTTATTCATGATCGTAATAAATATACATAAATACGTAATACTAAGCTCGTGATTATTTGCGTTCATGATTTCATGTTCGTATGTTCGTGATTATAATTATTATTGAAATAATTATCGTGTCTTAATACGTAATAAATACTTATCGTGTTATAACACGTACGTAATACTTGTAATTCTTGTTCGTGAAACGTACACGTGCTAAATAAGGAAAGTTCTAATCATGTACGTACGATCATATATGTATTGTTCATGGTAAAAGCGTGTGGGTTTTACAACTCTTCCCCCCTAAAAAGAATAATTTGTCCCTGAATTATAGATAAGTAACTAAAAGAGAAACATACCCGAATCAACCTGAGAGGGTATGTAAGATAAATGGACGTGCCAGTGACATGGTAGAAGGAACGTGGAACGTGTCATGTCTTGAAAGGACATGGAACGTGACGTGACTGAAATGACATATCTAATTGATAAAAGAAAAACGGATAAGAAGTCCGGATGAACTTGTCCGTTTCCAAGTGGCTTCCCTCTTGGAACGGTTCCTTCATAAGATCTTGACACAATTGATAATCTTGGTCCTCCTGGACTTGACTTGAACATACTTAAAAGTTCATGGTTATCAACGTAAGATAGATCCCCTGAATTTGATCGAGGGAATAAGAATTAACATGCAAGGGGAACTGAAACATGACGATACAAAATAATCTGATAATTAGCAACGATACGCAAGACATATTGAAACGTAGTACGCGAAAAATTTTGAACGTGATATGTGAAAAAATTTGAACGTGATACGTGAAGATATGGTGAGTGTAGTACGAGCAAACATATCGTGATCAATGATACGTGTAACATATCGCGAACGTCATATGAGGAACGTGGAATGAACATGACATGTGAAACATATCGTGAACATGGAATACAACTGCAGTAACGCCAAACGCTATAAGGTGAGACGTGGAATGTGACGTGAAACGTCTGTCTGAGGATATAGAGTTATACTAAACTTGATTTTGTTTTCTCAAATTCTTGCAAAAGTTCCCAAAACGAAAATGAACGTAAGATCGTACGCCAAGATATAATCATGAACGTGAACAGTGTCATGAACGTGAGCGTGAAAGTAAGTCGTGAAATTTGAACAAGAACGTGAACGTAAATAAGGAGCACATATGTGAACCTTTGCCTAACCCGATAGCTGAGTGATTGCCAAGTGATCGAATAAACCCTGGCTGGAGCACGTCCGATCAGTCTGCTGGTTCTGAAATCCTTGCGGATGTAAGGATTCTGTAGACTTGGTCAAATGGTTGACAATAGCTCAGATAGCACCATGCTTCTTCTGGATTTGCGTTAATCTGGTAACCAAAATCCATGGAGATCTTGTCCCATTTCTGATCACAATTCCGATGGTGGATAAACATCCCAGTCAGTTGTTGTTCTATCTTAGCCTGTTGGTATGTCAGGTACTTAGATATGAACGTAACTATATCTTGCTTCGTAAAAACTTGATACATAGAAATTTGCGGAACTATGAGTCTCCGAACTTAGACTTCCCTTAGCGTAGGATTTTCTGGAACACCTAATGTAGTGTAGGGTTCTCACCTTTGTGCATAAGCTGAGTCATGGTAAGATTAACCGTGTGAATCCATGTGATTCAGCGTGTCACTGTAATCACCCAGAATTTAGATTGGAAAATTTCAGGGTGAAATTTCTCCTGTCGTAGAATTTCCAACATAGTGCAAACATGGTCTTCCTGCTCTTCTCTAGACTTTAGAGAAGGTTAGGTTGTCATAGATGAAAACATTGATGAATTTGTTTATGTGTTCATGGAAAATCAATTTATTAAGTCCATAATGTTGCTGGAGCATTTATGAGACTAATACAAAATCATGAATCTAGCATGATCGAGACATGTACGAATAGCAGTCATGGAAATGTCTTGCTCTTCCACTCGTCGCTGTTGGCGGCATGATCATGAATCCGATATTGGAAAAGTGTTTGATACCCTTAAATTGATTGGACATGTCTGTAGAAACTAGAAGGGGGGGTTGAATAGTTTCTCTTTGATTAGTCACCTAATTAAAATTACTTTTAATTAGGTTTGTATCATAACTATCTTTTACTTGAAGCTAAGTTGCATAATGATTAGATTCAATTCAAATGCATTAGCATTAGTAATAGGTAAGTATAATGATAATGAAATAAGTAAAGAGTAAGGAAAGAGACAACCTAATGACAAGACACCAAGATTTATAGTGGTTCGACAACGAGGCTCTATCCTCGTTTCTACTCCACTCCTCGAGTACACCTACTCGAGATTTCCACTATATCCACAAGCTCCCTTCTTGGCGGAGAAAGCCTTACATCGTCGCTTATATTATTTTCCGACACTAAGCTAAATGTCGAGACCTAATCTTTAGCTAGGAACAATCTACACAACGTTGCCTACTTCACAATTTAACGACACAAGGCTAGATGTCGAGTTCTAATCTCAAGGTAGAACCAATCTTCACGACGTTGCCTACTTCACCATTTTACGACACAAGGCTAGATGTCGAGTTCTAATCCAAACTAGAACCAATCTTCACGACTCTTCACTTTGAAGCTAAGTGAGAACTTCACACAACACAACTACTAATCACTTTCAAGTTTAGTGAGAACTCACAAGACACAACCACATCACTTTATAGTTTAGTGAGAACTACTACACAATCTATTACAACTCAACTAGACATATCCAAGTACACACATGTAGCTTGGATCTACACAACACAAATCCAAGCAAACACATATGCAATGGATGTACACAACAAATCCAAGTATTCACAAATAGCTTTGATGAACACAACTAGTCTAAGTATTCATAAATACAAATGGATCAACAAAAACAAAAAGGCTAACATGATGAACAGGACTAATTCATGGATTCATCTTTATCACAACACTAGTGAGTGACTGGTCTTCTCTTTGGACAAGGTAAAGGAGGGGATCAAGAGGATAATCATATGTAAACATACTTAACACATTAAGTGATCATTTACTAATGATTATGCTATAGAAAAGAGAATGGGGGCTGAGAAAAACGTCCAAGAGGGTTATTGGAAAATGAGATTTGATCCACTATTTATAGAAGACAAAGTGCAACGGCTAGCTGGGCGCGGTTCTTTAACTAGCCCAGCGGTTCCATATCGCTAGAGAACCGCCTAGCTATTTAAGGTACCGCCCAGTAGACTACGCTCCTTTTTTGCTTTTAGTGAGGTAGGAATATCTGAGGTTTTTTAAACCTTCAAAGGATATTCTTATGGCCTATGTAATATGCCATTTTCAAATTTACATTTTTCATTTTAATAATATATTTTCTTAAAAAGAAATTTTATTAAAAAATCTTTTGTCATATTAACAAAAGTGAGTTTTAAGGATAATCACTTTGATGATCACTAAGTATGATTAAGAAAAGTTAGTGATATGATTATTACCTTGATGATAGTGTTAGCTAAACAAATCGTTTTGTGTTTTACATTAAATGTGTTGTATAGTTTGTTGTGATCAAAACTAAGAAAGATTAGTTAACACTAATAATGTTTTTAGGCATCACTTGCCTTAAGAATCTCCCCTTTTTTGATTACGACAAACTATAAACTCATTTACGTAGAAACACAAAATATCGAATTATTAACAAGTTTATCACTATCATTTCTCCCCCTTTGTCGTAGCAAAAAGGCAAGCACCAGTCTTTGAAGAGAACCGGACTTTGCTGGTAGCTCCCCCTTGGTGGTTGCTCCCCCTTGCTTGGGGCACCAAGTGTATGAGCTATGGTGACATGCTACATAAAGGTTAGTAGAAAGAAAAGAAACACCAATGTATATATGATCACTACCTACTAAATAACTTGAGAGGGAGAAGGAGAAGAAATCTCAAATTAGAAGCAAGTATTTGCTAAGTATGTCCAAAGAGGTAAATGACAAAATCAAGGTTCAATTGGTGGAATTGAAGTAGAAAAGAAACATCCAACCTATGAAGATGATAAATTTGTCAAGGGGTTAAAATTTAGAATTGATGGAATCACCCATAATCAATTGTAAAGATTAACCACGATCAACTCAAAAAGAAAGAGAGAATGATCAAATAAAGAAAACAAACACAACACAAAGGTTTCATATTACATAAATATGAAAGAAACAAACAAGGTAGATAGTCATACACACAATATGAGTATCTAAAGCAAAAGATATGGAAAAATAAACCACAAAGCATAAGCTATTCTAATAGTGATAATTTTCCAAGATTGCTTAAAATGTTATTGACTCCAAAACAACTAAAGTATTATTGACTCCAAGAGTGCTTAGTCCTTTAGTTGGAAAAATAAGACGACGAGGCATCATTCAAAGTTTTGTCCACGGGAACGAAAACTTTGAGAGGAGGTCGAGTGAGGAGGAATTCAAGAAAATTTAACTTCTCATACACATGAGCAAGTTCAATTTCTTGAAATCGACAACAAGCACACGAGGATCCATGATGCAAAACAAAGTCGGTTGATGAGGGAAGGCCATCACACCTAGGTTTGGTGGTGGTGAGGAGAGTGGGTAGGAAATGTTTTCACAATGCCTTGTGAGGTTTGGGAAGGTTGAAAGGTCATTGAGTTGGGGGGTGTCGAAAGGTTTTGGTGGTGGGGGAAGTTTTTCCTTTTCTCCGGTGATGGGGTTAATGGAGTAAGTCTCATTCAAATACTTGATTGGAGAGAAGGTGGGGTTCTTGGGTGGTTTGGATGAAGAGGGTTCATTTTTCTTGATTCAAATAGGCCGAACCGAGATCTTCGGTTTCTTGGAAAGCTTGGATGAGGAAGCTTTGGGTGAGGAGGTTTGTGACAATGAAATGCCAAGGTTATGAAAGGAAGAGTTAGGCATTGTTGAGGTGTGAGAATGAAATCTCAAGGTGTGGGTATAAGAAGAAGGTAGACAAGGCAAAGGTTTGAAAATCAAATGTAAAGTGTCAAGGAATGTTTAGCCAAATTGAGTAAACATAGAATCTTGACAGGGGATAAGGTGATGAAGAAAGACCAAAAACGAACCAAAAATTGGCTTTCTGTCCGCGGTACCTTATAGGGACCGGCGGTTCCTTAGCACTTAAGGAACCGCGTGACTTTAATGAGCCGCGTGCAGTGGACTTGAAACCATGATTATCCAGGGTTTTGAGAAAAACTAAGACTTTTTCAAAAAAATTGCAAATCTTGGAATTTTACCTCTATTAGCACTAAATTATGCTAGGGTTGCATAAAAGCAACACATTCACAAAGAATGTCTTGACAAAGGGTGACAAAATATTTAGATATCATTTTGAACCAATTTTAGTCAAGTTTTAGAAGTTGTGATAGATTTAGGTTCAATTTTAATTTAGAATTAAAGTTGATTAATGTGCACATAAAGATAGAAACACATAAAGCTAAATCCATAATTCATCCTCATGAAAAACTCATGGAGGGAAAGAGATACATTAAGGAAATAAAAAAACAACTAACTAAAACAAAAATAAATTAAAACTAGGTCTTGATGAGTAGTCTTCCTTGGCTTGGTTTTTCTTGAAAAATATTTTTAAAGAAAATCACCATTCATCTCCTAGGAGGAGGCATGGTAAACAAGGTGAGCAAGAAATCTTGCAACCTCCTATGAAGTCCAAACATCTCCATCCTATGGTTTTGAATTATGTAGTTATTGTAGAGGCAACATGGACAATGAGAACCATGAGCTTCTAGGAACCTAAGGAAGTAAGGATCACCCATAAAGAAGGGAAGTGGAACACCCAAAATGGGAGTGTTTGAGGGAGGTGGAGGTAGAGGAGGTATGTTCTCCAAGGGTGATATGGGTGAGTGTAGAGGTATGCTCTCCAAGGGTGAAATGGGTGAGTTTGGAGGGGTAAATTGTGAAGTCACCAAGGTATGAACAAAGTCATTCACAATGGGAATGCTTTGGATGGGTTGAGGTTGGGTAGTCACATCCAAGAGAGTACTTGGAGTGAAGGGTGAGGATAGCTCATTCATTCTAGATTGGAATGAAGAGGAGGTAGAACCATGAGAATGGTTGGTACCATGGGTTGAGGTAGTCTTGCATGGAGCAAGAGGTGGTGAGGTTGATGAAGGGATGAGAATTGGGACAATCTCATTCTTGGGTGTGTGAAAGGGTGAAGAGTTAGGTTTGGGCAACTTAATCTTAATCTTAAGATTTTTCCTAGAAGTGGAGGTTTTGGATGAGTTTGAGGTTCTTGTAGAAACCATGGTTGTAATGAATGGTTTAAGGGTTAAGGAAGAATGGTTTGATGTGAAGAACATGTCCAACAAGGTGGGTTTAAAATGGTGAGGGGATGATCCAAACTAGTAATGGGTTAAAAACATTTTATGTGAATAATGAATTTAGGTAACCTAGTTTAGGAAATGTTCAGGTTTTTGCAAAGAATCAAGCAAGATTTACACAGATTAAAGATAATAGTGTAAAGCAAATATTCTGTCGGACACAGTAGCCGGCGGTTCCTTATCTAGGGTGGGCGGTTCCTTATCTCTTAGGTACCGCGGGTCGATATGGAACCGCGACCAGAGGTGTTCAAAAATGGTACTTCCTCAAACTTTGGTTAGCCCAGATTTTTACCAAAGGATTATCAATCCAAATTTAACTACTGGCCAAAATCTAGGAAGCTAACTAACACATAGGATGCACAATGCTATGCAAATCGTAAACACGATGGCATAGACGACATTAGGATTAAAATAACAAGTAACCCAAACAAGTAGTATTAGTTAATACACATTCAAAATTAAAAAAAGGAAGCAAATGTTCAACATCACATTACATGTTTACCAACATGTATACTTTGAAAAACTTCAAAGTCTTCACCTTCTTTTCTTGCCCAATCCCTTGATCATGTTTCCCAAGTACTTGAATCCTTTCCTTGACTCAACCCGATGTTCATGTAATTCACCTAGAGTCCTAAGATTTTAACGGTAGAGATGCTCCATATTGAGATCTTCCGGTACTTCACTAGAGGAATAATGAGGTGGAGGAGCTAAGTCTTCAAGTCCATTCACGAATGAGTTTGAGGATGGGTGGGAATTACTCGAAGAGTTGAAATGAGAACTAGAACCTATTCCATCACCATCACTTGTTGGCATATAGGTGTCCTCATCATCCGTCTCTTGATGATCGGATTTTTGCGAACCTCGATCACTTCTAGGCTTTCTTTCATATACCTCTTCAATAGGCAACATAACCCGATGAACCGGGTGAAAGCGAGAAAGTTCGAGGTGGGGAAAGTCATGAGCAACCCTTTTGAAAAGGCGAGTAAGAAGCATAGAATAGGGAAGGTTTGTTTTGGGCTTTGAAATAGCATAATTTATTCGTCGAGCGATATAGAATGCCAAATTGTACTTGGTTGATGTAAAGATGCAACACAACATATGCACCATACAAGCCGGGATATGATCTCGGTTTCCACCAATACAAAATATATTCTCCCTAAGGATATTTGCCCATTGGACCATAAAATCCTTAAGATTGCTTGAGAGCACTTCATAGCGATTCATATTTCGCACATTAGAATGAAGGCTTCTCACAACGTTTCCATCACGCTCTTTCGAAATGATATCAAGGATAAATTCCAAATCAATTTCGGCGTGGTCATTTGGAGGTTTGTCGTTGGATTCCAAGAGAGCATCAAGTCTCCATTTATCCGTGAAACGACAAGTGCCTTCATATGGCACACCAAGAATTTCACCAAAATCTTCGAGAGAGTATTGAATCATTTGATCGTTCAACAAGAATCGAATGAAGATTTCGCCATTGTATTCAAACATGGAGTAAGTGCTAAATAATTCTAGAAGAAAAAAGGGGTAAATATCTTCTTCTATGTTGAGCAAGCAATCAAACCCCGTATGCTCAAACATGGATTTGATATAAACATAACCCGTTATTCCCTTATCAACAACTCTACCCTCATGGAAATTTTGAGTTGAAAGAGATGAAAAGGAGTTTCGAAGTTGAGTAGAAGCAAAGGTTTAGGAAATGTTTGACATATATTGTCTAGTGAGTTGATGATCCTTTTGGTATTGTGAAGGCATGATTAGTACCTAATATAAACACAAGAAAATATATTTCCAATCACTTATATGAAAAATAAAGTCAAAAATCAAAATATGAGAATGTGTTATATCAATTTCTTGACAAACAAATGATTGAATCCATATCATTCTCATGTTCACAATGTATCCGTTCCATTATTAGCCAAGAACATATGAACTATGTTGGATCAACAATGGATTAGAACACTGGTTTTTCAAAACAAGGTTTTTAGGTAAGCATTAACAATGAAATTACCCATTTGTTCATGGGTTCATCTCAATTCCATCTTTTAACCAAAATCATTTAGCCAAAATTCGGATTTATTCTACAAGTGGGTTTTAGTGAAATCTTAATAAATATGAACCTAAGGAATCATAGTAAAATAACCATGTCAACCCATATTCCTATTAAGGTTCTAATTCAATTTCAATTTTAAAAATCCCCAATTATGAAAGGATGAACCCTAGAACAAAATAGATGAAACTGAAAGAAAGTAATTACAATTAATTGATGTTTGATGAAGGATGAGTGAAACCCACAACTTGGAATCAATTAATTTGAGTGATTGAAGGTTTTTGAAGCTTCAACAATGGTGGAAAAGGTGGAACCCGTCGGTTGTGTGTTTTTGGGAGAGAGAGGGTTTATTTTGAAAAATATTAAATTAATAAAACTGGCGCTCTGACAAGCTTTACTGCCCGCGGTTCCATATCGATAGAGAACCGCGGGTTTGAACTGCCAGAGATATAGAACCGCCTACAGAGGCTGGTTTTTATCAATGAAATACGCCAAATTTTTGAAAACCAAGTTTTCTAAAATACTTAAAAATATATCTTAAACCTTTTAGAATATCATTGGATCATCATAACACTAAGCAATATGCCTTAATGAAGGATTACGAGTTGAATCGAGATCGAAAAGAATCGAAACGGACAAACGACTACTCGTAGCGAAAAAGCAAAGTGGAGAGAAGTCAAGGGAAGTGAATCAAGACTAAGACCAATACTCAAGGGATTAATGACAATCTTCAAATCGAGGAGACGAAGAGCTTGTGTCATATATAGTGGTTTAAGACGTGCCTTTCCAGCGAAGTGTTAAACGGCTTTGGTAATGAATAAACGCAAAGAAAATATTGATGCATAGACTAAGATCACTATCAATAATAGTCTTAGTCTAAACCAAAGTATGAGCAAGGTATTAATTCACTTTCTCTCCCACAGAGGGCCTACTAACCGTATGGGTGCAAACCGTGGATATCATGCTTGATACTTTAAGCTACTACTAACTCACTCTACATCACCATAGTGAGTCAAGTATCCAAGCAATGAAGGTTTGAGAGGATAAAAGAAAAGAATCACAAACCACAAACAAATGTCAAGGCAAGGATGCCAAGAGCAAGCACATAGTCAAGTAATGATCAAAAGAATGATCAAAGGGCGTGTGGAAGAACGAAAGCGTACCTTGGCCACAAAGAGTATTCCAATCCATCAAGGAATCAATGCATAGCCCAACAATGACTATGATGAGTACTAAGTCTTCAAGGACTAGTATCATTCCCAATCATCTTGATATCATCATTCAAAGATGTTGAAGATCAATGAAGATGAGTCTTCTACAAGTGCAAGTAACTCAATCCACAACCAATTAAATGATTGATCTTCATGAGTACCTACACAAAGCAAGATGCAAACTAGTAGATACAATTCAAGAGTAGATATAAAATGCATAAAAGCTACTAATCTAAGAGGGATGCAATATTACCAATTAAAAGACCTATTTTCCAAGAAAAAATAGTTTTGACCAAAGAGAAACTTTAGTACAACTTGACCTTCTAATTTGAGGAGACAATGGATCGATCCAAGTTTTAAAGTACAATATACTTCAAAGATCTTGAGTGACCATCGCTCTGATACCAATTGTAGAAACTAGAAGGGGGGGTTGAATAGTTTCTCTTCGATTAGTCACCTAATTAAAACTACTTTCAATTAGGTTTGTATCATAACTATCTTTTACTTGAATCTAAGTTGCATAATGATTAGATTCAATTCAAATGCATTAGCAATAGTAATAGGTAAGTATAATGATAATGAAATAAGTAAAGAGTAAGGAAAGAGACAACCTAATGACAAGACACCAAGATTTATAGTGGTTCGACAACGAGGCTCTATCCTCGTTTCTACTCCACTCCTCGAGTACACCTACTCGAGATTTCCACTATATCCACAAGCTCCCTTCTTGGCAGAGAAAGCCTTACATCGTCGCTTACATTATTTTCCGACACTAAGCTAAATGTCGAGACTTAATCTTTAGCTAAGACCAATCTACACAACGTTGCCTACTTCACAATTTAACGACACAAGGCTAGATGTCGAGTTCTAATCTCAAGGTAGAACCAATCTTCACGACGTTGCCTACTTCACCATTTTACGACACAAGGCTAGATGTCGAGTTCTAATCCAAAGCTAGAACCAATCTTCACGACTCTTCACTTTGAAGCTAAGTGAGAACTTCACACAACACAACTACTAATCACTTTCAAGTTTAGTGAGAACTCACAAGACACAACCACATCACTTTATAGTTTAGCGAGAACTACTACACAATCTATTACAACTCAACTAGACATATCCAAGTACACACATGTAGCTTGGATCTACACAACACAAATCCAAGAAAACACATATGCAATGGATGTACACAACAAATCCAAGTATTCACAAATAGCTTGGATGAACACAACTAGTCCAAGTATTCATAAATACAAATAGATCAACAAAAACAAAAAGGCTAACATGATGAACATGACTAATTCATGGATTCATCTTTATCACAACACTAGTGAGTGAGTGATCTTCTCTTTGGACAAGGTAAATGAGGGGATCAAGAGGATAATCATATGTAAACATACTTAACACATTAAGTGATCATTTACAAATGATTATGCTATAGAAAAGAGAAAGTGGGTTGAGAAAAACGTCCAAGAGGGTTATTGGAAAATGAGATTTGATCCACTATTTATAGAAGACAAAGTGCAACGGCTAGCTGGGCGCGGTTCTTTAACTAGCCCGGCGGTTCTATATCGCTAGAGAACCGCCTAGCTATTTAAGGTACCGCACAGTAGACTACGCTCCTTTTTTGTCTTTTAGTAGGGTAGGAATATTTGAGGTTTTTTTAAATCTTCAAAGGATATTCTTATGGCATATGGAATATGCCATTTTCAAATTTATATTTTCCATTTTAATAAAACATTTTCTTAAAAAGAAAGTTTATTAAAAAATCTTTTGTCATATTAACAAAAGTGAGTTTAAGGATAATCACTTTGATGATCACTAAGTATGATTAAGAAAAGTTAGTGATATGATTATTACCTTGATGATAGTGTTAGTTAAATAATTCGTTTTGTGTTTTACATTAAATGTGTTGTATAGTTTGTTGTGATCAAAACTAAGAAAGATTAGTTAACACTAATAATGTTTTTAGGCATCACTTGCATTAACAATGTCGTCAATACGTCGTGGAGAATAACGGTTATGAATGGTGGTTTGCTTAAATCGACGGTAGTCGACACATAATCTCATGGTAACGTCCTTCTCCTTGAAGGTTCTTCTGGAATGTATGGTAAGATTTTGGTATAATCAACTGGTTATGTGTAAAAGGACTTAAGTGGTCGTGTCTGAACCGATAGCTATAAAATTTTAACAGTCATAGCTAACAACGCACATACTTGTAAATCATAGATAATTTGTACAGATTTTCCTGATGGAAAACCATGCTGAATGTATTCAGGAGTCTGAACATTACTGTACAAAATCATGAATCGTAGCAGGGTGTACTGTTCGTAGTCCATTATTAGGATTAAATTCAACTCGTGTTTGTCCTAGGTAATGCGTTAGCAGCTTGGATCTCATTATTAGGCTGAAGGAAACCTTCGTATACATAGGAAATACGAATGGCGTCCTTTATGGTCATGAATATATATGAAATATGGGTGCTAGAAATGAAAGTGTCAATCGAGTAACCGTGATAGTTCTCACTGATATGTTGGTGCTTTACTGAAATTCTTGTGGCCTGATTAATACATGGCACAACGAAATGGGTATACCATTTGGAGGGTACCCTGAATTTCTTAGGGATGTTCCAGAATTTGACGTGAGTCATGTGTCTTGACTCGTGTCTTGGAAATATACGCATTACATGTGTCTGACTGGTGTCTTGACATGTGTCTTCTAAAAGCATACATGAGACATGTGACTTGAATGATGTATTGACATGTGTCTCGAGGTGTGAAACAAATAGAACTGCAAATATTAGGTTATTATGCCAGAATTGACAGATCGGTTGGAATACTGATCATTTGTATGTCTGATCACGTCCGCGGCCGGAGCCTCGGTTGCGATTTCGAGGATAGTTGTTGTCATAGTAGTGGTTACTATCGTCCTGTCTGTCAGTTCCATGACGGTCATTCTCATGACTGTGATTCATGTAACTATTCAGCTGAGTGGCCGGTTGGTACCGGTTCTCCACTCATATGACTGAAACGACAACTGAATGACGTGTGACATGTAACTAAGAATTTGGGACAATGATTGATGGAAATCGTCTGGTGGTGAAGCATCTTCTCGTCTGATCGCTTTGATCTAACGCCTTTGTCTTCGTCTTGTACGATCTCTAGGTTGTGAACAACATCAGCATCTCGTAGCGTCTCCAAACATCAGTAGCATCAGCCTTAATAACCTCTCCAAGCTATGAGCGGCATCAATAATTTGTAGAACATCAACAAATGGAATACGCATGAGATGATTTAGAATCGACTAGTGAATACTCATGGAGTATTGTAAGTGAAATACACATGGATTATGGTACGTGTAATACACATGGAATACTGTACATGGAGTACACGTGGAATGCACATGAAATGATCGATATGGGCCGATCTTTTGACATGATTTTACATGGTTTGAAGACCAAACTGGGCTGATCATCATGATAGCCTAGCAATATTAGCATAGACATCATTCTGGTTGTATAGAGAAACGTTAAAGTGTGGTTACACAAAATCCAACGATGATTTGCCTGAAAGCATGATCAATGAAAACCAACCATGACTATCATGAAAGCAGGATTCAATGAAATCCAACAATGTCTTGCATGAAAGCATAAATAACAAAAGAGGCGTAAGACGTAATCAACATGAAGGGACGGAATTATCATGAAGAAACATGAAACAATGTAACATGAAGGAGTGTATAACATAATCAGCATGAAATTGAAGTTAACCATGATAGTATGAAAGCATACTTGACATAAAAGACATCATAACTTATGAGGGGACATGAAAAAAATTATGCTTATAAATCATGAGAAAAATTTTATGCATGAAAACAGTGCATGAATACATGATGCAGTTTATAAAAACCTTTATATGTGCGAGGGGACGCCTATGGGTCGGTCCCAAAACAAAAGACATGGCGAGGGGACGCCTATGGGTCGGTCCTAAAGTTAAAAGTTTCGATAAAATCACATGCGACTAAATTGGGCCAGTCCTGTACCAACCATTACTTAGTCATAATCCCTGCAAAAATGATACATGAAACATAAATAATGAAACTCATCTGTCAAAACTTATCAGATTTTTTTTATGTGACAAATTATGAACTACTGGGGTTCAGTCCACATAGCCACAGTTCACGAGGAACATCATGCATGAAACAATGACACATAACTAATATGAATGACGGATGTCTATCCATATTAGTAAAACTATATCGATGAAAACATCAAGGTTAAACATGAAGGTGCTGAAAACATCATGGTTTAAAACAACAATGCGCTGAACACATCAATACATGGAATAACAAGCGTTGGTTTAGGAAGCTCCTGGTGACTACCCACTAGTCACATGTCAAGTTTTAAAGCCTACAGGTCGAAGCCTTGTGCTCTGATACCATAATTGTAACACCCCACTTTGATAAGTGGACCGTTACGCGTAATTATGGCGTGTCATCAAAGCATGCAAGGTAATATGTAATAAACATACATGACCATAGGGATAACCGGAATCAAACATCGATTCCGAAACATAAGCCCAAAACATAAATAAAGTAAAGGAAATGAGAAATGACTAAACAAGCATAAGTATATGAAGGTAAAAAGGAAAAGAAGTCTATGGCAACTTCCATCCTATGCACGTCCTTCAAATGCTCGAGTCTGTCCTTGGGTACCTGCCGTTTTGGGACATGGAAAGGAAAGTAACGGCTGAGCAAAACGCTCAGTGTACGGATATAGACATAGTATGAATGACTGAAACATAATAAAGACTTAATAGCATCGGAATAGTATAAGTCCTGGAAAACCTGGAACATGTTCATAAAACTGGTTTTATAGTTTGAAAAGCCTTATGTTTATCTTATGAAAACTGTTTAACATGTTAACCATTAGCCAATATAGGTCATGAAATATCAACGTGCATGAATACTTGGAGGGGTGACCTCGTCATGCAAATTAGAGGGGCTGCCTCTAATTTAATATAACTGTATGGGTAGGAGGGATCAGCTCCTTGTGAAGGATGCAAGGCACACACCACATTCACCTGAATAATCTGCTAAAACATGTAAACTAGGATGCACCAATACGCCCCACCTGATAATAATAATATGGCCAAAAGCTGAAGGGACGCCACGAGCTATCACTCCATCGTGGTGAAGTCATAACACTGGTGCCTCTAGTGTTATGGTTATGGTACCTCCATAACTAGGTGAAACTGGTCATGCATGTATATGGCTTTAGGTATTCTAATTAAACATAAGCAATTCAAAAACATATAAAGCATATACTGGGGAAAACAGTTGGCTGCATACGGGAAATCCTAATAATGAAGAATGTCCATACTGAAAGGACGGAGAATCCGTACCTTGTGTCCAGTGAACGAAGAAGACGAACGGAAGAGAGTCCTACTTCGGTATCACTAATGCTACATAAATACATACGTGTATAAGTATCTGATTATTGAGTACGTAACTGGTTTTATATCATGTCATAACTTATTTTATATGTTCATGTCATGTTTTACTGATTTAAGCTTTATACTGTGTTTATCATGTATTATGTCTATTCTGTTTAAGTATTTCTTGTATTTCATGTATTATTATACTTGTTGTGTAATAATAAGTAACTTTCTAAAAATAGCAGGTTTCCTAAAATAGAAAGTTTCCAAAAATAGAAAGTTTCCAAAAATAGAAAGTTTCCAAAAATAGAAAGTTTCCAAAAATAGATTTACTGCTTAAAATAGATAAGTTTCTAAAAATAGAAAGTTTCCATAAATAGATTAGCTGCCTTAATTAAATAAGTTTCTAAAAATAGAAAGTTTCCATAATTAGATATAAGCTGGATTATTAAGCTAATTATATAAGCTTAAGTGTTTACTGATTAATATACTAAGTCATGTAATTAAATAATATAGTTTATTAATTATCTCATGTAAATTAAATAAACTATAGGTTAAAGTATTTAATTAAATATAACATGGTTTAATTAAATAAAGGTAAAAATATTTCGGTTAAAACATGTATTATTATCTATTAATAATATAACCTAAGTCATGTATGTAAATTAATTAATTATAAGTCATAATTTTTAATAATTAATTAATTATATAGTCTAATTAAATGGTAACTTAGGTAAAAATTCATGTATTAATAATAATATTAATAACCTAAGTCATGTATAAATTAAATTAATCATGTGCATGTTTTAATTAATTTAATTTAACTGTTGTAAAAAAATAAACTTGTAAAAATAATTAACCTTGTAAAAATAACTCATGAACCCAACCGTGTTTTAATCTAACCATGTGTGAACCGGACCGGTTTCAACCTGTGAACCGGCAACCAAACGCACCCTTGGTCAAAACCTAGCCGCCGGCTAGTCAAAAGTTCCCACCGGCTAGCCGGTGGTTACCCTTGCTGTCGCGGCCTATGTTCCCCCTGCTTTCCTAATTTAGCCACCGGCTTAGGCCGGTGGTGGTTCTTTGTTTTAGCCGAGACCCACCCGACAACAACCATACCCCAACCGAGGTCGGGGTCCCTTTCCTTCTGCTGCCGAGACACGAAACCACCACACCGAGACCTTGAGGTCTCGGTTGGTGCGAATCAAATCAATCCGAGACCCCCTTGGGGCTCGGTTCTTGCATCGGCCACAAACAAACACCCCTTAAACCCTTAATTAATTTTACCCCCATGATAATATTAACATCTTTATTTACTTGTTTTTATAACCCCATGATTTTATGTGTTCTTAATTAATAAAAGAATTAGAAGAAAAGGTTATAAGATTACCAATGCGTGAATCAAACGAGGATGATAACACGAACGATTATCTCTTGAATTGAATCACCAAAATCAACGAACAACCACCCTTGGTGGTGTTATACCCGGCAGCCAAAGAGAGAGAGGAAAAAAGGGCTAGGGTTTTAATATTTTGTGAAATCTTGTAAAATGAAACTATGTTTACCCTTTTTCCTTGTTTTAGTTAAATCAAAAGTGGGCTTGGCCCCTTCCTTTTTCCTAATTTCGTGGTATGTGGCCCCCCAAAGGGGAAACCCGTTGTTTTTCCCGTGTTCTAATTATTTAGTGTGTTCTTGTGTTCGTGTTTTACGTGATTTAAATAGTTATTGTTCGCGTCTTATTATATTTATTCATGATCGTAATAAATATACATAAATACGTAACACTAAGCTCATGATTATTTACGTTCATGATATCATGTTCGTATGTTCGTGATTATAGTTATTATTGAAATAATTATCGTGTCTTTATACGTAATAAATACTTATCGTGTTATAACACGTACGTAATACTTGTAATTCTTGTTCGTGAAACGTACACGTGCTAAATAAGGAAAGTTCTAATCATGTACGTACGATCATATATGTACTGTTCATGGTAAAAGCGTGCGGGTTTTACACTCTCTCACGAATTTTAGTCCACCATAAGGACAACTCATCCTATCCTTCCATATAGTGCCTCAAATGGCATTCATCGACTTCTAGTATGATAACTATCATTATATGAAAACTCAGACATCGCTAACGAGTTTCCCACATCCCTCTAAATTAGTCACCCAAGCTCTCAACACGACTCATATACTTGTATCAATTTCCCACTTCGTCCATCATTTTCTAATTACCTGGATATACTCGTATCCAATCATTTTCATCAACTCCCTTTAGTCCATGCCGCAAACTACTTAAAAATTCCAATTTCCTTACACAAGTGACCTATGACGATATTTCACATATTGATTAGTTTATCATAACGAGGCTCTTCCAATCCAAATCAACTTATGATCTATACACATCACCAAAAGGACGGTTATCTTAGTTAGTCTATCAACTGCCATCCAAACCCATGCTACAACTACTTCCATAAAATTTGGATAGATCATTAGTAGCACCTATACACTTCTTTCTCACTTTTCTCCATGAAAGATTTTTTTCTTTCCCTGATACTCAACACTTCCTTTATACCTACACAATGTCTTACCTTCAAGGTCATAGTGCTCCGCATCTTGTCTCATTTAGACCAAGCCCTTCGTCTCTCATGACACATCACATCTATAACTCCTTAACCATTCGATTATCGATAGTAAGCCTTCCAATCAAACAATATTGGTCACTACCATTTCCTTTCCACACTACAACAATATTAGCATGCTTAGTGCCTTAGTCTACTCATTAGGCTATACCAAAGTTTTACCTTCGGTTCCTATCTCGGCCTATTTCATTCATGATTTGCATCTATCCACACTTCCTTCTTCTTCCTCAGCTCATGACATACATCACGATGTTATGCTTCTCGTCTTTCAAGTCATCTATACCTCAAAAAATTTCCAAGTAGCTTCATTTGTTTTTCCTCACAATCAATTCTCCTCCTCCCTCCTAATAGGGACAGACTAGAGTTTTATGTGATCCCATGCGGATCACACTCTCATCTTATACCCACATTAGTTTCCATTTGTCTAAACTAAGCCATATTTTAAATTCTTATTCAAATCTCATACTTCTATTTTGATCTTGCACCCAACATGAGGTACTTTCAATCATCATCTTCTAGGAATACTTGGTTCTCTCCTTCCATGGTTCTCCCTAATTCCTACACTATCCCGTCCAACAGAAATTCCATACTTCATTCATCAGTTCTATGGAAATCGCTAGTGCATTGGATAATGTATAACTGTCTCTTCCAAATATCTTTCATAACACCTTCACAAAACCGACTCTCTAATCACTTCTCCATGAACTTATTCAGCTCAGCTTCACTACTCATCCCTCGATATTGATTGCCACAAAAATTCTATCCGCATAGTCACTCGACTCCCCTTGTTACCTCCACGAGTTCTTAATCTCCCATGTTATGTATTCAATTCATCACGATCCACTAGTTCAGCTCTTTGTAACTCCAATCCGGTACTCGATCTGTCCTTCTTCGTCACGAACCATACGGAGATTCCCATCACAGTGCTTGTCACCTTTCCAGTCCTTGCAACTTCTATGACTCCTTCGAAATCTCTTGCTTCATTCTAGAAGTCGGTACGTAGTCCTTTCAGCTCCTTGATTCACGATGTAGCTCTTCACGCACTCCTTCTCGTCTCTATGATGTTACCTAGGAACTTCACACTACCCAGTAGCCTCTAACTTCAACTCATCTACCACAATATTTCTAAAGGTACTTCAACCCCTCAATGGCTCACTCTTCCTTACTTGTTGTAATCACCATTAATCAACCTCCTACCAATCATTCTTTCACATCCATGTTTTCCTTCACGTGTCTACTACTACCTCGCCTCCATAACTATACCAATTCCCTTGCGTGTTATTTGCCCAATCTTTCCATTAGTAGAAAATTTCTACTATACCCTCACATCTGCTGGTACTTTCATCAATCTCCTAATGGTACTTCAACCAACTTCTCATAGCATGACATCTCGTTCCCACGACCAGTCAACTAACTTTACTTACTCCCTTATTCCCGTAACCAATCTAAGTTTCAAAACACCACAAATCTTAATTATTCTCTCAACACAACCTTTAAACCAAAAGACATCTCTCCATTCTAATATCTAACCATAAGTAATACTACTCAACTCTACCATCTCATCCTAACATTTCCGCAACCGCATAACTAAATCAACCATGATGTGTACCAAAAGAAATCCAAACAATCGCGTCCCATAATAAATATATGGTAAACCGAAAGATCAACCATAATGAACCCTAGCCAAAACAGCTCAAAACGAAACAATGTAATCCGAATGATCAATGGAGTGTGCCAACAACGAAAAATTAGACTCGTCACGATTAGTATCACCAAATTTCGATACCTTAGAAAATTTTAAACTTTCGCCCCAATTAGTTACTTCTCGTAAGAACCAAACTTCAATAATACTAAAATCAATCATACTCATTTTTAACCATAAACTCATCTTTTATCTTCATTATTTTATCAAAGATATCAATTAGTCAGTATACTACAATCTTATTCTAACCATGATCTTGTTTACTCATATTAAACTTATTTCACTTGTTATTGTGAAACCAATACATGTTTATAAACTATAGTGTGTTTTTTTTCATTTTATTCTATATTGTTATTATTATTATTTTATAAAATCCATTTAGGTTGGTTATAACTAAACTACTACACGTTTACAAGGTGTGGTGTTATTATTATCATTACTATAATAAAATATCCCTTGTTACTTTTTCCGTCTAGTTAAATACTTCTAAAATTTTAACTCCATTTAAGAATTTTTTTGTAAAATTCCTTTACCCCTTTAAAATGTATTATCACATGTTACCTAGAAAACTAATCCAATCATTTTCAAGATTTTTTTTAACTTACTACCACAAACTTAAAAAAGATATGTAAGTCACGATATCATACCATACACTTACAAATTATTTTCAAAATCAATTTCATGTAATTGGCCAGACTTATTTGCAAGAAAATTTAGTAGTTCTCATTAATTAAAATACATACCCGAATGTAGACACACATAAAAAAACTCAGAACGTCGTTGGAACTCCATCAAACTCCAGCATCATAAAACACGAGCAAACACAAGGTACGTTCAAGTTATAATAACTACTGAACGACCATATATCATAACTTAACACATACTAGTATATATACATCCGCATATATATACCTATTAAATTACCCAAAACATACTCGTTACCATACATGTCAGATCAATCAATCGCGTCATACACTTATTTTTTCTATACGAGTAATCACCATCTTACAACAAGACATCAAACCCACCACTAAAACCAGTCCATATCGTGTGACCACATAATCACACAACATGAGTATAACCCAAAACATATAACACAATAGCCATATTGTAGGCAACAGTTACATAAACCCATATATTATACATATACCCAAAATCCACATGTCATCATATACAAGCATGTACTCACCCTCTTTTATGCAATCATACTTAAGAACCCATTGAAGTTGTGGTACTTGTATAACTATGTTGGCCACCATACTTATACAATTATCCTTTCCTCAATGCACTCCCTCCTATGATGACACTTATAAGAATAAATACAACATATAACACATAAATCCATCTACTCACATAAGCTCATAACCACATAAACAATAAGGTCCAAAACTCCATCTATTAAAATAATATAGTCAAACTCTTAGAATACATAAATCCATAGTCTAGCTAAAACAGGATAGACAAACTCCAACACAACATCATAATCAGTTATAAGTCATGTCGCCCATAAGAGTGGAAACAACTTAAATTCCTTCCTATCCACCTACTCCTAGTAACTCGAATCACCACATGATTCTTAAGGGACATGACTTAAACATCAAAAGAAAAATACTATACATTAGATACACCAAATAACTTACTATGGTGAAAGTAATTTATATATCAAAAGCAAAACAGAAATTAACAAGTGACTAAGTATGGGCAACTACAGTTCAACTCATACTAGTCAAAATTCACAAAAAATAAAATTTAGGAAAATACAATCAAGATCACACGTAATCCTATGACGCCTATATGCAGGGATCCTTAATCTATAGACTAGGCTAGGCAACCTAATTCTCTATAACCATTGGCTATGATACCATTCTGTCACACCCCACCATGGCGGAATATGGGGCGCGACGTATGGATATCATCACAACAATAGCGTGTCTATAGAGATAACTAAATGAAATGGAAATATCATAAATGGTGACACAATGTCATGAAGATATCTCAAACAATGTAGGTGTCTAGGTAAGTAGGTAACAGGTCTGCCTCTTACAAAAGACATACAATTAAAAAATAACAAACCTATATGTGTCTACAAAGTATCACTTATTCAAACATAAATAAAGACTAAGAGGAAATGGGGTTCCTCCAAATGCAATCCTAAGCCTTCCAACTAGCCACTCCTATTCTCACGCTTAACCACATTCTCACCTGAAAGAGACACTAAAACACGTCAACATAAAGTTGGTGAGAGTCATGGGTTTAGACTCCAACGCCAAATCAGTTATAAGCTGTGAATAACAACCATTAATAAAAGAACATATGGACAATGTGCTACAATTATGTATTAACAACTAGCATTCAAGATTAACCAATCACCACAAATCCAAGGCTCCAAACCTTACCAATAACCACAATTCTAAGGCTCCAAGCCTTACCAATAACCATGGCCCCATAGGCGCCCATACACCTATGAACCAATCCCAAGGCCCCGCCTTGTCAAATTCCCCTTGGTACCAAGTCAAACCACAATAACTGAGACGGTACGTGTCCCCCGGTCTAAATCATAAACACAATCAATAATCACATAGCAGTTAATCACATAAGTGTACACACAAGTCCATCAAACCATAAAAACATTCACAGCATTCTTTATAAAACCATATAGTGTCTCTTTTATCCCATCTGGAAATCAAATCATAAAAAGACATGGGACTATGAAACTCACCTGAACAAGTTTCTCCAAGTATCCGCGCTCTAGCAAAAATCTAAACACACAAACATATAAAATCAAGGCATGAACCACATACCAAAATGGCTCATCAATCTATGATAGATATCTAACCTTCTCCTACAACTTAACCCCATTTATATACCATAAGCATCTCATTACACCACTCTATAAAGCCCTTAACTTAGTTTAGTTCATAATTCGTCCCGTTAACATTTAACCCAAAACAGTCCCGTTTTTTAGACTCCGTATTATGAGCCAAACGTCCACCAAACCTAAACAACATTCATTGCAATGAAAACCCCATATACTTATATTTGTTATCTAAAATCTCAGCCCTTGCCCCAACATGAAAGCTAATCTTATGTCCCCGATATACAACTTATACTTTCGCCTATCTATATTTTACCGATTTTGAACTTATGAAATGTTTGTTATGACCAGAGGGTCTTACCCTATCCCATTTGCTTAGAACTTCTCCAGATCTTTTATTTAATATATAATCTAAATCTCATGTTCATTTGAAGCTCTAATTATAACCCTAAGTACCCCAAACAATTCAAAACATAAAATGAAAACAGGCTGATCCAAAAACTGTTTTGACACCCGACTAATGTAACCTGTTTTTGACCCACTTCCCGACCTCCAATTTAGTTCTAGTTTCTTTCATTTGAAAGCTAATTCAATTATATTTCCAGGTAAATAAGATTCGAAATTTAAAAGTTTGTATAACTCTATATATGATCAAAACAATGGACCAAAAATTCTGCCCAGTTTCTAAAAACGAATTTAAATATGATTAAACCCTAATTACGATCACTAATCTTCATAATAACAAAAGTAATCAATTCATATGAACCCTAATCTCACTAATATCAGAAAACTCACAAACTCTAATCCATCATAAGATCAATTACATGATTAAATTGATTAAAATCATTAATAGAACAAGGGTTTTGAAGGTTTTACCTTAAAAATCAATGGAAGGTCTTTATTTTTGAAACCCTAATTGGCCACCATTGTTGAATTTCGGCTTGGAGATGTTATGAAGGTTAAAAATCTGATTACTTTGGTTATGGTTTGGGTTTGGTTAAGTCCTAAAGGCCCCTTAATCCCATTACAAGTCCACTGGGCCTGTTTTGGGCTTTTCCTTCTATCTTTCTTTTAGCCGCCCAACCCAAAGCCCAAAACCCCTATTTGGCCGACTTTTATACTCCACCTACTATTACTTATTCGTAACTAAACTTAGTGGTACCCTCAGGTTACCTCCGGGCCAAAGCCCAAAAGCCTTACGTTAATTTTTCGTCTTCTTACGCGATTACCGTAAAATACATAATTTTATGGAAACTCTTAAAATAAGTTAATGACTTAATAAATAAGTCTAAAATAACCTAAATCTAACACGTAAATTACTCTCGAAACTAAATCCTTAGTCCCAGACCTCTAAACGCTAAACCATCGCATCGTAAATATACGATTTACTATAATACATATACGTATATATAAAAACTTAAAATAACACTGTTCCATTTCATAGTCACTACCACGTGAGCTCATGAACATGAAATAACCACACATCGTTTCACTTACAGCGTACCCCGTACCCCTAAACGATGTCCAAACTACACTATATTCACACCAATTAACACATAAACACATAAAGACACATAATTTCATGAAATATGCACAAAATAAAACTAAGTGACGAACCTTAAAACCGCGGTTGTCACATCACCATAGCTCGATTTCTTGGTGCCTCACGCAAGGGAGAGTAAGCACCAAGAGGGAGCATTTGCAAAGTCCGATTCTTTTCTTCCTCAAAGACTTTTGCATCCTTTTACTTCGACAAGGGGGAGCTCTTGCAAAGTCCGTTCTTTTCTTCCTCAAAGTCTTTTGCATCCTTTTTGCTTCGACAAGGGGGAGAAATGAAATAAACTCGTCTTCGAAAATCTTGTTTTTCATATGATTGAGTTTATGTATTTTCGAAATAAAAAAGGGGGAGATTGTTAATGCAATGATGCCTAAAAACGTTACTTGTATTTTTCGGTGTCGTTTTGTTTTGATTACAACAAAATATGAAAACAAGCATTTACGAAAACAACGAAAAACGAATTCTTGAGTTCAAGTATTTTTTTTATTTCAACCATTATCACTTAAGGATTTAAGTGATCAAGGTATGAACAAACAAGTTTTCATTTTAACTAAGTGATCAAGGATTTAAGTTTTCTTAAAACTCACCTTTTATTAAATGTGACAAAGTTTTTTTAATAAACTTTATTTTTAAGAAAATATTTTATTCAATTAAATATTTAAAAATTTGAAAATGGCATATTTCATTTGGGTTTAGAATATCCTTTGAGGATAACTATCCCACCAGATGTGACTACTCTACTAAGACAAAAGGGAGTGGAGTCTACGACCACGGTCCCTTAAAGGTCTATACGGTTCCTTATCGATAAGGAACCGCATGCACAATTAAGGCACCGCGCTCAGATATGACCGTTGTACCTTTGTCCTATAAATAGTGGACCATTCTCATATTTTCTCTTCACCTCTTTTGCACACAAATTTCCTGGTTCAAACATACTTCTTAAATCATTCAAATACTTGATTATTTGGCTGATGACTACTTGTTTAGAAGTTAATCTTTCTCCTCACATATCTTCCTCTTCAAGTGCAAAGAGAAGAACACTTTCATCCTTAAAGTGTTGAGTCTTCCTCAAGATCTATTGAAGATCAAGCTTTATTCATTCATTATAGTTGTGTAGTGTCGATCCAAGTAGTTGTATTATTTGGAGTTGTGTTGTGAAGATCCGAGTAGTTGGGCTATTTGGTAGTTGTGTTGTGAATATCCAAATAGGTTTGTCTATTTGGAAGTTGTGTATGTATTAGGGTTAATACTTAGTCCTCAAAGTATATTGGTGTAGATTGGTCCTAGCTAAGATTAGGGCTCGACTTTTAGCTTAGACTTGGTAATTGGATAAGCAACATTGTGTACGGTTTCTCCACCTTAAGGAGCTTGTTGATTAATGAACTATCGAGTAATGAGTACTCGAGGAGTGGAGTAGGGACGATGAGTGAGCTTCATTACCGAACCACTATAAATCCTTGGTGTTTGGTTTGATCTTTCTTTTCCTTATCTCTTTATATTAATTGTTCTTTATTAGCATATACTTGTGATTATTAGTTTAGTTGCACTATCCCTTGTTCATATTGTGTATAAGAAGATTTCACATAATCACACAAGCCTAAGTTTTTTAAAAGGATTTTTAAAAACCCTCTTTTAATAAGCAAATTTTAAGAAACTATTCAACCCCCCTTCTAGTTTCTACACAGTTTATTGCCGAATTTTGCTATATACAGTTTATTGCCTTAATTTGCTATTATCATTAAGGTGAGTTTTCATAGCCCATACTTTACTATTTTAAATCATCTTTTAGGGTGAGACATTGCTTATTCCAAACGTATAACACAATTACAATTTAGTCCAGGTCCCAGTTTAACATAAGTTATTATTTGCCCACTATCACGAACTGTTAATTACTTGTTAGCGTGAATGTTATGGATATATATATCGGAGTTGACGCTCCTGTCCATCTTGACTGACATTAGTCCAACGAATATGGTTTCATTTGATTCCTATTAAGGGTGTCTCAATTTAGTCACATGCAAGGGCATTCATTATTGGTTATATGTTAACATTTTGGTGTCATGATCTTAGTCGATAGTAAATGATTTTATGTAACCTTGTATTTGTTATATTGTCATGTGTGGATAAACTCTTGTGGTTCATAAACTAAATATTTATGCTTAAATAAACTTATGTACTCACCAACTTTATGCTCACACATTAACAATGTTTTCTCAGTTATTAAGCATGGAGGAGTTATATGAGGTCTCATGAGTTTATGTCTTTTCAAGTTTAAATCAAGATCATTTGTAATATATTAAAATCACGTTGTCTACATGTGACCAGATTTATGCTTTCGTTCAATGTTAAAACAATTCATTTATTAATACAAGTGATTAACTTCTGAAAACGTCCCATATAGAGGTCGTTCTCTGTTTACTTGTGATATGATAATCATGAAGTCACACGCCCTCGGTTGCCATCTTACTATGATATTTTGGGGGTGTGACAACTTATGTCATAAGCATTTCAATATTGAGCTCGTTTTATTCACAATTCAAAGATATTCCTAGTGGTATATTTCTTTTATGAAGGGATTTGTAGATATAGTTCCATATCTGATAAATAGATATTGCTATATAAAAATTTCATAAGTAGATAAAAAAACTGAAGGTCGTTTTAGTAAATTTTCTCGTAGTTTGAGGTCGCGTTTTGTAAGATTTCTCTCACTCCTACCCGCACACTCCCTCAAACCTTTCACACACACTGTTTTCTCAAAACCTCAATTTGTCCATCTTTAATTTCAAGAAGAAGATATGATTAAAAACCGGACGAGTTTGTTAGATATGATGGGAGTCAGAGGCCATGGGTTGGTGGCGACAATGTGGCAAAGATTTACTAAAACGATAGTCAACATAACCATGTTGTAAATTGTATGTTACTCAATGTTGAATCCTTTTCTTATTATTGTAATTTTTTTATTTTAATAATATATTTGAGATTTATCGTTTTGTAAGCTTAAAGCGATAGACACGAGATGTTAATATTTTTTATTAAAATTACTCAGAGACGGTGTAAGTTTTTTTTAATCATGATATTGTACATATAATTGTATAGTAATTGAAAAATCATTGTGCGAAAATATACTGTACTGCTTGAAATGCGTGTTTATATATTATTATTAAATGCCTTTGAGAAAATTGAGTTGTCGTTTAGCCTTTAAGAACTAACTATGCCATGAAACCATAACTCAATGACATTAAATAGTCCTTAGCCGCGTTTGGTTGGCCAGATTTGGCTGTATTTTGGTGGGTTTATATTTAAAGTCAGTGAAAAATCGTGTTTGGCATGATAATATTGAAGGGTTAGAGTATTGTGGGGCTCATTAAATACAGGGTATTAAAAACTAGTGGAGAAAGAGTAGATTATAATATCACATGCTAAATTACATAACTAGACAAAAATACCCCTTATAATAGTTAAAAAGAAATAAAGTCAATACTAGTTTACTTCACTATTCATTGTCTTCTTCCTTTAAATATACATAAACAACTTTAATATCTTTTGAAGTGATACTTCTTAAATCGGATCTGGTGCCTATTTTTTGGTTGTTAATATGTACAAATGGATGTATCCACCAGTTTAGTAAGGAAATGTTTGCTAAATCTCTTCATATTCATTTTTTTATCTATAAAGGTTCATAGATTCAATCATTCAAATAGGATATCATGTCAGTCATTTTTTTATTTAAAAAAAATATAAAGGGCAAGCTCGTCATTTTTGTTTCAAATACTTTGGAAAAAATTCTAACCAAACAGATGATAGTATTATAAATTAGGATGGTTGTAACCCACCATTATTTAATGTTGTACTAAATTTAAAATACCTCTATTTTAAGTTTTTGAACCAAACAACGGCTTAAAGTTATTGGTTCGTTTTAATATTAGCCGTTAACATTCATCGATTAAACGTGAACCACAAAACCTAATTGTTACATTGCAAAGAAGAAATTTTGATAATTGTATCCTTAATAATAGAGGGGAATCACGTTCCCCTAGGAACAATGATCCCCTCAGAGATTATTTATTTAGTATTTTTCCCATTGTTCTCACCTCACTCTTCTCACACACTTCTTCTCACACACTTGCTAAAATTTGACCACCACTGTTGATTATACGCCAAAAAATCATGGCCGTCCATTGATTATGTGTGTGTTTATATATTTCTTACCTCAAAACAAAATCAATCTCACATTATATTCCCTCCTAGGGTTTTCCGCCTCTCGATTTTGATCGATTGGTCCGCCTCTTAGTTTTGATCGATTGGACTAGATCTAATCATGATGTCTCTGTTGCGTTGCCCCCACCTCTTCGTTGCCAACGTCTGTGTTGTGCGACGTTGTGGGTGGGTTGGTGGTGTTGCCTAGAGTGGGGGTGGTTGCTTATAGTGATGGGGATATGTTTGATGAGGGTGGTTTATGTTTTTTGTGATGATGTTTGATGGGGGTGGTTTATGTTTTTCGTGATGATGTTTAATGGGGGTGGTTTATGTTTTCCGTGATGATGTTTGATGGGGGTGGTTTAGGTTTTTCGTGATGCTGATGGTTTTGGAACCTGTAATAAGATTGATTCATGATTAAACGATGTTATGTTATGCATAACTGTGTGATGCTGATGGTTTTGGAACCTGATGGTTTTGGAACCTGTAATAAGATTGTCCCATCGCTGCTTCAAGTACGGGGGTTTAGGTATCTTTTGTTTTTGCATACAAATATTAGCTTGATTCATGATTAAGCGATGTCATGTTATGCATAACTTTGTGATCTTTGTTCCTAATTGGTTACTTCATAAGCTTAGAAGCTGAAACACATGTTATCTTCTTTCATGATTATATGATGTTATTTTATGGAACACATATGATGTTATTTTATGGAACACATCTGATCTTGGTTCCTGATTAATTGTTTAAAAAGAGGGTTTTTGGGGTTGCTTATTAAACACAGATTATGTGATTTGAAACATAACAATCAAATAATCAGTTTTTATCAAATATGATATTCAAACATAATTTGATTAAAATTGGGGTTACCTACATGTTGGTTTGTTTGTTACAATTGACTGAGATGAGTCCCGTTACGGGCTGTGATGAGTATATGTAAGGTTGTAAAGTGTGGTACTTTTATGGCTACACCATCAGGTTTGGATTGTAGACATAGATCTCGAGATGGGGATGTGGTGTATCTTAGGTGGTAAACACATACCCTCTGTAAGATTCTCGAGTGTGGTTGTTTTTTGGGGCTACACCATCAGGATTATATTTTTTTGTGATGTCAGGACTTGAGAGATGCCGGGGGCCCGTATCTTGGCGGGGCAACACAACTATGTGTTTGCAGCCATGGCGGGCCCTGAAACCCCTATTTACCGATGACGATAGACTCTTTGTTGCCACCGATTATGGTTGGTAGCGTTGAAATTACCTGCATTTTGGCATGGCATCCTTATAGTGTTCCATCCAACATATCTGAGTATGTGGCCATGTACCTTTTGGAAGGTTATGGAAGGCGATGATGATATTATGCGAGCCTCTTTTAGCGGATTCGATCGAAATTAGAATTATGCGTTTCTTGGCGGGGCAACGTTGGTGTGTATGCAGCCAGAACATATATATCCACATATCCGATTGCTCACTTATTTGAGCCTCGAACTACCAAAATAGATTCTTCAGTCTATTGGAGCTAGCGTGTGTCGTCGCCTATGGTAATATAAAGGTTTCTACCCTTTTCCTTTTTTACATTCTTTTACATCATATTTATTTTATACTCAATTAACAATACATTGTTTGCTTACAAGCTATAAGGATTTAAGTAATTTTGGGAGTTTGTTTGTTTGTAGGGACGACAACAAAACTCGCTCAAGACTTTTGGTTCCTGATTAATTGTTTAAAAAGAGGGCTTTTTGGGATTGTTTATTAAAAACAGATTATGTGCTTTGAAAATAAATAATCAAATAATCAGTTTTTATCAAATATGATATTCAAACATAATTTGATTAAAACTGGGGTTACCCGCATGTTGGTTTGTTTGTTACAATTAACTGAGACGAGTCCCGTTACGGGCTGTGATGAGTATATGTAAGATTGTAGAGTGTGGTACTTTTCTGGCTACACCATCAGGTTTGGATTGTAGACATAGATCTCGAGATGGGGATGTGGTTTATCTTAGGTGGTAAACACATACCCTCTGTAAGATTCTCGAGTGTGGTTTTTTGGGCTACACCATCAGGATTATATATTTTTTTGTGATGTCAGGACTTGATAGATGACTGGGGCCCGTGTCTTGGCGGGGCAACACGACTATGTGTTTGTAGCCATGGCGGGCTGAAACCCTTGTTTACCGATGACGATAGACTCTTCGTTGCCACCGATTATGGTTGGCGGCGTTGGAATTACCTGCATTTTGACATGGCATCCTTATAGTGTTCCACCAACATATCTGAGTATGTGGTCATGTACCTTTTGGAAGGTTATGGAAGGCGATGATCATATTATTCGAGTACTGTTTCCTTAGCATGCTTTCTGGTTTGGATATTACTTTATCTGAGCCTGCAATATAACTGAAATGATCTTTTAGGATTCCATATGATGGTTTTGTGATCGATGTATAATGTCGTCGGCCCTTCATTGCCGCTATATATGTTGGGTAGCGAATATGGCCGGTTAAGGTACTTTTTTAGTTTTGTGAGAGGAACAAACTGAGAATCCCTCTTTTATTATAGATGCAATACATATTTGTCACGCCTGTCTTGCGTTTGTGACTCGCTGTTTTATGAGGAACATTTGTTTATTATGTTTCTTTTGGGTTTCACTGTTGCTAATGTTATAAGGGTCAAAGCGACCCGTATCTTGGCAAGGCATCAAAAGTGATGTGTTTGTAGCCACGTCGGGTCGAATACTCTTAAATATGAACTTACGGCGATGAAGAAATCCTTTTGTGCGTCTATTTTTCCGGTTTCCAACTACTATTAGTTTAGCGATCATGATAGGTCTGGTCGACCTGAATTTTGGCGTGGCAACATGACATCGTGTTTGCAGTCATAGCAGGTCGATCACTTGAATCGCCGGGAGGACGCCTTCAACTCTGAGCTAACAATTAGTCGCTTTCCATTTTTGGTGTAGCTTTTTATATATTGGGCAGGCTATATTGGTGTCCCATCACATGTACGGTTATTTTTTTTTGTTATAGTATGCCTCCTGTTTTGCTTCATCATTATGATTTGATGGAAATCTTATATTGTCATGTATGTGTGCAAACTGCGAGGCCCCCGGTTGATTTTCAAGGATATGTTTGTGATGCATCCGTAGGAACAAAGGAGTATATGCACACTGAATTGACAACGAGGTTTCCATTCGTCTTAATGGTCGGTATTTTTGATAATTACTATTTTCTGCATATTTTTTTTAGCAGAAAGGTGTGGTTGTAAATAAGATGAATGTGTTGTTCTGAGGTGATGTTTCGAAAGGTAAATGAATCTGAATAGTAAATGATATCTTGAAATAACATAAGTTATTGTTTGTTTGTGTTTGTGGGGGGATCATATGTTTATTCTATTCGTGTGGAACACGACTGTGGTCAATTTTGAGGGTTGTGAAAGAGAAACGTCCAGGAGGGAGAAAAGGATTATAATGTGAGAGTTGTTTTTGTTTTGAGATAAGAAACATATAAACACACGCATGATCAATGGACGACCATGTTTTTTTGACGCCCGATCTAAGCAACGGTGGTGGTTAATTTTTAAGGCCACTATAAGTGTGAGAAGAGTGAGGGTGAGGAGAACAGTGGCAAAAATACTAAACAAATGATATGTCTTTCGAAAGGTAAATGAATCTGAATACTGAACGATATCTTGAAATAACATAAGTTATTGTTTGTTTATGTTTGTGGGGGGAGCATATGTTTATTCTATTCCTGTGAGAACACGGCTATGGTCAATTTTGAGGGTTGTGAAAGAGAAACATGTTTGTCAGATGGTCGTTCAATTAGGTATGTGTGATAAATTACTATTTATTATGATTCTCAATTCTCCTCTTTGCTGTTGCTGATGGCGGGCAGCGATAGTGACGGCCGTGTCATTCGTTGCCGCTCTTCATGGTAGGCGACGGTTGTCACGGTCGTCTTGTGTTTGTGACTCGCTGTTTTATGGGGAGCATCTGTTTATTATGTTTCTGTTGGGTTTCACTGTTCCTAATGTTATAAGGGCCAAAGCGTCCCGTATCTTGGCGAAGCATCACAAAGTAGTGTTTGTAGCCACGTCGGGTCGGATACTCTTAAATATGAATTTATGACGATGAAGAAATCTTTTTGTGCGTCTATTTTCCGG
Organism: Glebionis coronaria; assembly: GCA_025667525.1. NCBI lineage: Eukaryota > Viridiplantae > Streptophyta > Magnoliopsida > Asterales > Asteraceae > Glebionis > Glebionis coronaria. The sequence goes on from CM046874.1 coordinate 182,274,309, forward strand.
TTTCCAACAACTATTAGTTTAGCGATCATGATAGGTCTGGTCGACCTGATTTTTGGCGTGGCAGCACGACATCGTGTTTGCAGCCATAGCAGGTCGATCACTTGAATCGCCGGGAGGACGCCTTCAAATCTGAGCCAACGATTAGTCCCTTGCCATTTACATTCTTATCTATCACAGGTCTATAATAAGCTGTGTAAAACAAGGTTAATTAAATATTCGAATTGTTATTAAGGTTTCGGTGTAGTTTTTTATATATTCGGCAGGCTATATTGGTGTCCCATCACAGGTACAGTTAACTTTTTTTTGGTTATAATATGCCTCCTGTTTTGATTCATCATTATGATTTGATCAAAATGCCTCTTGTTTTGATTCATCATTATGATTTGATCAAAATCTTATATTATGTATGCGAAATGCGAGAGCCCGGATTCGGTTGATTTTGAAGGATATGTTTGTGATACAGCCGTATGAACAAAGGAGTGTATGCACACTAAATTGACAACGAGGTTTCCATTCGTCTTAATGGTTGGTATTTTTGATGATTACTACTTTATGCATCTTTTTTTAGCAATAAAGGTGTGGTCATAAAGAAGATGAATATGTTGTTCTGAGATGTTGTTTCGAAAGGTAAATAAATCTGAATAGTAAACAATATCTTAAAATAATATATGTCTAAAATAGATTGCAGAGTACCTATGCGAGTGTCAAAATAGGTTGAAATAATGAGTTTATGCATGCTCTTTTGGTAACAGGAACGATGAAGAGTTCGAAGGTTATAAGTGCTGTTGATGCAAGTTTATGCCACGAGGTTCTTATATGTTTCTGATGTCGGGGATGTCGGGGCTGCTAGTATGTCAATAATGAAGCAATAACTTAAGTTAGAACTCTAGCAAATTAAAAGACAGTTATAAAAAATGTTTTATTTTTTTGTTTTACAGGTTGACACAAATGTCGGAAGGATAGCAGCGAGCCTGGGTTGGGTTCCTCTACAACCACTACCTGAATCACTCCAACTACATCTTTTGGAGATGTAAGTACCACACAAATATAAACAACTATTGAAGACATAACTTTTATAAAAAATGGTAGCTAATTTTTATTTCCAAACAGGTATCCCGTGTTGGAGTCAATCCAGAAATATCTTTAGCCTAGGCTGTGCAAACTGGATCAACTAACATTGAAGACACAATAAAACTCTTGCAAAAAACGTCCGCCCTTCGCGCGCTACGAAACGTGGGCAAAAACCGATAAAAAATGATATAAATTTATCATTTCATCATTTATAAGATTTCCATTCCTATCCATGTAATTATAGTAAAAGATTATCCATTTTAATTATAACAACACCTTCAAATATGAGAAAAATATATCTTGAAAAGTAGTTACCAAAGTAAAATAATTTCAACCTTGGTAAAGATAAAAAGAATCTTATCATATATTACCCCATTTGAAAAAAAGTAAAAAAAAAAAAAAAGTCTCTCCACTCTCTCCACCCGCCCACTGTAATAAAACCCCCTCATCTCATTTCATTTCATTTCATCTTTCTTTCTCCCCATTTTCAAAACCCTAAATTCTCTCTCTAAAAGAATGGCTTCACGGAGGCTCGCTACCTCCTTACTCCGCTCCTCTCTCCACCGATCCACCCCTAGATCCCCTTTCTCACGCGCCACACGAGCTTCACGCGCCGTTTCTCAAACCTCCCCTTTCACCCCACGCGCCACCACTTTCTCCACCTCCGCCGCCACAACCACCGCACCTTCACCGTCAGTCACCGCACCTCCAGTCTCCGGATCTTACGACGGGAAGATCACCGATGAGTTCACCGGAGCTGGATCCATCGGACAGGTGTGTCAGGTGATTGGTGCTGTTGTGGATGTGAGATTTAGTGAAGGTCTTCCGCCGATATTGACGGCTTTGGAAGTGCTTGATAATTCGATTAGATTGGTGCTTGAGGTGGCTCAGCATTTGGGGGAGAATATGGTTAGGACTATTGCTATGGATGGTACTGAAGGTCTTGTTAGAGGTCAACGCGTGTTGAATACCGGGTCTCCTATCACTGTAAGGCCTCGTTTTTCGATCTCTAGTATTTCGATTGTTTTTCGATATCAAATAGTTTAGATCGTTTTTATTTAGAGAAAGGATGTGTTTTGATTGATTGATATTAGATCTAGTTGTTGATGTTTGTTAGGTCAACGTGTTTTTTTTAGGTTTCTTTTAGTGTGTAAGAGAAATGATGAGTTTCGCATTGATGGATTTTACTCTGAAATGAATTTGTGAATGACGTGAGTTGGATAAAATGGATATGATGCGTGTAAGCCTTTTTTTTTTTATCTTAAATAAGGAGACTTTTTTTGTTAATCAGAGAAATGACCAGTATCGAATGATGAATTTGATTCGACTTTTATAAGATCTGGTTGTTGTTTGTATTTATAATCAGTGGGTATTGGTTATAAATTTGTGCAAGGTTTTTTTTTTTTACTTCGAGTGGGTGGGTGTTTTGGCTTATATAGGCGGCTTACGGTTTATTTGGTTTTGGGATTATGTTTCATAAGGCCTCTTTTTGTGGTTTATGTTCAAACTTCTCGGCTTATGTAAGTTTATTATGACATAATGTACTTATATAAGCGAAAAGTTTGAACATAAGCCCCAAAAAGTACGCTTACGAAACGTAAGCCCAAACTCAAGGAAACCATAAGCCGGCTGTATAAGCTTAGATCGGTTTAGTAAGAGAAATGACGTGTATTGGATTGATACATTTGTTTTGACTGATTGTGATGGGTTTAATAATATTTGGTTGATAATGTGGTTATTTGTCAAGTCAATGCATTTTCTATAATGATTTGTATCTGTTAAGATTGATTGAATTGTTGCTGTTAAAGAAATTATGCTATGCCGGTTTCGGGTCTAATGGGTCGCTGTTAAAATATGTAATTACTTATTTGGAATGTGTTCAGTTGTTTTTTTGTTATAGCATTTGGTTTGTGTTTGTTTTGATTCTTTCGTGTAAAAAAGTCATTTTTAGAAGTGTTAGTTTGTCTTTGTATAATGCTTACATATGCTGAATTTATTGTGATATGCGAATGTATATGGAGTTAAAATTTTTTTTCTTGTAGGTACCTGTTGGCAGAGCAACTCTTGGTCGTATCATTAATGTTATTGGAGAGCCAATCGACCACAGAGGCGATATTAGTAAGTTCTATGCTTGTTCTCGAGTGGCATGTACTGTCTGTTCTCTTGGAATTTACATCTTACTTTTTCTTTTTTCTTTTCAACAGAAACTGATCACTATTTGCCAATCCATAGAGAAGCCCCGGCTTTTGTTGAGCAAGCAACTGAACAACAGATCCTTGTCACTGGAATCAAGGTAATTTCTTATGTTACTCTGTTAATGGTTTGGCATCGAGGGAGAAAATATTAAGTGCATTTAATAGTCTTTACCCTAATATCTAACTCGATTGTCTTTTCTGTTGACAAAGGTTGTCGATCTTCTTGCTCCATACCAAAGAGGAGGAAAGATTGGTTTGTTTGGTGGTGCCGGTGTAGGAAAGACCGTGCTTATCATGGAACTTATTAACAATGTTGCCAAGGCCCATGGTTGGTAGATGCTATGTTAAATGAAAACTATGTTGGTATTACACTGAAATGTTTATGACCGCTTTACTCTTTTTTTCATTCATGCAGGTGGGTTTTCTGTCTTTGCTGGTGTTGGGGAACGCACCCGCGAGGGTAACGATTTATACAGGGAAATGATGGAGAGTGGTGTCATCAAGCTAGGTGACAAACAGGTGTGTTATTGAACGATTCTGGTTTTATCTTACAGAATATGACTTTTTATTATTGGGATTGACTTGAATGTTCAAATTTTTCTAGAGTGAGAGCAAGTGTGCTCTTGTCTACGGTCAAATGAACGAACCCCCAGGTGCTCGTGCTCGTGTTGGGCTTACTGGATTGACCGTTGCTGAACACTTCAGAGATGCTGAAGGACAAGATGTGCTTCTCTTCATTGACAACATTTTCCGCTTCACCCAGGTATGTTTGCTTCTCTGGGAATCTAGTTAATTTCATCTATCTACCTCTAAAAGATGATGCGAATAAGCAAAACCTTTACTTCTACTACACAGGCTAACTCAGAGGTGTCTGCTTTGCTTGGTCGTATTCCATCTGCTGTCGGTTACCAACCAACTTTGGCTACCGATCTTGGAGGTCTTCAAGAGCGTATCACCACAACCAAGAAGGGTTCTATTACCTCTGTCCAAGCTATTTACGTGCCTGCTGATGATTTGACAGATCCTGCTCCTGCCACAACCTTCGCTCACTTGGATGCCACAACCGTGCTATCAAGACAGGTAACCATCATTTCCCTTGAATTATAGATGGGTGGTTCCATTGAGTTGGATAGTAGGTCAAAACAACTAAACAAGTTTCTTTTTGAAATATTCTGTTTTATAGCTGGACTTGTTAAGGGACAGGGTTGGGTTGATGCACAAACATTTCGTTTGTAAACTTTTAAACAAACTAAATCTTTATTCATCACTGCATAAACTTTTGTTAGGGTTACAATGATTGTTCAAATCTTAGAGTTGACTGACACTGAAAGGTTTTATGTATTGAAAATTTTGACTCAAGCGAATTTCATGACGTGTTTGATCAGCCACAACTAAATCTTTATTCATCACTGCATAAACTTTTGTTGGGGTTACAATGATTGTTCAAATCGTTGACCGACGGTTTTATGTATTGAAAATTTTGACTCAAGCGAATTTCATGACGTGTTTGATCAGCCACAACTAAATAGACAATTAATCAAGTAAATGGGTTGATGTTGCCACCTCTATATGGTATATGTGCTTGAGCTTATCTATGTAGCTCATTGTAATTGTTTCATTTTGCAGATCTCTGAGCTTGGAATTTACCCTGCTGTCGATCCTCTTGATTCTACGTCTCGTATGCTCTCACCACATATTTTGGGAGAAGACCATTACAATACAGCTCGTGGTGTACAGAAGGTTCTTCAGAATTATAAGAATCTTCAAGATATTATTGCTATTCTTGGAATGGACGAGCTAAGTGAAGATGACAAGTTGACTGTTGCTCGTGCCCGTAAGATTCAGAGGTTTTTGAGTCAGCCCTTCCATGTTGCGGAAGTCTTCACTGGTGCTCCTGGTAAATATGTGGAACTCAAGGAGAGCATTGCCAGTTTCCAGGTATGCTCAAATTCTTCTAGCCAATTACTCCCATACATTCCAAGTTGCATGGAACATATATATGGATAAATTTGCAAATTGGTGATAAATTTGTCAACTTTTTGAACTGTCACTTGCCCCGTTTACGTTGTATTACTTCTAATTGTTTTCACCTTGCCTTTTCTAACCCAGATATAAACTTGCCCTTTTTTAACCCAGATATAACATTTTTTAACCCTTACAACAGTGGGTTTGTTTAAACAGATCCCCCATATCTAAATGTTTTTTTTTTCTGTAGAAGTGCTTTCCAATTTTTTTGTTTGGTACACTAGGATGGTTAGATGGGAGATGGGTAGTCTATGAAAGTCAGATTGGGTTGATCTGAGTCCTTGATACACTGCTTGTTTCATAACTTGTATGTTTTTCTTAGATAATAGTGTACGCGTCAACTATGATCTTGTGTAAATAGTAATTTCAGCGATAAATATACTTCATTAGAGAAATATCTAGGAGGTTTAGAAACTCACTTTAGTGGCTTTCGTCCATATTCTTTTTATGTTACCCTTTGACCAATTAGATAAGTATAAAAAAGAAGAACATACCATTCAGAAGTAACAATTGAAATCATTGGTGCCAGAATGTTGTTGAGAAGTGTTTCTGTGCTAATCTGTATTGATGTGTGTTCTGCTATGGCAGGGAGTGTTGGATGGGAAGTATGATGACCTATCAGAACAATCTTTCTACATGGTTGGAGGTATCGAAGAAGTTATTGCAAAGGCTGAAAAGATCGCCAAGGAATCAGCAACTTCATAGACACTCTTCACCAATTCTCACCCTTTTGATAGTTGCGAAAAAATGAATAATTTTTATTGACATGGTGCTGCATGCGCCAAAAGTTTATTTTCAGAAAACTGAGATTTACGTGGGATCTTTTTGTGATCCCTGTTTTTTGAGTTTTATTGCAATGAAATATGGAGACGAGATTGAACCTCTCAGCAAAAACCCCTTCTTCGGCTTTTTTATTGTCATATAATAAGAGGGATAAGCATTGGAATTTGTGTACTTATTTTCCAGTTTCTTGTTCCAACTAGGATCCAAAATAGAAACATGTGGCCCACTATGGCACTATATATGTGCAGTAATTGACTTCATAAGTAGATGAACGTGATTAGACTTGATGGATTAATATGGAGGTTTTGAGTCTACTGCTAACTTAGAAAGCTACAAATGGTGGTAATTTTGACTTATTTATGCTAGATTTTTCGATGTTCAATGGGTGTATACTAAAATTACAGGAGTGGTAGAACATTACAAAAGACGTTTAATACCTGTACAAAAAGATTTTAGCAGCTATCTTTGGAAGTACTTTTGGCGAAAGCAAGTTTATAAGTTCCAGTCAGAGCTTATGTTTTAAAAGCTAACGACAATGGCTGTGTTTGGTAGAAAGCTTTTTCAAGCATTTTAGAGCGGTAAGCGACAAGCGGTTAGTAGTTTGACTTAAAAGCTTGTTTGGTAAGGAGTGACTAGAGTTTAGATATCATACAAATGCTCTTATTTGAAATGCTTGATAGGAGAAGCATTTCAAAGATTCCGCTAGCAGTTTGCTTTAAAATTACAAATTTATCCTCCTTTAATTTCTTAATAAGTTTGTTATTCCTTTAATCATTGTATGCCCTTTTTCGTAATTTTATAGTTAATATTTACTGCTACTGCTCTGTTTACCAAACATTTTTTTTAATAAACAGCTACTGCTTAACGCTCCTACTAACTACTACTGCTTACTGCTTCTGCTTCTACAACTGCTTACTGCTACGTGTCGCTAAACATACTCAATGTTATCATACAAGAGAACAAAGACAAGATGATTATAGAGAGAAGTATAAAAAACACTTGCTATATTTCTTCGTGTCATTAGGCGGAGCCAGTAATTCAAGTTAAAGAGGGCCATATAAAGTTATTTGACCATTGAACTTATTATATAAGCCGAAAAGTTTCAATATAAGCCACAAAAAGTGAATTTACGAAACATAAGCCCAAAACTAAATAAGCCATTTGCCGGCTATATAAGCAGAAACAAACACCCCCTGGTCCAGATTATAGGTTATTATTTGGTGCAGGCAACAAAGAGGGGGAAATTATTTGACGAAGAATGTACAAACAGAAGATAGATTAACTCATTAACATGAAACAATCTTGCTGGTACTTTTATACCTTCGATTTAGTTTATACTGTATATAAAATGTATACTGAAGCCAAAAGTTCAATAAAATCCATTGATCTATCAAAGTCTTAACTCATTAATACCATCAAATCTACTTTCATCTTACGGTCTAAGATTTTATTTTTTTAACAAAAACTCCCTCATCTCTTTAACCCGTAACACAAAAAACACAACGCCATCAACCCACCACTGCCTATTACTGCCGCCCACCACCGCCACCAACCACCACCACCTACTACCACCAGCAACCACGACGAGATCCACACAATCCCGATCAAATCCACACCACAAGACCCTAATTTTTTGGGCTAAGTTTCATTATTGATGGATATACGAGACGAAATGGATCTCGATGATTGTAAGTTGTTTTGATTATGCTTATTTTTATGTTTTCTTTTCATTTTAATTATGGCAAGACAACTTCATAACTAATTTAGGTATAACACATGTTATGATTTTTGATGCACACCATACATTTGATGAAATGACACAATGATAATCACATGTGATTTAACAAGTTCTAATTTATGAATGAGCTTTTTTATTGAAGTTTGATCGATTTTTGTAGTTTATAAGCTGATTACAGAAGTGGGACTCATGATTACATAACTTGGACTATGACTCGTATATGAGTCGTTGTGACTCATGAGTCGCTGTGACTCATATATGAGTTCACATATGAGTCGCTGTGGCTCATATATAAGTTCATAATTTTTAATCAAATTACATGTGTCGAGAATTACAAATCTGGGTAGTCTTTATAGAACTTAAGACAACAATGGCCTATATCTTACATCTCTAAGATATTAGGATTCTTGTAGTCACCATATACACAACTTGCAAGTAAATTTGAATTTATATATTATTGAGCAAAAGCTTCATATGTTTTCTGATTCAGGTTCTTGCTGTGAATGTTTCAAAGGATGCAACAAATTTAGTAGCCAAGTTACGTGCGTATCACCATACTGCACAAACTACCAAGAGCAGGATATCAAAGAGTATAAACAACAACCATCATGTATGAGTCACACTGACTCATGTATGAGTCATGTGTTAAAAAAGTTAGGTAGTTTCTGAAACTTCCAAGCATGCCCCAATGTCCATATTGGCTTTTGTTGTCACTGATAAAAAATAAGTAGCCGAGATAGCATCAACCAAAAAACCAGCTGCTGAGAAAGAAGTAACCGAGAAAGCAACTGCCAAGAAACCATCTGCCAAGAAGAAACAAGCAGAGCATGCAGAAGGAAAGTGTTATATTGTAATAGAACTAATAGTAGTACTTAATTCTGTTGATAGTTTTTCAGTGTTTGAGAATGATACTTATTATTTTAAGTAGTATGTTTTAAAAATCATATTAGTATGTTTTTGGGTGTCTGAGAATCATAAGTGCCTTTGACTCATACTTGAGTAATGTGACTCATACATGAGTTAGGTGACTCATACATGAGTCAGTATGACTCATACATGAGTCATAATGACAGAATATGTGTTATAATGACTAAGAATATGTATTAACTCTAAAAAACACTTTTACGTATTAAGTGTAGTGATACAAGCTTTTGCAGTGGGTTCAAAATATTCTCGGAATCCTCTCGAATTGATCTCAGTTTAAAGTGGAATGATTTGTTCTTGGTGACAAAAAGTGGATTTGGTTTTCTATTCTAAATAAATGAAGTAAATAAAGATTAAAGACAGAAACAGTAAATAAAAAACAATTAAATGATAAAGCTGAAAAATACCCTTACTGAAAATGACCTATGCGGAATGTAAGTCTAAACGGAATAAAGTGCTATTCGGAAAGTTAAACAAGCCTATGCGGAAAAATGCCCCTATTCGGAAAACAATGTCTATTCGGAAAATTGGGCTATTCGGAAAAAGAATGCTATGCGGAATAATTGCCTTATGCGGAAAACAAGATCTATTCGGAAAAATGCTCTTATGCGGAAAAATAATGCTATTCGGAAAAGTTGAGCTATGCGGAAAATAGGCTTATGCGGAAAGTTCCTCTATTCGGAAAACACAGTCTATGCGGAAAATGTTGCTCTATTCGGAATAATATGGTCTATGCGGAAAAATCAGCTATGCGGAATATATAAAATATTCCGAGTAAAGGAAATGTAAACACCCCTATTCGGAATATCCAGAATTCCGAATAAGGGAGATATAAACTTGTCTATTCGGAAAGTTCCTGGATTGAAGAACAGTACCAGCAGACACGAAACAGGGAACTCATTTTTTATCAAAATCAAACCAAATAATCAAAAAAGTTTTACCAAATCAAACACAAACCATTTAAATACCATAAGTGACAAATCCCACCAATAAAAACACTAAATCAACAACTTTTTAAGATCAAACTTGAATCAAATAAAAACTTAAGAAATTGCAATAGATGATGATGAAGAACAAGATGAATGAAAAGATGGAATTGATAGATTAATGGAAAAGTAACAAGAGTAATGATTAACACTTACAAGATGGAAAGAAAATGAGAAATCACCAAACACCCTAATGGTGTCGGTGAAGCTACGAACCAAAAAGAACTGGGGAAAAAGAAAAATGAAGCTAACTCCCTAAAATGTGAAGGAGGACCCTATTTATAATCCTAGTGGTTGGTTGGTGAGTGGGCTTTCTCCCTTTCTTCTTGTCTTCTCGTCTTTTCAGAAAAGTTGACGTTTTCGATTCTGATTCGGGATTTGTCGTCGATTAAATTCAACTCGTCTTTTAATTTCTTCGTTTATTAGACTTGAGTTTCTTCGACTTATGTAAATCTTCCGTCTTTGGTCCTTTTCTTCGATAAATCTTCAAATAGGCCCATTGACTTCAAATCTTCTGCATCTCTTGGACAATAGACTTCGTCTTTAGTCTTTTTCCTTGATAAAACCCGTGCAATCCCATGTTTTCTTTAATATTCATCCGGTTAGCTCTGAAAACACAATAAACACAAAAACCACGCATAATTCCAAACAAATGATATTAAATACGTGTTTTGGTCTTGTTTTAGCCAGAATTAAGTGGTAAAAGGATGGGTGTTTACACACCTATCAAATCCCCTACACTTAACCATTGCCATGCCCTCATGCAATGCTTAGTGATAAAGCAAATTTACATTTTTCTCATAATCAATCAACCTTGGCCTTATTCAAATACTACTAAATAAAAATTAAAGAAATAAAACTTTAAAGGTAACAAAGGGATAGAAAACCATTTTCACTGGAAAATAGCCACATGGAAATAACTTGCAAAGAAATCAATGACTTACATTAGGGCTTTGGTGCTGCGAAGATTTATCACCCTCAAGTTTCACGTTCCCCAAACTAAGCTTAAAAACGAGATCATTGTTATTATAAGTTAGCAATTCAAACACTTACACACATGGCTTAATTAAATGCTTAAACTCCCTTATTCCTAGGTGTATCTCTTATATTTTATTTTTTTTGTCTTAGAATGATCATGAAGATGCATTTTTGGACTTATTTCGATAGTTTATTCAGGCTGAAAGCAAAGTAGGACGATTTGATCAATAGTTAGCTAAAGGACAAAATCTCTTAAAACTGCTTCTCGGGATATCAAAAAGTTCATATCTTGGCATAACTTGGTTCACGATTTGAGACCTTTCTCGGGCCGATATTTGGCATGTACTTCATACTTCATATCTTCGAGAGACGTTCTTGAGATAATGGTCTTCTCATCATAATAGAGTTTTCTTCACTTGGAGACTTTTGAGGGGTACTCCAACTTTGTTGACCACGACTTCATGATTATTTCTTCAATCTCTAATTGGGATTTTGAGATACAACGATCCGCCTCCTTTTTGGACTTGGATCTATTTATCCTCATACCTTGTTAGGGTCTTTTCGGATAGACTTCTCCATGATCTTTATGGGAGTTGATTGCTTTTCGTCGTGAGTCTTGATCCTTCATATTGACTTTAGGAATAATGCTTTTCACATCACTTTGGATCTTCAGCAATAAAATTGAATCCTCATGCCTTGTTAGGGCCTTTTCGGACTCGCCAATCTTCGCGCCCCGCTTCATAAGTTATGCCTTGGCTATGAACTCTTATCATTACCGAGCAACTTTTAAACGATCTTGGGCTAGAAGCTAAGTAACTTTTCAAATCGTACGACCTTACTTATTGCAGATAAATTATTAGCAAGTGATGGGAGAATAGGCAAATAATTACACCAAGTGAGCTTGCGCAAGAATACCGACTTATAATTGACTCTATCATTTCTCGTCCTCCACAATTTAAAATCTCAAATAATGAGACTCGTGGACACTTAGCCTAATAAACCAATTAAGGTCTACATGGTTAAGGATACTAGCTAGAATAAACTTGGATAAGTCTATTCGGGTTGAGTCAAAATAAACGCAACGGACCTAATATGTCAAAGATTTCTAAACCAGCTACACCACTTTATTAATATTTTTGATTTTATTGCGGGATATATACATATGCAAGCAACAATAAAAATTTAAAAATTACAACTAAATGGCCAAAGTTAATAAAAAATTTGAAAAATGTTGAAAAATAGGATTTTCTGGTTAAATGAAGGCATTTTCATGGAAAAGTCCACTTAAAACTTCGATAGAAGTCCCCCCTACACTTAAGATAAACATTGTCCTCAATGTTTAAGCATGTGGGAAAAGTCTCCCCTACACTTATGACATTGTGCACGTTGGTTTACTCGAGTTAAGGAAGAGACGACTAAAGTGATCAATTTCAAATGTGAGTATGAAGAAAATTGTATCACGATAGTTGAGAGATAGAACCGGATTTCGGATAACACGGGAGCACGGTTCTTCAGAGATTCCAAGATTGCATTTATCCCTGTAATCACATCACCACACAAACACAAATGACCAAAATAGGTCCTCCCCTACACTTAGGGGGTTAAAGGGATAGATACTCGGGCTGCCTCCCGAGGAGCGCTTGTTTTTGATAACCGAGTCACGAGCCTGACTCGACCCAAAATTAGTTCATGGGGAACGTGGTGAGGGATGGAATCACCTCCTGAGAGGTGTCCTCACCAAAATATAACTTCACTCGTTGGCCATTCACCTTAAAATTAGGTCCATTAGGTTGAGCGAGCTCGAGAGTACCATATGGAAAAATTTGGGCAATGGTGAATGGGCCGGACCAACGAGATTTGAGCTTGCCCGAAAAGATTTTCAACCGAGAGTTAAAAAGTAAGACTTTGTCTCCAACATGGAACTCTCGGTTTTTGATCTTGGAGTCGTGAATGAGCTTAGTTCGTTCCTTATAGATCAAAGAATTTTCATAAGCCTCATTACGGAGTTCATTCAGCTCATTGAGTTGGATCTTGCGTAGGTCACCGGCTTTGTTTATATCAAAATTAGCCCACTTCAAGGCCCAATAAGCCTTGTGCTCCAACTCAATGGGGAGGTGGCACGCTTTCCCGTACACAAGACGATAAGGTGTACAGCCGATCGGGGTCTTGTAAGCGGTACGAAAAGCCCACAAAGCATCATCAAGTTTATCAGCCCATGCGGCACGATGCTCTCCCACGGTCCTTTCAAGAATTCGCTTAAGTCCTCGGTTGGATATTTCAGCCTGGCCATTAGTTTGTGGGTGGTAGGCTGTGGAAAGACGATGATTTACACCGTACTTAGCCATGACTCTAGCAAATTGGTCATTGCAGAAGTGAGTCCCACGATCACTAATAATGGCACGAGGCACACCAAATCTAGCGAATAAAGCTTTCAAAAAGTTACAAACCACCCTTGCGTCATTAGTAGGTAAAGCTTTGGCTTCAACCCACTTTGAAACGTAGTCAACGGCTACAAGGATGTATTTGTTTCCTTTAGATGAAGGAAATGGCCCCATAAAGTCGATACCCCAAACATCAAAAATTTCACACTCTTGAATGAAATTCTGAGGCATCTCGTCTTTATGTGTGATTTTGCCTTGCTTTTGGCAAACATCACATCGTTTAACCATATTGTGAGCATCACGATATATGGAGGGCCAATAAAATCCCAAATCAAACACTTTCTTAGCGGTGTAGTTGGGACCAAAGTGACCACCGGTGGGTCCTTTGTGACAAGCATCAAGGATTTCAGACGCTGCCGGTCCATCAACACATCGGCGAATAATGAGGTCGGCACATTGTTTGAATAGGTAAGGGTCGTCCCAAAAGTAAGTCTTGATGTCGGTGAAGAACTTCTTCTTTTGCTGAGACGTCAACCCTTCCTTGAGAATTCCACCCGCCAAGTAGTTTGCAAAGTCCGCAAACCACGGGGTTTCATTCGGCTTCGAGTTTATAGACATTAAGGTCTCCAAGGGGAAAGAATCATTGATTTCTTTGTTCGGATGATCCCCCTGGTAAGGATCCTCAAGTCTGCTGAGATGGTCCGCGGCTAGGTTTTCTGCTCCTTTTTTATCGCGAATTTCGATGTTAAATTCCTGGAGCAGCAAAACCCAACGAAGAAGTCTTGGTTTGGAATCTTGCTTTGTCAACAAGTACTTCAACGCGGAGTGATCGGTATACACAATGGTGGTGGAAAGGACAAGATAGGGGCGGAATTTTTCAAAAGCATAGACAACAGCTAAAAGCTCTTTTTCGGTTGTCGTATAATGCAATTGTGCCCCCGTCATTGTCTTGCTAGCGTAATGGATTGGTTGGAAGTGTTTGTTCACTCTTTGTCCAAGAACCGCTCCAATAGCAAAATCACTAGCATCGCACATCAACTCAAAGGGCAGCTCCCAATTAGGGGTAACTAAGACGGGTGCCTTAGTAAGCTTATCCTTAAGCGAGTTGAAGGCTTCAAGGCACTCTTTGGAGAAGATAAAAGTAGTATCTTTTTCCAAGAGGTGAGTCATCGGGCGAGCGATTTGAGAAAAATCTTTGATGAATCGACGATAGAAGCCCGCATGGCCCAGGAAACTTCTCACACCCTTCACGGTTGAAGGTGGAGGCAACTTTGCGATAACATCGACTTTAGCACGGTCTACTTCAAGACCGGCTTTCGAGATTTTATGTCTAAGCACGATGCCTTCTTTTACCATAAAATGGCATTTTTCCCAATTCAGAACAAGGCGAGTGTCTTCGCACCTCTTTAGCATACGTTCCAAATTGGCAAGGCAAGAAGAGAAGGAATCCCCGAAGACCGAGAAATCATCCATGAAGACTTCCATGGTTTGTTCAACCATGTCATGGAAGATAGCTAACATACACCTTTGGAAAGTCCCGGACGCATTACATAGGCCAAAAGGCATTCTTTTGTAAGCGAATGTGCCATAGGGACAAGTGAATGTAGTCTTCTCTTGATCTTGGGGATCGATGGGTATTTGAAAATAACCCAAGAAACCATCAAGAAAGCAGTAATATTCATTTCCTGCTAATCGTTCAAGCATTTGGTCCATAAAAGGTAGAGAGAAATGATCCTTTCTCGTGGCATCATTGAGTTTGCGGTAGTCTATACAAACTCTCCACCCAGTAACGAGACGAGTGGGAATCAACTCGTTGTGTTCATTGGGAACAACGGTTATTCCGCCCTTCTTGGGCACACAGTGGATTGGACTAACCCATGGTGAATCCGAAATAGGGTAAATCATACCCGCATCAAGAAGTTTGATAACCTCTGTTTTGATGACTTCATGGATTTTTGGATTCACCCTTCGTTGGCTTTGAATTGTGGGCTTAAAGTCGTCCTCCATGAGAATTTTGTGTGTGCAGAAGTGAGGATCAGTTCCACGAATATCCGAAATTTTCCACGCAATAGCCTTCTTGTGAGCTTTCAACACAGCAACGAGGCGAGTCTTCTCTTCATCTTTCAAATCCGTTGCAATAATGACGGGTGACTTCTTGTTGTCGTCAAGGAACACGTACTCGAGATGTGGCGGCAACTCCTTTAATTCTAAATCCGGAGGATTTTCGACGGGAGGCGTTTTCAAAGTCGGAGTATCGATAGCAATGACCGTGGGAGATGGAGGGGAAGGATTGTCTTCAGTGAGAAGATTGTCAAAGAAATTCATGTCTTCATCCCCCTCGGTGGGAGAATCATTAGTAGCTAAATTCGCATCTCCCATGGTATCTTCAAGATTGTTCCAAAATAAATCACTATCTCCAAATAGAGACAACGATGAATCAATAGAGGACACGGTCTCAACATTGGGAAGAGAGGTAGGAATACTTTTGCAAGCATCATTAAAGTGTTCTTCACAAGCCTCATCAAGAACGTCAATACAATTAACAGTCTCATATGAATAAGGCTGTTTAGACAACTTTCCCATGTTGAAGACTACTTTATCGTCACCCACTCTCATGATAAGCTCACCGGCTTCAACATCAATAAGAGTGCGACCGGTCCTTAGGAATGGACGACCAACAATTAGTGGCACACGAGGGTCCATCTCGTAGTCGACGACAACAAAATCAGCAGGGAAGGTGAATTTGTCGACTCCTACAATGACGTCTTCGGCTATCCCCACTGGATAAGCAACCGTACGGTTAGCTAATTCCAAAGTCATTTTGGTGGGGACTAGCTCTGGGAGAGATAATTGCTTCCAAACGCTTAGAGGCATGAGATTAATACTGGCACCTAGATCGGCTAGGGCCATGCAATTCTCTACTCCCGGGAAATTGCAAGGGATAAGAAAACGACCCGGATCACCAAGCTTGGTTGGCAATTTCCTTAAGAGCACTGCAGAGCAATTCTCATTAAGTTGGGTGTTGGCAATATCGAGGAGCTTTTCCTTGTCGCTCAGAAGATCTTTAAACATTTTTGCATACTTGGGCATGTGAGCGAGAGCCTCAGCGAAGGAGATATTGAAATTCAGTTGTTTGAACATTTTAAGGAAATTCGAAACCTGAATATCATCCTTGCTCTTTTGCTTCTCTTTCCTCAACCTTGAAGGATAAGGTATATTGGAAGAAGAGGAAGGCTTTAGGGGAATAGGATCACTCACAAGCACGGGTGGAGGAGGGGTAGAAGGAAGAGGTGGAGAAATTGGGGAAGGAGAAGGATGAGGAATAGGAGCAGGCGACTCGTTCTCCTTAGTCACAATCACCGGTGGAGGTATAGGAAGCTCGGGTTCCTTGGTACCTTTGCCACTTCGAGTGGTGATTGCTTTCATCTCCCCTCGTGGGTTCGCAACGGTGTTACTCGGAAGAGTACCCGAAGAAGAGGGTTGACTACTTTGGAAGAAACTAGCCATCATGTTCCTCAGATCATTAGTTTGGCTATCCAACGTATTTCTCATATCGGCTCTCAAATCATTTCCTTGCTTTACCAAATCTGCCTTCAAATTGCGCACTTCCTCTTGGAGATTTCCCACAATCACATCATTGGTCCTCATGTAGGTTGCAACCTCTTGGTGTAAAGCAGTGGTGGTTTGGTTGGGAGGAGCATTGTATGCAGGTGGTTGGTAAGCTGGTTGTTGGTAGACTTGATTGTTTCGTTGAGGTGGTTGTTGCTGCTTGTGAGGTGGGATGTATGGTTGTCGAGGTTGTTGTTGTTGTTGAGGAAGGCGATTAAGGTTTTGTTGTTGGTTTGGGTTGGCAGGAGGGAAACCAGGTGGTGAAAGATAGTTGTTGCTGCGGTAGCTAAGCAAGTTACGGTCACCTTGAGGTTTAGCTTGATAAGCAGGTTGAGGATAGGTGCCATATGCCGCATTCACATTCTCAGCAGGGTAATCTTGGGTGGCGGTACAAGTTGTGTAAGAGTGAGGACCACCGCATATCTCACAAGGTTGGCTGACAGCGTTCACTTGAGCGTTTTTGGCGTTGTTGCTGTTGTTGTTGCTGACGGTGTGGGTGACAAGCGATTCAAGAAGCGTAGTGATTTTGTCTAATCGCTTGTCGCTGTCATTAGTGCTAGCACTAGCAACATTGGTCCGAATACTCTTGGTTTGCACACGAGACTTGTTCTCAATGATGTCCCAAGCAGCATTGGAAGTCTTAGCCAATAAATTACCCCCTGAGGCACTGTTCAGTGAATCTTGGTCACTCATGCTTAAACCATTGTAAAAAGTATTGATTTGATGTACTTTGGTAAAACCATGTTGTGGGCATTTTCTTAAAAGATCTTTAAAACGATCCCAAGATTCACTGAACGACTCATCGTACATTTGTTCAAAATTTATAATCTCATTCCGCAAAGCGGTAGTACGAGAGGGTGGAAAAAAGTAATTGATGAACTTTGTTTCCAAATCCGTCCACGAGAGAATACTCTGTGGCGGTTCCTTAGCAAGCCAATGCCGGGCTTGTCCCTCTAAAGAAAAGGGAAAAAGTTGTAACCTTATAACTTCTTGTGGAACTCCATTGAACTTGACCGTGTTGGTGAGTTGTAGAAATCTCTTGATATGGTCGTGTGGATCATCAATGGTGCGTCCCAAGAATGGTTGAGCGGAGACCATCTGAATAAAGCCTGATTTTAGCTCGAAATTGTTGGCGGCAATTGGAGGTATGACAATTGGATCCGTGTTGCCATCTACATGAGCTTGCAGCAGTTCAATCATCGGGCGATTATCCGGAAGGGGCTCATTGTTGTTGTTATTGTTCATGTTGTTGAAAGGTGGGTTGTTGTTGTTATTATTGTTTGGAGGTGGTACACCGGCCATGTCTAAGTGATCGAGAGGCTCGGGCTCTTGATATGACGTTGATCGAGTGCGCATACACCTGCAAAAGAACTAACAAGGCAAAAACAATACAAAAATATTTTTGGTTTTTTATGGTTTTTTACTTTTTAGGATTTTTGAAAATTTTATATTTTTTAGTGTTTTTGAAAATTTTTGTGAAAAAGTAACGTTCACGGGGAACGGATCCCAAAATCCAAGTTCTCACAAAAAACTTTTGATCTTAACGAGAAGAGCCGGCAGCGGCGCCATTTGATACAAGCTTTTGCAGTGGGTTCAAAATATTCTCGGAATCCTCTCGAATTGATCTCAGTTTAAAGTGGAATGATTTGTTCTTGGTGACAAAAAGTGGATTTGGTTTTCTATTCTAAATAAATGAAGTAAATAAAGATTAAAGACAGAAACAGTAAATCAAAAACAATTAAATGATAAAGCTGAAAAATACCCTTACTGAAAATGACCTATGCGGAATGTAAGTCTAAACGGAATAAAGTGCTATTCGGAAAGTTAAACAAGCCTATGCGGAAAAATGCCCCTATTCGGAAAACAATGTCTATTCGGAAAATTGGGCTATTCGGAAAAAGAATGCTATGCGGAATAATTGCCTTATGCGGAAAACAAGATCTATTCGGAAAAATGCTCTTATGCGGAAAAATAATGCTATTCGGAAAAGTTGAGCTATGCGGAAAATAGGCTTATGCGGAAAGTTCCTCTATTCGGAAAACACAGTCTATGCGGAAAATGTTGCTCTATTCGGAATAATATGGTCTATGCGGAAAAATCAGCTATGCGGAATATATAAAATATTCCGAGTAAAGGAAATGTAAACACCCCTATTCGGAATATCCAGAATTCCGAATAAGGGAGATATAAACTTGTCTATTCGGAAAGTTCCTGGATTGAAGAACAGTACCAGCAGACACGAAACAGGGAACTCGTTTTTTATCAAAATCAAACCAAATAATCAAAAACGTTTTACCAAATCAAACACAAACCATTTAAATACCATAAGTGACAAATCCCACCAATAAAAACACTAAATCAACAACTTTTTAAGATCAAACTTGAATTAAATAAAAACTTAAGAAATTGCAATAGATGATGATGAAGAACAAGATGAATGAAAAGATGGAATTGATAGATTAATGGAAACGTAACAAGAGTAATGATTAACACTTACAAGATGGAAAGAAAATGAGAAATCACCAAACACCCTAATGGTGTTGGTGAAGCTACGAACCAAAAAGAACTGGGGAAAAAGAAAAATGAAGCTAACTCCCTAAAATGTGAAGGAGGACTCTATTTATACTCCTAGTGGTTGGTTGGTGAGTGGGCTTTCTCCCTTTCTTCTTGTCTTCTCGTCTTTTCAGAAAAGTTGACGTTTTCGATTCTGAATCGGGATTTGTCGTCGATTAA
Source organism: Glebionis coronaria (assembly GCA_025667525.1). Classification (NCBI taxonomy): domain Eukaryota; kingdom Viridiplantae; phylum Streptophyta; class Magnoliopsida; order Asterales; family Asteraceae; genus Glebionis; species Glebionis coronaria. The sequence continues at coordinate 182,293,732 of CM046874.1, forward strand.
ATTCAACTCGTCTTTTAATTTCTTCGTTTATTAGACTTGAGTTTCTTCGACTTATGTAAATCTTCCGTCTTTGGTCCTTTTCTTCGATAAATCTTCAAATAGGCCCATTGACTTCAAATCTTCTGCATCTCTTGGACAATAGACTTCGTCTTTAGTCTTTTTCCTTGATAAAACCCGTGCAATCCCATGTTTTCTTTAATATTCATCCGGTTAGCTCTGAAAACACAATTAACACAAAAACCACGCATAATTCCAAACAAATGATATTAAATACGTGTTTTGGTCTTGTTTTAGCCAGAATTAAGTGGTAAAAGGATGGGTGTTTACACACCTATCATGTAGAAATGACAACAATCAAATGTACAAGTGTTTATAAACACTTGCAAAATTATATGACTCATGCATGAGTCATAATGACTCAGAATATGTTTTAACTGTTAAAAACACTTTTACATATTTATAAAACTGTATTAAGTGTAGAAATTATAACAATCAAATGTACACGTGTTTATAAACACTTGCAAATTTATATGACTCACGCATGAGTCATGCGACTCATGCATGAGTCAGGTGACTCATGCATGAGTTAGCCGACTCATGATATTCAATACATAGTATTCAAATCACATATTCAAGACATGTTTTCAACACTTCAATAAAAGGAATCATAAATTTAAATCAAATATTCAAGACATGTTTTCACTTTTACATATCTATAAAAGAAAAACATAAAATTAAATCAGATATTCAACACATGTTTTCAACACTTGAAGTAGTTGTTGTATTTGATTCTCCTACTCTTCTGCATCTTTACTCAACCAAAACAAGCTCTCGTCTATGTGGAAGTTAGCCTCATTTGCTAGTCTCTGAATTGTTTCGTTCTTCTCTTCGTATTTGCTTATGTTTCTTCTTAATGTAAGCGGTATCAAATCCCTGCATTGACAACTACATTTTCAGAAACATCAGCATCAACAACTACATCTTCATTAACATCGCCATCAATCTGACTCATATATGAGTCACAGTGACTCACACATGAGTCACTCTGACTCATATATGAGTCACCATGATTTTGTTACAAATGAAGCTATATTATTACCCGCATTACAAAAAATACTTACATATGTATAGTTTCATATATGAGTCACCGTGACTCATATATGAGTTACAACCGACTCATACATAAGTCACCGTGACTCATATATGAGTCACGGTGACTCATGTATGAGTCACATCGACTCATATACGAGTCATAATCACACTTCAGTAATTATAAGTCTTACTTTTGTAATCAGTTTATCATCTACAAAAATCGACCATACTTCAATAAAAATACTCATTCATAAATTAGAACTTGCTAAATCACATGTGACTTTCATTGTGTCATTTCATCAAACACATGGTGTGCATAAAATATCATAACATGTGATTTACCTATATTATTACCTGAAAATGGTGGATATGTTGTGAAAGTCACCGAAGAAGTGGGTTTGATGTGGAAGTCACCGGAAAATAGTGGACTCTTGTAGAGGCTGCCGAAAAAAGGTGATTTGTTGTTAAAGTCGTCGGAATATGGTAGGTTGGTGTGGAGTTCGCCGGAAAAGACAGGGCTTGTTATGGTGGTCGCGGAAGAAGGTGGGCTTGTTGTGGTGGTCGCAGGAAGAATGTGGGGTTGTTGTGATGGTCGCCGGAAAAAAGGTTGTTGTGGTGGTCGCCGGTGAGGTTTTTTATGATCCCGATCTTTTTTTTTTGGTATGTGTGTGAAAAATAAGATATCTTATGTGGGAGTATGGTTTAATCTGAACCGTTAAATCAATATGAGATGGATATTTAAGATTGGTGTATGAAGACTATGATATTATAAAGGATGTAGGGGATCTCTTCCCGTATACTGAATCCTAATTAATTTCTAGTGAAATAAGTTTGATGTTCATGTAACACTCAGTTTAGACGTGGTAGACTTTAGTATATTAATATGTTTGTTTGAAGTATCGGCTAGAAGCTGACGTTTTTGAGACAACACGACCAACTGTATCAACCACGGTGTTTTTGACGTTTGCGCCGAGGCTGCCAGCGAAATGGTGGGCGTTGGCGCGAACGCTGCACCGTGGCTTACATTTTTGTTTTCTTTTTTAAATATTATTTTAATTTCTTTTTACCGTTAAAACGGTTAGTTTTTTGAATGGGAGATTTTCTGATCGTTTGAAGCATCAAATCATTCACATTATATCTATTTTTCACTATAAATACCTTTTTAAACTACAAAATTATATATCATCTTCTATTCTTTTCAACTATTACTTACATATATTTTTTTTATCTCCATCATAGTCAAAATCCAAACCAATATCCGAATCAATGGATAAACTCTTTCTTTAACGATCTCCAAAATCAAATACCGAATACTCAATTCCCAAATTCGTCATATACTCCCTCATCCGCAAACTCTAGCTAATCAAGAAATAATCAATTTTCTTCATTTGCCAAATATAATCAAATACCAAATTCTTTCCCTAACTTCTCACAACAAAACCCGTTTGTTAATTATACACCCGAGACATTCGATTTATGGTTCCAAAATTCTCAATAATCAAATAACAAATCCTTTCTCTAACTTTCAACAATAATCAATTTTTTTTTAGTTTTTTACTATTTTTTTTAACGGCAGTTTTGTGCAACGGAGTATCTTGCGTGCCACCGAAGCACCAAGTCTCTCGACCCAAGTTTGAATCATCTCACAAAGAGAATATCAACCCCCATGCTAGCCATCCAGTTTCCCATTAAGGGGCTTCAAGGCATTACGATGGGATTCAAACCCAGCTGCCAATTCTGGGAAAATCCCCCACATGGGGAAAGACAGGAGTCGAACCCCTGACCTCCCCACATGGAGACTATAACCAAATGCATCAATCCAACTGAGCTAGACTTCATTTGCAGTTTTTATTAAATTAAAAAAAAAAAGTGAGGTCTATCATATCAACAAAAAATGTGGTGTTATTAGAGAGGGTTTTTTGTTGTTATGGTAAGGTTTGAGTGTTATATAAAAAAGTCGTGATGTTTTGTCCACGACTTGAGTACACGACTCAACCGTACCTAGAGTTATAAGAGAGTGTTTTCTGGTTACTAAGGTTTTACAGATTTTATTTTGCCATAATTCCAAGAGGACCACAAAATATGGAAAGATTTGAATAAATGTGAATGTTAAATCCTACATTTTATTCCACATCTATGCTTGCTTGAACTCTGTTTAAAGCTTTCCTTGCCTGAAAATAAATAAATTCAAGAGTGTTAGCTTGTTACTAAAGCCTGAATTAGGAAGTTCCAAGAGAGAGTCAATTTACCTCATCTGTCCAATTAGTGGACAGATTTATGGCAATGAGCACTACAACTTGTATAGAAAGCGCGCATATGATGCCCATCCATAGCCCCTGAAACACAGTGATACATATTTAGATCCATTTACTTATGAATGGTCGATTTGAGTTCTGTTGTCCGCCCATCTCGTCATCTCTAGCACTACCAGCTTACGTGGGACTGTAAGTTACATACAAGGTAACACATCTTACCATGCCTCCAACATGGAGAGTAAAGGCAAAGAGCAATGCACAAGGAATCCCCACAACATAATAAGCTCCAAGATTCATAATTGCACAAAAATTTTGCCACCCACATCCTCTAGCAGCACCTTAATTTCGAAAAAAAGCAAATTTTTTTTTTTTTACTAAAACACACAACATAACAAAATAAAGAACGATGAAAAAACCCATATTATATAATCAGTACCGGAAAGAACACATTGGAATCCATCTAGAAAGTCTGATAATGCAAGCAATGGCATCATTTTTGCAACGTATTTGATAACTTCTTCATCATTGCTATATAACTTTCCCAAAACATTGCGTACCAAAATTGTAATGCTTCCAACTATTATTCCCTCCACTATTGCTATTACGACCACAACACAAACAGCCAAACGTGCAGCTTTAGGTCTAGCAGCCCCTAACTCATTTGAAACTCTTGTACTGCACTTGACAACAAGGTGTTATATGGATCATATAAATTAAGGATCATAAATGTTTTACTAACCTTATTGTTCCACCAAGACCAACAGAAATCATATAGACCATCCAACATGTGTTAAGACTGCCAAAACGAAAGCAGTATACGAATATAAGTGTCGACTTAAATCTTACTCTGGACATTGAACATGAATATGACAATAAGGTAAAAAAAAAGGATAACCAGATTGATAGTACTGATGTCTCTAACTTCGGATTTGGAAGAAGACCGGATAACAGAACAACCATATCAAATGACCAATATTCCAAGCTGCATCACATGAATGCCAAAACAGGTCTGGGTCAAAATGGGTAATTTTGTATGGGTCAGCTTCGTTGGAAAGAAACACTTTCTTGTTTTTTTGTAATCAGAATAGTTATAAAAAAGTAACTTTTGAATAAGTAATGTAGGAGGTTTTATGCATTTCTAATAAAATGTGGATGACTTTACTAACTTGGGTACATTTGACCCGTTTCCCTTACAGCTATACTTACTTGTTTGACACATTCACAGTAAAACACGACCTGGACCGACCCATTTTAATTATATGGTCCATATGCAACCTCTGCCTTGAGGTACACACTCATATAGATCACTTGATAATGAATTTGCTGTGCAACATTGCACCTTATTATAAATCTAAAAAAACTCCATTTATATAAAACCATGTATTCCTTTGTTGAAGAAGTAAACAACTTACCAAATCATAATAGCTGAAGGAACCGCAAGTTTAAGGAAGCTAAAAACATCATGTAGTGCTTCTTTAGAAAAACCAGTCCACGTGTGTTTACAAGCAGGAGAAAACTTAACGTACGTTCCCATCAAAACGACGTTCAACCAATTCGATATAGTGTTAGCCAATGCAGCCCCTTTTAACTCAAGTCCTAATTTAAACACAAGTAGCCAACACAAAAACACATGGAACAAAGCAGTCACCCCTGAAATAATCATCACAGGAACTACAATATTTTGTGTTTGAAGAAATCTATTCAGACATTGAAGTAGACCATATGCAAATAAGCTTGGAATCATCCAACGGATATACATTCCTGCTCCGTTGGATATTTCATGATCTTGACCAAGAGCTATGAAGATTGTAGTTGTGTAGAACCAAATAAATGCAAGTGGGATGCTTATGACTGTTAGAGTAAGCATTCCTCGTTGCATTTGAATACAGAGCATGTGATATTGTTTAGCTCCATAGGCTTGTCCACATAATGTCTCTAATGCACTTCCCATTCCTAACTATAAAAAGGGAGAAATTTAAACAGATTATCCAAAGTTCAATATTTGTCTCCTAGTCCAAACCTCAGTCACAAAAAATCGCATAATTAGTTCCAAAAATGCAGCTTAACTTATGTACACATGTTCTTTATGAGTATGTAATTAAGACCTTTTATATGATAATATATCATATGGGTGAAAGTTAAAGTCAAATTTAGGAAATGCTATAAAAGGAAGGAAATGATGACTAACCAAGACACTGAAACCAGTGAATGAAGCAAAATAAGTGGCCACTGAAGCACTGGATAGAGGAAGCTCACCAAGATGTCCGACAAACATGATCGATATCACTTCCAAACAATACTGCAATAAGCTTACTGCTATCAATGGCCCTGCTAATGCTATTTGTTTCTTCACTTCATCGATAACTTGAGTCCTTAAACCACCACTTTCTTCTTGTTCATATAAGTTTTCATCATATTGCCTTTGAATTAATGGATCTTGAACCTGTTTTGCTTCTTTCATTATAAACTAAATATGTGTTCTCTAAGTTTGTTTAAATTTGTAAAACAAGGTGCATTTTATGCACCAAAAGCCAGGTGTATTCTATTTGTCTTGATATGGACTAATAATAATTCATTAACACGGTTGACTGAAACCAATCGAGGTCTGCCTTTGATTAAAAACTTATGATAAATTATATGAAAATGATATCTTTTAAGATCTGTTATGTGTGGTTCCCACTATTTTGTTTTGTTTCTCCATTGTTCTATGATCTGCAATATTCATTTTTAGGCTATGCTGTAAGATAACAGTGTACCTTGCATTAGTTATTCAAATTGAGTTCGATGATGTATAGTGAAAACGAGTCGAGCTGACTGTAAAAGGCTTGAAATCGGATAAGTAAAAAGCTCAAACGAGCTTGAGCACAAGCTTTATGTATAAAACATGTATGGAGCTGTAAACTGTCTTTTTATATTAATAAAGTGTTTGAGACCACTGAAAAAAAAATGCGGAAAATTTTACCAAGTCAAAACTCTTATTAGAATACAAAATATATGAAATAAAACAACACCAAAACTATGTTTTCTTGTTAATACATAGCAGGGTATCCGTCTGATGCGGCGGATACTCCGTGATTAAATTTTTCGATGTTATAATTCGTATTTTTTTTATTATAATTTTTGATTCAATAGTTTTCACAAAAAGACATGTTCTAAAAACGTAATTTCAATCGAGAGATATTATTACTTTTAACATTATATGTAATATATATATCTATATATATACATATGAAAGTTCAAGTAAAGTTATGTAAATGATTAAAGGAAAAAAAAACTAAATGTAATAAACCATTTTTCAATTACACTTTTTATTTGATGCATGCATAAATTTTTTTGTAATGTTATAATTTTTTTAGAAATATATGTATATTATAGTTTGCATTAATATATTATAGATGCTTTTAATGTTTGTAAAATATGTATATAATATTGTATATTTATGTAATGGAGTGTTTTATTAAAAGTATTAAATACACTTTTATATTTAATTCTATCATGTTGTACATTTGGTTTGTAAAGTTGTATTTCTTAAACAATGTTTTGGTTTGTGCATTAAAATGATGTACAACATGTAGATGTAGTAGTATCTCTTAATTTTTTTTTGCATTTAATAAAAAAAAGGTGTAATTTATTTTATAAGAGAGTTAGATGTAAAAAAGAGTAAAGTTACTAGGGCTACTAATAAGTACAGTAACAACATACCCCCATTGTCCCTAGAAACTCGATGTACATTTTATATTTTTATTATGTACCTCTAAATACACAAGATAAAAAAACACTTTTTATAATTGTCAAGTGTTGATGCTAAAATCCTCCGGTAGGGCCTACTGGACTATGAACCTTCCACGTAAGCTGCGAACGGATGAAGCACCTACACACAAGAAGCAGCACACATTAACTCGCCACGGGTGTTATCCCAGGACCAAGCTCCGGTGTGAGAATGAGTGATGGTACGAAATATGGTGCGTGGTGTTATATGATATTATGTGTGTGTTGTCAGAGTATTTAATGAATGCTTTAGTAATAAATGTCAAGACTATATATAGGGTACTGTTGATACCTTGATGTAGACAGTTCATATCTTGTCTTCTTTCCTAAAACGGGTCTGTGTACCTTATTGCGTCTGACACTGTATCTTTCCTCTTTGAGCATACGCCAAGACCTCTAGTGGGGCCTTGGGTCAGGTGACGTCTTCCATGACGTCATGATACCGCTCTCCGTCTGAAGGCTTCTGGTCCGGCTGCCGTTCCGGTAACTGCCTCCGGTACGTGACACGTGTCGTGTTCTCCGGTCTACTTCCGGGACCACACACGAACATGTCCCCCCCAGTATAATGTTATCCGGAGGGTGACATTATACTTTTGTTGGGCTTTTGGCCAGCTTGGTAACTATTATGGGCTTTGGGCCCAACTTTCGCGTCCTCTTGCTAAACGGGCTGGAGTGGGGCCACATGGAACGCACTCATCTTCGTGGGTGGTTCCTAAGTGCGCCACGTGTACTGCCCATTAATGCATCCCTCACACTTCTCGAGGTTTCTTCTATATATACTCGCCTTTTCACACTTTTCACTTTTACTTTTCACTTTTTACTTTCTTCATTTCCACCATTGTTACTGTACGTGTCTCTTGCGGCTTTGTCCTCCGTCTTCTCAGGTAGGTTTTCTTTCCCGGTTTATATTGTCCCGTTCCTCTTGCATCCAGTATGTCCGACGAAGAGTCCGATGGTGTGGCCTCCAGCTTCGGCCTTACGGATCCGAAATGCGACATGCATATCCGTTTTTCCGAGATGACTAGTGATGAGTTAGCGCTTACCATTGACGAGTATCGAATACCGAAGGAGTTTCGACCGCAGTTGCCCGACCCGAATATGACCATGGATATGCTAAGACGTTCTCGCCATATAGGTGTTTATCTGGCTTACCTGGAGCATGGTGGTCTCCGGATACCTTTTTCCTCTTTTTTCTTAGCTGTGATTAAACATTTTAGGGTGCATATTTCCCAACTTGTGCCCATTGGTGTGAACCGGGTGGTGATGTTTGAGATCCGGTGCCGGAGTCTGGGGGTTGACTGCACCGTCGACTTATTCCGGGTGTTCTATAAGTTGGGTAAACAGGGGCATTGGTTCTCTTTTGTGAGTAAAGTTCATCGGAAGGCATTGCGGTTTTATATAGAGACAACCTCTATCCTGAAGGAGTGGAAGAAGAAGTTCTTTTTTATTGACCGGAGGGTTACACCTGATGCTATGCCGTGGAGGGATCGTGATACGTGCGTTGCAGATCCGTTTCCCCGGATTTATAGCCAGGCGGATGCGGATCTATTGGCTGAGACGTTGATTCCGTTGTGACCACCTCATAGAGGGTTGCTATACTTGTGTGGGTTGTTTAGGCCTTTGTCTCGGTTGGATTGCCGTCGTGCTCTTCGTGATGCAAGGGGCAACGGTAATATTTCGTTTTTATGTTTCTCCTATCCTTGGCTAACCGGATCTCTTTAATTGTTTCTCTTCTCCCCCCTCTTGTTCTTTTTGCAGAGTGTACCATGGAACAATTCTTGAAGCTGCCGAAGTGGACTAGGACCCGGGTGACAGTCGAGGAGGAGCTACCGGAGGATCAGAGAACCGTTGATCGCACCGCTCAGCCTCTAGGGGTTAAGGATCCTATCCCCGCTCTTACTCCGGAACAAGAGGTGGTGCAACACCCGGACCAAAGGATAAAGGCTGCTCGTGAGCGTAGGGAGGCTCAAACTCTGGAGAAGAACCTCCTCTCGCAGGAAGGTGGTGATGCCGGACCTAGCCAAGGTCAGAAGAGAAAAGGGGGTGGCTCTGTAGCAGGAGCCAAAAGAAGTAAAGTCACCTCCCATGACCAGACCGGAACCGGATCTACTTCCAACCGGGTTCTTTCTCCTAGTCCGGTGAACGTGGCTCAACCCAATACTGCCGGGGGAGATGCTCATCAACCGGATCCGCAGGTGCAGAACGAGCAGGGACAACTGGACCAGAGAGTAGATCTTTCTTCCCCCTCTCCTCACCGTGCAGGCAAGGGGCCTGTAACTGGTATGCTTTATTCACCTCCCTCTGTCTTATTTGCTTTGGCTTATTACTTTAACACATGCATCTTTTCTTGCAGAGGAGGAGAATCTTGACTTGGGGAACGAAGATGAGGATGAAGACGGTGCTGATGATGAGGGGATGGAGACCTACGTTCCTTCTTGGAGGCTCCAGCATAATGTTCTTATAGATACCCATTTCGCTGCCAAAGAAATGCTGGTTCATCTTCCTACTCCGGCCGAGCAACGCTCCTTGGCTGCGCTATCGGATCATGAGTTGATCCGTCAGGGCTACCTAGCGTTGGCCCGCACTTCTCTAAACCAAACCGAGATTATCCAAAGGTTTGAGCTGCTAAACCAAGATCATCGAAATTTGGTCAACTCTAGTCGCCAAGACTCTGAGAACTTTCAACGGGGGCAAGAATTGCTGGAGCAGATCTCTGCTAACTTCAAGAAGCTTGAGACAGAGCATGCCACGTGTTCCCAAGACAAGGCGAGCCTTGAGGCTAGGGTGAAGTCTTTGGAAGCCGCTGCTCAGGCTAGTGATCAAAGGGTGAGAGATCTGGAGTGTACCCTTGGTTTGAAGGAGGAAGAGCTGACCCGAGCGAACAAGCGTGCCCAAGACGCTGAGGCAGCCCATGCCAAAAGCACTACCAACATCCGTCGGGCTGCTTCGGACCGCACAAGGCTTGTCAAGGACTTCATCCCTCGCGTGATCCGTTTGCTTCATGGGAGTTCTGAGTACAAGAGGCATGTTGCCGAGGTTGCTAATGTTTGCTACTCCGGAGGTTGGTATGACGGAGTGAAGGTGAACCGCTCTGAGAAGTCGCTTGCCAAAACCCTTTCTGAGACCAAGGATTTTGACTTCGACCAAGCCGTAGCCTGGGTGAAGAAGTGTGAAGAGTTATTTGCTCCGTCCTATCCCTTTGTTGATAAGGTAAGCAAGTATTTTGAGCTTTCTATAGGTAACTTGATGAAGCTCACTCCGGATGAGCCAGAGACTCCTCACCAACCTCTCCCAGTTCCAACCATTTCGACCTCCTCTCAAGCGGCCCCACAATGAAGTGTGTTTCTAGGGCGTATTTTGTAATGTTTACCCAATACTATTGTAATTCAAACTTTATTTGTGCCGGAGCATGTTCCGGGGTACACTTAATCTTGTAATGGAACTTATTCATGCCGGATGTTGTTCCGGTTCTTTTGATGCTTTATTTCGAACTTGTTCTTGCCGGTTCTCATTCCGGTTGGAGTTTATGTAACTTACGCCTTTGTTAGCCTTTTTTTAACTTGTTATATCATTGTCTGCTCAAGCTTTCTTTTTTCTTTTTTTTTTCTTTTTTTTTACTTGTTATGCCCTTGTTTGTTTAAACTTCCGGAAGCCACAACGTATATTGTATCACGGTTCCTTCTCCAGCCTTTGCTTCGGTTAACCGAGCTTTCAGGGAGGAACTCTTGGTCCCGGTGGGAGGGGCTCTCGGCCCTTCCCCGGTTAACAAGGCTCTTGGCCTTTACAAGCGGTCTTTCATGAGGGTGGATGAGGCTCTTAACCTTTACCACGGTTGATGAGGCTCTTAACCTTTACAACCAATAGGGCCGCCGCTCGATGAGGCTCTTAACCTTTACAAGCGGTCTTACGCTGCGATGGATGAGGCTCTTAACCTTTACCACGGTTGATGAGGCTCTTAACCTTTACAACCAATAGGGCCGCCGCTCGATGAGGCTCTTAACCTTTACAAGCGGTCTTACGCTGCGGTGGATGAGGCTCTTAACCTTTACCACGGTTGATGAGGCTCTTAACCTTTACAACCAATAGGGCCGCTCGATGAGGCTCTTAACCTTTACAAGCGGTCCTCTTCCTCCGAGTTGATCAGACTCTTTGGGGGGCTTTGGCGTTTTGTTCTTGCGGTTGTTGTTTCAAGTGTTGCATGTTTCGGAAAATTTCCTTCCCCATGTCGGGGAGGATATAACATATCATAAATAGATCCTTTTGATTACATGAAACAATTTCTTAAATTCATTGCGTGCCACTTCCTCGGGATTTCCTTCCCTTCCATGGTTTCTAGCTTGTAAGAGCCGTTTTGAAATGATTCGACGACTCGGTACGGACCTTCCCAGTTCGGGGCTAGCTTGCCCGGTTTTATCACTCGACTGGCTTCGTTCTTCCGATAAACAAAATCCCCAAATTTGAACGCCATGTTCTTAACCCTTTTGTTATAATATTGTTCCACCTTTTTCTTGTACTTGGATTCTCTGATGGCTGCCATTTCCCTTCGTTCTTGCACAAGGTCTAGGTTCAGACGGAGCTCTTCTTCGTTTGTTTCCTCGTTAAACATGAGCGTCCGGAAGGTCCTCATTCCTATCTCAGCCGGGATGACAGCCTCGCTTCCGTAGGTCAAACTGAACGGAGTTTCACCATTGCTAGTCTTCATCATGGTCCGGTGGGCCCACAAGACGCTTGGTAACTCGTCCACCCATCCGATCATCTCTCTTCCCAAACGAGCTTTAAGCCCGTGCATGAGTGACTTGTTTGCCCTTTCGACGAGCCCATTAGCTTGTGGGTGGGCTACATCGGTGTTGATCTGCTTAATTTGCCATTTAGCGCACCACCCCTTGAACGGGTCATTCACCAGCTGCGTTCCGTTGTCCGTAACAATGATGCCCGGCACACCGAACCTGCATACTATGTTTTCCCAAACGAACTTCTTCACGTCCTTCCCTTGGACTTTCGCTAGCGGCTTAGCTTCCATCCATTTGGTGAAATAGTCTATGGCGACTATGATGAACTAGACTTTGCCTGGTGCTTCGGGGAGGGGACCCAAGATGTCTGGGCCCCATTGGTAGAAAGGCCAAGGTGACATGACCGAGGTCATGAGCGTCTTCGGTAGTTTAGGGACTGAAGCATGGATTTGACAAGAATCGCACTTCACTACCACTTCGTATGTATCCTGGTACATCGTTGGCCAATAATACCCTTGTCTCATTATTTTTGCCACCACCGACCTATATCCGGGATGCATCCCGCAGCCCCCTTCATGAACCTCCCGGATGATATAGTTCGCCTGCAAGGGTCCTACACATCTTAGCATAGGAGAGAGATATGACTTCTTGAACAACACTCCTCCTTCTATCACGAATTGCGGAATTTTCATGCGGAGTTTCGTGGCTTCGTCCGGGTTGGCGGGCCATACCCCTTCTTGTAAGCATTTAAGGATTAGGTTCATCCAATTTTCTTCTTCTTCTTCCACTACATCATTTACCTCTTCCTTCTCGATTGATCGTGAGGTCAATACCTCCACTAGGACCTCCTTTGTAAGGTGGTTGAAGGCGACCGAGGCTAACTTGATCAGTATATATGATTTCTGGTTCTTATTCCTCGGGATGTGTTGGATGGCAAACTTATTGAACTTGGCTACCCGTTCCATTGCTTCGGCGAGGTATTTTTTCATACGCTCGTTACAAGCGACGAACTCACCGTTTATCTGGCATGCGACAAGCTTTGAGTCCACCTTTGATTGAAGGGTCTGAGCTCCCATCTTTTCGGCTAACCTTAATCCTGCTAGTAGGGCCTCATACTCAGCTTCGTTGTTCGAAGTCTCGAAGTCCAACTGAAGGGCGTAAGTGTACTCCGTGCCAGACGGGTCTATTAGCACCAGACCTGCCCCCGCCCCTTTCGAACTCGCCGCTCCGTCAGTGAACAACGTCCACTCCGCTCCTCCGGAGTCTACCAGCTCCATCGTACAGATTAGCTTTTCTCCCGACGGTGTTTCGGCCAGGAAATCTGCTAACACTTGACCCTTAATCACATTCCGGGGCACATAGTTGATGGTGTACGCCCCTAGCTCTATCGCGTATCTGGCCAGCTTTCCTGAGGCCTCGGACCTTGACAACACTTGTTTGATCGGCTGATCAGTAATTACTTTGATTGGATGGGCCTCGAAGTATCTTCTCAGTCTCCTCGACAAGTGGAGCAAACACAGAACTAGCTTTTCTAACGGGGCATATCTTCGTTCTGCGTCGTGTAACACCCGGCTAACATAACGGATCGGAGCTTGCCCGCGTTTTCTCTCCGCCATGAGTACTCCGCTGACAGCATCCTTAGCCATTGCCATGTAGATGTATAACGTCTCTCCCCTGATGGGTGTGGTTAAGAGTGGTAAGTCCATGACCACTTTCTTCATCTCCTGGAAGGCGGTTTCAGCCTCGACTGTCCATTTGTATTCGTCCCGATTCTCCTTAGTAATATTCTTTAATGTTTCGAAGAAAGGAAGGGAGCGTTCAGCGGACTTAGAGACAAAGCGGTTCAACGCTGCTAACTTGCCACTTAGCGATTGCATTTCCTTCAGAGTTTTGGGTGACCTCATGTCCATTATGGCTTTCGTTTTCTTGGGGTTTGCCCTTATCCCCTCTGAGGTGACCATGTAGCCTAGAAACTTCCACTCTTCTACTCCGAAGGAGCACTGATAGGTGTGTAAACACCCATCCTTTTACCACTTAATTCTGGCTAAAAACGAGACCAAAACACGTATTTAATATCATTTGTTTGGAATTATGCGTGGTTTTTGTGTTTATTGTGTTTTCAGAGCCAACCGGATGAATATTAAAGAAAACATGGGATTGCACGGGTTTTACTGAAGAAAAAGACTCAAGATAAAGTCTATTGTCCAAGAGATGCAAAAGATTTGAAGTCACTGGACCTATTCGAAGATTTATCGAAGAAAAGAACCAAGGATGGAAGATTTACATAAGTCGAAGAAACTCAAGTCTATTAAACGAAGAAATTAAAAGACGAGTTAAATTTAATCGACGACAAATCCCGAATCAGAATCGAAAACGGAAACTTTTCTGAAAAGACGAAAAGACAAGAAGAACGGGAGAAAGCCCACTCACCAACCAAAGGACAAGGCTATATAAAGCCCATCCCCTCACACTTTCCAGGAGTTAGTTTTGAGTTTTAGTTTTTTCTCTCCTTCTTTTTCTCCTTCTAGTTCGTCCCATCACCAACACCATCAGGGTGATTGGTGATCTTGATCTTTGATTTTTAAATTTGTTATTTTAATCTTTGTTTGATCTTGTTAAAACATTAATCATTCAATACAAGTTCTATGTTTAATCTTTCCATTTCATCTTGTTCATCATCATCTTTATCTTCAAGTTCTTAAGTTTTTTATTTTCTTGATTTGATCTTCAAAAGTTGTTGGGATTTGTGTTTTTGTTGATGGGATTTGTAGTTTATTGTTAGTAGATGCTTTGTGTTTAGTTTTATTTAAGATTTGGTGAAAAACTTGGTGAATTTTGGATTAAAACTAGTTTCCTTGTTCTTCGGGGTTCGTTACTGTACCTGTGTTTCCAGACTTCCGGATGAACACCAAACTTCCGAATGAGCACAAAAGTTCCGAATGAACTGCTTAGGTTAAAAGTTCCGGGTGAATAAAATAGTTCCGAGTGAGTTTTTGTTTAAAAAAGTTCCGAATCAGACAAAAGTTCCGAACGAACTGAAAGTTCCGGATGAACCTAATCTTCCGAATGAACCAAAGTTCCGGATGAGTCAAAAGTTCCGAATGAGTCTAAATGTTCCGAATGAGTAAAACTTCCGAATGAACCACAAAGTTCCGGATGAACCAAAAACTTCCGAATGAGCAAAGTTCCGGATGAACCAAAAACTTCCGAATGAGCCAAAGTTCCGCATGAATCACAAAGTTCCGAATGAACCAAAGTTCCGAGCGAAAGTTCCGCATGAGCAAAGTTCCGAATCAAGGTTAAAAAGTTCCGAATCAATTTTCTTTTAGTGTTACTGTTCTACTGTTTCTTTACGTTTATTTCACAATTTATATTTCAACTGTAATTTTAACTTTGATTTCAATTTTAATTTTAATCTTAATTTCAATTTTAATTCACGTTTTTATTAATTATCATTAAAGTAATTGTCTTTGATTTAAGTTTTAATTTTAAGTACGTTTTAATCTTTAGTATATTAGAAAACCAAACCCTTTTATTTGGTAACCAAGAACAATCATTCCACTTAAGGCTGAGATCAATTCGAGAGGATATCGAGAGAAAATTGAACCTAATGAAAATGCGTGTATCAAATGGCGCCGCTGCCGGCTCTTCTCGTTAAGATCAAAAGTTTTTTGTGAGAACTTGGATTTTGGGATCCGTTCCCCGTGAACGTTACTTTTTCATAAATTTTTTTCAAAAACACTAAAAAATATAATCTTTTCAAAAAAAAAAAAAAAAAAAAAACACATAAAAACCAAAAATATTTTTGCTTTGTTTTTCTTTGTTCGTTCTTTTGCAGGTGTATGCGCACTCGATCCACGTCTTATCAAGAGCCCGAGCCTCTCGATAACTTAGACATGGCTGGTGTACAAAACAACAATAACATACCACCTCCGAACAACAATAATAACAACAACAACCCGCCTTTCAACAACATGAACAATAACCACAACAATGAGGCCCTTCCGGATAATCGGCCGATGATTGAACTGCTGCAAGCTCATGTAGATGGCAACACGGATCCAATTGTCATACCTCCAATTGCCGCCAACAACTTTGAGCTAAAATCAGGCTTTATCCAGATGGTCTCCGCTCAACCATTCTTGGGACGTACCATTGATGACCCACATGACCACATCAAGAGATTCTTGCAACTCACTAACACGGTCAAATTCAATGGTGTTCCACAAGAGGTTATCAGGTTACAACTTTTTCCCTTTTCTTTAGAGGGACAAGCCCGGCATTGGCTTGCTAAGGAACCGCCACAGAGTATTCTCTCGTGGACGGATTTAGAGACTAAGTTTATCAATTACTTTTTCCCACCCTCTCGTACTACCGCTTTGCGGAATGAAATCATAAATTTTGAACAAAAGTACGATGAGTCGTTCAGTGAATTATGGGATCGTTTTAAAGATCTTTTAAGAAAATGCCCACAACATGGTTTTACCAAAGTACATCAAATTAATACTTTTTACAATGGTTTAAGCATGAGTGACCAAGATTCACTGAACAGTGCCTGGGGGGGGGAATCTATTGGCTAAGACTTCCAATGCTGCTTGGGATATCATTGAGAACAAATCTCGTGTGCAAACCAAGAGTGTTCGGACCAATGTCGCTAGTGCTAGCACTAATGACAGCGACAAGCGACTTGACAAAATCACTATGCTTCTTGAATCGCTTGTCACCCACACCGTCAGCAACAACAACAGCAACAACGCTAAAAACGCTCAAGTTAACGCTGTCAGCCAACCTTGTGAGATATGCGGTGGTCCTCATTCTTACACCACTTGTACCGCCACCCAAGACTACCCTGCTGAGAATGTGAATGCGGCATATGGCACCTATCCTCAACCTGCTTATCAAGCTAGACCTCAAGGTGACCGTAATTTGCTTAGCTACCGCTCCAACAACTATCTCTCACCACCCGGTTTTCCACCAAACAACCCAAACCAACAACAAAACCTCAATCTCCCTCCTCAACAACAACAACAACCTCGACAACCATACATCCCTCCTCACAAGCAGCAACAACCGCCTCAACGTAACAATCAAGTCTACCAACAACCTGCTTACCAACCACCTGCATACAATGCCCCTCCCAACCAAACCACCACTACATTACACCAAGAGGTTGCAAACTACATGAGGACCAATGATGTGATCGTTGAAAATCTCCAACAGGAAGTGCGAAACTTGAAAGCAGACTTGGTAAAGCAAGGAAATGATTTGAGAGCCGACATGAGAAACACGTTGGATAGCCAAACTAATGACTTGAGAAACATGATGGCTGGTTTCTTCCAAGGTAATCAACCCTCTTCTTCGGGTACTCTTCCGAGTAACACCGTTGCGAATCCAAGAGGGGAGATGAAAGCAATCACCACTCGAAGTGGTAAAGGTACCAAGGAACCCGAGCTTCCTATACCTCCACCGGTGGTTGTGACTAAGGAGAACGAGTCGCCTGCTCCTATTCCTCACCCTTCTCCTTCCCCAATTTCTCCACCTCTTCCTACTACCCCTCCTCCACCCGTGGTTGTGAGTGATCCTATTCTCCCAAAGCCTTCCTCTTCTTCCAATATACCTTATCCATCTAGGTTGAGGAAAGAGAAGCAAAAGAGCAAGGATGATATTCAGGTTTCGAACTTCCTTAAAATGTTCAAACAATTGAATTTTAACATCTCCTTCGCTGAGGCTCTCGCTCACATGCCTAAATATGCAAAAATGTTTAAAGATCTTCTGAGCGACAAGGAAAAGCTCCTCGATATTGCCAACACCCAACTTAATGAGAATTGTTCTGCAGTACTCTTAAGGAAATTGCCAACCAAGCTTGGTGATCCGGGTCGTTTTCTTATCCCTTGCAATTTCCCGGGAGTAGAGAATTGCATGGCCCTAGCCGATCTAGGTGCCAGTATTAATCTCATGCCTCTAAGTGTTTGGAAGCAATTATCTCTCCCAGAGCTAGTCCCCACCAAAATGACTTTGGAATTGGCCAACCGTACGGTTGCTTATCCAGTGGGGATAGCCGAAGATGTCATTGTAGGAGTCGACAAATTCACCTTCCCTGCTGATTTCGTTGTTGTCGACTACGAGATGGACCCCCGTGTGCCACTAATTGTTGGTCGTCCATTCTTGAGGACCGGTCGCACTCTCATCGATGTTGAAGCCGGTGAGCTTATCATGAGAGTGGGTGACGATAAAGTAGTCTTCAACATGGGAAAGTTGTCTAAACAGCCTTATTCATATGAGAGTATTAATTGTATTGATGTTCTTGATGAGGCTTGTGAAGAACACTTCAAAGATGCTTGTAAAAGTATTCCTACCTCTCTTCCCAATGTTGAGACCGTTTCCTCTATCGACTCATCACTATCTCTATTTGGAGAAAGTGATTTCCTTTGGAAAGATTTGGAAGCCACTATGGGAGATGTGAATTTAGACAATGATGATTCTACTACCAATTGGGATGAAGATCTCAGCTTCATTAAAAACCTTCTCAAAGAAGACAATCCTTCTCCTCCATCTCCCACGGTCATTGCTATTGATACTTCGACTTCGAATACGCCTCCCGTCGAAAATCCTACGGATTTGGAACTTAAGGAATTGCCGCCCCATCTCGAGTATGTATTCCTTGAAGAAGAGAAGAAGTCGCCCGTCATCATCGCAAAGGACCTAAAGGAAGAAGAAAAAGCCCGTCTCATCACCGTATTGAAAGATAATAAGAAGGCTATTGCTTGGAAGATTTCGGATATTCGTGGAATTGATCCTCACTTCTGCACACACAAAATTCTCATGGAGGACGACTTTAAGCCCACAATTCAAAGCCAACGAAGGGTGAATCCAAAAATCCATGAAGTCATCAAAACAGAGGTTATCAAACTTCTTGATGCGGGTATGATTTACCCTATTTCGGATTCACCATGGGTTAGTCCAATCCATTGTGTGCCCAAGAAGGGCGGAATAACCGTTGTTCCCAATGAACACAACGAGTTGATTTCCACTCGTCTCGTTACTGGGTGGAGAGTTTGTATAGACTACCGCAAACTCAATGATGCCACGAGAAAGGATCATTTCCCTCTACCTTTTATGGACCAAATGCTTGAACGTTTAGCGGGTAATGAATATTACTGCTTTCTTGATGGTTTCTCGGGTTATTTCCAAATACCCATCGATCCCCAAGATCAAGAGAAGACAACATTCACTTGTCCCTATGGCACATTTGCTTACAAAAGAATGCCTTTTGGCCTATGTAATGCGCCCAGGACTTTTCAAAGGTGCATGTTAGCTATCTCCCATGACATGGTTGAACAAACCATGGAAGTCTTCATGGATGATTTCTCAGTCTTCGGGGATTCCTTCTCTTCTTGCCTTGCCAATTTGGAACGTATGCTTAAGCGGTGCGAAGACACTCGCCTTGTTCTGAATTGGGAAAAATGCCATTTTATGGTAAAAGAAGGCATCGTGCTGGGACACAAGATCTCGAAAGCCGGTCTTGAAGTAGACCGTGCTAAAGTCGATGTTATCGCCAAGTTGCCTCCACCTTCAACAGTGAAGGGTGTGAGAAGTTTCCTGGGTCATGCGGGCTTCTACCGTCGATTCATCAAAGATTTTTCTCAAATCGCTCGCCCAATGACCCACCTCTTGGAAAAAGATACCCCTTTTATCTTTTCCAAAGAGTGTCTTGAAGCCTTCAACTCGCTTAAGGATAAGCTAACTAAGGCACCCGTCTTGGTTACCTCTAGTTGGGAGCTTCCCTTTGAGTTGATGTGCGATGCTAGTGATTTTGCTATTGGAGCGGTTCTGGGACAAAGAGTGAACAAACACTTCCAACCGATCCATTACGATAGCAAGACAATGACTGGGGCACAATTGCATTATACGACAACCGAAAAAGAGCTTTTAGCTGTTGTCTATGCTTTTGAAAAATTCCGCCCCTATCTTGTCCTTTCTACTACAATCGTGTATACCGATCATTCCGCGCTGAAGTACTTGTTGACAAAGCAATATTCCAAACCAATTTCGCTGGGTTTTGCTGCTCCAGGAATTTAAAATCGAAATTCGCGATAAAAAAGGAGCAGAAAACTTAGCCGCGGATCATCTCAGCAGACTTGAGGATCCTTACCAAGGGGATCATCCAAACAAAGAAATCAATGATTCTTTTCCCTTGGAGACCTTAATGTCTATAAATTCGAAGTCGAATGAAACCCCGTGGTTTGCGGACTTTGCAAACTACTTGGCGGGTGGAATTCTCAAGGAAGGGTTGACGTCCCAACAAAAGAAAAAGTTCTTCACCGACATCAAGACTTACTTTTGGGACGACCCTTACCTATTCAAACAATGTGCCGACCTGATTATTCGCCGATGTGTTGATGGACCGGCAGCTTCAGAAATCCTTGATGCTTGCCACAAAGGACCCACCGGTGGTCACTTTGGTCCCAACTACACCGCCAAAAAAGTGTTTGATTCGGGATTGTATTGGCCCTCCATATATCGTGACGCTCACAATATGGTTAAACGATGTGATGTGTGCCAGAAACAAGGCACGATCACACATAAAGACGAGATGCCTCAGAATTTCATTCAAGAATGTGAAATCTTTGATGTTTGGGGTATCGACTTTATGGGGCCATTCCCTTCCTCTAAAGGAAACAAATACATCTTTGTAGCCGTTGACTACGTCTCAAAGTGGGTCGAAGCCAAAGCTTTACCTACTAATGACGCAAGGGTGGTTTGTAACTTTTTGAAAGCTCTTTTCGCTAGATTCGGTGTGCCTCGTGCCATTATCAGTGATCGTGGGACTCATTTCTGCAATGACCAATTTGCTCGAGTCATGGCTAAGTACGGTGTAAATCATCGTCTTTCCACAGCCTACCACCCACAAACTAATGGCCAGGCTGAAATATCCAACCGAGGACTTAAGAGAATTCTGGAAAGAACCGTGGGAGAGCATCGTGCCTCATGGGCTGATAAACTTGATGATGCTTTGTGGGCTTTCCGTACTGCTTACAAGACCCCGATCGGCTGTACGCCTTATCGTCTTGTGTACGGGAAAGTGTGCCACCTCCCCATTGAGTTGGAGCACAAGGCTTACTGGGCCTTGAAGTGGGCTAATTTTGATATCAACAAAGCCGGTGACCTACGCAAGATCCAACTCAATGAGCTCAATGAACTTCGGAATGAGGCTTATGAAAATTCTTTGATCTATAAGGAAAGAACTAAGCTCATTCACGACTCCAAGATCAAAAACCGAGAGTTCCATGTTGGAGACAAAGTCTTACTTTTTAACTCTCGGTTAAAAATCTTTTCGGGAAAGCTCAAATCTCGTTGGTCCGGCCCATTCACCATTGCCCAAATTTTTTCATATGGTACTCTCGAGCTCGCTCAACCTAATGGACCTAATTTTAAGGTGAATGGCCAACGAGTGAAGTTGTACTTTGGTGAGGACACTTCTCAGGAGGTGATTCCATCCCTCACCACGTTCCCCATGAACTAATTTTGGGTCGAGTCAGGCTCGTGACTCGGTTATCAAAAACAAGCGCTCCTCGGGAGGCAGCCCGAGTATCTATCCTTTTATGTTTTAACCCCCTAAGTGTAGGGGAGCCTCTATAGGTCTTTCTTTTTGTGTGGTGCTATGATTACAGGGATTAGTGCACTCTTGGAAACTTTGAAGAACCGTGCTCCCGTGTTATCTGAAATCCGGTTCTATCTCTCAACTATCGTGATTCAATTTTCTTCATACTCACATTTGGAATTGATCACGTTAGTCGTCTCTTCCTTAACTCGAGTTAACCAACGTGCACAATGTCATAAGTGTAGGGGAAAATTTTCCCACATGCTTATACATTGAGGACAATGTTTATCTTGTGTAGGGGGACTTCTATCGAAGTTTTAAGTGGACTTTTCCATGAAAATGTCTTCATTTAATCAGAAAATCATGTTTTTCAACATTTTTCAAATTTTTTATTAACTTTGGCCGTTTTGTCGTAATTTTTAAATTTTTTATCTTTGCTTTCATATGTATATATCCCGCAATAAAGTCAAAAATATTAATAAAGTGGTGTAGCTAGTTTTGAAATCTTTGACATATTAGGCCCGTTGCGTTTATTTTGACTCAACCCGAATAGACTTATCCAAGTTTATTCTAGCTAGTATCCTTAACCATGTAGACCTTAATTGGTTTATTAGGCTAAGTGTCCACGAGTCTCATTACTTGAGATTTTAAATTGTGGAGGACGAGAAATGAT
Organism: Glebionis coronaria; assembly: GCA_025667525.1. Lineage (NCBI taxonomy): Eukaryota > Viridiplantae > Streptophyta > Magnoliopsida > Asterales > Asteraceae > Glebionis > Glebionis coronaria. Next base: position 182,315,851 of record CM046874.1, read on the forward strand.
AGAGTCAATTATAAGTCGGTATTCTTGCACAAGCTCACTTGGTGTAATTATTTGCCTATTCTCCCATCACTTGCTAATAATTTATCTGCAATAAGTAAGGTCGTACGATTTGAAAGGTTACTTAGCTTCTAGCCCAAGATCGTTTAAAAGTTGCTCGGTAATGATGAGAGTTCATAGCCAAGGCATAACTTATGAAGCGGGGCGCGAAGATTGGCGAGTCCAAAAAGGCCCTAACAAGGCATGAGGATTCCATTTTATTGCTAAAGATCCAAGGTGATGTGAAAAGCATTATTCCCAAAGTCAATATGAAGGATCAAGACTCACGACGAAAAGCAATCAACTCCCATAAAGATGATGGAGAAATCTATCCGAAAAGACCCTAACAAGGTATGAGGATAAATAGATCCAAGTCCGAAAAGGAGGCGGATCGTTGTATCTCAAAATCCCAAATAGAGATTGAAGAAATAATAATAATCATGAAGTCGTGGTCAACAAAGTTGGAGTACCTCTCAAAAGTCTCTAAGTGAAGAAACTCTATGAACGAAGAGAAGACCATTATCTCAAGCACGTCTCTCAAGATATGAAGTATGAAGTACATGCCAAATATCGGCCCGAGAAAGGTCTCGAATCGTGAACCAAGTTATGCCAAGATATGAACTTTTTGATATCCCGAGAAGCAGTTTTAAGAGATTTTGTCCTTTAGCTAACTATTGATCAAATCGTCCTACTTTGCTTTCGGCCTAAACAAACTATCGAAATAAGTCCAAAAATGCATCTTCATGATCATTCTAAGACAAAAATAAAATATAAGAGATACACCTAGGAATAAGGGAGTTTAAGCATATAATTAAGCCATGTGTGTAAGTGTTTGATTTGCTAACTTATAATAACAATGATCTCGTTTTTAAGCTTAGTTGGGGAACGTGAAACTTGAGGGTGAGAAATCTTCGCAACACCAAAGCCCTAATGTAAGTCATTGATCTCTTTGCAAGTTATTTCCATTCTTTTGTTTCCTTTAAAGTTTAATTTCTTTTAGTATTTTAATTTTTGTTTAGTAGTATTTAAATAAGGCCAAGGTTGATTAATTATGAGAAAAGTGTAAAATTGCTTTATCACTAAGCATTGCATGAGGGCATGGCAATGGTTAAGTGTAGGGGATTTGATAGGTGTGTAAACACCCATCCTTTTACCACTTAATTCTGGCTAAAAACGAGACCAAAACACGTATTTAATATCATTTGTTTGGAATTATGCGTGGTTTTTGTGTTTATTGTGTTTTCAGAGCCAACCGGATGAATATTAAAGAAAACATGGGATTGCACGGGTTTTACTGAAGAAAAAGACTCAAGATAAAGTCTATTGTCCAAGAGATGCAAAAGATTTGAAGTCACTGGACCTATTCGAAGATTTATCGAAGAAAAGAACCAAGGATGGAAGATTTACATAAGTCGAAGAAACTCAAGTCTATTAAACGAAGAAATTAAAAGACGAGTTAAATTTAATCGACGACAAATCCCGAATCAGAATCGAAAACGGAAACTTTTCTGAAAAGACGAAAAGACAAGAAGAACGGGAGAAAGCCCACTCACCAACCAAAGGACAAGGCTATATAAAGCCCATCCCCTCACACTTTCCAGGAGTTAGTTTTGAGTTTTAGTTTTTTCTCTCCTTCTTTTTCTCCTTCTAGTTCGTCCCATCACCAACACCATTAGGGTGATTGGTGATCTTGATCTTTGATTTTTAAATTTGTTATTTTAATCTTTGTTTGATCTTGTTAAAACATTAATCATTCAATACAAGTTCTATGTTTAATCTTTCCATTTCATCTTGTTCATCATCATCTTTATCTTCAAGTTCTTAAATTTTTTATTTTCTTGATTTGATCTTCAAAAGTTGTTGGGATTTGTGTTTTTGTTGATGAGATTTGTAGTTTATGGTTAGTAGATGCTTTGTGTTTAGTTTTATTTAAGATTTGGTGAAAAACTTGGTGAATTTTGGATTAAAACTAGTTTCCTTGTTCTTCGGGGTTCGTTACTGTACCTGTGTTTCCAGACTTCCGGATGAACACCAAACTTCCGAATGAGCACAAAAGTTCCGAATGAACTGCTTAGGTTAAAAGTTCCGGGTGAATAAAATAGTTCCGAGTGAGTTTTTGTTTAAAAAAGTTCCGAATCAGACAAAAGTTCCGAACGAACTGAAAGTTCCGGATGAACCTAATCTTCCGAATGAACCAAAGTTCCGGATGAGTCAAAAGTTCCGAATGAGTCTAAATGTTCCGAATGAGTAAAACTTCCGAATGAACCACAAAGTTCCGGATGAACCAAAAACTTCCGAATGAGCAAAGTTCCGGATGAACCAAAAACTTCCGAATGAGCCAAAGTTCCGCATGAATCACAAAGTTCCGAATGAACCAAAGTTCCGAGCGAAAGTTCCGCATGAGCAAAGTTCCGAATCAAGGTTAAAAAGTTCCGAATCAATTTTCTTTTAGTGTTAATGTTCTACTGTTTCTTTACGTTTATTTCACAATTTATATTTCAACAGTAATTTTAACTTTGATTTCAATTTTAATTTTAATCTTAATTTCAATTTTAATTCACGTTTTTATTAATTATCATTAAAGTAATTGTCTTTGATTTAAGTTTTAATTTTAAGTACGTTTTAATCTTTAGTATATTAGAAAACCAAACCCTTTTATTTGGTAACCAAGAACAATCATTCCACTTAAGGTTGAGATCAATTCGAGAGGATATCGAGAGAAAATTGAACCTAATGAAAATGCGTGTATCAAGCACTTTTTGGGATTAAGCTTCATATTGATTTTTCTGAGATTATTGAAGGTTTCGGCAATGTCCGCCAAGAGCGATGCCTCGGAAGGGCTCTTGATGACCATGTCATCCACATATGCCTCTAAGTTGCGACCTATTTGCTCCTTAAAGGTCGCGTCCACAAGCCTTTGATAGGTAGCTCCAGCGTTCTTGAGCCGAAAGGGCATCTTGGTATAACAGTAAGTCCCCTGGTTCGTGTAAAAGGCTGTTTTTTCTTCATCCTCGGCGTCCATCTGCACCTGATGGTAACCTTTGTAAGCGTCCAGGAAGCACTTATATTTATAGCCCATCACTGACTCAAGCTTCAGGTCAATTTCCGGAAGTGGGTAATAGTCTTTCGGGCAAGCGGAGTTAAGGTTCTTAAAGTCGATGCACATCCTCCAGCTGCCGTCGGCTTTCTTGACCAGGACCGGATTGGATATCCAGGTGGGATATCGCATCGGGCGAACAATCCCTGCCTTGACCCATTCCTCGACCTCCTTAGCTACCACTCAACTCTTTTCTTCCCCAAGAACCCGACGCTTCTGTGCTACCGGAGTCATGGAATGATTGACATTCAGCGAGTGTTTAATCAGCCTTTTAGGTACCCCGGTCATGTCGGCCGGAGTCCATGCGAACACGTCCTGACTTCGCCTGAGTAGGTCGATCAAACGTGCTCTTCCCTCCTTCGAGAAGTTTTTCCCTATTACTACTGGTTGGTCCGGGTGATCCGGATTCACTAGCACTTCTTCCGTGAGCTGGATGCCTGCTTCGTCTGCCTCGTGCTTTTCATCCTTTTTTTGCTCCGTCAATGCCTTAGGCACCGGTCCTTGGCTGCTTTTTTGTTTGTCCTCGAGCATTCGACACTCGGCTATGATAGAGGCTCTAGGGACCAGCGTGGCTATCCCCCTCGGGGTTGGGAACTTGAACATGGCATGAGCGGTTGATGGGACCGCCCTTAGCGCTCTGATTCCGGTACGGCCTAGAATGACATTGTAGGGAGACATAGCTTGCACAACGGTGAACTTCAAGTTGATCGTTCGTTTCAATTTCCCCTCTCCAAACGAGACAGCCAATTCCACTTTCCCCAGTGGGGTTAGCTCCTCCCCCGAGAACCCAACTAGGCTTGCCTGAGATGGCTCTAATATCTTCTTGATCAAAGGGCACAGATGGTTAAAACAGTGCCCGAACATGATTTGGACCGATGCTCCGTTATCCACCAGCAGGCGCCTTATCAAATGTCCCTCTACTTCAGCTTCTATGATGAGTGGTTCGTCCGAGGCGTCATTCCCGTTTAAGGGAGGGAAGCTGATGGGGGCTTGCATCCAGTTCCGATCTTCCGGGATAGGCTCCTTCCTTTTTTCCCCAGTTTGATACGACCTTACCATGTTGATTGTTTTTCTTCCGCCCCTATTGTCATCCCTTGGTCTGGAGGCATTGTCTCTATAACCGGCTTTGGGCTCATGGTCTCGAACCAGATGATTGAGCTTTCCTGCTTCTAGCGCGGCCTCTAACTGCCTCCTCAGCTGGAAGCAGTCATTGGTGAGGTGACCCTTCTGACCGTGGTAATCACAGTGCTTGTTCATGTTTTCCCTTCTGACCATGCCCTTGGTGGATTCCGGTCGGGGAAATCGGAGATGAGTCTCGAAAGCCAGTATTTCCTTCGGGGTGCGAGTTAGGGAGTCGATGGCGGATATAGGGAGAGGTTTCTTGGCATCGTAGGGACGTGGGGGTGGGTACTGCGGATATGGCTGGTATAGCTCCTTCCCTTTATCGGATCTTCGCCCATAGCGATTCTGCCCCTTGTATTCTCCTCCATGCCTTTCCAACTTGTTGAACTGTTTAGCTCCCCTCTCGACGTACTCTCCTCTAGGTAGCTCGGTAGTCCAAAATGCCTCTTCCGACTTAACGTAGTCGTCGACCCTTTTCATCATCTCGTCTATGGTTTGGGGTGTCTTGTCTGTGAACCTTCGGGCTAATTCGGGACACTTTCAGTTGCTCACAAACGATGATATTAACATCACGTCGGGGGCGCCCTCGATATAGCTAGTCTCATCTGTCCACCTTTCCTTGAAGTCCGGGAGACTCTCGTGAGCCTTCCTCACTATTTTGGTCACATCAATGGCCTCCTTGGTGCACTTTCTTCTTAGCGCAAACCTTCTTACGAACTGATCCCTCAAGTCCACCCAGTTATCTATGCTTCCGTTTGGTAAGCGATCAAACCATCCTCGGGCGGCGTCGTCCAGCGTCTGCTGGAACATGCGGCACCATACCGGCATGGGCCAGTCTCCTTGCGTTGCGGCCCCGGAGAACCGTGTGACGTGGTTGTCCGGATCCGTACTTCCGTCATATAACTTGAGGTGAGGAGGTAAGATGTGCTTCGGGGACGAGTATTGGATGATTCGCCTTGTGAACGGTGAACGGGACATTTTCTTGTAAGGCTTCGACAGATCCTCCTCTGGTTCTTCGACTGTTATCGGCTTCTCCACATTCCTTCTTGGATCGGTTTCCTCGAATGATAACCGGATGGGAGTGATGTTGTGTCCGACCAACCTGGAGTTGTACTCGGAGATGAGGGCTTGGAGGCTAGCTAAATTTGCTTCAGTCTCGTTATTGTGTGCTTCACGGTTTTCGTTATTTCCCCCCGAGCCCGAAGCCTCGGTAGGGGTGACTGGTGATTGTTGAGGACCCGCCATCAAATACCCAAGGTAGTTTGAAGTTTGGGTCCCACGGATGGCGCCAAAATGTTGATGCTAAAATCCTCCGGTAGGGCCTACTGGACTATGAACCTTCCACGTAAGCTGCGAACGGATGAAGCACCTACACACAAGAAGCAACACACGTTAACTCGCCCCGGGTGTTATCCCAGGACCAAGCTCTGGTATGAGAATGAGTGATGGTACGAAATATGGTGCGTGGTGTTATATGATATTATGTGTGTGTTGTCAGAGTATTTAATGAATGCTTTAGTAATAAATGTCAAGACTATATATAGGGTACTGTTGATACCTTGATGTAGACAGTTCATATCTTGTCTTCTTTCCTAAAACGGGTCTGTGTACCTTATTGCGTCTAACACTGTATCTTTCCTCTTTGAGCATACGCCAAGACCTCTAGTGGGGCCTTGGGTCAGGTGACGTCTTCCATGACGTCATGATACCGCTCTCCGTCTGAAGGCTTCTGGTCCGGCTACCGTTCCGCTAACTGCCTCCGGTACGTGACACGTGACGTGTTCTCCGGTCTACTTCCGGGACCACACACGAATTATTATTGAATACGGTTCACATACATGTGTTTATCATTTTTACGCACATAAATTCCCATCAAAGTGAAAGAAATACGGAGTACATATCGAAGTGATGGTGCGCACACTTGTCCCTTCTTAAATCATTAGTAAACGGGCTAGGTTATCAAGACCCTTCTTATTTTCCATCATTTATACATTTTAATTTTTTTATAATTTTATATTTGTTATAAAACTGTGAAAAAATACGAAAAACTAATATTAAATTTTTACAAGTCAAAAGTATTAAACAGATAAAAAATATAAAACAGAAGCTGATAAAAAACTGACACTAGACTATAAACAAGGGAAAATCACTTAAAAATGTAGCAAACTTACCACTTTTTATGGTTGTGTGCACTAAACTATTTTTTTTCTCATTATGTGTATTAAACTTTCAAATTCATATCATTATATGTATTTTATGACCATTTTACCCATACGTTTTTCAAATTTTGAAGGGCAAAATGGTCATTTTACAAAGAAAAATCGTCTCAAAATACACGCAATGATCGAAATTAAAATGTTTAATACACACAATGAGAATAAAAATAGTTTAGTACACACAACCATAAAAAGTGGTAAGTTTACTACATTTTTAAGTGATTTTCCCCTATAAACAATGACAAAAAATAAATAGACGCACTTTTTTCGTACTTTATTGTAGATCAAAAGAGAATTATTAATATACCCCTTAGTAAACATGTAAATAACTTTTATATGTTCGAGAGTTATTGAGAGACGAGTTTCGAACTCAGATTTATGTTGTTTAACCCGGTATCGCCAAAACGTTCAGATCCTTTCCAAGGCCACCCCATTCAAGGTGACATGAGACCAGGGCGGACCACTCTCGGCACTTATTAAGTTCGGCCCTTGACTATATTTATTAGTGTACTAGGTGCTGTTCGTTCCTTATACTCCGTATTTATTAGTGTACTTGCAAATTCAATGTGTAAGTAAATCCCATGCCGTTTATGCAACTACAAGTGGTCTTAAAAGTTCTCATTATGGTTTACAACATGTTTGTTAGAGGGCTAGGTGTACCGAACAAAAAAACTTTCTTACTTTGGCTCTACGGGATGTCACGTTATTTGATACACAAAATTCATGTTACTATGATATACCATCCCTTCTCACTTTGGCCCCACTACTACTTATTTTATTTTCTATTTATTTTCAACTAAAATTACTTTATTTCATAAATTTAGAATTACAATACATAAAAATAAAAATACATAAACTAAAAAAACTTTACGAAAAAAAACCGAAAAAAATACGAAAAAATATAACATACGCAAATGCAATCTTAAGGATGTTGTGTCGAATGTAGTAGATGTTGTTCCCATGTATGCTCAATCATATTACGTTGAAGTCTTGCGTGCATCCGTTTATCAAGAAAGTTCTTTATCCAGTCGGCGAGATGTCTCACATCGCTCTTCCCAAGTCCGCAATAAATTATTACGAGGACAAAGTGATATTCCCGCCTCCTCCAATATTGCATATTTTTGATCCTTCAATATCATGTTATGCAATATAATGCACATGTACATGATACGACGTAACTTATTTACGGTATAAGTACAAGTTGGTTGAGCTATAATATGCCATCGGCCCTGGAGCACCCCAAATGCTCTTTCGATGCCTTTTCTAGCACCTTCTTGCCTACGTTTAAATACGACAACTTTTTTCTGAATTTGCAACAGAAAAAGACTTCACAAAGGATGACCATTGGGGGTATATACCGTTGGCTAGGTAATACCCTTGATTGAATGTCGTTCCGTTTACTTGAAACGGCACCATGAAAATTAGTTAATATGGGTTGAAGTGTGATTTTTTTTGAAGGTACATGAAATAGAAGAGAGAATTGCAAATATCGTCCCTAAACTTTGCACGAATTGAAGAAATAGTCCCAAATCTTTAATAAGTGCGTAGCTTGTCCCTGTTTCGAAAACTAAGTGCATAGATTGTCCCTTGGCCCCAACGACGTTAAGATCTATTAAATGTTTTAAAAAAACGTGCATATAACACAAGGGTTTTATTGTCCTTTCTTCCCACCCCCAATTTATTAAACAAAACCAACCACCCGCCCACTTGTTTTTTAATCTCATTCTCAGCTTTGACTTTAGACAAACCCTAACCCCCAAATCAATCTTGATCCTCACAAGTTTGATTTTAAACAAAATCTAATCCTTGAAGTTCATAAGCAAGAAACATCTGCCATGGTTACCGGACTAGAGGTCTGGTATTTTCGAAAAGATGGGAGTACGTTTGATCCACACACTTTTATGATAAGAACATAACTTTGTAATAAAAACATTTTTATTCAATCATGTTAATGTCATTACCTAATTAGATTGATTTTATACAGCTGATCATCCTGAAGTTTTCTCAATGAAGCTTTATCATGGTGGTACTTTCACACCAACACCAAACCGTAGGTATTTTGGGGGTAAAGTTCAATACATTGACTCGTTAAACATTGAACAATTCACTGTTGATATAATACATAGTATTGTTAAGATGTTGAAGTTGTGCAAAAGCTACAACTATTGAAGAGTTCAACCAAGGTATGGACGCCTTAAAATCATTCAACAAAGATGCATATGAATGGTTAAAAAGGATACCTGCTGAACACTGGAGCAGATCCCATTTCTCAGGTAAGCACACTTTTTCTTGTAGTTAGGTTTTTTAAAGTGAGGTCATTTGTAAGGTTATAACATAAGTGCTTTTAACAGGTAGGGCTCATTGTGATCTTTTGATAAAAAACATCTGTGAGGTCTTCAACAGTTGTTGGATGCTAGAAATGCCCTAATAATTACTGCTCTTGAATATGTTAGAGAGTACCTTTGAAAAGAACAGTGATTGTTCAAGATGCGATAGAAAGGTCTGTTGGTCCTTTAACTCCTTCTGTTGCAAAACTTTTCAATATCATCAAGAATAAAGCAAGTGGATACAATGTGGATTGGAATGGTGGTGTTCTTTATCAAGTTAAAGGGGATAAGGATGATCAAGTTGTAGTTAACTTGCAACAGAGAGTATGCTCTTGCAGGAAATGGGAAGTATCAGGTATACCTTGAAAACATGCAGTGGCATGCATAAACAACATGAATGAAAATGGTCAGAATGGAGGTTTGCCTGAGATGTGGGTTCATCCCTCATATAGATTATCAACTTGGAGGGACCAATATTCATACAAGGTTAACCCTGTTCCAGGAAGAAAGTATTGGGAGAAGAAAGAATGGCCCTCTACCATAATTCCACCAAAACCACATCCTTAGATTGGAAGGCCTCCTAAAAAGAGGAAGAAGAATGATTTTGAGAAAGAAGAGATGGTCAAAGGTGCTAAGCTGTCCAAGAAAGGATCAACTATAACATGTGACAATTGCAAGGAAAAAGGACACAACAAAAGGGGTTGTTCTAAGGTTGGTGGGGGTAAAGCAGTTGGTGCTGCTACAAATGCAAGTGGAAGTGCAAGTCAACAAGTTCCCTCAAGTGCAACTCTACAAGGTCCTTCAAGCGCAACTAAACAAGGTCCTTCAAGTTCAAGTCCTTTGAGAACAAAGAAATCTGCTGCCAGACTAACTCCAATAAAGTAGCTTTGTCATTTTGTTGTTTTCCTTATTGTATGATGCTATTATGTTGTTACTTTAAGACTTACGTTGTTACTTTAAGACTTAAGTATTTAGGAACTGTCTGTGTCGCATTAGTATGGACATTTTTATACAATTTTCATTGTAACAAGTATAACTTGTTAGATGTATGATATTGCCAATGGTTAATGTATGATGCTATTATGATGTTATGCTGTTATGTTGTTAATTTCAATGTTTGATGTATCATATAACTTGTTGGATAAAAAACGTAGTAATTAAACATAACTTCATTTCCTTAAACATCCATTACATCAAAATTCATTGCCCTTTTAACACATACTGGGCAATGTATAAAGTTCATCTAATCCTATAACATAGATAGTGCATAGCCTAGAACATCATATAAGCAAGGAAAAGCACCCAACTTGAAACCAAACGAATCTTCAATCTTCGATTTGCAACAGCCATTGAATTCATTGTTTGTTCAAGCACATTCCTTGATTCTTGAAGCACATTCAATGATTATTGAAGCACAGTTCTTGACCTTAGCAGTCCGAGTATGATTTGAGTTGAACAGGTACACATGGGTGGATCAACCCTATCAAAGTATCCACAATCACTCCCCAACTAGAAAACATAATTCTTAACATAAGTCTATTGCCATAAATATTCAAATAATTGTTAAGGATTATTGGATTTATACTTACAAGTTGAGCGCAGCAGTAAAAACGACGTCCTGGGTTATGGTCAGTCCATGAACAACGTACCAAACATCTCTTGTTACAAAAGCAAAAGGCTATCTCCAATTATTTGGGTTTTTCCTAAAAATTAGGTTTAGGGTTGATGTTATGAATTGGGTTTTTTTGAGGCTGAGATAGGGATTGAAAAAGAAGTGGGTGGGGGATTAAATAAAGGGTTGGTTTTGTTTAATAAATTGGGGGTGGGACGAAAGGACAATAAAGCCCTTGTATTAAATGCACGTTTTTTAAACATTCAACAGATCTTAACGTCGTTGGGTCCAAGGAACAATCTATGCACTTAATTTTTGAAACAGGGACAAGCTACGCACTTATTGAAGATTTGGGACGAATTTACGTAATTCGTGCAAAGTTTAGGGACGATATTTGCAATTCTCTCTTTAAAATGGGTTAATAGGTATATATATTAAATTTTTTGAAATTAAAAAAACATATATATGTACAACCCAACGGTCGAATATTGCAACGAATATATAATAATGGGGCCTATTTTTTTTTGTTTTTTACTTCCTCACTTGGCTGGCGAGATACCTTGTGGCGAGCTTTTGGCGAAGATAGACGGTGTGGTGGCGAGCTCTAGCGAGCTGCCACATAAGATTGACGAGGGTTGCTCGCCACCATACCTACCCCTCTTATTGACGAAAGAAGTCAATTTATTTACCTTTAATTACTAGCTCGTCATGGATTTACAAGGTAACATAAGCAAGGGGGACCTAGGGGTTCTCGAGGATTCACAAGAACCCGATGAATGTTTGTCTCGTAATATAATTATTGTAACAAGTTACGATTTTTTCCAAAATTACCCGGTCTCAAATTTTGTGTTACATAAATACTTTTTAATCCGAAATTTTGGATATCTGTAAATACAAAACTTCTATTCGAAATTTCAGATACCTAAAATGTAAAACTTAGTTAAAATAATGAGTATAACATAAAAGCGTTATCGTAAATTTCGAATATCCAAATTCATGATATATCTTGTTGTTAACAAGTCCTTTAAATAATTTAAATAAACAACAAAAAATTATCATCGAAAATTTCCCATTAGATAATTTACATTTAGCTCACAAAAATTCATGAAATGACTCTTATAATAAGTATATAAATTTACGCGATAATTGTTTGTAAACGAGATTTTAAACATGTAGAAGATATGACATTTAATGAAAAGAAAAAAGCATAACAAAAAAACCGAGAACCGAAAAAACTAAGCAAAATTTTTAGTTTAAGGTTTGGTTTAAAAAAAACTTATAGCCGAATTTTTGGTTCTATGAAAAAATTGCCTGAAACAGCTTCATACTCAAACATAATCACAATCCTCTTATGACTTAATGTTCTGGGTCTATCCTTAAACATAAAACGAGGGCCGAACCAAAAGTTTTGTTCTGGGTCTATTTTGATGAGAAAATGTTATATGTTGATGTGGTTGTTTATCTAAAAGACCAGATTTGTAACGAGATAACCATGTGAAACAGTATTTTTGGCGAAAGTATATTGAACAATAGATTGAACATGTTTTTTGGGTGCGACGAAGGTTATACAAATAACAGGCTTGTTAAAGCTCGAAAACGTCCAACAAGCTCACCAGAGGGGCCACTTGATCATTTTGTCCAATGCATTTATTGGTCGGATAGTTCGTAGTTTCGTACTATGGCTCAACCATCAATTCAGTAGCAGATTATGAATGTTACTCCGTGTTATACTTATTAGTTATTACTACCATCAAAAGTTTCTAACTGCATTTAATTTTAAGACTAAAATGAAAAAGAAGTACTTAAAATTGCCATCGAAATTTATAAAAATATAGTACATAACAACTATTAAGTATTTTTAAAATTTTAAATTTAAACAACACGTATTGCAAAATATAAACTATAAATACAATAATTAATGTAGTACTTCCAAAATTTGTAAATATATTGCATAAACTTATAAAACACATAAAATTAATAGTTCAAATGGTTTTCGATTGCACCGACGGGTTTATCCAGGAACTCGACTCATACTGGTTCGACTAACCAATAAAAACTGTCTAAAAAAAAATAAAACAATGAGAAAAACAGGTGAATCAAACCGGACTTGAATTATTTTTTATTAGTTTTTTTTCGGTTAATTAGTTCGTCATTGTTATTTTGTTTGTGTTTAAACTTCCATTACATGAAGTCGGATGTCCGCACCTACAACGTACTAATACTTAACTAATTAGTGGTATGTCACTATAGCTAACAAAAGTTGAACATCTTCGTCTTTTTTGAACTCTTCCACAAATTCTTTATACTTTGACTATTGTAATTTTAAAGAAAAACGTTACATTTTTCCAAATTTCTGCAAAAGGACAGAATTACCCACGAGGCTGTGTTGAATTGAAATTACAGGAACATCCCGATCACGCTCTAAAAAGTAAAAACGTCATCCTCATGCGAGGGAAACAAAATCGCAATCGCTTTTCACACTCTCTCATCCACGTATTTTTACATCGATGATAGACTAAATTTTTTTTTTTTGAACTAACGATGATAGACTACTGAACACACGTATTTTCCGGTAGGCTGAGCGGCGAAATGGTCTAAAATCCTGGACCGAGACCGGACTGAAATGGTTCGATCCGAGTCGGTTCGGTTTTGTTCGATCTTTGGTCCGATCCGGTCTCAATTAAGCAAAACAAACGAATTTTGGTTAAGAGCAAACCGAACCGAACCGAATCGAAAATCAAAATGGTTTAAAATTACGGACCGAAAATCGAACCAAATTTACTCAGTCCGATTCGATTCGACGGTCAAAATGCTTATTTTCCTGTCCCATAGAAATTTAATTTAAGATAAATGAATCTCAAGCTATAAAAAATTGCTACTTGTAGTTTTAGTAAAAAAGCTTATATTACTAGTTATAATATTTTGTTTTACAAAAATGTATAACACTAAACTTCAACCTCTAAAAAGTCTATACCTAAGCCCTAAACACTCTAAAAACCATGGATCTCTAAACATTTGTTGAAACTGTATCATAAATCATATGTGATTTTATATTTGTATCAATTTTAACACGTATAGAAAAACTCAAAAAAACAGTTCAGTAAAAGTATATAAAAAAAACTTTTTTAATAAAATGATTTAATTCTCGTCACAATTATATGATTTACTTATTATAACGATAAGCGGTTTGTAATATTTAAAATTTAAAGGATAACATATCATTTAAGTTTCTTTTTCATACACCATATTTTGAAAGTAAATTATGTATAAAACTATGTATATTTTTTTTACTTACACGGATTTAGGCAAAATTTAATCCGAATAGTAATCAAACGACAAGAATAAATCCAACACTAACATATTTAACTACGACGAATAAAAAAACTAGCCTAAAATATTTTATCATTCTAAAGTACTTTTAATATAAATTTATACTTTAATCAAGGGTATAATTGGTATTTCACATCAAGCATTTAATTCATTGAGATTGGACAACCTACACTGGCAGACTCACATGGGTGTCAGGTGTGACATAAGATTCGATTTTAGGTTACGAAATACTGAAAAAAATTCAAAATTGTCATTTTCTTCGTATGTTCAACCTTCAAAAAAATGTTTTGCTATCTTAGTTTCTTAGTTAGCCTAGCATTTTTTTATGCAACATCTTATTAAAATCTTGAATCCGTTAATTTATAAGTTAACTTTAATAAAAGATTAGTTTATATGTTAAAAGAAAAAACTTGATTGATCTCCATATATATTTAAAGAAAATTTATTAATATTTTTGATAAAAAATTAATACTATCTATTTTATTTTATTTTTAAATAATCTGTGATTATGATGTATGCTAAACTTCTATCTATTGATTTAAATTTTTTGTAAAGAGTTCTTCTTTTTACAAAATGACAAATTACTTCGACACGCAATAGCAAACAAACATTTTCTAAAAATTACAAAACACCCCTAGTTTTCCGTTATAAAACATACATCATCCTCCCATAACACACACACATCATCTCCATAATCACAACAAACAAACCTTTCATTCTGTTCCCCGATCAAAAACACCAAACATCCACCGAGACACGGTTCAAGACAACCAAACCATATGTAACACCCCACTTTGATAAGTGGACCGTTACATGATAATTATGACGTGTCATCAAAGCATGCAAGGTAATGTCCTAGAACATAAATGACCATAAAAGGGAAACCAGATCAAACATCGGTTCCCATACATAAGTCCAAAACATAAATAAAGTAAATGAAATAGGAAGGACAAAACAAGTGTCCGAGCAAGCATAAGTATATGAGGCAAAAGGAGAAGAAGTCTAAGGCAGCTTCCATCCTATGCACGTCATCCAAATGCTCCAGGCTGTTCTTGGGTACCTGTCGTTTGGGTCATGGAAATGAAAATATACGGCTGAGCAATACGCTCAGTGAACGGATACATGCCAATGATATGAATGGCATAAACATAAGTAAAGTATGAAACGAAAGTATGAATGATATCGCAGCGGAATAATGTAAGTCCTAGAAAACCTGGTGTACGTTCATAAACTAGTTTATATTCTGAAAAGACTTATGTTTATTTTTATACTAAAAACTGTATTTAAATATGCCAGGAGCCCATATAGGTCATGGAGTATCAACGTGTAAGAATACTTAGAGGGGTAACATCATCATGCAATTGGAGGGGTTGCCTCTAATTATAATAGTATGGGTTGGAGGGATCAGCTCCATGTAACAGATGCAAGGCACACACCGCAGTTACCATGTAATCTTGCTAAACTTTTCCTAGGATGCACCCATTCGCCCCACATGATAATAATAAAATAGGCCAAATAACTGAAAGGGACGTTGCGAGCAATCACTCTCACCGTAGAAGAGTCATCACACCGGTACCTCTAGTGTTATGGTTATGGTACCTCCATAACTAGGTGGAACTGGCATACATGTATATAGCTCAGGCAATATAAAATATTAATCATATAATTACTGAAAGTGTTTAAGACACGTAAACTACTGGGAAAAACAAATGGCTGCAAACGGGAAAATCCTAAGTATAGGAAGAAAGTGTCCTTACTGAAGGACGGAATATCCGTACCTTATGTCCAGTAATACGGATGAAAACGAAAGTGGAAGATCACTCCGACTTCACAATAGCTACATAATAAAAAGGGACATGTATGAGTTGTCTGTTTAACTTATACTTAACTGATTATTAGTTTACTTGATGTGTTCTTAACTCGTTTTACTTGTTCTTGTCTTGTTTTAAGTGTTCTTAACTTATGTTACTGATTCATGTTAAATCATGTGTTTTATTAGTGTTTCATGTGTTCTGATTAGTGTATTTCATGTTTTATGTATTATAGTACTTGTAGTAACATAATGAGTAACTTTCTAAAAATAACAGGTTTCTATATATAGTAACTTTCCAAAAATAACAGGTTTCCATATATAGCAAGTTTCCAAAAATAGAAAGTTTCCATAAAAAGTAATAAGCTTGGTTAATAAGTATAAAATATAAGCTAGGGCTTAATGAGTATATTTTGTAAGTCACGATGATTAAAATGTCATAATAGTAAAGTTTATTTAAAATAGAATACTATAGTCTTTACATGACAATTATTAATTAATAATATAAAGCATGGTTTTTTAAAGATTATTAATTAATAATAAAGCTTGATTTATTTTTATAATACTTTACTATAAGATTATACTTGTATTATTAAATTAAGGTATAGTCATTAATTTAATTAAATCATGAAGTAAATAATTATAACCTAAAGTTCATGTATAATTATACTTAGTAATTATATCTTAAGTTTTCATGAATTATTTCATTAAATAATATAACATATGTTCATGGTAATTTAATTAATACTACATGTTTTAGAATTAATTAAATTAAATAAAGTAATTTAATAAGTCATATTTAACATATAAATAAATACTTAGGCTAAATTCATGAATTATTACATTTAATAATTATATCCTAAGTCATGGGTTATTTAATTAATATGACATGAAATCAAATTAAATAAACTAATAAAATGGCTTAGCCAAAATAGTCCTTGTGTACCGAGCCCTTAACCCGAGCCTACCGAGACACCCATGTCTCGGTCGCACTTAAACAATTCAAACCAAACACCAAACATCACCACAGCCTGATTAGCGACATAAATTTCTGTCGCTGTGTTATCGCGAATCTGCCTCTAGGAATCTGCGATAAAAATTTGGTCGCTGATTCTGTCATTAATCTGGAAAGCAAACCAAACCGAGCCCCTGCTGAGGTTGTGTGTTGCGGCTGACCAAGACCAAACAGCCCCCGGCTGTTGGTTATTCCTACCGAGAGTCTTGGACTCTCGGTTCCCTTGATAAACCCAAACCAAAAATCAACCAACTTGTTTTTAATTCATGTTTTATACATCAAACATCACGTGTTCTAATATTTATATTAAATATTCATGATACGTGTCGTATATTAATTAATCATGAAGTTTTAATTTGACCGTGTCTTCATGCATTTAATGTTCTAAGGTATTTTTAAAGCGGGCTTTACAACTCTTCCCCTCTAAAAGAATAATTCTTCCTCGAATTAGAGATACGATAAGCTGAAAAGGACGTGGACGCGATGTGGCCGAAGAGAATCTGGAACGTAAAGTGGCTGAAACGAACATATTCTGATTATGAAAGGAAAAGAGGATAAGAAGTCCAAATGGACTCCTCCATTTCCAAAGTGTCTTCCCGCTCGGAATGGTTCCTCCAATGATCTTGACAAAAGGAATAATCGTGGTTGATAGGTGTGAAAACACCCATCCTTTTTACCACTTAATTACAATAATAACCGAGCCAAAACGTGTATTTTATGTCTTTTATGTCGGAATTATGCGTGGTTTGTGTTTTTGTTGTGATTTAAGACGAACAGGTGAGAAGTGGAGAAAACACGGATATTTACGGGCATTTACGGACTTTTATTGAAGAAAAAGATGAAAGACGAAGTCAAGAAGTCAAGAGTGCAAAAAGAACGGAAGTCCAAGACCAATTCTGAAGATTTATCGAAGAAAAAGTCAAAAGACGGAAGTTTATCAAAAGCCGAAGAATTCAAGTCTATTTTATTGAAGAATTTAAAGACGAGTTCAAAGAAATCCCGAAGCCAAAAGTCTCTTAATTCCAAGTTTAAAGAAGATTAGAAGAAAAGGACTAAGTATGCAATTAATGAAGATTAAAAGAAGGAGAGACTTAATGACGCAATTAAGAAGAAATGAAAGAGGGGAGGAAGCTTCCTTCCACTAATCCTCCTCCTCCCCTATAAATAAATCATTAGGACTTCATTTTGTAGTTGTTAGCTAATTTTGACAAAATTAGTCTTTCCACCATTTTCATTACTTGTACCTTTTAATTTCTTGTCACTTTAATTTCATGTCTTAAATTTCGTACCGTTTAATTCCAAGTAAGTTAATTTAATTGTTGAATCTTAATTTCCCTTTTATCAAGCTTTTATTTATCTTTCTCATCCTTCTTTTCTTGTTTTTGATTTGATTTTGGTTCGGATTAAGTTTTGGTTTTGCTTAATCATATTGCTTATTTGAGTAAAAAAGTTCACCTTTTTTACTTCTATATAAGTTTTCGTATGAAATAAGCTATAAGTTTGACAATCTTATTGGCTTATTTTGTACTTAGCTTATTTGCTTTTTAGTTTTCTTAAAAAGTTAGTCTCTTTAAAGTTTGCTTATTTTGTTTTCTTATTTAGTGTTTTTATAAAGTTTATGAATTTCGTCTTTTAAAAGCTTTCAAATTTATGCTTATTAAGTTGTTCAAGTTTTGGTTTAATGTGCTTATTGAAAGTGCTTATTGAGATTTTTGCTTATCTCCATTTTCGGATTTGTTGGTGTTCATCGCAATATAAGGGTTTTATCACATTCCGACGGTTTCTTGATTTGTATCGCAATAACCCAAGTGTGGGTTCTACTTTGCGATAGGTTGGTAAATCCCCCTTATTCCGATCGGGGTTGCGATCGCTCATTGCGATCGCATATTCCGACGGAGTTTAAGGTATATTGCGACGAAGTGCTGCCCAAATTTTGACAACCACATTCAGATAGATTTTGATTTCATATTCCGATACTTTTCTTATTTTTAGTATTCCGATAGATCTTTTTAATATTTCGAGAGTTTAAAAGAAAAAAAAAAAAAAAAAAAAAAAAAAAAAGAAAAAAAACATTGCGATAGATTGACTTAATAACACATTCCGATGGAAGTAAATAAATATTCAAATAGATAATTGTTTAATAAATATTCCGATGGTTTTTTAGCATTAACATTGCGATGGACCATAATCTTTGGCGCCAAAACAAAGAAAAGTGAGCAGCTAGCTAGCTAGCTTGCTTGCTTATCTATTTATTATTTTTGCTCCGTAATTGTTTAGTTTAATCTGAAAGTTGTTCCGATTTTATTTCTGAAAGTTACGTATTTTTAGTTATATTTTTCTTCTAATTTTAAAATTAATATTTTTTCGTAAAGTTCAAGTTTTATCTTTTATTTAGTACCCGCTTTAGGTTTTGTCTCGTTTAGCTTTAAAGTACCATTTTGGTTTTATTCTCTCCTTTTTCATTTAGTAAACTTTATTTTCAAGTCGATAGTTAATTTCGTCTTTTAGATTTATTTTTATTAATTGTTTCGTTTTAAATTACATTTTATTATTTGTTTTACTATTAGTTTTAATATCGTTTTAACTTTTAGTTTTTAATATTCACCTTGTTTTACTTTTATTATTTGTACTTGTCTTTAGTTTGTTTTTAAATACTTTTCGCATTTACCTTTTTAATTAGTTATAGATAATCAATTCTTTTTTTCTTAACCAAGAACAACTGAGTCGCACATTGAACCGGAAATCAATTCGAAGAGATACCGAGAAAACGAACTTTTCAACATACAAAAATTCAGTTATTAGTGGTCTTCATGTCTCTGTCTTGAAGATACAGAAAGTTTCTGGTTCATCAACGTAAGATGGATCCTCATGAATCTGATCGAGTGGATAAGATATAACATGTAAAGATACATGAAACGATTCGATACAAAGTAACATGGAAATAATGGTATTAGAATTCGCTGAGCAGTGATTCGCGAGACAGATTGAAACGTAGTACGTGAACAATTGTGAACGTGATACGTGAACAATTGTGAACGTGATACGTGGAGATATGGCGAATGCGATACGCGAAACATTTGGTTAACGCGATACGTGCAACACATCGGGAAAGTGATATGAGAACATAGGACGAACATGATATGCGAAACATATCGTAAACGTGTGATAACTGAGGAGGTAACGCCAAACGATGCGAAATGAGACGTGAAATGTAACTTGCAATGTCCGTCTGAGGATGGAAAGTCATGCTAAACTTGAGTCTGGTCTCCTAAGCTCTTTGCAAAACTTTCCAGAATGAAATTTTAAACGTAAAATCGGAAGATAGAATACAATGATTGATGTAGTAAAATCGTACACGTCTTTTAGGAAAAAGAGAGTATAAGCCGGTAAGTATTAAGCGATACGGTTTAGGAAAACCCTAAAGACGAAAAGTCCAAGTTTGTTCTCTAAGGAGGTGTGTGATGTGTGCCAATACGTATAAAACAATGTTTAAAGTAGTGTCGTTTTTGGGTTTGGAGAGAGAAAATTAAAAGACGAGTTACACTACGATTAAACTACGATGTAAAACGTAAAACGTAAACGTAATGACGTAAAACGCGACGAAATTAAAAATTTAAACTAAAACTTAATTAAAATTTAAAACTAAGTCTAAAATAATATAAATAAGAATAAAAATTCAATATATAAATTATAAAACTTATTATTAATTAAATATTTAATTTTAAATGCTAATTAAAGCCCTAAAATTAAATATAATTAACAAAAAGTCCAAAATTATATTTTATCAAATTAAAATCTTACTTATATTAATTAAAAATTAAAAAGTATTTTTCCTAAATTTTTAAAACTAATTTTCTATTTTTAAACTACTAAAAACACTTTTTAAATGAAAATAATCATAAAAAACAATAAAATAATGAGAAAAATAATTTTTCTTTTTGAAAAATCCTAAATTACTTAACTTAACTTGAGAAAAATGAAAAAGTTTGAAAAAAGTAAATTTTTGCCTAATAGGAAAAACACAAAATAATTAAAAACTAATTTAAACTTAAAATAATTCTAGAAAATAATTAAATACTCAGAAAAATAAAATAACTTTTTCTAAAAATATTAAAATAAATTATTTAAACTAAGAAAATTGGAAAAACTGAAAATCACTACTTTTTACTCACTAAAGACAAAAGCTGAATAATTAAAAACTAATTAAAATTTAATTAATGCTAAAAAATAATAAAATAACCAGAAAAATAAAATAACATTTTGAAAAATCCTCAATTAAATAACTTAATCTAGGAAAAATGAAAAAACTAGAAAAAGCTACTTTTAAGGCACTAAAGACAAAACTATTAGAATATGACAGTGACAAGCTGTTTGGTTTTGTCCTTTAGCCAAGCAGTGGCAAGGAAAGGCTTAACAGTGGGAACTTCTTCCCACTGTTCCTTCACAGAAAACAGAAAAGTGGCAATTTAGAGTTTGTTACTTGGTGTCATTGGACAAGCAAGGCACCCCACACTTAGTGCAGTGTGGGGAGTCAAGAAAAGCACAAAAACAAGCAGTTCTAGCAACAATTGGCCACTAAATTAAGCTAAGTAAGTTACTGATAAGCAAAATGGAGGTCTAGTGGGTTGGTCTGCTGATCTAATTGGCCTTAGGTTGAATTTTGAGCTACAAAATCTTGTACCTAGGCTTACCACCCTTCAACACAACCACATACACACCTAGATTACCATTATGTCCAACTGTTACCAAGATCTTGAGTTCCAAAAAGCAAAAAACAAAGACCCTAAATCTATTTGTTCTAACTAAGCAGTTTTTTTTACCAAAATTTTGAGTATGCAAGATCTGCTGATCTAATTGGCCTTAGGTTGAATTTTGAGCTACAACGTACCTAGGCTTACCACCCTTCAACACAACCACATACACCTAGATTACCATTATGTCCAACTGTTACCAAGATCTTGAGTTCCAAAAAGCAAAAAATAAAGACCCTAAATCTATCTGTTCTAACTAAGCAGTTTTTTTACCAAAATTTTGAGTATGCAAAACTTTTCTATGCACTTAACAGAAACAGTTCTATACCTAAACTTACTTATCCTAATAAATGTGAAAGAGGTTCAAGCATGACCCAAAGACCAGTGTCACCCTAGACTTAGATAATCATCAAACCAAACACACCTCCCAAAGCTGTTTAACAAAAAATTTCAAAAGAAATTTTACAAATCACACCCTATGATCCTAATCAATACAAGAACATTTGAGACTTATAGGAACAAAGCTATTTAACCAGTAAAATAAAAAACACAGCATACACCAAAACTTCCAAATTCACCAAAAATCACATAAGGAACAAATGGCAAGGGTTCAAGCCTTCTTACCATGCTGGTTTACATCCAAACCAGCTGGATGGTTGATGCCATCTTCCATTAGCAGCTTGTGAAGAACTTAAGGCTTAAGGGAAGATTATATGAAATGCTCAAAGATGGACTACAACAGTCCTAACAACCCAAGACTACAACAGTCAAGGGTTGTTATGGTCTTTTCTCGGGTACCTGTTAACACACTAAACAAAAGGAACAGATAAACCGAGTTTTAAAAGCTAATCCAAAAGCTTTTGTCTAGAGATTTTGGATAGCTTATAAAACAGTAAAAAAATGATGGAACTTTTTGTAAAGAAAAAGGTTAAAAACAAGATTTGTTGTTAAGCAAATGAGTACCAACACAAGTAATAAACATATTTATGACCTTGTGTTTAGATTGGTTGTCAAAAAATTCCAAACAACACTTCACAAATCCAAACTAAAAGTATTTTCCCAAATCTTTTTGAACCAAAAAGACTTTAACACAAATTACACTAGTATTGCAGAAACTAAAGATGATTAATGCTAAAAACAGGAAGCAAATGGAACACAGTGATGACTTGCAAGGATTTTATAAAACTTTAACTATTAAGAATAAAATGGTTACAAGCCAAAAACTGGAACAAAATTGTATCAAGGCCCTAGTATGCTTTATATAGCAGCTACAACATCTTCTAGAATGAAAAAGAACAACAAAACCCTAACTAAGCTTTTCCTCTTTTGCCCTTGTAGTTTTTAAACTCGAATCTAGTCAAAGTTTTGAGCATGTGAAGAATCAGAAGTTTTGTGACATAGCCAGCTGTTCTGAAATGATCTAGGCCTTTGAAAGACTCCTTTAGGACCAAGTTTAGAGTTTTGGTCATTGATCTTGTCGGGTGTTGGTTTGTGGGACGAAAGTGACGGGCAGGAGACCTCGAAGTGGGGCCCAAGGGTGAGTGTGAATGGAATATGTGAGTTGGGATGAGTTTAGGTTTAGGTGAATTAGTGTTTTGGAAACACTCAAGCATAACCCCTTTGATTTGCTTAGGATTGGGATTAGGGTTTATGAATGTGAAAAACTGGTTTAGGGGATGTTTTAATCTGTTTAAGGGAATAAAAAGGTGTTATGGCGCCAATTTAGGGGTTAGTATATATTAATTCAAACTAGATTAATAATACTGGGAGTGGAGTGTGACGTGTAGGTCTTTGTGAGGTGGTGGGAGGTGATTGGTGGAGGGTATGACATGGCAGCTTGTGAGTGGTGATGAGAGTATGCTTGTCTGGCTAGTTTAGCCCCTCAACTCCAAAACTTTGTTCATATCAAGTTTGACCAGATTTAACTCATTTCCCTTTGTTAACATCTTTCCATCACTTGTCAATTTTGGCACAAGTAAATACCAAACTTTGGATAAGGACCAATGGTGTAATAAATGCAATCTTCAAGGTCCAATCTTGTAATATCTTGTCATTTTAGGGACCCACATGTAATGAGTTTTACAAGGGTATAAAATGACAAGTCTTCAATTCTTGAGGTACCATTCTTGTACAATCTTCAAACTTCAAGGACTTCTTTGGAAATTCATCGTTCGGGTCCAGTTCTTTGTGCGGCTTCGTTTCCCGTGTTCGTTTTTGCTTGATTCTTGCAATCTTTTGGTGAATTAACGATATCCGTACCTAAAATTCACAAATGAACAAACACAAGCATATTTTGGGGTATTTTTATGACATTTTTAAACGTTTTAAGCCCGATTTGGACGATGAGACTATGTATAATTGCAGTCTCATCAATCATGAACGTGAACAATGTCATGATCGTGGGCGCGAAAAGCCAATCGTGAAATGGAACAAGGACGTGAATGCATACAAAGTCGTGAACGCGAACGTGAGACGGAATTGTGAGTGTCAACGTAAACGTGAACGAAAATTTCCTGTTGGTATGATTGTTGACGAAGTACCGTGAAATTGTACAATTTCTTGCTGAACTCCTTACAGACTTGCTAACTACTTAATTCTTTCTGATGAAAGAAAACGTGTAGGCTAGTTTAAATAGTCGGACGACGGCCCAGATAGTACTATGTTTCTTCTGAGCCTGCGGGGGTCCGGTAACAAAATCCATGGAGATATTGTCCACTTCTATTCAGGATTTTTTTTTGATGGATGAAATAACTACTAGCATGTTGGCGTTCTATCTTAACCTGCTGGTAAGTCAGACATTTAGATATGAATGTAACTGCATCTTGTTTCATGTCGCTCCACCAAAATGCGGTTTGAGATCATGATACATCATAGGAACCGGATACATAGAATTTATTAGAAGGCTTTGAGTCTCGGTAACTTAGACCTCTCTTAGCGTAGGATCCTCTGGAACACACAATTTAGTGTAGGATTCTCTCTTTACGCGTAAGCTTAGTCATGATAAGATTAACTGTAAGGAACAATGTGAGTTCGCGTGTCACTGTGATCGACAAAAAAAATTCGTACTTGAAAGAATTCAATAAGAAATTTCTTCTGTCGTAGAATTGTAACAAAATGTGAAGATGGTCTTCATGCCCTTCTCTAGAATTAGAGAAAGTTAGAATGTTAGAAATGATCAAAATGACGAACTTGTTCAGAATTCATGGAAACTCGATTTCTCAAGTCCATAGTTACTGCTGGGCATTCGTGAGACTTAAAGACGTAAACACGAATTCATACTGACCATAACATGTACGAAATGCAGTCACGAAAATGTCCTGATCTTTCACTCGCCACGGATGATAGCCTGAATCGTAAATTGATATTGGAAGTGTTTAGAGTCTGGTAGTTGATCGGATATAACATTAATACTTGGGAGGAAATAATTATTATGAATGGTGATCCTATTCAATTTACGGTAATTGATGCATAACTCCATGCTACCGTCTTCTTCTTTGATAAGCAGAACTAGTGTAACTCAGGGTGATACACTCGGCGAATAAAAACCTCGTTCCAACAACTCTTGCGGTTGTTCCTCTAACTCCTTGAGCTCAATGTCAAACTTCTCTTCACGAATAGGTGATGTGCCTGATAGTTCTTCTGGAACTGCTTCTGGAAATTCTGGCACAATCGGCCGGTTTTGGATTTAATAACTTCAGAAAATCTCGTCATGAAGGGTAGCTAGAAAGTCTTCGTAGCCATGAGATAATGAAGCACGTGCTGATAAAACAGAAATCATCTGTGCAGATTTTCTGGGTAGGAAAACCCTGATGAATGTATTCAGGAGCCTGAACATCACTGAATATGATTTGATATGAATGGCGATCACTCGGAGCGCGATGTGTTGCTAACCATTTCATGGCTGAAATCATATCGAACTCGCACATTCCCATGGAAAGTGCGTTAGCAGAGAGGATCTTGTTGCCAAACTGGAATGAAATCCCTTATACACATTGGTGATAGAACGACGTCTTTTATGGACGTGAAATATATATAATTGTGATCGAAAGAAAAAAAAATTAAGGTGCCATGTCAATAGATGACGTAAACGTGGCAGATCTCACTGAATGTGTTTCACCCGTCTCACACAAAACGAACACCGCGTGTCCAAACATGAACAATACGCTAGAGATTGTGCTGAAATTCCTAATAATTTGATTCACATATGGCACAGCATAATGGGTATACCCCTTGGATGGTACCCTGAATTACTGAGGCCTAACTCAGAAGTTATGCGTGAGTCGTGTGTCGTGACTCATGTTTGAGAAATATACGTATGACATGTGTCTTGACTGGTGTCTTGACATGTGTCTTCAGAAATATGTGTGAGACATGTGTCTTGACGGATGTCTTGACATGTGTCTCGAGATGCGAAAAAATGAATAACTTTGAACATTTGATCAAAATGCCAGAATTGGCGGATCGGTTGGATTGCTGACTCTTTATATTTCTGGTCACGTCCATTACCGGAGTTCTTGTCGTTATTGCAAGATATTTGTTGTCACGGTAGTTGTCACTACTTCCTTGTCTTTCAGTTCCATGACGGTCATTATCATGACGGTGATTCATGTAACTATTCAGCTGAGTGGCCGACTGGTACCGGTTCCCACTCATATGCCTGAAAAGGCAAGTGAATGACGTGTAACGTTTAACTAAAAAGTTAGGGACATGGATTGTGATGGAAATTGTCTGGTGGTGAAGCATCTTTCTCGTCTGATCGTTTCGATCTAACGCCTTAGTCTTCGTCTTGTAGGATTTCCAATATGTGAGCAGCATCATCATCTTGTAGAACCTCCAAATTATAAGCAACATCAGTACTTTGTAAAACCTTCATCTTATGAGCAACATCAACATCTTGTAGAATATCGACAAGTGGAATACACCTGAGATGATTGAGAATCAACTAGTGAATACTCATGGAGTATTGTAAGTGACATGCACATGGTTTACGGTATATGTAATACACATGGGATACGGTACGTGGAGTACACTTGGAATACGGTACATGGAGTACACCTGAAATGCACATGATATGATCAGTATGGGTGTCAATCATCTGACATGCTTTTAAAGGAAATAATTGATTATGGTTAGCAAAACCGAACTAAAGTGAGCAACAAGATAGCCTAGCCATTTCAGCTTAGACATCATTCTGGTTGCATAGAGAAACACCAAACGTATGGTTAAACAAAATTCAACTATGATTAGCATGAAAGCATGATTAATGAAACCAACCATGACTTATCATGAAAGCAGGATTAAATGAGATCCATCAATGTCTAGCATGAAAGCATAATCAACATGATGAAAACATATTCAACATAGGGAGACATAAACATAATCAGCATGAAGAAGAAATCAACATGAGAGTATGAAGACATCATCGTCATAAAGAACATAAATATGTAATCACAGAGATTTGACATTGGCTGGTGTGGGCTGCTATGGTTCAGTCCACGAAATTCGAAGAAAAGACATGTGACTAAGTATGGATGATTATGGTTCAATCCATACTTCAAATTTCAAGGGAAAAATATCATGGATAGATTTTAACAATCATGGGACTAAATACGGATGGCTGGGGTCCAATACATACTAGTCAAAACTTCACTGGAATATGGCTATTATACAGCCATCTGACAGTTTAAAAGAGGAACAACGTAACATGATTAATCTGCTTGAAACATAGGATAAACATAAGAGATTCATGGTATAGTTTATGAAGGCATAGCTGACGAAATCTGACATGAGGAAGGGTGAACGCCTATGGGTCGATTCATAAATAAATTGACATGAGTAAGGGTGAACGCCGATGGGTCGGTTCACAAATAAAATTGACATGAGTAAGGGTGAACGCCTATGGTTCGGTTCACAAAACAAAATTGACATGAGT
This sequence comes from Glebionis coronaria, assembly GCA_025667525.1. Taxonomy (NCBI): domain Eukaryota; kingdom Viridiplantae; phylum Streptophyta; class Magnoliopsida; order Asterales; family Asteraceae; genus Glebionis; species Glebionis coronaria. The sequence goes on from CM046874.1 coordinate 182,343,099, forward strand.
AAGGGTGAACGCCTATGGGTCGGTTCACAAAACAAAATTGACATGAGCAAAGGTGAACGCCCGTGGGTTGGTTTACAAAACAAAATTCGACTGAAAAGCAACTAAATATGGCCAGTCCTGTACCAACCATTACTTAGTCAAAAACTTAGCATAAAACAATGATTCATGAAATAAATGAATGAAAATCAACTGTCAGTTTAGGAAGATCCTGGTGACTACCCACTAGTCACAAGTCATGTTTTAGAGCCTACAGGTCGAAACCAGGCTCTGATACCATAATTGTAACACCCCACTTTGATAAGTGGACCTTACATGATAATTATGGCGTGTCATCAAAGCATGCAAGGTAATGTCTTAGAACATAAATGATCATAAAAGGGAAAACCAAAATCAAACATCGGTTCCCATACATAAGCCCAAAACATAAATAAAGTAAATAAAATAGGAAGGACAAAATAAGTGTCCAAGCAAGCTAATATTTATCTTTTTGTAGTTCATTTTTGTCTCGATATCTTTACGAATTGATTGATCGATAGAAATCAAGTCACCTTATTGTTCTTGGTATTAGATTGTAAAAGTTATGGTATTCTATGTCTAATTTCCACAAAACCGTCAAACGTGTAAAATATTATCGTCTACGTAACCGTACTAGTCTAAAAACAAATTGCACATACCAATTATGAAACACAAAGTACAATCAAGCAATGCACAAAAAGTAATAATGCCAAAATTATAAAGTATATGAAAGTATAAGGACTGAAAATATAAATGTGTAAAGTAGAAGGACTGAAAATGTAAAATATGTAAGCTAGTAACAAAAAGTACCAAACTTAACAAACTATGTAACTAATTCTAACAAAATGCTAACTGCAAGGGCTTAAACTGTTAAAACAGAAAGTTTAACTAATTACTTACTAATTACCAAACAACCTAAACTCTAGGGGCTTAAAGTGACAAGAAATGTTTGAAACTAAAAACGGGCTACCAACAAACAATAAGCTCGTTTAAGCTTATTAAGCAACTTCAGAAGCTCTAGTTTTTTCTAAAAGGCTTCTAATGCAAATTTACCTAGCCAGTAAAAAGGATTTCCATTTAAACGGTCTTAAACGATTTCTAGCTTATTGCATTAAGCTACTTATAAGCTTCTGGCTTATCTAATCAGGCACAATAGCTACTTTTTGTTAAAACATGTAAAACAACCCTAAGAGTGAACGTAATAAAAATAAATTTTCAAAAAGCATAAAGGAATAAGCCAAAAAATGAAAATAAGCTGAAATTGGCTTATGTTGACCAAGCGTTGACTTTCATTGACCGAAAGTTGACCTTGGTCAAATCTTGTTCAAATCAGTTTTATAACAGAATTGTAAAAGAAAATGAGGAAATTTATGGAGAAAATCGCTGGGAAATGGATTTGGTTTTTGGCAGAATAAGTATTTTGTTACAGAGACTTTTAGGGCTTATTTGCCTAAGCTATAGTGCACTAAAACTTATGAACTTTATCAATCCTGAAAACCTATAATATAAGCTTTCCAAAAAGCTCAAATACACTATCTAACTCAAAGAATTGAAGAAATGGCAGTCAATTGAATCTGGCTAGTTTTAGCTAATGTAATCTGACCCAAAGCATTACAGGACTAGTACCCTATTTGACTTAGCCTATGACTACCAAACTACAAAACTACAAAACTAAACTTCTATAGTACTAACAAGAGTGTGCAAACAAGCTAAAGCCATAACTACAACAGATCAACAAATGCTATGCTAATCCAAATGCTATATCAGTTAGTTCAAGATTAACAAGTAGCAAGCAATTACAAGCAACTTTACACTAGTTCTATGAAATTGAGCATGAATCCAACATTTGAGAGGAATTCAAAAGAGAAACTTGTACTTTTTAGCTTGAAGCCTCCATTGGGGAGAAGTAGAGCGCTGAGCTCACTTAACAACACCTCTAAACCACATCAAATCATCTACAAACCCATCCAATCATCATCTACACCAATGTCTGATCTAAACTGCACTTTTTCTTTTGATCTTTATAGCTACTTCTGAACCAAGAACTGAACTAGATTATCTAATCACTTGAAACAACTTCCAAAGTACACTAACAAACTCTGTTGTTCAAGGTTGAACAACAGATCCATGGTTTGGAGTAATGAACAATAATGCAGTAGTAGTTGAGAGAATTGAGAAGTGAATAAGTGAAATTGAGTTTTATTAATGGAAGATATGGTTACAAGTAGTTATAACTGCCTAACTAACTATCTTAGAGTGGTTGTCAATCACTCTAAGAAGTTATACTAATGAAGGAAAAATAGAATGAGAGAATTATCTAAAGTGTGTGTGTTTTCACACTTAAGCTACATGATCAAAATGAAAGCAATACATGGGTATTTATAGACTATCTAGGAGATGTAGGAGAGGCCTCTGACGTGTTGCCACCATTTGTAGACTTCCACCTATCCCAGTTCTGTTAAGTGCTCATAATCCGTTCTTGATTGAATTAGGGAAAGTTATATGAGTAAATTCCAGTCTAATTGGATCATTGGGTTAGGCTCGTCCTGTCCTCTTGATCACTTTCTATGTTGACAACTTTGTCTGAAACAGCCTCAATCTTGTCCTTCGATCTGGAGAAGAATGATCCACGTGGCGTGCTTTGATTGGTTGTAAAATTAATGCACGGATCATTATCCAAAAGTTGATTTTTGATTGGTTGAAATAGCTGAGTGGAAGCACTGTTGTGATCTTCTGGCGTCTCTCTCTCTCCCCTCATTAAATGAGACTATGTGGCAATCCATTTTCACTCTTTCCTTGATTCTGATTGGCTCTCCCCACTTCACACAGATCAAGCTTCCATTACTTTCCAAAAATGGCAGATTAAGCCCCTCAAGTTGGCAGATTGATATTTTGAGCTAAAAACTTTATAAACTTGACATCTTTGGCCCTTTGACTTGTAATATGAGCAACTTTGACCATTTGACTGAAGTTGACTTTCAATTGAGGTCTTTTGACTTTCTTTGACTTTGATCTTAACTTTTTTTGAATTTGCACTTTTAGTCCTTCAACTTTGGAAGTTTGGCAAGAAAGGTCATTTGACTTTGTAGACTTATCACATTGAGTCCTTCTATTGTCTTTTCTTCAATATAAATGCCTTGGAATCCGTGTTTTCACCAAATTGTATCTTTTTACCTACAAAAACACAAACAACAAAGAATACCCCATAATACTGCTTTTACACATAAAATCTGGTATTTTACTTTGTGTTTAGGGTTTGATATGTTATAATTGATATGAGATTTCACTCATATCAAATCCTCTACACTTGATCATTGCCATGGCCTCATGTAATGCCATATTTCAAAGCTCTAAAATATATTTTTCTCATAATTAATCCACCTTGGCCATGATGAAATGCTTTTACACTAGACTACACTATATGATGCATGATTTTGATTTGTACAATGTAATGCAATAAAAACAATTCTATTTATATATTTTTGTATTTTTCTTGAAATGATTTGATGGAAATAACTCATAAAGAAAACATTGACTTTGATTAGGGCTTTGGTACCATGAACACTTATCATCCTCAAGTTTCACTTTCCCTATACCAAGCTTAAAAACGAGATCATTGTTATTCATAAGTGAAAGTGCATCGACTTATTCATACAAATTAATTATGTTACCATTATACCCCTACTTATTATGCCTCTAAGACAGGTTATTATTTGAGAAAATTGCTTTTGAGAAAATTTGTCATTATTTAAAGCGTGAAATATAAGAAGTGTAAAATCTGAAAATAAGGAAGCACGGTTTTAATCCTAAGTAACCATCTTATCCATTACTTGAAAACCCTCCCACAATTGATATAAGTCCAACCCAAAATAATAAGTCATTCGCCTTATGTGTAAGATCCTTATGTCATGCATTAATAAGTAGCTACTCACTCGCTAAGAAAAGAAAAATAAAACTCACGCAATAATTTATATCCGCGGCCTTTTTGAGACCTTGTGAGCAATGCAACTATTAGATCCCCGCAACCCTTGTGAGAGTAGTATTGGAATTTAATAGCTATTTTTAATTAACACTTCACTGCCCCTCTTGGGAGTCTTGTATAATTTTTTTCCTAGCCACTCATTTTTTTATAAGCCGCTCTTATTTTTCTTTATTCCTCACAAAGAAAATTGAAAATAATAAAAGGAAAAACACCCGCTAAGTATTAAGCATGACATAAGTCTAGTACACATAAAACTCTCTAACTTAGAATCTTAAGACGTACTTATACCAACCACGAATGATTAGTCAAAAATGCATAAGAGACTGCAAACCAATTAAAACCGTTCTTGATTATTTATTAACTATATATACATGCGTTGACAAGAAAGTAAAAGTTACGAAAGGGGATATAAAAGCCACTAGTAATTAATATGAGGTTTATCTAGCCCTTTACACTTACTTCAAACTCTATCATCTCTCGTTCCAAAGTTTAAAATTTCAAATAATGAGACTCGTGGATGCTTAGCCTATTATACCACATGAATGATTAACATGGTTAAGGATACTAGCTAGAGAAAGCTTGGATAAGCAAACTCGGGCTGAGTCAAAATATTCATGGAGGGCCTAATATGTCAAAGAAGTCTAAATTTGTTAAACCATAACCTTTATTATATATATATATATTCTTTTTATATATTTTTCGATGAAAAATAAAAGAAGAAAAATATATACAATGCAATGAAAATGAAAAATGATTTATGCAAAAATTATGAATGCATATTTTTGGTGGCCAAAGTAGATCAAAAATTTGAAAAATGTTTGAAAAATTAGTTTTCCAATTATCATGAAGACAATGCAATGGTCTAGGTAAGGTCACTTCGATAGAAGACCCCCTGCACTTAAGATAAACATTGTCCTCAATGTTTAAGAGTATTGGAGTAAACTCCCCTACACCTATGACATTGCGTACTTTGCTTAAATCAAGCTAAGGAAAGGTCTACTAAAGTGTATTCATTTTAAGCACAATGTGTTGAATATCACAATAGCAAAAACTAAATGAAGTGAACCGGATACACGGGCCTCCTCCATAAGCTCCATGAATGAAATGAGAGAGAGAAACCCTTGAAACAAACACCAAAAGACGAAGAAAGGCCACCCCTCCACTTCAACTCTACTATAACACCCTCTTATTAAACCTAACCTATTTAGATCTACTCTACATTTTCTAACCTAGTTATTCAATGCTTGATTTTTTATGCCCTAAGTCTCTAGCTCGACTCGGCCCCGAATTAGGTTGTCCTTGGGTAAACCATCATGGAGAATAAAGGATATCCAATTTGAAGCACATCTCACATGATACACTCAAACTTAGCACGTTGCAATTTACAATGATATTTACAATATCCGCCTCGACAAATGGACCGGTCCAACGTGTCTCAAGTTTGTCCAACATAGAAAGCTCTCATATAGAAATCACACCAGGATCAAATACATAGTTTCCATCTCTACACGTGAACAATTCCAAAGTAGGTAGCATTATAAAAGTAAGCTCATACGAGAATCCCATCTCAATAGAAATCACACTCTTAAGTGGAGTAGATGAAAACCAATATTTCCCAAACATACGGATCCTAGGATCAAAAACCTTTCCCTTCATGGGAAAATAAGAAGATGAGCTTGTATCAACCATATAAGATTCCCGCTTAGATATCAAAGCATTATGAGACAATGAAGGTGTAGGAATCAAAACATTCATAACAAGTATATCCATGTGGTGATCCTTATCATCATCAAAAGGTGGGGAATATTCCATAAAAGACATGGTGAAAGGAGGATAAAGAGTAATAGTGTCTTGTGGTGGAGGTGTAGGCTCTATGTTCTCAAAAAGTATGTTCTCAATAAGACGAATATCCTCTCCCCAATTAGAAACACTATTATCGACCTCTAAATCAGTATTAACAAGAGCTGCCTCGAAGATGGCATCCATATCCATAAGAGAATCTATATCAAAGGTTTTGGGTTCTAAAGGTGCCTTAGGTGAAAAAGGATCAATCTCTAAGAGTATATGATTTTCTTCATCAATAACCAACTTCAAGGGTGGAAGGGTGGGAATAGAAGGTTCAAAAGAAGGTGTATTAATGAGAGAATCACTCAAAGGGATGATATGATCTTGAAAATCAATAGGTGCAACCTCAAAAACCGGTGAAGAAATATCAATGAAAGGTTCGTCTTCTATGGATTCATCATTAGGAGTTGCATTCAATGCTTCAATTGAGGAGATAAGAAGATAAACGTTTGATAAAACCTCACGAATATGAACATCTTCCACTTCTTCTATAGGAGCAACATCTGCATTAAAATTAGGAAGGTCATCTTGACATGAAAAGTCATCGGATGATATATCATAAGATGCTTCACTAGAATCACATTCATCTTCCTCAATTTATGGCAAGTCTTGTAAAAACTCTTCCTCAATCTCATTATCCCTTTCTTTGAACAATTCATCAAGATCGAAATCATCAAAATCACTAGTAGTAGCATGAATGTCATCATGTGATGAAATCTCAATGTGAACATGAAGAGAAGAGGTATCAATACAAAACTCGTCACATGGTTCATTGGAAACACCCTCAAGCTCTCTTAGGATTGGGATACGGTTCTCAACACTAGAAGTGATTAAGTCATTCGAATCAGTGTTTGTATTAGGGCTAATAAGCTCGTCCCCCATGGTTAAAGAGTTGTTAGGTTCCATGCGAGGTAAAGGTGATGAAGGTGTGTCATCATTAAGCATCGTACAAATCGAAGGTTTGTCATCATCGTCATAGAAGAATTGATAAGGCACGAGTAGCAAGATATTCTTCTTCTATGCGTTCATCTTCCTTTTTATCAATCTCGACGAGTAAATGAGCTAAATCTTTCTTGAGGTGAAGATATTGAATGTCTAACGCTTTACTATTTTCATCACTAATTTCCTTGTGATTATATCGCTTGTTCATTCCATCATCTTCAAGAGACTTAAGTTCCTTCCTTATCCGCCACCTCTCTTCTTTCATTTCCTCGAGGCTCATTTCTTTCTTACGATAATATTCTATGAGTTTATCGTTGTTCTTTCGTACTTGCTCGAGTAAAGAATAAAACACATTGGAAATATTAGGGGCATAGGACGGCGGATCCCTTGGTCGACAATCATAACCATAATGGGGTTCGTTACCACAAACCTCACACATGTAAGTCAAAGAATAGGGTGGAGGTGGATTTCCATAATTAGGTGGATTATAGGTTTGAAAAGAGCCATGATTATAAAAGTTCTCATGATTATAACCTTGAAAATTCCCTTTATTTTGAAAACCCTCATGATGTGAAAATCCTTGATTTTGAAAAGTATCTTGATTATAGCATTGAAATTTTTCATCATTTTGAAAGCCTCCATAATTGGAAATTTTTTGGTTTTGAGATGGCCCATTAAAAATTTGCTCTTGAAATGTGATGACGTATAGTCCCTAGTCGGGCTGGATAGTCCGACTCACGGGTACTACCCGCATCCATCAGGAATGGATTGAATGCTTGTGTGATGCGCGCGCGCAGCCCAGGAGGCCCGGTAAGCCGCTGTCGCACATACGGCTGATTACTTAGCCAGGTCCTTGTTGCAGCGCGACAGGATCATACATAATATAATCTATCATATAGATATATTCGCCTAAGGGTAAGAGATATACACTTACCTTGGTTATGCGATAAGGATCAAGCTATTCTGGGTCATTATCTCTTCCTTAGGCCGCAAGAGTAGGAGAGCCCAGCCAGGACTCTCTCGGGTATAAAAGGAACCCCCAAGGTTCCACAAAGGTACGATACACACAATACCCTAAACACTATATACTCAAATCGATACTTACTCTCACGCCGGAGTCTAATCATGGGTCACAAACCCACGGTAAGCCTAACGGGGTCTGTTTAGTACGCATGGTCCTCAAAACAAGTTTCACTTGGTGCAAGAGCCAGAGTCCACAAGACCCCGAATTAAGCCTAATTCGGGTCAAGCTCGGTCCATCCAACTTTTGTATCAACAAGTTGGCGCCATCCGTGGGACCCTACACTAAACTCTAGCTAATGACAAAAAGCGGCATGAGTGAAGGCCGTCAAGGATCCTCAACGGTAGATGGTCGTATCACATCTGCGAATGTTACTCTTGGATCTACCAGTGAAGCAAACATTTGGGATGTAAACAACACACCAATCATAAGAACAGGCGGACTGTTCTCAACTCCCCTACCCGCTGTGGAGGAAGAAGGCGCAGAACGAGAGTCAACTCAGCCTCCTCCCAATAAACAAAAAAGAAGGATGCTCCAAGAGGAGGGCGGGGAAGTCGTTGCTACGGAGGCAGGCATAATGGAGGAGTACGTAGCTAATAACCTACAAACCCTCATCCCTTTGGTTGCTAAACACAAGAAGAGAATAAAAGAAGCGAAGCGCGCGAAACACGCTGAATCCTCCGAAAGCAACCTGTCAAGATCGGGTGATAACCTCCCGGAAAAATACATGCACGAAAGTTACTCCTCGGATGACCAAAGCTTCTCGCAACCGTGGAGAAGAGCCAGAAAAAATGATTTTACAAGGCGCATATAGTATTACGCGGATACAAGAAAGCGCCGCATGCCATCAAACGTGAAAACTTATGATGGCACTTCAGATCCAGAAGACCACTTAAAAGTCTTTAAATCCCAGGCAGGTATTGAACAATGGCCAGAACCCGTATGGTGCAACATGTTCAACTCTACACTCGTAGGTAACGCGTGGATGTGGTTCGACAGACTTCTACCACGAACAATAAACGGGCACGAAGTGTTGCGGAAAGCATTCAAAAAAAACTATGTGCAACAGAAAAGATATGATAGGAGTGCCGTATCACTCTCCAGAGTAAAGCAGAACCAGGGCGAATACCTTGGTGACTTCCTGGAACGTTTCAAGAGCGAGTGTCTTCAGATAAAAGAGCGCCCAAAGATTTTGAAAGTATCTTGCTTCATGGCGGGTATACGAAACAATGATCTAATAAAGAAACTGAATGAAAAAACGCCCGAAAACTTCGATGGAGTACTAAGGCGGGTAAGATCCTTCACACAGGGGGAATCAACTGCTTCAGAAGTAACTCGAAACACTTATGACTATAGATCTGTCCACGCGCCCAGTGAAGGGCCCAACAAGCAAGGCAGACCTAGAGGTCTTGACTACTTAGGAAGGAGAAGAGAGGGGTGAGCTAATAACTTCAGGTTTACTCCCCTTAAGTTAACCCCAAGAGAAATCCTCATATCAGAAGGTGTGAATTTCCCAAGGCCAATACCAATGACCACCCCGGTCAAAAAACGCATCGGCAATAAATATTGCGAATACCATGATGAGCGGGGGCATGCTACGAATGAATGTATTCATCTGCAAAAATATATCGAAAATATGGTAAAGAAAGGCGAGCTAAAACACCTTTTCAAGGAAACCGCGAAAGACAAAAAATCGCTAGCGCGAATAATTAAATGGTGGAATCATGGCAGCGAAGGACCAAACAAAAGGTGAGCCAAAAATTCTCGAAGGCAAAAGACATTTCCTTCCCCCCACTCAGCACGAGGAACGTCGCAGAAGGCCCGTTAGTTATAGAAGTAAGCATTGGTGAGCACAACATACATCGCATGTATGTGGATGGAGGTTCATCAGCAGAAATAATGTATGAGCAGTGCTTCCTGAAGCTTAGTGCAGAAGTACAAAGCCAAATGATGCCTGCAACCTCCCCACTCATCGGGTTTAGTGGAGAAGCGATGTGGCCTTTGGGCTAATTAAATCTAGTAGTGAAAGTGGGAAACGATGAACACTCAACAAATTCTCCATGAACTTCCTGATCATACGGTCGCCATCATAATATAACGGGATTATAGGGCGACCAACTATACTAGCAATGCGAGCGGTACCTTCCACAACTCATGGCATGATAAAATTCCCAGTGGATGGATAAATCGTAACGATCTTCAACACAGCGATAACTCCCCCGGAGTGCAACACGATTACAGAACCCCCTCGGGTCACAACCGGAGCCAAAGGTAAACTCACCGCCAAACTTAATGGTAGCATTGCATTCGCAGTATCCAGATCAGGAGATAACAATCGGAGAAACATTGTCTGACGAAGGAAAGACGGACATATGTCGCATTTTAAAGAGTATCCTAGACGTATTCGTATGGGAACCCAAAGATATGACAGGGGTACCAAGGTCAATAGCCGAACACAAGCTTCAAATCTGCGAAGGGTACCCTCCAGTTAGGCAAATGAAAAGAGGACAGGCCCTAGAACGCAACAAGGTGATACTTGAGGAAGTGAAAAAGCTAGTAAACGCAGGAATCATGAGGGAATTTTACTATTATGACTGGCTCGCTAACCTAGTAATGGTGAAGAAACATGATGGTAGCTGGCGTATGTGCGTTGATTTCACAGACCTCAACAAAGCTTGCCCCCAAGATTGCTATCCACTCCCATAAATAGATTGGAAGGTAGAATCGTTATGCGGGTACTCCTTCAAATGCTTCCTGGACGCGTACAAGGGATATCACCAGATACAAATGGCAGAAGAAGACGAAGGAAAAACAACATTCCATACCAGCCAGGGTGTGTACTGCTACATAAAAATGCCATTTGGACTCAAAAACGTAGGGGACACGTACCAACGGCTGGTTGATAAAGCGTTTGAAGGCCAAATAGGGCGAAATTTGTAGGTATATTTCGACGATTTGGTAATAAAAAGTCACACAGAGAGCGAGCTTGCTGAAGGTCTACGGTTTCTAAGGATTTGGTAATTGATGGATTGATCTATTGATTAGATGGTGGAAATGGGGAAGAAGGAGATGAGGTATAGAGAGAGAAAGGAGAGAAAAGAAAAGTAGAGAGAGAAAGTGTTATTTGATTAAATGAAAAGTTGTAAAAAATGAGAAGAACCACCCCTCCTAACATGCTAGGAGGGGTATATATAGCCCACCCTACATGTGGGCTATATGGGCTATACTTGGATCACGAGCCTAATATAATAATATATCGTTGGAGCGACCGATCCTTCATAAATACGTAAAAACATATTTCCAACAATCTCCCCCTAAGGGAGGTCGCTCCAAGTTACAATGTTCTAAATATTCTATAGCTCGTGATCTATGCTAATAATGATGTGACCGATACTTTCTTTGGGAAAACATATTTCCAACAATCTCCCCCTAAGGGAGGTCACACCATTTTACAAAATCTTAAACCTAGCATCTATGCTTGAGTCTTCGATCTTGTTCTTGTGAATATGCTTGATGTGATCTTTGACTTTAGTCTTGAGCATGTTTCCTTGCCTTGACCTTGTGCATTCATCACTTGTGAAATTCGCCTCTTCGTGACTTCATGTTCCACATACTTATACCTTTAAATTCTTGAAAGCTTCAGAGTTTGATACAGCGGAAGACTTGACCTTCAGACTTTCTTGAATTTGTTGAAGTACTAAGTGTATGTAGTATAAGCATGTGGTGACGACTTCTTCTGGATTGTACACCGCAATGCCACCTTCTTGTTACGCTGCATAAGACAGTTAGCAACAAAACAATATACACGGATGAAATGGCCTTGAACATTTCATTCTAATTCGGTAGCAATTTACCTCCGGTCGGTGAAGACCGTTGGACGATATTAAATATCGTACTTGTGACAGGTAGTTTCAATAAAGAACCTCCTTGACAAGATTTCGCGGGTAAACCCGTTCTCTTTACTCGACCGTCCAAAGCTGACTGCGAACGTAAAGAGTGGATCATTTGGATAATATTATCCGCATGATTTGAAGCCGTCAATTCATGTTCCTGGAACAAGTGAAGTTCAATTAAGAACCGCACCATCGTTGCTTTCCAGTTGTCACTAGCTTGATTCATATAGAATCTTGCAAGTTACCTACCAAGTGCTGTTTGATGTTAACACTAGAAGGATTTCCATTCGTCACTGTAAATACTTAATAGTATTACTCTGAATGTTCTGGCAAGATCACTAAGATATTGCGTAGAGGCCTGGAACGTGTTTAAATTCATTTAAGAATTAAACCACTGTTGCTTTCCAGTTATCACAAGTTTGATTCATAAAGAATCGCACAAGTCACCTACCATGAGCTTTTTGATATTCGCTCAAGAAGGATTTCCATCTTCATTGTAAATACTTTCGTATTACTCCGATGTTCAGGCAAGATCATGAAGATTTTGCGTAGGACTCTTGAGATCTTTCTTACTTTTCACAGTGTGTGAAGAAGCAAGGAAATATGAAAGTGTGTCCTAATGAGATATTTGATGATCTCAAATGGCTCTAGACTCAATCGTGCATTTTGGATTTTTAGTGATCGGAGGCTGGAGAGGAGTGCCACCTTTTCAATACCAATTTATTCGGAGTGAATAAATCAATAGATAATGTGTTGTCTCCGTGTGATTAAAACAAATATCTTTTAAGAGATATCTGAGTTAGCTGGGAAGGGTTGTGCATTGCATCACTGGGTCCATGATGTCTTTCTTCAATATCGAGAATCATTAACAAAAATGATCTCAATAGCATATGTATTGACCCGGTTTCTGCCTAAAGTTGTAAGGAGGGCTTCTTTCTTTACACCCTTTATCTTTACAATTCTTTTTCATTCTTCAATCCCTTCAATGCTTACCAATACGTCATCACTAGCACCTTGTTGTGATTGTTCCAGTGCTAACTTAAGTACTTAGTCGGCATTCAGCTGCGTTCACAATCTTTCTCCATCTTTCCTAAGGACTACTATTTCTAGCTATGGAATGTCCTTGGGAAGATTCCTCCGGTTCTAGAGAAATCATTGGACTTTAACCTATCCTACCATCCTTATGTCACCACAATCTTCACCGTCGTGAATAGAGATGTTTTGGGTAAGTGTATATCACCATGAAATCCATTTTGAAGTGCAAATCCATTTTGCTCCCCCTTAACATATGCCACGATATTCGAAAACATTTCGCACATGTCGGGATGAGCTATCACGTTAAGTCAAACCATTTATGATTGATCATATCCCATATTAAATCACATTTTCTCCCCCATATTAAAAATATTAACCCAATCGATGTTTTTAATATCAATTGATTTAATAGCATTTTAAAAAAATTTGGGAAGAAAAATGCAAGTCCAATTATCTTCATGAATTACACAAGCTCCCCCTCAAATTAATGAGGGTGTGCTGAAACGTAAATTAAATACCTTTTAAACACAAGTGTAAGGTATTTATTACGTGCAAAGATCATATATAATAATGAATTCACAAGAATAACAATTTACGAGGTAGGACCTGAATGATGGAGAACATCATATGAAAGAATCACATGGTTCTTGTTCACGAATGTTGGTCTCCTCGTCACGTTCCCGAGAAAATTAATTCTCGTTGTTGAGTCAAAGCTTTCCGGTGAAATGCTTGACTTGATTATGAAAAGCGGGTTGCTATCTGAAATAATAGCAAGCCATTTTGAGCATGTTTTAAAAGTTTGAACTTCTGCTCGAACTTTATTTACAACCCCGTGTCATTATTGAATGACATTTCTAGGTTCGTAAATATTATCGATTCCAGAAGACATGCTCTTTTTATCAAAACATTTTTGAACACACAATTTTGAAAGATTTAGAAAAACCTTTTGAGAAATTCTCGAAAAATTGTGTTCAAAGTTTTGAAAAACAATTACTTGAGCTTAAGATGTTGAATATCTTAAAAGCGAGCTCAAGTCTGAGAAGTTGTGAACTTCCCGTTGTTAAGGATAAGTTACCATCGGCGATAAACTTTCCTTTTATCTGAAGGACGAGTCCTAAGCTGACATTTACTTAGAAGTCGTGTTCATGAGCTTGAAAACTTTGACTGTTTTAACGGAAAGCTCATGACCGAGAAAGGTTAATTTCTCGTTACGAGGAAAAGTTTTCTTATTTAAAAAATACACTTTCCTTTCTGAGCTTAAAACTTCGAATGTTTTAACACAAGCTCATGACCGAGAAAGGTGAATTTCTCGTTAAGAGGATAAGTTATCATAAAAGATAAATTTTCCCTTATATATAAAGTTCGAGTTACAGTCTGACATTTAACTGTAAGTCATTGTGCATGAGCTTAAAAAACCTTGAATGTTTTTAATTTTAGCTCATGCCCGAGAAAACTTAATTTCTCGTTGTTAGGATAAGTTTATCATCGGCGATAAACTTTCCTTTATTTGAAGCACGGGTTACCATCTGATATTTAATGATAAACCATATACACGAGCTTAAAACCTTTGAATGGTTTTTAGGGTAAGCTCGTATCCAAGAAAACTTAATTTCTTGTTAAGAGGGTAAGTTATCGTTGCGTAGATAAACTTCCCTGTCTCTGAAGTCCGGGTCGTCGTCTGTCATTTAACGAGGAGCCATTATGCATGAGCTTAAAAACTTGGAATGTTTTTGATATAAGCTCATGCCCGAGAAAAATGAATTTCTCGTTGTTAGGATAAGTTTACCATCGGTGATAAACTTTCCTTTCTTTGAAGAGCGAGTTATAGTCTGTGATGTGACTATAAGTCCTAGTGCATGAGCTTAAAAACGTGGAATGTTTTTAACATAAGCTCATGCCCGAGAAAAATGAATTTCTCGTTTTTAGGATAAGTCATCATCGGGATGAACTTTCCTGTCTTTGAAGATCGAGTTACAGTCTGTTATGTGACTGTAAGTCCTTGTGCATTGCAGCTTTAACCATGAATCCCCTGAGACATTTGTTTCTCTGATATCTGTTTCTTCAGCAACCAAACTCTAAGAGTGTCCTTAGTTGAACGGTATACAACGATTGGACCGCTTCGTTCTTTTGGAACATCAACTTTGGTACCTGCATTCTCATTAGGAGTTTGTATACTTTTGCATGGGTTAGAGATATCTATTTTTGAAGCACGTGGGGGTTCACGGTTTTCATTTCTTGTGTCAGAGGTGGCCTGAGGGGATGATTCACTTGTCTTAGTTGGCAAACGTTTCCTTTTATAGAAAATCTTAAGTTCAGGCTTAAGTGAAGTATCATCCTTTGCAATTTCCTCCCTAGTAGTCTTCGTAGAATCAGAGACTATCCTAGTTAAAGGGCACTCGTTTCCTACAAGAGTGAAAGTTCTACCAGTGGGGCACCACATTTTACCAAAGGGTTTGATTTTAGCGACCCACTGGGATTTAAGTCTAGCACGGGAGTTCACCTCATTAAGCAATTTCTTAATACAGGAGTCATGATTTGCCGTAAAGACACATTTTTTACATGTTTTACAAGTAGCATATTTAATGTCCGAGTAAGATCTAGAATCCCTAGATGATTGATTGATGCTCCTAGGATTGGACAGGCTACGGTTAGCAGTGTTGGGTAAACTAGAAGGCATCTGACTAGGTTTGAAATTCCTATCTCTTACATGTGTCTTTTGCTTAGCTTCCCTAAGATCAGATTCATGGCAAACGTCATTTGAACTAGGTCTAGACGTGGTCTTGGTATTTTTAGGGAAACAAGAGGCAATCATATGATTTGGTCTTGCTAAAGCTGGAGTGATCACATTGGGCCTAGTTGCTGGAGTGACTGGTCTAATAAGATGAACCAAATCAACTTGGGAGGCAAACCGCGGTCTCGAGGATTGTGGTCGCTCGGTTCTAAATGCAGTAGGTTGTCTGACAATCGGTTGTCTGACGAACTGATTTGTAGGCGGTTTCCCCAAGATTGATGGTTTTTCAAGCTTAGTGTCCACACTAGGTCCTTTACTTTTCCTTAACTCGTTTTTCAACGCAGCTATAGCAAAAACCTTTTCCTGTACTTAGGCCTTTAAAGTCTCATTTTCTTTGAGCACTCTATCTTGGGATGCCAATTTAGACTCTAATAACTGAATTTGTTTCAAAAGATTATCCTTTTCAGCTTTAGAATTTAGAACAGTTTGATCCAATTTTCTTTCAAGAACAACGTTTGACTTTTCAAGTTTGTCAAAATATGTTTCAAATTTGTCCGTTTTCTTTGAAAATTCAATTTTGGCATCCTCAAGATCTTTTGATTGCCGAGCTACGATCGTTTCGAGCTCTTTAATCTTGGAATCAGAAGCAGTCAATGAAGGAGTTATAGGATAATTATCATGATGTTTAGCATTCTGAACAATCTCTCCCCCATTATGACTTACATCGGATGAATCAGAAGTGGTATTGCTATCACTCGTTTCCATCCCATGTTTGTCATAATTAGGTTCAGAATTCTCAATATGCGGCATATCATCAGCATATACATCATAAACAACATTACATTGTACCATGTTTGCAGGCTCTGCGTCATAAATGGGTAATGTGTCATCAAGAGAAATCTCGTGAACATTCCCTGACGTGCCACTGGCATCATGTTGTCCTCCTAATTCGGTGCTCTTGCCATCGTTAGGCTCCAAGTTGTCAACCGTATGACCAATTTCCTCTTGCATCGAAGAGACTTGCACTCCATTATCATACCCCTGCTGAAGTCGAGATCTTTCATAAATCGAAGACGAGACCGAAGTCATGAGTTTCAATATTGTATCACGAAAAACTCGAAGCTCGGTATGTGTATCTCGAAGAAATGATTGGCAAAGCATCGAACTTTCAGACTTGATGATATTAAATTGGAGGAAAGGCGTGAGTTGTGTCACAAGAGCCTTATAAGCAAGTGCCGATGCTGAGTGATTAAAGTTTTCATTGTTGAGTTGCTCTGCCAGTTGGGGCAAGATGGTAAAAATTGAGTCGATGAAGATATGACGATCTTGTCCAAAGATTGTCAAAAATTCGCTCCCTCCTTGAATCCCCGAAAGAGTGACAAGATGAGACTGGAGCATTTGAAATGATGTTATACCACTTTCCCTAGTGTTGGCTTATTCTATGTGATGGATTTGATGGATTAGGTTGGTTGATTGATTGATAAATAAAGAAGAAGGTGAAGGAATGAGATGAGGGATTACAGAGAGAAAGGAGAGAAAAGGTGAAAGGTAGAGAGAGAAAGTTAAGATGGAAAATGATTAAGTGTCAAATGAGAATCAACAACACCCCTCCTAACATGCTAGGAGGGGTTATATATAGCCCACCCTACATGTGGGCTATATGGACTATACATAAAGTAAATAGATCACGAGCCCATTGCATAATTATCGTTGGAGCGACCGATCCTTCATAAATACGTAAAAACGTATTTCTAACAATCTCCCCCTAAGGGAGGTCGCTCCAAGAAACAAAGTTCTAAATAGTCTATAACTCGTGATCTATGCTAACTAAGATGTGACCGAGACTTTATTGGGAAAAACGTATTTCCAACAATCTCCCCCTAAGGGAGGTCACATCTTTTTACAAAATCTTAAACCTAGCATCTATGCTTGAGTCTTCGATCTTGTTCTTGTGAATATGCTTGATGTGATCTTTGACTTTAGTCTTGAGCATGTTTCCTTGCCTTGACCTTGTGCATTCTTCACTTGTGATATTTGCCTCTTCGTGACTTCATGTTCCACATACTTATACTTTTAAATTCTTGAAAGCTTCAGAGTTTGATACAGCGGAAGACTTGACCTTCAGGCTTTCTTGAATTTGTTGAAGTACTAATTGTATGTAGTATAAGCATGTGGTGACGACTTCTTCTGGATTATACACCGCAATGCCACCTTCTTGTTACGCTGCATAAGACAGTTAGCAACAAAACAATATACACGGATGAAATGGCCTTGAACATTTCATATTATCCGCATGATTTGAAGCCGTCAATTCATGTTCCTGGAACAAGTGAAGTTCAATTAAGAACCGCACCATCGTTGCTTTCCAGTTGTCACGAGCTTGATTCATATAGAATCTTGCAAGTTACCTACCAAGTGCTGTTTGATGTTAACACTAGAAGGATTTCCATTCGTCACTGTAAATACTTAATAGTATTACTCTGAATGTTCTGGCAAGATCACTAAGATATTGCGTAGAGGCCTGGAACGTGTTTAAATTCATTTAAGAGTTTAAACCACTGTTGCTTTCCAGTTATCACAAGTTTGATTCATAAAGAATCGCACAAGTTACCTACCATGAGCTTTTTGATATTCGCTCAAGAAGGATTTCCATCTTCATTGTAAATACTTTCGTATTACTCGGATGTTCAGGCAAGATCATGAAGATTTTGCGTAGGACTCTTAATATCTTACTTACTTTTCACATTGTGTGAACAAGCAAGGAATAATGAAAGTGTGTCCTAATGAGATATTTGATGATCTCAAATGGCTCTAGAATCGATCGTGCATTTTGGATTTTTAGTGATCGGAGGCTGGAGAGGAGTGCCACCTTTTCAATACCAATTTATTCGGAGTGAATAAATCAATAGATAATGTGTTGTCTCCGTGTGATTAAAACAAATATCTTTTAAGAGATATCTGAGTTAGCTGGGATGGGTTGTGCCTTGCATCACTGGGTCCATGATGTCTATTTTCAATATCAAGAATCATTAAAATGATCTCAATAACATATGAATTGACCCGGTTTCTGCCTAAGTTGTAAGGAGGGCTTCTTTCTTTACACCCTTTATCTTTACAATTCTTTTTCATTCTTCAACCCCTTCAATGCTTACCAATACGTCATCACTAGCACCTTGTTGTGATTGTTCCAGTGCTAACTTAAGTACTTGGTCGGCATTCAGCTACATTCACAATCTTTTCTCCATCTTTCCTAAGGACTACTATTTCTAGCTATGGAATGTCCTTGGGAAGATTCCTCCGGTTCTAGAGAAATCATTGGACTTTAACCTATCCTACCATCCTTATGTCACCACAATCTTCATCTTCGTGAAATAAATGGGTTGCGGGTAAGTATAAATCACCATGAAATCCATTTTGAAGTGCAAATCCATTTTGCTCCCCCTTAACATATGCCACGATATCCGAAAACATTTCGCACATGTCGGGATGAGCTAGCACGTTAAGTCAAACCATTTGTGATTAATCATTTCCCATATTAAATCACATTTTCTCCCCCATATTAAAAATATTAACTCAATCAATGTTTTTAATATCAATTGATTTAATAGCGTTTTAAGAAAATTTGGGAAGAAAAATGCAAATCCAATTATCTTCATGAGTTACACAAGCTCCCCCTCAAATTAATGAGGGTGTACTTGAAACGTAAATTAAATACCTTTTAAACACAAGTGTAAGGTATTTATCACGTGCAAAGATCATATATGATAATGTATTCACAAGATTAGCAATTTACGAGGTTGAACCTGAATGATGGAGAACATCATATGAAAGATTCACATGGTTCTTGTTCACGAATGTTGGTCACCTCGTCACGTCTGAAGTTATCTCTTGACTCCATGTGTATGATTGATATCGTTGTCTTGACACCAATATGTGAACTTGGCACTCTCGGCATCAAGGATTCTGAATGCTGGACGATTGCTCCCCCTCAATTGTTGACCCGTGTTCTACTGAAAGAGCTGTAGTCACCGTTTGAGTAGTCGCATCGTCGAGTATGTAGATATCAATTGCAACGAACTTTGGATTGTGGAGTTGATAGCTTCGGATTTTGAAGACAAAGCTTTCCGGTGAAATGCTTGACTTCAATGTGAAAAGCGGGTTACTATCGGAAATAATAGCAAACCATATGGAGCATGTTTTAAATCTTTTAAACTTCTGCTCGAACTTTATTTACAACCCCGTGTCATTATTGAATGACATTTCTAGGATCGTAAATATTATCGATTCTAGAAGACATGCTCTTTTTATCAAAACGTTTTAAACACACAATTTTGAAAGATTTAGAAAAACCTTTTGAAAAATTCTTGAAAAATTGTGTTCAAAGTTTTGAAAACCAATTACTTAAGCTTAAGATGTTGAATATCTTAAAGGCGAGCTCAAGTCCGAGAAGTTGTAAACTTCCCGTTGTTAAGGATAAGTTACCATCGGCGATAAACTTTCCTTTTATCTGAAGGACGAGTCCTAAGCTGACATTTACTTAGAAGTCGTTTTCATGAGCTTGAAAAACTTTGACTGTTTTAACGGAAAGCTCATGACCGAGAAAGGTTAATTTCTTGTTATGAGGAAAAGTTCTCTTATTTAAAAGATATACTTTCCTTTCTGAGCTTAAAACTTCGAATGTTTTAATACAAGCTCATGACCGAGAAAGGTGAATTTCTCGTTAAGAGGATAAGTTATCATAAAAGATAATCTTTCCTTTATTTTAAGTTCGAGTTACAGTCTGACATTTAACTGTAAGTCATTGTGCATGAGCTTAAAAACTTCGAATGTTTTTAATATTAGCTCATGCCCGAGAAAACTTAATTTCTCGTTGTTAGGATAAGTTTATCATCGGCGATAAACTTTCCTTTCTTTGAAGTTCGGGTCATCATCTGATATTTAATGATGAGCCTTTTACACGAGCTTAAAACCGTTGAATAGTTTTAATATAAGCCCGTGTCCGAGAAAACTTAATTTCTCGTTTTGAGAGTAAGTTATCGTTGCGTAGATAACTTCCCTTTCTTTGAAGATCGAGTTATAGTCTGTGATGTGACTATAAGTCCTTGTGCATGAGCTTAAAAAAACGTGGAATGTTTTTAACATAAGCTCATGCCCGAGAAAAATGAATTTTTCGTTTTTAGGATAAGTCATCATCGGGATGAACTTTCCTTTCTTTTGAGATCGAGTTACAGTCTGTTATGTGACTGTAAGTCCTTGTTTGCAGCTTAACCATGAATCCCCTGAGACATTTGTTTCTCTGATATCTGCTTCTTCAGCAACCAAACTCTAAGAGTGTCCTTAGTTGAACGGTATACAACGATTGGACCGCTTCGTTCTTTTGGAACATCAACTTTGGTACCTGCATTCTCATTAGGAGTTTGTATACTTTTGCATGGGTTAGAGATATCTATTTTTGAAGCACGTGGGGGTTCACAGTTGGCTTTACTTGTGTCAGAGGCGACCTGAGTAGATGATTCACTTATCTTAGCTGGCAAACGTTTCCTTTTATAGAAAATCTTAAGTTTAGGCTTAAATGAAGTATCATCTTTATCAATTTCCTCCCTAGTAGTCTTAGAAGAAACGGAGACTATCCTAGTTAAAGGGTACTCGTTTCCTACAAGAGTGAAAGTTCTACCAGTGGGGCGCCAATCTTTACCAACGGGTTTGATTTTAGCTATCCACTGGGACTTAATTCTAGCACGGGAGTTCACCTCATTAAGTAATTTCTTGATACAGGAATCATGATTTGCCGTAAAGACACATTTTCTACATGTTTTACAAGTAGCATATTTAATGTCCGAGTAAGATCTAGAATTCCTAGATGATTTATTGATACTCCTAGGATGTGACATGCTACGGTTAGCAGTGTTGGGTAAACTAGAAGGCATCTGACTAGGTTGGACATTGCTATCTCTTACATGTGTCTTTTGAATAGCTCCCCTTTGACCAAAATCATGGCGCACATTAGTTGAACTAGTTCTAGACATGTTCATTGAACTATTCTTAGAGAAACTAGGGGCAATCATGTGATGAGATCTTGCTAAAACTGATTTAGTCACATTAGGCCTAGTTGGTGGAGTGACTGTTCCAGAAATATGACCCAAATCAACTTGGGAGGCAAACCGCGATCTCGAGGATAGTGATCGCTCGGATCTAAATGCAGTAGGTTGTCTGACAATCGGTTGTCTGATGAACTGATTTGTAGGCGGTTTCCCCAAGATTGATGGTTTTTCAAGCTTAGTGTCCACACTAGGTCCTTTACTTTTCCTTAACTCGTTTTTCAACGCAGCTATTACAAAAACCTTTTCCTGTACTTGGGCCTTTAAAGTCTCATTCTCTTTGAGCAAGTTATCTTGGGATGTCAACTTAGATTCAAGCAGTTGAATTTGTTTCAAAAGATTATCCTTTTCAGCTTTAGAATCTAACACTTTTTGATCCAATTTTCTTTCAAGAACAACACTTGATTTTTCAAGTTTTTCAAAATATGTTTCAAATTTGTCCGTTTTCTTAGAAAATTCAAGTTTGGCATCCTCAAAATCTTTTGATTGCCGAGCTACGATCGTTTCGAGCTCTTTAATCTTGGAATCAGAAGCAGACAATGAAGCAGTTATAGGACAATTATCATGATGTTTAGCATTTTGAGCACCTTCTCCCCCATTATGACTCACATCGGATGAATCAGAAGTGGTATTGCTATCACTCGTTTCCATCCCATGTTTGTCATAATTAAGTGCGGAATGCTCAATATGCGACATGTCATCAGCATATACATCATAAACAACATTACATTATACCATGTTTGCCGGCTCTTCGTCATAAACGGGTAAGGTGTTATCAAGAGAGATCTCGTGAACATTTCCTGACGTGCCACTGGCATCATGTTGTCCTCCTAATTCGGTGCTCTTGCCATCGTTAGGCTCCAAGTTTTCAACCGTATGACCAGTTTCCTCTTGCATCGAAGAGTCTTGCATTCCATTATCATACCCTTGCTGAAGTCGAGATCTTTCATAAATCGAAGACGAGACCGATGTCATGAGTTTCAAAATTGTATCTCGGAAGACTCGAAGCTCGGTATGTGTATCTCGAAGAAATGATTGGCAAATCACTGAACTTTCAGGCTTGATGATATTGAATTGGAGGAAAGGCGTGAGTTGTGTCACAAGAGCCTTATATGCAAGTGCCGATGCAGAGTGATTAAAGTTGTCACGGTTGAGTTGCTCGGCGAGTTGGGTCAAAGTGGTGAAAATTGAGTCGATGAATATATGACAATCTTGACCAAAGATTGTCGCAAATTCGTTCCCTCCTTGAATCCCCGAAAGAGTGACAAGATGAGACTGAAGCATTTGAAATGAAGTGATGCCACTTTTTCTAACTTTGTTTTGTATTGAAAGCGATACTCCCTCTTGATTTTTCGATTTCAACGAATCCATTGTAAGTTCGATTAAAAGAAAAAAAAAGTCTGGGTCTCGTCAAATAAATTTTGTAACTTAGACTCGTCTTTGCGTCTCACCTTAAAACTCGAACAAGCAACCAACTTTTAAAAGAAAAATCCCAAAACAAAATATGATATATATATATTTTATTTTATATATATATATATATATATATATTTTTTTTTGTTGTTGTCAAGAATATTAAAATTTAAAAAATATTAAAATTTTTAAAAAATATTAAAGAAAATATCTGATATAAAAAAATCTGATATATAAAATAAAGTAAAATAAAAATTTGATAACAATCTGATATTTAAAAAAATTTGATATAAAACAAAGAAAAAACAAAAAAATCTGATATTAAAAGAAAAGAAAAAAAATCCAAACGTGGTGAAGTTGGCCAGTTGTTGTAAAAATAAAATAAAAAATATATCCCACTTGACTTAGTTTCCTCCGCCCTGTTTTACTTTAAATAAATCTCCCACTTTGTGTTATCCGCCCCCCTTATCTTCTCCAAAAAATCGTCTCCCTCTCTCCTCACTGTAACAAAGCAGATTACCAATCTTTTTATCTCTCTCTCTCCTCAACACCTACCTCAAAACCTCCGTCCCATTCAATATCTATCTTTCTACAAAATAACACTTCTTCTCTCTGTCTCAGATTCGCAGCCTCCAAAAAAAATATAAAAATATAGAACTCAATCTCACAGATCCTCACATCCCATCTAAGCTCATATCTTGCTAGTGAATTTAAACAAATCCATGGTTTTCAGATTCAATCTTTTTATTTCTAGCATCGAAAATGAAACAAGGCTTTCATATGCAAATGATGAAGAAATCCACGAAAATGACTTCAAGATCTTTAAAAAGATCTCGGGTAGGTTCTTTTATTGTCGAATCACAACCTTTCTCTTCATCTGTCGTGTCTTTCTGGTGTGTTTGGTGTCAGTTTGGGAGGGTTTAGATAGAGTCGAGTCTGATTGAAAGTGTGGGTCAGTGGATGTTGACGTGTGTTGGATGAGTTTTGTGTCACGAAAAGAGTCTGTGGATGGGTGTGTTTGTTTGTAGAGTCTAGTCGAAGTTAGTTTTGGAATCTATGTTAAAGATTGAGGGAGTTTGTTTTGTGTTGAGATTGAGAGTTGTTTTGTCGCTCTGTGTGTCATGGTCGAGTGTGCGTGAGGCGAGAGGGTTTGGGTTGGGTGAGAGTTCGAGAGGTATTTTTGTTGGTCGAGACTTTATAAAAATGGAGTCTGGTGAGGGAGTGGTGTTGTGTTGTGAGGGTGTTGTGTCGAGAGGGGGTTGTGTCGTGAGGGTGTTGTGTCGTGAGGGGAGAGTGTTGTGTGAGACGAGAGATGTTGACGAGAGGTTGGGTGTCAGTCGAGAGTCTGTCTATTCGGAAAGGCTGTTGTTGCTAAAAATGAGGGGTTCTGTTAAAAGAGTGTGTCTGTGTCGTAAGTTTGAGTGGTATTCGAGTCTTGAGTCTAGTCGTGAGGGTAAGGGTCGAGTCGAGTGAGAGTTTGGTTTGATTCGAGAAATGGCTATGCGGAATAATTCCTATGCGGAATAAAATTCCTATACGGAATAAAATTCCTATACGGAATAAAACCTTACTCGGAATAAAACCTTACTCGGAATAAAACCTTACTCGGAATGATCTTTCTATTCGGAATGATCTTTCTATTCGGAATGATCTTTCTATACGGAATATATGGCTTATTCGGAATATGTGGCTTATTCGGAAAAAGAAATCGCTCGATCGGAAAAACTCAAAAACTGATAGACGGGATGGATCAAAAAGGACTGATGACACTTTTGACAGATTTGGACTGTTTTGGACAAAAATTGATGGACAACAAACAAAACTTAAAAAAATTGATGATGTAAAAAAAAAAACAGATGATGTAAAACTGATTATAAAACTAATAAAAAAAATAATAGAAAAAAACACTGATTATAAAACACGGAAGAATAAAACTAATAATAAAAAAAATAAAAATTGATAAAACTGAAATGGATAGAAAGAAAATTGAAAATTTTATAAAATTGATAGAAAAAAATAGATAACTTTATAAAATCGAAAAAATTTATAAAAAGAAAAGATTTTTACCACCAAATTGAAAGATAAAAAATATGCAAATCCTAAGATTTAACCATGACTCTTGATACCAATTGAAGGTCTACGGTTTCTAAGGATTTGGTAATTGATGGATTGATCTATTGATTAGATGGTGGAAATGGGGAAGAAGGAGATGAGGTATAAAGAGAGAAAGGAGAGAAAAGAAAAGTAGAGAGAGAAAGTGTTATTTGATTAAATGAAAAGTTGTAAAAAATGAGAAGAACCACCCCTCCTAACATGCTAGGAGGGGTATATATAGCCCACCCTACATGTGGGCTATATGGGCTATACTTGGATCACGAGCCTAATACAATAATATATCGTTGGAGCGACCGATCCTTCATAAATACGTAAAAACGTATTTCCAACACTTGCCTGGGATATAGAGGAAACATTCTCGACACTCTAGAGAATAAACATGAAGTTAAATCCCAAGAAATGCACTTTTGGGGCAACATAAGGCATGTTCCTAGGATACATGATTGACCCAATGACATCAAACCCTGTCCAGAAAAAATAGACGCGGTCATTCAACTCCAAAGCCCAAGGACAAAAAAGGAAGTACAATCGCTAAATGGGAAACTCGCAGGGCTGAACAGGTTCCTATCCAAATCAGCGGAGAAGTCGCTCCCTTTATTTAAAACGCTCAAAAAGTGCATTAAGAAAGGGTACTTCAACTGGACGAAGGAAGCGGGAAAGGCATTCGAGGAATTAAAAACCCATTTAGCTTCGCTCCCTATGTTAGTCGCGCCATGACCTAAAGAAGAGCTGATAATATATTTATCTACTACACACGGAGCGATCAGTGCAATGCTAATGACGGATAGAGAAAATGTGCAAACACTAGTATACTTCATAAGTAGAGCGTTGCAAAGCTCGGAGCTAAATTATACCCCAATGGAAAAATTAGTACTCACACTAGTGTTTGCGGCAAAAAGGTTGCGTCGACACTTCCAAGCGCACCCAATAGTGGTGATAACGGATCAACCCATAAAGCAGGTAATATCAAAACCAGAGGTCGCAGGTAGGTTCCAAAAGTGGAGTGTTCTACTAGGGGAACACAACATTACCTACAGACCGCGCAATGCCGTAAAGGGACACATTTTGGCAGATTTCATCATTGAAAAACCAGAAGAAGGCGTTCAAAGGCTAGATCAAAAGGAAGAAGACCCAACCCCGTGGATCTTGTTCACTGATGGGTCCTCTTGCACTGACGGATCAGGCGCGGGGCATATACTCACCAACCCGAAGGAATGGATTTCACATACGAATTGCGTTTTGAGTTCACAGCCACAAATAATGAGGCAAAGTATGAGGCGTTAATAACAGGGCTAAGAATTGTAGCACGAATGGGTGTGCGCAATCTCGAAGCAAACATAGATTCTCGACTGGTAGCAAACTACATACTTGGCGAATACGAGGTGAAAGAAGATAATATGGTGCAATACTTACAAAAAGCCAAAGCGTTGATTGAAGGATTCAATAAGTTCCAAATACGCCAAGTACCCAGGGGGAGAACAAGAAAGCAGACACACTTAGTAAAATAGCATCCACCAGCTTTGCACACATATCAAAACAGGTCCTGGTGGAGATTCTTAATGACAAGTCAATAAAAGAGCAAGAGGTCACATCGATAGTAGAGGAAGAAAGCCCTACATGGATGACGCTGATTGTGGATTATTTGATGAAAGATTAATTCCCACATGACGAAATCGAATCACGACGAATATGAAGACGTTCGAGGTAATTTGAAGTCAGAGACGGGGTTTTTTTTACAAACGATCATTTCTTCAGCCATGGCTAAGATGCGTAGGGCCACGCCAGGTGCAGTACATCATTAGTGAAATCCATGAGGGGTCATGTGACATGCACACAAGACCAAGGTCCGTGGTAGCAACAGCGTTGTGCAGCGGGTATTACTGGCCAACCATGCATACGGACGCGCGAACGCTCATCAATAAATGCAATGAATGTCAGGTGCACATGTCAATACCTTGGAAACCCCAAGAGGAGCTCACGCCAATCAATTTCCCCTGGCCATTCTTCAAGTGGGGAATAGATATCGCGGGACTTTCGTAGTCGTAGGTGGGATTAAGTTCCTCATAGTCGCGATGGATTAATTCACGAGACGGATTGAAGCGACGGCAGTCGCAACAATCACGGGGAACCAGGTGAAGAGGTTCGTATAGGACAATATAGTATGTCGTTTCGGACTACCCGGTGAAATAGTTTCTGATAATGGAAAACAATTCGCGGAGAACCCATTCAAGGATTGGTGTGCGAAAAATGGAATACACCAACGGTTCGCGTCGGTAGCCCATCCACAAATGAATGGACTTGTGGAAAGAGCAAACAGGAGTCTGGGAGACGGCATAAAAGCACGATTGGGGGAACACAACAGGAAGTGGGTCGATGAGTTGTCGCATGTCTTGTGGGTGCATCGCACGATGATTAAGATAGCTACGGGTGATACCCCTTTCACCCTAACATATGGTACAGGGGCAGTCATCCCAGCTGAGATTGGATTGCAAACACTCCGCACAGCAGAACTAGACATGGTCACAAACGATGAGGAGCTGCGATTGAACCTAGACATAATCGAGGAGCGAAGAGAGTTGGAAGCACTCCACGAAGCTAAATCAAAAGCAAAAATGAAAGGCTACTACGATGCTAGGGTGCGAAAGACCTCCTTCAGGCCAGGTGACTTCGTGTATCGGTCAAACGCGGCCAGTCGCGCTGAGAATACAGGGAAACTTGGACCTAAGTGGGAGGGACCTTATATAGTGACAAATGCACCGGGGAATGGTGCGTATCGGCTACGTGACATGGATGGGCGCGACCTACAAAGGCCTTGGAACATATGCCATCTAAAGAAGTGCTACCTTTAGCGGCGGACTTCTTGAATAAATGTATTGTTTTTTCTTTCATTTTATGTGTTAAATCTTGCAAGTATTAATAAAACTGTCGTGGTACCTAGCTAGTTCCACGGCGCATTCTGAAAACATTTCTTTTTGTCATACATATTTTCTTTTTTATGTATTATATATTGCCTACTGGCGCACGCGTGCACAATGTTTCCAGGAGATATAAGAGGAATGAGCCTACCCTACTAATTAGACTCGTCGAGTAAGTGGGATGCAACCCCATCGACCATGGATCGTGTATCCTTTCTAGGCCCCTTGCTATTTATGATGTCGTAGCAAGTTATGCAGCTAGTAAACTCTGAGAGTGTTAAGACACAATCGTGCGCACCTAACAATTGGTCAGCCTCACCTGGCCGTCCTTATGGTAGCAGCGGTACACCGCACATAATGAGCTTCTCAAACCCATATGGACCATTTATGAGTTTACATTAACTCATTATGAGAAATTGTGTTATCAACATTAAACACACTTATCATAACAAAAATGGATAGTGTTTATGAAATTGAGTATTTGTAAGTTCGTTTATTCTCGATTCTTGACAAATTGAAAGGCCTAAAAATATCGAGCTTTAAATTGTTCTTGGTTGTTAAGGGTATTTGGATTTCTATGTCTAATTCAATCAACACGTAAAAATATGAAAATATTTAGGCTACGTATCCGTAAAACAAAGTGCAAGTACCAATTACTATTCACAAAGTACAACAATCTAATGCATAAAAGGTAAATTGCTTGAAATGTAAACTAAATGAAAGTATAAGGACTGAAATGTAAAATTCAGAAACTAAAAGGACCAAATATGTAAAATGTAACAAAATTTCTAACAAACTTAACAAAATCCAAAACTTACTAACTGAAATTGTAACTACTAGAAATCCAGGGACTAGTTTATGCAAAACCTAATAACAATGAATTTTAATACTGATTACAAAGACTAGCAAATTCCAAGGACCTTAATGCAATTAAAATGAATCTTTTAATGTAGGTGACTTCAATAAGCTGGATAGAGCTTATTAGGCTACCAAATTCAAAATGGTTTGTTGCAAACTGCTTAAAAGTGAAAATGAGCTAGGCTAGTAACAGGAAATTGCTTAAAAGCTTGTAAATCTCTAGATAGCTTCTCAATAAGCCAAGAATAAGCCCAAATGAAATCCAGACTTCCACAATCCAATTTTATTGCACAAACTAATTAATCAACTATCAAAAAGCTTGGAATGTCTTTTTGTTTCGAAAATGATTAACTAAATAAGCCAAAATTGGCTTATTTGACCAAATTTAACCAAAAATCCAAAAAGCTGAAAAACTCAGAATCCACTCAAAACATGATAGCAAATTGATTTGTGAAAGAAAATTAGGAAGTTTATGAAGTAGATTTTGAGATATAGCAAAACAGTTTGGACCTTGTTACAGAAACTGAATATTGCTCAAGTGCTTATCAAAAAGCTGATTTCTCACTCAAAATGTTAAACTGTATTGTTTCCTTATGAACACTAAAACTTAAGATGTTAAGCTACAATTGTGAAAAGATTTCAGCTAAAATTATCTAGTAGAAATGAAAAGTAATCAAAATGAGCTAGTTTAACTGATGAACTATGAAATTCACTTGACCCAAACTTTTTCACTACCATTTGCCTTTTTGACTTTTCTTTTGACTTCAAAACTGAACCAAAATGTTGACACTAGATTACCTAGTGTAAATGAACACTTAACAAAGAATTTTACAAACTTGAATCACCAAAATTACCTAAACCAAACACTGCTTTAAAATCTGTTGATGAACTTTTTCAAAGAGTTTTTAAGCACAAATGAATTACTGGTTTTAAGCACCTATCAAGACTTAACAAAGTGATGAATTGAAAATGTTTTGAGCCAAGAACAAGCTTAGTAACAAGATGAATAACAAAATGAGTCTAATGAGCATAAACTGATGAAAATCCAAATGAAATCAAGTAAACTATATGACAGGCTGCAAAACTATAAGTAATCTATCAAACTAACTCAATTATACTACAATTAAGCTAAACACACATTCAGATCAGCACATAGTAGCTACAATAGGAATTGAGTATGCAGATGCACTTTAGAGGAACAAAAATGAGAAACTAAACACCTTTTAGCTATGAAGCCTCCTATAATGGAGTAGAGGAGCACTGAGCTCTCTAATACTATTTTCTTGAACCCAAATCAACTCAAATCAACAACCAAATCATCAACATCAACCAATTCTGATCAAATAACCCAATCTGCTTCAAACTGCTTCAGAAGACTAGAATGAACTGAATTGATGCTAAACTTGAACTGAAAGCTTCCAAAGTAACCAAACAACCTCTATTGATCAGTTGCGATCAACATAATCTATGTATAACAGCAACAATATGAGATACAGTAGAAAATGAAAGAGATTTGAAGGAAATTTGAAGTGGAATTTTTATTAATGAAGTGAAACGGTTACAAAGTTGTTATAACTACTTTAACTAACTCTCAAGTGTGTGTCAAACACTTGAGAGAAGCTAAGAACTGACTAGCTAACTGAATATGAAAGCTAATTTTCTAAGTGTCTGTGAATTCACACCTAGCCTACATACATCAAATGAGCTAATGACTGGGTATTTATAGAGAAAAAGGAGAGTTAGTTGGGGTAGATGACGTTTTTCATCCAATCAGAGATTGCTAGGTGTCTTCATACTCTCAATTGAAATCTGGCGTTCTTGATCCAAATTGGGCTTTTATTATTGATTGAGATTGAGTCTAATCAAATGATTGGGTTGGGTTCGTCTCGCCTCAATGATCATTTTCCATGTTTACAACTCTTTCTGAAATGGCCTCTATCTCAATATACGATCTGGGGAAGAAAGAGCCACGTGGCATCATATTATTAGTCCTCAGCCTTTCATGCGGATCATTATCCAAAAGTGGATAATTTGATTATTGGTTGGCGTTTTGTTATTGGTTGGCGTTTTGTTATTGGTTGATATTTGCTGAGTGGGTTTGACTGTAGCAGATTTGGTAATAAATGAAAGGTTGCGTTAGTGGCCCAACTGGCAGTTGGGGTGGTGATCCGAGTGCCTCCTTTCATGGCCTCCCATTGGTGGAAATGTAATCACATGGATTAATACTAATCTTAGTGTAAACTTGTCACTTTTCAGCCCCTATACTTTGGCAGATTCTTCATTTGAGCTCTAGTCTTCATTTCTTTGGCAAAATTAGTCCTTTGACCTTCATTCTTAATCATTTGAGTCCTTTGACTTGGTTGACTTGAGAGTTGACCAGGTTTGACTTTGATCTTGACTTTATCAAAATTGCACTTTAGTCCCTCAACTTTTGAATGTTGTCAAGATAGGTCCTTTATCTTCTCATGGCTTGTCATTTAGCATCATTCTCTTGTCTTTTCATCATAAATGAGCTTGATTTCACTTGTTTGCTTCAAATTTGTTCCTTGTTACCTAATCAAGCATAAACACAAAACATACCACATAATACTGCTTTATGGCATAAAAGTTAGGTATTTGCTATGTGTTTTAGGGTAATTTGTTGACTTATTGATATGAGATTTTGCTCATATCAAATCCCCTACACTTGATCATTTCCATGACCTCATGCAATGCCATATTTTAAAGCAGAAATTTACATTTTTCTTATAATTAATCCACCTTGGCCAATATGAAATGCTTTTACACTACTCTACACTATATGATGCCTGATTTTGATTTTATACAATGCAATGCAAAGGAAATCAATTCTATTTATATATTTTTGATTTTCTTGAAATGGTTTTGATGGAAATAACTCATAAAGAAATCAATGACTTAGATTAGGGCTTTTGGTACCATGAACACTTATCACCCTCAAATTTCACTTTCCCATACCAAAGCTTAAAAATGGGATCATTGCATTCACAAGTAAAAAGTGCATCAACTTATTCATGACAATTAAATGTGGAACCGGTTATTATTTGAGCAAATTGCTTGAGAGAAAATTTGTCATTATTTAAAGCGTGAAATATAAGAAATGTAAAATCTCAAAATAAGAAAGCACGGTTTTGATCCTAAGCAGTCCTCTCATCCATTACTTGAAAAACCGCTCACAATTAATATATGTCTGACTCAAGAATAATAAGTCATTCGTCTTATGTGTAAGATCCTTATGTCATGCATTAATAAGTAGCTACACACTCGCTAAGGAAAGAAAAACAAAACTCACGCAATAATTTATATCCGCCGCCTTTTTGGGACTTTGGATCTTCAATCCCGCAACCCGTCAAGGTAATATTGGATTGGAGAAACTATCAAATCCCCGCAACCCTTGTGAGAGTAATATTGTAATTCAATAGTCACTATAATTAACACTTCACTGCCCCTCTTGGGAGTCTTGTCTAAATATATATATATATATATATATATATATATATATATATATATATATATATATATATATATATATATATATATATATATATATATATATATATATATATATATAAATATATATATATATATATATATATATATATATATATATATATATATATATATATATATATATATATATATATATATATATATATATATATATATATATATATATATATATATATTAGCCACTCATTTTTTTCAAGCCGCTCTTATGTTTTTTTATTCCTCACAAAGAAAATTGAAAAGAATAAAAGGAAAAAACACCCGCTAAGTATTAAGCATGACATAAGTCTAGTACACATAAAACGTTCTAACTTAGAATCTTAAGATGTACTTATACCAACCATGAATGATTAGTAAAAAATGCATAAGAGACTACAAACCGATTAAAACCGTTCTTGATTATTTATTAACATATATACATGCGTAGAAAATAAAGGCAAAGAAAGAGAAGGGTTTAGCCACAAGTAATTGTCATGAAGTTTATCTAGCCCTTTTATACTTGCTTCAACTCTATCATTTCCCATTCTCCACAAATTTAAAGTCTCAAATAATGAGAGTGGTGGATGCTTAGCCTGATAGACCAATGAAGGACTACATGGTTAAGGATACTAGCTAGAGAATGCTTAGATAATCAAACTCGGGTTGAGTCAAAGTATCCATGGCGGGCCTAATATGTCAAAGAGATCTAAATTTGTTAAACCATATTCTTTATTATATATTTCTGTTCCTTTTTCAAATTTTCATAAAGAACAAAAGAAGAAATATATACAATGCAAATGTGTTATGCAAATGAAAAATGATTTATGCAAAAATTATGAATGCATATTTTTGGTGGCCAAAGTAGATAAAAAATTTGAAAAATGTT
Organism: Glebionis coronaria; assembly: GCA_025667525.1. Lineage (NCBI taxonomy): Eukaryota > Viridiplantae > Streptophyta > Magnoliopsida > Asterales > Asteraceae > Glebionis > Glebionis coronaria. Next base: position 182,376,352 of record CM046874.1, read on the forward strand.
TGAAAAATTAATTTCCAAGTTATCATGAAGGTAAATGACAAAGTCTAGGTAAGGTCACTTCGATAGAAGACCCCCCTACACTTAAGCTAAACATTGTCCTCAATGTTTAAGAGCATGGGAGTAAAAACTCCCATACACTTATGACAATGAATAGACTTTGTTTAACCCAAATTAAGGAAAGATCAACAATAGTAAATCCATTTTTAAGAATAATGTGTCTATGAAAAATCACAATAGTAACGAAGTGAACCGGATACAAGGGCCTCCTCCATAAGCTCCATTGCACGTGATGAGAGAGCAACCCTACAAACAACATGAAGACAAAAGGAAGGTATCCCCCTACACTTCTCCTCAACTCTATATCCTTATTTCTATCCTACCACACTCTAAGTCTAAAAACTCTAAACCTAGTTATTCAAGCTTGATTTATGGAGTCTCTAGCTCGACTCTTCCCTCAATGAATTAATTCATGGGGAAAATGGGAATCTCTTGTACCATTTACACGGAAATGTCCTCTCCAAAATAGTGCTTAACACGGTGACCATTCACTTTGAATTTTGGACCATTAGATTGTGACAACTCAATAGTTCCATAAGGGAATACTTGAGCAATAGTGAATGGACCGGACCATCTTGACTTAAGCTTGCCCGCAAAGAGTTTCAACCTTGAGTTAATGAGGAGAACCCGCTCTCCAACTTTGAACTCACGGTTCTTGATCTTAGCATCATGCAATTGCTTAGTCTTTTCCTTGTAAGCAATGAGTTCTCATAAGCATTGGCTCTCAATTCATCTATTTCATTGAGTTGGTCCTTTCTATGTGAACCGACTTGGTTTAAATCAAAGTTTGCTCACTTGAGAGCCCATGAAGCTTTATGCTCTAACTCGAATGGGAGGTGGCATGCTTTTCCATAGACAAGCCTATATGGAGTACAACCAATTGGTGTCTTAAAAGTTGTCCTAAAAGCCCACAAAGCATCATCAAGCTTATCCGACCAAGAAGCTCGATGCTCTCTCACCGTTCTCTCTAAAATTATCTTTAAACCACGATTTGTGACCTCTGTTTGACCATTGGTTTGAGGGTGATACGCGGTTGAAAGTCTATGGTTAACACCATACTTCTTTATAACTCTTGTAAATTGATCATTACAAAAGTGAGTACCATGATCACTTATGATGGCCCGAGGTACACCAAATCTAGCAAATAATTGCTTCAAAAATTTCACTAAAACTCGAGCATCATTAGTAGGCAAGGCTTTGGCCTCAACCCATTTTGACACATAGTACACGGCTACGAGTATGTTTTTATTTCCCTTAGATGATGGAAAATGTTCCATGAAATATATTCCCCACACATCAAAAATCTCACATTCTTGTATGAAGTTCTGTGGCATCTCATCTCGTTGAGTAATTTTTCCTTGTCTTTGACATACATCACAAAATTTCACCATCTCTTGAGCATCTTTGTATATTGAAGGCCAATAGTAACCCGAATCAAAGACTTTCTTGGCGGTGTAGTTGGGCCCAAAATGTCCACCCGCAGGTCCCTTATGACAAGCTTCTAAAATCTTAAATGCCTCGGGCCCATCTACACACCGTCTAATGATCTGGTCTGCACATTGCCTAAAGAGGTAAGGTTCATCCCAAAAGTAGTATTTCACTTCCTTAAGAAACTTCTTTTTTTGTTGCGAAGTGAGACCCTCTATGAGCACATCCCCCACAAGATAGTTTGCAATATCCACAAACCAAGGGGTGAAATCCTCTTGAGAAGAGATAGGCATGAGCTCCTCTAATGGAAATGATTCATTAATTTCCTTATGAGGCAATTCACCTTGAAAAGGATGCTCAAGTCTACTCAAGTGATCCGCCGCTAAATTCTCGGCTCCTTTCTTATCACGAATCTCAATGGGAAACTCTTGTAGCATTAAAACCCATCTCAAAAGTCTAGGCTTAGCATCTTGCTTTGTCATGAGCTACTTGAGAGCGGAATGATTCGTATACACTATGGTTTTAGAGAGCACAAGATAGGGTCTAAATTTCTCAAAGGCATAGACTATTGCAAGCAACTCTTTTTCCGTTGTGGTATAGTGAAGTTGAGCACCCGTCATGGTTTTACTAGCATAGTGTATAGGTTGAAAATGCTTATTCACTCTTTGTCCTAACAGGCCCCCACGGCATAATCACTAGCGTCACACATGAGCTTAAAAGGCAAATCCCAATTTGGAGAAACCAAAACGGGAGCCTTAGTCAGTTTTTCCTTAAGTATCTCAAAAGAGTCTAAACACTCTTGGGTGAAAATGAAAGGAGCCTCTTTTTCCAAGAGGTGGGTCATCGGTCTTGCAATCTTAGAGAAATCTTGTATGAAACGTCTATAGAATCCCGCATGACCCAAAAAACTTCTAACTCCTTTCACCGTGGTAGGTGGGCGAAGCTTAGCAATAACATCAATTTTAGCACGATCCACTTCTAAACCCTTGTTGGATATCTTATGTCCCAAGACTATCCCCTCTTTGACCATGAAATGGCACTTCTCCCAATTAAGAACAAGACGTGTTTCTTCACACCTCTTAAGCATACGTTCTAAATGGGAGAGACAAGAAGTGAATGAATCTCCAAAGACCGAGGAATCATCCATGAAAACTTCCATAGTGTGCTCAATCATGTCATGAAAGGTTGCCATCATACACCTTTGAAATGTTCCCGGTGCATTGCACAAGCCAAAAGGCATTGTCTTGTAAGCAAATGTACCATAGGGACAAGTGAATGTGGTCTTTTCTTGATCCTTAGGGTCAATGGGTATTTGAAAATAACCCGAGAATCCATCTAGAAAGCAATAGTACTCATTTCTCGCTAAGCGTCCAAGCATTTGGTCCATAAAGGCAATGGAAATGATCTTTCCTAGTAGCATCATTGAGCTTCCTATAATCAATACAAACTCTCCAACCCGTGACAAGTCTAGTAGGAATAAGCTCATTGTTCTCATTAGGCATTACGGTGATTCCACCCTTCTTAGGAACACAATGTACCGGGCTAACCCATGGAGAGTCGGAAATGGGGTAAATCATGCCCGCATCAAGGAATTTGATAACTTCCTTCTTAATGACCTCATGGATTTTAGGGTTAACCCTTCTTTGGCTTTGAATGGCGGGTTTGTAATCATCCTCCATAAGGATTTTGTGTGTACAAAAATTTGGATCAATTCCCTTTATGTCGGATATTTTCCATGCAATGGCTTGCTTATGTTTCTTAAGCACCTCCATGAGTTATTCCTTCTCATCATCTTTCAAGTCTTTTGCTAGGATCACGAGTAATTGGTCTTTCCCCTCTAAGAAAGCATATTCAATGTGGGATGGAAGATCCTTAAGTTCAAGGATAGGTGGACTTTCTATGGAAGGTTTCACTATGGATGGATCATCTATGGCAACTTCTTGCGGGATAGGGGAATGAATGGGATCCTCATTGAGCAACTTTTGAATAGTGAGAATGTCTTCTTCCCAATTTATGGGAGAATCATCATTACCAAGGAAGTTGGACTCAAATTCTTCCAAGAGGAAATCACTCTCTCCAAATGGTGTTAAGGAAGGAGCAATTGAGGCAACGGTCTCTACATGAGGCATGTCTTCACTATCATTCTTACAAGCTTCATGAAAATGCTCATCACACACCTCATCAAGAACATCCACTATGTTAATTGTTTCACAACCTTGAGATTTCTTAGTCACTTTTCCTAACTTAAATACCACTTTCTCATCCTCAACTCTCATAATTAGTTCTCCCGCCACCACGTCTATAAGAGTACGACCCGTCCTCAAAAATGGTCTACCAACTATAAAAGGAACTCTCGGGTCCATATCATAATTAACCACTACAAAGTCCGCCGAAAAGGTAAACTTATCCACACCTACAAACACATCCTCCGCAATACCTATCGGATAAGCTATGGTACGATTGGCTAACTCAAGGGTCATCCTAGTAGGAGTAAGCTCGGGAAGAGAGAGTTTTTGCCAAACCGATAAAGGCATGAGATTAATGCTTGCCCCTAAATCCGCTAGTGCCATGCAATTTTCCACCCGAGAAAATTACAAGGGATCATAAATAGCCCCGCATCTCTAAGTTTTGTAGGTAAGGTTTTGAGCAACACGGCCGAGCAATTCTCATTAAGTGATGTGTTAGGAAAATCCACCAATTTTTCCTTGTTGGAGAGGAGATCTTTGAACATTTTAGCAAACTTTGGCATATATGCAAGAGCTTCCGCAAAGGAAATGTTTATGTTAAGTTGCTTAAACATCCTCAAAATATTAGAGACTTGAATATCATCCTTGTTTTTCAATTTCTCCTTTCTCAATCTTGATGGGTAAGGAAGGCTTGGTTTTGGTGTAGGTTGAGTAGTTGTTGTAGTGGAAGGTTTCTTTTTGTTGGTTTCTTCATTAGTAGGTGTGGAAGGTAAAGGAGAAGTGGGTGTAGGATGAGAAGGTATAGGTGTTGAAGTGGTAGAGCTTGAAGGTGGTGAATTAGATGTTGAAGGCCTATCACAAGGTGGAACCATAGTAGGCTTAACCATAGAAGGTGTAGGAGGTGAAGGATCATTAGTTGTCTTTCCACTTCTTGTTGTGATAGCATTGACATTATCCCTTAGGTTTGTTTATGTGTTTGAAGGTAGAGCCCCTTGTGACCTTTGATTAATCATCATCAAAATCCTGTTAGTAGACTCCTCATTCATAACTCTCATTTGCTCATGTAGTCTCTTTTCACTTTCACAAATTATTCTTTCAAAAAGCTCAAAAGTATCATTTTGCCCATATCCTTGATTTTGACCTTGATTTTAAAAAGGTGGAGGTGTTTGGTTAAATCCTTGATTTGGTGTATGAAAGTTATTTCCTTGATTGTGAAAGTTGTTGGGTGCTTTATAGTTGTTCCCTTGGTAGTTTGTCCTAGGTCCTTTATTTCTTTGTAACAATTGAGGAGGATTGGGTTGATTTTGGGTGGGTGGATGGGGTGGAAAGCCGGGTGGAGCAAGGTAGTTATTTGACTTGTAAGAGAGATTGTTTTGATTGATGTTAGGTTTGAAGTGCTCTCTATGTTCTTCTTGATAAGCATAACATTCACCTTGGTAATTTTGAACCTTATCACATTGTTGGTAAGAATGAGGACCTCCACAAGTCTCACATGAAATAGCAATAACATTCACATCATTGGTGGAATTTTTGTTCAAAGTGATTTCACAAAATTTGAAGAGTGTGTCAGTCATAGTATCAAGCTTTTGAGAGATAACCTTATCTAATTGTGGAGTAACACTCTCTTGCACCACATGGACTCTCTCATCAAATTGTGTGTTAGTTTTTACCATGTATTTAGTCTCAATAATGTCCCATGCCTCTTGAATGGATTTAGAAAGAATATTCCCACCCGCGGAGGAGTTGAGGGAATCTTGATGATGTGGTATTAATCCATTGTAGAAAGTATTGATTTGGTGAACTTCATTGAATCCATGATTGGGGCATTTTCTTAGTAACTCCTTGAACTCTTACCAAGCATCACTAAAGGTTTGGCTAGGTTTTTTTTGAAATCCAATAATTAGGTTTCTCAAATCCGTGGTCTTAGATGGGGGAAGAACTTGTTCAAAAACTTCTTAGTAAGGTCATCCCAAGTGGTAATGCTCTTAGGTGGTTGTGTATCTAGCCAGTACTTGGCATTGCCCTCTAAGGAGAACTGGATCAAAATCAACTTAACGGCATCATGGGGAACTTCATTGTATTTAATGGTATTGCAAAGAGATAGAAACTTCTTGATATGATCGTGTGGATTATCACTAGGTCTCCCCAAAAATGGTGTGTTTGAAACCAAGCTAATCATAGATGTATTAAGCTCAAAGGTGTTTGCGGGTATCTCGGGTATAACAATAGCATCGGCATATCCTTGCACATTGGATTGAAGGTGATCCATCAAAGGTCGATTGTCAACAGCGGCCATGGCTTCTTGTGTGTTGTCCAAAGCACGATTCTCGGGATCGGCTTGATTGACGGTGTTGTTTTTACTCTTTCTCTTTTTCTTCCTTTTCAGAGGAAGGGGTTGTACACCAAATGGTATTTGTGCACGCCCGCGGGTGAGCATGTAACTCAAATCAAGGAGTGAGAGAGAAGCTCTCGTTCGACTTTGGAAAAGAAGGGATTATCCTTTCCGAGGTTCAATAAGTAATATCCACAAGAAAGTATAGTCTATGTAAGTAATACTTGGGTGCAAGACCCCCAATCAAGCTTTCCTTCTTAGAATACGCACTAGTGAACGGGGGGTTAGGTGGCGCGAAGCACTTAAGTACCTATTAACCCTTAGACGGCATTTTATAGCACGTCGCCTTTCTATTCACTTTGTAGTTTGTATTCTTCGAATTCTTGCCTATTGGAAGTATTTATCTATTCTTGCTTTAATTAAATTTGATCGATACACGTGTCAAGGACCGAAACGCTCCCGAACACGTTGTATTGCAAAAACAATACTTTTGGAAGTATGTGTATTGAGTGTTCGTATCTACGTATATGTATCTACATATAATAATATATCAAAAATATGTTTGTATTTATTGGGTTTTTTTAAGAAAAATACTATATGTACGTAAAAACGATGAAAACCGATATAATATATATTTTTGGGTGTAATCTTTTAGGGAAAAGATTACTTTTTGAATTTTTTATTTTTTTTGGTTCAATTCTTTAGGAAAAGAACTGATTTTGTTATTTTTTTAAGTTTTTATATTTTTATATTTTTGATTTTTTATGTTTTTGATTTATGATACGTAAAAATAACGTCCACTCGGGGAACGCATCCCAAAATCCAATCGAAACCGTCAATCAATAGTCTCTCGTAATGTCATGAACCGGCAGCAGAGCCATTTGAAATTGAGTATTTGTAAGTTCGTTTATTCTCGATTCTTGACAAATTGAAAGGCCTAAAAATATCGAGCTTTAATTTGTTCTTGGTTGTTAAGGGTATTTGGATTTCTATGTCTAATTTAATCAACACGTAAAAAGATGAAAATATTAAGGCTACGTACCCGTAAAAAAAAGTGCAAGTACCAATTACTATTCACAAAGTATAACAATCTAATGCATAAAAAGAAAATTGCTTGAAATGTAAACTAAATGAAAGTATAAGGACTGAAATGTAAAATTCAAAAACTAAAAGGACCAAATATGTAAAATGTAACAAACTTGCTAACAAACTTAACAAAATCCAAAACTTACTAACTGAAATTGTAACTACTAGAAATCCAGGGACTAGTTTATGTAAAACCTAATAACAATGAATTTTAATACTGATTACAAAGACTAGCAAATTCCAAGGACCTTAATGCAATTAAAATGAATCTTTTAAGGAAAACGGGCTAGGTGACTTCAATAAGCTGGATAGAGCTTATTAGTCAACCAAATTCAAAATGGTTTGTTGCAAACTGCTTAAAAGTGAAAATGAGCTAGGCCAGTAACAGGAAATTGCTTAAAAGCTTGTAAATCTCTAGATAGCTTATCTTAATAAGCCAAGAATAAGCCCAAATGAAATCCAGACTTCCACAATCCAATTTTATTGCACAAACTGATTAATCAACTGTCAAAAAGCTCGGAATGTCTTTTTGTTTGGAAAATGATTAACTGAATAAGCCAGAATCTTGAATAAGCCAAAATTGGCTTATTTGACCAAAAATATAAAAAGTTGAAAAACTCAGAATCCACTCAAAACATGATGGCAAATTGATTTGTGAAAGAAAATTAGGAAATTTATGAAGTAGATTTTGAGATATAGCAAAACAGTTTGGACCTTGTTACAAAAACTGAATATTGCTCAAGTGCTTATCAGAAAGCTGATTTCTCACTCAAAATGTTAAACTGTATTGTTTCCTTATGAACACTAAAACTTAAGATTTTAAGATACAATTGTGAAAAGATTTTAGCTAAACTTATATAGTAATGAAGAAGTGACAAGGAATCAAAATGAGCTAGGTTAACTGATGAACTATGAAATTTACTTGACCCAAACTTTTTCACTACTAATTGCCTTTTTGACTTTTCTTTTGACTTCAAAACTGAACCAAAATGTTTACACTAGATTACCTGGTGTAAATGAACACTTAACAAAGAATTTTACAAACTTGAATCACCAAAAATTACCTAAACCAAACACTGCTTTAAAATATGTTGATGAACTTTTTCAAAGAGTTTTTAAGCACAAATGATTTACTGGTTTAACCACCTATCAAGACTTAACAAAGTGATGAATTGAAAATGTTTTGAGCCCAGAACAAGCTTAGTAACAAGATGAATAACAAAATGAGTCTAATGAGTATAAACTGATGAAAATCCAAATGAAATCAAGTAAACTATATGACAGACTGCAAATGTAACACCACCAAATTCGTACAACTCAATACAGCGGAAGACTCGTTGGTGTTACGGGATAGCACATTACTCACATCATAGACAACGCATAAAAATCGCGTCGTTTAATAATAAATCATTTCCATTCATAAATATCAAAGTTACATCGGTCCCAAGTCATATTATTTCATACAAAGTTTTACAAGTATTTGAATGGAAAAATATTGTTTAAGTGCGGGCCATGAATTCTTGTCGTCTTCCCGAGAATTACCTTCAAGTACCTGAGATAAAACATGTTAAAAGAAAAGGTCAGTGATAACGCCGAGTGAATTCATAGAGTTTTATAAACCATCAATATAACATCGGTATAAAATTATTACCGAAAATCATTTTTATACAAATCTTTGTAATAGGCCATAAAATAGCCAAAATCATTTTATACAAATCTTTATCGAAAATCATAATATAGGCATTTGCCTTAAAAAAATCATTATACGAGCCAATGTCGTTAAAAACACCATACAATACGTTTTGCAACGTTGTATAGATCAAATAAAAACCATTATATGAATATGGTTATGAAAACCAAAACACGAACATAATATCAATAGTATGACCCAGTATTGCTAGTCAGGCAATACATCGTAATTCGGAGCGTCTAGTAGTATTTCGTTAGTTTTTGGATTATTATAAGCCGCATGACATTGTTACCTTACTAAACCAACAACGGGTAGCTAGCCCGATACCAATTTTGCCCATCTAAAGTAGCGTGTCGTCACAAAGGTCACGCTATGGAAATCTTCTCATACATAAATTCGCTTACCAATCAATGTGGCACGACGGGGATCAACCGTCAAGGCGCGAACTGGGGTGATCGTCCCCAAATAGTACTATTAAATGCATAAGCGTCTACCAACTCCCGGTAGTTCACAATTCATGCTAATGGGACTTTTAGTGACATAACCTAACTTTAATAATCCATTTTATTTCAACTATCGGGTCTTTTAATCATTTATCGGGTCATACAATCGGGTCATTCAATCATTCGGGTCCAAAATCAATAAACAAACAATCGGGACAAATGGTGTCCTATTTTATAAAAACTAACATGTTATCTCCCTCGCGGGTTTATAAAACATTTATAAAAACATTTAAAAGAGTGCGAGGCTATGAACTCACGTTGATGTGGGAAAGCGGGTTATCGGCAACTCGGACGTACGGTACGTGCTTCAATCACGGAAACCTATATAAATAATAATCGGTCTTAGACGTTTGTCCAATGACTTTATAAAAATAATAAGTATGTATACATATGATGATTATATATATATGATGATCAAGTGGGTTTACATATCCTCATTTACTCATTTTTGTGTTATGTGTCGATAACTTTTATACTAGTTTTCTCGTTTTACCTATTTACGTGTTTTAGGTCCAATAAGCCTATTATAAGTTCTTAACTTATTTTAATCCATTTTGTACTTATATTATCAGTACATACACTTTCAAGTTGGGCCCAAATGGGTTAAGCCCAATAATTTCTTTTTTACAAGTTTATATCTTATTTAGTCCAATTATTAGTCCAAGTATTAGTCCAATATGTTTACTTAGCTCGTTAATGTCCGTATGCCCTAAAGTTCGGGTTTTATCGGTTTTTACTTGTTATACATGTCTATATATCAGTATATAAGTTTTATAAAGTTTTCATTAGACGGGTCCAACCATCTAAGTTTTATTTAACAAAAACGTTAATTTTACGGCGATAGCCGAAAAAAGTCGTAAAAATCAAGTTTATAGTTTTATAACTTATAAAACTTAACAAGTTACCATTTTTATAAAATGTCCACTTATTTAACCTTTTACATACTTATATAAATAAAATCCATAAGTTAGTGGGTTTTTATTTTACATTTTATACTATTAAATTTTGAGTGCTTATATAATAGTAATATACTTTAATTTCCAAAAATCTGATTTTTATCTTTACTTTCACCAAAACTGCCATATCTTGAGTTCTATATGGAGATAGAAGCTCAAAGTTTTATCACATAAACTACATGATATGTGCTACATTTAACTCTTCTATATCTACTGTTGAATCATCTTCTAAATATTTTCTAAAAATCGTCCAAAACAGTAACCTCAGATTTATACCCTAAACTTGTTTTGATCATATCTCACTCATTATTTTGATTCCATTGCATGGCCAACTCTCACATGTGTACAAGACCCATAGCTTACTGTAAATCCATTCTACTTCATCATTTTATCAGTTTACCATATGGTTATTTACTGTTTTATACAGCCATCAAATTTAACCAAGATTTTAACCTTGTTTCATATGGTTTTTCACCTTTTTAATCATGTTTATCAACAACAAATCCCCACATAACATTTTTATCATCATATAATCATCATATACATATACAATAGGAAATAAAATACATGTTTACATAATCAAAATAACAAGAAGATGAGGAGGACAATCTTTATACCACCATGATGATGTAGGTTGTGATAAAAACATGGATTTTGATGGAGAAACCTGTGATGCACCAAGACCATCTTCATGATCATCAATCTTCATGAATGCCTTGTTGAAAATCAGCCCTACTACTCCATGAAAACTCCTCCTTGGATGTTATAACTTTCACCAATCTTCATCTATTTGAATGGAGATTAACATATGTTGATTATAACATATGTTTATGGTTAAAATTTGTATGAAAGGGGTGTTTTGGTGGAGATGAGGGACGGCATAGATGAGTGAGAGAGAGAGAGTTGTGAGTTTTTGGTGGTTTGCATGTTGTGAAATGATCAAATGGTATTGTGTTTGTTGTTTTTGTGGTTTGGTTAGCTTACCATGTAAGCTTACTTACATGTGTAAGTTTTAGCTACATGGTTGCCACATCTTGTGATGTGGTGGCTTGTTAGTGCCGTCCCATTAAGCTAGTGGGGTGGGACAATGTATTTTGTCCCATCTCACTAGTTTACGGGTATTTCTCGATTCTAATTTTCTCGATTTGCGTGCCCTCGGGTCGTTTTACGAAAAACGTTTTTATAAATTATGAATCAACATCACAAAACGAATCCAATAAAAATTGTCTCATCAAAAACATAGTTCGAAAACGTAAATACGTAATCCTAGGGTTTCCGGTTTAGTCGTAAAGGACGTTAAAATAAAATCGTAAGTCCTAATCTCTTCTCGTAAATTTGTGAGTTTATGAACCAACACAAATTTAAAACTCCCAAAATAATATTCACGAATAAATTTATTTTCTGAAATGTCAGATTGTCACCAAAGACGGTGTATGTAAACGTAAGCACGTAACGTAGAATCCTCCGGTTTAAACGTAGTCGATGCTACTTCAAGACGTAAATCCAAATTTCTTCCCAAAAATAAGTGAGTTCATATTGTAACATTAAAATAATATTTTCAAATAATATTTGAGAATAAAATATCAATCGTAAATTGACGGATTGTCACAGCATTTACCCCTAAACAGGATCTTTGTCCTCAAAGATCATCTTACCTTACTACTCGCTTCTTATAGAGTTAAAGCCATGTGGGTATTTCCTCCACATTCGGTCTTTTCTCACAAGAGTAATTACAATACGCGAGTTTCATCAAACATAACTACGGGAATAAGATCAGGCTTAATGTTGACTTACTTTCTCTATCCATGATGTTCACGGGTTTTTGATGAATGCAACTTTTTGCCGATCTAAGCTCTACTAAGAAGAATTCAGATTTTAACTTGATAGATAATCCATCAAGTTCGATATACGAAACATAATTCACTCAGTCTTTGAAGTCCTAGGGTAGATCCAGCTTATATGCCTTTCAAACCAATCTTTTATATCATCTCAATGGTCCCATACATCGGGGACTTATATCCCATGATTTGTCAGATCATGAATTCATTTTTCCAAGGTAAAAAAAATTGTGGCATAACTTCGCTACCCATTTGGTACTTCAAGATCTACATTTCATATTCACATAACCTCTTGCCTACTACCGGCTGTCAATAATCAAATCCTAATTTCAACAATCATTTCAGATTTCGCGGGTCGGGTATTTTGTAAGGATAGGTTCGCCATCATAGGAACCTTAAACCTAAAAGACATGTCCAACTCACAATGGGTGTATGTCGGGTGTCCTTATCTCAACTCCTGCTTACCGATGCTCTAAGATTTAGATCCTAACAAGATTTGATTTCAATCCTAATACGATGATTATCAATGATAATCTCTCCAAAGGAAAACGATTATACGGTCTATTACCAAAGGTCATTCATTCAAACATAAAACAACACTTATATTACTTTGTATCGTTACTTTACCTCGTCCCTTCGATTTGGGGTGGTACATAGTACTCTCATCAAGGTTCGTTCTCAATGATTTTTGAGCAAATCTCTAGAAATTCGATGCGAAGCGAGGATCTTGATATAGATGATCGATACAGGCACGCTATGTTTACATAACTCTTTTGCATTTATCATTAACGAGAATGATATTAGCAGATTTGGTCAGTCTGTCGACGATGACCTAAATCGAATCAAATTCAGATGATGACCTTTGCAATAGCTAGACGTTTACTAATGTATGAGGCGATGTCTGCCTTCATAATTGCCATCAGTACATCTTTTTCAGACAAAGATACTTTTAGTCATAGATGACATAAATAGAATACTTATACTTACAAATTCCAACATAACTATATCTCACAATCCTCCATATTTAGGCAACCATAAGTTGTCTTTAAAATATTTAACGTTATCGGCTTCTCAATTCTAATGGTTCACATTAGTCGTGAAACCTTTTTATCATCTATATTATCCTTCTTACACACATCGTTTATTTTTATATCGTTCGGCAATTTATTTTTGCACCTTCATTATTAAGAAATATATCCTAATTGGTTCTTTATCCGTTTTATATAATATGTCAGTATCTATATTCACTTCTCATGATGATATAATTATCACGTCCACAATTCACTCAGATATTCTTTCTATATTATGCGTCAGTAATCACGTTCACCTTCCTGATGAAATAAATATCACAACCGTATTTATTCAAAAATTATTTCTTCACATCTTCTGAGTTTTAGTTTCTTCTCAACTATCATTTTTATCCGTTTTACTCAATCTGACGTCTAAAGCGTCGATAATTATTACAATTAATTAAATAATAATTATTATAACTAATTAAATATTAAGTATTCAATTTTTATGAAATGTAAACGTAAAGATTTTAAATTTCTTAGTTCGACCAATTATATAAAATGTTCAAAAATAAATTTGAATTTAGTTAACAAGATTTTTGGTTGATTTATCGAAAATAATTAATAAGATCCGAAAATGTTCGAGAAATCTTTGTTTATATTTTGGTCAAAGTTTTCTTAGTTAAAAAGCAAAAATTGTCGTTTCAAATTTCAAGTCATAAATTATATAGTTTCCTCAATTCTTCTTAAGTTGTCTAGAAGTATACACAAACATTTACCCCTAAACAGAAGTTTAGTTAAATGGTTTGTGTATAAGGGAATAATCCCTTAAAATCCTTTGTTAAAACATTTGTCAAAACATATTTCCATTTCGTTTTGGTAAAATCCAAAGTCTTAAAAGGGCTCTTAATTTTTGAAGAGTCAATTTATATCCCATTATCTATTAATCACATGGTTAAATCATGTAAAGGATTTAGTCTTTAATCTCCTGTTAATTATTTAAGGTACAGGTTTTCATTGTTTAGCCAATTCAGGGCAATTTATAACTAATTATTAACTCATTATTATTCTTACATACAAACAATTAGTCCTTAATGATCGCAAGCATGAATTTATCAGATTACAGCCTACACATGTGATTCACCAAATTTATGAATACTACATGTGCATCGGTCAATCCAAACGACATCACGTGAAACTCATAATGTTCATCACAAGTTCTGGATGTAATAATTGGAATAGATAATCTTCTTCGCAGATGCGAAATTGATAATAACCATGCCGTGGATCAAATCTGCTATAACCTTGTAATTGATCGAACAATTCTTCCATTTCGAGTTATGGATATCGTTTTCGATTGTCAATTTACTCAGTCACAGTAATCTATAAATATAAGGAATGATAACACCATAGCTCTTCATGATGACAGGCTTGGTAGAATAAAATCTTTCTCCGACAACTCTCTCAGTTGTACGGTAATTCCTTAAATTCAGATGGTGCTGACGTATAGTGCACAAGCCACAAGTGCAGCACCGGAAATATAATCAATACCAATTTCTACTTGCCTTAATGGCGAAAGTCTAGGTAATACATCAACAAATACTTCCTAAAGTTTCAGATAACCGAAACATCTTTTAATAAATTCATATTAGGTTCTTCTAGATTACAATATCTATGACTAATTCACAACCATTTACGTTATACTTTCAAGTCTAAATACAGGATATGGTCATCCATCAAGAATTATTTAGATCACTTTTGATAATCAACATCTTATCATTTAGGGGAATTCTACTCGAGTTCCCATCAATTAAGACAATGTCGTCCTGTCATAATCAATCGATTCATTCTACTGGCATTACCAACTTTCCAGTTTTATTGCCGTCGATAAGATGTGAATTTCTCAAAAGGCTAATAATAATTCATAATCCTTCACAATTCAGGGATATCAGGAGACATAACTTACCTTAAAAGAGTAAGGTCAACGCATTATCTATGCGATAGAATTTCAAATCAGATTTAGACGAAAACATTTAACGAATATGAATATATCCCATGTTTTCATGATTCGAGTACGCATTCGAAAGCTCCTCGGATCGTTACCCAGGTCATTCAAATGAAATCAAATCATAAGAAATGATAAGAACGTCGATGCATCCAGTCGGGTATCAACACTCAGTAATCAGATACTTTTCCTAAGAATCTTACTACGGGAGAATTGGACAAGAAAGAATTGTCAATTGTCAAATAAGACAATATCCACAGATGATTAAATTCAACTCAGAAGAATAGATAGTACGGGCACATATGTAGGTGTCCCTATCACTATGTCCTTATTTTTCACTTCTTGCAGATCTCATAAATTTTAATCTTTCACAATCTTCAAAGAAAACGTAGTGTTTATTCATTAGTTTTATGGTGACTACTAATCAGTCTTGCATAGTCCATTCCAAATTGTATGTAGGCGCGCAACTATATACAATTTCATGATTAACGATGCAATACTCAGTTCGTCAAAACTTTATCATCATGTTCATAATAAAAACATTTTCATGCTTAATTCTTAAATAAGAATCAAGAATAAATTTACAAAGATTTTCTTTGTTATGAAAACAAATAAGTTTTCCAAAGCGTCTCATAAACAACTTCATTTTGATATCAATCACTTATAAATCTTACTTTGAATAATCCTTATTGTGATGAAAATTCAATTTTCCTCAAATGATACCGTTTTATCTTATAAAAACAATGAGCGATCTGCAGAAGAGTGATGAAAGCTTGTTCAGCAAGAACTTAACTACAATATGATAGGAAATGAGCTTAGCCAAATAATCATGAGGTTCATGATCTCGATGGCACTCAGGAAGAATGATTCACAACGTAACTCAAATCAAGATGAGTACTTGTTCAATGGTTGCATCACTAATGCGAACATTAGGATGAAGCAATAAAGGATAGATAACATCGATACATGTAGAATTTAGCAATCAAAGGTAGTCTTTTTCATTAATCACAAACAAGTCAAAATTGTACCGTAACACATTACGTGTCACTATGTCATACAATTCTCAGAACTCATCCTACCAACTGATATCTCAGTTAAGTTAGGGATTTTTAAAAGATACCACAATGAATACTAATCTACAAGAGTCATTAGGTGTTCCACATGTCCCAGAAGATCCATCGGTCTCAATTTAGAAGAAGATTTCTTCATTTTATTTCTTGGACACTGGGCATCCTCGTTAGTGGACAATGGCCTAGGAACAACCCTTAACACGAATCAATAATCATTTAAAACCTTATAATTCAATCACAAAACTTAACGACTTCCTCTTAACAATTTCATATTTCATATAAGTTAAATTTTATTTTATTCATGTTTTAATCAACTTACGCTCAATGCGATAACCTACCTCATTTTCCAGTACTTTCAACTTTATTTATAAACCTTAAAAGGGCAATAAAAGCTCGATATGATCAACACTTAATTTCAAATCCTATTAGCTCTTACAACAACAATTATCAAATGAGTCACTAGTATGAAATGACTCGATCAGTCAATTAGACTTCTCGGAAAGGTATTAGTGGCATGAGGCTTTTGGGTAATGGTTCCAATAACAGCCTCAAGTGCAACATTCACCCTTTCGATTTCAAGTTTAAGAATTGGGTGACAACGAATCAGATGACATCTTTCTAGGTGGTAACGTTTTGTAAAACTCCACTCTATAAGTAAAGATCGTCATGACATCGATATCAGATTTAATCTCGCCAATTCTTTTTCAATATCACAATCAACTAATATCTACATTTCTACGAATATCAACCATTTGTTGGGATCATAAATATCCACAACTTGGTTTAGATCTAGAATAGCTAGAATTCCTACGAGAATAGCTTCGATTATTTTACTAGGGGATTTAGGGTTACTTGTGACAATCTACGTCGTATAAATACCTCGTATAAAAATCAAAATAATCATCAAACAATCATGTAATAAAATTACATCATATATATATATATATATATATATATATATATATATATATATATATATATATATATATATATATATATATATATATATATATATATATATATATATATATATATATATATATATATATATATATATATATATATATATATATATATATATATATATATATATATATATATATATATAATCCAAGTTATATATATTAAAATAACACTTCTCAGTCTGGTCTTGTCGGTAACTCGGGAATTCTTTGGCACCGTTATAGTCAAAAGATTTTTAGACATTTTTAGAAAAATGTTTTTAGTAAAAAGATTTTGAAATGTTTTATTCAAAACCTTTGGTTTTAAAAATCTTTCGTTCTCTATAACGAGAGCTCTGGTACCAAACTGTAACACCCCCAAATTCGTACAACTCAATACAGCGGAAGACTCGTTGGTGTTACGGGATAGCACATTACTCACATCATAGACAACGCATAAAAATCGCGTCGTTTAATAATAAATCATTTCCATTCATAAATATCAAAGTTACATCGGTCCCAAGTCATATTATTTCATACAAAGTTTTACAAGTATTTGAATGGAAAAATATTGTTTAAGTGCGGGCCATGAATTCTTGTCGTCTTCCCGAGAATTACCTTCAAGTACCTGAGATAAAACATGTTAAAAGAAAAGGTCAGCGATAACGCCGAGTGAATTCATAGAGTTTTATAAACCATCAATATAACATCGGTATAAAATTATTACCGAAAATCATTTTTATACAAATCTTTGTAATAGGCCATAAAATAGCCAAAATCATTTTATACAAATCTTTATCGAAAATCATAATATAGGCATTTGCCTTAAAAAAATCATTATACGAGCCAATGTCGTTAAAAACACCATACAATACGGTTTGCAACGTTGTAT
This sequence comes from Glebionis coronaria, assembly GCA_025667525.1. Lineage (NCBI taxonomy): Eukaryota > Viridiplantae > Streptophyta > Magnoliopsida > Asterales > Asteraceae > Glebionis > Glebionis coronaria. Next base: position 182,394,346 of record CM046874.1, read on the forward strand.
AGATCAAATAAAAACCGTTATATGAATATGGTTATGAAAACCAAAACACGAACATAATATCAATAGTATGACCCAGTATTGCTAGTCAGGCAATACATCGTAATTCGGAGCGTCTAGTAGTATTTCGTTAGTTTTTGGATTATTATAAGCCGCATGACATTGTTAACTTACTAAACCAACAACGGGTAGCTAGCCCGATACCAATTTTGCCCATCTAAAGTAGCGTGTCGTCACAAAGGTCACGCTATGGAAATCTTCTCATACATAAATTCGCTTACCAATCAATGTGGCACGACGGGGATCAACCGTCAAGGCGCGAACTGGAGTGATCGTCCCCAAATAGTACTATTAAATGCATAAGCGTCTACCAACTCCTGGTAGTTCACAATTCATGCTAATGGGACTTTTAGTGACATAACCTAACTTTAATAATCCATATTATTTCAACTATCGGGTCCTTTAATCATTTATCGGGTCATACAATCGGGTCATTCAATCATTCGGGTCCAAAATCAATAAACAAACAATCGGGACAAATGGTGTCCTATTTTATAAAAACTAACATGTTATCTCCCTCGCGGGTTTATAAAACATTTATAAAAACATTTAAAAGAGTGCGAGGCTATGAACTCACGTTGATGTGGGAAAGCGGGTTATCGGCAACTCGGACGTACGGTACGTGCTTCAATCACGGAAACCTATATAAATAATAATCGGTCTTAGACGTTTGTCCAATGACTTTATAAAAATAATAAGTATGTATACATATGATGATTATATATATATGATGATCAAGTGGGTTTACATATCCTCATTTACTCATTTTTGTGTTATCTGTCGATAACTTTTATACTAGTTTTCTCGTTTTACCTATTTACGTGTTTTAGGTCCAATAAGCCTATTATAAGTTCTTAACTTATTTTAATCCATTTTGTACTTATATTATCTGTACATACAATTTCAAGTTGGGCCCAAATGGGTTAAGCCCAATAATTTCTTTTTTACAAGTTTATATCTTATTTAGTCCAATTATTAGTCCAAGTATTAGTCCAATATGTTTACTTAGCTCGTTAATGTCCGTATGCCCTAAAGTTCGGGTTTTATCGGTTTTTACTTGTTATACATGTCTATATATCAGTATATAAGTTCTATAAAGTTTTCATTAGACGGGTCCAACCATCTAAGTTTTATTTAACAAAAACGTTAATTTTACGGCGATAGCCGAAAAAAGTCGTAAAAATCAAGTTTATAGTTTTATAACTTATAAAACTTATCAAGTTACCATTTTTATAAAATGTCCACTTATTTAACCTTTTACATACTTATATAAATAAAATCCATAAGTTAGTGGGTTTTTATTTTACATTTTATACTATTAAATTTTGAGTGCTTATATAATAGTAATATACTTTAATTTCCAAAAATCTGATTTTTATCTTTACTTTCACCAAAACTGCCATATCTTGAGTTCTATATGGAGATAGAAGCTCAAATATTTATCAAATAAACTACATGCTATGTGCTACATTTAACTCTTCTATATCTACTGTTGAATCATCTTCTAAATATTTTCTAAAAATCGTCCAAAACAGTAACCTCATATTTATACCCTAAACTTGTTTTGATCATATCTCACTCATTATTTTGATTCCATTGCATGGCCAACTCTCACATGTGTACAAGACCCATAGATTACTGTAAATCCATTCTACTTCATCATTTTATCAGTTTACCATATGGTTCTTTACTGTTTTATACAGCCATCAAATTTAACCAAGATTTTAACCTTGTTTCATATGGTTTTTCACCTTTTTAATCATGTTTATCAACAACAAATCCCCACATAACATTTTTATCATCATATAATCATCATATACATATACAATAGGAAATAAAATACATGTTTACATAATCAAAATAACAAGAAGATGAGGAGGACAATCTTTATACCACCATGATGATGTAGGTTGTGATCAAAACATGGATTTTGATGGAGAAACATGTGATGCACCAAGACCATCTTCATGATCATCAATCTTCATGAATGCCTTGTTGAAAATCAGCCCTACTAATCCATGAAAACTCCTCCTTGGATGTTATAACTTGCACCAATCTTCATCTATTTGAATGGAGATTAACATATGTTGATTATAACATATGTTTATGGTTAAAATTTGTATGAAAGGGGTGTTTTGGTGGAGATGAGGGACGACATAGATGAGTGAGTGAGAGAGAGAGTTGTGAGTTTTTGGTGGTTTGCATGTTGTGAAATGATCAAATGGTATTGTGTTTGTTGTTTTTGTGGTTTGGTTAGCTTACCATGTAAGCTTACTTACATGTGTAAGTTTTAGCTACATGGTTGCCACATCTTGTGATGTGGTGGCTTGTTAGTGCCGTCCCATTAAGCTAGTGGGGTGGGACAATGTATTTTGTCCCATCTCACTAGTTTACGGGTATTTCTCGATTCTAATTTTCTCGATTTACGTGCCCTCGGGTCGTTTTACGAAAAACGTTTTTATAAATTATGAATCAACATCACAAAACGAATCCAATAAAAATTGTCTCATCAAAAACATAGTTCGAAAACGTAAATACGTAATCCTAGGGTTTCCGGTTTAGTCGTAAAGGACGTTAAAATAAAATCGTAAGTCCTAATCTCTTCTCGTAAATTTGTGAGTTTATGAACCAACACAAATTTAAAACTCCCAAAATAATATTCACGAATAAATTTATTTTCAGAAATGTCGGATTGTCACCAAAGACGGTGTATGTAAACGTAAGCACGTAACGTAGAATCCTCCGGTTTAAACGTAGTCGATGCTACTTCAAGACGTAAATCCAAATTTCTTCCCAAAAATAAGTGAGTTCATATTGTAACATTAAAATAATATTTTCAAATAATATTTGAGAATAAAATATCAATCGTAAATTGACGGATTGTCACAGCAAAACTACAACTAATCTATCAAACTAACTCAATTATACTGCAAATAAGCTAAACACACATTTAGATCAGCACATAGTAGCTAAACTAGGAATTGAGCATGAAGATTCACTTTAGAGGAACAAAAATGAGAAACTAGACACCTTTTAGCTATGAAGCCTCCTCTGATGGAGTAGAGTAGCACTGAGCTCTCTAATACTACTTTCTTCAACCCAAATCAACTTAAATCAACAACAAAATCATCAATATCAACCAATTCTGATCAAATAACCTAATTTGCTTCAAACTGCTTTAGAAGACTGGAATGAACTGAATTGATGCTATACTTGAACTGAAAGCTTCCAAAGTAACCAAACAACCTCTATTGATCACTTGTGATCAACAGAATCCATGTATAACAGCAACAGTATGAGATGCAGTAGAAAATGAAAGAGATTTGAAGGAAATTTAAAGTGGAATTTTTATTAATGAAGTGAAACGGTTACAAAGTTGTTATAACTACTTTAACTAACTCTCAAGTGTGTGTCAAACACTTGAGAGAAGCTAAGAACTGACTAGCTAACTGAATATGAAAGCTAATTTTCTAAGTGTCTTTGATTTCACACCTAGGCTACATACATCAAATGAGCTAATGACTGGGTATTTATAGAGAAAAAAAGGAGAGTTAGTTGGGGTAGATGACGTGTTTCATGTAATCAGAGATTGCCAGGTGTCTTCATACTCTCAATTGAAATATGGTGTTCTTGATCCAAATTGGGCTTTTATTATTGATTGAGATTTAGTCTAGTCAAATGATTGTGTTGGGTTCTTCTCGTCTCAATGATCATTTTCCATGTTTACAACTCTTTCTGAAATGGCCTCTATCTCAATATACGATCTGGGGAAGAAAGAGCCACGTGGTGTCATATTATTAGTCCTTAGCCTTTCACGCGGATCATTATCTAAAAGTGGATAATTTCATTATTGGTTGGCGTTTTGTTATTGGTTAATATTTGCTGAGTGGGTTTGACTGTAGCAGATTTGGTAATAAATGAAAGGCTGCGTTAGTGGCCCAGCTGGTAGCTGAGGTGGTGATCCGAGTGCCTCCTTTCATGGCCTCCCATTGGTGGAAATGTTATCACATGGATTAAGACCAATCTTAGTGTAAACTTGTCACTTTCAGCCCCTATACTTTGGCAGATTATTCATTTGAGCTCTAATCTTCATTTCTTTGGCAAAATCAGTCCTTTGACCTTCATTCTTAATCATTTGAGTCCTTTTACTTGGTTGACTTGAAAGTTGACCAGGTTTAACTTTGATCTTGACTTTATCAAAATTGCACTTTAGTCCCTCAACTTTTGAATGTGGTCAAGATAGGTCCTTTATCTTCTCATGGCTTGTCATTTAGCATCCTTCTCTTATCTTTTCATCATAAATGAGCTTGATTTCACTTGTTTGCTTCAAATTTGTATCCTTGTTACCTAATCAAGCACAAACACAAAACATACCACATAATACTACTTTATGGCATAAAACTTAGGTATTTTCTATGTGTTTTAGGGTGATTTGTTGACTTACTGATATGAGATTTTGCTCATTATCAGTTTATTACAAACAAGGGCGAACATTTGAGCGTAACAAATAAGTAAAATATTTACAAGTCAGTAAAGCGGTTGGAGAGTAAATGGGTCTCGGACGAGGACCTCTTAATTTTTTTTGCATAGGTGGGCAGTAAGCATTGGCGCGGTGATCCATCAATCTCTTCTCCATTTGGTCCAGCATGCGCGAGTCCCTCTCTAGCAGTGGTAATGGCAGCAGCGCGGCTCTCCTGGGCTGCAAGCACCTCGGACAACAGAACTTCCTTCTCAAATCTGAATGGATCAAGTGCGTCCCTGGGATACGCAAATATGGGTATTGTTAGTTGCTCCATGGACGGTTTTAGGTGGAAGTCCGACAATGCTTCTGTGCCCTCTGCCTTGTGACGCGCTAGCGTAAGGCCCTCCATCATGATTTCAAGGGGTACCTCATGGTCCTTATCCTCTAAACCAAAGGATGGTAGTGGGCAAGCTTTCATATCTTTCAAGGCCGTTGTAAGTTTGGAATCGGCCTTCGGATCATAAAAGGACACCTATGCTAATTCTTTGTTCACTAACTTTGCCTTGTGTGCCGTCACCAAACCCCTCGAAGTACCCCCGTTAACCGCGGCTATGACAGACTTGGAGAAAGAAGTTCGCAAGTTGGGGTCTTCTAAAGCACCAATCGCGGTTAAGCGCAAACCATGGCTCACTAGCCACCGCTTCTCGGCTACTTCCTTCATTAGGCGAGGATACAAATCTTCATCCAGCTCTATGCTCAGCCTCTTTAACTGACCGCTGAGATCGCTTACATCCTCTTTCACCTTGGCGCCCAACGCGTCAACATCAGCCACAAACTTATTCTTTCCCTCTTCAAAGGCCCCCATAGCAACCTGGTTGGAGGCCTTTAGCTGGTTGAGTTGGGTGCGCTCTTCATCGAGAGCGGAGGATAGCTTGTTCCTCTCCTATGTTAAGGAATGGAGAAGGGCTGCATCTTTTCTTCCTCTCTCGATCTCTTGGTCGATTTTTTCTTACATATCCCCCAGAGCGAAGGATTTCTCTTCAGTCTCCTGCCTCCGTCTTTCCTCCGTAGTGCGGACTTTGGTAGACAACTTAGGTGTCTCTTCTTAAGATGTGACATCAATGTCACATGCTGCGCTGCTAGATAACTAGTTTCATCGGCCAGGACGGCGTCGCTCATTCCCTCCAGAATTTCCGCTCGGCCAGGGGGCACGATGTTATCCAGAAAACTCGAGCAGTCAAACGCGCTTGTCAGATCAGAAGATGCAAGCAGTTCCCAGTCGGGAGCAAAGACATGGTCTTAGAGAAACGCACTTCCCGTGCTGATGAAGTCTTCTTGTGGGGGGAAGGCGTGGTCTCAGCTTTCGCAGAGGACTTTCTGGGTCGTCATTGATACATAGGAATGGTGGTAAGGTGGACGTAAAAAAACAACAAACATGTGAATAAGAGCCACCATATGTGGGAAAGTAGTTACCTTAGGTTGATGGTCGCTGAAGGAGTGCGTGGGGGTGTCCTCGCAAGGTTCTCCTCAAACTCTTCCTTGGTTGTGCGTACCTCTGTCCAGGAGGGACCGGCCCCAGTGCGCGTAGATTTGCGTAAAGACGATGGGGGGCTCCTTTGTCTTTTCCCCAATGTAGAAGTGTCCTCTTCCTCAAATCCTTCCGCGCCTTTCTCAACGTCCTCGATAAGATTATCTGAAGACAACGAGGAGCTGAGAAAGGGTGGTGGTGGCTGTTGTATTGGTGGTTGCTATTGTGCTGGTGATGGCTGTTGTAGCTGTTGTGCTGGTGGTGGGGTGGTGGCTGGTCCGCTCCTGTGTCGTCATTCTCTTGGGCGGCGGATGGGTCCCCAACTTCCAGGTTCATGGTGTTCTTTTGTGCACGGTGAGGGACTCTTCATTTTCCCTCTCAGGACGAGAGTATACCATCAAATCTTCTGGGAACGCACCACGAACGAGGTCAAGAAGATCCATAACTGCGCAGAAAGCAAACAGACAAAAAGGAAAATAAATTTTAGTTTTTGGCACAAGATGGTACTTACAGAATGCTACGATGAATGCGGGAAGAACCACTAACCCTGGCCACTTCGGGTGCGAAAGACAGGTATCTTGTGCGCGCCACAGATCGCTGCGCGACTTAGGCCAAGGGTGACTAGCACACTCTTCGGATACGGTTTTACGGGGATACGATTGTTGTTTAGGGTCTCCGCGTCCTCAGAGTTATAGGAATTACAGCCAGGTAAGGGGTCCTTCCCCACCATTCCAGGGGTCAAAAAGGGGAAGTGAAGAGGGAAGGTGGCGTCGTCAAGCCAGAAGAATCTATCATTCCAGTCCCTTAGGGAGTCTATTTTTCCGTCGTAACATTGTATCCCGCCCTTTCGCTTAGCGAAGGATACCCAACCATTGGCTAATTGCCGTTGGTAGAAAACGTGGAAAAGGTCTACGATGGGCTCTATGTCTAGGGTGCGGCAGTTTATTTCGAAATTCGAAATTTTAGCCGCCCCTATGCAATGCAATTGGGAGACGTGGGTCTCATAATGCATCAACACACTAAGAAGGAAGTGCGACATGGGTATACGCTGGTTTGTGTAGTCGAAAAACCGGGTGTACACCCCTATCTTTCCCGCTAGGGCCTGGCTTATATTATTTCGAGGGTTAGGAACTTATGGGTGAAGATAATTGGGTATGTAGAAGTCAATGGTTAATTGATCTAGCTCCTCTATGGTCAAGGTTGACGTAATGTCGGATAACTGTTTCACCATGGTGTTATGTATACAATAAGGTGGTCGCGCGGATTACCTTGGCAGAGATTTGGTGATGATGGTGTGTGTTGGAGGCGTTAATGGAGGTTTGAGAGTTTTGTAGTTTGTAAACAGTCAAAAGGAGGCGTCAGGGGGTATATATAGACCTACTGATTTACTGTTCACATTAGATATGTGCCACGTGTTACCCACTTGCTAGATCCGAAGGTAGAAGTTGAAGGGGTAACTATGACATGGCATGCGCTTATCCCGAGTACCGAGGAGGTTAGGTAAAAGGGGGATGAATGTCTTCTTGGCGCGAATGCTTGAAATCTTTGTTCATATCTGGACTATGTGAGTGTTCTGATTGATTTGTAGTCTAGTAGTCGTGGTTGGAACTTGTGACCACTAGACTGGGGGGACATGATGACGTATAGTCCCTAGTCGGACTGGATAGTCAGACTCACGGGTACTACCCACATCCATCAAGAATGGATTGAATTCTTGTGTGATGCGCGCGGGCAGCCTAGGAGGCTCGGTAAGCCGCTGTCACACATACGACTGATTACTTAGCCAGGTCCTTGCCGCAGCGCGACAGGATCAGACAGAATATAATCTATCATATAGATATATTCGCCTAAGGGTAAGAGATATACACTTACCTTGGTTATGCGATAAGGATCAAGCTATTCTGGGTCATTATCTCTTCCTTAGGCCGCAAGAGTAGGAGAGCCCAACCAGGACTCTCTCGGGTACAAAAGGAACCCCCAAGGTTCCACAAAGGTACGATACACACAATACCCTAAACACTATATACTCAAATCGATTACTTACTCTCACGCTGGAGTCTAATCGTGGGTTACAAACCCACGGTAAGCCTAACGGTGTCTGTTTAGTGGGCAAGGTCCTCAAAACAAGTTTCACTGGAGCAAGAGCCCGAGTCCACAAGACCCCGAATTAAGCCTAATTCGGGTCAAGCTCGGTCCATCCAACTTTTGTATCAACAAAATGATGGTGGAGGTTGTGATGAAAAACCGGAATATCCCATATAATCATTACAAGTGGAGTATATTTTGAAAGTTAGGTTGAAAATTGGGGTTCTCGGTTTCATTATAAGCATAACCCTCCCCATAATGGCCATTATTTTGATCACATAAACGAGTATCATGTGGATCACCACAATTCGAACAAGGCGAATAATTAGCGTTGGCGGGTTGTTGTTGCAACATCTCCCACATGGAACGAGTATCCATGTGTAGCAAGGTGACCGAATGTATATACAAGCGAACGACGTTTAACACTTCCTTAAGGGAGGAAGTAATACACCAAATGTGGTATGGTTACACGCGTACGAATACACGTGTAAGTAAACTCGAGGAGTGAGAGAGAAGCTCTCGGTCGACTTTGAGAGAGAAGAGATTATCTCTCTTGAGGTTCGATAATTAATATCCACAAGAAAGTATATAGATATGTAGTACTAATTCGGTGGCACACCACTCACTACTATCACTTTTGAAAGACCCACAAGGAAGCGGAGAAACGAGGCGGTGCGTAGCACTTAAGAGCCCGCTTCTTTAGAATGTGAAATACACTCGCCTTATATTCCCCACACAGTGGCCTCTTTCTCAAGTTCAAGTAGCTTGTAGTATTTAATTATTGTGCCTTAATTATATTTGATCGATACACGTAAGTGGCACCGAAACGCCGCCACAAACGGTGTATTGCAATGCAATACTTATGGAAGTAGGTAGATTGGGTGTTCGTATCTACGTATACTTATTTACATATAATAATATAGAGAAAATATTTTTTGTATTTATTTGATTTTTTAAGTAAATATAATATTTACGTAAAAACGATTGAAAACAATATATACAATATATTTTTGGTGTAATCTTTTAGGAAAAATATTACTTTTGTATTTTTTATTTTTTTGGTTCAATTCTTAGGAAAGAATTGATTTTTGTGATTTTTTTTATAGTTTTATCTTTTTGATTTTTTGATTTTTTATATTTTTGATTAGCAACAAAAAATAACGTTCACAAAGTGAACGGATCCTAAAATCCAATACGTCTCACTAGAAACCGTCAATCTTCACGAAAAGAACCGGCAGCGACGCCATTTAATATTTATCTTTTTGTAGTTCGTTTTTGTCTTGATATCTTTATGAATTGAATGATCGATAATGTCATACACGTGAATTTCGAATCTATTTAAGTTATGTGAAATGCGATAGTTCGGGTTAGACTTGTGTGTCTATTGATGCTCCCGATTGTTTATGCGTATTTTCTGTACGATATGGAACTTTTATGAATAACGCTTCTATAAATTTCTACTTGAGTGACTTATTGTTTTCATTTACGTTACGTACTAGGAATTACCATCTTAGAAATCAACTTTTATTTACGTCAACGTAATTCCGTTTAAAAGTTTGATTACACAAATAAAACATTTCACTTACGACACACTTAGGAACTTACCCATCTACCAAAATTATTTGAAACTACTACTACTACCTAAGTTCCATACTACACATACACATTTAAGTATTTTACTACCTTTACACTAAATTAAATCCCCCAAAACATTTATCACAAAAATTACTCCTACATTGTACCATGAAACTGGCCCCCTTTTATCATGATACAAGCTACGTTTATTTTTCATTTCCACAATTTCAAAATCAAACAAGTTAGTACTTCACCCAACTCTTAAATGTATCGTACTAGTTGGTCCCCTTTTCTTGTTTGAAACCATCGGGCCAACAACATACACCCTTGAATTATAAACTTTTATAAACTTTCAAATGGTAGAATGACAACTATTAAATAGTCAAGCTTGGAAACTCTAAACTTTCTTTCCTTTTTGCTGCCATCATCGAACCCCAACCAGATTTATCCCTTCCCAATATATTGCAAGCATCCATGGTACTTTCCTAGTCAAGTTTTATAGTTACAAGCTAACCAAACCCTAATCAAGTTCTAACTAGAATCACCTTAGCCTTAATATCACTCCCTTGCCTATAAATAACCACCCATTTGCTAGGAAAACCCACACACATTCACTCATAGGCAAAACAAAACACTTCACCCCCTGTGATAACATTTGAGACGCTGCCAAGACAAGAAGAAGGAGTACGAAGTGGGTTTAGTTTAACAAGGATTCGATTAAGGTTTTAGTAAACTCGATTTGAGTACGGGTTAAGAAACACTAGTCCTTGCTCATCTCTCCATCGTCTTAACTAACGATCTCTTGTAAGTCTTAAACCCTCATTTATAATATTGGTTGATATTAAACACTTGCTAAAAAAAATTGGAAACTAAAACTTACAATAACAATAGTCACGGGTTAGGGTTTAGACAGGCGTTTACTTGATGAAGTAAGCCACTTTTGAACTAAATAAGACGTCAAGAGGCCACGGTTAGGATTTATTTGATGACCTAAATGAAACAAACTAAATAATAACCAACCATGTATGTATGCTCGTGTAGCTAGACTAAAAAGAAAGTCGATTATGTAGATGAACATGTATGATTTTATGCAAAGAACAAGCATGGTTTTTGTAGATGAACATGTATGATTTTATGAAAGGAACAAGCATGATCTATGTAGATGAACACGTATGAATTTGTGTGTTGAAAATATGTTTAGCTTGAGTGTTTTCCATAATCTGACCAAAAGTATGATTAATGTGTAATACTTTCACCATGAATGATGTAAAACTCAAGACAAGAAAATGTAGTAAGCTGTGTATACTTCCTGCGTAAATCATAGTGGCCAGAGAGACAAAGAATAAAAATTTCCTTTATGATAGTACGTTCCATATTGTGAAATAACTAGATCTCTTTTGAGTAAGAAAGACTATGTGAGTGAACAAGTATACATGCTTGTGATATCTATGATTTCATGTGAGCAAAACTAGTAATTTGAAACTTTCATCCTATTGTGTAAATGCTACTGGAAATCTGCATGTAAATGTATGACACCTAAGAAAGGACCTAGATAAATCGATATATATATATGTGCTTGTGTGTGTGAAGATAAAACAAGTGCAAAGGGTGAAAACTTTTCCCTTGTTGGGATACCCTGCGTCAACAGTAGCAACAGCAGGACCCTATTCCATCTTTTGACTTATCAAATGTATGTTATGTGTTGAGTATTGCTAGGATGTGTATGCATTTGCATGATAAGCAAATAGCCCCTTTTTCTTTATGTTTAGTCTGTGAACAGTGACACACAAACAAAAAGATCTTTCCAATTTAGCTAGTAAACAAGTATGCATGTCTTAATAACTAAAATTCTAGGCGACAAATAGGAAACCTAAGATTTCCAGTCCACTTTTATGTTTACTACTATGAACTAGAAATGTGTAAATATGGGATGTAAATAGGGAGAAACAAAGAATTAAGTGGACTAATGTTGTATGCTAGTAAGTGTGAATGAAGAAAAGGTATAAGTAGTGACCACTTTGCTATTTTTGGGGGTGCCCTGCCAACGAACAGTAAGCAACCTCCTTTGCCACTTTTGTTTTGCCAGGTTGAAAATTATAATGTATATATGTGTGTTTGTGGCTGTGTGTGTTAAGTGTGTGTGCAGGGCTACTATGAACAAACAACTATAAGAAAAACCAATAATGAACTATATGAGTGTACTAATGAAATGGGTAATGCTTCTTGATTGTGTATTGTGTGTATACATATATGAGCATACTAATGAAAGTAAAAGAAAAATAGGTCCCCTCTTTTCTTCCCTATTTTCGTGTAAGTCTACATATAGGACAGTAATAGTACTAGCTCCACTATGGAATGTATGTATGAATGACCAAGTATGTATGGTGAAAACAAGTACAAAACCATCATTTTCCTTTTGTGTAGCTTGCGTGTATGCAGTGGGCAAAAAGCAAACCAAAACAACCTTTTAATTTATTTCCTAAAATATAGTGTGAACACAAAATGAATGTTTTCATTTAATTTCCATTTGCTAGAAGTGTACATCTACTAATTAAATATCGTCCCACACTCCTTACTTTGTGCCTATTTTTGACCCATCAAACGAGCTTGCCCCGACCTTATAAAAATACTTTATTAAACTTGAAGTGGCCTAGTTTCCAAAACAGTTTTCCGTTTGTCTTAAAATTAAGTAACGAACTCACAATTAAATCCCAAAGTTGCTTGTTTGACACTTAGAAATAATATGGACATTACTTGATTATTTTACTTGTGAGTACGCTACTTTGCATAATTATTTACTAGACTTGAAGACTTTATAAAAATGCGATATTATCAAATATCGAAGAGCTCCCGGTCTAGTTTTTATAATGAGAACCCGTTTATTTTTAGGACTAATATTTAACGAGTTATCGTGACCCAAAGTCGACCCCGTGACTAAAATGGACGAACTCGAAAAATGTATAAAAACATTTTATAAATCGATAGCAAGTATAAATTATCAACCAAGTGCATTGTACATTATTATTTCTTGTATTTAGCCTAAGTACGGATATTTTACTTAGGTTACGAGTATATTGTTTGCGCATCATTTTGCATGCCTTGATTTTCCGTGCTATCTTTACTGATCATATTCACTACTTCATCGAGGCGAGTTTCATAGCCCCACTTTTAATTGTTTTAACTATTATGGGGTGAGAACATTGCTTGTTTTAAACGGATGAACATAAAACTTGATACGTTTGCCTACATGATGTCTAAGTAGCGATAACCCTAGATGCTTTAGCCCACTATCGTGAACCTTTAATTACTTTGTGTAAGCGCGAATGTTAGGGATAGATCTATTGGGATTGACCTCCCTATCTAATGTTGGTTATTAGACCAAATTAGATACACTTACATTTGAGTCGTTACGAATGCTTTGGGACAGGCATTTGCTCGGGCTCTCATTATATCTTGCTGGTTGGGTAACGCTTCGGTGTCATGAGCTTAGACGTAGGTTGTTGAAACGTATAATTTTGATTATAATCTTGTATTTGTTATAAGATTATATGCCGGTTGCCTTGAAAATCTTATGGTTCATCACACTATTTAAACTTAAACCAATGAACTCACCAACCTTTGTGTTGACGTTTTAGCAATGTTTTTCTCATTTATCAAGACGGAGGAGTGACGTGGTTATGCATGGGAGATTTATAATAAAAAATGGTCGTGACTATTGTATGGATATTTGGTTCAATGTTAAAGTCTTTTGAAACAATGTTTTATTATGATCTTGTGTAATTCGCTTCCGAACAAGTTTTATGCTTTTAATTGAATGAAAATGACTTTTAAATAGTCGTTCTTTGTATCTATGTCTTGTGATAGTCATGACCGTCCTTACTCTGATAAATTGGGGGTGTGACATATAAAAATCAAGTCACCTTATTTTTCTTGGTATTAGATTGTAAAAGTTATGGTATTCTATGTCTAATATCCACAAAACCGTCTAAAGTGTAAAATATTATCGTCTACGTAACCGTGCAAGTCTAAAAACAAATTGCACATACCAATTATGAAACACAAAGTACAATCAAGTAATGCACAAAAAGTAATAATGTCAAAAATGTAAAGTATATGAAAGTATAAGGACTGAAAATCTAAATGTGTAAAGTAGAAGGACTAAAAATGTAAAATATGTAAGCTAGTAACCAAAAGTACCAAACTTAACAAACTATGTAACTAATTCTAACAAAATGCTAACTGAAAGGGCTTAAACTGTTAAAACAGAAAGTTTAACTAATTACTTGCTAATTACCAAACATCCTAAACTCTAGGGGCTTAAAGTGACAAGAAATGTTTGAAACTAAAAACGGGCTACTAACAAAGAATAAGCTCGTTTGAGCTTATTAAGCAACTTTAGAAGCTCTAGTTTTTTCTAAAAGGCTTCTAATGCAAATTTACCTAGCCAGTAAAAAGGATTTCCACTTAAACGGGCTTAAACGATTTCTAGCTTATTGCATTAAGCTACTTATAAGCTTCTGGCTTATCTAATCAGGCACAAGAGCTACTTTTTGTTAAAACATGTAAAACAATCCTAAGAGTGAACGTAATAAAAAGAAATTCTCAAAAGCATAAAGGAAGAAGCCAGAAAATGAAAATAAGCTAAAATTGGCTTATTTTGACCAAGCATTGACTTCCGTTGACCGAAAGTTGACCTTGGTCAAATCTTGTTCAAATCAGTTTTATAACAGAATTGTAAAAGAAAATGAGGAAATTTATGAAGAAAATCGATGGGAAATGGATTTGGTTTTTGGTAGAATAAGCCTTTTGTTACAGAGACTTTTAGGGCTTATTTGCTTAAGCTACAGTGCACTACAACTTATGAACTTTATCAATCCTGAAAACCTGTAATATAAGCTTTCCAAAAAGCTCAAATACACTATCTAACTCAAAGAATTGAAGAAATGGCAGTCAATTAAAACTGGCTAGTTTTAGCTAATGTAATATGACCCAAAGCATTACAGGACTAGTACCCTCTTTGACTTAGCCTATGACTACCAAACTACAAAACTAAACTTCTATAGTGCTAACAAGAGTGTGTTAACAAGATAAGGCCATAACTAAAACAGATCAACAGATGCTATGCTAATCAAACACTAGTTTAGCTACAATTTCAGAAAGTTAACAAAGCAATAACTAGCTATACTAGCATCATCAAACTACAAACATACTAGGCATATTAGTTAGCTCAAGATTAGCAAGTAGCAAGCAATTACAAGCAACTTTACACTAGTTGTATGAAATTGAGCATGCATCCAACAATTGATAGGAATTCAAAAGAGAAACTTGTACTTTTTAGCTTGAAGCCTCCAGTAGGGAGAAGTGGAGCGTTGAGCTCACTTAACAACACCTCTAAACCACATCAAATCATCTACAAACCCATCCAATCATCATCTACACGAATGTCTGATCTAAGCTGCACTTTTTCTTTTGATATTTTCTGCTACTTCTGAACCAAGAACTGAACTAGATGATCTAATCACTTGAAACTGCTTCCAAAGTACACTAACAAACTCTGTTGTTCAATCTTGAAGAACAGAATCCATGGTATGGAGTAATGAACAGTAATGTAGTAGTAGTTGAGAGAATTGAGAAGTGAATGAGTGAAATTGAGTTTTATTAATGGAAGATATGGTTATAAGTAGTTATAACTGCCTAACTAACTATCGTAGAGTGGTTGTCAATCACTCCAAGAAGTTATACTAATGAAGGAAAAACAGAATGAGAGAATTATCTAAAGTGTGTGTGTTTTCACACTTAAGCTACATGATCAAAATGAAAGCAATACATGGGTATTTATAGACTATCTAGGATATGTACAAGAGGCCTCTAACATGTTGCCACCAATTGCAGACTTCCACGTGTCCCAGTTCTGTTAAGTGCTCATAATCCGTTCTTGATTGAATTGGGGAAAGTTATATAAGTAAATTACAGTCTAATTGGATCATTGGGTTGGGCTCGTCTTGTCCTCTTAATCACTTTCTATGTTGACAACTAATACAAGAGATTTTGTATGTAAAAAAGGTTATCGTCACAGTCTCTTCGAATTGAAAAATGGATTAACTATGCGACTCAGTCGTTCTTTGGTGGAAACAAATAGTTTGTCGTTGTAGTATATTTAAAAGTGCAAAACTTAAGCGTAAATGACGGTTAATTAAAACTAAGACTAATAAAAAGTAAAGGTCGAGAAATTTAAAGCAAGACGAGAATTAAAAGGCACTTAAAAGTAAATAACGCAGACTTAAAACTATCTAAAGGAAAACTTAAAACGCAACTAAAACTTAAACTAAGGAAAGGCTTAAAATAAATCTAAGGCAAGTAAACTTAAAGTGCGACTAAGTAAAAAGGCGGGAAAAGTAAAGCTTAAAAATAAAAAGCTAAAAACAGAAACTTAAAAGAAACTAAAAATGCTCATTCGGAATAATACCCTCATTCAGAATAAATATTCATCCGGAATGTCACCTTCGTTCGGAATGTTCTTCTTTACTTGGAATATTTACCAAAAGCCTTGATTCGGAACATTTGCTTCACTCGGAATAATGGTTCATCCGAAATATGTCACTTATCCGGAATACTCACTATTCCGAATGAACACCCTGGATTCGGAAGAAATTGTTGTTCCGGAATAAATCCTCAAAACCCTTCGTTCGGAATGTTCCGAATGAACACACCTTGATCCGGAAGAAATTTGATTCGGAATATTTCACAACAAATCCTTTATCCGGAATGTTCCGAATGAACAGCTGATCCGGAATAACTTTGCTGATTCGGAACTTCCACTGATTCGGAACTTTCACTGATTCAGAACTTTCACTGATTCGGAACTTCCTGAACAAAACCTTGATTCGGAACAAATAGCTTGATCCGGAATAACAAAAAAACAAACCTTGATTCAGAATAAAGTCTTGATTCGGAATGTACCTGGGAAACAGAATGCAGCGAAGAACAAGGAAGAACAAATATACACGAATCTAGACAAAACTTAATCAAATCAACCAAAAGATTAAATCAAACTAATCAATAAACATCTACTAATCATAAACAAACAATCCAAAACAATCAAACTAACAATACTAATCAAAATAATCAAAACCCACTTTAATCAAATCAATAAAACATCAAAAACATAAACATGAACAATAAAGCATAAAGATTAAAGATCAAATAAGAAAGGTGGATAGGAGATTAACAAGAAAAGTAAAGATTAACAACGATTAAAAGAAACTTACTTGAAATTAAAGGTATTTAAGGTGAAAGACAATGTATTTAAATGACATGTAATTAAAGTGCAAGGTAATTAAAATGGAAGAACTAATTGTCACTATTAGCCAACAAAAACAAATGGAAGGAAAATGAATCCTATTTATAGTAGGATTAGGGAGGTGCTTAGGAAGCTTCCTCTCCTCTTTCTTCTTTCTTTAATTGCATCATTAAGTCCTTAATCTTCTTAATTCTTTGACTTTAATGACTTTGTCTCGGGATTTCTTTAAACTCGTCTTGTAATTCTTCAATAAATTAGACTCGAGTTCTTCGGTTTTAAGTAAACTTCCGTCTTTTGACTTTTTCTTCGATAAATCTTCAGAATTGGTCTTGGACTTCCGTTCTTTTTGCACTCTTGATTTCTTGACTTCGTCTTTTGTCTTTTTCTTCGATAAAAGCCCGTGAATGCCCGTGTTTTCTCCCCTTTTCACATTTTCGTCCTAAATCACAACAAAAACACAAACCACACATAATTCCGACATTTATGACATAAAATACACGTTTTGGCTCGGTTATTATTGTAGTTAAGTGGTGAAAAGGATGGGTGTTTACACACCTATCAACAACTTTCTCTGAAATAGCCTCAATCTTGTTCTTCGATCTGGAGAAGAATGATCCACGCGTCGTGCTTGGATTGGTTGTAAAATTATGGCACATATCATTATCCAAAAGTTGATTTTTGATTGGTTGAAATAGTTGAGTGGAAGAACTGTTGTGATCTTTTGGCGTCTCTCTCTCCCCTAATTAAATGAGACTATGTGGCAATCCACTTTCACTCTTTCCTTGATTCTGATTGGCTCTCCCCACTTCACACAGATCATGCTTCCATTACTTTCAAACAATGGCAGATTAAGCCCCTCAAGTTGGCAGATTGATATTTTGAGCTAAAAACTTTATAAACTTGACATGTTTGGCCCTTTGACTTGTAATATGAGAAACTTTGACCATTTGACTGAAGTTGACTTTCACTTGAGGTCTTTTGACTTTCTTTGACTTTGATCTTAACTTTGTCGAATTTGCAGTTTTAGTCCTTCAACTTTGGCAATTTGACAAGAAAGGTCATTTGACTTTGTAGACTTGTCACATTCAGTCCTTCTTTTGTATTTTCTTCAATATAAATGCCTTGGAATCTGTTTTTTTCACTAAATTGTATCTTTTTACCTACAAAAACACAAACAACAAAGAATACCCCATAATACTGCTTTTACACATAAAATCTGGTATTTTACTTTGTGTTTTAAGGTTTGATATGTTATAACTTATATGAGATTTCACTCATATCACAAGCATAAGTATATGAGGCAAAAGGAGAAGAAGTCTAAGGCAGCTTCCATCCTATGCACGTCATCCAAATACTCCAGGCTGTCTTGGGTAACTGCCGTTTGGGTCACGGAAAGGAAAATATACGGCTGAGCAATACGCTCAGTGAACGGATATATGACAATGATATGAATGGCATAAACATAAGTAAAGTATGAAACGAAATTATGAATGATATTGCAGGGAAATAATGTAAGTCCTAGAAAACCTGGTGTACGTTCATAAACTGGCTTATATTCTAAAAAGACTTATGTTTATTTTTATACTAAAAATTTTATTTTAAATATGCTCGGAGCCCATATAGGTAATGGAGTATCAACGTACATGAATACTTAGAGGGGTGACCTCATCATGCAATTAGAGGGGCTGCCTCTAATTATAATAGTCTTAATTGGAGGGATCAGCTCCATGTAACGGATGCAAGGCACACACCGCAATTACCATGTAATCTTGCTAAACTTGTCCTAGGATGCACCCATTCGCCCCACATGATAATAATAAAATAGGCCAAATAACTGAAAGGGACGCTGCGAGCAATCACTCTCACCGCAGAAGAGTCATAACACCTGTGCCTCCAGTGTTATAGTTATGGTACCTCCATAACTAGGTGGATCTGGCATGCATGTATATAGCTCAGGCAATCTAAAATATTTATCATATAATTACCAAAAGCGTTTAAGACACGTAAACTACTGGGGAAAACAGATGGCTGCAAATCCTAAGTATAGGAAGGAAGTGTCCTTACTATAGGACGAAATATCTGTACCTTATGGTCAGTAATGCGGATGCAAACGAAAGTGAAAGATCACTCCGACTTCACAATAGCTACATACTAAAAAGGGACATGTATGAGTTGTCTGATTAACTTATATTTAACTGATTATTAGTTTACTTGATGTGTTCTTAACTCGTTTTACTTGTTCTTGTCTTGTTTTAAGTGTTCTTAACTTATGTTACTGATTCATGTTAAATCATATATTTTATTAGTGTTTCATGTGTTTTGATTAGTGTATTCCATTTTTTATGTATTATAGTACTTGTAGTAACATAATGAGAAACTTTCTAAAAATAACAGGTTTCTATATATAGTAACTTTCTAAAAAAGCAGATTTCTATATATAGTAAGTTTTCTAAAATAGACAGTTTATAAAAATAGAAAGTTTCCATAAAAAGTAATAAGCCTGGTTAATAAGTATAAAATATAAGCTAGGGCTTAATGAGTATATTTTATAAGTCACGATGATTAAAATGTCATTATAGTAAAGTTTATTTAAAATAAAATACTATAGTCTTTACATGATAATTATTAATTAATAATATAAAGCATGTTTATTAAAAATTATTATATAATAATAAAGCTTGATTTATTTAATAATACTTTCCTATAAGATTATACTTGTATAATTAAATTAAGGTATAGTCTTTTATTTAATTAAATCATGAAGTGAAATAATTATAACCTAAAGTTCATGTATAATTATACTTAGTAATTATATCTTAAGTTTTCATGAATTATTTCATTAAATAATATAACATATGTTCATGGTAATTTAACTAATACTACATGTTTTAGAATTAATTAAATTAAATAAAGTAATTTAATAAGTCATATTTAACATGTAAATAAATACTTAAGCTAAATTCATGAATCATTACATTTAATAATTATATTCTAAGTCATGGTTTATTTAATTAAAATGACATGAAGTTCAATTAAATAAACTAACAAAATGGCTTAGCCAAAATAGTCCTTGTGTACCGAGCCCTTAACCCGAGCCTACCGAGACACCCATGTCTCGGTCGCACTTAAACAATTCAAACCAAACACCAAACATCACCACAGCCTGATTAGCGACAGAAATTTCTTTCGATGTGCTGTCGCGAATCTGCCTCTGGGAATCTGTGACAATATTTATGTCGTTGATTCTATCGCTAATCTGGAAAACAAACCAAACCGAGACCCTGTTGGGGTTGTGTGTTGCGGCTGACCAAGACCAAACAGCCCCCGGCTGTTGTTTATTTCCACCGAGAGTCTTGGACTCTCGGTTCCCTTGATAAACCCGAACCAAAAATCAACCAACTTGTTTTTAATTCATGTTTTATACATCAAACATCACGTTATCTAATATTTATATTAAATGTTCGTGATACGTGTCGTATATTAATTAATCATGAAGTTTTAATTTGACCGTGTTTTCATGTATTTAATGTTCTAAAGTATTTTTAAAGCGGGTTTTACACCATGGAAGAAGGACTCATTACAAATTCAAAAAGCAATAACAAGAGATTAATAACGGCAACAACGATAGGATGGAGTGCATTAGTGGAAGAAATGAAGAAATTAGGATTTATAGCTGGTTCGATGGTTGTAGTGACGTTATCGCAGTTTTGTTACAAGTTGTATTTATTATGATGGTTGGACATCTTGGCGAGCTTCTGTTTTCTAGTACTTCTGTTTCCATTTTTTTGTCTAGCGTTACCGGCTTTAGTTTAATTGTTAGTTATCTTTAAACACATATATTTTGCATGTTTTATGTTCGTGTTTTCGTCTATTCATTAACAGTTTTGCAGTTTATAGCTTACGATTAAGAGCTTATTACAACACTGCGTACAACTAACTACAGTTAGTTTTGTCAAACATACCCTAAATTATTTATGTCAATAAGATAGTTTTTTGAAGTGACTTCAGATGAACTAGAATTGTGTATGTGTGTCTGTTTTGAGCTAATCATGTATTGAGAGTATACTTCATCTTCGGAGTAAATTTATGCTTATCAAAATTTGCGATAACATTATCGCAGTATTTGTGTAGGGACACATGGAAGTGGAGTCTTGATGTGAATGGTGTTTTCTCAGTCAAAGTTCTTTCAGATTTGGTTTGACGAAAAGTGTCTTAGTAATGGTGCTGTAATACTATGTTGCGAAAAAAATAGCTCGAAATAAGATCATTGTGCTTGTGTGGAGAGCTTTACATAGGAGGTTAGCTATTCGAGTGTTGTTAGACAAGAAAGGTAGAGACATTCTTAGTATTTTATGCCCTGTGTGTGATGAGACCGTGGGAACCATTGACCATGCCTTAATAGGCTATGCGAATATGGTAAAAAAAATCGATTGTTGAAGTTATGGAGTCGTTGATTCGTTTACTACTTGTGAAATGTTATGTCATCATGGTAATTTGGGTGCATAAAAAAACAAGGCTTTGTGAGGATTGGTAGTGTGGATAACAGGGTATTTTATATGGAAGAATAGAAATAATAGTTTGTTCGGAAAAAAGTAAAGTCGGTTGAAAATGTTGTTCAAGAGATTAGAGTACGAAGTTATGACTGGATCACAAGGAGGTCGTCAAAAAGTCATTTATTATGGGAACAATGGTGCATGAGTCCACGTTTTTGTTGTGATTATTTTCAAATGGATGCCATGAATGTATAATTTAATCGAGACCGTGTTTTTAGTGTTTTGGTATATGTTTAGTTGTTTGGCCAGTTCTTTTTTAGTTTTGGTTTATAGTCTTTGAGGGGTTTTAGTTGTTAATATTATCTTTTTTGGCTTTTTAGTTGTTGATTATGTGTCTTCTGCTCCTTCTGGCTTGTGGGAGTAGGCTAGGTGTATTTTTTGTTGTATGGCCTTGAGGTTTGTTTTATTATATATATATTTGTCTTTAAATAATGATATAATTAGAATTAATAGTATAGTTAAACATAACTAATATTACAATTAAAAAACCCATAACCACAACTGACAAACAAAACAAGACACTATGTAAAGCCCACTTCAACCTATTTTTTTCTTTTTTCTTACAATCATATTTCGTACATACAATTTTTCCTTCAAACCCACTACATCCTAATTTTTCTCTACTTTTTTACATCTGCAAACTAACAAAAGACTGAGACTCTATAAAATCCCATTAATCCTGTAATTATGATCAAATCGCATCAAGAAATCAAATCATTCACAAGATTTGTGATTCAAATTAATCAAGTAGTGTTATAACGCACTTACGAACAACCTGGCATCAATTAAGCAAAAACTCATGATCAGTTAAACATACTACATTTTTTTGAATCAAGTTTCAACCTAAAATCATCAAACCGCAAATATATGTGAATCTAAAAATCAACTAACTATTTAGCATAAACAATCTTCTAAAACACTTATTATGACATACCCACCATAACAAACACAACCTTTGATTTTTTAGTCAAATCACATACAAAATCATCATTAAATCACAAATGGTTAATCTCCATAAAAAGTTATCTTTAGCCAAGCATTACAATCCTATAGGATCATAACCCATCCATCAATTCCAGATTTCAATTTTTAACACGAGGTTTGATTTAATTGATTTTGTTTGATTGAGAATGTTATATGCTAATTCCTTTTAAACACATGATCTATGAATGATAAAAAGACATATTGAAAGTGTTACCAATGGGCTAATTCAATGACTGATTTGTCCGTTGTACATGATTTGTATGTAAAGCATCCTAAGTAGTATTAGTCACTAAACTTATGTAAGTTCAATGAGTCATTCTCAAGTGTTCTTTAGAGTCTATAATTTTAATGCAATGATGCCTAAAAACGTTACTTGCATTTTTCGGTCTTGCTTTGTTTTGATTACGACAGTATGTAAAAATAAGCATTTATGAAAACAACGAAAAACGAATTCTTGAGTTCAAGTATTTTTCATATTAACCATTTTCACTTAAGGTATGTACAAATAAGTACTCATCCTAATTAAGTGATTAAGGATTTAATAGTTTCTTAAAACTCACTTTTTATTAAGTGTGACAAGTTTTTATTAAACTTTCTTTTTAAGAAAATGTTTTATTAAATTCATTATTTGAAAATTTGAAAATTTGAAAATGGCATATTCTATCTAGGTTTGGAATATCGTTTCAGGATAATTTAATTTCCAGATTCGAACCATACCACTAAAAGACAAAAAGGAGCGGAGTCTAATCCGGCGGTTCCTTAGTGGCTATGGTGGTTCCTTATCGATAAGGAACCGCGGGATGCAATAAGGAACCGCGGGCAAATATTGTTGGAAATTCACTTTCTGTGACGACGTTTAATAATTCCCATTAGTTATCATAGTCACTCACGCAAGGACTAGACTAGGAAACGATGTATAGTATGTATGCATGAGTGACTATATATACCCCTCCAAGGCTTACAAGGAGGGGTTGTTGTTTGTGTTTTTCTTCATTTTATTAAACATTTGCCTTCACTCTCTAGAAACACCCACAACCTTCTCTCTAAACTCATCAATGGCTGCCATCTATTTCCACCACCCACCTAGACCACCGGATCATAGTAAATAGCAAACTCACAATTGGCATCAAAGCCAACGGTTTAATCCTTGGATCGTTCGTGTTTATTGTTATTGAGTTGGTGGTCAATTTTTTTTTTGGTCCGATCTGTTAACTTTTTTTGTCACGTTGGTCACATCATTTTTGTCATAATCTGTTATCTTTGTTACTCAGTCCATACAGTCTTCTATTACACAATCCACTTTATTGGTTTCATCATTTTTGGTCAAAAGTTTATTGTTTCGTGTTTATTTTTTAAGATCTGGTTTCATGTATCGTGTCATCTTTTATTTTTCTGGTCTAACTTTTGTCTTGATTGGTCCATGGGCATCACTTTCATATCTGGTTTTGATGTCTAGGTTTTGATGTCTGGTCATATATGTTTACGTCGGAAATCAAAGCCTTTGTTTTAGCTGTTTTTTTTTTGGGTTTCTTGTTTCCTCATTTTTTATGAAGATGAAGATAAGATTAGATCCAGAAAACTCATATCCAGAAATACGGAAAAAGTACCATTCGGATAAGATTTCAGATTCAACATTCCGATGGATATGATTATGTACATTCCGATGGGTCATTGCGATGGCACATTCCGATGTATCATTGCGATGGCACATTCCGATGTATCATTGTGATGACACATTCCGATGTATCTCAATACTGCCTTATTCTGAAACATGTGATAATTTAACATTGCGATATGTTGTATATAAAACACGAGACCATGATGTTTAAAAAACTATACCAAGACTTAAACTAAACAAAATTTAACCAATATCTTCTTATCCCTCCATTCAAATCCATCATACTAACCTACTCCCATCGACACCTATCCCATATATTAATCAAAACAAGACTCGAATCTATAACAAATATCACGAAACCTTGATCTCAGATTTATTGGTTTTTGTGTAATGTAATTTATTCAAGACCTTTTAGATCAAGAAACACGAAACCATCATATCATCATGGATCTATAAGAAGCATGCCTTCTTTTTGATATTCAAATAAAAAGAAAGGTATTTAACAAATCTGTTAAATCCAGTCTTTGCTTCGATTTGACACACAAAACAACACATGCAATACAATTAAACCTACCAGAGATCTTTTTATAAAGATCTTGAAGTTATGACTTCTTTTTGTGTTTCACTTGTGATTTAAGATCAACCTTCGTTTTATTTTAGATGCAAGAAACAACAAGATCGATTTTGGTTTAACATGACTTTGGTCAAATCTGATTCGAATGGGATTTGGTTTTTGATTTAGAAAGAGACGTGTATTTCGATTGATAGTTATAACTAGGGTTTTACTTAGTTAAAAAGTTCTTTGATGTGTGTCTAATCGAATTGATTATTGGTTCAAAGTACGACTCAGTTGTTTTTGGTGAAACAAATATTTTTGATTGTTTTTAAATAAAATGTGCAAAACTCAAAAGTAAATGGGCACTTAAAATAAATCCAACTCTAATTTAAAATAAATGACAAGTATTTAAAAGCGTGACTGAAATTAAAAGGCAATAAAGTAAATAACGCAAACTTAAAACTATCTAAGGCAAACTTAAAACGCAACTAAAACTTAAACTAAGGCAAGACTAAAATAAATCTAAGGCAAAATTAACTTAAAGTGCGACTAATGAAAAAGGCGGGAAAAATAAAGCTTAAAATTAAAAATCAAGACAAAGACTAAAAAGAACCTGAATACAGCTCATTCGGAACAATCCTTCGTCCGGAACAATCACTCATCCGGAATGTCACCTTCGTTCGGAATGATTTTTCTTCGCTCGGAATGTTACCAAAATCCTTGATCCGGAACAAATTATTCTGAATATGTCACTTATCCAAAACAATCCTTCGTTCGGAACTTCTGCTGATTCAAAGTCCTTGGTTCGGAAGTTTCTGGTTAACCCTTGGTTCGGAACTTTATTGGTTCGGAACTTCTTGGATCGGAAGTCCTTGATTCGGAAGTTTCTGGTTAACCCTTGGTTCGGAACTTTATTGGTTCGGAACTTCTTGGATCGGAAGTCCTTCATCCGGAACCTTTCCAAAAGTTTGGTTTGGAATACTTCCGAATGAAATGTTCCGAATGAAAAAAAACTTGGTTCGGAACTTCTGGAAAGAAATCCTTGGTTCGGAACTTCTTGGTTCGGAACTTCTTGGTTCGGAACTTAGAATGTTCCGAATGAAGAACTTAGCCTTGCTGGTTCGGAACTCCTTGATCCGGAAGTTTTCTGAATCGGAACTTTTCTGCTCGGAACTTTTGGTTCGGAAGTTCTTGCTGATCCGGAACTTACTTGGGAAAGATCAGAAACAGGAAAACAAACACCCCGAAGAACAGGGAAATACAGGAACACACGAATCTAATCACAATTTAACCAAAATTAAACACAAGATTAAACCAAACTAATGACAAAACATCCAATAATCATAAGCAAACTATCCAAATCAATAAAACTAACAAAACTAACCACAATAATCAAAACCCACTTTGATCAAAATAAGAACATGAACATGAACATGAACATAAAAAATCAAAGATTGAGAAAGGTAGATAGGAGATTAACAAGATAAAGTAAAGATTGACAAGAATTAAATGGAAACTTACTTGAAATTAAAGGAATTTAATGTGCAAGACAAGATAATTAAATTTGACCAGTAATTAAATGACAAGGTAATTAAAAGTGGAAGAACTAATTGTCACTATTAGCCAACAAAGAAAAATGATTAACAACTAATCTATATATAGGGAGGATTAGGAAGCTTCCTCCCCTCCTTCATTTTCTCTAAATTGCATCATTAGGCCCTTCCTTCTTAATCTCTTTGTTAATTGCACCATTAGTCCTTAAGCCTTTAAATCTTCTTTAATCTTGGACTTTAATGACTTTTGGCTCGGGATTTCTTTGAACTCGTATTTTAATTCTTCAATAAAGTAGACTTGAGTTTTTCGGCTTTTGATAAACTTCCGTCTTTTGACTTTTTCTTCGATAAATCTTCAGAATTGGTCTTGGACTTCCGTTCTTTTTGCACTCTTGACTTCTCGACTTCGTCTTTCATCTTTTTCTTCAATAAAAGCCCATAAATGCCCGTGTTTTCTCCACTTTTCACCTTTTCGTCCTAAATCACAACAAAAACACAAACCACGCATAATTCCGACATAAAAGACATAAAATAAACGTTTTTGCTCGGTTATTATTGTAATTAAGTGGTAAAAGGGATGGGTGTTTACACACCTATCAAATCCCCTACACTTAACCATTGCAATGTCCTCATGCAATGCATTAGTTACAAAGCAAGTTTACATTTTTCATCATAATTAATCCACGTTGGCCTTTATTAACGAGATAGAAAATTATAAACATACAAAGTAAAGAAATCAAAATCATACCTTGGGTTTTGGAAATGTTATGAATAATCATCATCCTCAAGTTTTCACTTTCTTCAAACCAAGCTTAAAAACGAGATCATTGTTATTATAAGTTAGTAAACTAACACGAACTCATGTGGGCCAATTATTCACTTAGACTCCCTTATTCCTAGGTGTATCTCTTATATTTTATTGTTGTCTTGAATGATCACGAGGATACATTGTTTGACTTATTTCGATAGTTTATTAGGCCGAAAATAAAGTGAACGATTTAATCAATAGTTAGCTAAAGGACAAAATCTTTTAAAACTGCTTCTCGGGACCTCATAAAGTTCATATCTTGGCATAACTCGCTTCGCGATTTGAGACCTTTCTCGGACCGATATTTGGTAGCGACTTCATACTTTAAACCTTGAGAGACGTTCATGAATAATGGTCTTCTCTTCATATAGGAATTTCTTCACTTGAAGTTTTGAGAGATTCATACTTGGACCACGACTTCTTCATTTTTCTCCAATCATTATTTTGGACTTTGATATACAACGATCCGCCTCCTTTTTTGACTTGGATCTATTTATCCTCATACCTTGTTAGGGTCTTTTCGGATTCACTTCTCCATGACTTTTGGGGAGTTTTTTGCTTTTCGTCGTGTTTTTCGATCCTTCATATTGATTTTCGATAAATGATTCTTCACATCACTTTGGATCTTTAGCAACAAAATATAGCCCTCATGCCTTGTTAGGGCCTTTTCGGACTCGCCAATCTTCGCATCCCGCTTCAATAAGTTATGCCTTGGCTATGAACTCTAATCCATACCGAGCAACTTTTAAACGATCTTGGGCTAGAAGCTAAGTAACTTTTCAAATCGTACAACCTTATTTATTGCAGATAAATTTATTAGCAAGCGATGGGAGAATAGGCTCATAATTAACTCACATAAATTCACAAAAGAATACCAAACTTATAATTGACTCTATCATCTCTCGTTCTCCACAGTTTAAAATCTCAAAGAATGAGACTCGTGGATGCTTAGCCTATCAAATCAAAGTTTTGGGTTTTCGAGTCGCCTATAGGATCTTGCAAACTCATAGACTTTTTCAAGTTTAGAAATCGCGTTTCAAAGTTCCCTTGATAAACGACTCTCTAGGATCAATTATAGGAACTTGCGAAAAGTTCTTGTTCTTAACCCGTAAGAGTTAAGACTTTCGCGTTTTATAGCTCCCTATATAAAAGCCTAGCAAAACTTGACTTAAACACGTTAAGGATACTAGCTAGAGTAACTTAGATAAGTAAACTCGGGTTGAGTCAAAAGATTCACAACGTTTGAAAATTAAAACCACTTTATTAAACTTTTATTCTAATAAGGAAAGAAAATAACTATACAAAAGGGAAAACTAATAGGCCAAAATAGATCAAAAATTTTGAAAAATATCGAAAAATTGATTTTCCGGTTAAAATGAGGACAAATACAAAGAAAAGACCACTTAACTTCGATAGAAGTCCCCCTACACTTAAGATAAACATTGTCCTCAATGTTTAAGCATGTGGGAGTACACTCCCCTATACTTAGGACATTGTGCACTTTGTTTAAATCTCGCTAAGGAAGAGACAACTAAAGAGATTCCTATTTTAATATTGAAAAATAAAATAGTGAATCAAAAAGAGTTTAGGATAGAACCAGGAAGAAGTGAACACGGAATCACGGGTCGTCAAGAATCATCAAGAGTGGATCATTGAGCGCTCGAATCCCTGATTAAAAGAAGGGAGGAGAGGAAATAGCAAACCAACGGGTCTCCCCTACACTTAGGATAAAGAAAGCTAAAAGATAGATACATGGGTTGCCTCCCAAGAAGCGCTTGATTTTTGATTAACGAGTCGTGAGCCTGACTCGACCTTGATTATCATAGGAAGAAGCATGAAATATATCCACCGGGATCAAAGACATAGTTTTCGTCCATCAAATAGCACAAGCTTAAGGCGAACAAGGCAAGCCAAAGAAGAGTAGGCAAGGTTCCCTTAAGCAGCGATGGAGCACGGTGGAAGCAAGGGTGAAGTGGTGCAAGTAGATTTCCATAAGTTCCAAAGATATTTCCTTTTATTTCATCAGGTAGATACTGAGATGGCTGCAGAATATCGATACCGGTGTCGAACACCTTTTCCTTTAAGGGAAAATAGCACTCAGGCTCAGCAGAATGGGAAGAAGATCCGCGTAGAAGCACAACCTCGTCCTCAGAAGGGGGACAAAGAGGTGTTAACTCATACGTGCTACGGATATTGGTGTCGACCGGTTTCTTCTCCTTTGAAAGAATGTTCTTCAAATCCAAAGTAGGATCAAGACGATAATCTTCAAAATCATAAGGAGGAGCATCACTCTCATGAGGGAAGTAAGTGTTGAGAAACATAGAGAAGTCTTCCTCAAATGAGTAATCGTCCAAAGTAGGATCGAGTGATGGCGGAGGATCTTCATCATGTGAAGAATCGCTCGAAAGAGTATCAGCCTCATCAAAATCATCGAAAGTGGGCAGATCGGGATACTCAGAAGTAAGGTCATCATAATCATCCGAGTCTGAGCTAGAATCATCATCATAAGCATCAAAGACCGGTGGAGAATCATAAATGGGAGAAGCGTCCAAATTGGATAGAGAATCATCCACATTATCTTGAAAGAGTGGATTATCAATGCAAGAGTCGAATAGCGGATTGTTGTAGACGACAAATTCATCGAGCACATTAATCATATTCACTGATTCTCGTCCAAAAGATTTGCCTGTAAGCTTCCCCATTTTGAAAACTTGAGCATCATCCCCGACTCTTAAGATTAACTCACCTTCGGCAACATCAACTAGAGCTCGTCCGGTTCTCAAGAATGGCCGACCAAGTATTAAAGGAATACGAGGGTCCATTTCATAATCAACGACGACAAAATCGACCGGGAAAGTAAATGTGCCAACTTTGATGAACACGTCTTCGGCTATACCAACGGGGTAAGCGAGAGTGCGATTAGCAAGCTCAAGAGTCATCTTTGTTGGAGTAAGGTCGGGTAATGATAGTGTTTTCCAAACACTCAAAGGCATAAGATTAATACTGGCCCCGAGATCAGCAAGGGCAGTAAATTCTTCAGTTTTGTTGACAACGCAAGGCAACACAAAACGACCGGGATCTCCAAGCTTTTCCGGAAGTTCTTTAAGAATAACTGCAGAGCAATTTTCATTTAAGCGCGTGTTGGCGAGCTCAATCAGCTTCTCCTTCTTGTTAAGCAATTCCTTAAATGCTTTAACAAATTTGGGCATGTGGACAAGTGCTTCAAGAAAGCTAATGTTGAAGTTCATTTGAGAGATCATCTTCACATAGCGCGACACTTCATAGTCATCCTTGGTTAGCATTTTGGTCTTGCCTAAACGAGAAGGATATGGTATATTGGGTTTTGGTGGTGAAGGTGCAGGTGTAGCAGGTAAAGGTTGAGATGTTGAAGGGTCCTTTCTAGATACATCGTCATGACGAGGCGGAGACGGTAATGGTGCACTAATACTAGGTGTAGGAGGAGTAGGGATAAATGGTGGTGGAGGAGGTGTAGATGATGGGGGCGGAATCGGTGGATCGACAATGGTAATTCCACTTCGAGTAGTAATAGCACTCACATTTGCTCGCGGATTGGTGACGATGTTTGAAGGTAGAGAACTCGAAGAAGAAGGTTGAGCTGCGGGCAAGAAACTAGCAAGCATATTCTTCAAATCATTGGTTTGATTGCTGAAGGAAGATTGAATATTATCTCGAAGCTCAGATCTAATCTTATTTCCTTGCTTGGTGATATCTCCTTTCAGATTGATAATTTGGCTCTGTAGATTCTTGATTTGCTCACCTTGGGTTCTCATAATGGCTTCAACATCAGGATTAATGGGTGGGGCTTGTTGAGCGGGTGGGTGATAAGGATTAGAAGCTCTTGGTGGGATTTGGTTGCTTCTATTGTAGTTGTTGGCGGGGTTTTGGTTTTGAGGAGAAAAACCGGGTGAAAGGTAATTGTTGGATCGGTAACTCAGCAGATTCCTATCCCCTTGAGGTCGAGCTTGGTAATTTTCCGGTGAATAATTACCATAAGCTGCATACACATTTTCCGGATTTCCTTGTGTAGAAGGACATTCGGTGTATGAGTGAGGACCGCCGCATGTTTCACAAGAAAGTGCAACCGCTTTAACTTGTTGTTGTTGTTGGTTTGAAGCGAGAAACGTGATACTTTTGCTCATTTCAGTCATCATGCGGCTGAGTTCGGTCATATCAGGGTTTGCTGAAGTAGAAGAAACATTGACTCTCGGATTGTTCCTTGAAGAAGCGGAGGAATCCCAGTTTTTGTGATGAGTAGTCATGTTCTCAATTAACTCTCTACACTCCTCGGGTCTCCTTTTCATGAATGTGCCATCGGCGGCTGCATTAATCGTATCACGATCTCGAAAAGTCAAACCGTTGTAGAAAGTATCTATTAAGGTCACAGGGAGCATGTTGTGCTTTGGACAACGATCAATCAAGACATTATATCTTTCCCAAGCATCAAAAAGAGATTCATCGGGTTCTTGCATGAAACCGCTGATTTGATTGCGAAGGCTCGTGACCATGGATGGTGGAAAGTAGCGCGACAAAAAGCGTTGAGTCATGTCATCCCAAGTGTGAATAGAATTCTTCGGGAGACGATCAAACCATTTCTCGGCATGATGTGATAAAGTATGTGGGAAGAGTTGTAGGCGAAGAACATCCATTGTGGCACCGGGAAACTTCATGCTTTGGGTGATTGTAATGAACTTGTCGAGGTGTTTGTTGGCATCATCATCAGGCAATCCACGAAATGGGTTAGTTTGCACTTGCTGAATCATGTGGTGCTTCAACGAAAACTCAGGAGCGTTGATTTGCATCGGCGCAATCGGTCCTCCTCGTCCAAACATGGTAGGTTGACAAAGTTCCTCCATTGTCCGAAGATCAGGCTGTGGAAGAACATTGTTGTTATTGTTGAGGTGCGGTGGATTATTGTTGTTGATGTTAACACCAGACATACTTAAATCTTCTCGAGTCTCGGGCTCTTGATAATTAGAAGATCTAGTACGCATACACCTGAAAATGCAAAAGAAAAGGAAACCAAACACAAAGACAATATATATACAAAATAAAGATAAAATCTTTTTGGATTTTTGAAATTTTTAATTTTTATGGATTTTTATCAATTTTTAATTTTTATGATTTTTTTAAGGCAAGAAAATAACGATCACAAGTGAACGGATCCCAAAAAGCAACGGGTCTCTCACAGAAAACCGTTAATCTTTACGAAAAGAGCCGGCAGCGGCGCCATTTGATAACTAGGGTTTTACTTAGTTAAAAAGTTCTTTGATGTGTGTCTAATACATCAAATTGATTATTGGTTCAAAGTACGACTCTGTTGTTTTTGGTGAAACAAATATTTTTGGTTGTTTTTAAATAAAATGTGCAAAACTCAAAAGTAAATGGGCACTTAAAATAAATCTAACTCTATTTTAAAATAAATGACAAGTATTTAAAAGCGTGACTGAAATTAAAAGGCACTAAAGTAAATAACGCAAACTTAAAACTATCTAAGGCAAACTTAAAACGCAACTAAAACTTAAACTAAGGCAAGACTAAAATAAATCTAAGGCAAAATTAACTTAAAGTGCGACTAATGAAAAAGGCGGGAAAAATAAAGCTTAAAATTAAAAATCAAGACAAAGACTAAAAAGAACCTGAATACAGCTCATTCGGAACAATCCTTCCTCCGGAACAATCACTCATCCGGAATGTCACCTTCGTTCGGAATGATTTTTCTTCGCTCGGAATATTACCAAAATCCTTGATCCGGAACAAATTATTCTGAATATGTCACTTATCCAAAACAATCCTTCGTTCGGAACTTCTGCTGATTCAAAGCCCTTGGTTCGGAAGTTTCTGGTTAACCCTTGGTTCGGAACTTTATTGGTTCGGAACTTCTTGGATCGGAAGTCCTTTATTCGGAAGTTTCTGGTTAACCCTTGGTTCGGAACTTTATTGGTTCCGAACTTCTTGGATCGGAAGTCCTTGATCCGGAACCTTTCCATAAGTTTGGTTCGGAATACTTCCGAATGAAATGTTCCGAATGAAAAAAACTTGGTTCGGAACTTCTGGAAAGAAATCCTTGGTTCGGAACTTCTTGGTTCGGAACTTCTTGGTCCGGAACTTAGAATGTTCCGAATGAAGAACTTAGCCTTGCTGGTTCGGAACTCCTTGATCCAGAAGTTTTCTGAATCGGAACTTTTCTGCTCGGAACTTTTGGTTCGGAATTTCTTGCTGATCCGGAACTTACCTGGGAAAGATCAGAAACAGGAAAACAAACACCCCGAAGAACAGGGAAATACAAGAACACACGAATCTAATCACAATTTAACCAAAATTAAACACAAGATTAAACCAAACTAATAACAAAACATCCAATAATCATAAACAAACTATCTAAATCAATAAAACTAACAAAACTAACCACAATAATCAAAACCCACTTTGATCAAAATAAGAACATGAACATGAACATGATCATAAAAAATCAAAGATTGAGAAAGGTAGATAGGAGATTAACAAGATAAAGTAAAGATTGACAATAATTAAATGGAAACTTACTTGAAATTAAAGGAATTTAAGGTGCAAGACAAGGTAATTAAATTTGACGAGTAATTAAATGACAAGGTAATTAAAAGTGGAAGAACTAATTGTCACTATTAGCCAACAAAGAAAAATGATTAACAACTAATATATATAGGGGAGGATTAGGAAGCTTCCTCCCCTCCTTCATTTTCTCTAAATTGCATCATTAGGCCCTTCCTTCTTAATCTCTTTGTTAATTGCACCATTAGTCCTTAAGCCTTTAAATCTTCTTTAATCTTGGACTTTAATGACTTTTGGCTCGGGATTTCTTTGAACTCGTCTTTTAATTCTTCAATAAAGTAGACTTGAGTTTTTCGGCTTTTGATAAACTTCCATCTTTTGACTTTTTCTTCGATAAATCTTCAGAATTGGTCTTGGACTTCCGTTCTTTTTGCACTCTTGACTTCTCGACTTCGTCTTTCATCTTTTTCTTCAATAAAAGCCCGTAAATGCCCGTGTTTTCTCCACTTTTCACCTTTTCGTCCTAAATCACAACAAAAACACAAACCACGCATAATTCCGACATAAAAGACATAAAATACACGTTTTGGCTCGGTTATTATTGTAATTAAGTGGTAAAAGGGATGGGTGTTTACACACCTATCAGATAGATCTTGAGAATGAACAAATTGGTTGATTAACTGATGTGAAAGGAGGTTGGATGGTTTTGGGGGCGGAGATGTTTAGGACAAAGGATTAGGTTGAGAGGATGCTAGTGAAACGGCTGGTGAAAATGTGTGAGATTAGGGTTAGTCTACCCTAATTATATGGAGATCTCATATTTATCTTGGGCCGGTTTGTGGAGTTCATAAGATTGACCAGGTATATATTTGGACCGGCTGAATATTTGGGCCAGCTTTTGTCTTAGGCCGAATATTGGCAGTATTTGGGCTGCTGGGACTAAAATTTTGGCACAATTATTATAACAAATTTATTCATTCTTATTTGGCACAAGTTTATTATAAACTTTGTGTCAAAGATTATAATTTTGTTATATTAGTCGTATTCGGATACCATAATGACATAGTGACGAGACAAAATGTGAAAAGTGATGAGACAAAGTGACAAAATTTATTTGAAGAGAACAAGAAAAATGGCTATATATTTAGTGGCTACGGATTTTTTGATCAGGGATTGTTATTTGAAGTTGAAAACGGATTTTTCGAAGGTGTGCTATTATTTTATCTTTGAAAGATGACTTGTTCGTGCTTAATCTTGGAAGGAAGACTTGTTTATCTAGTTTCCGGGTTCGGGGTGGTTGGTTGATGACTTGGATAACTATCACTTAAAGGAGCTACATTGTTGTACTCAGTGTCACACGCATAGTCGATGTGGATAATTTCAAGAGGCGTCGTGCTTATATACTTCTTCCGCAAAGTATTGGGTACTAAGATATTTCTCCACCGTTCCTCATTCAACAATAGTGAAAGCTTAAGTCACAAGATGGAAAAGATTTCTATTCAGTTTCACGTTTGGTATATTTGGTTCATTACATCAGTGGTCACTTCAAATAACGTACAAGGGGGTTGGTAAATATAGCCATGGAGAGTTTATGAGAAGATAATTTCGATCAGCAGCTGATTCTCACAAAATATATAAGTCAGCTTATTTATTATTCTCACGAGACTTTAGGTACATGAGCGTACGATTTACTGTTGGTTCCGAGGTTTCGAAACCATCAAGGGGGAAGAAGAAGACATATTGAACACACAACGAGTACACGTGATGAACTTCATCCCTTCTTTTGATTTGAAGACATTCCGGGAAGACAATTGTCATAACCGCAGAGAAAATAAGTGTTTTAACTCTTGGCGTTATCAGTCTCTAAACGGTACACTATTGTTCGATGTTTAATTGTTTTGATGTTGCAATTATTCATCATCATTATCCTATATGGAGAGATATGCACTTCCGGGACTTAATTAACTCTAGTGCATCTCTGGAAGAAGATATGTGCATTTCCAGGACTTAATTGACTATGGTGTTAGGATGTCAACTTCATGAATGGGATAAAGTGTCTACTTCATTATTTGGGCTTCATACATGGGATTGGTTTCCTTTCTTCAACTACATAGGGGAAGAAATGTCTTGATTCTTTCTAGTATGCATAACTTGAAATCTCAGGGGGAAGAAAAATTCAGAAGAATTATTCAAGCGTGAGAAGAGACGCTGTTGATCTACTTGGTGTGCCCCAAACTTTCAATCACTCATAGCAACATTATCATTTCATATGATGGGGTTTGCTTATTAAATTCCATTGTGCGCTTAATCATTCTAAGCTTTATTGAAAGCTTTGAAACTGCTTATGAGGATTGTCGGTTTAGGGGGAAGCTATTAAAAGCTTCTACATCAAGAATATGTGGCATGAATTAGGGGGACGTTAATTCAAAAGCTTCTCATTACCCAAAAGTATATGGATTACTTAGCTCGTGCCGTTACAATATTTCTACTACAAGTTACTACAAAGATGAGTTGTTTTGTTCTTAATCATTATGTACTTGTTAGGAAAAATATTGTAAGGAATTCTACACGTCGTCCCATGGGGGAAGATTGTTGGAAATTCACTTTATGTGACGACATTTAAGAATTCCCATTAGTTATCATAGTCACTCATGCAAGGACTAGACTATGAAACGATGTATAGTATGTATGTGTGAGTGACTATAAATACCCCTCCAAGGCTTCCAAAGAGGGGTTGTTGATTGTGTTTTTCCCATTTTTCATTTGAATACATTTTTCCTTTCTTTCTATTTACACACACAACGCTCTATCTCTCTCCACCATGGCTTTCATCTTCCACCACCACCCTAGACCACCAGATCATAGTAAATAGCAAACCTACAATTTGTAACATATTGTAAAGCTATGCTTAATCTAGAGAGAGAAACAGATAGAAAGATGGTGAGAACACACATACACTTAGAGAGAGAAAGTGTAGAAAACACACTTTACTATGTGTGAAAAATGAAAGTGAACCACCACCCTCTCCAACTAAGGAGAGGGTTTATATACCCAAGCCTTGTGATGGGCTTGGGCTTACACAATGGGCCGCCGGCCTCATACAAGTCATGGGCTAGGCATGGCCTTGTTTACTTAACTTAATAATACTAGACTACGAGCTATCACTTAATCTATTGTTGGAGTGACCGATCCTTTCTAATACGTAAAACGTATTTCCAACAATCTCCCCCTAAGAGAGGTCACTCCAAACAAGGGCGTTACCCGAGTTGCAATAATAAAATAAACCTAGCATACTATGCTTGTCTTGAGTTCGTAGTCTTCGTCTTTCTTTTCTTTTTCTTTTCTGGTGAATATGTTGATGTGATCTTTGATATCAATCTTGAGCATGGATCTTTTGCCTTGATCTTGTGCATCACTTGTGATCTTTGCCTCTTCGTGACTTCATGTCCCACATACTTATACCTTTGTAATTCTTGAAAGCTTTAGAGTTCGATACAGCGGAAGACTTGACTTTTAGGCTTTCTAGAATTAGATGAAGTATTAAGTGCATAAAGTATAAGCATGCGGAGACGACTTTTTCTCAGATTCCGCAATGCCACCGTCTTCAAATACCGCAACATAACTAGACACGAACGAAATGGCTTTGAACATTTCATTCTAATTCGGTAGCATTTTACCTCCGGTCGGTGAAGACCGTTGGACGATATAAAATATCGTACTTGTGGCAGGTAGATTTAATTAAAAATCTCATTGACAAGATTTCGCGGGTAAACCCGTTCTCTTTACTCGACCGTCCAAAGCTGACTGCGAATGTAAAGAGTGAATCATTTGGATAAAATTATCCGCATGATTGAAACCGTCAATTCTGATTCCTGGAACAAGTTTGATTCATTAAAGAATCGCACCATCGTTGCTTTCCAGTTGTCACGAGCTTGATTCATATTGAATCTTGCAAGTTACCTACCAAGTGTTGTTTGAGGTTAACACTAGAAGGATTTCCACTCATCACGGTGAACACTAAGGTGTCACTCTGAGTGTTCTGGCAAGATTACTGAGATATTGCGTAGAGGCCTGGAACGTGTTTAAATTTAATTAAGAATTAAACAACTGTTGCTTTCCAGTTATCATAAGTTTGATTCATAAATAATCGCACAAGTCACCTACCATGAGCTTTTTGTTATTTGATCAAGAAGGATTTCCATCTTCATTGTAAATACTTTCGTATTACTCGGATGTTTAGGCAAGATCATGAAGATTTTGTGTAGGACTCTTAAGATCTTTCTTACTTTTCACAATGTGTGAAGAAGCAAGGAAATATGGAAGTGTGCCCTAATGAGATATTTGATGATCTCAAATGGCTCTAGACTCGACCGTACATTTTGGATTTTTAGTGATCGGAGGCTGCAAAGGAGTGCCACCTTTTCAATATCAATATATTCGGAGTGAATAAATCGACCGATAATGCGTTGTCTTCGTGTGAATAAAACAAATACCTTTTGAGAGATATCCGAGTTAGCTGCGATGGGTTGTGCATTGCATCACTGGGTCCATGATGTCTATCTTCAATATCTAGCATCATTAAAATGATCTCAATAGCATATGTGTTGACCCGGTTTCTGCCTAAGGTTGTAAGGAGGGCTTCTTTCTTTACACCCTTTATCTTTACAATTCTTTTTCATTCTTCAACCCCTTCAATGCTTTCCAATACGTCATAACTAGCACCTTGTTGTGATTGTTCCAGTGCTAACTTAAGTACTTGGTCGGCATTCAACTACATTCACAATCTTTCTCCATCTTTCCTAAGGACTACTATTTTGCTATGGAATGTCCTTGGGAAGATTTCTCCGGTTCTAGAGGAATCATTGGACTTTAACCTATCCTACCATCCTTATGTCACCACAATCTTCACCGTGGTGAAATAAAGGGGATTAGGGTAAGTATATGTCACCATGAAATCCATTTTAGATGTGCAAATCCGTCTTGCTCCCCCCTTAACATATGCCACGATATCCGAAAATATTTCGCACATGTCGGGATGAGCCATCACGTTAAGTCAAACCATTTTTGAATAATCATGTCCCATATTAAATCACATTTTCTCCCCCATGTTAAAAATATTAACCCAATCGATGTTTTTAATATCAGTTGATTTAATAAAATTTTAACAAAGTTTTGGGAAGAAAAATGCAAGTTCGTTTTATCTTCATGATACCAAATGTTGAGATATGATACCAATTAGTAAAATGATCACAAATTCACCATATTAGAATAAATTGACAAGGTTGGACCTGATTGAGGAGAACATCATATGATAAGATCAAATGGTTCTTGTCGGCAAATGTTGGTCGCCTCGCCACGTCTGAAGTCATCTCTTGACACCACATGTACGATTGGTATTGTTGTCTTGACACCAATTTGTGAACTTGGCATGTTCGGCATCAAAGATTCTGAATGCTTGACAATTGCTCCCCCTCAATTGTTGAGCCGTGTTCTTTTGAAAGAGTTGTAGTCGTCGTTTGAGTAGTGGCATCATCGAGTATGTAGATACCAATTGTAGATTGCTATGGTTGTAGAGATGATAACTTCATAAAAACAAGATTTCTCTTGTTTTAACAAATAAATGCACTGATGCGTACATATATTCGTGTTAGATTGTGTTATAACGTAAACACAATCCCTTACATGGTTATAAAGTAAACCCTGCCAGAGAAAATTAATTCCCGTTGTTGAGCCAAAGCTTTCAGAAGAAATCCTTGACTTTAATATGAAACGCGGGTTGCAGTCAGAAATAACTACAAGCCATATAGGCATGTTTTGTGAAATATTTACAACTTTTGTACGAACTCTATTTATGACGCCATGTCAATATTAATCGACATTTCTAAGGCCGTAAATATTATCGTAGCAAAAGACATGCCTTTGAAAAATAAAGTAAATTTTTTTGTAGTTTTCTAAATTTTTCAATTTTTATGGTTTTTATATGGTTTTATATTTTTGTATTTTGCTTTTGTGGATAAAAATATAAACAATATATACAGATGATCACCAAGGATACGGAGAATAGTTTACCACCACTATTCTTTCGCTTCATCTGCCAATTCCTTTAGAGTCTCGGGCGAGAATGTTCTCAAACCTAGCTTGTCGGCCAAAAATTCCTTTCGAGTGCAATCTAAAGCCTTTGTGAAAATATCCGCCAAGTGATACTCAGATCGGACAAAGTAAAGTTCGATCACTCCATTTTCCACTTGCTCCTTGATGAAGTGGTAGCTAATGTCAATATGCTTCGACCGGGAGAATTGAACATTGTTGCAGCATAAGGCAATAGCACTTTTTGTCACAGTACATCGGAATTTTGTTGAAACCTAGACCATAGTCGGTTAATTGCGATCTCATCTAAAGAATTTGAGCATAGAAACCAGACATAGCTATGTATTCTGCTTCCGTACTTGAAATTGCAGCGCTTTTCTGCCTTTTAGATGCCCAACTGATTAGTCGATCTCCTAGTAGTTGCAAAGTTCCACTGGTGCTACGCCTTGTATCTTGACAACCCGTGTGATCCGCATCTGCATATGCCATAAGTGCAATCGAAGAGTCCTTTGAATACCAAAGTACCCGATTAACAGTTCCTTTAAGATATCGAAAGATCCATTTAACAGTAGCTAATTGTAACTCAGTAGGACGAGTTTGATACCGAGCACACATACATATAGCAAACTGAAGATCACGTCGACTAGCTGTGATATACAGAAGGGTACCGATAATTCCACGATAAAGTGTTGGATCAACGGGAACTCCATGTGGATCTGCATCAAGCTTAGTTCGTTCCACCATTGGAGTATCCAAGGGGTCGCAAGATTCCATCTTATATTTCTTAAGAGATCCAAGGGCATACTTGGATTGATTGATAAAGATGCTTCTAGGACTCTGAGATATCTCAAGTCCTAAGAAGAATGATACCTTGCCCATCATTGACATCTTAAACTTGGAAGACATGAGTGTCCCAAACTCATCGGATAAGGTTTGGGTCGAGGCAGCAAATATAATATCATCAACATATATTTGTACCATAATCATATCTTTACCTCATTTCTGAATGAACAACGTGGGATCCACCTTGCCTTTAGCGAAGCCTTGCAT
Organism: Glebionis coronaria; assembly: GCA_025667525.1. Classification (NCBI taxonomy): domain Eukaryota; kingdom Viridiplantae; phylum Streptophyta; class Magnoliopsida; order Asterales; family Asteraceae; genus Glebionis; species Glebionis coronaria. The sequence continues at coordinate 182,435,111 of CM046874.1, forward strand.
AATGAGGAATTGTGACAATAGATCATACCATGCGCGTGGAGCTTGCTTCAACCCTTAAAGAGCCTTCTTAAGCTTGTACACGTGATTAGGATATTTAGAATTCACAAAACCATCCGGCTGTTGAACATAGACCTCTTCCTTGATTTCACCATTGAGAAATTCAGTCTTCACATCCATCTGATAGACGATCATATTCATGTGGGTTGCATAAGCGAGGAATAATCTAATAGCTTCCAAACGGGCAACAGGTGCAAAGGATTCCATAAAGTAGATGCCCAATAATTGCTTGTATCCACGAGCTACTAGTCGAGCTTTGTTCTTCAATATTCCGCCTAACTCGTCGAGTTTCACCTTGTAAACCCATTTCAAAGTGAGTAACTGCACTTGATCCGGGCATGGGACAAGTTCCCATACTTCAAGACGTACAAATTCATTAAGTTCTTCTTGCATGGCTTCTATCTAAAAAGATTGGGTAAATGCTTGTTGCCACGTCTTAGGTTCAACTTCACTGAGAAAAGCATCAAAATGACAAAACATTGTACTTTATTGTAACTGACTTCGTGTGGATATCAGACGATTAGGGTCACCAATAATAGAATCTATAGGATGATCCTTTGTCCACTTGCTGTCATGTTCACGAATCCGTGGATTGGAGTAGACCGTAGTAGGAGCTTCCTCTGAGGTGGATGGCCCGACTTGATTATGGTCGGGTTTTGGTCCAAAGAATAGAAGTTCACGCATTTGAGCGAATTCCAAGTCGTGATCATCATCATCCTCTTCATCATCAATAGGCATGACATGGGTAGTTGATTCGGGTGTTGGTTGAGAATTACTCGTTGAAGGTATATCTTGACCAATTGTAGGTGTAGACGTATCTGATTGTGCTTCGGTTGCTGGAGCGACCACTTCGGTAACCGGAGCTATTACCTCAGGTTCTGGAGCAACAATACTTGGAGGAGTAAAGAATTCATCAAATAACGGTTAAAACAGCATATCTCATTCATTCCTAGAAGGTGGTGTAAATGATGATGAAGAAGGGTTGTTTGGGACAAGACCAGAGCTAATGTTACTGGGTCCCATTTCATGAAATGTGGGTTCAGAGCTACTTTGCTCAGAAGCCATTGCCGTCAGCTCATCAAAATCGAAATTCATAGTTTCAAGGATCTTGCGAGAATTACGATTGTAGATTCGATATGCCTTCTTTGTGGGTGCATAACCAATGAAAATACCAATATCAGCCTTTGGTTGAAGTTTTCCCAAATTGTCACCATCATTATTTGGATAGCAAAGAGAACCAAATACATGAAGATGTGATAAATCTGGTACTTTTCCATGGAGAAGCTCATAAGGTGTTTTACCATGGTGTTTTCGAATTAGTGACCGGTTTTTGGTGAAAACTACTGTAGATACTGCTTCTGCCCATTAAAACAATGGATCCTTTGCGTAAATTAACATCGTCCGAGCAGCTTCCATAAGTGTGCGATTTCGCCTTTCAACGACACCGTTTTGTTGTAGAGTGCGAGAAACGGATGTTTCATGAGATATGTCAAATTCTTCATAATAATCACACAATATTTTATTCACAAATTCAGTTCCATTATCTGTACGAATGCGTCGGACAGTAGTGTTGAGACGCACTTAAATCATCTTGAGAAATCCGATGATGAATTTAGGTGCCTCATTTTTCGTTGTAAGAAATTTCACTCATGTATATCGAGAGTAATCATCGACAATGACGAGGATGTACTTTTTACCACTAAGACTTTCAACATGCATTGGCCCACAATGATCCACTTGCAAAAAATAAAGTTCCTGTTGGTTGGTGTCTTCAGTCTTGGGTTCGTATGATTTCTTAGTGCTCTTCCCCATTGTACACGTGAAACACAAATGGTCCTTGTGAAATGTAAGTTTAGGAAGACCACGAACAAGTTCGTTTTTCGCCAAATGATTAATAGCGTCAAAGTTAAGATGAGATAACCGTCGATGCCATAACCATGACTTAGTCTTTGATGCTTTGGAGAGAAGACATATGGGAGAAGCGGCCATCATATCTTGTAGAGATAAACTGTACAAGTTGTTCCCTCGAGTACCTTTCAATAAATCAACCCCTTCCAAATTACGAATGAAGCAGGCATGCTCACGAAAAGCGACTTCAAGATTTGAATCACAAAATTGTCCCACAGAAAATAAGTTGTGACCGAGACCTTCCACATAATACACTCTTGAAATTATAACATTCCCAATATGATATTCACCGTAGCCCATTATCTTTACAATATGATCATTTCCAAATCGAACCGTACCAAGAAACTTGCTGACAAAAATTCTGAGCTGAGAGCGATCTCCGGTCATACGCTTGGAGCAACTAGAGTCCAAATACCAAAGAACAATTTGGACCACCTGTTTTCGTAAAAACATTAGACAATTCATTGGAAACTATTGGTTCCGGAGTGTTAGCAGATACAAATATAAAATTATCAGAATTTCTAACATTTGTGTTGTCCTTAGATTTCCTGCCTTTTCTAATGTGAGTTTTACCACTAACAAGTTTTATTGTTCCAACTTTATGAGGTTTTGCAGTATTAGCGGGCACTACAGTGGGAGTAAACCTATTTAAAGGGCACTTGGTTCCTACAGTAGTGTTGGTGTTCCTAGTTAAAGGACACTCTTGTGTTTTGGTAGCCGTGGTACTCCTAGTTAAAGGGCATGCTTCCTTCGCTTTAGCGGGAGTGATCCTAGATAAAGGGCACGCGTTTCCTACTATAGTGAAAGTTCTACCACTGGGGCGCCACAACCAACTAACTTGGGTTAACACTTTACCAGTCGGTTTCCATTGTAAACCATTATTCCGGGCATTCATATCATTCACATGGTCAATAAAGCAAGAATCATGACGACTAGAAAACATACATTTATTGCAATTCCAACATTTCAAATTAGAATTCACAGTAGGCTTAGAACGCTGCACAACCGCATAGCCTTTAGGTTTCGCTCCATGATTCTTTTTATTCAAAACAGAAATAACATTCCTAGGATGGGCTTATACTTTTTTTCTTCACTTACTACTAGATGGGGGAAAGATCCTATCATTCTTCTTGTTTCTTTTAAGTTTAGATCTTTGAGCCTTAGTAGTGGTGTTTACTCCTATAGAAGGCAACACGGGAATATTAGAAGCTGGTTTTGATTTTGCCTTATCTTTAGTGACCAATGTTTGAGATGGTTTAGTCCTAGGGCCCTTGTTAAGTGGTGTGACGTTGATAAGGTTCCTTTTGATTGCACTAGAGGACGGTGTTGAGACGATGGCTGCGTTATCCACAACATTCTTACCTTTTAGGGTACGAAGTGTTTCCTTTAACTCAGCCAAAGCCAAATTTTTATCACAAATTCGTTCCCTCAAATCAGATATTTCCACCGACTTTCGATTCAATCGTTTAATCAATGATTGATTCTGTGCAGTGGTATTAGCACATGCGGGCTTTACTAAATCGAAGAGTTGTGTATTTTTCTGTTTTAAGTTATCTACTTTGGACAAAATCTTGGAAACTCGATTATCTAGATCAAGTTTAATATTCTCAGCGGCCTTAAGTACGTTCACACAGTTAATCTCCTTAGATTTCTCTATGTCTATTGGCAATGATTTAGTAACCTTGTCATTTGGCTGACGTTGTTTTGATTGTAAATTCAATTGAAAATTCTTTTGAAAATTTGAATCATCTATATTAACACCTTCGAAAGACGTTTCAAAAAGCTCTTGAAGAAATTGTTGTGTACATTCAAGCGATATACAATGTTTTTGAATCTCATCAAAACGTTTTGAAAGCAAAGACTAAGAATCTTGAAGCTTTAAAAATTTAGCGTCAGATTTGTGACACGTACTATCTACCACATTATCCACAGATTCAACATTATGAACAATAGAATCATTATCAAAAATATTATTCACACAGACGGAAACAATATTATATACGACATCACTTGCTTCAGAACCTGATCATTTTGGCGTAAAATTTGTTCTATTTCAAGTAAACTGTTTTCATAGGCATCATCCATTACATTGAAAACACCTCTAACTTCTTCTATTTCCAAAAGCAAATCTTGATCAATATTTCTTAGACAAGCTTTAATATTGTTTAGAAATGGAACAATTTCGTCTCGAAACGCAGCTCTAGTGTTCTCAAAATTCCATTCACCTTTCGTTATTGCCGTAGCCGTCATACGTTCCGTAATGACCTTGTCAAAATCGGCAAAGTGTTGGTGCACCGCGTTTAAGCTATCTGACACCTTACTTACCGATGGAATTAACTTAGTCAAATCCTTTTTGACAAGTGTAGGAGACGTACTAGGAAGGTTTTCCTTTAACAAACTTTAAGGCACAAAAGTTGATAATTGAGCTAATTCCTTTTGTAAGCGAATACGGGTCTTTTTAGTAAATTGATCTTTATTATGCTTATCATAATCGAGCTTATGGAATTTTGAAAGCATTTTAGATCGAGTTTTTTCCGCAAGTGACATTGTCTCCTCACTACTACGAACATAAGGTGATTCTTTCGATTTGCCAATTAGGGTCACATCATAAAGACAAGGAATATATTCCTGAGATTGTTTTGCATAACCAGGATTAGGTGGTAAATGTTGAAGACGCTTAAGTTCGAGTTCTTTAAACGATTTAGTTAAAAGATGAACCTTTTATGTGGAAGCATATTTTTTAACAGCTGTTGTTCCTTGTATTTAAGAAGTTTGGTAGCATTAAGTTCTGATTCAAACTTTTTAGACTCGAGAGTTTCGAAATCCATTTTAAGTTTCTAAAAATCATTTACAACTGACTCTTTTTATTTTAATTCATTGGAAAGATTAGCTTTTAATGATTCTATTTCTTTTAAGTGTTTAATCTTTTCAAAACGAAATTGGTGAAATTCAGAATAAGTTATTTTTTCTGCTTGAGGGACCATTTCAAAAGTTTTGACATTTTCCTTATACAGCGCAAGCTCAGCGGTTAGGTTGGCATTCATATCTAAGGTTTGTCAAACAGCCACATTCATGTTATCAATAATATGTTTAGGCACCATTACCAAATCACGTTGATCATAAGATTCATACCCGTCATAGCATTTAGTTGAGGTTCTCTCAAATGTGTTGGATTGGATACCACATCATTTGAGTTACTAGTTCCTGAATGCTGTTCGAGGTTGTCATTTTCATGCTCAACTTGATGTGGATTATCATGAACATTATTATATGTGGTTGGTACCTCACTGACGACATCAGAACCGTAGTGAGAGAGATTAGCAACGAGAGCAGCTTGGGCTGAGTGAATGTCATCACAATCTGAATCATATGCGTCAAGATCATCTGCTTGATATGCTGCATTAGAAGTAGAGACGACTACAATGCCTTTATTACCTGATGCCCATGGGTCTGCAAGAAATGCTAATTCCTCTGAATCCAAATCTTTCCTTTAGATTGAGCATCGACCAAATACATCTTCTCATGAAACCACGTTGCATCGCTTCTCCTTTTCGGCTGAGTGCATTCCCTAGCCATATGACCTTGTCCTCGACAATTGTAGCAAGTCACAGCCTTTTGAGGACCAATAGTGCTTACATTTCCATTAGCTTGAGAATTCACATCTTGAGCGTTCACGGTCCTTTTGGTAGGTCCATATGAATTTTGCCTACCCAGAATGGATTGCACCGTCACTTGACTATCTTAAATAATGGCTTGTTGTCGAGTATTTGAAGAAGTGCAGAGTTGATTGTTCGTTGGTGGAAAACCTCTAGTTACAACAAGTTTTGACAAGTAGGCAGTGAAATGGTTTAAGACATCAGTAGGTGTATCATTTGGAGTAAAGATCAATGCCTGAATTGGTGGAAGTTCATTGGAGTAGAAGGCTTGTGCTGATGGTGCTTCAATTGGAAAATATCCTTGCTGAGGAGTATAGCCCATTGGATAAGTAATAGCTTGTGATGGTGATGCATGATGTGCTGGTTACTGTGGATAATGCTGTTGAAGAACACTTTGTTGAAATGCTTGCTGTGACTTCATTAGTGGTTGATAAGATGGTTGTTGTGGTTGCTGATAGTTGTGTTGTGGTGGCTGCTGCAAGTATGATGGTTGTTGATAATCGTAAGCCATGTTTTGTTGGGGAGTCATTCGTTGAGTAGCATACATGGCAAGTGGATCATGAACTTGAGGTGTTGACAACCGAGCCTCGATCGCGTGGCATTCGTGTTGTTGAAGAAAAGCTTGAAGTTGATCCATGTTGGTTTGATGCAAATCCTTAGCCAATTTAACAGCTGTCACGTACTTGCTCCATTCTGAAGGAAGAGTGTTCAAATACTTGGTGTTCAATTGAAACGTAGGAATTGCCAGGCCATAGATGTTAAGCTCATTCATCAAAAGAGTGAATCTCAAATAGTAATCATTGAGAGTCTCCCTGGGGACATAGGCAAACTTATCAAACGTATCTGTTAGAAATACATTTTTAACGTATATTAGAAGTATCGGTCACTCCACAATATTATTGAATGTTGTATAGCTCGTAGTTAAATACTTGTTTAATTTGTTAAGTAAAACCGGCCCATGGGCTTGTCATGGGCCGGCCCAAGTCCATTAGTGGCTTGGATATAAATACCCCTTTCCACCATGGAAAGGGGGTTGGTTGTTTGGTTGTTTCACTTTCCATTTAATAAAATACACACATTTCTCTCTCATTTTCTCCCACTACTTTCTCTCTCTAGAACCATCAACCCACCTTATTGATTCATAAGATTATCACTATTCTTCAATTGGTATCAAGAGCCATGGGGTGATTTAAGGTAAGGATTTGTGTTGCTTTTTAGTTTTTGATAGTATTAGTGATCTTTAGGAAATCTACCTTGAATCTTGTAATTTTTGGTGTTTTTGTTGTTGGGATTATTAGATAAGTGTTGGGTTTAGCTTATTTTGGTAGAAATCACAAAACTTTTCGTGGTTTTTGGTCAAAAATCAGGTTTTGGTTCGTTTGTTCTAAGAAAAAACGTCAAAACTTGGTCTCGAAGTTATTTTTCCCAGAACATTCCGAATCACCAGGTTATTCCGGATCAACAAAACATTCCGAATCAACAGCTTATTCCGGATCAACAAGGCATTCCGAATCAACTGTTTATTCCGGATCAACAAAACATTCTGACTCAACAGTTTATTCCGAATCAACTAGGCATTCCGAATCAATAGTTTATTCCGGATCAACAAGGCATTTCGAATCAACAGGTTATTCTGGATCAACCGTTATTCCGGATCAACCAAGTATTCCGGATCAACCAAGTATTCCGGATCAACCAAGTATTCCGGATCAACTAAGTATTCCGGATCAACCAAGTATTCCGGATCAACAAAGTATTCCAAATCAACCAAGTATTCCGGATCAAGGTAATTATTCCGAATCAAGATCTTTTTCACATTAAGGTATTTATTCCGAATCAACTTAATTATTCCGGATCAAGGGGTATTTTACGAGTTTTTTCGACGATTTTTAGTGGATTTAATCTTGGCTTCTTACACACGCTTTACTTCAACAACACAACACAACTCATAACCTTACTTCACTGCTCGATCAACCGATAATCTTTGATTCTTTAAAGTGATCAAAATGAATCCGAGTTCTTTAATGCCTCAAATGACATCACTTACGGATATTTTCGTCATCACGGGAACGGATAATCGCCCTCCTATGCTCATTAAAGAAGTCTTTGAAGCATGGCAAGGCCGTATGATGTCATACATTAAGGGAAAACCGACATATGGAAGGCTTATGGTCAAGTCAATTCTAGATGGCCCACTTGATTATGGTACCATCGTTGTTAACAATGTGACTCGACCACGGGAGTTTGAAGAACTTACACCAGCTCAACAACTTATTGCCGATGCAGACGAAAAGGCTCTTCAAACCATTCTCCAAGCTCTTCCACATGACATCTATCGAATGGTAAGTAAATATACGGTTGCAAAGGATTGATGGGAACGTCTAAAGGTTTTGCTACAAGGTACGTCTCTTGCTAAACAGGAACAGGAATGTCAGTTGTATGATCTGTTTGATAGGTTCACATACAGTCCAGGGGAAACGCTTCACGACTACTACTTCAGATTCACTACTCTCATGAATGATTTGAATGTATACAATCTCGTGATTGCTCCATTCCAGGTTAACACCAAGTTTTTGAATACTTTACCTCAAGCTGAATGGGGTGAGTATATTACCGATGTTAAGTTAACCAGGGATTTGCATAAGTGCAATTTGGATCAACTCTATGCTTTTCTCCAGCAGCATGAGAAACACGTGATCATGCACCGTTCGCCTCAAGGTATGTACCCTGAATCTTTAGCTTTGATGGCAAATCAACCAAGCTTGTCATATAACAACACTCCTTATATCATGGGACACCAAGCTTATCATCCATCACCTTACATAACTCCAAGCTTCCCCCAATATTCGATTCTACCTCAACCACCCACCTCACATCAGCAACAATATCGGTTTAATGTACCTTCGTCTCAGAGAGAACCACAAGCATCACAATATGCCTCACAACCTCACCCATATTCACCAGCAAGCATTGCACCCTATGCTCAGTCATCATACTCTCCATATCAAGAAAATGCAGCATATCCACCAAGTTATTCTGACCACATCAGTACTCCTTCTAGTGCTTATGCCGCTCAACAAGACCAAGCAATGTATTGTGATAATGATGAGGTTCCCATTCCTGAATTCAAACAAGGAACTGACCCAGCTGAAGTGTTAGCCACTATGTCTGCTTATCTCACAAGGACATTGAGCAAACGAGGATTTAGAGGACCATCTCCTACTAACAATCAGCTGAGGAATTCATCCAATTCTCGACAATAAGCTACCATTGAGAATGGCAGGGTAATGGTTCAACCTATTCAACCTTATAAGGGGAGACCCAATACATCAACCACCAATGCACGCATGGTCAATAATGCTCCAATGGTCAACACTGCTCCAATGGTTACTGCTCCACGGGATAATTCCACAGGTAAGTTGAGAATGATAACATGCTACAACTGTAAGGAAGAAGGTCACATGTCTAGGGATTGCACAAAACCCAAAAGGAGAAGGGATGGTCAATGGTTTGCAGAAAAGATTTATTTGGTGAACGCTCAGGCACAAGGACAGGAACTTGATGAAGAGGAGCTAGCATTTCTTGCTGATCCAGGGATTGCGGAACAAGAAGTTCTCACTACACAGAATGCAGCATACCAAGCAGATGATCTGGATGCTTACGATTCAGACTGTGATGATCTTCAGTCTGCTCAGGCAGCTCTTATGGCAACTATCTCTAGCTTTGGGTCAGATAAAATATCTGAGGTACTTACTAATACCACTGATACTAGTATTCAACCACATCAAGTTGGGCAAGAGGATGCTAATCAGAATGAGTCTTCGGTGGTGAGTCTTTCAAATGAGGAGACAATCAATGATAGCAATTTCAATGCAAGTCCCCATACTTTGAGTGAATCACAACCGGGAGTCATTTCGACTACGCATATTCCTGCTCAACAAGATTTGGTCATGGTTCCTGCAAAGTTACTTAGCCAAATGAATACTGCACTTTTAGAAACCCTATCTACGAATAAGAATCTGTCGGCTGAGCTTGCCTTGTGCAACGAAAAAGTTCAAACTTTGGAATTAGTTCCTTCGTCCAATGTTTTAACAAATCCCGAATATGATCATTTTCGAAACAAACAAATGGGTCATTTGCAAGAAATTGAAACCTTAAGAACAAATCTTTCCAACGAACTTAAAGAAAAAGAGTTAGTGGTCACTAATTTTCACAAACTTCAAACGGATTTTGAATTACTCGAGTCTAAAAAGAATGAAATGGAAATTAATGCAGCTAATAGAATTAAGAGTTTAGATTATTTGCTTTTAAGACAATACGCTGCCTCTCAACTAGTGCACTTATTTGACGCATCGTTTAGAGAGTTTAACTTATCGCGTCAAAAAGACCTTCCCTCTAACCCACGGTATGCAAGACAAGCTTTTATCCATAATCCAAGACTTTATGATGCAACCAAATTAGGATTGGTCTTAGATCTGATTGTTATTTTCGAGGATTGCACGAATAAGGATCTAGTTGATGAGAGTCGGTCATACAACTTTGCAAAATATCCCCAGTGTGATTATTTTAAAATGAATCAAGAGCTTACAAAAACAGACTTTAGAATTCGCTTCCATATGGATAAAGATCTCATCACAACACCAACCTACATGTTAAATGAAGAAAACCCTAGTACACTTCCTACACTTGTCAAAATGGAAGGACCTAAGGAAATTCCAAAGGATCTTCCACCTATTAGCACTGTATGGATAAACTTGCAAGAGATTAATCAATACTTTGCTAGTTTTGACAAGGTCATCCGGGAATGTACGACTTCAAATGGTCTAAACGCTGGAGAATGGGCTTTCGAACACATGAACGAGGTGTTTAAGAATGAGATCAACCCTTTTGTCGAAAATCTAAAAGGAAGTTTTGCATCTCTTTCGGAAAATCTCGATTTTGAAATTAAAGAAGTTCAAAAAGTGTTTTATGAAATGGACACCGCTTACGAACTACAATTAATTGAAAAGGAAAAGATTTTATCCGAGTATGACCGATTCTTGTCCCAAGTAATTTCGTATGATGTGCTTACTACTGTGAATGTTAATTATTCGAATGAGCTTACATCCGCTATGAATAACTGTGATGCTGTGAATATATGTGATGATGTGCATGATATCTCTGTAAATATTGTTGGGACTGTAAATGAGGTAGATAATCATTCTTGTCACAAGTCTAACGCTGAATTTTTAAAGCTTCAAGATTCTTACAATTTACTTACAAAACGCTTTAATCAACTTGAACAACATTGTATATCTTTAGAATTAAAACAGCAAACTCAAAATGAGGATCTTTTGATAACAAATGGTTGTGAAAACAGTGTTGAGACGAGTGACAAGATGATTGAGATAGTTAAGGCATTAGAGGAAGAGATTATGAGATTAAAGAGAGATGTGTCATCGAACGAAACACTAAAATTGGAACTAGAGGCTGCAGAGTCTAAAAACCAGTGCTTAGAAACTAGACTTTCGTCTATTCTAGGGGAGATGGATCGTGCAAGACAGGGAATGTCCGCTCTTTATGGTTCACTAGAAGAACGCTTCGCTTTTAATGCGGCACAGCAACAATCTTATGTTGAACAATTGAACCAAAAATGTGAGGAAATCTCTGACTTAAATATCCAGCTTATTGACAAAAACATGGTTTTGGCCGAGTTAAAGGAGACACTTCTTCTCACCCGACAAGAAGTTGTTAATAACTTAGCTACCAACTCTGCACCGTCCTCTAGTGATCCATCAACGAATTCAACAGTGATCTATAAGAACCCGCGCCATAAGCAAAATCCGGATACTTACGATGTTTATATGATGAATGCAATTAAGCACGTGGACCTTGTTAGGGATATTTTAGATGATTTGTATGCGTTAGATCCCTCAAGCAGTTACTATTATTCAGCTCATGCATATATTCAGCGAGTTCAATATTGCTTAGCATATTTGCAATACATAGGAAAATCGGGTTCTACACTACTCACTAATCGACCCATTGCTGTAACCCCATTCAATAAGACCCCAGGAGCAAAACCGTCATTGGCACCATCAACTAAGGCACCTTCAAAATCTGTTGCTAATGTTCCCACTTTGCCTTCTATAGGAATAAAAGAGTCTACTAAGGCTAAAGGATCGCCATTCAAGAAAGATAAGATCAAGCCCTCCACTAGTAGTACCATCAAGAAGAAAGTAGAAGCTCACCCTAGGGGTGTTATTTCAGATTTAAATAAAAAGAATCATGTTGCTAAGACTAAAAGCTCTGCGCCTGTACAGAAGCCTAAACCATTTGTGAATTCTAATTTAAAATGTTGGAATTGTAATGAATGCATGTTTTGTCAACGTCATGATTTGTGTCTTATTGATCATGTGAATGAAATGAATGCCATTAGGAATGATCTTGAATGGAAGCCAACTGGGAGAACTCGTTCCCATGTTGGATGGCAATGGCGTCCCACTGGTAGGACCTTTACATTAGATGGAAAAATGTGCCCTTTAACTAGGAATGCATCCATTGAGGTTAGGTCTCAGCGTCCTTTAATTAGGCACACTAGCACTAAAGTATGGAAATCACGCCCTTTAATTAGGTTAGCCCCCACTATAGTGCCTATCAGTGAAGAAATACCTCAGGATTTAAGCCAACTTGAATCTACACCACCAACTAGGAAGAAGGCTAGGAAACTTAAGAAACCTAAAGTTAGCAAATCTAAGATCATTAAATCTGTACCTGCTAATAACAAGGAATATTCAGATTTCGAAACATATACATTGTCCTCGTCTGGTGATATTTCAGGTGGTCCAAATCATCCTCTGGTATTTGGACTCCGGTTGCTCAAAGCATATGACCGGAGATCGCTCGATGCTCCAAAATTTCGTCAGTAAGTTTCTTGGAACGGTTAAATTCGGTAATGATCATATTGCAAAGATAATGGGGTATGGTGAATATCAGATTGGAAATGTCACGATTTCAAGGGTATACTATGTAGAAGGTCTTGGTCATAATTTATTTTCAGTACGATAGTTCTGTGATTCCAACCTAGAGGTTGCTTTTCGACAACACACTTGTTTCATCCGCAACTTGGAAGGAAAAGACTTGTTGAAGGGGTATCGTGGTGCAAATCTTTATACTTTGTCCCTATAAGACATGATGGCCGCCTCTCCAGTATGTCTTCTCTCCAAAGCATCTAAGACCAAGTCATGGTTATGGCATCGCAGATTATCTCATCTCAACTTTGATGCTATTAATCATTTGGCTAAAAACGAATTAGTTCGTGGTCTTCCAAAGCTCAAATTTCACAAGGACCATTTATGTTCCGCGTGTTCAAGGGGGAAAAGCACCAAGAAATCATACAAGACCAAAGCTGAAGACACCAATCAAGAAAAACTTCATCTTTTGCATATGGATCTTTGTGGACCAATGAGAACCGAAAGTGTGAGTGGTAAGAAATTCATCCTTGTTATTGTAGATGATTTCTCCATGTTTACATGGGTTAGATTTCTACGTACAAAGGATGAAGCACCAAAGGCTATCATCACTTTTCTGAAATTCATTCAGGTACGTTTAAATACTACTGTCCGCCGTATTTGTACTGATAATGGAACAGAGTTCGTCAACCAGACTCTTCGTGATTACTATGAAGAAGTTGGTATCTCACATGAAACATGCGATGCACGTACTCCACAACAAAATGGTGTCGTTGAAAGACGGAATCGTACGCTTATGGAAGCTGCTAGGACTATGCTGATTTATGCGAACACTCCATTATTCTTATGGGCAGAAGCTGTATCTACTACATGTTACACCCAAAACCGCTCTATCATTCGGAAACGCATGGAAAAACACCTTACGAGCTTCTACATGACCGTAAACCCGATGTTTCATTCTTTCACGTGTTTGGTGCTCTTTGTTATCCAAACATTAATAGTGAGAATTTGGGCAAACTTCAACCGAAAGCCGATATAGGTATTTTCATTGGTTACTCACCCTCAAAGAAAGCATACAGAATTTACAACCGTCGTCTTGGTAAGATAGTAGAAACTATGGACGCAGATTTTGATGAGCTGACAGCGATGGCTACTGAGCAACGCAGCTCTGAACCCGCGCTTCACGAGATGGGAACCGGTGCTATTAGTTCCGGATTAGTTCCCAATAATCCTACTTCTACATCATTTATACCACCTACAAGGCCCGAGTGGGATAAACTATTTCAACCGTTGTTTGATGAATTCTTTGATCCCCCAAGTGATGAAGCTCCAACACCTGTAGTGATAGCTCCAATCCCTGAAGTTGTTGCTCAAGCTAATGAAGCTTCATCAAATGCATCTTCAATTAACATTGAACCGGATGCACCTCCACCAAGTAATTCTCAAACTACACCTGAATCTTCACCTTTACTTGTGCCTAATGATGTTGAAGAGGATTCTGTTGATCACGATTTAGAATATGCTCACCTACAAGAGCTTCCATTCTTTGGTTTACCGATACCTGAAAACCCTTCAGCCGCGTCTACCTCAGAAGAAGCTTCTACAATCGTTCACTCCAGACCACCACGGATTGAAAATCACAGCACCAAATGGACAAAAGATCACCCAATTAGGAATATTATTGGAGGTCTCGATCGACCAGTCTCTACACGCCATCACTTACAAGAGAGTGCACTCTATTGATATTTTGATGCATTTCTCTCCGAAGTTGAACCTAAAAACTGGCAACATGCTATGACTCAATCATCTTGGATTGAAGCCATGCAAGAGGAACTAAATGAATTCCAAAGACTTGAAGTATGGGAATTAGTTCCTCTCCCTGACAAGGTTAACATCCTTACTTTGTTGTGGGTTTATAAGGTTAAACTCGATGAGATGGGTGGAGTTTTGAAGAATAAGGCTAGATTGGTTGCCAGAGGTTACAAACAAGCCTTGGGTATCGACTTTGAAGAATCTTTTGCTCCTGTTGCAAGATTGGAGGCTATTAGACTATTCCTCGCGTATGTTGCTCATATGAACATGATCGTCTATCAAATGGATGTGAAGACGGCATTTTTGAATGGTTAACTAAGGGAAGAAGTCTATGTTAGTTAGCCGAATGGGTTCGTTAGCACGGAGTTTCCTAATCATGTGTACAAGCTTAAGAAGGCTCTCTATGGGTTGAAACAAGCTCCACGCGCATGGTATGATCTCCTTTCAACATATCTCATGTCGGAAGGCTTCTCCAAAGGCAAGGTGGACCCCACTCTATTCACTCTCAAGGAAGACAACGACATGATACTAGTACAAATTTATGTTGATGATATAATATTTGCTGCCTCTAACATAGAATTGTCAAACCGCTTTGAGAAAATAATGTCCACACGCTTTCAGATGTCAATGATGGGAAAATTTTCATTTTTCTTAGGATTACAAATTTCTCAGAATCCCAGAGGCATCTTTATTAATCAATCCAAATATGCTCTAGAATCTTTAAAGAAATATAACTTTGAAAATTGTGACCCCGTGGATACTCCAATGGTGGAGAAATCAAAGTTAGAGAAGATAGAAATGGGATTATTGTCGATCCGAAACTCTTCTGTGGGATGATCGGCACCCTTCTCTATCTGACTGCTAGCAGGCTTGATTTGCAATTTGCTGTATGCATGTGTGCCCGGTATCAGGCTCGGCCTACCGAAAAGCACCTACATGCTGTTAAAAGGATCTTTCGGTATATCAAAGGAACACTTCATCATGGTCTATGATATCCGAAAGATTCCTCTATTGCTTTAATATCATATGCAGATGCCGATCATGCTGGGTGTCAAGACACGAGGCGTAGCACTTCTGGGTCTGTGCAACTCCTTGGAGACAGATTGATTAGTTGGTATTCAAAAAGGCAAAAAAGTACTGCAATTTCTAGCACGGAGGCTGAATACATTGCCATGTCCGGTTGTTGTGCTCAAGTCCTTTGGATGAGATCACAACTAACTGACTACGGTCTTGGATTCAACAAAATCCCGATGTATTGTGACAACAAGAGCGCCATTTCCCTTTGCTGCAACTACGTTCAACACTCCCGGGCAAAGCACATCGACATTCGCTACCATTTCATTAAAGAGCAGGTGGAAAACATAGTGATCGAGCTGTATTTTGTCACCACTGAGTATCAGCTGGCAGATATGTTCACAAAAGCCTTAGATCGAGGACGAATCGAGTTTTTGATCGACAAGCTTGGCATGAAATCTTTCTCTCCAGCGACTCTCAAAGAGTTGGCAGAAGAATCAGCAGAATAGAGGTGGTAAACTATTCATGCGTATCCTTTGTTCGTGATCATGTATATTATCATATATATATAAACCACAAAAAGAAAAATAAAAAATATAAAACCAAGAAAAACCATAAAAAATATAAAAGCAAGAAAAACCATAAACAATATAAAACCAAGAAAACCCAAAAATATTTTCGTCTTTTTATATCGGGCATGTCTTTTAGTACGGTAATATTTACGGCCTTAGAAATGTCGATCAATATTGACACGGCGCCATAAATAGAGTCCGTATAAAAGTTGTATATTTTTAAAACATGCCCATTATGGCTTGTAGTTATTTCAGACTGCAGCCCGCTTTTCGCATTAAAGTCACGTATTTCCTTGGAAAACGTTGGCTCACAACGGGAATTAATTTTCTCGAGCATGATTTACAAGCAAAATCATGCAAAGGGATCAAGTTTACTTTATAACTTGGTCTAACACGAATTAATGTACGTCTCAGTGCATTAACTTGTCAAAATAAGAGAAATCTTATTGCCACCACGAATCAATCTTTTCAAGACATTAACTGGAAAATATTTTCATCAACATGTGCCTCGTTAAACAATGATTACAGCTCTTTAAATAGAAAACGGGTCATCGTTTAAGGGGGAGAAAAGGTTAAAACGTCTTCGTCATCAAAACAGTCTTCAAAAGTTTTCGAGGAAAATTAATTGGCTAATTGGTTAATGACTGGAATTGCTTTGGTATTCGTCTTGTATTCGTTCATGATTTGTCGTGAGTTTTAGGCCGCAGATATTTTGTTTAAGTGGTGTGAGGGCTAGAATAGTTAATTCAATGAGATAGGCCTAACGATTGTTAATTACTTTAACGAATGTTAACCTAAACTTGTTATTAACTAGAAAAGAAAAGGAAAAGTAAAGAAAAACGAATAGTTAAGGGGATTACAACTGAAAGGGCTAAATGTGACAACTTTGAAACTTGTGAAAAAAATGGTTGACCTAAGTCAAACCACTCCCCCCGTCTTTCCTTTCTTTCTCTTCTCCCTTTTCTGTAGTCGCCATTAACACACACAAAAACACACTCAAGCTCTCAACTCGCGTTTTTCTTGATCTCCAATTCGTTTCATTCATTTAACAAGGTACAAACGTCATCTATTTCGCCTAATTCACTAGTTAAATCCAATTAACTGAATTCGTTATAATTAAATTAATCAAGTTAGGGCTTATGCTTTAATTAGGTCAAATTGATTAGGGGATTTATCTGGGTTTGTCTTGGAATAAGATTAGAACGAGTCTTGTTGCCTTAGAATGCCTTAAAACACACGAATACTATTAGAATAATTCATGATAGAACGAATTTAGGACATTCCGAATGTGCAAGTGTTTTGCAAAAACATTCCGGATGAACCAAAGTTTAAGATTATTCCGGATGGATTATGTTATTCCGGATGGGTCATGTTATTCCGGATAGAATGTTTATTCCGGATAGACTGTTTATTCCGAATAGACAATTTATTCCGGATAGACAATTTATTCCGGATAGACAATTATTCCGGATAGACAATTTATTCCGGATGACGCATTTATTCCGGATGAAGCATTTATTCCGGATGAAACAATTATTTCGGATGAAGCAATTATTCCGGATAGACAATTTATTCCGGATGAAGCAATTATTCTGGACAGACAATTATTCTGGATGAAGCAATTATTCCGGATAGACAATTTATTCCGGATGAAGTGTTTATTCCGGATGAAGTGTTTATTCCGGATGAAGTGTTTATTTCGGATGAAGTGTTTATTCCGGATGAAATGTTTATTCTGGATGGAGTGTTTATTCCGGATGAAGTGTTTATTCCGGATGAAGTGTTTATTCCGGATGAAGTGTTTATTCCGGATGAGATGTTTATTCCGAATGAAGGTGTTTTTTGCTTAATAACTTGCTAAATGTTTGAGTGTTTTCAATGCTTAAGGGATTATGTCATATGCTTAGGTATAAATTCATAATGGTATTCATATTTGTATGTATCAACTTTTATGTTTTATCTTAAGCAGAAACAATGACTAACCCAACCGTGCAACAAATACAAGACAATAGAGCAGCAGCCATTGAAGAAGCCAAAACCCTCAAGTTCATTCCAAACAACTACCGGTTGAAGGAGGTCTCTAACTCCAATCACAATGGATTCAAGGTAGCTTCAGCCATTCTTGACAATTCTCACTTCAAGAATGCGCTAAGGAGTAGTGCTTCGGTGCCCTTCGACTACATGTACGAATCCTGGGCAACCAAAGAGAAGACGTCAAACAAGATTACATTCTTCCTGGACAACAAGCAACAGACTCTCACCGTGTCATACTTCCGCAAGATCTTTGGTTTTCGGGAGTCACCCAAAGGTACAACATTCTCAGCGAACCCGACCAAGAACGAGCTCATGGCGATGTTCTCTGCTATTGGATGTGCGGACTTACGAATAGTGTCCGACTTTACCACAACCAAAGTGGGTCAACCTTGGAGAGCGATGTTTGGTATTCTCAGCCCATGTCTAACTCCCAAAACGACTGGGTATGATGTTGTGCGTTCGCTAATCATAAATATGTTCTATGGTATGTTCAAAGGTATTAATATTGATTATGCATCATTGTTGTGGGAAGAGTTTATTTTTCAACTCTTCACAAACACGAAGACTAAGGCTAAAGGTTAACTGTACCCTAGGTTTATAAAGCTAATCATACATTATTTTATGGAAAACAAAGCGTCTATTGATAAGCGTGCAGGTAGCCGTCACCACACAAAGGATGCTGATGATCTGGTGGACTTAAGGCAAGAAAGTCACTCCAACGTTGTTATCCCTGGTCCTATTCCCAGTCATCTCCTGACAGATAAGATTATCGCTTCTGCTGATTACAAGAACATGCTAATAGAAATCAAGAACCAAGAAGCAAGCATTCAGACATAAGAAGACTCATCTACTACGGTCAAGAGTAAAGGTAAACGCAAGCAAACAGTTTCTTTATCTGAACCCAAAACCAAAAAGACAAAGACTGAGGCTAAGAAGGGTAAGAGCACGGCTGACGAGCTTGTTCTTCACGATGAAGAAGATGTTGATGACGATCCTACTCCCGAGCTAACTCGCAAGACTGAGAAAAGGTTAATGAAGAAGGCTATTGAAAAGAGTAGGAGAGACACAGGCGGTAGTGGTTCGGGTGCACAGATGTATGTTGAAGAAGAATACGAGGAGCCACATGACATTAGTGAGTTTGGATCACCCGAATGTTACTCATCATCGAAGGAGACATCCATTGCTGATACAGCAAGTGTTGAGAAGGAGTCCGGTGCTACAACAATCATTGTGACTACACAGCCTCTTGTAACTCAACCTCCACAAATCCAGCCTTTACCAACACGACCGGTGCCAACACCACTACCATTCCCTCCACCTCCACCTACTTTCGTCATGAGTACTGTAATCACAACCGTGCCTCTTCAACCATCCCAGAGTAGCCCTGTACCATCTTCAATGGCTGCATTCGTAATGGAAGAAATGTTGGATAAACACATGGACAGTCAAAGAAAAGAGATGGCTCAACTTCGAGAAGAGTTATTTCGACGAGTGCAAAGTGAAGAGGCATCCAAGAAAGCCCAAGACGAGATGATAGCTAAGTTCACTGCAGAGATGGAGTTGACACATAAATCTCATGCAGAAGAACTTGCTCAGGTCAAACAGGCTGAAGCTGATAAGAATGAAGCACGATTTACAAGACTTCGAGCCATAAAGGATAAATATAAGGAGCAGAAAGAAACACTTGAAGCTTCTATTGTAGAGAGAGTGAATGAATCTGTTGAGTCTCTTATGCCAAAGCTGCGTGAAGAGTTGAGGAAACTTGCGGTTGATAACTTGATGATTAATTCGTCCAACCCTTCCGAGTCAGCCTACAAAATTGCATATGACTTAACAGATTTTGAACTAAAGAAGATCCTCAAAGCTCGCATGAAGGAAGTTGGATCTTTTGACAAGTCTAAAATTCAGCGGACACTCTACAAAGCACTCAATGAAGCTATCTTGGAGGATGATCGGTTGTTTAAGACATTTGGGAGTGTGGTACCTTACCACATCTTGGATGAGGAGGAAAAGGAAGATAGTGAGCAAGAGGACAGTGATGGTAAAGAAGAGGGTGATGGTGAAGAAGAGGATGATGGTGAAGAAGATGAAGACAAAGGTAGTGATGGTGATGATGATGATGATGGTGATGGTGGTGATCAAAATGAAGAGAGTGATAAGGGTAGCAACGGGGATGATGATGAGGATGATGATGACAACGAAAACAGGGATAGCGGTAAAAATGACCAGCCTGGTCAGTCTGATGACGATGAAACGGGGGACAAGGTTGCCAGCAAAAAGAAACCATCCAAGTCTGGTACCAAGTCTCAGAAGGATGATGCCCGAAAGTAAAAGTCCACATCTACGGAGTCAGGACGAACCAAGTGGCGCCATGATGTGAATGCCGCTACTGCATCATCGATTCCCGGTACATCTGTTTCTGTTTCTATACATGTTACCACTAATCCTGTTAGTTCGTTTGTTGCTCCTGTGATTGCAGAACCAGTAACTGAACCTGAATCTGCATAACACTCGCATGTTCATGATACCATCAAAATTCCTGAATCAGAACCAGCACGTGTTTATGTTTCTACTCCTCTGCAAAAAGAACCAGAATCTACTGTTCCCGAGTCAAGCACATGGGACTGGGCGGATACATTGGAGATTGATGAAACTGCACCGCCACAAGCTTGGATCACGGCAACTACAAAATATGATCCAATCACAGACGCTGATAGAGATGTTCTATATCTACGTATCCGTAGTCCGATAGACTTGTGTGCATTTTGGGCTCATGAGTTCAAATCTTCGGTCACTCCGTCTTTGGTGAAGAGAGTGCTAAAGGACAAGAGACTTCACGCCAAAACCAGGTTAAGCCTCATGGAGTACGAGTATTATGCTGACGAGGTCCTGAAAGCTCTCAATACCGTTCAAAGGCCAGGCCTTCATGAGTCAGAAAGAGCTCCACCTCCACTTGATCCCTCTCAAGATAATCAAATTGCTCTTGACTTCTTTGTCACCTATGATCTTGAGTATCTCCTCAAGGGATCATCCAAGTACGCGACCTCCCTGACCTTGTTGAAAGCTGCTAATTGGGGGACAATACCTTTTATCGAGGAAAAGGTCAATAGACTCTGGGTTCCAAAGGTAAGCCGTAATTATGACATGTATGCTACTATAGGAGCATCACATTGGGACGAGCGAGTCCGAAGGGAATACAGAGGTTGCTGCTTAGCCAACTCAGGTAGTATTGTCAAATCCGATATTCGCATCTCAAGTATTTTGGGACTGAAGATTGAACCCAAGAATGGCTATCATCATGTGACGGAGATTCGTCTAAAAAGGGAGGATGACAGAGAATACAAGATACAGCAGGGAGATTTTTCTATCATTCGCCTTGAAGATATCAAAGACATGTTGCTTATGATGACCCGTGATCAACTTACCCATCTTACTCATGAAGAAATCATTGCCTTGAATACAGCACTTCGTATGTTCACACGAAGCGTTGTTATCAAGAAACGAGTTGAAGATCTTCAATTGGGAGTTGAAAGCTACCAAAGGAAGCTTAACATGACCCATCCAATGAATCAAGTTCTACCTCAACATGTCAAAAGATGTCCCTATACCGGCACGACCGTTCTGATGTACGGGATTTTCTACATGAACAGTCGTGGGATCATGAAGTTTATGAGGGTAGGTGAGCTTCATAAATATAGTGATGGGACTCTCATATACGTCAGAGGAAAATTGGAGCATCTTAATTCGGGTGGGACATTACCAGAAATGATTGAGGATTGGCATCCGGGTTATCGGAAAATGGCGACATATGTGATCAAGAAGATTGATGAATAGCTCCGGGAACGTAGATTGATGAGGAGCTTAGAAAGATTCGTTGGTGGTAGACCATATGGAGTGCACTACAAGTTACTGCAACGATCCATCTAATGGGTCGTACATCTCAGGTCCACTCTATATTGGTTTTATTTGTGAATATGTAAATTTTGTGAATATTGTGCTTTTACGGCTTGATGTAGTGTTAAGGTATGATAATTTTTCAAGAATTTCTCACGAGATTCTAAATCTTTCAAAATATGTCATACTAAAGCACTACAATTAACCCTTATTAATTTGAGGGGGAGCATTAACATGTTCTACGGCCAAACATTGATTTCATTTTTACCCAAAGACCGGTTAATCCATTCAATATCCCAAATATTAATGGTTAACATTTTGGATAAGGGGAGAAAATGGGATTAAGGAGACTTAAACGATACTTGGCTAAAAGATGAAAAAGACTTAACGATAATCCAACTTAATATGTGTAAAGCACGTGTTAAGGGGGAGCGTTTTTTGATGAACAAAACACTTAAGGTACAAAACTCTTGATTTCAATATCACAAGTAACTTAAGTGATTTTCAAGGATTTTTCATGGTGACTATACTTTCCCAAAACACGCTTAATTCACGACGGATATGGTGACAAAAGGGTGGTAGGAATAGGTATTAGTCCAATGATTCATCAGAGCCGATGGAATCTTCCCAAGGACAATTCCCTAGATAGAATTAGAAGTCCTAGGAGAGATGGAGAAAGATTGTGAACGTAGCAGAGTACCGACTAATTACTGATGCTAGCACTGGAACAATCACAACAAGGTGCTAGTGATGATGTATTGGTAAGTACTGAAGGGGTTGAAGAATGAAAAAGAAATGTAAAGATAAAGGGTGTAAAGAAAGAAGCCCTCCTTACAACTTTAGGAAGAAACCGGGTCAATACATATGCTATTGAGATCATTTGTTAATGATTCTCGATATTGAAGAAAGACATCATGGACCCAGTGATGCAATGCACAACCCTTCCCAGCTAACTCAAATATCTCTCAAAAGGTATTTGTTTTAATCACACGGAGATCAACATGTTATCTATTGGTTTATTCACTCCGAATAGACTGATATTGAAAAGGTGGCACTCCTCTCCAGCCATCGCTCACTAAATCAAAACACACTATCGAGTCTAGAGCCACGAGATCATTAAAAGTCTCATTAGGACACTTTCCATTTATTCCTTACTTTCTTACACACTGTGAAAAGTAAGAGATCTTTATGAGTCCTACGCAGTATTCTTGTAATATTGCCAGAACATCTGAGTGATACGCAAGTATTACAATGAAGATGGAAATCCTGCTTGAGCCAACATCAAACAAGCTCATGGTAGGTGACACGTGCGGTTCTTTAAGAACCAATCTTGTGAAAAACTGGAAAGAAACAGTAGTTTAATTCTTAATTGAACTTAAACTCGTTCCAGGCCTCTACGCATTATCGTATGATCTTGCCAGAACACTCAGAGTGACACTCTTTAGTGTTCACAGTGACGAGTGGAAATCCTTCTAGTGTTAACATCAAACAGCACTTGGTAGGTGACGTGCAAGATTCTTTATGAATCAAGCTCGTGATAACTGGAAAGCAACAATGGTGAAAATCTTAATTAAAATTCACTTGTTCCAGGTTTCATGAATTGACGGCTTCAATCACAAGGATAATTTATCCAAGTGATTCACTCTTTATGTTCACAGTCAAGCTTAGTGATCGTCGAATAAAGAGAACGGGTTTACCCGCGAAATCCTATCAGGAAGTTACTTAATTGAAACTATCCGTCACATGTACGATATCTAATATCGTCCAACGGTCTTCACCGACCGGAGGTAAAACGCTACCGATTTAGAATGAAATGTTCTAAGCCATTTCATTCGTGTTCTATTATGTTGCTGCGAAGATAGTGGCGTTGCGGTGTACCAGCTAAAGTCGTTCCCACATGCTTATGTTTTTCTGCATCAAAGTTCAGCAAAATTCAAGAAACTACAAAATGAAGTCTTCCGCTGTACCAAACTCTGAAGCTTTCAAGAATTCAATAAAAGACATAAGTGTGTGGAACATGGAGTCACGAGGAGGCAAGATTCACAAGAAGGCAAAGATCGCACGTGATTGGTCAAAAGAACAATGCTCTCAAGCCAAAGCCTAAAATATCAAATCAACATATTCACAACAAAAAGAAAAGAAGAAAAGACTATGAGCTGAAGAACAAAGACTTAGTATAGTATGCTAGGTTTAGTACTGTGTAACGTGGAGTGACCTCCCTTAGGGGGAGATTGTTAGAAATACGTTTAACGTATATTAGAAGTATCGGTCACTCCACAATATTATTGAATGTTGTATAGCTCGTAGTTAAATACTTGTTTAATTTGTTAAGTAAAACCGGCCCATGGGCTTGTCATGGGCCGGCCCAAGTCCATTAGTGGCTTGGATATAAATACCCCTTTCCACCATGGAAAGGGGGTTGGTTGTTTGGTTGTTTCACTTTCCATTTAAAAAAATACACACATTTCTCTCTCATTTTCTCTCACTACTTTCTCTCTCTAGAACCATCAACCCACCTTATTGATTCATAAGATTATCACTATTCTTTAGTATCTTATAGCTTACACTCTCGTTCTTGTTTAGTTAACGAGGTGCCTTGCATTAGAACACGAATTCTATCCCATAACTCTTTGGCAACTTTATGTTTACTGACGAGTTTGTAGACATCTGGAGGAAGGACTTGGAAATTGATGTTTGTAGCCTGTTTATCACACTTGTCTTGAATCATAGCATCTCCAGTTAGTTCACCCGTTGTGCGAGGACGAGTAACAGTACCTTCCGTCACTGTACCATATACCAATGGTCCATTGAGCACCGATGCCCAAATGAGATGTCTGTTCTCTTTGTTCAACATATAAAGTTCCATTTGGGAAGCCCAATCCTGGTACATGGTCTTCACCAACATTGGTGGACGATTATCCGTAAGGATGGACTTATCTGTAAGAATACTCCATTTCGATAAGTTAAGATTTATAAACGTTGATCGAACAATGAGAGAAAGTAAATGTGTTTGTTTTTGTGTGTAGACGCCGAGAAATAATGTTGAAATCCCCTAAAGTATGTTCTCGATGAACCAAAAATTCCAAGACGAACAAAAACTCACGAATTTTCAAAAGCACGTTTTTGAAAAATCTTGAAATACTTGTCACTCTATCGGAATACCTATCGGAGTATCAAATTGCAATACCTATCGGAATAAACTGTCGGAATACCTATCGGAATAACCAATCGAAATAACCTATCGGAATAACCTATCGGAATACCCTGTCGGAATAACCTATCGGAATAACCAATCGGAATAACCTGTCGGAATGACCTGTCGGAATAACCTATCGGAATACCCTATCGGAATAACCAATCGAAATGACCTGTCAGATATAGCCGTTGGAAGTTTTTCTTATAAATAGTGGACCATTCTCAGATTTTCTCTCCACCTCTTTTGCAGATACATTTCCAGATTCTTTCATATTTCTTAAATCACTCAAATCCTTGGTCATTTGGTTGATTACTACTTGTTTAGAAGTGAATCTTTCTCCTCCCATCTCTTCCTCTCTAAGTGCAAAGAGAAGAACACTTTCATACTTGAAGTGTTGTGTCTACCTCAAAGATCCATTGAAGATCCCAAACTTATTTATTCATTGTTGTGTCATTGTTGTGAAGATCCAAGTAGTTGTGTCTATTTGGAAGTTGTGTATGTATTAAGGTTAATACTTTGTCCTTAAATTATATTGGTGTAGATTGGTCCTAGCTAAGATTAGGGGTCGACTTTTAGCTTAGAGTCAGAAATTGGATAAGCGACGTTGTGTAGGGTTTCTCCACCTTAAGGAGCTTGTTGATTAGTGAACTCTCGAGTAAGGAGTACTCGAGGAGTGGAGAAGGAACGAGGAGTGAGCTTCATTGCCGAACCACTATAAATCCTTGGTGTTTGGTTTGATCTTTCCTTCCCTTATCTCTTTACATTCATTATTCTTTATACTTGTGATTATTAGTTTAGTTGCACTATACCCTGTTCATATTGTGTATAAGAAGGTTTCACATAAATACTCAAGCCTAAGTTTTTGAAAAGGATTTTTAAGAACCATCTTTTAACAAGTAAAATTAAGAAACTATTCGACCCTCCCCCCTCTAGTTTCTACAATTGGTATCAGAGCATGGTTGCTCAAGCCTTTTTATAATATATATATTGTATTTTAAAACTTGAATCGATCTATGGATTCCAACAAGTATCTAGAAGGGCAATCTATGCAAAGACCACCTCTTTTTGAAACCGATAGTTTTATTTATTGGAAAAATAGATTTGAGACGTATGTGAAAACAAAAGATTTAGATATTTGGCATGTTATTACCCATGGTGATTTTTTGCCTTATCAATATAATGAAGTTTCTAAAAGCAAAGAGATAGACACTTTTGACAAAGCTAATGATGACACTAAAAGGAAACTTGCTAAAAATAATGAGGCTAAAATGGTGATTTATAATGCTTTACCAAAGAAAGAGTACGAAATGATTTTTTGTGTGAAACCGCTAAAGATATTTGGAACACTCTTTTAGTAACCCACCAAGGTAATAGCCAAGTCAAAGAAAGCAAAATCGATCTTCTTGTTCAACAATATGAACAATTTGTCATCTTAGAAGATATAACTATTGATAGTGTATTTGCTAGATTTAACACTATTATTACTAGTCTAAAAGCACTTGATGAAGGTTTTTCTAGCAAGAACAGTGTTAGGAAGTTTCTTAGGGAGTTGCATCCAAAATGGAGAGCTAAAGTCACGACGATTGAAGAATCAAAGGATCTCGCCAAATTATCACTCGATGAACTCATTGGCAACTTGAAAGTTCATGAGATGATAATTTTGAAGGACTCGGAAATGGTTAAAACCAAGAGTGAAAGAAAGTCTCTTGCACTTAAGGCCAAGAAGGCGCAAAGTGACCATGAAAGCTCCTCGGATAGTGATGATGAGGAATATGCCATGGCGTTAGAGACATTAAGAAGTTCTTCAGGATACGAGGTCAAAACACGTGAGGCAACCAAACAACGACAAGAAACCCTTCTCCAAAAACCGATTTGCCAAAGATGATAAAGTTGATAGGAAATGCTTTAGATGTGGTGATCTGAATCATTTCATCGGTGATTGTCCTAAGCCTTCACGTGACAAGAACCACACAGTGTTCGGTGGAGGTTCATGGAGCGATAGCGGTGAAAATGTTGATGACAACCCCATAGATGAGAAATGTCTTATGGCTCACACTTCTAAAGAGGTACATTCTGGAACTGATTATTATAGCAATAATAGTTCTTCTCAAGATGATAGTGAATTAGAAGGCCAATACAATAACTTACATAAGTTAGCCTTAAATTCATTGAAAAGAACAAAGTGCTAAAATTAACTAGAACCAAGCTTGAAAATGAGATTAGTGAGCTAAGAGAGAAATTAGCTAAACTTGAGAAAAACAAAGAAGTTGATTTAGGTTGTTTAAAATGTGAAAACCTTAGACAAGAGAATGAAGATCTCAAGAGTACTGATGAGACTGCTTTTATACATAGTCTCATCGTCCAAAATAGACTTAAAATGCATAAAATATCATAAAATGTGCCAAATATATGCTTGTGTTTGTTCAATGTGTATTTTTGGTACGGATATTGAGAAAATGGCAAAAGATCACAAGAAACAAGCAAAAACGAACACGGGAAACGAAGCTGCACAATGAACCGGGCCCTAGAGTTGATTTTCCAAAAAAACCCTTGAAGAATTGAAGATTGTACAAGAAGGGTCTTCCAATATTGAAGAATTGACACTTTAAACCCTTGTATATTCATAATTACAAGTTTGGTCCTTAAAGTTTGTCAAATTACAAAAAGGACCCTCCACTTTGAAGAATTGGCAAGAATGGTCCCTAATTTATGAAAACTTTTCATTTTTAGTCCTTCAAGAAGTCAATCATACAAGTCAAGACCTTGAAGAATGAAGATATGTCCAAAACAACCCTTGAAGAATCATCAAATTATAAGAAATACCCGTGAAAATACTTTACAAAACTTTTTGGGGCAAAAGTCTAAAAACTGAAACTTCATTTATGAAGGAAATTCAGTTTTTACATGTTTAAACATCAAGTGACAAGAAGAAAGAAAGTGGGGGGTTAAAACTGGCAGACAACAAAGTAACCTAGACCAACCACACCTCTACACGTGTCCCACTAACTCCATCCAGCCAATCACAAGCCACCTTTCATCCATGTCACCATCCCACTCAGAAAACCGTTTAACTTAATATTAATTAAGTTAAAACACGCACCAAACAACTTTTAAACATAAAACAAGATCTAATCCAGTGTTCTTGGTGTTCTTAATCCGAATTGGGGATTTCTTAACTACTTGAAATTAGCCCTTAATCTCTTCCAGATTTAAGATTAAGGGACTGATAAATAAAACCCCACCCTTAAAACACTTGCCACCTCACCTCAAAGGTCACATGAATAGCCCCCTGCACACGTTTTTAGGTAAAAATCCAAAACCATATAGAGAATCTACCATCCACATTCAAGCTTACAACTTAAGCTTAATATGAGCCTTTGATCAAACTGGACCAGCTTTACACCTTCACAAACGTCCAACAATCCTTCACATGATCAAGCATTTTTCAAACTGTAAGGGCATTTCAGGGACTTCACCATTAGGGTTTTCACTTAATTTTAAGCATTTCTAGATAGTTTGTAGCCTATATAAAGGCCTTAGTATGCAACATTAGTCTTTGCTCTTGGTTTTTCCTTGTTCAACATTCTGTAAAGCCTTCTTTCTAAGTTAATGAAAAAGTTTTTGAATTGTTGAAGAAATCCAAGTGCCAACCTTATTATACTCTTGTTATTGTTACATGTTTATTATTGGTAAGTTTCAAAACCTGTTTTCAAAGCTTGTGCAAGAAATTGCCAAGTTTTCTCAAAACTGATATTTTTCTAAGTCTTTGTTCAAACCCTTGGAATTTTTGGGTCAAAGATTGATCACATCACCCTGATAAAGAGCTTATCAAGGTGAGGTGATATCTTGGCTTGGGGATAATCAAGGAGTGGGGTAACAAAGCTTGAATCAATCAGCTTTAATTTCCATTTTTTGTTTCATATAAACTGCTTGTTCTAACCTTGTTGTTCTTAGCAGCCTATTGGAAGCTTGTGCCTTGTTAAGCTAGGCACATAAGCTCAAAAATTCGTGAGTGTGGATGTACATTCATGAGGTTTGAGCCTTCTTACCAAAAATCTGCTAAAAATACTTGTTTTAAGTTATTTGGTATTCTGCTAGTGTTTGATGTTGCTTGATGCATGCAAATATGTTCTTAGTTCATGATAATGTTGTATTGAGGCTTGTTTGAGTTTGGTTTAACCTGAATTACACTTTTACTTGTTTAAATCTTGGATTTAAAAGTTGAAGGGGTGTTTCGGTTTACTGGTTTAAGCTTGCAATTTGAATTTGAGTTAGGGTTTTAGGTTGTTAAGTGCTTGTATCTGATATTTACTTGGTTGTGTGCTATTATCTGCAAGTTTTGAGCTTTTAAACATCAAATCCTATATTGTGCTATATCTTGCTTGATTTTGACTGTTTTGACCCAAAATTTTGGAAACACATAGAGTGTATGCATGTTTAGGGTTATCAAGTGCTTAATCAAAGTTTGAGTAACCTGTTTAAGAGATTTCAGTGTTTGAAATTGGGCTTGTGGCCAAGTACATCAGCAAAGTTCATTTTCTAGTTTGTTCATTGTTCATCAGTAAGTAGCATAAGCTTGAATCATTGTCTAAACTGTGATTCAATGCATGAAACTAGTTGATTTGTGTTCATTTGAATTTATTTGAGTTGTTGTATGCATCTGGCTCAATTGGGTTGGCTGAATATTGCTTAAACTACTTATTTTGTTCAAAACTGCTTATGTTCATGTCTGTGCAAGGTCTGATGATGTTTTGATTTAACTGTATCAATTGGCCTGTTGTTTTTGTGATTTTGTGATTGATATTGAATCCTTATAACCCACTGTTTATAAGGGTGCCTTTGTGTTCTCTGAATCCAACAAAAATCCACAAAAGACAAAAAGTCAAGATAGTCAAGCAGTGGAAACTTTTCCCACTACTGGACACCCAAAACTAGCCACTGCTAGTGTTAATTTTCATTCAGCTTATTAATAAGCTATTCTAGCTTATCCAGACTTGCAACAACTTTGATTTTGTAATCAATCTTCCTTATTTGACCCATTTGACTAATCTGGAGCTTTTTAGGGTTTGACTAGAAAACCAACTAAGTTGACTTTTACATAAAGTGCTTATTGCTTATTCATTGTGCTATTTGGAAATCTTTTTGATTATTAAGCTTAGTTTTGTCATTTGAAACCTTTTGCAACAAGAATCGGCCCTTGAATTGGTCTAGAACTCAAAAACGACTATTTTGTCGTTTTTGTAGAGAGCTTTTGCTTATTTCAGGCTTATTTCTTGGGCTTTTTCAAAAATTCTTTTTACAAACAGCTTAATTAGGTCAAGAGAAGGTTGTGTGTCAAATTTCAGCTTATGGCATCAGTTTATAGCTTAATGGGCCAAAAAGCCCATTAAGAATAAGCTGCTTTGAAATAAGCTATGATAAGTTCACTTTCAGCTTTTGGGCCTTTGAAATTTTGCGTTTAAAATTGAATTTTAAGCTTAACTGGAAGTTTTGGGCCATTTTTGTGAACTTTTTCTTATTGGGCCAAAATTAAGCCCATTAAGGGTCTGTTTTACTATTTGGCCCATTTGGAGGCCCATTAGGGGTATTTTGGTCATTTCAAGTTCATTTCTGTTTAAATTAGGTTAAAATAAACTATTTTGCAAGTTTTTAGAATTTTTTATAAATTTTGGATTTTTAATATTATTTTAATATTATTTTATTACTAAAATTAGTTTTTTACATTTTTGCAAGTTTTTCATTTTTCCTAGGTTAAATACATTAAGTTAGGATTTTTAAAAGTTTTAGATTAATTTTCTTGTCGTTTAATTAATTTTGAATTATTTTAAGATTTTTATAGTTTTTAATCATATTTAAATAGTTTTAATTAATTTTAAATTTTCCAAAAATAGATTTAGTTTAATTAAGTCATTTTAGAGGTTTACAAGTTGAAAAATCTCATTTTGGGCTTTTTGTTAATTAAATTGATTTTTTAGGCTTTAATTAGCATTAAAAAATTAATATTTAATTAAATAAAATGTTTGAGTGATTTTTGATTTTGTGTAAACTCTAATTACATTTTTAGGATTTATTGCAATTTTTTAAGAATTTTTAGGTTAATTTTTAAATTTCGTCATATTTTACGGTTTTACGTGCACGACTTTTCGTCTTAGTTTAATTTAGAATCGTAACCGTCATCCTTCTCTCTTTTCTTTTCTCATAATCATAATCACAAAAGATTAATCATTTCTTTACACAACACACAAGCCTCCTTGAGAACGAACTCTCATCTTCGGTCATTTGTGCACGATTTTCCTAAATCGTCATACTTACCCTCATTTACACTTTGTTTTCCTAAACAAAGTTGTATAAATACTTAATATCATTTTGCGCCGCTGCCGAGGAGGCGTGTTGTGTTTTGATTTGAACAAATTTTGTTTTTATATTAGCCATAATAACTATTTGTGTTATTAGCACTCTAATCATGCGTATTATCGGTTTTTCATTTTTGTGTGAATATTATTACTATATTGTATACGTAAAACAATAAATTCACAAGTACTCCAAAAGTGTGAAAACACAAACTTGATTCGGGATTTCATCACTCGATCATTTTATTCGAATCTCAAACAAAGAGAAAAGGAAAAATATATAATTACTTTCGTGAAGCTTAATTTTGAAAAACATAAACTATAAGGTGGGTATAAGGCGGGTGTTATAAAATAAACCCTAAAGAAAAATGCTCTTAAGTGCTTCACGCCGCCTCGTTTCTCTGCTTGCTTGTGCGTGTTTAGATAAAAAGGGCTAATCGAGGGTTTGCCAACCAAAGTATTATCTACTTATCTATATTTTCTTGGTTTCAATTGATTAAACCCTCTTGAACGTTTTGGTGCTCC
Source organism: Glebionis coronaria (assembly GCA_025667525.1). Lineage (NCBI taxonomy): Eukaryota > Viridiplantae > Streptophyta > Magnoliopsida > Asterales > Asteraceae > Glebionis > Glebionis coronaria. The sequence continues at coordinate 182,467,079 of CM046874.1, forward strand.
GCCAACGTTCTAAAGTCATCGAAGGCGTTCACTTCACGTGATCGTTTTCATTCCTTGAGGCTCCTTTAATCAAGAGATTTGATTTGAGGAGAGATTTGTAGATTTTTGTCTACGTAATATGATACAAGCATTTTGCTATGGGTCAGATTAAATTCTCGGAATCTCCTCGAATTGATTACAGCTCTAAGTGGAATGATTTGTTCTTGGTGACAAAAAGTGGGGGTTGTTTATCTATTCTACTTAAAAAGGTAAATGAGTAAAGTAAATTAATATTCAAACCAAAAACAGTGACTGAAATAAACCTTGAATTGAAATTTAACAGTCAAATGATTAAACAGTAAAAGACCCTTACTGACAAAATAGTGCTATCCGGAATGTTGATGATGCGAAATATTGTCCTACTCGGAATATTTAGTTCAATCCGGAATAATGATGCTACGCGGAATAAGTGGCCATTCGGAATATTAAGACTATGCGGAAAAATAAAGACCATGCAGAATAAACAATCCTATTCGGAATATCTGATCTATGCGGAATAAATTGTTCTACCCGGAATGTTTACTCTACGCGGAATAAAGATGACAATTCGGAAAGTTTGGTTACTCGGAATACTCTACTACTCGGAATAATAATACTATGCGGAATATTCTAATATTCCGAGTAAGGGAAAAAGTTAAGAAGTCTACCCGGAATATATAAAATTCCGAATAATAGATAAAATCAACAGGCTATTTGGAATGTTAGAACATTCCGAATAAAGGACAAATCAGAATGACAATTCGGAGTAATGCTGGGATGAAGAACAGAAACAGTAGAAAAACAGGGGAAACGAATTTTAACCCAATCGAACCAAATAAACAAAAACGTTTTAACCAAATTAATCCATAATCATCTATTAACCATAAGGATCAAATCCCAATCATAAAAACACAAAATCAACAACTTTTGAAGATCAAAGCAACTAAATAAGAACTTAAATACTTTGAATAAAAGAAGATGATGAACAAGAGGAATGAAAAGTTTAAAGGAAAACTTGTATTGATGGTCAAGATTCAGTAAACAAAAGGAAAGGATCAAACTTACAAGATTAAAGAACAAATCAAAGAAGATGAAAAACCACTCCTTAAGGGAGATGGTTTCCTACGAACTAGGAAGAGTGTAACTGAAAGAAAAACTAGATGCCAAAAATTGTGAGGGTGATTCCCTTATATAGGGTAAGTGGTTGGTTGGTGAGTGGGCTTTCTCCCTTTCTTCTTGTCTTCTCGTCTTTTCAGAAAAGTTGACGTTTTCGATTCTGATTCGGGATTTGTCGACGATTAAATTCAGCTCGTCTTTTAATTTCTTCGTTTAATAGACTTGAGTTTCTTCGACATATGTAAATCTTCCATCTTTGGTCCTTTCTTCGATAAATCTTCAAATAGGCCCATTGACTTCAAATCTTTTGCATCTCTTGGACAATAGACTTCGTCTTTAGTCTTTTTCCTTGATAAAATCCGTGCAATCCCATGTTTTCTTCAATATTCATCCGGTTGACTCTGAAAACACATTAAACACAAAAACCACGCATAATTCCAAACAAATGATATTAAACACGTGTTTTGGTCTTGTTTTAGTAAGAATTAAGTGGTAAAAGGATGGGTGTTTTCACACCTATCAAATCCCCTACACTTAACCATTTCCATGCCCTCATGCAATGCTTAGTGATAAAGCAAATTTACACTTTTCTAATAATCAATCAACCTTGGCCTTATTAACATACTACTAAACAAAAATTTAAATACTAAGAGAAATAAAAACTTTAAAGTAAACAAAAGGATGGAAATAACTTGCAAAGAGATTAGGGCTTTGGTGCTGCGAAGATCTATCATCCTCAAGTTTCACGTTCCCCAAACTAAGCTTAAAAACGAGATCATTGTTATTATAAGTTAGCATATCAAATACTTACACACATGGCTGAATTAAATGCTTAAACTCCCTTATTCCTAGGTGTAACTCTTATATTTTATTTTTGTCTTAGAATGATCATAAAGATGCATTTTTTGACTTATTTCGATAGTTTATTTAGGCTGAAAGCAAAGTAGGACGATTTGATCAATAGTTAGCTAAAGGACAAAATCTCTTAAAACTGCTTCTCGGGATATCAAAAAGTTCATATCTTGGCATAACTTGGTTCACGATTTGAGACATTTCTCGAGCCGATATTTGGCATGTACTTCATACTTCATATCTTCGAGAGACGTTCTTGAGATAATGGTCTTCTCATCGTTAATAGAGTTTCTTCACTTGGAGACTTTTGAGGGGTACTCCAACTTGTTGACCACGACTTCATGATTATTTCTTCAATCTCTAATTGGGATTTTGAGATACAACGATCCGCCTCCTTTTCGGACTTGGATCTATTTATCCTCATACCTTGTTAGGGTCTTTTCGGATAGACTTCTCCATGATCTTTATGGGAGTTGATTGCTTTTCGTCGTGAGTCTTGATCCTTCAAATCGATTTTGGGAATAATGCTTTTCACATCACTTTGGATCTTCAGCAATAAAATGGAATCCTCATGCCTTGTTAGGGCCTTTTCGGACTCGCCAATCTCCGCGCCCCGCTTCATAAGTTATGCCTTGGCTATGAACTCTTATCATTACCGAGCAACTTTTAAACGATCTTGGGCTAGAAGCTAAGTAACTTTTCAAATCGTATGACCTTACTTATTGCAGATAATTTATTAGCAAGTGATGGGAGAATAGGCAAATAATTACACCAAGTGAGCTCGTGCAAGAATACCGACTTATAATTGACTCTATCATTTCTCGTCCTCCACAATTTAAAAATCTCAAGTAATGAGACTCGTGGATACTTAGCCTAATAAACCAACTAAGGTCTACATGGTTAAGGATACTAGCTAGAATAAACTTGAATAAGTCTATTCGGGTTGAGTCAAAATAATCGTAACGGGCCTAATATGTCAAAGATTTCAAAACTAGCTACACCATTTTGTTAATATTTTTGAATTTATTGCGGGATATATACATATGAAAGCAACGATAAAATTTAAAACTTATGACAAAATGGCCAAAGTTAATTAAAAATTTGAAAAATGTTGAAAAAGATGATTTTCCGGTTAAATGAAGGCATTTTCATGGAAAAGCCCACTTAAAACTTCGATAGAAGTCCCCCCTACACTTAAGATAAACATTGTCCTCAATGTTTAAGTATGTGAGACTCCCCTACACTTATGACATTGTGCACGTTGGTTAACTCAAGTTAAGGAAGAGACGACTAAAGTGATCAATTTCAAATGTGAGTTTGAAGAAAATTGAATCACGATAGTTGAGAGATAGAACCGGATTTCGGATAACATGGGAGCACGGTTCTTCGAAGGTTCCAAGAGTGCATGCATCCCTGTAATCACATCACCACACAAAGACAAACACCTATATAGGTCCCCTACACTTAGGAGGTTAAAAACGAAAAGGGATAGATACTCAGGCTGCCTCCCGAGGAGCGCTTGTTTTTGATAACCGAGTCACGAGCCTGACTCGACCCAAAATTAGTTCATGGGGAACGTGGTGAGGGATGGAGTCATCTCCTGAGAGATTTCCTCACCAAAGTACAACTTCACTCGTTGGCCATTCACCTTAAAATTAGGTCCATTAGGTTGAGCGAGCTCGAGAGTACCATATGGAAAAATTTGGGCAATGGTGAATGGGCCGGACCAACGAGATTTCAGCTTGCTCGAAAAGATTTTCAACCGAGAGTTAAAGAGTAAAACTTTGTCTCCAACTTGGAACTCTCGGTTCTTAATCTTAGAGTCATGAATGAGCTTAGTCTTCTCCTTATAGATCAAAGAATTTTCATAAGCCTTATTACGGAGTTCATTCAGCTCATTGAGTTGGATCTTGCGTAGGTCACCGGATTTGTTGATATCAAAATTGGCCCACTTCAAGGCCCAGTAAGCCTTGTGCTCCAACTCAATGGGGAGGTGGCATGCTTTCCCGTACACGAGACGATATGGTGTACAACCAATCGGAGTCTTGTATGCGGTACGGAAAGCCCACAAAGCATCATCAAGTTTATCAGCCCATAAGGCACGATGCTCTCCCACGGTTCTTTCAAGAATCCGCTTTAATCATCGGTTGGATATTTCAGCCTGACCATTAGTTTGTGGGTGGTAGGCGGTGGAAAGACAATGATTTACACCATACTTTGCCATGACTCTTGCAAATTGGTCGTTGCAAAAATGAGTCCCGCGATCACTAATAATGGCACGAGGCACACCGAATCTAGCGAATAGCGATTTCAAAAGTTACAAACCACCCTTGCGTCATTAGTGGGTAAAGCTTTGGCTTCAACCCATTTGGAGACGTAGTCAACGGCTACAAGGATGTATTTGTTTCCTTTAGAAGAAGGGAATGGCCCCATAAAGTTGATACCCCAAACATCAAAGATTTCACATTCTTGTATGAAATTCTGAGGCATCTCGTCTTTATGTGTGATCTTGCCTTGTTTTTGGCAAGCATCACATTGTTTAACCATCTCGTGAGCATCATGGTAGATGGTGGGCCAATAAAATCCCGAGTCAAACACTTTTTTGGCGGTGTAGTTGGGACCAAAGTGACCATCGGTGGGTCCTTTGTGGCAAGCGTCAAGGATTTCTAAAGCTGCCGGTCCATCAACACATCAGCGAATAATCAAGTCGGCACATTGTTTGAATAGGTAAGGGTCGTCCCAGAAATAGTGTTCAACATCTTTAAAGAACTTTTTCCATTTTTGGGATGTTAACCCTTCCTTGAGAATTCCACCCGCCAAGTAGTTTGCAATATCTGCAAACCATAGGGTTTCATCAAAATTCGAATTGATAGACATTAAGGTCTCCAAGGGGAAAGAATCATTGATTTCTTTGTTCAGATGATACCCTTGGTAAGGATCCTCAAGTCTACTGAGATGATCCGCGGCTAGGTTTTCAGCTCCTTTTTTATCACGAATTTTGATTTTAAATTCTTGGAGTAGCAAAACCCAGCGAAGAAGTCTTGGTTTAGAATCTTGTTTAGTCAACAAGTACTTCAACGCGGAATGATCGGTGTAAACGATTGTGGTGGAAAGGACAAGATAGGGGCGGAATTTTTCAAAAGCATAGACAACAGCTAAAAGCTCTTTTTCGGTTGTCGTGTAATGCTATTGAGCCCCCGTCATTGTCTTGCTAGCATAATGGATTGGTTGGAAGTGTTTGTTCACTCTTTGGCCCAGAAGCGCACCAATAGCAAAGTCACTAGCATCGCACATCAGTTCGAAAGGCAGCTCCCAATTAGGGGTAACCAAGACGGGTGCCTTAGTTAGCTTATCCTTAAGCGAGTTGAAGGCTTCGATACACTCTTTGGAAAAGATAAAAGGAGTATCTTTTTCCAAGAGGTAGGTCATCGGGCGAGCGATTTGAGAAAAATCTTTGATGAATCGACGGTAGAAGCCCGCATGACCAAGGAAACTTCTCACACCCTTCACGGTTGAAGGTGGAGGTAACTTAGCGATAACATCGACTTTAGCACGGTCTACTTCAAGACCGGCTTTGGAGATCTTGTGTCCTAGCACGATGCCCTCTTTTACCATAAAATGGCATTTTTCCCAATTAAGAACAAGGCGAGTGTCTTCACACCGCTTCAGCATACGTTCTAAATTGGCAAGGCAAGCAGAGAATGAATCACCATAGACCGAGAAATCATCCATGAATACTTCCATAGTGTTTTCCACCATGTCATGGAATATAGCCATCATACACCTTTGGAACGTCCCAGGAGCATTACATAAACCAAAAGGCATGTCTTTGTAAGCAAATGTTCCGTAGGGACAAGTGAATGTGGTCTTTTCTTGGTCTTTGGGATCGATGGGAATTTGAAAATACCCGGAGAAACCGTCTAAGAAGCAGTAATAGTCACTACCAGCTAGACGCTCGAGCATTTGATCCATGAAGGGAAGAGGAAAGTGGTCTTTTCTCGTGGCATCATTGAGCTTGCGATAATCAATACAAACTCTCCACCCAGTAACGAGACGAGTGGGAATCAACTCGTTGTGTTCATTGGAAACAAAGGTTATTCCGCCCTTCTTGGGCACACAATGGACGGGACTTACCCAAGGCGAATCTGAAATAGGGTAAATCAAGCCGGCATCTAGAAGTTTGATAACCTCTTGTTTGATGACGTCATGAATACGAGGATTAACCCTTCGTTGGCTTTGGATTGTGGGTTTAAAGTCATCTTCCATGAGAATCTTGTGAGTACAAAAGTTCGGATCAATTCCGCGGATATCGGAAATTTTCCAAGCAATTGCCTTCTTATGATCTTTAAGCACGGCGATGAGGCGAGATTTTTCGTCTTCTTTTAAGTCCTTCGCGATAATGACGGGCGACTTCTTCTCTTCTTCAAGGAACACATATTCGAGATGGGGCGGCACTCCTTAAGTTCTAAATCCGGAGGATTTTCGATGGGAGGCGTTTTCAAAGTCGGAGCATCGATAACAATAACCGTGGGAGATGGTGGAGAAGGATTGTCTTCTTTAAGAAGGTTCTCAATGAGGCGGAGATCTTCATCCCAATTGGTGGTAGAATCGTCATTAGCTAAGTTCACATCTCCCATGGTGGCTTCCAAATCTTTCCAAAGGAAATCACTTTCTCCAAATAGAGATAGTGATGAATCGATAGAGGAAACGGTCTCAACATTGGGAAGAGTGGTAGGAATACTTTTGCAAGTATCTTTGAAGTGTTCTTCACAAGCCTCATCAAGAACGTCAATACAATTAACACTCCCGTTAGAATAAGGCTGTTTAGATAACTTTCCCATGTTGAAGACAATTTTATCATCACCCACTCTCATGATAAGCTCACCGGCTTCAACATCGATGAGAGTGCGACCGGTCCTCAAGAATGGACGACCAACGATCAATGGCACACGAGGGTCCATGTCATAGTCCACAACGATGAAATCGGCAGGAAAAGTGAATTTGTCGACTCCTACAAAGACATCTTTGGCTATCCCCACTGGATAAGCAACCGTACGGTTAGCCAATTCCGAAGTCATTTTGGTGGGGACTAGTTCAGGGAGAGATAATTGCTTCCAAACGCTTAAGGGCATTAGATTAATACTGGCACCTAGATCGGCTAGGGCCATGCAATTCTCTACTCCCGGGAAGTTGCAAGGGATTAAGGAACGACCCGGATCACCAAGCTTGGTTGGCAATTTCCTTAAGAGCACTGCAGAGCAATTCTCATTAAGTTGGGTGTTAGCAATATCAAGAAGCTTCTCCTTGTCGCTAAGATGATCTTTGAACATTTTCGCGTACTTAGGCATGTGAGCGAGAGCCTCAGCGAAGGAGATGTTGAAATTCAATTTTTTAAACATTTTTAGAAAGTTTGAAACTTGAATATCATCCTTGCTTTTGAGCTTCTCTTTCCTCAACCTTGATGGATAAGGTATATCGGAAGAAGAGGAAGGCTTTGGGATCGAAGGATCACTCACATCCTTGGGTGGAGGAGGGGTAGAAGTAAGAGGCGGAGAAATAGGGGAAGGAGAAGGATGAGGAATAGGAGCAGGTGACTCGTTCTCCTTAGTCACAATCACCGGTGGAGGTATAGGAAGCTCGGGTTCCTTGGTACCTTTGCCACTTCGAGTGGTGATTGCTTTCATCTCCCCTCTTGGATTTGCAACGGTGTTACTCGGAAGAGTACCCGAAGAAGAGGGTTGATTACCTTGGAAAAAACTAGCCATCATGTTCTTTAAGTCATTCGTTTGACTATCCAAAGTGTTTCTCATATCAGCTCTCAGATCGTTCCCTTGTTTTACCAGGTCTGCTTTCAAGTTGAGCACTTCCCGCTGAAGATTTCCCACCATCACATCGTTAGTCCTCATGTAGGTTTCCACTTCTTGGTGTAAAGCGGTGGGTTGGTTGGGAGGAGCATTGTATGCGGGTGGTTGATATGCAGGTTGCTGGTAAACTTGGTTGTTTCTTTGAGGTGGTTGTGGTTGTTTGTGAGGTGGTATGTATGGTGTACGAGGTTGTTGTTGTTGTTGAGGAGGGCGGTTGAGGGTTTGTTGTTGGTTTTGGTTGTTAGGAGGAAAACCGGGTGGTGAGAGATAGTTGTGAGAGCGGTAGCTAAGCAAGTTGCGGTCACCTTGAGGACGAGCTTGATAAGCGGGTTGAGGATAGGTGCCATATGCTGCATTCACATTCTCAGAAGGGTAGTCTTGGGTGGCAGTACAAGTGGTGTAAGAGTGAGGACCCCCGCATATCTCACATGGTTGGCTAACAGCATTGACTTGAGCGTCTTTAGCGTTTCTAGCGTTGATGCTGTTGGTGTTGTTGGCGGTTTGGGTAGCAAGCGATTCAAGAAGCGCAGTGATTTTGTCAAGTCGCTTGTCGCTGTCACTAGTACTAGCACTAGCGACATTGGTCCGAACACTCTTGGTTTGCACACGAGACTTATTCTCAATGATATCCCAAGCAGCATTGGAAGTCTTAGCCAAAAGATTACCCCCCGAGGCACTGTTTAGTGAATCTTGGTCATTCATGTTTAAACCATTGTAAAAAGTATTAATTTGATGCACTTTGGTAACACCATGTTGTGGGCATTTTCTCAAAAGGTCTTTGAAACGATCCCAAGATTCACTAAAAGACTCGTCGTACTTTTGTTCAAAATTAATAATTTCATTCCGCAAAGCGGTAGTATGAGAGGGTGGAAAAAAGTAGTTGATAAACTTGGTTTCCAAATCCGTCCACGAAAGAATACTTTATGGCGGTTCCTTAGCAAGCCAATGTCGGGCTTGTCCCTCTAAAGAAAAGGGAAAGAGTTGTAAACGGATTACCTCTTGTGGAACACCATTGAATTTGACCGTATTGGTGAGTTGCAAGAATCTCTTGATGTGGTCATGTGGATCATCAATGGTACGCCCCAAGAATGGTTGAGCAGAGACCATCTGGATAAAGCCGGATTTGAGCTCAAAATTGTTGGCTGCAATCGCTGGTATAACAATTGGATCATTGTTGCCATCTACATGTGCTTGCAGAAGTTCAATCATCGGGCGATTATCCGGTAGAGGCTCATTGTTGTTGTTGTTATTGTTGTTGAAAGGTGGGTTGTTATTGTTATTATTATTGTTTTGAGGTGGGTTATTGTTGTTGTTTTGTACACCGGCCATGTCTAAGTCTTCGAGAGGCTCGGGCTCTTGATAAGACGTTGATCGTGTACGCATGCACCTGCAAAAGAACTAACAAGGCAAAAACAAAGCAAAAACATTTTTGGTTTTTATGTTTTTAAATTTTTAATATTTTTCAAAATTTTATATTTTTTAGGATTTTTGAAAATTTTTATGAAAAAGTAACGTTCACGGGGAATGGATCCCAAAATCCAAGTTCTCACAAAAAACTGTTGATCTTAACGAGAAGAGCCGGCAGCGGCGCCATTTGATACAAGCATTTTGCTATGGGTCAGATTAAATTCTCGGAATCTCCTCGAATTGATTACAGCTCTAAGTGGAATGATTTGTTCTTGGTGACAAAAAGTGGGGGTTGTTTATCTATTCTACTTAAAAAGGTAAATGAGTAAAGTAAATTAATATTCAAACCAAAAACAATAACTGAAATAAACCTTGAATTGAAATTTAACAGTCAAATGATTAAACAGTAAAAGACCCTTACTGACAAAATAGTGCTATCCGGAATGTTGATGATGCGGAATATTGTCCTACTCGGAATATTTGGTTCAATCCGGAATAATGATGCTACGCGGAATAAGTGGCCATTCGGAATATTAAGACTATGCGGAAAAATAAAGACCATGCAGAATAAACAATCCTATTCGGAATATCTGATCTATGCGGAATAAATTGTTCTACCCGGAATGTTTACTCTACGCGGAATAAAGACGACAATTCGGAAAGTTTGGTTACTCGGAATACTCTACTACTCGGAATAATAATACTATGCGGAATATTCTAATATTCCGAGTAAGGGAAAAAGTTAAGAAGTCTACCCGGAATATATAAAATTCCGAATAATAGATAAAATCAACAGGCTATTCGGAATGTTAGAACATTCCGAATAAAGGACAAATCAGAATGACAATTCGGAATAATGCTGGGATGAAGAACAGAAACAGTAGAAAAACAGGGGAAACGAATTTTAACCCAATCGAACCAAATAAACAAAAACGTTTTAACCAAATTAATCCATAATCATCGATTAACCATAAGGATCAAATCCCAATCTTAAAAACACAAAATCAACAACTTTTGAAGATCAAACCGACTAAATAAGAACTTAAATACTTTGAATAAAAGAAGATGATGAACAAGAGGAATGAAAAGTTTAAAGGAAAACTTGTATTGATGATCAAGATTCAGTAAACAAAAGGAAAGGATCAAACTTACAAGATTAAAGAACAAATCAAAGAAGATGAAAAACCACTCCTTAAGGGAGATGGTTTCCTACGAACTAGGAAGAGTGTAACTGAAAGAAAAACTAGATGCCAAAAATTGTGAGGGTGATTCCCTTAGATAGGGTAAGTGGTTGGTTGGTGAGTGGGCTTTCTCCCTTTCTTCTTGTCTTCTCGTCTTTTCAGAAAAGTTGACGTTTTCGATTCTGATTCGGGATTTGTCGACGATTAAATTCAACTCGTCTTTTAATTTCTTCGTTTAATAGACTTGAGTTTCTTCGACATATGTAAATCTTCCATCTTTGGTCCTTTTCTTCGATAAATCTTCAAATAGGCCCATTGACTTCAAATCTTTTGCATCTCTTGGACAATAGACTTCGTCTTTAGTCTTTTTCCTTGATAAAACCCGTGCAATCCCATGTTTTCTTCAATATTCATCCGGTTGACTCTGAAAACACATTAAACACAAAAACCACGCATAATTCCAAACAAATGATATTAAACACGCGTTTTGGTCTTGTTTTAGTAAGAATTAAGTGGTAAAAGGATGGGTGTTTTCAAACCTATCATAATACATCACCAAAATTCAAAAAAAGTAAAAACAATCAAAAGCACAAAAAATTGAAAAATTTAAAAACACCAAAAAGAATATTCTTTGCTCATCCCCACGTTGTACGTGACGTTTATGCAAACTCGCAACCAAGCTAAACGTGCACGTAAACGAATAAACCGAAAGGAAACCACACCTAACCTTTTAAGTGAGGAATCTCCTATTGACGAACCTATCGTAGAACAAGAAGCAACCATGGCTAATCGAACTATGATGGAGTCACTTCAAGCACCCACCGAGGGTTATAGAGAGGCTATCGTGATTCCCGCCATCCTTGCGGAGAATTTTGAAGTTAAGACGGGTTTGTTGTCGATGATCCAAAACAACAAATTCCGTGGTGATGAAAAGGACAACCCGCACAACCATATCCGCCAATTCAATCGTCTTACCGCCACTTACAAGTTTAAGGACGTTTCTAACGACTCGATCAAGATGATGCTTTTTCCGTATTTCTTAGCGGGGCCCGCTAAAATTTGGTTAGAGAAACAGCCACCCAATTCTATATTGACGTGGAAGGATCTCTTTTCGAAGTTCGTGAACCAATTTTTCCCGCCCTCTAAGACTACGCATTTGAAAAACGAGATTTCAAAACTTTCACAAGAGTTTAATGAGAGTTTTTCTACGGCTTGGAATCGGTTTAAGGAAATGTTGCACGAGTGTCCTCATCATGGTTTTTCCGACTTGCATCAAATTGACACGTTTTACAATGATTGAACGATCATGAGAGAGATTATCTTAATGCCGCCGCGGGTGGTAATTTTTTGTGTAAAACCGTCGAGGAAGCGTTGTTGATTATTGAGAATAGGTCTAAGGTTTATAGTCCTCGTAGCACGTCGAGTGTTTGTAAGGCTTCGTCTTCGGCTTCACCTTCATTGTCTCATACCATCGATGCTTTCCAAATCGAGGCAAATTTGGAAAACAAAATCTTTGATAAGCTTAAGGGTCTTTTGATTGAATTTAAAGTTGGTGAACAATCTACCCCCGCTACGGCTAAAGCGGTTGAGGTTTCTTGCATGTATTATGGTGGAGGTCATGATTTCTCCGAGTGCATTACCAACTGTGGTAACACTTCGAGTGCCTACGCGGCCAGGAGAACTTATAACCAAAACGGTCAAGTTACCCGCTCTAATCAAATGACTCAACCGGGTTTTGCTCCCAATCAAAATGCTAACAATTATCGGAACAATCAAGTTGGTTACAAAAACAATTACAAGGGTAACAACTATGGGAATCAAGGGGCTAATAATCAAGTACAAAACATAAATCAAAACAATGATTTTCAAAACAACAACAAGAGTCTGCAAAACTTGAAAGATCTTCCAAATGAATTTGTTGAATACGCAAATGGAAATGATGCTAGGTTTGATAATATACAAAGGGAGATCATTAGCCTAAGATCCGAGTATAAGAATGACTTGAAAAAGGAGTTGAAAAACGAGTTAGCAAATGAGCTTAAGATCCATACAAACAAAATGGAGGGTTATTTGACTAGGTTATAACAAAACCAACAAAAGATTGAACAAGGGAAACATGAGATAAAACAAGAGATGCTTAAGGCCGATAAGAGGCAATCTATGTTTGAAGATAAAATTTCATCCATGTGTGAGGCTATAATGTGTAAACTGTCTTCGAGTAGTCTACCTAGTAACACCATATCGAACTTTAAGGGAGAGATGAAAGTGATTACCATACGAAGTGGTAAGACACTTAAGGAACCGACTCCTCAACCAATTACTCCAACGGTGGAGGAAATTGAGGAAGAATCCAAGGTCGTGGTCGAAGAGGAGCATATCCCAATCCCACGAAGTACCGCTCATGCCACACCTACGGTTGACCCATTACCATCATTGGAACCCGAGATTCCAAAGGCTATGCCTATGCCTCAACCCACAACACCTTTGCCTTACCCATTGAGACTTCGTAAGGAGAAACGGCAAGAACGTCAGAACTACCAATTTTCGTGATTTGCATTTCAATATAATTTTTGTCGACGCTTTGGTCATGATGCCTCGATTTATCGCTAACTTTAAGAGTATGTTAAACAACAAGGAGAAATTGCAACAATTGTCTAGTTGTTCATCGGTTTATCTTAACCGCATACCTTAAAAAGTCGGTGATCCCGGTAAATTCTTGATTCCATGTGCAATTCAAGATATGGAAGAATGTTATGCCTTGGCCGATCTTGGTGCTACTATTAACTTGGTGCCTCTTGCAATCTTCAAGTCGCTCAATCTTCCTAATCTTACTCCTTCACTAATGTCTATCGAGTTGGCCGATCATTCCACGATTCCCGCATGTGGATTGGCCAAAGACGTTTTTGTGAAAGTGGGAAAGTTCTATTATCCAGTAGACTATCGTTGTCGATATTCCTACGGATCCTCAAGTTACTCTTATTTTAGGTCGTTCGTTTTTGGATACGTCTATGGCGCTGATTGATGTGCATGCTAGAAAAATCACCTTACGTTTCAACGACGAGGAACTTGTTATAAACGCAACACAAAACTCTCCAATTTCTCATGTTTATTCCGTCGCGACCATAAACCTCGTTGATATGATCGACCTCGTTTGCGAGGAATTTTCACAAGAACTTTTAGGTTTTGGTGACGATGAAAATAGTGGCAATCCCACTATGCTCGATCCTATTCTTGATAATTCAACACCATCCTTTACTCCATTTGAAGGTGGTGGTTTTACATTGGAAGAATTTGATGTTCCTCGTACTTGTAACGAAGACCTCGACAACGATGAGGACTTCTCGATTATCAAGGATTTTCTTAACGATTTCCCATTTCCTCCACCCGAGGAGGTTATGAGTATCGAGACCAAATCTTCAATTGAGGAACCACCAATCCTCGAGTTGAAAGATTTACCTCCTCATCTTGAATACGTATTCTTGGAAGGAGACGATAAGTTGCCGGTTATTATTGCGAAGGATCTTTCGAATGATGAAAAACCGTACTTATCGATGTTCTAAAGGATAACAAAGGGGCAATTGCGTGGAAATTATCCGATATTAAGGGGATCGATCCTAAATTTTGTACCCACAAAATCTTAATGGAGGAGGACTACAAACCCGCAATCCAATGTCAAAGGAGGGTGAACCCCAAAATTCACGATGTCATCAAAAAGGAAGTCCTTAAACTCCTTGACGTGGGAATGATTTACCCTATTTCCGATAGCCCTTGGGTGAGTCCTATTCATTGTGTCCCTAAGAAGGGAGGAATGACCGTTGTGCCAAATGATTCCAACGAGTTAATTCCAACTCGACTCGTGACCGGTTGGAGGGTATGTGTCGACTATCGTAAGTTGAATGACGCCACTCATAAAGACCATTTTCCCTTGCCCTTCATGGATCAAATGTTGGATCGTCTTGCGAGAAACGATTTTTATTGCTTTTTAGATGGTTTTCCGGTTACTTCCAAATCCCCATCGATCCTCGTGATCAAGAGAAAACTACGTTTACGTGTCCATATGAAACGTTTGCCTATCGTAGAATGCCATTCAGACTTTGCAATGCACCGGGAACTTTTCAAAGGTGGACGATGGCTATTTTTCATGACATGATCGAGAAGACGATGGAAGTCTTTATGGATGATTTTTTCGTGTTTGGTTGTTCGTTCACTTCGTGTTTGTCGAATCTTGAGAGAATGTTGAAACGTTGTGAGGAAACCAACCTTGTGCTCAATTGGGAAAAATGTCATTTTATGGTTAAGGAAGGAATCGTGTTAGGGCACAAGGTCTCGAAAGCGGGGATTGAGGTAGACAAAGCTAAGGTAGATGTCATCGCCAAATTACCTCATCCGAAAACCGTTAAGGGAGTTAGGAGTTTCCTAGGCCACGCGGGATTTTATCGTCGATTCATCAAGGATTTTTCGAAGATGACTCGACCTATTACACATCTCCTCGAAAAAGATGCTCTTTTTGTCTTTAACGAAGATTGTGTACGAGCCTTTGAAATCCTTAAGAGGAAACTTACCGAAGCTCCCATTCTTGTTGCTCCCAATTGGAACCTCCCCTTTGAGCTCATGTGTGATGCAAGTGATTACACCATAGGGGCCGTTTTGAGGCAACGTCATGATAAGAACTTCTTGCCTATTCACTATGCTAGCAAGATGATGACCGAGGCTCAGCTTAAATACACTACAACGGAAAAGGAATTCCTTGCCGTGGTGTACGCATTTGAGAAATTCCGACCTTACCTCGTCTAGACCCAATGCATATTGTATACGGATCACTCGGCAATCAAGTATCTCATGGCTAAACAAGATGCAAAGCCGATATTACTTCGTTGGATTCTCCTCCTACAAGAATATGATGTCGAAATCCTTGACAAAAAAGGATATGAGAATCTAGCGGTCGATCGTCTTTCCCGCTTGGAAGATCCTCACCAAAGTGTGTACGAGAACAAGGAAATCACCGAAACATTTCCTCTCGAGACACTTGGTGTAGTGAGTTCTAAGCTTGACTTATCCACCCCATGGTTTGCGGACATCGTAAATTACCATGCGGGGAACTTCATCATTAAGGGTATGACGACTCAACAAAAACGAAAATTCTTTCGTGACGTCAAGTTCTACTTTTGGAACGACCCTTAATTATTTCAGACTTGTGCGGATCAAATCATTAGATGTTGTGTTTTTGGCACCGAAGCTTCTAATATCCTTAAAGCTTGTCACGAGGGACCCACCGGTGGTCACCATGGTGCTAATCTCACGGCGAAGAAGGTCTTTGATGCCGGTTTCTTTTGGCCTAGTATTTACCGAGATGCACACGCACTTGTGAAGTCGTGTGACTCATGCCAACGACAAGGAAAAGTCTCACAAAACGATGAAATGCCGCAAAACATCATCCAAGTGTGTGAGATTTTTGACGTTTGGGGAATTGATTTTATGGGGCCGTTCCCATCATCTCGTGGTAATAAGTACATCCTTGTCGCCGTTGACTACCTATCTAAATGGGTGGAAGCTAAGGCTTTTCCCACGAACGATGCTCGTGTGGTAGTCAAGTTTTTGAAGAGTTTGTTTTCTTGGTTTAGAACCACTCGTGCGATCATAAGCGATCGTGGAACCCATTTTTGTAATGACCAATTCGAAAGGGTCCTAAGGAAATATGGGGTTACACATCGGCTTTCTACGGCTTATCACCCACAAACGAGTGGGCAAGTCGAGGTTTCAAACCGAGCGTTGAAGAGGATCTTGGAGAGATCGATAGGAGAGAACCGATAATCGTGGTCGTATAAGTTAGACGATGATTTATGGGCTTTTCGTACCGCTCATAAGACGCCCATCGGGTGCACTCCTTATAAGCTTGTGTATGGGAAGAATTGGCACTTGTCAATTGAACTCTAACACAAAGCTTATTGGGCCCTGAAGCATTGTAATGATGACATTGAGACCGCGAGAAAACACCGGAAAATGCAATTAAATGAATTGGATGAATTGAGAGACATTGCTTATGAAAATTCATTGATTTACAAAGAAAAAACTAAAAATTTTCATGATTCTAAAATTAAAAACCGGTTTTTTAACATTGGAGATCAAGTGTTGCTTTTTAACTCACGTTTGAAAATCTTTTCCGGCAAGTTGAAATCCCGTTGGTCCGGTCCATTCACCGTTACCCGAGTTTTTCCTTATGGGACCATCGAGCTAGCTTAAAATGGTGGCCCTAATTTCAAGGTGAATGGACATAGGTTAAAGCACTACTTTGGCGGGGAAGTTCCCTCTTTGAACTACCTCGACCAAGTCACCTTCCCCAATGATAATTAGTATTGAGGGGATCGAGTCGAATTCATAACTCGGTAATCAAAAACGAGGTGCCTCGTGGGGGAGTACCATGCTTATCCATGTACATATTATCACTTTCTAATGTATTAACGTGAGGGGATTTGTGCCCTTCCAACCTTTGTTCCGTGGTTGTTTGTGATATGTGGTTTTTAGATGATCATGATCTTCACGATTAGAGCCTCTCATGTTCGTTTTATGGGAGAACTCGATCGTTTGCTTTGAATAATTTCTCGATATCCATATGATATATCCTTATATGTTCTAACCTTAGGTTTATAGCACTCTTCATAAACGGCTTTAAATTTAACGGTTACACCCTTTCCATGCTAGATTATGCATTCGACTACCTCTCTAGTATGGGGGTATCCTATCCTTAGACTCGAAACATAGAGGACAATGTTTAACTATAGTATGGGGGTGAATAGATACTTGCCTTGCCAAACCTTCACGCTTTCCAAAGTTTATCTTTTTGTTTATCGTTTTGTTGCATAATAAGGCTAAAATGGCCAAATTTTAAAAAATTTCTCATGTTTTATAAGTGTTTGAAGACACGAATGTAGATTTTCTGATGGCGAGAATAAGAGTAATTTTTGACTCGACCGTGCGTGTTGAGCACTTAGCTTCGATTCCTTAACTTCATATTAGGCTAAGTCTCTTAAATAAGGACGAGAAATGATAGAGTTAATTATAAGTTACTATGCTAAAGGTAGAGTACTCGTATTCTTTCAAAAACTCATGTGTTCTCGTTGTTTGCTTATTCTCCCTTCGCTTGTATATATATATTTTGCTTAATAAGTATTGGCTTAGCGGTTTAGTCTTGATTGTTTGTTTCTAGTAGCTTCTATGTAATTAAATTAGGAAAACATTAAGGTATCGCCAGCGTCACGGTTTTGAAGTATTGGCAACCCGAATAATCAAAAGCTTGACCTAATAATAAGATTTCAAGTGCTCACCTAAATCAAGCAAACAATTTGAAGCTCACAAGGCCGAAAAATCTATGCGAAATTGAAAGTCAATTATGCCTTAATCTTTGAAGCTTTAAAGATCCAAAATTCGCTTTTAGCGTGAGGATATACGTCTTTGGCCATAATAAACACCTCATTGCGAGGTTAAAAGAAAGGCAAGGCAAGACCGAAGTCATAATAAAAGCTTCATGTCGAAGTTGAATAAAAGAGTGAGGTAAACCTATGATAATAAGGCCCATCCGTTAGGGGGCATATAAAAGTCTTAATAATAAGTCTCATGTTCAAAACCGTTATAAAACCGTGTTTATCGATCCTTCTTGTTGACTTAATTTTTTGACATCGTTGTCTATTAGGGGGGTTATTAATTCGATGGTCTTGGTTACACCGTTATGACTATTTTTAGACCTAAATCTCTATCATCGCATAAGTCAAAAATGTATCCTCGTGAAACATTCAAGACAAAAATAAAATATAAGAGATACCACTTAGGGAAATGGGAGTCTAAGTACGTGATTAGGGCATATGAGTAGTGTTAGCATTACTAACTTATAATGAAAATGATCTCGTTACACGCTTGGCATGGAATTGGGGTGAAAATCGAGGACGACGAAATTATTTCTAACGAAGCATTCACGTGTTCTTGTTCTATGAACCTAAACGTCCCATTTTGCTATGAAAATCATACATTATGTCTAAAACGCAAGTAGTAGCAAGTAGTAGTAGAGTAGCAAGTTTATCATTCAATAAAGTGCATAAAAATGAACTTTGGAGGTGCTACGATACTTTATTCTAGCATTGCGTGAGGGCACGACAATGGTTTAGTATGGGGGAGTGATGAGACTGCTTTTATACATAGTCTCATCGTCCAAAATGGGCTTAAAATGCATAAAATATCATAAAATGTGCCAAATATATGCGTGTGTTTGTTCAATGTGTATTTTAGGTACAGATATTGAGAAAATGGCAAAAGATCACAAGAAACAAGCAAAAACGAACACGGGAAACGAAGCCGCACAATGAACCGGGCCCTAGAGTTGATTTTCCAAGAAAACACTTGAAGAATTGAAGATTGTACAATAAGGGTCCTCCAATATTGAACAATTGACACTTTAAACCCTTGTATATTCATAATTACAAGTTTGGTCCTTAAAGTTTGTCAAATTACAAAAAGGACCCTCCACTTTGAAGAATTGGCAAGAATGGTCCCTCATTTATGAAGACTTGTCATTTTTAGTCCTTCAAGAAGTCAATCATACAAATCAAGACCATGAAGAATGAAGATATGTCCAAAACAACCCTTGAAGAATCATTAAATTACAAGAAATACCCCTGAAAATACTTTACAAAACTTTTTGGGGCAAAAGTCTGAAAATTGAAACTTCATTTATGAAGGAAATTCAGTTTTTACATGTTTAAACATCAAGTGACAAGAAGAAAGAAAGTGGGGGGTTAAAACTGGCAGACATCAAAGTAACCTAGACCAACCACACCTCTACACGTGTCCCACTAACTCCATCCAGCCAATCACAAGCCACCTTTCATCCATGTCACCATCCCCCTCACCAAACCGTTTAACTTAATATTAATTAAGTTAAAACACGCTCCAAACAACTTTTAAACATAAAACAAGATCTAATCCAGTGTTCTTGGTGTTCTTAATCCGAATTGGCGATTTCTTAACTACTTGAAATTAGCCCTTAATCTCTTCCAGATTTAAGATTAAGGGACTAATAACTAAAACCCCACCCTCAAAACACTTGCCACCTCACCTCAAAGGTCACATGAATAGCCCCATGCACACGTTTTTGGGGAAAAAGCCAAAACCATGCAGAGAATCTACCATCCACATTCAAGCTTACAACTTAAGCTTAATATGAGCCTCTGATCAAATTAGACCGGCTTTACACCTTCACAAACGTCCAACAATCCTTCACATGATCTTTTAAACTGCAAGTGCATTTCAGGGACTTCACCATTAGGGTTTTCAACTTAATTTTCAGCATCTCTAGATAGTTTGTAGCCTATATAAAGGCCTTAGTATGCAACATTAGTCTTTGCTCTTGGTTCTTCCTTGTTCAACATTATGTAAATCCTTCTTTCTAAGTTAATGAAAAAGTGTTTGAATTGTTGAAGAAATCCAAGTGCCAACCTTATTATACTCTTGTTATTGTTACATGTTTATGATTGTTAAGTTTCAAAACCTGTTTTCAATGCTTGTGCACGAAATTGCCAAGTTTTCTCAAAACTGATATTTTTCTAAGTCTTTGTTCAAACCCTTAGAATTTTTGGGTCAAAGATTGATCACATCACCCTGATAAGGAGCTTATCAAGGTGAGGTGAGATCTTGGCTTGGGGATAATCAAGGAGTAGGGTAACAAAGCTTGAATCAATCAGATTTAATTTCCATTTTTTGTTTCATATAAACTGCTTGTTTAAACTTGTTGTTCTTACCAGCCTATTGGAAGCTTGTGCCTTGTTAAGCTAGGCACATAAGCTCAAAAATTCGTGAGTGTGGATGTACATTCATGAGGTTTGAGCCTTCTTACCAAAAATCTGTTAAAAATACTTGTTTTAAGTGATTTGGTATTCTGCTGGTGTTTGATGCATACAAATATGTTCTTAGTTCATGATAATATTGTATTGAGGCTTGTTTGAGTTTGGTTTAACCTGAAATAAACTTTTACTTGTTTAAATCTTGGATTGAAAAGTTGAAGGGGTGTTTGGGTTTACTGGCTTAAGCTTGCAATTTGAATTTAAGTTAGGGTTTGATGAGACTGCTTTTATACATAGTCTCATCGTCCAAATAGGGCTTAAAATGCATTAAATATCATCAAAATACCCAAATATATGCTTGTGTTTGTTGCTTGTGTATTTTAGGTACGGATATTGAGAAAATGACAAAAGATCACAAGAATCATGCAAAAACGAACACGGGAAACGAAGCCGCACATGGAACCAAGCCCTAATGAAGACTTTCCCAAGAAAAACCCTTGAAGATTTGAAGATTTATGAAGAAGGGTCCTCCAATATGGAAGAATTGACACTTTATACCCTTGTATCTTCATAATTACAAGTTTGGTCCCTAAAGTTTGTCAAAATTACAAAAAGGGCCCTCCACTTTCAAGAATTGACAAGTTTAGCCCCTCAACAAAGCTAAACTGTCAACCATTATCCTCCACAAAGTCAAATATATCATGAAGTCCTTCAAAGAAGAAGAAATTACAAGTTTGGTCCTTTGAAAATCCCAAAATTACCAAAAGGACCCTTGACTTTCAACATTTGGCAAGAATGGTCCCTAATAAATGAAGACTTGGCAATTTCAGTCCTCCAAAATGCCAATCATACAAGTTAAGACCATAATCCATTAAGAAAATGCCAAATCAGTCCCTCAAGAATCACAACATGGCAAGAAATACCCCTGAATTTACTTTATAAAACTTTTTGGGGCAAAAGTGTGAAAATGGAAAGTTTGCTAACAAAGGAAATCTGGATTTGTGTTATTATTTACAAAGTGAAAGAAGAAAAGAAGAAGAGGGGTTAAATGTGACCAGACAAGATTCTTACCTAGACCACTCACATCTTGCCACCTGTCCTACTACCACCTCTCCTCCAATCAAAACCCACCAATCCTCCACATCAGAATCCCACTCACCCGGTTATAACTAATTTATTTAGTTATGGCTAATTACGCGCTAAACAAAACTTTCAAACATAAAACAAGATCAAATGGCTATTCTTGGAGTTCATAAGCAGATTTTGGTTTTCTTAATCTAGATGAAATTATACCACCCAAAGCTCCAGATTAGTGATTAAACTTGTGTTAATAACATCCCAACCTTAATATATGCCACCTCATCACCCAAGAATGCACATAAAAGGTGCCCTGCTACACCTTTGGGCAAGGAGACAAAACAGTGACAGAGAATCAACCACCCACATTCCAGCTTACTCCTTAAGCATATTTTGGACCATTGGATGCAAATTAAACATACCAGCTC
This sequence comes from Glebionis coronaria, assembly GCA_025667525.1. NCBI lineage: Eukaryota > Viridiplantae > Streptophyta > Magnoliopsida > Asterales > Asteraceae > Glebionis > Glebionis coronaria. Next base: position 182,488,849 of record CM046874.1, read on the forward strand.
CCACAAAACTCCAATTCAGTCACATGATTCAACAAAATGCCAAAAGTTCTCAAGGGCATTTCTGGGACTTCCTTAGCTAGGGTTTACGTTTTTTATTGCTTACTAGTTTACCATGTAGCCTATATAAAGGCATTAGGGTGCAACATTTGCAGTTTGCTTTTAGTTTTTCCTTGTTCAACAACTTGTAAATCCCCTTTTTTGATTAATGAAAGTGTGTTATAGATTGTTGAAGAAAGACAAAGTGCCACTTAATTTTAAGCTTGTTTATGTTATTTGTTAACTGAAATTGAATCTCAAAACCTGTTTTTAAGGAGGGTGCAAAAGTTTGCATTTTTCCTTCAAGCTTGATATTTTGCTAAGTTCTTGTTCAAACCTTGGAATTCTTGGGCTATAGGGCTGATCATAGCATCCTGATATTGTGTTATCAAGGTGTGGTGAGGCTTATAACTTGGGGATAATCAAGTGTGGGGTAACAAGGTTGCATCAATCAAGGCTTTTTACTTTTCTAATTTTGATATTGTGCTACTAACCTTGTTGAATCTTAGCAGGGTTGCTGAGGGAAGCTTGTGCTTGTTCTTGCTAGCACATAAGCTCTAACATTCGTGGGTGTGGATGTACATCCATGAGGTTTGTCTTGAAACCTTGAAAATCTGATAAAATTTGGATTTTTTGTGGATTTGTGCTCTACTTGTGTTCTTGTTGATTTCTTGGCTTGAATCTGCTTAGTCTTGCATGATAGTGTTGTTTATATGCTAGATTAATCATTTGGTAAAGTGAATCACACTTTTTCTTGTTTAAAATTTGATTTGAAAAGTTAAAAGGGTGTTTGGGTCTACCTGTTTGAGTTTAAATCTTGTTATTGTGTTTGTGAAAGTTGGTGTTTGTGCTCTATATCTGATATATGCTTGGTTGAGAGTGTTTTGCTGCAAGTTTTGGAGTTTGAAACCTTGAATCACATAATCTGCTATATCTTGTTGAGTTTGACTAATTTTGACCTAAGATTTTGGGAAAACCTAGAGTTTATGCATGCTTAGGGTTAAAAGCTGTTAAAACATCATTAATATAACATACTTGATAGATTTGGAGGTTTTAATCTGGCTTGTTGGTCAAATACATCAGCAAAGTGAAAACTGCATGTGTTAGTGTTCATCAGTAACATTCATAAGCTTGAATCTTGATTTAGGATTTAAGCCATTGCAAGAAAACTGTTTAGACTTGTTCATTTGAGTTTATAATAGCTTGTGTATGCATTTGGTTAAATTTGGTTGGCTGAATATTGCTAAAACTGCTTATAAGTGCTCTACTGCTTATTGTTCTAAGTCTGTGACAAATCTGGTGCTTAATTGAATTAACTGTACAAATTGGCTGTTACTTGTTGTGATTTCTTTGTTTGTATTGACTCCTTATGATCTAAAGATCATTTGGTTGCCTTTGTGAAATCTGAATCTCCAAAAAGTTCACTAAAGACAAAAAAGTCTACAAGTCAAACAGTGGGAAAAGTTCCCACTGCTCAACAACCAAAACTAGCCCCTGCTAGTGTTAATTTGTACTCAGCTTATCAATAAGCTATATTTGCTTATCCAGACCTACAAAAACTTACTTTTTGTGATAGATCTTCATTATTTGACCCATTTGATTAGACTAGAGCTTATTGGACTTTGACTTTGACTTTTTGATAGAAAACCAACTTATTTGACTTTTTCATAAGTGCTTATTTGCTTTTTCCAGCTTATTGAGTCAGCATATTTGAAAACTTTTTGTTGAAATAGCTTAATTAAGTCATTTAAAAGCTTTAGAAACTTGAATCAGCTCTTGGGGTGGCCTAGAACTCAAAAACGACTATTTTGTCGTTTTCTGTAGATTGTTTATTGCATTTTGATAGGTGTGTAAACACCCATCTTTTCTACCACTTAATTACAATAATAACCGGATCAATACGTGTATTTTATGTCTTTTATGTCGGAATTATGCGTGGTTTGTGTTTTTGTTGTGATTTAGGATGAAAAGGTGAAAAGTGGAGAAAACACGGACATTCACGGGCATTTACGGACTTTTATTGAAGAAAAGGATGAAAGACGAAGTCAAGAAGTCAAGAGTGCAAAAAGAACGGAAGTCCACGACCAATTCTGAAGATTTATCGAAGAAAAAGTCAAAAGACGGAAGTTTATCAAAAGCCGAAGAATTCAAGTCTATTTTATTGAAGAATTTAAAGACGAGTTCGAAGAAATCCCGAAGCCAAAAGTCCCTTAAGTCCAAGTTTAAAGAAGATTAGAAGAAAAGGACTAATGACGCAATTAATGAAGAATTAAGAAGAAAGGGGCTTAATCTTGCAATTAACAAGAAAAGGAAAGAGGGGAGGAAGCTTCCTTAATCCTCCCCTATAAATAGATTAGGATTGTTCACTTTTCATGTTGTTGGCTAAGTGTGACAATTAGCTCTTCCACCATTTAAATACCTTGTCATTTACTTTTCTTGTCAAATTTAAATACCTTGTCTTGCACCTTAAATTCATTTAATTTCAAGTAAGTTTTCATTTAATTATTGTCAATCTTTATTTTATCTTGTCAATCTCTTATCTACCTTTCTTATTCTTTGATTTATGTGTTTATGTTTATGTTCATGCTTTTATTTTGATCCAAAGTGGTTTTTGATTATTGTGGTTAAAGTTGTTTAATTTCTTGTTTTTAATTGTTTGTTGATGCTTATTTGTTGATTCGTTACTGTTTAGATTAATCCGTGTGTTTGATTTTGGTTAATTTGTGTTTATATTTACTGTTTCTGTATCTCCTTGTTCTTCGGATAGTTTGTTCTTGTATCTGATCTTTCCAGGAGAAAACTTCCGAATCAAGACAAGGGAGTTGATTCATTCGGAACTTCCAAAGTTCCGAGCCAAACTTGTTCATCCGGAACATTCAAAGTTCCGGACGAAGGAAAACTTCCGAGTCTGCTACTGTTCATTCGGAACTTTAAAACTTCCGAATCAAGACCTTCATTCGGAACTTAAAAAGTTCCGGATCAAGCAATTCATTCGGAACTTTCAAAAGTTCCGAATCAACACTTCCGAACGAAGTTCCGAACGAAAGTTCCGAACGAACTTCCGAACGAAACTTCCGAACGAAGAGTTAGTTCCGATTCAGTGATTGTTCATTCGGAAGTTCTAAACTTCCGAATCAAGGGTGACAAAATACTTCCGAATCAAGAGAAGATTTAGAGTTCCGAATCAGTAAAGTTCCGAACGAAGGATTGTTTTGGATAAGTGACATATTCAGATCAATTAGTTCCGGATCAAGGATTTTGGGAATATTCCAAGTGAAGAAAAATCATTTCAACCGAAGGTGACATTCCGGACGAGTGATTGTTCCAAACGAAGGTTTATTCCGAATGAGCTGTATTCAGGTTCTTATTAGCTTTTGTCTTTGATTTTTATTTTCAAGCTTTATTTTTCCCGCCTTTATTTTAATTGCACTTTAAGATTATTTGCCTTAGTTTTATTTTAGACTTGCCTTAGTTTTAGTCGCACTTTAAGTTTGCCTTAGATAGATTTAAGTTTACGTCATTTACTTTAGTGCCCTTTAATTTCAGTCACGTTTTTAAATACTTGCACTTTTACTTTAATTAGACTTAGATTTACGTTAAGTACACCTTTACTTTAATAGTTTTGCACCTTTTAATTTTAAACACTACAACGACACATCTTTGTTCCACCAAAAACAATAGAGTCACATAGAGAACTAAGATCAATTCGATTAGACATACTTAAAACGAATCTTTTTAATTAGGTAAAACCCTAGTTATCAAATGGCGCCGCTGCCGGCTCTTTTCGTTAAGATCAACAGTTTTCTGTGAGAGACACGTTGCTTTTTGGGATCCGCTCACTTGTGAACGTTATTTTTCTTGCCTAAAAAATTCAAAAAAAAAATCATAAAAAAATTAAAACTTGATAAAAAACCATAAAAATTAAAAATCTCAAAAATCCAAAAAGATTTTAGCTTTATTGTGTATATATATTGTCTTTGTGTTTGGTTTCTTTTTCTTTTGCATTTTCAGGTGTATGCGTACTAGATCTTCTAACTATCAAGAGCCCGAGCCTCAAGAAGATTTAAATATGGCAGGTGTTAACAACAACAACATTCCACCGAACCTCAATAATAATAATAATAACAATGCTCTTCCACAGCCCGATCTTCGGACCATGGAGGAACTTTGTCAACCAACAATGTTTGGACGAGGAGGACCGATTGCGCCGATGGAAATCAACGCTCCTGAGTTTTCGTTGAAGCACCACATGATTCAGCAAGTACAAACAAACCCATTTAGAGGATTGCCTGATGATGATGCCAACAAACACCTCGACAAGTTCATTACAATCACCCAAAGCATGAAGTTTCCTGGTGCCACAATGGATGTACTTCGCCTACAACTCTTCCCACATACTTTATCGCATCATGCCGAGAAATGGTTTGATCGTCTCCCGAAGAATTCTATTCACACTTGGGATGACATGACTCAACGATTTTTATCGCGCTACTTTCCACCATCCATGGTCACAAGCCTTCGCAATCAGATCAGCGGTTTCATGCAAGACCCTGATGAATCTCTTTTTGACGCTTGGGAGAGATATAATGTCTTGATCGATAGATGTCCAAACCACAACATGCTCCCTGTGACCTTAATCGATACTTTCTACAACGGATTGACTTTTCGAGATCATGATACGATTAATGCAGCCGCCGGTGGCACATTCATGAAAAGGAGACCCGAGGAGTGTAGAGAGTTAATTGAGAACATGACTACTCACCACAAGAACTGGGATTCCTCTGCTTCTTCAAGGAACAACCCGAGAGTCAATGTTTCTTCTACCTCAGCAAACCCTGAGATGACCGAACTCACCCGCATGATGGCTGAAATGAGCAAAAGTATTACGCTTCTCGCTTCAAACCAACAACAACAACAAGTTAAAGCGGTTGCTAATCCTTGTGAAACATGTGGCGGTCCTCACTCATACACCGATTGTCCTTCGACACAAGGAAATCCGGAAAATGTGTATGCTGCTTACGGTAATTATTCACCGGAAAATTACCAAGCTAGACAACAAGGGGATAGAAATCTGTTGAGCTACCGTTCCAACAACTACCTTTCACCCGGTTTTTCTCCTCAAAACCAAAATCCCACCAACAACTACAATAGAAGCAACCAAATCCCACCTCGTGCTTCTAACCCTTATCAACCACCCACCCAACAACACCCACCCATTAATCCCGATGTTGACACCATCATGAGAACTCAAGGTGAGCAAATCAAGAATCTACAAAGCCAAATAATCAATTTGAAAGGAGATATCTTGAAGCAAGGTAATGACATCAGAACCAAGGTTCGTGATAATCTTCAATCCTCCTTCATCACTCAAACAACTGAATTAAAGAATATGTTGGCTAGTTTCTTGCCCGAAGCTCAACCTTCTTCTTCCTCGGGTTCTCTACCTTCAAACACCGTCACTAATCCGCGAGCTAATGTGAGTGCTATAACTACGCGTAGTGGAATTACCATTGTCGATCCACCTATCCCACCACCATCATCTACACCTCCTCCACCACCATGTATCCCTACTCCTCCTATACCTAGTGTTAGTACACCATTACCGTCTTCGCCTCGTCATGACGATGTATCTCGGAAGGACCCTTCAACATCTCAACCTTCACCAAATACACCTTCACCTTCCCCTTATCAACCTAGAATCCCATACCCTTCTCGCATAGGCAAGACCAACGAGCTAACCAAGAATGACTGTCAAGTATCGAAATATGTGGATATGCTATCTAAAATGACCATCAACATTAGCCTTGTTGAAGCACTTTGCCACATGCCGAAATTTGTCAAAGCATTCAAGGAATTGCTTAGCAAGAAGGAGAAGCTGATTGAACTCGCCAACACACGCTTAAATGAAAACTGCTCTGCAGTTCTTCTTAGAGAACTTCCGGAAAAGCTTGGAGATCCCGGTCGTTTTGTGTTGCCTTGCATGTTCAACAAAACTGAAGAATTTACTGCCCTTGCTGATCTCGGGGCTAGTATTAATTTGATGCCACTAAGTGTTTGGAAAACACTATCATTGCCCGATCTCATTCCAACAAAGATGACTCTCGAACTTGCAAATCGCACTCTCGCTTACCCCGTTGGTATAGCCGAAGACGTGTTTATCAAAGTTGGCACATTTACTTTCCCGGTCGATTTTGTCGTAGTTGATTATGAAATGGACCCTCGTATTCCTTTAATACTTGGTCGGCCATTCTTGAGAACCGGACGAGCTTTAGTAGATGTGGCCGAAGGTGAGTTAATCTTACGAGTCGGGGATGATTCAAAAGTTTTTAAAATGGGGAAGCTTACAGGCAAAGCCTTTGGAGGACGAGAATCAGTGAATATGATTAATGTGCTCGATGACTTTACCGTCTACGACAATCCTCTATTCGACTCTTGCATTGATAATCCACTCTTTGACGATGATGTGGATGATTCTCGTTCCACTTTGGACGCTTCTCCCTTTTATGCTTCTTCACCAGTCTTCGATGCTTATGATGATGATGATTCTAGCTCAGATTCGGATGATTTTGATTGTACTTCTGAGTATCCCGAGCTGCCCACTTTCGATGATTTTGATGAGGCTGATACTCTCTCGAGCGATTCTTCACATGATGAAGATCCTCCGCCATCACTCGATCCTACTTTGGACGATTATTCATTTGAGGAAGATTTCTCTGAATTTCTCAACACTTACTTCCCTCATGAGAGTGATGCTCCTTCTTTGGACTTTGAAGATTATCGCCTTGATCCTACTTTGGATTTGAAGAGCATTCTGTCCAAGGAAAAGAAACCGGTCGACACCGAAATCCGTTGCACTTATGATTTGACACCTCTTTGTCCCACTTCTGAGGACGAGGTTGTGCTTCTTTGCGGATCTTCTTCACACTCGGCTGAGCCTGAGTGCTATTTTCCCCTAAAGGAAAAGGTGTTCGACCCCGGTATTGAAGTCTTTAAGCCATCTCAGTATCCACCTGATGAAATAAAAGGAAAAATCTTTGGAACTATTGAAGACATGCTTGCACCGCACCATACTTGCTTCCACCATGCTCCATCGCTGCTTAAGGGAACCTTGCCACTTCTCTTTTGGCTTGCCTTGTTCGCCTTAAGCTCGTTCTTATTGATGGATGAAAACTATGTCTTTGATCCTGGTGGATATGCTTCATGCTTTTTCCGTTGATGATCAAGGTCGAGTCAGGCTCACGACTCGGTTAACAAAAATCAAGCGCTTCTTGGGAGGCAACCCATGCATCTATCTTTTCGCTTTCTTTACCATAAGTGTAGGGGGACCCTTTGGTTTGCTTTCCTCTCCTCACTTCTTAATCAGGGATTCGAGCTTCAATGATCCACTCTTGCTGATTCTTGACGACCCGTAATTCCGTGTTCTACTTCTTCCCGGTTCTATCCTAAACTCTTTTCGATTCACTATTTTATATTTTCTCAATATTAAAATAGGAATCTCTTTAGTTGTCTTTTCCTTAGCGAGATTTAAACAAAGTGCACAATGTCCTAAGTGTAGGGGAGTTTACTCCCACATGCTTAAACATTGAGGACAATGTTTATCTTAAGTGTAGGGGGGACTTCTATCGAAGTTAAGTGGTCTTTTCCTTGTATTTGTCCTCATTTTAACCGGAAAATCAATTTTTCGACATTTTTCAAAATTTTTGATCTATTTTGGCCTATTAGTTTTTCCCTTTGTATAGTTATTTTCTTTCTTTGATAGAATAAATATTTGAATAAGTGGTTTTAATTTTCAAACGTTGTGAATCTTTTGACTCAATCCGAGTTTACTCTAGCTAGTATCCTTAACGTGTTTAAGTCAAGTTTTGCTAGGCTTTTATTTAGGGAGCTATAAAACGCGAAAGTCTAAACTCTCACGGGTTAAGAACAAGAACTTTTCGCAAGTTCCTATAATTGATCCTAGAGAGTCGTTTATCAAGGGAACTTTAAAATGCGATTTCTAAACTTGAAAAAGTCTAAGAATTTGCAAGATCCTATAGGCGACTCGAAAACCCAAAATTTTGATTTAATAAGCTAAGTATCCACGAGTCTCATTCCTTGAGATTTTAAACTGTGGAGAACGAGAGATGACAGAGCCAATTATAAGTTCGGTATTCTTTCGTGAATTTATGTGAGTTAATTATAAGCCTATTCTCCCATTGCTTGCTAGTAAATTTATCTGCTATTAAATAAGGTTGTACGATTTGAAAAGTTACTTAGCTTCTAGCCCCAGATCGTTTAAAAGTTGCTCGGTATGGATTAGAGTTCATAGCCAAGGCATAACTTATTGAAGCGGGACGCGAAGATTGGCGAGTCCGAAAAGGCCCTAACAAGGCATGAGGGCTATATTTTGTTGCTAAAGATCCCAAGTGATGTGAAGAATCATTTATCGAAAATCAATATGAAGGATCGAGACACACGACGAAAAGCTAATACTCCCCAAAAGTCATGGAGAAGTTTATCCGAAAATACCCTAACAAGGTATGAGGATAAATAGATCCAAGTCATAAAAGGAGGCGGATCGTTGTATATCAAAGTCCAAAATAAAGATTGGAGAAAAATGAAGAAGTCGTGGTCCATGTATGAATCTCTCAAAACTTCAAGTGAAGAAATTCCTGTATGAAGAGAAGATCATTATTTCATGAACGTCTCTCAAAGATTTGAAGTATGAAGTCGCTGCCAAATATCGGTCCGAGAAAGGTCTCAAATCGCGAAGCGAGTTATGCTAATATATGAACTTTATGAGGTCCCGAGAAGCAGTTTTAAAAGATTTGGTCCTTTAGCTAACTATTGATTAAATCGTTCACTTTATTTTCAGACTTAATAACTACCGAAATAAGTCAAACAATGCATCCTCGTGATCATTCAAGACAACAATAAAATATAAGAGATACCCCTAGGAATAAGGGAGTCTAAGTGAGTAATTGGCCCACATGAATTCATGATAGTTTACTAACTTATAATAACAATGATCTCGTTTTTAAGCTTGGTTTGGAGAAAGTGAAAAATTGAGGATGATGATTATTCATAACATTTTCAAAACCCAAGGTATGCTTTCGATTTCTTTATTTTGTATATCTTTAATTTTCTGTTTCTTTAATAAAGGCCAACGTGGATTGATTATGATGAAAAGTGAAATCTTGCTTTGTAACTAATGCATTGCATGAGGACATTGCAATGGTCAAGTGTAGGGCATTTGATAGGTGTGTAAACACCCATCTTTTCTACCACTTAATTACAATAATAACCGGATCAATACGTGTATTTTATGTCTTTTATGTCGGAATTATGCGTGGTTTGTGTTTTTGTTGTGATTTAGGATGAAAAGGTGAAAAGTGGAGAAAACACGGACATTCACAGGCATTTACGGACTTTTATTGAAGAAAAGGATGAAACACGAAGTCAAGAAGTCAAGAGTGCAAAAAGAACGGAAGTCCACGACCAATTCTGAAGATTTATCGAAGAAAAAGTCAAAAGACGGAAGTTTATCAAAAGCCTAAGAATTCAAGTCTATTTTATTGAAGAATTTAAAGACGAGTTCGAAGAAATCCCGAAGCCAAAAGTCCCTTAAGTCCAAGTTTAAAGAAGATTAGAAGAAAAGGACTAACGACGCAATTAATGAAGAATTAAGAAGAAAGGGGCTTAATCTTGCAATTAACAAGAAAAGGAAAGAGGGGAGGAAGCTTCCTTAATCCTCCCCTATAAATAGATTAGGATTGTTCACTTTTCATGTTGTTGGCTAAGTGTGACAATTAGCTCTTCCACCATTTAAATACCTTGTCATTTACTTTTCTTGTCAAATTTAAATACCTTGTCTTGCACCTTAAATTCATTTAATTTCAAGTAAGTTTTCATTTAATTATTGTCAATCTTTATTTTATCTTGTCAATCTCTTATCTACCTTTCTTCTTCTTTGATTTATGTGTTTATGTTTATGTTCATGCTTTTATTTTGATCTAAAGTGGTTTTTGATTATTGTGGTTAAAGTTGTTTAATTTCTTGTTTTTAACTGTTTGTTGATGCTTATTTGTTGATTCGTTACTGTTTAGATTAATCCGTGTGTTTGATTTTGGTTAATTTGTGTTTATATTTACTGTTTCTGTATCTCCTTGTTCTTCGGATAGTTTGTTCTTGTATCTGATCTTTCCAGGAGAAAACTTCCGAATCAAGACAAGGGAGTTGATTCATTCGGAACTTCCAAAGTTCCAAGCCAAACTTGTTCATCCGGAACATTCAAAGTTCCGGACGAAGGAAAACTTCCGAGTCTGCTACTGTTCATTCGGAACTTTAAAACTTCCGAATCAAGACCTTCATTCGGAACTTAAAAAGTTCCGGATCAAGCAATTCATTCGGAACTTTCAAAAGTTCCGAATCAACACTTCCGAACGAAGTTCCGAACGAAAGTTCCGAACGAACTTCAGAACGAAACTTCCGAACGAAGAGTTAGTTCCGATTCAGTGATTGTTCATTCGGAAGTTCTAAACTTCCGAATCAAGGGTGACAAAAAACTTCCGAATCAAGACAAGATTTAGAGTTCCGAATCAGTAAAGTTCCGAACGAAGGATTGTTTTGGATAAGTGACATATTCAGATCAATTAGTTCCGGATCAAGGATTTTGGTAATATTCCAAGTGAAGAAAAATCATTTCAACCGAAGGTGACATTCCGGACGAGTGATTGTTCCAAACGAAGGTTTATTCCGAATGAGCTGTATTCAGGTTCTCATTAGCTTTTGTCTTTGATTTTTATTTTCAAGCTTTATTTTTCCCGCCTTTATTTTAATTGCACTTTAAGATTATTTGCCTTCGTTTTATTTTAGACTTGCCTTAGTTTTAGTCGCACTTTAAGTTTGCCTTAGATAGATTTAAGTTTACGTCATTTACTTTAGTGCCCTTTAATTTCAGTCACGTTTTTAAATACTTGCACTTTTACTTTAATTAGACTTAGATTTACGTTAAGTACACCTTTACTTTAATAGTTTTGCACCTTTTAATTTTAAACACTACAACGACACATCTTTGTTCCACCAAAAACAATAGAGTCACATAGAGAGCCTAGATCAATTCGATTAGACCAACACAACGAACTTAATTTTAAATCTTTTTAATTAGGTAAAACCCTAGTTATCACATTTTCAGGCTTATTCCTTGGGCTTATTTCAAATTTCTTTTTATAGAAGTCTTATTTAGGACAAAAGAAGCTTGTGTGTCTAATTTGAGCTTATGGCATTAGCTTATAGCTTAATGGGCCAAAAAGCCCATTAAGAATAAGCTGTTTGGTATAAGCTTGATTATTTCACACTTTCAGCTTTTGGGCCTTTGGAAAAAGTTGTTTAAAATCAAATTTTGAGTCAAGTAGTGATTTTTGGGCTTATTTGGGCTACTTTTTCATTTTGGGCTCAAATTTGGCCAATTAAGGATCTGTTTTGGGTTTAGCCCATTTTCTAGGCCCATTAAGGGTATTTAGGTAATTTCAAGTTTATTTCTGTATTATTTAGGTTAAATTAAGCTAGTTTGCAACTTTTTAGAATTTTTTTATGATTTTTGGATTTTAATAATATTTTAATATTATTTTATTGTTAAAAATTAAAAGTCTGATTTTCTAAGTTTTTATATTTTTCCTAGATTTTAGACACTTAATTAGGAATTTTACAACTTTCCAAATATTTTTAGGGTCTTTTAGTTATTTTCTAGAATTATTTTAAGTTTTTATAGCTTTTAATAGTTTTTAATTGTTTAAAAATAGTTTTTAGTGGTTTTAAAATTTTGAATACTTTTTAGCTTAATTAGGTTATTTTAAAGGTTTATAAATTTTAAGATCTTGATTGGGACTTTTTATTAGTTAATATTGATTTTTAGGGCTTTAATTAGCATTAAAAAATTAATATTTAATTAATTAAAAGTTTTTAGCAAGTTTGGATTTTTTTTGTAAACCCTTAGAATATTTTAGTAGATTTTTAGTAATTTTTGGTAATTTTTAGAGTAAAATTTCAATTTTGGTGCTTTTTACGGTTTTACGTGTACGCCTTTATCGTCTTAGTATCATCCGTCACCGTAACCGTCATTCTCTTCTTATCCCATTTCTATTTTCTTTCTCATAACAATATAATCACATCACTAATCAATTCATTACACATACACCAAGCCTCCTTGAGAACGATCCCCACTTTGGGTCATAACTCGTGGTTTTCCTAAATCACTTGTTAACACTTGCCCTAATTACGCTCTTTTTCCTAAAAGACGTAAAAATTACAACTATCATTTTGGCGCCGCTGCCGGGGAGGCGTGTTGTGTTTTGATTTGGAATTTTTGTTTTTATATAATAACCATAATAGTATTTGTATTAGTAGCACTCTACTAATACGTATTATCGGTTTCGATTTTTGTGTGAATACTATTACTATATTGTATACGTAGAACAATAAATTCACAAGTGCTCCAAATACGTGAGAAATCACAACCTTGACTTGGGAGGTCATTACCCAATCATTGTATTCGAATCTCAAACCAAAGAAAAAGGCAAAAATAGATAAATACTTTCATGAAGCTCAATTTTGAAAAATACAAACTATAAGGTGGGTATAAGGCGGATATTATAAAATATATCCTAAGGAAAAAGGCTCTTAAGTGCTTCGCGCCGCCTCGTTTCCCCGCTTGCTTGTGAGCATTTGATTTTGAGAGCTAATCGAGGGTTTTGCCGCCCAAAGTATTAATAAGTATCATATATATTTTCTTGGTTTCAATTGATTAAACCCTCTTGAACGTTTTGGTGTTCCACCAACGTTATAAAGTCATCGAAGGCGTTCACTTCACGTGATCGTTTTCATTCCTTGAGGCTTCTTTAATCAAGAGATTTGATTAAGGAGGAGATTTGTAGGTTTTTTGTCTATTTAATACATTCACCAAAATCCAAAAAGGTTAATACAATCAAAAACCACAAAAAATTGAAAAATACAAAACACCCTTCTTTGCTCATCCCCTCGTTGTACGTGACGTTTATGCTAACTCGTAATCAAGCAAGACGTGCACGTAAACGAAAGAACAAAACTCCCACTCCTAACCTTTCTAGTGAGGAGTCTCCTATTGACGAACCCATTGTAAGAGAAGCACCAACCATGGCGAATCGAACTATGATGGAGTTACTTCAAGCACCCACCGAGGGTTATGGAGAGGCTATAGTGATTCCCGCTATCCTTATGGAGAAATTTGAAGTTAAAACGGGTTTGTTGTCGATGATCCAAAACAACAAATTCCGTGGTGATGAGAAGGACAATCCACACAACCATATCCGCCAATTCAATCGTCTTACCGCCACTTGCAAGTTTAAGGATGTCTCGAATGACTCGATTAAGATGATGCTTTTTCCGTATTCCTTAGCGGGGCCCGCTAAAATTTGGTTAGAGAAAGAGCCACCCAATTCTATATTGACGTGGAAGGATCGCGTGTCTAAGTTTGTGAACCAATTTTTTTCGCCCTCTAAGACTACGCATTTGAAAAACGAGATTTCAAAATTTTCACAAGAGTTTAATGAAAGTTTTTCAACGGCTTGGAATAGGTTTAAGGAAATGTTACATGAATGTCCTCATCACGGTTTTTCCGACTTGCATCAAATTGACACGTTTTACAATAGACTTAATGATCATGAAAGGGATTATCTTAATGCCGCCGCGGGTGGTAATTTTTTGTGTAAAACGGTTGAGGAAGCTTTGGTGATAATTGAGAATAGATCTAAGGTGTATAGTCCTCGTAGCACGTCTAGTGTTCGTAAGACTTCGTCTTCGGCTTCACCTTCTTTGTCTACTACCATCGATGCTTGCCAAATTGAGGCGAACTTGGAAAACAAAATCTTTGATAAGCTTAAAGGTCTTTTGATTGAGTTCAAAGTTGGAGAACCAAGTGCTCCCGCTACAGCTAAAGCGGTTGAGGTTTCATGCATGTATTGTGGTGGAGGTCCTGATTTCTCCGAGTGCATTACCAACGGTGGTAACACTTCGAGTGCCTACGCGGCCACGGGAACTTACAACCAAAACGGTCAAGTTACCCGCTCTAATCAATTGACTCCACCGGGTTTTGGTTCATATCAAAATGCTAACAAGAACTATCGCAACAATCAAGTTGGTTTCAAAAACAATTTCAACAAGGGAAGCTATGGTAATCAAGGGGCTAATAATCAAGTTTCAAACAAAAATCAAAATGATTTTCAAAACAACAACAAAGGTTTGCAAACGTTAAAAGATCTTCCAAATGAATTTGTTGAATACGCTAATGGGAATGATGCTAGGTTTGACAATATTCAAAGAGAAATCATTAGCCTAAGATCCGAGTTCAAGAACGACTTGAAGAAAGAGTTGAAAAATGAGTTAGCTAATGAACTTAAGATCCATACCAACAAGATGGAAGGGACCGTAACTAGGTTACAACAAAACCAACAAAAAATGGAACAAGGGCAACATGAGATAAAACAAGAAATGGTTAAAGCCGAGAAGAGGCAATCCAAGTTTGAAGATAAAATCTCATCTATGTTTGAGGCAATTATGTGTAAACCGTCTTCGAGTAGTCTTCCTAGAAACACCGTATCAAACCCTAAGGGTGAGATGAAAGTGATTACCACACGTAGTGGTAAGACACTTAAGGAACCAACTCCTCAACCAATTGCCCCTACGGAGGAAGCAATTGAGGAAGAACCCGAGGTGGTGGTCCAAAAGGAGCATGTTCCAATCCCACGAAGTACCGCTCATGCCACACCTACGGTTGACCCATTACCAACATTGGAACCCAGGATTCCAAAGTCTATGCCTATGCCTCAACCCACACCACCTTTGCCCTATCCATCGAGACTTAGAAAGGAGAAACGTCAAGAGCGCGACAATTATCAATTTGAGCTTTTTATGAAAATGTTTCGTGATTTGCACTTTAATGTGAGTTTCGCCGATGCTTTGGTCATGATGCCTCGATTTGCCGCTAACTTTAAGAGTATGTTGAACAACAAGGAGAAATTACACCAATTGTCTAGTTGTTCATCGGTTTATCTTAATCGCATACCTCAAAAAGTCGGTGATCCCGGTAAATTTTTTATCCCTTGTGCAATCCAAGATATGGAAGAATGCTTTGCCTTGGCCGATCTTGGTGCTAGCATTAACTTCATGCCACTTGCAATCTTCAAGTCGCTCAATCTTCCTAATCTTACTCCTTCACTAATGTATATCGAGTTGGCCGACCATTCCACGATTCCCGCATGTGGATTGGCGGAAGACGTTTTTGTGAAAGTGGGGAAGTTCTACTATCCCGTAGACTTTATCGTTGTTGATATTCCCACGGATCCTCAAGTTCCTCTCATTTTAGGTCGTTTGTTTTTAGATACGTCTATGGCTTTGATCGATGTTCATGCTAGAAAGATCACCTTACGTTTCAACGACGAGGAACTTGTTATAAACGCAACTCAAAACTCTCAAATTTCTCATGTTTATTCCGTTGCAACCATAAACCTCGTTGATATGATCGACGTGGTTTGCGAGGAATTTTCACAAGAAGTTCTAGGTTTTGGTGATGATGAAACTAGTGGCAATCCCACTATGTTAGATCCAATTCTTGATTATTCGACACCAACCTTCACTCCCTTTGAAGGTGGTGGTTTTACGTTGTAAGAATTTGATGTTCCACGTACTTGTAACGAAGACCTCGACAACGATGAGGACTTCTCGATTATCAAGGATTTTCTTAACGATTTCCCATTTCCTCCACCCGAGGAGGTTATGAGTATCGAGCCCAAATCTTCACTTAAGGAACCACCTATCCTCGAGTTGAAAGATTTACCTCCTCATCTCGAATATGTCTATTTGGAGGAGGGCGATAAGTTTCCGGTTATTATTGCGAAGGAACTTTCGAATAATGAAAAAACCGCACTTGTCGATGTTCTAAAGGATCACAAAGGGGCAATTGCGTGGAAGTTATCCGACATTAAGGGAATCGATCCCAAATTTTGTACCCACAAAATCTTAATGGAGGAGGATTACAAGCCCGCAATCCAATGTCAAAGGAGGGTGAACCCCAAAATTCACGACGTCGTCAAAAGGAGGTCCTTAAACTCCTTGACGCGGGAATGATTTACCCTATTTCTGATAGCCCTTGGGTGAGTCCTATTCATTGTGTCCCTAAGAAGGGAGGAATGACCGTTGTGCCAAACGATGCCAACGAGTTAATTCCCACTAGACTCGTGACCGGATGGAGAGTGTGCATTGACTATCGAAAGTTGAATGAAGCCACTTGAAAAGACCATTTTCCCTTTCCCTTCATGGACCAAATGTTGGAGAGTCTTGCGGGAAACGATTTCTATTTCTTTTTAGATGGTTTTTCCGGTTACTTCCAAATCCCCATCGATCCTCGTGATCAAGAAAAAACTACGTTTACGTGTCCATATGGAACGTTTGCCTATCGTAGAATGCCATTCGGACTTTGTAATGCACCGGAACCTTTCAAAGGTGCATGATGGCTATTTTCATGATATGATCGAGAAGACGATGGAAGTCTTCATGGATGACTTTTCCGTGTTTGATAATTCGTTCACTTCGTGTTTGTCGAATCTTGAGAGAATGTTGAAACGTTGTGAGGAAACCAACCTTGTGCTCAATTGGGAAAAGTGTCATTTTATGGTTAAGAGTGGAATCGTCTTAGGGCACAAGGTCTCGAAAGCGGGGATTGAGGTAGATCAAGCTAAGGTAGACGTCATCGCCAAATTACCTCATCCCAAAACCGTTAAGGGAGTTAGGAGTTTCCTAGGCCACGCGGGCTTTTATCGTCGATTCATCAAGGATTTTTCAAAGATCTCTCGACCCATTACACATCTTCTTGAAAAAGAGGCACGTTTTGTCTTTGACGAAGATTGTGTACGAGCCTTTGAAATCCTTAAGAGGAAACTTACCGAAGCTCCCCTTCTTGTTGCTCCCAATTGGAACCTCCCCTTTGAGCTCATGTGTGATGCTAGTGATTACGCTATTGGGATCGTATTGGGGCAACGTCATGAAAATCACTTCTTGCCTATTCACTATGCTAGCAAGACGATGACCGAGGCTCAACTAAAATACGCTACAACGGAGAAGGAGTTCCTTGCCGTGGTGTATGCATTTGAGAAATTTCGACCTTATCTCGTCTTGACAAAATGCATAGTGTATACGGATCATTCGGATATCAAGTATCTCATGGCTAAACAAGATGCAAAGCCGAGATTACTTCATTAGATTCTCCTCCTTCAAGAATTTGATCACAAAATTATTGACAAAAAAGGAGCCGAGAATCTAGCGGCCGATCATCTTTCTCGTTTGGAAGATCCTCATCAAAGTGTTTACGAGCCCAAGGAAATCACCGAAACATTTCCGCTCGAGACACTTGGTGTAGTGAGTTCTAAGCTTGATTCTTCCACCCCATGGTTTGCGGACTTTGCAAATTACCATGCGGGTAACTTCATCATTAAGGGTATGACGACTCAAGAAAAACGAAAATTCTTTCGTGACGTCAAGTTCTACTTTTGAAACGACCCTTACTTGTTTCGAACTTGTGCGGATCAAATCATCCGGCGTTGTGTATTTGGCACCAAAGCTTCTAACATCCTTAGAGCTTGTCACGAGGGACCCACGGGTGGTCACCATGGTGCTAATCTCACGGCTAAGAAGGTGTTTGATGCCGGCTTCTTTTGGCCTACTATTTACCGAGATGCACAAGATCTTGTGAAGTCATGTGATTCATGCCAACGACAAGGAAAAGCCTCACAAAAAGATGAAATGCCACAAAATATCATCCAAGTGTGTGAGATCTTTGATGTTTGGGGCATAGACTTTGTGGGGCCGTTCCCATCATCTCGTGGTAATAAGTATATCCTCGTTGCGGTTGACTACCTATCTAAGTGGGTGGAAGCTAAGGCTTTGCCCACCAATGATGCTCGTGTGGTAGTCAAGTTTTTGAAGCAATTATTTTCTCGGTTTGGAACCCCTCGTGTGATCATAAGCGATCGTAGAACCCATTTTTGTAACGACTAATTCGAAAGGGTCCTAAGGAAATATGGGGTTACACATCGGATTTCTACGGCTTATCACCCACAAACGAGTGGGCAAGTCGAGGTTTCAAACCGAGCGTTGAAGAGGATCTTGGAGAGATCCGTTGGGGAAAACCAACAATCTTGGTCGGATAAGTTGGACGATGCATTATGGGCCTTTAGGACCGCTCATAAGACGCCCATTGGGTGCACTCCCTACAAGCTTGTGTATGGGAAAAATTGTCATTTGCCAATCGAATTGGAACACAAGGCTTATTGGGCCCTAAAGCATTGTAATGATGATATGGAGACCGCGAAAACACCGGAAAATACAATTAAATGAATTGGATGAATTGAGGGACATTGCTTATGAAAATTCATTGATTTATAAAGAAAAGACTAAAAAGTTGCATGATTCTAAAATTAAAAAATCGGGTTTTTAACATTGGGGATCAAGTTTTGCTTTTTAATTCTCGTTTGAAAATCTTTTCTGGTAAATTGAAATCCCGTTGGTCCGGTCCATTCACCATGACCCAAGTTTTTCCTTATGGGACCATCGAGCTAGCTCAAAATGATGGCCCCAATTTCAAGGTGAATAGACATAGGTTGAAGCACTACTTTGGCGGGGAAGTTCCATCCTTTAACTACCTCGACCAAGTCACCTTCCCCAATGATAATTAGTATTGAGGGGATCGAGTCGAGCTCATGACTCGGTAATCAAAAACGAGGTGCCTCGTGGGGGAGTCCAATGCTTATCCTATGTACATATTATCGCTTTTTAATGTAGTTAACGTGTGGGGATTTGTGCCCTTCCAACCTTTGTTTCGTGGTTGTTTGTGAATTGTGGACTTTAGATGATCATGATTTTCACGATTGGAGCCTCTCGTGTTCGTTTTATGGGAGCACTCGATCGTTTGCTTTAAAGACTTTCTCAATATCCATGATATATCCTTTGATGTTCTAACCTTAGGTTTATAGCACACTTCATAAACGGCTTTAAATTTAACGGTTACACCCTTTCCATGCTAGATTAGGCATTCGACTACGTCTCTAGTATGGGGGTGTTTGCACCCCTAGACTCGAAACATTGAAGACAATGTTTAACTTTAGTATGGGTAGGGTGAATAGATACTTGCCTTGCCAAACCTTCACGCTTTCCAAAGTTTATCTTTTTGTTTATCGTTTTGTTGCAAAATAAGGCTAAAAATGGCCAAATTTTAAAAATTTTCTCATGTTTTATAAGTGTTTGAAGACACGAATGTAGGTTTTCCGATGGCGAGAATAAGAGTAATTTTTGACTCGACCGTGCATGTTGAGCACTTAGCTTTGATTCCTTAACTTCACATTAGGCTAAGTCTCTTAAATGAAAAAATGATAGGGTTAATTATAAGTTACTTTGCTAAACGTAGAGTACTCGTATTCTTTCAAAAACTCATGTGTTCTCGTTGTTTGCTTATTCTCCCTTCACATGTAAATATTTTTTGCTTAATAAATATTGACTTAGCGGTTTAGTTGGGATTGTTGGGTTTCTAGTCTTTTCTAGTAGCTTCCGTGTAATTAAATTGGGAAGACATTAAGGTATCGCCAGCGTCACGGTTTTGAAGTATTGGCACCCGAATAATCGAAAGCTTCACCTAATAATAAGATTTCAAGTGCTCACCTAAATCAAGCAAACAATTTGAAGCCCCACAAGGCCGAAAAATCTATGCAAAACTGAAAGTGAATCAAGCCTTAATCTTCGAAGCTTTAAAGATCCAAGATTGGCCTTAGTGTGAGGATATACGTCTCTGGCTAATAAAACTACCGATGAGGTGGATAATAAAAGGCAAGGCAAGACCGAAGTCATAATAAAAGCTTCATGGCGAAGTTGAATAAAAGATGGAGGTAAACCAAAGATAATAAGGCCCTTCCGTTAGGGGGCGTATAAAAGTCTTGGTAATAAGTCTCATGTTCAAAACCTTTATAAAACCGTGTTTATCGATCCTTCTTGTTGACTTAATTTTTTGACATCGTTGTCTATTAGGAGGGGTTATTGACTTGATGGGCTTGGTTACACCGTTAGGACTCTATTTTTAGACCTAAATCTCTATTATCGCATAAGTCAAACAATGTATCCTCGTGAAACATTCAAGACAAAATAAAATATAAGAGATACAACTTAGGAAAATGGGAGGATAAGTACGTGATTAGGGCATATGAGTAGTGTTAGCATTACTAACTTATAATGACAATGATCTCGTTGCACGCTTGGCATGGAATTGGGGTGAAAATCGAGGACGATGAAATTATTTCTAACAAAGCATTCACGTGTTCTTATTCTATGAACCTAAACGTCCCATTTTGCGATGAAAATCATACATTATGTCTAAAACGCAAGTAGTAGTAGCAGTAGTAGTAGTGTAGCTAGCTTATCGTTCAATAAACGTGAATAAAAATGAATTTTGGAGGTGCTACGATACTTTATTCTAGCATTGCGTGAGGGCATGGCAATGGTTTAGTATGGGGGAGTGATGAGACTGCTTTTATACATAGTCTCATCGTCCAAATAGGGCTTAAAATGCATTAAATATCATCAAAATACCTAAATATATGCTTGTGTTTGTTGCTTGTGTATTTTAGGCACGAATATTGAGAAAATGACAAAAGATCACAAGAATCATGCAAAAACGAACACGGGAAACGAAGCCGCACATGGAACCAAGCCCTAATGAAGACTTTCCCAAGAAAAACCCTTGAAGATTTGAAGATTTATGAAGAAGGGTCCTCTAATATGGAAGAATTGACACTTTATACCCTTGTATCTTCATAATTACAAGTTTGGTCCCTAAAGTTTGTCAAAATTACAAAAAGGGCCCTCCACTTTAAAGAATTGACAAGTTTAGCCCCTCAAGAAAGCTAAATTGTCAACCATTATCCTCCACAAAGTCAAATATATCATGAAGTCCTTCAAAGAACAAGAAATTACAAGTTTGGTCCTTTGAAAATCCCAAAATTACCAAAAGGACCCTTGACTTTCAACATTTGGCAAGAATGGTCCCTAATAAATGAAGACTTGGCAATTTCAGTCCTCCAAAATGCCAATCATACAAGTTAAGACCATAATCCATCAAGAAAATTCCAAATCAGTCCCTCAAGAATCACAACATGGCAACAAATACCCCTGAATTTACTTTACAAAACTTTTTGGGGCAAAAGTGTGAAAATGAAAAGTTTGCTAACAAAGGATATCTAGATTTGTGCTATTATTTACAAAGTGAAAGAAGAAAAGAAGAAGACACGGAACCAAGTGAAGGCTTGCATATCGAGGCACTAGTCACGAACGTCTAACTCGAAGCAGCTACTTCACCCCTGGAACAAAGCAGTGGTCCTTCTTCCCCCAGTACCCTCTTTTATACTTTTGGACCTACTCTCTTGCTTTACGTTAGTAGATTAGAAACTGGCTTTGCCTTCGCTGTACAGAAAAGAAACGAGAGACAAGAAAACATCTTTGATTACGATTAAAAGGAGTGCGGGAAAAGCAGCTACAGATACAGGACAAAAGAAGGAGTGGCGCACTTAAATAAAGAGTAAAAAAGTCCATCGTAGCGCAAAAGAGCATCCCGTAGAAAGAGGATCCCGCGGAAAGTTTCCGGGTTAAATGTGACCAGACAAGATTCTTACCTAGACCACTCACATCTTGCCACCTGTCCCACTACCACCTCTCCTCCAATCAAAACCCACCAATCCTCCACATCAGAATCCTACTCACCCGGTTATAACTAATCTATTTAGTTATGGCTAATTACGCGCTAAACAAACCTTTCAAACATAAAACAAGATCAAATGGTTGTTCTTGGAGTTCATAAGCAGATTTGGGTTTTCTTAATGTAGATGAAATTATACCACCCAAAGCTCCAGATTAGTGATTAAACTTGTGTTAATCACATCCCAACCTTAATATATGCCACCTCATCACCCAAGAATGCACATGAAAGGTGCCCTGCTACACCTTTGGGCAAGGAGACAAAACAGTGACAGAGAATCAACCACCCACATTCCAGCTTACTCCTTAAGCACATTTTGGACCATTGGATGCAATTTAAACATGCCAGCTCCCACAAAACTCCAATTCAGTCACATGATTCAACAAAATGCCAAAAGTTCTCAAGGGCATTTCTGGGACTTCCTTAGCTAGAGTTTACGTTTTTTATTGCTTACTAGTTTACCATGTAGCCTATATAAAGGCATTAGGGTGCAACATTTGCAGTTTGCTTTTGGTTTTTCCTTGTTCAACAACTTGTAAATCCCCTTTTCTGATTAATGAAAGTGTGTTAAGATTGTTGAAGAAAGACCAAGTGCCACTTAATTTTAAGCTTGTTTATGTTATTTGTTAACTGAAATTGAATCTCAAAACCTGTTTTTAAGGAGGTTGCAAAAGTTTGCATTTTTCCTTCAAGCTTGATATTTTGCTAAGTTCTTGTTCAAACCTTGGAATTCTTGGGCTATAGGGCTGATCATAGCATCCTGATATTGTGTTATCAAGGTGTGGTGAGGCTTATAACTCGGGGATAATCAAGTGTGGGGTAACAAGGTTGCATCAATCAAGGCTTTTTACTTTTCTGATTTTGATATTGTGCTACTAACCTTGTTGAATCTTAGCAGGGTTGCTGTTGGAAGCTTGTGCTTGTTCTTGCTAGCACATAAGCTCTAACATTCGTGGGTGTGGATGTACATCGATGAGGTTTGTCTTGAAACCTTGAAAATCTGATAAAATTTGGATTTTTTGTGGATTTGTGCTCTACTTGTGTTCTTGTTGATTTATTGGCTTGAATCTGCTTAGTCTTGCATGATAATGTTATTTATATGCTAGATTAATCATTTGGTAAACTGAATCACACTTTTTCTTGTTTAAAATTTGATTTGAAAAGTTAAAAGGGTGTTTGGGTCTACCTGTTTGAGTTCAAATCTTGTTATTGTGTTTGTGAAAGTTTGTGTTTGTGCTCTATATATGATATATGCTTGGTTGAGAGTGTTTTGCTGCAAGTTTTGGAGTTTGAAACCTTGAATCACATAATCTGCTATATCTTGTTGAGTTTGACTGATTTTGACCTAAGATTTTGGGAAAACCTAGAGTTTATGCATGCTTAGGGTTAAAAGCTGTTAAAACATCATTAATATAACATACTTGATAGATTTGGAGGTTTTAATCTGGCTTGTTGGTCAAATACATCAGCAAAGTGAAAACTGCATGTGTTAGTGTTCATCAGTAACATTCATAAACTTGAATCTTGATTTAGGCTTTAAGCCATTGCATGAAAACTGTTTAGACTTGTTCATTTGAGTTTATAATAGCTTGTGTATGCATTTGGTTAAATTTGGTTGGTTGAATATTGCTAAAACTGCTTATAAGTGCTCAACTACATATTGTTCTAAGTCTTTGACAGATCTGGTGCTTAATTGAATTAACTGTACAAATTGGCTGTTACTTGTTGTGATTTCTTTGTTTGTATTGACTCCTTATGATCCAAAGATCATTTGGGTGCCTTTGTGAAATCTGAATCTCCAAAAAGTTCACTAAAGACAAAAAAGTATACAAGTCAAACAGTGGGAAAAGTTCCCACTGCTCAACAACCAAAACTAGCCCCTGCTAGTGTTAATTTGTACTCAGCTTATCAATAAGCTATATTTGCTTATCCATACCTGCAACAACTTACTTTTTGTGATAGATCTTCATTATTTGACCCATTTGATTAGACTGGAGCTTATTGGACTTTGACTTTGACTTTTTGCTAGAAAACCAACTTATTTGACTTTTTCATAAGTGCTTATTTTCTTTTTCCAGCATATTGAGTCAGCTTATTTGAAAACTTTTTGTTGAAATAGCTTAATTAAGTCATTTAAAAGTTTTAGAAACTTGAATCAGCTCTTGGGGTGGCCTAGAACTCAAAAACGACTATTTTGTCGTTTTATGTAGATTGCTTATTGCATTTTCAGGCTTATTCCTTGGGCTTATTTCAAATTTCTTTTTACAGAAGTCTTATTTAGGACAAAAGAAGCTTGTGTGTCTAATTTGAGCTTATGGCATTAGCTTATAGCTTAATGGGCCAAAAAGCCCATTAAGAATAAGCAGTTTGGTATAAGCTTGCTTATTTCACACCTTCAGCTTTTGGGCCTTTGGAAAAAGTTGTTTAAAATCAAATTTTGAGTCAAGTAGTGCTTTTTGGGCTTATTTGGGCTACTTTTTCATTTTAGGCTCAAATTTGGCCCATTAAGGATATGTTTTGGGTTTAGCCCATTTTCTAGGCCCATTAAGGGTATGGGTATTTAGGTAATTTCAAGTTCATTTCTGTATTATTTAGGTTAAATTAAGATAGTTTTCAACTTTTTAGAATTTTTTATGATTTTTGGATTTTTAATAATATTTTAATATTATTTTATTGTTAAAAATTAAAAGTCTGATTTTCTAAGTTTTTATACTTTTCCTAGATTGTAGACACTTAAATAGGAATTTTTCAACTTTCCAAATATTTTTAGGGTCTTTTAATTATTTTCTAGAATTATTTTAAGTTTTTATAGCTTTTAATAGCTTTTAATTGTTTAAAATAGTTTTTAGTGGTTTTAAAACTTTAAAAAATACTTTTTAGCTTAATTAGGTTATTTTAAAGGTTTACAAATTTTAAGATCTTGATTGGGACTTTCTATTAGTTAATATTGATTTTTAGGGCTTTAATTAGCATTAAAAAATTAATATTTAATTAATTAAAAGGTTTTAGCAAGTTTGGATTTTTTTGTAAACCCTTAGAATATTTTAGTGGATTTTTACTGATTTTTTGTAATTTTTAGAGTAAAATTTTTTTGTGCTTTTTACGGTTTTACGTGTACGCCTTTATCGTCTTAGTATCATCCGTCACCGTAACCGTCATTCTCTTCTTATCTCATTTCTATTTTCTTTCTCATAACAATATAATCACATCACTAATCAATTCATTACACACACACCAAGCCTCCTTGAGAACGATCCCCACTTTGGGTCATAACTCGTGGTTTTCCTAAATCACTTGTTAACACTTGTCCTAATTACGCTCTTTTTCCTAAAAGACGTAAAAATTACAACTATCAGGGTTTTAGGTTGTTAAGTGCTTGTATCTGATATTTACTTGGTTGTGTGCTATTATCTGCAAGTTTTGAGCTTTTAAACATCAAATTCTATATTGTGCTATATCTTGCTTGATTTTGACTGTATTGACCCAAAATTTTGGAAACACCTAGAGTGTATGCATGTTTAGGGTTAACAAGTGCTTAATCAAAGTTTGAGTAACATGTTTAAGAGATTTGAGTGTTTGAAATTGGGCTTGGGTCAAGTACATCAGCAAAGTTCATTTTCTGTTTGTTCATTGTTCATCAGTAAGTAGCATAAGCTTGAATCTTTGTCTAATCTGTGATTCAGTGCATGAAACTAGTTGATTTGTGTTGATTTGAATTTATTTGAGCTGTTGTATGCATCTGGTTCAATTTGGTTGGCTGAATGTTGCTTAAACTGCTTATTTTGTTCAAAACTGCTTATGTTCATGTATGTGCAAGGTCTGATGATGTTTCGATTTAACTATATCAACTGGCCTGTGGTTTTTGTGATTTTGTGATTGATATTGACTCCTTATAACCCACTGGTTATAAGGGTGCCTTTGTGTTCTCTGAATCCAACAAAAATCCACGAAAGACAAACAGTCAAGATAGTCAACCAGTGGAAACTTTTCCCACTACTGGACACCCAAAACTAGCCACTGATAGTGTTAATTTTCAATCAGCTTATTAATAAGCTACTCTAGCTTATCCAGACTTGCAAAAACTTTGATTTTGTAATCAATCTTCCTTATTTGACCCATTTGACTAATCTAGAGCTTTTTAGGGTTTGACTTTTAGGTTTGACTAGAAAACCAACTAAGTTGACTTTTACATAAAGTGCTTATTGCTTATTCTAGCTTATTCATTGTGCTTTTTGGAAATCTTTTTGATTATTAAGCATAGTTTTGTCATTTGAAACCTTTTGCAACAAGAATCAGCCCTTGAATTGGTCTAGAACTCAAAAACGACTAGTTTGTCGTTTTCTGTAGAGAGCTTTTGCTTATTTCAGGCTTATTCCTTAGGCTTTTTCAAAAATTATTTTTACAAATAGCTTAATTAGGTCAAGATAAGGTTGTGTGTCAAATTTTAGCTTATGGCATCAGCTTATACCTTAATGGGAAAAAAAGCCCATTAAGAATAAGCTGCTTTGAAATAAGCTATGATAAGCTCAGTTTCAGCTTTTGGGCCTTTGAAATTTTGTGTCTAAAATTGAATTTTAAGCTTCACTGGAAGTTTTGGGCCGTTTTTGTGAACTTTTTATTATTGGGCCAAAATTAAACCCATTAAGGGTCTGTTTTACTATTTGGCCCATTTGGAGGTTCATTAGGGGTATTTTGGTCATTTCAAGTTCATTTCTGTTTCAATTAGGTTAAAATAAACTAGTTTGCAAGTTTTTAGAATTTTTTATAAATTTTGGATTTTTAATATTATTTTAATATTATTTTATTATTATTTTATTATTAAAATTAGTTTTTAAGATTTTTGCAAGTTTTTCATTTTTCCTAGGTTAAATACATTAAGTTAGGATTTTTAAAAGTTTTAGATTAATTTTCTTGTCATTTAATTAGTTTTTAGAATCATTTTAAGATTTTTATAGTTTTTAATCATTTTTAAATAGTTTTAATTAATTTTAAATTTTCCAAAAATAGTTTTTAGTTTAATTAAGTCATTTTAGAGGTTTACAAGTTGAAAAATCTCATTTTGGGCTTTTTGTTAATTAAATTGATTTTTTGGGCTTTAATTAGCATTAAAAAATTAATATTTAATTAAATAAAAGGTTTGAGTGATTTTTGATTTTGTGTAAACTCTAATTACATTTTTTAGGATTTATTTCAGTTTTCTAGGAATTTTTAGGTTAATTTTTAAATTTCGTCATATTTTACGGTTTTACGTGCACGACTTTTCGTCTTAGTTTAATTTAGAATCGTAACTGTCATCCTTCTCTCTTTTCTTTTCTCATAATCATAATCACATAAGCTTAATCATTTCTTTACACAACACACAAGCCTCCTTGAGAACGAACTCTCATCTTGGGTCATTTGTGCATGATTTTCCTAAATCGTCATACTTACCCTCATTTACACTTTGTTTTCCTAAACAAAGTTGTATAAATACTCAATATCAAGTACCTCCATTAAATTGGAAAAGTTCATGAAAGGTACTAGTGCTCTTGATGATATGTTGAACAAACAAATTCATTCTAAGGAAAGACTTGGGTTGGGATATAACACTAATGAAGCGTCAACTAGTGAACCAAAACAAGTTATGTTTTCAAAAAAACGCATCCTTATACGTGGTTCGCCAGCATATGGCGCGGTCCCTTATTGCTATGGAACCGCGGGTGGAGCTAAAGAACCGCAGACAGAGGATAGTTTTTGTGAAAATCCTGAACTTTCTAAAAAGTCTATTTTAGGTGAAGGGCCAAAACATATTCTTATTAACAAGGTCAAAGTACCTATTCTTGAGAAGCCTACTTTAGATAAATTCTACAAGCCCTTGAGTAAACCTCTAATGGGAACTAGAAACTTATCTAGACAAACAACTACTCCTCCAAGAGTACGAAATGAGTCAAAACCTAGAAGTAGAACACCTACACCAAAAAGAGATGATCAAGCTAAGTCACGACCTAGAAGTAAAACTCTAACACCTAGAAGGAATAACAATAATTCTAGATCAAGATCAAAGACACCTAGGAGAATCTATGGACAACAAAATGGCCATATGAATTGTAGCAATTTTCAACAACAATACTTTTCCCCATGGGGAATGTCTCCTCCATTCATGCATCCCAACCAAATGCAAGGGATGTTTGGAACTAACAACTTTGGACCCATGAGATATTGGGGACCAAATGTTTGATCTTGTGTGTTGTTACCTTGATATGCTTGGGAATCGATTTAGAGCCCGACGAGTGGATTAAGGATAGTGGATGTTTTAAACACATGACGGGTAATCAAAGTTTCTTCTCACACTACAAAGCATATGATGGAGGTAACATTACATTCACAAGTAATCGACATGGTAATATCATTGGCAAAGGTACGGTCTCTCTTGACTCTATGACCATAGAAAACATAGAGCATGTAGATAACTTAGGTTTTAACCTTCTCAGTATAGGTCAAATTTGTGACAATAAGTGTAAGGTCATCTTTTCGGAATATGACAGTGAAATCGTAAAAGATGGAAAGATCATTGGAAAATGTGTTAGAAAGCATGGGCTTTATGTCATGAAATTCAATAGGAAGTCAAAGGACAACTTATGTCTAGTAATTTTAGATTATAGTTTTACTCTTTGGCATAGGAGATTAGGTCACGCTAATATGCGTTTAATTCAATCTTTAGTCTCTAAGGAGTTGGTAAGACATCTCCCCAAGATGAAGTTTGATAGTCACTTTTGTAATTCTTGCAAAGTTGGGAAGCAAGTTCACTCAAGTCACAAAGCCAAGAATTCGGTTTCGACCTCTTGGTGCTTAGAGCTCCTACGTATGGATCTCATTGGACCTTCCGTCATACGGAGTTATGGAGGTAACATTTATAGCCTAGTTATAGTTAATGACTATTCTAGATTCACTTGAATAAGATTTTTGGCGTCTAAGAATGAAGCTTTCGATCACTTCGAAACCTTTAGTCGAAGAATTCAAAATCAACTAGGATGTTCAATTGTCTCTATTAGGACGGATCATGGTAGACAATTTGATAATGAAGTGCAATTCGGTGCCTTTTGTGAAGCTCATGGTATTACCCATAACTTCTCTGCTCCTCGCACTCCACAATAAATTGGGGTAGTTGAAATGAAAAATAGGACCATCCAACAGATGCGTAGGACGATGTTAAATGAGCAATCTTTGACTCAAATTTTGGTGCAATGTCGTGGACACGTCGACCTATATTCTCAACCGAATTCTTATTCGACCTTTCCTAGGAATGACCCCCTATGAGATTCTTAAAGGTAAGAAGCCCTCATTGGAATAATTTAGGGTGTTTGGAAGCAAGTGCTTCATTCTCAACACCAAATATTACCTTACTAAGTTCGACCCAAAGTCTTACGAAGGTATCTTTTTAGGTTATTCTCAAACTAGCAAAGCCTACATAGTCCTCAATAGAACCTCAGGTGTAATTGAAGAATCAATTAACGTGAAATTTGATGAAACCCCTCATTCATCTAAGACACCACCTTGGTAGATGATGACTTGGATGAAATAGACATAGTTAATGCCAAAGATGTTAGAAACATAGGATTTGAAGAACTTAGTGTTGAAAAGGGAGTAAACATTAAGGAGTCAAAGGATCATGCTCTCGATAACGTCATAGGCGAATTAAATCAAAGGATCCTAAGATCTCAAGTCTAAAACCAAAGTAACTTCTTTTGTTTCGTCTCCTTGATTGAACCAAAGAATGTTAAAGAAGCTTTGATGGATGAGAGTTGGGTCATCGCCATGCAAGAAGAATTGAATCAATTCATTGATAATGACGTTTGGGAACTTGTTCCTCCACCTAGAAGTTCAACCATCATAGGAACCAAATGGGTATATAGGAATAAGTTAGACGAGAATAGTCTTGTGTCTCGTAACAAGGCTAGACTTGTAGCTCAAGGGTATAATCAACAAGAAGGTATTGATTATGACGAGACATACGCACCAGTAGCAAGATTAGATTCCATTAGAATCCTTTTAGCCTACGCTTGTGCCTTAGAATTTAAGCTTCAACAAATGGATGTAAAGAGTGCATTTCTTAACGGTTTGATCAATGAGGAGGTATATGTGGCTCAACCTCCCGACTTCATTGATTTTGAGAAACCGGATCATGTTTACAAGCTTAAGAAAGATCTTTATGGTCTCAAACAAGCACCCAAAGCTTGGTATGATAGACTTAAAGCGTTTCTTGTAAAACATGAGTATACCATAGGGATGGTAGACAATACGCTCTTTACAAAGAAGAAAGGTTCTCACCTCATTATCGTACAAATATATGTTGATGACATTATATTTGGTTCAACTCGTCAATCATTGTGTGATGACTTTGCCAAAATCATGCATGATGAGTTTGAAATGAGTATGATGGGAGAACTTAACTTCCTTTTAGGACTCCAAATTAAACAAATAGACGAAGGTATTTTCTTTAATTAATCCAAGTATGTTAAAGAAATGCTAAAGAAATTTGGATTAGAAGATTCTAGACCGATGAAGACCCCTATGGCCCCAGATACTAAACTCACCGTAGATGATGATTGTGATTCGGTAGACAACACCAAATATAGAGGTATGATTGGTAGTTTGTTGTACCTAACGACAAGTCTACCGGATATCATGTTTAGTGTTTGCCTTTGTGCTCGCTTCCAAGAGGCTCCCAAAACCTCTCACCTTGAAGCGGTTAAGCGTATCTTCCGATACATTAAGGGCACTATACATTTAGGATTATGGTATCCTAAAGGGACCGGCATAGTAATCATTGTCTACGCGGACTCGGATCATGCGGGAGACAATGTGGACCAGAAAAGCACTAGTGGGGTTTGTACGTTCATTGGTTGTTGTTTAACTTCTTGGTTCTCCAAGAAACAAACCGCTCTTGCAATATCCACCATGGAAGCCGAGTATGTGAGTGCCGGTAAAGCTTGTCAACATGCTCTATGGATGATGCAAGCGCTTGTTGATTACGGGATTTCTCTTGATGATGTTCCCATCATGTGCGACAATAAGGGTGCAATAGACCTTAGCAAGAATCCCGTGCAACATTCGCGAACTAAGCACATAGAGATTTACCACCATTTCCTTAGGGATAATTTTCAAAAGGGGAACATTTTGATTGAGAAGGTACCGTCGGTAGAGAACTTAGCTGACATCTTCACTAAGCCACTTAAGAGGGAACCTTTTAATTACTTGCGTCTAGGTCTAGGTTTAATGGAACATATTCCTTAATTACGCATTTTATTAATCGAGTCTTTTTCTCTTTTGAGTTTTTCCTTTCTTAGTTATTGAGTATTGCAAACTCTTTTTGGAAAACTTCTCCTCTCTTTTTCAAAATTCTCAAAGTTCTTTCGAAAATGGTCGAGAAATGTTTTTCGTTAATTCAATCTAAAAACGTTTTTCATAGCTTCTCGCTATTAATAATGAGCTTACATAATTCATATGTATGTGTCTCTCAAATATAGCAAGAACAAAAGTGAACTATGGAGGATCATTGTGTCAAGACTTTTTGTCTAGTTCTACACACCTCTAACATCGATTTTCTTCAAAATCCATGTATTTTGGTCAAAACCTTGTTTGGTGAGTTCTTGTGTGTTTTCTTTGTCTATCTTTGCTTCTTAGCATGTCTCCATGATTAGTTAGACTAGAAATATAGGATTTGCTGAATTGGAAAATCCTCACTCATCACCAAAATCAACCCACTGTGGGCGGTTCTCTATTGAGACCGCGACTCCTTATCAATAAGAAACTGCCGGTGGAGAAAAGGAACCACGCACATAGCCTTCTTTTTCGGGTATTTCTGAAACTCCAAATTTGTTCCAACACTTTTTGGAATCTTTGTTTCAACCCTTTGACCACCCCTAAAACATCTTGGGCTTTCTCTATTTAACCCTAAGCATTTTGCATCATTTATCAAATCAAAATGTCTTATTCTCCAAATGAAAGCGTTGATTCTCCTCCATTTTCTCCAATTTCTTTCAATCCCAATTTACCCTAGAACACTCAAAATCACATCTCTTCTCCTTCTAAGAAGGTTGATTGTGGAACTTCTTATCTTCCACCACTAGCCTTTAGTGTTCTTCCTTTTTCACATGATAATGTCATGCATCATGGGACATATTGTCATTGTTGTCAATATCAACATCTTGCTATGGCTCATATCTATGAGGAGTTGAATTAAATCAAGAGTCTCTTAGTCAAACCTCCTCTTCACTATGACTATGAGATCTGATAGGTGCGTAAACACCCATCCTTTTTACCACTTAGTTACAATAATAACCAAGCCAAAACGTGTATTTTATGTCATTTATGTCAGAATTATGCGTGGTTTGTGTTTTTGTTGTGATTTAGGACGAAAAGGTGAAAAGTGGAGAAAACACGGGATTTCACGGGCTTTTATCGAAGAAAAAGACAAAAGACGAAGTCAAGAAATCAAGAGTGGAAAAAGAACGAAAGTCCAAGACCAATTCTGAAGATTTATCGAAGAAAAAGTCAAAAGACGGAAGTTTACTAAAAGCCGAAGAACTCAAGTCTAATTTATTGAAGATTACAAGACGAGTTTGAAGAAATCCCGAGACAAAAGTCAAAAGATTAAAGAAGATTAAGGACTAATGACGCAATTAGAGGAAAGGGAAGGAAGCTTCCTTCCACTAACCACCTCCTCCCCTATATATAGTTTAGATCTTCTTCATTTTGTAGTTGTTGGTGGCTTGACAACCCATTCTTCCACCATTTTTCATTCCTGCACTTTAAATTCTTGCACTTTAATTTTCATGTATTGCACCCTTTAATTCAAGTAAGTTTTATTGAATCTTTACTTTTCTTGTTCAATCTCTCATCTACCTTTCTTGTTTGATTTGTTCTTAATCTTTGTGTTCATGTTCTTGAGTTTTATAGTTTTTGATCAAGTGGGTTTTGATTATGTTGGTTATGATTGTTAGTTTTATTGATTGGGATTGATTGGTTATTGTTAGTAGATCATTTGTGGTTGTTTTGGTTTAATCTTTTGGTTAATCTTGATTAGTTTTGATTAAATTCGTGCTTGGTTTTCATTCCCTGTTTCTTCATCTTCTAGTTACTGTTTCTTCATACTTGCCCATATATTCCGAATCAACTGACTTCATCCGGAATGTCTAGTATTCCGAATAAAGGTCTTCATCCGGAATATCTGTTATTCCAAATAAAGGACTTCATCCGGAATATCTAGTATTCCGAATAAAGGACTTCATCCGGAATATCTAGTATTCCGAATAAAGGACTTCATCCGGAATATCTAATATTCTGAATCAAGGACTTCATCCGGAATACCTAGTATTTCGAATCAAGAGTTTCATCCGGAATGTTCAAATATTCCGGATCAAACTGTTTATTCTGAATCAACCATTTTCCCTCTTTTTTATTCCGGTTCAACACTTTATTCCGAATCAAATAGTTTATTCCGGATAAGTGACATATTCCGGATGAATTGTTTTATTCCGAATGAGTGTTTTCCAGTTTTGAGTTTTAAGCTTTACTTTTCCCGCCTTTTTCTTTATTTGCATTTTTATTCGCTTTCCTTTTAGTTTAAGTTTAAGTTTGTGTCATTTACTTTATTTCCCTTTCAATTTCTCGTAATTTACTTTTCGCCAACTTTTATTCTTTCATTATTGTTTCTTTTACCGTCTTTATTTTATCTTGTCAAGTCTTTATTTTTCATTAGGTTTAGACAACGACCACCCTTTCATTTGATTCACCAAGAACAACTAATCTCTTGCACTTAACCGGAAATCAATTCGAGAAGATTCCGAGAAACGAACTTTCAACTAGTAAAATCTCAGTTATTAAAATGGCGCCGCTGTCGGCTCTTTTCGTTAAGATTAAAGGTTTTTTGTGAGAGACGCGTTGGCTTTTGGGATCCGTTCACTCGTGAACGTTATTTTTCGTGTCCAAAAATTTTCAAAAATCCCAAAAACATTTGAAAAATCATAAAAAGCATTTCTTTTTCAAAGTTTTGCACCAAAAATATTCTTCTTGCTTCTCTATCTTTCTTTATGGATTTTTATGTCCATTGCGTCGGGTGTGGGAGACGATTATACGGGAATGACTCTTGTCAATGGTGTACATGTGAGAGGTGCGGAAACAATATCGACAATACACAATTCCTATTCGGATTTTGTCCTTTGTGCAACTCGACTAATTCGTCCTTTTTGAATCCACCTCCTGTTCCCCCGTGCATCTATTGTGGAAGTGATTCTCATTGGCATGTTTCGTGCCCGGTTCGATACCCGTATGGTCACGAGCAAGAACCGGGGTACAATTATGACAATGATAATAGCTATCCACAAGACGCACCCAGTCTTTCTCCTTAGCCATTTTGCAACAACTGTGGGGGTCCTCACGATACCTCTTATTGTCAACCAATGAATTATTATGAGCAAAATCCGTGTCCTCAGTTTTCTTCACAAATGGATTATTATGAACCAAACCCGTGTTCTAATTCTTCTCAACCGATGAACTACTATGAGCCACACCCATGCTATAATTCAGATTTTCAACATTTTGAACCCCCACAACAAATCATCGATCATCAACCCTCCTTCGAACATTTGAGCTCCCACGAACAATGGGCCACTCTTGTTAAGCAATGTCAACAACTTCAAGAAGCTTTCAACAAGATCATCGAAAACTGTCAAGAGGATCAACGACAAAGGCAAATATCAAATATCGAGACTTATACTCCTCCTCCGGTGTATCCATACTATTATGATGATGATGATGATGAGCCTACTATTTCTTGGAATGATCTTACTTCTCAATGCCCTAGTGCTATTGTCATCCCTTCTCTCGATATCCCAACCGTGTCTAAGTATTGTGATTTGTTGAATGGGCTTAGTGATGTTGGTCTCGATAGATTATTTGATGATGAGGTTTGTGACATACCGACTGCTATGGAGCCTGCGGACGACGTTGCTCTTACGGAAGAGGTCGATCCTAATGATGACGATTTTTCTCCAAGCTATGAGAATTTCACTTTTGAAATTTCTCAATCTCCACCGGGAGATGCGGGCGATGACGATTTTTTCTCTCCGGCTTACGAGAAGTTCACCGATGAACTTGATCTTGTGGATGAGGTGGAAGACGTTCTTCTTCGCGATAGATTATGGAAATTGCACCTTCTTATTGCTCAAATCGAAGAGTTGACTTCTCCTCCTCTCTCCGAGTGTTTGCCTCCATTTATTCCTCCCGTTGAAGATAATGACCCATTGCTGGAAGAAATCGACATTCACTCCATACCTCCAGGTATTGATGACGATGACATGGAGAGGGATATTATTTTTGATAATTTGTTGCAAGAAGGTATTGTCCCAAGTCCCCCTCCCGAGCACCTTTCATCCTCCCCTTTGGCCACTATTACGGAGGATGAGTGCTTTGACCCGGGAGGTGACATTGATTATGCTATCATTGATAACATCACGGCTTTGCCGAATGCTCAGCCTCCATTGTCTTTGGGGGATGACAATGTGCTTACTTTACCCACCCCACCTCCCGTGGATCTTGAATTCACATACTTCTCGTATGTTGAAAGGACCTTTCTCCCATTCAAGACTTATCCCCCCGCCTCTCCTTTGTTGATGTCAACCGGGAACGAGGACAAGGTCTTTGATCCCGGTATTACATTCGAGGCTTCCCCATGGACCATTTAATTCGGGGACGAGTCAGGCTCGTGACTCGGTTAATATAAACAAACGCTCTTCGGGAGGCAACCCGATTATCTATCTTTACTTGTTTTCACCATAAGTGTAGGGGGAGCCCCGTGGTGTTTCTTGCTTTCTTTTTTTATCATATTGGCAGGGATTAGAGCTTCAAAAGACACACTCTTGATGACTTTTGACGAACCGTGATTCCGTGTTCCCTTCTTCCCGGTTCTATCCTAAACTCTTTTCGATTCACTATTTTATATTTCTCAATATTAAAATAGGAATCTCTTTAGTTGTCTCTTCCTTAGCGAGATTTAAACAAAGTGCACAATGTCCTAAGTGTAGGGGAGTTTACTCCCACATGCTTAAACATTGAGGACAATGTTTATATTAAGTGTAGGGGGACTTCTATCGAAGTTAAGTGGCCTTTTCCTTGTATTTGTCCTCATTTTAACCGGAAAATCAATTTTTCGACATTTTTCAAAATTTTTGATCTATTTTGGCCTATTAGTTTTTCCCTTTTGTATAGTTATTTTCTTTCCTTATTAGAATAAATTTTTTAATAAAGTAGTTTTAATTTTCAAGCGTTGTGAATCTTTTGACTCAACCCGAGTTTACTTATCTAAGTTTACTCTAGCTAGTATCCTTAACGTGTTTAAGTCAAGTTTTGCTAGGCTTTTATATAGGGAGCTTTAAAACGCGAAAGTCTTAACTCTCACGGGTTAAGAACAAGAACTTTTCGCAAGTTCCTATAATTTATCCTAGAGAGTCGTTTATCAAGGGAACTTTAAAATGCGTTTTCTAAACTTGAAAGAGTCTAAGAATTTGCAAGATCCTATAGGCGACTCGAAAACCCAAAACTTTGATTTAATTGGCTAAGCATCCACGAGTCTCATTCCTTGAGATTTTAAATTGTGACGAGAGATGATAGAGTAAATTATAAGTTTGGTATTCTTTCGTGAATTTATGTGAGTTAATTATAAGCCTATTCTCCCATCGCTTGCTAATAAATTTATCTGCAATAAATAAGGTTGTACGATTTGAAAAGTTACTTAGCTTCTAGCCCAAGATCGTTTAAAAGTTGCTCGGTATGGATTAGAGTTCATAGCCAAGGCATAACTTATCGAAGCGGGATGCGAAGATTGGCGAGTCCGAAAAGGCCCTAACAAGGCATGAGGGCTATATTTTGTTGCTAAAGATCCAAAGTGATGTGAAGAATCATTTATCAAAAATCAATATGAAGGATCGAGACACACGACGAAAAGCAAAAACTCCCCAAAAGTCATGGAGAAGTCTATTCGAAAAGGCCCTAACAAGGTATGAGGATAAATAGATCCAAGTCCAAAAAGGAGGCGGATCGTTGTATATCAAAGTCCAAAATAAAGATTAGAGAAAAATGAAGAAGTCGTGGTCCATATATGACGAATCTCTCAAAATTTCAAGTGAAGAAATTCCTATTATGAAGAGAAGACCATTATTTCATGAACGTCTCTCAAGATTTGAAGTATGAAGTCGCTGCCAAATATCGGTCCGAGAAAGGTCTCAAATCGCGAAGCGAGTTATGCTAAGATATGAACTTTATGTGGTCCCGAGAAGCAGTTTTAAAAGATTTTGTCCTTTAGCTAACTATTGATTAAATCGTTCACTTTATTTTTGGCCTAATAAACTATCGAAATAAGTCAACAATGCATCCTTGTGATCATTCAAGACAACAATAAAATATAAGAGATACACCTGGGAATAAGGGAGTCTAAGTGAATAATTGGCCCACATGAGTTCGTGTTAGTTTGCTAACTTATAATAACAATGATCTCGTTTTTAAGCTTGGTTTGGAGAAAGTGAAAACTTGAGGATGATGATCATTCATGACATTTCTAAAACCCTAAGGTATGATTTTGATTTCTTTACTTGTTTTGTTATTTCCTATCTTTTGAATAAAGGCCAATGTGGATTGATTGTGATGAAAAGTGTAATCGTGCTTTGTAACTAATGCATTGCATGAGGACATTGCAATGGTTAAGTGTAGGGGATTTGATAGGTGCGTAAACACCCATCCTTTTTACCACTTAATTACAATAATAACCGAGCCAAAACGTGTATTTTATGTCATTTATGTCGGAATTATGCATGGTTTATGTTTTTGTTGTGATTTAGGACGAAAAGGTGAAAAGTGGAGAAAACACGGGATTTCACGGGCTTTTATCAAAGAAAAAGACAAAAGACGAAGTCAAGAAATCAAGAGTGGAAAAAGAACGGAAGTCCAAGACCAATTCTGAAGATTTATCGAAGAAAAAGTCAAAAGACGGAAGTTTACTAAAAGCCGAAGAACTCAAGTCTAATTTATTGAAGATTACAAGACGAGTTTGAAGAAATCCCGAGACAAAAGTCAAAAGATTAAAGAAGATTAAGGACTAATGACGCAATTAGAGGAAAGAGGGGAGGAAGCTTCCTTCCACTAACCACCTCCTCCCCTATATATAGTTTAGATCTTCTTCATTTTGTAGTTGTTGGTGGCTTGACAACCCATTCTTCCACCATTTTTCATTCCTGCACTTTAAATTCTTGCACTTTAATTTTCATGTATTGCCCCCTTTAATTCAAGTAAGTTTTATTGAATCTTTACTTTTCTTGTTCAATCTCTCATCTACCTTTCTTGTTTGATTTGTTCTTAATCTTTGTGTTCATGTTCTTGAGTTTTATAGTTTTGATCAAGTGGGTTTTGATTATGTTGGTTATGATTGTTAGTTTTATTGATTGGGATTGATTGGTTATTGTTAGTAGATCATTTGTGGTTGTTTTGGTTTAATCTTTTGGTTAATCTTGATTAGTTTTGATTAAATTCGTGCTTGGTTTTCATTCCCTGTTTCTTCATCTTCTAGTTACTGTTTCTTCATACTTGCCCAGATATTCCGAATCAACTGACTTCATCCGGAATGTCTAGTATTCCGAATAAAGGACTTCATCCGGAATATCTATTATTCCGAATAAAGGTCTTCATCCGGAATATCTAGTATTCCGAATAAAGGACTTCATCCGGAATATCTAGTATTCCGAATAAAGGACTTCATCCGGAATATCTAATATTCCGAATCAAGGACTTCATCCGGAATACCTAGTATTCTGAATCAAGAGTTTCATCCGGAATGTTCAAATATTCCGGATCAAACTGTTTATTCCGAATCAACCATTTTCCCTCTTTTTTATTCCGGATCAGCACTTTATTCCGAATCAAATAGTTTATTCCGGATAAGTGACATATTCCGGATGAATTGTTTTATTCCAAATGAGTGTTTTCCAGTTTTGAGTTTTAAGCTTTACTTTTCCCGCATTTTTCTTTATTTGCATTTTTATTCGCTTTCCTTTTAGTTTAAGTTTAAGTTTGTGTCATTTACTTTATTTCCCTTTTAATTTCTCGTAATTTACTTTTCGCCAACTTTTATTCTTTCATTATTGTTTCTTTTACCGTCTTTATTTTATCTTGTCAAGTCTTTATTTTTCATTAGTTTTAGACAACGACCACCTTTTCATTTGATTCACCAAGAACAACTAATCTCTTGCACTTAACCGGAAATCAATTCGAGAAGATTCCGAGAAACGAACTTTCAACTAGTAAAATCTCAGTTATTAAGATCTCTACCAAGCCACCACCACCTCCTTCCGCCAGTACCTTGTCTTTTATCTAAGCATTGGTTGCTTATCTTCAAGACATCTAGTTGAAGCAAATCTTAGAGTTCTAGTTTAACTAGGATTAGATTTATGCTTCTCTTTTGGCTTGTTTTATTTCTCATACATATTTGTATGCTTTGTTTCCTTGTATCTTTTATCATGTTTCCTTTTAACATGACTTATCTTGGATCTTTGTCTCTTCTCTTATTCTTTTTTTGTATGACCTTTGCTATATCTTGTTGGGTGTCTCTTCTCTACTACTAACCCTTCTACGTAGCTTGTCACCATATCTCGATTCCTTTGTGCCCCAAGCAAGGGGGAGTAAGCACCAAGAGGGAGCATTTTCAAAGTCCGGTTCTTTTCTTCTTCAAAGACTTTTGCAACCTTTTTGCTTCGGCAAAAAGGGAGAAATGAAATAAACTCGTCTTCGAAAATCTTGCTTTTATTAGGTGATTGAGTTTATGTATTGTCGGAATCAAAAAAGGGGAGATTGTTAATGCAATGATGCCTAAAAACGTTACTTGCATTTTCGGTCTCACTTTGTTTTGATTACGACAATATGTAAAAACAAGCATTTATGAAAACAACGAAAAACGAATTCTTGAGTTCAAGTATTTTTTATTTCTACCATTATCATTAAAGGTATGTACAAACAAGTACTCATCATAATTAAGTGATCAAGGATTTAATCTTTTCTTAAAACTCACTTTTTATTAAGTGTGACAAGTTTTTATTAAACTTTCTTTTTATGAAAATATTTTATTAAATTATATTTTTGAAAATTTGAAAATTTGAAAATGGAATATTCTATCTAGGTTTGGAATATCCTTTCAAGATATTTTAATCTCCAGATTCGAACCATACCACTAAAAGACAAAAAGGTGCGGAGCCTACTCCGGCGGTTCCTTTGTGGCTATGGCGGTTCCTTATCGATAAGGAACCGCGGGCTGCAATAAGGAACCGCGGGCAGATATAGCCGTTGGAAGTTTGTCTTATAAATAGTGGACCATTCTCATATTTTCTCTTCACCTCTTTTGCACATACATTTCCAGATTCTTTCATACTTCTTAAATCAATCAAATTCTTTATCATTTGGTTGATTACTACTTGTTTAGAAGTGAGTCTTTCTCCTCCCATCTCTTCCTCTCTAAGTGCAAAGAAAAGAACACTTTCATTCTTGAAGTGTTGTGTCTACCTCAAAGATCCATTGAAGATCCAAACTTATTTATTCATTGTTGTGTCATTGTTGTGAAGATCCAAGTAGTTGTGTATATTTGGAAGTTGTGTATGTATTAATGTTAATACTTGGTCCTTAAAGTATATTGGTGTAGATTGGTCCTAGCTAAGATTAGGGCTCGACTTTTAGCTTAGAGTCAGAAATTGGATAAGCGACGTTGTGTACGGTTTCTCCACCTTATGGAGCTTGTTGATTAGTGAACTCTCGAGTAAGGAGTACTCGAGGAGTGGAGTAGGAACGAGGAGTGAGCTTCGTTGCCGAACCACTATAAATCCTTGGTGTTTGGTTTGATCTTTTCTTCCCTTATCTCTTTACATTCATTATTCTTTATACTTGTGATTATTAGTTTAGTTGCACTATACCCTGTTCATATTGTGTATAAGAAGGTTTCACATAAATACTCAAGCCTAAGTTTTTGAAAAGGATTTTTAAAAACCATCTTTTAACAAGTAAAATTAAGAAACTATTCAACCACCCCTTCTAGTTTCTACATATAAGATAGACTCGTCATAACCTGAAGTGAATCTCAGTAAGTGATGTAAAGAACCAAGTTAGGATGATAGAGTCATTAAGTGATGACAATAACTTACCGACTCTTTGAAGACTATCTCTTATTAAAAGACCTGAAAAATTGTTTGAAGTATTAGCGGGAACAAGTCTTATCAGCAATGAAGACAAATGTTCAAGAGGAGGACTTGACTTTGTCAAATGTGCAAAAAGGAAGACAAGAAAGTACAAGGTGATTACTTGTACTTTAGTGAAGCTTCTCAAAGAAACTTCACTTTCCCACTATATATAAGTGGTCTTTGTAATAGAAAGTCTAAGGATTCCATCCATTATAAACACACAATATAATCTTTTAGTGGATAGGCTTTTCCACACATTGTCTCAGAAGCTTAGCTAGATTTGAATAATGGGAGTTTAGTCTGTCATTCATCGTCCGCTTGTTATTCCACAAAAAACCGAAAGAAACTTGTAA
The DNA here is from genome assembly GCA_025667525.1 of Glebionis coronaria. NCBI lineage: Eukaryota > Viridiplantae > Streptophyta > Magnoliopsida > Asterales > Asteraceae > Glebionis > Glebionis coronaria. Next base: position 182,530,287 of record CM046874.1, read on the forward strand.
ATCTATTGATTCATTATTAATAAGATATACAAACGATGAAAAGTACAAATTTTGTTGTTAGTTAGTCAATTGGTTAATTGGGTAAAACATGGTCTTGATGTTCATGTTTAGAATCGTCTATTACCCAAGAAACGAGGACCAACAATCATTTTTTGTTAAAAAAACACTTAAATTGGATGAACTTTGATTTTGTAGAAAATATAGCGTGTACGTTTTGGTATAGAGGACAAGAGGGGTGTGTGTTTTGTGTGTGTTAAAACCAAACGACACCCTTGTTTGTTTTAAAACTTAGGGGTTTTGGCAATATTTTGGTCATTGTGCCATCTATCTCTTTAGACTTCTATTATATAACTTTATAAAGGCATAACAACTTAGAACAATGGCAAAAGTAGGCCTTATAGTTTTGACAATCAAACTGGATGTACGAAGACAAACTGGAGATGACTCGTCGAGACAGATAAAAACGACCCGGCTACATAAGTCAAATTAAAACTAACAAATACATACACGAAAATGAAAAGAATTAATACTAATTAATATATAATTGATACACAAAATTACTTAAAAATACAATTATATATTTACATTGTACAACAATTTAAAATATATGTATCTACAAAGTGTACATATGTTGTCTCTCGAAAATGATGGTGTATATAATTCTAAAAACCGGACTGAATCAGAACAACGAGTTCAACCGAAAACTGGAGTCACCATCATTTCGGCTAACCAATAAAAGCCTTTTGAAGATGAAATGGAGAGGAACCATAAAAAAACGAGTTAATTGAGTCTCACCAAGATCAAATTATCTTTTATTTATCTTGATACATGGAAGATCCGATTGAAGCCTATAAAAATGAGAACCAACGGGGGTTCTTTGGGTGATATCATCTCAAAGGAGATTCTACAATAAAAACGAGAACGTTGACAACGTTAACGAGAAGTTGATAGACACTAAAAAGATGAAACAAATAACTATTATCAATTAATTAATATTTTTCAATTGTTACATTTTATAACTAGTTTTAATACATATGCACGCACAGGTGTGCACAGGACTTAAACATAAATAATAATTTAAATAATTCTATAATAATGTTATTATGATTTTAATTAGATTATATATATATATATATATATATATATATATATATATATATATTTTTAATTTATTTTATATGTTTGATAATGTTTTTTTACTTTGCTGCGTGTAAAGTAATATAAATCCAATTAAGTTATTATATGTCAAATTTTAAACTCTTTTTGCTCTCAATATTTTTATTCATAATAGATAAACCTTGACTATAAGTAAAAAATTACATCAACCCGTATACGCACGTAATTTGAACGGATACTATAACCGAATTTTGTTTTAAATTCAAAAATTGCGACAATTAATAAATTCATGATTTTATAGTTTCTAATATTTTCTATAAAATCATATTAACTTTTTAATAATTAAATAGTCACAACATCTGGTACATACGTGTTTTATATAATTTTTTCAAGATGTGTTAATAATTTTTAATAACCCGTGCTTTAATTTACAGTAATATTTATAATCCTGTGTTTATATATGTTGTGTTTTTTAAAATAACATATATGTTTTATTGTTAGAACAATATATATGTTGTATTTTTAAAATATAAAATATAGATACTATAAAATTCAAATGAGCACTTTTATTTTAAAAGTTATTTAAAATATGGAATTAATAAATTACACTCAAGTTCATATAATTTATTTAAATTCTAGTCACTAAAGTTAAACTAATTACTTTCTCTTTTTAAAAGTTTTTTTAATCACTCAGACACATATATTTTTTGATGTTTTTTTCATTTTACAATTTTTTTCTTTAGTTTTGACCAAATTAATTTTTTTTTACATTTTATTAGACAATCAAATCACATAATTTTACTTACGTGTCAAAATTAATCATTTAATTGATCTAATTCTTTTCACCAACATTCACTTTTTATAAAAACTCTTAAAAAATTATATATATAAAAAGTTATAATAACTGGCTCACTGTTTGCCCTCTGATACCGTATGAACATGTTATTACATTGTTTGGTAAGAGTTTTTTTAAAGCTTTTTTTAGAGCTAGTAGTTTTTTTTTGTAAAAAAAAAATCTAATAGCTCTGTTTAGCACAACATTTTTTTAGAGTTGTTAACTTTTTATTTTAAACAAGTAGCTTTTAAATAAAAAACTGATTTATACAGCTTTTTAAATTGTCAAGAGCTGTTAAAGATATAAATTACTAATATAACATCCAACTAACTATATTATAATTTATTTAAATATGTCATTTTTAGTTATTTTACATCTTAACTTTACAGTTAACAGCTAATATACCAAACACTTTTATTAAAATTAACAATTTTTTTCAGTAAACAGCTTACAAGCTTAACAGTTAGTTTTTGCTAAACATAGCCTTTTTTTTTTTTTTTTTTATACATAGCCTTTATACTCATAACATTTATTATAAAATGTTCATCGTCACAACGTGCAAATAACCTACTGGTTAGAAATGAAATAAAGAATGTGATAATAATTTCTAATGTTTATATCTGTTTCTGATTTCGAAAGGTTCGGTGACAGTGATATCTTCCAAATGTTAATTAGCCACCATTAGCAAAATTGGAAGAATTATTACTAGGATTTTAGATATACGTCTAATCCTACATTGTGTTAGGGATAACAATGAACTCGCTCTAATGTATTGCTGTCATTCAGTATCAAACACAAGTTTAGTGATATTATAATATATATTTAAGGAGTTAAATCAATGTAAACCAATAATCTATCATAATTCAAACCAATCAATCATGTTCATTTATTTTTAAAAAACTTATTTTCTATCTTTTTGAAAAAGTTTAAATATTTTATAAACGGTAAATCGTCACGCGATAAAATTGCACCATTACAATAAGAATTAAATTATTTTTTTAACGAACGGCACATATATAAACTTTCGACGAATTTTTTTTTTCTGAGAAAATCATATATGATTCGTATCGCGAATCATATATGATTTCCCAGAATCATATATGATTTCAGAAAATCATATATGATTCGTGATACGAATCATATATGATTTTCTCAACAAATAAAAAGTTTGTCGGAAGTATACACATGTGCCCCTCGTTAGAAAGATGATTTAATTCTCGTCGCAATAATATGTTTCGTTTTACGTAACGATTAACGATTTGTAAGATATTTAATTTTTTAAAAAATGATAAAAAATAGATAAAAAAAATGGAGGGGAGATTGTATGGTTGGGTCTATGTTAAATTTCTGATCTACATAAAACTTTTTCCTATATTTAAGAGAGTTATTTTGGATACTATATTTTTTTATATGAAGGAACTCATTCTCATCATTTATTTTATTTATATCTAAGGAATAAGATTAAAAATATTTTATTTTTCACCAATTTTTTATAATTTAAAAATCTCCTAAACCGTTAATTGTTAAGCGAAAAAAATATACATTCGCGAAAAGCATTTAATTATCTTTTTACCAATATGCATTATGATATATTTTTCAAAAAAAAATTCCTTTTTTTGTTAAAATTTACGTGAAATATCATATATGATAATAGCGTGTGATCATATATGATAACAGTGTTAAATCATAAATTAAATCATATATGATATTGGTTTATGTTATATCATATATGATACTGGTGTTCCATCATATATGATATTAGGTATCATATATGATAATTTTCGAAAACATGAAAAAACAAAAAAAACAAAAATTTGTCGAAAGTGAAACATATATATAGAAAGACAATTAAATGTTCTTCGTAACGGTATATTTTTTATCGCATAACGATTAACGGTTTAAGAGAAAATAATGTTTGAAAAAGAGGATGAAAATAGATTTTGTGTTTAATCTTATCGTTTAAATTAAAATGAATATTGAAGTTGGAGATTAATCTCTTAATATCAAAATAAAGTTAAATTATATATTAAATAACGCTCGGAACGATGTCATAGATGCTTTGTCGAAGTCGTTTTGTATATTTTTAAGTTTCGTTTTTGAACCCCCAAAACAGTACGGAAAAAAGGCAAATTAGCAAATCAGCACTTACATTATGAAATATATTTAAAAAAGACCTAGCACTTTTAACCATTTACACTTTTCAGGTATAACAAATCTATATTAAAAGAGAGTTTTTGCTGAGATCATAAATCTGAGGTGTCAATCAAAGAACCCTTCCACATATACATTTTATAGAATTAGTGACATCATATATATATTTTATTTTTTTCCAAGAAAATACCATAGAAATACGTTTTGTAACAGTTTAACCATGCATGCTTTATGGCTTTGTGTAGTCTTTTTCTTGCTTTATGACTTTCGTGTATTTCAAAACAAACAATACCTCTTTTTTCTTTTCATTTGACATTCAAACTTAGATATTTTATTCTTCATTTTCTTTCATTTTAAACTAGATCTCATCTCAATAAAAAAACTTGATCTCATCACAACTTTGCAGCAATCTTTGTTCCGCCATGTATGTAATGTTGACTAAGGAGCAGTAAGAATAATATATGAAGATGAAGATTATAACATTTAAAGTTCTTTTCTTTTATTTAGTTTCGATCTACTTAACTTAAAATCTGTTTTTGTTTCATTTATCAGGTTTTGAACGGGTTGCAAAGCTTTTGTTCAAGAAGTGATCAATTCAAGCATCAATATTTAGTTTCAAAATTTTCATAATCGTTTACTGCTAAAAAAAAGGTATGTTCATTTGTTCATTTAAGTTTGATTAAATTTGATGCTTATTGTTGTTTTTTGTTAATGTTGACTACCTCATTAGGGGGTGTCTGGGTAAGCTACTAATCTTAATTGATGGAGCTTAATAACTTTTCAGGTTTTCAAAATACATAATAAGCTCTTCGAAGGTGTTTGGATAAATTTATTTCTACTAGCTTATATATTTTTGAGTTGAGAAATAAGCTAATAGCATAACCTTTTCAAATTGGGATTTGGATTTGGATTATTGTGTATCTATTTATACGTACTTTCTATTAAAAAATAGTTTTCGATGAGGTCAATAATCTAATGTGTCAATCAAATGGCTATTCTACATATGCAATTACACAAATTAATGATGTCAGCTTGGTATTTTGATTTTTTTATATTTGGTACAATATTTTTTTTGGCTTTAAATCTTATTTATGCAATACTGCACTTTATTTGTATTGGGTATCACTCATGCTTTGGCTTTTATTCGGTTATTTTTCTTCATGAGGTATGTGTAATTCGTTTTTTTGTTTGGTTCTTATTTGTTAGCTATTTTGGTTCATTTCTTTGTTTTTATTTTGTATTTATGAAAAATGTTTATACAGTGTTTGTTAAAATGCTTGAATGAACAGTATTTTTCTCATGAAATGCTTGAATGATTTGTAATTTTTATGTGCCTATGTTTTTAATGATACTTAGCAAACCTTTTTTTCAAAAATGCTCATGTCCTTTTACCATCATTCAAAAAGGTGCATGAGTAAGAAAGTTATAAAGGGTTGTTTGCATTACGTTTACAAAATAATTATTTGATTATTTCATTTTCAAGTCGTGAGTATTCAGTTTCTCTCATATAGGTACATATGTATGGCAAAGATTAATAGAGCCTTTGTGACTCTTTTTGTAATTGTTGAAATTGGTAGTATTGAGTATTTGACTATTTTTAAAACTGCTCAACACTTACGATGGTTACTGGTGTTATATCCATTTTAGATGCCTTATGGTATTTTAGGATTTGGTAATGCATCTCATCTCCATCTTCCTGCGATTTTACGCCAAATCTACGCTTTTTCCAGCCACCATTTTTGACATTCTTAGTCTATGACCACAACTATTTATATATTTATATACATGTATGACCACAGCTATTTATAAATTCATATACTTTGTTGAATAGTAATTTGTTAGTTTTGCACTAGCGCAATTTCTTTTTTGTGCTTCAAAATGGTAAACTTTGCTGAAAGTTTCTTCATATATAAAGAGCTAGCGATTGTTTGATTCTTCCCCTGGTGCTTTAAGAAAAGCTTGATATTCTTTTTCAGGGTATGCCGAGCCTACTAAGCATTGATTTTTGGGCTTGATCATGGTCAGAATCTACCAATCCATGAGGTAGAAAGTTATCACTTAAAATCTTTGGTTTCCATGAATGTTGAGTTTGTTGATGGTATAAGTGTTGAGCCATTCCACCTTTTGGACCTTTCTATAAGAACCGGTTTAGTTGTGTGAAAGTAGAGACACTATATATGCACACTTTAAAACTATTGATGTTATAATTGCAATTTACTTTTTACTTTTTGTGTTTAAAGTATTTTGTATTTTGAAATGTGTAGGGCTGTTTGATAAAATAATATGATTTAGTGCTGAATGATTTTGCTTACTGAATGATTCAAACGCTCTGTATGATTATGGTTTGGTTGTTTGATAGTTTGTCTCAATCGCATTCTGAATGATAATGTTACATTATTAAACTTTTATATTAAAATTATTTTTTATACTTGTATGAATGTACAATACTACTTTCGTTTCATTTATATATTTTTTTAAACACTTTCATTTCATTTAGCAGCCCATAAACGAACATATTTTAATTACAGAAAATCAAAATAAGTTTAAAAAAAGTATATTCATTAATACTAAAATTTTATTAAAAAAAAATCAATATCAAAATTGTGACAAAAATGCGAGATTTGACGATGAAACACCATAAAAATAAATCAATTAAACTTCAACGCCACATGCCAATAACTTTTAACGATACACCATGAAATATAATCAATTATTTTTTGTCATATGTGTGTCTAGCAACACAATTAATATACTTAAAATGGGAGACTGTGACAATATAAATGAATAAAGTAAAACACATGTAGCGTACTGAATGGTTTAGTAACATTAATATGTAAAATCGGTCAGTCTGAAACCATTAATTAAGAGGTGACATTTTTAGACAACCAAACATAATTGCTACTGCCCGATTAAGCATTCAGCGCTGGCCTGTTCCACTAAGAAGCAATCAAACACCCCCTGTATATCTGTATATTCCTCCTTTAAAACTGTCGATTTTGAATTTCAATTTGCTTAGAAAAATGTGAGATGCTATACCCTATAGATGCAATCAACTTTTGGTGGAGAATAGACTACTTTTAGCTGCTAAAAAAGAAAGAACATATTTTTGACTTGCCCCATTTTAAAGTGTCTAACAGTTTAATGTTTATGAGTTGATAATTGCCTATTAGTTTAGAATATTACTTTTTTTGGTTTATTTATACTACGTATTTTCCAATGGCTCAATTTCATCTGTTGGTTACTTTTAAGATTGAATATTAGAATAATCTTATTGCAGAGAAACCTTTTTGTGCACACTTACGGTTATTATACTTGAAGAAGTACGACAAGGTTGGGACATATATTGTTATAGCAGACCATTGAAGGTTTGCATATGGTTACAAGTTGCAACATTCAATACTGGCGATTCCTGTTACTTCCTATATTTCTTTTACACAAGTTTGTATCATCTTATGTTAGTTACTTATACTTGTGGCATCTTTGAAATTCTAAAGTACTTAAACAGTTTTGGTCTTTTTTTTTCTCTAATCCATTTTTACCATTTTACCAAGTAAATGTACATATTGCTTCATAATCCACTTTATCATAAAATCAGCAAAACACGTTCTGGATACATGCTTTTCGTTTTACAGCAACTATTAATAATTTGTTCTTACAGCCCGTGTTGAACACGGGTTATTAGCTAGTTTATTTATGAATATAGAGCATATATTTATCGATTATTCTGAAAAAAAATACCGGAAAAAAATCGTCGAAAACCAAACTAGCCTAATATTGCAATGTTTATGAATTATGTATGATTCTACAAAAAAATAACGTTGAAACTTAATAAACATTTTAAATATTCGTTCATCGAAATATTTGTTCTTTGCAATGCCACTAACTAACACGAACAATCTTTCTTTTTATCACTGCCAGTCGTTTGTCTTGCATCTTCCGTCGTGGAACACGGGCTATATACCTCATATGTATTATATAGTGAAGAAACGACGTCGTTTATGTTTTGTCATTGTCGTTTTATTTATTGATTTATGTCGTTTTGGACACCCAACAAAATAAAACAGTCCTAAATGTTGCTATAAAACAAATTTGCATATCATACCTTCATAAAACCAAATTTGCATATCACACCTTCAGGATATGTGACATATTACAAAAACCATCTCAAAATTTTAAATATTTATAACTTTTTTATATAACAAATTTTACTTATTAAATATGAAACGTATACCTATTGATTCATTCAGGAAAAATACCATCGTCGAATTGGAAACCAAATGAGCTCAATATTGCAATGCTCTTGACATACGTATGATTTTATAAAAAATACTGAAACTAAATACATATTTTAAAAGATTCTTATGAATAAAGTCCTTACGGGTTTTTGTTCCTTGCAAGGCAAGTTATTGACGTGAACAGTCTTTTGCATATCCGTCAAGTGTAACGTTAACTTTTTACGTATTTATGTCTTTTTAGTACGAGAAGAGTTATTTTGAATATTATAATTATCTTGGATATTAAGGGACTCATCCCCACCATTTATCTCTACTCAATCTAATGGACAAAATTAAAAATATTTAATTAATTTACCTATTTTTATAATTTAAATATTTCTTAAACCGTTAAGTGTTAAACGAAAAAAAAATACCATCGCGACGAGCATTTAGTTATCTTTCCAGCAATATACATTATGATATACTTTTGAAGAAAAAAAAATTTCGTTTCTTTTTCTTATTAAAATTTATGTAAAATATCATATATGATAATAGTGTTTCATCATATATGATAACAGTGTTAAATTATAAATTATTGTTAAATCATATATGATATTAGTTTATATCATATATGATATCAATGTTAAATCATAAATTATTATTAAATTATCTATGATAATAGTTTATATCAGATATGATAAGTTATATCATATATAATACTGGTTTTACATCATATATAAGATATTAGTATCATATATGATAATTTTCGACAATGAAAAAAAACGTGAAAAGAACGTTTTTTGTCGAAAGTGTATCATATAGCATATCTATAGAAACATAATTAAATACTCTTCGTAACGGTATGTTTTTTTTTTGTATAACAATTAACGGTTTAAGAGATATTAATGTTTAAAAAAAAAGGGTGAAAGTAAATTTTGTGGTTAATCTCATCAATTGAATTAAAGTTGATATGAAAGGTGAATATTTGTTCATTGGTATACAAATAAAGTTTAATATCTAAATGAAATTAAATCTTTTAATATAACAAATTTCATTTATCAAATATATGACAGAACTCCAACCATTCATTAAAAAAATATTCAAATTAAGACCAAAATAAACCTAATATTGCAATACTTTTAACATATATAATTTAAAAAATATTTTACTCAAATATATACTAAAAAAATCAAAAAGCACCCATTAGTTATCTAATAAATTTAAAATAAAGCACCGATATACACAAACATAAAGTTATATATTTTTATTTACCACTATTTTATATAGCAAACTCTTTTGACAAACATTTGACACGTACCAACAACTTCTTCGATAAATTTTTTATCACTGATTACGTTTTCGGATTACGAAGAAAATGAGACCAATATTGATACGTTTGAAGAGGCTACTTATGAACAAATATATAAAATTTTAGTTCTTACAAAATTATTACGAATATATAACATAAAAAGCAAAAAAAATAGCGACTACACAAAACACGACATTATTATATAATAAGAGTTTTCCTTCTTTCAAAATCAGCCAATTACGCGAACAACCCTCAGTGTTACATGCTCCGTAACAACGCACGGGTTATAAGTTTCGGTTTTAAAAATCTCTATCATTTTCACGCAGATAAGTTTTACGAACCACCACCAAAATTTATAACCTGTGTAAAATTTTAAGACCAAAATAGCTTTATCTATAAAAGGTAGCATTATTAACGCATTCATTATGAATCGAATCATTACTATATACCTCCGTAGTTCACAGATGTTGAACATCTTCGTCGTTTTGAACATTTCCAAATCTTCGTCACTATAGTGAAGTATTTGACTAGAACAAATTGTTTCAGCTTTGACTATTCTTGTTTGTTTTTTTTTAAAGGAAACCGTTACATTTTCTCACTTGCAAAAGGACAAAACTAGTGGCTGTGTTAAAATTACAGGATCACCCCAATCACGCTCTAAATGTAAAAACGTCACATGATGGAAACAAGAGAAACGTCGAGAAACATGAGAAAAGTTTATTTGTATTTTTGTTTTTCTTATAAGTTAGACAAATATTTAATATTTATATTTATTTTGGTTTGATTTAAAAATAAATATTAATTTAAAATTTTAAAAAAATGCGGAAAAATTATTTTTGTTAAAAAATCTAACGAAGGAATTAAAATTATAATTTTTTCAAGCCACCGTAATTTTTATAAATATTGATATTTCACTAGTGAAACAATGTGATATTACATTGTAATCATGTTTAATAAATATCACCAATGATATTTTATTTTTTATCACTAGTAATATTTTATTATTTTTACTAGTGAAATATAATCGTTGATAAATATTTTTCGTTAAATTTATAAGTTTAGTCTCTTTGTCGACTTTTTTTGCAATTTTTGAATATTTTGGCAACAATAGCCTCTTTATATTTTTTTTATAAGATTTAATCTTATATAATGAATAGATAAGATTGATCTTTTAGATTGTAAGTAAAAAACAAAAATATAACTAACTCATGGAAAGAACGTTTGCAACTTTGCATTTCATAGGCTGTAAATCCACATATTTAAAAAGAAAAAAAAGCTAAAAAGCTAGTGTGTTTGATTCGTAACACTGTCACGTTTAAGATGAAAATTTAAAAGCTGATAATCATGAATTTGAAAAGTGATAAGTAGTACTTTTCACTGTTTTACCCAATTACAAAAACACCCCCAATCTCCCGCTATAAAAAACAAATCCCATATCATCATCCCATAACAAACCCTCTTCTCCCATAACAAACACACATCACCTCCATAATAAAAACAAAAACAAACAAACCTCTCATTCCGTTCGCCGGTCGAAAACACCAACCATCGACCGCGACACGGTTCGAGACGACAACGCCATGGAAGAAGGACTCCTTACAAATTCAAAAACCAACGATATAAATAACAACAGATTAATAACGACATCAACGATAGGATGGAGCGTATTATTCGAAGAAATGAAGAAACTAGGATATATAGCTGGTCCCATGGTTTCGGTGACGTTATCGCAGTATTTGTTACAAGTTATATCTGTTATGATGGTTGGCCATCTTGGCGAGCTTCAGCTTTCTAGTACTTCTATTGCTATTTCCCTTTCTAGCGTTACCGGCTTCAGTTTGATTGTTAGTTTTCTATATCCCTCTCTTTAAAAACACTTATTTTGCGCGTTGTTTGTCTTTTCATCTATGTTAATAGCTTTGCAGTTTACAACATATAGTTTACCCACTAGTTTTGCCAAACATACTTGTTTATATTGATAGGATAGTTTTTGAATTAGCTGTAGATTATGGCTATGTTTGGCGAGCTTATCAGAGCAAAAAATAAGCTACTATTAAAAAAAGTCTTGTTTGGCTGACAGAGCTTGTTAAAAAATAAGCTTGTAAATGACATGCTAGTTAAAGTAACATGTAAAAATAAGCTCAAGCTACATGCTCCAGCATCCAACTCAAGCAACCCGCTCCAGCGATCTGCTCCGGTTCCTAAGAATGCCAAACATACCCTATATAGTGAAATAGCATTTGATTTTAAGAGACTATGAAAGATTATTTTTCTAAAATCTATGATAAGTTATGTTTGCCAAACAAAGCTTATATTTCACTAGCTATTTTATCAAAAAAAAAAAAAAGCATAAGAACGAAACTTAAGCTTGCGTGCCAAATTAGTAAATGTAAACTGTTTTGCATTTTGGTACTTTTTCTAGGCTCAACTGCTCAAGTTTGATTAAAATTTGGGTCATTTGTTCAATAGTATACGTTTTTTTTTTTTTGTTCAATAGTATACGTTTTTTAACTCTTATGAAAGAAAAAAAAGGGTATTATGGAATTAGTTTTGTTAGGAATGAAATAAAGAGGTGATAATCATTTTTAATGTTCATATCTTTTTCTGATTTTTAAGGATTGATGGTAGTGATATCCTTCCAAATTTTAATTAGCAACAGTTAGTAAATTATTTGGAAGGATTATGTTTATGATTAGGATCCTATTTTTTTTTTTTTATGGAAAACCATGATGATGATGACAATAACTCAATAAGTATATAGACAAAAGTTGTTTGTGAATATATGGAATGTCACCAAATCTATTAAAAAGAAGTGTTATTTGGCTCTCTGCTTTGAATTAAAAAGGGAAGAAATTAATAATGATGCCTTACAAGAGTTTATTACGAGTTGGCGGCTCCAACAACGACGTCTTCCGGTTCGAGCATGGTTACACCATATAGGTATGGATCTCAACACAATTTTGTGCCCGCACTGTGATGCTGAAATAGAAACTTTTGAGCACTGTTTCATGTCTTGCCCGAGAGTTGTGGAGGGATGGAAGAAAGTCTTTAAATGGTGGAACATGGGTACGTTTAATGCTCATTCTATAGGTGATATAATAAATCATAATGGTCAGAATAATTATAGTGTCATGCAAAAGAAATGCTGGCAAGCGGTTTGTTGGGGAATGTTGTATGTAGTATGGAGTATTCGTAATAAGAGGGTGTTTGAGAATAAGATATCGAACCTAACTACAATATGCGACGAGGTTCAACTTCTGGTGTACTTTTGGATTTCACACCGAGCAAAAAAGAAAATTAAGTCTTGGAATGATTGGTGCATTGATCCTGTAGTTGCATCAAACGGGTAGGTATTTGATCTTATGGTTCGGTCTTAGATGAAGGGATCTTATGTCGTCAACTTGGGCGGGGCTTATCTTTTTGTTTAATTAGGTTCTACAACTTGTAGGTTTACCATTTAGCAATAGATGTTTCGTCCAAATTCATATGGTATTTTTTTGTGTCCTGTGTAGCTTGTATTGATACCTTTGAGTTGTTTATAATATAATTCTTGTTGCCTTTCAAAAAAAAAAAAACAATGGTACTCGGTGAAGGAGGAGTGGGCAAGGACTGCTTAGGACAACCTAACATTTAATCGTGTATCTCGTTTTATTTGCTAATTCAGTACTTTGCTCTGCAAAGACCATATATAATATCCAATCTGCCCTATATAAGAGGTAGATCTACTAAATTTCTTAACGAAAATTAATAATGTAATTTAAGATACACATTTTTAGAAAATATGGACTATTTAGTTAGTTCTATTTAATGGTCATTACATTCCATCCAGATTTTAAAGATCCAGGGAATAATAGTCTTTCTGAAGTTCTAATGTGCGACCTAATTTGAACAGTAATGATACTACTTATGCTGAACTAGCTGTTAGATATATATTTTTTATTAGAATGCTGGTTTTATAAAGGTTGTGTTCCAGTAGTGGTCCTTATCAGGGATGTTCAAAGTCGCTTTCTTAGTAGAGGTGAAGACATAAGTTGTGTGGTCGAATATTATGTTTTTTGTGTGGTTCTGTTTTTTTCTTGGTTAGCAGCTGATAATTTCGAAATATGAAAATTGAGGAGTTATGGACTTATGGTGCAGTTTTGCTCAGTACACTATGAGGGTGTATGTTTCGGCCTATATATGGGCTTACGAGCTTATTTGATTTTGGCTTATATAACATAAGCCACAATTTTTTAGCTTATATTGAGACTTATGAGCTTATATAAGTTTATCAAAACATAATAAATTTATATAAACCCACGAGTCTTAAAATAAGCTGGAAAATCGGAGCTTAGGTTATGTATAAGCTTAGGTTAAAAAGAATTATTGTGGTAGAACGGAACACGTATTAGAATTGTTATGAAGTTGTTATTGGACATCTTCAATGTAGAACACAAATATTCATTTTTCTCTTCAGTGGTAGGCAAAAATACTGAAACTTTGTTATGGTATTGGTCCATTGGATGCCATTTCCCTTATGAACGGGAAAACATAACTGTGTCACTGTCAAATGTTTTCTGATTTAGACAAATTTTGTCTTATAGTCCTCACTGGTGAGAGATCCAATAAGTTATCCTGTCCTAGAAAATATTTAACACCTTGGGAAGAAAGTTGAAAAGATTTTTTTTTTCTGAGAGGAAGTAGTCAAATTTGGATTGATCAGTTACTTGTTGACAAATTTTGTCTCTGTTGTTTCTAGGAAATGCATGTTGTCTGTCATAATTCTCTTGTCCTTTTCCCGATTATTTTAATCATTTCCTAGTTCGATAGTCAACACACCCAGAATACAGTTTCTAAATTTTCTTTTGTGCATTATTGGACCCCATTCAGTGCATACGGATCAGTGTTTAAGTTATAATTTTAGATATTTACCACCATATATACAAATTTGTGCTATTAGTATATCTTTGTCTGATGGCCAGTGAAATTAGCATAAGGTCTATGGCCCAAAAGGCCAAATATATCACTTTTTAGAATTGGTCTAATTGAAAAGTAAGAAATTGACATTTGAAACAAATGATAAATACAAATTTTACTCTAGTTGTCAGTTTGTATATGTTTAGGAGGTGATTTGCAGACAATAAAATTATTTGGCACCCAATTTACTAAAGGTTGTATTTTGTTGTAACATATGTTGTGTTGATGTGTTAGTATTTGTGTGCCAAAAATATTACTTAAGGCCGATTCTTAATGTAATCCATGTCTTAACAGTGAAGTTTTACAGTTCAAGTTATCAAGTGTGGTTCTATGTCTTTAAAGAAAATGACAGTACTAAAGAGATATTAAACTGGTCGAATATTTTGACTTTAATAGAGTGCTCCTGGTTCATAGAATCGTCATGAGATTGTTTTGACCCGATCCACTTCTAATCTGATCCTTGAGTATGCTTGACACATTAAACAGTATTGTTTACCATGCATGGCAAAATGGTTCGTCATCTTGCAAATACTGAACAGTAGAATGTAAAATGCAGAGTATAATTGATTACATCGGATTGTTTAATCAAAATATTGAATTTGAGCTGTTTTGACTTTTGACAGTTGGGTATGTCTAGTGCACTGGAAACACTATGTGGACAGGCTTATGGAGCTCGACAATACAAAAAAATTGGAACACAGACTTACACCGCTATGGTTTCTCTTCTAATTGTTTGCATTCCTCTTGCTATCTTCTGGAAATATACCGGAACACTACTCATTCTTGTTGGTCAAAGCCCTTCGATTTCACATGAGGCTGGGAAATTCATCACTTACCTTATCCCTGGACTCTTTGCTTCTGCAATTCTTCAACCACTTGTTCGGTATTTTCAAATGCAAAGCATGCTATTGCCGATGCTTGCCAGCTCAGCAGTTGCTCTATGTCTGCACATACCCCTTTGCTGGGCCCTTGTGTATAAAACTGGACTGGGGAACATTGGAGCAGCAATATCTATGAGCGTTGCTATGTGGTCAAATGCTGTCTTCCTCTTATCTTACATGATGTATTCCTCTGCGTGTGCAAAAACCCGTTCTCCATTCTCAGCTGATGTGTTTCATGGGATGAGACAGTTCTTCAGCTTCGGTATACCGTCAGCTGTCATGATTTGGTAATTTCATCTCTCCTTGCAAACGTTTTCAGATTTACTTAGTTGAAATCTTTTCCAATTCTCAACTATTAGATGTGTCCTAACTTTTGCAGCCTTGAATGGTGGTCATATGAGTTCCTCATATTGCTTTCTGGGCTTCTGCCAAATCCTGAGCTCGAAACTTCAGTTCTTTCAGTCTGGTATGGTATCTACAAAATTTTACCACCCTTTCCTTTTTACTAACTTAAGCATACTTTGAACTAATGAATTAGACATAATAAGTAATGATTTTTATTTGTTCATTTCTTCGACAGTCTCAATACTATTGCTACACTCTATGCTATACCATATGGATTTGCTGCCGGCGTTAGGTTTGTATTAATTCTCATGATGACATTTCCTTACTTTTATTTATTTATAGTTGTGCATGTATGATTAATATGCTTATGGTGGTGTATCATATTATTCCAGCACAAGAGTCTCAAATGAACTCGGGGCAGGGAATCCAAAAGGAGCTCGTGTAGCGGTCAATGCCATCATGATCCTTGCAGTTGTTGAGACATCTATAGTCAGCATGATTGTTTTTTTCAATAGGCGCATTTTCGGATACATTTTCACAAATGAGAAGGAAGTTGTCGATTATGTCACAAAAATAGCACCTCTTCTATGCGTAAACATCATTATGGATAGTCTACAGGGAACCCTTTCAGGTACAAGACCTCCTCTGATCCTTACTATAAACTGGTTTTATCCAATCTTGTTGCATGTTTGTGTGTGTTTTACTGCATTATTAACAATAAAGGGCTGTTTATTGATAAAATAGGTGTTGCAAGGGGTGTGGGATGGCAACATATAGGGGCATACGCGAATCTTGCTGCATTTTATCTTTTTGGAATCCCTGTTGCTGCTTTTCTGGGCTTCTGCACCTCACTAAGAGGAGAGGGGTTGTGGATTGGAATACTAGTTGGCGCCACAATACAAGTTGTTCTACTTTCAGCTGTGACCATTTGTACAAATTATGAAAAACAGGTATGCCCTATCTCAATCTGCTTTTGTCTCCTTTTTAGTGTACTTTTCTCATAATGACAAACTAGTACAAGAAGAAGAGAAATATATAAATAAAATGGCTAGGGACTAGGGATGGACTTAAACCGGGACTACCTTAGTTTGTTTAGGTCAAAGCAAATTCATTAAAAACTAAAAAGTTTGACGGGTTTGGGTTTGGGCTTGGTTTTGGATAGTCAAGCTTGGGAAACTCGGGATTTATGCGGTGGGCTCAAACCCCGTGGATTAGTCGGCCAATGAGTCGGAAATCACGGTTACCAAAAAAAAAAAAAAAAAAAAAACTCGGGATTTATGAAAATCTTACTATATTACTCTCTTTTAGGATTACATAAAATATATTATTACAATACGTCATAACGTATGAGCTTCTGGTGCATGTCTTTTAGGCTGACCCGAAACACTTGTGTGTTCAAAACTTTCCATGTTTATGTATATTAGATTTGTGTTAAGCATGTAAAGTGGTGGAGGTTACATGCAACGTAAATTTCAAGCCGTTGGACTCATTTAACACATTTGCTTAGCCAAACCTTTTGACTTTACCAATTTAGCCTGTTTGTATAACCCGAGTCGACCCATTAAGTAAATGGGTCAAAATTATCACCTGCTTGTTTACATTAATGCTAATGGTGCAGGCAACCAAGGCGAGGGATAGATTATTTGAGGAAGAATCTTCAACAGAGGATATACTGAACTGAAGCCATTTTGCAGAAATTCCTAGACACATGACCTTGGTCATTTTACTCTATGTAGCTTCTATATACGAATTGTATCAAACCTATAGGGAAATTTTGGCTCGTTATTGGATTTAACTGTTAGCAAACTCCAACAGCCGCATCCCCCTTCTAGCTTTAGTGCAGTTAAGGTGCATATCTCTTTGTACCTGTTTTTGGTTACCATCATTTTGTAACTTGTGTTGTTATCGACTACTTAAGATACAGGAGTTAATTGTTGGTTAACTGTAGGGGGAATTGGTCACTATTTATTTTTGTTTATGTGATAGGCAGTCACACACTCTAAAACGGAAGAAATCCCAAAGAAACTAGAAGTTAGTTTGGATTTTAGCTTACCCCGTGGATTATTCAGTCAATGTGTCGGAAACCATGCTTACCAAAAATTAAAAAAAAGCAAGTTAACTACAAAAGAAGTAATTCTCATTTTCTAAAAATAGAAAATGCATACGGTATCTTGTTTTTTGTTTTGTTTACATTACATAACAACTAAATATGAAAGTAAAAGACAAAAGGCTTCGTCAGATACATTCATACATCTAGTCATGGGGTATATTAGTACGTTGGCAATAATACTTTGGAAGTTAGCTTAACTATGACACTAGATGCCTTTTTTAAAAGTTAAGATCATTAAATCTATTTTTGTTTGTCGGGGCAGTACCGGCTCACCCTTTGTATCCAGCTCACTCCCTACACAAGCGTACTACATAATGACCCTCTATAAGGTTGTAGTTATCAGAATATCATAGTAACTCCTTCCATAATACCAGTCAGCTACTCATCTCAAGTCCCAACAACTTCATCTCATGGAAGAAGGATTACTATTAAAGGAAAGGAATAATAACAGACAAGTAACATGTCGTGTATTAGTGGAAGAGATGAAGAAGCTAGGATTTATTGCTGGTCCAATGGCGGTAGTGACTCTGTCTCAGTACTTGCTACAAGTTACGTCGGTCATGATGGTTGGTCATCTCGGCGAACTTGCTCTGTCTAGCGCCTCAATTGCTATCTCATTCTCTGGTGTCACGGGTTTCAGCCTTATTGTTAGTCTTCTCCTTACATACTTACATATTTTTCTGTTTCCCGGGGGTGTTTTAGGATTGTGTCTTAAAAGTATTTTATCTGATTATAATGTTATATAGCAGATAATAATAGTGGTAGGATTCCTCAAGAAAACTTGTTTTACTGGCACATAGTTAAATAACAATCACAAACACCCTAAAAAATTTACTATCTATGATGTCAAAGCTCAATGAGCAGACATACATTTTATAATAAGCAATCCAGAACACCCACTATTCAATTTATCTGTATCCAAAATGCAATCCGAGTCGCCAACGCAGGGTATATATAGCTATGTTATTTATCATATTGATGTTTTTTAATTTACATTCGGTTTATTGTGATGTTATCTTTGTTGCCCCATTTTTCACCACACAGTGACATTTATTGAATGACTTCATTGTACTATTGTTAATCTATAAGGTTGTTGGAAGAGTACACCCACTTTGTGATATCTCTTTGTACCAAACCAGAATCAAAAAGAGTTTAGCATCAGGATGTTTCATAATCCTAAACTATCACTCCTATTAATGGTTAGGCTATCAACCTTTGTAGTGCATATGATTCGCTAGCTTTTTTTGTGATATTGTTATATGTATACGAGTATGTATAGAAACATAAGCTCTTAAGTTTTGGATGAAATCCTTTCGTCTAAGTTTTGTACTCATGGCTGTGCATACTCTCAGGGCACAGGTACTTTATTTTCCTGTTACATTCTCAGAAAATGTTATGCGTAATTGAAAGTTGGAATTTGTTTTAGATGATCCGTGATTGAGAACTATTTACATTCATATGTTACCTTCATTGTTAGAACCCTTGAAGTCATTTTATCAGAAAAGTAAATAAAAAATAACAATATTCTGATTCCTGCTTATATGAGATAATGTAAAGATGTAGTCAAGTTTGTACTACTCAGGCACTTGTTGACAAATTTTGTTTTTGATGTTTTTTAAAAATTCACGTCTTTGTCTGTCATGTTAGAGTTATTCTTTCTTCCATATGCATACTTAACATAACACTGACATAGATTATATAATATTCGCATAATTGGATCTCATTAAGATTAAACTAGTTTAACTTCTAGAGCCCTGATAACTACACTTTATAATTTACTGATGCTCCATCATTGAGAAATGATGAATGTCATGACCTACGTGTTGCGTGCTCATATGTAAACAAAAGCATACATATAATATATACTCCTACGGTTATCTCACTAACTATGATCACATGTCGGACTTTGGAATGCATAATATAACTTAGAATTTTTTATCTAACAGATGGGGATGTCTAGCGCACTCGAAACTTTATGTGGACAAGCTTACGGAGCTCAACAGTATAGAAAATTTGGAAATCAAATTTACACTGCTATTTTGTCTCTTTTGATTGTTTGCATTCCTCTTGCTATCTTTTGGAGATACACAGAAACAATACTCATTTTTGTGGGTCAAAGCCCTATGATTTCACATGAAGCTGGAAAATTCATGACTTACCTTATCCCAGCACTCTTCGCTCATGCAATTCTGCAACCACTTGTTCGATATTTTCAAATGCAAAGCATGCTATTGCCCATGCTTGCCAGTTCAGCTGTTGCTTTATGCCTACACATTCCTCTTTGTTGGGCCCTTGTGTATAAAACTAGTTTGGGGAGTATTGGAGCAGCAATATCTGTAGGGGTTGCTATGTGGTCAAATGCTATATTTCTTTTAGTTTACATGATGTATTCTCCTTCGTGTGCAACAACGCGTTCGCTGATCTCACTTGAAGTGTTTTATGGGATGAGACAGTTTTTCAGCTTTGCTATCCCGTCCGCTGTCATGATTTGGTAACCTTGTCTTTTTCTTAATGCGAACAATCTTAATCGATTCAACAAAGTACCCATCCCGTTTACTTCACTGTATCTTTTGTATACCTGGGCCAACAATATGTCTTTGTTTCTCGTTTGACTTTGGCCCATGATAACAAATTTAATAAGACATCTGGTAAAATTGATTTAGATAGGAGATTAAATCATTTATAATAACTAAGGTGAAAATGAAGTAAAATGACTAAAATGGAATAAAAGAAATTTTCATTGCGAATTGTATGAATATCTGACATGTGCTTGTCATGCATACATCCTAACATTTCAGCCTCGAATTATGGTCATACGAGTTTGTTGTATTGCTTTCTGGGCTTCTGCCAAATCCCGAGCTTGAAACTTCAGTTCTGGCTATCTGGTATGGTATTTATAGAAAGATGAGACTATTTCATGATTTTTCACGTGTATACCAAACTCATGTTTGAAACAGATAAAGTATCAACTTTTCTTTTCTTATGTATTTCTTGAACAGTCTCAACACTATTGTCACACTCTATGCCATACCATTTGGATTTGCCGCCGGTGTTAGGTTTGTTCTAATTCATTGTAAACAGTAATCAGCAAAGATCTTTATGCATATATATGCATGACTAATATGCCAATTGTGGTGATGTTTCTACTTTTTTTCAGCACTAGAGTCTCGAATGAACTAGGAGCAGGGAATCCAGAAGGGGCTCGTGTAGCTGTCCGTGCCATCATGATCCTAACAGTTGCAGAGACAATTATAATCAGCACTGCTGTTATTGCTAGTAGACGTGTTTTTGGATACATTTTCACGAACGAGAAGGAAGTGGTCAATTATGTAACTAAAATAGCCCCTTTTCTGTGCTTAAACATTGTAATGGATAGTCTACAAGGAACACTTTCAGGTCACAAGACATCCTCTCGTCATTTTTTTGTATTTATTTTATTACTATCACATATTTATATGACGGTTTTCTGCTTGTTGACGACTTAGGCATTGCGAGGGGAGTGGGATGGCAACATATAGGGGCCTACGCGAATCTTGCTGCTTACTATCTTTTTGGAATCCCGGTTGCTATCTTATTGGGCTTTTATACCTCACTAAGAGGAGAGGGGTTGTGGATTGGACTACTTGTCGGTTGTACGATACAAGTTATTCTACTTTCAGTAGTAACAGTTTGTACAAATTATGAAAAACAGGTATATATGTCCTACCTTCATCTACCTTGATTTCTTCTTACAAAAACTAATGCCTTTTAGAAGAAAAAAGGAAAATCTTCATAACTTCAAATACGAACCTATATGTTGTGAACTTTGTATTTATGCTCTTATCTGATTACCATATTTACTTCTGCAACAAATAGTACACACTACACATGGAAAAAAAAATGAAGAACATTAAAATATAGTCATGTTTGGCCTCAAATTAATTAGACAAGCTCTCCTGTACCATTTTTAAATATTTTAGGATATAAATCGAGTAACCTATACTTAAGGGTGTGTTTGAGCATGGCTCATGGCTCGTGAAAAGAAAAAAAAAGCTCAATAAATTGTTTGGCTATGAAAGCATAGTACACTTGTGGTGAGGTTGGTTTAATGAGTCTGGTTAATCTGTGCAGGCAAAAATGGCGAGAGAGAGGCTATTTGACGAGAATGTTCAGTAGACGATCGTTTGAACAGCTAACTATGATGAGAAATTATTTATCAGCAATTATGTTGTTCCACACTCATAGAGAGGTACTGGGCTTTATGAAACAAATCTTTGCTGTGACAATCTTAATACATGCATAATTGCATATTTGCTATATGTGTGTATATCCCATGGCATTTATTGTCGGTGATTTTGTGTTACCAATATAATTTAAATGTAATGGATTGACTTAGTTGACCAATGTGTGATCGTGATAAATGTTCATCAAATCGGGGGTTGTGTGGAGTGCACACTTGTATAGTTGTATGACGTTATTATGATTATCATACGGGGGTCCGGGGGAAGCGCCCCTGGTAGCAGGGTCCAAGGGGCAGCGATTTTGGAAACTTGTTTAGTCATATATTGTTAGCCTCAAAATATTGAGTCAAACAAGAATGTTCGGTCATAATTTTTTATTGCAATATTTATTAGAACGTCGTAATAGTTAGTTAAAATAGTCGTGACATTACGGGCTTGATGACTAGCTTAAAAGACCTCTTTTAAGGTACTAAGCATTTTATTCAAGCCCGGCTCATTAAACAAATATAATCCATTAAGGCTACATGTAAGCCCGACTATATATACCTCTCCTAGCATGTTAGGAGAGGTTGGATATTTCATTTTTCTTAATCTAATATCACATAGTTTTCTCCAACTTCTTTCTCTTTTCTCTCTCTACTTTCTCTCTCTAGAAATCATCTATTTTCTTCTTTATTTCAGTTAATCAACCATGGTGAAGTGAATTAGTAAGGGAACAACAATTGGTATCAATCGCCACAGGGTAGATTTGTGATTGGTTGTTTGGTTTATTGTTTGATTCGATTGATTTAATTCAAGATTAAATTTCGAATTAATTTTTTTTGGTGTTTCCGGGCTCTAAATCTTGACACAAATCACCTACATACTTATGGTAGGGATTTGGTTAAGTTTTTGTGGTTAAAATCGCAAGTTTTTGAGGTGTTTGGATTGTTTTTGGGGCTCGGTACGAAGAACAATGGGTTTTGTCGGCCAAAAGAAACTTTCGGAAAAGGGTTTTGTTTTCCGAAAAGTGAGATTCTAGTTTTGTTTTTCCGAAGCTGAGTGTTTATCCGAAGGTGAATCGTTTATCCGAAGGTGACTAGTTTATACGAAGGTGCATTGTTTATCCGAAGGTGAGATTTGGAAATATTCCGAAGGAGAATCGTTTATCCTAAGGTTAGTTTCATTTATCCGAAACTGATTATCCGAAACATATAGCTTTATCCGAAAACCTCACTTTTTCCGAGAACACTTTATCCGAAAACCATTTTTCCGAAATCACTTTATCCGAAAACCTCACTTTATCCGAAAACAGTGCATTTATCCGAAAATCTTCATTATTCCAAAACAGTGCATTTATCCGAAAATCTTCATTATTCCGAAAATAGTGCATTTATCCGAAAAGACACACTATTCCGAAAAGGTACATTATTCCGAAAAAACTCCATTTATCCGAAAATTTTTCATTTATCCGAAAACTCCTCATTTTTCCGAAAAGCTTGTTTTATCCGAAAATCACCATTATTCCGAAAATACACCATTATTCCGAAAGTGAAATTTTTTAACTCATGTGATTTTTCGCCTTCGAATTTTTGGTTTCTTGTGAAGACAATTTTTAAGGGATTTTAACATTTTTCTTCGACAACAACAATCACAACAACATCTACTTAAGATCCTTTTTACTTCAACACTTTAGAGTTTCTCGACATGGATTCTACTCCAGAGTATCGTGTCACAAACAACAACATTATAGTGGCGGGCAACAAAGAAAAACCACCAATGCTTGTGTCTGGTCGATATGCACAATGGCAATCACGATTTCTTTGATATCTTGACACAAAACCTAATGGTGATTTTCTTCGCCGTTGCATCACAGACAGACCCTATACTCCCACTACAATCACCATTCCTGCAACTCCAGCAACCGACTCGACGCCAGGTGCCGCTGAGCAGACTATTAAGGAAACATATGAGAATACTCCCAAAGAGAATCGTGCTTGGATTGATGCAGAGAAGGAAGCAATCTATCTGATTCTAAGTGGGATTAGGGATGATATTTACTCAACGGTTGATGCATGTTCTACTGCTAAAGAGATGTGGTTTGCCATTGAACGTCTGCAACAAGGAGAATTACTAAACAAACAAGATGTCAAGACAAACTTGTTTTGGAACTTTGGTAAGTTTACTTCATTGGATGGGGAATCAATTGATTTATATTACTCCAGATTCTACAAAATGATGAATGATATGACAAGAAACAACTTGGAAGTCTCCACCATGCAAGTCAATGTGCAATTTCTACAACAAGTTCAACCAGAGTAGACACGATTTGTAACTTTGGTGAAACAACAAAATAAGTTGGACGAGGTCAACTATCACACGCTCTTTGACATTTTGAAACAATTTCAAAATGAGGCAAATGAACTTCGAGCTGAACGGGTAGCAAAGACTGCTAATCCACTTGCTTTGGTGTCTACCACTCCCCATGTCCAAGATCATCGCTCTCGTGCTCCAAAGTCATACTCCACTACATCTTCCTCACCAGGATACTCCACTACATCCTCCTCACCAAGATACTTCACTTCATCCAAGTCTTCAGCTTCCACAAGATCACGAGGCAAAGAAACAAGATCACAATCACCCTTACCTGAGCCATCATCTGAAGAGGACAGTGATGAAGAACAAGCTCAGAAGGATAGGGAGATGAACCAATAAATTGCTTTCATTATGAAGACCTACAAGAAAATCTTCAAACCACCAACAACAATCTTCGAACATCATCTAACACAAGGGACCAATATGTTGAGAGTCCTCGAAGGTATGACACACATCAACGTGATGAAAGTCCTCCTAGGTATGATCGACGTAATCCAACTCATGTTGAGGGTTCTGCAAGGTATGATCGACAAACTGCTCAGTATGATACTCAGAGGATTGCTACTGTTGCTGGGAATAGGGAAACTGTTGGCACTCAAGTGGTTCAGCAAAGTGGGATTCAGTGCTTTAATTGTCAAGGTTATGGGCATATGGCAAAAGAATGTAGGAAGCCAAAACGGGTTAGGGACTCTGGTTATCATAAGGAAAAGATGCTGCTATGCAAGAAGATGGAAGCTGGGGTTAAACTGTCCACTGAGGAAGGAGCAATGCTTGATGATACTGATGATGAAGCCTCTGACGAAGAACTTGAATCACATTACTCGTACATGGCAAAGGTTGAAGAATTTCTCAACGTCACTGAAGATGACAATGGTCCTATCTTTGATACGGAGCCAATCGAAAAGGTACACACTGAAGAGGAATATAATGTGTTTAGTAATATTCATGAGCATTGTGAGCTACCCAAAGCTATTACTGACACATGTATGATGGAAACGGTTGATAGCAATACCACACCCGATTCATCAGACATGTGCAATAATGAGTCTGAGGATGATCAACATGCAAATGAGTATGATGATGATGAGGAACGTATTGCGCTTGATAACTTAATTGCTTCTTTACAAAAAGATGTCAAAGAAACTAGAAAAAGTCAAAAGCAATTAAAGAAGGCAAACGCTACGCTCACTCAAAATTTTGAAGAAAGCAAAGCTGCAGTCATAAAATCCAGTGAGCTTCTTGCAAGCTGCAGAGCTGAGCTTATTCAAAAAGACAAAGAGCTTGCAAGGTACAAAGGGGGTGTTGTTACTACTGTAAAGGATATTTTTGAAACTAAATACAACGAAACTCTTAAGCTTTTAGAACCAGAGAAACGTCATTATAACACCTCTTTAAGTACGGAACGACACAAAACGTATCTTGCTACCACCAAAGTGAATGAGTTAAGTCAAAAGATTGATTTACTTCAAGAGGATAAAACTAAACTAGTCACTGCGAAAACGGAAGAGGTTGCAAACTTGAAAAAAGATTTCAAAATTAAACAAGCTAAATACATTGACAAAGTCGTGGAACCTGAAGTGCAAATTGATTTTTATAAGAAAATTGTTTATAAAACAAATCAATCTATTCAAAACATGCGAATGTTGGCACCTCGTTCGTTTTTCAAGGGTAACGCTAGTTTTGCTAGTCCTAAGTACCTCGAGCAAGCTCAATCTGAGAACCCGCGCCTATATCTTGAGGAGTCCCAATGAACCGACTTTGATTGTTTAATTGCTAGGACCGATAGTGATGAGTCATTAATTTCAAAATTAAACAAGCTAAAGACATTGACAAAGTCGTGGAACCTGAAGTGCAAATTGATTTTTATAATAAAATTGTTTATAAAACAAATCAATCTATTCAAAACATGCGAATGTTGGCACCTCGTTCGTTTTTCAAGGGTAACGCTAGTTTTGCTAGTCCTAAGTACCTCGAGCAAGCTCAATCTGAGAACCCGCGCCTATATCTTGAGGAGTCCCAATGAACCGACTTTGATTGTTTAATTGCTAGGACCGATAGTGATGAGTCATTAATTTTTGAAGAAGAGAGTAGATCACCAGTGAATAAAGCCTTTGTGAAACTATATAATTATGCTTATGAAAGTAGTCTTTATGAAATTTTCAAACCACAAAAACAGAAGTCTTGTGAGCAAATATTTTACGAATGTGAACAAATAAGAATTAAATGGAGACAAATTTTTGCCACTAAGAAAACTAATGTTTCAAAATTTATTGAGTACTTGCCATATAAAGCTTCTGTAAGCAAGCGTAAGCAAACACTTAGTTTTCTTAAACAAAACATCGAAAATTTCAAAAAGGTTGTTGACGACGACTGGAAAGAACGTGAACGTCTGAAAGGCAACAAAGAAATTCCTCACGATATAACTGTGCTTGTGAAAAGTATTTTGATTCTGCTTGCGGAAAGAACGCAAAAACATTTTTTGGAATTTGAAACATTAATTAAGCAAGAATGTTTGATGATTTGAAATATGTGGAATCTCTTGAACAAGAAGTGAACGACCATCAACCTGAAAGAGACGAATTTTCTATAGCATATGATCTACTCTTGCAAGAATGCCTCTCAAAAGATATTATGTTTGTTTATGTTACATCTTGTGCTGATATTGATGAATATTCTGATGTTGCATGCAAATATCTTGATCAAGTCAAAGAGTGTGAACGTCTTGAATCTGATCTTTCGAATAAAGTTGACCAAAAATAGTTTTCGTTACTTCAACATAGATATTATTATCTTCAAAAACATTGTCATTCACTTGAACTTGCTTTGCAAAACAAAGTTGGCAGCTTTTCAAAGGATACACCTTTGGAAGTAAAATTATCTGAGTCATGTCGATTACTAAACGAAAAAGTCTTGATATTTCGGATTTGAAAGCTTAGTTACAAGAAAAAGACATAGCAATAGCAGAGTTGAAGAAACTCGTTGCTAAGATGAGTGGAAAAGTTGTGGAACCTAGCGTTAAGAAAACTGTTGTTAGACAACCTAATGCCTATAACGTGAATAGACCCTCTATCTCGGGAAAACCATCCGCTTTCTCAAATTCCTTGTTTGCAAAACCTGTGTTTGCCCCCAAGATGGATGGAAAGGCAAGGTTACCACAGACTCAACGCATAAGGAATACTCTAGCACCAAGCGTTAAGCACAATAATGTGATAAACCAGGGATGTATAGAATGACCACTAAACCCACAAACAAAGTTATTCAATCGCCTCAGACTTCTAGAAACACTAATACTCGTGTGTCTTCTACTACAAGAGTAGTCTCCACTGCTAGTGTTAGCCAGCCTCAGCTTAAGCGCACTCAAGTGAATGATAAGGTTTGGAAACACAAGAGTCAAAGGAAGATGGAGGAAGTAGAAGAACACCCTAGGAATTTAAATGTTTCTAAGAATGAAACGTCTGTAATCGCATGTAATGACGATTTGAATGATTTGAATGCTTTGAATGGTAAATTTGTTTGTGTGAAATGTGGAAAATGTGCTGTTAATGCTAATCATTCTATGTGTGCTATGAATAATGTCAAAGGCGTACATACTAGAACTAAGAAGCAAGTTGCGATGCCTATTAGTGCTAGTAAACCCACACACAAAGTGAACCATTCTGATGCAACCCCCACTAAGAAAAGCATTGCATCAGACTCCACCACTAAGAATCCTAGAAGCATAATTAGGGAATTATATGAGTCTGCTAGCAAGTCGTGGAAATGGTGGTTTGCTAATCAATGTCCTCCGGGATATAAATGGATGCCTAAAGTTAGGACATAAAATGTGACAACGAGTGTTAGTATGCCTTTAAATGTTGCTAAGGACACTAATGATTCTGAAATCACAACTAACGTGTTCTCCAATTTAGCAAATGCTCCATCGTGTTTTAATTCTTCTGTAGGTGATACAAATAATTCTCTTCATACTGGACTCCGGATGCACGAAGCACATGACGGGGAATCTCAAGCTTCTGATTAAATTCGTGGAGAAGTTCTTGGGTACGGTCCGATTCGGAAATGATCAATTTTCACTGATCCTAGGATATGGGGATTTGGTTCAGGGGAATATCACGATCAAAAGGGTATACTACGTCGAAAGGCTCAATCACAATCTTTTCTCGGTTGGTCAATTCTATGATGCGGATTTGGAGGTTGCTTTCAGAAAGAAGACATGTTTTGTTCGTGATTATGATGGGAATGATTTACTCACCGGTTCACGTTTCACTACAAGACACAACTTCCTCAACTCCAATTTGCTTCATGGCTAAAGCTTCAACGACTCAGGCATGGTTATGGCATCAACGTCTATCTCATCTCAATTTTGATCCCATCAACTTGCTTTCCAAGAAAGATACCGTGAGAGGCCTTCCAAGCTTGAAATTCATTGATAGTTGTAGTTTTACACTTTTGTTTAGGAAAACAAAGAGCGTAATTAGGGTAAGTACGACGATTCAGGAAAACCGTGACGCTATTGACCCAAAGGTGAGTTCGTTCTCAAGGAGGCTTGTGTGTCGTATGTTAAGACTTGATTAAATGTTTGTGATTAATATTAAGAAAGAAAGAAAAGAAAGATGATGACGATTACGATTAAAATTAAACTAAGACAAAAGACGTAAATGTAAAACCGTAAAACGTGACGAAATTTAAAAATTACCCTAAAAATTCCTAGAAAATCACAATAAATTCCTAAAAATGCAATTAGAGTTTACAAAAAATCAAAATTACTCAAACCTTTTATTTAATTAAATAATAATTTTTTAATGCTAATTAAAGCCCAAAAAATCAATTTAATTAACAAAAAGCCCTAAATAAGATTTTTCAATTTGTAAACCTCTAAATAACGTAATTAAACTAAAAAGTATTTTTCAAAAATTTAAAACTAATTAAAACTATTTAAAAATGATTAAAAACAATTAAAATATTAAAATAATCCTAAAAATTAATTAAATGATGAGAAAATTAATTTAGAAGTTTTAAAAATCCTAACTTAATGTATTTAACCTAAAAAGACGAAAAAATTGCAAAAATATTAATTTAATCTAAAAACAATTTTTAATAATAAAATAATAATAAAAAATTAAAAAATTATAAAAAGTTCTAAAAACTTGCAAACTAGTTTAATTTAACTTAAATAAACAGAAAATGAAAGTGAAATGACCAAATTACCCCTAATGGGCCTCCAAATGGGCCAAAAGTCCAAACATTTAGCTTAATGGGTTGATTTAGGCCCAATAAGAAGAATATTGTCCAATTAAGCCCAAAACTTCCAGTCTAGCTTAAAATTTGATTTTAAACACAAAACTCTAAAGGCCCAAAAGCTGAATCAGTGCTTATCATAGCTTATCAAACACTCAGCTTATTCTTAATGGGTTTTTTGGACCATTAAGCCATAAGCTAATGCCATAAGCTGAATATTTACACACATCCTTCTAATGAGATTATAAAGCTGTTGTAAAAAGAAATTTTGAAAAAGCTCAATAAATAAGTCTGAAATAAGCAAAAGCTCTCTACACAAAACGACAAAATAGTCATTTTCGAGTTCTAGGCTGATTCAAGAGCTGATTCTTTTTGCAAAATGTTTTAAATCACTAAACTAAGCTTAATAATAAAAAAGATTTCAAATAAGCATACTGAATAAGCTGGAATAAGCAATAAGCTATTTTGTAAAAAGTCAACTAGTTCGTTTTCTAGTCAAACCTAAAAGTCAAAGCCTTAAATGCTCTAGAATAGTCAAATGGGTCAAATAAGGAAGACTGATTACCAAAACAAAGTTATTGCCCAATAAAATAAGCTATTATAGCTTATTAATAAGCTGTTGAACAATTTGCACTAACAGTGGGAACTTTCAGTTGAAAGAATTCCCACTGATGGACTTAATTGACTTTTTATTTTTAGTGAACTTTTGTTAGATTCAATGGAAAAACAAGGCACCCTTACAACCAGTGGGTTGTAAGGAGTCACAACCAACAAAGAAAACACAAAATCACCCAACCAACTTGCACATTAAATTCAAACAATGCTCAAATATGGTCCAGATATGAAACATGCAAGTCTGGTGATATTAAGGTAAGTTTAAGCTAGTATAAGCCAACAAGATTGCACCAAAAGCATACAAAAGCTCAAATAGACTTAGTTACACACAAATAAACTTGTTTCATACACTGATTCAAAGATTTGAACTAGATTAAACCCTAAATGACTTAACCTTTTTTACTGATGAACACTAACAACCTATTTGCTGATATAGTTGACCACAAATCCAATTTCAAACCCTCAAATCTCTAAAACAGGTTGCACAAACTACGTTTAAGCACTTGTTAACCCTAAATTAGCATACACACTAGGTGTTCCCAAATTTTCAAGTCAAAACAGGCAAGAACAAACTAGTTATAGCATAGATTAGAATTTGATGTTTTAAGCACAAGTATGGCAAATATCAGCACTCAACCAATTCAATATCAGATACAAACTCAAACCAACCCTTAACACTTACTTAAACTAACTTGAAAAACTTAAATCAGTAGTCCCAAACAACCCTTTAACTTTTCAAATCCAAATTTAAACAAGCAAAAGTGTTTTTCAGGTTAAACCAAACTGAAATAACCATCATAACAACATACTAAAGCATAAAGAACAAGATTGCAGGCATCAAACAACACCAAATATCAGCAGACACCAAAAATCACTTAGAACCAATTTTTTAACAGATTTTCAAGAGATTATGACAAACCTCATGAATGTACATCCACATGCACGAATTTTAGAGCTTATGTGATAGGTTAACAACCACTAGCTTCCCACAAAACACCCTGCTAAGATCAAACAAAGTCAACAATAACAGATTATATGAAATATGGAAAATGACCAAGATTCTTTCAAGCTTGTACCCCACTTCTTGAATCTTCCCAAACTACAAGCCTCACTACACCTTGATAAGATTCTTATCAGGGTGCTATGATCAACTTTTGATCTAAAAAGTTCAAGTGTTTGAACAACACTTGGAAAAAATCAGGTTTTGGAAAAACTTTTGAACAACTTGCATAAACTTAAAACCAATCTTTAAAACCTCAAAAACACAAATTTAGATCAATAACAATGACAATAAAGTAAATGTGGCACTTGGATTTCGTCAATAATTTCAAACTTTTTTCAATCCTTTGAAACAAAGCTTTACAGAAAAGTGACTAAGGAAAACCAAGAACAAACTGAAATGTTGTAACCATATGCCTTTATATAGGCTACAATGTAAACTAAAATTCTGAATAAAAACTAGAAACCCTAGTTTGTGAAGTCCCTGAATTGCTGATGAGATGGCATTTATACATGATCTCATCGCTCTTTTCGGGCTTTAAATTCATAAAATGTCATAAAAATACCATATATATGCTTGTGTTTGTTTACTTGTGTATTTTAGGTATGGATATCGTGAAAAAGACAAAAGATTACAAGAAACAAGTAAAAACGAACACGAGAAACGAAGCCGTACAATGAACCGGGCCCTAGTTTGTGAATTATCAAAGAAAAACCCTTGAAGACTTGAAGATGTACAAGATTGATCCCTCATTTATGAAGAAATGACACTTAATACCCTTATATATTCTTAATTACAAGTTTGGTCCCTTAAGTTTGTCAAAATTACAAAAAGATCCTTCAACTTTGAAGATTTGGCAAGATTAGTCCCTCAACAATTCTAAATTGTCAACAATGGTCCCTCATGAAGTCAAACATACAATGAAGACCTTCAAAGATGAGAAATGTCTAAGATCAGCCCTTGAAATATTCAAAATAGTCAAAAGTAACCCTTGAAACCCTTTCACCAAAGTTTTAGGGCAAATATGTGAAATCTGAAACTTATAAAACAAAGGGTGTGCGTTTGATATGGCTGAAATACTTGTTTTACACATTTTGCCAAAAACCAAGGACTACTTATGTCTTTCTTAAAGTTTAAAACGCATAAACACGACTAAACACACCACACCCCCTAATTTCGGATCAAACTTACCACTATTCACCCTTCTTCACCCCCAGAACTTACTCCACTTAAACAAAGGGTAAATTGAAATTACCCAGGCACGCGCTTAACTCACACACACACGAACTCATCCCACACAAAAATTCCCAATCCCCACTCACCAATGGCCCCCACCATTCAAACCCGTCCACCAATCATGTGACACCCTCCTCTCCAAGCAAAGCCACGTGTCCATATCAACGACTCACACTCATTACTTGGCCCCAAAGCTAAAATGAACAACCAGGATCAAAATGGACAGCTCAACAACAACAAACGTCTAGAAGCATTCAAGGGTATTTTGGAGACTTCATAGCTTAGGGTTTTGCACTTTTCTACCTTGTAAAAGTCTATATAAAGACTCCTCAACATGTGAGAGAGATTTTGTTCCAGATTTTAGCTAATTTATTTGTAATTCCTTTTTATGAAATAAAAGTTTATTTTCTGAAAATATTGAATTCTCTTTTGTGTTTTATAAAACTTTTGTGTTTGATTAGCTAAGATCTGAGTTCCATTTACATGTTTGATTGATTTTGGGAAAAGGTTTTAAGGTTTAAAACACTTGTTTTCAAAAATCAAAGGTATAATTTGTTTTGAGCTCACTTTTGTGTTTGTTCTTCTTAGCAGCTGTGGAAGCTGGTGCTTTTTCTTGCTAGCACCTAAGCCCAAACATTCCAAAGTGTGGATGTACATTTTGGAGGTCTGAATCTCTTCTGCCTTTTATATTTTCTGAATATTGCATGATTTTGGGTGATTTCGCATATTTGTTTTTGAATATGAGATATTGTGGTTGATTTGTGTTTCTGACGTTGGATTATTGTTGTTAGGGTTGATTAGATCCTGATTTGAGGGTTAAATCACAACAATCCTTTGAAAATTTGAGAAATCAAATTCCGAAGGGGTGTTTGGGTTAACTGATCTATTAGGATTTAAGGCAACTTGAGTGGTTTTTTATTGTTATTTTTTGGTGGTATTTGTTAATCTGGTGTATTGGGTCATTTATCTGCAAGTTTTGAGGGTCTAAAACCTAAATCAATAAAAAAGGACCATAAAATTTGTTTTAC
Organism: Glebionis coronaria; assembly: GCA_025667525.1. Lineage (NCBI taxonomy): Eukaryota > Viridiplantae > Streptophyta > Magnoliopsida > Asterales > Asteraceae > Glebionis > Glebionis coronaria. The sequence goes on from CM046874.1 coordinate 182,563,893, forward strand.
TTAGAATTTTTGGCTAAACTTTTTGGGACACCTAGATCTAAGGGTAGACTAGGGTTAACAAATGCTAAGATTTAGTTAACATAACCAGGGAAAGGGATTTGAGGGGTTGAAATTAGATTGATGGTCAAATAGATCAGCAAAAGGGTTTTGAAAAAGTGCCTTTGTTCATCAGTAACTTTTTATGCTTGAATCTGCTTCTAATCTTTGATCCAGTGTTTGAAACAAGTTTGATTGTGCTTATTGTACTTTGTTATAGCTTGTGTATGCATATGGTTCATTTTGGTTGGCTTATTTTTGTTTAATCTGCTTATTTTATCATAACTGCTTATTTTCGAAGTTTGTATCATATTTGGTGACTGTTTGCTTATTCTGTGCTTATTGAGTGAACCAAATTGTGATTTGTTGATTGATATTGAATCATTGTGATCCATTGATTACAATGGTGCCTTTGTTTTCCATTGAATCCAACTGTATCTCTCTAAAAAAGGAAGTCAAATAGTCAAAGCAGTGGGAACTCCTTTCCCCTGCTGCTAACCACTGCTAGTGTTATTTCACCTTGTGTTTATCAATAAGCTGTTGTAACTTATTTAAACCTGCAACAACTCTGAATTTGTAATAGGTGTTACTTATTTGACCCATTTGTTCATACTGGAGCATTTGAGGGGTTGACTTTGAGCTTTGACTAGAAAACCAACTACTTTGACTTTTACATAAGTGCTTATCAGCTTATTCAGCTTATTTGGCTTGGCTTATTGAACTTTTCTTTGTTGATTTGTCTTAATTAATTCATTTAGAGTCTTTTGCAACTTATTTGAAGTTTTGAGGTGGTCTAGAACTCCAAGTCAACTATTTTGTCTTTTAGTAAAAACTTACTTTGCTTATTTCTGACTTATTGGTTGAGCTTATTTGAAATTTCTTTTCACAAATCTCTTAGGCATCTCAAAAGAAGGTTGTGTGTCAAATCTGAGCTTATGGCATTGGCTTATTGCTTAATGGGCCAAAAAGCCCAATAAGAATAAGCTGTGATAAGCTCACTTTCAGCTTTTGGGCCTTCAGACTTTTGTGTTTAGAATTGATTTTTAAGCTAGACTGGTGATTTTCAGCTTATTTGGTTAAGTTTGATCTTATTGGGCCCAAAAGCGCATTTCATTTGGACTATTTTTGTTTTTAGCCCATTTGGGGGCCCATTAGGGGTATTTTGGTATTTTCACTTTCATTTTCTGTTTATTAAGGTTAAAATCAACTAGTTTGCAACTTTTTAGAATTTTTTAGAATTTTTGGATTTTTAATAATATTTTAATAATATTTTAATAATATTTTATTATTAAATTTCATTTTTCACATTTTTGCAACTTTTATATTTTTCTTAGGTCAAATACATTAAAATAGGATTTTTAAAACTCTTAGATTAATTTTAGCATCATTTTCTTAATTTTTAGAATTATTTTAATATTTAAATAGTTTTTAATCATTTAAAAATAGTTTTCCTTAGTTTAAAAATTTATAAAAATAGGTTTTAGTCTTTTAAGTCATTTTTGAGGTTTACAAAGTGAAAAATCTTTATTTGGACTTTTTATTAATTAATTGGATTTTAGGGCTTTAATTAGCATTTAAAAATTAATATTTAATTAATTAAAAGGTTTGAAAAAGTTTTGATCATTTTTAAACTCTTAATTTATTTAAATTGATTTTTGGTAATTTTTTGGGAATTTTTAGAATTAATTTTTATTTTAGCACTTTTTACGGTTCTTAATTTAGTCGTCGTAGTAATAATTTTCACGTATCCGTCATTCTAATTTCTCATCCCTTCTTTCTCATATTAATCTCAAATCATTTACATTTTAGTCACACACATATACCTCCTTGGGAAACGAACTTTCACCTTTGGGTCATTAGTACACAGTTTTCCTAAACCGTCGTACTTAGTACTTTTCGCTCATTTACGCTCTTTTCCTAAAGAGTAGTAAAACACTAAATCATTTTGGCACCGCTGCCGGGGAGGTGTGTCGTGATTAATTTTTCATTTTGTTTTTATTATTAACCATAAATAGTATTTGTATTAGTAGAACTCTACTAATACGTATTATCGGTTTTTTTCGTTTTTCTTGTGAAATTATTATTACTATATTGTATTAAGTATCACAACAAAGTCAAAATATCTCCAAAAGTGTGCAAACACAACCTTAATTGGGATTTGATATCCAAATTATTGTTTTCGAATCTCAAACAAAAAGAAAAAGGCAAAAATAGATAAATACTTTCGTGAAGCTCGATTTTGAAAAATACGAACTATAAGGTGGGTATAAGGCGGGTATTATAAAATATACCCTAAAGAAAAAGGCTCTTAAGTGCTTCACGCCGCCTCGTTTCTCCGCCTTGCTTGTGAGTATTTTGAGATTGAAAGCTAATCGAGGGTTTTGCCGCCCAAAGTATTATTACGTATCATATATATTTGCTTGGTTTCTTTGTGATTAAACCCTCTTGAACAATTTGGTTAAAGTCATTCGAAGGCGTTCACTCCACGTGATCGTTTTCATTCTTTTGAGGCTTCTTTAATCAAGAGTTTGATTCGAGGAGAGATTTGGTAGATTGTTGTCTACGAATATACACAAAATCCAAAAAAATTAAAAACAATCAAAAACACAAAAAATTGAAAATTCACAAAACACCCAAAGGAATCTTCTTTGCTCACCTCCCATTCTTCGTCAAGTTTATGCTAACTCGTAATCAAGCAAAACGAGCTCGTAAACGTCGTCAAAGTCAAGGAAATCAAAGTCCTTTGATTGAAGAACAAACTCCAATTGTCGAACCCGTTGTAGAACCAATAGTCGCCATGGCTAATCGTACTATGATGGAGTTGCTTCAAGCACCCACCGAGGGTTTAGGAGAAGCTATTGTGATTCCCGCCATCCTTGCGGAGAATTTCGAGATTAAGACGAGTTTAATGTCGATGTTGCAAGCAAATAAGTTTAGAGGTCATGAGAAAGACAACCCGCATTATCACATAAGGAATTTTAATCGTCTCACCGCAACAAGCAAGTTTAAGGATGTTCCACATGACGCCATTAAGATGATGTTGTTTCCATACTCGTTGGATGGACCCGCAAAAATTTGGCTCGAGAAAAAACCGCCAAATTCGATTTTGACATGGGGTGATCTCGTTTCTAAGTTTGTGAACCAATTTTTTCCACCATAAAAAACAACACATTTTAAAAATGAGATTTCAAGGTTTACACAATGTAATAATGAAAGCTTTTCAATGACATGGGAACGATTTAAGGAAATGTTACATGAATGTCCACACCATGATTTTTCGGAATTGAATAAATAGATACTTTTTATAATGGGCTTAATGATCATGAACGAGATTATTTGAATGCTGCCGGTGGCGGTAATTTTTTTTTTGCAAAACGACCGATGAAGCTTTAAAGATTATCGAGAATAGATCAAAGGTTTATAACCCTTGTAACACACCTAGTGTTGCCAATATGGGTTCGTCATCGTCGTCATCGTCTCGTAACATTAATGCCTTACATGATGAAGCTAATGAGGAAAATCGGTTTTTCGATAGATTTTCGACGCTTATGACACATTGGAAAGCACAAGATGCTTTAAATTCCGCATCGGTTAAAGCGGTTGAAAAGAGTTGTTTATCTTTTGGTGGAGCTCTTGATCTTTCCGAGTGCATTACCGCCGGTGGTAACACTTCGAGTGCTTACGTAGCAACGAGAACTTACAACTAAAACGGCCAAGGTTCCCGCCCAAATCAAGCTCCATCAAATCAAAATGCTAACAACTATCGAAACAACAATCAAAATGGTGGTTATCAAGGAAATTCACGTAATTACAGCAAAGGGAATTATCAAGTGGGAATGGACAAGTTTCAAATCAAAACCAAAACCGTGATTTTCAAAACAATACACAAGGTTTTCAAAATGCTCACACTAAAAATCTTAATGGAGAATTTTTGGATTATGCAAAAGCAAACGATGCTAAGTTTGATAACATGCAACGTGAGATGATTAGCTTAAGATCCGAGTTGAAAAACGAGCTTAAAAACGAACTTGCTAATGAACTTAAGACTCATGCTAATAAAATGGAAGGAAACGTTCAACGTCTTCAACAAAATCAACAAAAGATGGAACAAGGACAACATGAGATTAAGAAAGAATTGTTAAAAGCGGATGCTAGGCAATCAAAATTTTAAGACCGAATGGCAAAAATGTTTGAAGCAATCATGTGTAAATCCTCTTCCTCGGGTGGTCTTCCTAGTGATACCATTAACAACCCGAGAGGAGAAATGAAGGTTATTACTACTCGTAGTGGTAAAACTTTCAAGGAACCAATCTCTCGTCCAAGTACTTCTACGGAGAAGGAAATCGAGAAAGAGCCCGAGGTGATGGTCGAAAAGGAGCATATCACAAGCCCACGAAGTACCGCTCATACCACACCTACGGTTGAACCAATACCAATTATGGAACCCGAGATTCCAAGGCCGTTGCCTAATGTCCAACCCACACCACCCTTACCTTACCCTTCGAGACGTAACAAGGAAAAAGCAGAAGAACGGAATAATTATCAATTTGAGCTATTTATGAAAATGTTTCGTGATATACATTTTAATATAAGTTTTGCCGACGCTCTAATCATGATGCCTTAGTTTGCCACAAACTTCATAAGTATGTTAAATAACAAAGAGAAGTTACAACAATCATCTAGTTGTTCATCGGTTTTTCTTAGCTGCATACCCCAAAAAGTCGGTGATCCCGGTAAATTTTTGATTCTGTGTGCAATACAAGATATGGAGGAATGCTACGCCTTTGCCGATCTTGGTGCTAGTATTAACTTAATGCCTCTTGATATTTTCAAATCTCTTTCGCTTCCGGCTCTTACTCTTTCGAACATGTCCATCGAGATGGCCGATCATTCTATGATTTTAGCATGTGGAGTAGCCGAGGATGTCTTCTTCAAAGTTGGAAAGTTTTACTATCCCGGGACTTTATCGTTGTAGACATTCCCATCGATCGAAAAGTTCCTCTCATTTTGGGTCGTTCATTTTTGGATACATCGAGAGCCCTTATTGATGTTAATGCTCAAAAAATCACCCTTCGTTTCAATGAGGAAGAACTTGCATCAATGCAACACAAAACTCCAAGCTTTCTCATGTCTATTCTATTGCAACTTTAAACCATGGTGACTCGAGCAATGTCGTTTGCAAAGAATTTTCACCAAGAGTTTAAGGAAATGTCACCAAAAACGATTTACCATTTCCTCCGCCGATGGAGGTTATGAGTGTTAAACCTATAAAGAAGGAACCATCAATGCTTGAATTGAAAAATCTTTCGCCTCACCTCGAACATTCATTCTTGAAAAGTGTTGATAAGTTGCCGGTTTCTACGGAAGATCTTTCGGATGACGAATATGTTGACCCTGATGGGGAGGTTTTCTTTGTCGATAAACGTTTTGAGAACTTACCACCACAAAAACGGTTTTCAAATGTGAGAATTTTTAGTGTGCCTAACATCGTCTTAGAAACACCTAATGTTTTCGACATAATCAAAACGGGTTTTCATAAGGAGAGTTTAAAAGATAAAAAAGGAAAAGATTTGGAATTTGATTTAAAAGATTTTTCTACAAATCTAACTCCGTCATCACCACATGTTTTGAGTGCTACAAGCTCGTCTTCTCCTTTTGACGATGCTTTGTGTGATCTTAGTATGGGGGAAGCCCCTTATGTTCCCTTATCCTTGTCCACCGAGGACGAGATATTTGATCCCAAAATTGCTTTTAAAGGGAAATCTCGGTCTTCCACTGATGCAATAAATGGAAACTATATCTATTTGCTTGGTGCGAGTCTACCTTGAGTAGCTCAAAAGTTTGTCTTACCAATTGTCCCACCCTTCTACTTCTCATCTATTTTCTTTAAACTCTTTGAGTTTTTGGTACGTGTTGAAGTGGCGTTGATTTGTTTATCCAATGAAAACGAGGACGCCATCTTCGATCCCAGTATTTTTCATCATCAAAGGACTTAGTCCTTAATACCGGTTGCTTTTTTGGCCTTGTTTATCATGTAAGCCCCACTAAAAATTGACCATACCAAGATTTTCCCTAAATGTTCACACTTTGAGGGGATCGAGTCGAGCTCATGACTCGGTAATCAAAAACGAGGTGCCTCGTGGGGGAGATCCCATGCTTATCCTTTTATGCTTTCTAATAAATAATGAGAGGGGATTTGTGTCCTTCCAACTCGTTGTCTCGTGGTTGTTTGTGAATGTGTTATCTAGATCATAATCATCACTACGATTGAAGACTCTCGTGTTCGTTTACGTGAGCCTCAATCGTTTGCTTGAAGAAGTTTTTCACGAATCCATGACATATCCTTTATTGTTCTAACAATTATCTTTTAGCATAATTAATAAACGGCTTTAGATATATTGTTGATCACCCTTTCCATGATAAATCCTAAGCATTCGACTCTTCGTCTCTAGTATGGGGGTGCTCCACCTTTAGACTCGAAACATTGAGGACAATGTTTAATTTTAGTATGAGGGGTGAATATATAGTTGCTTTGCTACGCCCTCACGTTTTCCAACTTTCAACGTTTTGTTTTGTTTTGTTGCTAATAAGGCTAAAAATGGCAAAATTTTAAATTTTTTGTTAGTTTTCATAAGTGTTTTTAAGACACGAATGTATATTTTCCGATGGGTAGAATAAGAGTTAATTTTTGACTTGATGGGCATTTGGAGCCCTTTACATTCCTTAACCTGCTCAATTCAAGTTTTGCTAGACTTTTATATAGGGAACTATAAAACGCGAAAGTCTTAGCTCATTCGGGTTAAGAACAAAAACTTTTCGCAAGTTCCTATATTTGATCCTAGAAAGTCACTTTTCAAGGGAACTATAAAATGCATTCTCTAAACTTGAAAAGGTCCAAGAAAGTGCAAAATCCTATAGGTGGCTTGAAAACCCAAAACTTCGATTTGATATAGTCTTAATGAAAGCTAATCCAAATTTGGCTTAATTTTGACTTGCATGGCTAAGTATTAACGAGTCTCTTTAATTATAGGTCTTTAAAGAGTGAAGAACGAGAAATGATAGAGTTAGACAAGTGATCATGCTAAACGTAGAACATGAGAATGTTCTTTTAAAAACCCATATTTTTTTAATTGTGGCTTTTTCTCCTATAAGATCAATGCATTAGGAATAAAAATAATTTCAATAAGTAAGGTCGTACGATTTGAAAGGTTACTTAGCTTCTAGCACAAGATCGTTTAAAAGTTGACCTGGGTTGAATAGATTTCATAGCCAAGGCATAACTTATTGAAGCGGGACGCGAAGATTGGTGAAGATCCAAAAAGGCCCTAACAAGGCATGAGGAGCTCTATTTTGTTGCTAAAGATCCAAGATGATGTGAAGTATCATTATTCCTAGATCAATATGAAGGATCGAGACACACGACGAAAAACAATTACTCCCCTGAAGATCATGGAGAAAGTCTATCCAGAAAGACCCTAACAAGGTATGAGGATAAATATATCCAAGTCCGAAAAGGAGGCGGATCGTTGTATATCAAAATCCAAAATAAAGATTGAAAAAATGATAAAGTCGTGGTCCAAGTATTAAGAATCTCTCAAAAACGTCAAGTGAAGAAATTCCAAAATATGAAGAGAAGACCATAATTTCAAGAACGTCTTCCCAAGATTTGAAGTATGAAGTACATGCCAAATATCGGTCCGAGAAAGGTCTCAAATCGTGAAACGAGTTATGCCAAGATATGAACTTAAGGAGATACACGAGAAACCGTTTTAAAAGATTTTGTCCTTCGCCTAACTATCAATTAAATCGTGCTACTTTACTTTCGGACTAATAAATAATCAAAAAAGTCAATATGAATCACTTGTGATCCATGATAAATAGTTAAAAAATTCTAGAAACCCATTTCCTTTCATAATAATTAGGATTGCGGGGAGAAAAAGTATTACACAATCTGAACGTATAAGTAGTGTTAGCATTGTGACTTGTACCAACAATGATCCTGTTTTTGCACTTAGCATGGAATTTATGACAATCAAGGATGACGAACTTTACTCTATGGGAGATTCACTTGTTTCTATTCATTGACCCTAAAAGTCACTCACGTGATGAAAATCATATATTATGTCTTTACACATCTTCGTAGTATTGTTGCAAGTCTTTTACTTTTCAATAAAGGGTAATAAAATTGAATTTTGGAGATGCTTAGATACTTTATTCTAGCATTGCGTGAGAGCACGAAAATGGCTTAGTATGGGGGAGTGATGAGATGGCATTTATACATGATCTCATCGTTCTTTTCGGGCTTTAAATGCATAATATGTCATAAAAATACCATATATATGCTTGTGTTTGTTTACTTGTGTATTTTAGGTATGGATATCGTGAAAAAGACAAAAGATTACAATAAACAAGGAAAAACGAACACGAGAAACGAAGCCATACAATGAACCGGGCCCTAGTTTGTGAATTATCAAAGAGAAACCCTTGAAGACTTGAAGATGTACAAGATTGATCCCTCATTTATGAAGAAATGACACTTAATACCCTTGTATATTCAAAATTACAAGTTTGGTCCCTTAAGTTTGTCAAAATTACAAAAAGGTCCTTCAACTTTGAAGATTTGGCAAGATTAGTCCCTCAACGATTCTAAATTGTCAACAATGGTCCCTCATGAATTCAAACTTACAATGAAGACCTTCAAAGATGAGAAATGTCCAAGATCAGCCCTTGAAATATTCAAAAATGGCAAAAATAACCCTTGAAACCCTTTCACCAAAGTTTTGGGGCAAATATGTGAAATCTGAAACTTATAAAACAAAGGGTGTGCGTTTAATATGGCTGAAATACTTGTTTTACACATTTTGCAAAAAACCAAGGACTACTTATGCCATTCTCAAAGTTTAAAACGCATAAACACGCGCCAAACACACCACACCCCCTAATTTCGGATCAAACTTACCACTATTCACCCTTCTTCACCCCCAGAACTTACTCCACTTAAACAAAGGGTAAATTTAAATTACCCAGGCACACGCTTAATTCACATAGACACGAACTCATCCCACACCAAAATTCCCAATCCCCACTCACCAATGGCCCCCACCATTCAAACCCGTCCACCAATCATGTGACACCCTCCTCTCCAAGCAAAGCCACGTGTCCATATCAACGAATCACACTCATTACTTGGCCCCAAAGCTAAAATGAACAACTAGGATCAAAATGGACAGCTCAACAACAACAAACGTCTAGAAGCATTCAAGGGTATTTTGGAGACTTCATAGCTTAGGGTTTTACACCTTTTTACCTTGTAATCGTCTATATAAAGACTCCTCAACATGTGAGAGAGCTTTTGTTCCAGATTTTAGCTAATTTCTTTGTAATTCCTTTTTATGAAAGAAAAGTTTATTTTCTGAAAATATTGAATTCTCTTTTGTGTTTTATAAAAGTTTGGTGTTTGATTAGCTAAGATCTGAGTTCCATTTACATGTTTGATTGATTTTGAGAAAAGGTTTTAAGGTTTAAAACAATTGTTTTCAAAAATCAAAGGTATAATTTGTTTTGAGCTCACTTTTGTGTTTGTTCTTCTTAGCAGCTGTGGAAGCTGGTGCTTGTTCTTGCTAGCACCTAAGCTCAAACATTCCAAAGTGTGGATGTACATTTTGGAGGTTTGAATCTCTTCTCCCTTTTATATTTTATGAATATTGCATGATTTTGGGTGACTTTGCATATTTGTTTGTGAATATGAGATATTGGTGGTTGATTTGTGTTTCTGAGGTTGGATTATTGTTGTTAGGGTTGATTAGATCCTAATATGAGGGTTAAATCACAACAATCCTTTAAAAAATTGAGAAATCAGATTCCAAAGGGGTGTTTGGGTTAATTGATCTATTAGGATTTAAGGAAACTTGAGTGGTTGTTTGTTGTTATTAGTTGATGGTATTTGTTAATCTGGTGTATTGGGTCATTTATCTGCAAGTTTAGAGGGTCTAAACACCTAAATCAATCAAAGGACCATAAAATCTGTTTTACTTGGAATTTTTGGCTAAACTTTTGGGGACACCTAGATCTAAGGGTAGACTAGGGTTAACAAGTGCTAAGTTTTAGTTAACATAACCAGGGAAAGGGATTTGAGGGTTTGAAATTGGATTGGTGGTCAAATAGATCAGCAAAAGGGTTTTGAAAAAGTGCCTTTGTTCATCAGTAACTTTTTATGCTTGAATCTGCTTCTAATCTTTGATCCAGTGTTTGAAACAAGTTTGATTGTGCTTATTGTACTTTATTATAGCTTGTGTATGCATATGGTTCATTTTGGTTGGCTTATTCATGCTTAATCTGCTTATTTTATCATAACTGCTTATTTTCCAAGTCTGTATCATATCTGGTGACTGTTTGCTTATTCTGTGCTTATTGAGTGAACCGAATTGTGATTTGTTGATTGATATTGACTCCTTGTGATCCACTGATTACAAGGGTGCCTTTGTTTTCCATTGAATCCAACTGGATCTCTCTAAAAATGCTAGTCAAATAGTCAAAGCAGTGGGAACTCCTTTCCCCTGCTGCTAGCCACTACTAGTGTTATTTCACCTTGTGCTTATCAATAAGCTGTTCTAGCTTATTTAAACCTACAGCAACTTTAAATTTGTAATAGGTGTTACTTATTTGACCCATTTGTTCATACTGGAGCATTTGAGGGGTTGACTTTGAGCTTTGACTAGAAAACCAACTACTTTGACTTTTACATAAGTGCTTATCAGCTTATTTGGCTTGGCTTATTGAACTTTTATTTGTTGATTTGTCTTAATTAAGTCATTTAGAGTCTTTTGCAACTTATTTGAAGGTCTGAGGTGATCTAGAACTCCAAGTCGACTATTTTGTCTTTTAGTGAAAACTTACTTTGCTTATTTCTGACTTATTGGTTGAGCTTATTTGAAATTTCTTTTCACAGATCTCATAGGCATCTCAAAAGAAGGTTGTGTGTCAAATCTAAGCTTGGCCAAAAAGCCCAATAAGAATAAGCTGCTATACAATTAAGCTGTGTTAAGCTCACTTTCAGCTTTTGGGCCTTCAGACTTTTGTGTTTAGAATTGAATTTTAAGCTATACTGGTGTTTTTCAGCTTATTTGGTTAAGTTTGATCTTATTGGGCCTAAAAGCCCATCTCATTTGGACTGTTTTTGTTTTAGCCCATTTGGGGGCCCATTAGGGGTATTTTGGTAATTTCACTTTCATTTTCTGTTTATTTAGGTTAAAATCAACTAGTTTGTAAGTTTTTAGAAATTTTTTTAATTTCTAGATTTTTAATAATATTTTAATATTATTTTATTATTAAATTTCATTTTTCATATTTTTGCAACTTTTATATTTTTCTTAGGTCAAATACATTAAAATAGGATTTTTAAAACTCTTAGATTAATTTTAGCATCATTTACTTAATTTTTAGAATTATTTTAATATTTAAATAGTTTTTAATCATTTAAAAATAGTTTTCCTTACTTTAAAAATTTATAAAAATAGTTTTTAGTCTTTTTAAGTCATTTTTGAGGTTTACAAAGTGAAAAATCTTTATTTGGACTTTTTATAATTAATTAAATTTTTAGGGCTTTAATTAGCATTTAAAAATTAATATTTAATTAATTAAAAGGTTTGATAAAGTTTTGATCATTTGTAAACTCTTAATTTATTTAATTTGATTTTTGGTAATTTTTTGGTAATTTTTAGAATTAATTTTTATTTTAGCACTTTTTACGGTTCTTAATTTAGTCGTCGTAGTAATTATTTTCACGTATCCGTCATTCTAATTTCTCATCCCTTCTTTCTCATATTAATCTCAAATCATTTACATTTTAGTCACACACATATACCTCCTTGGGAAACGAACTTAATTGGGTCATTAGTGCTTGATTTTCCTAAATCATCACTTAATACTTTCCGCTCATTTACGCTCTTTTGTTTTCCTAAACAAGAGGTGTATTTTACCACAATCAATTTCCTTTGTCGAATTTTGAACTTTCAAGCCATGCGAAGATTTTTTGCACGTTTGTTGATGCTAGCTGGTGAAAAGTTGATCAAAGGTTCCAAATAATGCTTAGGATGAAAGTTGGATTGTGGGTTGTTGATTCTCTGCAAGCTTTGTCATTTTCCCCAAAAGTGTATGCAGGGGTGGTTCATGTGACTTCATGGGATGAGGTGGCAAGGAGTTTAGGAGTTGGGTTATGTTCATTATGACCTTAATCAAGAATCTGGATGGTATTAGGGTTTAATTCCACAAGATTAAGAAATCTCTAATTGTGTTCTTCATATGAATAATAGTGGTTTTGATCCGTTTTAGTTTTTAAAAACATGTTTAGGCGCGAGTTAATTAACTAATTAATAAAATTAGTTATTAACCGGTGAGTGGGAAGTGAGGTGGAGGTTTGGTGAGTTGTGATTGGTTTAGGAGGGTGAGTGGGGCACGTGTCACACAGGGATAAGTCTAGGTTTGTTTGGATGTTTTGAGATAGTAGGGCACGTGGCATCCTAGTATTGGACTAGGTATCTTTCTTGTCTTGGCAGCTTTAACCCTCCTTCTTCTTTCTTCCTTTCATTTGATGTTTTAAATAGCCAAAATCAGAATCCTTTGTAAATAAAGTTTTGTTTTTTAGACTTTGGCCACAAAACTTTTGCAAAGGTATTTCAAGGACTTGTTTTGTAATTTGATGATATTTGAAGGACTGTTTTTGGCGTGTCTTCAATCTTCAAGGTCTTCACTTGTATTCTTGTCTTCATGGAGGACTAAAAGTGACAAGTCTTCAAATTATAAGGACTATTCTTGCCAATTCTTCAAATTTGAGGGTCCTTTTTGTAATTATGACAAACTTTAAGGACCAAACTTGTAATTATGAATATACAAGGGTTTAAAGTATCATTTCTTCAATAATGGAGGACCCTTCTTGTTCAATCTTTAATTCTTCAAGGACTTTACTTGGAAAATCAACTCTAGGGCCCGGTTCATTGTGCGATTTCGTTTCCCGTGTTCGTTTTTGCTTGTTTCGTGTGATCTTTTGCCATTTTCTCAATATCCGTACCTAAGATACACATTGAACAAACACAATTATATATTTGGCACTTTTTATGATATTTCAACCATTTTAAGCCCGTTTTGGACGATGAGACTATGTATAAAAGCAGTCTCATCACTCCCCCATACTAAACCATTGCCGTGCCCTCACGCAATGCTAGAATAAAGTATCGTAGCACCTCCAAAATTCATTTTTATGCATTTTTATTGAAACATAAACTACACTACTACTACTTGCGTTTTAGACCTAATGTATGATTTTCATCGCATGGGACGTTTAGGTTCATAGAACAAGAACACGTGAATGCTTCGTTAGAAACAATTTCGTCGTCCTCGATTTTCACCCAATTCCATGCCAAGCGTGCGACGAGTTTATTGTCATTATAAGTTAGTAATGCTAACACTACTCATATGCCCTAATCACGTACTTAGACTCCCTTAATCCTATTTGGTATATCTTATATTTTATTTTTGTCTTGAATGCTCACGAGGATACATTTTTTACTTATGCGATGATAGAGATTACGGTCTAAAAATAGAGTCATAACGGTGTAACCAAGACCATCGAATTAATAACCCCATTAATAGACAAGGATGTAAAAAAATTTAAATCAACAAGAAGGATCGATAAACACGGTTTTATAACGGTTTTGAACATGAGACTTATTACCAAGACTTTTATACGCCCCATAACGGATGGGCCTTATTATTATAGGTTTACCTCCATATTTTATTCAACTCTACCATGGAGCTTTTATTATGACTTCAGTCTTGCCTTTCCTTTTATTTAACCTCGCCATGATGTGTTTATCAGGGCCGGTTGGAGGCAGGTGCCATAGGGGCAGTGGCAGAGGGCCACAAAATATTAGGGCCTCGGCTTTACACTGGATACTTTTTGTGTATGCATGCTACGTAGTAGTATTTGCAATAAAAACGAGCCCACTCAGTATTTGCAATAAAAAAGCCTATTTAGTATCTACACTTCTTTTAGGGTTTTATACTTACATACTTCAAACATTGACTCAAGCAAAGCTACATAGTCTGTTTATCTTATTCAATATTCACTTTTTGTCAAATACTTTTGAATCAATTATAATCATTTAAGAATTCCTAATTAAAATTAGTATGGACATTTGAGAAAACTGAGATATGTACGTAATTTAAGTTCTAATAATTAGTGTTCAGGGTTCTATAAACGACAAGCAAACGAGCAATTGAAGTTTTAAATTACGTATGCCACTGGTTTATTTTTTTTCGAACACCATGCCACTAATTTATTAAACGAATGATCAATTTTATGTGCAAACTTGGTTAAATAATCACAATCACTATAAATTTTTTTATGTATATTCTATTTTTCGCGTACAAAAGGGCCTACGGTATAACGATGGCACATGGCCTCCAAATTCCACGGGACGGCCCTGGTGTTTATTATGGCCAAAGACGTATATCCTCACGCTAAAGCGAATTTTGGATCTTTAAAGCTTCAAAGATTAAGGCTTGATTCACTTTCAATTTTGCATAGAGTTTTCGGCCTTGTGAGCTTCGAATTTTTGCTTGATTTAGGTGAGCACTTGAAATCATATTATTGGGTGAAGCTTTCGATTATTCGGGTTGCCAATACTTCAAAACCGTGACGCTGGCGATACCTTAATGTCTTCCCAATTTAATTACATGGAAGCTACTAGAAAAGACTAGAAACCAACAATCAAGACTAAACCGCTAAGCCAATACTTATTAGCAAAATATATATACAAGCGAAGGGAGAATAAGCAAACAATTAGAACACATGAATTTTTGAAAGAATACGAGTACTCTACGGTTAGCATAGTAACTTATAATTAACGCTATCATTTCTCGTCCTCATTTAAGAGACTTAGCCTAATATAAAGTTAAGGAATCGAAGCTAAGTGCTCAACACGCACGGTCGAGTAAAAAATTACTCTTATTCTCGCCATCAGAAAATCTACATTTGTGTCTTCAAACACTTATGAAACATGAGAAAATTTTAAAAATTTGGCCATTTTTAGCCTTATTTTGCAACAAAACGATAAACAAAAAGATAAATTTTGGAAAGCGTGAAGGTTTGGCAAGGCAAGTATCTATTCACCCCCCATACTAAAGTTAAACATTGTCCTCAATGTTTCGAGTCTAAGGGTAGGATACCCCCATACTAGAGACGTATTCGAATGCTTAATCTAGCTTGGAAAGGGTGGAACCATTAAATCAATAGCCGTTTATGAAGTGTGCTAAAAACCTAAGGTTAGAACAATCAAGGATATATCAATTGGATATCGAGAAATTCTTCAAAGCAAACGATCGAGGCTCGATTAAAACGAACACGAGAGGCTCCAATTGTGAATATAATGATCTAATTAACCACAATTCACAAACAACCACGGAACAAAGGTTGGAAGGGCACAAATCCCCTCACGTTAACTACAATGGAAAGCGATACTGTGTACATGGATAAGCATGGGACTCCCCCACGAGGCACCTCGTTTTTGATTATCGAGTCATGAGCTCGACTCGATCCCCTCAATACTAGTTATCATTGGGGAAGGTGACTTGGTCGAGGTAGTTCAAAGAAGGAACTTCCCCACCAAAGTAATGCTTCAACCTATGGCCATTCACCTTAAAGTTAGGACCATCATTTTGAGCTAGCTCTATGGTCCCATATCGAAACACTTGGGTAATGGTAAATGGTCCGGACGAACGGGATTTCAACTTGCCGGAAAAGATTTTCAATCTTGAGTTAAAAAGCAACACTAGATCTCCAATGTTAAAAACCCGGTTTTTAATTTTAGAATCGTGAAACTTTTTGGTTTTCTCTTTATAAATCAATGAATTTTCATAAGCAATATCTCTCAATTCATCCAATTCATTTAATTTCATTTTCCGGTGTTTCCCGCAGTCTCAATGTCATCATTACAATGCTTTAGGCCCAATAAGCTTTGTGTTCGAGTTCAATTGGTAAGTGGCAATTCTTCCCATACACAAGCTTGTAAGGAGTACACCTAATGGGCGTCTTATGAGCGGTACAAAAGGCCCATAAAGCATCGTCTAACTTATCCGAACACGATTGTCGGTTCTCTCCTATCGATCTCTCCAAGATCCTCTTCAACGCTCGGTTTGAAACCTCGACTTGCCCACCTGTTTGCGGGTGATAAGCCGTAGAAAGCCGATGTGTAACCCCATATTTCTTTAGAACCCTTTCGAATTGGTCATTACATAAATGGGTTCCACGATCGCTTATGATAACACGAGGGGTTCCAAACCGAGAAAACAATTGCTTCAAAAAC
Organism: Glebionis coronaria; assembly: GCA_025667525.1. Lineage (NCBI taxonomy): Eukaryota > Viridiplantae > Streptophyta > Magnoliopsida > Asterales > Asteraceae > Glebionis > Glebionis coronaria. Next base: position 182,580,290 of record CM046874.1, read on the forward strand.
TTGACTACCACACGAGCATCGTTCGTGGGTAAAGCCTTAGCTTCCACCCACTTGGATAGGTAGTCATCGGCGACAAGGATGTACTTATTACCACAAGATGATGGGAACAACCCCATAAAATCAATTCCCTAAACTTCGAAGATCTCACACACTTGGATGATATTTTGTGGCATTTCATCGTTTTCTGAGGCTTTACCTTGACGTTGGCATGAGTCACATGACTTGACAAGTGCATGTGTATCTCGGTAAATATTAGGCCAAAAGAAACCGACATCAAAGAACTTCTTCGCCGTGAGATTAGCACCATGGTGACCACCCGTGGGTCCCTCGTGACAAGCTCTAAGGATATTAGAAGCTTCAGTGCCAAAAACACAACGTCGAATAATTTGATCCGCACAAGTCCGAAATAGGTAAGGGTCGTTCCAAAAGTAGAACTTGACGTCACGAAAGAATTTTCGTTTTTTAGTCGTCATACCCTTAATGATGAAGTTTCCTGCATGGTAATTTGCGATGTCCGCAAACCATGGGGTGGACGAGTCTTTCTTAGAATTCACTACACCAAGTGTCTCGAGAGGAAATGTTTCGGTGATTTCCTTGTTCTCGTACACACTTCGGTGAGGATCTTCCAATCGAGAAAGATGATCGGCCGCTAGATTCTCAGCTCCTTTTTTGTCAAGTATCGTGACATCAAATTCTTGTAGGAGGAGAATCCAACGAAGCAATCTCGGCTTTGCATCTTGTTTAGCCAAGAGGTACTTGATTTCCGAATGATCCGTATACACTATGCATTTGGTCAAGATGAGGTAATGTCGGAATTCCTCAAATGCATACACCACGGCAAGGAATTCCTTTTCCGTTGTAGTGTAATTAAGTTGAGCCTCGGTCATCGTCTTGCTAGCATAGTGAATAGGCAAGAAGTTCTTTTCATGACGTTGCCCCAAAACGCCCCCAATAGCATAATCACTTGTATCACACCTTAGTTCAAAGGGGAGATTCCAATTGGGATCAACAAGAATGGGAGCTCTGGTAAGTTTCCTCTTAAGGATTTCAAAGGCTCGTACACAATCTTCGTTAAAGACAAAAGGAGCATCTTTTTCGAGGAGGTGTGTAATGGGTTGAGTTATCTTTGAAAAATCCTTGATGAATCGACGATAAAAGCCCGCGTGGCCTAGGAAACTCCTAACTCCCTTAACGGTTTTGGGATGAGGTAATTTGGCGATGAAGTCTATCTTTGCTTTGTCTACCTCAATCCCGCTTTCGAAACCTTGTGCCCTAAGACGATTCCTTCTTTAACCATAAAATGACATTTTTTCTCAATTAAGCACAAGGTTGGTTTCCTCACAACGTTTCAACATATGTTTCAAATTTCCTAGACATGAAGTGAACGAACTACCAAACACAGAAAAGTCATCCATAAAGACTTCTATCGTCTTCTCGATCATGTCATGAAAAATAGCCATCATACACCGTTGAAAAGTTCCCGGTGCATTGCAACGTCCGAATGGCATTCTACGATAGGCAAACGTTCCATATGGACACATAAACGTCGTTTTTTCTTGATCACGAGGATCGATGGGGATTTGAAAGTAACAGAAAAAACCATCTAAAAAGCAATAGAAATCGTTTCCCGCAAGACGCTCCAACATTTGATCCATGAAGGGCAAGGGAAAATGATCTTTACGAGTGGCGTCATTTAACTTACAATAGTCAATACACACCCTTCAACCGGTCACGAGTCGAGTTGGAATTAACTCGTTGTCATCGTTTGGCACAACAGTCATTCCTCCCTTTTTAGGGACATAATGAATGGGACTCGCCCAAGGGCTATCAGAAATAGGGTAAATCATTCCCGCGTCAAGGAGTTTAAGGACTTCCTTTTTTATGACGTCGTGAATTTTCGGGTTCACCCTCCTTTGACATTAGATTGCGGGCTTGTAGTCTTCCTCCATTAAGATTTTGTGGGTACAAAATTTAGGGTCGATCCCCTTAATGTCGGATAATTTCCACGCAATTGCCCCTTTGTGATCCTTTAAGACATTGATAAGTGCGGTTTTTTCATCATCCGAAAGATCCTTCGCAATAATAACCGGAAACTTATCGTCTCCTTCCAAGAATATGTATTAAAGATGAGGAGGAAGATCTTTTAACTCGAGGATTGGTGGTTCCTGGATTGAAGATTTGGGTTCGATACTCATAACCTCCACCGGCGGAGGAAATGGGAAATTGTTAAGAAAATCCTTGATAATCGGGAAGTCCTCATCGTTGTCGAGGTTTTCGTTACAAGTACGAGGAACATCAAATTTTTCCAACTTAAAACCACCTCCTTCAAATGGAGTGAAGGATGGCGTCGAGTTATCAAGAATAGGATCGAGCATAGTGGGATTGCCACTATTTTCTTCGTCACCAAAACCTAAAAATTCTTGTGAAAATTCCTCGCAAACTACATCGATCATATCAACATGGTTTATAGTCGCGACGGAATAAACATGAGAAAGTTGAGAGTTTTGAGTTGCGTTTATAACAAGTTCCTCGGCGTTGAAACGTAAGGTGATTTTTCTAGCAGGCACATCAATCAACACCATTGACGTATCCAAAAAGGAACGACCTAAAATAAGAGGAACTTGAGGATCCGTGGGGATATTGACTACGATAAAGTCTACTGGATAATAGAACTTTCCCACCTTCACAAAAACATCTTCGGCCAATCCACATGCGGGAATCGTAGAATGATCGGCCATTTCGATAGAAATTCTTGAAGGAGTAAGATTAGGAAGATTGAGCGACTTGAAGATTGCAAGAGGCATCAAATTAATACTAGAACCAAGATCGGCCAAGGCATAGCATTCTTCCATATCTTGAATAGCAAATGGAATCAAAAATTTACCGGGATCACCGACTTTTTGAGGTATGGGGTTAAGATAAACCGATGAAAAACTAGACAATTGTTGCAATTTCTCCTTGTTTTTTAACATACTCTTAAAGTTGGCGGCAAATCGAGGCATCATGACTAAAGCGTCGGCAAAACTTATGTTAAAATGAAAATCACGAAACATTTCATAAAAAGCTCAAATTGGTAATTGTCATGCTCTTGCAATTTCTCCTAACGAAGTCTCGACGGGTAAGGCAAGGGTGGTGTGGGTTGGGACATAGGCATAGCCTTTGGAATGTCGGGTTCTAATGATGGTAAAGGGTCAACCGTAGGTGTGGTTTGAGCGGTACTTCGTGGGATTGGGATATGCTCCTCTTCGACCACCACCTCGGGTTCTTCCTCAATTTCCTCCACCGTAAGAGTAATTGGTTGAGGAGTAGGTTCCTTAAAGGTCTTACCACTACGTGTGGTAATCACTTTAATCTCTTCCTTTGGATTAGACACAATGTTACTAGGTAGACCACCCGAAGAAGACGGTTTACACATTATAGCCTCAAACATGCTTGAAATTTTATCCTCAAACTTAGATTGCCTCTTATCCGCCCTAAGCATCTCTTGTTTAATCTCATGTTGGCCTTGTTCCATCTTTTGTTGGTTTTGTTGTAACCTTTGCATATTACTCTCCATTTTGTTTGTATGTGTCTTAAGTTCATTTGCAAGCTCGTTTTTCAACTAATTTTTCAAATCATTCTTAAACTCGGATCTTAGGTTAATGATCTCCCTTTGTATGTTATCAAACCTAGCATCATTACCGTTTGCATATTCAACAAATTCATTTGGAAGATCTTTCAAGTTTTGCAAACCTTTGTTGTTGTTTTGAAAATCACGGTTTTGATTTTTGTTTTGCACTTGGTTATTAGCCCCTTGATTCCCATAGTGGTTATTACCCTTGTAATTGTTCCTTTGATTTCCTGGGTAACAAAATTGATTGTTTTGATAATTGTTAACATTTTGATTTGGTGCAAAACCCGGTGGAGTCAATTGATTAGTGCAGGCAACTTGACCGTTTTGGTTATAAGTTCCCATGACCGCGTAGGCACTCGAAGTGTTACCACCGTTGGTAATGTACTCGGATAAATCATGACCTCCACCACAATACATACAAGAGACCTCAACCGCTTTAACCATAGCGGGAGTGGGTTGTTCACCAACTTTAAACTCAATTAACAATCCTTTAAGCATATCAAAAATCTTGTTTTCCAAATTTGCCTCGATTTGGCAAGCATCGATGGTATGTGACAATGAAGGCGAAGGCGAAGACGAAGCCTTGTGAACACTCGATGTGCTACGAGGACTATAGACCTTAGACCTATTTTCAATGATCAACAATGCTTCCTCGACCGTTTTACACAAAAAATTACCACCCGTGACGAGATTAAGATAATCACGCTCATGATCGTTCAAGCCATTGTAAAACGTGTCAATTTGATGCAAGTCGGAAAAACCGTGATGAGGACACTCATGTAACATTTCCTTAAACCGATTCTAAGCCGTTGAGAAACTCTCATTATACTCTTGTGAAAACTTTGAAATCTCGTTTTCCAAATGCGTAGTCTTAGAGGGCGGGAAAAATTGGTTCACGAACTTCGAAACGAGATCCTTCCATGTCAATATAGAATTGGGTGGCTCTTTCTCTAACCAAACTTTAGCGGGCCCCACTAAGGAATACGGAAATAAAATCATATTAATCGAGTCGTTCGAGACGTCCTAAAACTTGCAAGTGGCGGTAAGACGATTGAATTGGCGGATATGGTTGTGAGGGTTGTCCTTTTCGTCACCACGAAATTTGTTGTTTTGAATCATGAACAACAAACCCGTCTTAACTTCAAAATTCTCTGCAAGGATAGCGGGAATCACAATAGCCTCTCCATAACCCTCGGTGGGTGCTTGAAGTAACTCTATCATAGTACGATTAGCCATGGTTGCTTCTTGTTCTACGATGGGTTCGCCAATAGGAGATTCTTCACTAGAAAGATTTTCCTTTCGGTTTCTACGTTTACGTGCACGTCTTGCTTGGTTACGAGTTTGCATAAACGTCACGTACAACGTGGGGATGAGCAAAGAAGATTCTTTTGGGTGTTTTTAACTTTTTCAATTTTTTTTGTGCTTTTGATTGTTTTTACTTTTTTTTTTGGATTTTTCGTGATGTATTACGTAGACACAAATCTACAAATCTCTCCTCAAATCAAATCTCTCGATTAAAGGAGCCTCAAGGAATGAAAACGATCATGTGAATTGAACGCCTTCGATGACTTTAGAACGTTGGTGGAACACCAAAACGTTCAAGATGGTTTAATCTTTTGAAACCAAGAAAATATATAGATACATAGATAATACTTTGGTTGGAAAACCCTCGATTAGCTCTTTTTCTCTTAACACGCACAAGCAAGCGGGGGAAACGAGGTGGCGCTAAGCACTTAAGAGCCTTTTTCCCTTAGGTCGTGAAATACAAACGCCTTATACCCACCTTATAGTTTGTGCTAATTAAAATCAAGCTTCACGAAAGTAATTATCTATTTTGCCTTTTTTCTTTGTTTGAGATTCGAATACAATGATTGAGTGATGAAATCCCAATCAAGGTTGTGTTTTCACACTTTTGTAGTACTTGTGAATTTATTGTGATACATATACAATATAGTAATAATATTCACAAAAAACAAAAAACCGATAATACGCTTGGAGTTCTAAAACACACAATTACTATTTATGGTTAATATAAAAACAAAATTTGTTCAAATCAAAACACAACACGCCTCCCCCACATTGGCGCCAAAATGATAGTTGTAGTTTTACACTTTTGTTTAGGAAAACAAAGAGCGTAATTAGGGTAAGTACGACGATTTAGGAAAACCATGACGCTATTGACCCAAAGGTGAGTTCGTTCTCAAGGAGGCTTGTGTGTTGTATGTTAAGACTTGATTAAATGTTTGTGATTAATATTATTAAAGAAAGAAAAGAGAGATGATGACGATTACGATTAAAATTAGACTAAGACGAAAGACGTAAACGTAAAACCGTAAAACGTAAAACCGTAAAACGTGACGAAATTTAAAAATTACCCTAAAAATTCCTAGGAAATCACAATAAATTCCTAAAAATGCAATTAGAGTTTACAAAAGATAAAAAATTACTCAAACCTTTTATTTAACTAAATAATAATTTTTAATGCTAATTAAAGCCCAAAAAATCAATTTAATTAACGAAAAGCCCAAAATAAGATTTTTCAATTTGTAAACCTCTAAAATAACTTAATTAAACTAAAACGTATTTTTGAAAAATTTAAACCTAATTAAAACTATTTAAAAATGATTAAAAACTATTAAAATATTAAAATAATCCTAAAAATTAATTAAATGATGAGAAATTTAATTTAGAAGTTTTAAAAATCCTAACTTAATGTATTTAACCTAAGAAAAATGAAAAAGTTGCAAAAATATTAATTTAATCTAAAAATAATTTTTAATAATAAAATAATATTAAAAAATTAAAAAATTATAAAAAAACTCTAAAAACTTGCAAACTAGTTTAATTTAACTTAAATAAACAGAAAATGAAAGTGAAATGACCAAGTTACCCCTAATGGGCCTCCAAATGGGCCAAAAGTCTAAACAGTTAGCTTAATGGGCTGATTTAGGCCCAATAAGAAAAATGTTTACTAATTAAGCCCCAAACTTCTAGTATAGCTTAAAATTTGATTTTAAACACAAAACTCTAAAGGCCTAAAAGCTGAATCAGTGCTTATCACAGCTTATCAAACACTCAGCTTATTCTTAATGGGCTTTTTGGCCCATTAAGCCATAAGCTAATGCCATAAGCTGAAATTTGACACACATCCTTCTAATGAGATTATAAAGATGTTTGTAAAAAGAAATTTTGAAAAATCTCAATAAATAAGCCTGAAATAAGCAAAAGCTCTCTACACAACAAAATAGTCGTTTTCGAGTTGTAGGCTGATTCAAGAGCTGATTCTTTTTGTAAAATGTTTTAAATCACTTAACTATGCTTAATAATAAAAAAGATTTCAAATAAGCACACTGAATAAGCTGGAATAAGCAATAAGCTGTTTTGTAAAAAGTCAACTAGTTCGTTTTCTAGTCAATCCTAAAAGTCAAATCCTCAAATGCTCCAGAATAGTCAAATGGGTTAAATAAGAAAGATCGATTACCAAAACAAAGTTTTTGCCCAATAAAATAAGCTATTATAGCTTATTAATAAGCTGTTAAACTATTTGCACTAACAGTGGGAACTTTCAGTGGAAAGAATTCCCACTGATTGACTTAATTGACTTTTTATTTTTAGTGAACTTTTGTTAGATTCAATGGACAAACAAGGCACCCTTACAACCAGGGTTGTAAGGAGTCACAATCAAAAAAGAAAACACAAAATCACCCAGCCAATTTGCACAGTAAATTCAAACAATGCTCATATATGGTCCAGATATGAAACATGCAGGTCTCGTGATATTAAGCTAAGTTTAAGCTAGTATAAGCCCACAAGATTGCACCAAAAGCATACAAAAGCTCAAATAGACTTAGTTACACAAAAATATACTTGTTTCATACACTGATTCAAAGATTTGAACTAGATTAAACCCTAAATGACTTAACCTTTTTACTAATGAACACTAACAACCTATTTGTTGATATAGTTGACCACAAATCCAATTTCAAACCCTCAAATCTCTAAAACAGGTTGCAAAAACTATGTTTAAGCACTTGTTAACCCTAAACTAGCATACACACTAGGTGTTCCCAAATTTTCAAGTCAAAACAGGCAAGAACAAACTAGTTATAGCACAATTTAGAATTTGATGTTTTTAAGCACAAGTATGGCAAATATCAGCACTCAACCAATTCAATATCAGATACAAACTCAAACCAACCCTTAACACTTACATAAACTAACATGAAAAACTTAAATCAGTAGTCCCAAACAACCCTTTAACTTTTCAAATCCAAATTTAAACAAGCAAAAGTGTTTTTCAGGTTAAACCAAACTCAAATATGCATCATAACAACATACTAAAGCATAAAGAACAAGATTGCAGGCATCAAACAACACCAAATATCAGCAGACACCAAAAATCACTTAGAACCAATCTTTTAACAGATTTTCAAGAGATTATGAAAAACCTCATGAATGTACATCCACACTCACAAATTTTAGAGCTTAAGTGTTAGCTTAACAACCACTGGCTTCCCACAAAATACCCTGCTAAGATCAAACAAAGTCAACAATAACAGATTATATGAAAAATGGAAAATGACCAAGATTCTTTCAAGCTTGTACCCCACTCCTTGAATCTTCCCAAACCACAAGCCTCAATACACCTTGATAAGATTCTTATCAGGGTGCTATGATCAACTTTTGGTCCAAAAAGTTCAAGTGTTTGAACAACACTTGGAAAAAATTAGGTTTTGGAAAAACTTTTGAACAACTTGCATAATCTTAAAACCAATCTTTAAATCCTCAAAAACATAAACTTAGATCAATAACAATGACAATAAAGTAAATGTGGCACTTGGATTTCATCAACAGTTTCAAACTTTTTTCATTCCTTTGAAACAAAGCTTTACCGAAAAGTGACTAAGGGAAACCAAGAACAAACTGAAATGTTGTAACCCTATGCCTTTATATAGGCTACAATATAAACTAAAATGCTGAATAAAAACTAGAAACCCTAGTTGGTGAAGTCCCTGAATTGCCCTTGTCAAATTTTGAACTTTCAAGCCATGTGAAGAATTTTTGGACGTTTGTTGATGCTAGCTGGTGAAAAGTTGATCAAAGGGTCCAAATAATGCTTAGGATGAAAGCTGGATTGTGGGTTGTTGATTCTCTGCAAGCTTTGTCATTTTTCCCAAAAGTGTATGTAGGGGTGGTTCATGTGACATCATGGGATGAGGTGGCAAGGAGTTTAGGAGTTGGTTTATGTTCATAATGACCTTAATCAAGAATCTTGATGGTATTAGGGTTTAATTCCACAAGATTAAGAAATCCCTAATTGTGTTCTTCATATGAATAGTAGTGGTTTTGATCCGTTTTAGTTTTTAAAAACATGTTTAGGCGCGAGTTAATTACCTAATTAATAAAATTAGTTATTAACCGGTGAGTGGGAAGTGAGGTGGAGGTATGGTGAGTTATGATTGGTTTAGGAGGGTGAGTGGGGCACGTGTCACACAGGGATAGGTCAAGGTTTGTTTGGATGTTTTGAGATAGTGGGGCACGTGGCATCCTAGTTTTGGACTAGGTATCTTTTTTGTCTTGGCAGCTTTAACCCTCCTTCTTCTTTCTTACTTTCATTTGATGTTTTAAATAGGCAAAATCAGAATCCTTTGTAAATAAAGTTTTGTTTTTTAGACTTTGGCCACAAAACTTTTACAAAGGTATTTCAAGGACTTGTTTTGTAATTTGATGATATTTGAAGGACTGTTTTTTGCATGTCTTCAATCTTCAAGGTCTTCACTTGTATTCTTGTCTTCATGGAGTACTAAAAGTGACAAGTCTTCAAATTAGAGGGACCATTCTTGCCAATTCTTCAAAGTTGAGGGTCCTTTTTGTAATTTTGACAAACTTTAAGGACTAAACTTGTAATTATGAATATACAAGGGTTTAAAGTGTCAATTCTTCAATAATGGAGGACCCTTCTTGTTCAATCTTCAATTCTTCAAGGACTTTACTTGGAAAATCAACTCTAGGGGCCGGTTCATTGTGTGGCTTCGTTTCCCGTGTTCGTTTTTGCTTGTTTCTTGTGATCTTTTGCCATTTTCTCGATATCCGTACCTAAAATACACATTGAACAAACACAAACATATATTTGGCACTTTTTATGACATTTCAACCATTTTAAGCCCGTTTTGGACGATGAGACTATGTATAAAAGCAGTCTCATCATTCATCAAAGATCATCTTTGTTCTTCTTGTGAGCTTTGTAAATCTAAACGAAGTAGTTTCAAAACAAAGACTACACCAAGCTCTAAAGGACGGTTAGATCTTCTTTATATCGATCTGTGTGGTCCCATGCGTGTTCAAAGTATCAATGGGAAGAAATACATTATGGTAATTGTTGATGATTACTCAAGGTACACATGGACTCACTTCTTAAGGTCCAAGGATAAAACACCCAAAGTTCTCATCAACTTCCTTAAACTGATACAACATGGTCTTCAAGCTCATGTAAAAGTGGTACGTACTGACAGAGGAACAGAATTTTTGAATTAAACTCTAAGGAATTATTTTGAAGCCGAAGGAATTGAACATTAAACATCTATTGCTCGAACACCTGAACAAAACGGCGTTGTTGAAAGACGAAACTGTACTTTAGTTGAGGCTGCTCGAACATTATTATCCGCTTTAAAACTCCCACTATTCTTTTAGGCCGAGGCCGTGTCAACCGCATGCTAAACATAAAATCGATCCTTAATTATCCCACGACACAAAAAGACACCATATCACATAATTCATGATGGAAAACTATCACTCAAACACCTTCATGTTTTTGGATGTATTTGTTACATTATACGAGATGGTGAACATTTGGATAAGATGAAAGAGAAAGGTGATGCATGTATTCTAGTGGGATATGCAACTCAGTCTAAGGGATATAGAGTTTACAACAAGAGAACAAAATTGATAGTCGAGACTATTCATATTCGATTTGATGAATTACAAGAAATGGCACTTGAAGAAAACAGTTTAAGTCCCGATCCAAAATGACAAACGACTTCCATTCACAACCGCACGGAACTCGGAACTCAAGACCACAACAATGAACCGTCAAGTTCACAGTTAGTTCAAGGAAATGTTCCAAGAGCAGACATGACAATCAACACGAAAATTGAAGAGTTAGAAATGTTATATGGACCAATGTATGATGAATATTTCACGGGGGAGAAACATGTTGTATCGAAGTCTTCCGCTGTCAGTCATGATAAGAATGATGATACCGATCATCGTCAACAAAAGGATACAACTTTATCTACTTCAACACGGGTTGCTGCAGATTTACCTCCTCATAATATCACATCAACAACCGCTCCTACAACATCCATAACTACTGTCATTGCTCCAGAGAGCACAAATCAAGCAGACTATGCATTAAATGACGAAGACGAATTTATCAACCCATTCGGTACACGGGTACACGAAACTGAAGAGTCTTCTACTCGCCATATTGATCCGTCAAATATGCATACATTTTATAAACGACATCCTTCAACACATCATTGGACCCGAGATCATCCTTTGGTTCAAGTTATTGGAAACCCTTCACAACCCGTTCGTACAAGAAGACAACTTGATACCGATGGTGATGTTTGTATGTTCGCACTCGCCGCGAGTACAGCTGAACCAACAAATATCAAAGAAGCCTTGGCAGATCATGCTTGGATTGAATCGATGACGGATGAACTTCAACAATTTGAAAGACTTATAGTCTGGGAAATTGTTGACAGACCATACGATGTAATACCATTAAATCTTCGATGGATCTGGCAAAACATGGATGAAGAAAACACGATCATCAAGAAAAAATCTAGGCAAGTGGCTAAAGGGTATGGCCAGAAAGAGGGTATTGATTTTGAAGAATCATTTGCACCAGTAGCTCGTATGGAAGCGGTCATAATTTTCCTTGCTTATGTTGCACATAAGGGATTCATCGTTTATCAAATGGACGTAAAGACGACGTTTCTTAACGGTCCTTTGAAGGAAGAAGTCTATGTCACACTGCCGGAAGGATTCGTCAATCCTCATTATCTTGACAAGGTGTATCATCTCCACAAAGCACTTTATGGACTCAAGCAAGCGCCAAGGGCGTGGTACGACGAGCTCTCAAAATTTATGGTATCTAAAGGTTTCTTAAAAGGTTCCATTGATCTAACTTTGTTTACTTATAAATATGGGGATGACATTTTGCTTGTGCAGATTTATGTTGATGACATTATTTTTAGGTCTACAAACCCAAAACTTTCAAAATGGTTTGAAAAAGTAATGCACAACAAATTTGAAATGTCAATGATGGGCGAAGTAAAATTATTTTTGGGAATTCAAGTTCACCAATCCCCAAGTGGTATCTTTATTAACCAAGCTAAGTATTGTCAAGAGATAATCAAAAAGCACGGTATGACCTCATGTGACCCCGTTGGGACACCATTATCAACCACATCCCTAGATGCTGATTTGGAGGGAGATGCCATAGATCAAACGAGATATCGTTCCATGATCGGCTCTCTCATGTACTTAATAGCAAGCCGACCAGATATATCACATGCTACGTGTTATTGTACACGATATCAAGCACGACCCACTGAAAAACACCTCAAGGAGGTTAAACGGATATTTCGGTACCTTAAGAATACCATTCACATGGGACTCTGGTATCTGAGGGAAACTGGTTTCTTTCTAACGACCTATTCATATTCTGATCATGCAGGGTGTCTTGATACACGAAAAAGTACTTCTGGTGGTACACAATTTCTAGGTCAAGATAAGCTCGTGGGATGGTCTTCCAAGAAGCAGGATTACACGTCACTGTCATCAGCCAAAGCGGAGTATGTGTCTCTATCTGCGTGTTGCACTCAAGTTCTTTGGATGAGAACACAACTCACGGATTATGGCTTCCACTTTGATAAAGTACCTATGTACTGTGACTCAAAGTCCGCTATAGCCATCTCCTGCAATCCGGTACAACATTCTCGCACAAAGCACATTGATGTCAGATATCACTTCATTAAGGAACAAGTTGAAAAGGATATTGTTGAACTATACTTTTTTGGAACTGATTACCAATTAGATGACTTGTTTACAAAAGCTCTTTCAAAAGAGAGGTTTGCGTATCTAGTTAGGCAAATTGGTATGAGATGTTTGACTCCAGCAGAACTGGAGATTCTGGCAAAGAAGCCTGCTTGATTCATCTATCAAACATCTACTTGTAAATATTAATGAAAAAGAAAAATACAAAATTAAAAATCTTTGATAATCCAAAAATATTCTTCTCGACATGTCTTTCAGTATCGATAATATGGACGTAGCTAGAAATGTCGCTCAATAACGACACGGGTGTGTACATAAAGCTCGAATGAAAGTTGTACATATTTTTCAAAACATGTCATTTCTACTTTAATAAAGGAAAATGTCTATTTTGGACAATTTTTCAAACAACGGGTAGAGCAATCTATCTTGGGTTGAGCTTGTCACAAAACATTCAACGTTTTGAGCTCAACACAATGGCTTGTAATCACTTTCAGATTGCAACCCAGATCTATATTCACGGGGGAGTGTACGATTTAGTGCCCTTACCCTCAGCAAAAGAAGAGAAATCTTCTTACACTTGAGTGGATTCGTCAAGACATTCAAAGTCTATGAAACCAAGTTTATGCTTTAGAAAAACCACTTCGCCAAAAAAATGGTTTTACAAAAAGCGTTGAACACAATTTTTTTCAAGAGTTTTTCAATGTTTATTCAAAATCATTCAAAAATTGTGTGTTTAACAACTCTTATCCTCAAAAGTTTAATGTGTATCATTTCCTCGCAATGACAATTCCGTTGGATCAATTTTTTAGGGGGAGCTTTCCAAATTCATGCTAAGTTTGACATATTTTTCTCCTAAAGATTTTCAAAGACTATTTTTCACAATATATTTTAATCAAATTTGGTATCTCTAATATCAAACGATTTTATATATTAGAGATAGGGGAGAAAATGCGATTAAAATGTGATCTAAAGATTCAAGCACTTATGGTTGCGATCAAATACCCAAAACATCTTTAATCCATGACGTTATTGGTGTCAAAAGGGTGGTTAGGTTTAAGTTCTATGATCCAACCAAAACCGGAGGGATCTTCCCAGTGACAATCCAATAGATTATTAGAATTCCTTAGGAAAGATGGAGTAGAATGTGAACGAAGCTGAATGTCGACTAAGTACTGATGCTAGCACTGGAACAATCACAACAAGGTGCTAGTAATGATGTCTTTGTAAGCATTGAAGGGGTTGAAGAATGAAAAAGAAATGTAAGGATAAAGGGTGTAAAGAAATTAGCCCTCTATACAACTTAGGCAGAAACCAGGTCAACACATCATGAAGACAACGCATCATGGACCCAGTGATGTGATGCACAACCCCTCCCCAGCTGACCCAGGCTTCTCTCAAAAGAAGTTTGTTTTATTGTCACGGAGATCAACACGAATTCTATTGACTTTCTCACTCCAAGATAGTTGATATTGAATAGGTGGCATCTGCTCCAGCCTTCAACCACTAAAAGTGCACAAATCGAGTCTAGAGCCAAGAGATCAATCAAATCTTGTTAGGACACACGGATGACAATCAAGAGAGTCCTACGCTATATCCTTGCGATATTGCTAGAACACTCAGAGTGATACTACCTAGTATTCACAATGATGAGTGGAAATCCTTCTAGTGTTAACATCAAACAGCACTGCGGTAGGTCATGTGTAAGATTCTTTATGAATTGAACATATGTAAAATTAAAAAGCAATAGTGGTTTGTTTCTTTATCGATTCAAACTCGTTTTAGGTTTCTGCGCAATATCTTTATGGTCTTGCTAGAACATTCAGAGTGATATTTATTAATATTCACAGTGACGAATGGAAATCCTTCTAGCGCCAACATTAAACAGCGCTACGGTAGGTAACTTGCGAGATTCTTATGGATCAAGCTTGTGTCAACTGGAAAGAAACAATGGTAAGATTCTTAATGAATCAAACTTGTTCCAGGAATTTGAATTGACGACTTTAATCAAGCGGATATTTATCCAATTGATTCGCTCTTTATGTTCGCAGTCTTGCTTTGAGACGGTCGAGTAAAGAGAACGACTAGTATAGTCGCGAAACCCTGTCAAGGAGATTCTTAATTGAATCTACCTATCACATGTACGATATTTAATATCGTGTAACGGTCTTCACCGACCGGAGGTAAAATGCTACCGATTTAGGACGAATGTCAAAGCCATTCAGTCCGTGTCTAAGTTTTGTCTCAAGAAGGTGGCGTTACGGTGTACTCAGCAAAGTCAAAGATTCAAAATCACATACTCATGCCCAAAGACATTCAACAATCAAGAAAGCTAAAGACTTCCGTAACTCTGATGATCATAATCTTCCTTATCAATTAATGTAGAGGAATGACCTCTCTTCAAAGGAGATTGTTAGCAAGCTTTCAAGATAGTGCAACATATGAGCACGTGGATGAAGACACAAGATCGCAAGATGGCAAAGACAAACCAAGGATAAATTGAAGATCTCAAGTTTAAAGACAATGCCAAAGGCTCAAGGATCACAGCATGAAGGAACAAGACTACTATTTGTAGAATTAAGATAATCTAAGATCTATCAAGAGGGTTGTTGTTTCTAGAGAGAGAAACTAGAGAGAGAAAGATGAGAGAAACTATGTGTAATATTAAGAAAATGAATAACAACCAACACCCTCTCCATCAAAGGAGAGGGCTTATATACCCAAGTCCTTAGTGGACTTGGGCCTTCTAACCCCATGGACAGGCCCATGGGCTAGGATGATAATGTAAATGTATTAACTTTCTAACTACGAGCTTACAACGTTTAATAATATAACTGGTGTGACCGATACTTCTAATATACGTTAAAAACGTATTTCCAACAATCTCCCCCTAAGGGAGGTCACTCCAACTTACAAAGTTCTAAACCAAGCATACTATACTAAGTCTTTGTTCTTGAGCTCGTAGTAGTTTCTCTTTTCTTCTTTTTCTTTTTCGGCTTGTGAATATGTTGTAATAATCTTTTAGCTTTGGCTTGCAACATGTTCTTTTGGCTTTGACTTGTCTTGTACCTTGAGATCATCTTCATGTGCAGTCTTTGACTTATTGTGATGTTTGCCTCTTTGTGACTTCATGTCCCACATACCTATCCTTTGTTGAATTCTTGAAAGTTTACAGTTGATACAACGGAAGACTTTTAGGTCATACTTTCTTGAATTTTGCTGAAATATTTGATGCAGAAGGAATAAGTATGTGAGGACGACTTCATCTGGTACCCCGCAACGCCACCGTCTTCAAATGTAGCAACATAATAAGACACGAATAAAATGGCTTTGACATTTTATTCTGATTTAGAAGCATTTTACCTCCGGTCAGTGAAGACCGTTGGACGATAATAAATATCGTACTTGTGACAGGTAGCTCTAATTAAAGATCTCCTTGACAAGATTTCGCGGGTAAACCCGTTCTCTTTATTCGACCGTCCAAAGTTGACTGCGAACATAAAGAGTGAATCACTTGGATAATAGATATCCTTATGATTGAAGCCGTCAATTCATGAACCTGGAACAAGTGAATTTCAATTAAGATTTTCACCATCGTTGCTTTCCAGTTGCCACGAGCTTGATTCTAATAGAATCTTGCTTGTAACCTACCGTAGTGCTGTTTGAGGTTGACACTGGAAGGATTTCCACTCTTCACTGTGAACACTAAAGAGTGCCACTCTGAGTGTTCTGGCAAGATCACTTGTATTTTTCGTAGAGGCCCATGAACAAGTTTAATCTCAATTAAGAGTCAAACCATCGTTTCTTTCCAGTTATCACAAGATTAGTTCTTAAAGAACCGCACGTGTCACCTACCATGAGCTTGTTTGATGTTGGCTCAAGCAGGATTTCCATCTTCATTGTAATACTTTCATATCACTCAGATGTTCTGGCAATATTACAAGAATATTGTGTAGGACTCATAAAAATCTTTCTTGTTTTTAAAATTGTGTCCTAATGAGACTTTTGATGATCTTCTGGCTCTAGACTCAATGGTGCATTTTGTTTTGGTGAGCGGAGGCCGGAGAGGATTGTCACCTTTTCAATATCAATTTATTCGGAGTGAATAAACCGATAGATAACATGCTGAACTCCGTGACATTAAAACAGATATCTTTTGAGAGACATTTGAGTTGGCTGGGAGGGGTTGTGCATCGCATCACTGGGTCCATGATACTTTCTCTTCATGATGAGTTGACCTGGTTTCTACTTAAGTTGTAATAGAGGACTTCTTTCTTTACACCCTTTATCTTTACATTTCTTTTTCATTCTTCAACCCCTTCAATGCTTACCAATACATCATCACTAGCACCTTGTTGTGATTGTTCCAGTGCTAGCATCAGTACTTGGTCGGCATTCAAATACGTTCACAATCCATTCTCCATCTTTCCTAAGGACTTCTATTTTCTAACTATGGAATTGTCCTTGGGAAGATTCCTCCGGTTCTGGAAGAATCATTGGACTAGCACCTAATCCTACCACCCTTTTGTCACCACATCCGTCGTGAATTAAGTGTGGTTTGGGTAAATGTTCGTCTTCATGTAAATTCCTTAAAATCACTGATGTACTTGTGATATAAATATCAAGAGTGTTTTGTACCTTCAGTGTTTTTGATAACAAAATGCTCCCCCTTAACATATGCATAGCATATATGAAGTTAGATTTTCCAATAAGCTCTTTTCATTTTTAGCCACATATGTTTGCAAGTCTCCTTAATCTCATTTTCTCCCCTTATCCAAAATGTTAACCATCAATATTTTTGATATTAATGGATTAACCGGTCTTTGGGTAACAAAATGAAATCAGTTGCTGGCCATATAACATATTCGATGCCCCCCCTTAAAATAATGAGGGTTAGTTGTAGTGCTTGAGTATGATAGATTTTGAAAGATTTAGAATCTCGTGTGAAATTCTTGAAACATTATCATACTTTCACACTACTGCAAGCTACAAAAGCATATTATTCACAATATTTACATATTCACAAGAAAAATATGGAGTTGAACTGAGATAGTACGACCCATTTTAAATGGATCGTTCCATTAGCTTGTGGTGCGCTCCATATGGTCTTCTACCGATGAATCGTTCTATACTTCTCATAAGACGTCTTTCCCTCAGCTTTTCATCAATTTTCTTGATCATATAGGTAGCACTCTGTTGAAATACCGTGTGCCAGTCTATAGTAACCTCTGGAAGAGTCTTGTACTTGTTAAGATGCACCAACTTTTCTCGGATATGGTTGAGAGTCCCGTCACTGAATTTGTTGATTTCTGAAATTCTCTTGAACTTTATTAGACCACGGCCATTCAAGTAGAAAATGCCGGGAATCGGGTCAATGGTGTTGGTGTATGGAGATTTGTCTGTATGCCTCGGCAACACCTGAGTACGTGGTTTTGAAAGATTTAGCTTCCTTTGATAACTTTCTACTCCAAGTTGTAGATCTTCAACTCTTTTCTTGATGACAATTCGACGTGTGTACATTCTAAGAGCTGAATTCAAGGCAATGATTTCTTCAGAGTTCAAATGTCTGAGCGCGTTGTGAGTAATCAAAAGCAGCATGTCTTCAATATCTTTGAGACGAAAATCTCCTTCCTGGATAGTGTAGATATTATCATCATTTCTTTTGATTCTGATCTCTTTCAAGTGTTGATAACCAGTTTTGGGTTCAATCCTAACTCCTTGGATGCTTTTGATTCGAATTAGAGAGAAGACTTAAGGACCTGATTTGTTGATGAGACTGCTTTTATACATAGTCTCATCATCCAAAACGGGCTTAAAATGCATTAAATATCATGAAAAATACCAAATATATGCTTGTGTTTGTGACTTGTGTATTTTAGGTACAGATATTGAGAAAATGACTAAAGATCATAAGAAACATGCAAAAACGAACACGGGAAACGAAGCCGCACAAAGAACCAAGCCCTAATGAAGATTTTCCAAGAAAAAACCTTGAAGAAATGAAGATTATGCAAGAAGGGTCCTCCAATATTGAAGAACTGACACTTTAAACCCTTGTTTATTCATAATTACAAGTTATGTCCTTAAAGTTTTTCAAATTGCAAAAAGGACCCTCTACTTTGAAGAATTGGCAAGAATGGTCCCTCAACAATCAAGACTTGTCAATATTAGTCCTCCAAAAAGCCAATCATACAAGTCAAGACCATTATCTTTGAATAAAATGCCAAAACAGCCCTTCAAGAATCAACAAATGGCAAGAAATACCCCTAAAAATACTTTGGAAAAGTATTTGTGGCCAAAGTGGGAAAAATGAAACTTTAATAACAAAGGAATCCGATTTTATCTTGTTTAAACATCAAATGACAAAGAAAGGAGAAAGGGGGGGGGGGGCAAAGTTGGTAGACAAAGAAAGTTACCTAGACCACTCTTGGCTTGACACCTGTCCCACTCACCAAAACAACCAATCAAAACCCATCTTTTGGCCACCTCACACCCTACTCAGTTTAATAAACTAATCCTAACTGATTAGTTTATTTTTGGCGCCTAACAACAAGTTTAAACCTAAAAACAGATTAAACGTGTCACTATTCACATGAAGAACAAATTTGGGTATACTTTTTTAAGCAACAATTAAACCTCCATCATCTCCAGATTAGTGATTAGGGTGGTCCTAATCATAACCCAACTCTGAAAACCCTTGCAACATCATCACCTTGGTCACATGATAAACCCTCCCTATACGGTTTTGGGAGAAAAAGCCAAAAACCCTGCCACATCCAACGTCCAAGATTCCTGCTTACATCCTAAGCTCCTTGTGAGCCTTTGATCACTTCCACATGCTTGACAACTTACAAAAGCAGCCAAATTCAGTCACATGACTCCAAGATATTCAAACTCTTCAAGGGTAAAATGGGGACTTCATCAGCTTAGGGTTTACGTTTTTTATGTTCCTAGTTAGTCATTCGTAGCCTATATAAGGCATAGAAGCTGCGTCATAGCAGCTTGCTCTTGGTTTTTCCTTTGTTCAAGTTCTGTAAATCCCATTTCTCATGTTTAATGAATTGTGTTTGAATCTTTGAAGAAAACCCAAGTGCCAGTCTTATTTACAGCTTGATATTGTTATATGTTTGCTAAACCTGAATCTCAAAACGTTTTCTCAAGCTTTGTGCAAGAAATTGCTCAAAGTTCTAAAACCTTGATATTTTGCTAAGTTCCTTGGTACACCTTGGAATTCTTGGGCTATAAGTAGATCATAGCATCCTGATAAAGTTTTATCAAGGTGTTGTGAGGCTTATAACTTGGGGATAATCAAGTGTGTGGTATAAGGGTTGCATTAATCAAGATTTGTCACCTTTCTGTTTTTGATAATATTGCTTCTAACCTTGTTCAATCTTAGCAGCTTGTTCGTGGAAGCTTGTGCTTGTTCTTGCTAGCACATTAGCTCAAACATTCGTGGGTGTGGATGTACATCCATGAGGTTTGAACCCCTTTCTCAAAGATCTATCAAAGTACTTGAAATTTGTGATTTTTAGTTCTGTTTATGTTCTTGTTGAATTTGTGGCTTAATCTTACTTGATACTACATAATAAATCTGTTATTGTGTTTGATTGGGCTTGGGTAACATTGAAATACACTTATACTTGTTTAAATCTTGATTTGAAAAAGATAAGGGGTGTTTGGGTTAACCTGTTTAAGTGCATATCTTGTTATTGTGTTATTGTAAAGTGTTGTTGGTTGTTTGTATCTGCTTCTCACTTGGTTGTATGCTAAAACCTGCAAGTTTTCAGCATTGAAACATCAATTTAAAGATTGTGCTATATCTCACTTGATTTGACTGTTTTTGACCTAAGAATTTGGAAACACTTAGAGTGTATGCATGTTTAGGGCTAAAAGGTGTTAAATCAAAGTTTGTGTAACCTAATTTGAAAATTTGAGTGTTTAAAATTGGCTTGGTGGTCAAGTATATCAGCAAAGTAAAAAGTCTGCATGTTATTTGTTCATCAGAAACCTTTGTGAGCTTGAATATTGATCTAGACCTTGAACCTCATGAAACTTGTTGATTTATGTTCATTTGAATTAAATATAGCTTGTGTATGCTTTTGGTGCAATTTGGTTGGCTGAATCTTACTAAAACAGCTTATTAAGTTCATAACTACTAGTGTTCAAGTCTGTGTCTAATCTAGTGCTTAATTGAATTAACTATATCATTTGGCTGATTGGAAGTGTGATATTTTTGTTGTTCTTGACTCCTTGTGATCCACTGATTACAAGGGTGCCTTGTTTGTAACTTGAATCCACAAAAAGTCATATAAGACAAAAAGTCAAAAAGGTCAAGCAGTGGGAAAAGTTCCCACTGCTCAACCTCCAAAACTAGCCCCTGCTAGTGTAAAACATCATTCAACTTATTCATAAGCCATATTGGCTTATCCAGACTTACAACAACTTATTTTTTGTGATAGATCTTCCTCATTTGACCCATTTATTTGATCTGGAGCTTATTAGACTTTGACTTTGACTTTTTACTAGAAAACTCATTAAGTTGACTTTTAAACAAGTGCTTATTTGCTTTTTCTGGCTTATTGCTTGTGCTTTTTTGAAATTTTTTTGATTATTTTGTTTAGTTAAGTCATTTAAAAGTTGAATCAGCACTTGAGGTGGTCTAGAACTCAAAAACGACTATTTTTTCTTTTTATGAAGAGAGTCTTGGCTTATTTCAGGCTTATTTCTTGTGCTTTTTCCAATTTCTTTTTACAGATCTCTTAAGTAACTCAAAAGAAGCTTGTGTGTCAAATTTTAGCTTATGACATCAGCTTATAGCTTAATGGGCCAAAAAGCCCATTAAGAATAAGCTGCTTTGAAATAGGCTAGCTTAAACACATTTTCAGCTTTTGGGCCTTTAGATTTTGTTCTTAAAATCAAATTTTAAGTCAGATAAGAGATTTTGGGCTTATTTGGACAACATTTTTCTTATTGGGCCAATTTGAGCCCATTAAGGGACTGTTTGGACTTTTAGCCCATTTGAAGGCCCAATAGGGGTATTTTTGTAATTTCAACTTCATTTCGGTATTATTTAGGTTAAAATAAGTAGGTTTTCAACTTTTTAGAATTTTTTTTATAAATTTTGGATTTTTATTAATATTTTATTATTAATAATTTAAATTTAGATTGTTCAAAGTTTTTCATTTTTCTTAGATCAAATACATTAAGTTAGGAATTTTACAGTTTTTAGAATCTTTTTATTGTCATTAGATTAATTTTTAGAATTATTTTAAGTTTTAATAGTTTTTAATTATTTTAAAATAGTTTTTATTAATTTTAAAATTTTTAAAAATAGTTTTAAATTTTGTTAAGCCATTTTAGAGGTTTACAAGTGAAAAAATCTCATTTTGGGTTTTTTGTTAATTAAATTGATTTTTTGGGCTTTAATTAGCATTAAAAAAATTATTATTTAATTAAATAAAAGGTTTGAGTGATTTTTGATTTTTTTGTAAACTCTAATTACATATTTTAGGATTTATTGCAATTTTCTAGGAATTTTTAGGGTAATTTTTTAATTTTGTCACTTTTTACGGTTCTACGTGCACGACTATTCGTCTTATTCATAATCGTAACCGTCATTCTCTTCTAATCTCTTTTCTTCTTTTCATTTCTCATCAATATAATCACAAACCATTAATCATTCCTTAACACAACGCACTTGTGTAAAACCCGCATGCTTTTACCATGAATAGTGCCCTTAAGATCGTACGTCCTAGATTAAAACTTACCCTATTTAGTATTGATCACATTCATGTGCTAATAATCAAGCAAGTGCATACGTGTATGACATGATAAGTATCGATTACGTACAAACTCATGATAAACAGTTAACAGATATTTCACGAGAACATAATTAAATCATGATCACCATTTTAAAACACGAACTAAAATAATCACGTAAATACATATAATATAATTACGAGAATAAATAGATACGTTAAGGTACGGTAAATATTTAACGAGAACACACTAAACATGAACACCAATAAACACGAATAAACACGTAACAAATTAAAACACGTAAAACACGAACACGAGAGCACACTATAATATTTTAGACACGGAAAACATTTGGGCTACCCCTTGTGGGCCCCATATCCACGAATTAAGGAAGAGAAATGGGCCTAGCCCATCATTTTTACTAAACAAGGGGTTAAGGGGAAAAAGTCTTTCATTTATCACATTTTATTAAAAACAACTAAAACCCTAATTTTGTTCTTCATCCTCCTCCCTTGTTCTTGTGTGCCGCCACCTTCAAGACACCATAGGAGGGTGTTTGATGATCTTGGATAATAAAAATCATTGCTAGAAATCGTGTTTGTTCATCCTCTATTGATCCACACATTCGGTATAACTTTTTTAACCTTTCTTTTTAATCCTTTCTTTTGATTTGATTTAGTAAAATTAATTAAGAACATGATGTTTTTAAAACCTAATTAAAAACATAAAATAAACATGTATTTGATTAAGGGGTAAATTAAAAAGGGTGTTTATGGGTGTTTTAGTTTGGCCGCCGCCTAGCCCGTGCCCTAGGGGGTCACGGCTTGGTCATTAAGCCACCACCGAGACCATATGGTCCCGGTTTGGTGGTGTGGGTCCCACGGCAGCAAGGAACCAAGGGGAACCCCGATTTGGTTCGGGGTACGGTGTCGATTTCATGCCCGGTTCACGGTTCGTTGGTTAAAACACGATTTATGCTACATGTTAATATTATGAATTATGAACTTAGGATATAAATTAATTAATAACATGAGATATTAATTAAACCATGACTTAGGTTATTTCTTAATTATTAATTTAGCATGATATTAATTTAACCTAAGTATTTTTATGTTATAAGTTATAATTAATTAATTATTTAAAACATGCTTATAATTAATTAATTTAGACATGACTTCGGTTATATTATTAATACATATTAATATACATTTTAACCTAAGTAATTTATTCCATTTTAATTAAAACATGTTATACTTTAATTAAAATGCTTAACCTATAGTTTAATTAAAATGCATGAAATAATAATTAAACTATACACTATATCATATGACTTAAGAAATAAGCTTATAAACACTTAGATTTATATTTTAGCTTATGCAACCATCTTAATTCTAATTATGGAAACTTTTATTTATAGAAACTTAATTAAATAAGGCAACTAATCTAATCATGGAAACCTTCTATATATGGAAACTTATTTAATTAAGGCAGCTGATCTATTTTTGGAAACTTTCTATTTTTAGAAACTGATCTATTTTAAGCAGTGAATTCTATTTTTGGAAACTTTCTATTTTTGGAAACTTTCTATTTTTGGTAACTTTCTATTTTTGGAAACTTTCTATTTTTGGAAACTTTCTATTTTTGGAAACTTTCTATTTTTGGAAACCTGCTATTTTTGGAAAGTTACTTATTATTACACAGTAAGTATAATAATACATGAATTACCAGTAATACTGTATCAGATTAATCAGAGTACAAGGTAAACACAGATAGGGCTTTAAACAGTAAACCATGACCTAAAACATACAAAGTAAGCTAAGATGAGACATAAAACCCAGTACGTAATCAGTGATTCGATACTTATACACGTGTGTATTCATGTAGCGTTAGTGATCCAGAAGTAGGAGTCTTTCTTCCGTTCATTCACTGGACTTGAGGTACGAATTCCCGTCCTTTCAGTATGGACATTCTTTCCTTGTTAGGATTTCCCCGTATGCAGCCAACTGTTTTCCCCAGTATTTGTTTTATTGTTTTGAACTGCTTATGTTTAATTAGCATAATCTATAGCCATATACAAGCATGACCAGTTTCACCTAGTTATGGAGGTACCATAACCATAACATTGGAGGCACCAATGTTATGACTTCCCCACGACGGAGTGATTACTCGTGGCGTCCCTTTCAGTTTTGGCCATATTATTATATCATGTGGGGCGTATGGGTGCATCCTATTTACATGTTTTATTCAGTATTTCATGGTGAATGTGGTGTGTGCCTTGCATCCTTCACAAGGAGTTGATCCCTCCTACCCAGACCAGTATATTAATTAGAGGCATCCCCTCTAATCAGCATGATGAGGTCACCCCTCCAAGTATTCATGCACGTGACCTTTTCATGACCTATATGGGCTATGGTATTTATATGTTAAAACAGTTTTCATAAGATAAACATAAGGCTTTTCAAACTATAAAACCAGTTTTCTCAATACTTAACCAGTCTACTCAGAACTTAGTCTTCCGCTGTTATATGTTACATGCTTATCCTATTTCATGCTATATTGTATATCCGTGCACTGAGCGTTTTGCTCAGCCGTTACTTTCCTTTCCATGTCCCAAAACGGCAGGTACCCTAGGAAAGACTCAAGCATTTGGAGGACGTGCATAGGATGGAAGCTGACAGAGACTTCTCTTCCTTTTTGCCTTCATATACTTATGCTTGTTTAGTCCTTCATTCATTTATGTTGCTTTATTATGTTTTGGGCTTATGTTGGGGACCGATGTTTGATTCCGGTTTACCCTATGGTCATGTATGTTTTACTACATATTACCTTGCATGCTTTGATGACACGCTATAATTACGCGTGACATTCCATATATCAAAATGGGGTGTTACAATTATGGTATCAGAGCCAAGGCTTCGACCTGTAGGCTCTAAAACTCGACCTGTGACTAGTGGGTAGTCACCAGGAGCTTCCTAAGCCAACGTTTGATATTCTACGTATTGATGTTTTCAGCGCATTGTTGTTTTAACCATGATGTTTTCAGCACCTTGAGGTTTTAACCTTGATGTTTTCATCGATATTGTTGTACTAATATGGATGGACAACCGTCATTCATATTCAGTTACGTGTCATTATTTCATGCATGACGTTCCTCGTGAACTGTGACTATGTGGACTGAACCTCAATAGTTCATAATTAGTCACATAAATTTTTTTTTCTTCTGATGAGTTTTGACAGATGAGTTTCATTTATTTATGTTTCATGTATCATTGTTGCAGGGATTATGACTAAGTAATGGTTGGTACAGGACTGGCCCTATTTAGTCGCATGTGCTTTTATCGAAACTTTTAACTTTGGGACCGACCCATAGGCGTCCCCTCGCTATGTCTTTTGTTTTGGGACCGACCCATAGGCGTCCCCTCGCACATATAAGTTTTTTTTATAAACTACATTATACATTCATGCACTATTTTTCATGCATAAAATTTTTCTCATGATTTATTGGCATAAATTTTTTTCATGTCCCCTCATAAGTTACTATGTTTTTATGTCAAGTATGTTTTCATACTGTCATGGTTAACTTCAGTTTCATGCTGATTATGTTATACACTCCTTTATGATAGATCGTTTTATGTTCCTTCATGATAATTTCGTTTTCATGTTGATTACGTCTTACGCCTCTTTTGTTATTTATGCTTTCACGCAAGACATTGTTGGATTTCATTGAATTCTGCTTTCATGATAGTCATGGTTGGTTTTCATTGATCATGCTGTCAGGCAAATCATCGTTGAATTTTGTGTAACCACACTTTAGCGTTTCTCTATGCAACCAGAATGAGGTCTATACTGGCATTGCCAGGTTATGATGATGGTTTTCCTAACCGTTTAACCGATATACTTTCCTTAAATCATGATAAATGATCGACCCCATACCGATCATTTCATGTGAATTCCATGTGTACTCCGCGTACCGTATTTCATGTGTATTACATGTACCTTAATCCATGTGTATTCCACTTGCAATACTTCACGAGTATTCGCTAGTCGATTCTAAATCATCTCAGGCGTATGTTCACTTGCTGATATTCTACAAGATTGTCGATGCCGCTCATAGCTTGGAGATGTTACTGAAGGTTGATGCTGCTGATGTTGGGAGACGCTACGAGATGCTGATGCTGATGCTGTTCACAACCTGGAGATCCTAAAATACGAAGACAAAGGCGTCGGAGCAAAGCAATTGGACGAGAAGATGCTTCACCATCAGACAATTCCCATCAATCATTGTCCCAAATTCATAGTTACATGTCACACGTCGTTCGGCTGTCATTTCAGCCATATGAGTGCAAACCGGCACCAGCCGGCCACTCAGCTGAATAGTTACATGAATCACGGTCATGAGAATGGCCGTCATGGAACTGACAGACAGGACGATAGTAACCACTACCATGACAGAAAATATCCTAGAAATCACAACCGAGGCTCTGGCCACGGACGTGATCAGACATACAAATGATCAGTAGTCCAACCGATCCGCCAATTTTGGCATAATAACCTTATATTGTGGTTATATTTGTTTCACATCTCGAGACACATGTCAAGACATCAGTCAAGACACATGTCTCACGTATACCTCCTGAAGACACATGTAAAGGCACCAGTCAAGACATATGTCATGCTTATTGTTCCAAGAAACGAGTCAAGACACATGACTCACGTCCAACTATGGAACATTTCTAAGGAATTCAGGGTACCCTCTAAGGGTATATCTATGTTGTTGTGCCATGTATTAATCAGGCCACAAGAATTTCAATACCATTATCGGCGCATCAGTGAGAACTGTCACGTTGCCGATGTCACTTTCTTTTCTTTCACCATAGTTCATATATTCATAACCATGAAGGACGCCTTTCGTATTCCCACGCATACGAAGGTTTTCCTTCAACTTAATGATAAGATCCAAGCTGCTAACGTATTTCCTCGGACAGACGCGAGATGAATTTTATCCTAATTATGTACTATGAACACCACACCATGCTATGATTCATAATTATGTACAGTAATGTTCAGGCTCCTGAATACATTCAGCTTGATTTTCCATCAGGAAAATCTGTACAAATTATCTATGCTTTTCAAGCACGTGCTATGTTATCCATAATTGCTAAAATTTTCTAGCTGTCAGTAACACACGACTACTAAGGTCCTTTTACGCATAACCAACGGATTATTCCAAAATTGTTCCTTACACTCCAGAAGAACCTTCAAGGAGAAGGACGGTAACATAAGATTATGTGTCGACTACCGTCGATTTTAAACAAATCACCATTCATGACCGTTATTTACCTCCACGTATTGACGACATGTCCTATCAACCGTATAGTGTTAATCACTTTTCCAAGATCAAACTCATGCTGCCAACAGTGACGAGTGAAAAAGCAGGACATGTCCATGACTGCTATTCGTACACGACTCGGTCATGCTAGATTTATGATTTTGAATTAGTCTCATCAATGCTCCAACTGCATTATGGACTTAGTAAATTGAGTTTCCATGAACTCCTAAACAAATTAACAACATTTTCATTGAGGATAACCTGATTTCCTCTAAGCCTAGAGAAGAACAGGAAGACCATATCTGCACTATGTTGCAAATTCTATGACAAGAGAAATTCTACCCTGGAATTTTTTTTCCAATATCAATTCTGTGTGATTACAGTGACACACTGAATCACATGGGTTTCTATGGTTAATCTTACCATGACTCAGCTTATGCGTAAAGGAGAGAACCCTACACTACATTAGGTGTTCTAGAAAATTATACGCTAGGAGAAGTCTAGATTCAGAGACTCAGAGTTTCGCAAACTCCTAGGTATCAAGTTCTACGAAGCAAGATACAGTTACGTTCATATCTAGGTACCTGACATACCAACAGATTAAGATAGGACACCAACAAACTGGGATGTTTTCATCATATGAAATTGTGAATCAAAAAGGGACAAGATCTCCATGGATTTTAGTTACCAGATTTCAGCAAACTCAGAAGAAGCATGATGCTATCTGGGTTATTGTCAACAGTTTGATCAAGTCTGCAGAATCCTTACATCCGTACGGATTTCAGAACCAACAGATTGAACGAACATGTTCCAGCCAAGGCTCATCCGATCACTTGGCAATCCCTCAGCTATCGGGTCAGACAAAGATACGTAATTGTACTCCTAACTTACTTCACGCCTTCATTCTAATTCCACGACTTGCTTTCGCGCTCACGTTCATGACACTATTCACGTTCATGATCGTATTCTGGCTTACGATTTTACGTTCATTTCTTTTCTCATTCTGGGAAGTTTGCAAGAACTTGAGAGACCAGACCCAAGTTTAGTATAACTCTCCATCATCAGATATACGTTTCACGTCATATTCCACGTCTCACCTTGTAGCGTTTGGCGTTACCGCCATTATATTCTAGGATCACGATATGTCTCACATGTCATGTTCATTCCACGTTCCTCATATCATGATCAAGATATGTTACACGTATCATGGATCACGATATGTTTAGTCATACTACACTCGCCATATCTCCACGTAGCACGTTCAAAATTTTTCACGTATCACGTTTAGAATTTTTCACGTACTACGTTTCTTTATGTCTTGCGCATCGTTTCTAATTACCAGTTAAGTCAGATTGTCTTGCATCGTAACGTTTCAGTTACCCTTGCACGTTAACTCTTTTTCCTCGATCGAATTTAGGGGATCTACCTTCCGTTGATAATCAAGAATTTCTTCGTATTCCAAGTCAAGGTCAGGAGGACCAAGATTTATCATTAGTGTCAGGATCTTCTGAAGGAACCGTTCCAAGAGGGAGGCCACTTGGAAAAGGACAAGTTCATCCGGACTTCTTATCCATTTTTCTCTTATCGATTAGATATGTCCTTTCAGTCACGTCACGTTCCATGTCTTTTCAAGACATGTCACGTTCCACGTTCCCTTCTACCATGTCACCTTCATTTCCGTTATTTTGCATACTTTCCAGTTTGATTCGGGTATGTTTCGCTTCCAGTTACTTTATCTATAATTCGGGGACGAATTATTCTTTTTAGGGGGGAAGAATTGTAAAACCCGCATGCTTTTACCATGAATAGTGCCCTTAAGATCGTACGTCCTAGATTAAAACTTACCCTATTTAGTATTGATCACATTCATGTGCTAATAATCAAGCAAGTGCATACGTGTATGACATGATAAGTATCGATTACGTACAAACTCATGATAAACAGTTAATAGATATTTCACGAGAACATAATTAAATCATGATCACCATTTTAAAACACGAACTAAAATAATCACGTAAATACATATAATATAATTACGAGCATAAATAGATACGTTAAGGTACGGTAAATATTTAACGAGAACACACTAAACATGAACACCAATAAACACGAATAAACACGTAACAAATTAAAACACGTAAAACACGAACACGAGAGCACACTATAATATTTTAGACACGGAAAACATTTGGGCTACCCCTTGTGGGCCCCATATCCACGAATTAAGGAAGAGAAATGGGCCTAGCCCATCATTTTTACTAAACAAGGGGGTTAAGGGGAAAAAGTCTTTCATTTATCACATTTTATTAAAAACAACTAAAACCCTAATTTTGTTCTTCATCCTCCTCCCTTGTTCTTGTGTGCCGCCACCTTCAAGACACCATAGGAGGGTGTTTGATGATCTTGGATAATAAAAATCATTGCTAGAAATCATGTTTGTTCATCCTCTATTGATCCACACATTCGGTATAACTTTTTTAACCTTTCTTTTTAATCTTTTCTTTTGATTTGATTTAGTAAAATTAATTAAGAACATGATGTTTTTAAAACCTAATTAAAAACATAAAATAAACATGTATTTGATTAAGGGGTAAATTAAAAAGGGTGTTTATGGGTGTTTTAGTTTGGCCGCCGCCTAGCGCGTGCCCTAGGGGGTCACGGCTTGGTCATTAAGCCACCACCGAGACCATATGGTCCCGGTTTGGTGGTGTGGGTCCCACGACAGCAAGGAACCAAGGGGAACCCCGATTTGGTTCGGGGTACGGTGTCGATTTCATGCCCGGTTCACGGTTCGTTGGTTAAAACACGATTTATGCTACATGTTAATATTATGAATTATGAACTTAGGATATAAATTAATTAATAACATGAGATATTAATTAAACCATGACTTAGGTTATTTCTTAATTATTAATTAAGCATGATATTAATTTAACCTAAGTATTTTTATGTTATAAGTTATAATTAATTAATTATTTAAAACATGCTTATAATTAATTAATTTAGACATGACTTAGGTTATATTATTAATACATATTAATATACATTTTAACCTAAGTAATTTATTCCATTTTAATTAAAACATGTTATACTTTAATTAAAATGCTTAACCTATAGTTTAATTAAAATGCATGAAATAATAATTAAACTATACACTATATCATATGACTTAAGAAATAAGCTTATAAACACTTAGACTTATATTTTAGCTTATGCAACCAGCTTAATTCTAATTATGGAAACTTTTATTTATAGAAACTTAATTAAATAAGGCAACTAATCTAATCATGGAAACCTTCTATATATGGAAACTTATTTAATTAAGGCAGCTGATCTATTTTTGGAAACTTTCTATTTTTAGAAACTGATCTATTTTAAGCAGTGAATTCTATTTTTGGAAACTTTCTATTTTTGGAAACTTTCTATTTTTGGAAACTTTCTATTTTTGGTAACTTTCTATTTTTGGAAACTTTCTATTTTTGGAAACTTTCTATTTTTGGAAACTTTATGTTTTTGGAAACCTGCTATTTTTGGAAAGTTACTTATTATTACACAGTAAGTATAATAATACATGAATTACCAGTAATACTGTATCAGATTAATCAGAGTACAAGGTAAACACAGATAGGGCTTTAAACAGTAAACCATGACCTAAAACATACAAAGTAAGCTAAGATGAGACATAAAACCCAGTACGTAATCAGTGATTCGATACTTATACACGTGTGTATTCATGTAGCGTTAGTGATCCAGAAGTAGGAGTCTTTCTTCCGTTCATTCACTGGACTTGAGGTACGAATTCCCGTCCTTTCAGTATGGACATTCTTTCCTTGTTAGGATTTCCCCGTATGCAGCCAACTGTTTTCCCCAGTATTTGTTTTATTGTTTTGAACTGCTTATGTTTAATTAGCATAATCTATAGCCATATACAAGCATGACCAGTTTCACCTAGTTATGGAGGTACCATAACCATAACATTGGAGGCACCAATGTTATGACTTCCCCACGGCGGAGTGATTGCTCGTGGCGTCCCTTTCAGTTTTGGCCATATTATTATATCATGTGGGGCGTATGGGTGCATCCTAGTTACATGTTTTATTCAGTATTTCATGGTGAATGTGGTGTGTGCCTTGCATCCTTCACAAGGAGTTGATCCCTCCTACCCAGACCAGTATATTAATTAGAGGCATCCCCTCTAATCAGCATGATGAGGTCACCCCTCCAAGTATTCATGCACGTGACCTTTTCATGACCTATATGGGCTATGGTATTTATATGTTAAAACAGTTTTCATAAGATAAACATAAGGCTTTTCAAACTATAAAACCAGTTTTCTCAATACTTAACCAGTCTACTCAGAACTTAGTCTTCCGCTGTTATATGTTACATGCTTATCCTATTTCATGCTATATTGTATATCCGTGCTCTGAGCGTTTTTCTCAGCCGTTACTTTCCTTTCCATGTCCCAAAACGGCAGGTACCCTAGGAAAGACTCAAGCATTTGGAGGACGTGCATAGGATGGAAGCTGACAGAGACTTCTCTTCCTTTTTGCCTTCATATACTTATGCTTGTTTAGTCCTTCATTCATTTATGTTGCTTTATTATGTTTTGGGCTTATGTTGGGGACCGATGTTTGATTCCGGTTTACCCTATGGTCATGTATGTTTTACTACATATTACCTTGCATGCTTTGATGACACGCCATAATTACGCGTGACATTCCATATATCAAAATGGGGTGTTACACTTGCCTCCTTGGGAAACGAACTTGAACTTCATTGGTCATTAGTGCTTGGTTTTCCTAAACCAACACTTAATACTTGCCCTATTTACCTCCTTTTCCTAAAGGTGTGTAAAACCACTACATCATTTTTCGTGCCGTTGCCGAGGAGGCGTGTTGTGTTTTGATTTGACCAATTGTTGTTTTTATATAGCCATAATAGCTAATTGTATTAGTAGCACTCTACTAATACGTATTATCGGTTTTTCGTTTTTTGTGGATACTATTACTATATTGTATACGTAGAACAATAAATTCACAAGTACTCCAAAAGTGTGAAAACACAACCTTGATTGGGAGGTCATTACTCAATCATTGTATTCGAATCTCTAACAAGAAAGAAAAGGCAAAATAAATAAATACTTTCATTAAGCTTAATTTTGAAAAACACAAACTATAAGGTGGGTATAAGGCGGGTATTATAAAATATACCCTAAGGAAAAAGGCTCTTAAGTGCTTCGCGCCGCCTCGTTTCCCCGCTGGCTTGTGAGTGTTTAGATAAAAAGGGCTAATCGAGGGTTTGCCAACCAAAGTATTATCTAAGTATCATATATATTTTCTTGGTTTCATTTGATTAAACCCTCTTGAACGTTTTGGTGTTCCACCAACGTTCTAAAGTCATCGAAGGCGTTTCCTTCACGTGATCGTTTTCATTCCTTGAGGCTTCTTTAATCAAGAGATTTGATTAAGGAGGAGATTTGTAGATTTTTGTTTACTTAATACAATCACAAAAATCCAAAAAAGTAAAAACAATCAAAAACCAAAAAAATCTGGAAAAATTAAAAACACCAAAAAGAATCTTCTTTGCTCATCCCCACGCTGTACGTGACGTTTATGCTTACTCATAATCAAGAAAGACGTGCACGTAAACGAAAAAACCGAAAGGAGTCAACACTTACTCCTAATCTTTCTAGTGAGGAGTCTCCTATTGACGAACCTATCATAGAAGAAGAACCAACCATGGCGACTTGAACTATGATGGAGTTACTTCAAGAACCCACCGAGGGTTATGGAGAGGCTATTGTTATTCCCGCTATCCTTGCGGAGAATTTTGAAGTGAAAAAGGGTTTGTTGTCGATAATTCAAAACAACAAATTCCGTGGTGATGAAAAGGACAACCCGCACAACCATATCCGCCAATTCAATCGTCTTACCGCCACTTGCAAATTTAAGGATGTTGCTAATGACTCGATTAAGATGATGCTTTTTCCGTATTCCTTAGCGGGGCCCGCTAAAATTTGGTTAGAGAAAGAGCCACCCAATTCTATATTGACGTGGAAGGATCTCGTTTCTAAGTTTGTGAACCAATTTTTCCTGCCCTCTAAGACTACGCATTTGAAAAACGAGATTTCAAAATTTTCACAAGAATTTAATGAGAGTTTTTCAACGGCTTGGAATAGGTTTAAGGAAATGTTACATGAGTGTCCTCATCACGGTTTTTCCGACTTGCATCAAATTGACACGTTTTACAATGGTTTAAATGATCATGAAAGGGATTATCTTAATGCCGCGCGGGTGGTAATGTTTTGTGTAAAACGGTTGAGGAAGCGTTGTTGATAATTGAGAATAGATCTAAGGTGTATAGTCCTCGTAACACATCGAGTGTTCGTAAGGCTTCGTCTTCGGCTTCACCTTCTTTGTCCAATACCATCGATGCTTGCCAAATTGAGGCGAACTTTGAAAACAAAATCTTTGATAAGCTTAAAGGACTTTTAATTGAATTCAGAGTTGGAGAACAAAGTGCTCCTGCTACGGTTAAAGCGGTTGAGGTTTCATGTATGTATTGTGGTGGAGGTCATGATTTCTCCGAGCGCATTACCAACGGTGGTAACACTTCGAGTGCCTACGCGGCCACGGGAACTTACAACCAAAACGGTCAAGTTACCCGCTCTAATCAATTGACTCCACCGGGTTTTGCTCCCAATCAAAATGCTAACAACAACTATCAAAACAATCAAGTTGGTTTTAAAAACAATTACAAAGGAAACAATGGGAATCAAGGGGCTAATAACAATCAAGTTTCAAACAAAAATCAAAACAATGATTTTCAAAACAACAACAAGGGTTTGCAAACTTTGAAAGATCTTCCAAATGAATTTGTTGAATATGCTAATGGAAACGATGCTAGGTTTGACAACATTCAAAGAGAAATCATTAGCCTAAGATCCGAGTTTAAGAACGACTTGAAGAAGGAGTTGAAAAACGAGTTAGCAAATGAGCTTAAAATCCATACAAACAAAATGGAAGGAAATGTAACTAGGTTACAACAAAATCAACAAAAAATGGAACAAGGGCAACATGAAATAAAACAAGGGATGATTAAGGCCGAGAAGAGGCAATCCATGTTTGAGGATAAAATTTCATCTATGTTTGAGGCTATAATGTGCAAACCGTCTTCGAGTAGTCTTCCTAGTAACACCATATCGAACCCTAAGGGAGAGATGAAAGTGATTACCACACGTAGTGGTAAGACACTTAAGGAACCGACTCCTCAGCCAATTACTCCAACGGTGGAGGAAATTGAGGAAGAACCCGAGGTGGTGGTCGAAAAGAAGCATGTCCCAATCCCACGAAGTACCGCTCATGCCACACCTACGGTTGACCCATTACCACATTTGGAACCCGAGATTCCAAAGGCTATGCCTATGCCTCAACCCAAACCACCTTTGCCCTATCCATCGAGACTTAGAAAGGAGAAATGTCAAGAGCGTGATAATTATCAACTTGAGCTTTTTATGAAAATGTTTTGTGACGTTCATTTTAATGTGAGTTTTGCCGATGCTTTGGTCATGATGCCTCGATTTTCCGCTAACTTTAAGAGTATGTTGAACAACAAGGAGAAATTGCAACAATTGTCTAGTTGTTCATCGGTTTATCTTAACCGCATACCTCAAAAAGTCGGTGATCCCGGTAAATTCTTGATTCCTTGTGAAATCCAAGATATGGAAGAATGCTATGCCTTGGCCGATCTCGGTGCTAGTATTAACTTGATGCCACTTGAAATATTTAAGTCGCTCAATCTTCCTAATCTTACTCCTTCACTAATGTCTATCGAGTTGGCCGATCATTCCATGATTCCCGCATGTGGATTGGCGGAAGACGTTTTTGTGAAAGTGGGAAAGTTCTATTATCCGGTAGACTTTATCGTTGTCGATATTTCCACGGATCCTCAAGTTCCTCTCATTTTAGGTCGTTCGTTTTTAGATACGTCTATGGCTTTAATTGATGTGCATGCTAGAAAGCTCACTAATACTTGGTTTTGACACCTCGTATCAAAATTCGTAGTCCCAAGTCTTTTCGAATTGAAAACCGGTCTTAAGTGCGACTCAATCGTCTTTTGGTGAATCAAGAGAATGGTTTGGTTTGTTTGTCTAATTCAAACTAATAGCAAGTAATTAAAGTGTCGTTGAGTAAAATGGAAGAATAAAGATTAATACTAAAATGACGAATAAAAATAAATGCTTGTAAACTTAAAGATAACAATGGAAAAGTACTAGCACACTAAATTAAACTAACACTTGGAAACTTTTAGCAAAAACAAGAAACTAAACCAAACGAGAATTCCCAAATCGGAATAAGCCAAAAAGAAGCCCAGATCGGAATATATTCCGATATGGTGGTCGGAATATGGGGTGTTATGCAATCGGAATATCGTAACCCTATTCCGATCAACACGATCAGAATACTAAGCTGCAAATCGGAAAATTTCAAAACCCTTATCCGATCAATCGATCGGAATATGAAGATGGGAGGCTGCTCGTAATGTGCAAATCGGAAAGGGGTTTGTACCCTTTCCGAAATCTAAGGGATTCAGTTAAAAGCTAATGAATAAGCTAAATTTATAAGCTTATCACCAAACCAAAACGAATCAATGACTCAAACGGATCCAATAAGCACTTGTTTCAACTTATCAAACCCGAAAATAAACAAACTTTTGGATCAATCAATAAAAACATAAACTTTTTAAGGAAAACTTTTATAAACAAATAAGTTAATCATAAAAATAAGCCAATAAGCACAAAAGTCTTAAAGCTTAATCAAATGAAAACTTATGAAATGATCAAAAGATTAACTTTTTAAGCATAAAATCAATTAGAACAACACGGATCATATGATAATCGCACCAAAATCAATCTAAAATCAAAGAAAAGTAGAATGAGATTAAGGATTAAAAGCTTAAAATAGAACTTGATTAATGAAAATAAGCAATACAAAGTGTTTAATCTTGAAAGATTAAAAGAAAAAGATGAAACTTAGTGAGAGAAAGTTTAAGACTTTCTCTCTCTACAACTAGAAAGAGAATGAAAAAGTGAAAAAATTAACTAAAACTATGTAACTACCCTCCTAATGACTATTAGGAGGGTATTTATAGGGAAGGTGGAAGGAGTGCATGTGTTGCATCTTCTTTCTTGCTTTCTTCACGTTTTCTCGACTCGACTTTAATTCTTTGTCTTTGTCGTCTCGGGATTTGAACTTGTCTTTTAATTTTCTTCTTGACTTAAGTTCTTCGACTTCGTTAAACTTTCGTCTTTAGACTTTTTCTTCGATAAATCTTCAGAATAGGCTTTGGACTTCCGTTCTTTTTGCACTCTTGATCTTTTGACTTCGTCTTTTCCCGTTTTCTTCGATAAAAGCCCGTGAAAGCCTGTGTTTTCTTCCTTTTTCATATTTTGGTCCTAAAACACAATAAAAACACAAACCACGCATAATTCCGACTTTTACGACATAAATCACACGTTTTGGTCTTGTTATTATTGGAAATAAGTGGTAAAAGGATAAGTGTTTTCACACTTATTAAATCCCCTACACTTGACCATTGCAATGCCCTCATGCAATGCATTAATTTTAAAGCACGGTTTACATTTTCCATCATAAATAACCCACCTTGGCCTTTATTAAGTACTAAACATGAAAAGATAGAACAAGTAAAGAAATTAAAAACTTACATTGGGTTTTGGCAGCCATGAACGTTTATCATCCTCAAGTTTCACGTTCCCCATACCAAGCTTAAAAACGAGATCATTGTTATTATAAGTTAGCAAACTAACACGAACTCATGTGGGCCAATTACTCACTTAGACTCCCTTATTTCTAGGTGTATCTCTTATATTTTATTTTTGTCTTGAATGATCACGAGGATGCATTGTTTGAGTTATTTCGATAGTTATTTAGTCCGAAAATAAGGTGAACGATTTAATCAATAGTTAGCTAAAGGACCAAATCTTTTAAAACTGCTTCTCGGGACCT
Source organism: Glebionis coronaria (assembly GCA_025667525.1). NCBI lineage: Eukaryota > Viridiplantae > Streptophyta > Magnoliopsida > Asterales > Asteraceae > Glebionis > Glebionis coronaria. The sequence goes on from CM046874.1 coordinate 182,618,079, forward strand.
CATAAAGTTCATATCTTGGCATAACTCGCTTCACGATTTGAGACCTTTCTCAGACCGATATTTGGCAGCGACTTCATACTTCGAATCTTTGAGAGACGTTCTTGAAATAATGGTCTTCTCTTCATAATAGGAATTTCTTCACTTGAAGTTTTGAGAGATTCTTCATCTTTGGACCACGGCTTCTTCATTTTTCTCCAATCTTTATTTTGGACTTCGATATACAACGATCCGCCTCCTTTTAGGACTTGGATCTATTTATCCTCATACCTTGTTAGGGTCTTTTTGGATTGACTTCTCCATGACTTTTGGGGAGTTCTTGCTTTTCGTCGTGTGTCTCGATCCTTCATATTGATTTTCGGTAAATGATTCTTCACATCACTTTTGGATCTTTAGCAACAAAATGTAGCCCTCATGCCTTGTTAGGGCCTTTTCGGACTCACCAATCTTCGCATCCCGCTTCAATAAGTTATGCCTTGGCTATGAACTCTAATCCGTACCGAGCAACTTTTAAACGATCTGGGGCTAGAAGCTAAGTAACCTTTTAAATCGTACAACCTTATTTATTGCAGATAAATTTATTAACAAGCGGAGGGAGAATAGGCTTATAATTAACTCACATAAATTCACGAAAGAATACCGAACTTATAATTGACTCTATCATCTCTCGTTCTCCACAGTTTAAAATCTTAAGGAATGAGACTCATGGATGCTAAGCTTATTAAATCAAAGTTTTGGGTTTTCGAGTCATCTATAGGATCTTGCAAATTCTTAGACTTTTTCAAGTTTAGAAATCGCATTTTAAAGTTCCCTTGATAAACAATTCTCTAGGATCAATTATAGGAACTTGCGAAAAGTTCTCGTTCTTAACCCGTGAGAGTTAAGACTTTCGCGTTTTATAGCTCCCTATATAAAAGCCTAGCAAAACTTGACTTAAACACGTTAAGGATACTAGCTAGAGTAAACTTAGGTCAGTAAACTCGGGTTGAGTCAAAATGTTCACGACTAAGAAAAATCTAAAACCACTTTATTGAAAAACTATTCTAGCAATGGAAAGAAACTAAACATGATAAAGGAAAATACAACTATACAACTAGGCCAAAATAGATTAAAAATTTTGAAAAATGCCGAAAAATCAAGTTTTCCGGTTAAAATGAGGGCAAATTCATGGAAAAGACCACTTACTTCGATAGAAGTCCCCCCTACACTTGAGATAAACATTGTCCTCAATGTTTAAGCATGTGGGAGTAAACTCTCCTACACTTAAGACATTGTGCACTTTGGTTAAATCTTGCTAAGGAAAGGACAACTAAAGTGAATACAATGTGAACATATAAAATATGAAATATTGAATCACAAGAGTTTAGGATAAAACCAGGAAGATGGGAACACGGTATCACGGTTCGTCAAAAGTCATCAAGATGCTCTCTAAAGCTTTAATCCCTGCACTACACAAGAAACAAGACAACAAACACATACGGGGCTCCCCCTACACTTATTATGAAAGCAGTAAAGGATAGAACACGGGTTGCCTCCCGAGAAGCGCTTGTTTTTGTTCACCGAGTCATGAGCCTGACTCGACCCAAATTTAGTTCATGGGGAACGTGGTGAGGGATGGAATCATCTCTTGAGAGATGTCCTCACCAAAGTACAGCTTCAAACGCTGGCCATTCACCTTGAAATTGGGCCCATTCGGCTGAGAAAGCTCAATGGTCCCGTAAGGAAAGACTTTGGCGACGGTGAATGGACCAGACCAGCGGCTCTTCAACTTGCCAGAGAAGATCTTCAACTGAGAGTTAAAAAGTAAGACTTGATCACCAACGTGGAACTCTCGGTTCTTGATTTTTGCGTCATGAATGATCTTCGTTTTCTCCTTGTAGATCAGCGAGTTATCATAAGCTTCATTCCTCAGTTCATTTAGCTCGTTGAGTTGAACCTTGCGATGATCACCGACTTTGTTGATGTCGAAGTTAGCCCACTTCAAGGCCCAGTGCGCCTTATGTTCCAGCTCGATGGGGAGGTGGCAGGCTTTCTCGTACACAAGACGATAAGGTGTACAACCGATTGGGGTCTTGTAAGCAGTACGGAAAGCCCACAGAGCATCATCTAACTTATCGGCCCACGCGGCGCGATGCTCTCCCACAGTACGCTCCAAAATTCGCTTCAAGCCACGGTTGGAAATCTCGGCTTGCCCATTGGTTTGGGGATGATAGGCGGTGGAAAGACGGTGATTGACACCATACTTAGCCATGACTCTTGCAAATTGATCGTTGCAAAAATGAGTCCCGCGGTCACTGATGATAGCACGAGGAACGCCAAATCGAGCGAAAAGCTGCTTCAAAAAGTTCACAACCACCCTCGCATCATTCGTAGGAAGAGCCTTAGCTTCAACCCATTTAGAAACGTAGTCGACGGCGACGAGGATGTACTTGTTCCCTTTGGAGGATGGAAATGGCCCCATAAAGTCAATGCCCCATACATAAAAAATTTCACATTCCTGTATGAAATTTTGAGGCATCTCATCCTTATGTGTGATCTTGCCTTGGAGTTGGCAAGCATCACAATGCTTAACCATTTCGTGAGCGTCACGATAAATGGTGGGCCAATAGAATCCAGAATCAAACACTTTTTTAGCGGTGTAGTTGGGACCAAAGTGACCACCGGTGGGTCCTTTGTGGCAAGCTTGGAGGATGTCAAAAGCTGCCGGTTCGTCAACACATCGACGAATGATCAGATCAGCACATTGTTTGAATAGAAAAGGGTCATCCCAAAAGTAAGTCGTAACATCATTCAAGAACTTCTTTTTTTGTTGGGATGTTAACCCTTTGATGAGAATACCACCCGCTAAGTAGTTTGCAATGTCCGCAAACCGCGGGGTGCCATCAAGATTGAGATTTATAGACATTAAGGTCTCAAGGGGGAAAGAGTCATTGATCTCTTTGTTCGGAGGATCCCCTTGATACGGATCCTCAAGTCTGCTCAGATGATCCGCGTCCAGGTTTTCGGCTCCCTTCTTGTCACGAATTTCAATGTTGAATTCTTGAAGGAGTAAAACCCAGCGAAGAAGTCTTGGCTTAGAATCATGCTTTGTCATCAAGTACTTCAACGCGGAATGGTCCGTGTATACGATGGTGGGGGATAAAACAAGATAGGGGCGAAATTTCTCAAAAGCATAGACAACAGCTAAAAGCTCTTTTTCAGTTGTCGTATAATGCAATTGAGCCCCCGTCATTGTTTTGCTAGCATAGTGGATTGGTTGGAAGTGTTTATTCACTCGTTGGCCCAAAACCGCACCAATAGCAAAGTCGCTAGCATCGCACATCAATTCAAAAGGCAGTTCCCAATTAGGGGTAACCAAGACCGGTGCCTTAGTTAGCTTATCCTTAAGAAGATTGAAGGCTTCGAGACACTCTTTAGAAAAGATAAAATGAGTATCTTTTTCCAAGAGGTGGGTCATCGGGCGAGCGATTTTATAGAAATCCTGAATGAATCGACGATAGAAGCCCGCATGACCCAGAAAACTTCTTACACCCTTCACGGTTGAAGGTGGAGGTAATTTGGCTATGACATCTACTTTAGCACGGTCGACTTCTAGACCGGATTTAGAGATTTTGTGTCCTAGCACAATGCCTTCTTTTACCATAAAATGGCATTTTTCCCAGTTCAGAACAAGGCGAGTGTCTTCGCACCGCTTAAGCATACGTTCCAAATTGGCAAGGCAAGAAGAGAAGGAATCCCCGAAGACCGAGAAATCATCCATGAAGACTTCCATGGTTTGCTCAACCATGTCATGGAAGATAGCCAACATGCACCTTTGGAATGTCCCGGGGGCATTGCATAAACCAAAAGGCATTCGTTTGTAAGCAAATGTGCCATAGGGACAAGTGAATGTTGTCTTCTCTTGATCTTGGGGATCGATGGGTATTTGAAAATAACCCGAGAAACCATCAAGAAAGCAGTAATATTCATTACCCGCTAAACGTTCAAGCATTTGGTCCATAAAAGGTAGAGGGAAATGACCCTTTCTCGTGGCATCATTGAGTTTGCGGTAGTCTATACAAACTCTCCACCTAGTAACGAGACGGGTAGGAATCAACTCGTTGTTTGTATTGGGCACAACGGTGATGCCGCCTTTCTTAGGCACACAATGGACTGGACTAACCCATGGTGAATCCGAAATAGGGTAAATCATACCCGCATCAAGAAGTTTGATAACCTCTTTTTTGATGACTTCATGGATTTTAGGATTCACCCTTCGTTGGCTTTGAATTGTGGGCTTAAATTCGTCCTCCATGAGAATTTTATGTGTGCGAAAGTGAGGATCAATTCCACGGATGTCGGAGATTTTCCAAGCGATAGCTCTTTTATGCTTCTTCAACACAGCGACAAGTCGGGCTTTTTCGTCTTCTTTCAGATCCTTTGCGATGATGACCGGTAACTTCTCGTTGTCTTCCAGGAAAACGTACTCAAGATGAGGAGGTAGATCCTTAAGCTCGAGAGTGGGAGGATCCTCAATAGATGGTGAAACTAACGATGGATCATCATTAGTCACCTCTTTAGGAGAAGGAGGAGACAACGGGTCCTCATTGAGAAGTCTCTCAATAGTTCTAATATCTTCATCCCAATTGGTGGACAAATTATCATACTTAATATCGAGAGGACCCAAGCTAGCTTCGAAATCATCCAAGTCACTTTCTCCAAAAGGAGTCAATGCTGGAGAAATTGAGGCAACGGTCTCAACATTGGGTAGAGAAGAAAGAGTACTTTTGCAAGAATCATGAAAATGTTCTTCACAAGCCTCATCGAGAACATCAATAGCATTAACACTCTCATATGAATAAGGTTGCTTAGAAATCTTACCCATGTTGAAGACAATTTTATCGTCACCAACTCTCATGATTATTTCGCCCGCGGCTACATCAATAAGAGTGCGACCGGTCCTCAGGAATGGACGTCCAACGATTAATGTTACACGGGGATCCATCTCGTAGTCAACGACAACAAAATCCGCCGGGAAGGTGAATTTGTCAACGCCAACAAAGACATCTTCGGCTATCCCCACTGGATAAGCAACCGTACGGTTGGCTAATTCCAAAGTCATTTTGGTGGGGACTAGCTCGGGGAGAGATAATTGTTTCCAAACACTTAAAGGCATTAAGTTTATACTGGCACCTAGATCGGCTAGGGCCATGCAATTCTCTACTCCCGGGAAGTTGCAAGGAATCAAGAAGTGACCCGGATCACCAAGTTTGGTGGGCAATTTCCTTAAGAGCACTGCGGAGCAGTTCTCATTAAGTTGGGTTTGAGCAATGTCAAGAAGCTTCTCCTTGTCACTTAGAAGATCTTTGAACATCTTAGCGTATTTGGGCATGTGAGCGAGAGCCTCGGCAAAGGAGATGTTAAAATTCAGTTGCTTAAACATTTTTAGAAAGTTAGAAACCTGAATATCATCCTTGCTCTTTTGCTTCTCTTTCCTCAACCTTGAAGGATAAGGTATATTGGATGAAGGAGAAGGCTTTAAGGGAATATGATCACTCACAACCACGGGTGGTGGGGAAATGGGGATAGAAGGTGAAGGAGGTGAGGAAAGTTGCTCTTTCTCCTTGTTCACAATCACGGGTGGTGGGGAAATGGGGATAGAAGGTGAAGGAGGTGAGGAAAGTTGCTCTTTCTCCTTGTTCACAATCACGGGTGGAGGTGTAGGAAGCTCGGGTTCCATATAACCTTTTCCACTACGAGTGGTGATTGCTTTCATCTCCCCTCTTGGATTCGCAACGGTATTACTCGGAAGAGTACCCGAAGAAGAGGGTTGATTACTTTGGATGAGCGAACCAATCATGTCACGAAGGTGAACCGCTTGATTATTAAAAGAGTCTCTCATGTTTGCATTAATTTCATTGCTGTGTTTTGCCATGTCATTCCTTAGCTCGGCTCGAATATCGTTCCCTTGTTTCGCCATTTCGCCCTTCAAGTTGCGGACTTGACTCTGAAGATTCGTCACCATCTCCCGATTAGTCTTCATGAATGTCTCGACGTCAGGACTCACTGCCATCGGTTGATTGAGAGGTGGAGCTTGGTAGGCTTGAGAATTTCCTTGAGGTGGGTATGGGTTTCGTTGGGATTGATATTGATTGTTTGCACGAGGTTGGGATTGGTTGTGTTGGTTGTAGCTTTGTTGTTGGTTTTGGTTGACAGGAGGGAAACCAGGTGGAGCAAGATAGTTGTTCGAACGATAACTTAGCAAGCCACGGTCTCCTTGAGGGCGGGCTTGATAGCCTCCCGTGGGATAAGTGCCGTAAGCTGCATTAACGTTTTCAGAAAAATTGCCTTGGGTAGAAGGACAATCATTATAAGAATGAGGACCACCACATGTGTCACAAGAAATAGCAACGGCTTTAGCTTGTTGAAAGTTGTTTGTGGCTATGGACATGAAATCTTTGTGCATATTCGCGATTTGTCGGGAAAGTTCGGATATCTCGGGATTGGAAGTAGTAGAAGAAACATTGACTCTCTGATTAGATCTTGAGGATGCGGATGAATCCCAATTCTTGTGGTGAGTAGTCATGTTTTCGATCAACTCTCGACACTCCTTCGGTCTCCTTTTCATAAAAGTACCACCGGCGGCGGCATTGATCGTGTCACGATCACGAAAAGTGAGACCATTGTAGAAAGTGTCAATGAGAGTGACGGGGAGCATGTTGTGATTTGGACAACGGTCGATCAAATCATTGTACCGTTCCCAAGCATCGAAAAGCGATTCATCATTCTCTTGCATGAATCCACTGATTTGGTTACGAAGGCTTGTGACCATGGATGGAGGAAAGTAGCGCGATAAAAAGCGTTGAGTCATGTCATTCCACGTATGAATAGAATTCTTAGGAAGACGGTCAAACCATTTTTCGGCATGGTGAGAAAGCGAGTGGGGAAAGAGTTGAAGGCGAAGGTCATCCATAGAAACACCGGAGCACTTCATGCTTTGGGTTATGGTAATGAATTTGTCAAGGTGTTTGTTGGCATCATCATCCGGAATTCCGCGAAACGGGTTAGTTTGCACTTGTTGGATCATGTGATGCTTCAACGAAAACTCCTGAGCCGTGACGTGCATCGGCGCAATCGGGCCTCCGCGTCCATTCATGATGGGTTGACACAATTCCTCCATTGTCCGTAAATCAGGTAGGAGGACATTGTTGTTGTTGTTGTTGTTGTTGTTATTATTCAAATTGGGTAGAGGTGGGTGATTATTGTTGTTATTAACACCAGCCATATCTAATTCTTCACGAGTCTCGGGCTCAGAATAGTTCGAAGATCTAGTACGCATACACCTGCAGAAGAAAAATATACACAAAGAATATCTATATAATCTTTTTGGTGCAAAATCCTTTGGAAAAGAATTGCTTTTTAATGATGTTTTTGTATTTTTGAAGAGTTTTATATTTTTTAGGATTTTTGAATTTTTTTTTAGCAAGGAAAATAACGTTCAAAGAACGGATCCCAAAATTCAATGCGTCTCTCACTAGAAACCGTTAATCATAACGAAAAGAGCCGGCAGCGGCGCCATTTAATACTTGGTTTTGACACCTCGTATCAAAATTCGTAGTCCCAAGTATTTTCGAATTGAAAACCGGTCTTAAGTGCGACTCAATCGTCTTTTGGTGAATCAAGAGAATGGTTTGGTTTGTTTGTCTAATTCAAACTAATAGCAAGTAATTAAAGTGTCGTTGAGTAAAATGGAAGAATAAAGATTAATACTAAAATAACGAATAAAAATAAATGCTTGTAAACTTAAAGATAACAATGGAAAAGTACTAGCACACTAAATTAAACTAACACTTGGAAACTTTTAGCAAAAACAAGAAACTAAACCAAAGGAGAATTCCCAAATCGGAATAAGCCAAAAAGAAGCCCAGATCGGATTATATTCCGATCTGGTGGTCAGAATATGGGGTGTTATGCAATCGGAATATCGTAACCCTATTCCGATCAACACGATCGGAATACTAAGCTGCAAATCGGAAAATTTCAAAACCCTTATCCGATCAATCGATCGGAATATGAAGATGGGAGGCTGCTCGGAATGTGCAAATCGGAAAGGGGTTTGTACCCTTTCCGAAATCTAAGGGATTCGGTTAAAAGCTAATGAATAAGCTAAATTTATAAGCTTATCACCAAACCAAAACGAATCAATGACTCAAACGGATCCAATAAGCACTTGTTTCAACTTATCAAACCCGAAAATAAACAAACTTTTGGATCAATCAATAAAAACATAAACTTTTTAAGGAAAACTTTTATAAACAAATAAGTTAATCATAAAAATAAGCCAATAAGCACAAAAGTCTTAAAGCTTAATCAAATGAAAACTTATGAAATGATCAAAAGATTAACTTTTTAAGCACGAAATCAATTAGAACAACACGGATCATATGATAATCGCACCAAAATCAATCTAAAATCAAAGAAAAGTAGAATGAGATTAAGGATTAAAAGCTTAAAATAGAACTTGATTAATGAAAATAAGCAATACAAAGTGTTTAATCTTGAAAGATTAAAAGAAAAAGATGAAACTTAGTGAGAGAAAGTTTAAGACTTTCTCTCTCTAAAACTATAAAGAAAATGAAAAAGTGAAAAAATTAACTAAAACTATCTAACTACCCTCCTAATGACTATTAGGAGGGTATTTATAGGGAAGGTGGAAGGAGTGCATGTGTTGCATCTTCTTTCTTGCTTTCTTCACGTTTTCTCGACTCGACTTTAATTCTTTGTCTTTGTCGTCTCGGGATTTGAACTTGTCTTTTAATTTTCTTCTTCTATTAGACTTAAGTTCTTCGACTTCGTTAAACTTTCGTCTTTAGACTTTTTCTTCGATAAATCTTCAGAATAGGCTTTGGACTTCCGTTCTTTTTGCACTTTTGATCTTTTGACTTCGTCTTTTCCCGTTTTCTTCGATAAAAGCCCGTGAAAGCCCGTGTTTTCTTCCTTTTTCATATTTTGGTCCTAAAACACAATAAAAACACAAACCACGCATAATTCCGACTTTTACGACATAAATCACACGTTTTGGTCTTGTTATTATTGGAAATAAGTGGTAAAAGGATAAGTGTTTTCACACTTATTAATCACCTTACGTTTCAACGACGAGGAACTTGTTATAAACGCAACTCAAAATTCTCCAATTTCTCATGTTTATTTCGTCGCAACCGTAAACCTCGTTGATATTATTGACGTTGTTTGCGAGGAACTTTCACAAGAAGTTCTAGGTTTTGGTGATGATGAGAATAGTGGCAATCCCACTATGTTAGATCCCATTCTTGATAACTCGACACCAACCTTCACTCCATTTGAAGCTGGTGGTTTTACTTTGGAAGAATTCGATGTTCCACGTACTTGTGACGAATACCTCAACAATGATGAGGACTTCTCGATTATCATGGATTTTCTAAACAATTTCCCATTTCCTCCACCCGAGCAGGTTATGAGTATCGAGCCCAAATCTTCAATTGAGGAACCACCAATCCTCGAGTTGAAAGATTTAACTCCTCACCTTGAATATGTATTTTTGGAGGAGGACGACAAGTTGCCGGTTATTATTGCGAAAGAACTTTCGGATGATGAAAAACCGCACTTGTCGATGTTCTAAAGGATCACAAAGGGGAAATTGCGTGGAAGTTATCCGACATTAAGGGGATTGATCCCAAAATTTGTACCCACAAAATCTTAATGGAAGAAGATTACAAACCCGCAATCCAATGTCAAAGGAGGGTGAACCCCAAAATTCACGACGTCATCAAAAAGGAAGTCCTAAAACTCCTTGACGCGGGAATGATTTACCCTATTTCTGATAGCCCTTGGGTGAGTCCTATTCATTGTGTCCCTAAAAAGGGAGGAATGACCGTTATGCCAAACGATGCCAACGAGTTAATTCCAACTAGACTCGTGACCGAATGGAGAGTGTGCATTGACTATCGTAAGTTGAATGACGCCACTCGAAAAGACCATTTTCCCTTGCCCTTCATGGACCAAATGTTGGAGCGTCTTGCGGGAAATGATTTCTATTGCTTTTTAGATGGTTTTTCCGGTTACTTACAAATTCACATCGATCCTCGTGATCAAGAAAAAACTACGTTTATGTGTCCATATGGAACGTTTGTCTATCGTAGAATGCCATTCGGACTTTGCAATGCACCAGGAACTTTCCAAAGGTGCATGATGGCCATTTTGCATTACATGATCGAGAAGACGATGGAGGTCTTCATGGATAACATTTCCGTGTTTGGTAGTTCGTTCACTTCGTGTTTGTCGAATCTTGAGAGAATGTTGAAACGTTGTTAGGAAACCAACCTTGTGCTTAATTGGGAAAAATGTCATTTTATGGTTAAAAGTGGAATCATCTTAGGGCACAAGGTTTCGAAAGCGGGGATTGAGGTAGATCAAACTAAGGTAGACGTCATCGCCAAATTACCTCATCCTAAAACCGTCAAGGGAGTGAGGAGTTTCCTAGGCCACGCGGGCTTTTATCGTCGATTCATCAAGGATTTTTTGAAGATTTCTCGAGCTATTACACATCTCCTCGAAAAAGATGCAGGTTTTGTCTTTGACGAAGATTGTGTACGAGCCTTTGAAATCCTTAAGAGGAAACTTACGAAAGCTCCCATTCTTGTTGCTCCCAGTTGGAACCTCCCCTTTGAGCTCATGTGTGATGCTAGTGACTACGCTATTGGGGCCGTATTGGGGCAACGTCATGATAAGCACTTCTTGCCTTTCCACTATGCAAGCAAAACGATGACCGAGGCTCAACTAAAATACACTACAACGGAGAAGGAATTCCTTGCCGTGGTGTATGCATTTGAGAAATTCTGACCTTATCTCATCTTGACTAAATGCATAGTGTATACGGATCATTCGGCTATCAAGTATCTTATGGCTAAACAAGATGCAAAGCCAAGATTAATTCGTTGGATTCTCCTCCTTCAAGAATTTGATCACAAAATCGTTGACAAAAAAGGAGCCGAGAATCGAGCGGCCGATCATCTTTCTCGCTTAGAAGATCCTCACCAAAGTGTTTACGAGCCCAAGGAAATCACCGAAACATTTCCGCTCGAGACACTTGGTGTAGTGAATTCTAAGCTTGATTCTTTTACCCCATGGTTTGCGGACATCACAAATTACCATGCGGGGAATTTCATCATCAAGGGTATGACGATTCAAGAAAAACGAAAATTCTTTCGTGACGTCAAGCTCTATTTTTGGAACGACCCTTACTTGTTTCGAACTTGTACGGATCAAATTATTTGACGTTGTGTCTTTGGTTCCGAAGCTTCTAACTTCCTTAGAGCTTGTCACGAGGGACCCACGGGTGGTCACCATGGTGCTAATCTCACGGCTAAGAAGGTTTTTGATGCCGGTTTCTTTTGGCCTACTATTTACCGAGATGCACATGCACTTGTGAAGTCATGCGACTCATGCCAACGACAAGGAAAAGCCTCACAAAACGATGAAATGCCACAAAATATCATCAAAGTGTGTGAGATCTTTGACGTTTGGGGCATTGACTTTAGGGGGCCGTTCCCATCATCTCGTGGTAATAAGTACATCCTTGTCGCCGTTGACTACCTATCTAAGTGGGTGGAAGATAAGGCTTTGCCCACCAATGATGCTCGTGTGGTAGTCAAGTTTTTGAAAAGCTTGTTTTCTCGGTTTGGAACCCCTCGTGCGATCATAAGCGATCGTGGAACCCATTTTTGTAACGACTATTTCGAAAGGGTCCTAAAGAAATATGGGGTTACACATCGTCTTTCTACGGCTTATCACCCACAAACGAGTGGGCAAGTCAAGGTTTCAAACCGAGCTTTGAAAAGGATCTTGGAGAGATCTATTGGGGAAAACCAACAATCTTGGTTGGATAAGTTGGACGATGCTTTATGGGCCTTTAGGACCGCTCATAAGACGCCCATCGGGTGCACTCCTTATATGCTTGTGTATGGGAAGAATTGTCACTTGCCAATTGAACTTGAACACAAAGCTTATTGGGCCCTTAAGCATTGTAATGATGATATGGACCGCGGGAAAACACCGGAAAATGCAATTAAATGAATTGGATGAATTAAGGGACATTGCTTATGAAAATTCATTGATTTATAATTAAAAGACTAAAAAGTTTCATGATTCAAAAATTAAAAACCGGGTTTTTAACATTGGAGATCAAGTGTTGCTTTTTAACTCTCGTTTGAAAATATTTTCCGGTAAGTTGAAATCCCGTTGGTCCGGTCCATTCACCGTGACCCAAGTTTTTCCATATCGGACCATCGAGCTAGCTCAAAATGATGTCCTCAATTTCAAGGTGAATGGACATAGGTTGAAGCACTACTTTGGTGGGGAAGTTCCATCCTTGAACTACCTCGACCAAATCACCTTCCCCAATGATAACTAGTATTGAGGGGATCGAGTCGAGCTCATGACTAGGTAATAAAAAACGAGGCGCCTCGTGGGGGAGTCCCATGCTTATCCTATGTACATATTATCGCTTTCTAATGTAGTAACATGTGGGGATTTGTGCCCTTCCAACCTTTGTTTCGTGGTTGTTTGTGAATTGTGGATTTTAGATGATCATTATCTTCACGATTGGAGCCTCTCGTGTTCATGGGAGCACTCGATCGTTTGCTTTGAAGAATTTCTCAATATCCATGATATATCCTTTGATGTTCTAACCTTAGGTTTTTAGCACACTTTATAAACGGCTTTAAATTTAACGGTTACACCCTTTTCATGCTAGATTATGCATTCGAATACGTCTTTAGTATGGGGGTGTTTGCACCCTTAGACTCGAAACATTGAGGACAATGTTTAACTTTAGTATGGGGGTGAATAGATACTTGCCTTGCCAAACCTTCACGCTTTCCAAAGTTTATCTTTTTGTTTATCATTTTGTTGCAAAATAAGGCTAAAAAATGGCCAAAATTTAAAATGTTTCTCATGATTTATAAGTGTTTCAAGACACAAATGTAGATTTTCCGATGGCGAGAATAAGAGTAATTTTTGACTTGACCGTCATGTTGAGCACTTAGCTTCGATTCCTTAACTTTATATTAGGCTAAGTCTCTTAAATGAGGACGAGAAATGATAGAGTTAATTATAAGTTACTATGCTAAATGTAGAGTACTCGTATTCTTTCAAAAACTCATGTGTTCTCGTTGTTTGCTTATTCTCCCCTCGCTTGTAAATATTTTTTGCTTAATAAATATTGACTTAGCGGTTTAGTCTTGATTGTTGGTTTCTAGTCTTTTCTAGTAGCTTCCATGTAATTAAATTGGGAAGACATTAAGGTATCGCCAGCGTCACGGTTTTGAAGTATTGGTAACCTGAATAATTGAAAGCTTCACCCAATAATAAGATTTCAAGTGCTCACCTAAATCAAGCAAACAATTTGAAGCTCACAAGGCCGAAAAATCTATGCAAAATTGAAAGTGAATCAAGCCTTAATCTTTGAAGCTTTAAATATCCAAAATTCGCTTTTAGCGTGAGGATATACGTCTTTGGCCATAATAAACACCTCATGGCGAGGTTAAATAAAAGGCAAGGCAAGACCGAAGTCATAATAAAAGCTTCATGGCGAAGTTGAATAAAATATGGAGGTAAACCTATGATAATAAGGCCCTTCCTTTAGGGGGCGTATAAAAGTCTTGGTAATAAGTCTCATGTTCAAAACCGTTATAAAATCGTGTTTATCGATCCTTCTTGTTGACTTAATTTTTTGACATCGTTGTCTATTAATAGGGGCTATTAATTTGATGGTCTTGGTTACACCGTTAGGACTCTATTTTTAGACCTAAATCTCTATCATCACATAAGTCAAACAATGTATCCTCGTGAAACATTCAAGACAAAATAAAATATAAGAGATACAATTTAGGAAAATGGGAGGATAAGTACGTGATTAGGGCATACGAGTAGTGTTAGCATTACTAACTTATAATGACAATGATCTCGTTGCACGCTTAGCATGGAATTGGGGTGAAAATCGAGGACGATGAAATTATTTCTAACGAAGCATTCAAGTGTTCTTATTCTATGAACCTAAACGTCCCTTTTTGCGATGAGAATCATACATTATGTCTAAAACGCAAGAAGTAGTAATAGTAGTAGTGTAGCAAGTTTATCATTCAATAAAAGTGAATAAAAATGAATTTTGGAGGTGCTACGATACTTTATTCTAGCATTGCGTGAGGGCACGGCAATGGTTTAGTATGGGGAGTGATGAGACTGCTTTTATACATAGTCTCATCGTCCAGAACGGGCTTTAAATGCATTAAATATCATGAAAAATACCAAATATATGCTTGTGTTTGTTACTTGTGTATTTTAGGTACGAATATTGAGAAAATGACAAAAGATCACAAGAAACATGCAAAAACGAACACAGGAAACGAAGCCGCACAAAGAACCAAGCCCTAATGAAGATTTCCTCATAAAAACCCTTGAAGAAATGAAGATTATGCAAGAAGGGTCCTCCAATATTGAAGAATTGACACTTTAAACCCTTGTTTATTCATAATTATAAGTTTGGTCCTTAAAGTTTGTCAAATTGCAAAAAGGACCCTCCACTTTGAAGAATTGGCAAGAATGGTCCCTCAACAATCAAGACTTGTCAATATTAGTCCTCCAAAAAGTCAATCATACAAGTAAAGACCATTATCTTTGAATAAAATGCCAAAACAGCCCTTCATGAATAAACAAATGGCAAGAAATACCCCTGAAAATACTTTAGAAAAGTATTTGTAGCCAAAGTGGGAAAAATGAAACTTTAATAACAAAGGAATCCGGTTTTATCTTGTTTAAACATCAAATGACAAAGAAAGGAGAAAGGGGGGGGGGGGCAAAGTTGGCAGACAAAGAAAGTTACCTAGACCACTCTTGGCTTGACACCTGTCCCACTCACCAAAACAACCAATCAAAACCCATCTTTTGGCCACCTCACACCCCACTCATTTTAATAAACTAATCCTGACTGATTAGTTTATTTTTGGCGCCTAACAACATGTTTAAACCCAAAAACAGATTAAACGTGTCACTATTCACATGAAGAACAAATTTGGGTATTCTTGTTTAAGCAACAATTAAACCTCCATCATCTCTAGATTAGTGATTAGGGTGGTCCTAATCATAACCAAACTCTCAAAACCCTTGCCACATCATCACCTTGGTCACATGATAAACCCTCCCTATATGATTTTGGGAGAAAAAGCCAAAAACCCTGCCACATCCAACGTCCAAGATTCCTGCTTACATCCAAAGCTCCTTGTGAGCCTTTGATCACTTCCACATGCTTGACAACTCACACAAGCAGCCAAATTCAGTCACATGACTCCAAGATATTCAAACTCTTCAAGGGAAAAATGGGGACTTCATCAACTTAGGGTTTACATTTTTTATGTTCCTAGTTAGTCATTTGTAGCCTATATTAGGCATAGAAGCTGCATCATAGCAGCTTGCTCTTGGTTTTTCCTTTGTTCAAGTTTTGTAAATCCCATTTTCATGTTTAATGAATTATGTTTGAATCTTTGAAGAAAACCCAAGTGCCAATCTTATTTACTGCTTGATATTGTTATATGTTTGCTAAGCCTGAATCTCAAAACGTTTTCTCAAGCTTTGTGCAAGAAATTGCTCAAAGTTCTAAAACCTTGATATTTTGCTAAGTTCCTTGGTACACCTTGGAATTCTTGGGCTATAAGTGGATTATAGCATCCTGATAAAGTGTTATCAAGGTATTGTGAGGCTTATAAATTGGGGATAATCAAGTGTGGGGTACAAGGGTTGCATTAATCAAGATTTTTCACCTTTCTGTTTTTGATAATATTGCTTCTAACCTTGTTTAATCTTAGCAGCTTGTTTGTGGAAGCTTGTGCTTGTTCTTGCTAGCACATCAGCTCAAACATTCGTGGGTGTGGATGTACATCCATGAGGTTTGAACCCCTTTCTCAAAAATCTGTCAAAGTACTTGAAATTTGTGATTTTTAGTTATGCTTGTGTTCTTGTTGAATTTGTGGCTTAACTTGTTTGATACTGAATAATAAATATGTTATTGTGTTTAATACACTTATACTTGTTTAAATCTTGATTTGAAAAAGATAAGGGGTGTTTGGGTTAACATGTTTAAGTGCATATCTTGTTATTGTGTTATTGGAAAGTGTTGTTGGTTGTTTGTATCTGCTTCTCACTTGGTTGTATGCTAAAACCTACAAGTTTTCAGCTTTGAAACATCAATTTAAAGATTGTGATATATCTCACTTGATTTGACTATTTTTGACCTAAGCATTTAGAAACACTTAGAGTGTATGCATGTTTAGGGCTAAAAGGTGTTAAATCAAAGTTTGTGTAACCTAATTTGAAGATTTGAGTGTTCAAAATTGGCTTGATGGTCAAGTATATCAGCAAAGTAAAAACTCTACATGTTATTTGTTCATCAGAAACCTTTGTGAGCTTGAATCTTGATCTAGGCCTTGAACCTTTGCATGAAACTTGTTGATTTATGTTCATTTGAATTAAATATAGCTTGTGTATGCTTTTGGTGCAATTTGGTTGGCTGAATCTTACAAAAACAACTTATTAAGTTCATAACAGCTAGTGTTCAAGTCTGTGTCTGATCTGGTGCTTAATTGAATTAACGGTATCATTTGGCTGATTGGAAGTGTGATATTTTTGTTGTTCTTGACTCCTTGTGATCCACTGATTATAAGGGTGCCTTGTTTGTAACTTTAATCCACAAAAAAGTCATATAAGACAAAAAGTCAAAAAGGTCAAGCAGTGGGAAAAGTTCCCACTGCTCAACCTCCAAAACTAGCCCCTGCTAGTGTAAAACATCATTCATCTTATTCATAAGCCATATTGGCTTATCTAGACTTGCAACAACTTATTTTTTGTGATAGATCTTCCTCATTTGACCCATTTATTTGATCTGGAGCTTATTAGACTTTGACTTTGACTTTTTACTAGAAAACTCATTAAGTTGACTTTTAAACAAGTGCTTATCTACTTATTCTGGCTTATTGCTTGTGCTTTTTTTTGAAATTTTTTTGATTATTTTGCTTAGTTAAGTCATTTAAAAGATTTTGAAAGTTGAATCAACACTTGAGGTGGTCTAGAACTCAAAAACGACTATTTTGTCGTTTTGTGAAGAGAGTCTTGGCTTATTTCAGGCTTATTTCTTGTGATTTTCCAATTTTCTTTTTACAGATCTCTTAAGTAACTCAAAAGAAGCTTGTGTGTTAAATTTTAGCTTATGGCGTCAGCTTATAGCTTAATGGGCCAAAAAGCCCATTAAGAATAAGCTGCTTTGAAATAAGCTAGCTTAAACACATTTTCAGCTTTTGGGCCTTTAGAGTTTTGTTCTTAAAATCAAATTTAAAGTCAGATAGGAGATTTTGGGCTTATTTGGATAACATTTTTCTTATTGGGCCAATTTAAGCCCATTAAGGGACTGTTTGGACTTTTAGCCCATTTCAAGGCCCGATAGGGGTATTTTTGTAATTTCAACTTCATTTCTGTATTATTTAGGTTAAAATAAGTAGGTTTGCAACTTTTTAGATTTATTTATAAATTTTGGATTTTTTATTAATATTTTATTATTACTTTATTACTAAAAATTAAAATTTAGATTTTTCAAAGTTTTTCATTTTTCTTAGATCAAATACATTAAGTTAGGAATTTTACAATTTTTAGAATCTTATTATTGTCATTAGATTAATTTTTAGAATTATTATAAGTTTTAATAGTTTTTAATTGTTTTTAAATAGTTTTTATTTATTTTAAAATTTTCAAAAATAGTTTTAAATTTTTTTAAGCCATTTTAGAGGTTTACAAGTGAAAAAAATCTCATTTTGGGCTTTTTGTTAATTAAATTGATTTTTTGGGCTTTAATTAGCATTAAAAAATTATTATTTAATTAAATAAAAGGTTTGAGTGATTTTTGATTTTTTTGTAAACTCTAATTACATTTTTAGGATTTATTGCAATTTTCTAGGAATTTTTAGGGCAGTTTTTTAATTTTGTCACTTTTTACGGTTCTACGTGCACGACTATTCGTCTTATTCATAATCGTAACCGTCATTCTCTTCTAATCTCTTTTCTTCTTTTCATTTCTCATTAATATAATCACAAACCATTAATCATTCCTTAACACAACGCACTTGCCTCCTTGGGAAACGAACTTGAACTTCATTGGTCATTAGTGCTTGGTTTTCCTAAACCAACACTTAATACTTGCCCTATTTACCTCCTTTTCCTAAAGGTGTGTAAAACCACTACATCAGTTGTGCATACATGCATTGTTGTAGGCGTGTCGCACACGCTCATTCCAATGTGAAGAACCCAATTCGGCATATCGATCATATTCAGGATATACTTGCGGTACCCAGAGACGATTGACTTTTTCTTCTATCCAAGGTATCAAATCCCAAGTTGCAGCTTTTACCAATGTTAAGGAGGTCGCATACTTGTTTGCTCCATTGACCAAGTATTCGAGATCCTTGCTGACGAAGAATTCAAGTGAAATTTGATCATCATCTGCAGCTGTGGGGAGAGGAGGTTTTTCAGGTGCATGAAGACCGTCCCTTTGAGAAGTTCTCTACGCTTTCAGAAGCTCATTAGCATTGTACTCATATTCCGTACTGTTGATCTTGGATTTAACATGAAGTCTGGGATCTTTTTGTCCTCGCACAACCATTGCTTGAGTTATGTTAGACCCATAGTTATACTCCAAGTATCTTGAAAAATCTATTGGATTGCTTAGGAATTGGGAGAATTCAGCTTCATCAGCCTTTGTCAGTGGACGAAGTGCATCAGCGTTTGAAACCCAAGGTTGTACAGGTTCATTTTCATCTTCCTCGAGTGCATCCACCCATGATGGTTCACTTGACTCTGGAACGTCAGGAACTTGAGTAGATACAGGAACATCAACAACAGTTTCTGCTATGTCTTGGACTGGATCAGATACTAGAAAATACGGTACAGGTTGATCGAGTTATGTCAGTTGTTGTTGCACTAAAGGTGTGGTAACTGAAGCAGCGGTAAATGGGGCAGATGTGACAGGGACAGATGTGGTTGCAGGAGCGGTTGTGGCTGGAGTATGTGATGAGGCTGTATTAGCATCTACATCATGAAACTTCTTGGTGCGTTTGCCTTGGCGGGGTGGAGGTGTCTTAGCTTTTGGAATTGATTTATCCTTGGTAACATCATCCTTGTGAGACTTGTTACCTTTGGACTTGTCTTTATCAGACTTGTCTTCCTTATTTGTTGATCCCTTTGGTTGGATCTATATTATGTTAAGAACTAGTATAGTAGTTTGTAATCAAACTAAAATACTTTGAGCACTCTTACTAACACTAAATAAGTTATGCGGAATCTAACTTATAAAGCACAGAAGAACAGAATTACTTTTAACTGTTCGATTCTCTTATTAATCGACTTGAATGAGGTACATGAAAGACATTGTACCTATGTTCCTTTTATAGAGTAAGGAACCCTAGAAACCTTAGAATATTCTATAAAGATAACTATATCACATACGATATATTATCAATATTCTAACTATTTAAGTATATCACATAAGATATACTCTAACTATAACTATGAAATATCTTATACAAAGATATATTCGTCCTAATCATCATAGCAGTACTTACTTTATAAGTAGCAATACTTACTATGTACCGCGTTAATACTAACGGTACTTACATAACACTGACAGTACTTAAAATACACTAACGGTACTTGACACTTAACAAATAATTCCCAACAATCCTCCCCTAAACAAGAAATGATAACTTGTTGTCTTCTTGTTTCTCTTGTATTGGATGTATTAAAATACATGTCTTCAGTCTTTCCTTCATCCTTGGATTGAACTTGGTAATTTGTATTTGTATCCAACTGAATGTAGCCAAACACTTCAAATGTAGATCTTCTTCTGATAAGATAATCTTCAAACATCATGAGTATCATCTTTGTCTTCAAACTGTGATCTTCTTGTGTCTTCTAAACATTCACTTATGTTTGCATCATCAGTTATTGTCTTCTTGAGTTTAGTCTTTGAACTCTGAATCATGAACCTTTGTCTTGATTTTATGAGACAAAACCTTCTAAGTATCTTTTAAATACTTCTTTGCTTGCAATCTTCATACCTGAAATAAAACAGTTAACAACAAAAACCAATCTGTATTGGCTTCATGATTTTTAGCAAATCACCAACTATCAACGGATTTGATAAATTCTTTACCAGTTAGCCGTACACTATAGAATAGCCAATACTTTATTCATAAAGAATAAGGTGTAACGAAAACCTTACAATTTTTGGTAAATTGTCAACCATCAACGGATTTGATGAAGTCTTTACCTAATACCATTTGTCTAGGAATAGCCAACTCTTTGTCTCGAAACAAGGTGAGTTAGAACCATATAGTTTTTAGCAAACTATCAGCTTTTAACGGATTTGATAAGTCTTTACCACAAACCGTTTTCTTATGGACTAGCCAGTTCTTATGTGTGTTAGACATGGTGAATTGAGAACCATTTGTGAAGTGTGACTAAAAGTCAAACACTTAAGGCTCTTTCTCAGCTTCTTCCTCATCTTTCAAATCCTTGATTTGTTGTTTAACCATTCTGATCAACTCCAAAGCATCAGCAGATTCTTTTGTAACTTCTAATTGTTGTTCTAACATCCTTTCCAACAATTTTCTTTTGAAAGGGTAAGTTTTCTCTTGCAGCATATAGTATGTAACATTATCTACATCCAAAATATGCAATCCACATGACCTATAATATCTCCAGTAACTAGGAACCTGATTCTCCAATTCTTTCAACATTTCTTGATCACAATTGTGTGGCTCATACATAAAGAGAAATTCCCAGTATAATAGTGATACTTCAGTTTTACCTGCACTGGCTTCTTGAACTAACCTGGAAAGATCTTGAATATCTTGTCTGTCAAGAATGTGAAGAATATCCTCCAAAAGTCTGAATATCCTTGTTGTGCCATCAGTTCTCTGAATTCCATGAGCTTCAAGTCCTTCAGACATAGAGTAAATCCATTTAGCAATGGATGCTCTCTTTCCAAAAATCTCTGTATCAATACATTGATCTTCAAATTTTACAATCTTCAAGTACTTCTTCAAGCTCTCATCATCATCACTATCCTCTACTGTTGATTTAGCCCTCTTGGCTTTCTTCTTTGTCTTTGTTAACCTTTTCCTTTTAACACCCTTGGAAATTCCCTCAAGTTCTGTTGAACCCTCTTCCAAATTTGTGTGTACCGTCTCCTCAGTATGTATTGTTGTATGTACTGTTGACTGTGTATGTACTGCTTGTACATTTTCAGTCTGAGCAATATCTTGAGTTTCAACTCCTGCATTCATTCTTTGAGCAGTCTCTTCCTCCCTTAAACTTACCTTCTCCTTTCTATTCTTCCTCACATAAGTGGTCTTGATAGGTGGAGATGTGTTTGTAGGTTCAGAAGTACTTGGCTCAATTCTAGGAGTACTACCAAATTGCCTTTGTTGTTGCAGATGTCTCTTAAACTCTTCAACAGCTTTTCTATCTGCTTCAGATCCAATCTCAACAAAATTCAATTCAGTTCTCTTATTTTGCTCATACAAAGTCTTGATTTCTTCAAAATTCTTCTTGACCAGCTGAATATGAGTAAAACCCTTAACTTTCTTAAGAAAATTCATCATCTGATTCCTAATATGCATAGTAGTTGGAGGCTTAATCTTTTCTTTTCTTCTCTTTTCAGCAAAGAATCTTTGTTGCTCCCTTACCAGATCATCAATCAATTTTGATTTCTCTTCTTCATCATATGCATCTCTCTCTTCAGCTATCAATGAGTCTGCAAGAAGCTCACTTGCATGTAATTCAGCTTGAATCATATCATACTCTTGTATGTTCCATTCTTGTTGTATTCTTTTAGCTTCTAACAAATTCTGCTTTGCTGCAAGTTCTTCAGGTAATTTATTTTCACGAATTTGTGCTTGCATTCTGTAAGCAAATTCCTCATCATGGTCTATTTGATTAAATATTTACATGAGTTTGTTTATATCATCATCTGAATCACTTTCATCTTCAGACTCTGATAATAATTGCTTCTTCCCCTTATCCTTTGGATCAATATTAGGTAGCTTCTTCGTCAGCTTGGCAGATCTTTCCTCATTAACTTGCTGTTGAATAACTATACCTTTAGTAGGGTGTGAAGATTGAACTTTCTTACCTTGAATTTGATTCTTTTTGGCAAGAACTTCTTGTTGTGTCTTTTTCTCTGCCTCTGCTTGTTTAGTCTTCTCAACTAAATTCTTCTTTCTTAAGTCAAGCAATAATTGGGCTAAAGTCTCATCTTCTCCAAAAGGAGTTTGACTTTCTAGTCAAGGATGATCACCAGCGGTACTTGCAATCGGCTTAGTTGGCTTAGCAGTACTTGGGTCTTCAACAATGTCAGCAGTACTTGCAGTCGGCTTAGTTGGCTTAGCAGTACTTGGATCTTCAATAATTTTGATTTCACCAGTATTAGACACACTTGTTTCTTCAATCACTTGTGTATCCCCAGATACTCTTTCCTCTATAGAAGCCATCATTTCAACTTGCACCTCTTCAGTCTTCTTTGATTCATTGCTCAGTCTTGATCTAGACAGTACTTGTAAAGTCTGTTTCCTTTGAAACCATACTTGTCCTTGTGGTGATGGAGTTGAATATACAAGAAACTGAATATTAATTTCCTCCAACTTCTCATAGAAAGCACTCCAATTTGTTTGAAGTTGTGATTGAGGTGGTGGTGCTGGCTGAGTTACCAAAATTTCTTCAACTTGTGGCTCCTCATGAGTAGGCTGTGGTTCTTCCTACTGAATCTCCATATTTGAAGGTCCATCCACACCAGTCTCTAAACCAGTTCCATCTTCATAAGTCCCCATGACATCTTCATCCAATTCAAAATTGATGTCATTTCCAGAGATCCTTGTCTGATTATCAGAAGAAGGTGGTTGTTCTTCATAATTCCTCTCCTGTTTGGTTGCATTCAGTTGCCTTTTCTTGTGGTTTCTGAATCTTTGCTTCTTGATCGCAGACTTTTGAATAGATCTATGTTGCCTCATCCAAGGTGACACTTTGTTCCTTAACTTGATTATGCTAGCTTCCAATTTAGCAATTTTCTTGTCTTGAACAAGCTTTTCTTTCTGCAACACCTATACCTGTTGGGACAAACTTATACACAAAGCAGTTAAATTTGCAACATCCACCACCTTTGGTGCTTGTGCTTGTGGTGAACCACTAGCAGAAATAGAAGTAGCAGGTGTGTGGATCATCTCATCAGTGTTTGGTGGAACACCAACATTATGAATCTTCTAGGTAATGGGAACTCTGGTGAGAAGGAGTTTGCTGAGAAGCACTAGAATTGCTAGGTTCCTCACCTTCTTGATTGGCAGGTTGGGCTAACATATGAGCAAACAATGGTGTTACTGTTCCTGTAAAGGCATTGCCTTGTTTGGTCAAGAAAGAGAAAGTTCTCTTTGTGAATGTAGGAACATCCCATGTATCAGTTAACTCTGGTAGGTTAGGTATTTGGTCACTAACTAAAGTCTGAATGAATCTAGGATACATTAAAAACTTTTTAGTCCCTTCCAAATTCCTAGTCATGCCTTCAAAATTTAATTTTGAAAAATTACAAACCCTGTTATTTGCTAGACAAACACCAGCTGATGCCAATGCAGCAGGAATTTGATCAAAAGATGTACTTTTAGAGCTTAAACAATGAAAATAGCATGAAAAAACAATTTCCATTGAGGTGAAAATAAAGCTTTAAAGAAAGTAAGACTTTCCCTACCACCTCCATAGCCCATGGTTGCAAGGCCATCATGAATCTCTGTATTATTAAGCATACTAAGTCCATTTTCATCATTTAATCTCAAACTTGCTCGTAGCAGTACCTCAGTTACATATATGTTTCTATGATTTACCCTAGCCTTAATGCAAGGTTGATCAAACCGAGTAGCCAAAACAACAGTATTCCAAAATTGTTCAACAATGGAAATAGAGACAACTGGACTTACAGTGAGTGCAAAGCGAATATGACTTCGAGATAGGAAACCAATCATCTCATGGAAACCAAGAGAGTCATCATTCGTAGCAAGATTCGCAACCAAATTATGCTTAGAGATTACTTGTAAAGCAGCCATTAGTATTTTTGATGATCGAAAAATTAGAGAGAAGGTTATAGAATCAAGAGATAAAAATAAAAGATTTTGTGAATCAATTGTGTAATTTGAGTAAGTATTTAAGTAAATAACAAACCCAAGCGCGAAGAAACTGCCAAATTTACAAAAGAGACCCTTAACGGTACAACGGACATGTAGCGGTACATGGAACATTAGCGGTACTTGAATTTGTGCTAGCGGTACTTGGAGTGACAACGGTACCTCACAATTTTGACCAGTTCATGCTTTCCACTAACAATGTAACCTCTTTTATCTTTTTCTATTAACCTGCAATTACATCAAAAACACAAAACATAGACTATACAATAAAAAATAAAAATTTGTACAGCTATTACCTCCCCTTAACATATGCAGCATGTTATTGGGCATACCAATGTGTGTCACCAAGAATTCAAATCTCTTTGCATCAAATGCCTTGGTCAACAAATCAGCTACATTGTTGTCTGTATGAATCTTCAAGACTTGAATAAGCTTTTTGTCATAAGCATCTCTTATAAAGTGATGTCTTATTTCAATATGCTTGGTCTTGGAGTGAAATACTGGATTCTTGACAATGCATATAGTACTTTCATTATCAATGTAAATCTTGGTGTTCATGAAGTTAAACCCATAGTCCAACAATTGATTTTGAATCCAAAGTACTTGTCCACGGCAATGAGCAGCAGCTACATATTCGCTTCAGTTGTAGAAGTAGCAACAATGGTTTGCTTCTTACACTGCCATGATATGAGTCCTCTGCCTAGGAATTGACAACCTCCTGTTGTGGATTTCCTATCATGATTAGCTCCAGCATAATCACTATCTAATTAAGCTTCCAATTCAAAGGTGGAATCTCTAGGATACCATAATCCTAAATTGGGTTGACTTTTAAGATATTTAAAAATCTTCTTCACAGCATGTAGATGTGACACCTTTGGATGAACTTAGAACCTTGAACAGGCACACACAACAAACATTATATCTGGCCTTGAAGCAGAAAGATACATCAATGAACCAATCATTGACCTGTATAGATGAATGTCAACATCTTCTCCATGTTCATCTTTTGATAAAGACTTCTTGGCTTCAAAAGGTGTGCTTGTACTCCTTGTATCTATACATGAAAATTTCTACAAGATTTCAGCAACATATTTATCTTGGCTGATAAATATTCCATCTTTCCTTTGTTTGACTTACAGTCCCAAAAAGAAAGTTAGTTCTCCCATAGAACTCATTTGAAATCTTCCTTTCATCAAAGCTTCAAACTCTTCACACCATGTCTTCTTGGTAGAACCAAAAATGATGTCATCAACATAAACTTGAACTAGAATGATGTCCTTAGCATTCTTCTTGATGAACAGATTTTTGTCAATGGTTCTTCTCCTATATCCATGTTCTAGCAGAAAGTTGGATAAGGTTGCATACCAGGCTCTTGGAGCTTGATGTAGACCATAAAGTGCTTTGATAACCTTGTAGACTCTATTGGGGAATTTAGGATCTACAAAACCTAGAGGTTGTGAGACATATACCTCCTCTGAAATAGTACCATATAGAAAGACACTTTTCACATCCATTTGATAGACTATAAATCCCATATATGATGCAAAGGCCAAAAATAACCTAATGGCTTCTATCCTTGCCACTAGTAAAAAAACTTCATCATAGTTTATCCCTTCTTCCTGTCTATAGCCTTAAGCAACAAGTCTTGCCTTGTTCCTCACAACAACCCCTCTTTCATCCTTCTTGTTCCTGAAGACCCATCTAGTACCAATTACTCTTTTTCCTGAGGGAAGATCCACAAGAATCCAAACTTTTTGTAGCTCAAATTGTGTTAATTCTTCTTGCATGGCATCTACCCAACTTTCTTCATCAAGAGCCTGAGAAATGTTTTTGGGCTCTACTTGAGATAAGAAACAGGCAAACAAACAATGTTGAGTATCTTTATGATTTGTTCTCTGCTGTTGTTTGACATAACTCACAAGTGCATGAGTTTCAATATTGGTTTGAAGTTGTCTTCTGGTTTGTACATCAGATTTGGGATCTCCAATAATCTGTGTAGTAGGATGGTTGTTGTTGACTTTATGAGTGGGAATAGAACTGACTAGAATTTCTGTTTTCAAATTATTGAAATCAGTTACTGCACCCTGCTCATCATAGGAAGCTTTGGAGAAGATTCCTTCAGTTGGACTAGCATATAAGTCTTCATTGTCCATGGCTTGTAAAATCTCTTCTAGTGAGTCAACAGATTTGGCAGATTTTGACTTAGCAGTACTTGCAGATGAAGTACCGCTAGGTGTAGTATGTACTGCTGAGTGTTGTGACTCAAAAGATTCTTCTCCTGAATGCTTATTAGCAGATGTAGCATTCTTTTCTTGATCTTGAAGCCTCTGAAGCTCCTGGGAGGCTTGATCATCATTTGATGGCATGGTTTGCTTCTTGGGAGTGGCAAACATGGGAGTAACAGTAGGTATGTTGGGCACATAGATATGAACATCATCATCTGATGAAGAAACATCTTCTTGAGTATATGCATTAGTTTCACTTGACTCCCCACCTACATTGTTAGTTTGACAATCCTTTTGCAAAGAATAGTAATCCATGGAGTTAGTTAGATAATCTAAATCAAACATCCAAGCATAACCTATTCCTGGGACATTGGGTTTATTTTCTAAGAAATTAACATGAGCATTTTCTTCAACCTTCTTAGTTGCCAAATTATAAACTCTATATGCTTTACTTTGCACTGAATATCCTACAAGATATCTTGGATCAGACTTTCCATCAAACTTTCCCAAATAATCAAGAGTATTTAGTATACACACATGACACCCAAAAGGTCTTAAATGACTTATGTTAGGCTTTACATCAGTCAAGAGTTCATAAGGTGTTTTGTTTTGAGGCTTGGTTACGAGGACTCTATTTAACACATAACATGCAGTATTGATTGCTTCTGCCCAAAAGGTATTTGGCAAAAGTGAATCAGCCAGCATAGTTCTAGCAACCTCAATCAGTGTCCTATTCTTCCTTTCAGCTACTCCATTTTGTTGTGGAGTTCTAGGATTACTAAACTGTCTCTTAATTCCTTTAGACCTACAGAATTCATCAAATTCAGCATTCTTAAATTCTGTCCCATTATCATTCCTAATGATTAAAACGGTGTTTAGTGAACTGCTTTTCAACTAAAATGATAAAATCCTTAAGTAATTCACTTGTTTCACTCTTAAGAGCTAAAAAGAAAACCCAATTGAGTCTACTATAATCATCAGTAATGACTAGACAAAAGGTCTTATGACTAATGCTTCTGATAGAAACTGGACCAAACAAATCCATATGCAAAAGCTGCAAAGGTTTTGTCACAGTGTTAACAGTCTTGGTCTTACAAGATACTCTATGTTGTTTACCTTTTTGACAGGAAGCACATGTGAAATCATTTTGAAAAGTTTTGTTAGGTAGACCTCTAACCAAATTCCTATTCACCAATCTATTAAGATTCTTGAAATTCACATGACCTAACCTTCTATGCCACAAATTTGACTCATTTAAGAAGCCTTAGCTAGCAAACATGTAATGCCACCTGTTGGAGTAATAGTATGAAGATTAAAGGTGTACATATTTTCTTGCCTGGGTACTTTAAGCAGTATTTGAGATTCCTTAGGCATCTCAAAGTCTTTAGACAACACCAAACAGTCTTTCTATGTGAATAGCACCTTGTTCTTCTTATCACACATTTGTGATACTGAAAAGAGATTAAACTCATTCAATTCTTTTACAAAGAACACATCTTCAAATTCCAACTTTCCTGTGCTGATTTTCCCTTTGCCAGTGATTCTACCTTTGCTACCCCAAAGGCTACTGGACCTCCTCTGAATTCTTCAAATTCAACAAGAAAATCTTTGTTTCCTGTCATGTGTCTTGAGCATCCACTATCTACTATACCTTTATCTTTTAATTCATCAATTAGATGCCCCTGCACACAAATAAAACTCATTAGTTTTTAACAGGGACCCAAGCCACATTTGGCTCGGATCTTGTGGGACCTACACATTTAAGAGTTTGTACTGAACCATTCCCAGTAATGCTACTTTTGCTCTTATACTTCATGGTTTCATTTATGTAGTCAAAGTCACAGGGTGACTCTATGTGCTCAGACTTCTTTGCCTTAAGTACTGCTTTAGCGGTACTTGTTTTAACACATGATTTATCTCTTTTAGGAACCCACATCTACAATGGTTTGTTTTTATCCCTACTTCTAGGTGTTTTAACCTTTTCAAAAACTTTCTTAGAAGTCTTGGAGAACTTTGGTTTTACAGACTTTAAACCAATAGTACTTAAGTTTGGTCTAGCAGTACTTGCAGGTCTAGACTTGCCGGTACTTGCTTTACCAAACTTTAAAGGTACTAGACCTTGTTTCATAAGTACTGCCCTAGGAACAAAACTTTTGGTAGAGTTATTTTTAATCTGTTTAACTACCCTTGTGTGATCAGAGTCATTTTTAAGTTTTTGATTCCTATAAACCTGTGCATTTTTCCCATTACTATTTTTCATGACCCTTTGTGTAGCCTTTTGTTTCACAATTTTATCTTCATGTAATGTACAATCTTTGATAAAATGACTTAGACTACCACAAACATAACATCCTTTTCTTCTTAAAGAAGACCCAAAAGGTTGTTTTGACTTTACTTTCTCAAAACCTATCCCACCCTTTTTGGCTTTATTATGTTTTACATTGTTTTCCAAAATCTTGCTAGGAGTTTTTACCTGCTTGGGAGCAGAAC
This sequence comes from Glebionis coronaria, assembly GCA_025667525.1. Classification (NCBI taxonomy): domain Eukaryota; kingdom Viridiplantae; phylum Streptophyta; class Magnoliopsida; order Asterales; family Asteraceae; genus Glebionis; species Glebionis coronaria. The sequence goes on from CM046874.1 coordinate 182,647,069, forward strand.
TAGTCTTAGATTCCTCAGAAACAAAGTTGTTCATTAAAGGTGGATAAACAATATTTTTGGTCACAACAGTCTTTTCTTGGGACAAAGTACTAGAGTTTAAGGTATTCTTAACCTTTGGTTCTTCTAACTCTATGCATGTATCATTACTAGGGGCATGAAAATTCCTGATAGTGGTGGAGGAACTGCCTTCATTCCTTCAGCATATCTATCATTTTCAGGTGTATCATCTACCTCACTAGAACTATCAAAAATTCCTTTTGATAAGTCCTTGTCAGTTAAAGTTATCCCAGGTTGGTCCTCAATATATCCTAGGCCTGATTTATCATAATACCCCATTTGTGAATTAATCAATTTTCCCAATCCTTTAGAGGATTTTTGCCAATGATTAATCACTTCCCTTTCATTACAAAGACTATCTTTTAAAGCTTCATTTTCTGTTGATATTTTTAATAGTTGTATTTCAAAAGCTTTTATTTCCACATCTTTTTCCCTCATTTGAAGAGTCAAAATCCTTATTTTCTCTTCATAGTTTTGTTGAGCCTTTTTGTACAAAACTATATTTTCTTCCAATTTAACAACACCATGTTTAAAAACATTTAATTCTACAGTGCATGTGTTAACCTTTTGATACTGTTCCTCTAGTTCTAATTTTAGGCTATTAAATTTAAGAACACAGTCTTTAGAACAAGGATGTACTGCAGTATCTTCATGTGAGAGAGCCATTAAACCAAGCTCTTCTTCTTCATCTCCTGCCCAGTTCACACTCCATATATAGTAACCAATACTTTGGTTCCTTTAGGACTCCTGCTGTTTCCTTTTGGAAAGCTTTCAGTTATTCTTGGACTGGTTCTATAGCCGTGCTTGGACTTCTGATTGCTATTATCAGCTTTATCTCTAGAGCATTCTCTTGCAAAGTGTCCATTCCTTCCACAGTTATAGCACTCAACTTTGGACTTGTCATATCCTAATGGCTCATTAGGATCAACAGTCATTTTTCTTCCAGTCTTCTTGAAGAACCTATTAGATCTTACTGACACCATAGCAGCTTGCCATTTAAGATTCATCTCTTCAACATCAGCATCATCCATTTGGAACAAGTCATTGAGTGTTAATCTTGGCCTGTTTTCTTATCCAGCGAATAATGAGAAGGCATCATTGTCACAAAACAATGGTGAAGACCTTCCATGTGGATTTTGAGAGACTATAGGGATGCCTTCAATACTTTGTGGGTAAGTATTACTTGTTAGTCCTCCAACGGTATTTGTGAAGTATGTACCGCTGCTAGATCCACTAGCGGTATTATGAAAGTACGTACCGCTGTTTCCATCTAACACAAAAGCCAAGTTAGACTTTGAAGTAGTCGCGACCTTTACTTCAGTGCCTTTCACATCCATCTCATATGCTCTAAGATTGTTGTAGATATGATCAAACGGAATTGTTTCCAAATCATCTCTTATGATGAAGTGCATAGCCATTGCTTTCCACTCTGGTGGAACACTTCTTAAGAATTTTAAATTAGCTTCTTCATTAGGAATTACTTGTCTATAAAATGCCAATTGAATAAGCAGCTTACTGAACCTTCCATAGCCACCATGTATCCCCTCTATAATGGTAATTGAGAAGTTATCAAATTCTTGCTTAAGAACAATCTTCTTTATCTCCTTAGATTTGTCATTACCCCCAAATCTAAGTTTTATAGCATCCCACATAGCTTTAGCATCCTTATAATGATGGAAGCTTGGTAGGATGTCTTCAGAAAGAGCCATAGCCAAAGCAGTTCTGGCTTTTCTCTCTCTGATCTCTGCTTGTACCTTCTCAGCAGTCATAGCAGGTAGAGCATAGCATGTACCGTCTGACAACTAGTGTAGCTTCTTTGGTGTGTTCCTATTCTTGATAACTTGCCACATAGTGTGATCTGTGTGATTCAAGTAATGTTCCATCTGCATAGCCCATGTCTCATAATTTTCACCTTTAAGAACTAGGAGTTTAACAGCAGACAGAGTATGAGAAGGTGTTGTTGTAGAGGTAGCTACAGCATTCACGGCTTGAACACCTTGTACTGGTGCAGGATGCACAACTTGTGGTTGTCCCTGTGGTATAGGATCAGGGTTCTGAACATCATCCAAGTGAGCATCATCACCATCTGGTTGAGACATTGAGTTTTGGTATGGGTGGAGTGTTTGGGGTTGTGTTCTTCTTTTTCAGAGTTTCTCAACAAGCTCTGATACCACTTTTTGATCCCTTTGGTTGGATCTATATTCTGTTAAGAATTAGTATAGTAGTTTGTAATCAAACTAAAACACTTTGAGCACTCTTACTAACACTAAATAAGTTATGCGAAATCTAACTTATAAAGCACAGAAGAACATAATTACTTTTAACTATTCGATTCTCTTATTAATCGACTTGAATGAGGTACATGAAAGACATTGTACCTATGTTCCTTTTATAGAGTAAGGAACCCTAGAAACCTTAGAATATTCTATAAAGATAACTATATCACAGACGATATATTATCAATATTCTAACTATTTAAGTATATCACATAAGATATACTCTAACTATAACTATGACATAACTTATACAAAGATATATTGGTCCTAATCATCATAGCAGTACTTACTCTATAAGTAGCAGTACTTACTATGTACCGCGTTAATACTAACGGTACTTACATAACACTGACAGTACTTAAAATACACTAACGGTACTTGACACTTAACAAATAATTCCCAACATTATCTCCATCCTTTTTCCCTGTATCACCGTCCCCTTCTTCTTCATCATCACCATTTTTGCCGTCACCATCACCATTATCATCACCATCACTGTGTTTATCACTACTGCCTTCGTCATTACTTCCGTCTTCGTCATCACTTCCTCCTTCGTCTTCACTACCTTCGTCGTCATCATCATTGTCATCATCAGCATCATCGTCATCGTTGTCGGACTCTTCTTCCTCTTTCTCTTCATTTAGGATATTGTAAGGAACTACAGTACCATGTTTCTTGAATATCTCAGTATCTTCATCAATAGCCGTTTTAAGAGCCTTGTGAAGGTTCTTTTGAGCTTTGGTTTGGTTGTAGGACCCGACTTGAATCATCCGAGCATGTAAGAGTTTCTTCAACTCATAATCCATGAGCCTTTGAGCAATGAGAAAATCTGACTGATGAGTTTCAGAAGACTTGATCATGAAGTTGCTTGCAGCAATTTGTTTCAACTCGTCTTGTAGAGTGTCAATAGATTCCTTAACCTTTTCATCAAGTGATTCAACAATTGAGTCGTTAGCTTTGGCAAGAATCTCTTTCTCATCTCGGTACTTTTTTTTGAGTTCTCAAAGACGAATGAATGTTGCTTCATTTTTAGCGGTTTCATTTGCTTTGACGTGAGCTAGTTCTTCTGCATGTACTTTGTGGGATAATTCTAACTCTTCTTGGAATTTAGCAATTGCGTCTTCTTGAGCTTTTCTTGTGGATTCTTCACTTTGCTGTCTACGAGCTAACTCCTCTTTGACTCGAACCATCTCTTCTTGTTGAGCTTTCATGAGTTGTTCCATTTGTAGCATGAACAATGTTGGTAATGATGGAATCAAATATATCGGTGCTACTAGTGTTTGTTGTGTAGGAGCAATGGTCATGGAAGTGCTTGAAGCTGAGAGAGGTTGACATGGTAGAGTTAAGGGAAGTTGAATTGAAGCAGGTGGAGTCACTATAATAACTGGTGGAGGCACTGTAATAACTGGTGGAGGCACTGTAGTAACTGGTTGAGGCACTGTAGTACTTGTGGCTTTGGTAGGTTCAACATTTGTAACAATATGTTCAGTGTTAACAAATGTTGTCGTATCAGCAGACCCGACAATGTCCATATCCTTCAATCCGTCATGAGCTTGTTGTTCATCATGAATGTCGACATCGTCATCAACTTGGGCATATTTCTCACGAATAGGTATGTATTCACCAGGCTTCCCAAATTCAGCAATATCAGTAGGTAGTATGGTTTCTTTTGCCTTCATACCAGAACCAATACCCCCCGTGTCTTTCTTACTTTGCATGATAACCTTCTTTATATTGCGTCTTTCATTTTTGCAAATTAGTTCTTCTTCATTGATATCTTCATCTTCATCCTCAAGCATCAGCTGCTTCCCACTAGACTTGGCAACACTTTTCTTCTTTTTGGGCTTAGGTGAACCTGTTTCTTCTGATGGTTCACTTTGTTTGCGTTTGCCTTTGCCTTTGGGTTTTGGTGAAGAAAAATCTCCCAACTCAACTCTTTCATTTTGAATTTCCATTTCATCCAACAATTGCTTGTATGCATCACTTGCTTTGATTTCATCAGTCAACATGTGATTAGGAATAGCGGTTGGAGTACCTGAGTAAACACCGGTGTGTCCGTCGTGCCTTAAATCCACAACATTGGCATTGTCATTTGGATTATGGTGAGGAATTCCTTCACGCTTATCGATTGAAGCATCTTTTTGCATGAAGTGATGAATGATAAGCTTGATGAAACGTAGGAAAGGAAAGTACCCAGTCTTCTTCTTGGTATTTTGGAAGAGTTGATAGTGAAATTCCTCCCATAGTAACTGTGCATAATTCACATTCTTACCCTTGTAGATGTCCCAAAAGATACAAGCAATTGAAAGACGCAGAGAGTCATATTCACTTGTTTTATCAGTAAGACAACGAATGAGTATACCGAAGAATGCTTTCCAAGGTTGTCCCAAGTTAGCTGTGGTAAATTAAGACACCACTCGTAACTCAGGATCACCGTATCCAAGAGAATGAAACATCTTAACAGTTTCATTCTTGTCAGGGTCTTCTGTAAACCTTTGGCCTGTAGGTGGAGTTGGTAATCCGAATATTTGGCGAAAGTGAGGAATGGTGAGAGTATGTTCCTTCTTGTTGATGGTGAATGTGATCTTTCTTTCCGATTGTCGTTTCTTTGAAGCCCATAATTCATACATATAATCAGTTGGTACCTAAGCTGTATCCCGTAAAGCCTTCTTTATTGGGGTTCGATCAAGAATATTTGTGCGACCTTTAATGCATAGTGAGCTGGGGTAGAATCTTCTTTGTCTTCTTTCAGTCGAAAATTATTTGGTATAAACTTTAGAGCTTTGGCGGAGACAAGTGCCTGATCAGCTTTGATTTGTTGCTCGGTAGGTTTAGACATGTTTTCTGCTTAAGACAAACCATACAAGGTTGATACACACAAATATATATATCATGATGTATATATACCTAATCAAGTCAAACATATTACATCATACCATAGAGAACTCAATCATAGTGAGCTAGCATTCGAATACACGAGAAACTAAAGATACAATCAAACACGACTAATTGACAACATATTCCAAAATAACTCACATTCAGAATAAGAACACATTTAGAAAAACAAACACTTTTAGAAAAAAATAGTCATTTTTCGGATAAATCAACTTTCTATGATTAATCACCATCTTCGGATAAGTCCACATTTTCGTATAAATGCACAAATTCGGATAATACCTCCTGTTTCGAATAAAAACAAATATTCGGATAAATTCACATTCTTCGGATAAAACTGATTTCTTCGGATAAAGGCACATATTCGGATAAAATTGACTTTTCCGACTAAACACATGTTTTCGGATAAAACTCATGTTTTCGGATAAAACTGACTTTTTCGGATAAAACTGACTTTTCGGAAAAATGCACATTTTCGGATAAAACTCATGTTTTCGGACAAAACTCGTGTTTTCGGATAAAAGGCACATATTCGGATAAATTTACTTTTATCGGATAAGCTCACATATCCGGATAAAAAGACTTTTTCGGATAAAGTATATTTCTCGGATAAAGAGTTATCTTTGGATAAATCAAAATCTTCGGATAAATCTATATCTTCGGATAAATGAATATCTTCGGATATATCAGTATCTTCGGATAAATCAATATCTTCGGATAAAAAGACTTTTTCGGATAAAGCTTATTTTTCGGATAAAGAGTATCTACGGATAAATCAAAATCTTCGGATAAATCCATATCTTTGGATAAATGAATATCTTCGGATATATCAGTATCTTCGGATAAATCAATATCTTCGGATAAAAAGACTTTTTCGGATAAAGCTTATTTTTCGGATAATGGAAACTTTTTCAGATAACAACTGCTTTTTCGGATAAAAACTTTGACAGGTTTTCGGATAAGCATGATCATCATCAAAAGCATACGGTTTTGATTCTTAAGGCTATACTGATTGATTCTAATGCATCCTAAACAACAATCTATGTTCTAAAGCTTTCCCACACAAAACCCACTTATGAATTAACCTATTAGATCCAAAGAAGATCATAAACCCCTAAAATTTCAGATTTGGATCAACTAATTAAAAGAAGAGATGAATAAGTAATGGAACAAATTAGAAGAACATATTTACCTTTGATGATTGAACACAATGACAAAAATCGAGTCGGATTTGGTGATTGAAGGTTTTGATGATATTTTTTAACAATGGCGGGAAATGAGTTGAGAGAGTTTGAGGCGACGAAACAGAAACAAAAAAGAGGGGGGGGGGGGGGATTTATACCATTTGACCTAGGTCAAAGTATAACTTACACCTTTTTTACACTCTCAGTCCTCCTATTTTTGTGTTGTTTACTTTTAGTTAATTAACTATTTTAGTTTGAATTTCGTTAAGAAAACTTAACATTTGTCATTACTTAACCATCCTATTAACTATGTCACCTTACACACAACGAACCACTTTAGCCTAAACACCAAATCAATTGAACATATCCGAATCACAGAAAAATCACGAAAAAATCACAAAGCACATACGGAAGATTATTCAATATTGAGCATTTAACCAATTAATTTCCTAAAAGACTTTTGAAGACTAATTTGATGATGAAAATGATTTGATATTTTCTCCCCCTTAAATACAAACCCGATTTCTATTTAAAGAGCTGTAGTCTGTGTATTAAGGAGTACAGATGAAAGACTTTTTCCGTAAAAGTTGATATAAGAATGATACGTGGTGGCAATAAGATTTCTCTTATTTTTTAAAAATAAGTGCACTAAAGCGTACACAAATTTGTATTAGACCAAGTTATAAAGTAAACTTGATCACTTGTATGGTTTTAAAGTAAACCATACCCGAGAAAATTAATTCCCGTTGTGAGCCAACGTCTTCGTACGAAATACTTGACTTTAATGCGAAAAGCGGGTTGCAGTCAGAAATAACTACAAGCCATGTGGGCATGTTTTAAAATATGTACAACTTTTATACGGACTCTATTTATGGCGTCGTGTCAATTTTAGTCGATATTTCTAAGGCCGTAAATATTACTGTACTAAAAGACATGCCTGATTTAAAATGAAAAATATTTTTGGATTTTCTTGATTTTATATTTTTTATGCTTTTTGTATGTTTTATATTTTTATATTTTTCTTTTGATGGTTTATATATATATATACGATAATATACAAGATCACGATAAAAGGATACTCTAGAATAGTTTACCACCACTATTCTACAGATTCTTCTGCCAACTCCTTAAGTGTCGCTGGTGAGAATGATTTCATGCCTAGCTTTTCGATCAAAAACTCGATACGTCCTCGATCTAAGGCCTTTGTGAATATATCCGCCAGCTGATACTCAGTGTTGACAAAATATAGTTCGATCACTCCATTTTCCACTTGCTCTTTGATGAAATGGTAGCGAATGTCAATGTGCTTTTCCCGGGAGTGTTGAACGTAATTGCAGCAAAGGGCAATGCCGCTTTTGTTGTCACATTACATCGGAATTTTATTGAATCCAAGGCCGTAGTCAGTTAATTGTGATCTCATCCAAAGAACTTGAGTACAACAACCGGACATAGCAATGTATTCTGCCTCTGTACTTGATATCGCAGCGCTTTTCTGCCTTTTGGATGCCCAACTAATCAGTCTATCTCCAAGAAGTTGCACACTGCCAGAAGTGCTACGTCTAGTATCTTGACACCCAACATAATCCGCATCTGCATATGATATTAGTTAAATAGAGGAATCCTTCGGATACCACAGACCACGATGAAGTGTTCCTTTAAGATACCTAATGATCCTTTTCACAACATGTAAGTGCTTTTCGGTAGGCCGAGCCTGATACCGGGCACACATGCATATAGCAAATTGGAAATCAGGCCTGCTAGCAGTCAGATAGAGAAGGGTGTCGATCATTACATGGTAAAGTTTAGGATCGAAAACAATCCCATCCCTATCCTCATCTAGCTTGGGTCTCTCCACCATTGGAGTATCCACGGGGTCACAGTTTTCAAAATGATATTTTTTCAATGATTCAAGATTATATTTAGAATGATTAATGAAGATGCCTCTAGGATTTTGAGAAATTTCAACCCTAAGAAAAATGAAAATTTTCCCATCATTGACATCTTAAAATGTGTCGACATGATTTTCTCAAAATGGTCAGACGGTCTTTGATTAGTGGCAGCAAAAATTATATCATCAACATAAATTTGTACCAGTATCATGTCGTTTTCCTCCTTGAGAATAAACAATGTAGGGTCCACTTTGCCTTTGGAGAAGCCTTCCGAGATGAGATAAGACGATAGGAGATCGTACCACGCGCGTGGAGCTTGTTTCAACCCATAAAGAGCTTTCTTAAGCTTGTACACGTGATTAGGATACTCTGAGTTGACGAATCCATTCGGTTGGCTTACGTAGACATCTTCCCTTAATTCACCATTAAGAAATGTCGTCTTAACATCCATTTGGTAGACGATCATGTTCATGTGAGCAACATAGGCAAGGATAGTCTAATCGCCTCCAATCGTGCAATAGGAGCAAAGGACTCTTCAAAGTCAATACCCAAAGCTTGTTTGTAACCTCTAGCAACCAATCTAGCTTTGTTCTTTAACACTCCACCTAACTCATCGAGTTTAACCTTATATACCCACACCAATGTAAGGATGTCAACGTTGTCGAGTAAAGGAACTAATTCCCATACTTCAAGACGTTGAAATTCATTAAGTTCCTCTTGCATGGCTTCAATCCAAGATGATTGTGTCATGGCTTGTTGCCAAGTTTTAGGTTCAAAGTCGGAAAGAAATGCATCAAAGTAGCAATATAATGCATGTTCTTGTAGTTGATGGCGTGTTAAGACTGGTTGATCGATGTCACCAATGATATTGTGGATTGGGTGATCCTTTGTCTATTTAGTGTTGTGATTTTCAATTCGTGGTGGTCCTGAGTGAACGATTGCAGGAGTTTCCTCTGAGGTAGACGCACCGTTAGGGTTTTCGGGTATTTGTGAACCAAAGAATGAAAGCTCGTGTAGATGAGAAATTTCCAAATCGTGATCATAGTAATCCTCTTCAACATCATTAGGAACGAGTGGGGGTGTTGATTCGGGTGTATTTTGAGAATTTTTGGGGGATGGTGCATCTGATTCAATAGTTACTGAAGATGCATCAGATTGATTTCCATTATCTTGAGCAACAACTTCGGGAATCAGAACTACTGCTACAGATGCTGGAGAATCATCACTTGGAGGATAAAAGAATTCATCAAACATAGGTTGAAATAACTCATCCCACTCGGGCCTTGTAGGTGGTGTAAATGATGGAGAAGCAGGATTGTTGGGAGTTAATCCGAAACTAATCGTATTGGTTCCCATCTCATGTAATGCGGGTTCAGAGCTGTGTTGCTCAGAAGCCATCGTTGTCAGCTCATCAAAATCGGCATCCAAAGTTTCTACTATCTTGCCAAGACGACGGTTATAAATTCGGTTGAAGTTTGCCCAAATTCTCACTATTAGTAATTTGATAACACAGTGCACCAAACACATGAAGAAATGAAATATCGGGTTTATGTCCATGAAGTAGCTCATATGGAGTTTTTCCATGGCGCTTACGAATGATGGAGTGGTTTTGGGTATAACATGCGGTTGCCACTGCTTCAGCCCATAAGAATAAAGGAGCATTCGCATAAATCAACATAGTTTTAGCAGCTTCCATTAGTGTACGGTTACGTCTTTCCACGAAACTGTTTTGTTGTGGAGTGCGAGCAACAGAAGTTTCATGTGAAATACCGACCTCTTCATAATTGTCTCATAGAGTCTGATTAACGAACTCAGTTCCATTATCAGTTTGAATGCGACGAACAGTAGCGTTAAGACGCACATGGATCATCTTAAGAAAAGTAATAATATATGATGGTGCTTGATTCTTGGTTGCTAAGAACTTAACCCATGTAAATCTTGAATAATCATCCACCATGATGAGGATGTATTTTCGACCACTCACACTAGCCGTACGCATTTGCCCGCAAAGATCCATGTGCAACAGATACAGTGGTTCTTGGTTGGTATCTTCAGCTTTGGGTTTATATGATTTCTTGGTGCTTTTCCCCAAAAAAACACGCGGAGCATAAATGATCCTTGTCGAACTTAAGTTTTGGAAGACCATGAACAAGCTCGTTTTTAGCCAAATGGTTAACAACATCAAAGTTAAGATCATATGACCGGCGATGCCACAACCATGAGTTGGTCTTAGATGCTTTAGAGAGAAGGCATACAGGAGAGGCGTCCATCATGTTTTGAATAGACAGTGTGTAGAGATTATCCCCTCGAGAACCTTTTAACAAATCATTTCCTACAAGATCACGAATGAAGCAAGTATGTTGTCGAAAAGCAACCTTAAGGTTTGAATCGTAAAATTGTCCTACTAAGAATAAGTTGTGACCAAGTCCCTCCACGTAATATACCCTTGAAATCGTAACATTCCCAATTTGATATTCACCATAACCCATGATCTTCGTGATATGGTCGTTGCCGAATTTCACCGTTCATAGAAACTTGCTGACGAAATTTTTGAGCATCGAGCGGTCTCCGGTCATATGCTTTGAGCATCCAGAGTCCAAGTACCAGAGGATGATTTGGACCACCTAAAAATATCACCAGACAAAGACGATGTATCGGAATCTAGAAGTTCCTCTGTGTTAGCAGGTACATATATATTTATCTTAGATTTGATAGCAGAAGAATTCTTAGGCTTCCAATTTTCTTCCTAGATGCCGGATTAGATTCTAGTTGTCTAAGATCCTGAGGTACTTCTTCAGTGGTAGGCACAATAGTGGGGGCAGACCTAGTTAAAGGGCGTTTTTTTTCCATTTTTTTAGTGCTAGTGTTCCTATTTAAAGGGCGCTAAGACCTAACTTCCGTGGATGTGATCCTAGTTAAAGGGCACGTAGTTCCATTTGCAGTGAAGGTCCTACCAGTGGGTTTCCATTGCTAACCAGCTTGGGTGAATTTCTTCCCCGTTGGAGTCCATTCAAGATTATTTCTAATTGCATACATTTCATTCACGTGATCAACAAGACATAAATCATGACGCTAAGAAAACATGCATTTATTACAATTCCAACAACGCAAATTAGAATTCACATTTTGCTTAGGCTGTTGCACAAGCGCAGGGCCTTTAGTCTTAGTTACATGATTCTTTTTATTCAAATTTGAAATAACATTCCTATGGTGAGCTTCTACTTTCTTCTTCGCAGTCCTACTAGTGGAAGGCTTGATCCTATCTTTCTTGTCTTGAGATCCTTTAGCCTTAGTAGATACAATTACTCCTATAGAATCCAATGGAACATTAGTGACAGATTTTGATTTAGCCTTGATAGGTGTGTTTAAAATAGGCTTAGCTCCTGGATTCTTATTGAATGGAGTCATGGCAATGGTGGAGATTTGTTGTTTAAGTGGTGCAGAACCCGGTTGTCCTATGTAATTCAAATGCTCTAATCATTGTTGTACCTTATCAATGTAAGCATGAGCAGAGTAATAGTGACTATTCATGGGATCTAGTTCATAGAGATTATCTACAACATCCCTAGCAAGATCTGCGTACTTAACTGTATGCTCCATATATAGCTTATATGATAGTGGATTGTTCTTATGGTACGGGTTCTTAGTGATCACCACCTTTTTGGTTTTTGGAGCACTAGAGGTCGGGGCAGAGCTTGTAGCTGGATTATCAACAACTTCTTGTCCTTTGAGTTGAAGTGTCTCCTTTAATTCAGCCAAAACCATGTTTTTGTCTATGAGTTGAATATTTAAGTTAGAGATTTCCTCACACTTATGGTTCAGTTGGTCAACAAGTGACTTTTGCTCTGCCGCATTAATAGCAAAGCGTTCTTCTAACGAACCATAAATTTGTGAAAAACCCTGCTTTACTTTATCAAACTCCCCTAGCATAGAAGTAATTCTATCTTCTAGGGCATGATTTTTAATCTCTACAGCCTCTAGTTCCAATTTATCTGCTAATGATTCTCTCTTAAGTCTCATAATTTCTTCCTCTAATGCCTGAACCACCTTAATCATCTTGTCACTAGTCTCAACGGAGTTTTCACAATCATTTGTTTTTGAAGGAGGTTCATTTTTAGATTGATTTTCAATTTCAAGAGATATACAATGTTTTTGAAGCTCATCAAAACGTTTTGAAAGTGAGTTATAAGAATCTTGAAGCTTTAAAAATTCAGCGTTAGATTCGTGACATGAATCTTTATCTACATTATTCACAGGTTCAACAATATGCAAATCATCACATTTATTCACAGCAGATGTAATCTCAATAGCACATTCAATAGTAACAACTTGCATCACATCGAGAGACACGACATGTTCCAAAAATCGGTCATATTCGAACAAAATCTTTTCTTTCTCAAGTAGATGTTGCTCATAAGCATGATCCATTTCATAGAAAACTTTTCTAACTTCAGCCACTTCGAAGTTAAGATTATCCCCAAGATCTAGAAGACCCTCTTTAACATTGTTTACAAACGGAACGATCTCTTTCTCAAACACCATTTTCATGTGTTCGAAATCCCATTCTCCAACGGTTTGAGCCGTTGAAGTCATACATTCCTTGATGACCTTGTCAAATCCGGTAAGGTATCGCCTAATCTCTTTCAAGCTTAGCAATACCGTACTTACCGGTGGAAGATCCTTTGGAATTTCCTTAGGTTCATCCGAATTGACAAGTGTAGGAAACATACTAAGGCTTTCTCTAGTAGACATGTAAGTTGTTGTATGGATAAATTCCCTTTGTATATTAAAGCAAATTCTAAGATCCGTTTTTGCATTCTCTTTATTAAGTTGTGGATAATCATACTTAGGATATGTAAAAATCACTTTTGACCGATTCTCTTCATGCAGTGACATATTCTCGGATTCATTCAAAAACACAATCGGATCTAATACCAATCCTAACTTGGTTGCATCATAAAGTCGTGGGTTGTGGTTAAATGCTTGCTTTGCATACCTCGGGTTAGGTGGTAAGTCTATTAGACGCGATAGAGTGAATTCCTTAAAAGATGAATGAAACAAATGTACTAGATGTGAAGCATAGTATTGTTTTAAAAGCAAAACTTTAGTCTTTTTAACTTTCTTAGACACCTTAATTTCTGTCTCAACCCTTTTAGACTCAAGAATTTCGAAATTCGTTTGTAGTTTTTGGAAATTATTAACGACTGACTCTTTTTCTTTAAGTTCTTTTGAAAGATTTGCTCTTAAACTCTCAATTTCTAGCAAATTATCCATTTGGACTTTCCTAAACCTATCAAATTCTGGATTGGTTAAAGCAGTGGTCATTGGAGTTAATTCCAATGTTTTAACCTTTTCCTTATACAAAGCAAGCTCGGCAGATAATGTCTGATTAACACTAAGGGTTTCAAGGACCGTATTATTCATTTGGCCAAGCATAGATGCAGACACCATAACCAAATCTTGTTGAGCAGACGAATTTGTAGACGTAATAGCTCCCGGTTGTGTTTCACTCACAGTTTGGGGACTTGCATTGATATTGCTATCATTGTTTGTCTCCTCGTTTTAATTACTATCCACCGGCTGATGTTCCGGATACTCAGACACTTAATCAACTTGATAGGGTACAATACTAGTATCATTGACAGTATTTGGTACCTCAGAAATTGTCTCAGCTCCATAAAGTGAAAGATTTGCAATGAGAGCTGCCTTGGCGGTATTGAGATCATCACAGTCGGAATCGTATGCATCAAGATCATCACATTGGTATGATGCATTGTTGGTAGAAGCTACTGTGAGTCCTTCAGTATCTGCAACTCCTGGATCTGCTAGAAATGATAACTCCTCTTCATCGAGTTCTCGACCTTGTGCTTGAACATTCACCAAGTAAATCTTTTCTTGAAACCAGGTACCATCCCTCTTTCTCTTTGGCTTCTTACACTCCCTAGCCATGTGTCCTTCCCCTTTGAAGTTATAGCAGATAATCATCTTCACCTTGCCACTGTTGTTTCCTCTTGGAGCGGTGTTGAATGGGCATGCATCAGTATTAGATGAGCTTGGTCTCCCCTGAAGTGGTTGCACGGTAACTCTACCATCTTGAATTGTTGCTTGTTGACGAGAGTTAGAAGAAGTTCTCAATTGATTGTTTGTTGAAGATGGTCCTCTATAACCTCTTTTGTTCAACGTTTGAGTTATGTAGGCAGACATTTGTGCTAGTACATCAGTAGGATTATCCCCTTGTCTGAACTTGAGAATTGGAACCTCATCATCACAGTAGAAAATCGGTGTTGGTGGAGCCACATACACACTGGAAGGAGTACTGACATGTTGTGAGTAATGAGTTTTAGGAACTTCATATTGCTGGTAAGTGATAGCAGGATTTGTTGGTCGTTGATAAGGAGAGTATGGTTGTTGAGCACGTTGTGATGATAATGTTGGTTGCTAATATTGTTGCTGATATGATGTAGGTGGTTGTGGTAGAGTCGAATACTGAGGAAAGCTTAGAGTTTGATACAAGGGATGATATGAAGATTGTTGTCCCATAGCATACGGAGAGTTGTGATATGACAAAGTTGGATGATTTGCCATTAACGCTACTGTTTCGGAATAAGATCCTCGAGAGATGCGTTTATGGATCATGTGCTTCTCGTGTTGCTGCAAGAAAGCATAGAGTTGATCTAAATTTAACTTGTGCAAATCCCGAATCATTTTAACATCAGTGACATATTGGCTCCACTCTTGGGGTAACGTATTCAAGAACTTGGTGTTGAGTTGAAACTGAGCAATCCTTAGATTATACACATTCAAATCATTCATCAACGTAGTGAAACGCCAGTAGTAGTCATGAAGTGTTTCCCCTGGAATGTATGTGAACCTATCGAACAAGTCATAAAGTTGACACTCTCGTTCCTGCTTGGCGAGTGAAGTCCCTTGTAACAAAACAGTTAAGCGATCCCAAAGTTCCTTTTCCACTTTACGTTCGCTTACCATTCGATAAATATCGGGTGGAAGAGCTTGAAGTATGGTCTGAACGGCCCTTTCATCCGCATCGGCAATGATTTTGTTAGCATCCGTTAATTCATGAAATAACCTTGTTCGAGTCACATTATTGACAGTAACTTCTCCCCAATCGAGTGGGCCTTGCTCAATAGATTGAACCATAAGTCTCCCATTGGTTTTACCCATAATGTAAGTTCTCATGCGACCTTGCCATGCTTCAAATAGCTCTTTGATGAGCAACGGCGGGCGGGTATCGGTACCCGAGATGATAGAAATATCGGTTAGCAATGTCATTGTCGGCATAAATGAATGTGGATCCATTTCTGAACACTTGATGAAAAAAGATTATCTTTTAATTGTCCAATGAAATAAGGTTGTGAAAAGAGTTGTTGTTGATGTGCATCGTGTGTTGATGTAACAATGTTAAAATTCACTAAGAATCCTTGAAAAATCTTCTAAGTTAAACCAATCACAAATCTTCGGAATAAACCCCTATATATGACAACCCAAACCCGTGGTCATTATTTAATTATATGTTCACGTATATTTTTGAAATTTTTGACGAGATTGAATGTCATGACGATTGGTGATTTTAATTAAACTAATGTTGAGAGTTATATTTTTACGTTTTGACGAGTTACGAGGATTATTAGTAATCACAATATCAACGGATGCCCGGAATTTTACGTTTTATTTTAGACATGTCGATGTTTAATATTTTGACGTTTTTATTTTTAATTTCGTATTAAGTCGTGCCGGGACTATATAATATCATATTTTGTGTACGTTTTAAGTTTTGAGAAGTATTTTTGTGAAACCCGAGACCCGTAGATATTTTCAAAATTGACTAATAGTCATTTCTCGCTTTTTAAACAAGTAATTGCATTTTGGTCCATAAGAATCACAATTGGCAAAAACTACCCAAAACTTTCCACCTATAAAAGGAAATTTTAAACACAAAATACACATACACATTCCACTAGCAAGAAAAATTTCTCTCCCCTCTCTCTTGTTCTTCTTGTCCGTCACCCCCAAGCACAGAAACACCCCTTGGATTTTGATTTTGAGCTTGAATCATTAAAAAGTAATCAAAGTCCCATCTTAATCACATCTTTCTCTATCTTTTGGTGTAAAATTTACCCACATGCATGAAGTTTTTATAAAAACCCATTTTTTGATGAAAACTATGTGTTTTGATCTTGATTATGTGTTGTAAGTAGGTGTTTATGATGTTATGTATTATTTTTTATTGTTTCATGTTGAAAATATTGAGTTGGGTTTTAGTTATTTAATCATCTAGGATGATATAGTATGTTAGGATTGGAAGTAGTAATATTAGGATGATTATAGTTGTAAAAATGATGTTAAAATGGGTGAAAAATATGATTTTGAGTGGCTTTTAAAGAGTTGATTTTGACCAGCAGCTAAAAGCTAATTTTTGGAAAATATAAGTTTGAGTATGATATGAATTGATTAGATATTGTTGTAGAGGATTTCATAAGCTTCGATTTGGTATGAAGTAGAGCTTCTAGCTCCAAACGAGCGAAAAGTTATGATAGTTTGATTATTCGTGTACCGGGAGACGAGTATCTGCACAATATATAGTTGTTGTCGATATTCGGATCGAATCTCGAGGACTATAAAAAAGATTTTAAAATGGTTCAAGGACTGATGTAAAATGATAAACATTAGAATGTTGAGTCTATTTTCAAACATGAGTGTCAGTTTTGTAAATGGAGTCATTTATATAGGTTAAAAAGACTATATGAGTCGTTGACGTAAAACTATCCGGTTTTTGTAGTTCAAAGATGTCTCGGGCAGGGAACTTTAAAAGTAAAATATTTTAACCAACTTTTGGGAGGTCTTTCTTTATATAGTAAGTGAAGTCTCTGAGTAGTATCGTGAGCTATTGACGTGTTTAAGTAAGGAAAACAGTTTGAACAATTAATATATATATATATATATATATCGACAGTTTTTAAAAGAATAAAAGTGTAAAAAGTGTACGTAAGAAGGATTTATTAAATTGAGAATGGTGTGAGTTTAATTTGACCTTGAGCTATTTATTTCATTTTATTAAGTATGAAATATTACTTGGATGTATTATTAAAGACACGTGTTTTATTTTGATAGATTGTAAATTTCGTGTTCGCCGGGCATCATCGATCGTTGAAAGTCGTCTTACTACTGATATTACTCCAGGTGAGTCTATAGCCTCGCTTTCTACTTTTTTTTAATGATTTAAAAACCCGCGAGGGGGATACATGCTATTTGAAGTAAAATGAACACATGTCATGAGTAATTATTGGACCCGAATGTTGCCTATGTTGCCTTTGTTGCCTTGAATTGTATAAGTACCTACGTTGCAAAAGTCCCTAAATTCAAGAGCCGTTAACTATCTTCTGACTTGATGTTGTGAGTTGGGAATAGCCGCTTATTCTAACGATAGTACTACTGGGTTGACGATCCTATCTGAGACTAGGGCTTACAAGAATGAGAATGTGGTATACTTGAAACCGATACCCTAGTAGGGGCACTGGATTCATATAGTCATGCTGGCATTTGGCGTGGGTGACTAAGTTAAGGGGTCGGTGTCATATACAATTCATTAGCTATTGCTATAAGATGAAATGCCTGATTAATAGATTGTATGGCCACAATGCTATTAAACAATTGTGATTGATTTTTATGATGTGTTCAAATGTGTTTTGTTAAACCTATAGACTTGCTCAACCGTTGTGTTGATGATTTTAAGCATGTATTTCAGGTATTGAAGTTGATGAATTGCGGAGCTTGCTGGAGAAGGATTGCGGGATTGCTTTTGTAGTAATTTGGTCTAAAACAGATTTCTTTCCCGTTTGTCATAAATTCATAATGTATGGTCAAGTATTTGGTAAAAAGGGTTGTCGATTGGTTAAGATCTTTGGGGAACCTAAACGCTACCCTGATATTTTTAAACTGATTTTACTTGGGATTGAAGGTTTTAGACATTGATTTAAATTATTTCCTTATTATATTTCTAAATGTACTATTTTAAGGTCGTATAAAGAGTATTGTGAAATGAAGTTTGTGACTAGCACCCAATTGTGTATTTCCGCTGCGCAATGTAAATTGTGGGTGTTAGAGATTGGTAACCAGAGATTTTTAGTTATAGCGAATTAGGTCGATTTTTGAAGATGTCCTAAACTATAACTTTGGTGTCAAAAGTATTTTATAAAAGCAACGCGACTTCTCTGCAAGGCTCCGGTAAGATTATTTATTTTTGTTATGCTTTGTTATTATAGATGTATCCCTAAAAAATGTTCTGAATCCTTGAGTATTTATTAAGTAAATACTACAATAAGGTATTGGTATTAATGAAAGGACGCGGAGTGCTTTCATCATAATTTCATAATTTTTTATGAGTATTGCATAATTATCATTTGCATTGCATTACATTGCATCGCATACATATATATTGGCATACGTAAATCATTTGCATTTGCATGACTATGCATTGCATATATATTTTTGAATAATGACCTTATGTACCTTTGAATTTTCTGTAATTGCATAAAATGGCCGACATACCACCTAATAACAATAGGCATGGATATGCTGTAGGCAAGCCGGGTGTTTTATTTCCATGGGGTAAAGGTGGATGGTTGGATAGTGAGGATGATACAGACGATAAGAAAAATTTTGTGGAATCTGAGAGTGATAATTCTAGGACTGAGAGTGAAGTTGGAAGAACTGAGGTTAGAGCTGAGGTAAGAAGTTATGGAACTGATTTCAAGAAATATCAGGAAGAGAGAGATAGGCTTCGCAGTTAAGCTATTATGTAGCTCACCTTGGGCCATATCTTGGACCGCATTGGAAGTTCCAGGACAGTGAGAAGTATGCTGATTCTCACTATATGATAGATCCGTCGTGCCAAGGAGCGTATTTTAGGTATGGATTCGAGGAGCCGTCGTGCTATGATCCAAATTGGAGGTGCAGCAAGTTGGGACCAGATGAGGCGAAGCAGGGACGAGTCAAGTTGGAGAAAATGATGTGCCACGTCCTATGGAGTGATGGATCATTGTTGTATTTCAGTTTATGTATTGTTGTGTTGTATTTGGATTATTTAGATGTTGTGAGGTTGTATTGTGATGGAATATTGTTATTGTTTAGGATGATAAGGGTAAGTGAATGTAGTGACAAGGTTTTGTTACGATTTTCTCGGATTTATGGATGCAATCTACTATTACCCTTTAGTATCTTGATGTGTCTTTGTTATCTTCTCTTTTGTGAGATGATTGTTGAATTTAGGTAGTATTGTGTTGTTTGCGCATGCAGTATCCATGATATATCTTGATGAAAAGATCCTTCTTTCTATCTCGATGTGTATACTTATCATGTTTCTTTCATCTGTGATAACAGTAGAAAGAGTTGAGTGAGATATGTTTCTGTCTTTAGTAGGGATTCCACGTGACTAAGTTTCTTGAGATATGTCTCCAGAGTTAACAACCTATAGGGTAGATTATCTGATTATGGAAATAGTTGTTAGAATGTTCGAAGCTGATCGTGTTGCGAGGAGACGAGGTGCTGAGACTGAAGATGCTGCTGTTCCAGTTGAAGAGACTGTTGCTATTCTGCAAGATTTTAAAGGATGTCTGTATGTTAGATTCCTAGGAATGAGAAGAGATGCGGTGAAGAGTGTCGTATGAATACTAATGGTAATTGGAAATGTACAACTATATGGATAAGTTCAAATAACTGATGGATGTTTTGAAATATCAGTAGTCATCTGGGAATGCTCAAAAGAAATAGTAATTTAAAGATTGATCCTGATTCGAAATTAAGTGGAGCAGAAAAGATAAAAGGAACGGTATTGTTGCGAATGACAATAAGGAATAGAAATTTATTTCCTCTAACAGAAGGTAAACTTGGAATTTAATAGTTTAAGATAAGAAAAGATGGTATTGATGTGGTTACTATAAATCGGTAAGCAGGAGGAATTATAATGTGTAGATCACATATATTTTATACTACTTAAGAAATTATCTAATTACTTGTCGTAAGTACGGACTAGCTGGAGGTCGGGATGCTGAAGGAACAACAAGGAGTGTAGTATAGGAATTAGTATTTCTGTGGTAATGAAATGTTTTCATCTCGGTAAAGGAGCTTGAATAAAGGAATTATTCAGATAATGGAAATCAATATGAAAGGAATTTTGCTGCTATCACAGCCTATATTTTTGGAAATGCTGATAACATTTAAGATTCAGATGTTGTAGTTTACATATTCTTAGTTTATAATCATGGAGTTAGCCTACTGTTCGAAGAATATATCCGATGAAATTCTAAAGGTGTTAATGAGGATATATTGAAATTCTGAAGGTGTTATTGATGGTGTATTGAAATTCTAAAGGTGTTATTGAGGATATATTGAAATTTGAAGATGTTAGATTTTAGTTGACCTGAGGACGAGAAATCAATAAAAATTAGCGACTGGTTAAAATGAGAAATTAATCGATGGAAGGATTGTTAATAACTATATATATATATATACTAAGGAAATATTTTCTAAACTTATGGAATTAAAAGATATCACACAATTAACGGAACTAGAGCTGTGAGAAAGTTAATCGAGATAAGGATGAATGTCATAGGATATGATAAGTAAAGGTGGAAAGGATTGATTTGATATGTTGTTGAGCATTGAGTACTAATTTCAAAAATTAATCAGTAGAATTTCTATTTAAAGATTTTAGTTGGTTAATGATGAGAAGGTATGTAGGAGGAAACTGTAATAGGTCGAATTCTCTGTGCACTTTATCAGTAGTAGTCAGAAGGGAATGAGAAGACGAGTTAGTATTTAAGAGTATTTTCTGATTGTTCTGTGGAATTATAGAGTTCACTGTCGTCTTGAAAAAAAATGCCTTGTGTTAGCTTAGCGATGGTAGTTATGTAAACTGATTGTATATTTTGTTATATGGCATTGTCAGGAAATTGAGGATGGTAATATGATCAATTGTAGGGTTGGCAGACGAGACAATAAGGATAATCTGATTAGACTAGAAGGGTAAGTCATCAGAAACGTAATAATGAAAGTAAGGAAAGAAGCTGGATAATTTGGGAATAAGATGATTGCTATGAGATTGAACAAATTGATTACCAGAAATCGGTATCCATTACTGATGATTGATGTTTTGTTTGATCAATATTAAGGAAGGAGAGAAAAGTATTTAATAACAATTGAAAAATTGTTAGGGGAAGAGGAACGGTGTGTGAAATTCTTTGGATAGGAATTTTAGCTGGAGTTAATATAGATGTTTTGGAATGTGCGATTTATGGCTGAAGTATTCGTGGAAATCTTGACTAGATTGAAGTGATTGAGGATTTGTCGATACCGACGAAACTGACTGAAGCTTCTTAATTCCTTTGTTTAAGCTGAGTATTATCGGAGGTTTATCGAAAGGTTTTTACTGATTGTTGAACCAATGGTAAGCTGACAAAGAAGAACTAAATGTGTGAAATCCATTCATGCATCTAAGTTGTAGTTTTGATATCTGATCTTCGTGGTTAAGGAAGTTGTTTATGAACGCTGAGGATAGATTGAAGTTTTGTGCCTATATAGCTAGTATTGGAGGAATCTGAAGAATCATAGAGCTGCGATGATGATATTTTGACAATATCCAATGATAGTAGAAGTAATAGTAGTGTGTTGACTTGAATAAAGAAGTATAACGGGGATTATATGAGCATGAGTTTCGACGATATGGTATTTATTTTGGGATTGTAAAGTATTACTTGTATGGAATCAAGTATGTAGAAATTAAGGATAATGAGGACTTACTTATAAATATTATTCGGGAATTTCAAAAGAAAGGAGTTAAGGATTACCTAATGATGAGTGGAAAATAATAATCAGTAAAATATATAGTTGAGATATGTTATAGTTCTATATCACGAAGTGTGTTCCAGATTATGAAGAATGAGCGTGGATACTCTCACTGTCAACTTTTGAGTATTTAGTAAGGAGAAGAAGGAAAAAGGGCTTATAAAATTTCTAGTAATGGAGAATTGACTCTTGAGTCTTGAAATTTTTAGAATATTGGTAACAACAAGCAGAATGGATGGAATGGAAAGAAAGTTAAAATCGAATTGATAAATTAATGGAAAAGGATTACCAAAGAAAGAAGATCAACAGGTTGTCAGAAATTTTGAAATAGGATGGTAGTATAGATGAGAGAGACGAAATGTTTTTATGGAACAAAAATGGTTATCGTAATTATCTAACGAAAGGAGAATGTGTTAAGAATACAAGGACCGGTGGTGAATGAATTTTTCAGATCAAATGGAATTTAATTATTTTAAGAATGCTGAGAATGTCACATGTAGTATTAAAGGAATTTCATAAGTTGAAGTATCGACACATTCTGATTGGAATAAGATGTATTACGATATCAGGAAGTGTATAATGGTCAGATTTGAATATATGAGACTAACGGAGTTGTCTAAACAATATATGATATGAGGAAGATGTAATGATGTACTTACTATGGAAGGTACAGTAGTTCAGTATAGTGATTGTTAGATTGAATGAAAGTGGAAGATAAGCATAGGAAGTTATATAAGTGACTACTTCGGAGTTATTGATAATCTCATCATTGTTGGTTTAGTGTAACCTCGGGACATAGTGTCAGTACTTTTGAATATTTGGAAATCGATGTAAGAAGAAATGAGCATTGAATAAGGTTTGAACATGATATATGTAACCCAGAGACTGAAATTAACTTTTGAGTATTAGAGATCTTTACAGAAAGTGAGAAGAATTGAGTCAAGGAATACCATGTAAAATCTCAACGGACAGAGTGAAAGGATAATTTGAACGATGGAAATTGGATTTGTGTCGATATTATTGAAACTTGGGATGATGAGATATTTAAATATTTTACTATGAGGACTAATGAAATCTAGTGATGATGGAATCTTTATGCGATGATAATCGTCATATCAGTAATTAAGATGTGCAACTTGAGAACTTACATAGTCGTAAGTTAAGTTATCAGAGTATTGGAGTTGGAATGAAACTGAGGAAGTGATGCAGAAGAATTTTGAATGATGAAAGATATACCAAAGAATATTATCATATTAGAAGGTGAAATTTGGAAGTTTAAATGTAGTAATATTTGTGGGTATGGTGATATCATAAAAATTGACTTGAACTGGTGTGAAAGACGTGAGCATCTCTTGAGAATAAGAGGTCACGTTGATTCTAGAAGTGAGAATTGCAAGTGTGAGGCGGGCTGAGTGCCAGGACGTCGCTCTCTTTTAGGAGGGTAGGATGTGACAACCCAAACACGTGGTCATTATTTAATTATATGTTTACGTATATTTTTGAAATTTTTGACGAGATTAAATGTCATGACGATTGGTGATTTGAATTGAACGAATGTTGAGATTTATATTTTTACGTTTTGACGAGTTACGAGGATTATTAGTAATCACGCTATCAACGGATGCCCGAAATTTTTCTTTTTATTTTAGACATGTCGATGTTTAATATTTTGACGTTTTTATTTTTAATTTCGTATTAAGTCGTGCCGGGTCTATATAATATCATATTTTGTGTGCGTTTTAAGTTTTGAGAAGTATTTTTTTGTGAAACCCGAGACCCGTAAATATTTTCAAAATTGACTAATAGTCATTTCCCGCTTTTTAAACAAGTGATTGCATTTTGGTCCAAAAGAATCACAATTGGCAAAAACTACCCTAAACTTCCCACCTATAAAAGGAAATTTTAAACACAAAATACACATACACATTCCACGAGCAAGAAACATTTCTCTCCCCTCTCCCTTGTTCTTCTTGTCCGTCACCCCCAAGCACACAAACACTCCTTGGATTTTGATTTTAAGCTTGAATCTTTAAAAAGTAATCAAAGTCCCATCTTAATCTCATCTTTCTCTATCTTTTTGGTATAAAATTTACCCACATGCTTGAAGTTTTAATAAAAACCTATTTTTTGATGAAAACTATGTGTTTTGATCTTGATTATATGTTGTAAGTAGGTGTTTATGATGTTATGTATTATTTTTTATTGTTGCATGTTGAAATTTTTGAGTTGGGTTTTAATGTTTCGATCATCTAGGATGATATAGTATGTTAGGATTGGAAGTAGTAATATTAGAATGATTGTAGTTGTAAAAATGATTTAATATGTGAAAAATATGATTTTTAGTGGTTTTTAAAGAGTTGATTTTGACCAGCAGCTAAAAGCTAATTTTTGGAAAATATAAGTTTGATTATGATATGAATTGATTAGATATTGTTGTATAGGATTTCATAATCTTCGATTTGGTATAAAGTAGAGCTTCTAGCTCCAAACGAGCGAAAAGTTATGATAGTTTGACTATTCGTGTACCGGGATACAAGTATCGGCACAATATATAGTTGTTGTCGATATTCAGATCGAATCTCAGGGACTATAAAAAGGATTTTAAATTGGGACAAGGACTGATGTAAATTGATAAACATTAGGATGTTGAGTCTATTTTCAAACATGAGTGTCAATTTTGTAAATGGAGTAATTTATATAGGTTAAAAAGACTATATGAGTTGTTGACGTAAAATTGTCTGGTTTTTGTAGTTTGAAGATGTCTCGGGCACGGAACTTTAAAAGTAAAATATATTAACCAACTTTTGGGAGGTCTTTCTTTATATAGTAAGTGAAGTCTCTAAGTAGTATCGTGAGCTATTGACGTGTTTAAGTAAGGAAACAGTTTGAATAATTAATATATATATATATATATATATATCTATATATATATATATATATATATATATATATATATATATATACATATATATATATATATATATATATATATATATATATATATATATATATATATATATATATATATATATATATATATATATATATATATATATATATATATATATATATATATATATATATATATATAGCGACAGTTTTTAAAAGAATACAAGTGTAAAAAGTGTACTTAAGAAGGATTTATTAAATTGAGAATGGTGTGAGTTTAATTTTGACCTTGAGCTATTTATTTCATTTTATTAAGTATGAAATATTACCTGGATGTATTATTAAAGGCACGTGTTTTATTTTGATAGATTGTGAATTCCGTGTTCGCTGGGCATGATCGTTGAAAGTCGTCTTACTACTATTATTACTTCAGGTGAGTCTATAGCCTCGCTTTCTACTTGTTTTAATGATTTTAAAAGCCGCGACGGGGATACATGCTATTTGAAGTAAAATGAACACATGTCATGAGTAATTGTTGGACCCGAATGTTGCCTATGTTGCCTTTGTTGCCTTGAATTGTATAAATATCTATGTTTCAAAAGTCCCTAAATTCATGAGCCGTTAACTATCTTTTGACTTGATGTTGTGAGTTGGGAATAGCCGCTTATTCTAATGATAGTACTATTGGGCTGACGACCATATCTGAGACCAGGGCTTTACGCTGAGTAACCTCTGGGAAGGATAAATTTGCGAGAATGAGAATGTGGTATACTTGCAACTGATACCCTAGTAGGGGCACTCGATTCATATTCTCATGCTGGCATTTGGCGTGGGTGACTAAGTTAAGGGGTCGGTGTCATATACAATTCAATAGCTATTGCTATAAGATGAAATGCCTGATTAACAGATTGTATGGCCACAATGCTATTAAACAATTGTGATTGATTTTTATGATGTGTTCAAATGTTTTTTGTTAAACCTATAGACTTGCTCAACCGTTGTGTTGATGATTTTAAGCATGTATTTCAGGTATTGAAGTTGATGAATTGCGAAGCTTGCTGGAGAAGGATTGCGGGATTGCTTTTGTAGTAATTTGGTCTAAAACAGATTTCTTTCCCGTTTGTCATAAATTCATAATGTATGGTCAAGTATTTGGTAAAAAGGTTTGTCGATTGGTTAAGATCTTTGGGAAACCTAAACGCTACTCTGATATTTTTAAACTGATTTTACTTGGGATTAAAGGTTTTAGACATTGATTTAAATTATTTCCTTATTATATTTCTAAATGTACTATTTTAAGGTCGTATAAAGAGTATTGTGAAATGAAGTTTGAGACTAGCACCCAATTGTGTATTTCCGCTGCGCAATGTAAATTGGGGGTGT
Source organism: Glebionis coronaria (assembly GCA_025667525.1). Lineage (NCBI taxonomy): Eukaryota > Viridiplantae > Streptophyta > Magnoliopsida > Asterales > Asteraceae > Glebionis > Glebionis coronaria. Next base: position 182,673,502 of record CM046874.1, read on the forward strand.
TAGACTATATTCGGAATAAGCTCCTGTCTTCGGAATAACCCATGTGTTTGGAATAAATACCTATCTTCGGAATAACCCCTGTTTTCGGATAACTTAGGGTCTTCGGAAAAAATTGGATATTCGGATAAAGAAGGATATTCGGATAAATCAGGATATTCGGAATAACTTGATATTCGGATAAAATATGGATTTTCGGAATAATAGGATTTTCGGATAAAACCTTGATTTTCGGATAATTGGATTCGGAATAATGAGAATTCGGATAAACTCTGAACCTTCGGAATAATATGAATCTTCAGAATAATATGATCTTCGGATAACTAGATTTTTCGGATTAATTGGATATTCAGATAAAGTTGTGAAAGAATGTTTTTCGGATAAAAACTTTTGGAGACTTTTTCGAAATAATTAACCCTTTTCCGAAGATATATTTTCGGAAATAGTAACCCTTTTCCGAAGAGGTATTTTCTGAATATTAAACCCTATTCCGAAAATAGATGCGATTTTTGATGATACAGTAACCAAAATTACCCAAAAACACGATTTTTTTTGTGATTTCTACCAAAATAAGTAAACCGAATGCTTTGTTTACAACTTTAAACCATAAGATCACAAAAATTTCAAGATTTGAGATGGATTATCCTAAAACACCCACTAACCCAATAAAAAAAACTAAGCAACATTAATCAAATACCTTAAATCACCCCATGGCTCTTGATACCAATTATAGAATTATGATAATCTAAGATCTATCAAGAGGGTTGTTGTTTCTAGAGAGAGAAACTAGAGAGAGAAAGATGAGAGAAACTATGTGTAATATTAAGAAAATGAATAAAAACCAACACCCTCTCCATCAAAGGAGAGGGCTTATATACCCAAGTCCTTAGTGAACTTGGGCCTTCTAACCCATGGACAGGCCCATGGGCTAGGATGATAATGTAAATGTATTAACTTTCTAACCACGAGATTACAGCGTTTAATAATATAATTGGAGTGACCGATACTTCTAATATACGTTAAAAACTTAAAAACGTATTTCTAACACTATTACAAGTTCAAGATTCATTTATGATGAAATTCTTAATCTCCATTGAACTCCAAATATCGAAGAGGAATGACCTCACATTGGGGGAGATTGTTAGCCTCAAAATATTGAGTCAAACAAGAATGTTCGGTCCTAGGTTTTTATTGTAATATTTATTAGAAGGTTGTAATAGTTAGTTAAAATAGTTGTGGCATTACGGGCTTGATGGTTAGCTTAAAAGGCCTCTTTTAAGGTAGTAAGCATTTTATTCAAGCCCGACCCATTAAACAAATATAGTCCATTAAGGCTACATGTAAGCCCGACTACATATACCTCTCCTAGCATGTTAGGAGAGGTTGGATCTTTCATTTTTATTAATCTAATATCACATAGTTTTCTCCAACTTCTCTCTCTTTTCTCTCTCTACTTTCTCTCTCTAGAAATCATCTATTTTCTTCTTTATTTCAATTAATCAACCATGGTGAAGTGAATTAATAAGGGAACAACATATATTCATTCTGTCTTTTTTTGTTTTGTTCATAACATAAAAACACATTCACAATTCGCGATCAAAATTTTATCCAATTAGAGATTTTGATAGAACCATCGAAATATTTTTTTATATGAAAGTGTGTGACACGACTCTCAGATTACTGATCCACCAAATATCTAACATTTATGCAAATGTAACTCTTCTTAAAAGAATTTAAGATAGATACAACATGTTTGTACATATGGAGTTCATCATGTTTGTACAACAAGAGGTGTGCTTATCTACATGTTGACAGACAGAGAATATACCTAGGATATTGAAGTTATGGTGAGTATGATCTTTGAAAAGTTATCAGTTCTCATGAAGTTTCAAATATGGCATTAGATGTTATGAAGAGGATTTTCGAACAGTATGTGAGAGCTGCTACAAAATTGAGATAGAAGACTACAAGGAGCACATTTATGCAGTTTTGATTATTCCCTTTTTGTTTAAGAAACTTATTAAACTGAGTGGGAAATCACAAGTTTAAGGGAGTATTGTTGAGAATAATTTTAGTGCTACTTGTATTTTGCACTACCAGTATTAATCTGATTAATACTGGCAGTGATATCTTAGGTTGGTAATGTATTTACAAAGTTGATCAATTATGCCATGATGAAGATTACTATTGTCAAAGATATTAATGCTGCTTGGAGGATAAAGATTAAAGACGTGTAGGTTATCTATAGCAAATATTGTCTGTATATCTTCTACGTTTAAATTACTTTGTTTTGATCTTTATCATTTAAAGTAATCATTGTGCTATAAAAGGAGGTCCTAGGTAAAATAATAGCACACACTCTTTACGTTTTTTGTAGACTTGAAGGTTGTAGCCCTAATACTCTTCATTTGAGTATTCGTATTATACTAATAGGGTAAATGTCATAAATACATAACGTACTAACCAAAACTGTCCATTACACACACTGAACTTTTTTATGTACAATTTTCACACTCACCACGTAGGACATTGGTCAAATGCTTTAACTTTACCGTTGAATACTTTTGGTCTCCGGTTACTAATTCTTTTTTGCTTCCACGTAGGTTTTATAATTTCCACCTCATATATATCTTCATTTTCCCTAATTTCAGCCCTATAAAACCCGATCTATCCCCCATTAATTTTCATGAACCCTAATTTTAAACAACAATTGATCTGACTTTGGGTAGATTAATTAATACTGGTAAGTAAATTATTGTATATCAAATCAAGGGTTAATTAAATGTTACATATGCGTAATTGTGATGATTCAATCATTTTGCCCTATTTTTTATTTTTTTTAAATTGCAGGATAATTGAACACGAATGGCGAAGTTTGTGGTGGATTTGCACCACGATGTCATGTTTATTGGCAATTCCATCTCATATTCCAGTGGCGAACTTCGTGTAATATATGATATAGACTTCGAAGGTATGAAGTGTGATGATTTCTTCTCTATTATGCACAAGTTAGTCCTAGTTGCACCTGTAGGGATCTTCTATATTGTACCTGGTGTTCTAATGTATATGGTTTTGAGACCCATCACTAATGATGCCCATCTAGAAGAATTTGTAGAATGCCTATTTGAGAATGATAGCCGTTTGTCTATGTATACTAAACACCATAGGTATGATGTTTTTCAATTAGTTAATGAGGATAGGTTAGCATTAGATTCTAGTGATAGTGACTTTGTTGATGTTAGTAAGGATGAGAATTTGCATGACTTGCCTGAACACATTTATTTCCAAAATGAGGGTGAGGAAAATATAGTCATTCCTAGGTTGACAACCACTGACTCTTGGTTGAATAAGATAGTTGGTAACAGTAGGTTTGTGGATGACAATGACAATGAGAATCCTCAACAAGGAGAAGTTGGTCAGTTAATGTTAGAGTATAATGATCTGGATGATAGTTTTGTTGAAACTAAACACAAAGTTAGGAGGGGCTTTTAGTACCCTACTTTTAATCCTGATACACCATGGGATCAATGTGAACCAATATTAGGTATGAAGTTTGAGAGCCCATTACAACTAAAAAACTGCCTAGCTAACTATGGAGTTAAAAATGGTTACTAGTTGTGGTATTTACAAAATGATTATCATAGACTACTGGTTAAGTGTGGTAGAGATGTTACTACTAGTAAGTGTGCTCGCAAAAGAGGTAAAAAACCTATTGTTTTAGAAGAAATCCTTCAAATTGATATAGATGCTAGTGAGGAAACTACTTCAAACATTGATAAAGGTAAACGCAAATTAGGTGAAAATGACCGTGAGCCTAGCAAAAAGAGTGAAACATCAAAAGCTACAGGGGCTGAAAGAAAGGAAAAGGAAAATGAATATGTGATGTATGGGGTGGACTGCCTATTTAGGCTATGGGCTAGTTGGATGAGCACAGAAAGGTCCTTTCAAATCAAAAGCCTTTACTCTGCTCACAAGTGTTGCAGAAATTACAACTTAGCTCATTGGTTACATACAAATGAATAGCTAAGCATTATGCTAGGGAAATCATTGATAACCCTAATATTAGTCATAAGTATATACAGAATTCTATCAAAGAAAAATTCATGGTAAGTGTGAATTTTGGTCAATGTAGAAAGGCAAAACAGATGGCACTCTTTGACCATGAGGGTGGCTTAATTAACCATTATACTAAGATATGGGACTACAGGTAATACTAGGGTTTTTGCAAACTCTTTTTATATCTATTTTCGTTCCTCGACTCACTCGAATTGATATTAAATTAACGTGGAGATTTTTTGTTTTTGGTAACGTATTTTTTTGGTATTTAAAGCTAATTAACAACTACTAGATTAAAAGCTAATTTAATTTTACTATTAAAACTTTTAAAAAACTTTAAATGAAATCTATTTTAAAATAAAACTAAATTAATTGGAATAAACTAATTTTAAACTAATGTAAAAAAAACTATTTTATAAAACTAAAACTTTAAATCTAATTTTTTTTTAAACTAAAATAAAGACTTTTTAATGAAAACTATTTTTTTAAAACGAAACAAAACTATAAAATCTATTGAAAACTAAATTTTTCAAAAAATAATTAAAATAAAACATTTTTTTATTCTTTTTTTATTTTTATAACAGTAATTAAAAATTTAAACTAATTAATTAAACTAATAAAACTTTTATATAAAATTGCATTAAACTAATTAAAACTGCCAGAAAAATTAAACCTATATTAATTAAACATTAAGAGATAAAACACAAAAAAGTACTTAGATGAGATGGAAGGGGCGTTGGACTATTATACGAGAGGTCCAAGGGTCGAATCCCAGACCAGACCAATTTTTTTGCTAATTAAAATATTTTTGGAATTTTGGACAATAAAACAAACAGCCCAGTTGAGTCTGTTGTTATACATAGCAATATTAGTAACCAGTACAAATAAAATAAGCTATAACGAAAAAAAGGACAAGCAAAGGCCAAATAAACCAAATAAGTAATACCGAATAAGCTAAAAATTAAACAGATTAAACGAAAATCTAAAATCACAGATAAAGCGAATAAAAAGATGAAACAAAAATAAGCAATCTAAAGAACAAGACCTTATTAAACAAATACAACCTAGCTCAGATAAATCACACAACCAAATACGCAAAACCAAATACCTATAAGCTAAACAATACTAAGCAGATTATAACAGCTTAACTCTAAAAACTTCAACAAAACTGAATACATCTAGCAGATCCAAACAAATAAAATTCCAAAAAGACTAAATACCAAATAAGCATAAAAATTAAGCAGATTCAAACAGAGCAGATTTAAAATTAAACTAAGCAGATATGCAAGTAAACATGAACCGAATCAAAAGCAGATTAATATAAATTAAAACTTAACAAAATAATTAAAAGAGAATTAAAACCTTGTGTCGATCCGTTGTGACGAAGGGTGGTGCTGAACCCCCTTATGAACCGAAAACAAACACCATCTTCATCATCTCGAACCAATCACTCGAACCAAACACATCAACAGTACCGAACAATATCCAAACGAACAATATTTTTAATTCTCCCAGTAGGGGAAAATTTATATCCACTTTCTTTTATTATTATTTTATTTTTTATATATATTTTTTTATTTAATCGAATGAAAATCAAACCGTAATAAAATAAAACAGATTATAAGTGAATTTGACAGAAGATTAAAAAGAGACAGAAATAAATTAAAATCAACTTTTCATTAACTATAATAAAAGAAAATTACATTAACTGAAAATTAAAGAAATACATTAAACCTAACTAATTTGCAGAAAATTAATATAAAGAAAAGTGTTGTTCAATTACACATAATGATGGGGTTTTTATAGGAGAAACCCTGGAAACCCTCTTCATAGCTTCATCATTAAGCATTCAATCCTGGCACTTAAATCTTCTCTTCTCTCTCTTCTCTTCAAATCAACGACTGAAAATTATCCAAGCATCACACGGATTGCCCTCGTGGCGGTTTTGTGTTTCTTGTGTTTGTTTAGGCTTATGTGGAGGTTTATTATTGGAAGGATTTGTATTGGTGATTTGGGATAACCAATCACAAAAGAGGAATTTTCCACGTATGAATTGGAAGAGAGGACCACTGGTAGTGATTGCTCCGATTTTCATGGGGATTTAATCCCAATCCGTGTGAATCACACGAATTGGGTAAAACCCCCAATTTTGGATGAGTAAAATTGGTGATGTAAATTAGGGTTTTTTTTGGGGTTGCGTTATTTCAGAGAGATGAAGTGAGGAGAGGGTAACTTTGTTTGTAACGTATGAGAAAGAAGTGGGTGGGGTAAATGTTTATATAAGTGTGTGTGGGTATTCGTGTGTGGGGATTAATAAATAATGGGGGTAGGGTAAATGGATAACTGTTTTATTTATTTGGGGTTGGGAAAGTGTGGTGAGGATAAGTTTAAACGTGTGATGGGGGGGTTGGTTTTTGTGTTGACCGTGTGTAAATGTTTGGGAAGTTGACTTGACCAATTCACCAAATAATAAACCGTCCAATAACTTATGCTAATTATTGGGCTTGGGCCCAAAATTACAATCCGTCTCATTTTGTTTCACCAAATGGGCTTTGGTCCATATTTTTAAAGAACTTAAAAATCTTAATGGGCCTTTGGGCCCAATACCCGAATGTGGGACCCACTTAGCCCAAGTATCTTTATAAAATTAACTCCACTAAAAATCGAGCTCGATATCGGCTTCCTTAATCATTTTCTTCAAACTCGTGTCGGTTTAGCTGGTTATCGTGAACTTGGCCACATTTTGGTCTTTTGACTTTGTCTTCGTCTTTTTCTTGGACTTTTCTTCAACATTTGACCGTGAAATCCCGTGTTTTCTCTTCTTTTGATCATTTGTACCTATTTTAACACAAAAACACAAAACCACGCGTAATTCTGACTTTTACGACATTAAACACATGATTAGGTCATGTTTTTCCTTGATTTTAGTGGCAAAAGGATAAGTGTTTACACACTTATTAAATCCCCTACACTTGATCATTGCAATGACCCCATGCAATGCATTATTTTAAAGCATAAAGTTACATTTTTCTCATAATTAATCCATCTCGGCCTTTATTACTATTATTACTACTACGATGAAAAGATAAAAATTTAAAAGGAGACAAAAGTTATAACAATTTATTAATTGGAAATAATTTGATGGAATAAACTCGTAAAGAAATCTAAGACTTAGATTAGGGCTTTGGTGTCATAAATATTAATCACCCTCAAGTTTCACATTCCCCATACCAAGCTTAAAAACGAGATCATTGTTTACCATAAGTTCTTAGGTTAAGACCACTTATATAAGACAATTGTGTAATACTCTTTCTCTAATTCCTACGTTGTATCTCTAGATTTTATTGATTGTCATTCACCCGTAGGCTCATTTGACTTATTTGATAGTTATTATTCCAAAAGTGAAGGCTAAACGGTGCAAACCCGACACTCAAAACCTAACCTCGTCCTCAAAAACGTTGTCACTAAAGTAAGCCCACATCAAGGATGATTTAACACGATTTGGGGAATAAATTCCCGGACCCAAAATTTGGCCAATAGTACTACTTATTAATTATTTCCTCCAAAGTCATATAGACTTATGTGGAGTTTAGCAAATTCACATCATATACCCTTAGGCTCTTTAAGATGTAATAATGCTCCCCATCTATTGTCCACACCCTAAGGCTCCTTGAACGATAAACGAGGGAATTGATTTTTTTGATCAATTTTTATTCAACACTTACCATGCCATACACCCTAAGGCTCTAATGATACGATTCGTGCTACATGCCCCACACCCTAAGGCTCCTTGAGGTCATGTTTTAATCTTATTCTTTCTTATTATGATATATATATAGTAGGCCAAATTCCGCGGTCCCATGGTCTGAATACCTCCTACTTAGTGGTTATGAGCCACCTTAGTCGGAAGTCCACAACGCTGGCACCCTCATTCTGTTCATGCTTTAATTACAAGGAGAATAAAGATTTGGCTAAGAGTTAAGATATCGAATCGACACCGCAAAAATCCTCATTTATTAAGCAATTAAATATACAAGCGGGAAGAAAGAGCCACAAAACTCATATAAGCAAGAATTAACCCCTTAAACTTATTATCAACTCTATCATCTCTCGTTCTCCACAATTTAAAATCTCAAGGAATGAGACTCGTGGATGCTTAGCCTAATAAACCAATTAAGGTCCATATGGTTAAGGATACTAGCTAGAGTAAACTTGGATAAGTAAACTCGGGTTGAGTCAAAATATTCACGACGGGCCTAATATATCAAAGATATCTAAACTTGTTAAAACCATTTTATTTTTTTATTTTTTTTTGACTTTATTCTTGAAATGGAAATTATAAATACGATGTGGTGACAAAAGGAAAATAAATAAAAATACTACTAGGCCAAAATAGATCAAAAAATTGAAAAACGTTGAAAATGTTTTAAATTTTCCGGTTAAATGGGGTCAAATTCATGGAAAAGCCCACTAAAATTTCGATAGAAATCCCCCGTACACTTAATATAAACATTGTCCTCAATGTTTAAGCATGTGGGAGAATAAACTCCCCTACACTTAGGACATTGAGTACGTTGTTTAAAATCGAGCTAAGGAAGAGACAACTAAAGTGATTACATTTATTCGTTTTATTAATATACAAGATTGAATCACAATAGAAAAAACTTATCGAAGGAAACCGGGTACACAGGAAACACGGGTCGCGTCAAAAGCACCAAAAGTGGATCATTAAAGCACATGTCCCTGCACATAACATCACAACACAAACAAACAACCTACTTGGCTCCCCCTACACTTATTGGTGGAAATGGATGAAAAAGGGTAAAAAATCTAACCTAGTTAAACGATGCTTGATTTTTCAACACGAGTCTCTAGCTCGACTCGAATTCCCGAATGTCATCATTCAAATGGGAAAATCATGGAAAAACCAAGATTTCCAAGGGAGGAAAATCTCTCCATGATAAAGGGGTGAAACAAAGTCATAAAGGCATACCCCAATAAAAATCCACCCGGGTCAAACACATATTTTCCATCACAAAAGGGAATAAACCCCGAAGTGGTACACAAGTCAAAGTAAAGTGGGGTATCCTTAGGCAAAAGTCTCTTACTGGGGAAGGTGTTATGGAGATATGGCAATGAAAGCACAAAAGTCTCTATTCCGGGATCAAACACCGGTTCCTTAATGGGAAAATAGCAAGAGGTGTTGACATTTAAGCTCAAAATATCATAAAAATCCAAAGTGGGAAAGTCATCCTCTTCCAAACTCGATGTGAAAACATAAGTATCATCGGAGTCATAGGAAAACTCATCCTCATGAGGAAAATAGGTATTTAGAAAGATATATAAATCCTCCTCAAATGGAATAACCTCTAAAGTCAGAATGATCTCTAAGAGTGGAGGATCCTCCTCAAATGTCATGACTTCTAAAATTGGAGTGTAAAAGTCAAAAGGAGTCTCCATGGACGAATCACTCATAGAGATATGAGGTGCATTAAGATCATGGGGTGGGTCATCAATATTAATGAGATCACTTAAAGAAGTGTCATCATCGTAGTCATCAAAGATTGGGGTATCAAAAATGGGTGGGTCAAAAGTGGGTGGGTCAAAAGTCGAGTCGTCTAAACCGAAGATAGTGTGATCACTTGAAGAAGTGTCATCACTATAGGTGTCATAAATGGGAGTATTAAAAATTTGAGGCTCTAAGGGAAGGGATGAGTTTATCACAAAATCATTTTGATTAGACTTTTCAATTCCAAAAGGATTAATAAAAATCTCGTCTTTATCATAATTAAGAACATCAATCATATTGACCGACTCTTTTCCATTTGATTTTGTTATGATTTTTCCCATTTTAAAAACTTGTTGTTCATCCCAAACCCTAAGAATTAACTCCCCTTCGGCCACATCAACTAAGGCTCTTCCGGATCGTAAGAATGGTCTACCAAGTATTAACGGAATACGAGGATCCATCTCATAGTCGACGACGACAAAGTCCACGGGAAAAGTAAATGTACCAACTCGAACAAAAACGTCTTCGGCAATACCAACGGGGTATGCGAGAGTTCGATTAGCTAACTCGAGAGTCATGCGAGTCGGTACAAGGTCGGGTAATGATAATCCTTTCCATACCGAAAGTGGCATAAGATTGATGCTAGCGCCGAGATCCGCTAAAGCCATACAATCATCAATATGGGGAAACGAGCAAGGTAACACGAATCGTTCGGGATCTCCTAGCTTTTCGGGAAGCTCTTTGAGAAGAATCGCGGAACAATTCTCATTTAAACGAGTACTAACAAGCTCAACCATTTTTTCTTTTTTATTAAGCAAATCTTTATACATTTTCACAAATTTTGGCATTTGAGCAAGTGCTTCAATAAGGCTTATGTTAACATTGACGTTGGAAATCATTTTCAAAAAGTTGGAGACATGAACGTCATCTTTGGTGAGCACTTTAGCCTTGTCTAACCTAGAGGGATAAGGGATATTAGGCTTAGACTTTGAAGGTTGAGAAGGAGGAGGACTCGCTTCTTGAACAACCGTAGGGATAGGCTCTTTCGGCAATGGAGCACTAGTACTAGGAGTAGTAGTGGGAGGAATCACCAAAGGGGGAGTAGGATTACTCATTATGACCTCCGGGCCTTGTCTCTCCTTTATGGGCGAAGAGATGGAAGGTCCCACTAAAGTGGCTCTACTTCGAGTATTGATAGCACTCACATTAGCACGAGGGTTAATCTCGGTATTGGATGGTAAGGTTCCTTGGGGTCTAAAGGCTTGAATCATAGTCAAAAATCTTTTATCATTGGACTCTTGCATTTGTTTAGTAGATTCTTGCATAGCTTTCATGATTTTCTCATGTTTGGTCAATTTTTGTAGAACCAAGTCCATTTGAGGATTTTGCATGTTCATTTGATTAAACCCTTGATTAGGAAAACCTTTATTTTGATATTGAGATTGAAAATCGTTGTTATTATAAAAACCTTGGTTATTATTTAGAAAACCTTGATTTTGACCATTAAAATTCCCTTGATTAGCATTCCCTTGAAAATTACCCATTTGAGGACCTTGGTTCCTAATTTGGTGTTGGGTATTTTGGGCGGGTGGGGGTGGTCTGTGTGGTGCTACAAAACCGGGGGGAGCCAAATAATTAGTACTTTTATAAGACAAATGGTTAACATCAACATTTGGTTTAAATGGAACCCTTTCATTAGCATTAAAAGCACAAACTTGTTGTTGATTTTAAACCTTGTCACAATTAAAATATGAATGTGGTCCACCACAACTCTTACACGTTTCACTAGTTTCTTTCAAGGCATTCACTTGACCTTTGAGGGCTTGGGTTTGTAAAGCAATTGTTTCAACAAGCGAAGTGAGTTTATCGATTCTCTTGTCACTCTCACTAGAACTAGCACTTGCCATAGTGGCCCTAACACTCTTGGTTTGTACTTTAGCCTTGTTTTCAATTATGGCCCAAGCCTCGTTCATGGTTTTCACAAGAATATTGCCCCCCGTGGCACTATTAAGTGAGTCTTGGTCATTTAGAGTTAAACCATTGTAAAACGTTTTAATTTGATGCACTTTAGTGAAACCGTGTTGTGGACATTTTCTTAAAAGCTCTTTAAAACGATCCCAAGACTCACTAAAAGTTTTGTGACAACCCTGGTTTTAAGGTTCGTCACTTAGATTTGTTTTGTGCTAGTTACGTGTCTTTACGTGTTTATGTGCTTATTGGTGTGTATAGATTGTGGTTTGGTTATCGTTTCCGGTACGGGGTACCTTGTGAGTGAAACGATGTGTGATGATTTCATGTTCATGAGTTCACTTGGTAGTGACTATGAAGTGAGATGGTGTTATTTAGTGGTTTTACGTATACGTATATGTATTATAGAAAATCGTATTTTTTTACGATTTACGGTTTAGCATTTGGAGGTCTCGGAAGAAGTAATTAGTCATATGGATATTTTTCTGGATGGTTTTAAGTCATTTAGGACTTAGTTATAAAGTTTATTTCAAAATTTGAGATTTTTTTTAAAAGTGTATATTTTACGTCTTTTACGGTAAAACGCGTAAATTTGACTAGTTTTACGGTTTTGAGGTTTTGGAGGCTTTAGGAGCTGAAATAAATTAAGGAAAATTAAGGTAATATTATTAATACATATATTAATAAAAAAAAGAAAAAAAATAAAAAAATATATGTGTAAGTCGGTTTTGGGACGCAAGGAAGAAAAAGAAAAGGGAAAAAAGGAAAAAGGGGAACCGGGCTTTCGTAATGGGCCAAGGACTTGTTAGGAAAGTATATAAAGCCTTATTTTTATCAAAACACTCCATAAAATCCCTGGAGATCAAGTATGGATCGACATCTATGGAGGAATTTAGGGTTCTTCATTAATTTTTCTTCTTTCAAAAATTCTAAGGTAAAATCTTCAAATCCCTTTTCAATTTAATTGTTTTTAATTCTTTCTCATTCATCTTATGATAGATTTAGGTTAGGGTTTATATTAAAACAGTAAATTAATGTTATATTAATGGTGTTATAATGATTACATAGATTAGGGCTTGTAATTAGAGGGATTAGGGTTAATTAATGAGGTTGATTTTGTTAAACCCGTTTTTAAAAACTGGGCAGAATTTTGAGTCAATTGTTTTGATCATATCGGGAGTTCTAGGAACATTCAAGATGCGATCCAAGTATCGCTGAAAAGGTACTTAAAATGACTTTCCAATGCAAGAAACGAGAACTAAATTGGAGGTGGGAAGTGGGTCAAAAACAGGTTACAACAGTCGGAGGTCAAAACAGTTTTGTAATCAGCCTGTTTTCTTTTTAAGTTTTGGGTTGTTTGGGGTACTTAGGGTTGCATTGGGATCTTCTCACGAACATGAGAGATGTTTTATATATTTTAGTAAGTATCTGCACTTGGGCTAAGATTGTGGTTTAGGGTAAGACCCTCTAATGGTAACAAACTTTTCATACGTTTAAAATCAGTGAATTCTGGATAGGTAGCAATATATATACATATCACGGGGCCTTAACAGTAGCTTTAAGGTTAGGTCAAGTGGGAGGTTTTAGCTAACATATGTAAAAGTATGAATATTCCTTTTACAGAAACCATGGGTATGTTTAAGTGGACGTTTGACTTAATGTTTTGAGACCTAAAAACTAGGACTGTTTTGTGTAAAATATGAACGGGATAATTATTAAACTTAACCAAGTTAAGGACTTGTTAAGGAAGGGTAATGGGGTGATTAGAGCTTATCAATGAGGTATTTATATGAGAATAGGCTAGATGTCCATCATGGATTGATGAGCCATCTTAGTGATTGGTTCATGTATTGATTGCGTGTTTTTGGTTTGTTAGCTTGTTGCTAGTGCGAGGACTTGTGAAGAAGCAATCAGGTGAGTTTCATAGTCCCATGTTTACTATTGATGTTGACTTCCAGATGGGATGGAGGAGACACTGTGTTATGTTGTTTATAAATTGATGCTGTGAATGTTTTTAAGGTTTGAGATGGACTTGTGTGTACATTATGTGATTAACTGCTATGTGATTCTTGTTCGTGTATGATTTGGATGGGAAAGGTACATAGGTGTATGGGCGCCTATGGTACCATGGTTGTTGGTAAGGCGTGATGCCTTGGTAATTATGGTTGTTGGTAAGGCGTGATGCCTTAGAAATTATGGTTGTTGGTAAGGCGTGATGCCTTGGTAATTGTGGTTGTTGGTAAGGCGTGATGCCTTGGAATTGTGATGATTGATTGAACCTGAATGCTAGTTGTTAATACATAATCGTAGCGCATTGTCCATATGTTATTGTGTTGATGGTTGTTATTCACACCTTGTAACTGATTTAGCATTGGAGTCTAAACCTATGACTCTCACCAACTTTATGTTGACGTGTTTTAGTGTCTCTTTCAGGTGTGAATGTGTTTAAGCTTGAGGATAGAAGTGGCTAGACTTGGATGCCTTAGGATTGCATATAGAAGGAGATCCCCGTTCCTTCTTAGTTTACCTTTATGTTTTTTTTGATAAGTGATACATGTTGGCACCTATATGTTTGTTTGGTTTATGTTTATTGTTTGTCTTGGGTAAGTGGTAGGACTGTTACCTACTTACCTAGACTCCTGCATTTGATGAGATATTGTCATGACTTTTATGTCACCATTTTATGACATTTCTTATTTAATATAGTTATCTCTATAGTCACGCCATGTTGTGATGATATCCATACGTCGCGCCCCATATTCCGCCATGGTAGGGTGTGACAAGTTTCCCCATATTTTTGCTCAAAGGTAATGATTTCATTCCTTAAAGAAGTGGTCCGTGATGGTGGGAAAAATTAGTTAATGAACTTAGTCTCTAAATCAATCCATGTCGTAGTACTTTGGAGTGGTTCCTTATCAAGCCAAATCCGGGCTTGTCCCTCGAGGGAAAAAGGAAAGAGTTGCAAACGAATAGCCTCTTGTGGCACCCCATTGTATTTGACGGTGTTGGTTAAATGGATAAATCTCTTGATATGATCATGGGGGTCATCTTGAGAACGACCCAAAAATGGTGTAGCGGAAACCATTTTAATTAAATCCGATTTGAGTTCAAAATTATTTGCTCCAATTGCGGGGACAACGATAGCGTCATCGTTTCCCTCAACGTGTGATTGCAAAATCTCGAGCATAGGTCGGTTATCCGTTTCCATTGTATTGTCGAAAGCACGATTCTCGGGATCGGCTTGAATGACGTTCTTTTTGTTTTTCTTCTTCTTCTTCTTCTTTTTGGAAGAATTGGAAGAATTTGGTACCCCAATCGGTATGTATGTATGCGCGCGAGTGCGCATACAATTAAAACTTTGAAATGAGGTAGGTGACCTCGGTCGACTTTTAGAGGAAAAGGATTTTCCCTCTCGAGGTGCAATAGTAAAAAGCTACAAAAATATAAACTTAAGTACTACTTGAGTTGGCAAACCAATAATCGGTCGTCCCTCTCAATATACGCACAAGCAAGCGGGGAAACGAGATGGCACAAAGCACTTAAAAACCTTTTTCCTTAGACGACATTTTATAGCGCGTCGCCTTATACCCACCTTATAGTTTGTATATTTCGAGTTCAAACGTCTTACTAGTATTTATCTATTTTGCCCTTTTATTTGTTTAGGATGCGAATACAATATTTAGGTGATGAAATCCTAACTAAGGCTTATTTGAAAAGTAGGTAAATTATTGTGCTACGTAATATAATATAATAAAAGAAAAATCTTTTTGTATTTTTTAAGAAAAATATATATTCACAATAAAAGCGAAAGAAATCGAACTAAGAAATAACACTAATACGTAATATTTTTGGTGTAATACTTTTAGGAAAAAGTATTACTTTTGATTTTTTTAATCTTTTTTTGGTGCAAATCTTAGGAAAGAATTTGCGTTTGTGAATTTTTAATTTTTTTGTATTTTTATCTTTTTGATTTTTTTGTATTTTTCATTTTGTTGCAAGAAAGTAACGTTCAAAAAGAACGGATCCCAAAATCCAAACGTCTTCACGAAAAATCGTCAATCGTACGAGCGAAGCGGCAGCGGCGCCATTTTAATACTAGGGTTTTTGCAAACTCTTTTTATATCTATTCTCGTTCCTCGACTCACTCGAATTGATATTCAATTAACGTGGAGATTTATTGTTTTTGGTAACGTATTTTTTTTTGGTATTTAAAGCTAATTAACAACTACTAGATTAAAAGCTAATTTAATTTTACTATTAAAACTTTTAAAAGACTTTAAATGAAATCTATTTTAAAATAAAACTAAATTAATTGGAATAAACTAATTTTAAACTAATGTAAAAAAAACTATTTTATAAAACTAAAACTTTAAATCTAATTTTTTTAAAAACTAAAATAAAGACTTTTTAATGAAAACTATTTTTTTTAAAAACGAAACAAAACTATAAAATCTATTGAAAACTAAATTTTTAAAAAAATAATTAAAATAAAATATTTTTTTTATTCTTTTTTTATTTTTATAACAGTAATTAAAAATTTAAACTAATTAATTAAACTAATAAAACTTTTATATAAAAACTAATTAAACTAAAATTGCATTAAACTAATTAAAACTGCCAGAAAAATTAAACCTATATTAATTAAACATTAAGAGATAAAACACAAAAAGTACTTAGATGAGATGGACGGGGCGTTGGACTATTATACGAGAGGTCCAGCGATCAAATCCCAAGCCAGACCAATTTTTTTGCTAATTAAAATATTTTTGGAATTTTGGACAATAAAACAAACAGCCCAGTTGAGTTTGTTGTTATACATAGCAATATTAGCAACCAGTACAAATAAAATAAGCTATAACCTAAAACAGGACAAGCAAAGGCCAAATAAACCAAATAAGCAATACCGAATAAGCTAAAAATTAAACAGATTAAACGAAAATCTAAAATCATAGATAAAGCGAATAAAAAGCTGAAACAAAAATAAGAAATCTAAAGAACAAGACCTTATTAAACAAATACAACCTAGCTCAGATAAATCACACAACCAAATACGCAAAACCAAATACCTATAAGCTAAACAATACTAAGCAGATTATAACAACTTAACTCTAAAAACTTCAACAAAACTGAATACATCTAGCAGATCCAAACAAATAAAAATCCAAAAAGACTAAATACCAAATAAGCATACAAAGTAAGCAGATTCAAACAGAGCAGATTTAACATTAAACTAAGCAGATATGCAAGTAAACATGAACCGAATCAAAAGCAGATTAATATAAATTAAAACTTAACAAAATAATTAAAAGAGAATTAAAACCTTGTGTCGATCCGTTGTGACGAAAGGTGGTGCTGAACCCCCTTATGAACCGAAAACAAACACCATCTTCATCATCTCGAACCAATCACTCGAACCAAACACATCAACAGTACCGAACAATATCCAAACGAACAGTATTTTTAATTCTCCCAGTAGGGGAAAATTTATATCCACTTTCTTTTATTATTTTTTTTATTTTTTTTATTTTTTTTATTTAATCGAATGAAAATCAAACCGTAATAAAATAAAACAGATTATAAGTGAATTTGACAGAAGATTAAAAAGAGACAGAAATAAGTTGAAATCAACTTTTCATTAATTATAATAAAAGAAAATTACATTAACTGAAAAATTAAAGAAATACATTAAACCTAACTAATTTGCAGAAAATTAATATAAAGAAAAGTGTTGTTCAATTACACATAATGATGGCGTTTTATAGGAGAAACCCTGGAAACCCTCTTCATAGCTTCATCATTAAGCATTCAATCCTGGCCCTTAAATCTTCTCTTCTCTCTCTTCTATTCAAATCAACAGCTGAAAATTATCCAAGCATCACACGGATTGCCCTCGTGGCGGTTTTGTGTTTCTTGTGTTTGTTTAGGCTGATGTGGAGGTTTATTATTGGAAGGATTTGTATTGGTGATTTGGGATAACCAATCACAAAAGAGGAATTTGCCACGTATGAATTGGAGGACCACTGGTAGTGATTGCTCCGATTTTCATGGGGATTTAATCCCAATCCGTGTGAATCACACGAATTGGGTAAAACCCCCAATTTTGGGTGAGTAAAATTGGTGATGTAAATTAGGGTTTTTTGGGGGCTGCGTTATTTCAGAGAGATGAAGTGAGGAGAGGGTAACTTTGTTTGTAACGTATGAGAAAGAAGTGGGTGGGGTAAATGTTTATTTAAGTGTGTGTGGGTATTCATGTGTGGGGATTAATAAATAATGGTGGTAGGATAAATGGATAACTGTTTTATTTATTTGGGGTTGGGAAAGTGTGGTGAGGATAAGTTTAAACGTGTGATGAAGGGTTGGTTTTTGTGTTGACCGTGTGTAAATGTTTGGGAAGTTTACTTGACCAATTCACCAAATAATAAACCGTCCCATAAATTATGCAAATTATTAGGCTTGGGCCCAAAATTACAATCCATTTTGTTTCACCAAATGGGCTTTGGTCCATATTTTTAAAGAACTTAAAAATCTTAATGGGCCTTTGTGCCCAATACCCGAATGTGGGACCCACTTGGCCCAAGTATCTTTATAAAATTAACTCCACTAAAAATCGAGCTCGATATCGGCTTCCTTAATCATTTCCTTCAAACTCGTGTCGGTTTAGCCGGTTTTCGTGAACTTGGGCACATTTTGGTCTTTTGACTTTGTCTTCGTCTTTTTCTTGGACTTTTCTTCAACATTTAACCGTGAAATCCCGTGTTTTCTCTTCTTTTGATCATTTGTACCTATTTTAACACAAAAACACAAAACCACGCGTAATTCCGACTTTTACGACATTTAACACATGATTAGGTCATCTTTTTCCTTGATTTTAGTGGCAAAAGGATAAGAGTTTACACACTTATTAACAGGCAAGCATTGTTGGACTCTAATCCTGGTTCAACATGTCACATTGATTTGGAAGAAAAATATGATGGGCTGACTTATTTCAAGAGATTTTATGTGTGTTTTGCTAGATTAAAGGCAGGATGGCAAACTGGTTGTAGAAAAGTCATTGGTTTGGATGGGTGTTTTTTGACACACACTTGCAATGGCTAGTTACTAACATCCATGAGAAGGGATGCTAACAACCAAATGTTTCCTATAGCTTGGGTTGTAGTAGGAGTGGAAAACAAACATAATTGGATGTGGTTCTTGGCTTTGATACACCATGACCTTTAATTGAACAATGGTGTAGGACTTACAGTCATATCAAATAGACATTAGGTATGACAAATACCACTTATCTCTAAAAAACTTTAACACTTAACCATACATTTTATTTATATTAGGCTAACATTGTATATATACCATGATTATAGGGTTTAAATTAAGTAGTAAAAGTATGGTTGGGTGATCTAGAGCACAGGCAATATGCAAGGCACATTTATGCAAATTCAAGAAGAAATGGAGTGGCTTACAATATAAGAGATTGTTTTGGTGGGCTGATTCTTGCACAATACCAGAACACTTTCACCAGGTTATGGATGCAATCAAGCATCTAGATGATAATGCTTGCACATGGTTAGTTGACAGGAACCTAAATACTTGGTGTCGTGCTTACTTTGACATGGATAGATGTTGTGCAGCCTTTGAAAATGGTATGTCTGAGAGTTTTAACTCTATAATACTTTTGGAAAGGGGAAAACCAATAATTACAATGTTAGAAGACATCGGGATATACATTATGCAAAAGATTTCGGTCCTTAACAAGAAAGTTTGTAGGATCGTGTTTTTCTAAGGATCATGCATTGTGTGGATTATCTATTGAATGGATGGAGAAATGGAAGAACTAGAGAGAGAAAGAAGAGAGAGAAAGGAGAGGATGAAGAAGAAAAGATGAAATGTGATTATGTAAAATGGAAGTGAACCAACAACCCCTCCTAACATGCAGGAGGGGGGTTTATATAGCCCACCCTACATGTGGGCTATATAGGCTATATTGGATCACGAGCCCAATATCATTGGAGTGACCGATCCTTTCTAAATACGTAAAAACGTATTTCTAACAATCTCCCCCAAAGGGAGGTCACTCCAAGTTACAATGTCCTAAATAGTCTATAGCTCGTGATCTATGCTAATAATGATGTTACCGAGACTTTCCTTGGAAAAACGTATTTCCAACAATCTCCCCCAAAGGAAGGCCACACCATTTTACAACATCTTAAACCTAGCATACTATGCTTGAGTCTTCGATCTTGTTCTTGTGAATATGCTGATGAGATCTTTGACTTTAGTCTTGAGCATGTTCTCTTGCCTTGACCTTGTGCATTCATCACTTGTGATATTCGCCTCTTCGTGACTTCATGTTCCACATACTTATACCTTTATAATTCTTGAAAGCTTCAGAGTTTGATACAGCGGAAGACTTGACCTTCAGACTTTCTTGAATTCGTTGAAGTACTGAGTGTATGCAGTATAAGCATGTGGGGACGACTTCTTCTTGGATTCCGCAACGCCACCGTCTTCAAATGCCGCAACATAAGTAGACACGAAAGAAATGGCTTTGAACATTTCATTCTAAATCGGTAGCATTTTACCTCCGGTCGGTGAAGACCGTTGGACGATATTAGATATCGTACCCGTGACGGATAGTTTCAATTAAGTAACTTCCTGACAGGATTTCGCGGGTAAACCCGTTCTCTTTATTCGACCGTCCAAAGCTGACTGCGAACATAAAGAGTGAATCATTTGGATAATAATATCCACATGATTTGAAGCCGTCAATTCATGTTCCTAGAACAAGTGAAATTCAATTAAGAACCGCACCATCGTTGCTTTCCAGTTGTCACGAGCTTGATTCGTATAGAATCTTGCAAGTTACCTACCAAGTGATGTTTGAGGTTAACACTAGAAGGATTTCCACTCATTACTGTGAACACTAAGGTATCACTCTGAGTTTTCTGGCAAGATCACTAAGATATTGCGTAGAGGCCTGGAACGTGTTTAAATTCATTTAAGAATTAAACCACTGTTGCTTTCCCGTTATCACAAGTTTGATTCATAAAGAATCACACAAGTCACCTACCATGAGCTTTTTGATATTCGCTCAAGAAGGATTTCCATCTTCATTGTAAATACTTTCGTATTACTCGGATGTTAAGGCAAGATCATGAAGATTTTGCGTAGGACTCTTAAAATCTTTCTTACTTTTCGCAGTGTATGAAGAAGCAAGGAATTATGAAAGTGTGTCCTAATGAGATATTTAATGATCTCAAATGGCTCTAGACTCGATCGTGCACTTTGGATTTTAGTGATCGGAGGCTGGAAAGGAGTGCCACCTTTTCAATACCAATTTATTCGGAGTGAATAAATCAATAGATAATGCGTTGTCTCCGTGTGATTAAAACAAATATCTTTTAAGAGATATCTGAGTTAGCTGGGATGGGTTGTGCCTTGCATCACTGGGTCCATGATGTCTATCTTCAATATCAAGAATCATTAAACAATGATCTTAATAGCATATGTATTGACCCGGTTTCTGCCTAAGTTGTAAGGAGGGCTTCTTTCTTTACACCCTTTATCTTTACAATTCTTTTTCATTCTTCAACCCCTTCAATGCTTACCAATACGTCATCACTAGCACCTTGTTGTGATTGTTCCAGTGCGAACTTAAGTACTTGGTCGGCATTCAGCTACGTTCACAATCTTTCTCCATCTTTCCTAAGGGCTACTATTTCTAGCTATGGAATGTCCTTGGGAAGATTCCTCTAGTTCTAGAGGAATCATTGGACTTTAACCTATCCTACCATCCTTATGTCACCACAATCTTCACCGTCGTGAATAGAGATGTTTTTGTGTATGTCACCATGAAATCCATTTTGAAGTGCAAATCCATTTTGCTCCCCCTTAACATATGCCACGATATCCGAAAACATTTCGCACATGTCGGGATGAGCTAGCACGTTAAGTCAAACCCTTTGTGATTAATCATTTCCCATATTAAATCACATTTTCTCCCCCATATTAAAAATATTAACCCAATCGATGTTTTTAATATCAATTGATTTAATAGCATTCTAAGAAAATTTGGGAAGAAAAATGCAAATCCAATTATCTTCATGAATTACACAAGCTCCCCCTCAAATTAATGAGGGTGTGCTGAAACGTAAATTAAATACCTTTTAAACACAAGTGTAAGGTATTTATCACGTGCAAAGATCATATATGATAATGAATTCACAAGATTATCAATTTACGAGGTAGGACCTAAATGATGGAGAACATCATATGAAAGATTCACATGGTTCTCGTTCACGAATGTTGGTCACCTCGTCACGTCTGAAGTTATCTCTTGACTCCATGTGTATGACTGATATCGTTGTCTTGACACCAATATGTGAACTTGGCACTCTCGGCATCAAGGATTCTGAATGCTGGACAATTGCTCCCCCTCAATTGTTGACACGTGTTCTATTGAAAGAGCTGTAGTCACCGTTTGAGTAGTCGCATCGTCGAGTATGTAGATATCAGTTGTAAGTTTCTACGGTTGGTGGAGATGATAACTTCATAAAAACAAGACTTCTCTTGTTTTAACAAATAAATGCACTGAATCGTACATATATTCGTGTTAGATTGTGTTATTACGTAAACACAATCCCTTACATGGTTATAAAGTAAACCATGCCCGAGAAAATTAATTCCCGTTGTTGAGTCAAAGCTTTCCGGTGAAATGCTTGACTTGAATAAGAAAATCGGGTTACTATCTGAAATAATAGCAAACCATTTTGAGCATGTTTTAAAACATTTGAACTTCTGCTCAAACTTTATTTACAACCCCGTGTCATTATTGAATGACATTTCTAGTATCGTAAATATTATCGATTCCAGAAGACATGCTCTTTTTATCAAAACATTTTTTGAACACACAATTTTGAAAGATTTAGAAAAACCTTTTTGAGAAATTCTCGAAAAATTGTGTCCAATGTTTTAAAAACCAATTACTTGAGCTTAAGATGTTGAATATCTTACAAAACGAGCTCAAGTCCGAGAAGTTGTAAACTTCCCGTTGTTAAGGATAAGTTTATCATCGGCGATAAACTTTCCTTTTAACTGAAGAACGAGTCCTAAGTTGACATTTACTTAGAAGTCGTTTTCATGAGCTTGAAGAACTTTTGAATGTTTTAACGTAAAGCTCATGACCGAGAAAGGTGAATTTCTCGTTAGGAGGAAAAGTTCTCTTATTTAAAAGATACACTTTCCTTGATGAACTTAAAACCTGGAATGTTTTACTACAAGCTCATGACCGAGAAAAATTAATTTCTCGTTACGAGGATAAGCTATCTTTAAAGATAAGCTTTCCTTTAATTAAAGTCCGGGGCATAATCTGAAATATAATTATACACCATTTTACACGATCTTAAAACCGTTGAATAGTTTTAAAGTAAGCTCGTGTCCGAGAAAAATTAATTTCTCGTTTTTGAGGATAAGTTTATCATCGGCGGTAAACTTTCCTTTATTTGAAGATCGGGTCATCATCTGATATTTAATGAAGAGCCTTATACACGAGCTTAAAACCTTTGAATGGTTTTAGGATAAGCTCGTGTCCAAGAAAACTTAATTTCTTGTTAAGAGGGTAAGTTATCGTTGCGTAGATGAACTTCCCTATCTCTGAAGTCCGGGTCATCGTCTGTCATTTAACGAGGAGCCATAGTGCATGAGCTTAAAAACTTCGAATGTTTTTAATATAAGCTCATGCCCGAGAAAACTTAATTTCTCGTTGTTAGGATAAATTTATCATCGGCGATAAACTTTCCTTTCTTTGAAGATCGAGTTATAGTATGTGATGTGACTATAAGTCCTTTATGCACTGTAAGCTTAACTGGAAATCCTCTGAGACACTTGTTTCTTAGATATCAGCTTCTTTAGCAACCAAACTCTGAGAGTGTCCTTAATTGAATGGTATACAATGATTGGACCGCTTCGTTCTTTTGGAACATCCTCTTTGGTACCTGCATTTTCATTAGGAATTTGCATGCTTGGATAAGGGTTAGCGATATCTATCTTAGAAGCAAGTGGGGGTTCACAGTTGGCCTTACTTGTGCCAGAGGTGTTCTGAGGAGATGATTCACTTGTCTTAGCTGGTAAACGTTTCCTTTTATAGAAAACCTTAAGTTCAGGCTTAGGTGATGCATCGTCCTTTTCAATTTCCTCCCTAGTAGTCTTAATAGAATCAGAGACTATCCTAGATAAAGGGCACTCGTTTTCTACAAGGGTGAAAGTTCTACCAGTGGGGGTCCACATTTTACCAGTGGGTTTGATTTTGGCAACCCACTGGGATTTAAGTCTAGCACGGGAGTTCACCTCATTAAGTAGTTTCTTGATACAAGAATCATGATTTGCCGTAAAGACACATTTTCTACATGTTTTACAAGTAGCATATTTAATGTCCGATTAAGATCTAGGATTCCTAGATGATTGATTGATGCTCCTAGGATGTGACATGCTACGGTTAGCAATGTTGGGTAAACTAGAAGGCATCTGACTAGGTTTGAAATTCCTATCTCTTACTTGTGTCTTTTGCTTAGCTTCCCTTAGACCAAAAGTATGGCGAGCGTCATTTGAACTAGTTCCAGACGTATTCTTTGGACTATGTCTAGGGAAATTAGAGGCAATCATGTGATTAGGTCTTGCAAAACCTGTTTTAGTCACATCGGGCCTAGATGGTGGAGTGACTGTTCTAGAAAGACGAACCATATCAACTTGGGAGGCAAACCACGGTCTCGAGAATTGTGATCGCTCGGATCTAAATGCAGTAGGTTGTCTGACAGTCGGTTGTCTGACGAACTGATTTGTAGGCGGTTTCCCCAAGATTGATGGTTTTTCAAGCTTAGTGTCCACACTAGGTCCTTTAGTTTTCCGCAAATAATTTTTCAACGCAGCTATAGCAAAGACCTTTCCTGTACTTGAGCCTTTAAGATCTCATTTTCTTTGAACAATTCATCTTGGGATGCCAACTTAGATTCAAGCAACTTAATTTGTTTCAAAATATTATCCTTTTCAGCTTTAGAATCTAGAACAGTTTGATCCAATTTTCGTTCAAGAACAACGTTTGACTTTTCAAGTTTTTCAAAGTATGTTTCAAATTTGTCCGTTTTCTTAGAAAATTCAAGTTTGGCATCCTCAAGATCTTTTAATTGTTGAGCTACAATCGTTTCGAGCTCTCTCATCTTGGAATCAGAAGCAGTTAATGAAACAGTTATAAGACAATTATCATGATGTTTAGCATTTTGAACACTTTCTCCCCCATTATGACTCACATCGGATGAATCAGAAGTGGTATTTCTATCACTCTTTTCCATCCCATGTTTGTCATAGTTAGGTTCAGAATGCTCAATATGCGGTATTTCATCAGCATATACATCATCAACATTACATTGTACCATGTATGCAGGCTCTTCGTCATTAATGGGTAAGGTGTCATCAAACGAGTTCTCGTGAACATTGCCTGACGTGCCACTGGTATCATGTTGTCCTCCTGATTCCGTGCTCTTGCCATCGTTGGGCTCCAAGTTGTCAACCGTATGACCATTCTCCTCTTGTATCTGCATCATAGATTCTTGCACTCCATTATCATACACTTGGTGAAGTCTGGATCTTTCATAAATCGAAGACGAAACCGATGTCATAAATTTCAACAGTTTATCACGGAAATCTTTAACATTGTTCTGTGTGTATTGAAAAAATGACCGGCATATCCTTGAATTGTCAGACTTGATGATATTGAATTGGAGGAAAGGCGTGAGTTGTGTCACAAGAGCCTGATATGCAGTTTCTGATGCAGAGTGATTAAAGTCTTCTTTGTGAAGTTGCTCAGCTAGGTGGTTCAAGTTGAGAAATAGTGACTCGATGAATGTATAATGATGTTGACCAAAGAGTGTCACAAATTCGCTTTCTCCTTGAACCCATGCAATAGTCCTAAGATGTGACTGAAGTAGTCGAACTAAAGGCTTTATCTTGCAAAAAATGCAATTCTCCCTCGTTCGATGTTGAGTTCAAAAAATCCATTGAAAGTCGATGAAAAATGATCGTGACTGTAGTTGTATTCGGAATCTTACAATTCGTGAAGAAATTTCGAAAGATCCGTAAATAACTTTTTTTTTAAATCCACGATAGATGAGATCACACTTTTCTCGGCTCAAAAATTGTTGTCGGCTCAAACGTTGAAAAAATAAATCGGAGACCAATTCAACTGCGGCTCACTCCAAAAGAAAAAAAAGCTCGTCGGTCCATTAAATAATTTACCACGTTGGTTCTTTCTAAATACCCGCCTCAACACGATGTACCAAAAATTAAAAAACAAAGTTTACTAAACTAAAAAATTAACTTAATTAAAAAATTTACTTAACTAAAATTCAAAATAAAAATAAAAAGATAAAGAAATCTAATATATAGCGTTTTTAAGAAAAAATTTGAAATTTAATTTGTTGGCTGATTTGCTATACGTGGCTGGACCATACACAAGGCACCAAACAAGTCACCACACACGTGGCTTCCACCCACGAAAACTCTTTGTTATCTCCGCCCAATTTATTTGCTATTAATTCTCTCCTCAAACAGTAAACTATAAAAATCCTTTCTATTCTCTTTTATCTCTCTCTCCTCAAACCCACAAACACAAAAAAAAAAATCCTTCGTCTCTCTCTTTCTCCTAAATCCCAGCCACCATCATATTTGGAACCTCCGTCCCCTTATCTTGTCAGTCCAATCTCAATCAACAAGAAAAAATCTGCTCTTATCTTTACTACTATAATTAAACCCACGAGGAACACTTGGAGATATCAGCTTCTAGATCTTGTTAAAACAAGGTTTCGGGTAGGTTTTTGATTTTTGTTTTTGGTTGTTGTGTCTTAGATCGATGATGTTGTTTTTTAAAAAACATAGAACAGAGATCTTTGTTGCTGCTTAAAACGAGTTTTTAATTTGTTGCTGATTACAACGAGTGTTTGATTGAAAATTGGTCAGATAGTGAAGTTTTAAAAACAAAAATTTGGTCAGAGTGAATTGATAAAAATGAGTGTTTTAAAAAAAAGTTTGGTGTCCGAGAGTCAGTACTGGAAACGGGGGTGGGTGGTTGAGTGGGTCGAGGATGGGTATGGTGTTGGTCTAGGTGTGGAGTCGATGACAATGGTGGTCGAGTCTTGAGTTCGAGAGTGTGATTGGAGGGTCTGTGGGTTTGTTCGAAGGTGTGGGTTTGTGGAGACAGAAGAGTGAGTTTTGGTGTGTCGTTGAATGTCAGTCGAGAGATGGAGAGTGTGATCGAGGGTCGAGTCGAGTGACTGAAGTCGAGAGGTCGAGTGGTTGAGGAGTTCAAGTTGTGAGATGTTGGTCGAGACAGGTTTTGGGAACGGGGATTGTGGGTGTGTTTTTTTGTTCGAGAGTCTGTTTTTTAAGTAAGTGGGTCAAAGTTGGGTGCGAGTCGAGAAAGAAGTGATTCTTGATATTGAGTCGAGTCGTTGGTGTGTCGAGAAGGTTTGAGTATGTCTTGAAACGAGTGAGAGTTGGTTTGAATGTTGGTCGAGAGTCTAGGTGTTGGTTCGAAGGTGATGGTGTCGTCCGAGTCTAGTCTTGGGTCTTTGTTGTGACGAGGGAGAAAGAGTCAGTTTTGTTTGAGTTCAACATACAAGTCGGTCGGAATGTCAAAAAAAAAATAAAAACCCATCGGAATGTTTAACGGTCGGAATGCCATCGGAATGCAACCGATCGGAATGCTATCTGAATAAGTCCATCGGAATATAGAGAAAAACCTGGTCGGGATGTCGTCCAATCTGAATGATATCAGAAACCCTTGCCGGAATGCGATCGGAAAGTGATGTCGGAATACTGGTCGGAAAGTTAAAACCCTTTTCCGATTACTAAAGATGAAAAAAAGGACAGAACAAAAGACAAATAAAATCTTTAAAAGAGATACACAGAAAGTGACAAAAATTGATAAAAAAGTAAAAACTGATACTTTTGAATATCGAGACAAAGATAAAAAAAAAGATAAAAACTTGTGACAAAAGTAGATACTTATAATTATTTGGACAATGCTTAAAAATCAGTCACAATAAAATTGAAAACTTTATAAAATTGAAAAAATTGATAGAAAGAAAATAGATAACTTTATAAAATTGATAAAATTTTATAAAATTGATAAACAATGAAATGATAAAAGATGAGAAAAAATTAGAAAAGAAAAGATTTTTACCACCAAATCAAAAGATAAAAAAAATATGCAAATCCTAAGATTTAACCATGGCTCTTGATACCAATTGTAGGATCGTGTTTTTCTAAGGATTAGGCATTGTGTGGATTATCTATTGAATGGATGGAGAAATGGAAGAACTAGAGAGAGAAAGAAGAGAGAGAAAGGAGAGGATGAAGAAGAAAAGATGAAATGTGATTATGTAAAATGGAAGTGAACCAACAACCCCTCCTAACATGCTAGGAGGGGGGTTTATATAGCCCACCCTACATGTGGGCTATATGGGCTATATTGGATCACGAGCCCAATATCATTGGAGTGACCGATCCTTTCTAAATACGTAAAAACGTATTTCCAACAAAGTTGTTGACCACACAGATGCAATTACACCATTTGCTATGAAGATGATACCCCTTCATACAGTTAAACTAAGGTACACCAACATAAACTTTTACCAATTATTTGAAACTAATGTTTAGTATTGCATTTGAAAATGATGAATTCTTTCACTATAACAGGAACTGGGTGGTGTTTCCTAGTGGTTCCCAAGAAGTTGAGGTTATAAGAGATAACCATGGGTATGGTGTCAATGTTGAGAAAAAACTTTGTGGATGCAGAATGTGGGAGCTTACATGTATTCCATATGTTCATGTTGTGGCTGCTTATGCTCACCTTGGTCTTAAGCCAGAAACATGTGTGAGTGACTGGTATTCAAAAAATAAATGGATTGACTGTTATAAGCACTCTATTAGACCAGTTCCTGGTAGTATGTTATGGTAAAAAACAAACCTTGAAAAACCATTACCACCTCAAGAAAGACAAATGCCAGGTAGACCAAGGAAACAAAGGATAAGGCATCCTTCAAAGAATGACCATAAAGTTAGTAGGATGGGTAGAGTGATTCATTTCCATAGATGCTGGGAGTCTAGGCACAACAAAAAGAAGTGCAAGAATACCCCAAGACCTAAACCAAAGAACTTCTATGATGCCTTATGAACAACAAACTGAGACAATACAAGAAGGGGATGTTAATGGTAACCAGTCAACACAAGATGAGCTAGTACAGATACTATGCCTGCTTCAGGAGCCAATGAGACAACTCATGTCTCTAACATACAACCTTCTACATCTAGGAGTACTCCATCTGGTTCAAAAAAGCCTCCAACTGCATCCAAGAAGCCTCCTCAAGCCAAGAAAGACAAAGGAAAAAAGGCAGCATCTGATTCTCGAACAAAATTAACTCTGGAGGTAAAAATTATGCCATATAACAATTTCAATATCATGCAGTATAAATGAAGTTATTATAAAAATTATTAACCTATGCACAAGAGCATGTTGAGCAAATGGACACAGAGGCTTTAGAGGAGCTTTTAAGATCTGAGGCTGAAACAAAAAGCTAAGTAGGATGTTGAGGAGAGACAGCTTGGAAGGAGTACTATAGTGAGTTTAAATCATAGGAAGTATATGGGCCTTCAGTTAGGCATATACCCCTAAAACTCTAATTACAATATTAATGGTTGACATGAGAAAGTACAATCCAGAACCAATGGATGAAATATTTATGTCTAATCCTCAAGATGCAACAGAATACTTTGTGTAACACCCCCAATCTCACAAGGCAGCAGAATATCAACATTAGGTGTTACTTCATAGCGCATCGCACACGGTCATAGAAAACGACCTCAAAAGAGATGTTTTATAAATTAAACCATTCGACAACTTTATTAAATCAGATTTTCAATAGAAATATGTCCCAACAATTTATACAAACCTTAAGAAAAGATAAAGATTTGTCAAATTTATCGAATGGAAATTGTTTAATTTTCCTTTACTTTATCTCGCGCGACTCCATGCTCTAGCTGCTCTTAACATACACACATGAGAATACATGCTAGAATGCCAACACAACGGTTGAGTGAATTCATAGGTTTTTAAATAAAAAATAACGGGTGTTTAAATAAACCATAAAGCTTTTGAACACAAGAATCTCATCCACTGTCAATATTGTAACACATACAATATCCAAAGTCCGCGCTATTCTACTAAGCCATGACACCGAAGCCTTAAGTATAAATAATACCCTAGTCAGGTATCTTGCCGAATACCCACTTACTTCTAATACAACACACTTGGCTGAGCCTCCAACCCACAGGTGCGGCCTGCCCAGGTGGGGGCCATCCCCGATGGATCCATCCGTCTGTACCAGCGCCTACCCATCATAGGTAGTTAACGGTTCATGGGTTTATAGGGACTTTCCAAATTTTGTCAATACAACACTTAGCAAATAGCGGTTCACAATCAATACAATCAACACTTGTGTTCATCTTTCAAAAGCATATAATCAGCCATCTTACATTCATTTACAACAACATGTATTCGTTCAAAGAATAAAGCAAACCACATGTTTATTCATAAACATGTATTCTCTCAAAACCATATATATAAACATCATATTTTTATACCAAGAGCATGTATTCCCCCTCGCGGGTTTATAAACACATATAAAGCAGTAAAAGCGAGGCTATGAACTCACTTTATATATCTATAATACATATATCAAGGAATACACATCCAATAGTCGATAAATGACTTCATGAGATAACAATTACTCGTTGATCGAGAACGAAACGCCGAACGATCGACATATGACCGAGCGAGACCTAATCATGACGATACGCGTCTTAGGCTCGAAACTATAAATCATATCTCGTAAATATTAAACTTTTAGGAAGGTTTGGACATTGTATAAGTTTCATAAAATCCACATTTATAAAATGTTATTCATTTCTTGATAAACAAACCCCATTACTAGTCCACTTATGACCCATAACAAGTTTATTTGACTTAATTCCATTTCATACGCAATATATATCTCCAAAAACATTATTAAACTCAAGCCCCGTAATGGCCCAATAGCTATTATAAGTGTATGTTGGGCTTTTATGTCCCAAATCCACTTTATATGCATGACTGGTTCTAAAACGTCCCAAAATGATGTCGACTTAATATTTCACGATGGTCGGGTCTTGGGTATTCTGATTATCAATATAAATGATTCTATTTTTCCCAAAAAAGTGGCTCCTACCACTTCGGTGTTCATAAAAACCATCACGTTTTACGTTAATTAAATATAACTCAATTCTTACAATTTTCCCGACATGTCTCGTTAAATAGATCATATCGCCTAAATCATAAATAATATAGATGAGTTATTTTTACCAAATTCATTCTTAACTTATGTAGTTTACTTATTATAAGTTCAATTGCCCCTAATTTATATTTATTATAGCTCATTTACTCATTTTATCACTTAGAAGAGTTAGCTGTTTTTGGCTGCCATTCTCGTTCTCACCGTTTTGGCCGCCATTTCTAAACCGTAAGGAACTAGTAGACTATCCAACTGATTCTAGTTCTTCAGAAATTTATCTACAAACCATAGTTTTATCTTTTTCATTAGTACTGGGTTGTAATATGAGTTTACAGTCTGTTTATTCAGCATGTTCAGAACTGGCCCATTTTCGACACTTTTTACTGTTTTGACCATATCTAATTCATCGGGTATCGTCACGAGACGAGTCACCCGGAAAAATCGTCACAATACAGAGACCTATCACACTATATTATTTTACAATGTTCAAAAACTATTGAGTTTTTCATACCATTTCGTTTTACTACTGGTCCAAATCAATAAACTATATATATGATCAAAGGCTTGTTTAACATCATTTTTAAAGACCAACAATGGATACAATGTCCAACCATCATAAATAAATATTATAAATCTCAATTTGAGTATGTAAATGATAAATAAATATTCATTAAAATAATATACAAATAAAAATTACAAGAAACTAATTAAAATTATCCTTACAATGAAATGATGAGACCACAACTATAATTCTTCCAATTAAAACTCTTGCTCAAACCATAAATTTAACCAACTCAATATGATTTTACCCAATCTTAATACCATATGAAAGACATCATAACTTCAGCCCTTAAATCTCCATTTAACTTCAGCTCCAAAGTCTCTAAATCACCCTTTTAAAATCTTTCCACCAACTTGTTTTATGAAGAGATACTACCAATATTAATACTAGAACACTAGACGTCAAATCATGTTATGCAAGAACTTGGAATTAAATTAGATATTGACGTTTCTTTTGCTGTGTTGATTCACGGAAAAGTGATACAAAGAAAGTGTGTATGTTGTTTCTTATTTTGGTTAAGATATGAGATGATGGAAAGTCTAGTTTGGTGATGTACATGCATGTGTAACTAACACGTGTGTTAGATCAACATATTAGAATGGAACGTGTAAAGAAAATAGGTGGGGTGAGACTTAATATAAATTTTGCCCTACAATTTGCTAAAGCGGGTATTATCAAGGTCCGATATATTTAACGTTACACGATTTGAAAGATACGCGTTAACCACGAAAAATAAACGCTCAATATAAAATAAAAACATTGACATTCGGAGAACATTTAAATTTCAATAAATAAAGGAGGGCTTATAATTTATTAAACGTTAACGCTCGCCTAAACGAATGACGCCTAAAGGTTTAACGTAAATTATCAAGAATTCTCATAAAACGAGAAATTAAAACGACGACAATATAAAATATTTCTATGTCATAACGAGGATATTTACGGTCGATGACGGACATAGACTTTGCCGATGTATTATAAATTACACATATTCGATACGTTAAAACCCTAATCTTGCCGTCTAATCGAGAAATCAATATTATTCGTCGAACGAACATGACAAATAAAATTCGATTAATAAATATTAGTCTGAATAATAGAATTAGTATTAGAACTCGGTCTAAATGTTGATTCTAAAGTTCGGGTTACTACATTATCTACCCCTTTAGGAAGCGATGTCCCAGTGCTTAATTCGTCTCAATAAGTATACATAATAATCATGAATGAACGTTTTAAATGTAGCTTTAACCCTTATAAGTGAAGAATAATACATAACTCGAAAGAGAAGCCATTGGAAGCGAAAACTTAACAAGTCGTCAATTTTTGGAAATGCTTCAAGGTACATTACTACTATCTAATCAAACATGCGGCGGTCGACATAAGTTTGAAAATTTCCACATCACGAGTGAAGAGCCAAAAGGAGTGGGAGCATTTGGAAATTTCCAATGCGACAACAATTCAAAGCTATCGGTGATCACATCGATCAAATCGAAACATATTTCGTCCACGAGTCTCATAAAAAAAAATTCGTTATCAGAAGAACATCGCATGAATAGTACATAATTCCATCGAAAATGTTACAAAACATTCAATACGAGGTAATTATTTCTAATCGTACAAAATCATCCAATTGCATGATCTTGAACATGCAAACCTATTCCATCAAAAGCGAATTCATCGATACGGAAATTGTTCAGAGTATACATTATTCTATCAAAAGAACTACGATCCAAATCGAACACAAAAGCCATCACTAAGCTCATATAATCAGATTACGACATGCTTACAAAATAGCCAAGCCATGCTAAATCAGTAAGTTCAATCAAGTTAACTCATGCTTGCTAAATAGTAAAGTCATGATAAATAAAAGGGAAAAAGACCAATTTGGTCAAAATCACCCCTCAAAAGTTGAATCATGGTCAAGTGAAAATATTTTGACAAATTTGGTCATACACAATTGCACAAATGCACAAATCCATCAAATGAACGCCACGTGTCCATCCAAGTACAAATTTTGACCAAGGGACCGGACCCACATATGTTCCCATTTATTATGAAAATATTTGTCTTATTATGTTATCAAATGCACAACTGACGGCGTTCAACTTGCAAATGCTCAACCTTATGACAATAGTACATATTTTTTCAATTTCCAATAAAAGTGAAACGCAGAAGTTGTGCATTTGAGGGTTGAGCGCCGTCGGTTGATCATTAAAAAGAATCTTTAGTGGGACACTTGGCACATTATGTATGGTGATGACCATATTGGTCTTTTTCTTTCCACTTGACCATGATAAGGTTTTAAAGTGATCAAAATGACCAAATATGTCTTTTTCCCTAAATAAAAATACTTCACAAGATTTTCGGATAATCCAGTCAAAGGAAATTTTGCAAGTTAATGGATGTTCACGGGCCCGATAGCCATGGATGCATATCCTGAAATAATAATTTTTTTTTCATCAGAGGGTGCTCACACACGGATCCATACCCAAATGATATTATAGGGTGCTCGCAAACGGATTCATACCCAAAAGATATTACAGGGTGCTATCATCAAGAAAAATTCTTCGATGACCCTTCGATAGTAACCTTTAAAATTTCAAAAATTTTACATTCATGATGAATTGTCGTTGATGACCTAGTCATCGGTCAGACCACAGATACACACTTAAATCTTGGTGTCGGTTAGACAAGTCGTCTATTCTCGGAAAGGGCAATGGTTCTTCATAATTAGCATATAAAGCTTGCGATAGTCGGGACATATTAGAAATGGTCCATAAAGACAAATCATAACTCGAGAGAAGACCAACGGGTTACTCGTACATAAACGATGAACAAAAATAACTATAATGACGATGGTAATGAACGATTCATACCAATAAAACACGAGTCGAAGAAAGACGTCCGTATACAAAATAATCACAAACCAAGTCAGGTGTCACACCCCACCATGGCGGAACATGGGGCGCGACGTATGGATATCATCACAACATGGCGTGTCTATAGAGATAACTATATGAAATAAGAAATGTCATAAAATGGTGACACAAAAGTCATGACAATATCTCAACAATGCAGGAGTCTAGGTAAGTAGGTAACAGTCCTACCTCTTACCCAAGACAAACAAATAACAAAACCAAAACAAACATATAGGTGCCAACAGTATCACTTATTAAATGGACAAATAAAAACTAAGAAGGAGCGGGGATCTCCTTCTAAATGCATTTCCTACGCTCTCCAAATCCTAGCCACTTATGTTCTCATGCTTAACCATAGTATCACCTGAAAGAGACACTAAAACACGTCAACATAAAGTTGGTGAGAGTCATAGGTTTAGACTCCAACTCTAAATCAGTTATAATATAAGCTGTGAATAACCACCAACAATAAAAATATAGGGACAATATGTTGCAAATGTGCATTAACAACTAACATTCAAGATTAACCAACCAAACCAAAACCAAGGCTCCCAGCCATACCAAACACCATACTCCCATAGGCACTCAAACACCTACGAACCAATCCAAAGGCCTCGCCTTGTCAACAATCCCCTTGGTACCAAGTCAAAACATAAACAATCAAGAATCAACTAGCAGTTAATCACATAAGTATGCACACACAAGTCCATCACCAACCACAAAAACATTCACAGCATAAGTTATAAAACAAAACAGTGTCTCTTCCATCCCATCTGGAAGTCAAAATCATTAAAAGATATGGGACTATGAAACTCACCTGGTTGAGCTTCTCCAAAAGTCCGCGCACTAGCAAAAAGCTAACAAACCAAAAACACATAATCAAAACATAAACCAATCACTAAGACGGCTCATCAACCTATGATGGACATCTAACATCCTCCTATATAAATAACTCATTTATATGCTCTAAGCATCTCATTACACCCCTCTATAAAGCCCTTAACTCGTTATACTTCATAACCCGTCCAGTTAACATTTTATCCAAAACAGTCTCGATTTTAGGTCTCCAAACTATTAGCCAAACGCCCACTTAAACAACCCATGATCTCTGTAAAGGGAATATTTATGCCCTTACATATGTTAGCTAACACCTCCCATTTGCCCCAACCTTAAAGCTACTGTTAAGGCCCCGATATATATATATATATATATATATATATATATATATATATATATATATATATATATATATATATATATATATATATATATATATATATATATATATATATATATATATATATATATATATATATATATATATATATATATATATATATATATATATATATATATATATATATATATATATATATATATATATATATATATATATATATACTTTTTTCATTCCAAATTTAATGATTTTAAACTTACAAAAAGTTTGTTATGATTAGGGGGTCTTACCCTAATCCACCATCTTAGCCCCAAGGCAGATACTTACTATAGTATATAAACCATCTCTCATGTGCGTTTGAATGTCCCAATGCAACCCTAAGTACCCCAAACAACCCAAAACTTAATAAGAAAACAGGCTGAATTCAAAACTACTTTGACCTCCGACTGTTGTAACCTTTTTTTGGCCCACTTCCCTACCTCCAATTTAGTTCTCGTTTCTTTCATTGGAAAGCCACTTCAATAACCTTTTCAGGGATACTTGGATCGCAAAATAAGAGTTTGTAGAACTCCCGATATGATCAAAACAATTGACCATAAATTCCGCCCAGTTTTTAAAAACGGGTTTAATTGAATTAACCTAATTAATTACACATAACCCCATTAGTTACAAGCCCTAAACCATCTAATCATTATGATATCATTAATATAACATTAATATACTATTTTTAATTAAACCCTAACCTAAATCCATCATAAGATGATTATAAAAACATCAAAAACAATTAAATTGAAAAGGGATTTGAAGATTTACCTTTGATTTATGAAAACCCCCAAAATTTTATGAAGAACCCTAATTTTGTTGAAACCCACGAATTTCTTTGTCCCAGGAGAAAAATAATGAATTTTGGTTGTGAATAAAACAATATATAGGATGTGGTAACCCATTCCTAGCCCAACCCAAGAACCCCTTTCCTTTTTCTCTTTTTTTCCATTTTTCTTTCTTTTCTTGCGTCCAAACCGACTAACACCCCCTTTATTTCGTTTTCTTTTTTAATTTTATTATTAATTAATATCTTATTAATATTACCTTAATTTTCCTTAATTTATTTCAGCTCCTAAAGCCTCCAAAACCTCAAAACCGTAAAACTAGTCAAATTTACGCGTTTTACCTTAAAAGACGTAAAATATACAGTTTTAAAAAAAAATCTTAAATTTTGAAATAAACTTTATAACTAAGCCCTAAATGACTTAAAACCATCCCGAGAAATATTCCCGTGACTAAATACCTCTCCCGAGACCTCAAAATGCTAAACTGTAAATCGTAAAAATAAGATTTTCTATAATACATATACGTATACGTAAAACCACTAAATAACACCATTTCACTTCATAGTCACTACCATGTGAGCTCATGAACATGAAATCATCACACATTGTTTCACTCACAAGGTACCCCGTACCGGAAACGATATCCAAACCACAATCTATACACACCAATTAGCACATAAACACGTAAAGAGACGTAACTAGCACAAAATAAAACTAAGTGACGAACCTCAAAACCACGGTTGTCACATCAGGCACACATGAGCCCACTCGTTTATAATTTGTTATTTACATACAAAGGCGTCCCAATCTATGTAAATAAGAATTATAAATTTATGGTTTGGGAATTTATAACTTTCTTGTTCAAATAAAAAGGCGTCCCAATTTATTTCAACAAGACGTTATAAATCCTCCTACTCAGGTAATACCATCACAAAACACGATATCATATCCAAATTACATACCATAGCAAGTAAAGGGTGTAAACAAACTTACTACATGATTTATATATTCAAACGTCCCATTCCATCTGAATAAAGAAACCATAAACAATCTAAGGTTCAGTGGTTTAAAACTTTCATATTAAAATGTCCCAATGCATTTTAATAAGAGAACCTTAAACGACACATAGTTGGGCGATTTAAAATCTCTATATTTAAATGTCCCATTCCATTTAAATACAAGGTCTTAAGTTTCTCAACTAATGACTACTATGAGCTTATCTTTGTTGTACCCAATTATATATAGTTTATTTGGGTATATATATATATATATCTATATATATATATATATATATATATATATATATATATATATATATATATATATATATATATATATATATATATATATATATATATATATATATATATATATATATATATATATATATATATATATATATATATATATATATATATATATATATATATATATATATATATATATATATATATATATATATATATATATATATTAGGTCCAACACAGGCATCCTCCTTTTCGCCAATAAAATATAATCATACACAATCAAATTAAATGTTACATTACTTAGAAGATCTCCTTGGAGAAATGATTCTTCAAAATCATAAGGACTAACGGAAATACGAATCACACAATAATCAATTACATTCGAAAGGAGATGTCCTAAAATGGCACATCAAGATGCGATGACGACAATCGAGATTAAATTAGTCGGTATATGATCGATTATGAAACAATATATACGTTCCCAAAGTATCAAACGAGTTCCATACTCGTATTCGGATACTAAAATAATTATCAAGATCGGTGATTGGCGGTGAGGCCAATTTCTATACAAACCGCATTATAAATGTATGATAATCATGCAAGGACCATTGCTTCACGCGCAATGCCTTTAAATACCATAGTGTATACATTCATATATGTACAACCATTTCTACATACACATAGGATCACATAATCACAACCAAACATTGGTTTATAGGAGGCATGAGCGCGCAGATACTCTGTAAGGCAACAAAACAATTTTACGAAAGAGCAGTTATAGTCTAGGTTTTGAAAATGACCTAATTCTATATAACTAGTGCTCTGATACCAATCTGTAACACCCCCAATCTCACAAGGCAACGGAATATCAACATTGGGTGTTACTTCATAACACATCGCACAAAGTCATAGAAAACGACCTCAAAAGAGACGTTTTATAAAATAAACCATTCGACAACTTTATTAAATCAGATTTTCAATAGAAATAGGTCCCAAAAATTTATACAAACCTTAAGAAAAGATAAAGATTTGTCAAATGTATCGAATGGACATCGTTTATTTTGCCTTTACTTTATCTCGCGCGACTCCATGCTCCAGCTGCTCTTAACCTACGCACCTGAGAATACATGCTGGAATGTCAACACAACGGTTGAGTGAATTCATAGGTTTTTAAATAAACAATAACGGGTTTTTAAATAAACCATAAAGCTTTTGAACACAAGAATCTCATCCACTGCCAATATTGTAACACATACAATATCCAAAGTCCGCGCTATTCTACTAAGCCATGACACTGAAGCCTTAAGTATAAATAATGCCCTAGTTAGGTATCTTTTCAAATACCCCATACTTCTAATACAACACACATGGCTGAGCCTCCAACCCACAGGTGTGACCTGCCCAGGTGGGGGCCATCCCTGATGGATCCATCCGTCTGTACCAGCGCCTACCCATCATAGGTAGTTAACGGTTCATGGATTTATAGGGACTTTCCAAATTTTGGCAATACAGCACGTAGCAAATAGCGGTTCACAATTAATAAATTAACACTTGTGTTCATATTTCAAAAGCATATAATCAGCCATCTTACATTCATTTACAACAACATGTATTCGTTCAAAGCATAAAGCAAACCACATGTTTAATCATAAACATGTATTCTCTCAAAACCATATATATAAACATCATATTTTTATACCAAGAGCATGTATTCCCCCTCGCGGGTTTATAAACACATATAAAGTAGTAAAAGCGAGGCTATGAACTCACCTTATATAACTATAACACTTAGATCAAGGAATACACGTCCAATAGTCGATAAACAACTTCATGAGATAACAATTACTCGTTGATCGAGAACGAAACGCCGAACGATCGACATATGACCGAGCGAGACCTAATCATGACGAGACGCGTCTTAGGCTCGAAACAATAAATCATATCTCGTAAATATTATAATTTTAGGAAGGTTTGGACATTGTATAAGTTTCACAAAAATCCACATTTATAAAATGTTATTCATTTCTTAATAAACAAAGCTCATTACTAGTCCACTTATGACCCAAAACAAGTTTATTTGACTTAAGTCCATTTCAAACTCAGTATTTATCTTTAAATATATTATTAAACTCAAGCCCCATAATGGCCCAATAGCTATTATAAGTGTATGTTGTGCTTTTATGTCCCAAATCCACTTTATATGCATGACTAGTTCTAAAACGTCTCAAAATGATGTCGACTTAATATTTCACGATGGCCGGGTCTTGGGTATTCTAATTATCAATATAAATGAGTCTATTTTTCTCAAAAAGTGGCTCCTACCACTTCGATGTTCATAAAAATCATCACGTTTTACGTTAATTAAATATAACCCAATTCTTACAATTTTCCCGACATGTCTCGTTAAATAGATCATATCGCCTGAACCATAAATAATATAGATGAGTTATTTTTACCAAATTCATTCTTAACTTATGTAGTTTACTTATTATAAGTTCAATTTCCCCTAATTTATATTTATTATAGCTCATTTACCCATTTTATCACTTAGAAGAGTTGGCTGTTTTTGACTGCCAATCTCGTTCTCACCGTTTTGGCCGCCATTTCTAAACCGTAAGGAACTGGTGGAGTATCCAATTGATTCTAGTTCTTCATAAATTTATCTACAACCCTAAGTTTTACATTTTTCATTGGTTCTGGGTTACAATATGAGTTTACAGTCTG
This sequence comes from Glebionis coronaria, assembly GCA_025667525.1. Lineage (NCBI taxonomy): Eukaryota > Viridiplantae > Streptophyta > Magnoliopsida > Asterales > Asteraceae > Glebionis > Glebionis coronaria. The sequence continues at coordinate 182,713,861 of CM046874.1, forward strand.
TTCATTCAGCATGTTCGGAACTGACCCATTTTTGACACTTTTTACCGTTTCGACCATACCTAATTCATCGGGTATCGTCACGAGACGAGTCACCCGGAAAAATCACCACAAAACAGAGACCTATCACTCTATATTATTTTCCAATGTTCAAAAACTATTGAGTTTGTCATACCATTTCGTTTTACTACTGGTCCAAATCAATAAACTATATCTATGATCAAAGGCTTGTTTAATATCATTTTTAAAGACCAGACCATGGATACAATGTCCAACCATCATAAATAAACTATTATAAATCTCAATCTGAGTATGTAAATGAGAATTAGATATTCATAAAAATAATATACAGATAAAAAGTACAAGAAACTAATTAAAATTATCCTTACAATGAAATGAAGAGACCACAACTATAATTCTTCCAATTAAAACTCTTGCTCAAGCCATAAATTTAACCAAATCAATATGATATTACCCAAGCTTAATACCATATGCAAGACATCATAACTTCAGCCCTTAAATCTCCATTTAGCTTCAGCTCCAAAGTCTCTAAATCGCCCTTTTAAAATCTTTCCACCAACTTGTTTTATAAAGAGATAATACTAATATTAATACTAGAACACTAGACCTCAAATCATGTTATGCAAGAACTTGGAATTAAATTAAATATTGACGTTTCTTTTGTTGTGTTGATTCACGGCAAAGTGATACAAAGAAAGTGTGTATGTTGTTTCTTATTTTGGTTAAGATATGAGATAATGGAAAGTCTAGTTTGGTGATGTACATGCATGTGTAACTAACACGTGTGTTATATCAACATATTACAATGGAACGTGTAAAGAAAATATGTGGGGTGAGACTTAATATAAATTTTACCTTACAATTTGCTAAAGCGGGTATTATCAAGGTCCGATATATTTAACGTTACGCGAGTTGAAAGATACGCGTTAACCACGAAAAATAAACGCTCAATATAAAATAAAAACATTGACATTTGGAGAACATTTATATTTCAATAAATAAAGGAGGGCTTATAATTTAATAAACATTAACGCGTCGCCTAAACGAATGACGCCTAAAATTTTAACATAAATTATCAAGAATTCTCATAAACCGAGAAATTAAAACGACGACAATAGAAAATATTTCTATGTTATAACGAGGATATTTACAGTCGATGATGGACATAGACTTTACCGATAAATAATAAATTACACATACTCGATACGTTAAAACCTTAATCTTGCCGTCTAGGAGAAATCAATATTATTCATCGAACGAACATGACAAATAAATTTGATTAATAAATATTAGTCCGAATAATAGAATTAGTATTAGAACTCGGTCTAAATGTTGATTCTAAAGTTCGGGTTACTACACTTTGATACCCAACATAGGCTAAATGATGATGATTCTGACTTTGATGTAACAACTTAATCAATCCTTTCTCAAGAAAGCAACTTTATACAAAGAGATAAGTGTAAAGCTGTTGGTGGTTCCGATGCTCCTCAACCCAAAAAAAGAGGGAGATCAAAGACTAAAAATACCTCACAAACAGACCAAGCAGTTCCATCTAGAGTGTTTCACAAAAACAGAGGCAGATCTGAAAGGATTGCTAAGATGAAGTCCAAGAAATTGTAATTTGATGAACAAGGAAATGGATCTACACTAGACAAGGCTGTTCTTCTAAGACTGAAGTTATGTAGTTCCTGTAATAGGTTGTTGTTAACTGGATAATTATTAGGTTTCTATTATGTGATGGTATTGGTCTGATGACCTAAACACTTAAGCCAATCTTTTTTTAAAGGATAAGCTAAGATGATGTTGCTGTATGTGTGACTCATAGTAATGGATCCAAAAACTTTCGGGTCTCAGTCACATGTATTTGACTTGGGAATCTCTTATAAAAAGTAACAACTTTTTTTCATGGTTTTTGTATTATATCTTGTAACAAAAACTGGACCACCTTGTCTCCCACTTGGGAAATACCATGTACAAGTAAGAATAAAAACAAACCAGTTGTGGATGTCCACATGTTTTCATTAAGTTTTCCACCAAAAATTTCCATTCCTTTATGGAACAGACAACATTCCACAACCTGGTTTTAAAACCTAAAAACATAAGTTATTCTTACAGAAACCATTACGTACCCAGCCTTGTAGATAAATATAGCATCGTAGATAGTAATCAGCCCGATAAGTACCTAAAAGGAGTTATCAAACCTTATATTTGCCCTTTCCTTTGACTGCATTCTTAGCACCTTTCATATGTCCACAGATTTGCAACCAAGTCATTTAATTAGATATACAAATTACACAACCAGTGGGTGCAACAAGACGTTTAGTAATGTGTTTTGAAGCTGCATTCATATGTATGTATTTACCTATGATAGCATCATGAGGTTTGGGTGCAAATAGCCATTTTGACTTTTGAATGTAGTTATGCACAGAGATATCCCTATAGACAGTAAAATCATCATTATCATAGGATTCATGTGTAGTATAGGCATACCATTCGAGAAGAGCTTTTAGGATTTCATTATCATTTGATTTTTTAGATCCATGCCCTTTTTTTGATCCACCAGCATATGATCTTTTAAACACCTTGGCTTTTTTAGATCACTGGCCTTTACATGAATCAATGTTTGGTGAAGAAGATCCATCAATCATGGCATCTTTAGAGTTAGTGTTACTACTAATTTCAATGATTCCTGCAAAAATAAACCATTATATACTAAGGATGACATGGGCATTAGGTTAATTACAAGGCTGCTAATTCGACACCATACTTACCTTTCCCTTTATCCATTTTTGAAATCTTTGGATAAGTGATGATGTTTACTGCTGTTACATATGTTTTTTTACCAAAACTTGAAATGGAGTAAATGTTATATGGTGGATGGGTGAGACTCATTTATATCAAAGTCCAAGTTGGTGGGAGTATACTATAAATATGGCTAGCAATATCAGTCACCAAAATTAACATACTTTAACAATTGGGCATATAACATCTCCTAGGAACATATAACATCTGGAAACAAACTTGGTATGATAAAATCTGAAAACAAAACATCTTCATAATTATATTCATTCATTGAAAATGTAACAAGAAACTTTGATTACATTACCAAGTCAACAACTAGAACTACTGTTAAAAACAAAACACAAACAGATGTCACTAACATTAGCCTATCTTAAACGGCAAATTTGGCCTTCACAATCTACATGTCCTCTGTGATGCCTTTCAGCATTTCTATGTGTGTGTCATGGGGTGACACTCTCCTTGATCCTTTGTTTGACCCAGCCGCGTTGACCATCTGTTTCAAACTTATATTCTCTTTGTAACCCATACAACAATTCTTTGTAGTATGAGATAATTCAAGGTCTAGAAATTCATATACACCACATTTTAGTGTTTTATCTCTAATTGGGCATGACTTAAACCTTCTTCCTGGATTTTCTAGAGTCCAAGCAGTTTGAACAGGGATTGGGTGTGAGGGGTCACAATCACAATGACTTTTGTTTGTAACATCTTGATTCTTGCCGTATCTCCTAATCAATGAAGAGGACGAACTAGACATAGGTTTTTGGTTTTCCTCGGATCGGTATATATCAGATATTAGATATATTGGTTAATTTAACTTATGAATTAAGGTTTTGATCCGATTGTGCAAGTGATGTTTTAGGTATTAGGGTTCATGTGTGTTTGTTAACTGAAAGAACAGATCGAAAGAAAAAAAAGAATGAACTAATCTGTTTTGGATCGGGTATTGGGTTTACCCAAGCGAAGTGAAAAACACAGTCAACAAAAAGTCAACCAAATCGATTTGACTATGCCACGTCAACATGCAACCTACTATATCAAGTTTCAGTGTGCAAATTGTACATAAAAAAGTTCATTGTGTATAACGGATAGTTTTGGATAGTACATTATGTATTTATGACATTTACCCTATATTAATACTATTGAAGTGTTTGTTTACATACTTTCTTCAGTTTCTCTTTACATTACACATACAATCTCAATAGTATCAAAGAGTAGATTCTGCATACTCTTTGATATTAACTCAAAGTTTCCAATAAGGCTAAAAAGAACTTGTACAGTTTAGTCTATGTCTACAAGCTAGATTTAAACGGTCAAAAGGATCAACATATAAAGTTTAGGAGTCTATCATGTTTTTGCTTTCCCAGAATTTGATAATAATAAAAAGAGTTGTGAATAGTTTTTCTCAAACCCTCGGTCCAGTAAACCATATTACGCCCTTTGTTTGATAATACGTTAGTTATCAACATTTGACAATACGCGTATCCTAATTGCCTAAATATGTAGCAACACACTACATCAAAAAGTTATAAGAAAACCCCACCACATCTAAAGTTTATATAGCCCTAAAAACTTTCACTTTAGCCTTTGGACTTCCAAACTCTTCACAACAAAAACTAATTTTAAATCTTTCCTTTTATGGCAACTAGGATTTGGTGCCCGTGCTCCGCTGCGGGGGAGCATAGGCGTTTTATGGATGCTTTTATAGGTTCAGTCGTAAACTGGCAACAACAAAATTATAAGTATTTTATTATTAGGTGATAAAAGTCATAGCAACAATAGCAGTGGTATACGGGGATGTTAGATTAGAAGGTCTGAAAGCATGAACATTAGAAACACTCGGTACATGTGACACCCCCAAATTGAGTCAAATGCAGCGGAAATAATATTTGGGTGTCACGTAGGTGGATCAACAGTAGACAGAATATAGAGCAACAAATAAAAGATTATCCTTACATTTATTACATGATTGAAAGTGCAAATAGTATTAAAATAGTCTTTAACATTGTTCAATAGTTTGAATTATTCCCCAGTTTATAAAACCCCAGATGAGTTATATAAATGCAGCCTGTGATGATGCTTGACTCCATGCACACCAATACCTGCTTCGGTTTCCTAAGAAAACATGCTTAGAGAGTCAACATAAAGTTGGTGAATTCACATGTTTAATAAAATAAGTTTGGACATTAAATATTCACTGAAGTAGTAATGCACAAAGCATCAATACTTAAAAGTAATTACATTCCCATATTGCCTGAAACGGAGACTTGACAGTTAAGTCCTTAACAAATAAGGACCCTTCGTCTTATAAAAAGGCACCCATAAAAATAATAAGTGCTGACATGTAAAACATCTGTTGTCCTGGCCTAGGCACAGTGAGCGTGACTCACCCAGATGGGGACGATCAATCCCAAATAGATCTATTTATAACATTCAGGTAATTCAATAATTCTAACAGTTTCAGATGCACGGGTCATGCGGGTTCATCTACAATAGGCAATGTAATCAAAGGTTTCGCAGTTTAATCCATGTCCATAAAATAAAATATGTTGCATGTTTTCTTCCCCATTAAAGGTTTAAAAGTTTGTCAATATAATAAGTGGGGCCATGAACTCACCTCAGTAGTACAGCAATAAGTCAGTAGATAAATCTGATAAGGATGCTCACGATACAATCAACGACCTAAATAATTATAAGGTCTCAGTAAATGCATAACATAATGCATAAAAGTTTTAGAATAACTCTGTGCATGCTTATACTGGTTTTAAGCATTTTATTACGATACTTGTATTTTAGTTCATCGTTGTACAAGTTCTAGTAGTATTTATTTTAAGTATAAAATAAATAATGAGGTTAAATTAATTAATCCATTTAGTTAGTATTTTGTACTTACGTTGTTTATAAAACACTTTAAATATTTATAAAAGGTAGTTTTAGAAAATAAATATAATTAATACATTTATTTTATAAGTTATTCATTTATAATTTATATTTAATATATAATTAAGGTTTATAAAATGTATAACATTTTAATTAAATTCCACGTTTACGTAGTGTTTATAATTATTAAATTATAAGTTTGGAAAAATAACAATTTTTACGTTTATCTAAGTTTTACGTTTTAAATAACGGATATAATTATATAGAAATTTTAGGGTTCGTTATACTTTGCATAAAATACGTTTTAGTCCTTTTATTTAAATAATTACCCGCGGTTAAATTACTTTTATACCCCTAGGGTTTCTAAGTCTTTCAAGTAATTACAATTTTGGTCCCTCCCTAGTTACACGTGTAACTAAGGCTTGTTTAAGTTTCATTAAATGGCAAAAATGGTCCCTAAAGTATTCGGATTATATTAGGGCTTGGTAAAGTTTTAAAAGTTGGCATTTTTGGTCCTCCACATTCGGCTAATAATTAGGTTTGATATTAAGTTACACAAATGCCCCCTAGGGCTTGCATAGGTTTCGGCTTATGTCACAAATAGTCCCTAGGGTTACTTAGTGTTCGAATAAGTTTGTTAACTTGGCATAAATGGTCCATAGGGCTTATATTATGTTTCGAAAAATGACAAATGTGATCCCTAGGTTTTCTTAAGTTTACACAAATTACCCTAACACCATATTAATTCCATTTAAGTCCTTTTTCACTACCTTTAAGTTTCGGATGATGTCAAAACAACACCCTCAACTCACGGCATTTTACAAAAGTGGTCCTAATGTTTATGTTTTTGGAAAATAAGTTTCTACACTTGTTTATTTAGATCCCTATACTTTGTAAAATTACAAATCCAACCTGAAAGTATTATATTTGTTATTTTTAATCCGAAATTTAGTAGATCTATTATTTTAATCCAAAACTTCTTAGATTTATTATTTTAGTCCAAAACACTTATAGATCTACACTTTCAACATGAAACTTTATAAAGTTATATTTTGACACTAAAAGTTTTATAAAAATATTTTATTTAGTGATAATGAATATTTATTTAGGCAACTTATTATAGTGAGCTTAAAACTAAGCCTTATAAAGCATAATAGTGAACTTATCATTTTAAGGCACCTAAAAACATAAATCCAGTGTTTCTAGTTATATCTAAACATTACAAGATTACCCAAAATAGAAATATGGGCTTAAATCCCACGTCCAAATATCACGCATGCTTAGGTTTCCATAGTTTTTCAAGTTTAACAAAATCATGGTGACATGTTCTTCATGGTTGATAAGTTTTTACATCATTTTAAGCCATTGTAAAAATCAAGTCGTGGCTTATTATTGGTTTAGGGTTTCATATACTTGTTTCAACATTAACTTTTACTAAGAATCACCATGTGTATGTTAATATGTATGAAAAATAAATGTATAGAAAGATAGGTTTTAGATTTGACTTACTTGTTTAAATAGGTTTAGGAGTGATAGGAGAATGAGTAAGAACAAGAGTTAAGCTTTCAAAAATGGAGGTCTTGGTGACCTAAAACAAGTCGTGGGCTTCAAGGTGAGCTTCTAGGGCTTCTTTCTTGCTTCAATGACCAAGGTACTTATAGGATGAGCTAATTATTAACTTTTATGTTGTATGAGACATGATATAGGAGTAGTAAATAAGCTTGAAGGTTTGAAAATAGTGGAAAATAGGTTTAGCCATAGGTTTTAGAGTGAGAGAGTGATGGAGTGAAATGTGATTTCAAGTGAATTATGTTGTAGGTTGTGTGTATGTCTCGGCTTAAGAAGAAAGAGAGAGATCAAGTAGGATCTTGTACCTTGTACCATGTATCTCACTTAGATACACTTGGGATTTTGGTTGGATACTCTTACTAGTTCTCTTCCCACATGCTAAAAATGGCAATTGACTTTCCATCCTAACTTGCAAATGTTGCCGTGTCTTTTGGGTTTAAAAGAGACAAGACATGACTTGGTATAGTGTTTTGGTAATGTGTGTAAGTAGTGTGTAAGAAAATGGTGAGGTTATGTAAGAAAGCATGGTTTCGTATAGTGTATTAGTGGAGAATACACTTGATTACTTACAAGTTAGCTAACAAAAGATGATAGTGTAGACATGCACACATATACACGTCTATATATGCATGTGGGAAGATTTTTGGTAATTTTGCCAAGTGTTGTATGAGAATAATAGCCCGTGTTTAATATTGTATGTATTTGTTGAGTTGTAGGTATTTTTGTTGAAGATTTTAGGTAATTTAGTGAAAGTGTATATTAAATACATCACTATAATTATTTTACTTAAATAAAGTAAATAAATGACAATGTAAAATAATGTAAATTGTTTTAAAGTGTTAGGTGTTTATTCCTTTTAAGTAATATATGTAAATATGTACATATAAAATAAATCCAAGTACTTAATAATTAAAATAAGTAAAGTTACAGTTTATCTCAAAATATGTACTAAGGTGATGAGTCTATTATTAAATCAAGTGGCCCGTCAGTTGCCAGAGTAGTCAATAAATGACTAAGAGTTCATATAATTGTAAAATAAATATGAAAGGTAGTATGACAAAAGGTATATGATAAATAATAAGTCATATAAAAGTGAAATTATATAAATTCCAAAAATAAATAGTACAACAGTTGACAAAGTCAATAAGGTAAAATCAGAGGTTTTACAACACCATCCCGTTATTTTAGCTTTGTCCTCAAAGCTTAAGACAAAGCTATTGGTCAGGTGAACAAGTGTGGGTACTTGGTCTTGAACGAGTCTTCTCGTTCCCAAGTGAACTCAGGGCCGCTCCTAGAGTTCCAACGTACTTTGACCAACGGGATGCGACTGCGTTTCAATTTCTTAACTGTCCTCTCTATGATTTCCACTGGTTCTTCTATGAACTGGAGTTTGTCGTCAAATTGAACTCCCTCCAATGGCATAGCCAGTGGTTCTTCAGCATAGCACTTCTTCAGGTTAGACACATGAAAGGTAGAGTGAACCCGACTCAGTTGTTGGGGCAACTCTAAACGATAAGCTACTTCCCCGATCCTGGCTATTACTTTGAAAGGTCCAACATAACGTGGATTCAGTTTTCCACGTTTGCCAAAGCGTACAACACCCTTCCAAGGTGATATTTTTAGCATAACATAGTCACCTACTTCAAATTGCATAGGTTTGCGTTTCAGGTCCGCGTGGCTCTTTTATCGATCGCGAGCAGCTTGAATTCTCTGCTTGATGAGGATGATCTTGTCTGTAGTCTCCTGGATTAGTTCTGGTCCATTGAGCTGAAATTTACCTACTTCTGCCCGGCACACCGGTGAACGACATTTGCGACCGTACAGTGCTTCAAAAGGGGCAGCCTTAATATTGGCATGATAACTGGTGTTGTAGGAGAATTCCACCAAAGGAATGTGGTCAACCCATCCATTTCCAAAATCAATCACACATGCTCGTAGCATGTCCTCTAGAGTCTGGATGGTTCGTTCACTTTGACCATCAGTCTGCGGATGATAAGCAGTGCTCATATCCAAATTGGTACCTAAGGCTCGTTGGAAAGCCTTCCAAAATTTTGACGTGAACCTACCATCTCGATCACATATTATCGACACTGGTATTCCATGTTTGGTCACAATCTCCTTCAGGTACGTCTTTGCTAGTCTTGCAAGAGAATTGTTCTCCCTAATTGGCAGGAAATGAGCGGACTTGGTGAGTCGATCGACGATTACCCAGATAGTATCGTAACCGTGAGATGACTTTGGGAGTTTGGTGAAAAAGTCCATGGTGATGTTGTCCCACTTCCATTTCGGTATCTTGGGTTGTACAAGTAAACCCGATGGTCTCTGGTGTTCAGTTTTGACACGAGCGCATGTCTAACATTTCTGAACGTAGGTGGCAGTGTTGGCTTTCATATTCGGCCACCAATATAACTTCTTCATATCCTGATACATCTTTTCAGATCTGGGATGTATAGAATATTTAGACTTATGAGATTCGTGCATGATCACGTTCCTCAAATCTCCATAGCAAGGTAACCAACTTCGTTCGTGAAGGCATAGGGTTCCGTCTGCTCTAGGTTCTAGCTTCTCCTTGCTAAGATCGGTTCTGAGCATTCCCCCGACATCTTCCTTCACGAGGTTTTCAGGTAATTGGGCTTGAGTCTGAGCTTCCAAAATCTGTTTGGGTAGATCCAAACTGATTGTCATAACTAATGCCCGAACTCTCATAGGAGGGTCTGTTTCCTTACGACTTAAAGCATCAGCAACCACGTTTGCTTTACCAGGGTGGTATTTGATCTCGCAGTCGTAGTCACTCAGTAACTTAACCCAACGGCGTTGTCTCATGTTCAGCTCCTTCTGGTCCAATATGTGTTGCAAACTTTTATGGTCAGTATGCACTGTGCACTTTGTTCCGTATAGGTAATGTCTCCAGATTTTGTGAGCAAAAACTACGGATCCAAGTTCTAGATCGTGAGTGGTGTAATTCTTCTCATGCTTCTTCAGTTGTCTCGAAGCGTAGGCAATCACTTTCATCCTCTGCATCAATACTGCACCTAAGCCCTTGTGTGAGGCATCACAGTATACAACGAAATCATCGTTGCCTTCAGGAAAGGCCAGTATGGGTGCACTGCATAACTTCTGCTTGATCAGTTGGAAAGATGATTCTTCCTTCTCTCCCCAATCGAACTTTATCCCCTTCTGTGTGAGCTTGGTCATCGGTTTGGCTATTTTGGAAAAATCTTCAATGAATCTGCGGTAGTACCCGGCAAGGCCTAAAAATTAGCGGATCTCCGTTGGTGATTTAGGAGATACCCAATCCTTGACAGATTCGACCTTTGTTGGATCCACGTGAATACCGTCACAATCGATGACATGACCAAGGAATTGCACTCTAGGAATCCAGAATTCACATTTGGAGAACTTAGCATAGAGCTGCTCCTCTTTGAGTACCTTTAGTACTTGTGCAAGATGTTCCCCGTGTTCTTTTTCGTTCTTAGAATAAATGAGTATGTCGTCAATGAAGACTATCATGAATTTATCCAGGTAGGGTCTGCACACACGGTTCATAAGGTCCATGAAAATAGCTGGTGCATTGGTCAACCCAAATGGCATAACCTGGAATTTGTAATGACCGTAACGGGTTCTAAAAGCTGTTTTTAGAATATCTTCCTCCCTGACTCGTAGCTGATGGTATCCAGATCTCAAGTCAATCTTGGAATACACACTTGACCCTTGAAGTTGGTCAAATAGGTCGTCAATACGAGGAAGCAGATAACGATTCTTCACAGTTAACTTATTCAGCTCTCTATAATCGATGCACATTCGAAAAGAACCATCTTTCTTTTTGACAAATAACACAGGAGCTCCCCATGGTGAGGAACTGGGTCGAATGAATCCTTTGTCAGATAGTTCCTGAAGTTGTTCAGCTAGTTCTTTCATCTCTGATGGTGCCAACCGGTATGGAGCTTTAGCTACAGGTGTAGCTCCGGGAACCAAATTAATTTGAAATTCCACTTATCGGGTCGGTGGTAAGCCTGGCAACTCATCAGGAAAGACTTCTGGAAAATCTCGGAGATGGGTATGTCCTTGATTTGCTTCTTCTCGGGCTTGTCTTCTTCATCTGTTTGAAAAATATGGGCCAAGAAGATAGGACATCCTCTCAACAAATATTTCTGAGCTTTTGTACAAGAGATAACACTAAGTCTAGTGTCAGTGAGGTCGGTGTTACCGTCTCCTCGAATGATTAAAGTTTCGTTTCCCCATGGAATACGGACTAGCTTTTCGTCACAAACAATGACTGCGCGGTATCTCGCTAACCAGTCCATGCCAATAATAACATCAAAACTACCACGGTTTATGGGGATAAGGTCAATGTTGAACGGATGTTTGGAAAGATTTAAGGTACAACCTCTAATGATAGTGTCAGCATCTACAGTTTTACCGTCAGCTAATTCTGCGGAGTAACGGTGATCTAAGCTTGTAGGAATAACTTCTAGTACTTGGCTAAATTCAGTGGATATAAAACTTCGGTCTGCTCCAGTGTCAAATAAAACAGATGCATAACGATTGTTCAATAGAAACGTACCAGTAACGACATTCGAATCGGGGTTGGCTTTTGCATTGCCGACCACGTACACTCGGGATGAAGCTCCTCCACTGTTCTTGTTCTGGTTGGCCCGCTTAGGGCAACTTGGTCTCACGTGTCCTGGTGCTCCACACTTATAGCACACAACTCCCTTCTTGGGTCCATTGTTGTTTCCTCTAGTAGCGTTGTGGTTTCCCTGTTGTCCATTCCCGTTCCCACGGGCATTGTATCTGCCCCTGTTGTTGTAGTTACCAGTGTTTTGAGTGGGTCGGGCCTTAGTGACAGCATTAACTCGACAGGTTTTAGCAAAATGACCCACTTGTCCACATCTATAGCAGGTCTGGCATGGGCTATCAACAGTATGGTGATAGTTGCACTTTGAGCACAAAGGTTTGGCACCCACGTATGAGTTAGCTCCTGCAGATGTAGCACTATAAACTTGCCCAGCATTCTGCTTCTTAGGATGTTGCTGGTGCTGACTGCGGAAATACTCGTCTGCCTTTCGCTTGTTGTCAGTCTGCCTCTCGGATATGGTACGGACTCTTTTGTTTATCAACTCAGTAGCGAACTCAATGGCATTCTCGACGGTAGTAGGTCGAGATGCGAGCACACTGTCGTGAATGGCGTCTGGGAGTCCACCCACATACTTCTCAATCTTATCTTCCTCCTCCACAAACATTCTGATGCACATTAGGGTCAACTCTTGGAACCTTTGGTTGTACGCAGTGATGTCATTGTTCCTGCATCTGAGATCCCACAATTCGATCTCCAGTTTCTTCATTTCTCCTCTTGGACAGTATTTCTCTGTCATTCTCTCCTTCAGCTCAGTCCAGTTGAGAGCATAGGCAGCATCGTGTCCAAGAGTAGCAACTACAGAGTTCCACCAAGTAAGAGCACTCTCAAGTAGGGTACAGGTGGAAAACTTCACTTTATTCTCTTCTGCACAGTCGCTGATGCGAAATACCATTTCCAACCTCTCAAACCACTGCATCAGTTCCACCACTCCTTCTTTGCCCTTGTAGTAGGAAGGCTTACATTTCAAGAAGTCGGGGTAAGAGCAACCCCTGGTGGTCTGATTATTCCGGCGGTTGTTGGAGTTTTGACTATCGTCTACGTTTCTGCTGGCAGCCATCGTAGATGCGATGCCTTGATCAATCATTTCTCTTAGTTGGGCAGCAGTGACGTTTTGGGTAGTGTCGGCATTGTTGGGGTTCGTTCGAGTGATTACCATTTGTCTATAATTATACACAAAAATGAAATCACTAGTTCAAGGTGTTAGCACATTTTTATATAATTACACGAAAAGAAATTCATGCATAGACTTTGCAACAAATTGGATAACCTGTTTAAAGTTCATAATATAATACAGTACAGGATATAATAAAATCTAATGAGTACATGCCATAAGTCTAGAATAGGAATACAGTACAAAATGCACAACCTGATCCAAGACAGAGCACAGCCCGCCTGTCTGGGATGGTGGTACATGAAATCTAAAGTACATCATCTATGACTCCCTAATCTAAATAGTACAGTACAAAGATACAACTGACTAAAGAAAAGTAGAAATACATGAGATCCTATATCATGATAGCCGGGATGCAACCCTAATAGCTTATCATGATGTACAAAAGATCTAGTACATCTAATCTACTGGTGCCTAACGGACTCCTCGGAGACGGCTGGTGCCACGGGCGGTGATGAGACAGCTGGTGCCTGCATGGCAACCTGCATCGCGGTCATGGCAGTCCTGGTCTCCTTGAGCAGTCGGAGTGCCTCTAGGAACTGGTCTCTGAGAGTCTGCTGAACTCCCCGGAGATGAGCGGTCTCTAACGTCAATCCCTGATGACGGACCTCCTGGTGGTCGAAGAAAATAGCAAGAGTCTCCTCCATGGTCAAGAGGGAAGTATGAGTGTCCGTCGGCTGGCTCTGGAGCAAGTAGATCTGCTCACGGAGGAACTCATTCTCATCCAGCAACCACTGGAGAGAATGATAAGTAGTCGACCACGCCCCTCGTGCAGCGTGCGCCTCCGCACTCACAGTCCAAGATAGAAGGTCCTGACGCTTTTGTAGAACAGCGCGCTCGGTCTGTCCGACCGATAGTAGAGCAAGAATATCTGCTACATCCTGGGCCTGGCGTGCGGCCAGTGCCGTAATCTGGGCCTGAACGGGTCAGCATGTCTAGCCCGGGAACCCTCACCGATCTCGAAAGTGGAATCGAGAGGTACCTCGTACCTCCTCTTACGAGGTGGCAGAGACTCGGGTGCATGCTCCCGTAGAGAAGTCACAAGTGGTACAGGTGGTATAGCAGCAGGAGGCTGGACCTCTTCCCCAGCGGGGGAAATAGGTGGGGTAGAGATAAGTGCCTCAATAGATGCGGCGTCGATAGAAGTGTGACTATCGCCGGAGTCACTGGCAGATAACCATCCACATAAGACGGTCGTCGGGGATACGGCAGCAGGTGTATCGGTAGGTGATGTCATGGTAAATCTGAAAGTAATATAGTTTTAATTGACATAAGTATAAACTTACTCAAGTTAAAAGTTTTGGGAAATATAATTTAAAATTATATAATAGTGTCGTTTAACACTCGCCATGCTAAAGGTTACGTTAATACTTATAAGATTAATCAACCGGATGTTAATAATCAATGCACAGGCAATCACACAATCGATGTATGCTCTACAGTCTATATGCTTAACTATTCTAGTCCCGAAAATCCCAAAAGATTTCTAAAGCAGTTATAGTCCAGATTATATAAAAATTTTATTTTTATATTTATTTTAATTTTGCTCTGATTCTCTATAACTATCGCATTGATACCATTCTGTGACACCCCCAAATTGAGTCAAATGCAGCGGAAATAATATTTGGGTGTCACGTAGGTGGATCAACAGCAGACAGAATATAGAGCAACAGATAAAAGATTATCCTTACATTTATTACATGATTGAAAGTGCAAATAGTATTAAAATAGTCTTTAACATTGTTCAATAGTTTGAATTATTCCCTAGTTTATAAAACCCCAGATGAGTTCTAGAAATGCAGCCTATCATGATGCTTGACTCCATGCATACCAATACCTGCTTCAGTTTCCTGAGAAAACATGCTTAGAGAGTCAACATAAAGTTAGTGAATTCACAGGTTTAATAAAATACGTTTGGACATTAAATATTCACTGAAGTAGTAATGCACAAAGCATCAATACTTAAAAGTAATTACATTTCCATATTGCCTGAGACTGAGATTTGACAGTTAAGTCCTTAACAAATAAGGACCCTTCGCCTTATAAAAAGGCACCCATAAAAATAATAAGTGCTGACATGTGAAATATTTGTTGTCCTGGCCTAGGCACAGTGAGCATGACTCACCCAGATGGGGACGGTCAATCCCAAATAGATCTATTTATAACATTTAGGTAATTCAATAATTCTAACAGTTTCAGATGCACGGGTCATGCGTGTTCATCTACAATAGGCAATGTAATCAAAGGTTTCGCAGTTCAATCCATGTCCATAAAATAAAATATGTTGTATGTTTTCTTCCCCATTAAAAAGGTTTAAAAGTTTGTCAATATAATAAGTGGGGCCATGAACTCACCTCAATAGTACATCAATAAGTCAGTAGATAAATCTGATAAGGATGCTCACGATACAATCAACGACCTAAATAGATATAAGGTCTCAGTAAATGCATAACATAATGCATAAAAGTTTCAGAATAACTCTGTGCATGCGTATACTGGTTTTAAGCATTTTATTATGATACTTGTATTTTAGTTCATCGTTGTACAAGTTCTAGTAGTATTTATTCTAAGTATAAAATAAATAATGAGGTTAAATTAATTAATCCATTTCGTTAATATTTTGTACTTACGTTGTTTATAAAACACTTTAAATATTTATAAAAGGTAGTTTTAGAAAATAAATATAATTAATACATTTATTTTATAAGTTATTCATTTCTAATTTATATTTAATATATAATTAAGGTTTATAAAACGTATAACATTTTAATTAAATTCCACGTTTACATAGTGTTTATAATTATTAAATTATAAGTTTGGAAAAATAACAATTTTTACGTTTATTTAAGTTTTACGTTTCAAATAACGGATATAATTATATAGAAATTTTAGGGTTCGTTATACTTTGCATAAAATACGTTTTAGTCCTTTTATTTAAACAATTACCGGCGGTTAAATTACGTTTATACCCCTAGGGTTTCTAAGTCTTTCAAGTAATTACAATTTTGGTCCCTCCCTAGTTACACGTGTAACTAGGGCTTGTTTAAGTTTCATTAAATGGCAAAAATGGTCCCTAAAGTATTCGGATTATATTAGGGCTTGTTAAAGTTTCACAAGTTGGCATTTTTGGTCCTCCACATTCGGCTATTAATTAGGTTTGATATTAAGTTACACAAATGCCCCCTAGGTCTTGCATAGGTTTCGGCTTATGTCACAAATAGTCCCTAGGGTTACTTAGGGTTCGAATAAGTTTGTTAACATGGCATAAATGGTCCCTAGGGCTTATACTATGTTTCAGCAAATGACAAATGTGAGCCCTAGGTTTTCTTAAGTTTACACAATTTACCCTAACACCATATTAATTCCATTTAAGTCCTTTTCACTACCTTGAAGTTTCGGATGATGTCAAAACAACACCCTCAACTCACGACATTTTACAAAAGTGGTCCTAATGTTTATGTTTTTGGAAAATAAGTTTCTACACTTGTTTATTTAGATCCCTATACTTTGTAAAATTACAAATCCAACCCGAAAGTATTATATTTGTTATTTTTAATCCGAAATTTAGTAGATCTATTATTTTAATCCAAAACTTCTTAGATTTATTATTTTAGTCCAAAACACTTATAGATCTACACTTTCAACATGAAACTTTGTAAAGTTATATTTTGACACTAAAAGTTTTATAAAAACATTTTATTTAGTGATAATGAATATTTATTTAGGCAACTTATTATAGTGAGCTTAAAACTAAGCCTTATAGAGCATAATAGTGAACTTACCATTTTAAGGCACATAAAAATATAAATCTAGTGTTTCTAGTTATATCTAAACATTACAAGATTACCCAAAATAGAAATATGGGCTTAAACCCCACGTCCAAATATCATGCATGCTTAGGTTTCCATAGTTTTTCAAGTTTAACAAGATCATGGTGACATGTTCTTCATGGTTGATAAGTTTTTACGTCATTTTAAGCCATAGTAAAAATCAAGCCGTGGCTTATTATTGGTTTAGGGTTTCATATACTTGTTTCAACATTAACTTTTACTAAGAATCACCATGTGTATGTTAATATGTATGAAAGTAAATGTATAGAAAGATAGGTTTTAGATTTGACTTACTTGTTTAGATAGGTTTAGGAGTGATAAAAGAATGAGTAACAACAAGAGTTAAGCTTTCAACAATGGAGGTCTTGGTGACCTAAAACAAGCCGTGGGCTTGAAGGTGAGCTTCTAGGGCTTCTTTCTTGCTTCAATGACGAAGGTACTTCTAGGATGAGCTAATGATTAACTTTTATGTTCTATGAGACATGATATAGGAGTAGTAAATAAGCTTGAAGGTTTGAAAATGGTGGAAAATGGGTTTAGCCGTAGGTTTTAGAGTGAGAGAGTGATGGAGTGAAATATGATTTCAAGTGAATTATGTTGTGGGTTGTGTGTATGTCTCGGCTTAAGAAGAAAGAGAGAGATCAAGTAGGATCTTGTACCTTGTACCATGTATCTCACTTAGATACACTTGGGATTTTGGTTGGATACTCTTACTAGTTCTTTCCCCACATGCTAGCCGTGTGTTTTGGGTTTAAAAGAGACAAGACATGACTTGGTATAGTGTTTAGGTAATGTGTGTAAGTAGTGTGTAAGAAAAAGGTGAGGTTATGTAAGAAAGCATGGTTTAGTATAGTGTATTAGTGGAGAATACACTTGATTACTTACAAGTTAGCTAACAAATAATGATAGTGTAGACATGCACACATATACATGTATATATATGCATGTGGGAAGGTTTTTGGTAAATTTTGCCAAGTGTTGTATGAGAATAATAGCCCTTGTTTAATATTGTATGTATTTGTTGAGTTGTAGGTATTTTTGTTGAAGCTTTTAGGTAATTTAATGAAAGTGTATATTAAATACGCCACTATAATTATTTTACTTAAATAAAGTAAATAAATGACAATGTAAAATAATGTACATTGTTTTAAAGTGTTAGGTGTTTATTCCTTTTAAGTAATATATATAAATATGTACATATAAAATAAATCCAAGTACTTAATAATTAAATTAAGTAAAGTTATAGTTTATCTCAAAATATGTATTGAGGTGATGAGTCTATTATTAAATCAAGTGGCCAGTCAGTTGCCAGAGTAGTCAATAAATGACTAAGAGTTCATATAAATGTAAAATAAATATGAAAGGTAGTATGACAAAAGGTATATGATAAATAATAAGTCATATAAAAGTGAAATTATATAAATTCCAAAAATAAATAGTACAACAGTTGACAAAGTCAATAAGGTAAAATCAGAGGTTTTACAGCACCATCCCGTTATTTAGCTTTGTCCTCAAAGCTTAAGATGAAGCTATTGGTCAGGTGAACAAGTGTGGGTACTTGGTCTTGTACGAGTCTTCTCGTTCCCAAGTGAACTCAGGGCCTCTCCTAGAGTTCCAACGTACTTTGACCAACGGGATGCGACTGCGTTTCAATTTCTTAACTGTCCTCTCCATGATTTCCACTGGTTCTTCTATGAACTAGAGTTTGTTGTCAAATTTAACTCCCTCCAATGGCATAGCCAGTGGTTCTTCAGCATAGCAATTCTTCAGGTTAGACACATGAAAGGTAGAGTGAACCCGACTCAGTTGCTGGGGCAACTCTAAACGATAAGCTACTTCCCCGATCCTGGCTATTACTTTGAAAGGGCCAACATAACGTGGATTCAGTTTTCCACGTTTGCCAAATCGTACAACACCCTTCCAAGGTGATACTTTGAGCATAACACGTTCACCTACTTCAAATTGCATAGGTTTGCGTTTCAGGTCCGTGTAGCTCTTTTGTCGATCGCGAGCAGCTTGAATTCTCTGCTTGATGAGGACGATCTTGTTTGTAGTCTCCTGGATTAATTCTGGTCCAGTGAGCTGAAATTCACCTACTTATGCCCAGCACACCGGTGAACAACATTTGCGACCGTATAGTGCTTCAAAAGGGGCAGCCTTAATACTGGCATGATAACTGTTGTTGTAGGAGAATTCCACCAAAGGAATGTGGTCAACCCATCCATTTTCCAAAATCAATCACACATGCTCGTAGCATGTCCTCTAGAGTCTGGATGGTTCGTTCACTTTGACCATCAGTCTGCGGATGATAAGCAGTGCTCATATCAAAATTGGTACCTAAGGCTCGTTGGAAAGCCTTCCAAAAGTTTGACGTGAACCTACCATCTCGATCACAGATTATCGACACTGGTATTCCATGTTTGGTCACAATCTCCTTCAGGTACGTCTTTGCTAGTCTTGCAAGGGAATCATTCTCCCTAATTGGCAGGAAATGAGCGGACTTGGTGAGTCGATCGACGATTACCTAGATAGTATCCTAACCATGAGATGACTTTGGGAGTTTGGTGACAAAGTCCATGGTGATGTTGTCCCACTTCCATTTCGGTATCTTGGGTTGTACAAGTAAACCTGATGGTCTCTGGTGTTCAGTTTTGACACGAGCGCAGGTCAAACATTTCTGAACGTAGGTGGCAATGTTGGCTTTCATATTCGGCCACCAATATAACTTCTTCATATCCTGATACATCTTTTCAGATCTGGGATGTATAGAATATTTAGACTTATGAGATTCGTGCATGATCACGTTCCTCAAATCTCCATAGCAAGGTAACCAACTTCGTCCGTGAAGGCATAGGGTTCTGTCTGCTCTAGGTTGTAGCTTCTCCTTGCTAAGATCGGTTCTGAGCATTCCCCCGACATCTTCCTTCACGAGGTTTTCAGGTAATTGGGCTTGAGTCTGAGCTTCCAAAATCTGTTTGGGTAGATCCAAACTGATTGTCATAACTAATGCACGAACTCTTATAGGAGGGTCCGTTTCCTTACGACTTAAAGCATCAGCAACCATGTTTTCTTTACAAGGGTGGTATTTGATCTCGCAGTCGTAGTCGCTCAGTAACTCAATCCAATGGCGTTGTCTCATGTTCAGATCCTTCTGGTCCAATATGTTTTGCAAACCTTTATGGTCAGTATGCACTGTGCACTTTGTTCCGTATAGGTAATGTCTCCAGATTTTGAGAGCAAAAACTACGGATCCAAGTTCTAGATCGTGAGTGGTGTAATTCTTCTCATGCTTCTTCATTTGTCTTGAAGCGTAGGCCATCACTTTCATCCTCTGCATCAATACTGCACCTAAGCCCTTGTGTGAAGCATCACAATATACAACAAAATCATCGTTGCCTTCAGGCAAGGCCAGTATGGGTGCACTGCATAACTTCTGCTTGATCAGTTGGAAAGCTGATTCTTCCTTCTCTCCCCAATCGAACTTTATTCCCTTCTGTGTGAGTTTGGTCATCGGTTTGGCTATTTTGGAAAAATCTTCAATGAATCTGCGGTAGTACCCGGCAAGGCCTAGAAATTGGCGGATCTCCGTCGGTGATTTAGGAGATACCCAATCCTTGACAGATTCGACCTTTGCTGGATCCACGTGAATACCGTCACAATCGATGACATGACCAAGGAATTGCACTCTAGGAATCCAGAATTCACATTTGGAGAACTTAGCATAGAGTTTCTCCTCCTTGAGTACCTTTAGTACTTGTGCAAGATGTTCCCCGTGTTCTTGTTCGTTCTTGGAATAAATGAGTATGTCGTCAATGAAGACTATCACGAATTTATCCAGGTAGGGTCTGCACACACGGTTCATAAGGTCCATGAAAATAGCTGGTGCATTGGTCAACCCAAATGGCATAACCTGGAATTCGTAATGATCGTAACGGGTTCTGAAAGCTGTTTTTGGAATATCTTCCTCCCTGACTCGTAGCTGATGGTATCCAGATCTCAAGTCAATCTTGGAATATAAACTTGACCCTTGCAGTTGGTCAAATAGGTCGTCAATGCGAGGAAGCGGATAACGATTCTTCACAGTTAACTTATTCAGCTCTTTGTAATCGATGCACATTTGAAAAGAACCATCTTTCTTTTTGACAAATAACACAGGAGCTCCCCATGGTGAGGAACTGGGTCGAATGAATCCTTTGTCAGATAGTTCCTGAAGTTGTTCAGCTAGTTCTTTCATCTCTGATGTTGCCAACCGGTATGGAGCTTTAGCTACAGGTGCAGCTCTGGGAACCAAATTAATTTGAAATTCCACTTGTCGGGTCGGTGGTAAGCCTGGCAACTCATCAGGAAAGACTTCTGGAAAATCTCGGACGATGGGTACGTCCTTGATTTGCTTCTTCTCGGGCTTTTCTTCTTCATCTGTTTGAGAAATATGGGCCAAGAAGATAGGACATCCTCTCAACAAATATTTCTGAGCTTTTGTACAAGAGATAACACTAAGTCTAGTGTCAGTGAGGTCGGTGTTACCGTCTCCTCGAATGATTAAATTTTCGTTTCCCCATGGAATACGGACTAGCTTTTCGTCACAAACAATGACTGCGCGGTATGTCGCTAACCAGTCCATGCCAATAATAACATCAAAACTACCAAGGTTTACGGGGATAAGGTCAATGTTGAACGGATGTTTGGAAAGATTTAAGGTACAACCTCTAATGATAGTGTCAGCATCTATAGTTTTACCGTCAGCTAATTCTACGGAGTAACGGTGATCTAAGCTTGTAGGAATAACTTCTAGTACTTGGCTAAATTCAGTGGATATAAAACTTCGGTCTGCTCTAGTGTCAAACAAAACAGATGCATAACGATTGTTCAATAGAAACGTACCAGTAACGACATTCGAATCGGGGTTGGCTTTTGCATTGCCGACCACGTACACTCTGGATGAAGCTCCTCCACTGTTCTTGTTCTGGTTGGCCCGCTTAGGGCAACTTGGTCTCACGTGTCCTCGTGCTTTACACTCATAGCACACAACTCCCTTCTTGGGTCCATTGTTGTTTCCTCCAGTAGAGTTGTGGTTCCCCTGCTGTCCATTCCCGTTCCCACGGGCATTGTATCTTCCCCTGTTGTTGTAGTTCCCAGTGTTTTGAGTGGGTCGGGCCTGAGTGATAGCATTAACTCGACAGGTTTTAGCAAAATGACCCACTTGTCCACATTTGTAGCAGGTCTGGCATGGGCTATCAACAGTATGGTGATAATTGCACTTTTAGCACAAAGGTTTGGCACCCACGTACGAGTTAGCTCCTGCAAAGGTAGCACTGTAAACTTACCCAGCATTCTGCTTCTTAGGATGCTGCTGTTGCTGACTGCGGAAATACTCGTCTGCCTTTAGCTTGTTGTCAGTCTGCCTCTCGGATATGGTACGGACACTTTTGTTTATCAACTCAGTAGCGAACTCAATGGCATTCTCGACGGTATTAGGTCGAGATGCGAACACACTGTCGTGAATGTCGTCTGGGATTCCACCCACATACTTCTCAATCTTATCTTCCTCCTCCACAAACATTCTGGTGCACATTAGGGTCAACTCTTGGAACCTTTGGTTGTACGCAGTGATGTCATTGTTCCTGCATCTGAGATCCCACAATTCGATCTCCAGTTTCTTCATTTCTCCCCTTGGACAGTATTTCTCTGTCATTCTCTCCTTCAGCTCTGTCCAGTTGAGAGCATAGGCAGCATCGTGTCCAAGAGTAGCAACTACAGAGTTCGACCAAGTAAGAGCACTCTCAAGTAGGGTACAGGTGGAAAACTTCACTTTGTTCTCTTCTGTACAGTCGCTGATGCGAAATACCGTTTCCAACCTCTCAAACCACTGCATCAGTTCCACCACTCCTTCTTTGCCCGTGTAGTAGGAAGGCTTACATTTCAAGAAGTCGGGGTAAGAGCAACCCCTGGTGGTCTGATTATTCCAGCGGTTGTTGGAGTTTTGACTATCGTCTACGTTTCTGCTGGCAGCCATCGCAGATGCGATGCCTTGATCAATCATTTCCCTTAGTTGGGCAGTAGTGACGTTTTGGGTAGTGTCGGCATTGTTGGGGTTCGTTCTAGTGATTACCATTTGTCTATAATTATACACAAAAATGAAATCACTAGTTCAAGGTGTTAGCACAGTTTTATATAATTACACGAAAAGAAATTCATGCATAGACTTTGCAACAAATTGGATAACCTTTTTAAGTTCATAATATAATACAGTACAGGATATAATAAAAGCTAATGAGTAAATGCCATAAGTCTAGAATAGGTTTAGGGTTTCATATACTTGTTTCAACATTAACTTTTACTAAGAATCACCATGCGTATGTTAATATGTATGAAAGTAAATGTATAGAAAGATAGGTTTTAGATTTGACTTACTTGTTTAGATAGGTTTAGGAGTGATAGGATAATGAGTAAGAACAAGAGTTAAGTTTTCAACAATGGAGGTCTTGGTGACCTAAAACAAGCCGTGGGCTTCAAGGTGAGCTTCTAGGGCTTCTTTCTTGCTTCAATGACCAAGGTACTTGTAGGATGAGCTAATGATTAACTTTTATGTTGTATGAGACATGATATAGGAGTAGTAAATAAGCTTGAAGGTTTGAAAATGGTGGAAAATGGGTTTAGCCGTAGGTTTTAGAGTGAGAGAGTGATGGAGTGAAATGTGATTTCAAGTGAATTATGTTGTGTGTTGTGTGTATGTCTCGGCTTAAGAAGAAAGAGAGAGATCAAGTAGGATCTTGTACCTTGTACCATGTATCTCACTTAGATACACTTGGGATTTTGGTTGGATACTCTTGTTGGGAATAAAATATGGGTCAGTTCACTAGACGCTGATAAGAAGAATGTCAACGCTGATAAGAAGACATTGGACGCTGACAGCCAAGCGTTGACATTGAAGAAGTCAACGCTGACAGCCTTGAAGATTGACACTGATGGAATATCTTTTGTTTATTTGTTTCTTTATTTGTGTATGGTAAAGATAAGCACAACATTGTATTTTCTATTATTATCTTTACCTAGAATAGTTGATTCGTAGCTTATTGTACAAGACTTCTTGTTCTATAAAAGAAGGTCTTTTAGGTTAAAGTCATATATCAGTTTTCATAAGTTTTCGTTTGTTAAACTCTTTCATTGTAACCAAGTACGATTATTCTAATACAAGTGAAAGTTTGTTTAACATCATTGTGTTTTAGATTAAGTGTTAATTCCGCATAACACTTTGTTACTTTATTCATAAGCAAAGGTTTCTCTACGTGTAGTACTTGATCTAATCTCGTATACACAAAGCTTAATCGATCTAAGTTTGGGATCAACAAGTGGTATCAGAGCTTGTTGAGAAACTTTTGATCTTTAAGTAACGCAAGAACCCTAAAACACCAAAAACCCTAAAAACCCTAAAATTCTCCAAACCCTAAAAACATCATGTCTGGCACAGATCAACCTGCTTCTTTGCTACAAAACAACTTCTCAAACCCTAGTATCAAAATTCCCATGTTTGATGCCAGGAACTTTGAGCTTTGGAAGTCCAATTTTGAGCAATACATAGCTATTCATGACTACACTCTTTGGGAGATTATCGAATATGGGAACACATTCGATAAAGAAGCAAAGATTACTGCTGCAATTGCCACAAGGACAGCTGTTCCTAATTGTCCTGAAGCTGATAAGGTAGAAAATCCTGGAGATGGGAGAGCTGTAGCTGTTGAAGATATAGCCAAGAAGAGGGTGGACATGAAAATCTTGAACATCTTGAAACATGCCCTAGGTCATGAGAATCAGCACAAGTACAAACGCTTTGAGTCTGCAAAAGAGCTTTGGGAAGCTCTTGAAGTAGCACATGGTGGCAATGCTGACACAAAAGAAGAGAAGAAGAAGCAACTTTTACATGAGTATGCTGTCTTTAAAGCTCAACCTAATGAGAATCTCAGCAGTGTGAGAAGTAGACTTCTTGATATCACAAGTCAACTTTCCTTCATGGGAAAACAGATTGATGATCCTGAATTGAATGCTACTTTTCTCAAAAGCCTTGGAGATGTATGGAAGATTGAGACAAGATCCATTCTTGTCAATAATACCCACAAGACCTCAAGGTTTGATGACATCTTCAACAAACTAAGACTGTTGGAGAATGAATGGCAGTTGGAAAGTGATAATAAATCTTCCAGTAGCAACATGGCCTTCTTTTCACAAAGTGAAGGCCAATTTGATTCCATGAACTTCTATGGACATTCAGCAACTGGATCTCAAGGTGTCAGCGCTGGATGTCAATCTGTCAGCGCTGGATCATATCCTGTCAACGCTTTATACTCAAGCGCTGACAAACACAATCATGGCGCTGATAGAATTAAGCCTGCTGGTTTTGATCTAGATACTGTTTGTGCATTCATTGCTTCTTTGCCCAGTGATTCAAGGATTACATATGAAGATCTTGAGCAGATAAGTGATGAACAATTGGAAGAAATGGACATCAAGTGGACTATGGCTCTTGTAAGTTTAAGAGCAAACAGGTTTAATAAAAGGTTCAAGAAGAAGATGACCTTTAATGCTAAGGATGTTGCTGGGTTTGACAAGTCCAAGGTTGAGTGCTACAACTGTCATAGGATGGGGCACTTTATGAGGGAATGTAGATCTCCAAGAAGATCTGATGCTGGGAAGCCTTCAAGCCAAATGATTAAGAGCCCAGATCCCAAGGCCATGGTTGCTGTTCAACAAATTGATGGTGTTGGAGAATGGGATTGGAGCTGGATGGCTAAGAATGAGGAAGAGGACAGAGCTCTGGTTGCTGAAGTTAAAGAAGAGCATGTTGAATATGCTCTCATGGCACACTCCTCCTCTTCATCAGATAATGAGGTATATGATGATGCTTTCTGTTCTAAGGGTTGTCGTTTAAATACTGAAAAACTAAAACAAGAGATAGTTAAATTATTAGATGAGGCAAGTACTGAAAGATGCAAAGTATCTAATTATCAAATTGCTCTTACCCAAACAGAAAAGACAGTAGCTGAGTATAAGAAAATGGAGTTTGATTTAAAGGATCAAATAAATATCTTAAAACATGAGTTATATCAGAGTAAGGATGTTCAAGATATAGTAAATAGGGTTAATCTTGATTTGATAGCTCAGTTAGAGGAGGCTAACAAAAATAAAGATAATGTGAGTCTTAAAATCCAGAGATTTGATAAGGCCACACAATCCCTAGGAGAGTGTGTTAGTAAACAAAGAGACTCTAAGGATATGAGTGGGATTGGGATGAATAACTATACTGGTGTTCCACCACCAGCTGGGGATTTCTATGGTGTCCAATCAAAGGACTTATCTTGGACTGGCTTGCCAGAATGCCAAGAGGAGGAATTCATTCCTCCACCTAGAGTGACTTCCCCAGTTGAGGAATACAAGCAAAAACTGACTGACCTAGATGAGTGGAAGAAAGCTAACCACACCTTGTTTGTTAAGGGAGGGTTGTTGTGTGAAAGTCCAAATGAGCCCACACCAAACATGATACCAATTGATGAGTCCATTGATCGTAAACCTATTAAGATCACACACCCTACCACTGGCAAAGCTGTTGACCTTGGCCCACAAACTTTTAGAAAACCTAGTGTTAAGTATGCAGAGATGTATAGGAATACTAGGTCACCAAAAAGCCAAGTAAGTAATCATGGAACAGGCTTCTTTGCTTCTAGACCTAAGACTATGTCTAGAAAAGCCTGTTACACATGTGGTAGCTTCTCACATTTGGCATACAAATGTGTCAACGCTTCCAATGTCAACGCTGATAGGAACCATTTCAGCGCTGACAAAAGTCAACATAGGTCAAACACTGTGAGACCCAATACCTTTGTGAACAAAAGTTCACAAGTTGTTAGACCAGCCCCATTCTTTTCTAGAGGGTCTAACACACAAGGCCTAAGACCTTTTCAAAAGTCAAACACTTGGTCAAATAGGCAATGGGTTCCTGTAGCAAACCCTAGGTTCAACGCTGATAAGAGCAATCGGGGCGCTGACAAGAGAAATTTCAGCGCTGACAGACACACTGCTAAACCTAGGTATTTGCAACCACAGGGAAATAGGTCTAAAGCTTCAACTAGCTTAACATGGAGACCAAAACAAAACCAAAACCCTAATTCAACTGGTATTTCTATGACATGCAACAGGTTTCATTATATTTCAAAGGCATTGTCAACACCAATTGGGGTTAACTGGGAATTTCATTCAAACAGGGATGAAAATGGGGTTGTTATGAGAACCAAGTCTGTTCTTGTTGAACAACCAAATGAATCCAAGTCTTCCAAGGCTTGGGTTCCCAAAGAAAACTAATGTGTTTTCTTTATGTGCAGGGCATTCAGAAGAAGATCAATGATTATGGATACTGGGATAGTGGATGCTCAAGGCACATGACAGGAAAGGAAGACTATCTGACCAATTTCTCTCCTATTCAAGATGGTGATAAGGTATACTTTGGAGGGGGCTATGGAACAATCACAGGAAAAGGAACCCTTGTCACCAACAATCTACGGTTTGAGAATGTCTTCTTGGTAAAAGAACTGGATTATAATTTGTTTAGTGTATCACAAGTGTGTGATAACAAAAATAAGGTTCTTTTCACAGATACTGAGTGCTTGGTGTTAAGCAAAGATTATAAGCTCCCTGAGGAGAAATACATAGATTTTAGAACACCAAGGCATAAAGACATATATAATGTGAATCTTAATGGAATTAAGATAAATAATAAAATGTCATGTCTGTATGCTAAAGCCTCAGTAGATGAAAGTAATCTTTGGCACAGGAGATTAGGGCACATAAACTTTAAGAATATCAATAGACTTGTGAGGCTTGGTTTAGTTGATGGTTTGCCTGAAAAGGCTTTCCACAATGACCACTCTTGTGTTGCATGTCTTAAGGGCAAGCAGCACAAGGTCTCATTTAGGTCTAAACAGGTGCACTCTAGTTCTAAACCACTTCACTTATTGCATATGGACCTCTTTGGTCCAACTAATATAGAAAGTCTGAAGGGTAAATCATATTGTTTTGTTATCACTGATGATTATTCCAGGTTTACATGGACTTTCTTTTTAGCCAAGAAAAGTGAAACTGCCCAAAGTCTGATTAATTTCATTACCCAAATTGAAAAGAAGAATGGTAATGAGGTCAAAATTATTAGAAGTGACAATGGGGGTGAGTTTAGAAATCAGTTGTTAGATGATTTTTGTGCCAAGAAAGGGATTACTAGGCAGTTTAGCATAGCTAGAACCCCACAGCAAAATGGGGTTGCTGAAAGGAAGAATAGGACCCTTATTGAAGCAGCCAGAACCATGTTGGCTGATGCCCACTTTCCTATAGCCTTTTGGGCTGAAGCTGTTAACACAGCTTGTTATGTTCAAAATAGGGCATTGGTCAACAAGATACATAATAAGACACCTTATGAATTACTTTGGGGAAGGAAGCCAAATATTGGTTTTCTGAAGCCTTTTGGTTGTCATGTAGTTGTTTTAGAAACTAGTGAGGCCCTAGGTAAATTTGATTCAAAAGGTGATGAAGGCTACTTCATGGGTTATTCAGTGCAGAGTAAAGGATATAGGGTTTACATTAAAAAGGAAAAACGTATACTTGAAAAAGTACATGTTAGGTTTTTAGAAAGTAAACCTAGTGATCCTGAAAGTGGTCCAAATTGGTTGTTTGACTTAGAACCTTTATCTAGAGCTTTAAATTATATGCCTGTTACTGATCCAGACATTGTGAAGGTAACTTCAAGTGTTTTGGAAAAGAGAATTGGTAATGTTTCAGGTATACAGGTTGCTAAGGAGGATGGACCACCAGCAGTTGAATCATCTCCCACACAAGAATATGTTACACTTCCTATATGGACAGATGAGTATTATGCTGCTGCTGCTGCTAGAAAAGATAATGGTGGTTTTCAGATACCACCAAATACAAACATGCATACTTCTTCAGGCGCTGACAAAGGGAAATCAAGCGCTGACAAGAGCAATTCAGACGCTGATGGATCAGACACTGAAAACAATAGTTCAAGCACTGTTAGTCCAAACGCTGACAAGCAAGGTTCAGAGTTTGATGACACCTTTGCACATCTTTTCTCTTCCCATTTTGAACAGGGTGGACCTTCTAATGTCCATGAAGAGAATTCTGTTGATCAAGAAGAATCTGAAGAAGATATTGGCAACATGGAGCGTGAAGTTGAGGACACCAGACTTTTTGAAGGAGGAGTTCTCACTTCCACAGCTAAGGATCACCCCACATCTCAGATCATTGGTGATGTTATGGCTCCAGTTCAGACAAGAAGATCCCATCAAGGTCTTGGTGGATTTATTGCCAATATACACAAGAAGGTTGATACCCCTCTTGTACAAGCATGTTTGTTTGCCTGTTTTCTGTCACAGGAAGAACCCAAGAAGATTTTTGATGCTCTCAAAGAACCAAGTTGGGTGGAAGCAATGCAGGATGAGCTTCACCAATTTGCTATACAGGATGTTTGGGAGCTGGTTGATTGTCCTAGATATGTGAGACCAATTGGGACAAGATGGGTTCTAAGGAACAAGAAAGATGAAAGAGGCATTGTGGTCAGAAACAAGGCACGTTTGGTAGCTCAGGGATATACACAAGAGGAAGGAATTGATTATGAAGAAGTTTTTGCACCAGTTGCAAGAATTGAAGCTATAAGAATTTTTCTAGCTTATGCCTCTTGTATGAATTTTACTGTTTACCAAATGGATGTGAAGAGTGCTTTCCTCTATGGGACAATTGTTGAAGAGGTATATGTCATGCAACCTCCTGGTTTTGAAGATCCTGAAAATCCAGACAAGGTTTATAGAGTGAAGAAAGCAATGTATGGACTTCATCAAGCCCCAAGAGCATGGTATGGTACATTGTCCACCTACTTGGTGGAAAATGGTTTCAAAAGGGGCACCATAGATCAGACATTGTTTACAAAGAAGAAAGGAAAACATGTGTTGCTTGTGCAGGTCTATGTTGATGATATCATTTTTGGGTCTACTGATCCAAAAATGAGTGAGGATTTTTCCAAGCTCATGACAGATAAATTCAAGATGAGTGCAATGGGTGAGATGAACTTCTTTCTAGGGTTACAAGTTCAGCAGAAAGAAGATGGTATCTTCATCTCCCAAGACAAGTATGTAGCTGATATCTTGAAGAAATATGGTTTTTCTCCACATGAGAAGGAGGCTTCCACTCCTATGGATAGGCAACACCCTTGGGGAAAAATTGGAGCTGGAAAGGATGTGGATGTTAGGCACTATAGATCAATGATTGGATCATTGATGTATCTTACAGCCTCAAGACCTGACATCATGTTTGCTGTGTGTGCATGTGCACGCCATCAAGTGACTCCCAAAGAATGTCACCTTTTTGCTGTGAAGAGAATTTTTAGATACCTAAGGTGTTATCCAGATCTTGGATTATGGTATCCAAAAGATTCTCCATTGGACCTTATTGCATATTCAGACAGTGACTATGGTGGTGACAAGTTTGATAGGAAATCCACAACTGGTGGATGCCGATTTCTTGGGAGCAGATTAATATCTTGGCAATGCAAGAAACAAACAGTGGTGGCAAACTCTACAACTGAAGCAGAATATGTGGCTGCAGCTGCTTGTTGTGGACAAGTCTTATGGATTCAGAACCAGCTGTTGGATTATGGGTATAATTTTATGCATACCAAGATTTTTGTAGACAATAACAGTACTTTATGCATTATTAAAAATCCTGTACATCATTCTAAAACCAAACACATAGAAATTAGACATCATTTTATAAGAGATTGCTTTGAGAAAGGTTTAATACAACCAGATAGGGTAGACACAGAGGACAATGTGGCTGATTTATTAACTAAACCTTTTGATGCTGGAAGATTTCAATATTTGGTAACAAATATTGGAATGGTTAATCTCACTTAATATGTGTTTTGGAACCTTTTTGTAAAAGTATGTACAGGATAATGCATTGTTATTGGTCTTTGTGATGATTTAGATTTTCCACATTATTTTTCTAACACTGACAAAGGTAAATGTAACGCTGTCAAGTGTTATTTTGCCGTTGTTGGAGATATTATTGTCTAACGCTGACAAGAGTTCCTTCAACGCTGATAAGTGTTGTCGGGACGCTGTCAGCAACAAATGTTAGTTTTGTGGTTTTCATCTAAATGTGCAGGTGATGGTAGCTTTATGCCATTGGATACAGAGTTGCTTATGGATCTTTGAAGAGCTATTTGGACATGTTTTGTTTATGGATGATGGTTGGAATATTTATATTCCTATCTTGACATAAATTTTTATTGTTCATATATATTTTGAGAACTCATGTATCATAGTTTAAGGGGAGGTTTAAGGAACCTTTAGGACTCTTGGGTATTCTTACAATACTCTCATCACAATTCTAGATTGTGTCCACAGGTGAGTATGGGTTAGTTTTACTAAACCATGAGGCACTGTAGCATGCAAAGTTGATAAACTATGCATGCTGCCAAGACATTTTTGGCCTAGACTTGGTTGTGGTCTGATGGGAGACTTGGGAATACTTTGGATATGGGTTTACCTGGGAGTTACAAAGAATTTTGTGAAATAGCTTTGTTGGTAAGTATTTTGGTTAGCAAGGGACTCTAGAGGACATTTGTGTCTATCTTGCTTATGCAAGTGTGCATAAATGGACAGTGCTTGCCGCCCAGTAATTATTATCAACTTGTAAGATATTTCCCTTAGGATAAATTACTTTGTTAAAGTCTTTTTCTTTTTAAATATTTTTATTTTTAGACGCTGACAAGTTTTTCTCCAAACGCTGTTACGTCCAATCGTGACGCTGACAAGGCTTTAGGCAAACGCTGACAAGAAAATATAGCCGTTGGGCGCTGATGGGCTATTTTTGACCGTTGACACCTAGTGGGCCCTACCCAGTTGTTATTTTTGACTAATCTTTGGCCGTAATTTTGGGGAGAAGTTACTTTTAATTAATGCATGAGATAAGTTATATTTGATTCAATATTTTCATGATTGCTCTTTGAATATAACCGCCTCATTTTTTACCAATCAACATCATGCATCTCTCCTATAAATTTGGCTAATCTTTTTATTCTGGGTATTCATATTTTCTTGTCTAACATTTTTCTCCTAGATTTTTCCCATCTCACATAACCTAAACAGCTTTCAAACATGGCACCCAAATTCAACTCAAAGAATTTAACATTGGAGTTCAAGAGCCAACACAATATGGTAGCTTACTTGACTGCTGATGATGATTTGTTTCCTCAGTATTCACAGATGGTGGCATTTTTAAATGCATCTTCATTGAGGTATGCACTTTCTCATACACCATTAGTCCCTGTCGCACACATTAGACAGTTTTGGAACACTGCTAGTTCCACAACAGCTAATGGAGTGACCACATTAACATCTACTGTTCATGGAAGAACATGGGTGGTCACTGAAGCTTTGGTTCGCCAAGCTTTGCGTCTTGATGACGCTGATGGTGTGACTACTCTTGCCATTGCAACAATAGAACAAGGTCTTCGGGATTTGGGTTATCCTATTCCTGCTGATGTCACTTTAAATAAATATCATAAGCAGGAATTTCCCTCTGACTGGAAATATTTGATACATGTCCTTTTACAATGCTTAAGTCCAAAATGCACTTCTTTTAATGAAATAAACAGGTCTATAGCAAGTGCTTTGGTTTGTATAACACGTGGGCTTAAGTATAATTTTTCAAAAATGATTTTTGAAGGGATGTGTAAAAACAAGGGAAGTAAAATGACTTTGGCTTACCCTCGATTTTTGCAAATGGTCTTTGATTTACAAGAGTATTGTTCTAGGGATCATGACACTTTTTATGAGATCCCTAAACAACAGAAAACCATTTTTGCTAAAATGAGCTCCACAAATGAATCCATACCTCTTACCCAACCCATGCTTGAAGTAATTCAGGCTGCACAACCACAACCACAACCACAACCAGACCCTGAACCCCAACTTGAGCCTATTCATGAACCATCATCTTCACCAGAAAACATGGACATTGACCAACCCAGCGCTGATACTCAAAATGTGAGCGCTGACACAGCCAATCCCAACACTGATGCCATTCCTGAACAAACCCAAACACCCCTTCACCAACCCACACCCGCACAATCTACTTCATCTTCCACCCCATTACAATCTAGGTTGACTAAACGCCAAAGGGTTACTGGAGTGTTCTCCTCTAGTGATCCTAGCCTTGTAGCAGAGAGAACCACCTCCACAAGTGTGGCTGGTGAAATGGGTGAGGTTGGGGCTATTGACACAGGCTTAGATGCTGGTCAAGACAGTCCCAACATCATTAAGACCTCATCCATGCCCCATGATCCTATTTTGGGAGGTCAAATCCCCATTCTAGCTGAGGGCAGATTGGAACCTATGACTATGACTGAATTGACGGCGGCTGTCATTAGCTTGCAAAAGCAAAATGTCAGTCTTGTACAAACTGTCAACAAACAGGGACGTGAACTCCAAGTTTTGAGGGAGAGAGTAACTGTTTTGGAGAATCCAAGTAGCAGGAGTCTAATGGAGGAATCTTCCAAAGGGGAGGATGAAGAGGATGAGGAGGATGAGCTGATTCACACAGCTAGTGAGAAGAGTTCAGAAAAGAGTTCACAATTTAGTGAATCTTTGCAGATTGCTGAAGCACTCACCAACTTGAAGAAGTACCCAGTTATTGATACATCCAAGGTGACACCATTAAACTTGGAAGGAACTTTCAAAGAAACATTGGGCGCTGATACAGGTTTGAACGCTGACACATCCAGCGCTGACAAAGGTAATCGTGGCGCTGATAGGAGCAACTTGGACGCTGACAAAGTTGCAGGTGGTGTTGATGTATTCCAGCCATCAACGATCATCAAAGATGTGTCCACACAGGTTTCTTCTTCCACTTTACCAATTATTGATCCAAAAGACAAAGGTAAAGGTATTTTAATTGAAGAAGATGTTCCAAAGAAAGATGCAGCACAAATTGCATTTGATGAACAGTTGGCTGCACAACTTGTGGAAAGAGATTTGAAGAGGAGTAGAAGATCACCATTTGTTGTTTCTGAGAGTGAGGAAGAAAGTGGTGATGATAAAGAAGGTGATAGCTCAGATTCAAGTATTCAAATTATTGAAGATCCAGAAAGGCTTGAATATGGGGATGAGCTTGCAAAGGAAAGGTTGAGTGAGTTGAAGAATCAGATTGATTGGGACCTACCAGAAATCACCAGAATGTACCATGCTTGGGAAGACAAGGTGATGGACAACCCATGTATGAGTTTATCAGATCAAATTTGGGGGTTGGAAGTACTTCTCAGGGTACAAGATGACATAAAGGTGATTATGAGGTTTAATGCACAAGAGGTCAAGACCTGGCTCAAAAGAGATAGAAGGCAGTTGTACTATAAGTTGCTTAGATGTCATCAGCCTAATTGGACATCAAAGAAGTTACTGGCCTTATCTTTTGAGGAGCTAGAGTATAGGGCACATCCTATTTGGAGGAAGGTGCAAGAACAGAATGTCTACAAGTTTCTTTCAGAAGAAAGGAAACAAGAGCTTGCTGAGGAAATGCAGATTCAAAAGGAAATGAGGATTGCTCAAAGACTAGTGAAGAAAGGAGATCCTTTCCAATTTCCTAAAGACATGGATGTGTATTTTCCAACTGAAGGTGTTATAAGGAAGCATCTCAAGCTTTCTCCATTGGAAGCTTCAGATTTGGTAAATGTAGTACCTCTAGATGACAGAAATCCAATCATCAGTTTTGATGAAGATGAGTGTGGATTTTGGAAGATTGGCAGATTTGGAAAGGAGGTACATACTTTCACTTCAGTTATTTCTATATTTGCAAGCATAGACAGGGAAGACTTGGTGCATCTGTGGAGATTAATAGAGGCCAAGTATACTGCTGAAGCACCTACTTTAGCAAATGGAATAAGACTTTGGAACACATTTATGACTTTGTGTGGTCCAAAAGAAGCAGATCCTGCCATATGGAAGGATCTTGAAGAAGATCTCAGTAATCTTCATTGGAGGCTATATTCTACTTGTGGTGTATTTCATATGAGCTCTACAAAGTTTTCAGAGTATTTACTTGTGGATGCTGACTATTTCTTGTCCAAAGAAGTGTTGGAGAAGATGCTAGAGACACCCTTAGAGATTGATTATACTAGTGACGTGGCCAAGGACTTGATCAGATATGTTTATCACCAACATAAGAAGTTTTTGCAAGATTCCTCCTAAGTCTTAAGTTTTTATTCAGAAACTTGATCATTGGAATGGATATCAAGTTTAGGGGAGGATTGTTGGGAATAAAATATGGGTCAGTTCACTAGACGCTGATAAGAAGAATGTCAACGCTGATAAGAAGACATTGGACGCTGACAGCCAAGCGTTGACATTGAAGAAGTCAACGCTGACAGCCTTGAAGATTGACACTGATGGAATATCTTTTGTTTATTTGTTTCTTTATTTGTGTATGGTAAAGATAAGCACAACATTGTATTTTCTATTATTATCTTTACCTAGAATAGTTGATTCGTAGCTTATTGTACAAGACTTCTTGTTCTATAAAAGAAGGTCTTTTAGGTTAAAGTCATATATCAGTTTTCATAAGTTTTCGTTTGTTAAACTCTTTCATTGTAACCAAGTACGATTATTCTAATACAAGTGAAAGTTTGTTTAACATCATTGTGTTTTAGATTAAGTGTTAATTCCGCATAACACTTTGTTACTTTATTCATAAGCAAAGGTTTCTCTACGTGTAGTACTTGATCTAATCTCGTATACACAAAGCTTAATCGATCTAAGTTTGGGATCAACAACTCTTACTAGTTTTTTCCCCACATGCTAAAAATGGCAATTGACTTTCCATCCTAACTTGCAAATGTTGCCGTGTGTTTTGGGTTTAAAAGAGACAAGACATGACTTGGTATAGTGTTTAGGTAATGTGTGTAAGTAGTGTGTATGAAAAAGGTGAGGTTATGTAAGAAAGCATGGTTTAATATAGTGTATTAGTGGAGAATACACTTGATTACTTACAAGTTAGCTAACAAATGATGATAGTGTAGACATGCACATATATATACGTCTATGTATGCATGTGGGAAGGTTTTTGGTAAATTTTGCCAAGTGTTGTATGAGAATAATAGCCCTTGTTTAATATTGTATGTATTTGTTGAGTTGTAGGTATTTTTGTTGAAGCTTCTAGGTAATTTAGTGAAAGTGTATATTAAATACATCACTATAATTATTTTACTTAAATAAAGTAAATAAATGACAATGTAAAATAATGTACATTGTTTTAGTGTTAGGTGTTTATTCCTTTTAAGTAATATATGTAAATATGTACATATAAAATAAATCCAAGTACTTAATAATTAAATTAAGTAAAGTTACAGTTTATCTCAAAATATGTACTGAGGTGATGAGTCTATTATTAAATCAAGTGGCCAGTCAGTTGCCAGAGTAGTCAATAAATGACTAAGAGTTCATATAAATGTAAAATAAATATGAAAGGTAGTATGACAAAAGGTATATGATAAATAATAAGTCATATAAAAGTGAAATTATATAAATTCCAAAAATAAATAGTACAACAGTTGACAAAGTCAATAAGGTAAAATCAGAGGTTTTACAGTACATTGGTCGGCATCGTTAAGGAACTTATAGTAAATCATGTCCTTGTCATTTCAAATTAAACAGAAGCAAGAGGTTGCTAGTGTATTTAACTCCATGTAAGCCTCTTGATAAACAACTAAAAGTATGATATCAATACTAAAATCTCTTACAAAATAAACTATCTTTTCCAAAATAAAAATTAGCTACTAAGCCAACAAAAATTCACACGTAGCATGGCTACAAACCTGGTAGTTTGCCCTGCCAGAACATGGACATTTATAACTTCAACTGTTTTTCATAAGGGACCTGTTCGAGCTAAACATAAAAAGAAAGCTTAGTTTCATAAATAACTGCAACTGTTTTCTAACTAGAGTGTGTTTAATAAATTTAAAGATCCCTAAAGTGGACACTCCTTATGGCAGAATTCACCCTCTTTTTCAAAAGTTTAACACCCCCAATTTACATTGCGCAGCGGAAAATACACAATTGGGTGTTATTCACAAACTTCATTTCACAACTCTTTAAATGACCCAAAAATAATATATTTAAGAATAAATATGGAAATAATTTAAATCAATGTCTAAAACCTTCAATCACAAGTAAAATTAGTTTAAAATATATCAGAGTAGCGTACAGGTTTCCCTAGGATCTTAATCAAGACAACAAACCTTTTACCAAAATACTTGACCATTTACTGTAAGTTTATGACAATAGGGAAAGAAATATGTTTTAGACCAAATTACTACAAAAGCAATCCCGCAATCCTTCTCCAACAAGCTCCGCAATTCAACACTTCAAGTATCTGAAATACATGCTTAAAATCATCAACACAAAGGTTGAGCAAATCTATAGGTTTAACAAAACATAATTGAACACATCGTAAAAACCATTCACAATTGTTTAATAGAATTGTGGCCATACAATCTATTAATCAGGTATATCATATTATAGCAGTAGCTATTGAATTGTATTAAGCTCATGACACCGACCCCTTAACTTAGTCACCCACGCCAAATGCCAGCATGACTAGAAAAATTACCAGTGCCCCTACTAGGGTATTAACTGCAAGAATACCAATTCTCATTCACGTAAAATTATCCTTCCCAGCGGGTTACTCAGCGTAAAGCCCTGGTCTCAGATAGGGTTGTCAGCCCAATGGTACTATTATTAGAATAAGCGGCTATTTCCAACTCGCAACATCAAGTCAGAAGATAGTTAACGGCTCATGAATTTAGGGTCTTTTGCAATTAGGTACTTATACAATTCATTTCATCAAATGTAACAAAGGCAACATCGGGTCCAACAATTACTCATGACATGTGTTCATTTTACTTCAAATATCATGTATCCCCTCGCGGGTTTTAAAATCATTAAAACAAGTAGAAAGCGAGGCTATAGACTCACCTGAAGTAATAGCAGTAGTAAGACGATCTTCGACGATAGTTGATGCCCGATAACACAAAAACCGCAACCTATCAAATAAGGCGCGTTCATCAATAATAAACTCGAGTAAAATCCATACTTAGTAATATCAAACTCAAAATCATAAAATCACAATCAATCCAAAATAAAAATAATACAAGTGACCTTTTTACTTCATTCTATATTTTTATTCTATTAGTTAACTCCTTCGATAAAAATCTGCCGGTACACACCAAATGTACAAGCTCATTTACCCCACTTAAACACGTCAAATTTTTATGATACTAATCAGAAACTTCACTTACTATATGTAGAAAGGCCTGTTAAAAACTCATCAAAAGATTTTACATTTAAAGTTCCCTGCCCGACACATCTTTGAACTACAAAAACCGGACAGTTTTACGTCAACAATTCATATAGTCTTTTAACACATTTATTTTTCTCCGTTTATGAAACCGACACTCAACTTTGAAAATAAACTCGACATCCTCATACTTAACATTCAAAATCAGTCCATGACATATTTAAAAATCCATTTTATAGTCCCCGAGATTCGATCCAAATATCGACAACAATTATATATTGTGTCGATACTCGTCTCCCGGTACACGAAATAATCAAACTAACGTAAGTTTTCGCTCGTTTGGAGCTAGAAGTCCTACCTTATACCAAAACGAAGCTAAAACATCCTATACAACAATATCTAATTAGTTCATCTCAAACTCAAACTCATATTTTCAGAAAATTAACTTTAATAATCTGTTGAAAAATATATATTTAAATATCCTTCAAAATTAATTTTTCACCATATTTTAACCCCATTTTTACCACTATAATCATTTTTACACTACTACTTTCAATCATGACATTCAAAATCATACTAGATGATTAATTCATAAAAACCAAACTCAAAAATATCAACATGCAATCATCAAAACTAATGTATAAACATATAAACACCTACATACAACAACAATTTAAGATCAAATCACAAGATTTTCATCCAAAAATGGGTTTTTCAAAAATGTCAATGCATGTAAGAAATTTTTATACCAATGTGTAGAGATTGATGAAACTAAGATGGGTCTTTGATTAGAATTAAGAGATTCAATCTCAAAAATCAAAATCAAGGGGTGTTTGTTCTTGTTTGGTGGACGGACAAAGATAGAAAAAGAGGATGGAGAGAGAAAATTTGCATGTGTTGTGGTTGTGTATGTGTTTTTGTTTTTGTTTTTCCATTTTATATGGGGAAAGTTTAGGGTAGTTTTTGCCAATTGTGATTCTTTTGGACCAAAGTGCAAATACTTTGTTAAAAAGCGGGAAATGACTATTAGTCACTTTTGAAAATTTTTACGGGTCTCGGGTTTCATAAAAATGCTCCTCAAAACTTAAAACGCACACAAAATATGATATTATATAGTCCCGGCACGACTTAATACGACATAAAAATAAAAATGTCAAAATATTAAACATCGACATGTTTAAAATAAAACGTAAAATTTCTCGGGCATCCGTCGATATCGTCATCACTAATAATCCTCGCAACTCGTCAAAACGTAAAAATGAAATTTCAACATCATCCAAATCAAATTACCAATCGTCATAATAATCTACCTCGTCAAAAATTTCAAAAATATACGTAAAAATATAATTAAATAATGACCACGGTTTTGGGTTGTTACATTCTACCCTCCTAAAAGAGAGCGACGTCCCGGAGCTCAACCCGCCTCACACTCGCACCTCCTCACTTCTAGAGTCAACGTGACCTCTTATCCTCAAGAGATACTCACGTCTTTCACACCAGTCCAACTCAATTCCACCATATCCACAATTATTACTACACTTCAACTTTCAATTTCACCTTCTATTATGCTAATATTCCTTCATCATTCATACTCCTTCTACGTCACTTTCTCAGTTTCATTCCTGCCCCAATACTCTGACAACATACATAGTTGTGATTCAAGTTGTCAGATTACACCTCTTAACTACTGGTATTACAATTATCATCGCATAAAGATTCCATCTTCACTAGTTTCCATTAGTCCTCATAGTAAAATATCAAAATATCATCATCCCAAGTTTCTATTATATGTTGATGTGATTGATACCAAATTTCAATTACCTTCGTTCAATTCATCCTTTCACTCTGTCCATTGCTTTCCGAAAATACGCAATATTCCTTTTTAACTCAATTCTTCACACTTTCTGCAGAAATTTCTAATATCCAAAAGTCAATCTCAATCTCTAGGTCACATATAATATGTTCAAACCTTAATCAATACTCATACTTTATCACAACGATTTCCAGTATTCAAAAATTTACTCTGCCTCTATGTCCTGAGGTTACACTCAAACTAAATACAATGAGATTATCCATAATTCTAACCAGTGACTTAGATACTTTCCATACTCATTTTCCACTTTCATTATTTCTAACAATCTCTATGTCCCGAGTGTAGTGCTTGCTAGATCACTGAATTACTGTACCTTTCATAGTACATTATTACATCTTCCTCATATCATATATTGTTTAAATAACTCCGTTAGCCTCATATATTCAAATCTGAAATATATAATGGTCAAATCACTTCCTGATATCATAATATATTTTATTCCAACCATTCTGTATTAATACTTCAATTTGTAAAATCCCTTCAATACTACATGCAACACTCTCATCACTCTAAGAATAATTAAATTCTCTTTTGAATCTGAACAATTCATTCACCACCGGTCCTTGCATTCTTAACATACTCTCTGATCTAATAGGAGAAAATTTAAATAATCACAATAACCGTTTTTGTCCCACAAAAACATACATCTCAACTCTTTCATTTCTATTACCATTCTATTTCAAAATTTCCAACAATCTGTTGATCTTATTTCTTTGATATTCCTTTTTCATTAGTTTACCAATTCAATTCTAAGGTTCTTTCTATTCCATCCATTCTGCTTGTTGCTACCCATATTCCAATTATCTCAAAACTTAAGAGTCAATTCTCAGTTACTTCAGAAACTTTATAAGCTCTTTTTCCTTCTCCTCCTTACTAAATACTCACTAGTTGATAGTGAAAGTATCCACACTCATCCTCCATAATCTGAAACACACTTCTTAATACAGAACTATAACATATCCCATCTATAATTTACCGATTATTATTTCTCAGTCATCATTAGGTAATCCTTAACTCCTTCCTTTAAAATCCCCGAATGAAATTTATACACAAGTCTTTCTTATTCTTATTTTATTCATACTTGATTCCATACAAGTAATACTTTTCAATCCCAAAACAAATACCACAATGTCCAATCTCATGATCATATAAACCCAGTTACACTTCTTTATTCAAGTCAACACACTACTATTGCTTTTTTCACTTGATATTATCCAAATATCATCATCGCAGCTCTATAATTCCTTCAGATTCCTCCAATACTAATTATACAGGCACAGAACTTCAATCTATCCCCATCGTTCATACACAATTTCCTCAACTACAAAATCAGATCTCACAACCACAACTTAGACATATTTTCCATTAAAGCTATAACGTAGATGTATGAATGGATTTCACACATTTAGTTCTTCTTTGTCAGCTTTATCATTGGTTCAACAATCAGTGAAAACCTCTCGATAAACCTCCGATAAAACCCAGCTTACACAAAGGAATTGACAAGCTTCAGTCGGTTTCGTCGGTATCGACAAAGCCTCAATCGTTTCAATCTAGTCAGATTTTCATGATCACTTCTGCCATAGATCACACATTCTAAAACATCTATATTACTCCAGCTAGAATTCTTATCCAAAGAATTTTACACACCATTCCTTTTTAATAATAATTTTCCAATTGTTAGAGAATACTTTTCTTTCTTTCAATCATTTACTCGTCACACTAAACATTCACAATCAATAATAGACGCCGATTTCTGGTGCTTAGTTTGTTCAACCTCACATCAATCATTTCATTCATAAAACATCCAGCTTCTATCCTTACTTCCATTATTACTTCTCTGATGACTTACCATTCCATTCAAATCAGATTATCCTTATTGTCTCATCTGCCAATCCTTACAATCAATCATATTACCATCCTCAACTTCCTGACAATGCCATATAACAAAATATACAATCAGATTGCATAACCTCTATCACTAAGCTAACACAAAGCTTCCTTTTTCCCATGACGACAGTGAACTCTAAGATTCCGCAGAACAATCACATAGTATCCTCAAGTACTAACTTATTTTCTCATTCTTTTCCGACTACTAGTAGTAAAGTGCACAGTAAATTTGACTGACTGTAGTTTCCTACTACATACCTTCTCATCATTGACCAATAAAATTGTCAAACAAAAATTCCACTGATTACTCCCTGAAATCAGTACTCAATGTTCAACAACATTCCAATTTAATTCTTTCCGCCTTTATTTATCATATCCTATGATATTCATCCTTATCCTGGTTAACTTTCTCACAACTCTAGTTCAATTAATTGCGCTATACTTCTTAATTCCATAAGCTCAGAAAATATTTCCTTAATATATATATATATATATATATATATATATATATATATATATATATATATATATATATATATATATATATATATATATATATATATATATATATATATATATTATTCTTCCGTCGGTGAATTTCTCATTTCAACCAATCGTAAATTCTCGTTGATTTCTCGTCCTCAGTTCTGCTAAAATCTAACATATTCAAATCTCAATATATCCTCAATAACACCTTCAGAACTTAATACACCATCAATAACACTTTCAGTATTTCAATAAAATTCTAACTCAATGATTACCAGATAAGATCACACAATTTACTGCATCTAAATCTCAAATCTTATCAGCATTTCCAAAATATAGGCTGTAATAGCAGCAACATTCCTTTCATATTGATCTTCCATTATATGAATAATTCCTTTATTCAATCTCCTTTACTGAAATGAAAACATTTCATTACCATAGAAATACCAATTTTTATACCACATTCCTTGTTATTCCTTCAGCAGCTCGACCTCCAGCTAGTCCGTACTTACATCAAGTAAATAGATAATTACTTAAGTGGTATAAAATATATGTGATCTACACATCATACTTCCTCATGTTTACCCGATTCATAATAACTGCTTGAATACCATCTCTTCTTATCTTAGACTATTAAATTCCAAGTTTACCTTCTCTTAGACGAAATAAATTCCTATTCCTTGTTTTCATTCGCAACAATACCGTTCCTTTACCCTTTTTCTGCCACACTTAATTTCGAATCAGGATCAATCTTTAAATTACTATCTCTTTTCGTCGAGTTGAACACTCCCAAATGACTATCGATATATTAAACATCCATCAGTTACTCGAACTTATCCATATAGTTTCACCTTTCCAATTACCATCAATAGTAGTACGACACTCTTCGTCGCATCTCTTCTCATTCCTAATAATCCAATACACAGACATCCTTTTAAAATCTTGCAGAATAACAGCAACATCTCTAATTGGAACAGCAGCATCTTCAATCTCAACAGCATCTTCAGTCTCAGCAGCATCTTCAGTTTCA
Source organism: Glebionis coronaria (assembly GCA_025667525.1). Classification (NCBI taxonomy): domain Eukaryota; kingdom Viridiplantae; phylum Streptophyta; class Magnoliopsida; order Asterales; family Asteraceae; genus Glebionis; species Glebionis coronaria. The sequence goes on from CM046874.1 coordinate 182,757,448, forward strand.
GCAACATCTTCAACTAAAACAGCAGGATTTTCAATCTTAGCAGCATCTTGTCTCCTCAGCACTATCAACTACAAACAATCTAACAAGTATTCCCACAATCATATAATCTACCCTAATGGTTGGCAACCTTTGGAGGCATATTTCAAGATACTCAGTCACACACAGGAATCCCTGCTAATGACAGAAACATATCTCACTCAACTCTTTCCATGCGATAACAGTAGAAAGAAACTTAATGAGTATACACATCGAGATAGAAAGAATAGGATATTTTCATCAAGATATAACATGAATACTGCATACGCCAACAACACAATACCACCTAAATTCCACAATCATCTTACAAAAGATAGAATAGCAAAGACACATCAAAATACTAAAGGGTAATAGTAGATTTCATCCATAAATCCGAGAAAATCGCAACAAAACCTTGTCACTAGTCACTTACACTTACCATCTTAAACAAAAGCAATAATAATAATCCATCACAATACTACCTCACAACATCTAAATAATCCAAATACAACACAATAATACATAAACTGAAATACAACAAAGATCCATCACTACATCACTCCATAGGATGTGGTCCATCACTTTCTCCAACTTGGCTCGTTCCTGCTTCATCTTCATCTGGTCCTAACTTGCAGCACCTCCCTTTTGGATCTAATCACGGTGGATTCCTAAATCCATACCTCAAAATCCCTCCTTGACACGGCGGATCTATCATATAATGAGAATTAGCATACACCTCACTATCCTGAAACTTCCAATGTGGTTCAAGATACGGCCCAAGATGAGATACATATTCACTTAACCTGCGAAGCCTGTCTATCTCTTTCTGATACTTCTCAAAATCAGTCCCATAACTCCTCACTTCCGTTCTAACCTCAGTTCTTCCAATCTCACTCTCAGTCATATAATTATCACTGTCAGATTCTACAACATTTTTCTTATCATTCGTATCATCCTCGTAATCTAACCATCCACCTGAAATCTTATGATCACCTACATACTGATTCTGCAAACTCCATTGACCTACAACAAATCCCCCATTCTTCACGTAATATGGTATGTCAGACATTTTCTGAAATCACAGAAAATTCAAAAGTACGTAAGGTCATTATTCAAAAATATATGTGCAATGCATAATCATGAAAATGCAAATGAATTACGTATGCCAAATAGATATATGTATGCGATGCAATGCAATGCAATGCAATGCAAATGATAATTATACAATATTCATAAAGATGAAATTATGATGAAGTTATGGTGAAAGCACTCCACGTCCTTTCATTAATACAAATACCTCATTGCAGTATTTACTTAATAAATACTCAAGAATTCACAACAATTATAAGGGATACATTTATAATAACAAAGCATAACAAAAATAAATAATCTTACCGGAGCCTTGCAGAGAAGTTGCGTTGCTTTTATAAAATACTTTCGACACCAAAGTTATAGTTTAGGACATTTTTCAAAAATCGACCTAATTCGCTATAACTAAAAAGCTCTGGTTACCAATCTCTAACACCCCCAATTTACATTGCGCAGCGGAAAATACACAATTTGGTGTTATTCACAAACTTCATTTCACAACTCTTTAAATGACCCAAAAACAGTATATTTTAGAATAAATATGGAAATAATTTAAATCAATGTCTAAAACCTTCAATCCCAAGTAAAATCAGTTTAAAATATATCAGAGTATCGTACAGGTTTCCCTAGAATCTTAATCAAGACGACAAACCTTTTACCAAAATACTTGACCATTTACTGTAAGTTTATGACAATAGGGAAAGAAATCTGTTTTAGACCAAACTACTACAAAAGCAATCCTACAATCCTTCTCTAGCAAGCTCCGCAATTCAACACTTCAAGTACCTGATATACATGCTTAAAATCATCAACACAAAGGTTGAGCAAGTCTATAGGTTTAACAAAACATAATTGAACACATCGTAAAAATCATTCATAATTGTTTAATAGAATTGTGGCCATACAATCTATTAATCAGGTATATCATATTATAGCAGTAGCTATTGAATTGTATTAAGCTCATGACACCGACCCCATAACTTAGTCACCCACGCCAAATGCCAGCATGACTAGAAAAATTACCAGTGCCCCTACTAGGGTATTAATTGCAAGAATACCAATTCTCATTCACGTAAAATCATCCTTCCCAGCGGGTTACTCGGCGTAAAGCCCTGGTCTCAGATAGGGTTGTCAGCCCAATAGTACTATTATTAGAATAAGCGGCTATTCCCAACTCGCAACATCAAGTCAGAAGATAGTTAACGGCTCATGAATTTAGGGTCTTTTGCAATTAGGTACTTAAACAATTCATTTCATCAAATGCAACAAAGGCAACATCGGGTCCAACAAACACTCATGACATGTGTTTAGTTTACTTCAAATAGCATGTATCCCCCTCACGGGTTTTAAAATCATTAAAACAAGTAGAAAGCGAGGCTATAGACTCACCTGAAGTAATAGCAGTAGTAAGACGATCTTCGACGATAGTTGATGCCCGATAACACAAAAACCGCAACCTATCAAATAAGGCGCATTCATCAATAATAAACTCGAGTAAAATCCATACTTAGTAATATCAAACTCAAAATCATAAAATCACAATCAATCCAAAATAAAAATAATACAAGTGACCTTTTTACTCCATTCTATATTTTTATTCTATTAGTTAACTCCTTCGATAAAAATCTGCCGGTACACACCAAATGTACAAGCTCATTTACCCCACTTAAACACGTAAAATTTTTATGATACTAATCAGAAACTTCACTTACTATATATAGAAAGGCCTGTTAAAAACTCATCAAAAGATTTTACATTTAAAGTTCCCTGCCCGACACATCTTTGAACTACAAAAACCGGACAGTTTTACGTCAACAATTCATATAGTCTTTTAACACATTTATTTTTCTCCGTTTATGAAACCGACACTCAACTTTGAAAATAAACTCGACATCCTCATACTTAACATTTAAAATCAGTCTATGACATATTTAAAAATCCATTTTATAGTCCCCGAGATTCGATCCAAATATCGACAACAATTATATATTGCGTCGACACTCGTCTCCCGGTACACGAAATAATCAAACTAACGTAACCTTTCGCTCGTTTGGAGCTAGAAGTCCTACCTTATACCAAAACGAAGCTAAAAACATCCTCTACAACAATATCTAATTAGTTCATCTCAAACTCAAACTCATATTTTCAGAAAATTAACTTTAATAATCTGTTTAAAAATATATATTTAAATATCCTTCAAAATTAATTATTCACCACATTTTAACCCCATTTTTATCACTATAATCATTTTTACACTACTACTTTCAATCATAACATTCAAAATCATACTAGATGATTAATTCATAAAAACCCAACTCAAAAATATCAACATGCAATCATCAAAACTAATGTATAAACATATAAACACCTACATGCAACAACAATTTAAGATCAAATCACAAGATTTTCATCCAAAAATGGGTTTTTCAAAAATATCAATGCATGTAAGAAATTTTTATACCAATGTGTAGAGATTGATGAAACTAAGATGGGTATTTGATTAGAATTAAGAGATTCAATCTCAAAAATCAAAATCAAGGGGTGTTTGTTCTTGTTTGGTGGACGGATAAAGAAAGAAAAAGAGGAGGGAGAGAGAAAATTTGCATGTGTTGTGGTTGTGTATGTGTTTTTGTTTTTGTTTTTCCATTTTATATGGGGAAAGTTTAGGGTAGTTTTTGCCAATTGTGATTCTTTTGGACCAAAGTGCAAATACTTTGTTAAAAAGCGGGAAATGACTATTAGTCACTTTTGAAAATTTTTACGGGTCTCGGGTTTCATAAAAATGCTCCTCAAAACTTAAAACGCACACAAAATATGATATTATATAGTCCCGGCACGACTTAATACGACATTAAAATAAAAACGTCAAAATATTAAACATCGACATGTTTAAAATAAAACGTAAAATTTATTGGGCATCCGTCGATATCGTCATCACGAATAATCCTCGCAACTCGTCAAAACGTAAAAATGAAATTTCAACATCATCCAAATCAAATTACCAATCGTCATAATAATCAACCTCGTCAAAAATTTCAAAAATATACGTAAAACTATAATTAAATAATGACCATGTTTTTGGGATGATACAAAAAGCAATTCCGTTATTTTACATGATTTCATCTAAGACAGCCTCGAAACATTTGCATCGCTTGATTCACCCAGCTCCTGAGTTATACCACCTGAAATAGTGGCCAACAATCAGTCTTGCTACCCCACACAACTCTGACTCAAATACAGTAAAAGCGCAGACTCCGTCTAGGTGAGAAAAAAGGGTGCAACGGTGGTGTGGTTATAGCAACAGCTCCTACAAATTGTAACCTGTTGAAACCAACTTACGTTACTGTGTAACTTTGTGAACGGAAAATGCTTACTGATTTAATAAGGTTTGTAAAAACTGTGTGTTGGTTCTCAATGAATGCTTGAAATGTCGGATTTTAAGAAAAAAAAATATTGAAGTAATGATTGGTACTCGGTTTACTCTATCCGGTGTTATACTTATATCTTTACCTTTTTCCTGATTCAAGTGCACATCAACTCTTTTACACAGCTTATATATAGGATTCTTGCCAAGAAAATTTAGAAAAATCTAAAAAAAACACTCTATAATATAGCTAAAATTGTTTTGAAAGAAAGAGTACTAACCAAATAGCTGTAAGATCCTTCTCGTCAATGCAAGACATCCTAAAGTATCTTTTCTACAAAGCTGGAACATGAATAATATAACTTGTCAATGGGAGTTGCATAAAATTTGACATTACAACAAACAGGGATTGTGAAAAAAATGAACATATCCGAAGTTTAAAAGTATATAAGTGTAAACTTTTTTCTTTGGTTCGCTAATCCATTTTAATGAATTTTGTTTATATGAACTTCGTAGCAGTGCAATCCATATTCAGAACATCTATATAATAGCTATTAAGGCAGCACTGCTTCTAGTCCCCAATGTGCAATAGCAAGTAGACGATTATAAAAATCTTATACATTATTACTATTTCCAAGTTATAATCGATAAAAGGCTTATATAAGCCCAAGCTCAATAAAAGGCAGAAAACTTAAGCAGTAATCAAATAAGATTAAACAAACACCCATCCGAAAGCAGAGACATATTCACACTAACTATCTAACATTTCATTAGAACTAAATTCTATAACATTGTTCCTATAGAACCGTGATTCTCCCCTATTATTAAAGTTATAGTAAATTCATATAAAAAAGGTGGTTGCATACCTCGATACTACAATACCTATGATCACACAATCAAAGCCACGTGGGCATGACCCTTAAAAGTAACAGTTTCCAAAGACAAAATAGGGGCAAGAGCATTTACTTAAGTATGCGTAAACAAATAATTTGACTAAAAATTTTACTATGTTATGTTGCTTAAAAAGTTTTTCAATGACCGAAAGTACACAAAAAGCATAACTTGAATCAAGATTGTACATTGACTGAACTATGCATCTAGGTTCGCTTATCGATCTTTCGTTCCCAAGAAAATCCCCCAATTTTACATAAAGTTAAGAACCTAGTGATTTGTTAGCATCGTGAAAAGAAACATGATGCACAAAATCTGCAAATGAAAAAAGCTAGAAAACTTAACTTGAAGTACCAAATAACCAAAAGACAGAAGATAGTTATACCATTTGTCACCCTCACCTTCAGGCCAAAATCTGCAACGCTTTAATATATATTAGTAGCCCTTGTACAACAAAATCCCGACTTAACCTTTCATTAGCATCGTGCAGCAGCAAGCATGGATCAGCAATTGCGTATCAGCTAGACATCATCAGGAACCCAAAACCAGCAACCCATCAACAACAACACGAAATCGGAATCAGCAAGCCCGCATCAGAATTATCCATCAGGTCTCAGGAGCCGGTCAACTTCTGGCATATTTACACCTAACACAATTCAACTTTTAGGTTTATTTATATCAATGTAAAGATAATTTCTCCTAAGACATTTAATCGAGCACCTTCCATGCAATCCTATAATTAGATTTTAAAAGATCATCAAATTGGGCCTTCAAATTATCAATGTCAGTGAATCCAAATATTAACTAAAAGAAAAGTCTGAATTTATATATTACTGGTACGTTTTTTTGTTTAGTCCCAAAATTAACTTTCACATGAACCCTAACTCATTAAATAAATAGTAACATTGCAAAACACAACAACTGATTCAAAACGCAAGTTTAAATGAGCACAAAAAGAAATTTATAAATCATAAAAAACAAACTTGTATATGTTCTTATTCGGTTGAATTTTGTTGAGCCTCTTATCTGATATTTGTCCGTTATTCGAAGAAGCTGGGATTTTCATGCCGATATAATAGCCGGATATACGTGTGTACGATTTTGATTGTTTTTAAGGTTTTTACTAACGGGAGATACTTTTTATTTTGATATGCGTGGGTGATTGTGGTTGTTGCAAAGTTTCCATCTTAATACTCTTGTAGTAAGATGAACAATACCTGAAAAGGCTTAAATGCGTCGTGAATCATGTGTCAGTGCAAAACATGCTTTTCAAATTGCTCAAAAGCTAGCTAACTTTAATAATGAAGATAACAAAACTGCTGCTTATTTATTACCATTATCAAATGTGTATGCGAGTGCTAAGAGTTGGAAAGATGCCGCAAATGTGAGGTAAAAGATGGTTGAATTGGTACTAAAAAAAGCAAGCCTCCAAGAAGAATTTGGGCGCAAATAAGTAGGTCGGTTCATGAATTCTGAAGTCACAGTCAATAGAAAGTATATATCTCACACTAAAACTATTTTGAAGAAATTATCAAAGCTTAAGTGTGTATAAACAGCTTTTTTCTTTCAATACAATAGCGAGGTAACTGACCAGAAACTGAAGTTCGTGATATACACACATCTATAAGCCCACCTTCAAAAACGCCTGTATATTCAGTTCAGCAACAGAGATTTTTCGTTATGCTTCTATTATTGCCCTTTCAATATCGAACTCAAATTCTTAAAGTTGTGTTTTATTTTTTGAATAGAATTTCTCAAAACACACACAAAAACTATTATAAGCATAAGATGATGACTAACCGGCTTGCCTATATCAAGGCAGGAAATTAACATGTAGAAAGAAACTAACCCATAATTTTGTCACCCCCAAAACCTAAATCTGAGTGGAAACACCATTGAGATGACTTACATCTCCCCGTGACTTGATAATCCATTTGTCGTTATCAGTTAAATTTAATACGTTGGCTGAAACATTCAGTATCCTTCCTACTCGGTGTCCCTTTCCTGTAAAAGCAGTTTGCTGGTGGAGTTCTCTGATGACGTTGCCATGTGTCTGTATCACCACCTACTCTCCTATAAGAAGTTATCAATGTTTAATAGTAAATATATTTCATTGCATCGGTAAATTACTGAAGTGAAAAGGATGGTAGGAAAATTTGCAGCATGGACTAACTTAAATATTTAGTTCATCCTAAAATGATCACCCATGAGGAAGAAACACAGTAATAAAAATATATGGAAAATGCTTTTTCAGATATCTCAATGTTAGAGAATCCACTCTCGAAAGTAAATATCTTATAATAGAAATGTGGATAACTTGACAGCTATTTAAGCAACCAGAAAGATTATAAATATCCTGTAAACTACCAATAAATATAGTTTAGTTAAGTTTTTATAAAAGAATATAACTTTTAGAGGTCAAGTGGTCAACGCAACCCGCTACGACCTATACTACAAAACTACCCGGTTTAACCTTACTCACCCTACCAATTTGCTACCTCAAGTTTTCACGTGTGTGAGTATGCATGGAAAGATAGAAAACCTTGCTTGGAGTGAGCTATCAGCCACCCCTAACATTCTGACCACCAACAATCCTTAATAACAAAGAGCGTCATTATAAATTGAATACGTACCTGATTTCACTTGCTTTATTTTTCTCTTCTTCAATTGGATCAGCATAACCTCCATCACCCGTTGAACGACTTAGTGAAATCCATTCACATTGTCTAATCACGATATCATCCTTCAATAAAATATGTGAACAATATTTGTTAATGGCTTTAACCCTTTTTAATCAGCATCCATCACAAACAAACAACAACATCAAACTATCTGCAATTCACAACAGTAACCAAAATAAGAATCCAAGCAACATATGAATTTAACAAAAAGCTACAGTAACATCATTAGCTAAAAACATATACAAACCTGGAATGGTAAAAAATCAGAGCCCTTAAACTCATAGATGCTCTATAACCTCTCCTAATACATAAATCAACCATGGATGCAAATCAAATTTGAAATGCGTATAAAATCTCTAGCAAGATTAACTGCTCACCAACAAATTAGTGAAAATGAATCACTGTCATGTAATCATATTTGTGAAAGGGGCACCTGTTTTTCTTTCTTCGTTCTGTATCTTGCGTCGTAAACACGACTATTATGTAACGGGACATTTTCGTTCAAAGAGAACGAAGAAAGTAAGCATTCTGTAATTTTGAGGCTCGGATAATGAGCAATCGGATATGAGGATATGCCCGCTATGGCTGCAAAACTTAGTAAGCATGCTCCGCCAAGAGGCACAAAATCCGAATAATTATTAAGCTCAAAAAGTATCATCATAGCCTTTTTTTAATGGTATCATCATAACATTTTAAGCATTATCGTTGCGATCGAAAAACTGTTTTGAAACGACTTAAGCCTATTACGATTTGTAAGTTTTAACCATGAGCAAAACCCAACAATCGATATGCAAAGCTATTAGCTGGAATACTTAAATGACCCGCATGTACTATGGCTGCAAAGTTATTAGCTTGCCCCGGCAATATACAATGTTGATAATCATAATAGCAGTTTTTTTGTAGCTTCTTGGTCACGCTACCCGGCATGGCTGCAACCTTATAAGGTTGCCCCGCCAAGATCCGGGTTAGCTTAACTTTAAACGTACATGTTTAAATGCATCACGGAATCATTGGGCAACATTCAATGAACGACTTGAAAGGCCAATAAGCCTCTCACCATCGTCACATACCCGTTGCTATCGTCGCTGCCAAGTATGGCAGCAACAAAAGGGGGGAGGACACCTTTGCACTATAATCATAAAATCAATTAGGGGTTGGATCGAGAATAAACACGGACATCAGAAACCTTGTGTCACATCGTCGTCTGACTAAAAATCACCGAAAACCAAATCCCAAATCTAAAAGCAACCACACTTTCTCTTCCACATGTGGTGATTTAGGGGTATGTGATGCTATATATAAATCTATAATTACAAAACCCTCAAAAGAGAGCCCAAACTAATGCGTGTTCTATTTAAACATTGATAAAAAGAAGTTATACCTGCTTATATGTTTCTGGAAGATTCCAAATTTGAGAAAACAATATGAATCAATGAGAAACCCAAAACCACCACATAAATTCGATTATTGATTCGTTGGTATAATCAACAATTAGCATAATCAACAATTAGCATAATCAACAACCCTTAGAACCACCATGGCATAAATTTTTATCCATAATCAAAGCACCTAACTGACCCACCCAACGTCACCTGCCGATCATCGACGCCGTGCAACAACAACAACGCAGAAATCAGCGACATCGAATAGGTTGATCCAAATAAGATGAGATTTGTTTTTCTAGAGAGAGAACTCAGATCCGATATCTGTGTTTTTCTAGAGAGAGAGGCAATCGCAACTAATCAAAAAGGTTACTCACCAAAGCAATTAAAATGAATCAAAGGGCAAAACAAATTAATTATAATTTACCAAAGTGTAATGAAACAGAACAGGGCAACTTATGAATCAAATTGCAAAACAAATTAATTATAATTTACACCAAAGGGTAATGAAATAGGAAAGAGTAACTTATCATTAATGATTAACAGGGGAATTAATGAAGAACAGATCAATGAAAACGAAACGTGCAGAGAACGGTGTGTGGACTATGTGTGTGAGTTTTGTGAGGGAGGATACTGTCTATGAGGGGGAAAAATATATTTTAATAAAAGTGTGAGGGGAATCACTGTTTATTAGGAACTGTGATTCCCCTCTATAATAAATAGTGTAATTAATATACAAAACACAAGAAACAAATAGAAAATAACCTTTGACTATTTCAGTGTTTGACCATTTTATCCAACACCCCCTCTCAAAATCAAAATCCCAAACACATGAAATTACTTTGAAAGCATAACCAACAAGCACAACTCTCTGCACAAATTATTGCACTAACAACTTTCAAGAGCTTTTGTAGTATGAACTTTTTCAGTCTTAATGGTTCCAGCATAAATAATTTCTATGACTAAATGAACATTAAGTTCTAAATGCTTAGGATGCATTTAGTTGAAAAACATTTTCCATCATTTTCTAATTTCTATTTTGTAGAAAAAGAAAAGGGATTTTTTTTTCCACAAAACATTTAAAAATTTAGAAAACGCGTTTAGTTGGAGAAATTTGTGTTTTCCATTTTCCAAAATTATAAAGGAAACAAAGGGGAAATGAATTTTCTATGTCTAAAGAAAAACTTAGAAAACAAAAAAAAAGAGTTTTTTTGTTTTGTGTACAAAAGGGTAAAACAATGATTTTGTATTTTCTAGAAAATATTTCTAGAAAACGATAATTTGAACGCGTTTTCTATTTTCCTTGTTTTCTAAAAGACATTTTATTAAAAAACATGGTGTTTTCCATTCAACTAAACGCACCTAAGTATTTCCATAAATAACAGGAAACATCAGAGGTTTCAACTTTCAAGGCTAATGCTTCCACATATATCACAACCTAAGGATATAACACTACCATCTTGGGGTTCACTGAATCCACAATGGATACAAGGTGGGAAAGGTTTTGTTGATGAGGTTTTCTTGATGATTCGCCATGAGAAAACTGAGATTTGTATTTAGAGACATTTCTCATTAATGTAAAAGAAGTGTGATTTTCAAAAGAAAACTCTATAGCAATCATCTGAAATACTATTATAGCGTAACCACGGAGTTCACATGGTTCGAATTTCTTTGGTTTTGATTTGATAGATTTTGCGAACCAATTAGGTGCGTTTAGTTGGAAAACAATTTCTATCATTTTCTATTTTCTATTTTGTAGAAAAAAGAAAGGAGATTTTTTTTTTTCCACAAAACACTTAAAAATTTAGAAAACGCGTTTAATTAGAGAAATTTGTGTTTTCGATTTTCCAAAACTATAAAGGAAATAAAAGGAGAAGTGAATTTTCTATGTATAAAGGAAAACTTAAAAAACAAAAAAAAAAATTGTTTTGTGTGCAAAAGGGTAAAATAGAGATTTTGCATTTTCTAGAAAACGATGATTTGAACGCGTTTTCTGTTTTCCTTATTTTCTAGAAAACATTTTGTAGAAAATAGTGTGTTTTCCATCGAACTAAACGCAGCCTTAATATTTTTGTTTTGTTTTAGAATGTCTGGTTTTAGTCATTGTATAAAATACGTGGGATTGAGCCTAATTTGTTGTTGAATTTTCTTTACCAAGACAGATAATGGAGTTCCAACACGTAACTGCTATACCGTTAATGTTGACGATTGTTGCACCTTTTCACATACTCTTAAAAGGTGTTGAGTCATATGAAGACTTGCTTTATCTTTTATTTGCTTTTGTAGCAGTCCCGCTCTTGGCCTTGTTACAACAATCATAAGTTATTCTTGTTCTGCCAACATATACGTGACCTTATAGCAACAAACTTCTATTTTTGTTTCTTAAATGATCATTGTATCATTTTATTACAATAAAACATCATTAACTTATCGTGACATGGTCTTTTTGCAAATGATAAGTATAGCTTATTGTTTGTCCAAAATATATGCACATATAAATTGTAAAAGGCAATTAAACATCTTGTATGAAATGATGAAATCCGGATCCAAATCAAGAAGTGATAAACGGAAAACTAAGTCATTTCTAACAATCTTGTATTTGTTGTAATCAGGTTGATGTTGCCTTCCTTCCTCCAAACCTGCCACACAAAGAATCATATATAGCTTATTAACTCAACTTAAATTTGCAAACATTTGTAGTTTAAGTAAATCTACCTTATCTTCAACATGCTCGGATTCTCCTTCGGATAGCCTCTCTCTTGCCTTCTTTGCCTGCACATATTCGCTAATATCAAGTCTCAACATAAACTAGTCTCACTAAATGAATTGCAAATTCGTGTACTGATTTTTACCTCGTTCTCATAATTTGTAGTAATTGTAACTAGAGAAAGTAGAATAACTTGTATCGTGACACCGACTAGTAAGCCAATCCACAACCCTTCTCCTCGTAGTGAGGTGTAGAAGCCCAGAAAAGTAGAAACCGGGATTCCAACAAGATAAAATGCAACAAGATTCGCGTATGCCCCTATATGCTGCCATCCAACACCCCTTGCAACACCTAATTCATCAATAAATTACAACGAACCTTCATATTGATCTATGTGTAAAAGAAAGATGAGAGAAGGTCTTATAACCTGAAAGGGTTCCTTGTAGACTATCCATTATGATGTTTAAGCAAAGAAGAGGGGAAATTTTTGTGACATAATCGACAACGTCTTTCTCATTTGTGAAAATGTATCCAAAATTGTGCCTATTGGCGAAAACACCAGTGGTGACTATTGATGTCTCGACAATCGCAAGGAGCATGACCGCATAAACTGCCACACGAGCCCCCTTTTGGATTTCCTGCTCCAAGTTCATTCGAGACTCTAGTGCTATAGGAAGTAAAGGTGTAGCATCAGCATCACTATATATGATTACATACAAAATTATAAACATACAGACACATATCAAGAAAAATTAAGAGCAAACCTAACACCCGCAGAAAGTCCAATTGGTATGGCATAGTGTGTAGTAATCGTGTGGAGACTGTTCAAGAAAGGCACAAGATCAAGAAATCATTACTTCTTTCTGTTTCAAGACATGGATTCAGCATATGGGATCACACGAGTGAAATACAACCACAAAGTCGAGTAAAGTTACTATAGGTACCATACCACACAGCAAGAACTGAAGTTTCAAGCTCTGGATTTGGCAGAAGTCCAGAAAGCAATATAAGAAGCTCGTATGACCACCATTCGAGGCTGCAAAAACAATAAGACTTCATACACACATTGTCCATAAATAGTCAAATGTGGTTTGTTGTATGTCCTTTTTCACCTTGGCTATTCAAGAGCCATGGCTCGGATTACAAATATTGTTCCTATCAAGTAATACCGCTATAACATTACCAGATCATGACAGCAGACGGGATAGCAAAGCTGAAGAACTTTCTCATTCCATGGAAAACCTCAAGTGAGATCGGAGGGCGGGTTTTCTCACACGCTGGGGAGTACATCATGTAAAATAAGAGAAAGATAACATTTGACCACATAGCTGCCCCCATAGATATGGCTCCTCCAATGCTTCCCAATCTTGTTTTATACACAAGAGCCCAACAAAGAGGAATATGTAGGCACAAAGCTACCATTGAGCTAAGAAACATTGGTAATATCATGCTTTGCATTTGAAAATATCGAATAAGTGGCTGAAAAATTGCGTAAGCAAAGAGTCCAGGAATAAGCCAAGTCATGATTCTTCCAGCTTCATGTGAAATTAAAGGGCTTTGGCCGACAACAACGAGTAGTGTTCCGCTATATCTCCAAAAGATTGCCAGAGGAATGCAAACAATTAAAATAGACAAGATAGCGGTGTAGACCTGAGTTCCAAATTTTCTGTATTGTTGGGCTCCGTAAGCCTGTCCACATAATGTTTCTAGTGCACTAGACATCCCCATCTGTTAAATAAAAATCGAGTCCAAGTTACAATTTTGCAGCTCAATTTCAATAAATAGATCCATACTCTCTCAATCAGACACAAGTGATTCCCTTCTTTATAGAACTATTTACTTCTACCCAAAGAGCGAAAAGTTATCGTGCATGGGAAGCTAAAGGTCTATCTAATACGTAGACACTATCCGCTCATTTATAAAGTATAAACCTCTCAACCGAATCTGCAACATGTGAGCTTCGCCATCATCAACTCTCATCCACCCTTTACTAGTAGCCAAAAGTTACCTAGCAGTAAATTTACAGGTTGATATTAACCTCCTAGTCCTATAATCTTAACTAAGTAATAAGCTTCAATAATGCAAATATAATAATCTATAACCACCATTATGTTTACTAACCACTTGGAATAAACAATGACTGCATCATCACAGACAAATAAATAATACTGAAACAAAGATAAAAAAATTGACAAGAAGCTGTGATTAATCCACAAATGACTACTTCATCTTCAAAGATTTATGTAAGTATATAAATCTATGAAATAATATAGAGAGAGAGGTATAGGACTGACGATGAGGCTGAAGCCGGTGACACCAGAGATGGAGATAGCAATGGAGATGCTAGAGAGTGAAAGTTGACCGAGATGTCCTACCATCATGACAGTTGTAACTTGCAACAAGATCTGTAATAGTGTCACGACAACCATTGGGCCTGCAACAAATCCTAGTTTCTTCATTTCTTGCACCAATACGTCCCAGGTTATTTGTATTATTTTGTCCTCGTTGTTGTTGTTGTTGTCTCTTGATTTTAGAAAAACCGATGCTTCTTCCATCGTTACATGTGTCATCGTTGCCATTAGTGATCAATATTGAAGGGAATGAGAACAATTAGTTGTTGTTGTGGTTGTTTATAGTTTATTGAGAGATGAAATTCTTTAGTCATGTAATTTGAAATACATATAGAGTAACAGCGTGACGCAGTTTTTAATTATACATTTATAGTATATTTTATAGTTTATGCAAACTAAACCACACTAAATCAACAGATGCAGCATTTCTGATGATTTAACACTGAAGTATCCGGAATCCTAATTATAATTAACATCGAAATCTGAAAACTAAGTCGTTTCTAGAAATCTCTTATTGGTATTCTGCTTGATGCTGCCTTCCTTCCTCCAAACCTGCCACACAAAGAATTGTAGCTTAATTACTAAAATCGCCGAGAATGTAACAAGTTTGAGGAGTTGTCAAGACCAAGTAAATACAAAAAACACAAGAAAAATGTGGCCTGTGTAGCTCAAATCAATCAAACTTAGTCTCAACATCAGTGGGTTCTTCCGCAAATAGACTCTCTCTTGCCTTCTTTGCCTGCGCATATAAGCTAACCTCGGTGAGCTATTTGCAAGATAAACACAAACAAGGCAAGAAATCTTTCTCACTCCTCCTCCTTGTCCACTGACGGTCGGCCCACTCAAACGGTGTTCCGGACCCTTCTTTTCCTCTCGTTAAATATCCACGCTTAACCATTATTCCTTAACTCTTAAACTTAATGAGGTTAAATATTTAAAGCTTGATTTAATTAATAAACATATAAATACATTTATTAATAAAATTAACTCTTTACGTATTGTGTGCAATCCCGTAATCCCGAGCTCGATCCTAACACACGACTATTAAATTTACGTCCATAAACTTACAGCTCCCACTTGGACATATTTAAAATAGTATGATCACATCGGTTAGCGTCTAGTTACACGCCGATGCCTCTAGTACGACTCGAGTAAGGTCTCCTAGATAAAACCTTTTAATGATTCATCATTATTATTATCCTTTCGTTTCTAATAGAACGTTAATAAGGATGTGGATCTTAGTCATTCCTTTCATTAATCATTTTGTTTCTCGTTCATTAGATTCAGCAATATTACCAAAACTTCTAAACATACTTTAGAATGACTTTTGGTGTGGCCACACAAACATCTTACTAATCACACGAGAGGTCCAGCTGTATTTAACTCCAAATTGAATTTGGAGGAAACAAGTCCCATAATGACTACAAGCAAAACTTATGAAATTTGCAACACTTCTGAAAATAACTCTTATGGCCACCAGTTACGTATAGCATTAGATCATTTCACAGAAATGCACTAGATCCACGACAGTTTTCTGGTATCTTAGATCTGAGGATAACTATTTATGATATACTTGATGACAAAGATCTACAAAGTATAATCATATAGTTGGGATAAGTCCTATATTCAATTCATTGAATATCATCTAAATTTGATATGTTAACACATCAATATACTTTCAAGTATATTCTATCAAAATTTAGATTTGTCTTAATTTAAGAATACTCCCATATTATAAATCGACAACAGACATTTAGAATATAATAATATTCATGGATTAAAACATGTAAAATAGGATACAAAATTAAATAACAAGAATAAATGTGACCCAAACTTTATTTCATTAAATAATAATGTCTTGACATCCTTTATACATTTAACACCCTCAAATACATTGCGCATCAGAAATACACAATTGGGTGCTAAACACAAGCATCATCACACAAGGTATATCGAACGACCTCAAAATGAGACGTTTAACCATAAAAGAAAATAAAATTTTACCACATTGTCTAAAACATACATTCAATCCCAAAATATAACTAAAACAGATTTCAGAGAAAGCGCTTAAGTCCCCAAGGATCTCGACCATCAAATCACATAGTTTTAGTACAACACATGGCCATAGATAAATTGTTCATAAGCAAATGGGAAAGAAAAGATTTTAGACCACAAGACTCCAAAAGAAAATCCACAACCTTCCCAAGCAAGCTCCGCCATCGTTCACCTTCGATTACCTAAAACACATGCTTAAACGAGTCAACAATAATGTTGAGCGAGTCCATAGGTTTAATAAATCACATTTGAACACAAGAGTAAAATCAATCATAATCATTTAATAGCATTGTCGTACACACAATCTATTATATAGGCAACTCATCTTATAGCCAAAGCTATACAATTGTATTAAGCTCATGACACCGACCCCTTAACTATATAGTCACCCACGCCAAATGCCAGCATGACTAGATGAAACCATTGCCCCTCTATATTATTAGTTGCTAAATATATACCCACATCTTATTCATCGAAATTATCCATCCAAGAGATTACTCAGCGTACAACTCTTGACCGAGATAGGGTTGTTAGCCCCGTAGTACTACCATTTGAATAAGCGGCTATTCCCAACTTACAACATTAAGCTAGAAGATAGTTAACGGTTCATGAAATTAGGGTCTTTAGCAACAAGGTACTCAATACAATTCAAGGCAACATTCGGGTCCAAACAATCATTCATGACTTGTGTTCATTTTATTTCAAATAGCATGCATCCCCCTTGCGGGTTTAAAATCATTTAATAACTAGTATGAAGCGAGGCTATAGACTCACCTTAGTACAAGAGACGTAGCAAGATGATCGTCGACGACAAGTGATGCCCGTTAAACACGAAAACCGCAACCTACCAAATAAGGCGCGCTCGTTAATAATAGACTCAAGTATAATTCATACTTAATAACACAAAATTCAAAATTACAAAACCCTGAGAAACCCAAAAGAACAACCATGCAAATGATACTACTATACCCTTCTACATGTTTACTTTATTAAACTACACTCTCGATAATAATCTACCGGCACATACCAAATATACAAGCTTATTTCCCTTACTTAGACATATCAAAAGTTTATAAAACAACTAGAGGAACTCGCTTATTATCTATAGAAATCCCTCTAAAAAGTTCATTAAAAGTTTTTACTTCTAAGACCTTCTGCGCTACACATCTTTGAATTACAAAATCTTTACAATTTTACGCCTTCGACTCATAAAACCATTTTGACCTTTCTAAACCACTCCGTTTACAAAACCGACACTTGAGTTTGAAAATAGACTCACAACCCTAGGTTTAGAGCCTAAGAACATCCCTTGATTATTTTTAAACTCATTTTATAGTCCCCAAGATTCGATGCAAATATCAACAACAAATCCGGATTGTGTCGATACTCGTCTCCCGGTACACGAATAATCAAACTATCATAACTTCCTCCTCGTTTTGAGTTAGAAGCTCTAATTCATATCAAAATGAAACTTAAGAAAAACTCTACAACGATATCTTATTAGTACTACATAAATTTGAACTTAAGACATCCAAAATTAGCTTCAAACCTACTGCCCTATATCACCTTTTTAAAACTCACACCATATCAACTTTTCAACCCATTTTAACTATTTTTACATCAATACTATCACCCTATAATTACCCAAATCAATTCCTAACACTCTTATTACACTTGCATGCCACTTTTAACAATATCTTTATCAAAATTTCAAGCTTTCAACATCAAAACATCAAGATCATAGTGAGATCATCACATGCATGACCCTAAAACAATTTCACCAACCCTAATTCATATGAAAAATAAAAACTTGATGCATGTTGGTAAATTTAGTATCAAACTAACCACCTTAGAATTTCTAGGATGCGACTTCAGTTAGTTTTAAGCAATTCAAGCTCAAAATCACAAAAATTGGGTGTTTTGGGGCTTTGTGGTTCACGACAAGAAAAGAAGAAGAAAGGGGTGGGTGGAGTTTTTAGTTTAATGAATTTTCTATGTGTTTTTAGATAGTGAAAAATCTATAAATAGTGGTGGTGGAGGGTCATTTTTGCCAATTTTGCAATCTTTTGGACTAAAAAGTAAATAGTTTAGTTAAAAAGTGGGAAATGACTAATAGTCAATTTTGAAAATATTCACGAGACTCGGGTTTCGTAAAAATACTCTTCAAAAGTTAAAATACATCATAAATATAATAATATAGTTTCCCGACACGAATTAATACGCAATTAAAAAGAAAACATCGAAAACATCAAACATCGAAACAATCGACAATAAAACATAAAAAATCAGGCATCCGTCGGTATCGCGCTTACTAATAGTCCTCATACTTGTTAAATGTAAAAATAAATCTTCTAACATTGGTTTCAACTTAAACCACCAAAAATAAAAACATTCAACCTCATCAAAAATTTCAAAAATATTCGTAAAAATAAGATTAGACATTGACCTCGGTTTCAGGTTATCGCATCCCCTCCTTCTTAAAGAGAGCGACGTACCGGCGCTCGGCCCTTCTTAAACAAATGAGGATACTTCTCCTTAAAGAAATCCTCACGCTCCCACGTAAACTCAGGCCCACGTCTAGAATTCCACCTTACCTTCACAATTGGAATCTTACTATGTTTCAACCTTTTAACTTCCCTATTCATAATCTCTATAGGTTCTTCTATAAAATGAAGCTTATCTTCAAGTTGGATTTCCTCCAATGGAATCACCAAATCCCTTTCTGCCAAACACTTCTTCAAATTAGACACGTGAAAAGTGTTATGAATAGCTTTAAGTTCATCCGGTAATTCTAATTTATAAGCAACCAATCCAACCCTTTGAATAATCTTAAAAGGTCCAATATATCTTGGGCTCAACTTTCCTCGCTTTCCAAAATCACACCCTTATATGGCGATACCTTAAGCATAACCATATCTCCTACCTCAATCTCTAACGGTTTCCTCCTATTGTCAGCATAACTCTTTTGTCTACTCCTGGAAGATAACAAACGATTCTTAATTTGCACAATCTTCTCAGTTGTCTCAAAAATCATTTCAGGTCCGGTCAATTGACTCTCCCCTACATCACTCCAACACACTAGAGATCTACACTTACGTCCATATAAAGCTTCAAATGGTGTGGCCTTAATACTAGCGTGATAACTATTATTATACGAGAATTCCACCAATGGCAAATGTTTATCCCAACTATTCCCAAAGTCAATCACACACGCTCGAAGCATATCCTCTAATGTTTGAATCGTCCTTTCACTTTGTCCATCAATTTCTGGATGATATGATGTACTCAAACTTAACTCTGTTACCATCGCTTTCTGTAGAGATTTCCAAAACTCTGAGGTAAACCTACTATCACGATCCAAAATTATTAACAAAGGCACTCCATGTCGACAAACAATCTCCTTCACATACACTGGCGTTAATCTTTCCATACTATCCGTCTTCTTCATTGGTAAAAAGTGAGCAGACTTAGTCAATCTATCCACAATCACCCATATCATATCACATCCACTAGAAGTTCTCGGCAAACCCGTCACAAAATCCATAGTAATTTTCTCCCATTTCCACTCAGGAATTTCAGGTTGCACCAATAATCCTGATGGTTTCTTATGTTCAGCCTTTACCTTCGCACAAGTCAAACATTTAGTAACATACCGAGCAATATCTACTTTCATGTTCGGCCACCAATACACTTTCTTCATGTCTTGATACAGCTTGTCCGATCCAGGATGTATAGAATACTTCGACTTGTGAGATTCATTCATCACCAAATCTCGCACCTAACGAACCTTCCTCAGGTGGACACAATGGTAACCAAATCCTATTCTCAAAATATCTCATTCCATTCGGCCTTACTATAAACAAATATTTCAACATTCTACCCAGATTCTCCTCCTTAACATTCTCTTTCTTCGGACCATTGGCTTGAGCTTTCAATATCATTTCTTTCAAATCAACACTTTCCGTCATTATCAAAGCTCTAACTCTTAGAGGCTTCTCCCTTTCCTTTCTACTAAGTGCATCAGCTACCACATTCACCTTACCAGGATGGTAACGAATCTCGCAGTCATAATCACTCAGCAATTCTACCCGTCTCCTTTGCCTCATATTCAATTCCTTTTGATCCAAAATAAGTTGTAGACTCTTATGGTCAGTGAACACACACTTGGTTCCATACAAGTAGTGTCTCCACGGCTTCAAAGCAAAAAGCACAGCTCCAAGTTCCAAATCATGAGTAGTATAGTTCTCTTCATGCTTCCTCGATTGCCTTGATGCATAAGCTATCACTTTCTCCCTCTGCATCAACACAACTTCATAACCCTTGTGAGACGCGTCACAATACACTACAAAATCTTCAGATCCTTCTGGCAATGACAAAATTGGCGCAGAACACAACTTATCCTTTAGTGTTTAAAAAGCAGTTTCCTCTTCTGGTCCTCACTCATACGCCCGATTCTTTTCTGTAAGCTTGGTTAATGGTTTAGCAATCAGTGAAAACTTTTCGATAAACCTTCGATAATACCCAGTTAGACCAAGAAATTGACGAATTTCAGTCGGCGTTGTTGGTACCGACCAATCCTTGATAGCCTCAATCTTAGCAGGATCTACACGAACACCTTCATTGTCAATCACATGCCCCAGAAATTGCACTGATTTCAACCAAAACTCACATTTAGAGAACTTTGCATACAGCTTCTCTTTCTTCAACAATTCCAAAATTATTCTCAAATGTTTCTCATGCTCTTCATCACTCTTGGAATAAATGAGAATATCATCAATAAATACGATAACAAACTCATCAAATACGGCTTGCACACCCGATTCATCAAATTCATGAATACCGCAGGCATTCGTTAATCCAAAAGGCATCACTTGAAATTCAAAATGTCCATATCGAGTACGGAAAGCAGTTATAGGAATATCCTCTTCCCTAAATCTCAGTTGATGATACCCAGATCTTAAATCGATCTTCGAGTATACACTGGATCCTTGAAATTGATCAAACAATTCATCAATCCTCGCTAATGGATAATGATTCTTGGCAGTCAATTTGTTAAGCTCCCGATAATCAATACACATTCGAAACGATCTATATTTCTTCTTAACAAACAACACAGCAGCACCCCACGGCGACGAGCTCGGCCTAATATATCCTTATCCATCAATTCCTTCAATTGATCAGATAATTCCTTCATCTCTGACAGTGCTAAACGATACGGTGCACGAGCAACAGGTGCAGCTCCCAGCACTAAGTCAATACGGAACTCAACTCCACGAAGCGGCGGTAATCCCGGAAAATCTTCAGGAAAAACTTATGGATATTCCCTAATCACAGGTACATCCTCTAGTTTCCTCTCATCTACACCATCACTAGTTATCTGAGCAAGAAACGCATCACAACCCTCTTCCATATACCTCATCATCTTCAAACAAGAAACAACTCTCAAACGAGAAGTGCATTCATCACCCTTCACAGTCAACACCCTATTCATTATCGGTATCTGAACTAATATCTCTCCACAAACGATTACTGCACCATTCGCAGCTAACCAATCCATACCAATAATCACGTCAAAAGATCCTAGTTCTATGGGAATCAAATCAATATTAAACACATAATTCCCTAACTTCAAGGAACACTCTTTTAGTATAGAACTAGTGCTAACAATCTTACCATCAACTAACTCCACATTATAACTAGTTGTCAATCTTACTGGTTCTCTATCCAATAGCTGACTGAATCTAACATCTACGAAACTTCTATCGGATCCAGAACCAAATAACACACTAGCATAACATGCATCGAGTAAGACCATACCAGTCACCACATTAGGACCTTGAGGTTTGTCAGCATCACCCACGACATAGGCTGGAGTAGCAGCAACAACAACATTGCCTCCTTGTCGATTGCCAACCCTCGGACAGTTCCCTTGCTTATGTCCTCGACCTCCACATCCAAAAAAGTAATCACTTTAGCAACATTGGATCTAGTGGCCACTCCCTTGTTCCTACAGTCTGTCGCCTTGTGCCATGCCTTCCCACACTTATCGCAAGCAGGTGGATAATTCCCAATATAATACAGACTGCAACGACCACACTTTGGGTTCACTTTGTTACCTTGAGGCACAGTAGCAGCATGGACACCATCATTCCTTCTCAAATTATACTGCTGATTTCTATGCGGTCCTTGGTTATTGTTGTTACGATAACCTCCACGATTCTACCCTTGGCTTGACTGTGCAGCTTCCCGTTTTCTTTTATATCCTTCATCAATACTATCCTTTTTATCTTGCAGATTTACGTCCATCAAAGCATGATCCATTTGGACAGCTTCATTAAAAGACTTGGGTCTTGACGAAGTAGTCTCTCCCTTGATATTGCTGGATAAACCCTTTATATATTGTTTCATCTTCTTGCGATCGTCAGCAAAAGCATCATGATACAGCAAATACAAATTAGAAAACCTCTTTGTATATGCAACAATATCATTGTTCCTCAGCACCAGGTGTCTCAACTCATCTTCCAACTGACCTAACTCTTCCTTAGGACAAAACTTAGCAGTTAACAGTCCTTTGGTCACAGTCCATGTTCTTTCATTGGCTTCAAGCAAACGACAGTAGCTATTTGACTATTCCACCAGCTCAAAGCATTATCTTGAAATGTACCTGCAGCAAACTTCACCTTATTTGCTTCTAAACATCCACTGATCTCAAAGGTACTCTCTATCTTTTCAATCCACCTTCGCAATTCCAAAGCACCACCAGTACCACGAAATTGGGTAGGTCCACACTTCATGAAACTAGCATATGAACACTCTTGTGGAACTTGCGGAACAACAGCATTACCCCCAACTTGACCAGCAGCATTACCAACCTCAGCACCTTGATTCCTCGCAGCTCGATCAGCTTTAAGTGCCCTAGCAATAGCTTGCTCAATCATAGTGTTCACAGTAGCAGTTGTTAACTTTCACGGCATGTTTCTAACATCACAAATGAAAGAAAACAAAGTAAGTATTCATATCAAGATAAGAAGAAGGATTTCTTTATCAGGACGTATCATGGATACTACATGCACAAACAACACAGTCCATAATGATTCATTAACCAAATCACAAAATAAAAGACAAATCATAGATCATGAAGGTAATTTAGATTGCATTGAAAATTTACAAAATCGTGACAAGTATTGTCACTACAATCATCCATCACATCAAACTTAAAGGATATTAAGTTTCAACACAACACTACAGTTCAGTCTAGATAAGTTCATTTACAACAAGGAAAATAAAGTGAAACACAAAGAAACTAATCACGGATGATCCATGTGGCTTCTTAAATACTGGTTCATCATCACTGCTGCTATCTTCATCATCAGAGTCCTTCTCATCACTTTCCTCCATTTTCTCATTTCTCTTGGAACTCGATCCTCCACATGGCTTAACCAACGAATGAGTCTCAACACGACTTGGTACATCACGAATCCTCAAACCCTGACTCGGATAAGGTCTCACTAGCATATCCCATTAATGCACCCTTTCAATCCTTGCTTGATCCTCTCTAAACCTCTTAAATTAGGCACTCAAGTTCATCACCATCGATCTAAGACTAGCAATATCGTCCATCTCTCTATCCCTAACAAACTCCGATCTCCTCATACCAGATACGAACCTATTAAACTGCTTCTCATTCTCCTCGAATCTTTTAATCACACGAGTCTCAACTACATACCTCTTATACAAAGATCTATCAAACTTCTTAAGAAACCAAAGAATATCATCATAAGATCTAGGTCCAGTATAATACACCTTAGCTATATTCTCATGGAGAGAACGAGCACTGCCCGCATTGCTTGTCTCAGCAGGAAAATCATCTCTAGTACAAGCAATCCTATAAAAACCACTCATATAAGCATCACAAGTAGGCGTAGCAGAACGAACAACAGGTCACTGATCATTCTGAACAGTCGGTGACATATCACTATCCCTAGGCACATATATACCTTGAATAACCTCAGGCTCAGTCTGTCCTATAGCATCAGAAGCAATCCCATCATCAAGATACTCAAGCGGCTCTTCGTCATCACTAGCACCAAAATTATCCACTTCTCCATTTCCTACAACATCATTCTCTCTTACCCTCTCGTCATCATGCGGTACGTCAGCCATTTTCTACAATCATAGAAAATTCGAGGATACTTAAGGTCATTATTCAAAATTATAAATGCAATGCACGAGCATGCAAATGTTATACGTATGCCATGATATGCAATGCAAATGATGAGTATACAATGCTCGCAAAAAGAAATTATAATGGCAAGTACTCAGCGTACTTTCAATAACATCAATACATTATCATAGTATTTACTTATTAAATACTCGAGAATTCATTTTAGTTTTGAGGGATACATCTAAAATAAAAAATAAACAAAAAGTGATCTTACCGGAGCGCTGCAGAGAAGTTGTGTGCTTTTGTAAAATACCTTCCACACCAAAGTTATAGTTTAGGACATTTTTCAAAATCAACCTAGTTCTCTATAACTTGTGGCTTTGATTACCAATCTTTAACAGTCCCAAATACATTGCGCAGCGAAAATACATAATTGGGTGCTAAACACAAGCATCATCACACAAGGTATATTGAACGGCCTCAAAATGAGACGTTTAACCATAAAAGGAAATAAGATTTTTGATAGAGTGTGAAAACACTCACATTTAATAATCGATAAACACCTAAAACAAAGTCAAATATATCAGATTATGCTTAATATTATCATAATTACGCGTGCTTTGTGTTTTTAAGTGATTTCAGGTTAAACGGGTACAAAGGAAACAAATGCGACTTTTTACGGGTTTTATTTGAAGAAAAGACGAGGAAAGGGCGAAAGTTACTTCAAGGACCGTATTTGATAAATTGACAATGAAAAAAGATTTAAAAAGTGGTTTGTTTAAAAGCTAAAATGTTTAGTTAACAAATTGATAAAATGAAAATACTAGAAGGGTTTAAATGAAAAATTGCTTTTGATAAAAAATAAAAACTTTATCTCTGGCATTATTTACTCGTCTTCATCAAAACAAGGTGAGAGAAAAAGAACAGAAAAAAGAAGCTACGGTTTACTTTGTCTCCATGAAGCTTCAAGTCGATTTTCAAGATTGATCAAGAGGGTTTCAAGCCAAGATTAAAAGAGAAAAAGTATTCATTTTTCTTTCCTCTACATGATGGTACCAACCAGTTAGATCAAGATCAAAGAACGAAGAAAGCCCCAACTCTTGAAGAACCCTAATTGTCCAGGTGTCGTTTGCTTATTGGCTAGAACGCATCAACACTCCTCCAGAATTCTCTATAAATACTTGTAATCGCTTCATTTGTAAGTAACTAGTCTAGGTGTTTTTTCACATAGTTCTTTATAGAATTAGTTTGTTATTTTTATGTTATTTCCTTTTGTAACCAATTTCTTCTTCCACCATTAATGAAACTTTCAAGTTCTTCTTTTAATTTCCTTTTAACTTCTGTTTTTTTTCTACTGTTACTGTTACCGAGAGCTTTAAGTAGTTAATCTAGTTTTTAATATTGTTTAATAAATAGTTTTTTACTGATTACTGTTCAATCTGTTGATGAGACTGCTTTTATACATGGTCTCATCGTCCAAATCGGGCTTAAAATGCATAAAAAATCATTAAAACTGCCAAATATATGCTCGTGTCTTGTGTATTTTTAGGTACGGATATTGAGGAAATGGCAAAAGATCACAAGAATCATTCAAAAACGAACACGGGAAACGAAGCCGCACAATGAACCGGGCTCAAGTTTGGATTTTACAAAAATGCCCTTGAAGAATTGAAGATTGGCAACTTTAGTCCCTCAACTTTTGAAGATTTACACTTTATACCCCTCAAATATTCAAAATTATGAATAGGGTCCCTAAAGTTTGAAGACTATACAAGATCAGCCCTTGGAAAATGAAGAAATTGCATTTGAAGTCCTTGTTAAAAGTTTATAAAGTTTGTGTGCCACAAATGACAACTTGCCAAAAGTTGTCATGTGTTAAATGGGCATTGACAGCATTTTATTACAACATGGAAGAAAAATGAACCTTTGGGGACCAATACTGTCAAACAGCCATACTTATCCCCCAACCAGTGATTGCCACGTCACAAAACCCACCCAATACCCATTTACCCTACCCTACCCAGTCCATACCCAGCCTACAACCCTAAATTAAATACCCGGTTTTATTTAACCAGTCAAACCCCAGGTCAACCCTCAAATATTTCCCTCCTAACACCTAATTTAAATTAACCCAACCCCAAAAAAGGATTAAACTCCCACTAATCCCCACTTAAACCCTAAATTTTCCTAGCTTCAATTACCTATAAAACAAAGGGTTTTTTGCTGATTTCCTCCAGATCCTTAATTAAACACAGCCTCACTTAAACCCACGTCCTAAACCACCACAAGACACACCCATGTGTCTTGTGGGACCCTCCCCTGCAACATCACTTTCGCCCAAAACCCAAAACCCGACAAAAGGAACGGCTAGATTGGCAAATGAAGTCTAGCTCAGTTGGATGGATGCATTTGGTTATAGTCTCCATATGGGGGAGGTCAGGGGTTCGACTCCTGTCATTCCCCATGTGGGGGATTTTCCCAGAATTGGCAGCCGGGTTTGAATCCCATCGCAATGCCTTGAAGCCCCTTAATGGGAAACTGGATGGCTAGCATGGGGATTGATGTTCTCTTCGTGAGATGATTCGAACTCGGGTTGAGAGACTTGGTGCCTCGGTGGCACGCAAGATACTCCGTTGCACCAAACTGCCGTTCAAAAAAAAAAAGGAACGGCTAGATTGGACTCCTTGGCCCCCAAGATCATTTCAACGCTTAAGATGCATTCAAACATCACAAGACAAGAGCTGGCATCCAACAAAGCAATCACATGGCACGAATTTGACCAATTTTCAGTCAAAGACTAAGGGCTTTTTAGGAATTCCAGTTACTAGGGTTTACTAGTTCTAGATACTTCTTTTCAGTTGTATATAAGGAGTCGTTTGTGACCCTTATCACTTTGTTCCAGTTTTTAGCTAAGCCATTGTAATGCCTTTTTAAGAAATTTAAAGTTTGGTATTTTTATTAAAATTGTAATTCCTTTTATCTCTTTTTAAAAGTTTGGTATTGGATAGCTATATTCTGAGTTCCACTTTACATTTGATAAACACTTGGTGTTTATTTGAGTTCTCAAAAGGTTTTTCAAAAAGTTTTTCAATTTTTCAGAAATCCAAGAATTTGTGAAGTGAAAGTGGAATGAATTCTTGGATCATATGATATTGTTCCTGTTTTGAAAGATAAACATTGGGAAAGAATTTAACAAGGTTTTAAAAGGTTTCAGAAAGAATAAAAAATCAGAAGTTGTATTGTTGTATTGTTCTTATTTTCTCATAGCAGGGTTTTGGAGATTATTGCTGTCCAAGGATCAGCATAGGCCCCAGCCTATAGGGAGGTGGTTTTTCAACCACTAAGGGTCCTGGATGTAGGACCCTTAAGGTAGTTCTTGTTTCCCATTTCATTTTTAGCTTTCTGAAAATTTCATGTGATTTGTATGATTTTTGTGCTAAGTGTTAAGTGTTGTTCATATGGTTTGATATTGCTTAATTGAGGATATTATGCATATTGAGAGTAATTAGAATTGGATTGGATTGGATTTGAGTTCATTGTGTTTGAAAAATTTGCTTATTCAGTTTTTAAGGGGTGTTTGGATTAGGGATTTAATTGAGTTTAATGACTTGAATCTTGGTTAAAACGTGTTAGATACATTCCTTAGGTTAGTGTTAGGTGATAAGTGTGTTTGGTTTTCAGATTGGTAGGTTATTGAAGCAAATTGCATGCTAAAATTTGAAAAAGACAGCATTAATCTGCCACTCATCTTTTCTGCTTGTTTTTGTGAAATTTGTGCATTCAAGTTTGTTAATCTGCTAGGGTAGGGTTCTAGATAGGGTTTGCTATTGATTTCATGCTAGCTGGTAAACTTGTGTACAAGATTTTGAGGTTTAAAATTCAGATTTGTGCTTGTAATTGTGTTACTGTTCATCAGACCTGCATATAGGCCTTAATCAGAAACTTTTGATGCTTATTGTGTGGATTTTTGTGAAGTAACTTGGTGATTTTTGTGTTTGTCTTGACTCCTTATACTCAAAGGAGTATAAGGGTGCCGTTTGTTCAATCAAAACATCCACAAAGATCAAGGAATCAAGCTCCTCTTGATTATTGCACAAGTGAAGAAACTTCATTTTGCTTGTGTTCATTAAAAAGTAACTGAGCACGTTTTGGTTTCATTTTGGTTTAATCTTGTTATAAAGTGAATTGGTTTTGTGTTTTTGGAGTTTTAAGAGGTCACAGGTTGGATTTTTAAAGCTTAAAAAGAAAAAAAAATATATAACAAAAAGGACGTGGCCAGGACTCGAACCTGCGCCACTCCTCTCACAACACTCACACGTTACCATTGCGCCCTAGGGTCTTTGACTGCTAGCGTTGCATTTGATAGATACTTAAGGTGTGTTTGTTTGGGCTTTTGTAATATAAGCCGTAGCTATTTTGTGCTTTTTCAGCTTATTTGGGTTAGCTTATTTTTCCTAGGATAGTAATAGGGTCTAGGATTTTTCTACACTAAGTTTTAATTTTTCTCTTTATTTAATTATTTTTTATCATTTTTTGTTTAGCCGTATATTATTAAATAGATAAAAAATAGAAAAAAGTGTTTTTAATTTTTAGAAAAATAGTTTTTAGTTTTTAGTTAAGTTATTTGAGGTTTACATCCAAAAAAGTTTTCAAAAAGTCTAATTTTTTATTTTATTTGATTTTAGGGTTTTTTAACAACTTTAAAATTTAATATAAAATTAATAAAAAGGTTTTAGGAACTTTAATTTTCATTTTTGTTCTAGTTACATTATTTAGGATTTTTGGTAATTTTTTAGAATTTATTTATAAACTTTTTATTTTTTTGATTATTTTATTATTATTTTATTATTAAAAATTAAAAGTTTAATTTTTCTACTTTTTTTCATTTTTCCTAGATTGTAGACATTAAATTAGGAGTTTTGTCACTTTCCAAATAGTTTTTAGGCTTTTCATTTATTTTTTAGAATTAATTTAAGTTTTAATAGATTTTAATAGTTTTTAAGTGTTTAAAAATAGTTTAATTTGGTTTTAAAATTTTTAAAAATAGTTTCTAGCTTAATTAGGTTATTTTTGAGGTTTACAAACTATTAGATCTTGTTTAGGGCTTTTTAATAATTAATTATGATTTTAGGGCTTTAATTAGCATTAAAAAGTCGTTATTTAATTAATTAAAAGGTTTTAGCAAGTTTTGATTTTTTGTAAACTCTTAGAATATTATTGTGGATTTTTAGTAATTTTTAGGAATTTTTATGTTAAAATTTTTATTTTTGTACTATTTACGGTTTTACGTGTTCGCCTTTTTCGTCGTAGTTTAATTCGTCTTTGTAGCCGTCTTTTCTTTTCTTTCCTTTCTATTCTCTTTTCTTCTTAATAAAATCATCAATCAAAGTCAATTCATTACACAACACACGTGCCTCCTCGAGAACGAACTCACTTCATTGGGTCATTTACACACGGTTTTCCTAAATCGTCGTGCACGCTTGCCCTATTTTGTTGCCTCTTTTCCTAAAAAGGTATGCAAATCACTACATCATTTTTGGCGCCGCTGCCGGGGAGGCGTGTTGTGTTTTGGTTGAACAATTGTTTTTTTATATAGCCATAAATAGTATTTGTATTAGTAGCACTCTACTAATACGTATTATCGTTTTTCGGTTTTTGTGTGAATACTATTAATATATTGTATACGTAGAACAATAAATTCACAAGTACTCCAAATACGTGAGAAATCACAACCTTGACTTGGGAGGTCATTACCCAATCATTGTATTCGAATCTCAAACCAAAGAAAAAAGGCAAAAATAGATAAATACTTTCGTGAAGCTTAATCTTGATAATACAAACTATAAGGTGGGTATAAGGCGGTTGTATTTCACGACCTAAAGGAAAAAGGCTCTTAAGTGCTTCGCGCCGCCTCGTTTCCTCCGCTTGCTTGTGCGTATTTGATTTTGAGAGTGAATCAAGGGTTTTGCCGCCCAAAGTATTATTACATATCATATATATTTTCTTGGTTTCTATTGATTAAACCCTCTTGAACGATTTGGTGTTCCACCATCGTTCTAAAGTCATCGAAGGCGTTCACTCCACGTGATCGTTTTCATTCCTTGAGGCTTCTTTAATCAAGAGATTTGATTAAGGAGGAGATTTGTAGATTATTGTCTACTTAATACATTTCACCAATTTCCAAAAAAGTTAATACAATCAAAAACCACAAAAAAAAATTGAAAAATACAAAATACCAAAAAGAATCTTCTTTGCTCGCCTTCTCGTTGTACGTGACGTTTATGCAAACTCGCTCTAAAGCAAGACGTGCTCGTAAACGAAGAAACAAATCCACTACTCCTTCTAGTGAGGAGTCTCCTATTGACGAACCCATTGTAGTGAAAGAAGCACCCATGGCTAATCGAACTATGATGGAGTTACTTCAAGCACCCACCGAGGGTTATGGAGAAGCTATTGTGATTCCTGCTATCCTTGCGGAGAATTTTGAGGTGAAAACGGGTTTGTTGTCGATGATCCAAAACAACAAATTCCATGGTGATGAGAAGGACAATCCCCACAACCATATCCGCCAATTTAATCGTCTTACCGCCACGTGCAAATTTAAGGATGTCTCGAATGACTCGATTAAGATGATGCTTTTTCCGTATTCCTTAGCGGGGCCCGCTAAAATTTGGTTAGAGAAAGAGCCACCCAATTCTATATTGACGTGGAAGGATCTCGTTTCAAAGTTTGTGAACCAATTTTTTCCGCCCTCTAAGATCACGCATTTGAAAAATGAGATTTCTAAATTTTCACAAGAATCAAATGAAAGTTTTTCTACGGCTTGGAATAGGTTTAAGGAGATGTTACATGAATGTCCTCATCACGGTTTTTCCGACTTACATCAAATCGACACGTTTTACAATGGACTTAATGATCATGAAAGAGATTATTTAAATGCCGCCGCGGGTGGTAATTTTTTGTGTAAAACGGTTGAAGAAGCTTTGGTCATAATTGAGAATAGGTCTAAGGTTTATAGCCCTCGTAACACACCGAGTGTTGCCAAGATGGGCTCATCATCGTCTCGTAGTATCAATGCCTTGCAAGATGAAGCTAATGAGGAAAATCGGTTTTTCGATAGGTTTTCGACTCTTATGTCCCATTGGAAAGCTCAAGAAGCTTCGAATTCCGCTTCGGTTAAAGCGGTTTCTAAGAGTTGTTTGTCGTGTGGTGGAGCTCATGATCTTTCCGAGTGCATTACCGCGGATGGTAACACTTCGAGTGCTTATGTAGCCACGGGAACTTATAACCAAATCGGTCAAGGTTCCCGCCAAAATCAAGCTCCACCAAATCAAAATGCTAATAACTATCGCAACAACAACCAAGGTGGAAATTACCAAGGAAATCAAAGGAATTATAACAAGGGTAATTATCAAAGCGGAAATGGGCAAATTTCAAACCAAAACCAAAACCGTGATTTTCAAACTTCTACTCAAGGTTTTCAAAATGATCACACCAAAAATCTTCAAGGAGAATTTTTGAATTATGCAAAGGCTAATGATGCTAAGTTTGACAATATGCAACGTGAAATGGTTAGCTTAAGGTCCGAGTTGAAAAACGAGCTTAAAAACGAACTTGCTAATGAACTTAAAACTCATGCTAATAAAATGGAAGGAAATGTCACACGACTCCAACAAAATCAACAAAAAATGGAGCAAGGTCAACATGAGATTAAGCAAGAGTTGTTAAAAGCGGATGCTAGGCAATCTAAGTTTGAAGACCGAATGGCTAAGATGTTTGAAGCTATCATGTGTAAGCCCTCTTCTTCGGGTGGTCTTCCTAGTGATACCATCGTGAACCCGAAAGGAGAATTAAAGGTTATTACTACTCGTAGTGGTAAAACTTTCAAAGAGACCATTTCTCGTCCAAGTACTTCTATGGAGAAGGAAAAAGAGAAAGAACCCGAGGTTGTGGTCGAAAAGGAGCAAATTACAAGCCCACGAAGTACCGCTCAAACCACACCTACGGTTGAACCCACACCAATCATGGAACCCGAGATTCCAAGGCCGATGCCTATGCCTACTATGCCCCAACCCACACCACCTTTACCCTACCCTTCAAGACAAGACAAGGAAAAGGCACAAGAACGAAATAATTATCAATTTGAACTTTTTATGAAAATGTTTCGTGACTTGCATTTTAATATAAGTTTTGCCGACGCCTTAGTCATGATGCCTCTATTTGCCGCGAACTTCAAAAGTATGTTGAATAACAAAGAGAAATTGCAAAAATCGTCTAGTTGTTCATCGGTTTTTCTAAGCCGCATACCTCAAAAAGTCGGTGATCCTGGAAAGTTTTTAATCCCATGTGCTATCCAAGACATGGAAGAATGCTACGCCTTGGCCGATCTTGGTGCTAGTATTAATTTGATGCCTCTTGAGATTTTTAAATCGCTCAATCTTCCCAATCTCACTCCTTCAAGAATGTCAATCGAAATGGCCGATCATTCTACGATTCTAGCTTGTGGAGTAGACGAGGACGTCTTCGTGAAAGTTGGAAAGTTCTACTATCCTGTAGACTTTATTGTTGTTGACATTCCCATCGATCCTAAAGTTCCGTTAATTTTAGGTCGATCTTTTTTGGATACCTCGAGAGCACTTATCGATGTGCATGCAAGAAAAATCACTCTTCGTTTCAATGAGGAAGAACTCGTCATTAATGCAACCCAAAACTCCACTCTTTCTCATGTGTATTCTATCACATCTTTGTACAATGTCAATCCCGTCAAAAGCATTTGTCAAAAGATTTCCAATAGAGTTTTAGGAGTTGTAGATAAAAATGAAGTTCCGTCCCCTCCGCCGGTGGAGGTTAAGAGTGTTAAGCCTACGATTCCAATCTCGAGTGATTCTTCGGATGATGAATACGTTGATCCCGATGGGGAGGTTTTCTTTGTTGACAAAAGATTTGAAAACTTGCCACCACCTAAACCAAAAGATTTCAAAATGTGAGAATTTTTAGTGTGACTAACATTGCTTTAGATACACCAAATATTTTTGACATAATTAAATCGGGTTTTCACAAGGAGAGTTTAAAAGATGAAAAAGGAAAAGATTTTGAATTGATTTTAAAATATTTTTCTACAATTCTAACTCCGACATCACCGCGTTTATTGAGTACCACAAGCTCGTCTTCCCCTTTTGACGATGCTTTGTGTGGACTTAGTGTGGGGGAAGCCCCTTATGTTCCCTTCCTTTTCTCCACCGAGGACGAGATATTTGATCCTGGAATTGCTTATATAGGGAAATCTCGGTCTTCCACCGATGCAATAAATGGAAAATCTTTTCATTTGATTGGTGCGAGTCTACCTCGAGTAGCTCATTTTTTAGAGACTTGCCCATTGTCCCACCCTTCTATTTATTCCCTCCTATTTTCTTGAAACTCTTTGAGTTTGTGTTGACTATTGATGAAGTGGCGTTGATTTGTTTTTCCAATGAAAACGAGAACGCCATCTTCGATCCCGGTATTTTGCACCATCAAAGGACTTAGTCCTTAATACCGGTTGTTTTTGGGCCTTGTTTATCATGTAAGCCCCACTAAAAATTGACCACACCATGATTATCCCTAAATGATCACATTTATGGGGATTCGAGTCGAGCTTTTGACTCGGTTATCAAAAACAAGGTGCCTCGTGGGGAATACCCATGCTTATCCATGTACATATTATTGCTTTCTAATTAGTTAATGTGAGGGGATTTGTGCCCTTCCAACCTTTGTTCCGTGGTTGTTTGTGCATTGTGGTTTTTAGATCATGATCTTCACGATTGGAGCCTCTCGTGTTCGTTTTATGGGAGCACTCGATCGTTTGCTTTGGAGACCTTTCCCAATATCCAAATGATATATCCTTATGTGTTCTAACCTTAGGTTTTTAGCACACTTCATAAACGGCTATTAATTTATTGGTTACACCCTTTCCATGCTAGATTAGGCATTCGACTACGTCTCTAGTATGGGGGTGTTTGCACCCCTAGACTCGAAACATTGAGGAAAATGTTTAACTTTAGTATGGGGGGTGAATAGATACTTGCCTTGCCAAACCTTCACGCTTTCCAAAGTTTATCTTTTTGTTATCGTTTTGTTGCAAAATAAGGCTAAAAATGGCCAAATTTTAAAAATTTTCTCATGTTTTATAAGTGTTTGAAGACACGAATGTAGATTTTCCGATGGCGAGAATAAGAGTACTTTTTGACTCGATCGTGCGTGTTGAGCACTTAGCTTTGATTCCTTAACTACACATTAGGCTAAGTCTCTTAAATGAGGACGAGAAATGATAGAGTTAATTATAAGTTACTATGCTAAACGTAGAGTACTCGTATTCTTTCAAAAACTCATGTGTTCTTGTTGTTTGCTTATTCTCCCTTCGCTTGTAAATATTTTTTGCTTAATAAATATTGACTTAGCGGTTTAGTTAGGATTGTTAGGTTTCTAGTCTTTTCTAGTAGCTTCCGTGTAATTAAATTGGGAAGACATTAAGGTATCGCCAGCATCACGGTTTTGAAGTATTGGCACCCGAATAATCGAAAGCTTCACCCAATAATAAGATTTCAAGTGCTCACCTAAATCTAGCAAACAATTTGAAGCCCCACGAGGCCTAAAATCTTTGCAAAATTGAAAGTGAATCAAGCCTTAATCTTCGAAGCTTTAAAGATCCAAAATTCGCTTTAGCGTGAGGATATACGTCTTTGGCTAATAAAACCACCGATGATGGCGGATAATAAAAGGCAAGGCAAGACCGAAGTCATAATAAAAGCTTCATGACGAAGTTGAATAAAAGATGGAGGTAAACCAAAGATAATAAGGCCCTTCCGTTAGGGGGCGTATAAAAGTCTTGGTAATAAGTCTCATGTTCAAAACCGTTATAAAACCGTGTTTATCGATTCTTCTTGTTGACTTAATTTTTTAACATCGTTGTCTATTAGGAGGGGTTATTGATTTGATGGTCTTAGTTACACCGTTAGGACTCTATTTTTAGACCTAAATCTCTATTATCGCATAAGTCAATGATGTATCCTCGTGATCATTTAAGACATAATAAAATATAAGAGATACAACTTAGAAATAATGGGAGGATAAGTACGTGATTAGGGCATATGAGTAGTGTTAGCATTACTAACTTATAATGACAATGATCTCGTTGCACGCTTGGCATGGAATTAGGGTGAAAATCGAGGACGATGAAATTATTTCTAACGAAGCATTCACGTGTTCTTATTCTATGAACCTAAACGTCCCATTTTGCGATGAAAATCATACATTATGTCTAAAACGCAAGTAGTAGTATAGCTAGTTTATCATTTCAATAAAGTGAATAAATTAAATTTTGGAGATGCTACGATACTTTATTCTAGCATTGCGTGAGGGCACGGCAATGGTTTAGTATGGGGGAGTGATGAGGCTGCTTTTATACATGGTCTCATCGTCCAAATCGGGCTTAAAATGCATAAAAAATCATTAAAACTGCCAAATATATGCTCGTGTTTGTTACTTGTGTATTTTTAGGTACGGATATTGAGGAAATGGCAAAAGATCACAAGAATCATTCAAAAACGAACACGGGAAACGAAGCCGCACAATGAACCGGGCCCAAGTTTGGATTTTACAAAAATGCCCTGAAGAATTGAAGATTGGCAACTTTAGTCCCTCAACTTTTGAAGATTTACACTTTATACCCCTCAAATATTCAAAATTATGAATAGGGTCCCTAAAGTTTGAAGACTATACAAGATCAGCCCTTGGAAAATGAAGAAATTGCATTTGAAGTCCTTGTTAAAAGTTTATAAAGTTTGTGTGCCACAAATGACAACTTGCCAAAAGTTGTCATGTGTTAAATGGGCATTGACAGCATTTTATTACAACATGGAAGAAAAATGAACCTTTGGGGACCAATACTGTCAAACAGCCATACTTATCCCCCCAACCAGTGATTGCCACGTCACAAAACCCACCCAATACCCATTTACCCTACCCTACCCAGTCCATACCCAGCCCACAACCCTAAATTAAATACCCGGTTTTATTTAACAAGTCAAACCCCAGGTCAACCCTCAAATATTTCC
This sequence comes from Glebionis coronaria, assembly GCA_025667525.1. Lineage (NCBI taxonomy): Eukaryota > Viridiplantae > Streptophyta > Magnoliopsida > Asterales > Asteraceae > Glebionis > Glebionis coronaria. The sequence goes on from CM046874.1 coordinate 182,794,239, forward strand.
CTCCTAACACCTAATTTAAATTAACCCAACCCCAAAAAAGGATTAAACTCCCACTAATCCCCACTTAAACCCTAAATTTTCCCAGCTTCAATTACCTATAAAACAAAGGGTTTCTTGCTGATTTTCTCCAGATCCTTAATTAAACACAACCTCACTTAAACCCACGTCCTAAACCACCACAAGACACACCCATGTGTCTTGTGGGACCCTCCCCTGCAACATCACTTTCTCCCAAAACCCTAAACCCGACAAAAGGAACGGCTAGATTGGACTCCTTGGCCCCCAAGATCATTTCAACGCTTAAGATGCATTCAAACATCACAAGACAAGAGCTGGCATCCAACAAAGCAATCACATGGCACGAATTTGACCAATTTTCAGTCAAAGACCAAGGGCTTTTTAGGAATTCCAGTTACTAGGGTTTAGTAGTTCTAGATACTTCTTTTCAGTTGTATATAAGGAGTTGTTTGTGACCCTTATCACTTTGTTCCAGTTTTTAGCTAAGCCATTGTAATGCCTTTTTAAGAAATTTAAAGTTTGGTATTTTTATTAAAATTGTAATTCCTTTTATCTCTTTTTAAAAGTTTGGTATTGGATAGCTATATTCTGAGTTCCACTTTACATTTGATAAACACTTGGTGTTTATTTGAGTTCTCAAAAAGTTTTTCAAAAAGTTTTTCAATTTTTCAGAAATCCAAGAATTTGTGAAGTGAAAGTGGAATGAATTCTTGGATCATATGATATTGTTCCTTTTTTGAAAGATAAACATTGGGAAAGAATTTAACAAGGTTTTAAAAGGTTTCAGAAAGAATCAAAAAAAATCAGAAGTTGTATCGTTGTATTGTTCTTATTTTCTCTTAGCAGGGTTTTGGAGATTCTTGTTGTCCAAGGATCAGCATAGGCCCCAGCCTATAGGGAGGTGGTTTTTCAACCACTAAGGGTCCTGGATGTAGGACCCTTAAGGTAGTTCTTGTTTCCCATTTCATTTTTAGCTTTCTGAAAATTTCATGTGATTTGTATGATTTTTGTGCTAAGTGTTAAGTGTTGTTCATATGGTTTGATATTGCTTAATTGAGGATATTATGCATATTGAGAGTAATTAGAATTGGATTGGATTGGATTTGAGTTCATTGTGTTTGAAAAATTTGCTTATTCAGTTTTTAAGGGGTGTTTGGATTAAGGCTTTAACTGAGTTTAATGACTTGAATCTTGGTTAAAACGTGTTAGATACATTCCTTAGGTTAGTGTTAGGTGATAAGTGTGTTTGGTTTTCAGATTGGTAGGTTATTGAAGCAAATTGCATGCTAAAATTTGAAAAAGACAGCATTAATCTGCCAGTCATCTTTTCTGCTTGTTTTTGTGAAATTTGTGCATTCAAGTTTGTTAATCTGCTAGGGTAGGGTTCTAGATAGGGTTTGCTATTGATTTCATGCTAGCTGGTAAACTTGCGTACAAGATTTTGAGGTTTAAAATTCAGATTTGTGCTTGTAATTGTGTTACTGTTCATCAGACCTGCATATAGGCCTTAATCAGAAACTTTTGATGCTTATTGTGTGGATTTTTGTGAAGTAACTTGGTGATTTTTGTGTTTGTCTTGACTCCTTATACTCAAAGGAGTATAAGGGTGCCGTTTGTCCAATCAAAACATCCACAAAGATCAAGGAATCAAGCTCCTCTTGATTATTGCACAAGTGAAGAAACTTCATTTTGCTTGTGTTCATTAAAAAGTAATTGAGCACGTTTTGGTTTCATTTTGGTTTAATCTTGTTATAAAGTGAATTGGTTTTGTGTTTTTGGAGTTTTAAGAGGTCACAGGTTGGATTTTTAAAGCTTAAAAAGAAAAAAAATATATAACAAAAAGGACGTGGCCAGGACTCGAACCTGCGCCACTCCTCTCACAATACTCACACGTTACCATTGCGCCCTAGGGTCTTTGACTGCTAGGGTTGCATTTGATAGATACTTAAGGTGTGTTTGTTTGGGCTTTTGTAATATAAGCCGTAGCTATTTTGTGCTTTTTCAGCTTATTTAATAAGCTTATTTGGGTTAGCTTATTTTTCCTAGGATAGTAATAGGGTCTAGGATTTTTCTACACTAAGTTTTAATTTTTCTCTTTATTTAATTATTTTTTATCATTTTTTGTTTAGCCGTATATTATTAAATAGATAAAAAAATAGCAAAAAGTTTTTTTAATTTTTAGAAAAATAGTTTTTAGTTTTTAGTTAAGTTATTTGAGGCTTACATCCAAAAAAGTTTTCAAAAAGTCTAATTTTTAATTTTATCTGATTTTAGGGTTTTTTAACAACTTTAAAATTTAATATAAAATTAATAAAAAGGTTTTAGGAACTTTAATTTGCATTTTTGTTCTAGTTACATTATTTAGGAATTTTTGTAATTTTTTAGAATTTATTTATAACCTTTTTATTTTTTTGATTATTTTATTATTATTTTATTATTAAAAATTAAAAGTTTAATTTTTCTACTTTTTTCATTTTTCCTAGATTGTAGACATTAAATTAGGAGTTTTTTCACTTTCCAAATAGTTTTTAGGCTTTTCATTTATTTTTTAGAATTAATTTAAGTTTTAATAGATTTTAATAGTTTTTAAGTGTTTAAAAATAGTTTAATTTAGTTTTAAAATTTTTAAAAATAGTTTTTAGCTTAATTAGGTTATTTTTGAGGTTTACAAACTATTAGATCTTGTTTAGGGCTTTTTAATAATTAATTGTGATTTTTAGGGCTTTAATTAGCATTAAAAAGTCGTTATTTAATTAATTAAAAGGTTTTAGCAAGTTTTGATTTTTTGTAAACTCTTAAAATAATATTGTGGATTTTTAGTAATTTTTAGGAATTTTTAGGTTAAAATTTTTATTTTTGTACTATTTACGGTTTTACGTGTTCGCCTTTTTCGTCGTAGTTTAATTCGTCTTTGTAACCGTCTTTTCTTTTCTTTCCTTTCTATTCTCTTTTCTTCTTAATAAAATCATCAATCAAAGTCAATTCATTACACAACACACGTGCCTCCTCGAGAATGAACTCACTTCATTGGGTCATTTACACACGGTTTTCCTAAATCGTCGTGCACGCTTGCCCTATTTCGTTGCCTCTTTTCCTAAAAAGGTATACAAATCACTACATCATCTGTTCAAAAGGATCCTTGTGAATTTCGTTGATTTCATAAGCTGGTTTGATAGAGGATTTAGCTGAATAGTTGTTAGTTTAATGTTGAGTTCAGATAGTGGATATTGGATGTGCTTATTTCGTAAGCAGCTTATTGACTTTATAGATAAGCTGATTGTTTAAGGAGTTTTTAGTCGAGGTGTGTGATCAATAGAATAAATAGTAGCAGCGGTATCATTTGAATTCATGAATTACATCATCAGAATTTCTAGCAGTTCCTAATTATCATTGGTTATCAGCTGGAGTAAGAGTAGAGCAGGCGTTTCGTTGGATTTGGTAATAAGTTTTAGTGCAGATCATAAGCAGTAGCTAGCATTCGACATCAGCGGAGGCCAGGATGAGCGATATTCATTTTCTCTTCGTTTTCTTTGTTCATAAATTTCTTGCTCTGCTTGCGTTGAGTATGTTTGTTGTAGGTTTAATTCAAGTCATATTTGTTAATTTTGAGTAGTGTATTATAGCTTTTAAACATAGCACTTTGTCTATCTGAATTAGAAATTTCAGCATAAGCATAGTTAGGTAGTGTTTGGCAAGTTTGGGTAAGTTTGAATTAATCACTTGAAGGTTTTAGTTCTGTGATGTTAGAATTTACTTAGAGTGGATTCTATTGAGATTAGTGGTAAAAATAGTGTTAATGCCAATAATAAAAGTCAACAGGTATAAGAAGTATTAACATTTGGTTTGAGAACAGTTGGAATTTGCAGGTTATTAGAATCATAAGAAGTTTAAATAGAGTTTCTAATTGTTTTTACTTGATTCATAGTTGGTAATAGTTGTTTTTTATTAGTTAAACCAAGCAAGAAATCAGCCTTTTGACAAACTGAAAGAATCTTGTTCATAAAATATATTAAGTGTAAAAAAATTGCATCAGTAGAATCGAACTAAAATATGTTGGTTCTTACTTCATTATACAAGATTTTTTATTGTACGAATTAGGCCCTCTACTTTATATCACTACGTTACAATCTCGATCCACAGTTAGTGACATTTAGGACTCGTTAGACCATCAGTTAGATTGTTACTTGCACTGTTAGTCCTTTTTGGTTAAGTTGGTATAGACCCGTTAAGCTTGTAGGGTTAGTAGTTGGGCTTTAGAATTTTCGGTTTTGGGCCTTTTGATATTAGCTTGGATTGATAAAGCGTTTCAATAGTTGAAGATTTGTAAGCAAAGGTTAAAAACTAATAGGATCTGATATTTTTTATATTTCAGTTTAGTTTTACAAAAATTACTTGTAGGTTTATATTTTGTTTTTTATATTTTCAATTTGTAGAATAAATTTGAATTTTACTTTTTTTTATTTCGTGCAATTAGATTTGGTACTTGCAATTTGTTTTAGATTAGTACATATACATATAGATAATATTTTTACATTTTTACGTGCTTATTGCCAATTAGAAAATAGATCCCAAACATTCTTTTATTAACCAAAAACGAATTAAGTCTTGACGAGAAAACGTTTAATCAATTCGACACGATTCGAGAAGAAACGATATACTAAAAGACGAATATTAATTTTACCACATTGTCTAAAACATACATTCAATCCCAAAATATAACTAAAATAGACATCAGAGAAAGCGTTTATGTAACACCCCAAAATGTGATATGCGGAAGCGGTGAAGCTCGGGGGCTGTTACGTCATTGTATCATAGTTCAAGGTACAAGAGAACGACTCTAAATGAGACGTTTTATAAAAGTACCTCGTTGAATTTAATAAAAGCATTCAAGTACAAAAGGTCTCAGTTTCAAAAGATAGCGTAGCGAAATATAAAAGTTTTAAACATCAACGAGATAACAGTTCAAAAGCATAAGTAGATAAATGTCCGAAGATAGCCATGAAAATGCATGCGGACTCCAAGTACTTCACACAGCAGATACAAATCATCATCAATTACCTGAGATAAATGCTAAATTGGGTCAACAAAAAGTTGGTGAGAATATAGGTTTCAAGTAAAAATTCATAGTAATTCAATTTCAGATTTCATTTCATGTACACATGCAACTATAGGAGATATAGTGCCAAGTGTAGGATAAATTGGGTGTTCACAATATTTATGATAGCTAAGCTCGTGACATCGAAACTAATGATCCAGTACATACAATAGATTGTATATATAAATTTTTGCCCCAATGGAGTACCTAGCCAAGATAACTCCGTTCACACAAATGGTATACACTCGTCCGGCGTCAGAATGCCCGAGTGGAGGTTGTCAACCCTCAATAGATCTATCCATATCATAAGAGCTTACTCCAGCAAAGTAATTAACGATTCACGATAGTGGAGACTACGGCTAAAGCAACTTAAGCTATCTCATAAACAGTGTTCACAAAACGTTCACAGAAATCAAGTTTTACTTGCGTCCAGAAGCAAGCATCGAAAGCATTTATCACATCCCAAAACATTAAACATATAAAACAGTTTAATAGGGATCTATAGACTCACCTCAAGCAACGATTCAAACCGCACAAGTATGATCAAATAGTAGCGAGCAACTCTAGCAACAACCTAAATATAATACTATAGTTTAGGCGCTAGCAAATAAGTCACAATAGTTCGTCACGTACGTTACTCATCAATCATATATATTTTGTTGTTAAAATCGTGACTTGTAAATATCATATCGTTATAAGCATTATAGTATATATATACTTAGGCAAAAATATTTATTTTTGACTCGACGAAATTTCGAAAGCCTTTCGGCGTAAATTTTAATTTACCCAAATTTATCTTAATAAATTTTCCAACACGAATTCTAACGAAAATTCGGCAGCCTTTCGGCGTCACATAAAAATTTGCCATTCTTAGTAAGTACTCAAATCTCGTCCTAAAACCCCTAATTTCAACACTTTCTCAATCGCCAATGTTTCAACAAGTCATTTTCCCGCAATACTATCAATTTCCACTTTCAACGCTCAAACTTTTAATGACACACCAAGTATTCACATTTCGCGCTAATACCCTTTTACAAAACGATCCAAACATTCATATACAACTTTTAGTAACCATTTCGACACTTAAAACAACTCCGTTTGACTCGAAAATGTCGTGTCGGCCACTTTGAAAATCTAGACAGCAAGTACATTATAGTGTTTTTCACAAAAATTAAGTTTTCCGACAACGAAATTTAAACGACCATATCTTACTCATTTTAGCTCCGTTTTTAGCCCATAATATATTGAAATGAAGGTATTAACTTATATTTTCATAATATCGTAGTAAACTAGTGTCAAAACAATTTTTACGACCCTCTATGCCTCTTATAAAAATCGGACAGATTATACACTTTTCGTAAAAACTCGTTTTCGACCATTTTCAAGCGTACCCACTAGTAGTAACACTACTAGTTCCCTCCAGTTATTCATAAACATACTCAAAATCAAAAATTTATCTTCAGGTCCACAAATCTAAAAATATACATTTTTATATTTTACAAGTCTTTCAGTTAACCCATTTTCATGTATGGATCTAATAGATCCACACATAATTTTCATAGATCTAAAATATTTCATGACCAAAAATTATTTTTATCATTTTATTTCAAGAAAATAGTTGATGAGTAACATGCATGCATAGATCTACATAGATTATGCATGAAAAATGAAAAAGATGAAAAAGGTATAAGAAGTAACCTTGAGTAACGACTCTACGTAACCACGACAACCCAATCTACGCTCTAACCAACAAATAATCAACAAGAACCCAACTTGTAATAACTACAACCAAAACTTCTCAAATCTACGAACCAAGAAAACCCATTCTTCTATAAGCTTGTACAAACCCTAGGATGTATTTATTTTGTGCTAGATGTTCTTAAAATGAAGCTTCAAAAATTCAACAATGGTGGAAATGGGGTTTGTGTTGGTGCCGTGTGTTTTAGAGAGAGAGAAGGGAGAGTTGTGTGTTTTTTTTAGTGAAGTGTATGTGTAAATAATGTGAAGTGATTTTGAGGTTAAATGGTTAATAAGTTAAAATGTGTAGGAAAGTGTAAGTTAAGCTCAAAATGGCAAGTGAAGAAAATTTGGTGTATCTTGCATGTGGGTGAGTTGTTTGGCCGGTTATGGGGAGGGTCCCACAAGGTAAATAATTCAAAAATTTTACTATGGTAACTAGTTAGAAGGTTTAAGGTAAAAAGGTTAGTTAGTTTTGGGTAAATATCAAAAAGTATATAGTTAAGTTTAAAATTACGTAAAACTTAAAAATTTGACGAAATATATTAAATCTATGATTTTTCGACGAAAACTGATATTTTACAATTTATAAAGTATTTTATGCATGCTAACGACGGTTAAACGTAAAAACAACGTAAAATACGAAAACGCTATACGTTAATTAAATATTCACAGTAAATACGATTTATTACTATAATTAGCAAAATACTAAAATACAGGCATATATAAACATATACAGAAGTATTTAAATACGCTGTTCAAGAAAATACGATCACGCTGTTAAAAACTAAACAGTTAAGCACATAATTCACAGATAACGAATAATCTCACGGATTATCGTCAATTCATTGACCGTCTCAGCATTTTGGTCAGATTCACAGAAAATGTTCAGAATAATGACTGAGCACAGTGTCAGGTCATTACTCGTCGTCAAACAGTTTTTTAGAAAACGCGGGATAACTCCCCGGTTCCAACACAGTTAAATCACATAGTTGACTAAATAAAAAGTCAAAGGGTAAAATAGTCATGTTACAAAGTAGGGAAAATTACCAGGTGTTACATCATCCCCTTGATAGAGAAGCTTTGTCCTCAAAGCTTAGGAGTGTCACGGTTTCTAGAGTTGTCAAAGAGTTGCGGATATTTCTTGTGAAATTGATCCTCACGCTCCCAAGTGAATTCAGGTCCACGTTTAGAATTCCACCTCACCTTGATGATCGGAATACGACTCTGCTTCAATCGTTTGACCTCACGGTCCATGATTTCAACAGGTTCTTAGACAAATTGCATCTTGTCGTTGATTTGGAGTTCCTCCAATGGTATAGCGAGTGTCTCATCAGAAAGGCACTTCTTCAAGTTCGACACATGAAAAGTGTTGTGCACACGGCTCAATGCTTGTGGTAATTCGAGACGATAGGCTACGGTTCCAACCTTTGCCAGAATTTTGAAAGGTCCAATATAACGGGGGTTCAGCTTTCCTCGCTTGCCAAAACGTACCACGCCTTTCCAAGGCGATACTTTTAGCATCACTTTATCTCCCACTTGAAATTCGAGAGGCTTACGTCGAACGTCGGCGTAACTCTTTTGACGATCACGGGCTGCTTGAATTCGGCTCTTGATTTGAACAATCTTCTCAGTTGTTTCACGGATGAGTTCAGGGCCAGTGAGTTGACTATCCCCAACCTCACTCCAACACACAGGCGAGCGACATTTACGACCATACAACGCTTCAAACGGTGCAGCCTTAATACTGTTATGATAACTATTGTTGTAAGAGAATTCCACTAGAGGCAAATGTCTGTCCCATTGCTTCCCAAAGTCAAGCACACAAGCACACAACATGTCCTCCAGCGTTTGAATAGTTCTCTCACTCTGTCCGTCAGTCTACGGGTGATAAGCAGTACTCATGTCTAATTGCGTACCCAACGCTTTCTGAAGTGATTTCCAGAACTCTGAAGTGCATCTACCGTCTCTATCGGAAATTATCGAGATCGGTATTCCATGTTTTGCGACTACTTCCTTCAGGTAAAGTCTCGTAAGCTTATCCATGGAATCATCTTCCTTCATAGCCAAAAAGTGTGCAGATTTCGTAAGTCGATCCACAATTACCCAAATTGTGTCGTATCCGTTAGTCGTTTTAGGTAGCTTAGTTATGAAATCCATGGTTATGTTTTCCCACTTCCACATAGGAATTATAGGTTGAACCAACAATCCAGATGGTTTTTGGTGTTCTGTTTTCACTCTAGCACAAGTCAGACACTTCCCTACATAAGTAGCGATTTCAGCTTTCATATTTGGCCACCAATATAGCTTCTTCATATCCTGATACATTTTGTCAGATCCTGGGTGAATCGAATACTTAGATTTATGCGACTCGTGCATAATCACGTCCCTTAGTAATCCAAACCGTGGTAACCAACTTCTACCATTCAGACATAGCGTTCCATTAGTGTTAGTCTCCAATTTCTTAGTGACCATTCCTCCTAATTTCTGAGCTTCAACGTGTTCAGGCTTAAGGGCTTCGGTTTGTGCTTCACGAATTTGCACAGGTAAGTTCAGATTGATAACCATAGCTAACGATCTAACTCTACGTGTCATCAGTTGTTCCTTTTTACTTAGCGCATCTGCCACTACATTGGCCTTCCCAGGGTGGTAGCGGATTTCACAGTCATAATCGCTGAGCAACTCGATCCATCGACGTTTTCTCATGTTCAGTTCCTTCTGGTCAAGAATATGTTGTAAACTCTTGTGATCGGTATAGACTGGTTCCATACAAGTAGTATCTCCACAATTTCAAGGCAAATACCACCGCTCCTAGCTCCAAGTCGTGCGTAGTATAGTTTTTCTCATGCGTTTTCAATTGTCGTGACGCGTAGGCGATAACTTTCTTCCTCTGCATCAACACAGCTCCCAATCCTTTTGCTGATGCATCACAGTAGACCACAAAGTCTTCCGATCCTTCTGGTAACGATAGAATAGGCGCACTACACAACATTTGTTTCAACTTCTGGAATGCTAATTCCTCTTTATCTCCCCATCCGTATTTCACCTTCTTTTGAGTCAACTTCGTCAATGGTTTCGTGATCTTCGAGAATCCCTCGATGAATCTTCGGTAATATCCGGCGAGTCCTAAGAATTGGCGAATTTCAGTCGGTGTCGTAGGAGCATTCCACTCCCTAATTGACTCAATCTTGGCAGGATCAACATGAATCCCCTTGCTATCAATAACGTGACCTTGAAATTGTACTCTTGGCAACCAAAAATCACACTTCGTGAACTTAGCGTACAATTCCTCCTTCTTAAGCAATTTCAATATTATCTTAAGATGTTCCGCATGTTCCTTCTCATTCCTTGAGTAAATCAGTATGTCATCGATGAACACAATGACAAACTTGTCCAAATACGGTTTACACACCCGGTTCATGAGGTCCATAAACACAGCAGGTGCGTTTGTCAAACCGAATGGCATCACTTGGAATTCATAGTGTCCATACCTAGTCCTAAAAGCATTCTTTGCAACATCTTCCTCACGGACTCTCAATTGGTGATAACCAGACCTAAGGTCAATATTCGAGTAAACGCTCGATCCTTGCAACTGATCAAACAGGTCATCTATCCTAGGTAACGGGTAACGGTTCTTGATGGTAAGTTTGTTCAACTCACGATAGTCGATACACATCCGAAAACTCCCATCCGTCTTCTTCACAAATAAGACTGGAGCTCCCCAAGGTGAAGAACTTGGTCTTATGAATCCTTTATCAGTCAACTCTTGTAGTTGCGTCGCTAGTTCTTGCAATTCCGACGGTGCTAAACGGTAAGGCGCTCGAGCAACAGGTGCAGCTCCCGGTATTAAATCGATCTGGAATTCAACTTGTCTGGCCGGCGGTAATCGAAGCAAATCTTCAGGAAAGACTTCCGGAAAATCCCGTACAATAGGTACATCTTCCAACCGTTTTTCTTCCGTCTGCTTTTCAGTAACACAGGCTAAAAATACGTGGCAACCTTCTGATAACAACTTCTGAGCCTTGACATGCGAGATAATGTTCAATCGTGACTTCCCTTTTCTGTTACTTGTATCCCCTTGTACCTCCAAAACTTCATCACCAAATGGTAAGCGAACGATCTTCTCGTCGCATACAATCGTAACGTGATATCTCGACAACCAATCCATTCCGACAATCACGTCAAAACTCCCTAACTCAACAGGCATAAGGTCTATTACGAAAGGATGACCTAGAAGATTTAAAGTGCATCCACGAAGTATACTGTCGGCTTCTATCAACTTCCCATTAGCTAAATCAATAGTGTACTTAGTGTCTAAGGGCGAGGGGGTCACATCAAGTAAGACACTAAAAACAGTCGACACAAAACTCCTATCGGCTCCAGTATCAAATAAAACAGAAGCATAACGACCATTGAGAAGGAACGTACCCGTAACGACGTCGGGGTTTTGTTGCGCTTCTCCTCCTCCTATCACATAGACCCTTCCACGAGCTTCCCCAGCCTTAGCAATCTTTCCTTGGTCCTTATTCTTTTTCTTTGGGCACTCATTGTTGTAGTTTCCCTTTTGCTGACATTCAAAGCAAGTGACGTTGGCTTTCGCGTTGGGTGGTGACTTATAGTCTCTAGCAATGTGTCCAGTTTTCTTGCAGTTGTGACATTGTACATTGCATTGTCCATTATGGTGACGCTTGCATCGATTGCACAAAGGTAACGTCCCATTGTACACTCCCTTTTCCCCAGTACCAGCAGTGTACGCCTTCACAGTTTCTTGCCTCTTATTCGGATAGTTCCCATGGTTGTTCCTTTGGTTATTCCCCCATTTTCTCTTGTTGTCCACGGCATTTCCAGCATTTGCTCGAACAACTTGGTCCATCAGACTGTGAGCCATCCTTATAGCATCACTAACTTTTGTCGGTCCAGACGATGTCACATTCCCTTGAACTCTACCAGGTAAACCCCAAATATAGCGCTTAACCTTCTTTTATTCATCTGGAACCATTCCAGGACATAGCAAACACAACTCTTGGAACCTCCTAGTATACGCACCGATGTCATTGTTCTTCACAGTCAGGTTCCACAGTTCAATTTCCATTTTTTGAATCTCATTACGAGGACAGTATTCCTTAGTCAACAACTTCTTAAGTTCCTCCCAACTCATTCCATACGCCTCCTCGGCTCCAACCGTCTGCACATGGGTGTTCCACCATGTCAACGCTCCAGCAGCTAAAGTACAAGTAGAATAAGTCACTTGGTTTTCAACAGTACATCCACTGACACGGAACACAGATTCCATCTTTTCAACCCAACGAGCTAATCCGACAGCTCCTTCAGTACCATTAAAATTCAAAGGGTCACAACTCCTAAAGTCCTTGTAAGTACACGGCTTAGGCGGTCGATTGTCAACATCGTTCGGTGGTGCTTCGTTCACGTTGTTGTTAGCTTGAATGTTTGCCAGTGTAGCGGTCACTCGTTGTGTAATTAGTTCTTCCAATTGTGCGTCAGTCATTCCGTTTCGTGTGTTCACCATTGTTTCTCTGCGTTAAGACAACAATGCAATTAAGGTTCAAGCACGAATATACACGTTATATATTTCTTATGCTAAAATAAAATGCAGAATTTAACAGTACAACAACATAGAAAGGATAGTCACTAGTCAAAGTCATAAAGTTAAATTCCCATTCATAATCAAAATATCGAGTACATAGTCATAAAATAAGAGTTTGATTACATCTAGTCTACTCAAACTATCCGAGTACTACTCTAGTTTAGTGGATATAATGCCCAAAAGATAAAGATGTCAATCTACTCTAGAATTAAGCACAATAACGATGAATCCCTAAGTGCGACGACGACGATCACACTCAGCACATCTCGGTGAGTCACTCCTCGGGTCTCCATCTGCAGCTCGGTCTCCTCCACGAACTTACTCCAACTCACGCCTCAACCTAGCAACCTCCTCAAGTTTGGTATCTAACAAGTCACGGGTATCCTCGTTATCCTCTAACAATCCAAAAACCGCATCCTCAAGTCGACGAAAACGAACAGCATCTGAATCCCTAGCAGATCCTATCATAACAACACATGACCTAGGTCTAGAGGGCTCTCCAACATGATGAGTAGGTAGTGTAGAAACAGTAGTAGCAGCTCGACTCCCATGAGTAGGCGATGCCTCAGGTGTAGTGTGTGAATCAGGCATACGAATCTTCTTCCGTGGGCATGACGAATCAGAATCGGACAAAGCTCAAGATCTAACACCGGATGGTCCAGCTCCATCAGCAGGTGGTACAGTATCATCGGAATCAGTATAAACCTCAGCTGGTGGCGTACCCCATAAAGCTTCCCTCTCCTCTCTAAACCGCTGACATAGAACAGTAGGCTTCTTCCTCAAGTGGGATGTCTTCCTAATCTCACTCCTCCTACTGGGCTCAACTCTCTCAAGTACAACAGTCAAAGCATCAACCCTACTATCATCATCAGCCTCAGCATCCTCGCTATCACTACTAGCCACAACCATCCTAACGTTAGTATCACTCTCAATCTCATCATCCATGTTCTCATCATCCTCACGATCTACCTCATATCCATCCACATCATCATCACCCTCACGGTCTACCTCAACACCATCCATATCATCCTCATGACCTACCTCATATCCATCCATACCCTCGTCACCCTCGTGATCTACCTCAATACCATCCACGTCATCCTCATCATCCTCATCGTCCTCACTACCACTAACCCACTCGATCAAAGTACGATGCACAACAGGTGGCATCCCATCAACAACATTGGAAGTATCAGACAACACATCAGGCTCACCCTCATCATCCTCCTTCGGATCCTCGTCAGGGTCATACTCCGCACCTTCCTCCTCAGGATCAGCCTCCTCTAGGTCATTCTCCGGCTCGACATGATCTGGTATCATCTCAATCTCGTCTTCCCACTCTTCGACAGCAGAGTCGGGCTGGTAAGTAATAGTAGATGATGACATAACCTGCAACAACCAAAATGCATATTAAAGCAGTTGCAGGGTATGCATGAAATAATCATGTATAGAAATTAAAGTATGCAAATCAGCGAAATATATATATATATAATACATATTGTTGGAAATACGTTTTTACGTATTTAAAAAGGATCGGTCACTCCAAGGATATTGGGCTCGTGATCCAATATAGCCCATATAGCCCACATGTAGGGTGGGCTATATATACCCCCTCCTAGCATGTTATGAGGGGTTGGTCACTTTGTATTTCACACACATTTCACATAATCAATCTTTCTTCTTCTTTCTCTCCTTTCTCTCTCTTCCTTCTCTCTCTAAGTTCTTCCTTCTTCCTTCCATTCAATAGATAATTCATAACATGCTTAATCCTTAGAAAACCGTAGACCTACAATTGGTATCAAGAGCTTGGTTGATTCTTCGGATTGGCGCGTTTTTAATCTATTTTTTGGTAAAGTTTAATCTTATTTTTTTCTTTCTTTCTTTTAAAGTTTATTTTTTTTTGTCACGGATCACATTTTTTACATATTCATATACCATTCTTGAAAAATATCAATTTTTTATTTTCTAAAAAGTATCAGTTTGTTTTTTTAATTTTTTTATCAATTTTTTTGTTTTGTTTTTTGTCTTATTTGAGTTTAAGTTTCAGTCATCTTGTCTAACATATCATTTTTTCTCTCGTATTCATCAAGATTCCAAGTTTTTTATCGAAAAAGTTTTTCCCACATTTGGGATTATTTTTTTGTCATATTCCGATAGAAGGTTGCCAGTACTCATTCCGATCGCAATAACCATTGGTTCTACTTTGCGATCAAATCATTCCGACACCCTTATTCTGACGTGGGTTGCAATTGCACTTTGCGATTGTGATTGCGACGGGATTAAGGTTCATAGAGTCGAAACTCTGCTAAAATTTCTTCGTGACATTCCGATGGTGAGTTTTTAAACATTGCGATGAAAGTGTTTTTTATTATTCCGATGGTGAGTGTTATTGAGATTGCGATGGCATAGTAAAATGTTTGATATTCCGATGGAGTAAGTATAAGATATTGCGATAAAGAGTATTGTGATGGAAAATATTAAACATTGCGATGGGAGTTGGACTATATTGCGATGAATATTTTTGATATTGCGATGGAATAGGTTTGAATTTTTTTTTGATGAACTTTATAAAACAGAAGACTAAACAAAACCATTTCGACCAACAATAAATTCCAGACCTACCCTCGTCTCACTCGACTCGACCCTTACCCTCGACTCATACGACTCGAAAACTAATACACACGACTGCCTTGTTTCTCGACTCACACCAAAACTCACCCTTGAACACACACTCGTACCAACCCTCACTCGACTGAAAAACTCAAAGACTCAACATCCACACAGCCTCTCAACAGACTCTCACCCACACCCCCTCACAACCCACACCCAAACACCAAAAACTGATTCATTCACGTTCATCCTCAACATCACAAACCAAACACAAGACCAAGTTTAAACTCATTTTCTAAACTCTCACACAACACTAAAACAACCTCGAAAACCACCCTCGACTCCCTCACCCTCAACATCGACTCACAACAAGATCTAAGTTATTCAACACCATCATCGATCGAAGACTCAAACAGAAAAAAAAAACAGTATTTACAACTTACCCGAGACCCTTATGAATCTTGAAGCTTATGTCTTTTCACTCTGGTTCGTTTAATGAATAAGCTGCGTGTTACCCCATGAGTAACCGCCCTTATTCACTGAGTTGTTTGGTTTAAAGGATATAGAGATCTGCTTAATTTTGTGAAGACATTGGAGATTGGGTGAAAGAGAGGTGTCGGCTGATGTGGTTTGGATGATTCGAAAACTGAGGATTTGAGGTGTATTTTGTTGTTGTGATAGATCTAGGTTGAAGACTTTTGAGAGCAGATTTTTTTGTGGGAGAGAAAAAAAGGGGGCGGATAACACAAAGTTGATAAGATTGTTGGGAAAGTTTTTTTTTAGGCGGAGGAAACAAAGTGAACAGACTGCCACGTTTTAATTTATAAGCCACGTGTGGACGTTTTTTTTTTATAAATCCGTTTTATAAGCCACGTTTTGGACGTTTTTATAAATCTGTTTTTTTTTACATAAACCACGTTTTAAGTGGTGAGATAGTGGACGTTTTGGGATTCTTATTTTATAAGCCACGTGTGGAGTAGTTGGATTTCTATAAATCTGTTTTTTTATAAAGTTGTTATTTAGAAAAGACGCATATCAAGTCTATAGTCATCAGATTTATTTTTCAATTTGATTTATTTAGTGGGTTCGGGTATTATTATTCTTTTCGTCAAATGTAGATGGAGTTTTGAAATAATTAACGAGTATTATTATTGTTCTTAAAAAGCACTCGGGTAAATTTTTAATTTACGAACGAAAGTGCTTAATCGTTTATACCATTTTTCGGTCTTACCAAATAAGAGTGTTAAAGAGTTTTACGGTTTATTCGTTGGTGTGTAAAATCTCGCACATTCGACTTCACGGTCTTTCTACGACTTGTCAAATATCGTATTGGTCTTTCGACAATAAATCACAATTATCTTTCATTGACATTCCATGGAATCGTTGACTTCGAATTTTTAAGAGGGAGAATTGCATATATTGCAAGCCGATACAAGAAGCAGTCACAAGCGCATAGAATCAGGAGGAAAACAGGAACCAAGTAGCATGTCAGGTACAGATAATATTCTCCATATGTTGTCTGAAATGAATGCGCTAATTAACAATCCTGCTAATCGTTTTACGACTGCTTCTTTAACCAATTCTGTGTCTAGGACTGAAGAGCTTGGAACCATTTTAGCTCGCAATCCAAAGAGCTTGAGGATGCCAAAATTGAATTTTCAAAGAAAACGGAGAAATTTGAAACATATTTTGAAAAACTTGAAAAGTCAAACGTTGTTCTTGAACGAAAATTGGATCAAACTGTTCTAGATTCTAAAGCTGAAAAGGATAATCTTTTGAAACAAATTAAGTTGCTTGAATCTAAATTGGCATCCCAAGATAACTTGCTCAAGGAGAATGAGACTTTAAAAGCTCAAGTACAGGAAAAGGTTTTTGCTATAGCTGCTTTGAGAAATGAATTAAGGAAAACTAAAGGAACTAGTGTGGACACTAAGCTTGAAAAACCATCAATCTTGGGGAAACCGCCTACAAATCAGGTTATTTGACAACCGACTGCATTTAGATCCGAGCGATCACAATCCTCGAGACCGCAGTTTGCCTCCAAAGTTGATATGGTTCATCTTTCTAGAACAGTCACTCCACCATCTAGGCCCAATGTGACTAAAACAGCTTTTGCAAGACCTAATCACATGATTTCCTTTAGTTTCCCTAGACATAGTCCAAAGAACACGTCTCGAACTAGTTCAAATGACGTTCGCCAAACATTTGGTCTAAGGGGAGCTAAGGAAAAGACACATATAAGAGATAGCAATGTCAAACCTAGTCAGATGCCTTCTAGATTACCCAACACTACTAACCGTAGCATGTCATCTCCTAGGAGCATCGATCAATCATCTAGGAATTACTCGGACATTAAATATTCTACTTGTAAAACATGTAGGAAATGTGTCTTTAGAGCCAATCATGATTCATGTATCAAAAAATTGCTTAATGAGGTGAACTCCCGTGCTAGACTTAAATCCCAGTGGGTAGCTAAAATCAAACCCATTGGTAAAATGTGGCGCACCACTGGTAGAACTTTCACTCTTGTAGGAAACGAGTACCCTTTAACTAGGATAGTCTCTAATTCTACTAAAACTACTAGGGAGGAAATGGAAAAGGATGATACATCACTTAAGCCTGAACTTAAGGTTTTCTATAAAAGGAAACGTTTGCCAGCTAGGACAAGTGAATCATCTCCTCAAGTCACCTCTGGCACTAGAAAAGAAAACTGTGAATCCCCGCAAGGTTCTAAGATAGATATCGCTAACCCACATGAAAGCATACAAACTCCTAATGAGAATGCAGGTACCAAAGTCCACGTTCAACAAGAACACAGCGGTCCGATCTATACATATCTTTCAACTAAGGACACTCTTAAAGTTTGGTTACTGAAGAAGCTGATATCAGATAAACAAGTGTCTCAGGGGATTCGCAGTTAAACATCGTACAGATGCTTACAGTCAAATCATAGTATGTGACCCGTTCATCAAAGAAAGGAAAGTTTATCGTCGATGATAAACTTATCCTCATTCACGAGAAATTAATTTTATCGGACACGAGCTTATATTTAAAACTATTCAAGCGTTTTAAGCTCGTGTAAACGGCTTGCAGTCACATGTCAGATTGTAACCCGCGATTCTAAGAAAGGAAAGTTTATCAACGATGATAAACTTATCCTCAAAACGAGAAATTAAATTTTCTCGGACACGAGCTTACATTTAAAACTATTCAAGGGTTTTAAGCTCGTGTAAAGGACTTATAGTCACATTACAGACTATAACTCGATCTTCAAGGAAAGGAAAGTTTATCACCGATGATAAACTTATCCTTACAACGAGAAATTAATTTTTCTCGGGCATGAGCTTATATAAAAAACATTCCAAGTTTTTAAGCTCATGCACAAAGGCTTATAGACAAATCACAGTCTGTGACCCGTTCTTAAGAGAAAGGGAGTTTATCTAGTCAACGAAAACTTATCCTCAAAAACGAGTATGTAGATATCAATGTAGATATTCGTGTTAGATTGTGTTATTACGTAAACCGTAGAATTTACAATTGATATCTACATACTCGACGATGCGACTAATCAAATGGCGACTACAACTCTTTCAATAGAACACGGGTCAACAATTGAGGGGGAGCAATTGTCCAAGCATTCAGAATCCTTGATGCCGAGAGTGCCAAGTTCACATATTGGTGTCAAGACAACGATATCAATCATACACATGGAGTCAAGAGATAACTTCAGACGTGATGAGGCGACCAACATTCGTGAACAAGAACCATGTGCTTCTTTCATATGATGTTCTCCATCATTCAGGTCCAACCTCATAAATCGCTAATCTTGTGAATACATTATCATATATGATCTTTGCATGTGATAAATACCTTACACTTGTGTTTAAAAGGTATTTTATTTACGTTTCCAGTACACCCTCATTAATTTGAGCGGGAGCTTGTGTAATTCATGAAGATAATTGGATTTTCATTTTTCTTCCCAAATTTTCTTAAAATGATATTAAATCAGTTGATATTAAAAACATCGATTATGTTAATATTTTTAATATGGGGGAGAAAATATGATTTAATATGGGAAATGATTAATCACAAATGGTTTGACTTGTGCTAGCGCATCCCGACATCTGCGAAATGTTTTCGGATATCGTGGCATATGTTAAGGGGGAGAAAAATGGATTTCACTTCAAAATGGATTTCATGGTGATTTATACTTACCCGCAACCCATTTATTTCACGACGATGAAGATTGTGGTGACATAAGGATGGTAGGATAGGTTAAAGTCCAATGATTCCTCTAGAACCAGAGGAATCTTCCCAAGGACATTCCATAGCTAGAAATAGTAGTCCTTAGGAAAGATGGAGAAAGATTGTGAACGTAGCTGAATGCCGACCAAGTACTTAAGTTAGCACTGGAACAATCACAACAAGGTGCTAGTGATGACGTATTGGTAAGCATTGAAGGGGTTGAAGAACGAAAAAGAATTGTAAAGATAAAGGGTGTAAAGAAAGAAGTCGTCCTTACAACTTAGGCAAAAACCGGGTCAATACATATGCTATTAAGATCATTGTTTAATGATTCTTGATATTGAATACAGACATCATGGACCCAGTGATGCAAGGCATAGACCATCCCAGCTAACTCAGATATCTCTTAAAAGATATTTGTTTTAATCACACGAAGACAACACATTATCTATTGATTTATTCACTCCGAATAAATTGGTATTGAAATGGTGGCACTCCTCTCCAGCCTCCGATCACTAAAAATCCAAAATGCACGATTGAGTCTAGAGCCATTTGAGATCATGAAATATCTCATTAGGACACACTTTCATATTTCCTTGCTTCCTCACACACTGTGAAAAGTAAGAAAGATCTTAAGAGTCCTACGCAAAATCTTCATGATCTTGCCTGAACATCCGAGTAATACGAAAGTATTTACAATGAAGATGGAAATCCTTCTTGAGCGAATATCAAAAAGCTCATGGTAGGTGACTTGTGCGATTCTTTATGAATAAAACTTGTGATAACTGGAAAGCAACAGTGGTTTAATTCTTAAATGAATTTAAACACGTTCCAGGCCTCTACGCAATATCTTAGTGATCTTGCCAGAACACTCAGAGTGATACCTTAGTGTTCACAGTGATGAGTGGAAATCCTTCTAGTGTTAACCTCAAACAGCACTTGGTAGGTAACTTGCAAGATTCTATACAAATCAAGCTCGTGACAACTGGAAAGCAACGATGGTGCGGTTCTTAATTGAATTTCACTTGTTCCAGAAACAAGAATTGACGGCTTCAAATCATGCGGATGTTATTATCCAAATGATTCACTCTTTATGTTCGCTGTCAACTTTGGATGGTCGAATAAAGAGAACGGGTTTACCCGCGAAATCTTGTCAAGGAGGTTCTTAATTGAAACTACCTGTCACAAGTACGATATTTTATATCTTCCAATGGTCTTCACCGACCGGAGGTAAAATGCTACCGAATTAGAATGAAATGTTCAAGGCCATTTCATCCGTGTATATGTTTTGTTGATAACTGTCTTATGCAGCGTAACAAGAAGGTGGCATTGCGGTGTACAATCCAAAAGAAGTTGTCACCACAAGCTTATACTATATGCACTTAATACTTCAACAAATTCAAGAAAGTCTAAAAGTCAAGTCTTCCGTTGTATCAAACTCTAAAGCTTTCAAGAATTTATAAAAGTATAAGTATGTGGAACATGAAGTCACGAGGAGGCAAATATCACAAGTGATGAATGCACAAGGTCAAAGCAAGGACACATGCTCAAGACCAAAGTCAAAGATCTCATCAGCATATTCACAAGAACAAGATCGAAGACTCAAGCATAGTATGCTAGGTTTAAGATTTTGTAAAATGGTGTGACCTCCCTTTGGGGGAGATTGTTGGAAATACGTTTTTCCAAGGAAAGTCTCGGTCACATCATTGTTAGCATAGATCACGAGCTATAGACTATTTAGGACATTGTAACTTGGAGTGACCTCCCTTTGGGGGAGATTGTTGGAAATACGTTTTTACGTATTTAGAAAGGATCGGTCACTCCA
Organism: Glebionis coronaria; assembly: GCA_025667525.1. Taxonomy (NCBI): domain Eukaryota; kingdom Viridiplantae; phylum Streptophyta; class Magnoliopsida; order Asterales; family Asteraceae; genus Glebionis; species Glebionis coronaria. The sequence goes on from CM046874.1 coordinate 182,815,374, forward strand.
ATGATATTGGGTTCGTGATCCAATATAGCCCATATAGCCCACATGTAGGGTGGGCTATATATACCCCCTCCTAGCATGTAGGAGGGGTTGGTCACTTTGTATTTCACACACATTTTACATAATCAATCTTTCTTCTTCTTTCTCTCCTTTCTCTCTCTTCTTTCTCTCTCTAAGTTCTTCCTTCTTCCTTCCATTCAATAGATAATTCATAGCATGCTTAATCCTTAAAAAACCGTATACCTACACATATTACGTATTACATAATATATATTACATATTACTTATAGTGTTATCTTACGTAATACATTACGTAGTACACATATGTATACAGAGTAACAAGTAGCCACATCGGTTATAGTCTAGGCCTAAGATGCAAACCTAGTTCTCTATAACCAAGGCTCTGATGCTCGGGGGCTGTTACGTCATTGTATCATAGTTCAAGGTACAAGAGAACGACTCTAAATGAGACGTTTTATAAAAGTACCTCGTTGAATTTAATAAAAGCATTCAAGTACAAAAGGTCTCAGTTTCAAAAGATAGCGTAGCGGAATATAAAAATTTTAAACATCAACGAGATAACAGTTCAAAAGCATAAGTAGATAAATGTCCGAAGCTAGCCTTGAAAATGCATGCGGACTCCAAGTACTTCACATAGCAGATACAAATCATCATCAATTACTTGAGATAAATGCTAAATTAGATCAACATAAAGTTGGTGAGAATATAGGTTTCAAGTAAAAATTCATAGTAATTCGATTTCAGATTTCATTTCATGTACACATGCAACTATAGGAAATATAGTGCCAAGTGTAGGATAAATTGAGTGTTCACAATATTTATGATAGCTAAGCTCGTGACATCGAAACTAATGATCCAGTACATACAATAGATTGTATATATAAATTTTTGCCCCAATGGAGTACCTAGCCAAGATAACTCCGTTCACACAAATGGTATACACTCGTCCAGCGCCAGAATGCCCGAGTGGAGGTTGTCAACCCTCAATAGATCTATCCATATCATAAGAGCTTACTCCAGCAGAGTAATTAACGATTCACGATAGTGGGGACTACGGCTAAAGCAACTTAAGCTATCTCATAAATAGTGTTCACAAAACGTTCACAGAAATCAAGTTTTACTTGCGTCCAGAAGCAAGCATCGAAAGCATTTATCACATCCTAAAACATTAAACATATAAAATAGTTTAATATGGATCTATAGACTCACCTCAAGCAACGATTCAAACCGCACAAGTATGATCAAACAGTAGCGAGCAACTCCAGCAACAACCTAAATATAATAATATAGTTTAGGCGCTAGCAAATAAGTCGCAATAGTTCGTCACGTACGTTACTCATCAATCATATATATATTTTGTTGTTAAAATCGTGACTTGTAAATATCATATCGTTATAAGCATTATAGTATATATATACTTAGGCAAAAATATTTATTTTTGACTCGACGAAATTTCGACAGCCTTTCGGCGTAAATTTTAATTTACCCAAATTTATCTTAATAAATTTTCCAACACGAATTCCAACGAAAATTCGGCAGCCTTTTGGCGTCACATAAAAATTTGCCATTCTTAGTAAGTACTCAAATCTCGTCCTAAAACCCCTAATTTCAACACTTTCTCAATCGCCAATGTTTCAACGTCATTTTCCCGTAATAGTATCAATTCCCACTTTCAACGCTCAAACTTTTAACGACACACCAAGTATTCACATTTCGCGCTAATACCCTTTTACAAAACGATCCAAACATTCATATACAACTTTTATAACCATTTCGACACTTAAAACAACTCCGTTTGACTCGAAAATGTCGTTTCGACCACTTTGAAAATCTAGACAGCAAGTACATTATAGTGTTTTTCACAAAAATTAAGTTTTCCGACAAAGAAATTTAAACGACCATATCTTACTCATTTTAGCTCTGTTTTTAGCCCATAATATATCGAAACGAAAGTTTTAACTTATAGTTTCATAATATCGTAGTAAACTAGTGTCAAAATAATTTTTACGACCCTCTATGCCTCTTATAAAAATCGGACAGATTATACACTTTTCGTAAAAACTCGTTTTCGACCATTTTCAAGCGTACCCACTAGTAGTAACACTACTAGTTCCCTCCAATTATTCATAAACATACTCAAAATCAAAAATTTATCTTCAAGTCCACAAATCTAAAAATATACATTTTTATATTTTACAAGTCTTTCAGTTAACCCATTTTCATACATGGATCTAATAGATCCACACATAATTTTCATAGATCTAAAATATTTCATGACCAAAAATAATTTTTATCATTTTATTTCAAGAAAATAGTTGATGAGTAACATGCATGCATAGATATACATAGATTATGCATGAAAAATGAAAAAGATGAAAAAGGTTTAAGAAGTAACCTTGAGTAACGACTCTACGTAACCTCGACAACCCGATCTACGCTCTAACCAACAAATAATCAACAAGAACCCAACTTCTAATAACTACAACCAAAACTTCTCAAATCTACAAACCAAGAAAACCCATTCTTCTATAAGCTTGTACAAACCCTAGGATGTATTTATTTTGTGTTAGATGTTCTTAAAATGAAGCTTCAAAAATTCAACAATGGTGGAAATGGGGTTTGTGTTGGTGCCGTGTGTTTTAGAGAGAGAGAAGGGAGAGTTGTGTGTTTTTTTTAGTGAAGTGTATGTGTAAATAATGTGAAGTGATTTTGAGGTTAAATGCTTAATAAGTTAAAATGTGTAGGAAAGTGTAAGTTAAGCTCAAAATGGAAAGTGAAGAAAATTTGGTGTATCTTGCATGTGGGTGAGTTGTTTGGCCGGTTATGGGGAGGGTCTCACAAGGTAAATAATTCAAAACTTTTACTATGGTAACTAGTTAGAAGGTTTAAGGTAAAAAGGTTAGTTAGTTTTGGGGAAATATCGAAAAGTATATAGTTAAGTTTAAAATTACGTAAAACGTAAAAATTTGACGAAATATATTAAATTTATGATTTTTCGACGAAAACTGATATTTTACAATTTATAAAGTATTTTATGCATGCTAACGATGGTTAAACGTAAAAACGACGTAAAATACGAAAACGCGATACGTTAATTATTCACAGTAAATACGATTTATTACTATAATTAGCAAAATACTAAAATACAGGCATATATAAACATATACAGAATTATTTAAATACGTTGTTCAATAAAATACGATCACGCTGTAAAAAATAAACAGTTAAGCACATAATTCACAGATAACGAATAATCTCACGGATTATCGTCAATTCATTGACCGTCTCAGCATTTTGGTCAGATTCACAGAAAATCTTCAGAATAATGACTGAGCACAGTGTCAGGTCATTACTCGTCATCAAACAGTTTTTCAAAAAACGCGGGATAACTCCCCGGTTCCAACACAGTTAAATCACATAGTTGACTAAATAAAAAGTCAAAGGGTAAAATAGTCATTTTACAAAGTAGGGAAAATTACCAGGTGTTACAGTTTAAGTCCCCCAAGGATCTCGACCATCAAACCACATAGTTTTAGTACAACACATGACCATAGATAAATTGTTCATAAGCAAATGGGAAAGAAAAGGTTTTAGACCACAAGACTCCAAAAGCAAACCCACAACCTTCCCAAGCAAGCTCCGCCATCGTTCACCTTCGATTACCTGAAACACATGCTTAAACGAGTCAACAATAATGTTGAGCGAGTCCATAGGTTTAATTAATCACATTTGAACACAAGAGTAAAATCAATCATAATCATTTAATAGCATTTTTGTACACACAGTCTATTATATAGGCAACTCATCTTATAGCCAAAGCTAAATTGTAGTAAGCTCATGACACCGACCCCTTAACCAATTAGTCACCAACGCCAAATGCCAGCATGACTAGATGAAACCATTTCCCCTCTAGGGTATTAGTTGCTAGATATATACCCACATCTTATTCATCGAAATTATCCATCCAAGAGATTACTCAACCTACAACTCTTGACCGAGATAGGGTTGTTAGCCCCGTTGTACTACCATTTGAATAAGCGGCTATTCCCAATGATACAAGACTTTTGCCCGTATAAAAATTATATGTTCGTTGTGTTGGTCTAATCGAATTGATCTTAGCTCTCTATGTGACTTCGTTTTATTTTGGTGGAATCAAAGATGTGTCGTTGTAGTATTTTAAAATTAAAAGGTGCAAAACAATTAAAGTAAATGTGCAATTATAATAAATCTAAGTCTAATTAAAGTAAAGTGCAAGTATTAAAAGCGTGACTGAACTTAAAAGTGCACTAAAGTAAAATGACGTAAACTTAAATCTATCTAAGGCAAACTTAAAGTGCGACTAAAACTAAGGCAAATAATCTAAAAGTGCAATTAAATAAAAGGCAGGAAAAATAAAGCTTGAAAATAACAATCAAAGATAAAAAACTAATAAGAACCTGAATACAGCTCATTCGGAATAAACCTTCGTTTGGAATAATCACTCGTCCTAAATGTCACCTTTGGTTGAAATGATTTTTCTTCACTTGGAATATTACCAAAATCCTTGATCCGGAACAAATTGGTCTGAATATGTCACTTATCCAAAACAATGCTTCGTTCGGAACTTGCTGATTCGGAACTTGTAAATTCTGCCTTGATTCGGAAGTATTAGGTCACCCCTTGATTCGGAAGTTTCCGAATGAAGCTCCTTGATTTCGGAAGTTTAGAACTTCCGAATGAACCTTTCTTGAGTCGGAAGATTACCCTTGATCCGGAACTTATGGAAGTTCCGAATGAACAACCTTGACTCGGAAGTTTCTGACTTCCGAATGAACAGCCTTTATTCGGAACTTTGGTCCTTGATTCGGAACTTTAAGTTGACTCGGAACTTTTGAAAAGTTCCGGATGAAACCCTTGGTTCGGAACTTTGGAGTTCCGAATGAGTATGTTTGGTTCGGAAGTTTTGAGTTCCGGATGAAGCCTTGGTTCGGAAGTTTAAGACTTCCGAATGAACAAGTTTGGTTCGGAAGTTTGGACTTCCGAATGAACACTTCAGTCCTTTCCTTGGTTCGGAACTTCTCCTGGAAATATCAAAAACAAAGCAAACACCCCCGAAGAACAAGGAGAACAGTAGCAGCAGATATAACAATAAAATAACCAAAATCAATCACACGGATAATGATAAATAGTAAAGAATCAACAAATAAGCATCAACAAACAATTAAAAACATGAAATCAAACAACTTTAACCACAATAATCAAAAACCACTTGGATCAAAATAAAAGCATAAACATGAACATAAACATAAACACATGAATCAAAGAATAAGAAAGGTAGATAAGAGATTAACAAGATAAAATAAAGATTTGACAAGAATTAAAATGAAAACTTACTTGGAATTAAATGGTAATTAAGGTGCATAACATGAATTTAAATGACATGAAAAGTAAATGACAAGATATTAAAATGGTGGAAGACTAATTGTCACACTTAGCCAACAAGAGTGAAAAATAAACATCCTAATCTATTTATAGGGGAGGATTAAGGAAGCTTCATCCCCTCTTTCCTTTTCTCTTAATTGCATAATTAAGTCCATCCTTCTTTTAATCTTCATTAATTGCGTACTTAGTCCTTTTCTTCTAATCCTTCTTTAATCTTGGACTTAAGGGACTTTTGACTTCGGGATTTCTTTTGAACTCGTCTTTAAATTCTTCAATAAAATAGACTTGAATTCTTCGGCTTTTGATAAACTTCCGTCTTTTGACTTTTTCTTCGATAAATCTTTAGAATTGGTCGTGGACTTCCGTTCTTTTTGCACTCTTGACTTCTTGACTTCGTCTTTCATCCTTTTCTTCAATAAAAGTCCATAAATGCCCGTGAATGTCCATGTTTTCTCCATTTTTCACCTTTTCATCCTAAATCACAACAAAAACACAAACCACGCATAATTCCGACATAAAAGACATAAAATACACGTTTTGGTCCGGTTATTATTGTAATTAAGTGGTAGAAAAGATGGGTGTTTACACACCTATCAAATCCCCTACACTTGTCCATTGCAATGTCCTCATGCAATGCATTAGTTACAAAGCAAGATTACACTTTTCATCATAATCAATCCACGTTGACCTTTATTAAAGAGATAGAAAATTAAAAACATACAAAATAAAGAAATCAAAAGCATACCTTGGGTTTTGAAAATGTTATGAATAATCATCATCCTCAAGTTTTCACTTTCTCCAAACCAAGCTTAAAATCGAGATCATTGTTATTATAAGTTAGTAAACTAACACGAAATCATGTGGGCCAATTATTCACTTAGACTCCCTTATTCCTATGGGTATCTCTTATATTTTATTATTTGTCTTGAATGATCACGAAGATGCATTGTTTGACTTTTTTCGATAATTATTTAGTCTGAAAATAAAGTGCACGATTTAATCAATAGTAAGCTAAAGGACCAAATCTTTTAAAACTGCTTCTCGGGATATCAAAAAGTTCATATCTTGGCATAACTTGGTTCGCGATTTGAGACCTTTCTCGGGCCGATATTTGGCAGCGACTTCATACTTCAAATCTTGAGAGACGTTCATGAAATAATGGTCTTCTCTTCATAATTGGAATTTCTTCATTTGAAGTTTTGAGAGATTCATACTTGGACCACGACTTCTTCATTTTTCTCCAATCTTTATTTTGGACTTTGATATACAACGATCTGCTTCCTTTTATGACTTGGATCTATTTATCCTCATACCTTGTTAGGGTCTTTTCGGATACACTTCTCCATGACTTTTGGGGAGTTTTTGCTTTACGTCGTGTGTCTCGATCCTTCATATTGATTTTCGATAAATGATTCTTCTCATCACTTTGGATCTTTAGCAACAAAACATAGCCCTCATGCCTTGTTAGGGCCTTTTCGGACTCGCCAATCTTCGCGCCCCGCTTCAATAAGTTATGCCTTGGCTATGAACTCTAATCCATACCGAGCAACTTTTAAACGATCTGGGGCTAGAAGCTAAGTAACTTTTCAAATCGTACAACCTTATTTATTAGCAGATAAATTTATTAGCAAGCGATGGGAGAATAGGCTTATAATTAACTCACATAAATTCACGAAAGAATACTGAACTTATAATTGGCTCTATCATCTCTCGTTCTCCACAGTTTAAAATCTCAAGTAATGAGACTCGTGGATACTTAGCCTAATAAATCAAAGTTTTGGGTTTTCGAGTCGCCTATAGGATCTTGCAAATTCTTAAACTTTTTCAAGTTTTTGAAATCGCATTTTAAAGTTCCCTTGATAAACGACTCTCTAGGATCAATTATAGGAACTTGCGAAAAGTTCTTGTTCTTAACCCGTGAGAGTTAAGACTTTCGCGTTTTATAGCTCCCTATATAAAATCCTAGCAAAACTTGACTTAAACATGTTAAGGATACTAGCTAGAGTAAACTCGGATTGAGTCAAAAGATTCACAACGTTTGAAAATTAAAACCACTAATTCAAAGATTTATTCTAGCAGAGAAAGAAAATAACTATACAAAGATAACAACTAATAGGCCAAAATAGATCAAAAATTTTGAAAAATGTCGAAAAATTGATTTTCCGGTTAAAATGAGGACAAATACAAGGAAAAGACCACTTAACTTCGATAGAAGTCCCCCCTACACTTAAGATAAACATTGTCCTCAATGTTTAAGCATGTGGGAGTAAGCTCCCCTACACTTAGGACATTGTGCACGTTGTTTAAATCTCGCTAAGGAACGGATAACTAAAGAGATTCCTATTTTAATATTTGAGAAAATATATAAAATAGTGAATCGAAAAGAGTTTAGGATAGAACCGGGAAGAAATAGAACACGGAATCACGGGTCGTCAAGAATCATCAAGAGTGGATCATTGAAGCTCGAATCCCTGATTAAGAAGTGAGGAGAGGAAATAGCAATCCAAAGGGTCCCCCTACACTTATGGTAAAGAAAGCGAAAGGATAGATGCATGGGTTGCCTCCCAAGAAGCGCTTGATTTTTGTTAACCGAGTCGTGAGCCTGACTCGACCTTGATCATGAAACATATCCACCAGGATCAAAGACATAGTTTTCATCCATCAATAAGCAAGAGCTTAAGGCGAACAAGGCAAGCCAAAAGAGAAGTGGCAAGGTTCCCTTAAGCAGTGATGGAGCACAGTAGAAGCAAGTATGGTGCGGTGCAAGCATGTCTTCAATGGGTCCAAAGATTTTTCCTTTTATTTCATCAGGTGGATACTGAGATGGCTTAAAGACTTCAATACCGGGGTCGAACACCTTTTCCTTCAGGGGAAAATAGCACTCAGGCTCAGCCGAGTGTGAAGAAGATCCGCAAAGAAGCACAACCTCGTCCTCAGAAGTGGGACAAAGAGGTGTCAAATCATACGTGCAACGGATTTCGGTGTCGACCGGTTTCTTCTCCTTTGACAAAATGCTCTTCAAATCCAAAGTAGGATCAAGACGATAATCTTCAAAGTCAAAAGGAGGAGCATCACTCTCATGAGGGAAGTATGTGTTGAGAAATTCAGAGAAATCTTCCTCAAATGAATAATCGTCCAAAGTAGGATCGAGTGATAGCGGAGGATCTTCATCATGTGAAGAATCGCTCGATAGAGTATCAGCCTCATCAAAATCATCGAAAGTGGGCAGCTCGGGATACTCAGAAGTACAATCAAAATCATCCGAGTCTGAGCTAGAATCATCATCATCATAAGCATCGAAGACCGGTTGAGAATCATAAATGGGAGAAGCGTCCAAAGTAGGGAGAGAATCATCCACATCATCTTCAAAGAGTGGATTATCAGTGGAAGACTCGAATAGAGGATTGTCATAGACGGTAAAGTCATCGAGCACATTTATCATATTCACTGATTCTCGTCCTCCAAAGGATTTGCCTGTAAGCTTCCCCATTTTAAAAACTTTAGAATCATCCCCGACTCGTAAGATTAACTCACCTTCGGCCACATCTACTAAAGCACGTCCGGTTCTCAAAAATGGTCGACCAAGTATTAAAGGAATACGAGGGTCCATTTCATAATCAACTACGACAAAATCGACCGGGAAAGTAAATGTGCCAACTTTGATGAACACGTCTTCGGCTATACCAACGGGGTAAGCGAGAGTGCGGTTTGCAAGTTCGAGAGTCATCTTTGTTGGAATGAGGTCGGGCAATGATAGTGTTTTCCAAACACTCAGTGGCATAAGATTAATACTAGCCCCGAGATCAGCAAGGGCAGTAAATTCTTCAGTTTTGTTGAACACGCAAGGCAACACAAAACGACCGGGATCTCCAAGCTTTTCCGGAAGTTCTCTAAGAAGAACTGCAGAGCAGTTTTCATTTAAGCGTGTGTTGGCGAGTTCAATCAGCTTCTCCTTCTTGCTAAGCAATTCCTTGAATGCTTTGACAAATTTCGGCATGTGGCAAAGTGCTTCAACAAGGCTAATGTTGATGGTCATTTTAGATAGCATATCCACATATTTCGATACTTGACAGTCATTCTTGGTTAGCTCATTGGTCTTGCCTATGCGAGAAGGGTATGGGATTCTGGGTTGATAAGGGTTAGGTGAAGGTGTAGTCGGTGAAGGTTGTGATGTTGAAGGGTCCTTCCGAGATACATCGTCATGACGAGGCGGAGACGGTAATGGTGCACTACTACTAGGTGTAGGAGGAGTAGGGATACGTGGTGGTGGAGGAGGTGTAGATGATGGTGGTGGAATAGGTGGATCGACAATGGTAAGTCCACTACGCGTAGTTATAGCACTCACATTAGCTCGCGGATTAGTGACGGTGTTTGAAGGTAGAGAACCCGAAGAAGAAGAAGGTTGAGCTTCGGGCAAGAAACTAGCCAACAGATTCTTTAATTCAGTTGTTTGAGTAATGAAGGAGGATTGAAGGTTTTCACGAACCTCGGTTCTGATGTCATTACCTTGCTTCAAGATATCTCCTTTCAAATTGATTATTTGGCCCTGTAGATTCTTGATTTGCTCACCTTGAGTTCTCATGATTGTGTCAACATCGGGATTAAGGGGTGGGTGTTGTTGGGTGGGTGGTTGATAAGGATTAGAAGCACGAGGTGGGATTTGGTTGCTTCTATTGTAGTTGTTGGCGGGATTTTGGTTTTGAGGAGAAAAACCGGGTGAAAGGTAATTGTTTGAACGGTAGCTCAGCAGATTTCTATCCCCTTGTTGTCTAGCTTGGTAATTTTCCGGTGAATAATTACCATAAGCTGCATACACATTTTCTGGATTTCCTTGTGTCGAAGGACAATCGGTGTATGAGTGAGGACCGCCACATGTTTCACAAGGATTATCAACCGCTTTAACTTGTTGTTGTTGTTGATTTGAAGCGAGAAGCGTAATACTTTTGCTCATTTCAGTCATCATGCGGGTGAGTTCGGTCATCTCAGGGTTTGCTGAGGTTGAGGAAACATTGACTCTCGGGTTGTTCCTAGAAGATGCAGAGGAATCCCAGTTCTTGTGGTGAGTAGTCATGTTCTCAATTAACTCTCTACACTCCTCGGGTCTCCTTTTCATGAATGTGCCACCAGCGGCTGCATTGATCGTATCACGATCTCGAAAAGTCAATCCGTTGTAGAAAGTATCGATCAAGGTGACCGGAAGCATGTTGTGGTTTGGACAACGGTCGATCAAGACATTATATCTCTCCCATGCATCAAAAAGAGATTCATCAGGATCTTGCATGAAACCGCTGATCTGATTGCGAAGGCTAGTGACCATGGATGGTGGAAAGTAGCGCGATAGAAAGCGTTGAGTCATATCATCCCAAGTGTGAATAGAATTCTTCGGGAGACGATCAAACCATTTCTCGGCATGATGCGATAAAGTATGTGGGAAGAGTTGTAGGCGGAGTACATCCATTGTGGCCCCAGGCAACTTCATGCTTTGGGTGATTGTAATAAACTTGTCGAGGTGTTTGTTGGCATCATCATCAGGCAATCCTCTAAATGGGTTTGTTTGCACTTGCTGAATCATGTGGTGCTTCAACGAAAACTCAGGAGCGTTGATTTGCATCGGCGCAATCGGTCCTCCTCGTCCAAACATTGTTGGTTGACAAAGTTCCTCCATGGTCTGAAGATCGGGCTGTGGAAGAGCATTGTTGTTATTGTTGAGGTGCGGTAGTTGATTATTGTTGTTAACACCTGCCATATCTAAATCTTCTTGAGGCTCGGGCTCTTGATAATTAGAAGATCTAGTACGCATACACCTGAAAATGCAAAAGGAAACAAAACCAAACACAAAGACAATATATATACACAATAAAAATAAAATCTTTTTGGATTTTTGATATTTTTAATTTTTATGGTTTTTTATCAATTTTTAATTTTTATGATTTTTTTTTAATTCTTTTAAGCAAGAAAAATAACGTTCACAAGTGAACGGATCCCAAAAAGCAACGTGTCTTTCACAGAAAACCGTCAATCTTAACGAAAAGAGTCGGCAGCGGCGCCATTTGATACAAGACTTTTGCCCGTATAAAAATTATATGTTCGTTGTGTTGGTCTAATCGAATTGATCTTAGCTCTCTATGTGACTTCGTTTTATTTTGGTGGAATCAAAGATGTGTCGTTGTAGTATTTTAAAATTAAAAGGTGCAAAACAATTAAAGTAAATGTGCAATTATAATAAATCTAAGTCTAATTAAAGTAAAGTGCAAGTATTACAAGCGTGACTGAACTTAAAAGTGCACTAAAGTAAAATGACGTAAACTTAAATCTATCTAAGGCAAACTTAAAGTGCGACTAAAACTAAGGCAAATAATCTAAAAGTGCAATTAAATAAAAGGCAGGAAAAATAAAGCTTGAAAATAACAATCAAAGATAAAAAACTAATAAGAACCTGAATACAGCTCATTCGGAATAAACCTTCGTTTGGAATAATCACTCGTCCTAAATGTCACCTTTGGTTGAAATGATTTTTCTTCACTTGGAATATTACCAAAATCCTTGATCCGGGACAAATTGGTCTGAATATGTCACTTATCCAAAACAATGCTTCGTTCGGAACTTGCTGATTCGGAACTTGTAAATTCTGCCTTGATTCGGAAGTATTAGGTCACCCCTTGATTCGGAAGTTTCCGAATGAAGCTCCTTGATTCGGAAGTTTAGAACTTCCGAATGAACCTTTCTTGAGTCGGAAGATTACCCTTGATCCGGAACTTATGGAAGTTCCGAATGAACAACCTTGACTCGGAAGTTTCTGACTTCCGAATGAACAGCCTTTATTCGGAGCTTTGGTCCTTGATTCGGAACTTTAAGTTGACTCGGAACTTTTGAAAAGTTCCGGATGCAACCCTTGGTTCGGAACTTTGGAGTTCCGAATGAGTATGTTTGGTTCGGAAGTTTTGAGTTCCGGATGAAGCCTTGGTTCGGAAGTTTAAGACTTCCGAATGAACAAGTTTGGTTCGGAAGTTTGGACTTCCGAATGAACACTTCAGTCCTTTCCTTGGTTCGGAACTTCTCCTGGAAATATCAAAAACAAAGCAAACACCCCCGAAGAACAAGGAGAACAGTAGCAGCAGATATAACAATAAAATAACCAAAATCAATCACACGGATAATGATAAATAGTAAAGAATCAACAAATAAGCATCAACAAACAATTAAAAACATGAAATCAAACAACTTTAACCACAATAATCAAAAACCACTTGGATCAAAATAAAAGCATAAACATGAACATAAACATAAACACATGAATCAAAGAATAAGAAAGGTAGATAAGAGATTGACAAGATAAAATAAAGATTTGACAAGAATTAAAATGAAAACTTACTTGGAATTAAATGGTAATTAAGGTGCATAACATGAATTTAAATGACATGAAAAGTAAATGACAAGATATTAAAATGGTGGAAGACTAATTGTCACACTTAGCCAACAAGAGTGAAAAATAAACATCCTAATCTATTTATAGGGGAGGATTAAGGAAGCTTCCTCCCCTCTTTCCTTTTCTCTTAATTGCATAATTAAGTCCATCCTTCTTTTAATCTTCATTAATTGCGTACTTAGTCCTTTTCTTCTAATCCTTCTTTAATCTTGGACTTAAGGGACTTTTGACTTCGGGATTTCTTTTGAACTCGTCTTTAAATTCTTCAATAAAATAGACTTGAATTCTTCGGCTTTTGATAAACTTCCGTCTTTTGACTTTTTCTTCGATAAATCTTCAGAATTGGTCGTGGACTTCCGTTCTTTTTGCACTCTTGACTTCTTGACTTCGTCTTTCATCCTTTTCTTCAATAAAAGTCCATAAATGCCCGTGAATGTCCATGTTTTCTCCATTTTTCACCTTTTCATCCTAAATCACAATAAAAACACAAACCACGCATAATTCCGACATAAAAGACATAAAATACACGTTTTGGTCCGGTTATTATTGTAATTAAGTGGTAGAAAAGATGGGTGTTTACACACCTATCACCCAACTTAAAACATTAAACTAGAAGATAGTTAATAGTTCATGAAATTAGGGTCTTTAGCAACAAGGTACTCAATACAATTCAAGGCAACATTTGGGTCCAAACAATCATTCATGACTTGTGTCGATACTCGTCTCCCGGTACACGAATAATCAAACTATCATAACTTCCTCCTCGTTCTAAGTTAGAAGCTCTAATTCATATCAAAACGAAACTTAAGAAAAACTCTACAATGATATCTTATTAGTACTACATAAATTTGAACTTAAGACATCCAAAATTAGCTTCAAACCTACTGCCCTATATCACCTTTTTAAAACTCACACCATATCAACTTTTCAACCCATTTTAACTATTTTTACATCAATACTATCACCCTATAATTACCCAAATCAATTACTAACACTCTTATTACACTTGCATGCCACTTTTAACAAAATCTTTATCAAAATTTCAAGCTTTCAACATCAAAACATCAAGATCATAGTGAGATCATCACATGCATGACCCTAAAACAATTTCACCAACCCTAATTCATATGAAATATAAAAACTTGATGCATGTTGGTAAATTTAGTATCAAAAATACCACCTTTGAATTTTTAGGATGGGACTTCAGTTAGTTTTAAGCAATTCAAGCTCAAAATCAAAAAAATAGGGTGTTTTGGGGCTTTGTGGTTCACGACAAGAAAAGAAGAAGAAAGGGGTGGGTGGAGTTTTTAGTTTAATGAATTTTCTATGTGTTTTTAGATAGTGGAAAATCTATAAATAGTGGTGGTGGAGGGTCATTTTTGCCAATTTTTCAATCTTTTGGACTAAAAAGTAAATAGCTTAGTTAAAAAGCGAGAAATGACTAATAGTCAATTTTGAAAATATTCACGGGACTCGGGTTTCGTAAAAATACTCTTCAAAAGTTAAAATGCATCATAAATATAATAATATAGTTTCTTGACGCGACTTACTACGCAATTAAAAAAAACATCGAAAACATCAAACATCGAAACAATCGACAATAAAACATAAAATATCGGGCATCCGTCGGTATCGCGCTTACTAATAGTCCTCATACTTGTTAAATGTAAAAATAAATCTTCTAACATTGATTTCAACTTAAACCACCAAAAATAAAAACATTAAACCTCATCAAAAATCTCTAAAATATTCGTAAAATAAGATTAGACAATGACCTCGGTTTCAGGTTATCGCATCCCCCCCTTCTTAAAGAGAGCGACGTACCGGCGCTCGGCCCTTCTTAAGACAAATGAGGATACTTCTCCTTAAAGAAATCCTCACACTCCCACGTAAACTCAGGCCCACGTCTAGAATTCCACCTTACCTTCACAATTGGAATCTTACTATGTTTCAACCTTTTAACTTCCCTATCCATAATCTCTATAGGTTCTTCTATAAAATGCAACTGATCATCAAGTTGGATTTCCTCCAATGGAATCACCAAATCCCTTTCTGCCAAACACTTCTTCAAATTAGACACGTGAAAAGTGTTATGAATAGCTTTAAGTTCATCCGGCAATTCTAACTTATAAGCAACCAATCCAACCCTTTGAATAATCTTAAAAGGTCCAATATATCTTGGGCTCAACTTTCCTCGTTTTCCAAAATGAATCAAACCCTTCTATGGTGATACCTTAAGCATAACCATATCTCATACCTCAAACTCTAACGGTTTCCTCCTATTGTCAGCATAACTCGTTTGTCTACTCCTGGCAGATAACAAACGATTCTTAATTTGCACAATCTTCTCAGTTGTCTCAAAAATCATTTCAGGTCCGGTCAATTAACTCTCTCCTACATCACTCCAACACATTGGAGATCTACACTTACGTCCATACAAATCTTCAAATGGTGTGGCCTTAATACTAGCGTGATAACTATTATTATATGAGAATTCCACCAATGGCAAATGTTTATCCCAACAATTCCCAAAGTCAATCACACACGCTCGAAGCATATCCTCTAATGTTTGAATCGTCCTTTCACTTTGTCCATCAATTTCTGGATGATATGATGTTCTCAAACTTAACTCTATTACCATCGCTTTCCGCAGAGATTTCCAAAACTTTGAGGTAAACCTACTATCACGATCAAAAATTATTGACAAAGGCACTCTATATCGACAAACAATATCCTTCACATAAATTGTCATTAATCTTTCCATACTATCCGTCTTCTTCATTGGTAAAAAGTGAGCAGACTTAGTCAATATATCCACAATCACACATATCATATCATAGCTGTCACACCCCCAATTTATCAGAGTAAGGCAACACAATGGGGTGCGACGGTCATGACTATCACAAGACATAGATACAAACAACGAGTATTTAAAAGCCGTTTTCTTTTAATTAAAAACATAAATAATAAAACATTGTTTCAAAAGACTTTAACATTGATCCAAATATACATACACTAGTCACGACCATTTTCATTTAAAAATCTCCCATGCATAACTACGTCACTCCTCCGTCTTGATACCTGAGAAAAACATTGCTAAAGCGTCAACCCAAAGGTTGGTGAGTTCATAGGTTTAAGTTTAAATAGTGTGATGAACCATAAGATTTTCAAGGCAACCGGCATATAATCTTATAACAAATACAAGATTATAATCAAAAGTATACGTTTCAATCACCTACGTCTAAGCTCGTGACACCGAAGCGTTAACCTAAACCAACAAGATATAATAAGAGCCCGAGCAAATGCCTATCCCGAATCATTTGTAAATCCTCAAATGTAAGTGTATCTAACTTTGGCCACACAACCAAATTAGATAGGGAGGTTAATCCTGATAGATCTATCCATAACATTCGCGCTTACACAAAGTAATTAACGGTTCACGATAGTGGGCTAAAGCATCTAGGGATATCGCTACTTAGACATCATGTAGGCAAACGTATGAGTTTAAAGCACTTATGTTCATCCGTTAAAAACAAGCAATGTTCTCACCCCAAAATAGTTAAAGCAATTAAAAGTGGGGCTATGAAACTCACCTTGATGAGGTAGCGAATATGATCAATAAAGATAGCACGGAATATCAAGGCACGCAAAACAATGCGCAAACGATCTACTCGTCACCTAAGTAAAATATATGTACTTAGGCTAAATACAATAAATATTAACGTACAATGCACTTGGTTGATAATTTATACTTGCTATAGATTTATAATATGTTTTCATACATTTTTCTCGTTCAACCATTTTAGTCACGGGGTCAAGTTCGGGTCTCGATAACTTATTGAATAATAGTCCGAAAAATAAACGGACTCTCATTATAAAAACTAGGCCGCGAGGTCGTCGATATTTGATAAATATCATATTTTTATGAAGTCTCTAAGTCTAGTAATTAATTACGTGAAGTAGTGCACTCACACATAAAATACAACATGTAAAGTTCAATTTTACACAAGTGGAAATCGGCCAACTTTGGAAATTTATTGTGATCTCGTTACTTGACTTTATGGAAAACCGAAAGTCGTTTTGAAAACTAGGCCGTGTCGAGTTTAATAGGATATTTTTAGATAGTCGGGGCATGAACCTTTTTGCTGGTTAAAAATAGACACAAAGTGGGGCGATCGGGTCAATAACCACCTGTTCATGCAACTAGTATTTTGCTTTCTTGTTTTGTGCTAATCTTTCAAACAGTGACACTAAGCCTTTCATCATACTATGGTCAGGTCCATAATGTACAACAAGCCAAAATACTTTCTTAATTCCCGACGCCAAGACCCTCTAATTACCATGCAATTGTTTAAAGTGAAAAATGATACTTGGTCCTTAGGTTGCTTGTACTTGGGCAGGTTTTGAAATAATAGGCAAGAGGGTCCTTTTGAATTCACTGTTTTTAGATTATAGTAGGCTCCTACTACTTTGTCTTGTTATTTTCAAATACATTATCCTTGTTTGCGGTACATACACACACGCACACAGTGACCTTTATAACATTAGGGTGTACTTGTTTTGTCAAAGTGATATTCCCACTTGTTGGTTGGACATACACGTCATACCCAATTGATAAGTAAAAGTACTTTTGGAAATAAGTAATACAAATCTCAGTTTCTTGTTTGCATTCATACACATGCACACGTATACTACAATACTTTTGAACTTCATATCACTTGTTTTATGAGAAGTTACTTTCACTCTTTTGTTTTTCACATATATACACGCAACACACTCACACCATGTATTTTCTTCCTGTTGGTTCCCTACATATGCATACACGCAGCCATACACACAAGGAGAAATGAGACGTACAGGCAACCAAAAAGGAAAGTTGGATATACTGTTTTTAGATGTCTTGCTTCCCATTCTCACGCCTAATACTATGTCTCTAACCCAAATCATGCACCAACTTACTCACGTTACCTTACGTACTTTGTAGTTTCACACACTTACTAACGTTCTTACCTAGGAGTCAGGGGTATACCCACAAGCATGCTCACAGTCTGAAATACAAAACAGGATGCGGCGTTTGGTCTTTCTTAGTTCCTACAGCAAGCACACCCACATACGCACACAGTACACTTGCTTTTACATTTCTCTTTGTTTTGTAAAGGGTTTCTATGAGAAATAGTTGTCTTTGATTCACATAGATTTTCATTTGGTTTCACCTTATTAGTTGGCACACACACGTGACTCAAGCACAACACACCAGCATTTTCTATTTTTGAAGGGAGATAGCTCCTGATGGTTTTCATCATGCACACACATAATTTTACGCCTACATTCATTTGGTGTTTCCTACTAGTCAGCATATTCACACAACATACCTAAATGAAACAAAGAATAGCGCTCACGCATACTCTTATGTCACATCCACGTAACAGTATTAAGGATTTCAAGCATACATAAAATCGTAGTGACAAGTTTTTAGAAGGTAGTTTCTTGTTGTTAGCATACAGTGAATCACACACGGTGGCTTTAGCATTCAGGCTTAGACTCGTTTTTCTAGTTCCATGTTAGTATGACTTGTTTATATTGGTTTTAGGTTAGTTACATTCTTAGGTGGCAAAGTGATGTTATGAACAACCCACGTAACCATAGGTGTTGGCTTATAACGGTGACCCGACTCACAACCCCAAAGACGTGTACCTTTGTATACGGTGAAGATGTCAAGTTTTTCCAAAAATCTTTTGAGCAAGTACTTATCAACCAAGTTTAGATTTTTAACCAAGGATAAGAGATGTCTTACAATTGGTCCTAGCAAAGGAGGAAATGATACAATCACCACGACTTCATCCTACACAATCCTACCCCTGAATCAACACTTCATTCTAATATCATTACCACCTCTAAGTGGTCCGAACCCTTTTATTTCTCTTGTTCTTGGCAGCGCCTAATCAAACCACAGGGGATTACTTTTATTTTTGGCTAAGTGTATGTTTTGTGAGTTTGTAGAGTGTGTGTTTTAGATGGTGAAGGGTCTGGTATTTATAGAGGGAGTGAGTGAGTTAGGACTATGATTATCTAGTTAAGGTTTCATGTTATTCGGTTCATTTTGAACTAGATGTGCCTTCGAAGAGGTACCATGGGGAAATGCCAAAGTGTTGGGAAGTGTTAAAGTGGGTTGGCTTTCGTCTAGGGCAGAAACAACATGGAAATGAGTGTGTTTTCTCTTGACTTATTAATGGTAGATGGTTGTACAAGTTGAATTCAAGGAAGACTTTGGGAGTTAAGTAATATCCGACGGTTTTGGGGTAGAAATGAGGGGACCATTTGTACAAGATATTAAGGATAGGTGTAGTACATTTCTTTTTATAATGAATTTATGAGACTTGGATAAACAATGGGAGAAAGGGGGTCGGTTTTGGAGAAATGGTAGCAGGAAAAGGTTTGCTTTTCCTTTTAATTATTTTGTAAGTTTAACATTTGTGAAAATGTAATGGAGAGTTTAAACGTTTTATGTGTAGTGTATAGTTTTGGTACTAGTATTTCGCAATAGTTTGGTGAAAGGGGAATATGGAGAAGTTTCTAACTGTGTCGAAAAATTTGGGTGAACCACTAAATATCGTGTCGGGCCTAATTAAACTAAATCGCGTTAATTTAATAAATTTTGATTTCTTTAATAGAAGTTTCTAGCACGTAAAGTAGACGAATAATAAGTCATTCAAGCTATAAGTCATATGAGCATCATTCATAAAAATTTAAGTTCGTACACAAAATATGCGTAAACAGTCGGGAACATCAATAGACAAACAAGTCTAACCCGAACTATTGCTTTTCATGTAAATTAACTAGGTTCAAAATTCACGTTTGTGACAACAGCCACTAGAAGTTCTCGGCAAACCCGTCACAAAATCCATATTAATTTTCTCCCATTTCCACTCAGGAATTTTAGGTTGCACCAATAATCCCGATGGTTTCTTATGTTCAGCCTTTACCTTCGCACAAGTCAAACATTTACTAACATACCGAGCAATATCTACTTTCATGTTCGGCCACCAATACACTTTCTTCATGTCTTGATACATCTTGTCCGTCCATGATGTATTGAATAATTCGACTTGTGAGATTCATTCATCACCAAATCTCGCACTCCTAACGCACCTTCCTCAGGTGGACACAATGGTAACCAAATCCTATTCTCAAAATATCTCATTCCATTCTGCCTTACTACAAACAAAGATTTCAACATTCTACCCAGATTCTCCTCTATAACATTCTCTTTCTTCGGACCATTGGCTTGAGCTTTCAATATCATTTCCGTCAAATCAAAACTTTCCGTCATTACTAAATCTCTAACTCTTAGAGGCTTCTCCCTTTCCTTTCTACTAAGTGCATCAGCTACCACATTCGCCTTACCAAGATGGTAACGAATCTCGCAGTCATAATCACTCAGCAATACTACCCGTCTCCTTTGCGTCATATTCAATTCCTTTTGATCCAAAATATGTTGCAGACTCTTATGGTCAATGAACACACACTTGGTTCCATACAAGTAGTGTCTCTATAGCTTCAAAGCAAAAACTACAGCTCCAAGTTCCAAATCATGAGTAGTATAGTTCTCTTCATGCTTACTCAATTGCCTTGATGCATAAGCTATCGCTTTCTCCCTCTGCATCAACACAACTTCATAACCCTTGTGAGACGCGTCAAAATACACTACAAAATCTTCAGATCCTTCTGGCAATGACAAAATCAGCGCAGAACACAACTTATCCTTCAGTGTTTGAAAAGCAGCTTCCTCTTCTGATCCCCACTCATACGCCTGATTCTTTTCTGTAAGCTTGGTTAATGGTTTAGCAATCAGTGAAAACTTTTCGATAAACCTTTGATAATACCCAGCTAGACCAAGAAATTGACAAATTTTAGTCGGCGTTGTTAGTACCGACCAATCCTTGATAGCCTCAATCTTAGCAGGATTGATATGTGTGTAAACACACATCTTTTCTACCACTTAATTACAATAATAACCGAGCCAAAACGTGTATTTTATGTCTTTTATGTCGGAATTATGCGTGGTTTGTGTTTTTGTTGTGATTTAGGACGAAAAGGTGAAAAGTGGAGAAAACACGGGCATTCACGGGCATTTACGGACTTTTATTGAAGAAAAAGACGAAAGACGAAGTCAAGAAGTCAAGAGTGCACAAAGAACGGAAGTCCAAGACCAATTCTGAAGATTTATCGAAGAAAAAAGTCAAAAGACGGAAGTTTATCAAAAGCCGAGGAACTCAAGTCTTATTTATCAAAGAATTAAAAGACGAGTCCAAAGAAATCCCGAGCCAAAAGTCATCAAAGTCCAAGATTAACAAAAAGATTAAGAAGGAAGGACTTAAGGGCGCAATTAAGAAGAAAGGAAGGAGGGGAGGAAGCTTCCTCTAACCATCCCCCTAATCACCTATAAATACTTCCCATTTTCATTCATTTGTTCTTGTTGACTAATCGTGACAATTAGTTCTTCCACCTTTATTTACTTGCACCTTTACTTTTCATGTCAATTTAAATACTTGTCTTGCACCTTTAATATCTTTAATTTCAAGTAAGTGTTTCTTTTAATTCTCGCACCTTTACTTTATCTTGTTGATCTCATTCTACCTTTCTTTGATCTTTGATTTTTATGCTTTTTATCTTGTTAACTTGTTTAAAGATTACATTTTTATGCTTTTGATTGTTTTAAATCATTGATTCTTATAGCTTATTTGTTTTAATCTTTAAGTTTTTAAAGTTTTTATAAAAGTTATTTTTATATAAAAGTTTGTTTTTCGTAAAGCTTATTAATTTCGTGTTTTAAAAATCTTCAAATTTCTGTTTAGTAGCTTATTTTCATACGTTTTACCTTAGGATTTTCGTCTTGTGCTTATTAGGACTATAGCTTGTTTTTCTAGCTTATTTTCATTTTCATCTACTGTATTCCGATTGGAGTGATCGGAAAGGGGTTTTACATTCCGACCATAGCTACATTGCTTGGTCGGAAAAGGGTTTCAACTTTCCGATTGGTGGAGACTTTGGTATTCCGATCAGGTAAGTGACAGATATTCTGATTGGTACTCTTTGCCATATTCCGATCGAGGTGTTGGTGGTATTCCGATCAGGTAAGGTGACACATTCCGATCAAAGGGTCCGATCAGCATTCCGACCAGCTTCTAAGCCATATTCCGATCAAGGGTAAGCTCATATTCCGATCAAGGTTGATCGGAATATATTCCGATCTGGGGGTTATTTTCCATGATTTGTCTTGTTTAATTTTTAGTTTATGTTTTAACACTTGTCTAATTTTAATTCTCGTCACGTTTTAATTTTTAGTCATTTTATTATTTTACTTTCCGTCACGTTTTTAAATATCGCACCTTTCTTTTAATTAGACTAGATTTATTTTTAAACGACATTTTACTTTAACGACATTTATTTTTACGTCTTTGCACATTTAAATTTAAAAACAACCAAAAATATTTGTTTTACCAAATTCAACTGAGTCGTACTTTAAGCCAATAATCAATTCGTTAAGATATCGAGACTTGAAATTTAATTTTTATACGGGGTGTCAAAAGCCGTGCATTAAATGGCGCCGTTGCAGGCTCTTTTCGTAAAGATTAACGGTTTTCTGTGAGAGACGCGTTGCTTTTTGGGATCCGTTCACTTGTGAGCGTTATTTTTCTTGCCTAAAAAAATTCAAAAAACCATAAAAATTAAAAAATGATAAAAATACATAAAAAATTAAAATTTTCAAAAATCCAAAAACATTTTATTTTTATTGTGTATATATATTGTCTTTGTGTTTGGTTTCTTTTTCTTTTACATTTTCAGGTGTATGCGTACTAGATCTTCTAATTATCAAGAGCCCGAGACTCAAGAAGATTTAGCTATGTCAGGTGTAAACAACAATAATATTCCACCGCACCTCAACAATAACAACAATGTTCTTCCACAGCCCGATCTTCGGACCATGGAGGAGCTTTGTCAACCTACAATGTTTGGACGAGGAGGACCGATTGCGCCGATGCAAATCAACGCTCCTGAGTTTTCGTTGAAGCACCACATGATTCAGCAAGTACAAACTAACCCATTCCGTGGATTGCCTGATGATGATGCCAACAAACACCTCGACAAGTTCATTACAATCACCCAAAGCATGAAGTTGGCTAGTGCCACAATGGATGAACTTCGCCTACAACTCTTTCCACATACTTTATTACATCATGCCGAGAAATGGTTTGATCGTCTCCCGAAGAATTCTATTCACACTTGGGATGACATGACTCAACGCTTTTTGTCGCGCTACTTTCCACCATCCATGGTCACGAGCCTTCGCAATCAAATCAGCGGTTTCATGCAAGATCCTGATGAATCTCTTTTTGATGCTTGGGAGAGATATAATGTCTTGATCGATAGATGTCCAAACCACAACATGCTACCTGTGACCTTAATTGATACTTTCTACAACGGTTTGACTTTTCGAGATCGTGATACGATTAATGCAACCGTCGGTGGCACATTCATGAAAAGGAGACCCGGGGAGTGTAGAGAGTTAATTGAGAACATGACTACTCACCACAAAAACTGGGATTCCTCTGCTTCTTCAAGGAACAACCCGAGAGTCAATGTTTCCTCTACTTCAGCAAACCCTGATATGACCGAACTCACCCGTGTGCTGACTGAAATGAGCAGAAGTATGCAACTCTTAGCTTCAAACCAACAACAACAACAAGTTAAAGCTGTTGCACCTTCTTGTGAAACATGCGGCGGTCCACACTCATACACCGATTGTCAATATATCCACACTCATGCGGCGGTCAACTCAAGTAAATCCGGAAAATGTGTATGCAGCTTATGGTAATTATTCACCGGTAAATTACCAAGCTTGACAAGGGGATAGAAATCTGCTGAGTTACCGATCAAACAACTACCTTTCACCCGGTTTTTCTCCTCAAAACCAAAACCCCGCCAACAACTACAATAGAAGCAACCAAATCCCACCAAGAGCTTCTAATCCTTATCACCTACCCGCCCAACAAACCCCACCCAGTAATCCGGATGTTGAGGCCATCATGAGAACCCAAGGTGAGCAAATCAAGAATTTGCAGAGCCAAATTATCAATCTTAAAGGAGATATTACCAAGAAAGGAAATGAGATAAGATCCGAGCTTCGAGATAATATTCAATCCTTCTTCTTCGAGTTCTCTACCTTCAAACATCGTCACTAATCCGCGAGCCAATGTGAGTGCTATTACTAATCGTAGTGGAGTCACCATAGTAGGACCACCAATCCCACCCCCATCATCTACACCTCCTCCACCACCATGTATCCCTACTCCTCCTACACCTAGTATTAGTGCACCATTACCGACTCCGCCTCGATGTGATGAAGTTCCCACGAATGACCCTTCAACATCTCAACCTTTACCTACACCTGCACCTTCACCACCTAAACCCAATATCCCTTATCCCTCTCGTTTAGGCAAGACCAAAATGCTAACCAAGGAGGACTCCGAAGTGGCACGCTATGTGAAGATGATTTCTCAAATGAACTTCAACATTAGCTTTCTTGAAGCACTTGTACACATGCCCAAATTTGTTAAAGCATTTAGGGAATTGCTTAACAAGAAGGAGAAGCTGATTGAACTCGCCAACACACGATTAAATGAAAACTGCTCTGCAGTTATTCTCAAAGAACTTCCGGAAAAGCTTGGAGATCCCGGTCGTTTTGTGTTGCCATGCGTGTTCAACAAAACTGAAGAATTTACTGCCCTTGCTGATCTCGGGGCTAGTATTAATTTGATGCCATTGAGTGTTTGGAAAACACTATCATTGCCCGACCTCACTCCAACGAAGATGACTCTCGAACTTGCTAATCGCACTCTCGCTTACCCCGTTGGTATTGCCGAAGACGTGTTCATTAAAATTGGCACATTTACTTTCTCGGTCGATTTTGTCGTAGTTGATTATGAAATGGACCCTCGTATTCCTTTAATACTTGGTCGGCCATTCTTGAGAACCGGACGAGCTTTAGTAGATGTGGCCGAAGGTGAGTTAATCTTAAGAGTCGGGGATGATGCACAAGTTTTCAAAATGGGGAAGCTTACTAGTACAACCTTTGGCGGCCGAGAATCAGTGAATATGATTAATGTGCATGATGACTTCGTTGTCTACGACAATCCTCTATTCAACTCTTGCATCGATAATCCACTTTTTCAAGATGATGTGGATGATTCTCTCCCTACTTTGGAACCTTCTCCCATTTATGATTCTCCATCGGTCTTTGATGCTTATGATGATGATTCTAGCTCAGATTCGGATGATTTTGATGATTGTACTTCTGAGTATCCCGAGCTGCCCACATATGACGATTTTGATGAGGCCGATACTCTCTCGAGCGATTCTTCACATGATGAAGATCCTCCGCCATCACTCGATCCTACTTTGGACGATTACTCATTCGAGGAAGACTTCTCTACATTTCTTAACACTTACTTCCCTCATGAGAGTGATGCTCCTCCTTATGACTTTGAAGATTATCGTCTTGATCCTACTTTGGATTTGAAGCACATTCTTTCTAAGGAGAAGCAATCGGTCGACACCAATATCCGCAGCACGTATGAGTTAACACCTCTTTGTCCCCCTTCTGAGGACGAGGTTGTGCTTCTTCGCGGATCTTCTTCACACTCTGCTGAACCTGAGTGCTATTTTCCCCTAAAGGAAAAGGTGTTCGACCCCGGTATTGCAATCTTTAAGCCATCTCAGTATCCACCTGATGAAATAAAAGGAAACATCTTTGGAAATTTTGAAGACGTGCTTGCACCTCACCATACTTGCTTCCACCGTGCTCCATCCTGCTTAAGGGAACCTTGCCTATTCTTCTTTGGCTTGCCTTGTTCGCCTTAAGTATTTGCAATTTGATGGACGAAAACTATGTCTTTGATCCTGGTGGATATGTTTAATGCTTCTTCCGTTGATGATCAAGGTCGAGTCAGGCTCACGACTCGGTTAACAAAAACCAAGCGCTTCTTGGGAGGCAACCCATGTATCTATCTTTTCGCTTTCTTTATCATAAGTGTAGGGGAGACCCTTTGGTTTTCTATTTCCTCTCCTCTCTTCATAATCAGGGATTCGAGTGCTCAATGATCCACTCTTGATGATTCTTGACGACCCGTGCTTCCGTGTTCACTTCTTCCCGGTTCTATCCCAAACTCTTTTCGATTCACTATTTTCTACTTTCGCAATATTAAAATAGGAATCTCTTTAGTTTTCCTTTCCTTAGCGAAATTTAAACAAAGTGCACAATGTCCTAATTGTAGGGGAGTTTACGCCCACATGCTTAAACATTAAGGACAATGTTTATCTTAAGTGTAGGGGGGACTTCTATCGAAGTTAAGTGGTCTTTTCCTTGTATTTTTCCTCATTTTAACCGAAAAATCAATTTTTCGACATTTTTCAAAATTTTTGATCTATTTTGGCCCATTAGTTTTGCCCTTTGTATAGTTATTTTCTTTCCTTACTAGAATAAATCTTTGAATAAGTGGTTTTAATTTTCAAACGTTGTGAATCTTTTGACTCAACCCTAGTTTACTTATCTAAGTTTACTCTAGCTAGTATCCTTAACGTGTTTAAGTAAAGTTTTGCTAGGCTTTTATATGGGGAGCTATAAAACGTGAAAGTCTTAACTCTCACGGGTTAAGAACAAGAACTTTTCGCAAGTTCCTATAATTGATCCTAGAGAGTCGTTTATCAAGGGAACTTTAAAATGCGATTTCTAAAACTTGAAAAAGTCTAAGAATTTGCAAGATCCTATAGGCGACTCGAAAACCCAAAACTTTGATTTAATAGGCTAAGCATCCACGAGTCTCATTCTTTGAGATTTTAAACTGTGGAGAACGAGAGATGATAGAGCCAATTATAAGTCCGGTATTCTTTCGTGAATTTATGTGAGTTAATTATGAGCCTATTCTCCCATCGCTTGCTAATAATTTATCTGCTAATAAATAAGGTTGTACGATTTGAAAAGTTACTAAGCTTCTAGCCCAAGATCGTTTAAAAGTTGCTCGGTATGGATTAGAGTTCATAGCCAAGGCATAACTTATTGAAGCGGGATGCGAAGATTGGCGAGTCCGAAAAGGCCCTAACAAGGCATGAGGGCTATATTTTGTTGCTAAAAGATCCAAAGTGATGTGAAGAATCATTTATCGAAAATCAATATGAAGGATCGAGACACACGACGAAAAGCAAATACTCCCCAAAAGTCATGGAGAAGTGTATCCGAAAAGACCCTAACAAGGTATGAGGATAAATAGATCCAAGTCATAAAAGGAGGCGGATCGTTGTATATCAAAGTCCAAAATAAAGATTGGAGAAAAATGAAGAAGTCGTGGTCCAAGTATGAATCTCTCAAAAAGTTCAAGTGAAGAAATTCCATTTATGAAGAGAAGACCATAATTTTATGAACGTCTCTCAAGATTTGAAGTATGAAGTCGCTACCAAATATCGGTCCGAGAAAGGTCTCAAATCGCGAAGCGAGTTATGCCAAGATATGAACTTTATGAGATACCGAGAAGCAGTTTTAAAAGATTTTGTCCTTTAGCTAACTATTGATTAAATCGTTCACTTTATTTTCAGACTAAATAATTATCGAAATAAGTCAAACAATGCATCCTCGTGATCATTCAAGACAACAATAAAATATAAGAGATACACCTAGGAATAAGGGAGTCTAAGTGAATAATTAGCCCACATGAGTTCGTGTTAGTTTGCTAACTTATAATAACAATGATCTCGTTTTTAAGCTTGGTTTGGAGAAAGTGAAAACTTGAGGATGATGATTATTCATGACATTTCCAAAACCCAAGGTATGCTTTTGATTTCTTTACTTCGAATGTTTATAGTTTCTATTTCTTTAATAAAGGCCAACATGGATTAATTATGATGAAAAATGTAAACATGCTTTGTAACTAATGCATTGCATGAGGACATTACAATGGTCAAGTGTAGGGGATTTGATATGTGTGTAAACACACATCTTTTCTACCACTTAATTACAATAATAACCGAGCCAAAACGTGTATTTTATGTCTTTTATGTCAGAATTATGCGTGGTTTGTGTTTTTGTTGTGATTTAGGACGAAAAGGTGAAAAGTGGAGAAAACACGGGCATTCACGGGCATTTACGGACTTTTATTGAAGAAAAAGACGAAAGACGAAGTCAAGAAGTCAAGAGTGCACAAAGAACGGAAGTCCAAGACCAATTCTGAAGATTTATCGAAGAAAAAAGTCAAAAGACGGAAGTTTATCAAAAGCCGAGGAACTCAAGTCTTATTTATCGAAGAATTAAAAGACGAGTCCAAAGAAATCCCGAGCCAAAAGTCATCAAAGTCCAAGATTAACAAAAAGATTAACAAGGAAGGACTTAAGGGCGCAATTAAGAAGAAAGGAAGGAGGGGAGGAAGCTTCCTCTAACCATCCCCCTAATCACCTATAAATACTTCCCATTTTCATTCATTTGTTCTTGTTGACTAATCGTGACAATTAGTTCTTCCACCTTTATTTACTTGCACCTTTACTTTTCAAGTCAATTTAAATACTTGTCTTGCACCTTTAATATCTTTAATTTCAAGTAAGTGTTTCTTTTAATTCTCGCACCTTTACTTTATCTTATTGATCTCATTCTACCTTTCTTTGATCTTTGAATTTTTATGCTTTTTATCTTGTTAACTTGTTTAAAGATTACATTTTTATGCTTTTGATTGTTTTAAATCATTGATTCTTATAGCTTATTTGTTTTAATCTTTAAGTTTTTAAAGTTTTTATAAAAGTTATTTTTATATAAAAGTTTGTTTTTCGTAAAGCTTATTAATTTCGTGTTTTAAAAATCTTCAAATTTCTGTTTAGTAGCTTATTTTCATACGTTTTACCTTAGGATTTTCGTCTTGTGCTTATTAGGACTATAGCTTGTTTTTCTAGCTTATTTTCATTTTCATCTACTGTATTCCGATTGGAGTGATCGGAAAGGGGTTTTACATTCCGACCATAGCTACATTGCTTGGTCGGAAAAGGGTTTCAACTTTCCGATTGGTGGAGACTTTGGTATTCCGATCAGGTAAGTGACAGATATTCTGATTGGTACTCTTTGCCATATTCCGATCGAGGTGTTGGTGGTATTCCGATCAGGTAAGGTGACACATTCCGATCAAAGGGTCCGATCAGCATTCCGACCAGCTTCTAAGCCATATTCCGATCAAGGGTAAGCTCATATTCCGATCAAGGTTGATCGGAATATATTCCGATCTGGGGGTTATTTTCCATGATTTGTCTTGTTTAATTTTTAGTTTATGTTTTAACACTTGTCTAATTTTAATTCTCGTCACGTTTTAATTTTTAGTCATTTTATTATTTTACTTTCCGTCACGTTTTTAAATATCGCACCTTTCTTTTAATTAGACTAGATTTATTTTTAAACGGCATTTTACTTTAACGACATTTATTTTTACGTCTTTGCACATTTAAATTTAAAAACAACCAAAAATATTTGTTTTACCAAATTCAACTGAGTCGTACTTTAAGCCAATAATCAATTCGTTAAGATACCGAGACTTGAAATTTAATTTTTATACGGGGTGTCAAAAGCCGTGTATTAAATGGCGCCGTTGCAGGCTCTTTTCGTAAAGATTAACGGTTTTCTGTGAGAGACGCGTGGCTTTTTGGGATCCGTTCACTTGTGAGCGTTATTTTTCTTGCCTAAAAAAATTCAAAAAACCATAAAAATTAAAAAATGATAAAAATACATAAAAAATTAAAATTTTCAAAAATCCAAAAACATTTTATTTTTATTGTGTATATATATTGTCTTTGTGTTTGGTTTCTTTTTCTTTTACATTTTCAGGTGTATGCGTACTAGATCTTCTAATTATCAAGAGCCCGAGACTCAAGAAGATTTAGCTATGTCAGGTGTAAACAACAATAATATTCCACCGCACCTCAACAATAACAACAATGTTCTTCCACAGCCCGATCTTCGGACCATGGAGGAGCTTTGTCAACCTACAATGTTTGGACGAGGAGGACCGATTGCGCCGATGCAAATCAACGCTCCTGAGTTTTCGTTGAAGCACCACATGATTCAGCAAGTACAAACTAACCCATTCCGTGGATTGCCTGATGATGATGCCAACAAACACCTCGACAAGTTCATTACAATCACCCAAAGCATGAAGTTGGCTAGTGCCACAATGGATGAACTTCGCCTACAACTCTTTCCACATACTTTATTACATCATGCCGAGAAATGGTTTGATCGTCTCCCGAAGAATTCTATTCACACTTGGGATGACATGACTCAACGCTTTTTGTCGCGCTACTTTCCACCATCTATGGTCACGAGCCTTCGCAATCAAATCAGCGGTTTCATGCAAGATCCTGATGAATCTCTTTTTGATGCTTGGGAGAGATATAATGTCTTGATCGATAGATGTCCAAACCACAACATGCTACCTGTGACCTTAATTGATACTTTCTACAACGGTTTGACTTTTCGAGATCGTAATACGATTAATGCAGCCGCCGGTGGCACATTCATGAAAAGGAGACCCGGGGAGTGTAGAGAGTTAATTGAGAACATGACTACTCACCACAAAAACTGGGATTCCTCTGCTTCTTCAAGGAACAACCCGAGAGTCAATGTTTCCTCTACTTCAGCAAACCCTGATATGACCGAACTCACCCGTGTGCTGACTGAAATGAGCAGAAGTATGCAACTCTTAGCTTCAAACCAACAACAACAACAAGTTAAAGCTGTTGCACCTTCTTGTGAAACATGCGGCGGTCCACACTCATACACCGATTGTCCTTCAACTCAAGGAAATCCGGAAAATGTGTATGCAGCTTATGGTAATTATTCACTGGTAAATTACCAAGCTTGACAAGGGGATAGAAATCTGCTGAGTTACCGATCAAACAACTACCTTTCACCCGGTTTTTCTCCTCAAAACCAAAACCCCGCCAACAACTACAATAGAAGCAACCAAATCCCACGAAGAGCTTCTAATCCTTATCACCTACCCGCCCAATAAACCCTACCCAGTAATCCGGATGTTGAGGCCATCATGAGAACCCAAGGTGAGCAAATCAAGAATTTGCAGAGCCAAATTATCAATCTTAAAGGAGATATTACCAAGAAAGGAAATGAGATAAGATCCGAGCTTCGAGATAATATTCAATCCTTCTTCTTCGAGTTCTCTACCTTCAAACACCGTCACTAATCCGCGAGCCAATGTGAGTGCTATTACTACTCGTAGTGGAGTCACCATAGTAGGACCACCAATCCCACCCCCATCATCTACACCTCCTCCACCACCATGTATCCCTGCTCCTCCTACACCTAGTATTAGTGCACCATTACCGTCTCCGCCTCGATGTGATGAAGTTCCCACGAATGACCCTTCAACATCTCAACCTTTACCTACACCTGCACCTTCACCACCTAAACCCAATATCCCTTATCCCTATCGTTTAGGCAAGACCAAAATGCTAACCAAGGAGGACTCCGAAGTGGCACGCTATGTGAAGATGATTTCTTAAATGAACTTCAACATTAGCTTTCTTGAAGCACTTGTCCACATGCCCAAATTTGTTAAAGCATTTAGGGAATTGCTTAACAAGAAGGAGAAGCTGATTGAACTCGCCAACACACGATTAAATGAAAACTGCTCTGCAGTTATTCTCAAAGAACTTCCGGAAAAGCTTGGAGATCCCGGTCGTTTTGTGTTGCCATGCGTGTTCAACAAAACTGAAGAATTTACTGCCCTTGCTGATCACGGGGCTAGTATTAATTTGATGCCATTGAGTGTTTGGAAAACACTATCATTGCCCGACCTCACTCCAACGAAGATGACTCTCGAACTTGCTAATCGCACTCTCGCTTACCCCGTTGGTATTGCCGAAGACGTGTTCATTAAAATTGGCACATTTACTTTCTCGGTCGATTTTGTCGTAGTTGATTATGAAATGGACCCTCGTATTCCTTTAATACTTGGTCGGCCATTCTTGAGAACCGGACGAGCTTTAGTAGATGTGGCCGAAGGTGAGTTAATCTTAAGAGTCGGGGATGATGCACAAGTTTTCAAAATGGGGAAGCTTACTAGTACAACCTTTGGCGGCCGAGAATCAGTGAATATGATTAATGTGCATGATGACTTCGTTGTCTACGACAATCCTCTATTCAACTCTTGCATCGATAATCCACTTTTTCAAGATGATGTGGATGATTCTCTCCCTACTTTGGAACCTTCTCCCATTTATGATTCTCCACCGGTCTTTGATGCTTATGATGATAAGAATAGCTCAGATTCGGATGATTTTGATGATTGTACTTCTGAGTATCCCGAGCTGCCCACATATGACGATTTTGATGAGGCCGATACTCTCTCGAGCGATTCTTCACATGATGAAGATCCTCCGCCATCACTCGATCCTACTTTGGACGATTACTCATTCGAGGAAGACTTCTCTACATTTCTTAACACTTACTTCCCTCATGAGAGTGATGCTCCTCCTTATGACTTTGAAGATTATCGTCTTGATCCTACTTTGGATTTGAAGCACATTCTTTCTAAGGAGAAGCAATCGGTCGACACCAATATCCGCAGCACGTATGAGTTAACACCTCTTTGTCCCCCTTCTGAGGACGAGGTTGTGCTTCTTCGCGGATCTTCTTCACACTCTCCTGAACCTGAGTGCTATTTTCCCCTAAAGGAAAAGCTGTTCGACCCCGGTATTGCAATCTTTAAGCCATCTCAGTATCCACCTGATGAAATAAAAGGAAACATCTTTGGAAATTTTGAAGACATGCTTGCACCTCACCATACTTGCTTCCACCGTGCTCCATCGCTGCTTAAGGGAACCTTGCCTATTCTTCTTTGGCTTGCCTTGTTCGCCTTAAGTCTTTGCTATTTGATGGACGAAAACTATGTCTTTGATCCTGGTGGATATGTTTAATGCTTCTTCCGTTGATGATCAAGGTCGAGTCAGGCTCACGACTCGGTTAACAAAAACCAAGCGCTTCTTGGGAGGCAACCCATGTATCTATCTTTTCGCTTTCTTTATCATAAGTGTAGGGGAGACCCTTTGGTTTGCTATTTCCTCTCCTCTCTTCATAATCAGGGATTCGAGTGCTCAATGATCCACTCTTGATGATTCTTGACGACCCGTGCTTCCGTGTTCACTTCTTCCCGGTTCTATCCCAAACTCTTTTCGATTCACTATTTTCTACTTTCGCAATATTAAAATAGGAATCTCTTTAGTTTTCCTTTCCTTAGCGAAATTTAAACAAAGTGCACAATGTCCTAATTGTAGGGGAGTTTACGCCCACATGCTTAAACATTAAGGACAATGTTTATCTTAAGTGTAGGGGGGACTTCTATCGAAGTTAAGTGGTCTTTTCCTTGTATTTTTCCTCATTTTAACCGGAAAATCAATTTTTCGACATTTTTCAAAATTTTTGATCTATTTTGGCCCATTAGTTTTGCCCTTTGTATAGTTATTTTCTTTCCTTACTAGAATAAATCTTTGAATAAGTGGTTTTAATTTTCAAACGTTGTGAATCTTTTGACTCAACCCGAGTTTACTTATCTAAGTTTACTCTAGCTAGTATCCTTAACGTGTTTAAGTAAAGTTTTGCTAGGCTTTTATATGGGGAGCTATAAAACGTGAAAGTCTTAACTCTCACGGGTTAAGAACAAGAACTTTTCGCAAGTTCCTATAATTGATCCTAGAGAGTCGTTTATCAAGGGAACTTTAAAATGCGATTTCTAAAACTTGAAAAAGTCTAAGAATTTGCAAGATCCTATAGGCGACTCGAAAACCCAAAACTTTGATTTAATAGGCTAAGCATCCACGAGTCTCATTCTTTGAGATTTTAAACTGTGGAGAACGAGAGATGATAGAGCCAATTATAAGTCCGGTATTCTTTCGTGAATTTATGTGAGTTAATTATGAGCCTATTCTCCCATCGCTTGCTAATAATTTATCTGCTAATAAATAAGGTTGTACGATTTGAAAAGTTACTAAGCTTCTAGCCCAAGATCGTTTAAAAGTTGCTCGGTATGGATTAGAGTTCATAGCCAAGGCATAACTTATTGAAGCGGGATGCGAATATTGGCGAGTCCGAAAAGGCCCTAACAAGGCATGAGGGCTATATTTTGTTGCTAAAAGATCCAAAGTGATGTGAAGAATCATTTATCGAAAATCAATATGATGGATCGAGACACACGACGAAAATCAAATACTCCCCAAAAGTCATGGAGAAGTGTATCCGTAAAGACCCTAACAAGGTATGAGGATAAATAGATCCAAGTCATAAAAGGAGGCGGATCGTTGTATATCAAAGTCCAAAATAAAGATTGGAAAAAAATCAAGAAGTCGTGGTCCAAGTATGAATCTCTCAAAAAGTTCAAGTGAAGAAATTCCATTTATGAAGAGAAGACCATAATTTCATGAACGTCTCTCAAGATTTGAAGTATGAAGTCGCTGCCAAATATCGGTCCGAGAAAGGTCTCAAATCGTGAAGCGAGTTATGCCAAGATATGAACTCTATGAGATCCCGAGAAGTAGTTTTAAAAGATTTTGTCCTTTAGCTAACTATTGATTAAATCGTTCACTTTATTTTCAGACTAAATAATTATCAAAATAAGTCAAACAATGCATCCTCGGGATCATTCAAGACAACAATAAAATATAAGAGATACACCTAGGAATAAGGGAGTCTAAGTGAATAATTAGCCCACATGAGTTCGTGTTAGTTTGCTAACTTATAATAACAATGATCTCGTTTTTAAGCTTGGTTTGGAGAAAGTGAAAACTTGAGGATGATGATTATTCATGACATTTCCAAAACCCAAGGTATGCTTTTGATTTCTTTACTTCGAATGTTTATAGTTTCTATCTCTTTAATAAAGGCCAACATGGATTAATTATGATGAAAAATGTAAACATGCTTTGTAACTAATGCATTGCATGAGGACATTACAATGGTCAAGTGTAGGGGATTTGATATGTGTGTAAACACACATCTTTTCTACCACTTAATTACAATAATAACCGAGCCAAAACGTGTATTTTATGTCTTTTATGTCAGAATTATGCGTGGTTTGTGTTTTTGTTGTGATTTAGGACGAAAAGGTGAAAAGTGGAGAAAACACGGGCATTCACGGGCATTTACGGACTTTTATTGAAGAAAAAGACGAAAGATGAAGTCAAGAAGTCAAGAGTGCACAAAGAACGGAAGTCCAAGACCAATTCTGAAGATTTATCGAAGAAAAAAGTCAAAAGACGGAAGTTTATCAAAAGCCGAGGAACTCAAGTCTTATTTATCGAAGAATTAAAAGACGAGTCCAAAGAAATCCCGAGCCAAAAGTCATCAAAGTCCAAGATTAACAAAAAGATTAAGAAGGAAGGACTTAAGGGCGCAATTAAGAAGAAAGGAAGGAGGGGAGGAAGCTTCCTCTAACCATCCCCCTAATCACCTATAAATACTTCCCATTTTCATTCATTTGTTCTTGTTGACTAATCGTGACAATTAGTTCTTCCACCTTTATTTACTTGCACCTTTACTTTTCATGTCAATTTAAATACTTGTCTTGCACCTTTAATATCTTTAATTTCAGGTAAGTGTTTCTTTTAATTCTCGCACCTTTACTTTATCTTGTTGATCTCATTCTACCTTTCTTTGATCTTTGATTTTTATGCTTTTTATCTTGTTAACTTGTTTAAAGATTACATTTTTATGCTTTTGATTGTTTTAAATCATTGATTCTTATAGCTTATTTGTTTTAATCTTTAAGTTTTTAAAGTTTTTATAAAAGTTATTTTTATATAAAAGTTTGTTTTTCGTAAAGCTTATTAATTTCGTGTTTTAAAAATCTTCAAATTTCTGTTTAGTAGCTTATTTTCATACGTTTTACCTTAGGATTTTTGTCTTGTGCTTATTAGGACTATAGCTTTCTAGCTTATTTTCATTTTCATCTACTGTATTCCGATTGGAGTGATCGGAAAGGGGTTTTACATTCCGACCATAGCTACATTGCTTGGTCGGAAAAGGGTTTCAACTTTCCGATTGGTGGAGACTTTGGTATTTCGATCAGGTAAGTGACAGATATTCCGATTGGTACTCTTTGCCATATTCCGATCGAGGTGTTGGTGGTATTCCGATCAGGTAAGGTGACACATTCCGATCAAAGGGTCCGATCAGCATTCCGACCAGCTTCTAAGCCATATTCCGATCAAGGGTAAGCTCATATTCCGTTCAAGGTTGATCGGAATATATTCCGATCTGGGGGTTATTTTCCATGATTTGTCTTGTTTAATTTTTAGTTTATGTTTTAACACTTGTCTAATTTTAATTCTCGTCACGTTTTAATTTTTAGTCATTTTATTATTTTACTTTCCGTCACGTTTTTAAATATCGCACCTTTCTTTTAATTAGACTAGATTTATTTTTAAACGACATTTTACTTTAACGACATTTATTTTTACGTCTTTGCACATTTAAATTTAAAAACAACCAAAAATATTTGTTTTACCAAATTCAACTGAGTCGTACTTTAAGCCAATAATCAATTCGTTAAGATATCGAGACTTGAACTTTAATTTTTATACGGGGTGTCAAAAGCCGTGTATTAAGGATCTACACGAACTCCTTTATTGTCAATCGCGTGCCCCAGAAATTGCACTGATTTCAACCAAAACTCACATTTAGAGAACTTTTCATACAACTTCTCTTTCTTCAACAATTCCAAAATTATTCTCAAATGTTTCTCATGCTCTTCATCTGTAACACCCTCATTTTACCTTTACGCAGCGAAACATTGATTTGGGGTATTACTTCATAGAACACAAGTCATAATAATTGTAAACAACTCAAAAGAGTGATGAAATCAACTTTCTTTATATTGCATTGAAAAATCAGAGTTTTATAATATGAGGTTCCCAAAATCTAGAATAATTTCAGTCTTGTGCCTCTTTATGCCATCCTTGTGCTGCTCCATACTGTCAGTCACCATTTATCTAAGATATATGCTTAAAGTCAACACAAAGGTTGAGTGAATTCATAGGTTTGTAATAACAGTTTTGAATACAAGTATGTTTTCTGGGCTACGTTGTTATACACCTACATAAAATAGTCATCATACTACACTATGCTCATGCACCGCTACTTGACATACAGAAACCGGCAAATTGCCCTTATGCAGGCAGTTTGCCAAACTCCTGAGTTATGCAAAATAAAGTGTATTTGTTTAGCCTAGGTAGGAACCTTCAGCTGCTAGCAAGCGCGACTTGCCCAGATAGGGGATGTCAACCCCCAAATAGTACTATTCACAATATTAGCGCTCATTTTCAAGAAATGATTAGCGGTTCATGATTATAAAGGGACTTAATGGCAGTAGTAAACATAGTGTCAATTGTTGGGTCAAAAGTTGATGAGTTAAATCATCATGGAAAAAAGAAGAACCAAATATGGCATTAGGAGAAACTTCAAGCTGGTTGACAAAATGCAAGAAAGTTCCCCCTGCTATGTTACTTTCCACTGTTGTGAAGATTCCCCTGCCATGTACTAAAAACATGGAGATTTGGTCAAGTAGTGATAAGAATGAATATTTCTGTTTTGATTTAGTCATTATTATCTTATTTAGTTTCCGTGTATCCCTGGGTTCCTTAAGTTATAAAAGGAATACCATACCGTAGGTTTATTCATCAGTTCCAATACACAAAATGTAACCTATTGTTATTATGATCTCTAGGTGTGGGATTCAATCTATACACACCTAGAGTAGTTTGTGTTAATCAAATAATACAAACTCTTTGGGAATAATTCATCTCTTAAACATCTTGTTCATGATTAATTGTGAAATTCCGTTGTGTTCATCACATGTACAATTGACAACCTAGATAAATGGTTAAACCATTGAGTCTAACGATCCAATGGATTCCACATCAATAATCATACCATACAATTTTAAAAGCACTTGTATTCCAGTTTTAGCATATATCCCCCTCACGGGTTTTGAAATCATTTAGAAAGCATTTAAAAGTGAGTCTATGAACTCACCTTATGTCCATATAATCGGAGCTAAAATTAAATATATTTCATTCACAGATGAACAGCTTGATCATATAAACCACAACTTGGTCTCATAAACAACAGCTTGATCTCACACAAACCTGGATTAATACATTGTGTATAGTATCAAGTATTTGATGATTTTTAGTTCAATCTTGTTAAGTGTTGGTTATATTTTCTTTTAATGATTACTTAGTGATAATTCTAGCACCAGTGTTTGGGCCATCATACTCAGAAGCCATTCTATAAACGTTTGAGGAGCGAGGGCACTTTAAATCGTAAACCCAACCACTCAGTCAGAACGTAATATCGAGATGGAACATCTTTGTACAAAGCTCCCTACTAACATGATACTTTCATTACTTCCTCATGTTCTTAATTAATCTTCTTTAGTTTCAAAATTGGCAAAATTAGTCCTTTTGGTTACACTTTGGTATAATTACACTTTTAACCCTTAAAGTGTATAGTTTTAGTATTTGCATTTTAAACCTTCAATATTTAACCTTAGGACCTCAAACTTTCCAAAATTTATTCTTATAGCTTTAACTTTCATAAAATGACACTTTGCTTTAACTTTCATAAAATGACACTTTTGGCCCAAAATGTTAAATAGTTTCAAAAATGACAGTTTTAGTCCCTATACTTGTAAAAATCACATAACAACCTCAAAAATGGACCAAATGATCTAGGATTTTAAAACAAAGTTTATAAACATGTTTATAATCATAGTAAAAACATTTATTCAGAACTATAGCTTTTGAAATGGGTTTTTGCTTATTATTTCATGTAGATTACAAAACTAGGGTTTTAAGACATCTTTAACTTATAACTTCCATTTAAAATGATGAAATGACTTAGTTTCTTTTATATTATCTTTCTAACATATATTTGGCATTATAAAAACTCTAAGAAAGTATTATAACAAGATCAAAGCATAGCTAACAAGGTGATTACCTAGGATGCTCCAAAATGGCTCCTAATGGCTTCTTATGAGCACTTCTTGCTATCAAATCTTCAAGAGCTTCAATGGCTAGATTCTAGACCTTTTTTTTGGTCTTGGGACATGTCCTAGGACATATATAGAGGTGGAAACAGAATGGGTAATAGATTTTAAGAGAAAATGGGGTGCAAGTTGAAATGAAAGCTATACGCCTCTATTTATAGCAATTCCAAGCCTTAGGCTCCAAGTTCTGATTATCGACGTGTCATATGAGTAACTTAGTGACTAATGGTTCCTAGGGAAGGTCTATACACGTTTGTAGAGCCTAGCTTTTTTCCAATCCTTAACTTGTGGCTAAAATGATACACGGATAGGATTAGGATAAGAACTATGATGTGTATCAACCAAGTAGCTTACCCACCTACTTAAACATAGCCTAAAACATCTTAGGATACATAAAATATCTGATTTCAAACTTGGAATTGGAGGGAAAGAGTTTAAAATGAGTTTTGGAGGGAAAATACAAAACTGGGTTTCAAAACTAGGGCTTGTAACTTATAGTTTATGTTTTTGGTGATTAAGGACTTGGGAAAGTGATTAGTGAACGATTAGGGATTAATTAGGGTTTATACATTCTATTTAATAGATTTGGGTCCTTGGTTTGAAGTTTAACAAAGGTTTAATGTGAAAATGGGAAGTATACATTTGTAGATTAGGGTTTTCTAATGATCTATGGTTAAATCTTAGTAAAAGGATTTATCCTTCAATTGGATACTGATTTAAACTTAATTTAGGTCCTATACATTGTGTTTTAAGTGTCCAGTGAGTTCCCACACTTGGTTTAATAGCTTAGTTTAGGTAGACATGTCTAAAGAGTGAAAATACTCGTTTTGACCTAACTTACAAGCCATGCATTGAAATCTTGTACCTTGTGCATTAGGGTACTTGTACATTGTCTTAACATAATCTTATAACCTTAATGAATTCCTATAAATATTTATAGACTTGTCCAAAAAGAACTAGGTAGTGATTCCATGTAGACTTCTTAATATTAGGGTTTTTAGGTCATTAATCCTAATGACTTTTTATCTTGGGTAATTAGTGTTTGTACCTTTATAAAAACTTATTATAAGGATTATATAGTATGTTTATGACTTCTAGGGATTCTACATTTTTAGTTTAAGGGTTTGTATAGGTTGATCATATTCTAAGGACAATGATGAGAGCTTAAGATCCTATGCTTTGATAACTTGTACTTTATGCTTTACCAACTTGTAACTTGACTTGGAATGAATGTATAATCTTAATATGACGTATTGTTGAGTTTTATAATTTGTGGCAAAATATTAGACTCTAATTCAATGTGAAATGGATCTTATATGCTAATCTTGGTTTTAGGTCTTAACTTGTAATTAGCCTTTGATTAGTGAATATTAGCATTTTATGATCAATTAACTTTCCTTTATTTGATAGATTGTAATTAGTATATTGTTTTTGATACTTGTACATTGATTTTATGTAGTTACATTGCTTGAAATATTGTTTATCAAGGGTTTCTAGGTGGTGATCAAGACTATTATGTACAATTACTTGTACTAAGCTTTGTATGGTTTGTTCTTGCCATTCTTAGGTATTATTAGGTATTAAAAGTATAGTTTACAACTTGTTTATAATCCTTAATGATTTATTCATATGTGTTTTTCCATTCATATCTTACCATTTTTGAGTTTACAACTCATTTATAGGGATTCTAGGGTTTCTAAGGGAATTTAGGGCATCATGGTTATATTTGAGATGTTCTTATTGATTTAGATCTTAGAATTGATATATACATTGTATTGACAACATATAGGAATATGTTGTAATGGCAGTTCAGATTGTGAGAAGCAGTTCATCTTACCAAGTAAGGTACAAAAACCAAAAAATTATAGCCAAAATTTCATATTGAGACAGTTATAGCTTATAGCATAGATGTGAATTTTGAGGATTGTCACATCATCACTCTTGGAATAAATGAGATTATCATCAATAAATACGATAACAAACTCATCAAATACGGCTTACACACCCGATTCATCAAATCCATGAATACCGCAGGCGCATTCGTTAATCCAAAAGGCATCACTTGAAATTCAAAATGTCCATATCGAGTACGGAAAGCAGTTATAGGAATATCCTCTTCCCTAACTCTCAATTGATGATACCCAGATCTCAAATAGATCTTCGAGTATACACTGGATCCTTGCAACTGATCAAACAAATCATCAATCCTCGGCAATGGATACCGATTCTTGACAGTCAATTTGTTAAGCTCCCGATAATCAATACACATTCGAAACGATCAATCTTTCTTCTTAACAAACAACACATTAGCACCCTACGGCGACGAGCTCGGCCTAATAAATCCCTTATCCATCAATTCCTTTAATTGACCAGATAATTCCTTCATCTCTGACGGCGCTAAACGATACGGTGCACGAGCAACAGGTGCATCTCCCGACACTAAGCCAACACGGAACTCAACTTCACGAAGCGGCGGTAATCCAGGAAAATCTTTAGGAAAAACTTTTGGATACTCCCTAATCACAGGTACATCCTCCAGTTTCCTCTCATCTACACCATCACTAGTTATCTAAGCAAGAAACGTATCACAACCCTCTTCTATATACCTCATCATCTTCAAACAAGAAACGACTCTCAAACGAGAATTGCATTCATCACCCTTCATAGTCAACACCCTATTCCATAGCGGTATCTGAACTAATTTCTCTCCACAAACGATTACTACATCATTCGCAACTAACCAATCCATACCAATAATCAAGTCAAAATATCCTAGTTCTATGGGCATCAAATCAATATTAAACACATAATTCCCTAACTTCATGGAACACTCTTTTAGTATAGAACTAGTGCTAACAAACTTACCATCAGCTAACTCCACATTATAATTAGTTGTCAATCTTACGGGTTCTCTATCCAATAGCTGACTGAATCTAACATCTACGAAACTTCTATCGGATCCAGAACCAAATAACACACTAGCATAACATGCATCGATTAAGACCGTACCAGTCACCACATTAGGACCTTGAGGTTTGTCAGCATCACCCACGACATAGGCTGAAGCAACAACAGCAACAACATTGCCTCCTTGGCGAGTGCCAACCCTCGGACAGTTCCCTTGATTATGTCCTCGACCTCTACATCCAAAACAAGTAATCACTTTAGCAACATTGGCTCCAGTGGCCACTCCCTTGTTCCTACAGTCTGTTGCCTTGTGCCCTGCCTTCCCACACTTGTTGCAAGAGGGTGGATAATTCCTAATATGATACAGACTGCAACGACCACACTTTGGGTTCACTTTGTTACCTTGAGGCACAATAGCAGCATGGACACCATCATTCCTTCTCAAATTATACTGCTGATTTCTATTCGGTCCTTTGTTATTGTTGTTACGATAACCTTCATGATTCTACCCTTGGCTTGACTGTGCAGCTTCCCATTTTCTTTTATTTCCTTCATCAATACTATCCTTTTTATCTTGTAGATTTACGTCCATCAAAGCATGATCCATTTGGACAGCTTCATCAAAATACTTGGGTCTTGAAGAAGTAGTCTCTCCCTTGATATTGCTGGATAAACCTTTTATATACTGCTTCATCTTCTTACGATCGTCACCAAAAGCATCAGGATACAGCAAACACAAATCAGAAAACCTCTTTGTATATGCAACAAATATCATTGTTCCTCAGCACCAGGTGTCTCAACTCATCTTCCAACTGACCTAACTCTTCCTCAGGACAAAACTTAGCAGTTGACAGTCCTTTGGTCACAGTCCATTGAAATGTGTATAGTTGAAGTTCGTTTTTCTCAGTTCTTAACAAATTGAAAGTCCTAACAATATCGAGTTTTTAACTGTTTTTGGTTGTTAATATTTTTTTTTGGATATTCTATTGCTAATTCAAACAAACCTTGCAAAAATGAAAAATAACGTCTACTTATATGTAAAACATAGTGCAATTACCAAGTATTTATTCAATTAAAATGCAAAATGTAAATTTTACAAACTATAAGGACTAGAAATCTAAATTCTATGAAATTTAATACTCAAATGTAAAGCTGAAAAGTACAAGGACTAAATGTGCAAGAACAGTAAACTATGAGGACTTGAAATGAAAATTATCCAAACTAGTAATTAATTCTCAACAAAATCCAAACTACCTAACTGATTTTAACAAATTTCAAAGTTAAAGGACTGTGTTTATGCAAAACCTAAAAACTTGCAAGTTTAGCCATGTTTAGAAGCAGATTAATACATCAAGGACTTAAGTGCAAATTTTGAAAACTTTTTACCAAAAACGGGCTCAACACTTTAATAAGCTCGTTTGAGCTTATTTCTCAACCAATTTCGACCAAACCACTTGCAAACAGCTTAAAATCAGAAATAAGCTAGACCTATCCAAGGATTTTAGCTGAAAGTGACTAGAAAGCTGATAAGCCAATTTCAATAAGCACAAAATAAGCTACAAAGAAATCTAGACTTGCACAACTAAATTTAAGTGATGAAAATGATTAATAAGCTCAAAAGAAGAACGGGAAATTAAATCTCATGAAAAAGCATCCAGTAATAAGCTCAGAATTCTAAAATAAGCAAAATGAGTGCTTATGTTGACCAACGTTGACCAAGATTTTTCAATAAGCTCAAAATCTCAAAAATTAACAAGGAACACTTACTAAATCATATTGTGAAAGAAAATCAACCAATTAATGAAGTGG
Organism: Glebionis coronaria; assembly: GCA_025667525.1. Classification (NCBI taxonomy): domain Eukaryota; kingdom Viridiplantae; phylum Streptophyta; class Magnoliopsida; order Asterales; family Asteraceae; genus Glebionis; species Glebionis coronaria. Next base: position 182,859,096 of record CM046874.1, read on the forward strand.
ATATTGAGATATGAAAAAGCAGTTTACCATTTATAGTAACTTGAGTTTGCTTATTGTCTTAGACTTTTGCTTATTTCTACTTGAAAACTTGATACTGTACAAAATCCTTATACAAGCTGAAACTTCATATATTGAGTGAGATTTGAGAGCTGGTTTGATGAAATTTCATTAACTAACAAATAAATGCCAAGCAATTCAAAATCACAACTTTTCTGAAACAAAATTTGAAGAAAACTGACCCATACTTTTCTATAACCAATTGCCTTTTTGACCAAAAGTTTGACTTAAAAATGACTGAAAACTACTTGTTATCACTTGTAAACTGGAAATGAACACAAGTTTGCCAATTATCAATACTAGAAAACCACTTACAAACTAATGCCAAACACCATTTACGGAATTTTATGAAATTTTTGTGAATGATTATTGATCAAATGATTGAACTGAGTTAAGAGCTTTAGAAAACTAAGTTTAACATCCAAAATGAAAGGTATTAGAACTAGTAACAAGAACTTTAACCAACTAGAATACAAATTGGATAGCTAAGCTATAGTTACTGAAATAAGCTGAAAACAGGTTAAGTAAGAAAGCTAATAAACAGGATTTAAGCTACAATTAAGCTACCAAATCATTGAAATCAGATCAGAAACAGGCTATAACAACTTTGATCATGCAAACAAACAAGATTAACTAGAATTAAGCAGGCATATGACTGTTTAGAGGAATTGAAAATCAGGAACTCAAAACCATAAGCATAGGCCTCCTTTGGGGAGTAGAGGAGCGCTGAGCTCTCTATTCTAGTGCTAACCACCACCTTAGCACTATAAAACACTATCAACAATCTATCAATAGCAATCAATCAACAGGAATCATCATAACTGGCTGAATTCATCAAAATCTGCTATATATGGAAATGGATTATCAAAACAGCTACAATCTTCAATCTGAGTCAGTTATGATCAAATTATGATCATAAGAAACTAATAATAGCAACAAGAGTATCAAGGTAGCAGGAGATGAACAGTAAGTAGGTTAAGAACTTTTGGAGGGAAAATGGGAATTTGAATTTTATTGCATGAAAAATAGTTACAAGGTTGTTAAATTGTTACAACTAACTATAACAGACTCAAGAGTGTGTCAAACTCTTGAGTTGTTAAGCTAAGAACTAAGAATTGAGATGAGAGGAAAATTAAAGTGTGTGAAATTTCACACTTTCTACAACTCTTGAAATGAAAGCTAAACATGGTATTTATAGACTTTAGGAGTAAAGCAGTTGGGGTTGGTGACGTGTTGGAACCAATCCCAGGCTTCCACGTGTCAGAAATCTGCACATTGAATTTTGTTGATGAAGAACAGATTTGGGGGTTTTATCTTGAGTTGATTTCAGCCTAATTGGTTATAACCATTGGATTCGTCCTTCAAAAATGAGCAAGTTTGATGTTTATAACTTCTCTTGAAATCCACTCTAGCTCAAAGTCGATCCTGGTAAATCGTTTTGATGAAGATGACACGTGGCAATTTTTCACTGGCTATTAGAAGTTCACACGGATCACTATCCACAATGGATAAAGTGATTATTGCATGTCCTCTCCCTATTGGCTGAACAATGAGTAGTGGGAGTTACTGTTGAGATATGGACCAATAAATGAGTGCCGGCTGAAGTGTATTAATTGCACTGATTTGGCAATCCATGTCATTGTTTTCTTGCATTCTCATTGGTTAAGAGTTATTCACACGGATTGAACACAAGATAACTTCCACAATTGGCAGAATTAACCCCTCAACTTTGGCAGATTGTATATTTGAGCTAGTAACTTCATTTCTTTGGCATATTTGGTCCTTCAAACTTCATTCTTGAACAAATATGATCCTTTGACTGAGTTGACTTGAGAGTTGACCAAATTTGACTATGATCTTGACTTTATCATATTTACACTTTTGGTCCTTCAAACTTTGGCAGATTGTCAAGATAGGTCCTTTATCTTCAAAGTCTTGTCACTTTTGATCCTCTTTTGTCTTTTTCATCAAATTAAGCTTGATTTTCCTTTGTTTGCTTGAAAATGTATCCTTCTTACCTATTTGAGCACAAACACAAAACATACCACATAATTCCGCTTTATAGCACAAAGTTTAGGTATTTTTCTTGTGTTTTAGGGTGATTTGTTGATAAATTGATATGATTTTTTGCTCATATCAAATCCCCTACACTTGAACATTGTCATGTCCTCATGCAATGCTATACATTTAAAACACAAATTTACATTCTCCTCATAATTAATCCACCTTGGCCATATGGAATGCATCTACACTACTCTAAACTAAATGATGCATGATTTTGATTTTTAACAATGAAATGAACAAAATTACAATTCTATCTATATCTTTTTGGTTTTTCTTGAAATGGTTTTGATGGAAATAACTCATAAAGAATTCAATGACTTTGATTAGGGCTTGGGTACCATGGACATTTATCACCCTCAAGTTTCACTTTCCCCATACCAAGCTTAAAAATGGGATCATTGTATTCACAAGTAAAAAGTGCATCAACTTATTCATGACAATTAAATGTGGAACCGGTTATTATTTGAGCAAATTGCTTGAAGGAAAATTTGTCATTTATTCAAGTGTGAAGTATAAGAAGTGTAAAATCCAAAAATAAGGAAGCACGGTTTTAATCCTAAGTAATCCTCTCATCCATTACTTGAAAAACCGCTCACAATTAATACAAGTCCGTTTCAAGAGTAATAAGTCATTCGCCTTATGTGTAAAATCCTCATGTCATGCTTTCATAAGTAGCTACACACTCGCTAAGGAAAGAAAAATAAAACTCACGCAATAATTTACATCCGCCATCTTTTTGAGACTTTGGATCTTCAACCCCGCAACCCGTCAAGGTAATATTGGATTGGAGCAATCTATTGAATCCCCGCAACCCGTCAAGGTAATATTGGAACTCAATAGTCACTATAATTAACACCACACTGCCCCTCTTGGGAGTCTTGTATAATTATTTTTTTTTCTTTTTTTTTTTCTTTTTTTTTTTCTAGCCACTCATTTTTTTCATAAGCCGCTCTTATTTTTCTATATTCCTCACTAAGAAATTTGAAAAGAATAAAAGGAAAAACACCCGCTAAATATTAAGCATGACATAAGTCTAATACACATAAAACGTTCTAACTTAGAATCTTAAGACGTACTCATATCAACCATGAATGATTAGCCAAAAATGCATAAGAGATTACAAACCAATTAAAACCGTTCTTGATTATTTATTAACAATATATACATGCGAAGAAAATAGAGGTAAAGAAGAGAAGGGTTTAGCCACAAGTAATTATCATGAAGTTTATCTAGCCCTTTTACACTTGCTTCAACTCTATCATTTCCCATTCTCCACAAATTTAAAATCTCAAATAATGAGATTGGTGGATGCTTAGCCTAATAGACCAATTAAGGACTACATGGTTAAGGATACTAGCTAGAGAATGCTAAGATAAGCAAACTCGGGTTGAGTCAAAATATCCATGGCGGGCCTAATATGTCAAAGAAGTCTAAATTTGTTAAACCATGTTTTTATTATTTTTTCCTTTTATATATTTTTGAAAAATATAAGAAAAGATATATACAATGCAAATGTGATATGCAAAATGATTGATGCAAACTTATGAATGCATATTTTTGGTGGCCAAGTAGATCAAAAATTTGAAAAATGTTTGAAAAATTAATTTTCCAAGTTATCATGAAAGACAATGACAAGTTCTAGGTAAGGTCACTTCGATAGAACACCCCCTACACTTAAGCTAAACATTGTCCTCAATGTTTAAGAGCATGGAAGTATAAAAACTTCCCCTACACTTATGACAATGAATAGACTTTGCTTAACCCAAGTTAAGGAAAGGACAACTATTAGTGAATTCATGTTTAAGCACAAGGTGTCAATGAAAGATCACAATAGTAACGAAGTGAACCGGATACAAGGGCCTCCTCCATAAGTTCCAAAGCATGAAATGAGTGAGCAACCCTACAAACAATCATGAAGACAAAAGAACAAGTCTATACCTTTATTGCTAACCTACAACACTCTAAACCTAGTTATATGATGCTTGAGTTAATGAGTCTCTAGCTCGACTCGTCCCTCAATGAATTAATTCATGGGGAAAATGGGGATCTCTTGGACCATTTCAACGGAAATGTCCTCCCCAAAATAATGCTTCACACAGTGACCATTCACTTTAAAGTTTGGACCATCGGGTTGTGACAACTCAATAGTTCCATATGGAAACACTTGAGCAATAGTGAATGGACAGGACCATCTCGACTTAAGCTTGCCCGCAAAAAGTTTCAACCTTGAGTTAAAGAGGAGAACCGGCTCTCCAACTTTGAACTCACGGTTCTTGATCTTAGCATCATGCAATTTCTTAGTCTTTTCCTTGTAAAGCAAAGAATTTTCATAGGCATTGGCTCTCAATTCATCCATCTCATTGAGTTGATCTTTCCTATGTGAACCGGCTTGGTTTAAATCAAAGTTAGCCCACTTGAGAGCCCAAGATGCCTTGTGTTCTAACTCGAATGGGAGGTGGCACGCTTTTCCATAGACAAGCCTATAAAGAGTACAACCAATTGGTGTTTTAAAAGACGTCCTAAAAGCCCACAAAGCATCATCAAGCTTATCCGACCAAGAAGCTCGATGCTCTCCCACCGTTCTCTCTAAAATTCTCTTTAAACCACGATTTGTGACCTCGATTTGACCATTCGTTTGAGGGTGATACGCGGTAGAAAGTCTATGATTAACTCCATATTTCTTCATAACTCTCGTGAATTGATCATTACAAAAGTGCGTACCACGATCACTTATGATGGCCCGAGGTACACCAAATCTAGCAAACAATTGCTTTAAAAACTTCACAACAACTCTAGCATCATTGGTAGGTAAGGCTTTAGCCTCCACCCATTTGGACACATAATCCACCGCCACACGTATATACTTGTTTCCCTTAGAGGATGGAAAAGGTCCCATGAAATCAATGCCCCATACATCAAATATCTCACACTCTTGAATAAAATTTTGTGGCATCTCATCACGTTGCGTAATTTTTCCTTGTCTTTGACACACATCACAAAATTTCACCATTTCATGGGCATCTTTGTAAATGGAAGGCCAATAGTAACCCGAATCAAAGACTTTCTTGGCGGTATAGTTGGGCCCAAAATGTCCACACGTAGGTCCTTTATGACACGCTTCTAAAATCTTAAATGCCTCGGGCCCATCTACACACCGTCTAATGATTTGGTCCGCACATTGCCTAAAAAGATAAGGATCATCCCAAAAGTAGTACTTAACTTCCTTAAGAAATTTCTTCTTTTGTTGATAAGTAAGACCCTCAATAAGCACATTGCCCACAAGATAGTTTGCTATATCCGCAAACCAAGGAGTGGCATCCTCTTGGGAAGAGATAGACATGAGATCCTCTAATGGAAAGGATTCATTGATTCTTGATGTGGAAAATCTCCTTGAAAAGGATGCTCAAGTCTACTCAAGTGATCCGACGCTAAATTCTCGGCCCCTTTCTTATCACGAATTTCTATCTTAAACTCTTGAAGCAACAAAACCCATCTCAAAAGACTAGGCTTAGCATCTTGTTTTGGCATAAGATACTTGAGAGCGGAATGATCCGTATACACTATGGTTTTGGATAGCACAAGGTATGGTCTAAATTTCTCAAAAGCATAAACTATAGCAAGCAACTCTTTTTCCGTGGTAGTGTAATGAAGTTGTGCACCGGTCATGGTTTTACTCGCATATTGTATAGGTTGAAAATGCTTATTCACTCTTTGTCCTAAGACGGCCCCCACCGCATAATCACTAACGTCACACATAAGCTCAAAAGGTAATTCCCAATTTGGAGAAACCAAAACGGGAGCCTTTGTCAACTTCTCCTTAAGAGTCTCAAAAGAGTCCAAACAATCTTGGTTAAAAATGAAAGGAGCCTCTTTTTCCAAGAGGTGAGTCATCGGTCTAGCTATCTTAGAAAAATCTTGTATAAAGCGCCTATAAAATCCTGCATGACCTAAGAAACTCCTCACACCTTTAACCGAGGTGGGTGGGGGAAGCTTAGCAATCACATCAATTTTAGCTCGATCCACTTCTAATCCTTTGTTGGATATTTTGTGTCCTAAAACAATTCCCTCTTTCACTATAAAGTGACATTTCTCCCAATTAAGCACTAAACGTGTTTCCTCACAACGCTTAAGCATTCTCTCTAGATTGGTGAGACATGAGGTAAATGAATTTCCAAAGACGGAAAAATCATCCATAAAAACCTCCATGGTTTGCTCTATCATGTCATGGAAAATCGCCATCATGCACCTTTGAAACGTCCCCGGTGCATTACATAATCCAAAAGGCATCCTCTTGTAAGCAAATGTACCGTAGGGACAAGTGAATGTGGTCTTTTCTTGATCCTTAGGGTCAATTGGTATTTGGAAGTAACCCGAAAAGCCATCAAGAAAGCAATAGTACTCATTTCCCGCTAAGCGTTCAAGCATTTGATCCATAAAAGGTAAAGGGAAATGGTCTTTCCTAGTAGCCTCATTGAGTTTTATATAATCAATACAAACTCTCCAACTGGTGACAAGTCTCGTAGGAATAAGCTCATTGTTCTCATTAGGCACTACGGTGATTCCACCCTTTTTTGGAACACAATGTACCGGGTTAACCCATGGAGAGTCGGAAATGGGGTAAATCATCCCGCATCAAGGAGTTTAATCACCTCCTTATTAATGACCTCATGGATTTTTAGGTTAACTCTTCGTTGACTTTGAATGGCGGGTTTGTAGTCATCCTCCATAAGGACTTTGTGAGTACAAAAATGTGGATCAATTCCCCTTATGTCGGATATTTTCCATGCTAAGGCTTTCTTATGTTTCTTAAGGACTTCAATAAGTTGCTCCTTCTCATCCTCTTTTAACTCTTTAGCAATTATCACAGGTAATTGGTCTTTTCCCTCTAAGAAAGCATACTCTAAGTGGGATGGAAGGTCCTTAAGTTCAATTGGAGGTAGACTCTCTATGGAAGGTTTTACTATGGAAGGATCCTCAATGGTAACTTCTTGTGGAATAGGAGAAGGAATAGGGTCCTCATTGAGCAACTTTTGGATAGTAAGAATATCTTCTTCCCAATTAATGGGAGAATCATCATCACCAAGAAAGTTTGACTCAAATTCCTCCAAGAGGAAATCACTCTCTCCAAGAGGTGTTAAAGAGGGAGCAATTAAGGCCACGATTTCAACATGGGGCATCTCATCACTAGTATTCTTACAAGCATCATGAAAGTGTTCATCACACACCTCATCTAACACATCAACTATGTTAATAGTCTCACAAGGTCTAGACTCCTTAACCTCTTTCCTATCACAAACTTTCCCTAACTTAAACACCACTCTCTCATCCTCTACTCTCATAATTAGTTCTCCTTCCGCCACATCTATCAAAGTACGACCCGTTCTCAAAAACGGTCTACCAACAATCAAAGGAACTCTAGGATCCATGTCATAATCAACCACTACAAAGTCGGCCGGAAATGTAAATTTATCCACACCTACAAACTCATCCTCTGCTATACCTACGGGGTAAGCTATGGTTCGGTTGGCTAATTCAAGGGTCATCCTAGTGGGAGTGAGCTCGGGAAGAGAGAGTTTTTTCCAAACCGATAAAGGCATGAGGTTAATGCTTGCCCCTAAATCTGCCAAAGCCATGCAATTTTCAACATCGGGAAAATTACAAGGTATCAAGAAGCGCCCCAGATCTCCAAGTTTTGTTGGTAAGGTTTTAAGTAGCACGGCAGAACAATTTTCATTAAGGGATGTGTTGGGCAAATCAACCAATTTTTCTTTGTTTGAGAGTAAATCCTTGAACATCTTAGCAAACTTTGGCATATAAGCAAGAGCTTCCGAAAAGGATATATTGATGTTGAGTTGCTTAAACATCCTTAAGAAATATGAGACTTGGATGTCATCCTTGTTCTTTAACTTGTCCTTTTTCAACCTTGAAGGATATGGAAGAGTAGGTTTTGGTGTAGGTGGAATAGGTGTTGTAGTGGAAGATTTGTCTTTGTTAGCTTCTTCATTGGAAGGTGTGGAAGGTAGAGGAGAAATAGGAATAGGTTGAGAAGGTGTGTTTGATTGAATGGGAGCATTTTGAGGTGGTGAAGTAGAGGTAGAAGGCTTGTCACAAGTAGGAACAAAAGTGGGTGGAACAATAGGAGGTTTAGAAGGTGAATGATCCTTTGTTGTTTTTCCACTTCTTGTTGTAATAGCATTGACATTTGCCCTTAGATTTGTTTGTGTGTTGGAAGGTAAAGCCCCTTGTGGTCTTTGATTTAATTCCATTAAAAGCCTATTGGTTTGTGAATCCAATACAAGTTTCATTTGGTCATTCATTCTCTTTTCAATTTCACGCATTCTCTTGTCAACATACTCTTGAGTCTCTTGCATCCCATATCCTTGATTTTGAAGTTGAGGGTAAGCTTGATTTGGTATTTGAGCATATCCTTGATTTGGGAAAGGTGGAAGTGGTTGATTAAGTCCTTGATGTGGTGGGTAAAAGTTATTTCCTTGATGTTGAACATTGTTGGGTGCCTTGTAGTTATTTCCTTGGTAAAGGTGGTCTTTGCCCTTGATTTCTTTGTAAAACTTGAGGAGGATTTTGTTGAATTTGGGTGGGTGGTTGAGGTGGGAATCCCGGTGGAGTAAGGTAATTTTGGGACTTGTAAGAAAGGTTATTTGGATTGATATTTGGCTTGAAGTGTTCACGATGTTCCTCTTGGTAAGCATAGCATTCTCCTTGATAAACTTGCACCTTATCACATTGTTCATAAGAATTGGGACCTCTACAAGTTACACAAGAAAGAGTAATGGCATTCACATCATTTGAAGAATTGTTCAATACCATGCTCTTAATGGCTTGAATAAGCTCTTGTTGATCACTCTCCATCTTTTGAAAAATCTCTTGTTGATATTTGAGGAATTGGTTATCACAAGGTGGTTGAGAAGTGTTTTGGATAACATGAACCCTTTCTTCAAATTGAGTGTTTGTTTGAACCATTGCTTTAGTCTCAATGATGTCCACGGCCTCTTGAATGGATTTAAGAAGAATATTCCCTCCCGCGGAAGCATTGAGTGAATCTTGGTGATGAGGTTTAAGGCCATTATAGAAAGTATTGATTTGGTGAACTTCATCCAATCCATGATTAGGGCATCGCCTCAATAACTCTCTAAACTCCTCCCAAGCATCACTAAAGGATTGACTAGGTTTTTGTTGAAAGCCTATAATTAAGTTCCTCAAAGCCGTGGTCTTAGATGGAGGAAAGAACTTGTTCAAAAACTTAGTCGTGAAACCATCCCATGTGGTGATACTATCGGGTGGTTGAGTGTCTAACCAATGCTTAGCTTGTCCCTCTAGTGAAAATGGCACTAATATCAACTTAATAGCATCATGTGGAACTCCATTGTACTTAAGGGTATTGCAAAGAGCAAGGAATCTCTTAAGGTGATCATGAGGATCATCATTCTTGTGACCATAAAAAGGTGTTTGTGAAACCAAGGTAATCATAGCCGTTTTTAGCTCAAATGAATTTGCGGGAATGTCGGGAATTCTAATAGCATTAGCATATCCGTGAACATTAGATTGCAAACGTTCCATCAAAGAACGATTATCAACAGCCATGGCTTCTTGTTGTGGATGAGTCAAAGCACGATTCTCGTGATCGGCTTGATGGACGGTGGTGGTCTTACTCTTTCACTTTTTCTTCCTTTTCGGAGGAAGAGGTTGTACACCAATCGGTATTTGTGCACGCCCGCGAGTGAGCATGCAACTCAATACGAGGAATGAGAGAGAAGCTCTCGTGTGATTTTGAAGAGAAAAGGATTATCCTCTTCGAGTTTCAATATGAAATATCCACAAGAAAATAATATATATGTATGTACTACTTGGGTGCAAGACCCCCAATGAAGCCTTCCTTCTTAGAATACTCACAAGTGAACGGGGGGTTAGGTGGCGCGAAGCACTTAAGTACCTATTGACCCTTAGATGGCATTTTATAGCACATCGCCTTTCTATTCACTTAAATGTTCGTATTCTTCGAATTGTTGCTTATTGAGAGTATTTATCTATTCTTGCTTTATTATGTTTGATCGATACACGTGTCAAGGACCGGAACGCCCCTCAACACGGTGTATTGCCTTGGCAATACTTATGGAAGATATGTAGATTGGTTGTTCTTATACGTATACGTATTTACTTATAATAATATATGGAAAATATTTTTGTATTTATGAGTTTTTAAGAGAAAATACTATATGTACATAAAAACCGAGAGAATCCAATAATATATATTTTTTGGGTGCAATCTCTTAGGAAAAAGATTGCTTTTTGGATTTTTTTTAATTTGTTTGGTCAATTCTTTAGGAAAAGAATTGTTTTGTTAATTTTTTAGTTTTTATATATTTTTATATTTTTGATTTTTATTTGTTTTTTATTTATGATACGTAAAAATAACGTTCACAAGGTGAACGGATCCCAAAAGCCAATGAAAACCGTCAATCGATAGTCTCTCGTAAAGTCAAAGAACCGGCAGCGGCGCCATTTGAAATGTGTATAGTTGAAGTTCGTTTTTCTCAGTTCTTAACAAATTGAAAGTCCTAACAATATCGGGTTTTTAACGGTTTTTGGTTGTTAATATTTTTTTTGGATATTCTATTGCTAATTCAAACAAACCTTGCAAAAATGAAAAATAACGTCTACTTATATGTAAAACATAGTGCAATTACCAAGTATTTATTCAATTAAAATGCAAAATGTAAATTTTACAAACTATAAGGACTAGAAATCTAAATTCTATGAAATTTAATACTCAAATGTAAAGCTGAAAAGTACAAGGACTAAATGTGCAAAAACAGTAAACTATGAGGACTTGAAATGAAAATTATCCAAACTAGTAACTAATTCTCAACAAAATCCAAACTACCTAACTGATTTTAACAAATTTCAAAGTTAAAGGACTGTGTTTATGCAAAACCTAAAAACTTGCAAGTTTAGCCATGTTTAGAAGCAGATTAATACATCAAGGACTTAAGTGCAAATTTTGAAAACTTTTTACCAAAAACGGGCTCAACACTTTAATAAGCTCTTTTGAGCTTATTTCTCAACCAATTTCGACCAACCCACTTGCAAACAGCTTAAAATCAGAAATTAGCTAGACCTATCCAAGGATTTTAGCTGAAAGTGACTAGAAAGCTGATAAGCCAATTTCAATAAGCACAAAATAAGTTACAAAGAAATCTAGACTTGCACAACTAAACTTAAGTGATAAAAATGATTAATAAGCTCAAAAGAAGAACGGGAAATTAAATCTCATGAAAAAGCATCCAGTAATAAGCTCAGTATTCTAAAATAAGCAAAATGAGTGCTTATGTTGACCAGCGTTGACCAAGATTTTTCAATAAGCTCAAAATCCCAAAAATTAACAAGGAACACTTACTAAATCATATTGTGAAAGAAAATCAACCAATTAATGAAGTGGATATTGAGATATGAAAAAGCAGTTTACCATTTACAGTAACTTGAGTTTGCTTATTGTCTTAGACTTTTGCTTATTTCTACTTGAAAACTTGATACTGTACAAAATCCTTATACAAGCTGAAACTTCATATATTGAGTGAGATTTGAGAGCTGGTTTGATGAAATTTCATTAACTAACAAATAAATGCCAAGCAATTCAAAATCACAACTTTTCTGAAACAAAATTTGAAGAAAACTGACCCAGACTTTTCTATAACCAATTGCCTTTTTGACCAAAAGTTTGACTTAAAAATGACTGAAAACTACTTTTTATCACTTGTAAACTGGAAATGAACACAAGTTTGCCAATTATCAATACTAGAAAACCACTTACAAACTAATGCCAAACACCATTTACTGAATTTTATGAAATTTTTGTGAATGATTATTGATCAAATGATTGAACTGAGTTAAGAGCTTTAGCAAACTAAGTTTAACATCCAAAATGAAAGGTATTAGAACTAGTAACAAGAACTTTAACCAACTAGAATACAAATTGGATAGCTAAGCTATAGTTACTGAAATAAGCTGAAAACAGGTTAAGTAACAAAGCTAATAAACAGGATTTAAGCTACAATTAAGCTACCAAATCATTGAAATCAGATCAGAAACAGGCTATAACAACTTTGATCATGCAAACAAACAAGATTAACTAGAATTAAGCAGGCATATGACTGTTTAGAGGAATTGAAAATCAGGAACTCAAAACCATAAGCATAGGCCTCCTTTGGGGAGTAGAGGAGCGCTGAGCTCTCTATTCTAGTGCTAACCACCACCTTAGCACTAGAAAACACTATCAACAATCTATCAACAGCAATCAATCAACAGGAATCATCATAACTGGCTGAATTCATCAAAATCTGCTATATATGGAAATGGATGATCAAAACAGCTACAATCTTCAATCTGAGTTAGTTATGATCAGATTATGATCATAACAAACTAATAATAGCAACAAGAGTATCAAGGTAGCAGGAGATGAATAGTAAGTAGGTTAATAACTTTTGGAGGGAAAATGGGAATTTGAATTTTATTGCATGAAAAGTAGTTACAAGGCTGTTAAATTGTTACAACTAACTATAACAGACTCAAGAGTGTGTCAAACTCTTCAGTTGTTAAGCTAAGAACTAAGAATTAAGATGAGAGGAAAATTAAAGTGTGTAAAATTTCACACTTTCTACAACTCTTGAAATGAAAGCTAAACATGGTATTTATAGACTTTAGGAGTAAAGCAGTTGGGGTTGGTGACGTGTTGGAACCAATCCCAGGCTTCCACGTGTCAGAAATCTGCACATTGAATTTTGTTGATGAAGAACAGATTTGGGGGTTTTATCTTGAGTTGATTTCAGCCTAATTGGTTGTAACCATTGGATTCGTCCTTCAAAAATGAGCAAGTTTGATGTTTATAACTTCTCTTGAAATCCACTCTAGCTCAAAGTTGATCCTAGTAAATCGTTTTGATGAAGATGACACGTGGCAATTTTTCACTGGCTATTAGAAGTTCACACGGATCACTATCCACAATGGATAAAGTGATTATTGCATGTCCTCTCCCTATTGGATGAACAATGAGTAGTGGGAGTTACTGTTGAGATATGGACCAATAAATGAGTGGCGGCTGAAGTGTATTAATTGCATTGATTTGGCAATCCATGTCATTGTTTTCTTGCATTCTCATTGATTAAGAGTTATTCACACGGATTGAACACAAGATAACTTCCACAATTGACAGAATTAACCCCTCAACTTTGGCAGATTGTATATTTGAGCTAGTAACTTCATTTCTTTGGCATATTTGGTCCTTCAAACTTCATTCTTGAACAAATATGATCCTTTGACTGAGTTGACTTGAGAGTTGACCAAATTTGACTATGATCTTGACTTTATCATATTTACACTTTTGGTCCTTCAAACTTTGGCAGATTGTCAAGATAGGTCCTTTATCTTCAAAGTCTTGTCACTTTTGATCCTCTTTTGTCTTTTTCATCAAATTAAGCTTGATTTTCCTTTGTTTGCTTGAAAATGTATCCTTCTTACCTATTTGAGCACAAACACAAAACATACCACATAATTCCGCTTTATAGCACAAAGTTTAGGTATTTTTCTTGTGTTTTAGGGTGATTTGTTGATAAATTGATTTGAGTTTTTGCTCATATCATCCATGTTCTTTCATTGGCTTCAACCAAACGACAGTAGCTACTTTACTATTCCACCAGCTCAAAGCATTATCTTGAAATGTAGCTGCAGCAAACTTCACCTTATTTGCTTCCGAACATCCAACGAAATATATTAAGTATAGGCTCGTGATCTATTATGTAAACATATAACCCATCAAGCCCACATGTAGGGTGGGCTATATATACCCTTCCTAGCATGTTAGGAAGGGTAGTTGTTGGTCATTTCATTAATCTAATATTACTTTCTCTCTCTACCTCTCCTTTTCTCTCTTCTCTCTCTTTCTCTAGTTCATCTCAAGATCTACATCTCCCTCTCTCTAATTAGATCAATAAAACACTAAGAATAATCCAAGGATTACGTGACCTATAATTAACGAGTTTTAATTATCCTCATTAACGAGAAATTAAGTTTTCTCGGACACGAGATTATCCTAAAACCATTCAAAGGTTTTAAGCTCGTGTAAATGGCTCATCATATAGTTTCATATAATGACTTGATCTTCACATAAAAGAAAGTTTATCGCCGATGATAAACTTATCCTCACAAACGATAAATTAAATTTTCTCGGACACGAGCTATAATTAAAACTATTCAAAGGTTTTAAGCTCGTGTAAATGGCTCCTCGTTAAATGACAGACGATGACCCGAATTTCTTAGAAAGGGAAGTTCATCTATTTAACGATAACTTACCCTCAAAACGAGAAATTAAATTTTCTCAGACACGAGCTTACACTAAAACCATTCAAAGGTTTTAAGCTTGTGTATATGGCTCATCGTTAAGTTTCAGACTATGACCTGTACTTCAAACAAAGGAAAGTTTATCGCCGATGATAAACTTATCCTCACAACGAGAAATTAATTTTTCTCGGGCATGAGCTTATATTAAAAGCATTCGAAGTTTTTAAGCTCATGCACAAAGGCTTGCAGTCACATGTCAGATTGTAACCCGTGCTTCTAAGAAAGGAAAGTTTATCGGCGATGATAAACTTATCCCCATTAACGAGAAATTAAATTTTCTCGGACACGAGCTTACATTAAAACTATTCAAAGGTTTTTAAGCTCGTGTAAATAGCGTATAAACACATTTCAGATTATGCCCCGGACTTCAAAGAAAGGAAAGTTTATCGCCGATGATAAACTTATCCTTACAACGAGAAATTAATTTTTCTCGGGCATGAGCTAATATTAAAAACATTCGAAGTTTTTAAGCTCATGCACTATGACTTACAGTTAAATATCAGACTGTAACTCGGACTTCAATTTTAGGAAAGCTTATCTTTAATGATAAGTTTTCCTCGTAACAGGAAATTCATTTTTCTCGGTCATGAACTTGTATTAAAACATTCCAAGTTTTAAGCTCATAAAGGAAATTGTATCATTTAAATAAGAGAACTTTTTTTCATAACGAGAAATTCACCTTTCTCAGTCATGAGCTTTACGTTAAAATATTCAAAAGTTTTTCAAGCTCATGAAAACGACTTCTAAGTAAATGTCAACTTAGGACTCGTTCTTCAGTTAAAAGGAAAGTTTATCGCCGATGATAAACTTATCCTCACAACGGGAAGTTTACAACTTCTCAGACTTGAGCTCGTTTTGTAAGATATTCAATATCTTAAGCTCAAGTAATTAGTTTTCAAAACATTGAACACAATTTTTCGAGAATTTCTCAAAAGGTTTTTCTAAATCTTTCAAAATTGAGTGTTCAAAATTGTTTTGATAAAAAGAGCATGTCTTCTGGAATCGATAATATTTACGATACTAGAAATGTCATTCAATAATGACACGGGGTTCTAAATAAAGTTCGAGCAGAAGTTCAAATGTTTTAAAACATGCTCAAAATGGCTTCTATTATTTCAGATAGTAACCCGCTTTTCATAATAAAGTCAAGCATTTCACTGGAAAGCTTTGACTCAACAACGGGAATTAATTTTCTCGGGCATGGTTTACTTTATAAACATGTAAGGGATTATGTTTACGTAATAACACAATCTAACACGAATATATGTACGTTTCAGTGCATTTATTTGTTAAAACAAGAGAAATCTTGTTTTTATGAAGTTATCATCTCCTCAATCCGCAACAATTTACTATTGATATCTACATACTCGACGATGCGACTACTCAAACGGCGACTACAGCTCTTTCAATAGAACACGGGTCAACAATTAAGGGGGAGCAATTGTAAAGCGTTCAAAATCTTCGATGCCGAAAGTGCCAAGTTCACAAATTGGTGTCAAGACAACGATATCAATCGTACACATGGTGTCAAGAGATAACTTCACACGTGACGAGGCAACCAACATTCGTGAACAAGAACCATGTGATTCTATCATATGATGTTCTCCATCATTCAGGTCCAACCTCGTATATTGCTAATCTTGTGAATAGATTATCCTATATGATCTTGCACGTGATAAATACCTTACACTTGTGTTTAAAAGGTATTTACTTTACGTTTCAAGTACACCCTCATTAATTTGAAGGGGGAGCTTGTGTAAACCATGAAGATAATTGGATTTGCATTTTTCTTCCCAAATGTTTCTTAAAATGCTATTAAATCAATTAATATTAAAAACATCGATTGGGTTAATATTTTTAATATTGGGGATAAAATGTGATTTAATATTGATATCAATAATGGTTTGACTTAATGTGTTGGCTCATCCCGACATGTGCGAAATGTTTTTGAATATCGTGGCATATGTTAAGGGGGAGTAAAATAGATTTGGATATCAGAATGGTTTTCATAGTGACATACACTTACCTAAAACATCTCTATTCACGACGGTGAAGATTGTGGTGACATAAGGATGGTAGGATAGGTTAAAGTCCAATGATTCTTCTAGAACCGGAGGAATCTTCCCAAGGACATTCCATAGCTAGAAATAGTAGTCCTTAGGAAAGATGGAGAAAGATTGTGAACATAGCTGAATGCCGACCAAGTACTTAAGTTAGCACTGGAACAATCACAACACGGTGATAGTTATGACGTATTGGTAAGCATTGAAGGGGTTGAAGAATGAAAAAGAATTGTAAAGATAAAGGGTCTAAAGAAAGAAGACCTCCTTACAACCTTAGGCAGAAACCGGGTCAACTCATATGCTATTGAGATCATTTTTTAATGATGCTTGATATTGAAGATAAGACATCATGGACCCAGTGATGCAATGCACAACCCATCCCAGCTAACTCAGATATCTCTCAAAAGATATTTGTTTTATTCACACGAAGACAACGCATTATCTATCGATTTATTCACTCCGAATATATTGATATTGAAATAGTGGCACTCCTCTCCAGCCTCGATCACTAAAAATCCAAAATGCACGATCGAGTCTAGAGCCATTTGAGATCATCAAATATCTCATTAGGACACACTTTCATTATTCTTTGCTTCTTCACACAATGTGAAAAGTAAGAAAGATATTAGGAGTCCTAAGCAAAATCTTCATGATCTTGCCTGAACATCCGAGTGATACAAAAGTATTTACAATGAAGATGGAAATCCTTCTTAAGCGAACATCAAAAAGCTCATGGTAGGTGACTTGTGCGATTCTTTATGAATCAAACTTGTGATAACTGGAAAGCAACAGTTGTTTAATTATTAATTGAACTTAAACACGTTCCAGGCCTCTACGCAATATCTTAATGATCTTGCCAGAACACTCAGAGTGACACTCTTTAGTGTTCACAGTGATGAGTGGAAATCCTTCTAGTGTTAACCTCAAACAACACTTGGTAGGTAACTTGCAAGATTCTATATGAATCAAGCTAGTGACAACTGGAAAGCAACGATGGTGCGATTCTTTAATGAATCAAACTTGTTCCAGGAAAATGAATTGACGGCTTCAATCATGAGGATAACTTTATCAAAATGATCCACTCTTTACGTTCGTAGTCAGCTTTGGACGGTCGAGTAAAGAGAACGGGTTTACCCGCGAAATCTTGTCAAGGAGGTTCTTAATTGAAACTACGTGCCACAAGTATGATATTTAATATCGTCCAACTGTCTTCACCGACCGAAGGTAAATTGCTACCGAATTAGAATGAAATGTTCAAGGCCATTTCATCCGTGTATATGTTTTGTTACTAACTGTCTTATGCAGCGTAACAAGAAGGTGGCATTGCGGTGTACAATCCAGAAGAAGTCATCACCACATGCTTATACTGCATACACTTAATACTTCAACGAATTCAAGAAATTCTAAAAGTCAAGTCTTCTGCTGTATCAAACTCTGAAGCTTTCAAGAATTTATAAACATATAAGTATGTGGAACATGAAGTCACAAAGAGGCATATATCACAAGTGATGAATGCACAAGGTCAAGGCAAGGAAACATGCTCAAGACTAAAGTCAAAGATCACATCAAGCATATTCACAAGAACAAGATCGAAGACTCAAGCATAGTATGCAAGGTTTAAGATTTTGTAAAAAGATGTGACCTCCCTTAGGGGGAGATTGTTGGAAATACGTTTTTCCAATAAAGTATCGGTCACATCTTAGTTAGCATAGATCACGAGATATAGACTATTTAGGACTTTGTCTCTTGGAGCGACATCCCTTAGGGGGAGATTGTTGGAAATACGTTTTTACGTATTTAGGAAGGATCGGTCGCTCCAACGAAATATATTAAGTATAGGCTCGTGATCTATTATGTAAACATATAACCCAGCAAGCCCACATGTAGGGTGGGCTATATATACCCTTCCTAGCATGTTAGGAAGGGTAGTTGTTGGTCATTTCATTAATCTAATATTACTTTCTCTCTCTACCTCTCCTTTTCTCTCTTCTCTCTCTCTAGTTCATCTCAAGATCTACATCTACCTCTCTCTAATTAGATCAATCAAACACTAAGAATAATCCAAGGATTACGTAGACCTACACTTCTTAAGAAACCAACGAATATCATCATAAGATCTAGGTCCAGGACAATACACCTTAGCTATATTCTCATGGAGAGAACGAGCACTGCCCGCATTGCTTGTCTCACCAGGAAAATCATCTCTAGTACGAGCAATCCTAGAAAAACCACTCATATAAGAATCACAAGTAGGCGTAGCAGAACGAACAACAAGTCGCTAATAATTTTGAACAGTCGGTGACATATCACAATCCCTAGGTACATATCTACCTTGAATAACCTCAGGCTCAGTCTGTCCTATAGCATCAGAAGCAATCCCATCATCAAGATACTCAAACGGCTCTTCGTCATCACTAGCACCAAAATTATCCACTTCTCCATTTCCTACAACATCATTCTCTCTTACCCTCTCATCATCATGCGGTATGTCAGTCATTTTCTACAATCATAGAAAATTCGAGGATACTTAAGGTCATTATTCAAAATTATTAATGCAATGCATGAGCATGCAAATTATAACACCCCACTTTGATAAGTGGACCGTTACGCGTAATTATGGCGTGTCATTAAAGCATGCAAGGTAATATGTAGTAGAACATACATGACCATAGGGAAAACCAGAATCAAACATCGGTTCCCAAACATAAGCCCAAAACATAAATAAAGTAAATGAACTAGGAAAGACTAGACAAGCATAAGTATATGGAAAAAGGAGAAGAAGTCTATGGCAGCTTCCATCCTATGCACTTCCTCCAAATGCTCGAGTCCGTCCTTGGGTACCTGCCATTTTGGGACATGAAAAGGAAAGTAACGGCTGAGCATAACGCTCAGTGCACGGATATACGACATAGTATAAATGGCTGAAACATAAATAAGACTAATAGGAGCGGAAATGTATAAGTCCTAGAAAACCTGGGACGTTCATTAAACTGGTTTTAGTTCTGAAAACATAGCTTATGTTACTTATGAAAATCTGTATTAGTTAATGTACCAAAATAGCCAATATAGGTCATGAGGTCAACAACGTGCATGAATACTTGGAGGAGTGACCTCGTCATGCAAATTAGAGGGGATGCCTCTAATTTATTTGGTAAGTGGGTAGGAGGGATCAGCTCCTTGTGAAGGATGCAAGGCACACACCACATTCACCATGAAATCCTGACTGAAACATGTAACTAGGATGCACCCATACGCCCCACAGGATAATATAATAATATAATGGCCAAATAACTGAAAATGGACGCCACGAGCTATCACTCCGCCGTGGTGAAGTCATAACACTAGTGCCTCTAGTGTTATGGTTATGGTACCTCCATAACTAGGTGAAACTGGTCATGCATGTTAATACAAAGATTTACCAAGTATCAAAGTTCGTTGTTCCAGTCTTTTCGAATTGATTACCGTTAATTAGTGCGACTCAGTCGTTCTTGGTGGAAAATATAATGGGTTGTTTGATTATCTATTTTTATTTTTTTTTACTAAAAGCAAATAAAAAAATGTCGTTGAGTAAAATTAAAGCTTTTAAAAATTTAACCAAGAATTACTAGAAAAACACTTGGTAAAAACAGAGATTTCGGGAAGCGTGCAATTTTTAGAAATTAAAAAACGTAAAGATTTTAAGACTTGAAAACTTTGTAAAACTTAAACTATCGGAATGATAATAAACCAAATCTGTCGGAATGTAATGCAAGCTATCGGAACGTAGTGACAATCAAATCCATCGGAATATCAAAGTAAAATCCATCGGAAAGCAGTTCTTGTCAGAATGAAAGTCTATCGGAATACACTATATATCGGAATAATTCCTGTCGGAATGTCCAGTATCGGAATGTCTAAGGTATCGGAATACAAAAGATCAAAACCATCGGAATACACTCTGTCGCAATGCACTTCTGTCAGAATGTGGCTAACTAAAATTCAGCAGCGTTTCGTCTTAAAAATAACCTTAAGACCCGTCGCAATGTGTGATCGTAATGAGCGATCGCAATCACGATCGGAATAAGGGGAAAATACACGTGATTGCAAAGTAGAACCTTAAAGGTTATTGCGATCAAACTGAAACCGTCTGAATGTGGCCGTCGGAATGTGATATTCCTAACTTTA
The DNA here is from genome assembly GCA_025667525.1 of Glebionis coronaria. Classification (NCBI taxonomy): domain Eukaryota; kingdom Viridiplantae; phylum Streptophyta; class Magnoliopsida; order Asterales; family Asteraceae; genus Glebionis; species Glebionis coronaria. The sequence continues at coordinate 182,879,855 of CM046874.1, forward strand.
CGATGGAGCACAAGTAATCCGAAAAAGATGAAATAAGCCAAAATTTCAATAAGCACTTCCAATAAGCACACTTAACCGAAACTTAACCAACTCAATAAGCATAAATTTGAAAACTTTCAAAATACAAAATAAGCAAACTTTATAAAAGACACTTTAAAAAGACTAAACTTTTTGAGAAAACTAAAAACAATAAGCTAAACACTAAATAAGCCACTAAGCATGAATAGCTCAAAGCTTAATCCGTGTAAGACTTAGAAAAGCATAAAAAGATAAACCTTTTAATCACGAAAACATCAAAATCAAGAACTTTGTATTAAAATTTCGGATCAAGAATAATCTAAAATCAAGAAAGGTAGAAAAAGATTAAGATAAAAAACTTAACTTGAACTTTTTGATTAATGAAACTCAAATACAAAGATTAAATAAAGCTTAAACTTGAAAGAAAAGATGAAGTTTAGTGAGAGAAAGTTAAACACTTTCTTTCTCTAAATGAAAACTAAAGAAAGAAAAATAACTAGCTAACCACCCTCCTAATGTGTTTAGGAGGGTATTTATAGGAGATGGGGAGGTGCATGTGTTGCCTCCTCTTTCTTTCTTCTCGACTCGATTTAAATTCTTTGTCTTTCTCGACGTCGTCTCGGGATTTGTCGATGTAAATTGAACTTGTCTTGTAATTTTCTTCTTCTATTAGACTTGAGTTCTTCGACTTCATTAAACTTCCGTCTTTAGACTTTTTCTTCGATAAATCTTCAGAATAAGCCTTGGACTTCCGTTCTTTTTGCACTCTTGACCTTTTGACTTTGTCTTTTCTCGTTTTCTTCTGTAAAAGCCCGTGAAAGCCCGTGTTTTCTTCCTTTTTCATCTTTTGGTCCTAAAACACAATAAAAACACAAACCACGCATAATTCCGACTTTTACGACATAAAATACACGTTTTGGTCTTGTTATTATTGGAAATAAGTTGTAAAAGGATAAGTGTTTTCACACTTATTAAATCCCCTACACTTGACCATTACAATGCCCTCATGCAATGCATTAATTTCAAAGCACAGTTTACATTTCTCATCATAGATAACTCACCTTGGCCTTTATTATGTACTAAACTTTAAGGAAAGTAAAAAGATAGAAACATGTAAAGAAATCAAAGACTTACATTGGGGTTTTGGCTGTCATGAATGTTTATCATCCTCAAGTTTCACGTTCCCCAAACCAAGCTTAAAAACGAGATCATTGTTATTATAAGTTAGCAAACTAACACGAATTCATGTGGCCCAGTTATTCACTTAGACTCCCTTATTCCTAGGTGTATCTCTTATATTTTATTATTGTCTTGAATGATCACGAGGATGCATTTTTGACTTATTTCGATAGTTTATTTAGGCTGAAAATAAAGTGGGACGATTTAATCAATAGTTAGCTAAAGGACAAAATCTTTTAAAACTGCTTCTCGGGACCTCTTAAAGTTCATATCTTGGCATAACTCGCTTCACGATTTGAGACCTTTCTCGGACCGATATTTGGCAGCGACTTCATACTTCGAATCTTGAGAGACGTTCTTGAAATTATGGTCTTCTCTTCCTAATAGGAATTTCTTCACTTGAAGTTTTTGAGAGATTCTTCATACTTGGACCACGACTTCTTCATTTTTCTCCAATCTTTATTTGGGATTTTGATATACAACGATCCGCCTCCTTTTAGGACTTGGATCTATTTATCCTCATACCTTGTTAGGGCCTTTTTGGATAGACTTCTCCATGATCATTTGGGGAGTATTTGATTTTCGTCGTGTGTCTCGATCCTTCATATTGATTATCGATAAATGATTCTTCACATCACTTTTGGATCTTTAGCAACAAAATGTAGCCCTCATGCCTTGTTAGGCCTTTTCGGACTCGCCAATCTTCGCATCCTTCAATAAGTTATGCCTTGGCTATGAACTCTAATTAATACCGAGCAACTTTTAAACGATCTTGTGCTAGAAGCTAAGTAACTTTTCAAATCGTACAACCTTATTTATTGCAGTTAAATTTATTAACAAGCGATGGGAGAAAAAGCTTATAATCAACTCACATAAATTCATGAAAGAATACCAAACTTATAATTGACTCCATCATCTCTCGTTCTCCACAATTTAAAATCTCAAGGAATGAGACTCGTGGATGCTTAGCCAATTAAATCAAAGTTTTGGGTTTTCAAGTCATCTATAGGATCTTGCAAACTCTTAGACTCTTTCAAGTTTAGAAATCGCATTTTAAAGTTCCCTTGATAAACGACTTTCTAGGATCAATTATAGGAACTTGCGAAAAGTTCTTGTTCTTAACCCGTGAGAGTTAAGACTTTCGCGTTTTAAAGTTCCCTATATAAAAGCATAGCAAAACTTGACTTAAACACGTTAAGGATACTAGCTAGAGTAAACTTAGATAAGTAAACTCGGGTTGAGTCAAAATATTCACGACTTTGAAAAATTTAAAACCACTTTATTGAAAATTTATTCTAGCAAAGAAAGTAAATAACGATAACAAAGGAAAATTACAAGGCCAAAATAGATTAAAAATTTTGAAAAATGTCGAAAAATCAAATTTTCTGGTTAAAATGAGGACAAATTCATGGAAAAGACCACTTACTTTGATAGAAGTCCCCCCTACACTTGATATAAACATTGTCCTCAATGTTTAAGCATGTGGGAGTAAACTCCCCTACACTTAGGACATTGTGCACTTTGTTTAAATCTTGCTAAGGAAAGGACAACTATAGTGATTTCAATGTGAACATATAAGATATGAAATATTGAATCACGACAGTTTAGGATAGAACCGGGAAGACGGGTACACGGGATCACGGTTCGTCAAAAGTCATCAAAAGTACTCTTTGAAGCTTTTAATCCCTGCACATCAAAAGAAACAAGACAACAAACAAATACGGGGCTCCCCCCTACACTTATTATGAAAACGGTAAAGGATAGATCAACGGGTTGCCTCCCGAGAAGCGCTTGTTTTTGTTAACCGAGTCACGAGCCTGACTCGACCCAGAACTAATTCAAGGGAAACATGGTGAGGGATGGAATCATCTCATGAGAAATGTCCTCACCAAAGTACAGCTTCACGCGCTGGCCATTCACTTTGAAATTGGGCCCATTTGGCTGAGAAATATCAATGGTGCCATAGGGAAAGATTTTAGCGACGGTGAATGGACCAGACCAACGGCTCTTCAGCTTGCCCGAGAAGATCTTCAACCAAGAGTTAAAGAGTAAGACTTGATCACCAACGTGGAACTCTCGGTTCTTAATTCTTGCATCATGAATGATCTTGGTCTTCTCCTTGTAGATCAATGAGTTCTCGTAAGCTTCATTCCTCAGTTCATTGAGCTCGTTGAGTTGAATCTTTAGAAGATCACCGGCTTTGTTGATGTCAAAGTTAGCCCACTTCAAGGCCCAGTACGCCTTATGTTCTAGCTCAATAGGGAGGTGGCATGCTTTCCCGTACACAAGACGATAAGGTGTACAACCAATCGGGGTCTTATAAGCGGTATGGAAAGCCCACAAAGCATCATCTAACTTATCGGCCCACGAGGCACGATGCTCTCCCACAGTACGCTCAAGAATTCGTTTCAATCCACGGTTAGATATCTCGGCTTGACCATTTGTTTGAGGATGATAAGCGGTGGAAAGACGGTGATTGACACCATACTTAGCCATGACTCATGCAAATTGATCATTGCAAAAATGAGTCTTGTGGTCACTGATGATAGCACGAGGAACACCGAATCGAGCAAAAAGTTGCTTTAATAAGTTCACAACCACCCTCGCATCGTTCGTATGGAGAGCCTTAGCTTCAACCTATTTAGAAACATAGTCAACGGCTACGAGGATGTACTTGTTCCCTTTAGATGATGGAAATGGCCCCATAAAGTAGATGCCCCATACATCAAAGATTTCATATTCTTGTATGAAATTTTGAGGCATCTCATCTTTATGTGTGATCTTGCCTTGGCGTTGGCAAGCATCACAATTTTTAACCATTTCGTGAGCGTCGCGATAAATGGTGGGCCAATAGAATCCCGAGTCAAACACTTTCTTCGCGGTGTAGTTGGGACCAAAGTGACCACCGGTGGGTCCTTTATGGCAAGCTTTGAGAATGTCTAAAGCCGCGGGTCCATCAACACACCGACGAATAATCAGATCAGCACATTGTTTGAAGAGATAAGGGTCATCCCAAAAGTAAGTCTTAACATCTTTAAAGAACTTCTTCTTTTGATGGGATGTTAACCCTTCGATCAGAATACCACCCGCTAAGTAGTTTGCAATGTCCGCAAACCACGGGGTGTCATCAAGATTGGAATTGATAGACATTAAGGCCTCAAGGGTAAAAGAGTCATTGATCTCTTGGTCCGGATGATCCCCTTGATAAGGATCCTCAAGTCTACTTAGATGATCCGCGGCTAGGTTTTCCGCTCCCTTTTTGTCACGAATTTCGATTTTAAATTCTTGAAGGAGCAAAACCCAACGAAGAAGTCTTGGCTTGGAATCTTGTTTAGTTAACAAGTACTTCAACGCGGAATGGTCGGTATAGACAATGGTGGTGGAAAGAACAAGATAGGGGCGGAACTTCTCAAAAGCATACACTACAGCTAAAAGGTCTTTTTCGGTAGTGGTATAATGCAATTGAGCCCCCGTCATTGTCTTGCTAGCATAGTGGATTGGTTGGAAGTGTTTGTTCACTCTTTGGCCCAAAACCGCTCCAATAGCAAAGTCGCTAGCATCGCACATCAATTAAAAAGGTAGCTCCCAATTAGGGTTAACCAAGACCGGTGCCTTAGTTAGCTTTTCCTTAAGAAGATTGAAGGATTCAAGACACTCTTTAGAAAAGATAAAGGGAGTATCTTTTTCCAAGAGGTGGGTCATCGGGCGAGCGATTTTAGAAAAATCTTGAATGAATCGACGATAGAAGCCCGCATGACCAAGGAAACTTCTCACACCCTTCACGGTTGAAGGTGGAGGTAATTTGGCTATGACATCAACTTTAGCACGGTCCACTTCAAGACCGGCTTTGAAGATTTTATGTCCAATCACAATGCCTTCTTTTACCATGAAATGGCATTTTTCCCAATTTAGAACAAGGCGAGTGTCTTCACACCGCTTAAGCATGCGTTCCAAATTGGCAAGGCAATGAGAGAAAGAATCACCATAGACCGAGAAATCATCCATGAAGACTTCCATAGTTTCTTCAACCATGTCATGGAAGATAGCCATCATACACCTTTGGAAGGTCCCAGGAGCATTGCATAAGCCAAAAGGCATTCGTTTGTAAGCAAATGTTCCATAAGGACAAGTGAATGTGGCTTTCTCTTGGTCTTTAGGATCGATGGGAATTTTAAAATACCTGGAGAAACCGTCTAAGAAGCAGTAATTGTCATTACCCACTAGACGTTCAAGCATTTGGTCCATAAAAGGAAGGGGAAAATGATCCTTTCTCGTAGCATCAATGAGTTTGCGATAGTCTATACAAACTCTCCACCCTGTAACGAGACGAGTAGGAATCAACTCGTTGTTTTCATTGGGCACAACGGTGATTCCGCCTTTCTTAGGCACACAATGGACCGGACTAACCCATGGTGAATCCGAGATAGGGTAAATCATTCCCGCATCAAGAAGTTTGATAACCTCTTTTTTGATAACGTCGTGGATCTTGGGATTCACCCTTCTTTGGCTCTGAATAGTGGGTTTAAAGTCGTCCTCCATGAGAATTTTATGTGTGCACAAGTGAGGATCAATTCCACGAATATTGGATATTTTCCACGCAATCGCTTTCTTATGATTCTTCAGCACGGCGATAAGTCGGGATTTTTCGTCTTCTTTCAAATCCTTTGCGATGATAACGGGTGACTTCTTATTGTCGTCAAGGAAAACGTAATCGAGATGAGACGGTAGGTCCTTAAGCTCTAAATTCAGAGGATTTTCGATGGAAGGCGTAGTCAAATTCCGTTCATCGATAGAGATATCCTTAGGAGATGGTGGAGAAATATGGTCCTCATTGAGAAGTTTCTCAATGGTACGAATGTCTTCATCCCAATTAGAGGGAGAATCGTCATATTGTAAGTCCACATCTCCTAAAGTTGCTTCAAATTCTTTCAAAAGGAGACCACTTTCTCCAAATGGAGTTAGTGATGGAGCAATAGAGGCAACGGTCTCAACAATGGGAAGATAAGAAGAACCACTTTTACAAGCGTCTTTGAAATGTTCTTCACAAGCCTCATCAAGAACGTCAATGAAATTAACACTCTCGTTTTCAGAAGGTTGCTTAGAAAGTTTTCCCATGTTGAAAACGATTTTATCTTCACCAACTCTCATGATTAATTCACCCGCGGCTACATCAACGAGAGTGCGACCGGTCCTCAAGAATGGACGTCCAACGATTAATGGAACACGGGGGTCCATCTCGTAGTCAACGACAACAAAATCCGCTAGAAAGGTGAATTTGTCGACACCGACGAAGATGTCTTTGGCTATCCCCACCGGATAAGCAACTGTACGGTTAGCTAATTCCAAAGTCATTCGTGTGGGGACTAGCTCGGGTAGAGACAATTGTTTCCAAACGCTTAGAGGCATTAAGTTGATACTAGCACCTAGATCGGCTAGGGCCATACAATTCTCTACCCCGGGGAAGTTGCAATGGATTAGAAAGTGACCGGGATCTCCTAACTTAACTGGAAGTTTTCTCAAAAGAATGGCTGAACAATTATCATTTAATTGGGTATTGGCGATGTCGAGCAATTTTTCCTTATCACTTAAAAGATCCTTAAACATCTTAGCATATTTAGGCATGTGAGCGAGAGCCTCAGCAAAGGAGATATTGAAATTCAGTTGTTTAAACATTTTAAGAAAGTTAGAAACCTGAATATCATCCTTGTTTTTCAACTTCTCTTTCCTCAACCTTGAGGGATAAGGTATATTGGGTTAAGAGGAAGGCTTTGGAATGGAATTCTCACTCACATCCTTGGGTGGTGGAGGGGTAGAAGAGGAAGGTGGAGGAACCGGTTTTGGAACCGAAGGTGTGGTATAAACTTGAGGTATCGGTGGGACATAAGGTGCAGACGAAGGCATAACGGGTGGTATATCATAAGTAGAAGGAATCTCGGGTCCTTGGTTAGTTGGTGAAGAAGAAGGTTCAACGATGATCTTACCGCTCCTAGTAGTGATGGCATTAACGTTGGCCCTAGGATTGGTCACGGTGTTAGAAGGGAGAGTACCTTGGGGTGAGCCTTGGGGATTAATGGCTTGAAACATTAGCATAAATTTCTTATCACTCGATTCTTGCATAGCAGACATGATTTTCTCATGTTCACTCTACTTATCAGTCAACTTTTGAAGAGCCAAGTCCATTGAAGGGGAATTCGTGTTTTGCCCTTGATTTTGAAAACCTTGGTTTGGATATTGTTGTTGATAAGCATTGTTATTATTAATACCTTGGTTGAAGTTGTTATTTTGAAACCCTTGGTTTTGTCCATTAAAAGCCCCTTGATTTTGATTATGAAAATTCCCTTGATTTGAGTTATAATTCCTTTGATTATTAGAAGAATTCCCTTGGTAGTTACTTCTTTGGCCTTGGTTCCTTGGTGGGTATGGTGTGTTGTTCAATGGAGGTGGTGGTAGTCTGTTATGGGATTGAAAACCGGGTGGTGAAAGAAAGTTATTCGAACGATAACTAAGCAAATTGCGGTCACCTTGAGGACGTGCTTGATAGCCTCCCATAGAAAAGTTACCGTTGGCGGCATACACATTTTCCGGATTGTCATGAGTATAAGGACAATCGGTGTATGAATGAGAATCCCCGCAAATCTCACAAGACGTGGCTATAGCTTTAGTTTGTTGAAATTGGTTAGTGGCTAAAAGTTCAATCTTTTTGCTCATTTCGACTATTGCGCGGGACATTTCGGTCATATCAGGGTTTGAAGAAGTAGAAGAAACATTGACTCTCGGGTTTGATCTTGAGGATGCGGTTGAACCCAATTTTTATGGTGAGTGGTCATGTTCTCAATCAGCTCTCTACACTCCTCAGGTCTTCTCTTCATGAATGTACCACCGGCGGCAGCATTAATTGTATCACGATCACAAAAAGTTAAACCATTGTAGAAGGTATCAATCAAAGTAACGGGGAGCATGTTATGGTTCGGACAACGGTCGATCAAGACATTATAACGTTCCCAAGCATCGAAAAGCGACTCATCAGGTTCTTGATGTAACACCCCCAAATTTATACAACTCAATACAGCGGAAGACTAGTTGGTGTTATGGGATAGCACATTACTCACATCATAGACAACGCATAAAAATCGCGTCGTTTAATAATAAATCATTTCCATTCATAAATATCAAAGTTACATCGTTCCCAAGTCATTACATTTCATACAAAGTTTTACAAAGTATTTGAATGGAAAATATTGTTTAAGTGCGGGCCATAAATTCTTGTTGTCTTCCCGAGAATTACCTTCAAGTACATGAGATAAAACATCGATAACGCCGAGTGAATTCATAGAGTTTAATAAATTCCATCAGTATAATATCAGTATAAAATTATTACTGAAAATCATTTTGTACAAATCATTTTAATAGGCCATAAAATAGCCCAAGTCATTTTATACAAATCCTTATTGAATAATCATAATATAGGCATTTGCCTTAAAAATCATTATACGAGCCAATGTCGTAAAAATATCATACAATACGTCTCATGACGTTGTATAAAGTCAAATAAAAACCGTTATATGAATGTGGTTATGAAAAGCCTTAAAAATCATTATACGAGCCAATGTCGTAAAAACGTCATACAATACGTCTTACGACGTTGTATGAAAATGAAAACCGTTATATGAGTATGGTTATGAAAACCAAAACACAAACATAATATCAATAGTATGACCCCGTATTGCTAGTCAGGCAATACTTCGTAATTCGGTGCGTCTAATAGTATTTCGTTAGTTTTGGATTATTATGAGCCGCATGACATTGTTACCTTACTAAACCAACAACGGGTAGCTAACCCGATACCAATTTTGCCCATCTAAAGTAGCGTGTCGTCACAAAGGTCACGCTATGGAAATCTTCTTATACATAAATTCGCTTACCAATCAATGTGGCACGACGGGGATCAACCGTCAAGGCGCGAACTGGGGTGATCGTCCCCAAATAGTACTATTAAATGCATAAGCGTCTACCAAATCCCGGTAGTTCACAATTCATGCTAATGGGACTTTTAGTGACATAACCTAACTTTAATAATCCATTTAATTTCATCTATCGGGTCCTTTAATCATTTATCGGGTCATACAATCGGGTCATTCAATCATTCGGGTCCAAATCAATAAACAAACAATCGGGACAAATGGCGTCCTATTTTATAAAAACTAACATGTTATCTCCCTCGCGGGTTTATAAAACATTTATAAAAACATTTAAAAGAGTGCGAGGCTATGAACTCACATTGATGTGGGAAGGCGGTTATCGGCGATTTGGATGTACGGTACGTGCTTCAATCACGGAAACCTAGACAAATAATACTCGTCTTAGACTCATGTCCAATGACTTTATAAAAATAACAAGTATGTATACATATGATGATTATATATATATGATGATCAAGTGGGTTTACATATTCTCGTTTAATAATTTTAGTGTTATATGTCGATAACTTTTATATTAGTTTACTAGTTTTATCCATTTACGTGTCTTAAGTCCAATAAGCTTATTATAAGTTATTTAACTTATTTTAATCCATTTTGTACTTATATTATCAGTACTTAAAATTTACAAGTTGGGCCCAAATGGGTTAAGTCCAATAAGTTCTTTTTATAAGGGTTTAACTTATTTAGTCCAACTATTAATCCAATATGTTTACTTAGCTCGTTAATGTCCGTATGTCCTATAGTTCGGGTTTTATCGGTTTTTACTTGTTATACATCTCTATATATCAGTATATGAGTTTATAAAATTTTACATTAGACGGGTCCAACCATCTAAGTCTTATTTAACAAAAACGTTAATTTTACGGTAATAGCCGAAAAAGTCGTAAAAATCGTGTTTATAGTTTTATAACTTATAAAACATAACAAGTTACCATTTTTATAAAATGTCCACTTATTTCATCTTTTACATATTTATATAAATAGAATCCATAAGTTAGTGGGTTTTAACTTATATTTTATACTATTAAATTTTGAGTGCTTATATAATAGTATTATTCTTTAATTTCAAAAATCTGATTTTTATCTTCACTTTCACCAAAACTGCCATATCTTGAGTTCTATATGGAGATAGAAGCTCAAATTTTTATCACATAAACTACATGATATGTGCTTCATTTAACTCTTCTATAGCTACTGTTGAATCATTCTCTAAGTATTTTCTAAAAATCTTCCAAAACAGTGAACTCAGATTTGTACCTTAAACTTGTTTTGATCATATCTCACTCATTACAATGATTCCATTGCATGGTCAACTCTCACATGTGTACAAGACCCATAGATTACTGTAAATCCATTCTACTTCATCATTTTATCAGTTTACCATATGGTTCTTTACTGTTTTTATACAGCCTATCATTTAAACAAGATTTACCCATTTTTACTTATAGTTTTTCATCTTTTTATCCATAATTATCAACACCAAATCCCCACATAATATTTTTATCATCATATAATCATCATATACATATACAATAGGAAATAAAATACATGTTTACATAATCAAAATAACAAGAAGATGAGGAGGACAATCTTTATACCACCATGATGATGTAGGTTGATCAAAACATGGATTTTGATGGAGAAACTTGTGCATAGCCAAGACCATCTTCAAGACCACCAATCTTCATGAACACCTTGTGGAAAATCAGCCCTAATACTCCATGGAAACTCCTCCTTTGATGTTATAACTTGCACCAATCTTCGTCTTTTTGAATGGAGATTAACATATGTTGATTATAACATATGTTTATGGTTAAAATTTGTATGAAAGGGGTGTTTTGGTGGAGATGAGGGACGGAAAACATGGAGAAGGAGGGAGAAAATGGTGGTTTTTGCATGTAGAAAAATGAAGTGAATGGTTTTGCTTGTTGGGTTTTGATGTGTAGGTAGCTTACACTTTAAGTCTTAGCAAGACAAGTGTTAAGTTAGCTTGTATACTTGACACCTAAGTGGTGTTGAGTTGCTAGTGTTGGCCGGTTTTGGGGGTGGGACAAGTGTCCCACTTGTCTCATCCCCATTTATTTACGGGTACTCCTCGATTCCAGTTTCCTCGATTTGCGTGCCCTCGGGTCGTTTTACGAAAAACGTTTTTATAAATTATGAATCAACGTCACAAAACGAATCCAATAAAAATTGTCTCATCAAAAACGGAGTTCGAAAACGTAAATACGTAATCCTAGGGTTTCCGGTTTAGTCGTAAAGGACGTTAAAATAAAATCGTAAGTCCTAATCTCTTCTCGTAAATTTGTGAGTTTATGAACTAACACAAATTTAAAACTCCAAAATAATATTCACGGATAAATTTATTTTCTGAAATGTCGGACTGTCACCAAAGACGGTGTATGTAAACGTAAGCACGTAACGTTGAATCCTCCGGTTTAGACGTAGTCGACGCTACTTCAAGACGTAAATCCAAATTTCTTCCCAAAAATATGTGAGTTCATATTGTAACATTAAAATAATGTTTTTAAATAATATTCGAGAATAAAATATCAACCATAAATTGACGGATTGTCACAGCATTTACCCCTAAACAGGATCTTTGTCCTCAAAGATCATCTTACTACTCGCTTCTTATAGAGTTAAAGCCATGTGGGTATTTCCTCCACATTCGGTCTTTTCTCACAAGTGCAATTCATTACAATACGCGAGTTCTATCAAACATAACTACGGGAATAAGATCAGGCTTAATGTTGACTTACTTTCTCTATCCATGATGTTCACGGGTTTTTGATGAATGCAACTTTTCGCCGATCTAAGCTTTACTAAGAAGAATTCAGATTTTAACTTGATAGATATTCCATCAAGTTCGATTTACGAAACATAATTCACGCGGTTCTTGAAGTCCTAGGGTAGATCCAGCTTATATGCCTTTCAATCCCAACTTTTACATCATCTCAATGGTCCCATACAACGGGGACTTATATCCCATGATTTGTCAGATCATGAATTCATTTTTCCAAGGTTAAAAATTGTGGCATAACTTCGCTACCCATTTGGCACTTCAAGATCTACATTTCACATTCACATAACCTCTTGCCCACTACCGGCAGTCAAAAATCAGATCCTAATTTCAACAATCATTTCAGATCTCGCGGGTCGGGTATTTGCAAGGTTAGGTTCGCCATCATAGGAAACGTTAAACCTAAAAGACATGTCCAACTCACAGTGGGTGTATGTCGGATGTCTTCATTTCAACTCTTGCTTACAGATGCTCTAATATTTAGATTCTAACAAGATTCGATCTCAATCCTAATACGATGATTATCAATGATAATCTCTCCAAAGGAAAACAATTATACGGTCTATTACCAAAGGTCATTCATTCATACATAAAACAACACTTATATTACTCTGTATCGTTACTTTACCTCGTCCCTTCGATTTGGGATGGTACATAGTACTCTCATCAAGGTTCGTTCTCAATGATTTCTGAGCAAATCTCTAGAAATTCGATGCGAAGCGAGGATCCTGATATATAGATGATCGATACAGGCACACTATGTTTAGATAACTCTTTTGCATTTATCATTAACGGGAATGATATTAGCAGATTTGGTCAGTCTGTCGACGATGACCCAAATCGAATCAAATTCAGATGATGACCTTTGCAATAGCTAGACGTTTACTAATGTATGAGGCGATTTATGCCTTCATAATTTGCCATCAGTAAAACTTCTTCTGATAATGATACATTTAGTCATAAATGACATAAATAGAATACTTATACTTACAAATTCCAACATAACTATATCTCACAATCTTCATATTTAGACAATCACAAGTGGTCTTTTATACATTTAACGCCATTGGCTTCTCAAATCTGTTGGTTCACATTAGCTGCGAATCCCTTTTTATTATCTATTTTATCCTTTTTACACACATCGTTTATTTTAAATTGTTCGGCAATTTATTTTGCACCTTCATTATTAAGGAACATGTCCTAACTGGTTCTTTATCTTTTCTACATAATGCGTCGGTATCTATATTCACTTCTTATGATGATATAATTATCATGTCCACAATTCACTCAGATATTCTTTCTATATTATGCGTCAGTATTTACGTTCACCTTCCTGATGAAATAAATATCACAACCGTATTTATTCAAAATTCTCTCTTCATATCTTCTATGTTTTAGTTTCGTCTTTACTATCATTTTTATCCGTTTTACTCAATTCGTCGTCTAAAGCGTCGATAATTATTATAATTAATTAAATAATTATTAGTTAATTTTTATGAAGCGTAAACGTAAAAGTTTTAAATTTCTTAGTTCGACCAATTATATAAAATGTTCAAAATAAATTTGAGTTTAATTAACAAGATTTTCGTTGATTTATCGAAAATAATTAATAAGATTCGTAAATGTTCGAAAAACCTTTGTTTATACTTTGGTCAAAGTTTTCTTAGTTGAAAAGCAAAAATTGTCGTTTTAAGTTTTCAGGTTATGGTATAAATGGTTTTACTCAATCCTTCTTAAGTTATCTTGAGGTATACACAAACATTTACCCCTAAACAGAAGTTTAGTTAAATGGTTTGTGTATAAGGGAATAATCCCTTTAAAAATACTTTGTTAAAACATTTGTCAAAACATATTTCCATTTCTTTTTGGTAAAATCCAAACTCTTAAAAGGGCTCTTAATTTTTGAAGAGTCTATATGCATACATCTTACCGTTATTAATCCAACGGTCATTTTATGTAAAGGATTAAGTTTTTAACCCCTAAGCGTTAATGGTTCTAATCTTTAATCACGTGTTAATTATTCAAGGTACAGGTTTTTATTTCTCAGTCATCTAAGGGCAATCTATTAATAATTATTAACTCATTCTTATTCTTATAAACAAACAAATAGTCCTTAATGATCACGAGCATGAATTTATAAATTACAGCCTACACACGTGATTCATCATATTTATGAATGCTACATGTGCATCAGTCAATCCAAACGACATCACATGAAACTCATAATGTTCATTACAAGTACCAGATGTAGTGATTGCAATACATAATCTTTTTCGCAGATGCGAAGTTGATGATAACCATGTTGTGGATCAAATCTTATAAACAAACGCTAGAACCTTGTAAATGATCGAACAAATCTTCCATTTCGAGTTATGGATATCGTTTTCGATTGTCAATTTACTCAGTTCACAGTAATCTATAAATATAAGGAATGATAACACCATAGCTCTTCATGATGACAGGCTTGGTATAATAAAATCTTTCTCCGTCGACTCTCTCAGTTGTACGGTAATTCCTTAAATTCAGATGGTGCTGACGTACAGTGCACAAGCCACAGGTGCAGCACTGGAAATATAATCAATACCAATTTCAACTTGCCTTAATGGCGAAAGTCTAGGTAATTCACCAACAAATACCTCCTAAAGTTTCAGATAAGATAAACATATTTTAATAAATACATATTAGGTTCCTTCTAGATTATAATATCTATAACTAGTTCACAACCATTCATGGTATACTTTTTAAGTCTAAATGCAGGATATGGTCATCCATCACGAATTATTTAGATCACTTTTGATAATCAACATCTTATCTTTTAGGGAATTCTAATCGAGTTCCCATCAATTCAAACAATATCGTCATGTCATAATCAATCAATCCATTCTACCGGCATTATCAACTTTTCAGTTTTATTGCCGTCGATAAGATGTGAACAAAGACTAATAATAACTCATAATCCTTCACAATTCAAGGATATCTGGAGACACAACTACTATTAAAAGAGTAAGGTCAACGCATAATCTACGTGAGAGAATTTCAAATCAGATAAGACGAAAACATTTATCGAATATGAATATATCCCATGTTTTCATAATTTGAGTACGCATTCGAAAGCTCCTCGGATCGTTACCCAGGTCATTCAAATGAAACCAAATCAAAAGAAATGATAGGAATGTCGATACATCCAGTCGGGTATCAACACTCGGTAATCAGATACTTTTCCTAAGAATCTCACTACGGTAGAATTGGACAAGAAAGAATTGTCAATTGTCAAATAAGACAATTTCCACAGATGAGTAAATTTGACTCAGAAGAATAGATGCTATAGGCACATATGTAGGTATTCCTAACACTATGTCCCTATTTTTCACTTCTTACAGATCTCTTAAAATTTAATCTTTCACAATCTTCAAAGAAAATGTAGTGTTTATTCATTAGTTTTATGGTGACTACTAATCAGTCTTGCATAGTCCATTTCCAAATTGTATGTAGGCGCGCAACTATATACAATTTCAAGATTAACGATGCAATACTCAGTTCGTCAAAATTTTATCATCATGTTTATAATAAAAACATTTACATGCTTAATTCTAAAATAAGAATCAAAATAAATTTACAAAGATTTTCCTTGTTATGAAAACAATTAAGTTTTCCAAGGCATTTCATAAACAACTTCATTTTGATATCAATCACTTATAAATCTCACTTTGAATAATCTTATAGTGATGAAAATTCAATTTTTCTCAAAGGATACCGTTTTAACTTTATAAAATAATGTGTGATCTGCAAAAGAGTGATGAAGAGTTGTTCACCAAGAACTAACTACGATATATACCAGGAAATGAGCTTAGCCAAATAATCATGAGGTTCATGATCTCGATGGCACTCACGAAGAATAATCCACAACGTAACTCAAATCGAGATGAGTACTTGTTCAATGGTTGCATCACTAATGCGAACATTAGGAACAAGCAATAAAAGATAGATAACATCGATACATGTAGGATTTAGCAATCAAAGGTAGTCTTTTCATTAATCACAAACAAGTCAAATTGTACCGTAACACATTATGTGTCACTATGTCATACAATTCTCAGAACTCATCCTTCCAACTGATATCTCAGTTAAGTTAAGGATTATTTTTAAAAGATACCACAATGAATACTAACCTACAAGAGTCATTAGGTGTTCCACATGTCCCAGAAGATCCATCGGTCTCAATTCAGAAGAAGATTTCTTCAATTTATTTGTTGGACACTGGGCATCCTTGTCAGTGGACAATGGACTAGGAACAACCCTTAACACTCACTAACAATCATTTAAAATCTTATAATTCAATCAAAGAACTTAACAATTTCCTCTTAACAGTCTCATATTCCATATAGGTTAAGTTTTACTTTTATTTATTCAAGTTTCAACCACTTTTATAGTCAATTCGACATCCTACCTTATTCTCCAATACTTACAACCTTATTCTTCGGCCTTGTAAAGGCAATACAATCTCAATATGAATCAACACTTAATTTCCAATCCTATTAGCTCTTACAACAACAATTATCAAATGAGTCATTAATATGAAATGACTCATACATTCAATTAGACTTCTCGGAAAGGTATTAGTGGCATGAGGCTTTTGGGTAACGGTTCCAATGACAGCCTCAAGTGCAACATTCACCCTTTCGATTTCAAATTTAAGAATTGGATGAAAACGAATCAGATGACATCTTTCTAGGTGGTATCGTTTTGTCAAACTCCACTCTATAAGGAAAGATCGTCATGACATCGATATCAGATTTAATCTCGCCAATTCTTCTCCAATATCACAATCAACTAATATCTACATTTTTACGAATATCAACCATTTGTTGGGATCATAAATATCCACAACTTGGTTTAGATCTAGGATAGCTAGAATTCCTACGAGAATAGCTTCGATTAATTTACTAGGGGATTTAGGGTACATTGTGACAATCTACGTCGTATAAATACCTCGTATAAATATCAAAATAATCATCAAACAATCATGTAATAAAATTACATCATATATATATATATATATATATAATCCAAGTTATATATATATATATTAAAATAACACTTCTCAGTTTGGCCTTGTCGGTAACTCGGGAATTCTTCGGCACCGTTATAGTCAAAAGATTTTTAGACATTTTTAGAAAAATGTTTATAGTTAAAAGATTTTGAAAAGTATTATTCAAAACCTTGGTTTTAAAAATCTTTCGTTCTCTATAACGAGAGCTCTGGTACCAAACTGTAACACCCCCAAATTTATACAACTCAATACAGCAGAAGACTAGTTGGTGTTACGGGATAGCACATTACTCACATCATAGACAACGCATAAAAATTGCGTCGTTTAATAATAAATCATTTCCATTCATAAATATCAAAGTTACATCGGTCCCAAGTCATTACATTTCATACAAAGTTTTACTAAGTATTTGAATGGAAAATATTGTTTAAGTGCGGGCCATGAATTCTTGTTGTCTTACCGAGAATTACCTTCAAGTACCTGAGACAAAACATGTTAAAAGAAAAGGTCTGCGATAACGCCGAGTGAATTCATAGAGTTTAATAAATTCCATCAATATAATATCAGTATAAGATTATTATTGAAAATCATTTTGTACAAATCATTTTAATAGGCCATAAAATAGCCCAAGTCATTTTATACAAATCCTTACTGAATAATCATAATATAGGCATTTGCCTTAAAAATCATTATACGAGCCAATGTCGTAAAAATATCATAGAATACGTCTCATGACGTTGTATAAAGTCAAATAAAAACCGTTATATGAATGTGGTTATGAAAAGCCTTAAAAATCATTATACGAGCCAATGTCGTAAAAACGTCATACAATACGTCTTACAATGTTGTATGAAAATGAAAACCGTTATATGAGTATGGTTATGAAAACCAAAACACAAACATAATATCAATAGTATGACCCCGTATTGCTAGTCAGGCAATACTTCGTAATTCGGTGCGTCTAATAGTATTTCGTTAGTTTTGGATTATTATAAGCCGCATGACATTGTTACCTTACTAAACCAACAACGGGTAGCTAACCCGATACCAATTTTGCCCATCTAAAGTAGCGTGTCGTCACAAAGGTCGCGCTATGGAAATCTTCTTATACATAAATTCGCTTACCAATCAATGTGGCACGACGGGGATCAACCGTCAAGGCGCGAACTGGGGTGATCGTCCCCAAATAGTACTATTAAAGGCATAAGCGTCTACCAAATCCCGGTAGTTCACAATTCATGCTAATGGGACTTTTAGTGACATAACCTAACTTTAATAATCCATTTAATTTCATCTATCGGGTCCTTTAATCATTTATCGGGTCATACAATCGGGTCATTCAATCATTCGGGTCCAAATCAATAAACAAAAAATCGGGACAAATGGCGTCCTGTTTTATAAAAACTAACATGTTATCTCCCTCGCGGGTTTATAAAACATTTATAAAAACATTTAAAAGAGTGCGAGGCTATGAACTCACATTGATGTGGGAAGGCGGTTATCGGCGATTTGGATGTACGGTATGTGCTTCAATCACGGAAACCTAGACAAATAATACTCGTCTTAGACTCATGTCCAATGACTTTATAAAAATAACAAGTATGTATACATATGATGATTATATATATATGATGATCAAGTGGGTTTACATATTCTCGTTTAATCATTTTAGTGTTATATGTCGATAACTTTTATATTAGTTTACTAGTTTTACCCATTTACGTGTCTTAAGTCCAATAAGCTTATTATAAGTTATTTAACTTATTTTAATCCATTTTGTACTTATATTATCAGTACTTAAACTTTACAAGTTGGGCCCAAATGGGTTAAGTCCAATAAGTTCTTTTTATAAGGGTTTAACTTATTTAGTCCAATTATTAATCCAATATGTTTACTTAGCTCGTTAATGTCCGTATGTCCTATAGTTCGGGTTTTATCGGTTTTTACTTGTTATACATGTCTATATATCATTATATGAGTTTATAAAAGTTTACATTAGACGGGTCCAACCATCTAAGTTTTATTTAACAAAAACGTTAATTTTACGGTAATAGCCGAAAAAGTCGTAAAAATCGTGTTTATAGTTTTATAACTTATAAAACATAACAAGTTACCATTTTTATAAAATGTCCACTTATTTCATCTTTTACATATTTATATAAATAGAATCCATAAGTTAGTGGGTTTTAACTTATATTTTATACTATTAAATTTTGAGTGCTTATATAATAGTATTATTCTTTAATTTCAAAAATCTGATTTTTATCTTCACTTTCACCAAAACTGCCATATCTTGAGTTCTATATGGAGATAGAAGCTCAAATTTTTATCACATAAACTACATGATATGTGCTTCATTTAACTCTTCTATAGCTACTGTTGAATCATTCTCTAAGTATTTTCTAAAAATCGTCCAAAACAGTGAACTCAGATTTGTACCTTAAACTTGTTTTGATCATATCTCACTCATTACAATGATTCCATTGCATGGTCAACTCTCACATGTGTACAAGACCCATAGCTTACTGTAAATCCATTCTACTTCATCATTTTATCAGTTTACCATATGGTTCTTTACTGTTTTTATACAGCCTATCATTTAAACAAGATTTACCCATTTTTACTTATAGTTTTTCATCTTTTTATCCATAATTATCAACACCAAATCCCCATACAATATTTTTATCATCATATAATCATCATATACATATACAATAGGAAATAAAATACATGTTTACATAATCAAAATAACAAGAAGATGAGGAGGACAATCTTTATACCACCATGATGATGTAGGTTGATCAAAACATGGATTTTGATGGAGAAACTTGTGCATAGCCAAGACCATCTTCAAGACCACCAATCTTCATGAACACCTTGTGGAAAATCAGCCCTAATACTCCATGGAAACTCCTCCTTTGATGTTATAACTTGCACCAATCTTCATCTTTTTGAATGGAGATTAACATATGTTGATTATAACATATGTTTATGGTTAAAATTTGTATGAAAGGGGTGTTTTGGTGGAGATGAGGGACGGCAAACATGGAGAAGGAGGGAAAAATGGTGGTTTTTACATGTAGAAAAATGAAGTGAATGGTTTTGCTTGTTGGGTTTTGATGTGTAGGTAGCTTACACTTTAAGTCTTAGCAAGACAAGTGTTAAGTTAGCTTGTATACTTGACACCTAAGTGGTGTTGAGTTGCTAGTGTTGGTCGGTTTTGGGGGTGGGACAAGTGTCCCACTTGTCTCATCCCCATTTATTTACGGGTACTCCTCGATTCCAGTTTCCTCGATTTGCGTGCCCTCGGGTCGTTTTACGAAAAACGTTTTTATAAATTATGAATCAACGTCACAAAACGAATCCAATAAAAATTGTCTCATCAAAAACGGAGTTCAAAAACGTAAATACGTAATCCTAGGGTTTCCGGTTTAGTCGTAAAGGACGTTAAAATAAAATCGTAAGTCCTAATCTCTTCTCGTAAATTTGTGAGTTTATGAACTAACACAAATTTAAAACTCCAAAATAATATTCACGGATAAATTTATTTTCTGAAATGTCGGACTGTCACCAAAGACGGTGTATGTAAACGTAAGCACGTAACGTTGAATCCTCCGGTTTAGACGTAGTCGACGCTACTTCAAGACGTAAATCCAAATTTCTTCCCAAAAATATGTGAGTTCATATTGTAACATTAAAATAATGTTTTTAAATAATATTCGAGAATAAAATATCAACCATAAATTGACGGATTGTCACACTTGAGTAAATCCACTGATTTGGTTGCGAAGACTAGTGACCATGGATGGTGGAAAGTAGCGCGATAAAAATCGTTGAGTCATGTCATTCCATGTATGAATTGAGTTTTTGGGAAGACGATCAAACCATTTTTCGGCATGGTGGGATAAAGTGTGTGGGAATAGGCGAAGGAAATCCATAGTAACACCGGGAAGTTTCATGCTTTGGGTGACAGTAATGAATTTGTCGAGGTGTTTGTTGGCATCATCATCGGGTAATCCGCGAAATGGTCAAGCGTTTTGAACTTGATGGATCATGTGATGCTTCAACGAAAATTCAGGAGCCGTGATTTGCATTGGCGCAATCGGTCCTCCTCGTCCATTCATGGTTGGTTGACAAAGCTCCTCCATTGTTCGTAAGTCGGGTGGGGGAACATTGTTGTTGTTGTTATTGTTATTCAAATTGGGTAGAGGTGGGTTGTTATTGTTGTTATACACACCAGCCATATCTAAATCATCACGAGTCTCGGGCTCAGAATAAGTTGAAGATCTAGTAAGCATATACCTGCAAAAGAGAAAGATACCAAAGAAACAGAGAATATATATATATATATATATATATATATATATATATATATATATATATATATATATATATATATATATATATATATATATATATATATATATATATATATATATATATATATATATATATATAATCTTTTTGGTGCAAAACTTTGAAAAATAAATGCTTTTTATGATTTTTTAATGTTTTTGCAGTTTTGAAAAAAATTTAAATTTTTATGGATTTTTGAAAAAAATTTAGCAAGGAAAATAACGTTCACGAATGAACGGATCCCAAAATCCAACGCGTCTCTCACTAAAAACCGTTAATCTTAACGAAAAGAGCCGGCAGCGGCGCCATTTAATACAAAGATTTACTAAGTATCAAAGTTCGTTGTTCCAGTCTTTTCGAATTGATTACCGTTAATTAGTGCGACTCAGTCGTTCTTGGTGGAAAATACAATGGGTTGTTTGATTATCTATTTTTATTTTTTTTACTAAAAGCAAATAAGAAAATGTCGTTGAGTAAAATTAAAGCTTTTAAAAATTTAACTAAGAATTACTAGAAAAACACTTGGTAAAAACAGAGATTTCGGAAAGCGTGCATGTTTTAGAAATTAAAAAACATAAAGAATTTAAGACTTGAAAACTTTGTAAAACTTAAACTATCGGAATGATAATAAACCAAATCTGTCGGAATGTAATGCAAGCTATCGGAATGTAGTGACAATCAAATCCATCGGAATATCAAAGTAAAATCCATCGAAATGCAGTTCTTGTCGGAATGAAAGTCTATCGGAATACACTATCTATTGGAATAATTCCTGTCGGAATGTCCAGTATCGGAATGTCTAAGGTATCAGAATACAAAAGATCAAAACCATCGGAATACACTCTGTCGCAATGCACTTCTGTCGGAATGTGGCTAACTAAAATTGAGCAGCGTTTCGTCTTAAAAATAGCCTTAAGACCCGTCCCAATGTGCGATCGCAATGAGCGATCGCAATCACGATCGGAATAAGGGGGAAAATACACGTGATCGCAAAGTAGAACCTTAAAGGTTATTGCGATCAAACTGAAACCGTCTGAATGTGGCCGTCGGAGTGTGATATTCCTAACTTTGCTATGGAGCACAAGTAATCCGAAAAAGATGAAATAAGCCAAATTTTCAATAAGCACTTCCAATAAGCACACTTAACCGAAACTTAACCAACTCAATAAGCATAAATTTGAAAACTTTCAAAATACAAAATAAGCAAACTTTATAAAAGACACTTTAAAAAGACTAAACTTTTTGAGAAAACTAAAAACAATAAGCTAAACACTAAATAAGCCACTAAGCATGAATAGCTCAAAGCTTAATCCGTGTAAGACTTAGAAAAGTATAAAAAGATAAACCTTTTAATCACGAAAACATCAAAATCAAGAACTTTGTATTAAAATTTCGGATCAAGAATAATCTAAAATCAAGAAAGGTAGAAAAAGATTAAGATAAAAAACTTAACTTGAACTTTTTGATTAATGAAACTCAAACACAAAGATTAAATAAAGCTTAAACTTGAAAGAAAAGATGAAGTTTTAGTGAGAGAAAGTTAAACACTTTCTCTCTCTAAAATGAAAACTAAAGAAAGAAAAATAACTAGCTAACCACCCTCCTAATGTGTTTAGGAGGGTATTTATAGGAGATGGGAAGGTGCATGTGTTGCCTCCTCTTTCTTTCTTCTCGACTCGATTTAAATTCTTTGTCTTTCTCAACGTCGTCTCGGGATTTGTCGATGTAAATTGAACTTGTCTTGTAATTTTCTTCTTCTATTAGACTTGAGTTCTTCGACTTTATTAAACTTCCGTCTTTAGACTTTTTCTTCGATAAATCTTCAGAATAGGCCTTGGACTTCCGTTCTTTTTGAACTCTTGATCTTTTGACTTCGTCTTTTCTCGTTTTCTTCGATAAAAGCCCGTGAAAGCCCGTGTTTTCTTCCTTTTTCATCTTTTGGTACTAAAACACAATAAAAACACAAACCACGCATAACTCCGACTTTTATGACATAAAATACACGTTTTGGTCTTGTTATTATTGGAAATAAGTGGTAAAAGGATAAGTGTTTTCACACTTATTACATGTATATGGCTAATGTAACTAATAAAACATAAGCATTCAATCTGTAACTACTGGGGAAAACAGTTGGCTGCATACGGGAAATCCTAATGAAGGAAGAGATTGTCCTTACTGAAGGACGGGAAATCCGTACCTTGTGTCCAGTGAACAGAAAAGAAGAACGGAAGAGAGTCCTACTTCGATCTCACTAATGCTACATAAATAGTATACGTGTATAAGTATTTTGATTACTGAGTACGTCACTTGTTTTATATCATGTCTTAGCTTATTTTATATGTTCATGTCTTGTTTTACTGATTTTAACGTTATGTTGTATTTATCATGTATTCTGTATATTCTGATTAAGTATTACTTGTATTTCTTGTATTTTTATACTTGTTGTGTAATAATAAGTAACTTTCTAAAAGTAGCAGGTTTTCTAAAATAGAAAGTTTCCAAAATAGAAAGTTTCGAAAAATAGATTAACTTCTTAAAATAGTTAAGTTTCTAAAAATATAAAGTTTTCATAATTAGAAATAAGCTGGATTAATAAGCTAATAAGATAAGCTTAAGTTTTACTGATTAAATATACTAAGTCATGTGATTAATAGTATAGTTTATTAATTATAACATGTTAATTAAATAAACTATATGTTATACGTTTTAATTAAATATAATCATGATTTAATTAAATTAAAGTGTATAAAATACTTAGGTTAAACATGTATTAATTTTTATATTAATATAACCTAAGTCATGATAATTAATTAATTATATGTCATATTTTAATAATTAATTAATTGTTATAGTTTAAATTACATAAATAAATACTTAGGTTAAAATCATGTATTATTAAATAATAATAATAAACCTGAGTCCATGTATTATTAAATTTATAATATGCCATGTTAAATTAATTTAATTATCTTGCAACAAAAATATACTTGTAAAACTATGAAACTTGTAAAAATAATAAACCGAACCCATGTATTATTTTATTAAAACATATCGTGAACCGGCCCGTGAACCCGTGAACCGGCCGAACCAAACCCACCCGAAAACAGTGGCAAACCGGCCTAAGTTGGTTGCACGTGCTCTCGGCAACCTGCCACCGGCTACTGCCGGTGGTCTTTGTCTTTCTCGGCCAGCCGCTGACACCATAAGGGTTCCCACCTACAGTGCGTCGGTGGCCCCTACTGCCTGCGCGTGGTTCCCCACTGCTTGCCTAAAATAGCCACTGGCTTAAGCCAGTGGTGGGGCTGTGTTGCTGCCGAGACCAAAACAAACACCAAGACACCCTTGACGCTTGTCGGGGTGTCTTGTCCATGCTGTTGACCGAGCCAAACACCACCAAGACCTAGGTCTTGGTTGGTGTTGCGAACCAAACGACGTCGAGAGTCTTGGGACTCTTGGTTTGTGTGGCGGCCGAACAACCAAACCCGAAAACACCCTAACTAATTTTTCCACCATGATTATTAGCATGTTATTAATCTTGTTTTTTGAACCCCCATGATCATACGTGCATAAAAACATAAAAGAATTAAAAGGAAAGGTTTTCGGATTACCAAAACACGTGTAATAAATGGAGGATGAATACACGAACAATTTCTTATGATTTGTTGAACAAAATCCACCAATCACCCACCTTCGGTGATGTAGCCGCCGGCCAAGAGAGCAAGGAGAAAGATTAGGGTTTTGAGATTTCTTAAAATTCTTCTGTGAATGAAAGTATTTTCCATAATTGTTACTTTAGTAAAATTAAACATGGACCGGGCCCCCTCTTCTCCTGTTGTTGCGGCTTGTAGGGCCCACCAAGGTAAACTCGTAGCTTTTCCTTGTTCTAATTATTTGCGTGTTCGTGTGCTCGTATTTACGTTACGTTATTATTAAATATTCGTGTTATTATAAATACTTGTACGTAACCGTAATAATAATATACATAAATACATAATTATATGTTCGTGATTCCTACATTCATGATTTCATGTTTGTGATTTTAATTATTATTGATAATACTTATCGTGCATTAATATGTACTTAATACTTATCGTGTAATAACACGTACGTAGTTCTTGTAATTTATATCCGTGAAACGTGTTCATGTTATACTAGGAAAGTTGTAGTCTGAACGTACGATTATTAAGTATACTGTTCATGGTAACAACATGCGGGTTTTACAACTCTTCCCCCTAAAAAGAATAATTCGTCCCCGAATTATAGATAAGAAAACTGAAGGAGAAACATACTCGAATCAAACTGGAAGGGTATGTAAGATAACTGAATATGAAAGTGACATGGTAGAAGGGAACGTGAAACGTGACTTGGCTAAAAAGGACATGGAACGTGACGTGACTGAAAGAACATAACTGAATTATGGAATGATGAGAGGATAAAAAAATCCGGATGGACTCGTCCGTTTCCAAGTGGCTTCCCTCTCGGAACGGTTCCTCCACAAGATCTTGAGACCATTGATAAATCTTGGTTCTTCTGACCTTGACTTGACAATACGTAAATGTTTATGGTTATCAATATAAGATAGGTCCCCTGAATTTGATCGAGGGAAATAAGGATTAACGTGCAAGGGTAACTGAAATGTTATTTTGCAAAATAACCCAAACTAACTGATAATAGTAACGTCTTAGCAATGATGCGCGAGACATACTGAAACGTAGTACGTGAACAACTGTGAACGTGATACGTGAACAATTGTGAACGTGATACGTGGAGATATGGTGAGTGTAACATGAGAAAACATATGGTGATCAATGATACGTGTAACATATCGTGAACGTGATATGAGAACGTGGAATGAAAATGACATGTGAAACATATTAATGTAAGAGATTTTCTCGCATGAAAATTTGTTCGTCTCGATTCAATTCGAATTGATTACTAGTTAAAAGTGCGACTCAGTTGTTTTTGGTAAAGAAAAAGGGAAGTTTGGTTATCTATTTCTAAGTAAAAAGTAAATGCAAGCCTAACGCTAATAAAATAAAAGAACTAATAAAAAGACTTGTATAAAAACAAATAATAAAACAAATAATAAAATGTGAATTATAGCTAAACAATTAATAAAAATAAAACTATACGAAGAAATTAACTTTCGACTGAAAAATAAAATTAACCTAATGGAAAAGGAGAGAATAAAACTAAAATGGTACTTTAAAGCTAAACGAGGCAAAACCTAAAGCGGGTACTAAATAAAAGATAAAACTTGAACTTTACGAAAAAAAATATTATTTTTAAAATTAGACGAAAAATTCAACTAAAAATAGTAACTTTCAGAATTAAAATCGGAACAACTTTCAGATAAAACTAAAAAATCACGGAACAATATTAATTAATAAACAAGCAGGCAGGCACCCTGCTCAAGCAGGCAGGCTACCTGCTGAATTTGGTGGGAAAGTAGCTAAGCTGGCAGGCAGCCAGGCACCTCAATCTAAAACTGTTATACGGAATTGTTATACGGAATGTTTTAAAATGGCTTATACGGAATATTTGTTAGGCTCATATCCGGAATACATCAAATAGCTTATACGGAATATTTTTTTGCTCTTGTTTATCCGGAATATTGGTTTGTTCCACTTATCCGGGAAATGTACTTTTTACTTATCCGGAATAATTGTTTGCGGCTTATCCGGAATATTAGAAAAATGGCTAGTTATCCGGAATGAGGAAAAAACTACTATTCGGAATATTACTAAGAAGCTTATCCAGAATATTGGGGTTTTGGAAAAATCCGGATAAGAACAAAAATGCAAATAAGCAAAACTAAAATAAGCAAAAATCTAATAAGCACTTATCTAAAAACTTAACCAAATTGATTTTAAGAAAAAACAAATAAGCCAAAATTTAAAAACTTTTAAAAACACTAAATAATAAAAATATTTAAAAACAAATTTTTATAAAAATTAACTAATAGGCACTTAATTAAAAATAAGAAAATTAACACAATAAGCACTAAAACACTATAAGCTATAAAAATCAAACACATAAAAACCAATAAGCACAATCAATCAAAAACATCAATCAAACAAGAACATGATTAATTAAACTACATGATTATCAAAATTAAACAAGATTAAAAGATTAAGAAAGGAAGAATGAGAATGATTAATTGAAAAAGATTGAAATTATGATGATTAAAGATCCAAAAGTACAAGATTAATGAAAAAGCATGGAAATTTAGATTACACCTACTCCTACTCCTAATCTAAAAAAACTAACTAAAATCAAATTAACTAACTAACACCCTCCTAATGACACATTAGGAGGGTATATATAAGAGGAGTACATGTGATGCTCTCTTCTTTCTTTCTTTTTGTCTCGAATCAATTTAAATTCTTTGTCTTTCTCGACGTCGTCTCGGGATTTGTCGATATAAATTAAACTCGTCTTATAATTTTCCTCTCTAATTAGACTTGGTTCTTCGACTTCATTAAACTTCCGTATTTAGACTTTTTCTTTGATAAATCTTCAGAATAAGCCTTGGACTTCCGTTCTTTTTTCACTCTTGATCTTTTGACTTTGTCTTTTCTCGTTTTCTTCGATAAAAGCCCGTAAAAGCCCTTGTTTTCTTCCCTTTTCACATTTTTATCCTGAAACACAATAAAAACACAAACCACGCATAATTCCGACTTTTACGACATAAAATACACGTTTTGGTCTTGTTATTATTGGAAATAAGTGGTAAAAGGATAAGTGTTTTCACACTTATTAAATCCCCTACACTTGACCATTGCAATGCCCTCATGCAATGCATTAATTTCAAAGTACGGTTTACATTTTTCATCATAAATAACCCACCTTGGCCTTTATTAAATACTAAACACTAAGGAAACTAATAGAACAAAACAAGTAAAGAAATCAAAGACTTACATTGGGGTTTTGGTTGTCATGAATGTTTATCATCCTCAAGTTTCACGTTCTCCATACCAAGCTTAAAAACGAGATCATTGTTATTATAAGTTTGCAAGCTAACAATCACTCATGTGGCCCAATTATTCACTTAGACTCCCTTATTCCTAGGTGTATCTCTTATATTTTATTGTTGTCTTAAATGATCACGAGGATGCATTGTTGACTTATTTCGAAAATTTATTAAGGCCGAAAATAAAGTGGGACGATTTAATCAATAGTTAGCTAAAGGACAAAATCTTTTAAAACTGCTTCTCGGGACCTTATAATGTTCATATCTTGGCATAACTCACTTCACGATCTGAGACCTTTCTCGGACCGATATTTGGCATTAACTTCATACTTCAAATCTTGAGAGACGTTCATGAAATAATGGTCTTCTCTTCATAATAGGAATTTCTTCACTTGAACTTTTTGAGAGATTCTTCATATTTGGACCACGACTTCTTCATTTATCTCCAATCTTTATTTGGGATTTTGATATACAACGATCCGCCTCCTTTTAGGACTTGGATCTATTTATCCTCATACCTTGTTAGGGCCTTTTTGGATAGACTTCTCCATGATCTTTACGGGAGTATTTTCTTTTCGTCGTGTGTCTCGATCCTTCATATTGATTATTGATAAATGATTCTTCACATCACTTCGGATCTTTAGCAACAAAATGTAGCCCTCATGTCTTGTTAGGACCTTTTCGGACTCGCCAATCTTCGCATCCCGCTTCAATAAGTTATGCCTTGGCTATGAACTCTAATTAATACCGAGCAACTTTTAAACGATCTTGGGCTAGAAGCTAAGTAACTTTTCAAATCGTACAACCTTATTTATTGCAATTAAATTTATTAACAAGCGATGGGAGAAAAAGCTCATAATCAACTCACATAAATTCATGAAAGAATACAAATCTTATAATTGACTCTATCATCTCTTGTTCTCCACAATTTAAAATCTCAAGGAATGAGACTCGTGGATGCTTAGCCAATTAAATCAAAGTTTTGGGTTTTCAAGTCGTCTATAGGATCTTGCATCTTCTTAGACTCTTTCAAGTTTAGAATTTGCATTTTAAAGTTCCCTTGATAAACGACTTTCTAGGATCAATTATAGGAACTTGCGAAAAGTTCTTGTTCTCAACCCCTTAGAGTTAAGACTTTCGTGTTTTAAAGTTCCCTATATAAAACCCTAGCAAAACTTGACTTAAACAAGTTAAGGATACTAGCTAGAGTAAACTTAGATAAGTAAACTCGGGTTGAGTCAAAAGATTCACAACGTTTGAAAAATTAAAACCACTTTATTAAAAATTTATTCTTAGCAAAGAAAGTAAATAACGATAACAAAGGAAAATACGACTATACTACTAGGCCAAAATAGATTAAAAATTTTGAAAAATGTCGAAAATCAATTTTTTCGATTAAAATGAGGACAAATACAAGGAAAAGCCCACTTAACTTCGATAGAAGTCCCCCCTACACTTAATATAAACATTGTCCTTAATGTTTAAGCATGTGGGAGTAAACTCCCCTACACTTAGAACATTGTGCACGTTGTTTAAATCTTGCTAAGGAAGAGACAACTAAAGTGATTCCTATTTTAATATTGAAAAATATAAAATAGAGAATCAAAAGAGTTTAGGATAGAATCAGAAAGACGGCTACACGGGATCATGGTTCGTCAAAAGTCATCAAGAATGGATCTTTGAAAGCTCGAATCCCTGCACATGATAAGAAAGAAAACAACAAACACATACTAGGGTCTCCCCCTACACTTATTATAAAAACAGATAAAGATAGAGAGATAATCGGGTTGCCTCCCGAGAAGCGCTTGTTTTTGTTAACCGAGTCACGAGCCTGACTCGTCCCCGAATTAAATGGTCCATGGGGAAGCCTCGAATGTAATACCAGGATCAAAGACCTTTTCCTCGTTCCCGGAGGACATTAATAAAGGAGAGGCCGGAGGATAAGTCTTAAAGGGTAGAAGAGTCCTCTCAACATACGAAAAGTATGTGAGATCATGATCCACGGGAGGTGGGGTGGGTAAAGGAATCAAAATGTCATCCCCAAAAGACATATGATTATCACTGAGCGGCAAAGCCGTAAAGGTGTCAATCATGGAATGGTTAATGTCACCCCCCGGGTCAAAGAACTCATCCTCGGTAATGGTTTCTAAAGGTTGGGATAAAAGGTGCTCGAGAGGGGGACTTGGGACAGTATCTTCATGCAACAAATTATCGAAAAGAATATCGCCCTCCGTGTCATCATCATCAATACCCGGAGGTATTGAGAGAATGTCGATTTCCTCTATAGCTGTATCATTATTATCAACTGAAGTAATAGACGGAGGTAAAGACTCAGAAATAGGAGCAGAATTTAACGCTTCAATTTTAGCGATAAGAAGATGAACTTTCAGTAATTTGTCGCGAAGAATAACGTCTTCCACCTCATCTACAAGACCAAGTTCAGTGGTGAATTCTTGTATGTCGGAGAGAATAAATCAACATCGCCTTCATCGCCCGGAGGAGATTGAGAAATTTCAAAGGTGAAATTCTCATAGCATGGAGAAAAATCATCATCATTAAGAGCGACCTCGTCCGTAAGCTCAGCAAAAGTAGGGACATCACAAACCTCTTCAAATAAGTTGTCGAGACCAAATTCACTAATCTCACTTGATAAATCACAATCCTTAGACGCATTAGGGATATCAAGAGTAGGAGTAGTAATCTCAGAAGATGGGTGGAGATCATAGATATCATCCTCGTCATCATCATAATAGTAGTATGGACGCACAAGAGGGGGGGTATAATCACTAAGATTGTATACTTGCTCTTGTCGTCGTTGCTCCGCCCTTGCTTCGCGTATGATATCTAATTCTTGTTGAACGTATTGAAGTGTATTCAAAAAAATGGCTCGTTCTTCTTCACTCATTCCAACATAAGGTTGAGGATCGAGGGAGTAATGTGGGGATTTTGAAATTTTTTTTAATTTTTATGGATTTTTGAAAAAATTTGGCAAGAAAAATAACGTTCACGAGAGAACGGATCCCAAAATCCAACTCGCCTCTCACAGAAAACCGTTAATCTTCACGAAAAGAGCCGGCAGCGGCGCCATTTAATGTAAGAGATTTTCTCGTATGAAAATTTGTTCGTCTCGATTCAATTCGAATTGATTACTAGTTAAAAGTGCGACTCAGTTGTTTTTGGTAAAGAAAAAGGGAAGTTTGGTTATCTATTTCTAAGTAAAAAGTAAATGCAAGCCTAACGCTAATAAAATAAAAGAACTAATAAAAAGACTTGTATAAAAACAATTAATAAAACAAATAATAAAACGTGAATTATAGCTAAACAATTAATAAAAATAAAACTAAACGAAGAAATTAACTTTTGACTGAAAAATAAAATTAACCTAATGGAAAAGGAGAGACTAAAACTAAAATGGTAGTTTAAAGCTAAAGGCAAAACCTAAAGCGGGTACTAAATAAAAGATAAAACTTGAACTTTACGAAAAAATATTAAATTTTAAAATTAGACGAAAAATTCAACTAAAAATACGTAACTTTCAGAATTAGAATCGGAACAACTTTCAGATAAAACTAAATAATTACAGAACAATATTAATTAATAAACAAGCAGGCGGGCACCCTGCTCAAGCAGGCAGGCTACCTGCTGAATTTGGCGGGAAAGTAGCTAAGCTGGCAGGCAGCCAAGCACCTCAATCTAAAACTGTTATACAGCATTGTTATACGGAATGTTTTAAAATGGCTTATACGGAATGTTTTAAAATGGCTTATACGGAATATTTGTTAGGCTAATATCTGGAATACATCAAATAGCTTATTCGGAATATTTTTTTTTGCTTTTGTTTATCCGGAATATTGGTTTGTTCAACTTATCCGGGAAATGTACTTTTTACTTATCTGAAATAATTGTTTGCGGCTTATCCGGGATATTAGAAAAATGGCTAGTTATCCGGAATGAGGAAACAACTACTATTCGAAATATTATTAAGAAGCTTATCCGGAATATTGGGGTTTTGGAAAAATCTGGATAAGAACAAAAATGCAAATAAGCAAAACTAAAATAAGCAAAAATCTAATAAGCACTTATCTAAAAACTTAACCAAATTGATTTTAAGTAAAAACAAATAAGCCAAAATTTAAAAACTTTTAAAAACACTAAATAATAAAAATATTTAAAAACAACTTTTTATAAAATATAACTAATAAGCACTTAATTAAAAATAAGAAAATTAACACAATAAGCACTAAAACACTATAAGCTATAAAAATCAAACACATAAAAACTAATAAGCACAATCAATCAAAAACATCAATCAAACAAGAACATAATTAATTAAACTACATGATTATCAAAATTAAACAAGATTAAAAGATTAAGAAAGGAAGAATGAGAATGATTAATTGAAAAGGCTTGAAATTAAGATGATTAAAGATCCAAAAGTACAAGATTAATGAAAAAACATAGAAATTTAGATTACACCTACTCCTACTCATAATCTAAAAAAATAACTAACTAAAATCTAATTAACTAACTAACACCCTCCTAATGACACATTAGGAGGGTATATATAGGAGGAGTACATGTGATGCTCTCTTCTTTCTTTCTTTTTGTCTCGACTCGATTTAAATTCTTTGTCTTTCTCGACGCCTTATAAATTGAACTCGTCTTATAATTTTCCTCTCTAATTAGACTTGGTTCTTCGACTTCATTAAACTTCCGTCTTTAGACTTTTTCTTCGATAAATCTTCATAATAGGCCTTGGACTTCCGTTCTTTTTTCACTCTTGATCTTTTGACTTCGTCTTTTCTCGTTTTCTTCGATAAAAGCCCGTGAAAGCCCTTGTTTTCTTCCCTTTTCACATTTTTATCCTGAAACACAATAAAAACACAAACCACGCATAATTCCGACTTTTACGACATAAAATACATGTTTTGGTCTTGTTATTATTGGAAATAAGTGGTAAAAGGATAAGTGTTTTCACACTTATTACATATCGTGAACATGGAATACGACGGCGGTAACGCCAAACGCTATAAGGTGAGACGTGGAATGTGACGTGAAACGTCTGTCTGAGGATAGAGAGTTATACTAATCTTGAGTCTGGTCTCTTAAGTTCTTGTAAAACCTCCCAGAACAAAAATGAACGTAAAATCGTAAGCCATGATACGATCATGAACGTGAATACTGTCATGAACGTGAGTGTGAAGGTAAGTCGTAAAATTAGAACAAGGACGTGAACGTAAATAAGGAGCACATATATGAACCTTTGTCCTGCCCGATAGCTGAGGGATTACCAAGTGATCGGATGAGCCTTGGCTGGAACATGTCTGATCAATCTACTAGTTCCGCAATCCTTACAGATGTAAGGATTCTATAGATTTGGTCAAATTGTTGACAATAACCCAGATAGCATCCTGCTTCTTCTAAGTTGCGTTAATCTGGTAACCAAAATCCATGGAGATCTTGTCCCATTTGTTCACAGTTTCTGATGGTGGAAAAACATCCTACTCTGTTGGTGTTCTATCTTAAATATGAAAGTAGTTGTATCTTGATTCGTATAAACTTGATACATAGAAGTTTGTGAAACTATGCATCTTCGAAATTAGATTTCTCTTAGCGTAAAATTTTCTGGAACACCTAATGTAGTGTAGGGTTCTCACCTTTACGCATAAGTTGAGTCATGGTAAGATTAACCGTGAGAATCCATGTGATACAACGTGTCACTGTAATCAACCAGAATTTCTATTGGAAAATTTTAGGGTGAAATTTATCCTGTCGAAGAATTTGCAACATAGTGCACATGTGGTCTTCCTGCTCTTCTCTCGACTTAAAGAAAAACAGGTTGTCCTCAATGAAAACATTGATGAATTTGTTTATGAGTTCATAGAAACTCATTTATTAAGTCTATAATGCTGCTGGAGCATTGATGAGACTGATTCAAAATCATGAATCTAGCATGACCGAGTCGTGTACGAATAGCAGTCATGGAAATGTCCTGCTCTGCCACTCGTCACTGTTGGCAGCATGATCATGAATCCGATCTTGGAAAAGTGCTTAACACCCTAAAGTTGATTGGACATGTTGTCAATACGTGGAGGAGAATAACGGTTATGAATGGTGATTTATTTAAATCGACGGTAGTCGACACATAATCTCATGTTACCGTCCTTCTCCTTGAAAGTTCTTCTGAAATATATGGGAAGATTTTGGAATAATCGACTAGTTATGCATAAAAGAACTTCAGTGGTCGTGTCTCAACTGACAGCTAGAAAATTGCAGCATCCATGGATAACAAAGCACGTGCTTGTAAAGCATAGTTAATTTGTACAGATTTTCCTGATGGAAAATCATGTTGAATGTATTCAGGAGCCCGAACATCACTGTACATAATCATGAATAGTAGCATGGTGTGATGATCGTAGTCCATAATTAGGATTTAATTCAACTCGCATCTATCTGAGGTAATGCGTTAGCAGCTTGGATCCTATCATTAGGCTGAAGGAAAACCTTCGTATACATGGGTGATACGAATGCCGTCCTTTATGGCCATGAATATATGAAATATGGGTTCAAGAAATGGAAGTGTCATGGAGTGAACGTGACAGATCTTACTAGATGTGTTTTACCTGTCTCATTCAGAACGAACCCTGCGTGCCCATACGCGAATAATACGTCGGTGATGGTACTGAAATTATTGTGGTCTGATTAATACATGGCACAATAAATGGATATACCCTTTGGAGGGTACCCTGAATTTCTTAGGGATGTTCCAGAATTTGACTTGAGTCATGTGTCTTGACTCGTGTCTTGGGAAATATAGGCATGACATGTGTCTTGGCTGGTGTCTTGACTGGTGTCTTGACATGTGTCTTGAGGTATGAAACAAATAGAACTACAACTATTAGGTTATTATGCCAGAATTGGTGGATCGGTTGGACTATTAACCCTTGTATTTCTGATCACGTCCGTGGTCGGAGCTTTTGTTGCGATTCCTAAGATAGTTGCTGTCACATCAGTGGTTACTATCGTCTTGTCTATCAGTTCCATGACGGTCATTCTCATGACTGTGATTCATGTAACAATTCAACTGAGTGGCTGGCTGGTACCCGTTCTCACTCATATGAGTGAAACGACAACTGAATAACGTGTGACATGTAACTAAGAATTAGGGAGAATGATTGATGGAAATCGCCTGGTGGTGAAGCATCTTCTCGTCCGATCGCTTTGATCTAATGCCCTTGTCTTCGTCTTGTAAGATCTCCAGTTTGTGAATAGCATCAGCATATCGTATCATCTCTAAAATAATCGGCAGCATCAATTTTCGAAACATCTCCAAGTTATGAGCGGCATCAACAATCCTGTAGAGTATCAGTAAGTGGAGTACACTTGAGATGATTTAGAATCGACTAGCGAATACTCTGGAGCATTGCAAGTAAAGTACACCTGGATTAAGGTACGTGTAATACACATGGAATACGGTACATAGAGTACACATGGAATGCACATGAAATGATTGGTATGGGGTCTATCATTTGTCATGATTTTAAAGGAACGATAATTGGTTAAACGGTTAGAAAACCATCATGATAACCTGGAAAGGCCAGCATATACATCAACCTGGTTGCATAGAGAAACGCTAAAGTGTGGTTACACAAAATTCAACGATGATTTGCCTGAAAGCATGATTAATGGAAACCAACCATGACTATCATGAAAGCATAAACAACAAAAGAGACGTAAGACGTAATCAACATGAAGATGAAATCAACATGAAGAAACATGAAACAACTTAACATGAAGGAGTATATAACATAATCAGCATGAAAACGAAGTTAACCATGATAGTATGAAAACACACTTGACATAAAATACATAGTAACTTATGAGGGGACATGAAAAAAAATTTATGCCAATAAATCATGAGAAAAAAAAATTTATGCATGAAAACAGTGTGAATGCATGATGCAGTTATGAGAACCTTTATATGCGCGAGGGAAAACGCCTATGGTCAGTTTACCCAAAACAAAAGACATGGCGAGGGGACGCCTATGGGTCGGTCCCAAAGTTAAAAGTTTCGATAAAAGCACATGCGACTAAATAGGGCCAGTCCTGTACCAACCGTTACTTAGTCATAAACCTGTGACAATGATACATGGAATAAATGAGTGAAACTCAGCTGTCAAAACTTAACAGAAAAAATTTTTATGTGACCAATTATGAACTACTGGGGTTCAGTCCACATTAGCCACAGTTTACAAGGAACATCATACATGAAACAATGACACATAACTAAGTATGGATGACGGTTGTTCATCCACATTAGTAAAACAATACCGATGAAAACATCATGGTTAAAACAACAAGGCGCTGAAAACATTAATATGTGGAATAACAAGCGTTGCCTTAGGAAGCTTCTAGTGACTACCCACTAGTCACAGGTCGAGTTCTAGAGCCTACAGGTCGAAGCCTTGGCTCTGGTACCATAATTGTAACACCCCACTTTGATAAGTGAACCATTACGCGTAATTATGGTGTGTCATCAAAGCATGCAAGGTAATATGTAGTACAACATACATGACCATAGGGAAAACCGGAATCAAACATCGGTTCCTAAACATAAGCCCAAAACATAAATAAAGTAAATGAACTAGGAAAGACTACACAAGCATAAGTATATGGCAAAAAGGAGAAGAAGTCTATGGCAGCTTCCATCCTATGCACTTCCTCCAAATGCTCGAGTCCGTCCTTGGGTACCTGCCGTTTTGGGACATGGAAAGGAGAGTAACAGCTGAGCATACCGCTCAGTGCACGAATATACGACATAGTATAAATGGCTGAAACATAAATAAGACTAATAGCAACAGAAATGTATAAGTCCTGGAAAACCTGGAATGTGCTCATAAAACTGGTTTTAGTTCTGAAAACATAGCTATCTGTATTAGTTAATGTACCAAAATAGCCAATATAGGTCATGAGGTCAACAACGTGCATGAATACTTGGAGGGGTGACCTCGTCATGCAAATTAGAGGGGATGCCTCTAATTTATTTGGTAAGTGGGTAGGAGGGATCAGCTCCTTGTGAAGGATGCAAGACACACACCACATTCACCATGAAATCTTGACCAAAACATGTAACTAGGATGCACCCATACGCCCCACATGATAATATAATAATATAATGGCCAAATAACTGAAAGGGACGCCACGAGCTATCACTCCGCCGTGGTGAAGTCATAACACTAGTGTCTCTAGTGTTATGGTTATAGTACCTCCATAACTAGGTGAAACTGGTCATGCATGTATATGGCTAAGGTAACTAATAAAACATAAGCATTTAATCTGTAACTACTAGGGAAAACAGTTGGCTGCATACGGGAAATCCTAATGAAGGAAGAGATTGTCCTTATTGAAGGACGAGAAATCCGTACCTTGTGTCCAGTGAACGGAAAAGAAGAAAAGAAAAGAGTCCTACTTCGATCTCATTAATGCTACATAAATAGTATACGTGTATAAGTATTCTGATTACTGAGTACGTAACTGGTTTATATCATGTCTTAGCTTATTTTATATGTTCATGTCTTGTTTTACTGATTTTAACGTTATGCTGTATTTATCATGTATATTATATATTCTGATTAAGTATTACTTGTATTTCTTGTATTATTATACTTGTTGTGTAATAATAAGTAACTTTCTAAAAATAGCAGGTTTTCTAAAATAGAAAGTTTCTAAAAATAGAAAGTTTCCAAAAATAGATTAACTTCTTAAAATAGTTAAGTTTCTAAAAATAGAAAGTTTCCATAATTAGAAATAAGCTGGATTAATAAGCTAATAAGATAAGATTAAGTTTTACTGATTAAATATACTAAGTCATGTGATTAATAGTATAGTTTATTAATTATAACATGTTAACTAAATAAACTATATGTTATACGATTTATTTAAATATAATCATGATTTAATTAAATTAAAGTGTATAAAATACTTAGGTTAAACATGTATTAATTTTTATATTAATATAACCTAAGTCGTGATAATTAATTAATTATATGTCATGTTTTAATAATTAATTAATTACTATAGTCTAAATTACATAAATAAATATTTAGGTTAAAATCATGTATTCTTAAATAATAATAATAAACCTAAGTCCATGTTTTAATTAAATTAATAATATGTCATGTTAAATTAATTTAATTAACTTGCAAAATAAATATACTTGTAAAACTATGAAACTTGCAAAAATAATAAATCGAACCCATGTATTATTTTATTAAAACATATCGTGAACCGGCCCGTGAACCCGTGAACCGGCAAAACCAAACCCACCCGAAAACAGTGGCAAATCGGCCTAAGCCGGTTGCCCCTGCTCTCGGCAACCTGCCACCGGCTGCTGCCGGTGGTCTTTGTCCTTCTCGGTCATCCGCTGACACCACAAGGGTTCCCACCGACAGTGCGTCGGTGGCCCCTGCTGCCTGCGTGTGGTTCCCCCTTGCTTGCCTAAAATAGCAACCAGCTTAAGTCGGTGGTGGGGCTGTGTTGCTGCCAAGACCAATACAAACACCAAGACACCCCTGACGCCTGTCAGGGTGTCTTGTCCATGTTGTTGACCGAACCAAACATCACCAAGACCTAGGTCTTGGTTGGTGTTGCGAACCAAACGGCGTCGAGAGTCTTGGGACTCTCGGTTTGTGTGGCGGCCAAACAACCAAACTCGAAAACACCCTAATTAATTTTCCCACCATGATTATTAGCATGTTATTAATCTTGTTTTTTGAACCCCCATGATCATACGTGCATAAAAACATAAAAGAATTAAAAGGAAAGGTTTTCAGATTACCAAAACACATGTAATAAATGGAGGATGAATACACGAACACCTTCTTATGATTTGTTGAACAAATTCCACCAATCACCTACCTTTGGTGATGTAGCCGCCGGCCAAGAGAGCAAGGAGAAAGATTAGGGTTTTGAGATTTCTTAAAATTCTTATGTGAATGAAAGTATTTTCCATAATTGTTACTTTAGTAAAATTCATGGACTGGGCCCCCTCTTCTCCTGTTGCTGCGGCTTGTAGGGCCCACCAAGGGAAACCAGTAGCTTTTCCGTGTTCTAATTATTTATGTGTTCGTGTGCTCGTATTTACGTTACGTTATTATTAAATATTCGTGTTATTATAAATACTTGTACGTAATCATAATAATAATATACGTAAATACATAATTATATGTTTGTGATTCTTACGTTCATGATTTCATGTTCGTGATTTTAATTATTATTGATAATAATTATCGTGCATTAATACATACTTAATATTTATCGTGTAATAACACGTACATAGTTCTTGTAATTTATATTCGTGAAACGTGTCATGTTATATAAGGAAAGTTTTAGTCTGAACGTACAATTATTAAGTGTACAGTTCATGGTAACAGCATGCGGGTTTTACACAAGTGTTATACGTATGCCATGATATGCAATGCAATGCAAATGATGATTAAAGAATGCTCGCAAAAAGAAATTATAATGAAAAGTACTCAACATACTTTCAATAACATCAATACATTATCAAAATATTTACTTATTAAATACTCGGGAGTTCATTTCAGTTTTTAGGGATACATCTAAAATACAAAATAAACAAAAAGTTATCTTACCGGAGCGCTGCGGAGAAGTTGTGTGCTTTTGTAAAATACCTTCCACACCAAAGTTATAGTTTAGGACATTTTTTAAAATCGACCTAGTTCTCTATAACTTGTGGCTCTGATTACCAATCTTTAACACTCCCAAATATATTACGCAACGGAAATACACAATTGGGTGCTAAACATAAGTATCATCACACAAGGTATATTGAACGGCCTCAAAATGAGACGTTTAACCATAAAAGGAAATAATATTTTTGATAGAGTGTGAAAACACTCACATTTAATAACCGATAAACACCTAAAACAAAGTCAAGTTTATCATATTATGCTTAATATTATCATAATTACGCGTGTTTTGTGTTTTTAAGTGATTTCAGGTTAAACAGGTACAAAGGAAACAAATGCGACTTTTTACGGGTTTTATTTGAAGAAAAGATGAGGAAAATGGCGAAAGTTACTTCAAGTACTGTATTTGATAAATTTACAATGAAAAAAGATTTAAAAGTGTTTTGTTTAAAAGCTAAAATGTTTAATTAACAAAATGATAAAATGAAAATACTAGAAGGGTTTAAATGAAAATTGCTTTTGATAAAAAAATAAAAACTTTATCTCTGGCATTATTTACTCGTCTTCATCAAAACGATGAGAGAGAAAAAAAAAGAACAGAAGAAAGAAGCTACGGTTTAATTTGTCTCCATGAAGCTTCAAGTTGATTTTCAAGGTTAATCAAGAGGGTTTCAAGCCAAGATTAAAAGAGAAAACGTATTCATTTTTCTTTCCGCTACATGATGGTACCAACCAACTATATCAAGATCAAAGAACGAAGAAAGCCCCAATTCTTGAAGAACCCTAATTGTCCAGATGTCGTTTGCTTATTGGCTGGAACACATCAACACTCCTCCAGAATTCTCTATAAATACTTTTAATCGCTTCAGTTGTAAGCAACTAGTCTAGGTGTTATTTCACATAGTTCTTTCTAGAATTAGTTTGTTATTTTTCTGTTATTACCTTTTGTAACCAATTTCTTCTTCCACCATTAATGAAAGTTTCAAGTTCTTCTTTTAATTTCTGTTTTTTTTTCTACTGTTACTGTTACCGAGAGCTTTAAGTAGTTAATCTAGTTGTTAATACTATTTAATAAATAGTTTTTTTTACTGATTACTGTTCAATCTGTTCAAAAGGATCCTTGTGAATTTTGTTGATTTCATAAGCTGGGTTTATAGAGGATTTAGCTAAATAGTTGTTAGTTTAATGTTGAGTTCAGTTCAGATAGTGGATATTGGATGTGCTTATTTCGTAAGCAGCTTATTGACTTTATAGATAAGCTGATTGTTTGAGGAGTTTTTAGTCAAGGTGTGCGATCAATAGAAAAAATAGTAGCAGCGGTATCGTTTGAATTCATGAATTACATCATCAGAATTTCTAGCAGTTCGGTAATGATCATTGGTTATCAGCTGGAGTAAGAGTAGAGCAGGCGTTTCGTTGGATTCGGTAATAAGTTTTAGTGCAGATCATAAGCAGTAGCTAGCATTCGACATCAGCGGAGGCCGGGATGAGCGGTATTCACTTTCTCTTCGTTTTCTTTGTTCATAAATTCCTTGCTCTTCTTGCGTTGAGTATCTTTGCTGTAGGTTTAATTCAAGTCATATTTGTTAATTTTGAGTAGTGTATTATAGCTTTTAAACATAGCACTTTGTCTATCTGAATAAGAAATTTCAACATAAGCATAGTAAGGTAGTGTTTGGCAACTTTGGGTAAGTTTGAATTAATCACTTGAAGGTTTTAGTTCTGTGATGTTAGAATTTACTTAGTGTGGATTCTATTGAGATCAGTGGTAAAAATAGTGTTAATACCAATAATAAAAGTCAACAGGTTTAAGAAGTATTAACATTTGGTTTGAGAACAGTTGGAATTTGCAGGTTATTAGAATCATAAGAAGTTTAAATAGAGTTTCTAATTGTTTTTACTTGATTCATAGTTGGTAATAGTTTTTTTTTATTAGTTAAACCAAGCAAGAAATCAGTCTTTTGACAAATTGAAAGAATCTTGTTCATAAAATATATAAAGTGTAAAAAAATTGCATCAGTAGAATCGAACTAAAATATGTTGGTTCTTACTTCATTATACAAGATTTGTGATTGTACGAATTAGGCCCTCTACTTTACATTACTATGTTACAATCTCGGTCCACAGTTAGTGACATTTAGGACTCGTTAGACCATCAGTTAGATTGTTACTTGCACTGTTAGTCCTTTTTGGTTAAGTTGGGTATAGACCCGTTAAGCTTGTAGGATTAGTAGTTGGGCTTTAGAGTTTTCGGTTTTGGGCCTTTTGATATTAGCTTGGATTGATAAAGCATTTCAATAGTTGAAGATTTGTTAGTAAAGGTTAAAAACTAATAGGATTTGATATTTTTTATATTTCATTTTAGTTTTACAAAAATTACTTGTAGGTTTATATTTTGTATTTTATATTTTAAATTTGTAGAATAAATTTGAATTTTACTTTTCTTTTATTGTTTCGTTCAATTAGATTTGGTACTTGCAATTTGTTTTAGATTAGTACATATACATATAGATAAATCTTGACGAGAAAACATAAAATCAATTCGACACGATTCGAGAAGAAACGATATACGAAAAAACGAATATTAATTTTACCACATTGTCTAAAACATACATTCAATCCCAAAATATAACTAAAACAGACATCAGAGAAAGCGTTTAAGTCCCCCAAGGATCTCGACCATCAAACCCCATAGTTTTAGTACAACACATGACCATAGATAAATTGTTCATAATCAAATGGGAAAGAAAAGGTTTTAGACCACAAGACTCCAAAAGCAAACCCACAACCTTCCCAAGCAAGCTTCGTCATCGTTCACCTTCGATTACCTGAAACACATGCTTAAACGAGTCAACAATAATGTTGAGCGAGTCCATAGGTTTGATAAATCACATTTGAACACAAGAGTAAAATCAATCATAATCATTTAATAGGATTATCGTACACACAGTCTATTATATAGGCAAATCATCTTATAGCCAAAGCTAAATTGTAGTAAGCTCATGACACCGACCCCTTAATCAATTAGTCACCCACGCCAAATGCCAGCATGACTAGATGAAACCATTGCCCCTCTAGGGTATTAGTTGCTAGATATATAACCACATCTTATTCATCGAAATTATCCATCCAAGAGATTACTCAACGTACAACTCTTGACCGAGATAGGGTTGTTAGCCCCGTAGTACTACCATTTGAATAAGCGGCTACTCCCATCTTACAACATTAAACTAGAAGATAGTTAACAGTTCGTGAAATTAGGGTCTTTAGGTACTCAATACAATTCAAGGCAACATTCGGGTCCAAACAATCATTCATGACTTGTGTTCATTTTATTTCAAATAGCATGCATCCCCCTCGCGGGTTTAAAATCATTTAATAACTAGTATGAAGCGAGGCTATAACTCACCTTAGTACAAGAGACGTAGCAAGATGATCGTCGACGACAAGTGATGCCCGTTAAACACGAAAACCGCAACCTACCAAATAAGGCGCGCTCGTTAATAATACACTCAAGTATAATCCATACTTAATAACACAAAATTCAAAATTACAAAACCATGGAAAACCCAAAAGAACAACCATGCAGATGATACTACTATACCCTTCTACATGTTTACTTTATTAAACTACACTCTCGATAATAATCTGTCGGCACATACCAAATGTACAAGCTTATTTCCCTTACTTAGACATATCAAAAGTTTATGAAACAGCTTGAAGAACTCACTTATTATCTATAGAAAGCCCTCTAAAAAGTTCATCAAAAGTTCACTTCTAAGACCTTATGCCCGACACATCTTTGAATTATAAAATTCGGACAGTTTTACGCCTTCGACTCATAAAACCATTTTGACCTTTCTAAACCACTCCGTTTACAAAAGCGACACTTGAGTTTGAAAATAGACTCGCAACCCTAGGTTTAGAGCCTAAGAACAGCCCTTGAATAATTTTAAAACTCATTTTATAGTCCCCGAGATTCGATCCAAATATCAACAACCAATTCGGATTGTGTCGATACTCGTCTCCCGGTACACGAATAATCAAACTATCATAACTTCCTCTTCGTTCTGAATTAGAAGCTCTAATTTATATCAAAATGAATCTTAAGAAAAACTCTACAACAATATCTTATTAGTACTACATCAGTTTAAACTTAAGACATCCAAAATTAGCTTCAAACCTACTTCCCTAAATCACCCTTTTAAAACTCACACCAAATCAACTTTTCAACCCATTTTAACTATTTTTACATCAATACTATCACCCTATAATTACCCAAATTAATTCCTAAAACTCTTATTACACTTTCATGTCACTTTTAACAAAATCTTTATCAAAATTTCAAGCTTTCAACATCAAAACATCAAGATCATAGTGAGATCATCACATGCATGACCCTAAAACAATTTCACCAACCCTAATATATATGAAAAATAAAAACTTGATGCATGTTGGTAAATTTAGTATCAAAATGACCACATTTGAATTTCTAGGATTGGACTTCAATTAGTTTTAAGCAATTCAAGCTCAAAATCATAAAAATGGGGTGTTTTGGGGCTTTGTGGTTCACGACAAGAAAAGAAGAAGAAAGGGGTGGGTGGAGTTTTTAGTTTAATGAATTTTCTATGTGTTTTTAGATAGTGGAAAATCTATAAATAGTGGTGGTGGAGGGTCATTTTTGCCAATTTTGCAATATTTTGGACTAAAAAGTAAATAGCTTAGTTA
This sequence comes from Glebionis coronaria, assembly GCA_025667525.1. Lineage (NCBI taxonomy): Eukaryota > Viridiplantae > Streptophyta > Magnoliopsida > Asterales > Asteraceae > Glebionis > Glebionis coronaria. The sequence continues at coordinate 182,924,652 of CM046874.1, forward strand.
AAAAGCAGGAAAAGACTAATAGTCAATTTTGAAAATATTCACGGGACTCGGGTTTCGTAAAAATACTTTTCAAAAGTTAAAATGCATCATAAATATAATATAATAGTTTCCCGACACGACTTAATACGCAATTAAAAAGGAAACATCGAAAACATCAAACATCGAAATAATCGACAATAAAACATAAAATATCGGGCATCCGTCGGTATCGCGCTTACTAATAGTCCTCATACTGGTTAAAATGTAAAAATAAATCTTCTAACATTGGTTTCAACTTAAACCACCAAAAATAAAAACATTCAAGCTCATCAAAAATTTCAAAAATATTCGTAAAATAAGATTAGACAATGACCTCGGTTTCAGGTTATCACAATCCAAATACTAATCACAGATTTGCATGAATTCACTAGCTAATTGAACCCCAATTCTTTTAGCATGTTTAGTGACCTTTCCTCTAGGGAAAACCTTAGCAAAAGGATCAGCTACGTTATCATCTGTGTGAACTTTTATTAATTTGATTTCACGAGCTTCGACTTGTTCTCGAACGTAGTGATATCTACGCTTAAAGTGTCTGGCGCCTTTCATGACTCCACAATCATTGGCGAATATGATTTCAGCATAACTGCCACAATAAATATCAATAGGTTCTTTAATTAAAGGCATCACTCCAATATCTTAAATAAATTTTCTAATCCAAACAGCTTCTATTGCAGCTTCTGAAGCAGCCATGTACTCAGATTGAGTAGCATGCATTGCAATCATTGTCTGCTTCTTGCTCTTCCAGTCAACTGCTCCTACATTAATAACAAACACGTAACCCCTCAGAGACTTTGTATCGTCTTTATCACATTGCCAGGACGCATCACAGAAACCTATAACATTCAATTTTTTATCTGGTTTTCCTTCGAACACCAAAAACATTTCACTCGTACTCCTCAGATACTTTAGAATATGTTTAACAGCAACCAAGTGGAGCTTCCCTGGATTCAGCTGGTAACGACTGACCAATTTTGAGCAAATGCCACATCAGGCCTTGTGCATCTTACAACATACATAATAGATCCTACAGCCGAAGCATAAGGAACCTTCTTCATGTAAGCCACCTCTTCAGGTTTTGATGCATCCATCTCATGGCTTAACTCATGCTTAACTTCCATAGGTCGAAAACCTTTCTTGGAATTATGCATTTATACTTCTTTAACATTTTGTCAATATAAGCATCTTGACTAAGACCAATTAACCGTCTACTCCTATCTCGATGGATTTTAATTACTATAATGTATGCACCTTCTCCCAAATCCTTCATAGAAAAGCATTTACCAAGATAATCCTTAACTGCTTTAAGTCTTGGAATGTTACTTCCCATGATTAATATGTCATCAACATATAAGATTAGGAACACTAACTCCCACTAGCTTTTCGACATACACATGGCTCATCACGATTTTTAATGAATCCAAACTTTTTTATTTCTTCATCAAATCGCTTATTCCATTAACATGATGCTTGCTTCAAACCATAAATAGATCTTTGAAGTTTACACACGCGTTTTGGATACTTAGGATCAACATACCCTTCAGGTTGGTGCATATATATCTTCATCTAAGCGACCGTTCAAGAAGGCAGTTTTAACATCCATTTGCCATATCTCATAGTCATAGTATGCTGCTATAGCTATGCTGCTAAAGTTATGAGAATCCTAATAGCTCTCAAGTCTGCTACAGGAGAAAACATCTCCTCGTAGTCTATGCCAAAAGTTTGAGTAAAACCTTTAGCTACTAAACGAGCTTTATAGGATTGTATTTCACCATCCATGTTAGTTTTCTTCTTGTATATCCACTTATGTTTCACTAATTTAGCATTTGGTGGTGGATCTACAAGAATCCAAACATCATTAGTTTTCATAGATTTCATTTCCTCATCCATTACACTAATCCACTTAACTTTTTCAGGATTAAGCATGGCGGATTTATAATTAGCAGGTTCTTCGTGATCCCCTACTTCATCATCTTCATACTCTATGTTAAGAAATAGCTTGCTTGGTGCATGTATAGACCTTTCAGACCTACGTAGAGGAACTAATTCCGGTGTAAACGCCAGACTCTCTGGTTCTACATGAATTATTTCGCTAGTATTTTCATAAGGCAATGTATCTATATGACTATCTTCAAGATCATAATTTCTCCCACTGAACTCTTGAGATATGAGATCTCTTTCAAGGAAGTCTTTATACCTTGCAACAATAACTTTGTTTTTTGGTGGAAAATAAAAGTAGTAACCCATAATTTCCTTAGGGTATCCTACAAAGATACATTTCACAGATCGTTGTTGGAGTTTATCAGTTGAGCCACGTTACACATACACCTCATGATAGGTGTGTAAACACCCATCCTTTTTACCACTTAATTACAATAATAACCGAGCCAAAACGTGCATTTTATGTCTTTTATGTCGGAATTATGCGTGGTTTGTGTTTTTGTTGTGATTTAGGACGAAATTGTGAAAAGTGGAGAAAACACGGCATTCACGGGCTAATATTGAGGAAAATGACGAAATATGAAGTCAAGAAGTCAAGAGTGGAAAAAGAACGGAAGTCCAAGACCAATTCTGAAGATTTATCGAATAAAAAGTCGAAAGACGGAAGTTTACCAAAAGCCGAAGAACTCGGGTATTATTTATTAAAGAATATAAAGACGAGTTTAAAGAAATCCCGAGCCAAAAGTCATATAAGTCCAAGATTAAAGAAGATTTAAAGGCTTAAGGACTAATGGTGCAATTAACAAAGAAATTATCGTGTATATATATTGTCTTTGTGTTTGGTATTGTTTTCTTTTGCATTTTCAGGTGTATGCGCACTAGATCTTCTAATTATCAAGAGCCCGAGACTCGAGAAGATTTAAGTATGTCAGGTGTTAACAACAATAATCATCCACCGCACCTAAACAATAACAACAATGTTCTTCCACAGCCCGATCTTCAGACAATGGAGGATCTTTGTCAACCTACCATGTTTGGACGAGGAGGACCGATTGCGCTGATGCAAATCACGGCTCCGGAGTTTTCGTTGAAGCACCACATGATTCAGCAAGTGCAAACTAATCCATTCGCCGGAATGCCTGATGATGATGCCAACAAACACCTCGACAAGTTCATTACAATCACCTAGAGCATGAAGTTGCCTGGTGCCACAATGGATGTTCTTCGCCTACAACTCTTCCCACATACTTTATCACATCATGCCGAGAAATGGTTTGATCGTCTCCCGAAGAATTCTATTCATACTTGGGATGACATGACTCAACGCTTTTTGTCGCGCTACTTTCCACCATCCATGGTCACAAGCCTTCGCAATCAAATCAGCGGTTTCATGCAAGAACCCGATGAATCTCTTTTTGATGCTTGGGAACGATATAATGTCTTGATTGATCGTTGTCCAAACCACAACATGCTCCATGTGACCCTAATTGATACTTTCTACAACGGTTTGACTTTTTGAGATCGTGATATGATTAATGCAGCCGCCGGTGGCACATTCATGAAAAGGAGACCCGAGGAGTGTAGAGAGCTAATTGAGAACATGACTACTCACCACAAAAACTGGGATTCCTCCGCTTCTTCAAGGAACAATCCGAGAGTCAATGTCTCTTCCACTTCAGCAAACCCTGATATGCCCGAACTCACCCGCATGATGAATGAAATGAGCAAAAGTATTACGCTTCTCACTTCAAACCAACAACAACAACAACAAGTTAAAGCGGTTGCACCTTCTTGTGAAACATGTGGCGGTCCTCACTCATACACCGATTGTCCTTCTACACAAGGAAATCCAGAAAATGTGTATGCATCTTATGGTAATTATTCACCGGAAAATTACCAAGCTCGACCTCAAGGGGATAGAAATTTGCTGAGTTACCGGTCCAACAACTACCTTTCACCCGGTTTTTCTCCTCAAAACCAAAACCCCGCCAACAACTACAATAGAAGCAACCAAATCCCACCAAGAGCTTCTAATCCTTATCACCCACCCGCTCAACAAACCCCACCCATTAATCCCAATGTTGAAGCCATCATGAGAACCCAAGGTGAGCAAATCAAGAATCTTCAGAGCCAAATTATCAATCTTAAAGGAGATATTACCAAGCAAGGAAATGAGATAAGATCCGAGCTTCGAGATAATATTCAATCCTCCTTCAGCAATCAAACAAATGATTTGAAGAATATGCTTGCTAGTTTCTTGCCCGCAGCTCAACCTTCTTTTTCGAGTTCTCTACCTTCAAACACCGTCACCAATCCGCGAGCAAATGTGAGTGCTATTACTACTCGTAGTGGAATTACCATTGTCGATCCACCAATCCCACCCCCATCATCTACACCTCCTCCACCAACATTTATCCCTACTCCTCCTACACCTAGTATTAGTGCACCATTACCGTCTCCGCTTCGTCATGACGATGTACCTCGGAAGGAACCTTTAACATCTCAACCTTTACCTGCTACACTTGCACCTTCACCACCCAAACCCAATATCCCTTATCCTTCTCGTTTAGGCAAGTCCAAACTGCTAACCAAGGATGACTCTGAAGTGTCACACTATGTGAAGATGATCTCTCAAATGAACTTCAACATTAGCTTTCTTGAAGCACTTGTCCACATGCCGAAATTTGTTAAAGCATTTAAGGAATTGCTTAACAAGAAGGAGAAGCTTATTGAACTCGCCAACACACGCTTAAATGAAAACTGCTCTGCAGTTATTCTTAAAGAACTTCCAGAAAAGCTTGGAGATCCCGGTCGTTTTGTGTTGCCTTGCGTGTTCAACAAAACTGAAGAATTTACTGCCCTTGCTGATCTCGGGGCCAGTATTAATTTGATGCCATTGAGTGTTTGGAAAACACTATCATTGCCCGACCTCACTCCAACAAAGATGACTCTTGAACTTGCTAATCGTACCCTCGCTTACCCCGTTGGTATAGCCGAAGATGTGTTCATAAAAGTTGGCACATTTACTTTCCCGGTCGATTTTATCGTTGTTGATTATGAAATGGACCCTCGTATTCCTTTAATACTTGGTCGGCTATTCTTGAGAACCGGACGAGCTCTAGTTGATGTTGCCGAAGGTGAGTTAATCTTAAGAGTCGGGGATGATTCACAAGTTTTTAAAATGGGAAAGCTTACAGGCAAATCCTTTGGAGGCCGAGAATCAGTGAATATGATTAATGTGCTTGATAACTTTGTTGTCTACAACAATCCTCTATTCGATTCTCCCATTGATAATCCACTTTTTGAAGATGATGTGGATGATTCTCTCTCCAATTTGGAACCTTCACCCATTTATGATTCTTCATCGATCTTTGATACTTATGATGATGAGTCTAGCTCAGATTCGGATGATTATGATGACCTTACTTCTGAGTATCCCGAGCTGCCCACGTATGATGATTTCGATGAGGCTGATACTCTTTCGAGCGATTCTTCACATGATGAAGATCCTCCGCCATCACTCGATCCTACTTTGGACGATTACTCATTTGAGGAAGACTTCTCTATATTTCTTAACACTTACTTCCCTCATGAGAGTGATGCTCCTCCTTATGATTTTGAAGATTATCGTCTTGATCCTACTTTGGATTTGAAGCACATTCTTTCAAAGGAGAAGAAACCGGTCGACACTAATATCCGCAACACGTATGAGTTAACACCTCTTTGTCCCCCTTCTGAGGACGAGGTTGTGCTTCTTCACGGATCTTCTTCCTACTCTGCTGAGCCTGAGTGCTATTTTCCCTTAAAGGAAAAGGTGTTCGACCCCGGTATTGCAATCTTTAAGCCATCTCAGTATCCACCTGATGAAATAAAAGGAAAAATCTTTGGAAATATTGAAGACATGCTTGCACCTCACCATACTTGCTTCCACCGTGCTCCATCGCTGCTTAAGGGAACCTTGTCTATTCTTCTTTGGCTTGCCTTGTTCGCCTTAAGCTTGTGCTATTTGATGGACGAAAACTATGTCTTTGATCCTGGTGGATATGTTTCATGCTTCTTCCTATGATGATCAAGGTCGAGTCAGGCTCACGACTCGGTTAACAAAAATCAAGCGCTTCTTGGGAGGCAACCCATGCATCTATCTTTTCGCTTTCTTTATCCTAAGTGTAGGGGAGACCCGTTGGTTTGCTTTCCTCTCCTCTCTTCTCTTAATCAGGGATTCGAGCTTCAATGATCCACTCTTGTTGATTCTTGATAACCCGTGATTCCGTGTTCCCTTCTTCTCGGTTCTATCCTAAACTCTTTTTGATTCACTATTTTATATTTTCTCAATATTAAAATAGGAATCTCTTTAGTTGTCTTTTCCTTAGCGAGATATAAACAACGTGCACAATGTCCTAAGTGTAGGGGAGTTTACTCCCACATGCTTAAACATTGAGGACAATGTTTATCTTAAGTGTAGGGGGACTTCTATCAAAGTTAAGTGGCCTTGTCCTTGTATTTGTCCCCATTTTAACCGGAAAATCAATTTTTCGACATTTTTCAAAATTTTTGATCTATTTTGGCCGTTTAGTTTTTCTATTTGTATAGTTATTTTCTTTCTTTTCTAGAATAAATTTTAATAAAGTGGTTTTAATTTTCAAACGTTGTGAATCTTTTGACTCAACCCGAGTTTACTTATCTAAGTTACTCTAGCTAGTATCCTTAACGTGTTTAAGTCAAGTTTTGCTAGGCTTTTATATAGGGAGCTATAAAACGCGAAAGTCTTAACTCTCACGGGTTAAGAACAAGAACTTTTCGCAAGTTCCTATAATTGATCCTAGAGAGTCGTTTATCAAGGGAACTTTAAAATGCGATTTCTAAACTTGAAAAAGTCTAAGAATTTGCAAGATCCTATAGGCGACTCGAAAACCCAAAACTTTGATTTAATAGGCTAAGCATCCACGAGTCTCATTCCTTGAGATTTTAAACTGTGGAGAACGAGAGATGATAGAGCCAATTATAAGTTTGGTATTCTTTCGTGAATTTATGTGAGTTAATTATGAGTCTATTCTCCTATCGCCTGCTAATAAATTTCTATGCAATAAATAAGGTTGTACGATTTGAAAAGTTACTTAGCTTCTAGCCCAAGATCGTTTAAAAGTTGCTCGGTATGGATTAGAGTTCATAGCCAAGGCATAACTTATTGAAGCGGGATGTGAAGATTGGCGAGTCCGAAAAGGCCCTAACAAGGCATGAGGGCTATATTTTGTTGCTAAAGATCCAAAGTGATGTGAAGAATCATTTATCGAAAATCAATATGAAGGATCGAGACACGCGACGAAAAGCAAATACTCCCAAAAGTCATGGAGAAGTGTATCCGAAAACACCCTAAAAAGGTATGAGGATAAATAGATCCAAGTCATAAAAGGAGGCGAATCGTTGTATATCAAAGTCCAAAATAAAGATTGGAGAAAAATGAAGAAGTCGTGGTCCAAGTATGAATCTCTCAAAACTTCAAGTGAAGAAATTCCCATATGAAGAGAAGACCATTATTTCATGAACGTCTCTCAAGGTTTGAAGTATGAAGTCTCTGCCAAATATCGGTCTGAGAAAGGTCTCAAATCGCGAAGCGAGTTATGCCAAGATATGAACTTTATGAGGTCCCGGGAAGCAGTTTTAAAAGATTTTGTCCTTTAGCTAACTATTGATTAAATCGTTCACTTTATTTTCGGCCTAATAAACTATCGAAATAAGTCAAACAATGTATCCTCGTGATCATTCAAGACAACAATAAAATATAAGAGATACACCTAGAAATAAGGGAGTCTAAGTGAGTAATTGGCCCACATGAGTTCGTGTTAGTTTACTAACTTATAATAACAATGATCTCGTTTTTAAGCTTGGTTTGGAGAAATTGAAAACTTGAGGATGATGATTATTCATGACATTTCCAAAACCCAAGGTATGCTTTTTGATTTCTTTACTTTGAATATCTTTAATTTTCTATCTCTTTAATAAAGGCCAACGTGGATTGATTATGATGAAAAATGAAATCTTGCTTTGTAACTAATGCATTGCATGAGGGCATTGCAATGGTCAAGTGTAGGGGATTTGATAGGTGTGTAAACACCCATCCTTTTTACCACTTAATTACAATAATAACCGAGCCAAAACGTGCATTTTATGTCTTTTATGTCGGAATTATGCGTGGTTTGTGTTTTTGTTGTGATTTAGTATGAAATTGTGAAAAGTGGAGAAAACACGGCATTCACGGGCTAATATTGAGGAAAATGACGAAATATGAAGTCGAGAAGTCAAGAGTGGAAAAAGAACGGAAGTCCAAGACCAATTCTGAAGATTTATCGAAGAAAAAGTCCAAAGACGGAAGTTTACCAAAAGCCGAAGAACTCGGGTCTTATTTATTGAAGAATATAAAGACGAGTTTAAAGAAATCCCGAGCCAAAAGTCATATAAGTCCAAGATTAAAGAAGATTTAAAGGTTTAAGGACTAATGGTGCAATTAACAAAGAAATTAAGAAGGAAGGGCCTAATGATGCAATTAAGAGAAAATGAAGGAGGGGAGGAAGCTTCCTAATCCTCCCCTATATATAGATTAGATGTTAATCACTTTTTCTTTGTTGGCTAAAGTGACAATTAGTCTTCCACCTTTTAATTACTTGTCATTTACTTTCCATGTCAAATTTAAATACATGTCTTGCACCTTAATTACCTTTTAATTCCAAGTAAGTTTTTAATTCGTGTTCTTTTAATTCGTGTTCTTTAATCTTTACTTTTCTTTTATCAAGTTTCTTTTTATCAATCTCATTCTACTTTTCTTCTTTTTGTTTCGACTTAATTTCGGATTAAGCTAGCTTTTGCTTAATCCATTTGCTTATTTGATTAAAGGTTTTGCCTTTTCTTTTCTTTTTAAGTTTTCATACGAAATAGCCATAAGTTTGACAATCTTATGTGCTTGTTTGGTATTTAGCTTAATTGATTTCAAAGTTTTATTAAGAGTTTTACTTTTTAAGTTTTAATTTCATTAAGTTTCGTCTTTTAAATTTTGAAAGATTTTAACTTTTTAGCTTATTGTCTCGTTTTGTTTCCATTTCATTCAAGTTCTTTGTTACTGCTTATTAGAATTAGCTTATTTGGATTTGAGCTTATTACGAATTTGCATTCCATCGGAAAGTAAGGGTTCCTACACATTGCGACGGGTGCATTCTCCACATTCCGATCGTGACAGGTTTGGACTAAGGTTTGCATTCCGATCCGGGATTGCGATAGAGTGAATTACCCCTTATTCCGATCAAGATTCCGATCGCACATTGCGATCGGGATTGCGACGGCTCTTAAGGCTTCACTAAAACGAAGTGCTGTCCAATTTTCCCAAGCAACATTCCGATCTGGACTACATTCCGACAGGTTGCACCTTTTTATTCCGATAGCTCATTCCGATCAGGATTTCGATCTGACGCATTGCGATCTTAGTTGGTTCTACACATTCCGATCTGGGGTTGTTTGGTTATTCCGATCTGAAAGGTGACATATTCCGATCGGGTTTTCCGATCGACATTCCGACAGGACGGTAAGTGGATTCCGACGAGGTACATTCCGATCAAGGTGAGTCTGATCGGAATATATTCCGATTGGGTGTTGGTTCTTATATTTTTTCTTGTTTAATTTTTACGTTTTCATTTTAACTTTGTCTAATTTTAATTCTCGTCAAGCTTTTATTTTTAGTCATTTAATTATTTTACTTTTCAAAGTTTTTATAATATCGCACCCATTTAATTTTAATTAGACTTAGATTTTAAATATTACACCCTTTCTTTTAATTAGACTTAAATTTAATTTTAACGCCATTTTACTTTAATGACATTTACATTTAAGTCTTTGCACATTTAAATTTAAAAACAACCAAAAATATTTGTTTACCAAAATCAACTGAGTCATACTTTAAGCCAATAATCAATTCGTTAAGATATCGAGAACTTGAACTTTAATTTTATCCATGCAAAATCTTAAGTATTAAATGGCGCCGCTGCCGGCTCTTTTCGTAAAGATTAACGGTTTTCTATGAGAGACGCGTTGCTTTTTGGGATCCGTTCACTTGTGAGCGTTATTTTTCTTGCATAAAAAATTCAAAAAACCATAAAAATTAAAAATTGTTAAAAAAACCATAAAAATTAAAAAATTTAAAAAATCCAAAAAGATTCTATATTTATCGTGTATATATATTGTCTTTGTGTTTGGTATTGTTTTCTTTTGCATTTTCAGGTGTATGCGTACTAGATCTTCTAATTATCAAGAGCCCGAGACTCGAGAAGATTTAAGTATGTCAGGTGTTAACAACAATAATCATCCACCGCACCTAAACAATAACAACAATGTTCTTCCACAGCCCGATCTTCGGACAATGGAGGAGCTTTGTCAACCTACCATGTTTGGACGAAGAGGACCGATTGCGCCGATGCAAATCACGGCTCCGGAGTTTTCGTTGAAGCACCACATGATTCAGCAAGTGCAAACTAATCCATTCGCCGGAATGCCTGATGATGATGCCAACAAACACCTCGACAAGTTTATTACAATCACCCAGAGCATGAAGTTGCCTGGTGCCACAATGGATGTTCTTCGCCTACAACTCTTCCCACATACTTTATCACATCATGCCGAGAAATGGTTTGATCGTCTCCCGAAGAATTCTATTCATACTTGGGATGACATGACTCAACGCTTTTGTCGCGCTGCTTTCCACCATCCATGGTCACAAGCCTTCGCAATCAAATCAGCGGTTTCATGCAAGAACCCGATGAATCTCTTTTTGATGCTTGGGAACGATATAATGTCTTGATTGATCGTTGTCCAAACCACAACATGCTCCCTGTGACCCTAATTGATACTTTCTACAATGGTTTGACTTTTTGAGATCGTGATACGATTAATGCAGCCGTCGGTGGCACATTCATGAAAAGGAGACCCGAGGAGTGTAGAGAGCTAATTGAGAACATGACTACTCACCACAAAAACTGGGATTCCTCCGCTTCTTCAAGGAACAATCCGAGAGTCAATGTCTCTTCCACTTCAGCAAACCCTGATATGACCGAACTTACCCGCATGATGACTGAAATGAGCAAAAGTATTACGCTTCTCACTTCAAACCAACAACAACAACAAGTTAAAGCGGTTGCACCTTCTTGTGAAACATGCGGCGGTCCTCACTCATACATCGATTGTCCTTCTAGACAAGGAAATCCGGAAAATGTGTATGCAGCTTATGGTAATTATTCACCGGAAAATTACCAAGCTCGACCTCAAGGGGATAGAAATTTGCTGAGTTACCGGTCCAACAACTACCTTTCACCCGGTTTTTCTCCTCAAAACCAAAACCCCGCCAACAACTACAATAGAAGCAACCAATTCCCACCAAGAGCTTCTAATCCTTATCACCCACCCGCTCAACAAACCCCACCCATTAATCCCGATGTTGAAGCCATCATGAGAACCCAAGGTGAGCAAATCAAGAATCTTCAGAGCCAAATTATCAATCTTAAAGGAGATATTACCAAGCAAGGAAATGAGATAAGATCCGAGCTTCGAGATAATATTCAATCCTCCTTCAGCAATCAAACCAATGATTTGAAGAATATGCTTGCTAGTTTCTTGCCCGCAGCTCAACCTTCTTCTTCGAGTTCTCTACCTTCAAACACTGTCACCAATCCGCGAGCAAATGTGAGTGCTATTACTACTCGTAGTGGAATTACCATTGTCGATCCACCAATCCCACCCCCATCATCTACACCTCCTCCACAACCATTTATCCCTACTCCTCCTACACCTAGTATTAGTGCACCATTACTGTCTCCGCTTCGTCATGACGATGTACCTCGGAAGGAACCTTCAACATCTCAACCTTTACCTGCTACACCTGCACCTTCACCACCCAAACCCAATATCCCTTATCCTTCTCGTTTAGGCAAGTCCAAACTGCTAACCAAGGATGACTCTGAAGTGTCACGCTATGTGAAGATGATCTCTCAAATAAACTTCAACATTAGCTGTAACATCCCGCCTACTCAGACTACAATATTGTCCGCTTTGCCCGCAGGCTCACGGCTTTGCTTTGTGGCTCTCTTGTAAGTACTTCCCGGCTGGTCACCCAACCTAGTACCACTCTGACATGAGCACGCTTAACTGCCAGTTCCTAAGAACCCCACTTGCAGTAGACCACAAAACGTGTTGTGTCATGAGAAGGCGACTGTTATCTTATGAACCATGGATCTCTCCTGGCCACAGCCGATGTGGGATTTGCCTAGGGTGTCACAATCACCCCCCCTTCGGGACTCATCGTCCTCGATGAGGTTTGCCCCACCATCCCGAACGGCTCAGGAGTGGCTCTGATACCACTTGTAACATCCCGCCTACTCAGACTACAATATTGTCCGCTTTGCCCGCAGGCTCACGGCTTTGCTTTGTGGCTCTCTTGTAAGTACTTCCCGGCTGGTCACCCAACCTAGTACTACTCTGACATGAGCACGCTTAACTGCCAGTTCCTAAGAACCCCACTTGCATTAGACCACAAAACGCGTTGTGTCATGAGAAGGCGACTGTTATCTTATGAACCATGGATCTCTCCTGGCCACAGCCGATGTGGGATTTGCCTAGGGTGTCACATTAGCTTTCTTGAAGCACTTGTCCACATGCCGAAATTTGTTAAAGCATTTAAGGAATTGCTTAACAAGAAGGAGAAGCTTATTGAACTCGCCAACACACGCTTAAATGAAAACTGCTCTGCAGTTATTCTTAAAGAACTTCTGGAAAAGCTTGGAGATCTCGGTCGTTTTGTGTTGCCTTGCGTGTTCAACAAAACTGAAGAATTTACTGTCCTTGCTGATCTCGGGGCCAGTATTAATTTGATGCCATTGAGTGTTTGGAAAACACTATCATTGCCCGACCTCACTCCAACAAAGATGACTCTTGAACTTGCTAATCGCACCCTCGCTTACCCCGTTGGTATAGCCGAAGATGTGTTCATCAAAGTTGGCACATTTACTTTCCCGGTCGATTTTGTTGTTGTTGATTATGAAATGGACCCTCGTATTCCTTTAATACTTGGTCGGCCATTCTTGAGAACCGGACGAGCTCTAGTTGATGTTGCCGAAGGTGAGTTAATCTTAAGAGTCGGGGATGATTCACAAGTTTTTAAAATGGGAAAGCTTACAGGCAAATCCTTTGGAGGCCGAGAATCAGTGAATATGATTAATGTGCTTGATAACTTTGTTGTCTACAACAATCCTCTATTCGATTCTCCCATTGATAATCCACTTTTTGAAGATGATGTGGATGATTCTCTCTCCAATTTGGAACCTTCACCCATTTATGATTCTCCACCGATCTTTGGTGCTTATGATGATGAGTCTAGCTCAGATTCGGATGATTATGATGACCTTACTTCTGAGTATCCCGAGCTGCCCACGTATGATGATTTCGATGAGGCTGATACTCTTTCGAGCGATTCTTCACATGATGAAGATCCTCCGCCATCACTCGATCCTACTTTGGACGATTACTCATTTGAGGAAGACTTCTCTACATTTCTTAACACTTACTTCCCTCATGAGAGTGATGCTCCTCCTTATGATTTTGAAGATTATCGTCTTGATCCTACTTTGGATTTGAAGCACATTCTTTCAAAGGAGAAGAAACCGGTCGACACCAATATCCGCAGCACGTATGAGTTAACACCTCTTTGTCCCCCTTCTGAGGACGAGGTTGTGCTTCTTCGCGGATCTTCTTCCTACTCTGCTGAGCCTGAGTGCTATTTTCCCTTAAAGGAAAAGGTGTTCGACCCCGGTATTGCAATCTTTAAGCCATCTCAGTATCCACCTGATGAAATAAAAGGAAAAATCTTTGTAAATATTGAAGACATGCTTGCACCTCACCATACTTGCTTCCACCGTGCTCCATCGCTTCTTAAGGGAACCTTGCCTATTCTTCTTTGGCTTGCCTTGTTCGCCTTAAGCTTGTGCTATTTGATGGACGAAAACTATGTCTTTGATCCTGGTGGATATGTTTCATGCTTCTTCCTATGATGATCAAGGTCGAGTCAGGCTCACGACTCGGTTAACAAAAATCAAGCGCTTCTTGGGAGGCAACCCATGCATCTATCTTTTCGCTTTCTTTATCCTAAGTGTAGGGGAGACCCGTTGGTTTGCTTTCCTCTCCTCTCTTCTCTTAATCAGGGATTCGAGCTTCAATGATCCACTCTTGTTGATTCTTGACGACCCGTGATTCCGTGTTCCCTTCTTCCCGGTTCTATCCTAAACTCTTTTCGATTCACTATTTTATATTTTCTCAATATTAAAATAGGAATCTCTTTAGTTGTCTTTTCCTTAGGGGGGACTTCTATCGAAGTTAAGTGGCCTTGTCCTTGTATTTGTCCCCATTTTAACCGGAAAATCAATTTTTCGACATTTTTCAAAATGTTTGATCTATTTTGGCCTTTTAGTTTTTCTATTTGTATAGTTATTTTCTTTCTTTTCTAGAATAAATTTTAATAAAGTGGTTTTAATTTTCAAACGTTATGAATCTTTTGACTCAACCCGAGTTTACTTATCTAAGTTACTCTAGCTAGTATCCTTAACGTGTTTAAGTCAAGTTTTGCTAGGCTGTTATATAGGGAGCTATAAAACACGGAAGTCTTAACTCTCACGGGTTAAGAACAAGAACTATTCATAAGTTCCTATAATTGATCCTAGAGAGTCGTTTATCAAGGGAACTTTAAAATGCGATTTCTAAACTTGAAAAAGTCTAAGAATTTGCAAGATCCTATAGGCGACTCGAAAACCCAAAACTTTGATTTAATAGGCTAAGCATCCACGAGTCTCATTCCTTGAGATTTTAAATTGTGGAGAACGAGAGATGATAGAGCCAATTATAAGTTCGGTATTCTTTCGTAAATTTATGTGAGTTAATTATGAGCCTATTCTCCCATGGCCTGCTAATAAATTTATATGCAATAAATAAGGTTGTACGATTTGAAAAGTTACTTAGCTTCTAGCCCAAGATCGTTTAAAAGTTGCTCGGTATGGATTAGAGTTCATAGCCAAGGCATAACTTATTGAAGCGGGATGTGAAGATTGGCGAGTCCGAAAAGGCCCTAACAAGGCATGAGGGCTATATTTTGTTGCTAAAGATCCAAAGTGATGTGAAGAATCATTTATCGAAAATCAATATGAAGGATCGAGACACACGACGAAAAGCAAATACTCCCAAAAGTCATGGAGAAGTGTATCCGAAAAGACCCTAACAAGGTATGAGGATAAATAGATCCAAGTCATAAAAGGAGGCGGATCGTTGTATATCAAAGTCCAAAATAAAGATTGGAGAAAAATGAAGAAGTCGTGGTCCAAGTATGAATCTCTCAAAACTTCAAGTGAAGAAATTCCCATATGAAGAGAAGACCATTATTTCATGAACGTCTCTCAAGGTTTGAAGTATGAAGTCTCTGCCAAATATCGGTCCGAGAAAGGTCTCAAATCGCGAAGCGAGTTATGCCAAGATATGAACTTTATGAGGTCCCGAGAAGCAATTTTAAAAGATTTTGTCCTTTAGCTAACTATTGATTAAATCGTTCACTTTATTTTCGGCCTAATAAACTATCGAAATAAGTCAAACAATGTATCCTCGTGATCATTCAAGACAACAATAAAATATAAGAGATACACCTAGAAATAAGGGAGTCTAAGTGAGTAATTGGCCCACATTAGTTCGTGTTAGTTTACTAACTTATAATAACAATGATCTCGTTTTTAAGCTTGGTTTGGAGAAAGTGAAAACTTGAGGATGATGATTATTCATGACATTTCCAAAACCCAAGGTATGCTTTTTGATTTCTTTACTTTGAATATCTTTTATTTTCTATCTCTTTAATAAAGGCCAACGTGGATTGATTATGATGAAAAATGAAATCTTGCTTTGTAACTAATGCATTGCATGAGGGCATTGCAATGGTCAAGTGTAGGGGATTTGATATTTGTGTAAACACCCATCCTTTTTACCACTTAATTACAATAATAACCGAGCCAAAACGTGCATTTTATGTCTTTTATGTCGGAATTATGCGTGGTTTGTGTTTTTGTTGTGATTTGGGACGAAATTGTGAAAAGTGGAGAAAACACGGCATTCACGGGCTAATATTGAGGAAAATGACGAAATATGAAGTCGAGAAGTCAAGAGTGGAAAAAGAACGGAAGTCCAAGACCAATTCTGAAGATTTATCGAAGAAAAAGTCGAAAGACGGAAGTTTACCAAAAGCCGAAGAACTCGGGTCTTATTTATTGAAGAATATAAAGACGAGTTTAAAGAAATCCCGAGCCAAAAGTCATATAAGTCCAAGATTAAAGAAGATTTAAAGGCTTAAGGACTAATGGTGCAATTAACAAAGAAATTAAGAAGGAAGGGCCTAATGATGCAATTAAGAGAAAATGAAGGAGGGGAGGAAGCAGCCTAATCCTCCCTTATATATAGATTAGATGTTAATCACTTTTTCTTTGTTGGCTAAAGTGACAATTAGTCTTCCACCTTTTAATTACTTGTCATTTATTTTTCATGTCAAATTTAAATACATGTCTTGCACCTTAATTACCTTTTAATTCCAAGTAAGTTTTTAATTCGTGTTCTTTAATCTTTACTTTTCTTTTATCAAGTTTCTTTTTATCAATCTCATTCTACTTTTCTTCTTTTTGTTTCGACTTAATTTCGGATTAAGCTAGCTTTTGCTTAATCCATTTGCTTATTTGATTAAAGGTTTTGCCTTTTCTTTTGTTTTTAAGTTTTCATATGAAATAGCCATAAGTTTGACAATCTTATGTGCTTGTTTGGTATTTAGCTTAATTGATTTCAAAGTTTTCTTAAGAGTTTTACTTTTTAAGTTTTAATTTCATTAAGTTTCGTCTTTTAAATTTTGAAAGATTTTAACTTTTTAGCTTATTGTCTCGTTTTGTTTCCATTTCATTCAAGTTCTTTGTTACTGCTTATTAGAATTAGCTTATTTGGATTTGAGCTTATTACGAATTTGCATTCCATCGGAAAGTAAGGGTTCCTACACATTGCGACGGGTGCATTCTCCACATTCCGATCGTGACAGGTTTGGACTAAGGTTTGCATTTCGATCCGGGATTGCGATAGAGTGAATTACCCCCTTATTCTGATCAAGATTCCGATCGCACATTGCGATCGGGATTGCTACGGCTCTTAAGGCTTCACTAAAACGAAGTGCTGCCCAATTTTCCCAAGCAACATTCCGATCTGGACTACATTCCGACAGGTTGCACCTTTTTATTCCGATAGCTCATTCCGATCAGGATTTCGATCTGACGAATTGCGATCTAAGTTGGTTCTACACATTCCGATCTGGGGTTGTTTGGTTATTCCGATCTGAAAGGTGACATATTCTAATCGGGTTTTCCGATCGACATTCCTACAAGACGGTAAGTGGATTCCGACGAGGTACATTCCGATCAAGGTGAGTCTGATCGGAATATATTCCGATTGGGTGTTGGTTCTTATATTTTTTCTTGTTTAATTTTTACGTTTTCATTTTAACTTTGTCTAATTTTAATTCTCGTCACGCTTTTATTTTTAGTCATTTAATTATTTTACTTTTCAAAGTTTTTTTAATATCACACCCATTTAATTTTAATTAGACTTAGATTTTAAATATTACACCCTTTCTTTTAATTAGACTTAGATTTAATTTTAACGCCATTTTACTTTAACGACATTTACATGTAAGTCTTTGCACATTTAAATTTAAAAACAACCAAAAATATTTGTTTACCAAAATCAACTGAGTCATACTTTAAGCCAATAATCAATTCGTTAAGATATCGAGAACTTGAACTTTAATTTTATCCATGCAAAATCTCTTGTATCAAATGGCACTCTTGACTTCTTGACTTCGTCTTTCATCTTTTCTTCAATAAAAGCCCAGATCTTTAAATAAGACAAATATGGCATTTTTCCATGCCATATTTCATATGGTGTCTTATTTACCTTCTTCGTGGGAACCATATTTAGAATACGAGCAACAGATTCTAAGGCATAGTTCCAAAAGGATAATGGTAAAGTTGTAAGATTAAAGATAGATCGCATCATATCTAATAATGTACGATTTCTCCTTTCGGATACACCATTTTGTTGTGGATTATAAGGAGAAGTAAGATTCTGAATAATTCCGTTCTCACTTAGATAGTCTTTAAACTCTTGGCTTAAGTACTCACCACCTCTATCAGAACGAAGAGTTTTAATCTTCTTTCCTAGTTGCAATTCTATTTCCACTTTAAACACTTTGAATATTTCAAATACCTTATGTTTGTTGGGAATAAAATGTAGCCAGTACACTTGAACGCTGACAAGAAGAAAACAAGCGTTGATAAGAAGAAAACAAGCGTTGACAGATCAAGCGTTGACAGGAAGAAGTCAAGCGTTGATAGGTTGAAGTCAAGCACTGATAGAAAGATATAGTCTACGCGTATTATTTTTCTAGTTTTTTTCTAGTAAAGATAGGATCAACAATGTATTTTCTATATTTATCTTTACCTAGAATAGCTGATACGTAGACTCTTGTACAAGGCTTCTTATGTCTATAAAAGAAGACCTTTAGGTTTTGTTTCATATAAGTTTTTATACGTTTAACACTTTCATTGTATGCAAGTTTGTTATAATCAATCAAGTGAAAGTTTTTTTTACAATTGTTTGTGTGTTTTTGTTTGAGTATTAATTCTGCATAATACTTAAATTGTTTTATACACAACAAAGTTTCTCTACGTGTTTAACTTGATTTAATCTCGTTTACACAAGCTAAATCGATCTAAGTTTGAGATCAACAAGTGGTATCAGAGCTTGTTGAGAAACTTTGATCTAAAGAACACAAGAACCCTAAATCACCAAAAACCCTAATTTTCACAAAACCCTAAAAACATCATGTCTACCCCAGAAGTAAACTCCTCCTCCTCCTCAAACCACAACATCAAGATTCCCATGCTAGACCTAGACAATTTTGAGCTGTGAAAGTTTAACTTTGAGCAATATCTACAAATCCATGACTACACTCTATGGGAAATTATTGAATATGGAAACACATTCAATAAGGCTCAAAAGATTGCATCTGTCATTGCTGCAAGAACAGCTATTCAAGGTTCTACTAAAGAGGAACGAAGAGAAAAACCTGAAGATGGTAGAGCTGTCTCAACTAAGGATATAGCAAAGAGAAGGGTTGATATGAAAACCCTAAGCATTCTGAAACTCTATTTGGGACAAGAAAATCAGCACAAATACAGAAGCTATGAGTCTGCAAAAGATCTTTGGGCAGCCCTTGAAGTTGCTTATGGTGGTAATGCTGATACTATGCAAGAGAAAAAGAAACAACTCTTGCATGAGTATGTTGTTTTTAAGGCTCAACCTAATGAGAAGCTAAGTAGTGTGAGAAGCAGACTTCTGGACATCATAAGCAAGCTATCCTTCATGGGAACAGTGCTTGGTGATGTTGATATTATCTCCACTTTTCTTAAAAGTCTTGGTGATGCATGGAAGATTGAAGCAAGGTCTATAATTGCTAATAACACTCACAAAAGTTCTACTTTTGATGATGTGTACAATAAACTGAGGCTGATAGAGAATGAAACTCTTTTGGATCATGGAAGCAAGTCTACCAATGGAAACATGGCCTTCTTCTCACATAGTGAAGGTCAATTTGATCAGAAGGAGTCATACATGCATCCAGTTACTGGATCAACTTGTGTCAACGCTGGATCATATCCTGTCAACGCCTCACATTCAGACGCTGACACATACAAAATTGACTCACCAAGAATTAAGCCTGCTGGTATTGATCTGGATACTGTGTGTGCATACATTGCTTCATTTCCCAATGGTTTAGTGATTACATATGAGGACCTTGAGCAAATTAGTGATGAGCATTTGGAGGAGATGGACATAAAGTGGAATATGGCTCTTGCAAGTATAAGAGCAAACAGATGGAATAGAAGATTCAAGAAGAAGATGACTTTTAATGCTAAGGATACTGCTGGATTTGATAAATCCAAGGTTGAGTGTTATAACTGTCATCGTATGGGACACTTCATGAGAGAATGCAGATCTCCAAGAAGATCTGATGCTGGAAAACCCTCAAGCCAAATTGTTAAGGCTCAGGATCCCAAGGCCATGGTTGCAATGCAAGAAATTGATGGTGTTGGATGGGATTGGAGCTATTTGGCTAAGGATGAGGAAGAGAATAAAGCTTTGGTTGCTGAGATGGAAGAAGAAGAACATGTTCACTATGCTCTCATGGCACACTCCTCATCTTCATAAGACAATGAGGTATATGATGATGCTTTTTGTAGTAAGGGTTGTCGTCTAAATACTGAAAGACTTAACAAAGAAGTCTTAAGATTGTCAACAGATGTGGGTAATGAAAGATGCAAGTTGTCTAACTATCAACTTGCTCTTACTCAAACTGAAAAGACTGTAGCTGAGTATAAGAAAATGGAGCTTGACCTAAAAGATAAAATCAATATCTTAAAACATGATTTAAATGCTAGAACTAATATTAGAAACATCATAGAGAGGGTCAATGCTGAATTACAGGCTAAGTTAGATGAGGCTATCAAGAATAAGGATAATATAGATCTTAAAATTCAGAGATTTGATAAAGCCTCACAAACCCTAGGAGAATGTGTTAGTAAACAAAGGGATTCTAGGGATATGACTGGGATTGGGATGAAAGAGTATGCTGGTGTTCCACCACCAGCTGGGGACTTCTATGGTGTCCAAAGAAAGGACTTATCTTGGACTGGTTTACCAGAACTCCAAGAAGAGGAATTTATTCCCCCACCAAGAGTCCTTACCCCAGTAGAAGAATATAGGCAGAAGTTGACTGATATGGACCAATGGAAGAAAGCCAACCCTACCTTGTTTGTTAAGGGTGGCATGCTTAGTGATAGTCCTAATGAGTCTACCTCTATCAAAGTAACAAACCCAATCACTGGCAAGACTGTTGACCTTGGCTCAAACGTTGTTAGAAAACGTAGCATTAAATATGCAGAAATGTATAGAAAAACTAGGTCACCAAAAAGCCAAATTAGTGATAATGGAACAGGTTTCTTTTCTTCTAGACCTAGAGTTATGTCTAGAAAAGCCTATTATACTTTTGGTAGCTTTTCACATTTAGCTTATAAGTGTGTCAACGCTTCAAAGGTCAACGCTGACAAAAGGTCAAACACTGTCAAACCCAAAACTTTTGTGCAACAAAGTCCACAAGTTGTTAGACCAGCCCCATTCTTTACTAAAGGGTCTAACACTTATGGAAAAAGACCTTTTTAGAAGACCAATACATGGTCTAATAGGCAATGGGTTCCTGTAGCATACCCTAGGTTCAACGCTGATAAGGGTAATTTCAACGTTGACAAGACCAAATCAAACGCTGACAGAAACGTTGCCATACCAAATAATGGTAAATATTTGCAACCACAGGGAAAGGGGTCTAAAGCTTCGTCTAGCTTGACATGGAGACCTAAGCAAGATCAAAACCCTAATTCTAATGGGATTTCTATGACCTGTAACAAATTTAATTATATTTCAAAGGTCATCACAAAACCAATTGGGGTTAACTGGGTGTTTAATCCAAAAAGGGATGAACAAGGGGTTATTATGAGGAGTAAGTCTGTTCTTGTTGAACAACCAAATGAATCCAAGTCTGCTCAGGCTTGGGTTCCCAAAGAAAACTAATTTGTTTTCTCTATGTGTAGGGCATTCAAAAGCATGTTAATGAATATGGCTATTGGGATAGTGGATGCTCTAGGCACATGACTGGGAAGGAAGATTATCTCACAAACTTCACTCCCATTAAGGATGGTGCTAAAGTTTACTTTGGAGGCGGATATAGAACTATCACAAGCAAAGGAACTCTTCTCACCAACAATTTGTGTTTTGAAAACGTGTTTCTGGTAAAAGAACTTGACTATAATCTGTTTAGTGTATCACAAGTTTGTGATAACAAAAATAAGGTTCTTTTCACTGATACTGAATGCCTGGTGTTGAGCAAGGATTTTAAAATACCAGATGAGAAATTCATTGACTATAGGACACCTAGGCATAAGGACATTTATAATGTGAATCTTAATGGGATTAGGATGAATAATAACTTGTCATGTCTTTATGCTAAGGCTTCAGTTGATGAGAGTAATCTATGGCACATGAGACTAGGGCACATTAACTTTAAAAATATAAACAGACTTGTGAGACATGGCTTGGTTGATGGTTTGCCTGAAAAGGCTTTCCACAATGACCACTCTTGTGTTACATGCCTTAAAGGCAAACAGCACAAGGTCTCATTTAAGTCTAAACAGGTGCACTTTAGTTCTAAACCACTTCACTTGCTGCATATGGACCTGTTTGGTCCAACTAATATAGAAAGCTTGAATGGTAAATCTTACTGCTTTGTCATTACTGATGATTTTTCTAGGTTTACTTGGACTTTCTTTTTAGCTTTAAAAAGTGACACTGCTGATACTTTAATTAACTTTATTAACCAAATTGAGAAGAAGACTGGTAATGAAGTTAAGATGCTTAGAAGTGATAATGGTGGAGAGTTTAGAATTAAGCTGTTGGATGATTTTTGTGCCAAGAAAGGGATTACTAGACAGTTTAGTGTATCTAGAACCCCACAGCAAAATGGGGTTGCTGAGAGAAAGAATAGAACCCTCATAGAAGCAGCCAGGACTATGTTGGCTGATGCTCACTTTCCCATTGCTTTTTGGGCTGAGGCTGTGAATACAGCTTGTTATGTTCAGAATAGAGCATTAGTCAACAAGATACATAACAAAACACCTTATGAGTTACTTTGGGGAAGGAAACCTAATATTGGTTTTCTTAAACCTTTTGGTTGTCATGTAGTTGTGTTGGACACTAGTGATGCCTTAGGTAAATTTAGTGCTAAAGGTGATGAAGGCTACTTCATGGGTTATTCAGTGCAGAGTAAAGGATATAGGGTTTACATTAAGAAGGAAAAATGTATACTTGAAAAGGTACATGTTAGGTTTCTAGAAAGTAAACCTAGTGATCCTGAAAGTGGTCCAAATTGGTTATTTGACTTGGAACCTCTATCTAGGACTTTGAATTATATGCCTGTTACTAATCCAAACATTGTGAAGGTCACTTCAAATTTTGTGGAAGAACCAATTGTTGATGTTTCAGGTACACATGTTAATGAAGAGGTTGGATCACATGAAGACAAATCATCACCCATACTTGAGTATGTCACTATTCCCATATGGACAGATGCTTTTGCTGCTGCTGCTGCTACTGGAAAGGAAAATGGTGGTCCCCAAGTATCACCAGTTAACAACATGCATGGTCTTTCAGGCGCTGACAAAGGAAAATCTGGCGCTGACAAGACAAATTCAGGCGTTGATGGCTCAAACGTTGACAACTCTCATTCAGGCGTTGATGGCTCAAACGCTGACAACCTTGGTTCATGCGCTGACAACTCTTTTGACCATATTTTCTCTTCCAATTTTGAACAAGGTGAACCTTCAAGCAGAAATGGTGAGGTTCATACAAATGTTGAGGGAAGAGAGTCTGAAGAAGATATTGGCAACATGGAAGATGAGATTGAAGACAACACACTTTTTGAGGGAGGAGTTCTTACTTCTACATTGAAGGATCACCCCTCTTCTCTAATTATTGGTGATATGATGTCTCCTGTTCAAACTAGAAGATCTCATCAGAATCTTGGAGGATTTATTGCCAATATTCACAAGAAGGTTGATACCCATTTTGTTCAAGCATGTTTGTTTACCTGTTTTCTGTCACAACAGGAACCCAAGAAGACTTTTGATGCTCTCAAAGAACCAAGTTGGGTGGAAGCAATGCAGGATGAGCTTCACCAATTTGCTATACAGGATGTTTGGGAGTTGGTTGATTGTCCCAGACATGTCAGACCTATTAGGACAAGATGGGTTCTTAGAAACAAGAAAGATGAAAGAGGCATTGTGGTTAGAAACAAGGCACGTTTAGTGGCTCAAGGATATACACAAGAGGAAGGGATAGACTATGAGGAGGTCTTTGCACCAGTTGCAAGGATTGAGGCTATAAGGATATTTCTAGCCTATGCTTCCTGCATGGGTTTTACTGTCTATCAAATGGATGTGAAGAGTGCTTTTCTTTATGGCACAATTGTAGAGGAGGTTTATGTAATGCAGCCTCCTGGTTTTGAAGATTCAGAGCATCCAGACAAGGTGTATAGAGTCAAGAAAGCTATGTATGGACTTCATCAAGCCCAAGAGCATGGTATGGCACATTGTCCACCTATCTGGTGGAAAATGGATTCAAAAGGGGCATCATAGACCAGACCTTATTTACAAAGAAGACTGGTAAGGATGTCTTACTTGTTCAGGTTTATGTGGATGATATCATCTTTGGGTCATCAAACCCAAAGATGAGTGAAGACTTTTCTAAGCTTATGACAGACAAGTTCAAGATGAGTGCAATGGGGGAGATGAACTTCTTTCTAGGGTTACAAGTTCAGCAGAAAGAGGATGGTATCTTCATCTCTCAAGATAAGTATGTAGCAGAAATCTTGAAGAAGTTTGGCTTTTCTCCACATGAGAAAAGGGCTAGTACTCCTATGGATAGAGAACGCCCTTGGGGAAAAGTTGGAGATGGAAAAGATGTGGATGTCAGGCACTATAGATAAATGTTTGGTTCATTGATGTATCTCACAGCCTCAAGACCTGACATTATGTTTGTTGTGTGTGTATGTGCACGCCACCAAGTGACTCCCAAAGAGTGTCATCTTCATGTTGTCAAGATAATCTTTAGATACCTTAGATGTTATCCAGACTTGGGATTATGGTATCCAAAAGATTCACCATTGGAGCTTATTGCATATTCAGACAGTGATTATGGTGGTGACAAATTTGATAGAAAATCCACAACTGGTGGATGTCAGTTTCTTGGGAGTAGGTTGATATCTTGGCAATGCAAGAAACAAACAGTGGTGGCCAATTCTACAACTGAAGCAGAGTATGTTGCAGCAGCTGCTTGTTGTGGACAAGTCTTATGGATTCAGAACCAACTGTTGGATTATGGGTATAATTTCATGCATACCAAGATTTTTGTAGACAATAACAATACTTTATGCATTATTAAAAATCCCGTACATCACTCTAAAACAAAACACATAGAAATTAGACGTCATTTTATAAGAGATTGTTTTGAAAAGGGTTTAATACAACCAGATAGGGTGGACACAAAATAAAATGTGTCTTGTTTATTAACTAAACCTTTTGATACTGGAAGATTTTAATACTTGGTAACAAGTATTGGAATGATCAATCTCACTTGATATGTGTTTTGGGGTCTTATTGTAAAAGTATGTACAGGATATGCATTGTTATTGGTCTTTTTGTGATGTTAGATTTTCCACTATATTTGTCTAATGCTGACAAAGGTTATCTTAACGCTGATAAGTGTTATTGTGACGTTGTCAGCAATATGTTAGTTTTGTGGTTTTTGATCTATGTGTGCAGGCGTTGTTAGCATTGTACCATTAGATATAGAGTTGCTTATGGATCCTTGGAGAATCATTGGAGCATGTTTCAGTTTATGGATGATGGTTGGAATATTTATATTCCTATCTCGACATAAATTTTTATTTACATGCATATTATTTGGTAACTTATGTATCACAGTTTAAGGGGAGGTTTTAAGAACCTTTAGGACTTTTAGGTATTCTTATAATACTCTTATCACAATTCTAGATTGTGTCCACAGGTGAGTATTAAGTTAGTATTCTATCTCATGAGGCACTGTAGCATGAAAAGTTGATATACTATGCATGCTGCCAAGACCTTTTTGGCCTAGAATTGGATGTGGTCTGTTGGGAGACTTAGGAATGATTTATATTGGATTTACCTGGGAGTTACAAGGGATTTTATGAGATAACTTAATTGTTAAGAATTTTAGTTAGCAAGGGACTAGAGGACTGTTATGTCTATCTTGCATAAGCAAGTGTGCATAACTAGACAGTGCTTGCCGCCCTATAATAATTTTCAGTTTATAGGTTATCTTCACTAGGATAAATAACTTTGTTAAGGTCCTTTTTCATTTTTATTACTTTTATTTTTGGACGCTGACAAATATTTTTCCAAGCATTGTTGTGACCAATTTAGACGCTGACATGGCTTTTGCAAACGTTGACAAGAATATAGCCGTTGGGCGTTGATGGGTTATTTTTGACCGTTGACACTCATTGGGTCCTACCCAGTTGTTATTTTTGACGAATTTTGGGGCCGTAATTTTGGGAGTAGATACCTTTTAATTAATGCACAAGATAACTTATTTTCTTTTCAATATTTTCATCATTATATTTTGAAAATACTTGCCTTATTTTTTACCAATCACATGTGCCTATATCTCCTATATATATGGCTCCTATTTTTAAACAGGGTACTATCATATTCTTGTCTAACACTTTTTCTCCTATAATTCATCTTTCATCAATCTTTCACAAACAGCTTTCTTCAACAATGGCACCAAAGTTTAAACCAAGTGACTTGGTATTGGGATTCAGGAGTCAACACAACATGATTGCTTATTTGGAGGCTGATGATACTTTGTTTCCACAATACACTCAGATGGTGGCGTATTTGAATGCATTTCCATTACAGTATGCTCTTTCACATGCTCCTATCATCCCTGTCACTCATATTAAACAGTTTTGGAACACTATTAGTTCCTCAACGCTTAATAATGTGACTACATTAACAGTTATTGTTCATGGGCGTACTTGGATGGTTACTGAAGCCTTAGTTCGCCAGGCTTTGCATCTTAATGATGCAGATGGTATAACCACTCTCCCCATTAATGAGATAGAACAAGGACTTCGGGCTTTGGGGTATCCTTTCCCTGATGAGGGTACTTTAAATAAATATCATAAACAAGAATTTCCCCCAGCCTAGAAGTACCTCATACATGTCATCCTTCAATGTTTGAGTCCCAAATGTACTGCACGTAATGAAATTAATAGATCTATTGCTAGTGCAATTGTGTGCATTACAAATGGGCAAAAGTATAATTTTTCAAAACTAATTTTTGATGGCATGTGTAAAAACAAGGGAAATAAGATGACTTTGGCTTATCCTAGATTTTTACAAATGGTTTTTGATGAACAAAGGTACTGCATAAGGGATCATGATGATTTTTATGAGATCCATGTGCAAAAGAAAGCTATATTTAGTAAGATGAACGCACATCCTCACCGTGAATTACCCCTCACCCAAGCTATGCTTGCTGTTATTGCAGCAGCACAACCTCAACCAGACCCACAACCACAAATTGAGCCAATACCAGAACCTTTGCCTTCACCTCAACACATGGAAATTGACCAAGAATCCTTCAACGCTGACACATTAAATGTTGGCGTTGACACTAGTAATCCAAACGTTGACACCTTTCCTTCACAGACCCAAACACCCCTTAACCTTCAAATTTTTCTCTGGTATTTGGACTCTAGTTGCTCCAAGCATATGACCGGAGATCGCTATCAGCTTAGAAATTTCGTCAATAAGTTTCTTGGTACGGTTCGATTTGGAAATGATCATACTGAAAAGATAATGGGTTAGGGTGAATATCATATTGGGAATGTTATAACTTCAAGAGTGTAATATGTGGAAGGTCTCGGTCACAACTTATTTTCTGTGGGACAATTTTGTGATGCAAACCTAGAAGTTGCTTTTCGAGAGCATACGTGCTTCATTCGTAATTTGGAAGGGTTTGATTTATTGAAAGTTACTCGAGGGCATAATTTGTACACTTTGTCTCTACAAGATATGATGGCCGCTTATCCCGTATGTCTTCTCTCCAAAGCATCGAAGACTAAGTCATGGTTATGGCATCGACGGTTATCTCATCTTAACTTTGACGCTATTAATCATTTGGCAAAAAACGAACTTGTTTGTGGTCTTCCTAAACTTACATTTCACAAGGACCATTTGTGTTTCGCGTGTACATTGGGGAAGAGCACTAAGAAATCATACAAACCTAAGACTGAAGACACAAACCATGAGAAACTTTATTTGTTACATATGGATCTTTGTGGGCGAATGCGTGTTGAAAGTCTTGGTGGTAAAAAGTACATCCTCGTCATGGTGGATGATTACTCTCGGTTTACGGGTGAACTTTCCTGCAACAAAAGACGAGGAACCTAAAGTCATCATCGATTTTCTCAAGATGATTCAAGTGCGTCTCAACACTACTGTCCGACGCATCCGTACAGATAATGGAACCGAATTTGTGAAGCAAACTCTACGTACGTATTATGAAGAAGTTGGCATATCTCATGAAACATCCGTTGCTCGCACTCCACAACAAAAGGGTGACGTTGAAAGGCGAAATCGCACACTTATAGAAGCTGCTCGTACAATGTTAATTTACGCAAAGGCTCCATTGTTTTTATGGGCAGAAGCAATATCTATAGCAATTTACACCTAAAACCGGTCACTAATTCGAAAACGCCATGGTAAAACACCATATGAGCTTCTACATGGAAAAGTACCAGATTTATCATATTTTCATGTATTTGGTTCACTGTGCTATCCAAATAATGATGGTGACAATTTGGGAAAACTTCAACCCAAGGCTGATATTGGTATTTTCATTGGTTATGCACCCACAAAGAAGGCCTACTGAATCTACAATCGTACTTCTCGTAAGATCCTCGAAACTATGAATGTTGAATCTGATGAGCTGACAGCAATGGCTTCTGAGCAAAGCAGCTCTGAACGCGCACTTCATGAAATGGGACCTAGTAACATTAGCTCTGGTCTTGTCTCAAACAACCCTTCATCATCATCATTTACACCACCTTCTAGGAATGAATGGGATACGTTGTTTCAACCGTTCTTTGATGAATTTTTTACTCCTCCAAGTATTGTTGCTCCAGAACCTGAAGTAATAGCTCCGGTCAACGAAGTTGTCGCTCCATCAACCGAAGCACAATTAGATACGTCTACACCTACAAGTGGTCAAGATATACATTCAACGAGTAATTCTCAACCAACACATGTATCAACTACCCATGTCACACCTATCGATGATGAAGAGGATGAGGATGATCACGATTTGGAATTCTCTCAAATGCGTGAACTTCCATTCTTTGGTGTACCAATTCCCGACTCTACTCAAGCTGGGTCGTCCACCTCAGAGGAAGCTCCTACTATGGTTTACTGCAATCCACGGATTCGTGAACATGACAGCAAGTGGACAAAGGATCATCCTATAGATTCAATTATTGGTGACCCTAATCGTTCGGTATCCACACGAAGTCAGTTACAAGAAAGTGCAATGTTTTGTCATTTTGATGCTTTCCTTAGTGAAGTTGAACCTAAGACGTGGCAACAAGCATTTACCCAATCTTGTTGGATAGAAGCTATGCAAAAAGAACTTAATGAATTTATACGTCTTGATGTATGGGAACTTGTCCCGTGCCCGGATCAAGTGCAATTACTCACTTTGAAATGGGTTTACAAGGTGAAACTCGATGAGTTAGGCGGAATATTGAAGAACAAAGCTCGACTAGTAGCTCGTGGATACAAGCAATTATTGGGCATCGAATTTATGGAATCCTTTGCACCTGTTGCCCGTTTGGAAGCTATTAGACTATTCCTTGCTTATGCATCCCACATGAATATGATCGTCTATCAGATGGATGTGAAGACGACATTTCTTAATGGTGAAATCAAGGAAGAGGTCTATGTTCAACAGCCGGATGGTTTTGTGAATTCTAAATATCCTAATCACGTGTACAAGCTTAAGAAGGCTCTCTATGGGTTGAAGCAAGCTCCACGCGCATGGTATGATCTACTGTCACAATTCCTCATTACGCAAGGCTTCGCTAAAGGCAAGGTGGATCCCACGTTGTTCATTCATAAACGAGGTAAAGATATGATTATGGTACAAATATATGTTGATGATATTATATTTGATGCCTCGACCTAAACCTTATCGGATGAGTTTGGGACACTCATGTCTTCCAAGTTTAAGATGTCAATAATGGGAAAGGTATCATTCTTCTTAGGACTTCAGATATCTCAGAGTCCAAGAGGCATCTTTATCAATCAATCCAAGTATGCCCTTGAATCTCTTAAGAAATATAAGATGGAATCTTGCGACCCCGTGGATACTCCAATGGTGGAACGAACTAAGCTTGATGTAGATCCACATGAAGTTTCCGTTGATCCGACACTTTATCGTGGAATGATCGGTACCCTTCTGTATATCACAGCTAGTCGACCTGATCTTCAGTTTGCTATATGTATGTGTGCTCGGTATCAAACTCGCCTACTGAGTTACATTTAGCTACTATAAAATGGATCTTTTGGTATCTTAAAGGAACCATTAATCGGGGACTTTGGTATTCGAAGGACTCTTCGATTGCACTTATGGCATATGCAGATGCGGATCACGCGGGTTGTCAAGATACAAGGCGTAGCTCGAGTGGAACTTTGCAACTACTAGGAGATCGACTGATCAGTTGGGCATCGAAAAGGTAGAAAAGCGCTGCAATTTCAAGTACGGAAGGGAAATACATAGCTATGTCCGGTTGTTGTGCTCAAATTCTTTGGATGAGATCGCAATTAACCGAATATGGTCTAGGTTTCAACAAAATTCCGATGTACTGCGACAACAAAAGTGCAATTGGCTTATGCTGCAACAATGTTCAATTCTCTCGGTCGAAGCATATTGACATTACCTACCACTTTATCAAGGAGCAAGTGGAAAATGGAGTGATCGAGCTTTACTTTGTCCGATCTGAGTATCAATTGGCGGATATTTTCACGAAGGCTTTAGATCGCGCTCGAATGGAATTTTTGGCCGACAAGCTAGGTTTGAGAACTTTCTCGCCCGAGACTCTTAAGGAACTGGTAGATGAAGCGAAAGAATAGTGGTGGTAAACTATTCTCCGTATCCTTGGTGATAATCAGTATATATTGTTTATATTTTTATCCACAAAAAGCAAAATACAAAAATATAAAACCATATAAAAAACATAAAAATTGAAAAATTCATAAAAATCTAAAAATATTTTTACTTTATTTTTCAAAGGCATGTCTTTTGGTACGATAATATTAACGGCCTTAGAAATATTGATTAATATCAACACAACGCCATAAATAGAGTTCGTACAAAAGTTGTAAATATTTCATAAAACATGCCCAAATGGCTTGTAGGCATTTCAGACTGCAACCCGTTTTTCATATTAAAGTCAAGTATTTCTTATGAAAGCTTTGGCTCAAAACGGGAATTAATTTTCTCGGGCATGGTTTACTTTATAACCATGTAAGGGATTGTGTTTACGTTATAACACAATCTAACACGAATATATGTACGCATCAGTGCATTTATTTGTTAAAACAAGAGAAATCTTGTTTTTATGAAGTTATTATCTCTACAACCATAGCACTCTACTATTGGTATCTACACACTCGACGATGCGACTACTCAAACGACGACTACAAATATTTCAATAGAACACGGGTCAACAATTGAGGGGGAGCAATTGTCAAGCATTCAGAATCTTTGATGCCGAAAGTGCCAAGTTCATAAACTGGTGTCAAGACAACAATACCAATCGTACATGTGGTGTCAAGAGATGACTTCAGACGTGACGAGGCGACCAATCATTCAGAAAAGAACCATTTGATCTTATCATATGATGTTCTCATCAATCAAGTCCAGCCTTGTCAACTTATTCTAATATGGTGAATCTGTGATCATTTTACTAATCGGTATCATATCTCAACATTTGTATCATGAAGATAAAATGGACTTGCATTTTTCTTCCCAAAAACTTTCTTAAAATATTATTAAATCAATTGATATTAAAAACATCGATTGGGTTAATATTTTTAATATGGGGGATAAAATGTGATTTAATATGGGAAATGATTAAACAAAAATGGTTTGACTTAACGTGATAGCTCATCCCGACATGTGCGAAATGTTTTCGAATATCGAGGCATATGTTAAGGGGGAGCAAAATGGATTTGTGTTGGAAATACGTTTTACGTATTTATGAAGGATCGGTCGCTCCAACGACAATTAGGTAATAGGCTCGTGATCCACTTTGTAAGTGTATAGTCCATATAGCCCACATGTAGGGTGGGCTATATATATACCCCTCCTAGCATGTTAGGAGGGGGTTGGTCATTCATTCATTATACTTTTCATTAATCTAATCTTACTTTCTCTCTCTACTTTTCTTCCCTCTCCTTTCTCTCTCTACAACTAATCTCCTCCTTCCCCATCTCTTCCACCAAATCCATAGATCTAATCCTTCATTTACCAAATCCTTAGAATTAGTAGGCCTTCAATTGGTATCAAGAGCCATGGTTGAATCTTAGGATTTGCATTTTTTTTATCTTTTGATTTGGTGGTAAAAATCCTTTCTTTTCTTATTTTTTTTATCAATCTTTTCATCATTCAATCAACTTTTTATCAATTTTTATAAATTTGATCTATTTTTATCTTTTTATCAGTTTTATCAGTTTTTTCGTGTGTTTTTACAATCATTTTTTATCAGTTTTACAGTTTTTATTATCAGTTTTATCATTTTTTAAATCATTTAGTTTTATTAAATTTTTTTTTAAAAAATAATCAAGTTTTTTGTTTAATCATTTTTTTTATTTTATTTTTTTACTCAGTCTCTTTTTTAATCATTTTTATTCAGTTATTTTTTTAATCAATTTTTTTTTAATCAGTCTGTGTCCATTGGTCCATATTTGTGAGTTTTCATAACAGTCCATATTTGTCAATTTGTCCAATACTTTCATCAGTCCTTAGTTCTCAGTTTTTGATCCAAAGTTATCCGTCCATATTTTCTTCTTGAGTCCAAAACTGTCAAATCTGTCTACTGACCAAATCAATCCAAATCTGTCATACATTTTTTCATAGCAGTTTTTTCCGAATAGAACGTTTTTCCGCATAAGCAAAAGTTCCGCATAAGCAAAAAGTTCCGAATAGTCAAAACTTTCCAAATAGGAAAATCTTCCGAATAAAAAAAAAAAAAAATTCCGAATAGACCAAAAATTCCGAATAGACCAAAAGTTCCGAATAGATCAAAAGTTCCGAATGGTCAAAACTTTCCGAGTAGAAACCTTTCCGAATAGAAAACTTTCCGAGTAGAAAACTTTCCGAGTAGAAAACTTTCCGAATTGAAAAACATTCCGAATAGACTTTTTAAAATAGACACTTCTATTCGGAATAAACTCGACTCACCTTTCATAAGACTCAAAACCCTCCCACAATCTCTCGACTCCATCAAACCCATCACACGAACAAGACTAAACAAACACACCTCTCGTCTCTCACAACCCTCGACTCGACCCTCTCAAAAACTAACACAGACTCTCGACTCCATCAAACAACAACGTCTCTCATCCCTCGACTCCCTCTCTCTCGACAACCGACACAAACCACACATCCCCAGCCTCACACCCTCTCGACACACTCTCGACCCAAAACCAACACTCACACTCAGTCTCATCTTTCTGACCCCACCACCCTCACCAACATCACTACACCTCTCATACACCCTCGTTGAATCCAAACAGACCCCCCACCTTCGACTCGACTCACACACACGAACCCACACCCTCGCAGCACCCTCTCGACCACCTCTCAAACCCACACAACACATCTAACACAGACCCTCACACTTGACTCATCACAGAAAGACACGACAGTAGAAAGAAGACAGACTCCATTAAATAACATGCAATAAAATTAAGAAATTCCTACCCGAGACCTTCGATAGATCTTGAAGACGAAATCACTGATCCTTTAACACCATTGGATTGAATGGGTTTATTATTTACTTGATGAGTATATAAAAGATTGGGATATAATTTTTGAAGCGGAGGAACCAAGATAGAAGATTTGTGTGTTTTGGGAGAAGAAAAAGACGGGCGGCTGTTTTGAAGATTCTGGGAGAGGAAGTGAGAGTTTCTAGGCTAAGTCAAAGAAGAGAGAGAGAGAGAGAAAACAGGAACGATGCTGTGTGTTTTTTCGTTTTAGTCAGAGAGAGTTAAATATTCAGACGGAGATAACAAGAAAAGTGAGGGGCGGTGGATATTTTTGGATTGGGCCACGTGTTGTAGGCGGACAAAACAAGACACGCGTTTTTTTTATTAATTTACTTTTTAAATTAAGTAATTTTTTAGTTAACAAAAATATATCCGATTAGTTTTATCTTTTTCTTATTATTATTTTTTATTTTTATTTCTTTTCCTTTTTTTTTTATTTTTAGTTTGAAAATTTTATTTTTGGATATTAACTTTTATTTTTATATTCTTATTCAAATTTATTTTTTAAAATTTTTTACTTTTTATTTTGAAAAATTTTATGATATTCCGTTATAGCCGGGACAAAGTGACACGGATTTTTTGATCGGGTTTTATTCATAATCTCTTGAGCCGATAACAATTTTTGAGCCGAGTCGTATTGTTCAAATCCGACAACAACAACAGCCACATCATTTTTCCTCGATTACCAATGGAATCGTTAAAATCGACACTTCAAGAGGGAGAATCGTATCAAGTGCAAGCCAACGCTAGGGAAAGTGGTATAACTTCATTTCGAATGCTTCAGTATCATCTAGTTAATCTTTCACGGATTCAAGGAGGGAGCGAATTTGTGACAATCTTTGGACAAGATCGTCATGTATTCATCGACTCAATGTTCACCACTTTGACCGAACTCGCCGAGCAACTCAACCGTGACAACTTTAATCAATCTGCATCGTCACTTGCTTATAAGGCTCTTGTGACACAACTCACGCCTTTCCTCCAATTCAATATCATCAAGCCTGAAAGCTCAGTGATTTGCCAATCATTTCTTCGAGATACACATACCGAGCTTCGAGTTTTCCGTGATACGATTTTGAAACTCATGTCATCGGTCTCGTCTTCAATTTATGAAAGATCTCGACTTCAGCAAGGGTATGATAATGGAGTGCAAGACTCTTCGATGCAAGAGGAAACTGGTCATACGGTTGACAACTTGGAGCCTAACGATGGCAAGAGCACGGATTCAGAAGGACAACATGATATCAGTGACACGTCGGGGAATGTTCACGAGATTTCTCTTGATGACACCTTACCCATTTATGACGAAGAGCCTGCAAACATGGTACAATGTGATGTTGGTTATGATGTATATGCTGATAACATGCCGCATATTGAGCATTCTGAATCTAATTATGACAAACATGGGATGGAAAAGAGTGATAGAAATACCACTTCTGATTCATCCGATGTAAGTCATAATGGGGGAGAGATTGTTCAGAATGCTATAGTACATCATGAAAATTGTATTATAACTGCTTCATTGTCTGTTTCTGATTCCAAGATTAGAGAGCTCGAAATGATTGTAGCTCAACAATTAAAAGATTTTGAGGATGCCAAACTTGAATTTTCTAAGAAAACGGATAAATTTGAAACATACTTTGAAAAACTTGAAAAGTCAAACGTTGTTCTTGAAAGAAAATTGGATCAAACTGTTCTAGATTCTAAAGCTGAAAAGGATAATCTTTTGAAACAAATTCAACTGCTTGAATCTAAGTTGGCATCCCAAGATAACGTGCTCAAAGAAAATGAAACATTAAAGGCTCAAGTACAGGAAAAGGTTTTTGCTATAGCTGCGTTGAAAAACGAGTTAAGGAAAAGTAAAGGACCTAGTGTGGACACTAAGTTTGAAAAACCATCAATCTTGGGGAAACCGCCTACAAATCAGTTCGTCAGACAACCGACTGTCAGACAACCTACTGCATTTGGATCCGAGCGATCACAATCCTCGAGACCGCGGTTTGCCTCCCAAGTTGATTTGGGTCATATTTCTAGAACTGTCACTCCAGCAACTAGGCCCAATGTGATCACTCCAGCTTTAGCAAGACCAAATCATATGATTGCCTCTAGTTTCCCTAAAAATACCAAGACCACGTCTAGAACTAGTTCAAATGACGTTTGCCATAAATCTGGTCAAAGGGAAGCTATTCAAAAGACACATGTAAGAGATAGCAATGTCCAACCTAGTCAGATGCCTTCTAGATTACCCAACACTGCTAACCGTAGCATGTCCAATCCTAGGAGCATCAATCAATCATCTAGGGATTCTAGATCTTACTCGGACATTAAATATGCTACGTGTAAAACATGTAGAAAATGTGTCTTTACGGCAAATCATGATGCTTGTGTCAAGAAATTACTTGATGAGGTGAACTCCCGTGCTAGAATTAAGTCCCAGTGGATAGCTAAAATCAAACCCTTTGGTAAAGTTTGGCGCCCCACTGGTAGAACTTTCACTCTTGTAGGAAACGAGTGCCCTTTAACTAGGATTGTCTCTGATTCTACGAAGACTACTAGGGAGGAAATTGCAAAGGATGATACATCACTTAAGCCTGAACTTAAGATTTTCTATAAAAGGAAACGTTTGCCAACTAAGACAAGTGAATCATCCCCTCAGGCCACCTCTGACACAAGTAAAGCCAACTGTGAACCCCCACGTGCTTCAAAAATAGATATCTCTAACCCATGCAAAAGTATACAAACTCCTAATGAGAATGCAGGTACCAAAGTTGATGTTCCAAAAGAACGAAGCGGTCCAATCGTTGTGTACCGTTCAACTAAGGACACTCTTAGAGTTTGGTTGCTGAAGAAGCAGATATCAGAGAAACAAATGTCTCAGGGGATTCATGGTTAAGCTGCACTAGGACTTATAGTCACATCACAGACTATAACTCGATCATCAAAGAAAGGAAAGTTTATCGCCGATGATAAACTTATCCTAAAAACGAGAAATTCATTTTTCTCGGGCATGAGCTTACATCAAAAACATTCCAAGTTTTTAAGCTCATGCATTATGGCTCCTCGTTAAATGACAGACGACGACCCGGACTTCAGAGACAGGGAAGTTTATCCACGCAACGATAACTTACCCTCTTAACAAGAAATTAAGTTTTCTTGGACACGAGCTTATTCTAAAACCATTCAAAGGTTTTAAGCTCGTGTATATGGTTTATCATTAAATATCAGATGGTAACCCGTGCATCAAAGAAAGGAAAGTTTATCGCCGATGATAAACTTATCCTAACAACGAGAAATTAAGTTTTCTCGGGCATGAGCTAAAATTAAAAACATTCAAGGTTTTTAAGCTCATGCACAATGACTTACAGTTAAATGTCAGACTGTAACTCGAACTTCAAATAAAGGAAAGTTTATCATTAATGATAAGCTTATCCTCATAACGAGAAATTCAATTTTCTCGGTCATGAGCTTGTCTTAAAACATTCGAAGTTTTAAGCTCAGAAAGGAAAGTGTATCTTTTAAATAAGAGAACTTTTCCTCATAACGAGAAATTAACCTTTCTCGGTCATGAGCTTTCCGTTAAAACAGTCAAAGTTTTCAAGCTCATGAAAAACGACTTCTAAGTAAATGTCAGCTTAGGACTCGTTCTTCAGATAAAAGGAAAGTTTATCGCCGATGATAAACTTATCCTTAACAACGGGAAGTTTACAACTTCTCGGACTTGAGCTCGTTTTATAAGATATTCAACATCTTAAGCTCAAGTAATTGTTTTTCAAAACTTTGAACACAATTTTTCGAGAATTTCTCAAAAGGTTTTTTCTAAATCTTTCAAAATTGTGTGTTCAAAAACGTTTTGATAAAAAGAGCATGTCTTCTGGAATCGATAATATTTACGAACCTAGAAATGTCATTCAATAATGACACGGGGTTGTAAATAAAGTTCGAGCAGAAGTTCAAACTTTTAAAACATGCTCAAAATGGTTTGCTATTATTTCAGATAGCAACCCGCTTTTCATAATCAAGTCAAGCATTTCACCGGAAAGCTTTGACTTCAAAATCCGAAGTTATCAACTCCTCAATCCGAAGTCCATTGCAATTGATATCTACATACTAGACGATGCGACTGCTCAAACGACGACTACAGCTCTTTAAGTAGAACACGGGTCAACAATTGAGGGGGAGCAATTGTCCAGCATTCAGAATCTTTGATGCCGACAGTGCCATAGTTCACAAGTTGGTGTCAAGACAACGATATCAATTGTCCATGTGGTGTAAAGGAGAAGATAATTTCAGAAGTTACGAGGAAGACCAACATTCGTGAACAAGAACCATGTGCTTATTTCATATGATGTTCTCAATCATTCAGGTCCAACCTCGTACATTGCTAATCTTGTGAATTCATTATCATATATTGATCTTTGCACGTGTTAAATACCTTACACTTGTGTTTAAAAGGTATTTAATTTACGTTTCAAGTACACCCTCATTAATTTGAGGGGGAGCTTGTTAATATCACGAAGATAATTGGATTTGCATTTTTCTTCCCAAATTTTCTTAAAATGTTATTAAATCAATTGATATTAAAAACATCGATTGGGTTAATATTTTTAATATGGGGGAGAAAATGTGATTTAATATGGGATATGATCAATCATAAATGGTTTGACTTAACGTGTTAGCTCATCCCGACATGTGCGAAATGTTTTCGAATATCGTAGCATATGTTAAGGGGGAGCAAAATGGATTTGCACTTCAAAATGGATTTCATGGTGACATACACTTACCCAAAACATCTCTATTCACGACGGTGAAGATTGTGGTGACATAAGGATGGTAGGATAGGTTAAAGTCCAATGATTTCTCTAGAACCGGAGGAATCTTCCCAAGGACATTCCATAGCTAGAAATAGTAGTCCTTAGGAAAGATGGAGAAAGATTGTGAACGTAGCTGAATGCCGACCAAGTACTTAAGTTAGCACTGGAACAATCACAACAAGCTGCTAGTGATGACGTATTGGTAAGCATTGAAGGGGTTGAAGAATGAAAAAGAATTGTAAAGATAAAGGGTGTAAAGAAAGAAGCCCTCCTTACAACCTTAGGCAGAAACCGGGTCAATTCATATGCTATTAAGATCATTTTAATGATTCTTGATATTGAAGATAGACATCATGGACCCAGTGATGCAATGCACAACCCTTCCCAGCTAACTCAAATATCTCTCAAAAGGTATTTGTTTTAATCACACGGAGATCAACACATTATCTATTGATTTATTCACTCCGAATAAATTGGTATTGAAAAGGTGGCACTCCTCTCCAGCCTCCGATCACTAAAAATCCAAAATGCACGATCGAGTCTAGAGCCATTTGAGATCATCAAATATCTCATTAGGACACACTTTCATTATTCCTTGCTTCTTCACACACTGTGAAAAGTAAGAAAGTTCTTAAGAGTCCTACGCAAAATCTTCATGATCTTGCCTGAACATCTGAGTAATACGAAAGTATTTACAATGAAGATGGAAATCCTTCTTGAGCGAATATCAAAAAGCTCATGGTAGGTGACTTGTGCGATTCTTTATGAATCAAACTTGTGATAACTGGAAAGCAACAGTGGTTTAATTCTTAAATGAATTTAAACACGTTCCAGGCCTCTACGCATTATCATATGATCTTGCCAGAACACTCAGAGTGACTCTTTATTGATCACAGTGACGAGTGGAAATCCTTCTAGTGTTAACATCAAACAGCACTTGGTAGGTAACTTGCAAGATTCTTTATGAATCAAGCTAGTGACAACTGGAAAGCAACGATGGTGCGGTTCTTAATTGAACTTCACTTGTTCCAGGAACATGAATTGACGGCTTCAAATCATGCGGATATTATTATCCAAATGATTCACTCTTTACGTTCGCAGTCAGCTTTGGACGGTCGAGTAAAGAGAACGGGTTTACCCGCGAAATCTTGTCAAGGAGGTTCTTTATTGAAACTACCTGTCACAAGTACGATATTTAATATCGTCCAACGGTTTTCACCGACCGGAGGTAAAATGCTACCGAATTAGAATGAAATGTTCAAGGCCATTTCATCCGTGTATATGGTTTGTTGCTAACTGTCTTATGCAGCGTAACAAAAAGGTGACATTGCGGTGTACAATCCAGAAGAAGTCGTCACCACATGCTTATACTACATACACTTAGCACTTCAACAAATTCAAGAAAGTCTGAAGGTCAAGTCTTCCGCTGTATCAAACTCTGAAGCTTTCAAGAATTTAAAGGTATAAGTATGTGGAACATGAAGTCACGAAGAGGCAAATTTCACAAGTGATGAATGCACAAGGTCAAGGCAAGGAAACATGCTCAAGACTAAAGTCAAAGATCATATCAAGCATATTCACAAGAACAAGATCGAAGACTCAAGCATAGATGCTAGGTTTAAGATTTTGTAAAATGGTGTGACCTCCCTTAGGGGGAGATTGTTGGAAATGTGTTTTCCCAAAGAAAGTCTCGGTCACATCATTATTAGCATAGATCACGAGCTATAGAATATTTAGAACTTTGTAACTTGGAGCGACCTCCCTTAGGGGGAGATTGTTGGAAATACGTTTTACGTATTTATGAAGGATCGGTCGCTCCAACGACAATTAGGTAATAGGCTCGTGATCCACTTTGTAAGTGTATAGTCCATATAGCCCACATGTAGGGTGGGCTATATATATACCCCTCCTAGCATGTTAGGAGGGGGTTGGTCATTCATTCATTATACTTTTCATTAATCTAATCTTACTTTCTCTCTCTACTTTTCTTCCCTCTCCTTTCTCTCTCTACAACTAATCTCCTCCTTCCCCATCTCTTCCACCAAATCCATAGATCTAATCCTTCATTTACCAAATCCTTAGAATTAGTAGGCCTTCAATTTGCTATATCAAAATGGATTTCATGGTGACATATACTTACCCTAAACCCATTTATTTCACGACGATGAAGATTGTGGTGACATAATGATGGTAGGATAGGTTAAGTCCAATGATTCTTCCAAAACCGGAGGAATCTTCCCAAGGACATTCCATAGCTAGAAGTAGTAGTCCTTAGGAAAGATGGAGAAAGATTGTGAATGTAGTTGAATGTCGACCAAGTACTTAAGTTAGCACTGGAACAATCACAACAAGGTGCTAGTTATGACGTATTGGTAAGCATTGAAGGGGTTGAAGAATGAAAAAGAATTGTAAAGATAAAGGCTGTAAAGAAAGAAACCCTCCTTACAACCTTAGGCAGAAACCGGGTGAACACATATGCTATTGAGATCATTTTAATGATGCTCGATATTGAAGATAGACATCATGTACCCAGTGATGCAATGCACAACCCATCCCAGCTAACTCATATATCTCTCAAAAGGTATTTGTTTTATTCACACGGAGACAACGCATTATCTATCGATTTATTCACTCCGAATATATTGATATTGAAAAGGTGGCACTCCTCTCCAGCCTCCGATCACTAAAAATCCAAAATGCACGATCGAGTCTAGAGCCATTTGAGATCATCAAATATCTCATTAGGACACACTTCCATATTTCCTTGCTTCTTCACACACTGTGAAAAGTAAGTAAGATCTTAAGAGTCCTACGCAAAATCTTCATGATCTTGCCTGAACATCCGAGTAATACGAAAGTATTTACAATGAAGATGGAAATTCTTCTTGAGGGAATATCAAAAAGCTCATGGTATGTGACTTGTACGATTCTTTATGAATCAAGCTTGTGATAACTGGAAAGAAACAGTGGTTTAATTCTTAACTGAACTTAAACACGTTCCAAGCCTCTACGCAATATCTTAGTGATCTTACCAGAACACTCAGAATGACACTCTATAGTGTTCACAATGATGAGTGGAAATCCTTCTAGTGTTAACCTCAAACAACACTTGGTGGTAACTTGCAAGATTTGAATCAAGCTCGTGACAACTGGAAAGCAACGATGGTGCGATTCTTTAATGAATCAAACTTGTTTCAGGAATCGGAATTGACGGTTTCAATCATGCGGATAACTTTATCCAAATGATTCACTCTTTACGTTCGCAGTCAGCTTTGGACGGTCGAGTAAAGAGAACGGGTTTACCCGCGAAATCTTGTCAAGGAGGTTTTTAATTAAATCTACCTACAACAAGTACGATATTTTATATCGTCCAACGGTCTTCACCGACCAGAGTAAATTCTACCGAATTAGAATGAAATGTTCAAAGCCATTTCGTTCGTGTCTACTTATGTTGCGACATTTGAAGACGGTGGCGTTGCGGAATCCGAGAAGAAATCGTCCCCGCATGCTTATACTTTATGCACTTAATACTTCATCTAATTCTAGAAAGCCTAAAAGTCAAGTCTTCCGCTGTATCGAACTCTGAAGCTTTCAAGAATTACGAAGGTATAAGTATGTGGGACATGAAGTCACGAAGAGGCGAAGATCACAAGTGAAGGATGCACAAGATCAAGGCAAGAGATTAATGCTAAAGATTGATATCAAAGATCACATCAGCATGTTCACCAGAAAAGAAAAAGAAAAGAAAGACGAAGACTACGAGCTCAAGACAAGCATAGAATGCTAGGTTTATTTTATTATTGTAACTTGGGTAACACCCTTGTTTGGAGTGACCTCCCTTAGGGGGAGATTGTTGGAAATACGTTTTACGTATTAGAAAGGATCAGTCACTTCAACAATAGTCTAAGTAGTAGCTCGTAGTTTAGTTATCATTATATTAAACAAACAAGGCCAAGCCAAGCCTACAACTTGTGTAGGCCGGCCCAACTTGTAAGCCCATGCCCATCTCATGGGCTTGGGTATATAAATCCTCTCCTTAGTTGGAGAGGGTGTTTGTTCACATTATTTTCACATAGTAGAAAGTGTTTTCTTCATACTTTCTCTCTCTAAGTGTGTGTGTTCTTACCATCTTTCTATCTTTTTTCTCTCTAAACATAAGCAAGATTTACAATATCCTACAGAAAACCTGTTTAGCAACATCATTTTTCAATATTTTTCCAAAATTACAAAATTTTCATTTTCTAAATTTATATAGAAAATTAGAAAAGTCCATTTTACCCTTTCTAAATTTTCACCTCATACCCTTAATTGTTTTATTTAACCCATTTCAATAACACGTTACTCTATTCAGTATTCAACAATCATCATTATTTTTAAGTTTTCGTTAGTAAATTTAGGTTTTCGTCATAAAGTTTACGTTTTCGTCAGAAAATTTACGTTTTCATCAGTAAATTTACGTTTTCGTCTGTAAATTTACGTTTTCGTCTATAAATTTACGTTTTCGTATCTAAATTAACGTTTTCTTCTGTAAATTTACGTTTTCGTTAGTAAATTTACTTTTTCGTCAGAAAATTTACGTTTTCATCTGTAAATTTACATTTTCGTCAGTAAATTTACGTTTTCCTGAGTAAAATTTACGTTTCGTAAGAAATTTACGTTTTCGTCAGTAATTTTACATTTTCGTCAGTAAATTTACGTTTTCGTCAGTAAATTTACTTTTTCATCCGAAAATTTCCGTTTTCGTCTGTACATTTACGTTTTTGTCAGTAAATTTACGTTTTCGTCAGTAAATTTATGTTTCATCTGTAAATTTACGTTTTCGTCAGTAAATTTACGTTATTGTCAGAAAATATACGTTTTCGTCAGTAAGTTTACGTTTTCGTCAGAAAATTTACGTTTTCGTCAGTTCTTTTACGTTTGCGTCTGAAAATTTACGTTTTCGTCAAAAAATTTACGTTTTCGACAAAAAACTTACGTTTCCGTCAGTAATTTTATGTTTTCGTCAGTAAATTTACGTTTTCGTAAGAAAATTTACGTTTTCGTAAGAATATTTACGTTTTCATCTGTAAATTTATGTTTTCGTCAGTAAATTTACGTTTTCGTCAGTAAATTTAAGTTTTTGTCAAAAAATTTACGTTTTCGTCAGTAAATTTACGTTTTCGTCAGAAAATTTACGTTTTCGTCAGTAATTTTACGTTTTCGTCTGTAAATTTACGTTTTCGTCAGTAATTTTACGTTTTCGTCAGTAAATTAATGTTTTCGTCAAAAAATTTACGTTTTCGTTTGTAAATTTACTTTTTTGTCAGAAAATTTACGTTTTCGTCCGAAAATTTACGTTTTCGTCAGTAAATCTACGTTTTCGTCAGTAAATTTAAGTTTAAAATTTTCTGACGAAAACGTAAAGTTACAGACGAAAACATAAACTTAAAATCTCTGACAAAAACATAAATTTACTGACGAAAACATAAATTTACAGACGAAAACGTAAAGGTACTGACGAAAACGTAAATTTAATGACGGAAACGCAAAATTTACTAACGAAAACGTAAATTTACAAACAAAAACGTATATATACCGACAAAAACGTAAATTTAAAGACGAAAACGTAAAATTACTGACGAAAACGTAAAACTACCGACGAAAACGTAAATTTACAGACGAAAACGTAAAATTACTGACGAAAACATAAAATTACCGACGAAAACTTAAATTTACAGACGAAAACGTAAAATTACTGACGAAAACGTAAATTTTCTGACGAAAACGTAAATTTACTGACGAAAACGTAAATTTTCTGCTGAAAACGTAAAATTACAGACGAAAACGTAAATTTTCTGACGAAAACGTTAATTTACTGACGAAAACGTAAATTTTCTGACAAAAACGTAAATTTACTGACATAAACGTAAATTTACAGACGAGAACGTAAAATTACTGACGAAAACGTAAATTTAGTGACGTAAACGTAATTTTTTGTCAAAAACGTAAATTTTTTTGACGAAAACGTAAATTTACAGATGAAAACGTAAATTTACTGACGAAAACGTAAATTTTCTGACGAAAACATAAATTTACTGACGAAAACATAAATTTACTGACGAAAACGTAAATTTACTGGCGAAAACGTAAATTTATAGACGAAAACGTAAAATTACTGACGAA
The DNA here is from genome assembly GCA_025667525.1 of Glebionis coronaria. NCBI lineage: Eukaryota > Viridiplantae > Streptophyta > Magnoliopsida > Asterales > Asteraceae > Glebionis > Glebionis coronaria. Next base: position 182,969,512 of record CM046874.1, read on the forward strand.
AACGTAAATTTAACGACGAAAACGTAAATTTACTGACGAAAACGTAAATTTATAGACGAAGTCGTAATAATACTGATGAAACGTAAATAAACTAATTAAAACGTAAAAAAAAATTACGAAAATATGAAAAAAGAAGACGGGAAAAAAACAGACGAAAACGTAAAAAAAAATAGCAAAAACGTGAAAAAAAGTTGATCATGAAAAAAAATGGTTGAAAATAGTTTCGTCTAAACATTGTTTATTTTTTTTTAGAAAATGAAAAATATCATTTAAACAAGTTTTCAAAATTCTCAACTTTTTTTCTATAAAAGAAAACTCTTTTCTTTCCTAGAAAATTAGAAACTGAAAATTATGAAAAGTTTTCCACAACTAAACAACCACTTAAAAATTAGAAAACACGTTTAGTTGAAGAAATTTGTGTTTTCCATATTCGAAAACTATAAAGGAAAAAAATGGGAAAATGAATTTTCTATGTCTAAAGAAAAACTTAAAAAACAAAAAAATAAGCTTTTTTGTTTTGTGTGCAAAAGGGTAAAACATGAATTTTGCATTTTATAGAAAATATTTTTAGAAAACGATGATTTAAACGCGTTTTCTGTTTTCTAGAAAACAGTGTGTTTTTCATCCAACTAAACGCAACCTAATTATTTTTGTAAATTTTCTATTTATAAAAGAAAAAATTTCAAGATTCGTCCCTATCGTTTACACAGAATATCAACTTTCATCCCTATATCAAAATAACTCCATGAATCGTCCCTATCGTTTACAATTACGATCAATTTCGTCCCTATTTTGAATGGGGGTTAATTTTAGCTGTTAACTCTTATGGCTAGAGGGGTATTTTAGTCTTTTGGATAACTCTTATACACAATAACCTTATCCAAAATCATGTGTCACCCCACCTTCCTTATCCACCATCCACTATCGACAATTTAAACAAAAAAAACAACATACACCACTGTCACCTTTAACAAATCATAAACCCACCATCACCGAAAACACAATTCACATTCATCTAAACACCACCACCGATCCATTCAAAAAAAAAAAGATCTACACACAAACCAAATATCCATTTTCAGATCTTGTATCAAACCGAAACAAACAATATTTCATACAGAAACCCACACGCAGATTCGTCCATCCAAATCAAGAAAACCTAGATTCTTCATCACTATCAATTCACCAAAACAAAAAAATCCTCTCAATCACGTTTTAAAAGAAAAACGAAACCCAAATTGAGATCCCAAGAGCGACACGAACCCACAATCAAATAAAAAACTAATCGATATTATTTCTATCCTAGTGGACACGGGAAGAAAAATCGGTACAGATTAAGATCAATTTTTGATAAGTGTTGTTGTTGATGTACGAATGAGGTGGGGACGGTGGTTGAAGAAGTAGATGTGGTGGCGGCGGTTATCCAATCTCAAATGAGATGGTGTCGTGGAGGTGATGAAGTCTCGGTGGATCCGTCAAGCTGGTGTTGATATTAAAGAAGCATTTTTGCAGCACACTTAAGCACCCTTTATGGAATTTGATGTAAATGAGGTTTAGTTATCAGGATGTGAAGCAAGATATGAATGTGACTGCCCCATTAGATTAATAGTTACAATAAGGGATCAATGGAGCTTTGTATAACTATTGCAGTTTCATTTTGATTCATCAATAGTCAATGCGATAATTCCTTCTTTGGAATGTTTCGACATGATTGTGCCATGGCATCAACACACTTTTTTAGAGATAGAGAGATGTGAGAGAAAGAAAAAAATTAAAAGAAAAAATATATAATAAAATTAATAAAACAATTAATGTATAATATGGAAAAGTCCAAAATACCTCTCTCTTCATTGAACTTAACGGAGAAAACTAACCCCATCTAAGATATGGACGAATTTTTATCGTAGTTGTAAACGATAGGGATGATTCATTAGAATTATTTTGAGATAGAGAAGTTTAGGTAAACGATATGACGAATCTTGAAATTTTATCTTTATAAAATAGTACATTAATCCGAAATCTTGATAAAAAGGTACAAGATCGAATACACAAGATACAACCCACAATCCCAACCCCCAAACCAAACCGACCTCTCCACATTCTAGGGCTTCTTCTCCCCCTTTATATAATCAATCACCCCTACAAACACACACAAACCATTCTCCCCCAAAACAATCAACCACCATGCCGTTATTCATAACGGACGAAGAATACACCCGTCACTCTCACGACCCCTCACTAATCACACAAAAAGCCGATTCATTCATCGAAAGCCTCTTCAAACAACTCGAAACTGAAAAAGCTCAGTTCGATGCGCAATCGATAAACGCCGAACAGACGTGTGCGTTGCTCGAGCAGAAGTACGTCTCGCTTAAAGGCGAATTCGATTCGCTTCACTCTCGATGCGAAGAGCTTAAGTCTGCGGCTGAAGAGCGTCTTTCGGAGGTTGCCAAAGCTCAGGCTGATAAGCATCAGATTTATAATCAATCGGTATAATTTTTTTATATACTTTTTATTTTTAATAGCTGTGTTATGAATTTGTAGTATGTGGTATAAATTAGGGCTTAATTTGTGTAAGCGCGTTTGAGCGAATAAGCATTTGATTAATTATATACCTTTTTTATTAGTTTGTGTAAGCGCGTTTGAGCGATTAAGCATTGGATTTATTATATACTTTTTATGATAGTATGTGGTATAAATTAGGCCTTAGTTTGCGTAAGCGTGTTTGACTGTAGTTTAGTAAATTATTTGTTGTGAAGGTTTAAGCGGATGAGCATCATATTTATATTTGTAAGGTATAATGTTTTTACAATAGTTGTGGTATGTATGTATAGTGTTGTGATAAGTTGTTGAAATGAATGTGTTGGTTTAGTTTTCGTAAGCGTGTTTGGCTGTAGTTTAGGAAATCATTTGTTGTGAAGGTTCGAGCTGATAATTATCAGATTTATTTTCATACGGTATAAAGTTTTGTTTATTTTTTATAATAGTTGTGATATGTATAATGTATTTGTAGTGTGTGGTATAAAATTTAAGTTGGGGCGTAGTTTTTGTAAGCGCGTTTGACTGTATTTTATGAAATCATGTTGTGAAGGTTTGAGTGGATAAGCTTCAGATTTATTTTCAAACCGTATAAATTTCTGTATTTTTATTTATTATAGTTTTGGTATTTTGGTGTATGTTAGATTATTAGGACAAGTTGAAATGAATGCGTCTGCTTAGTTTTTGTAAGCGTGTTTAGGATATTATTTTTTTGCGAAGGTTTGAGCAGATAAGCATCATATTTATATTTGTAAGGTATAATTTTTTGTATATATATTTTTGATAATAGTTGTGGTATGTATGTAGGGGTGGGAATCGAATCGGGTCGGGTCAACCGGGTTCGGGTCAACTCGGGTCGGGTCAAGTCGGGTCAAGACTCAAAAAAATCAAACCCGAACCCGAGCCTAATTAGAACTCGGGTCAGTCGGGTTCGGGTCAACTCGGGTCGGGTCAACTCGGGTTCGGGTCAACCCGGGTATGAGTAAAAAAAATAAAAATTGGATTATTTGAGTAGATTTTCAATGTAAATGTGTTAAAAAAACTCGGGCCAAGTCGGGTTGGTCGGGTTCGGGTCAATTCGGGTCGGGTCAATTCGGGTCAAGGCTAAAAAATATTAACCCGAACCCGAGGCCAATTAGAACTCGGGTCAATTCGGGTCAACCCGAATTGACCCGAATATATTTTTGAACCCGAATGACCCGACCCGAATAGGCTTATTCGGGTTCGGGTCGGGTTCGGGTCGGGTCAACTTTTCCGACACCCCTATATGTATGTGTGGTATGTTTGGGCAAGTTCTTGAAATGAATGCTATCAAGTTTTATATTAAGATCCGTGTTTAGTAAAACAATCACTAGGTGTTTGTCTTGTACAAGGTGTTTGGTAACGTCTGTGTATTTGTATAAAGTGTAAACTGAGAAAAAAGTTAAAATGCTAATGCTGTGCTTCTTTAAGTAGCTTTTGTTGAGTAGTGTCTAGAAAAGATACTGCAAAGTATATTAAGTTTTAAGCGGATTAGAGATCAATATTTAATCCTTTGTTGCAAAGGTTGAAGCGATAAGCATAATATTTGTATTCATACAGTAGAAAGTTAGTGATTATGTTGTTTTGTATTTTTGCTATTTTCAGTTTAGTTTATGTTATGATGCGTGTCTGGTAACGTAGGTATATGTAACTGTAAAGTGTAAAATGACAAGTTAAACGCTGACTAGGTGTGTGCTTCTTCAATTGGTATAACTTTTCTTTGTTTGGATTGATTTATTTGAGTGGAGTTTATTTATATGTTACAAAATGTGATTTGTTAGTTTGTTATATCTAGCGTTTGGTTATATGGTTATATTAGAAGTATAATTAGTTATTAGCTTTTTAAGAGTAATCGTATTTGAAGAAGGTAAAACGGAGGTTGCAAAGCGGATAAATAGCAGATTTTGTATTCAGTTTCTTATACATTTTGTGTTTTTTAAATGTTATGGTTTATATGTCTAATATATTAGGATGAGTTGTTGAAATGAATGCGTAGTTGGTAGTAGTGGCTCATGAGTAAGTAGTTTAGGAGATTATTGTTGAAGAAGGTGAAACAGAGGTGCAAGATTCAATAAGGTCTAAATCAAGTTTAATAGGTCTGATGCAGTTTCTGGGAAAGTGGGTACAAAGTATATGCCACAGCAATCAGGATCAAAATGGTTTCGCTGGCATCAGCTACTGTATGGTCTGTGTTTTTTAGATCTTTGGGGGCTGCACTTTGGCCTCATCTGCCCTGATGTGATTGCAAATTTTGGATTTCTTTACAATATTAACATTAGCAGTGGAGTCGTGATTGGCTTTGATAGTGAATTTGGATTAGTCTACTCTTGGGTACTTGGCCAATTATGTCTGCAATGTTGTGTTCTTGTTTAGTACTTGTGCTAGCATCTAAGTTTTTTTAGTGTTTCATCCTTAGGTTTTTTTTGTTCTTGTCTGGCTATTTTTGTTTCTTTTTCGGGTTTTTTTCTCTGATAATTATCTTGTTACATGAGAGGGATGCCGTGCTCTGTAATTTTCCAACCTTTTGGGGTGTTATATTATTTGTTGTTTTTCTAGAAAAAAGTTTCGGAGCTATATTAAAATGGTATTTATTTTCGTTTGCTTTATTTTTTCTAATCTAATTGTAGTAGGTATGCTTTCTATGTTAGAAAGTTGTTATAGAAATGAATGCATCCTCTTAACTTAATTGAGAGGGAAAAAAAAGTATTGGAGCTATATTAAGCTGGTCTACATTTTAGTTTGCTTTATTTAAATCTAATTGTAGTATATATGCTTTGTATGTTAGAAAGGTGTTATTGAAATGAATGCATCGTCTTAGTTTTCGTAAGCGCTTTTGAGCGTACTTTATTGTAAAATATAAACATAGATATAAATCAAGTCTTTATTAGTGGCCCAAGAGCAACTGAGTAAGTAGTTTGCTGCAAGTGGTTATTATTATTTATGCTCATTGATAAGCAGCTGTTTCACTGTTTGGGTTTTGGCTGTATTCTGAAGTTGTTCGGGAAAATGTATTGTTTAAATGGATGTGCGTTGAAATATATATATAAGCATTCTGAAGTTTTGTTAGCCTTTGTATTGCAAGTATAAATACGTAGCTGTTAACGGCTTAAGAACAAGTAGTTTAGGAAATAATGTACGAAGAAGGGAGGCTGCAATGTTTCAGGCGGTTAATCATTACTGGTATAACTTTTAGTTGTTGAAATTGATTATCTATATGAGTGTAGACTGTGTAGTTGTGCTATATGTTAAAAATGATAATCATTACTGGTATAACTTTTAGTTGTTGAAATTGATCATTTATATGAGTGTAAACTGTAGTTATGCTATACGTTAAAAATGATGTTTGCTAGTTTGTAATGTAGTGAAATTAGGGCTTGCTGCTTTATTGGACTAATAGATATGTGATTGAAATGACTGTCCTATTGAAATGTTGAAATGTTTAGGAAATAATATTTGAACAAGGTTGATGGAAGTTGCGAAGGGAGGTTTAAGGGGATAAGCATCAGATTTGTGATGTAGTGAAATAGGGCTTGTCGCTTTATTGGACTAATAGATTCGTGATTGAAATGACCGTCTTGTTGAAATGTTTAGGGAATAATGTTTGAACAAGGTTAATGGATGTTGCGAAAGAAGGTTTAAGGGGATATGCATCAGACTTATCTGCATTCAGTGTAAAATAGATTCTAAAAAAGTTGGTATATGCAATTTATGTGGTTTATCACTGTGTTATAGGTGCAATTTATGTGGTTTATCACTGTGTTATAGGGTACTAGGGTTTGTTAATGTGATCATCTTGGAATTTGGATAATGGAACACAGTGGGTAAAGTGAAAAAGGCAACTGAAGTACACACACTGGGTTGTATGTAATGGTGATTTGAGATTGGATGGTTGATTTTCACCAAAATCTTTAGCTGTTCTCATAGCTTCGTTTTTATAGGTTCTGTCTTGAGCTGCTTGTACTACTATGTGATTATGAATACTCAATAGGAACACTTAACCTTGTAGTATACTTAGTTATACGTGGACAACCTTGTAAGAAATATAGTTGTGGCTTAGATTTAGTTATTTTTGGTAGTTTTAGAAAGGCTACTAGCTGTAGTCTTGTGACACCTATGTATGATTCTTCTGCTAATTCTATAGATTTGCAGACTCTTGATCCATCTTGAAGCGACATGTATGCTATGAGGTTTCCTTTGGTCATTTTTTTTGTAATAGGAGACTCTTGAATGTCGTTTGAAATTGAGAAATCAGTTGGGGTAATAGTTTTGGTCAATAACAGCTGTCTGGTATCTTCTTTTTGCGTTTAGATGTTTACACATATGTTACCTCAGTATCTGCATAGTATAATTTTGCACCACGTCTTATAAATGAAGACGTGCCTGTTATGTGTACATGCTAAAAAAAGTGACCTTATTCACTATTATTAAGGCAGTTATTCATTTCATTTATTCATGAGTTTCTTTCTGTGGGAGGGTTTTTAGTATCTTTTATATTGGAATTTTCCTGAAAAAACTGTTTTAAAGATGCAAATGATCTGATTGAACTGTTCGTTTTTCCCAGATTTGCAAGGATGGGGAGATTGAGCGGCTGTCACGAGAAGCTTCAGAGCTCAAAAAATCCAAAAGTCAATTGCTTCAGTTGATTGAGCACAAGGATTTAGAGATCAATGAGAAGAATTCCAGCATCAAGGGGTATCTTGACAAGATTGTCTCTTTGACTGACACCGCTTCTGCTAAAGAGTCACGGATCAATGAACTTGAGGCTGAGCATTCACGTGTTCACGCTTCTCTGGCGCGATTGTCTCAAGAGAAGGAGTTAGTTGAGAGACACAACCTTTGGCTTAATGATGAGTTGACTTCCAAAGTCAACAGTTTTTTGGAGCTGAGGAAGGTACATAATGAACTGGAAGCAGATATGTCTTCAAAGCTTGCAGACCTGGAGAGAACATACAATGATACATCTAGCTTGTTGAAGTGGAAGGATGATAAAGTCAAAGAGCTTGAGTCAAAGCTAGAAGCTTTACAGAATGAATTCTGTTCCTCTAAAGATGTGGCTGCTGCAACAGAAGAGCGATTGTCTGCTGAGCTGTCCACTGTAAACAAACTTGTTGAACTTTACAAGGAAAATTCTGATGAGTGGTCCAAAAAGGCAGGAGAGCTTGAAGGTGTTATTAAAGCTCTGGAGACACATGCAAGTCAAGTTGAAAAAGATTATAAAGAGCGGCTTGATAAGGAAACATCCACCAGAATTGAATTTGAAAAAGAGGTTTCATGTTTGAAAGAGAAACTCGAGAAATGTGAAGCAGAGCTGGAAAACTCTAGGAATTCTGACCAGATTAATCTTTTACAATTGGGCAGTTACAATACTAAAGCATATGGAGACCATATGGATGTGAACAACAATGCTGGTGATAATAATTTGATGCTTGTTCCTAGTATTCCAGCTGGCATTTCTGGCACAGCCTTAGCTGCTTCTCTGCTTCGTGATGGTTGGAGTTTAGTTAAAATGTATGAGAAGTACCAAGAGGCTGTTGATGCTCTGAGACACGAGCAATTGGGTAGAAAACAGTCGGAATCGGTATTGGAACGTGTGATGCATGAAATAAAAGCAAAGGCTGATGTCATTATGGATGAAAGAGCTGAACACGAAAGAATGGCTGAAGCATACGATACACTAATTGAAAAATTGCAGTATTCTCTTTCAGAACAAAGTGCTCTTGAAAGAGCCATTCAGGAGCTCAAAGCTGAATTAAAGAGATATGAACGCAACTACAATTTAGCCCAAAAGGAGAACACTGATCTTCAAAAACAAGTGACTGTATTGTTGAAGGAATGTCGTGACATACAGCTTCGTGGTGGTGGATCTTTTAGTTATGATTCGTCTGTTGAAAACCAGCTGAATGTTATTTCAGATAATGATGATGTGTTTCCTGAGCGGTTGTTGACTTTTAAGGATATAAATGGGTTGGTTGAACAGAATGTACAGCTTCGTGGTATGGTTCGTGTTTTGACCGAGCAGATTGGCAGTAAAGAAGCGGAGTTAAAGGAGAATTTTGATAAAGAGTTGCAAAATCACACCAATGAAACTGCTTCTAAAGTTAATGCAGTTTTGGCTAGAGCGGAAGAACAAACACAGATGATTGACTCACTTCATACATCTGTTGCAATGTACAAGAAATTATACGAAGAAGAGCATAAGCGACATCTTTCTCAACCACAATCGTTCGATACACCACCAATGGAAATAAGAAACAATGTTCCACTTCTACTTGAAGCTTCTCATGATGCTACAACACGGGCACAAGAAAAAGCATATGAGCGTATAAAGCTTCTAGAAGAAGAGGCGACATGTTTAAGAGGCGAGATTATTACTCTAAAATCACAGAATAACAAGTTCAGTTTAGAAGCAACTTTTGCACATGAGAAATTGGAGCGGTTCATGAAAGATTTTGATCATCAACGGGACGAAACAAATGGAATCATAGCAAGAAACGTTGAATTTCAACAGTTGATAGTGGATTACCAAAGACAGATCCGCGAAGCTTCTGAATCTTTGCATATTGCTGAAGACTTGTCACGGAAGTTAAACATGGAAGTATCTGTTCTGAAGCGGCAGAAAGAAGTATCCGAAAATTCTGAAAAGCGAGCATTTGAAGAGGTTCGTAGTATGTCAGAGAGACTTCAGCAGTTGCAGGCTACTCTGAGCACAATTCAAAGTGCTGAAGAGGTTCGGGAAGAAGCAAGAAATGCTAACCGTATGAGTCAAGAAGATTATGTTAAAAGAGCTGAGCGTGAATGGGCTGATGCGAAAAAGGAACTTCAAGAAGAACGTGATAATTCCCGTAAGCTTGCACTGGAGCATGAATCTGCTATGCGCGGGTCAATGCAGCGTATTGAAGAGATGAGTAAAGAGTTGGCAAATGCTTTGCGTGCTGTTAATGATGCTAATGCTCGTGCATCTGCTGCTGAAGAACGCTTATCTCACTTTGAGAAATCACAGAATTTGGAAGTAAATAACGAAAATGCCCTTGTCACCACTACTAAAGACGACATGGTTCTGTTAAAAGAAGAGATTGAGAATTTACGAGTAGAAGCACAAAATAACAAAGATCACATGCTGCAATACAAGAGTTTTGCACAAGTGAACGAAGCCGCATTGAAACAAATGGAGGAATTACATGAAAATTTTAAAGCCGAAGCAGAAAAAGTGAAGAAATCATTAGAAGATGAAATGCTTTCCCTCAGAGAACAGGTAAATCGGCTTCAAGATGGTTATAATGAAAAGGCAAAAGAAGCAGCTTCTGCTGCTACATTACAAGAAGAAGCTCTTTCTTCCTCATTGTCTGAAATTTCTAAATTGAGGGAAGAATGTACCGCCAAAATGTTGCAAATCGAGAGTTTAGAGTCACGAATGTCAGCCATGAAAGACAATTTGGAGAAAGAACACCAAAGATGGCGAACTAGTCAAGACAATTATGAAAGACAGGTTATATTACAGTCTGAGACAATCCAAGAGTTGACCAAAACTTCACTAGCATTAGCCTCACTTCAGGAAAAAGCAAATGAGCTCCAAAGGGTATCTGATATTCTCAAGAACGAAAACAATGAGCTAAAAAGCAAATGGGAGTCTGAAAAGTTGGTTCTTGAAGAAACAAAAGATCAAGCTGAGAAGAAGTTTAATGAAATTAATGAACAGAATAAGATATTACATAATCAACTCGAGGCATTACACATTAAACTGGCTGAGAAGAGTCAGGGGTCTGTTGTAGAGTCTTCTGGAAACAGTGATGATGGTGGACTGCAGAACGTGGTGAAGTATTTAAGAAGGTCCAAAGAGATAGCCGAGACTGAGATTTCTTTACTGAAGCAGGAAAAGCTACGACTACAGTCACAGCTCGAAGGTGCGGTGAAAGCTGAATCAGCAGCTCAAGACTTGCTTCGTGCCGAGCGGGAAAATTCCCGATCAGTGCATTTCACAGAAGATGAGTTTAAAGCATTGCAGGTTCAAGTTAGAGAAATGAATTTACTTCGTGAAAGCAATGTACAGCTTAGAGAGGAAAACAAACATAACTTTGAAGAATGTCAAAAGCTGCGCGAATTTACACATACTTCTAAAGTGGAAGTTGAAAATCTACAAAATTTGCTTGGTGAAAGACAAAATGAGGTGGCAGCCTGTAAGAGAGAGATAGAGACACAAAAAAAGGACTGTAACAATCTCGAAAGAAGAGTTGGTGAGCTTCTTGATAGATTGAAAGAAATAGATCCTGAAGATTATGGTCGAATGAAAGTAGATGTTCAGCAGATGAATGTGAAGTTATTAGATAAAGACAGACAGTTGGAAGAGATTAAGAAACTTGCTTCTGAGAAACAGGGTGTGATACTGCGGTTGGAGCAGGAACTTTCTAGAAGCAAAGTGGAAATAGATGAACGAGAGTCGAAGATTAAAAATATTGAGGCTGCACTGAGGGCAGATGTTGAGAAGCACAGGAGATTTGCAGTATCTTACAAACGTAAGAGTGAGAGCTTGGTAAAGGAGAAGGAGAACATTGTGAAGGAGAAGGAGAGCTTGTCGAACGAGAAGGAGATATTGACGAAGGAGAAGGAGATATTGACGAAGGAGAAGGAGATATTGACGAAGGAGAAGGACATATTGACGAAGAAGACTTATGAGCTTTCTAAACAGTTGGCTGATTCTAACGCAACAAAAAGGAACAATGTTGACACTGTGGGTGAACAAGCGGAGAAAGATGCACGAGAGATAGAAGAGAAAGATACAAAGATTCAGATGCTGGAGAAAACTGTAAAGAGACTAAGAGAGGAGGCTAAAAAAGGAAAAGATGAAGTTGGTGTTGAAAAGGCAAAAAAACAGAAGACTGAAAGCGAAAAAGAAATCCGTAAATCTCAAGAGAAGTCGAAACTGGTAGAAGACATGGAGAAAACAAGAAAACATACATCTGGTTCAAGTGGTGACTTTGTAGATCCACCACCCGTTGCTGCCACAGGTGAGGTAGTTAGTGCTACGCCCGTATCTACTACGACGGCGTTGGAAGTTCCTGCAGCACAAAACAGAACATCTAAACCAATAGTTGCTCTACGTAATCGCAAATTAATTCGGCCCCACATTGTGAAACCTGAACAACCTAAGGGTGCTGCTGATATGCTGGAAGCTGTTGGAGCTAAAACACAGTCATCTACACGTAAACGCCCATCTGCCTCGGAGGAACAAAAAGGAACAAATACGCGTGAAAGTGGCAGCGCTGATGTGGCAGCACCTCTTGTTAAGAAGTCCAAAGGTTCTGAACAACCACGTGAGGGTGATTTTGAGCTTCAAAGCACCCCGATAACTTCAGATACTCTTGAAAGTGTTCCTTCACTCACTGAAGAGAATGTGGGAGATGAAAACCAAACCATGAAGGAGGAAGATGAGGTTGGGACTGGTGATGATACGGCAGTTGAGGATCAAACAGAGTTTCAGAATGATAAAAGTGATATTGGCGAAGAGAATATGAACAAACCAATCGAAGCAGAGGTTTCTGAGGATCCACTGAAGGATGCTGAGATGGAGCACGAACAACCGCAGCCAGCAATGGGTGAAGCTGAAAGTGAGCCTGAAGATGGTGAAATGGTTGCGGATCCTACGATTGGTCAAGAAGACGGTGGTCAAGAAATGGGAGAAAGTCAAACAGTTGAGCATCAGATTAGGTCACCTTCGCCCATGCCAGTTGAAGATGAAATGCCAGAAGACACCTTCGGGGATATGGAGGCCAGTTCTCCATTGTTAACAATGGAAGACAATGAAGAAGGTGAGATGGAAGCAGATGAGACGATTCCTGAGAGTTCAACTGATAAGCTAAAGAATGACGAGAATGATGAAGCGGGGTTCATAAATGAAGAGGCTGTAATTGATGACATTCCTACTGCCACCGCTACGACTGCTATTCAAGTCCCTCCTGTATCTGAGATTCCTGAGAAACCGTCAGTCACTTCTTTAATGGCCGAAACCAGTGCTGGAAATCAAGATGGTACTGTTGTTAGTATTGTCTCTACATCAGGGCCCACAGAAGTGAAACCAGAAGAGCCAGTTGCTGATACGGGTTCAAGGACAATTAACTTGAATGAAAGAGCTAAGGTAAGGTCTAGGCAAAGATTGGCCGGAAATCAACCATCACCCTCACTCGCTAGGGGTCGTGGAAGGATTCCCCAGGGCCGAACTCGTGGTGGACGCACAGGTCGTGGTGGTCCAACATCTGGCTCTTAAGGTAAATCTGAATTCTTTCATGCTTCTTAATCTATATGTATCTAATAGATCATCTTATATTAACTGTTTATGTAACTTATAGGAATGCGATAAAAATGGTTGCTGCACCTGATGTTGACCTGCTTGATCTCTCAATATCAGGTACTCTTGAAATATTTAACATTGCGTTAATCTTCGTTTACTATTATAGCTATATACGCAAGCTATCTATAATATAGTTGTATAAGAATGGCAAAGCTTTTGTCATAAATTAATCAAAGCTCAACCAAGGCTATGCTTGTTTGTCTACTTATTTTGAAAACTTGATCTATGCATTCTTCAGGATTCACAGACATTATCAGATTTAATTATCTTATTATTATCACTTATGTCATTAGCTGTTTGGATGCAGAAAGCAGCAATTAACTAGAATGTTTTGATAAACGCTGAAGGAGTTGATGTTAATAATCAGTCTTTTAGAGCTGGTGGTGATAGAGGTTCGTCTTGAAAGATTTATTTCTGTGCAGGCACGTTGTTGCATATAAATTTTATAAAATCAACCAATGATTTTGTTATTGTATTGCAGAAATTCTTTTTGATCAAATGCAAAACTGATGATGGTTAATTGGAGGAGTTTGAGCCCACAGAAGAACTTAAGAATCATCTGGTTGTACTAGACTTTTGTTATTTGAAACTCAGTCAGCCTACTGCAAATATCTTAAGTACATCTATGGTTTTTAGACCTTCAATTTTTGTATGAAATGACTTTGCGACCTGAAGTATATTGAACTAGTTGCATGCCCAATTCATTTCTTTGGAAGCATGAGTAGACCCATCTGAATTTTGCAGTTCCCCCACTGCTATTACATTTTGAAACCAGCAACATGTTATCTGATCAGGGAATCGATTTGCTTGTTTGTTTTGTGGTTTCTGCATTTCTATCTAGTTCTTGAGTAATAAATGTGTTATGCTATCTTCCAGTTAGCAACTTGTGTTTTTAGGCAACCACAAACGTAGTGTGTTAATTTTCAGAATTCGTTTGTTGCCACTCCAGACAGTTATTGCGTATTGAGTTCACATATGCAGCAACATATATACAAAATGTTGGCTATCTCTCAAATCGGCTCCAATTTTTTTTCTTCAATTCATACAGACTAAAAGATTCCTGTCAATCATGATTTGTTTGAGTCATTTACGTAAGTGGCTTATGTGATAAAAAGTATATATTTTCTTCATTTAATTATTACGGAGTATCTTTTTAAATTCAAACTGTCAATTTCGCTATCAAATCTTGTGTGTAGAAAAATTTGTAAAAAGTTCTTGGGAGGATCTGATATTTTTTTATATGAAATTATTTAGGTATAATACCCGCACAAGTTTTTTTCTAAATTTTTTGGTAATGATTTTCGGTTATTAGTTTACAAGACATAGCGACAACAACCCATAACGTATTACGACTACAATTAGTAGTGTGTGATTTTAACCAACGAAACAATAAAAGATGCAGAGCTTCGTGACTTTATCTTATAATACTATTTGTGTGGCTTTTAGCTGCTGTGCAGATTTACTTATATGATTCAATATCACAATTTTTTCAAAGTGCTTCACATCTGCTTCATTTGTTGCCCAAAAACCATAGCCTGTTACACTTTAACCTTATTTTTTGCTGCCTTTTGCCCTTTAACTTGTATCCACTTATTTTTGCCTTGTGGTTTCAGATTAGCAACACAGCTGAATAAGGAGTTGGCATTCTTTTGTTATTTAAGAAACGGACCCAATGACTTCAATTTCAACCTACAGAAACAAAATCCAATTATCCGAATCAGAAACCGAAAATGATATAGAAACTTTTCAAACTAAGCAATCCCGAATATGCAAAAAGATCAAATAAATGGTCACCTTCCATTTTTTCTTCGAACAACAGACCTGTCACGTTCACCTTGCTTGTGAAAAAACCACTTGTATACGCCGCATATTTTCACAACATTTGCAACGTTAAAAATTGGTCAGGGTTTTGGTGGCAGATCATTTGATCTACTGAGACAAATGAGCAAAAGTGAGTAAATAGACCTAAAGAAACAAAGAAATACCTACTCGGATGTTGGGAGTTCTCTCGCCTCTTTGGATCATCAACATGATCTGTAAGCCAAAGCAAAAACACGTCTGCATACCAAAATAAATGACGTTCAACAGTTAACAATATCATATCAATCAATACCAACCAAGGGCTGTCATTGAGGGTGTTCAATGTGGGCGCGACCGTACAGGGCACTAAAAGTTTTAGGGGCTCTAAAATTTGTCCCGTTAAGAATTATATGCGCTATATGTTATAAGCGATGAAAAGGACAAAAGCTAAAGATACGTAACATATTGTTCAAAAAAGACCGGTCTCGTCAACGAACTCTCTACAACTAAGCTCGCCAATATACTTTCAAATTTTGATCGATCTCGCCAATATTACCTTTTGATATCAGGTCACCCGGTTACCAAATGTTTTTCTGTTTAAAAAAGTAAACAAATTACACGTGGAGCTGTTTGGCTGGTTGACTGGGCTATGTTTGACTCATTAAAACTATCACATACACACACAATAATACACAACTCTTTTCCCGAATCACAACACATCTCTTTCCCAGAAACATAAGAACCCTAATTTCATATCATATCCAGAAATTCATGACTCTGTTTCATCAAGGTAATAATTAAGTACCCATATATGTTCTTATCATTTCTAGATTAATTAATAGTTAACCAGTTGGAACCCTAATTAGGTTATCCTCTGTTCAGATTAATAATTAACTTAATTATGGTCTAACGAGCAATATCAATTAACCTAATTTTGATAAACCCTAATTACTGGTCTTTCCCTAATTAGGGTTACTAATTGAATGTTTTTCCCAATTATTGGTATAATAAAGTGATTGACAATCACTATTCACGGAACCCCAAATCTTGGAACCCTAATTTCTAATTAAGGTTAACTGAAGTCAGTTTCATTGATAAACCCTAATTATTGGTATAATAAAGTGATTGACAATCACTATTCACGAAACCCCCAAATCTTGGAACCCTAATTTTTAATTAAGGTTAATTGAAGTCATTTTCATTGATAAACACTATTTATTTTAGTATTGTAGAAGATTTCATTGATAAACCCTATTTATGTTTGTATGGTTAAACTGAACATGAGTCGATTCACAATCACACTTCATCATGATGGGATCTTTATCGAGAAACAACTGCAATACATTACTGGTGATTGCCAGGTTTTATCTGACATACAATTTGAAGAGATGACAGTTGAAAATCTGTATGAAATGGTAAAGAGGTTAGTCCTTAGTACGCCTAAGAAATTATACTATTGTATTCCAGGTTTAAGTTTGGGTATGGGACTTAGGGAGCTTAAAAAGCAAGATGATATGGAAGAATTCACTGTTTTAGGTTTTGAGAATGGCTCTAGTATAGAATTGTACACTGAAATCCATGGTGTTAGGTCCAAAGAGCTAAGCAAAACATGAATATCATAAGCAATTGATAACATGTTTTACTCAAGACCCACTTAACTACTAATAACACAAGTTTGGTTTTTCAACGTTTAATTCTTAGCTTTATTAAAGAATTCTTAGCTTTATTAAAGAACTATACCCTATTGTATGCGAAACTACAATAGGGATTGAATAGACAAACTATTCTCTCATTGATCTCAGCTTTGCTTTGATCAATGGGAGGAAGAACCCTATCACTATATTGTTTACATATTACAATTTGCTTTTACAGTGAATGAAATCCTTAACCATCTAACTATACAATGACTAGTATATATATTGGTAGATGTGAAAGCATCTTTCACTACAATACAAAAGTACATGTGTCAGCATGCATGTGACTATATGACACACCATGTGCTAACTTGTACTTTTGTCCCCACCCTTTTGTCTCTTTGTCTCTTGTACTTTATACTTGTCAATGTTTATCTTTAGATGGTCTTGAGTGAGTCAGTGAGTTATTGTCATCACTCATTGACTCCATTGTCTTCTTCTTCGTCTCAGGTACATCATTCATTGAGTTTCGCCTCACTGAATACTCGAGTCTTTCTTGTAGACTCAGGCTGAGAATCTTGAAGACAACTCACTGAGTGACTGTTCACTCAGTGACTTCATAATGTTCAAGGGTAATATTTATACCGGGAGCCTAAGTCTTCTATTCATACCGGGATCCTGAGTCTTCTGAGTGGGTAACGCTCCCCCTGAGTCTTTACGTCTTCTGAGTGGTAGAGCTTCCTAAGGCTCTCGAGGTTCCCTGAGGCTCTCAAGGCTCCTGAGTCAGTAACGCCCTCCTGAGACTCTTAGGGATCCTGAGGGAGTAACACTCCCCCTGAGGCTCCTGAGTCTTCTGAGTGAGTAGCGCTCCCTGAGGCTCCTGACTCCCTGAGTGACTATTCACTCAGGGACTTAAGTATAAATTATACTTAGGA
Source organism: Glebionis coronaria (assembly GCA_025667525.1). Classification (NCBI taxonomy): domain Eukaryota; kingdom Viridiplantae; phylum Streptophyta; class Magnoliopsida; order Asterales; family Asteraceae; genus Glebionis; species Glebionis coronaria. The sequence continues at coordinate 182,986,782 of CM046874.1, forward strand.
TACTTTTCATTAAAATCCAACATATGGGACAATTAAGCACTGAATTGACCCAACAATCTCCCCCTATTTGGATAGAAAAGTAGCCTAAGTCAATTAGTAGTAAGTGAGCAAAATGGCTTCTTCTTACGTACTAAATTACAACAAAGAAATCATGAAATAACTTGTTGGAGTCACTTCTTTAATCAAATCTTTTATTTCCTGCTGACTTGATTATGTCTTGATTCTTTGTTGTTGAGCTTGGTCACTTACGAGCTCCCTGATGCCTTTTTTCTTTTTAAACAAAACATGCTGATGTAAATATCAGCAGGAATAATCATGCTCAGGTTTGCTGAGTTCATCAGGCTTAGTTCATCAGGTTCGGTCACATAGGTTACTCAGGCTTCATGCATATGAGATTCCTTCAGGCTGAGTGACCGATGCTCAATGACCATATTGTCTCAGGGCGTGATGAGTGACGGCTGATGGGAGGCTGTAGTTCAAGGACCTGTTATCATGTCATCAGTGACCCGTCTTCTTCAGGCAACCATTCAGACTTAGCTTATCAACCTGATGATAAGGCTTAGCTCATCATCCGGATCATCAGTGACCCAACTTGCTCAGTGTATCTCTCCCCCTCAAAATTTGCAACTAAGTGCAAATTTTGACATTTTGGTGAGTGTTAGATATTGGGTTCACTGAGCCAATACGTTTCAGGATGACTGAACACCCCCTCCTGTCATAATACCAACTCGAACAACCAATACACCCAACTGATGATGTGTCATGTAACCCACTATCAGTTTCCTATTAGAACTGAACAACCATTATATCCCCACAAACAACGTCATGTGACTCGCGTAAGCTCAGCCTCATCAATCCTCAATCGACCCGTATTGATATTCATTTCAATCAGCACACTTAAAGTACTGAATTCAACACCAAATGATGTTCTTGTTGACCAGGTTCAATCAGTACCGACACCCATAACCAAGAGTCATACTTTCATTTACCCTCACACTGAGGTCATTTATACTGACGATAACGGACAATTATCGTTGAGCCTGACCGGAATACTCATTTGAGTTTAGTGTGGGATTGAGTGACCAAATACCCTCGGCTTCATGGATATCACTGCTGTAGGAAGTCCTCAGCTTCATGGACATGAGTTTTTCAGGAAGTGTTTTCAAGGACAGGAGTTTTCAGGGACTTCTTGAGTTGTTTAAATACATCGACAACAATCCTCATACTCATTCACTCACTAAACAACCCACACTCTTCGATGTATATTTATACATACTCCATTTCTAACACTCCATACCCACTGATTTATTCATCCGTTCAATGAAGAACACCCATTGCGTCAGCTTATATAAAACTTAACCACACTGATTTTTATAATCAGTTCTCATATACAAACTGAACAAACAACCCACTTGCTCAGTCACTATTGAAACTGAGCAACCTGAACAAATGGGAGACCCTTTTTTCAACACTCCCTCGTTAGTTTTATCATAAAAACCGTATCAACATCATACCCTCTGAATCTCTCACCCATTCTTTATTCATCGGATTCTCCCTTTTCATCTTCAACACCAATCAATCTCATCTTCCTTGACAAAACGGCCCATTTTATTTACTAATTATTTTTTAATCAACTTCTTAATAAAATTAACAAACCCATATAGTATTCTCATTAATTCAACCCGTCGTTGCCACTTCTTCAAGATCAGAAGAAAAACCCGAGTGGGTTCTTTTCATTTATATGAATTCTCGACAGAGTTGTTGGATTTTGATTTATGGGATTGTGTTTGTGGGTGTCGTTTGTTAAGATAGATTGATTTTGTTTGTTAAAAGATCTGATAATGGTGAGTTAAGTAAAAAGAGTTTTTTTATGATAGGAGTTAGGTGAATCCATGGATATGAAGATTTGTTGTGACGTTTGACTTGGTAGATGATGGTTTCCTTATCTTGTGATGTTGTAGGCTGGTTTATTTGTGTGGGTGATAGATGGGTTTTGTAAGGATAATGATGTGTGGGTAAAGTGGGTAACAACAACAATAGTAGTCAAAAATGTTTTTTTAGTTTAAGGATAAAGGTGTTGTGTTTTTTTTATTGGTGGGGATTTGGGTTTTGGTTTGGGATAAGATATCCAGGGCAGGTTTATTCAACATTTATGGTTTCTCCCCCCCTAAAAATTGCACACGCTTCAAAAGCAGTAGCAGTTTTGAATAACAACCATAAATTTGAAAGATGCGCAAATGTTATTAGCAGTTAATATTTCGAACGGATCTAGGTTATGGAATTAACCCACCCGCTCTGATACCACTTGTTAGGTCCAAGGAGCTAAGCAAAACATGAATATGATAAGCAATTAATAACATGTTTTACTCAAGATCCACTTAACTACTAATAACACAAGTTTGGTTTTTCAACGTTTAATTCTTAGCTTTATTAAAGAATCATACCCTATTGTATGCGAAACTACAATAGGGATTGAATAGACAAACTATTCTCCCATTGATCTCAGCTTTGCTTTGATCAATGGGAGGAAGAACCCTATCACTATATTGTTTACATATTACAATTTGCTTTTATAGTGAATGAAATCCTTAACCATCTAACTATACAATGACTAGTATATATATTGGTAGGTATGAAAGCATCTTTCACTATAATGCAAAAGTACACGTGTCAGCATGCATGTGACTATATGACACACCATGTGCTAACTTGTACTTTTGTCCCCACCCTTTTGTCTCTTTGTCTCTTGTATTTTATACTTGTCAATGTTTATCTTTAGATGGTCTTGAGGGAGTCAGTGAGTTATTGTCATCACTCACCGACTCCATTGTCTTCTTCTTCGTCTCAGGTACATCATTCATTGAGTTCCGCCTTACTGAATACTCGAGTCTTTCTTGTAGACTCAGGCTGAGAATCTTGAAGACAACTCACTGAGTGAATGTTCACTCAGTGACTTCATAATGTTCAAGGGTAATATTTATACCGGGAGCATGAGTCTTCTGTTCATACCGGGAGCCTGAGTCTTCTGAGTGGGTAACGCTCCCCCTGAGTCTTTATGTCTTATGAGTGGTAGAGCTTCCTGAGGCTCTCGAGGCTCCTGAGGCTCTCGAGGTTCCCTGAGGCTATCGAGGCTCCTGAGTCAGTAACGCCCTCCTGAGACTCTTAGGGATCCTGAGGGAGTAACGCTCCCTCTGAGGCTCCTGAGTCTTCTGAGTGAGTAGCGCTCCCTGAGGCTCCTGACTCCCTAAGTGACTATTCACTCAGGGACTTAAGTATAAATTATACTTAGGATACTTTTCATTCAAATCTAACATATGGGACAATTAGGCACTGAATTGACCCAACACATGGCTATGATGTTTTAGGAATGCTAGATGATGGGAATGTCCATAGTAAGTATGTGCCTAGTGAGATAGGTTTTATAAAGTCTAATGAGGGTAGCGAAGAAGAGGATAGTAAGGGCGACTTGTCTGATGATTCTGACCCTGACTTTGTAGACTTTCATACAGAGGGTGAAGAAAAGGTAGTATTGGAAAAGTTAACAATTGACGATCCTTTCTTAACTAAGCTTGTAGGTAAGGGTAACTACATAGGTAAAAGGGATGACCCAATACCACCTTTGAGTGGTGCCTATATTCTAGAAGAAGAAGATGACCCGAAGGATGCCCAAATAGATGCTAAGTTTATGGTTAGAAAGGGCATGCAGTATCCTTCGTACAACCCAGATACACCTTGGAAGGATTTCCAACCAATTCTAGGTATGAAATTTGGGAGTCCACATTAGTTGAACTAGCGTTGGCGGATTATGGGGTTGCTCATGGATACCAGTTATGGTATGAAAGGTCTGACCATAAGTGCCTACTGTGTTACTGTGGTAGGGATGTGAGTAAAGGTAGGTGTGCCGGTAGGAAGAAAAAGAAAAACAAAACAACAAATGAAAAACCACCTGAACCAGAATTTGATATCAAAACACCAGCTAAGCCAGACCTTTCACCTCAGAAGTGGACTAGAATGAAAATTTTAGAACAAAGGGAACACTACTGTCCATTTAGACTATGGGCTTCGTGGATGGGAAGTGAAAGGTCTTTCCAGATAAAGACATTGTATACAGACCACAAGTGTACAAGAAAGTATAACATGGGATCTCTAGTTACCTTTAGGTGGATAGCCCGACATTATGCTAATGAGATTATCATGAACAGAGGATTGACCCACAATCTCATGTGTAAAGATATAAGGGACAAGTTTATGATTTATGTAAGTATAGGTCAATGCAAAAGAGCAAAGCAATGTGCGCTATATGAACATGAAGGGGGTCTAATTGAGCATTACGGAAACCTGTAGGAATATAGACAGGCAATCCTTTCATCAAACCTGTTGGGAATAAATGTATGAGTATTAGTTCCCCCTGCTAGTTGGTCAGAGTTTCCCCTGCTAGAGTAAGTTCCCCATGCTGAATAACAAAGGTAGGGGGATTGGTCCCCCTGCTGGAAGTCAAAGACCCTGCTACTAAGATAAACTTGGAAGAGATTATGACGCGTTTTAGTTACTACTCCAAGATAGTTTCCTAGTTTGTTAGTAGTGATCTTGTACGCGAGTCCTTGTGCTATAAAGGACTCACTAGGTTGTCATGTAAAATATATCTCTCTCTGTTCATTTCATTTCATACTTTAAGGTTGTGTAACCTTAATACCATTATTGGGTATTCATATATCTATGATATATTAAAGTTCAACGTTTGATTTAAACACTTGTTCTTGTGCTAAGCACTATATTCCGCATCTTGTTTAGTTACTTTGTATTGCAAAGTTTCTCTAGTGTTAGATTGAATTTATTCTTTCTATCACAACCCTTAAACAAGCTAACGTTTAAGATCTGAGTTTGGGATCAACAAGTGGTATCAGAGCTTGTTGAGAAACTTTGATTAAACCAAGAACAAAACATCTCTTACAACCAACATCAACCATGTCCTCAGATTCTCACTCATCCTCAAACAACAACAACTCTCTCAAACTACCTATTCTGGATCCTGAAAACTTTGAACTATGGGAATTCAGGATTCAACAATATCTCAAGATGGAACACTATGTTCTATGGGAGATCATAGAGTTTGGTGACCAATTCTCCAAAACTATAGCAGTTGAAGAAAAAGATAAAGGAGTGGCTGGTGGTGAAAGCTCCAAAGGTGACAGCAAAAAGAAATCTGTTGCTCTTGCTGACAAGGAGATACTAGCAAGAAGGCATGATGTCAGAGCTCAAAGTTCTTTGCTGTTGGCTCTACCTGATAGACATCAGTTAAGGTTCAGGAAATACAAGACTGCTAAGGAACTTTGGGAAGCAATAGGCAAAACATTTGGAGGGAATGAGGCTACAAAGAAGAAGAAAAAGAATCAAATGCTTGACCAATTTGCTTCTTTCAAAGCAATTGGTGATGAAGCAATTGGTGCTATCTACAATAGGCTTCAAGATCTGGCTGCTCAGTTAGAGTTCTTTGACATAGAAGTGACAAGAGAACAGGTGAATACAAGATTCCTCAACAACCTTTAGAAAGAATGGTTTGTCTACAAATCCATTTGGCAAAATAGGGATGACATAGATGATAAGAACATTGATGACATATACAATAACCTGAAAGTTTTTGAGCCAGTAGTCAATGAGATGAAGTCATCAGGAACCATCCCCACTAATTCAAGTGGATCTGCTGATTCCCCTGCCAATATGGCCTTCATATCTCACAACAGTGGAATCTCTAAAGGCAGTGGGATTGAAGTTTCCCCTGCTACCCATTCCCCTGTTGCAAGATCTGGATCATCTTATGAGGAAGAGAGGCCTGCAACATTCAGCCTTGACACTGCTTGTGCTTTCATAGCATCTCAAGGATATCAAGGATCTACTGTGTTACATGAAAATCTGAATCAAATCAGTAAGCAAGGAATGGAGGAGATGGACATCAAGTGGAACATGGCTCTACTGAGCATGAGGGCCAACAGATTTTACAAGAAGTATGGGAAGAAGATTTCCATCAATCCTTCTGATGTAGCTGGATTTGACAAATCAAAGGTGGAGTGCTACAACTGTGGCAAGTGAGGTCACTTTGCTAGGGAATACAGAGGGCCAAATAATGGAAGCATCTATAGGAAGGAGAGCAGGGATGAAGATTCTAGTGCTAAGGCTATGGTAGCCATGCAAGAGATAGATGGAGCAGGTGGATGGGACTAGAGTGCTATGACAGAGAGTGTTGGAAATACGTCTTTACGTATTTAGGAAGATTCGGTCACTCTGTCAACATATTAAGTAGTAGCTCGTAGTCTAGATATCTTTATATATATCAAATAATGAAAAGCCCAGTCGATGCTTGTATGGCCGGCCCAACTGTAAGCCCAAACCCATCTTATGGGCTTGGTATATAACCCTCTCCTTAGATGGAAAGGGTGTTGGTTCACATAATCTTTACACATAGTAAAAGTATGTTTTCATACTTTCTCTCTAAAAGTTTGTGTGTGTTCTTACCATATTTCTATCTCTTTCTCTCTTTAAACATAAGCATAGATTTACAATCATAGAAATGGTATCCAGAGTCATGGGATGATTGTTTGGTTTATGTGTTTGTGTTCTTGATTCATTCGCCTAGTTTGATCCAATATCATACATACCAATTTTTTTTTGTGCTTTTATGGTTTAATCTTGATATACATCATCTACATACTTATAATAGTGATTTGGTATTGTTACTTTGGTTAAAAACACAAAATTGTTGGGTGTTTGATTCATTTTTAGGCTAAAAATCTCGAATTTGTTGTGTTCTAGTCCTATCCGAGAAAAGTGGTACTTTTGATTCCATAGTACGATCTGTGTATTGCGATCGCATAAACCTGGGGTTTCTACTTGCGATCCGATATCACGATCACATCTTACGATCTAGTGACTGCGATCCAAGTTACGATCTAGTGACTGCGATCCAAGTTACGATCTAGTGACTACAATCCGTTGTTGCGATCTCCCATTGCGATCAAAGGCTACGATCCCCACTGTGATCCAAGGTTACGATCTCCATTGCGATCAAAGGCTACGATCCCCACTGCGATCAAAGGTTGCGATCCCCACTGTGATCTAAGGTTACGATCCCCATTGCGATCAAAGGTTACGATCCACACTGCGATCAAAGCACTGCGATCCAAGGTTACGATCCCCATTGCGATCAACGGTTACGATCTCCACTGCGATCAAAGGCTACGATCACCCATTGCGATCAAGAGTTGCGATCCAACATTTTTCAAAAACGTGTTTTTCGAAAAATTTTCGTGTGCAGTTTTATCTTGGAGTTTTTGGTTTATCGAGAACAATTATTAGGGGATTTTAACATTATTTTTCGACTTCAACACACAACAACAAACACATTTACTTTCTCTCATTGTTCAATCAACATTTGTAAATCTTAACTTATCGAAATGGAGTACACATCTCTTACGGATAAGTCCATCCTCTCGGGTACGAATAATCGTCCACCAATGTTGGAGAAGACTATGTACGAGGATTGGACTTCCCAAATGGAACTTTACATGTTGAACAAAGAGAATGGACATCTCATTTGGGCATCGGTGCTCAATGGACCATTAGATTATGGTACAGTGACGGAAGGTACAGTTACTCGTCCTTGCACAACGGGTGAATTGACCGGAGATATGAAGATTCAAGACAAATGTGATAAGTATGCTACAAATATCATTCTCCAAGCCCTTCCTCCAGATGTCTACAAACTCGTCAGAAAACATAAAGTTGCCAAAGAGTTATGGGATAGAATTCGTGTTCTAATGCAAGGCACCTCGTTAACTAAATAAGAACGAGAGTGTAAGCTTTATGATACATTTGATAAGTTTGCCTATGTTCCTGGGGAGACTCTCAATGATTACTATTTGAGATTTACTCTCTTGTTGAATGAGCTTAATAACTATGGCATGGCAATTCCTACATTTCAATTAAACACCAAGTATTTGAACACCCTTCCTTCCGAATGGCATAAGTACGTGACGACTGTTAAATTGGCTAAGGACTTGCATAACACCAATGTGGATCAACTTCAAGCTTTTCTTCAACAACACGAATGCCATGTGATCGAGGCTCGGTTGTCAACACCTCAAGTTCATGATCCACTTGGCATGTATGCTTCTCAACAAATGACCCCCCCCCCCCCCAACAAAACATGGCTTTCACTTATCAACAACCATTATACTTGCAGCAGCCACCACCACACACTTGTCAGCAACCATCTTATCAACCACTAATGATGCCACATCAAGCATTTCAACAAAGTGTGTTTCAACAGCCTTATCCACAACAACCAGCACATCAGGCATCACCCTCACAAGCCAACACTTCTCCAATGGGCTATACTCCTCAGCAAGGATATTTTCCAATTGAAGCACAACCAGCACAAGCCTTCTACTCCAATGAACTTCCACCAATCCAAGCACCGGTCTTTACTCCAAATGATACGCCAACTGATGTTCTAAACCATCTCACCGCCTACTTGTCAAAACTTGTTGAAACTAGAGGATTTCCACCAACAAACAATTAGCTCCGTACCTCTTCAAATCCTCGACAACAAGCCACTGTTCAAGATGGTCAAGTGACGGTGCAACCTATTCAGGGAAGGCAAAATTCATATGTACCTCCAACAAGGACCGTGAATGCTTAAGCTGTGAATTCTCAAGCTAATGGAAATAGAAGCCCTATTGGTCCTCAAAAGGTTGTGACTTGCTACAATTGCCGAGGACAAGGTCATATGGCTAGGGAATGCACTCAACCAAAAAGAAGAAGGGATGCAACATGGTTTCGTGAGAAAATGTATTTGGTCGATGCTCAGTCTAAGGGGAAGATTTTGGATTCAGAGGAATTAGCATTTCTTGCAGACCCAGGGGCAGCAGATAATGAAGGCATTGCAGTCGTCTCTACTTCTAATGCAGCATATCAAGCAGATGATCTTGATGCATATGATTCGGATTATGATGACATTCACTCAGCCCAAGCTGTACTCGTTGCTAATCTCTCTTACTACGGTTCTGATGTCGTCAGTGAGGTACCAACAACATCTAATAATGTTCATGATAATCCACATCATGTTGAGCATGAAAATGACAACCTCGAACAACATTCGGGAACTAGTAACTCAAATGATGCGGTATCCAATCCAACGCATTTGAGTGAACCTCAACCAAATGCTACGACGGGTATGGAATCTTATGATCAACGTGATTTGGTAATGGTGCCTAAACATATTATTGATGTAACACCCCCAAATTTATACAACTCAATACAGCGGAAGACTAGTTGGTGTTACGGGATAGCACATTACTCACATCATAGACAACGCATAAAAATCGCGTCGTTTAATAATAAATCATTTCCATTCATAAACATCAAAGTTACATCGGTCCTAAGTCATATTATTTCATACAAAGTTTTACAAAGTATTTGAATGGAAAATATTGTTTAAGTGCGGGCCATGAATTCTTGTCGTCTTCCCGAGAATTACCTTCAAGTACCTGAGATAAAACATGTTAAAAGAAAAGGTCAGCGACAACGCCGAGTGAATTCATAGAGTTCAATAAAATCCATCAATATAATATCAGTATAAAATTATTACTGAAAATCATTTTGTAAAAATCATTGTAATAGGCCATAAAATAGCCAAAGTCATTTTATATAAATCCTTATCGAAATCATAGTATAGGCATTTGCCTTAAAAATCATTATACGAGCCAATGTCGTAAAAACATTATACAATACGTCTTATGACGTTGTATGAAAATAAAAACCGTCATATGAATATGGTTATGAAAACCAAAACACGAACATAATATCAATAGTATGACCCTGTATTGCTAGTCAGGCAACACATCGTAATTCGGAGCGTCTAGTAGTATTTCGTTAGTTTGGATTATTATAAGCCGCATGACATTGTTACCTTACTAAACAAACAACGGGTAGCTAACCCGATACTCAATTTTCCCATCTAAAGTAGCGTGTCGTCACAAAGGTCACGCTATGGAAATCTTCTCATACATAAATTCGCTTACCAATCAATGTGGCATGACGGGGATCAACCGTCAAGGCGCGAACTGGGGGTGATCGTCCCCAAATAGTACTATTATATGCACAAGCGTCTACCAAATCCCGGTAGTTCACAATTCATGCTAATGGGACTTTTAGTGACATAACCTAACTTTAATAATCCATTTAATTTCATCTATCGGGTCCTTTAATCATTTATCGGGTCATTCAATCATTCAGGTCCAAATCAATAAACAAACAATCGGGACAAATGGTGTCCTGTTTGATAAAAACTAACATGTTATCTCCCTCGCGGGTTTATAAAACATTTATAAAAACATTTAAAAGAGTGCGAGGCTATGAACTCACGTTGATGTGGGAAGGCGGGTTATCGGCAATTCGGACGTACGGTACGTGCTTCAATCACAGAAACCTAGACAAATAATACTCGTCTTAGACTCATGTCCAATGACTTTATATAAATAGCAATTATGTATACATATGATGATTTTATATATATGATGATCAAGTGGGTTTTCATATTCTCATTTACTTGTTTTAGTGTTATGTGTCGATAACTTTTATACTAGTTTACTAGTTTTACCTATTTACGTGTTTTAGGTTCAATAAGCCTATTATAAGTTTATTAACTTGTATTAATCCATGTTATACTTATATTATCAGTATCTACACTTTACAAGTTGGGCCTAAATGGGTTAAGCCCAATAAGTTCTTTTTATAAGTGTTTATCTTATTTAGTCCAATTATTAGTCCAATATGCTTAGTTAGCTCGTTAATGTCCGTATGTCCTATAGTTCGGGTTTTATCGGTTTTTACTTGTATTAGTTACTTATATATCAGTATATGACTTTTAAAAACTTTACATTAGACGGGTTTGATCGTCTAAGTTTTAATTGGCGAAAAACGTTAATTTTACGGTAATAGCCGAAAAAGTCGTAAAAATCAAGTTTATAGTTTTTATTACTTATAAGTATTATTCCACTACCATTTTTATAATTTATACACTTATTTAACCTTTTACATATTCATATAAATAAAATCCATAAGTTAGTGGATTTTTATTTTACATTTTATACAATATAATTTTGAGTGCTTATATAATAATAATAAACATTAATTCTCAAAATCTGATTTTTATCTTCATCTTCACCAAAACTGCCATATCTAGAGTTCTATATGGAGATAGAAGCTCAAATTTTTATCACATAAACTACATGATATGTGCTCCATTTAACGCTTCTATAGCTATTGTTGAATCATCCTCTAAGTATTTTCTAAAAATCGTCCAAAACAGTGAACTCAGATTTGTACCTTAAACTTGTTTTGATCATATCTTACTCATTACAATGATTCCATTGCATGGCCAACTCTCACATGTGTACAAGACCCATAGCTTACTGTTTATTCATTAATCTATGCCATTTTTATCAGTTCATCATTTGATTCTTTACTGTTTTATACAGCCAACAAATTTAAACAAGATTTTAACCTTGTTTCTTATAGTCTTTCATCTTTTAAGCATTTTTATCAACACCAAATCCTCACACAACACTTTTAATCATCATTCATCATCATATACATATACATAAGTAAAATAAATACAAGATTACATAATCAAAAATAACAAGAAGATGAGGAGAACAATCTTTATACCACCATGATGATGTAGGTTGTGATCAAAACATGGATTTTGATGGAGAAACTTGTGCATAGCCAAGACCATCTTCAAGACCACCAATCTTCATGAACACCTTGTGGAAAATCAGCCCTAATATTCCATGGAAACTCCTCCTTGGATGTCATAACTTGCACCAATCTTCATCTTTTTGAATGGAGATTAACATATGTAAGTTATAACATATGTTTGTGGTTAAAATTGATCAAGTGAAGGTGGTTTGGAGGTGTATTTGGGACGGCAGCAATGGAGTTGAGAGAGAGTGTGTGTGTTTTTCATGGATGAAGTGGAGTGAATGGTAATGGTTTGATGGTTTTGTGACTTAGTGGGATGAAGTTAGCTTCACATGGAAGCTAAGCTTACATGTGTAAGCTTTTTGCTTAAGTTTTGACACATCAAGTGTGTTAAGTACCTTAGTATTACCGTCCATACTGAGTGGGGTGGGGCAAGATTTATCTTGTCTCATCCCACTAATTTACGGGTATCCCTCGATTCTAGTTTCCTCGATTTGCGTGCCCTCGGGTCGTTTTACGAAAAACGTTTTTATAAATTATGAATCAACGGCACAAAACGAATCCAATAAAAATTGTCTCATCAAAAACGGAGTTCAAAAACGTAAATACGTAATCCTAGGGTTTCCGGTTTAGTCGTAAAGGACATTAAATTAAAATCATAAGTCCTAATCTCTTCTCGTAAATTTGTGAGTTTATGAACCAACACAAATTTAAAACTCCAAAATAATATTCATGGACAAATTTATTTTCTGAAATGTCGGACTGTCACCAAAGACGGTGTATGTAAACGTAAGCACGTAACGTTGAATCCTCCGGTTTAGACGTAGTCGACGCTACTTCAAGACGTAAATCCAAATTACTTCCCAAAAATAAGTGAGTTCATATTATAACATTAAAATAATGTTTTCAAATAAATATTGAGAATAAAATATCAACCATAAATTGACGGATTGTCACAACTGATAACATGAATGTGGCCGTTAGACAAACCCTAGATATGAATGCCAACCTAACCGCTGAGCTTGCGCTGTATAAGGAAAAGGTCAAAACTATTGAAATGGTCCAACAAGCAGATAAAATAACTTATTCTGAATTTGACCAATTTCGTTTTGAAAAGATTGAACACTTAAACGAAATAGAATCATTAAAAGCTACTCTTTCCAATGAATTAAAATCAAAAGAGTCGGTTGTCAATGATTTTCAGAAACTTAAAATGGATTTCGAAACTCTCGAGTCTAAAATTTTTGAATCGGAAATTAATGCTACCAAACTTCTTAAATTCAAAGAACAACAGCTTTTAAAACAATACGCTTCCACAGAAAAGGTTCATCTTTTAACTAAATCGTTTAAAGAACTCGAACTTAAGCGTCTTCAAGATTTACCACCTAATCCCGGTTACGCAAAACAAGCTCAGGAATATATTCCTTGTCTTTATGATGTGACCCTAATTGGCAAATCGAAAGAAGCACCTTATGTTCGTAGTACTGAGGAGACACAGTCACTTGCGGAAGAAACTCAATCTAAAATGCTTTCAAAATTCCATAAGCTTGATTATGATAAGCATAATAAAGATCAATTTTCTAAAAAGACCCGCATTTGCTTACAAAAGGAATTAGCCCAATTATTAGCTTTTGTGCCCCAAAGTTTGTCAACGGAAAACCTTCCTAGTACGTCTCCTACACTTGTCAAAACGGATTTAACTAAGTTAATTCCACCGGTAAGTAAGGTGTCCGTTAGCTTAAATGCGGTGCACCAACACTTAGCCGATTTTGACAAGGTCATTGTGGAACGTACAACGGCTTCGGCCATAACGGAAGGTGAATGGAATTTTGAGCACACAAGAGTTGCATTTCGACATGAAATTGTTCCATTTGTAAACAATGTTAAAGCCTGTCTTAGTAATATTGATCAAGATTTGTTTTTAGAAATAGAAGAAGTTAGACGTGTTTTCAATGAAATGGATGATGCTTATGAAAACAGTTTACTTGAAATAGAACGAGTTTCACGCCAAAATGATCAGCTTCTGAAGCAAGTTATGTCTCATGATATTGTTTCCGTATGTGTGAATAAAAGTGTTGATAATGATTCTATTGTGCATAATGTTGAATATGTGGATAATGTGGTAGACAGTACTTGTCACGAATCTGACGCTGAATTTTTAAAGCTTCAAGATTTATATTCTTTGCTTTCAAAACGTTTTGATGAGATTCAAACACATTGTATTTCGCTTGAATGCAAGCAACGGTTTATTCAAGAAATATTTGAAACGTCATTCGAAGGTGTTAATATCGATGATGCAAATTTTCAAAAGAGTTTTCAATTGAATTTACAATCAAAACAACGTCAGCCAAGTGACAAGGTTGATAAATCATTGCCGATAGACATAGAAAAATCTAAGGAGATTAACTGTGTGAACGTACTTGAGGCCGCTGAGAATTTTAAACTTGAGATAATCGAGTTTCCAAGATTTTGTCCAAAGTTGATAACTTAAAACAGAAAAATACACGATTCTTCGATTCTGTAAAGCCCGCACGTGCTAATACCACTGCACATAATACATCATTGATTGAACAATTGAATCAAAGTCGGTGGAAATATCTGATTTGAGGGAACAAATTTGTGATAAAAATCTGGCTTTGGCGGAGTTAAAGGAAAAACTTCGTACCCTAAAAGGTAAGAATGTTGTGGATAACGCAGCCACTGTCTCAGCATCGTCCTCTAGTGCAATCAAAAGGAACCTCATTGCCGTCACACCATTTAATAAGGGCCCTATGACTAAACCATCTCAAACATTGGTCACTAAAGATAAGGCAAAATCAAAACTAGCTTCTAATATTCCCGTGTTGCCTTCTACAGGAGTAAGCACCACTACTAATGTGACACCCCAGGCAAATCCCACATCGGCTGTCGCCAGGAGAGATCCATGGTTCACTTGTAACATCCCGCCTACTCAGACTACAATATTGTCCGCTTTGCCCGCAGGCTCACGACTTTCCTTTGTGGCCCTCTTGTAAGTACTTCCCGGCTGGTCACCCAACCTAGTACTACTCTGACATGAGCACGCTTAACTGCCAGTTCTTAAGAACCCCACTTGCAGTAGACCACAAAACGTGTTGTGTCATGAGAAGGCGACTGTTATCTTATGAACCATGGATCTCTCCTGGCCACAGCCGATGTGGGATTTGCCTGGGGTGTCACAATCACCCCCCCTTCGGGACTCATCGTCCTCGATGAGGTTTGCCCCACCATCCCGAACGGCTCAGGAGTGGTCTCTGATACCACTTGTAACATCCCGCCTACTCAGACTACAATATTGTCCGCTTTGCCCGCAGGCTCACGGCTTTGATTGTGGCCCTCTTGTAAGTACTTCCCGGCTGGTCACCCAACCTAGTACTACTCTGACATGAGCACGCTTAACTGCCAGTTCTTAAGAACCCCACTTGCAGTAGACCACAAAACGCGTTGTGTCATGAGAAGGCGACTGTTATCTTATGAACCATGGATCTCTCCTGGCCACAGCCGATGTGGGATTTGCCTGGGGTGTCACAATGTAATATAGATAACTGGTAGAAGATCCAACATGCAAAATAGGTATACTAACTATGTACATGGTTCTGTACTACTTGTATGTGATATTTAGCAATAAAGCTAACAATACTAGGATTAATAATGGAATTATAATATTTTGAAGTGCAAGAACCAATAGTCAGTTAGAAGCATTGTTGATGTGGTATATTCGTTATGTATGTAGTTATTTGGTGAGGAAATAATTATATAAAGCTCGAGTAATGTCGTGATTCATTAAGGTACGGATATTCTTATATCTCTACTATTATTTGTCTCTTTCGTTTTGATTTATCATACGGATTTTCCGTCCTTTCAGTAAGGACTTCCTTTCTATGCATGATTAGGATTCCCCGTCTTCAGCCTAATGTTTTTCCCCAGTATATGTTTAAGCTTATCAGTAATCATGTTAATAACTAAATAAATTGCCTGAGCATTATATACAAGCACGAACAGTTTATGTACTAGTTACGGAGGTACCGTAACCACGGCACTAGAGGCACCGGTGTCGTGACTCACATGCAGGTTAGTGATATCCTGCATCGTCCCACTCATGTTCAGGTTGGCCATTTTTATATGTATGTTTAGTGGGGCGTATGGATGCATCCTAGGCTTATCAGTTTATAAGTTATCAGGGTGAATGTGGTGTGTGCTCTACATCCTTCACATTGGAGCTGATCCCTCCACCCAGCACAGTAATTAGAGGTCACCCCTCTACAGTTATTTAGAGGTCACCCCTCTACAGCATGACCAGGTCACCCCTCTAGTTATTCATGCACGGTTGTTACAGCACGTGACCTATATAAGCTCTGGCAATTAAAATACAGTAAATGCATGTTTTCAGATTTAACAGATAACAGTTCAGCTTTATTATTTTATAAATCAGACTTTACAGATTATACACAGATTTCCCCTGCAACTTTACTTATCAGTCTTCAGCTTCAGTTGTTTATCATCTGCTCATTTCAGTAATTTCTTATCATGTTTTACATCCGTTCACTGAGCGTTACGCTCAGCCGTAGTTTCCTTTCATGTTTCCAAACGGCAGGTACACAGGGACGATCTTAGGACTTCTAAGAGAGTACGTGCATTTGGATGGGAGCTATCCAGACTCCTTTATTTTTATGCACACATTACATTACATTACTTTGGTTGTTTGGACACTGTTTCGTCCTTTTTCTTTTAGTACTTAATCTTTATATTTTGAGCTTATGTTGGACTACCGATGTTTGATTCCGGTATTTCCGTATGGTCAGTTAATGTTTTAATACATTGCCTTGCATGCTTTGATGACACGCCATAAATACACGTAACGGTCCACTTATCCAAGTGGGGTGTTACAACTAAGGCTCAAAGATCTAAGCTTAAAATAAACAAGAAGAATGATAGGATCTAGCCTCCATCTAGTAGTCCAATGAAGAAGAAAGTGGAAGCCCACCCTAGGAATGTTATTTCTGTTTTGAATAAAAAGAATCATGTAGCTAAACCTAAAGGCTCTGCGGTTGTGCATCGTTCTAAGCCTAATGTGAATTTTAATTTGAAATGTTGGAATTACAATGAATGTATGTTTTCTAGTCATCATGATTCTTGCCTTATTGACCATGTGAATGAGATGAATGCCCGTAAAAATGGTTTAGAATGGAAATCGACTGGGAAAGTGTTACCCCAAGTTGGCTGGATGTGGCGTCCCACTGGTAGAACTTTCACTATAGTAGGAAATGCGTGCCCTTTGACTAGGATCACTCCCTCTACAGCGAATAAAGCGTGCCCTGTAACTAGGAGTACCAAGGCAACCAAAACACAAGCGTGTCCTTTAACTAGGAACACCGACACTACTGTAGGAACAAAGTGCCCTTTAAATAGGTCTACTCTCATTGTAGTGCCCGCTATTACTCCAAAACCTCATAAAGTTGGAACAATAAAACCTGTTAGTGATAAAACTCACCTTAGAAAACGCAGGAAATCTAAGGGTCACACAAATGTTATCAAATTATGATAATATTATATCTGTATCTGCTAACACTCTGGAACCAATAGTTTCCAATGCATTGTCTACTATTGTTGTTGAAATCAGGTGGTCCAAATTGTTCTATGGTATATGGACTCTGGTTGCTCTAAACATATGACCGGAGATCGCTCTCAGCTCAGAAATTTCGTCAGCAAGTTTCTTGGTACGGTTCGATTTGGAAATGATCATATTGCAAAGATAATGGGTTACGGTGAATATCATATTGGGAATGTTATAATTTCACGAGTGTATTATGTGGAAGGTCTCGGTCCCAACTTATTTTCTGTGGGACAATTTTGTGATGCAAACCTAGAAGTTGCTTTTCGAGAGCATACCTGCTTCATTCGTAATTTGGAAGGGGTTGATTTATTAAAGGTACTCGAGGGAATAATTTGTACACTTTGTCTGTACAAGATATGATGGCCGCTTCTCCCGTATGTCTTCTCTCCAAAGCATAAAAGACTAAGTCATGGTTATGGCATCGACGGTTATCTCATCTTAACTTTGACGCTATTAATCATTTGTCGAAAAACGAACTCGTTCGTGGTCTTCCTAAACTTACATTTCACAAGGATCACTTATGTTCCGCGTGTACAATGGGGAAAAGCACTAAGAAATCATACAGACCCAAGACTGAAGACACCAACCAAGAGAAACTTTATTTGTTGCATATGGATCTTTGTGGGCCAATGCGTGTTGAAAGTCTTAGTGGTAAAAAGTACATCCTTGTCATTGTCGATGATTACTTTCTGTTTACATGGGTGAAATTTCTTACAACAAAAAATGAGGCACCTAAATTCATCATCGGATTTCTCAAGATGATTCAAGTGCGTCTCAACACTACTTTCTGACGCATTCGTACATATAATGGAACCAAATTTGTGAATTAAATCTTGCGTGACTATTATGAAGAAGTTGGCATATCTCATGAAACATCTGTTGCTCGCACTCCACAACAAAATGGTGTGGTTGAAAGGCGAAATCGCACACTTATGGAAGCTGCTCGAACGATGTTAATTTACGCAAAGGCTCCATTGTTTTTATGGGCAAAAGTAGTATCTACAATAGTTTATTCGAAAACGCCATGGTAAAACACCTTATGAGCTTGTACATGGAAAAGTACCAGATTTATCATATCTTCATCTATTTAGTTCTCTTTGCTATCCAAATAATGATGGTGACAATTTGGGAAAACTTCAACCAAAGGCTGATATTGGTATTTTCATTGGTTATGCACCCACAAAGAAGGCATACCGAATCTACAACCGTAATTCTCGTAAGATCCTAGAAACTATGAATGTTGATTTTGATGAGCTGACAGCAATGTCTTCTGAGCAAAGCAGCTCTGAACCCGCACTTCATGAAATGGGACCCAGTAACATTAGCTCTGGTCTTGTCCCAAATAACCCTACTTCATCATCATTTACACCACCTACTAGAAATGAATGAGATACGTTGTTTCAACCGTTATTTGATGAATTCTTTACTCCTCCAAGTATTGTTGCTCCAGAAACTGAGGTAATAGCTCCGGTAACCGAAGTTTTCGCTCCAGCAACCGAAGCACAATCAGATACGTCTGCACCTACAATTGGTCAAGATATACCTTCAACGAGTAATTCTCAACCAACTACCGAATCAACTACCCATGTTATGCCTATTGATGATGAAGAGGATGATGATGATCACGATTTGGAATTCGCTCAAATGCGTGAACTTTCATTCTTTGGTGTACCAATTCTCGACCATAATCAAGCCGGGTCGTCCACCTCAGAGGAAACTCCTACTACGGTCTACTCCAATCCACGGATTCGTGAACATGACAACAAGTGGACAAAGGATCATCCATAGATTCTATTATTGGTGATCCTAATCGTCCGGTATCCACACGAAGTCAGTTACAAGAAAATGCAATGTTTTGTCATTTTGATGCTTTTCTCATTGAAGTTGAACCTAAGACATGGCAAGAAGCTTTTACTCAATCCTGTTTGATAGAAGCTATGCAAGAAGAACTTAATGAATTTATAAGTCTTGAAGTATGAGAACTTGTCCCATGCCCGGATCAAGTGCAATTACTCACTTTGAAATGGGTTTACAAGGTGAAACTCGACGAGTTAGGCGGAATATTTAAGAACAAAGCTCGACTAGTAGATCGTGGATACAAGCAATTATTGGGCATCGACTTTATGGAATCCTTTGCACCTGTTGCTCGTTGCAAGCTATTAGACTATTCCTTGCTTATACAGCCCACATGAATATGATCGTCTACCAGATGGATGTGAAGACGACATTTCTTAATGGTGAAATCAAGGAAGAGGTCTATGTTCAACAGCCGGATGGTTTTGTGAATCCTAAATATCCTAATCACGTGTACAAGCTTAAGAAGGCTCTTTATGGGTTGAAGCAAGCTCCACGCGCGTGGTATGATCTATTATCACAATTCCTCATTACTTAAGGCTTCGTTAAAGGCAAGGTGGATCCCATGCTGTTTATTCAGAAATGAGGTAAAGATATGATTATGGTACAAATATATGTTGATGATATTATATTTGCTGCCTCGACCCAAACCTTATCAGATGAGTTTGGAACACTCATGTCTTCCATGTTTAAGATGTCAATGATGGGAAAGGTATCATTCTTCTTAGGACTTCAGATATCTCATAGTCCCAGAGGCATCTTTATCAATCAATCCAAGTATGCCCTTGAATCTCTTAAGAAATATAAGATGGAATCTTGCGACCCTGTGGATACTCCAATGGTGGAACGAACTAAGCTTGATGCAGATCCACATGGAATTGCTGTTGATCCGACACTTTGAATGATCGGTACCCTTCTGTATATCACAGCCAGTCGACCTGATCTTCAGTTTGCTATATGTATGTGTGCTTGGTATCGAACTAGGCCTACTGAGTTACACTTAGCTACTGTTAAACGGATCTTTCGGTATCTTAAAGGAACCATTAATCTGGGAATTTGGTATTCGAAGGGCTCTTCGATTGCACTAATGGCATATGCAGATGCGGATCACGCGGGTTGTCAAGATACAAGGCGTAGCACGAGTGGAACTTTGTAACTACTAGGAGATCGACTAATAAGTTGGGCATCGAAAAGGCAGAAAAGCGCTGCAATTTCAAGTACGAAAGCAGAATACATAGCTATGTCCGGTTGCTGTGCTCAAATTCTTTAGATGAGATCGCAATTAACCGACTATGGTCTAGGTTTCAACAAAATTCCGATGTACTGCGACAATAAAAGTGAATTTGCCTTATGCTGCAACAATGTTCAATTCTCCCGGTCGAAGCATATTGACATTCGCTACCACTTTATCAAGTAGCAAGTGGAAAATGGAGGTGATAGAGCTTTACTTTGTCCGATCTGAGTATCAATTGGTGGATATTTTCACGAAGGCTTTAGATCGCTCTCGAATGGAATTTTTTGCCGACAAGCTAGGTTTGAGAACTTTCTCGCCTGAGACTCTAAAGGAACTGGCAGATGAAACGAAAGAATAGTAGTGGTAAACTATTCTCGTAACCTTGGTGATCATCTGTATATACTGTTTATATTTTTATCCACAAAAGCAAAATACAAAAATATAAAACCATATAAAAACCATAAAAATTGAAAAATTTCATAAAAATCCAAAAATATTTTTACTTTATTTTTCGAAGGCATGTATTTTGGTACGATAATATTTACGGCCTTAGAAATGTTGATTAATACTGACACGGCGCCATAAATAGAGTTCGTACAAAAGTTGTAAATATTTCATAAAACATGCCCAAATGGCTTGTATTTATTTCAGACTGCAACCCGTTTTTCATATTAAAGTCAAGTATTTCTTATAAAAGCTTTGGTTCACAACGGGAATTAATTTTCTCGGGCATGGTTTACTTTATAACCATGTATGGGACGTTATAACACAATCTAACACAGATATATGTACGCATCAGTGCATTTATTTTTCAAGACAAGAGAAATCTTGTTTTTATGAAGTTATCATCTCTACTACCATAGCTATCTACAATTGGTATCTACATACTCGATGATGCGACTACTCAAACAATGACTACAAATCTTTCAATAGAACACAGGTCAACAATTGAGGGGGATCAATTGTCAAGCATTCAGAATCTTCGATGCCGAAAGTACCAAGTTCACAAGTTGGTGTCAAGACAACAATACCAATCGTACATGTGGTGTCAAGAGATGACTTCAGACGTGACGAGGCGACCAACATTTGCTGACAAGAACCATTTGATCTTATCACATGATGTTCTCATCAATCAGGTCCAACCTTGTCAATTCATTCTTATATGGTGACTATGTGATCATATTACAAATCGGTATCATATCTCACAATCGCTATCATATCTCACAAATTGGTCTCATGAAGATTAAACGGACTTGCATTTTTCTTCCCAAAACCTTTGTTAAAACTTCATTAAATCAATTGATATCAATAATATCGATTGGGTTAATATTTTTAATATGGGGGAGAAAATGTGATTTAATATGGGAAATTATCACAAATGGTTTGACTAAACGTGATGGCTCATCCCGACATATGCGAAATGTTTTCGGATATCGTGGCATATGTTAAGGGGGAGCAAAATGGATTTCATGGTGACATATACTTACCCTAAACCCATTTATTTCACGACGATGAAGATTGTGGTGACATAAGGATGGTAGGATAGGTTAAGTCCAATGATTCTTCCAAAACCAGAGGAATATTCCCAAGGACATTCCATAGCTAGAAATAGTAGTCCTTAGGAAAGATGGAGAAAGGTTGTGAACGTAGCTGAATGCCGACCAAGTAATTAAGTTAGCACTGGAACAAGCACAACAAGGTGCTAGTTATGACGTATTGGTAAGCATTGAAGGGGTTAAAGAATGAAAAAGAATTGTAAAAATAAAGGGTATAAAGAAAGAAGCCCTCCTTACAACCTTAGGCAGAAACCGGGTCAACACATATCCTATTGAGATCATTTTAATGATGCTCGATATAGAAGATAGACATCATGGACCCAGTGATGCATTGCGCAACCCATCCCAGCTAACTCAGATATCTCTTAAAAGGTATTTGTTTTATTCACACGGAGACATCGCATTATCTATCGATTTATTCATTCCGAATATATTGATATTGAAAAGGTGGCACTCCTCTCCAGCCTCCGATCACTAAAATCCAAAATGTACGATCGAGTCTAGAGCCATTTGAGATCATCTAATATCTCATTAGGATACATTTCCATATTTCCTTGCTTCTTCACACACTGTGAAAAGTAAGAAAGATCTTAAGAGTCCTACACAAAATCTTCATGATCTTGCCTGAACATCCGAGTAATACGAAAGTATTTACAATGAAGATGGAAATCCTTCTTGAGCGAATATCAAAAAGCAAATGGTAGGTGACTTGTGCGATTCTTTATGAATCAAGCTTGTGATAACTGGAAAGCAACAGTGGTTTAATTCTTAATTGAATTTAAACACGTTCCAGGCCTCTACGCAATATCTCAGTGATCTTGCCAGAACACTCAGAGTGATACCTTTGTGTTCACAGTGATGAGTGGAAATCCTTCTAGTGTTAACCTTAAACAACACTTGGTAGGTAACTTGCAAGATTCAATAAGAATCAAGCTCGTGACAACTGGAAAGCAACGACGGTGCGATTCTTTAATGAATCAAACTTGTTCCAGGAATCAGAATTGATGGCTTCACTCATGCGGATAATTTTATCCAAATGATTCACTCTTTACGTTCGAGTCAGCTTTGGACGGTCGAGTAAAGAGAACGGGTTTACCCGCGAAATCTTGTCAAGGAGATTTTTAAGTAAGTCTACCTGCCACGAGTACGATATTTAATATCGTCCAACGGTCTTCACCGACCGGAGGTAAAATGCTACCGAATTAGAATGAAATGTTCAAAGCGATTTCGTTCGTGTCTACTTATGTTGCGGCATTTAAAGATGGCGGCGTTGCGGAATCTAAGAAGAAGTCGTCCCTGCATGCTTATACTTTATGCACTTAATACTTCATCTAATTCTAGAAAGCCTAAAAGTCAAGTCTTCCGCTGTATCGAACTCTGAAGCTTTCAAGAATTACGAAGGTATAAGTATGAGGGACAAGAAGTCACGAAGAGGCGAAGATCACAAGTGATGGATACACAAGATCAAGGCAAGAGATTAATGCTAAAGATTGATATCAAAGATCACATCAGCATGTTCACCAGAAAAGAAAAATAAAAGAAAGCCGAAGACTACGAGCTCAAGACAAGCATAGTACGCTAGGTTTATTTTATTATTGTAACTTGTTGATCCCAAACTTAGATCGATTAGCTTTGTGTATACGAGATTAGATCAAGTATAACACGTAGAGAAACCTTTGTTATATGCTTTGTGAATCTAAGTGTTATGCGGAGTTTAACACTTAAACAAGAACACAAGATGTAAACAAAACTTTCACTTTGATTATGAATGTCGAACTTGCTTACAATGAAAGATGTTTACGAATGAAAACTTATATAAAACTTGATAATAAACATTAACCTAAAGGCCTTCATTTATAGACTAAGAAGCCTTGTACAATAAGCTACGTATCAACTATTCTAGGTAAAGATAAACATAGAAAATACATTGTCGTTTCTATCCTTACTAGAAGTATTCTAGAACATAATAAACGTGTAGCTTATATCTTCCATCAGTGCTTGTCTTCAATGTGTCAACGCTTGACTTTAACTTGTCAACGCTTAAGCTGTCAGCGCTTGCTTTGTTCCTGTCAACGCTTGATTTGTTCTTGTCAGCGCTCAAGTGATCTGGCCTTAATTTATTCCCAACAATCCTCCCCTAAACTTGATATCCACTCTTATGATCAAGTTTCTAAATAAACATTAAGAACTTGGAGGAGTCTGACAAACCTTCAAATATTGGTAATGAATAAATCTGATCAAATTCTTTGCCACGTCACTTGAATAATGTATCTCCAGCTGGGTGTCCTTCATCTTTTCCAAAACAGCCTTGGATATGAAATATTGAGCATCCACAAGTAGATACTCAACAAATTTTGTAGAACTCAAATGATATACACCAGCAGCTGAATATAACCTCCATTGAAGACCACTGAGGTCATCTTCAAGATCCTTCCATATTTCAGGATCTTCCTCATTTGTCCCACACATTCTTTTGAATGTGGTCCAAAGTTTTATTCCATTAGCTGAAGTTGGTGCTTCAGCCTCATACTTGGTCTCCAGCAACCTCCAAAGGTCCACCAAGTCTTCTCTATCACAATTTGCAAATAAAGATATGAGAGTGGTAAAAGTGTGTACCTCCTTGCCAAATCTTCCAATCTTCCAGAATCCACATTCATCCTCATCATAACTCACAATTGGATTCCTGGGATCTAATGGTAACACCTGCACCATATCTGAAGCTTCTAATGGGGAGAGCTTGAGGCTCTTTCTAATAACTGCTTCACTTGGATATAGTGGATTCATATCTTTTGGAAACTCAAGTTTAAATCCCTTCTTCAATGGTCTGGGAACTATCATAGCTTTCTTGATTTCCATCTCTTCTGCAAGTTGCTCCTTTCTTTCATCTGAAAGAAGTCTGTAAGTGTTTTCTTCCTGCACTTTCACCCAAATAGGATAAGCCCTATGTTCCAACTCATCAAATGTCAAAGCCTTCAACTTCTGATGTGTCCATCCAACTCCATGACATCTGAGCAACATAAAGTAGAGCTCCCTTCTATCCCTTTTCAACTCAGAGAGAATATTGCTTGCCTTGTGCTTCAAAATCACCTTACAATCCTTCTGAACTCTAAGAAGAAGCTCCAAACCCCATATTTGATCTGAAATGGTCAAGTCTGGATTATCCATACAGCTTTCTTCCCAAGAATTGTACATCTGAACCACCTCTGGCATGTCAAAGTCAACCTGCAACTTTAAATCTCTCAACTTTTCCCTAGCAAGCTCATCACCATACTCAAGCCTTTCTGGTTCTATAATCATCACACTTGAGTCTGAGCTAGCTCCATCACTTTCTTCTTCAGAAGTCACAACAAATGGTGACTTTTCTTTTTCACCTTGTTCCATCAATTGTTCAGCCAGTCTTCTATCAAATTCAACCTGGGTTGCATCCTTTGGAACAATTTCTTCTACCAATTTACCCTTACCCTTATCTGATGGTGCAATGGTTGGTAAGGTAGATGGTAATACCTGAGCAGAAACTTCTTTGATGATAGATGATGACTGGAATACATCACCTTCATATGCAGGTCTGTCAACGCCCAAATTTCCTCTATCAGCGCCCAAAATACTTCTATCAGCGTCCAAATTTGTCTTGTCAACGCTCAAATATTTTCCCTCAGCGCCTTGTGTAACCTCTCTCAACATAGCTGTAAATGATAAATTTAGATTGGTTGGAGAGATTAAGGACGTATCAAAACCTGTGTGTTCCTTCAAAGTTGTAAGGGCTTCAGCAACATCCATTGATTGACCATCTTGGCTGCCCTTATCACTCAGATTTCTTTGATCTTCCTCCCCTTTGGAAGACTCCTCCATACCCCTCCTAGCATGATCACTCTCCAAAACAACAATCCTCTCCCTCAATTGCTTGAGTTCAAGGCCTTGTGAGCTGACAATTTGTACTAAGTCTGCATTTTGCTTTTGCAAGCGAATGCAGACTGCCGTCAATTCCAAAAGAGTCATTAGTTCCAGACTGCCCTCTTCTGAAATGGGGATTTGACCTCCCAAGTCAGGTTCATTGGGCAAGGATGAGGACTTAATGATGGTGGGACTGCCTTGGCCAGCATCTAAGCCAGAACCAATAGTCCCAGCCTCATCCAGGTCACCAGCCACACTTGTGGTGGTGGTTCTCTCTGCTTCATGGCTAGGACCACCAGATGAGAACACTCCAGTACTCCTTTGGCGTTTTATCAACCTATATTCAGGTGGTGTGGAAGATGGTGTGGAAGAATGTGTAGATGTGGGTTGGTGAAGGGGTGTTTGGGATTGTGATGGTTGTGTGTCAGCGTTGGAAATAGGCACATCAACGCCAACATTTGATGTGTCAGCGTCAAAGGGTTCTTGGTCAATTTGCATTTGTTCAGGTGAGGGAAAAGGTTCAGGAATAGGTTCAAGTTGTGGGTGAGGGTCAATTTGAGGTTGAGGGTCTGGTTGGGGTTGTGTTGCTGCAATAACAGCAAGCATGGCTGGGGTTAAAGGTAAGTCTCTATGAGGTGGTGAATCCATCTTCGTAAAAATAACTTTCTTTTGTTCAGGGATTTTATAAAAATCATTGTGATCCCTTGAACAATATCTTTGATCATCAAAAATCATTTGCAGAAAACGGGGATAAGCTAAAGTCATTTTTGTCCCCTTGTTTTTACACATCCCTTCAAAAATCATTTTAGAATAGTTATATTTTTGCCCTGTTGCAATACACACAATAGCACTAGCAATGGATCTATTGATCTCATTGTGTGCAGTACATTTGGGACTTAAACATTGAAGGAGGATGTGAATGAGATACTTCCAGGCTGGGGGAAATTCCTGCTTATGATACTTATTAAGAGTACCTTCATCAGGAATAGGATATCCCAAAGCCCTAAGCCCTTGTTCTATTTCATTTATGGGAAGGATGGTTATACCATCAGCATCATCAAGATGCAAGGCCTGGCGTACCAAGGCCTCAGTAACCACCCAAGACCTCCCATGAACAATAGAAGTTAATGTGGTCACTCCATTAACTGTTGAGGAACTAACAGTGTTCCAAAACTGCTTAATGTGTGTGACTGGAATGAGTGGTGCATGAGAAAGAGCATACCTTAAGGGGGATGCGTTCAAATACGCCACCATTTATGTGTATTGAGGAAACAAATCATTATCAGCAACAAGATAAGCAATCATGTTGTGTTGAGACTTGAACCCCAAATCTAATTCTGCTGAGTTAAACCTTGGTGCCATTGATGAAAGCTGTTAATTTGAAGTGTAGAAGATGAAGGTTGATAAGAGAAAAGTGTTAGACAAGAATTATAGATACCCTGGTTTAAAATAGGAGCCAAATTTATAGGAGATAAATAATGCATGTGATTGGCCCAAAAATAGGCAAAGATTTTCAAAAACTAATCATGAAAATATGGAAAAAGTTATAAGTTATCTCATGCATTTAATGAAAGTAACAACTCCTAAAATTACGGTTTGAAAATATGTCAAAAAGTAACAACTGGGTAGGTCCCATTGAGTGTCAACGGTCAAATATAACCTATCAACGCCCAACGGCTATAATCTTGTCAACGTTCGCCTAAAGCCATGTCAGCGTCCAATTTGGTCACAACAACGCTTGGAAAATTCTTGTCAGCGTCCAAAAATAAAATTGTTTTTTTAAAAAGTGAAAAATGACCTTAACAAGTAATTTAGCCTAGAGAAGATAACCAAAAGCTGATAATTATTATAGGGCGGCAAGCACTGTCCAGTTATGCACACTTGCATAAGCAAGATAGACATAACAGTCCTCTAGTGTCCCTTGCTAACCAAAATTCTTAACAACCAAGTTACCTTATAAAATCCTTGTTACTCCCAGGTAAATCCCATATCAAAATCATTCCCAAGTCTCCCAACAGACCACAACCAATTCTAGGCCAAAAATGTCTTGGCAGCATGCAAAGTTGATATACTATGCATGCTACAGTGCCTCATGGTTTAGTAAAACTAACCCATACTCACCTGTGGACACAATCTAGAATTGTGATAAGAGTATCATATGGATACCCAAAAATCCTAAAGGTTCCTAAAACCTCCCCTTAAACTATGATACAAAAGTTTGCTAAAATCATGCATGAACATAAAATTTTTTATGTCAAGATAGGAATGAAACATTCCAACCATCATCCATAAATAAAAACGTGTCCAAATGATTCTTCTTTGATCCATAAGCAACTCTGTATCCAATGGTATACTGCTAACACCATCTGCACATTTAGATTGAAAACCACAAAACTAACATTGTTGCTGACAACGCCCCGATAACACATAACAGCGTTGAAGGAAGCTTTGTCAGCGTTAGACAATTATATTGCTGACAACGTTGCAAAAACACTTATCAGTGTTCAAACAACCTTTGTCAGTGTTAGAAAAACATAGTGGAAAATCTAAATCATCAATAAGACCAATAATAATAATGCATCATCCTGTACATACTTTTACAAAAAGAATCCAAAACACATATTAAGTGAGATTAACCATTCCAATACTTGTTACCAAGTATTGGAATCTTCCAGCATCAAAAGGTTTAGTTAATAAATCTGACACATTTTCCTCAGTGTCAACCCTATCTGGTTGTATTAAACCCTTCTCAAAGCAATCTCTTATAAAATGGTGTCTAATTTCTATGTGTTTAGTTTTAGAATGATGTACAGGATTCTTAATGATGCATAAGGTACTATTATTGTCAACAAATATCTTAGTATGCATGAAATTATACCCATAATCCAACAGCTGGTTCTGAATCCACAACACTTGACCACAACATGCTGCTGCAGCCACATACTCTGCTTCAGTTGTAGAGTTAGCCACCACTGTTTGTTTCTTGCATTGCCAAGATATTAATCTGCTCCCAAGAAACTGACATCCACCAGTTGTGGATTTCCTATCAAACTTGTCACCCCCATAATCACTATCTGAATATGCAATCAGTTCCAATGGTGAATCCTTTGGGTACCACAAACCAAGATTAGGATAGCATCTTAGGTACCTAAAGATCCTCTTCAGAGCATAAAGGTGACATTCTTTGGGAGTCACTTGATGACGTGCACATGCACACACAGCAAACATGATATCAGGTCTGGAAGCAGTAAGATACATCAAGGATCCAATCATGGATCTATAATGCCTGACATCAACATCTTTCCCATGTCCAATCTTTCCCCAAGGGTGTTCTCTATCCATAGGAGTAGTAGCCCTCTTTTCATGTGGAGAAAAGCCAAACTTCTTCAAGATTTCAGCAACATATTTGTCCTGGGAGATGAAGATACCATCTTCTTTCTGCTGAACTTGTAAACCAAGAAAGAAGTTCATCTCCCCCATAGCACTCATCTTGAATTTGTCTGTCATAAGCTTGGAGAAATCCTCACTCATCTTTGGATCAGTGGACCCAAAAATGATATCATCAACATAGACCTGCACAAGCAACACATCCTTGCCTTTCTTCTTTGTAAATAGTGTCTGATCTATGGTGCCCCTCTTGAATCCATTGTCCACCAAATATGTAGAAAAGGTACCATACCATGCTCTAGGGGCTTGATGAAGGCCATACATAGCCTTTTTGACTCTATACACTTTATCTGGATGCTCTGGATCCTCAAAACCAGGAGGTTGCATGACATAAACTTCTTCAACAATGGTGCCATACAAGAATGCACTTTTAACATCCATCTGATAGACTGTGAAGCCCATGCAAGATGCATAGGCTAGAAAAATCCTAATAGCTTCAATCCTTGCAACTGGTGCAAAGACTTCCTCATAGTCTATCCCCTCCTCTTGTGTATAACCTTGAGCCACTAACCTTGCCTTGTTTCTGACCACAATACCTCTTTCATCTCTTTTGTTCCTAAGAACCCATCTTGTCCCTATAGGTCTGACATATCTAGGACAATCAACCAGCTCCCAAACATCCTGAATTGCAAATTGGTGAAGCTCATCCTGCATTGCTTCCACCCAACTTGGTTCTTTGAGAGCATCAAATATCTTCTTGGGTTCTTCTTGTGACAGAAAACATGCAAACAAACATGCTTGCACAAGAGGGGTATCAACCTTCTTGTGTATATTGGCAATAAATCCACCAAGTCCTTGATGAGATCTTCTTGTCTGAACTGGAGTCATAATATCACCAATGATCTGAGATGTGGGGTGATTCTTCAATGTAGAAGTGAGAACTCCTCCTTCAAAAAGTCTGGTGTCCTCAACTTCACGCTCCATGTTGCCAATATCTTCTTCATCAGACTCTCTTTGAGCAACAGGAATCTCTTCATGAACATTGGAAGGTCCACCTTGTTCAAAACTGGAAGAGAAAAGATGCCCATAAGTGTTGTCAATGTTTGAATCTTGGTTGTCAGCGTCTGGGCTAACAGCGCTTGAAATGTTGTTGTCAACGTCTGAATTGGTCTTGTCAGCGCTAGCTTTGCCTTTGTCAGCGCCTGAAGAACCATGCATGTTTGTATCTGGTGGTATTTGGAAACCACCATTATCTTGTCCAGCAGCAGCAAAAGCATCAGTCCAAATGGGAATTGTGACATATTCAAATGTAGGAGATGCCTTTTCTGCTTGTGATCCAACCTTCTCATGAACCTGTGTACCTGAAACATTAACAACTTGTTCCTCCACAACATATGAAGTTACCTTCACAATGTCTGGATTAGTGACAAGCATATAATTTAAAGTTCTAGACAAGGGTTCCAAATCAAACAACCAATTAGGACCACTTTCAGGATCACTAGGTTTATTCTCTAAGAACCTAACATGTACTCTTTCAACAATACGTTTGTCCTCTTTAAGATAAACCCTATAACCCTTGCTCTGCACTGAATACCCCATGAAGTAACCTTCATCACCTTTTGCACTAAATTTACCTAAGGCATCACTAGTATCCAATACTACTACATGACATCCAAAAGGTCTGAGAAAACCAATATTAGGTTTTCTTCCCCAAAGTAACTCATAAGGTGTTTTGTTCTGAATTTTGTTAACCAATGCTCTATTTTGCACATAGCATGCTGTATTAACAGCCTCAACCCAAAAGGCTATAGGAAAGTGAGCATCAGCCAACATTGTTCTGGCTGCTTCAATTAGGGTTCTATTTTTCCTTTCAGCAACCCCATTTTGTTGTGGGGTTCTAGCAATACTGAATTGCCTAGTAATTCCCTTCCTGGCACAAAAATCATCTAGCTTCTTGTTCCTAAATTCTCCACCATTATCACTCCTAAGCATCTTAACCTCATTGCCAGACCTTTTCTCAATTTGAGTGATAAATTCAATAAGAACATCAGCTGTGTCACTCTTCATAGCTAGAAAGAATGTCCAAGTAAACCTAGAAAAGTCATCAGTGACAACACAACAATATGACTTGCCATTCAAACTTTCTATATTAGTTGGACCAAAGAGGTCCATGTGAAGCATATGAAGAGGTCTGGAACTAGTATGCACCTGCTTGGACTTGAATGAGACCTTGTGCTGCTTGCCTTTAAGACATGCAACACAAGAGTGGTCATTGTGGAAAGCCTTCTCAGGCAAACCATCAACTAAACCAAGCCTCACAAGTCTATTTATATTTTTAAAATTTATGTGCCCTAGTCTCCTGTGCCACAAATTACTTTCATCTACTGAGGCCTTAGCATAAAAACAAGACATATTTGTATTCACCTTAATCCCATTTAAATTCACATTATATATGTCCTTATGCCTAGGTGTTCTATACTCAATATACTTCTCATCAGGGATCTTAAAATCCTTGCTTAACACCAAACACTCAGTATCAGTGAAAAGAACCTTATTTTTGTTATCACACACTTGTGATACACTAAATAGATTATAATCCAGTTCTTTTACCAGGAAGACGTTCTCAAAACGCAGATTATTGGTGAGAAGGGTTCCTTTGCCTGTAATGGTGCCGTAGCCCCCTCCAAAGTATACCTTATCACCATCTTTAATAGGAGAGAAGTTCGTCAGATAGTCTTCCTTTCCTGTCATGTGCCTTGAGCATCCACTATCCCAATATCCATAATCATTGATCTGTCTCTGAATGCCCTGCACATAAAGAAAACAAATTAGTTTTCTTTGGGAACCCAAGTCTCAGAAGACTTGGATTCATCTGGTTGTTCAATAAGAACAGACTTAGTTCTCACAACAACCCCATTCTCATCCCTTTTAGGATGAAATACCCAGTTAACCCCAATTGGTTTTGTAATGACTTTTGAAATGTAATTAAATCTATTGCAAGTCATTGAAATTCCATTATTATTAGGGTTTTGATCTTTCTTGGGTCTCCATGTTAAGCTTGTAGAAGCTTTAGACCCCTTACCATGTGGCTGCAAATATTTAGGTCTGGTCACGTTTCTGTCAGCGTTGGATTTTGTCCTGTCAACGCTGAAATTACCCTTGTCAGCGTTGAACCTAGGGTTTGCTACAGGAACCCATTGCCTATTTGACCAGGTGTTTGTCTTTTGAAAAGGTCTTTGTCCATGAGTGTTAGACCTTCTAGAAAAGAATGAGGCAGGTCTAATCACTTGTGGACTCTGCTGCACACAAGGTTTGGGTCTGACAACGTTTGACTTCCTAACAACGTTGACTTTCTTCCTATCAGCGCTGAATTTGTTCCTATCAGCGCTGGCTTTGGGAGCGTTGACACACTTGTATGCCAAATGTGAAAAGCTACCACAAGTATAACAGGCTTTCTTAGACACACTCTTAGGTCTAGAAGAGAAGAAACCTGTTCCATGATTGTTAACTTGGCTCTTGGGTGACCTATTATTCCTATACATCTCTGCATATTTAATGGTAGGTCTTCTAACAGTGTTTGAGCCTAGGTCAACAGCTTTACCAGTAACTGGGTGAGTAACCTTAATGGGTGGTGATTCATTGGGACTCTCACATAGCAAACCTCCCTTAACAAATAAAGTAGGGTTAGCTTTCTTCCACTCATTTAGGTCAGTCAATTTTTGTTGATACTCTTCCACTGGAGTGACAACTCTTGGTGGAGGAATGAATTCCTCTTCTTGGCATTCTGGTATACCAGTCCAAGCTAAATCCTTTCTAAGGACACCATAGAAGTCACCAGCTGGTGGTGGAACCAGAGAGTAATCATTTATCCCAATCCCAGTCATGTCCTTAGGATCCCTTTGTTTAGCTACACAGTCTCCTAGGGTTTGGGTGGCTCTATCAAATCTTTGAATCTTGAGGTCAACATTATCTTTATTCTTAATGGCCTCATCTAACTTAGCCTGTAGGTCTCTATTGACCTTTGTCATGATATTTCTAATATCCATACTACCCTCTAGCTCATGTTTTAAGATATTAATCTTATCTTTTAAATCAAATTCCATTTTCTTGTATTCAGAAACGGTTTTCTCAGTTTCAGTAAGAGCTAGCTGGTAATTGGATAATTTACACCTTTCAGTGCTCATATCATCTTTTAGTTTTAACACATCTTTGTTAAGTCTATCAGTGTTTAACCTACAACCTTTGCTACAAAAAGCATCATCATATACCTCATTATCAGATGAAGAGGAGGAGTGTGCCATGAGAGCATATTCAACATGCTCTTCTTCTTCAATATCAGCAATCAAAGCTCTGTCCTCTTCAGCATTCTTAGCCAGATAGCTCCAATCCCATCCAGTACCATCAATTCCTTGAACTGCTACCATGGCTTTGGAATCTTGAGCTTTAACAACCTGACTTGAGGGTTTACCAGCATCATATCTTCTAGGAGATCTGCATTCCCTCATGAAGTGACCCATACGATGACAGTTGTAGCATTCAACTTTGGATTTATCAAATCCAGCAGTGTCTTTAGCATTGAAGGTCATCTTCTTCTTGAACCTTCTATTCCACCTATTTGCTCTTATACTAGCAAGAGCCATGTTCCACTTGATGTCCATCTCTTCCAAGTGTTCATCACTTATCTGCTCAAGGTCCTCATATGTAATCACTGAACCATTGGGCAAAGAAGCAATATAAGCACACACATTATCCAAATCCAAACCAGCAGGTTTAACTCTTGGGGAGTCATTCATGAATGTGTCAGCGTCTGAAAAGGAGACGTTGACAGGACTTGTTCCAGCGCTGACAAATGATGATCCAGTAACTGGATGCATAA
The DNA here is from genome assembly GCA_025667525.1 of Glebionis coronaria. Classification (NCBI taxonomy): domain Eukaryota; kingdom Viridiplantae; phylum Streptophyta; class Magnoliopsida; order Asterales; family Asteraceae; genus Glebionis; species Glebionis coronaria. The sequence goes on from CM046874.1 coordinate 183,020,972, forward strand.
AAGAGTCCTTCTGATTGAATTGACCTTCACTATGAGAGAAGAAGGCCATGTTGCTGGTGCTAGGTTTGCTTCCATGTGCTGAAAAAGTTTCATCTTCCAACAGTCTTAGTTTGTTGTAGATGTCATCAAACGAGGAGCTCTTGTAAGTATTATTGGCAAGAATAGATCTTGCCTCAATCTTCCATGCCTCACCAAGACTTTTAAGAAAGGTAGCATTGGTGTCAGCATCACCAACTTGTGTTCCCATGAAGGACAACTTGCTTGTAATGTCAAGCAATCTACTTCTCACACTACTCAGCTTCTCATTGGGCTGAGCTTTGAAGACAACATAATCATGCAGAAGTTGCTTTTTCTTTTCTTCCTTAGTGTCTGCATTGCCACCATATGCAACTTCAATAGCTTCCCACAGATCCTTAGCAGATTCATAGCCTCTATATTTGTGCTGGTTTTCTTGTCCTAAAGAGACTTTCAGAATATTTAGGGCTTTCATGTCGACCCTTTTCTTTGCAATATCTTCAGCACCTACAGCTCTACCATCTCCAGGTTTTTCTCTCTTATCTTCATCAGGACATCCTTCAACAGCTGATCTTTGAGTAATGGCATCCTGAATCTTTTGAGCCTTATTGAATGAGTTTCCATATTCAGTAATCTCCCAGAGTGTGTAATCATAGATCCCCAGATATTGTTCAAAGTTGAACTTCCATAAGTCAAAGTTGGTTGCATCAAGCATGGGAATCTTGATGTTTGGTAAGGGTGAATTTGAGGTGGTTATTGCTTCAGACATGATGTTGTTAGGGTTTTGGTGTTTTTAGGGTTTTTGAGAAAATTAGGGTTTTGGTGTTCGTGTATCGTTCTGGTGTTCTTCAAAGATCAAAAGTTCCTCAACAAGCTCTGATACCACTTGTTGATCCCAAACTTAGATCGATTAGCTTTGTGTATACGAGATTAGATCAAGTATAACACGTAGAGAAACCTTTGTTATATGCTTTGTGAATCTAAGTGTTATGCGGAATTTAACACTTAAACAAGAACACAAGATGTAAACAAAACTTTCACTTTGATTATGAATGTCGAACTTGCTTACAATGAAAGATTTTTACGAATGAAAACTTATATAAAACTTGATAATAAACATTAACCTAAAGGCCTTCTTTTATAGACTAAGAAGCCTTGTACAATAAGCTACGTATCAACTATTCTAGGTAAAGATAAACATAGAAAATACATTGTCGTTTCTATCCTTACTAGAAGTATTCTAGAACATAATAAACGTGTAGCTTATATCTTTCATCAGTGCTTGTCTTCAATGTGTCAACGCTTGACTTTAACTTGTCAACGCTTAAGCTGTCAGCGCTTGCTTTGTTCCTGTCAACGCTTGATTTGTTCTTGTCAGCGCTCAAGTGATCTGGCCTTAATTTATTCCCAACATAACTTGGGTAACGCCCTTGTTTGGAGTGACCTCCATTAGAGGGAGATTGTTGGAAATACGTCTTTACGTATTTAAGAAGATTCGGTCACTCCGATAATATATTAAGTAGTAGCTCGTAGTCTAGATATCTTTATATATATCAAACAATGAAAAGCCCAGTCCATGCTTGTATGGCCGGCCCAATTGTAAGCCCAAGCCCATCTTATGGGCTTGGTATATAAACCCTCTCCTTAGATGGAGAGGGTGTTGGTTCACATAATCTTTACACATAGTAAAAGTGTGTTTTCATACTTTCTCTCTAAAAGTATGTGTGTGTTCTTACCATATTTCTATCTCTTTCTCTCTTTAAACATAAGCATAGATTTACAATCATACATAGAGTGTTGAAAGGAATTAAGCCCTAGTTGCTGAAGAGAAAGAGGAAGAATTTGCTCTTATGGCCATGTCAACATCTAGTTCAGACAATGAGGTATATGATGATTCATATTGTACCAAAGCTTGTAGAAAAAATACTGAGTCATTAATGATCAAATAATAAAGTTAAAAGTTGATTACATTAATTGTGATAATGACTTAGATAACTACAAACGTGCTTTAGAACAGTTAGAGTCCACCATAAGAGAATATAAACAAAGAGAAAATGATTACAGAGATCATATTGTCGTATTAGAGAGAGATGCTAGAGAAAATGATGATTCTATTAAGGAATTAACTGCTGAATTAGAAGTTTTTTGATCTAACAAGAAGATAGAAACTGTTGAAAAATTTGGAAAAGATTCTAAAGATCTAACTAAGGCAGCTGAAATTGGGCAGTCTCCAAGGGACAAAACAGGTTTTGGTGTAAAAAATGAACATGCTACCATTCCACCACCACCTGCTAATATACATGCTCCCATGCCTAGGAAAGATTTGTCTTGGACTGGTCTTTCTTGTTTCAAAAAGCAGGAAGATATTTAGTTTAACTTAAATGCCTACATACCAAAGAATCTTGAAACAGAAGAACCTCTAGTGAAAACTAGTGCTATTAGGGATTTTGAAAAGGAATAAATTACTTTAAAACAGTGGAAAATAGATAACCCTGTTCTCTTTTCAAGAGAAGGATTATTTGGAAGTGATTCCAGTTCTAAGAGTAGTTCATCCAGAACCTCTAGCAGATCTGAATCAGGACCAAAGCCCCCTAAAACTACTGTTAAATATGCTGGTATGTATAGACCCATTAGAGGCAATCAGAGGAACTGGAACAACCAAAAGTCTCATCAATTAGGAGAAGACTTTGTGAAAAACACCAAACCTTGTTTCACTTGTGGCAGTTTTGATCACACTTATCAAGATTGTCAAGCACCAATGGAAATGGTGGCTGTAAATCCTTTAAAGAAAATGCAACCAAAAGCCATCCTATTCAATGCAGGGGCAAAATCTTTTTCCCCTGCTAAGTATGTTGCCCCTGCTTTGAGAAATAAGGTGTGTGAAAAGTATGTTGTTCCTGCACTAAGAAAGGTAAATGATGCATGTCCCAAATCTAGTTCTTATGTGACCAAACCAGAACCTCATACTGCATATAAATCTGTTTATAGACCCTACCAACACGCCAATAGAGGCCAAAACAAAAGATGGGTTCCCTCTGCTAAGCATAGGGATTCCCCTGCTAAGACTAGGGTTTCCCCTGCTGGCAAAGTTTTGCCCTCTAGAAACATGGGAAGATGGGGAAAAGCTGTGAAAGCCTCAGCTCGTTGGGTCTGGGTACCCAAAAGGGGTACTCAATCCAATGGTGTATCTCTAGTCTTTGATAAGTTATCTTACATTGATACACGAGGTAGATCCAAGTTAGTAATGGCTTGGATCCCCAAGAGAAACTAAATTGTTTTTCTTTTTACAGGTGACAAAGCAGAACAAGAATGATAAAGCATATTGGGATAGTGGATGTTCAAGGAGTATGACTGGACATAAATCCTATCTGTCTAACTTTGTTCCCCTGCATGACAATGATGGTGTTTCTTTTGGAGATGGGCATGGTACAATCACAGGAAAAGGGACTATTGTCACTAATGGAATGACATTTGATAATGTTTACTTGGTGAAAGAGCTAAAGTACAATCTTTTTAGTGTGTCCCAGATGACTGATAACAAGAATTTTGTCCTCTTTATTGATACTGAATGTCTTGTGTTGGGAAAGGAGTTTGTTTTACCACCAAACACTCCTATTGTGCTCAGAACCCCAAGACAGAAGAACATGTACACAATTGATTTAAAGGACATCACTCTTCAAGATAATGAAAACTGTTTCATTTCCAAAGCATCAGTTGATGAATGCAAGAAATAGCATAGAAGACTTGGTCATCTTAACTTCAAGAACATGAACAAGCTGGTCAAGTTTAATCTTGTTCATGGTCTTCCTGCCAAGACCTTTGCCAATGATCCTACTTGTGTTTCTTGCCTGAAAGGGAAGCAACACAAAGCCTCTTGCAAGTAAAAAACAAGTCTGTCCACTAAAAGCCATTGGAACTGCTGCACATGGACCTGTTTGGTCCTACTTCTGTGGCAAGCATAATGAAGAAATAGTACTGCCAGGTGATTACTGATGATTTTTCAAGGTTCACATGGACATTCTTCCTGTTTGAAAAGAGTGACACAACAGATGTACTCATAGGTTTTATCAACCAGATTGAACTTTCCAAGAGTATGAAGGTGGTGACCATTAGATCAGACAATGGTGGTGAGTTCAGAAACAAGAAGCTGGACACTTTCTAAACAAACAAAGGAATAAAGAGGGAATACAGTATAGCAAGAACACCTCAACAAAATGGAGTTGCAGAAAGAAGAAACATGACACTTATTGAAGCTGCAAGGACTATGCTGTTTGATTCTAAGCTTCTAGTTATCTTTTGGGCTGAAGCTGTAGCCACTGCTTGTTATGTTCAAAATAGGGCCTTGGTGGTAAAGGCACACAACAAGAACCCTTATCAGCTGTTCAATGGCAGACCCCCTTTGATTGAGTTTTTCAGACCATTTGGATGTCATGTGATCATTCTGAACACAATTGACAATTTAGGTAAATTCAATGAAAAGGGGGATGATGGATACTTTATAGGTTATTCATTAAACAACAAGGGATATAGGGTTTTCAACAAGAAGACAAGCAAAGTGACAGAAAATCTTCATGTAGATTTTCTTGAAGACAAGCCTGAAGATGTACAAACAGGTCCTGATTGGTTCTTTGACATAGAAGTACTTTCTAAATCAATGAATTATGTGCTTGTTGCTTTGCAGAATACTAACATTTCAGGTACAAAAGAACCAACTGCTGTGGAGAAGCCACCAATAAGGTACATGACTGTACCCTCATTGTTTCCCATTGATGATGCTGCTAGAAAAACAGATGAAGAAAAGGACACATCTCAAAGGAAGGAGCAATCAACTCCTTCCCCTGCTAAGTCAACTCCTGAAAGCAGGGGAATGGCTGAAAGCAGTGGAATCCGAGATTCCCCTGCTAGACCATATGTTTCCCCTGCTGCTAAAGAACCAGTTGCCAATAATGTAAATGATGAAGAAAGAGAATCCCCACTCATTTCCTCATCTTCACCAATCACTTTATCTAGCAGTGGAAGCAGAATAATTAGGAATGGAGGTCCAAGTTATTCAGAGCTGCATTCAGTTCACCAGCATCCATCCCTCAGTCATGCAATATCATTTAGAAGCTCTTTTGAGGATTTCTTTCCCAATCATGATAGTACTATAGATCCTGATTTGGAAAAGGATGAAACAGAAGTAATCATGAGCATGCAGCCTACCTACAGAATTAACAAAGATCACCCCAATCACAAATCATAGGTGATCTTGATACTCCCAGACAAACAAGGTATTCAGCAAAGGAACACAACTTCATTGCCAACATTACTATGAAGTTTAACCATGATAATATGCAATGCTGTCTATTTACTGCCTTTTTGTCACAAGAAGAGCCAAAGAAGATTTTTCAGGCTCTCAATGATCCAAGCTAGGTTGAAGCTATGCAAGAAGAGCTCTTGCAATTTGACATTCAAGAAGTATGGATTCTGGTAGATTGTCCAAAATGGGCAAGACCCATTGGAACAAAATGGGTACTCAGGAACAAAAAGGATGAAAGGGGCATTGTAGTCAGAAATAAAGCAAGATTGGTAGCACAGGGATATACTCAGGAAGAAGGTATTGATTATGAAGAGGTCTTTGCTCCAGTTGCCAGAATTGAAGCCATCAGATTCTTTCTAGCTTATGCTTCATTCACGGACTTTACAGTATATCAAATAGATGTTAAGAGTGCCTTTTTATTGGCACCATTGATGAAGAAGTCTATGTGATGCAACTTCCAGGGTTTGAAGACCCAGAACACCCAGAAAACGTTTACAAGGTGAAGAAGGCTATGTATGGACTTCATCAAGCTCCTAGGGCCTGGTATGGAACTCTCTCTAAATACCTGTTGGATAATGGATTCAACAGAGGGAAAAATTGACCAGACTCTGTTTATTAAGAAACAGAAAGGTGACTTTCTTTTGGTGCAAGTATATGTGGATGATATCATCTTTGGATCCACAAACTCTATGCTTAGCAAAGAGTTTGCCAAGTTGATGCAAGACAAGTTTCAAATGAGTGCAATGGGTGAACTCAACTTCTTTTTGGGGGTTACAAGTTCAGTAGAGGAAAGATGGGATTTTTATCTCACAAGACAAGTATGTTGCTGAAATTGTGAAGATGTTTGGAATGTGTGAAGGAAAGAAAGTCTCTACTCCCATGGATAAGGAGCATCCTTGGGGAAAACATGGCCTTGGGAAGCCCATTGATGTCAGGAACTTTAGGTCTATGATTGGATCTCTCATGTACCTTAAAGCTTCAAGGCCTGATATCATGTTTGCAGTCTGTTTATGTGCAAGATACCAAGTGACACCCACAGAGTGTCATCATTTTGCTGTGAAGAGAATCTTTAGGTATCTGAAGTGTCATCCAACTTTAGGACTTTGGTATCCCAAGGAGTCACCATTTGAGCTAGTATCCTATTCAGATAGTGGTTATGCTGGTGACAACAATGATAGGAAGTCTACAACAGGTGGATGCCAGTTTTTGGGAAGCAAGCTGATATCTTGGTAGTATAAAAAGCAGACTATTCTGGCCACATCCACAACTGAAGATGAGTATGTAGCAGTTGCTGCATGCTGTGGACAAGTTCTTTGGGTTCAGAACCATCTGCTTGATTATGGGTACAATTTTCTTAAAACCAAGATATTCATTGACAACAACAACACTATTTGCATTATTAAAAATCCTGTTTTTCACAGCAAGACTAAACATATTGAAACCAGACATCATTTCATTAGAGATTGTTTTGAAAAAGGATTGATTGTCCCAGAGGCAATTGATACTGAACTTAATGTTGCTGATCTTTTGACAAAAGCTTTTGATGTAGGGAGGTTTCAGTACTTGGTGGCAAGTATTGGAATGGTACTCCCTAAAAATCGATGTCTATTTTGCCTTGTGTATTAAAGATTGTATTATTGTTGTTGTTGTGCATATGTTAGTCACTTTTTCCATTATTCTTCATTCTACTGCTTTTGAACAAAGATTCCCCTACTATGGTTCATCCCCCTGCTAAGGAATTTTTCCCTGCTAAGAGTTTTTCTCTTAAGTTGGGTTTGTTCTTTTTAAAGTGGTTATATGTGGTTTTTAGACTAACAATGCAGAGATCCGAATGGATCATACTATGTTATGGAATGATCAGATATGTGCTCTATGTTTCAGGGGAGGTTAGGTCACACCTTTAGGACTTAGGGTATCATTAGGATACTCATATATGATTCTAGATCATATCCACTGGTGAGTAGGGGTTTGGGACAATGAAGACCTACTGCAAAGCCTGTTGGAGTTCTGAAACCTTGAGGCAATGTAATGTGTACTTCAAATTCTTTATTGTGCAGCTTGCTGCCTAATTTAAGATTTATAGTGCATATTGCCAAGACCAACTAACCATACCAAGGAAATGGTAGGGATGGAGTCTGGGGTATGCTTATTTTATTGGGTTGACCAGGTGCAGGGTTGCTTATGTGTTAACTTTTTCTGTTTGGAACTTTGCTGAATGAAGGACTTTTGAGTTTCTATGTATCTAACTTGTTTTTACAAGGGTGTGCATTAGAGCAGAGCTGTTCAGCATTGATCTATTCAGGATAAGTCTAATACCCTTAGGAAAGTTTCCCTACTTTATTTTTTGATACCCCTGTAATAAGTGTGAAAACACTTATCTTTTTACCATTTATTTCCAATAATAACTAGACCAAAACGTATATTTTATGTCGTAAAAGTCGGAATTATGCGTGGTTTGTGTTTTTATTGTGATTCAGGATAAAAATATGAAAAAGGGAGAAAACACGGGCTATCACGGGCTTTTATCGAAGAAAACGACAAAAGACGAAGTCAAAAGATCAAGAGTGCAAAAAGAACGGAAGTCCAAGGCCTATTCTGAAGATTTATCGAAGAAAAAGTCTAAAGACGGAAGTTTAATAAAGTCGAAGAACTCAAGTCTAATTATAGAAGAAAATTATAAGACGAGTTAAATTTATATCGACAAATCCCGATACGACGTCGAGAAAGATAAAGAATTTAAATCGAGTCGAGACGAAAAGAAAGAAGGAAGCAACACATGCACTCCCCACCTCCTATAAATACCCTCCTAATGACACATTAGGAGGGTGTTAGCTAGTTTATTTTCCTTTTTTTAGTTTATCATTTTAGAGAGATAAAGTGTTTAACTTTCTCTCACTAAAACTTCATCTTTTCTTTCTTTCATGTTTAAGCTTTAATTCACTCTTGTATTTTGAAATCTTTAATCTACAAGTTCAAGTTTAATCTTTTCATCTTTAATCTTCTTCTTAATTTTTATTTGTTTTTGATTCGTCCTATCTTGATGTTTATGAAATCAAAAAGTTTATCTTTTGGTTTCTATCTAAGTTTTATACGGATTAAGCTTTGAGCTTATCATGCTTATTGGCTTATTTTGTGTTTAGCTTATTTACTTTTTAAGATTTCTTAAAAAGTTTAGTCTTTTTAAAGTTTGTTTTATAAAGTTTGCATATTTAGTATTTCAAAAGTTGTCAGATTTGTGCTTATTGAGTTGGTTAAGTTTCGGTTAAGTGTTCTTGTTTGGAAGTGCTTATTGAGTTTTTAGCTTATCTCACCTTTTCGGATTGCTTGGTGTTTCATCGTAATAGCTTAGGGTTTACTCATTGCGACGCTACATTCCGACGGATTCAGTGTGATCGCAATAACCCTTAGGGTTTTACTTTGCGATCAAGTGTATTCCCCCCTTATTCCGATCGTGATTGCGATCGCTCATTGCGATCGTACATTGCGACGTGTCTTAAGGTTATATTGAGACGAAACACTGCCAAAATTTCAGCAGCCTTATTCCGATAGAAGTTACATTCCGACAAAGTTGATTTCCAATATTCCGATAGCTGTAATCTGAATTATTCCGATACTTTTGGATTCCGATCAAGATTATTCCGATAGAATTTGTTCACTATTATTCCGATACCTTTGTGATTATTCCGACGGTTCATTCCGATTGCATTCCGATACAAACATTCCGATGGGTTAAGTTTTTAGTTTTACAAAGTTTTCAAGTTTTAAATTCATTACGTTTTAACTTCCAAAAATTGCACGCTTCCCGAAATCTCTGTTTTTACCAAGTGTTTTTCTAATTTTAGAGAGAAAAAGTGACAGTTTTTCTAGATTTGCTTTTAGCCTATTTTAATTACGTCTCGCACTTACACTTCAAGTAGAATAGAAAATCAACTCCCCTTTTCGTCACCAAGAACGATGAGTCGCACTTTCAACTTGTAATCAATTCGAAAAGACTGGATAAACGAATCTTTTTCATATGAGGCAATCCCTTGTATTACCCTGCTAATACAACTTTCCCATGCTTTACAAAACATTACCCTGTTTGACCGTTGACCGACAATACCGTTTCCCTGCTTATAGTCGTTGGGTCTGCTTGCTAACTTTTTGGTTAAGTAATATTTTATTCTTTTTAAAAGATATTTAAGGCACTTTCTTCGCTGATTGGCAACCTTTTTATTATTATTTCAAATAAATTACTTTCTTATCAAGATTTATTTCTGATATTTTTGTAATTTAAAAATTTGGTCCAATCACAGCTCTTCAATTCGCCTATATAAACTCAATTCCCTTAACCAGCAGGCCTAACTTACTCTTTCGATCAAATCCCACCAATTTTCACAAACATAAACCTTTTTACACTTAAAATGTCTTCCACGACTCTCAAAATTGCTGCTAACCATAATCAGATTGCTCTTTTAATATCACAAGAGCCTGCTGAATTTACTGATGTTGTTGCTTACCTAAAATCTTGCTATTTCAGGTTAGTCCTTGTCATCAATCCTAGAACATACACCTCACACATCCAACAGTTTTGGTCTAATGCCAAGATTGAAACAGTGGATGGAGATGTAACAATTAAAAGCCTGGTTGATGGCCTTCCCAAGGTGGTTACACTTGCTCTCATTCGAGACAAATTAGTCTTGGATGATGAGGGTGGGGTGGTTGCTTTCAAAGAGGCTGAAAATTTTTAGGGTCTTACAAACTTGGGGTACAACATTTCTGCTAATCGAAAGTGTAAATTTGCTAAAGGTCAGTTTACACCCTATTGGAAGTTTTTTTAATTCACACTATTTTGCGATGCTTATCATCAAAAACTACAGCTTTTAATGAATTTGGGAGTCAAGTTGCTTCCGCCCTGATTTGCTTGGCAACAGGGAGAAAATATTGTTTTTCTCAAATGATTTTTGAAGGTGTGGTCAAAAATGTTTCAAGTCATTCAAAATTTTGTATGTATCCAAGGTTCGTTGAAATTTTGTTGGATATGAGGCAACATGGTAAAATTCATCACAAGGACAATTTTTAAGCTAACCCCCATACAAGCAAACTATTCACCACTCTTACAGCACCTACCCTACAATTTTCTGGCAGGGCAGTTCCCCTTACACCAATCATGATGGATCAGATCAGAAGAGAAGCTGCTTCCAAACCAAGAGCAGCCCAAGCCCCTCTTGCTGATGCCCCTACTAGAGATACCCCTGCCAGTCAACTTCCCCCTGCCAACCCACAACATGAAAGGAGAACCAAAACCAGGTTTGCTAGGTCTCCGTTACCTGGTGAATCTTCAACAGTAGTAGAGAGGAGAGTCTCCAAGAGGTTGGAGCACACTGGGGGTTTGGTGCCACTACTGTCTCATCCCCAAGGGATGAGCAGAATAGTGACACCATAAGTAAGTCCTCTCCCTCACTCAGGGATACTCAAAGAGGGGAGCAATCTCCTCCTAGGGTTGAGAGAAGAATGAAACCACTATCCATCTTGGAATTGACGAATATGTGCATTAGCTTGAAAGAGAAAAATGCACAACTTGTACAAACTGTCAAAAAGCAAGGTCTGGTTATCAATAATTTGGAGACTATACTTGCTACACTTGAGGGGAGGAAAAGACCAAAGCTTATTGTCTCTACATATGAGGATGCTTCCAAAGGGGAGGAAGTTCCTCAAACAGATGAGTCTACTAAGTGGTATGCATCTCCTAGTGGACAGGATCTAGGATAAGAAAAGGTGGCAAGTGATGAGAAAGGGAGTGATAAGGGGAGTGCCACAAAAGATATTGCCCAAGCCTTGTTGAATATGGGCAATCAAGAAGAAGCCCCTGCTTCTACAAAAGTTTCCTATCTACAATTGACCCCCCTGCTGTAAGTCCTTCCCCTGCTAAACCTATTACTCAAACATTTGTTAGGAAGAACAGAAGGCAACCAGCTCAGAAGGGGATACAAGTTAGAGAAGCTGCACCCAAAGCAAAACCAACAGTGATCCAAAAGACAAAGGAAAAGGGAAGATGATTGAACAACCCAAGAGAAAGTACAAACACAAAACGTCACAACAACTAAGGGCTCAAGAGGAACATGATGAACAAGTAGCTCTTAGAATTCAAGAAGAAGAGTTACACATGCAAGAACAGAGAATGAAACAAATGAGGCCCAGAGAAATGCTTAAACAGGTTGAAATCATGCATAGAGAGCTGGATGACAAGGTACCTTATGTTCAAGAATTTCTAGACCAATGGGATAAGGAGTTGGTGAATGCTCCTTTGGAAGACAGGCATGAACTAACTCTTTTGGTCTTCAATTATCAAAAGGATTATCTGGAAAGAAGAATGAGTCAGATTCAGAAGGAAAAGTATTTGAGGTCTGAGAAGGGGAGGCTGGCACATTACAAGGTTATGCTTAAAAGACACAAGAGGTGGACTGATGCTCACTTCAAAGATATGTCTTTTGAGGAGATAGAGAGAGCATCTAGGCCATTACTAAGGGAGATAAATGTGGATGACTTCGTAGGCATAGGTACTCCTGAAGAGGCTGAATATCTCAGGAGGAAAGAAGAGGTGATACAGAAAGCTAGGGAGTCTAGAAAGAGACAGGCTGAAGGAGTGGCAGTGGAAACAACACAAGCAGGTGCATCTGTGGAAACCTAAGTTTCACGGATCTTTAAGCTACTAGGAATGATCATTGTTCATATGATTAATATAATCAAAGCGGAATTAGAACAATAACCATTAACAAGGTGTTTAGGCACAAAACACATGAATTAAAACAAAAGGATTGCTCATTATATTAACAATCAACAATCACTAGGTGTGTGTACATTGAATCCCACACCTAGTCGACACACTCTTTAGGTTTACATTGTGAATATGAGTTATGAATAAACCTAATACCCTTGGTTCCTTTTATAGTGTAAGGATTAGGGTTTACAAGAGATAATATCAAATAAACATGTAAATCTTCTATTTAAATAACTATATACAGAATATATCCTGCATATATATCCAAATAGAAGCTTCCAAAGGCTTCTTGTCTACGTTTCTGTCAATGCTTGGATTGCATGTGACAACGCTTAGATTGCTCTTGACAATGCTTGATTCTGTCAACGCCTGATATGTTCTTGACAACGCCTGGAATACACTTGTCAACGCTTAGACAAATGTCTTTATGTTTTCTTCGTTTTTGAGTTTCTGCCACATCAACTTTTTGACCCAACAATCTTCCCCTAGTTGATATCGGCAAAACTCTTTGTGTATCTCTTGTGAGTGATAAGGGCTCACATGATGGTGAATCTTTGGGTGTTGCTGAAGCCCTAACTGATTGAAGAAGCAACAAGGTTTTGTTAGATCTCTGGTAACTCCTACAAATTTAGACTTGTCTTTTACAGCTATGTTGGAGCAAATTACAAGAGGCGCTGAGAAAAGTAATTTGGGCGTTGACAAGCAAAATTTGAACGCTGACATGAGCAAATTGGGCGCTGACACAAGAAAATTGAGCGTTGACAGACCTGCAGATGAGGTTGATGTATTCCAGCCATCATCCATCATCAAAGAAGTATCTTCACAGGTATTACCATCATCCTTACCCATAATTGATCCATTAGATAAGGGTAAAGGAATCATGGTAGAAGTAGAAGTTCCAAAGGATGCAGCACAGGTAGAGTTTGATAGAAGGTTGGCTGCACAACTTGTGGAACAAGAAAGGAAGAAGGTTGGTGAATCACCATTTGTTGCCACTTCAGAGGAACAAGAAGGAAGTGATGAAGCTAGTTCAGATTCAAGTGTGATGATAATAGAACAACCTGAGAGACTTGAATATGGTGATGATTTGGCAAGAGAGAAGCTGAATGAGTTGAAATTGCAAGTAGGGATTTTGATATGCCAGAAGTTGTTCAGATGTACCATGCTTGGGAGGATAGATGTATAGAGAATCCAGATTTGACTATTTCAGACCAGATCTGGGGTTTGGAGATTCTTCTAAGAGTACAAAAAGACTGCAAGGTAATTCTGAAACACAAAGCTAGCAATATTCTCTCAATGCTGTAAAAGGGATAGAAGGGAGTTGTACTACATGCTACTCAGATGTCATGGAACAGGATGGACCTATAAGAAATTGTTGGGATTATCCTTTGAAGAGTTGGAGTACAAGGCTTATCCCATTTGGGCAAAAGTGCAGGAAGAAAACACTCTAAGACTTCTTTCTGATGAAAGGAAAGAAGAACTTGCAGAAGAGATGGAGCTTAAGAAGGCAATGATTGTTCCAAGACCTTTGAAGAAGGGAGTTCCTCTTGAGTTTCCTAAAGATATGGATAGATTGAATCCAAGTGAAGCTGTTATAAGAAGGAGCATCAAGCTCTCACCATTGGAAGCTTCAGATATGGTCCAAGTGTTACCTTTTGATGCCAGAAACCCTATTATAAGCTATGAAGAAGATGAAAGTGGGTTTTGGAAGATTGGCAGTTATGGGAAAGAGGTACACACTTTTACTACACTTATATCTCTCTTTGCAAGTTTGGATAGAGAAGACTTGGTAGACCTTTGGAGGTTGTTGGATGCCAAGTATGAGACTGAAGCTCCTACTTCAGTCAATGGAATAAAACTTTGGTCCACATTCAAAAGAATGTGTGGACCAACAGAAGAAGATCCTGCTGTTTGGAAGGATCTTGAGGATGATCTCAGTGGTCTTCAATGGCGTTTGTATTCAGCTGCTGGTGTTTATTATTTTAGTTCTACAAAGTTTGCTGAGTATCTTCTTGTAGATGGTCAGTATCCCATGTCCAAAGAAGTTTTGGAGAAGATGAAGACAACACAACTGGAGATTGATTATTCAAGTGACGTGGCCAGATTTGATCAGACATATTTATTACCAATATGATAAGCATTGTAAGATTCCTCCTAGTTCTTAACTTTTATTCAGAAACTTGATTACTAGAGTAGATATCAAGTTTAGGGGAGGATTGTTGGGAATAAAATGTAGCTAGTTCACTTGAGCACTGACAAGAGGAAAACAAGCGTTGATAGGAAGAAAACAAACGCTGACAGATCAAGCGTTGACAAGAGGGAAGTCAAGCGTTGATAGGTTGAAGACAAGCACTGATAGGATGATGTAGTCTACACGTATTATGTTTCTAGTTTGTTTCTAGTAAAGATAAGTTCAACATTGTATTTTCTATAATTATCTTTACCTAGAATAGTTGATACGTAGACTCTTGTACAAGGCTTCTTATGTCTATAAAAGAAGACCTTTAGGTTATGTTTTAAATAAGTTTTCATACGTTAATCACTTTCATTGTAAGCAAGTTTGTTATAATCAATCAAGTGAAAGTTTGTTTTACATCTTTGTGTGTTCTTGTTTAAGTGTTAATTCCGCATAACACTTAGATTACTTTATACATAAAAAAAGTTTCTCTACGTGTATAACTTGATCTAATCTCGTATACACAAGCTTAATCGATCTAAGTTTGGGATCAACAGCATCAACACAAGCAGGTGCATCATCCCAAGCAACAGGTGAAAGATCTGTCCTCAATCTACAAAGAGCAGAAAAAAGATTAAAGAGGATGGAAAAGATTGGTCCAGTTACTAAAGAAACTCAACATCCTTCCAATGAAGAAATAGAGCAGCATTTGATTGTGGAAGAGAATGATGAAATTGCACCAAGTGGGTTTGGGAAGAAATACACCATTGTAGAGTATGCAGTTCATGAGCACAAAGGGACATCTTGGTGGAAGCTTACTAGAGTTGACAACACAACACAAATCTTTTTAAGGCTGGATATGTTATTTCAAATATTGGATAGAGAAGACCTAGATGATCTTTAGAGGATTTTAAAGGGAAAGTTTGCTGCAAATCTTCCTACTTTAGATGGTGTAGAGAAAGACTGGGTAATTTGGGACTGCATACATAGAATGTATGCACATGAATTAGGATCCTCTCTTTGATGCAGTAAATGGGGCAGATATGCTATACTAGAAGTTGTTTACCAATTCTGGTGTTTATGAGGGGGCCATGGAAGGTGTAAGTGTGTATTTGCTTAATAATCGTTATTATCCCTTCACTCAAGTGACTTTGAAGAAGCTGGCACAGGCTGATTTAATTTTAGATGCCAAAGAACCTATAGCTTATGATCTGGTAAGATTTATTCATAGTCAACTTTGGCCAGGAACTTTGTAAGCATCCTTATCAACCAGCATTTATTCAGAAACTTTTCTTTAGGCTAAAGCACAAGTTTAGGGGAGGATTGTTGGGAATAAATGTATGTGTATTAGTTCCCCCTACTAGTTGGTCAGAGTTTCCCCTGCTAGAGTAAGTTCCCCCTGCTGAATAACAAAGGCAGGAGGATTGGTCCCCCTGCTGGAAGTCAAAGACCCTGCTACTAAGATAAACTTAGAAGAGATTATGACGAGTTTCAGTTACTACTCCAAGATAGTTTCCTAGTTTGTTAGTAGTGATCTTGTACGCGAGTCCTTGTGCTATAAAAGGACTCACTAGGTTGTCATGTAAAATATCTCTCTCTATCTGTTCATTTCATTTCATACTTTAAGGTTGTGTAACCCTAATACCATTATTGGGTATTCGTATATCTATGATATATTAAAGTTCAACGTTTGATTTAAACACTTGTTCTTGTGTTAAACACTACATTCCGCATCTTGTTTAGTTACTTTGTATTGCAAAGTTTATCTAGTGTTAGATTGAATTTATTATTTCTATCACAACCCTTAAACAAGCTAAGGTTTAAGATCTGAGTTTGGGATCAACAAAATCCTTCTAGCTGTCATTTAGAAGGAAAGGATGAAGAAACTGGTAATAGACACTTTCTTAGGTTTTATGTCTGCTTTAAGGGTGTAAAAGATGGGTGGCTTGCTGGTTGCAGAAAGGTGATTGGGCTAGATGGGTGTTTCATCACTCATGTGTGCCAGGGTCAACTCTTGACAGTTATTGGAAGTGATGGCAATAACCAAATGTACCCAATAGCATGGGCAGTGGTGGACGTTGAGAACAAAAACAATTGGTGTTGGTTCTTGTCTCACTTAGCACATGATTTGAATCTGGAAAATGGCCTTGCATTAACAATCATCTCAGATGCTCAGAAAGTACCAATTATAATTTATGTAACTGTTTGTATTATTTATTTGTATGCATGTTCAGTTATTAGCTTAATAATGATTCATATTACTGGATTATAGGGTTTGATTGAGGTTGTGAAGGCATTGCTACCACAAGCTAAGCACAGAAACTGCACAAGACACTTGTGTGCTAATTTTAAAAGACAATGGAATGGTTTGCAATATAAAACACTATTTTGGGATGCTGCATCGTTGACCATTCAGCAAAACTTCTTAAGCAGAATGAATGAGATTAGACAATTGGATGTAGCAGCCTACAACTATCTGATGAAGAGGAATCCAAGTACATGGTGTAAGGCATTCTTTCAGACTTACACGTCTTGTGCCTCATTTAAGAATGGTATATTGAAGAGCTTCAATAGGAAGATTATTGGAGCTAGAGGTAAGCTTATTATCACCATGTTAGAAGATATTAGGATTTACATAATGCAAAGGATGTGGTCTATGAGTAAACAGGCAGATACTTTAGAAGGTACCATAACACCCACAATTAAGAAAGTATTAGATCGATTTAAGGGATATTAAAGAAAATGGTTGGTGTTAAATAGTAGTTACCAAGTCGTTGAAGTTAGGAAAAAGGACGAGGCCTTTGCTGTTAACTTGATGAACAGAACATGTGAGTGTAACTTATGGACCCTTAGTGGCGTGCCCTGTGTACATGCGGTTGCCGCATATATGCATTTTGAGACGAATCCAGAAATAGGGGTTAGTGACTGGTACTCAAGATCTAAGTGGTTTGACACTTACCAGTTTTCAATAAGACCGGTGCCGGGATCGAAGCTGTGGCGCCCAACTAAGGACATGGCTTTGCTTCCCCCCTTTGTGAAAACAAAGCCAGGAAGGCCAAGGAAATGTAGAATTATACATCCAACAGAGGATTTAAAGGAACATGCTGTTAGTAGGGTTGGTAGAGTTATAACATGTACAAATTGTCACAAGCCAAGTCACAATAATAGCTCTTGCAAAGAGCCTAAGCAACCTAAACCAAAAATAGTACCCATTCCACAGAAAAAGAAGAATCCTGTAGTGTATGCTGCTAAGTCGAACAAAAGTGGTGGTATAACCATAAATGACTTAACTTAAAAACTTAAGCATAAGGTTGTTGAAACCAGTCAATCTGGTGTTTTTGGTTTAGGTAAAGAGAAGGGTTCTGGTATGGGTGTTGGGGGTTCTGGTATGGGTGTCGGGGGTTCTGGTTTGGGTCCTAGGGGTTCTGGTTTAGGTGCCGGTGGTTCTGGGTTAGGTGCTGGAGGTTCTGGTTTAGTCCAAGAAGGTCGTGGAAAAAATGCTGGTGGTTCAAGAGTGGATGCTTCAATGAACACACAGGTAATTATATTTATTGTTTACTTTGATTATTATTATTAGCCACTTGTTTATTATAACATTAACCATAACTATTTTGTAGGAATATGAGATGATGAGGGACGAAGAGGCATTCCAAGAGTATCTAGCTGAAGAGCAAACGAAGGATGAGGAAAGATTGGCAAATGGAAGGATTTATGGGAGCTGGGATGATTACGAGTATGACCCAGATAACTACTCAAAAAATCCAGTTACAACTAGGGATATGGATAGGCCAGCAAATCGGAGTGAAATTGCAGCAATTGATGAAGCGCATTTTAAGATGAATGAACAACTACCAACCAATTCATAAGACATTGTTAGCTTAGAGGGTAGCCCATCTGTGCAGTTTGCTCGACCAGACCCAGTGATACCACGCAGTATTGAAGTTGAGACTTCAGAGAGTCACACAAACATTGGGAAAAAAAGAAACAAACTTCCAATTAGGCTAAGAAGCAAGTCTGAGAGGATTGCAAAGAGAAGGAAGATGAATCTGGCAAAGGAAGGTGATGGAAAATCCAAAGACACACCTTTTAAGCTATAAGCATGTTGTAGTATGATGCACTACAACTTTTGTATAGTCTTAACTGTAAGGTCTTGAACTTATGACTATAAGATCTTAACGGTAAGAACTATTGGCACATCTTTTGTAAACACTATGTAGTGTTGTGCCTGTATTTAGCTAGGACTAACAGTAGGCACTTATAAACATAATGTACTAGTGTTGTGCATGTCTAGTTGACTAGAACTATTGAAGTATTTGGCAATTCTTTTGTAAACAACTTGTGTTGTGCCTGTATGCAGTTATGTATGTATGGATATGCTTTCAATGGTTAATGAAAGTATGCAGTTACTCTTCTTCTTACAACCTTGCTAGCAACTTACTTTCTTACAACAATCTCAAAAAAGGAAACTAACCAGAATATATTACATACTTGAGTTAAGTCTTACAGAAACTAACCAGAATATATTACATACTTGAGTTAAGTCTTAGATCCAGGAAACAGATACATCAAAAGACAATATATTACAAGTGATATTTCTAGATAAACATACATTCAGACAACAACCAACAATAAAGTGAAACAGATGCACAAAACAATCATAAGGAAAGTTGAAATCTTCCTCTACTTGCACATATTAGCATGTTCCAATGCAATAGCAGCCTCCATTCCAGCCTTGTAATCACGAAACTCGATCTCCAACTCTCGTCTGCCTAGTTCATCATCATACACTTCCCTTTCTTCATTGTTCATAACCGTATACATCGAATACATTCTTTATTTATACCAGCCAGTGTTCAACTCACCATCAATCCAATAGAAGGAATCACATTTGGTACAATCAAACTACGTAACAAAATATAACACATACTTATATATAAAAAAGAAAAATATAGATTATTAAAACAAGATTGTGTACACTTTGACTTACAGATGGTTTTGGACAAACAATGAAGCAACGAGCTGGGTTTCTCTCGGTCCATGAAACCCTTCTTGACATTCGTAATCCACATTTGCAATGACTAGGTAATCGATTGCGAGAACGGGCCATTGATGAAGAAGAAGACGAAGACATTAATTAGGTTTAGATTTGTGGGAGAAAAATAAGGGTTCTTATGTTTCTAGGAAAGAGATGTGTTGTGATTTGGGGAAAGAGTCGTGTATTATTGTGTGTGTATGTGATAGTTTTAATGAGTCAAACATAGCCCAGTCAATCTGAGTACATGGTTGCTTTAGAAGCTGCAATGGAAGCTGTTTGGATTAGGAAGTTTATTGAAGATCTTGGAGTGATGCCTTCATTTAAAGAACCTATAGATATGTGTTGTGACAATTCTGCCGCAATAATATTTGCCAATGACCCTAGAGTCATGAAAGGCTCCAGACACTTTATGCGTAGACATCACTACGTCCGAGAACAAGTTGAAGCTCGGGAAATCAAATTGATAAAAGTTCACACAGATGATAACGTAGCCGATCCTTTAACTAAGGCTTTGCCTAGACCAGAGGTAGTTAAGCATGCCAAGGCGATTGGGCTGCAACTAGCTAGCGAACTCATGCAATAAATCTATGATTAGTATTTGGATAAAGGATATTATGACATTATTATATAATGAATTAAAGATTGGGTTTCGTTTATTTCTATTATTTAATAAGTGTATCCTATTTTACATGTTTTAATCCATGAATAAATGTTATGCTAAATGTCCGTTGTCGATTAATAATATGGGAATATTATTAAACTAAGACAAATCAAAATAGTGATAGAGTATACTTGAAAGTATATTGATCGATTTTGGATGATATTCGATGAATCGAGTATAGGACTTATCCCAACTATATGTTATTACTTTATGGATCTTTGTCATTAAGTAAAACATAAATAGTTATCCTTAGACTTGAGATACCAGGAAACTATTATGAATCTAGTGCATCTCTGTGGAATAATTTAACGCTAAACGTAACTGGTAGCTATAAGGATTATTTTCGGAAGTGTTTCAAAATTCATAAGTTTTGCTCGTAGTCAATATGGAATTTAATTCCTCCAAATTCATTTTGGAGTTTAATACATTGTGTTGCCACACCCAAATTTGTTTTGGTAATCTCGCTGAATCTGTGAACGAGAAACAAAATGGTTAATGAAAGGAATGACTAAGATCCATATCCTTATTAACGTTGTATTAGAAATAAAAGGATAATAATAACGATGCAGAATCGTTAAAAGGTTTTGTCCAGGAGACCTTACTCGAGTTGTACTAGAGACATTGCTATGTGTAACTAGACGCTAATCAATGTAATCACGATATTCGAAATATGTCCAAGTGGGAGCTGAAAGTTTATGGACTTATATTTAATAGTCGTGTGATAGGATCGAACTCGAGATTACGGGATTGCACACAATACGTAAAGAGTTAATTTAATTAATAAATATATTTATCGTGTTTATTAATTTGTTTAATAAATATATTTATGTATTTATTAATTTAACCGAGCAAGTAAATATATAACTTTAATGATCGTTAATTAATTAATAGTTAAGTATTAATGAATGTTAAATAAATATATAGTATGTATACATTAAGAAAGAAGTTTGCAAGATTCCGGAACACCCCTAAGGGGTGTTCTAGTCAGTCGGTTATGGGCTCCAGGGGGCAGTAGTTGCCTTTTATTTATCTTGGACTACAAGAGTTTAGGCCTATAAATACACCTCTTAATCCCTCATAATCTACACAACATAAATATTTTCCCTTCTCTTTCTTTTGGGTCGATCGCAAGGCTACACTACAAAGGGTGTTTGGTTGGTTTTCTTGATTGATCGATTGTATACGTAATCTAGTCCTAGCCCCTCTCTAGGGTTGTTGGGTAGATTAATTACAAGCGTTGTAGCTCGGTTTTCATGTGCTAGAATCACGGTTAGCTCGTTGTATTATATGTGTACAAGATCATAATATAGTCTTACTTTAAACTATATCTTGGTATATACGGTATAAACCCGAATTGGTGATTCGTTCTTCGTCTTGTGGATTTGCTTTAGCGTAAAGGTATGTAACCCTAATTCGATTAATTATAATTGTGTTATTAATAATGATCTTTTTAAATCGCTTCCGCTATATGTGCTTTGATCTCGTTTAGGGTTTTATATAATTGTTATGATACTAATAAACCTTCAATTACTAACAAAATCATACTGCAACAATGTTGATAATAAACTGTAAAAATAAAAGATCAGCTAGGAATGCATTTTCTAGTAGATCACTGGTGCAAAGCCACTCAAATCGTTACTTTTCATTACCCCGAGTCCACATTTTTACAAACAAGGATCTCGCTCACCAGTCTCCGTGCAACAAAATATCAAAATCACAACTAAATCTAATTCATCTCTTAGCAATAGTTACAGAATATGAGATTTTGGAAATTGCCTTTTGTTTATTTATGCAACATATTTATCGATCACCTCTCCTCTATTGCCACCAAGCTAATCGCCAGTGTTACTAAACGACCCATCTGTTTGCATTTCCAAGCTCTTTTTTTGTATTTTTTCCTATGGTTCATGTAGGAACATAACAAACATAGCAAACCTTGTAAAAATATATAATCTTTATGAAATGTAATATATTACTTTTTAAGTAAATATGCTTTATGAAAAAGAGAGGCTAATAAAAAAAGAGACGCCTAATCAAACCTAAAGTGTGACATGTTTAAGGTTTTCTTTTTATGTTTAGAACCTCACATCGAAACTTTTATCCCAATAATGATGTTTTGTATAAACTTGTATTGAACAACATGTAGAGTAAAACATCAATTTTTGGAGGAAGCATAAAAACATGTATAATGGTTTAGGAGGAAAATGCACCGCATTCACTTAAAATGATGGTCCCTGAACATAATCCATCCCCAATATTGATAAGCTAAGAGTCATCCTAGGTCCAATATCTTGAAGTTTCATAACACTTTTGGTAGAA
Organism: Glebionis coronaria; assembly: GCA_025667525.1. Classification (NCBI taxonomy): domain Eukaryota; kingdom Viridiplantae; phylum Streptophyta; class Magnoliopsida; order Asterales; family Asteraceae; genus Glebionis; species Glebionis coronaria. Next base: position 183,043,237 of record CM046874.1, read on the forward strand.
GCCTTATTAACTCTTCCAAGATCATATTTTAAGCTTAGGGTAGCTGCTACATCGCCTTCTCCACTTTCTGATCATTGACCAGACCTTTCAATTCCAAGATTAAATAGTACTGTATTATATTATAAGATATATCCTAAATATATACAAGAGATGTACAAACAAAGGTACGCAATTTGTGACAATGTTAGTCACGTCTTGAAGACTTCTGAGATAGGGAACTTCATGATTCTGCTGAGACCCCAACTGGTTGCAATCTACTAGAATGATGTTGAAAATCAATATATACGCTTTGTTGTTGTAATGAAGTAACCCAATTATTTGGCATCGTGAAAGTTTAGCCTGCCAAATGAGAGCCAATAACGTTTAAGCTAAAAACAACCGTTCAAGTGAATCTTGTCCATATCTAATTGAAACGCTTATTGTCTTACTATCGTTGGAAAACATTTTGAAATATAATCATTGTCAGCCTCAAAAGTTGTTCCCCCCCCGGTCCTAAAACTAGATAACACACTTTGGATATGTTAAAAATCATAGTTAAAATATTTTGGTTTACTAATTAAAATCAAGGTACTTGATTTGTGTGTGTGATGATATAAGTACTTAAATTGGGAAATTACCAAGTTGTCCATAATCTTTACTTTATAAACCATAATCTACTTTATAGGCTGGACCATGATCAGATGATATTTTATGCTTGCTTAAGTTCAAAATGATATGTGCATTACTTTTAAAACTTAAAGGAAACCTACATGGGAAGACATAAAAGTCAGGTCTGATTGTTATGCTTAGAGGTGGAAAAATGGGCGGGCGGCGGGCTAAACGGGCAACGGGCTAAACGGGCGACGGGCTAAACGGGCGCGGGCTAAACGGGCACGGGAGAAATGGGCGGGCTAAACGGGCGCAAGCTAAAAAAGGAAAAAAACATATAAAAACGTACAAATAAAAAATAAAATACTTGTTTGAAAGCCGGGATAAAAAATTTAATAAAAAATATTCGTCGAGTATACTAATTTGTATTTTACAAGTGCGCCCGTTAAGCCTATTTAGTTTCTTACATATGCGCCCGTTTAGCCCATTCATTATAAAGAATGGGCAAAAAGTGCCCCATCCTTTTTTGAAAATGGGCAAAAAGTGCCCATATGTATCAAAATGGGCAAGATTTGCCACCTCTAGTTATGCTATCCCGAATATACTCAAACTCGTAGATACTCGTTAATGATTGTGTAAATAATAATATGGTGTCAGCCATGACCAAAAACCTAGGTGGGGACAAAAATGAGTTTATGTGTTCGTTGGGACGGGGCTTTATTCTCATAAACTAAAAATAATTTTCGCAAGCAATTAGTACGCCAAAATCCAAATTCATAATTTCACTTTATATTAAACTAAACACTAGCAATTATGCTATATCGAGTAGAAGTCCCACCTGGAACAATTCGAGAAATTATAGGAACTGCACTAAAAGAGCTTGTTAGCATTCGTTGAACCAAGAAAACTCCATTGCCACTTTGAGGCACAATCACCTACTTAGGCATGACATCTTAACATAGTTCAGTGTGCATTTTCTAGTAGTTGGGTTCATCTCGACAAATATAAGTTCCTTTGATTTTCATCGTAGTGTCATAAGAGTAATTACATCAAGTCAACACTAACACTTACTCCAAATATAAACTATTTCAGTCCTCCTAACTATGATTCTAGATTCGACATAGTGGATGAAAGGGCACATTCCTTTACTCTCGGTAATTAAGAGCTTTATCAACTTCTGCCCCTTTTGACTAAATGATTGAAAATCTCAGTATAGCGATACACGAGGTCTCTCAAACATGAGTATAATCAGTTATGCACATGAGTATGTGCCAAATCGGTACCAAAGCACCAATAGCTTACCCAGTTATTTCAATAGATAACATTAGTTAGAAATGCCCCAATTATATATAAAGCAAAATAATAATAAGACATACTAATAGCCGCTGCAACTTATGCCACTGGCTAATAATATTTGTAATATCAGGACTTAGGGTAGTTACATATCTCAAGTTTAGGGAAGTGAGCTGAGAACACATGACACAGTAAAAAGCTAAACGACCTTGACAACCCTTGAAGATTCTTGCAAGTTGAAAAGTCATCCGGTAGACTTGAATATACATCTAATCGCAGATGTCAACAACGTAGGAAACAGTACCAAACACAACCAATTGTGCCACCGACACCTTCTCAAAGGGAACTATGCGGTTGAGTCAAAGAGCCAATAGATTGGGTGAGCGAGCACAATACGTTCAAGGGCACACATTTATATTGAATTGAAGTTTAAAAGCGAATTGAGAAGTTATATTTGACAATCTGATCATACCTTGTGATTTCCACCATCATAACATAACAAACCCTCAAAGTTTTATTGATCCTTATTAATAACCGCTACATTATTGTTGATAATCTTCATTAATTGTTAGTTATTTTAGGAGTTTTTTAGGGTTTTTCTTTTCTGGGTAGTGATTTTGGCAGTGTCGAATTAAAACAATAGGTTGAATGGTTTGGAATTATCGAGTGTTTTTGTGTTTAAACTTTAAAGTTTAGTTCTGGCCCTGAAGGTTTATAAATCGCCCCGTTTTTCTTTGAATTATGGAAAAATAGCATTGGGACCCATGTGTATTTTCCAGCTTTGACTACAAAAATGTTTTTTTAGATTATTAGATAGATTAGGAAATAAGCTTTGATATTGATTCAATATGTAAATTTCTAATTCTAAATCAAATAAACATTACTAAAAAAAGAATGATTTGAAAGACAAATATTCCACTTGAGGTTTTGCTATAATAAGTAAAAGGTATGCATGGGGACAAACGTAACCATCATTTAAAATTTGTATGGTTTTATTAAAGACATAAGTGCGTAAATTTAGGAAAAATATGATTGTTTGGAAGTACTTTCATATTCTAACAATTTACGTAGCACTTTAGTGGTTAAAAATTTACTCAATTCGTTCATAAATATCCACTATTTACTTTTGTAATAATTATAACATTAAATTATTTTTGTGTGTTATATAATACTTGATCCGATGTGGTTTATATGAATGAATTGCTTTGGAAGCTATCCTTTTGTCTATCTATCTGTGTTGACGAGAACTTGTGAGATGCGATATAGAGAACTCAGTCACTAGAACCATCGACTATTGGAAGGGGATAATCTAACTTTTTTAATTACAAAAAAAGAAAATAGTGAGTGAAATCCCTCTAGTCAAGTAAGAGAACTGAAAGTTTCTAGTTTTTTCTCCACTCTGATTTCTTCATTTCTTATTCTCCGTTGGAAGTGTTGGAAGTACTAATATGCTTTTTGAAATCTTTTCTTTTTTAAGACCTTTTAAATAGTACGTTCGAAAAGAGCGTAAAAAAGGTTTTAGACAGAGATAACCTTCTCTAAAAAAATCTTTCACATCCTTCATTATCAGAAAAAGTTATATCTATAAAAGTGGTATATCCAATTAATTTGGAATCTATCGATCTTATAACTATATATAAGGGCAAAAGACCAAAATGGTCAAAATCCCCTCCTTCCATCCACCACATGGTCTTGCCATAAGACTTTAACAAATATGGTCATACACAAATGCACAACTGCTTTTTTGTGAAGAAGTGCTAAACTATTTCTTCAAAACTGATCAACTTGTTAATGCAAGTAATGCCTAAAAAGATTATTAGTGCTAACTAATCTTTCTTAGTTTTGATCACAACAAACTATACAAGACATTTATAGTCAAACATAATCGTAAAACGAATTATCTAACAAACACTATCATCAAGATAATAATCATTACACTAACATATCTTAATCATGTTTAGTGATCATAAAAGTGATTAGCCTTAATACTCACTTTTGTAAAATATAATAAAATATTTTTAATAAACTTTATTTTTAAGAATTTTTTTTATTAAAATAGTAAATATAAATTTGAATATGGCATATTTAAAATGCCATAAGAATATCCTTTGAAGGTTTCAAACTACCTCGGATATTTCTACCCCACTAAAAGACAAAAAAGAGTGGAGTCTACATCCGCGGTTCCTTAAGTACCTATGCGGTTCTTTATTTGTAAGGAACCGCCTAGACCAATAAGTAACCGCGTGCAGATAGCCGTTGGTCTTTGTCTCCTATAAATAGTGGATCAAATCGGCATTTTCAATAACCCTTTTTGTACATTTCTTTCAGCCTTATTTCTCTTTTCTTAATCCTAATCATGTGTAAATGATCACTTAATGTGTTAAGTATGTTTACTCATAATTATCCTCTTGATCCCCTTCTTTACCTTGTCCAAAGAGAAGATCACTCACACACATGTGTTGTGATTAAAGATGAAGCCTTAATGAAGATCATTCTCTCCTAAAGATCTAGTCCTGTTCACCATTTGTTTATTTGTGTCTTGTGTAGATCCAATGTATTTGTGAATACTTGGACCGTTGTGTTCATCCAAGCTATTTGTGAATACTTGGATTAGAGTTGTGTAAATCCATTACATATGTGTGTGCTTGGATTTGTCTTGTGTATATCCATGTTACATGTGTGTACTTGGATATGTTTAGTTGAGTTGTAATGTGTTGTGTGTTATTTCTCACTAAACTACAAAGTGATTTGTGTGTGAGTTATGTAAGTTCTCACTTAGCTTCAAAGTGAAGAGTCATGAAGATTGGTTCTAGCTTTGGATTAGAACTCGACATCTAGCCTTGTGTCGGAAAATGGTGAACTAGGCGACGTATGAAGATTTGTTCTAGCTTTTGGATTAGAACTCGACATTTAGCCTTGTGTCATAAAATGGTGAAGTAGGCGACGTTGTGTAGATTGAGTCCTAGCTAAGATTAGGTCTCGACATTTAGATTAGTGTCGGAAATAATGTAAGCGACGTTGTAAGGTTTTCTCCGACAAGAAGGGAGCTTGTGGATATAGTGGAAATCTCGAGTAGGTGTACTCGAGGAGTGGAGTAGGAACGAGGATAGAGCTTCGGTGCCGAACCACTATAAATCTTGATGTCTTCCTATTAGGTTGTTTCTTTCCTTACTCTTTACTTACTTTCATTACCATTACACTTACCACCTGTCATTGTTCATGCATTAGAATTGAACCTAATCATTATGCAACTAGCTTTCAAGTAAAAGATAGTTTTGACACTCACCTAATTGAAAGGAATTTTAATTAGGAGATAAATCGAAGAGAAACTATTAAACCCCCGTTCTAGTTTCTACACAATTTTTTTAACGTAAGTGAACAAACTTTGTACAAAAATTTATCAACTTGACCATATTTGCAAAAATCTTAAGCCAGTACAATGTAGTGGATCAAAAGTGATCAACTTGACCATTTTGATCTTTTTCTCTATATATAATATCCTCGGAGATCTTATTCTTCGCTTTTGACTCCTCTATTGCGCAAAGATTTTGATCCCCGTTTAGTGAGTCGTGAAAGCACCTACCTTATGTTTAGACGTATTGGTTTCATTCTTCGAAGCCGTTTCTTTTCCCATCCCCTCGGCTCGACATAGCGCTTCGCTTCTAGTTCTTCGGAAGAATCAAGCGATTTCTCCATTCCTTCATTGATCCAAGGGAAAAGGAATCGTCTACTAGTTGAGAAGCTAGACATCAAGTAAATGGCTTGATGAGGATAACTAAGCTGACACGACGGATTTGGTTGCTGGCACAACAGGGTGGTGCCTTACTGCACCGCAGGTGGACGCACGATAGCGTTCGTGGTGGTGCTTCAGGACTAGGACGTTGTCTGGGTCCACCAAGAGCCATAGTTAGTTGCTGTTTCAATTTGGTAGTTTTTTTGCCTTCATTAGGCTAGGCACAATAGCGACCTAGTGCGACTTTGATTTTTTCTGCCACGTTAGCTTTCTCTCTCCGGCGACCTACAACGACCTACTTGCCCCAACAAGGCGACCTAGTTCAATTTTTTTTCAAAAAATAAAATTATTACATTTAATAAAAAAACATTACATTTAATTAAAAAAACATTACATTTAATTTAAAAAACATTACTTTAAATTTAAAACATTAAATTAAATAAAAAAGCTAATTTATTCATCGCGGTTGACCCAAATGTGTTCTACTAGATCGGCTTTTAGGTGTAGATGAACTTGATCAATAGTTATCTACTGAGTAATTGTGAGTGATTCTTCATGTGCATTTACCGGATCGTTATCAACATGTTGTTCTTCGAGATGAAATATGGGTGATATCGCTGCCCCATTGTGTTGAATTATCATATTGTGTAATATGATGCATGTGTACATTACGTCTGATAGTCTACGTCTTGACATTCCTCGGGCCGAGTATTTAATCAGCTTCCATTTCGTTTTCAATACACCGAATGCTCGTTCCGCATCTTTTTTGTTGCTTCGTGCTTCGTTTTATACAATCTCCGTTTATGACCATTCATCGATGGATCTTTTATAAACTTAATAAGAACCGACCATTTCGGATATATCCCGTCAGTAAGATAATATCCCCGCCTATAATACACGTCGTTTGCCACGAATCCCAGTTCTGGTTATGAGACCCCCAAAATTAGGCAAGGAAACACATAGGCAGCATGGGGGTTCCACGTCATGGTACATGAAACAATGATATATAAGTGACACAAAATTGACGTAATAAAACATTTACATTACATCATAAAAGATCAGAGTTTCTAAACAAAGGTCCCAGAGTTATATAAGCGGAAAAATCTATTATTTAAACATGGTTTTGTAATATATGGTTACCAATAATATAGGATTAACTTCTGACAGCTTTTACCAAAACCAAATTTTAAAATATAACACAGAAATCTCCAAGCTACGAAAATATCCTGCGGGCTCCCATCCAAGCAAAACTAAGTATTATTACCTGAGATTAAACATGTAAAATGTCAACACAAATTTGAGTGATATTCATAGTTTTAGCAGTAAAGTCGTGGAACACAAGCATTCATTTGTAAAACAAGTAATAGGGAAAATGGTTATATACGTCAACCATAGTCAGACACCACTATTATTGCTATATAGATCATGACACCGAAACTTAACAAAAGGTAAGTTCCCCTAGTGAGTATTCAGCCTAAACACTCAAGTATAAACAAATGTAATGCGTCAAGGTAATACAGGACGGGGATTGTCAATCCCGATGGATCCACCCACAACATTCGCGCTTAGAAAAGGTAACACTAGAAAATTAACGGTGCATGAAATGGTAGGGAAACTTAGTGGCTATGAAAACTAAAAGCAATAATAATAATGGTAATCTGTTCTGGAAAGCATACAAGTTCTGGAAAGCATACAAGTTCTGGAAAGCATACAAGTTCTGGAAAGCATACAAGTTCTGGATAGCATACAAGTTCCGGATAGCATATAGTTTTAAATGAATGTGTTCCACCATGTAAAATCTCACCCCGCGTTTAGAAACAATGTATAAGTATTAAAAAAAGGGGCTATGAACTCACCTGATATAGATATTATACGTTTATCGAGGAAAACATCCGATAGTCGACAAACGACTTCACAATATAATAATTAGTCGTTGATCGACAACGAGATGCCCAATGGTCGACACATGAACGAACGAGACCTAATATAACGAGATGAGTCTCAGGCTAGAAACGAGAAATAAATCACATTATAATGTGTAAATAGTATCTTTTAGTAGATTTTGAACATTGTATAAGTTTTATAAACTTTTTGATAAAACTAATGATGAAAATTCAATATTTTCAAAGCATTATCAAATTTTTTGACAAATAAGACCATCATTAGCCTGCTAGTGGTCCATGAAGTATCCATAAAACTTAAGATCATTTTAAGATAAATTCTGAGTTCATATATTAAAGTTAACATGAGGCCCAATAACTGTTACAAGTGTATATTGGGCTTTTATGGCCCAAGACCACTATATACACATTACAGGTTCTAAAACGTCTCAAATGATATCGAATTAATATTTTACGTTGGTTGGGTCTTAGGTTTCTAACCATCAGTATATGAACGGGTATCAACTTCCCGATAAGTAGATCCTACCACCTCGGGTTTTATAAAAAAATGGTCAAGTTACATATTTTTATTGTTACGGTTCAATTACGTCGATTTTACAACATGCCTCGATATTTAAGTGATTATTTCTAACCGTAATGAGTCCCGAATCGGTTTTCATACTCCCATTACCGTAATTAAATCTACTATAAAGATTAGTAACTCCCATTACTTATGGTTTTATGCTAAAAGGGTCAAAATTGATCAAAACATCAATACGGGTCAAGGCTGTGTTTGGACAGCCAGGTTCGGTTCACGGTTTTGGCCGCTATTTCTAAACCGTATGTCCGTAGAAAATCATCTGATTCGTGTGTGTTCTACATAATTTTAGCTACAACTTTTAGTTTTACATAATTAGGGGTCAGTATACAATTATTTGAAGTTTTCTGCCGTTTACTGCAGACAGTTATGTTTTGACATGATTTGATCGCTTCGACCATATCTAATTCATCGGGTATCGTCACGAGACGAGCGACCCGACCGAATCATCACATAACAAAGGGCTATCTCCCTATATATTTCTAATATTCCAAACCCTGCTCATTCGCTTAAATAATTCGTTTAATTACTGACTTGGCTTTTAACAATTTCAAGTATGATCTTGGGCTAGTTGTAGCTAAATTTTATGGTTCAAATTATTGTACAATTTGTTAAATCCAAAATAAGTGTCACGACATATAACTACAGTAGGAATACATAATAAGAAAAAATATATGATTACAATAGAAGTGTAAACACAAGAAAAGAAGATAACTTACAAAGATAGTGATGCAAATCAACTAGACAAAAATAAAGAACCATAAATCTTCAAACCAAATATATCATCTCATGACCAATACCATTGCAAATACTGTTTAAAAATCTTGATGAAATTCAGCCCTTAACCAGTGAATATTGATTTTTGTGATATGATAGAAGTGTTTTTATTCGGCAAAAAAAGGAACAAAGCAGAACCAATGTTATGCATGTTTTGGTTAGTTGCAAATAAGCTATGAATGGGAAGGAATAAGGTACACGTGTTCATAATGAAAAAGGTCCAATGTGCATATGATTAGTGGTGGTAGACGTGGGTTATATAGATAGGGGTGAGGTTTTATAACTTTGCCCCATAATTTGATAAAGCGGGTATTATCGATGTCCGATATTTTTAAAATTACGCGATTTGAAAGATACACATAGAACATGAAAAATAAACGCTCAATATAAGATTAAAACATCGACATTCGGATCATGTTGATATTTTGATAAATAAACAAGGGCTTATAATTTAATAAACGTTAACACGTCGAACAAATAAATGACGCCTAAAGGTTTAACGTAAATTACAAATAATGCTCATAAAATGATAAATTAAAACGAAAAAATAGAGAATATTTCTATGTCATAACAACAATGTTACAGTAGATGACGGACATACACTTTGTCAATAAATAATAAATGACACGTATTCGATACTTCAATGCCTTAACCTTGTCGGTTTGCCGAGAATTCAATATTATTCATAGAACAAACATGACAATTAAAAGTCGAGTAATAAATATTGGTCCGAATATTAGAAATAAGATTAGAGCTCGGTCTAAGTAATGATATTAAATCTCAGGTTATTACATTGAATAAATATGGAAAAATAAAAATAAAAATACAATTTTTATATCCGAATAAAATATTACCAATTATCAGAAATATAATTAAAATATAATTTAATTATAATTATCGAGATCTCATCATTTACGTATGAAAAGTAAAGAGGAACAAGTAAAACATTGTAAAATCGAGAAGTACAAATAAAATAATAACTTAATTACCGAGAAATCTATGAGTTCTCACAGTCGTCCCCCTTAAAGGAACTTTGGTCCCTTAGAGTTCAACTGGAGTCGGAAAGGGATGGGAACAAATAAGGATACTTTCTTTGAACTGGTCTTTAAATACGATAGAGTAAATAGAGATAGAATACATATGATAAACGCTTAAACGGACAAGATGCACTAAAACGGATTAAGATTAATGATCGTCGAGAAAATTCGAATCGCGTAAACCGTAAAACACAATAATTCAATTACTAAGAAAAAGGAGGGTTTTAACTATGTTATATATAGATTAAGACGAAAATGTATATTTATTGGGTAAACAATTGCTAAGTCTTTTTTTATTAAGATAGCGACAAAAATAGAAGTAAACTAGGTTCAAGTTTTATTTTGGTCATCTTGAGAAACCTTGGGATGATTGTATGAAATTATTGTTAAAACTTGGGTTTATAGTTACAGTTAGAGAAAATCTATTTTCCAAGTTATTTCAAAACCTTAATAGGAATAAATTTTAAGACGGTAATTTCATTAAACTGGAATTAAAATAGATGAAAATCAAAATAGTTCAAAAGGTAATGCATGATGTCATTCTAAACATAAATTAAAATTTTTACAAAGAAAATTTATAGATCTGACATTTTAGCTTGAGACAGTTATTTTGGTAACTTAAATGTTTAGTTAAATGTGTAAAATTTTCTTAAAAAATTATAATAATATATAAAAATCCATAAAGGTGTTTAATGTATCAAATGGTAAACAAGGGACATATTTGGTTTTCAAAAGATGACAACATAACAACCGAATATGAAGCAAATGATAGTCAACAATTAGTATGTAAGCAATGGTACAAGGAGATGAAGCGAAAGTCGTACGAATTTCTCAAAGGATGCGACGAAATATAGGTGTCGACGATGAGACAGTAAGAAACAATGGATTTAGCAAGTTTTTAATTCTTTGAGAATGGTTAATGTCGCAAACCTTGGCTCATTAAGTTCTCGGTGGTCGATACACAATCGAAAAGAAAAGCCACCCTAACAAATTTTCAATGCGAATAAAATTCTTAAACAATTACTTGTAAATAAAATAAACAAAATGAACAACATTAGCGATCAGAGAGCGAAGGTAAGCATGGTTTACACGAGCGAATTTCGAGTCAATAGATCTGACACACACCACAACGAATGTACGATATCACTATTCATGTACAGTCATAAATCGTTATTCGCGTCAGGAGACATTTCAAAGGTATACCAAGATTTACTCAAAGAAAGTTGGTCGAGGAGAAAGTATAAAAACACTAGAACTTCCAAGTACGATATCAATAGTCAGTAACTAGACGAGCGGTAAATAGAATTGTATCATGAAAGAAAGTGAGGTAATAAGTAGAACAAAGATCGTTGAGTAAAGGAAAATGTACTCGTAGACATGTAATTCGTTCAAGAAAAAAATAAAGAAACATATGCATTTGTCATGAACTTGTACTACTTTCATAACACATAAAAGTTTTCATAATTTTATTTTACCAAGATTTTAAGGCGACTACTATTCAACCTCGCATGGCTCCTTCTAAATTACGCATAGGTGATCAGGCCATGCATAATTTAGGACTAGCAATGCGATGCTCAGTTTCGTCATGCTAGTATTACATGTCATTTATATATATATATATATATATATATATATATATATATATATATATATATATATATATATATATATATATATATATATATATATATATATATATATATATATATATATATATATATATATATATATATATATATATATATATATATATATATAAAATATCATTTGTAAAATATGAACCAAAATAATTTATGAAATGTTTTCGAGAGTAAGTAGTTCACTTGATATTTAAATCAACAACTTTAATGTTACAAGAATTCTTTTATAAGACCAAGGTAAAACAATTTGTCAAAATACTTCGTAAAACAATGTCAATTTTTTTATAAGGTGACATTCAAGAATTTAATAAGGCCCAAGTAGAACATTTTGTAAAATGTTTCGCAAGCAATACCAGTTTAAATTTATATGGTGACATTATGATATCTTGCAAAATAGCGAGTGAGTTACACGAGAGTAGTAAGAGTAATCGATGAGACAATCTGCGAAATGGTTACAAGATGATAGGATTTCAAAAGGTTTAGCCGGAATCGTCACGAGACACGTGTCAAAATGATAACGAAAGATATGAAAACAAGAACCTCAAATTTCGACCCAAATAAGTGGTACGTTGGAAGAAAAGAAAGATAATACAATAACAAATAAGTGACATATAAAATAAAGGATAAAGGAATGCATATGCGTGCACTTCGAAAATAATTCGACATAAATATGCTTTTAAGAAAGCTAGAATATCAGTTTTCGAATAATACAACTAACCCGAAAAGTTTCTATTTTCAAACGTTTTCAAATGCAATCAATGTTTGGTAGTTGTAAAATCTCATTAGTTAAAGTTTTACGAGCTCAAACGAACTCAAAAACGCCTAAAAACCATATTTCAAATTTTCTATAAGCCTTGACTTTTTAGTCAACTTTGACTTTTGGGGTCTGACCGGACCAGTTGACTTGCTAATGACATTTTTAAGACTCGATGTCTAAAGCAATTCTATGTAAAACGATTTTTTGAACAACTTTCTAGTTTTACTCGAGACTTGAAACGGATAAAAAAATGGACGAAAATTCCCTTGCATTAAATTTGTCAACAAAATGATATTTTTGAAATATGAAGAATATTAATTCTTAAATTTTACAAAATTCATATGAGCGTAACTTGCTCGTTTTTTAGACTTACGGGTTGAATTCTACGTTTAAACGACCGTCTCGACAAGTAGAAACATATTTTTAAGTCTAAAGGTTATAAAAATATTTTCTCGACATCGCTAATTACCTGTAAATTTTCTGCAGCAGTATATTTTTTGACACACCTCGAAAGTTAATCAAACTTCATAACGACCCATAATTTATGTACACACATGACTTGTGGATCTCATGAAAAAAAAAATTTGATTGTATAATTGAGCATATAAAGAAAAACATAGTATAAAAATGGTTTAAGAATACCAACGATAATCTAAGAAACCAAAAACGGCGCATGACATCCCTGTCTTAGATTTCAAGATGCAATGTAGGAAGATCTCTTGGCAAGTGATTTTCCAAAATCACAAGACATATCGAGAAAGAAACGGAACATTAACAAGTCGCACTCCTGGAGCGAGGAGGTTAATGAAAGGAGGATACAAGTTTATAGAAGTAGAATCGTATTTCAAACAATCATCACATAATAGAGGATGAATTACAAGATGACGATGGTGTTTTCAAGGTACTCACGGACGTTGAAATTCGAAGTTGAAATGTAGAATGGTCAATGAAATAAAATTTAATCGATATACGAGTGTCGTGTAAAACGGTGACTAAAGGTCAATCAAGGTCATGAAAACTCACGATATTATTCAACACAGATTCAAGGAATGCTTCAAGATGTGTGACTCACACGATGTCCTTTAGTCTTTTTCAGAGAAACATTGAGCTACACAATGGTCTATAGACTATTTTTCAAGACATCCAATCACAAATGATCGGAAAGTAATCTGTATATCTAAATAGATATTTTAAAGAGGTTTAACAATGAAAGTAACACGCACGGTAGTAAAGTGAAAATAAGAAGTTTCATTGAAAGCAACACTTATTTAATCCCGAACAATGGTATCACGAGAATACGACAACATGTAACAGTGAGTTGAGAAAAATAGACGGTTCAAAACGAACGAGTATATGAGGTCAGTAGTATCACGCACAAACAAGATAGCAATAGTACTCAGAAAAGTGAGTATGAAAAGTCGGCAACATACGCGCTCCGAATACAAGTATGTAACGTCATAACAATATTTCATTGCAACAAGATCAATTCGCAAGAACAAGAATTCAAGAAATGTAGTAAGAGCATATGTAATCAAGTAATATCCAATGATAATTCATGAAACACAAAGGATTTGGAAAGAGATAGTAATTATCGTCATTAGGATAATGTAATATTTCAAAATGTAATCAGGATATGAAATACTACAACGATAATTAAAAGTAGATACAGATATCGAACAACAATGGAAGATTCTGTGTTTGACACTTAGAAACATAAAATATTTGAACTTCCGGTTATAGACTAAGTATTGAAAATGACTCAGTTCCCTATAAACATCACTCTGATACCAATCTATGAGACCCCCAAAATCAGGCAAGAAAACACATAGGCAACATGGGGGTTCCACGTCAAGGTACATGAAACATTGACATATAAGTGACACAAAATTGACGTAATAAAACATTTACATTACATCATAAAAGATCAGAGTTTCTAAACAAAGGTCCCAGAGTTTTATAAGCGGAAAAATCTATTATTTAAACATGGTTTTGTAATATATGGTTACCAATAATATAGGATAAACTTCTGTCAGCTTTTACCAAAACCAAAGTTTAAAATATAACAAAGAAATCTCCAAGCTGCGAAAATATCCTGCGGGCTCCCATCCAAGCAAAACTAAGTATTATTAACTGAGATTAAACATGTAAAATGTCAACACAAAGTTGAGTGATATTCATAGGTTTAGCAGTAAAGTTGTGGAACACAAGCATTCATTTGTAAAACAAGTAATAGGGAAAATGGTTATATACGTCAACCGTAGTCCGAAACCATTATTATTGCTATTTAGCTCATGACACCAAAGCTTAGCAAAAGGTAAGTTTCCCTAGTGAGTATTCAGCCTTAACACTCAAGTATAAACAAATGTAATGCGTCAAGGTAATACGGGACAGGGATTGTCAATCCCGATGGATCCACCCACAACATTCGCACTTAGAAAAGGTAACACTAGAAAATTAACGGTGCATGAAATGGTAGGGAAACTTAGTGGCTATGGAAACTAAAAGCAATAATAATAATGGTAATATGTTCTGGAAAGCATACAAGTTCTAGAAAAGCATACAAGTTCTGGATAGCATACAAGTTCTGGATAACATCCAATTTTAAATGAATGTGTTCCATCATGTAAAATCTCACCCGGCGTTTAGAAACAATGTATAAGTAGTAAAAAAGGGGCTATGAACTCACCTGATATAGATATTATACGTTTATCGAGGAAAAACATCTGGTAGTCGACAAACGACTTCACAAGATAACAATTAGTCGTTGATCGAGAACGAGATGCCCAACTGTCGACACATGACCGAACGAGACCTAATATAACGAGATGAGTCTCAGGCTCGAAACGAGAAATAAATCACATTATAATGTGTAAATAGTATCTTTTAGTAGATTTTGGACATTGTATAAGTTTTATAAACTTTTTATAAAACTAATGATGAAAATTCATTATTTTCAAAGCATTATTAAATTTTTTGACAAATAAGACCATCATTAGCCCGCTAGTGGTCCATGAAGTATCTATAAAACTTAAGATCATTTTAAGATAAATTCTGAGTTCATATATTAAAGTTAACCTCAGGCCCAATAATCGTTACAAGTGCATATTGGGCTTTTATGGCCCAAGACCACTATATACACATTACAGGTTCTAAAACGTCTCAAATGATATCGACTTAATATTTTACGTTGGTTGGGTCTTAGGTTTCTAACCATCAGTATATGAACGGGTCTCAACTTCCCGATAAGTAGATCCTACCACCTCGGGTTTTATAAAAAAATGGCCAAGTTACATATTTTATTGTTACAGTTCAATTACGTCGATTTTACAACATGCCCCGGTATTTAAGTGATTATTTCTAAACCGTAATGGGTCCGGAATCGGTTTTCATACTCCCATTACCGAAATTAAGTCTACTATAAAGATTAGGAACTCCCATTACTTATGGTTTATGCTAAAGGGGTCAAAATTGATCAAAAAATCAATACGGGTCAAGGCTGTTTTTGGACAACCAGGTTCGGTTTCACGGTTTTGGCCGCCATTTCTAAACAGTATGTACGTATAAAATCATCCGATTCGTGTGTGTTCTACATATTTTCTGCCGTTTACTACAGACAGTTATGTTTTGACATGATTTGATCGTTTCGGCCATATCTAATTCATCGGGTATCGTCACGAGACGAGCGACCTGGTCGAATCATCACATAACAAAGGGCTATCTCCCAATATATTTCTAATATTCCAAACCCTGCTCATTCGGTTAAATAATTCGTTTAATTACTGACTTGGCTTTTAACAATTTCAAGTATGATCTTGGGCTAGTTGTAGCTAAATTTTATGGTTCAAATTATTGTACAATTTGTTAAATCCAAAATAAGTGTCACGACATATAAGTACAGTAGGAATACATAATAAGAAAAAATATATGATTACAATAGAAGTGTAAACACAATAAAAGAAGATAACTTACAAAGATAGTGATGCAAATCAACTAGACAAAAATAAAGAACCATAAATCTTCAAACCAAATATATCATCTCATGACCAATACCCTTGCAAATACTATTTAAAAATCTTGATGAAATTCAGCCCTTAGACCGGTGAATATTGATTTTTGCGATATGATAAAAGTGTTTTTATTCGGCAAAAAAGGAACAAAGTAGAATCAATGTTACGATGTTTTGGTTAGTTGCAAATAAACTATGAATGGGAAGGAATAAGGTACACATGTTCATAATGAAAAAGGTCCAATGTGCATATGATTAGTGGTGGTAGACGTGGGTTATATAGGTAGGGGTGAAGTTTTATAACTTTGCCCCATAATTTGATAAAACGGGTATTATCGATGTCTGATATTTTTAAAGTTACGCGATTTGAAAGATACACGAAGAACATGAAAAATAAACGCTCAATATAAAATAAAAACATCGACATTCAGATCATGTTGATATTTTGATAAATAAACAAGGGCTTATAATTTAATAAACGTTAACGCGTCGAAAAAATGAATGACGCCTAAAGGTTTAACGTAAATTACAAATAATGCTCATAAAATGATAAATTAAAACGAAAACAATAAAAAATATTTCTATGTCATAACGACAATGTTACGGTTGATGACGGACATAGACTTTGTCGATAAATAATAAATGACACGTATTCGATACGTTAATGCCTTAACCTTGTCGGTTAGCCGAGAATTTAATATTATTCAGAGAACGAACATGACAATTAAAAGTCGAGTAATAAATATTGGTCCGAATATTAGAAATAAGATTAGAGCTCGGTCTAAATATAGATATTAAATCTCGGGTTATTACATTGAATAAATATGGAAAAATAAAATTTTTATATCCGAATAAAATATTACCAATGATCAGAAAAATAATTAAAATATAATTTAATTAAAATTATCGAGATCTCATAATTTACGTATGAAAAGTAAAGAGGAACAAGTAAAACATTGTAAAATCGAGAAGTAGGATTAAAATAATAATTTAATTACCGAGAAATCTACGAGTTCTCACACTGGTGCTTTCCGTGATTTAAGATCATTGAAAAGAGAGGATTGACGTAAAACATTTACGTCGTTATTCATTCCGGCTACACCAAACAACGCATGCCAAATCCATAAGTCTGGAGAGGCGATAGCTTCTAATAAAATGAAAGGAGTTGACCCATGATCACGTATACAAAATTGAGCTTTGTATGCAACGGGACAATTCTTCCACGACCAATCTGTACAATTGATACTTCCTATCATTCCAGGAAACCCATGCTTTTCCTCGTGATGAGCATAAAGTTTCTCTATGTCGGTGTACGTCGGCTTTCGAAAGTACTCTTTACCATATAATTCCATGATGCCCTTACAAAACTTTCGAAGACACTGACAAGTTGTTGACGCGCCCATTTGCAAATATTCGTCAAGAGCATCAGGAATGACTCCGTACGCCATTTGACGAATAGCGGAAGTGCACTTCAGCAATGGCGTAAGACATTCTCGACTCGTACGATCCCTCCTGTTTTGAAAATAAGAATAGTTATTGCTGACGTTGCCAACAATTCGCCAGAATAGTTCTCGCTCCATTTGGAACCGCGCACGAAATACCTCCGCGTCATACTGCGGCCCGTCAGTAAAAGAAGCCGCCACTAGACGACTATGCGCGCCCTCGTAATCTCTATGTATGTACGCTCGTTTTTTGGAGGGTTTGATACTTCGTAAGCCGATTGACAAGCTTGCGTAAATACCGCAAGCTCACTCATAACTTCATCCTCGTCGTCGGAAGAGTCGGCAAAGAATAATTAATAAGACATGTTTGGAGAATTTGTAAGTTTAATTTGTGTGAAAAATAGTTGAATAAATGGAGGTTTTATAGAGATAGAATGTTATATTTAAAATTAAAAAAAAGATTTTTTTATTCAAATATAACGGTTATATTTCAAACCGTTTAACTCACAACTCGATCGTGCCTAAGACCTAATTCATGGGATCGAATGCAGTGAATCGATCGCTGCAACATGCACCGACTGCGACCGAGTGCGACTACAACCGTTGCACCTAGCCTTACCGAAGAATAAGCAGCTATTTAACCACTATAGTTCGAAAGGTCTTTCAGCGCTTCACTTCGTGACCTTATTCTCGAGTAGGAAGGTTTATCGCTACTAAAGAAATTTCTTTAGTTGAAGTAGCTCTTTCCAGAGATGGTTTAAATATATTTACATTGATAGAATTATCATCAAATATTAAATTTCACAAATAAAATAATTTAAAATTTAGGTCGAATAAATACAATTTTGAAATAATTAACTTTATTTAAAAACAAGAGTATTTAACTATACTGGAAAACAAATAATCATCTTTGAAATTTGTTTGATCTCAAATACATTAGTGGTATTGTTAGTTGTTACTACTTAAAACTTTAGTTTGAATTTTCTCAGTTTTAAATATTATTGTTTTTTTTGACAAAAAGTCATATGATTTAAAAAAAATACATTTATGATTTTTTTTACAGAGTTACAACTTTATTTTTAGTTAATTAATTAATTTTTTTGAAATTTTGTAACAATAATTACAAACAAAAATAATATAATAAACTTGACTAAACGTTTTTAATAGTGAACCATTAAGTTGAAATATCTCAAAAAAATATTATGATTAATAAAAATAAGACAAAGAGAGTAATAGTTATATTCATATATGTCAACAATTCAACCATTAAGTTGGCTCACCATAAATAATTTATACATTATACTCTATATAATAGAGGAGAATGCGTTTCTACAGTCCCCTCTCACAAACGAATAAACAACTATTTCTCCTCACTCACATCCTCCCCCATTTCTACAGTGCAAAACACACACTGGCACACACATACAGTACTCCCCTTCATTTATTAATTTATTGTGGGTTGCCCCTTCACTATTTGCCCTTTGAAAAATTGCAATTAATTGTGTTGGCCTTTTTAATTGGCCTTTCGTGATTAGCCGCCCCTTCAAGAAGATGATTCATTGTTTGATTGTGGTAGTGGCTACAGGAAGTCCATCTCAGCCTTTGATTGTATCGATCTTGGTCATTGGTTGTGATTAGAGGGTGTTTATATGCCCAATAAAAAAATTGGGTTTCCATTATTTGTGGGTTGTCACTAGGGGTGGGAACCGGGTCGGGTCAACCGGGTTCGGGTCAAGTCGGGTCGGGTCAGGTCGGGTCGGGTCAAGTCGGGTAAGAACTCAAAAAAATCCAACCCGAACCCGAGCCTAATTAGAACTCGGGTCAGTCAGGTTCGGGTCAATTCGGGTCGGGTTAACTCGGGTCGGGTCAACTCGGGTTCGGGTCAACCCGAGTTTAAGTAAAAAATTTAAAAATTGATTTATTTAAGTATATTTACAAGGTAAATTTTGGTAAAAAACTCGGGTCAAGTCGGGTTGGTCGGGTTCGGGTCAAGTCGGGTCAAGGCTAAAAAATATAAACCCGAACCCGAGGCTAATTAGAACGCGGGTCAATTCGGGTCAACCCGAATTGACCCGAATATGTTTTTGAACCCGAGTGACCCGACCCGAATAGGCTATTTCGGGTTCGGGTTCGGGTCGGGTCAACTTTTTCGACACCCCTAGTTGTCACATACCCTGATCCCTCTTCATTGCCATCACCTTCTTCGTTGCCACCGTGTATGGTAGGCGGTGTCGATGGGTGGTAGGCAGCGTCCGTGAGATTAGATGGGGCGTTGATCTCGAAAGTTACTTATTACGATGATCGAAAGCAGCGTAATTACAGGTTTTGTAGAAATACAAGCTGATATCGAAAATTACTTACTGTCATGATCGAAAGCAGCGGCTGTTTTTAATCACAGGTTCACTTTCCGATTTTCGATTTTCTTTAGTTAAGTATTTCATAATCGTAGAAATGCATTTACGCTGAGCTTTCTGATTTTAGGGATTCTTTTAATTAGCTATTTCATATTTGTAGAAATAAAACTTGGTCTTATGATGATCGAAAGCAGAGGATGTTATTAATTATCACTTGATTTTAGGAATTTTTTTAAATTAGTTGTTTCGTAATTGTACAAATACATCTATGGTTTTGGTTGTGTGTTTACTGAAACCTTATATAAAAAATAGGTCAGCAGTCGCAAATGAGAGATGGCTCAAATATTATTTTAATTTGTATTGAGCCTCTCATAATGGCTCAAAATATTATTCTAAATCAACGGGCTTTAGATGTCTCATTGGGTGATGGTGGTGGTGAGGCGGTACAGATTATGAGTTACCATTGTGGTCTGTAAAAGCAGTTTTTGTCTCTTTTGATTCCTATTCTTACTGCTTAAAACTAAAAAAGTTTCTTCCTATGCTTTCGCCTTTTACCTTGCATATGGTTTCTGGTCATGCTTAAGGCGTATAAACATAAAATCCTTTATATTTCTTAGGGTCGTGTTGATGTTGGTGAGCTCAGCGAGGAGTTTTGGCCCCGACTTTATGAGGCAATGACCGGATGACATATCATATATGGATGTTGTGCAACCGGATTCGATTGTAGCATGAGTCGGTATGTTGAAGCTTCTATGACCTGACCACCGAAGTGATTTACGTTATTTAAACGTAAGTCAAGACGGTGATGAAAAGCTTCTGTTTTTTGTGTTTTGTGAGCCGTATTTTACGGGCTCCCATGTCTTGGTCAGGCAGTCGCATTTCATTGTGGTTGCCGCCATTGCGGATGTCCCGAGTGGTTCCCACAAAAACATATCTGAGCCTCAAAATAAAAAACTCACTTTATTTTGTTGTATATGTGTGGTTAATGAGATACTTCAACGTGTCGTGCATCTATTGGCATTGTGAGATGGGTAGAATGACACGAATGTTGGCGTGGCAACCGTTCAAGGTTGCAGCCATGTCGAGTTTCAGCCTTTTCCCC
Organism: Glebionis coronaria; assembly: GCA_025667525.1. Taxonomy (NCBI): domain Eukaryota; kingdom Viridiplantae; phylum Streptophyta; class Magnoliopsida; order Asterales; family Asteraceae; genus Glebionis; species Glebionis coronaria. The sequence continues at coordinate 183,064,444 of CM046874.1, forward strand.
AAATGAGATCAACACTATTTTACACATACCATTTTGTGATAATCGGTTGCTCTCCTGGTGGTATGCGTTCTAGGAGGCCATGGTGATCTTAAATGGGGTCAGTAAAACATAGATCTTCCCTACTTTGGCATGGTGTCCGTGCGGTAACAACCATAGGGAATGTATCAGGTTTGCTTGATTTTCGGTTTGGCTAAGCCTCATATACACCATGCTATAGTAAATTCTCTTTCGATTAAACGTAACCAAACTGTATCTCATATTAACAAAATGGTGGGTGATCATGTGTATAAACTCGGTAGACAGTTTGTTGTCTCTCTTTCAGTAGGTGCGCCATGTGACGCAGGTCTTCGATGTTGTAGGTGTTCCTATGATTTTTTTCGCAGCATGTGGAGCTCAAAAACTTCATGGTCTTCGTGATTGGTATGCTTTTTTTTATCTTTTAATATGATTTTGTTGAATTGAAGTCCCTTCTATTGCATCTATTCCCCACTTAATTATATTAAGAATTGTCTAGAAAACAACCTTATGATGGTCAAATCAGACCAAACTTATTATAATTAAATAGGTTCTACTTGTGATCCTGCTTATGCTTATGTGTACGATTAAGTATTTACAGGCTGGTTGACATAAGTTTATGAAAATGGTGTTTGGATTTTCTTATTGTGTAAAAATTGATGGACTAGCATAGTAAATTGATTGTTTTATAAAAATGTCCACCAAATAGCTGACTCGGTGTTCTAAGTGATTTTTTTTGTAAAAAATGTAAGTTTGGTCCGCAAAGAGCATCAACAAATTGTGGGTCAGTTCCTCCACGGGTGCTATATTTTTATTTTATCTTTTTTTAGATTTATAACTATTTTATTTAATAAATAAACTTTTTGCTACTAATTTTTCTATTAATCGAGTGCATTTATCATTTATGTGAACATACGTGGTGAATTACTAACTATAAGTTGATTAAGGGGTGTTTGGATTGGCTTATTTTATGGGCTTATTGGCTTTTCAAGATTTAGAAAATACCAATAAAGCTCACAGTTTTTCAGCTTATTTATTGGGTTTATGGGCTTGAGCCGAAGGCTCAAGGTGATAAGCAGCTTATAAGCCAAAAAAACATTAACTTTTTTGCCTTTTCTAAATATTAATAAGCCGATAAGGCCATAAAATAAGCTAACCCAAACGCCCCTTAAGTTAGCTTTTTTTCTTTTGGGCTACCTGGTTATTACTTTTTAGAATTTGGGAAATTTGATTAGTGGTGTTTTTTTCGGCTTATGAGCTGTACCCTGTAGATAATAACCAGATAGCCCAAAAGAAAAAAAGTCGGACGACACTTATCGAGGAAGGGAAATTTAGGTGGAGGCAGTAATGTAATGGATCATTATAGAGTGGAAGCTATGGATGCTGAAAGCATCGGTTTTAACACGGGCGAGCCTCAGATTCAATTATTATGATCGGACTTATTTATGCTATTGTGACCCCTCTTTTGATTCCTTTTATCCTAGTATTCTCCGCACTCGCATATGTTGTCTATCGTCATCAGGTAATTCACTTATCTTTCAAGCATTAACATTAATGTGTTTATCTTTTTAAACTTTTCAAACAAGTAACTTCGGAAATTGTGTTGAACACAGATCATAAACGTTTACAATCAAGAATATGAAAGTAGTACCGCGTTTTGGCCTGATTTTCATGGACGCATAGTTGCAGCATTGGTCATATCACAAGTACTTCTGATGGGATTTCTGAGCACAAAAGAATCTGCTTCATCAACTCCATTTCTTCTAGCACTTCCAGTTATGACTATTGGGTTCCATATGTACTGTAAAGTTCGGTATGAGCCTGCATTTATCAAATTCCCATTGTAGGTACGCATTTTGATTTTCGCTTTAAAGGTTCTTTATCCATTTTTAGCATTTATTGGTGGACCCTTTTTTCTCTGACAAGACAAATGCATTTTTAGTCAATGAAATGAACTTGCTAATGTGTAAGCGCATATACATGGAAAGTGTGTGTAGTAATTGTCAAGAGAGCAAATTTGTCATAATGCTTAGTTATACAAAATAATAACTGGTTGTATATCATCAATTAACTACAAGACTATAATGTATTACAGGGTCTTAATGATCATTCGGGGATCCGTGGCCTTTTTCCGAAACACGAGGCTGGGAAGGAAGAGAGATTAGGGTCTTAATGATCATTCGGGTATTTGTAAGTTTATGAGACCAATACTTAGTATTTTTTAATTAACGGTACACGTTAACTGTTTTTACTGATTCAAAATAAAAAGATCATTCGGGTATTATAGAAAAATGCCAATACTTTGTACGTTTATTTTTTTTATTAATGGTACACATTTACTGTTTTTACAGATTAAAAATAGGTCCTGTTCAAGCGGTCCGCCTTTATTCCCCCTTTGTTGCTTTTATGGATGTGCTGATCTTCAACTTCTTAATTTTGGGGGTTTCGGTAAATTAAATGTCTGAGTGACTCTTTTATGTGTATGCAGACATGTGAGAGCGAGTTGTATGACGGCAAAACGCCAGGTTAGCTCGCGTTTTTTTGTCCTTACTCAAAATTAAATATGAATCATACATCTATAAGATTCTGAGGTGCACTAAACATTTTTTCACAAGCAACAATGATTTTAAACTACTAACGAACTGGGTTCATCGAGAATGTGGGGTTCATGAAATTAAGCCGTTTGCGTATTGTGAGGGTGGTATAAATAGAGGCTTTAAAATAACAAAAGAGCTGACTTACAAAATATTTGTAGTATTGAAGTATTTTGCAACATATGTGTAGTGTTTGAGAAGTCAGTTGAATACATCGCTGATACATATTAAACTATGCAGCATATGCTACTTTATAGTATACTCAGGTTGCGTTATCAATCACTTTATTGAAACCCCTATAATCATAAGTCAAAGCTATGTATTGCTTCAACAAAGCCTTAAAAGGCTGCAAGGTTTTTGGTGCTTATATATGTAAGATTATTGGCTCCAAATAGAAATAGTATACTGAATCGATACTTCTTGGTTCTACAATGGCAAAAATGAACGAGATTATTCAAATTATGGGCCCTGTTATTCGACACCTGATTCAGGTGGCGCAGCCTACAGAGTTGAAACGCCATACTTTGCGCGTTCTTTATTTTGTGGTTAAATGAGGTGAAAACTCTTGCTTTTGCACACCATGTTGAAAGGTAACTCGAATATTATCAGTTCTTCATATGCTTTTAATTGTTGTCGTGATTCGCTAATCCCATTCTATTATTTGTGTAATCAGCAAATATGAATGGACTTAAAAGTAGAGAAAGATAGAATGTTGATAGAATTGGAAAAAGAATGTCTAGAAGTGTAGGGAACACAAGTTGTTGCACTTGTAGCCATGGAATAAAATGTAATCACAACTTGATTCCTTGCTTCTGAACATAAGATACAGAGCAAGAAGACATTGAGCTGCTGAAGCACCCATTGCATCTTGAATTCACTAAGTACACCTGATTACAGGTAGCAAAACTTTCTTTTTTATGAGTCAATTTCAATAACTGCTTGACTTTAAATTAGCCAAGGAAAAATAGCTGATGGTTATGCTGTTTTTTGTTTTAGGTAATAGGATGGTTATCAATTTGGGGTGACAACAGATGTATTAGAAACGGCATAGCAACAAATGAAGTATATGTTGGGGTTTACTTCGTTCCAACAGGGTGAAGACAATCAATAGCCTAACTACGTACCAATGAATGGTTACCAGATATCTCTTGAAGTCGTGTAATCACTTTCCAAAGAAGATTATTCGACCTTATGCCTGGGTTAACACGAATACTTCCTTGGGATAAAACCAAGAGTTAGTTCTTGTTTTAGGCACAAATCAAGAACTCTGTGCGTGTAAGTGTTTCTTGTTTCTGTATATCTCATCATGCAAATATGATCACTATTTATAGTGATCCTAGTCCTAGAAGGATGTAACTCATAGTCAAAGGTATTTAAGAGCATTAATAGGCCAATTAAGCTCATAATTACCTACATGAAATCATAGTGATTACATGACCATAAACCTGGTCATCAAGTCAATATTCAACCCTCATTGATTGGTCAAAGAGGTTACAAAGACTTTGTGCATCACCAGGAGCAGCGTCCTAACCAGGAGCAACTTCCTAACCAGGAGCAATTTCATAACCAGGATCAACTTCCTAACCAGGAGCACCTTCTTATTGAAGAACTTTCAACCACTATATTGAGTCCAGGGAGGTCAGGGACATAATGGGTGTACACTCCGTACCTCCAAACCCATTTATAAGTATGACTCGATCCCATAATTGCACTAAATTTCCAACAATCCTTCCCAATTTAGTACAATTCCTTTTTGCATGAAAATCAACTTTAACAAAACCAACGCATAAATGAAAATGTCCTGAGGATTGAATTTCCATATTAGTACATCACTTCAAATATTCGAGAATCAGGGTGTTCTAAGAATTGAACCCTTCAACTACTTTGAATACTTGAAGATAAAATACACACAAGTTTTCAAACACTTAAAACGCTCCTGACACCATACAAGCCATGTGTCCATATCCAATTCATAAATGTTGTAAGAGCCAAAGTCCATGCTCCTTGGGGCGGCGAAACCTCAACATTTACATAGGTGGTTCCTCTTTAGTTCATGCTCCTGCTTAAGCACTTTTTCAAAGAAATTAACCATTAAGAAGTTTATAACTTCATCCTCCTTTCAGCAGGTACAAGCACATCCTTGGGATGATATACATGTGCTTCAGTCCCCTGAATGTTCAGCTTTCCACATTGAACTCAGCTCTCAAGTTTCTCAGGAGGGAGTTGGGTGTCCTAGCATTCAGTGACTAGTTTGGACTTTAAACCCATCCCTTTAGCAGACTTTATAACCAAGTCTCTAGCCAATCCCTTCGTCAAGTGTTCAGCTAAGTTTTGTTGAGACCTCACAAACTCTATTGATATCACCCTATTCATGATTAGCTCACGAATCATGCTATGTCTAACACCTAAGTGTCTAGACTTACCATTGTACATTTGGATATAAGCCTTAGCCAATGTAGCTGCACTATCACAACGGATAGATATGGGTGCCATAGGTTTGACCCACAATGGAATCTCAAGAAGCAAGTTTCTCAACCATTCAGCCTCTTTACCAGCAGCTGCTAGAGCCACAAGTTCAGATTCCATTGTTGAACCAGTAATGCAAGTTTGCTTCTTAGATGCCCAAGAAAATGCACCACCACCAAGAAGGAATACCCAGCCACTTGTGGATGAATTATCCTCAGTATTGCTGATCCAACTTGCATCAGTGTAACCTTCCAACACTGAAGGATATCCATTATATGACAAACAATAATCTATTGTTCCTTTCAAATACTTTAGTACTCTCTGAATTGCTTGCCAATGCTGAGTACTAGGATTACTAGTGTACCTACTCAGTTTACCCACTGCAAAAGCAATATCAGCCTAGTACTAGTCATGGCATACATCAAGCAACCAATCACCCTAGAATACTCAAGTTGGGAGACAGCCTGACCATTGTTAGGCATTAGTTTCTCACTTGTATCCATAGGTGTACTCACTGGAGTACAATCAAAGTGATTGAATTTCTTCAGGACCTTCTCAATATAATAAGACTGGGAAATTACAATACCATCACTTTCATGTTTGATCCTTATGCCAAGGATAACATCAGCCTTCCCCATGTCTTTCATAGAGAACCTTGATGACAAAAACTCATTGGTTAAGTCAACCTAAACTTGGTCAGTACCAAAGATTAACATGTCATCAACATATAGGCAAATGATGACTCCTTTACCATATTCATCAAATTTGCTATATACACATTTGTCAGCTTGGTTAAGTAAATAACCATTAGACAAAACCACTTCATCAAACTTTGATGCCATTGCTTAGGTGCTTGTTTGAGTCCATATAAGGACTTAATCAGCTTACACACCTTACCTTCATGACCAGTCTTGATGAAACCTTGAGGTTGGTTCATATAAACCTCCTCATCTAAATCACCATTTAAGAATGTTGTCTTCACATCCATCTGATGAATAATCAGATTATGAATGCTTGCCAAGGCAATCAACATTCTTATGGTACTTATGCGTGCTACAGGAGCATAAGTATCAAAGTAGTCTATTCCTGACTTTTGTCTAAAGCCTTGAATGACTAACCTCGCCTTGAACTTTTCAATAGTTCCATCTACCTTCATCTTTCTTTTGAAGATCCATTTGCATCCAAGTGGATTGCAACCTGGAGGTAGATCAACCAACACCCAAGTGTTGTTGCCCATGATGGAATCTATCTCATCATTGATTGCTTCTTTCTAGAAAGCAACATCCTGGGACTTCATTGCTTCATCAAATGTTTTGGGATCATCCTCAACATTAAAGCAATAGTAGTATTGGTCAGAGATCTCATCCCTTGTTCCTTCAACTAGGTATAGTTGAAATTCAGGCCCAAAATTCTTTAGAGTCCTTTGCCTTGTGCTTCTTCTAAGCTTAGGCTCATGTTGCTGAACCATAACCTCATTAGTGACCCTTTCAGGTTCCACTGAAGCACCAATGTCCTCAGCTCTAGTAGGAGTCCTAAGGCTTGGTCTAGGGATTGATGAGAACCTAGTCTCATCAAAGTTAGCATCCCTTGATTCAATGATTGAGTTTATTGAAACTGAATCATTAGGTTCAATAACATAGAACCTATAAGCCTTGGAATGCTCAGCATATCCAACAAAGATGCATTCAATGCCTCTTTCACCCAAGGTTTTCACCTTTGGATCAGGGAGTCTTACAACAGCCCTACAACCCCAAACTTTGAGGTAGTTCAATTTTGGTTTCCTTTTAGTTCAGAGTTCATAAGGGGTAATCCTGTTCCTTTTATTAGGAACCCTATTTAATAAATAGCAAGCTGTTAACATAGCTTCTCCCCAAAACCCTTGACTCGGTCCTGAGTAGGACAACATGGAGTTAACCATCTCTTTTAGTACTCTATTTTTTCTTTCAGATATACCATTTTGTTGTGGAGTATAGGGGCAGTTGTCTCATGGATTATTCCAACAGACTGAAAGTACAAAGTATCCATGTACTCACCTCCCCTATCAGTCCTAAATCTTTTGATTTGGACTCCTTGTTGTAATTCAACTTCAGTTTTAAATAGTTTAAATTTATCTAATGCTTCATCCTTGGTATGTAACAAATAAACATAACAAAACCTAGAAGCATCATCAATAAATGTTACCAAGTATTTCTTATTCCCTAATGAGGGAGTAGCATGCAAATCACATAGGTCACTATGGATTAGCTCCAAAACTGTAGTTTCACGTTTTACATCCTGAAATGGTTTCTTAGTAATTTTGTTCAGCATACAAGTCTGACACTTATCAGTGTCCATGTCAAAAGCTGGAATTAACCTATCCTTAGACATATCTTGCATCCTCTTATAGTGGACATGGCCTAGTCTAGCATGCCATAGTGATGAATCATTCAGTTTAGTGGTAGTCATCAGGACAAAATCAACATTTATACTAGAATCAATATTAAGCCTGAACATTTGATTACTCAAATAGCCAAAACCAATAAACACACCATGTTTCGATAAAACAAATTTATTAGATTCAATCACTTGTTTATAACCACAATTATTCAAAACACTACTAGAAACCAAGTTCTTCCTAATATTAGGAACATGCAAAACATTAAACAAAGAAAAAATCTTTCCAGAACTAAATTTAAGATCTACACAACCACGTCCATGCACTAGGGCTGTTGACTCATTTCCCATGTGAAGAATAGATCCATCATTCATTGACTCATAAGTCTTGAACCAGAATCTATCTTTACACACATGTACTGTTGCTCCAGAGTCAACCCACCACGCAACATCATCATCTTGCACAAAATAAGCTTCAAATACATATGTAACATAATAAATCTGGAGAGATTCATTAAACATATTCTGACCTTTTGTGCCTGATCCATTAGTTTGGTTGCCAATGCTAACACCTTTGCAATCCCTTTTGAAGTGTCCAAGTTTCCCACACTTCCAACAAGCCACTGATGACTTCTTGTTAGGATTAGCTTTGGTGTTATCCTGATGCTTACGTTTGCCCTTGTTGTCATTGTACATGGTGGAGTTGTTATGCTCCACCATATTGACAACAAATGAACCAGCAACATTGTTGCTCTTTGGCTTATCACTTTCATGCACCCTGAGGGATTCCTCAATGCGCAAATGACTGCCCAACTCAACAAGAGTTAACTCCTCATTCTTATGTTTCAAGGTGTGCTTGAAATCTTTCCAAGAAGGAGGTAGTTTGTCAATGACACACGAGACCTGAATGGTCTCATCCATGTTCATTTTATGTTGTGTAAATCTACCAAGTATTCCAAGAAGTTCATTGTATTGTTCCATGACTGGTCTTGAATCAGTCATTTTGTAATTTGTGAAATCACTCACAAGGAACTTCTTACTTGATGCATCCTCAGCCATATATTTGGCTTCCAAGGAATCCCATAGTTCTTTAGTAGATTCAACATTTTGGTAAATATCAAATAAAGAATCAGACATACCATTGAGAATTATGTCGCGACACACATAATCATCATTCTCCCATTTGCTCCTTTTCTTCAGTTCCTCCAAAGTAGCATCATCACCACCATCAGGAATGGGAGTGGTCAGCACGTACACCACGTTCATGGTAGAAAGAAGAAAGTGCATCTTCTTCTGCCATCTCCTAAAATCAACCCCTTCAAACTTGTCCAGTTTGGAGAAGTTAGCCACCATATGCTTCATTGTCGCCGCCATTGATTATCACAAAATAATCTTCTTTGATTGTTGGGGTTTACTTCGTTCTAACAGGTGAAGACAATCAATAGCCTAACTACGTACCAATGAATGGTTACCGGATATCTCTTGAAGTCGTGTAATCACTTTCCAAAGAAGATTATTCGACCCTATGCCTGGGTTAACACGAATACCTCCTTGGGATAAAACCAAGAGTTAGTTCTTGTTTTAGGCACAAATCAAGAACTTTGTGCGTGTAAGTGTTTCTTGTTTCTGTATATCTCATCATGCAAATATGATCACTATTTATAGTGATCCTAGTCTTAGAAGGATGTAACTCATAGTCAAAGGTATTTAAGAGCATTAATCGGCCAATTAAGCTCATAATTACCTACATGAAAGCATAGTGGTTACATGACCATAAACCTGGTCATCAAGTCAATATTCAACCCTCATTGATTGATCAAAGAGGTTACAAAGACTTTGTGCATCACCAGGAGCAGCGTCCTAACCAGGAGCAACTTCCTAACCAGGAGCAATTTCCTAGCAGGAGCAACTTCCTAACCAGGAGCACCTTCTTACTGAAGAACTTTCAACCACTATATTGAGTCCAGGGAGGTCAGGGACATAATGGGTGTACACTCTGTACCTCCAAACCCATTTATAAGTATGACTCGATCCCACAATTGCATTAAATTTCCAACAGTATAACCCTCAATCTGCTCTTGTCAAATATGTAGTAGCGTTTACTGAAATCTCTAATGCGCTAAATGTCTACGTTGCACGTTTGATCACATGTCGATAATATCATAGGATCGGTCACCCGCGGCGAAGCGCGGGCACCCTACCTAGTACAAATGAAATTACAGCTACTAGGACTTTAATGGTGAGAAAATTTTCCTAACAGTTGTACGCATAATATCATTTTATTGAAAGAACTCATATTGTACTATATGCTGAGCCACGTAATGTTACTTTATTATTGTATAAAAGTTTGTCATCTATTGGTGTATTATATAATATTAGCATCGTATTCGCTTAATGCAACGACGATTATTCGATGAGTATTTTATTTTTTAAACAAATGTCACATTTTTACTTATCAAGCCTGTATTCAAATTAAAGTTAATGTTGTAAAAGAGGTTAAACTAAAATAATAAACTCACTAAAAATAAAAAATAATAATAAAAAAATATTAAAATGGAAGTTGAATTAAAAAGCACGGAATTTTTAAAAATATGGTGAAATTAAATTATGAAAAATAAATAGTTAAAAATATATTTAAATTTAAAAATAAATGTTTTTAAATAGTTTGTTACAAACGTTGTTAGAAAAGTTTGTTACAAAAGAGATGAGTGGATGAGATCAATCTAATAAAATATGATCTAATGACTTAAATTTAACCTTATTATCTTAAATTTTGGTTTGAAGTTATGTTTGTTAATTTTAGGCTCAGGATTAAGATGAGAGTTAGGTTTGAAGTTAACCTCTTTACATAATAGTATAAATATAGATTATTTTATTAAAAGTAAGTTGTGATGATACATTTCGTTCAATTTTATATCGCTGAGTGCATTGTAAAAATTTTAAAGAAAACATGAGTTACCATGATGCTCTAATGTTATCTACCATTTGCATTCCGTCAAATGTATATCGTATCACATGTCTATATATAACGTTCAAGGCTTCTTTTTTTTTTTTAAAGTGTAGAAATTTTTAATTGAGGCATTTTATAGTGTTTGTGTTTATAAGAGAGGAAAGTATCACAACAAGCATATCTTTCTTCATTTGGGTTCTATAGCTGCCACATCAGCGTCACATCATACCAACACAACTAACAAAAATACTCTCTCACTCACAACACACCCAACTCCTCTTTATTTGGGCCCATCACTATCTTTTTTTTTCTTTTCATTTTCACACAAAATAAAATTTATTTTATTCAAATAAAACACTACAAATACGGAAATAAAAATTACAAATACGCAAATAAATTAAAAACGATACGAAAAAATACGAAAAATTAAAAGCACAACAATTAAAATTCATTACTCATTATGGGGTTGATTACGCTCCCAAATATGCTCAATAAGGCATCGTTGAAACCTTGTATGTGTCGTTTATCACGAAGTTCTTTTTGTTGTCTTCGACGGGTTGCACAACGCTCGACCCATGACCTTAATATATTCGGCTGTGGACAAACATACATTTTTGCAGCTTCAGATATCGCCTACCCTTGATTTTGCAATAGCATGTTATGCAATATGATGCACGTGTACATGATTCTACGTAACTTGTTGACAGTAAATTGACGCGCCGGCTGAGCAATAATACGTCATCTTTCTTGTAGGACACCAAATGCCCTTTCAATTCTTTCCGGGCACCTTCTTGACGGCGTTTGAACATAGATGTATTTTCATCGCGTGCAATAGTAAATGATTTCACAAAAGCTGACCATTGTGGGTAAATCCCGTCTGCAAGGTTGTACCCTCTATGAAAGGTATGCCCGTTTACAACATACGGGGCCTCGGGTTCGTTTCCATCCAAAAGATCATCAAATAAAGGTGAATGATGGAGAACAACAATATCATTATTCGCACCTGCAACCCCGAAAAATGCATGCCAAATCCACAAATCGTATGATGTAGTAGCCTCTAGTATTATGGTTGGGTATTTTTTATCCCCTCTACCAAATTGGCCGTGACAGTTTTTTAGACAATTGATCCATTCCCAGTGCATACAATCTATACTACCAAGCATCCCGAGAAACCCATGAATTGTATTATGAGCGGCATATAGGTTTTGAATGTCAAATGGTGTGGGTTTTCTTAAAAATTCGGGTTGAAACAAATCCATTACGTACATAATAAAGTAATCAAGACAATCGCGTGCGCAATGTGCACCCATTTGCAAGTATTCATCTAACGCATCCGGAAGTGTACCAAACGCCAATTGGCGTATGGTTGAAGTGCATTTCATAATTACAATAAAACTTTTTAAACCCGTTGCATCAATACGAATAGTAAAAAAATGAAAGTGTTTGGGTAGCGGATTAATTGTTTGAATGTAATTTTCAATGCCTTGAACAATCTCTAAAAATAGTGAATGCCGCATTCGATACCGCTTCTGGAAATACTCCTCGTGATACTTTGGATACGGGCCGAAATAATCAGCCATTAAACGTGCTTCGGCCACTTCACGTTCACGATTAATGTATTTGCGCCTTCGTATTACTTCAGCTTCTTCTTCTTCAAGCTGGGTTATGTAATCTAAATCGTTCATATCTTCTTCGTCGGACCATACGTTATAATTCATTTTTTTGATGAGATTTTTGTTGTTTGAAAGAGAGATTTAAAAGTTGTGTGTGTTAAAAATGAGAAAATTAGGATTATAAAGAAGAAAAAAAAAGGTTTTTGAAGATTTCGATTTTTCAAAATTTGCTCGGCGAATAGGGGGTCGATGTGGCGACAAGGGGTGACGAGACACGGCGAGCATGCCACGTCGTCTCGACGAGCACACTTCAACCGTGACACCTTCCTCTCTAAGATATAAAGCAAAAAGTATAAGTACAAATTAATATAATTGTTAACAGGGACGGAGCCAAGACCTATGACCGGGTGAACAAATGTTTTTAATCGTAATATTAGCTACTTATATACTATTAAACTATCTTTATCCATAATTTATCACAACACAATCTCTTATTAAAATATTATTTTTTTTCATCCACTTACATAATCAATACATAATCAATACTTTTTTTAATTAAAATAATAAATATTAAAAATAAAATAAAAAGAAAATAAATAACCATTTAAAAGTTGATAGGTGTCGGATTATGTATATATCCCACCAATTTAAGTTGCTATATTTATGTTTGCTATGTGACTTTGGTTGTTAGGATGGATGGAGTGGGTGAGATTGTACGGTGAGTAAAAAATTCACGCGTGATTTATCCCCTCCTTGAAAAATCTCACGCACGATTTTCATCTTTTAATTTTTTATTACTTTGTGAGTGTGTAAGGTATTTAGTGAGGTATGACGTGTTTCTTACTGTGAGTAAGATTGAAAAATAAGTTGAGTGAGTGAAGAGAGAAAACTAATGTGACGTTGACCGCCGTTTTCCTTTCACTATTCCATCTAGCCTTAAGAAAATTGAATAAAATTATTTAAATACTATTATTGTGTATGCATACGTTACTGTGTTGAGTTCGGATAAACATGGTCTTAGACCATGTTTATCCCCAAACTGATCCAACTGTTTGGAGCATATAAGACAACACATACACAATATTATATTGAAAAGTACAGAAGATAAGAAAGATAACACCACGACCTGACCGTTCCATGACTTCCAAGTTTCTGACCCAATCATGCCGCATGTCACATTTTAAATCTCTCAACAAAACTACATCATGTTAACGATTTCATCAATATTGTGTTTGTTTTCAAAGGCATAAAGAATTGCCCTATCTCGTGACAATGAAATGAGAAATAAAAGTGATGCTTGCGAGTGAGATATGACAAAGTAAATTGGTGGTTGCAAGTTATATGAATGTAGAAGGTAAAATGTGCAATGGCTGTATTTTTAATGTGTGTCATATATTTAGGGTATTATTGTTATATATTAAGTGGGTTTTAGGGTATATTTTGTTGGGCTACTATCTACATTTAGGCTCTAATCACATCCATTACACACAAGTTTCTTTATATTAGGCAAGAGGTAGACTAAAGAATTGATCAATATAAGATTGATTAGTAAATTGGGTTTAATCGATTGAGTTTGATGGCTAATTGGTATTTTTTTTGGATGAATCGAAGTAGTTTTTTTTATTGTTTTGAGAATTGAAATTAAATATAAAAATAATAATATTATATATTAGGTTGGGTTATTGATAAATAATAAAAAGATTAAGATTGATAGTACGTATAAATTATAAAAGAGCAAGAAAGTTTCTTAATATGAAGTTGGGTTGAAATAGGTTACGAATAAAAGTACTGTTATAAATCCAAAGGCATGTATATACCAACCTCCATTTTAACCAATCTCTCAAGAACTTTGTCGTCCCTCTACTAATCATTTGCATTCCTTCTCCCAAACGCTATCAACAAACATATCACCAAACTTCATGTTACCTTCACATGCAAGAAAATCTTTAATTATCACCAGCTAGCCCATGCAAAAGGTCCATTAGCTCCTTCAAACTCATCAAATCAATATGTATAAAAAGAACTCGCTCGATCTTTGGTACACAATTGCACATCCACAAAGTGACACAATCTCTTTTGCTTAAACGTCATGGATAGACTTATGGAACTCAAGAGCTTCTCAAACACAGGGTTCACGCAAAAAGCTACTAGTATGCAAAGAATGGCCAAAGACGACAGTAACCCCCAAGAAGCGTGCCAGAGCTTTGAAAATTATTTGCTAAAAATGATAGGAGAAGAAGGGAAAATCAGGGACTTGGTCGACGTGGAAGAGCTTCTTTACTGCTGGAAGAATCTCAAGAATCCTTTGTTCATGAACCTCGTGTGTAGATTTTATGGGGAGCTATGTAAAGATCTTTTTTCTAGTCATGTCGATAATGATGCAGAGGATGATATTCATAGCTGCGTGTAATATTAATGTAAGTAAACGTGCATATATTGCTGCTGATAATCCACAAAAATAGATTGTCATCGGCTTTATGTCTATGGATTTACATTGTTTGTAGTTTAATGCCATACACATTGCCAGATATACGATGTACTCATACAAACAGGTTCCAAGACTGGAACTGTTAACCTGTTTAATTTCTATTGAAACGATTCTTTTTGTTTTAGCAGCGACCAATTGAGTTCACGACTGGCACTGGACTAGCAAAATAAACGATTATGTTATAAGAAAATTGTATTTCCTCCTCGCAGTGACAACACCAATCAGCCACTAGACAAAAATTACATAAAAAAAACATGATTATTATAGTTTTCTTTTTTAATATTTTTCTTACTTTTTTTTTAGAATGACGACCGTACCTTTAACTAATTAATTAATATTTCAATTCAATTTTGCAATAACAACTTGAAGTAATATGGTAAATTTGATCGACAAGAACAGTGAGCAACTCTTAAGCATCTCATGTTCCATCCACAACCAAAGAAAACATGTGAAGAGTTCCTCTTCCCTTATTTTAGTAAAATAATTATAAGCATTTACAATTTTGATCGATTAACATTTACAAATTACAGAAATCTAACGCCAAGGAATCAAAGAATGGCTAAAACACACAAATAAATCAGCATTTCATATACGCTTTATTTTTGAAGTTCTATGAGATTGCCATGTCCATAATATCAAGAATCCCAAAAGCCCGACACCAGCAGTAGTCCACACGATTACCAACCATCTCGGCATTGGAGTTGGGAATAAACCTAAAATACAAAACCATCATTTAGTCTCATGTGAACAGTCAATGTTTTGACTTATGAGGTCAAACTGGCTTACAGCGCGAACTAAAAGTTCAAGACTTGTAACATTGTTACACAAAAGACAATTTTACTCCTAGCTTTTGTGACAGTTTTATCAAGTGTAGAACTCAGACAAATTCAACCTCAAACCGGAATGATGAAAACAAGACTAACCATGTCCAAACTTGATACAAATGAGGAGTTCAATGATGCATATGGCAAGCGATATCCAACAAAAAGCTCCCACTTTCTTCACCGGTTTTCTGAAAACATGGCACCAGTAAAATATAAGAAATAATAGATTTACTTGTAAATGGGTATATTTGGATTGTCATTTATTTCAAATAGGTTGAACGGGTAAAAAAAAAGAATTTGCTGAACGTCTTTTTCTCACGCATGCAACTTTCTCAACCAATTTAGTCAAAGATTTAGATTGTATTATTCTAATAATGCCAGTAAATAATATATGCTAGGCCCGGCCTTTCTGACCCCTACTAAAAAATGCACCTGTGTTGACCGTTACAAACCAGCCTGACCATTTAAATTGTTGAAAGAAAGAGAAGATGATTACCGATCTTGTAGGTAAGAATTGTACTCCCGAATCGTTGGGATTGCAATGAGCCACCAAAGGATTAATCTATAAACAGTGATTGGATTTCTAGGAGGAACCCAAAGGCAGAACTTGAGGAAAAAGGTATTTAGTTCAATGGTTAGGAAGATGATGCAAAGACTGAGAACTTGGATGAATCGCCATGGACCAAGAAGCGGGTGCCATTCGTCTTTGTCCCAGTGTGCAGGTGTAAATTGACCCAATGTTCGCTTCAGCTGGTAGAGTAACATGGGTTCAAAATCAAGTTCTAATTTTATACTAATAATCTTTAGAAGACTGGCATAAATGAAAAACTAAAAATAAAAATGATTAAAGGCGGACTTACTTTGCCCAAAATATTTGGTTGACGGCTTATTCCAACCCACTCGTATGTTTTACCATCAAAATAGCGAACAGTATGCATGCCTGCCCAGATACCTGCCAAGTAAAACAAATTTATAACCTACTTATACAATTTAGCTTCACGCTTCAACAAAAATGATCAAGATCAATTCTAACGATAAAAAGTAACAGTCAAAGATTGGATTCCTTGTTTGGAGGTTGTCTCAGTTGAAGATATTATCTGCTTCTTATTATGCCAATTTGACTTGTTTGCAAACACCAAAACTAATACCAATAGTCCATATAAAGCAAATGCACAAAGATCAAAAACAAGATTGAGAATATAGGTTTATTTGTGATAATTTGAGCAAACGCCAAGGCCGTTTAGTCCATTTTCCAAATTACATTTTCCAAAGTTTACATAATAAAGTTAGGTTTTTGTAGTTACTCACCAAACCAGTTGCAGATTAATATATCAAGAACAATGCTGTCCCACCAGCACTCATTGAAATTCGGCAACATATGGCGAAAAGTTAACTGAAAATGAAAGCAATACAACAATTCGTATTAGAGAAACTTAGGATTTGATATATACAATCCTTAGAAACCGAAAGTTCCCTCAGTCTTCTACGGGTTGGTTAGAAACAAAAAGACGGTGGTTTTTATAACTCAACCAACATGTGAGTAATTCTGAACCATTTGTGTGGGTTGGATATTGTAACAAATGGATCAAACTAACGAATAGCTAAAAGAGGAGCGGGTCAAATAGGTCCTTAATCATTTTACTCAAAGATTTAGATAATTACAGTGTTATGATATACTGTATTTTTTCCTGGAATCATAAATAACACAATATTCAAATCCAAACTTTTATTGTATGAAAGCACATTAATTGTTTTGCAAGTCCGTCCGACCCAGTCCAGCCCACTTCGACCCGTACTCGAAACAAGTTATTATGACCAACTCATTTTGACCCTTTACTCGCCCCTCAAACCCGCGCATCTTGCCAACTCTACAGATAAATAACTTTATGCAGATAAGATGCTACAAATAGAAAGTTTAAGTTAGTCAAAGTCTAACCTCCATTAACTCAAATCCGATTGATAATACCCACAGAAGAGGTTGATTACGAATCATTATTGCTTTGCCCCACCACCCAAAAACATGAGCAGGAACAAATTCATCAAAAAGTGTGTCCTGCAAAACCAGAAGTAGCTAAATGGTCTGTAAAGCTCTTTTCGTCCCAAAAGGAGTAAACTTTATAAAAGACAAGATAAAAAGGACTCCACTCGTTTAAAGTCAAAAAATGATTACTAACGATAGGAGGGGAGTTACTGTATTGACCAATAATCATGGCCAAAAAATCTTTAATGAAAAGTTTAATGATAAAAAAAGAGACTCATAAGATGCGCGAAACTCAATTTAAAAGAGGACGCAAGACATAGGAATGAAATCCAAAGATTGTGAAAGAAGAAATCATACATAAACATTTATAAACCTGCTAGTTGGATTTTCAGACACATAAATTCGACAATCAGCGCCATATGATTTCTCGGGAAGTTCTGAGAAATTAATATTAAAAATAAAGTCAATCAACCAAAAAAAAAAGATTAACAAATATTAAAAGAACAGTTGTAAAATGTACATAAATCAGAATATATTACCAACGCCAAGATCAGGGTGGAGATACTTCATAAACTGCCTAGCATTGTCACGAGTCTGACACAAAAAGTATTTTAGCAATACTGGAATATATAACTTATATAGACATAGGAAAAATCAAAACTAACCTGAAAAAGCAAAAACGTAAGGGCAACAAGGTAAATAACAGCCAAGCCATGAACTAGGCGCCAAATAGCGGGATGTGGCCTAATCAGTAAGCTGCAAGATAACGAGATTGAAAGATTATGCCATATGTAAGTGCATAATGTCTAAAACACCCTTGGGAGATAACTTATATGTATCCTTGAGTCAACCGCACGAATAAGGATTACTTTTCTAGTAAATACAACGGGACGAAAAAGTAATTTAACATAAATACATATATATCGAGGAACTTACGTCGAAGGAGCTTGTAACAAACAATAAACAAGAAAAACCGCAATCATTGCCCATATGCCCCTTCAGTAAGAAAAACGCATTAATGTCCATTTCATCGATGACTACAATCATGCAAAAGAGATTCCACTAGATGTACAAACACACACTCACCTTTTGACTGATGTAACAATATCGGCTGATGAACTGCCTTCAGGATCAAGAGCTCCACTTGCCCAACTGAAAGCACATTCCAAAAGGGTCTTTAATATATAGATTAATAAAAATATCAAAAAATTTTAAAAATCGATTCAAGAAAACTAGTGTGTTTGGTTGTAGAATTTCCTTATGTCTCTATCTTGATTTTTTTTAGAAAAAAGGAAGGGGGTTTTAGACTTTTATCTAACAAAAGGTGTTGAAAATTTAGTAAACATGTTAAGATATCTTTTAGAAATTGAGAAATGCAAGGGATTTGTAACAAAAAATGTAAGGAAGAACGTTGAGAAGTGTAAATAGCTCTTTTCAATTCTATAGAACCTTTCATTTTTTTAGAAAAACTTTTTAAAATTTTGCGACTAAAACAAGTTCCCTACTTTTTCAGTTTTTTGTGATTTTTTTTCCAGAGAAATGACCCATTCCTCACCAACTAAACGTAACCTAGGTCTCTTTAATGGTCAGGGAAACTCGCTAGTGTTTGACCATTAGTCATATATCTCCAAATTCTATTTGATAATGACAGGATAAGGGAATTTACAATGATGATACATAGAAGTTTAGCTCAGAAACTTTTAGAAAAACAAAGGCTGCAAATTTCATTCGGTTTAAGAGTGTACAGGCTTCTTAACATTAGGATACAAAATGAAAAGCCAGATACTTTTTTTTGAAAAGCCAGATACTCATTGCTCAAGTACTTTGATAATAGTTAAAAAAAAAGCATTATCAACCAGAACCGTTAATTTGTTTACAGATTGAAAATAAAAAGGGTAACACAACAGTCAATTTGATGATTAACATATTGTGCGTGCTTCATGCATTTCAAATCTCAGACAGAACACGTTAAGCAATTTTTTTACAGAAGATATAGGTTTTACCTACAGGAACCAAAGTACCAAACCAAGTCTCCTTTTTAATGAAATGTACTTAAGTCAAAATAACTTTATGGGTTTTCATAATGGCATGGTTTGAAAGTTACAAGCTGCATTTTTTAGCATTTGATCCAAGAGACTTACATAAGAAAGCATGCACCAATGAATAACAATGTAATTGTTCGAGGTTTGTAAGCCCAGGCTGTCCATGGGTCTAATTCATCCTCGGTAGTAGATGTGCTGACTTCGCCGTTAAGTTGAGAAACATGGTCTCTTCTTCTTCCTCTCCTACCATTAACCTCCATAAAGCTATTAACAGTCAGCGTATCTTATCACTGCAAATGAGAACATAAGAATATCTGTCTGTTATTCGCAAGTTAATAAAACAAACAAGAACCCCAAATAATCATCGCTTAATAAAATCAGCAAGAAATAACAATGAATTGTAAGCAATATTCAGATAGTCCTAGTTCACACAATTCTGCCCGAAATCACATGTCAAAACCAACCATGATGTTTATAAATACTCTTTACAACTTACATGACGAAGTAAACAACTTCATATAGTTACCAGAAAATTATATCCACTAGTCATTGTACAAACTTAAAAGTAGTTAGTACCTTGCAAGAATTCAGCATAGACAACATCTTGTGATCAAACAAGTAATAATTCATTGGCTCAGAACATTCAATTGGTAACAGTCACGGGTTCAATATCTTTTGCTATTTGCAACTTAAATACAGCATATACTACCAATCAACTACTCCATAACAAGCAACACTTTGTACCGATTTTTATACTATATATTAAAAAAACAACACTCTTTTTTATAACCAACAATTCAATAACACAAAAATGGTAAATGGGTACAAGGATGAAATTTTCCGTATTCGGTTAAAGGAGGGCTACTCTTTGACTCAAATATATATCGCCTAACCGGGATATAAAATCCCATGACCGTGACCCGAGTCCCCGACCTTCTCCCTAGCGACCACCAAGATATGTAACTAATGAGTTTCGAATAGTACATCAACTAAACAACATATTTCCAGCAGTTCTAAAACAAATAAAAAAATTCTTATATCAATCACATCAAAATCCCAAAAAACAAAATACAACACACAAAATCACCAACTCCCACTTAAAATTTCATACAATAATAAAAAACCAACATCAGAAATGATCATATATATATAAACTATTTAATTGAAAATAATAATAAGTGCATGTAAATGGAAAAAAAAGTACACATAACAGAAAGTTATTAAAAACAAAAGTACATACACAAATGTATAAAGAGAGTTATTACATATAAATGATTGGGCTACTTACACCCTAGCCACAGGATTGATGATTCTTGACCGTTGGATCTTCTTTAAAAGCCAGCTATCTAGTGATTTCAGTTCAGAAAAGAAATGGTTTTCTTGATGAATGTTTTTGTGTGTGTGTCAGTGTGTGTTTAACGGTATATATATAGAGATAGATATATGGGGGTGTGTATGTATAGGTTGGTTAGTACGACAGAGAGAGAAAAACAGTTTGCATAAAAAAGAGAAGTACGATGGTCCAGATAATGACATGGCGTATGTAATGTGTGTGTGTGTGTGGTTTTACGCTTTTACTGTGTGTGTATAGTTCAACTAGTGATGATATTCGGATAATATCCTTTACTTTATTCTTTTTTGCTACTAACTAATCCTATTATTTTTATATAACTAGCATTGTACCGTGTAATGCAGCAGCTGGTATTTGAAACTTATTTTTTAGCAAAAAAATGTTACATTTTAACTGATCAAATGTATATTTAAAGTAAAATGAAAATTATAAAAAAAATTAAATCAAATTAAAATAAACTCAATCAATGAAAAAAATAAAATTTAACAAAAATATACTAAAATGGATGTTAAATTAAAGAGCACGAAATTTTAAAAAATATGGCGAAATTAGATTATAAAAAAAAAATATTTTAATTTAAAAATAAAAGTTTTTTAAATAGTTTGTTATAAATGTTGTTACAAAAGTTTATTTCAAAAAATGAATGGATAAGATTAATTTACCAAATATGATCTAATGGCTTAAATCTAATATTCCTATATTAATTTTTGGTTTGGAGTTAGGTTTGATAATTTTAGGTTTGAGATTAAGATCGGAGTAAGGTTTGAGAGTTAGCCTCTTTATATAGATATAGATATAGATATAGATATAGATATAAATTAGAATATTTTAACTGGTAACTCGATGTATAGAATCTTACCGTGGACAAACACGTTTCATCTAGACCAAACTTAAAAAAGTTAAACATACCCCCTTAGTTTATCATAAACTCAATCAACCAATTATAACTACCTATTTTTATCATGTAACAAAAAAAACTCATTTTTTAAAAATTAAATATCTCAAAAATCGTTAATCGTTACGTAAAACAAAACATATTATCGCGACGAGAATTAAATCATCTATCTATCGAGGGGCACATGTATATACTTTCGACGAACTTTTTTTCGACTTTTTTTTCTTAATTCACGTCTGAGAGAATCATATATGATTCGTCACGAAACATATATGATTTTCAGAAAATCATATATGATTCATATCACGAATCATATATGATTTTCCGAAAATCATATATGATTCATGACGAATCATATATGATTCTCTCATACGTGACATAATAAAAAAAGTCGAAAAAAAGTTCGTCGAAAGTATATTCATCTGCCCCTCGATAGAAAGATGATTTAATTCTCGTTGCAATGGTGTATTTTTTTTCGTTTGACGATTTATCGTTTGTGAGATATTTAATTTTTAAAAAAGTGATGGGAAGTGGGGTTTTTTAAAAATGGGTGATTATAATTGGTTGAATAGGTATATGATAATTGAACGTCTACATAGATCTTAACTCTGTTACCTCATATTCATTTTTAGATCCAATTTGGCTGAATTGATCGAAAAATCAGACCGAACTAAACACATACGATCCGATCTTAAATCCTGACTTTTGCGCTAAATCGGTTTTGGGTTTTTCTTGGTCTGGTATGAGTTTTAGACCATGATTATTCCTATTACGTATTACTTAGTATTACGTATTACGTCGTATTTCGTAATATGTAGTACCACGTAATACATGGTATTTCGTATTACGTCGTATTTCGTGACAACCCTATTACGTGGTATTATATAACGTCCTATTAATTGTCATAAATGTTAATGGGATTCATGTATATACTAGTTTTAATATTCATATACACACGAGATTTAGAAATAGAGGATCATATAAGTAGTAATTTGTGATGCGTATTTTTTTAAATAAAAACCGTCAGGTTTTACATTTATAAAACCCACACTACCTACACAATTCATACGTACTAAAGAGCGGTTTACCCTATCGTGTATAGTGTAGTGGTTTGTAAATACAGGTGTCTATCCAAGGAACGGTTCGAATTGCCTAATTGTCTAATTAAAATGACAATCTGCCTAAAAAGCAGGGAAAAGAAACATCTGGCGTTTATAATTATTGTGTCACTAAATTCCATTAAACCTAGTGGTCTAACTGAACAAAAGGGGAATTGGTATAGTGATAGATAATTAAGAAGAATAACCCAATTAAAATACAATACTCTAGTTATTAAATTACAAACTTAAGAGATATGTTATGCTCATGTGAAACATGGCTTACGCGCCTAACTACTACAGGAAGGAACTCAAGTAAAGGGGCATACAACATAAATAATCTAATCTAATAACATAGTGCAATATTTTATTATTAATTTTTCAATGGTTATAATATCGATAAGCCTATTTAGTTGATAGTCATTGCTCTATCTATTCTAAATCCCAACTACCATCCTCGCGACTAGCCAAGTATAAAGTCAATAGTGATTGAACCACATTTTCCTTGTGACCTATTTATGCAAACCCTCACACAAGGTCTCTTGCATTTTTAAATATTCAATTTATCAAAAGTAGTGATCTTTTTACCCTATACGCATAACAGTTGCTAACCTGCCCCTAGTAAATTCCTTCCCGAAGTTTCCAACGATTAGTTCTCGTACAACAAATATATAGGCCAAGAGAAATACTTAATAAACCAAACACTATCAAACTAAAAGGATTGCATAATGATGCACATTTTCTTTTAATAAAAACACGTCAGGTTTTACATTTATAAAACCTAGACTACCCAGAGTATTCCTACTCGTTAAAGAGTAGTGCACCATATCTGTATAGTGTTGCGGTTGGTAGGTACGAGTGTCGATCTAAGAAACAATTTGAATAGCCTAATTGTCTAATTAAAATGACACTCTACTTAGAAAGAAATGAAAGGGAACATCTTGTGTTTATGAATTTTGCTTACTAATTTACATTCGCCTTGATAGTCTAATTGCGCAAGAAGGAAAGTGGTATAGTGGTAGACACCTAAGGAGAAAAAACAATTTAATTACTATGATCAATTGCAATGTCACTAAATCGAGTTTTCTAGCTAAAAGCACTAAGATCAAATGTTGATTCTTGCCTAGCCTCGTGATAGCTAAATGGAATGAACCCAAAAGAAGGAATTAATCGTTCTTAGTTCTCAGTAATTAAAATCTTGCAATCAGTAATTTAGATACGTTTGCTAGTAAATCCAAGACTTGCTCTTATGGTCGAGTGTGAAAGCTATGGTCCTAACCCTGTTAAGCCGTAGTTTCTGCCTATTTTGGTCATATAAGAATCAAGGATGATACATCTAATTAGGACTGAGCAACAGGTCCGGACCGGACCGAGGACCGAAATGGTCCAAAACCCCAGACCAAGACCGGACCGAAATGGTCCGGTCCGGTCCTATTAGGCATAATCGACGAAGTTTTGGTAAGACCGAACCGGACCTGACCGGATCGACCGGGCGAGGATCGAAATGGTCCAAAACCCCAGACCGATGACCGGATCGAAATTGTCCGGTCCAGTCCAGTTTTCCGGTCCGGTCCGGTCCGACGGTCCAAATGCTCATCCCTACATCTAATCGCATATATGGTCCTGCCTTATTAGTCTAGCACTCATATTTTAGTGATAATAATAAGGGAAAATCGAGATGGTCAAAGATCAAATCGATTGGTACTCTTGGCCTAGGGCCAATATTCTTACTTATCAATATAATCCCGCCCAACCCCGTAATAAACTAAAATATGAGCACAAAGATCTTAAAAAGTACTAAGAAAACTGATAAGGAATTTATGGTATGACAACTGATCACATATAATAAATTGACAAGAACACAATTAAACATAATAATACATCAACAAATTAAGTCACACAATCAAAATACTTATAAAATTAAATTGACAAAATAATTTGAGTAAAATTCAGAAGTTTCGAATTTATGTCTTGATCTCCTAGGCGAATACCCAAAAGAACCCCGAGGAGTTCGCCCTATAAATAAGAAGCTAAGCTAGATGCTCATCCTTTTGTCGACTTTCGCTCGTCAACCCTGTAGAAACTAGAAGGGGGTTGAATAGTTTTTGTTGATTAGTTTACTTACTTTGAAACTTTTTCGTGATTATTATAGATATAGATCAAGCGTGATTGACAAAGTAATAGACGTGAAGCAAGAATGAAACAAACCACAATGCAAAATGATTTATAGTGGTTCGGCCTAACAAGATCTCATTTATCTTGCCCCTACTTTCACTCGAGAGTTCTACTTCACTAGTAAATGAATCTCCTTTACACCGGTGGAGAAACCTTCACTTAAGCTTACAATCTTTACCGACACCTAAGCTAAGATGCCGTGTTCTTTACAAGGGTACAACAACGCCCTTTACACTATATACTTGTGGTTTACAACACCAACCACACTTTTACAAAGTAGGTAGAAGAGTGGGTACAACAATAGTAATTGTGTAGGTAACACTTAACACATTCACGCAAAGTGAAGCCTTGAAGGATAAAAGCTTAGAGTATAGAATTCTCGTAATCGATCTTCAAATGTACAAAGATCTAAATAACAAGACACAAGAGATAAGACAAGAGTGAGGTTAGAAAGTTAGATATATGCAGAGAGATTAAAGAGAAAGGTTAGAAGAGGGGTGAGTCTTAAGCTTGGACAAAGTATGGTATTTATAGGCAATGTGCCAGACACCCACAAAACCTATCGGGTCCGTCGGGTCTGACTTTTTTTGCCTCATAAATGTTTGTCAAAGATCACACACAATCATTAAATGTACCAATGTTTGACTTTCATATGTCTGATGGAGAGAGATAATATACATTATGTCCATTTTATTTTTACACTTTAAATAAATAAAGTGTATAAAACTTTTAATAAAAGATTTAGAACATAAGTTCATGGATTAAAAGTCTTATATATTGATTGTGATACAAACATAAAAATATGTTTGATGTTTTGTCATTAACAAAACGTTAAGAGTGAGTAAAACATAAATATCATTTTAATACGATATTTGTATTTCCCCCCTTTTTGTTGAAGACAAAATATAAACTTATTTTTAGTTGGTATAAGCATCAACATATAAGTTTTTAGAAATATGAACTTATTTCTCTTCTCTCCCTTTTTGTCAAGATAAAAGAAGAATTTGAGAGAGATATTTAGATAGATTAAGAGAAAAAAATAGATAGCAAAAGATTTTTCCATTGTCTCCTCTCGGTTCATACTCCCCAAATTTGGAGCACCAGGAGACATGAATTATGAAAATCCTGCAAGAAAGAGTAAGAAAAAAGTGACGGAGATACATGTACATGAAAATACCCGCGACATGGTCTTATGAATTACACATTTTTACGAGTAGATAGAAATAAAAATGCATAATTTGAATGAGTGAACAAATGGTGTGTGTCACATGGTACTCCCCCTTGATCCATGCCCAAATGGGAAAGTGAAAATGAACTTATTTCCTACAAAAGAAAGTTAGCGCTAGCCGAGATTTTAGCATGATCACAATATTCAAACAACATATTATCATACATGTACAAGTGATGAATTAGATAAGAAAAGGGTTCAATCATCTCGCCCCAAGTAAAATTACAACTTAGAAGCATGTGAAACATTGGTCAAAAGATAAATTACATTGCTTAAAAAGAAAAAAATGAAAATAAAAATTAAAATGAAGAACAGTGACGCACGACCCCCTTAATGGGTTTGTCGGACCCTTGTATGGTGGGGTCCGACGAGGTCCGGGGTTGACTGTGATTAGAATCAAAGCAAAGGAAATTAGGGCCCCGTGAACTTGCGGGGATGATGCTACTGAGATGGAGGGTGTTGAATAAACATTGAATCCTTGAAGTATGTTGTTTAAAACGAACCTCATTTCATCACGGAGGTCCGTGAGTAGAGTTTGTGTATAACGAAAATGGTCGCATACACGAGGAGAGTTAGTGGTTAGGATAGCATGGTGAGTGGTTTGGGAAGAAGGATTGGTGAAGGTAATGAGGCGTTCCGCCTCATGAAGGTTTATATCGATCATGTTGTTGAAGGAGTAGAGGTGACTGAGCTCATCAAGACGTGCTTGCCTTTGTTGAGCGGGTGGAAGAATGCTTGTAGGTGAACATGATGAATGAGTGTATGGAAGAGAGGATTCCGTAGGTGATAATCCATACCAAGGAGATTTGTTTATTCCCATGAATGAAGGGATGTAAGGAGAGTCCCCTAATGGTAAAGAGAGACCATCTATTGGTTGAATGTCCGGCGAAAGGCGTGTTTGGGACAAGTGGACAAAGGTAGTTGGTGATGAATGAGAGAATATACGTGCCGGTGATCATGGTAGAGACTCCTTGTTTTCTTCCAAAAATGGATTTGGGGATGTTAGAGGTGTTGCAAACAACTTCATTAGTTGTATTGTTGTATTTCTAGGAGTTGTGGAGATAATTGATGGTGGATGAGTTGGTTCGGGAGGTGGAGTGGTTGCAAAGGGAGTTTTATGAGGTGGCGGTGTAATTGGTGACCTTGGATGTTGTAGAAATGTGTCGAGTTTTGTGGAATCTCATCTCGTTGAGGTGAGGTGATATTTGATAAGGGATTTGGTGAAGGTGGTGAAGAGGTTTGAGGGTTGCTACAACATGGTCTCACCCGGAGATGAATGGTGGTCTTAGATTTTGGTATGTTTGAGGAGTTTGTTGTTTTGGTCATGGTGGTGAGAAAGGATTGATGTGTTTGTTGTGTAAGGACGAGATTGATGGGTAATGAGAAAGTAGTGAAGAAAGAGATGAAGAAGGATGCATTTAAATAGAAGGTTTGGATAATGTACAAATTAATGAAGATAGTGTTGGATTGATGGAAAGAAAAAAAATGATTAGGAGGTTTAATGTGCAGCCATTAGGTTGAGGGTCAAGCAAATTAGAGAGGGAGGAGTGTTTAGGGAAGTGAAAAGTTTATGATAGGTAATGATGAAAGTTTGCATGAATAGTATAGACACACGAAACCGGACGCCCCCTGGGGAAAGGGTCCGACGAGGAACACGTTTAATTTTAAAATTTTGTTTAAGGAGGGAAAGACCACGGAACCTGGCGGCCCCTTCCTTGAAGGGTCTGACGGGGTACGCCAATGCATGTAACAGACTGGTTTTAGATGGAGAAAACAAGAGAGTTTTGACTTAAAATGAGTGTATTCTGATATGAGATGAAGCAAAGAAATGTTTCACATGTTTGTGATGTAATACAACCTGTAGAGAACGAGAGAATGTACATTTTTTCTATCCAATCCATAATTCTCCAGGTATGAGCGTGTAGCACATATATCACATAAAAGGCATACAAATCCTAGCATTGATAAACAATAGCCGTTAGAGTGCAGGAGAAATGTAAAGTCAAACATAAATGTTAAGTGTTTACAACCACCATTGTTTTAAAGCATGGAACATCGTTCATTGGTACCCATTCACACTACCATTATTTACATGTTCTTCTTCTCCATCTTGTCAAGGAACCTTCCGAGACACTTGAACATACCCTTAGTTTTTTTGAATTCGGGAGAGGCATCCGAGATTTCGGGTAGACGGCTAAGGTATTTTAATGGTGGTAGCCTAATATCCGGAAGACCATCATCATCACTAGCTGATGATGATGAGCTAGATGGATGTTGAGGCCTTTTTCCTTTTCCCCTTAGATGGTTAGCCATAATCCTTATCACTCTAAGATCACTAATTTGGGTCATGACACGATCAACAAGGTGATATGTTCCTTCTCGACCACTAGGACTTGGAGGAATAGGTGCTACGTGGTGATACAGACGAGTGAGCAACATTCCATAAGGAGCACTGTTGAGACAAGATTTCAGATATGTGACATCCTGTTTGCTATATAGTAGGCAAGGTTGAAAGGTTTACTGGTTTCTAAACTATAGAGCATATAACTTTCGCATGCATTTATGTGATCTTTGTTGCCTACCAATCACATCGCGTCGCACATTAGAATTATTTCCCACTTCACAAACTTGTCTTTAATCTCTCTAGCTTCCATTCCATACGGATGAAATCCTAGTATCCCCGGTTCTAGGTTTAAAAACGGTTTTCCTAACCACGTCCTTGTCGTCAAGTCTAGAATTATACCTATCTTGAGCATCTCTAGGTATGACTTGTTTAGGGATCCTAAGGATGCGAGCAAATTGGTCTAGAGAGTAGGAGTAGTCAATACCATTTGCTACAAAGTTTATGAGAAGGGTGCGGTCTTCGTCAAAAGTGACATTGATGGTCATATAGAACTCTAGAACAAATTCGGGACAAATTTGTTCATCCATGTCCAAAAGGCAATCAAAGTTGATTCTAGAGTACACCTCATGGATGTTGGTGTTATCCGTGAAGGATGGGTGGACTACTCGACCTTCATGGAAGATGTGGTTTTCTAGCTCTGTGCACAAGACTTTTTGTGCAGACATGAGGTGTTTGGATCTATGGGAGTTGGATATGTAACTAGAGGTGTCATTATGGTCATAGGTCCAAGCGGCCGGTGTAACACCCCTATTTTTCACACAAAGCAGCAAAAGCTAATCTGGGGTATTAATTCATAGAACATAAGTCATAATAATAGAAAACAACTCAAAAGAGTGTTTAAACCAACTTTATTTATATATCATTCAAAATTAGAGTTTTACAACATGACGTTCCCAAAATCTATAACAATAATTTCAAGTTCGTGCCTCTTCATGCCATCCTTGTGCTGCTCCATGCTATCAGTCACAAATACCTGAAATATATGCTTCAAAGTCAACACAAAGTTTGAGTGAATTCATAGGCTTGAAATAACATTTTGAATACATGGTCTACCACTTGATATACGTTACTATTCGCTCACATAAAATAATATTTTATTGCACTAAGCTCATGACATCAATACAAACGAGAATTCACCAAGGTGACTGTCATGACAGGGTATCATAACAAGTAACCCGCAGGTCCATGTTACCCATTAATTCTAATAAAGTGTGCTCGATTACCCACACGGATAGGTAACACAAACAGGATTTGTTACTCCCAATAGATATATTAATCATATTAGCGCATACATAATAATGCTTAATGACTCATGAAATTTAGAAACAAGTAACAGTTTAGGCACTCGTGCAATAACATATTTCAGTAAAATCATACAGTTCAAAAACACATGTATTCCAGTTTTAGCATATATCCCTCTCACGGGTTTTCAAATCATTTAGAAAGCATTCAAAGTGAGGCCATGAACTCACCTGGAATCTATAAAGTCTGAGCTACATAAGATATGTTTCATTCACAAACAAATAGCTTGGAACTTATTTCTAAAGCTTGCTACTGATATTAGGAACATCTTAGGACTTCAATGGTGGCTCTAGAACAGAATGTATGTGTTCTAAGGTAAAGAATGGAAGGATGATATGAAAATGAAGCATAAGGTCTCTATTTATACCCTTTTCAACACTTAACCTCTGTGTAATCTTAGTAGATAAGTAACTAAGGGATGCTAGGAATGACTAAGGAAGTCTAGGAGATGATTCATGGAAGCTAGATTCAAGTTTATCTATGGTTAAGGCTTATATTAAGCCATGAACTTTAAAGATTGGAATGGTGATGTTTCATCTACAAGTAGGCGATGCACCTACTTGGAAAATATCTCAAATTATCTGGTTTTGAATATGAAATAAGGAGGGAAAGTGTTTAAATAGGTTTTTGGAGGGAAAACCTAGCTGGATCCGTTTCTAGGGCTTGTGACTTTGTAATTCTTGTAATTAAGGGTTTAGAAAAGTGATTAGTGATGTATTAGGGTGTAATTAGGTTTTACACCTTGTAATTAGAAATTTTGGGTCTTTGGTTTAAGGTTTAACATTGGTTTGAAGTGAAATTAGGAAGAAAACCTAGCCGGATTAGTGTTTCTAGTGATATAGGGTTCAATCCTTGTTAAAGCCATTATTCTCACTTTGTCTACTTATGTAAACTCAATTTATATCTCTTACACTGTCCTTAATGTGTTCATGGAGTTTCTACACTTGTTTTACTAAGTTCCAAGTAAAAATGTCTAAAGAGTGAAAATACCTATTTTGATCTAATTTATTATTCATGCATTGAAATGTTGTACCTTGTGCATTAGGGTACTTTTACCTTATATTATGATGATATTATAACATAAATGCAATGCTATTGAAGTTTATACACTTGTCCTAAAAGACTATGCAATAATTCTAAGTGAAATGGGTAATATAAGGATTCTTAGGTTACTATGCCTAAATGACTTGTACATTGGGTTATTTGTGTTTACATCATTGTATTGGCTTATTCTAGGTCTTATATATTGTGTTAGGGTTTATAAATATTCTTCACACTTAGTTTAATGAGTTATATAGGGTAATCATATTCGAGGAGGTAATAGGCTTAATTTGGATCATATGTTTTGAAAACTTGTAATTTATGCATTAATTATTTTTACATTGACTTGAAGTGAAAATATTGTATTAGTATGATACTTAGTTTAGTTTTATAATTGTTTGCAAAAGATTAGGCTCTAATTCATAGTGAAATGGATTCTAGGTGCTAATTTTGGTTATTAGGCCTTAACACTTATACTTAGCTTTAAATGGTTTGTACTTAGTATTCTTGGATGAAATTATGCTTATAATTGATAGATTACATCTTGTACATTTGTCTTTGAGATTCATACTTAGGTATTGTACATTCATTATTTATAAAACTTGAGTTTACAACTCATTTATAGGGTTTCTAAGGTAATTTAGGACATCATAATTATATGAGAGATGTTCTTATCAATATTGTACTTATAAGATTAATTTTAAAACTTAGAATGGATATAGGAATATGTTGAAGTGTTAGTTCAGGTTGTGAGAAACCATTCATCTTACCAAGTAAGGCACAAAATAAATTTTTTTATAGTGAAGTTTAATATTCATACAATCATAACACATAATAGATATGTGAAATTTGAGGATTATCACAGGCGACATGTTTGGTCCTAAGTCATAATTATTCCAAGTGAGTCAAATTTTTAGGAAATAACTAGAGAAATACCTAGTGTGTGCCTATATGCAACAAATGTGGAGGTGCAGTTATCTTGACCCAAAAACTATTTGCAAAAAGAATGAAGAATGCATGTTTTTGAGATAACCCAAATGCTCCTTAAGTTTAAGCTTCAAATAAACGTACCCGAAAATGCATATGAATTATGCAATTCCTTGAGCGTTCATGATTCCGTATGCTATGATTAAAATATTGTTTTTGGACATTTGGTCTTTACAATGTTGAAAAATGATTTTTTGGCATGACCTAAGTAGTGAGAATGGTTTTTGAAAATATTTTGATCAATTGGGGATTCCTAGTAATGCTTATTTATTTGGTTTGAAGGAATTATGCATACCAAGTAGTTTCAACATCATAATTAACTAATGCATTTGTTAATTTGACTAATCTACATGAATCCCCAATTTTGATTTTATGCAATTAAATAGAATCCTAGACCCAGATTAAGGAGAATGTAGTAATTAAAGAATGAATAAAGTAAAAAGTAGATGATTTTGCACAAAGAAAATGGTTAATTACACCTTAGATTAGTTAGAGAGATGGAAAATGATGGTGGTGGTGGTGTTTTGTAGAAAGTGAAGGTAGAGTAATATGTGTTATGTGTTTGGTAACTGTTTTAAGATTTAGAGTACATCTATAGTCCCACGGCCCCTTCCACGGCCTCTTGGGGGAAGGGGGCCGACGGGTTCCGTCTGTGCAAGGGATGAACTGTTTGTTTTTCAAGACGAGATTTCGATTAACCCTAATCCTAGTCTTAGCAAGTTAAATGGTTCACGCTTAAGTGGTTTGGTTAAGATGTCGACGATGTTATCTTCCAAAGATACCTTTTCTATGGAGATATTACCTTTTTGAACCTCGTCTCGTAGGAAGTGATGTCTAATACTAGGTTTTGGCCAAGTATGAAAATTTGTTTGTCTCGATTCAATTCGAATTGGCTATTGGTTAACAGTGTGACTCAGTCGTCTTTGGTGGATAAAAGAAAAAGTGTCATTGTTTAAAACTAATTAAAGATAAAAATAAAGCTTTAAAAGGAAATGACAAAATATAAAAGGAATATACTAAAAATTAAAACGATTGACAAATAATAAAGAAACGATATTAAAACGAATATTAAAAACGAAACAATTAATAAAAATAAATCTAAACGAAGAAACTAACTTTCGACGGAAAAATAAAATTAACCTAATGAAAAAGGAAAAAATAAAACTAAGATGGTACTCTAAAACTAAACCAGGTAAAAGTTAAAGCGGGTACTAAATAAAAGATAAAACTTAAACTTTTGGAAAAAATACTAATACTAAAAATTGATGAAAAATTCAACTAAAAATACATGACTTTAAGAATAAAAATCGGAACAACTTTCAGATTAAACTAAACGATTACGGAACAATACTAAATAATAAACAAGCTAGCAAGCAAGTAGCTAGAAGCACCCAGGCATACAGCTGAATTTGGCGGGAAATGCTTGCAAGCTAGCACAAGGCAGGTGGAAAAAAAAATACTACTTCGGAAAGTCTTTTTTTCTTTGATACTTCGGAATTTTTTTCTAACTAACTTCGGAGTTTCGTTTTTGTGTACTTCGGAATGTCTTTTTTTTTTCCTTCTATACTTCGGAACTAATTTCTTTACAATAAAAAAAAACTACTTCGGAATATATAAAAAAACAACTAATTCGGAATATAACTTTTAACAACTACTTCGGAATATAACTTTTAACAACTACTTCGGAATATAAAAAAAAACAACTTCGGAATTAACAAAAATCTTACTTCGGAATACAGAAACCCTCGGGACAACTTCTCAATAATCACAAGAATTCCAAATCACGACCCTAAATTCTAGGAAACAAAAAATAAGCCAAATAATCTAAGAAATAAGCTAATTAAAACACCAAATAAGATCTAACAAACACTAAATCAACCAAATCAACCAACTTTATTCAATAAAAATCATAAAAACTATAAAACCCACTTAATTAATTAAAACTTAAAAACAACTTTAATAAAAATTAACTAATAAGCACTTAATTAAAAATAAAAAACATTAACTCAATAAGCACTAAAACACTATAAGCTATAAAAATCAAACACTAAAAGATCAATAAGCACAATTAAACACAAACATCAATCAATAAAGAAAATGATTAACAAGCTACATGATTATCTAAATCAAAACAAGATTAAAAAGATTAAGAAAGGTAGAATGAGATTGATTAAATAAAAAGCTTCAAATTAAGATGATTAAAGATTTATATTACAAGATTAATGAAAAAGCTTGAAAAACATTAAGAAAAGCTAGAGAGAGAAAGTAATATTAAACTACTCTTAATTACCTTACAAAATTAAAACTAACTAAAGTTATCTAACCCCCTCCTAATGACACATTAGGAGGGTATTTATAGGAGGAGTACATGTTGATGCTCTCTTCTTTCTTTCTTCTCGTCTCGACTTGATTTAAATTCTTTGTCTTTCTCGACGTCGTCTTGGGATTTATCGATATAAATTTAACTCGTCTTATAATTTTCTTCATTTATTAGACTTGAGTTCTTCGACTTCATTAAACTTCCGTCTTTAGACTTTTTCTTCGATAAATCTTCAGAATAGGTCTTAGACTTCCGTTCTTTTTGCACTCTTGATCTTTTGACTTCGTCTTTTGTCTTTTTTTCTTCGATAAAATCCCGTGAAAGCCCGTGTTTTCTTCCCTTTTCACATTTTGGTCCTAAATCACAACAAAAACACAAACCACGCATAATTCCGACTTTTACGACATAAAATACACGTTATGGTCTCGTTTTTATTGTAATTAAGTGGTAAAAGGATGGGTGTTTTCACACGTATCAAATCCCCTACACTTGACCATTGCAATACCCTCATGCAATGCATTAGTTACAAAGCAAGATTTACATTTTTCATCATAATCAATCCACCTTGGCCTTTATTAAAGAGATAGAAAATTATAAAATATTCAAAGGAAGAAAACAAGTAAAGAGATAAAAGACTTACATTAGGGTTTTGGAAATGTCATGAATGTTTATCATCCTCAAGTTTCACATTCCCCATACCAAGCTTAAAAACGAGATCATTGTTATTATAAGTTAGCAAACTATCACAAACTCATGTGGCCCAATTATTTACTTAGACTCCCTTATTCCTAGGTGTATCTCTTATATTTTATTGTTGTCTTGAATGATCACGAGGATGCATTGTTTGACTTATTTCGATAGTTTATTTAGGCCGAAAATAAAGTGAAACGATTTAATCAATAGTTAGCTAAAGGACAAAATATTTTAAAACTGCTTCTCGGGACCTCATAAAGTTCATATCTTGGCATAACTCGCTTCACGATTTGAGACCTTTCTCGGATCGATATTTGGCATTGACTTCATACTTCAAATCTTGAGAGACGTTCATGAAATAATGGTCTTCTCTTCATAATAGGAATTTCTTCACTTGAACTTTTTGAGAGATTCTTCATACTTGGACCACGACTTCTTCATTTTTCTCCAATCTTTATTTGGGATTTTGATATACAACGATCCGCCTCCTTTTAGGACTTGGATCTATTTATCCTCATACCTTGTTAGGGCCTTTTTGGATAGATTTCTCCATGATCTTTACAGGAGTATTTGCTTTTCGTCATGTGTCTCGATCCTTCATATTGATTTTTGATAAATGATTCTTCACATCACTTTGGATCTTTAGCAACAAAATGTAGCCCTCATGCCTTGTTAGGGCCTTTTTGCACTCGCCAATCTTTACATCCCGCTTCAATAAGTTATGCCTTGGCTATGAACTCTAATTAATACCGAGCAACTTTTAAATGATCTTGTGGTAGAAGCTAAGTAGATTTTCAAATCGTACGACCTTATTTATTGCAATTAAATTTATTAGCAAGCGATGGGAGAAAAAGCTCATAATTAACTCACATAAATTCATAAAAGAATACCAAACTTATAATTGACTCTATCATCTCTCGTTCTCCACAATTTAAAATCTCAAAGAATGAGACTCGTGGATGCTTAGCCTATTAAATCAAAGTTCCAGGTTTTCAAGTCATCTATAGGATCTTGCAACTTCTTAGACTTTTTCAAGTTTAGAATTCGCATTTTAATGTTCCCTTGATAAATGACTTTCTATGATCAATTATAGGAACTTGCGAAAAGTTCTTGTTCTTAACCCGTAAGAGTTAAGACTTTCGCGTTTTAAAGTTCCCTATATAAAAGCCTAGCAAAACTTGACTTAAACACGTTAAGGATACTAGCTAGAGTAAACTTAGATAAGTAAACTCGGGTTGAGTCAAAAGATTCACAACGTTGAAAAATTAAAACCACTTTATTTAAAATTTATTCTAATAAAGAAAGAAAATAACTATACAAAGGTAAATACAACTAGGCCAAAATAGATCAAAAATTTTGAAAAATGTCGAAAAATCAATTTTCCGGTTAAAATGAGGACAAATACAAGGAAAAGCCCACTTAACTTCGATAGAAGTCCCCCTACACTTGATATAAACATTGTCTTCAATGTTTAAGCATGTGGGAGTAAACTTCCCTACACTTAGGACATTGTGCATGTTATTTAAATCTTGCTAAGGAAGAGACAACTAAAGTGATTCCTATTTTAATATTAAAGAATATAAAATAGTGAACCAAAAGAGTTTAGGATAGAACCGGGAAGACGGGTACACGGAATCACGGGTCGTCAAAAGTCATCAAGAGTGGATCTTTGAAAGCTTGAATCCCTGCACATGATAAGAAAGAAAGCAACATACACATACTAGGGTCTCCCCATACACTTATTATAAAAACAAAGAAAAAGGATAGATACTCGGGTTGCCTCCCGGTAAGCGCTTGCTTTTGTTAACCGAGTCGTGAGCCTGACTCGACCTTGATTAGCATGGTAAGAAGCTTGAAGAACATCCACCGGGATCAAATACATGGTTTTCATCCATCAAGTAGCACAAGCTTAAGGCGAATAAGGCAAGCCAAAGAAGAGTAGACAAGGTTCCCTTAAGCATAGATGGAGCACGGTGTTAGAAAGTAGGATGAAGTGCAAGCATATCTCCACAAGTTCCAAAAATCTTTCCTTTTATTTCATCAGATGGATACTGAGATGGCTTAAAAATTGCAATACCGGGATCGAACACCTTTTCCTTTAGGGGAAAATAACACTCAGGCTCAATAGACCTTGAAGAAGATCCGCTCATAAATCTCACAACCTCATCCTCAGAAGGTGGATAGAGAGGTGTCAAAACATAAGTACTGCGGATGTTGGTGTCGTCCGGTTTCTTCTCCTTTGGAACGGGTTTCTGAATATCCAAATGAGGATAAAAAGCATCATCAAAGTCCAAAGGAGGAGAATCATTCTCATTGGGGAAGTATGTATTAAGGAAAGTGGCAAAATCTTCCTCAAATGAGTAATTATCCAAAGTATCAAGAGTGTTTGGTGAAGGATCTTCATCAAAAGTAGGAGCAAGTTCATCATTTGAAGAATCACTCGAGAGAGTATCTACATCATCAAAATCATCATATGTTGGTATGTCTTTATACTCTGAAACAAAATCAGCATAATCATCCCCATCGGAACTAGAGTCATCATCATAATCATCATAGATTGGTGGAGAATCATAAATTAGTGGGGGATCCAAATTGGGGCGAGAATCATTAGAATCATCCACATCATCTTGGAAAAGTGGATTATCATAGGAAGACTCGAAAAGAGGATTATCATATACAACAAAATCATCAAGCTTTATACTCTCCACAGTATTAGTAAGCTCTTCTTGAAGCACATTAATCATTTTCACCGATTCTTTACCATTTGATTTACTTGTAATTTTCCCCATCTTAAAAACTTGAGCATCATTCCCGACCCTTAAGATTAGTTCACCTTCGGCAACATCTACTAAAGCTTTTCCGATTCTCAAAAATGGTCGTCCAAGTATTAACTGAATACGAGGGTCCATTTCATTATCAACAACAACAAAATCGACCGGAAAAGTGAAGGTACCAACTTTAATAAACACATCTTCGGCAATACCAACGGGGTAAGCGAGAGTGCGATTTGCTAGCTCAAGAGTCATCTTCGTCGGTGTAAGGTCGGGTAATGATAGCTTTTTCCAAACACTTAAGGGCATCAAATTAATACTCGTCCCTAGATCGACTAAGGCAGTAAATTCTTCATCTTTGTTAAAAATGCAAGGTAACACGAAACGACCGGGATCTCCAAGTTTTTCCGGAAGTTCTTTAAGAATGACTGCAAAATAGTTTTCATTTAAGCGTGTGTTGACAAACTCAGCCATCTTTTCCTTCTTGTTAAGCAATTCCTTGAATGCTTTGACGAATTTCTGCCTGTGGACAAGTGTTTCAACAAGGCTAATGTTGAAATTCATTTGAGAGATCATCTTCAAATAGGAAGTAGCTTGAGAATCCTCCTTAGTAAGCAATTTGCACTTGTCTAACCGAGAAGGATAAGGGATGTTGGGTTTAGGTGGTGTGGGTGTAGCATGTAAAGGTTGAGATGTTGAAGGTTGAGAAGTAGAAGGTTTAGAGGTGGTTGGTGGGGTTGGTGGAGGGTTTTGCTTGGGTACTTCTTCATTAAGAGGTGGAGACGGTAATGGAGAACTAGTACTAGGTGTGGAAGTAGGAGGTATAAATGGAGGTGGAGGAGGTGTAGATGGAGTAACGTGAGGAGGGATAGAAGGTCCTACTAGAGTTGCTCCACTTCGTGTAGTAATAGCACTCACATTCGCTCTAGGGTTTGTTTCGGTTGTAGAAGGAAGAGCACCTTGGGGACGAAGGGTTTGTAACATTTGAACGAATTTCCTATCCGTGGACTCTTGAATTTGTCTAGTAGATTCTTGCATTGCTTGCATTATTTTCTCATGTTCATTCAATTTTTGCAAAACCAAGTCCATTGACGGATGATGTAAATTGAACCCTTGTTGTTGAAAACCTTGGTTTGGGTATTGGTTATAAGGTGGAAAACCTTGAGGATTGAAACCTTGGTTTGCGAAGCCTTGATTTTGCATGTGAAAGTTTCCTTGATTTGCATTTGAGCCCCTCACATATGAATTTTGTTGAACATTTGCTCTAGGTGGCCCTTGGTTGTTATGGGTGGGTGGGTGAGGTCTTTGCTGAAAACCAGGTGGAGCCAAGTAATTTGTCGAGTTGTAAGACAAGTGATTAACATCGACATTAGGCTTGAAATGAACTCTCTCGGTGTTGTTATAAGCATACACTTCCCCGTGAGATTGATCATAAGCTTTATCACAATTAGCATAAGAGTGTGTCCCACCACAAGTTTCACAAGTTATATTAATAGCATTGTTGTTTTTGGCATTGTTAACGGCTTGTAAAGCAAGTGCTTCAACAAACGTAGTAAGCTTATCAAGTCTCTTATCGGTGTCACTAGTGCTAGCACTATCCACATTAGCCCGAACACTCTTGGTTTGCACTCTAGACTTATTCTCAATAATATCCCACGCGACATTAGAAGACTTAACCAAAATGTTACCCCCCGAGGCACTATTTAGTGAATCTTGGTCATTCATGCTTAAACCATTGTAAAAAGTATTAATTTGATGCACTTTTGTGAAACCATGTTGTGGACACTTTCTTAAAAGTTCCTTAAAACGGTCCCAAGATTCACTAAATGTCTCACCGTACTTTTGTTCAAAGTTAATGATTTCATTCCGCAAAGCGGTAGTACGTGAGGGTGGGAAAAAGTAGTTGATGAATTTGGTCTCTAAATCCGACCACGTAAGAATACTTTGTGGCGGTTCCTTATCAAGCCAATGCCGGGCTTGTCCCTCTAAGGAGAAAGGAAAAAGTTGCAAGCGAATTACCTCTTGTGAAACCTCATTAAACTTGACCGTATTAGTGAGTTGAAGAAACCTTTTGATATGGTCATGAGGATCATCAAGTGTACGCCCCAAGAATGGTTGAGCAGAGACCATTTGAATGAAGCCGGATTTGAGCTCAAAGTTGTTGGCTCCAATCTCGGGTATGACAATAGCATCAGTGTTACCCTCTACGTGCGATTGCAAAAGCTCGATCATTGGTTGATTGTCCATGGTGACAATAGGTTGAGTTTCGACTTCGGCTTGAGTTGCTTTCTTCTTACGAGCACGGGTACGCATACACACCTACAAAAGAAAAAGAAAGATAGACAAGAAATATTTTTGGTTTTTTATGTTTTTTCTATTTTTTTTGGATTTTTGAAAATTTTATATATATTTTTTATTTTTTTATTTTTTTTAGGATTTTTTGAATTTTTTTGAAAATTAGACAAGAAAAATAACGTTCAAGAGTGAACGGATCCCAAAATCCAACGCGTCTCTCACAGAAAACCGTTAATCTTTACGAAAGAGCCGGCAACGGTGCCATTTTAATGTTAGGTTTTGGCCAAGTATGAAAATTTGTTCGTCTCGATTCAATTCGAATTGACTATTGGTTAACAGTATGACTCAGTCTTCTTTGGTGGATAAAAGAAAAGTGTCGTTGTCTAAAACTAATTAAAGATAAACATAAAGTTTTAAAAGGAAATGAGAAAATATAAAAGGAATATACTAAAAATTAAAACGATTGACAAATAATAAAGAAACGATATTAAAACGAATATTAAAAACGAAACAATTAATAAAAATAAATCTAAACAAAGAAATCAACTTTCGACTGAAAAATAAAATTAACCTAATGAAAAAGGAAAAAATAAAACTAAGAGGGTACTCTAAAACTAAACGAGGTAAAAGCTAAAGCGGGTACTAAATAAAAGATAAAACTTAAACTTTTGGAAAAAAATATTAATACTAAAAATTGATGAAAAATTCAACTAAAAATACGTGACTTTCAGAATAAAAATCGGAACAACTTTCAGATTAAACTAAACGATTACAGAACAATACTAAATAATAAACAAGCTAGCAAGCAAGTAGCTGGAAGCACCCAGGTACTACTTCGGAAAGTCTTTTTTCTTTGATACTTCAGAATTTTTTTCTAACTAACTTTGGAATTTCGTTTTTGTGTACTTCGGAATGTCTTTTTTTTTTCTTTTATACTTCGGAACTAATTTCTTTACTATAAAAACAACTACTTCGGAATATAACTTTTAACAACTACTTCGGAATATAACTTTTAACAACTATTTTGGAATATAAAAAAAAACAACTTCGGAATTAACAAAAATCTTACTTCGGAATACAGAAACCCTCGGGACAACTTCTCAATAATCACAAGAATTCCAAATCACGATCCTAAATTCTAGGAAACCAAAAATAAGCCAAATAATATAAGAAATAAGCTAATTAAAACACCAAATAAGATCTAACAAACACTAAATCAACCAAATCAACAAACTTTATTCAATAAAAATCATAAAAACTATAAAACCCACTTAATTAATTAAAACTTAAAAACATCTTTTAATAAAAATTAACTAATAAGCACATAAATAAAAATAAAAAACATTAACTCAATAAACACTAAAACACTATAAGCTATAAAAATCAAACACTAAAAGATCAATAAGCACAATTAAACACAAACATCAATCAATCAAGAACATGATTATCTAAATAAAAACAAGATTAAAAAGATTAAGAAAGGTAGAATGAGATTGATCAAATAAAAAGCTTGAAATTAAGATGATTAAAGATTCAAATT
Source organism: Glebionis coronaria (assembly GCA_025667525.1). Classification (NCBI taxonomy): domain Eukaryota; kingdom Viridiplantae; phylum Streptophyta; class Magnoliopsida; order Asterales; family Asteraceae; genus Glebionis; species Glebionis coronaria. The sequence goes on from CM046874.1 coordinate 183,105,889, forward strand.
ACAAGATTAATGAAAAAGCTTGAAAAACATTAAGAAAATCTAGAGAGAGAAAGTAATATTAAACTACTCCTAATTACCTTACAAAATTAAAACTAACTAAAGTTATCTAACCCCCTCCTAATGACACATTAGAAGGGTATTTATAGGAGGAGTACATGTTGATGCTCTCTTCTTTCTTTCTTCTCGTTTCGACTTGATTTAAATTCTTTGTCTTTCTCGACGTCGTCTTAGGATTTATCGATATAAATTTAACTCATCTTATAATTTTCTTCATTTATTAGACTTGAGTTCTTCGACTTCATTAAACTTCCGTCTTTAGACTTTTTCTTCGATAAATCTTCGGAATAGGTCTTAGTCTCCCGTTCTTTTTGCACTCTTGATATTTTGACTTCGTCTTTTGTCTTTTTTTCTTCGATAAAAGCCCGTGTTTTCTTCCCTTTTCACATTTTGGTCCTAAATCACAACAAAACAAAAACCACGCATAATTCTGACTTTTATGACATAAAATACACGTTATGATCTCGTTTTTATTATAAATAAGTGGTAAAAGGATGGGTGCTTTCACACCTATCAATGTCGAATCTCGATGTGTTTGGTTCGTGAATGCAACACGGGATTCTTTCTTGGATCAATGGCTCCTTTATTGTCGCAGAGAATCGTCACGTCTTCTAGCTTGATCTCATAGTCAACAAGAGCTTGCTTCATCCATAACGCGTGTTGACATGCTTTACCCGCCGACACATATTCGACCTCAGTTGTAGAGATGGAAAGTGTCGTTTGATTTTTCTAAAACCACGAGATAAGACAACATCCGATAAATGTACATACACCACTTGTTTCTATCGACATAGTCACCGGAATGGTCCGAATCCGCATAGACAATGGTTTCCATTCTCGTGCCCTTGGGATACCAAAGCCCAAGATGTGTTGTTCCTTTGATATATCTAAAAATCCTCTTGACGACTTCAAGATGTGATACATTTGGATTGTTTGAAAGCGAGCACACATACAAACACTAAACATGATATCCAACCTACTTGCCGTGAGATAAAGTAAACTACCAATCATACCTCGATATTTGGTGCTATCAACATAGTCATTAGTACCATCTTTGAGTTTAATTTCCGTTGACATTGGAGTATTAGTTGGTTTAGAGTCTTCTAGTCCAAATTTCTTGAGCATTTCTTTTATGTATTTAGATTGGTTAAAGAAGATACCTTCTTCACTTGCTTAATTTGTAAACCCAAGAAAAATTTAAGCTCATCCATCATGCTCATTTCACATTCATCGTGCATAATTGTAGAGAACGCATCACAAAGTTCTTGACATGTAGATCTAAAACAATATCATCGACATAAATTAGAACAATTATTATGTGTGACCCTTTTTTTAGTGAACAAAGTGTTGTCAATTTGACCCACTGAATATTTATGCTCGATTAGAAAAGACTTAAGTCGGTCATACCATGACTTGGGTGCTTGCTTGAGACCATAGAGAGCCTTTTTGAGTTTATAAACATGATTTGGTTTTTCAAAATCTTCAAAACCGGGAGGTTTTGCAACATACACTTCCTCATTTATAAAGTCATTTAGAAAAGCACTTTTAACGTCCATTTGATAGAGTTTAAAATCATGAGCACAAGCATAGAGTAAATTCTTATAGACTTAAGCTGAGAAACCGAGGCATAGGTATCATCATAATCTATACCTTCTTATTGGTTAAATCATTTAGCAAAAATCCTTGCTTTGTTTCTCGACACGACACCATTTTCATCTAGTTTGTTTCGAGTACCCCATTTTGTTCTAATTACCGTTTGAATTTTAGGTCTTGGTACTAAGTATTAAACATCATTTATCACAAATTGATTTAATTCTTATTGCATAGCAAGAACTTAACTTCATCGATAATGGCCTCATCAATATTTTTAGGTTCAATTTGTGATACAAATCAAAATAAGTTACTTTCATTTTTATCTTGATACCTTAAGGTACGTTCATTTAGTTTGCTAATGACGTTATTTAAAGAATGGCCTTTTGATCCTTTGATGTTTAACGGTTCAATTTTTAATGGTTCATTTCCCTTGTCTTTTTCAAGATTAACTTGTTGGTTGTTAGCTTGACTTTCAACTAGATCATCATCTACCGAAGGTGATGTTCTAGAGGGAGGCGGACTTTCGTCTAAGGTTATGTTCAACGATTCATCGACACACATGGTTTGCTATTTAGAACAATTTAGGATTTGCTATTTTGAGAATATCCAAGAAAAAAAATCCTTCGTACGACTTTGGGTCGAACTTGGTGAGATAATATTTAGTGCTAAGAATAAAACATTTGCTTCAAAACACTTTAAAATACCCAATGTTCAGTTTTCTTCCTTTTAATATTTCATACGGTGTTTTATCAAGAAGTAGTCTAATTAAAACACAATTGAGAATATATGTTGAGGTATCAACCACATGACACCAAAACTTTGTGGCATATTCGACTCATTTAGCATTCTTCTACTCATTTCTTGAAGTGTTCTATTCTTACGTTCAACTACCCCGTTTGATTGAGGTGTTCTAGGAGCTGAAAAATTATGTGTGATACCCTTGGTGTCACAAAATGCTCCAAATTGCACCTCATTGTCAAACTCCCGACCATGATCCGTACGAATTGACACAATACGGAAATTGAATTAATTTTCAATTTTCTTGCTCAAAATCTCAAAATGATCAAAATCCTCGTTTTTAGTTTTCAAAAGCTTTGTCCATGTATATCTTGAGTAGTCATCCACGATGACCAAAGTGTAAATATTACCTCCGTAAGTTTGCACCACGGAGGGACCAAACAAGTCCATATGTAAAAGTTCTAAACATTTAGTTGTGGACATAATATTTTTAGCCTTATGGCTTGAGTGTGTTTGTTTTCCCATTTTACATGCATCACAAAAGTGTTGTTCATATTTTACTTTTGGTAGATTTCTAACAAAATCTTTGTTGGCCAAAGATTGTAAAATGCCCATGTTGATATGACCAAGACGCTTATGCCAAAGGGTGGAGGTGTCATCTATAGTGGTCAAACAAATGGCGTCTTTTGATGAGTCAAACTTCATCACATATATGTTATTTTCCCAATTCCTTTTGCTATGGTTATACCATCTTTTAGTATTTTACTTCCATTTTCTTCGAAAAGAACTTTGCATTTGTTACTAAAAAGTTGACTTATGCTAAGCAAATTAAATCCTAAGTTTTCGACATGAGAAACATTATCTATGGTGATATGATCATTAGAAATCATACCTTTGCCAATGATTTTTCTTTTGACATTACCACCAAAAATGACATTACCTCCGTTTGTTCTTGTGTAGGTGCTAACAAGATTCTTATTACCTGTCATGTGTCTTGAACATCCGCTGTCCTTGATCCATTCATCCAATTCAAGTCCAACCTTCAAGCATACCTACACATTATGAAACTCAAACGTTTGGTCCCTATCGTCTCATGGTTCCGTTTCGGTTAAACATATTTCTCATGGCAATTCCAATTTGAGTATTTCCAAATACATCCCATGGTACCAAATTTCCCATTGTCATATTTGAATGGAACTTGACTATATCTTCCTAGTACTCCTTGGTTACTTTCAGAAAGGGGCGTTTGGGATAAGATGTTTTAGGTCGAGTTTGTGTATTTCTAGCTTTAATGTTCCTTTCTAGGTTTCTAAAGTTTGTATTATATCTTTTCGGATTAAATTGTTTAGGTTTCCGAGACACAACCACGAATTCGACACGATTTCATTTATGCTCATCTGTCAGACACACGACCCCTTTGCAAGGTGCCGGCCCCTTGTGCAGAGGGGTCTGACGGGTGCCGCCACTGTCTATGACAGGTTATATTGACAAGTTTATTGTGTCGTTTTATGGTGTTGTTGTTGAGCTAGAAGGTATATCTTGTTTCCCAAACCCCATCCATGTCTTGTCTTTGCTATCTCTTTGAAAAGTTAGCATTTCATCAATGCAATTTACGTTTTTACTTAACTTCTCAAATTTGAAGTTTTTTTTGTTTAACATCTCTTGATTGATTTTAAGCTTCTCAATTTCGAGAGTAATCTCTTGACATGTTTCACATTTACCTTTAGATGATTTACCTCGTTCTAGTCTTTATAATTTAGCCTTTAGTTCATAAACTTCATTTTCTAAACTTCCATTTTTAGCTTTCAAAAGTTTGTTTTTGTTTAGGATTTTAAGACTTAACTCACACATTTTGTTATATATAATATGTAAGGTGTCATTGATAGTTGAGTTTTACTACTCTTTAGGAAAAGAGAGCAAAAGTGGCAAGTATTGAGCACGACGATTTAGGAAAACCGTGTACAAATGACTCAAAGTGGGGATCGTTCTCAAGGAGGCTAGTGTGTTATGTGTGTAATGATTTGGATTAGATTTGTGATTATACTTTTGAGAAAGAAAAATAGAAATGAGATTAGAAGAGAATGACGGTTACGAAGACGGATTAAACTAAGTCGAAAAAGGTGTACACGTAAAACCGTAAAAAGCACTAAAATTAAAATTTTAACCTAAAAATTCAAAAATCCACAATAATATTCAAAGAGTTTACAAAAAATCCAAACTTGCCAAAACCTTTTAATTAATTAGATAATGACTTTTTAATGCTAATTAAAGCCCTAAAAATCAAAATTAATTATTAAAAAGTCCCAAACAAGATTTTAAAGTTTGTAAACCTCAAAAATACCCTAATTAAGCTAAAAAGTATTTTTCAAAATATTAAAATCACTAAAAACTATTTTTAAACAATTAAAAACTACTAAAATCAATTAAAATTTAAATTAATTCTAGAAAATAATTAAAAGACCCTAAAAATATTTGGAAAATTTTAAAATTCCTAATTAAGTATTTAGAACCTAGGAAAAATATAAAACTTAGAAAATTAGACTTTTAATATTTAACAATAAAATAATATTAAAATATTATTAAAAATCAGAAAATCATAAAAAATTTTAAAAACTTGCAAACTAGCTTAATTTAACCTAAATAACTCAGAAATGAAAGTGAAATTACCTAAATACCCTTAATGGGCCTAGAAAATGGGCTAAACCCAAAACAGTACCTTATTGGGCCAAATTTGGGCCCAATAATAATAAGTGTTCAAAATAAGCCCAAAAAGCACAGGTTGACTCAAAATTTGATTTTAAACAACTTTTTCCAAAGGCCTAAAAGCTGAAAGTGTGAAATAAGCTAGCTTATACCAAACAGCTTATTCTTAATGGGCTTTTTGGCCCATTAAGCTATAAGCCAATGCCATAAGCTGAAATTAAACACACAAGCTTCTTTTGTCCTAAATAAGACTTCTGCAAAAAGAAATTTGAAATAAGCCCAAGGAATAAGCCTGAAAATGCAATAAGCAATCTACAGAAAACAACAAAATAGTCGTTTTTGAGTTCTAGGCCACCCCAAGTGCTGATTCAAGTTTCTATAGCTTCTAAATGACTTAATTAAGCAAAATCAACCAAGAGTTTTCAAATAAGCTGACTCAATAAGCTGGAAAAAGCAAATAAGCACTTATGTAAAAGTCAAATAAGTTGGTTTTCTAGTAAAAAGTCAAAGTCAAAGTCCAATAAGCTCCAGTCTACTTAAATGGGTCAAATAATGAAGACCTATCACAAAAAATAAGTTGTTGCAAGTTTGGATAAGCTATAATAGCTTATTGATAAGCTGAGTTCAATTTTACACTAGCAGGGGCTAGTTTTGAGTGTTGAGCAGTGGAAACTTTTTCCACTGCTTGACTTGTTTGACTTTTTGTCTTTAGTGACTTTTTTGGAGATTCAGATTACACAAAGGCACCCAAATGATCTTTGGATCAAAAGGAGTCAAGAACAATCAAAATATCACAATCACAAACACCCAATTGATACAGTTTAATCAATAAAGTCCCAGATATGATACAGGCATGAACAATTAAGCAATTGAGCACTTATAAGTAGTTTTAGCACAAATCAGCCAGCCAAATTCAACCAAATGCATACACAAGCTATATTAAACTCAAATAAGCAAGTCTAAACAGGTTTCATGCAATGATTCAAAGAATTAAGCAAGATTCAAGCCAATGAATGTTACTGATGAACACTAACATATGCAGTTTTACACTTTGCTGATGTATTTGACAAATAAGCCAGATTCAATACCTCAAATCTTTCAAACAGGTTACAATAACTTTGTTTAAACCACTTTTAGCCCTAAGCATGCATACACACTAAGTGTTCCCAAAATCCTAGGTCAAAACAGGCAATAACAAAGGTTCTATAGCAGATTGTTTGATTCAAGGCTTCAAACCCAAAAACTTGCAGCAAAACACTCTCAACCAAGCATATATCAAATACCAAGCACAAACACTACCTTCTAACAACACAATATCAAGATGCAATCACAAACAGGTAGACCCAAACACCCCTTTATCTTTTCAAAATCAATTTTTTCAAAGGAAAGTGAGATTTAAGACCACCCAAGCATCAATTAACACAATAACAAGTAAGATTAACATATTCAAGCAAGTATAAGCCACAAAATACACAAGAACTAAAGCAACACTCAAATATCACAAAAATCCAAAGTATTATCAGATTTTAGGATTAAGGGTGTGTACCTCATGGATGTACATCCACACCCACGGATTTTGAGCTTATGTGCTAGCAAGAACAAGCACAAGCTTCCACAACAAAGCCTGCTAAGAATCAACAAGGTTAGAAGCACAAGTATAAAATCAGAAACTTGAAAAATCTTGATTAATGCAACCTTGTTACCCCACACCTGATTATCCCCAAGTTATAAGCCTCACCACACCTTAATCAACACAATTAGGATGCTATGATCAGCCCTATAACCCAAGAATTCCAAGGTTGAAACAAGAACTTAGCAAAATATCAAGAAAATGAAGAAAATGTGCAAACTTTTGCACACTCCTCTTTGAAAACAGGTTTTAAACTTCAAAATCAGTAAACTAAGAACATAAACAAGCAATAATAAGATGGCACTTGGTCTTTCTTCAAAACACTTAACTCAAATTTCATAAAACTGAAAAGGGATTTACAAGTGCTTGAACAAGGAAAAACCAAAAGCAAAAGCCTAAGTGAGACCCTATGGCTTTATATATAGCCTTACAAGTGAGCTAAGAACAGGTAAAAATGCTAAACCCTAATGCTTGAACTTCCAAAATTTCCCTTATGAAGTTTGAATATCTTGGAGAATCATGTGACTTTTCTTGTTCTTTAGTGGCAGCTGGCATGTGTGAGTGCATCCAATGGTGTATATGAAGCTTAGAAAGTAAGCATGTTTCTCAAACGTTGGATTTACTGGCTTGTTTTTGTTTGGACGTGAAGGGTGGGGCAGGGGAGGTAGCATGTGACAAAGGGGATGATGATGTGGCATGTTTTAAGGTTGGGTTGTGATTATAGGACCCTTAATCATTGTTCTGGAAAGAATTAGCCTTTAATTCATAATGATTAAGGAATGCCTAATTGTGTTCTTGAGCTGATGAACACATGGTTTTATCCGTTTTAAGGGTGATTAATATTTAAAAAGGTGTTAAGGCGCCAAGGTTTTAATTAATTAAAAACCTGGTGAGTGGAAGGCTGAGGTGGAGGCAGGGAGTGGTGTGATTAGTGGAAAAGATTGAGTGGGCTACGTGTCATCATCTGGTTGGTCTAGGTTAGAATCTTGTCTGCCAGCATTAATCCTTCAACTTTCATCAACTTGCTACTTTGTAAATACTCACTCAAAACTGAATTTCCTTTGTATTTAAACTTTCAGTTTTGACACTTTTGCCCCAAATACTTTTCCAAAGTATTTTCAGGGGTATTTCTTGCCTTTTTTGAATTCTTCAAGGGTTGATTTGGCATTTTGATGATGGATAATGGTCTTGACTTGTATGTTGAGCATTTTGGAGGACTGAAATTGCCAAGTCTTGTTTGATGAGGGACCATTTTTGCCAAATGTTGAAAGTTAAGGGTCCTTTTTGTAATTTTGGGATTTTCAAAGGACCAATCTTGTAATTTCTTGTACTTTGAAGGTCTACATGATGTTTTTGACTTTGTGGAGGATCATGTTTGACAATTTAGCTTTGTTGAGGGGCTAAACTTGCCAAATCTTCAAAGTGGAGGGCCCTTTTTGTAATTTTGACAAACTTTAGGGACCAAACTTGTAATTATGAGGATACAAGGGTATAAAGTGTCAATTCTTCCATATTGGAGGGCCCTTCTTCGTAATTATTCAAATCTTCAAGGGTTAAACTTGGGAAAGTCTTCATTAGGGCTTGGTTCATTGTGCGGCTTCGTTTCCCGTGTTCGTTTTTGTATGATTCTTGTGATCTTTTGTCATTTTCTCAATATCCGTACCTAAAATACACAAGCAACAAACACAAACATATATATTGGTATTTTAATGATATTTAATGCATTTTAAGCCCTATATGGATGATGAGACTATGTATAAAAGCAGTCTCATCACTCCCCCATACTAAACCATTGCCGTGCCCTCACGCAATGCTAGAATAAAGTATCATAGCATCTCCAAAATTCATTTTTATTCACTTTATTGAACAATAAACTAGCTACACTACTACTATTGCTACTTCTACTTGCGTTTTAGACATAATGTATGATTTTCATCGCAAAATGGGACGTTTAGGTTCATAGAATAAGAACATGTGAGTGCTTCGCTAGAAATAATTTCATCGTCCTCGATTTTCACCCCAATTCCATGCCAAGCGTGCAACGAGATCATTGTCATTATAAGTTAGTAATGCTAACACTACTCATATGCCCTAATCACGTACTTATCCTCCCATTATTCCTAAGTTGTATCTCTTATATTTTATATTGTCTTGAATGTTTCACGAGGATACATTGTTTGACTTATGCGATAATAGAGATTTAGGTCTAAAAATAGAGTCCTAACGGTGTAACCAAGACCATCAAATCAATAACCCCTCCCAATAGACAACGATGTCAAAAAATTTAAGTTGACAAGAAGAATCGATAAACACGGTTTTATAACGGTTCTGAACATGAGACTTATTACCAAGAATTTTATACGCCCCCTAACGGAAGGGCCTTATTATATTTGGTTTACCTCCATCTTTTATTCAACTTCGCCATGAAGCTTTTATTATGACTTCGGTCTTGCCTTTCCTTTTATTATCCACCTCATCGATAGTTTTATTAGCCAAAGACGTATATCCTCACGCTAAGGCGAATTTTGGATCTTTAAAGCTTCGAAGATTAAGGCTTGATTCACTTTCAATTTTGCATAGATTTTTCGGCCTTGTGGGGCTTCAAATTGTTTGCTTGATTTAGGTGAGCACTTGAAATCTTATTATTGGGTGAAGCTTTTGATTATTAGGGTGCCAATACTTCAAAACCGTGACGCTGGCGATACCTTAATGTCTTCCCAATTTAATTACACGGAAGCTACTAGAAAAGACTGGAAACCCAACAATCCCAACTAAACCGCTAAGTCAATATTTATTAAGCAAAAAATATTTACATGCGAAGGGAGAATAAGCAAACAACGAGAACACATGAGTTTTTGAAAGAATACGAGTACTCTACGTTTAGCATAGTAACTTATAATTAACCCTATCATTTCTCGTCCTCATTTAAGAGACTTAGCCTAATGTGTAGTTAAGGAACCAAAGCTAAGTGCTCAACACGCATGGTCGAGTCAAAAATTACTCTTATTCTCGCCATCGGAAAACCTACATTCGTGTCTTCAAACACTTATAAAACATGACAAAATTTTTAAAATTTGGCCATTTTTAGCCTTATTTTGCAACAAAACGATAAACAAAAAGATAAACTTTGGAAAGCGTGAAGGTTTGGCAAGGCAAGTATCTATTCACCCCCCATACTAAAGTTAAACATTGTCCTCAATGTTTCAAGTCTAGGGGTGCAAACACCCCCATACTAAAGACGTAGTCGAATGCTTAATCTAGTATGGAAAGGGTGCAACCAATAAATTAATAGCCGTTTATGAAGTGTGCTAATAACCTATGGTTAGAACATCAAAAGGATATATCATGGATATTGAGAAAGTCTTCAAAGCAAACGATCGAGTGCTCCCATAAAACGAACACGAGAGGATCCAATCGTGAAGATAATGATCATCTAAAGTCCACAATTCACAAACAACCACGGAACAAAGGTTGGAAGGGCACAAATACCCTCACGTTAACTACATAAGAAAGCGATAATATATACATAGGATAAGCATGGGACTCCCCCACGAGGCTCCTCGTTTTTGATTACCGAGTCATGAGCTCGAATCGATCCCCTCAACACTAATTATCATTGGGGAAGGTGATTTGGACGAGGTAGTTCAAGGATGGAACTTCCCCGCCAAAGTAGTGCTTCAACCTATGTCCATTCACCTTGAAGTTAGGACCATCATCTTGAGCTAGCTCGATGGTCCCATACGAAAACACTTGAGTCACGGTGAATGGACCGGACCAACGGGATTTCAACTTACCGGAAAGATTTTCAATCGAGAGTTAAAAAGCAAAACTTGATCCCCAATGTTAAAAACCCGGTTTTTAATTTTAGAATCATGCAACTTTTTAGTTTTTTCCTTATAAATCAATGAATTTTCATAAGCAATATCCCTCAACTCATCCAATTCATTCAATTGCATTTTCTGGTGTTTTCTCGCGGTCTCCATATCATCATTACAATGCTTTAGGGCCCAATAAGCCTTGTGTTCTAACTCGATAGGCAAATGACAATTCTTTCCATACACAAGCTTATAGGGAGTGCACCCAATGGGCGTCTTATGAGCGGTCCTAAAGGCCCATAAAGCATCGTCCAACTTATCCGACCACAATTGTCGGCTTTCCCCAACGGACCTCTCCAAGATCCTCTTCAACGCTCGGTTTGAAACCTCGACTTGCCCACTCGTTTGTGGGTGATAAGCCGTAGAAAGCCGATGTGTCACCCTATATTTCCTTAGGACCCTTTCGAATTGGTCGTTACAAAAATGGGTTCCACGATCGCTTATGATTGCACGAGGGGTTCCAAACCGAGAAAACAAGCTTTTCAAGAACTTGACTACCACACGAGCATCATTGGTGGGCAAGGCTTTGGCCTCCACCCACTTAGATAGGTAGTCAACCGCAACGAGAATGTACTTATTACCACGAGATTATGGGAACGGCCCCATAAAGTCTATACCCCAAACGTCAAAGATCTCACACACTTGGATGATATTTTGTGGCATTTCATCTTTTTGTGAGGCTTTTCCTTGTCGTTGGCATGAACCACATGACTTCACAAGATCTTGTGCATCTCGGTAAATAGTAGGCCAAAAGAAGCTGGCATCAAACACCTTCTTAGCCGTGAGATTAGCACCGTGGTGACCACCCGTGGGTCCCTCATGGCAAGCTCTAAGGATGTTAGAAGCTTCGGTGCCAAATACACAACGTCGGATGATTTGATCCGCACAAGTTCGAAACAAGTAAGGGTCGTTCCAAAAGTAGAACTTGACGTCACGAAAGAATTTTCGTTTTTCTTGAGTCGTCATACCCTTGATGATGAAGTTACCCGCATGGTAATTTGCAAAATCTGCAAACCATGGGGTGGAAGAATCAAGCTTAGAATTCACTACACCAAGTGTCTCGAGCGGAAATGTTTCGGTGATTTCCTTGGGCTCGTAAACACTTTGGTGAGGATCTTCCAAACGAGAAAGATGATCGGCCGCTAGATTCTCGGCTCCTTTTTTGTCAACGATTTTGTGATCAAATTCTTGAAGGAGGAGAATCCAACGAAGAAATCTAGGCTTAGCATCTTGCTTTGCCATGAGATACTTGATAGCCTAATGATCCGTATACACTATGCATTTCGTCAAGACGAGATAAGGTCGGAATTTCTCAAATGCATACACCACGGCAAGGAATTCCTTTTCCGTTGTGGTGTATTTAAGTTGAGCCTCGGTCATCGTCTTGCTAGCATAGTGAATAGGCAAGAAATGCTTATCATGACGTTGACTCAAAACGGCCCCAATAGCGTAATCACTAGCATCACACATTAGCTCAAAGGGGAGGTTCCAATTGGGAGCAACAAGAATGGGAGCTTCGGTAAGTTTCCTCTTAAGGATTTCAAAGGCTCGTACACAATCTTCGTCAAAGACAAAACGTGCCTCTTTTTCAAGAAGATGTGTAATGGGTCGAGAAATCTTCAAAAAATCCTTGATGAATCGACGATAAAAGCCCGTGTGGCCTAGGAAACTCCTAACTCCCTTAACGGTTTTGGGATGAGGTAATTTGGCGATGACGTCTACCTTAGCTTGATCTACCTCAATCCCCACTTTCGAGACCTTGTGCCCCAAGACGATTCCACTCTTAACCATAAAATGACATTTTTCCCAATTGAGCACAAGGTTGGTTTCCTCACAACGTTTCAACATTCTCTCAAGGTTCGACAAACACGAAGTGAACGAATTACCAAACACGGAAAAGTCATCCATGAAGACTTCCATCGTCTTCTCGATCATGTCATGAAAAATAGCCATCATGCACCTTTGAAAGGTTCCCGGTGCATTACAAAGTCCGAATGGCATTCTACGATAAGCAAACGTTCCATATGGACACGTAAACGTGGTTTTTTCTTGATCACGAGGATCGATGGGAATTTGGAAGTAACCGGAAAAACCATCTAAAAACCAATAGAAATCGTTTCCCGCAAGACGCTCCAACATTTGGTCCATGAAGGGCAAGGGAAAATGGTCTTTTCGAGTGGCTTCATTCAACTTTCGATAGTCAATGCACACTCTCCATCCGGTCACGAGTCTAGTGGGAATCAACTAGTTGGCATCGTTTGGCACAACGGTCATCCCTCCCTTTTTAGGGACACAATGAATAGGACTCACCCAAGGGCTATCGGAAATAGGGTAAATCATTCCCGCGTCAAGGAGTTTATGGACCTCCTTTTTGATGACGTCGTGAATTTTGGGGTTCACCCTCCTTTGACTTTGGATTGCGGGCTTGTAATCCTCCTCCATTAAGATTTTGTGGGTACAAAACTTGGGATCGATTCCCTTAATGTCGGATAACTTCCACGCAATTGCCCCCTTGTGGTCTTTTAGAACATCGACAAGTGCGATTTTTTCATCATTCGAAAGTTCCTTCGCAATAATAACCGGCAACTCATCGTCCTCCTCCAAATAGACATATTCGAGATGAGGAGGTAAATCTTTCAACTCAAGGATAGGTGGTTCCTCAAGTGAAGATTTGGGCTCGATACTCATAACCTCCTCGGTTGGAGGAAATGGGAAATCGTTAAGAAAATCCTTGATAATCGAGAAGTCCTCATCGTTGTCGAGGTCTTCGTTACAAGTACGTGGAACATCGAATTCTTCCAACGTAAAACCACTACCTTCAAATGTAGTGAAGGTTGGTGTCGAATTATCAAGAATTGGATCTAACATAGTGGGATTGCCACTAGTTTCTTCATCACCAAAACCTAGAACTTATTGTGAAAATTCCTCGCAAACCACGTCAATCATATCAACGAGGTTTATGGTCGCAACGGAATAAACATGAGAAATTTGAGAGTTTTGAGTTGCGTTTATAACAAGTTCCTCGTCGTTGAAACGTAAGGTGATCTTTCTAGCATGAACATCGATCAAAGACATAGACGTATCTAAAAACGAACGACCTAAAATGAGAGGAACTTGAGGATCCGTGGGGATATCAACAACAATAAAGTCTACGGGATAGTATAACTTCCCCACTTTCACAAAAACGTCTTCCGCCAAACCACATGCGGGAATCGTGGAATGGTCGGCCAACTCGATAGACATTAGTGAAGGAGTAAGATTAGGAAGATTGAGCGACTTGAATATTGCAAGTGGCATCAAGTTAATGCTAGCACCAAGATCGGCCAAGGCGAAGCATTCCTCCATATCTTGGATTGCACAAGGAATCAAGAATTTACCGGGATCACCGACTATTTGAGGTATGCGATTAAGATAAACCGACGAACAACTAGACAATTGGTGCAATTTCTCCTTGTTGTTCAACATACTCTTAAAGTTAGCGGCAAATCGAGGCATCATGACCAAAGCATCGGCGAAACTCACATTAAAGTGCAAATCACGAAACATTTTCATAAAAAGCTCAAATTGATAATTGTCGCGCTCTTGACGTTTCTCCTTCCTAAGTCTCGATGGATAGGGCAAAGGTGGTGTGGGTTGAGGCATAGTAGGCATAGCCTTTGGAATCTCGGGTTCCAATGTTGGTAATGGGTCAACCGTAGGTGTGGCATGAGCGGTACTTCGTGGGATTGGGACATGCTCCTTTTGGACCATCACCTCGGGTTCTTCCTCAATTGCTTCCTCCGTAGGAGCAATTGGTTGAGGAGTCGGTTCCTTGAGTTTCTTACCACTACGTGTGGTAATCACTTTCATCTCACCCTTAGGGTTGGATACGGTGTTGCTAGGAAGACTACTCGAAGACGGTTTACACATTATTGCCTCAAACATAGACGAGATTTTATCTTCAAACACGGATTGCCTCTTCTCGGCCTTAATCATTTCTTGTTTAATCTCGTGTTGCCCTTGTTCCATTTTTTGTTGGTTTTGTTGTAACCTAGTGACATTTCCTTCCATCTTGTTGGTGTGGATTTTAAGTTCATTAGCTAACTCATTTTTCAACTCTTTCTTCAAGTCGTTCTTAAACTCGGATCTTAGGCTAATGATTTCTCTTTGAATATTGTCAAACCTAGCATCATTCCCACTAGCGTATTCAACAAACTCACTTGGAAGATCTTTCAATGTTTGCAAACCCTTGTTGTTATTTTGAAAATCATTTTGATTCTTGTTTGAAACTTGATTATTAGCCCCTCGATTCCCATAGTTTCCCTTGTTGTAATTGTTTTTGAAACCAACTTGATTGTTGCGATAGTTGTTGTTAGCATTTTGATTTGAACCAAAACCCGGTGGAGTCAATTGATTAGAGCGGGAAACTTGACCGTTTTGGTTGTAATTTCCCGTGGCCGCGAAGGCACTTGAAGTGTTACCACCGTTGGTAATGCACTCGGAGAAATCATGACCTCCACCACAATACATGCAAGAAACCTCAACCGCTTTAGCCGTAGCGGGAGCACTTTGTTCACCAACTTTAAACTCAATCAAAAGTCTTTTTAGCTTATCAAAAATCTTATTTTCCAAGTTCGCCTCAATTTGGCAAGCATCGATGGTAGTAGACAAAGAAGGTGAAGCCGAAGACGAAGCCTTACGAACACTAGACGTGCTACGAGGACTATACACCTTAGATCTATTTTCACTTATCACCAAAGCTTCCTCAACCGTTTTACACAAAAATTACCACCCGCGGCGGCATTCAAATAATCCCTTTCATGATCATTAAGTCCATTGTAAAACGTGTCAATTTGATGCAAGTCGGAAAAACCGTGATGAGGACATTCATGTAACATTTCCTTAAACCTATTCCAAGCCCTTGAAAAACTTTCATTAAATTCTTGTGAAAACTTTGAAATCTCGTTTTTCAAGTGCGTAGTCTTAGAGGGCGGAAAAAATTGGTTCACAAATTTAGACACGAGATCCTTCCACGTCAATATAGAATTGGGTGGCTCTTTCTCTAACCAAATTTTAGCGGGCCCCGCTAAGGAATACAGAAAAAGCATCATCTTAATTGAGTCATTCGAGACATCCTTAAACTTGCAAGTGGCGGTAAGACGATTGAATTGGCGAATATGGTTGTGTGGATTGTCCTTCTCATCACCATGGAATTTGTTGTTTTGGATCATCGACAACAAACCCGTTTTCACCTCAAAATTCTCCGCAAGGATAGAGGGAATCACAATAGCCTTTCCATAACCCTCGGTGGGTGCTTGAAGTAACTCCATCATAGTTCGATTCGCCATGGTTGGTTCTTCTCTTACAATGGGTTCGTCAATAGGAGACTCCTCACTAGAAAGATTGGGAGTGGGAGTTTTGTTCTTTCGTTTACGTGCACGTCTTGCTTGATTACGAGTTAGCATAAACGTCACGTACAACGAGGGGACGAGCAAAGAAGATTCTTTTTGGTGTTTTGTATTTTTCAATTTTTTTTGTGGTTTTTGATTGTATTAACCTTTTTGGATCTTGGTGAATGTATTAAGTAGACACAAATCTACAAATCTCCTCCTTAATCAAATCTCTTGATTAAAGAAGCCTCAAGGAATGAAAACGATCACGTGAAGTGAACGCCTTCGATGACTTTAGAACATTGGTGGAACACCAAAACGTTCAAGAGGGTTTAATCAATGAAAACCAAGAAAATATATATGATACTTAGTAATACTTTGGGCGGCAAAACCCTCGATTAGCTCTCAAAATCAAATACTCACAAGCAAGCGGGGAAACGAGGCGGCGCGAAGCACTTAAGAGCCTTTTTCCTTAGGATATATTTTATAATATCTGCCTTATACCCACCGTATAGTTTGTATTTTTCAAGATTGAGCTTCACGAAAGTATTTATCTATTTTTGCCTTTTTCTTTGGTTTGAGATTCGAATAAAATGATTGGGTAATGACCTCCCAAGTCAAGGTTGTGATTTCTCACGTATTGGAGTACTTGTGAATTTATTGTTCTACGTATACACTATAGTAATATTATTCACACAAAAATCGAAAACCGATAATACGTATTAGTAGAGTGCTACTAATACAAATACTATTTATGGTTAGTATATAAAAACAATAATTCCAATCAAAACACAACACGCCTCCCCGGCAGCGGCGCCAAAATGATAGTTGAGTTTTACTACTCTTTAGGAAAAGAGAGCAAAAGTGGCAAGTATTGAGCACGACGATTTAGGAAACCGTGTACAAATGACCTAAAGTGGGGATCGTTCTCAAGGAGGCTAGTGTGTTATGTGTGTAATGATTTGGATTAGATTTGTGATTATACTTTTGAGAAAGAAAAATAGAAATGAGATTAGAAGAGAATGACGGTTACGAAGACGGATTAAACTAAGTCAAAAAAGGTGTACACGTAAAACCGTAAAAAACACTAAAATTAAAATTTTAACCTAAAAATTCCTAAAAATCACCAAAAATCCACAATAATATTCTAAGAGTTTACAAAAAATCCAAACTTGCCAAAACCTTTTAATTAATTAGTTAATGACTTTTTAATGCTAATTAAAGCCCTAAAAATCAAAATTAATTATTATAAAGTCCCAAAGAAGATTTAAAAGTTTGTAATCCTCAAAAATACCCTAATTAAGCTAAAAAGTATTTTTCAAAATTTTAAAATCACTAAAAACTATTTTTAAACAATTAAAACCTACTAAAATCCATTAAAACTTAAATTAATTCTAGAAAATAATTAAAAGACCCTAAAAATATTTGGAAAATTGTAAAATTCCTAATTAAGTATTTAGAACCTAGGAAAAATATAAAAACTTAGAAAATCAGACTTTTAATATTTAACAATAAAATAATATTAAAATATTATTAAAAATCCAAAAATCAAAAAAATTCTAAAAACTTGCAAACTAGCTTAATTTAACCTAAATAACTCAAAAATGAAAGTGAAATTACCTAAATACCCTTAATGGGCCTAGAAAATAGGCTAAACCCAAAACAGTACCTTATTGGGCCAAATTTGGGCCCAATAATAAAAAGTGTTCAAAATAAGCCCAAAAAGCACAGGTTGACTCAGAATTTGATTTTAAACAACTTTTTCTAAAGGCCCAAAAGCTGAAAGTGTGAAATAAGCTAGCTTATACCAAACAGCTTATTCTTAATGGGCTTTTTGGCCCATTAAGCTATAAGCCAATGCCATGAGCTGAAATTAAACACACAAGCTTCTTTTGTCCTAAATAAGACTTCTACAAAAAGAAATTTGAAATAAGCCCAAGGAATAAGCCTGAAAATGCAATAATCAATCTACAGAAAACGACAAAATAGTGGTTTTTGAGTTCTAGGCCACCCCAAGTGCTGAATCAAGTTTCTATAGCTTCTAAATGACTTAATTAAGCAAAATCAACAAAGAGCTTTCAAATAAACTGACTCAATAAGCTGGAAAAAGCAAATAAGCACTTATGTAAAAGTCAAATAAGTTGGTTTTCTAGTAAAAAGTCAAAGTCAAAGTCCAATAAGCTCCGGTCTACTTAAATGGGTCAAATAATGAAGACCTATCACAAAAAATAAGTTGTTGCAAGTCTGGATAAGCTAGAATAGCTTATTGATAAGCTGAGTTCAATTTTATACTAGCAGGGGCTAGTTTTGAGTGTTGAGCAGTGGAAACTTTTTCCACTGCTTGACTTGTTTGACTTTTTGTCTTTAGTGACTTTTTTGGAGATTCAGATTACACAAAGGCACCCAAATGATCTTTGGATCAAAAGGAGTCTAGAACAATCAAAATATCACAATCACAAACACCCAATTGATACAGTTTAATCAATAAAGTCCCAGATATGATACAGACATGAACAATTAAGCAGTTGAGCACTTATAAGCAGTTTTAGCACAAATCAGCCAGCCAAATTCAACCAAATGCATACACAAGCTATATTAAACTCAAATAAGCAAGTCTAAACAGGTTTCATGCAATGATTCAAAGAATTAAGCAAGATTCAAGCCAATGAATGTTACTGATGAACACTAACATATGCAGTTTTACACTTTGCTGATGTATTTGACAAATAAGCCAGATTCAATACCTCAAATCTTTCAAACAGGTTACAATAACTTTGTTTAAACCACTTTTATCCCTAAGCATGCATACACACTAAGTGTTCCCAAAATCCTAGGTCAAAACAGGAAATAACAAAGGTTCTATAGCAGATTGTTTGATTCAAGGCTTCAAACCCAAAAACTTGCAGCAAAACACTCTCAACCAAGCATATATCAGATACCAAGCACAAACAATACCTTCTAACAACACAATATCAAGATGCAATCACAAACAGGTAGACCCAAACACCCCTTTATCTTTTCAAAATCAATTTTTTCAAAGGAAAGTGAGATTTAAGACCACCCAAGCATCAATTAACACAATAACAAGTAAGATTAACAGATTCAAGCAAGTATAAGCCACAAAATATACAAGAACTAAAGCAACACTCAAATATCACAAAAATCCAAAGTATTATCAGATTTTGGGATTAAGGGTGTGTACCTCATGGATGTACATCCACACCCACGGATTTTGAGCTTATGTGCTAGCAAGAACAAGCACAAGCTTCCACAACAAAGCATGCTAAGAATTAACAAGGTTAGAAGCACAAGTATAAAATCAAAAACTTGAAAAATCTTGATTAATGCAACCTTGTTACCCCACACCTGATTATCCCCAAGTTATAAGACTCACCACACCTTAATCAACACAATTAGGATGCTATGATCAGCCCTATAACCCAAGAATTCCAAGGTTGAAACAAGAACTTAGCAAAATATCAAGAAAATGAAGAAAATGTGCAAACTTTTGCACACTCCTCTTTTGAAAACAGGTTTTAAACTTCAAAATCAGTAAACTAAGAACATAAACAAGCAATAATAAGATGGCACTTGGTCTTTCTTCAAAACACTTAACTCAAATTTCATAAAATTGAAAAGGGATTTACAAGTGCTTGAACAAGGAAAAACCAAAAGCAAAAGCCTAAGTGAGACCCTATGGCTTTATATATAGCCTTACAAGTGAGCTAAGAACAGGTAAAAATGCTAAACCCTAATGCTTGAACTTTCAAAATTGCCCTTATGAAGTTTGAATATCTTGGAGAATCATGTGACTTTTCTTGTTGTTTAGTGGCAGCTGGCATGTGTGAGTGCATCCAATGGTGTATATGAAGCTTAGAAAGTAAGCATGTTTCTCAAACGTTGGATTTACTGGCTTGTTTTTGTTTGGACGTGAAGGGTGGGGCAGTGGAGGTAGCATGTGACAAAGTGGATGATGATGTGGCATGTTTTAAGGTTGGGTTGTGATTATAGGACCCTTAATCATTGTTCCGGAAAGAATTAGCCTTTAATTCATAATGATTAAGGAATGCCTAATTGTGTTCTTGAGCTGATGAACACATGGTTTAATCCGTTTTAAGGGTGATTAATATTTAAAAAGGTGTTAAGGCGCCAAGGTTTTAATTAATTAAAAACCTGGTGAGTGGAAGGCTGAGGTGGAGGCAGGGAGTGGTGTGATTAGTGGAAAAGATTGAGTGGGCTACGTGTCATCATCTGGTTGGTCTAGGTTAGAATCTTGTCTGCCAGCATTAATCCTTCAACTTTCATCAACTTGCTACTTTGTAAATACTCACTCAAAACTGAATTTCCTTTGTATTTAAACTTTTAGTTTTGACACTTTTGCCCCAAATACTTTTCCAAAGTATTTTCAGGGGTATTTCTTGCCTTTTTTGAATTCTTCAAGGGTTGATTTGGCATTTTGATGATGGATAATGGTCTTGACTTGTATGTTGAGCATTTTGGAGGACTAAAATTGCCAAGTCTTGTTTGATGAGGGACCATTTTTGCCAAATGTTGAAAGTTAAGGGTCCTTTTTGTAATTTTGGGATTTTCAAAGGACCAATCTTGTAATTTCTTGTACTTTGAAGGTCTTCATGATGTATTTGAATTTGTGGAGGATCATGTTTGACAATTTAGCTTTGTTGAGGGGCTAAACTTGCCAAATCTTCAAAGTGGAGGGCCCTTTTTGTAATTTTGACAAACTTTAGGGACCAAACTTGTAATTATGAGGATACAAGGGTATAAAGTGTCAATTCTTCCATATTGGAGGGCCCTTCTTTGTAATTATTCAAATCTTTAAGGGTTAAACTTGGGAAAGTCTTCATTAGGGCTTGGTTCATTGTGCGGCTTCGTTTCCCGTGTTCGTTTTTGTATGATTCTTGTGATCTTTTGTCATTTTCTCAATATCCGTACCTAAAATACACAAGCAACAAACACAAGCATATATATGGGTATTTTGATTATATTTAATGCATTTTAAGCCCTATATGGATGATGAGACTATGTATAAAAGCAGTCTCATCAGTCATCACCTAATGAGGAAGAATAGTAAGAAGAGTCGGAATGTACCTCACTGGTTTCGCGTGCCATAAGAGCTAGCTCTTCTTTGTTGTATTCATCTCCTTCATCATCACTAGCACTCCATGCACCACTCACGAAATATCTTTGTGTTTTTGGATTTGTCTTTAGACAATTACCAATGAAGTGATTTGGATCACCACATTGGAAACTTTTCCTTTCATCTTTGGCTTTCTTGATGTCAAAGGGCTTTCGAGGTGTCTTCCTGTATTCAAATGGTTGCTTCACAATTCTTCCTCGCCTTTTGAAGAATTTCCTGAAATCATGAACGACCATGGCATACTCTTCGTCATCGCTATCAGACTCTTCATCATCACTAGATTCAATTCTAGCTTTCAACGCCAATGACCTTTGTTTTTATTTCTTTCCTTTGATGATTTCGGATTCCTTTTCCATCACCATCTCATACACCTTGAGATTCTCGATGAGCTCGTCCAATGACAAATTTGAAAGATCTTTAGATTCTTCGATGGCATTGACTTTAGCTCTCTATTTTGGATGGAGTGCTCTAAGAAATTTTATGACAAAGTTCTTATTGGAGAAAGATTCGTCAAGTCCTTTGAGTGAAGTTATGATAGTGTTAAACGAGCGAATCCCACATCAATTGACTCTTCTTCAAGGATACAAAATTGCTCATATTGATGAACAAGTAGATCAATTTTATTTTCATTGACTTGTGAGTTTCCTTTATGTGTGACTATTAACGACTGATAAATTTATTTGGCGGTTTGACACATGAAGATTCTTTCATACTCCTTATTAGGTAGATGATTATAAAGCATCATTTTGGCTTCATTACTTTTTACCAACAGTTTCTTTTGATCATCGGTTTGTTTGTCGCGTGGCACTAATTCAAATTGGTTAGTAGTAATATTTCTAACCGTTGGTGCATAATCACCTTCAATGATTATGTACCAAAGGTCTATATCCTTAGATTTCACATAAGTTTCAAAACAATTCTCCAATATATAAAACCATCGGTTTTAAAGAGTGATGGTCTTTGCATAGATTGCCCTTCTTTATAATTTTCAGAATCCATGGATCGATTCATGTTTTAAAGTACAATATACTTTAAAGATCTTGAGTACGTAGCTCTTGATGCCAATTGTAGAAAACTAGAAGGGGGTATTGAATTTTACCGATTAGTTTTAATTACTTTGAAACTTTTTCGTGATTATTATGGATATAGACCAAGCGTGATTGACAAAGTAATAGAAGTGAAGTAAGAATGAAACAAACCACGATGCACAATGATTTATAGTGGTTCGCCCTAGCAAGATCTCACTTATCTTGCCCCTACTTCCACTCCTCGAGTATCCACTCAAGAATTCTACTTCACTAGTAAATGAATCTCCCTTACAACGGTGGAGAAACCTTTAAACTTAAGCTTACAATATTTACCGACACCTAAGCTAAGATGTTGTGTTCTTTACAAGGGTACAACAACGCCCTTTACACTATATACTTGTGGTTTACAACACCAACCACACTATTACACAAGCAGGGAGAATAATGGGTACAACAATGGTGTTGATGAGACTGCATTTATACATAGTCTCATCGTTCTTATCGGGCTTAAAATGCTAAAAAATGTCATAAAATACCGTAAAATATGCTTGTATTTGTTCCTTGTGTATTTTAGGTACGGATATCGTGAAATCAACAAAAGATCAAAAGAAACAAGTAAAAACGAACACGGGAAACGAAGCCGCACAAAGAACCGGGCCCGAGCAATGAATTTCCAAAGAAGTCCTTGAAGTTTGAAGATTTTTCTAGAATGGTCCCTCAAGAATTGAATACTTGTCACTTTAGGCCCTTGTAAATCTTAATTATAAAAGTTTGGTCCTTAAAGTTTCAAGTAATGACATATTCAGCCCTTGAAGTATGCCCAAATTACAAGAATGGTCCTTATGAGAGTTATCATATGCATTTGTGCCAAATTTGACAACAAGGTCAAAGTTATTACAAAAGGAAAAAGAGATAAATGCTGCCAAGTTTTAATTCCCATCTTTTTGGAAGTACAGGGGGTTTATTTCCAATACTCTAACCCAAACCCGTTTAAAAACAGTCCTAAGCCCACCAGCCCATCACAAAGCCCATCACAACCTACTCCTACCCGGCCCTTACCCAGTCCACTTCCCTTTGCCACGTCCCCACTCCACTCACCGTATAATAATAATTCTATTGAATTATTATTATCAATCTTTCTCTCTAAACATAATTAACTAAACTCCACCCTCCCCAAAACAGATTAAAACACCCACTCGACTCCATAAGAACCCTAAACCTAAAAACTACTAATCAAAGGAAAAATCTTTGAGATTATCCAGATCATTGAGTGGATGTTTTATTGACATAATACAACTCCCAAATACCTCCATATGTACTATAAGACCCTCCCACATGGTTCCCTGCACCAAAGAAGCTCAAAGACAAAAGGGCATCAGACAATCCATGGCTACGAAGTCTTTCTTGCTCTCAAAGGGATCTCCCAATGGCTATGATCAATATTCTAACAGCTGGCATCAATGAATCATAGCAGAATATCACATGTTGGTGACCATATTCAAATTTTTCAAAGAATGGGCATTCTTGGGATTTTCTAGCTAGGGTTTTATGTACGTTACATTCATTCTAGATAGTTCATTCCCTTGTATAAAATGAGACGCAAGTGTCTCATTTAGCTTGTTCCAGCTCTTTTAAAAGATGTTTAATTAATGAAAAAATGGATTTCATTTTTGTTCAAGGCTGAGTTCCACTTAGTGTAGTCTTTTATATTATTGTTGTTCTTTAATTCGTCTTTTATTTTAATGCAAAATGTTTTTCTTTATTCAATTAGTTTTTTGAAAGAAATTTTGAAAAAGTTTTTGAAGATCCACAAATCTAAACTGATTTTCTAAAATTTAATTGACAACTAATTTGATAAAAGATTTTGGACTAGTGTTATTTTAAAAGTTGGTTACCATTAATTTTATTGCATAAAGTTGGATTCAAGGCTTTTATTCATAAAAGACAGCTTGATGTTAATTACTTACCTTTATTGTTCTATAAGCTTGTCATAAGCTCATCTGACAAATGAGCTTATGAACAAGTTTATAGGGATTGTAGTTGCTTTTATTTGTTCTTGTTGTGATAAACAGGTCTCAAAAAGACGATATGGATCCTTATGGTTTTGTTCAGTTGTTGAACCCCAACAAACCACCCTCACATCTTGCAAGAGTCTCCCATCTTTCCTTCAAAACATAATCCACTGAAAAGGCATCATCCTGTTTTGTTTGGCTTGAACAAAGCTAAACATGGTAAGGTTTGAACCCTAAAAAAAGTTATGTCTGAGTGATTTTAAGAATTTATTTGTAAGATTCTGAGTTTGCATGCTCTTAGTGTAATTATTGTTTAATTTATGTGTTCTTTGATGATTATAAACACGTTCTGGTTAGGCCTAGGTTCATTTGGTGTTGATTTGTGTACATTTTCCTTGAAAAAGTTTGGTTTCACTAATCTTAAGGGGTGTTTGGGATAGGGGCTTTATTGGGTTTGAGTGACAGAAAAGTCCAAGTTTTTACCCTACACACCTTGATTTGTGATAGGGTAGTTGTTTTTAAGTTTTGGTTTAGTTTGTTTAATGATAAGTTTGAAAATTGCAAGTAAGTTAAAGTTTCTGCATAAAATAACAAATTAAAACCAGTGGGCTTGATTTTGTGTTTTCTGTGTTGAAACTTTGGTTATTTAGTTAGTATGTTAGTATAGGTTACGTGTAGTTGGTTTGAGTTTTGGTATGGTTAGAATTTAGTGTTGAATGCTCAAAATTGGTTAAAATACCAACTGCACCATCAAGTAACCGCCTTCTGTCTACCATAGATACATATAATAGGTTTTAGGTCTTGATTATGTGTTTTATGGCCTGATTTATAGGATATTGTAAATCTTACTTAATCTAGAGAGAGAAAGAGATAGAAAGAGATGGTGATATCACACACACACTTGAGAGAGAAAGTATGAAAAACACACTTTTACTATGTGAAAAATAATGTGAACCACACCCTCTCCAACTAAGGAGAGGGTTTATATACCCAAGCCCATGAGATGGGCTTGGGCTTACAATGGGTCACCGACCTACACGTGTTGTAGGCTTGGCTTGGCCTTGTTTGTTTAATAATAAGATGCTAGACTACGAGCTACTAACTTATATATTGTTGGAGTGACCAAACCTTTCTAAATATGTAAAATGTATTTCCAACAATCTCCCCCTAAGGGAGGTCACTCCAAACAAGGGCTTTACCCTAGTTACAATAATAAAAAACCTAGCATACTATGCTTGTCTTGAGCTCGTAGTCTTCGTCTTTCTTTTCTTTTTCTTTTCTGGTGAATATGTTGATGTGATCTTTGATATCAGTCTTGAGCATTAATCTCTTGCCTTGATCTTGTGCATCCATCACTTGTGATATTGGCCTCCTCGTGACATCATGTCCCACATACTTATACCTTCGTAATTCTTGAAAGCTTCAGAGTTCGATGCAGCAGAAGACTTGACTTTTAGGCTTTCTTGAATTAGATGAAGTATTAAGTGCATGAAGTATAAGCATGGATTTGAACGTTTCATTCTAATTCGGTAGCATTTTACCTCCGGTCGATGAAGATCGTTGGATGATATTAAATATCGTACTTGTGTCAGGTATATTTAATTAAAAATATCCGTGACAAGATTTCGCGGGTAAACCTGTTCTCTTTACTCGACCGTCCAAAGCTGACTGCGAACGTAAAGAGTGAATCATTTGGATAAAATTATCCGCATGATTGAAGCCGTCAATTCCGTTTCCTGGAACAAGTTTGATTCATTAAAGAATCACACCATCGTTGCTTTCTATTTGTCACGAGCTTGATTCATATTGAACCTTGCAAGCTACCTACCAAGTGCTGTTTGACGTTAACACTAGAAGAATTTCAATTCGTCACTGTAAATACTAAAAATTATTACTCTGAATGTTCTGGCAAGATCACAAAGATATTGCGTAGAGGCCTGGAACGTGTTTAAATTCAGTTAAGAATTAAACCACTGTTGCTTTCCAATTATCACAAGTTTGATTCTTAAAGAATCACACAAGTCACTTACCATGAGCTTTTTAATGTTCGCTCAATAAGGATTTCCATCTTCATTGTAAATACTTTCGTATTACTCGGATGTTCAGGCAAGATCATGAAGATTTTGTGTAGGACTCTTTATATCTTTCTTACTTTTCACAGTGTGTGAAGAAGCAAGGAAATATGGAAATGTGTCCTAATGAGATATTTAATGATCTCAAATGGCTCTAGAATCGATCGTGCATTTTGGATTTTAGTGATCGGAGGCTAGAGAGGAGTGCTACCATTTCAATA
Source organism: Glebionis coronaria (assembly GCA_025667525.1). NCBI lineage: Eukaryota > Viridiplantae > Streptophyta > Magnoliopsida > Asterales > Asteraceae > Glebionis > Glebionis coronaria. Next base: position 183,132,342 of record CM046874.1, read on the forward strand.
TCTATTTATTCGGAATGAATAAATCGATAGATAACGTGTTGATCTCCGTGTGATTAAAACAAATACCTTTTGAGAGATATCTGAGTTAGCTGGGATGGGTTATGCATTGCATCACTGGGTCCATGATGTCTATCTTCAATAACATATGAGTTGACCCGGTTTCTGCCTAAGGTTGTAAGGAGGGCTTCTTTGTTTTCACCCTTTATCTTTACAATTCTTTTTCATTCTTCAACCCCTTCAATGCTTACCAATACGTCATAACTAGCACCTTGTATTGATTGTTCCAGTGCAAACTTAAGTACTTGGTCCGCATTCAGCTACGTTCACAATCTTTCTCCATCTTTCCTAAGGACTACTATTTCTAGCTACAGAATGTCCTTGGGAAGATTCATCCGGTTTTGGAAGAATCATTGGACTTCACCTATCCTACCATCCTTATGTCACCACAATCTTCATCGTCGTGAAATAAATGGGTTGAGGGTAAGTATATGTCACCATAAAAATCCATTTTGATATGCAAATCCGTTTTGATCCCCCTTAACATATGACACGATATTTGAAAACATTTCGCACTTGTCGGGATGAGCCATCACGTTAAGTCAAACCATTTTTGATTAATCATGTCTCATATTAAATCACATTTTCTCCCCCATATTAAAAATATGAACCCAACTAATATTTTTGATATCAATTGATTTAATGAAGTTTTAACAAAGTTTTTGGGAAGAAAAATGCAAGTCCGTTTTATCTTCATGATACCAAATTGTGAGATATGATACCAATTTGTAAAATAATCACATATTCACCATTTAAGAATAAATTGACAAGGTTGGACCTGATTGATGGGAACATCATATGATAAGATCACATGGTTCTTTTCGGCATATGTTGGTCGCCTCGTCACGTCTGAAGTGATCTCTTGACACCACATGCACGACTAGTATCGCTGTCTTGACACCAATTAGTGAACTTTGCACTTTCAGCATCGAAGATTCTGAATGCTTGACAATTGCTCCCCCTTAATGGTTGACCCGTGTTCTATCGAAAGAGCCGTAGTCGCCGTTTGAGTAGTTGCATCGTCGAGTATGTAGATACCAATTTGCTTCGGTTTGTAGAGATGATAACTTCATAAAAACAAGATTTCTCTCGTTTTAACAAATAAATGCACTGATTCGTACATATATTCGTGTTAGATTATGTTATAACGTAAACACACTCCCTTACATGGTTATAAAGTAAACCATGCCCGACAAAATTAATTCCCGTTGTGAGCCAAAGCTTTCATAAGAAATACTTGACTTTAATATGAAAAGGGGTTGTAGTCAGAAATAATTACAAGCCATTTAGGCATGTTTTATGAAATTTTGCAACTTTTGTACGAACTCTATTTATGGCGCCGTGTCGATATTAAGCAACAATTCTAAGGCCGTAAATATTATCGTACCAAAAGACATGCCTTTGAAAAATAAAGTAAAAACATTTTTGGATTTTTATGAATTTTTCAATTTTTATGGTTTTTATATGGTCTTATATTTTTGTATTTTGCTTTTGAGGATAAAAATATAAACACTATATACAAATGATCACCAAGGATACAAAGAATAGTTTACCACCACTATTCTTTCGCTTCATCTGCCAATTCCTTTAGAGTCTCAGGCGAGAAGGTTCTCAATCCTAGCTTGTCGGCTAAAAATTCAATTCGAGCGCGATCTAAAGCCTTCGTGAAAATATCCTCCAATTGATACTCAGATCGGACAAAGTTAAGCTCGATCTCTCTATTTTCCACTTGCTCCTTGATAAAGTGGTAGCGAATGTTAATATGCTTTGACTGGGAGAATTGAACATTGTTGCAGCATAAGGCAATTGCACTTTTGTTGTCACAGTACATCAGAATTTTGTTGAAACCTAGACAATAGTCAATTAATTACGATCTCATCCAAAGAATTTGAGCACAACAACCAGACATAGCTATGTATTCTACCTTCGTACTTGGAATTGCAGCCATTTTATGCCGTTTCGATGCCCAACTGATTAGTCAATCTCCTAGTAGTTGCAAAGTTCCACTTGTGCTACGCCTTGTATCTTGACAACCCGCTGTTGATCCCAAACTTAGATCGATTTAGCTTGTGTAAACGAGAGTAGATCAAGTTAAACACGTAGAGAAACTTTGTTTGTATATAAAACAATTTAAGTGTTATGCGGAATTAACACTCAAACAAGAACATACAAATAGTTTTAAAATAAACTTTCACTTGATTGATAATAACGAACTTGCTTACAATGAAAGTGTTAAACGTATGAAAAACTTATATGAAACATAACCTAAAAGTCTTCTTTTATAGACATAAGAAGCTTTGTACAAGAGTCTACGTATCAGCTATTCTAGGTAAAGATAGTTATAAAAAATACATTGTTGATCCTATCTTTACTAGAAACAAACTAGAAACAAAATACGCGTAGACCATATCTTTCTATCAGTGCTTGTCTTCAACCTATCAACGCTTGACTTCTTCCTGTCAACGCTTGATCTGTCAGCGCTTGTTCTCTTCTTATCAACGCTTGTTTTCTTCTTGTCAGCGTTCAAGTGAACTGGCTACATTTTATTCCCAACAATCCTCCCCTAAACTTGATATCTACTCTAGTAATCAAGTTTCTGAATAAAAATTAAGAACTAGGAGGAATCTTACAAATCTTATCATACTAGTAATAAACATGTCTAATCAAATCTTTGGCCACGTCACTTGAATAGTCAATCTCCAGCTGTGTTGTCTTCATCTTGTCCAAAACTTCTTTGGACATGGGATACTGAGCATCTACAAGAAGATACTCAGCAAACTTTGTAGAGCTCAAATAATACACACCAGCAGCTGAATACAAACGCCATTGAAGACCACTGATATCATCCTCAAGATCCTTCCAAACAGGATCTTCTTCTTCAGGTGCACACATTCTCTTGAATGTTGACCAAAGCTTTATTCCATTGACTGAAGGAGCTTCAGTCTCATACTTGGCCATCAACAACCTCCAAAAGTCTGCCAAGTCTTCCCTATCCATACTTGCAGAGAGAGACATAAGAGTAGTAAATGTGTGTACCTCTTTCCCATATCTACCAATCTTCCAAAACCCACTTGCATATTCCTCATAGCTAATGATAGGGTTTCTGGCATCAAGAGGTAACACTTGTACCATATCTGAAGCTTCCATGGGTAAGATCTTAATGCTCCTTCTAAGAACAGCTTCACTGGGAACCACTTTATTTAGATCTTTAGGAAACTCAAGTGGAACTCCCTTCTTCAAAGGCCTTGGAACAATCATTGCCTTCTGAATCTCCATCTCTTCTACAAGTTCTTCTTTCCTTTCATCTGAAAGAAGTCTAAGAGTGTTCATTTCCTGCACTCTTGCCCAAATGGGATAAGCCTTATACTCCAATTCTTGAAAGGATAATCCCTGCAATTTCTTGAAGGTCCATCCAGTTCCATGACATCTGAGTAACATGTATTAAACCTCTCTTCTATCCCTCTTCAGCAGTGAGAAAACATTGCTAGCCTTATGTTTCAGAATTACCTTGCAGTCTCTTTGAACTCTTAGAAGAATCTTTTAACACCCCCAAATTTATACGCAGCGGAATACATCTTTGGGTGCTAAACAATGATACAACAACACATAATTTATAAAGAACGACTCGAAAAGAGACGTTTCAAATTTATCGTTCCTAAAACATTTATCAGAGTAGCGTAGTCCCAAGTATTCGTTACCAAAAGATAAGTTAAAACAACATATTAGTTTGTTTTAAAATGGAACGATAAATAAATCAAAGAGTTTGAACAACAAAAGCAGTGCACAACTTCATTCCCGTGACCTCCAAGCTTCCACTTCCTGATTACCTGAAATACATGTGAGTAAAACAATCATCAAAAATTCCGAGTGAAATCTATAGGTTTATGTAATCAATTTGAACACAAGCAAAGATTATAAGTTTGTGGCATGCTTAATAAGCATCAAATAATAATTTGCATCAACAATGATAATTGTCTATAGCATAAATTGCAATAAGCTCATGGAACCGAGCCCTTAAACACTCCGTTAGGTCTAACAAGACAAGAGATTTATTAATTGTCGTTACCTCCAGATTATTGGTACATTGTCGTATACCTGACTTCTCAATACAATATGTTTAAACAGTGCGGAGGTTGGGCCTAAGCTTCTGTGACAAGTCCACACAAACTGAACCGGGGCGGCTTCCCCCATAGATCTATTAATTGTACTAGCGGTTAACCCATCATAGGTTAATTAACAGTCCATAATTGAGGCTTTAACAATGGCAATCACTTAATGCAATTTAAAGGCAACCACGGGTCCATTCAAAGAGGGACAAGCATACCATAAAAATCTTGTGTTCTAAGTTTATAAAACATGTATTCCCCCTCGCGGGCTTAAAATCATTTAATAACTAGTATAAAGCGAGGCTATAGACTCACCTTAGCCAATAGTGGTAATGAGACGATCGTCGACGATAGATGATGCCTTTCAAACACGAGAACCGCAACCTATCAAATGAGGTGCGTTCATTAATAATAGACTCGAGAAATAAACCATACATAAGAATATAAAACTCGACTCATATAATCACGGCGAACTCGAGAGAAAACAATACAAGTGATACTATTACACTCTCCTATATATTTATTTTATTATTCTATGCCTTTAATAAAAATCTGCCGGAACATACCGAATGTCCAAGCCGTTTTCCCATACTTAAACATATCAACTTTTTATGATACTACTCAGAGAACTTACTTACTATATGTAGAAAGTCCTCCCAAGAGCCCATCAAAAGATTTTACTTCTAAAGTTCCCTGCCCGACTCATCTTTGAATCACAAAATCCGGACAGTTTAGCGACCTTGACTTACGAAACCATTTTGACCATTCTAAACAACTCCATTTATAAAACCGACACTTGATTCTAAAAATAGACTCAAAACACTAAAATTTGAGCCTGAGAACAGCCCTTTAATCATTTTGAAACTCATTTTATAGTCCCCGAGATTTGATCCAAATATTGACAACAATTTTCGGATTGTGTCAGCACTCGTCTTCCGGTACACGAAAATCAAACTAGTGTATCTTCCACCTCGTTTGGAGTTGGAAGGCCTACCTTATATCAAATCGAAGCTAACGAAATTCTCTACGACATAATCCCATAATGTCAACCTATATGAAGACTTAAGACCCCCGAAATTGGCCTCAAACCTACTGCCTAAAATTGACTATAAAAATCTCTTACAAAATCAAGTTTTTGATCAAAACCAACAACTTTTATCATCATTCTAACATCCTAATATCACCATAAACCTATCCTAACACTTGTATCATCATCAAAATCAAAAACTCAAAAATTAAAATTCAACTTTTTAACAAAAATATAACATAAACATCATTTGATCATCACTAGCAACACATGCATGATCAAAATCACCACCTTACAAGCCTAGTTTTTATCAAAATTAAAAACTTAATGCATGTAAGAAAAATTAGTATCATTAGAATCACCTTGAAAAACTAGGAATGAGACTTGTTTTAATTTGGATTGGATCAAATTGGATCATCAAAAATTTTGATGATTGGTGTTGATGGGGTGTACGGCCAAAACAAAAAGAGGGAGGAGAAAATGATGATTTTTATTTTTAAACATTTTATATGTGTAAATATGTGAGTGGAAATTCTATTTATAGTTGGGTGGAGGGTAGAAAATATAAATTGTAAATTTTGAAATATTTACGAGACTCGGGTTTCGTAAAAATACTAAAAAGTTTAAACGCACACGAAAAATAATAATATAACGACTCGATACGTAATTAAAACGATATCGTCGAAAGTATTAAATATCGAAACGATCGATAATAAAATATAAAATTTTATGCATCCGTCGGTATCGCGATCACTAGTAGTCCTCGTTACTCGTCAAAATATTAAAATATAATATTTACTATCGGTTTCAACTTAAACCGTTAAATATAATAATATTTAACCTTATAAAATACTTCAAAATAATTGAAAATAGAATTAAATTATGACCTTGTTTTTATGGGTTTTACAAATCTCCAATCCCCAAATTTGGTCTGAAATTGTCAAATCTGGATTCTCCATTATCCTATTCTCCCAAGCATGGTACATCTGAACTACTTCTGGCATATCAAAGTCTACTTGCGACTTTAACTCTCTAAGCTTCTCTCTTGCCAAGTCATCACCATATTCAAGTCTTTCTGGTTGTTAAATTATCATCACACTTGAATCTGAACTTTCTTCATCACTTCCTTCTTGTTCCTCAGAAGTGACAACAAATGGTGATTCACCAACCTTCTTGCTTTATTGTTCCATAAGTTGTGCAGCCAACCTTGAATCAAACTCTACTTGTGCTGCATCCTTTGGAACTTCTACTTCTACCATAATTCCTTTACCCTTATCTAATGGACCAACGATGGGTAAGGATGATGGTAATACCTGTGAAGACACTTCTTTGATGATAGCTGATGACTGGAATACATCAACCATATCTGTAGGTCGGTCAACGCTCAAATTCCTTGTGTCAGCGCCCAAATTACTCATGTCAGCGCTTGGTGTGTCAGCGTTCAAATTTTGCTTGTTAACGCCCAACTTACTTGTCTCAGCGCCTCTTGTGAACTGCTCCATCATAGTTGTAAAAGAGAAGTTCAAATTTGTAGGAGTAACCAGAGATTTGTCAAAACCTGGTTGCTTCTTCAATGCAGTGAGGGCTTCAGCAACACCCAAAGATTCTCCATCATGTGAGCCTTTGTCACTCACATTAATCTGCTCATCCTCCCCTTTGGATGAATCCTCCATTCCACGCCTAGTGTTAGCATCCTCCAAAATAACAATCCTCTCCCTCAATTGCTTGAGTTCAAGGCCTTGTGTACTGACTGTTTGTACCAAGTCTGCATTTTGCTTTTGCAAGCTAATGCAGACAGCCGTCAATTCCATCAATGTGTATGGTTCCAATCTGCCCTCCTCTAGAATGGGTATTTGACCTCCCAAAGTAAAGTCATGGGGCATGGATGAGGTCTTAAAGATGTTAGGACTGTCTTGGCCTGCATCTAAGCGAGTACCAATAGTCCCAGCCTCATCCATAACACCAACCACACTTGTGGTGGTGGTTCTCTCTGCTACATGGCTAGGACCACTAGAGGAGAACACTCAAGTATTCCTTGGGCGTTTTTGCAACCTATATTCAGGTGGGGTAGAAGATGATGTGGATTGGGTGGTAGTTTGAAGGTTAAGGGGTGTTTGGGTCTGTGAAGGAAAGGTGTCAACGTTTGGATTACTTGTGTCAATGCCAACATTTAATGTGTCAGCGTTGAAGGGTTCTTGGTCAATTTCCATGTGTTGAGGTGAAGGAAAAGGTTCTGGTATTGGGTCAAGTTGTGGTTGTGGGTCTGGTTGGGGTTGTGCTGCTGCAATAACAGCAAGCATAGCTTGGGTGAGGGGTAATTCACGGTGAGGGGGTGAGTTCATCTTGGTAAAAATAGCTTTCTTTTGCACAGGGATCTCATAAAAATCATCATGATCCCTTGTGCAGTAATTTTGCACAACAAAAACCATTTGCAAAAATCTGGGATAAGCCAAAGTCATCTTATTCCCTTTGTTTTTACACATGCCATCAAAAATCAGTTTTGAAAATTAAACTTTTGCCCATTTGCAATGCACACAATTGCACTAGCAATTGATCTATTAATTTCATTGTGTGCAGTACATTTGGGACTCAAACATTGAAGGATGACATGTATGAGGTACTTCCAGGCTAGGGGAAACTCTTCTTTATGATATTTGTTTAAAGTGCCCTCATCAGGGAAAGGGTACCCCAAAGCCCGAAGTCCTTGTTCTATTTCATTAATGGGGAGGGTGGTTATACCATCTGCATCATCAAGATGCAAAGCCTGGCAAACCAAGGCTTCAGTAACCACCCAAGTACGCCCATGAACAATAGCTGATAATGTAGTCACATTATTAATTGTTGACAAACTAACAGTGTTCCAAAACTGTTTAATATGAGTGACAGGGATGAGAGGAGCATGAGAAAGTGCATACCTAATTGGAGATGCATTCAAATACGCCACCATCTGGGTGTATTGTAGAAACAAAGTATCATCAGCCTCCAAATAAGCAATCATGTTGTGCTGACTCCTGAATCCCAATACCAAGTCACTTGGTTTAAACTTTGGTGCCATTGTTGAAGAAAGCTGTTTGTGAATTATTGAGAAAGATGAATTATAGGAGAAAAAGTGTTAGACAAGAATATGAGATACCCTGTTTAAAAATAGGAGCCAAATATATAGGAGAGGTAGGCACATGTGATTGGTCAAAAATAAGGCAAGTATTTTCAAAATATAATGATGAAAATCTTGAAAAGAATATAATTTATCTTGTGCATTAATTAAAAGTTATCTACTCCAAAAATTACGGCCCCAAAATTCGTCAAAAATAACAACTGGGTAGGTCCCAATGAGTGTCAACGATCAAAAATAACCCATCAACGCCCAACGGCTATATTCTTGTCAACGTTTGCCAAAGCCATGTCAGCGTCTAAATTGGTCACAACAACGCTTGGAAAAATATTTGTCAGCGTCCAAAAATAAAAGTAATAAAAATGAAAAGTACCTTAACAAAGTAATTTATCCTAGTGAAGATAACCTATAAATTGATAATTAGTATAGGGCGGAAAGCACTGTCCAGTTATGCACACTTGCTTATGCAAGATAGACATAAAAGTCCTCTAGTGTCCCTTGCTAACCAAAATTCTTAACAACTAAGTTATCTCATAAAATTCCTTGTAACTCCCAGGTAAACCCATTATAAATCATCTCCAAGTCTCCCAACAGACCACATCCAATTCTAGGCCAAAAATGTCTTGGCAGCATGCATAGTATGTCAACTTTGCATGCTAAAGTGCCTAATGATTTAGTAAACTAACTCATACTCACCTGTGGACACAATCTAGAATTGTGATAAGAGCATTATAAGAATACCCAAAAGTCCTAAAGGTTCCTAAAACCTCCCTTAAACTTTGATACATATGTTGCCCAATAATATGCATGTATATAAAAATTTATGTCAAGATAGGAATATAAATATTCCAACCATCATCCATAAATTGAAACATGCTCCAATGATTCTCCAAGGATCCATAAGCAACTCTGTATCTAATGGTACAATGCTAACAACCCCTGCACACTTAGATTAAAAACCACAAAACTAACATTGTTGCTGACAACGTCACGATAACACTTATCAGCGTTAAGATAACCTTTGTCAGCGTTAGACAAATATAGTGGAAAATCTAACTTCTCAAAAAGACCAATAACAATGCATATCCTGTACATACTTTTACAAAAAGATCCCAAAACACATATTAAGTGAGATTGATCATTCCAATGCTTGTTACCAAGTACTGAAACCTCCCAGTATCAAAAGGTTTAGTTAATAAATCAGACATATTTTCTTCTGTGTCAACCCTATCTGGTTGTATTAAACCCTTTTCAAAACAATCTCTTATAAAAGGATGTCTAATTTATATGTGTTTTGTTTTAGAATGATGTACAGGATTTTTAATAATGCATAAAGTGCTGTTATTGTCTACAAAAATCTTGGTATGCGTGAAATTATACCCATAATCCAACAGTTGGTTCTGAATCCATAAGACTTGTCCACAACAAGCAGCTGCTGCTACATATTCTGCTTCAGTTGTAGAATTGGCCACCACTGTTTGTTTCTTGCATTGCCAAGATATTAACCTACTCCCAAGAAACTGACATCCACCAGTTGTGGATTTTCTATCAAATTTATCACCACCATAGTCACTGTCTGAATATGCAATAAGATCCAATGGGGAATCTTTTGGATACCATAAGCCCAAATCTGGATAACATCTGAGGTACCTAAAGATTCTCTTGACAACATGAAGGTGACACTCTTTGGGAGTCACTTGATGGCGTGCACATGCACACACAGCAAACATAATATCAGGTCTTGAGGCTGTGAGATACATCAATGAACCAATCATTGATCTATAGTGCCTGACATCCACATCTTTTCCATCTCCAACTTTTCCCCAAGGATGTTCTCTATCCATAGGAGTACTAGCCCTTTTCTCATGTGGAGAAAAGCCAAACTTCTTCAAGATTTCAGCTACATATTTATCCTGAGAGATGAAGATACCATCTTCTTTCTGCTAAACTTGTAACCCTAGAAAGAAGTTCATCTCCCCCGTTGCACTCATCTTGAATTTGTCTGTCATAAGCTTGGAAAAGTCTTCACTCATCTTTGGGTTTGTAGAGCCAAAGATGATATCATCCACATAGACCTGAACAAGTAAGACATCCTTACCAGTCTTCTTTGTAAATAAGGTCTGGTCTATGGTGCCCCTTTTGAATCCATTTTCCACCAGATAGGTGGATAATGTGCCATACCATGCTCTTGGGGCTTGATGAAGTCCATACATAGCTTTCTTGACTCTATATACCTTGTCTGGATGCTCTGGATCTTCAAAACCAGGAGGCTGCATGACATATACCTCCTCAACAATTGTGCCATAAAGGAAAGCACTCTTCACATCCATTTGATAGACAGTGAAGCCCATGCAAGAAGCATAGGCTAGAATTATCCTTATAGCCTCAATCCTTGCAACTGGTGCAAAGACCTCCTCATAGTCTATCCCTTCCTCTTGTGTATATCCTTGAGCCACTAAACGTGCCTTGTTTCTGACCATAATGCCTCTTTCATCTTTCTTGTTTCTAAGAACCCATCTTGTCCCAATAGGTCTTACATATCTGGGACAATTAACCAGCTCCCAAACATCCTGAATAGCAAATTGGTGAAGCTCATCTTGCATTGCTTCCACCTAACTTGGTTCTTTGAGAGCATCAAAAATCTTCTTGGGTTCTTGTTGTGACAGAAAACAGGCAAACAAACATGCTTGAACAAGAGGGGTATCAACCTTCTTGTGTATATTGGCAATAAATCCTCCAAGATTCTGATGAGATCTTCTAGTTTGAACAGGAGACATCACATCTCCAATAATTAGAAAAGAGGGGTGATCCTTCATTGTAGAAGTAAGAACTCCTTCCTCAAAAAGTTTGTTGTCTTCAATCTCATCATCCAAGTTACCAATATCTTCTTCAGACTGTCTACCATCAATATCTGTATGAACCTCTTCATTTCTGCTTGAAGGTTCACGTTGCTCAAAATTAGAAGAGAAAATATGCTCAAAAGAGTTGTCAACGCCTGAACCAAGGTTGTCAGCGTTTGGGCCATCAACGCCTGAACTAGAGTTGTCAACGTTTGAGCCATCAACGCCTGAATTTGTCTTGTCAGCGCCAGATTTTCCTTTGTCAGCGCCTGAAGGACCATGCATGTTGTTAACTGGTGATACTTGGGGACCACCATTTTTCTTTCTAGCAGCAGCAGCAGCAGCAAAAGCATCTGTCCATATGGGAATATTGACATACTCAAGTATGGGAGATGACTTGTCTGCTTGTGATCCAACCTCTTCATTAACCTGTGTACCTGAAACATCAACAACTGGTTCTTCCACAACACTTGAAGTTACCTTCACAATGTCTGGATTAGTAACAGGCATATAATTCAAAGTCCTAGATAGAGGCTCCAAGTCAAACAACCAATTTGGACCACTTTCAGGATCACTAGGTTTACTCTCTAAAAACCTAACATGTACTTTTTCAAGTATACGTTTTTCCTTTTTAAGGTAAACCCTATATCCCTTGCTCTGCACTGAATAACCCATGAAGTAGCCTTCATCTCCTTTAGCACTAAATTTACCCAAGGCATCACTAGTATCTAGTACAACTACATGACAACTAAAAGGTTTAAGAAAACCAATATTAGGTTTTCTTCCCTAAAGTAACTCATAAGGTGTTTTGTTATGTATCTTGTTGACTAATGCTCTATTCTATACATAACAAGCTGTATTCACAGCCTCAGCCCAAAATGCAATGGGAAAGTGAGCATCAGCCAACATAGTCCTGGCTGCTTCAATTAGGGTTCTATTCTTTCTCTCAGCAACCCTATTTTGCTGTGGGGTTCTGGCAATACTAAACTGTCTAGTAATCCCTTTCTTGGCACAAAAATCATCCAACAGTTTATTTCTAAACTCACCACCATTATCACTTCTAAGCATCTTAACTTCCTAACTAGTTTTATTTTCAATTTGGTTAATAAAGTTAATTAAAGTATCAGCAGTGTTACTTTTCATGGCTAAAAAGAAAGTCCAAGTAAACCTAGAAAAGTCATCAGTGACAACAAAACAGTAAGATTTACCATTCAAACTCTCTATATTAGTTGGACCAAACAGGTCTATATGCAACAAGTGAAGAGGTTTAGAACTAGAGTACACCTGTTTAGACTTAAATGAGACCTTGTGCTGTTTGCCTTTAAGGCATGCAACACAAGAGTGGTCATTGTGGAAAGCCTTTTCAGGCAAACCATCAACCAAGCCATGTCTCACAAGTCTGTTTATATTTTTAAAGTTAATGTGCCCTAGTCTCCTGTGCCATAGATTACTCTCATCAACTGAAGCTTTAGCATAAAGACATGACAAGTTATTATTCATCCAAATACCATTAAGATTCACATTATAAATGTCCTTATGCCTAGGTGTCCTATAATCAATAAATTTCTCATCTGGCATTTTAAAATCCTTGCTCAACACCAAGCATTCAGTATCAGTAAAAAGAACCTTATTTTTGTTATCACAAACTTGTGATACACTAAAAAGGTTATAATCAAGTTCTTTTACCAGAAACACGTTTTCAAAACGCAAATTGTTGGTGAGAAGAGTTCCTTTGCCTGTGATAGTTCCATATCCGCCTCCAAAGTAAACTTTATCACCATCTTTAATGGGAGTGAAGTTTGTGAGATAATCTTCCTTCCCAGTCATGTGCCTAGAGCATCCACTATCCCAATAGCCATAATCATTTACCTGCTTTTGAATGCCCTGCACATAAAGAAAACAAATTAGTTTTCTTTGGGAAACCAAGCCTAAGCAGAATTGGATTCATTTGGTTGTTCAACAAGAACAAACTTAGTTCTCATAACAACCCCTTGTTCATCCCTTTTTGGATGAAACACCCAGTTAACCCCAATTGGTTTTGTGATGACCTTTGAAATATAATTAAATCTGTTACAGGTCATAGAAATCCTATTAGAATTAGGGTTTTGATCTTGCTTAGGTCTTTATGTCAAGCTAGAAGAAGCTTTAGACCCCTTTCCCTGTGGTTGCAAATATTTACCATTATTTGGTCTGGCAACGTTTCTGTCAGCGTTTGATTTGGTCTTGTCAACGCTGAAATTACCCTTATCAGCGTTGAACCTAGGGTTTGCTACAGGAACCCATTGCCTATTAGACCATGTATTGGTCTTCTGAAAAGGTCTTTGTCCATAAGTGTTAGACCCTTTAGTAAAGAATGGGGCTGGTCTAACAACTTGTGGACTTTGCTCCACAAAAGTTTTGGGTCTGACAGTGTTTGACCTTTTGTCAGTGTTGACCTTGGAAGCGTTGACACACTTATAGGCTAAATGTGAAAAGCTACCACAAGTATAACAGGATTTTCTAGACATAACTCTAGGTCTAGAAGAAAAGAAACCTGTTCCATTATCACTAACTTGGCTTTTTGGTGACCTAGTATTCCTATACATTTCTGCATATTTAATGCTAGGTTTTCTAACAACGTTTGAGCCAAGGTCAATAGTCTTGCCAGTGATTGGGTTTGTTACTTTGATAGGAGTAGACTCATTTGGAATATCACAAAGCATGCCACCCTTGACAAACAAGGTAGGATTGGCTTTCTTCCATTGGTCCAAATCAATCAACTTCTGCCTATATTCTTCTACTGGGGTAAGGACTCTTGGTGGAGGAATAAATTCCTTTTCTTGGAGTTCTGGTAAACCAGTCCAAGATAAGTACTTTCTTTGGACACCATAGAAGTCCCCAGCTGGTGGTGGAACACCAGCATACTCTTTCATCCCAATCCCAGTCATGTCCCTAGAATCCCTTTGTTTACTAACACATTCTCCTAGGGTTTGTGAGGCCTTATCAAATCTTTGAATTTTAAGGTCTACATTATCCTTATTCTTGATAGCCTCATCTAACTTAGCCTGTAGTTCAGTATTGACCCTCTCCATGATGTTTCTAATATCAGTACTAACATTTAAATCATGTTTTAAGATATTGATTTTATCTTTTAGGTCAAGCTCCATTTTCTTATACTCAGCTATAGTCTTTTCAGTTTGAGTAAGAGCAAGTTGATAGTTAGACAACTTGCATCTCTCAGTACTCACATCTGATAACAGTCTTAAAACCTCTTTGTTAAGTCTTTCAGTATTTAAACGACAACCCTTACTACAAAAAGCATCATCATATACCTCATTGTCTGATGAAGATGAGGAGTGTGCCATGAGAACATATTGAACATGCTCTTCTTCTTTTATCTCAGCAACCAAAGCTTTATCCTTTTCCTCATCCTTAGCCAAATAGCTCCAGTCCCATCCAATACCATCAATTTCTTGCATTGCCACCATGGCCTTAGGATCCTGAGCCTTAACAATTTGGCTTGAGGGTTTTCCAGCATCAGGTCTTCTTGGAGATCTACATTCTCTTAAAGTGCCCCATACGATGACAATTGTAGCACTCAACCTTGGATTTATCAAATCCAGAAGTGTCCTTTGCATTAAAAGTCATCTTGTTCTTGAATCTTCTATTCCATCTGTTTGCTCTTATACTTGTAAGAGCCATATTCCACTTAATATCCATCTCCTCCAAATGCTCATCACTGATTTGCTCAAGGTCCTCATAAGTAATCACTGAACCATTGGGAAATGAAGCAATGTATGCACACACAGTATCCAGATCCATACCAGCAGGTTTCACTCTTGGTGAGTCAATTTTGTATGTGTCAGCGTCTGAATGTGAGGCGTTGACAGGATATGATCCAACGTTGACACATGTTGATCCAGTAACTGGGTGCATGTATGACTTCTTCTGATCAAATTGACCTTCACTATGTGAGAAGAAGGCCATATTACCATTTGTAGACTTGCCTCCATGATCCAAAAGAGTTTCATTCTCTATCAGCCTCAGTTTATTGTACACATCATCAAAAGTAGAACTTTTGTGAGTGTTATTGGCAATTATAGACCTTGCCTCAATTTTGCATGCATCACCAGGCTTTTAAGAAAAGTAGCAATAATGTCAACATCACCAATCACTGTCCCCATGAAGGACAACTTACTTGTAATGTCGAGAAGTCCGCTTCTCACACTACTTAGCTTCTCATTAGGTTGAGCCTTAAAAACAGCATACTCATGCAAGAGTTGCTTCTTTTTCTCTTCCACCGTATCAGCATTACCACCATAGGAAACTTCAAGGGCTGCCCAAAGATCTTTTGCAGACTCATAACCTCTGTATTTGTGCTGATTTTCTTGTCCCAAAGAGAGTTTCAGAATGCTTAGGGTTTTCATATCAACCCTTCTCTTTGCTATGTCCTCAGCAGACACAGCTCTACCATCTTCAGGTTTTTCCTTTTTATCTGCTTCAGAGCATCCTTAAATAGCTGATCTTGTAGAAATGGCATCTGCAATCTTTTGAGCTTTATTGAATGTGTTTCCATATTCAATAATCTCCCAGAGAGTGTAGTCATGGATTTGCAGATATTGCTCAGAGTTAAACTTCCACAGCTCAAAATTGTCTGGGTCTAACATGGGAATCTTGATGTTGTGGTTTGAGGAGGAGGAGGAGGTTACTTCTGGAGTAGACATGATGTTTTTAGGGTTTTGTGAAAATTAGGGTTTTTGGTGATTTAGGGTTCTTGTGTTCTTTTAGATCAAAGTTTCTCAACGAGCTCTGATACCACTTGTTGATCCCAAACTTAGATCGATTTAGCTTGTGTAAACGAGATTAGATCAAGTTAAACACGTAGAGAAAATTTGTTTGTATATAAAAAAATTTAAGTGTTATGCGGAACTAACACTCAAACAAGAACACACAAACAGTTGTAAAACAAACTTTCACTTGATTGATAATAACGAAGTTGCTTACAATGAAATTGTTAAACGTATGAAAAACTTATATGAAACATAACCTAAAAGTCTTCTTTTATAGACATAAGAAGCCTTGTACAAGAGTCTACGTATCAGCTATTCTAGGTAAAGATAATTATAGAAAATACATTGTTGATCCTATCTTTACTAGAAACAAACTAGAAACAAAATACGCGTAGACCATATCTTTCTATCAGTGCTTGTATTCAACCTATCAATGCTTGACTTCTTCCTGTCAACGCTTGATCTGTCAGCACTTGTTCTCTTCTTATCAACGATTGTTTTCTTCTTGTCAGCGTTCAAGTGCACTGGATACATTTTATTCCCAACACCCTGATCCGCATCTGCATATGCCATTAGTGCACGAAGAGTCCTTCGAATACCAAAGTCCCCGATTAATGGTTCATTTAATATACCGAAAGATCCGTTTAACAATAGCTAGTGTGTAACTCAGTAGGCCTAGTTTGATACCGAGCACACATACATATAGAAAATTGAAGATCAGGTCGACTAACTGTGATATACAGAAGGGTACCGATCATTCTATGATAAAGTGTCGGATAAACAGCAATCCCATGTGGATCTGCATCTAGCTTAGTTTGTTCCACCATTGGAGTATCCACGGGGTCGCAAGATTCCATCTTATATTTCTTAAGCGATTCAAGGGCATACTTGGATTGATTGATAAAGATGCCTCTAGGACTCTGAGATATCTGAAGTCCTAAGAAAAATGATACCTTGCCCATCATTGACATCTTAAACTTAGAAGACATGAGTGTCCTAGAATCTTCCGATAAGGTTTGGGTCGAGGCAACAAATATAATATCATCAACATATATTTGTACCATAATCATATCTTTACCTCGTTTCTAAATGAACAACGTGGGATCCACTTTGCCTTTAGTGAAACATTACGTAATGAGGAATTGTGACAATAAATCATACCACGCACGTGTAGCTTGTTTCAACCCATAGAGAGCCTTCTTAAGCTTGTACACGTGATTAGGATATTTAGTGTTCACAAAACCATCCGGCTATTGAACATAGATCTCTTCCTTGATTTCACCATTGAGAAATGCCGTCTTCACATCCATCTGATATACAATCATATTCATGTGGGCTGCATAAGCGAAGAATAGTCTAATAGCTTCCAAATGGGCAACGGGTGCAAATGATTCCATAAAGTCGATGCTTAATAATTTATTGTATCCACGAGCTACTAGTCGAGCTTTGTTCTTCAATATTCCACCTAAATCGTCGAGCTTCACCTTGTAAACCCATTTCAAAGTGAGTAACTTCACTTGATCCGGGTATGAGACGAGTTCCCATACATCAAGACGTATAAACTCCTTAGGTTCTACTTGCATAGCTTCAATCTAATGTGATTGAGTAAAAGCTTCTTGCCACGTCTTGGGTTCAACTTCACTGAGAAAGGCATCAAAATGACAATACAATGCACTTTCTTGTAACTGACTTCGTGTGGATACCGGACGATTAGGGTCACCAATAATAGAATCTATAAGATGATCCTTTGTCCACTTGTTGTCATGTTCACGAATCCGTGGTTTGGAGTAGACTCAAAAATTTGATGTAAAGTATAATACACACACACACACACACACACACATATATATATATATATATATATATATATATATATATATATATATATATATATATATATATATATATATATATATATATATATATATATATATATATATATATATATATATATATATATATATATATATATATATATATATATATATATATATATATATATATATATATATATATATATATATATATATATATATAATATCGTAACGTAAGTGATTCGACAAACAATTCCTTTAGGAAAAAGAATTATAAGTCAAAACTCACAAAATAATATATAATATATATATACCGGGTAAGTGATCACCCGAGTCGTTTCCCAACGAAGTGTGAAATTTATGATTCGTTATTGGTTTGACTTTTGTATGCTTGAATAAACAAAGATTTGGATTTTGTTTTCTAAACTACGTAAAAGCATATAAAGAACGGAAAATGAAAATCTAAGGAACGAGAAATAAAACTAAGGCATACTAAATTAAACTAAACACTAAGGGAAAGCATGATAAGGCTTCGAAATAAATCTTAATGCTACGGGGAAACATATATAAGGCATCGGGAAATTAAACTAAGCAAGATAAAACATTTGACGAAAGCAAACGAAAGTAAAAAATACGACATTTAAAGCAAAATTATCAAATTTTAAATCTTACGAAAACAAATCTAATTTTCCTACACCCCAAATGATAAAAGAAAATTTTAGAAAGAAAAAAAAAAGAATTTTATTTTTCTGATTAGTAAATTATTTTTATTAATTAAAAATAGTTTTAATAAAAATAAATGATAAAAATATTAAACTAAGTTGGAGAAATAAAAAAATTAGAGAAAGTAAAATAAGCTAAAAGGAACGCATGAAAAATAAAATGGTGAAGACATGAAAATGCAATAAGCTGTTATAAGCCATAAAGAAGCCAAAAGTAAATAAAACAATTGAAGTTTAAATAAAAAGCTTTGTAAAGTTAAACAAAAAAAAGGCATAGCAGAGTTGGTAAACTAGACTATTGTATGAGGCGTTTGTGGGGACCTGGGTGGTCAGGAGTTCGAATCCACCACCTGACACTTCTTTTGAAAACCCTTTTTTAGGGACACCAAAGTATATTAAATAATTGCACTACAATGAAAGAGTAAAAATTGACAACTAGTACCATTTAATCTGTAAACCAAAATGTGACATTGAAGTAAGTAGGCTAATAAGCAAGTCTCACATTAAGCAATCCATTCAACCTATTTTTACTACTACAGTTAGCAAATCTAGTGATTAGTGCATGGACAATAATGATAAAGAACATCCAGTAATACTAAAATTCAGCAGCAACAACATAAAAATTAAAATAGAAACTACAGTAATACTTACTTGTTGGAGTCTATAAGATAAACATCAAACAATAACTTCTCAAATAAACCAGTAACTGAGTAACATCAACAAGAGCCAAATTCCTCTCTCTTTTTTTTCTTTGAGTTCGATGAACAGAAACAAACAAACAGTTTATATATATATTTTATCCGATTCAAAGTAACATCAATTCATAACATTTAACTTTTCTTTTCGTTGGAGCAGTAAAGAACTACTCATAACCAAATCGCAACGTTAAAACCAAACACTGATAAATCTTTTTTTTAACAGGAAACTGCAACAAACTAATAATTTTTTCTTAACAGTACAATAACACTAAAGGAACAAATCAAACATTCTACCCTTTTTTATAAGTTCGAAAAAAAAACTTCACAATAACAGTAATAAAAAAATAAATTAGGATAATTTAAGAACAAGAAACACTTCAATTAAAACTTTCTGAAAACAAGAATTTAAAGAGTACAAAATAAAAAGTTACACAAATAAAAACTTAAATTAAAACCTACACTAAAAAAAATAAAAAGACTGGTCTTCATCCTTGGTTTTCTTCTCTTTAAATAGCCAAAACTTGAATCTCAGTCTTTGTCTTCTTCTCTTGGTCATGAATCAAAAATCACGTGGGTATCATCATCAATCGTCATCTTTTTGTCACTAATCTCCTTGTACACGAAAAAGCCCCATCAGTCTTGTTTTCATCACGTGGTCTTGAGTCTTCATCACGAAATATCATCATTCATAGTCCTTTTTTTTTGTCCTCTTGTATTTGGATTGAATATGATGTGGGGTTTTGGACAGTAGGGATTAGGGTTTCGATTTGGTTTATATAAAGAGGTGGCTGTGATATTGTTGAACAAATGAAAACCTACATCTTTATATCCACTGACTGATAACAAAAAAAAATTGGGTTCTTTTGTGACAATCCGTCAATTTATGGTCAATATTTTATTCTCAATATTTATTTGAAAATATTATTTCATGAACTCACTTAATTTTGGGAAGAAATTTGGATTTACGTCTTGGAGTAGCATCGACTACGTCTAAACCGGAGGATTCAACGTTACGTGCTTACGTTTACATACACCGTCTTTGGTGACAGTCCGACATTTCAGAAAATAAATTTATCCGTGAATATTATTTTGGAGTTTAAAATTTGTGTTGGTTCATAAACTCACAAATTTACGAGAAGAGATTAGGACTTACGATTTTATTTTAACGTCCTTTACGACTAAACCGGAAACCTTAGGATTACGTATTTACGTTTTCGAACTCCGTTTTTGATGAGACAATTTTTATTGGATTCGTTTTGTGACGTTGATTCATAATTTATAAAAACGTTTTTCGTAAAACGACCCGAGGGAACGCAAATCGAGGAAACTAGAATCGAGGAGTACCCATATATAAATGGGGATGAGACAAGTGGGACACTTGCCCCACCCCCATCAAAACCGGCCAAAATAAGCCACCCAACAACCTTGGTGGCAAAGTTTTACACTTAATGTTTACACTTGTCCCATACGCTTAACCTTTAAGCTACTCCACCCACCAAAACTAGTAAACCACTAAACTAAAAACCATTTGTTTCTTCCACACATGCAAACAACTACACATTTCTCTCTACTCTCCCATATGTGCCGTCCCAAAATCAAGAAGAAACACCATTTTGATCTTGATTCAACCACAAAGCCTATGTTATTTACATATATGTTGAAGCCCTCTTGAAACCCTATTGATTGGTGGTGCTTATAACATCCAAGGAGGAGTATTCATGGTGTCTTAGGGCTGATTTTCCACAAGGAGTTTATGAAGATTGGTGGTCATGAAGATGGTCTTAGTGCATCACAAGTTTCTCCATCAAAATCCATGTTTTGATCACAACCTACATCATCATGGTGGTATAAAGATTGTACTCCTCATCTTCTTGTTATTTTGATTATGTAAACATGTATTTTATTTCCTATTGTATATGTATATGATGATTATATGATGATAAAAATGTTATGTGGGGATTTGTTGTTGATAAACATGATTAAAAAGGTGAAAAACTATAAAGAACAAGGTTAAAATCTTACTTAAATTTGTTGGCTGTATAAAACAGTAAAGAAACATGTCATGAACTGATAAAATGATGAAGTAGAATTGATATAAAGTAAGCTATGAGTCTTGTACACATGTGAGATTTGGCCATGCAATGGAATCATTGTAATGAGTGAGATATGATCAAAACAAGTTTAAGGTACAAATCTGGGTTTACTGTTTTGGACGATTTTTAGAAAATACTTAGAAGATGATTCAACAGTAGCTATAGAAGAGTTAAATGGAGCACATATCATTTAGTTTATGTGATAAAAATTTGAGCTTCTATCTCCATATAGAACTCTAGATATGGCAGTTTTGGTGAAAGTGAAGATAAAAATCAGATTTTGGAAATTAAAGTATAATACTATTATATAAGCACTCAAAATTTAATAGTATAAAATATAAATTAAAACCCACTAACTTATATAATACATTTATATAAATATGTACAATAGTAAATAAGTGGACATTTTATAAAAATGGTAACTTGTTAAGTTTTATAAGTTATAAAACTATAAACACGATTTTTACGACTTTTTCGGCTAATACCGTAAAATTGACGTTTTTGTTAAATAAAACTTAGATGGTTGGACCCGTCTAATGTAAAATTTATAAAACTTATATACTGATATATAAACATGTATAACAAGTAAAAACCGATAAAACCCGAACTATAGGACATACGGACATTAACGAGCTAACTAAGCATATTGGACTAATAATTGGACTAGATAAGTTAACCACTTATAAAAAGAACTTATTGGGCTTAACCCATTTGGGCCCAACATGGAAAGTATACATACTGATAATATAGGTATAAAATGGATTAAAACAAGTTAAAGAACTTATAATAAGTTTATTGGACTTAAAACACGAAAATAGGTGAAACTAGTAAACTAGTATAAAAGTTATCGACATATAACACTAAAATGAGTAAACGAGAATATGTAAACCCACTTGATCATCATATGTATATAATCATCATATGTATACATAATTGTTATTTTTATAAAGTCATTGGAAAAACGTCTAAGACCAAGCATTATTTGTCTAGGTTTCCGTGATTGAAGCACGTACCGTACATCCGAATTGCCGATAACCCGCCTTCCCACATCAGCGTGAGTTCATAGCCTCGCACTCTTTTAAATGTTTTTATGAAATGTTTTATAAACCCGCGAGGGAGATAACATGTTAGTTTTTATAAAATAGGACACCATTTGTCCCGATTGTTTGTTTATTGATTTGGACCCGAATGATTGAATGACCCGATTGTATGACCCGATAAATGATTAAAGGACCCGATAGATGAAATTAAATGGATTATTAAAGTTAGGTTATGTCACTAAAAGTCCCATTAGCATGAATTGTGAACTACCGGGATTTGGTAGACGCTTGTGCATATAATAGTACTATTTGGGGACGATCACCCCAGTTCGCGCCTTGACGGTTGATCCCCGTCGTGCCACATTGATTGGTAAGCGAATTTATGTATGAGAAGATTTCCATAGCGTGACCTTTGTGACGACACACTAATTTAGATGGGCAAAATTGGTATCGGGTTAGCTACCCGTTGTTGGTTTAGTAAGGTAACAATGTCATGCGGCTTATAATAATCCGACTAACGAAATACTACTAGACGCTCAGAATTACGACGTATTGCCTGACTAGCAATACAGGGTCATACTATTGATATTATGTTTGTGTTTTGGTTTTCATAACCATATTCATATAACGGTTTTTATTTAATCTATACAACGTTGCAAAACGTATTGTATGATGTTTTTACGACATTGGCTCGTATAATGATTTTTAAGGCAAATGCCTATATTCTGATTTTCGATAAGGATTTGTATAAAATGACTTTGGCTATTTTATGGCCTATTAAAATGATTTGTACAAAGTGATTTTCAGTAATAATTTTATACTGATATTATATTGATGGATTTTATTAAACTCTATGAATTCACTCGGCGTTATCGCTGACCTTTTCTTTTAACATGTTTTGTCTCAGGTACTTGAAGGTAATTCTCGGGAAGACAACAAGAATTCATGGCCCGCACTTAAACAATATTTTCCATTCAAATACTTTGTAAAACTTTGTATGAAATAATATGACTTGGGACCGATGTAACTTTAATGTTTATGAATGGAAATGATTTATTATTAAACGACGCAATTTTTAAGCGTTGTCTATGATGTGAGTAATGTGCTATCCCGTAACACCAACGAGTCTTCCGCTGTATTGAGTTGTATAAATTTGGGGGTGTTACAGTTTGGTACCAGAGCTCTTGTTATAGAGAACGAAAGATTTTTAAAACCAAGATTTCGAATAAAACATTTCAAAATCATTTAACTATAAACATTTTTCTAAAAATGTCTAAAAATCTTTTGACTATAACGGTGCCGAAGAATTCCCGAGTTACCGACAAGGCCAAGACTGATAAGTGTTATTTTAATATATATATAACTTGGATTATATATATATATATATGATGTAATTTTCTTACATGATTGTTTGATGATTATTTTGATATTTATACGAGGTATTTATACGACGTAGATTGTCACAAGGAACCCTAAATCCCCTAGTAAATTAGTCGAAGCTATTCTCGTAGGAATTCTAGCTATCCTAGATCTAAACCAAGTTGTGGATATTTATGATCCCAACAAATGGTTGATATTCGTAGAAATGTAGATATTAGTTGATTGTGAAATTGAAAAAGAATTGGCGAGATTAAATCTGATATCGATGTCGTGACGATCTTTCCTTATAGAGTGAAGTTTTACAAAATGTTACCACCTAGAAAGATGTCATCTGATTCCTTGTCATCCAATTCTTAAATTGAAATAGAAAGGGTGAATGTTGCACTTGAGGCTGTCATTGGAACCATTACCCAAAAGCCTCATGGCACTAGTACCTTTCCGAGAAGTCTAGTTGAATGATCAAGTCATTTCATACTAGTGACTCATTTGATAATTGTTGTTGTAAGAGCTATAGGATTGGAAATTAAGTGTTGATAATATCGAACTTATGTTGCCCTTTTAAAGGTGTAAGAATAAGATTGAAAGTATTGGAGAATGAAGTAGGATATCGAATTGAGTATAAGTTAATTGAAACTTGAATAAAGTAAAATTTAACTCGTATTGAATATGAGATTGTTAAGTTCTGTGATTAGATAATAAGGTTTTAATTGATTGTTGATTCGTGTTAAGTGTTGTTCCTAAGCCATTGTCCACTGATGAGGATGCCCAGTGTCCAAGAAATAAATTGAAGAGATCTTCTTCTGAATTGGGACCGATGGATCTTCTGGGACAGGTAGGACACCTAATGACTCTTGTAGATTAGTATTCATTGTGGTATCTTTTAAAAATCCCTAACTTAACTGAGATATCAGTTGGTAAGATGAGTTCTGAGAATTGTATGACATAGTGACACGTAATGTGTTACGGTACAATTTTGACTTGTTTGTGATTAATGAAAAGACTACCTTTGATTGCTAAATCCTACATGTATCGATGATATCTATCCTTCATTGCTTCATCCTAATGTTCACATTAGTGATGCAACCATTGAACAAGTACTCATCTCGATTTGAGTTACGTTGTGGATTATTCTTTTTGAGTGCCATCGAGGTCATGAACCTCATGATTATTTGGCTAAAGCTCATTTCCTATCATATTGTAGTTAGTTCTTGGTGAACAAGCTTTCATCACTCTTCTGCAGATCACTCATTGTTTTTATAAAGTTAAAATGGTATCCTTTGAGAAAATTGAATTTTCATCACTATAAGGATTATTCATAGTGAGATTTATTAGTGATTGTTATTGAAATGAGGTTGTTTATAAAACACTTTGGAAAACCTAACTGTTTTCATAACAAAGAAAACCTTTGTAAATTTATTCTTGATTCTTATTTAAGAATTAAGCATGAAAATGTTTTTATTATAAACATGATGATAAAATTTTGACGAACTGAGTATTGCATCGTTAATCTTGAAATTGTATATAGTTGCGCGCCTACATACAATTTGGAATGGACCATGCAAGGCTGATTAGTAGTCACCATAAAACTGATTAATAAACACTACATTTTCTTTGAAGATTGTGAAAGATTAAATTTTATGAGATCTGCAAGAAGTGAAAAATAAGGACATAGTGTTAGGGACACCTACATATGTGCCTGTAGCATCTATTCTTCTGAGTCGAATTTACTCATCTGTGGAAATTGTCTTATTTGACAATTGACAAATCTTCTTGTCCAATTCTCCCGTAGTGAGATTCTTAGGAAAAGTATCTGATTACCGAGTGTTGATACCCGACTGGATGTATCGACGTTCCTATCATTTCTTTTGATATTGATTTCATTTGAATGACCTGGGTAACGATCCGAGGAGCTTTCGAATGCGTACTTAAATTATGAAAACATGGGATATACTCATATTCGTTAAATGTTTTCGTCTGTATTTGATTTGAAAATCTATCGCATAGATTATGCGTTGACCTTAGTCTTTTAAGGTTAGTTATGTCTCCTAATATCCTTGAATTTGTGAAGGATTATGAATTACTATTTGTCTTTTGAGAAGTTCACATCTTATCGACGACAATAAAACTAAAAAGTTGATAGTGCCAGTAGAATGGATTGATTGATTATGACATGACGACATTGTCTTAATTGATGGGAACTCGAGTAGAATCCCCCTAAATGATAAGATGCTGATTATCAAAAGTGATCTAAATAATTCTTGATGGATGACCATATCCTGTATTAAGACTTAAAATTATACCATGAATGGTTGTGAATTAGTTATAAATATTGTAATCTAGAAGAACCTAATATGAATTTATTAAAAGATGTTTTTGTTATCTGAAACTTTAGGAGGTATTTATTTGGTGAATTACCTAAAATTTCGCCATTAAGGCAAGTTGAAATTGGTATTGATTATATTTCCGGTGCTGCACCTGTGGCTTTTGCACTGTACGTCAGCATCATCTGAATTTAAGGAATTACCGTACAACTAAGAGAGTTGTGGGAGAAAGATTTTATTATACCAAGCTTGTCATCATGAAGAGCTATGGTGTTATCATTCTTTATATTTCTTGATTACTGTGAACTGAGTAAATTGACAATTGAAAACGATATCCATAACTCGAAATGGAAGATTCGTTCGATCATTTACAAGGTTCTTGCATATGTTCTAAAAATTTGATCCACGGCATGGTATGTATCAACTTCGTATCCGCGAAGAAGATTATCTATTCCAATCGCCACATCCAGAACTTGTAATGGACATTATGAGTTTCACGTGATGTCGTTTGGATTGACTATTACACATGTAGCTCACAAATTTGATGAATCACGTGTGTAGGCTGTAATTTGATAAATTCATGCTCGTGATCATTAAGGACTTTTTATTTGTTTGTTTATAAGAATAAGAATGAGTTAATAATTAGTTATAGACTGCCCTGAACTGGCTGAACGATAAAAACCTGTATTTGAATTTTTAACATGTGATTTAAGACTTAATCATTTACATTATTTGACCGTGTGATTAATAGATAATGGAATATAAATTGACTCTTCAAAAATTAAGAGCCCTTTTAAGACTTTGGATTTTACCAAAAAGGAATGGAAATATGTTTTGACAAATGTTTTAACAAAGGATTTTAAAGGGATTATTCCCTTATACACTAAACATTTAACTAAACTTCTGTTTAGGGGTAAATGTTTGTGTATACCTCAAGATAACTTAAGAAGGATTGAGTAAAACCATTTATACCATAACCTGAAAACTTAAAACGACAATTTTTGCTTTTCAACTAAGAAAGTTTTGACCAAAGTATAACCAAAGATTTCTCGAACATTTTCGGATCTTATTAATTATTTTAATTATTTTCGATAAATCAACAAAAATCTTGTTAATTAAATTCAAACTTAGTTTATATAATTGGTCGAACTAAGAAATTTAAAATTTTTACGTTTACGTTTCATAAAAATTTAATATTTATTATTTAATTACTTGTAATATTTATCGACGCTTTAGACGACGGATTGAGTAAAACGGATAAAAATGATAGTAAAGACGAAACTAAAACATAGAAGATATGAAGAAAGAATTTTGAATAAATACGGTTATGATATTTATTTCATCAGGAAGGTGAACGAAATTACTGACACATAATATAGAAAGAATATCTGAGTAAATTATGGACATGATAATTATATCATCATGAGAGGTGAATATAGATACCGACACGTTATGTATAAAAGATAAAGAACCAATCAGGACATGTTCCCTAATAATGAAGGTGCAAAATAATTTGCTGAACAATTTAAAAATAACCGATGATTGTAAAAAGGATAATATAGATAATAAAAAGTGATTCGCGGCTAATGTGAACCATTCGAATTGAGAAGCCGATAGCGTTAAATGTTTTAAAGACCACTTGTGATTGGCTAAATATGGAGATTGTAAGATATAGTTATGTTGGAACTTGTAAGTATAAGTATTCTATTTATGTCATTTATGACTAAAAGTATCTTTGTCTGAAGAAGTTGTACTGATGGCAATTATCAAGGCAGACATCGCCTCATACATTAGTAAACATCTAGCTATTACAAAGGTCATCATCTGAATTTGATTCGATTTGGGTCATCGTCGACAGACTGACCAAATCTGCTAATATCATTCCTGTTAATGATAAATGCAAAAGAGTTATGCAAACATGGTGTGCCTGTATCGAACATCTTTATCAAGATCCTCGCTTCGCATTGAATTTCTAGAGATTTGCTCGGAAGTCATTGAAAACGAACCTTGATGAGAGTACTGTGTACCATCCCAATCGAAGGGACAAGGTAAAGTAACGATACAAAAATACTATAAGCCTTGTTCTATGTTTGAATGATTGACCTTTGGTAATAAACCGTATAATCGTTTTCCTTTGGAAAGATTATCATTGATAATCATCGTATTAGGATGGAGATCGAATCTTGTTAGGATCTAAATATTAGAGCATCCGTAAGTAGGAGTTGAGATAAAGACACCCGACATCCACCCATTGTGAGTTGGACATGTCTTCTAGGTTTAAGGTTTCCTATAATGGCGAACCTAACCTTACAAAATACCCGACCCGCGAGATTTGAAATGATTGTTGAAATTAGGATTTGATTATTAACTGCCGATAGTGGGCAGGAGGTTATGTGAATATGAAATGTAGACCTTGAAGTGTCAAATGGGTAGCGAAGTTATGCCAAAATTTTTAACCTTGGAAAAATGAATTCATGATTTGACAAATCATGGGATATAAGTCCCCGTTGTATGGGACCATTGAGATGATGTAAAAGTTAGGATTGAAAGGCATATAAGCTAGATCTACCCTAGGACTTCAAGAGCTACGTAAATTATGTTTCGTATATCGAACTTGATGGAATATCTATCAAGTGAGAATCTGATTATTCTTAGTAGAGCTTAGATCGGCGAAAAGTTGCATTCATCAGAAACCCGTGAACATCATGGATAGAGAAAGTAAGTCAACATTTAGCCTGATCTTATTCTCGTAGTTATGTTTGATGAAACTCGCGCATTGTAATGGATTACACTTGTGAGAAAAGACCGAATGTGGAGGAAATACCCACATGGCTTTAACTCTATAAGAAGCGAGTAGTAAGATGATCTTTGAGGACAAAGATCCTGTTTAGGGGTAAATGCTGTGACAATCCGTCAATTTATGGTCAATATTTTATTCTCAATATTTATTTGAAAAGATTATTTCATGAACTCACTTATTTTTGGGAAGAAATTTGGATTTACGTCTTGGAGTAGCATCGACTACGTCTAAACCGGAGGATTCAACGTTACGTGCTTACGTTTACATACACCGTCTTTGGTGACAGTCCGACATTTCAGAAAATAAATTTATCCTTGAATATTATTTTGGAGTTTTAAATTTGTGTTGGTTCATAAACTCACAAATTTACGAGAAGAGATTAGGACTTACGATTTTATTTTAACGTCCTTTACGACTAAACCAGAAACCTTATGATTACGTATTTACGTTTTTGAACTCCGTTTTTGATGAGACAATTTTTATTGGATTCGTTTTGTGACGTTGATTCATAATTTATAAAAATGTCTTTCGTAAAACGACCCGAGGGCACGCAAATCGAGGAAACTAGAATCGAGGAGTACCCGTAAATAAATGGGGATGAGACAAGTGGGACACTTGCCCCACCCCCATCAAAACCGGCCAAAATAAGCCACCCAACAAAGTTTTACACTTAATGTTTACACTTGTCCCATAAGCTTAACCTTTAAGCTACTCCACCCACCAAAACTAGTAAACCACTAAACTAAAAACCATTTGTTCCTTCCACACATGCAAACAACTACACATTTCTCTCTACTCTCCCATATGTGCCGTCCCAAAATCAAGAGGAAACACCATTTTGATCTTGATTCAACCACAAAGCCTATGTTATTTACATATATGTTGAAGCCCTCTTGAAACCCTATTGATTGGTGGTGCTTATAACATCCAAGGAGGAGTATTCATGGTGTCTTAGGGCTGATTTTCCACAAGGAGTTTATGAAGATTGGTGGTCATGAAGATGGTCTTGGTGCATCACAAGTTTCTCCATCAAAATCCATGTTTTGATCACAACCTACATCATCATGGTGGTATAAAGATTGTCCTCCTCATCTTCTTGTTATTTTGATTATGTAAACATGTATTTTATTTCCTATTGTATATGTATATGATGATTATATAATGATAAAAATGTTATGTGGGGATTTGTTGTTGATAAACATGATTAAAAAGGTGAAAAACTATAAAGAACAAGGTTAAAATCTTACTTAAATTTGTTGGCTGTATAAAACAGTAAAGAAACATGTCATGAACTGATAAATGATGAAGTAGAATTGATATACAGTAAGCTATGAGTCTTGTACACATGTGAGAGTTGGCCATGCAATGGAATCATTGTAATGAGTGAGATATGATCAAAACAAGTTTAAGGTACAAATCT
The DNA here is from genome assembly GCA_025667525.1 of Glebionis coronaria. Lineage (NCBI taxonomy): Eukaryota > Viridiplantae > Streptophyta > Magnoliopsida > Asterales > Asteraceae > Glebionis > Glebionis coronaria. Next base: position 183,162,541 of record CM046874.1, read on the forward strand.
GAGTTTACTGTTTTGGACGATTTTTAGAAAATACTTAGAAGATGATTCAACAGTAGCTGAGTTAAATGGAGCACATATCATGTAGTTTATGTGATAAAAATTTGAGCTTCTATCTCCATATAGAACTCTAGATATGGCAGTTTTGGTGAAAGTGAAGATAAAAATCAGATTTTGGAAATTAAAGTATAATACTATTATATAAGCACTCAAAATTTAATAGTATAAAATATAAATTAAAACCAAGTAACTTATATAATACATTTATATAAATATGTACAATAGTAAATAAGTGGACATTTTATAAAAATGGTAACTTGTTAAGTTTTATAAGTTATAAAACTATAAACACGATTTTTACGACTTTTTCGGCTAATACCGTAAAATTAACGTTTTTGTTAAATAAAACTTAGATGGTTGGACCCGTCTAATGTAAAATTTATAAAACTTATATACTGATATATAAACATGTATAACAAGTAAAAACCGATAAAACCCGAACTATAGGACATACGGACATTAACGAGCTAACTAAGCATATTGGACTAATAATTGGACTAGATAAGTTAACCACTTATAAAAAGAACTTATTGGGCTTAACCCATTTGGGCCCAACATGAAAAGTATACATACTGATAATATAGGTATAAAATGGATTAAAACAAGTTAAAGAACTTATAATAAGTTTATTGGACTTAAAACACGAAAATAGGTGAAACTAGTAAACTAGTATAAAAGTTATCGACATATAACACTAAAATGAGTAAACGAGAAATGTAAACCCACTTGATCATCATATGTATATAATCATCATATGTATACATAATTGTTATTTTTATAAAGTCATTGGACAAACGTCTAAGACCAAGCATTATTTGTCTAGGTTTCCGTGATTGAAGCACGTACCGTACATCCGAATTGCCGATAACCCGCCTTCCACATCAACGTGAGTTCATAGCCTCGCACTCTTTCAAATTTTTTTATGAAATTTTTTATAAACCCGCGAGGGAGATAACATGTTAGTTTTTATAAAATAGGACACCATTTGTCCCGATTGTTTGTTTATTGATTTGGACCTGAATGATTGAATGACCCGATTGTATGACCTGATAAATGATTAAAGAACCCGATAGATGAAATTAAATGGATTATTAAAGCTAGGTTATGTCACTAAAAGTCCCATTAGCATGAATTGTGAACTACCGGGATTTGGTAGACGCTTGTGCGTATAATAGTACTATTTGGGGACGATCACCCTAGTTCGCGCCTTGACGGTTGATCCCCGTCGTGCCACATTGATTGGTAAGCGAATTTATGTATGAGAAGATTTCCATAGCGTGACCTTTGTGACGACACGCTACTTTAGATGGGCAAAATTGGTATCGGGTTAGCTACCCGTTGTTGGTTTAGTAAGGTAACAATGTCATGCGGCTTATAATAATCCGACTAACGAAATACTACTAGACGCTCAGAATTACGACGTATTGCCTGACTAGCAATACAGGGTCATACTATTGATATTATGTTTGTGTTTTGGTTTTCATAACCATATTCATATAACGGTTTTTATTTAATCTATACAACGTTGCAAAACGTATTGTATGATGTTTTTACGACATTGGCTCGTATAATGATTTTTAAGGCAAATGCCTATATTCTGATTTTCGATAAGGATTTGTATAAAATGACTTTGGCTATTTTATGGCCTATTAAAATGATTTGTACAAAGTGATTTTCAGTAATAATTTTATACTGATATTATATTGATGGATTTTATTAAACTCTATGAATTCACTCGGCGTTATCGCTGACCTTTTCTTTTAACATGTTTTGTCTCAGGTACTTGAAGGTAATTCTCGGGAAGACAACAAGAATTCATGGCCCGCACTTAAACAATATTTTCCATTCAAATACTTTGTAAAACTTTGTATGAAATAATATGACTTGGGACCGATGTAACTTTAATGTTTATGAATGGAAATGATTTATTATTAAACGACGCGATTTTTAAGCGTTGTCTATGATGTGAGTAATGTGCTATCCCGTAACACCAACGAGTCTTCCGCTGTATTGAGTTGTATAAATTTGGGGGTGTTACATCTTTTATTTTCGGGCTCATGGTATTTTCTTTGTGTGGGCTTGGAGAAAGCATAGGCCCATTACACGAAAATCAGATAATAAAAGCTTGGGGTTGCTATTTGTTGTAATTGGGCTGGATTAATATTTAAACGGACTGACCCGGCCCGTTAGACGGGTGCGGGTTGGTCCGTAAAATAATAATTCGGGTTTCAGGTTCGGTTTTTCGTGCTCATTCCATTGCCGGGTCTTGGGTTGACTTTTACTTCGTCTTGACTTCTTTAAATTCACGAACGTAGTCGAGTTGATCCAAAAATGCCCGGTTTTGCTCCGTTTTCAATCCTTTTGTACCTATTAGACATAAAACACAAAACAAAGATATTTCCAATATAATATAATATATTCTAGTGTTTTAAGTCATTTTTTCAGGTTTTATGGGTATCAAATGATGAGTAAATGGACTCTCATCATCCCCCCACACTATCAATTGCTAGTCCCTAGCAATCCGATCATATAAAGTAATGAAAGGATCAAAAGTATACCCCGTTTCGACTCTTATTCAAAATTTAAAAGCAAGACAAATTTTTTTTAACTACTAAGGTTCATTCATCGTCCCCGATTGAGATCATTGTCTTTTATAAGTTAGTAATGCTAACACTATTCATATGCGTTAATCATGATACTTAAACTCCCTTATTCCTAATTGGTATCTCTAAATTTTACTTTTGTCATGATGATCACGAGGATTCATATTTGACTTATTTTGATAAGAGATTAGGTCCAAAAATAGAGTTATAACGGTGCAACTAAAACCATCAATTAGTAACCTTTCCTAATTGTAACGGTGTCAAAAAATTAAGTTAACAAGAAAGATCGATAAACACGGTTTTATAACGGATTTTAATATTTGACTTATTGACCATGACTTTTATTATCCTCCTCATCATCGGAAGTTTTATTATCATGGATTACCTTAGCCTTTTATTATCCGCCTCATTATCGGTGGTTTTATTAGCTTCGGTCTTGCCTTGCCTTTTATTATCCGCCTCATTATCGGTGGTTTTATTAGCAAGACGATATGTCCAAAATTGGATTTATTAAGAGCTTATGGATAATTTTTTTAAGCCATTCACTTATATTTCGCATCGATTTTAGCCTTTTGAGCTTAGAATTTTTGCTATTTTTTGGTGAATGACTTAAAAATATTATTTAAGCTTTATTGGGGTGCCAATATTTCAAATCCGTAACGCTGGCGAACCTTAAATGTCTTCCCAATTTAATTACACGGAAGCTACTAGAATTAGTTAAAAATCAACAATAATGGTCAAACCGCTAAAACAATATTTATTAACAATTTATTTATATACAAGCGTTGGGAGAAAAAGCACACAACTAAAACACATGAGTTTTTGAAAGAATACGAATACTCTAAGTTTAGCATAGTAACTTATAATCGACTCTATCATTTCTCGTCCTCAATAAAGAGACTTAGCCTAAAATAGTTAAGGAACAAAGCTAAGGGCTCAACACGCCCGATCGGGTCAAAATTAGACCTAGACACAAAAATACTTAACAAAATGTGCAAAGCACTTCATTTTATTTAATAAAAATAAAAATATAAAAAAATTGGTCAAAACGGGGGTGCTAGGGTACTAGTAGGTACAAATGTGATCAAATTCGGCTAGAATTTCCCCCCCACACTTAGAATTGAATATTGCCCTCAATATTCAAAGTACCGGCCGGAGCCGACACTATAGAACGTAAAAGGGTAACACTACTAGCCAAGTGTGCGAACCAAAAGCTTTTTTCACAAAAAAATTAATAGATATCCCTATATAAACGTTAGTAACAAGATCGGATATTGGGCGGCCGGATTGAAAACGGGCGCTTAAATCATCTCGATCACGGGAATCCTGAAAACATAGAGCAAACACATGGCAACAAACAATAGAAGAGGCATCTCCCCCACACTTAGTGTTAGCAAAAACAAAGAATAATAACACAAAAGACCCTCGGGTTGCCTCCCGAGAAGCGCTTGTTTATTAACGAGTCGTAGCTTGACTCGCCCCGAATTTAATGGTCATGGGGGAGCATGTGGAAAATAAAATCTCCATCGGACTTTCATTCAAGAAGTTTAGATAAACGTTGAATTTCACGAAAGTTCCACACCGATGAGATACACCCGACTCAAGAGAATAAAAACGATACATGGAGATGCCGGGGTCAAAAATGGTATCCTCATTCCCGGAGGAGAGAAGATATGGAGTAGAATATGTAAGAAATGGAAGAAAGGTACGGTTAATGAGTTTGTAAAAGTCCTCATTCTCTTCGAAAGGTGGTTCATCGGTGAACCCCGTAAGAATGGAAACTAAACTCATCATAGGAGAAGATAGATGATCACTATTCTCAACGGGTGGGAGGGTGGGAATAGCAATATCATGAATGATCATCGAGTCGACGAGAGAAATATCAAAAGTTAATTTATCGAGCTCGGGATCAAGAATGGTCATACCACAATTCTTAAAAGGATCCGGATCACATGTGAATTGATCATAATCGGGATCATTAATATGATAATCAACAACTCCCGGTGGAGATGGAACAAATGGAGTAGATTCAAAAGTGAATCTCTCAAATGTGGTATCAAAATCAATCTCATTTCCCGGTGGAAATGGATGAAGAAGAGTAAGTTCATCCGTGAACTTCTCATAGACGGGCTCATGAAAATCGGCATTTAGTGCCTCGATTTTAGCAATTAAAACATTGATCTTTGATAATTTTTCACGAAGCCCAACATCCTCGATTTCTCCCCCTTTCGGGTCAAAATCTTTCACCTCCTCTAAGCTTATGGGCTTGGAATGGGGAGGTGATGCCTCAACATAATCGATGTCCTTAATAGAGAAAGAAACTTCATCACTCAAAGTAGAAACATCGTTAGAATCGGAGAAAATCTCAAATTGATCTTTTGAAATGTCAAGAGGCGGAGGATGATCACAAATAGGCACATCACACAAATTGTCGAGAATACCCTTGGGCTCACTTGGGATTGGGACAAGGTCTTCAACACTAGACTTTATGAATTCGTCCGATTCCGTTGCCGGAATAGTGTCAAGATGCTCATCCTCCATTATGAAAGAGTCAACGGGCTCCTCGGGTGTGATTGCAATGGTATAATCCTCGTCATCATCATCATTGTATAAGGTAGGATGGTTGAAATTCGGAGCATTAATATATTCTGCCAACTCCTCTTTAACATTTTCTACATCCTCGAGAAGTTTTTGAAGCAACTCTTGTTGTTGCTTCTCCACATGTATGCTTAATCTCAAAAAATCTATCCCAAGCTATCAATAAAACCTTTGGCTTTCTAAAAGAAAAACGATTAAACTTCGTTAAAAATGTTTCCGTAGAGGTCATAACGTTATCTCTATCTAGCAAAGCTTCATTACTTGTTTTATTATATTTTTTCATTTTTTGTTGAACTAATTCGTGAATGAATAGCTCATGTTCATTAAGCTCATTTTCAGAAGCAAGGGATTGATGATGAATGACGGGATGATGTGGGGGCTCAAAATGGTCATAACCGGAATCATAGCAAGGATTTGCCTCATAAAAATTCGTCGGTTGACATAAGTAAATATCATGAGGGCCCCAACACTTTTCACAACAAAGATATTGTTGTGTAAAACTCGGTGAATTTTGTGGATAACTATTTCCATTGTAGTCATAATTGCACCCCGGCTCTTGCTCATAGTTAAACGAGGGATGAGATGGACAATCGATACTAAAATGGTAATCGTTTCCACAATGTGCACAAGAGTATGGCAAACGAGTGGGGTGTGGAGGTGGATAAGAATAATCGTGAGGATTATCGAATGAATCTTCGTTTCTCAATTTGCAAAGAAAACAATATCCACCACAAAGATCTTTACCGCAACGTTCACAAGTACATTGTCGACAAGGTGATAAATCATATAACGGTTCTCCACACCCTACGCATCGGACAAACGTCGGCATAAGAATTAAACGATAAGATGGTTAAGAAAAAGAATTAAATGGATAGAGGATAAAGAAGAATATTTTTAATTTTTTGAATTTTTTATTTTTTGTCTTATATATATAATAAAAAGAAAAGAAAAATATTTTTGTATTTTTTTAAATATTCACAAACAAAATAATAACTTCACGAGGAAGGATCTCCAAGTCACTAATCGTCAAACCGTAACGAAATTGTCGCAACACACTTCCCCGGCAGCGGCGCCAAAAATTTGATGTAAAGTATAATACATATATATATATATATATATATATATATATATATATATATATATATATATATATATATATATATATATATATATATATATATATATATATAATATCGTAACGTAAGTGATTCGACAAACAATTCCTTTAGGAAAAAGAATTATAAGTCAAAACTCACAAAATAATATATAATATATATATACCGGGTAAGTGATCACCCGAGTCGTTTCCCAACGAAGTGTGAAATTTACGATTCGTTATTGGTTTGACTTTTGTATGCTTGAATAAACAAAGATTTGTATTTTGTTTTCTAAACTACGTAAAAGCATATAAAGAACGGAAAATGAAAATCTAAGGAACGAGAAATAGAACTAAGGCATACTAAATTAAACTAAACACTAAGGGAAAGCATGATAAGGGATCGAAATAAATCCTAATGCTACGGGGAAACATAAATAAGGCATCGGGAAATTAAACTAAGCAAGATAATACATTTGACGAAAGTAAACGAAAGTAAAAAATACGACATTTAAAGCAAAATTATCAAATTTTACATCTTACGAAAACAAATCTAATTTTCCTACACCCCAAATGATAAAAGAAAATTTTAGAAAGAAAAAAAAAGAATTTTATTTTTCTGATTAGTAAATTATTTTTATTAATTAAAAATAGTTTTAATAAAAATAAATGATAAAAATATTAAACTAAGTTGGAGAAACAAAAAAAATTAGAGAAAGTAAAATAAGCTAAAAGGAACGCATGAAAAATAAAATGGTGAAGACATGAAAATGCAATAAGCTGTTATAAGCCATAAAGAAGCCAAAAGTAAATAAAACAATTGAAGTTTAAATAAAAAGCTTTGTAAAGTTAAACAAAAAAAAGGCATAGCAGAGTTGGTAAACTAGACTATTGTATGAGGCGTTTGTGGGGACCTGGGTGGTCAGGAGTTCGAATCCACCACCTGACACTTCTTTTGAAAACCTTTTTTAGGGACACCAAAGTATATTAAATAATTGCACTACAATGAAAGAGTAAAAATTGAAAACTAGTACCATTTAATCTGTAAACCAAAATGTGACATTGAAGTAAGTAGGCTAATAAGCAAGTCTCACATTAAGCAATCCATTCAACCTATTGTTACTACTACAGTTAGCAAATCTAGTGATTAGTGTATGGACAATAATGATAAAGAACATCCAGTAATACTAAAATTCAGCAGCAACAACATAAAAATTAAAATAGAAACTACAGTAATACTTACTTGTTGGAGTCTATAAGATAAACATCAAACAATAACTTCTCAAATAAAACAGTAACTGAGTAACATCAACAAGAGCCAAATTCCTCTCTTTTTTTTTCTTTGAGTTCGATGAACAGAAACAAACAAACAGTTTATATATATATTTTCTCCGATTCAAAGTAACATCAATTCATAACATTTAACTTTTCTTTTCGTTGGAGCAGTAAAGAACTATCATAACCAAATCGCAATGTTAAAACCAAACACTGATAAATCTTTTTTTAACAGTAAACTACAACAAACTAATACTTTTTTCTTAACAGTACAATAACACTAAAGGAACAAATCAAACATTCTACCCTTTTTATAAGTTCGAAAAAAAAACTTCACAATAACAGTAACAAAATAATAAATTGGGATAATTTAAGAACAAGAAACACTTCAATTAAAACTTTCTGAAAACAAGAATTTAAAGAGTACAAAATAAAAAGTTACACAAATAAAAACTTAAATTAGAACATACATTAAAAAAAATAAAAAGACTGGTCTTCATCCTTGGCTTTCTTCTCTTTAAATAGCCAAAACTTGAATCTCAGTCTTTGTCTTCTTCTCTTGGTCATGAATCAAAAATCACGTGGGTATCATCATCAATCGTCATCTTTTTGTCACTAATCTCCTTGTACACGAAAAAGCCCCATCTGTCTTGTCTTCATCACGTGGTCTTGAGTCTTCATCACGAAATATCATCATTCATAGTCCTTTTTTTTGTCCTCTTGTATTTGGATTGAATATGATGTGGGGTTTTGGACAGTAGGGATTAGGGTTTCGATTTGGTTTAGATAAAATAGTGGCTGTGATATTGTTGAACAAATGAAAACCTACATCTTTATATCCACTGACTGATAACAAAAAAAATTTGGGTTCTTTTATTTTCGGGCTCATGGTATTTTCTTTGTGTGGGCTTGGAGAAAGCATAGGCCCATTACACGAAAATCAGATAATAAAAGCTTGGGGTTGCTATTTGTTGTAATTGGGCTGGATTAATATTTAAACGGACTGACCCGGCCCGTTAGACGGGTGCGGGTTGGTCCGTAAAATAATAATTCGGGTTTCAGGTTCGGTTTTTCGTGCTCATTCCATTGCCGGGTCTTGGGTTGACTTTTACTTCGTCTTGACTTCTCTAAATTCACGAATGTAGTCGAGTTGATCCGAAAATGCCCGGTTTTGCTCCGTTTTCAATCCTTTTGTACCTATTAGACATAAAACACAAAACAAAGATATTTGCAATATAATATAATATATTCTAGTGTTTTAAGTCATTTTTTCTGGTTTTATGGGTATCAAATGATGAGTAAATGGACTCTCATCAACCGTAGTAGGAGCTTCTTCGGAGGTGGACGACCCAACTTGATTAGGGTCGGGAATTGGTACACCAAAGAATGGAAGTTCACGTATTTGAGCGAATTCCAAGTCGTGATCATCATCATCCTCTTCATCATCAATAGGCATGACATGGGTAGTTGATTCGGGTGTTTGTTGAGAATTACTCGTTGAAGATGCCTCTTGACCAATTGTAGGTGTAGACGTATCTGATTGTGCTTCGTTTATTGGAGCGACAACTTCGTTGACCAGAGCTATTACTTCAGGTTCTGGAGCAACAATACTTGGAGGAGTAAAGAATTCATCAATGAACGGTTGAAACAGCGTATCCCATTCAGTCCTAGAAGGTGGTGTAAATGATGATGAAGTAGGGTGGTTTGGGACAAGACCAGAGCTAATGTTACCGGGTCCCATTTCATGAAGTGCGAGTTCATAGCTGCTTTGCTCAGAAGTCATAGCTGTCAGCTCATCAAAATCAACATTCATAGTTTCGAGGATTTTGCGAGAATTATGATTGTAGATTTAGTATGCTTTCTTTGCGGGTGCATAACTAATGAAAATATCAATATCAGCCTTTGGTTGAAGTTTTCCTAAATTGTCACCATCATTATTTGGATAGCAAAGAGAGCCAAATACATGAAGATATGACAGATATGGTACTTTTCCATGTAGAAACTCATAAGGTGTTTTACCATGGCGTTTTTGAATTAGTGACCGGTTTTGGGTGTAAATTGTTGTAGATACTGCTTCTGCCCATAAAAACAATGGAGCCTTTGCATAAATTAACATCGTCCGAGCAGCTTCCATAAGTGTGCGATTTCGCCTTTAAACCACACCGTTTTGTTGTGGAGTGCGAGCAACGGATGTTTCATGAGATATGCCAACTTCTTCATAATAATTACGCAAGATTTGATTCACAAATTCGGTTCTATTATCTGTGCGAATGCGTCGGACTGTAGTGTTGAGACGCACTTGAATCATCTTGAGAAATCCGATAATGAATTTAGGTGCCTCATTTTTTGTTGCAAGAAATTTCACCCATGTAAACTGAGAGTAGTCATCGACCATGATGATGATGTTCTTTTTACCACTAAGACTTTCAACACGCATTGGCCCATGAAGATCCATATGCAACAAATAAAGTTTCTCTTGGTTGGTGTCTTCAGTCTTGGGTTTGTATGATTTCTTAGTGCTTTTCCCCATTGTACATGTGGAACACAAATGGTCCTTGTGAAATGTAAGTTTAGGAAGACCACGAACAAGTTCGTTTTTCGCCAAATGATTAATAGCGTAAAAGTTAAGATTAGATAACCGTCGATGCCATAACCATGACTTAGACTTTGATGCTTTGGAGAGAAGACATACGGGAGAAGCGGCCATCATATCTTGTAGAGATAAATTATATAAATTATTCCCTCGAGTACCTTTCAATAAATCTACCCCTTCCAAATTACGAATGAAGCAGGTATGCTCCCGAAAAGCAACTTCTAGGTTTGCATCACAAAATTGTCCCACAGAAAATAAATTGTGATCGAGACCTTCTACATAATACACTCTTGAAATTATAACATTCCCAATATGATATTCACAGTAACCCATTATCTTTGCAATATGATCATTTCCAAATCGAACCGTACCAAGAAACTTGATGATGAAATTTCTGAGCTGAGAGCGATCTCCGGTCATATGCTTGGACCAACCAGAGTCCAAATACCAGGGAACAATTTGGACCACCTGTTTTCAACAACAACAGTAGACAAAGCATTGGAAACTATTGGTTCTGGAGTGTTAGCAGATATAGATATAAAACTATCAGAACTGGTAACATTTGTGTTATCCTTGGATTTCCGACGTTTGCTAATGTGAGTTTTACCAATAACATGTTTTATTGTTCCAACTTTATGAGGTTTTGGATTATTAGCGGGTACTACAGTGGGAGTAGACCTTTTTAAAGGGCACTTGGTTCCTACAGTAGTGTCGATGTTCCTAGTTAAAGGACACGTTGTGTTTTGGTAGCCTTGGTACTCCTAGTTAAAGGGCACGCTTTCTTCGCTTTCGTGAGAGTTATCCTAGTTAAAGGGCACGTATTTCCTACTATAGTGAAAGTTCTACCAGTGGGACGCCACATCCAGCCAACTTGGGTTAACACTTTCCCAGTCGGTTTCCATTCTAAATTGTGCTTTCGGGCATACATCTCATTCACATGGTCAAGAAGGCAAGAATCATGATGACTAGAAAACATACATTCATTGCAATTCCAACATTTCAAATTAGAATTCACAGTAGGCTTAGAACGCTGCACAACCGCAGAGCCTTTAGATTTAGCTACATGATTCTTTTTTTTCAAAACAGAAATAACATTCCTAGGGTGAGCTTATACTTTCTTCTTCACTTGACTACTAGATGGGGGCAAGATCCTATCATTCTTCATGTTTCTTTTAAGCTTAGATCTTTGAGCCTTAGTAGTAGTGTTTACTCCTGTAGAATGCAACACGAGAATATTAGAAACTGGTTTTGATTTTGCCTCATTTTTAGTGACCGATGTTTGAGATGGTTTAGTCCTAGGGCCCTTGTTAAGTGGTGTGACGGCGACGAGGTTCCTTTTGATTGCACTAGAGGACGATGCTGAGATAGTGGCTGCGTTATCCACAACATTCTTAACTTTTAGGGTACGAAGTGTTTCCTTTAACTCAGCCAAAGACAAATTTTTATCACAAATTTGTTCCGTCAAATCAGATATTTCCACCGAATTTTGATCCAATCGTTCAATCATTGATTGATTATGTGCAGTGGTATTAGCACATGCGGGCTTTACTGAATCGAAGAGTTGTGTATTTTTCTGTTTTAAGTTATCTACTTTGGACAAAATCTTGGAAACTCGATTATCTAGATCAAGTTTAAAAATCTCAGCGGCCTCAAGTGTGTTGGAAATTCACTTTATGTGACGACATTTAAGAATTCCCATTCGTTATCATAGTCACACATGATTAGACTAGACTAGGAAACAATGTATAGTTTAGGTGCGGTGTGTGACTATATATACCCCTCCAAGGTTTCCAAGGAGGGGTGTTGCTTGTGTTTTATTTGTGTTTTCATTTCATTTAATACACTTTTATTCTTTTCACACACAACCTCTCTCTCACTCTCAACCATGGCTGCCACCACCTTCCACCACCCACCTAGACCACCGAATTACCAAAAAGCAAATCCACAATTGACATCAGAGCCTCGGTTCAATCCTTGGATCGTGTTTTTATTTTCGATTTGGTGGTCTAAATTTTTTTTTGGTCTAAACTATCATAACTTTTTTGTCACGGTGGTTTTTTATTGTCTCATGGTTTTGTGTTTCATATCTTGTCTATCATGGTTTCATTTTTCTGGTCCAATGCTTGCGGCATCATCTTTCTAATGTTCCTGGTTTCATTTTCGAGATTTGGCCTTGCAGTTTTACTGTTTTTGGTTTCATATCATGTATCATCAGTCCACGGTTTCTTTTAGATCAAATCTGGTATTCAATTTTTTTTTGGGGTTATTTTATTTTCTTAAAGATAAGATTTTGACCCAGAAAATCCAGATCCGGAAATCAAGGAAAAAGGACAGATGTGGATAGATCTGACTTTGCGATGGCTTTGCGATGCAAGCATTGCGATGGCTTTTGCGATGCGAGCATTGCGATGGCTTTTGTGATGCGAGCATTGCGATGAACTTGCAATGCGAGCATTGCGATGGCTTAGTAAAACCATTGCGATGGTGTACAAAATATTGCGATGTAGTTAGTTTACTATATTACGATGGCCCATTTTTTTTACGTGCGATGAGTTTTTTTTAAGAAAACATTACGATGAAAAGAAACGACAACATGACTAGTTTTAAACTATACCGAGACCATACTTGATCCAATACACCACCTTGTCACTCCAAATCAAATCCACAACAATCACTATCCTAATCCCAACGACACCTATCCCATCTATTAAATCAGCACATGACTCGAATCATCTAAAACAGAAATATATTTTTGATCTCGTTTTATTATTTTTCGTGGTTTCAATCAAAACCATCATTAGGTCTAAACCCACGAAACAATTCTACATCATCATCGATCTGTAATTAATGTTCGAAACTAAAGAAGGATTGATAACATTTGTGTCTCAATCAACTCTTTATTTCGTTTAAATTACCGAAAAACAAGACATGCAATCTGAATCACTTCTGTCAAGGCATTCACCTTCATTGATGTACAAATTTTAAGAACGAATCATAACAACTTTGTTAGATTCGATCTTGGATTCGTTTAATTAAACAAAATTAAACATGCATTCAACACCTACCCGAGACCCTTCTTTAGGATCTTGAAGCCTGTTTCTTTATTATCGTTGGTTTCGCTTACCCTTTGAAGATGAAAACTCGTTTCATTCTTTTGGATATATGAAACAAAACGTAGATTTATATGTTGTTGCTGCTGTTGGGATTTTTTGACAGGATATGGGGTGTCGAAATGAAGAGATGATTAGATTGATGATCTAGATCTAAGATTTCTGTGATGATTGTTTAAGGGTGATTAAGATGAGAAGGGGACGAAGTAAACAAAGTCGAATGGAGTTTTAGTTTGACTGTTGGGAGAGAGAAAGGGGCGGATAAAACTAGGTGAGTCATTAGGGTTATGTGTTAAATGGAGAGTGTGATCTGGGTTAGAGATTTTATATCTCAAGTGATGGACCATGTATAGGACTAAATCATGGGTTGCGTCTATAGCTGGAAAGTTGGCTGGTGTTACTTAATTTCGGGTCTATTGATTATAACCTTAATGGGCCGAGTGTTTAGTACTCTTAGCTTCATTGGCTGTTATATTTCATGTTGTTCGCCAAAATTGGTATAAATGGGGTGTCAATGGACAAAGTTTTGGCTGCCGTTTGACTTATCAACACATATGCAAATTTTTAGCTTTAATATGTTATTTAAGCTAAATTTTGTAGAATGGGGCTAATGATTGTATTTGCGGTTTGCATTGATAATATGATAAAGTGACAAAATGACGTGACAAAGTGATCAAGTGACGAGAGACTAAGTGACAAAATTAATTGACGAGACCGAAGAAAAATGGGTATATTTTTTAGTGGCTACGGATTTTGTGTTCGGGTATTAATTATGTGAAGTTGAAGACGGATTTTTCGAAGGTGTGTATTTATTTTATCTTCAAAGATAACTTGCTCGCGCTTAATCTTAGAATGACGACTTGTTTATCTAGTTTCCGGGTTCGGGGTGGTTGGTTGATGACTCGGATAACTATCACTTAAAGGGGTTACATTGTTGTACTCAGTGTCACGCGCTTAGTCGACGTGGATAATTTCAAGAGGTGTTGTGCTTATAGACTTCTTCTGTGATGCATTGGGTACTTAGAGATTTCTCCACCGTTCCTCATTCCACAATTGTGCAAGCTTAAGTCACAAGATCGAAGGATTCTTATTCAGTTTCACGTTTGATGTATCTGGTTCATTCTATCAGTGGTCACTTCAAATTGCTTACAAGTGGGTTGGCAAAGATGGCCATGGAGAGTTTATGAGTAGAGATTTTCGATCAGCAGCTGATTCTCACAAAATATATAATTCAGCTTATTTATTATTCTCACAAGATTTCAGGTACATGTGCGTACGATTTATTGCTAGTTCCGAGTTTCGAAACCATCAAGGGGGAAGAAGAAGACACATTAGACGCACAACGAATACACGTGATGAACTTCATACCTTCTTTTGATTTGAGGACATTCCGGGTAGACAATTGTCATAACCGCAGAGAAAATCAGTGTTTTAACTCGTGGTGTTATCAATCTCTAAACGGTACACTACTGATTCGTTGTTTAATTGTTTTGATGTTGCAATTATTCATCATCATTATCCTATATGGAGAGATATGCACTTCCAGGACTTAATTGACTCTGGTGCATCTCCGGAAGAAGATATGTGCATTTCCAGGACTTAATTGACTCTAGTGTTACGATGTCAACTTCATGAACAGGATAAAGTATGCACTTCAGTAATTGAGCTTCATAATTGGGATTGGTTTACTTTCTTCAACTATGTGGGGGAAGAAATGTCTTGATTCTTTCTAGTATGCATAACTTGAACTCTCAGGGGGAAGAAAAATTCAGAAGAATTATTCAAGCGTGAGAAGAGACGTTGTTGATCTACTTGGTGTGCCCCTTACTTTCAATCCCTTATAGCAACATTATCATGTTATATGATGGGGTTTTCTTTTTAAATTCCTCTACGCGCTTAATCATTCTAAGCTTTATTGAAAGCATTGAAGTTGCTTACGAGGATTGTCGGTTTAGGGGGAAGCTATTTAAAAGCTTCTACATCAAGTTTATGTGGCATGAATTAGGGGGAAGTTAATTCAGAAGCTTCTCCTTAACCAGAAGTATATGGATTACTTAGCTCGTGCCGTTACAGTATTTCTACTACAAGTTACTTTAAAGATGAGTCGTTTTGAAGTGAAGACTTGAAGTCAAAAACCTCAGAAGACATCATCAGCATTGGACGCTTCATGAAAGATTTTGTTCTTAATCATTATGTACTTGTTAGGAAAAAATATTGTAAGGAACTCTACACGTCGTCCCATGGGGGAAGATTGTTGGAAATTCACTTTATGTGACGACATTTAAGAATTACCATTAGTTATCATAGTCACACACGCTTAGACTAGACTAGGAAACAATGTATAGTTTAGGTGCGGTGTGCGACTATATATACCGCTCCAAGGCTTCCAAGGAGGGGTGTTGCTTGTGTTTCATTTGTGTTTTCATTTTATTTAATACACTTTTCTTATTTTCACACACAACCTCTCTCTTTCTCTCAACCATGGCTGCCACCACCTTCCACCACCCACCTAGACCACCGGATTACCAAAAAGCAAATCCACAAAGTGCATTCACACAGTTAATCTCCTTAGATGTATCTATGTCTATTGGCAATGATTTAGCATCCTTATCACTTGGCTGACTCTGTTTGGTTTGTAAATTCAATCGGAAATCCTTTTGAAAATTTGGATCATCTATATTAACACCTTCGAATGACATTTCAAAGATCTCTTGAATAAATTGTTTCTTACATTCAAGCGAAATACAATGTTTTTGAATCTCATCAAAACATTTGGAAAGTGAAGTATAAGAATCTTGAAGCTTTAAAAATTTAGCGTCAGATTTGTGACAAGTACTATCTACCACGTTATCCACAGATTCAACATTATGCACAATAGAATCATTATCAACACTATTATTCACACAGACGGAAACAATATCATGCGACATCATTTGCTTCAGAAGCTGATCATTTTGGCATGAAATTCGTTCTATTTCAACTAAACCGTTTTCATAAGCATCATCCATTTCATTGAAAACACGTTTCACTTCATCTAATTCCAAAACCAAATCTTGATCAATATTGCTAAAACATGCTTTAATATTGTTTACAAACGGAACAATTTCGTCTCAAAACGCAGCTCTAGTGTGCTCAAAATTCCATTCACCTTCCGTTATGGCCGAAGCCGTCATACGTTCCTTAATGACCTTGTCAATATCGGTAAAGCGTTGGTGCAACGCATTTACGCTATGAGACACCTTGCTTACCGGTGGAATTAACTTAGTTAAATCCTTTTTGACAAGTGTAGGAGACGTACTAGAAAGGTTTTCGTTTGACAAACTTTGGGGCACAAAAGCTGATAATTGAGCTAATTCCTTTTATAATCTTAAACGGGTCTTTTTATCAAATTGATCTTTATTATGCTTAACATAATCAAGCTTATGGAATGTTGAAAGCATTTTAGATCTAGTTTCTTCCGCTAAGTGACATTGTCTCCTCATCATCACGAACATAAGGTGCTTGTTTCGATTTGCCAATTAGGGTGACATCATAAAGACAAGGAATATATTCCTGAGCTTGTTTTGCATAACCGGGATTAGGTGGTAAATCTTTAAGACGCTTAAGTTCTAGTTCTTTAAATGATTTAGTTAAAATATGCATATTTTCTGTGGAAGCGTATTGTTTTAAAAGCCGTTGTTCCTTGAATTTAAGAAGTTTGGTAGCATTAATTTCTGATTCAAACTTTTTAGACTCGAGAGTTTCGAAATCCGTTTTAAGTTTTTGAAAATCATTTGCAACCGACTCTTTTTCTTTTAATTCATTAGAAAGATTAGCTCTTAATGTATCTATTTCTTTTAAGTTTTCTATCCTTTCAAAACGAAATTGGTCAAATTCAGAATAAGTTATTTTCTCTGCTTGAGGGACCATTTCAAAAGTTTTGACCTTTTCCTTATATAGCGCAAGCTCAGCGTTTAGATTGGCATTCAAATCTACGGTTTGTAGGACGACCACATTCATGTTATCAATAATATGTTTAGGCACCATTACCAAATCTTGTTGATCATACGATTCCATACCCGTCATAGCATTTGGTTGAGGTTCACTCAAATGTGTTGGATTGGATACCACATCATTTGAGTTACTAGTTCCCGAATGCTGTTCGAGGTTGTCATTTTCATGCTCAACTTGATGTGAATTATCATGAAAAATATTAGTTGTGGTTGGTACCTCACTGACGACATCAGAACCGTAGTAAGAGAGATTAGCAACTATAGCAGCTTGGGCTGAGTGAATGTCATCACAATCCGAATCATATGCATCAAGATCATCTGCTTGATATGCTGCATTAGAAGTAGAGATGACTGCAATGCCTTCTATATCAGCTGCCCCTGGGTCTGCAAGACATGCTAATTCCGCTGAGTCTAAAATATTTCCCTTAGATTGAGCATCGACCAAATACATCTTCTCACGAAACCACATTGCATCCCTTCTCCTTTTTGGCTGAGTGCATTGCCTAGCCATATGACATCGTCCTCGACAATTGCAGCAAGTCACAACCTTTTGAGGACTAATTGGGCTTCCATTTCCACTAGCTTGAGAATTCACAGCTTTAGCGTTCACGGTCCTTGTAGTGGGTCCATATGAATTTTTCCTTTCCTGAATGGATTGCACCTTCACTTGACCGTCTTGAATAGTGGCTTGTTGTCAAGGATTTGAAGAAGTGCGTAGTTGATTGTTCATTGCTAGAAATCCTCTAGTTGCAACAAGTAGGCAGTAAGATGGTTTAGAACATCAGTAGGCGTATCACTTGGAGTAAAGACCGGTGCTTGAATTGGTGGGAGTTCATTGGAATAAAAGGCTTGTGCTGGTGGTGCTTCAATTGGAAAATATCCTTGCTGAGGAGTATAGCCCATTGGAGAAGTGATGGCTTGTGATGGTAATGCCTGATGTGATGGTTGTTGTGGATGCTGATAGGTGTGTTGTGGTTGCTGCTGCAAGTATGATGGTTGTTGATTAGTGTAAGCCATGTTTTGTTGGGGAGTCAATTGTTGAGAAGCATACATGGCAAGTAGATCATGAACTTGAGGGGTTGACAAACGAGCCTCGATCACATGGCATTCATGTTGTTGAAGAAAAGCTTGAAGTTGATCCACGTTGGTTTGATGCAAATCCTTAGCCAATTTAACAGCCGTCACGTACTTGCTCCATTCGGAAGGAAGAGTGTTCAAATACTTGGTGTTTAATTGAAACGTAGGAATTGCCAGGTCATAGATGTTGAGCTCATTCATCAATAGAGTGAATCTCAAATAGTAATCATTGAGAGTCTCCCCGGGGACATAGGCAAACTTATCAAACGTATCATATAGCTTACACTCTCGTTCTTGTTTAGTTAACGAGGTGCCTTGCATTAATACACGAATTATATCCCATAACTCTTTGGCAACTTTATGTTTAATCACGAGTTTGTAGACATCTGGATGAAGGGCTTGGAGAATGATGTTTGTAGCTTGTTTATCAAATTTGTCTTGAATCTTAGCATCTCCAGTTAATTCACCCATTGTGCGAGGACGAGTAACTGCACCTTCCGTTACCGTACCATATATTAATGGTCCATTTAGCACTGATGCCCAAATGAGATGTCCGTTCTCTTTATTCAACATATAAAATTCCATTCGGAAAGCCCAATCCTCGTACATAGTCTTCACCAACATTGGTGGACGATTATCCGTACCCGAGAGAATAGACTTATCCGTAAGTGAAGTCAATTCCATTTCGATAAGTTAAAGATTTACAAACGTTGATCGGACAATGAGAGAAAGTAAAATGTGTTTGTTGTCGTGTGTAGAAGTCAAGAAAAATGTTGAGATCCCCTAAAATATGTTCTCGATAAACCAAAAATTCCAAGACAAACAAAAACTCACGAGTTTTGTTCGAAATTGTTTAAGGAATAATTTTTTGATGAGACTGTTTTTATACATAGTCTCATCATCCAAAACGGGCTTAAAACGATGAAAATATCATAAAAAGTGCCAAATATATGCTTGTGTTTGTTCAATGTGTATTTTAGGTACGTATATTATAACACCCCCAAATTACATTGCGCAGCGGAAATACACATTTGGGTGCTAAATACAAACATTGTTACACAAGACATTTTGAACAAACTCAAAATGATAAATTTGAAATATAAAAGAACACTGTCTAAAACTTTCAATCCCAAGTAAAACAATTTTAGAAATATCAGAGTAATATTTAGGTCCCCCAAAGACTTTATCAAATCTACAAATACTTTACCAAAGTACTCGACCGTACAATATTATTTTTATGACAAAAGGGAAAGAAATCCGTTTTAGACCAATCACCACAAAAGCAAATCCGCAATCCTTCTCCAGCAAGCTCCGCAATTCATCAACTTCAATACCTGAAATACATGCTTAAAATCATCAACACAACGGTTGAGCGAGTCTATAGGTTTTCCAAATCAACATTTGAACACAGGAGAAAAATCAATCAAGATTATTTAATAGAATTGCTACGTATACAATCTATTATTCTGGTAAACTGGCATATAGCAATAGCTATAGAATTGTATTAAGCTCATGTCACCGACCCCTTAACTTAGTCACCCACGCCTAAAGTCGGCATGACTAGATGAAATTCCAGTGCCCCTACTAGGGTATCATTTGCAAAAATACCAATTCTCATTCTCGTAAAATTATCCTTCCCAGCGTAAAGCCCTGGTCTCAGATAGGGTCGTCATCCCAATAGTACTATTATTAGAATAAGCGGCTATTCCCAACTCACATCAAGTCAGAAGATAGTTAACGGCTCATGAATTTAGGGTCTTTTGCAAATTAGGTACTTATACAATTCAAAACAACAAGGGCAACAAAGGCAACATTCGGGTCCAAACAATCAATCATGACTTGTGTTCATTTTACTTTCAAATAGCATGTATCCCCCTCGCGGGTTTTTAAAATCATTCAAACAATTACAAAAGCGAGGCTATAGACTCACCTGGAGCAATAGCAGTAGTAAGACGATCTTCGACGATAGTTGATGCCCGATAAACACAAAAACCGCAACCTATCAAATAAGGCGCGTTTATCAATAATAAACTCGAATAAAATCCATAATTACTAACATCAAACTCAAAATCATAAAATCACACCCAACCCAAAATGAAAACAATACAATTGACCTTTTACTTCATTCTATGTGCTTACTATTAGTTAATTCTTTCGATAAAAATCTGCCGGTACACACCAAATGTACGAGCTCATTTACCCCACTTTAACACATCAAATACTTATGATACTAATCAGAGACCTCACTTACTATATATAGAAAGACCTGTTAAAAGCCCATCAAAAGATTTTACTTTTAAAGTTCCCTGCCCGACACATCTTTGAACTACAAAAACCGGACAGTTTTACGTCAACAACTCTTATAGTCTTTTAAACCATTTATTTTTCTCCGTTTATAAAACCGACACTCAACTTTGAAAATAACTCAACATCATCATACTTATCATTCAAAATCAGTCCATGACTCATTTTAAAAATCCATTTTATAGTCCCCGAGATTCGATCCAAATATCGACAACAATTATATATCGTGCCGATACTCGTCTCTCGGTACACGAATAATCAAACTAATGTAACTTTTCGCTCGTTTGGAGCTAGAAGCTCTATCTTATACCAAAACGAAGGTAAAACATCCTCTACAACAATATCTAATTAGTTCATCTCAAACTCAAACTCATAATTTCAGAAAATTAAATTTAATAATCTGTTTAAAAATATACTTTTAAAAATCCATCAAAATTAAATTTTCACCACATTTTAATCATTCTCAAATGCCTAATATCACCCTAATATCATTACTAACAACATAACTAACCCATAACACATTTAAATGATCATACAAAAATTACCCACTCAAAATTTCCAACATGCAATAATGAAAATATGTATATAATAATACTAACAACAACATACAAGCATAAAAATAGATCAAACCTTCATGGATCATATGAAAAAAAATAAATGTTGGTGCATGTTGCTAAAAATTACACCAAAATGATCAACATTGAATTTTAGGGATGGGACTTTGATTAGATTTCTTTGATTCAAAGTTGAAAATCAAAAATGAGGGTGTTTTTGCTTGGGGTGGTGGACGACAAGATTAAGGAGAAAGAGAGAGAGATGGATTTTTCTTAAAAATGAATTTTATATTAAAAGTTGATAGTGGAAAAATTATATATAGTGGTGGTGGTGGGTAGATTTTGCCAATTTGTGATTGTTTTGGTCCAAAATGCAATTTAAATAGTTATAAGGGTAGAAAATGTAAATTGTCAATTTTGAAAATATTTACGAGGCTCGGGTTTCGTAAAAATACTTTTCAAAAGTTAAAACGCACTCAAAATATGATGATAATATGATCCCGGTTCGACTTAATACGAATTTAAATAAAAACGTCAAAAATATAAACATCAAGACAACAAATGATAAAACATAAAATCTCGGGCATCCGTCGATATCGTGGTCACTAATAATCCTCGCTAGTAGTAAAAAGATAAAAATAAGACCTCCAACGTCAGTTTTAAATAAAATCATCAATCGTCATTTCATTCAACTCATCAAAATTTCAAAATTATTCGTAAAAATAATATTATATAATATTAAATAAATGACCTCGGGTTTGGGTTGTCACATCCTACCCTCCTAAAAGAGAGCGACGTCCAAGCGCTCTTCCCCTCTTATACTCACATCCCATACCTCCAGAACAAATGAGAACTCTTTTCCTTAAAGAAATCCTCATGCTTCTTTCACAATTTCAAATTCCACTTCTGGAATACTTGTATCTTCACAATATAATCCTTACTATGTTTCGACCTCAAAAGAACTCTTCATAGTTCTTTCTTATGAAAAGCAACTTATCTTCAAGTTGAATTCTTTCCTTGTTGTTCTCAAAACCAATTTCACTCGTCATAACGACAACTTATGCATAACCACATTTCCCAATTTCAAACTCCATTGATTTCCTTCGATTGCCAACATAACTCTTCTGACAACTCCTTGTTACTAATAAACGGTCCTTAACCCATACAATTTTTTCAATATTGCCATTATCGCTTCTAGTTCAGTCACTCAATTCCACCTACATTTCTGCAATACACCGAAAACCTAATCTTACGTCCATAACTCACTATCTTTCACCTTCACAAATGGAAGTTCTTTATGTACCATAAATAGTACAGCCTTACTACTACTAGCATGATAATCATCGTCATATAAAATTTCCAACAATTTCTAAGTCAATCACACACGCACAAGTATACCGTTCGATGTTCGAATCATCCTTTCACTCTGTCCATCAGTCTTTGTATAACACACATTACTCAACTCAACTTTCATCTTTACCCAAACCAAAACGTATCGATTACTTGACTTGTGAGATTCCTTTATCACTAAGTCTCACTCTCTCAACTTAGATATGTTAGGAGTACTCAAAATTCCATACTTAACTTGGCGTTACAACAAAATCCTTTCCATAAGTTCGATAAAATGTTGAAATCACTTATCTTGACCTCCTTCTCTAATCAGACCACTAACTTAAAATTTCATATCCTTGCTATTAAGCCCACACTTCTTGTTATCACGAAAACTCAAATCTTAAAAGATTTTCCCCTTTTTATCCTTGATAAGTGCATTAGCTACCACATTCGCCTTTCCCGGATGGTAGCGAATCTCGTAGTCATGATCACTCACAGTCATAACCATCAACCTACTCAAGTACTCAAAACAATATAACTGGTGATCCTCTACTCATTTCCTTTATCATCCCAAGAAATTAATTATGGAGCAACTTCTATGATCCTTTATCACTACACACTTGATTCCATACAAGTAATATTTCCACCATCTCAAAGCAAACACCAAAACTACATAACCCTTATGAGACACATCAAAACAAACTACAAACTATGAATACCATAGATCCTTTCAACAATGACAACATCGGTGCAGAACACAACCTACCTTTCAGTGTTCAGAATACAACTTCCTCATCTGATGGGGATCAGATCTCGAAACTTACAATTTAAATGTATAAGTGGGACTCACACATCCAATTCTTCTTAGTCAGCTTAATCAATGGTTTAACAATCAGTGAAAACCTTTCGATAAACCTCCGATTGTTCCCAGCTTAAACCAAGGAATTAACAGATTTCCGTCGGCGTCGTTGGTACCGACAAATCATTGATCGTTTCAATCTTGGCAAGATCATCACGAATACCTTTGTTGTCAATCAACTGTCTTAAAACGCAATTATTTCAACCAACATTCACACCTAGAAAACTTTACATACAGTTTCTTTTTTTTTCAACCATCCCAAATTCATCCTCATATGCTACTTATGTTCCTCCTCTCCTATTGGATTAAAATAGAATATCTTCGATAGATATAATTACTAACTCATCCTAGCACAGCTTACACACAAGATTCACCTAGTCCATGAATACGGCAGACGCGTTCGTCCATTCCAAAAACACCACTTGAAACTTAAAGTACCCACATCAAGTACGAAAAACAACTGTAGGAATATCTTCCTTCTCTAACTCTCAGTTAATGATAACCAGGACTCAAAGAGATCTTTGAGTACACACTGGATCCAGACAAGTTGCATGGATCAAACGAATCATTAATCCTCGGTAATGGATACCGATTCTTGGCTGTCAATTGTTAAGCTCTTGATAATCAATACACATCCGAAACAATCCATCTTTCTTTGACAAACAATACAGGTGATCATCACTGTAACGAAACTTAATCTAATACATCCTTTATCCATCACTTCTCGCAGTTGACCGGATAACTCATTCCATTCTGACGGTGGCAAATGATAAGGCATACAAATACTACTCAACAGAACGCAACAACACTACACAACGAAACGCAGAAGCACTACACCTATTGTTTACAACACTCAATCGACACGAACTCCACTTCATGAGGAGGCAGCAACTCTGCAAAACTTCAGGAAAACTTCAGAATACTCTCGAGTCATTAACAGATCTCTCAACTTCTCCTCAACCACTATATCACTAATTACCTGAGCTAGGAATACATCACATTCCTCTTCCCCATACTTCCTTGTTTCCAAACAAGATACTTCTCAAACGGAAAGTTCACTCATCACCTTTCATAGTCAACACTCAGCTTCGCAACAAAATCTAAACCAGCAGCTATCAATTTATAGTGAAGATTAGTCCAATCTCAAGCATCAGCACTTCGCACCACTAACCAATTCATACCAATAATCCACATCCAAAGATTCCAACTCTTTGAGCATCAAGTCGATACTAAACACCTACTTTCCTAAATTCAAGGAACACACTCTTAGTGTAAAACTAACACTAGCAACATTTCCATCGGTTAACTCCACATCATAGTTGATTGTTAATCTTATTGACTCTCCGTTGATAAAACAATTGAATCTTTACCGTTCTACAGTTCCTACCCGATCTGAAATCAAACAACATACTGACATAAAAAATCTCAAGTAAGAATATACCATTTACAACATCCAAACCTTAAGGTTTGTCAGCATCATTCAAACGTAAACCGGAGCAGCAGCATTCCTATCTTGTCAATTTCCTTTCCTTGGACAATTCCATTGTTTGTATTCTTTCTCACCACGGCTAAATCATATCACTACTCCAGGGTACTAATTCCGGTAACTAATCCTCTTATCCTACACTTCGTAGCTTCATGACCAGGTTGTCCTAACTCCAGTCGTAATTGTGGAAAATTACCTACATGGTATAGAGTGTAGCAAACACACTTGAGATTTATCTTGTCACTTCTAAACACATGGCAACACGAATCCCATCATTCCTTCCATGGTTTAAATACTGATTTCGGTTCGGTCTTTGGTTATTGTTATTACTGTAATCCTCACAATTATGTCCTTGATTCTGGTTAGACTGAGCAGATTCCCACATTCTCTTATTGTTTTCAACAATACTATCTTTCCTTTCTTGCACATTCACATCCATTAAATCATGCGCCATCTGAACAGCTTCATCGAAAGATTTAGGTCTTAAAGAAGTAACCTCACCCTTGATATTACTAGACAATCCTCTAATGTACTGCGTTGTTGTTTTACGGTCATTCACAAAAGTATCATGGTATAGCAAATATAGCTCAAAAAATTTCCCAGTAAGCAGTAATATCATCGTTCCTTAGCACGAATTATCTCAATTCGGATTCCAACTGTCCTAGTTCTTTCTCGGGACAAATCCTAGCAGTCAATAGTCTTTTCATCACGGTCCATGCCTTACTATTAGTCACAACCAATCCTAAAGTAGTCACTTGGTATTCCATCATCTTAGTGTACCATCCTGAAATGTAGTAGTAGCAAATTTCACCTTATTAATTTCTGAACACCCAATAATCTCAAAAGTACTCTCTATCTTATCAATCCAACTATGCAATTCTAATGCACTACTAATACCACAAAACTGCGCAGAACCACACTTCTGAAAACTAACATAAGTACATTCTCTTGAACTTGCAGAACAGCAGCAACACTATCGTCTGGATCAGCAGCATCCTCATCATTGTTAGCAGCATCGCCATTATTTTTAGCAGCATCATCATTATTCTCAACAGCATCATCATTATTCTCAGCAGCATCTACTGCAGCACCATTATCTACAACATAATTTAACCCCAGCATCTTGATTCCTTGCAGCACAATCAGCTCCAAAAGCTCTAGCAATAACTTGTTCGATCATAGTGTTCACAGTAGCAGTTGTTAGTTTTGGCAACATATTTCAAGAAACTTAGTCACGTAGCGATCTAATAATGACAGAAATATGATTCCCATACTCCTTGTTCCATTATCACGGAAGAAAGAAACATGATAAGTATACATATCAAGATAAAAGAAGGAGTTCTTTATTAGGACATCTCATGGATACTACATGCACGAACAACATAAACTACAATGGTTCATCAACCAAAACTCAAACGAGTCAATAATGCACATCATAGATCATGAGGGTAATTCAGATTGCGTTGAGGATTCAACAAGATAGTGGCAGTGTCTATCACTACAATCATCTACCGAACAAACTTAAAAGATAATAAGTTCCATCACAATGCTACGACACAAGGTTTAAATAAGTCCAATCACAAAAGAAAATAAGATACAAAGAAATCCATCAAGTGATTTGTTCCTTAGACAGCTCCTCATCCTCCTTAACATTGTTGTCAGCTTCTTCACACTCGTCTATTTCCCTTTTCACACCTCAAGGCCAAATCCATAACTTGATGGCAGCTCACTCTCAAAATCCAAATATTCACTGCTACACGGCAGATTAATCACAAAACAAGTCTCAGTACGACTTTCAACATTCCTAAACTTCCGAACTCTACTCAGAATCAATGCCACATGAGACTCCCACTCACTTATCGTTTCAAAACTTACCTACTTCTCTTTAAACCATTCAATTCAATCACACCAATTCATCACAATCGACCCAAGACTAGCAATCTCATCCATCTTCTAAGTCCTAACAAACTCAAATCACCACATACCAAATACAACCTTTAAAACCACCTTTCTTTCACATCAACCTTCTAATCACACCAATTCAACCACATATCTATCATACATCAACTAATCAAACTTCCTCATACCCGATACAAGTCGCAAGAATTCAGTTGTAAAATCGTTCAACATCTGGTCTACTTCCCAGACCCTCGGCAGTATATAAGGTCATTATTTAAAATTATATACATATGTATTACATAAAGAAAATTACGATAAGAAGTACTCAACGTACTTTCAACAACATCAATACATCATCAATACATCATCAATACATCATTATATATCATCATAGTATTTACTTAATAAATACTCTAAAATCATTTCAATTTTAAGGGATACATCAACTAAAAAACAATACAAAACAAATAATCTTACCGGAGCCTTGCGGAGAAGTTGCGTTGCTTTTGTAAAATATTTTCGACACCACAGTTATAGTTTAGGACATTTTAAAAAAAAATCAACCTAATTCGCTATAACTAAAAAGCTCTGATACCAATCTATAACACCCCCAAATTACATTGCGTAGTAGAAATACACATTTGGGTGCTAAATACAAACATTGTTACACAAGACATTTTGAACAAACTCAAAATGATAAATTTGAAATATAAAAGAATATAATTTAACCATTGTCTAAAACTTTCAATCCCAAGTAAAACAATTTTAGAAATATCAGAGTAATATTTAGGTCCCCCAAAGACTTTATCAAATCCACAAATACTTTACCAAAGTACTCGACCGTACAATATTATTTTCATGACAAAAGGGAAAGAAATCCGTTTTAGACCAATCACCACAAAAGCAAATCCGCAATCCTTCTCCAGCAAACTCCGCAATTCATCAACTTCAATACCAGAAATACATGCTTAAAATCATCAACACAACGGTTGAGCGAGTCTATAGGTTTTCCAAATCAACATTTGAACACAAGAGAAAAATCAATCAAGATCATTTAATAGAATTGCTACGTATACAATCTATTATTCTGGCAAACTGACATATAGCTATAGAATTATATTAAGCTCATGACACCGACCCCTTAACTTAGTCACCCACTCCTAAAGCCGGCATGACTAGATGAAATTCTAGTGCCCCTACTAGGGTATCATTTGCAAAAATACCAATTCTCATTCTTGTAAAATTATCCTTCCCAGCGGGTTACTCAGCGTAAAGCCCTGGTCTCAGATAGGGTCGTCAGCCCAATAGTACTATTATTAGAATAAGCGGCTATTCCCAACTCACAACATCAAGTCAGAAGATAGTTAACGGCTCATGAATTTAGGGTCTTTTGCAAATTAGGTACTTATACAATTCAAAACAACAAGGGCAACAAAGGCAACATTCAGGTCCAAACAATCAATCATGACTTGTGTTCATTTTACTTTCAAATAGCATGTATCCCCCTCGCGGGTTTTAAAATCATTCAAACAATTACAAAAGCGAGGCTATAGACTCACCTGGAGCAATAGCAGTAGTAAGACGATCTTCGACGATAGTTGATGCCCGATAAACACAAAAACCGCAACCTATCAAATAAGGCGCGTTCATCAATAATAAACTCGAATAAAATCCATACTTACTAACATCAAACTCAAAATCATAAAATCACACCCAACCCAGAATG
The DNA here is from genome assembly GCA_025667525.1 of Glebionis coronaria. Classification (NCBI taxonomy): domain Eukaryota; kingdom Viridiplantae; phylum Streptophyta; class Magnoliopsida; order Asterales; family Asteraceae; genus Glebionis; species Glebionis coronaria. Next base: position 183,191,102 of record CM046874.1, read on the forward strand.
AAAACAATACAATTGACCTTTTACTTCATTTTATGTGCTTACTATTAGTTAATTCTTTCGATAAAAATCTGCCGGTACACACCAAATGTACGAGCTCATTTACCCCACTTAAACACATCAAATACTTATGATACTAATCAGAGACCTCACTTGCTATATATAGAAAGACCTGTTAAAAGCCCATCAAAAGATTTTACCTTTAAAGTTCCCTGCCCGACACATCTTTGAACTACAAAAACCGGACAGTTTTACGTCAACAACTCTTATAGTCTTTTAAACCATTTATTTTTCTCCGTTTATAAAACCGACACTCAACTTTGAAAATAACTCAACATCATCATACTTATCATTCAAAATCAGTCCATGACTCATTTTAAAAATCCATTTTATAGTCCCCGAGATTCGATCCAAATATCGACAACAATTATATATCATGCCGATACTCGTCTCCCGGTACACGAATAATCAAACTAACGTAACTTTTCGCTCGTTTGGAGCTAGAAGCTCTATCTTATACCAAAACGAAGGTAAAAACATCCTCTACAACAATATCTAGTTAATTCATCTCAAACTCAAACTCATAGTTTCAGAAAATTAAATTTAATAATCTGTTTAAAATATACTTTTAAAAATCCATCAAAATTAATTTTTCACCGCATTTTAATCATTCTCATATGCCTAATATCACCCTAATATCATTACTAACAACATAACTAACCCATAACACATTTAAATGATCATACAAAAATTACCCACTCAAAATTTCCAACATGCAATAATGAAAATATGTATATAATAATACTAACAACAACATACAAGCATAAAAATAGATCAAACCTTTATGGATCATATGAAAAAAATAAATGTTGGTGCATGTTGCTAAAAATTATACCAAAATGATCACCACTGAATTTTAGGGATGGGACTTCGACTAGATTTCTTTGATTCAAAGTTGAAAATAAAAAATGAGGGTGTTTTTGCTTTGGGTGGTGGAAGACAAGATTAAGGAGAAAGAGAGAGAGATGGATTTTTCTTAAAAATGAATTTTATATTAAAAGTTGATAGTGGAAAATTATATATAGTGGTGGTGGTGGGTAGATTTTGCCAATTTGTGATAGTTTTGGTCCAAAATGCAATTTAAATAGTTATAAGGGTAGAAAATGTAAATTGTCAATTTTGAAAATATTTACGAGGCTCGGTTTCGTAAAAATACTTTTCAAAAGTTAAAACGCACTCAAAATATGATGATAATATGATCCCGGTTCGACTTAATACGAACTTAAATAAAAACGTCAAAAATATAAACATCGAGACAACAAATGATAAAACATAAAATCTCGGGCATTCGTCGATATCGTGGTCACTAATAATCCTCGCTATTAGTAAAATGATAAAAATAAGACCTCCAACGTCGGTTTTAAATAAAACCATCAATCGTCATTTCATTCAACTCATCAAAATTTCAAAATTATTCGTAAAAATAATATTATATAATATTAAATAAATGACCTCGGGTTTGGGTTGTCATAGATATCGAGAAAATAACAAAAGATCACAAGAATCAATCAAAAACAATCACGGGAAACGAAGCCGCACAATGAACCGGACCCTAGAGTTGATTTTCCAAGAAAAGTCCTTGAAGAATTGAAGATTGTACAAGAAGTGTCCTTCATTATTGAAGAATTGACACTTTAAACCCTTGTATATTCATAATTACAAGTTTGGTCCCTAAACTTTGTCAAATTTACAAAAAGGACCCTCAACTTTGAAGAATTGGCAAGAATGGTCCCTCAAATTTAAAGACTTGTCACTTTTAGTCCTCCATGAAGACAAAGATAAAAGTGAAGACCTTGAATAATGAAGACATGTCAAAAACAGCCCTTCAAATATCAACAAATTACAAAACAAGTCCTTTGAAAAGTTTTTGTGGCCAAAATGTGAAAAATAAAACTTATAATACAAAGGAAATTCAGTTTTGTTGTAATGAACTACAAATGAAGGAAGAAAGAAAGAAGAAGGGATAAAACTGGTAGACAGACAAAGTTACCTAGTCCAATACTAGGATGTCACGTGCCCCACTTAACAAAACTAGCCAATCACACCCCACTATCTTGCCACCTCATAATCCCACTCAACCGGATTAATAACTAATTTTAATTAGTTATTTAAAAGTGGCGGTTAACACCTTTTCAAACACTAAACTGGATCAAACCTCACTATTCATCACATGAACACGATTTGGGTATTTTCTAATCACCAAGAATTAAACCCTAATCTCTTCCAGATTTGAGATTAAGGGTCCACTAAACAAAACCCAATCCACAAAACTTATGCCACCTCACCCAAATGCTCACATGTATAGTCCCTTGCTGCTACTTTTGAGAAGAAGATAAAAACCAACCAATAAATCAACGAGCCACAATGTAGCTTCATTCATAAGCTCATTTTGACCCCTTGGATCAAATTGCACCCACTGACATCTCAGCAAAACGCCAAACATCTTTACATGAGCTCAAAGTATTCAAATTTCACAAGGGAAATTCTGGAAGTTCATTACTTAGGGTTTTCAGTTTTCAGCTTACTAGGTCATTGTATGGCTCTATATAAAGCCTTTTGCATACTACATTAGTTTTTGTTCTTGGTTTTCCTAGGTCACAAATCTGTAAAGCTTGTTTTCTAAGTGAATGAAAAAAGTTTGATGTTGTTGACGAATTCCAAGCACCACTTTACATTTCATGTTGTTTATGTTTCTTGTTTGTGATTTCTAAGTATCAAAATTTGGTTTTAAGAATTGTGCAAGTGTTTCAAAAGTTTTCCAAAATCTGGTTTTTTTCTAAGTCTTTGGTACAAACACTTGAAGTTTTTGGGCTTAAGATGGATCATCTCACGCTGATAAGAAGCTTATCAAGGTGGGGTGAGGTATTAGCTTGGGGATATTCAAGGAGTGTGGTACAAAGCTTGAACTAATCAATTTCATTTTTTCATTTTTCTGTTATAAATTGTTGCTTTGACTTTGTTGTTCTTACCAGGTGTTACTGGAAGCTTGTGCCTTGTTTAGCTAGGCACATAAGCTATAAAATTCGTGATTTTGTGAGGTTTGTCATATTTTCTTGAAAATCTATCAAAAAGTGGTTCAAAGTGATTTTGTGATTCTGTTGTTGTATGTGGTGTTCTTGTGGCTTGAATCTTGTTCTTATTGCTTATTGATGTTGTTATGATGCATGTTTGAGCTTGGTTCAGTCTTGAAAACACATTTGGTTTGTTAAATTTTGTTTTAAGAGGGGGAAAGGGTTGTTTGGGTTTACTGAATCATACAACTTGGTTGAGATTGAGTAGGTGTTAGGAGTTTGTTTGAGTTTATATCTGTCATTGAGGTGTCTATATGCTGAAATCTGCAAGACTTGTGCTTTGTAACATCAAAACCTAATCATTGGTCTATCTAGTTTGTTTTAGGTCATTTTGGACTAAAATCTTTTGCACACTTAGATTATATGCTTATCTAGGGTAAACAAGTGATAAAACATAGTTGGCATAACCTGATTTGTAGATTTGAGTTTTTAAAATTCAAGAATTGGTCAAGTATATCAGCAAAAGGATTTTGTGTTCATCATTGTTCATCAGAAACTTGCATAAGCTTGAATCTAGTGCTAATCTTGGATATTTTGCTTGAAACAAGTTTATTTGTGTGTCACTAAGTCTGATATTGCTATTGTATGCTTTTGGTTAAGATTGGTATGCTTATACTAGCATAAAAGTAGCTTATAACCACCAGATCTGCTTATACCATGTTTGTGGACTGTTTGATTAAACTGTACTAATTGGCTTGTTGGATTGGTGTTTTCTTGCTTGTTTGTGACTCCCTACAACTCACTGGTTGTAGGGTTGCCTTGTTTGTCTAACAATAACAATTGAATCACTCTAAAAAAGCAAGTAAAAAAGTCAAAGCAGTGGGAACCCTTTCCCACTGCTGCTAGCCAATGCTAGTGTATTTTGGTCAACAGCTTATTAATAAGCTATATTAGCTTATTTAGACTTGCAACAACTTTGTTTTGGTAATCAATCTTCCTTATTTGACCCCTTTGAGTATTCTAGAGCATTTGAGACTTTGACTTTTAGGTTTGACTAGAAAACGAATTGACTTTTCTTTTTCAAAACAACTTATTGCTTATTCCAACTTATTCAATGTGCTTATTTGAAATATTTTTATTATTAAGCTTAGTTAAGTGATTTAAAACATTTTGCAAAAAGAATCAGCTCTTGAATCAGCCTAGAAATCGAAAACGACTATTTTGTCGTTTTGTGTAGAGAGCGTTTGCTTATTTCAGGCTTATTTCTTGGGCTTATTCAAAATTTCTTTTTACAAACAGCTTTATAATCTCATTAGAAGGATGCGTGTCAAATTTCAGCTTATGGCATTAGCTTATGGCTTAATCGACCAAAAAGCCCATTAAGAATAAGCTGAATTTCATTAAGTTGTGATAAGCACTGATTCAACTTTTGGGCCTTTAGAGTTTTGTGTTTAAAATCAAATTTTAAGCTAGACTGGAAGTTTTAGGCTTATTTAGATAACATTTTTCTTATTGGGCCTAAATCAGCCCATTAAGTTATCTGTTTGGACTTTTGGCCCATTTGGAGGGCCAATAGGGGTATTTTGGTCATTTCACTTTCATTTTTTGTTTATTTAAGCTAAAATAAAGTAGTTTGCAAGTTTTTATAAATTTTTATAAACTTTGAAATTTTAATATTATTTTAATATTTAATTTTAATTTTTAATCATTTTAAATAGTTTTAATTAGTTTTAAATTTTTCAAAAATAGTTTTTAGTTTAATTAAGTTATTTTTGAGGTTTACAAATTGAAAAATCATATTTTGGGTTTTTATTAATCAAATTGATTTTTTGGGCTTTAATTAGCATTAAAAAATTATTATTTAATTAAATAAAAGGTTTGAGTAATTTTTGACTTTTTGTAAACTCTAATTGCATTTCTTAGGATTTATCGTAATTTTATAGAAATTTTTAGGATAATTTTTAAATTTCGTCAGGTTTTACGGTTTTACGTTTACGCCTTTCGTATTAGTTTTATTTTATTCGTAACTGTCATCATTTTCTTTCTCATTTTCTTTTCTTAATATTAATCACAAATATTTAATTAAGTCTTAACATACAACACACTAGCCTCCTTGAGAACGAACTCACCTTTTGGTCATTTGTGCACGGTTTTCTTAAACCGTCGTACTTACCACTATTTACCCATTTTGTCTTTCCTAAAGCAAAGGTGTGTAAATTTACAACTATCATTTTGGCACCGCAGCCGGGGAGGCGTGTTGTGTTTTGATTTGAACAAATTTTGTTTTTGTATTATCCATAAATAGTAATTGTGTGTTTTAGAACTCTAAGCACACGTATTATCGGTTTTCGTTTTTTGTGTGAATATTATTACATATTGTATACATATCACAATAAATTCACAGGTAATCCAAAAGTGTGAAAACACAACCTTGATTTGGGATTTCATCACTCAATCATTGTATTCGAATCTCAAACAAAGAAAAAGGAAAAATAGATAATTACTTCCGTGAAGCTTAATTTTAATTAACACAAACTATAAGGTGGGTATAAGGCGGTTGTATTTCACGACCTAAGGGAAAAAGGCTCTTAAGTGCTTAGCGCCGCCTCGTTTCCCCCGCTTGCTTGTGCGTGTTAAGAGAAAAAGGGCTAATCGAGGGTTTGCCAACCAAAGTATTATCTTCGTATCTATATATTTTCTTGGTTTCAAAAGATTAAAACCTCTTGAACGTTTTGGTGTTCCACCAACGTTCTAAGGTCATCGAAGACGTTCACTTCACGTGATCGTTTTCATTCCTTGAGGCTCCTTTAATCGAGAGTTTTGATTTGAGGAGAGATTTGTAGATTTATGTCTACGTAATACATCACAAAAATCCAAAAAAGTAAAAACAATCAAAAGCACAAAAAAATTAAAAAAGTAAAAACACCCAAAATAATCATCTTTGCTCATCCCCATGTTGTACGTGATGTTTATGCAAACTCGTAACCAAGCAAGACGTGCACGTAAACGTAGAAACCGAAAGGAAGGAACGCCTTCTAGTGAAGAATCACCTATTGACGAACCCATCGTAGAACAAGAAGCAACCATGGCTAATCGTACTATGATAGAGTTACTTCAAGCACCCACCGAGGGTTATGGAGAGGCTATTGTGATTCCCGCTCCTTGCGGATAATTTTGAATTTAAGACGGGTTTTTTGTCCATGATTCAAAACAACATATTCCGTGGTGATGAAAAGGAAAACCCTCACAACCATATCCGCCAATTCAATCGTCTTACCGCCACTTGCAAGTTTAAGGACGTCTCGAACGACTCGATTAAGATGATGCTTTTTCTGTATTCCTTAGTGTGGCCCGCTAAAATTTGGTTAGAGAAAGAGCCACCCAATTCTATATTGACGTGGAAGGATCTCGTTTCAAAGTTCGTGAACCAATTTTTCTCGCCCTCTAAGACTACGCATTTGAAAAACGAGATTTCAAAGTTTTCACAAGAGTATAATGAGAGTTTTTCAACGGCTTGGAATTGGTTTAAGGAAATGTTACATGAGTGTCCTCATCACGGTTTTTCCGACTTGCATCAAATTGACACGTTTTACAATGGATTGAACGATCATGAGCGAGATTATCTTAATGCCGCCGGTGATAATTTTTTGTGTAAAACGGTCGAGGAAGCGTTGTTGATTATTGAGAATAGGTCTAAGGTCTATAGTCCTCGTAGCATATCGAGTGTTCATAAGACTTCGTCTTCGCCTTTATTGTCACATACCATCGATGCTTGCCAAATAGAGGCTAATTTGGAGAACAAGATATTTGATAAGCTTAAAGGATTGTTAATTGAGTTCAAAGTTGGTGAACAACCCACTCCCGCTATGGCTAAAGCGGTTGAGGTTTCTTGTATGTATTGTGGTTGAGCTCACGATTTTTCTGAGTGCATTACCAACGATGGTAACACTTTGAGTGCCTACACGGCCACGGGAACTTATAACCAAAACGGTCAAGTTACCCGCTCTAATCAATTGACTCCACCGGGTTTTGCACCAAATCAAAATGCTAACAATTATCGAAACAATCAAGGTGGTTACAAGAACAACTATAAGGGTAAAAATTACAACAATGGGAATCAAGGGACTAGTAGTCAAGTGCAAAATCAAAATCAAAATCATGATTTCCAAAATGTTAATCAAGGGCTTTCAAATGCATTTTCAAAAGACCTTCCACTAGAGATTTTGAACTATTTCAAGGCTAATGACGATAGGTACACAAACATGGCAAATGATGTTAGTAACCTAAGGACTAAGTTTGAAACTCAAAGTAACAAATTGGAAGGGAATGTGGTTAGGCTCCAACAAAACCAACAAAAAATTGAACAAGGTCAACATAAGATTGAACAAACCTTACTTAGGTTGGAGAAAAATGCAAAATCCGAGAAAGAGCAAGATAGGGAAGAACGTAAAAATACAGAAAATAGACTTTTAGATGCTATCATAATGAGTAGAGCCTCTACTTCGGGTGGTCTTCCTAGTAACACCGTGTCAAACCCGAAGAGAGATATGAAAGTGATTACCACATGTAGTGGTAAGACCTTTAAGGAACTGACTCCTCAACCAATTACTCCTACGGTGGAGGAAATTGAGGAAGAACCCGAGGTGGTGTTCGAAGAGGAGCATATCCCAATCCCATGAAGTACCGCTCAAACCACACCTACGGTTGACCCATTACCATCATTGGAACCCGAGATTCCAAAGGCTATGCCTATGCCCCAACCTACACCACCCTTACCTTACCCATCGAGACTTCGTAAGGAGAAATTGCAAGAGCGTGACAACTACCAATTTGAGCTTTTTATTAAGATGTTTCGTGATATGCATTTTAACATAAGTTTTGCCGATGCTTTGATTATGATGCCTCGTTTTGCCGCCAACTTTAAGAGTATGTTAAACAACAAGGAGAAATTGCAACAATTGTCTAGTTGTTTATCGGTTTATCTTAACCGCATACCTCAAAAAGTCGGTGATCCCGATAAATTTTTGATTCCATGTGCTATTCAAGATACGGAAGAATGCTATGCCTTGGCCGATCTTGATGCTAGTATTAATTTGATGCCTCTTGCAATCTTTAAGTCGCTCAATCTTCCTAATCTTACTCCTTCAAGAATGTCTATCGAAATGGCCGATCATTCTACGATTCCCGCATGTGGATTGGCCGAAGACGTTTTTGTAAAAGTGGGAAAGTTCTATTATCCGGTAGACTTTATCGTAGTCGATATTCCCACGGATCCTAAAGTTCCTCTTATCTTAGGTCGTTCGTTTTAGGATACGTCAATGGCGTTGATTGATGTGCATGCTAGGAAAATCACCTTACGTTTCAACGACGAGGAACTTGTTATAAACGCAACTAAAAACTCTCAACTTTCTCATGTTTATTCTGTCGCGACTATAAACCATGTTGATATGATCGATGTCGTTTGCGAGGAATTTTCACAAGAATTTTTAGGTTTTGGTGATGAAGAAAATAGTGGCAATCCCACTATGCTCGATCCTATCCTTGATAACTCGACATCATCCTTCACTCCATTTGAAGGAGGTGGTTTTACGTTGGAAGAAGTTGATGTTCCTCGTACTTGTAACGAAGACCTCAACAACGATGAGGACTTCTCGATTATCAAGGATTTTCTCAACGATTTCCCATTTCCTCCGCCGATGGAGGTTATGAGTATCGAACCCAAATCTTCAATCGAGGAACCACCAATCCTCGAGTTGAAAGATCTTCCTCCTTATCTTGAATACGTATTCTTGGAAGGAGACGATAAGTTGCCGGTTATTATTGCGAAGGATCTTTCGGATGATGAAAAAACCGCACTTATCGATGTCTTGAAGGACCACAAAGTGGCAATTGCGTGGAAATTATCCGACATTAAGGGGACCGACCCTAAATTTTGTACCCACAAAACCTTAATGGAGGAAGACTACAAGCCCACAATCCAATGTCAAAGGAGGGTGAACCCCAAAATTCATGACGTCATCAAAAAGGAAGTTGTAAAACTACTTGACGCGGGAATGATTTACCCTATTTCTGATAGCCCTTGGGTGAGTCCCATTCATTGTGTCCCTAAAAAGGGAGGAATGACCGTTGTGCCAAACGATGACAACGAGTTAATTCTAACTTGACTCGTGACCGGTTGGAGGGTGTGTATTGACTATCGTAAGTTAAATGAAGCCACTCGTAAAGACCATTTTCCCTTGCCCTTCATGGATCAAATGTTGGAGCGTCTTGCGGGAAATGATTTCTTTTGCTTTTTAGATGGTTTTTCCGGTTACTTCCAAATCCCCATCGATCCTCGTGATCAAGAAAAAACTACGTTTACGTGTTCATATGGATCGTTTGCCTATCGTAGAATGCCATTTGGACTTTGCAATGCACCGGGAACTTTTCAACGGTGTATGATGGCTATTTTTCATGACATGATCGAGAAGACGATGGAAGTCTTTATGGATGATTTTTCCGTTTTTGGTAGTTCGTTCACTTCGTTTCTAGGAAATTTGAAACATATGTTAAAATGTTATGAGGAAACCAACCTTGTGCTCAATTGGGAAAAATGTCATTTTATGGTTAAGGAAGGAATCGTCTTAGGGCACAAGGTCTCGAAAGCGGGGATTAAGGTAGACAAAGCTAAGATTGACGTCATCGCCAAATTACCTCATCTCAAAACCGTTAAGGGAGTTAGGAGTTTCCTAGGCCACACGGGCTTTTATCGTCGATTCATCAAGTATTTTTCAAAGATATCTCGACCCATTACACACCTCCTAGAAAAAGATGCTCCTTTTCTCTTTAACGAAGATTGTGTATGAGCCTTTGAAATCCTTAAGAGGAAACTTACCAAAGCTCCCATTCTTGTTTCTCCCAATTGGAATCTCCCCGTTGAGCTCATGTGTGACGCTAGTGATTATGCCATAGGGGCCGTTTTAGGGCAACGTCATGAAAAGCATTTCTTGCCTATTCACTATGCTAGCAAGACGATGACCGAGGCTCAACTTAAGTATACCACAGCAGAAAAGGAATTCCTTGTCGTGGTGTATGCATTTGAGAAATTCCGACCTTACCTCATCTTGACTAAATGCATAGTGTATACGGACCATTCGGCAATCAAGTACCTCTTGGCTAAGCAAGATGCAAAGCCGAGATTGCTTCGTTGGATTCTCCTCATACAAGAATTTGATTTCATAATACTTGACAAAAAAGGAGCCGAGAATCTAGCGGCCGATCATCTTTATCGCTTGGAAGATCCTCACCAAAGTGTTTACGAGAACAAGGAAATCACCGAAACATTTCCTCTCGAGACACTTGGTGTAGTGAATTCTAAGAAAGACTCGTCCACCTCATGGTTTGCGGACATCGCAAATTACCATGCGGGCAACTTCATCATTAAGGGTATGACGACTCAACAAAAACGAAAATTCTTTCGTGACGTCAAGTTCTACTTTTGGAACGACCCTTACCTATTTCGGACTTGTGCGGATCAAATTATTTGACGTTGTGTTTTTGGCACCGAAGCTTCTAATATCCTTAGAGCTTGTCACGAGGGACCCACGGGTGGTCACCATGGTGCTAATCTCACGGCGAAGAAGGTCTTTGATGCCAGATTCTTTTAGCCTACTATTTACCGATATGCACATGCACTTTTCAAGTCATGTGACTCATGCCAACGTCAAGGCAAAGCCTCACAAAACGATGAAATGCCACAAAATATCATCCAAGTGTGTGAGATCTTTGACGTTTGGGGAATTGATTTTATGGGGCCATTCCCATCATCTCGTGGTAATAAGTACATCCTTGTCGCCGTTGACTACCTATCCAAGTGGGTGGAAGCTAAGGCTATGCCCACGAACGATGCTCGTGTGGTAGTCAAGTTTTTGAAGCAATTGTTTTCTCGGTTTAGAACCCCTCGTGTAATCATAAGCGATCGTGGAACCCATTTTTGTAATGGCCAATTTGAAAGGATTCTAAAGAAATATGGGGTTACACATCAGTTTTCTACGGCTTATCACCCACAAACGAGTGGGCAAGTCGAGGTTTCAAACCGAGCATCGTAGAGGATCTTGGAGAGATCGATAGGAGAGAACCGACAATCGTGGTCGAATAAGTTAGATGATGCTTTATGGGCCTTTCGTACCGCTGATAAGACGCCCATTGGGTGCACCCCTTACAAGCTTGTGTATGGGAAGAATTGCCACTTACCAATTGAACTCGAACACAATGCTTATTGGGCCCTAAAGCATTGTAATAATGACATTGAGACCGCCGGAAAACACCGGAAAATGAAATTAAATGAACTGGATGAATTGAGGGATATTGCTTATGAAAATTCATTAATTTATAAAGAGAAAACCAAAAAGTTTCACGATTCTAAAATTAAAACCGGGTTTTTAACTTTGGAGATCAAGTGTTGCTTTTTAACTCAAGATTGAAAATATTTTCCGGCAAGTTGAAATCCCGTTGGTCCGGTCCATTCACCATTACCCAAGTGTTTCCTTATGGGCCAATCGAGCTAGCTCAAAATGATGGTCCTAACTTTAAGGTGAATGGTCATAGGTTTTGAAGCACTACTTTGGTGGGGAAGTTCCTTCCTTGAACTACCTCGACCAAGTCACCTTCCCCAATGAGAATTAGTATTGAGGGGATCGATTCGAGCTCATGACTAGGTAATAAAAAACGAGGTGCCTCGTGGGGGAGTCTCATGCTTATCCATGTACATATTATCGCTTTCTAATGTAGCTTACGCGAGGGGATTTGTGCCCTTCCAACCTTTGTTCCGTGTTTGTTCATGACTTGTGGTTTTTAAATGATCATTATCTTCACGATTGGATCCTCTCGTGTTCGTTTTACGTGAGCACTCGATCGTTTGCTTTGAAGAATTTCTCGATATCCATATGATATATCATTGATTGTTCTAACCTTAGGTTTTTAGAACACTTCATAAACGGCTATTGATTTAATGGTTAAACCCTTTCCATGCTAGATTAGGCATTCGACTTCGTCTCTAGTATGGGGGTATTTTACCCTTAGACTCGAAACATTGAGGACAATGTTTAACTTTAGTATTGGGGGGGGGGGGGGGGTGAATAGATACTTGCCTTGCCAAACTTTCACGCTTTCCAAAGTTCATCTTTTTGTTTATCGTTTTGTTGCAAATAAGGCTAAAAATGGCCAAATTTTTAATTTTTTCTCATGTTTCATAAGTGTTCGAAGACACGAACGTAGATTTTTCGATGGCGAGAATAAGAGTAATTTTTGAATCGACCGTGCGTGTTGAGCACTTAGCTTTGATTCCTTAACTTTATATTAGGATAAGTCTCTTAAATGAGGACGAGAAATGATAGAGTTAATTATAAGTTACTATCCTAAACGTAGAGTACTCGTATTCTTTCAAAAACTCATGTGTTCTCATTGTTTGCTTATTCTCCCTTCGCTTGTATATATATTTTGCTAATAAGTATTGGCTTAGCGGTTTAGTCTTGATTGTTGGTTTCTAGTCGTTTCTAGTAGCTTCCATGTAATTAAATTGGGAAAACATTAAGGTATCACCAATGTCACGGTTTTGAAGTACTGGCAACCCGAATAATCGAAAGCTTCACCCAATAATAAGATTTCAAGTGCTCACCTAAATCAAGAAAAAATTTGAAGCTCACAAGGTCGAAAAATCTATGCAAAAATTGAAAGTGAATCAAGCCTTAATCTTTGAAGCTTTAAAGATCCAAAATTCGCTTTAGCGTAAGGATATACGTCTTTGGCCGTAATAAACACCTCATGGCGAGGTTAAATAAAAGGCAAGGCAAGACCAAAGTCATAATAAAAGCTCCATGGCGGAGTTGAATAAAAGATGGAGGTAAACCTACGATAATAAGGTCCATCCGTTATGGGGCGTATAAAAGTCTTGGTAATAAGTCTCATGTTCAAAACCGTTATAAAACCGTGTTTATCGATCCTTCTTGTTGACTTAATTTTTTGACATCGTTGTCTATTAGGGGGTTATTAATTCGATGGTCTTGGTTACACCGTTATGACTCTATTATTGGACCTTAATCTCTATCATCACATAAGTAAAAAATGTATCCTCGTGAACATTCAAGATAAAAATAAAATATAAGAGATACCACTTAGGAAAATGGGAGTCTAAATATGTGATTAGGGTATATAAGTAGTGTTAGCATTACTAACTTATAATGACAATGATCTCGTTGCACGCTTGGCATGGAATTGGGTGAAAATCGTGGACGAAGAAATTATTTCTAACGAAGCATTCACGTGTTCTTGTTCTATGAACCTAAACGTCCCATTTTGCGATGAAAATCATACATTATGTCTAAAACGCAAGTAGTAGCAAGTAGTGGTAGTGTAGTTTAGTTTATGATTCAATAAAATGCATAAAAATGAATTTTAGAAGTGCTTAGATACTTTATTCTAGCATTGCGTGAGGGCACGACAATGGTATAGTATGGGGGAGTGATGAGACTGCTTTTATACATGGTCTCATCATAAAAAACGGGCTTAAAACGATGAAAATATCATAAAAAGTGCCAAATATATGCTTGTGTTTGTTCAATGTGTATTTTAGGTACAAATATCGAGAAAATGACAAAAGATCACAAGAATCAATAAAAAACAAACACGGGAAACGAAGCCGCATAATGAACCGGACCCTATAGTTGATTTTCTAAGAAAAGTCCTTGAAGAATTGAAGATTGTACAAGAAGGGTCCTTCATTATTGAAGAATTCACCCTTTAAACCTTGTATTTTAATAATTACAAGTTTGGTCCCTAAAGTTTGTCAAATTTACAAAAAGGACCCTCAACGTTGAAGAATTGGCAAGAATGGTCCCTCAAAATTGAAGACTTGTCACTTTTAGTCCTCCATGAAGACAAAGATACAAGTGAAGACCTTGAGGAATGAAGACATTTCAAAAACAGCCCTTCAAATATCAATAAATTACAAAACAAGTCCTTTGAAAACCCTTTGAAAAGTTTTTGTGGCCAAAATGTGAAAAACAAAACTTATAATACAAAGGAAATTCAGTTTTGTTGTAATAAACTGCAAATGAAGGAAGGAAGAAAGAAGAAGGGCTAAAACTGGTAGACAGAAAAAGTTACCTAGTCCAATACTAGGACGCCACGTGCCCACTTAACCAAACCAGCCAATCACACCCCACTATGTTGCCACCTCATAATCCCACTCAGCCGGATTAATAACTAATTTTAATTAGTTATTCAAAAGTGGCGGTTAACACCTTTTCAAACACTAAACTGGATCAAACCTCACTATTCATCACATGAACACGATTTGGGTATTTTATAATCACCAAGAACTAAACCCTAATCTCTTCCAGATTTGAGATTAGGTTCCACTAAACAAAACCCAATCCACAAAACTTATGCCACTTCACCCAAATGCTCACATGTATAGTCCCCTGCTTCTACTTTTGAGAAGAAGACAAAAACCAGCCAATAAATCAACGAGCCACAATGTAGCTTCATTCATAAGCTCATTTTGACCCCTTGGATCAAATTGCACCCACTGACATCTCAGTAAAACGCCAAACATCTTCACATGAGCTCAAAGTATTCAAATTTCACAAGGGCAATTCTGGAAGTTCATTACTTAGGATTTTCAGTTTTTCAGCTTACTAGGTCATTGTATGGCTTTATATAAAGCCTTTAGCATACTACATTAGTTTTTGTTCTTGGTTTTCCTAGGTCACAAATCTGTAAAGCTTGTTTTCTAAGTGAATGAAAAAAGTTTGAAGTTGTTAACGAATTCCAAGCACCACTTTACATTTCATGTTGTTTATGTTTCTTGTTTGTGATTTCTAAGTTTCAAAGTTTGGTTTTAAGAATTGTGCAAGTGCTTCAAAAGTTTTCCAAAATCTGATTTTTTTCTAGGTCTTTGATGCAAACACTTGAAGTTTTCGGGCTTAAGATTGATCATCTCACCCTGATAAGAAGCTTATCAAGGTCGAGTGAGGTCTTAGCTTGGGGATATTCAAGGAGTGGGGTACAAAGCTTGAACTAATCAGTTTCATTTTTCATTTTTCTGTTATAAATTGTTGCTTTGACTTTGTTGTTCTTAGCAGGTGTTACTGGAAGCTTGTGCCTTGTTTAGCTAGGCACATAAGCTATAAAATTTGTGAGTGTGGATGTGCATTCATGAGGTTTGTCATATTTTCTTGAAAAATCTGTCAAAAAGTGTTCTAAGTGATTTTGTGATTCTGCTGTTGTATGTGATGTTCCTGTGGCTTGAATCTCGTTCTTATTGCTTATTGATGTTGTTATGATGCATGTTTGAGCTTGATTCAGTCTTTAAAACACAGTTGGTTTGTTAAATTTTGTTTTAAAAAGTGAAAGGGTTGTTTGGGTTTACTGAATCATACAACTTGGTTGAGATTGAGTAGGTGTTAGGAGTTTGTTTGAGGTTATATCTGTCATTGAGGTGTTTGTATGCTGAAATCTGCAAGACTTGTGCTTTCTAACATTAAAACCTAATCATTGGTCTATCTAGTTTGTTTTAGGTCATTTTGGACTAAAATCTTTTGCACACTTAGATTATATGCTTATCTAGGGTAAACAAGTGATAAAACATAGTTGGCATAACCTGATTTGTGGATTTGAGTGTTTAAAATTCAAGAATTGGTCAAGTATATCAGCAAAAGGATTTTGTGTTCATCATTGTTCATCAGAAACTTGCATAAGCTTGAATCTAGTGCTAATCTTGGATATTTTGCTTGAAACAAGTTTATTTGTGTGTCACTAAGTCTGATATTGCAATTGTATGCTTTTGGTTAAGTTTGGTAGGCTTATACTAGATTAAAAGTAGCTTATAACCACCAGATCTGCTTATACCATGTATGTGCTATGTTTGTGGACTTTTTGATTATACTGTACGAATTGGCTTGTTGGATTGGTGTTTTCTTTCTTGTTTGTAACTCCCTACAACTCACTGGTTGTAGGGGTGCCTTGTTTGTCCAACAATACCAACTGAATCACTCTAAAAAAGCAAGTCAAAAGGTCAAAGCAGTGGGAACCCTTTCCCACTACTGCTAGCCACTGCTAGTGTATTTTGGTCAATAGCTTACTAATAAGCTATATAGCTTATTTAGAATTGCAACAACTTTGTTTTGGTAATCAATCTTCCTTATTTGACCCCTTTGACTATTCTGGAGCATTTGAGACTTTGACTTTTAGGTTTGACTAGAAAACGAATTGACTTTTCTTTTTCAAAACAGCTTATTGCTTATTCCAGCTTATTCGTGCTTATTTGAAATGTTTTTTATTATTAATCTTAGTTAAGTGATTAAAAACATTTTGCAAAAAGAATCAACTCTTGAATCAGCCTAGAACTCGAAAACGACTATTTTGTCGTTTTGTGTAGAGAGGTTTTGCTTATTTCAGGCTTATTTCTAGGGCTTATTAAAAATTACTTTTTACAAACAGCTTTATAATCTCATTAGAAGGATGTGTGTCAAATTTCAGCTTATGGCATTAGCTTATGGCTTAATGGGCCAAAAAGCCCATTATGAATAAGCTGAATTTCATTAAGCTGTGATAAGCACAGATTCAGCTTTTGGGCCTTTAGAGTTTTGTGTTTAAAATCAAATTTTAAGCTATACTAGAAGTTTTGGGCTTATTTGGCAACATTTTCCTTATTGGGCCTAAATCAGCCTATTAAGCTAACTGTTTGGACTTTTGGCCCATTTGGAGGCCCAATAGGGGTATTTTGGTCATTTCACTTTCATTTTCTGTTTATTTAAGTTAAAATAAAGTTGTTTGCAAGTTTTTAGAAATTTTTATAAATTTTGAATTTTTAATATTATTTTAATATTAATTTTAATTTTTAATCATTTAAATAGATTTAACTAGTTTTAAATTTTTCAAAAATAGTTTTTACTTTAATTAAGTTATTTTTGAGGTTTACGAATTGAAAAATCTTATTTTGTGTTTTTTACTAATTAAATTGATTTTTTGGGCTTTAATTAGCATTAAAAAATTATTATTTAATTAAATAAAAGGTTTGTGTAGTTTTTGACTTTTTATAAACTCTAATTGCATTTTTTAGGATTTATTGTAATTTTCTAGTAATTTTTAGGATAATTTTTAAATTTCGTCACGTTTTACGGTTTTACGTTTACGCCTTTCATCTTAGTTTTATTTTATTCATAACCGTCATCATTTTCTTTATCATTTTCTTTTCTTAATATTAATCACAAACATTTAATCAAGTCTTAACATACAACACACTAGCCTCCTTGAGAACGAACTCACCTTTGGGTCATTTGTGCACGGTTTTCCTAAACCGTCGTACTTACCACTATTTACCCCTTTTGTTTTTGCTAAAGCAAAGGTGTGTAAAACTACAACTATCATTTTTGCTAATTATTTTCGGAATAATTCTGCAAGTGATCTTCGGAATATTGGATTTTTGAACTTCGGAATATAAAAAAAAATGATCTTCGCAATGTTGAAGTATTACAAACTTCGCAATGTTGAAAAGCACACTCTTCGCAATACTTCAAAAGCCAGACTTCGCAATACTTGGAAAAATATATCTTCGCAATACCAGAAGTGGATGTCTTCGCAATATCTAAAATAATGAAGTCTTCGCAATATTCAAAATGTGTATCTTCGCAATAATCACCAAAGTATTCGCAATACCAAAAACTCGAAACATCGCAATAACCAAGATGATCAATCTTCGCAATACAGAAAGGCCAAACTTCACAATAAAGGAAAAAGGAACTTTTCGCAATATTAAAACATGAATCCGTCGCAATATGCAAAACCCTCTTTATTTCGAAATAGCTTATGTCGCAATATTGAAAACCCTAGTTATTCCGAAGAATGTATAAGCCAATCTTTTGCAATAATACACAAATAATCCGACTTCCACTTTTCTCGGATCTAACACACCAAATTCGTGATTTCAAGCCAAAAAATGATCCAAACACCCAAAATTTTTGCGTTTTTAGCCTAAGTAAATATAACAAATCTCTACCACAACTATGTAGATGATTTGTATCAAGATTAAACCATAAAAAAACACAAAAGTTTTTTGGATTGAATGATTTTGAATCAAAATAGACACGAAAATCAAGAACACAAACACAAAAACAATACAATCATCCCATGGCTCTTGATACCATTTGTAGGATATTATAAATCTTGCTTAATCTAGAGAGAGAAAGAGATAGAAAGAGATGGTGATATCACACACACACACTTGTGAGAGAAAGTATGAAAAACATACTTTTACTAAGTGAAAACCAATGTGAACCACATCGTCTCCAACTAAGGAGAGGGTTTATATACCCAAGCCCATGAGATGGGATTGGGCTTACAATGGGTCGCCAGCCTACACATGTTGTAGGTTTGGCTTGGCCTTGTTTGTTTAACATTAAGATGCTAGACTACGAGCTACTAACTTATATATTGTTGGAGTGACCTAACCTTTCTAAATACATAAAACGTATTTCCAACATGATTCTTGGTCAATAGTTAGATTACATGTTAGTTTAGGAGTGCATGTTAGTTTTCCAGAAAGTAGTTAGCTTTTTGGTCAATTATGTTAGCTTAAAAGCCACTATGTTGCATACTATATCAGCATAATCCTTTTTCTGCAAGTTTTTTTTGAATGATTTGATCTTTGCTTGTGGAGTGATTGATTGTGTGTTATTGGTGTTGTTTTTGTGTTTATCTAGACTCCCCACAACTCACTGGTTGTGAGGGTTCCCTTTGTGCCCAAAAACACTGGCCAAACAGGGCTCAAACTAGCTCAAAAAGCCACAAAAACTTTCTGTGTAAAATACAAAGTCAGTGGGAAGGAATATTCCCACTGCTTTCACCCAACTTATTTTCCATTGATAGTTATAATCTTCCTCAACTTATTTTCTTTTCTTTTTCAGCTTATTGGCCTTTGTTTTTGCAATTTATCATTTTTCCTTAGTGAGTATAAGCATATAGATTTTTAGAAAAAGGTTTTGTATTTTTCCACTGTTCATTTTATTTTTTAATCATTGTTTTAATATTAAGTTAGTTTTTAGCCATTTAAAAATAGATTTAATTAGTTAAAAAAAGTTTGAAAAATACTTTTTAGCACTAGATAAATATATTTGAGGTTTACAAGTTATAAAATCTTTGATTGGGCTTTTTGTTAATTTATTTAGTTTTTAGGGCTTTAATTAGCATTTAAAAATTAAATATTAATTAATTTAAAAAGTTTCAAAAAGTTTTCTTGATTTGTAAACCTTAGATATATTTTTAGGAACTTAATTTAAAATTTTGATAATTTGTAGTTAACTTTTATTTTTCGACGCGTTTTACGATTTTACGTTTTCTTCGTCGTAGTTTAATTTTTAGCGTAACTTGTTTCATCTATTTTCACATCCAAAAACGAGCTAATCCAAACATTGTATTTTTAATATTGGCCTAACACATACACCTCATTCGAGAACGAACTTGCAATATCGGATTTTACTGTTTTCCTAAATCGTAACGTCTAATACTTGCCACATATATTTCTTTTTCCTAAAAGAAGTATAAAATACCTACAATCATTTTGGCGTCGCTGCCGGGGAGGTGTGTTTAGCCATATTATTATTACGTGTTTTGTTTGAGTAGTACGTTTTTGACCTTCCATATTGGGAAGTGTATATATCGTACATACTCGTTTTTATTTTATTACTACTATTAGCCATATAAATAAACCGTGTTAAATTGAAATCAATTAATACAAAATCGTTTTTCATTTTTCTTGTGAATAATATATTGTATTTACGTATCACAATTAATAAACAATAATTATCCAAATACGCGAGAAATCGCACCTTAATAGTGGGCGTTCCGGTCATTATTGAGTGTTTCGAATTCAAATGAAAGTCAAAGGCAAAATAGATACATACTCTTAATTGGTTTAATCTCGATTACAAGCTATAAGGTGGGTATAAGGCGGTTGTATTTCACGACCTAAGGAAAAAAACTCTTAAGTGCTTCGCGCCGCTTCGTTTTCTCCGCTCGCTTGTGCGTATTAATTTAGTGACGATTGATTAGGGTTTGCCACTCAAGTATTATTAATCTATTTTTGTGAGTTTATATTATTAAACCCTCGAAACGTTTTGGCGTTCCACCAACGTTTCAAAGTCGAACGAAGGTTTTTACTTCACGTAATTGCCTTCACTCCTCTTGGATTCATTAATCGAGACCTTTGATTAGTGGATATTTTTTGTAGATTAATTTCTTACGTAATACATCAAAAATCCAAAAAAATAAAAAAACGATCAAAAACCAAAAAAATTGAAAAATTGAAAAACCCCAGAAAGAATATTCTTTGCTACCTCATTCTACGTTTAGTGCATACGCACTCGTTCGTGTGATTATCCAAATTCTAGCAACGTGTCAAATCGACGTAATCGAAATCTAAGGAATCGACAGTGAAGATGTGAATTAGAAATGAACGTTCCTAATATCATTGTTGAAACCGTAGACGAGATGGCCAAGAATCGTACGATGATGGAGTTGCTCCAAGCACCCACCGAGGGTTATGGAGACACGATCGTAATTCCTACAATCAATGCGGATAATTTTGAAATCAAAAGCGGAATGGTGACTTTAATTCAAGCAACAAAGTATAAGGGTCGTGAGGCGGATAATCCTCACGATCACATTAGGAATTTTGATCGTCTTTTAGCCACGAGCAAGTTTAAGAACGTTGACACCGATGTCATTAAGCTTATGCTTTTTCCATACTCACTCGATGGTGCCATCAAGGATTGGTATGAGAAAGAACCACCTAATTCTATAATTACGTGGAAGGATCTCGTTTCCAAATCCATTAATCATTTCTTTCCACCGTCTAAGACCACGTTTTTCAAAAACGAGATCACGAGGTTTGAACAAAAGCCGAATGAGTCGTTTAGAGACGCGTGGGCTCGTTTTAAGGAATTGGTTAGGAAATGTCCTCACCATGGTTTTTCCGAGTTACACCAAATCGACACTTTTTATAACGGTCTTAATTTTCAAGAGAAAGATTCGTCAAAATTCCGCCGCGGGCGGTAGCTTTTTGTGTAAAAATCCTAGGGAAGTGTTATTGATTATCGAAAATAGATCCAAGGTTTACCAACTCCGTATCACACCGAGTGTTGCCAATTTCGCCAATGTTAGCCATGCTAATCACGATATTTAGAGGGGTGATGCGAAAGTCTATAAATTGACGAATGATTTTACGTCATTTATTATCAGAATGAAAAATGCTCCCGCTACAATGAAAGCGCTTGAGGCTTCGTGTACGTTGTGTAGTGGACCTCATAATTATTACGAGTTTGCGGCCACAGATGGCCAAACATCGAGTGTAAACGCGTTAAATGGAAATTTTATAAATCAAAATCAAAATAACGCCGATCCATCCCAACAAACGAATTATAGTTATCAAGGCAATAATTTTTCAAATCAAAATCGAAACAATTTTCAAGGAAATAATCAACATGGAAATCAAGGAAATTATATTCAAGGTCAAAATTTGAATTGGCAAAATCGAGTTTTTAATAATAACAATCAAAACCGGAATTTTAACAATGGGTAAAATTCAAATTTTTCGAACAACAACAATCATGGAAACAATTTTTCGAGTGGGAATCAAAACCAAGGTTTTAATCAAAACTCTAATGTGTCAAATGATTTTCAAAACTACGTAAAATCAAATGAGGCTAATATGAAGAGATTAGAAACCTAAATTGGTGATATGAAAAAACGAATTATCCAACACGTTGAGAGGGCAAAACAACAAGATTGACCAAGGTCAAATCAACATTAAGAAGATGTTTTCGGCTATATTGAACAAACAGTCGAGTTCGTCTTCGAGTACTTTACCAAGTGACACCGTACCAAATCGGAAGGAACACGTCAAAGCCGCCTCTTTCATGGAAAAGGTCGTGTGATTCCCCAAAACCTTGATGGTTTTAAAGTTGTGGATTCGTCTCTACCCTTGAGTTCTAACACGACTTCATGTTCTAAAGTCGAGGGAAAGCAGGTGGAAACCAAGGAAAAGAGTGCACACCCTTGTGTACCTCAAATTCCATCTACTGTTCAAAAAGAGAGTTTTATCGACCTTACTAAAGTTCACCTTGAATAAGTTTGTGCTTTGATTCTTCTAAAGAAACCTAAAAGGCATATGCCGAGAAATGAAGAAGATCCGGGCCAATTACTTTTACCTTGTGATTTTTCCGAGATTGAGGGATGTTTAACCCTTTTCGATTTAGGTGCTAGCATCAATCTAATGCCTCATTCTCTTTGGAAATTGATGAAATTGCCAAATCTTACCGCTACGAACATGACAATCGAGCTAGAAAATTATACACCACTTAAATCAATTGGGATAGCCGAGGATGTTTATGTTAAAATTGGAAAGTTTACATTTCCCACGGACTTCGTTATTTACGATTACGAGTGCGACCGCAAATGTCCCATTATTTTAGGTCGACCATTCTTATCGACGCCTCGAGCCGTAATCGATGTTTACAGTGGAAAAATGACTATGACTTATTGGGAGTATAAGATGGACTTTTTCGCGAGTAGAACCCAAATTCAAAATGATCAAAGCAAAACCGAGGTTTCAAAATTTAACGATTTCAAAGTACATACTTTAGGGGAAAAATGAGGCTTGATACGTGTTTTGAAAGAATTAAAAGAAACGGTTTTCGAGATGAAGATTTTAACGACAAAGAATACGTTTTCCTAATCGAAAAAGGAATTCGTAGATTCATGGACGAAAAATCATTTTGGGATGTATTCGGCGAAACAAGTGAACAAACAATTCCGGAGGGTAACTTTAATACCATCACAATAATGAAAATATGGATTCGTTCTCACCACCTTCGAAGGACCATGACTTTGAGGCCCAAACTTCTAAGCCCATTGAAGTGCCTCCCACTTGTAGCCTAAAATCCACTAAGGCTAAGAAAGTGGCCTAACCCAATGCAATTTCACCCATCATGAAAGAGTCACCTAAGCATAGTCCAAAGACTAGTAAGACCATGGTTGTGACTCTCGAGAAATCCTCTCGAGAACTTGCTCACATCGGTACTTTCTTTGATGACGATGGTGATTTTGCCGAGATCGAGCATGTACTTACTTATCCATCATCCATCTTCGAGGATTTACCCTTTGATAAATCTTCAAATGAAGATGATGATGTCATGTCAGAAATATCTTGTGATGACGAGAATGACGACACTTTCACCACGTTCTCAAATTCCGTGTACGAACCTATTTTTCATCATAATCCTATTTTTGATGAAGGGTTCGAGAATTTTGATGACCATATCATCGATCCTCCTTCGTTTCACAATTGTGATGATGAAGAATTCTTCAAGGAGGTCGATGATTTTCTTGCTATAGACACAAATCCCATTCTCAAGGAGTTACCATATAAACACTCCTCGTTTGAGAATGACGATTGCCACATTCTTGAGGATTTAATTCATAAACAATCCCCACAAAAGAATGATGGTTTTGTGCTTGATCGTGATATCTTCGATAGAGTTTTTAAAATCATTCATGAGGGGAATGACAAACCTTGGTTTGACGAGCCTATCTACGATGAAGAAATCGATGAGCTTAACGATCTTGAGGATGACGTTTACGTTAATCCCGAGGGGGATGTGTTTTTTATTGACCATGGTTTTGAGAATTTATATAATACCCCTCAAAATACCCGCGACGTTAATGTGAGAATTTTTAGTGTGCTTAACATCGTCTTAGAAACGCCAAATATTTTCGACATAATTAAATCGGGTTTTCATAAAGAGTTTTTGAACGATGAAAAGGAAAAGATTTTGAAATTAATTTGAATAAGGTTCCTACTACATTAACTCCTTCATCACCACGTTATTTGAGTGCTACAAGCTCGTCTACTCCTTTTGACGATGCTTCGTGTGGGGGAAGCCCCTTGTTGGAAATACGTTTTTAAAGTATATTAGAAGTATCGGTCACTCCAACAATATTATTAAACGTAATTAGCTCGTAGTTAGTTTTATGTGTAAAACATAGTAACTTACCAACCCATGGGCTTGTCCATGGGTTGTAATCCCAAGCCCAATAAACCTTGGATATAAAAGCCCTCTTTTTTGATGGAGAGGGTGTTGGTTGTTTAATTTTTTCATAATAATAAACACATATTTCTCTCATATTTCTCTCTCTAGTTTCTCTCTCTAGAAACAACAACCAAACTTGACAGATCTTAGATTATCTTGATTCTACAATTGGTATCAAGAGCCATGGGGTGAAATAAAGATTCTTGATTCGTGTTCTTCATATTTATTGAGTTCGTGAGCTTTCTTGAATATAGAGATCGAATCATCAAAAAGTTTTACGTTTTTGTGGTGTTAGTTAGTAGACAAATCGACTACATAGCCGTGGTAGTGATTTGGGTTACTTGGATTGGTCAAAGACGCGAAATTTTTGGGTGTTTGGCTTCATTTTTTGCTTCAAGTTTCGAAAATCAACAAGTACATACGAGATCCACTGTTTTTAGGTTTAACACCCCCAATTTACATTGCGCAGCGGAAAATACACAATTGGGTGTTATTCACAAACTTCAATTCACAACTCTTTAAATGACCCAAAAACAGTATATTCAAGAATAAATATGGAAATAATTTAAATCAATGTCTAAAACCTTCAATCCCAAGTAAAATCAGTTAAAAATATATCAGAGTAGCGTACAGGTTTCCCTAGGATCTTAATCAAAATAACAAATCTTTTACCAAAATATTTGACCATTTACTATATGTTTACGACAATAGGGAAAGAAATCTGTTTTAGACCAAATTACTACAAAAGCAATTCCGCAATCCTTCTCCAGCAAGCTCCGCAATCAACAACTTCATGTACCTGAAATACATGCTTAAAATCATCAACACAAAGGTTGAGCAAGTCTATAGGTTTTACAAAATCATAATTGAACACATCGTAAAAATCATTCACAATTGTAAATAGAAATGTGGCCATACAATCTATTAATCAGGTATATCATATTAAAGCAGTAGCTATTGAATTGTATTAAGCTCATGACACCGACCCCTTAACTTAGTCACCCACACCAAATGCCAGCATGACTAGAAAAATTACCAGTGCCCCTACTAGGGTATTAATTGCAAGAATACCAACTCTCATTCACGTAAAATTATCCTTCCCAGTGGGTTACTCAGCGTAAAGCCCTGGTCTCAGATAGGGTTGTCAGCCCAATAGTACTATTATTAGAATAAGCGGCTATTCCCAACTCGCAACATCAAGTCAGAAGATAGTTAACGGCTCATGAATTTAGGGTCTTATGCAATTAGGTACTTATACAATTCATTTCATCAAATGCAGCAAAGGCAACATCGGGTCCAATAATTACTCATGACATGTGTTCATTTTACTTCAAATAGCATGTATCCCCCTCGCGGGTTTTAAAATCATTAAAACAAGTAGAAAGCGAGGCTATAAACTCACCTGTAGTAATAGCAGTAGTATGACGATCTTCGACGATAGTTGATGCCCGTTAAACATAAAAACCGCAACCTATCAAATAAGGCGCGTTCATCAACAATAAACTCGAGTAAAATCCATACTTAGTAATATCAAACTCGAAATCATAAAATCACAATCAATCCAAAATAAAAATAATACAAGTGACGTTTTTATTCCATTCTATATGTTTATTCTATTAGTTAATTCCTTCGATAAAAATCTGTCGGCACACACCAATTGTACAAGCTCATTTACCCAACTTAAACACGTCACACTTTTATGATACTAATCAGAAACTTCACTTATTATATATAGAAAGCCCTGTTAAAAACTCAACAAAAGATTTCACATTTAAAGTTCCCTGCCCGACTCATCTTTGAACTATAAAAACCGGACAGTTTTACGTCAACAACTCTTATAGTCTTTTAACACATTTATTTTTCTCCGTTTATGAAACCGACACTCAACTTTGAAAATAACTCGACATCCTCATACTTAACCTTAAAAATCAGTCCATGACATATTTAAAAATCCATTTTATAGTCCCCGAGATTCGATCCAAATATCGACAACAATTATATATTGTGTCGGTACTCGTCTCCCGGTACATGAAATAATCAAACTAACGTAACTTTTCGCTCGTTTGGAGCTACAAGTCCTACCTTATACCAAAACGAAGGTAAAAACATCCTCTACAACAATATCTAGCTCGTTCATCTCAAACTCAAACTCATATTTTCTGAAAATTACTTTTATTAATCTGCTATAAAATATATTTTTAAATATCACTCAAAATTAATTTTTCACCACATTTTAACCCCATTTTTACCACTATAATCATTCTTACACTACTAGTTCATATCATAACATACTAAATCATCCTAGATGATCAAATCATAAAAACCCAACTCAAAAATATTAACATGCAATCATAAAAACATATATATATATATATATATATATATATATATATATATATATATATATATATATATATATATATATATATATATATATATATATATATATATATATATATATATATATATATATATATATATATATATATATATATATATATATATATATATATATAAGCAAGCATAAACACCTACATACAACAATAATTTAAGATCAAACAACATGATTTTCATCCAAAAATGGGTTTTATAAAAATGTTCATGCATGTAGCTAAATTTCATACCAATGTGTAGAGAATCAAAAACTAGGAATGGGTCTTTGATTAGTTTTAATTGAATCAAACTTGATTTTGAAAAATCAAGGGGTGTTTGGTGGTTGTGGGTTGACGGGAAGAAAAGGGGAGAGGAGGGAGAGAGAGTGATTTTGTGGTGAGTGGAATTTTGTGTGTGTTTGTGTGTTATTTTTCCATTTTATATGGGAAAAGTTTAGGGTAGTTTTTTCCAATTGTGATTCTTTTGGACCAAAGTGCAAATACTTTGTTAAAAAGCGGGAAATGACTATTAGTCACTTTTGAAAATTTTTACGGGTCTCGGATTTCATGAAAATGCTTCTCAAAACTTAAAACGCACACAAAATATGATATTATATAGTCCCAGCACAACTTAATATGTCATTAAAATAAAAACGTCAAAATATTAAACATCGACATGTTTAAAATAAAATATAAAATTTCTCGGGCATCCGTCGATATCGTCATCACTAATAATCCTCGCAACTCGCCAAAACGTAAAAATAAAATTTCAACATCATCCAAATCAAATTACCAATCGTCATAATAATCAACCTCGTCAAAAATTTCAAAAATATACGTAAAAATGTAATTATATAATGACCACGATTTTGGGTTGTTACATCCTACCCTCCTAAAAGAGAGCGACGTCCCGGCGCTCAACCCGCCTCACATTCGCACTTCCTCACTTCTACAGTCAACGTGACCTCTTATCCTCAAGAGATACTCACGTCTTTCACACCAGTCCAACTCAATTCTTATGATATCACCATATCCATAACTATTACTACACTTCAACTTTCAATTTCACCTTCTATTATGCTAATATTCCTTCATCATTCATACTTCTTCTGCATTACTTTCTCAGTTTCATTCCTGCCCCAATATACTCTGACAACATACCCCACAATTCAGACAACATACATAGTTGTGATTCAAGTTGTCATATTACACCTCTTAACTACTGATATGACGATTATCATCGCATAAAGATTCCATCTTCACTAGTTTCCATTAGTCCTCATAGTAAAATATTAAGATATCATCATCCCAAGTTTCTATTATTTGTTGATGTGATTGATACCAATTTCAATTACCATCGTTTAATTCGTCCTTTCACTCTGTCCATTGCTTTCTGAAAATACGCAATATTCCTTCTTAACTCAATTCTCCACACTTTCTGTAGAAATTTCTAATATCCAAAAGTCAATCTCAATTTCTGGTTCATATATAATATGTTCAAACCTGAATCAATACTCATACGTTATCACAACGATTTCCAATATTTAAAATTTTACTCTGCCTCTATGTCCTGAGGTTACACTCAAACTAAATACAATGAGATTATCCATAATTCTTACTAGTCACTTAAATACTTTCCATACTCATTTTCCACTTTCATTCATTCTAACAATCTCTATGTCCCAAGTGTAGTGCTTGAACTAAACACAATGAGATTATCAATAATTCTGACCAGCCACTTATATACTTCTCATACTCATCTTCCACTTTCATTCGATCTAACAATTTCTATGTCCCGAGTGTAGTGATTGCTAGATCACTGAAATACTGTACCTTCCATAGTACATTATTACCTCTTCTTGTATCATATACTGTTTAAATAACTCCGTTAGCCTCATATATTCAAATCTGAAATGTACAATGGTCAAATCACTTCCTGATATCGTAACACATTTTATTCCAACCATTCCGTACTAATACTTCAATTTGTAAAATCCCTTCAATACTACATACGACACTCTCAGCACTCTAAGAATAATTAAATTCTCTTTTTGATCTGAACAATTCATTCACCACTGGTCCTTGCCTTCTTAACACACTCTCTGATCTACTAGGAGAAAGTTTAAATAATCACAATAACCGTTTTTGTCCCACAAAAACATACATCTCAACTCTTTCATTTCTATTACCATTCTATTTCAAAATTTCCAACAATCTGTTGATCTTCTTTCTTTGATATTCCTTTTTCCATTAGTTTATTACCTTGATTCTAACTTTCTTTCCATTCTATCCATTCTGCTTGTTGCTACCAATATTCCAATTATCTCAAAACTCAAGAGTCAATTCTCAATTACTTCAGAAATTTTATAAGTCCTTTTTCCTTCTCCTCCTTACTAAATGCTCACTAGTTGATAGTGAAAGTGTCCACACTCATCCTTTATAATCTGAAACACACTTCGTAATGCAGAACTATAACATATCCCATCTAAAATTGACCGATTATTATTTCCCCGTCATCATTAGGTAATCCTTGATTCCTCTTCCTTTAAAATCCCCGAATGGCATTTATACACAAGTCCTTCTTATTCTTATTTTCTTCATACTTGATTCCATACAAGTAATACTTTTCAATCTTAAAACAAATACCACAATGCCAATCTCATGATCATATAAATCCCGTTACACTTCTTTATTCAAGTCAACACACTACTATTTCTTTCCTTTCCACTTGATATTATCCAAATATCATCATCACAGCTCTATAATTCCTTCAGATTCCTCCAATACTACTTATACAGGCACAAAACTTCAATCTATCCTCAGCGTTCATGAACAACTTCCTCAATTACAGAATCAGATCTCACAACCACAACTTAAATATATGAATGGATTTCACACATTTAGTTCTTCTTTGTCAGCCTTATCGTTGGTTCAACAATCAGTGAAAACCTCCTGATAAACCTTCGATAATACTCAGCATACACAAAGGAATTGACAAGCTTCAGTCGGTTTCGTCAGTATCGACAAAGCCTCAATCGTTTCAATCTAGTCAGATTTTCACGATTACTTCAGCCATAGATTGCACATTCTAAAACATCTATAATACTCCAACTAAAATTCTTATCCAAATAATTTCACACACCATTCTTCCTTTTTAATAAAAATTTTCCAATTGTTAGAGAATATTTTTCTTTCCTTCAATCATCTATTCATCACACTAAACATTCATAATCAATAATGGACACCGATTTCTGGTGCTCTGTTTGTTCAACCTTACAACAATCATCTCATTCATAAAACATCCAACTTCTATCCTTACGACATTATTACTTCTCTGATGACTTACCCTTCCAGTCAAATCAGATTATCCTTAATGTCTCATCTGCCAATCCTTACAATCAAACGTATTACCATTCTCAACTTCCTGATAATACCATATAATATAATATAAAATCATATTGCATAACTCCTATCACCAAGCTAACACAAAGCTTCCTTTTTCCCATGACGACAGTGAACTCTACGATTCCGCAGAACAATCACATAGTATCCTCAAGTACTAAGTCATCTTCTCATTCTTTTCCCGACTACTACTAGTAAAGCGCACAAAAATTTCGACTTATTGTAGTTTCCTACTACATACCTTCTCATCATTGACCAATAAAATTGTCAAATAGAAATTCCACTGATTACTCCCTGAAATCAGTACTCAATGTTCAACAACATTCCAATTTAATTCTTTCCACCTTTATTTATCATATCCTATGATATTCATCCTTATCCCGGTTAACTTTCTCACAACTCTAGTTCAGTTGATTGCGCTATACTTCTTAATTCCATATGCTCAGAAAATATTTCCTTAATATATATACATATTATTCTTCCGTTAGTGAATTTCTCATTTCAACCAATCGCAAATTCTTGTTGAATTCTCGTCCTCGAGTCAGCTAAGATCTAACATCTTCAAATCTCAATATATCCTCAATAACACCCTCAGAATTTAATACACCATCAATAACACCTTCAGAATTTCAATAAAATTCTAACTCAATGATTACCAGATAAGAACACACAATTTACTGCATCTAAATCTCAAATCTTTTCAGCATTTCCAAAATAAAGGCTGTAATAGCATCGACATTCCTTTCATATTGATCTTCCATTATCTGAATAATTCCTTTATTCAATCTCCTTTACCGAAATGAAAACACTTCATTACCACAGAAATACCAATTTTTATACCACACTCCTTGTTATTCCTTTAGCAGCTCGACCTCCAGCTAGTCCGTACTTACATCAAGTAAATAGATAATTACTTAAGTGGTATAAAATATATGTGATCTACACATCATACTTCCTCCTGCTTACCCGATTTATAGTAACTGCTTGAATACCATCTCTTCTTATCTTAGACTATTAAATTTCCAAGTTTACCTTCTATTAGCGGAATAAATTCCTATTCCTTATTCTCATTCGCAACAACACCGTTCCTTTACCCTTTTCTGCCACACTTAATTTCGAATCGGGAGCAATCTTAAATTACTATCTATTTTTGTCTAGTTGAACATTCCCAAATGACTATCGATATATTAAACATCCATCAGTTACTCGAACGTATCCATATAGTTGCACCTTTCCAATTACTATTAATATCCGTACGACACTCTTCACTGCATCTCTTCTCATTCCTAAGAATCCAACACACAGACATCCTTTTAAAATCTTTCAAAATAACAGCAGCATCTCTAACTGGAACAACAACATCTTCAGTCTCAACAGCATCTTCAGTTTCAGCAGCATCTTCAGTTTCAGCAGCATCTTCAATTAAAACAACAAGATTTTCAATCTCAACAGCATCTCGTCTCCTCAGCACTACCAGCTTCAAACAATCTAACAACTATTCCCACAATCATATAATCTACCCTAATGGTTGGAAACCTTTGGAGACATATTTCAAGATACTCAGTCACATACACAGGAATCCCTGCTAATGACAGAAACATATCTCACTCAACTCTTTCCATTGTTATCACATACGAAAAAGACTTAATAAGTATACACATCTAGATAGAAAGAATAGGATCTTTTCATCAAGATATAACACGAATACCGCATACGCCAACATCACAATACTACCTAAATTCCACAATCATCTCAAAAGAAAAGATACAAAGACACATCAAAATACTAAAGGGTAATAGTAGATTTCATCCATAAATCTGAGAAAATCGCAACAAAATCTTGTCACTAACCTCAATTACCCTTACTATCCTAAACAACAACAATAATAATAATCCATCACAAAACTACCTCACAACATCTAGATAATCCAAATACAACACAATAATACATAAACTGAAATACAACAAAGATCCATCACTACATCACTCCATAGGATGTGGTCCATCACTTTCTCCAACTTGGCTCGTTCCTGCTTCATCTTCAACTGTTCCTAACTTGCAGCACCTCCCTTTTGGATCTAAACACGGTGGGTTCCTAAATCCATACTTCAAAATTCCTCCTTGACACGGCGGATCTATCATATAATGAGAATTAGCATACACCTCACTATCCTGAAACTTCCAATGTGGTTCAAGAGACGGCCTAAGATGAGCTACATATTCACTTAACCTGCGAAGCCTATCTATCTCTTTCTGATACTTCTCAAAATCATTCCCATAACTTCTCACTTCTGCTCTAACCTCAGTTCTTCCAACCTCACTCTCAGTCATATAATTATCACTATCAGATTCTACAACATTTTTCTTATCATTCGTATCATCCTCGTAATCTAACAATCCACCTAAAATCTTATGATCACCTACATACTGATTCTGCAAACTCCATTGACCTACAACAAATCCCCCATTCTTGACGTAATATGGTAAGTCAGACATTTTCTGAAATCACAGAAAATTCAAAAGTACATAAGGTCATTATTCAAAGATATATATGCAATGCATAATCATGCAAATGCAAATGAATTACGAATGCAAAATATATATGTATGCGATGCAATGGAATGCAATGCAAATGATAATTATACAATACTCATAAAAATGAAATTATGATGAAATTATGATGAAAGCACTCCACGTCCTTTCATTAATACCAATACCTCATTGCAGTATTTACTTAATAAATACTCAAGAATTCACAACAATTATAAGGGATACATCTATAATAACAAAGCAT
This sequence comes from Glebionis coronaria, assembly GCA_025667525.1. NCBI lineage: Eukaryota > Viridiplantae > Streptophyta > Magnoliopsida > Asterales > Asteraceae > Glebionis > Glebionis coronaria. Next base: position 183,223,862 of record CM046874.1, read on the forward strand.
AACAAAAATAAATAATCTTACCGGAGCCTTGTAGAGAAATTGCATTGCTTTTATAAAATACTTTCGACACCAAAGTTATAGTTTAGGACATTTTCAAAAATCGACCTAATTCGCTATAACTAAAAAGCTCTGGTTACCAATCTTTAACACCCCCAATTTACATTGCGTAGCGGAAAATACACAGTTGGGTGTTATTCACAAACTTCATTTCACAACTCTTTAAATGACCCAAAAACAGTATATTCAAGAATAAATATGGAAATTATTTAAATCAATGTCTAAAACCTTCAATCCCAAGTAAAATCAGTTAAAAATATATCAGAGTAGCGTACATGTTTCCCTAGGATCTTAATCAAAACAACAAACCTTTTACCAAAATATTTGACCATTTACTATATGTTTACGACAATAGGGAAAGAAATCTGTTTTAGACCAAATTACTACAAAAGCAAATCCGCAATCCTTCTCCAGCAAGCTCCGCAATCAACAGCTTCAAGTACGTGAAATAAATGCTTAAAATCATCAACACAAAGGTTGAGCAAGTCTATAGGTTTTACAAAATCATAATTGAACACATCGTAAAAATCATTCATAATTATTAATAGAATTGTGGCCATACGATCTATTAATCAGGTATATCATATTAAAGCAGTAGCTATTGAATTGTATTAAGCTCATGACACCGACCCCTTAACTTAGTCACCCATGCCAAATGCCAGCATGACTAGAAAAATTACCAGTGCCCCTACTATGGTATTAATTGCAAGAATACCAACTCTCATTCACGTAAAGTTATCCTTCCCAGCGGGTTACTCAGCGTAAAACCCTGGTCTCAGATAGGGTTGTCAGCCCAATAGTACTATTATTAGAATAAGAGGCTATTCCCAACTCGCAACATCAAGTCAGAAGATAATTAACGGCTCATGAATTTAGGGTCTTATGCAATTAGGTACTTATACAATTCATTTCATCAAATGCAACAAAGGCAACATCGGGTCCAACAATTACTCATGACATGTGTTCATTTTACTTCAAATAGCATGTATCCCCCTCGCGGGTTTTAAAATCATTAAAACAAGTAGAAAGCGAGGCTATAGATTCACCTGTAGTAATAGCAGTAGTATGACGATCTTCGACGATAGTTGATGCCCGTTAAACACAAAACCGCAACCTATCAAATAAGGCGCGTTCATCAATAATAAACTCGAGTAAAATCCATACTTAGTAATATCAAACTCGAAATCATAAAATCACAATCAATACAAAATAAAAATAATACAAGTGACCTTTTTATTCCATTCTATATGTTTATTCTATTAGTTAATTCCTTCGATAAAAATGCCGGTACACACCAATTGTACAAGCTCATTTACCCAACTTAAACACGTCAAATTTTTATGATACAAATCAGAAACTTCACTTACTATATATAGAAAACCCTGTTAAAAACTCATCAAAAGATTTCACATTTAAAGTTCCCTGCCCGACTCATCTTTGAACAACAAAAACCGGACAGTTTTACGTCAACAACTCTTATAGTCTTTTGACACATTTATTTTTCTCCGTTTATTAAACCGACACTCAACTTTGAAAATAACACGACATCCTCATACTTAACCTTAAAAATCAGTCCATGATATATTTAAAAATCCGTTTAATAGTCCCCAAGATTCGATCTAAATATCGACAACAATTATATATTGTGTCGGTACTCGTCTCCCGGTACACGAAATAATCAAACTAACGTAACTTTTCGCTCGTTTGGAGCTACAAGTCCTACCTTATACCAAAACGAAGGTAAAAACATCCTCTACAACAATATCTAAATAGTTCATCTCAAACTGAAACTCATATTTTCAGAAAATTACTTTTAATAATCTGCTATAAAATATATTTTTAAATATCACTCAAAATTAATTTTTCACCACATTTTAACCCCATTTTTACCACTATAATCATTCGTACACTACTAGTTCATATCATAACATACTAAATCATCCTAGATGATCAAATCATAAAAACCCAACTTAAAAATATTAACATGTAATCATAAAAACATATATATATATATATATATATATATATATATATATATATATATATATATATATATATATATATATATATATATATATATATATATATATATATATATATATATATATATATATATAAGCATAAACACCTACATACAACAACAATTTAAGATCAAACAACATGATTTTCATCTAAAAATGGGTTTTATAAAAATGTTCATGCATGTAGCTAAATTTCATACCAATGTGTAGAGAATCAAAAACTAGGAATGGGTCTTTGATTAGTTTTAATTGAATCAAACTTGATTTTCAAAAATCAAGGGGTGTTTGGTGGTTGTGAGTTGACGGGAAGAAAAGGGGAGAGGAGGGAGAGAGAGTGATTTTGTGGTGAGTGGAATTTTGTGTGTGTTTGTGTGTTATTTTTACATTTTATATGGGAAAAGTTTAGGGTAGTTTTTGCCAATTGTGATTCTTTTTTACCAAAGTGCAAATACTTTGTTAAAAAGCGGGAAATGACTATTAGTCACTTTTGAAATTTTTTACGGGTCTCGGGTTTCATAAAAATGCTTCTCAAAACTTAAAACGCACACAAAATATGATATTATATAGTCCCGGCACGACTTAATACGACATTAAAATAAAAACGTCAAAATATTAAACATCGACATATTTAAAATAAAATATAAAATTTCTCGGGCATCCGTCGATATCGTCATCACTAATAATCCTCGCAACTCGTCAAACCGTAAAAATAAAATTTCAACATCATCCAAATCAAATTACCAATCGTCATAATAATCAACCTCGTCAAAAATTTCAAAAATATACGTAAAAATATAATTAAATAATGACCACGATTTTGGGTTGTTACATTAGGTTAATTCCGCAATATCTGACTACATTGCCGAATTGAATACATTTTGCAACATTGCGGAATTGAATCAATTTTGCACATTGCGGAATTGAATCAATTTTGCATATTGCGGAATTGTATAATTCTAGCACATTACGGAATTGTATACTTTGTTAACATTGCGGAATCATACCCTTGTTAACATTGCGGAATTATACTTCTGTTAACATTGCGGAATCATATCCTTGTTAACATTGCGGAATTATAAATTTGTTAACATTGCGGAATCATATACTTGTTAACATTACGGGAATTATACTTCTGTTAACATTGTGGAATCATATCCTTGTTAACATTGAGGAATTAAAACATTGCGGAATTATTACTGATTTTTGGACTTAGGCATTATTTTGAAGACTTCAAACATTACTAATACAAATTTCACAACTTTATTTCATTGGACGATCAAAAGATAATCGTTTTTCTTCAAGTGATAAAAAATGAATCCTCATTCATTCATGCCTACAATGACATCACTTACTAACCTTTCTATCATCTCGGGTATCGATACCCGTCCACCGTTGCTTATCAAAGAGCTATTTGAAGCATGGCAGGGTCGCATGATGTCTTATATTATTGGTAGACCCAGTGGGAGGCTTATGGTCAAATCCATTGAGCAAGGTCCACTTGAATGGGTACAGTTACTGCAGATAATGTGACTCGACCAAGGGAATTTCATGAGTTAACGGCTGCAACCAACTAATTACCGATGCAGATGAGAAGGCCGTTCAGACTATTCTTCAAGCTCTTCCACCCGATATTTATTGTATGGTAAGTAGACACAAGATAGCAAAGGAGCTATGGGATTGCTTAACTGTTTTGTTACAAGGGACTTCACTTTCTAAGCAGGAACGAGAGTGTCAACTTTATGATTTGTTCGATAGGTTCTCATACATTCCAGGGGAAACTCTTCATGACTACTATTAGCGATTCACTACATTGATGAATGATTTGAATGTGTATAATCTAACGATTTCCCAGTTTAAGCTCAACACCAAGTTTTTGAACACGTTACCCCCAGAGTGGAGCCAATACGTCACTGACGTTAAATTGATTCGGGATTTTCATAAACCGAATTTAGATCAACTATATGCTTTCTTGCAGCAACGCGACAAGCACGTGCTCATGGAACGCATGTCTCAAGGATCTTATCCCAAACCATTGGCGTTAATGGCAAATAATCCAACATTGTCATATAACAACACTCCGTATGCTATCGGAAAATAATCTTATCACCAGCCCCTGTACTAGACTCCAAGCTTTCCATAGTATTCGATATTACCACAACCACCTACATCATATCAGCAACAATATCAGCTACCAGCACCATCATCACAAAGAGACTCACATTTATCACCATATGCTCAACAACCATAATCTCCTTATCAACCACATACAAATCCTGCTATCACATACCAGTAACCTGAAGTTCTTCAACCCAACTATTCACAACATGTCAGTACTCCCTCCAATGTTTATGCAACTCCACCTGCACCAGTGTTGTACTGTGATGATGAGGTTCCAATTCCCGAGTTTAAACAAGGGGATAATCCTACTGATGTGCTAGTACAAATGTCTGCCTATATCACTCAAACGTTAAACAAACGAGGTTACAGAGGACCATCTCCAACAAATAATCAGTTGAGAACTTCTTCTAACTCTCGTCAATAAGCTAAAATTCAAGACGGTAGAGTCATGGTTCAACCACTTCAGAGGAGACCAAGTTCATCAAATACCGGTGCTCGCCCATTTAACACAGCTCCAAGAAGAAATACTACTGGCAAAGGGAAGATGATTATCTGCTACAACTGCAAAAGGGAAGGACATATGGCTAGGGAGTGTAAGCAACCCAAAAAGAGAAGGGATGCTTCGTGGTTTGAGGAGAAGGTTATGTTAGTCAAAGCTCAAGAAAATGTGTGTGAATTAGATGAAGAGGAGTTACCGTTTCTCGCGGATCCAGAAGTTGCGGACAATGAGGTACTCACATCAGCTTTCACTCACAATGCTGCGTATCAAGCAGATGATCTCGATGCATATGACTCTGACTGTGATGACTACAACACCGCCAAGGCAACTCTCATGGCAAATCTCTCTCTTTATGGGTCTGACCAAATCTCTGAGGTACCAAATACTACCAATGATACTAGTATTGTACCTTATCAAGTTGAGCAAGCGTCTCAGTATCCGGAAGAGCCTCTGGTGGTTAGTAATTCAAACGAGGAGACAAACAATGATAGAAATATCAATGCAAGTCCCCAGACTTTGGGTGAAATACAACCGGGAGCTATTACGAATATGAATTCTCCTGCTTAAGAAGACTTGGTAATGGTTTCGGAATCTATGCTTGGCCAAATGAATACTATGGTCCTTGAAACCCTAAGTGTTAATCAGACCTTATCTGCCGAGCTTGCTTTGTACAAGGAAAAGGTTCATACCTTGGAATTAACTCCGTCGACCAATACCTTAACTAATCCAGAGTTTGATGAGTTTAGGAAAGTCCAAATGGATCACTTACTAGAGATGGAAAATTTAAGAGCAAATCTTTCAAAAGAACTTAAAGAGAAAGAGTTATGTTGATCCCAAACTTAGATCGATTAGCTTTGTGTTAACGAGATTGAATCAAGTTTAACACGTAGAGAAACTTTGTTGTTGTTATGAACAATCCAAGTGTTATGCAGAATTAACACTTAGACTAAAGCACAAGTAAAAACAAACAAACCAAACTTTCACTTTTGATTGATAATTAAACTTAGGTACAATGACATTTGAATACTGAATAAATGTGTATGAACTACAAACTCTACGACCTCCTATTATAACATAAGGAGTCGTGTACAAAGGATAACCTATCAACTATTCTAGGAAAAGATAAATATAGAAAATACAATATTGAGTATATCTTTTCTTCAAATAATAAACGTGTTGACTAAGTTTTCCTATCAGTGGTTGGACTTCTTCTTGTTAGCGCTTGGATATCTCTTGTCAATGCTTGGTCTGTCAGCGCTTGATTTCTTCCTATCAGCGTCCAATTAACTATTGTCAGCGTTTGAGTGTCTTGGCTCATTTTATTCCCAACAATCCTCCCCTAAACTTGATATCTACTCTAGTAATCAGGTTTCTGAATAAAAACTAAGTACAAGGAGAATTCTTAAAAATATAAATTACTTTTTAATTAGATAATAAATAAATCTAATTAAGTCTTTGCCAACATCACTAGTATAATCCATTTTAAGTTGTGTAGACACCATCTTCTTCAAAACTTCCTTGGACATAGGATATTGAGCATCCACAAGAAGATACTCTGAAAACTTTATAGTGCATTAATAAGTGTGAAAACACTTATCCTTTTGCCACTAAAATCAAGGAAAAACAAGACCTAATCATGTGTTTTATATCGTAAATGTCGGAATTACGCGTGGTTTTGTGTTTTTGTGTTAAAATAGGTACAAATGATCAAAAGAAGAGAAAACACGGGATTTCACGATCAAATGTCGAAGAAAAGTCCAAAAAGAGACAAAGACAAAGTCATAAGATCAAAAGTCTACCCAAATTCACGTAAACCGGCTTAACTGACACGATTTTGAAGAAATGATCAACAAAGCCGAAATCAAGCTCATTTTTAGCGGATTTAATATCTATGGAGTTAAACGGGCTTGCGGGTCCCACATTCGGGTTAATGGGCTCAAAAGTACTTTCGAAAGTTCAAATTGGCTTAATAAAAACTTAATTAGCCCATTAGAGCCCAAATATGTTTCTAATAAAAGATGATTATTAAACATTGGGCCACAAGCCCATGTGATGGGAGTTTAAAATAAAACGGATGAAGCAAATGGGCCTCATGCCCATGCATTTGCACAAAAGAAATAAAACGGATGGAGCAAATTTTGTTTTATTACTTCTGTTTGACCGGTTTTATCACCTTTCAACCCTCACACACGTTTTTTCCCAGTCAACACAAACAAATAAAACTCATCCCCATCCCACGTGTCCTCACACGGTTTGATTTTACTCACCCCACTTCTTGTTTCATTCTACCCTCCCCCACTCTTATCTTGTACCCTCACAAACACACGATTACTCCTACACCCTCACCTCACTTTTCCCAAATAAAACAATTACCTTAGCCTGCACTTACCCACTCCCATTTTCCCCAAAAAATACGCAGCATCCATTCCATCCCAAACCCTAATATTTTTACCATCACAAATTCACCATAAATTTTGGGGGTTTTTACATATATTATTAATTCACACCAATCCACTAAAAACCCCCAAAATTTTCGGATCGAACACCACACGTGGTCCTCATTCCCTCCAACGTGGCAATCCTTGGCACAAAATTAATCCCAGCCGTTCGATCAAGTGAAGAAGAAAGAGAAACAAGAAGAACGGCCAAGATTTCATGCCGTAGGCACCAAGGAGAATCAAAATGGCTTGAGGGTTTGCCTATAAAAACCCCACCCACATCTTGTAATGAGCAAGCTTTTCTTTATTTTTTCAGTTTTATTTAATTAATTTAGGAGTAGGTTAATTTAGTTTTAATTTTTGCAAAATTAGATTAGGGGTTATTGTAATTTTAAATTCCAGTAATGTAATTAATTTTGATTATTAATGAAAAGTTTTCTTTAATTCATCTCGTTCCATTTTATTTACTGTCAAGGTTTGATCTCGAATCTGTTTTTTTATTTACTATTCATGTTCGGTTATTATTAATATAAAAAAAAAAGTTAGATAAAGAAAGTTTGAATACTTTCCCCACTGGGAAGTAAAAATAATACTGTTCGGGAATTTATATATAAAGAAAAAAAAAGAAGCTGGTGTTGATGTTTGATGATTCGAAGATGGAGGTGTTCGATTCGACTAGACGGCTCAGCGCCTCGTCTACGGCTCAAGGGATTCGTCACTAGGTTCCTTTTAGTCTCTTTTAAATCTTATAAGTTCTAGTTAATTTTTGTATTTGCTTGTTTCTACATTTATATTTATCTGCTTGTTAGGATTTAAGTTTAGATAAGAATTGGGTCTAGTCTGCTCTATCAGTTTACTTTTGATATCATTGTTTTATTTATCTTAGCTAGAATATGTTTTTATTCCAAAGTTTGATTTGCTTAAGTTTGATTTTAATGTCTGATTAAATCTGGTTATTGTTTTAATCTGCTGGACTAGTTACTGTTTATCTCTATTTTAGTTGGCTTAATTTGTTTATAGGATATTCTGCTTTAAGATTTGTTTGCTTTTAAGTTTGCTAGCTGTTAATTATCTCAGTTTAGAATTTGTTTCAGGTTATCTGTTAATTATGGTTATGTGCATTTGATAGTCTGATAGTAGTGATATTACTAGTTTTTTTTAGCTTTATTAGAATTAGTCTGTTAGCGGATTTTGATATAGTAATTGAGTCTGCTAGTTTAAGGTTTGTTTAAGTGTTTCTCTTTTGCGTATCTGCGTGGCTTATCTGCTTTTGACTTATTCGGTTTTATTACATCTTATTTGGTTTAATTTACTGATTTACTCTGCTTATTCATTTTTGGTTTATATTAAGTGTTTGATTTTCAGTTTAGATAGTTTTATTTGTTAGTTTGTTTGGATTATTATTTGCTTAGTGTAGGTTGTATATGCTTATTTTATTAGCTTATTTAGTTTTCAGCTTATTTAGTTTTAGCATACTTGCTTAATTTGTGCTTTTGGCTGTGTTGCTTATGTGGGGTTTTTGTGTTTGCTAAGTATTGCTGAGAAACAGATCATTTGATCTGATTTCTTTCTTTATTCCAAAGATTTTATTATAGCAAAAATAATGTCACTAGTGGGACTCGAACCCCAGTCCCCTTGCATCACTACCCAGCGCCCCAACCAACTAGTCTAGAACTCCTTTTATGTTTAATCCTCTTAAGTTAAATTAATATAGGACCTTTTTATTAGTAGCAGTTTCTTTTTATTAAATTAGTTTAAAGTTTATTTACTTTATTTAAAAAGTTTATTTAAATTTTCTTTTAATCTGTTTTTATAAAATAATTAAAAGATAAAAAATATTTTAATTTTTACTTACTTTAGGAATTTCAAATTAACTTTTGATTTAGTTTTGTTTTAAAATAGTTTTTATAAAATTTCATTTAAAAGTTCTTTTTAGTTTCAAATTAATTAGTTTTTAAGTTGGTTTTATTTTAAAATAGATTTCATTTAAAGTTTTCTTTTTGTAAATCTTTAGTTTAAAATGAATTAGATTTCAACTTAGATTTAAGTTTTATTTTAAAATTAGTTTTATTGTTTTAATAGTTTTTAATATTAAGTAGAGTTTAGTAAAAATATCAAAAAGAGTTTTCGTTTACCAAAAACAAGTTAAGTCGTAACGTTAAACCGGTAATCAATTCGAGTGAGTCGAGGAACGATTAACGAAGAAACTAATATAAAAAGGGTAGCAAAATCTCTTTTTCAAAATGGCGCCGCTGCCGCTTCGCTCGTACGATTGACGATTTTTCGTGAAGACGTTTGGATTTTGGGATCCGTTCATTCTTGAACGTTAATTTTCTTGCACAAAAAATCAAAAAAATACAAAAAAATCAAAAACTTAAAAATACAAAAAATTAAAAAATCGCAAAAGCAATTTCTTTCCTAAGAGTTGCACCAAAAAAATTAAAAAAATCCAAAAGTAATACGTTTTCCTAAACGTATTACACCAAAAATATTACGTATTATTGTTATTTTTCTTATTCGATTTCTTTTGTTTTTTGTGAATATATATTTTTCTAAATATACAAAAGTATTCTTCTTTTTCCTCTATTGTGTTTAATTCTTTTTCTCAACCCCTCTTATTTATAATTCTTCATGGATTTATCTTGCGTTCGGTGTGGGAGACCATGGCTTGGTTTTCCAATTTGTCCATGGTGTACTTGTGCGAAGTGTGGTTCCGATATCGACAATACATAATTTGGATTTTGTCCATTGTGCAATTCTAGAAGTTCGTACTTCTCCTCTTACACAAATTTCTCTCCTCCTCCCGTCTATGACGATCCGTATCCGCAACATGCACCGGGTTTTTCTCAATACCCGTGTTGCACTCATTGTGGGGGCCCTCACGATACTTTCTATTGTCAACCGATGAATTATGAGCCACATCCGTGCTAAAATTCCGGTTTTCAAAATTTTGAACCCCCACAAAACTCCGTCGTTCATCAACCTTCTATTAAGGAAATTCTCGAAAGCTTAAAACAAATCAAAATTAGCTTGCATGACGAAAGACAACAAGAGCAAGTTTCTACTCTTAGTGTTTCTACTCCTCCTCTTGTGCGTTCTTACTATTTTGATGACGATGAGACTACTATTTCTTGGAGTGATCTTTGTGCTCAATGTCCTAGTGCAATTGTAATTCCTTCTCTCAATATCCCAAATGCATCTAAGGATCTTGATACATCGAGTGAGATTAGCGATTTTGGGCTCGACAAATTCTTTGATGAAGTTTGTGATGTGCTAATAATTCGTTTTTTAGTGTAGTTGTCTTCTCAGCTCGATTCGAATTGATATAACGTTTTCTAGCAAAGACTTAATTGTTTTTGGTTAAAAAAAAACTTGTTTGGATTCTATGTCTAATTGGCACAAAGCAATTAAAAAGGTAAAAATATCTATTATACTACATATACCTACTATACTAAAACATTTAGCACATACCACAATTAATTGCACAAAATGTAAAAATGTAAAATACAAATTTACACTACAATTCAAAATTGCAAAATACAAAATATAAAACTAATTCAATTCTATAAAATGTAAATCAAATCAAAACTTGAAATTGTGAAATTGTTTAAAAATCTAGCCTAAACAAATCTAGTTAAAAAAACAGTCCAAATTCAAATCCAATCAGGCCCAAACTAGCTACAGCCCAAAAATACAACAATCATAGAACGTGTCTTTACAAATCTAACCATTGAGGACTACGAATGTAATAGAATTTCAACCAAAAGGACTAATGACTCTAACTGATTAACAAGAATGGACCATGATTGAAACAAGACAAGACAAAGTGAAGGATCAAAACTGGTTTTCACTGAAACTTACTAAATTCATTTGCCACAAAGATTACAGTAACTTTTTTTCCCTACAAATCCTTTTTATTTACTAACTTGCTAAAAAATCATTGTCCTATTAGAACTAACAAACTTCACACTAGATTAGTCTATAAGCTCTGACTGAAATTCGTTATCAAACTAAATTCCCTTGTATCCAAATTCGATGAAACACTACTCTAAATCTCACAGCCAGTTACTCATTTAACTCAGTAAATCAAAATCAATAGTCAAAGTAAGCTAAATGAACATAAAAATAGGCAGCAACTAACTTTTAACTGTAAAATGCAAGGAAACAATGAAATGTGCTTAACCAAAATCATCCAGGCCAGTCCGTTGATGGCGAGGGTTCAGCGCTGAGCTGCCCTTATAAACCGAACGCCACCTTCGGACTAAGACTATATTCTGATCTAAGAACGATTTATACGAACTGACTGCTAACTCTTATCCGAAAATCATCACCACTGCTACAGCTCGAATCTGTTTACGAAACATCAGCGGATCTGCATATAGTGTTAGCAAACAAAAACAAACACGACCAATTGAATCGCATCCAAGTCTCAAAGTAAACTGATTTCAAAACTTGCTGAGCTAAACTGAATAAGCTAGCAGCTTATTGATCAATCGATCTTAAAAGAAACTACAACCGAAACTTGTAGAAATTAGATTTGAGACTCTCAAACCATTCTAGTATGACTTGAATTTAATCGAACAAATTATCTAATCTACTGACTTGATCAAAAATTTCCAAAAAGAAGCTTATGAGTTAGAATACTAGCAGAAATCGAAACCACTACATGAGTATTAACTCTACTGATACAAAAGAAACTGATTCTTCATTCTAAGTTTCTAAATTGATTAAGACTGTAGCTCAAAACTTCTCATAAGCTGATTACAGCTTATGAACTAAAATAGAAAATGAAATCTGAATATGAATGGTTACACCTACTCAACAAATCAAATAGTAACGAGAAGGTTTAGCTTCTCAAATCTTGCCAACAGTAACAGTAACGAGCAGTTATCTTTTCAAAACTTGTTAACAGTAAATGTAGAAGATAAAAATGGAAGCTTTAAGCTGCGAATTTCATTAATGGAGAAACAAGAAAAATCGGTTACAACTAGAAACTGAAAGTTTTAACAGATTTGAAATAAAAAGCTAACAAGTTTAACTAACTAACTACTCTAAACTTACTAACTAGGTGAAACTACACCTAAGCTAACCGAATGCAAATGAGAGCTTCATCTTCTTTTTATAGCCAGCGAGTGGATTGATGTGACGTGTTTCATCCAATGAAAAGTGGACACGTGGAAAATACGAGGATAACTCGTTCTTCATCTTCAATCCAAAATTGGGGCTTTCTTCGTTCTTCCTTCTTGATCAAATTCATTGGCATCATCATGAAGAGGGAGAAGAGAGGATCACTTTTGTAGTTATGAGCTTTGGCTGAAACCCCTTGGATTTGTCTTGATTCGCGTTTGCAGGTTTGGTGGATGAAAAGAAAGAAACCGTTTATCACTTTCTCTCTCTTCTTTGAGAAGACGAAGACGTGTGTGTGTTAGCTTGAATGTTGACCGGTCTTGGTCAATGTGACCAAGTTAAATAAATCTTTTCATTAAATTTCCCATTTAGTCCTTCCATTTTTCATTTCTTTCCAAATGGTTATAAAACTTTTAAGTAATCACTTTTCCATCCTTTATCATTGTAGTAATTGCACTTTAAGCCCTTGATCTTTGGAAGTTTGGCAAATAAGGTCCTTGGATCATCTTTTCGTCTTTTTCTTCGTCTTTTGATCAAATAAGTCCTTGAAAGCTCGTGTTTGTCTCAAATGTACCTATATTACCTGAAAATACACAAACACCAAATACACGCGTAATTCTGATAATTAACAGTTTAATATAATGTATTTGACAGTGTTTTTAATGGTTTTAGGATCATTATTGATGAGTGTTTTCACACTTATCAACTCCCCTCCACTTGACCATTGCCATGTCCTCATGCAATGCAGCATTTTAAAGCTCTAAATTACACTTTTCTCATAATTAACCAGCCTTGGCCATTTTATGATTTAATAACGATACTATGCTATATGATGAATGGTTTTGAATATTTACAATGCAATGCAAAGAAAACAATTCTATTAATATATTTTTGGATTTTTATTGAAATGGTTTTGATGGAAATAACTCATAAAAAAAATCAATGACTTTGATTAGGGCTTGGGTACCATGGACATTTATCACCCTCAAGTTTCACTTTCCCCATACCAAGCTTAAAAATGGGATCATTGCATTCACAAGTAAAAAGTGCATCAACTTATTCATGATAATTAAATGTGGAACCGGTTATTATTTGAGCAAATTGCTTGTGGGCAAATTTGTCATTTATTCAAGTGTGAAGTATAAGAAGTGTAAAATCCAAAAATAAGGAAGCACGGTTTTAATCCTAAGTAATCCTCTCATCCATTACTTGAAAAACCGCTCACAATTAATACAAGTCCGTTTCAAGAATAATAAGTCATTCGCCTTATGTGTAAAATCCTAATGTCATGCTTTCATAAGTAGCTACACACTCGCTAAGGAAAGAAAAATAAAACTCACGCAATAATTTACATCCACATCTTTTTGAGATTTTGGATCTTCAACCCCGCAACCCGTCAAGGTAATATTGGATTGGAGCAATCTATTGAATCCCCGCAACCCGTCAAGGTAATATTGGAACTCAATAGTCACTATAATTAACACCACACTGCCCCTCTTGGGAGTCTTGCATTTTTTTCTTTTTTTTTTTTTTTTTTTTCTAGCCACTCATTTTTTTTCATAAGCCGCTCTTATTTTTCTTTATTCCTCACAAAGAAATTTGAAAAGAAGAAAAGGAAAAACACCCGCTAAATATGGAGCATGACATAAGTCTAGTACACATAAAACGTGCTAACTTAGAATCTTAAGACGTACTCATATCAACCATAAATGATTAGCCAAAAATGCATAAGAGATTACAAACCAATTAAAACCGTACTTGATTATTTATTAACAATTATATACATGCGAAGAAAATAGAGGTAAAGAAGAGAAGAGTTTAGCCACAAGTAATTATCATGAAGTCTATCTAGCCCTTTTACACTTGCTTCAACTCTATCATTTCCCATTCTCCACAAATTTAAAATCTCAAATAATGAAATTGGTGGATGCTTAGCCTAATAGACCAATGAAGGACTACATGGTTAAGGATACTAGCTAGAGAATGTTAAAATAAGCAAACTCGGGTTGAGTCAAAATATCCATGGCGGGCCTAATATGTCAAAGAAATCTAAACTTGTTAAAACCATGTTTTATTATATTTTTCCTTTTTATATATTTTTGATGAAAAACAAAAGAAAAGATATATACAATGCAAATGTGTTATGCAAATGAAAAAATGATTGATGCAAAAATTATGAATGCATATTTTTGGTGGCCAAAGTAGATTAAAAATTTGAAAAATGATCGAAAAATTAATTTTCCCAATTATCATGAAGTTAAGGCAATGGTCTAGGTAAGGTCACTTCGATAGAAGTCTCCCCTACACTTAAGATAAACATTGTCCTCAATGTTTAAGAGTATTGGAGTGAACTCCCCTACACTTATGACATTGATTACTTTGCTTAACTCAAGTTAAGGAAGAGACAACTAAAGGGTATTCATTTTAAGCACAAGTGTTTAATATCACGATTGCAAAAACTAATCGAAGTGAACCAGATACACGGGCCTCCTCCATAAGCTCCAAGCATGAAATGAGAGAGAGCAACCCTTGAAACAAACACCAAAAGACGAAGAAAGGCACCCCTCCACTTCAACTCTACTATAACATCCTTTTAATTAAACCTAACCTATTGAAAATCTACTCTACGTTTTCTAACCTAGTTATTCAATGCTTGAGTTTTTTTAACCCTAAGTCGCTAGCTCGACTCGGCCCCGAATTAAGTTGTCCTTGGGGAAACCATCATGGAGAACAAAGAATATCCACTTTGAAGCACGTCTCACATGATACACTCAAACTTAGCACGTTGCCATTTACTATAAGATTTACAAAATCTGCCTCGATAAATGGAACGGTCCAACGTGTCTCAAGTTTGTCCAACATACAAAATCTCTCAAATATGAAGCACCCCAGGATCAAATACATAGTTTCCATCTCTACATTCAAACAACTCCAAAATAGGTAGCATCACCAAAGTAAGCTCATACAAGAAGCGCATATCAATCGAAGGCACACTCTTAAGTGAAGTAGATGAAAACCAATTTTTTCCAAACATACGTATCCCAGGATCAAAAACCTTTCCCTTCATGGGAAAATAAGAAGATGAGCTCATATCAACCATATAAGATTCCCCCTTAGTGATCAAAGCATCATGAGAATATGAAGGTGTAGGTATCAAAACATTCATAACAAGTATATCCATATTAGGCTCATCATCATCAAAAGGTGGGTAATCTTCCATAGAAGGCATAGAAAAAGGAGGATCAAGATGAATAGTGTCTTGTGGAGAAGGTGGAGGCTCTATGTTCCCAAAAAGCAATGTAGTAATAAGACGAACCTCCTCTTCCAAATTAGAAACACTATCGTCGACCTCTATATCAAAATGTGCAAGAGTATCCTCTATGGTGGTATCAATCTCCATAAGAGAGTCCATATCAAAGGTTTTGAGTTCTAAAGGTGCCTTAGATGAAAAAGTATCAATCTCTAAGAGGAAAGGATCTTCATCAATAACCAACTTCAAGGGTGGGAGGGTGGGAACATAAGGCTCAAAAGGAGGTGTATTAATGAGAGAATCACTCAAAGGGATGATATGATCATGAAAATCAATAGGTGTATCCTCAAAAACCAGTGAAGGAATATCAATCAAGGGTTCTTCCTCTATAGACTCATTATTAGGTTCTTCACACTCCTCAAAAAGTGGGTTATCAAAACATGTCTCAAAAAGAGGATTTGAATGGATCACAAAATCACTTAGAGAAATAGGTGAAGGAGTCATAGAAGAAATGGAGTCATCATCATCAAAAGTAAAAGACTCATCACTATCATAAGGATCATCAAAGGTTTCATCACAAGAATCATAAAGTAGTAGAGGAGAAGGATCCACTTTTCCTATAAGAATAAACTCTTCATCCAAATTAGGAATGTTATCTTGACAAGACAAATCATCGGATGATATAGCATAAGACGCGTCACTAGAATCACAATTTTCATCCTCTATTTGTGTCAAGTCTTTCACAAACTCTTCCTCAATCTCATTATCCCTTTCTTTAAACAATTCATCAAGATCAAAATCACCAAAATCACTAGTAGTAGCATGAAGGTCAATATGTGATGAAATCTCAATATGATCATGAGGAGAAGAGGTATCAACACAAAGCTCATCACATGGTTCATTGGAAACACCCTCAAACTCTCTTTGGATTGGGATAAGGTTCTCAACACTAGAAACGGTTAATTCATCCAAATCGGTGTTTGTATTAGTGCTAAGAGGCTCGTCCCCCATGGTGAAAGAGTCGGTGGGTTCCACGTGAGGTAAAGGTGATGAAGATGTGTCATCATTAAGTGTCATGCAAATCGGAGGATCGTTATCATCATCATCATAAAAAAATGGATAAGGACTACATGTAGCAAAATATGAGTCTATTATGCCTTCATCTTCTACTTTTTCGTCTTTTGCTAAGAGCAAAGTAAGTAACTCTTGCTGAAGTTGACGATATCTAATATTCAACTCGTCACAAAAATCCTCTTTATTAAGTAGTTTCATCTTCACGATATTACAAAGAGATACCATCTCTCCTGTTATCCGCAGATTCTCCTTTTCTATTTCCTTAAAGCTCATGGTTTTTATGCGTTCACGTTCCTTTTTATCAATTTTAACGAGTAAATCATCTAAATCTTTCTTGAGGGACTGAGATGAATTGTTCACCGATTTTCTATAAATGTCACCAAGTTTCTCGATATTAAACCGTTTGTTCCTTACATCATCCTCAAGAAACTTAATTTCTTCCCTTAACCATCGAGATTCTTCTCTCATTTCCTCGATACTCATCTCTCTCATACGTTCAAAAGCCTTTAATCTATATCCATAGTCTCTTCCTTGTTGCTCGATTAGAAAAGAAAACTCATTGAGATCACTAAGAGCATAAGAAGGCGGATTCCTTGGTCGACAATCATAACCATAATGGGGTTCTTTTCCACAAAACTCACATGAATAAGTAGAAGAATAAGGTGGAGGTGGATTTCCATAATTAGGTGAATTATAGGTTTGAAAAGAGTCTTGATTATGAAAATTCTCATGATTGTAGCCTTGAAAATTTCCTTCATTTTGAAAACCCTCATAATTGGAACATCCTTGGTTTTGAAAAGTTTCTTGATTATAGCATGGAAAATTTTCATCATTATTTTGAAAACCTTCATTGTTTGAAAATCCTTGATTATGAAAGGTTTCTTGATTATAGCCTTGAAAAGTATCATTATTTTGAAAACCTTCATAATTGGAAAATCCTTGGTTTTGGTATGGCTCATTAAAGGTTTGATCATAAAATGATGGTGGAGGTTGTGATGAAAAACCGGAATATCCCATATAGTCATTACAAGTGTAGTCCATTTGAGTGTTAGGTTGAAAATTAGGGTCCTCGGTTCCATTGTAAGCATATCCCTCCCCATAATAACCATTGTTTTGATCACATAAATAAGTATCGTGTGGACCACCACAAGTCGAACAAGGCGAATAATTAGCGTTGGCGGATCGTTGTTGCAAAATCTCCAACATGGAACGAGTATCCATGTTGAGCAAGGTGGCCGAATGTATATACAAGTATAATGACGTTTAAAAGCTTCATCGGGAAAGGAAGTGATACACCAAAGGTGGTATGTTTACACGTGTGCGAGTACACGTGTAAGTAAACACGAGGAATGAGGGAGTAGCCCTCGGTCGACTTTTGAAGGAGAAGAGATTATCTCCCTCGAGGTTCGATATGAAATATCCACAAGAAAGTATATATATATAATTACTACTTGGGTGCAAGACCTCCAATTAAGCCTTCCTTCTTAGAATACGCACTAGTGAACGGGGGGTTAGGTGGCGCAAAGCACTTAAGTACCTATTGACCCTTAGATGGCATTTTATAGCACATCGCCTATCTATTCACTTTAGTAGTTTGTATTCTTCGAATTATTGCCAATTGGAAGTATTTATCTATTCTTGCTTAATTTTATTTGATCGATACGCGTGTCAAGGACCGGAACGCCCCTCAACACGGTGTAATGCCTCGGCAATACTTCTGGAGATAGGTAACTTGGTTGTTTTTATACGTATACTTATTTACATATAATAATATATCAAAAATATTTTTGTATTTATTTGTTTTTTTAAGAAAAATACTATATCTACGTAAAAAGCGATGAAAACGATATAATATATATTTTTGGGTGTAATCTTTTAGGAAAAAGATTACTTTTTGGATTTTTTTTTATTTTTTTGGTTCAATTCTTTAGGAAAAGAATTGATTTTGTGATTTTTTTTATTTTTTTGTATTTTTTATCTTTTTGTTTTTTTTATGTTTTTGATTATAATACGTAAAAATAACGTTCACAAAGTGAACGGATCCCAAAATCCAATCGTCTCACTCGAAATCGTTAATCTTCACGAAAAGAACCGGCAGCGACGCCATTTAATAATTCGTTTTTTAGTGTAGTTGTCTTCTCAGCTCGATTCGAATTGATATAACGTTTTCTAGCAAAGACTTAATTGTTTTTGGTTAAAAAAAAACTTGTTTGGATTCTATGTCTAATTGGCACAAAGCAATTAAAAAGGTAAAAATATCTATTATACTACATATACCTACTATACTAAAACATTTAGCACATACCACAATTAATTGCACAAAATGTAAAAATGTAAAATACAAATTTACACTACAATTCAAAATTGCAAAATACAAAATATAAAACTAATTCAATTCTATAAAATGTAAATCAAATCAAAACTTGAAATTGTGAAATTGTTTAAAAATCTAGCCTAAACAAATCTAGTTAAAAAAACAGTCCAAATTCAAATCCAATCAGGCCCAAACTAGCTACAGCCCAAAAATACAACAATCCTAGAACGTGTCTTTACAAATCTAACCATTGAGGACTACGAATGTAATAGAATTTCAACCAAAAGGACTAATGACTCTAACTGATTAACAAGAATGGACCATGATTGAAACAAGACAAGACAAAGTGAAGGATCAAAACTGGTTTTCACTGAAACTTACTAAATTCATTTGCCACAAAGATTACAGTAACTTTTTTTCCCTACAAATCCTTTTTATTTACTAACTTGCTAAAAAATCATTGTCCTATTAGAACTAACAAACTTCACACTAGATTAGTCTATAAGCTCTGACTGAAATTCGTTATCAAACTAAATTCCCTTGTATCCAAATTCGATGAAACACTACTCTAAATCTCACAGCCAGTTACTCATTTAACTCAGTAAATCAAAATCAATAGTCAAAGTAAGCTAAATGAACATAAAAATAGGCAGCAACTAACTTTTAACTGTAAAATGCAAGGAAACAATGAAATGTGCTTAACCAAAATCATCCAGGCCAGTCCGTTGATGGCGAGGGTTCAGCGCTGAGCTGCCCTTATAAACCGAACGCCACCTTCGGACTAAGACTATATTCTGATCTAAGAACGATTTATACGAACTGACTGCTAACTCTTATCCGAAAATCATCACCACTGCTACAGCTCGAATCTGTTTACGAAACATCAGCGGATCTGCATATAGTGTTAGCAAACAAAAACAAACACGACCAATTGAATCGCATCCAAGTCTCAAAGTAAACTGATTTCAAAACTTGCTGAGCTAAACCGAATAAGCTAGCAGCTTATTGATCAATCGATCTTAAAAGAAACTACAACCGAAACTTGTAGAAATTAGATTTGAGACTCTCAAACCATTCTAGTATGACTTGAATTTAATCGAACAAATTATCTAATCTACTGACTTGATCAAAAATTTCCAAAAAGAAGCTTATGAGTTAGAATACTAGCAGAAATCGAAACCACTACATGAGTATTAACTCTACTGATACAAAAGAAACTGATTCTTCATTCTAAGTTTCTAAATTGATTAAGACTGTAGCTCAAAACTTCTCATAAGCTGATTACAGCTTATGAACTAAAATAGAAAATGAAATCTGAATATGAATGGTTACACCTACTCAACAAATCAAACAGTAACGAGAAGGTTTAGCTTCTCAAATCTTGCCAACAGTAACAGTAACGAGCAGTTATCTTTTCAAAACTTGTTAACAGTAAATGTAGAAGATAAAAATGGAAGCTTTAAGCTGCGAATTTCATTAATGGAGAAACAAGAAAAATCGGTTACAACTAGAAACTGAAAGTTTTAACAGATTTGAAAGAAAAAGCTAACAAGTTTAACTAACTAACTACTCTAAACTAACTAACTAGGTGAAACTACACCTAAGCTAACCGAATGCAAATGAGAGCTTCATCTTCTTTTTATAGCCAGCGAGTGGATTGATGTGACGTGTTTCATCCAATGAAAAGTGGACACGTGGAAAATACGAGGATAACTCGTTCTTCATCTTCAATCCAAAATTGGGGCTTTCTTCGTTCTTCCTTCTTGATCAAATTCATTGGCATCATCATGAAGAGGGAGAAGAGAGGATCACTTTTGTAGTTATGAGCTTTGGCTGAAACCCCTTGGATTTGTCTTGGTTCGCGTTTGCAGGTTTGGTGGATGAAAAGAAAGAAACCGTTTATCACTTTCTCTCTCTTCTTTGAGAAGACGAAGACGTGTGTGTGTTAGCTTGAATGTTGACCGGTCTTGGTCAATGTGACCAAGTTAAATAAATCTTTTCATTAAATTTCCCATTTAGTCCTTCCATTTTTCATTTCTTTCCAAATGGTTATAAAACTTTTAAGTAATCACTTTTCCATCCTTTATCATTGTAGTAATTGCACTTTAAGCCCTTGATCTTTGGAAGTTTGGCAAATAAGGTCCTTGGATCATCTTTTCGTCTTTTTCTTCGTCTTTTGATCAAATAAGTCCTTGAAAGCTCGTGTTTGTCTCAAATGTACCTATATTACCTGAAAATACACAAACACCAAATACACGCGTAATTCTGATAATTAACAGTTAAATTTAATGTATTTGACAGTGTTTTTAATGGTTTTAGGATCATTATTGATGAGTGTTTTCACACTTATCATGTGCCGACTTTTGCTGAGCTTACGGACACGGTCGTTCCGCTAGTCCATGATCACATACTCATAAATCCAAATGCGATAATTGATTCTTCCAATAAGAGTTCTATATGTGGTGAGTATGATGATTTCATCTTCGAGCCCGAGATTAAGGAAATTATCGACCGAGAGCTAGCTCTTTTACCTCCACTTCCACCTACAAGTGAGGTCGATTTTTCCAAAATCGAGGCCGAACTTGATGAGTTGGAACGTCTTATTTTTAATAATGACGAACCAACTCACATGACCACGCATCCAATTCTCTAGGAGTTACCTAATAAACACTCCTCTAATGAGAATTACGTTTACCACATTCGTGAGGATTTAACTTATCAACCAATCCCATAAATGAATGATGGTTTCGTACTTGATCGTGATCTCTTCGAGAGAATTTCTAAAATCCTCAATGAGGGGAACGACAAACCTTTGTTTGACGAGCCTATCTATGATGAAGAAATCGAAGAGATTCACGTTCATGAGGATGATTACTTTGACCCGGGAGGTGACATTGACCATTCTTTGATTGATACCTTTACGGCTTTGCCGAATTATGACCATCCTTTGTCTTTGGGGGATGACAATGTGTCTCCTTTACCCACCCCACCTCCCGTGGATCACGACCTCACATACTTCTCGTATGTTGAGCGGACTTTTCTCCCTTCTATGACTTATCCTCCTGCCTCTCATTTATCATGTTCCTCCGGGACCGAGGATAAGATTTTTGATCCCGGTATAACATTCGAGGCTTCCCTATGGACCATTTAATTCGGGGTCGAGTCAGGCTCGTGACTCGGTTAACAAAAACAAGCGCTTCTCGGGAGGCAACCCGATTATCTATCTTTTATTTATTTTCTACAATAAGTGTAGGGGGGAGCCGTGTAGGTTGTTTGTTTGGTGTGTTGTGATTGTGTAGGTACATGTGCTTTGATGATCCACTTTTGGTACTTTTGACGTGACCCGTGTTCCCGTGTTACCCGTGTACCCGGTTCCTTCGATAAGTTTTTGCTATTGTGATTCAATTTTGTATATAAATAAATGTAATCACTTTAGTTGTCCTTTCCTTAGCTCGATTTTAAACAACGTACTCAATGTCCTAAGTGTAGGGGAGTTTATTCTCCCACATGCTTAAACATTGAGGACAATGTTTATATTAAGTGTAGGGGGGATTTCTATCGAAATTTTAGTGGCCTTTTCCATGAATTTGACCCCATTTTTACCGGAAAATTTTTAAAATTTTCAACGTTTTTCAAATTTTTGATCTATTTTCGCCTAGTAGTATTTTTTACTTAATTCCTTTTCTTTTATTATCGCATCATAATAATTTCCATTTCAAGAATAAAGTCAAAAATAAATAAAATGGTTTTAACAAGTTTAGATGTCTTTGATATATTAGGCCCGTCATGAATATTTTGACTCAACCCGAGTTTACTTATCTAAGTTTACTCTAGCTAGTATCCTTAACCATATGGACCTTAATTGGTTTATTAGGCTAAGCATCCACGAGTCTCATTCCTTGAGATTTTAAATTGTGGAGAACGAGAGATGATAGAGTTAATTATAAGTTCGGTATTCTTTCATTAACTTATGTGAGTTAGTTATGAACTTTTTCTCCCATCACTTGTTAATAAATATATTTGCAATAAATAAGGTCGTACGATTTAAAAGGTTACTTAGCTTCTAGCACAAGATCGTTTAAAAGTTGCTCGATATTAATTAGAGTTCATAGCCAAGGCATAACTTATTGAAACGGGACGCAAAGATTGGCTTATCCAAAAAGGCCCTAACAAGGCATGAGGATACCCGAGTCCAAAAAGGCCCTCACAAGGCATGAGGATTCACTTTTTGCTAAAGATCCTAAGATGATGTGAAGATCATTAATCCAAATCAATATGAAGGATCAAGACACACGACGAGAAGCAATTACTCCCCTAAAGATCATGGAGAAGTCTATCCAAAAAGACCCTAACAAGGTATGAGGATAAATAGATCGAAGTCCGAAAAGGAGGCGGATCGTTGTATATCAAAATCCTAAATAAAGAAGAGGATAAATGAAGAAGTCGTGGTCAACGTTTGAAGCATCTTTCACTCCTTATGAAGATGTATACCAAAATGAAGAGAAGACCATAATTTCAAGATCGTCTCTCAAGATTAGAAGTTTGAAGTACAAGCCAAATATCGGTCCGAGAGAGGTCTCAAATCGTGAAACGAGTTATGCCAAGATATGAACTTTATGAGGTTTCGAGAAGCCGTTTTAAAAGATTTTGTCCTTTAGCTAACTATCGATTAAATCGTCCCACTTTATTTTTTGGCCTTAAATAAATTATCGAAATAAGTCAAAAATGCATCCTCGTGATCATTCAAGACAAAAATAAAATACAAGAGATACACCGTAGGAATAAGGGAGTCTAAGTGATTAACTAAACCACATGAGTAAGTGTTAGTTGTGCTAACTTGTAATAACAATGATCTCGTTTTTGAGCTT
This sequence comes from Glebionis coronaria, assembly GCA_025667525.1. NCBI lineage: Eukaryota > Viridiplantae > Streptophyta > Magnoliopsida > Asterales > Asteraceae > Glebionis > Glebionis coronaria. Next base: position 183,247,628 of record CM046874.1, read on the forward strand.
GGTATGGGGAACGTGAAACTTGAGGGTGATTTATATTCATGACACCAAAGCCCTAATTCAAGTCTTAGATTTCTTTACGAGTTTCTTCCATCTAATAATTTCCAAGTTAATAAATTTTTATAACTTTTGTTTCCTTTAAAGTTTTTATCTTTTCGTCGTAGTAGTAGTAGTAATTATAATAAAGGCCGAGATGGATTGATTATGAGAAAAATGTAACTTTATGCTTTATAATTATGCATTGCATGGGGTCATTGCAATGGTCAAGTGTAGGGGATTTAATAAGTGTGAAAACACTTATCCTTTTGCCACTAAAATCAAGGAAAAACAAGACCTAATCATGTGTTTTATATCGTAAATGTCGGAATTACGCGTGGTTTTGTGTTTTTGTGTTAAAATAGGTACAAATGATCAAAAGAAGAGAAAACACGGGATTTCACGGTCAAATGTCGAAGAAAAGTCCAAAAAGAGACGAAGACAAAGTCATAAGATCAAAAGTCTACCCAAATTCACGTAAACCGGCTTAACTGACACGATTTTGAAGAAATGATCAACAAAGCCGAAATCAAGCTCATTTTTAGCGGATTTAATATCTATGGAGTTAAACGGGCTTGCGGGTCCCACATTCGGGTTAATGGGCTCAAAAGTACTTTCGAAAGTTCAAATTGGCTTAATAAAAACTTAATTAGCCCATTAGAGCCCAAATATGTTTCTAATAAAAGATGATTATTAAACATTGGGCCACAAGCCCATGTGATGGGAGTTTAAAATAAAACGGATGAAGCAAATGGGCCTCATGCCCATGCATTTGCACAAAAGAAATAAAACGGATGGAGCAAATTTTGTTTTATTACTTCTGTTTGACCGGTTTTATCACCTTTCAACCCTCACACACGTTTTTTCCCAGTCAACACAAACAAATAAAACTCATCCCCATCCCACGTGTCCTCACACGGTTTGATTTTACTCACCCCACTTCTTGTTTCATTCTACCCTCCCCCACTCTTATCTTGTACCCTCACAAACACACGATTACTCCTACACCCTCACCTCACTTTTCCCAAATAAAACAATTACCTTAGCCTGCACTTACCCACTCCCATTTTCCCCAAAAAATACGTAGCATCCATTCCATCCCAAACCCTAATATTTTTACCATCACAAATTCACCATAAATTTTGGGGGGTTTTACATATATTATTAATTCACACCAATCCACTAAAAACCCCCAAAATTTTCGGATCGAACACCACATGTGGTCCTCATTCCCTCCAACGTGGCAATCCTTGGCACAAAATTAATCCCAGCCGTTCGATCAAGTGAAGAAGAAAGAGAAACAAGAAGAACGTCCAAGATTTCATGTCGTAGGCACCAAGGAGAATCAAAATGGCTTGAGGGTTTGCCTATAAAAACCCCACCCACATCTTGTAATGAGCAAGCTTTTCTTTATTTTTTCAGTTTTATTTAATTAATTTAGGAGTAGGTTAATTTAGTTTTAATTTTTGCAAAATTAGATTAGGGGTTATTGTAATTTTAAATTCCAGTAATGTAATTAATTTTGATTATTAATGAAAAGTTTTCTTTAATTCATCTCGTTCCATTTTATTTACTGTCAAGGTTTGATCTGGAATCTATTTTTTTTTATTTACTATTCATGTTCGGTTATTATTAATATAAAAAAAAAGTTAGATAAAGAAAGTTTGAATACTTTCCCCACTGGGAAGTAAAAATAATACTGTTCGGGAATTTATATATAAAGAAAAAAAAAGAAGCTGGTGTTGATGTTTGATGATTCGAAGATGGAGGTGTTCGATTCGACTAGACGGCTCAGCGCCTCGTCTACGGCTCAAGGGATTCGTCACTAGGTTCCTTTTAGTCTCTTTTAAATCTTATAAGTTCTAGTTAATTTTTGTATTTGCTTGTTTCTACATTTATATTTATCTGCTTGTTAGGATTTAAGTTTAGATAAGAATTGGGTTTAGTCTGCTCTATCAGTTTACTTTTGATATCATTGTTTTATTTATCTTAGCTAGAATATGTTTTTATTCCAAAGTTTGATTTGCTTAAGTTTGATTTTAATGTCTGATTAAATCTGGTTATTGTTTTAATCTGCTGGACTAGTTACTGTTTATCTCTATTTTAGTTGGCTTAATTTGTTTATAGGATATTCTGCTTTAAGATTTGTTTGCTTTTAAGTTTGCTAGCTGTTAATTATCTCAGTTTAGAATTTGTTTCAGGTTATCTGTTAATTATGGTTATGTGCATTTGATAGTTTGATAGTAGTGATATTACTAGTTTTTTTTTAGCTTTATTAGAATTAGTCTGTTAGCGGATTTTGATATAGTAATTGAGTCTGCTAGTTTAAGGTTTGTTTAAGTGTTTCTCTTTTGCGTATCTGCGTGGCTTATCTGCTTTTGACTTATTCGGTTTTGTTACATCTTATTTGGTTTAATTTACTGATTTACTCTGCTTATTCATTTTTTGTTTATATTAAGTGTTTGATTTTTAGTTTAGATAGTTTTATTTGTTAGTTTGTTTGGATTATTATTTGCTTAGTGTAGGTTGTATACGCTTATTTTATTAGCTTATTTAGTTTTCAGCTTATTTAGTTTTAGCATACTTGCTTAATTCGTGCTTTTGGCTGTGTTGCTTTTGTGGGGTTTTTGTGTTTGCTAAGTATTGCTGAGAAACAGATCATTTGATCTGATTTCTTTCTTTATTCCAAAGATTTTATTATAGCAAAAATAATGTCACTAGTGGGACTCGAACCCCAGTCCCCTTGCATCACTACCCAGCGCCCCAACCAACTAGTCTAGAACTCCTTTTATGTTTAATCCTCTTAAGTTAAATTAATATAGGACCTTTTTATTAGTAGCAGTTTCTTTTTATTAAATTAGTTTAAAGTTTATTTACTTTATTTAAAAAGTTTATTTAAATTTTCTTTTAATCCGTTTTTATAAAATAATTAAAAGATAAAAAATATTTTAATTTTTACTTACTTTAGGAATTTCAAATTAACTTTCGATTTAGTTTTGTTTTAAAATAGTTTTTATAAAATTTCATTTAAAAGTTCTTTTTAGTTTCAAATTAATTAGTTTTTAAGTTGGTTTTATTTTAAAATAGATTTCATTTAAAGTTTTCTTTTTGTAAATCTTTAGTTTAAAATGAATTAGATTTCAATTTAGATTTAAGTTTTATTTTAAAATTAGTTTTATTGTTTTAATAGTTTTTAATATTAAGTAGAGTTTAGTAAAAATATCAAAAAGAGTTTTCGTTTACCAAAAACAAGTTAAGTCGTAACGTTAAACCGGTAATCAATTCGAGTGAGTCGAGGAACGATAAACGAAGAAAGTAATATAAAAAGGGTAGCAAAATCTCTTTTTCATGCATAAATGGTAAACACCAGCTGCTGAATGTAGACGCCATTGTAGTCTACTGATATCATATAGATCCAACCATATTGGATCTGCTTCATCTGGTTGAATCATCCTTTTGAAGGATGTCCAAATCTTTATTCTATTGACTGAAGTAGGTGCTTCAGCCTCATACTTGGTCTTCATCAAAGTCCAAAGATCTACCAAGTCTTCTCTATCCAGGCTTGCAAACAATGAGATAAAAGAAGTAAAAGTATGTACCTTCTTTCCATATCTGGTGATCATCTAGAACCCACTTGCATCTTCTTCATAGTTAACTATTGGGTTTCTGAAATCTAAAGGTAGTACCTCTACAACATCTGAAGCTTCCAATGTTGAGAGCTTAATGCTCTTTCTGATAACCGCTTCACTAGGATCCAATTGATCAAGAACTGGGAACTCAATAGGAACTCCCTTCTTCACTGGTCTTTGTGCAATAGAAGCCCTTTGGATCTGCAAATTTTCTTCAATATCTTCTCTTCTTTCATCTGAGAGAAGTCTCATAGTATGTTCTTCACAAGCTCTTAACCAAATTGGATAAGCCTGAAACTCCAATTCAGCAAAGGATAGCTTCTTCAACTTGTCATAGGTCCATCCACCTTTATGACACCTAATCAACATAAAGTATAGCTCTCTTCTATCCCTCTTGAGCTCAAAAAACACTTTGCTAGCCTTGTGTTTCAATATCACCTTATAATCCTCCTGAACTCTCAGCAAGATATCCAATCCCCAAATTTGTCCAGTGATGGACATCTCTAGATGCTCTATTGTCTTATTCTCCCATGCAAAGTACATCTCTCTTACTTCAAGCATGTCAAAATCCACTTTGCTTTCCAACTCTCTTAGCCTCTCCTTGGCTAATTCATCCTCACCATACTCTAACCTTTCTAGATCCTCTATAATCATCACACTGGATCCAAAACTCTCATCATCATCACTACCATATTTTTCTTTCTCTGTGGTAGCCCAATCTTGTTCTTGTAGTTATGTAGCCAAAGCTTGATCAATTTGTACCTGGGCTGCTGTGACAACCGTGGTTTTGAGGTTCGTCACTTGGTCTTATTTTAAGGTTAATTTAGGCGTGACTATGTGATTTGCGTGTTTACATGTTATTTTGCGTGAACGAGGTTGGTGTGGATATCGTTTATGGGTATAAAGTACTCATAAGTAAATCGAGGAACGGTTATTTCATGTTCACGAGCTCACAAATTAGTGACTATGAAATGAAATGGTGTTATTTTGGTGTTTTACGTATACGTATAAGTATTATAGAAAATCGTATTTTTACGGTTTAGGGTTTTGCACTTAGGGGTCTCGGAAGAGGTATTTAGTCACGGGAGTATTTTTCAGGATGGTTTTAAGTCATTTAGGACTTAGTTAATTAGTTTATTTCATATTTCAAGAGTTTTTATAAAACTGTATATTTTACGTCTTTTACGGTATACGCGTAAATTTGACTAGTTTTACGGTTTTGAGGTTCGGGAGGCTTTAGGAGCTGAAATAAATTAAGGGAATTTAAGGTAATAATAATTAATAGTTACTTTACAGTAATATAGTTAAAAAAAGTCGGCCATAGGGTGTTGGGCTTGGTTTTGGGCCAAATTTTGCTTAAGGAAAGGAAGGGGAGCCCAGTTTGAGTACTATTAGGCTTCCTGGTTAGTTTTAATTACCCATATTACTCCCTTTAGCCCCCAAAACAATTTTTCTTTCTCCCAAACATAATATGAGTCGTGATTAACAATGGTGGATGAAGAAAACTCAAATTATTCAATTACGGTTTAAGGTATGCACTAAAACTATGTTTAATTAACGTTTAATTTACGTATGTAACCTAATATGATGGATTAGGGTTTGACATTCATAATTTTTAATTAGATTTTGTTAATAATCTGTAATTAATGATGTAATTAATAGGTTTTTATCATTGGAAATTTTTTTTTGGTTTTAATTAGGGTTTATGTATAATTAATTAGACTAATTATGTTAAAATCGTTTTTTAAAAACTGGGCAGAATTTTAGGTCAATTGTTTTGACCATATATAGAGTTCCACAAACTCTTATTTTACGATCCAAGTATCCCTAGAAAGTTAATTGAGTTGGCTTTAAAATTCAAGAAACGAGAACTAAATTGGAGGTCGGGAAGTGGGTCAAAAACAGGTTACAACAGTCGGAGGTCAAAACAGTTTTGAAATCAGCGGGTTTTCAATTAATGTTTTAGGGTGATTGAGGTACTTAGGAGTACACTTGAGCCCTCTAATGAGCATGGGAGTTTTTTTATATATTAAATAAGAGACCTGAAGGGTGGCTAAGCAAATGGATTAGGGTAAGACCCTCTAATCATAATAAACTTTTTGTATGTTCAAAATTAGTAAAATCCGGATAGACAAAAGTATATATATATATATCGGGGCCTTAATAGTAGCTTTAAGGTTGGGTAAAAGGGGAGGTGTTAGCTAACATATGTAAAGGCATAGGGTTTCCTTTAAAAAGATCATGGATATGTTTAGATGGGCGTTTGTCTTATAGTTTGGAGACCTAAAAACCGGGACTGTTTTGGGTAAAGTGTTAACGGGACGGGTTATGAAGTAAACTGAGTTAAGGGCTTTATAGATGGGTGTAATGAGATTCTTAGAGCATATAAATGAGGTATATATATGGGAGAAGGTTATATGTCCATCATAGGTTAATGAGCCATCTTAGTTTTTGGTTCATGTTTTGATTGTGTGCTTTTGTTTATTTGCTTTTTGCTAGTGCGCGGACTTTTGGAGAAGCTCAATCAGGTGAGTTTAATAGTCCCTTGTCTACTAATGATTTTGACTTCCAGATGGGATGGAAGAGACACTGTCTTGTTTTTATAAATTATGTTGTGAATGTTTTGTTTTTGGTGATGGACTTGTGCATACTTATGTGATTAACTGCTAGTTGATTCATGATTGTTTTATGTTTTGACTTGGTACCAAGGGGATGTTGACAAGGCGGGGCCTTGGGGAGGTACACATATGTGTGAGAATCTATGGGACCAATGGATAATGACAAGGCGATGCCTTGGGATTGGTACATAGGTGTATGGGCGCCTATGGTACCATGGTGTTTGGTAAGGCTGGGAGCCTTGGATTTGGTTTGGTTTGTTAAATCTTGAATATTAGTTGTTAATGCATGTTTGTATCACATTGTCCATATGTTAATTTGTTAGTGGTTGTTGTTCACAGCTTATGGTTTGATTTTGGCGTTGGAGTCTAAACCTATGACTCTCACCAACTTTATGTTGACGTGTTTTAGTGTCTCTTTCAGGTGATATTATGGTTAAGCGTAAGAACATAAGTGGCTAGGATTTGGAGTTGCGTAGGAATGCTTTTAGAAGGAGATCCCCGTTCCTTCTTAGTTTCTTTTGTTTGTTTAATAAGTGATACTGTTGACACCTATATGTTGATTTGTTTGTGTTATTTGTTTGTCATGGGTAAGAGGTATGACTGTTACCTACTTACCTAGACTCCTGCATTGATGAGATATTGTCATGACTTTTGTGTCACCTTTTATGACATTTCTAATTCATATAGTTCTCTCTATGGACACGCTATTGTTATGATGATATCCATGCGTCGCGCCCCATATTCCGCCATGGTGGGGTGTGACAGAATGGTATTAGAGACAATGGTTATAGAGAATTAGGTTGCCTAGTCTAGTAACCTAGTCTATAGCTTAAGGGTCCCTGTATATAGGCGTCATAGGAGTATGTGTGCATTTTATATTAATTAAAGTTTTCTGGATGTTATTGGTTTTTACTTACGATGTTTGTTAAGTTTTGACTAGTATGGGTTGAACCATAGTAGTTCATACTTAGCCACATGTTATTTTTCTTTCCGAGGTGTGACTAGTGCTGGTTGAGCCATAATCATCCACGCTAGTCATTGTCGTATTTTGCTTAAATTGTACATTATAGTACATAATTTGGTACATGGTAGTTTCTATATTTTGTTGGGTTATTTTATGTACCTAAGGTATAGAATTTTTCTTTTGATGTTTAAGTCATGTTCCCTAAGAATCATGTGGTGGTTCGAGTTATTAGGAGTAGGTGGATATGAAGGATTTTAAGCTGTTTCTACTCTTATGGGCGACATGACTTATAACTGATTATGTTTTCGTTTTGGATTGAGTCTATGCTGTTTTAGCTAGACTATGGATTTATGTATTTCAAGAGTTTGACTATGTTATTTTAATGGATGGAGTTTTGGACTTTTTTTTTGTTATGTGGTTATGAGCTTATGTGAGTAGATGGATTTATGTGTTATATGTTGTATTGATTCTTATAAGTGTCATCATAGGAGGGAGTGCACTGGGGAAATGGTAATTGTATAAGTATGGTGGCCAACATAGTTATACAAGTACCACAACTTCAATAGGTTCTCAAGTATGATTGCATGAAAGAGGGTTAGTACATGCTTGTATATGATGAGATGTGGATTGTGGGTATATTTATAATATATGGGTTCATGTAACAGCTGCCTACGATATGGCTATTTTTTAGTGTGTTATATGTTTTGGGTTATACTTATGTTGTGTGATTATGGGGTCACACGATATGGACTCGTTTTTAGTGATGGGTTTTATGCCTTGTGGTAAGATGGTGATTTCTCGTATGGAAAAACGAGTGTATGACGCGATTGATTGATCTGACATGTATGGTAACGAGTATGTTTTGGTTGATTTAATAGGTATATATATGCGGGTGTACATATACTAGTATGTGTTAAGTTATGATATATGGTCATTCAGTAGTTATTAACTTATTATAACTTGAACGTACCTTGTGTTTGCTCGTGCTTTATGGTGTTGGATTTTAATGGAGTTCCAACGACGTTTTGAGTCTTTTGATGTGTGTCTACATTTAGGTATGTATTTAATTAATGAGAACTACTAAATTTTCTTACAAATAAGTGTGGTTGATTATAGGAAAACGGTTTTGAAAAAAATTTGTAAGTGTATGGTATGATATCGTGACTTACATATTTTTTTAAGTTTGTGGTAGTAAGCTATAAAAAAAATTTTCTTAAAAATAATTGGATTAGTTTTCTATGTAACATGTGATAATACATTTTAAAAGGGTAAAGAAATTTTACAAAATTTTTCTTAAGTGTAGTTAAAATTTTAGAAGTATTTAACTAGACGACAAGAGTAAAAAGAGAGATTTTATTATAGTAATGATAATAATAACACCACACCTTGTAAACGTGTAATAGTTAGTTATAACAAGCCTAAATGGATTATATAAAATAATTATAATATAGAATAAAATGAATAAAAACACCATATTTTATAAACACGTATTGGTTTCATAATAACAAGTGAAATGGGTTTAATGTGAGTAAACAAGATAATGGTTAGAATAACGTTATACTATACTAACTAGTGGATACCTTTGATAAAATAATGAAGATAAAAGATGAGTTTATTGTTAAAGGAGATGATAGATAGAGTGAGTTTTAGTACACTAACTGAGTTGTGCTCTTTGATAGTAATGAAGATGGTAAAATATGACTATGATTTCATTTATTGGTGTTAAAATATGGTCCTATTGTGAAGTAACTAATTGAGATGAAAATTTAAAATTTTCTAAGATATTGAAATTTGGTAATACAAATCGTGATGAGTCTATCTTTTGTTGTTGGCACACTCCATTGATCTTTCAGATTACATTGTTTTGTTTTCAGTTGTTTTGGCTAGGTTTCGTTTTACCCTATATTTTATTTTGGGACACGATTGTTTCGAATTCTTTTGGTACACGACATGGTTGATTTATTTATGCAGTTGTGGGAACGTTAGGATGAGAGGATACAGTTGGGTAGTATTACTTATGGTTAGATACTATAATGGAGAGATGTGTTTTGGTTTAAAGGTTGTGTTGAAGGAATGATTAAGATTTGTGGAGTTTTGAAACTTAGATTAGTTACGGGAATAAGGGAGTAAGTAAAGTTAGTTGAGTGGTCATGGGAACGAGATGTCATATTATGAGAAGTTGGTTGAAGTACCATTAGGAGATTGATGAAAGTACTAGAGGATGTGACGGTAGAGTAGAAAGTTTATACTAATGGTAAGATTGGGAAAATAACACGCAAGGGAATTGGTATAGTTTTGGAGGCAAGGTAGTAGTAGACACGTGAAGGAAAACATGGATTTGAAAGAATGATTGGTAGGAAGCTGATTAATGGTGAAGTAAAACAAGTAAATAAGAGTGAGCCATTGAGGGGTTGAAGTACCTTTAGAAATATTGTGATAAAGGAGTTGAAGTTAGAAGCTGCTGCGTAGTGTGAAGTTCCTAGGTAACATCATGAAGATGAGAAGGAGTGCGTGAGGAGCTAGATCGTGAAGCAAGAAGCTGCATGGACTACGTGTCGGTTGCAAGAAGAATGCAAGAGATCTCGGAGGAGCCGCAGAAGTTGCTAGTACTAGATTAGTGACAAGTACAAGTATGGAAAAATTTCCTTACAGTTAGAGATGAAGAAGGAAAAAAAATCGGGTGGCAGAATGGAGCTACGAAGAGCTGGACCAATAGATCGCGATGGAGTGACTACACAAAATATGAGTTAAAGGACTTGTGGAGGTAACAAGAGGGAGTCGCGTGCTACACGAACATTGAATCTCTGGGTAGTCGATATCGAGGGACGAGTAGTAAAGCTGGAGCTGAATAAATTTGTGGACACGTGAGTAGAGAGAGTCGGTTTTGTGTAGGTATTATGGAAGATTTGGAAGAACTAGATAGACTTAGTTAGTGGAGCTGGATTGTTATATCTGCCTAGAATGCTAGAGGCATTTGGGGTACGAGACGTAGAGAATGATTTATACAGATCATGAACGTCTCCAACACATATTTAATCATCTTGATTAAACATTTGGAAAAGGTGATGGGTGGAGTTAAGTGATGAAAGAAAATTGCAAGGCCAAGTACCATCTGGGAAAGGCAAGCATGGTTGATGAGACATGGAATAAGAAGAATGAAGTGAAGCTGAGACGAACTTGAACTATATGGATGACGTATTAGGGTGGTTTGGATGAAGGATGTAGGTTGCACGAGTTGAGTTGTCTAAAGCAGAGAACGCGTCAACATGTATGTTGCGTGGCTTGGACAATCATATGGAGAAAAGGGACGTAGACTATACTTCCTACATTGATAGGAGTAGCTTAGAAAGGGAGATGTAAGGACGAAGTTGGTGAAAGGGATACATAATGGGGTAGAGGAATAAGTACGACGAGAGTTGGGTGATAGTCGATAGACTGACTAATTCATCTCATATTTCAAGAGGAATGAGAAGTCACGTAGTTGAGAAGTTGGAAGGATTGCGTACGGATGTGATGGAATAGAGAGTTTTGCGTAAAAGTTAGCCTAATATGTATGGAATGCCTTATGAAGGATTATGGAAAGGGAAGAAACGATGGGAAGCAAGCGTAGTATACCGTTGATAGACTAATGTTTGGTATGAGCATACTATAGGGGTAATTAAGAAAGACGCCTAGAGCATTGGCGTGAGATTTGGAGATAGTTGGAGAACGCATTATATTAGGAAGAATTCTCCTACAAAGAGAGAGTCACCGGTGAGAGGGGCATATTCCCCATTGATGAGGATGTAAGGAATAAAGGAGGAAACACCTAAATTATAGGCTGAAGACGGGATATAAGATGGTATGGAAATTAAGATTGTGGAGAGACAAGAGAAAAGTAGTATAGAAGAAGAATGATTCGAGGGAGCAAGAGGTTGTGAAGATAGTGGGGTGATATTGAAGAGAAACCGTTAGAGAAAGAGGTTAGTAGTCACGAACAAAGGAACGTCCACCTAGAGAAAAGGTGTAACACATGTTAGTATGAAGGATGGTTAGTTACTTGGTGCCGAGCATGGGAAAGCAAGGATGAGGTGGTGGTTATGACATGTTTCTTGTGAATATTATGGGAAGCTTTTGGTTATGCAATCCTGCATATACCATTGGATGTGTTTAAGGTTGGGAGAACTTCCGAATGATGGAAAATCCGTAGAGGATAGAAGCCGTTAGGTATGGTGATAGGAATTGTAGTAGAAACTGATGGAGTTAATTCATAGGAGTTGAGGTGGATCACCGTTACAGTGGGATGAAGTTAGAAGCGGCCAACGTATTGGACCGGAGGTGGATCAGAAAACTATGGAGGTGGTGGCAGTGACTAAGTAGAGGTTGAAAATAGAAAAGAACCGACAAGAGAGCTATGCGGACAAGAGGCGTAAGCCGTTGAGATTTGAGATAAAGTTATGCTAAAGGTTTCACCATGGAAAGGGGTGGTGCGGTTTGGAAAGAAAAGGGAAGTTAGCACCTAGATTTTTGTGGGTCCATTTGAAATCCTTGAAAGGATTGGGCTAGTGGCGTATAGGTTGAGATTACCAGAGGAATTGAGTAGTGTGCATGACGTATTTCATGTATCAAACTTGAGGAAACGCTTAGCAAGAACTGACTTCCAAGTACCGTTAGATGATATTATTATGGATACGAGTCTTCGTTTTATCGAAGAGCCGATAGAGATTTTGGGTCGTGAAGCTAGGACGTTGGATAAAAAGGGTAATATACCGTAGTTATGGGTAGATGGAATTTGGAACGTGGACTAGAGTTCACGTGGGAACGGGAAGGATTTATGAGGATCAAGTATCCTCAGCTAACTGATAATGACGATCCTAAGGAGTAAATCTCGGGACGAGATTTCTATTAGGAGGGAGTGATGTGACAACCGTGGTTTTGAGGTTCGTCACTTGGTCTTATTTTAAGGTTAATTTATGTGTGACTATGTGATTTGCGTGTTTACATGTTATCTTGCGTGAACGAGGTTGGTGTGGATATCGTTTATGGGTATAAAGTACTCATAAGTAAATCGAGGAACGGTTATTTCATATTCACGAGCTCACAAATTAGTGACTATGAAATGAAATGGTGTTATTTTGGTATTTTACGTATACGCATAAGTATTATAGAAAATCGTATTTTTACGGTTTAGGGTTATGCACTTAGGGGTCTCGGAAGAGGTATTTAGTCACGGGAGTATTTTTCGGGATGGTTTTAAGTCATTTAGGACTTAGTTAATTAGTTTATTTCATATTTCAAGAGTTTTTATAAAACTGTATATTTTACGTCTTTTACGGTATACGCGTAAATTTGACTAGTTTTACGGTTTTGAGGTTCGGGAGGCTTTAGGAGCTGAAATAAATTAAGGGAATTTAAGGTAATAATAATTAATAGTTAATTTACAGTAATATAGTTAAAAAAAGTCGGCCATAAGGTGTTGGGCTTGGTTTTGGGCCAAATTTTGCTTAAGGAAAGGAAGGGGAGCCCAGTTTGAGTACTAATAGGCTTCCTAGTTAGTTTTAATTACCCATATTACTCCCTTTAGCCCCCAAAACGATTTTTCATTATCCCAAACCTAATATGAGTCGTGATTAACAATGGTGGATGAAGAAAACCCAAATTATTCAATTATGGTTTAAGGTATGCGCTAAAACTATGGTTAATTAACGTTTAATTTACGTATATAACCTAATATGATGGATTAGGGTTTGACATTCATAATTTTTAATTAGATTTTGTTAATAATCTGTAATTAATAATGTAATTAATAGGTTTTTATCATTGGAAATTGTTTTTAGGTTTTAATTAGGGTTTATGTATAATTAATTAGACTAATTATGTTAAAATCGTTTTTTAAAAACTGGACAGAATTTTAGGTCAATTGTTTTGACCATATATAGAGTTCTACAAACTCTTATTTTACGATCCAAGTATCCCTAGAAAGGTAATTGAGTTGGCTTTCAAATTCAAGAAACGAGAACTAAATTGGAGGTCGGGAAGTGGGTCAAAAACAGGTTACAACAGTCACAGGTCAAAACAGTTTTGAAATAAGCGGGTTTTCAATTAATGTTTTAGGGTGATTGGGGTACTTAGGAGTACACTTGAGCCCTATAATGATCATGGGAGTTTGTTTATATATTAAATAAGAGGCCTGAAGGGTGGCTAAGCAAATGGATTAGGGTAAGACCCCCTAATCATAACAAACTTTTTGTATGTACAAAATCAGTAAAAAATCCGGATAGACAAAAGTATATATATATATATATATATATATATCGGGGCCTTAACAGTAGCTTTAAGGTTGGGGCAATAGGGAGGTGTTATCTAACATATGTAAGGGCATAGGGTTTCCTTTACAGAGATCATGGGTATGTTTAGGTGGGCGTTTGGCTTACAGTTTGGAGACCTAAAAACCGGGACTGTTTTGGGTAAAGTGTTAACGGGACGGGTTATGAAGTAAACTGAGTTAAGGGATTTATAGAGGGGTGTAATGAGATGCTTAGAGAATATAAATGAGGTATATATATGGGAGAAGGTTAGATGTCCATCATAGGTTAATGTGCCATCTTAGTGTTTGGTTCATGTTTTGATTGTGTGCTTTTTTTTGTTAGCTTTTTGCTAGTGCGCGGACTTTTGGAGAAGCTCAATCAGGTGAGTTTCATAGTCCCATGTCTACTATTGATTTTGAATTCCAGATGGGATGGAAGAGACACTGTCTTGTTTTTATAAATTATGCTGTGAATGTTTTGTGTTTGGTGATGGACTTGTGCATACTTATGTGATTAACTGCTAGTTGATTCATGATTGTTTTATGTTTTGACTTGGTACCAAGGGGATGTTGACAAGGCGGGGCCTTGGGAAGGTACATAGATGTGTTAGAATCTATGGGACCAATGGATAATGACAAGGCGGGGCCATGGGATTGGTACATAGGTGTATGGGCGCCTATGGTACCATGGTGTTTGGTAAGGCTGGGAGCCTTGGATTTGGTTTGGTTTGTTAAATCTTGAATATTAGTGGTTAATGCATGTTTGTATCACATTGTCCATATGTTCATTTGTTAGTGGTTGTTGTTGACAGCTTATGGTTTGATTTTGGCGTTGGATTCTAAACCTATGACTCTCACCAACTTTATGTTGACGTATTTTAGTGTCTCTTTCAGGTGATATTATGGTTAAGCGTGAGAACATAAGTGGCTAGGATTTGGAGTTGCGTAGGAATGCTTTTAGAACGAGATCCCCGTTCCTTCTTAGTTTCTTTTGTTTGTTTAATAAGTGATACCGTTGACACCTATATGTTGATTTGTTTGTGTTATTTGTTTGTCCTGGGTAAGAGGTAGGACTGTTACCTACTTACCTAGACTCCTGCATTGATGAGATATTGTCATGACATTTGTGTCACCTTTTATGACATTTATAATTCATATAGTTCTCTCTATGGACACGCTATTGTTGTGATGATATCCATGCGTCGCGCCCCATATTCCGCCATGGTGGGGTGTGACAGCTTCATCCTTTGGCACCTCAACTTCCACTAAAATGGCTTTACCCTTGTCCTTTGCTCCAATAGCTGGTAAAGTAGTTGTTGGTACCTGTGCTGTAACCTCCCTAATGATAACTGGTGGTTGGGATACACCAATCATACCCGTGGGCTTGTCAACGCCTTATTTTCTCTTGTCAGCGCTCAAACTCTGAACATCATCGGCTGACTTTGTAACCTGTTCCATCATCTCCACAAATGATAGCTTCTTTGGAGTGATCAATGAGATATCAATAGCAGGCTTCTCCTTCAAGCTAGTCAAAGCTTTAGCAACTTCCACCTGTTTAGTACCAAAAGAACCACCTTCTTCTTCTTGTGAGCCCTTGTCACTCAAATTAAAAGGTTCTATTGGTGCATCTTCCTCCCCTTTGTAAGAATCCTCCCCTGAAGAAAGGACTCTTGTCTGCCTTCTCCTATCTTGGGAAGTCTCCAAAACAACTAATCTCTCTCTCAATTGCTTGAGTTCAAGACCCTGACCTGTGACAACTTGTACAAGGTCTGCATTTTGCTTTTGCAAGCTAATGTAGATCGCCATCAATTCCAAAAGGGTATAAGGTTCCAATCTGCCCTCCTCTAGGATGGGAATTTGACCTCCCAAAATAGATTCATGGGGCATGGATGGGGTCTTTATGATGTTAGAAATGTCTTGACCTACATCTAAGCTAGAGCCAATAGTCCCAACCCCACCCATGTCACCAACCACACTTGTGGTGGTGGTTCTCTCTGCTACATGGCTAGGACTACCAGAGGAGAACACTCCAACAGTCCTTTGGCGTTTTTCCAACCTATAGTCTAGGGGTGTAGAAGAGGAAGTGGATTGAGGGTCTGTTTAGGTGTTAAGGGGTGTTTGGGTTTGTGGTAAAAGGGTGCCAGCGTTTGGATTGGTAGTGTCAAGGCCCACATTTTGAGTGTCAGCGTCGAATGGCTGTGGGTCAATATCCATACGCTGGGGTGATGGAGGATGTTCAGGCAATGGGTCTGGTTGAGGTTGAGGGTTTGCTGCTGCCTCAATGACAGCAAGCATGGCTGGGGTGAGTGGTAGGTCTCTGTATGGTTAAGTGTTCATATTCCCAAAATTGTTTTCTTTTGAACAAGGATCGTTTAAAAATTGTCATGATCCCTATTGTAGTATCCTTGCAAGTCAAAAACCATTTTTAAAAACCTAGGGTAAGCAAGAGTCATCTTGTTACCCTTATTGTGACACATGCCATCAAAAATCATTTTTCAAAAATTATAATTTTGCCCAGTTGCAATACACACAATGGCACTCCCAATTGAATGGTTGATTTCATTGTGTGAGGAGCATTTGGGACTAAAACATTGAAGGATGACATGTATAAGGTACTTCTAAGCAGGGGGAAATTGTTGTTTTGTATACTTATTTAAATGGCCCACTGAGGGCAAATTATACCCCAAAGCTCGAAGTCCTTGCTCTAGCTCTGCAAGGGGAAGGGTGGTTAAACCATCAGCATTATTAAGATGCAAAGATTGGTGAACCAAAGCTTCAGTAACCACCCATGGAACCCCATGAACAGTAGTAGTCAATGTAATCACTCCATTAACTGTTGAGGAACTCACAGTGTTCCAAAACTGTTTAATGTGTGTGATAGGGACAAGAGGAGTATGTGAAAGTGCATACCTTAATGGGGACGCATTCAAATACCCAACCATCTGCGTGTATTGGGGAAACAGAGTATTATCAGCTTCCAAATAAGCCACCATGTTGTGTTGAATTCTGAACCCCAATTCCAATAAAGAAGGTTTAAACTTTGGTGCCATGAAGATTGATGCAAGAAAACTATGATATAAAAGTTATGGAGATATGAAGGTTTAAGAGGTTTTAGTTAGACAAGAATAGCAGTTACCCTGTTTGAAAGAAGTTAGCCAAATTTATAGGAGAGGTGAAAACATGCGATTGGTTAAAATATGAGACAGTTATTTTCAAAAAGTAATGATTAAAATCTTGAAAAATATATAACTTATCTCATACATTAATTAAAAGTTACCAACTCCTAAAATTACGGCCCATATTTTCGTCAAAAATAACAACTGGGTAGGACCCAATGTTTTTCAACGGTCAAAAACTAAACATCATCGTCTAACGGCTATATTCTTGTCAGTGTTGGAAATTTGCCATGTCAGCGTTCAAATTGGTCTTATCAGCGTTTGGAAAGAAAAATATCAGCGTCCTAAAATAAAATAATTAAAAAAAAGGACCTTAACAAAGTAGTTTACCCTAGTGAAGATAACTCATAGACTGAAAATGACTATAGGGTGGCAAGCAGTGTCCAATCATGCACACTTGCTTAAGCAAGATAGACAGAATTGTCCTCAAGTGTCCCTTGCTAACCAAAGTTCTTAACAATGAAGTTACCTCATATAAACCCTTTGTAACTTCCCAGGTAAGCCTAATAAAAACGTTCCCAAGTCTCTGTTGGTCCCTAGTAATTCAATATTACTTATTAACTTAAGTAATAACTATTACTTTGACTCAAGTGTGTTGTTTTAACATAAGATAAGAACTATGAAAGATTAAAACAACAATACCAATATACTTTTCAACGTATAGACTTTTATTAGAATCAAATAAAGAATCTATAACCCACTTTGTTTGCGGAATAACAAAGTGGTTGAATGACAATGGGGTTTGATCTCCTCTACTTAAACGTTTAACCAAAGTTAAACTCTAAGCTCCAATCTAAACGTTCATATGCAACTTTGGCTATATGGTTTAGTTGGTATCGAGAGAGAAAGGATTTCCAGAGTTTAAGCTCTTGTCTTGGCTACCTTTCTCTCCCAATGTACACTCCTTTATAGGAAATTTAAATTAGGGTTTGCATTTTTCATGTAACAATGCATCAGTTTATCCAGTGGGTGGTTGATGCCCATGCTGGATAAACAGTACAAAGTACTTAATAAACTATTCTAGGAAAGATAAAGGTTGTACTTATATCTAAGTATACAAGAAACCTACTTTGACTTAAAGTTATCTTTTCCCGCCTAATGCAAACCATCAGAATACTGAAGAGTCTTCAGTATCCTAGAGGAGATCGACATCATTCAGTTTGGTATTGTCAAGCCAAACTGAACTGAAAGCCCTTCTTCAGTCCTTGTTCTTCAGCAACTAAACCGCCTAGTATTTGAAGTGAAGACTCATTTGTCTTCTAAGTTCAATGGAAGGGGAGTGCTGAACTTTCTTCAGCTTTAAAGTCTTCAGTAGGAACTTTGTTCCTCTGGTCATCCATCAGCAGACTGGCCTTACTGCTGAGCATGAAACACTTAGGGGGATTTTATATTCAAATCCTAGAGTTGCTTCAGGGTCAGTAAATACTGACCCAACAATCTCCCCCTATTTGGATATACAAATAGCCTAAGGCTAATGTCAGTAGTAAGTGAGCATCACAACTTCTTCTT
This sequence comes from Glebionis coronaria, assembly GCA_025667525.1. Classification (NCBI taxonomy): domain Eukaryota; kingdom Viridiplantae; phylum Streptophyta; class Magnoliopsida; order Asterales; family Asteraceae; genus Glebionis; species Glebionis coronaria. The sequence goes on from CM046874.1 coordinate 183,265,843, forward strand.
ACTTGCACTAAACAATTAATAACTTATAAACATCAGATAATCATTTAGTCTGAGTTAATGGATCTGAGTTTCTGTGGTCCAATATAGCAAGCAAGCACATGCTGAAGGTTTTAGCCGCATCAGTAAGTCCTGGACCACCATGAAGAGAGTAAAAGATCCTTTGAACATTCAAGAGAAGTTCATTGTTCATTTCATCAAGATCACTTATGCCCACAAAGTCTTGATGTTCTTGATGATTGAACATAATCATTCCTAGTTTTGGTTCGTCCAGTACATGACCAGGGAGATGATTTTGAAACTGAACAAGGCCTTTTTATTTCTTTGTAGTGACAAAGATGTCACCAACTTCAGGTTGTATCAGATTTGCCCTTTTGTTCAGCTCCAGTATTGGATCTTGATCTTCCGGAGAAGCTTGAGTGTTGATGTTCAGAATTTCACCTAGTCTTTCATGATTTCTCATATAGTGCTCGATTCTGGTGCGAACTTCATACCATCTCTTGGACTTCCTTTTCTCAATTATCACACTCATTTCCATCCCTTCAATATAAGAAAGTTCCTTTCCTTGAAAATTTTCAAGTATCTCATCAGTTCCATCACCCCTATAGAACTTGAGATGGATGTCACCTTTGTTGGTCAACATATCAACATTGGTGATTGGTGAGATGTTTCTTCTGTTGAGTCTTGTTATACAAAACTTTTCATATAACAATTTCTTCTTGAATACACTTTCTATTTCAACTCTTCCAATTTGCTCATACAAGCTTAGCTTCAGATCTCTTAGCTTTTCTTCTTGCTGAAGCTTGTATAACTTGTCAAGTTCTTCCTGAGTGGCCACTCCAGCGCTGATCAACTGATCATTTAGCGTAATATCTTTGTTTTTGGGTATTAAGGGAGGTGAACCTTTCATATCATCATCTTTGGCTGATGACTCCCCCTTACCCTTTGCTGGGCTCTTTTCAGTGGTGGGTGACTCAATGGATTGTTTCTAAGCCTTCTTTTGGGCATGTTTCTGAAAGAGCTGCTGGATAGTGTTTTTCTCCCCCTCAGTAGAAGACTGCCCATCAGCTTCTGATGACCTTTCAGCAGGGAAGAAGCTACAAAGATGATCAAGAGTAGTGGTTACCTTTGCCAGCATGGCTGGAACAGTTTCAAGGGCATTTAGCTTCTTCTGAACCTCTTCAGAAATAGTCAGCTTTTGTTTCTCCAGCAACGCCACTCTATCTTTGATCTTGGACACAGAATCACACAAGGTATTAACTTGGCCAGGAACTGGTGTGAATTCTGGTGGAAACTCCATTGAAGCACCATTGATAGATTCCATTAGAGAGGACATCTCTCGCTTTAGGGAAGTGGTGGTGGCCACATCTTGTACTAAGGGCTTCAAAGCAGCAATGAGGACATCCTTAATTTGTTCAGCAGAAGGAGGATGTGGTCTTGCTTTGATAGTTGAGATTTCGTTGTCGGCAATCACCTTTTCTTCCTTCAGTCTGGAAACCTATGATTGAAGAATCAACACTTGATTGGTTAATGATTTTACATGCCCAGCTCCAGGTGAAAGTGGCAATAATGTTGCATCAGCAGGTTCTTCATCACTATCATCTAGATTGACTGGAATTCTCTCATTAAACCCAAGTTCTTTCTCCAGATCATCTCCAGACATACTGACAACAAAAGTAGGCAAGTGTCCCACCTTGGCTCCAGTGGTGAGATGCACTTCCTTAGGAATCTTTGGAGCATCAACATGAGTGTGTGGATCAGTTTCAAGCCCTTCACCACCAGGGTTGGTTTGACCTGATGGATCCTGAGAAAGAGTCCCTGATAAATTTAGATTAATGATAATGTTTTTGGTTCCTTCAATAGAACCCTGTTGTGGGGGAGCTACATCATTAGAAACAGATAGGCCAGGGTCAACATCAACTGTTGGATTTGCTGTCAAATCATTCCCTGATGTAGACTCAGAGTGACAAGTGATAGGAATTGGTAATGAAGTATGACTTGTATTCAGAATGAAGGTACTTACCAATGCTGACTCCACACTACTGGCTGAGGTTGAGCTCCATCTTCACCCTTCTCTCTTAAACAAGTTGAGAGATGGGTTGCTTGTTGGGCCTCTTTATGCATATCTCATCCAGCAGAGACTGAAGGTGATGGCTGGCTGGGGTTCATGTCCTTGGCTAGGGACTTGGTCTTCTTCAAAGGATGGCCTTGGGAATCATCATCAATCTTCTTTGAGGAAGATTATGTTAGGGTTTTCCTCTTTCTGGACCCACGTCTAACCTTCTTGGTATTAATTGATGTTTGCTTCCGACGAGGACCAGAAGAAGCTCCAGGCTTTTTGCCTTGTAGATCCCCTTTTCCAGTTGGAGAAGTGTCTTTGGGAGCTTTGTACACTACTGGACCATCTGCTAAGCAGATTTCCAACATGGGTTATGTAAGAGGAGGATCAATGGTGCTGACTGGAATGTTCCAGCGAGTAAGATCAAAGGTCTTAAAGATTAGTTGCTCTCAAGTTATTTTTGAAAAATCATTTCCAAGATGGTCAGCAAAAAGAGAGATAGAAATCCGGTGTACACAACGTTTTTCTCTCTAGTCTTTTTCTCCAGTTTCCCTTGGAGATCTTCATAAATAAGCCTCTCAAAATCAGCTTTGACCCCCTTGGCCAGACAGTATAAAATGATAGCATCTTTTTGGTTTATCTGGTCAAGACCTCCAGGTTCCCCCCCCCCCCCCCCCAAACATTCGATGAGTATGGTCATCAATAATTTCCATCTTGGAGGCAAAGCACTCCTTTTTAACCCCCCCTTTTTCAGAAATTTCTTCAGTATACCCAATTTCTTTAAAGAAATTTTTAACAACCATAAAATCATCAGGTATTGCTTCATACTCATTAGGGTTTTCCAAGTAATCTAACCTCAAAACTATTCTAAAAGATTTTAACCCAAATCTACCATCAATCCCCATCGTGGTAGAATCAAACTCAATGGACTTCTTGTTGTTAAAAGCCTCTGCTATAAACCAAAATTCTTTTAGCACATTTTGAAACATCATACCAGGATCTTCAAATAAAGCATACCTTAAAACACTTTTGGTTAGATAAGTCAAAACTTGTTCCCCAGGAACAGACTTAATGGATTCAGGTTTAAGCAAGGTGATGTTGTTTGGTTTGAAGAAGATGTCATCAATGGGATAGTTAACATGAGTGGATGGTTTAAGAGTGATTTTGGTGATCTTGGGGGTGGAAGATGATTCAGCCATTTATGTTTCTGTGTGTGTTTTGAAAGAGAGAAAGGTTGGGTGTGTTTATGGATGAAAAGATTTGTAAGTGTGGAATGAAATCCAATTGTGAGGGATTATATAAAAACTTTAACTGATTTGTAAAATGTTTTTAAAACCATTTGAAAAAGTTATAAATCTTATAGGGTTTCTTTTGAATATTTGGCACAAACTTTCTCATTAATGTTCTGCAAAAAGGTATGATTTGTTGTTGCTTTGAACAGTGAAACGCCCCATGTGTCAAGGAGTTGTTGACTGTGGATGGAGACGTTTAAAATTTCCTTAATTAACAAATGACACCTTTTTGAAAGAATGTTTGTTTTATTCACAAGAAATTTAATGCCATTAACTCTTTTGAATCACATGATTTATGGTTTTAAATGTTGTTGCTCAGATATGCTGAAGCTGATGGCAATACTTGTGAGCTTCAGTACGTCAGATGAGGCGACAAAACCCCATATACATGTTCACATAAGTGAACAAGACATATGACATTGCACGCTCCTCTACTCAGGCCTAGCTACTCAGTTGTATTAAAATTTGTTCAGCATTGCCGAAGGAATCTTTTGATGACTGGTGATTATTTGTTCAGCTTCAGTGAATCAGATAAGGCGACAAAACATCATATACACAATCACATAGAGTGAAATAGACATATGACATTGCACACTCCTTTACTCAGATAATGCTACTTAACATTAATCAAATTATTTTATGAAATGCTGAACCTTCAGGCTTCTTTAGTGAATGCTGAAGGTTCAGGTTTTGTATCATCAATGTTCAGCATACCAAGCTCCATTATCAATCTTTTGAAAGTTGGTTCATCCAATGGTTTGGTAAAGATATCAGCCAATTGGTATTGAGTGAGGATGAAATGTAATTCAATGTCCCCTTTCATAATGTGATCTTTGATAAAGTGATATCTGATATCGATGTGTTTTGTTCTTGAGTGGAGGACTGGATTATTGGATATTCCAATAGCACTAGTGTTATCACAAAAGATTGGTACCTTTTTATATTCTATGTCATAATCAGCCAGTTGGCTTTTCATCCAAAGAACATTGGTACAACATCCAACAGCTGCCACATATTCAGCTTCTGCTGAAGACACGACAACTGTTTGTTGCTTTTTAGCACTCCAACACACAAGTTTGCCACCTAGCAATTAACAGGCACCAAAAGTGCTTTTTCTGTCCAAATTGCAACTAGCATAGTCAGAATCTGAGTACCCCTTTAGATCAAAACCTGAGGATTTGGGGTACCAAAGACCTAGATTTGGTGTACCTTTTAGGTATCTGAAGATTCTCTTAACAGCAGTAAAGTGTGATTCCTTTGGATCTGTTTGGTATCTTGCACAAAGGCATGTAGAGAATTGAATGTCAGGTCTGCTTGCAGTTAAGTACATGAGTGACCCAATCATACCTCTATACTGAGTCTCATTGACTGATTGTCTAGTGAGATCAGGTCCTAAGTTGTTAGGGGTACCATTGGAGTCTTCACTGAAGCACAATTGATATCATACTTCTTCAGCAGATCCTTGACATATTTTTCTTGATTGATGGAGATGCCTTGGTCAGATTGTTTAATCTGAAGACCAAGGAAGTATGTGAGTTCTCCTATCATACTCATTTCAAACTTGCTGGTTGATGACGTATAGTCCCCAGCCGGGTCAAGAACCCGGCCCACGGGTACTACCCGTATCCGGCCCATCACAGATGGGTGGGAATAATGTCATTTAAGCTTATGGGCACGTGTGCGGCCCACGGCCCGGCGCAGGCGGCACAGGGTTAGACAGAATCATATTCTGTCTAGGAATAGGTTTACCCCAAAGAAGAGGATATTCACTCACCATAATTAGAAGATAACAATCATTCTAATTCTGGTACTTATCCTTTCCTTGGGGCCGAAGTATCAGTGGCAGCCCACTAGGGTTCCATTGCCTATAAAAGGAACCCCCAAGGGTTCCACAAAGGTATCACGTTCTAAACTCTCAACTCACATAAAACCCTAACCGATTACTTACTCTCACGCCGGAGTCTAATCGTGGGAAACATTCCCACGGTAAGCCTAACGCGTGTTGTTTAGTGTGCAGGATCCCAACCAAATAGTTCACTTGGTGTAGGAGCCGGAGCCCAGCCAACCCGAATTAAGCCTAATTCGGGTCTAGCAAGGATCACCCAACTTTTGCATCAACACTGGTCATAAGCTTGGCAAATTGTTTGCAAAGTTTCAAGCTTGTAGAACCAAAGATTATATCATCCACATAAATTTGTACCAGAATGGTGTCAGTTTTAGATTTATAGATGAACAAGGTGCTATCTATTTTTCCTCTGAAAAATTTATGTTTAATGAGAAAAGTTGAGAGAGTTTCATACCATGCTCTTGGAGCTTGCTTCAGTCCATACAAAGCTTTGTAAAGCTTGTAGACATGATTTGGTTATTTACTACTCTCAAAGCCAGGAGGCTGGGTAACATAAACTTCTTCTTTTAGGTTACCATTTAGGAAGGCACTTTTGACATCCATTTGGTAGATTATGAAGTTCATGTAAGTGGCGTATGCAAGGAAGATTCGTATGGCTTCCATACGTGCAACTGGAGCAAAGGTTTGATCAAAATCAACACTAGGCTCTTGATTAAATCCTTGGGCCACCAGCCTAGCCTTATTTTTGGTCACTGCATTGGTTTCATCTCTTTTGAGCTTGTAAACCCATTTAGTGCCAGTGGTTAGTTTACCATATGGAAGAGGAACCAATTTCCAGACTTTATTTCTTTCAAATTGATTGAGTTCCTCTTGCATGGCATCCACCCATCCAGGGTGTGTGAGTGCTTCAGTAACCTTTATAGGTTCAATTTCTGAGAGAAAATTTGCATAAAGGCATTCTCTAGATGAAGCAGCACTCAGTTTCTTTGCCATAGATCTAGTGACTCTACCTTCACCATGATTACCTATTATGTTCACCAGCTATATGTGACTATATTGGGTCCAATATTTTTGTGGAGCTGGAGAATAGGTACTGGTATCATGATTAGAGCTAGAACTTGGAAGTCCATGACATGGACTTGGACTTGGAATGTATCTAGTGTCTACTGAAGGATATTCAGTGGACAAGGGTTCAATCATTGGAGGACTTCCTTCTTGGTCAGAAGAAGCATATCCAAGACCTAATTCCCTAGAGATGATAGGAGAGCTTTGAGCAAGTGGCTCAGATTGTTCTTCAGCAGCTGCATATGATTGATCATTTTGATCATGTGTGTCAGCATGCTGATTGTTTTGAGACTGACCATTTTGGTCATTTGTGTTTCCTTGCTGATCATTTTGATCATTTTGAGATTGATCATTATTTGATTGACAACCATCAGTATGTGATACTGAAGGATTTCCTTTTGTAGGACTTGTCATATCTTCAAATGGATCAATATGCGGGACTGAATTGCTTGTTTGATGTTTTTGAGAAGGCTCATAATGATTAAATTTATCAGATGGATAATTTTGAGATTCATGTATATGAAGTTCATCATTGGATGGATTTGTAAAAGTGAGAGCTTCAGAACTTTCATTGAATGTGATGTGATAGGTTTCTTCAATACATTGTCTTCTTGTGTTGAAGATTGTGTATGCTTTAGATACTAGGGAGTATCCAAGAAAATAACTATCATCAGATTTTTCATCAAACTTTCCAAGGTGATCCTTGTGATTGTGAATGAATACTGGACACCCAAACACATGTAAGAATGAAATGTTTGGAATTCTCCCCTGAAGACTTCATAGGGAGTCTTCATGTGTCTCTTCACAATAATGGATCTATTTTGAGTGTAGCAAGAAGTAGCTACAACATCAGTCCAAAAGTGCTTAGAGAGAGCAGATCCATCAAGCATTGTTCTTGCTGCTTCAATCAAAGTTCTGTTCCTTCTTTCAGCCACACCATTTTGTTCAGGTGTGTAAGGAGATGAGAAATTTTGGGAAATTCCTTTGTCATCACAGAATTTGATCAGTGAGTGATTTCTGAATTCAGTACCATTGTCAGTTCTGAGTTGTTTGACATGAGTGTCATTTTGATTTTCAACTCTTTTGATGAATGACATAATGGCATCTGGTGCATGGCTTTTCTTTGTCAGAAAATATATCCAGGTGTACCTTGAGTACTCATCAACAATGACAAGTGTATATTTTTCATGACAAATGGCCCTAGGTGATACTGGGCCAAATAAGTCCATGTGAAGCAAATGAAGACTTTCTTTGATTGAGAAAGTTTGCTTTGTTTTGAAACTGGCCCTATGGTGCTTCCCTTTTTCACATGTTGAGCACGGTTTGTCCTTGGAGTAGACAAGTGAGGGAAGACCAATAACAAGATTTTGTTTTACCAGCAGAGTTATTTTTTTGAAATTGAGATGTGAGAGCCTCTTATGCCAAAGCCAATTGGTAATATTGGAGGCTTTAGCAAAGAAGCATCTCTCCTGAGTTGAGTTCATGTTCATGACATAAACATCTTTGACTCTTGGAGCAATCATCACAATTTTATGATTGGAGTTGAAGATTGTACCTTTTTTGTCATCAAACAGCATAAGATACTTTGCATCACAAAGTTGACTTATGCTGATGAGGTTGTGCTTCAATCCATTTACATATGCTACCCTTAAGAAAACTATACCATTGCATTTCACTGAACCAAATCCTTCAGTAGTAGCTGATGAGTTATCACCAAAAACAACTTTAGGACCTTGTTCCTCCTTATACTTGTGCAGATAAATGTTGGTGCCAGTCATATGCCTTGAGCAGCCACTATCTAGGTACCAAATAGGCTTCCTAAGATCACACTGTACAAGTTAATGAAATGGTCAGTTTCGTTTTGAAACCCACCTTTGTTGGGTGGGGGTTTTAGATCTAGAAGGTGTTCTAGATCTGAAGGGTCCTCTTGTTGAGGGTATGTGTGATTTCTTAGAAGAAGAAAAGGTTTGAATAGCTTTAGCTTTCTTAGCTTGAAGGGCTTCACCTCTTATGAACCACTCTATATGGTTGTGATCAGATGTAGTGTGGACATCGCTTCCACAAGTCTCACAACATTTGGTAATAAAGTTTTGATTTCTTGGTTTAATACCTCCTTTGAGTGAGATGATACGATTATGTCCATGAGTGTCATAGTCATAACTTCCACAAATATTGCAAACAGGGTAATAGTGGGAGTCATCTGAGTGATGATTCCCCATATCACAATGAATGCATGGTGGGAAAGGTATATTTCGCCTGGAATGAGATGCTTCAGATTTGTGAGCATCAGCACTTGTTTTGGCCAGCATATACTGAGTGTGTTCACAAGTGCGATGGTCAGTCCTTTCACATTTGGTACAATAAATCACTTTTAGGCAAGTTTTAGTGAGATGGTTATTTAGACCACATAAATCACAAGCCCTTTTAAATTGTGTCTTGTACTTGAGATGAGGAGAGTCTGAAGGTTCATCTCTGAACCATGTTGGTGTTTGCTGCTGCCTGAGTTGCAGTTTAAGATCATAGATCTCTTGCATGACAAGATACATTCTCTCATCTTCCTCAGATCTAGCATTCTTTAGTTTATTTGTTGAAACTGAAGAGGTAGTTCCCATATGTGAACCTTCAGTAGGAGCTGAAAAGTTATTTGAAGTGTCAATTTTGACATGTTTGGAAGAACTATCTTTGTGTGTGGTGTGTGACTTGATGATAGAGTGGATAGTTTTGGGTCCAGTAGAGGGTTCAGCACCAGCCAGCTTCTCCAAAGGAGGAAGTGGGGTACTTAATTCATTCTCTATATCATCATCCAAGTCATCCTCAGTAACTGAGGATTCAACTGGTGCTGAAGTGTCAACACATGTTTGTAACTCAAGAAGAAGGATTTGTCCAGTGTCATGATTGGGTAAATTCTCTTCACCTGACCTTTCAATGTCAGGGATCGAGCTACCATCCTTATTTGAGGCTTTGACAAAGACCATAGATTTGGTGCTGGAGGATCCTTTAGCACCAAGCATTTTCTTCTTTTGAGTAGGTATTTGTTCACTTATGCATTGATTTACCCTATCAGAGTTTCTAAGCCAAGATTTAACAATGTCATTTTCTTCTTTTAGTTCCACTCTAAGAGAGTTATTTTCTTCCAAAATTTCTTTGTTCAATTGTTGAAAAGTAAGAATATCAAGTTTAGCTTTTTTTAGCTCTATTTGCTTACTTTCAAAATCTTCAAGTTGTAAAACAAGTTTGTGAATTTTTTCAAGCAAATTGTTTCTTTGCTCTTCAACGAATTTTAGATCAATGCACAAGTAATCCAAGACAAATTTAATGTCATCTTTATCTTCTAATTCAAGAAGAGTTTGTACCTTTTTTATTGTGACATTGACCCATTCTCCATTTCTGGCACTTTCTTTGGTGACAACATTTGAGCTTGCCCCTTCATCATCATCAAGTGCCATTAACACTTTTACATTTACCAACTCATCATCATCTGAAGAAACATCTTCTTCATCCCATTTATATGCTTCAGCAACAAGTCCTTTGTTCTTGTCTTGCTTGGTGTTCTTGGATGAGGAACTTTCAGTGCTCATTAAGGCCAATCTTGCCTTGATTTCCCTGTATTTGGCCTCAAAGTCTTTTGTAGGCCTGAGTTCAACCATGCTTTGCTGAAATGGAGTAGAAGCAACTTGTATTGGTTGAAATGATGATTGACCAGTAGGTCTTGATTGAGCTGGTGAGGAATATGAAGGGAGAGATGTTTTTGAATAACAATCCCTGGCATAGTGACCAGTCTTCCCACATTTGTAGCATTCAGTGTCAACTGAAGCTATTGTCGAGCTGGAGAACTTGCCTCCTTTCTTAAAGAACCTTCTAGACTTGGCCAGAAGTGCTTAATAAGTGTGAAAACACTTATCCTTTTACCACTTATTTCCAATAATAACAAAACCAAAACGTGTGATTTATGTCGTAAAAGTCGGAATTATGCGTGGTTTGTGTTTTTATTGTGTTTTAGGACCAAAATACTAAAAAGGAAGAAAACACGGGCTTTCACGGGCTTTTATCGAAGAAAACGGGAAAAAGACGAAGTCAAAAGATCAAGCGTGCAGAAAGAATGGAAGTCCAAGGCCTATTCTGAAGATTTATCGAAGAAAAAGTCAAAAGACGGAAGTTTAACGAAGTCGAAGAACTTAAGTCTAATAGAAGAAGAAAATTAAAAGACAAGTTCAAATCCTGAGACGACAAAGACGAAGAATTAAAGTCGAGTCGAGAAAACGTGAAGAAAGCAAGAAAGAAGATGCAACACATGCACTCCTTCCACCTTCCCTATAAATACCCTCCTAATAGTCATTAGGAGGGAGTTAGATTTTTAGTTAATTTTTCACTTTTTAGTTTTTAGAGAGAGAAAGTCTTAAACTTTCTCTCACTAGTTCATCTTTTTCTTTTAATCTTCCAAGATTAAACATCTTTTGTATTGCTTATTTCATTAATCAAAGTTCTATTTTAAGCTTTTATTTCTTAATCTCATTCTACTTTTCTTTGATTTAAGATTGATTTTGGTGTGATTATCATGTGATCCGTGTTGTTCTAATTGATTTCATGCTAAAAAGTTAATCTTTTGATCATTTTATAAGTTTTCATTTGATTAAGCTTTAAGACTTTTGTGCTTATTGGCTTGTTTTTATGATTAACTTATTTTTCTTATTAAAAAGTTTATTAAAAAGTTCATGTTTTTATTGTTTGATACAAAAAGTTGTTTGATTTCGGGTTGATAAGTTGATTCTAGTGCTTATTTGATCCGGTTTTAGCATTGATTCGGGTTAGTGTTGTGATAAGCTCTCAAATATAGCTTATTTACTTGCTTAACCGATTTCCACAATTTTAGGAGGAGGTATAACTCCCCTTTCCGATTGGTCTTGATTTTCCGACAGCACCATACTCCACATTCCGATTGATCAATCGGATTAGGGTTTAGCCTTTCCGATTGGTCCTTTGCTTGTTATTCCGATTGATCTTCATATTCCGACGGCAAGGAATTTGCCCTACATTCCGATTGGATTGATTTGCAAGTATTCCGACGGTATCACTTCTCCGCATTCCGATTGGAGTGTTTTTGAACATTCCGACTGTGAATCTTTCCATTATTCCGATTGTGAGTAAGTTTATTATTCCGATTGGAATTGTTGGCTGTTTTCCGATTAACCCCTTTTTGCCTAATATTCCGATTGCTGCACCTTTACAACATTCCGACCACCAGATCGGAAAACATTCCGATCTGGGGCTATTTTCAGCTTAGTCCGATTGTGAACTCTTGGTTTCTTTCGATATCACTTTCTTATAGTACTTTTTATTTTCTGAAATTTTCCAAGTGTTAGTTTTATTTAGTGAGTTAGTACTTTTCCATTGTCACCTTTAAGTTTTTATGCATTTATTTTTACTCGTCATTCAAATTAATCTTTTAATTTCCATTTTACTCAACGACACTTTAATTACTTGCTTTTAGTTAAAAACAAATCAACCAAACCTTTGATTCACCAAAAGACAACTGAGTCGCACTTAAGACCGGTTTTCAATTCGAAAAGATTCGGAACTATAACGAACTTTGATACTTTGAGGTCAAAAGCCAAGTATTAAATGGCGCCGCTGCCGGGTCTTTTCGTTAAGATAAACGGTTTCTAGTGAGAGACGCATTGAATTTTGGGATCCGTTCTTTGAACGTTATTTTCATTGCTAAAAAATTTCCAAAAATCCCAAAAAAAATATAAAACTCTTCAAAAATTACAAAAACATTGAAAAATCACAAAAGCAATTCTTTTCAAAAAGGTTTTGCACCAAAAAGATTATATAGATATTCTCTTTGTGTATATTTTTCTTCTGCAGGTGCATGCGTACTAGATCTACGAACTATTCTGAGCCCGAGAATCGTGAAGATTTAGATATGGTTGGTGTTAACAACAACAATAATCACCCACCTCAAAACAATTTGAATAATAACAACAACAACAATGTCCTTCTACCAGATTTACGAACCATGGAGGAATTGTGCCAACCCACCATGAACGGACGCGGAGGCCCGATTGCGCCAATGCACGTCACGGCTCAGGAGTTTTCGTTGAAGCATCATATGATACAACAAGTGCAAACGAACCCATTTCGTGGAATTCCGGATGATGATGCCAACAAACACCTCGACAAATTCATTACCATGACCCAAAGCATGAAGTGCTCCGGTGTTTCTATGGATGACCTTCGCCTTCAACTCTTTCCTCACTCGCTTTCTCACCATGCCGAAAAATGGTTTGACCGTCTTCCTAAGAATTCTATTCATACGTGGAACGACATGACTCAACGCTTTTTATCGCGCTATTTTCCCACATCCATGGTCACTAGCCTTCGTAACCAAATCAGTGGATTTATGCAAGAGAATGATGAATCGCTTTTCGATGCTTGGGAACGTTACAATGATTTGATCGACCGCTGTCCTAATCACAATATGCTCCCCGTCACTCTCATTGACACCTTTTACAATGGTCTCACTTTTCGTGATCGTGACACGATCAATGCCGCCGCCGGTGGTACTTTTATGAAAAGGAGACCGGAGGAGTGTCGAGAGTTGATTGAAAACATGACTACTCACCACAAGAATTGGGATTCTTCCGCATCCTCAAGATCTAATCAGAGAGTCAATGTTTCGTCTACTTCTTCCACCACCAACTCATCTATTTTGGAACGTGCTATTCTTGATATTAACAAAAGTCTCCAAATTTTGACTTCTAACCAAACTCAACAAGCTAAAGCCGTTGTTATCTCTTGTGACACATGTGGTGGTCCTCATTCCTACAATGAGTGTCCTTCTACTCATGGAAATTATTCTGAAGACGTTAACGCAGCATACGGTACTTATCCCACGGGAGGCTATCAAGCTCGCCCTCAAGGAGACCGTAACTTGCTAAGTTATCGCTCCAACAATTATCTTGCTCCCCCCGGTTTCCCTCCTGCAAACCAAAACCAACAACAAAGCTACAATCAATCCCAACCTCGTGCAAACAATCAGTATCAATCCCAAAGAAACCCATACCCAACTCAAGGAAATTCTCAACCTTACCAGGCTCCACCTCTCAATCAACCGATGGCAGTGAATCCAGAAGTCGAGACATTCATGAAGACTAATCGGGAGTTGGTGACGAATCTTCAGAGTCAAGTCCGCAACTTGAAGGGAGAGATGGCAAAACAAGGGAACGATATTCGAGCCGAGCTAAGGAATGATATGGCCAAACACAGTGATGCAATTAATGCAAACATGCAAAACTCTTTTAACAATCAAGCTCTTCACCTTCGTGATATGATTGGTTCGCTCATCCAAAGTAATCAACCCTCTGCTTCGGGTACTCTTCCGAGTAATACCGTTGCGAATCCAAGGGGGGAGATGAAAGCAATAACCACTCGTAGTGGAAAAGGTTATATGGAACCCGAGCTTCCTACACCTACACCCGTGATTGTGAACAAGGAAAAAGAGCAACTTTCCCCACCTCCTTCACCTTCTATCCCCATTTCCCCACCACCCGTGGTTGTGAGTGATCCTATTCCCTTAAAGCCTTCTTCTTCATCCAATATACCTTATCCTTCAAGGTTGAGGAAAGAGAAGCAAAAGAGCAAGGATGATATTCAAGTTTCAAACTTTCTTAAAATGTTTAAACAACTGAATTTTAACATCTCCTTTTCCGAGGCTCTCGCTCACATGCCCAAATACGCTAAGATGTTCAAAGATCTTCTAAGTGATAAGGAAAAGCTTCTTGACATTGCTCAGACCCACCTTAATGAGAATTGCTCCGCAGTGCTCTTAAGGCAATTGCCTACCAAACTTGGTGATCCGGGTCGCTTCTTGATTCCTTGCAACTTCCCGAGAGTAGAGAATTGCATGGCCCTAGCCGATCTAGGTGCCAGTATAAACTTAATGCCTTTAAGTGTTTGGAAGCAATTATCTCTCCCCGAGCTTGTCCCCACCAAAATGACTTTGGAATTAGCCAACCGTACGGTTGCTTATCCAGTGGGGATAGCCGAGGATGTCTTTGTTGGCATTGACAAATTCACCTTCCCGGCGGATTTTGTCGTCGTTGACTACGAGATGGATCCCCGGGTTCCATTAATCGTTGGACGTCCATTCCTGAGGACCGGTCGCACTCTCATTGATGTAGCCGCGGGCGAAATAATCATGAGAGTTGGTGACGATCAAATTGTCTTCAACATGGGTAAGATTTCTAAGCAACCTTATTCGTATGAGAGCGTTAATGCTATTGATGTTCTCGATGAGGCTTGTGAAGAACATTTTCATGATGCTTGCAAAAGTACTCTTTCTTCTCTACCCAATGTTGAGACCGTTGCCTCAATCGCTCCAGCATTGACTCCTTTCGGAGAAAGTGACTTGGATGACTTCGAAGCTAGCTTGGGTCCTCTCGATATTAAGTATGATAATTTGTCCACAAATTGGGATGAAGACATTAGTACTATTGAGAGACTTCTCAACGAGGACCCGTTGTCTCCTCCTTCTCCTAAAGAGGTGACTAATGATGACCCATCGTTAGTTTCACCATCTATTGAGGATCCTCCCACTCTCGAGCTTAAGGACCTACCTCCTCATCTTGAGTACGTTTTCCTGGAAGACGACGAGAAGCTACCGGTCATCATCGCTAAGGATCTGAAAGAAGACGAAAAAGCAAGACTTGTCGCTGTGTTGAAGAAGCATAAAAGAGCTATCGCTTGGAAAATCTCTGACATCCGCGGAATTGATCCTCACTTTTGCACACATAAAATTCTCATGGAGGACGACTTTAAGCCCACAATTCAAAGTCAACGAAGGGTGAATCCTAAAATCCATGACGTCATCAAAAAAGAGGTTATCAAACTTCTTGATGCGGGTATGATTTACCCTATTTCGGATTCACCGTGGGTTAGTCCAGTCCATTGTGTGCCTAAGAAAGGCGGAATCACCGTTGTGCCCACTGCAAACAACGAGTTAATTCCTACCCGTCTCGTTACTGGGTGGAGAGTTTGTATAGACTACCGCAAACTCAATGATGCCACGAGAAAGGATCATTTCCCTTTACCTTTTATGGACCAAATGCTTGAACGTTTAGCTGGTAATGAATATTACTGCTTTCTGGATGGTTTCTCGGGTTATTTTCAAATACCCATCGATCCCCAAGATCAAGAGAAGACAACATTCACTTGTCCCTATGGCACCTTTGCTTATAAACGAATGCCTTTTGGCTTATGCAATGCCCCCGGGACTTTCCAAAGGTGCATGTTGGCTATCTTCCATGACATGGTTGAGCAAACCATGGAAGTCTTCATGGATGATTTCTCGGTCTTCGAGGATTCCTTCTCTGCTTGCCTTGCCAATTTGGAACGTATGCTTAAGCGGTGCGAAGACACTCGCCTTGTTCTGAATTGGGAAAAATGCCATTTTATGGTCAAAGAAGGCATTGTGCTAGGACACAAAATCTCTAAAGCCGGTCTTGAAGTCGACCGTGCTAAAGTAGATGTCATAGCCAAATTACCTCCACCTTCAACCGTGAAGGGTGTGAGAAGTTTTTTGGGTCATGCGGGCTTCTATCGTAGATTCATTCAGGATTTCTCTAAAATCGCTCGCCCGATGACCCACCTCTTGGAAAAAGATACTCCCTTTATCTTTTCTAAAGAGTGTCTCGAAGCCTTCAATCTTCTCAAGGATAAGCTAACTAAGGCACCGGTCTTGGTTACCCCTAATTGGGAGCTGCCCTTTGAATTGATGTGCGATGCTAGCGACTTTGCTATTGATGCGGTTTTGGGCCAACGTGTGAATAAACACTTCCAACCAATCCACTACGCTAGCAAAACAATGACGGGGGCTCAATTGCATTATACGACAACCGAAAAAGAGCTTTTAGCTGTTGTCTATGCTTTTGAGAAATTTCGCCCCTATCTTGTTTTATCCACCACCATCGTATACACGGACCATTCCGCGTTGAAGTACTTGATGACAAAGAACGATTCTAAGCCAAGACTTCTTCGCTGGGTTTTTCTCCTTCAAGAATTCAACATTGAAATTCGTGATAAGAAGGGAGCCGAAAACCTGGCCGCGGATCATTTGAGTCGACTTGAGGATCCATATCAGGGGGATCATCCGAACAAAGAGATCAATGACTCTTTCCCCCTGGAGACTCTAATGTCTATAAATCTCAATCTTGATGGCACCCCGTGGTTTGCAGACATTGCAAACTACTTAGCGGGTGGTATTCTCATTCAAGGGCTAACATCCCAACAAAAGAAGAAATTCTTGAACGATGTTAAGACTTACTTTTGGGATGACCCTTATCTATTCAAACAGTGTGCTGATCTGATTATTCGTCGATGTGTTGACGGACCGGCAGCTTTTGACATCCTTCAAGCTTGCCACAAAGGACCCACCGGTGGTCACTTTGGTCCCAACTACACCGCTAAGAAAGTGTTTGATTCCGGATTCTACTGGCCCACCATTTATCGTGACGCTCACGAAATGGTTAAGCATTGTGATGCTTGCCAACGTCAAGGCAAGATCACACATAAGGATGAGATGCCTCAAAATTTCATACAGGAATGTGAAATCTTTGACGTATGGGGCATCGACTTTATGGGGCCATTTCCATCCTCCAAAGGGAACAAGTACATCCTCGTCGCCGTCGACTACGTCTCTAAATGGGTTGAAGCTAAGGCTCTTCCTACGAATGATGCGAGGGTGGTTGTGAACTTTTTGAAGCAGCTTTTCGCTCGATTTGGCGTTCCTCGTGCTATCATCAGTGACCGCGGGACTCATTTTTGCAACGATCAATTTGCAAGAGTCATGGCAAAGTATGGTGTCACTCACCGTCTTTCCACCGCCTATCATCCCCAAACCAATGGGCAAGCCGAAATTTCCAATCGTGGCTTGAAGAGAATTTTGGAGCGTACTGTGGGAGAGCATCGCGCCGCGTGGGCCGATAAGTTAGATGATGCTCTGTGGGCTTTCCGTACTGCCTACAAGACCCCGATCGGTTGTACACCTTATCGTCTTGTGTACGGGAAAGCTTGCCACCTACCCATCGAGCTGGAACATAAGGCGCACTGGGCCTTGAAGTGGGCCAACTTCGACATCATCAAAGCCGGTGATCATCGCAAGGTTCAACTCAACGAGCTAAATGAACTGAGGAATGAAGCTTATGAGAACTCGCTGATCTACAAGGAAAAGACGAAGATTATCCACGATGCTAAAATCAAGAACCGAGAGTTCCACGTTGGTGATCAAGTCTTACTCTTTAACTCTCGGTTGAAGATCTTCTCTGGCAAGTTGAAGAGCCGCTGGTCTGGTCCATTCACCGTCGCCAAAGTCTTTCCTTATGCGACCATTGAGCTTTCTCAGCCGAATGGGCCCAATTTCAAGGTGAATGGCCAGCGTTTGAAGCTGTACTTTGGTGAGGACATCTCTCAAGAGATGATTCCATCCCTCACCACGTTCCCCATGAACTAAAATTGGGTCGAGTCAGGCTCATGACTCGGTGAACAAAAACAAGCGCTTCTCGGGAGGCAACCCGTGTTCTATCCTTTACTGCTTTCATAATAAGTGTAGGGGGAGCCCTGCATATGTTTGTTGTCTTGTTTCTTGTGCTGTGCAGGGATTAAAGCTTCAGCAATCATTTTGATGACTTTAGACGAACCGTGATACCGTGTTTCCATCTTCCCGGTTCTATCCTAAACTCTTGTGATTCAATATTTCTTATTTTATATGTTCACATTGAATTCACTTTAGTTGTCCTTTCCTTAACAAGATTTAAACAACGTGCACAATGTCCTAAGTGTAGGGGAGTTTACTCCCACATGCTTAAACATTGAGGAAAATGTTTATCTCAAGTGTAGGGGGGACTTCTATCGAAGTAAGTGGTCTTTTCCATGAATTTGCCCTCATTTTAACCGGAAAATTTGATTTTTCGACATTTTTCAAAAGTTTTAATCTATTTTGGCCTAGTTGTATAGTCGTATAGTGGTTTTAGATTTTTCTTAGTCGCGAACATTTTGACTCAACCCGAGTTTACTTGCCTAAGTCTACTCTAGCTAGTATCCTTAACGTGTTTAAGTCAAGTTTTGCTAGGCTTTTATTTAGGGAGCTATAAAACGCGAAAGTCTTAACTCTCACGGGTTAAGAACAAGAACTTTTCGCAAGTTCCTATAATTGATCCTAGAGAGTCGTTCATCAAGGGAACTTTAAAATGCGAATTCTAAACTTGAAAAAGTCTAAGAATTTGCAAGATCCTATAGGCGACTCGAAAACCCAAAACTTTGATTTAATAGGCTAAGCATCCACGAGTCTCATTCCTTGAGATTTTAAACTGTGGAGAACGAGAGATGATAGAGTCAATTATAAGTTCGGTATTCTTTTGTGAATTTATGTGAGTTAATTATGAGCCTATTCTCCCTCCGCTTGCTTAATAAATTATCTGCTAATAAGTAGGGTTATACGATTTGAAAAGTTACTTAGCTTCTAGCCCAGATCGTTTAGAAGTTGCTCGGTAATGACGAGAGTTCATAGCCAAGGCATAACTTATGAAGCGGGGCGCGAAGATTGGCGAGTCCGAAAAGGCCCTAACAAGGCATGAGGGCTACATTTTGTTGCTAAAGATCCAAAAGTGATGTGAAGAATCATTTATCGAAAATCAATATGAAGGATCGAGACACACGACGAAAAGCAAAAACTCCCCAAAAGTCATGGAGAAGTCTATCCGAAAAGACCCTAACAAGGTATGAGGATAAATAGATCCAAGTCCTAAAAGGAGGCGGATCGTTGTATATCAAAGTCCAAAATAAAGATTGGAGAAAAATGAAGAAGTCGTGGTCCAAAGATGAAGAATCTCTCAAAAACTTCAAGTGAAGAAATTCCTATTATGAAGAGAAGACCATAATTTCAAGAACGTCTCTCGAAGATTCGAAGTATGAAGTCGCTGCCAAATATCGGCCCGAGAAAGGTCTCAAATCGCGAACCAAGTTATGCCAAGATATGAACTTTCTGATATCCCGAGAAGCAGTTTTAAAAGATTTGGTCCTTTAGCTAACTATTGATTAAATCGTTCACCTTATTTTCGGACTAAATAACTATCGAAATAAGTCAAACAATGCATCCTCGTGATCATTCAAGACAAAAATAAAATATAAGAGATACACCTAGGAATAAGGGAGTCTAAGTAAATAATTAGCCCACATGAGTTCGTGATAGTTTGCTAACTTATAATAACAATGATCTCGTTTCTAAGCTTGGTATGGGGAACGTGAAACTTGAGGATGATAAACGTTCATGGCCGCCAAAACCCAATGTAAGTTTTTAATTTCTTTACTTGTTTCTATCTTTTATGTTTAGAATTTAATAAAGGCCAAGGTGGGTTATTCATGATGGAAAATGTAAACCGTGCTTTAAAATTAATGCATTGCATGAGGGCATTGCAATGGTCAAGTGTAGGGGATTTAATAAGTGTGAAAACACTTATCCTTTTACCACTTATTTCCAATAATAACAAAACCAAAACGTGTGATTTATGTCGTAAAAGTCGGAATTATGCGTGGTTTGTGTTTTTATTGTGTTTTAGGACCAAAATACTAAAAAGGAAGAAAACACGGGCTTTCACGGGCTTTTATCGAAGAAAACGGGAAAAAGACGAAGTCAAAAGATCAAGCGTGCAGAAAGAACGGAAGTCCAAGGCCTATTCTGAAGATTTATCGAAGAAAAAGTCAAAAGACGGAAGTTTAACGAAGTCGAAGAACTTAAGTCTAATAGAAGAAGAAAATTAAAAGACAAGTTCAAATCCTGAGACGACAAAGACAAAGAATTAAAGTCGAGTCGAGAAAACGTGAAGAAAGCAAGAAAGAAGATGCAACACATGCACTCCTTCCACCTTCCCTATAAATACCCTCCTAATAGTCATTAGGAGGGAGTTAGATTTTTAGTTAATTTTTCACTTTTTAGTTTTTAGAGAGAGAAAGTCTTAAACTTTCTCTCACTAGTTCATCTTTTTCTTTTAATCTTCCAAGATTAAACATCTTTTGTATTGCTTATTTCATTAATCAAAGTTCTATTTTAAGCTTTTATTTCTTAATCTCATTCTACTTTTCTTTGATTTAAGATTGATTTTGGTGTGATTATCATGTGATCCGTGTTGTTCTAATTGATTTCATGCTAAAAAGTTAATCTTTTGATCATTTTATAAGTTTTCATTTGATTAAGCTTTAAGACTTTTGTGCTTATTGGCTTGTTTTTATGATTAACTTATTTTTCTTATTAAAAAGTTTATTAAAAAGTTCATGTTTTTATTGTTTGATACAAAAAGTTGTTTGATTTCGGGTTGATAAGTTGATTCTAGTGCTTATTTGATCCGGTTTTAGCATTGATTCGGGTTAGTGTTGTGATAAGCTCTCAAATATAGCTTATTTACTTGCTTAACCGATTTCCACAATTTTAGGAGGAGGTATAACTCCCCTTTCCGATTGGTCTTGATTTTCCGACAGCACCATACTCCACATTCCGATTGATCAATCGGATTAGGGTTTAGCCTTTCCGATTGGTCCTTTGCTTGTTATTCCGATTGATCTTCATATTCCGACGGCAAGGAATTTGCCCTGCATTCCGATTGGATTGATTTGCAAGTATTCCGACGGTATCACTTCTCCGCATTCCGATTGGAGTGTTTTTGAACATTCCGACTGTGAATCTTTCCATTATTCCGATTGTGAGTAAGTTTATTATTCCGATTGGAATTGTTGGCTGTTTTCCGATTAACCCCTTTTTGCCTAATATTCCGATTGCTGCACCTTTACAACATTCCGACCACCAGATCGGAAAACATTCCGATCTGGGGCTATTTTCAGCTTAGTCCGATTGTGAACTCTTGGTTTCTTTCGATATCACTTTCTTATAGTACTTTTTATTTTCTGAAATTTTCCAAGTGTTAGTTTTATTTAGTGAGTTAGTACTTTTCCATTGTCACCTTTAAGTTTTTATGCATTTATTTTTACTCGTCATTCAAATTAATCTTTTAATTTCCATTTTACTCAACGACACTTTAATTACTTGCTTTTAGTTAAAAACAAATCAACCAAACCTTTGATTCACCAAAAGACAATTGAGTCGCACTTAAGACCGGTTTTCAATTCGAAAAGATTCGGAACTATAACGAACTTTGATACTTTGAGGTCAAAAGCCAAGTATTAGTGCTCTTGCATGAAATTCCTCTTTGAGCTCATTCAGATATTCCTCACTAGATCTAGTATCTTCCTCATCATCAGGACTATCTTGGTAGTCTTGAATGACAGCTTCACTGAAGAAGGATGTGGACAAGGGTGTAGTAATGGTTAATTCTTTACTCTTGCTTGAGCCTTCATATATCCTATCAACTAGGTTTTCTTCATATTTTAGTTTCCCAAAAAGAGAGGCTAGATCACAATCTTTAATGTGATTAGCATTTCTCAAGCTTTGGCAGAAACTGAGCCACTTCTTTGGCAATGCATTAACAAAAACTGTGTTGATTTCAAGTTTTGAAAGCTCAACACCATCATTTACAAGTTCATTCATCAGTGCTTTGTATCTGGTGAATGTCTGTGTGAGAGTTTCCCCTTCTTTGTGCTTGAAGGTGTTGTATTGAAGCTTTAAATCCATGATTCTGGTTTCTTTTACATCAGAGGGTCCCTCATGGTAAAAATAAGGTCCTCCCATGTTGATTTGACTGTTTTGTAATTTACAACAGAATTCATTTGGTCATCTGGGGGTACAGACATGATGAGACTTTTGAGATGCTGATGAAGGTTAGCAGCTTTTCTCTCATCAGCAGTCCATTGTACTTCAGGTTTTTATTGTCCCCAACTATGGGAACAAAAGGACCATTTTCAATGATTCCAAGGAATTGAGGTTTAATTCCAACCATGTGGACAAGTAACCTCTTCTTCCAATTTGTAAAGTTGGCTACCTCTAGTACAGGAGCAGCATTGAATTGGCCACCCTATATTCTAGGGTTTGTGGTATAACTTGAGCCATTTTGGATCTTGATTTGAAAACATTTAAATGAGCAGTTTAATAAAATAAGGGTTTAACTAATCAAACTGCTCTGATGCCACTTGTTGGTCCCTAGTAATTCAATATTACTTATTAACTTAAGTAACAACTATTACTTTGACTCAAGTGTGTTGTTTTAACATAAGATAAGAACTATGAAAGATTAAAACAACAATACCAATACTTTTCAACGTATAGACTTTTATTCGAAATCAAATAAAGAATCTATAACCCACTTTGTTTGCGGAATAACAAAGTGGTTGAATGACAATGGGGTTTGATCTCCTCTACTTAAACGTTTAACCAAAGTTAAACTCTAACCTCCAATCTAAACGTTCATATGCAACTTTTGCTATATGGTTTAGTTGGTATCGAGAGAGAAAGGTTTTACAGAGTTTAAGCTCTTGTCTTTCTTACCTTTCTCTCCTAATGTACACTCCTTTATATAGGCAGTGTAAATTAGGGTTTGCATTTTGCATGTACCAATGCATCAGTTTATCCAGTGGGTGGTTGATGCCCATGCTGGATAAACAGTACAAAGTACTTAATAAAATATTCTAGGAAAGATAAAGTTTGTACTTATATCTAAGTATACAAGCAACCTACTTTGACTTAAAGTTATCTTTTCCTGCCTAATGCAAACCATCAGAATACTGGAGAGTCTTCAGTATCCTAGAGGAGATCGACATCATTCAGTTTGGTATTGTCAAGCCAAACTTAACTGAAAGCCCTTCTTCAGTCCTTGTTCTTCAGCAACTAGACCGCCTAGTATTTGAAGTGAAGACTCCTTTATCTTCTAAGTTCACTGGAAGGGGAGTGCTAAACCTTCTTCAGCTTTAAAGTCTTCAGTTGGAACTTTGTTCCTCTGGTCATCCATCAGCAGACTGGCCTTACTGCTGAGCATGAAACACTTAGGGGGATTTTATATTCAAATCCTAGAGTTGCTTCAGGGTCATTAAATACTGACCCAACAGTCTCCCAACCGACCAAATCCAATTCTAGGCCAAAAAGTCTTGGCAGCGTGCATAGTATATCAACTTTGCATGCTACAGTGCCTCACGAATTAGAAAACTAACTCGTACTCACCAGTGGACACAATCTAGAATTGTGATAAGAGTATTCTTAGAATACCCAAAAATCCTAAAGGTTTCCTAAACCTCCCCTTAAACTATGATATACAAAGTTGCCAAATAAAAAGTATGAAATAAAAATTTATGTCAAGATAGGAATGTAAACATTCCAACCATCATCCATAAACTTGAACACATTCCTAGCAGCCAAAAGATCCATAAGAAACTCTGTATCCATTTGTACAATGCTCATACTTCCTGCATGATTAGATCAAAAACCACAAAACTAACATATTGTTGTCAGCGTCCATTTTAACACTTATCAGCGTTAAAATAACATTTGTCAGCGTTAGAAAAATAAAGTGGAAAACCTAATCTTGTACAAAGACTAATAACAATACACATCATGTACAAACTATACAATGACTTCAAAAACACATTTAGGTGAGATTGATCATTCCAATACTTGTGACCAAGTACTAGAACCTCCCAACATCAAAAGGTTTAGTTAAAAGATCAGCCACATTTTCTTCTGTGTCTACCCTATATGGATGTATTAAACCTTTTTCAAAACAATATCTAATAAAATGATGTCTAATTTCTATGTGTTTTGTTTTAGAGTGGTGTACAGGATTCTTAGTAATGCATAATGTATTGTTATTATCTACAAATATCTTGGTATGCATAAAATTATACCCATAATCCAACAGCTGGTTTTGTATCCATAGAACTTATCCACAACAAGCAGCTGCAACAACATATTCTACTTCAGTTGTAGAGTTGGCCACCACTGTTTGTTTCTTGCATTGCCAAGATATCAATATGCTCCTAAGAAATTGGCATCCACCAGTTGTGGATTTCCTATCAAACTTATCACATCCATAGTCACTGTCTGAATAGCCAATAAGCTCCAATGGAGAATCCTTTGGATACCACAATCCCAAGGTGGGATAGCACCTAAGGTATCTAAAGATTCTTTTGACAGCATGAAGATGACACTCTTTGGGAGTCACGTGATGGCGTGCACATGCACACACATCATATTATGTCAGGTCTAGAATCTGTAAGATACATCAATGACCCAATCATGGATCTATAATGCCTGATATCCACATCTTTTCCATCTCCAGTCTTTCCCCAAGGGTGTTCCCTATCCATGGGTGCGCTAGCCCGTTTTTCATGTGGAGAAAAACTAAACTTCTTCAAGATTTCTGCTACATACTTGTCTTGAGATATAAAGATACCATCTTCTTTCTGTTGGAATTGTAAACCTAGAAAGAAGTTCATCTCTTCCATTGCACTCATCTTGAATTTATTTGACATGAGCTTGGAAAAGTCTTCACTCATCTTTGCATTGGATGAACCAAAGATAATATCATCCACATAGACCTAAACAAGCAGAAAATCCTTGATGAGACTGCTTTTATACATAGTCTCATCGTCCAAATCGGGCTTAAAATGCATAATGTATCATTAAAACTGCCAAATATATGCTCGTGTTTGTTGCTTGTGTATTTTAGGTACGGATATTGAGGAAATGACAAAAAGATCACAAGAATCATTCAAAAACGAACACGGGAAACGAAGCCGCACAATGAACCGGGCCCAAATCTAGAATTTCCAAAAATGACCTTGAAGAATTGAAGATTGGCAAGTTTGGTCCCTGAAGAATTGAAGACTTGTCAATTTATACCCTTGCAAATCTCATTTATTGCATTTGGGTCCCTAAATTATCAAGAATATTACAAGTTCAGTCCTTGAAGAATGAAGAAATTACATTTGAAGTCCTTGTTTTAAGTTTGAAAACTTAATTGTGCCAAAAGTGACAAGTTTGCAAAGTTGTTATAAAGAAAATGAAGTTTATTGCCATTTATTTACAAAGTGAAGGAAGTATGAAACCTTGGGGGCTAAAACTGCCGGACAACCAAACCCTCACCACCACTCAGTGCTTGACACCTCACCCTCCACGTCACCATACCCGACCCTACCCATTTACCCAACCCAATACCTACCCAAACCCGTAACCCACACCCAGCCAGGTTTATTAATAAACCTGGTCAAATAAGTCAACCATTTTTCCCACTAAACACTACATTTAAAAATCCCTTTGCCCAAAATGGATTAAACTGCCTCTAATCACCCTTATAAACCCTAATAATCCCAGACTCAATACAACTAAAAACAAGGGGGTTTTGTTTCTTCTGCTCCAGATCCTTAATTACCATCTTTGTCACCAAAACCCACATCCCAAACCAACACAAGACACACCCATGTGTCTTGTGGGACCCTCCCCTGCACCCGTCTTTGTCCCCAAACCCCAATACCAGACACATCCAACGTCCCACAAGCACTCCTTGGCCACCAAGGACATATAAACGTTCCTGATCACCTCACAACAGCTGGACATTAACAGGCATCACATGCCAAAGATTTGACCCAAGACCAAGAATTCAAAAATCGAATCTTCAAGGGGCAACAAAGGAATTTCAGTGAATTAGGGTTTAGTAACTTTCAGTATTCTAGATAGCTCTTGTAGCCATTATATAAGGCAACATAGCATTTCATTTTTCCTTGTTCCAGTTTTTAGCTTTCATCATTTGTAATTCCTTTTTAGTAATATAAAAGTTTGGTATTTGTGTTTAAAGTAATCCCTTTTTATAGTTATTAAAAGTTGTGTGTGTGTTTGAAAGCTAAGCTGTGTTCCATTTCTCTTGTAGTACAACACTGAATGTGTTATAGGTTTAAAAATTTGGTGGTTTAAAAGTTTGATATTTTCAGAAATCCATGAATATTGAGAAGTGAAAGTGGATTGGTATTCCTGGATTTCTGAATTTGCATTTGGTTTCAAAAACGTGTTCAGGTTTTCAAAAATTGGGTAAATCAGTTTTCCAAAATTCAGTTTTATAAGATTTCTAAAAATCTTTTATATTTTTGTTTTAACCACTTACTGTAGCAAAAGCTTCAAGCTTGTAGCTTGAAGCTCTTGCCACTTGAAGCTGTTCTTGTTGGTTGTGATTGTGCAGGCACAAGAAGGAAAGAAGTTTCCTTCCTCATTCATTCCTTTTTCTTTGGTTTTTGGTATCAAGTATTCTAGCAGTCAAGAGGCTCAGCTCAGGCCCCAGCCTGATTGGAGGTGACATAGCAGTCACTGAGGGACCTGGATGTAGGTCCCTCTCGGTAGCTTTCTTGACTTTGTTTCATTTTTTTAAAATATTCAGTTATTTGTGATTTTGCATGAAATTTGTGAAATCTGCTTGTTTGTTGGTGAAAGCTGCTTGTTATTGCTTCTTGGGTAGTTGTATGTGTGTTTAGATAGTTTAGGTTTGATTTGGTTAAGTCTTGTTAAGAATTGGTGTGTTAAATCATTTTCAGAAAATATAAAGGGGTGTTTGGATTTAGTTTTTTAACTGGGCTTGGTGAAAAGTTTTTGGGTTAAAACCTGTCTAGACTCACTCAATAGGTTGATAATAGGTTGCATGTTAGTTTATATTCAGTTTGGTAGAGTTAAAATCAAGTTTGCATGATAAACATTGATAATATAGCAAGAAATCAGAAAGTGTCTTGTGTTGACTGTTTTTGTGAGAATTTGCCCATCAAATCTTGTTAACTGTTAGATATTAGGGCCTAGTAGGATTGTGTATCACTTTTATGCTAGTTGGTAGGTTTGTTTGCAAATTTGTGAGCTTTGAAAATCACATTTGTGCCAATTGAACCAGCAACTGTTCATCAGACAAGATTTAAGCTTCATCAGAAACTTTGTGTGCTATTTGAGCTTGATTTTGCTAAGTGATTGTGTGTTTTTTTGTGTTTACTCAGACTCCCCACAACCCAATTGGTGTGGGGGTGCCTTTTGTTCCAAAAGAAACCAAGCCAAGAGCTTTCCTAAGCTCAAAAGGTCATCAGACCATGAATTTACATTAGCAGTGGGAACAAAGTTCCCCCTGCTAGCACATCTGTTGCCACTGCTAAGCAAAAGGACAAAAGTCTAGTCACATGTCACTATCAGCTTTTTAGATTTTTTGTCTTTAGTGCCCAATTTTTAGAGTTAGGACTTGAAACTTGTTTTGTAATTTTTCTAATTTAATTTATGATTTTTCTGTCTAATTAGAATTTTTATTACTGTTCATTTTCTATTTTTTAAGATATTTAGCCATTTTTAATTAACTTTTTATTTTCTGTTTTTGGCATTTAGTGCCAAAAATTAATATTTTTTTGTTTTAAAATTTTTCCTAGACTTAGAATAATAATTTAAGAATTTTGGTTAAAAAAGTTTTCACTGTTCACCTTTTAATTATTTTTAGAATTAATTTAAGTTAATTAGGGTTTTATATTAAACTGTTTTTGTCTTTTAGTGGTAAATTTATTATTTTTCAAACTTTTTCAATTTTCTACTATTCATTAGAGTAAATTAGGATTTTTAAAATTGGTAAATCATTTTTAGCATTATTTTATTATTTTTTATAATTATTTTAGTTTTAAAAATAGTTTTTAGTGTTTTAAAAATAGAAAAATAGTTTTTAAAAATTAGGAAAAATACTTTTTAGTCTTTAGATAATATAAGTAAGTTATTTGTTCAATAAAATAATATTTTGGACATTTTGATTAATTATATTTAATTTTAGGGCTTTAATTAGCATTTAAAATTGAATATTTAATTTATAAAAGGTTTTAAAATATTTTTATTGGATTTTTATTCTTATTTATATTATTTTAGACTACTTTTAGCTTTTGATTAATTTTTAGGTTTAAATTTTTAAATTTTGTAGTTTTTACGGTTTTACGTGAACGCCTTTTCGTCTTAGCTCGATCCGTCTTCGTAACCGTCATTCTCTTCTCACCCTATTTCTATTTTCTTTTTCTCAAATATAATCACAAACATTAATCAATTCTTAACACAACACACTAGCCTCCTCGAGAATGAACTCACTTCACTTTAGGGTCATTCACACACGGTTTTCCTAAATCGTCGTGCTCACTTGCCCTATATTTTAGTTGCTTGTTTTTCCTAAAGCAAGTATCTAATTTTACAACAATCATTTTTGGCGCCGCTGCCGGGGAGGCGTGTTGTGTTTTGATTGAACAATTGTTGTTTTTTATATAGCCATAATTAGTATTTGTATTAGTAGCACTCTACTAATACGTATTATCGTTTTTCGGTTTTTGTGTGAATATTATTACTATATTGTATACGTAGAACAATAAATTCACAAGTACTACAAATACGTGAGAAATCACAACCTTGACTTGGGAGGTCATTACCCAATCATTGTATTCGAATCTCAAACCAAAGAAAAAAGGAAAAAATAGATAAATACTTTCGTGAGGCTCGATTTTGAAAAATACAAACTATAAGGTGGGTATAAGGCGGTTGTATTTCATGACCTAAAGGAAAAAGGCTCTTAAGTGCTTCGCGCCGCCTCGTTTCCTCCGCTTGCTATTGTGTATTTGATTTTGAGAGCTAATCGAGGGTTTTGCCGCCCAAAGTATTATTACATATCATATATATTTTCTTGGTTTCATTTGATTAAACCCTCTTGAACGATTTGGTGTTCCACCATCGTTCTAAAGTCATCGAAAGCGTTCACTTCACGTGATCGTTTTCATTCCTTGAGGCTTCTTTAATCGAGAGATTTGATTAAGGAGTAGATTTGTAGATTTTTGTCTACTTAATACATTTCACCAATTTCCAAAAAAGGTTAATACAATCAAAAACCACAAAAAAATTGAAAAAAAATTATAAACACCAAAAAGAATCTTCTTTGCTCGTCTCCACGTTATACGTGACGTTTATGCTAACTCGTAATCAAGCAAAACGTGCACGTAGACGAAAGAACAAAACTCCCACTCCAACTCATTCTAGTGAGGAGTCTCCTATTGACGAACCCATTGTACGAGAAGCACCAACCATGGCGAATCGTACTATGATGGAGTTACTTCAAGCACCCACCGAGGGTTATGGAGAAGCTATTGTGATTCCCGCTATCCTTGCGGAGAATTTTGAGGTGAAAACGGGTTTGTTGTCGATGATCCAAAACAACAAATTCCGTGGTGATGAGAAGGACAATCCCCACAACCATATCCGCCAATTCAATCGTCTTACCGCCACGTGCAAATTTAAGGATGTCTCGAATGACTCGATTAAGATGATGCTTTTTCCGTATTCCTTAGCGGGGCCCGCTAAAATTTGGTTAGAGAAAGAGCCACCCAATTCTATATTGACGTGGAAGGATCTCGTTTCAAAGTTGGTGAACCAATTTTTTCCGCCCTCTAAGACTACGCATTTGAAAAATGAGATTTCTAAATTTTCACGAGAATCAAATGAAAGTTTTTCAACGGCTTGGAATAGGTTTAAGAGATGTTACATGAATGTCCTCATCACGGTTTTTCCGATTTGCATCAAATTGACACGTTTTACAATGGACTTAACGATCATGAAAGAGATTATCTAAATGCCGCCGCGGGTGGTAATTTTTTGTGTAAAACGGTCGAGGAAGCTTTGGTCATAATTGAGAATAGGTCTAAAGTTTATAGCCCTCGAACACACCGAGTGTTGCCAAATTGGGCTCATCATCGTCTCGTAGCATTAATGCTTTACATGATGAAGCAAATGAAGAAAATCGGTTTTTTGATAGATTTGCTAACCTTATGTCCCATTGGAAAGCTCAAGAAGCTTCGAATTCCGCTTCGGTTAAAGCGGTTTCTAAGAGTTGTTTGTCGTGTGGTGGAGCTCATGATCTTTCCGAGTGCATTACCGCGGATGGTAACACTTCGAGTGCTTATATAGCCACGGGAACTTATAACCAAAACGGTCAAGGTTCTCGCCAAAATCAAGCTCCACCAAATCAAAATGCTAATAATTATCGAAACAACAATCAAGGTGGTAATTATCAAGGCAATCAAAGGAATTACAACAAGGGTAATTATCAAAGTGGAAATGGGCAAATTTCAAACCAAAACCAAAACCGTGATTTTCAAACTACTACTCAAGGTTTTCAAAATGATCACACCAAAAATCTTCAAGGAGAGTTTTTGAATTATGCTAAGGCAAACGATGCTAAGTTTGATAATATGCAACGTGAAATGGTTAGCTTAAGATCCGAGTTGAAAAACGAGCTTAAAAACAAACTTGCTAATGAACTTAAGACTCATTCTAATAAAATGGAAGGAAATGTTCAACGACTCCAACAAAATCAACAAAAAATGGAGCAAGGTCAACATGAGATTAAGCAAGAGTTGTTAAAAGCGGATGCTAGGCAATCTAAGTTTGAAGACCGAATGGGAAAAATGTTTGAAGCTATCATGTGTAAACCTTCTTCTTCGGGTGGTCTTCCTAGTGATACCATCGTGAACCCGAAAGGAGAATTGAAGGTTATTACTACTCGTAGTGGTAAAACTTTCAAAGAACCCATTTCTCGTCCAAGTACTTCTATGGAGAAGGAAAAAGAGAAAGAACCCGAGGTGGTGGTCGAAAAGGAGCAAATTCAAAACCCACGAAGTACCGCTCAAACCACACCTACGGTTGAACCAATACCAATCATGAAACCCGAGATTCCAAGGCCGATGCCTATGCCTATGCCCCAACCCACACCACCCTTACCCTACCCTTCAAGACGAGACAAGGAAAAGGCACAAGAACAAAATAATTATCAATTTGAACTTTTTATGAAAATGTTTCGTGACTTGCATTTTAATATAAGTTTTTCCGACGCCTTAGTCATGATGCCTCGATTTGCCGCGAACTTCAAAAGTATGTTGAATAACAAAGAGAAATTGCAAAAATCGTCTAGTTGTTCATCGGTTTTTCTAAGCCGCATACCTCAAAAAGTCGGTGATCCCGGCAAGTTTTTAATCCCATGTGTTATACAAGATATGGAAGAATGCTACGCCTTGTCCGATCTTGGTGCTAGTATTAATTTGATGCCTCTTGAGATTTTTAAATCGCTCAATCTTCCAAATATCACTCCTTCAAGAATGTCAATCGAAATGGCCGATCATTCTACGATTCTAGCTTGTGGAGTAGCCGAGGACGTCTTTGTGAAAGTTGGAAAGTTCTACTATCCCGTAGACTTTATTGTTGTTGACATTCCTATCGATCCTAAAGTTCCTCTAATTTTAGGTCGATCATTTTTGGATACCTCGAGAGCACTTATCGATGTGCATGCTAGGAAAATCACTCTTCGTTTCAATGAGGAAGAACTCGTCATTAATGCAACTCAAAACTCCACACTTTCTCATGTGTATTCGATCACGTCTTTGTACAATGTCAATCCCATCAAAAACATTTGCAAAAAGATTTCAAATAGAGTTTTAGAAGTTGTTTAGAAAAATGAAGTTCCGTCCCCTCCGCCGGTGGAGGTTAAGAGTGTTAAGCCTACGATTTCAATCTCGAATGATTCTTCGGATGATGAATATGTTGATCCCGATGGGGAAGTTTTCTTTGTTGACAAACGTTTTGAGAACTTACCACCACCTTTACCAAAACGGTTTTCAAATGTGAGAATTTTTAGTGTGACTAACATTGCTTTAGAAACACCAAACATTTTTGACATAATTAAATCGGGTTTTCATAAGGAGAGTTTAAAAGATGAAAAGGAAAAGATTTTGAATTGGATTTAAAAGATTTTTCTACAATTCTAACTACTTCATCACCACGTGTATTGAGTACTACAAGCTCGTCTTCTCCTTTTGACAATGCTTTGTGTGGACCTAGTGTGGGGGAAACCCCTTATGTTCCCTCCCCTTTCTCCACCGAGGACGAGATATTTGATCCTGGAATTGCTTATAAAGGGAAATCTCGGTCTTCTACCGATGCAATAAATGGAAAATCTTTCTATTTGATTGGTGCGAGTCTACCTCGAGTAGCTCAATGTTTTCATGACTTACCCATTGTCCCACCCTTCTATTTCTTCTCATCTATTTTCTTGAAACCCTTTGGGTTTATGTTGCCTCATGATGGAGTGGCGTTGATTTGTTTTTCCAATGAAAATGAGAACGCCATCTTCGATCCCGGTATTTTACACCATCAAAGGACTTAGTCCTTAATACCGGTTATTTTTGGGCCTTGTTTATCATGTAAGCCCCACTAAAAATTGACCACACCATGATAATCCCTAAATGATCACATTTATGGGGATTCGAGTCGAGCTTTTGACTCGGTTATCAAAAACAAGGTGCCTCGTGGGGGAGACCCATGTTTATCCATGTACATATTATTGCTTTCTAATTAGTGTAATGTGAGGGGATTTGTGCCCTTCCAACCTTTGTTCCGTGGTTGTTTGTGCATTGTGGTTTTTAGATCATGATCTTCACGATTGGAGCCTCTCGTGTTTGTTTTATGGGAGCACTCGATCGTTTGCTTTGAAGACTTTCTCAATATCCAAATGATATATCCTTTTGATGTTCTAACCTTAGGTTTTTAGCACACTTCATAAACGGCTATTAATTTATTGGTTACACCCTTTCCATGCTAGATTAGGCATTCGACTACGTCTCTAGTATGGGGGTGTTTACACCCCTAGACTCGAAACATTGAGGACAATGTTTAACTTTAGTATGGGGGGTGAATAGATACTTGCCTTGCCAAACCTTCACGCTTTCTAAAGTTTATGTTTAGTTTATCGTTTTTGTTGCAAATAAGGCTAAAAATGGCCAAATTTTAAAATTTTTCTCATGTTTTATAAGTGTTTGGAGACACGAATGTAGGTTTTCTGATGGCGAGAATAAGAGTAATTTTTGACTCGACCGTGCGTGTTGAGCACTTAGCTTTGGTTCCTTAACTACACATTAGGCTAAGTCTCTTAAATGAGGACGAGAAATGATAGAGTTAATTATAAGTTACTATGCTAAACGTAGAGTACTCGTATTCTTTCAAAAACTCATGTGTTCTCGTTGTTTACTTATTCTCCCTTCGCATGTAAATATTTTTTGCTTAATAAATATTGACTTAGCGATTTAGTTAGGATTGTTGGGTTTCTAGTCTTTTCTAGTAGCTTCCGTGTAATTAAATTGGGAAGACATTAAGGTATCTCCAGCGTCACGGTTTTGAAGTATTGGCACCCGAATAATCGAAAGCTTCACCTAATAACAAGATTTCAAGTGCTCACCTAAATCTAGCAAACAATTTGAAGCCCCATAAGGCCGAAAAATCTATGCAAAATTGAAAGTGAATCAAGCCTTAATCTTCGAAGCTTTAAAGATCCAAAATTCGCTTTAGCGTGAGGATATACGTCTTTGGCTAATAAAACCACCGATGAGGTGGATAATAAAAGGCAAGGCAAGACCGAAGTCATAATAAAAGCTTCATGGCGAAGTTGAATAAAAGATGGAGGTAAACCAAAGATAATAAGGCCCTTCCGTTATGGGGTATAT
The DNA here is from genome assembly GCA_025667525.1 of Glebionis coronaria. Taxonomy (NCBI): domain Eukaryota; kingdom Viridiplantae; phylum Streptophyta; class Magnoliopsida; order Asterales; family Asteraceae; genus Glebionis; species Glebionis coronaria. The sequence goes on from CM046874.1 coordinate 183,299,606, forward strand.
AAAAGTCTTGGTAATAAGTCTCATGTTCAAAACCGTTATAAAACCGTGTTTATCGATTCTTCTTGTCAACTTAATTTCTTAACATCGTTGTTTATTAGGAGGGGTTATTGATTTGATGGTCTTAGTTGCACCGTTAGGACTCTATTTTTAGACCTAAATCTCTATTATCGCATAAGTCAAACAGTGTATCCTCGTGAAACATTCAAGACAAAATAAAATATAAGAGATACAACTTAGGAATAATGGGAGAATAAGTACGTGATTAGGGCATATGAGTAGTGTTAGCATTACTAACTTATAATGACAATGATCTTGTTTCACGCTTGGCATGGAATTAGGTAAAAATCGAGGACGATGAAATTATTTCTAACGAAGCATTCACGTGTTCTTATTCTATGAACCTAAACGTCCCATTTTGTGATGAAAATCATAGATTATGTCTAAAACACAAGTAGTAGCAATAGTGGTAGTGTAGCTAGTTTATCATTCCAATAAAGTGAATAAAGTGAATAAAAATAAATTTTGGAGGTGCTACGATTCTTTATTCTAGCATTGCGTGAGGGCACGGCAATGGTTTAGTTTGGGGGAGTGATGAGACTGCTTTTATACATAGTCTCATCGTCCAAATCGGGCATAAAATGCATAAAATATCATTAAAACTGCCAAATATATGCTCGTGTTTGTTGCTTGTGTATTTTAGGTACGGATATTCAGGAAATGACAAAAAGATCACAAGAATCATTCAAAAACGAACACGGGAAACGAAGCCGCACAATGAACCGGGCCCAAATCTGGAATTTCCAAAAATGACCTTGAAGAATTGAAGATTGGCAAGTTTGGTCCCTGAAGAATTGAAGACTTGTCAATTTATACCCTTGCAAATCTCATTTATTGCATTTGGGTCACTAAATTATCAAGAATATTACAAGTTCAGTCCTTGAAGAATGAAGAAATTACATTTGAAGTCCTTGTTTTAAGTTTGAAAACTTAATTGTGCCAAAAGTGACAAGTTTGCAAAGTTGTTATAAAGAAAATGAAGTTTATTTCCATTTATTTACAAAGTGAAGGAAGTATGAGACCTTGGGGGCTAAAACTGCCAGACAACCAAACGCTCACCACCACTCAGTGCTTGACACCTCACCCTCCACGTCACCATACCCGACCCTACCCATTTACCCAACCCAACACCTACCCAAACCCGTAACCCACACCCAACCAGGTTTATTAATAAACCTGGTCAAATAAGTCAACCATTTTTCCCACTAAACACTACATTTAAAAATCCCTTTGCCCAAAATGGATTAAACTGCCTCTAATCACCCTTATAAACCCTAATAATCCCAGACTCAATACAACTAAAAACAAGGGGGTTTTGTTTCTTCTGCTCCAGATCCTTGATTACCATCTTTGTCACCAAAACCCACATCCCAAACCAACACAAGACACACCCATGTGTCTTGTGGGACCCTCCCCTGCACCCGTCTTTGTCCCCAAACCCCAATACCAGACACATCCAACATCCCACAAGCACTCCTTGGCCCCCAAGGACATATAAACGTTCATGATCACCTCACAACAGCTGGACATTAACAGGCATCACATGCCAAAGATTTGACCCAAGACCAAGAATTCAAAAATCGAATCTTCAAGGGGCAACAAAGGAATTTCAGTGAATTAGGGTTTAGTAACTTTCAGTATTCTAGATAGCTCTTGTAGCCATTATATAAGGCAACATAGCATTTCATTTTTCCTTGTTCCAGTTTTTAGCTTTCATCATTTGTAATTCCTTTTTAGTAATATAAAAGTTTGTATTTGTGTTCAAAGTAATCCCTTTTTATAGTTATTAAAAGTTGTGTGTGTGTTTGAAAGCTAAGCTGTGTTCCATTTCTCTTGTAGTACAACACTGAATGTGTTATAGGTTTAAAAATTTGGTGGTTTAAAAGTTTGATATTTTCAGAAATCCATGAATATTGAGAAGTGAAAGTGGATTGGTATTCCTGGATTTTTGAATTTGCATTTGGTTTTAAAAACGTGTTCAGGTTTTCAAAAATTGGGTAAATCAGTTTTCCAAAATTCAGTTTTATAAGATTTCTAAAAATCTTTTATATTTTTGTTTTAACCACTTACTGTAGCAAAAGCTTCAAGCTTGTAGCTTGAAGCTCTTGCCACTTGAAGCTGTTCTTGTTGGTTGTGATTGTGCAGGCACAAGAAGGAAAGAAGTTTCCTTCCTCATTCATTCCTTTTTCTTTGGTTTTTGGTATCAAGTATTCTAGCAGTCAAGAGGCTCAGCTCAGGCCCCAGCCTGATTGGAGGTGACATAGCAGTCACTGAGGGACCTGGATGTAGGTCCCTCTCGGTAGCTTTCTTGACTTTGTTTCATTTTTTAAAAATATTTAGTTATTTGTGATTCTGCATGAAATTTGTGAAATCTGCTTGTTTGTTGGTGAAAGCTGCTTGTTATTGCTTCTTGGGTAGTTGTATGTGTGTTTAGATAGTTTAGGTTTGATTTGGTTGAGTCTTGTTAAGAATTGGTGTGTTAAATCATTTTCAAAAATATAAAGGGGTGTTTGGATTTAGTTTTTTAACTGGGCTTGGTGAAAAGTTTTTGGGTTAAAACATGTCTAGACTCACTCAATAGGTTGATAATAGGTTGCATGTTAGTTTATATTCAGTTTGGTAGAGTTAAAATCAAGTTTGCATGATAAACATTGATAATATAGCAAGAAATCAGAAAGTGTCTTGTGTTGACTGTTTTTGTGAGAATTTGCCCATCAAATCTTGTTAACTGTTAGATATTAGGGCCTAGTAGGATTGTGTATCACTTTTATGCTAGTTGGTAGGTTTCTTTGCAAATTTGTGAGCTTTGAAAATCACATTTGTGCCAATTGAACCAGCAACTGTTCATCAGACACCATTTAAGCTTCATCAGAAACTTTGTGTGTTATTTGAGCTTGATTTTGCTAAGTGATTGTGTGTTTTTTGTGTTTACTCAGACTCCCCACAACCCAATTGGTGTGGGGGTACCTTTTGTTCCAAAAGAAACCAAGCCAAGAGCTTTCCTAAGCTCAAAAGGTCATCAGACCTTGAATTTACATTAGCAGTGGGAACAAAGTTCCCCCTGCTAGCACATCTGTTGCCACTGCTAAGCAAAAGGACAAAATTCCAGTCACATGTCACTATCAGCTTTTTAGATTTTTTGTCTTTAGTGCCCAATTTTTAGAGTTAGGACTTGAAACTTGTTTTGTAATTTTTCTAATTTAATTTATGATTTTCTGTCTAACTAGAATTTTTATTACTTTTCTTTTTCTATTTTTTAGGATATTTAGCCATTTTTAATTAACTTTTTATTTTCTGTTTTTGGCATTTAGTGCCAAAAATTAATATTTTTCTGTTTTAAAATTTTTCCTAGACTTAGAATAATAATTTAAGATTTTTGGTTAAAAAAGTTTTCACTGTTCACCTTTTAATTATTTTTTAGAATTAATTTAAGTTAATTAAGGTTTTATATTAAACTGTTTTTGTCTTTTAGTGGTAAATTTATTATTTTTCAAACTTTTTCAATTTTATACTGTTCATTAGAGTAAATTAGGATTTTTAAAATTGGTAAATCATTTTTAGCATTATTTTATTATTTTTATAATTATTTTAGTTTTAAAAATAGTTTTTAGTGTTTTAAAAATAGAAAAATAGTTTTTAAAAATTAGGAAAAATACTTTTTAGTCTTTAGATAATATAAGTAAGTTATTTGTTCAATAAAATAATATTTTGGACATTTTGATTAATTTTATATTTATTTTTAGGGCTTTAATTAGCATTTAAAATTGAATATTTAATTAATAAAAGGTTTTAAAATATTTTTATTGGATTTTTATTCTTATTTATATTATTTTAGACTACTTTTAGCTTTTGATTAATTTTTAGGTTTAAATTTTTAAATTTTGTAGTTTTTACGGTTTTACGTGAACGCCTTTTCGTCTTAGCTCGATCCGTCTTCGTAACCGTCATTCTCTTCTCACCCCATTTCTATTTTCTTTTTCTCAAATATAATCACAAACATTAATCAATTCTTAACACAACACACTAGCCTCCTCGAGAACGAACTCACTTCACTTTAGGGTCATTCACACACGGTTTTCCTAAATCGTCGTGCTCACTTGCCCTATATTTTAGTTGCTTGTTTTTCCTAAGGCAAGTATCTAATTTTACAACAATCAATCCTTACCAATATTCTTGGTAAATAAGGTCTATGGTTCCCCTCTTAAATCTATTTTCCACCAGATAGGTGGACAATGTACCATACCATGTTCTAGGGGCTTGATGAAGTCCACATTGCTTTCTTTACTCTATACACTTTGTCTGGATGCTCTGAATCTTCAAAACCAGGAGGTTGCATTACATAAACCTCCTCTTCAATTATGCCATATAGAAAAGTACTCTTCACATCCATCTTATAAACTGTGAAACCCATGCAAGAAGCATAGGCTATGAAAATCCTTATTGCTTCAATCCTTGCAACAGGTGCAAAAACCTCTTCATAGTCTATTCCCTCGTCTTGTGTATAGCCTTGAGCAACTAAACATGCCTTGTTTCTGACCACAATACCTCTTTCATCTTTATTGTTTCTAAGAACCCAACGTGTCCCATTAGGTCTAACATACCTTGGACAATCCACTAGCTCCCACACATCTTGAATAGCAAACTGGTGAAGCTCATCCTTCATTGCTTCCACCCAACTTGGTTCTTTGAGAGCATCAAAAATCTTCTTGGGTTCATGTTGTGACAGAAAACAAGAAAACAAACATACCTATACATAAGGGGTATCAACCTTCTTGTTAATATTGGCAATGAAACCTCCTTGAGTCTGATGAGACCTCCTTGTTTGAACAGGAGACAAAACATCACCAATGATTAGGGAAGGAGGAGGATTTTTTACAGTAGTAGTAAGTGTTCCTCCCCCAAGTAGTGGTGTTGTCTTCTATTTCGGTTTCTATGTTGTCAATATCATCTTCATATCCACTTCCATCCCCACTTGAATGAACCTCTTGATGAAATATGGAAGGGTCACCTTGTTCAAAAGTATTGGAAGAGAATAAATGTCCAAACGAGTTGTAAGCGTTTGAGCTATCAACTTCTGAATTTAACCTGTTAGCGTCTGATTTGCCTTTATCAGCGCTCGAAGATTCATGCATGTTTTCATCAACTGGCCTTTCTTGTGGCCCTACTTCCTCCTTTTCAGTAGTAGCAGAAGTTTGTGCAAATCCATCAGTCCATATAGGAATGGTAACAAACTCAAGTATGCGGTCTGATTTGACTGCATGTGATCCTTCTTCCTTGTCAACCTGTTTACCTACAATCTCAACAATAGGTTTTTCCACAACATTTGAATCCTTTTTTACAATGTCTGGATTAGTAACAGGCATATAATTCAAGGTTCTAGATAGTGGCTCTAGATCAAAGAACCAATATGGTCCACTCTCAGGATCACTAGGTTTACTTTCTAAAAACTTAACATGTACTTTTTCAAGAATACGTTTTTCCTTCTTATTGTAAACCCTATATCCTTTGCTCTGCACTGAATAACCCATAAGTATCCTTTATCACCTTTTGCACTAGACTTTCCTAAGGCATCACTAGTATCTAAAATCACTACATGACATCCAAAGGGTTTAAGAAAACCTATGTTGGGTTTCCTATTCCAAAATAGCTCATAAGGTGTCTTTGTGGATTTTGTTGATCAATGCTCTATTCTGAACATAGAAGGCTGTATTCACAGCCTCAACCCAAAATACAATGGGAAACTTAGCATCAGCCAACATTGTCCTAGCCGCTTCTAAAAGTGTTCTATTCTTCCTTTCAACCACCCCATTCTGCTGTGGGGTTCTAGCTATGCTAAACTTCCTAGTAATCCCTTTTATTAACACAGAAGGCATCTAAAAACTTGTTTCTAAACTCACCACCAGTATCATAGTTAAGTATTTTAACCTCATTCCCAGTCTTCTTTTAAATTAGGGTAATAAAGTTAATCAAGATAGTGGCAGTATCACTTTTTAAGGCCAAAAAGAAACTCCAAGTAAATCTAGAAAAGTCATCAGTTATAACAAAACAATAAGATTTACCATTTAAGCTTTCTATATTAGTTGGGCCAAATAAGTCCATATGTAGCAAGTGAAGTGGCTTAGAACTAGAATGCACAAGTTTAGACTTAAATGAGACTGTGTGATGTTTGCCTTTAAGACATGCAACACAAGAATGACCATTATGGAAAGCTTTTGAAGGCAAACCATCAACTAAATCATGTCTCACAAGCCTATTGATATTCTTAAAGTTTATGTGCCCTAACCTTCCGTGCCATAGATTACTTTCATCTACTGAAGCTTTAGCATACAAACATGACAAATTGTTGTTCATCCTAATTCCATTAAGATTAACATTATAAATGTCCTTATGCCTAGGTGTTCTATAATTAATAAACTTCTCATCAGGCATTTTAAAATATTTGCTCAACACCAAGCATTAAGTGTCAGTGAAAAGAACCTTATTCTTGTTATTACATACTTGTGACACATTAAACAAATTATAGTCAAGTTCTTTTACCAGAAATACGTTTTCAAAACGTAAGTTGTTGGTGATAAGAGTGCCTTTGCCAGAAATTGTACCATATCCTCCTCCAAAGTACACTTTGTCACCATCTTTAATGTGGGTAAAGTTAGCCAAATAATCTTCCCCGTCATGTGCCTAGAGCATCCACTGTCCCAATATCCATGATCATTGACCTGCTTTTGAATGCCCTGCACACATAAAGAAAACAAGTTAGTTTTCTTTGGGAACCCAAGCCTGAGCAGACTTGGATTCATTTGGTTGTTCAACAAGAACATATATAGTCCTTATAACAACCCTTTATTCATCCCTTTGTGGCCTGAACACCCAGTTTACCCCAATTGGTTTAGTCATGACCTTTGAAATATAATGAAATCTGTTACAGGTCATGGAAATTCCATCAGAATTAGGGTTTTGGTCTTGTTTAGGTCTCCAAGTTAAACTAGATTAAGCTTTAGACGCTGTTCCCTTAGGCTTTAAGTACTTATTATTACTTGGTCTAACATAAGAACCAACACCAGCTTGTTATGGCATTTTCATACCATACCTAGAGCTGTCAGCGTTGGAATTGTTCCTGTCAGCGTTCAATTTGTTCTTGTAAGCGCTGAATTTGTACTTGTCAGTAAATAAGGGAGCTGGTCTAGTAACTTGTGGACTTGGTTGGACATAAGGTCTGGGTTTGACCATGGTTGACCTATTGTCAGCGTTGACTTTTGAGGCACTGACACATTTATAGGCCGGGTGAGAAAAACTCCCACATGTATAACAAGCTTTTCTAGACATAACCTTAGGTCTAGATTGAAAGAACCCTGTCCTATTAACACTAGCTTGGCTTTGTGGTGACCTAGGTTTTCTATACATTTCAGAATATTTAACACTAGGTTTTCTATTAACAGATGAGCCAAGGTCAACATGTTTTCTAGTGGTAGGGTTGGTCACAGTTATGGGTGTAGGCTCAAATAGACTCTCACTAAGCATTCCTCCCTTAACAAAGAGAAAAGGGTTGTCTGCTTTCCACTTCTCAAGGTCAGTCACCTTTTGTTGATATTCCTCAACTGGGGTGAGCACTCTAGGTGGAGGAATAAATTCCTCTTCTTGGAGTTTTGGAATACCAGTCTAAGAGATCCTTTCTCTGAACACCATAAAAGTTCCCAGCAGGTAGAGGAACAACAACATATTCATTCATCCCAATCCCAGACATATCCCTAGGGTTTCTTTGTTCACTAACACGTTTTTCTAGGGTTTGGCTGACTTTATCAATTTTTTTTTAATTTTAAGCCCTACATTTTCTTTATCCTTAATGGCCTCATCTAACTTAAGTTGTACTTCTTCTCTGGATCTCATCAGAGTGTCCCTAAGTTCAACACTAACTTTAAGATCATAAGACAAAACATTAATTTGATCTTTTAGGTCAAATTCCATTTTCTTATATTCCTCTATAGTATTTTCAGTTTGAACAAGCGCCATTTGATAATTTGATATCTTGCATTTTTCATCAAAAACATCTGATTTTAACTTTAAGATTTCTTTGTTAAGCTTTTCTGTGTTTAAACGACAGCTTTTACTACAGTAAGCATCATCATATACCTCATTATATGATGAAGACGAGGAATGTGCCATAAGAGCAAAGTGAACATGCTCTTCTTCTTCCTTCTCAGCAATCAAAGCTTTATTTTCTTCCACATCCTTTGCCAAAAAGCTCCAGTCCCATCCAACACCATCAATGTCTTGCATGGCAACCATAGCCTTTGTCTCTTCAACCTTGATGACCTGGCTTGAAGCCTTTCCAGCATCAGATCTTATTGGAGATCTGCATTCCCTCATAAAGTGACCCATCCTATGGCAGTTGTAACACTAAACCTTGGATTTATCAAATCCAACAGTGTCTTTTGCATTGAAGGTCATCTTCTTTCTAAATCTCCTATTCCATCTGTTGGCCCTTATGCTTGCAAGTGCCATATTCCATTTAATATCCATCTCTTCCAAATTCTCATCACTGATTTGCTCAAGATCCTCATATGTAATCAAGGAAGCATTGGGCAATGCAGCAATGTATGCACATACTGTATCCAGATCAATACCAGCAGGTTTAAGCCTTGATGAGTCAACATTGTATGTGTCAGCGTCTGAATGTGAGGCGCTGACAAAGGTTGATCCACCACTAACATAAGGTGAGCCAGTAACAGGATGCACATATGACTCTCTCTCATTGACTTGAGCTTCACTTGTGAGATGAAAGCCATGTTTCTAGATGTCGACTTGCTTCTATGATCCAATAAGATTTCATTCTCTACAATCCTCAGCTTATTGTAGACGTCATCAAAAGTAGAACTCCTATGGGCATTGGTAGCAATTATAGACCTAACTTCAATTTTCCATGCCTCACCAATAATCTTAAGGAAAGTAGTAATGATGTCCTCATCATCATATTTTGTTCCCATGAAGGTCAACTTGCTAGTGATATCTAAAATCCTGCTTCTTACTTCACTTAACTTCTCATTGGAAAGAGCTTTAAATATAGCATATTCATGCAAGAGTTGCTTCTTCTTTTCTTTGGTAGTATCATCATTACCACCATAGTCGACTTGAAGAGCTGCCCAAAGTTCTTTGGCAGACTCAAAGCTTCTATACATATGCTGATTGTTTAGACCTAGAGGGAGTTTGAGGATGCTTAAGGTCTTTATGTCATTCCTTCTTTTGGCTATATCAGCATTTGAGACAGCTCTTCCATCCTCAGGTCCTTCTCTACGCTCTTCAGCAATAGAACCAATGGTAGACCTTGCTTGAATAGCAGCAGCAATCTTAGCTGCTTTATCGAATTGATTTCCATATTCAATAATTTCCTAGAGAGTATGATCATGAATTTGAAGGTATTGTTCAAAATTGAACTACCATTGTTCAAAGTTGTTATGGTCGAGCATGGGGATTTTTAGGTTGTGGTTTGATAAGGAAGAAGATTCTGTAGCATACATCTTTTCTGGTTTTAGGGTTTTGGTGTTTTTAGGGTTTACTGTTCTTCTACATCAAAGTTCCTCAACAAGCTCTGATACCACTTGTTGATCCCAAACTTAGATCGATTAGCTTTGTGTTAACGAGATTTAATCAATTTTAACACGTAGAGAAACTTTGTTGTTGTTATGAACAATCCAAGTGTTATGCGGAATTAACACTTAGAGTAAAGAACAAGTAAAAACAAATAAACCAAACTTTCACTTTTGATTGATAATCGAACTTAGGTACAATGAAAGTTGAATACTGAATAAATGTATATGAACTACAAACCCTACGACCTCCTTTTATAACATAAGGAGTCGTGTACAAAGGATAACCTATCAACTATTCTAGGAAAAGATAAATATAGAAAATACAATATTGAGTATATCTTTTCTTCAAATAATAAACGTGTTGACTAAGTTTTCCTATCAGTGCTTGGACTTCTTCTTGTCAGCGCTGGGATATCTCTTGTCAATGCTTGGTCTGTCAGCGCTTGATTTCTTCCTATCAACGTCTAGTTAACTCTTGTCGGCGTCTGAGTGTCTTGGCTCATTTTATTTCCAACAAGTTAGTCGTTACTAATTTTCAAAAACTGAAAGCGGATTTCGAAATACTCGAGTCTAAAAAGGTTGAAACGGAAATTAATGTGTCTAATCAAATTAAAAAGATTGATAATTTGCTTTTGAAACAATACTCCGCTTCTCACTTAGTACATTTGTTTGATTCATCTTTCAAGGAATTTAACTTATCGCGTCTACAAGACCTTCCACCTAACCCGGGTTATGCAAAGCAAGCTTTTATCCACAACCCAAGACTTTACAATGCAAATAAATTAGGATTGGTCTTAGATCCGATTGTTTTTCCGGATTACTCCGAGAACATGTCACTAGTTGAAGAGAATCGATCAAAAATGATTTTGACATACCCTAAGTTTGATTACGATAAGCTTAATCAAGAGTGTGTAAAGACGGATTTTAGAAATCGCTTTAATATAAAAAGGGAATTATCGATACACCGATTTACGTGTCTACCAGAGAAACCCTAGTACATTTCCTTCACTTGTCAACTCGGATGAACCTAAGGAAATTCCAAAGGATCTTCCACCGATAAGTACAGTATTGCTAAGCTTGAAAGAGATTAGATGATACTTTACCAGTTTTGACAAGTTCCTTAAGGAATGTACGACTCCAACGGCATAAACCGACGGAGAATGGGCTATCGAACACATGAAATCGGTGTTTGAGAAAGAGATAGTTCCATTTGTAGAAAATCTTAAAAAGGGCTTTCTAGATCTCGGAGATAATCTAAATTTCGGAATGGCTGAAGTTCAAAATTTTTTCCATGAAATGGATGATGCTTATGAGCTACATTTAATTGAGAAAGAATAGATTTTATCTGAATACGACCGATTCTTGGAACAAGTGGTGTATCTCGATGTGATGAAAGTTGCGACTATTAATTGTGCTAATGAGAGTACATCTGTTGTGAATAAATGTGATGATGTGCATGATCTATCTGTGAATATTGTTGAGCCTGTAAATGATGTAGATAATCATCCTTGTCACGAATCTAACGCTGAATTTTTAAAGCTTCAGGATTCTTATAAAACACTTTCAAAATGTTTTGACGAACTTCAACAACATTGTATATCTCTTGAAATTGAACAACAATCTAAAACTGAAACTCTTTTTGTTAATCCCGCTTCAATCCATAACACAAGATTTAGTGTAGATTTAGAAAGAGAAAGAGAAGAAAGTTAGAGAGAGAAAGTAGAGATAATGGTGGAAGGTTAATGTTTACTAGAGAGAGAAAGTAAAATGAACCAACACCCTCTTCCACACATAGAAGAGGGTTTATATACCCATGAGCTTGATGGGATCATGGGCTTGTTTCTTGGGCTGGGCTTGGACTATCTTGGGCATAGGGCCCCTACATTAGACAATATTAGCTTAAGGTCCAAGCCCGGTTTTCCCGACTAACCTATTAGAATACAAGACCACTAATGACTAAGATGACCTATTACATTCTTGTTTGACTATATAAAATATAGGGCTAACAATCTCCCCTAATGTATCAGTCATCTTTAAAATGCATAAGATGATTGAGTGAATACATTCTTGTGGAGGCGATCTTCCTTCTTGGGTCTTGTATCTTGGTCTTGATCTTGTTTGTAACTGGCTTTGTTCCTTCATGCCTTTGTGATCTTTATCTTGAGCCTTCGTCATTTGACTTTGAGTTCTTGAGATCTTCAATCTATCCTTGATAGTGTTCATCTTGTGCTCTTGGTGACAAGATGACCTATTACATTCTTAAGTATCTTGATTATTGCCATCTTGTGCTCTTGTGACTTCTGATTCGACATGTTCATACTTTGTTGATTTCGAAAGGCTAACAATCTCCCACATAAATATTGTTGAAGTTAGACCTTGAGGTATCCTTTGATTTTCAGCGTAGCGGAAGTCTTTAACTTGTGGTATGAACATGTGAAGACGACTTCAGTTAGTACAAAGCTACGCCACCTTCTTGATATGCAGCAACATATATAGACACGAACGAAATGGCTTTGAACATTTCACCCTAACTCGGTAGCGTTTTACCTCCGGTCGGTGAAGACCGTTAGACAGTATTAGATACCGTACCTGTGATTGGGTAGATTCTATTAAGAACCTCCTTGACAGAGTTTCCCGGCGGTAGTAGCCAGTTCTCTTTACTCGACCGTCTCAAAGCAGACTGCGAACTTAAAGAGTGAATCATAAGTATAAATTATCCGTCTGATTAGAGTCGTCAATTCAGAATTCCTGGAACAAGTTTGATTCTAAAGGAATCACACCATTTTTGCTTTCTAGTTTGTCACAAGCTCGATTCATAAAGAATCTTACGAGTCACCTACCACAGTGCTATTTGATGTTGACACTGGAAGGATTTCCATTCGTCACTGTGAGCACTGAAGAGTGTCACTCTAAATGTTTTGGCAAGATCACACGAATTTTGAGAAGTAACCTGGAATCAAGTTTGAATCAATTAAGAATCCAAACTTAGTTGCATCCTAGTTCTCACAAGTTTGATTCGTGTAGAATCACACAAGTTACCTACCATGAGCTTGTTTGATGTTGACACATGCAGGATTTCCATCTTCATTGTGAATCGTATCACTCATATGTTCTGGCAATATCACAAGGATAATGCGTAGGACTCGATTGTGTTCTAATAAGATGATAGATAGATCTCGTTAGGCTCTAGACTCGATAAGTGCATTTTGGTGATCGGAGGCTGGAGCAGACTGCCACCTTTTCAATATCAACTAACTCGGAGTGAGAAAGTCAATAGATACATATTGATCTCTGTGACAATGAGACAAGTTTCTTTTGAGAGAAACATGAATGGCTGGAAAGGGTTGTGCATTGCATCACTGGGTCCATGACACTTGTCTTCGATAAATGTGTTAACCCGGTTTCTGCCTAAGTTGCATAAAATATTCAACACCTTCAATTCTTACCAATACGTCATCACTAGCACCTTGTTGTGATTGTTCCAGTGCTAACTTAAGTAGTTGGTCCGCATTCAGCTTCATTCAACTCCATCTTTCCTAAGGACAACTATTTCTAGCTATGGAACGTCCTTGGGTAGATCCCTCCGGTTCTGGTTGGATCATAGGACTTAGTTTCCTATCCTAAACCACCTTTTGACTCTATCGTTCTGTCGTGGATAGTAGGTTGCTTTGGGTATAGATCGTAACCATAAAACCATTAAAAACCATTCAAAGTGCTTGATAAAAATCAAAACTTTTAACAGTTTGAAAGTTTTACATTTCTGAAATACTCCCCCTACACACATGCATCGATATTCAAAATAGTTTAGCATGTGAAGGAAAGAGTTGCACTTGAGTCTTTAAGAACACATGTTGCGATATATAACATTTTAATCACATTTTCTCCCCTATCTCTAATATAAAAAATTAATATTAGAGCTACCAATTGATTAAAATATGATAATTTCTGAAAACCGATTGGGAGAAAAAGATGTGTGCACGCATAAATCATGGAACTTTTAGTCGGGTAGCTCCCCCTTAACAATATTTGTGGGTCCTAATTGATCAAAATTTGACAATATATAGGAAAAATGACACCACAAATATGTTAAGGTATGGAGATGAGATGCCTTATCCGATATAATTTATTACTTATGAAAGTTTTTAACCATTTTCAGAATGTGTTGGATACATAAAATATGACAATTTCAGAGATGTACCCAACAACATTAAAGGCTTGATTTTAAAACGCTCCCCCTCAAAAATTGAAAAAAATAACATATGACATATTTTGAGATATAAAAACCATTTGATGAGGAAGGGAGTGTTGAACACACAATTTTGAAAGATTTAGAAAAACCTTTTGAGAAGTTCTTGAAAACTTGTGTTCAACGGTTTTAAAATAAATTCCGATTTACATGAACTCAAAACTTTGATTGTTTTGTGACAAACTCATGACCGAGAAAAATTAATTCCCGTTGTGAAGGATAAGTTCTCATCCGTGATAAACTTTACTTAAGTTGAAGTTCTAAGCTGACATTTACTTAGAAATCATTTTTCATGAACTTAAAAACTTGGAATGTTTTTATGAGAAGCTCATGACCGAGAAATATTAATTTCTCGTTGAGAAGGATAATTTATCGTCCCTCATACACTTTCCTTATTTGAGGTCCGAGTCCTAAGCTGTGATGCGCTTAGAAGTCATTATGAGAGAATATCAAGCAACTTCATTTTCCAGAACCTCTAAGTCATCTGGAGTCATATGCTTCATACCAAGACAACCAACGAGATACGCAAACCTATCTTGCGATAGAGCTTTGGTAAACAAGTCTGCCAGCTAGATTCAGTTCCGAAAAAGTATAATTCCACGATGCCGCGTAATACTTCGCTTTTGGCTAAGTATAAAATCTTGTTGTCCCAAGTCTTTTCGAATTGAAAACCGGTCTTAAGTGCGACTCAATCGTCTTTTGGTGAATCAAGAGAATGGTTTGGTTGATTGTCTATTTTAAACTTTTAGCAAGTAATTAAAGTGTCGTTGAGTAAATTTAAAGCTTTGACAAAATTAAACTTAAAGTTAATTTATGAAAATACTTAAAACTTAAAAACTTTGTAAAACTTGAAAACTTAAAAACTTAATCAATCGGAATAAAACAATTAATGTCCATCGGAATACACCAAAATTGCAACCATCGGAATATCACTAACATTAGCTATCGGAATAATCAATCTCAGTATCCATCGGAATGCAACAATAAAGTACCCATCGGAATGTTTCTAGATCGGAATGATGCTATCGAAAAATGGGCAGCACTTCATCTTAACCAAAGACCTTGATCCCGTCGGGATGTGCGATCGCAATGACCAATCACAACCCAGATCGGAATAAGAGGTAAAAACCAACCCGATCGCAAAGTAGAGCCCTAATGGGCTATTGCGATCAAAGTACCAATTCTATCGGAATGTGTAAACACCCGTCGGAAAGTGTAGAGACCTGTCGGAATGTGGAAGACCTAAGTATTGCGATGCATACAAGTTTAATCCGAAATTCGTGGGAAATGTAAAACTCAATAAGCAAATGCAATAAGCTGTTATACCCGAACCTTAAACAATGCAAAAAGCTCAAATTTGATAACTTCTAAAACGTAAAAGATTATAAGCTTTATAAAATGACTTGGAAATGACTAAAACCTTGCGAAATCCGAAGACTAATAAGCTAAGACTCGAAATAAGCCAATAAACATTACGAGCTTATGGATTAGACGAAGGAGCTTGTGTAAAACAAGAAAACTTACTCATTAATCACGAATCACCTCCACAATCAATACGAATCAAGAACTATTCGGATTAACCATAAACTTTTGGATTAATAATAAGTGAAATAAAGAAATGAAGAATGAGATTAAAGAACATAAAAACTTAACTTGATATTGATTAATGGAATCCAAATACAAAGATTAAAGAGAGCTTGATAGAAAGGAAAAGATGAAAAGTTTAGTGAGAGAAAGTTTAAGACTTTCTCTCTCTAAAAACTAGAAAGAAACTTAAAAATTAAAACTAGCTAACTCCCCTCCTAATGTGATTAGGAGGGTATTTATAGGGAGGTGGGAGGCATGTGTGGTGCTTTCTTCTTTCTTTTTCTTCTCGACTCGACTTTAATTCTTTGTCTTTCTCGATGTCGTCTCAGGATTAATTAAACTCGTCTTAACATTTCTTCATTTATTTAGACTCGAGTTCTTCGACTTCATTAACTTCCGTCTTTTTGCACTCTTGATCTTTTGACTTCGTCTTTTCCCGTTTTCTTCGATAAAAGCCCGTGAAAGCCCGTGTTTTCCTCCTTTTTCATATTTTGATCCTAAAACACAATAAAAACACAAACCACGCATAATTCCGACTTTTACGACATAAAATACACGTTTTGGTCTTGTTATTATTGGAAATAAGTGGTAAAAGGATAAGTGTTTTCACACTTATTAAATCCCCTTCACTTAACCATTGCAATGCCCTCATGCAATGCATTAATTTTAAAGCAAGGTTTACATTTTCCATCATTAATAACCCACCTTGGCCTTTATTAAATACTAAACATAAAAGATAAAAATAAGTAAATAAATTAAAGAAAAAACTTACATTGGGTTTTGGCGGCCATGAACGTTTATCATCCTCAAGTTTCACGTTCCCCATACCAAGCTTAAAAACGAGATCATTGTTATTATAAGTAAGCAAACTATCACGAACTCATGTGGGCCAATTACTCACTTAGACTCCCTTATTCCTAGGTGTATCTCTTATATTTTATTTTTGTCTTGAATGATCACAAGGATGCATTGTTTGACTTATTTCGATAGTTATTTAGTCCGAAAATAAGGTGAACGATTTAATCAATAGTTAGCTAAAGGACCAAATCTTTTAAAACTGCTTCTCGGGACCTCATAAAGTTCATATCCTGGCATAACTCGCTCACGATTTGAGACCTTTCTCGGACCGATATTTGGCAGCGACTTCATACTTCGAATCTTTGAGAGACGTTCTTGAAATAATGGTCTTCTCTTTATAATAGGAATTTCTTCACTTGAAGTTTTGAGAGATTCTTCATCTTTGGACCACGACTTCTTCATTTTTCTCTAATCTCTATTTTGGACTTCGATATACAACGATCCGCCTCCTTTTAGGACTTGGATCTACTTATCCTCATACCTTGTTAGGGTCTTTTCGGATAGACTTCTCCATGACTTTTGGGGAGTATTTGCTTTTCGTCGTGTGTCTCGATCCTTCATATTGATTTTCGATAAATGATTCTTCACATCACTTGGATCTTTAGCAACAAAACATAGCCCTCATGCCTTGTTAGGGCCTTTTCGGACTCGCCAATCTTCGCATCCCGCTTCAATAAGTTATGCCTTGGCTATGAACTCTAATCCGTACCGAGCAACTTTTAAACGATCTGGGGCTAGAAGCTAAGTAACCTTTTAAATCGTACAACCTTATTTATTGCAGATAAACTTATTAACAAGCGGAGGGAGAATAGGCTTATAATTAACTCACATAAATTCACGAAAGAATACCGAACTTATATTTGACTCTATCATCTCTCGCTCTCCACGGTTTAAAATCTCAAGGAATGAGACTCGTGGATGCTTAGCCTATTAAATCAAAGTTTTGGGTTTTCGAGTCGCCTATAGGATCTTGCAAATTCTTAGACTCTTTCAAGTTTAGAAATCGCATTTTAAAGTTCCCTTGATAAACGACTCTCTAGGATCAATTATAGGAACTTGCGAAAAGTTCTTGTTCTTAACCCGTGAGAGTTAAGACTTTCGCGTTTTATAGCTCCCTATATAAAAGCCTAGCAAAACTTGACTTAAACACGTTAAGGATACTAGCTAGAGTAAACTTAGATAAGTAAACTCGGGTTGAGTCAAAATGTTCACGACTAAGAAAAATTTAAAACCACTTTATTGAAAAACTATTCTAGCAATGGAAAGAAACTAAACATAATAAAGGAAAATGTAAATATAAAACTAGGCCAAAATAGATTAAAAATTTTGAAAAATGTCGAAAAATTAAATTTTCCTGTTAAAATGAGGGCAAATTCATGGAAAAGACCACTTACTTCGATAGAAGTCCCCCCTACACTTGAGATAAACATTGTCCTCAATGTTTGAGCATGTGGGAGTAAACTCCCCTACACTTAGGACATTGTGCACTTTGTTTAAATCTTGCTAAGGGAAGGACAACTAAAGTGAATTTAATGTGAACATATAGAATATGAAAAATTGAATCACAAGAGTTTAGGATAGAACCGCGAAGATGGGAACACGGTATCACGGTTCGTCAAAAGTCATCAAGGTGGATCTTTGAAGCTCTAATCCTTGCACAGCACAAGAAACAAGACAACAAACATATGCGGGGCTCCCCCTACACTTATTATGAAAGCAGTAAAGGATAGAACACGGGTTGCCTCCCGAGAAGCGCTTGTTTTTGTTCACCGAGTCATGAGCCTGACTCGACCCAATTTAGTTCATGGGGAACGTGGTGAGGGATGGAATCATCTCATGAGAGATGTCCTCACCAAAGTACAGCTTCAGACGCTGGCCATTCACCTTGAAATTGGGCCCATTCGGCTGAGAAAGCTCAATGGTCCCATAAGGAAAGACTTTGGCGACGGTGAATGGACCAGACCAGTGGCTCTTCAACTTGCCAGAGAAGATCTTCAACCGAGAGTTAAAGAGTAAGACTTGATCACCAACGTGGAACTCTCGGTTCTTGATTTTTGCGTCATGAATGATCTTCGTCTTCTCCTTGTAGATCAGCGAGTTCTCGTAAGCTTCATTCCTCATTTCATTTAGCTCGTTGAGTTGAATCTTGCGATGATCACCGGCTTTGTTGATGTCGAAGTTAGCCCACTTCAAGGCCCAGTGCGCCTTATGTTCCAGCTCGATTGGGAGGTGGCAGGCTTTCCCGTACACAAGACAATAAGGTGTGCAACCGATCAGGGTCTTGTAAGCAGTACGGAAAGCCCACAGAGCATCATCTAACTTATCGGCCCACGCGGCGCGATGCTCTCCCACAGTACGCTCCAAAATTCTCTTCAAGCCACGGTTGGAAATCTCGGCTTGCCCATTGGTTTGGGGATGATAAGCGGTGGAAAGACGGTGAGTAACACCATACTTAGCCATGACTCTTGCAATTGATCGTTGCAAAAATGAGTCCCGCGGTCACTGATGATAGCACGAGGAACGCCAAATCGAGCGAAAAGCTGCTTCATAAAGTTCACAACCACCCTCGCATCATTCGTAGGGAGAGCCTTAGCTTCAACCCATTTAGAAACGTAGTCGACGGCGACGAGGATGTACTTGTTCCCTTTGGATGATGGAAATGTCCCCATAAAGTCGATGCCCCATACATCAAAGATTTCACATTCCTGTATGAAATTTTGAGGCATCTCATCCTTATGTGTGATCTTGCCTTGACGTTGGCAAGCATCACAATGCTTAACCATTTCGTGAGCGTCACGTTAAATGGTGGGCCAATAGAATCCAGAATCAAACACTTTTTTAGCAGTGTAGTTGGGACCAAAGTGACCACCGGTGGGTCCTTTGTGGCAAGCTTGGAGAATGTCAAAAGCTGTCGGTCCGTCAACACAGCGACGAATGATAAGATCAGCACATTGTTTAAATAGAAAAGGGTCATCCCAAAAGTAAGTCTTAACATCATTCAAGAACTTCTTCTTTTGTTGGGATGTTAACCCTTTGATGAGAATACCACCCGCTAAGTAGTTTGCGATGTCCGCAAACCACGGGGTGTCATCAAGATTGAGATTTATAGACATTAAGGTCTCCAGGGGGAAAGAATCATTGATCTCTTTGTTCGGATGATCCCCTTGGTATGGATCCTCAAGTCTGCTCAGATGATCCGCGGCCAGGTTTTCGGCTCCCTTCTTATCACGAATTTCAATGTTGAATTCTTGAAGGAGTAAAACCCAGCGAAGAAGTCTTGGCTTAGAATCATGCTTTGTCATCAAGTACTTCAACGCGGAATGGTCCGTGTATACGATGGTGGGGGATAAAACAAGATAGGGGTGAAATTTCTCAAAAGCATAGACAACAGCTAAAAGCTCTTTTTCGGTTGTCGTATAATGCAATTGATCCCCCGTCATTGTTTTGCTAGCGTAGTGGATTGGTTGGAAGTGTTTATTCACTCGTTGGCCCAAAACCGCACCAATAGCAAAGTCGCTAGCATCGCACATCAATTCAAAAGGCAGCTCCCAATTAGGGGTAACCAAGACCGGTGCCTTAGTTAGCTTATCCTTAAGAAGGTTGAAGGCTTCGAGACACTCTTTAGAAAAGATAAAAGGAGTGTCTTTTTCCAAGAGGTGGGTCATCGGGCGAGCGATTTTAGAGAAATCC
Source organism: Glebionis coronaria (assembly GCA_025667525.1). Taxonomy (NCBI): domain Eukaryota; kingdom Viridiplantae; phylum Streptophyta; class Magnoliopsida; order Asterales; family Asteraceae; genus Glebionis; species Glebionis coronaria. Next base: position 183,319,628 of record CM046874.1, read on the forward strand.
TGAATGAATCGACGATAGAAGCCCGCATGACCCAGAAAACTTCTCACACCCTTCACGGTTGAAGGTGGAGGTAATTTGGCTATGACATCTACTTTAGCACGGTCGACTTCAAGACCGGCTTTAGAGATTTTGTGTCCTAGCACAATGCCTTCTTTTACCATAAAATGGCATTTTTCCCAATTCAGAACAAGGCGAGTGTCTTCGCACCGCTTAAGCATACGTTCCAAATTGGCAAGGCAAGAAGAGAAGGAATCCCCGAAGACCGAGAAATCATCCATGAAGACTTCCATGGTTTGCTCAACCATGTCATGGAAGATAGCTAACATACACCTTTGGAAAGTCCCGGGGGCATTGCATAAGCCAAAAGGTATTCGTTTGTAAGCAAATGTGCCGTAGGGACAAGTGAATGTTGTCTTCTCTTGATCTTGGGGATCGATGGGTATTTGAAAATAACCCGAGAAACCATCAAGAAAGCAGTAATATTCATTACCCGCTAAACGTTCAAGCATTTGGTCCATAAAAGGTAGAGGGAAATGATCCTTTCTCGTGGCATCATTGAGTTTGCGGTAGTCTATACGAACTCTCCACCCAGTAACGAGACGGGTAGGAATTAACTCGTTGTTTGCATTGGGCACAACGGTGATTCCGCCTTTCTTAGGCACACACTGGACTGGACTAACCCATGGTGAATCCGAAATAGGGTAAATCATACCCGCATCAAGAATTTTGATAACCTCTTTTTTGATGACTTCATGGATTTTAGGATTCACCCTTCGTTGGCTTTGAATTGTGGGCTTAAAGTCGTCCTCCATGAGAATTTTATGTGTGCAGAAATGAGGATCAATTCCACGGATGTCGGAGATTTTCCAAGCGATAGCGCGTTTATGCTTCTTCAACACGGCGACAAGTCGGGCTTTTTCGTCTTCTTTCAGATCCTTGGCGATGATGACCGGTAACTTCTCGTCGTCTTCTAGGAAAACGTACTCAAGATGAGGAGGTAGGTCCTTAAGCTCGAGAGTAGGCGGATCCTCAATAGATGGTGAAACTAACGATCGATCATCATTAGTCACCTCTTTAGGAGAAGGAGGAGATAATGGGTCCTCATTGAGAAGTCTCTCAATAGTACGAATATCTTCGTCCCAATTGGTGGACAAATTATCATACTTAATATCAAGAGGACCCAAGCTAGCTTCGAAATCATCCAAGTCACTTTCTCCAAAAGGAGTCAATGCTGGAGCAATTGAGGCAACGGTCTCAACATTGGGTAGAGAAGAAATAGTACTTTTGCAAGCATCCTGAAAATGTTCTTCACAAGCCTCATCGAGAACATCAATAGCATTAACACTCTCATATGAATAAGGTTGCTTAGAAATTTTGCCCATGTTGAAGACAATTTTATCGTCACCAACTCTCATGATTATTTCGCCCGCGGCTACATCAATAAGAGTGCGACCGGTCCTCAGGAATGGACGTCCAACGATTAATGGAACACGAGGATCCATCTCGTAGTCAACGACGACAAAATCCGCCGGGAAGGTGAATTTATCGACGCCAACAAAGACATCTTCGGCGATCCCCACTGGATAAGCAACCGTACGGTTGGCTAATTCCAAAGTCATTTTGGTGGGGACTACCTCGGGGGAGAGATAATTGCTTCCAAACACTTAAAGGCATTAAGTTTATACTGGCACCTAGATCGGCTAGGGCCATGCAATTCTCTACTCCTGGGAAGTTGCAAGGAATCAAGAAGCGACCCGGATCACCAAGTTTGGTAGGCAATTTCCTTAAGAGCACTGCGGAGCAGTTCTCATTAAGTTGGGTATGAGCGATGTCAAGAAGCTTTTCCTTATCACTTAGAAGATCTTTAAACATCTTAGCGTATTTGGGCATGTGAGCGAGAGCCTCGGCGAAGGAGATGTTAAAATTCAATTGTTTAAACATTTTTAGAAAGTTTGAAACCTGAATATCATCCTTGCTCTTTTGCTTCTCTTTCCTCAACCTTGAAGGATAAGGTATATTGGATGAAGAAGAAGGCTTTAAGGGAATAGGATCACTCACAACCACGGGTGGTGGGGAAATGGGGATAGAAGGTGAAGGAAGTGGGGAAAGTTGCTCTTTTTCCTTGTTCACAATCACGGGTGGAGGTGTAGGAAGCTCGGGTTCCATATAACCTTTTCCACTACGAGTGGTGATTGCTTTCATCTCTCCTCTTGGATTCGCAATGGTGTTACTCGGAAGAGTACCCGAAACAGAGGGTTGATTACCTTGGATGAGCGAACCAATCATATCACGAAGGTGAACCGCTTGATTATTAAAAGAGTTTTGCATGTTTGCATTAATTTCATTGCTGTGTTTGGCCATGTCATTCCTTAGCTCGGCTCGAATATCGTTCCCTTGTTTTGCCATTTCACCCTTCAAGTTGCGGACTTGACTCTGAAGATTCGTCACCATCTCCCGATTAGTCTTCATGGACGTCTGGATTAACTGCCATCGGTTGATTGAGAGGTGGAGCTTGGTAAGCTTGAGAATTTCCTTGAGGTGGGTATTGGTTTCGTTGGGATTGATATTGATTGTTTGCACGAGGTTGGGATTGGTTGTAGCTTTGTTGTTGGTTTTGGTTTACAGGAGGGAAACCGGGTGGAGCAAGATAGTTGTTCGAACGATAACTTAGCAAGCCACGGTCTCCTTGAGGGCGGGCTTGATAGCTTCCCGTGGGATAAGTGCCGTAAGCTCCGTTAACGTTTTCAGAAAAATTGGCTTGGGTAGAAGGACAATCATTGTAAGAATGAGGACCACCACATGTGTCACAAGAAATAGCAACGGCTTTAGCTTGTTGAAAGTTATTTGTGGCTATGGACATGAAATCTTTGTGCATCATTGCAATTTGTCGGGTAAGTTCGGATATCTCGGGATTGGAGGTAGTAGAAGAAACAATGACTCTCTGATTAGATCTTGAGGATGCGGATGAATCCCAATTCTTGTGGTGAGTAGTCATGTTTTCAATCAACTCTCGACACTCCTCCGGTCTCCTTTTCATAAAAGTACCACCGGCGGCGGCATTGATCGTGTCACGATCACGAAAAGTGATACCATTGTAGAAGGTGTCAATGAGAGTGACGGGGAGCATATTGTGATTTGGAAAGCGGTCGATCAAATCATTGTATCGTTCCCAAGCATCGAAAAGTGATTCATCATTCTCTTGCATGAATCCACTGATTTGGTTACGAAGGCTAGTGACCATAGATGGGGGAAAGTAGCGCGATAAAAAGCGTTGAGTCATGTCATTCCACGTATGAATAGAATTCTTAGGAAGACGGTCAAACCATTTTTTGGCATGGTGAGAAAGCGAGTGGGGAAAGAGTTGAAGGCGAAGGTCATCCATAGAAACACCGGAGCACTTCATGCTTTGGGTCATGGTAATGAATTTGTCGAGGTGTTTGTTGGCATCATCATCCAGAATTCCACGAAATGGGTTCGTTTGTACTTGCTGAATCATGTGATGCTTCAACGAAAACTCCTGAGCCGTGACGTGCATTGGCGCAATCGGGCCTCCGCGTCCGTTCATGGTGGGTTGACACAATTCTTCCATTGTTCGTAAATCAGGTAGGTGGACATTGTTGTTGTTGTTGTTGTTGTTATTATTCAAATTGGGTAGAGGTGGGTTATTATTGTTGTTATTAACGCCAGCCATATCTAAATCTTCACGAGTCTCGGGCTCAGAATAGTTTGAAGATCTAGTACGCATACACCTGCAGAAGAAAAATATACACAGAGAATATCTATATAATCTTTTTGGTGCAAAACCTTTTGAAAAGAATTGCTTTTTAATGATTTTTTATAATTGTTTTTGTATTTTTGAAGAGTTTTATATTTTTTAGGATTTTTGAAAATTTTTTAAGCGAGGAAAATAACGTTCAAAGAACGGATCCCAAAGATCAATGCGTCTCTCACTAGAAACCGTTAATCGTAACGAAAAGAGCCGGCAGCGGCGCCATTTAATACTTCGCTTTTGGCTAAGTATAAAATCTTGTTTTCCCAAGTCTTTTCGAATTGAAAACCGGTCTTAAGTGCGACTCAATCGTCTTTTGGTGAATCAAGAGAATGGTTTGGTTGATTGTCTATTTTAAACTTTTAGCAAGTAATTAAAGTGTCGTTGAGTAAATTTAAAGCTTTGACAAAATTAAACTTAAAGTTAATTAATGAAAATACTTAAAACTTAAAAACTTTGTAAAACTTGAAAACTTAAAAACTTAATCAATCGGAATAAAACAATTAATGTCCATCGGAATACACCAAAATTGCAACCATCGGAATATCACTAACATTAGCTATCGGAATAATCAATCTCAGTATCCATCGGAATGCAACAATAAAGTACCCATCAGAATGTTTCTAGATCGGAATGATGCTATCGAAAAATGGGCAGCACTTCGTCTTAACCAAAGACCTTGATCCCGTCGGAATGTGCGATCGCAATGAGCAATCACAACCCAGATCGGAATAAGAGGTAAAAACCAACCCGATCGCAAAGTAGAGCCCTAATGGGCTATTGCGATCAAAGTACCAATTCTATCTGAATGTGTAAACACCCGTCGGAAAGTGTAGAGACCTGTCGGAATGTGGAAGACCTAAGTATTGCGATGCATACAAGTTTAATCCGAAATTCATGGGAAATGTAAAACTCAATAAGCAAATGCAATAAGCTGTTATACCCGAACCTTAAACAATGCAAAAAGCTCAAATTTGATAACTTCTAAAACATAAAAGATTATAAGCTTTATAAAATGACTTGGAAATGACTAAAACCTTGCGAAATCCGAAGACTAATAAGCTAAGACTCGAAATAAGCCAATAAACATTACGAGCTTATGGCTTAGACGAAGGAGCTTGTGTAAAACAAGAAAACTTACTCATTAATCACGAATCACCTCCACAATCAATATGAGTCAAGAACTATTCGGATTAACCATAAACTTTTGGATTAATAATAAGCGAAATAAAGAAATGAAGAATGAGATTAAAGAACATAAAAACTTAACTTGATATTGATTAATGGAATCCAAATACAAAGATTAAAGAGAGCTTGAAAGAAAGGAAAAGATGAAAAGTTTAGTGAGAGAAAGTTTAAGACTTTCTCTCTCTAAAAACTAGAAAGAAACTTAAAAATTAAAACTAGCTAACTCCCCTCCTAATGTGATTAGGAGGGTATTTATAGGGAGGTGGGAGGCATGTGTGGTGCTTTCTTCTTTCTTTTTCTTCTTGACTTGACTTTAATTCTTTGTCTTTCTCGATGTCGTCTCGGGATTAATTAAACTCGTCTTAACATTTCTTCATTTATTTAGACTCGAGTTCTTCGACTTCATTAACATCCGTCTTTTTGCACTCTTGATCTTTTGACTTCGTCTTTTCCTGTTTTCTTCGATAAAAGCCCGTGAAAGCCCGTGTTTTCCTCCTTTTTCATATTTTGATCCTAAAACACAATAAAAACACAAACCATGCATAATTCCGACTTTTACGACATAAAATACACGTTTTGGTCTTGTTATTATTAGAAATAAGTGGTAAAAGGATAAGTGTTTTCACACTTATTACCACGTTCCACTTGATCCTTGATGAAGTGATATCTGACATCGATGTGCTTGGTGCAGGAGTGCTGAATCGGATTGCAAGAGATGGCTATGTCCGACTTTGAGTCATAATACATAGGTATTTTATCAAAGTGGAAGACATAATCCGTGAGTTGAGTTCTCATCCAGAGGACTTGAGCACAACACGCGGATAGAGACACATACTCTGCTTCGTCGGATGATAGCAAGGTGCAATCCTGCTTCTTTGACGACCAGCTCACGAGCTTGTCTTCCCCTAGAAATTGTACACCACCAGAAGTGCTCTTTCTAGTATCAAGGCAACCTGCATGATCAGAATATGAAAAAACAATTAGATGAAAACTGGTTTCCTTCGGATACCAGAGTCCGATTTCCTAAGGTACCGAAAGATACGTTTAACCTCCTTGATGTGCTTTTCAGTAGGTCTGGCTTGATATCATGCACAATAGCATGTGGCATGATGAATATCAAGCTTGATGGCAGTAAGGTACATGAGAGACCCGATCATACTACGATATCGCGTTTGATCTACGAGAGGTGAGTACAAGTCAGCGTCTAGGGATGAGGTCAACAGAGGTGTACCAACGCGAGCACATGAGGTCATACCATGCTTTTGAAGTATCTCTTGAGCATACTTAACTTGGTTAATAAAGATATCATGTGGGGATTGATTAATCTGGAGGCCTAAAAAGAATTTTAGCTCCCCCATCATTGACATTTCAAAACTGTTGTGCATTAGTTTTTCAAAACGTTTTGAAAGTTTTGGGTTCGTAGAACCAAAAATAATTTCATCAACATAAACTTGCACAAGCAGTATGTCATCCCCATATTTGTTAATAAAGAGAGTATGATCAATAGAACCTTTGGAGAATCCTTTGGAAACCAATAAGTTTGATAGTTCTTCGTACCACGCCTTTGGAGCTTGTTTAAGTCCATATACAGCCTTCTTGAGACGGTAGACTTTGTCAAGATGATGAGAATCAACGAATCCTTCCGGCTGATTCACATACACTTCTTCCTTCAAATGACGGTTGAGAAAAGCAGTTTTAACGTCCATCTGATAAACCGTGAAGCCCTTGTGTGTAGCATAAGCAAGGAATATCCTGACTGCTTCCAAACGAGCGACTAGAGCGAATGATTCATCGAAATCTATTCCTTTTTGTTGACGGTATCCCTTAACCATAAGACGAGATTTTTTTTTGATGATTGTTTGTTCTTCATCCAATTTGTTTTTTCAGATCCATTTAAAATCGAGAACCGTCGTTCCATATGGTATTTCGACAAGCTCCCATACTCCAAGTCTTTCAAATTGATGAAGTTCGTCTTGCATTGATTCAATCCACGCGTGATCAGTCATGGCTTGTTTGATGTTTGTAGGTACAATAAAACTCACGGTGAGTGCATACATACATACATACATCGCCATCGGTTTCGAGTTATCTGCGTGTTCGAACCGGTTGTGAAGGATTTACAATTACGTGTACTAATGGATGATCACGAGTCCAATGGTGAGTGGATGGATATCGTTGATAGAATGTGTGTATGTTTGACGTATCAACGTGTTGAGTAGAAGACTCTCCGACTTCGCGTACCGGTGTACCGAATGGGTTGATAAATTCTTCTTCGTCAGACTGTGCATCGACTGCTTAATTGTTGTCTCCTTCTGCAGCATTGATGGTTGGTGATGTTGGTTGTATGATGGTGAGTATCCAATGGAATTGTCTCTTGAGTAACGGTTGCTGAAGTAGATGCCGTTGTGTCTTCTTGACTTGGTACGGGTGCATCAGCAGTATTCACAGCGGAAGGCTTTGACACAACTTGATTGTTTCCATAGTAATATTCATCAAACATTGGATCATATAGATCAACCAACTTATTTACTTTCGTCTTATCCGTCGAGTCTGCTGTAGGAATATTTTCTTGACATTCTTTCACGGTACGTACACTGTTGTGTGTAGGTGCCATTGCTGGACATTGAGGTACGGGACTTGAGCTGTTGTGATCAAGTACCATTTGTGGCAATTCGTCAAAGTTCACATGAATTGTTTCAACAATAATCCTTGTTCTCTTGTTGTAAACTCGATATCCTTTCGACAATGTAGCATACCCCACAAAAATACATGCATCACCTTTTTCTTTCATCTTGTCGAGATTCTCACCATCTTTAAGAATATATCGTAAAGATCCAAATACGTGAAAGAATTTAACAGTGGGTTTCCTGCCATTGATTATGTGGTAAGGTGTCTTTTCATGTCTAGGGATTATGAGAGAACGATTTTTAGTATAACAGGCAGTTGCAATTGCTTCGGCCCAAAAGAATAGTGGTAATTTTGATGCATAAAGCATTGTTCGAGCTGCCTCAACCAAAGTACGGTTCCGTCTTTCGACAACGCCGTTTTGTTCAGGAGTTCTAGCAATTGAAGTTTGATGTTCGATGCCTTCTTTTTGAAAGTAGGCTTGCAGAGTCTTGTTCAAAATTTTAGTACCCCTATTTGTTCTTACCGTTAAGACTTGAGCTTGAAGATTGCGTTGTATCATCTTGAGAAAGTTTTTGAGAACCTCCGGTGTTTCATCTTTGGACCTTAAGAAGTAAGTCCATGTGTATCTGGAGTAATCATCGACAATCACGAGAATGTACCGTTTCCCGTTAATACTCTCGACACACATGGGACCACATAAATCCATGTGTAGAAGTTCCAATCGTCCTTTTGAGCTTGGGGTAGTCTTCGTTTTGAAAGAATTTCGTTTTGCTTTCCCCAACTCACAATAAGAACAAAGATGGTCTTTGACAAATTTTAACTTAGGAAGACCGGTCACAATATCATTCCTCGAAAGCAAGTTGATGGTGTCAAAGTTGAGATGTGACAATCGTTGATGCCATAACCATGCTTGAGATGATAAAACTTTAGCCATTAAGCAAATTGGATTTGTTGAAGATGTGTCTTGAAGAGTTACTGTGTAGAGATCAGAACCACGAGAAGCTGTAAGAAGGTCATTCCCATCGTAGTCTCTAACATAGCAAGTAGTTTTCTGAAAAGCCACTTCCAAATCCGTATCACAAAATTGACCACCCGAGAATAAGTTATGATTCAGTCCCTCGACGTAATAAACCCGTTTGACAGTGAGATTTCCTTGAACCAAATCGCCATATCCAAGTATCGGTGCAAACTGATCATTTCCAAACCGCACCGTACCCAGAAACTTCTCCACGAAGTTACTGAGAAGCTTGAGATTGCCCGTCATGTGCTTTGTGCACCCAAAGTCCATTATGAAGAGAATGATCTCGACGAGCTGCATAAGAATTAGGAGAAAATGTAGCATTTAACAAATAGGAGCCCTTGATGGAAACGGGTTCCAAAATATTAGTGGGCCTAGATGCAAATCCTATAGGCAAGCTGATATTCATAGACCAAATTACTAAAGTGGTTAACTTAGGTACCCATTTGTATCCGGGTGGTGTAAAGCTCGAATACCCCCGTTTACGTGTCCTAATCATGTTCTCATAAAGCTTCTTTAACTTGTTTTGTTTACGTAGAGTAGTGGATTCTAACGCACTTAGTTTCTTAAGTGGTTGAGCAGTGGATTGGTTCAAATTTCTTGTGGGTTTGCTAGTACTAGTGTGCACAAGAATAGGCTTCCTAGTTCTAGCATTCACACCATTATGAATAAGAGCACAAGCATCATGATTGAAAGTACGAACACATTTTCCACATTTAACACAAGAAAATTCAACATTTGAGGTCTTAGCATTCAAAACGTCATTACATACAGTTACAGACGTTTTATTCTTAGAAAAATTAAAATTCCTACGGTGGTCTTCTACTTCCAACTTCTTTCCTTGACTCTTGTTAGGCATAATCTTATCTTGCATTCTAGTGCTCTTAAGCTGTGGTCCGCTAATGCTAGTAGTGGGAATTACTCTTGTAGAAGAAGACACACGTTGATTAGTCTCCCTAATATACTTAGGTAACCGCGATGTTCCAGTTTGAGTGGGCCTAGTGTTCATCTTATACATTCCTGGTCCTATCACATTTGTGCTCTTATCATTTCCTATCTTAGGCAAAGTCTGTAGGGGTTGTCCCAAAACAGATGATTTAGGGCATTTAACCGCATTCGGTTGATGAACGGAAGATGGTTTACCCAATACAGACTTTCCTTTCATTTTCTCAATGAGTTTTTGTAACTCACTGATGGCTATGTCCCTTTCTTGTAGCTGATCTTTCAAGTTATTTATTTCGAAACCTTTTTCATTCAATTGACGAACCGAAGAAGCTGCCAATTCTTGACACCTTTTATGATTATGAGATTTATCACCTTTTTGTAAAGCAAGTTCAAGAGAAATGGAATGTTTCTCAAGGTGGGAAAAACTTTTCGAAAGTTTCTTATATGACTGAATTTGTTTCGAAAGCTCAACTTCAAAATTATGACATTTTGGGGGTCCGTTTCTGACACTAGACATGCTACATGACAAGAATGATCAAGATCGGTATACACACAAAGTATAGCATTCACATGGCCAGCATAAAAGTATTCCTTCGAAAGTTGATCAATTTCGTTAGAAAGTTGGTGTTCTTGTGTCTTTAATTTGGTTTGTATAAAATCAACTTCATCTTCAAGAGATTTAACATATCTTAAATCAGTTATCATTTCCTCAGTGAGAGCGTTATAAAACATTTCCACATTATTTGAAAGATCATCAATGGTTGGAACAATACATTGTTGAATGACGACTTCTACTTGTGGGTTAGGTTTAATATTCCAACCGGTATCTCTAGAAACTTTTTCATAATCGACGACACCTTTGTACAAATTTAAAACCCCTAGTTTTATAAACTCAAATTGCTGAACACTTTTAATTTTTTCATCCCATTTACCTTTTTCATCCGAAATTTTTTTCTAACAAAATTGATTGCTTTCTAAAACCCCTTTTTAAAGAAACTTTCTTTTCCGTTTCATCACTCGGTGGTGGAACATTTGTATACATTTTTTGTTCTTTTAAAAGTTCTTTTTGAGGAACAAACTTAATATGATTATTAGAATCATAAAGTTTAATCAAATCACTTAAGTTCGATCGACTTTCTTCATGATGACGAATGATTTCGTCGCAGTCAGGGGAAAGCATAAGGGCAAGATTATCATTATAACAACCGATATCATAAAGAGCAGGCTTGATACTTTTAATATTCTTGAGATAGTCAGGCTTAACAAAACTCGTTTTCATATTTCTATTGAGCATGTTCATAGTTTGAATAGATTGACCCGTTTTGTAAACAATGTTGATTAACGTGTCGACTCTCTTTTCCAAAGCAAGAATTTTTTCAATGTCCTTTTCTTCACGAGTTTTATAAAGCTCGGTTTGTTCTTTGTTAACCGACTCTAATTCAGAAATTTGGAGTTTATGCAACAGAAATTGTTCTTCAAGTTTTGATATCTTTTGTTTTGACATAAGAATTTCATGTGTTACTTCAGAACAATATTGTTCGTTGAGCACCTTACGTTCATATACCAAACCATTAGCTATTGCAACTCGTCGATCAACTTCTTTTACATAATCACACTCTTTAAGCCTGTCTATCTCCTCGGCTAAGGATGTGTTTGCTTGCTTTAAACATTTATTAGCCTCTTTGTTTTCATTTATTTCGTGTTTCAAAGTTTCAATAATAGAAGCAAGCAAATCACGATCCTCATCCGATTCAGAATTTTGAGCAGCATTATCGTCATCATTACACATATGCTGTGAATCCGTAGAGATATTGCTATCCTTCGTGTCCATTACATATGTGTCATTGATGCCTTCGGGTTGCTCAGGATGCCGTCGTTCATTAGCAAACACATTATAGTTATCATGTGATGGTACCTTTTTCAATTGGCTCAGTATCAAAGATAGGTCCAGAATTGTCAGCAGTCTCTGGAATCACTTCTTGAATCTTTGCCATGTACACGTAATGTGCCTCCAACTCTTGATCATCAGCTTCATCATCAGTGTCGTCACGCCAATCAACTTCATCTGCTGTGAGCAAAATCCCTGTTTCTTCTTTCTTACACATCAACATCTTTTCCTTGTGATATGCAGAATCCTTAACCCGTTTTGGCTTCTTGCATTCTCTAGCCAAGTGCTCAAATCCCTAGCAATTAAAGCATTGAATCCCAGTCTTCTGCACAACCGGAGTACCTACAGTATCTCTAGCCCCAACTGGATTAGGCAACTTCTGATTACCATACCTTGCATCACGATCATACCTTGGAATATTGTCGACTTCCTTATATCGAGCATTGGAGGATGATCTAAGGTTGTTGTTGGTAGGTTTGCAGATCTTCTTGTATGTTGTGGTGAGTAAAGACATGAGTTCTTCAATCTTCTTGTCCCTTGAAGTTTGCTCATCGTCATTGTCTCTATCTGACTCGGTGTCATACTTTGGAGGTGGAGTGGGAACAATTGCTTTTGCTTGGTTTCTAGCAGTAGCTAGAGGTTTAGTGGATGAGCTTGATGACCTTGAGGAATGAGAAGTTTCTTGTTGACGATGAACGGGTTGTGTTAAAGTAGCAGCCACAAAAGCAATAGAGTTAGCATACCGTTCTGCCTTTTCAGACCTAAGTTCATTCACTTCATTCTGATGTTGTTTCAAGATATCATAAAGTTTGTGATAAGATATTGTCTTGATATCTTCCCTTTGTTTAACCAAAGTCACAAACCTTTGCCATTCCAGTTTGAGTTGAAGTAAAAACTAAACATTGGCATGATGATTGGAGACGGTGCACTGATTTCTGAAAAGCTCATTCATCATTTTGTAGAATCTTGAGTAATATGAGTCAATGGATTCACCATCTTCGGATGTGAATTTTCCGAACTCCCAAAGTAGATTAGTCTCGAGATCTTGAACATTGATCGACTCACCTTGCTTCAATCAATGAATTGCATTCAACATTTCCATAGCATTTGGGCATGCATCAACTGTGGAATAGATATCGTTATCAATCCCAGTGAGTATGTAGTTTACAGCATCAACTTCTACTTGGAGGAGTTTCTTTTTCTCAGCAGGACATGTGTCAAAATTCTCCATAGCTCGTGTAGTTGATGAAGTACCATCCTCTGCTTGTGTGGTAATTGTTCTGAATTTAAAAACTAGAGGTGGATTCTCAAGGCAATAACGAAGAGCGGTTCGGTTCTCTTTTTCGTCAAGAAATCTCGGGAAACGAGATCTCCACTGAACATAGCAACCGGCTGTCAGCACAGGTGGATTACCGTTGCCACCTTGTTCCAAACGAATTTGATTAGCAGTCACAATGTTGTTGTTGTTGTTAGACATGGTGAATACTTGTGAATGGATTAGGATCTTAATGGATGTTTTGTGATGAGGTGTGGTTTACAATTCTGAAAAAAATTGATGAAATTCCTTAACAATGTGGTCACGAGAAGCCAAAAAATTCCAAGACCAAAAAATTGCACGACTCACAAGTTGATTTTTGGAAAATTGTCAAATGATTGGACAAGATTTCGCAATGTAATAACAAAATATTGAAGTCTTCGCAATGTTTGAAAGGACTCAACTCTCCGCAATGTCTCAAATTCCCAAAATTTACAATACCCAAAAGTTACAATCTTTGCAATGCTCAAAATCTTAACCTTCGCAATACTCAAAATCTCAACCTTCTCAATACCAAAAAAATGGATTCTTCACAATGTCGAAAACCAGTATCTTCGCAATATCAAGTATCAATCTTCGTAATTTTTCAAATCAGTTCTTCGCAATGTGCCAGTCTTGTATCTTCGCAATGTGCAAAAGCTCAATCTTCGCAATATCAAAGAATGGATTCTTCGCAATACATGAATTGGAGTCTTCGCAATGTGCAAAACAAGCTTAACCTTCGCAATACCAAGAGTAATACTTCGCAATGTGCACAAATCTCATCTTTCGTAATCCCAAATTAATATTACTTCGCAATAAGTAAACCCTAGTGTATTGCGAAATGTTTTCTGTCGCAATATTAAAACCCTTAAATATTAGGATGGGATGATTTCGCAATATGCAGACTGATCGAAAAAAATGAGTAAAATGAGATTTTTGCTTAGAAATCCGTGATTTTAACTAATCCAAAGTATCCAAATCCCTACCACAACTATGTAGGAGATATGTGGATCACTTGGAACAACAAAAACACGAAAAAATTTTGAAACTTGGGTAAAATCTATCAAAAACTCACGAATCCAATAAAAAACACACCGCAAATCTTCAATCAGCTATCCTTTATAGGCTCTTGATACCAAATGTTAATCCTAATTCAATCCATAACACAAGATTTAGAGTAGATTTAGAAAGAGAAAGAGAAGAAAGTTAGAGAGAGAAAGTAGAGAGAATAGTGGAAGGTTAATGTTTATTAGAGAGAGAAAGTAAAAGGAACCAACACCCTCTTCCACACATGGAAGAGGGTTTATATACCCATGAGCTTGATGGGCTCATGGGCTTGTTTCTTGGGTCGGGCTTGGCCTATCTTGGGCATAAATCCCTACCTAAGACAATATTAGCTTAAGGTCCAAGCCCGGTTTTCCCGACTAACCTATTACAATACAAGACCATTAACGACTAAGATGACCTATTACATTCTTATTCGACTATATAAAATATCGGGCTAACACTTTTAATAACGAATGATTGTGAAAACAATGTTGAGACAAGTGTCAAGATGATTCAGGTGGTTCAGGCATTAGAGGATGAAATCATGAGACATAAGAGAGAGCCATTAGTAAAGAAAATAGAACTAGAGGCCACATAGAATAAAAACATGCCTTAGAAAATAAAATCATCTCTATGCTAGGGGAGTTTGAAAGAGTAAAACAGGGTTTCACTAGAAGAAAGCTTCGCTTTTAATACGGCAAAGCAAAAGTCACTTGTTGACCAATTGAACCAAAAGTGTGAGGAAATTTCTGACTTAAACATCCAACTCATAGACAAAAACATGGTTTTGGCTGAGTTAAAGGAGTCAATTCAACTCAAAGGACAAGAAGTTGTTGATACCCCAGCTACAATCTCTGCACCGTCCTCTAGTGCTCCAAAAACCAACGAAGTGGTGATTACTAAGAACCCGTAACATAAGAACAATCCTCTATCATATATGGATTATATGAAGAATGCAATTAAGCATGTGCATCTTTCCAGGGATATTTTAGATTACCTATATGAGCTAGATCCCTCAAACAGTCACTATTACTCTGCTCATGCATACATTGAGAGGGTACAACACTGCTTAGTGCATCTGAATTACATAGGACAACCGGGTTCTGCACCACTCAAACAACAACCCATTACCATAACTCCATTCAATAAGACTCTAGGAGCTAAATCATCGTTAACTCTTGGTGTAGAGAACAAGGCTAAATTGAAATTTGCCACTAATGTTCCTTTGCCTTCTACAGGAGTAACTGCGTCTACTAAGGCTAAAGGATCTCAAGTAAAGAAAGATAGGATCAAGCCCTCCACTAGTAGCACTATGTAGAAGAAAGTAGAAGTTCACCCTAGGAATGTTATTTCAGTTTTGAATAAACAGAATCATGTAGCTAAGACAAAAAGCTCTGTAGCTGTGCAATAGCCTAAGCAAAATGTGAATTATATTTTGAGATGTTGGAATTGTAATGAATGCATGTTTTTTCTGTGTAATGATTTATGCCTTGTTCACCATGTTAAGGAAATGTATGCCATTAGGAAAAACCTTGAATGGAAACCAACGGGGAAGAAATTCACCCAAGTTGGATGGCAATGGCAACCCACTGGTAGGACCTGGAATTAAGTGCCCTTTAACTAGGATCACTTCCACTAAAGTTAGGTCTCAGCGCCCTTTGAATAGGAGCCCTAGCACTAATGTATGGAATCCGCGCCCTTTAACTAGGTCTTCCTCCACTACTGTGCCTACCAGTGAAAAAGTACCTCAGGACCTTAGTCAACTTGAAAATAAGAAGACATCTAGGAAGAAAATTTGGAAATCTAAGAAACCTTACGGTAGCAAATCTAAGATCATTGTATCTGTACCTGCTAACATAGAGGAACAATTAGATTCCGATACATCATCTTTGTTTGTTGATATTTTCAGGTGGTCCAAATCATCCTCTGGTACTTGGATTCTGGGTGCTCAAAGCACATGACCGGAGATCGTTGGATGCTCAAAAATTTCGTCAGCAAGTTTCTAGGCACGGTGAAATTTTGTAACGACCACATTGCAAAGATCATGGGATATGGTGAATATCATATTGGTAATGTTACGATTTCAAGGGTGTATTATGTGGAAGGACTCAGTCATAACTTATTCTCAATGGGACAATTTTTTGATTCAAACCTTGAGGTTGCTTTTCAACAACATACTTGCTTCATTCGTGACTTAGCAGAAAATGATTTGTTAAAAGGTTCTCGAGGGGATAATCTCTACACGTTTTCTATTCGAAACATGATGTCCGCTTCTCATTTATGTCTTCTCTCCAAAGCATCTAAGACCAGTTCATGGTTGTGGCATCGACAGTTATCTCGTCTTAGCTTTGATGCTATTAACCATTTGGCTAAAAACGAACTTGTTCGTGGTCTTCCAAAGCTCAAGTTTAACAAGGATCATTTATGTTCCGCGTGTTCATTGGGGAAAAGCACCAAGAAGTCTTACAAACCTAAAGCTGAAGACACCAACCAGGATATAATACATCTTTTGCACATGGATCTTTGCGGGCCAACGCGTACGGCCAGTGTGAGCGGAAGAAAATACATCCTCGTCATGGTGGATGATTTTTCAAGGTTTACATGGGTTAAGTTCTTAGCGACCAAGGATCAAGCACCAAATTTTTTTATCAAATTTCTTAAGATGATCCAAGTGCGTCTTAATGCTACTGTTCGCCGCATTCGAACTGATAATGGTATTGAGTCTGTTAATCAGACTCTGCGAGACTACTATGAAGAGGTTGGCATTTCACATGAAACATCAGTTGCTCGCATCCCACAACAAAACGGTGTCGTTGAAAGACGTAATAGTGCACTTATGGAGGTTGCTAGAACTATGTTAATTTACGCAAATGATCCTTTATTCTTATGGGCTGAAGCTGTGGCCACCACATGCTATACCCAAAACCACTCTATCATTCGTAAGCGCCATGAAAAAACACCGTATGAGCTTCTTCATGGACAAAAACCCGATATATATTTTCTTTACGTGTTTGGTGCACTTTGTTATCCAAATACAAATAGTGAGAATTTGGGCAAACTTTAACCGAAGGCCGATATAGGAATTTTCATTGGTTACTCACCTGCAAAGAAAGCTTACCGGATTTATAACCGTCGTCTTGGCAAGATTATAGAAACTATTGATATCGATTTTCAGGAAAGTCTGTAAAAATCATTTCTGCCTTACAAGCCCGTGCTTTACTAGCTCATGGTTGCGAAGGTTTCTTAGCTACAATCAGGACATAACTGCTGAAGCTCCATCAATTTAGGATCAACCGATTGTTTCAGAATTCCCCGATGTGTTTCCAGAAGGACTTCCGTGTATACCACCTATCCGCTAAATAGAGTTTGGCATTGAGCTCATTCCAGGAGCTGAACCTATCTCTAAGGCTCCTTATCGCATGGCTCCCATAGAGCTCAAGGAGTTAAAATACCAACTGTAGGAGTTACCGAAGAGAGGTTTTATTCGTCCGAGTATATCACCATGGGGTGCACCGGTATTATTCGTTAAGAAGAAGGACGACAACATGCGTCTGTGCATTAATTATCGTGAGATGAATAAGATCACGATCAGAAACCGTTATCCATTGCCGCGTATCGATGATCTATTTGACCAACTTCAAGGTGCCAAGCACTTTTCCAAGATTGATCTACGAGCAGTCTATCATCAGCTGCGAGTGAGGGAGCAGTGATTCCTAAGACTTCTTTTTGCACAAGATATGGTCACAACGAGTTCGTAGTCATGCCTTTCGGACTCACAAATGCTCCAGCGGTATTCATGGATTCAATGAACAGCGTTTTCCATGAGTTTTTGGAAAAAAATTTCATCGTATTCATTGATTACATTCTCATCTTCTAAAAATCCAAGAAAGGACACGAGGAACATCTTCGCACAGTACTACAGATTCTTCGCTAGAAGCAACTGTATGCAAAATTTTCCAAGCGTGAATTCTGGTTAAGTGAGGTGGCATTTATAGGCAACATTGTCTCCGTAGAAGGGATCACCATGGATCATGCGAAGGTTGAAGCTATCACAAAATGGCCAAGACCGACTTCTGCAACTAAGGTTCGTAGTTTTCTGGGTTTAGCTGGATATTATCGCATATTTGTGGAGAAATTTTCATGGTTAGCCTTGCCTTTGACCGAGCTGATGCGTAAGCGATAGAAATTCGTCTAGAATGATGAGCGGGAGAAGAGCTTTGAAGAAATTAAGCAGCGATTAGTTTCTGTACCTATTCTTACTCTCCCATCTGGCACAGGTGGATTTCAGATTTATAGCGATGCTTCGGGTAAAGGACTTGGTTGTGTACTCATGCAACATGGGAAGGTGATTGCCTATGCATCACGTCAGCTTAAGCCTTATGAAGAAAACTATCCTACTCATGATCTAGAATTAGCAGCAGTTGTTTTTTTGCACTCAAAATCTGGAGGCATTATCTATATGGTGAATCATGTGAATCTTCACTGATCACAAGAGCCTCAAATACATATTCACTCAACGAGAACTAAACATGAGGCATAGAAGGTGGTTGGAGCTACTAAAGGATTATGATACCAACATTCAGTACCATCCTGGTAAAGCGAATATGGTGGTCGATGCTCTCAATAGGAAATCTTGAATGATTGCTGGCATTAAGGTGGAAGAAGAGATTATACGTGATCTAGAGCGTTTAGACATTGGATTCTTTGTACGTGGACAACATGGGTACTACGCTAATCTGAGAGTTGATCCGGACTTAATCTCTCAGATCAAGGAAGCTTAGAAGGACGATGGTGAGATATGGGCGATTATTCAGAATATCGATCAGCAGACAGAGTCCGTATAGACGAAGATGGCATCGTATGGCAGGGTACCAAGTTATGTGTTCCGGACGATCTTACACTTAGAGAAGCCTTATTGACTGAGGCGCACAACTCTCCATTCTCCATTCATCCAGGTTCTACCAAAATGTACCATGATCTCAAACAACATTTTTGGTGGAGTGGCATGAAACAAGATATTGCTACCTTCGTGTCCAAATGTCTGACCTGCCAGCAGGTTAAGATAGAACATCAGCGAGCTAGTGGTTTAATACAACCATTAGAGATTCCCGAATGGAAGTGGGACAAGATCTACATGGATTTTGTCACCAGACTTCCGCAGACCCAGAGGAAGCATGATGCTATATGGGTCGTTGTCGATCGTTAACCAAGTCCACTCATTTCCTTCCATTTCGCAAGGATAATCCAGTTAGAAAATTGGAGAAAATATTCCAGTAGGAGATCGTGCGACAGACATGGAACTCCATCAGATATCATATCAGACAGAGATCCATGATTCACGTCTAAGTTATAGAGAGGCTTCCAGAAAGCTTGGGGCACCAAACTCAGGCTTAGCACATCCTTTTATCCTGAGACCGACGGTCAGTCAGAACGTACTATTCAGACTCTAAAAGACATGTTGCGTGCTTGTGCGTTAGAATGGACAGGGAATTAGGATGACTACATCTGCTTGGTGGAGTTTGCTTACAACAACAATTGGCATGCGAGTATCAAGTGTGCGCCTTTCGAGATGCTATATGGCAGGAAGTGTCGTGCTCCAATCTGCTGGGATGAGGTTGGTGAACGAATCATTGAGGGTCCGGAGATGATAGAGGTGACCAATAAGAAGGTCGCCATCGCCAAGGCGAAGCTGCAAGAAGCTCGTGCTCGTCAGAAGAGCTATGCTAACAAACATCGCAGAGCATTAGAATTTCAGCCTAGTGATCGTGTTTTCTTGAAGGTATCACCAGCACGTGGGATCAAGCATTCTGGTCTTCAGGGCAAGCTCAGTCCTCGTTTCATCGGAACGTTTAAGATTCTCAAACGTGTCGGTGAGGTATCGTATCGTCTGGCTTTACCTCCTCAACTATCTCATGTTCACAATGTGTTCTATGTGTCCTTACTCAGAGGCTAACATTATCATCTGTTGCACATTATCTCATATTCACTCGATCAGATTCTTGAGGATCTATCTTATGTTGAGGAACCTGAGGCAGTTCTTGATCCTCAAGATCAGGTTATGAGGAGAAAGACGATTCCATTTGTCAAGATCCTCTGGAGGGACCATCCCGAGTGGGAAGCCACTTGGGAAACACAGGAGTCTATCCGGACTTCTTACCCTCATTTTTAGCTATGATTCGGGTATGTCCTTTTCAGTTTATCGTATCTCTAATTCGAGGACGAACTATTCTTTTTAGAGGAGAAGATTTAAAAAACCCGCATAAAATACATAATAACATTAAATGCATGAAAACACGGATAAATTAAAACTTTAAAATTAATTAATATATGACACGTATCATGAACGTTTAATGTAAGTATTACGTCTATTAATTAATTACGATAAGTATTACGTAAATGAATTATTACACGATAAGTATTTACGTATAACACTTAAAACACGACAAGAATTAAAGATGGATTAAAACACGAACACACACGACAATTTATTTAAAACACGAAAAGCGAAAACTAAATATAAGGGGTGTTTTGTCGGCGTTTTAATGAAACAAGGGAGGCCCATGGCCCGGTCCGTTATGATTTTAACTATTAAACAAAAACTCCCAGGGATTTTACTTTTCACTTTTACAAAAATTAAAAACCCTAGTCTCTCTTTGTCTCCTCTTGGTTGCCGGTTACACAAGCAAAAAGGATGAGAAAAAGCTTGTTGATCTTTGATTTGTTTACGGGTTTGTGTTCGTGTTATTAAACCTTTAATTGTTACGCATACGGTATCACTAAAACCTTAATCCTTTTTCTTTTATTATTATTAATTCATGGATTTATTTAAGATTAATAATAAGAGCATGTGTGATTAAATTAAACATGAAATTGATTAAGGTTTGGTTTGGTTTTCAAGGGAACCGAGAGCCAAAGGCTCTTGGTGGGCGTTTGGTTCGGCCAGCCGAGACCACAAGGGTCTCGTTGGCTGTTTGGTTCTGTCGGCAACAACACCAACAAGCCCAACAGGGGTGCTGTTTGGCTTGACCAGTGGGTACCGACGTCACCCGGTGGGAGCAACGAACCACCAACGGCAACCGGCCGAAGCCGGTGGCTGCTTTGGGCTGACGGGGGCAAGGCCACAACCTTGCGGCAGTGGTGTTTGCTGGAGGTTCGAGGCAAGCCGAGACCGCATGGTCTCGGTGTGGCTTCGGTTTGGGGCTCAGTACACTAAAAAACACAAGGGTGTGTTTGGATAACTATTTTGCTAAATTAATCCAAGGTTAATTAAATTATTGGACTTAGGATATAATTATTTGGCATTGATATT
The DNA here is from genome assembly GCA_025667525.1 of Glebionis coronaria. Taxonomy (NCBI): domain Eukaryota; kingdom Viridiplantae; phylum Streptophyta; class Magnoliopsida; order Asterales; family Asteraceae; genus Glebionis; species Glebionis coronaria. Next base: position 183,340,717 of record CM046874.1, read on the forward strand.
TGGATTTTTCTAGGGTTCAGAATTCTCGGAATCCTCTCGAATTGATCTCAGTTAAAAGTAGAATGATTTGTTCTTGGTGACAAAAAGTGGATTTGGTTTTCTAGACTATTAAACAGATAAGTGAATAAAAGATTAAAGATTAAAGCTGGAAACAGTAGATAAAAGCAGTTAAATGATAAGGCAGAAAAATACTCTTACTGAAAAATGCCCTATGCTGAAAATAACCCTTATGCGGAATGTTGCTCTATGCGGAATAAATTGTATGATTCGGAAAATTAAGATCATTCGGAAAAATCAGGGCTACGCGGAAAAAACGGCTATTCGGAAAAATATTCCGAATAGGGAAACAAAAATTGGCTATGCGGAATAATTAAAAAGTTCCGAATAAGGAAACGGGAAAAGTCCTATTCGGAAAATTGGTTCTATTCGGAATGCTCAAAAAGTTCCGAGTAAGAGAAACTAAAACAACCCTATTCGGAATGCTCAAAGTTCCGAATAAGGGAAATTCAAAGATGGCTATTCGGAAAGATGAACTTCTATGCGGAAAATAGAGCTATTCGGAATATCTGGGATATTCCGAATAAAGAGGAAGTAAAACCTCTACTCGGAATAATTGAAATATTCCGAGTAAAGCAAACTTAAAATGTCTATTCGGAAAATCTGGGACGAAGAACAGATACAGCAGACACGAACGGGAAACTTAATCAAAAATCCAAAAATCAAATCAAATACTTAAAAAGATTTTACCAAATTAAACACAAATCATTTAGACATCATAAGCAACAAATCCCACTAATAAAAACACAAATCTAAACACCTTTTGAAGATCAAATCAAGAAAAATAAAACTTAAGAACTTGAAGATAAAAATGGAGATGAACAAGATGAAATGAAAGATTAAACAAGAACTTTGAATTGGATGATTAATGTTTTGACAAGATGAAACAAGGATTAAAATTACAAGATTGAAGAACTAAAAATAAAAATCACCAATCACCCTAGTGGTGATGGTGTTAAACGAACCAGGAGAAAGAAAAGGAGGAAGAAAGAAAAAAACTAGCTTGCTCCAAAAATGTGTGTGGGATGGCCTATTTATAGGTGTTTCCTTTGGTTGGTGAGTGGGCTTTCTCCCGTTCTTTGTGTCTTTTCGTCTTTTCAGAAAAGTTTCCGTTTTCGATTCTGATTCGGGATTTGTCGTCGATTAAATTCAACTCGTCTTTTAATTTCTTCCTTTGATAGACTTGAGTTTCTTCGACTTATATAAATCTTCCATCTTTGGTCCTTTTCTTCGATAAATCTTCGAATAGGCCCAGTGACTTCAAATCTTTCGCATCTCTTGGACAATAGACTTTATCTTGAGTCTTTTTCTTCAGCAAAACCCGTGCAATCCCATGTTTTCTTCAATATTTATCCGGTTGGCTCTGAAAACACAATAAACACAAAAACCACGCATAATTCCAAACAAATGATATTAAATACGTGTTTTGGTCTCGTTTTAGCCCGAATTAAGTGGTAAAAGGATGGGTGTTTACACACCTATCAAATCCCCTACACTTAACCATTGCTATGCCCTCATGCAATGCTTAGTGATAAAGCAAGTTTACACTTTTCTCATAATTAATCAACCTTGGCCTTATTTACAATTCTACTAAACAAAAATTAAAGAAATAAAACTTCAAAGATAACAAAGGGATAGAAAACCATTTTCTCTTTGAAAATAGCTACATGGAAATAACTTGTAGAGAAATCGATGACTTACATTAGGGCTTTTGGTGCTGCGAAGATTTATCACCCTCAAGTTTCACGTTCCCCAAACTAAGCTTAAAAACGAGATCATTGTTATTATAAGTTAGCAATTCAAACACTTACACACATGGCTTAATTAAATGCTTAAACTCCCTTATTCCTAGGTGTATCTCTTATATTTTATTTTTGTCTTAGAATGATCATGAAGATGCATCTTTGGACTTATTTCGATAATTTATTAGGGCTGAAAGCAAAGTAGGACGATTTGATCAATAGTTAGCTAAAGGACAAAATCTCTTAAAACTGCTTCTCGGGATATCAAAAAGTTCATATCTTGGCATAACTTGGTTCACGATTTGAGACCTTTCTCGGGCCGATATTTGGCATGTACTTCATACTTCATATCTTCGAGAGACGTTCTTGAGATAATGGTCTTCTCATCATAATAGAGTTTCTTCACTTGGAAACTTTTGAGGGGTACTCCAACTTTGTTGACCACGACTTCATGATTATTTCTTCAATCTCTAATTGGGATTTTGAGATACAACGATCCGCCTCCTTTTCGGACTTGGATCTATTTATCCTCATACCTTGTTAGGGTCTTTTCGGATAGACTTCTCCATGATCTTTATGGGAGTTGATTGCTTTTCGTCGTGAGTCTTGATCCTTCATATTGACTTTAGGAATAATGCTTTTCACATCACTTTGGATCTTCAGCAATAAAATTGAATCCTCATGCCTTGTTAGGGCCTTTTCGGACTCGCCAATCTTCGCGCCCCGCTTCATAAGTTATGCCTTGGCTATGAACTCTTATCATTACCGAGCAACTTTTAAACGATCTTGGGCTAGAAGCTAAGTAACTTTTCAAATCGTAAGACCTTACTTATTGCAGATAAATTATTAGCAAGTGATGGGAGAATAGGCAAATAATTACACCAAGTGAGCTTGCGCAAGAATACCGACTTATAATTGACTCTATCATTTCTCGTCCTCCACAATTTAAAATCTCAAGTAATGAGACTCGTGGATACTTAGCCTAATAAACCAATTAAGGTCTACATGGTTAAGGATACTAGCTAGAATAAACTTGGATAAGTCTATTCGGGTTGAGTCAAAATAAACGCAACGGGCCTAATATGTCAAAAACTTCTAAACTAGCTACACCACTTTATTAATATTTTTGACTTTATTGCGGGATATATACATATGAAAGCAACGATAAAAAATTAAAAATTACGACTAAATGGCCAAAGTTAATAAAAAATTTGAAAAATGTTGAAAAATAGGATTTTCCGGTTAATTGAAGGCATTTTCATGGAAAAGTCCACTTAAAACTTCGATAGAAGTCCCCCCTACACTTAAGATAAACATTGTCCTCAATGTTTAAGCATGTGGGAGAAGTCTCCCCTACACTTATGACATTGTGCACGTTGGTTAACTCAAGTTAAGGAAGAGACGACTAACGTGATCAATTTCAAATGTGAGTATGAAGAAAATTGAATCACGATAGTTGAGAGATAGAACCGGATTTCGGATAAACACGGGAGCACGGTTCTTCAAAGATTCCAAGAGTGCACTTATCCCTGTAATCACATCACCACAAAAAGGCAAACACATATAGAAGTCCCCCCTACACTTAGGGGATTAAAACATACAAGGATAGATACTCGGGCTGCCTCCCGAGGAGCGCTTGTTTTTTATAACCGAGTCACGAGCCTGACTCGACCCAAATTTAGTTCATGGGGAACGTAGTGAGGGATGGAATCACCTCCTTAGAGGTGTCCTCACCAAAGTACAACTTTACTCGTTGGCCATTCACCTTAAAATTTGGTCCATTAGGTTGAGCAAGCTCGAGAGTACCATATGGAAAAATTTGGGCGATGGTGAATGGGCCGGACCAACGAGATTTGAGCTTGCCCGAAAAGATTTTCAACCGAGAGTTAAAAAGTAAGACTTTGTCTCCAACATGGAACTCTCGGTTTTTAATCTTGGAGTCGTGAATGAGCTTAGTTCTTTCCTTATAGATCAAAGAATTTTCATAAGCCTCATTACGAAGTTCATTCAGCTCATTGAGTTGGATCTTGCGTAGGTCACCGGCTTTGTTTATATCAAAATTAGCCCACTTCAAGGCCCAATAAGCCTTGTGCTCCAACTCAATGGGGAGGTGGCACGCTTTCCCGTACACAAGACGATAAGGCGTACAGCCGATCGGGGTCTTGTAAGCAGTACGGAAAGCCCACAAAGCATCATCCAATTTATCAGCCCATGAGGCACGATGCTCTCCCACGGTCCTTTCAAGAATTCGCTTCAGCCCTCGGTTGGATATTTCAGCCTGGCCATTAGTTTGTGGGTGGTAGGCTGTGGAAAGACGATGATTTACACCGTACTTAGCCATGACTCTAGCAAATTGGTCATTGCAGAAATGAGTCCCACGATCACTAATAATGGCGCGAGGCACACCGAATCTAGCGAAAAGAGCTTTCAAAAAGTTACAAACCACCCTTGCGTCATTAGTAGGCAAAGCTTTGGCTTCAACCCACTTTGAAACGTAGTCAACGGCTACAAGGATGTATTTGTGTCCTTTAGACGAAGGGAATGGCCCCATAAAGTCGATCCCCCAAACATCAAAAATTTCACACTCTTGAATGAAATTCTGAGGCATCTCGTCTTTATGTGTGATTTTGCCTTGCTTTTGGCAAACATCACATCGCTTGACCATATCGTGAGCGTCACGGTATATGGAGGGCCAATAAAATCCCGAATCAAACACTTTCTTAGCGGTGTAGTTGGGACCAAAGTGACCACCGGTGGGTCCTTTGTGGCAAGCATCAAGGATGTCCGACGCTGCCGGTCCATCAACACATCGGCGAATTATCAAATCAGCACATTGTTTGAATAGGTAAGGGTCGTCCCAAAAGTAAGTCTTGATGTCGGTAAAGAACGTCTTCTTTTGCTGGGACGTCAACCCTTCCTTGAGAATTCCACCCGCCAAGTAGTTTGCAAAGTCCGCAAACCACGGGGTTTCATTTGGCTTCGAGTTTACAGAGAATAAGGTCTCCAAGGGAAAAGAATCATTGATTTCTTTCGTCGGATGATCCCCTTGGTATGGATCCTCAAGTCTGCTAAGATGGTCCGCGGCTAGGTTTTCTGCTCCTTTTTTATCGCGGATTTCGATTTTAAATTCCTGGAGCAGCAAAACCCAGCGAAGAAGTCTTGGTTTGGAATCTTGCTTTGTCAACAAGTACTTCAACGCGGAATGATCGGTATACACAATGGTGGTGGAAAGGACAAGATAGGGGCGGAATTTTTCAAAAGCATAGACAACGGCTAAAAGCTCTTTTTCGGTTGTCGTATAATGCAATTGTGCCCCAGTCATTGTCTTGCTAGCGTAATGGATTGGTTGGAAGTGTTTATTCACTCTTTGTCCAAGAACCGCTCCAATAGCAAAATCACTAGCATCGTACATCAACTCAAAAGGCAGCTCCCAATTAGGGGTAACTAAGACGGGTGCCTTAGTTAGCTTATCCTTAAGTGAGTTAAAGGCGTCAAGGCACTCTTTGGAGAAGATAAATGGAGTATCTTTTTCCAAGAGGTGGGTCATCGGGCGAGCGATTTGAGAAAAATCTTTGATGAATCGACGATAGAAGCCCGCATGACCCAAGAAACTTCTCACACCCTTCACAGTGGAAGGTGGAGGCAACTTTGCTATAACGTCAACTTTAGCACGGTCTACTTCAAGACCGGCTTTCGAAATCTTATGTCCAAGCACGACGCCTTCTTTTACCATGAAATGACATTTTTCCCAATTTAGAACAAGGCGAGTGTCTTCACACCGTTGTAGCATACATTCTAAATTGGCAAGGCAAGTAGAGAAGGAATCTCCGAAGACCGAGAAATCATCCATGAAGACTTCCATGGTTTGTTCAACCATGTCATGGAAGATAGCTAACATACACCTTTGGAACGTCCCTGGCGCATTACATAAGCCAAAAGGCATTCTTTTGTAAGCGAAAGTGCCATAGGGACAAGTGAATGTAGTCTTCTCTTGATCTTGGGGATCGATGGGTATTTGAAAATAACCCGAGAAACCATCCAAAAAGCAGTAATATTCATTACCGGCTAATCGTTCAAGCATTTGGTCCATAAAAGGTAGAGGGAAATGATCCTTTCTCGTGGCATCATTGAGTTTGCGGTAGTCTATACAAACTCTCCACCCAGTAACGAGACGAGTGGGAATCAACTCGTTGTGTTCATTGGGAACAACGGTTATTCCGCCCTTCTTGGGCACACAATGGATTGGACTAACCCATGGGGAATCCGAAATAGGGTAAATCATACCCGCATCAAGAAGTTTGATAACCTCTGTTTTGATGACTTCATGTATTTTTGGATTCACCCTTCGTTGGCTTTGAATAGTGGGCTTGAAGTCGTCCTCCATGAGAATTTTGTGCGTGCAGAAGTGAGGATCAATTCCACGAATGTCCGAAATCTTCCAAGCAATAGCCTTCTTGTGATCTTTCAACACAGCGACAAGTCGGGCTTTCTCTTCATCCTTCAAATCCTTAGCAATGATGACTGGCGACTTCTTCTCTTCTTCGAGGAATGCATACTCAAGATGGGGTGGCAACTCCTTAAGTTCCAAATCCGGAGGATTGTCGACGGGAGGCGTATTCGAAGTCGGAGTCTCGATAGCAATGATAGTGGGAGATGGAGGGGAAGGGTTGTCTTCTTTGAGGAGGTTTGCAATGAAACTGAGGTCTTCATCCCAAGTGGCAGTAGAATCGTCATTGTCTTGCTTCACATCTCCTAGGTTGGCTTCCAAATCTTTCCAAAGGAAATCACTCTCTCCAAATAGAGATAGTGATGAGTCGATAGAGGAAACGGTCTCAACATTGGGAAGAGAGGTAGGAATGTTTTTACAAGCATCCTTGAAGTGTTCTTCACAAGCTTCATCAAGAACGTCAATACAATTAACATTCTCGTAAGAAGAAGGTTGTTTAGATAACTTTCCCATGTTGAAGACTACTTTATCGTCACCCACTCTCATGATAAGCTCACCGGCTTCAACATCAATGAGAGTGCGACCGGTCCTCAAGAATGGACGACCAACAATGAGTGGCACACGTGGGTCCATCTCGTAGTCGACGACAACAAAATCGGCAGGGAAGGTGAATTTGTCGACTCCTACAATGACGTCTTCGGCTATCCCCACTGGATAAGCAACCGTACGGTTGGCCAATTCCAAAGTCATTTTGGTGGGGACTAGCTCTGGGAGAGATAATTGCTTCCAAACACTTAGAGGCATGAGATTAATACTGGCACCTAGATCGGCTAGGGCCATGCAATTCTCTACTCCCGGGAAATTGCAAGGGATAAGAAAACGACCCGGATCACCAAGCTTGATTGGCAATTTCCTTAAGAGCACTGCAGAGCAGTTCTCATTAAGTTGGGTGTTGGCGAGATCGAGGAGCTTTTCCTTGTCGCTCAGAAGATCTTTAAACATTTTGGCATACTTGGGCATGTGAGCGAGAGCCTCAGCGAAGGAGATATTGAAATTCAGTTTCTTGAACATTTTAAGGAAAATCGAAACCTGAATATCATCCTTGCTCTTTTGCTTCTCTTTCCTCAACCTAGAAGGATAAGGTATATTGGAAGAAGAGGAAGGCTTTAGGGGAATAGGATCACTCACAAGCACGGGTGGAGGAGGGGTAGAAAGAAGAGGTGGAGAAATTGGGGAAGGAGGAGGAATAGGAGCAGGCGACTCGTTCTCCTTAGTCACAACCACCGGTGGAGGTATAGGAAGCTCGGGTTCCTTGGTACCTTTACCACTTCTAGTAGTGATTGCTTTCATCTCCCCTCTTGGGTTCGCAACGGTGTTACTCGGAAGAGTACCCGAAGAAGAGGGTTGACTACTTTGGAAAAAACTAGCCATCATGTTCCTCAGATCATTAGTCTGGCTATCCAACGTGTTTCTCATATCAGCTCTCAAATCATTTCCTTGCTTGACCAAGTCTGCCTTCAAATTGCGCACTTCCTCTTGGAGATTTCCCACTATCACATCATTGGTCCTCATATAGGTGGCGACCTCTTGGTGTAGTGCAGTGTTGGTTTGGTTTGAAGGAGCATTGTATGCAGGTGGTTGGTAAGCAGGTTGTTGGTATATTTGATTGTTGCGTTGAGGTGGTTGTTGCTGCTTGTGAGGTGGGATATATGGTTGGCGAGGTTGTTGTTGTTGTTGAGCAGGGCGGTTAAGGTTTTGTTGTTGGTTTGGGTTGGTTGGAGGAAAGCCAGGTGGGGAAAGATAGTTGTTGCTGCGGTAGCTAAGCAAGTTACGGTCACCTTGAGGTCTAGCTTGATAAGCAGGTTGTTGGTAGGTGCCATATGCCGCATTCACATTCTCAGCAGGGTAATCTTGGGTGGCGGTACAAGTTGTGTAAGAATGGGGACCACCGCATATCTCACAAGGTTGGCTGACAGCGTTCACTTGTGCATTTTTGGCGTTGTTGCTGTTGTTGTTGCTGACGGTGTGGGTGACAAGCGATTCAAGAAGCGTGGTAATTTTGTCTAATCGCTTGTCGCTGTCATTAGTGCTAGCACTAGCAACATTGGTCCTAATGCTCTTGGTTTGCACACGAGACTTGTTCTCAATGATATCCCAAGCAGCATTGGAAGTCTTAGCCAAGAGATTACCCCCCGAAGCACTATTCAGTGAATCTTGGTCATTTATGCTTAAACCATTGTAAAAAGTATTTATTTGATGAACTTTGGTAAAACCATGTTGTGGGCATTTTCTTAAAAGATCTTTAAAGCGATCCCAAGATTCACTGAATGACTCGTCGTACTTTTGTTCAAAGGTTATAATCTCATTCCACAAAGCGGTAGTACGAGAGGGTGGAAAAAAGTAGTTGATAAACTTTGTTTCCAAATCCGTCCACGAGAGAATACTCTGTGGCGGTTCCTTAGCAAGCCAATGCCGGGCTTGTCCCTCTAAAGAAAAGGGAAAAAGTTGTAACCTTATCACTTCTTGTGGAACGCCATTGAACTTGACCGTGTTCGTGAGTTGTAGAAATCTCTTGATGTGATCGTGTGGGTCATCAATGGTTCGTCCAAAGAATGGTTGAGCTGAGACCATCTGGATAAAGCCTGACTTGAGCTCGAAATTGTTGGCGGCAATTGGAGGAATAACAATTGGATCCATGTTGCCATCGACATGAGCTTGCAGCAATTCAATCATTGGGCGATTATCCGGAAGGTGCTCATTGTTGTTGTTATTCATGTTGTTGAAAGGCGGGTTGTTGTTGTTATTATTGTTGTTCGGAGGTGGTATGTTATTGTTGTTTTGTACACCAGCCATGTCTAAGTTATCGAGAGGCTCGGGCTCTTGATAAGACGTGGATCGAGTGCGCATACACCTGTAAAAGAACGAACAAAGAAAAGCAAAGCACAAATATTTTTGGTTTTTATTGTTTTTTACTTTTTAGGATTTTTGAAAATTTTATATTTTTTAGTTGTTTTTGAAGATTTTCTTGAAAAAGTAACGTTCACGGGGAACGGATCCCAAAATCCAATTTCTCACAAAAAACTTTTGATCTTAACGAGAAGAGCCGGCAGCGGCGCCATTTGATATTTGGATTTTTCTAGGGTTCAGAATTCTCGGAATCCTCTCGAATTGATCTCAGTTAAAAGTAGAATGATTTGTTCTTGGTGACAAAAAGTGGATTTGGTTTTCTAGACTATTAAACAGATAAGTGAATAAAAGATTAAAGATTAAAGCTGGAAACAGTAGATAAAAGCAGTTAAATGATAAGGCAGAAAAATACTCTTACTGAAAAATGCCCTATGCTGAAAATAACCCTTATGCGGAATGTTGCTCTATGCGGAATAAATTGTATGATTCGGAAAATTAAGATCATTCGGAAAAATCAGGGCTACGCGGAAAAAACGGCTATTCGGAAAAATATTCCGAATAGGGAAACAAAAATTGGCTATGCGGAATAATTAAAAAGTTCCGAATAAGGAAACGGGAAAAGTCCTATTCGGAAAATTGGTTCTATTCGGAATGCTCAAAAAGTTCCGAGTAAGAGAAACTAAAACAACCCTATTCGGAATGCTCAAAGTTCCGAATAAGGGAAATTCAAAGATGGCTATTCGGAAAGATGAACTTCTATGCGGAAAATAGAGCTATTCGGAATATCTGGGATATTCCGAATAAAGAGGAAGTAAAACCTCTACTCGGAATAATTGAAATATTCCGAGTAAAGCAAACTTAAAATGTCTATTCGGAAAATCTGGGACGAAGAACAGATACAGCAGACACGAACGGGAAACTTAATCAAAAATCCAAAAATCAAATCAAATACTTAAAAAGATTTTACCAAATTAAACACAAATCATTTAGACATCATAAGCAACAAATCCCACTAATAAAAACACAAATCCAAACACCTTTTGAAGATCAAATCAAGAAAAATAAAACTTAAGAACTTGAAGATAAAAATGGAGATGAACAAGATGAAATGAAAGATTAAACAAGAACTTTGAATTGGATGATTAATGTTTTGACAAGATGAAACAAGGATTAAAATTACAAGATTGAAGAACTAAAAATAAAAATCACCAATCACCCTAGTGGTGATGGTGTTAAACGAACCAGGAGAAAGAAAAGGAGGAAGAAAGAAAAAAACTAGCTAGCTCCAAAAATGTGTGTGGGATGGCCTATTTATAGGTGTTTCCTTTGGTTGGTGAGTGGGCTTTCTCCCGTTCTTTGTGTCTTTTCGTCTTTTCAGAAAAGTTTCCGTTTTCGATTCTGATTCGGGATTTGTCGTCGATTAAATTCAACTCGTCTTTTAATTTCTTCCTTTGATAGACTTGAGTTTCTTCGACTTATATAAATCTTCCATCTTTGGTCCTTTTCTTCGATAAATCTTCGAATAGGCCCAGTGACTTCAAATCTTTCGCATCTCTTGGACAATAGACTTTATCTTGAGTCTTTTTCTTCAGCAAAACCCGTGCAATCCCATGTTTTCTTCAATATTTATCCGGTTGGCTCTGAAAACACAATAAACACAAAAACCACGCATAATTCCAAACAAATGATATTAAATACGTGTTTTGGTCTCGTTTTAGCCCGAATTAAGTGGTAAAAGGATGGGTGTTTACACACCTATCAGGCATAATTATCATGACATTAAACATGGTCCCATTAATTAAATTAAACTTAGGTTATAATAATTATTAATATAATTATTCATGGTATAAAGTACATCTCACATTAGTTAATTTAATTAAGAACTTAGCTTAGTTAATTAATTATATTTTAATCATAGTTTAATTAGATTAATACTATACTTTAATTTAATTACACAATAATCAGATAAGGTAAAGTTTAGTTACTATAATCATGTTATATTATTAATTAATAGTTACTTATAAACTATATATTATATTATTAATTAATAATCTTTATGTTATGACTAAAGTATTTATTATTAATAAACTTTACTATATTATTACATTTAGTAAATCATGACTTATAAAATATGCTTACTAAACATTAGCTTATATCATATACTTATTTAATAAACTTATTACTATTTATGGAAACATGCTAATTATGGAAACATACTAATTATGGAAACATGTTATTTATGGAAACATACTATTTATGGAAATATACTATTTATGGAAACATAATATATATGGAAACTTTCTATTTTTGAAAACTTACTAATTATGGAAACTTTCTATTTTTGGAAACTTACTATTTATGGAAACTTGCTATTTTTAGAAAGTTACTATATATGGAAACCTGCTATTTTTGGAAAGTTACTATATATAGAAACTGACTATTTTTAGAAAGTTACTTATTATGAAACATCAAGTATAATAACACATAAAACATGAAATACACTAATCAAGAACACATGAAACACTAAGGAACTACATGATAAAACATGAAATAGTAAAACAATTCAAGAACATGTAGAACACATCCATAAAGTATAATATATCAATAATTAGCAAGTATACATTAATCAGACAACTCATTCACGTTCTTTATTATGTAGCATTCTTGAATCCGGAGTAGTTCGTTCGCTTTCATCTTCATTTCATTACTGGACATAAGGTACGGATATTCCGTCATTCAGTATGGACATTCTCTTTCTATGATTAGGATTCCCCGTTTGTTGCCGTCTGTTTTTCCCAGTAGTTTACATGTCATAAATTTTTCAGTAATTACCATGTTATTATTTTAAACTGCGTGAGCTATATACATGCACGCCATGCCCACCTAGTTATGGAGGTACCATAACCATAACACTTGAGGCACCGGTGTTTTGGCTCTTCCGCAACTAGACTGATTGCTTACGGCGTCCCTTTCAATTATTGGCCATTATTATTATTATCATGTGGGGCGAATGGGTGCATGTCACACCCCAACATGGCGGAATATGGGGCGCGACGTATGTATATCATCACAACATGGCGTGTCTATAGAGATAACTAAATGAAATGGAAATGTCATAAAATAGTGACACAAATGTCATGACAATATCTCCACAAAATGCAGGAGTCTAGGTAAGTAGGTAACAGTCCTACCTCTTACCCAAGACAAACAATTACCACAAACAAAACATCATAAAGGTGTCCACAAAGTATCACTTATTCAGAACACATAGATATAAACTAAGAATGAACGAGGATCTCCTTCTAAATGCAATCCTAATGCCTCCAAAACTAGCCACTTCTATTCTCAAGCTTAACCACATTCTCACCTGAAAGAGACACTAAAACACGTCAACATAAAGTTGGTGAGAGTCATAGGTTTAGACTCCAACGCCAAAATCAAACCATAAGTTGTGAATAATAACCAAATTTAAGAACATATGAACAATGTGATACAAACATGCATTAACCACTAATATTCAAGATTTAACAAACCAAACCAAATCCAAGGCTCCCAACCTTACCAAACACCATGGTCCTATAGGCGTCCATACACTTATGAACCAATCTCAAGGCCCCGCCTTGTCATCATCCCCTTGGTACCAAGTCAAAACATAAAACAATCATGAATCAACTAGCAGTTAATCACATAAGTATGCACAAGTCCATCACCAAACACAAAACATTCACAGCATGATTTATAAAAACAAGACAGTGTCTCTTCCATCCCATCAAGAAGTCAAAATCATTAGTAGACATGGGACTATGAAACTCACCTGATTGAGCTTCTCCCAATAATCTGTGCACTAGCAAAAAGCTAACAAACAAAAACACAAAATCAAAACATGAACCAATCTCTAAAATGGCTCAACAACCTATGATGGACATCTAGCCTTCTCCCATATATGTTCCTCATTCATATGCTCTAAACACCCCATTAACCTTCCCTAACAAGTCCTTAACTTGGTTAAGTTTGATACCTATCCCGTTCATATTTTACACAAAACAATCCCAACTTTTAGGTCTCCAAACTATAAGCCACACGTCCACCTAACCATACCCATGACCTCTGTAAAGGAAACCCTATGCCATTACATATGTTAGCTAACTCCTCCCTTTTGACCCAACCTTAAAGCTACTGTTAAGGCCCCGATATATATATATATATATATATATACTTTTGTCTATCTGGATTTTATTGATTTTGAACATACAAAAAGTTTGTTATGATTAGGGGGTCTTACCCTAACCCATTTTCTTAGCCCTCCTCCAGATATCCTATATAACATGTAAAATAACTCTCATGTTCGTTTTAAATTCCAATTGTACTCCTAAGTTCCCCAACCATCTTAAAACATTAATTGAAAACCCGTTGATTTCAAAACTGTTTTGACCTCCGACTGTTGTAACCTGTTTTGACCCACTTCCCTACCCCCAATTTAGTTCTCGTTCTTGCATTCGAAAGCCAACTCAATTAATTTTCCAGGGATACTTGGATCGAACCATGAAAGTTCCTAGAACTCCAGATATGATCAAAACAATGGACCAAAAATTCTGCCCAGTTTTTAATTACGAATTCAATTAAATTAACCTAATTAATTACCCATAACTCCCCTAATTACAAGCCCTAATTCACCTAATCATTATAATATCATTAATTTACAGATTTTAATTTAAACCCTAACCTAAACCCATCATAAGATGATTGAGAATGAATTGAAAACAATTAAATTGAAAAGGGATTTGAAGGTTTTACCTTAAGATCAATGGAAACCAAGATTTTTTTGAAGAACCCTAACTTTTCTCAAGTGGCCGTCGTTTTTTTTCTTTGCTCCAGGGATTTGTGTTCTTTTTTTTTCTTTAAAGGTATTATATAATTATTTACAAAATCCTAGCCCAAGTATAATTGCCCACTTTCCTTTTTTTCCTTTTTTCCTTTTCCCTGCGTGACTACAACCGACCCTCCCCTCTTTTTTTTTAATTTTTTTTCTTTTTATTATTTATTATTACACTACTAGTGTTACCTTAAATTTCCTTAATTTATTTCAGCTCCTAAGGCCTCCGAAACCTTAAAACCGTAAAACTAGTCAATTTTACGCGTATACCGAAAAAAAACGTAAAATATACAGATTTAAAAGAAAACTTAAATTTTGAAATAAACTTTATAACTAAGTCCTAAATGACTTAAAACCATCCCGAAAAATAATCACATGACTAAACACCTTACCCGAGACCTCTAAATGCTAAACCCCAAATCGTAAAAAAATACGATTTACTATAATACTTATACGTATACGTAAAACACCAAAATAACACCATTTCATTTCATAGTCACTAATTGTGAGCTCATGAACATGAAATAACCGTTCCTCGATTTACTTATGAGTACTTTATACCCATATACGATATCCACACCAACCTCGTTCACGCAAAATAAACATGTAAACACGCAAATCACATAGTCACACATAAATTAACCTTAAAATAAGACCAAGTGACGAACCTCAAAACCACGGTTGTCACATCACTCCCTCCTAATGGAAATCTCGTCCCGAAATTTACTCCTTAGGATCGTCATTATCAATTAGCTGAGGATACTTGCTTCTCATAAATCCTTCCCGTTCCCACGTGAACTCTAGTCCATGTTCCAAATTCCATCTACCCATGACTACGGTATATTACCCTTTTTATCCAACGTCCTAGCTTCACGACCCAAAATCTCTATCGGCTCTTCGATAAAACGAAGACTCATATCCATACTAATATCATCTAACGGTACTTGCAAGTCAGTTCTTGCTAAGCATTTCCTCAAGTTTGATACATGAAATACGTCATGCACACTACTCAATTCCTTCGGTAATCTCATCCTATACGCCACTAGCCCAATCCTTTCAAGGATTTCAAATAGACCCACAAATCTAGGTGCTAACATCCCTTTTCTTTCCAAACCGCATCACCCCTTTCCATGGTGAAACCTTTAGCATAACTTTATCTCAAATCTCAACGGCTTACGCCTCTTGTCCGCATAGCTCTCTTTTCGGTTATTTGCTATTTTCAACCTCTACTTAATCACTACCACCACCTCCATAGTTTTCCGATCCACCTCCGGTCCAATACGTTGGCCGCTTCTAACTTCATCCCACTGTAACGGTGATCCACCCCATCTCCTACGAATTAACTCCAGCAGTTTCTACTACAATTCCTATAAGCATACCTAAACGCTTCTATCCTCTACGGATTTTCCATCATTCGGAAGTTCTCCCAACCTTAAACACATCCAATGGTATATGCAGGATTGCATAACCAAAAGCTTCCCATAATATTCACAAGAAACATGTCATAACCACCACCTCATCCTTGCTTTCCCATGCTCGGCACCAAGTAACTAACCATCCTTCATACTAACATGTGTTACACCTTTTCTCTAGGTGGACGTTCCATTGTTCGTGACTACTAACCTCTTGCTCTAACGGTTTCTCTTCAATATCACCCCACTATCTTCACAACCTCTTGCTCCCTCGAATCATTCTTCCTCCATACTACTTTTTGCTTGTCTCTCCACAATCTTAATTTCCATACCATCTTATATCCCGTCTTCAGCCTATAATTTAGGTGTTTCCTCCTTTATTCCTTACATCCTCATCAATGGGGAATATGCCCCTCTCACCGGTGACTCTCTCTCTCTCTCTTTGTAAGAGAATTCTCCCTAATATAATGCGTTCTCCAACTATCTCCAAATCTCACGCCAATGCTCTAGGCGTCTTTCTCAATTACCCCTATAGTATGCTCATACCAAACATTAGTCTATCAACGGTATACTACGCTTGCTTCCCATCATTTCTTCCCTTGCCATAATCCTTCATAAGGCATTCCATACATATTAGGCTAACTTTTACGCAATACCCTCTATTCCATCACATCCGTACGCAATCCTTCCAACTTCTCAACTACGTGACTTCTCATTCCTCTTGAAATATGAGATGAATTAGTCAGTCTATCGACTATCACCCAACTCTCGTCGTACTTATTCCTCCACCCCATTATGTATCCCTTTCACCAACTTCGTCCTTACATCGCCCTTTCTAAGCTACTCCTATCTATGTAGGAAGTATAGTCTACGTCCCTATTCTCCATATGATTGTCTAAGCCACGCAACATACATGTTGACGCGTTCTCTGCTTTAGACAACTCAACTCGTGCAACCTACATCCTTCATCCAAACCACCCTAATACGTCATCCATATAGTTCAAGTTCGTCTTAGCTTCACTTCATTCTTCTTATTCCATGTCTCATCAACCATGCTTGCCTTTCCCAGATGGTACTTGGCCTTGCAATTTTCTTTCATCACTTAACTCCACCCATCACCTTTTCCAAATGTTCAATCAAGATGATTAAATATGTGACGTTCATGATCTGTATAGATCATTCTCTACGTCTCGTACCCCAAATGCCTCTAGCATTCTAGGCAGATATTACAATCCAGCACCACTAACTAAGTCTATCTAGTTCTTCCAAATCTTTAGTTCCCACAACGTATAAACAACCGCCTTTCTTTGTCGTTCTCGTATACATCCAAATCCTTGCTCCACGTATCGTAATGCTTCGCGAATTTATCCAGTCCTTCCGATAATTCCAAGATCTGCTCATTATCCAATCCACCTCTTCAGCCTCCAAAACGCTTCCTCACCCTTCTTCACTTTTCCCCTTGCTGGTTCCACGATATGCCATCATCTCTGACTACTCGTCCTGGCCAACTTAATCCTAAAACTCACACTTGAAAATCTCACGTATAATTCCCTTTCCTAACAACTCCAAAACCAACTCATAATTCGCCTCACTCTCCTTCTTAGATTTGAGTAGATCAAGATGTCGTCGATGCTCCCGATGACAACTCGTTTATATATTGTCATGCACCCCCGTTTCATTGACTCCATGAAAACTGCTAGCGCCTCGGCGAAGCCAAAATCATAACCGTAAACCCAAAGCGTTCATACAACATCCTTAGCAGTTTCAACTACGTCCTCCTTGCACCCTCTCTTAGAAGCAATACGAATAAATTTCTACCTCGTTCTACTCGCGAAAATCTACACGTATTCTAAAAGACCAATACTTCCTCTTATCAGACCACTCAACCGCTTTTCACAGCCAATCTACTACTAAGCAACTCAAATTTTACCTTGCATCCGTTGCAATTTCTAACAACTCTTGCTCTTAAACTCATTCCATCAACAATTTCCTTGGAAAGGCACTAAATACAACTCCTTTCACTTCTCCTACTTGCTCTATTTATGGTTCTACCTCACAGTAATAGTCAAACCTACTAAATCTCAGGAAATTTTAGGAAAACTTACATGCCTTATGAACAATCATAAATACCTTTGAGGTATTATATCCCCTTCCAACACTCTCTATGGCGCGTTACTTGTGCCAATATCCATACATTAGACAAATCTATATTCATCTCCCTTGGCACTCCTAAGAGACCTCATGACCACATTAGTTCGTCTACGAACTTTTAACTCTTTCATCCCCACTAAGGGCATTCCGACCATTCTCTCAGGGCCACCTACTTAATCGTGTAGGCGCGACCAAGTCTTTCATATGTCTACCTCAACGCTCCCAATCAATACGAACCCAAAACTACATCCTGAATCTACTAGATACGATCAACGACTCAAACCCACGGATAACTAACGACATTTCACGTGCACGAGTTAAAATAGGCCAAAACCACGAAAACTCAAAAGAAAAACTCAAACATGTACCAATTCAAATGACTTATGACAACGCAAAATGATCCAAGAAACACTTAATGGCAACCAAAACATCTTATGCCCCGCGACATATTATTTAAACCGTGCACAAGATGGACTTTTCCAAAAGAATATTTTTTTTCTTTCCTCGCCACATCTATGTGACTCAAACAATCTACAAACAACCTTCTAGACAATCTCAAAACTCAACTCAAAGACTAGGTATCCCGTGCATCCCAAATCATAAAAAAACTACTATTCAAAACTCAACCTTGAACCCGTCACTTGTACCAAAATTTCGATCAAGCTACTGACACCCCATGACTATACATACCAAATATTTGAAAAGTACATTCCGAGTACATAATTTTAGGCTTTTGAATCACCCAAAAAGCTTTAAAAACGAACAAGTTATGACCAAAACAGTTTTATACTAGTTGTTTAAAAAAAAACTAAAGAATCCTCTTAGTAATGAATGTAATCCTTTTTAAATGAAAAGAAATAAATGTATGTGAAATTTTCATGAACTTTGTTTAGTCTTGCATAAATAATTATAAATTACGTATATTAATTAAGCTCACTTATATAAACTATTTAAGTAGAAAGAAATTTTATTTCGCTTTATTTTAAAGAAAGTCTTTTAGAATTTGAAATAAATAAGTGTTGATTAAAAAAAATCTTATGTTACATCTTGTTTCAAACACGACTCCAACACCTTACCCTTATTTTACCGAATACAACCAACTATCTAACTCTATAGTAGATTTCCAAGTCCCTTTTTTTCAATATATACCGACCAAAAGAAATGTAAGATCCAACACAAAAGATTTCATTATCTCAAAAGAAATCCCATGTTATTTCAATAGAGTTAAAACCAAGAACACCATTTTAAAATGTACACGTGAAATACGAAACTCAAAGAATACGCTACAACGGAGGTTTAATATCAAATAAAAAACGAGCTAGCCACCCTCCTAAGGATACAATCGATAATTGTAGGGGATCATACATATATAGGCATATCAGGATACATATACTTAAATCCGTCTAACATCTACTATACAAGCATGTACTAACCCTCTTTCATGCAATCATACATAGGAATCCATTGAAGTTGTGGTACTTGTATAACTATGTTGGCCACCATACTTATACAATTACCCTTCCCCAATGCACTCCTTCCTATGATGACACTTATAAGAATTAATACAACACATAACACATATATCCATCTACTCACATAAGCTCATAACCACATAACCAAAAAAAGTCCAAAACTCCATCCATTAAAATAACATAGTCAAACTCTTAAAATACATAAATCCATAGTCTAGCTAAAACAGCATAGACTAAATCTAAAACAAAAACATAATCAGTTATAAGTCATGTCGCCCATAAGAGTGGAAACAGCTTAAAATCCTTCATATCCACCTACTCCTAATAACTCGAACCACCACATGATTCTTAGGGAACATGACTTAAACATCAAAAGAAAAATACTATACCTCATGTACATGAAATAACCCAACAAAAGATAGAAACTACCATGTACCAAATTATGTACTATAATGTACAATTTAAGTAAAATACGACAATGACTAGCGTGGATGATTATGGTTCAACCAGCACTAGTCACACCCCGAAAAGAAAATAACATGTGGCTAAGTATGAACTACTATGGTTCAACCCATACTAGTCAAAACTTAACAAACATCGCAAGTAAAAACCAATAACATCTAGAAAACTTTAATTAATATAAAATGCACGCATACTCCTATGACGCCTATATGTAGGGACTCTTAAGCTATAGACTAGGTTGCTAGACTAGGCAACCTAATTCTCTATAACCAGGCTCTGATACCATTCTGTCACACCCCAACATGGCGGAATATGGGGCGCGACATATGTATATCATCACAACATGACGTGTCTATAGAGATAACTAAATGAAATGGAAATGTCATAAAATGGTGACACAAATGTCATGACAATATCTTAACAAAATGCAGGAGTCTAGGCAAGTAGGTAACAGTCCTACCTCTTACCCAAGACAAACAATTACCACAAACAAAACATCATAAAGGTGTCCACAAAGTATCACTTATTCAAAACACATAGAAATAAACTAAGAAGGAACGGGGATCTCCTTCTAAATGCAATCCTAATGCCTCCAAAACTAGCCACTTCTATTCTCAAGCTTAACCACATTCTCACCTGAAAGAGACACTAAAACACGTCAACATAAAGTTGGTGAGAGTCATAGGTTTAGACTCCAACGCCAAAATCAAACCATAAGCTGTGAATAATAACCAAATTTAATAACATATGGACAATGTGATACAAACATGCATTAACAACTAATATTCAAGATTTAACAAATCAAACCAAATCCAAGGCTCCCAGCCTTACCAAACACCATGGTCCCATAGGCGCCCATACACCTATGAACCAATCCCAAGGCCCCGCCTTGACATCATCCCCTTGGTACCAAGTCAAAACACAAAACAATCATGAATCAACTAGCAGTTAATCACATAAGTATGCACAAGTCCATCAGTAAACACAAAACATTCACAACATAATTTATAAAAACAAGACAGTGTCTCTTCCATCCCATCTGGAAGTCAAAATCATTAGTAGACATGGGACTATGAAACTCACCTGATTGAGCTTCTCCCAATAATTCGTGCACTAGCAAAAAGCTAACAAACAAAAACACAAAATCAAAACATGAACCAATCTCTAAAATGGCTCATCAACCTATGATGGACATCTAGCCTTCTCCCATATATTTTCCTCATTCATATGCTCTAAACACCCCATTACCCTTCCCTAACAAGTCCTTAACTTGGTTAAGTTTGATACCTATCCCGTTCATATTTTATACAAAACAGTCCCAACTTTTAGGTCTCCAAACTATAAGCCAAACGCCCACCTAACCATACCCATGACCTCTGTAAAGGAAATCCTATGCCCTTATATATGTTAGCTAACTCCTCCCTTTTGTCCCAACCTTAAAGCTACTGTTAAGGCCCCGATATATATATATATATATATATATATACTTTTGTCTATCTGGATTTTACTGATTTTGAACATACAAAAGGTTTGTTATAATTAGGGGGTCTTAACCTAACCTATTTTCTTATCCCTCCTCCAGATATCCTATATAACATATAAACTAACTCTCATGTTCGTTTTAAAGTCCAATTGTATTCCTAAGTACCCAAACCATCTTAAAACATTAATTGAAAACCCGCTGATTTCAAAACTGTTTTGACCTCCGACTGTTGTAACCTATTTTTGACCCACTTCTCTACCTCTAATTTAGTTCTCGTTTCTTGCATTCGAAATCCAACTCAATTACCTTTCCAGGGATACTTGGATAAGACCATGAAAGTTCCTAGAACTCCAGATATGATCAAAACAATGGACCAAAAATTCTGCCCAGTTTTTAATTACGAATTCAATTAAATTAACCTAATTAATTACCCATAACTCCACTAATTACAAGCCCTAATTTAACTACTCGTTATAATATCATTAATATACATATTTTAATTTAAACCCTAACCTAAACCCATCATAAGATGATTGAGAATGAATTGAAAACAATTAAATTGAAAAGGGATTTGAAGGTTTTACCCTAAGATCAATGGAAACCAAGATTTTTTTGAAGAACCCTAACTTTTCTCAAGTGGCCATCGTTTTTTTCTTTGATCCAGGGATTTGTGTTCTTTTTTTTTTCTTTAAACGTATTATATATTTATGTACAAAATCCTAGCCCAAGTATAATTGCCCACTTTCCTTTTTTTCCTTTTTTCCTTCTCCCTGCGTGACTACAACCGACCCTCCCCTCTTTTTTTTCAATTTTTTTTTCTTTTTATTATTTATTATTACACTACTAGTGTTACCTTAAATTTCCTTAATTTATTTCAGCTCCTAAAGCCTCCGAAAGCTTAAAACCGTAAAACTAGTCAATTTTACGCGTATACCCAAAAAAACCCGTAAAATATACAGTTTTAAAAGAAAACTTACATTTTGAAATAAACTTTATAACTAAGTCCTAAATGACTTAAAACCATCCCGAAAAATACTCACATGACTAAACACCTTACCCGAGACCTCTAAATGCTAAACCCCAAATCGTAAAAAAAAATACGATTTACTATAATACTTATACGTATACGTAAAACACCAAAATAACACCATTTCATTTCATAGTCACTAATTGTGAGATCATGAACATGAAATAACCGTTCCTCGATTTACTTATGAGTACTTTATACCCATATACGATATCCACACCAACCTCGTTCACGCAAAATAAACATGTAAACACGCAAACACATAGTCACACATAAATTAACCTTAAAATAAGACCAAGTGAAGAACCTCAAAACCACGGTTGTCACAGTGCATCCTAGTACATGTTTTGCAGCTTACACGGTAACTGTGGTGTGTGCTCTACATCCGTTACATGAAGCTGATCCCTCCACCCAGACTATTATAATTAGAGGCAACCCCTCTAATTGCATGACAAGGTTACCCCTTTATGTATTCATGCACTTTGATACCTTCATGACCTATATGGGCTCTTGGGCATTTAAAATACAGTTTTTATGAATTAAACATAAGTCGTTCCAGATATAAACCAGTTTATAAAACAAAAATACCCGAGGTTTTCCAGGATTTACATTATTCTGCTGCATTTTCATACATTACTTATGTTTCAGTTATTTTATTATGTCATATATCCGTTCACTGAGCATATTGATCAGCCGTATTTTCTTTCCATGTTCCCATACGGCAGGTACTAAAGGGCAGAGTTAGGCAATCAAGAGGACGTGCATTAGGATGGAGGCTCCCTTGACTTCATTTCTTTTAATGCATTTATATACTTCTGCTTTGCTAGACATTGTTTAGTCCTTTTTCTACATTCTTTACTTATGCATTGTGTGAGCTTCTGTTTGGGACCGATGTTTGATTCCGGTTTCTTTTATGGTCATTTATGTTTTTAAGACATTTACCTTGTATGCTTTGATGGCACACCATAATTATTATGTAACGGTCCACTTCTCAAAATGAGGTGTTACATCGAACCTTTCCCATCACACAGTTATCAAGGTCATTGGATACAAGGCATGGAGCATCTAAAACCAAAGTAGGTGAAGAAGATAACGTTGGAGAGATACCCGAAACCCCTTTTATGGTCGAAACAAATGAGGAATCGCTTTGATTAAATGTCTTAGCCTTAGGTATAGAGCGTTTCACGTTGATTAATGGCCGTTCAAACCGAGCAGCGTCAGCATAAATGTGATAACGACCAATACATGTAGTATGTATCTGAAAGTCTGGATAAGTAAAGGCTCGTTTATTTCATACGGATGGAATGAAGTAATGCAATGATTCCGTGATTCATCTGTTCGGTTTGTTGTAAGACCCATCATTTGTAATGAAATAAAAGTATGACACTTATAGAAATAAAGATATGAGAACATATGACTTTCACTTTTATATTGTGTTTTTATAAATTTTTTATTTGATCTCTCATTTTTATTATTTTATCTCTCATCATGTGAGACGAGTGTAATTAAAAATCAATATAAAACTAATAAATTCGAGTTATAAAATATTGTTTTTTATTTTATAAGAATATTGTATCAGTAGTTTTTTATATTAATATAAAAATATAAACTCGTTCACATTTCACTAATCAATCAATTACATTACGATTGTGATTCCGAGCAATAAACTAAACGATCCTTGAGTTTAGTTTATTTGGATATTAAATTTTATTTAAATATTAAAAAATAATTTTCATACAATAAATCAGATTAAATAAAATTCTTTTTTGTTAAATGTTAATATCTCCTAAACCCTTTAATTATCTTTGTGTAGATATACATTTTGATATAATTTTAACAAACTTTTTACTCATCGTTTTTTTCAACTTTTTATGTTTGTTTTTTATTTTATTTCTTCGTTATTGTAACTTGCATGAGAAATCATATGTGATTAAACATCTAATTGAATATTCTAAGAAAGTTACATGTAATATCAATGTAAGATCACATGCGATGCTGATCACATGTGATGCTAGTGTTAAATAACATGTGATATTAGTGTTAAGTCACGTGTAATATGTAATTATAATAAGATCACTTGCAATTCGATATTAGTGTTAAATCACATACGATATTAGTTATAAATAACATATGATATGTAATTACAATAAATTCACAAATAATTCAGTATATGATTTGTCATACAAGTTTTATCATCGAAAAAAAACATGAAAACAACGAAATAAAATATTTTTTAAATCAAAATTATATCAAAATGCACGTAGATAAAAAGGAATATGTTACTCAATAATAATCAAGTTTCACAAGTGTTATAATTTAATGCCTTAAACTTTAAGTTAATCATAAAATCATCAAAGTTTCAAAACTGTTTTATTATCGTATAAATTTTTAAAATTAGTATGCTTAAGATATTCAAATATGCATTAACATGTTGTACATTAATTTTAAGAACTCACTCCCTGAATTTCACTATTTCTAACAAACTTTATCTATAACCCATTAATGCACAACCAAGCATAAACATAACCACAAAATAGTAACCATGTTTGAGAAGTGTTCTATTCAAGTCACTCTAACATAATAATTACATAAGAGAATGAAAGAATTTTGAGACTTTGTTGATTTATACGATTGATTAAAGTATAAGGTAGCAAACTGGAACAAAACACAAAATTGGTCACTATCCGAAGTGCAAAAATCATCCCTCTTGTATGTTAAAAACTGAATTTCATCGTTCGTTAATTTTTGGACACCAATCATCCCTCCGTGATGTGGATGGATGACGCAAATGTTTTTCTCGTTAAGTATAAACAAAGTCTTAAATGAAGGGTATTCTTGTCGTTCTCCTTTTACAGGGATGTATGGTGAACCTTAAAAATATATTTTTTGTAAATATTTTAATTAACTTTTTTTAAAATAATTAATTGTTCTTTTCAAAAAAATGTTTAATTTGAAGTTAACAAATTAAAAAAAATTCGAAAAAAAATCAAATCTTTTTTCTAAAAAATTAATTTTCTTTTCTACAAAAAGTTAACTTTTTTAATTTTTTTTTTAAACATTTTCTAAATAAATTCAATTTTTTGGAAAAAAAAGCTTTGTTACTTTTACATTCTAAAAAAGATTAAATGAAAAACATAAAAAAATATGATTAACCCTTCCTGTTTTTGAAAATTTTAAAGTAACTATTTTAAAATAAAATTTATTTAGAAAACATGCAAAAACTATTTTAAAAAAAGTTCGAAAGGAAAATTAACTTTTTATAAAAAAAATTATATTTTTCGAAAAGAAAAATAGATTTCTTAAAATTTTAATTTATTTAAAAATTGAATATTTACTTTTTTATTGAAACGAAAATTTAAATTTATTTAAAATTTGAGTTACTTTAAAAAAATTGTTTTTCATCTAATTTCTTATAAAAATATAAAAGTAACTAAACCTTTTTCATACAAAAAAAATATTTAAAAAACGTTTAAATTTTCTAAACTTTTTGGAAAAAATTAAAAAATAATCTAAAAAGAAAATTGTTTTTTTAGAAAAATGTTTTTTACTTTATTTATAAAGAAAATTTAAATTTCTTAACTTGAAAATCTTTATTTTCATTAAAAAAAACTAAACTTTTTTTTTGAAAAGATTTTTTTTTTAAAAAAGAAAGTATTTTCTTAAATTAAAACATTAAAAATGAATATGTTTTTAAGGTTCACTATAATCCTTGTAGAATGAATAAGACAATAATACTCATCCTTTTAGAATTTGCTAATACTTAAAGATAAAAATATTTGCACCATCCGTCTACAAGATGCATGGTGACCGTTCATAAACGAAGAGATAAATTGTGTCCAAAAAGTTAATGAATGATAAACTTTGATTTTTTAGATACCACAAAGATGATTTTTACATTTCTCTTTTTATTTTTTCTTATAATTAAGGACATAAAACGCGATAAGCATATGATTAATCATCTGCTTACTGAGAAAATCAAACTTTTTTTTAATAATAATAAAATATTTCTAATCTCATTAATGATATCAAATTATCAAAATGAAAGTTAATAGTAAGATCGTATAGATGAGTGCATCCAGTGGTGGAACAAGTACATTATTGGAGGGGAAAAAATTATTTACACCAGCGATAAGACTCTTAAAAATATAGGATAAAAATGATAAATCGAGAATTATTACTTAAAGAATAAATGAGTTATAACGCGTAACGTGTTAGGTTTTAGTGTTTTAGTGGGGGTTATTTTGAGTTATCGATGGGAAGCATTTAAAAACAACGCTCAAAATATGATAGAAATTATACTAACATCTCATCATTTTTTGCTAGTCATGAGAGTTGTGGATCAGCCCCGGAGGATATCGTATTTATGTTGATACGTTTCCGATAACTTTTTTTATTCGAAACATGCTCTTTTCATCTCACAATTATACTCCACCGAGAAAAATACATCGTTTAATAAAAAATAATTATTTTAGCTTTCTCTTTTATGTTTTACATAATAGTAATTTTACATTTAACTAATAAATTATTATTTTTTTATTTTTTATAATAATAATTTCAAATAAGAGTGATACGATAAATTCAATTTATACTATTCATCTATTTTTGAAAGTATATTATTAATTTTGGATTAAATAATTGAACTATAATTTTAAGATGAATGAGTAACTAATTTATTACTCCTTCTGTTTTAGTTTATTTGTCCACTTTAAAATTTTTTAAGTCTTTTTACTACAACTTTAATTATAAATTAAATGTTTTGTGTTATGTAGTATTCGATAAAAATTATACAACTAAAAATACATTTAAAACTCAATTCATTCATATATTTTTCATCATGTATTACGTAACACAAAATTATTAATTTAAGGTCAAATTTGATAAAAATAAATTAAAAAGTTAAAAGTGGACAAATTTTATCATCCGGATTTTTTTTTTCCAAAAGAGACGCTCAATTTATGAAAACGGGTTGGTGGCTTCCCTTTTTTTATAGAGCCTAGGAATTTGGTCCCCATGTTTAATGGATCTGAGACATGTGATTTATGTTATGGTTATTTTGTTTAGGTAACAAACAGCAGGCTTACATACTCTCTAGTAAATTAATAGTAGTAAACTGATAACTAGTAACAAGACGCCAAAATCTCTTCTAATGTACATGTATATACTTTGCTCCATATCTTAGCATATATATATATATTCAACAAAATAAACCACTGTACTGTGACAAGATTAATACATGCGATGAAATCCTTTTACATACGCATGTCTTATATATGACCCAGTGTGATTTTCCACCTTTGTATGTGCAAGTGGACTTTCATGAAGCAAAGAGTAAATCTGATTGCTCATACCGTAACCGATTAAACATTAGTTATCCGTATATTTGTTACTTTGGATAGACTCGTTACAGGGTCCAGATTAAGTTGAGTCATGTGTTCGTATCGTGACTCCTGAGTTAAAAATAGTGTCAAATCATTATTTTTTTTATAACACTAAACTTCATCGTAACATCAAAAAATATACTTTAGTTAACACCATAATTTTTGATGTTATGATCACTTTTTTTTATAATAAATTTAGTTAAAGTATATATTAAATCAAATTAACATTTTATTACTCCCTAGTCCTATTTTAATTAGCTTCATTAACATTTTAGTTTGTCCTAAAGCATTATCCACTTTTTTTAATTAAGATGTTTATATTTGAATAAGTTTACAGTTTTACCTATCTGGTTTATTTTTATAAGAAAAGTAATTGGTACATTTATTACATTTAATAGGATAAACTTGTCATTTTTATAAACAAATATTTAGATTCATTGAATCTATCTTAAAATGAATTTTTTTGTTGAGGGTCAATTAAATTGGAACGACGTGAGTAATAAAAAAAAATAATACATATACTACACTTGTAAGCCCAGCTTGTAATACCCACTTATTGAACCCATATGTTTTTTACCACATGCATCATCTATCTCTTCTCCATCATACCTACAAAACTAAGAAAAACACGTATCCTAAACAGTAACAGATCCTCAGCAAAAAACAAAACTAGAAAAAAAAATGTAAACACCATGGCGTGAATCGAAAACGCCAGCCATAGTACGGCTTATCGCGTTTTCGCCCACAATTTGGCTTGGCTAGAACGACGCGAGAGGGGAAAAGGCCACGCAGGGTGTGGTACATCGCCTTTTCGTTTGGCGCTGTGGGGAAACGCTAACTACGAGGCACTGTATCCAGGCCTCTTAGCGCTTTAGCAAGTAGTTAGTGCATCACCAATATATTAAGTTATAAAAAACTTGATGCATTTAATTAATTCAACGTATATTACAATTAAAAAAATAAGCTTTTATAAAAGACTTGTAGTTTATCAAGATATTTTAAAAAGTTGTTTGAAAAGCTTCTAGTGCAAATATTAAAACCTTCTCAAAACATGTATTGAAATAGTAAGGAGCTTGTATTTGTTTTACCCACTGCAGATGCTCTTACAGACATTCATGTTAATTAATCTGAAATCATATGTTTTTTTCTGGTATAGCTGAGTTTTCGAATCGACATTGTGCGCCGACTAATTTTACGACAGCTATCCTTTTGGAGAGCCTGGTGATGTAGCGAAAAAAAATAAAGATAAATAATTGAATCTGTTGATTCCAAAGAATGTCAGACACAATCCCTCCAACAATCGTTGATTCAAAAGAATACCGTTCGTTGATTCAACGAATACCCGATTATTAAGAGAGTCTTAGCAAACTGCCAACAACTAAGCAAAAGTTTTCATTATCAAAACTTTGAGATATATCTTAATACAATGAAAAGACCTGACATTTATAGGAAAACTAGAATCAATCTAAATAAAGATTGATATGAGTTTCTATTTCCTAAACTTATAACTGGAAATTAAATATTCCCCTAACAAGAATTTATTGTTAAATAAGAAACTAAATAAATAAAAAGAACATCAATATCTTTACTTTATTTGAAGTTGAACCGCATCATTCTCCCCCACTTAAAAACTCGTCCTCGAGTTTCCCTCACACGTCCCTTGTATTCGTAGCATCCAAGTTTGCATATCTTGCATCAAAGTTCCTTTCGTTATAATGACTCGACCTCGAACCTTAATTGTCTTAAAACCCAACTTGTCGACCATGGTAGTTTGGATCATTGAAGAATAAAAATTATTAGCCACAACTATAGTGTCTTCAATATTGTCTTCTTCCCCATCAAATTCTTCTTTTTCGATAAATCCTTCTTCTTTCCCGGTGACATCTTCAATATCAGTATCATAAACTAGCCTAGATGCTTTTTCATATTGATCATCATCAAATATTGGAGGTCCTTCATAATCATCACTAGCCGCACCATAATCTTCCCATTCATCAGAAGATGAACCATCACCCTCAAAAAACGGATATTCTAACATCTTAATCAGGAACTTCGGCTCTTGATACCATCTGATGTACCGAAAAAAAAGATAAATAATTGAATCTGTTGATTCCAAAGAATGCCAGACACAATCCTTCCAACTACCGTTGATTCAAAAGAATACCGATAATCAGGCAAAATCCAACAATCGTTGATTCAACGAATACCCGATTATTAAGAGAGTCTTAGCAAACTGCCAAGAACTAAGCAAAAACTTTCATTATCAATACTCTGAGATATATCTTAATACAATGAAAAGACCTGACATTCATAGGAAAATTAGAATCAATCTAAATAAAGATTGATATGAGTTTCTATTTTCCTAAACTTATAACTGGAAATTAAATATTCGCATCACCTGGAGTCGGTGCAGGTGAACCTCCATCGCCAGTGAGTGATTAATTGTCTCCCCGAGGTTCGAACTTAAAACCATTAAGCACTTTCGTTCTAAAAGACTATATCATACTACGTGTAACACCCCCACTTGGATAAGTGGACCGTTACGTGTATTTATGGCGTGTCATCAAAGAATACAAGGTAAATGTCTTAAAAACATTAACTGACCATAAAGGAAATACCGGAACCAAACATCGGTAGTCCAAACATAAACTCAAACATTTAAAAGTACATACTGGAAGGAAGCACTAAACAATGTCCAAACAAGCAAAGTAATGTATGAAGTGCATAAAGTAAGAAGTCTGGATAGCTTCCATCCAAATGCACATACTCTCAGAATCCTAAGAGCGTCCCTGTGTACCTGCCGTTTGGAACATGAAAAGAAACTACGGATGAGCATAACGCTCAGTGAACGGATATGAAACATGATAATAAGTACTGAAATGAAACAGATAACAAATACTAAAACTGAAAGACTGATAAGTAAAATGCAGCGGAAAATTGTGTATATTACGCAAAACGTGGAAACATGTTTATAAACTGGTTTATATTTCTGAAAACTTATGTTTATATCTACAACTGTATTTTAATTTGCCAAGAGCCCATATAGGTCATGAAGGTATCAACTTGCATGTATACATAGAGGGGTGACCTCAAAATGCATTAGAGGGATGACCTCTAATTATACTGGTCTGGGTAGGAGGGATCAACTCCTTGTGAAGGATGTAGAGCACACACCACATTCACCTGATAACTGTAAGCTGTAAACTAGGATGCACCCTGATGAGACTGCGTTTATACATAGTCTCATCGTCCAAATAGGGCTTAAAATGCATTAGATATCATCAAAATACCCAAATATATGCTTGTGTTTGTTGCTTGTGTATTTTAGGTACGGATATTGAGAAAATGACAAAAGATCACAAGAATCATGCAAAAACGAACACGGGAAACGAAGCCGCACAATGAACCAAGCCCTAATGAAGAATTTCCCAAAGAAAACCCTTGAAGATTTGAAGAATTATGAAGAAGGGTCCTCTAATATGGAAGAATTGACACTTTATACCCTTGTATCTTCATAATTACAAGTTTGGTCCCTAGAGTTTGTCAAAATTACAAAAAGGACCCTTAACTTTGAAGAATTGGCAAATTTAGTCCCTCAACAAAACTAAATTGTCAACATTGGTCCTCCAACAAGTCAACAAACAAGTCAAAACCCTAAAGAATGAAGACATGACAAGTTAAGCCCTTGAAGATTAAAGAAATTGCATTTAAAGTCCTTGATACAAGTTTGAAAACTTGTTGTGCCATTTTTGACAAGTTGCTGAAAGTTATAAACAAGGGAAAAGAGATTTTTGGTTATTTAACACAAAATGAAGAAGACAAAGGAGTATAAGGGCCATTTCTGCCCAGACAACACAACTCTCCCCACCACTTACATCCTGCCACCTCACCCTCACCATACACCTCACCCTCCACGTCTGATTCCCACCCAGCTTTTTAAATTAAATTTATTAAGTCCTAATTTGGGAGGTAAACACGTTATTTAAAAACTTAACACCCCCAAACATGATTAAACCCACCCAATTATCCCCATAAACCCTAGCTATCCCCAGTTTCAATTAAGCTGAAATCAAGGGGTTTTTGTCCATTATTTTCCAGATCCTTGATTTAGCTTAATTTAACCCAAACCCAACTCCCAAAACGTCACCCTCATCACCTGGACCCCTCACACATGGCTCCCCTGCTGCATAAGTCCAAGGATGTACAAACCAATCACTGGCTGAGACTTAATGCTTGAAGACTATGCTCATTTGGACGCTTAGGATCACTTCCCACCAGCTGTAACATCCACAACAAGCCAAAAATCCTCACATGGAGCTCTTGACCAAATTCAAAATACGAATCTTCAAAAGGAATCAAAGGGCAAAACTAGAAACTCCTATTTAGGGTTTAGTTGTTCTTCTTTTCAGTTCTAGAATGTTTTGTAAGCCTCTATATAAAGGCACATAGGTTTTCATTTTTACTTGTTCTTGTTTTCTCTTTCCTTGGTCAAGCATTGTAAATCCCTTTCAAAGTGAATGAAATAGGTGTTTGTTGTGACGAAAAAGAACAAGAGCCATTTACTTTTCATTTGCATCTTTAAATTTTGAAGTTGAAATCTCATTTTCAGTCTTTGTTTATTTTGGAAACTCAAGTTATTAAGTCCATAAGTTGTCTGTCCAAGCTTTTTAAATTGATCATATGAGCCTGATATTCTTCTTGAATATCAAGCTCAAGTGAAACTTAAATGGTTTGTTGATTTAGTTATTGTTAAGATTTTCAGAAAACCAAAAATCAGTTTTTTTATATTTTGTCAAATAAGCCATAGGTAGCTTAATTGATAAGCTGGCTTATTAGCTTATTTGACTTGTGAACATGTCACTCTTCTGTTTACTTTCTTTCTTAGCAAGTTCATAAAAGCTCAACCATTTTGAAGACATATTGGGTGTATGTGTATAGTTAAGACCATCACCAGCATCTCTCTACTAAGCATACTTGTTCTATAAGCCATAAGCCCAGCTAAAAGCTGATGGGAGATGGCATTGCTGCCATAGTGGGGCCTGGATGTGGGTCCCACAAGGTATAAACCTTGAACTCTCTTGTTTTCAAGTTTTATATATGATTTGTGTGATTTTGTGAAATTTGTGAGAAATATGGTGTTTGTTCATTTAATTTGTTTGTTTTATGCTAATTTGATGTTAGTATGCATGTTAGAGGTGATTAGGACAAGTTTGATTAAGTTTAAAAAACATTTGGTTTGAAAAAAGTTGATTTCTGAAATTAAAAGGGTGTTTGGGTCTAGGGTTCAAAATAGGTTTGAGTAACACAAACCTAAGAAACTAGGCTTAACATACTTGAGTTATTGGTTATAGTTGTTTTCTTTGTTCAGTATTTAGTTTGAAGGGATTTGAAAGGGATTTGTATGCTACATTTTTGCTAAAACTTGATATAAATCAGTAAGCATTCATCACTGCTTTGATCTTGTGAATTTGCCCACCAAATCATGAAAATTGTTAAAGGATAGGCTAATACAGGATTCTAGCTAGCTTATTTGTGATTTGGTTTAGTTTTGTGCAATATTTTGAGCTTTAAAATTCACCTTTGTGCACATTAAACCAGCTATCTGTTCATCAGAAACATCATAGGTTTAACAGTCACTTGAATTGGCCTGCTTTGTGAAATTTGTGTTATCAACTTGCTTTTTTCTTATTTATTTGACTTCCCACAACCCAACTGGTTGTGGGAGTGCCCCCTTTGTCCATCAAATACCAACAAACCTCCAAGAACAAGCCCTCTTGTTCTATCTTCACAAGTGAAGATACACACTTTTGTGTTCATCAGTTATTTTGTAATCTGGGCACGTTTTGGATTTCTATTGCTTTGATTCTAGCTTAATTTGCATAAAATTGGTGATTTAGAGTAGTTTTAGTTACTGTATTTGAGTTTTAAAAGTTTCAAAAAGAAAAAAAAAATTTACAAAAAGGACGTGGCCAGGACTCGAACCTGCGCCACTCCTCTCACACTCCAACGTGATAACCAGTTGCCCTAGGGTCTTTGACTGGTTATCACTTGGACTATTAATTATTTAAGGAGTGTTTGTTTTTGGCTTATTAAACTCATCAGCTTAGAAATAAGCTGATTTCAGCTTATTCTCTTTAGCTTGTGACCATTTAGCATTTTTCTATTGTTATTTAATAGGCTTAGGACTTTTTGGTTCAAAAATTTTATTTTTCGCGTGTTTAATTAATTTTCTAGGATTATTTTAAGGTTAAATTTTAGAAAGTACATAAAAAATAGGAAAAAGTATTTTAAAAATCTGGAAAAATAGTTTTTAGGTTTTTAACTATATTTTTGAGGTTTACAGCCATTAAAGTTTTCATTTTAACTTATTTTTGATTTTATATGATTTTTGGGTTTTTAACCAACTTTAGAATTTAATATAAAATTATATAAAAGGTTTTGGAAACTTTTGATTACATTTCTGACTTAGTTACATTATTCTAGATTTTTGGTAATTTTTTAGAATTTTTTTATAAACTTTGATTTTTTTTTGAATATTTTATTATTATTTTATTATAAAAAATTGAAAGTTAGTTTTTTTAATTTTTTTTTATTTTACCTAGTTCAAGCATCTAAAGTTAGGAGTTTTGCAACTTTTAGAATATTTTCATAGTCCTTAGATTTATTTTTATAATTATTTTAAGTTTTATTAGTTTTAATAATTTTTAAATCATTTTAAATAGTTTTGGTTAGTTTAAAAATTTTCTAAAATAGTTTTAAATTAAGTTAGGTTGTTTTAGAGGTTTACAAAGTGATAAAACTCATTTTGGGCTTTTTAGTAATTAAATTGATTTTTAGGGCTTTAATTAGCATTAAAAAATCATTATTTAATTATAAAAGGTTTGGGTGATTTTTGATTTTTTTTGTAAACTCTTTTTACATTATTTAGGATTTGTTTGCAATTTTTAGGAATTTTTAGGATAAATTTTTTAATTTGGTGCTTTTTACGGTTTCACGTGATCGACCTTTTCGTCTTATTGTAATCCGTCATCGTAACCGTCATTCTCTTCTAATCTCATTTCTATTTTTCTTTCTCAAAAGTATAATCACAAATTAATCCAAGTCATTACACACATAACACACTAGCCTCCTTCAGAACGAACTCACTTTAGGGTCATTTACACACGGTTTTCCTAAATCGTCGTGCTTACCCATTTTGCTCTCTTTTCCTAAAGAGTAGTAAAATCACTACATCATTTTGGCGCTGCTACCGGGGAGGCGTGTTGTGTTTTGATTTGGAAATTTTTGTTTTTATATAGCCATAATAGTATTTGTATTAGTAGCACTCTACTAATACGTATTATCGGTTTTCGTTTTTTTGTGTGAATACTATTACTATATTGTATACGTAGAACAATAAATTCACAAGTACTCCAAATACGTGAGAAATCACAACCTTGACTTGGGAGGTCATTACCCAATCATTGTATTCGAATCTCAATCCAAAGAAAAAAGGCAAAAATAGATAAATACTTTCGTGAAGCTCGATTTTGAAAATACAAACTATAAGGTGGGTATAAGGCGGATATTATAAAATATATCCTAAGGAAAAAGGCTCTTAAGTGCTTCGCGCCGCCTCGTTTCCCCTCTTGCTTGTGAGTATTTGATTTTGAGAGCTAATCGAGGGTTTTGCCGCCCAAAGTATTACTAAGTATCATATATATTTTCTTGGTTTCAATTGATTAAACCCTCTTGAACGTTTTGGTGTTCCACCAACGTTCTAAAGTCATCGAAGGCGTTCACTTCACGTGATCGTTTTCATTCCTTGAGGCTTCTTTAATCGAGAGATTTGATTAAGGAGGAGATTTGTAGATTTTTGTCTACTTAATACATTCCACAAAATCCAAGAAAAGTAAAAACAATCAAAAACCACAAAAAAATTGAAAAAGTAAAAACACCAAAAAGAATCTTCTTTGCTCACCCTCTCGTTGTACGTGATGTTTATGCAAACTCGCTCAAAAGCAAGACGTGCACGTAAACGTCGTCAAAAGGAAGGAAACCAAACATCTTCTAGTGAAGAATCTCCTATTGTCGAACCCATCGTAGTGAAAGAAGCACCCATGGCTAATCGAACTATGATGGAGTTGCTTCAAGCACCCACCGAGGGTTATGGAGAAGCGATTGTGATTCCCGCTATCCTTGCGGAGAATTTTGAGGTTAAGACGGGTTTGTTGTCCATGATTCAAAACAACAAGTTTCGAGGTGACGAAAAGGACAACCCTCATAACCACATTTGCCAATTTAATCGTCTTACCGCCACTTGCAAGTTTAAGGACGTCTCTAACGACTCGATTAAGATGATGCTTTTTCCATATTCCTTAGCGGGGCCCGCAAAAATTTGGTTAGAGAAAGAGCCACCCAATTCTATATTGACGTGGAAGGATCTCGTTTCAAAATTCGTGAACCAATTTTTTCCGCCCTCTAAGACTACGCATTTGAAAAACGAGATTTCAAAGTTTTCACAAGAGTATAATGAGAGTTTTTCAACGGCTTGGAATAGGTTTAAGGAAATGTTTCACGAATGTCCTCATCATGGTTTTTCCGACTTGCATCAAATTGACACGTTTTACAATGGCTTGAACGATCATGAGCGTGATTATCTTAATGCCGCCGCGGGTGGTAATTTTTTGTGTAAAACGGTCGAGGAAGCATTGTTAATCATTGAAAATAGGTCTAAGGTCTATAGTCCTCGTAGCACATCGAGTGTTCGTAAGACTTCGTCTTCACCTTCACCTTCATTGTCACATACCGTTGATGCTTGCCAAATCGAGGCTAATTTGGAGAACAAGATTTTTGATAAGCTTAAAGGATTGTTAATTGAGTTTAAAGTTGGTGAACAACCCACTCCCGCTACGGCTAAAGCGGTTGAGGTTTCTTGTATGTATTGTGGTGGAGCTCACGATTACTCTCAGTGCATTACCAACGCTGGTAACACTTCGAGTGCCTACGCGGCCGCGGGAACTTATAACCAAAACGGTCAAGTTACCCGCACTAATCAATTGACTCCACCGGGTTTTCCACCAAATCAAAATGCTAACAATTATCGAAACAATCAAGTTGGTTACCAAAAAAATCAAAGAAACAATTACAAGGGTAATAACAACTATGGGAATCAAGGAAGTAGTAGCCAATTGCAAAATCAAAACCAAAACCGTAATTTTCAAAACACAAGTCAAGGTCTTCAAAATGTTTACACTAAAGAACTTCCAATGGACTTTTTGAATTACGCAACGGCAAATGATAAGATTTTGGAAAACATTCAAGAGAAATTGGCTAGTCAAGCTAGGGACACGGCTAAAAACACAAAGGAGTTAGCTAATTTTGTTAAGGAAAATGTTAACATGAGAAATGAGTTGAAAAATGATTTTGCTAATCAAATTAGAGGTCAAAACAATAAAATTGAGCAAAGTCATGCTAGGCTTGAAAAAAGAATTGACCAAAAAGCCGCTAGGCAAGATGTTAAGCTTAATGCTATTTTAGAAGCGGTCATGGGGAACAAAGCCTCTACTTCGGGTAGTTTACCTAGTAACACCATATCAAACCCGAAGGGAGAGATGAAAGTGATTACCACACGAAGTGGTAAGACACTTAAAGAACCGACTCCTCAACCAATTACTCCAACGGTGGAGGAAATTGAGGAAGAACCCGAGGTGGTGGTCGAAAAGGAGCATATCTCAAGCCCACAAAGTACCGCTCATGCCACACCTACGGTCGACCCTTTACCAACATTGGAACCCGAGATTCCAAAGGCTATGCCTATGCCCCAACCCACACCACCCTTACCTTACCCATCGAGAATTAGGAAGGAGAAACGACAAGAGCGCGATAATTATCAATTTGAGCTTTTTATGAAAATGTTTCGTGATTGCACCTTAATGTGAGTTTCGTCGATGCTTTGGTCATGATGCCTCGATTTGCCGCTAACTTTAAGAGTATGTTGAACAACAAGGATAAATTGCAACAATTATCTAGTTGTTCGTCGGTTTATCTTAATCGCATACCTCAAAAAGTCGGTGATCCCGGTAAATTTTTTATCCCTTGTGCAATCCAAGATATGGAAGAATGCTATGCCTTGGCCGATCTTGGTGCTAGCATTAATTTGATGCCACTTGTAATCTTCAAGTCGCTCAATCTTCCTAATCTTACTCCTTCACTAATGTCTATCGAGATGGCCGACCATTCCACGATTCGTGCATGTGGATTGGCGGAAGACGTTTTTGTGAAAGTGGGAAAGTTCTACTATCCCGTAGACTTTATCGTTGTCGATATTCCCATGGATCCTCAAGTTCCTCTCATTTTAGGTCGTTCGTTTTTGGATACGTCTATGGCTTTAATTGATGTGCATGCTAGAAAGATCACCTTTCGTTTCAACGACGAGGAACTTGTTATAAACGCAACTCAAAATTCTCAACTTTCTCATGTTTATTCCGTTGCTACCATAAACCTCGTTGATATGATCGACGTTGTTTGCGAGGAATTTTCACAAGAAGTTCTAGGTTTTGGTGATGTTGAAAATAGTGGCAATCCCACTATGTTGGATCCAATCCTTGATAATTCGACACCAACCTTCACTCCATTTGAAGGCGGTGGTTTTACGTTGGAAGAATTCGATGTTCCACGTACTTGTAACGAAGACCTCGACAACGATGAGGACTTCTCGATTATCAAGGATTTTCTTAACGATTTCCCATTTCCTCCACCCGAGGAGGTTATGAGTATCGAGCCCAAATCTTCACTTGAGGAACCACCTATCCTCGAGTTGAAAGATTTACCTCCTCACCTCGAATATGTCTATTTGGAGGAGGACGACAAGTTGCCGGTTATTATTGCGAAGGAACTTTCGAATGATGAAAAAACCGCACTTGTCGATGTTCTAAAGGATCACAAAGGGGCAATTGCGTGGAAGTTATCCGACATTAAGGGAATCGATCCAAAGTTTGTACCCACAAAATATTAATGGAGGAGGATTACAAGCCCGCAATCCAATGTCAAAGGAGGGTGAACCCCAAAATTCACGACGTCATCAAAAAGGAGGTCCTTAAACTCCTTGACGCGAGAATGATTTACCCTATTTCCGATAGCCCTTGGGTGAGTCCTATTCATTGTGTCCCTAAAAAGGGAGGGATGACCGTTGTTCCAAACGATGCCAACGAGTTAATTCCCACTAGACTCGTGACCGGATGGAGAGTGTGCATTGACTATCGTAAGTTGAATGAAGCCACTCGTAAAGACCATTTTCCCTTGCCCTTCATGGACCAAATGTTGGAGCGTCTTGCGGGAAACGATTTCTATTGCTTTTTAGATGGTTTTTCCGGTTACTTCCAAATTCCCATCGATCCTCGTGATCAAGAAAAAACTACGTTTACGTGTCCATATGGAACGTTTGCCTATCGTAGAATGCCATTCGGACTTTGCAATGCACCGGGAACCTTTCAAAGGTGCATGATGGCTATTTTTCATGATATGATCGAGAAGACGATGGAAGTCTTCATGGATGACTTTTCCGTGTTTGGTAATTCGTTCACTTCGTGTTTGTCGAACCTAGAGAGAATGTTGAAACGTTGTGAGGAAACCAACCTTGTGCTCAATTGGGAAAAGTGTCATTTTATGGTTAAGAGTGGAATCGTCTTAGGGCACAAGGTCTCGAAAGCGGGGATTGAGGTAGATCAAGCTAAGGTAGACGTCATCGCCAAATTACCTCATCCCAAAACCGTTAGGGGAGTTAGGAGTTTCCTAGGCCACGCGGGCTTTTATCGTCGATTCATCAAGGATTTTTCAAAGATCTCTCGACCCATTACACATCTTCTTGAAAAAGAGGCACGTTTTGTCTTTGACGAAGATTGTGTACGAGCCTTTGAAATCCTTAAGAGGAAACTTACCGAAGCTCCCATCCTTGTTTCTCCCAATTGGAACATCCCTTTTGGGCTCATGTGTGATGCTAGTGACTACGCTATTGGGGCCGTTTTGGGGCAACGTCATGAAAAGCACTTCTTACCTATTCACTATGCTAGCAAGACGATGACCGAGGCTCAACTTAAATACACTACAACGGAGAAGGAGTTCCTTGCCGTGGTGTATGCATTTGAGAAATTTCGACCTTATCTCGTCTTGACGAAATGCATAGTGTATACAGATCATTCGGCTATTAAGTATCTCATGGCAAAGCAAGATGCTAAGCCTAGATTACTTCGTTGGATTCTCCTCCTTCAAGAATTTGATCACAAAATCGTTGACAAAAAAGGAGCCGAGAATCTAGCGGCCGATCATCTTTCTCGTTTGGAAGATCCTCACCAAAGTGTTTACGAGCCCAAGGAAATCACCGAAATATTTCTGCTCGAGACACTTGGTGTAGTGAATTCTAAGCTTGATTCTTCCACCCCATGGTTTGCGGATTTTGCAAATTACCATGCGGGTAACTTCATCATTAAGGGTATGACGACTCAAGAAAAACGAAAATTCTTTCGTGACGTCAAGTTCTACTTTTGGAACGACCCTTACTTGTTTCGAACTTGGGCGGATCAAATCATCCGACGTTGTGTATTTGGCACCGAAGCTTCTAACATCCTTAGAGCTTGTCACGAAGGACCCACGGGTGGTCACCACGGTGCTAATCTCACGGCTAAGAAGGTGTTTGATGCCGACTTCTTTTGGCCTACTATTTACCGAGATGCACAAGATCTTGTGAAGTCGTGTGATGCATGCCAACGACAAGGAAAAGCCTCACAAAAAGATGAAATGCCACAAAATATCATCCAAGTGTGTGAGATCTTTGACGTTTGGGGTATAGAATTTATGGGGTCGTTCCCATCATCTCGTGGTAATAAGTACATCCTTGTTGCGGTTGACTACCTATCTAAGTGGGTGGAGGCCAAAGCCTTGCCCAGTAATGATGCTCGTGTGGTAGTCAAGTTCTTGAAAAGCTTGTTTTCTCGGTTTGGAACCCCTCGTGCGATCATAAGCGATCGTGGAACCCATTTTTGTAACGACCAATTCGAAAGGGTCCTAAGGAAATATGGGGTTACACATCGGCTTTCTACGGCTTATCACCCACAAACGAGTGGGCAAGTCGAGGTTTCAAACCGAGCGTTGAAGAGGATCTTGGAGAGATCCGTTGGGGAAAACCGACAAACTTGGTCGAATAAGTTGGACGATGCTTTATGGGCCTTTAGGACCGCTCATAAGACACCCATTGGGTGCACTCCCTATAAGCTTGTGTATGGAAAGAAATGCCATTTGCCTATCGAGTTAGAACACAAGGCTTATTGGGCCCTAAAGCATTGTAATGATGATATGGAGACCGCGGGAAAACACTGGAAAATGCAATTGAATGAATTAGATGAATTGAGGGATATTGCTTATGAAAATTCATTGATTTGCAAAGAAAAAACTAAAAAGTTGCATGATTCTAAAATTAAAAACCGGGTTTTTAACATTGGGGATCAAGTTTTGCTTTTTAATTCTCGCTTGAAAATCTTTTCCGGTAAGTCGAAATCCCGTTGGTCCGGTCCATTCACCGTGACTCAAGTGTTTCCATATGGGACCATCGAGCTAGCTCAAGATGATGGTCCTAACTTCAAGGTCAATGGACATAGGTTGAAGCACTACTTTGGCGGGGAAGTTCCATCCTTGAACTACCTCGACACAGTCACTTTCCCCAATGATAATTAGTATTGAGGGGATCGAGTCGAGCTCATGACTCGGTAATCAAAAACGAGGTGCCTCGTGGGGGAGTCCCATGCTTATCCCATGTACATATTATCGCTTTCTAATGTAATTTACGTGTGGGGATTTGTGCCCTTCCAACCTTTGTTTCGTGGTTGTTTGTGAATTGTGGACTTTAGATGATCATGATCTTCACGATTGGAGCCTCTCGTGTTCGTTTTATGAGAACACTCGATCGTTTGCGTTGAAGACTTTCTCAATATCCATGATATATCCTTTTGATGTTCTAACCTTAGGTTATTAGCACACTTCATAAACGGCTATTAATTTATTGGTTACACCCTTTCCATGCTAGATTAGGCATTCAACTACGTCTCTAGTATGGGGGTGTTTGCACCCCTAGACTCGAAACATTGAGGACAATGTTTAACTTTAGTATGGGGGGTGAATAGATACTTGCCTTGCCAAACCTTCACGCTTTCCAAAGTTTATCTTTTTGTTTATCGTTTTTGTTGCAAAATAAGGCTAAAAATGGCCAAATTTTAAAAATTTTCTCATGTTTTATAAGTGTTTGAAGACACGAATGTAGGTTTTCCGATGGCGAGAATAAGAGTAATTTTTGACTCGACCGTGCGTGTTGAGCACTTAGCTTTGATTCCTTAACTACACATTTGGCTAAGTCTCTTAAATGAGGACGAGAAATGATAGGGTTAATTATAAGTTACTATGCTAAACGTAGAGTACTCGTATTCTTTCAAAAACTCATGTGTTCTCGTTGTTTGCTTATTCTCCCTTCGCATGTAAATATTTTTTGCTTAATAAATATTGACTTAGCGGTTTAGTTGGGATTGTTGGGTTTCTAGTCTTTTCTAGTAGCTTCCGTGTAATTAAATTGGGAAGACATTAAGGTTTCGCCAGTGTCACGGTTTTGAAGTATTGGCACCCTAATAATCAAAAGCTTCACCCAATAATAAGATTTCAAGTGCTCACCTAAATCAAGCAAACAATTTGAAGCCCCACAAGGCCGAAAAATCTATGCAAAATTGAAAGTGAATCAAGCCTTAATCTTCGAAGCATTAAAGATCCAAAATTCGCCTTAGCGTGAGGATATACGTCTTTGGCTAATAAAACCACCGATGAGGCGGATAATAAAAGGCAAGGCAAGACCGAAGTCATAATAAAAGCTTCATGGCGAAGTTGAATAAAAGATGGAGGTAAACCAAAGATAATAAGACCCTTCCGTTAGGGGGCGTATAAAAGTCTTGGTAATAAGTCTCATGTTCAAAACCGTTATAAAACCGTGTTTATCGATCCTTCTTGTTGACTTAATTTTTTGACATTGTTGTCTATTGGGAGGGGTTATTGATTTGATGGTCTTGGTTACACCGTTAGGACTCTATTTTTAGACCTACATCTCTATTATCGCATAAGTCAAACAATGTATCCTCGTAAAACATTCAAGACAAAATAAAATATAAGAGATACAACTTAGGAAAAATGGGAGGATAAGTACGTGATTAGGGCATATGAGTAGTGTTAACATTACTAACTTATAATGACAATGATCTCGTTGCACGCTTGGCATGGAATTGGGGTGAAAATCGAGGACGATGAAATTATTTCTAACGAAGCATTCACGTGTTCTTATTCTATGAACCTAAACGTCCCATTTTGCGATGAAAATCATACATTATGTCTAAAACTCAAGTAGTAGTAGCAATAGTAGTAGTGTAGCTAGTTTATCATTCAATAAAGTGAATAAAAATGATTTTTGGAGGTGCTACGATACTTTATTCTAGCATTGCGTGAGGGCACGACAATGGTTTAGTATGGGGGAGTGATGAGACTGCATTTATACATAGTCTCATCGTCCAAATAGGGCTTAAAATGCATTAGATATCATCAAAATACCCAAATATATGCTTGTGTTTGTTGCCTGTGTATTTTAGGAACGGATATTGAGAAAATGACAAAAGAT
Source organism: Glebionis coronaria (assembly GCA_025667525.1). Lineage (NCBI taxonomy): Eukaryota > Viridiplantae > Streptophyta > Magnoliopsida > Asterales > Asteraceae > Glebionis > Glebionis coronaria. The sequence continues at coordinate 183,383,807 of CM046874.1, forward strand.
CACAAGAATCATGTAGAAACGAACACGGGAAACGAAGCCGCACAATGAACCAAGCCCTAATGAAGAATTTCCCAAAGAAAACCCTTGAAGATTTGAAGAATTATGAAGAAGGGTCCTCTAATATGGAAGAATTGACACTTTATACCCTTGTATCTTCATAATTACAAGTTTGGTCCCTAAAGTTTGTCAAAATTACAAAAAGGACCCTTAACTTTGAAGAATTCGCAAATTTAGTCCCTCAACAAAACTAAATTGTCAACATTGGTCCTCCAAGAAGTCAACAAACAAGTCAAAACCCTAAAGAATGAAGACATGACAAGTTAAGCCCTTGAAGATTAAAGAAATTGCATTTAAAGTCCTTGATACAAGTTTGAAAACTTGTTGTGCCATTTTTGACAAGTTGCTGAAAGTTATAAACAAGGGAAAAGAGATTTTTGGCTATTTAACACAAAATGAAGAAGACAAAGGAGTATAAGGGCCATTTCTGACCAGACAACACAACTCTCCCCACCACTTACATCCTGCCACCTCACCCTCACCATACACCTCACCCTCCACGTCTGATTCCCACCCAGCTTTTTAAATTAAATTTATTAAGTCCTAATTTGGGAGGTAAACACGTTATTTAAAAACTTAACACCCCCAAACCTGATTAAACCCACCCAATTATCCCCATAAACCCTAGCTATCCCTAGTTTCAATTAAGCTGAAATCAAGGGGTTTTTGTCCATTATTTTCCAGATCCTTGATTTAGCTTAATTTAACCCAAACCCAACTCCCAAAACGTCACCCTCATCACCTGGACCCCTCATACATGGCTCCCCTGCTGCATAAGTCCAAGGATGTACAAACCAATCACTGGCTAAGACTTAATGCTTGAAGACTACGCTCATTTGGACGCTTAGGATCACTTCCCACCAGTTGTAACATCCACAACAAGCCAAAAATCCTCACATGGAGCTCTTGACCAAATTCAAAATACGAATCTTCAAAAGGAATCAAAGGGCAAAACTGGAAACTCCCATTTAGGGTTTAGTTGTTCTTCTTTTCAGTTCTAGAATGTTTTGTAAGCCTCTATATAAAGGCACATAGGTTTTAATTTTTACTTGTTCTTGTTTTCTCTTTCCTTGGTCAAGCATTGTAAATCCCTTTCAAAGTGAATGAAATAGGTGTTTGTTGTGACGAAAAAGAACAAGAGCCATTTATTTTTCATTTGCATCTTTAAATTTTGAAGTTGAAATCTCATTTTCAGTCTTTGTTTATTTTGAAAACTCAAGTTATTAAGTCCATAAGTTCTCTGTCCAAGCTTTTTAAATTGATCATATGAGCCTGATATTCTTGTTGAATATCAAGCTCAAGTGAAACTTAAATGGTTTGTTGATTTAGTTATTGTTAAGATTTTCAGAAAACCAAAAATCAGTTTTTTTTATGTTGTCAAATAAGCCATATGTAGCTTAATTGATAAGCTGGCTTATTAGCTTATTTGACTTGTGAACAGGTCACTCTTCTGTTTACTTTCTTTCTTAGCAGGTTCATAAAAGCTCAACCATTTTGAAGACATATTGGGTGTATGTGTCTAGTTAAGACCATCACCAGCATCTCTCTACTAAGCATACTTGTTCTATAAGCCATAAGCCCAACTATAAGCTGATGAGTGATGGCATTGCTGCCATAGTGGGGCCTGGATGTGGGTCCCACAAGGTATAAACCTTGAACTCTCTTGTTTTCAAGTTTTATATATGATTTGTGTGATTTTGTGAAATTTGTGAGAAATCTGGTGTTTGTTCATTTAATTTGTTTGTTTATGCTAATTTGATGTTAGTATGCATGTTAGAGGTGATTAGGACAAGTTTGATTAAGTTTAAAAAACATTTGGTTTGAAAAAAGTTGATTTCTGAAATTAAAAGGGTGTTTGGGTCTAGGGTTCAAAATAGGTTTGAGTAACACAAACCTAAGAAACTAGGCTTAACATACTTGAGTTATTGGTTATAGTTGTTTTCTTTGTTCAGTATTTAGTTTGAAGGGATTTGAAAGGGATTTGTATGCTACATTTTTGCTAAAACTTGATATAAATCAGTAAGCATTCATCACTGCTTTGATCTTGTGAATTTGCCCACCAAATCATGAAAATTGTTAAAGGATAGGCTAATACAGGATTCTAGCTAGCTTATTTGTGATTTGGTTTAGTTTTGTGCAAGATTTTGAGCTTTAAAATTCACCTTTGTGCACATTAAACCAGCTATCTGTTCATCAGAAACATCATAGGTTTAACAGTCACTTGAAGTGGCCTGCTTTGTGAAATTTGTGTTATCAACTTGCTTTTTTCTTGTTTATTTGACTTCCCACAACCCAACTGGTTGTGGGAGTGCCCCCTTTGTCCATCAAATACCAACAAACCTCCAAGAACAAGCCCTCTTGTTCTATCTTCACAAGTGAAGATACACACTTTTGTGTTCATCAGTTATTTTGTAATCTGGGCACGTTTTGGATTTCTATTGCTTTGATTCTAGCTTAATTTGCATAAAATTGGTGATTTACAGTAGTTTTAGTTACTGTATTTTAGTTTTAAAAGATTCAAAAAGAAAAAAAAAGTTTTTTACAAAAAGGACGTGGACAGGACTCGAACCTGCGCCACTCCTCTCACACTCCAACGTGATAACCAGTTGCCCTAGGGTCTTTGACTGGTTATCACTTGGACTATTAATTATTTAAGGAGTGTTTGTTTTTGGCTTATTAAACTCATCAGCTTAGAAATAAGCTGATTTCAGCTTATTCTCTTTAGCTTGTGACCATTTAGCATTTTTCTATTGTTATTTAATAGGCTTAGGACTTTTTGGTTCAAAAAATTTATTTTTCGCGTGTTTAATTAATTTTCTAGGATTATTTTAAGGTTAAATTTTAGAAAGTAAATAAAAAATAGGAAAAAGTATTTTAAAAATCTGGAAAAATAGTTTTTAGGTTTTTAACTATATTTTTGAGGTTTACAGCCATTAAAGTTTTCATTTTAACTTATTTTTGATTTTATATGATTTTTGGGTTTTTAACCAACTTTAGAATTTAATATAAAATTATATAAAAGGTTTTGTGAACTTTTGATTGCATTTCTGTCTTAGTTACATTATTCTAGATTTTTGGTAATTTTTTAGAATTTTTTATAAACTTTGATTTTTTTTTGAATATTTTATTATTATTTTATTATAAAAATTGAAAGTTAGTTTTTTTTAATTTTTTTTTATTTTTCCTAGTTCAAGCATCTAAAGTTAGGAGTTTTGCAACTTTTAAGTTCCTCTCTCGCTGGTCGAGCTACTCCGTTCCTCTGATAGGGTTGTTTTTCTTTCCGGAAATATTTTCATAGTCCTTAGATTTATTTTTATAATTATTTTAAGTTTTATTAGTTTTAATAATTTTTAAATCATTTTAAATAGTTTTGGTTAGTTTAAAATTTTTATAAAAATAGTTTTAAATTAAGTTAGGTTGTTTTAGAGGTTTACAAAGTGATAAAACTCATTTTGGGCTTTTTAGTAATTAAATTGATTTTTAGGGATTTAATTAGCATTAAAAAATCATTATTTAATTAATTAAAAGGTTTGGGTGATTTTTGATTTTTTTTGTAAACTCTTTTTACATTATTTAGGATTTGTTTGCAATTTTTTGGAATTTTTAGGATAAAATTTTTAATTTGGTGCTTTTTACGGTTTCACGTGATCGACCTTTTCGTCTTATTGTAATCCGTCATCGTAACCGTCATTCTCTTCTAATCTCATTTCTATTTTTCTTTCTCAAAAGTATAATCACAAATTAATCCAAATCATTACACACATAACACACTAGCCTCCTTGAGAACGAACTCACTTTAGGGTCATTTACACACGGTTTTCCTAAATCGTCGTGCTTACCCATTTTGCTCTCTTTTCCTAAAGAGTAATAAAATCATTACATCACACCCATACACCACATATGATAATACTGATAATGGCTAAACTGAAACTGAAGGGACGCCACGAGAAATCACTCCCTCGCAGAAGAGTCATAACACCGGTGCCTCAAGTGTTATGGTTACGGTACATCCGTAACTAGATGACATGGTCATGCATGTATATAGCTCAGGCATTTTAAAATAAACTTAAGTATTAATGAAAAGCTGAATAATATAAAAGTACTGGGGAAAACAGATGGCTGCAAACGGGGAATCCTAATCATGCATATGAAGGGAATGTTCATACTAAAGGACGAAATATCCGTACCTCGTGTCCAGTAATGAAGTGAGAATGAAAGCTGAAGGATCTACTCCGACTTCACGGATACTACATAAATAAGAGACGTGAATGAGTTGTCTGATTACTGTATACTTTATTGGTTCTGGGTGTTCTTAGCTTATTTTACATGTTCTTGTCTTGTTTTACTGAATCATGTATTATCTTGTGATTATTCATGTTTTCATGTGTTTCTGATTAATGTATTTCATGTTTTCTTGTGTTATTATACTTGTCGTATCATAATAAGTAACTTTCTAAAAATAGCAGGTTTCCATAAATATTAAGTTTCCAAAAATAGTAAGTTTCCAAAAATAGTAAGTTTCCAAAAATAGTAAGTTTCCAAATATAGAAATTTTCCTTAAATAATAATAAGCTTGATTTATAAGTCCCAAAATATAAGCTAGTGCTTAATAGTCATAATTTTATAAGTCCTGATGATTTATTAGGTAAAGTTTATAAAATAAACACTTTAGGCTTAACTGATGATTCTTAATTAATAATACAATGCATGGTTTTAATAAAGATTATTAATTAATAACTTATCATGATTTATTTCATAAAACTTTACCGTAGATAAATAATTAAATTAAAGTCTAGTTTTAATTTAATTATGTCCTAAACCAATACTTAGGCTATTCATGATTAATTATATTAATTAATATAACCTTAGTTACATAACTAATTTAGTTATAACTTGGATTTAACAATTAAATTAACAACTTAACTAGCAAACATATTCGTGTGTACCCGAGCCTACCGAGACTCCCATGTCTCGGTCGCACAAAACAAACAACAAACTATGCAAAACAACCAAAACAGTTATGTCTAATATATGTTTACTAATTATGTCCAATATCTTTACCCCAGTTTTGTCCAACATAACTAAGCCCAGACCTGTCCAATAAACCTACCCAAAACCGTTGCCCCGGTTTGAGTATCCCCTGTTTGGCAGACAGTTACCCCCGACTGCCCCCTGTTTCCTGCTGCTGCCCAAATACTACCCACTGGTTTTACTTGTTTCATGCTGTTAGCTAAATCCTACTCACTGTTCCTAACTCCTATCCCCTGCCATGTACAGACTAACTACCGAGAGACTAAAAGCTCTCGGTTCCCACTGTTTTTAACCAAACCCCCTTGTTGGGGTGTTTGGGTGTTGCGACTGCCATAACAAAACCACCATCACACCTATAGGGTTGCGGCTGGTTGGAAAACAATTACCACTAAGAGCTATAATGCTCTCGGTTTGCGTGCAACTACAACAAAACACCCATAATCCCGAACCCTTTGTTTAATCTTGTTAATCTTCATGTGTTACAGCATGTTTTTAAGAGTTTTTGAATAAAACATAATTAATTAAAAACAAAATATCAAGGATTAAGGGGTACCGCTTGTGTGTATGATTTAAGAAAATAGAACACGAACTCGAACCTTAAATTCTTAGATCAAAACCAAGATTTCTTGTTCTTGGTGTGATAAAGTCGACGGTAGAAAGTGGAGGAGAACAAGTCGTGGGTTTTGTTTGTATTTTAGGGTTTTGGAACATGATGTCTAAAATAGATAAGTACCCCTCGTGTTTAATTTTATTTGCATTAGGATTTCCAAATGGGCTGGGCCAAGCCCATGTTTCCCTTTTCTCTTTGCCGTCCAACACGTACAACACCTACACGTTTCGTTTTATTTTTCGTGCCTTGTAAATTCTTACGCGTTCATGTTTTAGTTCTTGTGTTTTATTTCTTGTAATTAATCTGATATATATATTAAATACTTGAATATGAACGTTACTTATTCTGGGTACATGACGAGTATTAATTTACGTAACGTTTAATTTAAATTTGTGACTGCGTGTACTTAATATTACATGGATTTTAAAGCGGGTTTTACAACTGTTCTCCTCTAAAAGAACAATTTGTCCTCGAATTAGAAACCTGATAACGTTGTGGTTTTACAATTCTCCCAATCTAAAAGGAAAATTCGTCCTCGAATTAAAGGTAAGCTGATGGTGTTATAAAAGCTGAAAGGACACAAAAGCTGAAAAGACATGTAAGCTGAAAGGACATGAATGTGACATGATTGTAAGGAACATGGAACGTAACATGGATAAAGAGGAGATGGAACGTGACGTGACTAAAAGAACGTATCTGATTAATGGAAAGAAAAGGATAAGAAGTCCGGATGGACTTCTCCGTTCCAAGTGGCTTCCCGCTAGGAACGGATCCTCCAAAAGATCTTAACATCATGAAAATCTTGGTCTTCATGACCCTGAGTTGATGATACATAATAGTGTCTGGTTCATTATCGTAAGATAGATTCTCCTGAATCTGATCGAAAGGGTATAATTTATCGTGCAAGGGTAAATGAAACGTTACGATGCAAAATAACCTGGTATAACTGACACTAGTAAATGATGCGTGAGACATACTGAAATGTAGTACGTGAACAATTTTGAACGTTGATGAGACTGCAATTATACATAGTCTCATCGTCTAAATCGGGCTTAAAACGCTTAAAATATCATCAAAATACTCAAATATATGCTTGTGTTTATTCATTGTGTATTTTAGGTACGGATATCGTGAATTCACCGAAAGATTACAAGAATCAAGCAAAAACGAACACGGGAAACGAAGCCGCACAAAGAACCGGACCCAAATCATGAATTTCCTTTGAAGTCCTTGAAGTTTTGAAGATTGGCAAGAATGGTCCCTCAACTTTTGAAGGCTTGTCATTTTATACCCCTGTAAATCCTCAAAATTACTTGTGGGTCCCTAAAAAATCAAGTATGTACAAGTTTGGTCCTTGAAGAATGCAGTATATGCATAAAATACCCTTGGATTACTTTTGTAAAAGATTTGGTGGCCAAAGTATAAATGTTAAAACTTAGATTACAAAGGAAGATTGTTATGTTGGCTGTTAAACTTGATATGCAAAGTTTAAGGGACATGGGGGGCCTTTCCTGGCAGACAAAGAAACTTTAACCAACCAACCATACCATGAAAACTCACCCCACTACCTCATCCCACCAATCAAAAACTCCCAAACCCCCCACGTCAGATCCCACAAACCCGTTTATTATTAATAAATACGTTTTTGAAAAATGTTTATTAAATCAAAAAGGCGCTTAACACCTACTGTTCCCCTAATACACCCATTAATCCCCAATTCCCAGTCAAGAACACCCCATAAACACTAATTCTCAAAACACTAATCACCCAATTTTAAAACCCCAAATTATCCAGAATGATAATTCACACTTCACTAAACTAAACCCACTCACTTGAACCTTGCCAGCTAGTCACTTGGTCCCCTCCCCATCGTCCCCTGCTTCACTCTTTTTGGCAACAAATGAATCTTTACAGAAATCCAACGTTCCAAAGGGTTTTCTTGCTCCCAAAGATTAGATAAACGATCAAGATTGGTCAAAGACAGCTATGCATCACATGTTACCACTTTGACCATGAATTCAAACTCAAGACCAAGGGAATATTCGGATTTTCATTTAGCATCTAGGGTTTATGTTTGTTATGTTCTAGAATAGTCCTAGGAGTCTTATATAAAAACCCTCCAACTTGTGGATGGGCTTTTGTTCCAGATTTTCTACTTGTAATTTTTTTATTTAATGAATAGTTAAATTTTTTTATAAACAAATTCTTGCAAGCAGATATATGAGTTCTAAATTAGTGTAATGTTTGTTGTTATTGCAATGTTGGTTTAAAGTTTTCTAGCATAAATTCGTGTTCAAGTTATTTTCTGAAAATCAATTTTTTTAGTTCTTGAGAAAGCTTTTTAAAAGCTGAAATCCATCTTTCACATGAAGTGAAAGTGGAGTGTGAAGTTGATTTCAGCTTGTAGTAAAGTTTTTGTTAAAATTTTTAGTGGTTACAAAGTTTGGTTTCATCAAAGAGGTTTTTCAAAAATCTTTTGTCCATTTTTTATAGCTTACTGTTTATATAAGCCAGCTCATAAGCTACTTGACACTAGCTTATGAGCTTAGCTTATATACGCTTGTAGTTTCTGGTCTTGTGGTGTTTGTGCAGGGTTTCAGGAACAACAAGATCTCACCACTTTCCATCCCTTTAAGTTCATTTGAAGATATCAAACCCTTGGGTCCTTTATGGATTCCAACTAACAGGGTAATCTCTACATGTTGTTATAAACTCAGATAAGCTCTAAAAGACCTAGTAGAAGGCATCAACCAGGTAGCTTTTGGCTTGAACCCTGCTTACTTTTTTTTGAGAATCTGTGGATTTGTGACAAAGTGCTAGTGTACTTGTTCTTATTTCTTGTTTATGATAGTTGAAGTTGTGGATTCATGATAGTATAAGTTATTGTAGTTTTAAGGCTGATTAATATAGATTCTGTTTGATAAATCTTGTTTTCTGCTTGTTTAAGGGGTGTATGGGTCTGCATTTTAAGCTAGGAGTGTGACAATCTTTTGGTCTAATGGTAGTCTAGACATACTTGTTATAGTTGTTTTGGGTTACTGCAGTAATATGTTTCATGTTTTGATAAGTAGAAATAGGATTTGTATGCTTAAAATCTGGTAGAACTAGGTTAAATAAAATCAGTAGGCTGCTTAGGTTTGTCTTGGCATTTTTAGACTTCCTAATCTTGTTAATTAGTAGGGGTTAAGTTTAATTTGGATTTTCAGCTTGTTGGTTGTGATTTTGTGTGGTATTGAACAAGAATCTGTGGTTTGAAAATCAATTGATAGCCAAGTAGACCAGCAAAGTCCACCAGACCCCAGATTTTTATGCAGTGACTGTGTTAGGTGCTTGTTTATGTGATTCTTGTGTGCTAAGTGTTGTTTTCATAATTTATCTGACTCCCCACAACCCAACTGGTTGTGGGGGTGCCAATCATTGCCAGTAAAATCAAGTAAGCATCAAGATACAAGTCAATCTTTGCCCAGATACGTTTTTATAACTGTCAGTGGGAACCAAGTTCCCACTGCTAGTGGAAAAGTTTCCACTGCTTCACTACTGGACAAAAGAAACCAAGATGTCACTATCAGACTTTTAAAATTTTGTCTTTAGTGGACCTTTTTAAGAGTTTTTAGCTAATTTTAGTTTTGGTATTTTTCTTATTTTAATTCTGATTTTTCTATTAAGTTTATTTTTCTGTTACTGTTCATTTACTATTTTTTGATTAAATAGCATTTTTAAATTAGTTTTTAATTATCTGTTTTTGTCTTTTAGTACAAAAATTTAGTATTTTTCAGTTCTGAATTTTTTCTTAGATTTAGAAAATTAGTTAAGATTTTTAGTTTAAAAATATTTTACTGTTCACCTTTTTAAATATTTTTTAGAATTAATTTAAGTTTAGTTAGTTTTAAATTAAAACTGTTTTGTCCTTTAGTGTAGAAAGTTCACTTTTTCAATTTTTTTTTCAATTTTCTACTGTTTAGTAATATAATTTAGGATTTTTTAAAAAGTAAATTTAATTTTAGCATTATTTTAATATTTTTAATCATTATTTTAGTTTAAAAATAGTTTTTAGTGTTTCAAAAATAGAAAAATAGTTTTAAAAATTTAGGAAAAATACTTTTTTGTCTTTAAATAATATAAGTGAGTTATTAGTTCAATAAAATAATATTTTGGGCTTTTTCTTAATTATATTTGAATTTAGGGTTTTAATTAGCATTTAAAATTGAATATTGAATTAATAAAAGGTTTTAAAAATTATTTATTGAATTTTTATTCTTATTTATATTATTTTAGACTTAGTTTTAAATTTTAATTAAGTTTTAGGTTTAATTTTTAATTTTTTCACGTTTTACGTATTTACGTTCTCGTTTTACGTCATTACGTCGTAGTGTAATCGTAGTCGTAGCTCGTCTTTACTTTTTCTATCCTTAACCCAAAAACGTCACTAATCCAAACTCTTGATTTTATATAATTGGCACTTAATTCACACACCTCCTTCGAGAACGAACCCGCATTTATTCGACTTATCGGTTTTCCTAAATTGTCGAGTTTAATACTTGCCCACTACACGCTCTTTTTTCTAAAAGACGTGTTTTTTACCACAATCATTTTGGCGCCGCTGCCGGGGAGGTGTTTTTAGTGCTGCCATTATTATTATTGTGTTTGTGTGAGTAGTGCGTTGTTGCTTTTCAATTTTTGGAAAGCGTAAATATCGTACATACTCATTTTTGTTATTTTTTTATATTATATTATAGTATCCAAATAAAACGTGTTTAATTTTCCTAAATTAAACACAAACCAATCTTTTTACTATATTGTAGATATCCCATTATCGTTTTCGTTTTTTTTGTGAATATATTACTATATTGTACTTACGTAGAACAATAAATATACAAGTACTCCAAAAGCGTGAAAACGCAACCTTGATTCGGGATTTCATCACTCGATCATTGTATTCGAATCTAAAGCAAAAGTTTAAAGGCAAAATAGATAAATACTTTCGTGAGGCTTAATTTCAATTAAAACAAACTATAAGGTGGGTATAAGGCGGTTGTATTTCACGACCTAAGGGAAAAAGGCTCTAAAGTGCTTAGCGCCGCCTCGTTTCCCCCGCTTTCTTGTGCGTGTTTTGAGAAAGAGGGCTAATCGAGGGTTTGTCGCCCAAGTATTATCTACGTATCATATATATTTGCTTGTTTTCAAGATTAAACCCTCTTGAACGTTTTGGTGTTCCACCAACGTTCTAAAGTCATCGAGAACGTTCATTCCACGTGATCGTTTTCATTCTTTGAGGCTTCTTTAATCGAGAAATCGATTCGAGGAGAGATTTGTAGATTTGAGTCTACGTAATACAACAAAAATCCAAAAAATTTAAAAACAATCAAAAACCAAAAAAATTGTAAAAATCGAAAAAGCGCAAAAAGAATCTTCTTTGCTACCCCTCATTCTATGCTTAGTGCATGCGCACTCGATCGAATGATTATTCTAATTCTAGCGACGCTTTGAATCCACGCAGTCGTAATCGAAGGAATCGGAGACGTAGACGAGATTTAGAAACTGACGTTTCTAATATCGTTGTTGAAGAAACCTTAGACGAGATGGCCGACAATCGTTCGATGATGGAATTGCTCCAAGCGCCCATCGAGGGTTATGGAGACGCGATCGTAATTCCCGCTATCGAAGCGGAGAATTTTGAGATTAAGAGCGGAATGATTTCGTTAATCCAAGCTACGAAGTTTTGAGGTCGTGAAGCCGATAATCCTCACGACCATATTCGGAATTTTGATCGACTTTTAGCCACGAGCAAGTTTCAGAACGTCGACACCGATGTTGTCAAGCTTATGCTTTTTCCGTACTCGCTCGATGGTGCCGCCAAGGATTGGTACGAGAAAGAGCCACCTAATTCCATAATTACGTGGAAGGATCTCGTTTCCAAATTCGTTAATCATTTTTTCCCACCGTCTAACACGACGTTTTTCAAAAATGAAATTACGAGATTTGAGCAAAAACCGAATGAATCTTTTAGAGACGCGTGGGATCGTTTTAAGGAATTGTTTAGGCAATGTCCTCACCATGGTTTTTCCGAGTTGCACCAAATCGATACGTTTTACAACGGTCTTAATTTTCAAGAACAAGATTCGTTTAATTCCGCCGCCGGTGGCAACGTTTTGTGTAAAACTCCGAAAGATGCATTGATAATTATCGAAAATCGATCCAAGGTTTACCAACTCCGCAACGCATCGAGTGTTGCTAATGTCGCCAATGTTAGTAATTCTAAGGGTTAATTCTAATCGCGACATTGAGAGAGTTGATGCGAAAGTCGACAAGCTAACGAATGTGTTTACGTCTTTTCTCGTTGAAATGCAAAAGAAAGACGCTCCCGCTACGGTGAAAGCGGTTGAGGTTTCGTGTATGTTTTATGGTGGACCTCATAATTATTACGAGTGTGCGGCTACGGATGGCCAAACGTTGAATGTGAGTGCATTAAATGGAAACAACAATTTTCAAAATCAAAATAACGCTGGTCCATCACAACAAGGAAATTATAACCAAGGCAACAATTTTAATCAAAACCGAAACAATTTTCAAGGAAATAATCAACAAGGAAATTTTTCGAATCAAAATCAAGGTTATAATCAAGGTCGGAATTTGAATTGGCAAAATCGAGACAACAATCAAAACTCGAATTTTTCAAACAACAACAATCAAGGAAATTTTCAAAGAAGTAATCAAAACCAAGGGAACTTTAATGCTAATCAAAATAGTTCGTCAAACGATTTTCAAAATTATATGAAAACGAATGAGGCTAATATGAGACGATTAGAAGGAGAAATTGGTACTTTGAAAAACGACTTTACTAATACTTTGAAATTGCAAAACACGAAGATTGAGCAAGGATAAATTGACATAAAAAGATGTTTTCGGCCATTATGAACAAGTCCTCGGGTGCTTCATCGAGTTCTTTACCTAGTGACACCGTTGCAAATTCGAAGGAACAATGTAAAGCAGCCTCGTCTCGTGAGAAAGGTCGTGTGATTACCCCTAACCTTGATGGATTTAGAGTAGTTCCTTCTTCTCAACCCTCGACTTCTAAGACGTCTTATTGTTCTAAAGTCGATGGGGTGAACGTGGCGACCAAGGAAAAGAGTGCACACCCTCGTGTACCTAAAATTCCATCCACGGTTTAAAAAGAGAGCTTTATCGACCTTACCAAAGTAACCCTTGAAGAAACTTGTGCATCGATCCTTCTTAAAAAACCCAAAAGGTGTATGCCAAGAAAGAAAGAGGATCCGGGCCAATTTCTATTACCTTGTGATTTTTCCGAGATTGAGGGATGTTTAGCCCTTGCCGATTTAGGTGCTAACATCAATCTCATGCCTCATTCTCTATGGAAATTGATGAGATTGCCTAATCTTACCCCAACGAACATGACTAACGAGCTTGCAAATTGTACACCATTATTACCAATTGGAATAGCCGAGGATGTCTATGTTAAAGTTGGAAAGTTTGTTTTTCCCGTGGATTTCGTCATATCCGATTGCAAGTGTGACCCTAAATGTCCCATTATTTTAGGCCGACCATTTTTATCGACGGCTCGAACCGTAATCGACGTTCACGAGGGGAGACTTACTATGAGATATGGGGAGGATAAAATGGACTTTTTCACGAGTAAATCCCAAGTGTTTAACGATAATGAAAAAACCGAGGTTTCAAAACCTAATGTTTCTAAACCTAATGATTTCAAAATGTTCACTTTAGCGGAAAGAATGAGGCTTAATGCATGTTTTGAAAAAATTAAGAAGAACGGTTTTAAAGATGAGGATTTTAACGATAAAGAATACGTGTACCTAATTCAAAAGGGTATGTGTAAATTTTTGAATGAAAAATCGCTTTGGGATGTATTGGGTGAAACAAGTGAAATACCAATTCCGAAGGGCGACGTTAGTGCCATCACGACAATGACCTAAATGGACTCGTCTTCACCACCTTCGAAGGACCACGTCTTTGAGGCTTCAACTTCTAACTCCATCGAAGTGCCTCCTTTTCCTACCCCAACACCCGTTGAGGCAAAAGGTTTTATCAACATCGATCCTCTCGTTTTAGAAAAGTCACCTAAGCATAGTCATTTGACTTGTAAGACCATGGTTGTGAGTGCTCACATTGACTCTTTCTTTGACGATGACGATGGCGATTTTGCCGAGATTGATCAACTACTTCGAAATCCACATGCAATTTTTGATTATCCTAAAAAGAAGTGTGTGAAGTACGATGATTACGAGTTTGATCCCGAGATTGAGGAAATTATTGAACGAGAGCTAGCTCTTTTGCCTCCACTCCCACCTACAAGTGAGGTCGATCTTTCCAAAATCGAGGATGAACTAAATGAGTTAGAACATCTTATTTTCGATGATGAACCAACTCATGTGACCAACAAAAATCCAATTCTTGAGGAGTTACCTAATCAACACTCCTCAAACGAGAATTACGTTTACCACATTCGTGAGGATTTAACTTATCAACAATCCCCACAAATTAATGATGGTTTCATGCTTGATCGTGATCTTTTCGAGAGAGTTTCTAAAATACTCAAGGAGGGGAATGACAAACCTTGGTTTGACAAGCCTATCTTTGATGGGGAAATCGATGAGATCGACGTTCATGAGGATGACGAGTATGTAGACCCCGAGGGGCGGTGTTCTTTATTGATCGACGTTTTGAGAACTTATATAATCTGCCACCCCCTCCCACCAATGACTTAAATGTGAGGATTTTTAGCGCGACTAATTTTGAATTTGACACGCCAAATATTTTCGACATTATAAAATCGGTTTTTCATAAAGAGTTTTTAAACGACGAAAAAGGAAAAGATTTTAAAAATGCGATAAAAGATTTTTCTACAAGTTTAACTCCGTCATCACCGCGTTTTATGAGTGCTACTACCTCGTCTACTCCTTTCGACGATGGTGTGTGTGGATCTAGTGTGGGGGAAGCCCCTTATGTTCCTTCACATTTCTCCACCGGGGACGAGATTTACGATCCCGGAATTGCTTGTAAAGGGAAATCTCGGTCTTCCACCGATGTAATAAATGGAAAATATTTTCATTTGCTTGGTGTGAGTCTACCTCGAGTAGCTCATAAGTTTGACTTACCCTTTGCCCCACCTTTCTACTTCTTATCTATTTTCTTCTACCGCATTGGGGTTCTAGTTGGAGTGGCATTGTTTCGTCTTTCATCCGAAAACGAGGACGCTATCTTTGACCCTGGTATACGTGTATCGGGTTTTTAAAAGTACTCCACGTACTTTTGGGCATTGTTTATCGTGTAAGCCCCACCAAAAAAGACCATACCAAGATTATCCCTAAAAGATCACATTTATGGGGATTCGAGTCGAGCTTTTGACTCGGTTATAAAAAACAAGGTGCCTCGTGGGGGATTATCATGCTTATCCTTGTAAATATTATTGCTTTCTAATTAGTTAACAAGGGGACTTGTGCTCTTCCAACCTTTGTTTCGTGGTTGTTTGTGATTGTGATTTATTAGGTTCATCGTCATCATTGAAGCCTCTCGTGTTCGTTTTACGGATCACTCGAGCTTCGATCGTTGCCTTTGGAGATTCCGATATCCGATGATATCCTTTTATGTTCTAACGTTTATCTTATTAACATAATTCATAAACGGCTTTTAGGTTATTCGTTTTACCCTTTCCATGCTCGAGATTAAGCATTCGACTTCGTCTCTAGTATGGGGGTGTTTTCACCCCTAGACTCGAAACATTGAGGACAATGTTTAGTTTTAGTATGGGGGGTGAGTAGATACTTCACCTTGCTTACGTCATCACGCAATCCAATTTTCATCTTTTTTTTATCGTTTGTTGCAAATAAGGCTAAAAATAGCCAAATTTTAAATTTTTTCTTGTTTTTCATAAGTGTCTAAGACACAAATGTAGGTTTTCCGATGGTGAGAATAAGAGTAATTTTTGACTCGACCGTGCGTGTTGAGCACTTAGCTTCGATTCCTTAACTTTTTAGGCTAAGTCTCTTAAATGAGGACGAGAAATGATAGAGTTATTTTTAAGTCTCGTAATCGTCACGATCTCATGTGTAGTAATTATTAGCTTATTCTCCCCACGCTTTTGATAATAAATTGTTAATAAATAGTGATTTAGCGGTTTAGTCACTATTGTTGGTTTCTACTTTGTTTTAGTAGCTTACATGCAATTAAATTGGGAAAACATTAAGGTATCGCCAGCGTCACGGTTTTGAAGTATTGGCACCCGAATAATCAAAAGCTTCACCTAATAATAAGATTTCAAGTGCTCACCTAAATTAAACAAAAATTTGAAGCTTACACAGCCGAAAAATCTATGCCCAAATTGAAAGTGAATCAAGCCTTAATCTTTGAAGCTTTAAAGATCCAAAATTCGCTTTAGCGTGAGGATATACTCTTTGGCCATAATAAAACCACCGATGATGGCGGATAATAAAAGGCAAGGCAAGACCGAAGTCATAATAAAAGCTTCATGGCGAAGTTGAATAAAAGATGGAGGTAAACCTATGATAATAAGGCCCTTCCATTAGGGGGCGTATAAAAGTCTTGGTAATAAGTCTCATGTTCAAAACCGTTATAAAACCGTGTTTATCGATCCTTCTTGTTGATTTAGTTTTTTGACGTCGTTGTCTATTAGGGTGAATTATTAATTCGATGATTTTGGTTACACCGTTAAAACTCTATTTTTAGACTTAATCTCTATTCACACATAAGTCAATCATGTATCCTCGTGATCATTAAGACAAAAATAAAATATAAGAGATACCAAGTAGGAATAAGGGAGTTTATGTTCGTAATTAACACTCATGAGATATGATTGTGTTTCTAACTTATAATAACAATGATCTCGTTACACGCTTAGCATGGAATTGGGTGAAAATCGAGGATGACGAAATTATTTCTAACGAAGCATTCACGTGTTCTTGTTCTATAATCCTAAAAGTCACTTTATCATGATGAAAACATTACATTATGTCTAAAACATGTGTAGTAGTTTATTTAAGTTTATGTCTTCAATAAATGTCATCATAAAATGAATTTTAGAAGTGCTACGATACTTAATTCTAGCATTGCGTGAGGGCACGACAATGGTTTAGTATGGGGGAGTGATGAGACTGCAATTATACATAGTCTCATCGTCCAAATCGGGCTTAAAACGCTTAAAATATCATCAAAATACCCAAATATATGCTTGTGTTTGTTCATTGTGTATTTTAGGTACGGATATTATGAATTCACCAAAAGATTACAAGAATCAAGCAAAAACTAACACGGGAAACGAAGCCGCACAAAGAACCGGACCCAAATCATGAATTTCCTTTGAAGTCCTTAAAGTTTTGAAGATTGGCAAGAATGGTCCCTCAACTTTTGAATACTTGTCATTTTATACCTCTGTAAATCCTCAAAATTACTTGTGGGTCCCTAAAATATCACGTATGTACAAGTTTGGTCCTTGAAGAATGCAATATATGCATAAAATACCCTTGGATTACTTTTGCAAAAGATTTGGTGGCCAAAGTATAAATGTTAAACTTGGATTACAAAGGAAGATTGTTATGTTGGCTGTTAAACTTGATATGCAAAGTTTAGGGGACATGGGGGGCCTTTCCTGGCAGACAAAGAAACTTTAACCAACCAACCATACCATGACAACTCACCCCACTACCTCATCCCACCAATAAAAAACTCCCAAACCCCCACGTCAGATCCCACAAACCCGTTTATTATTAATAAATACGTTTTTGAAAAATGTTTATTAAATCAAAAAGGCGCTTAACACCTACTGTTCCCCTAATACACCAACTAATCCCCAATTCCCAGTCAAGAACACCCCATAAACCCTAATTCTCAAAACACTAATCACCCAATTTTAAAACCCCAAATTATCCAGAAGGATAATTCAAACTTCCCTAAACTAAACCCACTCACTTGAACCTTGCCAGCTAGTCACTTGGTCCCCTCCCCATTGTCCCCTGCTTCACTCTTTTTGGCAACAAACGAATCTTTACAGGAATCAAACGTTCCAAAGGGTTTTCTTGCTCCCAAAGATTATATAAACGATCAAGATTGGTCAAAGACAGCTATGCATCACATGTTACCACTTTGACCAAATTCAAACTCAAGACCAAGGGAATATTCGGATTTTTATTTAGCATCTAGGTTTTATGTTTGTTATGTTCTAGAATAGTCCTAGGAGTCTTATATAAAGACCCTCCAACTTGTGGATGGGCTTTTGTTCCAGATTTTCTACTTGTAATTTTTTTTATTTAATGAATAGTTAAAGTTTTTTATAAATAAATTCTTGCAAGCAGATATATCAGTTCCAAATTAGTGTAATGTTTGCTGTTATTGCAATGTTGGTTTAAAGTTTTCTAGCATAAATTCGTGTTCAAGTTATTTTCTGAAAATCAATTTTTTAGTTCTTGAGAAAGCTTTTTAAAAGCTGAAATCCATCTTTCACATGAAGTGAAAGTGGAGTGTGAAGTTGATTTCAGCTTGTAGTAAAGTTTTTGTTTAAATTTTTAGTGGTTACAAAGTTTGGTTTCATCAAAGAGGTTTTTCAAAAATCTTTTGTCCATTTTTTTATAGCTTACTTTTTATATAAGCCAGCTCATAAGCTACTTGACACTAGCTTATGAGCTTAGCTTATATAAGCTTGTAGTTTCTGGTCTTGTGGTGTTTGTGCAGGGTTTCAGGAACAACAAGATCTCACCATTTTCCATCCCTTTAAGTTCATTTGAAGATATCAAACCCTTGGGTCCTTTGTGGATTCCGACCAACAGGGTAATCTCTACATGTTGTTATAAACTCAGATAAGCTTTAAAAGACCTAGTAGAAGGCATCAGACAGGTAGCTTTTGGCTTGAACCTGCTTACTTTTTTTGAGAATCTGTGGATTTGTGACAAAGTGCTAGTGTACATGTTCTTATTTCTTGTTTATGATAGTTGAAGTTGTGGATTCATGATAGTATAAGTTATTGTAGTTTTAAGGCTGATTAATATAGATTCTGTTTGATAAATCTTGTTTTCTGCTTGTTTAAGGGGTGTTTGGGTCTGCATTTTAAGCTAGGAGTGTGACAATCTTTTGGTCTAATGGTAGTCTAGACATACTTGTTATAGTTGTTTTGGGTTATTTCAGTAATATGTTTCATGTTTTGATAAGTAGAAATAGGATTTGTATGCTTAAAATCTGGTAGAACTAGGTTAAATAAAATCAGTAGTCTGCTTAGGTTTGTCTTGGCAATTTTAGACTTCCTAATCTTGTTAATCAGTAGGGGTTAAGTTTAATTTGGATTTTCAGCTTGTTGGTTGTGATTTGGTGTGGTATAGAACAAGAATCTGTGGTTTGAAAATCAATTGATAGCCAAGTAGACCAGCAAAGTCCACCAAACCCCAGATTTTTATGCAGTGACTGTGTTAGGTGCTTGTTTATGTGATTCTTGTGTGCTAAGTGTTGTTTTCATAATTTATCTGACTCCCCACAACCCAACTGGTTGTGGGCGTGCCAATCATTGCCAGTAAAATCAAGTAATCATCAAGATACAAGTCAATCTTTGCCCAGATACGTTTTTATAACTGTCAGTACGAACCAAGTTCCCACTGCTAGTGGAAAAGTTTCCATTGCTTCACTACTAGACAAAAGAAACCAAGATGTCACTATCAGACTTTTAAAATTTTGTCTTTAGTGGACCTTTTTAAGAGTTTTTAGCTGATTTTAGTTTTGGTATTTTTCTTATTTTAATTTTGGTTTTTCTATTAAGTTTATTTTTCTGTTACTGTTCATTTACTGTTTTTTGATTAAATAGCATTTTTAAAATAGTTTTTAATTATCTGTTTTTGTCTTTTAGTTAGAGGTGAGCAAAAAAAACCGAAAAATCGAAACCGAACCGAAAAACCGAAAAAACCGAACCAAAAAAACCGACCGAATATAAAAACCGATGGTTCGGTTTTTACGTTTTCAAAAACCGAAAAGTTTCGGTTCGGTTTTGGTTTTTATCTAAAAACCGAACCGTAAAAACCGAACCGAACTGAACCATTTTATTATATCAAAAAACTATAAATATAATATAATATAACATAATATAAATAAATAAGTAATATATCAAAATTATAAACTAATATTATTTTTTAGGGAAATATGAGTAATATATTTATCTTATTGTTTATACGCGTGTTCAATATATATCTATGCTTACTTGACAATATATCATTATGTGACAATAATCGTTTGTATGCATGTTTACTTGCATGTGTGTTTATCTTATTAATATGTGTGTAATTATAGATTAAAAATTTGAGATAAACATTATTAGGCTTAGATTGAATATGAAGAAAAAATATATTTTTTTCACACAAAACAAGTATTTTAATCTAAATCGGACGTACTCAAATATAAACGGTTTTAAAACCGAAAAACCGAACCGAAACCGATTACAAACAAAAAAACCGAACGGTTTCGGTTTTTGGGTTTTAAAAAACCGAATATGTCGGTTCGGTTTCGGTTTTAGCCAAAAACCGACCCAAACCGAACCGTGCACACCCCTACTTTTAGTACAAAAATTTAGTATTTTTCAGTTCTAAAATTTTTCTTAGATTTATAAAATTAGTTTTAGATTTTTAGTTTAAAAATATTTTACTGTTCATCTTTTTAAATATTTTTAAGAATTAGTTTAAGTTTAATTAGTTTTAAATTAAAACTATTATGTCCTTTAGTGTAGAAAATTCACTTTTTCAATTTTTTTTCAATTTTCTACTGTTTAGTAATATAATTTAGGATTTTTCAAAAAGTAAATTTAATTTTAGCATTATTTTAATATTTTTAATCATTATTTTAGTTTAAAAATAGTTTTCAGTGTTTTAAAAATAGAAAAATAGTTTTAAAAATTTATGAAAAATACTTTTTGGTCTTTAAATAATATAAGTGAGTTATTAGTTCTATAAAATAATATTTTGGTCTTTTTCTTAATTATATTTAATTTTAGTGCTTTAATTAGCATTTAAAATTGAATATTTAATTAATAAAAGGTTTTAAAAATTATTTATTGAATTTTTATTCTTATTTATATTATTTTAGACTTAGTTTTAAATTTTAATTAATTTTTAGGTTTAATTATTAATTTTGTCACGTTTTACGTATTTACGTTCGCGTTTTACGTCATTACGTCGTAGTGTAATCGTAGTCGTAGCTCGTCTTTACTTTTTCTATCCTTAACCCAAAAATGTCACTAATCCAAACTCTTGATTTTATATAATTGGCACTTAATTCACACACCTCCTTCGAGAACGAACCCGCATTTATTCGACTTGTCGGTTTTCCTAAATCGTCGAGTTTAATACTTGTCCATTATACGCTCTTTTTCCTAAAAGACGTGTTTTTTTACCACAATCAAACGTGATACGTGAACAATTGTAAATGTGATACGTGGAGCTACATCAGATGTAATATGAGAAACATATGATGGACATGATACATGTAGCATATCATGGACATGATCTGAGAGACGTGGAATGAACATGATATATGAAACATATCGTGAACGTGAGGTAACTGAGGAGGTAACGCCAAACGATATGAGGTGAGACGTGAAATGTGACGTGAAACGTCCGTCTAAGGATGGAAAATTTATTAAACTTGAGTCTGGTCTCCCAAGCTTTCTACAAATCTTACCAGAACGAAAATGAAACATAAATCGTCAGATAGAATACGATCATGAACGTAAACAATGTCATGAACGTGAATGTGAGAAGCAAATTGTGAACATGAACAAGGACGTGAACTTAATTAATAACACGAACGTGAACCTTTATCTGATCTTATAGCTGAAAGGAGCGCCATGTGATCGTACGATCTTTAGCTGAACAAAATGTTTGATATTCTGCTAACTATGGAATTCTTGTAGATGGAAGAGATATGTAAACTTGGTCAAACTGTTGACGAAAACCCAGATGGCATCATGCCTCTTCTGAGCCTGCAGTAGTCCAGTGACAAAATCCATGGAGGTCTTGTCCCAGTTCTGTTTGAAAATTTACACTGGTTGAACTGAATTGCTAGCATGTTGGCGTTCTATCTTAACTTGCTGATATGTCAGGTACTAAGATATGAACATAACTGCATCTTGTTTCATCATGCTCCACCCAGATGTGATTTGAGATCATGATACATTTATAGAAACCGGATATATAGAAATCGGAGGACTATGCGTTCCTGTAAGTTAAACCTCTTTTAGCATAGGATCCTCTGGAACACATAATATAGTGCAAGATTTTATTCTTTACGCGTAAGCTTAGTCATGGTAAAACTAGATATGGGAATAATATGATTCAGCGTGTCACTGAAGTCACCAAAATTCGTACAGAAAATTTCCGGGGTTCAGTTTCTTCCGTCGTAGAATTGTAACATAAAACGAATATGTTCTTCGTGCTATTCTCTAGGCTTGGAGAGAAGCCAAATGTCATTAATGAAACCAATTAACGAATTTTTCCGAGAGTCATGGAAATTTTGTTCAGGAATTTTATAACTGCTGCTGGAGCATTCGAAAGATCCAAAATAAAATCATGAGTTTAGAATAACCAAATCATGTACGAATAGAAGTCATGGACATGTCCTGCTTTTCACTCGCCACTGTTGGCAGCATGATTGGGAACCGATCTTGGAAAAGTGTTTGGCACCCTACAGTCGACCGAACACATTGTCAAAACGTGGAGGAGGATAACGATTATGAATGGTGATACATCTGGGCGAATGAACTTCATACAAGCATCTACTGCAACTGATTCTTCTGTTGGGTCAAAAAGTTGATGTGGCAGAAACCCACAAACGAAGAAAACATGAAGATTTTGTCTAAGCGTTGTCAAGAGCAATCTAAGCGTTGACAAGAGAAAATCCAAGGTTGACAAAGCAAGCATTGTCATGTACAATCCAAGCATTGTCATGTATAATGTAAGCATTGTTAGAAACGTAGACAAAGAAGCTTATGGAAGCTTCTATTTAGATAAACATGCAAGATTTATTCTGCATAAGTTTATTTAAATAGAAGATTTACTTGTTTATTTGATTTTATCTCTTGTAAACCCTAATCCTTACACTATAAAAGGAACCAAGGGTCTTAGGTTTTATTCATAACTTTCATTCACAATGTAAACCTAAAGCGTGTGTTGCACTAGACGTGGGATTCAATGTATACACGTCTAGTGGTTGTTTGTTATTAATATAATGAACAATCCAATTGTTTTAATTCATGTTTTGTGCCTAAACACCTTGTTAATGGTTGTTGTTCTAATTCCGCTTTGATTATCTAATCATATGAACAATGATCATTCCTAGTAGCTTAAAAGATCTGGAAACCAAGGTTTCCTCAATTGGTATCAGAGCCTCGTGGCTCGTGATGCTAGGACCAACAAGGTGTTCGTGTATGGTGAAAAGAAGAAAAATCCGTCTAGGGTGTTTCTGGACGTTTTTGTGTGCGCAGCAGTATTCAGAAGGTCATAACTTTTTATTGAACCGTTGGATCGTCACGAAATTTCTTGTGTGTGTTCTATACACATATATCTAGACATCCACCGGCGGGAGTGTCATGTTTTATCCCCAGTAAAAAATTATTAGGCGTCAAAGTTGGCTGTAGAGATGATTTTCAGATTTTCTGTTTCACATAAAATAATGAATTAGGGTTTATGTCAAACCTTAGAATCGATTATAAAACAGAGGAGAAGGTGTTATTCATTTCTATGAAGATCATGGTGATGTGATTGATGATATTTTCTTAAAGCTTCGTTTTAGGGTTTTGTAGCAAAGCCTAGATCGGTTTCTACAAAGATTCAAGGCTGTGATAGTTCTTGCTGCAAATCATATGAGTATCATAAAGCTTAGTGGTCCCAGGCAGAAAACAAAGAAACAAGTGCTTATTTGGAAATCGTATGTTGCTGTTGGTTCTATATGCGATAGAATGATGTGATCTCAGCAAGATATTGGATTGCAAGAACTAAAGCAGTAACGTGTGAATATTCACAGGTATAGAACGTATATTGTTATACGCTGGTTTTCAGGAAATCAGTTAACTAAGGAGTTTATATGGCTGATTTTTCGTGACTTACTCAACATATTCTTTTTATTGTTATCATGAGATACAGTAATTCAGACAAAGAAATGATAACGTGAAGTCAAAGAAAAAGGGTCTGACGTATCCAAAGGTTGGTTGCTACTTTGTAGGGATTGTATTCTTTCCCATATCAGACTTATCCTTTGGATTTCAGAGAATCGTGACTTATATGCATATGGAAGGAAATATAAAACCTATTCTTTAGGGATTATATTTATATTTGCTATTTCTCTTAGACGTGGTATAATCAAACACGTATATTCTTACAAATGGGTGCATGGCATATTTATAAATCTAAGTCGTAGGAGTTATATGTGATAAGAGATTGCAAAGGACACGTCACTGTTAGAAGAATGAGAGAGACGCTGACAGAGCTTTAATTTGATGCTGACAAGCTTTGTTTGGACGTTGACAGAATAAGTCAAACACTGACAGCGTTGACAGTGTTGTCCGAGAAGTGGTTAATCTGAACGTTGACAAGTATTGTCCAATATTGGACAATACACATTCCAGATATATTGGATAAAGGAGGATCTCGGATAACATAAGGATTGCTGCTGTTGAGAAAATTGGTACGTTTTTAGCACACAAAAAGGAGAAATTTACACACGAAGGTACATGGAATCTCCGTTTTTATTCAGAATATCATGGTGATATTTATGGCTCAGATACTTTTAAAAGGGATTAATGATTTTAATGCGAGTTAGCAATAATTCGTGAGGTAATTTATTGGATTTGATTATGTAATCGGGGTAGCCTTGTAAAAGAGTTATTCGCCTAATAGCTTTTACATATGATATGAAGATTAAGAATCGTCATGAAGAGGTGTTAGCTTAAGGGGAAGGATTCTTATGATAAGTTTGATGATTGAAGAAGATTTTCGTGAGTTTGTGTTCTATCATATCTTAAAGTCATGCACTTCCAGCCACTGAATTTTAAGGTAACTTATTCATGCTTTACATGGTTGGTGTCGAAGACTTGTCATAACACTTGAAGGAGTTACATTATCGTGCTCAGTGTCTCACAAAGGATGAGAATATTGACAATGGATCGAGGTCTACTTATATTTAATCATCAATATAAGTTCTTCATCACGTGGACAGTACAAGACATGGAACACAAGGTTGGGTTGTTCTACTTCTACATCAAAAATATTATATTTGTTTTTCTTCAAGATCATTACATAGAGATACATTTGGAGAATCTTCAAGATTTCATACATTGTTTACTTCCCTGTTGATGTGACAAAAAGGGGAAGATATACATGCTACACTTGAGGGGAAGCAATCTGAAGATCATGTACAACTTACAAGAGATACATAAGAGTTTTGCCGACATCAACTAGGGGAAGATTGTTGGGTCAAAAAGTTGATGTGGCAGAAACCCACAAACGAAGAAAACATGAAGATTTTGTCTAAGCGTTGTCAAGATCAATCTAAGCGTTGACAAGAGCAAATCCAAGGTTGACAAAGCAAGCATTGTCATGTACAATCCAAGCATTGTCATGTATAATGTAAGCATTGTTAGAAACGTAGACAAAGAAGCTTATGGAAGCTTCTATTTAGAAAAAACATGCAAGATTTATTCTGCATAAGTTTATTTAAATAGAAGATTTACTTGTTTATTTGATTTTATCTCTTGTAAACCCTAATCCTTACACTATAAAAGGAACCAAGGGTCTTAGGTTTTATTCATAACTTTCATTCACAATGTAAACCTAAAGCGTGTGTTGCACTAGACGTGGGATTCAATGTATAGACGCCTAGTGGTTGTTTGTTATTAATATAATGAACAATCCAATTGTTTTAATTCATGTTTTGTGCCTAAACACCTTGTTAATGGTTGTTTAATTCCACTTTGATTATCTAATCATATGAACAATGATCATTCCTAGTAGCTTAAAAGATCCGGAAACCAAGGTTTCCTCATCTTCAACTCCATTAGCTCATGGAAGCCATGAGATAAAGCGCCTTGGAAATTGGTTCTGCTCCCTAATCTGCTCGATGTTGAGTACCACTTAGCAGATAGGAAGTATACTCGGAGATCCTTCTGGAATTACATCTGGGAAAATTTTGAAATAATCGGCTGATTATGAATAAAAGAACTTCAGAAGTCGTGTCATAAATGATAGCTAGACAATCTTCGCAGTCGTGAAAGGACAAAAACACGTTCTTGTAAAGCAGAAAATTTTCACAGATTTCCTGGTGGAAACCATGATGAATGTATTCAGGGGCCTGTACATCGCTGAATATAATCTGATATGAATGGAGATCAATTGTAGCGTGGTGTTTAAGGCATTATCAAGTGCCATAAGGGTTTCATAATACTAGCAGCATAAGCAGTGGACATGGCTGAATGAGTCGCACCCATATCAAATAAAACGCAGGCAACATGTTCATACATAACTAAGATTCCAATGATGGTACCTGACGACTTGTTTGTTTGATCCCTGGTGGTAGTAAACACACGTCTAGTTGTAGGTGGTGGCATCTGATCAGCATGTCCTGAATTACCAACAATCTCACCCTTCCTGCAGTCCTTCATCTGATGCCCTTGTTGCCCACATTTAAAACAGGCGCTAGTAGCCTGTCAGCATGGTCCCGGGTGCCTATTCCCGCAGGTGGTGCATATAGGGTAAGTATACCCTCCAGCGGGTGCTCTAGCCTGTTGAGATCCCGATTCAGAAGATGTGCGTGAGACATGATTACTAGAATATAAACACGGCTACACAGAAGGTTTAGGTTATCATACCAGATGAAGCTGAACCATTGGGCTGCTGACCTCTGTAGTCATTGTCCAGCCCGGTATCTCTGTTGTCACGCTGAAGGTTAGCATAAATGTCACACAACAGTTTAATATTGCGAAGTCTAAAGAAGCACCTGTGGTTGCCAGAATAGTTGGAGTTACTACGGTAGTTGTCACTACCGCTTCTCCTGTCTGATCTGTTACGGTCATAGGACTGACCTTGATTCTTATAGCCATGCTGCTGAGTAGCCGACTGTGATCGGTCTCCTCCTTTCTGCCTGAAAGATATAGTTGGATAATGCATATTATATAATGAAAGTAAGGATATGAGTTAAAATGCTTATGTCTGATGAATGAAGTATACCTCTTCTCAGGTCGTTCCAAGTTCTCGAACTCATCTCTTTCGTAGAGCATCTTGATGTAGACTTTTTACCACCCTTTAGGAAAAGAGCGTAAAATAGTGGAAATATTAAGTGTCGATTTAGGAAAACCAAGCACTAATGACCAATGGTGAAAGTTCGTTTCCCAAGGAGGCTAGTGTGTTGTGTAGAGAGATGATTAACTTTGTGATTATATGATTATTAGAAAGAAAATAGAAATGGGATAAGAAGAGAATGACGGTT
Source organism: Glebionis coronaria (assembly GCA_025667525.1). Lineage (NCBI taxonomy): Eukaryota > Viridiplantae > Streptophyta > Magnoliopsida > Asterales > Asteraceae > Glebionis > Glebionis coronaria. The sequence goes on from CM046874.1 coordinate 183,410,997, forward strand.
ACGATGACGATTATACTAAGACGAAAAGGTCATACACGTAAAACCGTAAAAGCACCAAATTTGAAAATTTACCCTAAAAATACCTAAAAAATTGCAATAAATCCTAAATAATGTAATTAGAGTTTACAAAAAATCAAAAATAACTCAAACCTTTTATTTAATTAAATAATGATTTTTTAATGCTAATTAAAGCCCTAAAAATCAATTTAATTAACAAAAAGCCCAAAATAAGTTTTATCACTTTGTAAACCTTTAAAACACCCTAACTTAACTTAAAACTATTTTTGAAAATTTTAAAATTAATTAAAACTATTTAAAAACAATTAAAAACTCTTAAAACTTAAAATAATTATAAAAATTAATCTAAGGACAATAAAAATATTCTAAAAGTTGTAAAATTCCTAACTTTATGTATTTAACCTAAGAAAAATATAAAAACTTGAAAAATCTAAATTTTAATTTTTAATAATAAAATAATAATAAAATAATATTAAAAATCCAAAATTTATAAAAAAATTCTAAAAACTTGCAAACTAGCTTAATTTAACATAAATAAACAGAAAATGAAGTTGAAATTACAAAAATACCCCTAATGGGCCTCCAAATGGACCAAAAGTCCAAACAGTCACCTTAGTGGGCCAAAATAAGCCCAATAAGAAAAATGTTGTCCAACTAAGCCCAAAAGCTCCTATCTGACTCAAAATTTTAAACACAACTTTCAAAGGCCCAAAAGCTGAAAATGTGAAATAAGCTGACTTATACCAAACAGCTTATTCTTAATGGGCTTTTTGGCCCATTAAGCTATACGTTGATGCCATAAGCTCAAATAAGACACACAAGCTTCTTTTGAGCTGCTAAAGACTTCTATAAAAAGAAATTTGAAATAAGCCAAAGGAATAAGCCTGAAAATGCAAAAAGCAATCTATACAAAACGACAAGTCGTTTTCGAGTTCTAGGCTATCCCAAGAGCCGATTCAAATTGCAAAAGCCTTTAAATGACTTAACTAAGCTTAATCAACAAAAAATTTTCAAATAAGTTCACTCAATAAGCTGAAATAAGCAAATAAGCACTTATGAAAAAGTCAAATGAGTTGCTTTTCTAGCAAAAAGTCAAAGTCAAAGTCTAATAAGCTCCAGTTCAAACAAATGGGTCAAATAAGGAAGATTGATCACAGAAAATAAGTTGTTGCAGGTCTGGATAAGCTAAAATGGCTTATTGATAAGCTGGATGCAAAATTGCACTAGCAGGGGCTAGTTTTGGGTGTTGAGCAGTGGAAACTTTTTCCACTACTTGACTTCTTGACTTTTTTGTCTTTAGTGACTTTTTTGGAGATTCAAGTTACACAAAGGCACCCAATTGATCAGTGGATCAAAAAGATTCAAATACAACACAGAAATCACAATCAACAACAGCCAATTAGTACATTTTAATCAATCAATCACCAGATATGCTCCAGACATGAACACATAAGCAGTTGAGGTTCAATAAGCACTTATAGCACAATTCAGCCAGCCAAACTTAACCAAATGCATACACAAGCAATAATAAACTTAAATAAGCAAGTCTAAAAAGGTTACATGCACTGATTCAAAGAATTAAGCAAGATTCAAGCACTTAAAGTTACTGATGAGCACTAAACATGCAGTTAAGAACACTTGCTGATGCAATTGACCACCAAGCCAAATTCAAACCTCCAAATCTTGTTAACAGGTTATAAGAACTATCTTTAAACACTTTTTAGCCCTAAGCATGCATACATTCTAGGTGTTCCCAAAGTCTTAGGTCAAAAACAGTCAAAACAAGCAATCTATAGCACAATCTTTGATTTGAAGTTTCAAACCCAAAAACTTGCAGCAATATGCACTCAACCAAGTATTAAACAGATACAAAGCAAATACACAAACTTCCAACCACAAAATAAAGTTATGATCTCAAACAGGTAATCCCAAACACCCTTTTAACTTTTCAAATCCAAAATTTTCAAATCAACAGTGTTATCCAAGACCACCCAAGCCCAAATTAGCACAATAACAGATATATTAAGCAAATTTAAGCAAGATTAGACCATAAAATTAGCAATAACACAAGTAGCACTCAAATATCACCAAAAATCAAGATTTTAACAGATTTTGGGATTAAGTATGCAAACCTCATGGATGTACATCCACACCCACGAATTTTGAGCTTATGTACTAGCAAGAACAAGTACAAGCTTCCACAACAAAGCCTGCTAAGATTCAACAAGGTTAGAAGCAAAATATCAAAAACAGTAAGGTTAAAAAGCCTTGATTAATGCTACTCTTGTACTCCACACTTGATTATCCCCAAGTTATAGGCTTCACCACACCTTGATAACTCAATATCAGGATGCTATGATCAGCTTTATAGCCCAAGAATTCCAAGGTGTACCAAGAAACTTAGCAAAATATCAAGCTTGAAGGAAAATGTGCAAACTTTTGCACACTCCTTAAAAACAGGTTTTGAGATTCAAGATTAACAAACTAAGAGCAATAATAAGCAGTAAACAACAATGGCACTTGAGTTTTCTTCAAAGATTTAAACACATTTCATTAAACTGAATATAGATTTACAGAATTTTGAATAAAGGAAAATTCAAGAGCAAACTGAAATGAAATGAGTCATATGCCTTATATAGGCTATAATGAACTAGTTAAGAGCTAAAAAACGTAACCCTAATTGCTGTGAAGTCCCCATTATTCCCTTGTGAAGTTTTGAACTTTGAAGATCATGTGACAAGTTCTTGGCGTTTTGTTGAGGTGGCATGAGTGAAAATGTGATCAATGGCTTCAAATAAGCTTAGAAATTAAGATGGAATGTGGGTTGTTGGATTGCTGTCCAAATTTTGGTAGTATGCACAAGAGTGTAGCAGGGGAATCTTGTGTGGGACTGAGGAGTGATGTGGCATGAGTTTTTAAGGTTGGGTTATGACTAAATCATCATTAATCATTAATTTGGACTGTATGGAGGTTTAATTTTTGCTAAAACATAAATACCCAATTTGTGTTCTTGGTGAATAGTAGCTGTGTTTAATCCGTTTTTGGTTTGGATTAAGTTTAAAATTGTGTTAATGGCGCCAAGATTAATTAAATATTAATCTGGTGAAGTGGAGTGTGACATGGAGGAATGGTGGGTTTTGATTGGTTGTGGGGTGTTAGTGGGGCACGTGTCAAGCCCTCACTGGTCTAGGTAACCTTTGTTGTCTGCCACATTTAGTTCCTCACCTTTAATACTCTTTTCACTTGCAAATAAATCCGGCCAAACTTCATTTCCTTTGTTATTGAAGTTTGCTTTTTCACACTTTTTCCCCAAATACTTTTCCAAAGTATTTTCAGGGGTATTTCTTGCCATTTCTTGATTCTTGAAGGACTGATTTGGCATTTTCTTGATTGATAATGGTATTGACTTGTTTGTTTGACTTCTTGGAGGACTGAATTTGCCAAGTCATGATTAATGAGGGACCATTTTTGCCATTTCTTCAAAGTCAAGGGTCCTTTTGGTAATTTTGATATTTTCAAAGGATCAAACTTGTAATTTCTTGTAACTTGGAGTCCTTCATGGTATGTTTGACTTTGAGAAGGACTAATATTGACATTTTAGTTTTGTTGAGGGACTAAAATTGCTAATTCTTCAAAATAGAGGGCCCCTTTTTGCAATTTTGACAAACTTTAGGGACCAATCTTGTAATTATGAGGATAAAAAGGTATAAAGTGTCAATTCTTCAATATTGGAGGACCCTTCTTCATAAATCTTCAAATCTTCAAGGGTTTTCTTGGAAAATTCTTCATTAGGGCTTGGTTTAATGTGCGGCTTCATTTCCCGTGTTCGTTTTTGCATGATTCTTGTGATCTTTTGTCATTTTCTCAATATTCGTACCTAAAATACACAAGCAACAAACACAAGCATATATTGGGGTATTTTGATGATATTTAACGTATTTAAAGCCCTTTTTGGACGATGAGACTATGTATAAAAGCAGTCTCATCACTCCCCCATACTAAACCATTGCCGTGCCCTCACACAATGCTAGAATAAAGTATCGTAGCATCTCCAAATTTCATTTTTATTCACTTTATTGAATGATAAACTAGCTACACTACTACTATTGCTACTACTTGCGTTTTAGACATAATGTATGATTTTCATCGCAAAATGGGACGTTTAGGTTCATAGAATAAGAACACGTGAATGCTTCGTTAGAAATAATTTCATCGTCCTCGATTTTCACCCCAATTCCATGCCAAGCGTGCAACGAGATCATTGTCATTATAAGTTAGTAATGCTAACACTACTCATATTCCCTAATCACGTACTTATCCTCCCAATTTCCTAAGTTGTATCTCTTATATTTTATTATGTCTTGAATGTTTCACGAGGATACATTGTTTGACTTATGCGATAATAGAGATTTAGGTCTAAAAATAGAGTCCCAACGGTGTAACCAAGATCATCAAATCAATAACCCCTCCTAATAGACAACGATGTCAAAAAATTAAGTCAACAAGAAGGATCGATAAACACGGTTTTATAACGGTTTTGAACATGAGACTTATTACCAAGACTTTTATACGCCCCCTAACGGAAGGGCCTTATTATCTTTGGTTTACCTCCATCTTTTATTCAACTTCGCCATGAAGCTTTTATTATGACTTCGGTCTTGCCTTGCCTTTTATTATCCACCTCATCGGTAGTTTTATTAGCCAAAGACGTATATCCTCACGCTAAGGCGAATTTTTTATCTTTAGAGCTTCAAAGATTAAGGCTTGATTCACTTTCAATTTTGCATAGATTTTTTGGACTTGTGGGGCTTCAAATTGTTTGCTTGATTTAGGTGAGCACTTGAAATCTTATTATTGGGTGAAGCTTTTGATTATTCGGGTGCCAATACTTTAAAACCGTGACGCTGGCGATACCTTAATGTTTTCCCAATTTAATTACACAGAAGCTACAAGAAAAGACTAGAAACCCAACAATCAAGACTAAACCGCTAAGTCAATATTTATTAAGCAAAAAATATTTACAAGCGAAGGGAGAATAAGCAAACAACGAGAACACATGAGTTTTTGAAAGAATATGAGTACTCTACGTTTAGCATACTAACTTATAATTAACCCTATCATTTCTCGTCATCATTTAAGAGACTTAGCCTAATGTGAAGTTAAGGAATCAAAGCTAAGTGCTCAACACGCACGGTCGAGTAAAAAATTACTCTTATTCTCGCCATCGGAAAATCTACATTCGTGTCTTCAAACACTTATAAAACATGAGAAAATTTTAAAATTTGGCCATTTTTATCCTTATTTGCAACAAAACGATAAACAAAAAGATAAACTTTGTAATACTAGGATTTTTCAATCTTTTTTAGCAATTAATGTTCGTTTTCCTCGACTCACTCGAATTGATCTCAAATTAACGTGGATTAACTTGTTTTTGGTAACTAAAACTTTTTGGAATTTTAAACTAATTAAAAAGACTACTAAATTAAAAGCTATTTAATTAAACAAAATGAGAAAACTAATTTAAAGCTAATTTGAAAACAAAATTTAATTAATCTAAAAAAAACTTTCTATTTAAAAACTAATTAAAATGATTAAAGCAAATCTATTTTAAATTTATTAAACTAATTTTTAAACTATTTTTAACTATTTTGAAATTTAAAAGAAATCTATTTAAAACTATTTAAACTGAATAAAAACGAAATTGATATAAAACTTTTTAGATAAATTTAATAAAACTAAAAAACATGTATTTAAACTAAAGAAACTAAACTGCCAGCTAATGTTTATTACTCTATATTAATTAAATGATGCGAAACAAAACACAAGAAAGGTCCTAGCAGAGTTGGTTATGGCTTCTGACTACTAAGCGTGAGGGCACGCGTACGAGTCCCAGGAGGGACAATATTTTTGCTAATTAATTTTTTTGAGTTTATTTGGAATCTCAGACCAATAGAGTCTGAAACTTTTAAGCAGTAAACAGCAATACAGTATAAGCTAAATCAAATAAGCTATAACAACAAAACCAGACAAGCAAATAGGCTAAACAATCCAAATAAGCAATACCTGAATAAGCTTAAAATACTGAAAAGCAATAAACAAATAAGCTAAAAAGCTAAAAAGCTATAATCATAAATAAGCAAACCAATAAAATAAGCAGATACCAAATAACCAAATACCAAAACCAAACCAAACAAGCAGATCTAAACAGCTGATAAACTAATAAGCAGGTTAAACAGATATAAAGCAGAATCCAACAACATCAAATCAATAACAACACAAATAAGCAGATATATCTAACCACTACTCCAAATTAAATAAGCAGATTAAAACAACCGAAAACTAAGCAACAAGATGAGCAGTTCTAAACCTACAGCTAAACAAATCCACTATTACTAATCAAATCCAAACTTATATCGAATCCACAAAGTAACTTAACAAGCAGATATATATAAAAAAAAACTTAACACAACAACATCAACAAGCAGATCCAAACTATATTCAATCCAAACAGAAACTAATAAGCTCAAGCAGATTTAACCGTGATAAACTCAAAAATAAAATCAAAAGAGAAACAAACCTTTTGATGATTTCCTTTGGGAAGTAGGTGGGCGATGAACCCCCTATGAACCGAAACAACGAACAAACACCACCGTTTTACCCAATCTCCATCATCATCAATAAACAGTAACCGAAACAAGATATTTTTTTTTTAAATAATTTCCCTGTAGGGGAAATTATACCTACCTTTTTCTACTTTAATATCTATTTAATCAAAATAAAATTAAGATAATATTGCAATAATAATCAATAAGACAAAGATTTAACCGAAACTTTAAATTTCATTAATATTAAAAAAAAGAGTACAATACTTGATTAAAGAAAATTACAATAATCCTATCATCTAATTTTCAGAAAATAAAAATTAAAGTAAAAAGGAGGCATCAATTTACACAAATGAGGGGGTTTTTATAGCCAACCCCCAAGGCTTCTTCAAGAAGCTTCGAGAGTAAGAAATTGAATCTGAGCCGTTAATTATTCTTCTCTTTCTTCTTTCTTCAATCAACGGATGAAAATAACCTTTGCATCACACGGATCGCCCTTGTGGCGTGATTTGTGTTTGTTGTGTTAGTTTAGGAATGTCGTGGATCATTCTGATTGGTGGGAGGGTTTGTGGTGATGTGGTTTGTCCAATCACACAAGGAATTGGTGCCATGTAGGATGAGGACCACCAGTGAGTGATTGCTTCGAAAAACTTGGGGATTTAATCCCCAAGTGTTTGAATCACACACTTTAGGGAAAATCCCCAATTTTGGTTGAGTAATTTTTGTGAAGGTAAATTAGGGTTTGGGGGTAAACTGGTTGTGTTTCAGAGAGAGGATAAACAGTGAGTGAAACTTTGTTATTATCGAATGGATTGGGAATGGGTAAATAAATATTAAACGTGTGGGGTGAGTGGATGTTTACGTGTGTAATGTTGACTGAGGCATTGACTGACCAAGATTTTCAAGTGAATAAATCTCACTTGAAACCGTTCCTTTTGTCTTTGTTACTGGGCTTGGCCCAATTCAACTTCAATTCCAAATAAAACTTTATCCGTCACTTTATATTTTATTTTGGGCCTTCTATTGGGCTATTTTTCCAAAATATGATAAAATATCCACACAAATGGGCTTTTGGGACCATTAATCACAAGTGGGACCCACAAGGCCAATTAGCTCTAAATATTAAATCCGCTAAAAAACGAGCTTGATTTCGGCTTCCTTGATCATTTCTTTAAAATCGTGTCGGTTTCTCCGGTTTTCGTGAACATGGGCACACTTTTGATCTTTTGACTTTGTCTTCGTCTCTTTTTGGACTTTTCTTCAACATTTGACCGTGAAATCCCGTGTCTTCTTTCCTTTTGATCATTTGTACCTATTTAACACAAAAACATAAAACCACGCATAATTACGACTTATGTATATGGCTATAGGTATTCTTAATTAAACATAAGCAAATCAAACACGTAACTTATACTACCGGAAAACATTTGGCTGCATACGGGGAATCCTAATAAGGAAAGAATGTCCATACTGAAAGGACGGGAATCCGTACCTTATGTCCAGTGAACGAAGAAGATGAACTAGGAGGAATCCTACTTCCCTATCACTAGTGCTACATAAATACATACATGAATAAGTATCTGCTTACTAAATACGTAGCTGGTTTTATGTCATGTCTTAGCTTATTTTATGTGTTCTTACCATGTTTTACTGTTTTAAAGCCTTAAACCGTGTTTATCTTATATTCTGTTTAATCTGATTAAGTATTTCTGGTATTTCATGTATTATTATACTTACTGTGTAATAGTAAGTAACTTTCCAAAAATAGCAGGTTTCCTAAAATAGAAAGTTTCTAAAAATAGAAAGTTTCCAAAAATAGAAAGTTTCCAAAAATAGAAAGTTACCAAAAGTAGAAAGTTTCCAAAAATAGAAAGTTTCCAAAAATAGAATTACTGCTTAAAATAGATAAGTTTCTAAAAATAGAAAGTTTCCATAAATAGATCAGCTGCCTTAATTAAATAAGTTTCCATAAATAGATTAGCTGCCTGAAATAAATAAGTTTCTAAAAATAGAAGGTTTCCATAAATAGATTAGCTGCCTTATTTAATTAAGTTTCTAAAAATAGAAAGTTTCCATAATTAGAAATAAGCTGGTTAAATAAGCTAGGTATATAAGCCTAAGTGTTTTCATGATTATTTTCTAAGTCGTATTATATAATGTATAATTTAATAATTATTTCATGTAATTAAATTAAACTATAGGTTAAAATATTTAATTAAACTATAACATGTTTTTAATTAAATAAAGTTAAATACTTAGGTTAAAACATGTATTGTTATTTATTAATAATATAACCTAAGTCATGTTAATTAATTAATTATAATCATGGTTTTTAAATAATTAATTAATTATAAGTCTAAAATATAAAAATACTTAGGTTAATTAATTTCATGATTATTAATAATTAAAATAACCTAAGTCATGTTATTAAATTAATCATGTCATTTTATTAATTTAATTTTAACATAAGATCAAAAAAATAAAACTAAACATACACCATGAACCGGATCTAAACTAAAAACCATGAACCGGACATGAAATCGACACCGTACCCCGAACCAAATCGGGGTACCCCTTGTCTTGATGCTGCCGTGGGACCCACACCAACCAACCGGGACCATATGGTCTCGGTGGTGGTCGGATGGCCAAACCAAACCCCCCCCCCCCCTTTGGGTTCGGTGTAGGCTGTGGCCAAAACAAACACCCCTTAAAACATTACTTTTGATTTTATTAAATCCCAATTCATGTTAGATCCATGATTTTAGTTAGGTTTTTATAAAAACATAACATGTTCTTAATTTATAAAAGATCAAATCAAAAGAAAAAGGTTTAAAAAGGATTTACCGAATGCGTGGATCAAAAGGACGAAGAACAAACACGAACACCAACAAGAATTCCAAGATCCAAGATCAACAAACACCCCCTTGTGGTTTTTTGAGGGTGGCGGCCAAAAAGAAGAAGAGAGGAGGGTTTTTAGGTTTTCTGTAAATCTTCTGTAAAGTAATTTTTGAGTAGTGTAAAAATCCTTTAACCCCCTTTTAGTAAAAATACAAATGGGCTTGGCCCATTTGCTCCTTGTAGCCGTGGGTAGGGGGCCCACATGGGGTACCCGTACCTTTTTCCGTGTCTCGATGTTTAGTTATTCGTTTGTGATTATTTGTGTTCGCGTTTTATGTGTTCTCGTTACGTAATTATCGTGATCTAATATATTTATTTACGCTCGTAATAAATATATATACATAACTAATAATAGTTCGTGTTTTAATTACGTTCATGATTTCATGATTGCATGTTCGTGATTAATTATTGTCAAATAATTATTACGTGCTCGTGCGTAGTAAATACTTATCGTGTTCTAACACGTACGTAATACGTAAAATCCTAACACGTAATCGTAATCATGCTATATTAGGAAAGTTTTAATCTAGTACGTACGATCTTAAGGGTACTATTCATGGTAAGAGCATGCGACTTTTACAACTCTTCCCCCCTAAAAAGAATAATTCGTCCCTGTATTATAGATAAAGTAGACTGGAAAAGAAGAACATACCCGAATTCAAAATATGAAATGAGGGTAAGAAGCCCGGATAGACTCCTCTGTTTCCCAAGTGGCTTCCCGCTCGGTATGATCCCTCGATAGAATTTTGACGAATGGAATCGTCCTCTTTCTCATGACTCGTTCTTGTCTGTCAAGAACTCGTTCGGGTTCTTTTATAAAAGTGAGATCTTCACGTATCTGTTCCAATGGATACTGAACCATGTGAAGGGGATGATACTGGTACCCTCTGAGTAAGGACACATGAAACACATTGTGCACATGCGAAAGCTGCGGAGGTAACGCCAATCGGTAAGATACTTCACCGACTCGTTCAATGATATCAAACGGTCCGATGAAACGAGGACTGAGCTTCCCTTTAATCCCGAAGCGTCTAACACCACGTGCCGGCGAAACCTTAAGGAAGACGTGATCTCCTACGTTAAAATGTATGTCCCTACGATGCTTATCGGCGTAACTCTTCTTACGTGACCGTGCCTCCTGAATTTTCTGCCTAGCTACTGCGATCTTCTCATTGGTCATCTCTATAATTTCTGGTCCTTCAAGTGTTCGCTCACCCACCTGATCCCAGCAGATTGGGGCGCGACTTTCTGCCACACAACATCTCAAAAGGAGCACACTTGATACTTGCGTGCCAACTGTTGTTGTATGCAAACTCCACCAAACAGATGTAATCGTCCCAATCACCCGTCCATTCCAACGCATGACCTCAACATATCTTCCAATGTCTGAATGGTTCGCTCCGACTGTCCGTCAGTTTGAGGATGAAAAGCCGTGCTAAGCTTAAGTTGTGTACCCCAAGCTTTCTGTAGACTCTTCCAAAAGCGCGAAGTGAATCGAGGATCTCTGTCTGAGACGATGCTGGATGGTGCACCGTGGAGTCTCATGATCTCTCTTCTGTACGTATCTGCGAGTTTACTTACCGGATCTTCCTTGCGGATCGGTAAGAAATGAGCTGATTTGGTAAGTCGATCTACGATAACCCAAATCGCATCATGCTTCCTCTTGGTAGGCGGAAGACCAGTAACAAAATCCATGGTGATTTTGTCCCACTTCCACTCTGGGATATCTAACGGTTGAAGGAGACCGCTAGATCGTTGATGCTCGATCTTAACCTGCTGGCAGGTAAGACATTTGGAGACGTAAGTGGCCACATCCTGTTTCATACCACTCCACCAAAAGTACTGCTTGATGTCATGGTACATCTTAGTCGAACCAGGATGTATAGAGAATGGGGAGCTATGAGCTTCAGCTAACAAAGCTTCCCGGAGTTCTTGGTCATCAGGAACACAAAGTCTCGTGCCCTGCCATATGATACCATCTGCATCTACTCTGAATTCTGTCTGTTTCTCTAAATTCTGTACTATCGCCCAGATTTCTCCGTCATCCTTCTGAGCTTCCTTGATCTTAGAGAGTAACTCGGGTTCTACTCTAAGATTAGCCCAGTAACCGTGCTGTCCACGTACCATGATCTCGATGTCTAGTCGCTCCAAGTCTCTTATGATTTCCTCTTTGATTTTAATGCCGTTGATCATTCCAGACTTCCTGCTAAGAGCATCTGCTACTACATTTGCCTTTCCGAGATGATACTGTAGATTAATGTCATAATGCTTCAACAGCTCTAACTATCTCCTCTGCCTCATGTTCAATTCACGTTGAGTGAACATATACTTCAAGCTCTTGTGGTCCGTGAAAATGTCACATGATTCTCCATATAAGTAGTGCCTCCATATCTTTAATGCAAACACCACAGCTGCAAGTTCCAGGTCATGCGTGGGGTAATTTTCCTCATAAGGCTTAAGCTTCCGTGAAGCATACGCGATCACTTTCCCATGTTGCATGAGAACACAGCCAAGTCCCTTCCCCGATGCATCGTTGTAGATTTGAAATCCACCCGTACCATATGGTAGAGTAAGAATAGGTGCAGATACTAGCTTCTGCTTCAGGTCTTCAAAGCTCTTCTCTCGATCTTCAGTCCAGACGAATTTCTCCCATTTCCGCATCAGTTTGGTCAATGGTAGTGCTAGGCGGGAAAAGTTCTCCACGAACCAACGATAATAGCCAGCTAAGCCTAAGAAACTGCGGACTTCCGTCGCTGATGTCGGCCTTGGCCACTTGGTAATGGCCTCAACCTTCGTTGGATCCATAGTGATTCCTTCTGCTGATACAATGTGACCTAAGAATGCCACCTTGTCTAGCCAGAACTCACACTTGGAGAATTTAGCATACAGCTGCTTCAGGCGAAGAATCTGTAGTACTGTACGAAGATGGTCTTCATGTTCCTCCTTGGACTTTGAGAAAATCAGGATGTCATCGATGAAGACAATGACAAACTTGTCCAGAAATTCATGGAAGATTCTGTTCATCAAGTCCATGAACACTGCTGGAGCATTTGTCAGGCCAAATGGCATAACTACAAACTCGTAGTGGCCATAGCGGGTATGAAAGGCAGTCTTAGCGATGTCCTGCTCCTTGACCCGTAGCTGATGATAGCCTGACCTAAGATCAATCTTGGAGAAATGTTTGGCCCCTTGGAGTTGGTCAAACAGATCGTCAATGCGTGGCAGTGGATATCTATTCCGAATGGTAATCTTGTTGAGCTCGCGATAGTCTATACAAAGACGCATACTGCCGTCCTTCTTCTTAACAAACAAGACCGGTGCGCCCCATGGAGATGCGCTCGGTCGAATGAAACCTCGTTCAAGAAGTTCTTGCAGTTGATCCTTCAGCTCTATGGGAGTCATGCGATAAGGAGCCTTGGAGATTGGTTCAGCTCCTGGAATAAGCTCGATACTGAATTCCACTTCTCGTGCAGGTGGCAAGCCCGGAAGTTCTGCTGGAAAAACATCTTGGAATTCCGACACTATAGGTTGATCTTGAATTGATGGGGATTCAACATCCATGTCGTGAACCGTAGCTAGATAACCCTCGCAGCCATGTGGCAGTAGTACACGCGCTTGCAGGGTAGATATGACTTGTACAGACCGTCCGGGGTATGAACCCGTTATGAATGTACTCTGGTGCATTAACATCACCGAAGATAACTCGATATGAATGGTAGTCTATGGTAGCATGATGCTTGGATAGCCAATCCATACCCAAAATCATGTCGAATGCATTCATGTCCAGCGGAAGTGCGTCGACAGGTCGAACCTTATCATCAAATTCTAGGTGAAGACTCTTGTATACATGGGTGATTAATACAGAGTCCCTCAAAGGCGTGGAAATAGTAAGCCTATTTTCTAGTGGCGAGCATCCTAATGTTCTTAGCATAAGCAGTAGAAATAACCGAGTGAGTAGCACCCGTATCGAAAAGAACACATGCAGCTTGACCATACATATACAAGATTCCAGTGATGGTACCTGTAGACTTGTTGGCCTGGTCTCGAGATGTCGTGTAGACACGCCCGGTAGTAGGAGGCGGCTTGGTATCAGCATGTCCCGATGTACCCTCCATCTTGCCCTTACGGCAATCCTTCATAATATGGCCAGGAAGACCACACTTGAAGCACGCGTCAGTATTACAGCGACATGGTCCTGGGTGCCTACGGTGGCAAGTAGAGCAAAGAGGATGAGTGAATCCTCCAGCAGGTGCTTTGGCTGGCTGGGAACCTGATAAAACGTTTTACATAAGACATGATAATTGGGTACAAAGGACAAAGCGGATAATCATAAGATTGAATACCAGTGATAGCTGGACGCCTAGGCTGCGAACCTCTCTGGTTCTGGTCCCTACCGTTTCCATGGTTCCTGGTAGAAGTTTTGCTAAAGTGTCAGAATATGAGTAATAACATGAAATCATAAGGAAATGCGTAAGTATTAGGACCTGCTGCTGTTGGAGTGCCCAGCGTTGTTATGGTAATTATCATTACCGCCACGCCTATCCGTAGCAGAACGGTCGTTAGTCTGACCGTTTCCCTTGGGCTGATGAGGTTGCTGCTGAGTAGCCGGCTGAGACCGGTCCCCAGTTTTCTGCCTGGAAGATACATTTAAAGAGATGAATATTTGACATATATGGAAAGTATACGGATTGATCATCGCTTGAATACGAATGTTTACCTCTTGTCGGGTCTTTCAGCTTCCCCGAACTCATCTCTCTCCTGCAGCATCTCCAGCTTACGTGCTGCATCGGCCACTTGTGCTACAGTGTTGAACGTAGCACACACCAGATTGTTTGCGACCGATGTGCAAAGAGCCCATCTAAAGTGATGTGCCTGCTCTTCAGGAGTACTTGCTGCCGCACCAAGGAAACCAGCTAAGCGAAGAAAGCGCTGCATAAACTCGTTGTTATTCTCCCCAGCTCTCTGTCGGATCCCATGGTACTCTCTCTTGAGCTTGTCCTGCTCAGCCTTGGGAAAGAACTGCTCCATCACCCTGTCCTTGAACTGAGCCCAAGTCAAACCAGCAACCCACTCGTCACCGCCTTCAGACTGCATCAATGCTAACCACCAATTAAGTACATCGCCTTCGAACCGATAGCATGCCAACCTCGCCTTGTATGCGGGGTCACAGCCCATAGCATTGAAAATCTTCTCGAGTTGAGCCAACCAGCTTTCAGCATTGCTGGGGCTATCTGTCTTCTCAAAAGCTCGAGGGCGGAGCTTGTTGAATCTCTTCAGCCATACTGCTAATGTCACTGGAGGAGGAGGAGGTGGTGCCTGATTATGCTGTTGATTGTTGGCAGCTTGAACTTCAGCCCTGATGTCATTCCTCAGTTGAGGAAGCAAAGCTTGCATAGCAGCCTGAATTGCAGCATTGAGCTGCTCCTGTTCGCGTGTGAGAACCATCTAACAGTGTAACATAAAACATATGATTAAACAGATCAAAACATAAAATATATATATACATGAAAAAAAATTATACCAAAATTTCACGAGAAAAATTTTATGCAAGAAAACTTTGTGTATGAATGCATGATGCAGTTTTATGAAAACTTTTGTATGCTCGAGAGTGAACGCCTATGGTCAGTTCACCCAAAACAAAAGACATAGCGAGGGGACGCCTATGGGTCGGTCCCAAATTTAAAAGTTTCGATAAACCACATGCGACTAAATAGGGCCAGTCCTGTACCAACCATTACTTAGTCAAAAATCTGCGACAATGACATGTATATGTATGCTTAAAAATGATGAATGCATGAAAACAACTGTCAGTTCTAGGAAGACTGTAGTGACTACCCACTAATCACAGGTCATATTTGAGAGCCTACAGGTCGAAGCCTTGGCTCTGATACCATAATTGTAACACCCCATTTTGATAATGGAAATGTCACATGCAATTATGGCGTGTCATCAAAGCATACAAGGAAAAATGTCTAAACATTACTTGACCATAAAAGTAAAATACCGGAATCAAACATCGGTAGTCCAAAAGTAAAGCTCATCACACACAAACATAGTATAATAAAGGAAAGGACTAAACAATGTCCATAGCAAATGTATTGTTAATGCAATAATGACTAAAAACGTTACTTGCATTTTTCGGTCTCGCTTAGTTTTGATTACGACAATATGTAAAAACAAGCATTTACGAAAACAACGAAAAACGAATTCTTGAGTTCAAGTATTTTTCATTTTACCCATTTTCACTTAAGGTATGGATAAACAAGTACTAACCTTAATCAAGTAATCAAGTGATTTAATCTTTTCTTAAAACTCACTTTTTATTAAATGTGACAAGTTTTTATTAAACTTTATTTTTAAGAAAATGTTTTATTAAATTTATTATTTGAAATTTGAAAATGGCATATTCTTATTCTGTTAAGAATATCCTTTCAGGATATTTTTATACCCAGATAAGACCTCCACCACTAAAGGACAAAAAGGAGCGGAGTCTAGTCCGGCGGTACCTTAGCGCCTAGGCGGTACCTTATCGATAAGGTACCGCGGGCTGTGATAAGGTACCGCGGGCAGAACTAGCCGTTGGCTCCTTTGTCCTTTAAATAGTTGGCCATTCTCAGCTTTTCACCTCACCTCTTTTGCACATTCATTTCCAGATTCAAACCCCTTCTTTAATCACTCAAATCTTTGATCATTTGTTTGATTATTACTTGTTTAAGAAGTGAATCTTGTTCTTCCATCTCTTCCTCTCCAAGTGCAAAGAGAAGAACACTATCCTAGTGAAGTGTTGAGTCCACCACCAAAGATCCATTGAAGATCAATTTTTATATACTTGTAGTTGTGTCATAGTTGTGAAGATCCAAGTAGTTGTGTCTATTTGGAAGTTGTGTATGTACTAAGTATAGTTGTGTAGATTGGTCCTAGCTACGATTAGGGCTCGACTTTTAGCTTAGAGTCGGAGTGAACTCTCGAGTAAGGAGTACTCGAGGAGTGGAGTAGGAACGAGGAGTGAGCTTCGTTGCCGAACCACTATAAATCCTTGGTGTTCGGTTTGATCTTTATTTACCCTTAACTCTTTACATTCCTTATTACTTTTTGCATATACATGTGTTAATATTAGATTAGCTACACTATCATTCTTTATTCTTTGTGGATATATTTTTGTTAGTATTAGTTTAGCTACACTATCATTGTTCATATTTGTGCATAAGAAGATTTCACATATTTCCTCAAGCCTAAGTTTTTTGAAAAATGATTTTTGGAAACCATATTTTAACAAGTAAATTTTAAGAAACTATTCAACCCCCCCCCCTTCTAGTTTCTACAATTGGTATCAGAGCGGGTTGCTCAAGAATTTTTAAAGTATATTGTATTTTAAAACTTGAATCGATCTATGGATTCCAACAAGTACCTAGAAGGGCAATCTATGCAAAGACCACCACTTTTTGAAACCGATAGTTTTATTTATTGGAAAATTAGATTTGAAAATTATGTGAAATCAAAAGATTTAGATCTTTGGCATGTTATTACCAATGGTGATTTTTTACCCTTTCAATTTAATGAAGTTTCTAAAACAAAAGAATTAGTCACTTTTGACAAAGCTAATGATGATACTAAAAAGAAACTTTCAAAAAATAATGAGGCTAAAATGGTGATTTATAATGCTTTGCCTAAGAAAGAGTATGAAAGAATTTTTATGTGTGAAACCGCTAAAGATATTTGGAACACTCTTTTAGTAACCCACCAAGGTAATAGCCAAGTCAAAGAAAGTAAAATCGATCTTCTTGTCCAACAATATGAACAATTTGTCATCTTAGAAGATGAAACTATTGATAGTGCATTTGCTAGGTTTAACACCATTATTACTAGTCTAAAAGCACTTGATGAAGGTTTTTCTAGCAAGAACAATGTTAGGAATTTTCTAAGGGCCTTACATCCAAAGTGGAGAGCAAAAGTCATGGCTATTGAAGAGTCGAAAGATCTCTCAACTTTATCATTCGATGAACTCATAGGAAACTTGAAGGTTCATGAGATGATAATTTTGAAGGACTCGGAATTAGTAAAAACCAAGAGTGAAAGGAAATCTCTTGCACTTAAAGCCAAGAAGGCACAAAGTGACCATGATAGTTCCTCGGAAAGTGATGACGAGGAGTATGCATTGGCGGTGAGAGATTTCAAGAAGTTCTTCAAGAGACGAGGTCAACACGTTAGGCAACCAAACTATGACAAGAAACCATTGTCAAAGAATCGGTTTGTCAAGAACGAAAAAGGTGATAGAAGTTGCTTTAGATGTGGTGATCCAAATCACTTCATTGGTGATTGTCCAAAGCCCGCTCATGATAAGAACCACACGGCATTCGTTAGTGTCGCTTGGAGCGATAGCGGTGAAGATGATAATGACAACCCCAAAGAGGAGAAATGTCTTATGGCTCACACTTCTAAAGAGGTACATTCCGAAACCGAATATTATAGAAATGATAGTTCCACTTTAGATGATATTGAATTTGAAGACAAATATGATAGCTTACACAAACTTAGTCTTAAATTCATAGAAAAGAATAAAACCTTAAAATCAACCAAAACTAAGCTTGAAAATGAGATCAATGAACTTAGGGAGAAATTGGCTAAACTTGAGAAAAACAAAGAGGTTGATTTGGGTTGCTTAAGTTGTGAGAAACTTAGATTAGAGAATGATGATCTCAAGAGCACCTCCATTAAATTGGAAAATTTCATGAAAGGTACTAGTGCTCTTGATGATATGTTAAACAAACAAGTTCATTCTAAGGAAAAACTTGGTCTAGGTTTTAACTCAAATGAAGCCTCAACTAGTGAACCAAAACAAGTCAGGTTTTCACAGAAAACACCTTCTGGACGCGGTTCCACATTGTATGGCGCGGTTCCTTATCACTATGGAACCGCGGCCATAGATAAGGTACCGCGGCCAGAAGTTGATTTTTGTGAAAACTCTGAACTTTCTGAAAAATCTAAGTTAAATGAAAAACCAAAGCATCTTACTGTTAATAAGGTTCAATTACCCATACTTGACGACAATGCTATTAGTAAGTTCTATAAGCCGTTAAGTAAACCTCTCATTGGAAATAGAAGTTTATCTAGACTATCTTCTACTCCACCTAGAGTACGGAATGAGTCTAAGCCTAGAAGTAGAACGACAACGCCTACAAGAGATAATCAAAATAACTCACGAACTAGAAGTAAAACTCCAACACCTAGAAAGAATAATAATAACTCTAAACCTAGATCAAACACACCTAGGAGAAGTAATAAACAACAAAATGGTTACATGAATTACTACCCTCCTCCATTTTGTTCTCCATGGGGAATCCCCACCTCATTCATTCATCCCAACCAAATGCAAGGGATGTTTGGAACTAACAATTTTGGACCCATGAGATATTGGGGACCAAATGTTTGATCTTGTGTATTGTTACCTAGATATGCTTGGGAATTGATTTGGAGCCCGATGAGTGGATTAAGGATAGTGTATGTTCTAAACACATGACGGGTAATCGAAGTTTGTTCTCGCATTACAAAGCATATGATGGAGGTAACGTCACATTCGCTAGTAGTCTACGTGGTAATATCATTGGCAAAGGTACGGTTTCTCTTGACTCCATGACCATTGAAAATGTTGAGCACGTAGATAACTTAGGTTTTAACCTTTTAAGTATAGGTCAAATTTGTGATAATAAGTGTAACGTCATCTTTTCGGAACATGACAGTGAAATAGTAAAAGATGGAAAAGTCATTGGAAAAGGTGTTAGAAAGCATGGGCTTTATGTCATGAAGGTTAATAAGAAGTCAAAAGACACCATATGTCTTGCGACTATAGATGATAGTTCTACTCTTTGGCATAGGAGATTAGGTCACGCTAATATGCGTTTAATACAATCTTTAGTCTCTAAGGAGTTGGTAAGACACCTCCCCAAGATTAAGTTTGATAGTCACTTTTGTGATGCTTGCAAAGTTGGAAAGCAAGTTCACTCAAGTCACAAAGCAAAGAATTTGGTTTCGACCTCTCGGTGCTTAGAGCTCCTACATATGGATCTCTTTGGACCTTCCGCCATACGGAGTTATGGAGGTAACCTTTATACCCTAGTTATAGTTGACGACTATTCTAGATTCACTTGGACTAGATTTTTGGCATCTAAGAATGAAGCTTTCGATCACTTCGAAATCTTTAGTCGGAGAATTCAAAATCAACTAGGATGTTCAATTGTTTCTATTAGGACGGATCATGGTAGGGAATTTGATAATGAAGTGCAACTTGGTGCCTTTTGTGAAGCTCATGGTATTACCCATAACTTCTCGGCTCCTCGCACTCCACAATCAAATGGGGTAGTTGAAAGGAAGAATAGGACTCTCCAAGAGATGAGTAGGACGATGTTAAACGAGCAATCGTTGCCTCAAAAGTTTTGGTGCAATGCCGTAGATACATCGACTTATATTCTCAACCGAATTCTTATTCGACCTTTCCTAGGAAAGACCCCCTATGAGATTCTTAAAGGTAAGAAACCCTCATTAGAATACTTTAGGGTGTTTGGAAGCAAGTGCTTTATCCTCAACACCAAAGACTACCTTACCAAGTTTGACCCAAAGTCTTACGAAGGTATCCTTTTAGGTTATTCCCAAACTAGTAAGGCCTACATAGTCCTAAATAGAACCTCAGGGGTTATTGAAGAATCACTCAACGTAACCTTTGATGAAACCCCTCCTTCACCCAAGACACCACCATTAGTTGATGATGACTTGGATGAATTAGAAGTAGTTAAAGCCAAAGAGGTTAGAAAAATAGGAGTTGAAGACCTTAGTGTTGAAAAGGAAGTAAACATTAAGGAGTCTAGGGATCATACTCTCAATAATGTCATTGGTGACTTAAATCAAAGGACCCTAAGATCTCAAGTCCAAAACCAAAGCAACTTCTTTTGTTTTGTCTCCTTGATTGAACCTAAGAATGTTAAAGAAGCCTTGACGGATGAGAGTTGGGTCATCGCGATGCAAGAAGAATTGAATCAATTCGTTGCCAATGATGTTTGGGAACTTGTTCCTCCACCTAGAAGTTCTACCATTATAGGAACCAAATGGGTATTTAGGAATAAGCTAGATGAGAATGGTGTTGTGTCTCGTAGCAAGGCTAGACTTGTAGCTCAAGGCTATAATCAACAAGAAGGGATTGATTATGACGAGACATATGCACCGGTAGCTAGATTAGAATCAATTAGAATCCTTTTAGCCTATGCTTGTGCCTTAGATATTAAGCTTCAACAAATGGATGTAAAGAGTGCATTTTTTAACGGTTTGAACAATGAGGAGGTATATGTGGCTCAACCTCCCGGCTTCATTGATTTTGAGAAACCGGACCATGTTTACAAGCTTAAGAAAGCACTTTATGGACTCAAACAAGCACCCAAAGCTTGGTATGATAGACTTAAAGCGTTTCTTGTTAAACATGAGTATACCATGGGTATGGTAGACAATACACCCTTTACAAAGAAGAAAGGTCCTCACCTCATAATCGTACAAATATATGTTGATGACATTATATTTGGCTCAACTTGTCAAGAATTGTGTGATGACTTTGCCAAAATCATGCATGATGAGTTTGAAATGAGTATGATGGGAGAACTTAACTTCTTTTTAGGACTCCAAATTAAACAAATGGACGATGGTATTTTCTTTAGTCAATCTAAGTACGCTAAAGAAATGCTAAAGAAATTTGGATTAGAAGAATCTAGACCAATGAAGACCCCTATGGCCTCGGATACTAAACTCACCGTAGATGATGATTGTGAGTCGGTAGACAACACCAAATATAGAGGTATGATTGGTAGTTTGTTCTACCTAACGGCAAGTCGACCGGATATCATGTTTAGTGTTTGCCTCTGTGCTCGCTTCCAAGAAGCTCCCAAAACCTCTCACCTTGAAGCGGTTAAGCGTATCTTCCGATACATTAAAGGCACTATACATTTAGGATTATGGTATCCTAAAGGGACCGGCGTAGAAACCATTGTCTATGCGGACTCGGATCATGCGGGAGACTATGTGGACCGGAAAAGCACTAGTGGAGTTTGTACCTTCATGGGTTGTTGTTTAACTTCTTGGTTCTCCAAGAAACAAACCGCTCTTGCGATATCCACCACGGAAGCCGAGTATGTGAGTGCCGGTAAAGCATGCCAACAAGCTCTATGGATGAAGCAAGCGCTTGTTGATTACGGGATTTCTCTTGATGATGTTCCCATCATGTCGATAATAAAGGCACTATAGACCTAAGCAAGAATCCCGTGCAACATTCGCGAACCAAACACATAGAAATTAGACACCATTTCCTTAGAGATAATGTTCAAAAGGGGAACATTACTATCGAAAAGGTGCCCTCCGAGGACAACTTAGCCGATATCTTCACTAAGCCACTTAAGAGGGAACCTTTTTATTACTTGCGTCTAGGTCTAGGATTAATGGAACATCTTCCTTAAATTCTTTTCTTCTTGTGTGTTTTCTCCTACCACCTTGAGTCCTTGAGTCTTTTAAGATTCTTTTGAAAAATCTTCTCATCTTCTTTTCAAAACTCTCAAAGTCTCTTTCGAAAACGGTTGAGAAACTCGTTTAACATTGTTAATTCAATCTAAAAACAATTTTTCATAGATTCTCGCTATTAATATAGAGCTTACATAATTCATATGTATGATTCTCTCAAACATAGCAAGAACAAGATTGAATCATGGAGGATCATTGTGTCATAAGGTCTTGTCTTACACACCTCCTACATTGATTTTTTTTTTTTGTATTTTAGTCAAATCTCTATTTGGTAAGTTTGCATATACTTTTCTTGTCTATCTTAGCTTTTAAGCACATCCCTATGATAAGTTAGACTAGAAAAATAAGATTTGCTGAAAAATCTTTCTCCAAACACGAAACCCTGCTTCTGCAGGCGGTTCCATAAGTGAGCCGCGGTACCTTATTGATAAGGTATCGCCACCATAGATAAGGAACCGCCTACAGTGGCCTTCCTTTTCGGGTTTTTGTCTAAAACTCCAGATTTGCTCCAACCTTTTTGAGAATCTTTGTTTCAAACCCTTTGACCACCCCAAAAATACCCTAAGCCTTCCCTATTTAAACCATAAGCATTTTGCATTCTTCACATCCAAAATGTCTTTTTCTCCAAATGAAAGCCTTGAATCTCCTCCATTTCTCCAATTGCTTTCAATCCAAACCCACCCAAGAACACTCTTAATCACATTTCTCCTACCAAGAATGTTGATTGTGGAACTTCCTTCCTTCTACCACCACCCTTTAGTGTTCTTCCTCCTTCTCATGATAATGTCATGCATCATGGAACATATTGTCATTGTTGTCAATATCAACATCTTGCTATGGCACACATCTATGAGGAGTTGAGCTACATTAAGAGTCTCTTAATCAAGCCTCCTCTTCATTTTGATTATGAGATCTCCAACAAGCCACCACCATCACCCTCCGCTATTACCTTGTCTTTTATATAAGCATTGGTTGCTTATCCTCAAGACACCAAATTCAAGCAAATCTTAGAATTCTAGAATAACTAGGATTAGATTTATGCTTTTGGCTTGTTTCCTTTGTTTTTTTATTCTTTTCATACTTCCTTGTATGATGTTTCTTTAGTAACCTATCTTGGATCTTTGTCATTGTGTTTTCTTCTCTTTTAATTTTTTTGTTTTGTGACCTATTGCTATATTTTTTTGGTTGTTTCTTTTGTTCAACTAACCCTTCTATGTAGCTTGTCATCATATCTCGATTCCCTGGTGCCCCAAGCTAGGGGGAGTAAGCACCAAGGGGGAGTCTTTGCAAAGTCCGTTTCTTCAACATCGGCTTATGCAACCTTTTTGCTTCGACAAAGGGGGAGAAATGAATAAACTCGTCTTCGAAAATCTTGTTTTTTTGTGTGATTAAGTTTATGTATTGTCGGAATCAAAAAGGGGGAGATTGTTAATGCAATAATGACTAAAAACGTTACTTGCATTTTTCGGTCTCGCTTAGTTTTGATTACGATAATATGTAAAAACAAGCATTTACGAAAACAACGAAAAACGAATTCTTGAGTTCAAGTATTTTTCATTTTACCCATTTTCACTTAAGGTATGGATAAACAAGTACTAACCTTAATCAAGTGATCAAGTGATTTAATCTTTTCTTAAAACTCACTTTTTATTAAATGTGACAAGTTTTTATTAAACTTTATTTTTAAGAAAATGTTTTATTAAATTAATTATTTGAAATTTGAAAATGGCATATTCTTATTCTGTTAAGAATATCCTTTCAGGATATTTTTATACCCAGATAAGACCTCCACCACTAAAGGACAAAAAGGAGCAGAGTCTAGTCCGGCGGTACCTTAGCGCCTAGGCGGTACCTTAGCGCCTAGGCGGTACCTTATCGATAAGGTACCGCGGGCTGTGATAAGGTACCGCGAGCAGAACTAGCCATTGGCTCCTTTGTCCTTTAAATAGTTGGCCATTCTCAGCTTTTCACCTCACCTCTTTTGCACATTCATTTCCAGATTCAAACCCCTTCTTTAATCACTCAAATCTTTGATCATTTGTTTGATTATTACTTGTTTAAGAAGTGAATCTTGTTCTTCCATCTCTTCCTCTCCAAGTGCAAAGAGAAGAACACTATCCTAGTGAAGTGTTGAGTCCACCACCAAAGATCCATTGAAGATCAATTTTTATATACTTGTAGTTGTGTCATAGTTGTGAAGATCCAAGTAGTTGTGTCTATTTGGAAGTTGTGTATGTACTAAGTATAGTTGTGTAGATTGGTCCTAGCTACGATTAGGGCTCGACTTTTAGCTTAGAGTCGGAAATTGGTTAAGCGACGTGTACGGTTTTCTCCACCATAAGGAGCTTGTTGTGTAGTGAACTCTCGAGTAAGGAGTACTCGAGGAGTGGAGTAGGAACGAGGAGTGAGCTTCGTTGCCGAACCACTATAAATCCTTGGTGTTCGGTTTGATCTTTCTTTACCCTTAACTCTTTACATTCCTTATTACTTTTTGCATATACATGTGTTAATATTAGATTAGCTACACTATCATTCTTTATTCTTTGT
The DNA here is from genome assembly GCA_025667525.1 of Glebionis coronaria. Classification (NCBI taxonomy): domain Eukaryota; kingdom Viridiplantae; phylum Streptophyta; class Magnoliopsida; order Asterales; family Asteraceae; genus Glebionis; species Glebionis coronaria. The sequence goes on from CM046874.1 coordinate 183,435,611, forward strand.
GGATATATTTTTGTTAGTATTAGTTTAGCTACACTATCATTGTTCATATTTGTGCATAAGAAGATTTCACATATTTCCTCAAGCCTAAGTTTTTTGAAAAAGGATTTTTGGAAACCATATTTTAAAAAGTAAATTTTAAGAAACTATTCAACCCCCCCCCCCCCCCCCTTCTAGTTTCTACATGTATCATAAGAAAGGAAATGCATAAAGTAAAGAAGGCTAGACAGCTTCCAGTCCATATGCACGTACTCTTAGTGTCTACGAGCGTCCCTGAGTACCTGCCGTTTTTGGGAGCATAGAAAAGGAAAACGGCTGAGCAAATACGCTCAGTGCACGGATGTACAATAAAGCATGAATAGGATAAGCATATAACGTATAACAGCGGAAGAAAACTAAGTCCCGAGTAACCTGGTTAAGTCTTGCTAAAACTGGTTTTATAGTTTGAAAAGTCTTATGTTTATCTTGTAAAAACTGTTTGTCATATTTTATCATTAGCCAATATAGGTCATGAAAATCCACCGTGCATGAATACTTGGAGGGGTGACCTCATCATGCAAATTAGAGGGGCTGCCTCTAATTTAATATACTGGTTTTTGGGTAGGAGGGATCAGCTCCTTGTGAAGGATGCAAGGCACACATCACATTCACCATGAAATCCTGACTGAAAACATGTAACTAGGATGCACCCATACGTCCCACATGATAAATATAATATAAATGGCCAAAAGCTTAAAGGGACACCACGAGCAATCACTCTGCGATGGTGAAGTCATAACATCAGTGCCTCTAATGTTATGGTTATGGTACCTCCATAACTAGGTGAAACTGGTCATGCATGTATATGGCTATAGGTATTCTTAATTAAACATAAGCAAATCAAACACGTAACTTATACTACGGGAAAACATTTGGCTGCATACGGGGAATCCTAATAAGGAAAGAATGTCCATACTGAAAGGACGGGAATCCGTACCCTATGTCCAGTGAACGAAGAAGATGAACTGGGAGGAATCCTACTTCCGTATCACTAGTGCTACATAAATACATACATGAATAAGTATCTGCTTACTAAATACGTAGCTGGTTTTATGTCATGTCTTAGCTTATTTTATGTGTTCTTACCATGTTTTACTGTTTTAAAGCCTTAAACCGTGTTTATTTTATATTCTGTTTAATTTGATTAAGTATTTCTGGTATTTCATGTATTATTATACTTACTGTGTAATAATAAGTAAATTTCCAAAAATAGCAGGTTTCCTAAAATAGAAAGTTTCCAAAAATAGAAAGTTTCCAAAAAAAGAAAGTTTCCAAAAATAGAAAGTTTCCAAAAATAGAAAGTTACCAAAAATAGAAAGTTTCCAAAAATAGAATTACTGCTTAAAATAGATAAGTTTCTAAAAATAGAAAGTTTTCATAAATAGATCAGCTGCCTTAATTAAATAAGTTTCCATAAATAGATTAGCTGCCTGAAATAAATAAGTTTCTAAAAATAGAAGGTTTCCATAAATAGATTAGCTGCCTTAATTAATTAAGTTTCTAAAAATAGAAAGTTTCCATAATTAGAAATAAGCTGGTTAAATAAGCTAAGTATATAAGCCTAAGTGTTTTCATGATTATTTTCTAAGTCATATTATATAATGTATAGTTTAATAATTATTTCATGTAATTAAATTAAACTATAGGTTAAAATATTTAATTAAACTATAACATGTTTTTAATTAAATAAAGTTAAATACTTAGGTTAAAACATGTATTATTATTTATTAATAATATAACCTAAGTCATGTTAATTAATTAATTATAATCATGGTTTTTAAATAATTAATTAATTATAAGTCTAAAATATAAAAATACTTAGGTTAATTAATTTCATGATTATTAATAATTAAAATAACCTAAGTCATGTTATTAAATTAATCATGTCATTTTATTAATTTAATTTTAACATAAGATCAAAAAAATAAAACTAAACATACACCATGAACCGGATCTAAACTAAAAACCATGAACCGGACATGAAATCGACACCGTACCTCGAACCAAATCGGGGTACCCCTTGTCTTGATGCTGCCGTGGGACCCACACCAACCAACCGGGACCATATGGTCTCGGTGGTAGTCGGATGGCCAAACCGAAACCCCCCTTGGGTTCGGTGTAGGCTGCGGCCAAAACAAACACCCCTTAAAACATTACTTTTGATTTTATTAAATCCCAATTCATGTTAGATCCATGATTTTAATTAGGTTTTTATAAAAACATAACATGTTCTTAATTTATAAAAGATCAAATCAAAAGAAAAAGGTTTAAAAAGGATTTACCGAATGCGTGGATCAAAAGGACGAAGAACAAACACGAACACCAACAAGAATTCCAAGATCCAAGATCAACAAACACCCCCTTGTGGTGTTTTGAGGGTGGCGGCCAAAAAGAAGAAGAGAGGAGGGTTTTTAGGTTTTCTGTAAATCTTCTGTAAAGTAATTTTTGAGTAGTGTAAAAATCCTTTAACCACCTTTTAGTAAAAATACAAATGGGCTTGGCCCATTTGCTCCTTGTAGCTGCGGGTAGGGGGCCCCACATGGGGTACCCGTACCTTTTTCCGTGTCTCGACGCTTAGTTATTCGTTCGTGATTATTTGTGTTCGCGTTTTATGTGTTCTCGTTACGTAATTATCGTGATCTAATATATTTATTTACGCTCGTAATAAATATATATATGTAACTAATAATAGTTCGTGTTTTAATTACGTTCATGATTTCATGATTGCATGTTCCTGATTAATTATTGTCAAATAATTATTACGTGCTCGTGCGTAGTTGAAACTAGGAATTTGTATCTCCTTTTTAATGTTCGTTTTTCCTCGATTCGACTCGAATTTGATTTCCGGTTTAACGTTTCAACTTAACTTGTTTTTGGTCAAATCTATTTTGGGTATTTTTTAACTAAAAATTATATAATTAAAAAAAATCTATTTTAAAAACTAATTTAAATGATTAAACAAATCTAATTTACTTTAATAAACTAAATTTTAAACTATTTAAATGAAATAAAAACTTTTAATCTAATCTATTTTAAAACGAATCTATTTAATTTTAAAGTAAATAATTTGAATTAAATAAAACTTAAACTAATATTTAAAAACAATTAAGTTTATAAAATTTAAATAAAATATTATTTTTTTATTTTTTTATTTTATATTTCTTTTTATATTTATTTTAAAACTAAATAAAATTAAACTTAAAAACTTAACTAGACTTGATTTGAACTAATTTATAAAACTTCCAGCCCTAAAATTATGCTATATTAATGAAATAGATAGAGATATTAAACAAACAGTTATCTAGCTCTAATGGTTGAGACGTTTGGCTGTTATATGAAGGGTCTGGGGTTCGAATCTCACCCCAGACAGATTTGCCTAATATTTTTGATACTTTTTTTTTGGGAACTTCTATTTTGGACAGCAAAATATCTCAGACCAATTGGGTCTGAGATAAGCAGATGGATAATAAGCAAACACCCCAACAGACAAAAAAAACTATCCAGTCAAACAAACAAGCAGAATAGGCAGATAAGCTGAAAAACAAATAAGCTATACAAGACGCAATAAGCAGAACCAAACTAAGCAGGAACCAAATAAGCCAACATAAAAACTGAGATAAATAAGCCGCATAGTAAAAATATAACAAGCTAAATGATAGTGAATAAGCTAAATATCAAATAAGCATACGAGCAATAAGCTGAATCTCAAATAAGCTAATAAGCAGTTTTCTAAAAACACAAAAAAAACGCAATCACCTATGTAATTCCAAACGAACAATCAATAAGTAGAACTTAAACTAGTAATAAGCTGAAACTAATTATAAGCTGAACTAATTATAAGCTGAAACGAATCCTATATAAGCTAAGCAGTTATACAACAAAACTTAAGCACATATCAAACCGATTTAATGCTAGCAGATTCTATATAAAATATTGCAGATAAAAATAAAACTAAACAAACAGATATTCTATTAGAAATTAACCCAAACAAGTAAAATCCAAACAAAATCAAACTCACAGATAAACAAACTAAGCTAATCCAAACTAAGCAAATCCAAACTCTAAGCAGAATACAAGCAGTTTAATCTAAAAATTTAATTAAACATAAAATTAAAAGACGATTCAAACCTTTTGACAATCCGTTGGGAAGAAGCGTCGCGCTGAGCGAGCTTAAATCGAAACGAACACCAAACAAACCACCAAACTACACAAACACCACCTTGGATCGAACCCAAACAGCTTCTCTTCGAACTTTTTACTCGGATGAACAGTAGCTTTAAAATATATTTCCCAGTAGGGGAAATACAGATACCACTTTTCTTTATATATATATATATTTTTTTTTTTAATAATAATAAATATAAACAGTAACCATATTTTCTTATAAACGAATCAAAAGGAAGAACAGTAACTGAAATTTAAAATCGAGACGAGAATTAAAACTAAATTGAATTTTTCATTAATTAAAATCAACTTACAATACTAGAAAAAAGAAATTACAATATTAAAAACCTAACTAATTTTCTTGAAAATTAAAAAATAAAGAAAAAGCATAAATTACATGATAGAGGGGGGTTTTTATAGGGAACCCCGAACCTTCTAGGTCTCCTTGGTGACCACGGTGAAGAATCTTGGCCATTGATCTTCCTTCTCTTTCTTCTCTTTTGATCAAACGGTGGAGAAAACACTTTGTAGCCACGGATTGCCCTCGTGGCAAGATGTGTGCTTCTTGTTTTTGTTGATTGGTGAGGTGGAATGATATTATTGGGGGGATTGGTAATGGTGAGGTGGCCTAGCCAATCAAATCCCATGATTTGGCCACGTATGGAGAGATGGAGGACCACTTTGAGTGGATGATCCGAAAACTGGGGGATTTAATCCCAATCCGTGTGAATCACACGAATTGGGTAAAACCCCCAATTTTTACTTGCTATTTTTTACTGGATTTGGACTTAGGGTTTGGGTGTATGCTTGTTTTTCGGAGAAGATGAAGTGGGAGAGAGGGAATGTTTTCACCTAGAGTGTAACGAAAATTAAAGGGGTGTGGGGTAAAATTGTTTATTTATTTGGGGTAAGTGGTGAGTGGATAACACGTGGGGGGGTGGTAATGGTGAGTTACGTTTGTGTGTAAATGGGTAAATGTTTGACTGTGAGAATTGTGGGTTGACCAATAATCAAAGTAAATTCACATTCACTTATATGTGTATAACCGTTCCATATTTTGATATGGGCTTGTGATCCGATCTTTAATTCTCTCAATTGGGCTAGGACCCATTTGTTAAATACTCCCAGCCGTTTATTTGATTATGGTTTTGGGCCTATTGGGTTTTGATCAAACAATTAACTTCTTAAGTCCATAAATGGGCTTAAAGGCCCAATATCCATATGTGGGACCCACTTGGCCCGTTTTCTTGATAAATAATGAAATCCGCTAAAGTCGAGCTCGATTCCGGTTTTCTTGATTAAGTCGGCTTTGTTGGTTTTCGTGATCTTCGGCACACTTTAGGTCTTTTGATCTTGTCTTTGACTTTTTCTTGACTTTTCTTCGACATTTGACCGTGAAATCCCGTGTTTTCTCTTCTTTTGATCATTTGTACCTATTTATCACACAAAACACAAAACCACGCGTAATTCCGACATTTATGATAATAAACACATGATTCGGTCTTGTTTTTACATGATTTTAGTGGCAAAAGGATAAGTGTTTACACACTTATTAAATCCCCTACACTTGACCATTGCAATGACCCCATGCAATGCATAGTTTTAAGGCATAAGTTACATTTTTCTCATAATCAATCCATCTCGGCCTTTATAATTATTACCACTACTACTACGATGAAAAGATAAAAACTTAAAAGGAGACAAAAGTTATAACCATTTATTAACTTTGGAAATTATTTGATGGAAGAAACTCGTAAAGAAATCTAAGACTTAGATTAGGGCTTTGTTGTCATGAATATTAATCACCCTCAAGTTTCACGTTCCCCATACCAAGCTCAAAAACGAGATCATTGTTATTACAAGTTAGCACAACTAACACTTACTCACGTGGTTTAGTTAATCACTTAGACCCCCTTATTCCTACGGTGTATCTCTTGTATTTTATTTTTGTCTTGAATGATCACGAGGATGCATTTTTGACTTATTTCGATAATTTATTAAGGCCGAAAATAAAGTGGGACGATTTAATCAATAGTTAGCTAAAGGACAAAATCTTTTAAAACTGCTTCTCGAAACCTCAAAAAGTTCATATCTTGGCATAACTCGTTTCACGATTTGAGACCTTTCTTGGACCGATATTTGGCTTGTACTTCAAACTTAAAATCTTGAGAGACGATCTTGAAATTATGGTCTTCTCTTCATTTTGGTATACATCTTCATAAGGAGTGAAAGATGCTTCAAACGTTGACCACGACTTCTTCATTTATCCTCTTCTTTATTTAGGATTTTGATATACAACGATCCGCCTCCTTTTCGGACTTGGATCTGTTTATCCTCATACCTTGTTAGGGTCTTTTTGGATAGACTTCTCCATGATCTTTAGGGGAGTAATTGCTTCTCGTCGTGTGTCTTGATCCTTCATATTGATTTGGATTAATGATCTTCACATCATCTTAGGATCTTTAGCAAAAAGTGAATCCTCATGCCTTGTGAGGGCCTTTTTGGACTCGGGTATCCTCATGCCTTGTTAGGGCCTTTTTGGATAAGCCAATCTTCGCGTCCCGTTTCAATAAGTTATGCCTTGGATATGAACTCTAATTAATACCGAGCAACTTTTAAACGATCTTGTGCTAGAAGCTAAGTAACCTTTTAAATCGTACAACCTTATTTATTGCAAATATATATATTAACAAGTGATGGGAGAAAAAGCTCATAACTAACTCACATAAGTTAATGAAAGAATACCAAACTTATAATTAACTCTATCATCTCTCGTTCTCCACAATTTAAAATCTCAAGGAATGAGACTCGTGGTTGCTTAGCCTAATAAACCAATTAAGGTCCATATGGTTAAGGATACTAGCTAGAGTAAACTTGGATAAGTAAACTCGGGTTGAGTCAAAATATTCATGACGGGCCTAATATATCAAAGATATCTAAACTTATTAAAACCATTTTATTTATTTATTTATTTTTTACTTTATTCTTGAAATGTAAATTATTCGATGCGATAATAAAAGGAAAGAAAATAAATAAAAATACTACTAGGCCAAAATAGATCAAAAATTTGAAAAACGTTGAAATTTTTTTAAATTTTCCGGTTAAAATGAGGTCAAATTCATGGAAAAGGCCACTAAAATTCGATAGAAGGCCCCCCTACACTTAACATAAACATTGTCCTCAATGTTTAAGCATGTGGGCGAATAAACTCCCCTACACTTAGGACATTGAGTACGTTGTTTAAAATCGAGCTAAGGAAGGGACAACTAAAGTGATTACATTTATTCGTTTTATTTATATACAAGTATGAATCACAATAGTTTTGATAGAACCGGGTACACGGGAACACGGGATCACGGGTCGTGTCAAAAGAACCAAAAGTGGATCATCAAAGCACATGTCCCTGCACACAATCACCACACACAAACAACCTACTTGGCTCCCCCCTACACTTATTGGTGGACAATGGATGACGGTGAAAAAGGGTAGAAAGGATGGTAAAGGTAAAAATCTAACCTAGTTATACGATGCTTGATTTATTTATCACGAGTCTCTAGCTCGACTCGATTTCCCGAATTAATTCAAGGGAAATGTGGAGAGGGATGGAATCATCTCGTGAGAGATGTCCTCTCCATAGTACAACTTAACCCGTTGGCCATTCACCTTAAAGTTGGGCCCATTTGGTTGGGATAACTCAATGGTGCCATAAGGGAAGACTTGGGCTACGGTGAATGGACCGGACCAACGGCTCTTAAGTTTACCCGAAAAGATTTTCAACCGAGAGTTAAATAATAAAACTTGATCACCAACATGGAACTCTCGGTTTTTAATCTTGGAATTATGAATGAGCTTAGTCTTCTCCTTGTAGATTAATGAATTTTCATAAGCCTCATTCCTAAGTTCATTAAGTTCATTTAGTTGGATTTTCCTATGATCACCGGCTTTGTTAAGATCAAAATTAGCCCATTTCAAGGCCCAATAAGCCTTATGCTCCAACTCAATGGGGAGGTGGCACGCCTTTCCGTACACAAGGCGATAAGGGGTACAACCTATAGGTGTCTTATAAGCGGTACGGGAAGCCCACAAAACATCATCTAATTTATCGGCCCATGAAGCACGATGCTCTCCCACGGTTCGCTCTAAGATTCTCTTAAGACCACGGTTAGAAGCCTCGGCTTGTCCATTAGTTTGAGGATGATACGCGGTGGAAAGTCGGTGATTGACACCATACTTAGCCATGACTCGTGCGAATTGATCATTGCAAAAATGAGTCCCGCGATCACTAATAATAGCACGAGGCACACCGAATCGAGCAAACAATTGTTTCAAGAAGTTAACAACCACCCTCGCGTCGTTAGTAGGTAAAGCTTTTGCTTCAACCCATTTTGAGACGTAGTCAACAGCTACGAGGATGTATTTGTTTCCCTTCGATGATGGAAACGGCCCCATAAAGTCGATGCCCCATACGTCAAAGATTTCACATTCTTGGATGAAATTTTGAGGCATCTCATCTTTATGTGTGATCTTGCCTTGCCTTTGGCAAGCATCACAATGTTTAACCATTTCATGTGCATCATGATAAATGGAGGGCCAATAGAATCCGGAGTCGAACACTTTTTTAGCGGTGTAATTAGGACCAAAGTGACCACCGGTAGGTCCTTTATGGCAAGCTTCAAGGATTTGTAAAGCCGCCGGCCCATCAACACATCGACGAATGATTAAATCCGCACATTGCTTGAAAAGATAAGGGTCGTCCCAATAGTACGTTTTCACGTCCTTGAAGAATTTTTTCTTTTGTTGGGACGATAACCCTTCGATAAGAACACCACCCGCCAAATAGTTTGCAATGTCGGCAAACCATGGGGTATCATCAAGATTGGAATTAATAGACATTAAGGTCTCAAGGGGAAAGGATTCATTAATCTCTTGATTTGGAGATTCCCCTTGATACGGATCCTCAAGTCTACTAAGGTGATCCGCGGCTAGGTTTTCCGCTCCCTTTTTATCACGAATTTCGATTTTAAAATCTTGTAGGAGCAAAACCCAACGAAGGAGTCTCGGTTTAGCATCTTGCTTGGTCAACAAGTATTTCAAGGCGGAATGGTCGGTGTAAACGATGGTGGTTGAAAGCACAAGATAGGGGCGGAATTTCTCAAAAGCATACACTACGGCTAAAAGCTCTTTTTCGGTAGTGGTATAATGCAATTGAGCCCCCGTCATTGTCTTACTAGCATAATGAATGGGTTGGAAATTTTTGTTAACTCGTTGACCTAAAACCGCTCCTACCGCGAAATCACTAGCATCGCACATGAGCTCGAAAGGTAACTCCCAATTTGGAGAGACTAAGACCGGTGCCTTAGTTAATTTACCTTTAAGAAGTTCGAAAGAGTCGAGACATTCTTGAGAGAAGATGAAAGGAGCATCCTTTTCTAAGAGATGAGTCATTGGACGAGCTATTTTCGAGAAATCTTGGATGAAACGTCGATAAAATCCCGCATGGCCTAAAAAACTTCTAACTCCTTTGATGGTGGTAGGCGGAGGTAACTTAGCAATGACGTCAACTTTAGCACGGTCGACTTCGATACCGGCTTTGGAAATTTTATGACCAAGGACGATGCCTTCTTTTACCATGAAATGGCATTTTTCCCAATTAAGAACGAGACGAGTGTCTTCACACCGTTGGAGCATACGTTCTAAATTAGCAAGGCAAGAAGAGAAAGAATCACCATAGACCGAGAAATCGTCCATAAAGACTTCCATAGTTTCTTCAACCATGTCATAAAATATCGCCATCATACACCTTTGGAAAGTCCCGGGAGCATTGCATAAGCCGAAAGGCATTCTTTTGTAAGCAAATGTTCCATAGGGACAAGTGAATGTGGTTTTCTCTTGGTCTTTTGGATCGATAGGGATTTGAAAATATCCGGAAAAGCCATCTAAGAAACAATAGAAATCATTACCCGCTAAACGCTCGAGCATTTGATCCATGAAAGGAAGAGGGAAATGATCCTTACGAGTGGCATCATTGAGTTTACGATAGTCGATGCAAACTCGCCAACCCGTTACGAGTCGAGTAGGAATCAATTCGTTGTTTTCGTTGGGAACAACGGTGATTCCGCCTTTCTTAGGCACACAATGGACGGGACTAACCCATGGCGAATCCGAGATAGGGTAAATCATTCCGGCATCGAGAAGTTTGATAACTTCTTTCTTAATGACTTCATGAATTTTTGGATTAACCCTTCTTTGATTTTGGATTGCGGGTTTAAAGTCATCTTCCATGAGAATTTTATGAGTACAAAAATTAGGATCAATTCCGCGAATGTCGGAGATTTTCCAAGCAATTGCTTTCTTCTGATTCTTAAGCACATCGATAAGTCGGGATTTTTCATCTTCTTTTAAGTCCTTAGCAATAATGACGGGCAACTTATTATCCTCCTCTAAGAAAACGTACTCTAGATGAGACGGTAAATCTTTAAGCTCTAAATCCGGCGGATTGTCAATGGAAGGCTTGGTCAAAGTAGGATCATCGTTTGTAACTTCTTTAGGAGTGGGTGGAGAAATATTGTCCTCATTGAGAAGTCTCTCAATAGTACGAATGTCTTCATCCCAATTGGTGGGAGAATTATCATAGTTAATCTCGAGAGGACCCAAGCTAGCTTCAAACTCATCTAAGTCACTTTCTCCAAATGGAGTCAATGAAGGAGCAATAGAAGCTATGGTCTCAACATGAGGTAAAGGAGAAATCCTGCTCTTACAAGCCTCGTGAAAATGTTCTTCGCATGCTTCGTCGAGCACATCGATGAAATTCACGGATTCGGGCTCATCGGGAAGTTTGGAAAGTTTACCCATGTTAAAGACGATTTTGTCATCCCCGACCCTCATGATAAGTTCACCCGCGGCTACATCGATTAATGTGCGCCCGGTTCTCAAGAAGGGTCGTCCCACAATTAAGGGAACACGGGGATCCATTTCATAGTCGACGACGACGAAATCGGCGGGAAAAGTGAATTTGTCGACTCCTACGAAAACATCCTCAGCTATCCCCACCGGATAAGCAACCGTACGGTTAGCTAATTCCAATGTCATACGAGTGGGGACTAGCTCGGGTAAAGATAATTGTTTCCACACGGACAATGGCATAAGATTGATACTCGCTCCGAGATCCGCCAAGGCCATACAATTCTCAACACCCGGAAAATTACAAGGAATAAGGAATCGACCGGGATCTCCTAACTTAACCGGTAATTTTCTCAAAAGAACCGCGGAACAATTCTCATTCAATTGGGTATTGGCAATATCAAGCAACTTTTCCTTATCACTTAAAAGATCCTTAAACATCTTAGCGTACTTAGGCATGTGAGCGAGCGCCTCGGCAAAGGTGATATTAAAATTCAATTGTTTGAACATTTTTAGGAAGTTCGAAACTTGAATATCATCCTTATTCTTCAATTTCTCTTTCCGCAACCTTGAGGGATAAGGTATATTGGGTTGAGATGAAGGCTTTGGAGTGGATTGCTCACTCACATCCTTTGGAGGAGGAGGAGGAGTAGAAATAGAAGGTGAAGGAACCGGTTTTGGAACCGAAGGTGGGGTATAAAATTTGGGTATCGGTGGAACATAAGGTGTAGACGAATGCATAACGGGAGGTATGTCACAAGTGGAAGAAGAAGGAGGTTGTGTCGAAGAAGAAAGAATCTCGGGTCCTTGGTTAGGTGGGGAAGGTTCTACGGTGGTCTTACCGCTCCTAGTAGTGATAGCATTAACATTAGCCCTAGGATTGGTCACGGTGTTCGAGGGAAGGGTACCTTGGGGACGAAAGGTTTGAATCATAGTCAAAAACTTCTTATCGGTTGATTCTTGCATCTCTCTCATCATTCGTTCATGGTCGGATAATTTTTGTAAAACCAAGTCCATTTGAGGATTATGCATGTTCATTTGATTATAACCTTGATTAGGAAAACCTTGGTTTTGATATTGATTAGAACCTTGATTAAATCCTTGATTTTGAAAACTTTGGTTATTATATCCTTGATTATTTAACCCTTGGGTTTTGCCCTTGAAAATTCCCTTGATTTTGATTAAAACCCCGTTGATTAGTATTTCCTTGAAAATTACCCCGTTGAGGACCTTGGTTCCTATTTTGGGCGGGTGGGGGTGGTCTTTGTGGTGCTACAAAACCCGGGGGAGCCAAATAGTTATTAGACTTGTAAGACAAATGGTTAACATCAACATTTGGTTTGAATTGAACCCGATCAATTTCATTGTTATTATAAGCATAAACTTCTTGTTGATCATTGTAAACCTTGTTACAATTAAAGTATGAATGTGGTCCACCACAAGTCTCACACGTTTCACGTTTTTCTTTCACGGCATGCACATGTGTGGTGAGGGCGTCGGTTTTTAAAGCGAGTGTCTCAACAAGCGAAGTAAGTTTATTAATTCGATCATTCACCTCAATATTACTCGTACTAGCACTTGCCATATTAGCCCTAACACTTTTGGTTTGCACTTTTGCCTTGTTCCCAATAATGGCCCAAGCCTCGTTCATGGTTTTCACAAGAATATTGCCCCCCGCGGCACTATTAAGTGAGTCTTGGTCGTTTAGAGTTAAACCATTATAAAACGTGTTGATTTGATGAACTTTAGTAAAACCGTGTTGTGGACATTTTCTCAAAAGATCTTTAAAACGATCCCAAGACTCACTAAACGTTTCCCCATATTTTTGCTCAAAGTTGATTATTTCATTCCTTAAAGAAGTAGTCCGTGATGGTGGGAAAAAGTAGTTAATGAACTTGGTCTCTAAGTCGATCCATGTGGTAATACTTTGGGGTGGTTCCTTATCAAGCCAAATCCGGGCTTGTCCTTCGAGGGAAAAAGGAAAAAAGTTGGAGGCGAACGGCCTATTGGGGCACCCCATTGTATTTGACGGTATTAGCTAATTGGATGAAACGTTTGATATGAGCGTGTGGGTCATCATTAGTACGGCCTAAAATGGTGTAGCGGAAACCATTTGAATAAAACCCGATTTAAGTTCGAAATGATTAGCTCCAATATTCGGCACCACAATCGCGTCATCGTTTCCTTCAACGTGAGATTGTAGAATCTCAATCATTGGTCGATTATCCGTTGCCATCGTATTGTTGAAAGCTCGATTCTCGGGATCGGCTTTAATGACGGTCTTTTTGTTTTTCTTCTTCTTCTTTTTAGAAGAATTAGAAGTATTTGGTACACCAATCGGTATGTATGTATGCGCGCGAGTGCGCATACAATTAAAACTTTGGAATGAGGTAGGTGACCTCGGTCGACTTTGAGAGGAAAAGGATTTTCCCTCTCGAGGAGCAATATGAAAAATCTACAAAAATATATACGTAAATACTACTTGAGTTGGCAAACCAATAATCGGTCGTCCCTCTCAATATACGCACAAGCAAGCGGGGAAACGAGGTGGCACAAAGCACTTAAAAACCTTTTTCCTTAGACGGCCTTTTATAGCGCGTCGCCTTATACCCACCTTATAGTTTGTATATGTCGAGTTCAAACGTCTTATTAGTATTTATCTATTTTGCCCTTTTTTCTCGTTATGGATTCGACTACAATAGTTAGGTGATGAAATCCCAACTAAGGCTTATTTGAAAAGTAGGTAATTTTATTGTGCTACGTAATATAATATAATAAAATGAAAAATCTTTTTGTATTTTTTTAGAAAAATATATATTCACAAGAAAAATCGAAAGAAATCGAACTAAAATTAACACTAATACGTAATATTTTTTGGTGTAATACTTTTAGGAAAAAGTATTACTTTTGGATTTTTTAATTTTTTTTGTGTGCAATTCTTAGGAAAGAAATTGCTTTTGTGATTTTTTAATTTTTTTGTAATTTTATGTTTTTGATTTTTTTGTATTTTTGATTTTTTTGTGCAAGAAAATTAACGTTCAAGAAGAACGGATCCCAAAATCCAAACGTCTTCACGAAAAAATCGTCAATCGTACGAGCGAAGCGGCAGCGGCGCCAATTTGAAACTAGGAATTTGTATGTCCTTTTTAATGTTCGTTTTTCCTCGATTCGACTCGAATTTGATTTCCGGTTTAACGTTTCAACTTAACTTGTTTTTGGTCAAATCTATTTTGGGTATTTTTTAACTAAAAATTATATAATTAAAAAAATCTATTTTAAAAACTAATTTAAATGATTAAAAAAATCTAATTTACTTTAATAAACTAAATTTTAAACTATTTAAATGAAATAAAAACTTTTAATCTAATCTATTTTAAAACGAATCTATTTAATTTTAAAGTAAATAATTTGAATTAAATAAGACTTAAACTAATATTTAAAAATAATTAAATTTATAAAATTTAAATAAAATATTATTTTTTTATTTTTTTTTATATTTCTTTTTATATTTATTTTAAAACTAAATAAAATTAAACTTAAAAACTTAACTAGACTTGATTTGAACTAATTTATAAAACTGCCAGCCCTAAAATTATGCTATATTAATGAAATAGATAGAGATATTAAACAAACAGTTATCTAGCTCTAATGGTTGAGACGTTTGGCTGTTATACGAAGGGTCTGGGGTTCGAATCTCACCCCAGACATATTTGCCTAATATTTTTTATACTTTTTTTTTGGGAACTTCTATTTTGGACAGCAAAATATCTCAGACCAATTGGGTCTGAGATAAGCAGATGGATAATAAGCAAACACCCCAACAGACAAAAAAAACTATCCAGTCAAACAAACAAGCAGAATAGGCAGATAAGCTGAAAAACAAATAAGCTATACAAGACGCAATAAGCAGAACCAAACTAAGCAGGAACCAAATAAGCCAACATAAAAACTGAGATAAATAAGCCGCATAGTAAAAATATAACAAGCTAAATGATAGTGAATAAGCTAAATATCAAATAAGCATACGAGCAATAAGCTGAATCTCAAATAAGCTAATAAGCAGTTTTCTAAAAACACAAAAAAACGCAATCACCTATGTAATTCCAAACGAACAATCAATAAGTAGAACTTAAACTAGTAATAAGCTGAAACTAATTATAAGCTGAACTAATTATAAGCTGAAACGAATCCTATATAAGCTAAGCAGTTATACAACAAAACTTAAGCACATATCAAACCGATTTAATGCTAGCAGATTCTATATAAAATATTGCAGATAAAAATAAAACTAAACAAACAGATATTCTATTAGAAATTAACCCAAACAAGTAAAATCCAAACAAAATCAAACTCACAGATAAACAAACTAAGCTAATCCAAACTAAGCAGATCCAAACTCTAAGCAGAATACAAGCAGTTTAATCTAAAAATTTAATTAAACATAAAATTAAAAGACGATTCAAACCTTTTGACAATCCGTTGGGAAGAAGCGTCGCGCTGAGCGAGCTTAAACCGAAACGAACACCAAACAAACCACCAAACTACACAAACACCACCTTGAATCGAACCCAAACAGCTTCTCTTCGAACTTTTTACTCGGATGAACAGTAGCTTTAAAATATATTTCCCAGTAGGGGAAATACAGATACCACTTTTCTTTATATATATATATTTTTTTTAATAATAATAAATATAAACAGTAACCATATTTTCTTATAAACGAATCAAAAGGAAGAACAGTAACTGAAATTTAAAATCGAGACGAGAATTAAAACTAAATTGAATTTTTCATTAATTAAAATCAACTTACTATACTGGAAAAAAGAAATTACAATATTAAAAACCTAACTAATTTTCCTGAAAATTAAAAAATAAAGAAAAAGCATAAATTACATGATAGAGGGGGGTTTTTATAGGGAACCCCTGAACCTTCTAGGTCTCCTTGGTGACCACGGTGAAGAATCTTGGCCATTGATCTTCCTTCTCTTTCTTCTCTTTTGACCAAACGGTGGAGAAAACACTTTGTAGCCACGGATTGCCCTCGTGGCAAGATGTGTGCTTCTTGTTTTTGTTGATTGGTGAGGTGGAATGATTGGTAATGGTGAGGTGGCCTAGCCAATCAAATCCCATGATTTGGCCACGTATGGAGAGATGGAGGACCACTTTGAGTGGATGATCCGAAAACTGGGGGATTTAATCCCAATCCGTGTGAATCAGACGAATTGGGTAAAACCCCCCAATTTTTACTTGCTATTTTTTACTGAATTTGGACTTAGGGTTTGGGTGTATGCTTGTTTTTCGGAGAAGATGAAGTGGGAGAGAGGGAATGTTTTCACCTAGAGTGTAACGAAAATTAAAGGGGTGTGGGGTAAAATTGTTTATTTATTTGGGGTAAGTGGTGAGTGGATAACACGTGGGGGTGGTAATGGTGAGTTACGTTTGTGTGTAAATGGGTAAATGTTTGACTGTGAGAATTGTGGGTTGACCAATAATCAAAGTAAATTCACATTCACTTATATGTGTATAACCGTTCCATATTTTGATATGGGCTTGTGATTCGATCTTTAATTCTCTCAATTGGGCTAGGACCCATTTGTTAAATACTCCCAGCCGTTTATTTGATTATGGTTTTGGGCCTATTGGGCTTTGATCAAACAATTAACTTCTTAAGTCCATAAATGGGCTTAAAGGCCCAATATCCATATGTGGGACCCACTTGGCCCGTTTTCTTGATAAATAATGAAATCCGCTAAAGTCGAGCTCGATTCCGGTTTTCTTGATTAATTCGGCTTTGTCGGTTTTCGTGATCTTCGGCACACTTTAGGTCTTTTGATCTTGTCTTTGACTTTTTCTTGACTTTTCTTCGACATTTGACCGTGAAATCCCGTGTTTTCTCTTCTTTTGATCATTTGTACCTATTTATCACACAAAACCACGCGTAATTCCGACATTTATGATAATAAACACATGATTCGGTCTTGTTTTTACATGATTTTAGTGGCAAAAGGATAAGTGTTTACACACTTATTAGTAGTAAATACTTATCGTGTTCTAACACGTACGTAATACGTAAAATCCTAACACGTAATCGTAATCATGCTATATTAGGAAAGTTTTAATCTAGTACGTACGATCTTAAGGGTACTATTCATGGTAAAAGCATGCGGGTTTTACAGTAGGGGAAACCTTGTGACATATTTGAGGTGATTCCTTGGGATTTCAGAAATCATCCTCGGGATACGATTTAACTTCATTGAAGTCAATGTCACAGACCTCTGAGTTTGTGTGAGTAATGACAACATCTGCTTCATTAAAGGTAACATGAATGGATTCTTCATGTTCTTTCTTATGGATATTGAATACTCTAAAATCTCTGGAGGTAGGAGAGTATCCAAGAAAGAACCCATCATCTGACTTTTCATCAAATTTTCCCAGATGATCCTTGTAGTTGTGAATGATAACAGGACAACCAAAGACATGGAAGTAGCTTACATCAGGGGATATCTTCCTATACACTTCATAAGTGGTCTTGCCATGTCTCTTCATAATAATGGATTTGTTTTGTGTGTAACATGTTGTGTACACAGCTTCACCCCAAAATTGTTTTGGAAGTCTTGATTCGCTGAGCATTGTTCTGGCTGCCTCTATGAGAGTTTTGTTTCTTCTTTCAGCGACACCATTTTGTTCTGGGGTGCATGGATTTGAAAAGTTCTGTGAGATTCCCTTTTTCATCACAAAAGGCTTCCATGGCATGGTTCTTGAATTCAGTGCCATTATCACTTCTAATAGCCTTAACTCTGCAGTTATTGAAGTTCCCTATTTCTCTGATGAAGGACATTACTCTTTCAGCTACATCACTCTTTCTTTTAAGAAAGAATACCCATGTGAATCTAGAGAATTCGTCGACAATAACCAGTGTGTACTTGTTGTGATTGAGGGATTGAGGTTTTACTGATCCAAATAAGTCCTGTGAAGAAGATGGAGGCATTTATTTATGGAGATTGATTAGTTTTGAATGAGGCTTTGTGGTGCTTCCTTTTTTCGTAGGTTGAGCAGGGTCTGTCTTTGTTGAAGGTCAGAGAGGGAATCCCAGCGACTAAATCATTCTTGGCCAGTTTGTTGATATTTTTGAAGTTGAGGTGAGAGAGTCTCTTATGCCAGAGCCAGTTTTCACTATTAGAGGCTTTGGCAAAGAGACAAGTGTTGTTTCCTTATGGACATGATGTCATATCAATAACATACACATCCCTTCTTCTAGGTGCAATGAGAACAACATCATCATTTTGATTGAAGATTGTTCCTTGGGTCTTGGTGAACAGAAAATTGAAACCAGCATCGCACAGTTGACTGATACTGATTAAGTTGTGCTTTAGTCCACTGACATAAGCGACCCTTGTGAAGGTGATTCCATTACAATCCACTGAGCCATATCCCTCAGTAGCCCCTGAGGAGTCATCTCCAAAGACTACTTTGGGACCAGACTCCTTCTAATATCTATGCAGATATTGTTTAACCCCTGTCATGTGTCTGGAGCACCCACTATCCAGATACCAAACAGATTTATTCAAGTATTCCTGCATAGATATAATAAAACGAAATCAGTTTCGATGATGAACCCACTTTCTAGTTGGTCCATGATGTCGCTGACCAGCGACATTGGGTCTTCTTTGGTTCCTGTATCCCCCTCTTTGGTTGCAGTCTCTGTTTTCATGACGCATACTTCCACAGATCTCACATCCGGGATAGTGTTCACACTCATCAGAGTGATGGTCGTAGAAGCTACAGTACTTGCAGGGAGGAATTGGTCTGTAACTCTGAGAAGTGTCTCTGGGTTTGGGTTCTGGTCTCCTAGAGGACTTGTAAGGAGTTTTAGACCTTAATTGAGTTTTGGTCTTTTGGACAGCTATGGTCTCCTCATGTTCCCTGGAGGTGTGTTTCAGTGGACTCGCATGTGATACATTTGGGTTTCTTTGAACAATTTTCGGACAAATGATTTTTAAACCCACAATTTTACAAGGCCTGAACAAAGCTCTCCCCTTTGAGCTGCTGGAACCTTCACCAAGAGAACTGACATATGGACTGTTTGCCCTAGGTTTGATTTGTTCTTTCAAACCTTTAAATTCTTCCATAAGGGCGAGGAGAAGTTTCTTGGTGGGTGAAAGCTCTTCAGTGGGACGAATTGGTTTGGCTGGTTCTTTGGCCACAAAAACTTTTTTGCGTGCTTTCTCAGCAACCGTGAGATTGGATGTCCCAGAGGTATTGATAGCAGGTTTTGGGCCAAGTAAGGAATCAGATGGATCAGCACCAGCAAGTTTGGATAAGGCTGATGAAGGTCTGGAACCATCTGAATCCTTATCAGAGTCATTCTCATCCACAGAGTTGGAAATAGGAGAAGGATCCTCTGAGGGGACAAAGTTTACTTTAGTCACTGGTATATGGTTTTTAAACCTACCCTTACCCCCTATTGCTTGAACCACATCCCCTGGAATGGCTTCAGCAACCAATTCTTCCATAGTGTATTGACCTATGTTCCATTATGGTTCTTCTGAGTTCAGCATTTTCATCAGTTAAAGATTCATTTTCAATGGAAAGTTTGCTTACTTCATTTTGAAGTTGATTTGCAAGATTCAAAAAAGGTTTGAGATTAATTAACTCAGATTTACAAATATTTAACCCAGTTTTAAGATTATGAAAATTGTTTAACAAGTTTTTTCTTTGTTCTTCCACAAAAATAGAGGTCAGCCAAGGTGTAGTCACTGACATGGTCTCTATCAGGACCTTAAGGCATAGAAAGCAATCTATGTACCTTTTTCATGGTGATATCCACCCATTGACCAGATCTTGCTTCGCTTTTGCCAACAGTTAGTTCCTTATCAGCGACGACCATAAAATCTTTGACAGTAGTGTTTCCTTCATCCTCTGATGTAATTGGTTTATCATCCCAATCAAAAGAGGCAGCGATAAGACCCTTTTCAGTCTTTTTGCTATCCTTTTTCTTTGGAGCTTCATCAGCCTTTTGATTGAGTTTCACCAATTCAGCTTTCAATGCTTTATATTTGACCTTATAATAAGTGTGAAAACACTTATCCTTTTACCACTTAATTATAATAATAACCAAGCCAAAACGTATTTTATGTCGTAAATGTTGAAATTATGCGTGGTTTGTGTTTTTGTTGTGATTTAGGATCAAAATGTGAAAAGGGAGGAAAACACGGGCTTTCACGGGCTTTTATCGAAGAAAAAGACAAAAGGCAAAGTCAAAAGATCAAGAGTGCAAAAAGAACGGAAGTCCAAGGCCTATTCTGAAGATTTATCGAAGAAAAAGTCTAAAGACGGAAGTTTAATGAAGTCGAAGAACTCAAGTCTAATAAATGAAGAAATTATAAGACGAGTTCAAATAATCCCGAGACAAAGTCGAAAAAGTCGAAGAATTTAGATGACGAAAAGACGGGAAAGAAAGAAAGAAGGAAGCTTCCAACACATGCTTACCTCCCTAATCACTATAAATACCCTCCTAATGACACATTAGGAGGTGTTGGCTAACTTGACAAACTAGTCTTCCACCATTTTCATTACTTGCACCTTTAATTACTTGCACTTTCTTATTGTCATTTACTTAATTGCACCTTTAATTTCTTGCCTTTAATTTCAAGTAAGTCTTTTAATTTTGTTGTTGAATCTTTTCTTTTAATCAAGTTCTTATTTTTAATCTCTCATTCTACCTTTCTTGCTTTGCTTAATCTTTATGTTTATGTTCTTATTGTTATGCTTATTTGATTAAAGGTTATGTTTTTATGTTTTTGATTGTCTTGGATTATTGATTTTTATAGCTTATTTGTGTTTATCTTAAATTTACTTAAGTTTTTATAAAAGTTATTTTATTAAAAAGTCGTTTTCGAATTTCTTTTTCATTTAAGTGTTTTCAAAAGTCTTTAAATTTTAGCTTATTAGCTTTTTCTTATATGTGTTCTAGTTAAATTTTTAGTTGTGTGCTTATTTGGTTAATAGCTTATTCGATCTAGCTTATTACGTTTTGCCTACTGTTATTCTGATTACCACAATCGGAAAGGGGTTTCTGTTGGAAATACGTTTTTATGTATTTAGGAAGATTCGGTCACTCCGACAATATATTAAGTTGTAGCTCGTAGTCTAGATATCTTTTAATTAACTAAACAAGGAAAAGCCCGGTCCATGCTTGTATGGCCGGCCCAAATGTAAGCCCAAGCCCATCTTATGGGCTTGGTATATAAACCCTCTCCATTGATGGAGAGGGTGGTGATTTCATTTGAATAACACATAGTTCTCTAAAACTTTCTCTCTCTAGAAGTGTGAAATCTACCATCTTTCTATCTCTTTCTCTCTCTAAAACATAAGCAAGATTTACATATCCTACAAATGGTATCAAGAGCCATGGGATGATTGTTTAGTTCTTGTGTTTGTGTTCTTGATTCTCTCGCCATTTTTGATCCATTTTCACACGAACCAAAAAACAATTTTGTGTTTTTATGAGTTAATCTTGATTTACTTCATCTTATTACTTGTTATAGTGATTTGGTATTGTTATTCGGGTTAAAAACACGAAATTTTTGGTTGTTTGATTCATATTTTGGCTTTGAATCTTGAATTGATTGTGTTACTGTACTGTCCGAGAAAAGTGGTAAGTTGGTATCCACAGTACGATCTGACTTTGTGTTTACATAAACCCAGGGGGTTTCTACTTGCGATCCATAGTCACGATCCATTGTTACGATCTAACTGCGATCATAACTTAGATCCTCGCTACGATCCATCAATCTGATTGCCTAGTACGATCCATACTAAGATCAAGGTAAGTTTGGTTAGTACGATCTTCGCTACGATCCATCAGTACGATTGCAGAGTATGATCCCTCAATCTGATTGCCTAGTACGATCCATACTACGATCAAGGTAAGTTTGGTTAGTACGATAGCTCGTTACGATCCTTCAGTACGATCCATACTACGATCAAGGTAAGATTGCTCAGTGTGATAGCTTACTTAGCTCAGAGTACAATCCATCACCACGACTTTAGAGTACGATCAAAGTTACAATTAGGGTACGATCACTTAACTAGGATAGGGGAGTACGATCGCAATACGATCTGAGTACGATCATAGGGAGTGCGATCACCACTACGATCCTGTGTTGCGATCCAACATTTTTTCAAAAACGTGTTTTTAAACATTTTTAACTCGTGTGCAATTTCATCTTGGAATTTTTGGTTTATCGAGAACATAATTTAGGGGATTTTAACATTATTTCTCGGTTTTAACACACTACAACAAACACATTTACTTTTTTTCATTGACCGATCAAGTTTGTAAATCTTAACTTATCGAAATGGAGTACACATCTCTTACGGATAAGTCCATCCTCTCGGGTACGGATAATCGTCCATCAATGTTGGAGAAATCTATGTATGAGGATTGGACTTCCCGAATGGAACTTTATATGTTGAACAAGGAGAACGGACATCTTATTTGGGCATCGGTGCTCAATGGACCATTAGATTATGGTACAGTGACGGAAGGTACAACTACTCGTCCTCGCACAACGGGTGAATTGACTGGAGATATGAAGATTCAAGATAAATGTGATAAGTATGCTACAAACATCATTCTCCAAGCCCTTCCTCCAGATGTCTACAAACTCGTCAGCAAACATAAAGTTGCCAAAGAGTTATGGGATAGAATTCGTGTTCTAATGCAAGGCACCTCGTTAACTAAACAAGAACGAGAGTGTAAGCTTTATGATACTTTTGATAAGTTTGCCTATGTGCCAGGGGAGACTCTCAATGACTACTATCTGAGATTTACCCTATTGTTGAATGAGCTAAATATCTATGGCATGGCAATTCCTACCTTTCAATTGAACACCAAGTATTTGAACACTCTTCCTCCAGAATGGAAAAAATACGTGACGGATGTTAAATTGGCTAAGGACTTGCATAACACCAATGTGGATCAACTTCAAGCTTTTCTTCAACAACACGAATGCCATGTGATCGAGGCTCGGTTGTCTACACCTCAAGTTCATGATCCACTTGCAATGTATGCTTCTCAACAAAACATGGCTTATACTTATCAGCAACCATCATACTTGCAGCAGCCACCACCACACAACTATCAGCAACCATCTTATCCACCACTAATGATGCCACAGCAAGCATTTCAACAAAGTGTTCATCAATAATCTTTTTCACCGCAACCACCATATCAGACATCACCATCACAAGCCAACACTTCTCCAATGGGCTATACCCCTCAGCAAGGATATTTTCCAATAGAAGCACAACCAGCATAAGCTTTCTACTCTAACAAACTTCCACCAATCCAAGCACCGGTCTTTACTCCAAATGATACGCCAGCTGATGTACTAAACCATCTCACTGCCTACTTGTCAAAACTTGTTGCAACTAGAGGATTTCCACCAACAAACAATCAGCTCCGCACCTCTTCAAATCCTCGACAACAAGCCACTGTTCAAGATGGTCAAGTGACGGTGCAACCTATTCAGGGAAGGCAAAATTCATATGGACCTCCTACAAGGACTGGGAACAATCAAGCTGTGAATTCTCAAGCTAGTGGAAATGGAAGTCCTATTGGTCCTAAAAAGGTTGTGACTTGCTATAATTACCGAGGACAAGGTCATATGGCTAGGGAATGCACTCAACCGAAGAGGAGAAGGGATGATGCATGGTTTCATGAGAAGATGTATTTGGTTGATGCTTAGTCTAAGGGGAAGATCTTGGATTCAGAGGAGTTAGCATTTCTTGCAGACCCAGGGGCAGCAGATACTGAAGGCATTGCAGTCGTTTCCACTTCTAATGCAGCTTATCAAGCGGATGATCTTGATGCATACGATTCGGATTATGATGACATTCACTCTGCCCAAGCTGCTCTCGTTGCTAATCTCTCTCACTACGGTTCTGATGTCGTCAGTGAGGTACCAACCACATCTAATAATATTGATGATAACGAACATCAAGTTGGGCATGAAAATGACAACCTCGAACAGCATTCGGGGACTAGTAACTCAAATGATGTGGTACCCAATCCTACACATTTGAGTGAACCAACCAAATGCTATAACGGGTATGGATTCTTATGCTCAACATGATTTGGTCATGGTGCCTAAACATATTATTGATCAAATGCATATGGCCCTCAGACAATCCGTAGATACGAATTCCACCCTAACTTTTGAGCTTGCGCTGCATAAAGAAAAGGTCAAAACTTTTGAAATGGTTCCTCAAGCAGAAAAAATAACATGTTCTGAATTTGACCAATTTCGTTTTGAAAAGATTGAACACTTGAAAGAAATAGAATCATTCTAAATCTAATTTTTCCAATGAATTAAAAGCAAAAGATTCGGTTGTCAATGATTTTCAGAAACTTAAAATGGATTTCGAAACTCTCGAGTCTAAAAAGGTTGAATCAGAAATTAATGCTACCAAACTTCTTAAATTCAAAGAACAACAGCTTTTAAAACAATACGCTTCCACAGAAAAGGTTCATCTTTTAACTAAATCATTTAAAGAACTCGAACTTAAGCGTCTTCAAGATTTACCACCTAATCCCGGTTATGCAAAACAAGCTTAGGAACATATTCCCGGTCTTTATGATATGACCTCAATTGGCAAATCGAAAGAAGCACCTTTTGTTCGTAGTACTGAGGAGACACAGTCACTTGCGGATGAAACTCATTCTAAAATGCTTTCAAAATTCCATACAATTGATTATGATCAACATAACAAAGATCAATTTTCGAAAAAGACACGCATTCGCTTACAAAGGAATTAGCAGAATTGACAGTTCTTGTACCCTAAAGTTTGTCAAATGAAAACCTTCCTAGTACGTCTCCTACACTTGTCAAAACGGATTTAACAAAGTTAATTCCACCGGTAAGCAAGGCGTCCGTTAACTTAAATGCGGTTCACCAACACTTAGCCGATTTTGACAAGGTCATTTTGGAACGTACGACAGCCTCGGCCATAACGGAAGGTGAATGGAACTTTGAGCACACTAGAGCTGCGTTTCGAGACGAAATTGTTCCGTTTGTAAAGAATGTTAAAGCTTGTCTTAGTAATCTTGATCAAGATTTGCTTTTGGAAATAGAAGAAGTTAGACGTGTTTTCAATGAAATGGAAGATGCTTATGAAAACAGTTTACTTGAAATAGAACGGGTTTCACGCCAAAATGATCAGCTTCTGAAGCAAGTGATGTCTCATGATATTGTTTCCATCTGTGTGAATAAAAGTGTTGATGATGATTCTATTGTGCATAATGTTGAATCTGTGGATAATGTGGTAGATAGTACTTGTCACGAATCTGACGCTAAATTTTAAAGCTTCAAGATTCATATTCATCGCTTTCAAAACGTTTTGATGAGATTCAAACACATTGTATTTCGCTTGAATGCAAGAAACAATTTATTCAAGAAATCTTTGAAACGTCATTCGAAGGTGTTAATAGCGATGATGCAAACTTTGAAAAGAATTTTCGATTGAATTTACAATCAAAACAGCGTCAGCCAAGTGACGAAGTTGCTAAATCTTTGCCGATAAAAATAGAGAAATCTAAGGAGCTTAACTCTGTGAACTCTAAGGAGCTTAACTCTGTGAACGTACTTGAGGCCGCTGAGAATTTTAAACTTGATCTAGATAATCGAGTTTCCAAGATTTTGTCCAAAGTTGATAACTTAAAACAGAAAAATACACGACTCTTCGATTCAGTAAAGCCCGCATGTGTTGATACCACTGCACAGAATCAATCATTGATTGAACAATTGAATCGAAAGTCAGTGGAAATATCTGATTTGAGGGAACAAATTTGTGATAAAAATCTGGTCTTGGCTGAGTTAAAGGAAACACTTCGTACTCTAAAAGGTAAGAATGTTGTGGATAACGCAGCCATTGTCTCAGCATCGTCCTCTAGTGCAATCAAAAGGAATCTAATAGCCGTCACACCACTTAACAAGGGCCCTTGGACTAAACCATCTCAAACTTTGGTCACTAAAGATAAGGCGGAATCAAAACCAGCTTCTAATATTCCCGTGTTGCCTTCTACAGGAGTAAGCACCACTACTAAGGCTCAAAGATCTAAGCTTAAAAGAAACAAGAAGAATGATAGGATCTTGCCCCCATCTAGTAGTCAAGTGAAGAAGCAAGTAGAAGCCCATCCTAGGAATGTTATTTCTGTTTTGAATAAAAAGAATCATGTAGCTACACCTAAAGGCTTTGCGGTTGTGCAGCGTTCTAAGCCTAGTGTGAATTCTAATTTGAAATGCTGGAATTGCAATGAATATATGTTTTCTAGTCGTCATGATTCTTGCCTTCTTGACCATGTGAATGAGATGTATGCCCGGAGAAATGGATTAGAATGGAAACCGACTGGGAAAGTGTTAACCCAAGTTGGTTGGATGTGGCGCCCCACTGGTAGAACTTTCACTATAGTAGGAAATATGTGCCCTTTAACTAGGATCACTCCCACTAAAGCGAAGAAAGCGTGCCCTTTAACTAGGAATACCAAGGCTACCAAAACACAAGTGTGCCATTTAACTAGGAACACTGACACTACTGTAGGAACCAAGTGCCCTTTAAATAGGTCTACTCCCACTGTAGTGCCCACGAATAATCCAAAACCTAAGAAAGTTGGAATAGTAAAACATGTTAGTGCTAAAACTCACATTAGAAAACGCAGGAAATCTAAGGGTCACACAAATGTTAGCAATTCTGATAAACTTATATCTGTATCTGCTAACACTCTGGAACCAATAGTTTCCAATGCATTGTCTACTGTTGTTGTTGAAAACAGGTGGTCCAAATTGTTCTCTGGTATTTGGACTCTGGTTGCTCCAAGCATATGACCGGAGATCGCTCTCAGCTCAGAAATTTCGTCAGCAAGTTTCTTGGTACGGTTCGATTTGGGAATGATCATATTGCAAAGATAATGGGTTACGGTGAATATCATATTGGGAATGTTATAATTTCAAGAGTGTATTATGTGGAAGGTCTCGGTCACAACTTATTTTCTGTGGGACAATTTTGTGATGCAAACCTAGAAGTTGCTTTTCGAGAGCATACCTGCTTCATTCGTAATTTGGAAGGGGTTGATTTATTGAAAGGTACTCGAGGGAATAATTTGTATACTTTGTCTCTACAAGACATGATGGCCGCTTCTCCCGTATGTCTTCTCTCCAAAGCATCGAAGACTAAGTCATGGTTATGGCATCGACGGTTATCTCATCTTAACTTTGACGCTATTAATCACTTGGCGAAAAACGAACTTGTTCGTGGTCTTCCTAAACTATCATTTCACAAGGATCATTTGTGTTCCGCGTGTACAATGGGGAAAAGCACTAAGAAATCATACAAACCCAAGACGGAAGACACCAACCAAGAGAAACTTTATATGTTGCATATGGATCTTTGTGGACCTATGCGTGTTGAAAGTCTTAGTGGCAAAAAGTACATCCTCGTCATTGTCGATGATTACTCTCGGTTTACATGGGTGAAATTTCTTAAAGCAAAAAATGAGGCACCTAAATTCATCATCGAATTTCTCAAGATGATTCAAGTGCGTCTCAACACTACTGTCCGACGCATTCGTACAGATAATGGAACCGAATTTGTGAATCAAATCTTGCGTGATTATTATGAAGAAGTTGGCATATCTCAGAAACATCCGTTGCACGCACTCCACAACAAAACGGTGTCGTTGAAAGGCGAAATCGCACACTTATGGAAGCTGCTCGAATGATGTTAATTTACGCAAAGGCTCCATTGTTTTTATGGGCAGAAGCAGTATCTACAGCAGTGTACACCCAAAACCGGTCACTATTCGTAAACGCCATGGTAAAACACCTTATGAGCTTCTCCATGGAAAAGTACCAGATTTATCATATCTTCATGTATTTGGTTCTCTTTGCTATCCAAAAAATGATGGTGACAATTTGGGAAAACTTCAACCAAAGGCTGATATTGGTATTTTCATTGGTTACGCACCCGCAAAGAAGGCATACCGAATCTACAACCGTAACTCTCGCAAGATCCTCGAAACTATAAATGTTGATTTTGATGAGCTGACAACTATGGCTTCTGAGCAAAGCAGTTCTGAACCCGCACTTCATGAAATGGGACCCAGTAACATTAGTTCTAGTCTTGTCCCAAACAACCCTACTTCATCATCATTTACACCACCTTCTAGGACTGAATGGGATACGTTGTTTCAACCGTTCTTTGATGAATTCTTTACTCCTCCAAGTATTGTTGCTCCAGAACCTGAGGTACTAGCTCTGGTAACCGAAGTTGTCACTCCAGCAACCGAAGCGCAATCAGACACATCTGCACCTACAATTGGTCAAGATATACCCTCAACAAGTAATTATCAACCAACACATGTTTCAACTACCCATGTCATGCCCATTGATGATGAAGAGGATGATGATGATCACGATTTGGAATTCGCTCAAATGCGTGAACCTCCATTCTTTGGTGTACCAATTCCCGACCCTAATCAAGCCGGGTCGTCCACCTCAGAGGAAGCTCCTTCTACAGTTTACTCCAATCCACGGATTCGTGAACATGACAGCAAGTGGACAAAGGATCATCCTATAGATTCTATTATTGGTGACCCTAATCGTCCAGTATCCACACGAAGTTAGTTACAAGAAAGTGCAATGTTTTGTCACTTTGATGCTTTTCTCACTGAAGTTGAACCTAAGACATGGCAACAAGCTTTTACTCAATCATGTTGGATAGAAGCTATGCAAGAAGAACTCAATGAATTTATACGTCTTGAAGTATGGGAACTTGTCCCATGCCCGGATCAAGTGCAGTTACTCACTTTGAAATAGGTTTACAAGGTGAATCTCGATGAGTTAGGCGGAATATTGAAGAACAAAGCTCGACTAGTAGCTCATGGATACAAGCAATTATTGGGCATCGAATTTATGGAATCCTTTGCACCTGTTGCCCGTTTGGAAGCTATTCGACTATTCCTCGCTTATGCAGCCCATATGAATATGATTGTCTATCAGATGGATGTGAAGACGGCATTTCTTAATGGTGAACTCAAGGAAGAGGTCTATGTTCAACAACCGGATGGTTTTGTGAATCCTAATTATCCTAATCATGTGTACAAGCTTAAGAAGGCTCTCTATGGGTTGAAGCAAGCTCCTCGCGCATGGTATGATCTTTTGTCACAATTCCTCATTACGCAAGGCTTCGCTAAAGAAAAGGTGGATCCCACGCTGTTTATTCAGAAACGAGGTAAAGATATGATTATGGTACAAATATATGTTGATGATATTATATTTGCAGCCTCGACCCAAACCTTATCGGATGAGTTTGGGACACTCATGTCTTCCAAGTTTAAGATGTCAATGATGGGCAGGGTATCATTCTTCTTAGGTCTTCAGATATCTCAGAGTCCCAGAGGCATCTTTATCAATCAATCCAAGTATGCCCTTGAATCGCTTAAGAAGTATAAGATGGAATCTTACGACCCCGTGGATACTCCAATGGTGGAACGAACTAAGCTTGATGCAGATCCACATGGAGTTGCTGTTGATCCGACACTTTATCGTGGAATGATCGGTACTCTTCTGTATATCACAGGTAGTCGACCTGATCTTCAATTTCCTATATGTATGTGTGCTCGGTATCAAACTAGGCCTACTGAGTTACACTTAACTACTGTTAAATGGATCTTTCGATATCTTAAAGGAACCATTAATCGGGGACTTTGGTATTCGAAGGACTCTTCTATTGCACTAATGGCATATGCAGATGCGGATCACGCGGGTTGTCAAGATACAAGGCGTAGCACGAGTGGAACTTTGCAACTACTAGGAGATCGTCTAATCAGTTGGGCATCGAAAAGGCAGAAAAGCGCTGCAATTTCAAGTACGGAAGCAGAATACATAGCTATGTTCGGTTGTTGTGCTCAAATTCTTTGGATGAGATTGCAATTAACCGACTATGGTCTAGGTTTCAACAAAATTCTGATGTATTGTGACAACAAGAGTGCAATTGCCTTATGCTGCAACAACGTTCAATTCTCCCGGTCGAAGCACATTGACATTCGCTACCACTTCATCAAGGAGCAAGTGGAAAATGGAGTAATAGAGCTTTACTTTGTCCGATCTGAGTACAATTGGCGGATATTTTCACGAAGGCTTTAGATCGCGCTCGAATTGAATTTTTGGCCGACAAGCTAGGAATGAGAACTTTCTCGCATGAGACTCTAAAGGAACTGGCAGATGAAGCGAAAGAATAGTGGTGGTAAACTATTCTCTGTATCCTTGGTGATCATCTGTATATATTTTTATATTTTTATCCACAAAAGCAAAATACAAAAATATAAAACCATATAAAAACCATAAAAATTGAAAAATCTAGAAAAATCCAAAAATATTTTTACTTTATTTTTCAAAGGCATGTCTTTTGGTACGATAATATTTACGGCCTTAGAAATGTTGATTAATACCGACACGGCGCCATAAATAGAGTTCGTACAAAAGTTGTAAATATTTCATAAAACATGCCTAAATGGCTTGTAGTTATTTCAGACTGCAACCCGGTTTTCATATTAAAGTCAAGTATTTCTTATGAAAGCTTTGGCTCACAACGGGAATTAATTTTCTCGGGCAAGGTTTACTTTAAAACCTTGTAAGGGATCAAGTTTACTTTATAACTTGGTCTAACACAAATCTATGTACGTTTCAGTGCATTTATTTGTTAAAACAAGAGAAGTCTTGTTTTTATGAAGTTATCATCTCTACAACCATAGCAATCTACAATTGGTATCTACATACTCGACGATGCGACTACTCAACCGACGACTACAACTCTTTCAATAGAACACGGGTCAACAATTGAAGGGGAGCAATTGTCAAGCATTCAGAATCTTCGATGCCGAAAGTGCCAAGCTCACTAATTGGTGTCAAGACAACCATACCAATCGTACACGTGGTGTCAAGAGATGACTTCAGCAGTGACAAGGCGACCAACATATGCTAACAAGAACCACTTGATCTTATCATATGATGTTCTCATCAAACAGGTCCAACCTTGTCAATCTTTTCTAATATGGAGAATATGTGATCATGTTACTAATCGGTATCATATTTCATACATCTGGAATCATGAAGATTAAACGGACTTGCATTTTTCTTCCCAAAACCTTTGTTAAAACTTCATTAAATCAATTGATATTAAAAACATCGATTGGGTTAATATTTTTAATATGGGGGAGAAAATATGATTTAATATGGGATATTATCACAAATGGTTTGACTTAATGTGCTGGCTCATCCTGACATGTGCGAAATGTTTTCGAATATCGTGGCATATGTTAAGGGGGAGA
Source organism: Glebionis coronaria (assembly GCA_025667525.1). Lineage (NCBI taxonomy): Eukaryota > Viridiplantae > Streptophyta > Magnoliopsida > Asterales > Asteraceae > Glebionis > Glebionis coronaria. Next base: position 183,467,100 of record CM046874.1, read on the forward strand.
AAAATGGATTTGCATATCAAAAATGGATTTCATGGTGATTTATACTTACCTAAAACCTATTTATTTCACGACGATGAAGATTGTGGTGACATAAGGATGGTAGGATAGGTTAAGTCCTATGATTCTTCCAGAACCGGAGGAATCTTCCCAAGGACATTCCATAGCTAGAAATAGTAGTCCTTAGGAAAGATGGAGAAAGATTGTGAACGTAGCTGAATGCTGACCAAGTACTTAAGTTAGCACTGGAACAATCACAACAAGGTGCTAGTTATGACGTATTGGTAAGCATTGAAGGGGTTGAAGAATGAAATAGAATTGTAATGATAAAGGGTGTAAAGAAAGAAGCCCTCCTTACAACTTAGGCAGAAACCGGGTCAATACATATGCTATTGAGATCATTTTAATGATTCTCGATATTGAGGACAGACATCATGGACCCAGTGATGCAATGCACAACCCATCCCAGCTAACTCAGATATCTCTCAAAAGGTATTTGTTTTAATCACACGGAGACAACACATTATCTATTGATTTATTCACTCCGAATAAATTGGTATTGAAAAGGTGGCACTCCTCTCTAGCCTCCGATCACTAAAATCCAAAATGCACGATCGAGTCTAGAGCCATTTGAGATCATCAAATATCTCATTAGGACACACTTCCATATTTCCTTGCGTCTTCACACACTGTGAAAAGTAAGAAAGATTTTAAGAGTCCTACGCAAAATCTTCATGATCTTGCCTGAACATCCGAGTAATACGAAAGTATTTACAATGAAGATGGAAATCCTTCTTGAGCGAATATCAAAAAGCTCATGGTAGGTGACTTGTGCGATTCTTTATGAATCAAACTTGTGATAACTGGAAAGCAACAGTGGTTTAATTCTTAAATGAATTTAAACACGTTCCAGGCCTCTACGCAATATCTTAGTGATCTTGCCAGAACACTCAGAGTGATACCTTAGTGTTCACAGTGATGAGTGGAAATCCTTCTAGTGTTAACCTCAAACAGCACTTGGTAGGTAACTTGCAAGATTCTATATGAATCAAGCTCGTGACAACTGGAAAGCAACGATGGTGTGGTTCTTAATTGAATTTCACTTGTTCTAGGAACATGAATTGACGGCTTCAAATCATGCGGATATTATTATCCAAATGATTCACTCTTTATGTTCGCAGTCAGCTTTGGACGGTCGAATAAAGAGAACGGGTTTACCCGCGAAATCGTGTCAGGAAGTTACTTAATTGAAACTATCCGTCACGGGTACGATATCCAACGGTCTTCACCGACCGGAGGTAAAATGCTATCGATTTAGAATGAAATATTCAAAGCCATTTCGTTCGGGTCTACTTATGTTGCGGCATTTGAAGACGGTGGCGTTGCGGAATCCAAGAAGAAGTCGTCCCCGCATGCTTATACTTTATGCACTTAATACCTCATTTAATTCAAGAAAGCCTAAAAGTTAAGTCTTCCGCTGTATCGAACTCTGAAGCTTTCAAGAATTACGAAGGTATAAGTATGTGGGACATGGTGTCACGAGGAGGCGAAGATCACAAGTGATGGATGCACAAGATCAAGGCAAGAGATTAATGCTCAAGATTGATATCAAAGATCACATCAGCATGTTCACCAGAAAAGAAAAAGAAAAGAAAGACGAAGACTACGAGCTCAAGACAAGCATAGTATGCTAGGTTTATTTTATTATTGTAACTTGGGTAACGCCCCTGTTTGGAGTGACCTCCCTTAGGGGGAGATTGTTGGAAATACGTTTTTACGTATTTAGGAAGATTCGGTCACACCGACAATATATTAAGTTGTAGCTCGTAGTCTAGATATCTTTTAATTAACTAAACAAGGAAAAGCCCGGTCCATGCTTGTATGGCCGGCCCAAATGTAAGCCCAAGCCCATCTTATGGGCTTGGTATATAAACCCTCTCCATTGATGGAGAGGGTGGTGATTTCATTTGAATAACACATAGTTCTCTAAAACTTTCTCTCTCTAGAAGTGTAAAATCCACCATCTTTCTATCTCTTTCTCTCTCTAAAACATAAGCAAGATTTACATATCCTACAGTTTCACATTCCAATCAGTGGATCGGAAAAGGGTTTGTGATTCCTTTTTAGATTCCGATTTGACATTCCGATCAGGGGTGTTGGTTTGGTATTCCGATTGGACTTGTGGTGACAGCATTCCGATAGGGGATTCTTATCCTCATTCCGATCTGCTTATTCCGATAGTGGATTCCGATCAACATTTCGATTGGAGAGGTAAGTGTTATTCCGACAGGGCTACTCTTGGCACATTCCGACGAGGTTCCTTTTGGTGTATTCCGATCGGATTCCGACGAGGATTCCGATAGGAGTGTATTCCGACGGTAGGTTTGTTTTTTAATATTTTTGTCTTGTTTAATTTTTAAGTTTGCATTATTTTAAGTTTTCAAATTTTTCACGCTTCCCGAAATCTCTGTTTTTACCAAGTGTTTTTCTAGTAATTTTTAGTTTAATTTTTTAAAGCTTATTTTTCCTGCCATTTTTCTTTAGTGCTATTTTAATTGTTTTTTCTTTATTTTAAATTTCAAGTTTACATTTTATTACATTGTCAAATTAATTTTTCGTCAAGTTTTACTTTCTCGTCATTTACTTTTAAGAGCTTTTAAATATTGCACAATTTATGTTTTAATTAGTTTTAGTTTTGATTACCGTCATTTACTTTAAAGTCTTGCAATTTAATTTTACTACAACGACCAATATATTTGTTTACCACCAAAAGACGACTAAGTCGCACTATTTACTAGTAATTAATTCGAAAAGATCGGACGATAACTTTTTATACTTGGCAAAAACCTTGTATTAAATATTAAAGCTTGTTTTTCCTGCCATTTTTCTTTAGTGCTATTTTAATTGTTTTTTCTTTATTTTAAATTTCAAGTTTATATTTTATTACATTGTCAAATTAATTTTTCGTCAAATTTTACTTTCTCGTCATTTAATTTCTCGTCATTTACTTTTAAGAGCTTTTAAATATTGCACAATTTATGTTTTAATTAGTTTTAGTTTTGATTACCGTCATTTACTTTCAAGTCTTGCAATTTAATTTTACTACAACGACCAATATATTTGTTTACCACCAAAAGACGACTGAGTCGCACTGTTTACTAGTAATCAATTCAAAAAGATCGGACGATAAGTTTTTATACTTGGCAAAAACCTTGTATTAAATGGCACAGCTGCCGGCTCTTTTCGTAAAGATTAACGGTTTTTTGTGAGAGACGCGTTGGATTTTGGGATCCGTTCACTCGTGAACGTTATTTTTCTTGCTCAAAAAGTTTCAAAAATCCATAAAAATTAAAAATTGTTTAAAATCCATAAAAATTAAAAAAAATTCAAAAATCCAAAAAGATTTTATTTTAATAAGTGTATATATATTCTCTATTTCTTTGGTATCTTTTTCTTTTTCTTTTGCAGGTGTATTCGTACTAGATCTTCAACTTATTCAGAGCACGAGACTCGTGAAGACTTAGATATGGCAGGTGTGAACAACAACAATAACCCACCGTACCTCAACAATAATAACAACAACAATGTTCTTCCACCACCCGATCTTCGAACGATGGAGGAGCTTTGTCAACCTACGATGAATGGACGAGGAGGACCGATTGCGCCGATGCAAATCACGGCTCCAGAGTTTTCGTTGAAGCATCACATGATCCAACAAGTGCAGAACACTTGTCCATTTCGCGGATTGCCGGATGATGATACCAACAAACACCTCGACAAATTCATTACCGTTACTCAAAGCATGAAGTTGCCCGGGGTTACCATGGATTTTCTTCGCCTTCACCTATTTCCACACACCTTATCCCATCATGCCGAAAAATGGTTTGATCGTCTTCCGAATAATTCAATTCATACTTGGGATGAGATGATTCAACGCTTTTTATCGCGCTACGTTCCACCATCCATGGTCACGAGCCTTCGAAATCAAATTAGTGGATTTACACAAGAACCTGATGAATCGCTTTTTGATGCTTGGGAACGATATAATGTTTTGATCGATCGATGTCTAAACCACAACATGTTCCCCGTTACTTTGATTGATACGTTCTACAATGGTTTAACTTTTCGTGATCGTGATACGATTAATGCAGCCGCCGGTGGCACATTTATGAAAATAAAACCTGAGGAGTGTAGAGAGCTTATCGAGAACATGACTACTCACCACAAAAATTGGGATTCATCCGCATCCTCAAGATCAGACCCGAGAGTCAATGTGTCTTCTACTTTTTCAAACCCTGATATCACCGAATTGACCCGCGCAATGGTCGAAATGAGCAAAAACATGCAACTCTTGGCTACAAATCAACAACAACAAGTTAAAGTTGTAGCAATTTCTTGTGAGACTTGCGGCGGTCCTCATTCATACACTGATTGTCCTTCTACTCATGACAATCCGGAAAACGTGTATGCGGCTTATGGTAACTATTCAACGGACAGCTACCAAGACCGACCTCAAGGTGATCGTAACTTGCTAAGTTACCGTTCTAATAACTTTCTTTCACCCGGATTTTCTCCTCAAAACCACAACCCCAACAACTACAATAGAAGCAACCCAAACCCACCTCGAGCTTCTAATCCTTATCACCCACCCGCTCAACAAGCCCTACCCATTAATCAAGATGTTGAAGCTTTCATGAGGACCCAAGGAGAGCAAATCAAGAATCTACAAAGCCAAATTATCAACTTGAAAGGGGATATCACTAAGCAAGGGAATGATATTAGATCCGAGCTTCGACATGATATACAAACCTCTTTTAGCACTCAAACAAATGATTTGAAGAATATGCTGGCTAGTTTCTTACCAACTCCTCAACCCTCTACTTCGGGCTCTCTTCCTTCAAATACTATCACCAACCCGAGAGCGAATGTGAGTGCTATTACTACATGTAGTGGAGCAACCTTAGTAGGACCATCTACCCCTCCCTCAGTTACTCCATCTACACCTCCTCCACCAACATTTATCCCTCCTACTCCCACGCCTAGTATTAGTTCTCCATTACCGTCTCCACCTCTTACTGAAGTACCCAAAAAGAACCCTTCACCAACCCCACCTTCCACCTTTAAACCTTCAACATCTCAACCTTTACCTGCTACACCTTCCACCTATAAACCCAATATCCCTTATCCTTCTCGCTTAGACAAGGGCAAATTGCTCACCAAGGATGACATTCAAGTGTCGAACTATTTGAAGAAGATTTCAGGACTGACCATCACCTTTAGCCTTGTTGAAGCTCTTGCCCAAATGCCTAAATTTGTTAAGATGTTTAAGGAATTGCTTAATAAGAAGGAGAAGATGGCTGAGTTTGTTAATACTAGATTGAATGAAAACTGTTCTTCATTCCTTCTTAAAGAACTTCCGTAAAAACTTGGAGATCCCGGTCGTTTTGTGCTACCTTGCATTTTCAACCAAACCGAAGAATTTACTGCCTTAGCTAATCTCGGGGCAAGTATAAATCTAATGCCTTTAAGTGTTTGGAAAAAGTTATCATTACCCGACCTTACACCAACAAATATGACTCTTGAGCTAGCAAATTGCACTCTCGCTTACCCCGTTGGTATTGCCGAAGATGTGTTCATTAAAGTTGGCACCTTCACTTTTCCGGTCGACTTTGTTGTTGTTGATTATGTAATGGACCCTCGTATTCCGTTAATACTTGGTCGACCATTCTTGAGAACCGGAAAAGCATTAGTCGATGTTGCCGAAGGTGACTTAATCTTAAGGGTCGGGAATGATGCTCAAGTTTTTAAAATGGGGAAGATCACAACGAAATCCAATGGAAGAGAATCAGCGAATATGATTAATGTGCTTGATGATTTTGTCGTCTACAACAATCCTCTTTTCGATTCTTGCTATGATAATCCACTGTTCAAAGATGATGTGGATGATTCTCTCTCCAATTTAGATCCTCCACCAATTCATGAGTCTCCCCCAATTTATGATGACTATGATGATGATTCTAGTTCTGACATGGATGATTCTGATGATTTTTCTTCTGAGTATAAAGACATGCCAACATATGATGATTTTGATTTTGACGATGTCGATACTCTTTCGAGTGATTCTTTACATGATAAACTTGCACCTACTTTTGATGAAGATCCTCCACCAAACACTATTGATACTTTGGATAATTACTCATTTGAGGAAGATTTTGCTACTTTTCTCAACACTTACTTCCCAAATGAGAGTGATTCTCCTCCTTTGGACTTTGATGATTATGGTCTTTATCCTCCTTTGGATATGAAGAAACCCGTTTCAAAGGAGAAGAAACCGTACGACACCGACATCCGCAGTACTTATGTCTTGACACCTCTCTATCCCCCTTCTGAGGATGAGATTGTGCGATTTATGAGCGGATCTTCTTCAAGGTCTACTGAGCCTGAGTGTTATTTTCCCCTAAAGGAAAAGGTGTTCGATCCTGGTATTGCAATTTCTAAGCCATCTCAGTATCCAGCTGATGAAATAAAAGGAAAGATTTTTGGAAACCATAGAGATAAGCTTGCACCTCATCACACTTGCTACCACCGTGCTCAACAACTGCTTAAGGGAACCTTGCCTACTCTTCTTTAGCTTGACTTGTTCACCTTAAGCTTGTGCTATTTGACGGACAAAAACCATGTCTTTGATCCCGGTGGATGTGTTTCAAGCTTCTTCCTATGCTAATCAAGGTCGAGTCAGGCTCACGATTCGGTTAACAAAAACAAGCGCTTCTCGGGAGGCAGCCCGCAGTATCTATCCTTTTTATTTGTTTTTTATAATAAGTGTATGGGAGACCCTAGTATGTGTTTGTTGTTTTCTTTCTTATCATGTGCAGGGATTCGAGCTTTCAAAGATCCATTCTTGATGACTTTTGACAACCCGGATCCCGTGTACCCGTCTTCCCGATTCTATCATAAACTCTTTTGATTCTCTATTTTATATTCTTCAATATTAAAATAGGAATCACTTTAGTTGTCTCTTCCTTAGCAAGATTTAAACAAAGTGCACAATGTCCTAAGTGTAGGGGAGTTTACTCTCACATGCTTAAACATTAAGGACAATGTTTATATTAAGTGTAAGGGGGACTTCTATCGAAGTTAAGTGGACTTTTCCTTGTATTTGTCCTCATTTTAACCAAAAAACTGATTTTTCGACATTTTTCAAAATTTTTAATCTATTTTGGCCTATTAGTATTTACCTTTGTTATAGTTATTTTCTTTCTTTGCTAGAATAAATTTTAATAAAGTGGTTTTAATTTTTAAACGTCGTGAATCTTTTGACTCAACCCTAGTTTACTTATCTAAGTTTACTCTAGCTAGTATCCTTAACGTGTTTAAGTCAAGTTTTGCTAGGCTTTTATATAGGGAACTTTAAAACGCGAAAGTCTTAACTCTTACGGGTTAAGAACAAGAACTTTTCGCAAGTTCCTATAATTGATCCTAGAAAGTCGTTTTTCAAGGGAACTTTAAAACGCGAATTCTAAACTTGAAAGAGTCTAAGAAGTTGCAAGATCCTATAGATGACTTGAAAACCCAAAACTTTGATTTAATAGGCTAAGCATCCACGAGTCTCATTCTTTGAGATTTTAAATTGTGGAGAATGATAGATGATAGAGTCAATTATAAGTTTGGTATTCTTTCATGAATTTATGTGAGTTGATTATAAGCTTTTTCTCCCATCGCTTGCTAATAAATTTAATTGCAATAAATAAGGTTGTACGATTTGAAAAGTTACTTAGCTTCTAGCACAAGATCGTTTAAAAGTTGCTCGGTATTAATTAGAGTTCATAGCCAAGGCATAACTTATTGAAGCGAGATGCGAAGATTGGCGAGTCTAAAAAGGTCCTAACAAGACATGAGGGCTACATTTTGTTGCTAAAGATCCAAAGTGATGTGAAGAATCATTTACCAAAAATCAATATGAAGGATCGAGACACACGATGAAAAGCAAATACTCCCCTAAAGATCATGGAGAAGTCTATCCAAAAAGGCCCTAACAAGGTATGAGGATAAATAGATCCAAGTCCTAAAAGGAGGCGGATCGTTGTATATCAAAATCCCAAATAAAGATTGGAGAAAAATGAAGAAGTCGTGGTCCAAATATGAAGAATCTCTCAAAAAGTTCAAGTGAAGAAATTCCTGTTATGAAGAGAAGACCATTATTTCATGAACGTCTCTCCAGATTTGAAGTATGAAGTCGCTGCCAAATATCGGTCCGAGAAAGGTCTCAAATCGTGAAGCGAGTTATGCCAAGATATGAACTTTATGGAAAGTTTTCTTACTTCATTTTGAAGTTGATTTGCAAGATTCACAAAAGGTTTGAGATTAATTAACTCAGATTTACAAATATTTAACCCAATTTTAAGATTATGAAAACTGTTTAACAAGTTTTTTCTTTGTTCTTCCATAAAATGGAGGTCAACCAAGGTGTAGTCACTGACATGGTCTCTATCAGGACCTTAAGGCATAGAAAGCAATCTATGTACCTTTTTCATGGTGATATCCACCCATTGACCAGATCTTGCTTCGCTTTTGCCAACAGTTAGTTCCTCATCAGCGACGACCATAAAATCTTTGACAGTAGTGGTTCCTTCATCCTCTAATGTAATTGTTTCATCATCCCAATCAAAAGAGGCAGCGATAAGACCCTTTTCAGTTTTTTTCCTATCCTTTTTCTTTACAGCTTCATCAGCCTTTTGATTGAGTTTCACCAATTCAGCTTTCAATGCTTTATATTTGACCTTGTAATCCTTATAATAAGTGTGAAAGCACTTATCATTTTACCATTTAATTATAATAATAACCAAGCCAAAACGTGTATTTTATGTCGTAAATGTCGGAATTATGCGTGGTTTGTGTTTTTGTTGTGATTTAGGATCAAAATGTGAAAAGGGAGGAAAACACGGGCTTTCACGGGCTTTTATCGAAGAAAAAGACAAAAGACGAAGTCAAAAGATCAAGAGTGCAAAAAGAACGGAAGTCCAAGGCCTATTCTGAAGATTTATCGAAGAAAAAGTCTAAAGACGGAAGTTTAATGAAGTCGAAGAACTCAAGTCTAATAAATGAAGAAATTATAAGACGGGTTCAAATAATCCCGAGACAAAGTCGAAAAAGTCGAAGAATTTAGAAGACGAAAAGACGAGAAAGAAAGAAAGAAGGAAGCTTCCGACACATGCTTACCTCCCTAATCACTATAAATACCCTCCTAATGACACATTAGGAGGTGTTGGCTAACTTGACAAACTAGTCTTCCACCATTTTCATTACTTGCACATTTAATTACTTGTACTTTCTTATTGTCATTTACTTAATTGCACCTTTAATTTCTTGCCTTTAATTTCAAGTAAGTCTTTTAATTTTGTTGTTGAATCTTTTCTTTTAATCAAGTTCTTATTTTTAATCTCTCATTCTACCTTTTTTGCTTTGCTTAATCTTTATGTTTATGTGCTTATTGTTATGCTTATTTGATTAAAGGTTAAGTTTTTATGTTTTTTATTGTCTTGGATTATTGATTTTTTATAGCTTATTTGTGTTTATCTTAAATTTACTTAAGTTTTTATAAAAGTTATTTTTATTAAAAAGTCGTTTTCGAATTTCTTTTTCATTTAAGTATTTTCAAAAGTCTTTAAATTTTAGCTTATTAGCTTTTTCTTATATGTGTTCTAGTTAAATTTTTAGTTGTGTGCTTATTTGGTTAATAGCTTATTCGATCTAGCTTATTACGTTTTGCCTACTGTTATTCTGATTACCACAATCGGAAAGGGGTTTCACATTCCGATCAGTGGATCGGAAAAGGGTTTATGATTCCTTTTTGGATTCCGAATTGACATTCCGATCAGGGGTGTTGGTTTGGTATTCCGATTGGACTTGTGGTGACAGCATTCCGATAGGGGATTCTTATCCTCATTCCGATCTACTTATTCCGATAGTGGATTCCGATCAACATTCCGATTGGAGAGGTAAGGGTTATTCCGACAGGACTACTCTTGGCACATTCCGACGAGGTTCCTTTTGGTGTATTCTGATCGGATTCCGACGAGGATTCCGATAGGAGTGTATTCCGACGGTAGGTTTGTTTTTTAATATTTTGTCTTGTTTAATTTTTAAATTTGCATTATTTTAAGTTTTCAAATTTTTCACGCTTCCCGAAATCTCTGTTTTTACCAAGTGTTTTTCTAGTAATTTTTAGTCTAATTTTTTAAAGCTTATTTTTCCTGCCATTTTTCTTTAGTGCTATTTTAATTTTTTTTCTTTATTTTAAATTTCAAGTTTACATTTTATTACATTGTCAAATTAATTTTTCGTCAAGTTTTACTTTCTCGTCATTTAATTTCTCGTCATTTACTTTTAAGAGCTTTTAATATTGCACAATTTATGTTTTAATTAGTTTTAGTTTTGATTACCGTCATTTACTTTAATGTCTTGCAATTTAATTTTACTACAACGACCAATATATTTGTTTACCACCAAAAGACGACTGAGTCGCACTATTTACTAGTAATCAATTCGAAAAGATCGGACGATAACTTTTTATACTTGGCAAAAACCTTGTATTAAATATTAAAGCTTATTTTTCCTGTCATTTTTCTTTAGTGCTATTTTAATTGTTTTTTCTTTATCTTAAATTTCAAGTTTACATTTTATTACATTGTCAAATTAATTTTTCGTCAAGTTTTACTTTCTCGTCATTTAATTTCTCGTCATTTACTTTTAAGAGCTTTTAAATATTGCACAATTTATGTTTTAATTAGTTTTAGTTTTGATTACCGTCATTTACTTTAAAGTCTTGCAATTTAATTTTACTACAACGACCAATATATTTGTTTACCACCAAAAGACGACTGAGTCGCACTATTTACTAGTAATCAATTCGAAAAGATCGGACGATAACTTTTTATACTTGGAAAAAACCTTGTATTACCTTATTTCCCTCAGAGTCAGAGTGAGAAGTTTGTTTGAATGGAGTAAACTTATTCTTGCTATTGTTGACATTACTGGATGAGGGAAAACTTAGAGAGGAAGTCTTGTTTGACTAGCAGTCCTTTTAGAAGTGACCAGCTTTTCCACATGTGTAGCAAATCACTTGGGATTTGTCAACTTTAGCAGCTCCTACTCTGCCTAATCTCTTGTAGTATCTCTTTTGATCAGCAAGAAGAGCCCTATCATGGAATTCTGCATGCAATTCATCAAGAAATTTTTGACTGCTTCTGGTATCTTCTTCTATGTCAGAGTCGCTGTCTTGAAAAGAATGGTTAGCAACAAGATCTTTCGAACCATAGATATAGGTGGTAAACCTATCAGTCTCTAATTTGTAAATAGAATCAATCAGCCCTTCTTCATAGTTACATCTACCAAACAGTTGGGCCAGAGTATCATTCTTGATTGCATTATTTGCTCTTAAGGTCTGGTTTAAGCTAAGCCATTTCCTAGGTAAGCTGTTTACAAATGTGGCATTAACATCAGCCTTAGGTAGAACAACACCATTCTTTCCTAAATCATTCATCAAAATCTTAAGCCTAGTATAAGTTTGAGCAACAGTTTCAGTTTCCAAAGCTTTAAAAGCGTTAAACTTGAGTCTTAGGGCTTGGATTTTGGTTTCTTTTATTTCCTCTAGACCTTCATACCCTAGAACCAATTCAGTCCACATCTCTTTAGCAGAGATGCATTTGATAATGGACTTCATAATGTTCTTGGGTAAGCAAGAGACTATGATACTTTTAAGTCTCTTGTCCTGGTTAGCCAGACGTATATCCGCTGGAGACCATTGCTTAACAGGCTTCTTAATGGGTCTCCTAGGGGTAGAGGAAACGACCAATGGCACATAAGGCCCATTTTCTAATATTTCTATCAAGAAGGATTCTAAGCCGTCTAAATAAATTAGAAATTCACTTTTCCAACTTGAGAAATCTTCTTCATCAAACGCTGGAACATTTGACACATGTGACCCCCCACGAACATTAAGAAGTTGGGGAAGGTCATCATCATTATTGCCAGGGCTTACAACTAGTGTAGGGGTGGTAGTAGATGTGGTGGCCGGAGCGTTGGTCGAAGTATTAGCTTGACTAGATTGACCAAAGGGTGGTGGCATAGGAGGCATAGTTTCAGTCATATTTGGATCTTGATTTTAAAACAAGAACAGTTTATAAAAAGTTTTATAAATCAAACCGCTCTGATACCAATTGAAAGTCCCAAAATACAACACTTGTTGAAACTATAACTCGTATAAACACGAGCACACAAAGAAATACTTTTTAAATGAGTAATGCTTTACTAACTGTTATAAACAAAGTATTACAAAGTGCCATGAATACACCCGTTAAATGACAATAAGAAATGAACCCTAGAACAAGTAAACTTGATTCGAGCCTCAAGTTTACAAGATAACCCATGAGTCAATGGTAGACAGCTGAGGGCTCAGAGGTTCCAAAGGGAAGAAGAAACTTAGATAGTTCATCCAAGCACAAGGGTTGAATATCTCTTATTTCTCCCTCCGATTTATAGTGGTACGAGGTTGCTTCCTTAGTGGGAGTAGTTGATACGTGTCATCTTCTGAGTGGAAGAGTACAACGTATTAAATGCATGTCCATATTGAGACATACCTTTAAACTACTTTAAGTGAACAGTTCTGCCAACTGTTCCCTTTTGTCCCACTAGGACGTACTAGGCTTTAACTTGAATCTCTTATTTTGTCCCGCCCAAAACACCTTGGAGATTCTCCCGCCTAAACTATAGAAGGTAAGGCAAGTCTCTGCTTGCTTAATTCTTCATATGGTTGTAAGTGATCTTTAAGTATTGTCATCTCAGAGATCCTTGAACACCAGCACATTCCTTTTACATCCCAGCTTGTCCATAACTGCTGGTGAATATGACTTCAGATAATCTTCGACTTCTCTAACGTTGTCTTTGACTTGAATGTTCCTGGTGTGCCAGCTGAGGCTTTGCCATCCGCTGGTCTGGTCTCTGTCGATGGTCCTCTCAGCGACCCGTAACACTTAGTCTAATATAAACAAATCTAGACTGGGCCATAGTTAAAACTTTCATTGGCCCAACAAAATGAATCTTTCTTCTCACATCTCATCATCTTAAGTGCAAAGAGAAGAACACTTTTATCCTTGAAGTGTTTCAAGATCTACTCAAGATCCAAACTTTATTCTTGTGTAATTGTGAAGATCCAAATTGTTGTGTAATTTGGAAGTTGTGTATGTATTGTGGTTAATACTTAGGCTTTAAAGTATATTGGTGTAGATTGGTCCTAGCTAAGATTAGGTCTCGAATTTTATCTTAGAGTCGGAAAATGGTTAAGCGACGTGTAAGGTTTCTCCACCTCAAGAAGCTTGCTGATTAGTGAACTCTCAAGTAAGGTGTACTCGAGGAGTGGAGTAGGAACGAAGAGAGAGCTTCGTCTCTGAACCACTCTAAATCTTTGGCTTTCGGTTTGATCTTCCTATCCTTACCTAAATTTTTAATTCTTTGTTGCATATACCTTGTGATTATTAGCTTAGCATAACTATCTCTTATTCATATTGTGCATAAGAAGGTTTCACATAACCACTCGAATCTAGCTTTTTGAAAAGGATTTTTGAAAACCGATATTTTAGATCATTTAACTAGTGAAACTATTCAACCCCCCTCCCCCCCCCCCCCCTTCTAGTTTCTATAAAAGTTGATACCCCCTCAATTGTGTCAGTTTGTTGGAGTGTACAATAACGTTATGCATATGGCGGTGGAGAGTGGGCCAGCAATGGATTCATGAACATGGCACTTCTTGACTGTCAAGCTAAAGTCGAGACGAAATTTAAATATCATCATTGTTATGAGATTTAAAAAGATAGTCCGAAATTTATGGGTGGTGAAGTTATTAGGTTTTTTGTAGACTCTTAAGGCAACAACAGCAAGAGGTCTAAGACATCGGAGTCTCAGATGCAAGTATAAATAACAATGTTGACGCTGATGAGGTACGGGAAGTTTGTTGACCAGTCGACAGGGATGAAGCGAACGTTATGAAGAAGAAGGGGAACCAAGCATCGGGGTCGTCAAGTGCGAACGACGACGCACTGGCTAGGTTGATAGTATCCGAGATGGTAAATGTAGGTCGAGACGAACGACTAATATTTTTAGATATGAAAAAGAGGGAGCTGGAATATCGTGAAGCAGAGTTCGCAAGTCATGCTCGATAGTTACAAATGGTGGAACAACGCTAGAAAATGAAGGCAAAACCGCCATAAACGTAATGGCAGGAAGTTTTATCCGGCTACATATGATCACTTGATTGGGCCTGCACGGGTATACCATAAACAACTAAAGACAGATATCAGGGAGAGGTAGAACTTAAAATTTTAGTTTAAAATTTTAAGTAGTATGTTATCATTTTTAATTTCATGTGTTTATATTTTTTAATTATCCATGTGTTGTTTCTTATTTTATGAATAAAATTTTTTAATTTACGTTTTTATTAATTCGCCTGTTTACATTTTTATTTACGTTTTTTTGTTTAATGAGGCGGAGTTGTGTTGAGGTGACTTTTTTTACCTTAAAATAGCGAAAAGTTAGGTTTTTTGTGAGTTATGAAACAAGAGCGGGAAAACCGATGTAGCGTTGAGATGGAAATAAGTTTCTCACCTTTACTCTCTCCGGCCTAACACGTGTACTCATTAATCAACCGTTTTCCTTAATAATTAAAACTAACATGTTATCGCTTGATGTAGCGACATATACCCTGTAATTAACTAGAGAATAACAAAAAGAAGATGATTTTGATCATGCCGGTTCACTCATTTTTATAGTTTTCAGTCGGTTCATTTTCATGCGGCTTTTACTTGCTATCTGAATCGGTGGTCACTCATGTTTCCGGTTGAACTCATTTTCAAACGACTTTTGTCGATATATACTTTAATTATCATACAGTGTGAATATATAATTTTTTTTAAATAATGAGGTGTATTAATTATATATTAGTTAGTATAAAAAAATTTAATTTCAATTATGTATATCTATGATGGATTTAGTAGCCGGGTTTTACAGTTGGTCAGTCTGCTTTAAAAGTTGACTCATGCAAAGTGACAAAACACGAAAAAATGTGCATTGAAAATCAACACGTGTTTGTTCCCTTTGCATTTGATACCTTCAGTTTCCTTACACTTGAGGTGGTGGAGTTTTCGGAGAGAATTCAACAGGTTATTAATAACAACGTTATGACACCTAAATTCAAAAATATAGTTTTTCATAAAATTAGTTTTGTAATAAAAAAAGATTGTGGCGTTGCTTGTTGCTCACTTGCCTTCAACAGCTATGTAAATAGATTATTTATAAGTTATAACTAAAAGTAAAAATAGCTCTTATGTATTAGTTCTCTAATTGTATTGTGTACTAGCTATTATGTATTATGTATTAGATTATGAAATTTTAGATATTTTTATGTTAATTTTGTAGATCTGTTTTGGTTGTATATAATATATTAATGGGTGTAAGTTGATTTTTTTTTTAGTATATTGTGATTAAAATGTCGAAACACTTTATGTTTGGTATAAATGGATAGAGCTGCATGATCAAAAGAAGTCGTCTATATCAAAAGACTCACTTTTTAATCATTAGGAAAAAATGAATCATTAACAAATGCCATCATTAGCGTTTATCATAACATTAATAATTGAATAATGATTATTCATTATACAATACATAATTCATTATTCACTGATACACCAATCATTAAACGTAATATGTATATAATAATATTTAAAAAATGTGTGTGATCTTTGAATCTTATTTATACTTGTCTTACTATTCATACACATAATATCAAATTTAATATGAGGAGGGAAAATAAGTAAATCCTTTATTTGGTCTACACATTCATAGTATGAAAAGAAGTATCACTCACTACAAAAATACAATGATCGAGCGGTGGTAGTTTCCTCGGCGACCAATGTCGCTGGGAAAAAGCGTTAAATGACAAATCAAATCTGATGTGGCATGAACTCGGGGGAGAAATTTTGGTCAAAGATTGATCAACTTTTCTCCGACGACACGTCCGTCGACGGGGAAAAATCGGTCAATATTTAACCAAAATTTTCTACCAAAAAACAGGGGGAAATCGTCCCGTCAACTTATCTCCGTCAATGTGTCGTCGGGGAAACATACTCCAGCGTGACACTTATATTGTTGACTGAAAATAGTGTGGGTCTCACTTGTCGTTGGGGATTCTCGCCGGATAAATTATCCCCATCGAGCTTTGCCCTTCGATGAATCCCCGGTAATATATCGATAGGGAAACGTTTCCCTGTCGATACGTTATCGGAGAAACGTTCAAAATTTTGAGAGATAAAGCATATAACATTGTAGTGACTTGTGTATGTTTCATCGTTTTCTTAACCAATATCCCATACACTGTTATAATCGAATTTTATTAGCCAACACGCACGACTCACATGTTTCACCACATGTGTACTGATAATTTGTAATACACTTTAATTTGAAAGATCGTGTTTCAGGAGATATCAATACTTGGGTTTGGTTTGTTTATCTAAAAAAATCTATTTTTTTTGTTTGCAAACATCTGAAACACTTATAGGTAATTTGTTTGTTTTCCTCGGACATAAGTGTTAATAATCACTTATCATTTCTTCAATATTAAATATATAGAGTTGAGAACTTTATAGACTCATGTTTTAGCATAGACTTAATAAACAAATCTCATTCATTCATCTCGTTTTCATCCAATGGTCCAGATTTCACCCTACCTTACACCATTTTTCACACACAAATTTTTTTTTAAAACACACACACACATCTCTCAAATCTCTCTTCTTACCAATCAATCACCATCAACCACCACCGTCACCAACCACCACCGTCAACAACCAACCACCACCACCAACCCGCCACCAACTAGTCACCAACCCGTCACCAACCCGTCACCAACAACCACTGATTAACCCTAATTAAATTAGGGTTCTTCAAACCCACCAACCAACCACCACCTTCACCAACCACCATCGTCACCAACTACCACCGCCACCCACCCCCGCCACCAACCCCTACCAACCCGCCACCAACCATTGTTAATTAACCCTAATTAAATTATAATTGAGCCTCAAATCAAAGACGTCGATCTAGATGCAGATGGAGAAGCAAAATTCATATATGTTCCTGGTAAACATTGTGTTTTTTTTTGCTAATTGATTATAAAGAAGGTGAAAATCATATATGATTCATAATTTAGTTAAAATCATATATGATTCAGAATGAATCATATATGCTTCAACACGAATCGTACATGATTATGTTCTTTTATGTGGTAAAAAACATGATTTTGAACCAAAATAAGTGATTATGCAACAGGTTCTATTACAAGAGTTTAGAATAAAAGAGGGTTCTGAGATGGAATAATTACGGAGAAAAGTCGAGGTTCAAGAGCTTAAGCATTCTTTGCGGAAAATGAGAGATTTGATTGAACATATTCAAGCAATTGAGAAACAAGCCACGGGAATTGATGCAACTCAACAAGCGACTACACTTCATGAACATCATCATACTTTGTTTAGGTTTGTATTTTTCATATCATACTTTGTTTAAATTTAGATATTTTTATATTTTGGTTGTACTATCGGGAATGTGTTATGCGAGTCTTAATACGACCATTATAAATTGAATATTTTTTTTTGATATTCTAACGGATTTGATACAAGTTGTGAGGTATGATCCTAAGAATCGAAATTTTTAGTTTGTGATCTTGGAGAATCATGTATGATTATGCATGAATCATATATGATTCAGAACGAATCATATATGATTTAGAATGAATCATATATGACTCATGCTAAGTACTTTCAAATTTTCCATGAATCGCATATGATGTACTTACTATTGATTTCTATTAAGTATGATTCATAGTAAATCATAGATGAGATGTGTATAATCATAAACGACTCATATAGAATCATATATGATTCTGGTAGAATCATATATAATTCTTGTAGATTCATATATCATTCTTAACAAAACATGATTTGCAAATAATGTATATGATTCTTAACAAAACTTTATTCAAAAAACATATGATTCTTAACAAAAATACAAGCAATGGATATACTCAAGCCAAAAATATACTAAAGTGTTGGACATGCCTAAAACGCTCATACAACTACTATTCTTGCCAAAGTAGAAAACTACAAATATAAAACACCGTCGGGTCGTTAACCATTTCATTGCTTTTCCTAGAACTATTTAGCTTTTCCTAACCAAATCGTCAGGACATTAAGCATTTCATTGCTTTTCCTTGTAGAACTGCAAGAAAAACATGAACACATCAAGACTTGATATAAAAACAATAAAAAAACATGTGCTTGTATCAATATAATTTCATGTTTGATTCTTTCCAAGTATGATTGTAGTACAACACATATGAATCTCACAAACTCCATTACTAAATCAAATAAGGTAGATTATCCTCAAATCATTTATGTGTGAAACCAAAGTTATTGTTTGTTACAGGGAAATCGTATATGATTCATACAGAATCATATATGATTCAAACACACATCTGCAGTTTTTCAACAGCAATTATGCACTTTTTCTCGCATAACTCCGAATTTGATAGTTTTAGGTCAAGCATCACTATAAGATATTACAAAATCATAATCCTTCATTTAAATCACATGTTTCTTAACTTTTCACACACACATATGTTATTCAAACATAATCATATGTTATTCAAACAGAATCATATATGATTCATATAGAATCATATATGATTCATACAAAATCATATATGATTCACACACACATCTGCAATTTTTCTACTATAAGATCCCAACAATAATTCTACAACATAAATCATAATAAAATCTAATTAGCCATAATAAACTTTAGAATAAGCATAAAAATAAGCTTAAAAACAAAAATAGACAATGAACTGAAGCTTACTTTACCATTGCTAGTCGCATATTCATCTCAAATCCATCAATCGTGTGATTTGGGGGTAAAATTAAGGTTAGGGTTAGGTTAGATCGAGAAAGAGGATGGTGGATCGTGATTGGTGGCGGTTTTCTTAATCAATGGTGGTTAGTGGCGGTGGTTGGTGGGTGATTGGTGACGATCAATGGTGGGTTGTGTGTATGTATGTGTGTGTGTGATGAATGAACCCATGGATGATGTATTTTGTTCCTTTTTTTTAAATTAAATGAATGAAAAAACGTGAGCCGTTAGATGTGTGATGAAATGGAAGGCCAAGATTGCATATGAAGGTCTATGATAAATAATTGGTCTACAACGAACTTTTTCCTGAATACATAAATTTTAACTTATTTCCTCTTCTTCTCACTTCTTCAACAATTACCTCCCACCATCACCTTCAATATTCGTTTATGTTTTTTTATGTTTTTTTACTTATTATACCGAAGTGATTCATTTCGTATTTTTTGCATGTTTTTTAACATTTTTTTATGTTTTATGCATATTTTCCGTTTTTGATTATTTTGTACGTTTTCATGCGTTTTTCTACGCTTTCGTTCGCTTTTGTCCTATTTTTTTAGGTGTTCATTTCGTACGTTTTTCTTAAGTTTTATACATTCTCATACATTTTCATTCATTTTTTTACGTGTTTGTATATTTTTATACGTTTTTATGTTATTATGCGTTTTCATCGCTACAAGAAACGAATACAAACGTATAAAGAACGTATGAAAACGTAAAAATCAGATAAAAATAAACGAAACCGTAAAAATTGGTAAAACATACAAAAACGTACGAAAACACTAGTAAAAATGATAAAGAGAAAAAAAAATACTTCAATAGTATAATAAACGCTCTTTTTTAAGTAAATGAAAACATTAGATGCGACTCTTGTTCTACAAAAATAATTTACAGATAATAAAGTAAAATTTCTTAAAAAAAACAAACGATAACGTATATAGGTGGTCGCCTTTCTTTGCATGTTCAAACATAGTATGTCAATGTAAGTTATGCAGTTATCATGTTTTAAAAAGTATTACAGCTAGGCTGTAATCAAGACAAGCTTTTATCAAGCAACTCGAGCTCGAGTTCGAGCTTGACTCGATCAAGACAAGCTTTTATCAAGCTTAAGCTTAAGCTCAAGCCTAAAAAAATAGCTCGAAACGATATCAAGCTCAAGCTCAAGCTTTTGATAGCTCGGCTCGAGTTTTTATGAAGCTTTTTCAAACTCTATCAAAATATATTTTTATGATGAATTTATATAAGCAAGTAATAGTTAATTTGAGTATTAACCTAATTTTAAGGGCTAATTTTATAAATAAATAATATATATTTGAAAGATTTTAACTCTGATTACATTTATATTTTAGTTATTTCTATTTTAAATGATTCTTTATTTTTGTAAATGTAATTATTACATTTACTCGATACTTGATGGAATACAATATGTGTATAAATATTTTTTATACTCTTCTTAATACTAAATGCAACGTGTCTAAATTGCGCTCGCATTCACATCATGCAATAGTCTTTGGGACCTTAATCGTATTGGAGCGCAAAACGCATTTTGAAACCAAGATTGTACGACAATTATTATTAGTTTTATTAATGTTAAATATATTTATATTTGTTTTAAGTAATGATTTTTGTTATATTTATTGATGCGTTTTATTATAAAAAAATTATATTTATACACATTCAAGCTTTTCAAGTCAAGCTCAAGCCTTTATCAAGCCTTGTCAAGCCAAGCTCAAGTCTAGATTGGTAAAGCTTGACAAACTATCAAAACAAGCTCAAGCCTATAATTTTAGTATCAAGCCAAGCTTAAGCCCTGTTAAGCTTGAGCTCGGCTCGACTCGATTACACCGCTAATTACAGCTACCTATACTAAAGTTAACAATTTGACAATTTGCATTACAATCGGTTAAATTTAGAAAAATAAATGCAAAGAAAAAAGCAAAATCGAAACGTTAGATTATCGGTAATACAACTAATCAGGGTGGAGCCAGAACGAAATCTAAGGTGGTTCATTTACAGTGCCAAGACTATAAATCAGCGTGTAAATTATTTTTAATGGGTCGGGTCGGTTCCCGTGTAATACTTACTGTATAATTTAGCAGGTGTTTGCGTTAGCTTATCTTCCGACCTTATGCTATTATATTAAGTTTAAAAGGTTATAAACTCATTGGATTTGCACATATTCAAGCTGATCACGAATTTACCAAACTGATAATAGCGTACTGAATTTCTTTAGCGTATTCTAAGCCCAAAAACTTTATTTTTTAGAAACAAAAAGTCATATTAGACGACCCTATCAAAATAGCACATTTTACTCAAAAGAACCACAATTTGCACATATTCAAGCTGACTCTTTTTTTAGTTCAAAAAAAAAACTGACTCTTTTTTTACTCTGGCATTATACACTGTGCTTGAGGATTTGTATAGTACTGACTACTGTATGCCAATTTCTTATTACTACTTTTTTTTAAACAAATTTCTTATTACTACTAATAATATATGTTTTGTACTATTGACCTATTGGATAAAAGTTGTACTACTACTATTTTATACTGTATCTTTTGTCTTAAAGCTAAAAGTCTATCACCTAATGCTACCTACTTCATCTCCTTCATTATCTTTTTAGTGTCCGGCTAAGTATTCACCGGAATTTATTTTTCTTGTGTTTTTTTCTTTCCTTTTTTGTTAACTTGGATCCTAAGGTGGTTCCTTTCACAATTTTAAGGTAGGTCCTAAAGTTTCTATACATACCATCTCTAAAGGATTTCGGATTCTAAGGTGGTTCCCGGGCACCACCTAGGCCTGCCTTAGGTCCGCCCCTGCAACTAATAAGGCATGGACAACACATCATCCTGCTTTGTTGGCACCTCACGACCGCATCTTTGTTATGAGAGACAACCGGATCGAATCATCAGAGCGTCTTTGGTGGTTTTCAGGGAGAAGACGGTCGTTTTGTCGTTTGGACCACCTAGATGAACTGGCATTAAGTTGACAATGATAATCGCGATGACTATTTCCACTTGTCTTCCGGGGCACATAAGTGTCAAGTGTGACTAATGACGGACCTTGAACGTTTATTTTATGAACGCCGAGTTAATTTAAACATACCAAAATAAAAAAATGTACAATAACTTTGAGACGAAATGAGTAATGTTTACACTACTCGTCATGAATTTTGAAGAGGCCGAGGCCCTCCCCTGCCCCTACTAAAGTCCGTTGTTGAGTGTGGCACGAGCTACAACCATTTTGAGGTCACGAAATGTACTTTTTTTCTTCAAAACTACCTTTTTCTTGTATGTGTAACCAAGGTTGCAGAAATCGCTAGGCGCTAGTCGGGCGGTCGGCGACCTTCGAGGCGGAATTCGTTTAGGCGGTGCCTAGGCGCCGCCTAGGCGGATTGGAATTGTATGCTTATAAATATTCTAAGGGCATGTTTGATAGAGAAAATGAAGTGAGAGAAATGGAATCGGGTTTATTTCTCTTGTATCTCGCCTAGGTGGATTGGAATTGTATGCTTATAAATATTCTAAGGGCATGTTTGGTAGAGAGAAATGGAGTGAGAGAATTGTATGTTTATTTCTCTTGTTTGGTACGGAGAAATGAAAAAAGTAAAGAATTGAAGAGAAATAAGTGGAGAGTTGGAGAGAGTTTGATAGTGTTATTTGTTAGAGTTTATTTTCATTGTGCTTTTAAAGAATTGAGAGAAATGCCTTTTTTTTGTAAAAATATATTTTCTTAGTTTTTATTCTTTTCTTTGTAATCTTTTTCACATAACTTTAAAAATAATTTTTATTTTAGATTTATGAAAACAAATTACTGGCAATATCTCGTTCTTATAAAGTTTACAAAAATATTTTTGATGATATTATGATATTTTTATATTTATCTGTTTTTTAAAAATAAAAAATTGATTTTTGAGATTATTTTTAATTTCAATTCTCTGGCGTAACCAAACAGTTAAAATAAATAAATTTCTCAATTAATCTCATTTGTCTGAGATTTAATTCTTTGGTTCAATTCGAAATCTTTGAAATTCTCTCTAACAAACGTGCCATAATTTCAAATAATTCAAAGTTCACATTGTTTGAAGTTGCAAAATAGACAAATAGACATAACAATTTATGTGCTTAAAACTTCAAACGTAAAACTATAATTCAATCGGTTCGAATTTCATACGACAAATCCATTACTTTATGTTTATAATCATTCATTTATCTTTTATTTTAAAATGTTACGTTAGAAATAAATATGGACACTATATATTAAAAAAGAAAACTCTTACTTTCTTATACAAAAATATTAACTTTTTGTCGACTTTCTTGACTTTTTGACCGCCTAACTCCTAGGCGGAGTATGACCGCCTAGCCCGTTTTTTACAACAGTGTGTGTACCCCAAAAAAAATTATGCTAACTTAGTTTTTTACGATGTAACTTTAATTTGCTTAACACCTCTTTTAAAATTCTGGGATCGCCCATGTTGTCGTCATGGGCGGACGTATGTGTTGGGTATGGGTGGTGGCGGCCTTATGGCTCGACCAAAAAGACGAGATTACAGTGTAATTTTTCTTTAATTTTAACAGTATTTTTTAATGCCTCCCGGTAAAAACGTAAATCGCTCCCACTCGCACATTGAATTTCAACATTTAACACTTTAAAGCATAGAAATCTTCCAATTTTAAGTTAAAATACTTTTTATTATTCGGATTTTAGTTTTTTGACTTGCAATTGTCAAAAGAAAGTTTTACAACCACTGTCTAAGTGTCTAATATTCTGCGTCCACCACTTGCTGCCGTATTACAACTTTTACACATATAAGTATATTGGAAAACGATATAGTATTAGTTTTCACTTGCGGCATTTCATTTCCCATTGTAGATATGAAAAACTATTCTGTAGCAAAAGTATGTTTACTTAACTACAATAAAAGATTGTTTAGAGATTAAAAAAAATGGTAGAGGTGGTCCAAAAGTAGTCAACAGAGATCGACTCAGTTTTTCTTACATGACCGACTCATTTTGACATATTTTGTAAGCATGACTTGTCGTTGTAAATTCGGTCAGAAGAAAAGTGGCATACAGTTATAAAAACTTTTGTCTTCGGCACTAAAAAGTGGAAACCTAACTCTTTATTTAGGTTTCGCTTATTTTAGCGGTTTCTACCCGATTTTAGTAGCCAAACCTACAAATCAAACACTATAATATAATTGTAAATCGCTTTGAAATACCATAGAACATTAAATACATGAAAATTTAGTCAAATTAAAATTTTACAAATAATTAATATACAACACGTATCATGAACACTTAATATAATTATTATGTATATTAATTAATTATTACAAGTATTACGTATATTTACGTATAATACTTATAAACGTAACAAGAATAAAACACGACATTTAAAACACGAACACACGTGATTAATAATTATACACGAAAAACAAAAACGAAAGTATATAAAGGGGTGTGCTTGGACGGCTAGAAGAGAGGACAAAAAGGGGCTTTTAACCCGGCCCATTTACTAATCCTAATTAATAACAAATACACTCCAGGGATTTTCATTATACATTTTTCAAGAAAAATAATTAAAACCTTACCTCCTGTTCTTCTTGGCCGCGGCATACACACACACACAAAGAAGAAGGTTTTGCTTTTTGATCTTAAATAAATACGGGTATATATTTGTGTTCTAATCATTAATCCTTTCACACATACGGTATCTTCTAATCTTTAATCTTTTAATTATTTTTCTATGTTCAAGAATCATTGAAAACAATTGGTAAAACATGTTATTAAAAGGATTAAACATGGGATCAGTATAAATTTTGGTTTGGTTGTCATGGGCACGCAAACCGAGAGTCTCACGACTCTCGGTGGTGGGTTTTGTCGAGCAGCCAAACCCCATAAGGGGTCGGAGTGTGTTTTCTATGGTCAGTCGCAAGCACCAACACCCTCCAGGGGTTGTTGGTTTGATAACAGTGGCAACCGAGAGTCATGTGACTCTCGGAGGGTAGATATTGCACAGCAGGGGAAACCGGTTAGAACCGGTGGGAACATTGGTCACAGCAGGGGGAACCCTGGCTAAGCCGGGGGTACTTTAGTGCTCGGTAGTGGCACCAGCATTGCAGCCGGTGGCTGCTAGTGGTCGGGGCAGCAAGCCACAGCCACGGGTGTGGTGTTGTTGTGGTTTTCGAGGCAAATCGAGACCTCCAAGGTCTCGGTGGGTCCTTGTGGGGCTCGGGTAGAACCGAACACACCAAAGGGGTGTGTTTGGCTAAATTTCTGCTAAATTACCTTATGTTATAATATTAATTAATTTTATTCATTAATCATGATTTAATTTAATTAATTAATAACATAACTTAGGATATAATCATTGAGCATAATTATCATGATGAAATACATGGCCATTTTATTTAATAAATTATATGTTATAATAATTATTAAAAATAATTATTCATATTATAAGTACATGTATATTTAATTAATTTATTTAAGACCTTAGCTTAATAAATTAAATACATTTTAAACTAAGGTTTAATTAAATTAATAACATGATTTAATTTGATTATACAATAAACATTTAAGGTAAATAATTAATATAATCATGTAATATTATTAATTAATAATTACTTATAATATCATATATTATCATTATTAATTAATAATCATATGTTAAGACTAAGTATTTAATATTAATAAACTTTACTATATAATAATCACGGCTTATAATATATGTTTATTAAATACTATAGGTTGTATCATTTATTTATTTAATAAGCTTATTACTAATTATGAAAACATATTAAGTATAGAAACATGCTATTTATGAAAATATACTAAATATGAAAACATGTTTTTTGTGGAAATATACTAATTATGGAAACTTGCTATGAAAGTTACTATATATGGAAACATGCTATTTTTAGAAAGTTACTATATATATAAACCTGTTATTTTTAGAAAGTTCTTATTATTATTATAACAATTACTATAACACATAAAACATGAAATACACTAATCAAGAATACATGAAACACTAAGAATCACATGATAAAACATGAAACAATAAAATAAGAACATGAACAAGTAAAACAAGCTAAGAACATGTCAAGTAAACTAATAATCAGTAAGTATAAGTTAAACAGACAACTCATTCATGTCCCTTTTTATTATGTAGCTATCGTGAAGTCGGAATAATTCATCCGCTATCGTTTTCATCCTCATTACTGGACACAAGGTACGTTATCCGTCATTCAGTAAGGACACTCTCTTCCTATACTTAGGATTCCCCGTTTGTAGCCATTTGTTTTCCCCAGTAGTTTACTTTAAACTAAACAGTAAATTGTATGAATAATATTTTAGATTTCCTGAGCTATATACATGCATGCCAGTTCCACCTAGTTATGGAGGTACCATAACCATAATACTTGAAGCACCGGTGTTATGACTCTTCCGCGGTAAGAGTGATTGCTCATGGCGTCCTTTTCAGTTATTTGGCTTATTATATTATTGTCATGTGGGACGAATGGGTGCATCCTAGAACAAGTTAGCAAGATTACATGGTAACTGTGGTGTGTGCCTTACATCCGTTACATGGAGCTGATCCGTCCACCCAGACTATTTTAATTAGACGCAACCACTCTAATTGCATGATGAGGTCACCCATTTCTGTATTCATGCACGTTGATACCTTCATGAGCTATATGGGCTCTTGGGCATTTAAAATACAGTTTTATGAAATAAACATAATTCTTTTCAGAATATAAACCAATTTATAAAACGTACATCAGGTTTTCCAAGACTTACACTTTTTCCGTTGCATTATCATTTCATACTTTCATTTCATTCTTTACTTGTGTTTATGCTATTCATTTCATTGTCATATATCCGCACATTGAGCGTATTGCTCAGCCGTACACTTTCTTTCCATGACCCAAATGGCAGGTACCCAAGGACAAACTCGAGCATGGAGAGTACGTGCATATGATGGGAGCTGCCTTATACTTCTTTCCCTTTGCATTTCATTTACTTTATGCATCTTTTAAGTTTATGTTTGGGGGCCGATGTTTGATTTCAGCTTTCCTTTATGGTCATTTATGTTTTAGGACATATTCCCTTAAATGCTGATAACACGCCATAATTATCATGTAACGATTCACTTATCAAAGTGGGGTGTTACAATAATAAGACCCATTCTCTCGTAATAAACACCATATATCGAGAAATTAGTTTTAGAGGTTTTGCTTTACGTTGCTCTAGCGATCCCGTTCCAATAAATTTGGTATCGAAATATCGAAAGTATAATAAACTTTGCAAAATGAGTTATAGCTTAATGAGAGTTGGTATCATATTAGTTATGATGAGCTAATAAGCATACAACATAACAATCAGGCTCCTCTTTCATAACATAAACTATAGGTTTTTCAAAAAGTTTCTATCATATGTCCGTTGTTCCCTTAAAGGTAAAAACAAAAATGATACCCACAGAGCAAAAAGTGAAACAAGGAGTAGCATGATCACATGACAAAGTGATATCAATGAGTTATGCTGGGCACTATGATGTAGGTCGACTTGTTGGTCGAGTGTTGGTCGAGTAGACCGCCTTTCGAGTGGAATGTTGGTTAAGTGTTGGTCGTGGTCGACCATGTGGCTATTGTGAGGTATTTTGTTTTTAATGTATGTCGTTTTGATGTAATAAAAGTTTGTACATTGTATACTCATAATGGTCCTATAAGACCTCAATACCCATAGTGTCAAAAGATCATCAACACTTATAAATTACTTTCTTTTAACTTGAATTTTGTCCCAAAAGTTAACAAAACAAACAAACAATACGAAAGTACCCTATAACTTTTGCTTCTCCAACGATATTAGAGGTGGCAAATGGGTTAGCTTGATTTGAATCGCGCGTCAAGTCAAATGAGTGAAGGACTAAACAAGTCTTGTTTTAAAAGGTTATAACAGACGAAAACTTTAAAAGATGAGAATATAAACAAAAACGTAAAAAGATGGACGGAAAAGAAAAAAGCCAACTAAAACATAATAAGCGGACAAAAACACAAAAAACGGATAAAAACGTAAATAACTGACAAAAACGTAAAGAACTAACAAAAACGAAAAAAATGAAGAAAACGGAAAAACTGACGAAAATGTAGAAAAGTTGGCAAAAACTTAAAAAAGCATATGAAAATGTAAAAAACATACGAAAACGTAAAAAAGGGATGTAAACGTAAAAAACTGACGAAAACGTAAAAAAACTGAGGATGCGTAAAAAAACTGCAGAAAACGTAAAAAACAGACAAAAACGTAAAAAACGGGTGAAAGCGTTAAAAAATGAAGAAAATGCAAAAAACCGATGAAAACGTGAAAAGTGAAAAATCATACGGGATCATAAAAAATCGACGAAAAACGTAAAAAGAGTCGAAAAAGTGAGAAAACCCTTACGAATCATAAAGAACCTGACAAAGACGTAAAAAAGTTAACGAAAACATTGAAAAAAGGACTTAAACCTAAAAAATGTCGAAAGCGTAAAAACAGATAGAAAACATAAAATAAGAGGTGAAACGTAAAAAACCAGCGAAAATGAAAAAAATATTAACCCGTTTGAATTATTCTTGAGAACCATTTCACCCTTTCTCTGTCACATTAACAATTAAGTGACATATATACTTGAACTCGTTACTTAAATTTTTTCTCCACCCAGTCCAACTCACAAAGTTATGAAATTTCCCCTAACATTATCTATTTTGTTTGAATGGGTTGAGATTAAGCAATGTCTGTTAGTATGTGAGGGTTTAAGAAAATGAGAGTTTATGGCTCTCATCTTGACCAGCATAAACAATGTAGATTTGAGAGTATTAGATTATGGCTTTTAAGAATGGGTAAATAACTAAAGATCGACTACTCTTGCTATGTTATAAGACTATCACTAGCTATCTGGATGATGTAACATAGACCCCCTCGCGTTTTATTGCATGATTTCCTTGAGATGATAAGATGCATGTGATAATGGTACATGATTTTTGATACTCGAAGTCGAAGAACCCATGTTGCTGTAGCATGTAGATGATTGTATTTATTTGTTTTTCTCGAAATCAATCACTTTTGAAGCAACAGAATGTGGGGTTTTTATGTCACTGCAACAATATAAGTTCACATGGTGGTTTCATAAAAACAAGGATATGCCAACACAATTTATGATTCTCTAGGTAATAATAGATCATTCACAATTACCCATACTGAAATCAGAGTAACAAAATATGAAAAACATATGAAATTAAAAACTAAATCACAATCACTTTCTAAGCATATGATTTTGCATATTATTCTGTAACATCTAATTTATTTTATATAAAATTCCATTTCGTTTTAAAAAACCGCATGTTTAACGAAACCTTAGCTAGTCCAATGATCTTAGCTTAGTCACAAGGTGCAGCAGCATTACAATAGCTTAGTTTAGTCACATGCTGTGTCATTGACTCATTTTTTATTAACGACGAATTAGTAGTTAGTGATTCGAGCCCACAATGAGCCTAGCACTATGCAAGCCTAGCAGGTAATTGCTGCAAAAGAACCTCTTTGTGAACTTCCCAAAAACCGACCTTGCAATGCAAGTCTGGTCAACAAAACCGAATAACAAAATCAGTGTTCAATCAACCACAAGTCTAAAACCAGTTGATAACCAATTCGCTTCCCGAATTGAAATGTTTTCTACCAATGACTGTCAAATTTGAGAACCCAAAAACTCATATACTGGTTCACAAATATTCTCAGTTTACGTCCTTACATTATATACAACACAAGCATCTATCTTATCTACTTCTAAGTTCTAACAAGCCACTCATCTGTAAATATCAGCTGCTGATATTCATGCGGTCCGTTGGTAGCTTCATGATTATCAAAACTTTAAATCATAGCTGTTCAATCTCGAAGGAGCTAACGAGGCCCAGTAAGTTAAAACCATGAAAACTTCCGTGAATTTTAAGGATGAAATCAATAAACTTTAGAAGTATCTTCATAATGAGCTTAGTTATGGGTTTTCTTGCTTTTCTTGAGCATCACTGACATATCACCCACAAAATCACGGCCTGCATGGTTACCACCCATGAGACGCTCTAAAGCCTCGGCTGCAGCATCTTTTTCTGCTTGTTTCTTGTTTTGGCATGGGTGGCCCTCAATTTGCATCCCATTAAATTCACAAATGGACCTAAACTGTTTGTTTGGTAATTGGCTGGTCCGGTAGTATGGGGCGATGTGACCGGCTCTTGTAAGTAATGTTTGGAGTTGACTTTTGGGATTGTCGCCACCTGGACCGCTTTCTTTTCTGGAAACTAGTGGTGGTGGTTGTACTAAAGCTATATGAGGTTTTTGTAAGCTATTGTGTAGTACTTGACGGTTGAATACAAATTTCCCGTTACATTTGTCTTCCGAAAGCAGTAAGCGCATGGCAGATAAAAGCTCATGGTGGGCATGTAAGTCCATTCTGGGGTTCAGTAGCTGATACAAAAAAGTTAAATATTAAATTTAAAGAAAAAGAATAAGAAACCCGGCTTCTAACAGATCATTTAAGAATTAAGCTAAACTGTAAACGGGACAACGAGTTAAAACTAGTCCAAGACCTATTTTTAATCCGAGCAACCTCCTAGTCCTATTATTCTACGATTTAGATTATTATCGTACCTGTAATGTTTAGGACTCCCATAAAAAATGACTCTTATCTGAAACCCATTCAGAAACATTACCCAAAGTACCAAATCAGCTATTCGGTAGTATGATAAAAATACAGAAAGGCATGCTATTGGAGTATTGGGTACTAAACTACTAATATTTCAAGTTCTAAAACATTTATGAGGTTTACAAACATCTTTTGTCATTATATTTGATACGGAGTAGTTTATATTGATAAAAGTAGTTGGACTATTTAAACACCTATTATACTCTTTCCCTGAAGATAACTTTATGCTTTAAAAATGTGAAAATATCACCAGAAACTAGAAGTGGAAAAATGATATTGAGAAGAAAGAAGTGCGCACTTTACACTGAAATAACTCATCAAGCTCTCGTCTCAAACTCTGATACATCTCTGATATTGCAGGCTCCATAAAGAACTCCAAATATCCTCCTAACATCTTCAAGTGCCCATCCTGTTTTATACAAGAAACACATAAACACACAGATTCATAAGAGAATTCTAGAGGTGGCATGATAGGCGTGCCATGCTGGTTATGTAACAGGTCAACAATGTGTCAGTCTTCACTTAAACTTGGGTCAGGTTGACCGAAAACACTTGGTTCAAATTTAGAGTGTAAAAGCCCCTTTTGATAAATGCTATGTGCATTGATTGTTATTATGAAAAAAAAAATCATTATAGTGTAAAAATCTTGTACATTTTTGGATTAAAACAATTTAGAATCTTCTATGCACTAAAGAAAGACTGGGTGACGTTCATTCCATTCAACCCATTCCCCATAAAATACAGCCCAAACCGACCCAGGCATAAGAAAATGGGAAGAAATTGTCCCATACTCGCATCTAATAATTTTACATAAAGCATAAACCTAAGGGGGAATGAACTCACAATGTCGCCTTTCAAAATGGTTCCGCCAAATAGGAGCAGCACTGAATCTGACACGGCTGTTGAATCCCGAAGAAAAATGGAGCTTACTTTGATCTTTTCATTGAATACCAGCCATGGGTATGGAATTTCAGAATCACGTGCATTGACCGAGTTCTATGGCAGCAACAAAAAAAGGAAACAAAACCCTTATTAAAGTCAAAATGCAAATGTTTGACTGCACTTAGATAAAAAACAAAAAATAAAAGACTAACAAATGGTCAAATTTAAAATAATAAATAAAGAATAGAAAGAGAAACTTACAGAGTGTAGATGAACTTTACCATCCTCCATAGTTTTCAGCGAAACCGACTTTTCATTATGCTGGAAGTATATTAGTGTTGGTGAATTTAAACCTAATGAAGTAATATAAGTTAAAATAAATAAGTAACGAAATTTACCACAACAGAGCAAATTCCAGGATACAATCCATAGCAGATAACTGCCCGAATTAGTTTTTCATCATAACTCCAAGTGTTGTAAGTGGCTATATTGATATCAATAAGACCAGTCTCCAATAGCAACGACTGAAATTCCTTACGCAGAGAATCAATAGCTTTCATTGATTGTGCAGATAGAAAATTTTTCCAACAATATTCGTATCCAGTAAGCTCATATTCAGCAACTTTCCAACCCTCATATGCCCTGACAAGGGCAAAATGGTCACTGTGATCACGAGAATATTGTGCTTTGGCCGCCTCTGCCAACTGTAAAAACAATTAGACCAACAATAAATCAAGCCACGGCACTTCTTACTTTCACAAAAAAAAAAAAAAAGAACAATAAGAATTTTCAAATAAACTTCGTACATCCTTTTTGTCTAAAGGTGCCAAAAAAGGATCTCTGACACTAAGACCAGCAACAACTGTGAGTATTGGGTTTAGGCAATTAAGAATTGCACCAAATATAAGCATTTTTCCAAGTTTTGGCTCCATTGGAAGCATTGTTAAATAACGACCTGTCAAAGGTGCATATACAAAATATAATTACCATCAAGTATAATCACAACTACTGCATTATATTAAAATGAAATAAATAAAAATCTTCATACCCAATACAGTCAAGTTTTCACTCTCATCTAATGCACCAATGGTCTTGAGATACTCTATAGCGTTTTGAACCTATAAATGACCAATAATCACACAATTATGTAATATGGAGAAAAGTAAATATCATGTAAATTTGTCGAGATGTGAGGCTGATGATTACTGCTAATAACTCAGGAGACTGTATAGCCTTAGATAAGAATTCTGGAATACTTCCAAGTTTTAAACTTTTGATTTGAAGGCATAATGACTGCAAAGGTGTCCTTAGTATTTCTGGCAACTGATAATCAGCAAAAGAATCATAGACACATCTAGGATAAAGATGGTAACACTCTCCTGGCTGAACACGACCTGCTCGTCCGCGCCTCTTAATACCCAACAGAGCAAAAGAAATCATTACATTGATCCCTTGATTTTCCACAGAAGCAATTAGACACAATGAAAAAAACCTTACTTGTTTAGCAGAAACTTTAGATATCC
This sequence comes from Glebionis coronaria, assembly GCA_025667525.1. Taxonomy (NCBI): domain Eukaryota; kingdom Viridiplantae; phylum Streptophyta; class Magnoliopsida; order Asterales; family Asteraceae; genus Glebionis; species Glebionis coronaria. The sequence continues at coordinate 183,500,243 of CM046874.1, forward strand.
AAGAAGGGAGGAGACAGGGCGTGTTGTTTAACGCATCATATGATGTCTCTTTTGCCTTTCCACAGTCGATAACATAAACCACATCATCAATTGTGATACTAGTTTCAGCCAAATTTGTAGCCAAAACTATCTTCCTAACCCCACCTTCTGGCTTTTCGAATATTAACCTCTGTATGTATCGCACATAAGAAAAGAGATGAGGCGGAAATACATATAATTAATATCCACAAAATAGGCAATTGAACACACTCCGCCCCAGCACTAGTCTTAAGGTTCCAACTGTGATGTTTACAAGGTCAACATTGACCAATTACAAATAGTATACATAAATTCTTAAACGGGTTTAAGCCATAAAATAGCAATGTACTTTGCTTCATGTTCCACCTGAGTAAGTGAACTATAAAGTGTTCTACTAAAGGTTACAAACATTCAAAAAGTGTTCCAATAAATGCACATTTTGGTGACGTGACACATTCTGGGGTATGACACAGTCATCAAACTGTGCATATATTGGAACACTTTTTGAAAGTTTGCAACATTTAGTGGAAAGCTTTTTAGTTCATGTACTAAGGTGAGACGTTAAGCAAAGTACATTGCTATTCTATGGCTTAAACCCTTCTTAAAGTTCTAAGTTCTAAACAGAGAAGTTGCATAAAAAGTAAGAAACACAATTCTGAATTTCTGGTCTGTACTTCAAGTGACCAGGTTATTTTAGGCCAGGAAAAAACCATCAAAATACAAACTAAATTTCAAGATAATGGCCCAACTTAGCCAGTTTTCAGGTGACCAGCCATGTAAAACCAAACATGGTCAACCCTTACAGACACGTAACTGCCAAGTCATCGTTTTTTACTAGTAACAGGGTCAGACTACCTGAGATAAACCACAATGATATCAGCTGGATACTGTTAACGTTTTTCAAGTTTATTCAATTTTGACTGAAAAATACCTAAAAAAGAAGTGGTAACAAAGTGCAGCTACCCATAATAATGTGCACGAGCCTACCTGCTCTGAGCTGGCCATAGAACCATGACATGCAAGCAACAAGACTCGACCGGTATCTCCCAAGAGATAATGAGCTTTTAGTTTGTCTTTTAGTGAGCTTATATCATCCCATCCCGTCATGAATACCAAAACAGAACCAGGCTTTTCGTTTTCACATATCTTGCATAGCAAGAATTCAATAAAATTAAAACTCATGCAATCAGGATTCCAATAGAACATTGATTCCCGTGTTTGCTGACTGTAGTTCTTGAAGTCAGCAGATCCAAGTGCCTCCTGTTTTCATTTTTATAAAATAAAGAGCATCCGAAACACGAGCAACTTAAAGAATTAAATGCTTTGAAATGCTAATATATTATTCACCTCAACAGCCGAGGCAATTTGGCTTTTCCTCTTCTTTATAAATTGCTTATTTGATTTCCATGCTCTATCTTGACCATAATCATCAATTTGATTTTCTGCAGTCAATCTGTATCCAGATTTTTCCAAAACGTCTTCAAGAAAATAGGTACGCACAGGGTGCGTAAAACCCTACGGGAAGTGAAGCAACTATATTCATCAGGATCTCACTCATGCTAGGTGCATAATGAGAGATAATGTTGACGAGAGATAATTATGCAGATGGAACTAGAGGTGGTTATAAATGTGTTATTTCAGTTTCCTCTTTACCTGGTCAAACAGGTTGAACAGGACACGCCTTCACTAAACTTTTTAAAGCATAAAATCACCTTAACTACTTTATTCAAAACATTATATAATAATAACTTGGGACTAAAAATCTGGTTCGTACAGCCCCACGCATGTTAACAATTACCAAAACTGCCCATTTTGCCACCTCCTTAATATAACCATGGTATTACCGGAATTTGGACTAATGGAACACCACCAAAGTAGGATGAAAATAGGTCTGCATCCAGAGTGGCACTCATCAAAACAAGCCGCAAGTCTGGCCGACGCGGAAGTAGTTCTTTCAGAACAATAAGCAGAAAATCTGTAAAAGGGCAAGCCCTATAATTATTAAGCCTGCAAATAATATCCACAGTTTTGAACTTGTATAAATATGTACCTTCGTTCATGCCACGCTCGTGAATCTCGTCTACAATAACATGTGTAACACCCTTTAAGTTCCTATCAACCAGTAATCTTCTCAACAAAATTCCCGTGGTGCAGAATAGTAGACGGGTATCTCTTCCTTTTATACCCTCTAATCGAACTTTATATCCAACCTGTAAGACAAAAGAACAGCTTTAAGAATACAGCTTTAATCTATAAGATCGATGTAGAAAAAAGTTTCGAGGGTAAAGTTACATACAGTTCCACCCAATCTCTCCCCTCTTTCAGTGGCAATTCTTTCAGAGACAGACATAGCGGATATGCGGCGAGGCTGTGTACATATGATACTACATGTGGCACCACGTAAAGCGTCAATCTCTGATTCTAAGATAAACTGGGGAATCTGTGTTGTCTTACCGCAACCCGTTTCACCTGAGATTATAACAACCTATAAAAGTACTATGCATCAAGATTGTATTATAACAGCCAATAAAAGTATATTATTTCGATATCCATTCACAGTATATAATACGATTCATAATTAAGGTTTTAAAGGTATCAAAAACCATTTTACCTGATTCTGTGAAATAGCATTTAATATAGCATCTCTTTCTTTGTAAGCAGGGAGGCTTAAACGGAGCTGTATCATCCTCCAACCTTCTGAAGAATCCTGTAACAAATGAGTATTTTTCATATTACTATATGAATTTTTGTAAATATTAAACGCTTCAGATAAAATAAATACACTAATCAGCCTCCTTGTAATAATAAAATGAGGAAAGTTAGTGTCCAATTGAGCTGAAAACTGGACCAAATAACTAATCTGCCATTTCCTCATAATAATGGCATCTAGAAAGATCTTTGAGAACTTGTCAAATCAGTTAAGGTATTGAACCTGCCATGCTTGTTGCTCATTCTGCAATTGCAAACTCCTTCGCGAAAGGACTTTCTCCAACGCCAACTGGCTCTGTGGAGGAAGCACTGGTAGCTCAAAGAGTGATTCATCTTCAGCATTGCCACCATTGCTGCTTGTCTTCGAAAACAAACTGTTATGAGAACCATTTATAAACTTTGCTTTATGAGAAAGGTATTCCCTTAGATGAGCATCAACTCTCCGTTGCAATCCTGGAGGTAAAGACACCTGCTAATTCTAGATACTTTTAGTATAATAGATATAAACATCGGCATTCAACAGGATAATAATATACTACATGAGTTTTTCAGCATAAAACTGCTTAGATAAATATAGTGCAGACTGACACTTACCAGAGTTCTTCAGAAATAATATTCAAGAAACATGCTTTGATAGATTTTATTTTAAAAAGAAGATGACCGAAAAAGTTTACAGCCGGGACTATTATCTCCTTAAAGATCACGATTAAGGTGGTGTTTGGGACTGCATATCTTTACCTTACCCTTAAAGCTTATAACACCTCCCCATGTGTTTGTTTAAAAGTGCTTATTTCATAAAAGCAAAAGCAATAAGCCATAAGCAATTCAAACACTTCAGCAGTGCTTTTTTATTAAGAATATGAAATAAGCCAATAAGCACTAAAAATTTGCAATCCCAAAGACACTCAATGTCAGAAACAAAGATATGGTGTGGCACTTTTAAATCATAGGACATAAATGTAAAGTTATTGATCAAGCTATTTAATGAAATTACCTCCCTCTGTGGGCGTTTATCATCAAGATCAAAACGGTAGTTTGGCAATGGAACCTTGCTAACAACAAGCACTTTGGCATACAAATGGCTGGCAATAATTAGAGCAGAATTGTTATTTAGTCAACAATACATTATAAGGCATGCAAACTAGCTTTTAAACAATAATAATACCTATGCAAACCCATGCTAGTTGCCAGTTCTGCTATGTCTTCATAATCACGTCTGTCTTTTTTCTCCCTTGAAATCAGCTCTTGTTTATCCTTGCTGTTCAGTAGTGTTGTTAGCCTCCACTTCCAAGAATCTATATCAGATATGCCGGTACCCTGAAAATGTAAAGAAAATAATTTGAATGATGATTAACATACAAGTATTGGTGAAGTGTCAGCTAAACATAATTCTAGCCAAAATGAGAGCATAGAAAATTGAGGCATAAAGTTTGAGTCTACATGACCATGATTATACTCCTACACCATAAGAAGTTTCACTTATAGAAAACCAACGGAGAGGGGTTCCTGTTCAGGCTACCCAGGGTAAGCCGGGCCTTTTTTCCGGATTTGATATATGCGGGCTAACCGGTATTCCCGGGACCGTTTCCAGACTCTTCCCTTTCCATTCCAAGATGTTTACCCAAGGAGGTTCGAAATGTGTCTCTTCTGAGACCTTTGGGCCGCCTTACCAGTAGGCCACCTTGAGATGGTAAGAAGCTTCACGTGAGATACAGACTGATATATTTGACCAAAAGTACACAATACATGGGCCAATCCGCCAATGTATCATAAATTCACAATACAAATCTGACTCGCTAGATATGTATAGGAAAAATAAGGAAACTATTATGGATATATAATTCAAGCACAAAAACATGAATGTGTCTCATATATGAGCTTCTTGAGAAGAGATTAGGTATTAGAAATTAAAGTTCATCTTGCTCATGCTCAAGCTCGACTTATCATCCCAACCAAACAACCACCTTACAGACCCAAAGTTATAGCTAGAAACAACAGTAGGATCTTATATCTTAAGGACTGCCTGGTCATCTTCTTAAAAGGTATTGACTAAGACCGTAAATCTATTAAAGTGGCACCTAGATGTAGCCGTGTAGGCGCCCTAGAGTTCTTTCTAGTGGCAACCAATCACCCTACGATCGGGAAGTAATTGACTGAACTGGTTAACTTTGTTTCTAAAATCCAAACGATTAGAACTTAACGTAATAAAACACCAACACAATCCAGGGATCAAACCCGAAACAAAGACACACAATCAGATTTCCGTTCATCTTCCTTGTAACTTCCTCCTATGGAGATTTGCCTTTCCCGAGGCTCAAAAACTTATGTCAAGAATCATCCGTCTACCTACATGACTTACTGTTCCAAACGCCGTAGACAGAAACAAATACATATAGGCAGCTAATGTGCCTAAAAACTGTATCCTTGCACCTTATGCAACAAAATGTATCTCTACATGAACACAGTACAAGCATAGTGGAGCTGCTCGAATGCAACTCTTTCCCGTAACTAAAGCTACTCTTCTGTTACCTTAGCTAAAAAATAGGATGACGTATCGATCAACTAATACAAGTTTCCGGATAACTTAACATTCACCTTTCTTAGCGTTTGATAGCTCATACTAGTACAAAATGGTGACTAACGATACGCTAAAGCTAGGAAGCTATGTTTTCTTTGTATATAGCGATTAAACAACAGTGCATAAAGAATCCTATTTGGCGTAACATTTCTGAATAAAACTAACTACATTTATATAAAATCAATGAAATTATTAAAAACAAGACTCACAGGGGGCGGAGGGTTCGATACCGGTAAGCGCGTGGTTTGGTGTTGATGATAAGATGGAGGTAAGAAAGGATAAGGATGTGACCTATTAACATTCATCTGATTATGATTATAATTATGATTACTAGTACTAGTATTAGTATTAGTATTAGTATTAGTATGAGATGAATTGATTAAGGAGGTGTTGGTAGGTTGAGTGATGACGGAGCGAAGACGCTGATGAGGTGGCACGTATAGCTCAGTTACGTCTTTCATCGAAAATGGTGGTGGTTTGTTGGTTAGTTATTTAGTTAGTTGGGTTGTAACGGTGACGGTTGTTGCTTCTCTGGGATGATGATGCTACTAGTTGTCACGATAGATGGTTAGTCAGGGTTTGGGCTTTCAGCTTTGCTCGGATTTTACATCTATTTTCTTTTTGTGTTTCTAAGTTACTAATGTTCATATGACCGGTTAATTAAGTTACCCACTTATTAAAAACGTGATATTTATGTTACTTAACATAAAAAAACAAGACATTTATGTTACTTAACTTATCAAAAAACATGCATTCAGGTTACTCAAATTAACACTAAATTATAGTGATGTATAGTTTAGTAAAGTTTAGTAACTTAGAAACACAAAATGAACGTTCATTACCTTAGGACAAATTTCTTGAAAAGTTTAATAACTTCTTTGTATATTAACCCTTTTCTTTTCTTATTAATATCATTTCGTCACCATTCTTTTTTCATAAACATCCTCATTAACTAATTCTATTTTATTTTCTTTTACATTGAGTAAGGATCCATTAAGTAGAACTTAAAATATAAAATGGCGAGAAGAAATTAAAACCACACATTTAAGATGCAACGACTTGTATTATATGCATTTATATTCATGTAGATGCATTATTTTGATTATCAGAAATTAATTTGATATGTAAATTGTGCAAATTGATTTTCATGATTTTGGCACGTGCAACGGAACAAAAATATAGATAAATCATAAAATGCATCTAATATACGTATATGCATCTAATTAAAAGCTATACGACACTTTATGATGCATTATAATGCATCTAAGATTATAAAGATGCATCTAATTTAAGTGGATGCATCTCGAATATGCGGTTATAGTTTTTTCTAATCCTTCTTATTTTAAGGTTTCTTCTCATTTGATCATATCTCTACATTTATATATATAATTTTATTAAAGAGGAACATATAACTTTCTATTCTTAACGTTCTATTTCTCCTCTTACATAATCAGTAGTTTTGTTAGTATACTTGCATTTTTTACCAACATACGAGCTGACTACTCTCAAAACACATATGTCAAAAGTCAAAACAACAACTTATAAATTATTCTTTTCACCTCATATACTCTTCTTGATTACATTACTCGCGTGTTTACATTAGCATGACTAACACTAGTTTTCCACTGTTGTTATTTTTTAATTGTTGGGTATATAAACCATGGTATATTTTGTTGTAGGCCTTATGTTTGTGGAATTTGGTGGATCAAGATGATCTGATTTAGATCTACGCCACCACATACTATTCGATGTCGTTACTTCCTTCGTTGCCACCATCCATTGTGTGTGGCGTTGGAAGTCGGTTGGTGACGTTGGTTGCCTTAGGTAGTTGGTTTGTGTTTGTGAGATTGATGAGCTATAAAATTGATGGTTGTTCAGATTTTGTGGTTTTGGTGCGAAGAAGGTTGCTAATTTATTGGGTGTCATCGAAACTAATCTTTTATGTGGTTTGGTTCTTAAATGATGTTCTTACTTCTTACTTTTGGGTTAGTAAGTTTTCACTTAAAAGAAAGTTATTTGTTATGTTGTTTGATCTAATAAATTTGTGTAAAATTATTATGGTTGTGATGACTTTGAAGGGGTTGGGCGTTTTTTTCTAATTAGATAAAACGATTGGCTTATTAATAATGTGGGTATGCAAATTTTGGTAAAAAAGGATTTGGAAATTTCTAAAAAATAAATTGATGGCAACAAATTTAAAACCTGAATTGATCAAAGATTTAGAAATTTAGTTAAGGGGTCTCATGGATGTTTCACCCATTATTTCTATGTGTGAGTGTTTTAACCATGTTTGTTTTTGAAAAGTTTAAACATGTGAGGTACATCTTATTTATGCACCGTGTTTATTAGTGTGTGAGGCATTTGGTGTGGTGACTTTTTGTATTAGACCACTATGTGATGTGCTTATTTGCTAAGGTTAAATCGGTTATACCTCTTTGTAAAATTGAATAACCCGTGTGTTGGTGTGGCAAGTCAATGTATTTGCAACCGCATTCAGCACATGTTTACCCGTATGTTATTATTTTGATCCGTGTATGAGGGTTGGGTTGAAATTGCTCGCTTCGTTGCCCATACCTCTTCGTTGTCGTCTGATGATATCAAATAAAAACATATTTATTAACATCATTTATTTCAAGTAATTTGCTCATTTGTTATTATTGTTGCAAGATATTAGTATTCGAGTGTATTATTATTCCCCATGACTACAAGTGATATTCAGTCCCAATATAAATACACACGTAATCGACTAGACTAAATGTGTCACACACGTGAATTTTGAATCTATTTGATTTACGTTAAACATGATGGTTCGGTTAGACTTGTGTGTCTATTGAATGTCCCGATTGATTACGCGTATTTTGTGTACAAATTTGAAATTTTTATGAATGACGTTCTATCAATTTCTATTTAAAAAACTTATTGTTAACTTACGATACGTGTTTGGAGTTACTATTTTAGAGGTTGACATTTATATTACGTCGACATAATTGCGCTTTAAGAATTCACTACACAAATTGAACATTTCACATGAAATATATTTTCGACACACTAAGAGATTTCGATTATTCATTTCACCAAATTAATTAAGAACTAGTACTAGTAAGAAACTTACACTACTTATATAGTTAAACCTCTATAGCATATATATACATCACAACAAATAAACATTGTAAATATACTCAAAATAAAAGGAAAACAAAAACCTTTTTGTCCTAAACCAAATATACAACCGGACCCCCATATATCTACACAAAACTCACGGTTATGATTTCCTCCACATGCATTTTTGAAATATTGTCTAGTACTTTACCAACTCCTTAATTGCAAGAGTACTTGTGTTCCCCCTCCTTCTCCCTTAACCGATGGACACTACCACTTTCTTCCATTGACTTTGTAACTCCTTTGTACAACTATCCCCTTCATCACAAGTCAAAGAAAGTACTCACACTCTCCCACTATATCTCTGCCCTAGACGAGCCATCACCCTCCTTTCCCCTGCTGCCATCGAAACCCCAACACAATTTCATCTTTCCCAACTTTTCACTCTAATCTATGGTACTTGTGGTTAACACTTTCCAAGTTGCAAATGAACTAAGAGGTTTGAAACCCTAACAAAGCTAGTTATCTCTTCTACTACTTAACCCTCCCTATAAATAGCAACAAAACTCCACCCTTATACACACTCATAACACGCACAAGAAAATACAAAGTGTATTCTTCATTGTGATTAATTTTGCCACTGCCAAAGAAAAGGGAACGAAGAGTTGTAGATTTGAGCCGAGTGTAGATTTCATAAGCCATAGTTCTCGTTCACTCTACCTCTTCATCGATTACATAGGATCCTTGTAAGTTTTTAAGTACCTTGCTTATCTCATTTTGGTTGATAATCATACTTGCTATAAACTTTTGAGAACTAAACTCACATTGAATAAGTCACGGATTGGGAACTTGATGAATGTTTTCATAATAAACCAAGCCACGGTTTTTACTTGATATGATATCAAGATGCCATGGTTTAGAAGTCATATGATGACTTAGACCCTTGAAAACAAACCAACGAACTAAAGTATAAAACCAGATACCACGTCCAAAAATATGGTAGGAACTTGGAGACCTAAGACTACTCAAGCTACATACTGACTTAATAAAGTTGCAAGAAAAATATACCCATAAACATTAGACAAGATGCATGAAAACCTACGTTGGCAAATGATATATTAAATGTGTGTAACATATCCAAACGAAACTTGATTGTTAAAGGCTGTGGGTTCACACAAAATGCAAAGATTTCCAAGACGCGAGTACTCATTTTGCTAAGGGTATGTGTATAGGGTCCGTATGAGACTTAGAGTTTCCATGCATACTAGGGTTTGTATATGGACTAGGTTTTGTATATGGACTAGGGTTGTCTATATATAAGTATGAAACGATGAAACTAAGTGGTCGTAAAGTATAAGTGATAAGGCCATTTTAATAGCATAGCTAGAATGATGTATGAATGATTTCGTTCTTATATGATGCCATGATCAAAGTAGTGTTATATGTGTGCCTTGCACGAAAAACAGCCCAAGTTGTGTGATGTATGAATTTTGGATGAAGCACTTGTATACAGTTCTGCGTATATGTATAAACATCAGAAAACCCAAGTGGAACGTGTATATGGTAAGACCTCTTTATGCAAATGTAGTATATGTACTGTGTGTATAGGTCTCAAAACCTAAGACTAAAGTATGAAGAAAACAAGTGTTGTTGTGGGTGAATGTATACATGATTTTATGTGAATTTGCATGAAACATCGGGTTGTAATATTCGTCGCAAGTCAGAGAGGAAAGAAACAAATAAACGAAGTCCTTTGGATATATTCCCTGCGTATAAACAGTGGACCAGGAAAACAGTGAAATGAAAAGATAGAAAAACTTGCTAGGTTGATGTATATATATATATTTCATGATAAATAGTAAGTGTAAAGAAGCCATTTGAGGACCATTGTCCTTCTTTTGGGTGCTCTGTCAACGAATAGAACAAGCAAACAGGGCCCTCCCTCCATCTTTTTCTTTCTTTGGACTTGCTGTAGAAATAGGGTTATGCTATATATGTGGGACAAGTTGACATGATAATTGATATAATAAAGCAACTAGAACCCCTACTTTCTTAAATGGGTTGCAAAACAGTAAACACAATATGCATGTATGTATGTTTGATAAAATGGGATAGCAAAAGTAGGAGCACCCTATGTGATTATGAAGTACATGCGTGTATATGATGGGTGCACATGAACTAAATGTAGACGCATAGCAGTAGGATGGACGGTTAGCAGCTTGTGTTTCATACGATTCCAAAGATTAGTCTTTTAGGTGTGTATAAAGTGTTATGTATGCATGAGTTTCGCTAACCATTTTCCCGAGAATACTTGCAACAAGAGTACATATGTACATGTATAAAGTTAGAAATAGGTGGCATAGTTCTCATTGATTCACACAGCATGATTGTGACTTGATAGAATAAGGAAAAGTAACAAGTACTACTTAGTTGTGTAAGGGTATATGGGTAGTTTGACAAGTAACAGGTAAGGCCTTACCTTGTGACCTCACACTTGGCGTGTAGCAGCCATGGGATGGAAGAAAATGACTAAACTCAACAATAAGGTAAGCTTGGGTGTGTGAGGAGACGTACAACAGAAAAACATGAGCCAAAAGCCATACAATTTATTCTATGTCAAGAATAGGTACAAGCATTAACTAGTAAATGTGAACGTTGGCCAATTCCCCTATTTCCCGCTCATTTTTCACCGCTCTAATGACCGTGCCCCGGGAATCTAAAAATACCTTATTAAAGTTGACGCGGCCTAAGTTGTCATAACAATTTTCCGTTCGTCTTAAAGTTAAGTAACGAACCCGCAATTAAATTTCAAAAATGCTCGATTTCCACTTATAAATAATTGAACCTTACTTGTTTATTTTTGGTTGCGAGTGCACTACTTTGTATAATTATTTTATATACTTAGAGGTTTCATAAAAATGCGATATTTATCAAATATCGATGACCTCGCGGCCTAGTTTTTATAACAAGAACCCGTTTATTTTTCGGAATATTATTTAATGAGTTATCGAGACCCAAAGTTGACCCCGTGACTAAATTGGTTGGACATGAAAAATGTATGAAAACATTTTTATAAATCTATAGCAAGTATAAATTATCAACCAAGTGCATTGTACATTATTATTTATTTTATTTAGCCTAAGTACGGATATTTTACTTAGGTTACGAGTAGATCGATTGCGCATTGTTTTGCGTGCCTTGATTTTGCATGCTATCTTTGTTGATCATATTTACTGCTTCATCGAGGTGAGTTTCATAGCCCCACTTTTAATTGTTTTAACTATTTTGGGGTGAGAACATTGCTTGTTTTAAACGGATGAACATAAAACTTGATACGTTTGCCTACGTGATGTCTAAGTAGCGATATCCCTAGATGCTTTAGCCCACTATCGTGAACCGTTAATTACTTTGTGTAAGCGCGAATGTTATGGATAGATCTATCGGGACTAACCTCCCTATCTAATTTGGTTGTGTGGCCAAAGTTAGATACACTTACATTTGAGGATTTACAAATGCTTCGGGATAGGCATTTGCTCGGGCTCTTATTATTTCTTGTTGGTTGAGGTTAACGCTTCGGTGTCACGAGCTTAGGCGTAGGTGATTAAAACGTATACTTTTGATTATAATCTTGTATTTGTTATAAGATTATATGCCGGTTACCTTGGAAAATCTTATGGTTCATCACACTATTTAAACTTAAACCTATGAACTCACCAACCTTTGTGTTGACGCTTTAGCAATGTTTTTCTCAGGTATCAAGACGGAGGAGTGACGTGGTTATGCATGGGAGATTTTTAATGAAAATGGTCGTGACTAGTGTATGGATATTTGGATCAATGTTAAAGTCTTTTGAAACAATGTTTTATTATGATCTGGTGTAATTCGCTTCCGAAACAAGTTTTATGCTTTTAATTAAATTAAAACGGCTTTTAAATAGTCGTTCTTTGTATCTATGTCTTTTGATAGTCATGACCGTCGCACCCCATTGTGTTGTATTACTCTGATAAATTGGGGGTGTGACAGATTGGTATCAGAGCTGTAGTTATAGAGAACTAGGTTATTTTATAAAACGATTTTTATAAACGTGAGTCAAAATTTTGTTGTTGGAAAAAAAAAATTTCTAGACTATAACTAACTCTCAAAAATCTCCAAGGACCACCTCACTCCACGTCTTCGATACAAGTAAGTTGTGACTTGAGATAGTTTATGCAATGCTAAGTTTTGAGTTTGATGTCTACGTGTTATTAGAATTAGGTATTCCCTTCCTATATTGAGTAATACCCATAGGGACATGTAATAAAACGATTTTTAAAACATCCTTGTATGGATCGTTACGATACGCAAATGGTTTGTGCCATATTTATTTGAATGGTTTGTGTCATCCTTGTTTAAATGGTTTGTGCCATATTTATTTGAATGGTTTGTGTCATCTTTTTTTAAATGGTTTGTGCCATATTTATTCGAATGGTTTGTGCCATATTTATTTGAATGGTTGTGCCATATTTATTTGAATGGTTTGTGCCATATATATATATATATATATATATATATATATATATATATATATATATATATATATATATATATATATATATATATATATATATATATATATATATATATATATATATATATATATATATTTTCTTTTGAGTTTAAACGTACGCATACTTATGCTCAACATATTTTAGATAGTCCACGGGACTATTATCGACTATCGAAACATTTGTGTGATTCATATCACTATACGCCAAATTAAAAATATTGCCACGATTCCTAGAGCGAAAACTTTATGAATATGTTTATTTACCATGTGTTTGGTAGTATGTTAATTTGTAGTAATACTTGAATCAAGCGATACTATTATAAATGTCGAGAGGAGCAACTATTTATTGTGTTTGGTAAATTGTTACTCCACTAAACATTTATAATAGACTCGGTTGAGGAAAAGTGACCTACATTAATTAACGGTTTCGAAATTGAAATTGAATGCGTAAGTTATCATATCAAATTATTAGTTTGAACACGACCGAGGAACGACGACGCCGTCACTATTTAAAATGACATATGATGATAAAACACTTATTACAAGTATTACTCTTGTAATGCTCCAAAGAATACTACAATTTAAAGAACGAATAAATTTCGCGATATATGAACTATCCATAAATGCGCTGACACGTAAGTCAAGTGGTTATCAAAGAAATTTTTATTGGAAAAAAAAAATTACGTAAAGACAAACCAAAATTTTTAATAGTCCATTGGTTGCGACTAAATTATCATGACTTTATCATAAATCTCGAAGTTACGAGATGGATATAAATTAAAGGGTTTACCCGTGGTTAAACAATTATGCCAATTTCTACATCAAAGGGGTTATCGCGTTACGCGATATTTGAGAACCCTAGATGCGAAATGTGGACGTATATTGAGATCTTAAAAACACAAGGTATAATATACAACAATGACTGTAAAGTTTATCTAAGATTGCGAGCAAAACGCTAGACGAGAGCAAGATAAACGAAACATATAAGGTATAACGGAACATATTCCAAAATCAGAGAAATTCTTGTAATAAATTTAGTAATTGCTCGAATTGAACATTTTGAACGATTATGGATTAAAAACATATGGAACAATTCTTCTGATGAAATTTTTGTGATAAAATTTTAGTACTCGACTCGTTTAAATCAAATTAACAATTTCAAGGTGTAAAAATTGTCGAAAGTGTACGAACTAGCAATACTAAGTTAAGGAAAGACTTTTGACTGAACAAGAACTAGTACGGGCTACGTAATAGCCATAATCCGACTAAACTTCAAAAACATACTTATTCATCCGAGTTGCAGGTAATAGACGTTTAACAAGAGGAAATTGCACAAAAATAAACGTCGGAATAGACCTAAATTGATGAAAGAATTAATTAAGGATAATTGTATTTATCCATTCGTGCATAAGCACTACTAAGAGAAAGTACAAATAATAAGTATGTGGAAGAGCATGTTAGAGGACTTTAACATTCCACGATTCACTTATTGTTTTCCATGTAAGGACTACTTGGACATTTAAGTAGACTTATGGATCGATGTACGAGAACTTACTCTAAATAAAAGAAAATTTACAAGACATCATACAACTTATTTCTATTTTTAGAACTTTAGAAAAATACTTCGCTTCTACCTATCTAATAACCCGTCGTTTTACATTTGGTGACAAGCGAAAAAGGAAAAATGCCTCTCATTCCGTGTGTCGTTTTGCAATCCGAATCCGACAAGGAAATTACACCCATCTGGAGCGTAACCGTAATAAATTCGGATGATGAGCAAGATTCGCATGTCATGATGCCGAATGTCACTATAGGACTTCCTTCTATCGTCCCAAATATTTCTACTACTACCACTATGCCAAACCTCACTCCTATACCTTCAACCATGCCTGAAACTTCTAGAAAAAGAAACCGTTCTTCATCACCACCACCTAATGTTGCTCATTCCCCAGGAGACGAGCCTACTTCAGAAGCACTCGGATTCGATGCAGAACATCTGATAGGTCGTCTGGAGGATGTAGAGGGTGATGTGGATCACCTTATCTAGCAAGATGAAGACAAGGACTTAGTGATAGCCGAGTTACGAGAGTCTCTTAAGGCTGCTAAGTCCGAGATTGCAATTTTACAAATGAGGAATGATGATACCGAGGCTAGGCAAGCCGCGGATCATGCCCAAATCCAAGAGATCCTACGCCACCTAGGTCTTTAGGATTTTCTCTCCTTTCTAATAAAAGTATGATGTTTTGTAATAAATGTATGATGTGTTGTCAAGACTAAAAGAAGCCATTCATTAGTTGAATGAAATTTTGTACTCTAAACTTCAAAACTATGTATGGAACGTAGTTCAAGAATGAAATGTACGAATTTTTATGATATGATCCCTTGATAATTGTATTATAATAATTGTGGGAAAAGCTTGGTCAAATTCGAACAATCGTAAGAATCGATAACAATGAAAGAACTAACAAAATATACATCGTTTGTGCGATAATGTTACACAGAAAAATTGAAATGACAGAACAAGGTTGCAAGGACCTCAAAGAGGTCATCACTCGTCAATACCAAAATGCCATTAGGGTCGTTGATGCGTTTGAAGCTAGTATCCGCACGGTTGACCGAACCATGGATCCTAGTGTTTACGAAAAGGCTAAGGAAACAAGTGCTACTCCGGTTAACACTTTTGGACCTCGAAAGACCCTTTCAAAAACTAAGGTAAATCATACCGTTAGTGGAAGAAAAGGGCCTTATGAGAGGAGATGCTATGTGTTGAAGAACCCCACAAGGTTTAACACCATGAAGCAAGGTGCCGAAAGGTTTAACCCTCACCCTATGACTAAACAAAAGAATCACTCGTGGAAAGTGCCACGTGTTCACTTACCACCCTCTACTTGTTGTGCAAGGACAAATTTCCGGGAGGATGTTCCTAAAACAACTCCCATCTTGAACAAGAAGTATCTCGGCAACCTTCCATATTACCGCAAGTGTGACTACCACCACAAAGGTAGTTGCGCGAACCATTGCATGCTTTGCGATGAATTTGGGCACTTGGAGGGTGATTGACGAGTGGTAAAGTCCCATGAGAAGAATATGAAGGAACGCTACATGGAAGAATGCCGTTTAAGACAAGAAATACTTGAAATCTCCCAAGAAGGAAGCTCGAGGGAAAAGAGCGTCCAATACCCCACCAACATTTTACACCGTTTGTCTTCCAAGAAAGATGCGCCGACAATCTTCAAGTATCAACCCAAGGGTTTCTACCCTCGTCATGGATAGAGCGTGGAAGTTTATGTATTATGAACTAGTTTACTTTTATGCAAATCAAGTGACTCGACGTCCGTCGATGTTACCACCAACAAAACATAACTATGTAACCGTACTCCAAGTTTTCAATTAAATTGTGTTGTTTTATTTTTAAAGTCTATTTTGTTTAAACAACGAGAAAACTTTATTTTTATTTTTCATGTGTCGTAGAAAAACTCATCCGCCAAAATTTTTACTTAAGAAAGAACTTTCTTCTACAATATTCTCTTTACCTATGGAAGAGAAGTAAATAAAATAATTTTTTGTTAAAATGATTTTTGTAAAAATATTCTTTAGAAAATATCAAATTTTTTTTATTATTTACCATCGGAAACACTCATTAGTGAGGATAATAACAATTGTAATAATGTAAGTTAGAAGATTAATAAAGGTATTATTAATCAAACGCCGCAACTAACAACGAAATATTTTTGGTAAGATCTACCATGTAAAGTTTTGGAACCTGGTTTGACGACCAACTCAATATGGATAACAAACACTATTGATAAACTCGACGAGAACTAGTACGAATAATTATGGGAATTATTTCGTCGATTGTAAAAAGTGAGCATTGGTAACAAATGAAATGCACTATGAACTAACTTGTTGGTTATGAAAAGTGGATAATGGTAACAAACAAAATGCACTGTGGACTACCAATATATGATTTCAACCTCAAAGAGTCAAACTGTGATGAAAAGGAGGATGCAACCGTTTGTCCCGAGACGTACGTAGCCTGATCAACTACGTATGATCGTGGTCGAACGCGAGTATGCTCATAGTAGTCATCTTAAAAATGAAGTATATTAGTAGAATATTTTCAAGTTGCCCTATTTATCAAAGGAGGATTTATCATATGCTACGAACGTCGAACATTTTTATACCATCCTAGTATAATTATTTTCTTCGCCACTATTTCATACAGGAGCGTATATGACACGCAAATACTAAGAGCGCCACTTGTTTGTGTCGACAAGTAAAATCAAACATATTAGAGTTGGAAAATCGAAAACAAATTTTAAATAATAATGAGAAGAACGAAACGTCATTTGAGTAAAACCTAAATTTAGTGGATATTCAGAACTCGCCATAACATAACCCATGTTAAAGGACAATTAGGTCAAGAAAAGCATGCTTTTGTATATAATTGGAATACCAAAACCCGTCGGACAAAAATCTATTTTATCTAACGATGTTTGAGCATCAAACCATACTCATAGGCTAAAAAAAAAAAAAAAAAAAAAATATTATATACTTTCCTCATAGAAGGAATTCAAACGAACTATGATTTAATTATATTATAAATTGAGCACCCGTTTTTGTTTCCTCTCCATGAAAAAAAAGGGAGATAAATGAGGAGGAACGCAAACTAAGTTGATTAATTAACGAAATTATCTAATATTGAATGTCACATAAAAGGAAGAAACGTCTTGACCACCATGCGTTAAGACGCGCAATTGTTCTAGATTTTTGGAAACCGATTCAAGAAATCTTGACGCATACGCTACTTATCACTACCAAGCACACGGTTAATGTGAACGGGATTAATCAAACTATGTGGAACGATTTTCAAATGTGCGATATATAGTCATCTAGGCGAAAAATGACAATATGCGACACTTTTAAGTGGATGTAATACGCGGAACGACGCGAAAGTTAATAATGAGAAAAACTCACTAAACAAAACCGATGTTGTCGAGAAAAATTTGACATACGAGAAAAGACTTAAAGAACGCTATAGAACCATGTACAAATTGGAGGAAATTTTCGTTCATTTTAATCCTAACAAGATTATAGTAATCATAATCTTAGAAATAAACTAAAGAAGAACGAACGCATTGAACACGATGAAAGGAAGATAAAATTTTAATTGATCTCTTGCTATGATGATGACATCGACGTGCTAGTTTTG
Organism: Glebionis coronaria; assembly: GCA_025667525.1. NCBI lineage: Eukaryota > Viridiplantae > Streptophyta > Magnoliopsida > Asterales > Asteraceae > Glebionis > Glebionis coronaria. The sequence continues at coordinate 183,518,405 of CM046874.1, forward strand.
AGGACAAAACTCAATTTAAGGGATTACGAATGTCACACACGTGAATTTTGAATCTATTTGATTTACGTTAAACATGATGGTTTAGTTAGACTTGTGTGTCTATTGAATGTCCCGATTGATTACGCGTATTTTGTGTACAAAATTGAAATTTTTATGAATGACGTTCTATCAATTTCTATTTAAAAGACTTATTGTTAACTTACGATACGTGTTTGGAGTTACTATTTTAGAGGTTGACATTTATATTACGTCGACATAATTGCGCTTTAAGAATTCACTACACAAATTGAACATTTCACATGAAATATATTTTCGACACACTAAGAGATTTCGATTATTCATTTCACCAAATTAATTAAGAACTAGTACTAGTAAGAAACTTACACTACTTATATAGTTAAACCTCTATAGCATATATATATACATCACAACAAATAAACATTGTAAATATACTCAAAATAAAAGGAAAACAAAAACCTTTTTGTCCTAAACCAAATATACAACCGGACCCCCATATATCTACACAAAACTCACGGTTATAATTTCCTCCACATGCATTTTTGAAATATTGTCTAGTACTTTACCAACTCCTTAATTGCAAGAGTACTTGTGTTCCCCCTCCTTCTCCCTTAACCGATGGACACTACCACTTTCTTCCATTGACTTTGTAACTCCTTTGTACAACTATCCCCTTCATCACAAGTCAAAGAAAGTACTCACACTCTCCTACTATATCTATGCCCTAGACGAGCCACCACCCTCCTTTCCCCTGCTGCCATCGAAACCCCAACACAATTTCATCTTTCCCAACTTTTCACTCTAATCTATGGTACTTGTGGTTAACACTTTCCAAGTTGCAAATGAACTAAGAGGTTTGAAACCCTAACAAAGCTAGTTATCTCTTCTACTACTTAACCCTCCCTATAAATAACAACAAAACTCCACCCTTATACACACTCATAACATGCACAAGAAAATACAAAGTGTATTCTCCATTGTGATTAATTTTGCCACTGCCAAAGAAAAGGGAATGAAGAGTTGTAGATTTGAGCCGAGTGTAGATTTCATAAGCTATAGTTCTCGTTCATTCTACCTCTTCATCGATTACATAGGATCCTTGTAAGTTTCTAAGTACCTTGCTTATCTCATTTTGGTTGATAATCATACTTGCTATAAACTTTTGAGAACTAAACTCACATTGAATAAGTCACGGATTGGGAACTTGATGAATGTTTTCATAATAAACCAAGCCACGGTTTTTACTTGATATGATATCAAGATGCCATGGTTTAGAAGTCATATGATGACTTAGACCCTTGAAAACAAACCAACGAACTAAAGTATAAAACCAGATACCACGTCCAAAAATATGGTAGGAACTTGGAGACCTAAGACTACTCAAGCTACATACTGACTTAATAAAGTTGCAAGAAAAATATACCCATAAACATTAGACAAGATGCATGAAAACCTACGTTGGCAAATGATATATTAAATGTGCGTAACATATCCAAACGAAACTTGATTGTTAAAGGCTGTGGGTTCACATAAAATGCAAAGATTTCCAAGACGCGAGTACTCATTTTGCTAAGGGTATGTGTATAGGGTCCGTATGAGACTTAGAGTTTCCATGCATACTAGGGTTTGTATATGGACTAGGGTTGTCTATATATAAGTATGAAACGATGAAACTAAGTGGTCGTAAAGTATAAGTGATAAGGCCAATTTAATAGCATAGCTAGAATGATGTATGAATGATTTCGTTCTTATATGATGCCATGATCAAAGTAGTGTTATATGTGTGCCTTGCACGAAAAACAACCCAAGTTGTGTGATGTATGAATTTTGGATGAAGCACTTGTATACAGTTCTGCGTATATGTATAAACATCAGAAAACCCAAGTGGAACGTGTATATGGTAAGACCTTTTTATGCAAATGTAGTATATGTACTGTGTGTATAGGTCTTAAAACCTAAGACTAAAGTATGAAGAAAACAAGTGTTGTTGTGGGTGAATGTATACATGATTTTATGTGAATTTGCATGAAACATTGGGTTGTAATATTCGTCGCAAGTCAGAGAGGAAAGAAACAAATAAACTAAGTCCTTTGGATATATTCCCTGCGTATAAACAGTGGACCAGGAAAACAGTGAAATGAAAAGATAGAAAAACTTGCTAGGTTGATGTATATATATATATTTCATGATAAATAGTAAGTGTAAAGAAGCCATTTGAGGACCATTGTCCTTCTTTTGGGTGCTCTGTCAACGAATAGAACAAGCAAACAGGGCCCTCCCTCCATCTTTTTCTTTCTTTGGACTTGCTGTAGAAATAGGGTTATGCTATATATGTGGGACAAGTTGACATGATAATTGATATAATAAAGCAACTAGAACCCCTACTTTCTTAAATGGGTTGCAAAACAGTAAACACAATATGCATGTATGTATGTTTGATAAAATGGGATAGCAAAAGTAGGAGCACCCTATGTGATTATGAAGTACATGCGTGTATATGATGGGTGCACATGAACTAAATGTAGACGCATAGCAGTAGGATGGACGGTTAGCAGCTTGTGTTTCATACGATTCCAAAGATTAGTCTCTTAGGTGTGTATAAAGTGTTATGTATGCATGAGTTTCGCTAACCATTTTCCTGAGAATACTTGCAACAAGAGTACATATGTACATGTATAAAGTTAGAAATAGGTGGCATAGTTCTCATTGATTCACACAGCATGATTGTGACTTGATAGAACAAGGAAAAGTAATAAGTACTACTTAGTTGTGTAAGGGTATATGGGTAGTTTGACAAGTAACAGGTAGGGCCTTACCTTGTGACCTCACACTTGGCGTGTAGCAGCCATGGGATGGAAGAAAATGACTGAACTCAACAATAAGGTAAGCTTGGGTGTGTGAGGAGACGTACAACAGAAAAACATGAGCCAAAAGCCATACAATTTATTCTATGTCAAGAATAGGTACAAGCATTAACTAGTAAATGTGAACGTTGGCCAATTCCCCTATTTCCCGCTCATTTTTCACCGCTCTAATGACCGTGCCCCGGGAATCTAAAAATACCTTATTAAAGTTGACGCGGCCTAAGTTGTCATAACAATTTTCCGTTCGTCTTAAAGTTAAGTAACGAACCCGCAATTAAATTTCAAAAATGCTCGATTTCCACTTATAAATAATTGAACCTTACTTGTTTATTTTTGGTTGCGAGTGCACTACTTTGTATAATTATTTTATATACTTAGAGGTTTCATAAAAATGCGATATTTATCAAATATCGACGACCTCGCGGCCTAGTTTTTATAACAAGAACCTGTTTATTTTTCGGAATATTATTTAATGAGTTATCGAGACCCAAAGTTGACCCCGTGACTAAATTGGTTGGACATGAAAAATGTATGAAAACATTTTTATAAATCTGTAGCAAGTATAAATTATCAACCAAGTGCATTGTACATTATTATTTATTTTATTTAGCCTAAGTACGGATATTTTACTTAGGTTACGAGTAGATCGATTGCGCATTGTTTTACGTGCCTTGATTTTGCGTGCTATCTTTGTTGATCATATTTACTGCTTCATCGAGGTGAGTTTCATAGCCCCACTTTTAACTGTTTTAACTATTTTGGGGTGAGAACATTGCTTGTTTTAAACGGATGAACATAAAACTTGATACGTTTGCCTACGTGATGTCTAAGTAGCGATATCCCTAGATGCTTTAGCCCACTATCGTGAACCGTTAATTACTTTGTGTAAGCGCGAATGTTATGGATAGATCTATCGGGACTAACCTCCCTATCTAATTTGGTTGTGTGGCCAAAGTTAGATACACTTACATTTGAGGATTTACAAATGCTTCGGGATAGGCATTTGCTCGGGCTCTTATTGTTTCTTGTTGGTTGAGGTTAACGCTTCGGTGTCACGAGCTTAGGCGTAGGTGATTAAAACGTATACTTTTGATTATAATCTTGTATTTGTTATAAGATTATATGCCGGTTACCTTGGAAAATCTTATGGTTCATCACACTATTTAAACTTAAACCTATGAACTCACCAACCTTTGTGTTGACGCTTTAGCAATGTTTTTCTCAGGTATCAAGACGGAGGAGTGACGTGGTTATGCATGGGAGATTTTTAATGAAAATGGTCGTGACTAGTGTATGGATATTTGGATCAATGTTAAAGTCTTTTGAAACAATGTTTTATTATGATCTGGTGTAATTCGCTTCCGAAACAAGTTTTATGCTTTTAATTAAATTAAAACGGCTTTTAAATAGTCGTTCTTTGTATCTATGTCTTTTGATAGTCATGACCGTCGCACCCCATTGTGTTGTATTACTCTGATAAATTGGGGGTGTGACAAAATGGGCCACATGCCTTACAAAACTATAATGTTAATACTCCCCCACAGATGGAACGGGAGAGCGTCGTACGTTCAAACTTGAGCGAAAATCAAGAAACAAAACACTTGGAAGACCTTTGGTGAAGATATTTTGCATGCTAGGACCGGGAAGGAACATGAAGAACGTGAACTTGACGGGAAGCAACATAATCTCTAACAAAATGGATATCAATCTCAATGTGTTTAGTACACTGATACTGAACAGGATTAGTGGGTAAATACAAAACACTAACATTATCATGTTAAACAAGGTAGTTGTAGTAAGAGGATCATGAAGCTCAAGCAGTAAATTCCTAAGCCATGTAGTCTCAGCAACAACATTCACAACACCACTATATTCTGCCTCACCATTATAACGAGACAAAATAATATGTCGTTTAACAGACTAAGACAAAAGGTTATCACCAAGAAACACAATACCCTGAAGTAGATCGGTGAGTGACAGTACAACCAACCTAGTCAGCATCATTATATGCAGTAAGCTGAGCAGTAGAGGAAACATGAAGTTGGAGGCCATAATCAAGAGTGTTAGTGAAAACATTACGATGTTTTTTCGATATAATCTCTTTGTGTTTTGTTGATGACAAACGTATAATTCGCAATACATTATATAAAATGTTAAGGTACTCGTAATCACTCAAGAATACATTTGTATACTTCTCTCGACATCTCCAAGATCGCATTAGGCATGAATCACTCGAGGTATGAATAAACATGTCATTAACCTAACTAAGTGATCAAGGGTTAATATTTCTTAAAACTCACATTTAATCAAATGTGACAAAAGATTTTAATAAACTTTATTTTTAAGAAAATGTTTTATTAAAAAGAAAATAGAAATTTGAATTTGGAATATTCCAAAGAATATTTCCTAAGGCGTATTTCAAAGAATATTCTTTAATTTAAATTTGGCATATTTCATATGCCAAAGGAATATCCTTTGAGGGTATAAACTACCCCAGATGGCATATCCCCACTAAAGGAAAAAAATGCACGGACTCCAAGCCGGAGGTTCCTTAAAGGAACCCGTTGTTCCTTGTTGATAAGGAATTGCGAGGGCATTTAAGGAACCGCGGGTCTTTATAGCCGTTGCATTGTTGTCCTATAAATAGTGGATCATTTCCATCTTTTCTTTCAACCCTTTTTGCACAGTTTCTTCAAAAACATCTTTAAACTCCTTGATTAGTTAGTTTAGATTAATCTTGTTTAAGATGTGATTCTATCCTTCAATCCTCTCATCCTCTCAAGTACAAAGAGAATAACACTTTCATTACCATGAAGTGTTGGGTTTATAACATGATGAAGATCTCTCCTTCTAGATCAAGTCATTGTTTTCCTACTATGTATATGTAGAAGATCCAAGTGTTGGGTTCACTTAGATGTGTTTGTAAGGGTAGTAGATCCAAGAGATGGGTATCCTTAGATTAGGTGTTAGTTGTGTATATCTAAGTTTGTTAATACTTGGATTTAGTTTTAGAGTCATAGATCTAAGTGGTGAGTACTTAGATCTATATGGTTTATGTGTTTAGGCCATAAAACACAAGGTTTGTTATGTTGGGCCATAAAACATAACTAGGGTGAAGAGTTGTGTAGTTGTGAAGAGTTGGATAGTTGTGTAGTTGTGAAGAGTGGGGTAGTTGTGTAGTTGTGAAGAGTGGTTTAGTTGTGTAGTTGTGAAGAGTTGTGTAGTTATGAAGAGTTGTGTAATTGTGTAGATCCAAATTGGTGTGTCAATTTGGAAGTTGTGTAGATGGGTGTAGATTGGTCCTACCTAAGATTAGGACTCGACATCTAGCCTTGTGTCGGAAAATGGTGAAGTAGAAGACGTTGTGTAGATTGGTCCTACCTAAATTAGGACTCGACTTTTAGCTTAGAGTCGGAAATTGGATAAGCGATGTTGTGTATGGTTTCTCCACCTTAAGGAGTTTGTTGACTAGTGAAGTAACTCTCGAGTAAGGTGTACTCGAGGAGTGGAGTAGGGCGAAGAGGAGCTGCGTGACCGAACCACTATAAATCATCGTGTCGGTACTTTCCTTTACATTTATCTCTTTATTCTTATTGATGCATTTACATGTTGTTGTGTGTTGTGTGCATCTCATAATCTAAACATCTAAGTTGCGGAAAAGTTAAGGCTTAGTACGTGTGTGCTTCATGTTTAGATTATGGTCAAGTGTACATCACTTAGTCTAAACATCTTAGTTGCGGAAAAGCTTATGCTTAGTACGTGTGTACTTAGTGTATAGACTATTGCTTGATGTACTTTTGATTTTATGTGTTTGTGTGTTTACTTACTTGTAGTATTTATATTTTAATCAAACACATCTCATATCTAGTCAAGCTTGATCGAGAATTTGATACAAAGGATTGTTAAAGTTTAACATGTAACAAATGGCACCGTCCACTGTCGGCGGTTCCTTAAAGGGACACGCGGTTCGTTAGTGATAAGGAACCGCGGGTATGTTTAAAGAACCGCGCACAGTGGGTTTATGCGAAATGTTTTGAAAAGTAACTAGAAACTACTCAACCTCCCCCTTCTAGTTTCTACAATTGGTATCAGAGCGTGGTTATTCAAGATCTTTGAAATATATTGTACTTTAAAGCTTGGATCGATCTTTGCTCTCTTTTTCAACACAAAAAGTTTTTAAAAATGAAAACGGTTTTTAAAAATAGAGACGATCTTTGTATCAAATTTTTCATGAAGAGTGATTACTTATGAAATATGTTTTGTTGTTTCATTCGTACGAGTTTGGGTGTTAAATAAACTTCGTATAATAGCTTGATAACAAATCTTTTCATGTTTGGAAGTATAAAAATCTTTTATGTCATAATTAAATCTAAAATACGAGTTCTGTGTGTTTAAATTGATTTTTTAGAGTCCTAAGTCCTTCCAAAATGTTACCAAATGATTTTGGCCAAAAACTCAATTCTTGTCCACTGTCCGCGGTTCTTTATCTCTTCCTCGAGGTTCCTTATCAATAAGGAACCGCGGTCAGCCCGACTCAGATTTTTGCAAACTTTGAAAAATCATATAAAATCAACCGTAAGTCCGTAAAAGTCGTGGCACCCGTCATTTCGAGCATAATTGAATTTCCTTTCTATTCAAAATGTTTCCAAACCTTTATTCAAACTTTAAATTTTGGATGTTTTCTAAGTTCTATACTTTGTCCAAAGTATTGAGTCTCGGTTTGTCATAAAACTTGTGTTTTACTCTTTTATATTAAGTTGGACATCTCTTGTTGATATATCTTTGTAAATTGATATATTTATAAAGTGTTGAACTTAATTAAATTTTGAAATGGGTCGAAAACTATTTTCAAATAAATTCAAGCTATGTATACTTTGGTGTATCTAACACTCAAAACAAAGACGAATGCTTTTGTGTTTTTCTTTTTGTATTTGGACATTCTTAAGTGTCATTACTATTGGTAATAGTGTTACTTAGTTGTCTACTTATTTGTGCATTGCATATAGGATTAACATCTCTTGGTTTACAATTGTTACATAAACATTTTGTACACCTTGGCATGTTTTTTTTAACACTTTTAGGTTTGAAAGCTTTGGGAGCTTGTCAAATCTATTGATGTGGGTCGTCTTACTCGATCATTATGTTATTAGTTCAAGTAGATTAATGTCTCACTATAAAACATGAAACACCCTTTAAAAATCTTAGCTATTTTCACTTAAAAGAGTGTTAGTGGGAATCAAGAAAGATTTCGAATATATATCAATTCATTATTCAAATTATGATTGATATCATTATCGAATCTAATTGACATGTTTTTAGTGTAGACATAAATGTGGTTTATTAATAATATACATTGGATCATAACTCACACTTGTGTTGATGATGATATATTGAATCTACTTGTTCAAATTATTAGACATATTTTGTTTAATAATCGCTTATAATGCACAATGGAGTCGGTTTGACAACTTGGATGTTTCATCTGAAATACTCAAGTAATTTACATTGCAATGTAATTTGTAAATGTGTCATCTCCGAAAGACCAATCAAGAGTGTTCCTTTGTTTTGTGCAAACGTTGTTTATACACTTCAAAGTGTTTGGCCTCAAGTTCTACTAAGGAAAATAACCTTAACTAGACTTGTTTGACAAGATATGCAATGGTGCATTCCTTACCCTCATTAGGTTGTGCATTGTGTCGTCATATACTTTCATCCTTGCTACACTTTATTAGACAAATATAGGAATTACATTTTGTCTAAATTGAGAATGACTACTAGAGAATTTATGCACTAGAATCTAAATTTGACCTAACGGTTGAATTACTTCCATGTGGGAAAATGGGTTATTTTATAACTCGTAAAAACGGTCGTGCTTAGTCTTAATTGAGCACCTCTAGTGATAGTCTCATACTCATTCTCTAAATTGGCTAAATGGCTCTTCCTAAATATGAGTAATAATAGTTTACTTTTATGAACTTTGTATGTCATTAGGAGTCTTTTTCTTTTGTAGCCATTAGGTTTTTCTTATCCTTCTTCCTACATGCTAATTGTACCTATGTGTTTTCCTTTGTGTGTGTTCTAGTTTTTATTGCTCTTTAGCATAACTTTATGATAAGTTAGACTAGAACATTAGGATTTACCGAATTGGAAAAATTCCCTTATCCTCCTAAACACACCCTCTGTGGGAGGTTCTTTATAGAGACCGCGGCTCCATATCGATATGGAACCGCCAGTGGAAATAAGGAACCGCGGGCAGAAGCAACCAAAAACGGGTTTTCTAAAACTTCCCAATTGTTCCAACACCATTTGGAATCTTTGTTTCAAACCTTTGATCACTCCCAAAATATCTCGTGCTTTCTCTTTTTAACCCAAAGCGTTTTGCCATCTCTTTCACACCAAAGCAAAATGCATTTTTCACAAAATGAAAGCCTTGATTATCCACAATTTTCTCAAATCTCTTTCAACCCAAATTAACCAAAGAACACACCAAATCAAATCTCTTCTCCTTCTAAGGAAATTGATTTTACAAACTCTCCTTTTCCACCACTTCCCTTTTGTGTACTTACTCCATCACATGATTATGTCATGCATCATGTAACATATTGTCATTGTTGTCATTATCAACATCTTTTCATGTCTTATATCTATGATTAGTTGAATTACAAGATTATCACCAAGCCTTCTCCACCAAATTCCGCCACCACCTTGTCTTTCATTTAAGCATGTGGATTGATTATTGCTAAGACATCCCATTTAAGCAAATCTTAGAATTCTAGTGTAACTAAGATTAAAGTTATGCTTAATTTTTAGGTTTGTGTTTCATACATCTTTGTATGATCTTTATTCTCTTGTATTCCTTTTCATGTTTTTCAACATGATTTGTCTTTGGGTCTTGGATCTCGTTTTCCTTGTGATCTTCCTTTTCTTCTTTATTTTCTCACTTTATTGTCAAGGAAGGTTAGATCTTAATCTAATTTCTATCCTAGTAAGATTGACAACATAAATATTTCTTTCGAAATATTCATGTAATTTTAACTTGCAATTGCAATTGTTAAAAGTCATATCTGAAGCATTGACTCTCAAGCCATTTAGCAACTTTTGATAAATTGTTTGACCAAGTGATTTTCTTTTGAGTCGATAGTCGTTTTTGGACACCCACTGTCCACGATTCCTCAAATAACCTAGCGGCTTATTTTTTATAATGAACCGCGGACCTATTTAACTAACTGCGGCCAGTGAGTCCCTTTTGTTCGTTTTGGTCTTTTTCTCTTTTGTCGAGTTTTTTGAGGATTCCTTCCTTTCTTCTCTTTTGAGTTTCTTCTCTTGTTTTCCTTTAAGACTTCACTATCACCTAATAAGGTATAGTATTCTTGAATTATTTTGTGAAGTTATCCTTAACTTCTTTGTTGAGTCTCTTTCGATTTATTTTAATCATGCCTCTCTAAGTTGAGTCTTTCGCTTATATTCTTTCTAAACTAAGTCGAGTCAAGCCTCACCCTTTCCTCGTCATGTAATTGTTATTTGAACATTCACAATGATTAAGAAGAGCTACGAAACTTTGAGCATGTAGTTTATCGTATGCTAAACACCATCCATCTTGGTTTTTCTTTTATTTGGCTTATTTGATCTCTTTCTCTATATCATTGAGTCATCTTTTTGGTGTCGACATCCATAAGCATCCTTGCGTATAATGTCTTATATCTAGTAATTTTCTTAAGCGTCGATTTATCCTCTCTTTTGTTTCTCTTTATTTTTGTACCTTGATTCCTGACTTAAGCTTTTGAAGCTTTCTAAAGGAATTATTTTTAAGGTAAAAAATGTCTTTGATTTGAGATTTTTTTTGTCTCTCTCGTTTTTTAGAGATGATTGCGGTTAAAATTTACAATTGAATTGGGTGATTCCAACAATTCTACGTTTTTAACCTTTTGAGAGGATTTTGGTTAAATCTTGAATTTTCTTGGGTGATTCCAAAAATTCTAAGCTTTTTACCTTTTGACATATTATCATTACAATTGGTATGGATGTTTCTTCTCTACCTCTATTCCATTAATTGTGATTTGATCTTGTCAAAATCCTCTCCTTCGATTTTTTATTTTTTTTGGATTGATAGCATCGCATGCATACTTCTTTCTTCAATGCTTGTCATTGTTTGTACAAACGACTTGTTTATCGTCCTTATTTTCTTTTTCATCATAGTCATTCTTCCTCTCTTTTCGACTATGTGGAATTGTTTTTATTGTTCATGTCATACTCTCTTTAGTTTGGTATTTTTGCCATGATATTAAAGTGGAGTATGTCCTCTCGACAATTTTCTTTCTTTTATAAATTGGACATCTCTTTTCTTTCTTAGTCCTCTTTATATATTGTTTTTTGTTTCACCAAAATAAGTTGGGTTCTCTTTTCTATCTAATAACCCTCTTATTTTTCTTAACTTGTCATATTTTTTACACTTTTAAAAGTTAAGTTTGTTTTAGCTTTCTCTTGAGTCCCTCTCTTTGTACTCAATATGTTTAAAGCTAATTCCGCTTGAGTGACATTGCTATACATATATGCTCTTGTCCACTAACTTTGTTTTGTAGGACTTTTCTAATCCTTCTTTGTAGCTTGTCACTATCCTTGCTTCATTGGCGCCTCAAGCAAGAGGGAGCTCATATCAAGGGGAGCATTTGCAAGATTTCTAGTCATTACATTTGTGACAACCCAAAATCAAGGTCATTGCTTAATCTTATTTTACGATTATTTTTGAAATTTTTGGATGAGTTTGAACGATATTTATTTTTGGAGGTTTAAGTTTAAACCGATGTTAGAAGGTCTATATTTAATATTTATTAAGTATAAGGAGTATTAGCAAGCGTGATGTCGATGGATGCCAAATATTTTACGTTTTATTGTCGGTTGTTCGATTTTTGTCATTTTCGAGATTTTATTTTAAATGACGTGTTAAGTCGAGTCGATAGTCGATATTATTATTTTTGAGGTACGTTTTAAATTTTTAAAAGTATCTTTATGAAACCCGAGCCCCGTAAATATTTTGAAAATTGACTAATAGTTATTTCTCGCTTTTTAGCTAACTATTTACATTTTTAGCCACAACTTTTACCAAATTGCAACTAGGTCCCTTGAGCACTATATATAAGATTTATTTTTTTTATTACGCATCATTTTTCCACTCAAATTTTTTTAATCTCTCTCTCTTTCTTCCTTGTGTTTGCCGTGACCTTCAAACCCACCAAAACCACCATTCAATCAATTTTAACTCAAGAATTATGATGATTTGAGCTAAACTAACACTAGACCCAATCTTATATTTGATCAAGGATCATTTTGGTGTAAGAAATCCTTACATGCAAGCACTTTTTTTTTTCTTAATGTTGGTAGGTAGGAGCTATGATCATGCATGGTATTTTCATGATGATCCATGGTGGTTCTTGCTAGAAAATCTTGTTAGAAACTTCATTTTGATCTTAAGATTTTTATTTTGATTATGATTTTGATGTTATGGTTGATGTATGATGATATTAGGGCATAGTAATGATCATTTCCATGGTTGGTTTTTATCAAAAAGTTGATTTTGTACAAGTTTTGAGTAGTCATTTTATAACAGTAAGTAAAAGGTAAAATCCGAATTTTTATGTTTCGAAAATGGCTTAACTTATAGCCTATGATTGTATAATTTTCTTAGCTTCGATTTGATATAAGGTAGAGCTTCTAGCTCAAAACGAGCGTGAAGTTATGATGTTTTGAATGATCGTGTACCGGGAGACGAGTATCGGCACTACAAATAGTTGTTGTCGATATTTGGATCGAATCTCGGGGACTCTAAATGGATGTTTTGAAAAATGTAACCTACTGATAATGAGGTGTTTACATATTAGGTTGAGTTTACTTCAAAACTCGAGTGTCGGTTTTGTAAACGGAGTCGTTTAAATAAGTTAAAACGGTTGTATGAAAAATTAACGTAAATCTGTCCGGATTTTGTAGTTTGAAAATGAGTCGGGTAAAGTACTTTAAAAATAATTTCATTTGATAAACTTGTAAGAGGACTTTCTATATATAGTAAGTTAGTTTATCGAGTCGTTTCATAAACGGTTGACGAGTTTAAAAGGGGTAAATAAGCTAGTACATGTAGTATGTACCGGCGGACTTTGTTAAAAGTATAAAATGGTTAAGTAAAGGTGTAGTAAAGTATAATGAAGTTATTTATATCGTTTTCTCTCGAGTATATTGTGACTTTATGAGTTTGAGTTTGATGTTGTTATGTATATTTATTTCTCGAGTCATTATTAACGAACGCACCTTATTTGATAGGTAGCGGTTCTCGTGTTTGAAAGGCATCCATTATCGTCGACGATCATCACGTTAGATCTCTTATACTAAGGTGAGTCTATAGCCTCGCTTTCTACTCGTTTTAATGATTTTAATACCCGCGAGGGGGATACATGCTATTTGAAAATAAATGAACACAAGTCATGAGTAATTGTTGGACCCGAATGTTGCCTAAAGTTGATTTCATTGTATTAAGTAACTTGTTGCTAAAGACCCTAAATTCATGAGCCGTTAACTATCTTCTGACTTGATGTTGTGAGTCGGGAATACCCGCTTATTCTAATGATAGTACTATTGGGTTGACCACCCTATCTGAGACCAGGGCATTACGTTGAGTAACCCGCTGGGATCGATAATTTTACGTGAATACGATTGTGGTATTCTAGCAACTGATACCCTGGAGGGGCAATGGTTTTATTCTAGTCATGCCGGCATTTGGCGTGGGTGACTATTTGGTTAAGGGGTCGGTGTCATGAGCTTAAATATAATGTTTGTTTAATAATACCATTATTATTATTGCCTTGAATATAGATTGTGTGTACGATAATTCTATAAATGATTATGATTGATTTTCTTCTTGTGTTCAAATGTGATTTGATAAACCTATAGTCTCGCTCAACATTATTGTTGACTCGTTTTATGCATGTATTTCAGGTAATAGGAAGTGATGGAGCATGGAGCTTTGCTTTGGAGGTTGTGGCTTGGCTTTTAGAAGAATGTTAGTCTAAACTGTTTCTACCTTTTAATATTTGAACAATTTACTTTATGTTGATGTACTGTACTAAACTTGTTGATTGTTGGTCGAGATACATGGGGACAAAACGCTTTACTCTGGTATCGTGTCAGTACAATTTGGGTTGAAATTTATGTTTTAGACCCTTTATGAAAATCATGTTTATATTTTGTGTAAACGTCTCTATTTTGAGTCGTTCAATATACCTTGTGTGATGATGCTTGTGTCTAGCACCCAATTGTGTATTTCTGCTGCGCAATGTAAATTGGGGGTGTTAGAGATTGGTATCAGAGCTGCAAGTTATAAAGAACTAGGTCGATTTTGAAAATTGTCCTAAACTATAACTTTGGTGTCGAAAGTATTTATTCTTCAAAAGCACACAACTCCTCTGCAACGCTCCGGTAAGATCACTTTTAGTTTTGTTTTGCATTGTAGATGTATCCCTCATAACTGAAATGATTTCCCGAGTATTTATTAAGTAAATACTACGATATTGTATTGGAATTATTGAAAGTACGTTGAGTGCTTGTCAGTATCATATTTTTTTTGCGAGCATTGCATAAACATCATTTGCATTGTGTTGCATAGCATGGATAATGTATGACATTTGCATGAGCATTGCATACTAATTATTATTTTATTAACGATGACCTTAAGTATCCTTAACCCTTATAATTGTAGAGAATGGCTGGTTTACCTCGTGAGGATGGATGGATTGATTTGACTAATGTAGTGGATGGTGAGGAAGTGGATAACTTTGGTGCTAGTGACGATGAGGAGCCTTTTGAGTTTTTAGATGATGGAATTCCACTTACTGCAGTTGGTCAGACAGAGCCTGAGTTGATACAAGGTAGTTATGTTCCAAGGGTTAATGTTGTGCCACAGACTGTTCCAGATTGTCAGCGACCTGTTGTTCATTCTTCGACTCCTACTTGTGATGCTTATATCAGTAGTTTGCATGGGATTGCATTTGCTAGGGGTGATGTTCCTGTTGAGTCGAGTAGGGCTGCTAGTGCTCGATCTATTCATGATGGTATTCCTAAGGTTTATTGTCCAGGTCCTAGGTCTTATGATGATATTTTCTGGTTTCTCAAGAAGTTTGATAGGTCTTTGTTTGAAAGGTATTTGGTTGAGACTCGTGTGATTAGGAGGTTTGAGCAGAATGAGAAAAAGTTTGAAAGGTTTGTTGGTAGTGTGAGGAGGTCAGAGTTTGTTAGGGCAAGGGAAATGGATGAGGTTGTTAGATTGAGATCTATGGTGCTGAATTTGAGCGGGCAAGTTGAAAGGTTGTGTAACACCCCATTTTGGAAATGGAAATATCACAGTAATTATGGCGTGTCATCAAAGCATACAAGGTAAAATGCCTAAAAAATTACTTGACCATATAAAGGAAAATACCGGAATCAAACATCGGTAGTCCAAAAGTAAAGCTCATCACACACAAACATAGGATAGTAAGGAAAAAGGACGAAACAATGTCCAAAGCATAAGTATCATAAAGAAAGGAAATGCATAATGTAAAAAAGGCTAGACAGCTTCCAGTCCATATGCACGTACTCTTATTGTCTACGAGCGTCCCTGAGTACCTGCCGTTTTGGGAACATGGAAAAGGAAAACGGCTGAGCAATACGCTCAGTGCACGGATGTACAATAAAGCATGAATAGGATAAGTATACAACATAATAACAGCGGAAGAAACTAAGTCCCGAGTAACCTGGTTAAGTCTTAATAAAACTGGTTTTATAGTTTGAAAGTCTTATGTTTATCTTATAAAAACTGTTTGTCATATATTTTACCATTTAGCCAATATAGGTCATGAATATCCACCGTGCATGAATAATTGGAGGGGTGACCTCATCATGCAAATTAGAGGGGCTGCCTCTAATTTAATATACTAGTTTTATAGGTAGGAGGGATCAGCTCCTTGTGAAGGATGCAAGGCACACACCACATTAACCATGTAATCCTGAATAAAAATGTGTAACTAGGATGCACCCATACGCCCCACATGATAATATAAATAAATGGCCAAAAGCTGAAGGGACGCCATGAGCAATCACTCCGCCATGGTGAAGTCATAACATCAGTGCCTCTAATGTTATGGTTATGGTACCTCCATAACTAGGTGAAACTGGTCATGCATGTAATGGCTATAGGTAATCATATTTAAACATAAGCAATCAAACTCATACTTATACTACGAGAAAACAGTTGGCTGCATACGGGGAAATCCTAATAAGGAAAGAATGTCCATACTGAAAGGACGGGAATCCGTACCTTATGTCCAGTGAACGAGAACGATGAACTGCGAGAATCCTACTTCCGAAACACTAGTGCTACATAAATACGTACATGAAATAAGTATCCGCTTACTACATACATAGCTGGTTTTATATCACGTCTTAACTTATTTATGTGTTCTTACTATTTACACTGTTTAAAGCCTTAAACTGTGTTAAATCCTATATTCTGTTCATTCTGATTAAGTATTTCTGATATTTCATGTGTTATTATACTTACTGTGTAATAATAAGTAACTTTCCAAAAATAGCAGGTTTCCTTAAATAGAAAGTTTCCAAAAATAGAAAATTTCCAAAAATAGAAAGTTACCAAAAATAGAAAGTTTCCAAAAATAGAAAATTTCCAAAAATAGAAAGTTTCCAAAAATAGAAAGTTTCCAAAAATAGAAAGTTTCCAAAAATAGAAAGTTTCCAAAAATAGATTTACTGCCTAAAATAAATAAGTTTCTAAAAAATAGAAAGTTTCCATAAATAGATTAGCTGCCTTAATTAAATAAGTTTCCATAAATAGATTAGCTATCTTAAATAAATAAGTTTCTAAAAATAGCTGGTTTCCATAAATAAAATAGCTGCCTTATTTAATTAAGTTTCTAAAAATAGAAAGTTTCCATAATTAGAAATAAGCTGGTTAAATAAGCTAAATAAATAAGCCTACGTATTTTCATGATTATTTTCTAAGTCGTATGATATATTATATAGTTTAATAATTATTTCATGTAATTTAATTAAACTATAGGTTATAATATTTAATTAAAGTATGACATGTTTTTAATTAAATATATTAAATACTTAGGTTAAAATATGTATTATTAAATACTAATAATATAACCTAAGTCATGTTTAATTAATTAATTATATCCATGGTTTTAAAATAATTAATTAATTATAAGTCTTAATAATAAAAATACTTAGGTTAAAATAATTCATGTTTATAATTAATTAGTTAACCTAAGTCATGTTATTAAATTAATTACATCTTATTAATTTAATTCTTAACCTAAGTTTATATCATAAACAATTAACATAACCATGATCCGGATCTAGGCTTAAAAACATGCACCGGATCTGAACAAACACCGTACCCCGAACCAATTCGGGGTACCCCCTTGCTGCCGTGGGACCCACACGCACCAACCAAGACCCAAAAAGGTCTTGGTGGTGGTCGGTTAGAACAAACCGAACCCCCTTGGGGTCGGTTGTTCCTGCGGCCCAAAACAAACACCCCTTAGATCGATCCCATTGATTAGTTAATGACCATAACATGTTAGATCTAGGTTTAATTAATATGTTTTTAAGAAAAACAACACGTGTTCTTAATTAATACAAGATTAATTAAAAAGAAAACAAGTAAAAAGGTTTTACCGTATTCGTGGATCAAAAGGGTGAAGAACAAACACGAACAATTACTAAATCAACAAGATCCAAGATCAAAATCACCCCCTTATGGTGATTTGTAGGTGGCGGCACACAAGGAAGAAGGAGGAAGGGTTTCTAGGTTTTCTTGAAATTCTTCTGTAAAAATAATCTAAGTAGTGAAAATTAATTAACCCCCCTTAAGTAAAAATTAACAATGGGCTTGGCCCATTGTTCTTGTTTGGCCGCGAGTAGGGACTCCCTTGTGGGGGTCCCGTACCTCGTTTCGTGTCTTGTAATTTCGTACACGTTTACGTTTATTTAGTTCGTGTTTTAAAAGTTCTCGTTACGTAAATATCCTACACCTATGTATTTAATTACGCTCGTATTAAATATATATACGTAATAATACTAACTCGTGTTTAAATTACGCTCGTGATCTCGTGATCGTATGTTCGTGATTAATTATTACTAAATAATTATTACGTGATCGTGCAAATAAAAATACTTATCGTGTTCTAACACGTACGTAATACATAAACTCCTAATACGTAATCGTAATCATGCTATATTAGGAAAGTTTTTAACTAGTACGTACGAACTTAAGGTAATATGCATGGTAAAAGCATGCGGGTTTTACAACTCTTCCCCCCTAAAAAGAATAATTCGTCCCCGAATTATAGATAAAGTAAACTGGAAAAGAAGAACATACCCGAATTCAAAATATGAAATGAGGGTAAGAAGTCCGGATAGACTCCTCTGTTTCCCAAGTGGCTTCCCGCTCAGTATGATCCCTCCATAGAATTTTGACGAATGGAATCGTCTTCTTTCTCATGACTCGTTCTTGCCTGTCAAGAACTCGTTCGGGTTCTTCTATAAAAGTGAGATCTTCACGAATCTGTTCCAGTGGATACTGAACCATGTGAAGGGGATGATATTGGTACCCTCTGAGTAAGGACACATGAAACACATTGTGCACATACGAAAGCTGCGAAGGTAACGCCAATCGGTAAGATACTTCACCGACTCGTTCAATGATATCAAACGGTCTGATGAAACAAGGACTGAGCTTCCCTTTAATCCCGAAGCGTCTAACACCACGTGCCGGCGAAACCTTAAGGAAGACGTGATCTCCTACGTTAAAGTGTAAATCCCTACGATGCTTGTCGGCGTAACTCTTTTGACATGACCGTGCCCCCTGAATCTTCTGTCTAGCTACTGCGATCTTCTCGTTTGTCATCTCTATGATTTCTGGTCCTTCGAGTGTTCGCTCACCAACCTGATCCCAGCAGATTGGGGCGCGACACTTTCTGCCATACAACATCTCAAATGGAGCATACTTGATGCTTGCGTGCCAGCTGTTGTTGTACGCAAACTCCACCAAATAGATGTATTCGTCCCAATCACTCGTCCATTCCAACGCACATGACCTCAACATATCTTCCAATGTCTGAATGGTTCGCTCCGACTGTCCGTCCGTTTGAGGATGAAAGGCCGTGCTAAGCTTAAGTTGTGTACCCCAAGCTTTCTGCAGACTTTTCCAAAAGCGCGAAGTGAATCGAGGATCTCTGTCTGAGACGATGCTGGATAGTGCACCGTGTAGTCTCATGATCTCTCGTCTGTACGTATCTGCGAGTTTACTTACCGGATCTTCCTTGCGGATCGGTAAGAAATGAGCTGATTTGGTAAGTCGATCAACGATAACCCAAATTGCATCATGCTTCCTTTTGGTAGGCGGAAGACCGGTAACAAAATCCATGGTGATTTTATCCCACTTCCACTCTGGAATGTCTAACGGTTGAAGGAGACCGCCAGATCGCTGATGCTCGATCTTAACCTGCTGGCAGGTAAGACATTTGGAGACGTAAGTGGCCACATCCTGCTTCATACCACTCCACCAAAAGTACTGCTTGATGTCATGGTACATTTTAGTTGAACCAGGATGTATCGAGAATGGGGAGCTATGAGCTTCTGCTAGCAAAGCTTCCCGGAGTTCTTGGTCGTCAGGAACACAAAGTCTAGTGCCCTGCCAAACGATACCATCTGCATCTACTCTGAATTCTGTCTGCTTCTCCAAATTCTGTATTATCGCCCATATTTCTCCGTCATCCTTCTGAGCTTCCTTAATCTTAGATAGTAACTCGGGTTCTACTCTAAGATTAGCCCAGTAACCGTGCTGTCCACGTACCATGATCTCGATGTCTAGTCGCTCCAAGTCTCTTATGATTTCCTCTTCGATTCTAATGCTGTTGATCATTCCGGAATTCCTGCTAAGGGAATCTGCTACTACATTTGCCTTTCCGGGATGATACTGAAGATTAATGTCTTAATCCTTCAACAGCTCTAACCATCTCCTCTGCTTCATGTTCAGTTCACGTTGAGTGAAGATATACTTCAAGCTCTTGTGGTCCGTGAAAATGTCACATGATTCTCCATATAAGTAGTGTCTCCATATCTTCAATGCAAACACGACTGCAGCAAGTTCCAGATCGTGAGTGAGGTAATTCTCTTCATAAGGCTTAAGCTGCCGTGAAGCGTACGCGATCACTTTCCCATGTTACATGAGAACACAGCCAAGTCCCTTCCCCGATGCATCGCTGTAGATTTGAAATCCACCCGTACCAGATGGTAGAGTAAGAATAGGTGCAGATACTAGCTTCTACTTCAGGTCTTCAAAGCTCTTATCTCGATCTTCAGTCCAGACGAATTTCTCCCCTTTCCGCATCAGTTTGGTCAATGGTAGTGCTAGGCGGGAAAAGTTCTCCACGAACCTATGGTAATAGCCAGCTAAGCCTAAGAAACTGCGGACTTCCGTCGCTGATGTCGGCCTCGGCCACTTAGTGATGGCCTCAACCTTCGCTGGATCCATAGTGATTCCTTCTGCTGATACAATGTGACCTAGGAATGCCACCTTGTCTAACCAGAACTCACACTTGGAGAATTTAGCATACAGCTGCTTCTGGCGAAGAATCTGTAGTATTGTACGAAGATGGTCTTCGTGTTCCTCCTTGGACTTAGAGAAAATCAGGATGTCATCGATGAAAACAATGACGAATTTGTCCAGAAATTCATGGAAGATTCTGTTCATCAGATCCATGAACACTGCTGGAGCATTTGTCAGGCCAAATGGCATAACTACAAACTCGTAGTGGCCATAACGAGTACGAAAGGCGGTCTTAGCGATATCCTGCTCCTTGACTCGTAACTGATGATAGCCTGACCTAAGATCGATCTTGGAGAAGTGTTTGGCCCCTTGGAGTTGGTCAAACAGATCGTCAATGCGTGGCAGTGGATATCTATTCGGAATGGAAATCTTGTTGAGCTCGCGATAGTCTATGCAAAGACGCATACTGCCGTCCTTCTTCTTAACAAAAAAAACCGGTGCGCCCCATGGAGATGTGCTCGGTCGAATGAAACCTCGTTCAAGAAGTTCTTGTAGTTGATCCTTCAGCTCCTTCAGCTCTATGGGAGCCATGCGATAAGGAGCTTTGGAGATTGGTTCAGCTCCTGGAACCAGCTCGATACTGAATTCCACTTCTCGTGCAGGTGGTATGCCCGGAAGTTCTGCTGGAAACACGTCTTGGAATTCCGACACTATTGGTTGATCCTGAATCGATGGAGATTCAGCATCCATGTCGTGAACCGTAGCTAGATAACCCTCGCAGCCATGTGACAGTAGTGCACGCGCTTGCAGGGTAGATATGATTTGTACAGACCGTCCGGGTATGAACCCATTATGAATGTACTCTGGTGCATTGACATCACCAAAGATAACTCGATATGAATGGCAGTCTATGGTAGCATGATACTTGGATAGGCAATCCATGCCCAAAATCATGTCGAAGTCATTCATGTCCAGCGGAAGTGCGTCGACAGGTCGAACCTTATCATCAAATTCTAGGGGAAGACTCTTGTATACATGGGTGATTAATACAGAGTCCCTCAAAGGCGTGGAAATAGTAAGCCTATTTTCTAGTGGCAAGGGAGGCATCCTAATGTTCTTAGCATAAGCAATAGAAATAATCGAGTGAGTAGCACCCGTATCGAAAAGAACACATGCAACGCGACCATACATATACAAGATTCCAGTGATGGTACCTGTAGACTTGTTGGCCTGGTCTCGAGATGTCGTGTAGACACGCCCGGCAGTAGGAGGCGGCTTGGTATCAGCATGTCCCGATGTACCCTCCATCTCGCCCTTACGGCAATCCTTCATAATATGGCCAGGAAGACCACACTTGAAGCACGCATCAGTATTTTGGCGACATGGTCCTGGGTGCCTACGGTGGCAAGTAGAGCAAAGAGGATGAGTGTATCCTCCAGCAGGTGCTCTGGCTGGCTGAGGACCTGATAAAACATTTTACATGAGAAATAATAGTTGGGTACAAAGGACAAAGCGGATAATCGTAAGATTGAATACCAGTGATAGCTGGACGGCTAGGCTCCGAACCTCTCTGGTTCTGGTCCCTACCGTTTCCATGGTTCCTGGTAGAATTTTGCTAGAGTGTCAGAATACGAGTTATAACATAAAACATAAGAAATTTCGTAAGTATTAGGACCTGCTGTTGCTGGATTGCCCGGCGTTGTTATGGTAATTGTCATTATCGCCACGCCTATCCGTAGCAGATCGGTCATTAGTCTGACCATTTACCTTGGGCTGATGAGGCTGCTGCTGAGTAGCCGGCTGAGACCGGTCCCCAGTTTTCTGCCTGGAAGATACATTTAAAGAGATGAATAATTTGACATATGAAAGATATACGGATTGATCACCGCTTGAATATGAAGGTTTTACCTCTTGTCGGGTCTTTCAGCTTCCCCGAACTCATCCCTCTCCTGCAGCATCTCCAGTTTTCGTGCTGCATCGGCCACTTGTGCTACAGTATTGAACGTAGCACACACCAGATTGTTTGCGACCGATGTGCGAACAGCCCATCTGAAGTGATGTGCCTGCTCTTCTGGAGTACCTGCTGCCGCACCAAGGAAACCAGCCAAGCGAAGAAAGCGCTGCATAAACTCGTTGCTATTCTCCCTAGCTCTCTGACGGATCCCATGGTACTCTCTCTTGAGCTTGTCCTGCTCAGCCTTGGGAAAGAACTGCTCCATCACCCTGTCCTTGAACTGAGCCCAAGTCAAACCAGCAACCCACTCATCACCACCTTCAGATTGCATCAAAGCTAACCACCAGTTGAGTACATCGCCTTCGAACCGATAGCATGCCAACCTCGCCTTGTATGCGGGGTCACAACCCATAGCGTTGAAGATCTTCTCGATGTGAGCCAACCAGCTTTCAGCATCGCTGGGGCTATCTGTCTTTTCAAAAGCTCGAGGGCGGAGCTTGTTGAATCTCTCCAGCCATACTGCTAATGTCACTGGAGGAGGAGGAGGAGGTGGCTGATTGTGCTGCTGCTGATTGTTGGCAGCTTGAACTTCAGCCCGGATGTCATTCCTCAATTGAGGAAGCAAGGCTTGCATGGCAGCCTGAATTGCAGCATTGAGCTGCTCCTGCTCGCGTGTGAGAACCATCTGACAGTATAACATAAAACATATGATTAACAGTTCAAAACATAAAATATAACATATATACATGAAAAAAAAATTATACAAAAAAATTTCACGAGAAAAATTTTATGCAAGAAAATTTTTGTATGAATGCATGATGCAGTTTTATGAAAACTTTTGATGCTCGAGAGTGAACGCCTCTGGTCAGTTCACCCAAAACAAAAGACATATCGAGGGGACGCCTATGGGTCGGTCCCAAATCTAAAAGTTTCGATAAAACACATGCGACTAAATAGGGCCAGTCCTGTACCAACCATTACTTAGTCAAAAAACCTGTAACAATGACATATATATGTATGCTTAAAAATGATAAATGCATGAAAACAACTGTCAGTTCTAGGAAGACCGTAGTGACTACCCACTAATCACAGGTCATATTTGAGAGCCTACATGTCAAAGCCTTGGCTCTGATACCATAATTGTAACACCCTATTTTGGAAATGGAAATATCACAGTAATTATGGTGTGTCATCAAAGCATACAAGGTAAAATGCCTAAAACATTACTTGACCATATAAAGGAAAATACCGGAATCAAACATCGGCAGTCCAAAAGTAAAGCTCATCACACACAAACATAGGATAGTAAGGAAAAAGGACGAAACAATGTCCAAAGCATAAGTATCATAAAGAAAGGAAATGCATAATGTAAAGAAGGCTAGACAGCTTCCAGTCCATATGCACGTACTCTTATTGTCTACGAGCGTCCCTGAGTACCTGCCGTTTTGGGAACATAGAAAAGGAAAACGGCTGAGCAATACGCTCAGTGCACGGATGTACAATAAAGCATGAATAGGATAAGCATATAACATAATAACAGCGGAAGAAACTAAGTCCCGAGTAACCTGGTTAAGTCTTAATAAAACTGGTTTTATAGTTTGAAAGTCTTATGTTTATCTTATAAAAACTGTTTGTCATATATTTTACCATTTAGCCAATATAGGTCATGAATATCCACCGTGTATGAATAATTGGAGGGGTGACCTCATCATGCAAATTAGAGGGGCTGCCTCTAATTTAATATACTGGTTTTATGGGTAGGAGGGATCAGCTCCTTGTGAAGGATGCAAGGCACACACCACATTCACCATGTAATCCTGAATAAAAACGTGTAACTAGGATGCACCCATACGCCCCACATGATAATATAAATAAATGGCCAAAAGCTGAAGGGACGCCACGAGCAATCACTCCGCCGTGGTGAAGTCATAACATCAGTGCCTCTAATGTTATGGTTATGGTACCTCCATAACTAGGTGAAACTGGTCATGCATGTATATGGCTATAGGTAATCATATTTAAACATAAGCAATCAAACTCATACTTATACTACGGGAAAACAGTTGGCTGCATACGGGGAAATCCTAATAAGGAAAGAATGTCCATACTGAAAAAACGGGAATCCGTACCTTATGTCCAGTGAACGAGAACGATGAACTGCGAGAATCCTACTTCCGAAACACTAGTGCTACATAAATACGTACATGAAATAAGTATCTGCTTACTACATACATAGCTGGTTTTATATCATGTCTTAGCTTATTTATGTGTTCTTACTATTTACACTGTTTAAAGCCTTAAACTGTGTTAAATCCTATATTCTGTTCATTCTGATTAAGTATTTCTGATATTTCACGTGTTATTATACTTACTGTGTAATAATAAGTAACTTTCCAAAAATAGCAGGTTTCCTTAAATAGAAAGTTTCCAAAAATAGAAAGTTTCCAAAAATAGAAAGTTACCAAAAATAGAAAGTTTCCAAAAATAGAAAGTTTCCAAAAATAGAAAGTTTCCAAAAATAGAAAGTTTCCAAAAATAGAAAGTTTCCAAAAATAGAAAGTTTCCAAAAATAGATTTATTGCCTAAAATAGATAAGTTTCTAAAAAACAGAAAGTTTCCATAAATAGATTAGCTGCCTTAATTAAATAAGTTTCCATAAATCGATTAGCTGCCTTAAATAAATAAGTTTCTAAAAATAGCTGGTTTCCATAAATAAAATAGCTGCCTTATTTAATTAAGTTTCTAAAAATAGAAAGTTTCCATAATTAGAAATAAGCTGGTTAAATAAGCTAAATAAATAAGCCTACGTATTTTCATGATTATTTTCTAAGTCATATGATATATTATATAGTTTAATAATTATTTCATGTAATTTTAATTAAACTATAGGTTATAATATTTAATTAAAGTATGACATGTTTTTAATTAAATATATTAAATACTTAGGTTAAAATATGTATTATTAAATACTAATAATATAACCTAAGTCATGTTTAATTAATTAATTATATCTATGGTTTTAAAATAATTAATTAATTATAAGTCTTAATAATAAAAATACTTAGGTTAAAATAATTCATGTTTATAATTAATTAGTTAACCTAAGTCATGTTATTAAATTAATTACATCTTATTAATTTAATTCTTAACCTAAGTTTATATCATAAACAATTAACATAACCATGATCCGGATCTAGGCTTAAAAACATGCACCGGATCTGAACAAACACCGTACCCCGAACCAATTCGGGGGTACCCCCTTGCTGCCGTGGGACCCACACGCACCAACCAAGACCCAAAAAGGTCTTGGTGGTGGTCGGTTAGAACAAACCGAACCCCCTTGGGGTCGGTTGTTCCTGCGGCCCAAAACAAACACCCCTTAGATCGATCCCATTGATTAATTAATGACCATAACATGTTAGATCTAGGTTTAATTAATATGTTTTTAAGAAAAACAAGACGTGTTCTTAATTAATACAAGATTAATTAAAAAGAAAACAAGTAAAAAGGTTTTACCGTATTCGTGGATCAAAAGGGTGAAGAACAAACACGAACAATTACTAAATCAACAAGATCCAAGATCAAAATCACCCCCTTATGGTGATTTGTAGGTTGCGGCACACAAGGAAGAAGGAGGAAGGGTTTCTAGGTTTTCTTGAAATTCTTCTGTAAAAATAATCTAAGTAGTGAAAATTAATTAACCCCCCTTAAGTAAAAATTAACAATGGGCTTGGCCCATTGTTCTTGTTTGGCCGCGGGTAGGGACTCTCTTGTGGGGGTCCCGTACCTCGTTTCGTGTCTTGTAATTTCGTACACGTTTACGTTTAATTTAGTTCGTGTTTTAAAAGTTCTCGTTACGTAAATATCCTACACCTATATATTTAATTACGCTCGTATTAAATATATATACGTAATAATACTAACTCGTGTTTAAATTACGCTCGTGATCTCGTGATCGTATGTTCGTGATTAATTATTACTAAATAATTATTATGTGATCGTGCAAATAAAAATACTTATCGTGTTCTAACACGTACGTAATACATAAACTCCTAATACGTAATCGTAATCATGCTATATTAGGAAAGTTTTTAACTAGTACGTACGAACTTAAGGTAATATGCATGGTAAAAGCATGCGGGTTTTACAGGTTGCGTAGGAAGCAAGAAAGGAATGCAAGGTTGAGTGCATGGGGTTTGCCGGTGAGATCTTTTCCTAGTCGAGGTGTTGTGATTCGTGACGTACCGGATCAGGTTGAAGCTCAAGTGTCGGTGAAGACGAGTGAAGGAGGTAGTAGAAAGGGGAAGGAAAAAGTGTAGGAAGAATCCGAGGATGATGATGATAGCAGCAGTGACGACGAGCCGATGTACAAGAAGCTGCGAGGATCTGATGTTTAGTTCTTTATGTTGTTTTTATTTGGCCTTGTTGTAATAGAACTTATGTAGACTCGTACTCTAGCTTGTGATGAAACTTAATGACTTTAAGTTTGTTGTGATGAAGGATTGTAGTGACATTACTTGTCACAATTTTGTGGAGATTTTCCAAGGCAATCCAAAATTACCTTCATGACTTATGATTTGTCTTATTAGTTCTTTTGTGTAATTGGTTAATGATTCATTGTGAATTATGTTGTTGGTGCATGTAGTATCCATGTTACATCTTGATAGAGAAATCCTTCTTCTTATCTTGATATGAATACTTACTTGTTCTTTTTCTGTTATGGTGACAGGAAGGAGCTGGGAGGCATTTTTCTGACTTTACTAAATTATTGTTTGGTTAGTTTTCCTGTAAACATGCCGCCTAAATTGACGACTGCTACTGTTAATACCATGATTGAGCAAGCTATCGCTAGATCTTTGGAAGCTGAACGTGCTGCGAGGAACCAAGAGGCTGAGAATAGGAATGCTGCTGGTCAGGTTGGAGCGAATGTTGGAAATCAGGTTGGAGGTAATGCTGATGAACAAGCAGAAGGAAATGTTGCGGGACAAGTTGGAGGCAATGCTGCTGTTCAGCAGGTTCAAAAGGAATGTTCTTATGCTAGTTTCATGAAATGTGGACCTGCCCAATTTCGTGGTACTGGTGGTGCACTGGAATTAAGGAGGTGGATTGAGAAGATTGAAAGTACTTTTGAAATCAGTGGATGTTTAGAAGCCAGTAAGGTAAAATTTGTTGCAGCTATTTTTCAGGATGATGCGTTGAGTTGGTGGAATAGTCAAGTAGATAATGTAGGATTGGTTGAAGCTAATGCTAGAACATGGACTGTGACTAAGGGACTGTTGACTGCTAAGTTTTGTCCCGAGGAAGAGTTAGGTCAGTTTGAAGATGAATTGAGGCATTTGGTGCTGAGGAATAATGATATTGTAGCTTATACAAGGAGATTTTCTGATTTATGTTTGTTGTGTCCTGATGCGTTTGCTGATGACCGTAAGAAGATGAAGCAGTATATTAGGGGTTTATCTAGTAATATCAAGGGAGAAATTACTTCGTCGAAACCCAAGTCATTTTATGAAGCTGTTCAAATGGCTCATGCTTTAATGGATGTAAAGCTGCAGGATCGAAAGGATAGTATTGCTGAGGGAAATAAGAGAAAGTGGGAAGCTGCACACTCAATTCAAGGGCAGAATCGAGGTGATTATCGTAATAACAATAACCAAGGACCGAATAGGAATCAGCAGTACAATTTGAGAAGGAATGATGGTGTTCGTGCTGCTACAGGAAATCAAGGTAACAAGGTGAATCCAAAGTGTGGTCGGTGTAATCTGTATCATGTTGGAAATTGTCCACCTGCTTGGAACAAGTGTGGGAAGGCCGGACATAAGATGGCAGATTGTAGAAACAAGGGTGTAGCCACTGGGGCTAATGCTGTTACGGTAGTTTACTGTTCTGGATGTGGAGGTCATGGACATAAGCAGGGGAACTGTCCGAGGGTTGGCATACGACGGGAGGCAATGTTGCTACTGTTGCTGCTGGGATTGCTGCTCCAGCCTATGTCGTGGGAGATGCTGACAAACCTCAAGGGCCGAACGTGGTGACTGGTACGTTCTTACTTGATGCTTGTTATGCTAGTGTGTTATTTGATTCTGGATCCGATAGAAGTTTCGTAGATGTTAGATTCAGTCAGCTATTGGATAGAGAACCAGTGAGATTGACAACTAGTTATAATGTGGAGTTAGCTGATGGCAAGATTGTAAGCACTAGTTCTATACTGAAAGGTTGTTCCTTGAAGTTAGGTAATTATGTGTTTAGTATTGATTTGATGCCTATAGAATTAGGATCTTTTGACGTGATTGTTGGAATGGACTGGTTAGTTGGTAATGGTGCAGTAATTGTTTGTGGAGAAAGATTAGTTCAGATACCGCTAAGGAATAGGGTATTGACTGTGAAAGGTGATGAATGTACTTCTCGTTTGAGAGTTGTTTCTTGTTTAAAGATGATGAGGTATATAGAAGCAGGTTGTGATGTGTTTCTTGCACAGATAAGTAATGATGGTGTGAATGAAAGGAAATTGGAGGATGTGCCTATGATTAGAGAGTATCCTGAGGTTTCCCTGAGGAATTGCCAGGATTACCGCCGCATTGTGAAGTGGAGTTTCGTATTGATTTAGTGTCGGGTGCTGCGCCAGTTGCTCGTGCACCGTATCATTTAGCTCCATCTGAGATGAAAGAATTATCTGATCAGTTGAAGGAATTGAAGGATAAGGGATTTATTAGACCAAGTTCGTCGCCGTGGGATGCGCCTGTTTTGTTTGTTCGGAAGAAAGATGGTTCTTTTAGAATGTGTATTGATTACAGAGAGCTTAACAAATTGACTGTCAAGAATCGGTATCCACTGCCGAGGATTGATGATTTGTTCGATCAGTTGCAAGGTTCTTGTGTATACTCGAAGATAGATTTGATGTCTGGGTATCATCAACTGAGAGTTAGGGAAGAAGATATTCCTATAACAGCTTTCCGTACTCGATATGGACATTTCGAATTTCAAGTGATGCCTTTTGGGTTAACAAATGCGCCTGCTGTATTTATGGATTTGATGAATCGTGTATGTAAGCCGTATTTGGATGAGTTTGTTATCGTATTCATTGATGATATTCTCGTTTATTCCAAGAGTGAAGAGGAACATGAGAAGCATTTGACAACAATTTTGGAATTGTTGAAGGAGGAGAAGATGTATGCGAAATTCTCTAAGTGTGAATTTTGGTTGAAATCAGTGCAATTTTTGGGGCACGTGATTGATAGTGAAGGTGTTCGTGTGGATCCTGCTAAGATTAAGGCAATTAAGGATTGGTCAGTGCCGAAGACGCCGACTGAAGTTCGCCAATTTCTTGGTTTGGCTGGGTATTATAGAAAGTTTATTGAGAAGTTTTCGTTGATTGCTAAGTCGTTGACTAAGCTTACGGAGAAGAATCGAGTGTTTGAATGGGGATTGGAAGAGGAATCTACATTTAGTATGTTGAAGGATAAGTTGTGTTATGCGCCGATATTGTCTTTGCCAGAAGGATCTGAGGATTTTTTAGTGTACTGTGACGCGTCTCATAAAGGATTTGGAGCTGTATTGATGCAAAGGGAGAAAGTAATAGCGTATGCGTCGAGACAAATAAGGAAACATGAAGAGAATTACACTACGCATGATTTAGAACTTGGGGTTGTTATTTTTGATTTGAAGCTGTGGAGACACTACTTGTATGGAACCAAGTGTGTGGTTTTTACTGATCATAAGAGTTTGCAGTATATTTTGGATCAAAAGGAATTGAATATGAGGCAAAGGAGATGGGTTGAGTTGCTGAGTGATTATGACTGCGAGATTCGTTACCATCCTGGTAAAGCGAATGTGGTAGCTGATGCACTTAGTAGAAAGGAAAGAGATAAGTCTATAAGAGTTAGAGCTTTGACGATGTTGGAAAGTGTTGATTTGACAGAAGCGATAATGAAAGCCCAAACTAATGGTTTGAAGGAAGAGAATGTTGAGGCAGAAAATTTGGGTAGAATGTTAAAACCATTGTTTGAAGTAAGGTCGAATGGATTGAGGTATTTTAAGAGTAGGATTTGGTTACCGTTGTGTCCGTCTGAGGAAGATTCGTTAGGGGTGCGAGATTTGGTGATGAATGAATCTCATAAGTCGATGTATTCGATACATCCTGGATCGGACAAGATGTATCAAGATCTTAAGAAAGTTTATTGGTGGTCGAATATGAAGGCAGATATAGCACAGTATGTTAATAAGTGTATAACTTGTGCGAAGGTGAAGGCTGAACATAAGAAACCGTCTGGATTATTAGTGTAACCTGATATTCCTGAGTGGAAATGGGAGAAGATTACAATGGATTTTGTGACAGGTTTGCCAAGGACTGCAAATGGTAGTGATATGATATGGGTGATAGTATTGACTAAGTCTGCTCACTTTTTGCCAATGAAGAAGACAGATAGTATGGAGAGGTTACAACAGTGTATGTGAAGGAGATTGTTTGTCGACATGGTGTGCCTTTGTCGATAATTTCTGATCGTGATAGTAGGTTTACTTCAGAATTTTGGAAGTCTTTGCAGAAAGCGATGGGAACGGAGTTATGTTTGAGTATAGCATATCATCCGGAAACTGATGGACAAAGTGAAAGAACGATTCAAACGTTAGAGGATATGCTTCGTGCACGTGTGATTGATTTTGGAAATGTTTGGGATAAGCATTTGCCATTGGTTGAATTTTCGTACAATAATAGTTATCATGCAAGTATTAAAGCCGCTCCATTTGAAGCTTTGTATGGACGTAAGTGTAGATCTCCAGTGTGTTGGAGTGAGGTAGGAGAAAGTCAATTGACTGGGCCTGAAATGATATTTGAGACGACTAAAAAGATTGTGCAAATTAAGAAGCGTTTGTTATCTGCCAGAAGTAGACAAAAGAGTTATGTTGATAACAGAAGGAAACCGTTGGAGTTTGAAGTAGGAGACATGGTTATGTTGAAAGTATCTCCATGGAAAGGAGTAATACATTTTGGAAAGAGAGGAAAGTTGAGCCCGAGATATATTGGACCATTTAAGATTATCCAAAGGATTGGATTGGTGGCTTATAAGTTAGAATTGCCTGATGAGCTTAAGGCGATTCATAATACTTTTCATGTGTCTAATCTGAAGAAGTGTTTAGCCGAAAGGGATGTGGTGATTCCATTGGAGGAAATTCAACTTGATGATAAGTTGCATTTTATAGAGGAACCTGTAGAGATAATGGATAGGGAAGTTAAGAAGTTGAAGCATAGTAGAATTCCGATTGTGAAAGTGAGATGGAACTCTAGACGTGGGCCAGAGTTTACGTGGGAACGTGAGGATTTATTTAAGGACAAGTATCCTCATTTGTTTAGGAAGGATTAAGCGCCGCGGACGCCGCTTCTTTTAAGAAGGGGGGGGGGGGGGGGGGGATGTGACAACCCAAAATCGAGGTCATTGCTTAATCTTATTTTATGATTATTTTTGAAATTTTTGGATGAGTTTGAACGATATTTATTTTTGGAGGTTTAAGTTTAAACCGATGTTAGAAGGTCTGTATTTAATATTTATTAAATATAAGGAGTATTAGCAAGCGTGATGTCGATGGATGCCAAATATTTTACGTTTTATTGTCGGTTGTTCGATTTTTGTCATTTTCGAGATTTTATTTTAAATGACGTGTTAAGTCGAGTCGATAGTCGATATTATTATTTTTAAGGTACGTTTTAAATTTTTAAAAGTATCTTTATGAAACCCAAGCCCCGTAAATATTTTGAAAATTGACTAATA
The DNA here is from genome assembly GCA_025667525.1 of Glebionis coronaria. NCBI lineage: Eukaryota > Viridiplantae > Streptophyta > Magnoliopsida > Asterales > Asteraceae > Glebionis > Glebionis coronaria. The sequence continues at coordinate 183,550,598 of CM046874.1, forward strand.
GTTATTTCCCGCTTTTTAGCTAACTATTTACATTTTTAGCCACAACTTTTACCAAATTGCAACTAGGTCCCTTGAGCACTATATATAAGATTTTTTTTATTACACATCATTTTTCCACTTAAATTTTTTTAATCTCTCTCTCTTTCTTCCTTGTGTTTGCCGTGACCTTCAAACCCACCAAAACCACCATTCAATCAATTTTAACTCAAGAATTATGATGATTTGAGCTAAACTAACACTAGACCCAATCTTATATTTGATCAAGGATCATTTTGGTGTAAGAAATCCTTACATGCAAGCACTTTTTTTTTCTTAATGTTGGTAGGTAGGAGCTATGATCATGCATGGCATTTTCATGATGATCCATGGTGGTTCTTGCTAGAAAATCTTGTTAGAAACTTCATTTTGATCTTAAGATTTTTATTTTGATTATGATTTTGATGTTATGGTTGATGTATGATGATATTAGGGCATAGTAATGATCATTTCCATGGTTGGTTTTTATCAAAAAGTTGATTTTGTACAAGTTTTGAGTAGTCATTTTATAACAGTAAGTAAAAGGTAAAATCCGAATTTTTATGTTTTGAAAATGGCTTAACTTATAGCCTATGGTTGTAGATAATTTTCTTAGCTTCGATTTGATATAAGGTAGAGCTTCTAGCTCAAAACGAGCGCGAAGTTATGATGTTTTGAATGATCGTGTACCGGGAGACGAGTATCGGCACTACAAATAGTTGTTGTCGATATTTGGATCGAATCTCGGGGACTCTAAATGGATGTTTTGAAAAATGTAACCTACTGATAATGAGGTGTTTACATATTAGGTTGAGTTTACTTCAAAACCCGAGTGTCGGTTTTGTAAACGGAGTCGTTTAAATAAGTTAAAACGGTTGTATGAAAAATTAACGTAAATCTGTCCGGATTTTGTAGTTTGAAAATGAGTCCGGTAAAGTACTTTAAAAATAATTTCATTTGATAAACTTGTAAGAGGACTTTCTATATATAGTAAGTTAGTTTATCGAGTCGTTTCATAAATGGTTGACGAGTTTAAAAGGGGTAAATAAGCTAGTACATGTAGTATGTACCGGCGGACTTTGTTAAAAGTATAAAATGGTTAAGTAAAGGTGTAGTAAAGTATAATGAAGTTATTTATATCGTTTTCTCTCGAGTATATTGTGACTTTATGAGTTTGAGTTTGATGTTGTTATGTATATTTATTTCTCGAGTCATTATTAACGAACGCGCCTTATTTGATAGGTAGCGGTTCTCGTGTTTGAAAGGCATCCATTATCGTCGACGATCATCTCGCTAGATCTCTTATACTAAGGTGAGTCTATAGCCTCGCTTTCTACTCGTTTTAATGATTTTAATACCCGCGAGGGGGATACATGCTATTTGAAAATAAATGAACACAAGTCATGAGTAATCGTTGGACCCGAATGTTGCCTAAAGTTGATTTCATTGTATTGAGTAACTTGTTGCTAAAGACCCTAAATTCATGAGCCGTTAACTATCTTCTGACTTGATGTTGTGAGTCGGGAATAGCCGCTTATTCTAATGATAGTACTATTGGGTTGACCACCCTATCTGAGACCAGGGCATTACGTTGAGTAACCCGCTGGGAAGGATAATTTTACGTGAATAAGATTGTGGTATTCTAGCAACTAATACCCTAAAGGGGCAATGGTTTTATTCTAGTCATGCTGGCATTTGGCGTGGGTGACTATTTGGTTAAGGGGTCGGTGTCATGAGCTTAAATACAATGTTTGTTTAATAATACCATTATTATTATTGCCTTGAATATAAATTGTGTGTACGACAATTCTATAAATGATTATGATTGATTTTCTTCTTGTGTTCAAATGTGATTTGATAAACCTATAGTCTTGCTCAACATTATTGTTGACTCGTTTTATGCATGTATTTCAGGTAATAGGAAGTGATGGAGCATGGAGCTTTGCTGTGGAGGTTGTGGCTTGGCTTTTGGAAGAATGTTGGTCTAAACTGTTTCTACCTTTTAATGTTTGAACAATTTACTTTATGTTGATGTATTGTACTAAACTTGTTGGTTGTTGGTCGAGATCCATGGGGACAAAACGCTTTACTCTGGTATCGTGTCAGTACAATTTGGGTTGAAATTTATGTTTTAGACCATTTATGAAAATCATGTTTATATTTTGTGTAAATGTCTCTATTTTGAGTCGTTCAATATACCTTGTGTGATGATGCTTGTGTCTAGCACCCAATTGTGTATTTCCGCTGCGCAATGTAAATTGGGGGTGTTAGAACATTTGCGATCGTTGACTCACTTAAATTGCATTCATCGAACATCTTGCAAGTAATGAATTTTGGAATCTCGAAGATAAGCATATTATTATGCATGGAGTTGGTTAACCTATGGTGATTGAAGACTTCACTAGGATGACACAAGCTCAATATCTTTGGATGATGGGTCTACGGTTTGGAATCTTGCTTCTCAACCGACAACCACAATGGATGATTAGTTTTTTTTTAGATGCATGTTCTTTCGAAGTCGATCCTCCTCTTCCACAAATGAAGACTACCTTTCGGATGCAAGCTCTCGTGACATCAATTCTTCTCTTCTTCAAATAACGTGTTATCGATGATTACCACTTTGGATGTGTGCTCTCTCGACGTTGATTCTTCTCTTCTTCAAAGACGTTGACTACCTTTTTGATTCGACAAAAGGGGGAGAAGTAAGTGTAAATGAGTAACTTATACATTTTAATATGCGTTACGGTTTACTTGTTTGTCATCATCAAAAAGGGGGAGATTGTTAGTGCAAACATTACGATGTTTTGTCGCTATAATCTCTTTGTGTTTTGTTGATGACAAACGTATAATTCGCAATACATTATATAAAATGTTAAGGTACTCGTAATGACTAAATAATACATTTGTATACTTCTCTCGACATCTCCAAGATCGCATTCGTATTGAATCACTCAAGGTATGAATAAACATGTCATTAACCTAACTAAGTGATCAAGGATTAATTTTTTCTTAAAACTCATATTTAATCAGATGTGACAAAAGATTTTAATAAACTTTATTTTTAAGAAAACGTTTTATTAAAAAGAAAATGGAAATTTAGATTTGGAATATTCTAAAGAATATTCCCTAAGGCATATTCCAAAGAATATTCTTTAATTTGAATTTGGCATATTCCATATGCCAAAGGAATATCCTTTGAGGGTATAAACTACCCCAGATGGCATATCCCCACTAAAGTACAAAAATGTACGGACTCCAAGCCAGAGGTTCTTTAAAGGAACCCGTGGTTCCTTATTGATAAGGAACCGCGGTGGCATTTAAGGAACCGCGGGTCTTTATAGCCGTTGCATTGTTTTCCTATAAATAGTAGATCATTTCCAGCTTTTCTTTCAACCCTTTTTGCACAGTTTCTTCAAAAACATATTTAAACTCCTTGATTAGTTAGTTTAGATTAATCTTTTTTAAGATGTGATTCTCTCCTTTAATCCTCTCATCCTCTCAAGTGAAAAGAGAAGAACACTTTCATTACCATGAAGTGTTGGGTTCATAACATGATGAAGATCTCTCCTTCTAGATCAAGTCGATGTTTTCCTACTATGTATATGTAGAAGATCCAAGTGTTGGGTTCACTTGGATGTGTTTGTAAGGGTAGTAGATCCAAGAGATGGGTATCCTTGGATTAGGTGTTAGTTGTGTATATCTAAGTTTGTTAATACTTGGATATAGTTTTAGAGTCATAGATCTAAGTGGTGAGTACTTAGATCTATATGGTTTATGTGTTTAGGCCATAAAATACAAGGTTTGTTATGTTGGGCCATAAAACATAACTAGGGTGAAGAGTTGTGTAGTTATGAAGAGTTGGGTAGTTGTGTAGTTGTGAAGAGTGGGGTAGTTGTGTAGTTGTGAAGAGTGGTGTAGTTGTGTAGTTGTGAAGAGTTGTGTAGTTGTGAAGAGTTGTGTAGTTGTGTAGATCTAAATTGGTGTGTCAATTTGAAAGTTGTGTAGATGGGTGTAGATTGGTCCTACCTAAGATTAGGGCTCGATATCTAGCCTTGTGTCAGAAAATGGTGAAGTAGGCGATGTTATGTAGATTGGTCCTACCTAAGATTAGGACTCGACTTTTAGCTTAAAGTCGGAAATTGGATAAGCGACGTTGTGTATGATTTCTCCACCTTAAGGAGTTTGTTGACTAGTGAAGTAACTCTCGAGTAAGGTGTACTCGAGGAGTGGAGTAGGGCGAAGAGGAGCTTCGTGACCGAACCACTATAAATCATCGTGTCGGTACTTTCCTTTACATTTATGTCTTTATTCTTATTGATGCATTTACACGTTGTTGTGTGTTGTGTGCATCTCATAATCTAAACATCTAAGTTGTGGAAAAGTTAAGGCTTAGTACGTGTGTGCTTCATGTTTAGATTATGGTCAAGTGTACATCACTTAGTCTAAACATATTAGTTGCGAAAAGCTTATGCTTAGTACGTGTGTGCTTAGTGTATAGACTATTGCTTGATGTACTCTTGATTTGATGTGTTTGTGTGTTTACTTACTTGTAGTATTTATCTTTCAATCAAACACATCTCATATCTAGTCAAGCTTGATCGAGAATTTGATACAAAGGATTGTTAAAGTTTAACATGTAACAAATGGCATCGTCCACTGTCGGTGGTTCCTTAAAGGGACATGTGGTTCGTTAGTGATAAGGAACCGCGTGTATGTTTAAAGAACCGCGCACAATGGGTTTATGCGAAATGTTTTGAAAAGTAACTAGAAATTATTCAACCCACCTTCTAGTTTCTACAAAGAGTACCACGAACATAGCGCAAAATGCGCTTCAGCGCCATGAAATGTGGGTCACAAGGATCATGTATGTAGAGACATACCTGCTGCACAACCTAAGAGATATCCAGGCGAGTGAAAGTCAAATTCTGAGGAGCAACAGCAAGACTACGATATAAAGTGGGATCAGTAACTCGGTCACCATCAGAGCCAATATTGAACTTAGTGTCTACCTGTGTCTTACATAGGTTGCAATGCTACATGTGAGCCCGCTCAAGAATTTTTTCAACAGACTTGGACTGAAATAAGAACAACCCTAAGGTGGAGTGTTGCACAGAAATACCAAGAAAATAATTGAGAGCTCCAAGATCAGTCATAGCAAACTCACTATGAAGTAATGTAATAATATGTTGTATGAGATCTGCAGACGAAGCGGTAAGTACAATGTCATCCACATATAATAAAAGATATCAAGATCCGCTCCACGTTGAAACACAAATAACGATGTATCTATTTTTTTGTGCTGAAAGCTGACACGTGTGACAAAACTAGCAAATCGTTGAAACCATACTCGCGGGGCTTGTTAAGCCCATAGAGTGAACTCTGCAAATGACAAACATAATCAGGATGAGCAGGATCAACAAACCCCGGTGGCTGATGCATATAAATAGTCTTATATAAATAGCCAAGAAGAAAATCATTCTTCACATCCAGGTAGTGAATTGGCCAATCACGAGATGCTGCAAGACTCAAGACAGTACGAATCAGGTCGCTTTAACAATCGAACTAAAGGTCTCATTACAATCAATCTCCTGATGTTGACTACGACCATTCGCAACCAACCTAGCTTTATACCTGCTTAGAGTACCATCTACATTATACTTATGCCTAAAAAGCCACATAGAACGAACAAGATTCACATTAGCTGGATATGGCACAAGAGTGCATGTTCTGTTAGAAATCAAAGCATTATATTCATCTACCATAGCCTTATGTCAATGTGGGTCACGGAGGGCATGGGTGTGAGAGCGTGGAAGAGGTGAAGTAGTTGTAACATGACAATTCATATGCTCGAGACGTTTTGATATGTCGGCTTTTGCACATGTGACCATTGGATGTAAGTTGGTATTGGTCGATTTTTAATATGGTAATGTGTTTACGATGGATAAACGTGTAATTATAGCTAGGTTGGTTGGCGAGGCGTGTGGTTGGTTCGTGGTCGAATTTGGGATTGGGCTGGTTGTAGAGGTGATTAGGTCGCGGTTGGCGAGGCTTGTTGTTAGGTTGTTGGAGAACTTGGGAGTAGGGTGGTGGGCGTAGGACATTGGGCCGCTGGTGGAGGTAGTGCGGTAGATATTGGGCTTGTTTGGGGCGTAGGTGATTGTGGAACATAAGGGTTGGGTAAAGGTTTTATATGAGATGTATATTGTGAAGGTAGTAAAAATTCATAAGAGGGAGGTGTATCGGGTGTCATTGAGGCAAAGGGAAATTGGTTTTCATCAAAGATAACATGGCGCGAAATAATAATTTTATTAGTTGATAGGTCAAGGCATCGATACCCTCGATGTAAGGCCGAGTATTCAAGAAACACACATGTAGTGGAGCAGGGTTGAAACTTATGATCAAAGAAAATGTGAGGATAACAAAGGCATCCAAACACATGTAAGTGATCATATGTATGTTGTTTATTATGTAGCTTAGTGAATGGTATCTCATTATTAATGGTTGTAAATGGAAGGATATTTAGAAAGTGTGCGGCCATGTTAAGAGCTTCCACCCAATATGACGGAGGTATGTGAGCTTGAAAAATCAGTGATGACGTATAGTCCCCAACCGGGTCATGAGCCCGGCCCACGGGTACTACCCGTATCCGGTCCATCACAGATGGGTGGATAAATGTCATTCAGGCTTATGGGCTTGAGTGAACAGTAACCACACATGTGTGCGGCCCACGGCCCAGTGCGGCCGACATAAGATTAGACAGAATCATATTCTGTCTGGAGTATCTTTATCCCAATGAGAGAGGATATTCACTACCAAGATTAGAAGATAACAATCATTCTAAATTCTAGTGATTATCTCTTCCTTGGGGCCGAAGCATCAGTGGAAGCCCACTAGGGTTTCACTGCCTATAAAAGGAACCCCCAAGGGTTCCACAAAGGTATTACGACTTGTACTCTAAACTCACATAAACCCTAAATCGATTACTTACTCTCACGCCGGAGTCTAATCGTGGGAAACATTCCCACGGTAAGCCTAACGCGTGTTGTTTAGTGTGCAGGATCCCAACCAAAAGATTCACTTGGTGCAGGAGCCGGAGCCCAGCCAACCCGAATCAAGCCTAATTCGGGTCTAGCAAGGATCAACCAACTTTTGCATCAACAAGTTGGCGCCATCCGTGGGACCCATAACACTAAGCTAGAACAAAACCTCATCTCAAATTCCAATGACGAAAGGGCATCAGCAAGCCAATCCCAGGAATGTGAATCCTGGAAACCGGAAGTCCCAAGGGGAAGGGATACTCATCCCCACCCAATCACCTAGCCGCCTTGCAGGCGGATCGGGCAACCGTAGCGGCTTCCAGCCCTTGGGGGTGGCGAGCACGATCTCCACAACGCCCCCACCTACCTCAACCCTGGACAATCCGGACCCAGGGAGTGCGCCCAACCCTCCTAACAAGGAGCCGCGTAGACCATCGGTAGAGGAAGAGGTAGAGGCCCTGCCACTCAGCGAGGAGGATCTTACTCGAGTTCTCACGCAGAACTTCGATAGGATCGTCCCGGGAATCGCATCAAGGTTGAATCTGGGGAGGAACCTCCAATCCAGACTCAACTTTGGCGACACCGGACCAATCACCTCCTCCCAAATTCAGAGAAAAAGGAGAGCTCGACCTCAGGAACAGGGCACCTTTGAGGAAATTCCTCAACCCCGGAATGTGTTTGAACACATAGGGGATCGCCTCGTACAGGAACTAGTGCAATCGCGAGAAGGAGAAAGGTCGGATGGTTCACCCGAATGGCCAGATCGAGAGCTGGCCAGAACCGCACGTCGCCCGAGTGTGTGGGACAGAATGAACACTGGGAGAAAGGCTCCTGGTTCGTCTCAAAAAAGTGGTCCCTATTCAAAAGATGGGGCACCACCACCGTCCCCAGATCCGTCTGGGGAGGACTCAGATGACCATCCGCCTAAGCGCCGTCGGCCTAGGCGCACCCCTCCACCACCAAACAATGAGGAGTATTATGGTGGCCCTTACTATCGAGATACGGAAGCAGAGGATCTCTCGCGTCCATGGTGTGAACCATGGGATGACCCTAGGCTCACCCGGCCATGGGCGGATCCCAGGGAAGACCCGTTCACCCTCCGCATACGGAACTATTCTGAGGACACCAAACGTCGCATGCCGGCGTGTATCAAGACTTATGATGGGTCCGGTGATCCTGTGGATCACCTCAAAATATTTGATACACAGGCTAAAATTGAGCGATGGCCCATGCCCAAATGGTGCCAAATGTTCAATTCAACCTTGATCGGAAATGCCCTCGACTGGTTTGAGGCACTCCCTCCACGGAGCATTGATAGTTTCACGGAACTACGCACTGCCTTTGAGAATAATTATACTCAAAGGAAGAAGTATAATAGAGATCCGGTCTCATTGGCAACTGTCAAGCAACGGCCGAGGGAGTCCACAGAAGCCTTCACTGAACGCTTTAATGATGAGTGCACGCGCACGAGAACCATGCCGGAGGTCCTGAAGATCTCTGACTACATGCACGCCATAACAGACAGAGAATTGACAAGGAGCCTGAATGACAAGCGTCTAGAGAGATATGATGACCTCATGGAAAGGGTCAGAAATTTCATAGAGGGAGAAACAGCTGTTGCCGTGGCCTACCCATCCCGAGGAAATGGGTACCGGTCAAATGACCAGTCCCGGAGACAGTCGGGCGGTCAAGGTAATCAGAACAATAACAAGGGCTCAGACTATAAGAGCCAAAGCAAAGGCGGACGGTCAGACGATAAGTTCACCCCCTAAAGATGTCCTACCGGGAGATCTTGCTGACGGAAGGGGCAAACTTTCCAAGGCCTCCCCCAATGACCACTCCACCGGAACGTCGGCAAGGAAGTCGCTTCTGCGAGTTCCATAATGACAAAGGACACGGCACGGAGGAGTGTATCCAGCTCAAGAAGCATATTGAGTCGCTGATCAAATCAGGCAAACTCAAGCACCTAGTTAAGGATTGGAAGGACGGAAAAGACAACAACAAGAAGTATGATAAGAAGGATCCCCAAAAGGACAAGCCTTCGACCATATACATGATCCAATCCAGACAGCGCCGCACGAGGCAGAAAGTTGGCCAAAAATTTTCACGCGGCAGGGAAATCTCATTCCCTCCCATCACAGCAAGCGATGTGATTGATGCACCTCTCACTATTGAGATAAGCATTGGAACACACAACGTTCGTCGCATGTATGTGGATGGAGGATCGTCAGCAGAGGTACTGTATGAACACTGTTTTGTGCAGTTATGCCCAGAAATAAGAAGCCAATTAGTACCGGCCACGTCGCCGCTTACTGGCTTTAGTGGAGACACTATCTGGCCGATAGGGCAATTGCGTTTGCTTGTCACCATTGGGAATGAGGAACATTCCACTACGACATGGATGAACTTCATGGTGATACGCTCACACTCTTCGTATAATGGGATCATAGGCAGACCAGGCATTTTGGCTATCCCGGCAGTACCCTCTACGGCACACGGAATGATCAAATTCCCCGTTGAGGGGGGAATTGTTACTATTTACAACACAGTCATACCAACATCCGAGTGTCATACCGTGACAACACCGGCTCCACCTGTTCCACCCAAGGATGGATCACCACCCCCAATTGGAAGGTAGCAATTCACCCCGACTATCCGGAACAGGAGGTATCCATAGGAGGGGCGCTCTCGGATAGCGGCAAAAGGGCCATGTGCTCCCTCTTGAGTGCAAACCTAGATATATTTGCATGGGAGCCAAAGCATATGACAGGCCTGCCACGCGCGATAGCAGAACATAAGCTCCAGATCCGCCAAGGGTACCAACCCGTTAAGCAAAAGAAGCGCGGCCAGGCGCCCGAGCGCAGCCAAGTGATACTGGAGGAGGTACGGAAACTAGTGGACGCAGGCATCATGCGCGAGGTATACTACCACGAGTGGCTATCTAATCCGGTCATGGTCAAGAAACATGACGGAAGTTGGCGCATGTGTGTGGATTTCACGGATCTAAACAAGGCCTGCCCACAAGACTGTTACCCGTTACCAGAAATCGACTGGAAGGTGGAGTCCTTGTGTGGATATCCTTTCAAATGCTTCTTGGATGCATATAAAGGGTATCACCAATTCCAGATGGCGGAGGAGGATGCAGAAAAAACGGCGTTCCATACGAGCCAGGGCGTATATTGCTATACGAAAATGTCGTTTGGATTGAAGAACACCGGCGCTACATATCAGCGGTTGGTGGATAAAGCTTTTGAATCACAAATAGGACGCAACCTGGAAGTATATGTTGATGACTTGGTGATAAAAAGTCACACGGAGGAGGCACTTCTCCGGGATGTCCAAGAGACATTCGACACGCTGAGAAGGATTAACATGAAGTTAAATCCAAAGAAATGTACGTTTGGAGCAACTGAGGGAATGTTCCTGGGATATTTGATTGACCCAAATGGCATCAAACCTTGCCCAGAGAAGACGGATGCAGTGATACGACTACCGTCCCCTCAGACACGGAAGGAGGTGCAGTCCCTAAATGGGAAGTTAGCCGGGCTGAATAGATTCCTATCTAAATCCGCAGAGAAGTCATTACCCCTATTTAAGACACTCAAGAAGTGTATTAGAAAGGGAGACTTCCGTTGGACGAAGGAAGCCGAGGAAGCTTTCGGCCAACTCAAGCAGCATCTCGCATCTCTCCCTATGCTAGTAGCTCCCCGGCCAAAGGAGGAACTCATTATGTATCTCTCAGCTACTCATGGCGCAATAAGCGCGGGTACTTATGACGGACAGAGATACAATACAAACTCCGGTCTACTTTATAAGTAGAACACTACAAGGGGCGGAGTTGAATTATTCCTCCATGGAAAAATTGGTGTTAGCACTAGTATTTGCTACAAAGCGGTTGCGCCGGTACTTTCAGGCGCACCCAATTGTGGTTATTACTGATCAACCAATCAAGCAGGTTATTTCTAGACCGGACGTGGCAGGGAGGCTAGAAAAATGGAGCATCCTATTGGGGGGCATAATATATCTTACAGACCAAGGACGGCTGTTAAAGGCCAGATCTTGGCAGATTTCCTGATCGAGAAGCCGGATGAGGAAGAGCCAATCATTAAGCAAGACGAGATCCCAACGGAACCTTGGGTGCTATTCACGGATGGATCCTCGTGTACAGACGGGTCCGGGGCAGGTCTAATCCTCACAAATCCAGAAGGAATGGAATTCACGTACGCCCTCCGTTTTGAGTTCACGGCCACCAACAACGAAGCGGAATATGAAGCATTAATTGCGGGTTTAAAAATCGCCGCTAGAATGGGAGTCCGCAACCTTGAGGCCTACGTTGACTCACGGCTTGTCGCGAACCATATTCTAGGTGGGTATGTGGCTAAGGAGGACAACATGGTCAGGTACTTGGAAAAGGTCAAGTCGTTAATCGCGACTTTCAGTAAGTTTTCCATCAAGCAGGTGCCAAGGGGCGAGAACAAGAAAGCGGACGCTCTTAGCAAGATCGTGTCCACGAGCTTCGCTCACTTGTCTAAACAAGTTTTGGTGGAAATACTCAAGGAGAAATCTATAACGGAAGGGGAGGTTGCCGCTATAGTTGAAGAGGAGGGACCTACGTGGATGACCCCAATCATCAACTATTTGACTAATGAGGCCCTTCCAGACGAAGAAAAAGCAGCAAGGCGCATTAAAAGGAAGTCGCAACATTTTGAACTTCGAGAAGGCATCCTTTACAAGCGCTCTTTCTTGCAGCCGTGGCTGCGGTGTGTTGGACCACGACAGGCAGCTTACGTAATCAGTGACATACACGAAGGGTTGTGCGGCATGCATGCAGGCCCGTGATCCGTGGTAGCTAGAGCCTTACGAACAGGTTATTATTGGCCTACCATGCACAGAGACGCGCGCGATATGATTCACAAGTGCAATGATTGCCAAGTGCATAGGCCAGTACCGCGGCACCCGCAGCAGGAGCTTACACCTATCACGTCCCCATGGCCATTTTATAAGTGGGGAATCGACATTGCAGGACCATTTCCTGTAGCTGCGGGGGGGGGGGGGGGGGGGGGGGTTAAGTTCTTGATTGTTGCAATGGACTACTTCACACGATAGATAGAAGCCAAGGCAGTCAAGTCTATCACAGGAAAGCAGGTCAAGAAGTTTGTGTGGGAACACATTGTGTGCCGTTTTGGTCTACCAGGAGAAATCATCTCGGACAACGGCAAGCAGTTCACGGACAACCCATTCAAAGATTGGTGTGCATCATTGAACATCAAACGGCGCTTCGCGTCTGTTAAGCATCCACAAACAAACGGCCTTGTCGAACGAGCAAATAGGAGCTTGGGGAATGGAATCAAGGCGTGTCTGGATGAACGAAATGGCAAATGGGTCGATGAGTTATCACATGTGCTATGGGCGCATAGAACCATGATCAAAACAGCCAACGGAGATACTCCATTTGCATTGGCTTACGGCACTGAAGCCGTTATACCAGCAGAAATAGGGATGCCTACCATCCGCACAGCGGAGGTTAATGTCGTCACAAACGATGAACAACTGCGAATCAACCTGGATCTGTTGGAAGAAAAAAGGGAAATAGCAGCCATCAATGAGGCTAAGTCCAAGGCTAAGATGAAGGCTTATTATGACGCCAAGGTCAAGGGTGTTTTTTTTCGACCGGGAGACTACGTCTATCGTGCTAACGAAGCGAGCCGAGTGGAGAATACAGGAAAACTGGGCCCTAAATGGGAAGGACCGTATGAAGTCACTGAAACCTTGGGACGAGGCGCGTACAAGTTACGTGACATGGATGGCCGCGACCTAGAGCGCACATGGAACATCTCCAATCTCAAAAGGTGCTATCTTTGAAAGCTACGGCTTCCGCATGGGTACTTCGCTATAGGCGGTCTTAATAAAGAACCATGCGGTTTATTTGTTTTGTTTGTTTTTCTTATGTTTGTTTAGTTTCCTTTCTTGTTTTTTAGGACTTGTCGTCATTATTCAAACAAAAGTGTAAACGTTCTAATAAAATGCCGTGGTGCCTAGCAAGCTCCACGGCCTGTTTCGTGCAAATCATTTTCCTTTCTTTGTTAGATTCTTTGTTAGTCGTATGAATTTTACTTGTATTATAATATGCCATGTTTCATTCGTATGCATTCTTTTAAATTACCGTACATGTACTATACGCCTCCAGGCGGGGTAAGAGGATTAAGTGAACCTACTAATTCAACTTGCCGCGTAAGAGGGATGCAACCCCAGCCGCACGGATCATGTATCCTTACTAGACGCCTTACTCACAAGACGTTGTGATAAGTTTTTTGTGCACCGTACCCACACGGTACTCTGCATAGTAAAGACGCACGTCGCATGTCTAGTAAATTATAGACTTGTATGTATTTTCCTTTTTTCTTTATGTGTACGACGTGATACATCACGCAGCATTGAAATACAATGAAATACACAAGTTTCAAAATTAACAATAAACAAAATGGTTGTGGTGGTCACGGACTTCTAAATAAAAGGACAAGTTATTGCATATATGTCTTAGCCGTGTATATACACGGACGAATATAATCACAAGTGTTTACAACATATAAGTTACAAGGGGGGGGGGAGGAATTATCCTAGATCCTTCTTCCCTTCCTCAATTAAAGCACGAAGGGCCTCCCCACGAGCATCTTTCCCGTCCTGAACTTTGACTGCAAGAGCATCTAGGGCTTCTCCAAGCGGCTTCTCACCTGACATGGCTTTGGATACGGAATCATAAGTAGCCAACGTCAAGGGAATTGGATCAGCACTCAGCCGGGACATTATTGTTTCGTTTGGAGCATCTTTCATGGCTTCAAGCTCGACCAGGAGGGGGTGTTGGAGGTCTGCCAAGGCATCCATGGACGCAGTCATCTTACCTGCTGCGGAGGGGTTGTGATACGGATGCTGTGTGATATCCTCATCTTTTGCGATCATCTCCGCAGCTTTGACCAGGCCTTCATGCTTACCACGGTCGATCCCATCGGATACGACCCCAGCAAATGCCTGCAGTAGGTGTGGAGCTTTCAGGGCCCCACTTACGGCAAGCTGCAGTCCTTGCCCGATAATCCACCTACGACCGGCTTTAGCGGTTAGTAGGGGGGGCATACTCTCTCCGCGCAGCTTACAACCACCTTGCTCAACTCTTCATCAGCTAAGGCAACTTGATTTTCAAGAGTGGTTTGGGCCTGCGTCAATTCCTCCTTCAGTGCGTCACGCTCCTGGGCAATGCTGAATGATTGCACGGTCACCGCCTTAGTAGCAGCCTCAGCCGCAGACACCTGCGTATGAAATTTGGAGTTATTACAAGAATATATACTTTTTGGGCTACGTGCATACAAGAAGTAGGAATGTATGAACAACATTTCTGAAAGTTTACCTTCTCATTTGATGCGGCTACGAGGGCCTCCAACTCAGCAACACGCTTCTCTCTGGTATCGGCGTGAAGCGCCTGCTCCTTCACCGTCGCCTCGGCAGTCAATAATGCCGCCTGCAAGGATGCGATGGTCTTCTCGTTCTTCACGACCATCGCCTCACGGCGGGCTATCCTCTTATCAGCACGGCTCACATTAGTGAGGGCCTGGATCAGATGGCGTCTTAACGCGGCACCCACCGTCACCTGATGTGCGGATGATACATCAAACTGTTCAATCAGGGCCTCATGATCTAGTTCATCTAAATCCTGTGCGAGGGCAGGCGGGGTGATGTGTTCGATGAATTCTGAACACTCGGATTTGGCCTCCAGCCGTGTCAAGCTCGATAAGTTCCATGCTAAGCGCAAGCTCTCTTCTGGCCCCTCGGGGCGCGGTTCCTTGGCACGTGCGGTAGCAGGTGATGGGGGATTGTTGGTAGCCGCGGGGGATGGATTTCTCCCCACTTATTCTCCTTGCGCTGCGGCTGCCGGATTCACCCTGTTTTTTAAAAAAAAAATTTAGTCTATATATCTCATACAAAGGTATAAATCATAATTACAAGGGGTACTTACGGGGTGCCAATGTCAGGGTCTGGGCCGGTATGAGCTACGGCGCTTACAGGGGCGACTTGCAAAATGGGCCCTTCCATGGTCGGGGTAGGGTCGGCTTGGGCAGTTGTGGTGCTGCTTCCTTCTTGGTATTGTGGGTGGTCTTTCCGCAGCTTCTTGGGGGGAGCATTTGCAACTCCGGCCTCCTCCCCAACTTTCTTCACCACCCGCCTGGTTGTTTTTCTCTTCTTAGAGGTAAGTGGGGTGGACCCGGAAGCTTGCGTGGTGTCTTCATTGGGATCACGCTCCTCCTCCTGATTGATGGTGCCTCCCTCCAGCAATGGGTCGTCGCCGTCTTCGTTATGAAAGTCCAATGGGGATTTCTCGATAACAGGCTCTCCTTCGTCCGACCTGGGCTCGGTTGTCTCTTCAAGAGGCATCGTGCGGTCGGCTAAAGCTTCTAGCAAAGGGAGCTCATTCGGCTTTAACGGCCGGAATCCTTCCGCCACCTTCATGGGGTCGCCCTGACGAAGTAGTCCATGGAGGTTCATCTCTGCAAATGATTGTAGAAGTATATGGGTTAGTAAAATTCTACGCATGTGTGATAAATCAAATTTACAAGATATATATGACCTACCCTCGCCCTGTTCCGTTAAGAAGCACGGGTATAAGTCATCCCTCCCAAAGTAACGGCGGCTTATCCCTACTAAGCACAGAAAGTGTTCCGGCAACCCTCTATGAAATTCCGTGCGATGGGTATCTAGTATTTTCAGGTCCCGGCTACTATAATCTTTGGATTTGGGCGGATAGTCTTTTGGGGCTTTGGTTTTAAGTACGAAGGGGGTAGGGAATACTTTCTCATCTACAAAGAAGTAATGGTCGTACTAATTCTTAAGGGAGTCGAGAGGTTTCCTATATGTCATCGGGGCATTCCCGGGTCGTTTCTTGAACGACAACCACCCGTTCACTAATTGGGGAAAGTAGAAAGCCCTAAAAAGGTTCACGGTGGGGGTTACTCTACAGGTATGGCATGTAATCTCAAACTGGTTGATTTTACACGCCCCTATACAGTGGAGCTGGGTGATATGAAAGTCATAATACAAAAGAAGGTCTACCAAGAACTTGGACAACGGGATACGGTAGTTGGCTGAGTCAAACAGGCGTGTATATATGCCTACTTTCCCCGCCGGTGCATCCGTAATAGCCTCACCATCACCCGGATAGGTGGGGTGTACGCTTTCGGGCACATAATACTTCGACAGGAAGTCGAGGTATTTCTCCGCAGACATCACGTTCAGGACGTCCGTGATGAGGGGATTATCCTTGACCATATTTTATAAAAAGGTTTTTAAAGGCGTGATAATCTAACCTGCGGTGACGGATATCCGTGGAAAAGAAGGCAAAAATTTTGGAGATAAAAGCTTGAAATTAACAATGGCGGAAGAATGAGTGAGTTGTGTGTGTAACATACACGCATACCCACTCTTATATAGGGTGGCCTCGGTTTTCGAGGTACCGTGGATCTTCGACACGTGTCAGTCACATTCCCTATCCAATGGATAGGGTTTCTGACATTTCTGCAACGTCAGTGGGGGACCCACGGGTCACTTCTTAAATAGTTTTGCGTGGCTCAAGGGTGGGCAGTAATAATGCACTTTTTGCAGACATGCGACTGGATTTTTGACTATCATTAATGCGACTGGATTCTTGTCGGGTTATGCGGCTCTTACGTAAGACCGTATTTAATGTTACATTTAAGTTGTCTCGGCCGTTACGTGCGGCTGAGGTAGTATTCATTAAAATTCCTACGAAGGGGTGCCACGTGCGGCCAAAACAACAAAAATTTCAATGTCTCATTTCTTGTCTTTCCTTGGTATGTCCGGAGAGCATCTTGATAGTCTAGAGGTTACGTCTACGACTGTAACAACTAGACTGGGGGGACATGATGACGTATAGTCCCCAACCGGGTCATGAGCCCGGCCCACGGGTACTACCCGTATCCGGTCCATCACAGATGGGTGGATAAATGTCATTCAGGCTTATGGGCTTGAGTGAACAGTAACCGCACATGTGTGCGGCCCACGGCCCAGTGCGGCCGACATAAGATTAGACAGAATCATATTCTGTTTGGAGTATCTTTATCCCAATGAGAGAGGATATTCACTACCAAGATTAGAAGATAACAATCATTCTAAATTCTAGTGATTATCTCTTCCTTGGGGCCTAAGCATCAGTGGAAGCCCACTAGGGTTTCACTGCCTATAAAAGGAACCCCCAAGGGTTCCACAAAGGTATTACGACTTGTACTCTAAACTCACATAAACCCTAAATCGATTACTTACTCTCACGCCGGAGTCTAATCGTGGGAAACATTCCCACGGTAAGCCTAACGCGTGTTGTTTAGTGTGCAGGATCCCAACCAAAAGATTCACTTGGTGCAGGAGCCGGAGCCCAGCCAACCCGAATCAAGCCTAATTCGGGTCTAGCAAGGATCAACCAACTTTTGCATCAACAATCAGGGTGTGGTTGATGTTGTTAAGGGTGCGTAACATACATTCAGATTTCCCATTTTGTTAAGACGTTTGGGGACACGAGAATCGAAACTGTATATCATGTTGTCTAAAAAGTGTGTGAAAGCGAGTATTATCGTACTCACCTCTTGTGATACCCCCAAAATAGACATGCAGCGGAATGAACTTGGGTGTCACGTAGTGGATCATAGAACAAATGACATACAAAGCATAGATCATAAATATATGTCTTTTAAATAAAACATTACAAATATAGTCTCATGAAGCTTATTACAAGCAGTTGGAATGGTGAATATCAGTTTGTTAAATTTATCCCAGTGAAATCAAATCCCCCAATCATTATTATGCTCCTAAATGATGCTCAGTCCATGCATAAATAGTCCAACTTAGTTACCTGAGAAAAACATGCTAAAAAGGTCAACATAAAGTTGGTGAATCCATAGGTTTAGTAAAACCATAGTTCAGGGCCGCAAAATGTTCCACATAGTAATGCACATAGCAAATACTACAAAGCAATTACATTCCCCTATTGCAAGTAAACTAAAGATAGACATCGTAGGTGTCCACGACAAATGAGGACCACCCAAAGTACGCCCTGAAGTATCCGACACGGTATACGTTTGTTGTCTGGCCTAGGCATAGTGAGCGCTACTCACCCAAAAGGGGATTGTCAGTCCCAACTAGATAAATTTATAACATTCGCGCTATCCCATAATTAACAGTTCACAATCCACGGGTCATGGGCATCATACAATAGACAAAATGTAATCATATGTACGCAAGCTCTATTTGCGTTCTTTAAAATGTACTGCATGTTTTCTCTCCCAATGTTGCACAAAACATTTAATAAATTCAAAGTGTGGGGCCATGAACTCACCTGAATAATAGTACTCGAGAATAGTCAAGGTATTCAAGTCAAAATGAACACGATACGTCAAATACCTAAGTAAATAAGTAAGTCTCAGTCTATGAATATATAAATATATTCAGTTCAGTTAATTGTTCGTACATTCTCGTTCTTAAATCTTAATAGATCATAAGTATAATTATATATATATTGTTATGACTTTAAGATATACATACACGTTTATTCGTTAATTTAACTTTAACTTGTACCCTCGATGGCTATCGAGAAATGATGCACACATTTATAGTTACGTTTATTAATAAATGTATTAACTTTATTTAATAATTTATTAAGTTGCAAAATAATCCTTAAGTTCTAATTTGTGTCAACAACAACCCTTGTATATAATATTTACAGTTTCTACCCCTCACATTTTTTAATAGTGCTCATTTAGTCCTTCAATTTTTTGTACATGTTAAATTTAGTCCTTGTAATTTACCACAACCCCTTTTAGTTTCGCAAAGTTCACAAATAGTCCCTAAAGTTTAAATAGTACAACATATTTACAATTTCAACCCCTATGGTCTCGAGAAGTCTTTTAAAGGTCCCTAGGGTTTATAAAACCTTAGTTTTTGTAGTTAGGGCAAAAAATATGTTTCAAAAATGGCAAATATGGTCCCTAAAGTTTACAAACTTTCGTCTAAAATGATAAAGCTTGATTTAAGTTTACCAAATGTAACTTTTAATCCCTAGGGTTTATGAAAACCCTAGGATTTATGTTTTTGGGCTCGTGGTATGTTTCACATTTGGCAAAAGCGGTCCTCAAACTTCCAAACGTTCGTTTTAATTTGAAAAGTTTTAAAAAAAGATTACCCGGTTATGTTTAGGTTTTAAACAAGTCAATTGAAATGTGTATTGTTGAAGTTCGTTTTCTCAGTTCTTAACAAATTGAATGTCCTAACAAGATCGAGTTTTTAATTGTTTTTGGTTGGTAAAGTATTTGGATATTCTATAGCTAATTCAAACAAATCCTTGCTAAAATGAAAAATACAGTCTACTTATACGTAAAACAAAGTGCACAAACCAAGTATTTATTCAATTAAAATGCTCAAATGTAAATTCTACAAAATATAAGGACTAAAAATGTAAATTTAATGAAAATTAAATGCCAAAAATACAAAGTTAAAAAGTCTAGGGACTTTATATGCAAAAACAATTAACCAAATGGACTAAATATAAAAATTTATCTAACTATGTAACTAACTTTTAACTATTCCGAAAACTAACTAACCACTTTTTAACAAACTTGAAAATATAAGGACCTAACTCTTGCAAAACCTAATTAAAAGGAATTTTAACCTGTAAAAGAAACTGTTTAATACTCAAGGGACTAGAATGCAATTTTCAAAACTTTTTAAACAAAAACGGGCACAAGGACTAAAATAAGCTCGTTTGAGCTCGTTTCTTGACCAAATAAGCTCAAACCAATTTCAAAAGTCTTAGAATTGAAATTAAGCTAGACTTGTGAAAGGAAATAAGCTGAAACTAGCTAGAACTCTAATAAGCAATTTCAAATAAGCTCAAATTAAGCTATCTAATAAGCTACACATGCACAACTTGATTTTATTGAAGAAACTTGTAAAACAGCTCACAAGAAGAATGGGAAATCTAGTTTTAAAGAAAATGATCCAGTAATAACCTCTAAAAATGAAAATAAGCTAAAATGAGCTTATGTTGACTTTTGTTGACCAAAATTCCAAAATTCTGAAAATCTCAAAACTTATCAAGGAACACTTTTTGGATTGATTTGTGAAAGAAAATTAGCAAGTTTCTGAAGTAGATAAGCCAATATGAGAAAACAGTAGTCCTATTTATCACAGGGAATTGAAAATGCTCAAGTGCTTAAACTAAAGCTTATATCTGGCTTATTACTTGATACTGTATAATTTCCGGCTACACACTTAAACTACATATGTTGAGTGATAACTAGAAATTGGATTCAAGGATTTTCATCAAGGAACAAAGCAATGGTAATGATTTGAAAATGGATACCATTCTGAAAACTAGTTAAACAAAACTGACCCAAACTTTTTATGATACCATTTGCCTTTTTGACAAAATCTTTGACTTGAAAACTTTGTAAACTACTTTGCAATGACTTACTAATTGAATGAAAGCTAGAGTTAACCACCTAACAAGACTTGAACACAATAGAAAACTTAATCCCAAACACAAGTTTACTGAATTTTTTAAAACTTTTGTGAAAGAAATTTTAGCTAAGGACTTAACTGATTAAGGACAAACATATAACCAAGTTTTAAGACTCAAATGTGATGAAAAAGAACCAATACCAAGCTATGAAACAAACTTATACTCTAAATGCTAAGTCAAGCTAAAAATGACAGCTAGTATGCTAAACAGAATTTAGATAAAGCAACAGATCAAGTTCTATGCTACAATTAAGCTACACAACTATCAAAATCAACTCAATATCAGCTAAACACACTTGATCATGCAGGCACTTTCATTTACACTAGGAATTGAACATACAGTCAACTGTTTAGTGGAACAAAAATATGAAAATGTACACCTTAGCAATTGAAGCCTCCATTGTAGGAGAAGGCAGGCGCTGAGCCTCCTTTAATCTGCTAAGAGAATACTAAACCACCACTAATCACCACCATTTACCATCTACAATCATCTACAACCATTATCATCATCATTTCAACTAAAACAGCTACTCAACTCTGCAACTATGGCTTCTGAATGGAAAGAACAACTACAGTCTTCAAATTAGCTTCTAGTGATCAAGTTATGATCACTAAAAACAACAGAGATCAATAGAGATTGAACAGTAGAACATAACAGTAAGAAGATTGAAGGAATTTGGGAATTTTTATTGATTTGTAATGGAAAAGTTGTTACAAGACTGTTATAACTACCTAACAGACTCTCAAGTGTGTGTCAAGCACTTGAGAGTTGTTGCTATCTATCTTTCTAACAGGAATGAGAGAAAGAAATTAAGTGTGTGTGTTTTCACACTTAAGCTACAAGTCCCAAATGAGAACTCCTATGCCTATTTATAGAATGGAAATGTGAAGTAGTTGGGGAGAGTGACGTGTCTGAGCCAATCAATTGCTTCCACGTGTCCTCAATTGGTTATTTGGAATTTGCAGGTTATGAACACAATTGGGTCTTTCTTCTTGGTTGACTTTCAGTATAATTGAGCACGTGGGATAGATTCGTCTTCCTTTTGTAAGCATTTTTGATGTTTTGATCTTTTGTTGAAATTGCCTCAAGCTCTAAAACGATTATGGGCTGTTGGAAGGTTGAAGATGCAACGTGGCAAGCTTATATTGGTTGTGGGAATGTCACACCTCATTATCCCAAAAATGAAATATGATTGGCTGAGTGGACACTTTTGTGATTCGTCCACTTAGTATCTCTCTTATTTATTACCACACACAGCTGGCAATCCTCTTTCTCAAAATACTCTCCTTTGATTGGTCCTTTTCCGTTCACACGGATTGAGTATTCAAATACTTTCCAATTATGGCAGTTTAAGCCCTTCAAGTTTACAACTTTATAAAATGAGCTCTAGTCTTCATTCCTTTGGCAATTTCAGTCCTTTCACTTGCAAACTTGATCACATAGCTCCCTTGACTGAGTTGACTTGAAGGTTGACCTTGTTTGACTTTAATCTTGACTTTGACAATTTTGCACTTTTGGTCCTTCATCTTTGTAAAGTTGTCAAGATAGGTCCTTTCACTTTAAAGTCTTGTCACTTTTGATCCTTCTTTGTCTTTTGCATCCAATTAAGCTTGATTTTCTTCTTGTTTGCTTGAAATTGTATCCTTCTTACCTATTTGAGCACAAACAAAGAACATACCACATAATACTGCTTTTATAGCACAAAAGTTAGGTAATTTCCTTGTGTTTTAGGGTGTTTTCTTGATTAATTGATATGAGTTTTTGCTCATATCAAATCCCCTACACTTGAACATTGTCATGTCCTCATGCAATGCTATATTTTAAAGCACAAGTTTACATTCTCCTCATAATTAATCCACCTTGGCCATTATGGAATGCATCTACACTACTCTACACTATATGATGCATGATTTTGATTTTGATAATGCAATGCACAAGATACGATTCTATTTATATCTTTTTGGTTTTTCTTGAAATGGTTTGATGGAAATAACTCATAAAGAATTCAATGCCTTTGATTAGGGCTTGGGTACCATGGATACTTATCACCCTAAAGTTTCACTTTCCCCATACCAAGCTTAAAAATGGAATCATTGTATTAACAAGTAAAAAGTGCGTCAACTTATTCATGACAATTAAATTTGGAACCGGTTATTATTTGAGCAAATTGCTTTTGGGAAAATTTGTCATTATTTAGAATGTGAAATATAAGAAATGTAAAATCCAAAAATAAGGAAGCACGATTTTAATCCTAAGTAATCCTCTCATCCATTACTTGAAAAACCGCTCACAATTAATATAAGTCCGTTTCAAGAGTAATAAGTCATTCGCCTTATGTGTAAAATCCTTATGTCATGCTTTCATAAGTAGCTACACACTCGCTAAGGAAAGAAAAATAAAACTCACGCAATAATTTACATCCACCGCCTTTTTGAGACTTTGGATCTTCAACCCCGCAACCCGTCAAGGTAATATTGGATTGGAGCAATCTATTGAATCCCCGCAACCCGTCAAGGTAATATTGGAACTCAATAGTCACTATAATTAACACCACACTGTCCCTCTTGGGAGTCTTGTATAATTATTTTTTATTCTCTTTTTCTTTTTTTTTTCTTTTTTTTTCTAGCCACTCATTTTTTTGATAAGCCGCTCTTATTTTTCTTTATTCCTCACAAAGAAAGTAGAAAAGAATAAAAGGAAAAACACCCGCTAAATATTGAGCATGACATAAGTCTAGTACACATAAAACGTTCTAACTTAGAATCTTAAGACGTACTTATACCAACCATGAATGATTAGACAAAAATGCATAAGAGATTACAAACCAATTAAAACCGTTCTTGATTATTTATTAACATATATACATGCGAAGAAATTAGAGGTAAAGAAGAGAAGGGTTTAACCACAAGTAATTATCATGAAGTTTATCTAGCCCTTTTATACTTGCTTCAACTCTATCATTTCCCATTCTCCACAAATTTAAAATCTCAAATAATGAGATTAGTGGATGCTTAGCCTAATAGACCAATGAAGGACTACATGGTTAAGGATACTAGCTAGAGAATGCTTAGATAAGCAAACTAGGGTTGAGTCAAAATATCCATGGCGGGCCTAATATGTCAAAGAAGTCTAAATTTGTTAAAACCATGTTTTTATTATATTTTTTTTCAATTTTTTATAAAGAACAAAAGAAGAAATATATACAATGCAAATGTGTTATGCAAATGAAAAATGATTGATGCAAAAATTATGAATGCATATTTTTGGTGGCCAAAGTAGATCAAAAATGTGAAAAATGTTTGAAAAGTTAATTTTCAAGTTATCATGAAGTCAATGACAAGTTCTAGGTAAGGTCACTTCGATAGAAGACCCCCCTACATTTAAGCTAAACATTGTCCTCAATGTTTAAGAGCATGGAAGTATAAAAACTTCCCCTACACTTATGACAATGAATAGACTTTGCTTAACCCAAGTTAAGGAAAGGGCAACTATTGGTGAATTCATGTTTAAGCACAACGTGTCAATGAAAGATCACAATAGTAACGAAGTGAACCGGATACAAGGGCCTCCTCCATAAGCTCAAATCATGAAATGAGTGAGCAACCCTACAAACAACATGAGGACAAAAGAAGGTCTCCCCTACACTTATCTCCAATTATATACCCTTATTGCTAACCTACAACACTCTAAACCTAGTTATATGATGCTTGAGTTAAGGAGTCTCTACCTCGACTCGTCCCTCAATGAATTAATTCATGGGGAAATTGGAGATCTCTTGGACCATTTCAACGGAAATGTCCTCCCCAAAATAATGTTTCACACGGTGACCATTCACTTTAAAGTTTGGACCATCGGGTTGTGACAACTCAATAGTTCCATATGGAAACACTTGAGTAATAGTGAATGGACCAGACCATCTCGACTTAAGCTTGCCCGCAAAAAGTTTCAACCTTGAGTTAAAAAGGAGAACCAGCTCTCCAACTTTAAACTCACGGTTCTTGATCTTAGCATCATGAAATTTCTTAGTCTTTTCCTTGTAAAGCAAAGAATTTTCATAGGCATTGGCTCTCAATTCATCCATCTCATTAAGTTGATCTTTCCTATGTGAACCGGCTTGGTTTAAATCAAAGTTAGCCCACTTGAGAGCCCATGATGCCTTATGTTCTAATTCAAATGAGAGGTGGCACGCTTTACCATAGACAAGCCTATAAGGAGTACAACCAATTGGTGTCTTAAAAGCCGTCCTAAAAGCCCACAAAGCATCATCAAGCTTATCCGACCAAGAAGCTCGATGCTCTCCCATCGTTCTCTTTAAAATTCTCTTTAAACCACGATTTGTGACCTCGGTTTGACCATTGGTTTGAGGGTGATACGCGGTAGAAAGTCTATGATTAACTCCATATTTCTTCATAACTCTCGTGAATTGATATTACAAAAGTGCGTACCACGATCACTTATGATCGCCCGAGGTACACCAAATCTAGCAAACAATTGCTTTAAGAACTTCACAACAACTCGAGCATCATTGGTAGGTAAGGCTTTAGCCTCCACCCATTTAGACACATAATCCACCGCCACAAGTATATAATTGTTTCCCTTAGAAGATGGAAAAGGTCCCATGAAATCTATGCCCCATACATCAAAAATCTCACACTCTTGAATAAAATTTTGAGGCATCTCATCACGTTTCAAAATGTTTCCTTGTCATTGACACACATCACAAAATTTCACCATTTCTTGGGCATCTTTATAAATGGAAGGCCAATAGTAACCCGAATGAAAGACTTTCTTTGCGGTATAGTTGGGCCCAAAATGTCCACCCGTAGGTCCTTTATGACATGCTTCTAAGATTTTAAATGCCTCGGGCCCATCTACACACCGTCTAATGATTTGGTCCGTACATTGCCTAAAAAGATAAGGATCATCCCAAAAGTAGTACTTAACTTCTTTAAGAAATTTCTTCTTTTGTTGGTAAGTAAGACCCTCAATAAGCACATTTCCTACAAGATAGTTTGCTATATCCGCAAACCAAGGAGTGGCATCCTCTTGGGAAGAGATAGACATGAGCTCCTCTAATGAAAAGGATTCATTGATTTCTTGATTTGGAAATCTCCTTGAAAAGGATGCTCAAGTCTACTCAAGTGATCCGCCGCTAAATTCTCGGCCCCTTTCTTATCTCGAATTTCTATCTTAAACTCTTGAAGAAACAAAACTCATCTCAAAAGCCTAGGCTTAGCATCTTGTTTTGTCATGAGATACTTGAGAGCGGAATGATCCGTATACACTATGGTTTTGGATAACACAAGGTATGGTCTAAATTTCTCAAAATCATAGACTATAGCAAGCAACTCCTTTTCCGTGGTAGTATAATGAAGTTGTGCACCGGTCATGGTTTTACTCGCATAGTGTATAGGTTGAAAATGCTTATTCACTCTTTGACCTAAGACGACCCCCACCGCATAATCACTAGCGTCACACATAAGCTCAAAAGGTAATTCCTAATTTGGAGAAACCAAAACGGGAGCCTTTGTCAATTTCTCCTTAAGATTCCAAACAATCTTGGTCAAAAATGAAAGGAGCCTCTTTTTCTAAGAGATGATTCATCGGTCTAGCTATCTTAGAAAAATCTTGTATAAAGCGCCTATAAAACCCCGCATGACCTAAGAAACTCCTTACACCTTTAACCGAAGTGGGTGAGGGAAGCTTAGCAATCACATCAATTTTAGCTCGATCCACTTCTAATCCCTTGTTGGATATTTTGTCTCCTAAAACAATTCCCTCTTTCACCATAAAGTGACATTTCTCCCAATTAAGCACTAAACGTGTTTCCTCACAACGCTTAAGTATTCTTTCTAAATTGGTGAGACATGAGGTAAATGAATCTCCAAAAACGGAAAAGTCATCCATGAAAACCTCCATTGTTTGCTCTATCATGTCATGGAAAATCGCCATCATGCACCGTTGAAACGTCCCCGGTGCATTACATAAGCCAAAAGGCATCCTCTTGTAAGCAAATGTACCATAGGTACAAGTGAATGTGGTCTTTTCTTGATCCTTAGGGTCAATGGGTATTTGGAAATAACCCAAAAAGCCATCAAGAAAACAACAGTACTCATTTCCCGCTAAGCGTTCAAGCATTTGGTCCATAAAAGGTAATGGGAAATGGTCTTTCCTAGTAGCCTCATTGATCTTCCTATAGTCAATACAAACTCTCCAACCGGTAACAAGTCTCGTAGGAATAAGCTCATTGTTCTCATTAGGCACTACGGTGATTCCACCCTTTTTTGGAACACAATGTACCGGGCTAACCCATGGAGAGTCAGAAATGGGGTAAATCATGCCCGCATCAAGGAGTTTAATCACTTCCCTATTAATGACCTCATGGATTTTTGGGTTAACCCTTCGTTGACTTTGAATGGCGGGTTTGTAATCATCCTCCATAAGGATTTTGTGTGTACAAAAATGTGGATCAATTTCCCTTATGTCGGATATTTTCCATGCTAAAGCTTTCTTGTGTTTCTTTAGGACTTCAATGAGTTGCTCCTTCTCATCCTCTTTCAACTCTTTAGCAATTATCACAGGTAATTGGTCTTTGCCCTCTAAGAAAGCATACTCTAAGTGGGATGGAAGGTCTTTAAGTTCGATTAGAGGTGGACTCTCTATGGAAGGTTTTACTATGGAAGGATCCTCATTGGTAACTTCTTGTGGAGTAGGAGAAGGAATAGGGTCCTCATTGAGCAACTTTTGGATAGTAAGAATATCTTCTTCCCAATTAATGGGAGAATCATCATCACCAAGAAAGTTAGACTCAAATTCCTCCAAGAGGAAATCACTCTCTCCAAAAGGTGTTAAAGAGGGAGCAATTGAGGCCACGGTTTCAACATGGGGCATTTCCTCACTAGTACTCTTGCAAGCATCATGAAAGTGTTCATCACACACCGCATCTAGCACATCAACTATGTTAATAGTCTCACACGGTCTAGACTCCTTAACTTCTTTCCTATCACAAACTTTACCTAACTTAAACACCACTTTCTCATCCTCTACTCTCATAATTAGTTCTCTCTCCGCCACATCTATCAAAGTACGACCAGTTCTCAAAAACGGTCTACCAACAATCAAAGGAACTCTAGGATCCATGTCATAATCAACCACTACAAAGTCGGCCGGAAATGTAAACTTATCCACACCTACATAAACATCCTCCGCGATACCTACGGGGTAAGCTATGGTTCGGTTGGCTAACTCAAGGGTCATCCTAGTGGGAGTGAGCTCGGGAAGAGAAAGTTTTTTCCAAACCGATAAAGGCATGAGGTTTATGCTTGCTCCTAGATCCGCCAAAGCCATGCAATTTTCCACATAGGGAAAATTACAAGGTATCAAGAAGCGCCCCGGATCTCCAAGTTTTGTTTGTAAGGTTTTAAGTAGCACGGCGGAACAATTTTCATTAAGGGATGTGTTGGGCAAATCAACCAATTTTTCCTTGTTTGAGAGTAAATCCTTGAACATCTTAGCAAACTTTGGCATATAAGCAAGAGCTTCCGCAAAGGATATGTTGATGTTGAGTTGCTTGAACATCCTTAAGAAATTTGAGACTTGGATGTCATCCTTTTTCTTTAACGTGTCCTTTTTCAACCTTGAAGGATATGGAAGAATTGGTTTAGGTGTAGGTGTTGTAGTGGAAGATTTGTCTTTGATAGCTTCTTCATTGGGAGTTGTGGAAGGTAGAGGAGAAATAGGAATAGGTTGAGAAGGTGTGTTTGATTGAATGGGAGCATTTTGAGGTGGTGAAGTAGATGTAGAAGGCTTGTCACATGTAGGAACAAAAGTGGGTTTAACAATAGGAGGTTGAGGAGGTGAAGGATCCTTTGTTGACTTTCCACTTCTTGTTGTAATAGCATTGACGTTTGCCCTTGGATTTGCTTGTGTGTTAGATGGTAAAGCTCCTTGTGGTCTTTGATTATACATAATTTGGTTGTGAAGAAGAGCAAATTTCTTGTTATTTTCCTCTTGAGCATCTTTCATTTGTTTCTCATAAGAAGTAAGCTTTTGAAGGATCAAATCCATGGGGTTAGGTTGCACATTCCCTTGATAAAAACCTTGTTGTGGATAAGGTGGAGGTGGTGCATTAAATCCTTGATTTGGTGGATAAAAGTTATTTCCTTGATGTTGAAAATGATTGGGTGCCTTGTAGTTATTCCCTTGGTAATGTGGTCTTGGGCCTTGATTCCGTTGTAACAATTGAGGAGGATTTTGTTGAGGTTGGGTGGGTGGTTGGGGTGGGAATCCCGGTGGAGTAAGGTAATTTTGGGACTTGTAAGAAAGGTTATTGGGATTGATATTTGGCTTGAAGTGTTCACGATGTTCCTCTTGGTAAGCATAACATTCCCCTTGATAACCTTGCACCTTATCACATTGTTCATAGGAATGGGGACCTCCACAAGTCTCACATGAAAGGGTAATGGCATGCACATCATTTGTAGAATTGTTCAATGAATGGCTCTTAATAGCTTGGATCAATTCTTGATGTACCTTAAAACTCATCTCATGATCCCTATCTATCTTTTGAATGATCTCTTGGTGATACTTGAGGAATTGGTTATCACAAGGTGTTTGAGAATTGTTTTGGATAACATGAACCCTTTCTTCAAATTGAGTGTTTGTTTGTACCATTGCTTTGGTCTCAATAATATCCCAAGCCTCTTGAATGGATTTAAGAAGAATATTTCCTCCCGCGGAAGCATTGAGTGAGTCTTGGTGATGAGGTTTAAGGCCATTGTAGAAAGTATTGATTTGGTGAACTTCATCCAATCCATGGTTAGGGCATCTCCTCAATAACTCTCTAAACTCCTCCTAAGCATCACTAAAGGTTTGACTAGGTTTTTGTTGAAAGCCTATAATTAAGTTCCTCAAAGCCGTGGTCTTAGATGGGGGAAAGAACTTGTTCAAGAACTTAGTAGTGAAACCATCCCATGTAGTGATACTATCGGGTGGTTGTGTGTCTAACCAATGCTTAGCGGGACCCTCTAGTGAAAATTGCACCAATATCAACTTAATGGCATCATGGGGAACTCCATTGTACTTAATGGTATTGCAAAGAGCAAGAAATCTCTTAAGGTGATCATGAGGATTATCACTCTTGTTTCCATAGAAAGGTGTGTTTGAAACCAAGTTAATCATAGCCGTTTTTAGCTCAAATGAATTTGTGGGAATATCAGGAATCTTGATAGCATCGGCGTATCCGTGAACATTGGATTGCAAACGTTCCATCAAAGCTCCAGCCATGGCTTCTTGTTGTGGATGAATCAAAGCACGATTCTCGTGATCGGCTTGATGGACGGTGGTGTTCCTATTCTTTCTCTTTTTCTTCCTTTTCGGAGGAAGGGGTTGTACACCAATCGGTATTTGTGCACGCCCGCGAGTGAGCATGCAACTCAATACGAGGAATGAGAGAGAAGCTCTCGTGTGACTTTGAAGAGAAAAGGATTATCCTCTTCGAGTTTCAATATGAAATATCCACAAGAAAATAATAATATACGTATGTACTACTTGGGTGCAAGACCCCCAATGAAGCCTTCCTTCTTAGAATACTCACAAGTGAACGGGGGGTTAGGTGGCGCGAAGCACTTAAGTACCTATTGACCCTTAGATGGCATTTTATAGCACATCGCCTTTCTATTCACTTAATTGTTTGTATTCTTCGAATTATTGCTTATTGGAAGTATTTATCTATTCTTGCTTTATTTTGTTTGATCCATACACGTGTCAAGGATCGGAACGCCCCTCAACACGGTGTATTGCCTTGGCAATACTTATGGAGAATATGTGAATTGGTTGTTCTTATACGTATACGTATTTACTTATAATAATATATGGAAAATATTTTTGTATTTATGAGTTTTTAAGAGAAAATACTATATGTACATAAAAACCGAGAGAATCCAATAATATATATTTTTGGGTGCAATCTTTTAGGAAAAAGATTGCTTTTTGGATTTTTTTAATTTGTTTGGTCAATTCTTTAGGAGTAGAATTGTTTTGTTAATTTTTTAGTTTTTATATATTTTTATATTTTTGATTTTTTATTTGTTTTTGATTAATGATACGTAAAAATAATGTTCACTAGGTGAACGGATCCCAAAAGCCAATGAAAACCGTCAATCGATACTCTCTCGTAAAGTCAAAGAACCGGCAGTGACGCCATTTGAAATGTGTATAGTTGAAGTTCGTTTTCTCAGTTCTTAACAAATTGAAAGTCCTAACAAGATCGAGTTTTTAATTGTTTTTGGTTGGTAAAGTATTTGGATATTCTATAGCTAATTCAAACAAATCATTGCTAAAATGAAAAATACAGTCTACTTATACGTAAAACAAAGTACACAAACCAAGTATTTATTCAATTAAAATGCTCAAATGTAAATTCTACAAAATATAAGGACTAAAAATGTAAATTTAATGAAAATTAAATGCCAAAAATACAAAGTCAAAAAGTCTAGGGACTTTATATGCAAACAGAGTTAACCAAATGGACTAAATGTGAAAATTTATCTAACTATGTAACTAACTTTTAACTATTCTGAAAACTAACTAACCACTTTTTAACAAACTTGAAAATATAAGGACCTAACTCTTGCAAAACCTAATTAAATGGAATTTTAACCTGTACTATTTAATACTCAAGGGACTAGAATGCAATTTTCAAAACTTTTTAAACAAAAACGGACACAAGGACTAAAATAAGCTCGTTTGAGCTCGTTTCTTGACCAAATAAGCTCAAACCAATTTCAAAAGTCTTAGAATTGAAATTAAGCTAGACTTGTGAAAGGAAATAAGCTGAAACTAGCTAGAACTCTAATAAGCAATTTCAAATAAGCTATCTAATAAGCTACACATGCACAACTTGATTTTATTGAAGAAACTTGTAAAACAACTCACAAGAAGAATGGGAAATCTAGTTTCAAAGAAAATGATCCAGTAATAAGCTCTAAAACTGAAAATAAGCTAAAATGAGCTTATGTTGACTTTTGTTGACCAAAATTCCAAAATTCTGAAAATCTCAAAACTTATCAAGGAACACTTTTTGGATTGATTTGTGAAAGAAAATTAGCAAGTTTCTGAAGTAGATAAGCCAATATGAGAAAACAGTAGTCCTATTTATCACAGGGAATTGAAAATGCTCAAGTGCTTAAACTAAGGCTTATATCTGGCTTATTACTTGATACTGTATAATTTCCTGCTACATATGTTGAGTGATAACTAGAAACTGGATTCAAGGATTTTCATCAAGGAACAAAGCAATGGTAATGATTTAAAAATGGATACTTTTCTGAAAACTAGTTAAACAAAACTGACCCAAACTTTTTATGATACCATTTGCCTTTTTGACAAAATCTTTGACTTGAAAACTTTGTAAACTACTTTGCAGTGACTTACTAATTGAATGAAAGATAGAGTTAACCACCTAACAAGACTTGAACACAATAGAAAACTTAATCCCAAACACAAGTTTACTGAATTTTTAAAACTTTTGTGAAAGAAATTTTAGCTAAGGACTTAACTGATTAAGGACAATCATATAACCAAGTTTTAAGACTCAAATGTGATGAAAAAGAACCAATACCAAGCTATGACACAAACTTATACTCTAAATGCTAAGTCAAGCTAAACATTACAGCTAGTATGCTAAACAGAACTGAGATAAAGCAACAGATCAAGTTCTATGCTACAATTAAGCAACACAATTATCAAAATCAACTCAATATCAGCTAAACACACTTGATCATGCAGACACTTTCATTTACACTAGGAATTGAACATACAGTCAACTGTTTAGTGGAAGAAAAATATGAAAACGTACACCTTAGCAATTGAAGCCTCCATTGTAGGAGAAGGCAGGCGCTGAGCCTCCTTTAATCTGCTAAGAGAATACTAAACA
The DNA here is from genome assembly GCA_025667525.1 of Glebionis coronaria. Taxonomy (NCBI): domain Eukaryota; kingdom Viridiplantae; phylum Streptophyta; class Magnoliopsida; order Asterales; family Asteraceae; genus Glebionis; species Glebionis coronaria. The sequence continues at coordinate 183,583,155 of CM046874.1, forward strand.
ACCACTAATCACCACCATTTACCATCTACAATCATCTACAACCATTATCATCATCATTTCAACTAAAACAGCTACTCAACTCTGCAACTATGGCTTCTGAATGGAAAGAACAACTACAGTCTTCAAATTAGCTTCTAGTGATCAAGTTATGATCACTAAAAACAACAGAGATCAATAGAGATTGAACAGTAGAACAGAACAGTAAGAAGATTGAAGGAATTTGGGAATTTTATTGATTTGTAATGGAAAAGTTGTTACAAGACTGTTATAACTACCTAACAGACTCTCAAGTGTGTGTCAAGCACTTGAGAGTTGTTGCTATCTATCTTTCTAACAGGAATGAGAGAAAGAAATTAAGTGTGTGTGTTTTCACACTTAAGCTACAAGTCCCAAATGAGAACTCCTATGCCTATTTATAGAATGGAAATGTGAAGTAGTTGGGGAGAGTGACGTGTCTGAGCCAATCAATTGCTTCCACGTGTCCTCAATTGGTTATTTGGAATTTGCAGGTTATGAACACAATTGGGTCTTTCTTCTTGGTTGACTTTCAGTATAATTGAGCACGTGGGATATATTCGTCTTCCTTTTGTAAGCATTTTTGATGTTTTGATCTTTTGCTGAAATTGACTCTAGCTCTAAAACGATTCTGGGCTGTTGGAAGGTTGAAGATGCAACATGGAAAGCTTATATTGGTTGTGGGAATGTCACACGGATCATTATCCCAGAAATGAAATATGATTGGCTGAGTGGACACTGTTGTGATTCGTCCACTTAGTATCTCTCTTATTTATTACCACACACAGCTGGCAATTCTCTTTCTCAAAATACTCTCCTTTGATTGTTCCTTTTCCTTTCACACGGATTGAGTATTCAAATACTTTCCAATTATGGCAGTTTAAGCCCTTCAAGTTTACAGCTTTATAAAATGAGCTCTAGTATTCATTCCTTTGGCAATTTCAGTCCTTTCACTTGCAAACTTGATCACATAGCTCCCTTGACTGAGTTGACTTGAAGGTTGACCTTGTTTGACTTTAATCTTGACTTTGACAATTTTGCACTTTTGGTCCTTCATCTTTGTAAAGTTGTCAAGATAGGTCCTTGCACTTCAAAGTCTTGTCACTTTTGATCCTTCTTTGTCTTTTTCATCCAATAAAGCTTGATTTTCTTCTTGTTTGCTTGAAATTGTATCCTTCTTACCTAGTTGAGCACAAACAAAGAACATACCACATAATACTGCTTTTATAACACAAAAGTTAGGTAATTTCCTTGTGTTTTAGGGTGTTTTGTTGATTAATTGATATGAGTTTTTGCTCATATCATCAATTAAGTCAATTAAGCTATGGAATAGTTATTTCAAGTCTCGGTTTTTCCTTAATGGGCTTCGTGGGCTTATTGGGCCTCGTTACTATGTTTAAGGCCCGTTAAGAAGTTTCAATAGTCCAAATGACTTTTCAAAACTTGATAAGCTCTTATGAGCTTATTGGTTTTATAAATTCTAATGCCAAGCCGTAGGCTTATTGATGGCTCATGGGTCATTCGTTCTTGGGCTCGGGGCTCTCGGCAACACTTGTTACTAGGCTATAAGGCCCAATAATTTCCATATATTAACATTGAAATTCGCGTGTACGTACAAGGTTCAAGGGTCGATTATGGATTATTTTTACGTCGTGTTTGCCATGCATCTTAGCATTTCGTGTTCATAACCATTCGTATACCTAGCCATATAGTTACATGATTATTTGTACATGTACATATGTCGCGATTTCAAGACTTATGTCAAACTGTAAAATAAAGTTAAGCATACTGTTTTTATACGTTCATCAATTTGTGAGAGTTATATAGTCGAAGTATAGACGAAAATAAGGTGCGTGTATACTAACTTAAGTCCTTTAGCACAATGATATGATCCTAGTGATAGTGTAATGCGTATAAACCCTATCTTGAATGCCAACCCGTCGCCTTTAACCCAAATGTTACGTCTCCCACCTTGTTTCTTTGTGTAAACGAAAATGGGTCACGTCTTGAGTCAAACGTGAGTGTAACTTAGGGTTTCATACGTCTAGGTCATAAGAAGTGACTAGGTTTGATGGTTTATTTTGTTCTCGATAGTAATAAGAGAGAAAGATGGTGTGATAGATATTGGTAAGTTCGTAGTCAGAGTATGAGTGTTTATGTTAGTTATTATGAGTTTATATCAATCTCACAACCTTTGAGGTGGTATTCGGTTTTGTTAGTCTCCCATGGTTTTTGGTTAGTGTCCTAGTACAATTTCCTTAATGAGGTTTGTTTGTATACTTATATCTTGTGGTAATGTAAAACCCGCATGCTTTTACCATGAACAGTACACTTAGTAAACGTACATACACATTAAAACTTTCCTTTTATAGCATGAACACGTGTCACGATTAGTAATTACAGAAGTTATGTACGTATAATTACACGATAAGTATTAAGTACGTGATAGTACACGATAATTATTAACAATAATAATTATAATCACAAACATGAAATCATGAACGTAAAAATCACGGACACGTAAATTCATACTTAATTAATATTATACGATTAATATCGTTTACATACAAGTATTTAAATATAACACGAACAATTATAACACGAATATACGAACACACGAGCACGTATTTTAAAGCACGAGAAAAATCCGGGTTTTCCCTTGTGGGCCCTACTAGCCGCGGTACCAAGGAGAGACAACGGGCCAAGCCCATTTGATTTTTAGTAATAATCAAATAAAGGGAAACACTTTTTCACTTTATAGAGTTTTCAAGAAAAATCAAAAACTCTATTCTTTTTTCTCTCTCTCTTGGCCGGCGGCAAACATCAATACCAAGGGGTGTTTTTGATTTGATTTTTAGTTAATCAAATTCAAAATCGTGTTCGTGTTATTATTCTCCAATCTTTACACGCATTCGGTAATCCGTAAACCCTTTTGTTTTTATTCTTTTATTTAATTAATTAGCACATGAACATGAATTAAATAAAAACACGGATTAAAAACACGTCACGTGATCATGGGGGAAAAATTAAGGGTTGTTTCGGGTTTGGTTGCTCGGCCGACACACAAACCGAGAGACTAAGGCTCTCGGTGTGTTTTTTATCACGCCACCAACCGAGATCTATGATCTCGGTGGTGTTTGGTTCGGTAGACAGCAGGAACAAGGAACCTCGACGCAAGTCGGGGTGTCCTTGTGGTTTGGTTGGGTCTCGGCAGCAAACAGCCCCACCACCGGCACACAGCCGGTGGCAGAGTGGGTCAAGTAGGGGGAACACGACGCAACAGGGGGAACCACCGGCACACAGCCGGTGGGAACACTGTTGTTGGTAGCGGCTAGCCGAGAGATAGACCACCGGTTTAAGCCGGTGGCAGCCTAAACAAGAACAGTGGCAACCGGCCGAGCCGGTTTGCCACTGTTAAGGGTGTTTGGTTCGGACCGGTTCAAGGGGTCTTGGGTGCGGTTCACAACATGTCTAAATTGAATACATAGGTCCGGTTCATGACTAAAATATGTACAAGTATTTTATTTTACAAGTATTTATTTTTACAAGATATTAAATTAATTAAAACATGACATGTAATTAATTTAATTAAATCATGGCCTTAGGTTAATTATTATTTAGTAAATAATACATGTTTTAACCTAAGTATTTAATTATTTAATTTAGACTATAGTATTAATTAATTATTAAAACATAGAATATAATTAACTAATAATCATGACTTAGGTTATAATTAATATAATATTAATACATGTTTTAACCTAAGTATTTTATACACCTTAAGTTACTTAAATCATGCTTATATTTAATTAAATCATATAATCTATAGTTTATTTAATTAACATGTTATTATTAATAAACTATACTATAATCACATGACTTATGATATTTAACCAGTAAACTTAAGCTTATATGTACAAACTTATTAATTCAGCTTAATTCTGAATATGGAAACTTTCTAATTCAAGAAACTTACTATTTTTGGAAACTTTCTACTTTAGAAACTGATCTATTTTAAGAAGTCAAGCTATTTTTGGAAACTTTCTATTTTAGGAAACCTGCTATTTTTAGAAAGTTACTTATTATTACACAACAAGTATAATAATACAAGAAATATAAGTAATACTTAATCAGAACACGTAGTATACATGATAAACACAGCATAACCTTAAAATCAGTAAAACAAGACATGAACATATAAAACAAGCTAAGATACGATATAAAATCAGTTACGTATTCAGTAAACGAAATACTTATACATGTATACTATTTATGTAGCATTAGTGAGGTCGGAGTAGGACTTCCTTTCGTTCGTCTTTTCCATTCACTGGACATAAGGTACGGATTTTCCGTCCTTCAATATGGACATTCTTTCCTTATTAGGATTCCCTGTTTGCAGCCAACTATTTTTCCAGTATTTGTTTTATATGTTTGATACTTATGTTAGAATAAGAGCCTAAGCCATATACATGCATGACAAGTGTCACCTAGTTATGGAGGTACCATAACCATAACACTAGAGGCACCAGTGTTATGACTTCCCCATGGCGAAATGATTGCTCGTGGCGTCCCTTTTCAGTTTTGGCCATTATATTATATTATCATGTGGGGCGTATGTGTGAATTCTAGTTACATGTTTACCATTATTATCAGAGTGAATGCGATGTGTGCCTTGCATCCTTCACTAGGAGTTGATCCCTCCTACCCAGACTATTTAATTATAGACAACCCCTCTAATTGCATGATGAGGTCTCCCCTCCAAGTATTCATGTACGGTGGAACCTCATGACCTATATGGGCTATTTGGCTAATTAAAACAGATTTTCATAGAAACGTAAGTCTTTTCAAACTATAAAACTAGTTTTATGAACATGAATCCAGATATCTTAGAACTAATGTTATTTCGCTGCTATTAGTCTTATATGTTTATGCTATTCCATGTCATACTTGTATATCCGTGCACTGAGCGTTATGCTCAACCGTTTTCCTTTCATGTTCCCAAACGGCAGGTCCTCAAGGGCGCTCGTAGACTTTAAGTGTACGTGCATATAGATTGGAATCTATCTAGCCTTCTCTACTTTATGCATTTCATCATAAATTTCACTACTTTTTTCTTTGGACCTTGTTTAGTCCTTTTCCTTTACAGTACATATGTTTGTGTGTGATGAGCTTATACTTGGGATACCGATGTTTGTTTCCGCTATTTCCTTTCATGGTCATTTAATGTTTTTAAGACATTACCTTGTATGCTTTGATGACACGCCATAATCACGCATGACATTCCATTTACCAAAATGGGGTGTTACAATTATGGTATGAAAGCCCAAGGCTTCGACCTGTAGGATCTCAAAACACGACCTATGATTAGTGGGTAGTCAATATGGTCTTCCTAGAACTGACAGTCCGTTTTCATGCATTCATCGTTTTCATGCATTCATGTTATATGTCATTGTCGCAGGTTTATGACTAAGTAATTGTTGGTACAGGACTGGCCCTATTTAGTCGCATGTGCTTTTATCGAAACTTTTAACTTTGGGACCGACCCATTGGCGTCCCCTCGCCATGTCTTTTGTTTTGGGTGAACTGACCATATGCGTTCACTCTCGCACATATAAAAGTTTTTATAAACTGCATCATGCATTCATGCACTGTTTTCCTACATAATTTTTTTTTTCTCATGATTTATTGGCATAAATTTTTTTTCATGTATATATTTTATGTTTAATCAGTTTAATCATGCATTTTGTTTTATACTGTCAGATGATGAACACACGAAATGCTCAAGAGATGGGTGCAGCTGTCAATGCAGCTTTGCAAGTCATCCTTCCCCAAGACAACAACAATCCTACACCACCACAAATCGTTCCCATGACGATGTGGGATAGGCTGGCGAGGGAGTACTACGCGATTAGGCAGAGACCTGAGGAGAACAACAACGAGTTCAGGCAGCGCTTTCTTCTTTTAGCGGGTACTCATGGCACAACAGCATGTACTGCCGAAGAGCAAGCATGCCATTTCCGTTGGGACCTTCGTTCATCGGATGCCAATAACTCGGTATTCGCTACCTTCAAACGGTGGCACAAGTTGCCGATGCAGCACGTAAGCTGGAGATGCTGCAGGAGAGAGAAGAATTTGGGGAAGCAGAGAGACCCGCGAAGAGGTAATTGTTCGTCATTCAGCGGTGACCATTTCAAATTCATTCAGTACTATCCAATATTTATCTTTCTCTTTAAAATGCATCTTTCAGGTAGAAGACTGGGGACCGGTCTCAACCGGCTACTCAGCAACAACCTACTCAGCCCAAGAGTAACGGTCAGACTCAAGACCGTTCCGCTACGGATAGGCGTGGCGGTAATGACAATTACTGTAACAACGCTGGAAACTCCAATAGCAGCAGGTCCCTAAACTTACTCATATCTTATGTTACACGTTTATGATTCATAATTCTGACACATTAGCAATCTTCTACCAGGAATCATGGTAACAGGAGGGAGCAGGACCGAAGAGGTTCACAGCCTAACCGTCCAGCTATCACTGGTATTAAATCTTATTTTTCCGCATTGTCCTTTTGTACCTATAGACCATGTCTCATGTGTACTTTTCCAAACAGGCTCCCAGCTAGCAAGGGCACCTGCTGGAGGGTATACTCACCCTCTCTGTACTACCTGCAACCGTAGGCACCCATGGCCATGTCACCGCGACAACGATTCTTGCTTCAAGTGTGGCCTTACTGGTCATCGCATGAAGGACTGCCGCAAGGGCGAGATGGAGGGCACATCTGGACATGCTGATTCCAAGCCACCTCCTACTAGTGAACGGGTGTACACGACTTCTCACGATCAGGCTAACAAGTCTATAGGTACCATCACTGGAATCTTGTATATGTATGGTCAAGCTGCATGTGTTTTATTTGACACGGGTGCTACTCACTCGGTTATTTCTACTGCTTATGCCAAGAATGTTAGGATATCCCCTATGCCTTTAGAGAATGTATTAAACATTTCCACGCCTTTAAGAGACTCTCTACGCATAACCCATTGGTACAAGAGCCTTCCCCTAGAGTTTGACGACAAGATTCGTCCTGTTGACGCACTTTCATTGGATATGTGCGATTTTGACATGATTTTAGGCATGGATTGGCTATCCAAACATCACGCTATGATAGATTGCCATACATATCAGGTCATCTTCGGTGATGTTAATGCACCAGAGTACATTCACAACAGTTTTATACCCGGAAGGTATGTACAAAAAATTTCGACCTTACAAGCACGTGCACTACTGTCACATGGTTGTGAGGGCTATCTTGCTACTGTTCATGATTTGGAGGCTGAATCTCCATCTGTCCAAAATCAGCCGATCGTGTCAGAATTCCCAGACGTGTTTCTAGAAGAACTTCCGGGCATACCACCTGCTCGTGAAGTGGAGTTTAATATTGAGCTCGTCATAGGAGCTGAGCCAACATCTAAGGCTCCTTACCACATGGCTCCCATAGAGCTGAAGGAGTTAAAGGAACAACTGCAGGAATTATTGGAACACAGTTTCATTCGACCCAGTGCTTCTCCATGGGACGCACCTGTTCTGTACGTAAAGAAGAAGGCCGGCAGCATGCGTCTGTGCATAGATTATCGTGAGCTTAACAAGATCACCATCAAGAATAGATATCCGTTGCCACGTATTGTTGACTTGTTTGACGAATTCCAAGGGGCCAAACATTTCTCCAAGATTGATCTAAGGTCGGACTATCATCAGTTACAGGTTAAAGAGCAGGACATCACCAAGACTGCTTTCCGTACACGCTATGGGCACTACGAATTCGTAGTCATGCCTTTTGGCCTTACCAATGCTCTAGTTGTTTTCATGGATCTGATGAACCGTATCTTCCATGAGTTCCTGGACAAGTTCGTCATTGTTTTCATTGACGACATACTAATTTTCTCTAAGTCAAAGGAGGACCACGAAGACCATCTTTGTATTGTACTACCGATACTTCGCCAGAAGCAGCTGTATGCCAAATTCTCCAAGTGTGAGTTCTGGTTAGACAAGGTGGCGTTTCTAGGCCACATTGCATCAGCAGAAGGAATCACCATGGATCCAGCAAAGGTTGAGGCTATTACCAAGTGGCCAAGACCGACATCAGCGACTGAAGTTCGCAGTTTCCTAGGCTTAGCTGGTTACTACCGTAGGTTCGTAGAGAACTTTTCCCGTTTAGCACTGCCATTGACCAAACTGGTGTGGAAAGGGGAGAAATTCTTCTGGACTAAAGAAAGAGAGAAGAGCTTTGAAGACCTAAAGCAGAAGTTAGTATATGCACCGATTCTTACTCTCCTATCTGGTACAGGCGGATCTCAAATCTACTGTGATGCTTTAGGGAAGGGACTTGGCTGTGTTCTCTTGCAACATGGGAAAGTGATTACGTATGCTTCACGGCAGCTTAAGCCTTATGAGGAGAATTACCCTACGCATGACTTGGAACATGCAGCAGTCGTGTTTGCATTGAAGATATGGAGGCACTACTTGTATGGAGAATCATGTGATATCTTCACAGATCACAAGAGCCTGAAGTACATCTTCACTCAACGTGAACTGAATATGAGACAGAGAAGATCGTTAGAGTTGTTGAAGGATTATGACATTAATCTATAGTATCATCCCGGCAAGGCGAATATAGTGGCAGATGCACTTAGTAGAAAGTCCGGTATGATAAACGGCATTAAAATTAAGGAAAAGATTATAAGAGACTTGGAGCGACTAGACATTGAGATCATGTTACGTGGATAACACGGTTACTGGGCTAATCTTAGAGTGGAACCCGAGTTACTCTCTAGGATCAAAGAAGCTCAAAAGGATGATGGTGAGATTTGGGCGATCATTCAGAACTTGGATCAGCAGACGAAGTTTCGGTTAGATGACGATGGTATATATGGCAGGGCACTAGACTTTGTGTTCCTGATGATCTTACACTCAGGGAAGCGTTATTAGCTGATGCTCATAGCTCCCATTCTCCATTCATCCTGGTTTGACCAAGATGTACCACGACATCAAGCAATACTTTTGGTGGAGTGGTATGAAACAGGATGTTGCTACTTATGTCTCCAAATGTCTTACCTGCCAGCAAGATTAAGATCGAGCATCAGCGGTCTAGTGGTCTACTACAACCGTTAGACATTCCAGAGTAGAAGTGGGATAAGATCACCATGGATTTTGTTACCGGTCTCCCGCAGACAAAGAAGAGGCATGATGCGATTTGGGTTATCGTTGATCGACTTACTAAGTCAGCTCATTTCTTACCGATCTGCAAGGATGATCCGGTCAGCAAACTCGCCGATACGTACAAGAAGGAGATCATGAGACCTCATGGTGCTCCATCCAGTATCGTCTCGGATAGAGATCCTCCGTTCACTTCGCGATTCTGGAAGAGTCTACAGAAAGATTGGGGTACAAAACTTAAGCTTAGCACGGCTTTTCATCCTCAAACAGACGGACAATCGGAGCGGACGATTCAGACATTAGAAGACATGCTCCGAGCATGTGCATTGGAGTGGACATGAGATTGGGATGATTACATATGTTTAGTAGAGTTTGCATACAACAACAGTTGGCACGCCAGCATCAAGTATGCACCATTCGAGATGTTGTATGGCAGGAAGTGTCGCGCCCCAATCTGTTGGGATCAGGTTGGTGAGCGAACACTTGAAGGACCGGAGATGATAGAGTTGACCAACGAGAAGGTCGTTGTAGCTAAGCAGAAATTGCAGGAAGCTCGTACACGTCAAAAGAGTTATGCCGACAAGCATCGTAGGGACTTATATTTCAATGTAGGAGATCGCGTCTTTCTTAAGTTATCACCGACACGTGGTGTTAGACGTTTTGGAATCAAAGGGAACTCAGTCCACGATTCATCGGACCGTTTGATATCATCGAGCGAGTCGGTGAAGTATCTTATCGCTTAGCGTTACCTCCACAGCTTTCTCACGTTCATGACGTTTTCCATGTGTCCTTACTCAAAGGGTACAATTATCATCCCCTTCACATGGTTCAGTATCCACTGGAACTGATTCGTGAAGATCTTACATTCATAGAGGAACCCGAACGAGTTATTGACAGACAAGAACGAGTCATGAGGAAGAAGACGATACATTCGTCAAAATCCTTTGGAGGGATCATACCAAGCGTGAAGCCACTTGGGAAGCAGAGGAGTCTATCTGGGCTTCTTACCCTCATTTCATATTTTGAATTCGGGTATGTTCCTCTTTCAGTTTATGTTATCTATAATTCGGGGACGAATTATTCTTTTTAGGGGGGAAGAGTTGTAAAATCCGCATGCTTTTACCATGAACAGTATACTTAGTAAACGTACGTACACATTAAAACTTTCCTTTTATAGCATGAACACGTGTCAGGATTAGTAATTACAGAAGTTATGTACGTATAATTACACGATAAGTATTAAGTACGTGATAGTACATGATAATTATTAACAATAATAATTATAATCACGAACATGAAATCATGAACGTAAAAATCACGAACACGTAATTTCGTACTTAATTAATATTATACGATTAATATCGTTTACATACAAGTATTTAAATATAACACGAACAATTATAACACGAATATACGAACACACGACCACGTATTTTAAAGCACGGGAAAACTCCGGGTTTTCCTTGTGGGCCCTACTAGCCGCGGCACCAAGGAGAGACAACGGGACAAGCCCATTTGATTTTTAGTAATAAACAAATAAAGGGAAACACTTTTTCACTTTATAAAGTTTTCAAGAAAAATCAAAAACCCTATTCTTCTTTTTCTCTCTCTTGGCCGGCGGCAAACATCAACACCAAGGGGTGTTTGATTTGATTTTTAGTTAATCAAATTCAAGACCGTGTTCGTGTTATTATTCTCCAATCTTTACACGCATTCGGTAATCCGTAAACCCTTTTGTTTTTATTCTTTTATTTAATTAATTAGCACATGTGCATAAATTAAATAAAAACAAGTATTAAAAACATGTCACGTGATAATAGGGGTAAAATTAAGGGTTGTTTCGGGTTTAGTAGTTCGGCTGACACACAAACCGAGAGCCCAAGGCTCTCGGCGTGTTTTTGATCATGCCACCAACCGAGATCTATGATCTTGGTGGTGTTTGGTTCGGTCGACAGCAGGAACAAGGAACCCCGACACAAGTCGGGGTGTCCTTGTGGTTTGGTTGGGTCTCGGCAGCAAACAGCGCCACTACCGGCACACAACCCCACTACTGGCACACAGCCGGTGGCAGAGTAGGTCAAGCAGGGGGAACGCAGCGCATCAGGGGGAACCACCGGCACACAGCCGATGGGAACACTGCTGTTGGCAGCGGCTAGCCGAGATAAAGACCACCGGCCTAAGCTGGTGGCAGCCTAAACAAGAACAGTGGCAACCGGCCAAGCCGGTTTGCCACTGTTAAGGGGTGTTTGGTTCGGACCGGTTCAAGGGTCCCGGGTCCGGTTCACGACATGTCTAAATTGAATACATGGGTCCGGTTCATGACTAAAATATGTACAAGTATTTATTTTTACAAGATATTAAATTAATTATGTTAATGCAAGTGATGCCTAAAAACATTATTAGTGTTAACTAATCTTTCTTAGTTTTGATTACAACAAACTATACAACACATTTTGTATAAAACACAAAACGAATTATTTAACTAACACTATCATCAAGGTAATAATCATATCACTAACCTTTCTTAATCATACTTAGTGATCATCAAAATGATTATCCTTAAAACTCACTTTTGTTAATATGACAAAAGACTTTTTTAATAAACTTTCTTTTTTAGAAAATGTTTTATTAAAATGGAAAATGAAAATTTGAAAATAGCATATTCCATATGCTATTAGAATATTCTTTGAAGGCTTCAAATACCTCAGATATTCCTACCCCACTAAAAGACAAAAAACAGAGCGTACTCTAGGGGCGGTACCTTAAGTAGCTGGGCGGTTCCCTAGCGATATGGAACCGCCGGGCTAGATAAGGTACCGCGCCCAGATAGCCGTTATATATCCGTTATACTTTGTCTCCTTTAAATAGTGGGTCAAATCTCATTTTCCAATAAGCCTCTTGGACGTTTTTCTCAGCCCCATTTCTCTTTTCTATAGCATAATCATTAGTAAATGATCACTTAAAGTGTAAAGGATGTTTACATATGATTATCCTCTTGATCCCCTCCTTTACCTTGTCCAATGAGAAGATCACTCACTCACTAGTGTTGTGATAAAGATGAATCTATGAGCTAGTCATATTCATCATGATACCCTTTTTGTTTTATGTCAATCCATTGTATTTATGAATACTTGGACTAGTTGTGTTCATCCAAGTTATTTGTGAATACTTGGATTTGTTGTGTACATCCATTGCATATGTGTTAGCTTAGATTTGTGTTGTGTAAATCCAAGCTACATGTGTGTACTTGGTTAAGTCTAGTTGAGTTGTAATAGATTTGATTAGTAGTTCTCACTAAACTATAAAGTGATGTGGTTGTGTCTTGTGAGTTCTCACTAAACTTGAAAGTGATTAGTAGTTGTGTTGTGTGAAGTTCTCACTTAGCTTCAAAGTGAAGAGTCGTGAAGATTGGTTCTAGCTTTGGATTAGAACTCGACATCTAGCCTTGTGTCGTAAAATGGTGAAGTAGGCAACGTCGTGAAGATTGGTTCTACCTTAAGATTAGAACTCGACATCTAGCCTTGTGTCGTTAAATTGTGAAGTAGGCAACGTTGTGTAGATTGGTCCTAGCTAAAGATTAGGTCTCGACATTTAGCTTAGTGTCGGAAAATAATGTAAGCGACGATGTAAGGTTTTCTCCGCCAAGAAGGGAGCTTGTGGATATAGTGGAAATCTCGAGTAGGTGTACTCGAGGAGTGGAGTAGAAACGAGGATAGAGCCTCGTTGTCGAACCACTATAAATCTTGGTGTCTTCCCACTAAGTTGTCTCCTTCCTTACTCTTTACTTATTTCATTATCATTATACTTACCTATTATCTTTGCTAGTGCATTTGAATTGAACCTAATCATTATGCAACTTAGCTTCAAGCAAAAGATAGTTTTGATACAAACCAAATTGAAAGAAATTTTAATTTGGTTGCCAATCGAAGAGAAACTATTCAACCCCCCCCCCCCCCCCCCCCTTCTAGTTTCTACAAATTAAAACATGACATGTAATTAATTTAATTAAATCATGGACTTAGGTTAATTATTATTTAGTAAATAATACATGTTTTAACCTAAGTATTTAATTATTTAATTTAGACTATAGTTTTAATTAATTATTAAAACATGGAATATAATTAATTAATAATCATGACTTAGGTTATAATTAATATAATATTAATACATGTTTTAACCTAAGTAATTTATACACCTTAAGTTAATTAAATCATGCTTATATTTAACTAAATCATATAACCTATAGTTTATTTAATTAACATGTTATTATTAATAAACTATACTATAATCACATGACTTATGATATTTAACCAGTAAACTTAAGCTTATATGTACTAGCTTATTGATTCAGCTTAATTCTGAATATGGAAACTTTCTAATTCAAGAAACTTACTATTTTTGGAAACTTTCTACTTTAGAAACTGATCTATTTTAAGAAGTCAAGCTATTTTTGGAAACTTTCTATTTTAGGAAACCTGATATTTTTAGAAAGTTACTTATTATTACACAACAAGTATAATAATACAAGAAATATAAGTAATACTTAATCAGAACACGTAGTATACATGATAAACACAGCATAACCTTAAAATCAGTAAAACAAGACATGAACATATAAAACAAGCTAAGATACGATATAAAATCTGTTACGTATTCAGTAAACAGAATACTTATACATGTATACTATTTATGTAGCATTAGTGAGGTCGGAGTAGGAATTCCTTTCGTTCGTCTTTTCCACTCACTGGACATAAGGTACGGATTTTCCGTCCTTTAGTATAGACATTCTTTCCTTATTAGGATTCCCCGTTTGCAGCCAACTGTTTTTCCAGTATTTGTTTTATATGTTTGATACTTATGTTAGAATAAGAGCCTAAGCCATATGCATGCATGAAAAGTGTCACCTAGTTATGGAGGTACCATAACCATAACACTGGAGGCACCAGTGTTATGACTTCCCCACGGCAAAGTAATTGCTCGTGGCGTCCCTTTTCAGTTTTGGCCATTATATTATATTATCATGTAAGACGTATGGGTGCATCCTAGTTACATGTTTACTAGTATTATCAGAGTGAATGCGATGTGTGCCTTGCATCCTTCACTAGGAGTTGATCCCTCATACCCAGACTATTTAATTAGAGGCAACCCCTCTAATTGTATGATGAGGTCTCCCCTCCAAGTATTCATGCACGGTGGAACCTCATGACCTATATGGGCTATTTGGATAATTAAAATAGATTTTCATAGAAACATAAGTCTTTTCAAACAATAAAACCAGTTTTATGAACATGAATCTAGATATCTTAGAACTGATGTTATTCCGCTGCTATTAGTCTTATATGTTTATGTTATTCCATGTCATACTTGTATATCCGTGCACTGAGCATTATGCTCGGCCGTTTTCCTTTCATGTTCCCAAACGGTAGGTACTCAAGGGCGCTCGTAGACTTTAAGCGTACGTGTATATGGATTGGAAGCTATCTAGCCTTCTCTACTTTATGCATTTCATCATACATTTCGCTACTTATTTCTTTGGACCTTGTTTAGTCCTTTTCCTTTACAGTACTTATGTTTGTGTGTGATGAGCTTATACTTGGGATACCGATGTTTGTTTCCGGTATTTCCTTTCATGGTCATTTAATGTTTTTAAGATATTACCTTGTATGCTTTGATGACACGCTATAATCACGCGTGACATTCCATTTACCAAAATGGGGTGTTACAGGTAACTTTTGAAATGATGCATGAACTTAGTATATACCGAGATATAGAGGTGAGTTTGAGGTGCCTAGAAATTGGTTAGGGGAACACAAAGTACCTCCCTTATTTAGTTATATGTTGTACAAGTCCTAACAAGTGGTAAAAATAATACTTGCATAAGCTTGATCCAAAAACCTATGATGAAGGGGTGATCTGTTCGGTTTTGGTGGATGGAAAAGTACTAAGTCATTTCATAGGAACTAGGTAGTTATCTTGGGGATTTGCATATGTATCGTGTACAAGAAATGAGCCAAAGGAGACTAAGTTTGAGTTTGTTTTGGTTAAGGATTATGAACCGTGTGTAATTAGGGAATCCAAGGAAATTTAGAAACTTTTATTCGGATAGTTATGATTTAGACAAGGTTTAGTATATTAAATAGTTTGTTTGATCTTATTTGTGATTATACACGCGTGAAATGAACGAAACAATAAGTTAGTGAGCTTAAAATTTGACTAAGGGTGTTCCAAGGAAGGTCTAGTGTGTTTACTTAATATAAGTTATGATATTTTGGTTGTTTTAAGTCAAGTCTAGGTAAAATGTATCCACAATTCCCGACATATGAAAAATATATGCAAGTTCTAGTTCGCTCTGGTACGTAGTAATTTAAATAATTATGTAAGATTATATATCAAATAATTAATATTATCAAGCTAATGAAAATGTGTCCAAGGACATTAGAATGAGTAGAAATTGTAGCTATAGTGTTAACATATCTCATTTATAAGTTATATACGTAAATTTGGAATATTTACTAGATGATGCACATGCATGCAAAGGTAATCGATTATATAAAATATATAATAAAGTAAAACTGATGACGTTGCAAAGGTCAAAAATCAGAAATGTTACACCTCCATGGTCACATTGCAAAGCTTTTATATCGAGATTAAATTGTTGGTTTAGATAAGCACGAAAGGTGACAAAGGTATCAAGTGAATATGATTTATGAAGCAAAGGATACACCCAAACTTATTGAGAAAATGATCTAAAAAATAGCATACACTCTCACTTGATATGGGGGATGTCCATAAATCAGAGTGAATAATATCAAAAACAGACGCACCATTCGACTTGTAAGATTTGTGTGTTTACCTAATGGACAAGCATGGCACAAAGCGGAGAACTTTGATTTACTACATGAAATAAAATTAGAAGACTCTAAACGACAAAGCACATCTTCACCTGGATGACCAAGGTGCTCGTGCCATGTGGTGGGACTCAAAGTAAGCAACACAAAAGTGGTGGTATTGGAGGGTTGTTAAGTGACAAAGTAGAGATCACTAGTGTTATCACAATGAAGAAGAAGTTGGCGGGTTTGGTAATCCTTCATAGAAAAACCTTAAGCATAAAATTCAACAGACACATTATTATCACAAGTAAGTTGGCGTATAGAAATTAAATTTTTAAGGATGTTAGGGTGACAAGGACATGGTGAAGGTGAAGAGGTTTGTGTGGCGTGTGCAAAAGGCCATGGCTCATGTATTTCACATGTATAGATTGACCATTGCTAACAAATACATTGGATTGCTAAAAGAGGTGAGCATACACATGTTATCATCAAGATGAGAGGACGCCCCAGTATACATGTTCCATTGTGGTTCTTGAAGACTCCATCGATTGAAAGCACGAGGTAGCATAGTGGTTTGAGGAGTGTAATACAATGACATAGCATAACTTGAAGTAAACATCTCATTAATTCCACGAGGGGCCCAATATGTATTAAACTCCATTAATAGAGGAACAAAATCCCATTTTGACTACAAGTGCCTTTTACACATGTAATAAACACTTCTGAAATAAGTTTTAGAAGTGCCCACGTAAATAACACAACGTTTACTTGAAATCAAGAAATGCAATCCATCCATGCAAAGATCCACTTGCATCTCAAGTCTAAGGATAACAATACTTACCATATGCGTAGCTTCTTAATGATGCCAATCCATAAAGTATACTACACAGTTTGGTGTAGTCCAATTATTAAACCACATTGAATAACCTATGAGTTTGGAAGAACCGTCTTTATGTATTTTCCAAAAATACAACCAACCCTCATATTTGTCTTAGTTCATTAATACTCCCATACCAATGATCGACAATGGAGTTTTAGAATGTATACAAGACATATAAATATGCAGATACTACATCCATGGATTAAACATGCAATATAGGACACAATTAGTATTTAATGAAAATGACCATACCTCGTATGTAAATTCATTGTTTAATACAATTGCTTAAATGTCCCTTATCCAAATACCAATAAGATCTCTGACGTGATAATTCTAGTTTGAATATTATCGTCTTAATCACAACAATCCAATTGTTGACAAGACATATATTCTTACAACTAGATTTTTGATCTTGTGGAACTTTGAGAATACTTTTCAAAATCACAATTTCTGATATTCTTTGACTATGGTGATGTGTCAGTTTATGTGCGTGCAATATGATATAACAATAACATATAAATTATAACACTACTTTCTATAAGATGTATACAACATTTATTGGAAATATTCATCACTATAGTTTCTAAAACTGCAAAGTATTCTAACTCTTTAATGTATAATGCAACTATGATTTTAAACTAAGCATGTTAGCTTCTAGCAATGATGTTATCCATAACAAAGACTTGCTAAAACTAAAATTGAGTATCATCTCAATCAAAACAAGCACTAGTGTATACCATATAACTATGATACTATTTTGTAAACCTTGAGCATCCCTTAAATAATGATTTGCATATTTAAGCAAACTCCAAGTTTGTCAACCATAATGATATTACTATGATTATCACTCAGAACATCCATAGTATTTTCATTATTGGTTCTAGGAATAAATTCCTAAATCCAACACTCATTTGAATCATACTAATGTCTTTCAATTTTAATGTTTCTAACATTCCTTCTAATGTCCAATTAGACTTTTAATGTTGCCAACATTATTCCTATATCTTTCAATTAAGAATTTTAAGGTTGTCAAATCAACTTGCATTCATGCAAAAGATACAACTTATCCCATGTACAATATAATTCCCTTAATGAATCTTTAGTGGGTCTTAGGTATCCATTCATGCGTTTCAATCTTACAACATAAGATCCATCATTTGATATCAGTTATATTTTTTTTAACTTCAATTCACCACATATGTTAATCATAACATATATCTAAGGTTTCAAATTTTATTTTCTAAAATACGTGTAAGAGACTTTACTTCATTCTTAAGAACAATTTCTAAGATGAAATATAGTTTCTAATATGTTTAACAACATACTCAAATTTAGAGAAATAAAACTAAGTACTCTCACTGGCTTTAAAAATTACTGATGAGTAATAGTACATATAATTATAAATCAAATCCACAAGTGATTGACTTTACATATAAACTTAAGACTTAGCTAGTTTAGATGCATGCTTTTAATCTATGTGTGAATTCTAGCATTTTGTATATCTTGTAAAGATTATTTATGGATTCATAATACCTTCTTATGATCACATATCTTGCAAGGTGATCAAAGAATTTTATAATCCAACATAACTCTAATATTTAAAGCAAGTACGACAATTAAAACATCTTTACATATTTATTGTTTACATATGTACAAGGTTTTAATCATAGTCAATTTCTTAAGTATGATTTAAAACATCCAACATTTTATCTTGCAATAAATATATATACAACATTTTCCTTATGAATCTTCCTAACAAGGAAACTCATTTTTGACCTCATCAAATAATTGATAGGTGGAAGATCAATCAAATTCTAGATTGCGATATCTTTCTACGAACGCATATTTCCATTCATAGGCTGCACAAAAGTTTATCTTAATTCACCTATCATATATCATATACTATCTATCATATATGAGCGGCTGCACAAAAAATCCTAATAGTACAGCTTATTCACACGAACATAAGCTTATTCATAACTCTCTTATTCATAAAACTTGATAATTCGTTAAAATAAGCTAATAAGATAGCTTATAATTCAACACAATAAATTTAAAGCATCTGATTCATAAGATTATTCATTGCTCTCAGCTAATTCAAAAGCTTACTCATAACTCTCATCTAATTCAAAAGTTTACTCATAAGTCTCATCTAATTCAAAAGCTTATTCAAATAAATCAGCTTATTAGTCTATATATAATAGAGGAGAATCACGTTTCCATAGAAATAATGATTCTCCTCTTATTGCTAATAAACTATATTTCTTCTCCCCCTCGCAAACTCTTCTCCCTCTTACATACATATCACGCACTTCTCTCTGCTCTCTCACACACATTGCTCCATTGCAATTAATGTTGGGTTGCCCCTTTGAGATTGCCCCTTCATATATTGCCCTTCCTTAATGGTTTTCCCCTTCATTATTTACTCTCCCCTATTTGTGTTTAATGTGGATCTAAAAATTTTGATCTACATACTCTCTCTCATCTATGTTTGATGTAGATCTAAAATTTTTGATCTAAAAATTGGTGGCGGATCTGTGTTTGATGTGACCTACGATTGGTGGGTATAATTAGTTTAGGGGTTTACTAGAAACCCTAATTTTTAATGAGGTTTGGTGTTTCAATGATTTTATTTACTTATGGGTAAGTAACTTTTCGTTTAACTTTAATGAGAAACTAAGTAAAAAAACTATATGAGTTATTTACTTTTTGTTAATTTTCTATTTTTTATAATAAAGATTATGGTGCGGATGTGGGTAATCTATTGTAGATTCTGTCATTTTTTCCAGCATGTATAGCCGGATTATTTTGGTATGGCAACCTCTTCGGGGTTGCAACCATGACACGTTTACCTTTCTCCTTGATTAGTGCCCTAATTGGTGTTTTCCCATCATATAGACGGTTGTGTGTGTGAGATAGTACAGAGAAGTGCGTGATATGTATGTGACAGGGAGAAGAGTTTATGAGGGGGAGAAGAAATATATTTTATTAGTAATGTGAGGGGTATAGTCGGTTTATAGGTAGTTCGGATTTAGGGCTTATATATATTGCGCGCACCTTGACGTGGCAACCTCTTCGTGCTGCAGCCATGGCACGTTTACCTTTCTCCCTGATTAGTGCCCTATTTGGTGTTTTCCTACCATATATAGCCCTTATATAGTCAGTTCATAGCTGATTCGGTGTATGGGCTTACATATCATGAACTTCCTCTTTGTGGCTTAGTTTGAAACTCCTTTGGTTTATCATGTGTTAGGTCAACATGTTCCTATTGTGCCATCTAAATGTTATTGTGATGAGCTTGAATGGACGACGGTAAGATATGATATTGCGTGTATCTTGGCGTGGCAACCTCTTTGGGGTTGCAGCCATGACACGTGTATCCTTTCTTCCTTATTAGTGCCCTATCTGAGCCTCATTATAAGTGTCATGTTTTTGGGATGGAAATATTTGCACCTGCAGGTACCTTTTGATTACTAATGTACCGTTCGTTAACCTGTTGTTGGCCATGTTTGTAAAGACTTTTTGATAACTTTTGTTGTTTTATCAGCATGTCTAGCCGGCTTATATAGTCGGTATATAGTTGCTTCGGTTTTTGGGCTTATATATCTTGAACTCGCTCTTTGTGACTTGGTTTGAAATTGTTAGGGGTATGTAAGTTCATTATATGATAATATACTTATAGCACCCGATAGTTAAAAAAACGTTATAGAACATAAGTTCAAACCATCGTCTGCTGCCTTATTCGTTTTTGAACTTATGTTTTAAAAAGGACAAAAAACCGTTTCTTATTTTTGTGGAAGAAATTATTGAAAGCTGTTATGCCTGTGGCTGAATTTTTGAAGAAAGTGTATCGCTATGGTTGTCGTCAAGTTGTGATGAGCTTGAACGGCTGAAGGTGAGATATGAGATTACGTGTATCTTGGCGAGGTAACCTCTTCGGGGTTGCAGCCATGGCACGTGTATCCCTTCTTCCTCATTAGTGCCCTATCTGAGTCTCATTATAAGTGTCATGCTTTTGAGATGGATATATATGTGTCATAATAACGGCCGATGAGGATTTTTTCTGCAATATATGTTTGGTCGGACAATAGCTTAACGACGCACGTCTCTTGGCAGGGCAACCATACCCGTTATGTGGTTGCATCCGCGACGTGTGTTTGGTCATGTTCCTATATTTGCATATCTGAGCCCCATTATCCACTGATTACATATGCTCGAAACTATGTGTATTGTTTGTGCTGCCCCTGTTCACACGGGGGATACACTGCGTTTTTTTTGTTAAACACGTGTTCGCTCTTCCATTGATCACATGTGGATCACAATGGGTGAAAGCGACCTGTATCTTAGCGGGGAAACACGACCACAAATCCGGTTACTTTACTAAGTCAAACAATCACAATATGTTCAGATATTTCCAATCTAACGTGTGTGGTACAAATCATTTATTGTTGCTATTTATTCTTTATACTTCTCCTTCTGTCTGCCAAAGGATTTTCCAAGGTCGAATCATCATCAAGACATTCAGTCCACCTCATGAGCATTTGGTGCAACCGTTTCACATAATGTTTTATGCGTGACCGTGGTATCACAGTTGGAGCTACTTCTGCGGATCCGGCTGTTGGTTACGCACACATAACCGCTGCCAACCATAGGGAAGTATCTAGCAGTGTTTATAGTGACGGTAAACATCTTACCAACATTCTCTTCTATTTTGTTATTGTACTATCATTTAGTTCACTAAAATGATTTTAACCGTAAAAAACAGTTCACATTGATCTACTTTGTATTTCGGGGTTGACAAGACAAGCTTAGCAAGATGAGATTTGCTTTAACACGTCATCCGATTTCTAAAAGGTGTTTACTTTTTTCCATTTTCTTGATTTTTTGTTGATTTTTTTACCGAATTATAGACAATTTGGATAAACCTGCTTATTTGCTCTTAAAACCTGGTTTGTAGTGGATTGTTACTTTAAATGCGTAGTCCCAAACACTCCCTTATGTGTTTTTTGTTATCTATTTTTTGGTGTTCTTTTATGGAGACACCAACAAACTTGCATCAGATTTAGCACGAACGGGACGTTAAAGAGGTACGGTGTCCATATAAAAAACGAGAACTACTTAATGGGCTATGTGCCAGTTTTAATTGAAATGATATGTGGATTTAAAATTTGAGAAGGGGTGTTCAAGGTGAGTTAATCTTGATTATAAAACTAATATGCATCATTTACTAAAAACCAAGTTCCACAACTATTTATTTTTCTAGCATAGATATGCATTATGGAATAATAAAAATGGGATTTTAACACCGAAGATAGCATTTGGATGTACTTTTGTAACTATGTGTTTTATTTGGTATTCATGTCTTTAAAATCCATTCGTTTAATCTATTGTTGCTACTGAACTCTTAGGTTGTGTGTGGACTGCGTTTTTATTTTAGGATCATTTTAGAGGTCGAGTTTAGATTATAGACTATGGTAAGCTGATTTTTTTTAATTTTTATCGCCATAGTCGTAATGTAACGCGCTGCCAATTAAACATTGGTTATTGTTTACCTATTTAATGTTAAATTAGTTTTATCACAGGAAAAAGGACATAATAAAGCGGTAAAAGGGCGACTATATAGCACGATGTTAGTGAACGAGAGATTTACAAAACATGAAGTAATCAAACTGTCATTTGGTCAAGCTAATTAGCATTGAAGCGAAATCAAATCTAAGAGGTGTCGTGGGGTCCAGAAACTTCTGCAATGGGCAGCTTCAGTATGTCTTTAAGGGTAAGCTTCTTTATATCTGTTTACTTTTATCGTTGTTGTAATAATAATAACGGCTGCTGGTGAAGAAATATGATGGATTGCATATGGTATGTGTTCCAATAGTTCCTGTTTTAGCATAGATGCATAGCTTTAAGACTAAAAGTACACCTTTTATAATCATAACTATATGTGCCTGTGATGAGTTAAGATAGGTGCCGCTAAAGATATGATACTTGGCGGGGCAACCTTTTAATCATAACTTTATGTAATAAGGATAGCCCGCAAATCATGTTTCTGTGTAGGTGATCTTTGACATCCAATCTTTTCTTAGACAACATCTTATAGGCCGACGTTGATGACAAAGTTGGTAAAACCAAAGTTTCTAAACACTCTGTAACCACGGATAGAAAGATAATAAGCTTAGTAATAGTTTTGCAAAATCACGGTAACTCTAATATCATTCATCCGTATTGATTACGTTATTAGCCATTTTCTTACACGTCATGCTATGTAGAAGCATTTGCCTTAGTTTGTACCTGTTTTACTAATTATATTGTTAGTCCTTTTTATCGCATTTCAGTCCTCTCGCCACAAATTACTACTGATTTGTATGCTTGGTAAAGCTTGCAGATGTTTCGGTCTATGGGCACGTGAATTCATGGAGGACAAAGGCGAACAACTTATGTTGCATGCTTTTATTGACTCAAGCCAGAAGGGCATTTGAAGACAAGTAATGTGTTTGTTTGGTGTGATTATTTTTTCTGACATTCTTACCCCTCTACCCGCGTTTGGTGTTCTCCCTTTGACATAGAAGAAGTGCGAGGACCAGTAATTCAAAGCCCAATCCGTTCAGATGAAGGCTTAAAAACATTACATCCAATCAACTTGGATCAAGTCAACTTTGTTGGCGAATCCCTCAACATCCTTAAGAAAGAGGTATCATATTGTTTCACTTTTTCTGTCAAATATTATTAGTTTATATTTTTGATAAACATTTATTCCGTAATATGTTTGCTAATATTTCAAATTGCAACAAAGTTCATACCAAGTAGTACAAATGGGGAGATGTGGGGTAACGATCCAAAAAGGTAACTTTTAAACACGGGTCAAAACTTGAAAGGTTCAGGTAACAAAGTGCAATGAGAATATAGGTCGAGCCCATATTTTTATATTTTGTCGCTTCTGATGTTATATTCGTTTATGAAAATATAGGCAGAGCCTAGATTATTAGAAGATAGGAGACCTGAAGAAAACCATGATAACCTCGACTGACTGTTCATAAGGCCATACAAGCTGGAACAATGCCAAATGTGTTGACCCGTTGCAGCAATGCAGTCTGTCAGGAAATGCAGCCAAGATGTAGCTATGCCAAATATGTTGACCCATTGCTTTGTTTGTGACACGCAATTGAGGTATACTGTTGCAGATACTACAACCGCGTCAAATAATGATATGAATACAAAAGCACCATAACCAATACTTACTCCCATGTCGTTTTTTTTTTCTTTTATGCAAGATAATAATCATTACATCTTGAATAGTTATAATGCCATTCTAGCATATATATTTGATTCAGTTAACATTTTCCCTAAAGATCTCATAGCAACTCAAAACAGATTTAAACCAGAAAAGTACTCTCATCGGGATCTCCTAAGGATATTGCCTTAAAAACATACTCTAATTAGCTTCATATGTTGTTAAGAAACAAAATGACCCGTGTATGCAATATAGTATTAGTATTATGGTTTAGCAAACAATTTAATCAGAAGCTACTAATTGGTTGCTCTTGCACACGTGTGTTTTTACACCTGAATATTATCCAAATGTTTTGAACTACTACTGACTTTCTTTTTGTTCTGTCATTGGTATGGTTCAGGAAACGGACAACGCTTTGTTGTGTAGAAACTTATACCAATCTGACACCACCTCATTCAAGGGAAATGACAACGTTTCAACCCCTTGATGCATGAAGTCTTGAAGCACATAAAGATACGCTCACAAATTTGCTCACATTGCTGATTATTTAGTCAAATATTTAGCTATGGATCGAGGTACGCGCTTCTTTTTATCCCTGTTTGTTTTTGAAGCTTTGGTGAAGAAAAAAAACTCATGCAGCCTTCTGGCCAGTTCTTATAAGGTTTCTGCTAGCTGCTTTTCCCCCACAACGACCAGATATGATAGGAGATCGCTCAACCTTCCAATTTCTATTTCTGAAACGAGTTGAGGTGAGTAAGTAGTTGGTGAAGTTGTGGACTGTCGTGAAAAGTCATATTTTAAAGAGACAAACTGATGCGATGTCAAATGGTTTTAAACATGTCCAAATTGTAAAGATTCTTACTCACATACTATAAATACATTCATTTTATTGGGTCTTTATAAAGGGTGTTGCTCAGAACAACTTGAAGTTGTATGTTTTCTATTCGTACAACTGAATGTTAACAGAGGTTCAACATCGAATCTCACTTTTGTAGCTTATATCAGAACTTTTTGGACATGGAATTTCACTATGTGAATGTTAACAGAAGGATGTCCTGTTATGCAACTTTGTAATTTTTTCTCCAATTCCTTGTTGCTGCAAATAGCTTTTAGAGCCGTTTTTCGGACTCATTATTGTTTCTGCCCAAAACTATAGTGTTTATTTAAGCGGTAACTGCATAAGTTTGTTCAACAAACAAGTATTGTGTAGTTCATATACCTCAAAATTTGTTTTTATTGTTCTTCGATCTCAAACAAGGAACTATGGTGCATATTTCCCCAAAAGCGAACACACAAACCGTTCCCAAAAATGCCCGCACGTCGTCACATCGGAGCGCGGGTACAAAATCCTAGTATAAATAAATCACTTAATAAGTTAGCTTAAATTAAAAACAAATCAATCAATCTAATTTGTTCAAAATAAGCTAATTAAAAGCTTATAATTATAATGATGATAAATTAATAAGCTTATTCAAATCAAATGAGCTAAAAATAAGAATAGATCATAAAAACCTGATGATGAGTCAATCGATTCATGATTATAGATCAATCGGTTCGAGATGATGGATTGATCGCTCATGATGATAGATTGAGATGGCTTGATGGATTTGCTGTAGATAAAGAAAGTAGATCGAAGGTAGAGAGAGCAAAAAAAGACGTGTGTGTTTTTTTATAAAGTCGTTAGTTGAAAAAAAATTATATAGTGGACGGGTGAAATGACTAAAATACCTTTACAGTGTAAAATGAAAATTTAATTTTAACCTTAGATAATAAAAAGATAGAAAGGTGAGAATTAGTCCTGGTGTATCCTTGATAATAAATCTAATATAATTGGTTATATGGATTTTTCTACTCTTTACCATTTGATAAATTACAAGCCAATAAAAAAGTAACAAACTAGCGTTAATCGGGTAAAGGATAGTAAATAGTACTTATATAAGAGATTGCACTCCCTCTCTCCAAAATTTTAAGTAGTAGAATGTTACAAGGTTTTGGTACAAACCTTTACAACACAAAAAATTCATAAATTTATATTAATTGATGGGCAATACACATTAAATGATAAAAACTAACACAAATTAATATGCAACATTTACAAATGATTATTGTTATCAATTCTAGTTTTTTAAATACAATTATTTAAATTGTTTGTTAATGTAAGTTTAACATCAAATTCCTGTTTTTGACTTTGAACCATTTTTTTATAAATTTGCATTTTCGAGGACATATATCGTCTATGTATGTATTTAGTACAAATTTAGTGAATTACTATCATTTTGCTAATTAATTTGATTAAATCGTACACATCAAAGTAGGAAAATTAAGGTCATTAGAATGTATGAAAACATGTAAACATATAAATTAAGAAGATTTTATATATTATATGTTGTATAATATTGCGATGTTATATAGATTTGCAAATACCTTTCACCATCAATCATCACAACAAGAACAATACCCGTGCGTTGCACGGGTAGATTATTATATATAATTATTATCTTCATTTATTAAAGTGATTTTGGTAAGCTATTTTGAGACATCTACTCTTTTTATACTTTATATAGCAACTTTATTCAATAATATACAAATATAAGTAAGAGTGAGCATTTCGATCCGAATTTTAAAATCGAATCGGAATTGAACCGAAACCGTATCGATTCTTGGTACCTGAATCTTGATCCGGTGACAACAAAAAAAGGTGAAAAAAAATTTCGAGACCAGTACCAAATAGAAAAATTCCTGAAAAGACACGAAAAAACCCGATTATCCGGTACCGGTACCAATATCTGAATTATGTCCGCTATGATACCGATACCATTAATTTATGATCGAAAAATAATCGATACCACTAATTCGATGCGATCCTTAAATATAAGCCTTCATCTCTTGTACTAAAGATATGTATTTGTTTTCCTAATTGCTCTCCATATACAACCAATAATCATCTTATAATACCCGGTAATCACTCGATGGACTAAAGACACGTGAGGCACTATCCATTATTTCAACATGTACTATCCAATAATATTCAGCCCAAAGAATTCACACTAAAGATAAGTCACTTTTAAAAAGTCAAACTTAAAAGTATGTGTCTGCTCCATTTATTTATTTCGATACTTCCCATGTAACATTACCAGGAACACACAACAACCTTCAATCCAACAAAATCAAACACAATGACGATCAATTAAACTCAAACTCTATCAGTCTTATCACCAAGATGAAACGCGAATGATGAAGACAACCTGATAGAGTTTATAAGAAGCAAGAAGTATTCGTCTTCATGATCTATTAAAAGTATTCGTCTTCATGATCTATCAGTCTTATCACCAAGATGAAACGCGAATGATGAAGACAACCATCCATGGAGTCAATAAGTAAGAAGTATTCGTCTTCATGATCTATTAATTGATCTCGGGTAGGTGCCTTATAATTGTTTGCGTGTCTTTTGAATAGAAACAATTATATGTTATAACAATATAGTTAATAACATATCTTTATGTTTGGATAAAAGGAGAAGGTGCTTATCTTCTTATAGATATTTGATAATAATGGTTATCTTGATACAAAATCTGTTAAGTTAGGAGATGTTTATACATTTTAAAACTTTAAAAAAGCACATTAAGCACATATCTTAAATCGAATCCTAAGACATCATTAGTTGTTTTGAATTTCCAGTCATAATAGTTAGTAGCATTTACTGTACAAAAAATTTAGATGTTCATGCCACAATGGAACATGACTACAGTCGACTATCGATTCACATAAAAGAGAATTACGAAGGAATGCGTGCATCTGGTTATAAGTGATATGTTGACGTTAAAGCTCAAAACTTTTGATGATAACTCTTTAATGAGATCATATCCTTGCATTGAAAATTATTCAATTTTCATATAATAACTTTGCAAGTGAATTGAATAATTTGCTCGATGAACATGATACTAATATAAGTTTATTGATAGTTTATTTAGACCACCTAAGACGGACACAAAAGGAAAAACATACTAATAAAGAAGTATGTGTAAATGACGAAAATTTAGAAAAGAGACTACTAAGATAGTAGCCTAACAATGTCTAAGCTATGATCTAGCGGTTACCCCAACCATCATCAAGGTCTTCTTCCTTGTCACTTGCATATTGATCAAAAAGACGGAACGACCTGTTTCTTCCTGTTTTTTTGATTTGGTGATGCTTGTTTCATTTGAAAGGTGCCAAAGGGATATCTTCATCGTCAATATCCTTCATGAGAAGATAGAGTATGAGTTAATGAATCATAAAAGACTTTCGTCATTTAAAAAATAACAAAATCTGACAAATAAGTAATCTTTTTGTTTACTTACATTTTCTTGAAGTGTCAAGTCTGTGACATTGTTGCTATCAAATGCAGGGACATGTTGTCGCGGTATTGTTTCCTCGGTCTTTTGGACATTGGCAGGACCATCGGTATCTGGAAGGCTATCAACATCAATAACCTCATTCCATTTCCAAGATCTCAGGTTGTCCTCACATTTTCGCTTTTTTGTTGCCTCATTCTTGTTCGCAAAATGACGTATTATTTTAGCCACGCCCTGATTTAGAACAAAGAAAATAAGAAAAAAAACTACAACATAAAAATCATAGAAGACATAATTTTAAAACATATCACCAGATTCTGGTTGTTTTTCAACATTGCTTGAATCATCTCAGCAAGTTCCTAAGTAAAAGAAGAAAAATATTATAATACATGACTATAAAAGTAGAACTATAAATGTGTGAAAACATGTGAAAATAAAAAAATCTGATAAATAAGTAATCTTTTTGTTTATTTACATTTTCTTGAAGTGTCAAGTCTGTGACATTGTTGCTATCAAATGTAGGGACATGTTGTTGAGGTGTTGTTTCCTTGGTCTTTTGGACATTGGCAGGATCATCGGTATCTAGAAGGCTATCAACATCAATGACCTCATTCCATTTCCAAGATCTCAGGCTGTCCTCATGTTTTCGCTTTTTTGTTGCCTCATTCTTGTTTGCAAAATGACGTATTATTTCAACCACGCCCTGATTTAGAACAAAGAAAATAAGAAAAAAAAACTACAACATAAAAATCATAGAAGACATAATTTTAAAACATATCACCAGATTGTGGTTGTTTTTCAACATTGCTTGAATCATCTCAGCAAGTTCCTAAGTAAAAGAAGAAAAAGATTATAATACATGACTATAAAAGTAGAACTATAAATGTGTGAAAACATGTGAAAAATGGACCTGAATGTTTGCCATGGATATTAGTAATTAAAGCAGTATGTGTTTTTTCTGTTTGTTGAAAGTGAAAGTGTAGTACTCCTATTTATATACTACATTGATTAACATAGTATAAGTATTGAAATAGGCGGCAAAATGTATGATTCAGTTTTCAAATATATTAGATCTTTATCTATTAGGTATTGGTAGAAGTATAAAATGAATATGATAAAGAAAGGCTACCACATACATTCCTTAATTGTAGATGAGTTTGGTATCTTATCAGTTTTATAAATGCAAAGATATAGGTATTCATGTGACTAAATCAGTGAGTGTGACTTGAGAAAATGGCGCCAAATGCACCTACTACTTTATGGAAGTTAGTTAAACGAAGAATGACAATGGATAAGTCAGAACAAAATTGGTGCCAAAAGTAAAGTACATAAATTTTTATAGTAGTTTGTTAAAAATGTATATAAGCTATGTTAGTGTGCATGATAACATCTGATTATTAATTGTGTGTATATATATATATCTTAACTTTTTATTTCATAACATAGACATTTACTTTGTTATATTACTCATAAAATGGCAAAGGAATAGTCAAAAACCATTAATAGTCACAACAAAAAATGTAAAACCAGGTTAACTACTTACTGAAATTAGTATTTACAAATATCATTATTTACAATACAAATGCATTTGCAGCTTACACATTTTGTAACTGGTATCATTGAATCTGCATATAAAAGTATGTTTGTTTATGGACTTATTGAATACAAAAATCATCTAAAAGTTTATGTAGAGTAAATCGTTGTTGTGTTAGTGGTAAGTTATTCAATAACATAGGTAATCAGTTCATTGTATTAGCAACACACATAGAATTATAACAATCCTAAATTTTTTATTAATATTCTACCAATAATAAATTGGAGAAGTACATTAAAAGGAAGAAACATGCTAAAGGAAACTTATTGATTATGTCCTAATAAGTCGATAACAATGAAAAAACATACTAAAAAATTATTTCAAACAAACATAGCCGAACACCTCCTAAATCTTATTGTCGTCACCAAATTCATTCTCATCAGAAACTTTATTGAATTCCCAAGGGTTTTTGTTTACAGCCTCGTCTTCATCTTCATCAAGAATAACACAAAACCAGCATCTTGCATTGATTTTATTATGGTGTTTCCTAGTTCGCTTGATCGGTGCCATTGGAGCATCATCATCAGAAATATCCTACATGTAACATTATTATATGTTACTTGATATATATAAAATGATAATATACTAATAAAGTATAATTTAAAAGGATATAAATTTATATCGTATTACATGTTGTAGATTTGGCGAACTGCTAGGAAGAATGACACGTCGACCTATCACTTGAAGAGTGTTATCTGTGTTGGCAACTTCATTTGGGACATCTAATTCATCATTGAAATTTTCAGTTTCCCATTTCAAGTTTTTAAGATTGTCTTCACATATGTGTTTGTTTAGTGCAATTACAGATTCATTGTTAAAGTTGTTAGGAAGAGTAAATGGGATGGGATTCTTTGCCATAGTATCTAGTATGGAGGGTTTTAAGAGTGATAGTATGAGTTCGTGAGTGATACTATTTTAATATTGTTTGAGAGTGACAATTCAATGTGCCTTTTTACAGTCTTTATATAGACTTAGAAACCAAAAAGAACCTAATAAATAGTTCAAAGTTTGTTAGGATATCTTCAAAAGTTAGTACTAGAACTTTTATCTCATGTGCTTTTTTATTAAGGTTTATAAATGCAGGAATGTAACAGTTTTGTTTATGAAATCCCTATAATAAAAGTTTGTTAAAGTTGATTAGATTGTTTATATTATTTTTTGGCCATAAACCTGCTAATGGAATTGTTAACATCTGCCAATAATGAGAACCTTGTTTAACTTTTTAATGCAATAAGATTTAGACTTCTGATTAACACTTAAATAATATAAATATGACTGACAAAAAATTTGGTTCATATAAAAGACATAATAAACTTGGAACATTGTAAAAAACGGTACGTCGATATTAAATCGTTTTTCTACATAATTTATTCGATGATAAAAGTAAAGACTAATAGAAATCATTGGCGATTAAGAACTTATTGAGTTCAATCATCTTGCATAAGGTCCACACGCTGATTAGTTGCAGCCTCATTAACGCTCATCCTCATGTCACCTGCTGTAACACCCCATTTTGATAAATGGAATGTTACACGTGATTATGGCGTGTCATCAAAGCATACAAGGATAAATGTATAAAACATTACATGAGCATAAAGGAAATACCGGAATCAAACATCGGTACCCCAAAAGTAGAACTCATCACACACAAACATAAGTACTGTAAATGAAAGGACTAAACAATGTCCATGGAAATGAGTATCAAAGTATAAAGAAATGCATAAAGTAAGAAGGCTAGGAAGCTTTCAATCCATATGCACGTACGCTTAAAGTCTACGAGCGTCCCTGAGTACCTGCCGTTTTGGGAACATGAAAAGGAAAATGGCTGAGCATAACGCTCAGTGCACGGATATACAAGTAAATCATGAATAATATAAGCATATAAGCATGAAGCAGCGGAAAAAACTAAGTCCTGGATAACCTAGTTATATCGTAGTAAAACTGGTTTTATAGTTTGAAAAGCCTTATGTTTATCTTATAAAAACTGTTTAACGTATTTACCATTAGCCAATATAGGTCATGAATTATCCACGTACATGAATACTTGGAGGGGTAACCTCGTCATGCAAATTAGAGGGGCTGCCTCTAATTTAATATACTGGTTTTGGGTAGGAGGGATCAGCTCCTTGTGAAGGATGTAAGGCACACACCACATTCACCTGAATAATCTGCTGAAAACATGTAAACTAGGATGCACCCATACGCCCCACCTGATAATAATAATATGACCAAAAGTTGAAGGGACGCCACAAGCTATCACTCCGTCGTGGTGGAGTCATAACATTGGTGCCTCCAGTGTTATGGTTATGGTACCTCCATAACTAGGTGAAACTGGTCATGCATGTATATGGCTTTAGGTATTCTAATTAAACATAAGCAATTCAAAAACATATAAAACATATACTGGGGAAAACAGTTGGCTGCATACGGGAAATCCTAATAAGGAAGAATGTCCATACTGAAAGGACGGAGAATCCGTACCTTGTGTCTAGTGAACGAAGAAGACGAACGGAAGAGAGTCCTACTTCGGTATCACTAATGCTACATAAATACATACGTGTATAAGTATCTGATTACTGAGTACGTAACTGGTTTTATATCATGTCTTAGCTTGTTTTATATGTTCATGTCATGTTTTATTGATTTAAGCTTTATACTGTGTTTATCATGTATTCTGTCTATTCTGTTTAAGTATTTCATGTATTATTATACTTGTTGTGTAATAATAAGTAACTTTCTAAAAATAGCAGGTTTCCTAAAATAGAAAGTTTCCAAAAATAGAATGTTTCCAAAAATAGATTTACTGCTTAAAATAGATAAGTTTCTAAAAATAGAAAGTTTCCATAAATAGATTAGCTGCCTTAATTGAATAAGTTTCTAAAAATAGAAAGTTTCCATAAATAGATTAGCTGGATTATTAAGCTAATTATATAAGCTTAAGTGTTTACTGATTAATATACTAAGTCATGAAATTAAATAGTATAGTTTATTAAATATTTCATGTAAATTAAATATAAACTATAGGTTAAAGTATTTAATAAAATATAACATGATTTAATTAAATAAAGGTACAAATACTTAGGTTAAAACATGTATTATTATCTATTAATAATATAACCTAAGTCATGTAAATTAATTAACTATAAGTCATGATTTTAATAATTAATTAATTATATAGACTAATTAAATAGTAATTACTTAGGTTAAAATTCATGTATTAATAATAAAATTAATAACCTAAGTCATGTATAAATTAAATTAATCATGTACATGTTTTAATTAATTTAATTTAATTCTTGTAAAAATAAACTTGTAAAAATAATTAACCTTGTAAAAACAACCCATGAACCGAACCCGTGTTTTAATCTAAACATGTGTGAACCGGACCGGTTTTAACCCGTGAACCGACAAACCAAATGCACCCTTGTCTTGGCTAGCCGCCGGCTAGCATGAGTTCCCAACGGCTAGCCGGTGTTCCCCCTGCTGTCGTGGCCTTCGTTCCCCCTCCTTTCCTTATTTAGCCACCGGCTTAGGCCGGTGGTGGTTCTTTGTTTTAGCCGAGACCCACCCGACAACGGACATACCCCGACCGAGGTCGGGGTTCCTTTTCTCCTGCTGCCGAGACACAAGACCACCACACCGAGACCTTGAGGTCTCGGTTGGTGCGAAACAAATCAAACCGAGACCCCTTGGGGCTCGGTTCATGCGTCGGCCACAACAAACACCCCTTAACCATGATTTAATTTTACCCCCCATGTTTAATTACATGATTAATAACTTGTTATTAAAACATTCATGATTTCATGTGATTAATTAATCAAGATCATAAAAAGAAAAGAGGTTTAGGGTTTACCGATTACGTGAATCAAAGGAGGATGAACACACTAACAACCTTGCAATAAATCGAACACCAAAAATCAACCAAACACGCCCTTGGTGTGTGTAATACCCGGCGGCCAAAGGAGAGGAGAAGAAAAGGTTTTTAGGGTTTTTATTATTTTCTAATTCTTGTAATTATGAAAATAGTTTTTCCCCTTTATTTCATGTTTAGTAAAAATCAATGGGCTTGGCCCTTTTCTTTATTTCTAGCCGTGGGTAGGGGGACCACATGGGGGTAACCCATATTTTTCCGTGTCTTATATTTAGTGTGTTCTCGTGTTCGTGTTTTACGTGACTTAAATAGTTATAGTTCGTGTCTTATTATATTTATTCATGATCGTAATAAATATACATAAATACGTAATACTAAGCTCGTGATTAATTACGTTCATAATTTCATGTTCGTATGTTCATGATTATAATTATTATTGAAATAATAATCGTGTCTTAATACGTAATAAATAATTATCGTGTTATAACACGTACGTAATACTTGTAATTCTTGTTCGTGAAACGTAAACATGCTATAAAAGGAAAGTTCTAATTGTGTACGTACGATCGTAAGGGTACTATTCATGGTAAAAGCATGCGGGTTTTACACCTGCATTAGCGTGATTCGGTATTTCATCCGTTTCTATTGTTGGACTTGCAGGAGGAGACACCACTTTGTTTACATCAAATGTAATTTCAGGAAAAGATGAAGATTCAGCATGTGCAAAAGCATTAACATGAATGTCAACAGTATGTTGATTAATTGCAGCCTCATCAACGCTCATCCTCATGTGACCTACATCAACGTGAGTTGGTATTTCATCTGATTCTATTGTTGGAATTACAGGAGGAGACACGACTTTGGCTACATCAAATGTAAGTTCAGGCACAGATGAAGATTCAGCATGTGCAAAAGGATTAACATGAGTGTCAACAGTAGTAGGCTCCACATCCATAATCGCTTTACCTTTGTTTGTGTCATTCACTATTGCATCATTCGTGCTTGTGTTATGATAGGTGTGTAAACACCCATCCTTCTTACCACTTAATTACAATAATAACCAAGCCAAAACGTGTATTTTATGTCTTTTATGTCAGAATTATGCGTGGTTTGTGTTTTTGTTGTGATTTAGGACGAAAAGGTGAAAAGTGGAGAAAACACGGGCATTCACGGGCTTTTATTGAAGGAAAAGATGAAAGATGAAGTCGAGAAGTCAAGAGTGCAAAAAGAACGGAAGTCCAAGACCAATTCTGAAGATTTATCGAAGAAAAAGTCAAAAGACGGAAGTTTACTTAAAACCGAAGAACTCAAGTCTACTTTATTGAAGAATTAAAAGACGAGTTCAAAGAAATCCCGAGCCAAAAATCATTAAAAGTCCAAGATTAAAGAAGATAAGAAGAAAAGGACTAAGCATGCAATTAACAAAGAGATTAAGAAGGAAGGGCCTAATGATGCAATTAAGAGAAAATGAAGGAGGGGAGGAAGCTTCCTAATCCTCCCCTATATATATAGATTAGTTGTTAATTATTTTTCTTTGTTGGCTAATAGTGACAATTAGTTCTTCCATTTTTTTACCTTGCACCTTTAAATTCATGTCAATTTAATTACTTGTCAAATTTAAATACCTTGTCTTGCACCTTAAATTCCTTTAATTTCAAGTAAGTTTCTATTTAATTCTTGTCAATCTTTACTTTATCTTGTTAATCTCCTATCTACCTTTCTTAATCTTTGATTTTTATGTTTATGTTTATGTTCATGTTCATGTTCTTATTTTGATCAAAGTGGGTTTTGATTATTGTGGTTAGTTTTGTTAGTTTTATTGATTTGGATAGTTTGTTTATGATTATTGGATGTTTTGTTATTAGTTTAGTTTAATCTTATGTTTGATTTTGGCTAAATTGTTATTAGATTCGTGTATATTGCATTTCCCTGTTCTTCGGGGGTGTTTGTTTCTGTTTCTGATCTTTCCCAGGTAAGTTCCGAACCAAGGAAAAGTTCAAAATCAAGCCAAGGAAAAGTTCAGAATCAATCCAAGGAAAAGTTCAGAATCAATCCAAGGAAAAGTTCAGAATCAATCCAAGGAAAAGTTCAGAATCAATCCAAGGAAAAGTTCAAAATCAATCCAAGGAAAAGTTCCGAACGAAAGTTCCGGATCATGGTTTTCTTGTTCATTCGGAAGAGTTCCGAATAAATAATTCCGATTAGAGAACTTCCGGATCAACATCTTCTGAACCAAGTCTTCCGAATCAAGAAGTTCCGACTCAAGATGTTCCGAACCAAGGGCTAACCAGAAACTTCCGAACCAAGGGGTTTGAATCAGCAGAAGTTCCGAACGAAGGATTGTTTTGGATAAGTGACATATTCAGAATAATTTGTTCCGGATCAAGGATTTTGGTAATATTCCGAGTGAAGAAGAATCATTCCGAACGAAGGTGACATTCCGGATGAGTGATTGTTCCGAACGAAGGGTTATTCCGAATGAGCTGTATTCAGGTTCTTCTTAGTTTTTGATTTTTAATTTCAAGCTTTATTTTTCCCGCATTTTTCCTTAGTTGCACTTTAAGTTAATTTTGCCTTAGATTTATTTTAGCCTTGCCTTAGTTTAAGTTTTAGTTGCGTTTTAAGTTTGCCTTAGATATATTTAATTTCGCGTTATTCACATTAATTGCCCTTTTAATTTCTCGTCACGTTTTTAAATACTTGCCCTTACTTTAAATTAGAGCATAGATTTACTTTAATTGCACTTTTACTTTAAAGTTTCGCACTTTTATTTTAAAAACAACCAAAATATTCTTTTTCACCAAAAACAATAGAGTCATACTTTAAGCCGGAAATCAATTCGTTAAGATACCGAGAACTTAACTTTCTTACCATACAAAACCTCAAAATTAAAATGGCGCCGCTGCCGGCTCTTTTCGTAAAGATTAACGGTTTTCTGTGAGAGACGCGTTGCTTTTTGGGATCCGTTCACTTGTGAGCGTTATTTTTCTTGCATAAAAAATTCAGAAAAACCATAAAAATTAAAAATTGATAAAAATCTATAAAAATTAAAACTTTCAAAAATCCAAAAAGATTTTATCTTTATTGTGTATATATATTGTCTTTGTGTTTGGTTTCTTTTTCTCTTGCATTTTCAGGTGTATGCGTACTAGATCTTCTAATTATCAAGAGCCCGAGACTCAAGAAGATTTAAGTATGTCAGGTGTCAACAACAATAATCCACCGCACCTCAACAATAACAACAATGTTCTTCCACAGCCCGATCTTCGGACAATGGAGGAACTTTGTCAACCTACCATGTTTGGACGAGGAGGACCGATTGCGCCGATGCAAATCAACGCTCCGGAGTTTTCATTGAAGCACCACATGATTCAGCAAGTGCAAACAAATCCTTTTCGTGGATTGCCTGATGATGATACCAACAAACACCTCGACAAGTTCATTACAATCACCAAAAGCATGAAGTTGCCCGATGCCACAATGGATGTTCTTCGCCTACAACTCTTCCCACATACTTTATCACATCATGCCAAGAAATGGTTTGATCGTCTCCCGAAGAATTCTATTCACACTTGGGATGACATGACTCAACGCTTTTTGTCGCGCTACTTTCCATCATCCATGGTCACGAGCCTTCGCAATCAAATCAGCGGTTTCATGCAAGACCCTGATGAATCTCTTTTTGATGCTTGGGAACGATATAATGTCTTGATTGATCGTTGTCCAAACCACAACATGCTTCTAGTTACATTAACTGATACTTTCTACAACGGTTTGACTTTTCGAGATCGTGATACGATTAATGCAGCCGCCGGTGGCACATTTATGAAAAGGAGACCCGAGGAGTGTAGAGAGCTAATTGAGAACATGACTACTCACCACAAAAACTGGGATTCCTCTGCTTCTTCAAGGAACAACTCGAGAGTCAATGTCTCTTCCACTTCAGCAAACCCTGATATGACCGAACTCACCCGCATGATGACTGAAATGAGCAAAAGTATCACGCTTCTCGCTTCAAACCAACAACAACAACAAGTTAAAGCGGTTGCCAATCCTTGTGAAACATGCAGCGGTCCTCACTCATACACCGATTGTCCTTCGACTCAAGGAAATCCGGAAAATGTGTATGCAGCTTATGGTAATTATTCACCGGAAAATTACCAAGCTCGACCTCAAGGGGATAGAAATTTGCTGAGTTACCGGTCAAACAACTACCTTTCACCCGGTTTTTCTCCTCAAAACCAAAACCCCGCCAACAACTACAATAGAAGCAACCAAATCCCACCTAGAGCTTCTAATCCTTATCACCCACCCGCTCAACAAACCCCACCCATTAACCCCGATGTTGAAGCCATCATGAGAACCCAAGGTGAGCAAATCAAGAATCTGCAGAGCCAAATTATAAATTTGAAAGGAGATATCACAAAGCAAGGAAATGAGATTAGATCCGAGCTTCGAGATAATATTCAATCATCCTTCAGCAATCAAACGACTGATTTGAAGAATATGCTTGCTAGTTTCTTGCCCGCCGCTCAACCTTCTTCTTCAAGTTCTCTACCTTCAAACACCGTCCCCAATCCGCGAGCAAATGTGAGTGCTATTACTACTCGTAGTGGAATTACCATTGTCGATCCACCGATCCCGCCCCCATCATCTACACCTCCTCCACCACCATTTTTCCCTACTCCTCCTACACCTAGTATTAGTGCACCATTACCGTCTCCGCCTCGCCATGACGATGTCTCTAGGAAGGAACCTTCAGCATCTCAACCTTTACCTGCTACACCTGCACCTTCCCCACCCAAACCCAATATCCCTTATCCTTCTCGTTTAGGCAAGACCAAACTGCTAACCAAGGATGACTCTGAAGTGTCACGCTATGTGAAGATGATCTCTCAGATGAACTTCAACATTAGCTTTCTTGAAGCACTTGTCCACATGCCCAAATTTGTTAAAGCATTTAAGGAATTGCTTAACAAGAAGGAGAAGCTGATTGAGCTCGCCAACACAAGCTTAAATGAAAACTGCTCTGCAGTTATTCTTAAAGAACTTCCGGAAAAGCTTGGAGATCCCGGTCGTTTTGTGTTGCCTTGCGTTTTCAACAAAACTGAAGAATTTACTGCCCTTGCTGATCTCGGGGCCAGTATTAATTTGATGTCATTGAGTGTTTGGAAAACACTATCATTGCCCGACCTCACTCCAACGAAGATGACTCTTGAACTTGCAAACCGCACTCTCGCTTACCCCGTTGGTATAGCCGAAGACGTGTTCATCAAAGTTGGCACATTTACTTTCCCGGTCGACTTTGTGGTAGTTGATTATGAAATGGACCCTCGTATTCCTTTAATACTTGGTCGGCCATTCTTGAGAACCAGACGAGCTTTAGTTGATGTTGTCGAAGGTGAGTTAATCTTAAGAGTCGGGGATGATGCACAAGTTTTTAAAATGGGAAAGCTTACAAGTAAAACCTTTGGAGGCCGAGAATCAGTGAATATGATTAATATGCATGATAACTTTGTTGTCTACAACAATCCTCTATTCGATTCTTCCATTGATAATCCACTTTTTGAAGATGATGTGGATGATTCTCTCTCCAATTTGGAACCTTCACCCATTTATGATTCTCCACCGGTCTTTGATGCTTATGATGATGATTCTAGCTCAGATTCGGATGATTATGATGACCTTACTTCTGAGTATCCCGACCTGCCCACGTATTATGATTTCGATGCGGCCGATACTCTTTCGAGCGATTCTTCACATGATGAAGATCCTCCACCATCACTCGATCCTACTTTGGACGATTACTCATTTGAGGAAGATTTCTCTGCTTTTCTCAACACTTACTTCCCTCATGAGAGTGATGCTCCTCCTTATGATTTTGAAGATTATCGTCTTGATCCTACTTTGGATTTGAAGAACATTCTTTCTAAGGAGAAGAAACCGGTCGACACCAATATCCACAGCACATATGATTTAATACCTCTTTGTCCATCATCTGAGGACGAGGTTGTGCGTCTTCGCGGATCTTCTTCCCATTCTGCTGAGCCTGAGTGCTATTTTCCCTTAAAGGAAAAGGTGTTCGACCCCGGTATTGAAATCTTTAAGCCATCTCAGTATCCACCTGATGAAATAAAAGGAAAAATCTTTGGAAATTTTGAAGACATGCTTGCACCTCACCATACTTGCTCCCACCGTGCTCCATCGCTGCTTAAGGGAACCTTGCCTATTCTTCTTTAGCTTGCCTTGTTCACCTTAAGCTTGTGCTATTTGATGGACGAAAACTATGTATTCGATCCTGGTGGATATGTTTCATGCTTCTTCCTCTGCTAATCAAGGTCGAGTCAGGCTCACGACTCGGTTAACAAAAACCAAGCGCTTCTTGGGAGGCAACCCATGCATCTATCTTTTCGCTTTCTTTATCCTAAGTGTAGGGGAGACCCGTTGGTTTGCTATTTCCTCTCCCCTCTTCTCTTAATCAGGGATTCGAGCTTCAATGACCCACTCTTGATGATTCTTGACGACCCGTGATTCCGTGTTCACTTCTTCCCGGTTCTATCCTAAACTCTTTTCGATTCACTATTTTATATTTTCTCAATATTAAAATAGGAATCTCTTTAGATGTCTTTTCCTTAGCGAGATTTAAACAAAGTGCACAATGTCCTAAGTGTAGGGGAATTTACTCCCACATGCTTAAACATTGAGGACAATGTTTATGTTAAGTGTAGGGGGGGACTTCTATCGAAGTTAAGTGGCCTTTTCCTTGTATTTGTCCTCATTTTAACCGGAAAATCAATTTTTCGACATTTTTCAAAATTTTTGATCTATTTTGGCCTATTAGTTTTTCCCTTTGTATAGTTATTTTCTTGCCTTATTAGAATAATTTTAATAAAGTGGTTTTAATTTTCAAACGTTGTGAATCTTTTGACTCAACCCGAGTTTACTTATCTAAGTTACTCCAGCTAGTATCCTTAACGTGTTTAAGTCAAGTTTTGCTAGGCTTTTATATAGGGAGCTATAAAACGCGAAAGTCTTAACTCTCACGGGTTAAGAACAAGAAATTTTCGCAAGTTCCTATAATTGATCCTAGAGAGTCGTTTATCAAGGGAACTTTAAAATGCGATTTCTAAACTTGAAAAAGTCTAAGAATTTGCAAGATCCTATAGGCGACTCGAAAACCCAAAACTTTGATTTAATAGGCTAAGCATCCACGAGTCTCATTCCTTGAGATTTTAAACTGTGGAGAACGAGAGATGATAGAGCCAATTATAAGTTCGGTATTCTTTCGTGAATTTATGTGAGTTAATTATAAGCCTATTCTCCCATCGCTTGCTAATAAATTTATCTGTAATAAATAAGGTTGTACGATTTGAAAAGTTACTTAGCTTCTAGCCCAAGATCGTTTAAAAGTTGCTCGGTATGGATTAGAGTTCATAGCCAAGGCATAACTTATTGAAGCGGGATGCAAAGATTGGCGAGTCCAAAAAGGCCCTAACAAGGCATGAGGGCTACATTTTGTTGCTAAAGATCCAAAGTGATGTGAAGAATCAGTTATCGAAAATCAATGTGAAGGATCGAGACACACGACGAAAAGCAAAAACTCCCCAAAAGTCATGGAGAAGTGTATCCGAAAAGACCCTAGCAAAGTATGAGGATAAATAGATCCAAGTCATAAAAGGAGGCGGATCGTTGTATATCAAAGTCCAAAATAAAGATTGGAGAAAAATGAAGAAGTCGTGGTCCAAGTATGAATCTCTCAAAATTTCAAGTGAAGAAATTCCATTATGAAGAGAAGGCCATTATTTCATGAACGTCTCTCAAGGTTTGAAGTATGAAGTCGCTGCCAAATATCGGTCCGAGAAAGGTCTCAAATCGCGAAGCGAGTTATGCCAAGATATGAACTTTATGAGGTCCCGAGAAGCAGTTTTAAAAGATTTTGTCCTTTAGCTAACTATTGATTAAATCGTTCACTTTATTTTCGGACTAAATAACTATCGAAATAAGTCAAAAATGTATCCTCGTGATCATTCAAGACAACAATAAAATATAAGAGATACGCCTAGGAATAAGGGAGTCTAAGTGAGTAATTGGCCCACATGAGTTCGTGTTAGTTTGCTAACTTATAATAACAATGATCTCGTTTTTAAGCTTGGTTTGGAGAAAGTGAAAACTTGAGGATGATGATTATTCATGACATTTCTAAAACCCAAGGTATGCTTTTTGATTTCTTTATTTTGAATGTTTATAATTTTCTATCTCTTTGATAAAGGCCAATGTGGATTGATTATGATGAAAAGTGTAAACGTGCTTTGTAACTAATACATTGTATGAGGACATTGCAATGGTCAAGTGTAGGGGATTTGATAGGTGTGTAAACACCCATCCTTCTTACCACTTAATTACAATAATAACCAAGCCAAAACGTGTATTTTATGTCGGAATTATGCGTGGTTTGTGTTTTTGTTGTGATTTAGAACGAAAAGGTGAAAAGTGGAGAAAACACGGGCAT
Source organism: Glebionis coronaria (assembly GCA_025667525.1). Taxonomy (NCBI): domain Eukaryota; kingdom Viridiplantae; phylum Streptophyta; class Magnoliopsida; order Asterales; family Asteraceae; genus Glebionis; species Glebionis coronaria. Next base: position 183,625,626 of record CM046874.1, read on the forward strand.
TCACGGGCTTTTATTGAAGGAAAAGATGAAAGATGAAGTCGAGAAGTCAAGAGTGCAAAAAGAACGGAAGTCCAAGACCAATTCTGAAGATTTATCGAAGAAAAAGTCAAAAGACGGAAGTTTACTTAAAACCGAAGAACTCAAGTCTACTTTATTGAAGAATTAAAAGACGAGTTCAAAGAAATCCCGAGCCAAAAGTCATTAAAAGTCCAAGATTAAAGAAGATAAGAAGAAAAGGACTAAGCATGCAATTAACAAAGAGATTAAGAAGGAAGGGCCTAATGATGCAATTAAGAGAAAATGAAGGAGGGGAGGAAGCTTCCTAATCCTCCCCTATATATATAGATTAGTTGTTAATTATTTTTCTTTGTTGGCTAATAGTGACAATTAGTTCTTCCATTTTTTTACCTTGCACCTTTAAATTCATGTCAATTTAATTACTTGTCAAATTTAAATACCTTGTCTTGCACCTTAAATTCCTTTAATTTCAAGTAAGTTTCCATTTAATTCTTGTCAATCTTTACTTTATCTTGTTAATCTCCTATCTACCTTTCTTAATCTTTGATTTTTATGTTTATGTTTATGTTCATGTTCATGTTCTTATTTTGATCAAAGTGGGTTTTGATTATTGTGGTTAGTTTTGTTAGTTTTATTGAATTGGATAGTTTGTTTATGATTATTGGATGTTTTGTTATTAGTTTAGTTTAATCTTATGTTTGATTTTGGCTAAATTGTTATTAGATTCGTGTATATTGCATTTCCCTGTTCTTCGGGGGTGTTTGTTTCTGTTTCTGATCTTTCCCAGGTAAGTTCCGAACCAAGGAAAAGTTCAGAATCAAGCCAAGGAAAAGTTCAGAATCAATCCAAGGAAAAGTTCAGAATCAATCCAAGGAAAAGTTCAGAATCAATCCAAGGAAAAGTTCAGAATCAATCCAAGGAAAAGTTTAGAATCAATCCAAGGAAAAGTTCAGAATCAATCCAAGGAAAAGTTCCGAACGAAAGTTCCGGATCAAGGTTTTCTTGTTCATTCGGAAGAGTTCCGAATAAATAGTTCCGATTAGAGAACTTCCGGATCAACATCTTCTGAACCAAGTCTTCCGAATCAAGAAGTTCCGACTCAAGATGTTCCGAACCAAGGGCTAACCAGAAACTTCCGAACCAAGGGGTTTGAATCAGCAGAAGTTCCGAACGAAGGATTGTTTTGGATAAGTGACATATTCAGAATAATTTGTTCCGGATCAAGGATTTTGGTAATATTCTGAGTGAAGAAGAATCATTCTAAACGAAGGTGACATTCCGGATGAGTGATTGTTCCGAACGAAGGGTTATTCCGAATGAGCTGTATTCAGGTTCTTCTTAGTTTTTTATTTTTAATTTCAAGCTTTATTTTTCCCGCCTTTTTCCTTAGTTGCACTTTAAGTTAATTTTGCCTTAGATTTATTTTAGCCTTGCCTTAGTTTAAGTTTTAGTTGCGTTTTAAGTTTGCCTTAGATAGATTTAATTTCGCGTTATTCACATTAATTGCCCTTTTAATTTCTCGTCACGTTTTTAAATACTTGCCCTTACTTTAAATTAGAGCATAGATTTACTTTAATTGCACTTTTACTTTAAAGTTTCGCACTTTTATTTTAAAAACAACCAAAATATTCTTTTTCACCAAAAACAATAGAGTCATACTTTAAGCCGGAAATCAATTCGTTAAGATACCGAGAACTTAACTTTCTTACCATACAAAACCTCAATATTATGTTAGCTGTATGAAAACCTTCATTCGTACATATATGATTTCCAACAGGATTTAATGTAGATACATTAGAACCCCACTCAATAGCATCCATCAGCTTTTGCTCATACTCGGTTATAGTGGAGCCGAAGTTATCATCATGGAGAGCAAAATCACTTGTCACAGAATTATCTTGTGATGAAATAATCAAATCTGAGTACACCATCTTTGGAACTGATCGTGAACTTGACAGACTACTAACATTGTTCTTCAGGTCATTGACATTGTGGCCATAGAATTTAGTAGCTGTATATCTTCTTACATATGTAAGTGCAAGATTGAGCTTATCAATCTTTATTTGGAGAACAACCCACTAAGTGTAAAGTTTATTTATGAAGTAGTCAACAATCCAGTTGGGGTCGTCTACACCCTGAAACAAATGGTGGGTTTGAAAATTATTTTATAGTGGTATATTTCAAGATTTATATAATAGACTTATAACATGACTTTATAAATAGTTGCTCTGTCATACTTTTGTGATTTAACTCCTCTACTAAAATGCCTTAAAGCGGAGTGGCTTCTGAGTTAAAAAGAACACAATCAATCTCCTCATCGTTATCTAGTGTTTTGATCACTAACTTGTACCTATAAAGAAAGAAAATGATAAACAAAAAGTAATAGAAAACATAATACTATTTTCATAACGACTTATACAACTTACGTTAGACACGGGTTCATGACGTGTTTTTTTACAATGTTGACAATAATAACGAACGCCGTCCGAGTCTGCTTTTTTGAAGCACTTGGTACATTGTATGTATTTCCAGTCCTTATCCAAGGATACCGATCACCATTCCATATAAAATGAATCTTGTCCCCTAGTAAGTTTAATACATTAGAATATTACAATCTCTATTGGTAAAATAATAAAATTAAATCATCGAGTATATTAATTGAATTACCATAATAACGCCATCAGCAAGGCGCTTATAAATGTCGGTGATAGTTGTTACTTTCAACTCATCTAAGTCAGTGCCAATTGTAAATGAGACCGGATGAATAAGTCTATAAAACCACAATTTAAAAATACTTAACACGTAGATAGGAAAAAAATTAACAATGTTTTTCATAAGTATCCAAGTAGATATTAAATGTCACCTTTGGCTATATGCATTGGCTTTAGCAATAGGAAGATTCAAATGAATTTGTGAAGATGTTGTAGACTTTAACTCCAGTCCGCCTGAGTATAAGGAAATAAAGGATAATTGGTATAAACATAAAATAGATATAAGTCAATGAAATGTTATAAGTATTCTAGATGATAACCTACATAAAATCCAACCTGGCAACACATCAAAACAACCACGATGTTGGTACCTATTTTGGACTCGATCACATTATCATCGTATGTTAAGGCACATTTTCCCCACAATGAAATGTTGAGTTTTTTGTAACTACAATTATTAAACATAGGGAAAGTTGTTAAATTTTTTAACATTATAGGATGAGAACCTTTGTGTTATAAATATGAAGCAATACCTGGTATCAACAATTATGGTTTTACGAAGCTGGGGGTTACAACCTTGGTTCTTCCCAACACTAACATCAAGAGGACCCCATTTTCGAAGAACACCTATGACATCTGGTAAAAAGGGGAATATAAGATACATATATTATAGTAGCATGAAACTTTGACAAATGAATGTGCTAATAATATGTTAACCTGTGAGATATGTATCATTTCAGATACGATGTTCGATATTGGAAAAAGGTACAAAATTAAACACGTATCTGCGAAACAATTCAGGTTGAATAGGTGATGGTCGTACATATGTTTTGAAACCAAATTGCACGTAAATCTTGCTATTCAAAGGCCTATATTTTGTTTGGTCATATTCATCAAGTGTGAACATGTGTATCTTATAGAGGCAGCCCTCTTTGATATGATCTTTGAATTTGTGCATAAGACTCGCTGGAATCTTTACATGAATTGAAGTATGCTGAAATTCGATACAAAACTCATGAGACATGAACAATAATTTAATGATTATAAATAAATTAAGATGCACTCATGCGTTCATCTACAATAATCATGTCAATAGATAGAATGCGGTTGGTGTTTGGATTGTAAGTAGTCCATACGCGTGCAGCCATAACATTAAGAATCCACTTATCAGTCAAATTAGGATGCAAGTCAGCGACATAGTGACAACGGATGCTCATTATTGCTCAACTGGGACTGCAATAAAAAGATCAATTGTCATATAATAAGTACATCAAAAGTAAAAAAATTAAAGTGCAACACATACCTATAGGCAAATTATAAAAGACTTCTTTGTACACAATATTTTTTGTCAAGTTATTAGCACAAATTCCACCATTATCAATATAAAATCGCAGTCTGGCGCGAGAAGTAACGCGTGATGCAGCAACATAAAGTTGTCCATGGGTAAATACGGGTTTCTCAAGGTAAGTACAAACATGGTTAAAAGTCTGGCCTTGACTTTTATTGAATGTCATGGCGAAACACACTTTAACGGGAAACTGCCTTCTTATAAATTTGAATGGCCAAGATGAATCCGACGGGGTCATATCAATCCGATTAATAAATACTTTATCACCAATATGAGTCCCGGTAATAATTTGAGCCTCAAGAACAGTACGGGTAATCTGGGTAATTACTAAACGTGTCCCATTACACAAACCTCACTGCAGGCCCGTAATACGTAATAATAAGATTGGTGCACCGATCTTTAATTCAAGTTTATGATTTGGGACAACTGATAACCTTAAAGTAATAAGAAATTCAGGAGGGTACATGATTTGCATCTCCTCTAAATTGTCCGTGGAAGAACATACCGTATCAGCACTAAGAAATTCATGCATTTCCCCTGGCATTGATGCAAGGACGTGTGAATTGATCTTATCAACAACATCATTCGTTGGGCTCAATATACATTTTTCCTTTAAGTAATTGATATCTTAGATTCTATCTAGGAGATCTGGGAATGTACTCGAAACTATAGCCCCGACAGGGTTATCAGCAACGGGAATTAAAAGACCGTCTGGAATTGTTATCCATGTAGCCTCGTCTTCTCCATCTAGTGCAATAGACCGAAGCGTACCATCTCCCATGGATATAAGCCAATTGTGAAAACACATCATCTCATTTGCATTTGTAACATTAACTGTGGGATCACTAAACCTCATGTTAATAGACAAAACAAAAACCTTACAGTAATCCCACACTTTCGATGACTTGTTTACAGCAGAAGCAACCACTACAGCCCTTGATGCATTTGGAATAATTGGTAGGATTTGTCTAAAATCTCCACCCAACACAACAACTTTTCCGCCAAACACTTGATTATTAGCATTAGGATTATCATGCCTGCAAATATCACGGAATGTTCGATCAACAGCTTCAAAAGCATGCCGATGTTATAAGGGTGCCTCGTCCTAAATAATAAGATCAGCGGCTCTAATTAAATCTGCAAGATCTGAAATGACATTCCACAACACGTTTCGTTATCAAGTTCCATAGGTATACGAAACCTTGAGTGTGCGGTTCGTCCACCAGGCAATAAAAGTGATGCAATACCAGATGAGGCAACTGATAACACAATTCTTCCAAGCGAACGTATCCATGCTATAACTGTTTTCCACAAGTATGTTTTTCCTGTACCTCCACAACCATAGACAAAAAATAACCTGCCATTTCTTTCATTGACAGCTTGCATGATATTATCATATACATCTCTTTGTTGTGTATTTAATCCACCATACAAATTTGTAAACCGAACCCATTCTTCGTTTGCATTGTATATTCTTTTAGCAGCTATCAACCTATTCCCGCCGATATTCTTTAATGTGTGATCAATTTGAGGGAGTTCACGGAAATCAAAAAATGACTTATTATTACCATTCAATATCGCCTCTAGCTCTAATAGTGTGTAATTCTAAACTTCTTGATCTATAAACACCACATCTTGTTTATGCAACAACCTACGCTGTTTGTGCACCACATCTTCTGATATGTACGCGTAGACATCTCTAAAAAAAGTATTGTGATCAGAAACTCTACAAAACAACAATATGATTACAAACATCTCACGAAGTTGATCGCCTAACTTCCATTGAGAAGCATTTCTTATTGCTTGAACCCACTCAACATCATCTCCTAGTAAATGCCACGCCTTGCACGTCGCCATATATGTTGGGTAAACTATACTGTCTACAATTCGAATCTTTATAAAAGACGTGGGACCACGTACAACATTTAGTAACATTTGTAGATAGAACTTCTCGCCCATTGAAGGGATGACATAATAAATCCGGCCTAAGCACATCCCGCTTTTACATGGCCTCCAAACTTTTTCCTTATCATGCCACGTAAATTTTTTTGGAAATTGGGCATAAGTTAGATCATTTCCTAATTCTGGATACATTTCATTAGCTTTCATTCATTCGGTAAACTTAGACATTGCTGCGGTTTCCTTTTCAATAATATTCTCAACGTCATCATCATCCCTAAAGTAAACTCTATTACAACCTTCTTCATGAAAAGGGAGCCTTTCTACAGCAACACATCGGTAATGCATTTCGTATCCTAATAGGTGCCAACATGACTCCGAGGCAGAAATATAACGACAACTTTGATATTGTTCAATTTCGTTTTCATGCTGTAGTATAGCTCGAAATGGCGTCCGACTATTGTTATTGGTGCTGGTGGTGGCTGTGTTGGGGGTGGTGTTAGTGTTTGTGTTGTTGGTCACTCTAGAAGAGGAAGTACTGTTGTTGATGTTGGTCGTGCGGGTAGTGTTGTAACTATCGTAATTTCTTTGACCTTCAATGACAATCGTTGCCCGGTCTGGACCTTTGTTTAGATAACTGAAAAGGTACTTAACCAATGTTCCCTGGTTACACCATTCAACATTTATATGGCAATCATATTTTACTATCAAATCAAGGTTGTGGGGAACAACAAATCGATTATCAAGCATAATATTTTGTCGACCAACTTGTACTTTTCTTCCATTATTCGGTCTCCTGTAATGGGGCCAACCGTCACGGGTTATAAACGTATTTTCACAATATTCCTTTGGGTATCCTTTTAAACATCTATCTCTTGACATACATGACGCTGATTTATATAGATCTCCACACGGCCCATGCATCATATGAGAACGAACCGCGTTAAATCCTATTGGGTCATCAACCTCAGAAGGCAACTCCGCAGATATGACATGATCTATCTCATCAGTTGAAGAAATCTTATCATGCTCGTGCAAGAATATGAGTGAATGACAATTTGGCAGTCCACGTTTCTAAAACTCTATTGTATAAATAACTGCACATATGAATACATGAATATTATGGTTAGATAATGGATTTTTGTTTTAAAAAAAGGCACAAATCATATAGTAAGTGCTCACCCGCTTTTACTCGTCCAAAATGGTTTTGTTTCCTAATGTCGTCCATAAGATCATTTAGCTTCATCTTAAAAAAAACGTGCAATTGTATCAGGTCTATCAACTGTAGGTTGACCAGGTATACAGTTTTCAACCTCACGTAGAATTTCAGGCCATCGTGGGTTGTACGTCATAGTTAGAAAAAGATCTGGAGGTCCAGCCCAACGACATATAGCCATTGCATCTTGATATTGTTGGATCATATGTCTGGGACCCCTTGTGAATGTCGTAGGCAATACAGCTTTCCGTCCAAAGAATTCAGCGTTCATTTCTCCATTAGCAACACGATCATGTAATCCATTATACAAATCAGACCGTATCGTATTTTGGTTTCGCTTATACCAGTCAAGATCATGATCAAGAACAGCGGTATAAGCATCAACGTAAAATGTATGAAACAAACGCCCAGCTTTATGCAACGTTTTACCTTCATTAACTCTAACTTGAAGACGAAAACAATAATACTCCCTCAGACTTACATATTTTCTTTTAGTTGTTGGAGGAACATTGAGAAGTATATTCAAATGAAACCCATCTTCTCCGTAAGGGAAAATTAACGGGTACTGTAAAGCCATAAAACTCGGGTGCAAATCAGTTATTTGTTTAACTCCATTTTGGTTATGCTCATTACCACGCTCTTCAACAATAACATCACGGGATTCTGTGGGATTTCCATCGCCTGGTATGAGCGTAGCTACTTTAGAAGTTGTTGGTAAGTTATATTGACGTGCACTATGTTGTCGGGTACCGATCAAACGAAGAGTAACGGGTTGTAATGGTGATTGTAAAAACCTATCTTTTGCCATCCTAAATGATTGAACCAAGGGGTTATATAGATCAAGCATTCTAATAAGATCTTGCACCAACGAACGAAGATTGTTGTCCGCAACACTTGAAGTACTCGTTATGTTCAATGCATATAATCGATTGTCTACTTCATGTTCAGTGTCATATATATACAACTGGGCAAACCTAGGGCATCCTTCAGTGTATGTTGGCAATAGAGTCCCTATACGATGGTGGTTGTGGGCGTTTATCTGAAATGCATAAGGCCCTCGACCATCATTTATTTCTCTATTTATATTTCCCTTGTTGAGGTGAAAGAGAACATCGAATTTAATAGCTTTAATTTGTTCCGAAACAATTTAGAGCGTTGTCCACCATTATAATCCATCAGTTATGTCAACAGTGGTGGAGGATGACAAAGAAATGGCAACACGACCTTTCCTTCACTACAACATGTTGAAAATTTAGGATTAGATGTAGATGAACGTCTAACCGTTCTCTCCCCATACCAATACCTGGCTTTACAATGTGCACATGCATATGTCGCATCTCCGCAATCCTCATACTGAGTCATCCTACGTTGCTGACGTCGAGTTCGATACACACTGGTAGGGACATTCGTTTCATTTTGAACAGTGTTTGGTAATTTAGATATGTGATGTGGTGTAGAATTGTTTAAGCCATTAGTCTTGTTGAATCAGTAGAGTTGGTTACGTGAGATGATTGTGGAAGATGCATCGGATTACCATCATTATCAACAATAGTTACTGATGAAAGTATGACTTGAGGTGTTGGATTAGTTGGTGAACACGCACGACCATTTTGTGGATCATAACCTGTAAAGCAGATGTTAAATATGTAAAATGAGAATAATTTTTAACAAAGTTGATACAACTATGTTTTATTTATGCTCACATGGTCTAATGTTGCGAGGAACCCGCAGAACATTTGGTTGAGATGGAGGTCTACCACGACGTCGCAATGGTGGAGTTGTATCACGATTGGTGGTAGTAAGAGACACGTTCTGCGAAGAAGTTATAAGTGCTGATTGTGGATGTGGTATATTAAGGGTTGGGCTAATAGGTGATCCAAGCAATCCAAGCAACACATTAGGCGTGTGTGGTTGAGATGAGACACTTATGTTACTGATATCACTTAAAGCGCGTGCGTTTAAATGCGGCCGACTCCTGGGTTTCCTTAATTGTGTTGATTGAAATGAACCATCTGTAGTAGGTAATGGTTGTTCTACGTTTCTTTGAGATGGAGGCAAACCTGTAAAGAATATGTTAGATATGTTAAATCAGAATAACTTTTACGAAAGTTGGGTAGATAAATGTTTTAGTTATGCTCACATGGTCTAATGTTGCGAGGAGCCTGCAGAATGTTTGCTTGAGATGGAGGTCTACCATGACGTCGTAATGGTGTAACTGTATAGTTATTGGTGGTAGTAAGAGACACGTGGGTTGTAGATGTTGTTTATGTTGGATGTGGATGTGGTATATTAACGGTTGGCCTCAATGCTGGAGTGATGGTAAACCGAGGTGGAATAGGTGGTGTTGGTAAAACATTAGGCACACATGGCTGAGATGAGCCAATAATACTAGTGATATTAGTTAAGCAGGGCCGACCTCTAGGTCTCCTTAGTTGCGTTGTTTGAGATAGGCCGTTTTTAGTAGGTGACAGATTGTTGGATCGATAAACATTGGTTGAAGCTAATAGAGGAATGCTGCTTGGCAATACATTTGTATTATCCAACGTACTTCTATTTGGATCTTGGTTTTCGTTTGATCGGTTCATTCTAATGATTATCTACAATTCATATTATATAATTCAAGTAGTAACATATAAAACTATGTACAAACAGATTATAAACAGTATATAAATGTGTGGAACTGGAATAATGGCATGGGGAGTGAACACATTTAGGCTTTCACTAAAAGGGTAAAGGTTTATAATTTTGAACCAATTCTAACACAGTGTCACTACAACTAATCATCTATAAGTATAATATCAGTGAGTGTGTGTGTATTACATTAGATAACTGATATGTTGCAAGTAAAATAACCAAACTATATTAAACAATAAAGATACTAACCTTTCAAGATAAACCAAATATTGAATGAGAAATTATGTATGAATGATGCAGTGGTGTTTCCTCCAAGATTCAATAACTGGAAAGTAAAAGATGAAGATCAAAATAGTTTAACATTAAGATGCATTAACTATATATTATGCCAATGTATTAGTAAATGTGAAAGACCAACCTCACCAAACAGGTAAAATAAAAGAAGTTTTGTGATTAAGGCAATGTGACTAAGCTAATGATAGTGACTGATCAAAATGGTGAAAAAATAACCAATAATTCATGAAAGTTTGTTAAATGTACTCTTTGTTGCAAGATAAGTGGAATACAAAATAGCTTAAAAAGTAAAGTACCCATGGTATCTGCAAGTTTGTTATAACATTATTATTAGATAAATGAGCATGTAAATAATAATATGTTCCTTAGACTTACATAAACCTCAAATCATATAATTTAATACAACTGCTATCAAATTAAAGGTCCAGCGTACATATATGAATAGCAACCATTATATAACATTATTATTAGATAAAAAAAACTTGCCTCGAGAACATGGCTAATTATGATATGACCATCCTCAGGCTTATATCTTCACCAATTTGAGATCTACCATTTAGCTTTAAATCAAAAAAGATTAGTGCAGATAAATTCATACAAACACAAATTGAGATTAATGGATTGCTGCATACCTGGCTCTCAAAGTTCAAACATAGACCAATTTGTTTACACGCTCAATTACTCCGCATACAGTCGCCACAACTACTCCCTCGATATCTGTAGTCCATGACCCCCTATTAAGTAAAAGAAGAATAAAGTTGAAAAACGGATTTCTTCAGTATTTAGTAAACTTAAAGTACTTTCATACATTCAAATAATCTACCACTAAATAAATACAATAATAAAATTATTGCAGATAAATTCATACAAACACAAATTGAGATTAATGGATTGCTGCATACCTGGCTCTCAAAGTTCAAACATAGACCAATTTGTTTACACGCTCAATTACTCCGCATACAGTCGCCACAACTACTCCCTCAATATCTGTAGTCCATGACCCCCTATTAAGTAAAAGAAGAATAAAGTTGAAAAACGGATTTCTTCAGCATTTAGTAAACTTAAAGTACTTTCATACATTCAAATAATCTACCACTAAATAAATACAATAATAAAAGGGGTTTAAGGAAAATTACTTAAGAATACCATATTCACGGTTAACCGGACTGGTATCAGCAACAGTAACGGAATTGGTTCCTCCTGATTCGAACGATTCTAGTGCTCTTTCGAGCCTTATTTTTTGTGTTCCTCTCATCATATCGTTTCTATTTGTTTCGCGCGTATAAACCCTAACTTTATTTTGATTTTATATAGGGCCTAATTTTAACCGACCAGTTTTTATCCGCAACTCGTATACTATTTTAGCAGTTGAAAGCAACATATTTACATGCTCATTTATATGGATTTTAGGTTCATTAAACTGAGTAAATACTTGCCAAGAATATAAGTCTAAGATTGATACAACAAAGAGACGACTATGATGAACAAACAATGGAAGCTCATACATTTCAATTGCTAACAGAAAAATACACAAATTAAGGAACTTTGCATAAACTACAGTACTTGTGAAAAAGAAACATATTTTGATTAATAAGCAATTAATCTTTTATTAAAGAAACCTACAAACACAAACACAAACAGAAACAGACTCAGATGGAAACAATGCAAAAACAACTGAGATGGAAATAATGCAAAAACATTAGTAAAACTATCCTAAATGTCTTTATCATCTTCAGACTGATCACCGACAATTTCAGCATCAACATTGAATGTTGCATTTGGTTCTTCATGTACAACTTCTTGGGCAACTTCCTCGTCATCTGAATCTTCGATAACAATGACATCATCCCACTTCCAGTTCTTCAAGTTGTTTTCACGTTTGAGTTGTTTCATATCCATAGTGGAAAGAAACTTCAATGGGAGTGCTTGATTGTTAGCCATGCGTATAAGAAGAGATTTAAATACAAAGCAGCCAAAAGAATTGAAGGATTAAATAGGGTTAAATGTTGATGTACTTTGCACATGTGTGAGTCGCTTTATATAATACTTTGGTAACCACAATGGCGCCAAAAAGGAGGACATTTTGGAGTTCCCATATTAAAGGAAAGTTTGTTTAAAGAGATATATAGTCATGTCACTATCCAATGTTGTACTTATCCTTTTAATATTTTAGCAAACGTGTGAAAATGAAGGCCTAAATGATAGCAGTGGGTAAGTATCTTGAATTTATAAGGTGCAGATTTCTTCAAGGACAGATCGTACGGTTTCAACAGCATGCCATGTCACTTTTTTTTATCTCAGTAGCGCCAACAATAAATAAGGGGAGTAACATGAAATGGTTTATTATTGTTCAAAGTTATTTCAACTTAAAGCTATAAACATTATCTATAAATATAATTATAACACATTGCGCTTGCAGAATTTTAGTTTCAGGGTACTCGCAGCCGCAACGCGCGGTTAAGCTAAACAATTGAGAAAGTTACTTAAACCTTCAATTGTCGTATTTCGAGCTGTCGTTGTAAAGAACATAAAATTAAAATGTTATTGACCGAAACTTATGTTACAGGGTACCCGCAGCCGCAACGCGCGGGTACCATGCTAGTACAAATTTAATTTAATAGGTAAGAGAGTAACATTTGTTGGTCTAAAAAATCATTATCATATACTTATCGCCGCATTACGCGAGTAACATGCTAGTTTATTTTATGCACTTAACTTTTAATAGATTTAAAAAAAAAATGATTTCACGGCAGCAATATATATTTTTCTGCTATTTACCATTTGATAAATTACTAGCTAATAACAAAACTAGCGTTAATCGGGCAAAGGATAGTAAATTGTACAAGTAGACTTGATTAAGAAAATGCATAAATTTAGCCATGCAACAACCAGCCTCCATAATCACTCTCAATCATCATGCACACAAACTGCTATTGAAAATTTCACAACACCAAAATCAAACAAGATTTCATATTTTTCGCTGTTAAAGAAATGGGCATCTCAACCATTGAAGAAAACAAAAAGATACAATCGCCACAACCAAAACCAGATGGTGATCATGCACTTTCAGATCAACCTCAGACCGCGACGAAGAACCTGGTATGATGGATTCGTTTTTTTTTTTTTTTTTTTCGGGTGATTCGTTACTTATTCCATCATTTTATTATGGTATTCTTTTTAATCTGTATTGTAACCATGCAAGAAGTACATGTTAACTTTGATTATATTTTAGTTATATGAATGTCTTATTTTGTTCATTTGTTGAACTAATACTGTATATGGCATGTTTGTGTGTACAAAACTTGTTAAATGATAGACTAATAAAGTTGTATGTAACGACTGTTTGTTCTTGGTGTTCATTCTTGGCAATTAGAAACAAAGTTATACAAAATTACAGTCTTGCAATTTACATATATGATATACAGTATGTAATTAAGCAACAAACTAATTCATGATTTAAATGGTATAATTGAAATTTTGTTATCGTGATGAATAGGTAGGTTGGCAAGAATCATTATTTGAGTGAACATTCGTTTTGTAGTCGTTAGAACGGATAAAACGACCAACCAGCCATTTAGTTATCACCTGTTACTTGCTGACACAAAGCTTGCTACGGTTGCTTATCAGTGGCCATTTTTTGCTCAAGTGTTTTAAGGTTTTTGATTATGCGTCAGTATAATTTTTGTCACTAATGAGGATTTATTTGTAGTGTGTTGATCCTCTCCTTGAAACGAGTGACAACAAGACCGATATGTTGACACAAAGGTGAGTAAAAACAGCAATGATCTATTACCGGAAAAAAATGAGATTGTTGTTACGTGATTATAAACTGAAGGAACTTATGAAGAATATAATATAATCTTATTTTTTACAGCCATGTTGAAGCTGAAAAGAGCCCGATAGAGTGTCCTATTCCTAGGAAAATTGGTGATAAGGCCACCACTCTGAAAGGTGCTGATCCCATTAAAGATAAAATGACTAATGAGCCAAGACGACGTAAGATCTACAAGATTAGAACAGTGACTTTTAGACGTTCACCAAATGTCTTAAAAGGTAACTGGTTTGTAAAGAAACAGCTTTGGTTAAACTGATTTGCCCATTTGCCCATATAACAAACCTAGATGTCTTCTCATTGCAGGTAATGAAGATGAAACAGCTAACAAATATGCCCAAATTGAATTAGTACTATTGAAGACTCTTGGTTCTGATTCAGTGGAAATGAATATAATCTATGGGCATTGCGTAAAAGATCCTAGATCACGGGTTCATAAAAAATTTCGCAATAGTGTAAGCACTCCTACATAGTAGTTAATAGTTACAAATTACAATGTTAATACGAATAGCAGCAGTCCTAACTCAGTTCATATTCATTGGCAGCAAGAAGCACATCTTTTCACTGAACAGTATACTAATTTGGTATATCTTCATAAACACAATTTTCTCTCTTTTATCTAAATGTCAAGTGTTTTGGTTACATATTGTAATTAATTGCTTTTTGTATTTTCTAGATGGCCAAAGAAGGGTATGTTATGACTGCAGATGTTACTGATGACTGTAAACAGATCTTCGATTTTCTGATACCTATTTCTAAGACAGACAGCGAAAGATTGTCAATCCAGGAGTTCAATATCAACGACATTCTCTTTCGTGGTCGTCCTTTTGACCAGCAATCTACAACCACTGACAACATCCAGCAGCCGATAATAGTGGACACTTATACGCAGCTTCCAGTCACGGAAAGGGTGCAGAAGACCAAGTAGCAAGTAGACGAATAAGAATCACATGAGGGGAACTGATAGATCAAGTAGTTCTTAAGTTTTGAAGTTTATGTCTAGCTTTACGATATGTTGGTGAATACATGTATACAAAGTAACTGTTCGAAACCGAAAGCACAAATGAAGAATTCTGTTTTAACAGCTAGAATTGGTATAGAATCTTTTTTTTAATATCTCAAAAAATAGTAGATGGTCGTTGTGCTTGTTAAGAGTTTGTTGCCAATTAATGTCTAATTTCAGTTTCCATTAACATTTTATAAAACTAGTAGCAACTGAATATTATAGCAGGACGTAGTTTGATAGTTCTTAAACCGTATATGCATATTTGTTTTCGGTTCTTATTTTCCTTTTTTGATAAGTTTGTTTTAGTTTGTTAGAGCATCCACTATGATAGTTCATGTTAAGGTAAAAATTATGAAGAGGTCTAAGAACGTGTAAACTATAGTGAACATTTATTTCATGCTTATGTGGCATGAAATGGTCTAAGATTTTGGACATTTTTATAATTTAATGCTTTTGAATTATAGAGAGATTTATAAAGATTGAAGAGGTTTATACATAGTGAAGATTGATCTACAAATTAATGCTTATAAACCTTAAGAAAGGGTGGATGCCCTTAGTTTCCATTTTCACTTTTTAAGTTTTTCGAAATTCAAGAATAGGAGTTACACGTGAAAATAAATACAGTTAGGGTGTATTTGGTGACACGTAGCAGTAAGCAGTAGTATGAGCAGAGTAGTAAGCAGTTAGTAAGAGCAGTAAGCAGTAGTTGTTTGTTTTAAAAAAATGTTTGGTAACGTAGCTGTAAGGTATAGTTACAACGTGTGAAATTAATAAAAAGGGCATATAACCTAATTAAATAAATTATAAATGTTATATTTAAGGGCATAGATGTAATTTTATAATCAAAGTGTTTGGAGCACATAAATAATATTGAACTAGGTGTTAACAAACAAACTTTTCATTTAAACTGCTTACCGTTTGTCGTTTGTCATTCCTAAATGCTCCAAAACCCTTGCTACCAAACACAGCATATTCGAAAGGGCGATTTGGTAACTTCACACATATCCTCATTGCAATTAACAGGACTACATGACTATACTTCATTGAGAAGCACATATATATAAATTGAACTGCAAAACCATGCTTCAACAATCACTCTTGTTCATGCTCATAACTTTTTGTCAAACACCCTAAAACAAAAATCATTCAAGTTTTCGTCTTTTTCGTCTGCAAAGAAATGCGGGGTCGGGGTGTTTCATTCACCATTGCTAATAAGGGAAAAAGGTACACACCATGTTCGAAAAAAGAAGATAATGAAGAAGATGACAGTGCCGAAGAACAAGGTCAAGATTTTCGTGGTGTCGACAATATCCTTCGTCTCGACTTCAAACTGAAAACTTTAACTTGAACCACGTACGTTTCTTCATAATCTTTATTAATACTTTTCTTGCATGCATGTATCTTTTTGTTACATTGTTTTATAGTTTTCGCCATTTTATTTGTTGCCAATAATCTTGCCTGAGTTTGTAATTTTGACTAGATGTATTCTGTTTCGATAACATTATTGTTTGTTCTTGCCGTTTTGTTGACGATAAGTTTTTTTTTTTTTTTTGAACGGCAAATGTTAGTGGTTAGTGGGTCGAGTTGTGCAATGACATCCAAGCGGAAGAATGTCTTTTTTGAACCCTCGCCTAGTTATGTTAGACTCCTATCCGCTTCGCCTGAAAGCTAGGTCGCCTGAAAGGCCCTTGGCAGGTCTTAGGAAAAGATAAGTTTATATTGGGAAAAGATGTTATGCTTTTAGGGAATCTGGATTTATTGATTCCACGTTAACTATAGATTTTGTTCTTTGTGATTGAGCGAATCAATTTGGAGATGCAAGTGTTATGTAGTTAGTTTCTGTGATAGATTACAATGCAGTTGAGTAATTGAATACAGTACGTATAAGGTATACGCGAAGTATGAATAAAGATTGCAATAGAGCGTGAATGAAGACTTATATGCAACAGATTATGAGTTTTTCCCATCGGTTGAGTTAAATTCTCATTGTTGCAATCTTTATATAATGTCTAAGCTTTTACTATTACGTATATGGTTAGATGATAGAAAAAGCGAAAAGAGGGCCTTTTGTTGCAAAATGAGATGATTTCTACATACGCGACGACATGACAGTTAATATCTTCGTATAAATCTATTTTCGGTCAGTATCTGGTAACGGGAAATTTAGATAAATGTGTTTCTTCTACGTTTTTCTTTCAATTATACAGGGTAATCCTACCATAAATCGTTCAACGGAAACAGCTGCTTTGTTTAGATCAACAGTACAACAGCTGGAAGGTAATGTAACCTTTTTTTTGTTATTAGCTCCTTGTGTTTAGAGTCTTAACCCTTTTCTTCTTCCTGCAGCCTTTGGGCCTTCCTTTGCATTGAATTTGTTCAAAAACGGCTTCACATTTGGAAATATCGATGAGGTCAGAAAAAAATAAGTCTAATACTGCAGCCTTATTATTAATTTTTATCTATGTTGATGTCTCTTTAAGAAACGTATATGCTCCTCAAATTTTGCAGATGTTATATGCTGAACCACCGGACCTAAACCCATATAATTTGCATGCTAAACCAATTTTGAGGGTATGCAGTTTAATTTATTACAAGTTCAGAACTTCCGAATTTACATCTTTGCATGTTGCAATTATTTTCCTGCATTTGGTTTATTTTCTGTACTTTTATAACAGTGTGTTGAGCATGGGCACTTTCCTGCTGGCATTATACGTTCTAATACGTCATGGAAGTATGTGAATGGAACTGTTCTTTGTGCGGTGAGTTTTAATCTTTATACAGCTCGAGTCTGGTTTTATTGAGTAGATTGTGTAACAGGTTAATTTATTTGTAGGTCCGTGACTATCGTGCTACTACTACCACTTTTTATCCCTATGTAAAAAGTAAAACCGTGCCATTAAAAATGCCGTCAGATGATATCACCGAGGACACTTCCTGCAATAACCTTACGCCAGATGAAAAATTAGTAAGTGGATAAGTGGATCAGTAATTTTTCTGTCGAACTTACTTATTGATTTGTGTCAATACTCGACTGAAATCTTACATTTTTTAAATTTCAGATACTTGAATCGAGGGCTCTTCTAGTCGTGAATCCGCGTCTTAACTTGGATCCAACCCCAACACCAGATTATTTCAGTGAAACTACTCCTGTGGTAAAAATATATGCCATAACCATTTAAAAATTTCGTTACCATCCTTATTGCCTTCCAGTTATGCTGAAGTTTGCAACTTCATTCCAAACGTGTTTCAGATTGATTTGGGAATTGACTGGGCTAATATCAGGAATCTCACGAGAAAACTGGATGATAAACCAAACCAGAATGTTGTAGACAGTGAAATTGCCGAGGTGGAAGCTTTTGAGGATGAACGGATTGAGCCAGAAGGGAATGTGGTAGAAGATGATAACGAGATCGCGAGTGATAGACATGAAGAGGATGTGGCTGACTCTGGAAGACAGGACAATGAGGTGAACCAAGTAGCAGATGAAAGTAATGGCCAACCGGCAGATCATGAAACCAAAGATGATGTTTAATGCTGATGTAGAAAGACTATACAACCTCTTCGTTTTGTCCATAGGTCATTCCATGGGTTAATATTAGTGTGCAGCATGCCCCTATTGTTTTAACTCCTGTTCACTTTTTTGAAATTGTTTCCAGATTCAGTTCTTGAACAAATTAGAATAGGTGAAATGATTCGTTAGCTTGGTTGTACTCCAAATTTTGTATAGCTGTCAGAATTTTGCATAATTCAACAATATGATCCAGAAGTCAAACTATTGTTTCCTCAATCGAGCTTGTTTCCGATTTGTACATTCTTAATAAGGATTACGAGTCCAGTTTTGTAAGAATTACCACCTATACAAAGATTTCGTCCTCAAAGGCTTGAAGGGAACTCTGAAGCTAGAGCACAAATTGACTTTTTCGGTAAAAGCCACTTGTTTATTTTGTGATTAAAAATGGCCTTTATAATAATTCCTGGTGTTTTTCTTTTTCGATTTAGAATGTTTGATCAAGGCTAAAGGCCCGCTCAATGGAAGCAAATAGATGACTCTAGTTTTAGGACACTGGTCAATCGACGCAGGACAGAAGTAAACACGATTTTCAACAAACTGCTAAACGATAAAAAATGTGTTAGTAGACGATGAATAAATACTGTGATCGACAAACGTCCTGATTTCCTGCTAAATGTCACATTGAAAATGCTTACATATTAAAAAAAAAATTACAGTAATATTTAACATTGGATTACATAACTGAAATAAATGTTAGTTAGTTGGTTAGTTAGTCAGTTAGAGAGTAGTATAGATGTATAAATTGAACACTGGATTCACCCTGACTCCATAATCACTCTTCCTCAAAAAGCTTTGTTATAATTCTTCAAAGAAAATACCCCGTAACACTGAATGATATGGGAAATCAAAAAGGAAAGAGATACAGCAAGTCAAAACCAAAACAAGAAAGAAATCAAGAGTTTCAGGTATGTTTCGTGCATTGCCAAGAATGTTTACTGAATTCACGTGCGTTTGGTTATATGATTATTAGTTAGCTTCTTGATGCTCTTTTTTTCTTTGTGTAGTTTTGTGTTTACTAGGCTTGATCATTGATTTTAGTAGCCATTACTTTACTCTTTAGTCTGACTGTAAACGATGCATACCATTACATGCGTCATTCTTTATAAATCATTTACGGGTTGGTAAAGTTTCTTGTATAGTTTTCGTTATTTCTTGGAGTGAAAAGGTGTTTGTGTTGCATAAAATCCTGCGTGTTTTTCAACAATCTGTATTTTAGTTAATCTCGTCGCATTCTGTAAATTTCGCCACCACATTTGCTGCTTCCATAACAAGTTGGTGTGTAATATGGATTATAAGTTTGTTCTTTGGGATCAAACGAATCAATTTGACACTTGGTGGGTAGTTTGACAATATGCAAACTATAAATGTCTATAAAGATTGTAACAGAACAATGAACATTAAGAACAAGAAGCCTTTTATGCCACATTGCTGTGGCTAAATTATAATCGGAAATATAAACATGCACACTAAAAGGGGAAAATTGAAAATAAGGCCTTTTACGCAAAGATGATGTGTGTTAACATCCGGACATCCAGTTTTCAAATTTGTAATTAAGTATATAGAGTAGGTAATTAACATCGGCTAACATTCATTATTTGAAAATTAGTTGCGTTTCTTGGAGACAGTGATCATAATACTGAAAAACCAAGTTGATAATACATCTTAAAATAAACAAAATGTTGTTGTTTGTAGGTTGATCCTAGCATGTTCTATCATTCATCAGATTGGATAAGATCATCTGTGTTGCTTAAATCAGCAGAAGAACAGCTAGAAGGTAATATAACATTATAGTTGCTAAAAATTATGTTTTGATAATACGAGCTCGTTCTGTCTTACCGCTTGTCTCCTTCTTTCCTGCAGATCCTGGGCCGTCCTTCTCACTGAATTTGTTCACAAATGGCTTCACATTTGGAAATGCTGATGAGGTCAGCAACATTATCTGAATACTGCAGCCTGATACTCAGTATATATAAATCCTATAAGAAATATATGTGTTTCACAAATTTTGCAGTTATATTTTGGTGAACCGGAGAACCTAAATCCATACAATTCGCAAGCTGAATCAATTTTAAGAGTATGCTGTATTTTACAAGTTTATGCACTCAATTTCATAGTTCCAAATATAAACTGTAAATAAATTATGTAACAGCATATTGAGTGTGGCCGCTTGCCTACTGGCATATTACGTGAAGATATGCAATACAAGTACGTGAATGGAACTGTTATTTGTGAGGTGAGTGTTTTTGTTATAAAGCTCGAATCTGTGTTGTTGAGTACATTCTAAGAAATGTTATCTATGCGTAGGTTTGTGACTATCGTGCTGCTATAGAATCCCCCACTGTGAAAAGTGTGGCCTTAAAAACGGATTTGGATAATCTCATCGAAGACATTACCTCAATGTTCACTAAACTTCCTCAAGATGAACAATTGGTATGCAGATAAGCTATTTATTTTATCGAACTACCTTTAAGTTTTGTGTGGATATAACTGTTTCACTCTGTCCCATTTTTAGAAACTTAAACAGAGTGATCTTCCCCATCTTAGCTTGGATCCAACCCCAACAGTTGATATTTTCAGTGGAACTGTTCGCGTGGTAATATTATATCAGGAATGCTTTATAAATTTATGACTATCTTCAGTTGCTTCGAGTTATGCTAAATTGTGCAACTTTATATCAAATTATTTGCAGATTGATTTAGGAATCGACTGGGGAAATAATAGGCCAAAAAAGCATGCTGCAGACAGTGAAAGTAGCAAATCGAGCCTTATTGAGCATGGAAGTAAGCCAGTAAGCAGTTTGGTAGAAGATAAAAAGATAACAAGTTTTAAGCACGAAGAGGATGTGGTGAACTTTCAAAAACTGGAAGATATAAAGAACCAAGCTGCAGATGACAGTCGTGGCCAGACAGAAGATCTTGAAAGCAAAGACTATGCATAATGCATCTGAGTGTTGACGTAGAAACCCCCATATGAGACCACTTCCTTACGTTCATACATCATTATATAGGTGGTACAACAATCCTTTAATACTATCAACATTGTCTAGTTTCTAATTTTCTGTATGCATTCGACTTTGTGAATGATTCACTTTTAAGAAATAGCATTCCTGTTCCATGTAAATTGACAGAATTTACTACAGATTATCTTTGCCAATTTTGACCCATAAACTCAAAATTCAGGAACTTGTCTAATATAACTAAACTGATATTCTAGGTAGTGTAAAGTGTGAATGACGAACATTCCCCATATGCCAACCTTCAAAATCGATCAACAAATGAGGGACTTTTGTGACTATGCACACTGTACGACTCCATGGTTCCTTAGCCCCACATATAAGTCAGCATCGTATATTCAACATGAATTTGGACCAATCTCGTCGTTATTCTAATTTAGCACTATGACCAACAGCATATCACTGATGCCTTTGATAAGAATAAACTTTCAAAAGGTATTATAGAAGTTCAAATAAGTGCTCACAACTCATTATATATTATCTGAAACAACTGTGATAAGATAGACCTAAAACAACTGTGAACCGTACGCCAGACTACTTGCCTTTAAGAGAACTGTAATCCAAAGGTACATATATGCTCCTCATCTGCACATATACTTGCCTTTAAGAGAACTGTAATCCAAAGGTACATATATGCTCCTCATCTGCACATGGTTCATTAGACCAGCTCGGCGTATATGGATGTCAAAGAAATTTTGACAAATGAGAAGTTACTCCCCAACTGGTTTCCTCTTCCTGCCAAGAACAGAAGCTTTTTGAAACCTTGGTCCACCCATTCGCCACGTCTTGAAGGCTGCAGTTGACGACTTAGCAGCATCATACACTTCAATATCAAGAAACTGTATCAGATTTTAAGGCAATTATATCCGATGTACATAAAATTAGGAAGCAAATTTAACTAGGTTCTCTAAATCTCACATTTTGTTTCTTCTTTTGTTAACAGCGATAGAAATTTGGGGGTCAGTGCAGACGATGCAGTATGCGCCTTAATCAGAACTTCCTTGTATCTTGTCTGGAAAGCAACCAATAGTAGATTTCCAATGGACTTGTCACCAATCCTGATACATTTAACAATGAACAAGATTACAACAAGAAGGATCTTGAAACAAACAGAATACAAAATTTCTAGTGAAGAACAAGTTTTCTGAATGACAGCAAAAACCGATACTCACAGTTGCACTATCTTGCATCCTAACTCATAAAAATATGAGCATCGAGATCTTAAGTCCACGTGTGCACCATCAGCGCCTATTTCTTCCCGAGTTCTGGCATGTCAAGAGAATATAAACGCAGTCATTACATAAACTAATACTTGAGGCTGGATCAACAGTCAAACATACAATTGTTATTAACCGACTAATCAAAAAAATCAAAGATGCATTCATTATAGTTCCAGTTTGACATGTCATAGAAAGGAAGACAAACAACACAAAAGTATACATTTATAAACTTTATTATTTCTCTGTATGCTTCTGAGTCTGAACTGTGATATACAAAAATCATGACAGCCAAACCAAAAATTAGACATGAAGTATGGACTTACTTCTTATTAAAACAGGGAGGCATGCTAACAGATGCAACATTTCTCAGGTGCAATTCTCGAGCCAGCCAAAACGGCAATTCTACCTTTGACCTGGGTTCTACCTGATTATAACAAAATATTAGTACAATGAAAAAAAAAGTAAGATAATTCAAATCATGAAATATGATTGTATTTAAATTTACCCTGTCTGTATCATTGGTTTCAAGCAAACCAACTCCGTTAACTGCCTCCAGGAACATTGCTGGAACAAGCTATATAAAACATACTTGACTTATGAGCATTTTCAAGTAGCAAAGGGAATACATATATGAAGAAAAAAGAGATAAGTTTCAACCTCTTCATCTGCTAAGATGTCATCAATATCGTAATACTGTGCCATGATCAAAGCAAGAGCCTGATGCTACTAAATTGTTTCAGTAGATACTGTAAAAAGAACCGAATCAAACTGCACAACAACAGCTTAATTACTAAATCAAAAATGCTATTGGGAACACAAAATGAAGTCCATCAACCAATGTTGATAAGAACATTGACATTCATTATAACCAAATGGAAGAAATAGAAATAACATGATTATAGATTTCGTACTCCTAAATGAGAAATAATGCAAAAAAAAAACCATGATCTCAGGTGGAAATAGACAAGGAGGTATTTAGTGGTTAATATCAGCATAAATGAACTCATATTTTGCTATATTCTTAAGCCACTCCATCAACTTGCTAATTTTGATATGGTGTTTTGAATTTGCATCCAACCAAATACTTCTGCCTGCATTAGTATTGTTGTGTGATGCAATTACCTGTGTAGGCTATGTGATTCCCAAAATCAGTAATGTAGGTTTCATTTCGGGAGTTAGGGACAATAGACCAATAAGTCTTAGCTATCTCCATAGCCTTAGAGCATCTACAATGCAAAAAGCCATGAAAGACTTTTTGCATTGATTGCATTGAATGCATATTACATTAATTGACTAGAGCTTTTGTGAAAAGCTTTTGTTTTAACAAGTCATTTGGAAAAGCTATTCAAAAAGTCCATGATGCTATGCAAAAAACTAGTTTCAAACACTTTTTAAAATAGTGAAAAGCTATTGGGCATTTGACCCATTGGAGATGCTCGGAGAACTCTAAATTCTCCCCAAGTAGGATTTGAACCTACGACCAGTCAGTTAACAGCCGACCGCTCTACGACAGATAGAGTAGTAACCTTTTAAAGGGGAGTTACTCGTGCTAGACTCTCTTAGAGGAGGCATCATGTACCAGAAGAGAGTATATTATTTTGCTTCTATATTAGGCTCTCGTATTGACTATAGCCATAACCATGGGCAACGGTACCACCAAGTGCTGTTTCTGTTATCACATTCTACCGAGTCTGCCGGCCAACTAGTGCTGCATTTTTTTTGGTGGGTGGTTTATGTATCACTTATTTTGGCGCAGTTGGAGAGACAAGTGCTACAAGTCAAAAATGACCTTTCATAACTGTTATAACCAACACCACCAATAGCTCAATTTATAGCCTTGACTCCTAACTAAGGGAGTGTTTGGCTAAGCTTATATGATGGGCTTATGAGCTTATTAGCTTATATGTGTTAAATAAGCAAGTAAGTGTTTGGATAAGCTTATACTAGTGGCCTAATGGGATCATATAAGGGGGGTTTTGATAAGCCCAAAACTTTGTTACTTATATGAGGAGGGGGTGGGTTTTTATAAAAAGACTTTCATAACCTCATTTAATAACTACACCATCTAATGTTCATGTACGGAGAATTTTTTTGTCATTTTACCATATTAATTATGATAAGGTAAGCCAAACACTTAGCGAGGGGGCTTATGAGCTCATGATATATAAGCCATAAGCCGCTTATATAACATAAGCATAAGCCGAATTCATAAGCTAAGCCAAACACCCCTCAACTAAATATCATTTAAGCCGAGGTTAATATAAGTATACTAACTGCCTTAGCATTGGTGAAAACTAGTTTACGTCAAATGAAAGTAATACTTAAGGCGGTTCATAGTTCATATTGTGTTTTTCGTTTACGGGGCGGATCTTAGTAGGGACTGAGGTAAATCCTCTCAAGTAAGTGTTCAAGATCCGCCACTGCCTCGTACCATAGTGATTCATTACCCCCTCTGAAGCTAAATCCTCTTAAGTAAATCTAAAATTTTCAGAAAACTAGGTACAATAAATTGAAACCAGCTAAACAAGTAGTAGAAAATATTACTCTGAATCATGCTGGAGAAATGAGAAAACAAAAAAACACCTAACCCTAACCCTATAATTGCATAAATTTCTAAGCAGAAAGATTTGGGGAAAATCATACCTTTGAAGCTTTTGCGATATTATGTGCGCAAATTATCTTCTAATTTTTTGGCGAATTTGAGTTTGGGGTAAGTGAGATTCATTTGGGTTCCCGGGCTTTTTTAGCCTTAGAAATGTAGGGGCGGGAATTTGTAATCTTTTTCATTTTAAGCTTGTACGGTACAACTTACCAATGCAACGTCAACATATGTGACTAGGACAACTACTTTCTTTCTTTTGTCTTGAAACAATTCAACTTTGGATACGGTTGTAAACGTTTACAACTGAGCTAGAGCTCGATTAAATCGAGCTTGACTTTTTAAAATTGAGATCCTTAAAATTGACTCTTTTTTTAACGGGTTAAATGTAAAATAGAAGAATGTAATTGATGCCTCTTTAATAACTAGTGGTTTTTTTTTTGAAAATTAACATTTTATTTGGAACAATAAAATGCAAAAGGTTTTCAAATAGTGATC
This sequence comes from Glebionis coronaria, assembly GCA_025667525.1. Classification (NCBI taxonomy): domain Eukaryota; kingdom Viridiplantae; phylum Streptophyta; class Magnoliopsida; order Asterales; family Asteraceae; genus Glebionis; species Glebionis coronaria. The sequence continues at coordinate 183,651,485 of CM046874.1, forward strand.
TTTTTATTTATGTTTTGGTAACTAAAGCAAGTAAAATGGTGTTTGATAACAATTTAATGTGTTTTAATCGAAAGATAAGAAAATTTCTATTATTTAAAGATAACTTGATAAGTAAAGTTCATCAATAACAAAAAGAATAAATATAAATAGATTTTATGAATCTTATTAAAAGAACAACTTTATAAGTATAATTAAATGATGATTAGTCGACATGACTTAGCAAGTTATCTTTTACTTGAGATGATTTGATTTTATAAAATTAGGCTAAAAAATGAACTCAATTTAAAAGCAAAATTCCTTTACTTTTTTTATGAGGTCACATGTTACTTTTAAACATTAATAAACATCGTTTAATCATTTAATTAAAAAAATATTATATATATATAGGGGAGAGTTAAAATAAAAAGGGTTTTTTTCATGAGAAGGGTAAGAAGGCTTTTTAACCATTGATAAAAAGATTAATGGTTGAGATTAAATCAAAATTTAATTAAGTGTAAAAGGGTAAAAAGGTCATTTTGTTTACATAACATAAACAAACACCCCGAAAGTTATTCTCCCGTAACTAACTCCCACCCACTCCACCTTCAATCATTATCTTTTCCATAACCACACCTTCCCCTCAAAACCATCTGATAAACACACCTCCCCTCAAAACCTTCGATCATCAATCATTCTGTTCCTATCATCAATCTCTTTTGATCATCATTCCCTTCCGATCATCAATCATTCCCTTCCGATCACTCCAAAAACTCCTAAATCTTCCGATTAACTATCTAACTCATTCACAAACAATGAAAACTTTAAATCAATAAAAATGAGGAAGAAAAGCATTGGTAAGTTAACTAGTCCCTAATTTTTATAGTATTTTCATATAATTTTTTTATTTTAATGCATAATTTTTTATAAAATTTAACAGGAAAAAGAAAAAGTGGGAGGAGGTTTTCAATACATATGTCATTGTCGGATAATGAAGAACAATTAGCTTATAAGCGCTCAAAAAAATCCATGATCGTCCATCAAAAAATAAAGGTATTGATGTGTATCAACATTTATTTATATGATTTTGTGCATTTATTATACATATAATCGTTGTTGAAATGATTTTGTTGAAATGAGTATAATTGATATAAGTATAAATGATTTTGTGCATTAATATAAGTATAATATTTGTTGAAATGAGTATAATTATGCATTGATATAAGTATAAATGTGAATTGTGTTTTTAATTCTGTTTTGCTGGATATTTGCATTAATATAAGTATAGATGTGCATCAAATCAGTTTTGTGCATTGATTTTAGATATTGATGTGCATTAGATTGATATATTGTTTATTTATATGTGAATTGTTTTTTAATTAGATAAGGATTGGTTGTTCGTAGGAATTTAGGCTAAGTTATAGTTTGCCTAAATCCCTAAGAAAACTTATGCTAGTTTAAACGAAACAGTTTCTGGTTCAACAGTCACAGGTACTTCAGCAGTTGCCATAAGTTGTAAATGAAATGAAAATAATTAAGACCGTTAGTGGTGAGTGTGTGCGTTTGTGAATTGTGATTATCGTTAGTGGTGAGTGTGTGCGTTAGTGATGAGTGTGTGCGTTTGTGAATTGTGATTATCGGTCGTGAATTGTGATTACCGGACATGCTACCAACCTACCATTCTTGCAAACTCAATGATGTTATACCATATCTTACCGACATTGTTTTAATCAAATTCCATATCTGACTATCTGTCATACAATTATGTTATACTACATCCCACATAATTTTGTTTAAAAAATAGATGATCCTAGTGCAAGTAGGCATTTCAGGGGGTAAGTTAGAGATATCATCATGCAGAATATTTCTATCGAGTTTAGCGAGATGAGTGTTTTCATGACAAAACCAGTGACCAAATACAAGAAATGGCTGAAAAGATCATACATAATATAAATCGAGTGGACTCTCATAGCTGCAATTACTACCTACATTAGGCACTGAGATAAGAAATGGTGCTAACAGTAGATAAATCATTAGCTAAAAGTGGGGCTAGTCTATGTTCGTAATGCTTAGCTTCATGTTATTGCTCAAGAAGCATACTCCAACAGCCATATATGTAAATACATTCGAATATCCTTTAAATGTGACTATCATTTTGTGAACTCTGTTTACGTGATATTATTACAAGGTTCAATTAACTTAAGGCAAGGAAAGGAAAAGGTGGCACGTATAAATCTAGAATTCTTTATAACTGGAAGAGGGAAAATACCTCTAGTTTCATTTGGCGCTCGAGAAGCTTCTCTTTTGCTTCTAGAGCTATAGCTGTTGTATCCTATACAATCAATATTAAAACAGGGTTACATGAATGAGTCATTATATCTAATGTAATAACAGATTTCAGTTTGTTTATTTTAAGTTACCCCAGTCCCGGTCTTTCGATATTTGGCCTTGATTTCATTAGCTGTTCTACTTTTTGGTTCTGCAATGACAGAACCACCTTCAAATAATTTGTCTCTCTCTGCTTTCTCATCTACATGAAGCAATAGAAATGCTTAGTCTATGCAAAATTCACAATTTTTTTGTGATAACTTCAGAAAGTGTAACATACTTTTCTCAGGCTGGCTCTGATTTAGAGATGGTGACTCGGGCTGTATTTTTGAATTACTCTTTCTTTTTCGCATTTCTGATATACCAAAATATCAGTAAACATAGTTTATTAAACTTTTTAGCTTCGTGAATCATTTGGTATTGCTATCGTCTAAACTCTTAAGATAGGATTTACAACCAAAAGTGTTATGAATTGAATATTAATGTTCTTGGTTTCGCCTAGCATGTTTGTGTTCGTCTTGTTAGGTTATAGTTAATCAGAGCAATTGTTTAGACTGACCACGTACTTAGAATATATGCAGATGCTTGTTTCAACTTTTAACTTAATTTTTATGGCAATGAAATCTTCGGAGTATAATGAAGTAAGATATGTTAAAGTTTCATTAGACCAATTAACAACGCAATCATAAGTACTAAAATGTTTCAACTTTTAAGAAGATGATCAGTATTCGGTTGCAAAATGTTTGTAGCTATTTCTTTTTTCCATAGCTTTCAAATTTTCAGCTATGTTAATTATTAGGATAAAAGCCTCGGTTTCCATACAAAATAATGTTTTTGCTTAAGCTAGTTTGCAAGTTGTCTTTTGATCAAGATTTGTAGATCACTTTGAGTTATTTTTAGCGAGCGAAAACCGTTTAATGGATCACATAGACTTCATTTACTCAAATTGAACTCGTTTACTTTGTCAAGAAGTAAAATTAGGTTTGTTTTGACTAGTCATTTCATTCAGTTTGACTAGCCATTAGCTTAGCACTCAGCTAACCGAACAATGTATGTTTGTACACTTAGCTAGTTGCAGTTTGCTAGTAACACTATTTATCTAATGATTCATAGTCAACAGTTACAACACGCTCATTCTGGTTAACAAGTATTTGTGCATTATTTATGAAAATTTGTACGTTAGATTTTTATACATTTTATTGAACTAAAAATATATTACTTTTGGTAGTAATTTAGGACTAAATGCAAATTAGCTTAGGATTAAACGCAAATGTGCACTAGATAGTTATAAATTAATTGCATAAAATCAGCGCGTGATCTCAGTTTGCAAATGTTTTGTGCATTAATTTTGGGTGAAATTTGACGTTCTTAAGAATACGCGTGTTTGCGCATTAATTTATAGCAAATTGTGCATTAGATTTTGTAGGAATGTTGTCAAATGCGAATCAGTTATATATAAGTTTTCCTAAATTTCAAACTTAGATGACGCTGATTTCTTAGGAATATAGACAAGTGTTTGTGCATCAAGATAGGGCTAAGTGTTGATCAGATTCATTAACTAAGTGAAATATACAGAAATTTGCTATCGAGAAAGTGAAAGCGAACAAGAAAGTGAAGAAAGTGAAGAAAGTGGAGAAAGTGAAGACACTACCAGCGAAGATGTGCAAGATGTTAAATATTACAAGGAATATTATATGTATATAGATCCAAAAAAGAGACTTCGTACAAGGAATCCACCCACGTCTATGGCGAAAGTTATGAGTGAGCTGACGATAGATGCCCAGATAGAAAGTTTGAAAAAAATTGGTTTTAATATGTTTGCTGGTTACAAATTAAAGAAAGTCCCGGCTGTCCTAGCTAAATAGATTTTGGTAAACTATAATCCAAACACATCTATATTAGATGTTGGAGATGTAAAGATGGAAATAACGAGTCAAACAGTTCATGACATCTTTGGATTGCCCATGGGTGGGAGAGAAATAGTGGAGTTAAATCAAGCTAAAAAGACTGACGAAGTGATAGAAGAATGGAGGGTTCAATTCAATGTCGGTAAAGGAGGTACAATTAAACCAAGTACTGTTGCAGATAAGATACTATAGAATATGGATGACGTAGGACGAATGTTCCAGCTTAACTTCTTAGTTTTGTTTGTAACACAAATGATGGAGATAACAACATGTGGAACGGTGAATCAGAGATTTCTTACTTGCTTAACGGAAGACACTGATATTAAGAAATTTGATTGGTGTGCTTATCTTCTAAAATGCTTGAAAAGAACAAGAATTAACTGGAAAGGTGGTTATTACAATGGTCCTTCAACGTTTTTAACAGTAAGTATCTAAGTTTATAATTCATCATGTTTCTTTATATGTAAACCATTTTCCCATTAATTTCTGTTCAATTGGTTTACAGGTGTTGTATGCTCAAATGATTAAACCACTGCTTGTGAAGAGATCAACAGGAGCAATAATCACTAAGTGGACATATAGGAAGTTGATTGCATTGGAGAAAGAGACTATAACATCGCATAAGAAGAAAATTGAAGTGAAAAAGAAAACTGAAAAAGGAAAGATGACGAAGTCACTGATATCTGGGAGAAGTGTTAGTCAATCCCCTAGAGTTGTCAACATTTGTGAGACTTCTGCGAGAAATGGTGTTAGTCAATCTCCTGAAGCAGATCTAAGAATTGCTGAGACTTCTACTCGTATTTCCAAAAATAAGATGAAAGATGTTCAGGTAAATGGTGTTAAAAAAACTAATACTTTTGTGCATGTATTTTTATAACAGAACCAAAATAGTATATAATACTTGCTTTTGATGCATAAACTGAAGTTTAATTTGATGTGTTTGTTTCGTGTGTCATTTGAACAGGTCATTGTACATGGTTTAACAAACAAAATGACGTTGTTTGATGATTATGTGAATGGAATTGATGGTGAACTTGAAAAGGAATTCAACAACATCCTGGTAATAAGGACATAGAGAATATAATGTTGCTTTGGAAACAAAAGTTCGTTAGAAAAGTAAGGGAAATGAATGACAAAGAACAAGACGTGGAAAATTTTGGAAATATAACAAAAGTCGATAAAGGTAAGAAAGTTATGGAAGACGAGAGTTCCAAAGCAGGGGTAAACGTTAACAAAGACGTGGAAGATTTAGGAAATATAACCGATGCCCAAAAGACTACTATTGCAGCAGACAAACAAAGAGCACCAGGGTTAACCGGATTTATAGAATGGAACAAACATTCAAAAATCACATCCTTAACACCCAACACACTGTCTTCTTTTGATGAACAATTGGATCCTCCTATCAAAGAGCCTTCACCAGTTTTAGGTCCAAAAGACGTTTTGCTTACGCCCACAGATGCTCCAATTAAAGGTATGTCTACTTTGATCTAATCTTCTTATATTACCTCAAAATTACTCATGGCTGAATCGAGAGTGTTGAAACATGTAGAACCCAACACACTGTCTTCTTTTGATGTACAACTGGATCCTCTTGTGAAAGAGCCTTCACTCGTTTTAGGTCCAAATGATGTTTTGCTTACACCCACAGATGCTCCAATTAAAGGTATGTCTACTTCGATATAGTCTTTTCATTTTACCTCAAAATTAGTCATAACTGAATTGAGATTGTCGAAACATGTAGAACCCATCTCGGAAAAAGAAATTTTGACTTTTAGAAGAATTAGTAAGAAGATGAAGTTGCCACCAAAAATTGTAAAAGATCAGGAACCAGTTGAAGCTCCGAAAGTACCCTCATCATCATCAGATTTACTTGGATTTGATGCTCCAAGTTTTGATTTGGGTCTCACACCTACTCCTCCTGATGTAAATATTGATGATGTTTTGCTTCAAGGTATGTTATTAAAGTTACAATAAGGAAATAATAGGATGTTGATATGATTTTGAGATTAAAGTATATGACCAAAAAGGGTTCTAAGATACAAATAGAATATGATTTAAGTTCATATAGTCACCACAATCCAATTTCCAGGATTCCCACAGTACAAAATAATGCATATAGTCACCACATTCCAATCATATACAAAATAATGCAAATTTAATTATAATATAGTCTCCACAGTCCAATTTCCAGGATTCCCGATGATGCGTTCAAAATAAAGCTGTTTTGTGCATGACAATCAATTTAGATGTGCATCATTTTTTTTAAGTTATTAAAATTGTTTTTATTATCTCATATGTCTGATGTATTTACCATAAATATGCTTTGTGCATTATTTTTCATATGGTGTTGTTTAAAAATGTGGTGATATCTGATTCGATGAAGTGTTCAAAACAAATCTGTTTTGTGCATAAAAATCAATTTGATTGTGCATTATTTTTCATAAGATATTAAATTGATCACCAAATACTCCAACTGTTGTTTAGTAAATTGGCTTTATCTCATTTCAATTCAAGATAGTCGAACTCATGCTTAGGAATTTATAGCAAAGTAAGAAAGTAATCGTATATCTGTAGGACCTATCCTGGGAAATGAATCTCTGCAAAGAAATGAAAAGGATCAAGTGCCAAGTGAAACAACTGTAAGACCTATCCTGGAAAATGAAGCTCTTTCAAAAGATGGAAAAGATAAAGTACCAAATAAAACAAGTCCAATTGCTGCTTTACCAATATCATACGCCATGCCGAGCAGGTCGCCAGTCACCCGTTCTGTAGAAAGAAAAAGAAAGGAATTTGAGAAAGAAAAAATGTCAAATGAAGTTGTTGAGATTGAACCAAAGAGGATAAGACGAACATTAAAACTGCCCATTAATGTGAAATCTCCTTATATAGAAAGATTTGTGAAATTAGGAGTCAAGTGTTCACAGGAAGAGGATCTATTATTTGAATACATCTTTCGTCTGTCAAAGGGTGAATGGTGAGGATTTTTATATTTTATTAAAATACATATGACAGTTTTTATCCCAGAAAAAAACTAACATGATTTTATATCCCATGATACAGCGAGATTATATTTTCGACAGCAAAAGGATTTGCAGTTATGAGAGGGGTGATTGAAAGCCTGTATCCAGGAATCACAGTTCATGTTGGAGTTATAAACATTTGGTCACATGTTTGCAACTATGAAGAAAGACTGAGAAGCCCGAATTCTATGCGTAGGCTTTTCTGTCATGCAGGAATGCTGGTAAGTTTAATCTTAATTATATACCACTTGCAGTAAAATGTCAAGTAAATAACATTCTTTTTATGCATCAAGGACTGATAAAAATGCATCAATTTTAATGGTTTAGAAAATTATTACTATGTTTCATATAAATATACTAAGGTATTGATTTACTTATTTACTTTTCTAGAATGAAAGAATGCTCAGTGAAAAGATCAACATGAAAGTTATTGACTCTTTTGTGAAAGAAACGGAAAGTGTTATGAAGAATGCAAATGTGGATCAGATATCCAACATTGATCTGGTACGAAATTATATAAACTTTTCATATGTATTTTGTATATGATATATGTTTTTCTTCTAATCAAAGATATAATCAAATAGGTATTTTTTCCTGTTCTTATGGGAAAATCTCACTACTATCTCGTCGTCTTTAATTTGAAAACTCCAAAGATAGAAATAATAGACAACAGTAGAAATAGATTGGAAGTTACATTGGAAGACCGATACGGAGTAAGCTTCATGAAGCTGGTATGAATTTGAACGTATTTAGACATGGTATATGCTAAGATTAAATCACTAAGTGCATTAAAAAATATTAATTAAAGTTCATTTATGTTGTTTGCAGAAACAACTTTTTATCGCGTATTTGTCGAATGAAGAATATAGAAGTTTCAAGAAAATGAGGAAGGTAGATTGTGAACGGGTAGAAATGAGTTGGAGAACAAAATATAACCATACAGATTGCGAGATCTTTATGATGCGCCATATGGAGACTTATGTGGGATGTGCGAAGAACTGGAAATGTGGATTCAAGAATGAGGGGACCGAACAACAATCGCAGATTGAAGACTTGAGGAAGAAGTACATTGCAAAGATACTCAAAGCAGAAATAAACAATGAAAGATCTTCTGTAATGAAGGAATTGGCATTTTTCCGCAAACTTGGCACTAAAGATAAGTTCTTGGAGAACAAGTTATCTATGGTCCAAGAGCGTGTTCAGAAAATGTCTTAGTTTTATTGTTTTTTTGTTTAGAAATGTGATTGTATGGAATGGTTATAAAAATGTTGAAAAAAATGATGTGCATTTGGAATGCTTATGATATTAGATATTGAAAACTGAATCACCAATGGTATTAGATATTTTTTGTGATTTTGCATTACTTAATATTGTTTGTATATTTTTATCGCGTATTAAAATGAGGAAAAGTTGAAAATTGAATCACCAATGGATTAGATAGAGTAATTGGCCTGAGGTGTTGAAATGAAGCTGTTTTGTGCATGAGAATCAATTTAAATGTGCATCATTTTGAATTTTAAAAAAATATATTTGTTTTTGTTTCTTTGGTATGCCTGATGTCATTAGCATGAGTATGCTTGGTGCACTACTTTTCAAATGGTTTTGTTAAAATATGTGGCGCTCTATGATTGGCCAAAGGTATTTCAAAGTAAAGTTGTTTTGTGCATTCAAATAATTTAATGTGTGCATCATTTTTCATAAAAAGATATCAAAATGGTTTTAGTTCTCTGATATGCATCATATCTTTAAAATAATATGTTTTGTGCATTAATTTTCACATGATTTGGTTAGAAAGTGTTGGTGTTCTCTCTTATTGGCCTGAAATGTTCAAAATAAATCTGCTTTGTGCATTAAAATCAAACTAAATGTGCATCAGTTTTCATATGATACTAAAGTTAAGGTAAATGGACAACAACAGACGGTGCAACAAATGTTGAGGAAGGCTGAGCAGCTCCCCAACGTCTGCAAGTTGCAAGTCCAGCAATGCCCGATCCAAGTCCCAAGGATCTAAGCTTTATAATATGCTTTATGCATCTATGTACCTAGCTAGCTAATAATAATGAATGCATGAGGAGCTTTTTGTCTCGCAAGTTTCTTGTAATAAAACACACACTCGTGTGCATATGTATGTTTTTTCAGCGTACACTACTAATCTGATGGTCTATATATATATGCTTAGACTTGGAACATGAAACATAGCTTTAACGGTTTCTAAAGTTAAGGTAACTGTGACATAAAAATACAAAATGAAAACACATATTATGACTGCAAAAAAAATAGTTTTGATACATGGAATTGTACAATTTGTATACGTATATACTACTAAAAGAATAAAAGAAACCCCAACGACAAGTGTACCAATATTGCATGAAAACTAAGCATCAGGCATGTTCTTGTGTACCAATACTTCAACAATGAAAACTAAGCATCAGGCATGTTCCTGTGTACCAATACTGCAATAATGAAAACTAAGCATCAGGCATCCTCCTTTTTTGTCCTCGAGTCTTCTTTGGTTCGGGGCAGTTTCGAGAGTCATGATCTGCATTTTCATCACCACAATTGTTACATTTTCTACCTTTTTTAGCAGCAGCAGTCATTGCACGTTCTTTACTTGGTATTATCCTTTTGTTAGATCGACCTCCTTTATTCCTACTTCGAAATGGACAACGAACTTTAATTTTCGATTTCCTTGAAACCCCTAAAGCAGATGATATCACTTCACGATCAGACAGTGGTCGTTGATTAGGCAACTCAACATCAAGTTTTGACTTTAGATCATGTATACGGTCTCGATAAATTGCTAGCTCTTTAAGGTTTGATGCCAATTTGTCGATGCAATATTCCACAAAACCAATAATTTCCTTGACAATTAGATCTCGTATACTTCCATCACTATACTTGTCTCTTGCATCAATTCGTTTTAAAGGTGTAACTGCATCTCTTGTCCAACGTCTCAGCACATATTTCTTAGGAAACTTATTAACGCCACAAACCCTTAGAACATAAAAACTGTGTCTACACAACAAACCATAGCTCTCAAATCTCATACAACTACAAGTCACTGTTCCATTCAAAGGAGTGAAAAGTACATGAAAGTGAAAAAATACGTAAGACTAAGGAGTTATGGCATAAGTTATAAGACTAAGTTAATAAGCTTATAAATCACGGGGGTGTTTGGATGAACATATACAATACGCCTATGGCAAAGTTATAGGCTTAAGTTATAAATTAAGGGGGTGTTTGGATGAGCATATATTCAATAGGTATATGGAAAACTCAATGAACTCTTTCAGTAAGCCTATTGAATATATGCTCATCCAAACGCCTAAATGAAGTTCTTAACAGTTTAACATAACAAATACTACTCACTTCAACAACTAAATAATGATTACATTCGTTGTAATGACCAAGGGTAAAGAATAATACCTCAAACAAACCGTGAGAACTGACTTCTGGTCCTATCTCCTTTATTGAGAATTTCTGTGAACCCTCAATCTCCACCACACTCATCGACATGCACTCAGTGATTGATGCACAGATTTCATCTTGAACATCATAAAAGATTGTCCTAGTGTAAATTTCATGTGCTTCTTTTTCAAGAACATAGTCTGTTAACAAATCAGGTATCGTATAACGAGTTTTGTGTTGATTTGTTCGATGAATATATCTCTGTACATCCATTGCAGTCTCAAAGTGACTAACAAATTCCACAAGAGTTAGCGTGGTACTAGTCAACTGACCAAAGAAGTGATTTTCGCTTTCGGACCAAGACGTTGTGCGCATTAAACCGGACAGTGGCTTGTCCCTGTAGTAAGCTGGTATCCAATTAAACCTTAGTTCAAACATGTCCCTCAGCCAATCATTGGATTGAAGCTCAAAATCATTAATTATCAATTCCCATTTTTGTTCAAACTCAGATGGCTTAATCGAATCAGTCCATACAATATTACATATACGTCTTTTGAATGTCTCATCGTTACAAAGCTCTGGTCCTACCTGTTTCGAAGTCTAAATAAGTATACATTAAACAATAATGTAGAAAAACAATGCACAAAAAACAATGTAAAAATCACTATTAGGTTTTAGTGTAACTAAGCACATAAGTGGTTTTTAACCTAAAGCATAAACCAATCGCATTCCAACAAACCTTTTCAAGAATCTAATTCACAATTTAACCTAATTAATGTACAAACACTTGTTAACTGACATCACGTGCTTATTATTAAGTATACTTGTTTCTTCCATTAAATAAAACCAATAACTACATTAATAATGCTAACATATTTAATCCCTCGTGGTTATATTAATGCAGAAAACAATGTACAAACCTTGGTAGATAATTTTTCCATTATGTGCCACATATACAATCTGTGCCTTGAATTGCTAAATTCCTTTTCGATAGCTATCTTCATGGACGGATCTTGATCAGTAACCACGACCTTAGGTACATGAACGAATGCCTTCTTAAAAGCCCTTAACAACCATTCATATGATTCAACGGTCTTATCTGATAGCAAGCCAACAACAAAAGTTACACTATGATGATGATTATCTATTCCGGTAAACGGAACAAACACCATTTTATACCTACAAAAACAATTTTGACTATAAATTCCATTGCTCTTTTAAATCAAAACTGTTTAATATGTGATTCAAATTTTAGTAAGTATAAAGGAACTAACTTGTTAGAGCGAAAAGTTACATCAAATGAGATGACATCTCCGAAAGAGAGGTAATTATGTTTTGCAACCTCATCCGCCCAGAACAGGCCTGTAAGATGTCCCTCCATATTTGTGAAATAGTCGCATGAAAATCCGTTTATATACTCCTGCTTATTCATCAATAGTTCAACTACCATTTCCGCATCATATTCCCCTATGAACAAATTGATACCCCTTCTAAAATTCTTACAGTCAACTGATGTTGCACCAATTTCATCAAACCCGCCAAACAATTCTTTCATCATCTTAAAAGCTCTCATCGGACCTATATTGTTATTGGAAACTCGGAATAAAAGCTGTTTTTTTAGAAAAGTCAACTTCCGTGAAGATTTTAAAAGGGCGATATCATCCTCATGAACAAAGGGATGGTTGTGCTCTTCTTCAAAAAGATGAACTTCATACTTATTCTCATTTGTCCTCTCTAGGATTACACGGGCTAAACATCCACATTGACATGAAGGTCTCTTTCATTTTTTCTTTGCCTTTTTAATTTCTTCATTTTCAGAATCATCAATCAATGTGCCCATAGGTGCAATCGGCTTAAACCCTTCTTTACTACAAACAAAATATTTATGCCTCACTTGACCATCTTTTGTCTTATATTCAGAAGATTTTCGAACTTCAAAACCACTTAGCTTCGCGTATGTTCTATAGAAATCTAAAGCATCCTCTAACGTGTTAAACGTTTTACCCTTTATGGGTTTCACCGCATCTGGAACATCCGGTTTATAAAACTTCTTCCCATCATCTGTCAAACGAACAATACCAACTGTTTTGACCACTCCTGCAGAGGATGATGCACTTCCATTTTCAGGTTCAGAGCATAACGAACTTCTATCTCTTGTTATGTCATTGGGTGGGAGTGTGGAAGCTTTAACTTGACTATTGACATTGAGTGGGGGTGTGGAAGCTGGAAGAGGTGAAGTTTCTGTAGGTGGAAAAGATGGCGATGGGGGTGGAGGTGGTGATATTTTTGGAATTGGTGGCATTGGTGGCGAAGCGTGTTGATTTTGCCTAGATTTAGGATTCTGTGTGGGAGCACGTAGAATTGAAAAAGACTGTTTTGAATTCATCATTCCATTTGGAGGGGCTGAATTAGGCGGGATATGTGGATGGTGGCTCTGATGTGGAGGTGGTGGTATTCGTGGAATTGGTGACGAAACTTGTTGATATTGCCTAGAGCTAGGATTGTGTGTGGGAGCACGTAGAATTAAGCAAGACTGTTTTGAATTCATCATTCCATTTGGATGGGCTGAATTAGACGGTACATGTGGAAGGCGGCTCTGATGTGGAGGTAGTGGTATTCGTGGAAATGGTGGCGAAACTTGTTGATTTTACCTAGAGTTAGGATTGTGTGTGGGAGTACGCAGAATTAAGAAAGACTGTTTTGAATTCATCATTCCATTTGGAGGGGCTGAATTAGGAGGGACATATGGAGGGCGGCTCTGTTGTGGAGGTGGTGGCATTGGTGGTGAAATCTGTTGATTTTGCCTAGATCTAGGATTCTGTGGGGGAGGATGCGGATTTGAGAAAGACTGTTCCGAAGTCATCATTCCATTTGGTGGTGAAACCTGTTAATTTGATGCACATTTGGTTCTCCAAGCTAAATCAGTTTATCTGCATGTCTCAATTCTTACAGGCAAAGTATGGAAAATATAGACCAACTACATTGCACATCGCATAAATCCATAACTAAGGGCGTTGGGATTGCTTAGTTTTTCATACTTATGCTTATAAGTGGAAGCAGATATGCAACTTAAAAAGGAATAATAAGCAGTTCAAAAATAATGCCTGGACTTGTTAAATTCTTGTTTATCCAAAAGCAGTTACTCCGTAATATGAGGGTAGCCATAAACTTTATCCCAAAATAAGCTGATAAACATTATACCTCAAAACAAGCAATAAGCAGAATGCATTTTGGACCGTCGAAAGTCCAAACACTCACTTCATATTGCTTATAAACATTTAACAGATAAGCACGTATATTAAGTAATCTCAGATACCCTCTAAAACTGTATTTACAACTGCTGCAGTTGTAGATACAGTTTTAGAGGGTGTCTGAGATTACTTAATATATGTGCTTATCTGCAGTTGTAGATACAGTTGAACTGCAGACGTTCAGTACAACATAGTGGGATCACTATTTTTAACTTCTTGTGGTGAGCTAGGGAACGCAAGCTTGCTGAAACGCATATCTGTTCTTAATATACAATCCCAAAGACCCATGTCGCCTAATAGATGCGATAGTTTTTTAGTTTATCTCCAAACCAAAATATACAACAAGCACATTCGGTATTTTCTTTAAAAAAAATGTTTTGTAACCATGGTTCTGATGTTTAAGTCCAACTCAAACCGCTTAAACCTATCCTCATGGCCACTTGTGGTTTGTTGCACCAACCGTGGTCATTTCAATCCTTACTTAGCGTATTATCTCGATAATTTGCTTTTTTCCCAAATTCATTAAATCCTAACCATTATTATTATATAAAACACTAGAGTAACTACATTCCACATACCATTAAAATTCATACGGTCAATGTCATAATATATGAGCGTGCTATAAAATCAGTTTTTATCCACTTTAATTACAAACTTATTTCTAAATTACTCCCATTTATACATCAGAATCTTATAAAGTACACTAACTTGTTCATCATATTATACTAAACAGATTTTATGTCAATTAATAATAAACTTACACTAACTTGTTCATCATATTACACTAATATAATAAATTACACTAACTTGTTCATCATATTACACTAATCTTCCTAATAAATTACACTAACTTGTTCATCATATTACACTAATACTAATCTTACATTAACTTGTTCATCATATTACACTAATACTAATCTTACACTAACTTGTTCATCATATTACACAAATACTAATCTTACACTAACTTGTTCATCATTTGTACATCAGAATCTAATAAATTACACTAACTTGTTCATCATATTACACTAATCTTCCTAAAAATTCCACCACAAATCAGATAATTGAAGCAAAAAACACTAAAAACACATACCTTGAAATCAAATAAACTAATTAGAACTGATGTCAATTTTAATAAAATAATAAATATATACCTTGAAATTGATCTTTATTAATCCATGAAATTGATCTTAATCGATAGAAAATATGAAAAAACTCAAACTTTATCTTTAATCCACGAAATTGAGCTTCAGATCCACGAAACTGAGCATGAATCAGGCATTTTGTGTACTAACCCATTTTTATGAAGAACAAACCGAAAAGAGAAGATTTGTGGATTGGTGTATGTGTTAATTTGTGTGTTTGTGAGTGTGTTTACTCGGTGTGTGTGTGTGTTTACTCGGTGTCTGTGTGTATGTTTTGTTCCTTGTGTGTGTGTGGTTTATGTAGCATGTGAAATGGAGAAAAGTTTGTTATTTTAGACATTTAAATGAAAGTTGGTTATAAAAAGATAATGAAAAGACTATTATACCCTTTTAAAGTTAGTTATGATTAGGATGATCTTAACCATTGATTTTAAGATGAAGGGTTAAAAAGCCTTCTTACCCTTCTCATGGAAAAAAGCCTTTTTATTTGATCTCTTCCCTATATATATATACCTCACTTCAAGCAAAAAGTTTTATTTAATAATTATTATTTTATCACACTCATATATTTTATTTACCTAATCAATACAAACACTCATATATTCATTGACAAACTCACAACATATATTCAAATAGTCATTTTAATTTTGTAGGCCTTAATATAAAAAAGTAGATGATATGCACATTACAAAAATGAATATGTACGTAGTGTTGTAAAATAAGCATCACACATGCGATTTATGGTGTGGAGTTGTGCACATCAATTTATGTAGTGTGAATATCACCTTACATGCTATATACCTTCGGCATTTACGAGCACCAACGATGCCAAAATTTATTAAAACTTTTTGCTTTTAATGCATGAGCCGTTAATGATTAATATGTTTTTGCAAAAGTTTTGTTAATGCAATGATGCCTAAAAATGTTACTTGCATTTTTCAATCTCGCTTTGTTTTGATTACGACAATATGTAAAAACAAGCATTTACAAAAACAACGAAAAACGAATTCTTGAGTTCAAGTATTTTTCATTTCAACCATTATCACTTAAGGTATGAACAAACAAGTTTTCATCCTAACTAAGTGATCAAGGATTTAAGTTTTCTTAAAACTCACCTTCTATTAAATGTGACAAAGTTTTTTATTATACTTTATTTTTAAGAAAATGTTTTATTAAATAAAATATTTGAAAATGGCATATTCCATATGGTTTAGGAATATCCCTTGGGGATAAATATTCCACCATATGTGACTACCCCACTAAAACACAAAATGGAGCGGAGTCAACTCTCATGGTTCCTTAAATAGCTATGCGGCTCCTTATCAATAAGGAACCGTGGGCACCTTTAAGGAACCGCGCCTAGAGATAGGCGTTGGAGCTTTGTCTTATAAATAGTGGACCATTCTCATATTTTCTCTTCACATCTTTTGCACATATAATTTCATATTTAATCCAACTTCTTAAATCATTCAAATTCTTGATTATTTGGTTGATTACTACTTGTTTAGAAGTGAATCTTTCTCCTCACATCTCTTCCTCTCAAGTGCAAAGAGAAGAACACTTTCATCCTTGAAGTGTTGTGTCTACCTCAAAGATCCATTGAAGATCAAACTTTTATTTTCATTCTTGTTTTATTGTTGTGAAGATCTAAATAGTTGTGTCTATTTGGAAGTTGTGTATGTAGTGTGGTTAATACTTAGTCCTTAAAGTATATTGGTGTAGATTGGTCCTAGCTAAGATTACGGCTCAACTTTTAGCGTAGAGTCGGAAATTGGTTAAGCGACGTGTACGGTTTCTCCACCTTAAGGATCTTGTTGATTAGTGAACTCTTGAGTAAGGAGCACTCTAGGAGTGGAGTAGGAACGAGGAGTGAGCTTGGTTTCCGAACCACTATAAATCATTAGTGTTTGGTTTGATCTTTCTTTTCCTTATCTCTTTACATTCATTGTTCTTTACTTGCATATACTTGTAATTATTAGTGTAGTTGCATTATCCCTTGTCCATATTGTGTATAAGAATATTTCACATATTTGCTTAAGTCTAGTTTTCACAAGTTTGATGTTGACCAAGGATTTTGAAAAAAACTTTAGCAAACCCTCATGATACAATACAAAAACACTATCTCAAAATTTTATTAAGTGAACAAAAAAGTTTACTTGACTTATGCATCATAGATCCTCCAAAGATAACCTGCATAAGCTATCAGCGAAATAATACAAGTGACAAAGTAATTTCCTTTTAAGTGAATCAAAAAGACCATGTCATTTATGGCAATAAAAAGTAAAAGAATGACCCGGGACTAAAATTCCCAATGGGATATTACTTAAGGATACCCACAACAGTGACTTAGTGCGATCACGATTTTTTGTCACCTCGGCTTTCTCTCTCCGGCGAATTACATGCCATTTGTTTCCACAACAAGGCGTCGAAGTTCAAATTTTTTAAATTTAATAAATAAAAGCGTTACATTGGGTGAGATTCTTTTCAGAATAAATAAATGTACAAAACTGCGAGAACTGTCTTTTAACACTTAAAATGCACATGTATTTTTATCGTGTTAGTTCACAATGTATACGTGCATGGATTCTCATCATGTTAGGTCATTAGATACATGTATTCTATGACCATGCACATGTATTTTGTTTCGTCTGTATCATAACTATCTTCTCGATGGATAGTATGAAAACACATGTGCACACTCATATCGCTCATCATACTCGGATATATAACCAATAAAACAATTATTAAACGTATATTTCAAACATAACGAGGAAAATACATATGCATTATTAAGAACCATGGTGACCAACCGTGGGTCCCTCGTGACATGCTCTAAGGATGTTAGAAGCTTAGGCACCAAAAACACAACGTCGAACGAGTTGATCCGCACAAACCCGAAAGAGATAAGGGTCGTCCCAAAAATAGAACTTGACGTCACGAAAGAATTTTCGCTTTTGTTGTGTCGTCATACCCTTGATTATGAAATTTCCCGCATGGTAATTTGCAATGTCGGCAAACCATGGGGCGGTGTCTTTAGAATTCACTACACCGAGAGTCTCGAGAGGAAATGTTTCGGTGATTTCCTTGTTCTCAAAAACATCTTTGTGAGGATCTTCTAGACGAGAGAGATGATCGGCCGCTAGATTCTCGGCTCCTTTTTTATCAAGCACGGTGACATCAAATTCTTGTAGGAGGAGCATCCAACGAAGCAATCTCGGTTTAGCATCTTGCTTAGCTAAGAGACACTTGATAGCTGAATGGTCGGTATACACAATGCTTTTAGTTAAGACGAGATAAGGTCGGAATTTCTCAAAAGCATAGACCACGGCAAGGAATTCCTTTTCCGTTGTGGTGTACTTTAATTGAGCCTCGGTCATCGTCTTACTAGCATAATGGATAGGTCGAAAATGCTTTTTATAGTGTTGCTCCAACATTTGATCCATGAAGGGCAAAGGAAAGTGGTATTTACGAGTGACGTCTTTTAATTTTTGGTAGTCAATACACACCCTCCAACCGGTCACAACACGAGTGGGGATTAACTCGTTGTTTTCATTAGGCACAACGGTCATCCCTCCCTTTTTAGGGACACAATGGATTGGGCTCACCCATGGTCTATCAGAAATAGGATAAATCATTCCTGCGTCAAGGAGTTTTAGAACTTCCTTTTTAATGACATCGTGAATTTTGGGGTTTACCCTTCTTTGACTTTGAATTGCGGGTTTGTAGTCCTCCTCCATTAAAATCTTGTGAGTACAAAATTTTGGGTCAATACACTTAATGTCGGAAATTTTCCACGCAATTGCCCCTTTATGAGCTTTAAGAACTTTTAAGAGCTCGGTTTTTTCATCATTATCAAGATCTCTTGCAATAATAATCGGCAACTTGTCATCACCTTATAAAAATGTGTATTCAAGGTGAGATGGAAGATCTTTCAATTCAATGCTAGGCGGTTCCTCGATTGAATATTTTTGCTCAACACTCATAACTTCCATCGGCGGAAGAAATGGTGGAGTAGAATTATCATCACTAATAAACACCTCATATTCATTGTCGATTTTATTTGAAGTAAAATCGCCTCCTTGGAATGGAGTGAGATTTGGTGTAGAATTAGCAAGAATCGGATCCAAAATAGTGGGATTGCCACTTGACGAGCTATCGGAAAAACCTAACACTTCTTGTGAAAACTCATCGCAAACCACATCAACTAAGTCAATGTGATTGATGGTAGCGATTGCATAAACATGAGAAGGTTTTGAGTTTTGAGTAGCGTTTATAACAAGTTCCTCTTCGTTGAATCTCAAAGTGATAGTTCTTGCATGAACGTCGATAAGCGATCTCGAGGTGTCTAAAAATGGACGACCTAAAATTAGAGGAATTTGAGGATCCGCGGGGATGTCAAATACTATAAAATCAACGGGATATTAGAACTTCCCCACTTTCACGAAAACATCTTCGGCTACTCCACATGCTAAAATCGTAGAACGATCGGCCATCTTGATAGACATGTTCGAAGGAGTAAGAGCCGGAAGCGAAAGCGATTTCCAAATGGAAAATGGCATCAAATTAATGCTCGCACCAAGATCGGCCAAGGCGAGGCATTCTTTCGTATCTTGTATGTCACAAGGAATGAGAAACTTTCCGGGGTCACCAACTTTTTCTGGTATGCGGTTAAGATAAACCGAAGAACAATTAGCAAGCTTTGAAAGCTTTTCCTTATCGCTTATCATACTTTTAAAAGTGGAAGCGAAACGAGGCATATATAACAACGCGTCGGCTAAACTTACATCAAAATGCACTTGTTGAAACATTTTTATAAAAAGCTCGATTTGTTGTTTGTTACGTTCTTGCAATTTCTCTTTGTTTCGTCTCGAAGGGTAAGGTAAGGGTGATGTGGGTTGGACATTAGGCAACGGCCTTGGAAACTCGGGTTCCATGATTGGTATTGGTTCAACCGTAGGTGTGGTATGAGTGGTACTTCGTCGGCTTGTGATATGCTCCTTTTCGACCATCACCTCGGGTTCTTTCTCGATTTCCTTCTCCGTAGAAGTACTTGGACGAGAGATTGGTTCCTTGAAAGTTTTACCACTTCGTGTAGTAATAACCTTCATTTCTCCCTTCGGGTTTGCAATGGTATCACTAGGAAGACCACCAGAGGAAGAGGGTTTACACATGATTGCTTCAAACATTTTTGCCATTCGGTCTTCAAATTTTTATTGCCTTAAATCCGCTTTTAACAAATCCTGCTTAATCTCATGTTGTCCTTGTTCCATCTTTTGTTGATTTTGTTGAAGACGTTGGACATTTCCTTCCATTTTATTTGCATGAGTCTTTAGTTCATTAGCAAGTTCGTTTTTAAGCTCGTTTATCAACTCATATCTTAAGCTAATCATCTCACGTTGCATGTTATCAAATTTAGCATCATTTGCTTTAGCATAATCCAAAAATTCTCCTTGAAGATTTTTAGTGTGAGCATTTTGAAAACCTTGTGTAGTGTTTTGAAAATCACTGTTTTGGTTTTGATTAGGAACTTGTCCATTCCCACTTTGCTAATTCCCTTTGTTATAGTTACGTGAATTGCCTTGATAATTACCACTTTGGTTGTTGTTTCGATAGTTATTAGCATTTTGATTTGGTGGAGCTTGATTTGGGCGGGAACCTTTGCCGTTTTGGTTGTAAGTTCCCGTTGCTACGTAAGCACTCGAAGTGTTACCACCGGCGGTAATGCACTCGGAAAGATCATGAGCTCCACCACAAGACAAACAACTCTTATCAACCGCTTTAATCGAAGCGGAATTCAAAGCATCTTGTGCTTTCCAATGAGTCATAAGATTTGAAAACCTATCGAAAAACCGATTTTCCTCATTAGCTTCATCATGTAAGGCATTAATGCTACGAGACGATGACGACGATGACGAACCCATATTGGCAACACTCGGTGTGTTACGAGGGTTGTAAACCTTAGATCTATTCTCGATAATCTTTAAAGCTTCATCGGTCGTTTTGCACAAAAAATTACCACCCGCGGCGGCATTTAAATAATCTCGTTCATGATCATTAAGCCCATTATAAAAAGTATCAACTTGATGCAATTCCGAAAAATTATGGTGTGGACATTCATGTAACATTTCCTTAAATCGTTCCCATGCCATTGAAAAACTTTCATTATTTCGTTGTACAAATCTTGAAATCTCATTTTTCAAATGTGTTGTTTTAGATGGTGGGAAAAATTTGTTCACAAACTTAGAAACGAGATCACCCCATGTCAAAATTGAATTTGGAGGTTCTTTATCAAGCCAAATTTTAGCGGGTCCATCTAACGAGTATGGAAACAACATCATCTTAATGGCGTCATGTGGAACATCCTTAAACTTGCTAGTAGCGGTGAGACGATTAAAATTCCTTATGTGGTAATGCGGGTTGTCTTTCTCATGACCTCTAAACTTATTAGCTTGCAACATCGACATTAAGCCCGTCTTAATCTCGAAATTCTTCGCAAGGATAGCAGGAATCACAATGGCCTCTCCAAAACCCTCGGTGGGTGCTTGAAGCAACTCCATCATAGTACGATTAGCCATGACGACTTCTTGTTCTACAATAGGTTCAACAATTGGAGTTTGTTCTTCAATCAACGTCTCTTGATTTCCTTGATTTTGACGACGTTTACGAGCTCGTTTAGCTTGACTACGAGTTTGCATAAACTTCACGTAGAATGGGAGGTGAGCAACGAAGATTCTTTTTGGGTGTTTTGTGAATTTTCAATTTTTTTGTGTTTTTGATTGTTTTTAATTTTTTTGGATTTTGGTGTATCTTCGTAGACAACAGTCTACCAAATCTCTCCTCGAATCAAACTCTTGATTAAAGAAGCCTCAAAAGAATGAAAACAATCACGTGGAGTGAACGCCTTCGAATGACTTTAGAACTTTGGTGAAAACCAAATTGTTCAAGAGGGTTTAATCACAAAGAAAACCAAGCAAATATATATGATACGTAATAATACTTTGGGCGGCAAAACCCTCGATTAGCCTTCAATCTCAAAATACTCACAAGCAAGCGGGGAAATGAGACGGCGCGAAGCACTTAACAGCCTTTTTCCTTAATGTATATTTTATAATACCCACCTTATAGTTTGTATTTTTCAAAATCGAGCTTCACGAAAGTATTTATCTATTTTTGCCTTTTTCTTTTGTTTGAGATTCGAATACACTAATTAGGAGATCAAATCCCAATTAAGGTTGTGTTTTCACACTTTTGGAGATTTTTTGAATTGATTGTGATACTTAATACAATATAGTAATAATAATTTCACAAGAAAAACGAAAAAACCAATAATACGTATTAGTAGATTTCTACTAATACAAATACTATTTATGGTTAATATTAAAAACAACAAGACAAATTAATCACGACACACCTCCCCAGCAGCGGCGCCAAAATGGTTGTAGTGTTTTACCACACCTTTAGGAAAAGGAGGTAAATAGGGAAAGTATTAAGTGATGATTTAGGAAAATGAAATACTAATGACCTAATGAAGTTCAAGTTCGTTTCCCAAGGAGGTATATGTGTGTGACTAAGATGTAACAAGATTTGAGATTAATATTTGATAGAAGGGGATGAGAAAAGAGAATGACGAAGACGTGAAATTAAATACTACTACGACTAAACGTAAAACCGTAAAAATAGCTAAAATAAAAATTAATTTTAAAAATTCCCAAAAATTTACCAAAAATCAAAATAAAATAAACTAAGAGTTTACCAATGATCCTTTTTTTCAAACCTTTTAATTAATTAAATATTAATTTTTAAATGCTAATTAAAGCCCTAAAAATCAAATTAATTATCAAAAAGCCCAAATAAATATTTTTCAATTGATAAACCTCTAACATGAGCTAAAAGATTAAAAACTATTTTTATAGATTTTTAAACTAAGAAAAACTATTTAAAATGATTTAAAAACTATTAAAACTTAAAATAATTATAAAAAATAATCTAATGATGATAAAATTAATCTAAGAGTTACAAAAATCCTATTTTAATGTATTTAAGCTAAGAAAAATATAAAAAGTGCAAAAATGTGAAATTTGAAATTTAATAATAAAATAATATTAAAATAATACTAAAAATCTAAAAATTCTAAAAAATTTTAAAAACTAGCAAACTAGTTTATTTTAACCTAAATAATCAGAAAATGAAAGTGAAATTACAAAATTTCCCCTAATGGGCCCCCAAATGGGCTATAACCAAAAACAGTCAACACTAATGGGCTTTTTAGCCCAAAAAGTCAAACTAGGCCCAAATGACCTGAAAAAGCCCTATCTGACCCAAAATTTAATTCTAAGCACAAAAGTCTGAAGGCCAAAAAGCTGAAAATGAGCTTATCACAGCTTAAATAACAAACAACTTATTCTTATTGGGCCAATAAGCCCATTAAGCAATAAGCCGATGCCATAAGCTCTGTTTAAACACACAACCTTCTTTTGAGATGCCTAAGAGATCTATAAAAAGAAATTTTGAAAAAGCTCACTCAATAAGACAAAAATAAGCAAAATAGAAATCCACTAAACGACAAAATAGCCGGGTTAGAGTTCTAGGGGGTTTCAGAAGCTCTGGTTTGTTGCAAAAGCTCACAAATAGCTTAACTAAGAATAATCAATCAAGAAAATCACAAAAAGCCAAGTAGAATAAGCTGTGTGAACCAATAAGCTGGCTGAAAAAGCCAAATAAGCTAGTTTTCTAGCAAAAGCTTAACCAAAAGACTTGTAACCTTCCAGACTTGTTATTAAGCTGAGAAAAATGAGTTCTATTACAAAAGCCAAGTTGTTGCATGTACCAATACGCAGTTCTAAAAAATAAGCCAAATTGTGCTTATTTGACAAAAAGTCAAAGTACTCCAAAGTTTACCAAATGATCAGAGATGGTATAAGGGCTTGTTATAAGCAACTTTTGTGAAGAACTCAAGGAGGAGTCCTTGTGAATCAAGAGGTCAGTTGACCTTTTGATGACAGATTTTGGCAATAAGGGCTTAATAAGCCAGTTATCTTATAAGCCAGATACAAGGCACACCAAATAATAAAATCCACTCACAAGCAGCACATAAACAAGATCCAAGCAATGAAACAATAAGGCATACACTAGGATTACAAATGCAAGCACCAAATGAGGTGGTCACTTTGCTGATGCAAATGACCACTTCAGCCAAATTTGATAAGCTACATGACACTCAATAAGCAACCAAATTCAACAACCAAATAATCAATAGATAGCTTATCTCCTAAACTATTCCCAAACCTGATTTCAGACCTTAGATCCAATAAACAAAGAAGATATTGGATCTGATGTGTTTGACCAATTTCAAAACACCTTTTATCAGATTTTTGCAAAACTTGAAATCCTTTTTCCAAACTTCCAGAAACTTAACCAATGACTAAAACTTGTATAATATGACTTGTTTAGACTTCCCAAACCCTAAGAACCAAGGGCACAAGGCCACAAGGCCACAAGGCCACAAGGCCTTATGAACTAGTAATCCCAAACAATCCTTTATTAAGCACTTTTCAAACAAACTTCTTAATCCTTCAAACAACCTACTGATTTTAATGATCAAATAGCTACACTAGCTGACAACTAACAAATACCAACCATAAAACACAAAGCACAAACACAAAATCACCAAATCACATATCAAAACATAAAACAGACCATAACATGTGATTTTTAGAGGAATCTTAACAAGAGCTTATACATGTCCTCCACAACATCATAGGAGGACCAGCAATGCTCCTTGGACCTTGTTCAACAACTAGAACAAGACCAAGGTACTTCAACAAGAAAGATGGATGAATGCCTTGGTTGATGTTTCAAAGCAGAAACTCAAGGGCTTGATTTCTTCAACACAATGAACAAACAGCCCAACCAAAGGCTCTAATCCCTTCACAAGCTTGGTGTCAACAAGCTTGTAAGAGCTTATAGCTTTTGGTCAAGGATTAGTACAAGCAAAATAGCAAAATCAGAAACCACTTTTCAAGCTTTTTCAAACTTGAAAACCTTACCAAACATAAACGTCCTTGAACCACAAGATTCAAGCATACTTGTAACATATAATGGAACTCAGAATTACCCTTAAACAACACCAACTTTCAAAAACATAAAAAGGAATTACAATTTTCTCAAAATACCAACTTTTATAAAATTTAAAAAGGAATTACAATGTTTAAAGGTAAATCTGGAACAAGGCTCTCTCACAAGTTGAGGAGTCCTTATATAGGCCACAAAGGCTGAGATTACAATGAGAAAACCCTAGCTATGAAGTCCCTAAAATGCCCTTGAATCTTCTAGACGAATTTTGATATTGAGCTATCCAAATGCATCCAAATCGTTCATTTTAGCTTTCTAGTTAAGCATTGAGTGTGGGTTGTTGATTTTGACACCTGACATTCCTTGGAGGTTAAGTTGTGATGTGATGGGTGGACGTCTTGAATGGTGGGGCCCTTTGGTGAGTGGGAGTGAGGGTTTTGTGTGTGGGATGAGTTTCTGCATGTGTGAATCAAGCGTGGGTAGGGGTAATTTGGATTTACCCTTTGTTTAAGTGAAGGTAAATCCTGGGTTCATGTGGGTGAATAGTAGTAACTTTGATCCGGTTTTGGTGGAATGTTTAGTTGTTTGGCGCAAAAAAGTGTTTGAATGTTTCATTTGAACACCTTTGGCCCTTGTGTTTTGGTGAAATGGGTAAATCAAGTTTTTCAGCCACCAAAACGTATTCCCTTTGTTAATAAACTTTCAAAGTTTATACTTTGGCCACCAAACTTTTGCAAAAGTTAATCAAGGGTTATTTTTGCCATGTTTGAATATTTGACGGACTGATTTTGGACATTCTTGATCTTCAAAGGTCTTCATAGTATCTTTGACTTTATGAGGGACCATATTTGACAAAGTAGAATTGATGAGGGACTAATCTCGCCATTTCTTCAAAGTTGAAGGACCATTTTGTAATTTTGACTAACTTAAGGGACCAAAGTTGTAATTATGAATATACAAGGTTTTTAAGTGTCATTTCTTCATATTTTGAGGATCAATCTTGTACATCTTCAAGTCTTCAAGGGTTTATCTTGGATAATTCATGAACTAGGGCCCGGTTCTTTGTACGGCTTCGTTTCACGTGTCCGTTTTCCCTTGTTTCTTGTGATCTTTTGTCTTTTTCACGATATCCATACCTAAAACACACAAGTAAACAAATACAAGCATATATATGGTATTTTATGACATTTTAATGCATTTAAAGCCCAAAAAGAACGATGAGCTCATGTACAAATGCCATCTCATCACTCCCCCATACTAAGCCATTGTCGTGCCCTCACGCAATGCTAGAATAAAGTATCTAAGCATCACCAAAATTCAATTTTATTAACCTTTATTGAAAAGTAAAAGACTTGCAACAATACTACGAAGATGTGTAAAGACATAATGTATGATTTTCATCACGAATGTGACTTTTAGGGTCAACGAATAGGACCAAGTAAATGTCCCTTAGAGTAAATTTCGTCATCCTTGATTGTCATACATTCCATGCTAAGTGCAAAAACGAGATCATTGTTGGTACAAGTCACAATGCTAACACTACTCATACGTCCAAATTGTGTAATACTTTTTCTCCCCGCAATCCTAGTTATTATAAAAGAAAATGGGTTACTAGTATTTTTTAACTATTTGTCATGGATCACAAGTGATTCATATTGACTTATTTGAGTATTTATTAGTCCAAAAGCAAAGTAGCACGATTTAATCGATAGTTAGCTGAAGGACAAAATCTTTAAAAACGGCTTCTCGTGTATCTCCTTAATTTCATATCTTGGCATAACTCGTTTCATGATTTGAGACCTTTCTCGAACCAATATTTGGCATGTACTTCATACTTCAAATCTTGGGAAGACGTTCTTGAAATTATGGTCTTCTCTTCATATTTTGGAATTTCTTCACTTGACGTTTTTGAGAGATTCTTCATATTTGGACCACGACTTCATCATTTTTCTTCAATCTTTATTTTGGACTTTGATATACAACGATCCACCTCCTTTTCGGACTTGGATATATTTATCCTCATACCTTGTAAGGGACTTTTTGGATAGACTTTCTCCATGATCTTTAGGGGAGTAATTGCTTTTCTTCGTGTGTCTCGATCCTTCATATTGATTTAGGAATAATGATACTTCACATCATCTTGGATCTTTAGCAAAAATAGAGCTCCTCATGCCTTGTTAGGGCCTTTTTGGATCTTCACCAATCTTCGCGTCCCGCTTCAATCAGTTATGCCTTGGCTATGAACTCTATTCAACCCCGAGCAACTTTTAAACGATCTTGTGCTAGAAGCTAAGTAACCTTTCAAATCGTACGACCTTACTTATTGCAATTATTTTTAATCCTAATGCATTGATCTTATGGGAAGAAAAAGCCACAATTAAAAACATATGAGTTTTTGAAAGAACATTTTCATGTTCTACGTTTAGCATGATCACTTGTCTAACTCTATCACTTCTCGTTCTTCACTATATAAAGACCTCTAATTAAAGAGACTCGTGAATACTTAGCCATGCAAGTCAAAATTAAGCCAAATTTAGATTAGCTTTCAATAAGACTATATCAAATCAAAGTTTTGGGTTTTCAAGCCACCTATAGGATCTTGCACTTTCTTGGACTTTTTCAAGTTTATAGAATGCATTTTATAGTTCCCTTGATAAGTGACTTTCTAGGATCAATTATAGGAACTTGCGAAAAGTTCTTGTTCTTAACCCGAATGAGCTAAGACTTTCGCGTTTCAAAGTTCCCTATATAAAAGTCTAGCAAAACTTTAATTGAGAGGGTTAAGGAATGTAAAGGGCTCCAAATGCCCATCAAGTCAAAAATTAGCTCTTATTCTACCCATCGGAAAATATACATTCGTGTCTTAAAAACACTTATTAAAACTAAGAAAAAATTTAAAATTTGGCCATTTTTAGCCTTATTAGCAACAAAACATTGAAAGTTAGAAAACGTGAGGGCGTAGCAAAGCAAGTACATATTCACCCCCCATACTAAAAGTAAACATTGTCCTCAATGTTTCGAGTTTAAAGGTGGAGCACCCCCATACTAGAAACGAAGAATGGAATGCTTAGGATCTAGCATGGAAAGGGTGATCAACAATATATCTAAAGCCATTTATGAATTATGCTAAAAGATAATTTTTAGAACAATAAAGGATATGTCATGGATTCGTGAAAAACTTCTTCAAGCAAACGATGGAGGCTCACGTAAACGAACACGAGAGTCTTCAATCGTAGATGATGATGATCTAGATAACACAATCACAAACAACCACGAGACAACGAGTTGGAAGGGCACACATCCCCTCTGATTATTTATTAGAAAACATAAAGATAAGCATGGGATCTCCCCCACGAAGCACCTCGTTTTTGATTACCGAGTCATGAGCTCGACTCGATCCCCTCAATGCTAATTATCATTGGGGAAGGTGACTTGGTCGAGGTCAACCATTGAAGGAATTTACCCACCAAAGTAGTGCTTAAGCCTATGTCTATTCACCTTGAAGTTAGGACCATCATCTTGAGCTAGATGGTCCCATAAGGAAACACTTGTGTAACGGTGAAAGGACCCGACCAACGAGATTTCGATTTCCCAGAAAATATCTTTAGTCTAGAGTTAAAAAGTAACACTTGATCACCAACGTTAAAAACCCGGTTTTTAATCTTTGCATCATGAAACTTTTTAGTCTTTTCTTTGAAAATCAATGAATTTTCATAAGCATTGTCTCTTAGTTCATCCAATTCATTCAATTGTATTTTCCGGTGATCTCCCGCGGTCTTTAAGTCAAAGTTTGCATGCTTAAGGGCCCAATATGCCTTGTGCTCCAATTCAATGGGCAAATGACAATTCTTCCCATAGACTAACTTATAAGGAGTACAACCAGTGGGTGTCTTATAAGCGGTCCTAAAGGCCCATAAAGCGTCATCGAGTTTGTCAGACCTTGAAGCACGGTTTTCTCCAATCGACCTCTCTAAAATCCTCTTCAAAGCTCGGTTCGAAACCTCGAATTGCTCACTCGTTTGCGGGTGATAAGCCGTAGAAAGACGATGAGTAACTCCATATTTCTTTAAGACCTTCTCGAATTGGTCATTACAAAAATGGGTTCCACGATCGCTTATAATAGCACGAGGGGTTCTGAACCGAGAGAATAGTTGCTTCAAAAACTTCACTACCACACGAGCATCATTAGTAGGTAAAGCCTTAGCTTCCACCCACTTAGAAAGGTAGTCAACCGCCACGAGGATATACTTGTTACCATGAGACGATGGGAACGGTCCCATAAAGTCTATGCCCCAAATTTCGAAAATCTCACACACTTGAATTATGTTTTGCGGTATTTCATCCCGTTGAGACGATTTTCTTGACGTTGGCACGAATCACACGACTTCACAAGTGCGTGTGCATCACGATAGATAGAAGGCCAAAAGAAGTCGGCATCGAACACTTTCTTAGCCGTGAGATTAGCACCATGGTGACCACCCGTGGGTCCCTCGTGACAAGCTCTAAGGATGTTAGAAGCTTCGGCACCAAAAACACAACGTCGAACGAGTTGATTCGTACAAACCCGAAAGAGATAAGGGTCGTCCCAAAAATAGAACTTGACGGGTCACGAAAGAATTTTCGCTTTTGTTGTGTCGTCATACCCTTGATTATGAAATTGCCCGCATGGTAATTTGCAATGTCGTCAAACCATGGGGTGGTGTCTTTAGAATTCACTACACCGAGAGTCTCGAGAGGAAATGTTTCAGTGATTTCCTTATTCTCGAAAACATCTTTGTGAGGATCTTCTAGACGAGAGAGATGATCGGCCACTAGATTCTCGGCTCCTTTTTTGTCAAGCACGGTGACATCAACATCTTGGAGGAGGAGCATCCAACGAAGCAATCTCGGCTTATCATCTTGCTTAGCTAAGAGATACTTGATAGCCGAATGGTCGGTATACACGATGCTTTTAGTTAAGACGAGATAAGGTCGGAATTTCTCAAAAGCATAGACCACGGCAAGGAATTCCTTTTCCGTTGTGGTGTACTTTAATTGAGCCTCGGTCATCGTCTTACTAGCATAATGGATAGGACGAAAATGCTTTTCATAGCGTTGCCCTAAGACGGCCCCTATAGCATAATCACTTGCATCGCACATGATTTCAAAGGGTAATTCCCAATTAGGAGCAACAAGAATGGGAGCTTCGGTAAGTTTCCTTTTGAGAGTTTCGAAAGCTCTAACACAATCCTCATTGAAGTTAAAAGGAGCATCCTTCTCGAGAAGGTGTGTCATAGGTCGAGAGATTTTCAAAAAGTCTTTGATGAAACGGCGATAAAAGCCCGCGTGGCCTAGGAAACTCCTAACTCCCTTAACGGTTTTGGGATGAGGTAACTTGGCGATGACGTCTACTTTAGCTTTATCGACCTCAATCCCCGCTTTCGAGACCTTATGTCCTAAGACGATTCCTTGTTTACACATAAAATGATATTTTTCCCAATTAAGCACAAGATTGGTTTCTTCACAACGTTTTAACATTTACTCGAGATTAGATAAACACGACGTGAACGAATTGCCAAACACCGAAAAGTCATCCATAAACACTTCCATCGACTTCTCGATCATATCGTGAAAAATAGCCATCATACACCTTTGAAACGTACCCGGTGCATTACAAAGTCCAAAAGGCATCCTACGATAAGCAAACGTTTCATAAGGACACGTAAACGTAGTCTTCTCTTGATCATGAGGGTCGATAGGGATTTGAAAGTAACCGGAAAAACCATCTAAAAAGCAATAGAATTCATTTCCCGCGAGTCGCTCCAACATTTGATCCATGAAGGGCAAAGGAAAGTGGTCTTTACGAGTGGCGTCATTTAACTTTCGGTAGTCAATACACACCCTCCAACCGGCCACAACACGAGTGGGGATTAACTCGTTGTTTTCATTAGGCACAACGGTCATCCCTCCCTTTTTAGGGACACAATGGATTGGGCTCACCCATGGGCTGTCGGAGATAGGATAAATCATTCCAGCGTCTAGGAGTTTTAGAACTTCCTTTTTAATGACATCGTGAATTTTGGGGTTTACCCTTCTTTGACTTTGAATTGCGGGTTTGTAGTCCTCCTCCATTAAAATCTTGTGAGTACAAAATTTTTGGTCAATACCCTTAATGTCGGAAATTTTCCACGCAATTGCCCCTTTATGAGCTTTAAGAACTTTCAAGAGCTCGGTTTTTTTATCATTAGCAAGACCTCTTGCAATAATAACCGACAACTTGTCATCACCTTCTAAGAATGCGTATTCAAGGTGAGATGGAAGATCTTTCAATTCAAGGATAGGCGGTTCCTCGATTGAAGATTTTTGCTCAACACTCATAACTTCCATCGGCGGAAGAAATGGTGGAGTAGAAGTATCATTACTAATAAATACCTCATCTTCATTGTCGATTTCATTTGAAGTAAAATCGCCTCCGTGGAATGGAGTGAGATTTGGTGTAGAATTAGCAAGAATCGGATCCAAAATAGTGGGATTGCCACTTGACGAGCTATCGGAAAAACCTAACACTTCTTGTGAAAACTCATCGCAAACCACATCAACTAAGTCAATGTGATTGATGGTAGCGATTGCATAAACATGAGAAGGTTTTCAGTTTTGAGTAGCGTTTATAAAAAGTTCCTCTTCGTTGAATCTCAAAGTGATAGTTCTTGCATGAACGTCGATAAGCGATCTCGAGGTGTCTAAAAATGGACGACCTAAAATTACAGGAACTTGAGGATCCGCGGGGATGTCAACTACTATAAAATCAACGGGATAGTAGAACTTCCCCACTTTCACGAAAACATCTTCGGCTACTCAACATGCTAAAATCGTAGAATGATCGGCCATCTCGATAGACATGTTCGAAGGAGTAAGAGCCGGAAGCGAAAGCGATTTCCAAATGGAAAATGGCATCAAATTAATGCTCGCACCAAGATCTGCAAAGGCGAGGCATTCTTTCATATCTTGTATGTCACAAGGAATGAGAAACTTTCCGGGGTCACCAACTTTTTCCGTTATACGGTTAAGATAAACCGAAGAACAATTAGCAAGCTTTGAAAGCTTTTCCTTATCGCTCATCATACTTTTAAAAGTGGAAGCGAAACGAGGCATATATAACAACGCGTCGGCTAAACTTACATCAAAATGCACTTGTTGAAACATTTTTATAAAAAGCTCGATTTTTTGTTTGTTACGTTCTTGAAATTTCTCTTTGTTTCGTCTCGAAGGGTAAGGTAAGGGTGGTGTGGGTTGGACATTAGGCAACGGCCTTGGAAACTCGGGTTCCATGATTGGTATTGGTTCAACCATAAGTGTGGTATGAGCGGTACTTCGTGGGATTGTGATATGCTCCTTTTCGACCATCACCTCGGGTTCTTTCTCGATTTCCTTCTCCCTAGAAGTACTTGGACAAGAGATTGGTTCCTTGAAAGTTTTACCACTTCATGTAGCAATAACCTTCATTTCTCCCTTCGGGTTTGCAATGGTATCACTAGGAAGACCACCCGAGGAAGAGGGTTTACACATGATTGATTCAAACATTTTTACCATTCGGTCTTCAAATTTTGATTGCCTTAAATCCGCTTTTAACAATTCTTGCTTAATCTCATGTTGTCCTTGTTCCATCTTTTGTTGATTTTGTTGAAGACGTTGGACATTTCCTTCCATTTTATTTGCATGAGTCTTAAGTTCATTAGCAAGTTCGTTTTTAAGCTCGTTTTCAACTCGGATCTTAAGCTAATCATCTCACGTTGTATGTTATCAAATTTAGCATCATTTGCTTTAGCATAATCCAAAAATTCTCCTTGAAGATTTTTAGTGTGAGCATTTTGAAAACCTTGTGTAGTGTTTTGAAAATCACGGTTTTGGTTTTGATTAGTAACTTGTCCATTCCCACTTTGACAATTCCTTTTGTTATAGTTACGTGAATTGCCTTGATAATTACCACTTTGGTTGTTGTTTCGATAGTTATTAGCATTTTGATTTGGTGGAGCTTGATTTGGGCGGGAACCTTGGCCGTTTTGTTTGTAAGTTCCCGTTGCTACGTAAGCACTCAAAGTGTTACCACCGGCGGTAATGCACTCGAAAAGATCATGAGATCCACCACAAGACAAACCACTCTTATCAACCACTTTAACCGAAGCGGAATTCAAAACAACTTGTGCTTTCCAATGAGTCATAAGATTTGAAAACCTATCGAAAAATCGATTTTCCTCATTAGCTTCATCATGTAAGGCATTAATGCTACGAGACGATGACGATGATGACGAACCCATATTGGCAACACTCGGTGTGTTACGAGGGTTGTAAACCTTAGATCTATTCTCGATAATCTTTAAAGCTTCATCGGTCGTTTTGCACAAAAAATTACCACCCGCGGCGGCATTCAAATAAACTCGTTCATGATCATTAAGCCCATTATAAAAAGTATCAACTTGATGCAATTCCGAAAAATCATGGTGTGGACATTCATGTAACATTTCCTTAAATCGTTCTCATGCCATTGAAAAACTTTCATTATTTCGTTGTACAAATCTTGAAATCTCATTTTGCAAATATGTTGTTTTAGATGGTGGGAAATATTTGTTCACAAACTTAGAAACGAGATCACCCCATGTCAAAATTTAATTTGGCGGTTCTTTCTCAAGCCAAATTTTAGCGGGTCCATCTAACGAGTATGGAAACAACATCATCTTAATGGCGTCATGTGGAACATCCTTAAACTTGCTAGTAGCGGTGAGACGATTAAAATTCCTTATGTGGTAATGCGGGTTGTCTTTCTCATGACCTCTAAACTTATTAGCTTGCAACATCGACATTAAACCCGTCTTAATCTCGAAATTCTCCGTAAGGATAGCGGGAATCACAATGGCCTCTCCAAAACCCTCGGTGGGTGCTTGAAGCAACTCCATCATAGTACGATTAGCCATGACGACTTCTTGTTCTACAATAGGTTCAACAATTGGAGTTTGTTCTTCAATCAACGTCTCTTGATTTCCTTGATTTTGACGACGTTTACGAGCTCGTTTAGCTTGACTACGAGTTTGCATAAACTTCACGTAGAATGGGAGGTGAGCAAAGAAGATTCTTTTTAGGTGTTTTGTGAATTTTCAATTTTTTTGTGTTTTTGATTGTTTCTAATTTTTTTGGATTTTGGTGTATCTTTGTAGACAACAATCTACCAAATCTCTCCTCGAATCAAACTCTTGATTAAAGAAGCCTCAAAAGAATGAAAACGATCACGTGGAGTGAATGCATTCGAATGACTTTAGAACTTTGGTGAAAACCAAATTGTTCAAGAGGGTTTAATCACAAAGAAAACCAAGCAAATATATATGATACATAATAATAGTTTGGGCGGCAAAACCGTCGATTAGCCTTCAATCTCAAAATACTCACAAGCAAGCGGGGAAAAGAGGCGGCGCGAAGCAATTAAGAGCCTTTTTCCTTAGGGTATATTTTATAATACCCGTCTTATACCCACCTTATAGTTTGTATTTTTCAAAATCGAGCTTCACGAAAGTATTTATCTATTTTTGCCTTTTTCTTTTGTTTGAGATTCGAATACAATAATTAGGAGATCAAATCCCAATTAAGGTTGTGTTTTCACACTTTTGAAGATTTTTTGAATTGATTGTGATACTTAATACAATATACTAATAATAATTTCACAAGAAAAACGAAAAAACCAATAATACGTATTAGTAGATTTCTACTAATACAAATACTATTTATGGTTAATATTAAAAACAACAAGACAAATTAATCACGACACACCTCCCCGGCAGCGGCGCCAAAATGGTTGTAGTGTTTTACCACACCTTTAGGAAAAGGAGGTAAATAGGGAAAGTATTAAGTGATGATTTAGGAAAATCAAACACTAATGACCCAATGAAGTTCAAGTTCGTTTTCCAAGGAGGTATATGTGTGTGACTAAGATTGTAACAAGATTTGAGATTAATATTGGATAGAAGGGGATGATAAAAGAGAATGACGAAGACGTGAAATTAAATACTACTACGACTAAACGTAAAACCGTAAAAATAGCTAAAATAAAAATTAATTCTAAAAACTCCCAAAAATTTACCAAAAATCAAAATAAAATAAACTAAGAGTTTACCAATGATCATTTTTTTAAACCTTTTAATTAATTAAATATTAATTTTTAAATGCTAATTAAAGCCCTAAAAATTAAATTAATTATCAAAAAGCCCAAAGAAAGATTTTTCAATTGGTAAACCTCTAAAATGACCTAAAAAGATTAAAAACTATTTTTATAGATTTTTTAACTAAGAAAAACTATTTAAAATGATTTAAAAACTATTAAAACTTAAAATAATTATAAAAAATAATCTAATGATCATAAAATTAATCTAAGAGCTGCAAAAATCCTATTTTAATGTATTTAAGCTAAGAAAAATATAAAAAGTGCAAAAATGTGAAATTTGAAATTTAATAATAAAATAATATTAAAAATCTAAAAATTCTAAAAATTTTTAAAAACTTGCAAACTAGTTTATTTAACCTAAATAATCAGAAAATGAAAGTGAAATTACAAAATGGCCCCTAATGGGCCCCCAAATGGGCTAAAACCAAAAACAGTCAACACTAATGGGCTTTTTAGCCCAAAAAGTCAAACTAGGCCTAAATGACCTGAAAAAGCCCTATCTGACTCAAAATTTAATTCTAAGCACAAAAGTCTGAAAGCCCAAAAGCTGAAAATGAGCTTATCACAGCTTAAATAACAAACAGCTTATTCGTATTGGGCCAATAAGCCCATTAATCAATAAGCCGATGCCATAAGCTCTGCTTAAACACACAACCTTATTTTGAGATGCCTAAGAGATCTGTAAAAAGAAATTTTGAAAAAGCTCACTCAATAAGCCAGAAATAAGCAAAATAGAAATCCACTAAACGACAAAATAGTCGGGTTAGAGTTCTAGGGGGTTTCAGAAGCTCTGGTTTGTTGCAAAAGCTCACAAATAGCTTAACTAAGAATAATCAATTAAGAAAATCACAAAAAGCCAAGTAGAATAAGCTGTGTGAACCAATAAGCTGGCTGAAAAAGTCAAATAAGCTAGTTTTCTAGCAAAAGCTTAACCAAAAGACTTGTAACCTTCCAGACTTGTTATTAAGCTGAGAAAAATGAGTTCTATTACAAAAGCCAAGTTGTTGCATGTACCAATACGCAGTTCTAAAAAATAAGCCAAATTGTGCTTATTTGACAAAAAGTCAAAGTACTCCAAAGTTTACCAAATGATCAGAGATGGTATAAGGGCTTGTTATAAGCAACTTTTGTGAAGAACTCAAGGAGGAGTCCTTGTGAATCAAGAGGTCAGTTGACCTTTTGATGACAGATTTTGGCAATAAGGGCTTAATAAGCCAGTTATCTTATAAGCCAGATACAAGGCACACCAAATAACAAAATCCACTCACAAGCAGCACATAAACAAGATCCAAGCAATGAAACAATAAGGCATACACTAGGATTACAAATGCAAGCACCAAATGAGGTGGCCACTTTGCTGATGCAAATGACCACTTCAGCCAAATTTGATAAGCTACATGACACTCAATAAGCAACCAAATTCAACAACCAAATAATCAATAGATAGCTTATCTCCTAAACTATTCCCAAACCTGATTTCAGACCTTAGATCCAACAAACAAAGAAGATATTGGATCTGATGTGTTTGACCAATTTCAAAACACCTTTTATCAGATTTTTGCAAAACTTGAAATCCTTTTTCCAAACTTCCAGAAACTTAACCAATGACTAAAACTTGTATAATATGACTTGTTTAGACTTCCAAAACCCTAAGAACCAAGGGCACAACGCCACAAGGCCTTATGAACCAGTAATCCCAAACAATCCTTTATTAAGCACTTTTCAAACAAACTTCTTAATCCTTCAAACAACCTACTGATTTTAATGATCAAATAGCTACACTAGGTGACAACTAACAGATACCAACCATAAAACACAAAGCACAAACACAAAATCACCAAATCACATAGCAAAACATAAAACAGACTATAACATGTGATTTTTTAGAGGAATCTTAACAAGAGCTTATACTTGTCCTCCACAACATCCTAGGAGGACCAGCAATGCTCCTTGGACCTTGTTCAACAACTAGAACAAGACCAAGGTACTTCAACAAGAAAGATGGACGAATGCCTTGGTTGATGTTTCAAAGAAGAAACTCAAGGGCTTGATTTCTTCAACACAATGAACAAACAGCCCAACCAAAGGCTCCAATCCCTTCACAATCTTGGTGTCAACAAGCTTGTAAGAGCTTATAGCTTTTGGTCAAGGATTAGTACAAGCAAAATAGCAAAATCAGAAACCACTTTTCAAGCTTTTTTCAAACTTGAAAACCTTATCAAACATAAACGTCCTTGAACCACAAGATTCAAGCACACTTATAACATATAATGGAACTCAGAATTACCCTTAAACAACACCAACTTTCAAAAACATAAAAAAGAAATTACAATTTTCTCAAAATACCAACTTTTATAAAATTTAAAAAGGAATTACAATGTTTAAAAGGTAAAACTGAAACAAGGCTCTCTCACAAGTTGAGGAGTCCTTATATAGGCCACAAAGGCTGAGATTACAATGAGAAAACCCTAGCTATGAAGTCCCTAAAATGCCCTTGAATCTTCTAGACGAATTTTGATATTTAGCTGTCCAAATGCATCCAAATCGTTCATTTTAGCTTTCTAGTTAAGCATTGAGTGTGGGCTGTTGATTTTGACACCTGGCATTCCTTGGAGGTTAAGTTGTGATGTGATGGGTGGACGTCTTGAATGGTGGGGCCCTTTGGTGAGTGGGAGTGAGGGTTTTGGGTGTGGGATGAGTTTCTGCATGTGTGAATCAAGCATGGGTAAGGGTAATTTGGATTTACCCTTTTTTTAAGTGAAGGTAAATCCTGGGTTCATGTGGGTGAATAGTAGTAACTTTGATCCGGTTTTGGTAGAATGTTTAGTTGTTTGGCGCAAAAAAGTGTTTGAATGTTTCATTTGAACACCTTTGGCCCTTGTGTTTTGGTGAAATGGGTAAATCAACTTTTTCAGCCACCAAAACGTATTCCCTTTGTTAATAAACTTTCAAAGTTTATACTTTGGCCACCAAACTTTTGCAAAAGGTAATCAAGGGTTATTTTTGCCATGTTTGAATATTTGAGGGACTGATCTTGGACATTCTTGATCTTCAAAGGTCTTCATAGTATCTTTGACTTTATGAGGGACCATATTTGACAAATTAGAATTGATGATGGACTAATCTCGCCATTTCTTCAAAGTTGAAGGACCATTTTGTAATTTTGACAAACTTAAGGGACCAAACTCATAATTATGAATATACAAGGGTTTTAAGTGTCATTTATTCATATTTTAAGGATCAATCTTGTACATCTTCAAGTATTCAAGGGTTTATCTTGGATAATTCATGAACTAGGGCCCGGTTCTTTGTACGGCTTTGTTTCACGTGTCCGTTTTTCCTTGTTTCTTGTGATCTTTTGTATTTTTCACGATATCCAAACCTAAAACACACAAGTAAACAAATACAAGTATATATATGGTATTTTATGACAATTTAATGCATTTAAAGCCCGAAAAGAACGATGAGCTCATGTACAAATGCCATCTCATCACTCCCCCATACAAAGCCATTGTCGTGCCCTCACGCAATGCTAGAATAAAGTATCTAAGCATCACCAAAATTCAATTTTATTAACCTTTATTGAAAAGTAAAAGACTTGCAACAATACTACGAAGATGTGCAAAGACATAATGTATGATTTTCATCACGAATGTGACTTTTAGGGTCAATGAATAGAAACAAGTAAATGTACCTTAGAGTAAATTTCGTCATCCTTGATTGTCATACATTCCATTCTAAGTGCAAAAACGAGATCATTGTTGGTACAAGTCACAATGCTAACACTACTCATACGTCCAAATTGTGTAATACTTTTTCTCCCCGCAATCCTAATTATTATAAAAGAAAATGGGTTACTAGTATTTTTTAACTATTTGTCATGGATCACAAGTGATTCATATTGACTTATTTGAGTATTTATTAGTCCAAAAGCAAAGTAGCACGATTTAATCGATAGTTAGCCGAAGGACAAAATCTTTTAAAACGGCTTCTCGTGTATCTCCGTAAGTTCATATCTTGGCATAACTCGTTTCACGATTTGAGACCTTTCTCGGACCGATATTTGGCATGTACTTCATACTTCAAATCTTGGTAAGACGTTCTTGAAATTATGGTCTTCTCTTCATATTTTGGAATTTCTTCACTTGACGTTTTTGAGAGATTCTTCATATTTGGACCACGACTTCATCATTTTTCTTCAATCGTTATTTTGGACTTTGATATACAACGATCCGCCTCCTTTTCAGACTTGGATATATTTATCCTCATACCTTGTAAGGGTCTTTTTGGATAGACTTTCTCCATGATCTTTAGGGGAGTAATTTCTTTTCGTCGTGTGTCTCGATCCTTCATATTGATTTAGGAATAATGATACTTCACACCATCTTGGATCTTTAGCAAAAAGAGAGCTCCTCATGCCTTGTTAGGGCCTTTTGGATCTTCACCAATCTTCGCGTCCCGCTTCAATCAGTTATGCCTTGGCTATGAACTCTATTCAACCCCGAGCAACTTTTAAACGATCTTGTGCTAGAAGCTAAGTAACCTTTCAAATCGTACGACCTTACTTATTGCAATTATTTTTATTCCTAATGCATTGATCTTATGGGAAGAAAAAGCCACAATTAAAAACATATGAGTTTTTGAAAGAACATTTTCATGTTCTATGTTTAGCATGATCACTTGTCTAACTCTATCACTTCTCGTTCTTCACTATATAAAGACCTCTAATTAAAGAGACTCGTGAATACTTAGCCATGCAAGTCAAAATTAAGCCAAATTTAGATTAGCTTTCAATAAGACTATATCAAATCAAAGTTTTGGGTTTTCAAGCCACCTATAGGATCTTGCACTTTCTTGGACTTTTTCAAGTTTAGAGAATGCATTTTATAGTTCCCTTCATAAGTGACTTTCAAGGATCAATTATAGAAACTTGCGAAAAGTTCTTGTTCTTCACCCGAATGAGCTAAGACTTTCGCGTTTTAAAGTTTCCTATATAAAAGTCTAGCAAAACTTGAATTGAGCGGGTTAAGGAATGTAAAGGGCTCCAAATGCCCATCAAGTCAAAAATTAGCTCTTATTCTACCCATCGGAAAATATACATATGTGTCTTAAAAACACTTATTAAAACTAAGAAAAATTTTAAAATTTGGCCATTTTTAGCCTTATTAGCAACAAAACATTGAAAGTTGGAAAACGTGAGGGCGTAGCAAAGAAAGTATCGATTCACCCCCCATACTAAAAGTTAACATTGTCCTCAATGTTTCGAGTCTAAAGGTGGAGCACCCCCATACTAGAAACGAAGAATCGAATGCTTAGGATCTAGCATGGAAAGGGTGATCAACAATATATCTAAAGTCGTTTATGAATTATGCTAAAAGATAATTGTTAGAAAAATAAAGGATATGTCATGGATTCGTGAAAAACTTCTTCAAGCAAACGATGGAGGCTCACGTAAACGAACATGAGAGTATTCAATCGTAGATGATGATGATCTAGATAACACAATCACAAACAACCACGAGACAACGGGTTGGAAAGGCACACATCCCCTCTCATTATTTATTAGAAAGCATAAAAGATAAGCATCAGATCTCCCCCATGAAGCACCTCGTTTTTGATTACCGAGTCATGAGCTCGACTCGATCCCCTCAATGCTAATTATCATTGGGGAAGGTGACTTGGTCGAGGTCAACCATTGAAGGAATTTCACACCAAAGTAGTGCTTAAGCCTATGTCCATTCACCTTGAAGTTAGGACCATCATCTTGAGCTAGCTCGATGGTCCCATAAGGAAACACTTGTGTAACGGTGAAAGGACCCGACCAACGAGATTTCAATTTCCCAGAAAATATCTTTAGTCTAGAGTTAAAAAGTAACACTTGATCACCAACGTTAAAAACCCGGTTTTTAATCTTTGCATCATGAAACTTTTTAGTCTTTTCTTTGAAAATCAATGATTTTTCATAAGCATTGTCTCTTAGTTCATCCAATTCATTCAATTGTATTTTCTGGTGATCTCCCGCGGTCTTTAAGTCAAAGTTTGCATGCTTAAGGGCCCAATATGCCTTGTGCTCCAATTCAATGGGCAAATGACAATTCTTCCCATAGACTAACTTATAAGGAGTACAACCAATGGGTGTCTTATAAGCGGTCCTAAAGGCCCATAAAGCGTCATCGAGTTTGTCAGACCATGAAGCACGGTTTTCTCCAATCGACCTCTCTAAAGTCCTCTTCAAAGCTCGGTTCGAAACCTCGACTTGCCCACTCGTTTGCGGGTGATAAGCCGTAGAAAGACGATGAGTAACTCCATATTTCTTTAAGACCTTCTCGAATTGGTCATTACAAAAATGGGTTCCACGATCGCTTATAATAGCACGAGGGGTTCCGAACCGAGAGAATAGTTGCTTCAAAAACTTCACTACCACGCGAGCATCATTAGTAGGTAAAGCCTTAGCTTCCACCCACTTAGAAAGGTAGTCAACCGCGACGAGGATATACTTGTTACCATGAGACGATGGGAACGGCCCCATAAAGTCTATGCCCCAAATGTCGAAAATCTCACACACTTGAATTATGTTTTGCGGCATTTCATCATGTTGAGACGATTTTCCTTGACGTTGGCACGAATCACACGACTTCACAAGTGCGTGTGCATCACGATAGATAGAAGGCCAAAAGAGGCCGACATCGAACACTTTCTTAGCCGTGAGATTAGCACCATGGTGACCACCCGTGGGTCCCTCGTGACAAGCTCTAAGGATGTTAGAAGCTTCGGCACCAAAAACACAACGTCGAACGAGTTGATCCACACAAACCCGAAAGAGATAAGGGTCGTCCCAAAAATAGAACTTGACGTCACGAAAGAATTTTCGCTTTTGTTGTGTCATCATACCCTTGATTATGAAATTGCCCGCATGGTAATTTGCAATGTCGTCAAACCATGAGGTGGTGTCTTTAGAATTCACTACACCGAGAGTCTCGAGAGGAAATGTTTCGGTGATTTCCTTGTTCTTGAAAACATCTTTGTGAGGATCTTCTAGACGAGAGAGATGATCGGCCGCTAGATTCTCGACTCATTTTTTGTCAAGCACGGTGATATGAGTGATTTTACTCATATCATTCGTAGTATAAAACAATCAATAAATGCATATATATCATGAATATTGTATTGTATTTGCTTGTTTTCTTGTTTCATGTGTGTAGGTACCAAGATCACGAAAACCGGCGAAACCGGCACGAGTTTGAAGAAAAGATCGATAAAGCCAATAACAAGTCGTATTATTCGCGGATTTATCAAGTTTGACGACAAGTGGGTCCTACATTGGGAAATTGGGCTCAAAAGCCCAATAGAGGATCTTAAGTTTTCACTATTATAACAAAAGCCCACAATTAAGGCCCAATACCATTGAAAATGTGACGGATGGAAGGAATGAAATTGGGCCACAAGCCCAATGGTTAAATAAACATGGAAAGTCCCACACGTTTTGTTAAATGAAATGTTTATTTTTTTTATTTACTTACCCCACTCCCCATTTACTGTTGACGTTACAAACAATAAACACCCATCTCCTTCTTTCTCTCTCAAAATAAACGCAGACACATTTTCACCCAACCTTACCAAACCCTAATTTAACCACACCACAAAATTACCCAATTATTTTTGGGGATTTTGTTAAAATCGTGTGATTCACACGAGGGGAATTAAATCCCCCATGTTTTCGGAGATTGAAGGTGGAGAATCTTTGCTGATGTGGCATCTTCTCGTTGGTGGATTGAGGATGGATGATGTATCAAGACCAATCAGAATAGGGGAAGGGAGGCCACGTCACCAAGATTCTCCACCTTCAATCTCCGAAAACATGGGGGATTTAATTCCCCTCGTGTGAATCACACGATTTAAACAAATGCCCCAAAAATAATTGGGTAATTTTGTGGCGTGGTTAAATTAGGGTTTGGTAAGGTTGGGTGAAAATGTGTCTGCGTTTATTTTGAGAGAGAAAGAAGGAAATGGGTGTTTATTGTTTGTAATGTCAACAGTAAATAGGGAGTGGGGTAAGTAAATAAAAAAGATAAACGTTTC
Source organism: Glebionis coronaria (assembly GCA_025667525.1). Classification (NCBI taxonomy): domain Eukaryota; kingdom Viridiplantae; phylum Streptophyta; class Magnoliopsida; order Asterales; family Asteraceae; genus Glebionis; species Glebionis coronaria. The sequence continues at coordinate 183,694,859 of CM046874.1, forward strand.
ATTTAACAAAACGTGTGGGACTTTCCATGTTTATTTAACCATTGGGCTTGTGGCCCAATTTCATTCCTTCCATCCGTCACATTTTCAATGGTATTGGGCCTTAATTGTGGGCTTTTGTTATAATAGTGAAAACTTAAGATCCTCTATTGGGCTTTTGAGCCCAATTTCCCAATGTGGGACCCACTTGTCATCAAAATTGATAAATCCGCGAATAATACGACTTGTTATTGGCTTTGTCAATCTTTTCTTCAAACTCGTGCCGGTTTTGCCGGTTTTCGTGATCTTGGTACCTACACACATGAAACAAGAAAACAAGCAAATACAATACAATATTCATGATATTTATGCATTTATTGATTGTTTTATGCTACGAATGATATGAGTAAAATCACTCATATCGAACTCCCCCTTGCTAAGCAATTGCCGTGTCCTCACGCAATGATAAAATAAAACATTAACTACACCATTATTCAACTTTTGACATTTTATTTTGCAAAGACATAATATATTGCTTTCATTATTTGAAAAATAACTTTTAGGATCATAAAACTCAAATAGATTCATCGTCCCCGACTTTTCACTTTTCCATGCCAAGTGCAAAAACAAGATCATTGTCAATCATAAGCCCCAAAATTAAATCAACTCATACAAGTAATTTGTGTTAAACTCAATCTCCTATTATTCCTAATTGTATCTCTAGATTTTATTTGTCATTCACCCAAAGGCTCATTTGACTTTATTTGATATTTATTAGTCCAAAAATGAAGGCAAAAACGGTGTAAACTCAACACTCAAAACCTAACCTCGACTTCAAAAACCGTTGTCACTAAAGAAAGCCCACATCAAGGATAACTTAACACGATTTGAGGAATAAATCTCCGGACCCGAAATTTGGCTAATATGGCTACTTAAAAGCAAAAATAAAACCTCCAAAGTCAATTATGACCTTATTAACGAAGTTAGCAACAACTACATCATAACACCTTGCGGCTCTTTAAGATGCAATTGTGCTCCTTATTTAAAATCCACACCCGAAGGCTCCTTGGACAAAAACAAGGGAATTGACATCACAATCCCACCTTATGGCTCATGATGATGAAGCAATTTTTATTCAACACGTCCCCTTGCCATACACCCTAAGGCTCTAATGACAAGGTTAGTGCTACATGACTCCCACTCGAAGGCTCCTAGAGAACATGTTTTTATTTATTCTTCTTTATTAATATGATATTTATAGTAAGCCAAATTTACGCAATCCCATGATCAAAAGTACATGACGTTGACACCCTTAATGTGTTCTCACTTTAATTACAAGGGAAGAAAAAGAAGGAGTTACGAGTTAAGATATCAAGCCTAAACCGCTAAAAACTTCATTTATTAAGCAATTATTATTCAAGTGTGGAAAATAAATACGAGGAGATTAAATCAAACACAAAAATACTTGCACAAAGAAGAATTAATTTTAGAAACTTATGATTGAACTCTATCATCTCTTGTTCTCCATATTGTAAAATTTCAAAAATGTGAAAACAATGGATACTTAGCCTATTAAATCAAAGTTTTGGGTTTTCAAGTCATCTATAGGATCTTGCATCTTCTTATACTTTTTCAAGTTTAGAATTTGCGTTTTAAAGTTCCCTTGATAAACAACTCTCTAGGATCAATTATAGGAACTTGCGAAAAGTTCTTGTTCTTAACCCATATGAATTAAGACTTTCGCGTTTTAAAGCTCCCTATATAAAAGCCTAGCAAAACTTAATTCAAATACGTTAAGGAAAAGCTAAGGTAAAAACCGAGTCGAGTTAAAAACTATTTTTATTTTCTCCAACGGAAAACCTACATTTGTGTCAAAAGCATTTATTTTCTTTATTAAAACTTAAAAATAACACTAAAAATTTAAAAATTTTAGTGTTATTTGAGAAAAACAATTACATTTGGACACGACAAAAGCAATTGCAAGCAATTATATCGATTGACTCCCCCATGCTAAAACCAAACATTGTCCTTAATGTTTCTTAGCTCAAGAGTAACACCCCCTTGCTAAAACACGAAGAGTCTAATGCAAAATCCTAACATGGAAAGAGCACGCAAATCTATAAGCCGTTTATTAATTATGCCTCAAGATAAAACGTTAGTCGATAAAATCAAAGGATAGAGAGTGTGCCCCTTTTTGGCATTCAAAGAATGGAAGATCAAGTGGACCGGCAAAAACCGAACACGAGAGTCTTCAAATATTAGGGTCATACCTAAGATTCACAACACAACAAAACACAAGCACGAGCTTGAAAGATCAAGCCTTATTATTTGTTAGAAAATAGAAAGAAGATAGAATGTATGGGACTCCCCCATAAGGCACCTCGTTTTTGTTAACCGAGTCATGAGCTCGACTAGATCCCCGCATTCATTGGTCCTTAGGGAAAATGGTGAAAACCGGCATAACGGAATTGAAATTAAACATAAAGCACGATGCCGGGGTCAAAGATTACATCCTCGTTGTCGGATGACAAACGAAAGGATAAAACTCCAACACAAATCTTTAAAAAGAGATGGTAGTCACAAATCATGATATGGATATAGCATGCTCCCCGAGATAAACTCGCACCAAGATGATTAAAAAGTCTTTCAATTATTGTATCGGTGAAAGGCCGAGATTTCCCTAAATCAACGATTCCGGGGTCAAATACCTCGTCCTCGGTGGAGAAAGGAATAGACAACACGGTGTCGTCCCCCCATGCTAATCCAAAATCATATGAAGCACATGTTAATGGTGGGATAAAAGTCTCAACCATAGTGGTTTCAACTTGCATGACTTTGTTGACCTTATCACTCTTAGGAATGTGAGCAAAGGGGTCATGGTACTCAAAATGAGTCGCATGAAAAACCCGCACATTAAGATCAACGCGAGTGGGAAGGATAATTAGAGCAAAAGTAATTTCTCCCTCCGGGTCAACATTATCATCATCATAAATCGGGTGATCAAACCAAGTATCTTCATCACCGTCATTAGACTCTTCCTCAAATTCTGAAGGAATGTCTATATAAAGAAACTCATCAACCTCCTTTAAAAGAAGTTCATCATCACAATGGTTGTGAGATGTAGGAAGTATGATGCTTTCAAAATCCTCTTGAAACAATGGATTATTGTTCATTGAAGCTTCAAAGAGAGGATTTGAGTAGGTCACAAAAGTGCCATCAATCTTGTCATCACAAGAAATATCCGACAAAGTATCAAGTGTGTCACACTCGGATACAAGATCATCATTCTCATTAGAAGGAAATTCATCGGTGAATTCCTTGAGAATGGTAGGTAAAACATGAGAATCACGCTCGATCTCGAGATCTGTAACGTCTTCACTTCCCCATGGAAGTGGATCAATGATAGCAAAAAGTTCATCGGCGAACTTATCGAATGAATAGTCACTAACCTCACTCGGTGTGAAGTTAGGAATCAAAGGCTCTTCAATGGAAGATTGTGCCTTAGGAACATCAATATGATCCTTCGAAGAGAGTGAAAATGAGTCCTTTTCAATCTTAGAACTATCATCCTCGTGTGGAGTGAGTGGAGATGAGGAAAGATTACAACATGATTCAACAAAGCAAGCTTCTTCCTTTGAATTAAAATTTTCTTCTTCACAAAATAGAGTTTCCAAAATTGGAAAAACACCTTTATCAAAGAGAGCTTTCTTATTACTTTCAATTGTTTCAATAAGTTTAACACTTTCCACTTTCTTAGAAACAAATCTTGGAATATTTTCCGGTTTGAAAACAATACTTTTATCCCCATAAAACAATTTAATCTCCTCTTTCCTCATATCAACTTGAACTTGAGCCATGCACAAAAATGGACGTCCTAAAATAATAGGCACACGAGGATTGGTCTCATAATCAACTATAGCAAAATCGGCTAAGTACAAGAACTTTCCCACTTTTACAATGACATTTTACGCTATACCAGCCGGATGAGTGGTGGTACCATTAGCAAGCTCAATGATCATTTGAGTGGTACTAAGTTGTTCATAGTCAATAGTTTTCCAAAGGGCTAGGGGCATCAAGTTAATGCTAGCTCCTAGATCGGCTAGAGATTTGCACACCCCAAGCTCATTGAAAACACAAGGTATCAAGAATTGACCCGGATCTTTATACTTCTCGAGAAAGAAATCAAAGAAAACCGAGGTACTAATCACATTTAAAGTAGCCTTGGTGACATCTAGAAAAGTTTCTTTAGGTGAAGGATTAAACTCAATCACTTCAACTTCTTCTAAATTATCACAATCATCATAAACGGTTATAGCCTTAAGCTCTCCCTTCGGGTTTGGAATGGTATTAATAGGTAAGCAACCCGAATAAGATGATGGTTTAGACATAAATCCCTCAAACATCGAAAGCAATTTATTTTGACATTGTTCTAAACTTTGTTGCATACGATTTTGACTTTGCTCTAATCTTTGCTCAAAACGGTTTTGGTTTTGTTCAAGTCTTTGTTGATTAAGCTCAATCTTATTATTTTGCCCTTTAATCGTATTTTGAAACTCATTTTTCAAAGTTTCCATTTGTCCTTGAATGTTATTTTGAAAAGCTTTCAAATTTGCCTCATTCGTTTTAATGTAGCTTGACAAATCATTTTGATTATTGCTTTGAAAACCTTGATTGTTTTGATTAGCATTAAACCCATTTCCTTGATTATAATTCCCTTGGTTTCCACGGTTAAAATTATTCCCATTGTTTCCATTGTTGTACCTATTTTGAACCGGTGGAAAACCCGGTGGAGCAACATGATTTTGACGAGGAACTTGACCGTTGGAGCCATAAGTTCCCGTCGCGGCAAAAGCACTAGCTTGATCAAACCCCGTGGTTAAACAAGCATAATTAGGATGTGCTCCACCACATGATACACAAACATTCTCAACCATATTAATCGATCCATGAGGATTCTTCCTAATCTCATTCAACAAAGTCGCGAATCCATTATCAATCTTAGAGTCCAATCTAGCAATCTCGGTATTAGACGAATTCACATTGGAAACACTCGGTGTGTTTCGTGAATATTGTGCTCTAGACTTATTCTCAATTATACACCACGCGTCTCTCGGAGTTTTTCTTAAAATATTACCACCCGCGGCGACATTTAACGAATCTTGTTCAATCATATTAAGCCCATTATAAAAAGTATTTATTTGGTGCAATTCCGAGAAACCGTGGTGTGGACATTGTCTCAACATATCTTTAAACCTTTCCCAAGCAACCCCAAACGATTCATGCACTTTTTGTTCAAATCTAGTGATCTCGTTCTTTAAGTGTGTTGTCTTAGATGGTGGAAAGAAATAATTCATAAACTTAGATACTAAATCATCCCATGTCAAGATCGAACCCGGTGGTTATTTCTCATACCAAATCTTAGCATTACCCTCGAGCGAGTACGGAAAAAGCATGACCTTAATCGCGTCATTCGGCACATCTCTAAACTTGAGAGTCGAGGTAATTCGAAGAAAATTCCGAATGTGAGAGTGCGGGTTATCGGTCTCATTACCACGAAATTGGTCGGCACGAATAAGCGATAAAAGACCCGTCTTAATCTCATAATGATCCGCCAAAATAGCCGGCACAACGATTGCTTCCCCATACCCTTCGGTGGGTGCACGGAGCAATTCCTCCATTGTTCGGTTATCGGCCATCTCAACAACAATAAGTGGAAGCTCGAGTTCCACTATTCGTTGTTGACGATTTCTATTTCTACGAGGAATATTTTCAAGCCTATTAAAATCAATCACAAGTCTAGAAGAACGTAATTGCATCCACTACAAAGACGAGAATTTAGAGGATTGAAGAAAAGAAATTAGACAAGAAGAAGATTATTTTTGGTATTTTTATTTGGTATTGCTCAATCAAAAATGATTGATAAAAACAAGGAATAAGGATAACTACTATGGAAGTAAATTACCCTCGGTCGACTTTGAAACGATAGGTGTAAACCTAAACGTCTCGAGGTTCAATAAGTAAACTACAAAAATAAAATTTATTACTACTTGAGTCGGCAAACCAATAATCGGTTCTCCCTCTCAATATACGCACAACCAAGCGGGGAAACGAGGTGGCACAAAGCACTTAAAAACCTTTTTCCTTAGACGTCCTTTTATAGCACGTCGCCTTATACCCACCTTATAGTTTGTATAAATCGAGTTCAAACTTCTTATTAGTATTTATCTATTTTGCCTTTTATTTTTGTTTTGGATTCGACTACAATAGCTAGGTGATGAAATCCCAACTAAGGCCTTATTTGGAAAGTAGGTAAATTTATTGTTCTACGTAATACAATATATTAATCACAAAAAACGAGAAAAACGATACATACTATATAATAGAAAAATAACAAAACTTTCCGAGGACGGAAAGGGTCTTCAAATCAACGATCAACAAATCTCAACGAAAACAAATCGTACACAAGATCCCTGGCAGCGGCGCCAAATTTTTTGATGTGATCGTGATAGTATAGTGATAATTAGATACGTTATAGGGTAATTTAGAAAATTACCTTTAGGAAAAAGTAATAGTCTAAAGTTACCAAAGACGGATTCAATTAAACACGTGGTGAACCAAGTTCGTTGTACACGAAGATCTTATGAATTTGAGACGTTTTGTATCGATTTGGACAATTGATTCGAATTGGTTTTCGGTTTTTAAGCTAAAAATTAAATCTACCAATTTTAAACTTAATTTTATCCTAAAGTGCATGAACCGTAAACCCCAAATTTATTAAATCTAAACTCAATTACTTAAAATTTAAAACTATTTTAAAAAACTAAATCTATTTAAAAATTCTATTTAATAAAAAACAAATTTAATTAAAATACGTTTACGCTATTTTAAAAATATATTTAGGAAAACATATTATTAAAAATCTAAATTAATTAAAATCTAATTATTGTTTAAAAACTAATTTTTACTAACTAATTAAATTCTTAAAAAATTAATAAACTACTTTTTATTTTTATTTTGTTCTTATTTATTTGTAATACTTATAAAAGAAAAATAAATTTAAACAAATGTTAAATAAAACGTATATAGATAAATTCCAAACTGTCAGGTACTACAATACTATATTAATTAAACTAGTGGTATTAAAACACAAGAGTCAATGTGGAAGAGATGGTAAGTGTGTTGGCCCATGACCAGGAGGTCACGGGTTCGAATCCTGCAAGGGACACATTTTTGGTGAAATTATTTTTTTGACAGTTAAAATTAAGTTAATAGTCATAGGAATGACCTTTGGACAGTAAAATATAGAAGAAACAATCAACAGAAATTCCACTGGCAAACACCCAAACTTAAATCAACAATTAACACCAAGTCAATCATAAAACAAGTCTAATCAGCTAATTTACGCAAATGCTCAACTCAACAAACATTTAAAACAAAAGCCTAATCAGACCATACTCAAAATCGTTTCAGCAGCCATATATTTAACAAATACCCATTATATCAGCAGGACTAAAGAAAACTCAACAATATATTTAAACCTATCACTCTAAGTTATCATCAATCCTATATTTTAACAGCAAATCCACACCGGCAGGTGCAATAAACCAAACGGGAAATCTCAGCAAAGTAAATCAAGGGCAACTTAAGCAGATTTCACCAATATAACTAAAACATCACAATAATGTTCCCTATAATAACTAGCAGATTCAGAAATATTAAGAGAAGAGTAAATCAGTTAAAAACGAATAGAGGTACTGACTCAGTGATGAATTCTCAGCAAACAAATTCAAATCTCAACAGCATTAGTGAGCAAATACTAAACAGTTTCGATAATTATCAAACTCGAATTATGAAAATTCAGATCAGATCTATTCATTCATACAAAAATTATAACACTCAACTAGTAGTTTAGATAAAAAAGAAATGAAAATCAAAAGCACTTAGAACAGTTTGGCAGATTAAGCATAAAACGATTTAACTCTCACATTAAAAAAATCTAACAACATCAATATAATAACAAATTTAACCCCTCATCAACACTACACATATACTATAAATAATAACTCCAAGCAGTAACATGAACTAAACACATTTAATACTAAACATTTATAAAAATAAAACGCGCTTGACCTCTTATTGACGATAACCGTTGAGACGAAGTGTGGCGCTGAGCCAACTTAACCAAAACGATCACAATTAAACGACATCAACACTTCAAACCACCATAAATCTTAACAGCTTCACGAACTAATATTATTTATTTCTTTTCAAATGTTTAACAGTAGCTAAACATGTTTTCCCTATTTCCTCTTCAATTAATCACATTAGCTATTAAATAAGCTAATATGAGCAACACATCATTATAACACCAGTTTAAAAATTAGATTGCAAATATTTTAATAAAATAAACAAATCGTGAGATTAGCAGTAAATGAGACTGAAAGATGAACTTTTATTAAATCAAAGTAACATTACAACTTTTATAAAATAAAATACAATTTCTAAATTAAAACTAACATTATAACATTAAGAAGAAAAAGGGATGAATTACATGAATAAAAACGAGGTATTTATAGCTGAAGTGAGGGAGGGGGTGGTTGATGAAGAACGTTTTTCAACCGTTGATGAAGCATAAATCTTTCTCTTTCCATTCAGTTGCCATCCAAGGGTTGATATTCGCCCTTATTCACTCGGATTGCCAGGGTGGCAATTTTGTATTAGTTTGTGCTCAAATTCTTGGAGGAGGAGCATCCAACGAAGCAATCTCGGCTTAGCATCTTGCTTAGCTAAGAGATACCTGATAGCCGAATGGTCGGTATACACGATGCTTTTAGTTAAGACGAGATAAGGTCGGAATTTCTCAAAAGCATATACCACGACAAGGAATTCCTTTTCCGTTGTGGTGTACTTTAATTGAGCCTCGGTCATCGTCTTACTAGCATAATGGATAGGACAAAAATGCTTTTCATAGCGTTGCCCTAAGACGGCCCCTATAGCATAATCACTTGCATCGCACATGATTTCAAAGGGTAATTCCCAATTAGGAGCAACAAGAATGGGAGCTTCGGTAAGTTTCCTTTTGAGAGTTTCGAAAGCTCTAACACAATCCTCATTGAAGTTAAAAAGTGTTTGAATGTTTCATTTGAACACCTTTGGCCCTTGTGTTTTGGTGAAATGGGTAAATCAAGTTTTTCAGCCACCAAAACGTGTTCCCTTTGTTAATAAACTTTCAAAGTTTATACTTTGGCCACCAAACTTTTGCAAAAGGTAATCAAGGGTTATTTTTGCCATGTTTGAATATTTGAGGGACTGATTTTGGACATTCTTGATCTTCAAAGGTCTTAATAGTATCTTTGAATTTAAGAGGGGACCATATTTGACAAATTAGAATTGATGAGGGACTAATCTTGCCATTTCTTCAAAGTTGAAGGACCATTTTATAATTTTGACAAACTTAAGGGATCAAACTTGTAATTATGAATATACAAGGGTTTTAAGTGTCATTTCTTCATATTTTGAGGATCAATCTTGTACATCTTCAAGTCTTCAAGGGTTTATCTTGGATAATTCATGAACTAGGGCCCGGTTCTTTGTACGGTTTCGTTTCTCGTGTCCATTTTTCCTTGTTTCTTGTGATCTTTTGTCTTTTTCACGATATCCATACCTAAAACACACAAGTAAACAAATACAAGCATATATATGGTATTTTATGACATTTTAATGCATTTAAAGCCCGAAAAGAACGATGAGATCATGTACAAATGCCATCTCATCACTCGACGATGTAATTCGGGCTTTTCTCTTTTCAAGGCCGCTACTTCACGTTGAGTTGCCTCCTGCAAATCTAACTCATGTTGCTTCAAGGTAACGTACGAGTCTTGTTGCTCCTTCTTTTTTCCTAGTTAAAGTCTTTCATTTTCTCTCATTTGTTGGTTACAACATCAACAAATGAAGACTTCCTTGTTAACGATGTATATGACTTCTTCTTAGCTCGGACATGACCAATTGGTCGGGTATTCTTGAGTCTTTTCCACTTACTCGTCTGGTTCAACGTTCAAATTCACATAACGACCTTGCCCAGAACCAAAGGTGGTTTCAAAAGTATTTAATTTTTTGTTTTTTTAAACCTTGGCATCTCAACCGGTTGCCAACTTGGGTGATCTTTCAACACGTTTCACATTGCATCTAACATAAAAGGATGTTTGTAAATCACTTTGTATTCCTGATAGGTGTAAAAACACCCATCCTTTTACCACTTAACAATAATAATAACCAAGCCAAAACGTGTAGATAATATCGTAAAAGTCGGAATTATGCGTGGTTTATGTTTTTGTTATGATTTAGGACCAAAATGTGAAAAGGAAAGAAAACACGGGCTTTCACGGGCTTTTATCGAAGAAAAAGACAAAAGACGAAGTCAAAAGATTAAGAGTGCAAAAAGAATGGAAGTCCAAGGCCTATTCTGAAGATTTATCGAAGAAATAGTCTAAAGACGGAAGTTTTATGATGTCGAAGAACCAAATCTATAAAAAGAAGAAATTAGAAGACGAGTTCAATTGATATCGACAAATCCCGAGACAAAGTCGAGAAAGACGAAGAGAATTTAAATCGAGTCAAGACGAGAAAAAAGAAAGGAGAAAACAACACTCCTTCCATTTCCTCCTATAAATACCTCCCAATATGTCATTAGGAGGTAGTAGTTAGTTTTAGATAGTTTTATTTTTCAAGTTTTAGGAGTAGAATAAATTTACTTTCTCTCTCTAGATTTAATTTCATGTTTTTCAAGCTTTTATAATTTTAATCTTGTATTTGAATCTTGTTCCTCTTCAATCCAAGCTTTTTAGATAATCATTCTCATTCTACCTTTCTTATTATTAATCTATTGTCTTGATTTGGTTAATCATGTAGTTTGCTTAATCTTTATGCTTATTACTTTGTTGATTTGGTTGATTGATTATGCTTATTGGTTTTAATGTTTTTGAGTCCTATAGCTTATTGTGTTTGGTTCTTATTGTTTGATTTTTCTTAGTTTTGATTAAGTGTTTTAATAGCTTATTTTTATAAAAAGTTGATTTTTAATTTTTAGATTAATTAGTGTTCTTCAAGTTTTTGATTTGTGGTTTAATTAGTTTTTCTTAAAGTTTGTTTAGATTAAGTTTTAGTTATTTGCTTATTTGGTTTTAGCTTATGTGTAGCTTATTCCCCTGTTTTTTTAGATAAATCTGTTACTGATATTTTCATTCTAGCATCTTCGGAAAAGGGTTTTACTTTTCCGAAAATATACCCTTATTCCGAATAGTTTTTTTTCGAAGATTTGCATTTATCTGAATTTCTTGTGTATTCCGAAAATAATAGGTTTATCCGAAGATTGCCCTTATTCCGAATTAATTTATCCGAAATTTTCTTTTCTTTTCATTTTTTCCGAAATTATGTCATTTATCCGAAAATAATACTTTATTCCGAATTAGCATGTTATTCCGAAGTAGTTGCTTTTTCCGAAGATTATCTGTATTCCGAAATTGTTGTAATTCCGGAGATAGGTTTATTCCGAAAAAACAAGTTTATCCGAATTTCTTTATATTCCGAAAATACCTAGTTTTTCCGAAGATTCAGATTTTTCCAAAAAAATTATGTTTTTCCGAGAATCTCTATTATTCCGAATTAGTGCAGTTTTTCCGAATTAGGTTTTTTTATCCGAAATTTTCTTTTATTCTGAAAATTATTTGTTTTTCCGAAAATTTTAGTTTTTCCGAAAAAGTTAGTTTTCAGTTTTATTTTATTTTGTTTTATTTTCAGTTTTATTTTTATTAAAGTTTTAAATTTGTGTCATTTAATTTTTAAAGTCTTAAATTTTAGTTTAATATTTTCAAGCTTTCATTTTTATTTTATTTTAGTTAGATACTCAACGACATTTACATTTTACTTTTAGTTTAAAATAGATAATCATTTTTTTCCTTTCACCAAGAACAACCGAGTCACACAATTAATCCTTTTTCAATTCGAATCGAGACGAGACGAAAACTTTTTAACTAAGTAAAATCTTAGTTATTAAAATGGCGCCGCTGCCGGCTCTTTTCGTAAAGATTAACGGTTTTTTGTGAGAGACGTGTTGGATTTTGGGATCCGTTCACTTTTGAAAGTTATTTTTCTTGCTCAAAAATTTTCAAAAATCCATAAAAATCAAAAAATTTCAAAAAATCCAAAAACATTTGAAAAATTATAAAAAGCATTTCTTTTCAAAAGTTTTGCACCAAAAATATTCCTCTTACTTCTCTATTGTGTTTAATTCTTAATGGATTCGTATGTTGCTTGTGTAGGGTGTGGAAGACCCTTGTATTGTTTTCAAACATGTCAATGGTGTACATGTGAGCGGTGCGGAAATGATATCGAAAATACACAATTTGGATTTTGTCCCTCGTGCAATTCGATTAACTCATCCTTTGCTTCTAATGCACTTACTCCACCCTCTTGCATATATTGTGGAAGCGATTCTCATTGGCATGTTTCGTGTCTGATTCGATACCCGTCTAATGACGAGCAAGAACCGGGTTACAATTATGACAATGGTAATAGTTATCCACAAGACGCACCGGGTTTTTCTCAATACCCGTATTGCAACAATTGTGGGGGCCCGCACGAGACTTCTTATTGTCAACCGATGAATTATTATGAACCAAATCCGTGCTATAATTCCGGTTTTCATAATTTTGAACCCCCACAATACACCCTTGATCATCAACCTTCCTTGAATCCGAATGACGAAAGACAAGCCATTCTTTTGAAAATTCATGACGGCTTAATTCGACTGACCGAAAAATTGGAGGAGCAACAACGACAACGACAAGAGCAAGTATCTAATCTTAGTGATTATACTCCGCCTCTTGTGCGTTCTTTTTATTATGATGATGACGAGGATGATATCTTTGATCTCAACCCATCTTCTAAGATTCCTACTCATACTCTTGGTGTCCTAAATGCATCTACGGATTGTGATACATCGAGTGAGATTAGTAAATTTGGTCTCAACAACTTATTTGATGAGGTTTGTGATGAACCAACTTCTGTGGAGCTTACGAACGAGGTCGCTCTTAATGATATTTTTCTCCATGCTATGAGAGTTTCACTTTTGAAATTTCTCAATCCCTTCCGGGAGATGAGAGCGATGTTGATTTATTCTCCCCGACTTACGAGAAGTTCACCACTGAACTTGGTCTTGTAGATGAGGTACAAGACGTTATTCTTCACGACAAATTACTAAAAGTTCATCTTCTTATTGCTAAAATTGAAGCGTTGAATTCTACTCCTATTACCGAGTCTTTACCCCCCGTCTATTAGTACCGTTGAGAATAATGAAACTTTTATGGAAGAAATCGACATTCACTCAATACCTCCGGGTATTGATGATGATAACACGAAGGAGGATATTCTTTTTTATACATTAATGCCTGAAGATATTGTCCCAATACCCCCTCCCGAGCACCTTTTATCTCATACTTTGGAGACCATTACCGAAGATGAGTGTTTTGACCCGGGAGGTGACATTGATTATTCTATGATCGATACCTTTACGGCTTTGCCGCTTAATGATGATCAAATGTCTTGGGAAGATGACATTTTGATTCCTTTACCCACCCCACCTCCCGTGGATCACGATTTCACATACTTTTCGTATGTTGAAAGGACTTTTCTACCCTTCAAGACTTATCCTCTTGCCTCTTATTTATTATGTTCCTCCGGGACCGAGGACAAGATTTTTGATCCCGGTATTACATTAGAGGCTTCCCCATGGACCATTTAATTCGGGGACGAGTCAGGCTCGTGACTCGGTTAACAAAAAGAAGCGCTTCTCGGGAGGCAACCCGCTAATCTATCCTTTTTATCTGTTTTTCATCCTAAGTGTAGGGGGAGCCCTGTTAGTGTTTGTTGTTTTATTTCTTATGATGTACAGGGATTGGAGCTTTCAAAGATCCACTTTTGATGACTTTTAACGACCCGTGATCCCGTCTTCCCGGTTCTATCCTAAACTCTTGTGATTCAATATTTCATATCTTATATGTTGACATTGAAATCACTATAGTCGTCTCTTCCTTAGCAAGATTTAAACAAAGTGCACAATGTCCTAAGTGTAGGGGAGTTTACTCCCACATGCTTAAACATTGAGGACAATGTTTATATCAAGTGTAGGGGGACTTCTATCGAAAGTTAAGTGGGCTTTTCCATGAATTTGTCCTCATTTTAACTGGAAAATTGATTTTCGACATTTTTCAAAATTTTTGATCTATTTTGGCTTATTAGTATTTTCCTTTGTCATCGTTAATTTTCTTTCATTAAAATAAATTTTAATAAATTGGTTTTAATAAGTTTAGATGTCTTTGATATATTAGGCCCGTCATGAATCTTTTGACTCAACCCGAGTTTACTTATCCAAGTTTACTCTAGCTAGTATCCTTAACGTGTTTAAATCAAGTTTTGCTAGGCTTTTATATAGGGAACTTTAAAACGCGAAAGTCTTAACTCTTACGGGTTAAGAACAAGAACTTTTCGCAAGTTCCTATAATTGATCCTAGAAAGTCGTTTATCAAGGGAACTTTAAAATGCGAATTCTAAACTTAAAAGAGTCTAAGAAGTTGCAAGACCCTATAGATGACTTGAAAACCCAAAACTTTGATTTAATAGGCTAAGCATCCACGAGTCTCATTCCTTGAGATTTTAAATTGTGGAGAACGAGGGATGATAGAGTCAATTATAAGTCTGGTATTTTTTCATGAATTTATGTGAGTTAATTATGAGTTTTTTCTCCCATCGCTTGTTGATAAATATATTTGCAATAAGTAAGGTTGTACGATTTGAAAAGTTACTTAGCTTCTAGCACAATATCGTTTAAAAGTTGCTCAGTATTAATTAGTGTTCATAGCCAAAGCATAACTTATTGAAGTGGGAAGCGAAGATTGGCGAGTCTGAAAAGGCCCTAACAAGGCATGAGGGCTACATTTTGTTGCTAAAGATCCAAAGTGATGTGAATAATCATTTATCAAAAATCAATATGAAGGATCAAGACACACGACGAAAAGCAAATACTCTATTAAAGATCATGGAGAATTCTATCCGAAAAGACCCTAGCAAGGTATGAGGATAAATAGATCCAAGTCCTAAAAGGAGGCGGATCGTTGTATATCAAAATCCCAAATAAAGATTGGAGAAAAATGAAGAAGTCGTGGTCCAAGTATGAAGAATCTCTCAAAAACATCAAGTGAAGAAATTCCTATTATGAAGAGAAGACCATTATTTCAAGATCATCTCTCAAGATTCGAAGTATGAAGTCAATGCCAAATATCGATCCGAGAAAGGTCTCAAATCGTGAAGCGAGTTATGCCAAGATATGAACTTTATGAGGTTTCGAGAAGCAGTTTTAAAAGATTTTGTCCTTTAGCTAACTATTGATTAAATCGTCCTACTTTAATTTCAGCCTAAATAAACTATCGAAATAAGTCAACAATGCATCCTCGTGATCATTCAAGTTAACAATAAAATATAAGAGATACACCTAGGAATAAGGGAGTCTAAGTGAATAATTGGGCCACATGAGTTTGTGTTAGTTTGCTAACTTATAATAACAATGATCTCGTTTTTAAGCTTGGTATGGGGAACGTGAAACTTGAGGGTGATAAACATTCATGACAAACCAAAAGCCCTAATGTAAGTCTTTGATCTCTTTACTTTTTTTATTCTCTTAAATATTTTGTAATTTTCTATCTTTTTAAGTTTCTTAATGTCTTGTGTTTAATAAAGGCCAAGGTAGGTTAATTATGATGGAAAATGTAAATCTTGCTTTGTAATTAATACATTGCATGAGGGCATTGCAATGGTTAAGTGTAGGGGATTTGATAGGTGTGAAAACACCCATCCTTTTACCACTTAACTATAATAATAACCAAGCCAAAACGTGTATTTAATGTCGTAAAAGTCGGAGTTATGCGTGGTTTGTATTTTTGTTGTGATTTAGGACCAAAATGTGAAAAGGAAAGAAAACACGGGCTTTCACAGGCTTTTATCGAAGAAAAAGAAAAAAGACGAAGTCAAAAGATCAAGAGTGCAAAAAGAACGGAAGTCCAAGGCCTATTCTGAAGATTTATCGAAGAAATAGTCTAAAGACGGAAGTTTTATGAAGTCGAAGAACCAAATCTAATAAAATAAGAAAATTAGAAGACGAGTTCAATTCATATCGACAAATCCCGAGACAACGTCGAGAAAGACGAAGAATTTAAATCGAGTCGAGACGAGAAGAAAGAAAGGAGAAAACAACACTCCTTCCATTTCCTCCTATAAATACCTCCTAATATGTCATTAGGAGGTAGTAGTTAGTTTTAGATAGTTTTATTTTTCAAGTTTTAGGAGTAGAATAAATTTACTTTCTCTCTCTAGATTTAATTTCATGTTTTTCAAGCTTTTATAATTTTAATCTTGTATTTGAATCTTGTTCATCTTCAATCCAAGCTTTTTAGATAATCTTTCTCATTCTACCTTTCTTATTATTAATCTATTGTCTTGATTTGGTTAATCACGCAGTTTGCTTAATCTTTATGCTTATTACTTTGTTGATTTGGTTGATTGATTATGCTTATTAGTTTTGATGTTTTTGAGTCTTATAGCTTATTGTGTTTGGTGCTTACTGTTTGATTTTTCTTAGTTTAGATTAAGTGTTTTAATAGCTTATTTTTATAAAAAGTTGATTTCTAATTTTTAGATTAATTAGTGTTCTTCAAGTTTTTGATTTGTGGTTTAATTATTTTTTCTTAAAGTTTGTTTAGATTAAGTTTTAGTTATTTGCTTATTTGGTTTTAGCTTATGCGTAGCTTATTTCCCTGTTTTTTAGATAAATCTGTTACTGATCTTTTCATTCTAGCATCTTCGGAAAAGGGTTTTACTTTTCCGAAAATATACCCTTATTCCGAATAGTTTTTTTCCGAAGATTAGCATTTATCTGAATTTCCTGTGTCTTCCGAAAATAATTGGTATATCCGAAGATTGCCCCTTACTCCGAATTAATTTATCCCAAATTTTCTTTTCTTTTCATTTTTTCCGAAATTATGTCATTTATCCGAAAATAATACTTTATTCCGAATTAGCATGTTATTCCGAAATAGTTGCTTTTTCCGAAGATTATCTTTATTCCGAAAATTGTTGTAATTCCGAAGATAGGTCTATTCCGAAAAAACAAGTTTATCTGAATTTCTTTATATTCCGAAAATACCTAGTTTTTCCAAAGATCTAGATTTTTCCGAAAAAATTTCAGTTTTCGCGAGAATCCCTATTATTCAGAATTAGTTCCGAATTAGGTTTTTAATCCGAAATTTTCTTTTATTCTGAAAATTATTTGTTTTTCTGAAAATTTTAGTTTTTCGGAAAAAGTTAGTTTTCAGTTTTATTTTATTTTGTTTTATTTTCAGTTTTATTTTTATTAGAGTTTTAAATTTGTGTCATTTAATTTTTAAAGTCTTAATTTTTAGTTTAATATTTTCAAGCTTTCAATTTTATTCTATTTTAGTTAGATACTCAACGACATTTACATTTTACTTCTAGTTTAAAATAGATAATCATTTATTTTCTTTCACCAAGAACAACTGAGTCACGCAATTAATCCTTTTTTTAATTCGAATCAAGACGAGACGAAAACTTTTTAACTAAGTAAAATCTTAGTTATTAATTCCGCACAAGCTTTTTGCTATGCGATAAGATCATTGGCACCACTTTCATGATTAAGCTCAATGTTATTCATGATAGCACAAAAAGAACCAATTCTAGGGCGAATGTTGGGTCAAAAAGTTGATGTGGCAGAAACTCAAAAACGAAGAAAACATGAAGATATTGTCTAAGCGTTGTCAAGAGCAATTTAGGCGTTGACAAGAACAAACTAAGTGTTGTTGGCTCAGGAGTTGTCGTGTGCAATCCAAGCATTGTCACATACAATTTAAGAGTTGATAGAAACGTAGACAAGAAGCTTATGGAAGCTTATATTTAGATAAACATGCAAGATATATTCTGCATAAGTTTATTTAAATAGAAGATTTACTTGTTTATTTGTTATTATCTCTTGTAAACCCTAATCCTTATACTATAAAAGGAACCAAGGGTCTTAGGTTTTATTCATCAATTCATTCACAATGTAAACCTAAAGCGTGTGTCGACTAGACGTGGGATTAAATGTATACACGTCTAGTGGATGTTTGTTATTAATATAATGAACATCCCATTTGTTTTAATTCATGTTATTGTGCCTAAACACCTTGTTAATGTGTCGTGTTCTAATTCCGCTTTGATTGTATAATCATATGAACATGATGCATTCCTAGTAGCTTAAAAGATCCGGAAACCAAGGTTTCCACAATTGGTATCAGAGCCTCGTGGCTCGTGATGCTAGGACCAACAAGGTGTTCGTGTATGGTGAAAAGAAGAAAATCCGTCTAGGGTTTTTCTGGACGTTTTTATGTGCGCAACAGTATTCAGAAGGTCATAACTATTGATTGGACCGTTGGATCGTCACGAAATTTTATATGTGTGTTCTACATACATATATCTAAACATCCACCGGAGGGATTGTCGAGTTTTATCCCCAGAAAAAAGTTATGAGGCGTCAAAGTTGGCTGCAGAGGTGAATTCCACTTCTCTGAGTTTACATAAAATAATGATTTAGGGTTTCTAAAAACCCTAGATCGTTTCCATTCCAGAAAAGGGGAATTTTGCAGCATGGGTATGTGTTTAAGAACAGCAAGAAAAGGGGTTTTACGAAATCTTAGATCGATGTTGTTCGTTTTTAGGATTTCATATAAACCCTAAATCTGGTACGATGTTTCTGTATATAAACATATGCAAACGTGGGCTATACTTCTGATTTAAGTACGATCATATGCTGAATCGCTGAAGTGGGCCTTTGATCGATTTAAAAATAGGTACTTTTTCTGTTTTGATGAAGTACATCGTTTTTGGATCAGTGTGAAAGCAGCAGCAGGCCATGATTTTTGATTGAGTCAGAATATAGTGGTCCCGGTACAGCAGCTGATCTTGACTGTTTGGACATGGTAAGATTTTGTTTTTAACAAAGTTTGGTATTGGCTAATATTCGCATGGTCTAAAGATGCTGTGGTCCACATTTGTGATTGGTATTCTTCACGTGAATTTTATTCAAGATATGCTGGTCCAAAAGAAAAAGTGATTATAACATTGTGGGCCAAGCAAAGATTAAGACGTGATTATCTACATTAAGTGAAAGACGTGTGATAATATTCTTAAAGGAAAAAGTGGGACATGAGTGGTCACGTAAGGTTTGTATAATACACAGTCAAAGACATGGGATTGATATAATTTCGTGAGGACCACCAAGAGACAAAGTCAAGTGAATATGCGAAGTTTAGTTCACGTGATTTGCTGAATTTTATATTGCTTTAGATGCAATACATGATGTACGTTATTATTGTGCAAACAAATGTGAATTTTGACGCTGATATTCATATTTTAAGACGCTGACAGAAGTGGACGCTGACGTTTGTTACTTTGACGCTGACGAGAATAAGTTTGACGCTGACAGAAATAGGCGTTGACATGAGTTGTCCGAGAAGTGTTTTGTCCAAACGTTGATAGGTGTTGTCCGATATGTGACAATACATGTGGAAATATATTGGATAAAGGAGGATCTCGGATAACAAAAAAATAGCTGCTGTTTGAGAAAATTGGTACGTTTTTAGCACACAAAAAGGAGGAAATTACACACGAAGGTACATGGAATCTCCGTTTTAATTTAGAATATCATGTTGATATTTATGGCTCGGATATTTTTAAAAGGAATTAATGATCTTAAAGCGAGTTAGCAACTATTCGTGGGAATTTTATGGATATTTTAAACTATGTAATCGGGATAGCCTTGTGAAAGAGTTATCCATTAGATACTTTTACATATGGTATGAAGATGTTATTTCATTAAATTCGTCATGAAGAGGTGTTGGCTTAAGGGGAAGAATTCTTATGGTAAGTTTGATGATTGAAGAAGATTTTCGTGAGTTTGTGTTCTATCATATCTTAAAGTCGTGAACTCCCAGTCATTGACTTTTAAGGTAACTTGTTCATGCTTTTAATGGTTGGTGACGAAGACTTGTCATAACACTTGAAGGAGTTACATTATCGTGCTCAGTGTCTCACAAAGGATGAGAATATTGACAAGGGATCAAGGTCTACTTATACTTTGTACCATGAGTATAAGTTCTTAGTCACGTGGATAGTACAAGACATGGAACACAAGGTTGGGTTATTCTACTTCTACATCAAGAATATTATACTTATTTTTCTTCAAGATCATTACACAGAGCCTACATTTGGAGAATATTCAACATTGTATACATTGTTTACTTTCCTGTTGATGTGACAAAAAGGGGAAGAAATACATGCTACACTTGAGGGGAAGCAATTTGAAGATCATGTACAACTTACAAGAGATACACATAGAGTTTTGCCACCATCAACTAGGGGAAGATTGTTGGGTCAAAAAGTTGATGTGGCAGAAACTCAAAAACGAAGAAAACATGAAGATATTGTCTAAGCGTTGTCAAGAGCAATTTAGGCGTTGACAAGAACAAACTAAGTGTTGTTGGATCAAGAGTTGTCATGTGCAATCCAAGCATTGTCACATGCAATTTAAGAGTTGATAGAAACGTAGACAAGAAGCTTATGGAAGCTTCTATTTATATAAACATACAAGATATATTCTGCATAAGTTTATTTAAATAGAAGATTTACTTGTTTACTTGTTATTATCTCTTGTAAACCCTAATCCTTATACTATAAAAGGAACCAAGGGTCTTAGGTTTTATTCATCAATTCATTCACAATGTAAACCTAAAGCGTGTGTCGACTAGACATGGGATTAAATGTATACACGTCTAGTGGATGTTTGTTATTAATATAATGAACATCCCATTTGTTTTAATTCATGTTATTGTGCCTAAACACCTTGTCAATGTGTCGTGTTCTAATTCCGCTTTAATTGTATAATCATATGAACATGATGCATTCCTAGTAGCTTAAAAGATCCTGAAACCAAGGTTTCCACAGCGAACACTGACTCGCAAAGTACTCTTGATTATACATCAGTTGATCAAAATCAACATCAATATTAAAAAGATTAACTGAAGAATACGACGGATTAGCATGCGAAGAAGTGGAGAATCCATGGTAGGGCCATACAAACCGGTTGGAGATTCAAAGGAAGCTTGTTGGTTGTTATTATACGGAGGAGAGAACGAACGGTTTTAATAGCACATGTCTGTGTTTTGTGGTTGTTGTGATTGATATTTAAATTCGGTAGGTCTAAACCGCATGTTTCGGGACACAGCGGATAATTATAATGTCCAATCCAGCATCACATGAGGAACACTTTGTTGAAGAACTCGAGGTTCCGCCACTGCCTCGTACCATAGTGATTCATTACCCCCTAAGCTAAGTTCTCTTAAATAGATCTAAACTTTTAGAAAATATTACTCTCAATCATCCTGGAGAAATGAGAAAACAAAAAAACACCTAACCCGAACCCTATAATTGCATAAATTTCTAAGCAAAAAAATTGGGGGAAATCATACCTTTGAATCTTTTGAGATATTATGTGCACAAATTTGTCTGAATTATTTTATAATTTTTTGACGAATTTGAGTTTGGGGTAAGTGAGATTAATTTGGGTTCCCGGGCTCTTTTGGCCTTAAAATGTAGGCGCGGAAATTTGAATTTTTTTTTCATTTTAAGCTTGTACGGTACACCTTACCAATGCAATATCAACAAAATGTGACTAGGGCAAGTACTTTTTGTTGTCTTGAAACAACTCAACTTTGGATACGGTTGTAAACGTTTACAACTGAGCCCGAGCTCGACCAGATGTTGATCCCAAACTTAGATCGATTTAGCTTTATGTGTACGAGATTAGATCAAGTAATACACTTAGAGAAACCTTTGTATATGCTTATGATAATCTAAGTGTTATTCGTAATTAACACTTAAACAAGAACACACAATGATATAAACAAACTTTCACTTTGATTAATGATATCAAACTTGCTTACAATGAAAGTAGTTTACAAACGAAAACTTATATGAAACATTAACCTAAAGGTCTTCTTTTATAGACATAAGAAGCCTTGTATAATAATCTACGTATCAGCTATTCTAGGTAAAGATAAATATAGAAAATATATTGTTGTTCCTATCTTTACTAGAAGTAATCTAGAATACAATAAACACGTAGAGTATATCTTCCCATCAATGCTTATCTTCAATGTATCAACACTTGACTTTGTCTTGTCAACGCTTGAGCTGTCAGCGCTTGTTTTGCTCTTGTCAACGCTTATTTTACTCTTGTCAGCGCTCAAGTGATCTGGCCTTAATTTATTCCCAACAATCCTCCCCTAAACTTGATATCCACTCTTATGATCAAGTTTCTGAATAAGCATTAAGGACTAGGAGGAATATTACAAACCTTCTCATATTGGTAATGAATAATCTGATCAAGTCCTTTGCCACGTCACTTGAATAATCAATTTCCAGCTGAGTGTCCTTCATCTTCTCCAAAATAGCCTTGGATATGAAATACTGACCATCCATAAGTAGATACTCATCAAACTTTGTAGAACTTAAATGGTAAACACCAGCAGCTAAATATAATCTCCATTGAAGACCACTGAGGTCATCTTCAAGATCCTTCCAAATAGCAGGATCCTCATCTTTTGGTCCACACATTCTCTTGAATGTGGACCACAACTTTATTCCATTAGCTGAAGTTGGTGCTTCAGCCTCATACTTGGTCTCTAGCAACCTCTATAGGTCTACCAAGTCTTCTCTATCACAACTTGCAAACAAAGATATGAGAGTGGTGAAAGTGTGTACCTCTTTTCCATATCTGCCAATCTTCCAGAATCCACATTCATCTTCTTCATAGCTCACAATCGGATTCCTGGAATCTAGAGGTAACACTTGTACCATGTCTGAAGCTTCTAATGGTGAGAGCTTGAGACTCTTTCTTATGACAGCTTCACTTGGATACAATGGATCCATATCTTTGGGAAACTGAAGAGAAACTCCCTTTTTCACTGGTCTGGGAACAAACATAGCTTTCTTGAGTTCCATTTCTTCTGCAAGTTCTTCTTTCCTTTCATCAGAAAGAAGTCTGAGAGTGTTTGCTTCCTGCACTCTCACCCAGATGGGATAAGCTTTGCATTCCAACTCATCAGATGTCAATGCCCTCAATTTCTGATATGTCCATCCTACTCCATGACATCTGAGCAACATGCAGTATAGCTCCCTTCTATCCCTTTTCAATTCTGAGAGAATATTGCTTGCCTTGTGCTTCAAAATAACCTGACAATCCTTTTGAACTCTGAGGAGAATCTCCAAACCCCATATCTGATCTGAAGTGGTCAAGTGTGGATTCTCCATACATCTTTCTTCCCAAGCATTGTACATTTGAACCACCTCTGGCATGTCAAAGTCAACCTGCAATTTCAATTCTCTCAATTTCTCCTTGGCCAACTCTTCTCCATACTCAAGTCTTTCTGGTTCTATAATCATAATACTTGAGTCTGAGCTAGCTCCATCACTTCCTTCCTCTGAAGTAACAACAAATGGTGACTCTTTCACCTCCTTTCTATCTTGTTCCATGATCTGTGTAGCCAACCTTCTATCAAACTCAACTTGAGCTGCATCCTTTGGAACACTCTCTTCTACCATAATACCTTTACCCTTATCTGATGAAGCAATTGTTGGTAAGGTAGATGGTGATACCTGTGAAGAAACCTCCTTGATGATGGATGATGACTGGGATACATCACCCTCATGTGCAGGTCTGTCAACGCCCAATTTTGTTCTATCAGCGCCCAAAATATTTCTGTCAGCGTCCAAATTCTCCTTGTCAACGCCCAAATTTCTTGCCTCAGCGCCTTGTGCAATCTCCTCCAATATAGCTGTTGTAACACCTCATTTTGGAAATGGAAATATCACAGTAATTATGGCGTGTCATCAAAGCATACAAGGTAAAATGTCTAAACATTACTTGACCATATAAAGGAAAATACCGGAATCAAACATCGGTAGTCCAAAAGTAAAGCTCATCACACACAAACATAGTATAGTAAAGGAAAAGGACGAAACAATGTCCAAAGAATAAGTATCATAAAGAAAGGAAATGCATAATGTAAAGAAGGCTAGACAGCTTCCAGTCCATATGCACGTACTCTTAGTGTCTACGAGCGTCCCTGAGTACCTGCCGTTTTGGGAACATAGAAAAGGAAAATGGCTGAGCAATACGCTCAGTGCACGGATGTACAATAAAGCATGAATAGGATAAGCATATAACATAATAACAGCGGAAGAAACTAAGTTCCGAGTAACCTGGTTAAGTCTTAATAAAACTGGTTTTATAGTTTGAAAGTCTTATGTTTATCTTATAAAAACTGTTTGTCATAATTTTACCATTAGCCAATATAGGTCATGAATATCCACCATGCATGAATAATTGGAAGGGTGACCTCATCATGCAAATTAAAGGGGCTGCCTCTAATTTAATATACTGGTTTTATGGGTAGGAGGGACCAGCTCCTTGTGAAGGATGCAAGGCACACACCACATTCACCATGTAATCCTGAATAAAAACGTGTAACTAGGATGCACCCATACGCCCCACATGATAATATAATAAATGTCCAAAAGCTGAAGGGACGCCACGAGCAATCACTCTGCCGTGGTGAAGTCATAACATTAGTGCCTCTAATGTTATGGTTATGGTACCTCCATAACTAGGTGAAACTGGTCATGCATGTATATGGCTATAGGTAATCATATTTAAACATAAGCAATCAAACTCATACTTATACTACGGGAAAACAGTTGGCTGCATACGGGGAAATCCTAATAAGGAAAGAATGTCCATACTGAAAGGACGGGAATCCGTACCTTATGTCCAGTGAACGAGAACGATGAACTGCGAGAATCCTACTTCCGAAACACTAATGCTACATAAATACGTACATGAAATAAGTATCTGCTTACTACATACATAGCTGGTTTTATGTCATGTCTTAGCTTATTTTATGTGTTCTTACTATTTACACTGTTTAAAGCCTTAAACTGTGTTAAATCTTATATTCTGTTCAATCTGCTTAAGTATTTCTGATATTTCATGTGTTATTATACTTACTGTGTAATAATAAGTAACTTTCCAAAAATAGCAGGTTTCCTAAAATAGAAAGTTTCCAAAAATAGAAAGTTTCCAAAAATAGAAAGTTTCTAAAAATAGATTTACTGCTTAAAATAGATAAGTTTCTAAAAATAGAAAGTTTCCATAAATAGATTAGCTGGCTTAATTAAATAAGTTTCCATAAATAGATTAGCTGTCTTAAATAAATAAGTTTCTTAAAATAGCTGGTTTCCATAAATAAAATAGCTACCTTATTTAATTAAGTTTCTAAAAATAGAAAGTTTCCATAATTAGAAATAAGCTGGTTAAATAAGCTAAGTAAATAAGCCTAAGTATTTTCATGATTATTTTCTAAGTCATACGATATACTATATAGTTTAATAATTATTTCATGTAATTTAATTAAACTATAGGTTATAATATTTAATTAAAGTATGACATGTTTTAATTAAATATATTAAATACTTAGGTTAAAATACGTATTATTAAATACTAATAATATAACCTAAGTCATGTTTAATTAATTAATTATATCCATGGTTTTTAAATAATTAATTAATTATAAGTCTTAATAATATAAATACTTAGGCTAAAATAATTTCATGTTTATTTATAATTAGTTAACCTAAGTCATGTTATTAAATTAATTACATCTTATTAATTTAATTCTTAACATAAGTTTATAACATAAACAACTAACATAATCATGATCCGGATCTAAGCTTAAAACATGCACCGGATATGAACAAACACCGTACCCCGAACCAAATCGGGGTACCCCCTTGATGCTGTGGGACCCACACGCACCAACCAAGACCAAAAAGGTCTTGGTGGTGGTCGGCTAACAACAAACCGAACCCCCTTGGGGTCGGTTGTTCCTGCGGCCCAAAACAAACACCCCTTAGATCCACCCCTTTTGATTAATTAATGATCAAACATGTTAGATCTAGGTTTATTTAATGTGTTTTTATGAAAACATCATGTGTTCTTAATTAATAAAAGATTAATTAAAAAGAAAACAAGTAAAAAGGTTTTACCGTATTCGTGGATCAAAAGGGTGAAGAACAAACACGAACAAACACTAAAATAACAAGATCCAAGATCAAACTCACCCCCTTATGGTGGTTTGTAGGTGGCGGCACACAAAGGAGAAGGAGGAAGGGTTTCTAGGTTTTCTTGAAATTCTTCTGTAAAAATAATCTAAGTAGTAAAAACTCTTAACCCTCCATTTTAGTAAAATTGACAATGGGCTTGGCCCATTGTCCTATGTTGGCCGCGGGTAGGGACTCCCTTGTGGGGGTCCCGTACCTCGTTTCGTGTCTTGTAATTTCATACACGTTTACGTTTAATTTAGTTCGTGTTTTAAAAGTTCTCATTACGTAAATATCCTACACTTATATATTTAATTACGCTCGTATTAAATATATATACGTAATAAATAATATCTCGTGTTTTAATTACGCTCGTGATCTCGTGATCGTATGTTCGTGATTAATTATTGCTAAATAATTATTATGTGATCGTTCACATAAAATACTTATCGTGTTCTAACACGTACGTAATACATAAACTCCTAATACGTAATCGTAATCATGCTATATTAGGAAAGCTTTTAACTAGTACGTACGAACTTAAGGTACTATGCATGGTAAAAGCATGCGGGTTTTACAACTCTTCCCCCCTAAAAAGAATAATTCGTCCCCGAATTATAGATAAGGTAAACTGGAAAAGAAGAACATACCCGAATTCAAAATATGAAATGAGGGTAAGAAGTCCGGATAGACTCCTCTGTTTCCCAAGTGGCTTCCCGCTCGGTATGATCCCTCCATAGAATTTTGACGAATGGAATCGTCTTCTTTCTCATGACTCGTTCTTGCCTGTCAAGAACTCGTTCGGGTTCTTCTATAAAAGTGAGATCTTCACGAATCTGTTCCAGTGGATACTGAACCATGTGAAGGGGATGATATTGGTACCCTCTGAGTAAGGACACATGAAACACATTGTGCACATGTGAAAGCTGCGGAGGTAACTCCAGTCGGTAAGATACTTCACCGACTCGTTCAATGATATCAAACGGTCCGATGAAACGAGGACTGAGCTTCCCTTTAATCCCGAAGCGTCTAACACCACGTACCGGCGAAACCTTAAGGAAGACGTGATCTCCTACGTTAAAGTGTAAATCCCTACAATGCTTGTCGGCGTAACTCTTTTGACGTGACCGTGCCTCCTGAATCTTCTGTCTAGCTACTGCGATCTTCTCGTTTGTCATCTCTA
The DNA here is from genome assembly GCA_025667525.1 of Glebionis coronaria. Taxonomy (NCBI): domain Eukaryota; kingdom Viridiplantae; phylum Streptophyta; class Magnoliopsida; order Asterales; family Asteraceae; genus Glebionis; species Glebionis coronaria. The sequence goes on from CM046874.1 coordinate 183,722,331, forward strand.
TGATTTCAGGTCCTTCGAGTGTTCGCTCGCCAACCTGATCCCAGCAGATTGGGGCGCGACACTTTCTGCCATACAACATCTCAAATTGAGCACACTTGATGCTCGCGTGCCAGCTGTTGTTGTACGCAAACTCCACCAAACAGATGTATTCGTCCCAATCACCCGTCCATTCCAACGCACATGACCTCAACATATCTTCCAATGTCTGAATGGTTCGCTCCGACTGTCCGTCCGTTTGAGGATGAAAGGCCGTGCTAAGCTTAAGTTGTGTACCCCAAGCTTTCTGCAGACATTTCCAAAAGCGCGAAGTGAAACGAGGATCTCTGTCTGAGACGATGCTGGATGGTGCACCGTGTAGTCTCATGATCTCTCGTCTGTACGTATCTGCGAGTTTACTTACCGGATCTTCCTTGCGGATCGGTAAGAAATGAGCTGATTTGGTAAGTCGATCAACGATATCCCAAATTGCATCGTGCTTCCTTTTTGTAGGCGGAAGACCGGTAACAAAATCCATGGTGATTTTGTCCCACTTCCACTCTGGAATGTCTAACGGTTGAAGGAGACCGCCAGATCGCTGATGCTCGATCTTAACCTGCTGGCAGGTAAGACATTTGGAGACGTAAGTGGCCACATCCTGCTTCATACCACTCCACCAAAAGTACTGCTTGATGTCATGGAACATTTTAGTTGAACCAGGATGTATCGAGAATGGGGAGCTATGAGCTTCTGCTAGCAAAGCTTCCCGGAGTTCTTGGTCATCAGGAACACAAAGTCTAGTGCCCTGCCATACGATACCATCTGCATCTACTCTGAATTCTTTCTGCTTCTCCAAATTCTGAACTATCGCCCATAATTCTCCGTCATCCTTCTGAGCTTCCTTGATCTTAGATAGTAACTCGGGTTCTACTCTAAGATTAGCCCAGTAACCATGCTGTCCACGTACCATGATCTCGATGTCTAGTCGCTCCAAGTCTCTTATGATTTCCTCTTCGATTCTAATGCTGTTGATCATTCCAGACTTCCTGCTAAGGGCATCTGCTATTACATTTGCCTTTCCAGGATGATACTGTAGATTAATGTCATAATCCTTCAACAGCTCTAACCATCTCCTCTGCCTCATGTTCAATTCACGCTGAGTGAAGATATACTTCAAGCTCTTGTGGTCCGTGAAAATGTCACATGATTCTCCATATAAGTAGTGTCTCCATATCTTCAATGCAAACACGACTGCAGCAAGTTCCAGATCGTGCGTGGGGTAATTCTCTTCGTAAGGCTTAAGCTTCCGTGAAGCGTACGCGATCACTTTCCCATGTTGCATGAGAACACAGCCAAGTCCCTTCCCCGATGCATCGCTGTAGATTTGAAATCCACCCGTACCAGATGGTAGAGTAAGAATAGGTGCAGATACTAGCTTCTGCTTCAGGTCTTCAAAGCTCTTCTCTCGATCTTCAGTCTAGACGAATTTCTCCCCTTTCCGCATCAGTTTGGTCAATGGTAGTGCTAGGCAGGAAAAGTTCTCCACGAACCTACGGTAATAGCCAGCTAAGCCTAAGAAACTACGGACTTCCGTCGCTGATGTCGGCCTCGGCCACTTAGTGATGGCCTCAACCTTTGCTGGATCCATAGTGATTCCTTCTGCTGATACAATGTGACCTAAGAATGCCACCTTGTCTAACCAGAACTCACATTTGGAGAATTTAGCATACAACTGCTTCTGGCGAAGAATCTGCAGTATTGTACGAAGATGGTCTTCGTGTTCCTCCTTGGACTTAGAGAAAATCAGGATGTCATCGATAAAAACAATGACGAATTTGTCCAGAAATTCATGGAAGATTCTGTTCATCAGATCCATGAACACTGCTGGAGCATTTGTCAGGCCAAATGGCATAACTACAAACTCATAGTGGCCATAACGAGTACGAAAGGCAGTCTTAGCAATATCCTGCTCCTTGACTCGTAACTGGTGATAGCCTGACCTAAGATCGATCTTGGAGAAGTGTTTGGCCCCTTGGAGTTGGTCAAACAGATCGTCAATGCATGGCAGTGGATATCTATTCCGAATGGTAATCTTGTTGAGCTCGCGATAGTCTATGCAAAGACGCATACTGCCGTCCTTCTTCTTAACAAACAAAACCGGTGTGCCCCATGGAGATGCGCTCGGTCGAATGAAACCTCGTTCGAGAAGTTCTTGTAGTTGGTCCTTCAGCTCCTTCAGCTCTATGGGAGCCATGCGATAAGGAGCCTTGGAGATTGGTTCAGCTCCTGGAACCAGCTCGATACTGAATTCCACTTCTCGTGCAGGTGGTATGCCCGAAAGTTCTGCTGGAAACACGTCTTGGAATTCCAACACTATTGGTTGATACTGAATCGATGGAGATTCAGCATCCATGTCGTGAACCGTAGCTAGATAACCCTCGCAGCCATGTGACAGTAGTGCACGCGCTTGTAGGGTAGATATGATTTGTACAGACCGTCCGGGTATGAACCCATTATGAATGTACTCTGGTGCATTGACATCACCGAAGATAACTCGATATGAATGGCAGTCAATGGTAGCATGATACTTGGATAGCCAATCCATGCCCAAAATCATGTCGAAGTCATTCATGTCTAGCGGAAGTGCGTCGACAGGTCGAACCTTATCATCAAATTCTAGGGGAAGACTCTTGTATACATGGGTGATTAATACAGAGTCCCTCAAAGGCGTGGAAATAGTAAGCCTATTTTCTAGTGGCAAGGGAGGCATCTTAATGTTCTTAGCATAAGCAGTAGAAATAACCGAGTGAGTAGCACCCGTATCGAAAAGAACACATGCAACGCGACCATACATATACAAGATTCCAGTGATGGTACCTGTAGACTTGTTGGCCTGGTCTCGAGATGTCGTGTAGACACGCCCGGCAGTAGGAGGCGGCTTGGTATCAGCATGTCCCGATGTACCCTCCATCTCGCCCTTACGGCAATCTGTTAGCCTCAAAATATTGAGTCAAACAAGAATGTTCGGTCATAGGTTTCTATTGTAATATTTATTAGAACGTTGTAATGAGTAGTTATTTAGTCGTGGTTCACGGGCTTGGATTTAAACTAATTAAAGTCCAAAAGACAAGCCCGGCCCAATATATAGTCCATTAAAGCCCGCATGTGGGTGGACTATATATACTACCCTCCTAGCATGTTAGGAGGGTGGATGGTCATTTGTAACAAATTCTTTTCTCTAATATAATCTCACCAAGTTAATCGTCTCCTCTCTACTTTCTCTCACTACTTTCTCTCTCTAGGAATTCATCTCTTCTTCATCTATTTTCTTTCTTTATTCATTGCTTAATCATCAAAAATTATGGGACAACATTTGGTATCAATCGCCACGGGGTAGATTTGTGATTGGTTGGTGTTATTATATTTGATTCGAATGATTTAATCCATAAATCATCTCGGATTCAAAATTTTTTGTGTTTTCCGTGCTTTGCTTAATCATCTACATCTTATACATAGTTGTAGTAGTGATTTGGTATATTTACTTTGGCTAAAAACACAAAATTTTTGGGTTTTTTGATCATTTTTTGGCTTAAAATCACGTATTGGTTGAGTTTTGTCCGAGAAAAGGGGGATACATTCCGATTGGTGTAATCCGAAAAGGGTTTATAGATTCCGATCAACATTCCGATTGGACTTCCAACATTCCGACCATCATTCCGACTGGACAACAATATTCCGATTGGCATTCCGATTTGCATTCCGATTGGTGTTTTCCGATAGCACATTCCGATTGGTGTTTTCCGATAGCACATTCCGATTGGTGTTTCCGATCATACATTCCGATTGGTGCATTCCGATACATTCCGATTGGTGCATTCCGATCACATTCCGATTGGTTCATTCCGATTGGTTATTCCGATTAGGGGACATTCCGATGATGTGTTTTGCTAAATTTTGTTTGAGTATTTTTTAGACTTAGCCACTATCTAGACTAGTTTCAGAATATCGTTTCCACTAGTTTTAGGACATTTCTAGCTCGATTTCAAATTTTGGCAATTACAAAATTTTTGGACAACCGTTTTTGTCGGACTGGAGAATTTATTGTCGGCCTGGAGAAAAATTGCAATTTTCGGAATTTAAACCACAACAACAATCACAACAAATCTACTTAAGATCCATACTCACTTCATCATTACAGAGAATTTTGGGATGGATTCTACTGCAGAATATCGTGTGACGAACAACAACATCATGGTCGCGGGTAATAAAGAGAGACCACCAATGCTTGTGGCTGGTCGATATGCTCAATGGCAATCACGCTTTCTTCGCTATCTTGATACAAGACCTAATGGTGATGCCTTGAGACAATGTATTAACCATGGCCCATATGTCTTTTCTGAAATTGATGTTCCTTATACACCAGCCACAGACACATGTCCAGAAGTACCTGCAACAAAGAAAAAGGAAACTTTATCTGACCTTACACCTGAAAAACGTGCTTGGCATGATGCAGAAAAAGAAGCGATCTATATGATCCTAAGTGGAATTGGAGATGATATTTATTCCACAGTCGATGCATGTCCTACAGCACAAGAAATGTGGACGGCCATTGAACGCTTGCAACAAGGAGAGTCTCTCAACAAGCAAGATGTCAAAACAAACTTGTTTTGGAACTTTGGTAAGTTTACTGCATTGGATGGAGAATCAATTGAGTCCTATTATTCAAGATTTTACAAGATGATGAATGATATGACAAGAAACAACTTGGAAGTATCCACCATGCAAGTCAATGTGCAATTTCTACAACAACTCCAACCAAAGTGGACACGTTTTGTCACTTTGGTGAAACAACAGAAGCAGTTAGACAAGGTAAACTATCACACTCTCTTTGATATCTTGAAACAATTTCAGCATGAAGCAAATGAGATTCGAGCTGAACGAGTTGCAAAGACGGCTAATCCACTTGCTTTATTAACTAACACTCAAAATGTTCAAGATCATCGATCTCATGCTCCTAAGCCATACTCTAGCCCATCATCCTCACCACGATATTCCACATCATCCAAGTCTTCATCATCCACAAGATCACGTGGCAAAGCACCAAGAGCACCTTCACCACCATCTGAGTCATCTTCAGAAGAAGATAGTGATGAAGATCAAGCTCAGAAGAATCGTGAGATGAAACAACAAATTGCTTTCATTATGAAGACTTACCAGAAGATCTACAAACCCACCAACAACAATCTTCGAACATCATCTAACACAAAGAACCGATATGTTGCGAGTCCTCCAAGGTATGACACACGTCGACGTGGTGAAAGTCCTTCTAGGTATGATCGACATAATCCAACGCATGTTGAGGCTTCTGCAAGATATGATCGACAAACTGCAAAGTATGATACTCAGAGGATTGCTGCTGCTACTGGGAATAGGGAAACGGTTGGAAGTCAAGTGGTTCAGCAGAGTGGGATTCAATGTTTTAATTGCCAAGGATATGGGCATATGGCAAAGGAATGCAGGAAGCCGAAAAGGGTTAGAGACTCTAGCTACCATAAGGAAAAGATGCTGCTATGCAAGAAGATGGAAGCAGGGGTCAAACTGTCAGCTGAGGAAGGAGCTATGCTTGATGACACTGATGATGAAGCCTCCGACCAGGAATTAGAAGCACATTACTCGTACATGGCACATGTTGAAGAAGTTCTCAAAGTCACTGAAGATGACAATGGTCCTATCTTTGACACTGAGCCAATCGATAAGGTACACACTACTGATGAATATAATGTGTTTGGTGATATCCCTGAGCATAGTGATCTACCCAATGCCATTAATGACACGTGTATGATGGAAACGGTTGATAGTAATACCACACCCGATTCATCAGACATGTGCAATAATGAGTCTGAGGATGATCAACATGCAAATGAATATGATGAAGAGGAACGTATTGCGCTTGCTAATTTAATTGCTACTTTACAAAAAGATTTCACTGAAAATAAAAAGAGTCAAAAGCAATTAAAGAAGGCAAACGCTACGCTCACTCAAAGTTTTGAAGAATGCAAAGCTGCTCTTATCAAATCTACTAAGATGACTGAAAGCTATAGAGATGAGCTCCTTCAGAAAACCAAAGAGCTTGAGGGGTACAAGGGAAGTGCGTTAAAAGGTCAAAAGGACGATTTTGAAAACAAATATAATACCACTCTTGAGTTATTAGCTAAAGAAAAGCGTCAATATAATGTTTTCTTAATGGATGAACGTCAAAAAACGTACCTTGCCAATACAAAAGTTAATGAACTTGAACAAAAGCTCTCTATGACCACTACTGATTCTGCTAAAATTCTAGAGGATAAGAAACAAGAGGTAGATGCGTTAAAACAAGACTTCAAAAGTAGATATGATAAAGAAACCGAAAAAGTTACGAAACTAGAAGCTCAAGTCGACTTTTTGAAGAACGTTGTTTATAAAACGCATGATTCTATTCAATCCGTAAGAATGCTAGCACCTCCATCGATGTTTAAGGGTCAAGCTAGCTTTGCAAGTCCTGAGTACCTTGCCAAAGCTCAAGCTGCGAACCCGCATCTTTATCTTGATGAGACTGAAAGGACAGATCTTGATTGCATGCCTCTAAGTGCCAATAGTGAAGAGACTGCCCTTTGGGATGCTGATAGTCAACCATCAGTTAATAAGGAGTTTGTGAAACCATATAATTATGCTTATGAGAATAGTCTTTATGGTCTGTTCCACAAACAAACTCAGAAATCTCGTGAGGAAGTATTTTTAGAATGCAGGGAAAAGAGAATTCAATGGAAGAAAGCGTTTGCCACTAAGAAAACAAACGTTTCTAAGTTCATCAACTACTTGCCCCTAGATGCTTCTAAAAGCAAGAGTAGGCAGATATTTGGGTTTCTTACTCATTACGTAGATAATATTAAGTCCATTATTGATAATGATTGGAAACAACGACAAAATGACGAGTGGAAGAAACCAATTCCTCAAGACATAACTGTGCTTGTCAAACAAATCTTAATACCGAACGCGGCCACACTAAAAGAAAATGTTCTTAAATTCGAAAGCCTAATTCGGTCTGAAATGTTTGATGATTTACAATATGTTGAGTCTCTTGAGAAAGCAATTGATGATCTTCAAATGGACAAGTCCGTTTTTTCTGATGAATATGATTTACTCTTGCAAGAATGCGTTTCTAAAGATATTATGTGTGCTTATTTTACATCTTGTGCCGATATTGATGAATATTCTGAAGTTGCATGCCAATATCTTGATAAGCTCAAAGAATGTGAACGTCTTGAAATTGAGCTTTCGAAACGGAAAGAAAATGTCGACAAAAAGGATTTTGAGTTACTTCAACACAAAACTGATTTCCTTCAAAAACATTGTCATTCACTTGAACTTGCTTTGCAAAAAGACGTTGGTCGTTTTTCACATGATAATAAATTGCAAGAAAAACTTTCCCAAACATTTCGAGAACTGAATGAACAGAATTTGGAAATTAAAGAGTTGAAAGCTCATTTACAAGACAGGGACAGAGCGATAGCAGAGTTGCAGAAACTCATTGCTAAAATGGGTGGAAAAATTGTGGAACCTAGCATTAAGAAACATGTTGTTAGACAACCCAATGCCTCTAAAGAGAATAGATCCTCTATCTTGGGAAAACCATCTGCGTTATCTAATTCCTCGTTTGCAAAACCTGTGTTTGCCCCCAAGATGGATGGAAAGGAAAGGTTACCACAAGCTCAACCCATAAGGAATCCTGTAGCACCAAGCGTTAAGCATAATAATGTGATTAAACCAGGGATGTATAGAATGCCCACTAAGCCCACAAACAAAGATACTCACTCGCCTCAGACTTCTAGAAACACTAATATTCGTGTGTCTTCTACTACAGGAATAGTCTCCACTACTAGTGTTAGCCGGCCTCAGCTTAAGAGCACTCAAGAGAATGATAAGGTCTGGAAACACAAGAATCAAGGGAAGATGAAGCAAGTAGAAGAACACCCTAGGATTTTCAATGTTTCTAAGAATAAAACGTCTGTAATCGCGTGTCATGACGATTTGAATGATTCAACTTTGAATGCTATGAATGTGAAATTTGTTTGTGTCAAATGTGGCAAGTGTGCTAATGCTAATCATTCTATGTGTGCTATAAATAAAGTCAAAGGCGTAGATACTAGAACTAAGAAGCAAGTTGCAATGCCTATTAGAGCTAGTAAACCCAAACGCAAAGTGAACCATTCTGGTGCAACCCCCACTAAGAAAAGTAATGCATCAGACTCCACCACTAAGAATCCTAGAAGCAAAATTAAGGAATTATATGAGTCTGCTAGTAAGTCTTGGAAATGGTGGTTTGCTAATCAATGTCCTCCCGGATATAAATGGATGCCTAAAGTTAGGACAGAAAATGTGAAAACGAGTGTTAGTTTGCCTTTAAATGTCGATAAGGACACTAATGATTCTACTATCACAACTACTGTGGTATCCAATTTAGCAAATGCTCCATCGTGTTCTAACTCTTCTGCAGGTGATACAAATAATTCTCTTCATAATGGACTCCGGATGCACGAAGCACATGACGGGGAATCTCAAGCTTCTAATTAACTTCGTGGAGAAGTTCCTAGGTACGGTCCGATTCGGAAATGATCAATTTGCACCGATCCTAGGATATGGAGATTTGGTTCAGGGGAATATCACGATTAAAAGGGTATACTACGTCGAAGGGCTCAATCACAATCTTTTCTCGGTTGGTCAATTCTGTGATGCGGATTTGGAAGTTGCTTTCAGAAAGAAGACATGTTTTGTTCGTGATTATGATGGGAATGACTTACTTACTGGTACACGGGGTACTGATCTTTATACTATTTCCCTTCAAGACACATCTTCATCAACTCCAATTTGCTTCATGGCTAAAGCTTCCTCGACTCAGGCATGGTTATGGCATCAACGTCTTTCTCATCTTAACTTTGATACCATTAACTTGCTTTCCAAGAAAGATATTGTGAGAGGCCTTCCAAGCTTGAAATTCATCAAAGATCATCTTTGTTCTTCTTGTGAACTTTGTAAAGCTAAACGAAGTAGCTTCAAAACAAAGACCACATCAAGCTCTAAAGGACGGTTAGATCTTCTTCACATGGATCTTTGTGGTCCAATGCGTGTTCAGAGTATCAATGGAAAGAAATATATTCTGGTAATTGTCGATGATTACTCAAGGTACACATGGACTCACTTCTTGAGGTCCAAGGATGAAACACCCGACGTTCTCATCAGCTTCCTAAAATTGATACAACGTGGTCTTCAAGCTCAAGTTAAAGTGGTTCGTACTGACAGAGGTACAAAATTTTTGAATTCTAATCTGAGAAAGTATTTTGAAGACGAAGGGATTGAACATGAAACATCTATTGCTCGAACACCCGAACAAAACGGCGTTGTTGAAAGACGAAACCGTACTTTGGTTGAAGCTGCTCGAACATTATTATCCGCTTCAAAACTTCCACTATACTTTTGGGCCGAAGCCGTGTCAACCGCATGCTACACACAAAACCGCTCCTTAATTATCCCAAGACACGAAAAGACACCATATCACATAATTCATGATCGAAAACCTTCACTCAAACACCTTCATGTTTTTGGATGTACTTGTTACATTATACGAGATGGTGAAAATTTGGATAAGATGAAAGAAAAAGGTGATGCATGTATTCTTGTGGGATACGCAACTCAGTCTAAGGGATATAGAGTGTTCAACAAAAGAACAAAATTGATTGTCGAGACAATTCACATCCGATTTGATGAATCTCAAGAAATGGCACTTGAACAAAACAGTTTAAGTCCCGACCCACAACGACAAACGACTTCCGTTCACAACCACACGGAACTCGGAACTCAAGACCACAGCAATGAACCGTCAAGTTCAACGCTGGTTCCAGAAAATGTTCCTAGAGCTGATATGACAGTCGACACGACAATTGAAGAGTTGGAAATGTTATATGGACCAATGTATGATGAATATTTCACGGGGGAGAAACAAGTTGTATCGAAGTCTTCCGCTGTCACTCATGATAAGAATGATGATACCAATCATCGTCAACAACTGGATACAACTTCATCTACTTCAACACGGGTTGCTGCAGATTTACCTCCTCAGAATATTACTTCAACAATCGATCCTACAACATCCACAACTACTGTCATTGCTCCAGAGAACACAAATCAAGCAGACAATGCATTATCTGACGAAGACGAATTCATCAACCCATTCGGTACACCGGTACACGAAACTGGAGAGTCTTCTACTCGCCATGTTGATCCGTCAAATATGCATACTTTCTATCAACGACATCCTTCAACACATCATTGGACCCGAGATCATCCTTTGGTTCATGTCATTGGAAACCCTTCACAGCCCGTTCGTACAAGACGACAGCTTGAAACCGATGGCGATGTTTGTATGTTCGCACTCGCCGTGAGTACTGCTGAACCGAAAAACATCAAAGAAGCCATGGCTGATCATGCTTGGATTGAATCGATGACGGATGAACTTCAACAGTTTGAAAGACTTAAAGTCTGGGAACTGGTTGACAGACCATACGATGTAACACCATTAAATCTTCGATGGATCTGGAAAAACAAGATGGATGAAGAGAACACGATCATCAAGAATAAATCTAGGCTAGTGGCTAAAGGGTATGGACAGAAAGAGGGTATTGATTTCGAAGAATCATTTGCACCAGTAGCTCGAATGGAAGCGGTCAGGATTTTTCTTGCTTATGCTGCACATAAGGGATTCATCGTTTATCAAATGGACGTAAAGACGGCGTTTCTTAACGGTCCTTTGAAGGAAGAAGTTTATGTCACGCAGCCGGAAGGATTCGTCAATCCTCATTATCCTGACAAGGTGTATCGTCTCCACAAAGCACTTTATGGACTCAAGCAAGCTCCAAGGGCGTGGTACGACGAACTCTCGAAATTTCTGGTCTCCAAAGGTTTCTCAAAAGGTTCCATTGATCTAACTTTGTTTACTTATAAATATGGGGATGACATTCTGCTTGTGCAAATTTATGTTGATGACATTATTTTCGGGTCTACAAACCCAAAACTTTCAAAATGGTTTGAAAAAGTAATGCATAGCAGATTTGAAATGTCTATGATGGGCGAACTAAAATTCTTTCTAGGAATTCAAGTTCACCAATCCCCAAGTGGTATCTTTATTAACCAAGCTAAGTATTGTCAAGAGATAATCACAAAGCATGGTATGACATCATGTGACCCCGTTGGGACACCGTTATCAACCACATCCCTAGATGCTGATTTGGAGGGATTACCCATAGATCAAACGAGATATCGTTCCATGATCGGGTCCCTCATGTACTTGACAGCAAGCAGACCTGATATCCATCATGCTACGTGTTATTGTGCACGATATCAAGCACGACCCACTAAAAAGCACCTCAAGGAGGTTAAACGGATCTTTCGGTACCTTAAGAATACCATTCACATGGGACTCTGGTATCCGAGGGAAACCGGTTTCTTTCTAACGGCCTATTCAGATTCTGATCATGCAGGGTGTCTTGATACACGTAAAAGTACTTCTGGTGGTGCACAATTTCTAGGTCAAGACAAGCTTGTGGGATGGTCTTCCAAGAAGCAGGATTGCACGTCTCTTTCATCAGCCGAAGCGGAGTATGTGTCTCTATCTGCGTGTTGTGCTCAAGTTCTTTGGATGAGAACACAACTCACGGATTATGGCTTCCATTTTGATAAAGTACCTATGTACTGTGACTCAAAGTCTACCATAGCCATCTCCTGCAATCCGGTACAGCATTCCCGCACGAAGCACATTGATGTCAGATACCACTTCATAAAGGAACAAGTTGAAAGAGGTATCGTTGAACTATACTTTGTTGGAACGGATTACCAATTAGCTGACTTGTTTACAAAAGCTCTTTCGAAAGAGAGGTTTGCGTATCTAGTTAGGCAAATTGGTATGAGATGTTTGACTCCAGCAGAACTGGAGGTTCTGGCAAAGAAGCCTGCTTGATTCATTTATCAAACATCTACCTGTAAATATTAATCAAAAAAGCAAAATACAAAATTAAAAAATCTTCGATAATCCAAAAATATTCTTCTCGACATGTCTTTCAGTATCGATAATATGGACGTACCTAGAAATGTCGCTCAATAAAGACACGGGTGTGTACATAAAGCTCGAATGAAAGTTGTAAATATTTTTCAAAACATGTCATTTCTATCTTTTCAAAAGGAAATTGTCTATTTTGGACAATATTTCCAAACAACGGGTAGAGCAATCTATCACGGGTTGAGCTTGTCACAAAACATTCAACGTTTTGAGCTCAACACAATGGCTTGTAATCACTTTCAGATTGCAACCCGGATCTAAATTCACGGGGGAGTGTACGCTTTTGTACTCTTACCCTTAGCAAAAGAAGTTAAATCTTCTTACACTTGAGTGGATTCGTCAAGACATTCAAAGTCTATGAACTCAAGTTTATGCTTTAGAAAAACCTTTTCGTCAAAAATAATTGATTTTTCAAAAAGCGTTGAACACAATTTTTTCAAGAATTTCTCAATGATATTCAAAACCTTTCAAAAATTGTGTGTTCAACAACTCCTATCCTCAAAAGTTTAATGTGGATCAAATCCTCGTAATGACAATTCAATTGGATCAATTTTTGAGGGGGAGCATTTTAACTTCATACAAAAGATTAACACATATTTCTCCCGGAGATTTCAAGACTATTTTAAAAATATATTTTAATCAAATTTGGTATCTCTAATATCAAAAGATTTTATATATTAGAGATAGGGGGAGAAAATATGATTAAAATGTGATCTTATATAAGACTCAAGCACGTTAACTCTTACCCACATGTGCAAAATGTTTACTTAAATTCTTTCGCATTTAAATGCACATGTGAAGGGGGAGTTTTTCTGAAACGACAAAACTAGCAAGGTGTTAAATGTTTTTCACACACTTTGTTAGAATTTAAAGTGGTTTTCATGGTTACGATCAAATACCCACAACATCTTTAATTCACGACGTTATTGGTGTCAAAAGGGTGGTTAGGTTTAAGTCCTATGATCCAACCAGAACCGGAGGGATCTTCCCAGGGACAATCCAATAGATTATTAGAAGTCCTTAGGAAAGACGGAGTAGAATGTGAACGTAGCTGAATGCCGACTAAGTACTGATGCTAGCACTGGAACAATCACAACAAGGTGCTAGTAATGATGTCTTGGTAAGCATTGAAGGGGTTGAAGAATGAAAAAGAAATGTAAGGATAAAGGGTCTAAAGAAAGAAGCCCTCCATACAACTTAGGCAGAAACCGGGTCAACTCATCATGAAGACAAACTCATCATGGACCCAGTGATGTGAAGCACAACCCTTTCCTAGCTACTCAGGCTTCTCTCAAAAGAAGTTTGTTTTATTGTCACGGAGATCAACACGACTTCTATTGACTTTCTCACTCCGAGATTGTTGATATTGAATAGGTGGCATCTGCTCCAGCCTCCGACCACTAAAAGTGCACAAATCGAGTCTAGAGCCAAGAGATCAATCAAATCTCGTTAGGACACACGGATGAAGATCAAGAGAGTCCTACGCTATATCCTTGCGATATTGCTAGAACACTCAGAGTGATACTACTTAGTATTCACAATGATGAGTGGAAATCCTTCCAGTGTTAACATCAGACAGCACTGCGGTAGGTCATATGCAAGATTCTTTATGAATTGAACATGTGCAAAACTGAAAAGCAACAGTGGTTTGATTCTGAATTGATTCAAACTCGTTTCAGGTTTCTACGCAATATCTTTATGGTCTTGCCAGAACATTCAGAGTGATATTCATTAATATTCACAGTGACGAATGGAAATCCTTCTAGCGTCAACATCAAACAGCGCTACGGTAGGTGACTTGTGAGATTCTTATGAATCAAACTTGTGTCAACTGGAAAGCAACAATGGTAAGATTCTTAATGAATCAAACTTGTTCCAGGATTTTGAATTGACGACTTTAATCAAGCGGATATTTATCCAATTGATTCACTCTTTATGTTCGCAGTCTTGCTTTGAGACGGTCGAGTAAAGAGAACGGTTAGTACAACCGCGAAACCCTGTCAAGGAGATTCTTAATTGAATCTACCTGATCACAGGTACGATATTTAATATCGTATAACGGTCTTCACCGACCGGAGGTAAAACGCTACCGATTTAGGACGAATGTCAAAGCCATTCAGTCCGTGTCTATGTTTTGTCTCGAGAAGGTGGCGTCACGGTGTACTCAGCAAAGTCAAAGATTCACAACCACATATTCATGCCCAAAGACTTATCCAACAATTGATAGTGTGAGCATGTGGATAAAGACACAAGATCGCAAGATGGTAATGACAAGTCAAGGATGATTTGAAGATCTCAAGACTTAAAGACAAAGTCGAAAGACAACGACAAAGGCTCAAAGATCACAGCATGAAGGAACAAAACTACTGTTACACGTTCAAGACTCATTTATGACGAAATTCATAAAACTCCATTGGAATCCAAAATATCAAAGAGGAATGACCTCACATTGGGGGAGATTGTTAGCCTCAAAATATTGAGTCAAACAAGAATGTTCGGTCATAGGTTTCTATTGTAATATTTATTAGAACGTTGTAATGAGTAGTTATTTAGTCGTGGTTCACGGGCTTGGATTTAAACTAATTAAAGTCCAAAAGACAAGCCTGGCCCAATATATAGTCCATTAAAGCCCGCATGTGGGTGGACTATATATACTACCCTCCTAGCATGTTAGGAGGGTGGATGGTCATTTGTAACAAATTCTTTTCTCTAATCTAATCTCACCAAGTTAATCATCTCCTCTCTACTTTCTCTCACTACTTTCTCTCTCTAGGAATTCATCTCTTCTTCATCTATTTTCTTTCTTTATTCATTGCTTAATCATCACAAATTATGGGACACACAATCCTTCATAATATGGCCAGGAAGACCACACTTGAAGCACGCATCAGTATTACGGCGACATGGTCCTGGGTACCTACGGTGGCAAGTAGATAAAAGAGGATGAGTGTATCCTCCAGCAGGTGCTCTGGCTGGCTGAGGACCAGTGATAGCTGGACGGCTAGGCTGTGAACCTCTCTGGTTCTGGTCCCTACCGTTTCCATGGTTCCTGCTGTTGCTGGATTGCCCGACGTTGTTACGGTAATTGTCATTACCGCCACGCCTATCCGTAGCAGATCGGTCATTAGTCTGACCATTTCCCTTGGGCTGATGAGGCTGCTGCTGAGTAGCCGGCTGAGACCGGTCCCCAGTTTTCTGCCTGGAAGATACATTTAAAGAGATGAATAATTGGCATATGGAAGTATACGGATTGAGCACCGCTTGAATACGAAGGTTTTACCTCTTGTCGGGTCTTTCAGCTTCCCCGAACTCATCCCTCTCCTGCAGCATCTCCAGTCTACGTGCTGCATCTGCTACTTGTGCTACCGTATCCAACGGAGCACCTGACAAATTATTAGCAATCCTTGGATTTAGAGCCCAACGAAAATGTATTGCTTGTTCTTCAGTGGTGCCCGCAGCTGCTCTCAGGACACCGGTATAGCGAAGGAAACGCTGCATGAAGTCATTGCTGTCTTCGTCAGGTCGCTGTCTGATGCTATAGTATTCCCTCATGAGTCGATTCCTTCCTTCCATGGGGAAGATGTTAGGCGGAGGAGGATAACCGTCGTTATGAAGAAGAGAATCTTGCATCTCTGCATCAGCAGCTGCAAATATTACCGAGATATCGTTTGCGTTTGCCATCTGACAGTATAACAATAAACATATGATTAAACAGTTCAAAATATAAAATCTATACATGAAAAAATTTCCACTAAAAATTTCACGAGAAAAATTTTATGCAAGAAAATTTTTTGTATGAATGCATAATGCAGTTTTATGAAAACTTTGGATGCTCGAGAGTGAACGCCTCTGGTCAGTTCACTTAAAACCAAAGACATATCGAGGGGACGCCTATGGGTCGGTCCCAAATCTAAAAGTTTCGATAAAACACATGCGACTAAATAGGGCCAGTCCTGTACCAACCATTACTTAGTCAAAAAGCCTGTAACAATGACATATATATGTATGCTTAAAATGATGAATGCATGAAAACAACTGTCAGTTCTAGGAAGACCGTAGTGACTACCCACTAATCACAGGTCATATTTGAGAGCCTACAGGTCGAAGCCTTGGCTCTGATACCATAATTGTAACCCCCCATTTTGGAAATGGAAATATCACAGTAATTATGGCGTGCCATCAAAGCATACAAGGTAAAATGTCTAAACATTACTTGACCATATAAAGGAAAATACCGGAATCAAACATCGATAGTCCAAAAGTAAAGCTCATCAGACACAAACATAGTATAGTAAAGGAAAAGGATGAAACAATGTCCAAAGCATAAGTATCATAAAGAAAGGAAATGCATAATGTAAAGAAGGCTAGACAGCTTCCAGTCCATATGCACGTACTCTTAGTGTCTACGAGCGTCCCTGAGTACCTGCCGTTTTGGGAACATAGAAAAGTAAAACGGCTGAGCAATACGCTCAGTGCACGGATGTACAATAAAGCATGAATAGGATAAGCATATAACATAATAACAGCGGAAGAAACTAAGTCCCGAGTAACCTCGTTAAGTCTTAATAAAACTGGTTTTATAGTTTGAAAGTCTTATGTTTATGTTATAAAAACTATTTGTCATAATTTTACCATTAGCCAATATAGGTCATGAATATCCACCGTGCATGAATAATTAGAGGGGTGACCTCATCATGCAAATTAGAGAGGCTGCCTCTAATTTAATATACTGGTTTTATGGGTAGGAGGGATCAGCTCCTTGTGAAGGATGCAAGGCACACACCACATTCACCATGTAATCCTGAATAAAAACGTGTAACTAGGATGCACCCATACGCCCCACATGATAAATATAATAAATGTCCAAAAGCTGAAGGGACGCCACGAGCAATCACTCCGCCGTGGTGAAGTCATAACATCAGTGCCTCTAATGTTATGGTTATGGTACCTCCATAACTAGGTGAAACTGGTCATGCATGTATATGGCTATAGGCAATCATATTTAAACATAAGCAATCAAACTCATACTTATACTACGGGAAAACAGTTGGCTGCATACGGGGAAATCCTAATAAGGAAAGAATGTCCATACTGAAAGGACGGGAATCCGTACCTTATGTCCAGTGAACGAGAACGATAAACTGCGAGAATCCTACTTCCGAAACACTAATGCTACATAAATACGTACATGAAATAAGTATCTGCTTACTACATACATAGCTGGTTTTATGTCATGTCTTAGCTTATTTTATGTGTTCTTACTATTTACACTGTTTAAAGCCTTAAACTGTGTTAAATCTTATATTCTGTTCAATCTACTTAAGTATTTCTGATATTTCATGTGTTATTATACTTACTGTGTAATAATAAGTAACTTTCCAAAAATAGCAGGTTTCCTAAAATAGAAAGTTTCCAAAAATAGAAAGTTTCCAAAAATAGATTTACTGCTTAAAATAGAT
The DNA here is from genome assembly GCA_025667525.1 of Glebionis coronaria. Classification (NCBI taxonomy): domain Eukaryota; kingdom Viridiplantae; phylum Streptophyta; class Magnoliopsida; order Asterales; family Asteraceae; genus Glebionis; species Glebionis coronaria. The sequence continues at coordinate 183,739,911 of CM046874.1, forward strand.
AAGTTTCTAAAAATAGAAAGTTTCCATAAATAGATTAGCTGCCTTAATTAAATAAGTTTCCATAAATAGATTAGCTGCCTTAAATAAATAAGTTTCTAAAAATAGCTGGTTTCCATAAATAAAATAGCTGCCTTATTTAATTAAGTTTCTAAAAATAGAAAGTTTCCATAATTAGAAATAAGCTGGTTAAATAAGCTACGTAAATAAGCCTAAGTATTTTCATGATTATTTTCTAAGTCATACGATATACTATATAGTTTAATAATTATTTCATGTAATTTAATTAAACTATAGGTTATAATATTTAATTAAAGTATGACATGTTTTAATTAAATATATTAAATACTTAGGTTAAAAATACGTATTATTAAATACTAATAATATAACCTAAGTCATGTTTAATTAATTAATTATATCCATGGTTTTTAAATAATTAATTAATTATAAGTCTTAATAATATAAATACTTAGGTTAAAATAATTTCATATTTATTTATAATTAGTTAACCTAAATCATGTTATTAAATTAATTACATCTTATTAATTTAATTCTTAACATAAGTTTATAACATAAACAACTAACATAATCATGATCCGGATCTAAGCTTAAAACATGCACCGGATATGAACAAACACCGTACCCCGAACCAAATCGGGGTACCCCCTTGATGCCGTGGGACCCACACGCACCAACCAAGACCAAAAAGGTCTTGGTGGTGGTCGGCTAACAACAAACCGAACCCCCTTGGGGTCGGTTGTTCCTGCGGCCCAAAACAAACACCCCTTAGATCCACCCCTTTTGATTAATTAATGATCAAACATGTTAGATCTAGGTTTATTTAATGTGTTTTTATGAAAACTTCATGTGTTCTTATTTAATAAAATATTAATTAATAAGAAAACAAGTAAAAAGGTTTTACCGTATTCGTGGATCAAAAGGGTGAAGAACAAACACGAACAAACACTAAAATAACAAGATCCAAGATCAAACTCACCCCCTTATGGTGGTTTGTAGGTGGCGGCACACAAAGGAGAAGGAGGAAGGGTTTCTAGGTTTTCTTGAAATTATTCTGTAAAAATAATCTAAGTAGTAAAAATTCTTAACCCTCCCTTTTAGTAAAATTGACAATGGGCTTGGCCCATTGTCCTATGTTGGCCGCGGGTAGGGACTCCCTTGTGGGGGTCCCATACCTCGTTTCGTGTCTTGTAATTTCATACACGTTTACGTTTAATTTAGTTCGTGTTTTAAAAGTTCTCGTTACGTAAATATCCTACACTTATATATTTAATTACGCTCGTATTAAATATATATACGTAATAAATAATATCTCGTGTTTTAATTACGCTCGTGATCGTATGTTCGTGATTAATTATTGCTAAATAATTATTACGTGATCGTTCACATAAAATACTTATCGTGTTCTAACACGTACGTAATACATAAACTCCTAATACGTAATCGTAATCATGCTATATTAGGAAAGCTTTTAACTAGTACGTACGAACTTAAGGTACTATGCATGGTAAAAGCATGCGGGTTTTACAGCTGTAAATGATAAATTCAAGTTGGTAGGAGAGACTAAGGACGTATCAAAACCTGTTTGTTTCTTCAAACTTGTAAGGGCCTCAGCAACATCCAAAGATTGACCATCATGGCTGCCCTTATCACTCAGATTTATTGGATCTTCCTCCCCTTTGGAAGATTCCTCCATACCTCTCCTTGCACTTGCAGTCTCCAAAACAACAATCCTCTCCCTCAATTACTTGAGTTCAAGGCCTTGTGAGCTGACAAATTGTACTAAGTCTGCATTTTGCTTTTGCAAGCTTATACAGACTGCCGTCAATTCCATAAGAGTCATGGGTTCCAGTCTGCCCTCTTCTAAAATGGGAATTTGACCTCCCAAGTCAGATTCATTGGGCATGCATGAGGACTTAATGATGGTGGGACTGCCTTGGCCAGCTTCTAAGCCAGAACCAATAGTCCCAGCCTCATCCATGTCACCAGCCACACTTGTGGTGGTGGTTCCCTCTGCTACATGGCTATGACCACCAGAGGAGAACACTCTAGTAGTCCTTTGGCGTTTCATCAACCTATATTCAGGGGGTGTGGAAGATGGTGTGGAAGAGTGGGTGGATGTGGGTTGGTTAAGGGGTGTTTGGGTTTGTGAAGGTTGTGTGTCAACGTTGGAAATAGGCACATCAACGCCAACATTTAATGTGTCAGCGTTGAAGGGATCTTGGTCAATTTGCATGTGTTCAGGTGAAGGTAATGGGTCAGGTATTGGGTCAATTTGTGGTTGGGGGTCTGGTTGGGGGTCTGGTTGGGGTTGAGCTGCTGCAATGACAGCAAGCATATCTTGGGTTAAGGGTAGGTCACGATGGTTGGGGTTGAGCTCTGATACCAATTGTGGAAACCTTGGTTTCCGGATCTTTTAAGCAACTAGGAATGATCATTGTTCATATGATTAGATAATCAAAGCAGAATTAGAACAACAACCATTAACAAGGTGTTTAGGCACGAATAACATGAATTAAAACAAAAGGGATGTTCATTATATTAATAACAAACATCCACTAGACGTGTATACATTGAATCCCACGTCTAGTGCACACACGCTTTAGGTTTACATTGTGAATGAATTGATGATTAAAACCTAAGACCCTTGGTTCCTTTTATAGTGTAAGGATTAGGGTTTACAAGAGATAATAACAAATAAACAAGTAAATCTTCTATTTAAATAAACTTATGCAGAATATATTTGCATGTTTATCTAAATAGAAGCTTCCATAAGCTTCTTTGTCTATGTTTTGTCAATGCTTGAATTGCATGTAACAATGCTTAGATTGTACATGACAACTCTTGAGCCAACAACGCTGGATTTGTTCTTGTCAACGCCTAAATTGCTCTTGACAACGCTTAGACAATATCTTCATGTTTTCTTCGTTTTTGAGTTTCTGCCACATCAACTTTTTGACCCAACACCAGACTCAAGTTCGACTCGTTTAGATTGAAATCGTTAACGTTGGCTCGTTTCTTCAATGAGTAAAATGTAAAATAAAATAATGCAATTGATGTTTTTTTAATAACTAGTGTTTTTTTCTTAAAAATTAATATTTTATTTGGAACAATAAAATGCAAAAGGTTTTTAGATTCAATCCAACTTCTTAAATCATTCAAATTCTTGATTATTTGGTTGATTACTACTTGTTTAGAAGTGAATCTTTCTCTTCCCATCTCCTCCTCTCAAGTGCAAAGAGAAGAACACTTTCATCCTTGAAGTGTTGTGTCTACCTCAAAGATCCATTGAAGATCAAACTTTTATTTTCATTCTTGTGTTATTGTTGTGAAGATCCAAATAGTTGTGTCTATTTGGAAGTTGTGTATGTAGTGTGGTTAATACTTAGTCCATAAAGTATATTGGTGTAGATTGGTTCTAGCTAAGATTAGGGCTCAACTTTTAGCTTAGAGTCGGAAATTAGTTAAGCGACGTGTAAGGTTTCTCCACCTTAAGGAGCTTGTTGATTAGTGAACTCTCGAGTAAGGAGCACTCGAGGAGTGGAGTAGGAAAGAGGAGTGATCTTCGTTGCCGAACCACTATATATCATTGGTGTTTGGTTTGATCTTTCTTTTCCTTATCTCTTTATATTCATTGTTCTTTACTTGCATATACTTGTGATTATTAGTTTAGTTGCACTATCCCTTGTCCATATTGTGTATAAGAAGATTTCACATATTTACTTAAGTCTAAGTTTTTTGAAAAGAATTTTTGAAAACCCATATTTAACAAGTAAATTTAAGAAACTATTCACCCCCCCTTTTTAGTTTCTACAAGTTTGATGTTGACCAAGGCTTTTGAAAAAAACTTTAGCAAACCCTCATGATACAATACAAAAAAAACTATCTCAAAATTTTATTAAGTGAACAAAAAAAGTTTACTTGACTTATGCATCATAGATCCTCCAAAGATAACCTGTATAATCTATCAGTGAAATAATACAAGTGGCAAAGTAACTTCCTTTTAAGTGACTCAAAAAAACCATGTCATTTATGGCAATAAAAAATTAAAGAATGACCCAGGACTAAAATTCCCAATGGGATATTACTTAAGGCTACCCACAACAGTGACTTAGTGCGACCACGATTTTTCCTGTCACCTCGGATTTCTCTCTCCTGCGACCTACATGCGATTTGTTTTCCCAACAAGCCGTCCAAGTTCAATTTTTTTAAATTTAATAAATAAAAACGTTACATTGGGTGAGATTCTTTTCAGACCTAAATAAATGTACAAAACTGCGAGAACCGTCTTTGAACACTTAAAATGCACATGTATTTTTATTGTGTTAGTTCACAATGTAGACGTGCATGGATTATCATCATGTTAGGTCATTAGATACATGTATTTTAGGACCATGCACATGTATTTTGTTTTGTCTGTATCATAACTCTCTTCTCGATGGATAGTATGAAAACACATGTGCACACTCATATCACTCATAATACTCGGATATATAACCAATATAACAATTATTAAACGTATATTTCAAACATAACGAGAAAAATACATATGCATTATTAAGAACAAAAGGTGGTTATCGCAGTTCTGTACATTTTATTGGTTCTGAAAAAACTATTAAATAAATAAATACAAATATTACATAACAATTCAAATAATATAAAAACATTACAATAATAACTAAAAACTAATACTAGTAATTAAATTGTATGTTGCCTTGATTTTGTTCTTCATCTCCTGCAACGCATCTTGTTGTGACGGGGGGTTCATTTTAGTGTTGTATAACATTATGTCTTTGTCCCGTTTCTTTTTTCACCAAGTTTTGTTGCTCAACGATGTAATTCGGGCTTTTCTCTTTTCAAGGCCGCTACTTCATGTTGAGTTGCCTCCTGCAAATCTAACTCACGTTGCTTCAAGGTAACGTATGAGTCTTGTTGCTCCTTCTTTTTTTCCTATTTGAAGTCTTTCATTTTCTCTCATTTGTTAACATCAACAAATGAAGACTTCCTTGTTAACGATGTAGATGAATTCTTCTTAGCTCGGACATGACCAATTGGTCGGTATACTTGAGTCTTTTTCACTTCCTCGTCTGGTTCAACGTTCAAATTCACATAACGACCTTGCCTAGAACCGAAGGTCGTTTCAAAAGTCTTTGATTTTTTGTTAACTTTTTTTTCAAACCTTGGCATCTCAACCTGTTGCCAACTTGGGTGATCTTTCAACACGTTTCACATTGCATCTAACGTAAAAGGATGTTTGTAAATCACTTTGTATTCCACATATGCTTTTTGGTATGCGATGAGATAATTGGCACCACTTTCGTAATTAAGCTCAATGTTATTCATGATAACACAAAAAGAACCTAGAACACTGACTCGCAAAGTACTATTGATTATACATCAGTTGATCAAAATCAACATCAATATTAAAAAGATTAACCGAAGAATACGACGGATTAGCATGCGAAGAAGTGGACGAATCCATAGTAGGGCGATACAAACCGGTTATAGATTCAAAGAAAGCTTGTTGGTTGTTATTATACGGAGGAGAGAACGGACGATTTTAATAGCACATGTATGTTTTTTGTGGTTGTTGTGATTGATATTTAAAGTCGGTAGGTCTAAACCGCATGTTTCGGGACACATCGGATAATCGTAAAGTCCAATCCAGCATCACATGGGGAACACTTTGTTGAAGAACTCGAGATTCCGCCGCTGCCTCGTACCATAGTGATTCATTACCCCCTAAGCTAAGTCCTCTTAAATAGATCTAAACTTTTAGAAAATATTACTCTCAAGCATGCTGGAGAAATGTGAAAACAAAAAAACACCTAACCCGAACCCTATAATTGCATAAATTTCTAAACAAAAAAATTGGGGAAAATCATACCTTTGAATCTTTTGAGATATTATGTGCGCAAATTTGTCTGAATTATTTTATAATTTTTTGGCGAATTTGAGTTAGGGGTAAGTGAGATTCATTTGGGTTCCCAAGCTTTTTTGGCCTTAAAATGTAGGCGCGGAAATTTGCAATCTTTTTCATTTTAAGCTTGTACGGTACAACTTACCAATGCAATATCAACAAAATGTGACTAGGGCAAGTACTTTCTGTTGTCTTGAAACAACTCAACTTTGGATACGGTTGTAAACGTTTACAATTGAGCCCGAGCTCGACCAGACTCAAGTTCGACTCGTTTAGATTGAAATCGTTAATGTTGGCTCGTTTCTTTAATGAGTAAAATGTAAAATAAAAGAATGTAATTGATGTTTTTTTAATAACTAGTGTTTTTTTTTTGAAAATTAATATTTTATTTGGAACAATAAAATGCAAAAGGTTTTCAAATAGTGATCCTTGTATTTATGTTTTGGTTAAGTAAAACAAGTAAAACAGTGTTTGATAACAGCTTAAAGTTTAATGAGTTCAAATCGAAAAATAAAAAAATAACTTGGTAAATAAAGTTCATCGATAACAAAAAGGATAAATATAAATAGATTTTATGAATTTCATCAAAAGAAAAAAAATTATACATATATCTAAATGATGATTAGTCAACATGACTTATCAAGTTACATTAAACTTGAAATAAATTTGATTCTATACGATTAGGCTAAAAGTTATGAACTCAAATTGAAAACAAAATTCCATTAATATTTTATGAGGTCATATGTTACTTTTAAGCATTAAATAAGCACCTTTGTAATTATTATTTTTTTCACTTTATATATATATCCTAATTCGAACAAAAAGTTTTATTCAGTAATTATTATTTTATCACACTTATATATAAAATATAACCACCCAATACAAACAGTCATATATTCATTGACAAACTCACAACATATGTCCAAATAACTATTTTAATATTGTAAGATTTAACACAAAAGAGGAGATATACACTACAAAACGCATATGTAGTGTTGTATCATATGCATCACACATATGATTTTGTAATGTGCAACTATACACAGTGTAAACCTCGTAAAAATAAAGGTCATACTTTTACTTCATAAAATTTTATTTATTTTATTTTATTTATTTTTCATCATTTATTTAATTTATTAATTTAAATTTTATGGAATTTTTATATTCCCGTTATTGATTTAAATTAAAACTTTGAATTAAAATCCCTCGCGAATTTATTTATGAAAATTTTATTCATTTCGATTGAACAAGGACCAACGACTCTATATTTCGGCTTCGAAAGCCAAAAATATTATGTTTTTCATTAATATCGTATTTACGTTATTTAAATTGCATATAGTTAGAATTTAGAGTTCTAGAAATTATTTCGGGCTAAAATTAGTTTTGAACTTAGGTTAATAAATATTTAAAAATAAGCCAAAATGGGCCAAAGCCCGCCTCCTATTTTTCCTCTTCCCGTCAGCCTCCCAAAAACACCAACACTTCACATACAAAATTTTAGAAAATTTGTCTCCTTCCCCCTTTGTTCTCTCTGGCCGACGAAACCCCCACAAAATCACCATCCACCATCATCAAAACTCCTTAAGTATACATCCCATTCACCTAAAATCATTCTCATATCATCCCTTATCAAAACCCACATTAAAAACTTCACACGCGTTGATTTTTGGAAAGATTATAAATTTAAAGAATTTAGGATTTTGAAGATTGATCATTGTATTAGTAGTGAATAATTGTAAGTATCCTCATCTTTAACTTCATCACTGATTAATTATAAGAACATGCATTTGATTGATGAGAGATTTTTATGAGTGCATGTGAGGACTTTGTGACATTGTGAGTTGATTTAGGTGTTAGTAATGGTTAATTGATGGGTAAATTTTTATATAAAATTCAGACAGCATGTATATGGAATCTAAACCCTCGATTTTTTACTTGGAGCCACTCGTATAATGGCTTGGATAGGTATATAAACCTATGTAGATGAATGTAGCAAATTGGATGGAGAACCAACTCCTCCGGATGAGGAAGTTATGACCGATTTATGGTTAGACCCACATTATGGACCAACAGGTATGCTTGGTATTTTGCTAAAGGTTATGACCCAAAACCCCATATGTTTTGACTTCAGAAGTTATTAGACATTATAATTTAAGTTTATCCGCTGACCTTGCGTCCGTAGCTATCACGAAATGGATTTTATGACCAAAACGGCAGAGTTAAACTTTTAAACTAAAATTTTGATCTGGTAACTACTTATAGAAACTGAATTTCCCGTTGATTGAAAATGAATTAAATTGATTGGCTGGACTTTTTGAAAAATAGATTCATGAGGCTTTCAAGGGGTAAAAATCTCATGATCATAGCCTTTACGGATTAAGAAAACCACTTCCGTAAAGTTGGACTAAAACAGTTGGACATGAAATTATAGATTGATTAGTTGTTGGTATTTTGGACTTTTAGGATGACTGGTAAACACTTAGGAAAATTGGTCAATTGATATAGAAAGGGAATTTAGATACCTTTCTGTGGCTTTAAACCACATGGTTCTAAGCCTCATGGTTTGGGAACTATGCTTTCACCAAGGAAACCCTTGTCTAAAAAATGACTTTTACGCCTAGCCTTACCTTGACTTAAGGCGTGTAATTGTGCAAAACACATGGGAATTGTGGGATGAGACCTTGGATACATATTATAGGTTATAAATACAGGTTTTGTGCCTAATGGGTCATGGTCATACTTTGAATTAGGTGTTGGTGCAATTTAGACTACGTATTGCGTTTTTTCGGTAAAAGGGACTATCCCCTATATAATATATTCAACCAAAAAAATCGTTAAGTACATTGGAATGTGGATAAGGTACCACATTAACCTCAAGCAACGGTTGAATTGCTAAACTCATGTGACATGCCACACGTGAAACCCTATCATTACATAACCGATAACCCTGATGGGAAAAAACCACCTAATCAAACAAAGACACATAAAAATAGACATTACGTGAAGCATGAATCAAGCAACCTCCATTTCTGCGCAAACCACAATCCAATAGAATACTTTTTAAAATGGCACGATAGAAGCTTCAATCTAACCGTTGTCACAATGCAATCCGCAATCTGATTAACATCCCTCTTGGAAGCTTTATATAGACGACCATTACGCTCTTGCCAAATAAAATAAGTCGCCGCAGCCACAACCAGCTTTGAAATAACACTCGCTTAAAGACCTCCGCTTTGCAATAGGACGGATTAAGGAGAGGATATGGTTGAGATCATAACCTGCCGCATCGAGCCCAGCATATGCCTTAAGAAAGGACCAAACCTGTCTCGAAGAAGAACAATCAAAAAACAAGTGTTCGTGGTTATCCGATTGAAGCTCACACAATATACACACAGTAGAAAGCGAATCCGAGACCTCCCAACTACCAATACGATCTTGTGTCTTCAGTTTTTGGTTAATAACCAACCAAAAGTGAAACGCATGTCTTGGGATATAAGACGAGAACCAAACCAGCAAGTACCAGTCTACTTTAGGAGCCCTATATCGGAGAGAAGACCACACATTATGCTCTTTAAAATGTTTACTTATAAAAAGAGTAAGCTAAGACCATGATCACTTTTGTAGGTCTCGGATAATCCTTAGAATACTCCTTTTTTTCTATTCAGCCCGGTTCTCTTGTTCATCGACACTTGTCAAGGTGAGTCTATAGATGATGCGTTCTTTTTGTGTTAACACAAGTTTTAAATTTATACAAGGATTGCCGAATAAGCTTAGAACACACGGGCAAGTATGAACCTTTCGTTTGTAGCTAGCTTGTTGTGGTAAGCCGAGGTCGTTAACTGGGATTTGGGTGTTTTTGGTCGTAAAAGATCTTTGTAACAATGTAACGTTAGTTGTAAAAATGGTTTTCACTCCCAAAATTACCATACAAGTAACAATTAAGCAAATAGTAACAAGTAACACGAATATGATGATTAAGCTAATAAAATGAGATGATAACAATAATATTAAAGGATACTTGTTTAGAACTAGTATTCATTTCAATGGAGTGAATAGATTATCGGGTAGATAGTTAAGAAATAACACACAAATTAAAAGTATACAATTCCAAGTCAATGGGTAATATCATAGAATTGCACATGACACGGTTTAGAATAAAGAACCCTTTCGACCTATGATCAATATTACAAACCGGTAATTAAATCCATTTGTGAGAAGTATGATTTTAGCCAACTTGTTCATTAGAGTCCTTTCGACCTATACTCTAGATTAAACCTTTATAAATCCATGTAACTTGAATATTCATAGTTGTCAATTATGAGACACCAAACACATACGCGCGCTAGCATTTGGAACAAAACATAACTAGGAATCCTTTCGACCTTTAGACCCGGTTATGGTTTATCAACAAGTTATCAAGACAATTATTATGTTAGACAAACTTATTAACGAAATCATAATTCAATATTGTAAAATAACAAACACTCCATATCCATGTTTACATTATTCCAAACAAGTATAAGAACACTACTCCATAATCATATTAATCAAGAACAAACATTCAACATATGATATAGAATTCAACATCACGAAAGTAACAAAAGTTTACCCAAAGTATGAATACAATAAGTAAATGGAAGGAATTAGATCAATCCTTAGGCCTCCAATTGACTACAAGTTTCAAACCAATGGTAGGAGTTTGTGGTCTTTCGGGTTGTGTATTTTATGAAATTCGTATTTGAGAATTGAGGCAGGTCTTGGAGAGGTTTGGTGAAGATTGGTGGTGATTTAGGCTTCAAGAAACACTACCAGTAATAAGGTAATGATCCCTTAGAGTTTGGCAAGGTTATTTTGATGATTTGAGCTTCAAAACTATGACTTTTGGCACACCTATATCAAATCCGGGATTAGGTTTTTTACCAAGGATGAAAGAGTTTCCTTGGTGAATAATGATGATGGTAATGAATAATATGTGTTACATGACCCCAAGGGTCTTATTTATGGTTGAATTCAAGCCTCTCCATCAATGCATGAACTTGGAGGCAAAGTAATATACTTGGTGTGATAACCAAAAACCGAGGTCATTGCTTAATCTTATTTTATGATTTATTTTTGAAATTTTTGGATGAGATTAAATGATATTTATTTTTGAAGGTTTATGTTTAAACCGATGTTGGAAGGTTTATATTTTAATATCTAATAAGTATAAGGAGTATTAGCAAGCGTGATGTCGATGGATGCCAAATATTTTATGTCTTATTGTCAGTTGTTTGATTTTTGTCATTTTTGATGTTTTATTTTAAATGACGTGTTAAGTCGAGTCGGGAGTCGATATTATTATATTTGAGGTACGTTTTAAATTTTTAAAAGTATCTTTATGAAACCCGAGCCCCGTAAATATTTTCAAAATTGACTAATAGTTATTTCCCGCTTTTTAGCTAACTATTTTCATTTTGAGCCACAACTATTGCAAAATTACAACCAAGGTCCCTTATGCACTATATATAAACCTCAAAATTACACACACACTCATAATTCTCCACTCAAATTTTTCTTCTCTCTCTTTTCTTCTCTCTTGTTGCCGTGACTTCATCGCCACCACCAAACCCATTCAATTTTCAATTTTAACTTGATTTTGATCATGATTTGAGCAAAACTAAAACAAGTGCCTATCTTAGAATTGATCAAGGATCATTTTGGTGTAAGAAATTCATACATGCAAGCATTTTTATTTTTCTCATGTTGGTAGGTGAAAGCCATGATCATGCATGGTGTTCTTGGCATGATCAATGGTGGTTCTTGCAAGAATTTTGCTAAAAACTTCATTTTGATTCAAAGGTTTTGATTTTGATAATGATTTGGATGTTATGGTTCATATATGTTGATGTTAGGGTATAGGAATGATCATTTTCATGGTTGGTTTTGATCAAAAATGTGATTTTGTACAAGTATTTAAAGGTCATTTTATAACAGTAAGTAAACAGTAAAATCCGAATTTTTAAGTTTAGAAAATGGCTTAACTTATAGCCTAGGGTTGTAGATAATTTTATTAGATATAAGGTAGAGCTTCTAGCTCCAAACGAGCGCGAAGTTATGATGTTTTGATTGATCGTGTACCGGGAGACGAGTATCGGCACTACATATAGTTGTTGTCGATATTTGGATCGAATCTCGGGGACTATAAATGGAAGTTTTGAAATGTGTAACCTAATTAGGTTTTTACCTTAGAGGTTGAGTTTACTTTAAAACCCGAGTGTCGGTTTTGTAAACGGAGTCGTTTAAAGAAGTTAAAACGGTTGTATGAAAAATTAACGTAAATCTGTCTGGATTTTGTAGTTTGAAGATGAGTCGGGTAAAGGAAGTTTAAAAGTAATTTCATTTGATAAACTTGTAGGAGGACTTTCTTTATATAGTAAGTTAGTTTATCGATTCGTTTCATAAACGTTTGACGAGTTTAAAAGGGGTAAATAAGCTAGTACATGTAGTATGTGCCGGCGGACTTTGTTAAAAGTGTAAAATGGTAAAGTAAATGTGTAGTAAAGTATAATGAAGTTATTTATATCATTTTATCTCGAGTTTATTGTGACTTTATGAGTTTGAGTTTGATGTTGTTATGTATGATTTATTTCTCGAGTCATTATTAATGAACGTGCCTTATTTGATAGGTAGCGGTTCTCGTGTTTGAAAGGCATCCATTATCATCGACGATCATCTCGCTAGATCTCTTATACTAAGGTGAGTCTGTAGCCTCGCTTTTTATGCTAGCTACTAAATGTTTTATACCCGCGAGGGGGATACATGCTATTTGAAAATAAATGAACACAAGTCATGAGTAATTGTTGGACCGGAATGTTGCCTAAGTTGATTACATTATATTAAGTATCTTGTTGCTAAAGACCCTAAATTCATGAGCCGTTAACTATCTTCTGACTTGATGTTGTGAGTCAGGAATAGCCTCTTATTCTAATGGTAGTACTATTGGGTTGACCACCCTATCTGAGACCAGGGCATTACGTTGAGTAACCTTTGGGAAGGATAATTTACGGGAATAAGAATATGGTATTCTAGCAACTGATACCCTAGAGGGGCAATGGTTTTATTCTAGTCATGCCGGCATTTGGCGTGGGTGACTATTTGGTTAAGGGGTCGGTGTCATGAGCTTAAATACAATGTTTATTATTGCCTTGAATATAGATTGTGTGTACGACAATTCTATAAATGATTATGATTGATTTCTTCTTGTGTTCAAATGTGATTTGATAAACCTATAGACTCGCTCAACATTATTGTTGACTCGTTTTAACATGTATTTCAGGTAATAGAAAGTGATGGAGCAGGGAGCTTTGCTGTGGAGGTTGTGGCTTGGCTTTTGGAAGAATGTTGGTCTAAAAACTATTTCTATCCTTTACTGTTGAACAATTTACTTTATGTTGATGTACTGTACTAAACTTGTTGGTTGTTGGTCGAGATCCATAGGGACTAAACGCTTTACTCTGGTGTCATTTTAGTACAATCATGGGATGAAATTTATGTTTTAGACCTATTATGAAAATCTTGTTTATATTTATGTGTAAACGTCTCACTTTTGAGTCGTTCAATATATCTTGTGTGATGATGCTTGTGTCTAGCACCCAATTGTGTATTTCCGCTACGCAATGTAAATTGGGGGTGTTAGACTTGGAGCCAAAGTTGTGTGCTTGTTCCCAAAGTAGTTATAGAATCTCCAATAGAAGCTTCATGTGTATTCTTGTATGTTGCATGTATGTAGTCAAAAATCTGCCAACATGAAAGTAGGTGGCAACTTTGGATTCCGCCAGTGGCAACTTTCAAAAATGTTGGTGGCAACTTTGGATTCTGCCAGTGGAAACTTCCATGCTAAGTGACTTGTACATTTCTTGAAAACACTTGTTCTTGCACCCGAAGTGGATCTTCAAAGGCTTGTACTTGTCGGGATTCCTTCGTATATGGATGAATCATCTTTTATTCGTTCTTTCTTTGTCTTTTCTTGTTTGTGGCTAACTAACAACACAAAACAAAACTTCACACATATATGAGCTAAAACGCTCGTTAGTATAACCAAAAACCATGCAAAATATACGGATAACGCTCAAGAAAACATGTTGGATGGGCGTTATCAATAGCCTTGCTTGATCAGTTTAATTATATGTTTAAACCCGCGAGGGGAAATACATGCTCTTTTTCAAACCGAACACAAGTTATATTTTTAGTATGCTGGACCCATTTATATGTGGACCCGATGTTTCCTTGATTGCATTAAGTAGCCTATTGCCTTCTTTTAAAGCCTCAATTTTATAGACCGTTAACTAGCTTATGATGGGCTAACCGCTTGTACAATTAATAGATTCTATGGGGGAAGCCACCCAGTTCGGTTTGTTGGGGTTCTATTCATAGAATCTTTTGTCTGAACGCTCACTGTACGAACATATTGTATATAGAAGTCGGGTATACGGCAATGTACCTAAAACCTTGGGGTAACCGACAATTAATAAAGCTCTCGTCTTTTTAGGCCTTTTATGAGAGTGTTTAAGGGTTCGGTGCCATGAGCTTAATGAAATATTATGCTATATACATATTTATTTGTTGATACAATCTTGATAAATAGCTTGGTGTACTCAAGTCTATTCTCATATGATAACTATGCATGTGTTCAAACTTATTAATCTAAGCCTATAGATTTCACTCAACTTTTTGTTGACCGTTTTAGCATGTATTTTCAGGTAATCAAGGATGCTAGCTTGGGAGTCAAGGAATGAAGTGTGCACCGTGTTTTGAAAAACCTTATGAACTTTTCCGTTCCAACTAAAAACATTTGTTATGTTAATGTTGAAACTTTTAACTTTTGGTTACGATATTTTGGGACTACGCAACTCTGTTAAACTTTTGGAATGGTTAATATAAACGTCTCTTTGTGAGTCGTTCTTTATATCTTATGTGTTTTTTAACCTTTATTTAGCACCCAAATATTGATTTCGCTGCATGTAAATTTGGGGGTGTTAAAGATTTCTCATAATGTTAATATCACCTCACATGTTATATACCTTCTGCATTTACCAGCATCAACAATTCCAAAATTTATTAAAACTTTTTGCATTTAAAGCATGAGCCATTAATGATTAATAGGCTTTTGCAAAAGTTTGATGTTGATCAAGTCTTTTGGAAAAAACTTTAGCAAAACCTTCATGATAAAATGCAAAAAAACTATTTCAAAATTTTTGTTAAGTGAAAAAAGGTTTACTTGACTTATGCATCGTAGATCCTCTAAAGATGACAACGAAATAACACAAGTGGCAAAGTAATTTCCTTTTAAGGGACTCAAAAATACCATGTCATTTATGGCGGGAAAAAGTAAAAGAATGACTCGGGACTCAAATTCCCAATGGAATTACACATTACTTAAGGTTACCCACAACATCGACCTAGTGCGACCAAGATTTTTTCTGTCACCTCAGCTTTCTCTCTCGGGCGACCTACATGCGATTTGTTTCCACAACAAGGCGACCAAGTTCAAATTTTTTTAATTTAATAAATAAAAACATTACATTAAATGGGTGAGGTTCTTTTCAAAACCAAATAAATGTATAGAACTGCGAGAACCGCCTTTTTACACTTACAATGCACATATATTTTTATCGTGTTAGTTCATAATGTAGACGTGCATTGATTCTCATCATGTTAGGTCATTAGATACATGTATTCTAGGACCATGCACATGTATTTTGTTTCGTTTCATAACTATCTTCTCGATGGATAGTATGAAAACGCATGTGCACTCTTCATATCGCTCAGAATACTCGGATCTTTTACCAATAAAACATTTATTAAACGTATAGTATAAACATAACAAGGAAATACATATTCATTATTAAGAATAAAAGGTGGTTCTCGCAGTTCTGTATATTTTATTGTAATCGAAAAGAACCTGTTAAATAAATAAATAAAAATATTACATAATAATTCAAATAAAATAAAAACGTTATAATAATAATAATTAAAAACTAATACTAGTAATTAAATTGCATGTTGCCTTGATTTTGTTCTTCTTCTCCTGCAAGGCATCTTGTTATGTCGGGAGAAAATTGGGGTTTATTTTAGTGTTGTATAACATTATGTCTGTTGGGAATTATTTGTAAAGTACCAAGTACCGTTAGTACAAGTACAAGTACTGTTAGTGTTGGAAAGTACCGTTAGTGTTAAGGCGGTAAATAGCAACTACTGTTAGTTATAATATAAGTACTACTATATTGATTAGGACGAATATATCTTTAGAAAAGATATGTCATATTTATACTTAGAGTATATCTTATGTGATATACTTAATAGTTTAAAATATTGATAATATATCATGTGTGATATACTTATCATAACAGAATATTCTAGGGTTCCTTACACTATAAAGGAATATAGGTACGATGGTTTATTGTATCTCATTGAAAAGTCGATTAATAGAAGATCGAATACTTAAGAGTAATTATGTTCTTCTTTGCTTTATAAGTTATATTCCGCATAACTTATTTGGTTGAGTAAGAGTTCTCAAGTGATCTAGTTTGATTACAAGCTATTGTACAAATTCTTAACAGAATATAGATCCACTCAAAGGGATCAACAAGTGGTATCAGAGCTTGTTGAGAAACTCTGAATAAGAAGAACACAACCCTAAATCTCCACTCATACAAATCCAATGTCTTAAACTGGTGAACATACTCACTTGGAAGAAATTCCAATACTTGATCCCATACCACAAGGACAACATCAGATTGTGCATCCTGCACCTGTGACTCTACCTACACAAGGTGCACAAACTATAGATGATGTAGTTACTCATACAACTACACCTTCTTCCCATACTCTTTCTGTTGTAAAACTCCCTATTCTCAAAAGTGATAACTATGTGACATGGGCAATACAGATGGAACATTACTTGAATCACACAGATCACACTCTATGGGAGGTTATCAAGAATGGGAATACTCCTAAGAAGTTGTATTGGTTACCTGATGGTACATGTTATGTTTTGCCTGCTGTCACTGATGAAGAGGTACAAGCCGAGATCAGAGAAAGAAAGGCCAGAATTGCTTTAGCGATGGCACTTTCAGAAGACATTCTGCCTAGCTTTTATCACTTTAAGGATGCAAAGGCTATGGGCAGCTATCAAGCTTAGATTTGGAGGCAATGACAACTCTAAGAAGATGAAAAAGATTGTTCTGAAACAAGAATTTGATAACTTCTCAATTTCCAGTGCAAAAGGAATCTATAGTGGTTATGGAAGGTTTAGTAAATTGCTTATTCAATTAGCAGTTCATGGACTAGTAATTCCTCATGAAGAGGCCAATCTAAAATTCTTAAGAAGTATTCCACAAGAGTGGAAAGTGATGGCCATGCACTTCATCACAAGGGATGATCTGGATGTAACTCCTTTTGATCATCTCTATAACAATCTTAGAGTTTATGAGATAGATGTTAAAAGCATTGAAGTAACAAAAGCATCAGCAGCACCAAAGTCTAACTTGGCTTTTGTTTCAAGGAAGCAACGGTACATACTCTCAAAGTACCGCTGGTGGATCAAGTAGCGGTACTTACTTCCAAAATACCGTTGGAGGACTAACTAGCAATACTTATTCTCAAAGTACTGAAGGCAGTCCATCAATGTCTCAGAATCCACAGGGAAGATCCTCATCACTGTTTAGTGACAATGATGCCTTCTCATTATTTGTTAGACAAGACAACAGACCAAGATTGACTCTCAATGACTTATTCCAAATGGATGATGTTGACATTGAAGAGATGGATCTTAAATGGAAAGCTGTTATGGTCTATGTTAGATCTAATAGACTTCACAAAAGGACTGGAAGAAAGATGAATGTTGATCCTAATGAACCATTAGGATATGACAAATCCAAAGTTGAATGCTACAACTGTGGAAGGAATGGACACTTTGCAAGGGAGTGCAATAGGGATAAGACTGAAGGAAGTAATCAGAAGTACAAGAACAACTATAGAACCAGTCCAAGAGTCTCTGAAAGCTTTCTAAAAGGAGATAGCAGAAGCCCCAAAGGAACTAAAGCATTGGTTAAAGTAGATGGAGTAGTTAAATGGACTGAAGAAGAAGAAGAAGAAGAAGAGCATGGTTTGATGGCTCTCTCTCATGAAGACACTAAGGTACATCTCTGTTCTAAAGATCGTTTTCTTAAGTTTAATAGTCTAAAAGTAGAACTTGATGAACAATATCAAAAAGTAAACACATGTACTGTAGAAGTGAATGCTTTTAAACAAGGTGTCGCTAAGTTATAAGCAAATATAGTTTTATATAAAAAGGGTCAGCAAAACTATGAAGAGAAAATTAGAATTTCAACTCTTCAAATGAGAGAAAAAGATGTGGCTATTAAAGCTTTTGAAAACCAACTTATGAAAATAACAGAAGAAAATGAAGTTTTAAAAGCTAGTCTTTTTAATGAAAAAGAAGTGATTAATCAATGGCAAAAATTCTCAAAAGGAATGGATAAGCTGATTAATTCACAAATGGGGTATTATGATAAAACAGTTCTAGGATATATACATGACCAACCTAGGATAACTCTAACTGACAAGGACTTATCAAAGGGTATTTTTGATAGTTCTAATAAGTCAGTTGATACTCTTGAAAATGATAGGTGTGCAGAAGGAATGAAGGCAGTTCCTCCACCTTTATCAGGAATTTTCATGCCCCCAATAATGATATAGGCATAGAGTTAGATGAGTCAAAAGCTAATGTTGATAATAAGTCTAATGATTCAGAGTCAAACTCTAGTACCTTGACCCAAGATAAGCCTGTTGTGACCAAAAATATTGTTTATCCATCTTCGATGAGCACCTTTGTGCCTGAAGGACATGTGCCTATAACTAGTTCTGCTCTTAAGCAAGTAAAATCTCCTAGTAAGGCATTGGATAACAATACAAAACATCATAGTAATACCAAGAGGGGTGGGCTAGGTTTTAAGAACACTAAGTCAGGACAACCTTTTGGATCCTCTTTGAAAAGAAAAGGATGTTATGTATGTGGTAGTCTAAGTCACTTTATCAAAGATTGTACTTTACATGAAGATAAAATTGCTAAACTTAAGGCTGTACAAAAGGTTACAAAAAAAGGTAATAAGAAAAATGCACAGGCAGAAAGGAAAATGGGACCTAAATATGACAAACCTAAGTTTGATCATGCCAAGAGGGTAAAGAAGCCCAATATGTTCAAAAAGGACAGTCACCCTCTCACAACCAAGGACTTTTTTCAAGAGCAGTGCTTATGAAACAAAGTCTAGTACCTTTAAAGTCTAGCAAGTTAAGTATCGGCAAGCCTAGAACTGCAAGTACTGCTAAACCAAAAGCAAATAATTGGTCAAAAGTCTAATGAACCATTTTCCTACAAATCTTCTAGGAGTTTATTTGAGATTGTAAAATCACCTAGAAGTAAGCCTAAAAAAAAACCAGTGCAAATGTAGGTTCCTAAAGGACAAATGTCATGTGTTCAACCTAGTACTACTAAAAAGGTACTTAAGTCAAAGAGAATCTAGGTATATAGAGTCACCTTATGTTTTTGACTATATAACTGAAACCATGAAATATAAGAGTGTATGTAGTCTTACCTGAAAAACTACTTATCAAACTCTTAAGTATGTAGGTCCCACAAGATCCGAGCCAAATGTGGCTTGGGTCCCTTTTAAAAACTAATGAGTTTTGTGTATGTGTAGAGGCATCTAATTGATGAATTGAAAGACACAAGTATTATTGATAGTAGATGCTCAAGGGACATGACAGGGAACATATATTTCCTTTCTGAATTTGAAGAATTCAGAGGTGGACCAGTAGCCTTTGGTGGAAGTAAAGGCAGGAATACTGGAAAAGGAGAAATCAACACTCGAAAGTTGGAATCTGAAGATGTGTTCTTTGTGAAAGAATTGAATGAGTTCAATCTCTTTTTTGTATCACATATATGTGATAAAAAGAACAAGGTGCTTTTTACAGATACAGACTGCTTGGTACTCTCCAAAGACTATGAGATGCCAAAAGAATCTCAAGTACTGCTTAAGGTACACATGCAAGAAAATATGTACACCTTCAATCTTCAGACTATTACTCCAACAGGTGGCATTACATGTTTGTTAGCTAAAGCTTCTAATGATGAGTCTAATTTATGGCATAGGAGGTTAGGTCATGTGAACTTTAAGAACCTAAATAAACTGGTTAATGGAAATTTGGTTAGAGGGTTACCTAACAAATCTTTTCAAAATGATCTCACATGTACTGCTTGTCAAAAGGGTAAGCAACATAAAACCTCTCGTAAGACCAAGGCTATCAATTAAATGACTAAACCTTTGCAACTCTTTCATATGGATTTGTTTGGTCCATTTTCTGTTAGGAGTATTAGTCACAAGACCTTTTGCCTAGTTATAACTGATGATTTTAGTAGATTTAGTTGGGTTTTCTTTTTAGCACACAAGAATGAAACCAATGAATTACTTAAGGACTTTGTCACTTTAGTTGAGAAATAGTTCACTAAACAAGTCTTGATCATTAGGACAAATAATGAGACAGAGTTTAAGAATGCTGAATTTGACGAATTCTGTAGGTCTAAAGGAATCAAGAGACAATTTAGTAATCCTAGGACTCCACAACGAAATGGGGTAGCTGAAAGGAAAAATAGGACACTAATTGAGGCTTCTAGGAATATGCTAGCTTATTCTCTTTTGACAAACACCTTTTGGGCAGAAGCAATCAATACTGCATGTTATGTACTAAATAGAGTTTTAGTAACCAAGCCTCAAAATAAAACACCTTATAAACTTTTGACTGGTATTAAGCCAACCATAAGTCATTTAAAACCTTTTGGGTGTCATGTGTCTATCTTGATTACTCTTTATCAATTGGGAAAGTTTGATGGAAAATCCGATTCAAGATATCTAGTATGATATACTTTGCAAAGTAAAGCATATAGGGTTTATAATTTGGCATCTAGAAAAGTTGAAGAAAATGTCCATGTCAATTTCTTAGAGAATAAGCCCAATGTCCCAGGAATAGGTTATGCCTGGATGTTTGATTTGGATTATCTAACTAATTCCATGGATTACTGTTCTGTGTAAAAAGATTGTCAAACTAACAATACAGGTAAGGAGACTGAAACAAAAACTTTAGGTACTCAGGAAAGACCTTCTTCATCAGACTCTCAAGATGATGATGTTCATATCTATGTACCAAGTATGCCTACTGTATCTCCTATAGTTGACAGCCCCCAATAGAAGCAGCCAATGCTATCTAATGATGATCAAGCCTCACATGAGCTTCAGAGGCTTAAAGATCAAGAGAAGAATGCTACAGCCCATACTGAGCATTCATGAGAAGAATCTTTGGAATCACAAAACTCATCAGTACATATTCAACCTAGCGGTACTTCATCTACAAGTACTGCTAAGCCAAGTTTTGCAAAGTCTGTTGATTCATTAGAAGATGTACTTCAAAGAATGGTCAGTGAAGATGCCTATACTAGTCCAAAGGAAGGAATCTTCTCCAAAGCTTCCTATGATGAGTAGGGTGCAGTAACTGATTTTAATAACTTAGAAACTGAAATTCCAGTCAGTTTTATTCCCACTCATAAAGTCAATAACAACCATCCTACAGCTCAAATCATTGGAGACCTAAAGTCTGTTGTGCAAACCAGAACACAACTTCAAGCTACTACTAAAACTCATGCACTTGTGAGCTATGTCAAACAATTGCAGAGAACCAATCATAATTGTTAGTGCAAACATTACGATGTTTAGTCGATATAATCTCTTCGTGTTTTGTTGATGACAAACGAATAAATCGTAATACATTATGTAAAATGTTAAGGTACTCGTAATCACTCAAGAACATTTTTATACTTCTCTCGACACCTCCAAGATCTCATGTCATTAACCTAACTAAGTGATCAAGGATTAATATTTTCTTAAAACTCAATTTTAATCAAATGTGACAAAATATTTTGATAAACTTTTTTTTAAGAAAATGTTTTATTAAAAAGAAAATGGAAATTTGAATTTGGAATAGTACAAAGAATATTCTCTAAGATATATTCGAAAGAATATTCTTTAATTTAAATTTGGCATATTTCAATGCCAAAGGAATATCATGTGAGGGTATAAATGGTATTTCCCCACTAAAGGACAAAAATACATGGTCTCCAAGCCGGAGGTTTCTTAAAGGAACATGCGGTTCCTTATTGATAAGGAACCGCGGGGGCATTTAAGGAACCGCGGGTCTTTATAGTCATTGCATTGTTTCCCTATAAATAGTAGATCATTTCTAGTTTTTCTTTCAACCCTTTTTGCACAGTTTCTTCAAAAACATCTTTAAACTCCTTGATTAGTTAGTTTAGATTAATCTTATTTAAGATGTGATTCTCTCCTTCAATCCTCTCATCCTCTTAAGTGCAAAGAGAAGAACACTTTTTACCATGAAGTGTTGGGTTCATAACATGATGAAGATCTCTCCTTCAAGATCAAGTCATTGTTTTCCTAGAATGTAAACATAAAGATCCAAGTGATGTGTATATTTGGACTTGATGTATGTGTAAAAGATCCAAGTGTTGGGTTCACTTGGATGTGTTTGTAAGGGTAGTAGATCCAAGTAGGTATCCTTGGATTAGGTGTTAGTTGTGTAGATCCAAGTTTGTTAATACTTGGATATAGTGTTAGAGTCATAGATCTAAGTGGTGAGTACTTAGATCTATATGGTTTATGTGTTTATGCCATAAAACACAAGGTTTGTTATGTTGGGCCATAAAACATAACTAGGGTGAAGAGTTGTGTAGGTGTGTAGTTGTGAAGAGTGGTGTAGTTGTGTAGTTGTGAAGAGTTGGGTAGTTGTGTAGTTGTGAAGATTTGTGTAGTTGTGTAGATCCAAATTGGTGTGTCAATTTGGAAGTTGTGTAAGTTGTGTGTAGATTGGTCCTACCTAAGATTAGGACTCGACTTTTAGCTTAGAGTCGGAAATTGGATAAGTGACATTGTGTATGGTTTCTCCACCTTAAGGAGTTTGTTGACTAGTGAAGTAACTCTCGAGTAAGGTGTACTCGAGGAGGGGAGTAGGGCGAACAGGAGCTTCATGACCGAACCACTATAAATTATCGTGTCGGTACTTTCCTTTACATTTATGTCCTTACTCTTATTGATGCATTTATTTGTTGTTGTGTGTTGTGTGCATCTCATAATCTAAACATCTAAGTTGCGAAAAAGTTAAGGCTTAGTACGTGTGTGCTTCATGTTTAGATTATGGTCAAGTGTACATCACTTAGTCTAAACATCTTAGTTACAGACAAGATTATGCCTAGTACGTGTGTGCTTAGAGTTTAGACTATTGCTTGATGTACTCTTGATTTGATGTGTTTGTGTGTTTTCTTACTTGTAGTATTTATCTTTCAATCAAACACATCTCATATCTAGTCAAGCTTGATCGAGAATTTGATACCAAGGATTGTTAAAGCTTAACATGTAATAACTAGCCTAGTTCACTGTCGGTGGTTCCTTAAAGGGACACACGCTTCTTTAGTGATAACGAACCGCAGACATGTTTAAAGAACCGCGCACAGTGGGTTATGTGAAATGTTTTGAAAAAGTAACTAGAAACTATTCAACCCCCCTTCTAGTTTCTACAATTGGTATCAGAGCGTGGTTATTCAAGATATTTGAAGTATATTTTACTTTAAAGCTTGGATCGATCTTTGCTCTCTTTTTCAAAACAAACGGGTTTTAAAAATGAAAACGGTTTTTAAAAATAGAGACGATCTTTGTATCAAGTTCTTCATGAAGAGTGATTACTTATGAAATGTGTTTTGTTGTTTCATTCGTACAAGTTTTGGTGTTAAATAAACGTTGTATAATAGCTTGAAAAAATATTTTCATGTTTGGAAGTATAAAAATCTTTTGTGTCATAATTAACTCTAAAATACGAGTTCTATGTGTCTATAATGATTTTTTAAAGTCCTAAGTCCTTCCAAAAAGTTACGAAATGATTTTGGCCAAAAAATCAATTTTTGCCTATTGACCGCGGTTCTTTATCTGTTCCCCGAGGTTTCTTATCAATAAGGAACCGCAGTCAACCCGACTCAGATTTTTGTAAACTTTGAAAAATCATATAAAATCAACCGTAAGTCCGTAGAAGTCATGCCACCCGGCTTTTCGAACGTAATTGATTTTCCTTTCTATTAAAAATGCTTCCAAACCTTTATTCAAACTTTAAATTTTGGATTTTTTCTAAGTGCCACACTTTGTCTAAAGTATTGAGCGTCGGTTTGTCGTAAAACTTGTGTTTTACTCTTATATTAAGTTGGACTTCTCTTGTTGAGATATCTTTGTAAGTTGATATATTTATGAAGTGTTGAACTTAATTAAATTTTGAAATGGGTCGAAAACTATTTTCAAATAAAATCAAGCTATGTATACTTTGGTGTATCTAACACTCAAAACAAAGACGAATGCTTTTGTGTTTTTTCTTTTCTCTTTGGACATTCTTAAGTGATCATTACTATTGGTAGTAGTGTTACTTAGTTGTCTATTTATGTGTGCATTGCATATAGAATTAACATCTCTTGGTTTACAAAAGTTACATAAACATTTTGTACACCTTGGCATGTTCTTTAACACTTTTAGGTTTGAAAGCTTTAGGAGCGTGTGAAATCTATTGATGTGGGTCGTCTTACTCGATCATTGTGTTATTAGTTCAAGTAAATTAATGTCTCACTATAAAACATTAAACACCCTTTAAAAGTCTTAGCTATTTTCTCTTAAAGGAGTGTTAGTGGGAATCAAGAAAGATTTCGATTAAATATCAATTCATTATTCTAACTATGATTGGTATTATTATCGAATCTAATTGACATGTTTTTTAGTGTAGACATAAATGTGTAATAATATACATCAGATCATAACTCACACTTGTGTTGATGATGGTATATTGAATCTACTTGTTCAAATTATTAGACATATTTTGTTTAATAATTGTTTATAATGCACAATGGAGTCGGTTTGACAACTTGGATGTTTCATCTGAAATACTCAAGTAATTTACATTGCAATGTAGTTTGTAAATGTGTCATTTCTGAAAGACCAATCAAGAGTGTTCATTTGTTTTGTGTAAACGTTGTTTATACACTTCAAAGTGATTGGCCACAAGTTCTACTAAGGTAAATAACCTTAACTAGACTTGTTTGACAAGATATGAAATGGTGCATTCTTTACCCTCATTAGGTTGTGCATTGTGTCGTCATACACTTTTCATCCTTGCTACACTTTATTAGACAAATGTAGGAATTACATTTTATCTAAGTTGAGAATGAATACTAGAGAATTTATGCACTAGAATCTTAATTTGACCTAACGGTTGAATTACTTCCATGTGGGAAGATGGGTTATTATATAACTCGTAAAAATGGTGGTGCTTAACCTTAATTGAGCACCTCTAGTGTTAGTCTCATACTCATTCTCTAAATTGGCTAAATGGCTCTTCTTAAATATGACTAATGATAGTTTACTTTGATGAACTTTGTATGTCATTAGGAGTTTTTTTCTTTTGTAGCCATTAGTTTTTCTTAGCCTTCTTCCTACGTGCTAATTGAACCTATGTGTTTTTCCTTTGTGTGTGTTCTAGTTTTTATTGATCTTTAGCATAACTTTATGATAAGTTAGACTAGAACATTAGGATTTGCTGAATTGAAATATTCCCTTATCCCCTAAAAACCACCCTTTGTGGGAGGTTCTTTAAATAACCCACGGTTCCATATTACTATCGAACCGCAGTCTGAGATAAAGAACCGCGGGCAGAAGCAACCAAAAACGGGTTTTCTAAAACATCCCAATTGTTCCAACACCCTTTGGAATCTTTGTTTCAAACCTTTGATCACTCCTAAAATATATTTTGCTTTCTCCACTCAACCCAAAGCATTTTGTATTTCTTTCCTAAAGCAAAATGTATTTTTCACAAAATGAAAGCCTTGATTATCCACAATTTTCTCAAATCTCTTTTAGCCCAAATTCACTAAAGAACACACCTTATCAAATCTTTTCTCATTTTAAGAAAATTTATTTTGGAAACTCTCTTTTTCCACCACTTCTCTTTTGTGTTCTTCCTCCATCACATGATTATGTCATGCGTCATGGAACATATTGTATTTGGTGTCAATATCAACATCTTGTCATGTCTTATATATATGATGAGTCGAATTACAAGATTATCACCAAGCCTTCTCCACCAAATTCCGCCACCACCTTGTCTTTCATTTAAGCATGTAGATTCCTTATTGATAAGACATCTAATTTAAGCAAATCTTAGGGTTCTAGTTGAACTTGGATTAAAATTATGCTTAAGTTTTAGGCTTGTGTTTCATACATATTTGTATGATATTTATTCTCTTGTATTCCTCTTCATGTTTTTCAACATGATTTGTCTTTGGGTCTTGATCTCGTTGTTCTTGTGATCTTTCTTTTCTTCTTTATTTTCTTACTCGGTTGTCAAGGAATGTTAGATTTAAATCTAATTCCTCTCCTAGTAAGATTGACAACTTAAATATTTCTTTTGAAATATTCAAGTAATTTTAACTTGCAATTGCAATTGTTAAAAGTCATATCCAAAGCATTGACTTTCAATCCATTTAGCAACTTATGTTAAATTGTTTGACCTAGTGATTTTCTTTTGAGTCGATAATCGTTTTTGGACACCCATTGTTTACGGTTTCTCAAATAACCTAGCGGCTCATTATTTATAATGAACCGCGGACCTATTTAACGAACCACGGCCAGTGAGTCCCTTTGTTCGTTTTTTGTCTATCTCTATCTTTGACGAGTTTTCTTGAAGACTCCTTCTTTTATTTTCTTTTGGGTTTCTTCTCTCATTTTTTTTCAAGACTTCACTATCACCTAATAAGGTATAGTATTCTTGAATTATTTTGTGAAGTTATCCTTAACTTCTTTGTTGAGTCTCTTTCCATTTATTTTAATCATGCCTCACTAAGTTGAGTCTCTTTCTTCTATCCTTTCTAAAGTAAGTCAAGTCTAGCCTCACCCTTTCCTCGTCATGTAATTGTTCTTTGAACATTCACATTAATTGAGAAGAGCTACGAAACTTTGAGCATGTAGTTTATCGTATGCTAAACACCATCCATCTTGGTTTCTCTATTCATTGACTTATTTGATCTATTTCTCTATATCATTGAGTCATCTTTTTGGTGTCGACATTCATAAGCATCCTTGCCTATAATGTATTATATCTAGTATTTTTATTAAGCGGGGGTCGATTTATCCTCGCCTTTGGTTTTTCTTTATTTTTGTACCTTGATTCCCGACTTAAAGCTTTTGGAGCTTTCTATAGGAATTATTTTTAAGGTAAAAAATGTCTTCGAGTTGAGATTTATTTTTGTCTTTCTCATTGTTTAGAGTTGATTGTGGTTAAAATTTACAATTTTGGTTTGGGTGATTCCAACAATTCTAAGTTTTTAACCTTTTGAGAGGATTTTGGTTAAATCTTGAATTTTCTTGGGTGATTCCAAAAATTCTAAGCTTTTTACCCTTTGACATATTATCATTACAACTGATATGGATGTTTCTTCTCTACCTCTATTCTAACAATTGTGAATTGATCTTGTCAAGAACCTCTCCTTCGACTTGTCTTTGGATTGATAGCATCGTGTGCACACTTCTTTCTCCAATGCTTGTCATTGTTTGTGCAAACGACTTGTTTATCGTCCTCGTTTTCGCGTTTCCTCATAGTCATTCTTCCTCTCTTTTTGGCTATGCGGAATTGTTTTATTGTCCTTGTTATACTCTATTTAGTTCGGTATTCGTGCCAATACATTAAAGTGGAGTATGTTCTCTCGAAAATATTTTTCTTATAAATTGGATATCTCTTTTCTATCTAAGTCCTTTTTATATTTTTTTCGGTGTTACCAAAATAAGTTGGGTTCTCTCTTCTATCTAATATCCCTCTTATTTTTCTTAACTTGTCATATTTTTGACACTTCTAAAAGTTTAGTTTGTTTTAGCTTTATCTTGAGTCCCTCTCTTTGTACTCAAGATGTTTAAATCTAATCCCGCTTGGGTGACATTGCTATACATATATGCTCTTGTCCACTAAATTTGTTTTGTAGGACTTTTCTAACCCTTCTTTGTAGCTTGTCACTATCCTTGCTTCATTGGTGCCTCAAGCAAGGGGGAGCTCATATCAAGGGGGAGAAATTTATTATGCATGGAGTTGGTTAACCTATGTTGATTGAAGACTTCACTAGGATGACGCAAGCTCAATATCTTTAGATGATGGGTCTACGGTTTGGAATTTCGCCTCTCAATCGACGACTACAAGGGACAACTAGCTTTTTGGAAGCAAGCTCTTTCAAAGTCGATCCCTCTTTTCTACAAATGAAGACTACCTTTCGGATGCAAGCTCTCGTAACGTCAATTCCTCTCTTCCTCAAATGACGTCCAATCGATGACTACCACTTTGGATGCGTGCTCTCTCGACGTTGATTCTTTTCTTCTTCAAAGACGTTGAATACCTTTTTGATTCGACAAAAGGGGAAGAAGTAAGTGTAAACGAGTAACTTATACATTTTAATATGTGTTATGGTTTACTTGTTTGTCATCATCAAAAAGGGGGATATTGTTAGTGCAAACATTACGATGTTTAGTCGATATAATCTCTTCGTGTTTTGTTGATGACAAACGAATAAATCGCAACACATTATGTAAAATGTTAAGGTACTCGTAATCACTCAAGAATACATTTGTATACTTCTCTCGAAACCTCCAAGATCGCATTCGACATGAATCACTCAAGGTATGAATAAACATGTCATTAACCTAACTAAGTGATCAATGATTAATATTTTCTTAAAACTCACATTTAATCAAATGGGATAAAAGATTTTAATAAAATTTATTAATAAGAAAATGTTTTATTTAAAAGAAAATGGAAATTTGAATTTGGAATATTCCAAAGAATATTCTCTAAGGTATATTCTTTAATTTGAATTTGGCATATTCCAAATGCCAAAGGAATATCCTTTGAGGGTATAAATGGTATTTCCCCACTAAAGAACAAAAATACACGGTCTGCAAGCCGGAGGTTTCTTAAAGGAACCCACGGTTCCTTATTGATAAGGAACCGCGGGGGCATTTAAGGAACCACGGGTCTTTATAGCCGTTGCATTGTTGTCCTATAAATAGTGGATCATTTCCAGTTTTTCTTTCAACCCTTTTTGCACAGTTTCTTCAAAAACATCTTTAAACTCCTTGATTAGTTAGTTTAGATTAATCTTGTTTAATATGTGATTCTCTCCTTCAATCCTCTCATACTCTCAAGTGCAAAGAGAAGAACACTTTCATTACCATAAAGTGTTGGGTTCATAACATGATGAAGATCTCTCATTTTAGATCAAGTCATTGTTTTACTACAATGTAAACATGAAGATCCAAGTGATGTGTATATTTGGACTTGATGTATGTGTAGAAGATCCAAGTGTTGGGTTCACTTGGATGTGTTTGTAAGGGTAGTAGATCCAAGAGATGGGTATCCTTGGATTAGGTGTTAGTTGTGTAGATCCAAGTTTGTTAGTACTTGGATATAATGTTAGAGTCATAGATCTAAGTGGTGAGTACTTAGATCTATATGGTTTATGTGTTTATGCCATAAAACACAAGGTTTGTTATGTTGGGCCATAAAACATAACTAGGGTGAAGAGTTGTGTAGGTGTGTAGTTGTGAAGAGTGGTGTAGTTGTGTAGTTGTGAAAAGTTAGGTAGTTGTGTAGTTGTGAAGAGCTGTGTAGTTGTGTAGATCCAAATTGGTGTGTCAATTTGGAAATTGTGTAAGTTGTGTGTAGATTGGTCCCACCTAAGATTAGGACTCGACATGTAGCCTTGTGTCGGAAAATGGTGAAGTAGGCGACATTGTGTAGATTGGTCCTACCTAAGAGTAGGACTCGACTTTTAGCTTAGAGTTGGAAATTGGATAAGCGACGTTGTGTATGGTTTCTCCACCTTAAGGAGTTTGTTGACTAGTGAAGTAACTCTCGAGTAAGGTGTACTCGAGGAGTGGAGTAGGGCGAAGAGGAGCTTCGTGACCGAACCACTATAAATCATCGTGTCAGTACTTTCCTTTACATTTATGTCCTTACTCTTATTGATGCATTTATTTGTTGTTGTGTGTTGTGTGCATCTCATAATCTAAACATCTAAGTTGCGGAAAAGTTAAGGCTTAGTACGTGTGTGCTTCATGCTTAGATTATGGTCAAGTGTACATCACTTAGTCTAAACATCTTAGTTGCGGAAAAGCTTATGCCTAGTACGTGAGTGCTTAGTGTTTAGACTATTGCTTGATCTACTCTTGATTTGATCTGTTTGTGTGTTTTCTTACTTGTAGTATTTATCTTTCAATCAAACACATCTCATATCTAGTCAAGCTTGATCGAGAATTTGATACCAAGGATTGTTAAAAGCTTAACATGTAATAAATAGCCTAGTTCACTGTCGCCGGTTCCTTAAAGGGACACGCGGTTCTTTAGTGATAACGAACCGCGAACAGGTTTAAAGAACCGCGCATAGTGGGTTATGCGAAATGTTTTGAAAAAGTAACTAGAAACTATTTAACCCCCTTATAGTTTTGATGAGACTGCTTTTATACATAGTCTCATCGTCCAAAACTGGCTTTAAATGCATTAATATCATCAAAAATGCCAAATATATGCTTATGTTTGTTACTTGTGTATTTTAGGTACGGATATTGAGAAAATGACAAAAGATCACAAAGAACAAGCAAAAACAAACACGGGAAACGAAGCCGCACAATGAACCAAGCCCTAGTGTTGATTTTCAAAGAATAACCCTTGAAGATTTGAAGATTGTACAAGAAGGGTCCTCCAATCTTGAAGAATTGACACTTTAAACCCTTGTATATTCATAATTACAAGATTGGTCCTTAAAGTTTGTCAAATTTACAAAAAGGGCCCTCCACTTTGAAGAATTGGCAAGAATGGTCCGTCATAAATCAAGACTTGTCAGTTTCAGTCCTCCAAGAAGTCAACAATAAAATTCAAGACCAGAATCTTTGAAGAAAATGCCAAAACAACCCTTTAAGAATCAAGAAATGGCAAGAAATACCCGTGAAAATACTTTGGAAAAGTATTTGGGGCAAAAGTGTGAAAAAGAAAACTTCTATAACAAAGGAAATTCGTTTTGGCTTGTTTAATCTGCAAATGAATGAAAGAAGGGAATTGAGGGACTAAAGCTGGCAAACAAGATACTTACCTAAACCAACCAAATACTGCCATGTGTCCCACTATAACACCCCATTTTGATAAATGGAATGTCACGCGTGATTATGGCGTCTCATCAAAGCATACAAGGATAAATGTCTAAAACATTACATGACCATAGGGTAAACCAGAATCAAACATCGGTCCCCAAACATAAGCTCAAAACATAATAAAGTAAATGAAATAATGGAAGACATAAACAAGCACAATATATGAAGGCAAAAGGAGAAGAAGTCTATGGCAGTTTCCATCCTATGCATGTCCTCCAAAATGCTCGAGTCCGTCCTCGGGTACCTACCATTTTGGGACATGGAAAGGAAAGTAACGGCTGAGCATAACGCTCAGTGCACGGATATACAAGCATGAAATGAATAATATAAGTATGAATAACATATTGCAGCGGAAATGTATATGTCCTGGAAAACCTGGTTATTTCTTAGTAAACTGGTTTTATAGTTTGAAAAGCCTTATGTTTATCTTATGAAAACTATTTAACATATTTTACCATTAGCCAATATAGGTCATGAAAATCCACCATGCATGAATACTTGGAGGGGTGACCTCATCATGCAAATTAGAGGGGCTGCCTCTAATTTAATATACTAGTTTGGGTTAGGAGGGATCAGCTCCTTGTGAAGGATGCAAGGCAAACACCACATTCACACTGAGTAATCTGCTGAAAAACATGTAACTAGGATGCACCCATACTCCCCACATGATAAATATAATAATATGGCCAAAAGCTGAAGGGACGCCACGAGCAATCACTCCGCCGTGGGGAAGTCATAACACCAGTGCCTCTAGTATTATGGTTATGGTACCTCCATAACTAGGTGAAACTGGTCATGCATGTATATGGCTTTAGGTATTGTAAATTAAACATAAGCAATCAAACATATAAACTTATACTATTGAAAACAGTTGGCTGTATACGGGGAATCCTAATAAGGAAAGAATGTCCATACTGAAAGGACGAGAATCCGTACCTTATGTCCAGCGAACGAAGAAGACGAACGGAAGGGAGTCCTACTTCGATATCACTAATGCTACATAAATACATACGTGTATAAGTATCAGATTACTGAATACGTAACTGGTTTTATATCATGTCTTAGCTTATTTTATACGTTCATGTCATGTTTTACTGCTTTAAGCTTAATACTGTGTTTATCATATATCCTGTCTATTCTGATTAAGTATTACTTGTATTTCATGTATTATTATACTTACTGTGTAATAATAAGTAACTTTCTAAAAATAGCAGGTTTTTTAAAATACAAAGTTTCCAAAAATAGAAAGTTACCAAAAATAGAAAGTTTCCAAAAAATAGAAAGTTTCCAAAAATAGAAAGTTACCAAAAGTAGAAAGTTTCCAAAAATAGAAAGTTTCCAAAAATAGAAAGTTTCCAAAAATAGAATTACTGCTTAAAATAGATAAGTTTCTAAAAATAGAAAGTTTCTATAAATAGATTAGCTGCCTTAATTAAATAAGTTTCTAAAAATAGAAAATTTCCATAATTAGATATAAGCTGGTTAAATAAGCTAATTATATAAGCTTAAGTGTTTTCTGATTATTATTCTAAGTCATGTTGTTATAAAGTATAGTTTATTAATTATTACATGTAAATTAAATAAACTATAGGTTAAAAGTATTTAATTAAATATATCATGTTTTTAATTAAATAAAGTTAAAATACTTAGGTTAAAACATGTATTATTAATTACTAATAATTTAACCTAAGTCATGTTAATTAATTAATTATAGTCATGGTTTTAATAATTAATTAATTATAAAGTCTAGTTAAAAATAAATACTTAGGTTAAAGTTCATGATCTAATAATTAAATTTATAACCTAAGTCATGTAAATTAAATTAATCATGTCA
This sequence comes from Glebionis coronaria, assembly GCA_025667525.1. NCBI lineage: Eukaryota > Viridiplantae > Streptophyta > Magnoliopsida > Asterales > Asteraceae > Glebionis > Glebionis coronaria. Next base: position 183,773,053 of record CM046874.1, read on the forward strand.
TGATTTATTAATTTAATTTTAACACATAACTAGTAAAATCATAAACCTTAAAATAATCTATGAACCGGACCCGACTAGAAACCATGAACCGGACCGTAATCAACACCATACCCGAACCAAGGTCGGGGTTACCCCCTGTTGCTGCTGCCGTGACCATCATCATCACCATACCGAGACCATATGGTCTCGGTGGTGGGTAATAAGCCAAGCCGAGACCCCTTAAGGGCTTGGTTAGGCGTCGGCTACAACACAACCACCCCTAAAACCCTTGTTTGATTTACCCCATGATCATAGACATGTTTTAATAATTGTTTTTAATTAGTTTTTAAAAACATCATGATTTTATGTGATTCATTAAATCAAAACATAAAAGAAAAGGGTTAAAAAGTTATACCAAATACGTGGATCAATTAAGGATGAACACACAAGAATCCTTGCACAATATCCAAGATCAAAATCAACCCGAACACCTCTTTTGGTGTTGTAAAAGTGGCGGCCAAAAAGGAGGAGGAAGAAGGAATTAGGGTTTTTCTTATTTTCAATATTTTGTAAATAATGAACATGTTTTACCCCTTTTTCCTAGTTAGTTAATTTTGCATGGGATAAACCCATTTCTTCTTCCTAATTTCGTGGTATGTGGCCCACATGGGGTAACCCGTACTTTTCTCGAGTCTAAATATTATAGTGTGTTCTCGTGTTTTATCGTGTTCGTATTTTACGTGTTCTAATTAATTATTAACCGTGACTTATTATATTTATTCGTGTTCGTAATAAATATATATACGTAAATAATATTAGTTCGTGATTAAATTACGTTCATGATTTCATGATCGCATGTTCGTGATTATAATTATTATTGGAATAATTATCGTGTGTTCATACGTAATAAATACTTATCGTGTTCTAACACGTACGTAATACTCGTAATTCTTATACGTGAAACGTAAATATGTTATAAAAGGAAAGTTCTAATCATATACGTACGATCTTAAGGGTACTATTCATGGTAAAAACGTGCGGGTTTTACAACTCTTCCCCCCTAAAAAGAATAATTCGTCCCCGAATTATAGTTAACGTAAAGTGAAAGAGAAACATACCCGGATCAAACTGAGAGGGTATGTAAGATAAATGAACGTACAGGTGACATGGTAGAAGGAACGTGGAACGTGACATGTCTTGAAAGGACATGGAACGTGACGTGACTGAAAGGACATATCTAGTTGATAAGAGAAAAACGGATAAGAAGTCCGGATGAACTTGTCCGTTTCCAAGTGGCCTCCCTCTTGGAACGGTTCCTTAACAAGATCTTGACGCGAATGATAAATCTTGGTCCTCCTGACCTTGACTTGAAATACGAAGAAGTTCTTGGTTATCAACGTAAGGTAGATCCCCTAAATTTGATCGAGGGAATAAGAATTAACGTGTAAGGCAACTGAAACGTTATCGTGCAAAACACTCTGACTTAACTGATAATTAGCGACGATGCGCGAGACACAAAGAAACGTAGTACGTGAAAATTTTTGAACGTGACACGTGAAAAATTTTGAACGTGATACGTGAAAATTTTTTGAACGTGATACGTGGAAAAATTGGTGAGTGTAGTATGAGTAAACATATCGTGATCCATGATACGTGTAACATATCTTGATCATGATATGAGGAACGTGGAATGAACATGACATGTGAAACATATCGTGAACATAGAATATAATGGCGGTAACGCCAAACGCTACAAGGTGAGACATAGAATATGACGAGAAACGTCTATCCGAGGATAGGGAGTTATACTAAACTTGAGTCTGGTCTCTCAAGTTCTTGCAAAACTTCCCAAAATGATAAAAAATGAACGTAAAATCATAAGACGAGATGCCATCATGAACGTGAATAGTGTCATGAACGCGAGCGCGAAAGCAAGTCGTGAAATTGGAACAAGAACGTGAAGTAAATAAGGAACACAATTATGAATATTTGTCTGACCCGATAACTGAGGAATCGTCAAGTGATCGGATGAGCCTTGGCTGGAACATGTCCGATCAATCTGTTGGTTCTGAAATCCTTACGGATGTAAGGATTCTACAGACTTGATCAAACTGTTTGCAATAAACCAGATAGCATCATGCTTTGCAATAAACCAGATAGCATCATGCTTCTTCTGAGTTTGCGTTAAACTGGTAACCAAAATCCGTGGAGATCTTGTCCCATTTCAATTCACAATTCCAGATGATGAAAACATCTCAGTCTGTTGGTGTCCTATCTTAACCTGTTGGTAAGTCAGGTACTTAGATATGAACGTAACTGTATCTTTCTTCGTAGAAATTGATACATAGGAGTTTGCGAAACTCTGAGTCTCTGAATCTAGACTTCTCCTAGCGTAGGATTTTCTAGAACACCTAATGTAGTGTAGGGTTCTCTCCTTTACGCATAAGCTGAGTCATGGTAAGATTAACCGTAGAAACCCATGTGATTCAGCGTGTCACTGTAATCAAACATAATTGATATTGGAAAATTTCCAGGGTAAAATTTCGCTTGTCATAGAATTTGCAACATAGTGCAGATATGGTCTTCCTGTTCTTCTCTAGGCTTAGAGGGAAATCAGGTTATACTCAATGAAAACACTGATGAATTTGCTATGAGTTCATGGAAACTCATTCTTATAATGTCGTTGGAGCATTGATGAGACTAATTCAAAATCATAAATCTAGCATGACCGAGTCGTGTATGAATAGCAGTCATAGACATGTCCTGCTCTTTCACTCGTCACTGTTGGCAGCATGATCATGATTTCGATCTTGGAAAAGTGATTAACACTATAAGGTCAATTGGACATGTTGTCAATACGTGGAGGAGAATAACGGTCATGAATGGTGATTTGTTTAAGTCGACGGTAGTCGACACATGATCTCGTGGTACCGTCCTTCTCCTTGTAGGTTCTTCTGAAATGTATGGGAAGATCTTGGAATAATCAACTGAAAGCTAGAAAATTTTAGCGGCCATGGCTAACAACGCACATGCTTATAAGCATAGATAATTTGTACAGATTTTCCTGATGGAAAATCAAGCTAAATGTATTCAGGAGCCTGAATATTACTGTACATAATTATGAATCGTAGCAGGGTGTGCTGTTCATAGTCCATAATTAGGATAAAATTCAACTCGTGTCTGTCCGAGGAAATGCGTTAGCAGCTTGGATCTCATCATTAAGATGAAGGAAAACCTTCGTATACGTGGGAATATGAAAGGCGTCTTTTATGGTAATGAATCTATGAACTATGGTTACAAGAAATGAAAGTGTCATCGGGAAACGTGATAGTTCCCACTGATGCGCCTATATTGGTACTGAAATTCTTGTGGCCTGATTAATACATGGCACAACAAAAATGGATATACCCTTGGAGGGTACCCTGAATTTCTTAGAATTGTTCCATAATTAGACGTGAGTCATGTGTCTTAACTCGTGTCTTGAGAAATGTAAGCATGACATGTGTCTTGACTGATGTCTTGACATGTGTCTCTTGAAAACATACATGAGACATGTGTCTTGACTGATGTCTTGACATGTGTCTCGAGGTGTGAAACAAATAGAACTACATATATTAGGTTATTATGCCGGAATTGAAGGATCGGTTGGAATACTGATCATTCGTACTCCTGATCACATCCGCGGCCGGAGTTTCGATTGCGATTGTTAGGATAGTTGCTGTCATAGTAGTGGTTACTATCATCTTTTCTGTCAGTTCCATGACGGTCATTCTCATGACTGTGATTCATGTAACTATTCAGCTGAGTGGCCGACTGGTATCGATTTGCACTCATATGACTGAAACGACAACTGAATGACGTGTGACATGTAACTAAGAATTAGGAACAATGATTGATGGAAATCGTCTGGTGGTGAAGCATCTTCTCGTCCGATCACTTTGATCTAACGCCTTTGTCTTCGTCTTGTATGAGCTCCAGGTTGTGAACATCATCAGCATCTCGTAGCGTCTCCAAACATCACCAGCATCAGCCTTTAGTAACATCTCCAAGCTATGAGTGGCATCAACAATTTGTAGAATATCAGCAAATGGAAATACGCACATGGGATAAGGTACATGGAGTACACGTGGAATGTACATGAAATGATCGGTATGGGGTCGATCATTTGTCATGATTTAAGGAAAGTATATCGGTTAAACGGTTAGGAAGAACCATCATGATAACCTGGCAGTGCCAGTGTATACCTCATTCTGGTTGTATAGAGAAACGTTAAAATGTGGTTACACAACATTCAAGATGACCTGCCTGAAAGCATGATCAATGAAGACCAACCATGACTTTCATGAAAAAAGGATTCAATGAAATCCAACAATGTCTTGCATGAAAGCATAAATAACAAAAGAGGCGTAAGACGTAATCAACATGAAGATGGAATTATCATGAAGAAACATGAAACAATTTAACATGAAGGAGTGTATAACATATTCAGCATAAAACTGAAGTTAACCATGATAGTATGAAGACATACTTGACATAACAAAAAAAACATAGTAACTTATGAGGAAACATAAAAACAATTATGCCAATAAATCATGAGAAAAAATTTATGCATGAAAAATAGTGCAAGAATGCATGATGTGGTTTATAAAAACATTTATATGTGCGAGGGGACGCCTATGGGTCGGTCCCAAAACAAAAGACATGGCGAGGGGACGCCTATGGGTCGGTCCCAAAGTTAAAAGTTTTGATAAAAGCACATGCGACTAAATAGGGCCAGTCCTGTACCAACCATTACTTAGTCATAATCCCTGCAACAATGATACATGAAACATAAATAAATGAAACTCATCTGTCAAAACTTATCAGAAAAAAATTTACGTGACTAATTATGAACTACTGAGGTTCAGTCCACATAGTCACAGTTCATGAGAAACGTCATGCATGAAACCATGACACATAACTAAATATGAATGATGGTTGTCCATCCATATCAGTAAAACAATATCGATGAAAAACATCGAGGTTAAAACCTCAAGGTGCTGAAAACATCATGGTTAAAACAACAATGCGCTGAAAACATCAATATCTGGAATAACAAATGTTGGCTTAAGAAGTTCCTGGTGACTACCCACTAGTCACAGGTCGAGTTTTTAGAGCCTACAGGTCGAAGCCTTGGCTCTGATACCATAATTGTAACACCTCATTTTGATAAATGGAATGTCACGCGTGATTATGGCGTGTTATCAAAGCATACAAGGATAAATGTCTAAAACATTACATGACCATAGGGTAAACCAGAATCAAATATCGGTCCCCAAACATAAGCTCAAAACATAATAAAGTAAATGAAATAATGGAAGACTTAAACAAGCACAAATATATGAAGGCAAAAGGAGAAGAATTCTATGGCAGCTTCCATCCTATGCATGTCCTCCGAAACGCTCGAGTCCGTCCTCGGGTACCTGTCGTTTTGGGACCTGGAAAGGAAAGTAACGGCTGAGCATAACGCTCAGTGCACGGATATACAAGCATGAAATGAATAATATAAGTATGAATAACATATAGCAGCGGAAATGTATATGTCCTGGAAAACCTGGTTATTTCTTAGTAAAACTGGTTTTATAGTTTGAAAAGCCTTATGTTTATCTTATGAAATCTGTTTAACATATTTTACCATTAGCCAATATAGGTCATGAAAATCCACCGTGCATGAATACTTGTCGGGGTGACCTCATCATGCAAATTAGAGGGGCTGCCTTTAATTTAATATACTAGTTTGGGTTAGGAGGGATCAGCCCCTTGTGAAGGATGCAAGGCACACACCACATTCACACTGAGTAATCTGCTGAAAAACATGTAACTAGGATGCACCCATACTCCCCACATGATAAATATAATAATATGGCCAAAAGCTAAAGGGAAGCCACGAGCAATCACTCTGCCGTGGGGAAGTCATAACACCAGTGCCTCTAGTGTTATGGTTATGGTACCTCCATAACTAGGTGAAACTGGTCATGCATGTATATGGCTTCAGGTATTCTAAATTAAACATAAGCAATCAAACATATAAACTTATACTATGGGAAAACAGTTGGCTGCATACGGGAATCCTAATAAGGAAAGAATGTCCATACTGAAAGGACGAGAATCCGTACCTTATGTCTAGTGAACGAAGAAGACGAACGGAAGAGAGTCCTACTTCGATATCACTAATGCTACATAAATACATACGTGTATAAGTATCAGATTACTGAATACGTAACTGGTTTTATATCATGTCTTAGCTTATTTTATACGTTCATGTCATGTTTTACTGCTTTAAGCTTAATACTGTGTTTATCTTATATTCTGATTATTCTGATTAAGTATTACTTGTATTTCATGTATTATTATACTTACTGTGTAATAATAAGTAACTTTCTAAAAATAGCAGGTTTCCTAAAATAGAAAGTTTCCAAAAATAGAAAGTTACCAAAAATAGAAAGTTTCCAAAAATAGAAAGTTTCCAAAAATAAAAAGTTTCCAAAAATAGAATTGCCGCTTAAAATAGATAAGTTTCTAAAAATAGAAAGTTCCCATAAATAGATTAGCTGCCTTAATTAAATAAGTTTCTAAAAATAGAAAATTTCCATAATTAGATATAAGCTGGTTAAATAAGCTAATTATATAAGCTTAAGTGTTTTCTGATTATTATTCTAATTCATGTTGTTATAAAGTATAGTTTATTAATTATTACATGCAAATTAAATAAACTATAGGTTAAAAGTATTTAATTAAATATATCATGTTTTTAATTAAATAAAGTTAAAATACATAGGTTAAAACATGTATTATTAATTACTAATAATATAACCTAAGTCATGTTAATTAATTAATTATAGTCATGGTTTTAATAATTAATTAATTATAAAGTCTAGTTAAAAATAAATACTTAGGTTAAAAGTGATGATCTAATAATTAAATTTATAACCTAAGTCATGTTAATTAAATTAATCATGTCATGTTTTATTAATTTAATTTTAACACATAACCAGTAAAATCATAAACCTTAAAATAATCTATGAACCGGACCCGACTAGAAACCATGAACCGGACCGTAATCAACACCATACCCCAAACCAAGATCGGGGTTACCCCTTGTTGCTGCTGTCGTGACCATCATCATCACCATACCGAGACCATATGGTCTCGGTGGTGGGTAATAAGCCAAGCCGAGACCCCTTAAGGGCTCGGTTAGGCGTCGACTACAACACAACCACCCCTAAAACCCCTGTTTGATTTACCCCATGATCATAGACATGTTTTAATAATTGTTTTTAATTAGTTTTTAAAAACATCATGATTTTATGTGATTCATTAAATCAAAACATAAAAGAAAAGGGTTAAAAAGTTATACCAAATACGTGGATCAATTAAGGATGAACACACACGAACACCTCTTTTGGTGTTGTAAAAGTGGCGGCCAAAAAGGAGGAGGAAGAAGGAATTAGGTTTTTCTTATTTTCAATTTTTTGTAAATAATGAACATGTTTTACCCCTTTTTCCTAGTTAGTTAATTTTACATGGGCTAAGCCCATTTCTTCTTCCTAATTTCGTGGTATGGGGCCCAAATGGGGTAACCCGTACTTTTCTCGATTCTAAATATTATAGTGTGTTCTCGTGTTTTATCGTGTTCGTGTTTTACGTGTTCTAATTAATTATTAACCGTGACTTATTATATTTATTCGTGTTCGTAATAAATATATATACGTAAATAATATTAGTTCGTGATTAAATTACGTTCATGATTTCATGATCGCATGTTCGTGATTATAATTATTATTGGAATAATTAACGTGTGTTCATACGCAATAAATACTTATCGTGTTCTAACACGTACGTAATACTCGTAATTCTTATACGTGAAACGTAAATATGTTATAAAAGGAAAGTTCTAATCATATACGTACGATCTTAAGGGTACTATTCATGGTAAAGCATGCGGGTTTTACACCGACTAACTTGTTTAAGCCAATCACAACCCATCTTTTGGCCATGTCACCCTCCACTCACAACAACTTTTGACTAATCCGGATTAATTTATTAATTCGCGCTAAACACCACATTTAAACACAAAAACAGATCAAACCCATGTTCTTGACATTCATAATACAAATTGGGTTTTTCCAAACTACTTGAAATTAAGCCACCAAAGTGTCCAGATTTATGATTAGGCTAATCATAAACATAACCCAACCTCTAAAACCCTTGCCACATCACCCCATTGTCACATGTTAAACCCCTGCTATACCACCTTTGGAGAAATTGCCAAAAGCTGACAGCCATCCAACGTCCAATATTTTAGCTTCAAACTTAAGCCCCTTGGGAGCATTTGATGCAATTCCAACAGCTCACACCTCACACATATAGCCAAGAAAGTTCACATGTCAAGCAGATTTTCAAAAACCCTCAAGGGCAAATTGGGACTTCCACAGCTTAGGGTTTACGTTTTTTATGTTTTCTAGATAGTCATTGTAGCCTATAAAAGGCATAGGACCTCACACATTGAGGCTTGCTCTTGGTTTTTCCTTTGTTCACTTTTCTGTAAATCCTCCTTCATGTTTAATGAGAAGTGTTTGAATTTGTGAAGAAAACCCAAGTGCCAATCTTATTATCTGCTTATTATTGTTATATGTTTGTGTTTCTTGAATCCTAAAACGTGTTTTCAAACTTTGTGGAAGAAATTGCCCAAAGTTCAAAAATATGATATTTTGCTAAATCCTTGATTCAAACCCTAGAAATCTTTGGATTATAAGTGGTATATACACCCTGATAAGGAGCTTATCAAGGTGTTGTGAGCTTATAGTTTGGGGATATTCAAGGTGTGGGAACAAGTTTGCATTAATCAGACGTTTCATTTTTCATTTTTTTTGTTTTGATAATTGTGCTAACCTTGTTGTTCTTAGCAGCCTGATATTGGAAACTTGTGCCTTGTTTTGCTAGGCACATCAGCTCAAACATACGTGGGTGTGGATATACATCTATGAGGTTTGAACTCTAATCATAAAAATCTGTCAAAAAGGAGGTTTTTTATGATATTTAGTTCTGCTTGTGTATGTGTTGTTCTTGTGCTCCAAATCTTGTTGTTTATGCTTAAGGTTGTTGATTTGATGCTTATGTATGCATGTGGTAACCTGAAAACATTTTTGCTTTGGTAAATCTTGATTTGAAAAAGTTAAAAGGGTGTTTGGGTCTACTGCTTGTTTGAGGTTTTTGTGAGATTGGTTAAGTGTATGCTGGTGTGTTGTTCGTGTTCTTGTGTAAGTGATAAAGTTGAGTGATAAACTGCATGCTTTGAGTTCTTGAACACTAAAATCAAACAAAGAGGTATAAAATCTTGATTTCTTGTTGTTTTGAGCTATGATTTTGGGGACACCTAGTTCTAGGTCTAGACTTAGGGTAACAAGTGCTAAATCATAACCATTATAACATGTTAGTAAGATTTGAAGCTTGGAATTTGGATTTGTGGTCAAGTATATCAGCAAAAAGTTCTTGTGTTTGCCTGCTTATATCAGAAACCTGTTTATGCATGAAACTAGCTTAATTCTTCGAACCAGTGTATTAAACAAGTTAAGTTGTGCTTATTTAAGTTTAATATAGCTTGTGTGTGCTTTTGGTGCAATTTGGTTGGCTGAATCTTGCTAAAACAGCTTTTGAAGTATAACTGCTTATTGTTCATGTCTGATGCATATCTGGTGATGTTTTGATTAAACTGTATTGATTGGCTGATTGAATTTGTGTTTTTGTTGTTGATATTGACTCCTTGTGATTAACTGATCACTTGGGTGCCTTTGCTTAACCTGAATCCACAAAAAAGTCACAAAAGACAAAAAGTCAATTTGGTCAAGCAGTGGAAACTTTTCCCACTGCTGAACCTCCAAAACTAGCCCCTGCTAGTGTTAAACATCAAAGAGCTTTTTCATAAGCTATTTTGGCTTATCCAAACTTGAAACAACTTATTTTTTATGATATATCTTCCTTATTTGACCCATTGATTTGATCTGGAGCTTATTAGGGTTTGACTTTGACTTTTGACTAGAAAACTCATTAAGTTGACTTTTAAATAAGTGCTTAATTGCTTATTATGGATTATTGCTTGTGCTTATTGGAAAACCTTTTGGTTATTTTGCTTAATTAAGTCATTTAAAACCTTTTTAAACTTGAATCAGCACTTGCGGTGGTCTAGAACTCAAAAACGACTATTTTGTCGTTTTGTGAAGAGAGTCTTGGCTTATTTCAGGCTTATTTCTTGTGCTTTTTCAAATTTTCTTTTTACAGATCTCTTTGGTAACTCAAAAGAAGCTTGTGTGTTAAATTTTTGCTTATGGCATAAACTTATAGCTTAATGGGCCAAAAAGCCCATTAAGAATAAGCTAGCTTAAACACATTTTCAGCTTTTAGGCCTTTAGAGTTTTGTTCTTAAAATCAAATTTTAAGTCAGATAGGAAGTTTTGGGCTTATTTGGACAACATTTTTTCTTATTGGGCCATAAAAAGCCCATTAAGGGGTTTGTTTGGACTTTTGGCCCATTTCAAGGCCAAATAGGGGTATTTTGGTAATTTCAAGTGCATTTCTACTTTACTCAGGTTAAATTAAACTAGTTTGCAACTTTTTAGAAGTTTTTATAAATTTTGGATTTTTATTAATATTTTATGATTAAAAATTAAAATTTAGATTTTTACAAGTTTTTCATTTTTTTGTTCAGATACATTAAGTTAGGAATTTTACAATTTTAAGATTAATTTTATTGTCATTAGATTGATTTTTAGAATTCTTTTAAGTTTTAATAGTTTTTAATTGTTTTTAAATAGTTTTAATTAATTTTAAAATTTCCAAAAATAGTTTTAAATTTAGTTAAGTCATTTTAGAGGTTTACAAGTTAAAAATCTCATTTTGGGCTTTCTGTTAATTAAATTGATTTTTTGGGCTTTAATTAGCATTAAAAATTATTATTTAGTTAAATAAAAGGTTTGAGTGATTTTTGATTTTTTATAAACTCTAATTACATTTTTTGGATTTATTGCAATTTTCTAGGAATTTTTAGGGTAATTTTTAATTTTAGTCACTTTTTACGGTTTTACGTGCACGACTTATCGTCTTAGTTTAATTCATAATCGTAACCGTCATTCTCTTCTAATCTCTTTTCTATTTTTCTTTTCTCATAAATCATAATCATATCATTAATCTTATCTTACACAACACACTAGCCTCCTTGAGAACGATCCCCACTTTTGGGTCAATACTTACCCTAATTACACTTTGTTTTCCTAAACAAGTGCTAATTTACAACTATCAAGTTTCTACAATAACGATACTCAACATTGTTTGTTTGCTTGTTTCTTATCACAAGTAGAGCCTAAGAACATTTCTCAAGCTCTTGATGAAGAAAGTTGGGTAGATGCCATGCAAGAAGAATTAATGCAATTTGAACTACAAAAGGTTTGGATTTGTTGGATCTTCCCTCTAGAAAAAGAGTCATTGGTACTAGGTGGGTTTTCAGGAATAAAAAGGATGAGAGAGGTGTTGTTGTGAGGAACACGGCTAGGCTTGTTGCTCAAGGCTATAGACAGGAAGAAGGGATAGACTATGATGAGGTTTTTGCACCAGTTGCAAGGATATAAGCCATTAGGCTATTTTTGGCCTTTGCATCATATATGGGTTTTATAGTCTATCAAATGGATGTGAAATGTGCCTTTCTTTATGGTACTATTTCTGAGGAGGCACGTGTTTCAAGACCTCCAGGTTTTGTAGATCCTAAGTTCCCCAACAGAGTCTACAAAGTTATTAAAGCTCTTTATGTTATATATCAAACTCCAAGGGCTTGGTATGCAACTTTATCTAATTTCCTCTTGGAACATGGATATAGGAGAGGGACCATTGACAAAAATCTTTTAATCAAGAAGAATGCCAAGGATATTATCTTAGTTCAGGTATATGTTGATGACCTTATTTTTGGTTCAACCAAGAAGTCATGTTGTGAAGAGTTTGAAGCTTTAATGAAAGGAAGATTTCATATGAGTTCTATGGGAGAACTTACTTTCTTTTTAGGACTTCAAGTCAAACAAATGAAGGATGGAATATTTATCAGCCAAGATAAATATGCTGATGAAATCTTAAAGAAATTTTCAAGTATGGATACAAGGAGTACAAGCACACCTTTTTGAAGCAAAGAAGTCTTTGTCAAAATATGAACATGGTGAAAATTTTGATATTCACTTATATAGATCAGTGATTGGTTCATTGATGTATCTTACTGTGTGTGCCTGCTCAAGGTTTCAAGTCAATCCAAAGGTGTCACATCTACATGATGTGAAAAGGATTTTTAAGTATCTTAAAAGTCAGCCTAACTTAGGATTATGGTATCCTAGAGATTCTACATTTGATTTGGAAGCTCACTCGCATAGTGATTATGCTGGAGCCAATCATGATAGGAAATCCACAACAGGAGGTTGTCAATTCCTAAGCAGAAGACTCATATCATGGCAGTGTAAGAAGCAAACCATTGTTGCTACTTCTACAACTAAAGCTGAATATGTAGCTGCTACTCATTGTTGTGGACAAGTAATTTGGATCCAAAATCAGTTGTTAGACTATGGTTTCAACTTCATGAACACCAAAATCTACATTGATAATGAAAGTACTATTTGCATTGTCAAGAATCCAGTCTTTCACTCCAAAACCAAGCATATTGAGATAAGACATCACTTTATAAGATATGCTTATGACAAAAAGCATACTCAGGTTTTAAAGATCCATACAGATAACAATGTAGCAGACTTATTAACCAAGGCATTTAATACAAAAAGATTTGAGTTCTTGGTAACACATATTGGTATGCTCAACCAATAACTGCTGCATATGTTAAGGGGAGGTAACAGTTGTACAATTTTTATGCTAATTGTTAGCCCTGTATTTTATATAGTCGCATAAGAATGTAATAGGTTATCTTAGTCGTTAACGGTCTTGTATTGTAATAGGTTAGTCGGGAAAACCGGGCTTGGACTTAAAGCTAATATTGTCTAAGGTAGGGGCTTTATGCCTAAGATAGGCCAAGCCCGGCCCAAGAAACAAGCCCATGAGCCCATCAAGCTCATGGGTATATAAACCCTCTTCCATGTGTAGAAGAGGGTGTTGGTTCCTTTACTTTTTCTCTCTAGTAAGGTTTAAACCTTCCACCATCTCTCTAGTTTATCTCTCTAACTTTCTTCTGTTTCTCTATCTAAATCTTGTGTTATGGATTGAAGTGGGATTAACATTTGGTATCAGAGCCTATAGTGTATAGTGTTTGTTTTTGTTTTTGATGTGATTATAGGTTATTAGAATAAGATAAAAGAGGTTACAATGATAGTGGCATGCATGTACCGGTATTATCTTTGACGTACCGTTTTGGAATCAAGTACCGCTAGGCAAATTTGAAGTATCGTGTATGTTTCATGTACCGCTACATAACCGTTGTACCATTGAGGGTCTCTTTTGTAAATTTGGCGGTTTCTTCGCGCTTGGGTTTGTTATTCCTGTATATACTAACCCTAATTACACGATCGATTCACTTAATCTTTTATTTTTATACATCGATTCTATAACCTTTTCTCTAATCTTTGATCATCAAAAATACTAATGGCTGCTCTACAAGATATCTCTAAATATAATCAGGTTGCTAATCTCACTCAGAATGATGATTCTCTTGGTTTTCATGAGATTCTTGACTTTCTATCTCGAAGTCACGTACGTTTTGCACTCACTGTAAGTCCTGTTGTCTATATTCCTCTTGTTACACAATTTTGGAATACTGTTATCTTAGGTATATGTCATAATCAACCTTGTATAAGGGCTAGGATTAATCATAGGAATATCTATGTGACTAAAGTACTGCTTAGGGCTAGTTTAAGACTTAATGATGCAAATGGAATTAGTATGTTGACCAATACTGAGATACATGATGCCTTGCAGCCATGGGATATCAGGGTGGTAAGGAGAGTATAATTTTCTTTAAATGTTTATTTTCACCACAATGGAAATTACTTTTTCATGCCATAATTCACCGTTTAAGTTCAAAAAGTACATCTTTTGATCAAATTCCTGCTGCTTTGGCATCAACTGGTATTTATCTAGTAAACAACAGAAGTTTTAATTTTTCAAAATTAATTTTTGAAGGCATGACTAGGAATTTGGAAGGTTCTAAAAAGTTTTTAATGTATCCAAGATTCATTCAAGCTTTAGTTAATGACCAAATCCTTAACCTACCAGACTTGACAGATACATGGGATGTTCCTACTTTCACCAAGAGAACTTTCTCTTTCTTGTCAAAACCAGGAAGTACTTTTACAGGAACTAGAACACCATTATTTGCAAATATGTTAGCACAAGATGCTAATCAAGAAGGTGAGGAACCTAGCTCAGCTAGTGCTTCTCAGCAAACTCCTTCTAACCAGAGCCCCCAACCATCTGAAGATTCTACAATCTTCTTCTCATCATGGTGGTAATCAACCAAATTCTGATGAGATGATCCACACACCTGCTACTTCAATTGCTGCTGGTGGTTCTCCACAAGCAACAGCAACAGAGGTGGTGGATGTTGCAAATTTAACTACTTTATGCACAAGCTTGTCCAAACAGGTACATTTTTTGAAAAAGGAGAAGCTTGATCATGATAAAAGAATTACAGAGTTGGAAGCCATTTTGACAAAACTAAGGAATAAAGTCAATCCTTGGATGTGGCACCACAGGGCAATTCAGAAGGCTAATCTTAAGAAGCAAAGGCTCAGAAACTTCAATAAGAAGCAACTGACTGCAACCAAACAGGAGAGGAATAATGAAGAACAATGACCTTCTTCAGACATTCGAAAACAAAGCTCTCTGGCAATGACATCAAATTTGAAGTTGATGATGGCATTGAGAATTTTGATGTTGATGACATTAAGAATTATGTGGATAATACAAGTTTGGAGCATACAAATATGGAGTTTCAACATGAGGAACCACAACCATCTGCTCATGAGGAACCACAACCATAATGAAGACATGGTAACTCAACCACAACCTCAATCACCAAAACTACAAGCAAACTGGAGTACTTTTTATGAGAAGCTAGAGGAAATAAACATCATGTTTCCTGTATCTAAAACTCCACCATAAAGACAATTTTGGTTTCATGAGAAACAGTCTTTCCAAGTACTGTCAAGATCAAGGATAAATGTTGAATCAGACAAGACTAAGGAGTTAGATATTGCGAAGACAGCTTCCAAAGGAGAAAAAGTATCTGGAGATACTTTGGTGATAGAAGAAAGAAGCTTGTCTATAAATGGTGAAGTAAATACTGTTGAAGAACCAAGTACTGCTCAGCCAACTGCAAGTACTGTTGGTGAAAAACCTTTACTACCATATTCTGAAAAAAGTCAAACTCCATCTTTTGGAGAAGATGACAAGTGCTGCTTGATCTCAAAGAAAAGAGCTCAGCTAAAAAGGCAAGGCTAGCAGAAGAAGAAATGAAGACACAACAAGCAAATCTTGCCAGTCAAATTCAAGACAAGGGTAAGAAAGTACAAGCTTCACAACCCACTACAAAAGGTATTGTGATTCAACAACAACCAAATGAAGATGAAGAAAGAAGATCTTCAAGGTTATTGAAGAAACTACCTAAGATTGATCTAAAGGATAAGGGCAAAAAGAAATTACAATCTGAGTCTGAAGGTGAAAGTGATTCAGATGATGATATCAGCAAAGTCATGAACATATTTCATCAATTGGAGCACGATGAAGAGGTAGCTCTTAGACTACAAGCACAAATGCGTGAAGAAGAGTTACAAGAAGAACTTGCAGCCAAGCAACAATTGCTTGAAGCACAAAGAGTACAGCAAGAATGGAACATAAAAAGAGTATGATAGAATTCAGGCTGAACTGAAGGCAAGTGAACTTCTAGCAGAATCCTTAATAGCTAAAGAAAGAGATGCATATGATGAGGAAGAAAAGGATAAATTGATTGATGATATGGTAAGGGAACAACGAAGATTCTTTGCTGAAAAGAGAAGAAGAGAAAGAGTTAAGCCTCCAACTACTATGCAAATCAGGAATCAGATGACGTTTTACCTCAAGAAGGTTAAACATTTCACTCATGCTCAACTAGTCAGGAAAATGTTTGATGAGATAAAGACTTTGTATGAACAACACAAAAGGAGCAAGTTGAATTTTTTTGAGATTGGATATGAGAAAGACAAAAAGGACTATTGAAGATGTCAAGAAACATCTACAACAACAAAGAAAATTTGGAAGTACCCCCAGACTTGATGCAAGTACTGCTGGACAGAAAGAAACATATCCACCTATCAAGACCACATATGCTAGAAAGAATAAAAGGGTGAAGGAAGTTTCAAAGGAACCAAAGACTGCACAAGGAATAGATGAGGGAAATGCAGCTCAAAGTGTTGAAGAGACTAAAAATGTACAAGCAGTACATACTCAGTCAACAATACTTAAAGAAACGGTACATACTGATTTGGAGGAAGGATCCATTGAAATTGAAGGAACCTCCAAGGGTATTAAGAGAAAAAGATCAACTAGGAAAAAGCAAGAAGCTAAGAAAAAGGCAAAATCTATAGATCAAGATAGTGATAATGATGAAAATTGTAGAAAGCACTTGAAGATAGTAAAATTTAAAGACCAATGTATTGATACAAAGATTTTTGGAAAGCAATCATCAACCATAAGGTGGACAGGTGCTATGAAACATGGATTAGAAGTTCATGGAACAACTAGAACAGATGGAACATTTAGGATGTTCAGGTTACTAGAAGATATTCTTCATATCCTTGACAGACAAGACATTCAAGACCTCAACAGATTTGTTTAAGGATGAAGTGAAGGTCAAGAAGAAACATCACTATTGGGAAAAGAATTGAAGTTTATGTATGAACCACATAATTGTGATCAACAAATGTTGAAGGATTTAGAGAATCAGGTTCCTACTTATTGGAGATATTATGGATCATGTGGAATACATACATTGGATGTAGATGATACTACCTATTGTATGCTTCAAGAGAAAATATATCCTTTTAGAAGAAGGTTGTTAGAAAGAATGTTGGAACAACTAGAGATTTCAGAGGAGTCTAATGGTGCTTTTAAGTTGATTAGGATGATCAAACAACAACTCAAGGATTTGGAAACAGAAGAAGAAGCTGAGAAGGAGCCTTAAGTATTTGACTCTTAGTCACACTTCACAAATGGTTCTCAGTTCACCATGTCTATCAAACATACGAACTGGCTAGTCCATAAGCAAACAGTTTGTAGTAAAGACTTCTCAAATCCGTTGATAGATGGTAGTTTGCTAACAACTACATGGTCATTAACTCACCATACTTGGAAGTGAAGAGTTAGCTAGTCCTAGGGCAAACGGTACTATGTAAAGACTCTATCAAATTCGTTAATGGTTGACAATTTACCGAAAATTGTAAGGTTATCAGTACACCTTATTCTTTATGAATAAAGTATTGGCTATTCCGGAGTGTACGGCTAACTGGTGAGAAGACAGAAGCAGAATTATTGATTCATAGGTGATTTATACTCAGAAGACTCCTATTTGATTGATGACAAAAAAAGGGAAAGAAGACATATGTGGTGTATGTTTAAAATTCAAGAAAGTCACTAAGAAACTCAGGAAGACTGTTAAGTTACAAAGCTTAAAGATAACAAAGTTATATATATGAAGACACCGTAGTTGCTGCAAAGAATGTTCAAAAGACACAGAAGATCATATTTTAAAGACAAAGATAAATTTCATGAAGACTTGAAGATTATCATATCAGAAAAAGATCTGCATAAAGTGTTTGGCTACATTTAGTTGGTATACAAGTACAAGATTACCAAGTTCAATCCATGTTTGAAGTGAAGTTTGAAGACATGTATTCTTATACATTCATCACACAGAGAAATAAGAAGACAACTAGTTATCATTCTTGTTTAGGGGAGGATTGTTGGGAATTATTTGTAAAGTACCAAGTACCGTTAGTACAAGTACAAGTACTGTTAGTGTTGGCAAGTATTGTTAGTGTTAACGCGGCAAGTACTGTTAGTTATAATGTAAGTACTGCTAGATTGATAAGGACGGATATATCTTTAGAAAAGATATGTCATAGTTATAGTTAGAGTATATCTTATGTGATATACTTAATAGTTTAGAATATTGATAATATATCGTGTGTGATATACTTATCATAATATAATATTCTAGGATTCCTTACACTATAAAAGGAACATAGGTACGATGAGTTTATTGTATCTCATTGAAAAGTCGATTAATAGAAGATCGAATAGTTAAGAGTAATTTTGTTCTTCTTTGCTTTATAAGTTAGATTCAGCATAACTTATTTGGTTGAGTAAGAGTTCTCAAGTGCTCGAGTTTGATTACAAGCTATTGTACAAATTCTTAACAGAATATAGATCCATTCAAAGGGATCAACAATGTCTTTGTACTGTTTCCTTTTTTCAGCAAGTTTAGTTGCTCGACGCTGTAATTCAAGTTTTTTCTCTTTTCAAGATCGTCTACTTCCAATTGAGCTGCCTCCTGCAAATCCAACTTACGTTGCTTCAAGGTAACGTATGAGTCTTGTTGCTCCTTCTTTTTCCCCCGTTGAAGTCTTTTTTTCTCATTTTTTGGTTACAATATTAAGAAATGAATACTTCCTTGTTGACGATGTAGATGACTTCTTCTTAGCTCAATCATGACCAATTGGTCGGTATTCTTGAGTCTCTTCCTTTTCCTCGTATGGTTCAACGTTTAAATTCACATAACTACCAAGCCCAGAACCGGAGGTGGTTTCAAAAGTATTGGATTTTTTGTTACCTTTTTTTGAAACCTTGGCATCTCAACCTGTTGTCAACGTGGGTGTTCTTTCAACACGTTCCACGCCACCTCTAACTGTTGAAAATACGTTTTTCCCGTTAGAAGTCACTCTAACAATATAGTTAATAGCTTGTATTTTACTTAACAATATAACATTAAGCAAGCCTGGTCCATGGCATGTCATCGACCGGCAGCCCAAGCCCATATTGTGGGCTTGGGTATAAATACCCTTTCCTTAGATGGAGAGGGTGTTGGTTGCTTTATTATTTCACTACATTTTCACATATATTCTCTGTGCGGCGTCGGGTTAAACTTGCAATGCCATTTGGTCGTCGAATCTTCTGAGTTTCTACTATCAATAAGCCGTGACGCGTCAGGTGTTCAGTGCGATGTCGTCTGGTGGGTCTTTGCGACAGCGTCAAGTATAGAATGTGACGCCAACTTCTTTGTGACTTGGAAATTTCGTGCAATCTTGGCCAGACTTCTTCCATACTTACTTGAAAATGCTTGAAAAACATCTCCAAATCATCCCAATTGCTCCAAGTGCTTCAAGTTTGCTTTAATGATAAAAATAAAGGAATCAAGATTTTTTTGGGATATTTTATGACAAATGTGGAGTGAAATAACCCTAAAAAAGTGTATACAATGACACCTCATCATAGTATTTTAGGAAGTTATACTAGTATTTGATTTGATGTTTTGTACATAGATGACAATGTAAAGGTTGGATTGAAAGGTTAGTGTTGTAACTCTTTTGTGCATACAAGTACTTTAGGCAACGTTGTGCTTACAAGTATTGATTTTTTGATGTTTTGTTAGAATGTTTGAAGATGTAGCTATGAAGACACATGTTAAATGTCAGTTTTGTAATATTTTATGTATATATGTTCATGATAAAGACAAAAAAGTTATAAAGGGTGATATACATTTTGGTACCCTTTAGTGCTTCTTTACGAGCCATACTATATTTTTACTTAGGTGAAATGACATTTTTGTTGTAGATGATAAAGGCAAGGGAGTGGCGAAAGGTGATAAGACAACATCTGATGTAGGTAATCTAATAAAAAGGCTAGACAAGGTTGAAAGAAATTCAAAGTTGTAAAACGAAGAAACTTGAAAGGAGGTGAGTATATAGTTTGTATGCTAAACTTTTACTTTAAGTGGTTTTATCTTGTTCCCCTATTTATAGTTTGTATGTTAATAACCTAAACTAAGATTCATAACAATTTAAATTAAGTTTAGAATTGAAGTTTACCATTTACCGTGTTCCCTTATTTATAGTCCGATGAGTGTATGCTATTTGTAGATGATATAATTACAGACTCGCCTGAAAGCTATAAAGAGGTTGAAAGCTCTAAAGAAGATGAAATCTCTAAAAAATATAGGAGCCAATTCTAAGTCACATAGGATGAAGCAACATATGTGATTGTAGGTATAAATACACTTGCTTTAGGAAAAACAAGTATAAACCGGTAAGTATTAGTCAACGCGTTTAGGAAAACGTGAAGACCGAAAGTGAGTTTGTTCCTCAAGGGAGTGTATGTGTTTTGTTAGTGCCAAGATTATATTACGCAATTTGGATTAGTTCATTTTTGGAAGAAAGGAGGGAAAATTAAAGACGATTACGCTAAAATTACACTACGACGATAAAAGCGTAAAACGTGACCAAAAAATAAAATTACACTAAAAATATTCAAAATTTGAAAATAAATCCTAATAAATATAACTAAGGTTCATAAATCAATAAAACTTTTTGTAACTTTTTAAATTAATTAATATTTATTTTTTAAATGCTAATTAAAACCCTAAAAATCAAATAAATTAACAAAAAACCTAATCCAAGTTTTATGGTTTGTAAACCTAAAATATATTTATCTAACACTAAAAAAAATTCAAAATTTTAAACTAATTAAATCTATTTTTAAATGCCTAAAAAGAAATTTTAACTTAAAATAATATTAAAAAATAAAAGAAAAGTGGGGAAAATCCCAAACCCTTTTTGAAAATTCTAAAGTGTTATAAACTAACAAATAAAAATGAAAGAAGAAAAATATGTAAACAGAATAAGCCTAAAAAGCTAAAAGATTAAGTTGTTAACAATGGCTAGGAAACCACTATGAGCAGTTGATAACGCCCAAATCCAACATGTTTTCTTGAGCGTTATCCGTATATTTTGCATGGTTTGTGGTTATACTAACGAGCTATTTAGCTCATATATGTGTGAAGTTGTATTTTGTGTTGTTAGTTAGCCCAGATCAAGGAAAGTGAAAAAAAAACAATGAAAGAAAGAATAAACGATGATTCATGCATATACGAAGGAATCCCAAGAAATACAAGCCTTTGAAGATCCATTTCAGGTGCAAGAACTAGTATTTCCAAGAAGTGTACAAGTCCATCAGCATGGAAGTTGCCACTGGCGGAATCAAAGTTCCCACCTACTTTTGTGTTGGCAGAATTTTGTCTAAATACATGCAAATTCTCTAAGCCTTCATGAAGCTGCTAATGTTCATTCTAGAAATACTTTGCCACCAAGTAAAAGACTTTGTATCCAAGTATATTTCTTTGGCTCCAAGTTCTTGCATTGAAGACAAAGGCCTTAATTTCACTATAAATAAGACCCTTGGGGTCATTGTAACATATCACTTCATATCACTTCATCACTTGAATCCCTTGAAGGTAATTCATTACCAACATCATTATTCATCAAGAAAACTCTTCCAAATTTGGTGAAGAACCCCATTCTCGGATTTAATATGGTGTGCCAAAAAGTGACGTTTTTGGAGCTTCAATCATCAAAATAACCTTACCAAACTCTAAGGGATCATTACCCTTATCACTAGGAGTGTTTCTTGATACCTAAATCACCACCAATCTTCACCAAACCTCTCCAAAGCTCGCCTCAAATCCCAAATACGAATTTCATTTGCATAACCCGAAAGACCACAAAACTTGTAGTCAATTGGAGGCCTAAGGATTGCTCTAATTCCTTACATTTACTTATTGTATTCATACTTTGGGTAAACTCTTGTTATTTTTATGATGTTGAACTCTATGTCATATGTTGAATGTTTGTTGATTAATATGATCATGGAGTAGTTTTCTTTACACTTGTTTGGATGATGTTGTGACATGAGGATTGTTTATGTTTTATCACTGTTTTGATCAATTTCATGTTATGTTTGAAATCCAATTGTGCTTAAGTTCCATTCCATATGCTTATTATACTTGATTAGTTGTTGATGATTTCATAGGTCGAAAGGGTTATCATTCACCAACTAGTTATAATCGTTTTGTCTATGGATGATTATATATTGTATTGACCATTTCTTTAGTGGTATGATTATGCAAAGGAACCTAAGTGTGATTGTTAATAATTTTGTGAAACGACCGTGAATCAAACTCGTTAAACTATACATAGTCTTGAATTGGTTGATTTGTCTTAATGCTTGATTTGATTGTTTTGTAATCAAACGCGTTGGTTATATACTTTAAAATCAAAGATTGGAATTTGTGACCATCATCTTCTTTACTTGTAATCAATTTATCAAAACCATCCTCTTATGAACAATCCAAATGTTATGAAGTAATCCAAGCAAGTGTTGTCTTTAATATTATTGTTCTCAAGTTATTAGCTTAATCATCATTTTTGTGTTACTTGTTATTTACTTGCTTAATTGTTACTTACATGGTAATTATGGTAGTGACAACCATTTTTACCACTAACGTTACATTGTTACAAAGACTCTTTACAACCGAAAACACCCAAATCCTAGTGAACGACCTCGGCTTACCACAACAAGCTAGCTACAAAAGAAAGGGTCATACTTGCCCGTGTGTTCTAAGCTTATTCGATAATCCTTGTATAAATTTAAAACTTGTGTAATCGCAAGAGACCGCATCAAGTTTTTGGCGCCGCTGCCGGGTATTTGTTTGTGTTTTTCGTGTCTTAGAATCTTTGTTTCTTGTTTATTTGTGCTTGCTTGTTTAGTTTATTTTATAGGAATTAAGTTCTATAATTTTGTGTTTGAATCTCATAATCCGGCATCGCCGCATCAAGTTTTTTGCGCCGCTGTCGGGGATTTGTGTTTTGTGCTTTTCATGTTTTGAATCTTTATTTTGTATTGTGTATCGTTTAATCTCTTTTGTGCTTATTTGCTTTAAAATTAAAGTGTGTTTAGATTAAGCTTTTTAGTGATTATTTCATCAACCCCACAAAAGTTTTTTTTAGGTGTTCTTAATTTTTAGTTCCTAAAAATAAAATAAAATTTCACAGAATCGATTTTGCCGCCCGACAGACCCCTTTTACCGACCGGCAACACCCTTTTGCCGCCGGCAGAAAAATATTGCCGCCGGAAAAATTCCAAATTTTTCACAGAATCTATTTTGCCGCCCGACAGACCCCTTTTGCCGGCGGCAACTCCTAAAACTGTAAAAAAAAATAAAAAAATCTCTTTTTATCTTCTTTTATCCAAACCGAGCCTTACCCAAAACCGTTCCTAATTGTGTTTTTCACTCGTTTAACGTCCGTTCTTCGAGTTAATAACCAATTATCCTTGTTTTATCATATCCCACCCAACCGCCCCGTTTAATCATTTTGTGCCTTGTTCGTATTTCTAATCACCCCGGTTTGATCCCAAGCCCCGTGTTTAGAACCCGAAGTCATTCAAGCCGTCCGGTTTTATAGATTTGGTACAATAATTTATTTGCGTTTTCATTCTTATTTTTCTTGTTTCTTTAGTTGTTTTATTTAGTATAAAAAATTAGTAATAATAGTAGTAGTAAAAAAATATATACAAAAATATTTTTGGTCTTATTTGTTTTATTTAGTTTATTTTTCTATGACATTTTGCAAATCACTCCGGGTTTGTATAAACCCGCGTTCTTGGGGAAAACAACTCGTTCGTCCATTCTAAAATCTTAAACGTAAGATAAAAAATAGGACGACATTCCGATAAAACACCAATCATGCCCCTTGAAGTTGAATCATCGGAACCATACATCGAACCACCGTTCATCAAAGACTTTTTCGTCGTCGCCTCCAAAGACGACGTATTCGACACCGAAGTCAAGACGATATTCGAAAATCCATTCCATATTGAAGGAATCTCATCCCATGAAACCGAATCTGATTCCTCAACCATTGTTACCATTGATCCCGATGACCAACCAATGTGGTCAAACACTAGGATCTTTTCCCAACACCTATTTCCTCTATTATTCAATTCCCTATTTTGAACAATTTCACTATCACGAGTACCCACATGAAAATGATTCTAGAGAACCAGTTTGATGGACCATCCCCACTCGATCCTCACCGACACGTTCTCGATTTTCTCGAGATTAGTAGCCTTTTCCAATATGGTGAAAATCAAGAGGAAGCGATTAACTTGAGGATATTCCCATTCTCATTAACCGGAGAAGCTAAGTCTTGGTTGAATGAACTAAATGAAGGAACAATTACTTCGTAGAACGAATTAAGAGAAGATTTCATAAGCCGATTTTTTTCACCCGCAAAGTTTAAACGTCTCCTAAACGATATTCTTAACTTTCACCAACTCAATGACGAGACTCTCGTTGAAGCTTGGCTTCGAATGAAAGAAATGCTCCGCGCTTGTTATGGACATGATCTAACCAAAAGAACGGTAATTGAAACATTCTATCATGGTTTAGACGATCCAACTCAAGTATCTCTCGACACTGGTGGAATCTTCCTCTATAATACTCCGAACGAAGCTTTACAAATCCTCAAGGACAAGGTCCTTATCAAGTTTGATTTTTCGAAGGATTCTCATATCCATCATAAATCGAAAACTGTTGTTTCCGACGGTAGAAATAACAGCATCTCTGATCATCGTGTTGATGGAGAAATTCGAAGCTTTCGCTAGGCTTATTGATTCTCAATTCCTAATCATAAGGAATGAACTAAAAGATATGCGAGACGATCGTAGAAACGATCACGATCCAAAAACCACCATGAAGGATGACACACCGATGTGTGAACCTCATGAAGCGAATTATGTCGAAGGATATCACGACCAAAATTCGATGAATTCACATTCCTATCTTACCCTAAACCTGAACTGTCCCCTTCCTCAATCTCGACCGCGAGATGTGAAGCAATACTCATCACAATATCACGACAAACCCGAAATCTTAACGGAGGAGATGATGAGAAAATTTATGGCTTGGCAAACGGAAGAAAATGAACGTGTTAAGAACAATTTGGTTGACTTGGATTTTGAAATAAATCTAAGGTTCCGGAACCACACAGCCATGATAGATGACTTGGAGAGAAAAACCGATGAATCAGAAAAGTTAATCAAACGTACCAAGTCCCTTCCTCAAATCACCAACACCAAAACGAGAGATAAACTACATTCGATCCGAAACGAGAGTGATAAGGGTGATGCTGCATTTATCGAGGAAGAAGAAGTTGAACCTATTCCAATCGTGCCAAAACCGAACACCATAATTTCTAACTCAACTTTTCGCAAGGATTGCGTCGTGCATATCCCAAACAAAAAGGAGAAGACGTTTTAACATGATGTAATGTCAATTCATGATGTTGAGTTGAAATCAATGAATGACGTTGGAACTAGAAAGATGATAAAGAGGGACGACAATGATGTGCAAAAGAAGCCTTTCAAAGTTTGGACTATTAATGGTGAATTGCTTCGGTTCAATGTTGATAATTATCAAAATCAATGACACCCAACCAAAGTTCCCCATCTTAACCTAATCATCAAAGAATCCTAACATCTAGGGGAGGAGTCTAGCTAACGACTCAATAATAAATTAAGCGCTTCTCGGGAGGCAACCCGTGATTTAATTGTTTAATTTTGTGTGTTTAGAATAAATATGTACACCCCAGAAATATTTTTCAAACTTGGAAAATCTTAAGTGTGAGGGGGTGTACTTGCTAGTAGTGTTTATTGTGTGCTTGTGTGTTTGTTTGTTTTGTTTTGTTTTGTTTGTTTGAATAAATGCAGCTATAGGTAATGGAGGAGAATGCTTGGAGAAGATGGAAGTATCAAGAACCGATTGATCTCACGAGCTTATGGTGTAGCATTGTATCACACGGAGATCAATTGCAATTTCATATCCCAGGAAGTTTCGTTTCTCTTGGACTATTTATTTATTTACCTCCCTTTTCATGCTTTGAAGTTTATTTTTCACATTGAGTCTATTCTAAAACTAAGTATAAGGGGAAATAAATGGGAAATGAAACCAATTTTTATTATCTAAATTTTTTGGGGCTAAAATAAAAAAAATAAACAAAATAATAAAAGAAAAAAAAGAGGGAGAGTTTGTATACTTGTTTTCCCTTAGGATTTAAAATTTTCACACGTTTGTTTGTAAGTATATAAGATTAAAAAAATAAATAAAAAACAATAAGTTTTAGTGAGATCACACTTGTGTGATATAAGTGTATATGCGTGATAAAGAGGCAACCTTAGGAATAAAACCCAAATAACCTTTTCCATTTTCTTTTTAGATAGTTGCATCGATTAGCTAACCGTCCAAATTAACCCTTTGGTTAGCACTCTCGCTAGTGCTATATACCCTTAGAATACCCATTGATCCATTCTTTTCTTTTTTGTTCAATCCACTAAAAAGAAAAAATATATATATATATAACCTTAAACCTTAGCCTAACCCATGTCGAAGTCTAAATGGTGGGTTGCTAGTTGCATGGTATGCTGGATCATTTTTGATGATTATTAGTTATGCGACACTTCGCATGTGTATGTGCTATTCCAACAAAGATGGAGACGGTCGCTTCTATTTGTATTTTTTTGTGGTGTGTGCTCAAGCGAAGTGTGAGGGGAGCATGTGATGTATGTTGAAATAAAATGAAAAAAAGAGGAGGATGAGAAAAAAAGAGAAAAAGAAAATAAGTTATCGAAAAAAAAGTAAAAAAAATAGTTGATGATGACAAAAATAGCCAATGAGCTATATGTTTATGAAGATGAAGGAAGACGAAGTATATTTGGATATCGATTAGCCAATGTGCTAAGACGTGATATATATTTGTGTTGATCGATATGTGTTGAATAAAACTCGTAGCTATGATCATTTTTGGGCTTGTAATTTGTTCGGTAACTAGCAACATGGGACTTAGACTTTTAATTTGTATATTCGTGACACCTCTTATAAAATATCCCATGTCTTATCCATACCCATTAACCCTTAGCCTTGTAACCTGAATAAAATTCCTCTTTAGATGTGTACACTTGGTGCTCACACCATTCGGTTTAGTATCCTTGGTAGATTTAGATCTTATTTTTCTAAACCATTTTCATGTATCATGTGGGAAGTTTTTCTTTTACTTACTTGAAGGTCTACGAATTCTTAGGATTTGGTAAATGATGGATTAATCTATTGATTAGATGGTGGAAATGGGGAAGAAGGAGATGGGGTGCAGAGAGAGAAAGGAGAGAAAAGAGAAGTAGAGAGAGAAAGATTAATCTTATTAAATGAAAAGTGAAAATGGGAAGAACCACCCCTCCTAACATGCTAGGAGGGGTATATATAGCCCATCCTACATGTGGGCTATATGGACTATATTTACTACAAATTGGATCACGAGACAAATACAATAATATATCGTTGGAGCGACCGATCCTTCATAAATACGTAAAAACGTATTTCCAACAATCTCCCCCTAAGGGAGGTCGCTCCAAGTTACAAAGTTCTAAATATTCTATAGCTCGTGATCTATGCTAATAATGATGTGACCGAGACTTTCTTTGGGAAAACATATTTCCAACAATCTCCCCCTAAGGGAGGTCACACCATTTTACAAAATCATAAACCTAGCATCTATGCTTGAGTCTTCGATCTTGTTCTTGTGAATATGCTTGATGTGATCTTTGACTTTAGTCTTGAGCATGTTTCCTTGCCTTGACCTTGTGCATTCATCACTTGTGAAATTTGCCTCTTCGTGACTTCATGTTCCACATACTTATACCTTTAAATTCTTGAAAGCTTCAGAGTTTGGTACAACGGAAGACTTGACCTTCAGACTTTCTTGAATTTGTTGAAGTACTAAGTGTATGTAGTATAAGCATGTGGTGACGACTTCTTCTGGATTATATACCGCAATGCCACCTTCTTGTTACGCTGCATAAAACAGTTAGCAACAAACCATATACACGGATGAAATGGCCTTGAACATTTCATTCTAATTCGGTAGCATTTTACCTCCGGTCGGTGAAGACCGTTGGACGATATTAAATATCGTACTTGTGGCAGGTAGTTTCAGTAAAGAACCTCCTTGACAAGATTTCGCGGGTAAACCCGTTCTCTTTACTCGACCGTCCAAAGCTGACTGCGAACGTAAAGAGTGAATCATTTGGATAATATTATCCGCATGATTTGAAGCCGTCAATTCATGTTCCTGGAACAAGTGAAGTTCAATTAAGAACCGCACCATCGTTGCTTTCCAGTTGTCACTAGCTTGATTCATAAAGAATCTTGCAAGTTACCTACCAAGTGTTGTTTGATGTTAACACTAGAAGGATTTCCACTCGTCACTGTGATCAATAAAGAGTCACTCTGAGTGTTCTGGCAAGATCATATGATAATGCGTAGAGGCCTGGAACGTGTTTAAATTCATTTAAGAATTAAACCACTATTGCTTTCCAGTTAACACAAGTTTGATTCATAAAGAATCGCACAAGGCACCTACCATGAGCTTTTTGATATTCGCTCAAGAAGGATTTCCATCTTCATTGTAAATACTTTCGTATTACTCGGATGTTCAGGCAAGATCATGAAGATTTTGCGTAGGACTCTTAAGATCTTTATTACTTTTCACATTGTGTGAAGAAGCAAGGAAATATGAAAGTGTGTCCTAATGAGATATTTGATGATATCAAATGGCTCTAGACTCGATCGTGCATTTTGGATTTTAGTGATCGGAGGCTGGAGAGGAGTGCCACCTTTTCAATACCAATTTATTCGGAGTGAATAAACCAATAGATAACGTGTTGATCTCCGTGTGATTAAAACAAATACCTTTTGAGAGATATTTGAGTTAGCTGGGAAGGGTTGTGCATTGCATCACTGGGTCCATGATGTCTTTCTTCAATGCCGAGAATCATTAGCAAAAATGACCTCAATAGCATATGTATTGACCCGGTTTCTGCCTAAAGTTGTAAGGAGGGCTTCTTTCTTTACACCCTTTTTCTTTACAATTCTTTTTCATTCTTCAACCCCTTCAATGCTTACCAATACGTCATCACTAGCACCTTGTTGTGATTGTTCCAGTGCTAACTTAAGTACTTGGTCGGCATTCAGCTACGTTCACAATCTTTCTCCATCTTTCCTAAGGACTACTATTTCTAGCTATGGAATGTCCTTGGGAAGATTCCTCCGGTTCTAGAGAAATCATTGGACTTTAACCTATCCTACCATCCTTATGTCACCACAATCTTCATCGTCGTGAAATAAATGGGTTGCGGGTAAGTATAAATCACCATGAAATCCATGTTGAAGTGCAAATCCATTTTGCTCCCCCTTAACATATGCCACGATATTCGAAAACATTTCGCACATGTCGGGATGAGCTAACACGTTAAGTCAAACCATTTGTGATTAATTATTTCCCATATTAAATCACATTTTCTCCCCCATATTAAAAATATTAACGCAATCGATGTTTTTAATATCAATTGATTTAATAGCATTTTAAGAAAATTTGGGAAGAAAAATGCAAATCTAGTTATCTTCATGATTTTAACAAGCTCCCCCTCAAATTAATGAGGGTGTACTTGAAACGTAAATTAAATACCTTTTAAACACAAGTGTAAGGTATTTATCACGTGCAAGGATCAAATATGATAATGTATTCACAAGATTAGCAATTTACGAGGTTGGACCTGAATAATGGAGAACATCATATGAAAGAAGCACATGGTTCTTGTTCACGAATGTTGGTCACCTCGTCACGTCCCCGAGAAAATTAATTCCCGTTGTTGAGTCAAAGCTTTCCGGTGAAATGCTTGACTTGATTATGAAAAGCGGGTTGCTATCTGAAATAATAGCAAACCATTTTGAGCATGTTTTAAAAGTTTGAACTTTTGCTCAAACTTTATTTACAACCCCGTGTCATTATTGAATGACATTTCTAGGTTCGTAAATATTATCGATTCCAGAAGACATGCTCTTTTTATCAAAACATTTTTGAACACACAATTTTGAAAGATATAGAAAAACCTTTTGAGAAATTCTCGAAAAATTGTGTACAAAGTTTTGAAAAACCAATTACTTGAGCTTAAGATGTTGAATATCTTAAAAGCGAGCTCAAGTCCGAGAAGTTGTAAACTTCCCGTTGTTAAGGATAAGTTACCATCGGCGATAAACTTTCCTTTTATCTGAAGGACGAGTCCTAAGCTGACATTTACTTAGAAGTCGTTTTCATGAGCTTGAAAACTTTGACTGTTTTAACGGAAAGCTCATGACCGAGAAAGGTTAATTTCTCGTTATGAGGAAAAGTTCTCTTATTTAAAAGATACACTTTCCTTTCTGAGCTTAAAACTTCGAATGTTTTAATACAAGCTCATGACCGAGAAAGGTGAATTTCTCGTTAAGAGGATAAGTTATCATAAAAGATAATCTTTCCTTTATTTCAAGTTCGAGTTACAGTCTGACATTTAACTGTAAGTCATTGTGCATGAGCTTAAAAACTTCGAATGTTTTTAATATTAGCTCATGCCCGAGAAAAATTAATTTCTCGTTGTAAGGATAAGTTTATCATCGGCGATAAACTTTCCTGCCTTTGAAGAACGAGTTACAGACTGTCATTTATCTATAAGCCTTGATGCATGAGCTTAAAAACTTGGAATGTTTTTGATATAAGCTCATGCCCGAGAAAAATGAATTTCTCGTTTTTAGGATAAGTTTATCATCGGCGATAAACTTTCCTTTCTTTAATGATCGAGTTATAGTCTGTGATGTGACTATAAGTCCTTGTTTGCAGCTTAACCATGAATCCCCTGAGACATTTGTTTCTCTGATATCTGCTTCTTCAGCAACCAAACTCTAAGAGTGTCCTTAGTTGAACGGTACACAACGATTGGACCGCTTCGTTCTTTTGGAACATCAACTTTGGTACCTGCAATCTCATTAGGAATTTGCATGCTTTGACGTGGGTTAGCGATATCAATTATAGAAGCACATGGGGGTTCACAGTTGGCTTTACTTGTTTCAGAGGCGACTTGAGTAGATGATTCACTAGTCTTGGCTGGCAAACGTTTCCTTTTATACAAAACCTTAAGTTTAGGCGTAAGTGAAGTATCATCTTTATCAGTTTCCTCCCTAGTAGACTTAGTAGAATCGGAGACTATCCTAGTTAAAGGGCACTCGTTTCCTACAAGAGTGAAAGTTCTACCAGTGGGGCGCCACATTTTACCAAAGGGTTTGATTTTAGCGACCCACTGGGATTTAAGTCTAGCACGGGAGTTCACCTCATTAAGCAATTTTTTGATACAGGAATCATGATTGGCTCTAAAGACACATTTCCTACATGTTTTACAAGTAGCATATTTAATGTCCGAGTAATTCCTAGATGATTGATCGATGCTCCTAGGAGATGACATGTTACGGTTAGCAGTGTTGGGTAATCTAGAAGGCATCTGACTAGGTTGGACATTGCTATCTCTTACATGTGTCTTTTGAATAGCTTCCCTTTGACCAGAATCATGGCGCACATCAGTTGAACTAGTTCTAGACGTGTTCATTGAACTATTTTTAGAGAAACTAGGGGAAATCATGTGATGAGGTCTTGCTAAAACTGATTTAGTCACGTTAGGCCTAGTTGGTGGAGTGACTGTTCTAGAAATAGGACACAAATCAACTTGGGAGGCAAACCGCGGTCTCGAGGATTGTGATCGCTCGGATCTAGATGCAGTAGGTTGTCTGACAATCGGTTGTCTGACGAACTGATTTGTAGGCGGTTTCCCCAAGATTGATGGTTTTTCAAGCTTAGTGTCCACACTAGGTCCTTTACTTTTCCTTAACTCGTTTTTCAACGCAGCTATAGCAAAAACCTTTTCCTGTACTTGGGCCTTTAAACTCTCATTCTTTTTGAGCAAGTTATCTTGGGATGCCAACTTAGATTCAAGCAGTTGAATTTGTTTCAAAAGATTATCCTTTTCAGCTTTAAAATCTAACACTTTTTGATCCAATTTTCTTTCAAGAACAACATTTGATTTTTCAAGTTTTTCAAAATATGTTTCAAATTTGTTCGTTTTCTTAGAAAATTCAAGTTTGGCATCCTCAAGATCTTTTGATTGCCGAGCTACGATCGTTTCGAGCTCTTTAATCTTGGAATCAGAATCAGTTAAAGAGGCAGTTGTAAAGCATTTATCATGATGAACTATAGCATTTTGAACACTTTCTCCCCCATTATGACTCACATCGGATGAATCAGAAGTGGTATTTCTATCACTCTTTTCCATCCCATGTTTGTCATAATTAGGTTCAGAATGCGCAATATGCGGCATGTCATCAGCATATACATCATAAACAACATTACATTGTACCATGTTTGCAGGCGCTTCGTCATAAACGGGTAAGGTGTCAGCAAAAGAGATCGCGTGAACAGTCCCTGACGTGCCACTGGTATCATGTTGTCCTCCTGATTCTGTGCTCTTGGCATCGATAGACTCCAAGTTTTCAACCGTATGACCAGTTTCCTCTTGCATCGAAGAGTCTTGCACTCCATTATCATACCCTTGCTGAAGTCGAGATATTTCATAAATCGAAGACGAGACCGATGACATGAGTTTCAAAATTGTATCACGGAAAACTCGAAGCTCGGTATGTGTATCACGAAGAAACGATTGGCAAATCACTGAACTTGCAGACTTGATGATATTGAATTGGAGGAAAGGCGTGAGTTGTGTCACAAGAGCCTTATAAGCAATTGACGATGCAGAGTGATTAAAGTTGTCACGGTTGAGTTGCTCGGCGAGTTCGGTCAAAGTGGTGAACATTGAGTCCATGAATATATGACGATCTTGACCAAAGATTGTCACAAATTCGCTCCCTCCTTGAATCCGTGAAAGAGTAACTAGATGACACTGAAGCATTTGAAATGAATTTATACCACTTTCTTTAGCTTTGTCTTGCATTCGATGCAAGTCTCCCTCTTTAAGTGTCGAATTGAACGAATCCATTGAAAATTTGAGGAAAGATAAAGAAAGATGATGTGGATGTTGTTGTAGTCGGGTTTTTACAATTCGACTCGGCTCAAAAAAATTTTGTCGGCTCAAACGATTATAGATTAAACCGGATACTAATAGGTCCAATTTAAACTCGGCTTACTTTAAAAATAAATCCCGTCACTATAACTCGTTACTTTTGTCTTCAAAGCCGGCCACAAAAACTTTTAACCCATCAAATATTTTGCACGGTAATACTTTCAAGATACCCGCCTCAAACAAATTAACTTTACTAAAAAAATAACTTTAAAATTTTAAATAAATAAAAAAATTAGCTTAATAGAAATAAGGAAACTAAAGAAAAGAAATAAAAGTGAAAGAAAAAATGATAGTGTTTTTGGAAAGTCTATTGCTTTGAAGAATACGCGTTCTAAAAAAAAAATTAAATGCTGCCAAACACGTGGCACATTGTTTCCTCCGTCAACTATAATCTCTCTACTCGAGGCTACAAAAACAAAAAGAAAAAGACGTTGGATACTCCGTCTCACAATTTTAACCTAATCACTCCATCTTTGACCTTATCTCTCTCTCTCCTCACAAACTCAGATCAAAACTCCTTCCTCCCCAAAACTCTCTCTCCCACAGTCACAAATCTAACTCTCTCCCAGAACACAAACACAAATCACTTACCAAAAACAAACAAGACGACTTTATATCTTCAAGATGATCTCAATCCGAGCAGCTTCAAGATCTTTTTCAGAAAGATCTCAGGTAGGTTTTCTAATTTTTTGATTTGTTGAGTCCTTCTATCTTCT
Source organism: Glebionis coronaria (assembly GCA_025667525.1). NCBI lineage: Eukaryota > Viridiplantae > Streptophyta > Magnoliopsida > Asterales > Asteraceae > Glebionis > Glebionis coronaria. The sequence goes on from CM046874.1 coordinate 183,806,892, forward strand.
GTAGCGTTATTCTGTCGAGTCTTTCTTGTCACACAAATCGAAACAAGAGAAGATTATAACAAATTTGTTATAAATCTTTTCTTCTTTTTCGAAAATTAATCTTGGGTAAACCCAATCAGCAGATCAATGATGATAAATTTTCTGTGTGTTTAGATCTTAATGAATCTAGACATGCATGTCACAAAATGAATCAGAGATCTTTGTAATTGGTTTTGGTTTTTGTTTGAGGGATTCGAGGGTGAGGGAAAAATATGTCGTGTGTGTCGAGGGTGTGTGTCATCTGAGATGTGGGATGATTCGAGTGGTTCAAGTGTTGGGTCGAGTCTAGAGAGAGGAGTCAAGTCGTTGAAATGTTGATTTTTTTCAGGTAGAGTTGTTGGAGTCTGTTAAATGGGTCGAGAGTGGTTGTCGAGGGAGGGTCAGTGTGAGCGAGAGGGAGGGTCAGTGTGAGGGTCAGTGGAAAAAAATGAGTTTAAACTTGGTCTTGTGTTTGGTTTGTGATGTTGAGGATGAACGTGAATGAATCAGTTTGGTTTGTTGTGTCAAGAGTTGAGGCTGTTTTGGTTTGTGTTTGGTTTGAGTGGAGAGTATTGTGTCGTTGAGTCTGTGAGTTAGGTGAGGAAAAAAAGAGTCGAAAGTTGTGAGTCCGTTCGAGAGTGATTGACGAGAGATCGAGTTGAGGTGAGAGGGTGTTATTGTTGGGGTTGGTTGGTTTGACCGAGAGAGGTGAGGGTGTGCGAGTCGAATGTGAAAGGTTCGAGTCCGGTCCCGTTATATTTTTTTTTTTTTTCAGTCGAGAGTCTGTCTATTCCGAATAGTCTTCTATTCGGAAAGTGTCTATTCTGAAAAAGTCTATTCGGAAAAAGTCTATTCGGAAAAAGTCTATTCGGAAAAAGTCTATTCGGAAAAAGTCTATTCGGAAAAAGTCTATTCGGAAAAAGTCTATTCGGAAAAAGTCTATTCGGAAAAAGTCTATTCGGAAAAAGTGTATTCGGAAAAAGTCTATTCGGAAAAAGTCTATTCGGAAAAAGTCTATTCGGAAAAAATGGGCTATTCGGAAAGATTTCTATTCGGAAAAATTCGTCTATTCGGAAAAAATAGCCTATTCGGAAAAAAATAGCCTATTCGGAAAAAATAGCCTATTCGGAAAAAATAGCCTATTCGGAAAAAATAGCCTATTCGGAAAAAATAGCCTACGCGGAATAACAGCCAACGTGGAAAGCTTATTCGGAATAATCGAGAAAACTGATAGTTTTGGACAGGTTTGGACTGTTTAGAAAGAAGAGATTTGGACTGATAATAAAAAGAAGAAGAAAAACCGTATAAAAAAGATTACTGATTAAGAAAAATGATTGAATAAAAAAAGACTGATGACACTTTTGACAGATTTGGACTGTTTTGGACAAAAATTGATGGACAAAAACACGGAAGAATAAAACTAATAATAAAAAAATAATAATAAAAAAAATAAAAATTGATAAAAACTGAAATGGATAGAAAGAAAATTGAAAATTTTATAAAATTGATAGAAAAAAAATAGATAACTTTATAAAATTGAAAAAATTTATAAAAAGAAAAGATTTTTACCACCAAATTGAAAGATAAAAAAATATGCAAATCCTAAGATTTAACCATGGCTCTTGATACCAATTGAAGGTCTAATAATTCTTAGGATTTGGTAAATGATGGATTAATCTATTGATTAGATGGTGGAAATGGGGAAGAAGGAGATGGGGTGTAGAGAGAGAAAGGAGAGAAAAGAGAAGTAGAGAGAGAAAGATTAATCTTATTAAATGAAAAGTGAAAATGAGAAGAACCACCCCTCCTAACATGCTAGGAGGGGTATATATAGCCCACCCTACATGTGGGCTATATGGACTATATTTACTACAAATTGGATCACGAGACAAATACAATAATATATCGTTGGAGCGACCGATCCTTCATAAATACGTAAAAACGTATTTCCAACATTACTTGAGGACAAGCAAACTCTTAAGTGTGAGGGAGTTTGCACCTTTAGCCATTTCTTATAAAAACCAAAAATATTTTCAATTTTTCATAGAATTTTAAAATTTTCATATAATTTAAAAAAAATCTTTTCTTTAAGAACATAGGTATTCGTTTCTAACTTTATTTTTACTTGAGGGCAAGCAAAGTTTTTCTTTTCCTTGCTCGAGGACGAGCAAAACTTAAGTGTGAGGGGATTTGGTAACGCCCAAATCCAACATATTTTCTTGAGCGTTATCCGTATATTTTGCATGGTTTTTGGTTATACTAACGAGCTATTTAGCTCATATATGTGTGAAGTTGTGTTTTGTCTTGTTAGTTAGCCAAGATCAAGGAAAGTGAAGAAAAGACAAGGAAATAAAGAATAAACGATTATTCATGCATATACGAAGGAATCCCGACAAATACAAGCCTTTGAAGATCCATTTCAGGTGCAAGAACTAGTGTTTCCAAGAAGTGTACAAGTCCATCAGCATGGAAGTTGCCACTGGCGGAATCAAAGTTGCCACCTACTTTTGTGTTGGAAGAATTTTGTCTACATACATGCAAATTCTCCAAGCCTTCATGAAGCTTCTAATATGCATTCTAGAACTACTTTCCCACCAAGTAAAAGACTTTGGCTCCAAGTACATTTCTTTGGCTACAAGTTCTTGCATTGAAGACAAAGGCCTTAATTTCACTATAAATAAGACCCTTGGGGTCATTGTAGCATATCACTTCATATCACTTCATCACTTGAATCCCTTGAAGGTAATTCATTACCAACATCATTATTCACCAAGGAAACTCTCCCAACCTTGGTGAAGAACCCCATTCCCGGATTTAATATTGGTGTGCCAAAAAGTGACATTTTTGGAGCTCCAATAATCAAAATAACCTTGGCAAACTCTAAGGGATCATTACCCTTATCATTGGTAGTGTTTCTTGATACCTAAATCACCACCAAACTTCACCAAACCTCTCCAAAGCTCGCCTCAAATCCCAAATACGAATTTCATTTGCATAGCCCGAAAGATTACAAAACTTGTAGTCAATTGGAGGCCTAAGAATTGCTCTAATTCCTTACATTTACTTATTGTATTCATACTTTGGGTAAACTCTTATTATTTTTATGATGTTGAACTCTATGTCATATGTTGAATGTTTGTTGATTAATATGATCATGGAGTAGTTTTCTTTACACTTGTTTGGATGATGTTGTGACATGATGATTGTTTATGTTTTATCATTGTTTTGATCAATTTCATGTTATGTTTGAAATCTAATTGTGCTTAAGTTCCATTCCATTTGCTTATGATACTTGATTAGTTGTTGATGATTTCATAGGTCGAAAGGGTTATCATTCACCAACTAGTTATAATCGTTTTGTCTATGGATGATTATCTATTGTATTGACCATTTCTTTAGTGGTATGATTATGCAAAGGAACCTAAGTGTGATTGTTAATGATTTTGTGAAACGACCGTGAATCAAACTCGTTAAACTAAACATAGTCTTGAATTGGTTGATTTGTCTTAATGCTTGATTTGATTGTTTTGTAATCAAACGCGTTGGTTATATATTTTAAAATCAATGATTGGAATTTGTGACCATCATCTTCTTTACTTGTAATCATTTTATCAAAACCATTCTCTTATGAACAATCCAAATGTTATGAAGTAATCCAAGCAAGTGTTGTCTTTAATATTATTGGTCTCAATTTATTAGCTTAATCATCATTTTCGTGTTACTTGTCATTTACTTGCTTAATTGTTACTTATATGGTAATTGTGGTAGTGACAACCATTTTTACCACTAACGTTACATTGTTACAAAGACTCTTTACAACCAAAAACACCAAAATCCTAGTGAACGACCTCGGCTTACCACAACAAGCTAGCTACAAACGAAAAGGTCATACTTGCCCGTGTGTTCTAAGCTTATTCGGTAATCCTTGTATAAATTTAAAACTTGTGTAATCGCAAGAGAACGCATCAAGTTTTTGGCGCCGCTGCCGGGGATTTGTTTATGTTTTTCGTGTGTTAGAATCTTTGTTTCTTGTTTCTTGTTTATTTGTGCTGGCTTGTTTAGTTTATTTTATAGGAATTAAGTTATATAATTTTGTGTTTGAATCTCATAATCCGGCATCACCGCATCAAGTTTTTGGCGCCGCTGCCGGGGATTTGTGTTTTGTGCTTTTCATGTTTTAAATCTTTGTTTCATATCGTGTATCGTTTAATCTCTTTTGTGCTTATTTGCAAAAAAAATTAAAGTGTGTTTAGATTAAGCTTTTTAATGATTATTTCATCAACCCCACAAAAGTTTTTTTAGGTGTTCTTAGTTTTTAGTTCCTAAAAAAAATCTTTTTGCCAAAATTCTTTGAACAACAAAAATCTTTGATAAATTAAACTAATATTGCAAGAAAAAGTAAAGATGATTTTAAATTAAAATGCATAAAAAAATAAATGGAACACAACTTTGAAAATTTTAATAATTCCATTTTCATTGATTTTATAAAAAATATACAAAGTTGGAACAAAATATATGAGACACAAGCGTCTCATATTTATACAAGGCTAAGGAAATTTCTAGAATGAATAAGAACTACAAAACCCTAGCAAGCAATCTGTCAATTATGCCCTTTGTTGTGAAAATTGAAAAATGGGTCAATCACACCCATGTGATGATTCTGCATACCCCATGTGATATGCAAGTTGTGTGAATTCATCTAAAAAGTCGATTGAGCATTGGAAATAAAGCACATTTAGCCATTGATTTACTGCCATTGTTTTGTTTTCTTACTAAAATGGTGCACGGGACCATTGGGCAGGGGTCCACAATGAGGGGTGACGTTTTTTAGGGTTGGAAAATGGTTAGGGGTTGTTAATAATAGATATAGATATTCGTAGGGTTTAATTTTTAGGATTAAAGGTTTTAGGTGATTAGGGTTCTAAGGAATGAATTGGGGGTTTTAATCTGAGATTGGGTTTAGGGGTGGTGTTTACCGCCAAATAATAATACTAATGAATCAATTTAAAAAATTAATTAATAGTATTTCTGTTAAGTAGGGTTATGACGTGGCTAGGTTAGTGGGCTAGGGCAGGTCGGGTAAGGGTTGTTGTTTGGGCGTTAGTTGGGTTTATGTTGGGTTTTGGACCGAGTTAAAGGGAAATGGGTTTTGGTTTAGTCACTTTTGCCCCCTTAAGTTTGCAACAACTTGCATTTCCATTCCAAAAGTTTAATGCCAGATTTAGGGTATTTCCTTTGTTATAAAACTTTAGCATATTTGCAGTTTTAGTCCCTCCAAACTTTTAAACATAAATCAAGGACTATTGTTGTAATTTTGGAGATCTTCAAGGGCTATAAATGACAAATATTGAAACTTTAAGGACCCACTTATAATATTTGAGATTTACTAGGGCCTAAAGTAACAAGTCTTTAATTCTTGAGGGACCAATCTTGTTAATTCTTCAAACTTCAAGGACTTCTTTGGAAAATCAATGCTCGGGTCCGGTTCTTTGTGCGGCTTCGTTTCCGTGTTCGTTTCTGCTTGATTATTGTTATCTTTTGGCAAATTCACGATATCCGAACCTACAAACACACAATGAACAAATACAAAGGGGTTTGCACGGTTTTTATGATATTTTTGTACACTCTAAGCCCGATTTGGACGATGAGACTATGTATAATTACAGTCTCATCAATATGATACTTTGAAATCCACCTATAATGATGATTCTAGTTTTGATGACACTTTGGGAGAAACAAGGTCTTTTTAGAGGTTATCAACTTAATGGAGGTCAAGGTAAACATGACAGTGCATCATCGAAACATAAAGTCAAGCCTAATGCATCCGTCGAATACAAAGTCATGCCTAGTGCTTCCTCTAAAAAAAACTAGAATTACACCATAGCTTCTCAGGTGGTACGATAACTTGCCCATTGATGAGCAGAAGAGGGCTTGGAAGGATGCTATACATGGGTCAACATCTTAACCATCATCAAACCACAGTCATCTTCTAAGAACACCTAAGACATGTTCATCCTCTAGAACTCTGTTGCTTCCACCACAAGACCCCCTCTAATCATAAATGCAATATTAGGCCGTGCACGCCTAGCAAAACTAGGAGAAATTCAAAAAATGAGAGGTAAAGGAAGATGTTGTATGTTTTGGAGGTTGATGGTTGTTATGTTTATGGATCTTTATGTGGTCTAGTTCGAGTACTATTTAATTTATGTGTATGTACATTTTAACTCTATAACTATTTAAGACTTTAATGAGTTTTATACCCATGGACGGGTGTATATCCCATCATTTTAGCTTATGAATTAGTTTATATACTAGTGTTAGCATATTTGTTGTCTTGTATATGGACAAATGGTCATTCTGTATCTCACAACAACATACTACCCATGAAAGTCATTGGCAATTTGTTATTTCGACAAATGGTTATTTTTAGTCTTCGTATGGACATCTACTTTGCAAATTTGCAACTCCATTTTGACTAATGGTCATTTTGCAATGGGCATGAATGGGTGCATTTTGGTTCTCATAACTGGTCATTTTGACTCTTTATTCGGTTAATATGTAACACACACCTATCCTTCTTTACCTAGTTGTCTACAAACTTGTAACTCCATTTTGACAAAAGTTACCCCTTTTGTAATGGTTTACAATTGAAACCATTTACTCTGCAAATTAACTCCAATTTGACAAACGAGTATTTCGTGTAATAATTTGCAATTTACCAAGCTATTTAATATTGACCCATAATACCCTACCATAGCCTTCCAAGGCCAAAGTGGACATTATATCTCCAAGATATGCAAACATATGTGTTAATGCAAGTGATGCCTAAAAACATTATTAGTGTAAACTAATTTTTCTTAGTTTTGATCACAACAAACTATAAAAGACATTTATAGTCAAACACAATCGTAAAACGAATTATCTAATAAACACTATCGTCAAGGTAATAATCATTACACTTTCATATCTTAATCATGTTTAGTGATCATAAAAGTGATTAGCCTTAAAACTCACTTTTGCCAAATGTGGCAAAAGATTTTTAATAAAATTTCTTTTTAAGAAAATGTTTTATTAAAATGGAAAATAAAAATTTGAATATGGCATATTCCAAATGCCATAAGAATATCCTTTGAAGGTTTTAAACAGCCTCAGATATTTCAAATCCACTAAAAGACAAAAAGGAGCGGAGTCTACCTCCGCGGTTCTTTAAGCACCTACGCGGTTCTTTATTGATAAGAAACCGCCTAGTGCAATAAAGAACCGCGCACAACTAGCCGTTGGGTTTTGTCTTCTATAAATAGTGGATCAAATCATCATTCTCCACAACCCTTTTTGAACATTTCTTTCAGCCTTCTTTCTCCTTTCTAATCCTAGTCATTTGTAAATAATCACTTAATGTGTTAAGTATGTTTACTTATGATTATCCTCTTGATCTCCTTCTTTACCTTGTCCAAAGAGAAGATCACTCACACACTTGTGATGTGATTAAAGATGAAGCCTTGATGAAGATCATCCTCTCCTAAAGATCTAATCATGTTTATCATTTGTTTATTTGTGTTTTGTGTAAATCTAATGTATTTGTGAATACTTGGACTAGTTGTGTTCATCCAATCTATTTGTGAATACTTGGATTAGAGTTGTGTAAGTCCATTGCATATGTGTGTGCTTGGATTTGTGTTGTGTAAATCCAAGTTACATGTGTGTACTTGGATATGTTTAGTTGAGTTGTAATGTGTTGTGTAAGTTCTCACTAAACTAAAAAGTGATGTAGTTGTGTCTTGTGAGTTCTCACTAAACTATAAAGTGATGTGTAGTTGTGTCGTGTGAAGTTATCACTTAGCTTCAAAGTGAAGAGTCACGAAGATTGGTTCTAGCTTTAGATTAGAACTCGACATCTAGCCTTGTGTTGGGAAATGGTGAAGTAGGCAAAGTTGTGAAGATTGGTTCTATCTTTTGATTAGAACTCGACATATAGCCTTGTCTCGTAAAATAGTGAAGTGGGCGACGTTTTGTAGATTGGTCCTATCTAAGATTAGCTCTCGACATTTAGCTTAGTGTCGGAAAATAATGTAAGCGACGTTGTAAGGTTTTCTACGCCAAGAAGGGAGCTTGTGGATATAGTAGAATCTCGAGTAGGTGTACTCGAGGAGTGGAGTAGGAACGAGGATAGAGCTTCGTTGCCGAACCACTATAAATCTTGGTGTCTTCCTATTAGGTTGTTTCCTTCCTTACTCTTTACTTACTTCCATTATCATTACACTTACTACTTGTCATTGTTAATGCATTAGAATTAAACCTAATCATTATGCAACTAGCTTTCAAGTAAAAGATAGTTTTGTCACTTACCTAATTGAAAGGAATTTTAATTAGGAGACAAATCGAAGAGAAACTATTCAACCCTCCCTTCTAGTTTCTACAATTGATGTCCTAGCGATGGTTACACAAGATCTTTGAAGTATATTGTACTTTAAAACATGGATCGATCCATTGTCTCCTCAAATTAGAAGGTTAAGTTGTAACTAAGTTTCTCTTTGGTCAAAACTATTTTTTCTTTGAAAATAGGCCTTTTAATTGGTAATATAACATCTCATTTTAATTAGTAGTATTTATGAATTTTAGATTTACTCTTGAAATGTATCTACTAGTTTGCATCTTGTTATGTGTAGCTACTCATGAAGATCAATCATTCAATTGATTGTGGATTGAGTTACTTACACTTGTAGAAGACTCATCTTCTTTGATTTCCAACATTATTGAATGATGATATAACGATGGATGGGAGTGATACTAGTCCTTGAAGACTTAGTAGTCACTTTAGTCATGGTTAGGCTTTGCATTGATTCCTTGATTTCTTGGAATGCACTTTGTGGCCAAGGTACGACTTTGTTCTTCCGTACCCCCTTTTGATCACTCTTTTGATCATTACTTGACTATGTGCTTGTTCTTGGCATCCTTGCCTTGACATTTGGTTGTGGTTTGTGATTCTCTTCTTTTACCCTCTCAAACCTTCATTGCTTGGATACTTGACTCAGTATAGGGATGTAGAGTGAGTTAGTAGAAGCTTAAAGTATCATGCATGATTTACATTGTTTGCACCCTCACGGTTAGTAGGCCTTATATCATGTGTAACTTGTGCAATTGAGCTCATCTCTAGGATGATTGATTAATCCCTTGAGATACCAAACTACTTCATAAGTTGTAGTTAGATTTTACACATTTGGAATTGAAATATTCCAAGGATATTGTTATTGTTAATCCTAGCAATAATTATCCGATCATGTGGGAGAGAAAGTGAATTTATACTTTTCTCACATTTTGAAGAAGAGTAAGACTATTATTGAAAGTGATCTTATTCTATGTATCAAAATTGCTTGGTATAGTTCATTACCAAAGTCGTTTAGACTTTCGCCGGAAAGGCACGTCTTAAACCACTATGTATGACACAAGCTCTTCATCTCCTCGATTTGAAGATTGTCATTTGTCTCTTGAGCATTGTTCTTGGTCTTGATTCACTCCTCTTGAATTCCCTCCTCTTTGCTTCTTTGCTACGAGTAGTCGTTAGTCGGTTTCGGTCTTTTCCTATCTCGATTCAACTCGTAATCCTTCATTAAGGCATTATACCTAGTGTTGTGGTGGTCCAGTGATTTCCTAAAGGCTTAAGATATATTTTAAGGATTTTAGAAAAATTTGGTTTTGAAAAATTCTTTGATTTTCTTTGATAAAAACTCTCCGCTGTAGGCGGTTCTTTATATGTCGCGGCTCAAAGCGCGGTTCTATATCGATAAGGAACCGCGATCAGAGATTTTGACTAAAGCGCCAGGTTTTTAATAAAAATCGTTTTTCAAACAAACCCCCTCTCTCTTCTCAAATAGAGCTGACGGTTTCTCCTATTTTCCACCATTGTTGAACTTTCAAAACCTTCAATCACTCAATATTAATTGATTTAAATTTGTGGGTTTCACTCATCCTTCATCCAAGATCAATTATCTGTAAGTCATTTCATTCAATTTAATCTAATTTGTTCTAGGGTTCATACATTCATAATTGGGCTTTTTAAAATTGATATTGAATTAGAACCTTACTAGGAATGTGAGTTGACATAGTGATTATACTATGATTCCTTAGGTTCATATTCATTGAGATTTCACTAAAACCCACTTGTAGAATAATCCGAATTTTTGCTAAATAATTTTAGTTAATTGATGGAATTGATATGAGCCCATGAACAAGTTGGTAATGGCATTGTTAATGGTTACCTAAAAACCTTGTTTTTGAAAAACCAATGTTCAAGTTCATTGTTGATTTTGCATGGTCAATATGTTAATATCAATGATGAACTAGGTACATTGTGAACATGGAAATGATAAGGATTAATCCTTTGTTTGTCAAGAAATTGATAAAACGCATTCTCATCTTTTTTATTTTTGGCTTATATTTAACATATAAGTGATTGGGGAAATATGTTTGTATGTTGTATTTAGGTACTATCATGTCTTCGGGATATCAAAATTACCCCCAACATACTAGAGAATACATGCCTAATCTTTCTTCTTCTCGTCTAACTCGTTCTATTCAAAACACATTTCGTGGTCTTGAATCTCGTTGTTTTCATGAAGGACGCATTGTTCCTTCTAACTTTCTTGGACTTGACTTCATTCAATTCAGGTTCAAATCCACTGGCTTTGATTGTTTGCTTGACATTAATGAGCCAGTCTTTCCTTCCTTTCTTTTGGAATGCTTTAGCTCATACACCTTAATTTACATCAATAATGGTTTATCTATAAGATTTTCCATTAAGGGTAAAACCTTTGTATATACTCTTGAAGAATTTGGTAAAATTCTCAATGTTCCATACGAAGGTCAATGTAGGTTCACCGATACTTGGAGTTTAAACTCTTTAGAATCGGCCCCTATTGATGTGAATTATGTGACTGAGCTACCCTCGGCTTTGGCCATCTATTGTGCTATTGCTAAACCTCGTGAACATCCTATTCTTGGTAATTTTGAAGGAGAAGTTCGTGCTCTCACTCCTTGGGAATTACTAACTAGCGATCTTAATGATTTTATGATCCCTTGGGCCGAAATCATTATGGAAAATGCAATGTGTCTGGATGGTAAACCGTGTGCCCGCTTGTCTTGCACATATGTTGTATTGTGTTGCTACCTCCACTCCATACGCCCTTGAATTTTTCATGGCTAGAAGAATAAGATTTGTTCTCAACGGATCTCGCTCTAGTCTTCCTTTTGCCATGATTCTCTCGCGGCTTCTTAGAAAACTTCTTCTTGACTTTCCACCTTTAAACGCTTCATCCTTTCACTCCGTGGATCGAGTCATGCTTCCCATTGAAGGAAACATCTCTCTTGATCCCACGCATGATTCAAATGAAGATGTAAATGTCTCTCAAGATGACTCTCTCAACCCTAGCTATGACTTGTCATCCTCCATCTCTCAATTGTCTTCTCTAGACATTGATTCCGACTATCAATTTTGTCTCAATCTTCATCTTCAAAGACTCATAAGAAGTGAATCAAGGCAATGAGGAAATGCTCATGGAAGAATGCTACATCCTACTCTTGAATGGTTAACATGTTGGTGAACATTTTTGGATTATTGAACACTATTTCCTTTTATCTTTATTTTTTAGGATGTTTTGTGTATTAACTAATACTTTGTGTTTGGATTATTTAGTATTTTAATCCTAATTGTCTATGTGATCGATCTTTCGATTTGCATAGCTTTGTGCATCTTATGTGTTAGTTAGCTTCCTAGATTTTGATTAATTGTTCACTTTGGCTTGATAATCCTTTGTGTGAAATATGGGCTAGCAAAGGTTTCAGGAAGTGCATTTTATCGAACCCTCTAGGGGCGGTTCTTTATCTATGTCGCGGTTCTTTAGCGATAATGAACCACACATGTCTATAAGGAACCGCCGTCATAGTTCCGAGAGAATCTTTGCTTTACACTCTTTTCCATTAATCTGTGTAAACATTGATAAAATTTTTGCAAAAACATGCACTTTCTTAAACTAGGCTACCTAATTTCATTATTCACATAAAATGATTTTAACCCATTATTAGTTTGAATCATCCATTCCTCTTCTTAAACCCCTCCTTGTTGATCTTGTTCTTCATCCCTTAAACTTCTTTCCAAACCTCTTCACAACCATGGTCTCCACTAGAACATCCAATTCTCCCAAAATTTCCTCTTCCAAAAGAAACCTTAAGATCAAGATTAAGTTACCCAAACTTGGTTCTTCATCTTTCCATACTCCCAAAAATGAGATTTCTCCTATTCTCATTTCTTCATCACCTTCACCACCCCTTGCTCCATGCAAGACCAACTCAACTCATGGTACCAACCATTCACATGGTTCTACCTCTTCCTCATTCCAATCAAGAATGAATGAGTTGTCCTCACACTTCACTCCTAGTCCTCCCTTGGATGTGAATACTCAACCACAACCTCTACAAAGCATTCCCTTTGTTCTTGAGCCTATGGTTACCTCTCCTTTCATTCCAAAAAATTCACCCATTTCACCGATATCACCCTTGGACACTATGCCTCCACCACCTCCTCCTCCCTCAAATTCTCCTCTCTTGGGCATTCCCATTTCTCACTTCATGGGTGATCCTTACTTCTTTGGTTTTCTAGAAGCTCATGGCGCTAATTGTCCATATTGTCTCTATAACAACTATATCATTCAAAACCTAAGGTTGGAGATGCTTGGTCTCCATAGGAGGTTGCATGATTTCTTGCTTTCCTTGTTCTCCATGCCTCTTCCTCCTAGGAGATGAATGATGATATTCTAAAATTAAATGTTTTTGAAGAAAGTAAATCCAAAGAAGACTATGCTATCAAGAACTAGTTTAAGCTAACTTGGTATTAGTTAGTTGTTATTTCTTTTCTTGTATTTCCTTTCCTTCATGATTTTTTCATGAAGATGTTCTATGGATTTAGTTTTTATGTGTTTCAACCTATGTGGTCACATTAATAAACTTCAATTTATTTAAAATTGAACCTAAATCTATCAAAACCCCTAAAACTTGACTAAAAATTAGTTCAAAATGTTATCTAAATATTTTGTCACCCTTTGTCAAGAAATTCTTTGTGAGTGTGTTGCTTTTATGCAACCCTAGCATATTCTAGTACTAAAAGAGGTAAAAATCCAAGATTTTCAAATTTTTGAAAAAGTCTTATTTTTTCTCCAAAACTTTGAAAAATCATGGTTTCATGTCCACTGTATGCGGCTCAATAGCAGTCGCGCGACTCCATATCTATATGGAACCGCCGGTCCCTATAAGGAACTGCGGACAGTAAGCCCGTTTTTGGCTTATTTTTGGTCTTTCTTCTTTGCCCACTGTCTTTGTCAAGATTCTTTGTTTACCCAAATTGGCTAAACATTTCTTAAAACCTTTTGTTTTCATCTCAAATCTTTGCCTTATCTATTTTCTTTAAATTCTTCTCTTTTGGGAGCTCTCTTCCTCATCCCTCACAATGTCTAATTCTTCCATTCCTAACCTTGACATATCTTTGTCACAATCTTCTCAATCTAAATCTTCTTCTTCTAAGCTTTCAAAGAAACCGAAAATCTCGGTTCAACCCGTTTAGATCAAGAAGAACCAGAATCCTCATGATTCCTCTTCTCAACCTTCTAAGAATTCTTCTTTCTCTCCTATCAAATATTGGAATGAGACTTACTCTATAAATTCAATTACCGGAGAAAAAGAAATTCTTCCATCACCACCTAAACCTTTCAATACTCCTCAACTCAATGACCTATCTTCTTTCTCAAACCTCACTAGGCATTGTGAAAACATCTCTAATCCATTATCTCCCTCTCCACCAAACTCTCATCTTGATGGTCCTCCCCCATCTAACGACTTTGTTTTGCATCATGGATCCTCGTGTGCTTGTTGTCGATTTTAAAAAATTGAACTTGCTCATGTTTATGACAAGCTAAATTTTCTTGAATTCCTTCTCACTCGACCTCCTCTCAAAGTTTTCGTTCCCGCGAACAAAACTTCGAATGATGCCTCGTCATCTTTTTTTTCCAACTAAGGCACATTTTGTACTTTAGTTGTTTGAGTCAATAAAACTTAAGCAATCTTGGAAGATTATCACTACTAGGTAGTTTATTCTTTGTGGTTTATTTTCCATATTTTTTTCTTTAAATATTCATATTTAGGTAATATGAATGTTATGTGTGTTATCCTTTTCCCGCTAATTCTTTTTCATACATTTGTTAAAGAGTTGATCATGGTTAAAATTTACAATTGGTTATGGGTGATTTCATAAATTCTAAATTTTTAACCCCTTGACATTTTAATCATTTCATTTGGGTTGGATGTTTCTTTTCTCCCTTTATTCCACCAATTGAACTTTGATGTTGTCAACATATACTCTTTGGACATACTTAGCAAATACTTACTTCTAATTTGATATTTCTTTTCTTCCTCTCTCCCAAGTTAGTTAGTAGGTAGTGCACATATATACGTTGGTGTTTCTTTTCTTTCTTCTAACCTTTGTGTAGCATGTCACCTTAGATCTTTTACTTGGTGCCTCAAGTAAGGGGGAGTAAGCACCAAGGGGGAGCTACTAGCAAAGTCGATTCTTCTCTTCTCCAAAGACTTTTGCTAACCTTTTTGCTTCGACAAAGGGGGAGAAATGATAGTGAATAAACTCGTTAATAATTCAAATACTTTTATATTTTACGTAAATGAGTTTATAGTTTATCGTAATAAAAAAGGGGGAGATTGTTAATGCAAGTGATGCCTAAAAATATTATTAGTGTTAACTAATGTTTCTTAGTTTTGATCACAACAAACTATACAAGACATTTATAGTCAAACACAATCGTAAACGAATTATCTAACAAACACTATCATTAAGGTAATAATCATTACACTAACATATATTAATCATGTTTAGTGATCATAAAAGTGATTAGCCTTAAAACTCACTTTTGCCAAATGTGACAAAAGATTTTTAATAAACTTTCTTTTTAAGAAAATGTTTTATTAAAATGGAAAATGAGAATTTGAATATGGCATATTCCAAATGCCATAAGAATATCCTTTAAAGGTTTTAAACAGCCTCGGATATTTTAAATCCACTAAAAGACAAAAAGGAGCGGAGTCTACCTCCGCGGTTCCTTAAGTGCCTACGCGGTTCTTTTTTTATAAGGAACCGCCTAGTGCAATAAAGAACCGCGCGCAGCTAGCCGTTGGGTTTTGTCTTCTATAAATAGTGGATCAAATCTTCATTCTCCACAACCATTTTTGGACATTTCTTTCAGCCTTCTTTCTCCTTTCTAATCCTAGTCATTTGTAAATGATTACTTAATGTGTTAAGTATGTTTACTTATGATTATCCTCTTGATTTCCTTCTTTACCTTGTCCAAAGAGAAGATCACTCACACACTTGTGATGTGATTAAAGATGAAGCCTTGATGAAGATCATCGACTCCTAAAGATCTAATCATGTTCATCATTTGTTTATTTGTGTTTGTGTAGATCCAATATATTTATGAATACTTGGACTAGTTGTGTTCATCCAAGCTATTTGTGAATACTTGGATTAGAGTTGTGTAAGTCCATTGCATATGTTTTTGCTTAGATTTGTGTTGTGTAGATCCAAGTTACATGTGTGTACTTGGATATGCTTAGTTGAGTTGTAATGTGTTGTGTAAGTTTTCACTAAACTATAAAATGATGTAGTTGTGTCTTGTGAGTTCTCACTAAACTATAAAGTGATGTGAAGTTGTGTCATGTGAAGTTCTCACTTAGCTTCAAAGTGAAGAGTCGTGAAGATTGGTTATAGCTGTGGATTAGAACTCGACATCTAGCCTTATGTCGGAAAATGGTGAAGTAGGCAACGTTGTGAAGATTGGTTCTATCTTTTGATTAGAACTCGACATCTAGCCTTGTGTCGTAAAATAGTGAGGTGGGCGACGTTGTGTAGATTGGTCTTATCTAAGATTAGGTCTCTACATTTAGCTTAGTGTCGGAAAATAATGTAAGCGACGTTGTAAGGTTTTCTCTGCCGAGAAGGGATCTTGTGGATATAGTGGAAATCTCGAGTAGGTGTACTCGAGGAGTGGAGTAGGAACGAGGATAGAGCTTCGTTATCGAACCACTATAAATCTTGGTGTCTTCCTATTAGGTTGTTTCTTTCCTAATCTTTACTTACTTCTATAAGAATTACACTTACTACTTGTCATTGTTATTGCATTATAATTGAACCTAATCATTATACAACTAATTTTCAAGTAAAAGATAGTTTTGTCACTCATCTAATTGAATTTTTTTTTTATTAAAAGACAAAAAAAAAAACTATTCAACCCTTCTAATTTCTACAATATGACATTCAAAACCAATTCAAATCTAACAATCCGAGATTTATGCACACTTTATATCACAGGTCCATCACAAAATTAGTCATTCATAAGTAACCATTAAATCTATAATTCAAAATATACATCAACCTTAATCAAACTAAGTAACACAACTACCTGCTACTACATACTTTACCAAAAAAGCATAACCACAAAAGTCATAACCGAAACAACCTGTTTATACAAAGTTGAGATTTTGGGGAAAAAGAAGTATGAATGATGAAATGAGATTCGGGATATAAATATGGTGAAAGAGACAACTAGCCGTTTGAAACTCTGTTTATAGAAAGTTGAGTATATGTTTTAGAGGATTGAACCAAAATACTCTCACGTTTTAAGCAAACCAAGGGGCATTTTTAACAGAATCGTGACGGAAAAACCTTCGATGCAACTATGTGTCAACCACAAAAACGATTTACACACTTATTTTGGGTAACATTCAAAAAATAAAAATGTCATCAAACCAAGAATAAAACATGAAATTTACTCACAATTTGGAACACAACTTAAAGACACATTTATATTCGATGAATAAATTAGTTATCTGTCACAGGATTTATAAATGAATAGTCCAATACGTAACACAAACAGAAACTCGATATTGTTGGGATTAAAAATTATATTGTGCAACAAATATGATTAAGTAAAGGCTGCATGTGTTATCATTAATTAGGCCTTTGGACATAAATTATTAGCTTAACTCATATTAAAAGTGAACAAGTTGTAGTTGTTAAAGCAAATATTGATGCATTAAAAAAAAACTAGAAAAAAATATTAGTTATTAATAAGTATTTGTTTTTGTTTTTGAACTAGTGCTAATAAGAGTTAGACAACCAAAAATTTTATGATGCATAAAAGCTTTAATTTATACAAATAGTACACACCTTTCTCTAAAATGGTTAACAATTTTAATTTATACAAAAGACTTTGAATTTAACTAGAATACTTTATACAGTTAGATCAATGTCGTTAACCTAAATGTGCAATACACGCACTTACACTCATGAGATAAGTTTTGACATTTTACTTCTCAACTTAATGTAAAAGGTTATATGTGTTTTACCAATCAAATACGAAGTGTGAAAGAAATATATAACAATTGGAATTCAAAAAATGTTGATTATAAAAAGTTCTAATGATTAACAAGTTGCAAACGAATATTATTATTCCTATAAAACCTGCCCAAAAAATATGTGTGTTTCACTTGTATTTCAATTATATCCCGATGTATATCGAATAGGGAAAAAGACGGATTTTTGTCAAAATTTACTTTTTTAATTTACTTCTTGGTCATGACGTAAAATTTGCTCAATTCCATTACATCCTTCCTATGTGTCATATGACAATTGATCAACTGACGTGCTTAACCCACCAAGTGATCAACTGACAGTGCAAAATTGATCATTTGATAGTTGAGCATCGTCGATTGAGTATTTGATGGTGAAACATTTGATGATTAGATACCGTCGATTAATTAATTTATTTTGATGATAACCATATTTATCAAAATTTTACACCATGACTAAAAATTAGTTTATAAGTGATCAAAATGATTATATCCGTCTTTTTCCTGATCGAATAAGTAGGCAACATACATAGATTGAATAACAAGATCTTGGCATCCAATACAAACAAATACAGATACAAATAAATAAATTATTAATGTTTAATCATTGTTTCAAGTTGTAAATATATAATTAGAGAGAATCATGGGAAAATCTCTTTTTCTGTTCACCGGCCAAAACGTTGGTTACATTATTTTATCTGATCATTAACCATGACAATGTCCAAGATTCTTGTGACAATTCCTACTTATCTTTTGGTCGTTTTCAAAGAAACAAAAAAACAGAAAAAACAAATGAACATGATTATATTAATCCACGAAGTTTTACTTTAGCTATATCATAGTCATTAAATACTAATTACCAGGGGGGACCATTGTAATCGAAGTCTTGAGAAGTAAAGAGATACATATGAACACATCGTCAAAGTCTAGTCTAGTAAAATTACTATACAAAGTCTACGACAGCTTGGTATCCTGATCTTGATAAGAAGATTAAATTGTTTTGGTGTTCTCTTTCTTTTGTAAATATAAAGTTATGTTTTATTTCATTTACTATAACATTAAGTTTTGCTTCAATCAAGGTTGTAAGGTGAAGCGTTATGTAATGGTATTGCCAAGGTTTAAGATATAGAGATATAGCAAAATTACGGTGTTTTTTAAAACGTGATATATAGCGAAACATAAAATTTATAAATTAATATTTATATAACGAGTTTACAAAACAGAGTAATAATTTAATTTAAATTTAAAACAAAATTTGTTAGTAGCCACTCAATGATTTACATTCATAGAAAAATTACTAAGCGCAAATTTATTAAATAACCCAAAACTATTAAACGAAGATAATTTTTTATAAATCTGAAAAAAAAAGTCACTCAATGATTTACATTCATAAAAAATTACTAAACCCAAAAACCCAATTCTTGTAAATCTGCAAAAAAAAAAGAACAAAAAACGTCACAATACGCGCTATAACGATATATCACGTTTTATGCCGCTTTTTAACACGTTACGCCTAGAGACGACGGCTTAATCTGTTTCGTAACGTGAAGGTCATGCTTCACGTTATAGCTCGCTATAAGACGCGTTATAACGCGTTACTTAATTTCCACTAATGGAAACACAAACACAAGCAAATAGTTGTCAAATGAAACGGTGGTTACTTAAAAAGAAAAACTTGACAGTAACCCCTTGCTAATTCCTCAAGTGATCCTACTTGTGGTCAATTTTAAGTAACTCATTTGTGGTCAGCAATCGAGCTAAAAAAACCTTTAAAGTCTTGATGATAACTTTAGGCGGCAGCTATAATTTAATTATTTATTCATTATGTAGTCATGGTTATCATTTGTGGATGAGTTTAATTATCAGATTTATATATTAATCCGGGTTCACTATAGCTAAAGACTCGACAGTAAATCTGTTACCCTAGTAAAAGGTAACAAGGCCCTCGCAAAACATTTTATGAGCACTATAATGCATCAGATTTTACAAAAATTCGTGATGCATTTTTAATAATTCGTTTTACGATTAATATGTTAGTCATTTATTGTTCAGACAAAAGTTTTTAAGGAATATGTATTCAAAAAAGAAAAAAATGAAAAATCTCCAACATCTATTTAAATCACATTAATCTTTTTAAATTTAATTAAAAAAATACGCTTTCATCTTATTTCTTATAAATTAAATATCTCGCAAACCGTTAATCGTTATGAAAAATTAGTTATACCGTCACAACGGGAATTAAATTATCTTTCTATAGATATGCACTTCTATATACTTTCGGCGAACTTTTTTTAAAAATTTTCGTAAAAAAAATCACATGTGATTCTCGAAAACTCATGTTTGATTTATTATTTTAAAAATCACATTTGAATTTGTAATATCACATGCAATTTGTGAAAATCACGTGTATTTTTTGACGAGAATTTCAACATTGTAAAATCGTTAAAAGTATATGAAAATAACCGTCTATTAAATGACAAAAATATTTTCGTTATTACTTTAAAATCACATGTGATTTATGTGAATTACATTAAAATGTTTGAATCACATGTAATTCTGTAAATATATTAAAATGTTGGTTGTCATTAATATAAAATATGTTCATTTTACCGGGGTGGAGTCCCCTTTACCCCAAAAAAAATATATGTAAAACAAATTGACTTCTGAATTACATGTGATTCGCTGATAATTACATATGATTTTGCTTGCATTACATGTAGCATTCCGAAACCGTAACTTTTTCTAAAAAACACACATTAGATGAATCACATGTGATTTTTAATCACGTATTATCTGCTTTCAATTATGTAAAATATATAAAACAAATTGGCTTTTAAATTACATCTGATTTTGTTTGAATCACATGTAATTCGGCTTGAATTGCATGTGATTCGGTGATAATTACATATGATTTTGCTTGCATTACATGTGATTCAAGCATTCCGAAACCTTAACTTTTTCTAGCAAACCCTCTTTAGATGAATCACATGTGATTTTTTTTAATTATGTATTATCTGTTTTCATTTATGTAAAATATATAAAACAAATTGGCTTATAAATTATATGTGATTTTGTTTGAATCACGTGTAATTCTGCTTGAATTGCATGTGATTCTATGATAATTAAAATATGATTTTTCTTGCATTACATGTGATTCAAGCATTCTGAAACCTTAACTTCTTATAACAAACCCACTTTAAATGAATCACATGTGATTTTTTTAATCACGTGTAATCTTCTTAATATATTAAATTGTCTGCTTGAATTACATGTAATTCGATGATAATTACATGTGATTTACTCATTGAATCACATGTAATTCGATGATAATTACATGTGATTTTGCTTGCATTACATGTGATTCAAACATTTTGAAACCTTAACTTCTTCTAACAACCCACTTTAGATGAATCACATGTGATTTTGTTTGAATCACATGTAATTTTGTCAATATATAAAAATGTTTTGTTGTCATTCATATAAAATATAGAAAGTAAACTGGCTTCTGAATTACATGTGATTTTGTTTTGATCACGTGTAATTTTATTTAAATTACATGTGATTCTCTATTTGTTTTTACATGTGATTCATGTAAAATATATAAAGCAAATTTGCTTTTGAATTAGTTATGAGTTTATTTTAATCACATGTAATTGTGCTTAAATTACATGTGATTTAATAATAATTACATGTGATTGATCCGAATAACAAGTTACTTATACTAAATCCAAAATCTTAATTTTCGTCAAATCGTAAGTAATTTTTCAAACACTTGTGATTTATGTCAAATGACATGATTTTTACCAAATCACATGTGATTTGTGATAAATTTTCCTTTTAATGATGCGTACTTCTATATACTTTCGACGATTTTTTTTTTAATTTTCGCACTCATGGATCACATGTGATTTATTACTTTATAAAGCACACGTGAATTTGTAAAATCATTTACAATTTAAAGATTTATGAAATCACACGTGATTTGTTACTTTAATATCACATGTAAATTTATGACATCACATGCGATATATGGAATCACACATGCATTTTAGAAATACAAAGCACAATTGATTTTACAAATTACTAATGATTTTACAAATTATGTGTAATTTTTTTACGAAAATTTCAAAAAAATCATCGAAACTATATGAAAAAGTTAGTGGCGTAACTTTTTACGTTTTTACATTCGACTATGTAAATAATTACACTAAAAAATAATAATAAAAGTTATTTATTTATTCTGTAAAAAAAATATTTTTTTTTATAAAAAAATCACAAGTAATTTTTTCGAATCACATGTGAATTTTATAGTCGCAAATCACAATAATAAAAAATCGTCAAAAATATATCAAAGTGCCTACTGAAAGATAATAATTTTTTCGTCGCAATGGTTTATTTTTCGTAATCTGACAATTTATCGTTTGAAAGATATGGTGTTTTTAAGAAAAAAGTGAAAGATGAGTTTTTATTTTTTGATGAAAAAATGAATGGTTGAGATTAATTTCTTTTTTCTTTTATTGGTTCATGTTCTATATAGAACTCACCTCATTCATTAACAAATATGGGAGCATTTTTGTAAATCACATGGTGTATGTATAAATCCAACCAACTTCTCTTCGATTTACTTACAACTAGATCAGGGTATCAATACAAAGAAACATAATCAAAATTGATCAAAGTATGACTAATCAATACAACGATCACAAGACAAAAACTATAAGATCAAAACAATTGATCTTTAACAAGACTAGAGAGTAAACACATTTAGAGAAAAAAACACGAGATGAATAATGAAATTGAATGATATAAGCTTCAGGTCTTGATTTTTAGGTTATGTTTGGCGCGTGAGCTTATCAGAGGTTATCGTAGCTTGAGCTTATTGCTTTTAAAAAATAAGCTATTATTAAAAATAAGTCGTTTGGTTGAAACAGAGCTTAAGGGAGCTTGTTAAAGTAGCATGTGAAATAAGCTCAAGCTACATGCTCCAGCATCCAGCTCTAACGACCCACTCCATCAATCTGCTCCGGCCCCTAAAAATACCAAACACACCCTTATACTCGAATATGTTTCCACTCTTTGATAACTTTAGTCCCTTCAAATAGAATCGATATTTAACCGCTAATTATTACAGTTAATGTTATACAACGAAAAGGTATAACAAACTGTTTTTGTTAACTGTTAATGTATATTATTAACTGCTACTGATATATTTCACTAAACATACCTTTAATCAATGTTGTAAAAAAAGTCTAAAAGCCTGATTAATCGCTACAAGGTTTATCACTTATATCACCTACAAGTTTTGTCGAAAATACCAAAAACTCACTATAAAACTTGTGTTTATCACTTATATTAACTATTTATATGTATGATAAATTGTATTTTAAAAATAATATTTTCAAAAATACCTAAAACTCGTTAGAAATACTCAAAATTTGTCAAAAATACCAAAAATTTGCTTAAATTGCCAATTCGATTAATCACCAATTAATCCCGCCTAAAACGATTATAAGCTACAAAGTGATCGACCAGCCAGGTATTAAAAATGCTCTAAAGATTACTTCGTTGAACCAAAACCAAAATACATTGTTTAAGGTACTCACATAATGCATTTTTAATAACTACTCCTTTTGTTATGAAAATACATACGATTATGGACCCTAAGGAGGAATGCTACTACTCAAGGATCAGCCAGTTGAAAATGAGGACTGCCTACAGAAGATGGAGAGAAATAAGGGCATAGGTCCAGACCGAATACTCATAGAAGCTTGGAGAAGCCTAGGGGATAAGGGTATTTTTTTGTTAACTCGTCTATTCAACCTAATCTTCGAGTGAAGACAACCTAAAATCCATTTGATCCATGTTTCATTGAACCCCATGTAGTGCATAACTTGAAAGAGAAAATCCGAAGAGATAGAGTCAAAGGCCTTCTCGAAATCAATTTTAAACAGCATGAGTTTAGACTTTTTGTGTTTACACCATTGAATCACTTCATTAACCATAAGAGGACCATCAAGGATCTGTCTTTGTTTAATGAAAGTCGATTGCTCCGGGCTAATAATGTTATGAATGACACATGCCAGTCGATTCGCTAGCACCTTAGCAATAATCTTGTATTGCGCCCCTATTAAGCTTATAGGACAGTAATCAGTAATCACCATTGGGATTGGAACTTTAGGTATAGGAGTGATGAATGATGTATTACATCCTCTAGGGATAATACCAGTGATGAAAAAGTGACCAACAAAAGCTAGAATGTCATTTTTAACCACATTCCAAAATTCTTTATAGAAAGCAAAAGTAAATCCATCAGGTCCCGGAGATTTATTAGAGCCACAATCCCAAATAACAGCTTTGATATCTGATTCTAAGATATGCGAAGTGAGAAGGTTATTCTTATCAAGGGATAAAGATTTATAAAAAAGACTTTTATTGACAATTTTAACAACATCGATACTCTGGAACTTCTTTTCATAAAACGAGTGAATTTGATATCATATGGATTCTCAATCCAACTCCCATCAACTTTGATCGCTTGAATATAAAGACATCTTCGTCTTTGATTAACGAAAGCGTGTAAATTTTTGGAGTTTTCGTCCGCTTCGATATCTCACTTGATTTTAGCCTTTGTGAAGCATCAATACTATCATTAGCATCAATAACCCGTAGTCTATCAATCCATTCTGCCCGATGTGGGTCGATAAGGAGATCGACATTCTGAGAATCCATATTATCATCAAACTCCTTGATCTTTTTTATAAGATCTTCCTTCTCTTTGGCCACAGGACTTTTCCTTTTTAAAGTCCAGTCCTTAATGATAAGCTTTAAAGCCTTCATTTTATTTTTGAAGGAAACAATCGGATTATCTTGATTCGGGGGATTATAGTCATTCCAAAAATCAGTAATAACCGGGAGAAGACTTTTATCGAGCATCCATGAATTATAAAATTTGAATGGTCATGGACCGAAATTATTTGACGTTGGCGAGAGTAATATAGGCCTGTGATCAGATATAAGAATGTCCAAGACATGCCCAGTAAACTTCTGGTATAGAGGAGCCAAAGATTCAGATATAAGGAACCTATAAAGTTTTCTGAGCCTTGTCACCATGCTTGTTAAAGCGCGTGAACATATGCCCACCAAGAGGGACATCCCATAGCTGAGCATCTCTAAAGAAATGGTTAAAAACGTTGGCAGAAACATGATTAAAAGTAGTACCAACTCTTTCTGCTGCCGTTATCACCACGTTGAAATCACCAAAAATTAAATGATGAACAAAGTTCATATTCATGAAATCCAAGATATCGTTCCAGAGCTTTCCTTTATTGCTGTCATCTCGAGGGGCATAAACATTGATCATAAAACATTGGATTTTAGACGAAATCCAAATTCCTTCTACAACTAAAAAGTTATCAAAGTGAAATACGTTAACTTTGTAGAAAACAGTTGGGTCCCATATAGAAATAAGACCACCAGATCTACCCGATGCAGGGAGCTCATCAAACTCGAAATAGGAATTACCCCAAATTTTTCGGATCTTGAAATTGTCCAAATTATTAGAGTGCGATTCTTGAATACCAAGGAAAGCCACTTTATATTTGATGCAGAGTTTAGCAATGGCTTTACATTAGTTCGCTCCCAAACCATAAGTATCGAATGACAGGATACTCATTTATAACCAAAATTTTTGATGTGTCGTGGATAGTATATGTGATAATTAGATACGTTATAGGGTAAATTAGAAAATTACCTTTAGGAAAAAGTAATAGACTAATAATACCAATGACGGATTCAATTAAACACGTGGGTGAACCAAGTTCGTTGTACACGAAGATCGAGTGAATTTGAAACGTTTTGTTTCGATTTGGACAATTGATTTGAATTGGTTTTCGGTTTTTAAACTACAATTAAAATCTACGAAATTTAAGCTATTTAAAATTAACCTAAAGTGCATGAATCGTAAACCCCGCCTATTTAAAATTTTAACAAACAATTAATTACTTAAAAATAAAACTAATTAAAAATTAAACTATTTAAAAATCTATTAAAATAAATTTACTAAATAATTTTAAAGCTATTTGAAAATCTAATTAAACTTTTTTTTAAAACTAATATACTTTTAAAAAGTTATACTTTAAACAAATCTATTAAAAAACTATTTTAAATATTCTAATAAATTTATTCTATTTAAAAAAGACTATCTTTATTTAAATTTAATTTTATAAAAATCTAATTAATTAAAAATATACTAACTAAATTTTTAAAATAAAAACATTTTTTTATTTTTATTTTTATTTTGATTACATTTATTATTTAAAAACTTTATAAATTTAAGTTTTATAAAACTAACTAAAATAAAACTATGAATAGAAAACTATGGAGTAAAACTGCCAGCTTAATTTATCTAATCCATATTTAATTCTTAATGCATCTTATAACAAAAACAACTGGCTAGCATAATGGTAGCGTCTATGGCTGCTGAGCAGGAGGTCTCGAGTTCGAGACCTCCAAGAGACGAATTTTGATGATAATTATATATTTTTGGAATCAGATCAATTTAAGGAAACAGAGTAAAAATTTGACAGCAAATAAATCACACGCAAGATAAAATGAATTAATCATGCAGTTGAAATACACAAAACATAGGTAAAGCAGACAAGACAGATTTGTAGTAAATTAAGCTAAATAAAGTCAATACAGTCACACATCTACATCTGATATTTATATCAGATAATCTAAAAAAAATGATACAGACTGATAAATCAGTAAACAAAATGATGCAAAACAAGCAAGTAAAGATATAAAACAACAAAGCAATCCACAAATACAGTAAAACAAAAAAATCAGCTGAACAAGAAGATGCATAAAATCAGAAAGTCAAGTAACTCAATATCGGCATCAGACTGAAACCAATAACGCTACAAAATCAGTCTAAATACTAGAGCACAAACAACTATTTATACAACTATGAATGACGGAAATTAACAATAACAGTCAATCCGGAATTGAGAAAAGCAGGCAACATTAATAGCCAAATCAAAAGGAAAAACCCAAACAAAGATTACACGAGACTAATTAAAATCAACAGAACAAAAACTAGCAGCAAGAATTAAGCAGTAACGACACGAACCTAATTCATTCAGCAGCCTAATCAGATTCAGATAAACTAAATCTCATTCACAATAGCTTATTCTTAAACAAAAATAATCATATGAAATCTAATCTGATATATCAGATATTGCCAACTAAAGGAATCAGACAAATCAATATCCTAAAACACCAATAGCAGATTTCATATCGTCACTTAACAAATTTCAGACAAAAATCAGTCTAAAATATACCAAAATAAGCAGATTTCATCACACTAATTCAAGCAGACTATATAAATCGAGCAGGACGAGCAGCTATAACAATTTACCAGTACCTAACATGAATTCATAGCAGACCAACACCATACGAAAATCAGAACTCAGATTAAACTAATATGCCAGATTAATCGAACGTCAAGATCAGTAATATCTCAGCAGATTAATAAGTCTAAATCAGTTATCCTAAATTCAAATCCAAACTCAGATTAAACTCCTAAATTAAACAAATCAGTATATTTAACTATGTAAACATAACATCTCACAGATTAAACACATATTTAACATTCAAACAAATAACAATAAAAGTTTAATTTAACTAAGTGCTTAACCATTTTTTGTAGATAACCGTTGGGCAGAAATCGCGCGCTGAGCGGATTTAATACAGTCGACACCACCATAAATCATCAGATTACTCGCACCATAACCACTGTAAAATTTACACCCGAACCATGAATTTCTTACTAATCAGCAGTTTATGTTTTTAACATCTACCAGTGGGATAGATGATTCATCCCTATCTCTAACTTCACTTATTCAAATAAACTATAGCACCAGTTTATTTAAATAACCAAAATTATAACATTCATTTATCATAGAATAAACTGTATAAATTTATTAAATATTATAAACGCAAGGTAAAAATTAAGATTAAGCTAAAGATCACTTTTATTAAATCCAGAAAATCATTACAATATTTTTAAAACTAAAAATACAAGTTCCTACAACTAAATTAACATTATAACTAAAAAAGAAAGAAAAAGGGATCCCGATTACAGATTTCCAGGGGGTTTTTATAGCCATTCCCAAAGGCTTCTTGGAAAGAATATTCGGATCTTTTCATCAGAATATTCGAATCTTCGCATCATATTCCATTTGATTTCGCCCTTGGATTGCTAATTAGGTGAGGTGGAGGGATTTAATTGGAGGGTTTAGGAATATGAGGTGTTATATCCAATGGATGGCTGACACGTATCCTCGCTCTCCACTCTGCCTTCCGAAATCTTTGGGGAATTAATTCCCACTCGTGTGAATTACACGAGGGAATCAAAAGCCCCATGTATTTGGATGAATTATTTACTAGAGTTTTGTGAACAGTAGCATATTGTTACTGGTAATTAGGGTTGATATGGGGAAGATAGCACATAGGAACTATCGAAAGGTATTTGTTTAATGGAAGGAAAAGCGTGTGAATAAGATAAGTGGGGGTCGTTTTATTTATGTGATGAATATAGTGTGAGTAAATAAAAGGATTTGACTGAGATTGTAAGTAACGTGTTTACCCCCTAAAGCCCATTAATAACACGTTTGTTCGAATTTGTTTCATTTAGTTGAGGTACTTGGGCTTTTGGCCCAATAATTCCAATCCGTTATTCAATTTGGGGCTTAATGGGTTTCTTTGAATTTTCAAATAATTTAAACCACACTTGAATTATAAATGGGCTTTTGAGCCCATTTACCCTATTGTGGGACCCACTTGGCCCGTTTCCTTGATAAGTGATTAAATCCACTCGTGTCGAGCTCGATTTTTGCTTCCTCGATCTTTTTCATCAAACTCGTGCCGGTTTTCATCGGTTTTCGTGAACTTGGTACCTACACACATTCAAACAAGAAACAAGTATATCCAAGGCATATTTGATACATTTTGTGCAATATTTCATTGTTTTAAGCTACAAATGATATGAGTAAATAAGCTCATATCAAATTCCCCCATGCTAAGCAATTGCCGTGTCCTCACGCAATGATAAAATAAAACTATATCTACACTATTATTCAACTTTTTATTTTGCAAAGACATAAAATAACTTTAAGGATCATAAAAACTCAAATAGATTCATCGTCCTCGACTTTTCACTTTTCCATGCCAAGTGAAAAAACAAGATCATTGTTATTATAAGTTGGTAGACTAACACGAACTCATGTGGGCCAATTATTCACTTAGACTCCCTTATTCATAGGTGTATCTCTTATATTTTATTGTTGTCTTGAATGATCACGAAGATGCATTGTTGACTTATTTCGATAATTTATTAGGCCGAAAATAAAGTGATCGATTTAATCAGTAGTTAGCTAAAGGACAAAATCTTTTAAAACTGCTTCTCGGGCTCTCATAAAGTTCATATCTTGGCATAACTTGCTTCGCGATTTGAGACCTTTCTCGGATCGATATTTGGCAGTGACTTTATACTTCCAACCTTGAGAGACGTTCACGAAATAATGGTCTTCTCTTCATAATATTTCTTCACTTGAAGTTTTGAGAGATTCATATTTGGACCACGACTTCTTCATTTTTCTCCAATCTTTATTTGGGATTTTGATTAACAACGATCCGCCTCCTTTTTGGACTTGGCTTCATTTATCCTCATACCTTATTTTGGTCTTTTTGGATAGACTTCTCCATGACTTTTGGGGAGTATTTTGCTTTTCGTCGTGTGTCTCGATCCTTCATATTGATTTTTGATTAATGAATCTTCACATCACTTGAGATCTTTAGCAATAAAACATAGCCCTCATGTCTTGTTAGGACCTTTTTGGACTCGCCAATCTTCGCATCCCGCTTCAATAAGTTATGCCTTGGCTATGAACTCTAATCCATACCGAGCAACTTTTAAACGATCTTGGGCTAGAAGCTAAGTAACTTTTTAAATCGTTCAACCCTATTTATTGCAATTAAAATTTATTAACAAGTGATGGGAGAATAGGCTCATAATTAACTCACATAAATTCCCGAAAGAATACCGAACTTATAATTGGCTCTATCAGCTCTTGTTCTCCATAAATGGATACTTAGCCTATTAAATCAAAGTTTTGGGTTTTCAAGTCATCTATAGGATCTTGCAACTTCTTATACTTTTGCAAGTTTTAGAATTTGCGTTTTAAAGTTCCCTTGATAAACGACTTTCTAGGATCAATTATAGGAGCTTGCGAAAAGTTCTTGTTCTTAACTCGTATGAATTAAGACTTTCGCGTTTTAAAGCTCCCTATATAATAGCCTAGCAAAACTTAATTCAAATACGTTAAGGAAAAGCTAAGGTTAAAAACCGAGTCGAGTCAAAAACTATTCTTATTTTCACCAACGGAAAGCCTACATTCGTGTCAAAAGCACTTATTTTCTTTATTAAAACTTAAAAATAACACTAAAAAATTAAAATTTTATTGAAAAATGAGAAAAAACAACACGTTTGGACACGAAAAAAGCAATTGCAAGCGATTATATCGATTGACTCCCCCATGCTAAAACCAAACATTGTCCTCAATGTTTCTTAGCTCAAGAGTGACACCCCCTTGCTAAGACACGAAGAGTCTAATGCAATCTCCTAGCATGGAAAGAGTACGCAAATCTATAAGCCGTTTATTAATTATGCCTCAAGATAAAACGTTAGTCAATAAAATTAAGGGATAGAAAGTGTGCCCCTTTTTGGCATTCAAAGAATGGAAGATCAAGTGGACCGGCAAAAACCGAACACGAGAATCTCCAAATATAAGGGTCGTACCTAAGATCACAACACAACAAATCACGAACACGAGCTTGAAAGATCAAGCCTTATTAGGTGTTAGAAAATAGAAAGAAGATAGAAAGTATGGGACTCCCCCACAAGGCACCTCGTTTTTGTTCACCGAGTCATGAGCTCGACTCGATCCCCGCATTCATTGGTCCTTAGGGAATGAAAACCGGCATATTGGAGTAAAATCCATAATAAAGCACGATGCCGGGGTCAAAGATCTCATCCTCGTTGTCGGATGACAAACGAAAGGATAAAACTCCAACACAAATCTCTAAAAAGAGATAGTAGTCACAATCAATAGTATGGATGTAGCATGCTCCACGAGGTAAACTCGCACCATGATGATAGAAAAATCTTTCAATTATTGCATCAGTGAAAGGCCGAGATTTCCCTAAATCAACGATTCCGGGATCGAATACCTCGTCCTCGGTGGAGAAAGGAATAGATAACAAGGTGTCATCCCCCCATGCTAATCCTAAGTCATATGAAGCACATGGTAATGGTGGGATAAAAATCTCATCCATAGTAGAATCAACAATCTTTGCTTTAACGACCATTTCACCCTTAGGAATGTGATCAATGGGGTCATGGTACTCAATATGAGACACATGAAAAACCCGCACATTAAGGTCAAAGTGGGTGGGAGGAGGACTTAGGACGAAATTATCATCAAGTAAATTCTCTAAAAAGAGAATGTCCCCCTCCGGGTCGATATCATCAACACCCGGTGGTATCGAATCATGAGAAGCAAGAAAAGTGTCAATCTCCTCCATAAGCGGATCACTATCCTCAACGGGAATAGGAGATGGAGAGAAAGACTTGGGATTAGGCTTAGAATTTAAAGCCTCGATCCTAGATATGAGAAGATAGACGTTGGATAACTTCTCACGAAGAACCACGTCTTCCATATCTAAATGAGTAAGTTCATCGGAGAACTTATCAAGGATCGGAATAGTCAAATCAACCTCATTTCCCGGTGGAAATGGGTGAAGAAGAGTAGGTTCATCGGCGAACCCCTCAAAATCCGAGTCGTGAATATCATCTTTATAAGAAAGTTCATCGGAGAACTCCTCATAAGACAATTCACTAGAAGTAGAATCATCCTCAAAATCTTCATTTCCATCACAATTTTCATCATTAGGATTGGAGAAAATATCAAAGTGAATGGAAGAAGTCGAGTCATCACAATGTGGCAAATCACACATCTCATTGGAAATACCGTCGAACTCTCTCGGGTTTTGAACAAGTATAGTGCTAATATGCTCATCCCCCTTGCTTAGAGAATTTTCGGGTTCCACGGTGGAAGAATCATGAATAGGAGTGGTGATGTCATGAGAGATTTCCTCATCATCTAGGATGGGAGAATCCTCAGGCTCAATAGCCGGCAAGATACGAATAGGAAGCACAATAGCACTAGACGAAGGATGAAGAGCAATAAGATCTCTCAAAGAAATAGTACTATCCTCGTCATCATCCAAAAGAAGAGAACGCTCGAGTTCACGATTAGCAAGAGATTTTGCTTCCGCTTGAGCTCGTTCTTTCTCACGAATTTCAATGCTTAAACCATTATAATCTTGCGAAAGTTGTCGAATCCTAAGTTCACAATCTCTTTTAAATCCCTCATCAATTATTTCTCCATGAAATCGTCGACTCCCTAATTCATTTGTAATGTCATTAATCTCTTGATTAATCTGTCTCTTTTCAAGCAACATATCTTCAATGCTTTTTTCTACAACTTCAACATTTCTTTGATTCATTATTTGTTGGAACATTGTTTCAAGTCGTTTAAAATTTTCATTCACGCGAGAAAAGGGCTCATAAAGATTATTATCCCTCGGTTGACAATTAAAGCTCTCGTGAGGACCTCCACAATTGTGACAACCGTGGTTTTGAGGTTCGTCACTTGGTCTTACTTTTAGGTTATTTTATGTGTGCTTATTTTATTTGTGTGTTTATGTGTTTATTTTGTGTGAACGAGGTTGGTGTGGTTATCGTTTATGAGTATAGAGTACTCATAAGTAAATCGAGGAATGGTTATTTCATGTTCATGAGCTCACAAGTGGTGACTATGAAATGAAATAGTGATATTTTGGTGTTTACGTATACGTATATGTATTATAGAAAATCGTATTTTTTACGATTTACGGTTTATCATTTAGAGGTCTCGGATGAGGTAATTAGCCATATGGATATTTTTCGGGATGGTTTTAAGTCATTTAGGACTTAGTTGTAAAGTTTATTTCAAGATTTGAGATTTTTTATAAAAGTGTATATTTTACGTCTTTTACGGTAAAACGCGTAAATTTGACTAGTTTTACGATTTTGAGGTTTTGGAGGCTTTAGGAGCTGAAATAAATTAAGGAAAATTAAGGTAATATTATTAATACATATATTAATAATAAAAATAAATAAAAAACGAATTTAAGGGGGGTTAAGTCGGTTTAAAGAAAAAAAAGGAGAAAAAAAAGAGAAAAGATTTATGGTAAGTGGTAATTGGGTTGGACAAGGATTTTTTGCTATATAAGGAACCCCACACATCATAACCAACGAAATTTTCTTTTCCCTGGTGTTTATAGTCGACTAATGAAGAGAAGAATTAGGGTTCTTCATAAAAATTTGGGTTTTTACATCTTCCATTGTTCTAAAGGCAAAACCTTCAAAACCCTTTTCAATTAAATTGTTTTTATGTTTTCTTTAATCATCTTATGATGGATTAGGGTTAGGGTTTATATAAAAACAGTAAATTAATGTTGAATTAATCATTATATGATGATCACATAAATTAGGGCTTGTAATTAGAGGGGTTAGGGTTAATTAATGAGGTTGATTTTCTTAAACCCGTTTTTAAAAACTGGGCAGAATTTTGGTGTCATTGTTTTGATCATATCCAGAGTTCTAGGAACATTCAAGATGCGATCAAGCTAGCCCTGGATAGGTAATTGAGTTGCCTTTCTAAATCAAGAAACGAGAACTAAATTGGAGGTCGGGAAGTGGGTCAAAAACAGGTTACAACAGTCAGAGGTCAAAGCAGTTTTGAATTCAGCCTGTTTTCTTTTTAAGTTTTGGGTTGTTTGGGGTACTTAGGGTTGCATTGGGATCTTCTCACGAACATGAGAGATGTTTTATATATTGTAGTAAGTATCTGCGCTTGGGCTAAGGTTGTGGTTTATGGTAAGACCCCTTAATGGTAACAAACTTTTAGTACGTTTAAAATCAGGAAATCTGGAATGACAAAAGTAGATATATGTATATCGGGGCCTTAGCAGTAGCTTTAAGGTTAGGGCAAGTGGGAGGTGTTAGCCAACATATGTAAGGGTATGAATATTCCTTTTACAGAAACCATGGGTATGCTTAAAGGGACGTTTGACTTAAAGTTTTGAGACCTAAAAAATGGGACTGTTTTGGGTAAAATATGAACGGGATAGTTATTAAACTTAACCAAGTTAGGGACTTGTTAAGGAAGGTTAATGGGGTGATTAGAGCTTAACAATGAGATAATTATACGGGAATAGACTAGATGTCCATCATAGGTTGATGAGCCATCTTAGTGATTGGTTGTGTATTGATTTCGTGTTTTTGGTTTGTTAGCTTGTTGTTAGTGCGAGGACTTGTGAAGAAGCTATCAGGTGAGTTTCATAGTCCCATGTTTACTATTGATTTTGACATCCAGATGGGATGGAAGAGACAATGTGTTGAGTTATTTTCTAAATTGATGTTGTGAATGTTTTTAAGGTTGAGATGGACTTGTGTGTACATTATGTGATTAACTGCTATGTGATTCTTGTTTGTGTGTGATCTGGATTGGAAAGGTACATAGGTGTATGGGCGCCTATGGGACCAATCGTTTGACAAGGTAGTAGCCTTGTGGTTTGAAAAGGTAGTAGCCTTGTGGTTTGACAAGGTAGTAGCCTTGTGGTTTGACAAGGTAGTAGCCTTGTGGTTTGACAAGGTAGTAACCTTGTGGTTTGACAAGGTAGTGGCCTTGTGATAGGTACATAGTGTGATCATCTATGGTACCATGTTGTTTGGCAAGGTAGGAGCCTTGGTTTTGGTTTGAAATGTTTGATCTTGAATTGTTAGTTGTTAATACATAATTGTAGCGCATTGTCCATATGTTTATTGGTTATGGTATTCAAAGCTTATGACTTATTTTGTGTTGGAGTCTAAACCTATGACTCTCACCAACTTTATGTTGACGTGTTTTAGTGTCTCTTTCAGGTGATAACGTGGTTAAGCATGAGAACTTATGTGGCTAGGATTGGAGTCGAGTAGGAATGCATTTAGAAGGAGATCCCCGTTCCTTCTTAGTTTATTTTGCTGTTTGTTTCTTTGAGTGATACTATGAACCTATATGTTGTATTGTTTGTGTTACTTGTTTGTCTTGGGTAAAAGGTAGGACTGTTACCTACTTACCTAGACTCCTACATTGTTGAGATATTGTCATGACATTGTGTCGCCATTTATGTCATTATATTTTGCATTTTAGTTTTCTCTATAGAGACACCGTTTGTTG
The DNA here is from genome assembly GCA_025667525.1 of Glebionis coronaria. Lineage (NCBI taxonomy): Eukaryota > Viridiplantae > Streptophyta > Magnoliopsida > Asterales > Asteraceae > Glebionis > Glebionis coronaria. The sequence continues at coordinate 183,841,754 of CM046874.1, forward strand.
TGATGATATCCATACGTCGCACCCCATATTCCGCCATGGTGGGGTGTTACAGAATGGTATCAGAGACAATGGTTATAGAGAATTAGGTTGCTTAGTTGCGTAGCCTAGTCTATAGCTTAAGGGTCCCTGCATATAGGCGTCATAGGAGTATGTGTGCATTTTACATAAATTGATGTGTTTGGGTGTTATTTATTGTGATGTTTTGACTAGTATGAATTGAACCATAGTAAGTTCATACTTAGCCACATGTTATTTTCTTTTCGGTTGTGAGTAGTGCGGGATGAACCATAATCATCCACGCTAGTCATTGTCGTATTTTGCTTATATTGTACATTATAGTACATAATTTGTTACATAGTAGTTTCTATCTTTTATTGGGTTATTTTATGTACTTGAGGTATCTTTTTTTGTCTTTTGATGTTTAGTTCATGTTCCCTAAGAATCATGTGGTTGTTCGAGTTAGGAGGAGTAGGTGGATATGAAGGATTTTAAGCGGTTTCCACTCTTATGGGCGACATGACTTATAACTGATTATGTTTTGTTTTGGATTTAGTCTATACTGTTTTAGCTAGACTATGGATTTTTGTATTCCAAGAGTTTTACTATGTTATTTTAATAAATGGAGTTTTGGATCTTATTGGTTATGTGGTTATGAGCTTATGTGAGTAGATGGATTTATGTGTTATATGTTGTATTGATTCTTATAAGTGTCATCATAGGAGGGAGTGCATTGGGGAAAGGGTAATTGTATAAGTATGGTGGCCAACATAGTTATACAAGTACCACAACTTCAATGGGTTCCCAAGTATGGTTGCATGAAAGAAGGTTAGTACATGCTTGTATATGATGAGATGTAGATTTGGGGTATACGTATAATATATGGGTTTATGTAATGGCTGCCTATGATATGGCTATTGTTCTTATTGTCTTATATGTTTTGGGTTATAGTTGTGTTTTGTGATTATGGGGTCACACGATATGGTTTGGTTTTGGAGGTGGGATTTATGCCTTGTTGTGGCACGGTGAGATGGTGATTACTCGTATGGAAAAACGAGCGTATAAAGCGATTGATTGACTAACGTGTATGATAACGAGTATGTTTGGGGGATTCAATAGGTATACATATGCGGATGTATATATACTACTGTGTGTTAAGTTATGGTATATGTTCGTTCACTAGTTATTATAACTTGAACGTACCTTGTGTTTGTTCGTGTTTTATGGTGCTGGAGTTTGATGGAGTTTCAACGACGTTTTGAATCTTTTGAACTGTGTCTTGTAGCGTATTCTTTGAGTTTCGTATTTCACGTGTACGTTTTAAAACGGTGTTCTTGGTTTTAAGTCTATTGAAATAACTTGGGATTTCTTTTGAGATAATGAAATCTTTTGTGTTGAGTCTTACATTTCTTTTGGTTGGTATATGGAAAAAGGGGACTTGGAATTCTAGTATAGAGTTAGATAGTTGGTCGTTTTCGGTAAAATAAGGGTATGGTGTTGGGGTCGTGTTTGAAACAAGATGTAACATAAGATTTCTTTTTAATCAACACTTATTTATTTTAAATTCTAAAAGACTTTCTTAAAATAAAGCGGAGTAAAATTTCTTTCCACTTACATAGTTTATATAATTGGGTTTACCCGATTCACGTCATTTATAATTATTAATACAAGATTAAATTGAGTTTATGAAGATTTCACATACAATTATATCTTTCATTTAAATGGATTGCATTAATCGCTAAATTTATTCTTTAGTTTTTAAAACAACTAGTATAAAATTGTTCTGGTCGTAACTTGTTCGTTTTTAAAGCTTTTTGGGTGATTCAAAAGCCTAAAATTATGTACTCGGAACGTACTTTTCAAATATTCAGAATGTATAGTCATGGGAGGTCAGTGGACTGGTCGGAATTGTTGTACAAGTGTCGGGTTCAAGGTTGAGTTTGAATAGTATTTTATTTTTATGATTTGGGATGCACAGGATACCTAGTCTTTGAGTTGAGTTTTGAGATCGTCTAGAAGGTTGTTTGTAGATGGTTTGAGTCACATAGATGTGGGGAGGAAAAAAAAAATAAAAATAAAAATATATTCTTTTGGAAAAGTCGATCTTTTGCACGGTTTAAATAATATGTCGCGGGGCGTAATATGTTTTGGTTACCAATGGGTGTGTCTTGGATTATTTTTCATTGTTATGGGTCATGTTGAGTTGATACACATTTTGGGTTTGAGTTTTCTTTGGAGTCTTGTGGTTTTGAATTGTTTTAATTGGTGCACGTGAAATGTCTTTAAGTTATCCGTGGGTTTGATTCGTTGATCATATCTGGTGGATTCAGGATGTACTTTTGGTTACGTATTGTTCGGGAGCGTTGAGGTGGTCGTATGAAAGACTTGGTTGCGCCTACACGATTTCGTAGGTGACCATGAGAGAACGGTCGGAATGCCCTTAGTGGGGAGGAAAGAAGTTCGTAGACGAACTAATGTGGTCATGAGGTCTCTTAGGAGTGTCAAGGGAGATGAATATAGGTTGCATAATGTATGGTTATTGGCACAAGTAACGCGCCATAGAGAGTGTTGGAAGGGGATATGGTTCGTAAGGCATGTATGCTTTCTGAAAATTTCCTGAAACTTAGTAGGGTTGCCTATTACTTTGAGGTAGAACCATGAATAGAGCAAGTAGGAGAGGTGAGAAGAGTTGTAGTTAGTGCCTTTCTAAGGCAAATCGTTGATGGAGTGATTTAAAAACAAGAGCTGTTAGAAATTGCAAGAAATTTATTCGTGTTACCGCTAAGAGAGGGTGTGAGGAGGACATAGTTGAAATTGCTAAGGATGTTGTATGAACGCTTTGGGTTTACGGTTATGCATTTGGCTTCGCCAAAGCACTAGCGGTTCTCATGGAGTCAATGAACCGAGTGTGCATGAACGTATATAAACGAGTTGTCATCGGGAGCATCGACGACATTTTGACCTACTCAAATCTTAGAAGGAGGATGAGGCGAATTATGTGTTGGATTTGGAGTTGTTAGGAAAGGGAGTTATACGTGAGATTTTCAAGAGTAAGTTTTAGGATTAAGTTTACGAGGATGAGCAGTAGAGGTGTTGGCATATCATGGAACTAGCAAGGGTGAAGTGAAGAAGGATGAGGGAGCGTTTTGGAGGCTGAAGAGGTGGATTGGATAATGAGCCGATCTTGGCATTATCGGAAGGACCGGATGAATTCGCGAAGCATGACGATACGTGGAGCAAGGATTTGGGCGCGTACGAGGACGACAAAGAAAGGCGATCGCATATACGTTGCAGGAACTGAAGATTTGGAAGAACTGGATAGACTTAGTTAGTGGAGCTGGACTGTTATATCTGCCTAGAATGTTAGAGGCATTTTGGTGTACGAGACGTAGAGAATGATCTATACGGATCATGAACGTCTCCAACACATATTTAATCATCTTGATTGAACATTTGGAAAAGGTGGTGGGTGGAGTTAAGTGATGAAAGAAAATTGCATGGCCAAGTACCATCTGGGAAAGGCAAGCATGGTTGATGAGGCGTGGAGTAAGAAGAATGAAGTGAAGTTGAGACGAACTTGAACTATAGAGATGGCGTATTAGGGCGGTTTGGATAAAGGATATAGGTTGCACAAGTTGAGTTATCTAAAGCAGATAACGCGCCAACGTGTATGTTGCTTGGCTTGGACAATCGTATGGAGAAAAGGGACGTAGTCGATAAATGCCATTTGAGGCACTGTATGAAAGGATACGGTGAGTTGTCCCCAATGTGGACTAGAATTGGTAAAATAGGCTACCGATGTGGAAATGGTGTTTGTTGAAAGAATGAGAGCAACAAGGGATGTTATGTAGAAAAGGAGGAAACCATTAGAGCTAGTGACAAAGTATGTAGGAAGTTTCACCCATAGTAACGGGTGGTACGTTTTGGTAAAATGGAAGAGTTGAGGTAGAGTTTTGTAGGTCTATTTATGATCATTGGAAAGATTGGACCATTAGCTTATGAGCATAGAATTTCCTAGGGGAAATGAGTTGTATACATGATACATTTCATGTATTAAGATTGGTAAAGGTTGTTTGAGAATGCATTTTGCATGAACGGTTATTCGGGACTGGTATTAATAAGAGTCTTTGTTTTTTTATCAAAGAATCATCTGTGAGATTTATTGACTGTGAGGTCAAGAGTTTGGCGATGAGTTTAATTATTTTTTGTTTGTATATGTGGTATTTTGAAACTTGAACTGAGGTTTACGTGGAAATGAGAGCAGTTCATTTAGAACAAGTATCTTCATGTGATTTGTGGTTGTGTGTTTGATCCTAAGGAGTAAATCTCGGGACGAGATTTCTATTAGGAGGGAGTGATGTGACAACCGTGGTTTTGAGGTTCGTCACTTGGTCTTACTTTTAGGTTATTTTATGTGTGCTTATTTTATTTGTGTGTTTATGTGTTTATTTTGTGTGAACGAGGTTGGTGTGGTTATCGTTTATGAGTATAGAGTACTCATAAGTAAATCGAGGAATGGTTATTTCATGTTCATGAGCTCACAAGTGGTGACTACGAAATGAAATAGTGATATTTTGGTGTTTACGTATACGTATATGTATTATAGAAAATCGTATTTTTTACGATTTACGGTTTATCATTTAGAGGTCTCGGATGAGGTAATTAGCCATATGGATATTTTTCGGGATGGTTTTAAGTCATTTAGGACTTAGTTATAAAGTTTATTTCAAGATTTGAGATTTTTTATAAAAGTGTATATTTTACGTCTTTTACGGTAAAACGCGTAAATTTGACTAGTTTTACGATTTTGAGGTTTTGGAGGCTTTAGGAGCTGAAATAAATTAAGGAAAATTAAGGTAATATTATTAATACATATATTAATAATAAAAATAAATAAAAAACGAATTTAAGGGGGGTTAGGTCGGTTTAAAGAAAAAAAAGAGAAAAGATTTATGGTAAGTGGTAATTGGGTTGGACAAGGATTTTTTGCTATATAAGGAACCCCACACATCATAACCAACGAAATTTTCTTTTCCCCTGGTGTTTATAGTCGACTAATGAAGAGAAGAATTAGGGTTCTTCATAAAAATTTGGGTTTTTACATCTTCCATTGTTCTAAAGGCAAAACCTTCAAAACCCTTTTCAATTAAATTGTTTTTATGTTTTCTTTAATCATCTTATGATGGATTAGGGTTAGGGTTTATATAAAAACAGTAAATTAATGTTGAATTAATCATTATATGATGATCACATAAATTAGGGCTTGTAATTAGAGGGGTTAGGGTTAATTAATGAGGTTGATTTTCTTAAACCCGTTTTTAAAAACTGGGCAGAATTTTGGTGTCATTGTTTTGATCATATCCAGAGTTCTAGGAACATTCAAGATGCGATCAAGCTAGCCCTGGATAGGTAATTGAGTTGCCTTTCTAAATCAAGAAACGAGAACTAAATTGGAGGTCGGGAAGTGGGTCAAAAACAGGTTACAACAGTCAGAGGTCAAAGCAGTTTTGAATTCAGCCTGTTTTCTTTTTAAGTTTTGGGTTGTTTGGGGTACTTAGGGTTGCATTGGGATCTTCTCACGAACATGAGAGATGGTTTATATATTGTAGTAAGTATCTGCACTTGGGCTAAGGTTGTGGTTTATGGTAAGACCCCTTAATGGTAACAAACTTTTAGTACGTTTAAAATCAGGAAATCTGGAATGACAAAAGTAGATATATGTATATCGGGGCCTTAGCAGTAGCTTTAAGGTTAGGGCAAGTGGGAGGTGTTAGCCAACATATGTAAGGGTATGAATATTCCTTTTACAGAAACCATGGGTATGCTTAAAGGGACGTTTGACTTAAAGTTTTGAGACCTAAAAAATGGGACTGTTTTGGGTAAAATATGAACGGGATAGTTATTAAACTTAACCAAGTTAGGGACTTGTTAAGGAAGGTTAATGGGGTGATTAGAGCTTAACAATGAGATAATTATACGGGAATAGACTAGATGTCCATCATAGGTTGATGAGCCATCTTAGTGATTGGTTGTGTATTGATTTCGTGTTTTTGGTTTGTTAGCTTGTTGTTAGTGCGAGGACTTGTGAAGAAGCTATCAGGTGAGTTTCATAGTCCCATGTTTACTATTGATTTTGACATCCAGATGGGATGGAAGAGACAATGTGTTGAGTTATTTTCTAAATTGATGTTGTGAATGTTTTTAAGGTTGAGATGGACTTGTGTGTACATTATGTGATTAACTGCTATGTGATTCTTGTTTGTGTGTGATCTGGATTGGAAAGGTACATAGGTGTATGGGCGCCTATGGGACCAATCGTTTGACAAGGTAGTAGCCTTGTGGTTTGAAAAGGTAGTAGCCTTGTGGTTTGACAAGGTAGTAGCCTTGTGGTTTGACAAGGTAGTAGCCTTGTGGTTTGACAAGGTAGTAGCCTTGTGGTTTGACAAGGTAGTGGCCTTGTGATAGGTACATAGTGTGATCATCTATGGTACCATGTTGTTTGGCAAGGTAGGAGCCTTGGTTTTGGTTTGAAATGTTTGATCTTGAATTGTTAGTTGTTAATACATAATTGTAGCGCATTGTCCATATGTTTATTGGTTATGGTATTCAAAGCTTATGACTTATTTTGTGTTGGAGTCTAAACCTATGACTCTCACCAACTTTATGTTGACGTGTTTTAGTGTCTCTTTCAGGTGATAACGTGGTTAAGCATGAGAACTTATGTGGCTAGGATTGGAGTCGAGTAGGAATGCATTTAGAAGGAGATCCCCGTTCCTTCTTAGTTTATTTTGCTGTTTGTTTCTTTGAGTGATACTATGAACCTATATGTTGTATTGTTTGTGTTACTTGTTTGTCTTGGGTAAAAGGTAGGACTGTTACCTACTTACCTAGACTCCTACATTGTTGAGATATTGTCATGACATTGTGTCGCCATTTATGTCATTATATTTTGCATTTTAGTTTTCTCTATAGAGACACCGTTTGTTGTGATGATATCCATACGTCGCACCCCATATTCCGCCATGGTGGGGTGTTACAACAATACTCACAACAAAGATGTTGTTGTGATAAACTCGGTAAATCTTGTGGATAACAATTATCATTAAAGTTTTGATTGTAGCTCAGTTCTTGCTCATAATTAAGCGAGAATCGATGCGAATAATCATCACCAAAATGAGAATCGTTTCCACAAAACTCACACGAGGGTGTCTCGTATGTAGGGTGTGGAGGTGGATTGAAATCGAGAGAATTATTCGAAAAATTCGGATTTCCAAATGAAGTAATATCATCACAATAAGAACAAAATCCAACACGTATATCGTGACGTAAGTCATTTCCACAACGCTCACACGTGCACCACCGACATGGTTAAAAACCATATAACGGTTCTCCACACCCAGCACAATCGACGAAGGAAGAATTAAAATTTAGAGGGTGAGGAGAAAAAGAATTAAACATGATAGAGGATTAAGAAGATTATTTTTGGTATTTTTCATAAAAACGATACATACTATATAATAAAAATAACAAAACTTTCCGAGGACGGAAAGGGTCTTCAAATCAACGATCAACAAATCTCCACAAAAGCGAATCGTACACAAGATCCCCGGCAGCGGCGCCAAAATTTTTGATGTGTCGTGGATAGTATATGTGATAATTAGATACGTTATAGGGTAAATTAGAAAATTACCTTTAGGAAAAAGTAATAGACTAATAATACCAATGACGGATTCAATTAAACACGTGGGTGAACCAAGTTCGTTGTACACGAAGATCGAGTGAATTTGAAACGTTTTGTTTCGATTTGGACAATTGATTTGAATTGGTTTTCGGTTTTTAAACTACAATTAAAATCTACGAAATTTAAGCTATTTAAAATTAACCTAAAGTGCATGAATCGTAAACCCCGCCTATTTAAAATTTTAACAAACAATTAATTACTTAAAAATAAAACTAATTAAAAATTAAACTATTTAAAAATCTATTAAAATAAATTTACTAAATAATTTTAAAGCTATTTGAAAATCTAATTAAACTTTTTTTAAAACTAATATACTTTTAAAAAGTTATACTTTAAACAAATCTATTAAAAAACTATTTTAAATATTCTAATAAATTTATTCTATTTAAAAAAGACTATCTTTATTTAAATTTAATTTTATAAAAATCTAATTAATTAAAAATATACTAATTAAACTTTTAAAATAAAAACATTTTTTTATTTTTATTTTTATTTTGATTACATTTATTATTTAAAAACTTTATAAATTTAAGTTTTATAAAACTAATTATTTACTAAAATAAAACTATGAATAGAAAACTATTGAGTAAATCTGCCAGCTTAATTTATCTAATCCATATTTAATTCTTAATGCATCTTATAACAAAAACACTTGGCTAGCATAATGGTAGCGTCTATGGCTGCTGAGCAGGAGGTCTCGAGTTCGAGACCTCCAAGAGACGAATTTTTGATGATAATTATATATTTTTGGAATCAGATCAATTTAAGGAAACAGAGTAAAAATTTGACAGCAAATAAATCACACGCAAGATAAAATGAATTAATCATGCAGTTGAAATACACTAAACATAGGTAAAGCAGATAAGACAGATTTGCAGTAAATTAAGCTAAATAAAGTCAATACAGTCACACATCTACATCTGATATTTATATCAGATAATCTAAAAAAAATGATACAGACTGATAAATCAGTAAACAAAATGATGCAAAACAAGCAAGTAAAGATATAAAACAACAAAGCAATCCACAAATACAGTAAAACAAAAAAATCAGCTGAACAAGAAGATGCAGAAAATCAGAAAGTCAAGTAACTCAATATCGGCATCAGACTGAAACCAATAACGCTAAAAAATCAGTCTAAATACTAGATCACAAACAACTATTTATACAACTATGAATGACGGAAATTAACAATAACAGCCAATCCGGACTTGAGAAAAGCAGGCAACATTAACAGCCAAATCAAAAGGAAAAACCCAAACAAAGATTACACGAGACTAATTAAAATCAACAGAACAAAAACTAGCAGCAAGAATTAAGCAGTAACGACACGAACCTAATTCATTCAGCAGCCTAATCAGATTCAGATAAACTAAATCTCATTCACAATAGCTTATTCTTAAACAAAAATAATCATATGAAATCTAATCTGATATATCAGATATTGCCAACTAAAGGAATCAGACAAATCAAGATCCTAAAACACCAATAGCAGATTTCATATCGTCACTTAACAAATTTCAGACAAAAATCAGTCTAAAATATACCAAAATAAGCAGATTTCATCACACTAATTCAAGCAGACTATATAAATCGAGCAGGACGAGCAGCTATAACAATTTACCAGTACCTAACATGAATTCATAGCAGACCAACACCATACGAAAATCAGAACTCAGATTAAACTAATATGCCAGATTAATCGAACGTCAAGATCAGTAATATCTCAGCAGATTAATAAGTCTAAATCAGTTATCCTAAATTCAAATCCAAACTCAGATTAAACTCCTAAATTAAACAAATCAGTATATTTAACTATGTAAACATAACATCTCACAGATTAAACACATATTTAACATTCAAACAAATAACAATAAAAGTTTAATTTAACTAAGTGCTTAACCATTTTTTGTAGATAACCGTTGGGCAGAAATCGCGCGCTGAGCGGATTTAATACAGTCGACACCACCATAAATCATCAGATTACTCGCACCATAACCACCGTAAAATTTACACCTGAACCATGAATTTCTTACTAATCAGCAGTTTATGTTTTTAACATCTACCAGTGGGATAGATGATTCATCCCTATCTCTAACTTCACTTATTCAAATAAACTATAGCACCAGTTTATTTAAATAACCAAAATTATAACATTCATTTATCATAGAATAAACTGTATAAATTTATGAAATCTTATAAACGCAAGGTAAAAATTAAGATTAAGCTAAAGATCACTTTTATTAAATCCAGAAAATCATTACAATATTTTTGAAACTAAAAATACAAGTTCCTACAACTAAATTAACATTATAACTAAAAAAGAAAGAAAAAGGGATCCCGATTACAGATTTCCAGGGGGTTTTTATAGCCATTCCCAAAGGCTTCTTGGAAAGAATATTCGGATCTTATCATCAGAATATTCGAATCTTCGCATCATATTCCATTTGATTTCGCCCTTGGATTGCTAATTAGGTGAGGTGGAGGGATTTAATTGGAGGGTTTAGGAATATGAGGTGTTATATCCAATGGATGGCTGACACGTATCCTTGCTCTCCACTCTGCCTTCCGAAATCTTTGGGGAATTAATTCCCACTCGTGTGAATTACACGAGGGAATCAAAAGCCCCATGTATTTGGATGAATTATTTACTAGAGTTTTGTGAACAGTAGCATATTGTTACTGGTAATTAGGGTTGATATGGGGAAGATAGCACACAGGAACTATCGAAAGGTATTTGTTTAATGGAAGGAAAAGCGTGTGAATAAGATAAGTGGGGGTCGTTTTATTTATGTGATGAATATAGTGTGAGTAAATAAAAGGATTTGACTGAGATTGTAAGTAACGTGTTTACCCCCTAAAGCCCATTAATAACACGTTTGTTCCAATTTGTTTCATTTAGTTGAGGTACTTGGGCTTTTGGCCCAATAATTCCAATCTGTTATTCAATTTGGGGCTTAATGGGTTTTTTTTGAATTTTCAAATAATTTAAACCACACTTGAATTATAAATGGGCTTTTGAGCCCATTTACCCCATTGTGGGACCCACTTGGCCCGTTTCCTTGATAAGTGATTAAATCCACTCGCGTCGAGCTCGATTTTTGTTTCCTCGATCTTTTTCATCAAACTCGTGCCGGTTTTCATCGGTTTTCGTGAACTTGGTACCTACACACATTCAAACAAGAAACAAGTATATCCAAGGCATATTTGATACATTTTGTGCAATATTTCATTGTTTTAAGCTACAAATGATATGAGTAAATAAGCTCATATCACTTAACACCAAGACTATCAATGAATTTTTTGAGGTCATTCTTACTACCTTCCATGTCGTAACCAAGAACTTTACCAGTTTCTACATTTGAGACAAATGCATCAATCATAGAGCCATGACTGTTACACCCTCAAATTACCAATGTATGTGAATACACGAGGATGTGACTATCATGAAAACCAAGAGACCTAGATATAAAGAACGACCATTTAAAAGTCGTTTTAAATTCAATAAACATAAATAACTTGTCCCAAGAGAATAGTTTAGTACATCATGATGATATAAAATCAAAGTTCCCAAATATCACAACATTTTGGTTAGGTCTCCAAAAGATAATTATGATAAATTTTACTATCTCCACGGCACAACCACGTCACTCCTCCGCCTTGACACCTGAGAAAAACATTGCTAAAACGTCAACACAAAGGTCGGTGAGTTTATAGGTTTAAATATAGGTAGTGTGATGAACCATAAGATTTTAGTTAAGCAACCGGCAATATAAAAAATACAAGATTATTATCAAATAGCATACGTTATAACATCCTACGTCCAAGCTCATGACACCGAAGCGTTAATCGTACCAACAAGTTTATATAAGAGCCCAAGCAAGTACTACCCCAAAGTATTCGTAACACCTCAAATGTAATTGTATCGAATTTGGTCACACAACCAACATTAGATAGGGAGGCAATCCCAATAGATCTATCCATAACATTTGCGCTTACACAAAGTAATTAACGGTTCATGATAGTGGGCTAAAGCATCTAGGGGTATCGCTACTTAGACATCATGTAGGCAACGTATGAGTTTTCATGGTACTTATGTTCATCCGTAAAAATAAGCAATGTTCTCACCCCCAAGTATTTAGAAGAAATTAAAAGTGGGGCTATAAACTCACCTCGTAAGTCAAGTATGATGATGGAAACGTAAAGTAGCTCGAGGATGTGATCACGCTATCCACAACCTAATTAATCATAATGGCTACGTCACGACATCTATAATTACACTAATAAAATGCATGATGTCCTAGTGGTGCTTTTGACAAAACGTTTCGTTTATGAAAAACATGACTTTAGTATACGGTTTTTAAATGAGTATAGGGCTTAGTATCACCATTATATACTGCAACACCCCATTTAATAGGATATGATGCTACAGTAAATTATGGCGTATCATCAAAGCATGCAAGGTAAATGTCTAAACATTCATGACCATAAATAGAAATACCGGAATCAAACATCGGTAGTCTATTAACTCACACACAAGCAATATAAGTACTGTAAATAGAAAGGACTAAACAATGTCTAAAAGAAGTAAAGTATGATAAAGTAGGAATAAATGAATAAGGTAAAAGAGGCCGGATAGCTTCCTCCGAATGCACATACTCTGAAGTTCCTACTTGCGTTCTTGGGTACCTGCCGTTTGGGAACATGGAAAAGGAAACGGCTGAGCATAACGCTCAGTGCACAGATATAAAAACATAGAATATGAAAGCATATAAAGAGCAATAAGCATGAATGGCAGCGGAAATGAATAAGTCCTGGAAAACCTAGTTGTCTGTCATGTTAACTGGTTTTAGTTCTGAAAACATAGCTTTTGTTACTTATGAAAATCTGTATTAGTTAATGTACCATAATAGCCAGTATAGGTCATGAGGTCAACAACGTGCATAAATACTTGGAGGGGTGACCTCGTCATGCGAATTAGAGGGGATGCCACTAATTTAATTAGTAAGTGGGTAGGAGGGATCAGATCCTTGTGAAGGATGCAAGGCACACACCACATTCACCATGAAATCCTGACTGAAACATGTAACTAGGATGCACCCATACGCCCCACATGATAATATAATAATATAATGGCCAAATAACTGAAAAGGGACACCACGAGCTATCACTCCGCCGTGGTGAAGTCATAACACTAGTGCCTCTATTGTTATGGTTATGGTACCTCCATAACTAGGTGAAACTGGTCATACATGTATATGGCTAAGGTAACTAATAAAACATAAGCATTTAATCTGTAACTACTAGAAAACAGTTGGCTGCATACGAGAAATCCTAATGAAGGAAGAGATTGTCCTTACTGAAGGACGGAAATCCGTACCTTATGTCCAGTAGAAGCTAAGGAAACGATGAAGACTAATCCGCCTCGACGGATAACACTACATAAGAAATATGGACGTGTATAAGTTGTCTTAATTACATGTGTTTTACTGGTTCCGTGTGTTATTAGCTTGTTATACGTATTCTGTCATGTTTTACTGTTTACTGTGTTAACTGTAGTTATTCTGATGTTCTGTTGAGTATTATTCATATATTAGTGTATTATAATACTTGTATTGTAATATTAAGTAACTTTCTAAAAATAGCAGGTTTCCATAAATAGTAAGTTTCTAAAAATAGAAAGTTTCCAAAAATAGCAAGTTTCCATAATTAGAAATAAGCTGGATTATAAATAATAATTAAAGTTTAATTAGTACAATACAAGTCTTGGTTATAGTTCATTAATTAAATAATTGGTTAATTTAATTAAACTATACGTTATATGATTTTAATTAAATACATGTTTTAATTAAAATTACTATATATAAATACCTTAGGTTATACATGAATTAATTTAATAATTTAATTAACCTAAAGTTTAATTATAACATGACTTATAAAAATAGTTTTCATGAAAACCCGAATCCCGAGCCCGTGTTTAATATAAGCCGAACCATATAAGCTATAAACAAAGTCCCACCGAGACCTTAGAGGGGTCTCGGTTGACACTAAATAAATCAACCAAACATGTATCCATACCCCGACCTAATGTCGGGTTCCCTTTGGTCTCGGGTCCGAACAACAAAACCAACCGAGCCCCTAGTGGGTCTCGGTGGTGCCTCGGTGCACACAGCCGAACAAACAAACACACCCTAACCTTCGGTCGAGGGTTTCTTGCCTGCGTCCGAGCCCAACCAAGCCAACTCGAGACCCCTTGTGGTCTTGGTGGTGGTGATGAAGACAATCCGAGCCCCATATGGGGGTCTCGGTGTCTCGGCCGAACCACACCCACACAAACCAAACCCGTCCCATGTATTTAATTAATCCATTACATGTTTTATTTGTGTTCTTGTTGATTAATTAAATAATTAACATGAAATCAAACGAATTAAAATAAAAGAAAAAGGGTTTGATTATACCAACGCGTGTAGAATGAAAAGATGATCACGAACAATAAAACAAGTAACCAAAAATCGTCCGGTTTTTTCCTTCTGTTTGATGTAGGCCGACGGCACCAAGAGAGAACAAGGTGGAGGCAAAACTTTTCTGAAAACCTTAAATAATGAAAAAGAAATCCCCTGATGTTTTATTAAAAGGGTGATATGGGCCAAAGGCCCATTTGTCCTTCCTCTTGTCTCTTGGTCGCGACATGCGGGGCCCACCAAGGGTAACCCGAAGTTTTTCCGTGTTAAATAAGTAATCGTGTATGCTCGTGATTTAATATTCGTGATTTTGGTATTCGTGATCGTGTCACATTTATAATATTCATGATTGTTCGTTATTTATTGTCGTGACACGAGTATTAATATTATAAATGGAAAATTTAAATTTTATCGTGTTTTCGTAAGTCATTGTTCACATGTACTGTTCATAGGTTTTTAATGCGGGTTTTACATATACTTACATATACCAATTTAGTTTCTTGGGCTTAATAAACCCAACCCAAATCAGTCAGTCCAATTTCCTTTAATAAATACATAGGCCCGGCCAAAGCTATCTTTACCCAACCCGAAACCCAATCAAACCGATAATAACAAGAAAGGTGGGGGCACGTTTATATCTCAACACCCACCCATTCACATTCTCACTTTCTCGTTTATTACTCCCACCGTCTCCCATCCTCTCTCTCACTTAAACAAATGAATTTGGCATCTAATACCAATGTTAAGAATCATTCCCTCATCATGTTTACTCATCTAATATCACGACATCCTATCCCAGCATGTTTATTAATCGTGTGGTATCATTACAAGATAAGTTTCTTCTCTCTTTCTTCTAAAAAGATGTTTTAAAACCCTTTGATTAATCTTTTGAAAACAAAAATGGATTTATAAAATCTTTATAAATAAACTAGGGTTTCGAAACATTTGTGGTTTTTCTCAATCCATGGTTTCACTATAATTAATCAATGATTTCACATGTATCTTTGTGTTAATTTCATCATGAAATTAACTTATGAACTGTTAGGGTTTCAGAAATTTAGGGGTTTCCGAAATCTTGTGTTTCTCTATAATTAAACTATATGTTCATGTGCTTCTCTTGAGATTAATTAATCAATCAAAATGTGTTTTGGAAAAATAGGGTTTCAAATAAATTGGGGGTTTTCTAATTCTGGGGTTTATTCATAATTAATTAGTGTTTTTAAACATTAAATTAGATTAATTTCACAATAAAAACGATTTACAAAAATTTAGGGTTTATATAAATTAGGGATTTTTATACCCGCGGTTTTAAAAGGGCATGATTAGTATTTCTATAAAAGGAATGATGTTAATTTCTAAGTTTTGTCAATTTTTATAATTGCTTAGGGTTTCGACAGATTTCTTTAGGTCTATCACAATTGGGGTTGTTGTTATTACTATTATCATTCTTTTTTTTTTAAAGTCACTTGATACAAAATACTAAATATGGAAGAAAGAGTCTCGATATGATGATGGTCACGCAGGGGGTCTCGGTTTAGTCAAAAGTAAATGGTCTTAGGTCGTTGGGTGCATAAAACTAGCATGGTCTATATTGACCACAAATTATTAGAACATTTTCTAAGTATTGACTCATGTTGTAAATGTTTTCGAAGGGGAGTTTTTGGTCAATCACAACTAGTATGATGTATAAGATAAAGAAAAAGTGTATGAAAGACTCACAACAACAAGGGTTTTCAGCTTGTGTATTCGGACAGAATGTTGGAGTGTGATTTGGTTGACTCAAAACTTGCCACCTGCCTCTTAAGATTTGCCCAGACTTTATGCTTTGTTACCCAAGAATTTGTATTGTTTGACTATGTTTTGTGATGAGTTCTGAGTAGAATGAAAGGTATATAATTCTAATAGTTTGGCTTAAGGTTAATCTAATTCTGGGAATGGCATGCTTGCGACCTACACATTTTAGGCAATTTTGGCATGTGTGCTGGACTCTTGTGGAAAGTGGGTGTTATAATATGTTTTTCCAGGTTTTTGGGTGTTTGACCTTTGTTAACTAGATTTGAAATTCACAGCTTTGCTTCTAAATGCAAATTTATCAATTTAAGTTTTTCATTTAGTTTGAAATTTCTTTGTTCATGCCATACCAGCCTTCGGCCCAGTAGGGGTTTGATGGGCATCAATAGCAATTTTCATGGGCATGTTTGGTCCATAAAGTAACTTGTGAAAAATACTTAGTTTTAGATACTAATACTAATTTTAGTAGTACTCAATGCCGCATATAAATACATCGACACGCAAACATAAATGTTATGAAAAATATACACGTGAACACGTATACTTAACAACCCTTCGTGCATTCATAGTCGGTACATACCGATAGTGTGTCTTAACATCACAAGTACGTCTTAAATAAATAAATAAGACGCAAAAATTCGATTTGTTACATTCGCTCTCCCTAAAGAGGGCTTTGTCCACAAATCAAAACAACAATATACTTTAAGTCGACACTACATTAGTAAACAAGTGAGGGTACTTCGCTTTGAATTAGTCCTCGCGTTCCCAAGTAAATTCCGGTCCTCTACGTGCATTCCAACGCACTTTCGCAATTGGTATACGACTTTTTTTAGTCGTTTGACTTCTCGTTCCATAATGTCGACGGGTTCCTCAACGAATAAGAGTTCGTCGTTTAGTTGGATTTCTTCCATTGGTATAACGAGTGTTTCGCCGGATAGACATTTCTTCAAGTTGCAAATGTGAAAAACATTATGCACACGGCTAAATTCTTGAGGTAGCTCCAAGCGATAAGCAACGTCACCAATGCGTTGAATAATTTCAAATGGTCCAATATATCGAGGGTTTAGCTTTCCATGTTTACCCAAACGGATTACTCCTTTCCACGGTGCGACTTTCAACATTACTCGATCTCCGACTTTAAATTCCAAAGGCTTTCGTCTTTTGTCGGCATAGACTTTTGACGGTCGCGAGCCGCTTGCATACGAATCTTGATTTCTACGATTTTCTCTGTCGTCTCGTGAATAATTTCCGGACCGGTAAGTTGTGCGTCACCAATTTCCGCCCAACAAACGGGTGAAAGACACTTTCGACCGTAAAGTGCTTCGAACGGTGCCGCTTTAATACTAGTGTGGTAACTATTGTTGTACGAAAATTCTACTAGCGGTAGATGTCGATCCCATCCATTTCTAAAATCGATTACACATGCGCGGAGCATATCTTTCAAGGTTTGGATGGTTCTTTCTCTTTGGCCATCCGGTTGAGGATGATAAGCCGTACTCATATCCAATTGTGTTCCCAACGCTTCTTGGAGTGATTGCCAAAATCTCGAATAATATCAACCGTCTCGGTCCGATATGATAGAAATTGGTACGCCGTGCTTAGCAGCGATTTCTTTCACATATAATCATGCCAATTGATCCATTTTATCATTTTCTTTCATAGGGAGGAAATGTGCGGACTTTGTAAGGCGATCCACAATGACCCAAATGGTGTCATATCCCGTGGATGTCTTAGGGAGTTTGGTGATAAAGTCCATAGTAATTCTCTCCCATTTCCTTTCTGGGATCCTAGGTTGGACTAGTAATCCGGAAGGTTTTTGATGTTCAACTTTAACTTTCGCGTAAGTTAAGCATTTACCAACATAAGTCGCTATGTCGGCTTTCATGTTCGGCCACCAATAGAACATTTTCATGTCGTGATACATTTTTTCCGGTCCGGGGTGAATCGAATATTTAGACTTATGTGACTCGTGCATGATCAAAGATCGAATATTACCGTAACGTGGTAACCAACTTCTATTATCAAGACACAATGTTCCATCGGTACGCGTAATGAGTTTCTTAGTGATCATTCCACCGGCTTCTTCTTTATCGATGTATTCCACCTTAATAGCTTCTCGTTGAGTTTCTAACATTTTTGCGGGTATGTTCAAACCAATAGTCATCACTAAGTGTAAAACCCGTATTTAAGAATCCTCGAATATTAAACACGCGTCTCAGTTTTATATAAATTTTACAAATAAATAATTATTCAGAAAATAGCTTCAAAAAAATATATATATTACGTATGTATTATTTATTATACAAAAAAGAATATTACGTTTCACAAAAATTAAAACACGAGGAATATGAAAACGTTTTCGTGATAATTTTACAAGTGTCGAAAAAAAATCAAACGAGAGCATATAAACATAAAATGGTGCCGGTTTGGACTATTAAACAAGAAGGATTATGGGCTTTTGGCCCAGCCCGTTTCCAAACAAAAATAACAGGGAACAAATACACACTAGTGTTTCATTTGTGTTATCACGTACAAAAAAACGATTAGGGTTTGGAAGAACAAAACTGCCGCCAGTTAAAAAATCAAGAACATGGGTTTCGGGTTTGATTTCTTCAGCTTTGATTCGTGTATGATCATATATCATCCTTAGTCCTTGTGACTGTATCACTCTCGTCCCTTATTCTTAGTTCATATCACGAAATCTGTATTTTACAATTTAAACAAATGGGTTTTAATAATTTAACATGGAATCATAACCTAGGGTGTCGGGTTTTGATGGATTTAGGGGAAAACCAAGACCAGCAGGTCTCAGTATGGTTGTGTGTGATCCAGCCGCGACCCACTAAGGGTGCGGGGTGGTTTTGATTTAGGACAGCAGCCACAGAAGAGCAGCGGGGGGTCGTTCCTTATGCTTAGCACGAATACCAAGACACACTAGTGTCTCGGTGTATTTATGCCTCAGACAACAACCGATTGGGGGTGTTTTAGGGTTGAGCAGCGACCAAAAACCAAACAGGGGCGTTTGGGTTTGTAAACTGCATGTACAGACAATAAGGGGGCGTTTAGGTTTGTAAACTTGGTGTACAAACTCTATGTGTAAAGACTCATGGGGGAGGAGTAGCTTTGCTAGATGTCTTATTGAAGTTCAGTCTGATGTTGATTTAGTTGAGGTTGTTACTATTGGTGTCCCATCCCTTTGTAGTGATGAGTACACTAAAGAAACAATCAGGGTTGAATATGAATGGAAACCTCCTCGGTGTGATGCTTGTAAGATTTTTGGTCATGATAGTGATGTGTGCCCAAAAAAGGTTGTGACTGCTTCTAGTTCTACTCCTGCTACGGCGCCTGTTGAAACATGTAAGGATGGTTTTCAAACATTTGGCAAGAAGAGAAGGAACAAGAAGCCCAAGTCTAATAAGTATACTGGTCCTACGGTTCTCCCGACTGTGAAGTTTCAGCCTAAAGCAACCCCTAGTGTTCCCACGAATGGTGGTAAATCTACAGGTAAAGATACTTCTCCTAAAGGGAAGGAAGTGGTTTCTTCTTCATTAGACGGTAATGTGGCTATGCCTAATCCATTTGCAGCTTTAGCTAGTGATGGTGACGCGGATGATGAGGATGTTGAAAATATTTATGATGAAACAGTTAATCTTCTTGATACTGGTGGATGATCTTCTTCCATGAGTGGTGCGGGATAAGTATTTTATCTGAATGTTGTTTTCTATTCTAGTTATAGATTTGTTTGTAACTAGGTGTTGAGGTGTTTATGGTCTGTCATGAACACTAGTTTATCAAGCTTTTGGCTTGAGGTTAATGCGGTACTTCAGCCGCATTCCATGTGAACTTTATATGGTTTTTGGTTAATATATTTACCGGGTAACTCCCATTACCAAAAAAATAGGTAGCAGTGGGAACCACTGCACTAGCAGTGGGAACCACTGCACATACAGTGGGAAATTTAACCACAAACTAACAGTGAGAACTTTAAAAGCAAAAGAAGTGGGAAAAATATAAAAAAAACAGTGGGAAAATATAAAAGCAGTGGGAACCATGGGGTGACATCAGTAGCAATTGGGCCCGGTTCGGTTTGACCGAGACATGAATGTCTCGAGACGGTTTTTAGCTGAGTTTTCGGGGTCGCTAATAATAATGATTACACGGGATTATTTAAATTCATTAGATCATTTTAAAAAGGAGTTTATAAATAAATAAATTTAATTGTTGATTTTAGTAATTTAATTAATAAAATTATATCGATTTTGTTTTATCCTGTTAATTATTTTAAAACATAGGATTTATTAAGGATTTAATTTTAAAGGAACTATTTTGGAAACCTGTTAATTTTAGAGGCTTTCTATTTATAGCAGGTTACTACTTATAGTAATATCGTAAATATCAGAACACAGTATAATATACAATAACCAGGAATACTGGATAAACACTAATCGGTAAACATTTAAAGAACAGTCAGATTTATCATAAATACATAGACAATCAGATTGATCAGTTATACGCAACCAGTAAAATAATACGAGAACACGCTAAATGAATTGAGAACAAGAATATACAGTAAACAGTAATCAGACAACTCATATCAGGTCCCTTATTTATGTAGTAACCATGAAGTCGGAGTAGATCTTTCAGCTTTCATTCTTATTTCAGACTAATAAGCAAGAAAGACAAGTAAAACTATTTAGCACACAACATTCTAATAACAAACTAAGACACAACACAATACACATCTAACACATAACATGAAACAAATGACGAACACTAGAATTCTAACTTTTATTTTTTTTATTTTTCATGTATTTTCCATCTATTTTCAAAACAATTTTTTTTAATTTTAACAAATATGACTTAAGGTATCAAATACCACTTATTTTAACTAAAGGAGAATTTTTGTAATGATCAAAATCGTTAGAAAATGACTAATCCAAACGCCCCCTTAAACTAGAAAAAACACAAAAATGCATACAATGGATGAAATGCAAACAAGCAAGCAAGCAAGCACATGAACACATAAGAACATAAACACATAAAATTACTTACACATAACAAGACACAAACTCACAAAACGAGAAAAACACAAACAAATAAAAATAAAAAAATTCATGTGGTCAAGTAATTCTAGCCCTCGACTAGAGTGATTCGGGACAAGGTTTTTCGGTTTTTGAGAACAAGCACTTTGGAACACAACTAGGAAGCAATCATTCAAGCAAGCATTTTGAGAACACAAGAGAGGAAATCCCAACACCAAACATATGATTTTGGCGCCAAGACTATTTAAGCAACTTTTTGAGAATTAAGATATTTTTAAGAAATGGTGTTCTAACCTTTGTCAAGGGTTAGAACAAGAGCAATCATTCAAGAGCAACAGACTTTAGAGCAATTCAAAGCCCCAATAGAGTAGTCAGCCACTAACCGAATTCCCCCTATGTGAAATTCGTCCCCCCTATGCGGATAAATGGGGTATAACAGCTCTTTCGGGTTATGTATTAATTGGTAACACAAACGATTCAAGTAACAAGCAAGCAAGCAAACAAACAAACACAAGAGTATAAACTAGCAAGTCCCCGACAGCGGCGCCAAAAACTTGATATGTGTTCGGACATGGATATTTAAAGAAGTGCAAATACAAATCCCTGAAAAGAAGCCAAAAACTTGATGCGTTCTTTCCACACATTGGGTTTTTAATTTATAAACAACAATTACCGATATTAATTAGGAACACAAATTCGAGCAAGTATACTCTAGTCATGTTGAAATTAGGTTGGTAAGTCAAGGTCGTCCCATAGGACTTGGTTATACTCAAGTGTAGTTGTTAGTAACAATGGTAAGTATGATTGTCATGATCACACCACCATGAGAATCGTTTAAAGGCACAAGCATACAAAGGACATACATGTATAGTCAAATGATCACATGGACATTACGATGTTTAGTTTGGAAAACATATTAAAGGTAATCCTTTCGACATACCAATAATAAGACACTAGTTCTTTATAAATCAATAATACATAAGTCTCAATCAAGTGGTCACTCATGAGCCTTATACCTAAACCAATAACAACAAGAATCCTTTCGACCCATAGACTTGGTGTTATCAATTTGATAAGTTCTATTTACTTGAAAGATGATTAGAACAATATATTCAAAAGACTCCTTTCGGCCTATAATCTAGATTAAACAATTACTTGTTATGTTTATTAAGTCTCTTGCACAATCTTCACAAGCTCAAGACCAAATCATTTGTCGATTAACGAATTGAAATCAACCATATTGAGAATAACTTCGACATATAGACCCAACAATGATTAACCAAATTGACAAACAAGAACAATTTCCAATTCAACCAAATAAAATGTTATCACCATAATTCAATGACAAGCACTAATAGAATCCAAACATCCATATATCACAAGTTTTCATATAAACAACATAAGTATCACAACATTTATAATATCACCAAACATAAGAATCACCATGAACATGAACATAAATAACATTGAATAATAAAGAAGAAATTACCAAACATTAGAATCCGTAGAAACAAAGTATCAAATGATTCTAACCAATAGTACAACCAAATTACAATGCATCACCCATAACCTTCTTAGACATCAACCTCTTGGTGCGAGTATAAAGCCTTTTGGGGTGTTTGGGAATGAGGATTGTTGGAGATTGAATTGTTTATGGTGTGTGGCTTTCTTCTCTACTTCTTCCATGTCTTATAACATGAACATGGCTACCAAATCCACCACGCCTCACCACTTGGGTGAGGGGTGATATCAAAATCACAGAAATATGATGGAGATGGTATAGAACAAGATAAAAGATGGATTATTCAAGGGATGATATAAACACTACCCCATGGGTCTTATTTATAGGTGAATTAGCCTTGGACACCAAGTAGTTTTCTTTGGCTCCAAGGGTTGTAAATAAGGGTTTAATGAAGCTTGGAGGAGCAATGGAGTTATGGCTAGACTTGGTGAGCAAGGTGAAGTAATGGAGGTGTTGAAGATTACTTGGAGAAGTGGCAGCCATGGGAAATGCTGGTGGCTTCTTGGTGTGCTGGTGGAATCTTGGTGCTGGTGGCAAAAGAAGATGATGGTGGCAACTTGGCCATCTTTCCCATATTTATTCTTTGGGTCCTTTTTCTTTGTTTCTTCCAAACTTTCCAAGACTCTTAGTCTTTGTATTATTTATCATACGAGAGCTACACTTTCATGTCTCGTTCATTCTTTCACCTCCAATACTAGTCTTTTCTTCATTTCTCGTGGTGTAACCATTGACGAACCTACAATAGCAAATAAGCTTCATTAAGTATCATAAGTTCATAATAATCATATAAATATATGCATAAACACCACAAATACGCTCCTAGAAATATGTTAGATTTGAGCATTATCAAACTTAACATATGAGCATATTGATTTATTTTATTTCGACACTTATTTGAAACTCTATGCTAAATGGTTTGTGCCATAATGCATGAATGCAATATCGATTTTAATTTCGACACTACTTGAACTCTATGTTAAATGGTTTGTGCCATGATACATGAATGCAATATCGATTTTAAATTTCGACACTACTTGAAACTCTATGCTAAATGGTTTGTGCCATGATACTTGAATATAATATCAATTTTTATTTCGACACTTACTTGAAACTCTATGCTAAATAATTTGTGCCATAATACATGAATGCAATATCGATTTTAAATTTTGACACTACTTGAAACTCTATGCTAAATGGTTTGTGCCATGATACTTGAATGCAGTATCGATTTTTATTTCGACACTTACTTGAAATTCTATGCTAAATGGTGTGTGCCATAATAACTTTGAGGTTACAACATACATAATTGCAAAATCGATTTATTTCTTATACGTGCTTTCTTAAATTAGAAGTGACATGTCTACCTCGTCTGGAGATTCGTATTACCTTGTGAGCTCATCCACCAATGGAGCTCGACTCATGGCCACCGGAGAGTCCTCCACTAGCGGTTTCTCACCAATGTCATCCACTCAAGGAGAGCCGAGTGCTCGTGCACCTACACCTTCCTCAAAACCACCACTCATTTGCTACAAGAGGTGTGGCAAGGCAACGATGATTCCTCCATCCACCTCATCCTCTCATGCCTCAAGGGCCCCTCGCCAACACCGTACCACGAGGATGTCTGTGAGACCCTCCATGTTTGGGAAGAAGCTAGCCGCAAGGCATTTGGACTCCACTCGCACCACACACAAGTCTCTGAAGCCGCCATCCATGAGAGTGCCCTCAAGTCACAATGCCCCCTTTCGACCCTCTATGCCTTCACCACCACCAGCATGCGACTTTAATGGGGCCGAGTTCTCTGCGGCCGTCGAAGCACGTGGGATGCCTTCCCATCGCTTTACTAGACTTGCTACGTTGCGAAGCAACATGACTCACTTGCTTCGTAACTTGGGTGGATTGTCTTGCGAGTCATTGGTTAGACTCAAGACTTGCTATGCGATGGTGATCGCGGATCTTAGAAGGAATGCCCTACCCGCACCCGATCGTGTGGTGGGTCTTACACGAAGGCTTGGGGACTAACATTATGAGATTGGAGCTTTGCGCAATCTCTTGCATAGGGCATTGATCGACTTATCCGAGAGGATCGCGGCCCTCGAGCATCGTTATGACCAGGGCTATTTTTAGTTGACTTATGTACACATCATTCCCAATTTTCCTTTCTATGTGTTGTAATCCTTGAGACTACTAAACTATGTGTTTAATTTCTTTGTACCCGACTTGATCATGGAATGAATTATTTGTGCACTATATAACTTGTGAATCTTTTCATCATTTGCTTATGATATCATGTTTTGTGACATGCTTGTACCCCCTAACTTTTTGGACTTGTGATTCTAACCTTACCATGATATTTGTTATGGTTATAGGACTATGGCACCTAAAACTCGCAAGAATAGGGCCGACCCAACTCCGACCTTACCCGTTACTATCGATCCATCGATTTTGAACCAAATGATAGCCGACGGAGTTGCCGCCGCCGAGACTAATCTGAACACTCAAGAAGAAACAAACTGAGTGCAAATCCTAGTACCTCCTACTCGTGCGTGTTCATACAAAGAATTCCGACCATGCTTCACTAGTACCTTTAAAGGTACCGAAGGTGTCGTGGGTCTTGCACGTTGGATTGAGAGACTTGAACTTTTAGCGTGAGTAATGTCGCCGAAAGAGACAAGGTGAAGTTTGGCTCTAGCACCCTTGTTGATGGTGCATTGACATGGTGGAACATCCACGTGAAAGCCGTAAGTTTGGAAGCGGCTAATGCTAATCCTTGGACTCATTTCAAGGGAATGCTTCTCAAAAAGTATTTCCCTAGGAATGAAATAAAGCGGTTGGAAGCCGAGTTGTGGGACCTCCGTGTGCATGAAGTTAACTTGATGGCTTACACTCAACGATTCCAAGAGTTGAGATTGATGTGTCCCGAAATGATACCTAGTGAAACTCGTGTCGTTGAGAGATTCATCGTTGGATTACCATCCTCAATCCGAGGAGATGTGATCTCTTCAAAACCTACCGACTTGAGTGAGGCCATTGAGATGGCGTATGACCTAATGTACTCCGTTACATTGGAGGGAGGTGATAACAAATGAAAATGGGAAGGAAACCATGGCCCTAATCATGGTGACCAACCCAACAAGCGCCAAGATGTGGCCAAATTATTTAATGTGAATGGTGGATCCGATTACCAAGGAAAGCTACCATTTTGTGGCAACTGGCAAGTGTGGCAAACACCACAATGGAGCTTGTGGAGGCTCGTGTCACAATTGTGGAAAACCCGGTCACTTTGCTAGGGATTGTCGTAGTGCACCGAAGCCCACAAAACAAAGGGCTCCAGAACCTCCAAATGTGAAATACGTGGATGTCACTTGCTATGGTTGTGGAGAAAAGGGTCACTTCAATAATAAGTGCCTTAAAGCCACTCAAGGCTGAGGAAACCAAATCCAAGACAACAACAACAACAACCAAGCTCGTCGAAAACCCCGACAAAATCATGGAGCTCCAAATGGTCGAAACAATGGGAATCAAGCGGGAGCACCCGGTCATGTGTATGCTTTGTGTGCCAAGGCGGCCATCCAAGACAACAACGTGGTCACCGATACGTTCCTCATCAATAACATCTATGCTTCTATATTATTTGATTTCAGTGCCGATAGAAGTTTTGCGTCAATTGTCTTTAGTGAACTGTTAAATGTGAACCCCACTCCCTTAGACATCAATTATAATATGGAACTAGCCGACGGTAAATCAATTACTACAAACACTGTACTTAAAGGTTGCACACTAAGTTTACAAAATATCCCCTTCACCAAAATCGATCTTTTACCTATCGAACTCGGAACTTTTGACGTTATCGTTGGTATGGATTGGCTATCCAAGTACCATGCGGAGATAATTTGCCATGAAAAACAAGTCCGTATTCCTTACGGAAGTCGAACCCTAACCATATTTGGAGAAAAGAATGGCGTGAAAGGCCAAGCTAGTTTGAATGTCATCTCATGTACTAAAACCTAAAAGTACATCAAAGAAGGTCATCCTATTTTCCTTATCCAAGTTACTAGTAAAAATGAAGCCGACCCTAAGGAGAAGAAAATTGAAGACGTTCCGATTGTTCATGATTTTCCCGAAAACTTACCCAGATTACCACCACTTCGTCAAGTAGAATTTCACATCACACTAACCCCCGGAGCCGCACCCGTCGCAAGAGCACCCTATCGACTAGCACTCGACGAAATGAAAGAATTAGCCGATCAACTAAAGGAGCTTACCGACAAAGGATTCATAAGACTGAGTTCCTCACCATTGAGAGCCCCGGTTTTATTTGTGAAGAAGAAAGATGGATCTTTCCGTATGTGCATCGATTATCGCGAATTGAACAAACTTACCATAAAGAATCATTATCCTTTACCAAGGATCAATGACTTGTTTGATCAACTTTAAGGTTCGAGCATTTATTCAAAGATTGATCTAAGGTCGGGTTATCATCAACTTAGAGTGCGAGAAGAAGACATTTCCAAGACGGCGTTTCGAACCCGATACGGTCACTTTGAATTCCAAGTCATACCATTTGGGTTGACTAACGCACTCGCGGTATTCATGGACCTCATGAAACGTGTGTGTAAACCCTGTTTGGACAATTTCGTAATTTTGTTCATTGACGACATCCTTATTTACTCCCGTAGTAAGGAAGAACACGAGGAGCACTTAAAGAAAATTTTGGAGTTGTTGAAACAAGAACAATTGTACGCCAAATTTTCAAAGTGTGAATTTTGGATTCACACGGTATAATTCCTCGGGCACGTGATTGATAGTAG
Source organism: Glebionis coronaria (assembly GCA_025667525.1). Lineage (NCBI taxonomy): Eukaryota > Viridiplantae > Streptophyta > Magnoliopsida > Asterales > Asteraceae > Glebionis > Glebionis coronaria. The sequence continues at coordinate 183,869,116 of CM046874.1, forward strand.
TGATATCCACGTGGATCCCGCCAAGATCGAAGCGGTAAAGGATTGGGCGACTCCTACTACTCCTACGTAGATTCGCCAATTCCTTGGACTTACCGGTTATTATAGACGATTTATCGAAGGATTCTCGAAAATTGCTAAGTCTATGACGGAATTGACTCAAAAGAACAAGAAGTTTATTTGGGGAAACTATCAAGAATCTTCTTTCCAAACTCTTAAGCAAAAACTTTGTGATGCGCCCATTCTTGCATTACCCGAGGGTAGTGAAGACTTTGAAGTGTATTGTGACGCTTCGATTAAATGTATAGGCGCGGTCCTTATGCAAAGGAAAAAGGTTATTGCTTACGCGTTCTGACAACTAAACCAAACGAGGAAAATTACACCACTCACAATTTAGAGTTAGGCACAGTTGTCTTTGCTCTCCTTTAGAGACACTACCTTTATGTTACCAAATGTGTAGTGTACACCGATCACAAAAGTCTTCAACATATCTTGGACCAAAAAGAGCTCAACATAAGACAACGACGTTGGTTGGAGCTACTTGGATATTACGATTGTGACATTCGTTATACCCCGGGAAAAGCTAATGTTGTGGCCGACGCTTTAAGTAGGAAACCTCGTGAAAGACCTCTAAGAGTTCGAGCCTTAGTGTAACACCCCACTTGGATAAGTGGACCGTTACGTGTATTTATGGCGTGTCATCAAAGCATAAGGTAAATGTCCTAAAACATTAACTGACCATAAAGAAAATACCGGAATCAAACATCGGTAATCCATACATAGGCTCAAAACATGAAAAGTAAATACTGAAGGAAAGGACCAAACAATGTCCAAATAAACAGAATAATGTAAGAAGTGTATAAAGTCAGAAATTTGGATAGTTTCCATCCAAATGCACATGCTCTTAGAATCCTAAGAGCGTCCTGGTGTACCTGCCGTTAGAACATGAAAGGAACTACGGCTGAGCATAACACCCAGTGAACGGATATAAAGCATGATAAGAAATACTGAAATGAAGCAGATGATAAAATACTGAAGCTGTAAGACCGATAAGTAAAGTTGCAGCAGAAATCGGTGTATAATTTGAAAAGTCTGATTTATAAATAATAAAGTTGAATTGTTATCTGTTAAATCTGAAAACATGCATTTACTGTATTTTAATTATTTGCCAAGAGCTTATATAGGTCATGTGCTGTAACAACTGCTGCATGAATAAATGGAGGGGTGACCTCGTCATGTTATAGATGGGTGACCTTTAAATAATGTGCTGGGTGGAGGGTTCAACTCCAATGTGAAGGATGTAGGACACACACCACATTCACCTGACAAACTATAAACTGATAGCCTAGGATGCATCCATATGCCCCACTAATAATACTGATAAAATGGACAAGCTGAGCTGAATGGGACGCTGCATGATATCACTCTCCTACATGTGAGTCATGACACAGGTGCCTCAAGTGTCATGGTCACGGTACCTTCGTAACTAGTACAACTAACTAGTCATGCTTGTATAAAGGCTCGGGCAATATCTTAGGTATTAAAATAATTTCTGATAATTTATAACATATACTGGGGAAAACATTTGGATGCAGACGGAGAATCCTAATCATGCATAGAAAGGAAGTCCTTACTGAAAGGACAGAAAATCCGTACCCCATGTATTTTGTGCTTATTTTCCTTATTTTTGCATAATGTGTCTTATTGTTCTTAAGGGTGTGTTTGGATTAAGCTATTTCTTATATGTTTTAATGATTTACTAAAAGTGTTTCTACAAAAGTTCTTAGTTTTTATGTTTTAAGGAAGTTTAAAAAAAATTGTGTGCAGGCAAAGATGCCGCTGGCATGAACCCGTGTCGGCCGGCATCTAGCCTTCTGTGAACAAGAAGCCGCCGGCGTGATGAGATGCCGATCGGCATCTGTTAAACTGTGAAAGCTTTGCCGCCGTCATGATCCCGTGCCGGTCGGCAAAACTTGGGATGTTCAAAAAAAGAAATAATAATTTTTTTTTTAGTTTTTTGTATTTAGTTTTTGTTGAGTCGTGTTATGTTTTTAAGTGTTCAGATTGTTTTCATTTGTCATATGCGTGATGTTTATATATACATAATGTTTTTTCTTGTTTGTGTTTGTTGTCTTGTGTGCTTGGTTCATTTTGTTTGCATGTGTGTTTGTGTTTGTGTTTGTGTTTGTTTAAGTTCATGTGGTTAATGTATGAACTTTGTGGGTGTGTTCGCTGGAAACCCTCACGAGACTATAACTCGTCCACTCGGGATACCGATGGGTTTAAAGGCTTGTTGCATACGCTAAATGCAATCGTGTTGCCTACGAAAGTGTGCTTAATAAATTTACGTGTTTTGTAGTTTAGTTTATTTTGTAGGTTCAATAAAGCTTATGGAGGATGGATTGATCGTGTTGATGGATTGTATGTGTATACGCTCGTTGGAGATGAAATCGCTTGATCTTCCTTACTTGGCATCTTATCATATGAAGATCAATTGCAATTTCTTAGCCCGGGAAATTTCGTTTCTCTTGGACTATTTATTTATTTTCCTCACTTTTCATGCTTTGAAATTTATTTTTAACATTGAGTCCAATCCAAAAATTAAGTGTGAGGAAAATAAATGGGAAAACGAAACCAATTTTAGTATCTAAAATTTTTTGGGCTAATATAAAAAAAGAAAAAAAAGAGGGAGAAGTTGTATACTTGTTTGCCCTTAGGATTTAAATCTTTTCACACATTTGTATGTAAATATATTTCAATAATCGTCCACATGGTAAAAAAATATATATAATATAAAATTTCAAAAAAAAATTAAAAAAATATAGAAAAAAATAAATAATAAGTTTTAGTGATATCACACTTGTGTGATATAAGTGTATATGCGTGACAAAGAGGCAACCTTAGGAATAAAACACAAATAGCCTTTTCCATTTTCTTTTTAGCTAGTTGCATCGATTAGCTAACCACCCATATTAACCCTTTTGTTAGCACTTTCATCTAGTGCTAGATACCCTTAGAACACCCTTTGAGCCAATCTTTTCATTTTTTTGTCAAATCCACTAAAAAAAGAAAAAAATGTCTAACCTTAAACCTTAGCCTAACCCATGTCGAAGTCCAAATGGTAGGTTGCTAGTTGCATGGTATGGTGGATCGTTTTTGATGATTATTAGTTGCCACACTTCGCTATGTGTGTGCCATTCCAACGAGATGAAGTATGTCGCTTCTTATTTGTATTTTTTGTGGTGTGTCAAGCGAAGTGTGAGGGGAGCATGTGATGTATGTTGAAAAAAAAATGAACAAAAAGAGGAGGATGAGAAAAAAAATAAGTCATCGAAAAAAAAAGTGATGACAAAAATAGCCAGTGAGCTATAATAAAGTATGAAGATGAAGGAAGAATAAGTATGTTTAGATATCGATTAGCCAATGTGCTAAGACGTGATATGTGTGTGTTATGTGTTGAATAAAGCTCTTAGCTATGATCATTGTTAGGCTTGTGATTTGTTCGGTAACTAGCAACACGGGACTTAGACTTTTATCTTGTATATTCGTGATACACCTCTCATAAAATTCTCATGTCTTATCCATACCCATTAACCCGAAGCGTTAGCCTTGTAACCCAATAAAAGTCCTCTTTAGATGTGTACACTTGGTACTCATGCCATTTGCTTTAATCTTGTTTGTACTTAATAGATTTGCATCTTACTTTTTTCTAAACCATTCTATGCACCATGTGGGATGTATTTTATTTTACTTGCTTGAGGACAAGCAAACTTTTAAGTGTGAGGGGGTCTGCACCTTTAGCCATTTTTCTTATAAAAACCAAAAAGATTTTCAATTTTTCATAGAATTTTAAATTTTTTTCTTTTCTTTTAGAATTTAGGTATTTTGTTTTTAGCTTTAATTTTCTTTTATTTGCTTGAGGGCAAGCAAAGTTTATTCTTTTCCTTGCTCGAGGACGAGCAAAACTTAAGTGTGAGGGGATTTGATAACGCTCAAATCTAACATATTTCTAGGAGCGTATTCGTGGTATTTATGCATATATTTATATGATTATAATGAACTTATGATACTTAATGAAGCTTATTTGCTATTGTAATTTCATCAATGGTTACATCACGAAAAATGAAGAAAAGACGAGTATTGGAGGTGAAAGAATGAACGAGACATGAAAGTGTATCTCTCATATGACAAATAATACAAACAATAAGAGTCTTGGAAAGTTTAGAAGAAACAAAGAAAAAGGACCCAAAGAAGAAATATGGGAAAGATGGCCAAGTTGCCACCAGCATCTTCCTTTGCCACCAGCACCAAGATGCCACCAGCACCATCATATACCATCTCCATCATATTTATATGATTTTGATATCACCCCTCACCCAAGTGGTGAAGGGTGGTGGATTTGGTAGCCATGTTCATGTTATAAGACATGGAATAAGTAGAGAAGAAAGTCACACACCATAAACAATTCAATCTCCAACAATCCTCATTCCCAAACACCCCAAAAGGCTCTATACTCGCGCCAAGAGGTTGATGTCCAAGAAGGTTATGGGTGATGCATTGTAATTTGGTTGTTCTATTGGTTAGAATCATTTGATACTTTGTTTCTATGAATTCTAATGTTTGGTAACTTCTTCTTTATTATTCAATGTTATTTATGTTCATGTTCATGATGATTCTTATGTTTGGTGATATTATGAATATTGTGATACTTGTGTTGTTTATATGAAAACTTGTGATATATGGATGTTTGGATTCTATTAGTGCTTGTCATTGAATTATGGTGATAACATTATATTTGGTTGAATTGTAACTTGTTCTTTTTTGTCAATTTGGTTAATCATTGTTGGGTCTATATGTCGAAGTTATTCTTAATATGGTTGATTTCAATTCGTTAATCGACAAATGATTTGGTCTGGTGCTTGTGAATATTGTGCAAGAGACTTAATAAACATAACAAGTAACGGTTTAATCTAGATTATAGGTCAAAAGGAGTCTTTTGAATATATTGTTCTAATCATCTTTCTAGTAAATGGAACTTATCAAATTGATAACACCAAGTCTATGGGTCGAAAGGATTCTTGTTGTTATTGGTTTAGGAATAAGGCTCATGAGTGACCACTTGATTGAGACTTATGTATTATTGATTTATAAAGAACTAGTGTCTTATTATTGCTTCTATAGGTCGAAAAGATTACCTTTAATATGTTTTCTAAACTAAACATCCTAACGTCCATGTGATCATTTGACTATACATGTATGTCCTTTGTGTGCTTGTGCCTTTAAACGACTCTCATGGTGGTGTGAACGTGACAATCATACTTACCATTGTTACAAACAACTACACTTGAGTATAACCAAGTCCCATGGGACGACCTTGACTTACCAACCTAATTGCAACATGACTAGAGTATACTTGCTCAAATTTGTGTTCCTAATTAATATCGGTAATTCTTGTTTATAAATTTAAAACCCAATATGTGGAAAGAACGTATCAAGTTTTTTGCTTCTTGTCGGGGATTTGTATTTGCACTTCTTTAAATATCCATGTCTGAACACATATCAGTTACTTAGCAATTTTTATGGTCGAAATAGCATAGCACTAATGTACGAGGTAATATAACTTGTGTCGAAGACGTGGAGTGGAGTGGCCCATGGAGATAGAGGTTTAGTTATAGTCTAGTGTTACTCTTTACATAATTTTTAATTTTTGACTCAACGTTTGTAAAAATGGTTTTTATAAAAGAAACCTAGTTCTCTATAACCACGGCTCTGATACCAATCTGTCACATCCTCAAATTACCAATGTATGTGAATACACGAGGATGTGACTATCATGACAATCAAGAGACCTAGATATAAAGAACGACCAGTTAAAAGCCGTTTTAAATTCAATAAACATAAATAAATTGTCCAAGAGAATAGTTTAGTACATCATGATGATATAAAATCAAAGTTCCCAAATATCACAATATTTAGATTAGGTCTCCAAAAGATAATTATGATAAATTTTATTATCTCCACAGCACAACCACGTCACTCCTCCGCCTTGACACCTGAGAAAAACATTGCTAAAACGTCAACACAAAGGTCGGTGAGTTTATAGGTTTAAGTATAGGTAGTGTGATGAACCATAAGATTTTAGTTAGGCAACCGGCAAATAATCTTATGACAAATACAATATTATTATCAAATAACATACGTTATAACATCCTACGTCCAAGCTCATGACACCGAAGCGTTAACCGTACCAACAAGTTTATATAAGAGCCCAAGCAAATACTACCCAAAAGTATTCGTAACACCTCAAATGTAATTGTATCCAATTTGGTCACACAACCAACATTAGATATGGAGGCCAATCCCAATAGATCTATCCATAACATTTGTGCTTACACAAAGTAATTAACGGTTCATGATAGTGGGCTAAAGCATCTAGGGGTATCGCTACTTAGACATCATGTAGGCAACGTATGAGTTTTCATGGTACTTATGTTCATCCGTAAAAGCAAGCAATGTTCTCACCCCAAGTATTTAAAAGCAATTAAAAGTGGGGCTATAAAATCACCTCGTAAGTCAAGTATGATGATGGAAACGTAAAATAGCTCGAGGATGTGACCACGCTATCCACAACCTAATTAATCATAATGGCTACGTCACGACATCTATAATTACACTAATAAAATGCATGATGTCCTAGTGGTGCTTTTGACAAAACGTTTCATTTATGAAAAACGTGACTTTAGTATACGGTTTTGAAATGAGTATCGGGCTTAGTATCACCATTATATACTTACATATACCAATTTCGTTTCTTGGGCTTAATAAACCCAACTCCAATCAGTCAGTCCAATTCCCTTTAATAAACACATGGGCCCGGCCCAAGTTATCTTTACCCAACCCGAAACCCAGTCAAACCGATAATAACAAGAAAGGTGGGGGCACGTTTATATCTCAACACCCACCCATTCACTTTCTCACTTTCTTGTTTATTACTCCCACCGTCTCCCATCCTCTCTCTCACTTAAACAAACGAATCTGACATCTAATACCAGTGTCAAGAATTATTCCCTGATCATGTTTACTCATCCAATCTTACGACATCCTATCCTAGCATGTTTATTAATCGCGTGGTATCATTACAAGATAAGTTTCTTCTCTCTTTCTTCTAAAAAGTTGTTTTAAAACCCTTTGATTAATCTTTTGAAAACAAAAATGGATTTATAAAATCTTTATAAATAAATTAGGGTTTCGAAACATTTGGGGTTTTTCTCAATCCATGGTTTCACTATAATTAATCAATGATTACTCATGTATCTTTGCGTTAATTTCATCATGAAATTAACTTATGAACTGTTAGGGTTTCGGAAATTTGGGGGTTTCCCAAATCGTGTGTTTCTCCATAATTAAACTATGTTCGTGTGCTTCTCTTGAGATTAAATTAATCAATCAAAATGTGTTTTTGAAAATTAGGGTTTCGATTAAATTGGGGGTTTTCTAATTCGGGGGTTTATTCATAATTAATTAAGTTTTTTGAACATTAAATTAGATTAATTCACAATAAAAATGATTTACAAAAATTTAGGGTTTATATAAATTGGGGATTTTTATACACGCGGTTTTAAAAGGGCATGATTAGTATTTCTGTTAAAGGAATAATGTTAATTTCTAAGTTTTGTCAATTTTTATAATTGCTTAGGGTTTCGACAGATTTCTTTAGGTCTAGCACAATTGGGGTTGTTGTTATTACTATTATCATTCTTTTTTTTAAAGTCACTTGATACAAAATACTAAAAATGAAAGAAAGAGTCTCGGTATGATGATGGTCACGCAGGGGGTCTCGGTTTAGTCAAAAGTAAATGGTCCTAGGTCGTTGGGTGCATAAAACTAGCATGGTCTATATTGACTACAAATTATTAGAACATTTTCTTAGTATTGACTCATGATTTAAATGTTTTCACAGGGGAGTTTTTGGTTAAGCACAACTAGTATGATGTATAAGATAAAGGAAAAGTGTATGAAAGACTCACAACAACTAGGGTTTTCAGCTTGTGTATTCGGACAGAATGTTGGAGTGTGATTCGATTGACTCAAAACTTGCCACCCGCCTCTTAAGATTTGCCCAGACTTTATGTTTTGTTACCCCAGAATTTATATTGTTTGACTCTCTTTTGTGATGAGGTTGTGAGTAGAATGAAAGGTATATATTTGTAATAGTTTGGCTTAGGGTTAATCCAAATTTGGGAATGGCATGCTTGTGACCTACACATTTTAGGCAATTTTGGCATGTTCGATGGACCCTTGTGGAAAGTGGGTGTTATAATATGTTTTTCCAGGTTTTTGGGTGTTTGACCTTTGTTGACTAAATTTGAAATTCACAGCTTTGCTTCTAAATGCAAATTTATCAATTTAAGTTTTCCATTTAGTTTGAAATTTCTTTGTTCATGCCATACCAGCCTTCGGCCCAGCAGGGGTTTGATGGGCATCAATAGCAATTTTGATGAGCATGTTTGGTCCATAAAGTAACTTGTGAAAAAAACTTAGTTTTAGACACTAATACTAATTTTAGTAGTACTCAATGTCGCATACAAAGACATCGACACGCAAACATAAATGTTATGAAAAATATACACGTGAACACGTATGCTTAACAACCCTTCGTGCATTCATAGTCGGCACATACCGATAGTGTGTCTTAACATCACAAGTACGTCTTAAATAAATAAATAAGACGCGAAAATTCGAGTTGTTACAATGTCTGCCTAAAGATTTAGTTTGAGACTTACTTACTCTTGAAGACTTAACTGGGGCAGATGAAAATTGAGACGGCTGCTTGGAGCTTTGTTGCTTGGAGCTGTGACGGTTTCCACCAGAATTTTTGGAAAAGGAGCATGATTCATCGTTTTCGCTAACTGCAACAGGAGAAGTAGGGATTTTAGCTGACAAATTTTCCTGCTCATTAATTTCTTCCACTTCCCCCCTTAGAGTTTCTGCCGCCGTTTCTTCATTTAGGTCCTCCATAGTTATTTCGCCTTCTTCCTTATCCAATTGGCCATCACCACCTAGAACATCTTCCGGTTTATCCGATTGATCAGACTCCGAATTATAACCAGAGGTTGCATCCAAAGGTTTAATATCAGGAGTCCATCCAGCGAATTCCTTGACAAAGACATTGTATGGTTTACCAAGAATCACTTTGCAAGTCTCATTTATATGCCCATAAATTCTAGTTTTAATGCAAACCCTTTCTGTAAAGACAATTTCGTTAGGATCTTCATCGACAAAAAAGGGTTCTCCCCAGCATCCTGCAATCTTTTAGAAGGCATTTGACGTCCATGCATTGAGAGGGAGGCCACCAATTTCGATCCACACAACATGCTCATCCAGGATAAAAGAGTGTTAGATATGTTTCATATGTGTGAAATACCATGACAATTCAGTATTTTCTTGCAGCTTGACACACGCCTCATTTGATTTAAATTCGATCCATAACCACATACCCCCAATGTATTTGCATTGGAATTCAGAAACCCTCCTTGTTAAGAACCGTGTTTATATTAGGTATGAGATGTGCATCTCTAACCTTAGCAAGAACCACGTTATTAACCCCTGATGTATTGACCAAATCAGAAACATGTAAGGTTACTGATTTGAGAATGCTCGTTGGTTTGGAAGGGTTTGGTACAGAATTAGAGGATCCATTCCCGTTAAGCACATTAACGTAGCTTTGTTTAGGGTTTGTTTGTGCAGTCTGTGAGGTTTGCTTCGATGCGTTATTAAGTTTATTGGAGGATGCTTTAGGAATTGGTTTGGTGGAGGATGCTTATAATATTCTTAAGATTATTTTGTTAGACGGTTAAATTAGAGCCCAACCCGATTGTGGGCTTGGGCCCATTAAGGTTTGGATTGTTTATTGTTAAAGTTATGTATTTATCATAAATACATATGATATGTTCTGTAATTCAGACATTCAATCAATAATACACATATATTATTTTACATATTTTTGTTTTATTTCGCATTCTCGTTTGGATTTACGTAGCTTTCGTATCTGTGCTTTTAGAGTTTCATAATGCTTTTATTTTCTCATGAGTAAGTTTTGGAAAACCAAATAAAAAACTTTTAAATATCCAATTATTTATTCAAACTAAACCGTGTGTCTCACTTTATAATTTATCTACAAACCTTTTTTTTATACTTTTTTAAAATTTCTCACTTTATCAAACATTTTGTTTAGCAAAGTCATTAAACACTTTATTCACACTATTTCAGTATTTCTAATAGCTACTTCCTGTTGCTTCTTCCCGATCTTCATCGAAACATCCACAAAAGCGTTTTTTATTTCCATTTATCATTTTCGAAGCAGAAATTATAAAAGGTGATGACGTGGCCAATCACCCACGTAGCGTAATTATAGAGTACACGTGTCACATGTATACCGAAAAGTAATCATGTTTTGAATATACCGTGGATAACTTCTTGTCCAATAGTATTACTGTAATCGGCACGCGTTATATACACGTGTGCCATTAATACTGGGAGGTGACTTTTAAGTTTTAAGGTAACACATAAAATGAGTTGTTTTCACGAATGTACGTCGATAAATAAGTGCTATTTACGCCATCATATTATTACAGGTAATTTTTTGATATTTTATTAAAAAATAAAGATATTTTTTCGATATTTTATTAAAAAATAACGATATTTTTTCGATTTAACTATTATTGATAAAATAAACGGGCGTATATATAACATATTAAATAAGTCCAATGAACCAAATGGTTTAGTTAAAGTGGCTACTAAAGTTCTAATAAGTTGTTTTTTTTGAGAAATTTTTTAGATATCTTAGGTTCAAGACCTACCAAGGGCTCTTTCAAACGAAACGGATAAGGAGTTTAACATAATTAGGCGGGACTCGAAAAAGACATTCTGCCGCTTGGATGTCATTGCACGACTACACCCACTAACCACTAACATTTGTCATAACGCACATGTAAAATACGTATTAAATAAGCTTCTCGACAACCCTTTATATTTTTTTCTTTGACTTTCAAACAAGTACTTCATCCGTTCTAAAATAAATTTTCACATTTGACTTTCGAAATGTTTCCTTTTGCAACGTTGATCGTAATTATTCTTTTCTGTATTATATAACAATTGATGCAATATATATTGATGGACAAAATTTTAAATATATTTTCTATTAATATAACTTATATCAAATATTATATAACACAAATAAAAATGTTTGTGATTAAAGTTACCGAATAAATTTCAAAAATTAAAAATAAATACTTATTTTAAAACGAATAGAGTATTATTATTTTTTATTTTTACATTTTCATATGTTTTTATTTCCATTTTAACATCCGTTTAACCAATCTTTAAGTGGTGAGACCGTGAGACACTACATTTCATTCGAACTCTGGAAATTATATGTTCTAACTTCTAAGACTAAAAGTTTAAATATCCACGATGGTTAGGGGTGTAAACGAGCCGAGACAGCTCGTGAGTTACTCGAAATCGACTCGTAAATTACTCGAAATCAACTCGATCTAAACGAGTTGAGCTCGAGTTCGAGCTACTCGAGTATACATTCGAATCGAGTTCGAGCTCCAATATACTCAGTTCGAGAAGCTAGTGAGCCTTATCGAGCTTATTTTGTTACCCTTTTATATAGATAAATCAAGTCGAGTCGAGCTTGATATACCGAGTATTTATTGAGTTCGAGCATGACATGTGAAAATAATCGAGCTCGAGCTCGAGTTTCGAGCTCGAGTTTTATATGACGAGCCGAGCTCGAGCTTGAAATATAAAGCTCGGTCGAGCTCGAGTTTTTGTATTCGAGTCAAGCTCGAGCTTAAAAGTACTCGGCTCGACTCGGCTCGTTTATACCTCTAATCATGATAAGCACAGGGAGTCCTGGTGTCATGGCACAAAAAGTGCTGCCACGTAAGCTTTTTTCCCACGACACCAGTTTTTCCCACGGTACCAGTTTTCACTGGTAACCCTGAGCCGTGGAAAACTGGTGTCGTGGGAATTCTTTTTTTAAATAAATAATAATAAACATTTTAAAATTAAAATAAAATTCATTCAAATTAAAAAACGTTACATAAAAAAAACATAAAAAAACATAAAATTTAAAAAACGTTAAACTAAAAAAACCATTATTATTCGAGCGTCGACTAGTCACGTGGTTGATACGTTGCCCGGATTCGTGCCTTTTGGGACTCGACGATTGCGGCGTCGACCGGATGCATCCCACTTGTGTCAATTTGTAGCACCTTTAAGTCCTCCGCAATCTTTTGAGCTTGGATCAACCGTCTTCGGTCCTCGCTCTCGGAAGCAAGCACGGACAATTTGTCTTCACGATCTAACTTGTATTGCTCCGCCATAAATTCCATGTAAGCGGCCGGGTTAGAAACGGTGCTAGCGGTCGAGTTGGAACTTGTGCGTTGACTTTTGTTAGTTCGGTGCATACCCGGTGGTCGAGGCAAAGCATCGTCTCTAAAGTGTTTCGGTTCTTCGTCGGTGCCCATTAGACGACTTCTTCTTTCAACAGTTGAGTCGGGGTTTTTTCACTTGTGTTTGTTTTTCAAAAAGTTCCAAGCACCCCGATGCTTAAACTCCCCCCCCCCCCCCCCCCCCCCCCCCAACGACTTGCTCATACAACCAGTACATCCTCGACATCCAATTCTCATCACTCTCCTCACTATAAACCACAGTTTCGTTCATCAAATCATTAAACTTCTTAATCGCTTAGTTCATCGGAGTCCACATACCCGTTATCATGTTTTTGTACGCTCCTTAAAACCCTTCTTTTTCCCGACCGCGTTGTACTTATTTTACACTTTATACCAAAAAGACGCCTTTTTTTTATCCGCACTGGTTTTTGGATCCTCGGACACTTGGATGTAAACCTCGGCCAAAAACTCTTCCTCGCCATAAGACCAAAAAGAACGCGTTTGTTTTGGTTCTTCTTCGGGGACGGGTTCTTTTCCTATGCCACCGACTTCTTTCGTGACTTCTTCGACGTAGGGGTCGGAACGACTTTTTGATCGGATGAGGAGTCGAGGACTTCTTCAAAGTTGTGTGGTGCGTGCTCGGAAGGTTGTTGCGAAGTGGTATGATGGGTTTGTTGTTGTTGCGTTTGTTGTTGTTGTTGCGCCTTAAATTGTTGAAACAACAACAAATTTTTGGAGCTAGCAAATTGAGATGCGGAGTATCGAGGTTGGTATTGGGGAACGTATCCCGGATTCGAAGACGAACTCGGAATTTGGTTGGTTGGGTCGTTGATCATACCGAAAACCCATCGAGGTGTTTGGTTGGGTTGGAATTATGATTCATTTTTTTTTTAAGAAATGGGAGATAGATGTGTATAAGAAAGTGTGTGTGAAGTTTGGTAATATAAGAATTTTTATAGGTTTTTTAAAAGAATAAAATTTGAATTTTTTGGTTTTTTTTTAAATCTCCCCCCCTCTAAAAAAAAACCTCTACCGCGAGAGTTGGTGGCCATGTCGCCAAGCCGACGGCACAACACCACAAATTGACATTGTGACATCATTATGCAGGTTTACAACTTATATTTGCTATATATGCCCACTTGATAAGAATCCACCGAACAACATAGGCTTATTAAATCGCAGACATTATAGATAAATAATAGTATCAATTTTCTAACATATCAATAGCTTGTATGTTTGTACAAGATAACGACCTTAAGCCGCCCATCCAAAATTCGGTCCACTGCCCATTTCTCAACCACATATATCTATTCCTAACTGTATGTTTTCAATCTTTGTAAATCGAATACTCATTTTGCTCTAAAGTGACAATGTGTTGTTTTGTGTATAATTTAAAAAAAAAATAAGTTGTAGTAATAAACACAACAAACACTTGTAAAACAAGAACATCCATTTTTGACTTAGTTGAGGAGAAGGAATAGTACATCGTGACTCATTGCCCGACGTAAAATTTCCAATGAAACTAGTGACGTAGTCAGCAGCGGACGCAGGAAATTCTATTGTGGGGGGCAAAATTTTTTTTGACAATAGCAAGATGAAAAAAGTTAAAATCCGAATAAAAATTCAAGTATTATAACTTAAAAATGGAGATTTTTAAGTTTTAGAGTGTTAAATAGTGGATTTTAATGCGTAAGTGGGGGGCAATTTGAGTTTCAAGTGGGGGGCACTTTATAAAAACGCTCAAAATTAACAAAAAAAATACATTATAATTTCGTATTTTTGGTCTAGCCATGGGGGGCTCCGCCACCCCGTACCCAAAGGGTATGTCCGCCACTGGGCCTAGTCACAAAGAAGATAAGGGTGGTTAAAGCCTACCCACAAAATTATAAAATTTTGCATATATAGTGTATTTTAAAATCTGGTTTATTATTATTTATTAACGTTTTATTAACTTATAATATTAAATAAATAATTTTATTGTAACATTTTTATATAATTATATGTCAAAATATTTTTGACATTTACTAGCGATTTTTTAGATTGTTTTCAGCTCACCTCAAAACAAATTTCTGGCTACGCCCTTGAATAAGACCATGATTTTCTTAGGTAGTGAAATATAGAAAACTCCGTAATATTTTGCTAATTAAGTATCTATAATATGATTAGAGCTCTGAGCATCTATTATGATAGTTTATAAGATGTTTATAAAATGATAAAAATATTTAATAGTTTGTAAATCATAATGGAGTTAAGTTTATAAATGAGTGGTGATTTGCACACTCAATGAATTTATTTGTACACTCTATTTATATGAGTCTTGACATTTATACCCTCACATCATTGAGTAGTGTGTGCATATAATAAGGGTATAATAGTCATAACACACGTATTTTGGAGTGTACCAATAAATTTTTGGAATGTGAAAATCATCACTATTTATAAATAAGTTTATGATGTATAAGTCTAAAATATTAGACATATTCAAAATTTAATACATGTGTAAATATTGAGAATTTATAATCTTAAAAAAGTTTATACGTAATGCAAAAAGGTTTATAAAGCTAGAATCTTTTTAAATTAATGATATTATTAATTTTAAACATTTTAAAAGTTTAACAATTGTGAATACTCTCACAACCAGACTAATGTCGACTATAATACTCGTAATGTTTACTATTTCTTATGTCTCATAATTATAGTCAACAGATAAAACCATGCAGTTTAATAAAATTATCATCTTTTTAATTTTTTCTTTTTTAATTTTTACATAAAAATAATTTTACTTTGAATCAATTAATTTACAACTTTTTTTATTGTTTGTAATAATACTTTTAAGTGAAAGTAATATAATAAATTTAATCTAAATTTTTTATTTGTTTTGAACATAAACTATTAATTTAAAAAATTCGAAAACAATAATTTGGACCATAATTTTAAGACAGAAAATGTACTATTTAAAACTCCCTCGCATTTTGAATAAAAAAAACCGCAAAATTTAGAACAGAAGTATAAATTTGAATATCATAACGAAAGAAACACTGTTAGTAAAAACTTCGACTGGAAAACACACTTATACTTGAAAATAAAAATACATAAAATATCTGTTAATTAAAAATATAATTATATATTTATATAATACAATAAACAAAAACATATATCTACACAAATCGTTTGAAAAAATGTTCGATTGGAACATGATTGATCACCGATTTGGTTAGCAAATAAAGCCCGTCTGAAAATGAATCAACTGAAACGTATGAGTGAGGCAAATCAATTCAAAATTATTTTCTTTTTATTATCCTACACTAGGGAAAGTGCCACCTCTTCGCCGCGACGTGTTGATTTTGTTGGTTAGATGTTATGCATAGAAGCCACACGTTAAGAAAACATTTATAAATTGTAGAAACCAAAGCTGTTTACATGATATATTGAACCATCGTATGCACACAATCCCATCAAAACGTTAAACCATCAGGACATTTATATAGGTCATATCTTGGGTTTTACCTTCCGCATAACAATTGGTGCAGCTGTTGTACAAAGCCCAAATGAGTCGACGTTACCATTGCACATTAGTAAACTGATATTGGTTCCTCGTCCACTTATTTTTTATGTTAAATGATCAGTATATTGTACCTCAGTGGTACATCAATACACCCATAAAGTTTATTTATGTCTGTAATATACGTGGACCATAACATGAAGAGAAATAAAGAAAGGAGTAATATAGATTCAGTACTTTTTGAATACAAATCCTAAGTTTATCAACTACAAAACACAGTTGTCATGGTCTGCTGAAGCAATATAGGTTGTATGCTCTGCATTATTTTTATATTATTGCATAAACATGTTCCATAGGCTAATTTATTAGGAATACCATCATTATCAAACCCATTTATGCCTTTATATCAGATATTAAGTCCATTCATGGCTTTAGAGAACCTCTTTTTGAATACATATATATAACATTAAAAGAACTGATCTATCGTTTCAATAAAGATGTTTTCTATGCAGGATAAATGAATGATCTATTATTTGACAGCTAACTCGATTCAGAATAGGCACGGAAATAACAGACGTTAGCAATAGTGACTCACACTAACCTGTCTTTAGAGATGTTTCCACTGCCACAGTAAACCTCACCCAATTTGATGTATAAAAAACAACAAATTTGTTGTATTACCTGGTCAATTCAAAAGAAAATGCAAATAACAACAAATAAGTTATATGTGAGTAGCAAAACATATGTTGTGAATAAATCTTGCACCATACATGAGTTGTAAATTGGGGACTCTATCGCTCTCACGGGAAGGTCGGGACCTCAAGGATCCTTCCAACTCTGTAAGACTTTGAATCTGGCATCTTCATTTGGCTAGGTTGAACTCTTTGTCCCCAAAAGCATATGTTTTGGGTGCCATTTTTCGTAACTTCTATTCTATCTGAGGCTGAATAGTGAATAACTCTCCTGGTGATGTGTCTTGGTCTCTAAAGAGCACTTTTGTTTAGCAAAATCTTAAGATGTCACACATAAGCTATTGTTCAGTACAACATAAAGGTGGTAAAATGAAGGAAAACAAATAAGTTTGTTAACAGGGGAATTTTCTAATCTCGTTAAACTACTTAAGGTGAACATGGAGTTATCTTTCTGTAATGCAAGCTTATTCACTATTATAAAACTAAATCCAAGTTATCTTTCTGTGAACATGGTGCATCTAAGCCGGAATCCACATTTGCAATATCTAGCTTCACGTATCCAAGTTAAGTGTGTGAGAACCTGTACTCTCTGAGCATTATTTTATTATTTTATTCGTGATTCTGAATTTTCCAACTTATTTCGTTTTTTGTATTGTTATATGTAAATCCTGAGATTTTTAAATTTAAATAAATTATAATTTTTAAGTATTTTTCTGTTCATTGACAATACTTTATATGGAATTATAAAATTTTAATTTTGTTTTTCCATATTTAATTTAAATCAAAGTTTTTGATTTAAAATCACCCGCGTGCGTTTTACAACGAGTTTATTCAAAATCAATGTGCAACGAAAATTCCTAGTGATCGCGATACCGACGGATGCCTAAAAATTTTACGTTTTATTATCGATTGTTTTGATAATTAATATTTTCGATAATGTCGTTTTAATTACGTATTAAGTCATGTCAATAAATCATATAATCATTTTTATGATGCATTGTAACTTTTGAAAAGAATTTTTACGAAACCCGAGCCCCGTAAATATTTTTAATATTTATCAATAACCATTTTCTACCCTTTAAAACTAGAATTGTTTTTAAGTCCACAAGTTTCAAACTTGGCAAGATTGGCCCCACCACCCAACACCATATAAATTCTTTTTTTACATCAAAACACACATAACCATTTTTAAAAAAATATCAAACACAATCTCTTCCTCCTCTCTCACCCTAGCCGTGACTCCCCACCACAAAACACCCTTAATCACCAACTTTTAACATGAATCTCTTAATTCTAAATTAAGACACATCCTTAAAATGTTCTTGTGATTCCATTGATACTAAATTTTCACACATGCATCAACTTTTGAAGATTTTATGATTCCATGGTTGGATGATGTTTAAAACCTCATGCATGTGATGATCTTGGTAAGATCATCACTTTTTGATCCTTAAAAGTTGTATTTTGATCTTGGGTTTTTGTTAAATTTTTACATGCAAGTGTTTTTAGGAGTGTTTGGTTGATGGGAATGATGGTATAGTGATCCTAGAGGTATGGAAATGATTAGCTTTGGTGGGAAAATTGATTTGTCATGTTTTCTAAAAGTATATTTTGAGACAGCAGGTCTTTAGCAGATTTTTTGTGGGTTTAAGTTCTGAGATAGGCTTAGGTTATTTTATATTGTTGTAGAGTTTTCGAGACGCTTTTTTTGGTATAAGATAGAGCTTATAACTCTTTACGAGCCAAAAGTTATGCTAGTTTTAGTATTCGTGTACCGGGAGACGCAAGTCGGCACAATCCGAAATTGTGGCTGATTTTGGGTCGACTCTCGGGGACTTTAGGCTTGGTTAGATAATGTAACTACTGATTTTCAAAGTTTACAAACTTAATATTATGAGTCTAGTAGTGGTTTCAAAATACGGATTGTCGAGTTAGTACTTTTAAAGTGGTCCAAACGGTTTTATAAAATAAGTATACAATTTTGTCTCAAATTTTAGGGTCGAGTATAGTGTCGAGCTGATGGGTTTTAAAGTGTGAATTTTGGATCAAACTTTGGTGAGGTCTTATACAGGTTATAAGTGACATTGACACCAATTTTCATCTAAAACGGACAAGTCTAGATAGGGTAGATTGGTGTGTACATTCGGGGTGTACTTGTTGATTTATTTTGGACACATAGTTCAATGTTTATGTTGCGTGAGTTTGAGTATTCATCATCGGACATGGTGACTTATTCAAGAGCTCAGTCATTATATAAATGACTTAGCTACTGGTCCAAGCGATGTATAAGGATAGTTTGACTTGCGTTGACTTGCCGTCGTATAACGGGTCAATTTCAAGTGTACAAGTGTTTTAACGTGTATTGTTGGATAAATGGGTTAGTATAAATTCATTTGATTCGTGTCAATGGTTTTGAAATATAAATATTTTGAAACCATTTGAGTCATATTATATTTGGTACAAATCGACATTTGAGTTCGAGTCTTAACGCGCGCCTTATTTTGATAGGTTGCGGTTTTCGTGTTTCCCCGGGCATCCGTATCGTCGGTGACCGTCTCACTACCATTGTTTCTACTCAGTTGCTGAGTACCGTGATTGGCTTACCTCATGGCTAAGGTGAGTTCATAGCCCATTTTTACTTGTACATGGTTTCTAAACACGGGGTAAGATTTTACATGGTGGAACACAACCATTTAAAAACTATATGCTATCCAGAACTTGTATGCTATCCAGAACGTGTATGCTTTCCAGACTTTCAATATTATTATTGCTTTTTAGTCTAGCCTTGAGCTTCTTCTCCTTATCATGAACCGTTAATTGTCCTGGTGCATTGCGCGAAGCGCGAATGTTGTGGGTGGATCCATCGGGATTGACTATCCCCGTCCCGATTACCTTGACGCGCTAATATTCGTTTATACTTGAGTATTTAGGCTGAATACTCCCTAGAGGAACTTACACTGAGTTAAACTTCGGTTCATGAACTAAACAGCAATAATAATGATTTCGGACTATGGTTGACGTATATAACCATACTCCATACTACTTGTTTTACAAATAAATGCTTGTGTTCCACACCTTTACTTCTAAACCTATGAATATCACTCACCTTTGTGTTGACGATTTTACATGTTTAATATCAGGTATTATTACTTAGCTTTGCTTGGATGGGAGCCCGCAGGATATTATCGCAGCTTGGAGATTTCTGTGATGCTTTTATAAGACTGTTTTTAGTAAAAACTTTCAGGAGTTTATTCTATCTTTTGGGCAACTTTATGTTATAAATCGAGACGAAATAATATAATTTTCCGCTTCTAAAACTCTTGGACCTATGTTTAAAAACTCTGACTGATATGAGTGTATTTACTCATATCATTTGTAGCTTAAAACAATGAAATATTGCACAAAATGTATCAATTATGCCTTGGATATGCTTGTTTCTTGTTTTCATGTGTGTAGGTACCAAGTTCGCGAAAACCGGCAATAACCGGCACGAGTTTGATGAAAAAGATCGAGGAAGAAAAAAATCAAGCTCGACATGAGTGGATTTAAGAATTTATCAAGAAAACGAGTCAAGTGGGTCCCACATTGAGAAAATGGGCTTAAAAGCCCATTAATAAAAAGTCTTATTCATCTTCATTACCAAAGGTCCAATTCTTGGCCCAACATATAATAATCGGATGGAGTGATTTGGGCTTCAAGCCCATTTCAGTGAAAAGAAACGAAAAGTGTATGATGGGCTTTAGGGTTTTCACACGTTTCAAATCTCATTCACCCCATTAAATAAAAAAAACCGACTTCTCACTTTTAAATAAACAAATCGTTTTACTCCATCCATTTACTTTTCACCCACTCACTCTCCCATTAAATAAAACGCCCCACCCACTCGTTTTTATTATTCCCACTCTCACATTTTATATCTCGTTAATATCTATGCCATCCATCTTCTTCATTTTATCTCACCCCAAAACCAGTGACGAAATGTTACTGTACAAAAAACCCTAGCCAGTAAAAAGTTCCTATCACATAGGGCTTTTTATTTATTTCATTAATTCACCCCACAAGGAAATAAAACCCCAAGTTTAAAGGAAGAGAGGGTATGGAATAAGAGTGCTACGTGGCCGGATTCTATTTGAAGAGACACCTCACATCTCAAATTCCACCAATCAGGAGCCTCAAAAGAAGCACAAGTAGCACACACGGATGCCACGTTGGCAATCCGTGTGTGCTATGAGAGATGATAACCGTTCGATCAAGGCCAAAGAAGAAAGAGAAAAGATAAATTAATTTGATGGCTGGAAATCAAGAGGGATATGCTTCAAAAGATCCGTATATTCGTCATCAACAAGCCATTGGGGGGGCTATAAATACCCCCAATTTCTTGTGTAATTTCATCCTTCTTTTTACTTTAAAGTTACTCTGTAGAATTAGTGGTAGGAATTAAATCTTGTAATTTCTTTTTAAATCTTGTATTATTGTCTTTAATTTAATAAAAGTTCTTCGTTTGATTCTATTGGTGTCTCGGTTCTTTTAATTTCTGTTAAAATTGTTATAAGAATTAATTTCTATAGACTTTTTCAACTCAGTAATGTTTATTATGTTAAGCATGAGCTAATTGATAGCTCAGATTTAATATAAAAGGTAAAAGTAGGATTAAATACTTTCCCTACTGGAAAGGATTCACAAAAATAAACTGGTGGTTCGAGTATTGGTGAATGGTGGTTCGAGATGATGGTGGTTCGGTTCATCTAGGATGCACAGCGCAATCCTACTTCTCAACGGTTACTCCATAAGGTTCTAATTTCTTTTGTCTTATTACTTGTTTTAATCTTGATTTAATTTGGTGTTTGATGTTGTCACTGCTTAGTTTGCTTAATTAATAGATAACTGTTGTGAATTCATGTTCTGATGATATGTTTGTATGTTCTTAATGTTTAATGCTGTTGGACTGTCATGCTAATCTGAGTAACAGAGTTTGTTTACAAGTTGTTTTTCCTTATGCTTTTAGTTCAATATGATATAGATTTATTTGTCTAATTCTGGTAGAGGATTGCTATTAGGTCTATCTTACTGTTTAGTTTTTACACTGAGTATGTTTGAGGTTTTGTCATAGAAATCTGCTATTGTTGAATTTGGAATGATTTAATGTAATTACTGATGAGTATGATTTAAAGGAAGTTTTAGTTTGATCTGATAAATCTGTTTAGCTGATTTAATCTGGTTGTTCCAGATTATTGTTTCTGTTAAATCTGATTAGCTGTTTTAATGGGAACTGGATAAAAATAGTCTGCATATTAGTAATATTGAATATGATTGATTTGAGCAAATTAGTCAGTTTTGAGATTATGAATCTGTTTTTATTACTAGATTTTAGGAAATACAATGATGCTAGGTTTCAGTCGTGTAATGAGGTATTTTTTTTGGTAAAGATTTCATTGTTGATTGATTTAGTCATTTACTGCTTGAAGTTTATTCAAGTTTAGTGTTAAACTTGTGATTAATCTGTTTTTACAATTTTGATTCACTGTTTATTGAGTTTATTTAATTTGAGCTTATCAGTGTAAGCTAGCTGATAAGCCCAAATAAGCTATGACCTCACAGTATAAGCAAATAAGCTTTCAAAAGTCTTTCCTAAGACTTATTTTTCATAATGTCAAAAATAGAAATTATTCCAAAAATATTGTTCCAAATGGGGTTCGAACTCAAGACCCTTAGTTTGTAGGTCCAACGTGATAGCCATCTGAGCTTTAGGCTCTTTTGATTCTCTTCTCCTTTATTTCATTATTATAGTCATTTTTTTACTGTCAGTATTTGTTTGAGTCTCTAGTCACGTTTATTTTTGTATAACATTTAATTTTTAATTAGAGTAAATACTAAAAAAATAAGTAGTTTAAAATAAATAAATAAAATAAAAATAAAAAAATAAAAATAAAAATAAAAAATGTTTTTATATAAAAAAGTTTAATTAGTTTAAATTTTAATTAGTTTATTTTTTATAACTTTAGATTTAAATAAATATAGTTTTTAAATAATTTGTTTAAAGTAATTTTTTTTTAATAATAAAGTAAATTAGTTAAAAGTTATTTCATTAAGTAAAATTAATATTTTATAGAGTTTTAATTAGATCAATTTTTAAATAGTGTTTTATTTTTAAATAAGTAAGTGTTCGTAGAATTTTAAAATAGGCGGGGTTTACGATTCATGCACTTTAGGTTAATTTTAATTAGCTTAAAATTTATAGATTTTTATTGTAGCGTAAAAACCGAAAACCAATTCAAATCGATTGTCCAAATCAAAACAAAACGTCTCAAATTCATAAGATCTTCATGTACAACGAACTCGACTCACTCACGTGTTTAAGTGAATTCGTCATTAGTATTATTAGTCTATTACTTTTTCCTAAAGGTAATTTTCTAATTTACCCTATAACGTATCTAATTATCACATATACTAACCACGACATATCAAAAATTTTGGCGCCGCTGTTGGGGATCTTTTGTACGATTCGTTTTTGTGGAGATTTGTTGATCGTGGATTTGAAGACCCTTTCCGTCCTCGGAAAGTTTTGTTATTTTTCTATTATATAGTATGTATCGTTTTTCTTGTTTTTTGTGAATAATATATTGTATTACGTAGAACAATAATTTTAAATACTTTTCAAATAAGCCTTAGTTGGGATTTCATCACCTAGCTATTGTATTCGAACCCAAAACAAAAATAAAAGGCAAAATAGATAAATACTAATAAGAAGTTTGAACTCGATTTATACAAACTATAAGGTGGGTATAAGGCGACGTGCTATAAAAGGCCGTCTAAGGAAAAAGGTTTTTAAGTGCTTTGTGCCAACTCGTTTCCCCGCTTGCTTGTGCGTATATTGAGAGGGACAACCTATTATTGGTTTGCCGACTCAAGTAGTAATAAATCTTATTTTTGTAGTTTACTTATTGAACCTCGAGACGTTTAGGTTTTCACCTATCGTTTCAAAGTCGACCGAGGGTAATTTACTTCCATAGTAGTTATCCTTATTCCTTGTTTTTTTTATCGATCATTTTTTGATTGAGCAATACCAAATAAAATACCAAAAATAATCTTCTTTCTTGTCTAATTTCTTTTCTTCAATCCTCTAAATTCTCGTCTTTGTAGTGTATGCAATTACGTTCTTCTCGTCTTGTAATTGATTTTAATAGGCTTGAAAATATTCCTCGTAGAAATAGAAATCGTCAACAACGAATAGTGGAACCCGAGATTCCACCTATTTGTTGTAGAGATGGCCGATAACCGAACAATGGAGGAATTGCTCCGTGCACCCACCGAAGGGTATGGGGAAGCAATTGTTGTGCCGGCTATTTTGGCGGATCATTTTGAGACTAAGACGGGTCTCATATCGCTCATTCGTGCCGACCAATTTCGTGGCAATGAGACCGATAGCCCGCATTCTCACATACGGAATTTTAATCGAATTACCTCGACTCTCAAGTTTAGAGATGTGCCGAATGACGTGATTAAGCTCATGCTTTTTCCGTACTTGCTCGAGGGTAATGCTAAGCTTTGGTATGAGAAAGAACCACCGGGTTCGATTTTAACTTGGGATGATTTAGTGTCAAAGTTTATGAATTATTTCTTTCCACCGTCCAAGACAACACACTTTAAAAATGAGATCACTAGATTTGAACAAAAAGTGCATGAATCGTTTGGGGTTGCTTGGGAAAGATTTAAGGATTTGTTGAGACAATGTCCACACCACGGTTTCTCGGAATTGCATCAAATAAATACTTTTTATAATGGGTTAAATATGATTGAACAAGATTCTTTAAATGCCGCCGCGGGTGGTAATCTTTTAAGAAAAACACCGAGAGACGCGTGGAGAATAATTGAGGATAAGTCTAGAGCACAATATTCACGAAACACACCGGGTGTTTCTAATGTGAATTCATCTAATGCCGAGATTTCTAGGTTGGACTCTAAGATTGATAGTGGATTTGCGACTTTCTTGAGTGAGATTAGGAAGAATCCTCATGGATCGATTAATATGATTGAGAATGTTTGTGTATCGTGTGGTGGAGAACATCCTAATTATGCTTGTTTGAACACGGGTTTTGATCAACCTAGTGCTTTTGCCGCGACGGGAACTTATGGCTCCAACGGTCAAGTTCCTCGTCAAAATCATGTTGCTCCACCGGGTTTCCCACCGGTTCAAAATAGGTACAACAATGGAAACAATGGGAATAATTTTAACCGTGGTAACCAAGGGAATTTTAATCAAGGAAATGGGTTTAATGCTAATCAAAACAATCAAGGTTTTCAAGGGAATAATCAAAATGATTTGTCAAGTTACAATAAATCGAATGAGGCAAATTTGAAAGCTTTGCAAAATAATATTCAAGGACAAAGGGCAACTTTGAAAAATGAGTTTCAAAATACGATTAAAGGGCAAAATAATAAGATTGAGCTTAATCAACAAAGACTTGAACAAAACCAAACCCGTTTTGAACAAAGGCTAGAGCAAAACCAAAATCGTATGCAACAAAGTTTGGAACAAGGTCAAAATAAATTGCTTTCGATGCTTGAGGGATTCATGTCTAAACCATCTACTTCTTCGGGTTGCTTACCTAGTAATACCATTCCTAACCCGAGGGGAGAACTTAAGGCTATCACCGCTTATGATAATTTAGAAAGAAAGCTTGAGCTTATTGTGCCACCTAAAGAAACCTTTTGGAATGTCACCAAGGCTACTTTAAATGTGATTAGTACCTCGGATTTCATTGATCTCTTTCCTAAGAAATATAATGATCCGGGTCACTTCTTGATACCTTGTGTTTTCGATGAGCTTGGGGAATACAAAGCTCTAGCCGATCTAGGAGCTAGTATTAACGTTATGCCCTTGTCCATTTGGAAAACTCTTGCTTATTTGCGACTTATTCCCACTCGAATGATCATTGAGCTTGCTAATGGAACCACCACTCGACCGGTTGGTATAGCGGAAAATGTCATTGTTAAAGTGGGGGAGTTCGTTTACCTAGCCGATTTTGCTATCATTGATTATGAGCCGAATCCTCGTGCGCCTATAATTTTAGGACGACCATTTTTGTGTACGGCCGGTGTTTTAGTTGATATGAAAGAAGGGGAGCTTAAATTGTTTCATGGGGATAAACATATGATTTTCAAACCGGAAAGAATTTCAAGATTGGTTCCTAAGAAATTGGAAAGTGTAGAAATTGATAAACCTAATTTTTTTTAATCATGTTGTAATGTTACTTCTTCTATACCCACTCCACACGAGGATGATAAGATTGAAAAACAAATTGATGATTACTTGAGTGATCCATTTGATGCTAGTGAGTTTGATAATGAGAATTTTGATCCCGAGAGTGACATTTCTTTACTTGAACAATCTTTGAAAATGAACTCATTTTCACTCTCTTCTAAGGATCATGTTGAAGTTCCTAAGGCACAATCTTCCATTGAAGAGCCTTTGATTCCTAGCTTCACACCAAGTGAGGTTAGTGACTATTCGTTGGATAAGTTCGTCGATGAACTTTTTTCTATCATTGATCCACTTCCACGGGGAAGTGAAGACGTTTCCGATCTCGAGATCGAACGTGATTCTTGTGTTTTACCTACCATTCTCGAGGAATTCTCCGATGAATTGCCTTCAAATGAGAATAATGATCTAGTATCCGAGTGTGACACACTCGATACTTTGTCAGATATTTCTTGTGATGACAAGGATGACGACACTTTCGTGACTTACTCAAATCCTCTCTTTGAAGTTTCATTGAACAATAATCCATTGTTTCAAGAGGATTTTGAGAGCATCATACCTCCTACATCTCACAACCTTTGTGATGATGATCTTCTTATGAAGGAGGTTGATGAGGTTTGTGATGATGATCACACCTTTTGTTATGATGAGTATGTCGACTCGGATGGAGAAACTTACATTATTCCCAATCTTCATCCCACTCGCGTTGATATTAATGTGCGGGTTTTTCATGCGACTCGTTTTGAGTACCATGACCCTTTTATTCACATTCCAAAGAGTGAAAAGGTCAACAAAGTCATGCAAGTTGAAACCACTTTGGTTGAGACTTTTGTACCACCATTACCATGTGCTTCATATGCTTTAGGATTAGCATGGGGGGACGACACCTTGTTGTCCATTCCTTTCTCCACCGAGGACGAGGTATTCGATCCCGGAATATTTGATTTAGGGAAATCTCGGCCTTTCACCGATGTAATAATTGAAAGAATTTTTAATCATCTTGGTGCGAGTTTATCTCAGGGAGCATGCTACATCCTTACCATTAGTTGTGACTACCATCTCTTTTTAGAGATTTGTGTTGGAGTTTTATCCTTTCGTTTGTCATCTGACAACGAGGATGAAATCTTTGACCCCGGCATCGCGTTTTATGTTGGATTTTATCCTAATATGCCGGGTTTCACCTTTTTCCCTAAGGACCAATGAATGCGGGGATCGAGTCGAGCTCATGACTCGGTTAACAAAAACGAGTTTTTCTATCTTCTTTCTATTTTCTAACACCTAATAAGGCTTGATCTTTCAAGCTCGTGCTCGTGTTTTGTTGTGTTGTGATCTTAGGTATGACCCTAATGTTTGAAGACTCTCGTGTTCGGTTTTTGCCCGTCCACTTGATCTTCCATTCTTTAAATGCCAAAAAGGGGCACACTTTCTTACCCTTGATTTTTTATCGACTAACGTTTTATCTTGAGGCATACTTAATAAACGGCTTATAGATTTGCGTACTCTTTCCATGCTACGAGTTTGCATTAGACTCTTCGTGTTTTAGCAAGGGGGTGTTACTCTTTAGCTAAGAAACATTGAGGACAATGTTTGGTTTTAGCATGGGGGACTCAATCGATATAATCGCTTGCAATTTCTTTTGTCGTGTCCAAACATATTGTTTTTCTCATTTTTCAATAAAATTTTGAATTTTTGTGTTATTTTTAAGTTTTAATAAAGAAAATAAGTGTTTTTGACACGAATGTAGACTTTCAATAAGAATAGTTTTTGACTCGACTCGGTTTTTAACCTTAGCTTTTCCTTAACGTATTTGAATTAAGTTTTGCTAGGCTATTATATAGGGAGCTTTAAAACGCGAAAGTCTTAATTCATACGAGTTAAGAACAAGAACTTTTCGCAAGCTCCTATAATTGATCCTAGAAAGTCGTTTATCAAGGGAACTTTAAAACGCAAATTCTAAAACTTGCAAAAGTATAAGAAGTTGCAAGATCCTATAGATGACTTGAAAACCCAAAACTTTGATTTAATAGGCTAAGTATCCATTGATTTCATTCTTGGAATTTTAAAATATGGAGAACAAGAGATGATAGAGCCAGTTATAAGTGTGGTATTCTTTCGGGAATTTATGTGAGTTAATTATGAGCATATTCTCCCATCGCTTGTTAATAAATTATTTACAATAAATAATGTTGAACGATTTGAAAAGTTACTTAGCTTCTAGCCCAAGATCATTTAAAAGTTGCTCGGTATGGATTAGAGTTCATAGCCAAGGCATAACTTATTGAAGCGGGATGCGAAGATTGGCGAGTCCAAAAAGGTCCTAACAAGACATGAGGGCTATGTTTTATTGCTAAAGATCTCAAGTGATGTGAAGAATCATTTATCAAAAATCAATATTAAGGATCGAGACACACGACGAAAAGCAAAATACTCCCAAAAATTCATGGAGAAGTCTATCCAAAAAGACCAAAATAAGGTATGAGGATAAATGAAGCCAAGTCCAAAAAGGAGGCGAATCGTTGTAAATCAAAATCCCAAGTAAAGATTGGAGAAAAATGAAGAAGTCGTGGTCCAAGTATGAATCTCTCAAAACTTCAAGTGAAGAAATATTATGAAGAGAAGACCATTATTTCGTGAACGTCTCTCAAGATTGGAAGTATAAAGTAACTGCCAAATATCGGTCCGAGAAAGGTCTCAAATCGCGAAACAAGTTATGCCAAGATATGAACTTTATGAAGTCTCGAGAAGCAGTTTTAAAAGATTTTGTCCTTTAGCTAACTATTGATTAAATCGTTCACTTTATTTTCGGCCTAATAAATTATCGAAATAAGTCAACAATGCATCCTCGTGATCATTCAAGACAACAATAAAATATAAGAGATACACTTAGGAATAAGGGAGTCTAAGTGAATAATTGGCCCACATGAGTTCGTGTTAGTCTACCAACTTATAATAACAATGATCTTGTTTTTGCACTTGGCATGGAAAAGTGAAAAGTCGGGGACGATGAATCTATTTGAGTTTTATGATCCTTAAAGTTATTTTATGTCTTTACAAAATAAAAAGTCAAAAGTTGAATAATGGTGTAGTCATAGTTTTATTTTATCATTGCGTGAGGACACAACAATTGCTTAGCATGGGGGAATTTGATATGAGTGTATTTACTCATATCATTTGTAGCTTAAAACAATGAAATATTGCACAAAATGTATCAATTATGCCTTGGATATGCTTGTTTCTTGTTTTCATGTGTGTAGGTACCAAGTTCGCGAAAACCGGCAATAACCGGCACGAGTTTGATGAAAAAGATCGAGGAAGAAAAAAATCAAGCTCGACATGAGTGGATTTAAGAATTTATCAAGAAAACGAGTCAAGTGGGTCCCACATTGAGAAAATGGGCTTAAAATCCCATTAATAAAAAGTCTTATTCATCTTCATTACCAAAGGTCCAATTCTTGGCCCAACATGATTTGGGCTTCAAGCCCATTTCAGTGAAAAGAAACGAAAAGTGTATGATGGGCTTTAGGGTTTTCACACGTTTCAAATCTCATTCACCCCATTAAATAAAAAAAACCGACTTCTCACTTTTAAATAAACAAATTGTTTTACTCCATCCATTTACTTTTCACCCACTCACTCTCCCATTAAATAAAACGCCCCACCCACTCGTTTTTATTATTCTCACTCTCACATTTTATATCTCATTAATATCTATGCCATCCATCTTCTTCATTTTATCTCACCCCAAAACCAGTGACGAAATGTTACTGTACAAAAAACCCTAGCCAGTAAAAGTTCCTATCACATAGGGCTTTTTATTTATTTCATTAATTCACCCCACAAGGAAATAAAACCCCAAGTTTAAAGGAAGAGAGGGTATGGAATAAGAGTGCTACGTGGCCGGATTCTATTTGAAGAGACACCTCACATCTCAAATTCCACCAATCAGGAGCCTCAAAAGAAGCACAAGTAGCACACACGGATGCCACGTTGGCAATCCGTGTGTGCTATGAGAGATGATAACCGTTCGATCAAGGCCAAAGAAGAAAGAGAAAAGATAAATTAATCTGATGGCTGGAAATCAAGAGGAATATGCTTCAAAAGATCCGTATATTCGTCATCAACAAGCCATTGGGGGGGCTATAAATACCCCCAATTTCTTGTGTAATTTCATCCTTCTTTTTACTTTAAAGTTACTCTGTAGAATTAGTGGTAGGAATTAAATCTTGTAATTTCTTTTTAAATCTTGTATTATTGTCTTTAATTTAATAAAAGTTCTTCGTTTGATTCTATTGGTGTCTCGGTTCTTTTAATTTCTGTTAAAATTGTTATAAGAATTAATTTCTATAGACTTTTTCAACTCAGTAATGTTTATTATGTTAAGCATGAGCTAATTGATAGCTCAGATTTAATATAAAAGGTAAAAGTAGGATTAAATACTTTCCCTACTGGAAAGGATTCACAAAAATAAACTGGTGGTTCGATTATTGGTGAATGGTGGTTCGAGATGATGGTGGTTCGGTTCATCTAGGATGCTCAGCGCAATCCTACTTCTCAACGGTTACTCCATAAGGTTCTAATTTCTTTTGTCTTATTACTTGTTTTAATCTTGATTTAATTTGGTGTTTGATGTTGTCACTGCTTAGTTTGCTTAATTAATAGATAACTGTTGTGAATTCATGTTCTGATGATATGTTTGTATGTTCTTAATGTTTAATGTTGTTGGACTGTCATGCTAATCTGAGTAACAGAGTTTGTTTACAAGTTGTTTTTCCTTATGCTTTTAGTTCAAAATGATATAGATTTATTAGTCTAATTCTGGTAGAGGATTGCTATTAGGTCTATCTTACTGTTTAGTTTTTACACTGAGTATGTTTGAGGTTTTGTCATAGAAATCTGCTATTGTTGAATTTGGAATGATTTAATGTAATTACTGATGAGTATGATTTAAAGGAAGTTTTAGTTTGATCTGATAAATCTATTTAGCTGATTTAATCTGATTGTTCCAGATTATTGTTTCTGTTAAATCTGATTAGATGTTTTAATGGGAACTGGATAAAAATAGTCTGCATATTAGTAATATTGAATATGATTGATTTGAGAAAATTAGTCGGTTTTGAGATTATGAATCTGTTTTTATTACTAGATTTTAGGAAATACAATGATGCTAGGTTTTAGTCGTGTAATGAGGTATTTTTTTTGGTAAAGATTTCATTGTTGATTGATTTAGTCATTTACTGCTTGAAGTTTATTCAAGTTTAGTGTTAAACTTGTGATTAATCTGTTTTTACAATTTTGATTCACTGTTTATTGAGTTTATTTAATTTTAGCTTATCAGTGTAAGCTAGCTGATAAGCCCAAATAAGCTATGACCTCACAATATAAGCAAATAAGCTTTCAAAAGTCTTTCCTAAGACTTATTTTTCATAACTGTCAAAAATAGAAATTATTCCAAAAATATTGTTCCAAATAGGGTTCGAACTCGAGACCCTTAGTTTGTAGGTCCAACGTGATAGCCATCTGAGCTTTAGGCTCTTTTGATTCTCTTCTCCTTTATTTCATTATTATAGTCATTTTTTTACTGTCAGTATTTGTTTGAGTCTCTAGTCACGTTTATTTTTGTATAACATTTAATTTTTAATTAGAGTAAATACTAAAAAAATAAGTAGTTTAAAATAAATAAATAAAATAAAAATAAAAAAAATAAAAATAAAAATAAAAAATGTTTTTATATAAAAAAGTTTAATTAGTTTAAATTTTAATTAGTTTATTTTTTATAACTTTAGATTTAAATAAATATAGTTTTTAAATAATTTGTTTAAAGTAATTTTTTTTAATAATAAAGTAAATTAGTTAAAAGTTATTTCATTAAGTAAAATTAATATTTTATAGAGTTTTAATTAGATCAATTTTTAAATAGTGTTTTATTTTTAAATAAGTAAGTGTTTGTAGAATTTTAAAATAGGCGGGGTTTACGATTCATGCACTTTAGGTTAATTTTAATTAGCTTAAAATTTATAGATTTTTATTGTAGCGTAAAAATCGAAAACCAATTCAAATCGATTGTCCAAATCAAAACAAAACGTCTCAAATTCATAAGAACTTCGTGTACAACGAACTCGACTCACTCACGTGTTTAATTGAATTCGTCATTGGTATTATTAGTCTATTACTTTTTCCTAAAGGTAATTTTCTAATTTACCCTATAACGTATCTAATTATCACATATACTATCCACGACACATCACTGACCTTTTATGATGTAATGTACATGTTTTTATTTTGTCAGTTTTGTATGAACTGTAATTCACCGTTTCTTGTACTATGACGTGTTACCCCCTCGTTGCCTAGTTGTTCCATGTCAGATTTTGGGGGTCTCACAGATTGGTATCAGAGCCAGGTTATAGGGAACTTAGTCGTTTTTCAAAACTTAGTCTATAACCGAAAGTTCAAATATTTCATGCTTTAAGTGTCAACCACAGAATCTGCCAATGTTGTTCGATATCTGTGCGGGTAACTCTCTAATCCTTATTATTTACATTTAATTATCGTTATAGTATTTCATCTCTTGATTACATGTTGAAATATTACATTACCCTAATGACGATAATTATTGTGTCTTTTTAAAGCCTTTGTGCTTCAGGAATTATCATTGGTTATTACTTGATTACATATGCTCTTTCTTGTTCTTGTGAACTGATCTTGTTACGATGATTTCATATTGTTATGACGTTACATACTTGCATTTGGAGCGCGTATACTACCGAATTTTCATGCTCATTTTTCTGAGTACTATTGCTATCTTGTTTATGCGTGATACGATCAACCTCATATACTCGTTCGATTTGAACCAGCTATTTTTCTCGATTCACTGCTACATGTTGTGCATCCTCTCGTGATACCATTGTTCGGAATTGAATAAGTGTTGTTTTCGATAAAACTCCTGATTTTCATTTTACTACCGTGCGTGTTGCTTTCATTGTTTAATTCTTTTAAGATATCTATTTATATATCCAATTTGCTTGTCGACCATTTGTGATTGGATGACTTGAAAATAGTCTATTGACCATTGTGTAGCTCAATATGTCTCCGGAAAAGACTAAAGGACACCATGTGAGTCACACATCTCGAAGCATTCGTTGAATCAGTACTTGAATAATATTCTGGGTTTTCATAATCTTGATTTACCTTTACGCCACCGTTTTACACGACAATTGTACATGGACTACATTTTATTTCATTGACCATTCTACGTTTCGAATTTGACTTACAACATCCATTGTACCTTGAACACATGATCGTCATTTATTATGTGACGATTGTTTGGAATACGATCCTACTTGTATTATTCCTTTTTCATTAAACCTCCTCGCCTCAGGAGTGTGACTTGTTAATATTTTGTTTCTTTCTCGGTATGTCTTGTGATTTTGGAAAATCACGCCGCCAGGGCCTAGGAGACCTTCCTGCATTGGGTCTTGCAGCCGAAGACACGGATGATATGCGTCGTTTTTTATCTCTCAGATTATCGTTGGCATTCTTAAACCATTTCCATACTGTGTTTTCTTTACATGATTAAATATGCAGTTTTGTTTCTTCTCTTTCGTCTTTATGGAATCCACAAGTCTTGTGTGTACATTAATTCTGAGTTATTATGAAATTTAGATTTAATTTCAAGTTGTGTCGAGAAAATATTTTTATAACTTAGACATAAAAATATATATTTCTACTTGTTGAGACGTCCGTTTAGGACAAAAAATTTGGCCAATAAACATTAAAATCGAGCAGGTTACGCTCATTTGAGATTGTGAAATTTAAGAACTTATTTCTGCGTATTTCTAAAATATCATTTTGTTGATATATTTAATGCAAGGGTATTTTCGTCCATTTCTGATTCCTTTCAAGTCTCGAGTAAAACTAGAAAGTTGTCTTAAACATCGTTTTACACCAAATTACTCTAGACTTCGAGTCTTAAAATGTCATTTAGTGAATCAATTGGTCTAGTCAAACGCAAAAAGTCAAAGTTGACTGAAAAAGGGAGAAAACTGATAAAATTTAAAAATATGGATTGAAGCGTTTTTGAGTTCGTTTGAGCTCGTAAAACTTTAACTAATGATATTTTGCACACTAAAAATAAGGATTGCGTTTGAACAAGTATAAAATAGTAACTTGAGCTCGGTCATACATAAATCTTGAACTTTTAGAAACCAAGTGATTTGACAAACTGATGTTCTACTTTCTTAAAAGTGTATTTTTGTCAAATAAATTACGATGTGCACCTACGGATTCCTTTATCCTTTCTTTTATTTATGACTTATTGTCATTCTATTTTTCTTTCTTTGCTTCTAATTGTACCACTGATTTGGACCGAGAATTGAAGTTCTTATTTTTGTCGTTCGTTATCATCTTGACATGTGTCTCCTGACGATTCCTGCTAAACCTCTTGAAACCTTAGCACCTTGTAACCATTTCGTTGACTGTCTTGAACTACTCCTTATTTCCCTCTTGTAACCCACTTGCTACTTTATAAACTATTGTCATGTTACCATATAAACTCAAACTGGTCTTGTTTGCGAATCATTTTACAAAAGGTTTCATTTGGGCTTTCTTAAATAATTGAATGCTATCTTATAAAATTAATTTATATTAATCTTACAATGTATTTTCACAAATTGTTCTAATACGGTCTTATAAAGAACCCTTGTAAATATACAAATTGTTGATTTAAATATTTAGCCAATTAGTTATTGGTGAAGAGTTTTATAAAATTATTTTGATTCCTTCTGTTACAAATGGTATTATATGCATATTTTAAATAATATGACCTGTAATACTGGTTCGACGAAGCTGAGCATCGCATTGCTAGTCCTAAATTATACATGGCGTGATCACCTATGCTTAATTCAGAAGGAGCCATGCAAGGCCGAATAGTAGTCACCTTAAATGTTTAACCAAGAATCAACTTTTTAACTATGTTCCTAAAAAAGTTTGATAAAATAAAGTTTTGAAAACTTTTACATCTTATGCGAGTAGCAACAATTCACGACATACACATATGAACCCTTATCTTTTCTTAAACAAAGTACATGCCTCAAACACAGATTTCCTTACTCAATGATCTTTGCTTTACTTGTTACCTCATCATCCTCATGATACAATTTTCGTTACCATTTGCCTAAATTCTTACCATTGATACCAGACTTGAAAGTTTCAACGTTGTTATGCTTCTATGATCGACCATCTCTATTTATTTTGGTAGACCTTCAAAACGTCTCTGGACGCGATTAATGATTTATGACTGGACGTGAACGATGATTACGTGTATTTGTCATGATGTGTATTAGACTTTATCGTCTTGAAATTCATTCGTGTGAATCATGTGTTGATTTCGCCTTTCATTACTAATGTTGTTCATTTTGCTGGAATTACTTGCAAGTGACTTCTTAAGAATTTTCTATAATTCGAAAATTTATTGTGTGGATTTTATTTTTTGATCATGTATCGACCACCGAGAGCTTAATAAGCCGGTGTTGGTGACACCAACTGCACTCAAGAAGTGATGACTTGCTATAATCCTTTGTTTCTTATTATTTTTATCATCGACACGTCTATTCTATCACGTCTGTTAAGAATTGATACAACTTTCGTTTTATTCCCTTGTGTTATTGCTCGCGTACCAATTGTTGACCTTTATATGATTCATATTCGTTGCTGTCTTGTTACCTTTTGAAAACCAGAAAATATTACGTGTTTATCATTCGATACCTCAAACACTTTCTTGGATTTCTAAAAATTATTATTAATTTTTAAGAACGTTTTATACATTTTATCAAATGTTTAAATTACCAAAATAACTGTTTCAAGTTAAGTACCGGATCCATATATCCTCTTTGGTAAATTTATAACTAGTATTTAAAAAGAATATCAAGCTGTATCTTTTAAAGTATTTAATTATATCGTACTTTACTGTCAACCTAATGTAATTATTAAATTAAATTATAATTCCTAAACAATGTTTCTAAATAACTTGGAAAATCTGAATTTTCTCCAATGGTAACGATAAACCTGAGTTTTTAATGATAATTTCATACAGTCACCAAAAAGTTCTTAAGCCAATCAGGATAACTATTTTGAACTGTTCTACTTTTGCTTTGAAAATATTGATTAAGAAAAAGATATAGCCTTACTCCCTAAATATAGATAGTTTGATTGTAAATCACTACACCTTGTAAAATTTTCTTTTAATCAAAAAAATATTTACGCTGAGTTTTAAAGTAATCCCAAAATACTAGACAACTGATTTTGACATATTGTATTTTAAATGATCATATGTTATTCATTTTTCCCTTCTATTTCGCTTGTGACTAGATTCTTACATTTTAAGATTGTCATGTTTTACAAGTTGCGCGATTTGTAAATCCTTGTTGATTACCAATCCTGGTTCATTTTAACGCACTTTGTCCGTTTAAGCGATTCTTGTTCATTCTTGTTAGTTTATCGTACGTATTTCCATCAATTCTATCTCTTGGATATTTCTCCGTACTGAAAGGTTATTACTCTAATCCGAGTTCGAAAAGTTATTCGAAAAGGAACTAAGAAACTGAAGCGTAGTGAATTCTAATTGTGAAGATTCGCCGTGGTGCAGAAATTACCTGTGAAGCAATGAAATTGTTCTACAGTTTGTACCCCCTCTTGTTTGCATCTTCTACTGTTTTCAGGAGAACTCTGGGACCAGAGTTCCTTTAGGGGGGAAGACTGTGAGAACCCGTACTTTCTGAGCATTATTTTATTCTTTTATTCGTGTTTCTGAATTTTCCAACGTATTTCGTTTTCTTGTATTGTTATATGTAAATCCTGAGATTTTTAAATTTTAATAAATTATACTTCTTAAGTATTTTTCTGTTCATTGACAATACTTTATATGGAATTATAAAATTTTTATTTCGTTTTTCCATATTTAATTTAAATCAAAGTTTTTGATTTAAAATCACCCGCGTGCATTTTACAACAAGTTTATTCAAAATCAATGTGCAATGAAAATTCCTAGTGATCGCGATACCGACGGATGCCCAAAAATTTTACGTTTTATTATCGATTGTTTCGATAATTAATATTTTCGATGATGTCGTTTTAATTACGTATTAAGTCGTGTCGGGAAATCATATAATCATTTTTATGATGCATTGTAACTTTTGAAAAGTATTTTTACGAAACCCGAGCCCCATAAATATTTTCAATATTTATCAATAACCATTTTCTACCCTTTAAAACTAGTAATTGTTTTTAAATCCACAAGTTTCAAACTTGGCAAGATTGGCTCCTCCACCCAACACCATATAAATTCATTTTTTTTACACCAAAACACACATAACCATTTTTATAAAAAAATCAAACACAATCTCTTCCTCCTCTCTCACCCTAGCCGTGACTCCCCACCACAAAACACCCTTAATCACCAACTTTTATCATGAATCTCTTAATTCTAAATTAAGACCCATCCTTAAAATGTTCTTGTGATTCCATTGATACTAAATTTTCACACATGCATCAACTTTTGAAGATTTTATGATTCCATGGTTGGATGATATTTAAAACCTCATGCATGTGATGATCTTGGTAAGATCATCACTTTTTGATCCTTAAATGTTGTATTTTGATCTTGGGTTTTTGTTAAATTTTTGCATGCAAGTGTTTTTTGGAGTGTTTGGTTGATGGGAATGATGGTATAGTGATCTTAGAGGTATGGGAATGATTAGCTTTGGTGGGAAAATTGATTTGTCATGTTTTCTAAAAGTATATTTTGGGAAAACAGGTCTTTAGCAGATTTTTCGTGGGTTTAAGTTCCGAGATAGGCTGAGATTATTTGATATTGTTGTAGATTTTTCCGAGACGCTCGTTTTGGTATAAGATAGAGCTTATAACTCTTTACGAGTCAAAAGTTATGCTAGTTTTATTATTCGTGTACCGGGAGACGCAAGTCGGCACAATCCGAAATTGTGGCTGATTTTAGGTCGACTCTCGGGGACTTTAGGCTTGGTTAGATAATGTAACTACTGGTTTTCAAAGTTTATAAACTTAATATGATGAGTCTAGTAGTGGTTTCAAAAGACGGATTGTCGAGTTAGTACTTTTAAAGTGGTCCAAACGGTTTTATAAAATAAGTATACAATTCTGTCCCAAATTTTAGGGTCGAGTATAGTGTCGAGCTGATGGTTTTTAAAGTGTGAAATTTGGCTCAAACTTTGGTGAGGTTGATGTTGCAGTTTTCATGATATTTTATGCATTTTTAAGCCCGATTTGGACGATGAGACTATGTATAAAAGCAGTCTCATCACTCCCCCATACTAAACCATTGCCGTGCCCTCACGCAATGCTTGAATAAAGTATCGTAGCACCTCCAAAATTTAATTTTATTCACTTTATTGAAATGATAAACTAGCTACACTACTACTATTACTACTAATTGTGTTTTAGACATAATGTATGATTTTCATCGCAAAATGGGACGTTTAGGTTCATAGAATAAGAACACGTGAATGCTTCGTTAGAAATAATTTCATCGTCCTCGATTTTCACCCTAATTCCATGCCAAGCGTGCAACGAGATCATTGTTATTGTTAGCCTCAAAATATTGAGTCAAACAAGAATGTTCGGTCATAGGTTTCTATTGTAATATTTATTAGAACGTTGTAATAAGTAGTTATTTAGTCGTGGTTCACGGGCTTGGATTTAAACTAATTAAAGTCCAAAAGACAAGCCCGGCCCAATATATAGTCCATTAAAGCCCGCATGTGGGTGGACTATATATACTACCCTCCTAGCATGTTAGGAGGGTGAATGGTCATTTGTAACAAATTCTTTTCTAAATCTAATCTCACCAAGTTAATCATCTCCTCTCTACTTTCTCTCACTACTTTCTCTCTCTAGGAATTCATCTCTTCTTCATCTATTTTCTTTCTCTCTTCATTGCTTAATCATCACAAATACATGGGACAACATTTGGTATCAATCGCCACGGGGTAGATTTGTGCTTGGTTGGTGTTATTATATTTGATTCGAATGATTTAATCCATAAATCATCTCGGATTAAATTTTTTTGTGTTTTCCGTGCTTTACTTCTTCATCTACATCTTATACATAGTTGTAGTAGTGATTTGGTATATTTACTTTGGCTAAAAACACAAAATTTTTGGGTTTTTTGATCATTTTTTGGCTTAAAATCACGTATTGGTTGAGTTTTGTCCGAGAAAAGGGGGATACATTCCGATTGGTGTAATCGGAAAAGGGTTTATAGATTCCGATTGGGATTCCGATCAACATTCCGATTGGACTTCCAACATTCCGATTGGGATTCCGATCAACATTCCGATTGGACTTCCAACATTCCGATTGGACAAAACATTCCGATCTGCATTCCGATCAGTGATTCCGATCTGCATTCCGATCAGTGATTCCGATCTGCATTCCGAAAAACAGTTTAAGTCCCGACCCACAACGACAAACGACTTCCGTTCACAACCACACGGAACTCGAAGCTCAAGACCACAGCAATGAACCGTCAAGTTCAACGCTGGTTCCAGAAAATGTTCCTAGAGCTGATATGACAGTCGACACGACAATTGAAGAGTTGGAAATGTTATATGGACCAATGTTTGATGAATATTTCACGGGGGAGAAACAAGTTGTATCGAAGTCTTCCGCTGTCACTCATGATATGAATGATGATACCAATCATCGTCAACAAAAGGATACAACTTCATCTACTTCAACACGGGTTGCTGCAGATTTACCTCCTCAGAATATTACTTCAACAATCGATCCTACAACATCCACAACTACTGTCATTGCTCCAGAGAACACAAATCAAGCAGACAATGCATTATCTGACGAAGACGAATTCATCAACCCATTCGGTACACCGGTACACGAAACTGGAGAGTCTTCTACTCGCCATGTTGATCCGTCAAATATGCATACTTTCTATCAACGACATCCTTCAACACATCATTGGACCCGAGATCATCCTTTGGTTCATGTCATTGGAAACCCTTCACAGCCCGTTCGCACAAGACGACAGCTTAACACTGATGCCGATGTTTGTATGTTCGC
The DNA here is from genome assembly GCA_025667525.1 of Glebionis coronaria. Classification (NCBI taxonomy): domain Eukaryota; kingdom Viridiplantae; phylum Streptophyta; class Magnoliopsida; order Asterales; family Asteraceae; genus Glebionis; species Glebionis coronaria. The sequence goes on from CM046874.1 coordinate 183,909,130, forward strand.
ACTCGCCGTGAGTTCAGCTGAACTGAAAAACATCAAAGAAGCATTAGCTGATCATGCTTGGATTGAATCGATGACGGATGAACTTCAACAATTTGAAAGACTTAAAGTCTGGGAACTTGTTGACAGACTATACGATGTAACACCATTAAATCTTCGATGGATCTGGAAAAACAAGATGGATGAAGAGAACACGATCATCAAGAATAAATCTAGGCTAGTGGCTAAAGGGTATGGACAGAAAGAGGGTATTGATTTCGAAGAATCATTTGCACCAATAGCTCGAATGGAAGCGGTCAGGATTTTTCTTGCTTATGCTGCACATAAGGGATTCATCGTTTATCAAATGGACGTAAAGACGGTGTTTCTTAACGGTCCTTTGAAGGAAGAAGTTTATGTCACGCAGCCGGAAGGATTCGTCAATCCTCATTATCCTGACAAGGTGTATCGTCTCCACAAAGCACTATATGGACTCAAGCAAGCTCCACGGGCGTGGTACGACGAGCTCTCGAAATTTCTGGTCTCCAAAGGTTTCTCAAAAGGTTCCATTGATCTAACTTTGTTCACTTATAAATATGGGGATGACATTCTGCTTGTGCAAATTTATGTTGATGACATTATTTTCTGGTCTACAAACCCAAAACTTTCAAAATGGTTTGAAAAAGTAATGCACAGCAGATTTGAAATGTCTATGATGGGCGAACTAAAATTCTTTCTAGGAATTCAAGTTCACCAATCCCCAAGTGGTATCTTTATAAACCAAGCTAAGTATTGTCAAGAGATAATCAAAAAGCATGGTATGACATCATGTGACCCCGTTGGGACACCATTATCAACCACATCCCTAGATGCTGATTTGGAGGGATTACCCATAGATCAAACGAGATATCGTTCAATGATCGGGTCCCTCATGTACTTGACAGCGAGCAGACCTGATATACATCATGCTACATGTTATTGTGCACGATATCAAGCACGACCCACTGAAAATCACCTCAAGGAGGTTAAACGGATCTTTCGGTACCTTAAGAATACCATTCACATGGGACTCTGGTATCCGAGGGAAACCGGTTTCTTTCTAACGGCCTATTCAGATTCTGATCATGCAGGGTGTCTTGATACACGTAAAAGTACTTCTGGTGGTGCACAATTTCTAGGTCAAGACAAGCTTGTGGGATGGTCTTCCAAGAAGCAGGATTGTACGTCACTTTCATCAGCCGAAGCGGAGTATGTGTCTCTATCTGCGTGTTGTGCTCAAGTTCTTTGGATGAGAACACAACTCACGGATTATGGCTTCCATTTTGATAAAGTACCTATGTACTGTGACTCAAAGTCGGCCATAGCCATCTCCTGCAATCCGGTTCAGCATTCCCGCACGAAGCACATTGATGTCCGATATCACTTCATTAAGGAACAAGTTGAAAGAGGTATTGTTGAATTATACTTTGTTGGAACTGATTACCAATTAGCTGACTTGTTTACAAAAGCTCTTTCGAAAGAGAGGTTTGCGTATCTGGTTAGGCAAATTGGTATGAGATGTTTGACTCCAGCAGAACTGGAGGTTCTGGCAAAGAAGCCTACTTGATTCATCTATCAAACATCTACCTGTAAATATTAATCAAAAAGCAAAATACAAAATTAAAAAATCTTTGATAATCCAAAAATATTCTTCTCGACATGTCTTTCAGTATCGATAATATGGACGTACCTAGAAATGTCGCTCAATAACGACACGGGTGTGTACATAAAGCTCGAATGAAAGTTGTAAATATTATTCAAAACATGTCATTTCTATCTTTTCAACAGGAAATTGTCTATTTTGGACAATATTTCCAACAACGGGTAGAGCAATCTATCTTGGGTTGAGCTTGTCACAAAACATTCAACGTTTTGAGCTCAACACAATGGCTTGTAATCACTTTCAGATTGCAACCCGGATCTAAATTCACGGGGGAGTGTACGCTTTTGTACTCTTACCCTTAGCAAAAGAAGTTAAATCTTCTTACACTTGAGTGGATTCGTCAAGACATTCAAAGTCTATGAACTCAAGTTTATGCTTTAGAAAAACCTTTTCGTCAAAAAGAATTGATTTTTCAAAAAGCGTTGAACACAATTTTTTCAAGAATTTCTCAATGATATTCAAAATCTTTCAAAAATTGTGTGTTCAACAACTCCTATCCTCAAAAGTTTAATGTGGATCAAATCCTCGTAATGACAATTCCATTGGATCAATTTTTGAGGGGGAGCAATTCAACTTCATGCAAAAGATTAACACATCTTTCTCCCGAAGATTTTCAAGACTATTTTTCAAAATATATTTTAATCAAATTTGGTATCTCTAATATCAAAAGATTTTATATATTAGAGATAGGGGAGAAAATGTGATTAAAATGTGATCTATAAGACTCAAGCACTTTAACTCTTACCCACATGTGCGAAACACTTTCGATTATCGATGCACATGTGAAGGGGGAGCATTTCTGAAACGACAAAACTAGCAAGGTGTTAAATGTTTTTCAAACACTTTGTTAGAATTTAAAGAGGTTTTCATGGTTACGATCAAATACCCACAACATCTTTAATTCATGACGTTATTGGTGTCAAAAGGGTGGTTAGGTTTAAGTCCTATGATCCAACCAGAACCGGAGGGATCTTCCCAGGGACAATCCAATAGATTATTAGAAGTCCTTAGGAAAGATGGAGTAGAATGTGAACGTAGCTGAATGCCGACTAAGTACTGATGATAGCACTGGAACAATCACAACAAGGTGCTATTAATGATGTCTTGGTAAGCATTGAAGGGGTTGAAGAATGAAAAAGAAATGTAAGGATAAAGGGTCTAAAGAAAGAAGCCCTCCATACAACTTAGGCAGAAACCGGGTCAACCCATCATGAAGACAAACTCATCATGGACCCAGTGATGTGAAGCACAACCCTTTCCTAGCTACTCAGGCTTCTCTCAAAAGAAGTTTGTTTTATTGTCACGGAGATCAACACGACTTCTATTGACTTTCTCACTCCGAGATAGTTGATATTGAATAGGTGGCATCTGCTCCAGCCTCCGACCACTAAAAGTGCACAAATCGAGTCTAGAGCCAAGAGATCAATCAAATCTCGTTAGGACACACGAATGAAGATCAAGAGATTCCTACGCTATATCCTTGCGATATTGCTAGAACACTCAGAGTGATACTACTTAGTATTCACAATGATGAGTGGAAATCCTTCCAGTGTTAACATCAAACAGCACTGCGGTAGGTCATATGCAAGATTCTTTATGAATTGAACATATGTAAAACTGAAAAGCAACAGTGGTTTGATTCTGAATTGATTCAAACTCGTTTCAGGTTTCTACGCAGTATCTTTATGGTCTTGCCAGAACATTCAGAGTGATATTCATTAATATTCACAGTGACGAATGGAAATCCTTCTAGCGTCAACATCAAACAGCGCTACGGTAGGTGACTTGTGAGATTCTTATGAATCAAACTTGTGTCAACTGGAAAGCAACAATGGTAAGATTCTTAATGAATCAAACTTGTTCCAGGAATTTGAATTGACGACTTTAATCAAGCGGATATTTATCCAATTGATTCACTCTTTATGTTCGCATTCTTGCTTTGAGACGGTCGAGTAAAGAGAACGGCTAGTACAGCCGCGAAACCCTGTCAAGGAGATTCTTAATTGAATCTACCTGATCACAGGTACGATATTTAATATCGTATAACGGTCTTCACCGACCAGAGGTAAAACGCTACCGATTTAGGACGAATGTCAAAGCCATTCAGTCCGTGTCTATGTTTTGTCTCGAGAAGGTGGCGTCACGGTGTACTCAGCAAAGTCAAAGATTCACAACCACATATTCATGCCCAAAGACTTATCCAACAATTGATAGTGTGAGCATGTGGATAAAGACACAAGATCACAAGATGGCAAAGACAAGTCAAGAATGATTTGAAGATCTCAAGACTTAAAGACAAAGTCGAAAGACAACGACAAAGGCTCAAAGATCACAGCATGAAGGAACAAAACTACTGTTACACGTTCAAGACTCATTTATGACGAAATTCATTAATCTCCATTGGAATCCAAATATCAAAGAGGAATGACCTCACATTGGGGGAGATTGTTAGCCTCAAAATATTGAGTCAAACAAGAATGTTCGGTCATAGGTTTTTATAGTAATATTTATTAGAACGTTGTAATAAGTAGTTATTTAGTCGTGGTTCACGGGCTTGGATTTAAACTAATTAAAGTCCAAAAGACAAGCCCGGCCCAATATATAGTCCATTAAAGCCCGCATGTGGGTGGACTATATATACTACCCTCCTAGCATGTTAGGAGGGTGAATGGTCATTTGTAACAAATTCTTTTCTAAATCTAATCTCACCAAGTTAATCATCTCCTCTCTACTTTCTCTCACTACTTTCTCTCTCTAGGAATTCATCTCTTCTTCATCTATTTTCTTTCTCTCTTCATTGCTTAATCATCACAAATACATGGGACAACAGTTATTATAAGTTAGTAATGCTAACACTACTCATATGCCCTAATCACGTACTTATCCTCCCATTATTCCTAAGCTGTATCTCTTATATTTTATTTTGTCTTGAATGTCTCACGAGGATACATCATTGACTTATGCGATAATAGAGATTTAGGTCTAAAAATAGAGTCCTAACGGTGTAACTAAGACCATCAAATCAATAACCCCTCCTAATAGACAACGATGTCAAAAAATTAAGTTGACAAGAAGAATCGATAAACACGGTTTTATAACGGTTTTGAACATGAGACTTATTACCAAGACTTTTATACACCCCCTAACGGAAGGGCCTTATTATCTTTGGTTTACCTCCATCTTTTATTCAACTTCGCCATGAAGCTTTTATTATGACTTCGGTCTTGCCTTGCCTTTTTTTATCCGCCTCATCGGTGGTTGTATTAGCCAAAGACGTATATCCTCACGCTAAAGCGAATTTTGGATCTTTAAAGCTTCGAAGATTAAGGCTTAATTCACTTTCAATTTTTGCATAGATTTTAGGCCTTGTGGGGCTTTAAATTTTTGCTTAATTTAGGTGAGCACTTGAAATATTATTATTGGGTGAAGCTTTCGATTATTCGGGTGCCAATACTTCAAAACCGTGACGCTGGCGATACCTTAATGTCTTCCCAATTTAATTACACGGAAGCTACTAGAAAAGACTAGAAACCCAACAATCCTAACTAAACCGCTAAGTCAATATTTATTAAGCAAAAAATATTTACATGCGAAGGGAGAATAAGCAAACAACGAGAACACATGAGTTTTTGAAAGAATACGAGTATTCTACGTTTAGCATAGTAACTTATAATTAACTCTATCATTTCTCGTCCTCATTTAAGAGACTTAGCCTAAATTGAAGTTAAGGAATCAAAGCTAAGTGCTCAACACGCACGGTCGAGTCAAAAATTACTCTTATTCTCGCCATTGGAAAACCTACATTCGTGTCTTCAAACACTTATAAAACATGAGAAAAATTTTAAAATTTGGCCATTTTTAGCCTTATTTTGCAACAAAAACGATAACAAAAAGATAAAATTTGGAAAGCGTGAAGGTTTGGCAAGGCAAGTATCTATTCACCCCCCCCCCCCCATACTAAAGTTAAACATTGTCCTCAATGTTTCGAGTCTAGGGGTGCAAAACACCCCCATACTAGAGACGTAGTCGAATGCCTAATCTAGCATGGAAAGGGTGTAACCAATAAATTAATAGCCGTTTATGAAGTGTGCTAAAAACCTAAGGTTAGAACATCAAAGGATATATCATATGGATATTGAGAAAGTCTTCAAAGCAAACGATCGAGTGCTCCCATAAAACGAAACACGAGAGGCTCCAATCGTGAAGATCATGATCTAAAAACCACAATGCACAAACAACCACGGAACAAAGGTTGGAAGGGCACAAATCCCCTCTCATTAAACTACATTAGAAAGCAATAATATGTACATGGATAAGCATGGGTCTCCCCCACGAGGCACCTTGTTTTTGATAACCGAGTCAAAAGCTCGACTCGAATCCCCATAAATGTGATCATTTAGGGATAATCATTGTATGGTCAATCTTTGGTGGGGCTTACATGATAAACAAGGCCCAAAAACAACCGGTAGAAAGGACTAAGTCCTTTGATGGTGCAAAATACCGGGATCGAAGATGGAGTTCTCGTTTTCATTGGAAAAACAAATCAACGCCACTTCATCGTGTGCCAACATAAACTTAAAGAGTTTCAAGAAAATAGATGAGAAGAAATAGAAGGGTGGGACAATGGGTAAGTCATAGAAACATTGAGCTACTCGAGGTAGACTCGCACCAATCAAATGAAAAGATTTTCCATTTATTGCATCGGTGGAAGACCGAGATTTCCCTTTATAAGCAATTCCAGGATCAAATATCTCGTCCTCGGTGGAGAAAGGGGGGGAACATAAGGGGCTTCCCCCACACTAAGTCCACACAAAGCATCGTCAAAAGGAGAAGACGAGCTTGTAGTACTCAAAACACGTGGTGATGACGGAGTTAGAGTTGTAGAAAAATCTTTTAAATTCAATTCAAAATCTTTTCCTTTTTCATCTTTTAAACTCTCCTTGTGAAAACCCGATTTAATTATGTCAAAAATATTTGGTGTTTCTAAAGCAATGTTAGTCACACTAAAAATTCTCACATTTTGAAACCGTTTTGGTATAGGTGGTGGTAAGTTCTCAAAACGTTTGTCAACAAAGAAAACTCCCCCATCGGGATCTACACATTCATCATTCGAAGAATCATTCACAATTGGAACCGTAGGCTTAACACTCTTAACCTCCACCGGCGGAGGGGACGGAACTTCATTTTTCTCAACAACTCCTAAAACTCTATTGGAAATCTTTTTGCAAATGTTTTTGATGGGATTGACATTGTACAAAGATGTGATGGAATACACATGAGAAAGTGTGGAGTTTTAAGTTGCATTAATGACGAGTTCTTCCTCATTGAAACGAAGAGTGATTTTCCTTGCATGCACATCGATAAGTGCTCTCGAGGTATCCAAAAAAGATCGACCTAAAATTAGAGGAACTTTAGGATCGATAGGAATGTCAACAACAATAAAGTCTACAGGATAGTAGAACTTTCCAACTTTCACAAAGACGTCCTCGGCAACTCCACAAGCTAGAATCGTAGAATGATCGGCCATCTCGATTGACATTCTTGAAGGAGTGAGATTGGGAAGATTGAGCGATTTAAAAATCTCAAGAGGCATCAAATTAATACTAGCACCAAGATCGGCCAAGGCGTAGCATTCTTCCATGTCTTGTATAGCACATGAGATTAAAAACTTTCCAGGATCACCGACTTTTTGAGGTATGCGGCTTAGAAAAACCGATGAACAACTAGACGATTTTTGCAATTTCTCTTTGTTATTCAACATACTTTTAAAGTTCGCGGCAAATCGAGGCATCATGACTAAGGCGTCGGCAAAACTTATATTGAAATGCAAGTCACGAAACATTTTCATAAAAAGTTCAAATTGATAATTATTTCGTTCTTGTGCCTTTTCCTTGTCTCGTCTTGAAGGGTAGGGTAAAGGTGGTGTGGGTTGGGGCATAGGCATCGGCATTGGAATCTCGGGTTCCATGATTGGTATAGGTTCAACCGTAGGTGTGGTTTAAGCGGTACTTCGTGGGCTTGGAATTTGCTCCTTTTCAACCATCACCTCGGGTTCTTTCTCTTTTTCCTTCTCCATAGAAGTACTTGGACGAGAAATGGGTTCTTTGAAAGTTTTACCACTACGAGTAGTAATAACCTTCAGTTCTCCTTTCGGGTTCACGATGGTATCACTAGGAAGACCACCCGAAGAAGAGGGCTTACACATGATAGCTTCAAACATCTTAGCCATACGGTCCTCAAATTTAGATTGCCTAGCATCCGCTTTTAACAATTCTTGCTTAATCTCATGTTGTCCTTGCTCCATTTTTTGTTGATTTTGTTGGAGACGTGTGACATTTCCTTTCATTTTATTAGCATGAGTTTTAAGTTCATTAGCAAGTTCGTTTTTAAGCTCGTTTTTCAACTCGGATCTTAAGCTAACCATTTCACGTTGCATATTGTCAAACTTAGCATCGTTTGCTTTAGCATAATTCAAAAACTCTCCTTGAAGATTTTTGGTGTGATCATTTTGAAAACCTTGAGTAGTAGTTTGAAAATCACGATTTTAGTTTTGATTTGAAATTTGCCCATTTCCACTTTGATAATTACCCTTGTTGTAATTCCTTTGATTGCCTTGATAATTACCACCTTGGTTGTTGTTTCGATAGTTATTAGCATTTTGATTTGGTGGAGCTTGATTTTGGTGGGAACCTTGACCGTTTTGGTTATAAGTTCACGTGGCTACATAAGCACTCGAAGTGTTACCATCCGCGGTAATGCACTCGGAAAGATCATGAGCTCCACCACACGACAAACAACTCTTAGAAACCGCTTTAACCGAAGCGGAATTCGAAGCTTCTTGAGCTTTCCAATGGTTCATAAGGCTAGCAAATCTATCAAAAAACCGATTTTCTTCATTTGCTTCATCATGTAAGGCATTAATGCTACGAGACGATGACGAGCCCAATTTGGCAACACTCGGTGTGTTACGAGGGCTATAAACCTTAGACCTATTCTCAATTATGACCAAAGCTTCCTCAATCGTTTTACACCAAAAATTACCACCCGCGGCGGCATTTAAATAATCTCTTTCATGATCGTTAAGTCCATTGTAAAACGTGTCTATTTGATGCAAGTCGGAAAAACCGTGATGAGGACATTCATGTAACATCTCCTTAAACCTATTCCAAGCCGTTGAAAAACTTTCATTTGATTCTTGTGAAAATTTAGAAATCTCATTTTTCAAATGCGTAGTCTTAGAGGGCGGAAAAAATTGGTTCACGAACTTTGAAACGAGATCCTTCCACGTCAATATAGAATTGGGTGGCTCTTTCTCTAACCAAATTTTAGCGGGCCCCGCTAAGGAATACGGAAAAAGCATCATCTTAATCGAGTCATTCGAGACATCCTTAAATTTGCACGTGGCGGTAAGACGATTAAATTGACGGATATGGTTGTGGGGATTGTCCTTCTCATCACCACGGAATTTGTTGTTTTGGATCATCGACAACAAACCCGTTTTCACCTCAAAATTCTCCGCAAGGATAGCGGGAATCACAATAGCTTCTCCATAACCCTCGGTGGGTGCTTGAAGTAACTCCATCATAGTTCGATTCACCATGGTTGGTGCTTCTCGTACAATGGGTTCGTCAATAGGAGACTCCTCACTAGAATGAGTTGGAGTGGGAGTTTTGTTCTTTCGTCTACGTGCACGTTTTGCTTGATTACGAGTTAGCATAAACGTCACGTACAACATGGAGACGAGCAAAGAAGATTCTTTTTGGTGTTTTTGTATTTTTCAATTTTTTTTGTGGTTTTTGATGGTATTAACTTTTTTGGAAATTGGTGAATGTATTAGGTAGACCAAAAATCTACAAATCTCCTCCTTAATCAAATCTCTTGATTAAAGAAACCTCAAGGAATGAAAACGATCACGTGAAGTGAACGCCTTCGATGACTTTAGAACGATGGTGGAACACCAAATCGTTCAAGAGGGTTTAATCAATAGAAACCAAGAAAATATATATGATATGTAATAATACTTTGGGCGGCAAAACCCTCGATTCACTCTCAAAATCAAATACGCACAAGCAAGCGGAGGAAACGAGGCGGCGCGAAGCACTTAAGAGCCTTTTTCCTTTAGGTCGTGAAATACAACCGCCTTATACCCACCTTATAGTTTGTATTTTCAAAATCGAGCTTCACGAAAGTATTTATCTATTTTTGCCTTTTTTCTTTGGTTTGAGATTCGAATACAATGATTGGGTAATGACCTCCCAAGTCAAGGTTGTGATTTCTCACGTATTTGGAGTACTTGTGAATTTATTGTTCTACGTATACAATATAGTAATAGTATTCAAACAAAAACCGAAAAACGATAATACGTATTAGTGGAGTGCTACTAATACAAATACTAATTATGGTTAGTATAAAAACAACAATGGTTCAATCAAAACACAACACGCCTCCCCGGCAGCGGCGCCAAAAATGATGTTGCAGTTTTCATGATATTTTATGCATTTTTAAGCCCGATTTGGACGATGAGACTATGTATAAAAGCAGTCTCATCAGAGGTCTTATACAGGTTATAAGTGACCTTGACACCAATTTTCATCTAAAACGGACAAGTCTAGATAGGGTAGATTGGTGTGTACATTTGGGATGTACTTGCTAATTTTATTTTGGACACATAGTTCAATGTTTGTGTTGCGTGAGTTTGAGTATTCATCATCGGACATGGTGACTTATTCAAGTGCTCAGTCATTATATAAATGACTTAGCTACTGGTCCAAGCGATGTATAAGGATAGTTTGACTTGCGTTGACTTGGCGTCGTATAACGGGTCAATTTCAAGTGTACAAGTGTTTTAACGTGTATTGTTGGATAAATGGGTTAGTATGAATTCATTTGATTTGTGTCAGTGGTTTTGAAATATAAATACTTTGAAAACATTTTAGTCATATTATATTTGGTACATATCGATATTTGAGTTCGAGTCTTAACGCGCGCCTTATTTTGATAGGTTGCGGTTTTCGTGTTTCCCCGGGCATCCATATTGTCGGTGATCGTCTCACTACCATTGTTTCTACTCAGTTGTTGAGTACCGTGATTGGATTACCTCATGGCTAAGGTGAGTTCATATCCCCTTTTTACTTGTACATGGTTTCTAAACACGGGGTGAGATTTTACATGGTGGAACACAACCATTTAAAAATTATATGCTATCCAGAACTTGTATGCTATCCATAACGTGTATGCTTTCCAGACTTTCAATATTATTATTGCTTTTTAGTCTAGCCTTGAGTTTCCTCTCCTGATCATGAACCGTTAATTGTCCTGGTGCATTGCGCGAAGCGCGAATGTTGTGGGTGGATCCATCGGGATTGACTATCCCCGTCTCGATTACCTTGACACACTAATATTCGTTTATACTTGAGTATTTAGGCTGAATACTCCCTAGAGGAACTTAAACTGAGCTAAGCTTCGTTTCATGAACTAAACAGCAATAATAATGATTTCGGACTATGGTTGACGTATATAACCATACTCCATACTACTTGTTTTACAAATGAATGCTTGTGTTCCACACCTTTACTGCTAAACCTATGAATATCACTCAACTTTGTGTTGACGAATTTACATGTTTAAACTCAGGTATTATTACTTAGCTTTGCTTGGATGGGAGCCCGCAGGATATTATCGCAGCTTAGAGATTTCTATGATGCTTTTATAAGACTGTTTTTAGTAAAAGCTGTCAGGAGTTTATTCTATCTTTTGGGCAACTTTATGTTATAAATCGAGACAAAATAATATAATTTTCCGCTTCTAAAACTCTAGGACCTATGTTTAAAAACTCTGACCTTTTATGATGTAATGTACATGTTTTTATTTCGTCAGCTTTGTATGAACTGTAATTCATTGTTTCTTGTACTATGACGTGTTTACCCCCTCGTTGCCTAGTTGTTCCATGTCAGATTTTTGGGGTCTCACAAAGTGTACGAAAGTGATAAGTTTCCTAAGCTTCTTTTTCTGCCATCGGGTATATGACGACCTGTAAATCCATATTAGGTACAAAGATCGGAACTGAAGTACACATTTCAAGGCTTTAAATTAAGGGAAATCCTAAGGGTTCATATTCTTCTTCATTTCGAGACAATGTCTCCGATAAGAATCTATTGATAAATCAACTTGTAATCCTTATCTCTAGAACCATGCATTATCCAAATGTTTCAATCTGCATAGCTAAAATAGGAAGTCGATGTGTTACCTTTCACGAATTTCAAAAACGAAATTAAACTATATCTATACATTATACTGTTAATACTATAGGGGAATCACGCTGCACAAAATAACAACCCATGTAAATCAAGTAAATTCCGAATAGTTTTATTGTTCTAGTGGATGTAGAAGGATGAAAAAGCAGCCAACTAAATAAGTCAACCTTTTTTTTAGAAACAGGTAAACCATGTTCTGAATATGTTGATGGTGCATTAAAGCAAACTTTACATTGTTCCCCCAATAGTAATACCGATGCGATACTCAAGATCGATCATTTTAAAGAATGTATCTCATTATGAACATACATATCAAGTTAGTGATGGTCGTCTCATTTGTAAGATACCACTATAACCTAATATATAATTTACCAATGCTTCATTAGCAACAACCTAGCAAAACTTATAAGCAAAACCCATAATGAGGCTTTGGTAACGTCACCATTGTGAGTGAAAACGACCCCGTGTCTTGGCGGGGCAGCAGATTTGTTTGCATAACCCGTGATGGCTGCAATATTTAAAGGTAGCACAACCAAGAGTGAGGGTTAAAGCGTTGGCTCAGATAGGGTGCTATTTGAGATAAAGAGTCATAACCCGGTATGGCTGCAACCTTCAAAGGTCTCCCCGCCAAGATCCGGGCTACCATGTCTTTGCTCGCGCCCGGTTTAAATTCATCACAGGAACGTAATCACAGAAACATAGAGCGTCTCGTGAACCACATGTGAAACAGTTTCATCGCCGGTCAGAATAACATATAAAAAGATCTATTAGATCAAATTGATCCGCAGAACGTAGGTCACCCATCAGTATCATCACACAACATACACACCGGCAACGAAACAGTGGGTGGCGGCGACGTTTTTCAACCACACATCACAAACCATACCAACAATATATTTTCGTACCAGCATCCACCGGTGATGTTCGCTACCCAGCATATATAGCGTCAACGAAAGCCCGGTGGTATCAAACACCGATCGCAATATCGTTACACGCAGGTCATAGTATAGGCTCAGATAAGGCGTCACTTCGGGAAAAGAGGTATAATACCGCATGGCTGCAACCTTAAAAGGTCGCCCCGCCAAGATCTGGGGCATCCTATCTTTAACCGCAGCAGTCTAACCTCATCATAGCCCCACATTGGATCTAGAATAAAAGAGGGAAATCACGCTCACCCCAACGTAAACAGAAATATATGGTATGAATGCATCGCATGCTCACTAATGTACAAACTTTGCGGCTTATGAGCGTTTCAGGTTAAAGAGGCATCAAACTGCCATGTCTGTAAACACAAACTTATGATGCCCCGCCAAGATATGGATGATTCAACCTCAATAACACAACAACACAACATATGATGTAAGTGTTTCTGGCAGCTTCTTTCAAGATCCGCATAAGCATAAAATGCATAAACAAAGCTATACCCACACTGTTTCAAAAGCTGTCCATTTTGTGGATGAAAACCAAGGTTGCGAGCCTCAGAAAGTGGCTACACTCCGCTTGGCTGCAAACTTAACAGTTCGCCCCGCTAAGACACAAATGTTTACACCTTTCGTCAAATCCTGGGCCGTGCAAACTCATCAAAACCCTAATCATGCGTATCCAAAAACAAATATAAACCATACTGACATCTAACGTCATCATTCCTGTAAAAAAAATCACTATGGTCACACACCCAACACATCTGTATCAGCTCTCTCTATTGTAGTTATTCATTTGTATCCAAACTAATTGTTAGCCTCAAATTATTGAGTCAAACAAGAATGTTCGGTCATAGGTTTCTATTGTAATATTTATTAGAACGTTGTAATAGATAGTTAAATAGTCGTGGTTCACGGGCTTGGATTTAAGCTACTTAAAGCCCAAAAGACAAACCTGGTCCAAACAATACAGCCCATTATGGTTACATGTAAGCCCGACTATATAAGGCCCTTCCTAGCATGTTAGGAAGGGTGGATGGTCATTTGTAACTCTAATATTCTCTAATCTAATATTCACCAAGTTAATCATCTCTCTTTCTCTACTTTCTCTCTCTAAAATTCATATCTTTTCCATATCATTTCTTAATCTATCATCATATTATTTGGGACAACAACTGGTATCAATCGCTATGGAGTAGATTCGTGTTTAGTTTGTGGTTTTTCATCTTTTGATTCGTGTGATTTTCTCCTTTGCATCATTTCGTCTCAAAAAGTTTTTGTGTTTTTCATTTTCTTGATTCGAAATAATTTTAATCATCCGGATTATAGGAGTCTTGGTTTGATTTTTGAAAAAGTTTGAACAAAATCAAGTTTTTGGAAAGTTTCGGTTTGGGTTTTGATATCCGGAATAAGCAGAAGGCGGGAATTCCGGATAAAGGCAATTTCATATATTCCGTGGTAAGTTTGTATTATTCCGGATAATTGTGCATTGGATTCCGGATAACACGCAGGAGAACAACATTCCGGATAAGCATACGAAGTTTGGATTCCGGATAAGCCTCAAAAGGTTGGGATTCCGGATAAAAAGCACCAGTTCATTCCGGATAACACGTTTTTCTTCAACATTCCGGATAATCACTCGGATATATTCTGGATAAGCAACAAAAGGAAGGATTCCGGATAAGACGTTAAACTGATTCCGGATAAAGATTTTTTCACTGATTCCGGATAAAGGTTCTTTCATGGATTCCAGATAAGGGTACCTTCTCATATTCCAGATAAAGATAACTACAAGTATTCCGGATAAGACAAAGATCTAGCATTCCGGATAATAGGATTTAAAGATTCCGGATAATAATTTTTTTGGTAATATCCCGGATAAGACGAAGATCAGTTTATTCCGGATAAGAGGATTTAAAGATTTAAAGATTCCGGATAAGGATTTTTTGGTAATTTTCCGGATAAGGGTTGATTCCGGATAAGAGAATAAACTGATTCCGGATAATAATTCTCTCAAGGATTCCGGATAAGCTACCATATTGAGATTTCGCACTATCACACAAACAATATTCCGGATAAAACTAAGGTACTTTTCCGGATTTACAACTTTCATAGATTCTGAATTTGTCATTCCGAATTTTGTAGTGCTTATTATTCCGGATACAAGTTTTCACAATTTCTTGAAATTTCAACCACATTCTTCTCACAACTTCATCTACTTAAGATCCTACTCACTTCACATCATTTTTGAGATGGATTCTACTCAAGAATATCGTGTCACAAACAACAATATCATGGTGGCGGGTAACAAAGAGAGACCACCAATGCTTGTGTCTGGTCGGTATGCTCAATGGCAATCACGTTTCATACGATATCTTGATACAAGACCTAATGGTGATGCCTTGAGAAAATGTATCATTCATGGATCATATGTTTTCAAGAAGATCTCAATTCCTCCAAGACCAGCCACTGATACTACTGATGCAGTTCCCGCAAGTGAACGTGATGAAACAAGATCCGATCTCACACCTGAAAATTGTGCTTGGCATGATGCGGAGAAAGAAGCCATCTACATGGTTTTAAGTGGGATTGGAGATGATATTTATTCCACGGTTGATGCATGCCCTACAGCAAATGAAATGTGGACTGCTATTGAACGCTTGCAACAAGGAGAATCACACAACAAACAAGATGTCAAAACAAACTTGTTTTGGAAAATTGGCAAGTTTACTTCACGGGATGGAGAATCAATTGACTCTTACTACTCCCGGTTTTATAAGATGATGAATGACATGACAAGAAATAATCTACAAGTCTCCACAATGCAAGTCAATGTCCAATTTCTTCAACAACTTCAACCCTAGTGGACACGATTCGTCACTTTAGTGAAACAACAAAAAAAGTTAGACGAGGTCTCATATCATCGACTCTTTGATATCTTGAAGCAATTTCAGAATGAAGCAAATGAGATTCGAGCTGAACGTGTTGCCAAGACGACAAATCCACTTGCTTTAGTGACTACAACTCAACATGTTCAAGGTCATCACTCTCGTGCTCCCAAGTCATATTCCACTACATCATCTTCACCACGATCTTCCACATAATCTAAGTCTTCATCATCCACAAGATCTCGAGGTAAAGTGCCAAGAGCACCATCACCACCATCTGAGTCATCATCTGAAGAAGATAGTGATGAAGACCAAGCTCAAAAGAACCGAGAGATGAAACAACAAATTGCTTTCATAATGAAGACTTACAAGAAAATCTACAAACCCACCAACAACAATCTTCGCACATCATCTAACACCAAGAACCGGTATGTTGAGAGTCCTCCAAGGTATGATACACGTCGACGTGGTGACAGTCCTTCTAGGTATGATCGACATAGTCCAACACATGTTGAGGGTTCTGCAAGGTATGATCGACAAACTGCCAAGTATGATACTCAGAGGATTGTTGCTGCTACTGGGAATAGGGAAACTATTGGAAGTCAAGTGGTTCAGCAGAGTGGGATTCAATGTTTTAATTGCCAAGGTTATGTGCGTATGGCAAAGGAATGCAGAAAGCCAAAAAGGGTTAGAGACTCTGGTTATCATAAGGAAAAGATGCTGCTATGCAAGAAGATGGAAGCAGGGGTTAAATTGTCAGCTGAAGAAGGAGCAATGCTTGATGAAACTAATGATGAAAATTCTGATTACTCGTACATGGCAAATGTTGAAGAAGTTCTCAAAGTCACTGAAGATGACAATTGCCCTATCTTTGACACTGAGTCAATCGATAAGGTACACAATACTGATGAATATAATGTGTTTGGTGATATTCATGAGCATAGTGATCTACCCAATGCCATTAATGACACGTGTATGATGGAAACGGTTGATAGCAATACCACACCCGATTCATCGGACATGTGCAATAATGAGTCTGAGGATGATCAACATGCAAATGAGTATGATGAAGAGGAACGTATTGCGGTTGCTAATTTAATTGCTACTTTACAAAAAGATGTCACTGAAAATAAAAAGAGTCAAAAGCAATTAAAGAAGGCAAACGCTACGCTCACTCAAAATTTTGAAGAATGCAAAGCTGCTCTTATTAAATCGAGTGAGATGACTGAAAACTATAGAGATGAGCTCCTTCAGAAAACCAAAGAGCTTGAGGGGTACAAGGGTAGTGCGTTAAAAAGTCAAAAGGACGATTTTGAAAACAAATACAATACAACTCTTGAGTTATTAGCCAAAGAGAAGCGTCAATATAATGTTTTCTTAATGGATGATTGTCAAAAAACGTACCTTGCCAATACCAAAGTTAATGAACTTGAACAAAAGCTCTCTATGACCACTACCGATTCTGCTAAAATTCTTGAGGATAAGAAACAAGAGGTAGATGCGTTAAAACAAGACTTCAAAAGTAGATATGATAAAGAAACTGAAAAAGTAACGAAACTAGAAGAACAAGTCGAATTTTTGAAGAAAGTTGTTTATAAAACGTATGATTCTATTCAATCCGTAAGAATGCTAGCACCTCCGTCTATGTTTAAGGGTCAAGATAACTTTGCAAGTCCTGAGTACCTTGCCAAAGCTCAAGTTGCGAACCCGTGTCTTTATCTTGATGAGACTGAAAGGACCGATCTTGATTGCATGCGTGTTAATGCCGATAGTGATGAGACTGCCCTTTGGGATGATGATAGTCGACCACTTGTCAATAAGGAGTTTGTGAAACCATATAATTATGCTTACATGAATAGTCTTTATGGCCTTTTCAATAAACAAACTCAGAAAATCCGTGAGGAAGTGTTTTTAGAATGCAAACAAAAGAGAATTCAATGGAAGAAAGCATTTGCCCCTAAGAAATCTAATGTTTACAAATACATTAACTACCTCCCTCTAGATGAATCTAAAAGCAAGAGTAGGAAAACATTAGGTATTCTTAAACACCACATAGATAATGTTAAATCTATTATTGAAAGAGATTGGGCATAACGTGAAAATGATGAGTGGACACGACCGATTCCTTAAGATATTACCTTGCTTGTGAAAGAACTATTAATCCCAAATACGGCATTAATTAAAGAAATTGTTCTTCAGGTTAAGGAGTTCATTCGGACTGAAATGTATGATGATTTAAAATATGTTGAATCTCTTGAGAAACACATTGATGATCTTTAAATGGAGAAGTCTGATTTTTCAAATGAATATGATTTACTCTTGCAAGAATGCGTTTCTAAAGATGTTATGTGTGCTTATTTTACATCTTGTGCTGATATTGATGAATATTCTGATGTTGCATGCAAATATCTTGATAAGATCAAAGAATGTGAGCGTCTTGAAATTGAGCTTTCGAAACGTAAAGAAAATGTTGATAAAAAGGCTTTTGAGTTACTTTAACACAAAACTGATTTCCTTCAAAAACATTGTCATTCTCTTGAACTTGCTTTGCAAAAAGACGTTGGTAGTTTTCCATATGATAATAACTTACAAGAAAAACTTTCCCAAACGTTTCGAGAAATGAATGAACAGAATTTGGAAATTAAAGGGTTGAAAGCTCAGTTACAAGACAGGGACACAGCGATAGCAGAGTTGCAGAAACTCGTTGCTAAAATGGGTGGGAAAGTTATGGAACCTAGCATTAAGAATCATGTTGTTAGACAACCCAATGCCTCTAAAGAGAATAGATCCTCTATCTTGGGAAAACCATCTGCTTTATCAAATTCCTCGTTTGCAAAACCTGTGTTTGCCCCAAGATGGATGGAAAGGAAAGGAAAGGTTAGCACATAATCAACCCATAAGGAATATCATAGCACCAAGCGTTAAGCACAATAATGTGATTAAACCAGGGATGTATAGAATGACCACTAAGCCTACAAACAAAGTAACTCAATCGCCTCAGACTACTAGAAACACTAATATTCGTGTGTCTTCTACTACAGGAATAGTCTCCACTACTAGTGTTAGCCGGCCTCAGCTTAAGCACACTCAAGTGAATGATAAGGTCTGGAAACACAAGAATCAAGGGAAGATGAAGGAAGTACAAGAACACCCTAGGAATTTGAATGTTTTCAAGAATAAAAAGTCTGTAATCGCATGTAATGACGATTTGAATGATGTGAATGATTTGAATGCTATGAATGTGAAATTTGTTTGTGTCAAATGTGGAAAGTGTGCTAATGCTAATCATTCTATGTGTGCTATGAATAAAGTCAAAGGCGTAGATACTAGAACTAAGAAGCAAGTTGTAATGCCTATTAGAGATAGTAAACCCAAATGCAAAGTGAACCATTCTGGTGCTACCCCCACTAAGAAAAGTAATGCATCAGACTCCACCATTAAGAACACTAGCAGCAGAATTAAGGAATTATATGAGTCTGCCAGTAAGTCTTGGAAATGGTGGTTTGCTAATCAATGTCCTCCAGGATATAAATGGATGCCTAAAGCTAGGACAGAAACTGTGAAAACGAGTGTTAGTTTGCCTTTAAATGTTGCTAAGGACACTAATGAATCTATAATCACAACTATTGTTGTATCCAATTTAGCAAATGCTCCATCGTGTTCTAACTCTTCTGCACGTGATACAAATAATTCTCTTCATACTGGACTCCGGATGCACGAAGTACATGATGGGGAATCTCAAGCTTCTAATTAACTTCGTGGAGAAGTTCCTGGGTACGGTCCGATTCGGGAATGATCAATTTGCACCGATCCTAGGATATGGAGATTTGGTTCAGGGGAATATCACGATCAAAAGGGTATACTACGTCGAAGGGCTCAATCACAATCTTTTCTCGGTTGGTCAATTATGTGATGCGGATTTGGAAGTTGCTTTCAGAAAGAAGACATGTTTTGTTCGTGATTATGATGGGAATGACTTACTTACCGGTACACGGGGTACTGATCTTTACACAATTTCACTACAAGACACAACTTCATCAACTCCAATTTGCTTCATGGCTAAAGCTTCAACGACTCAAGCATGGTTATGGCATCAACGACTTTCTCATCTCAACTTTGATACCATCAACTTGCTTACCAAGAAAGATATTGTGAGAGGCCTTCCAAGTTTGAAATTCATCAAAGATCATCTTTGTTCTTCTTGTGAACTTTGTAAAGCTCAACGAAGTAGCTTCAAAACAAAGACCACACTAAGCTCTAAAGGACGGTTAGATCTTCTTCACATGGATCTGTGTGGTCCCATGCGTGTTCAGAGTATCAATGGAAAGAAATATATTTTGGTAATTGTTGATGATTACTCACGGTACACATGGACTCACTTCTTGAGATCCAAGGATGAAACACCCGAAGTCCTCATCAACTTCCTTAAACTGATACAATGTGGTCTTCAAGCTCAAGTTAAAGTGGTTCGTACTGACAGAGGTACAGAATTTTTGAATTCAAATCTAAGAAAGTATTTTGAAGCCGAAGGGATTGAACATGAAACATCTATTGCTCGAACACCCGAACAAAACGGCGTTGTTGAAAGATGAAACCGTAATTTAGTTGAGGCTGCTCAAACATTATTATCCGCTTCAAAACTTCCTTTATACTTTTGGGCCGAAGCCGTGTCAACCGCATGCTACACACTAAACCGATTCTTAATTATCCCAAGACACGAAAAGACACCATATCACATAATTCATGATCGAAAACCTTCACTCAAACACCTTCATATTTTTGGATGTACTTGTTACATCATTCGAGATGGTGAAAATTTGGATAAGATGAAAGAGAAAGGTGATGCATGTATTCTTGTGGGATATGCAACTCAGTCTAAGGGATATCGAGTGTACAACAAGAGAACCAAATTGATAGTCGAGACTATTCACATCCGATTTGATGAATTACAAGAAATGGCACTTAAACAAAACAGTTTAAGTCCCGATCCACAACGACAAACGACTTCCGTTCACAACCAGACGAAACTCGGAACTCAAGACCACAGCAATGAACCGTCAAGTTCAATGTTGGTTCCAGAAAATGTTCCTAGAGCTGATATGACAGTGGACACGACAATTAAAGAGTTGGAAATGTTATATGGACCAATGTATGATGGATATTTCACGGGGGAGAAACAAGTTGTATCGAAGTCTTCGCTGTCACTCATGATAAGAATAATGATACCGATCATCGTCAACAACCGGATACAACTTCATCTACTTCAACACGGGTTGATGCAGATTTACCTCCTCATAATATCACTTTAACAATCGTTTCTACAACATCCACAACTACTGTCATTGCTCCAGAGAACACAAATCAAGCAGACAATGCATTATCTGACGAAGACGAATTTATCAACCCATTCGGTACACCGGTACACGAAACTGGAGAGTCTTCTACTCGCCATGTTGATCCGTCAAATATGCATACGTTCTACCAACGAAAAACTTCAACACATCATTGGACCCGAGATCACCCTTTGGTTCATGTCATTGGAAACCCTTCACAGCCCGTTCGTACAAGACGACAGCTTCACACCGATGGCGATGTTTGTATGTTTGCACTCGCCGTTAGTTCAGCTGAATCGAAAAACATCAAAGAAGCCATGGCTGATCACACTTGGATGAATCGATGACGGATGAACTTCAATAATTTGAAAGACTTAAAGTCTGGGAACTTGTTGACAGACCATACGATGTAATACCAGATGGATCTGGAAAAACAAGATGGATGAAGAGAACACGATCATCGAGAATAAATCTAGGCTTGTGGCTAAAGGGTATGGACAGAAAGAGGGTATTGATTTTGAAGAATCATTTGCACCAGTAGCTCGAATGGAAGCGGTATGGATTTTTCTTGCTTATGCTGCACATAAGGGATTCATTGTCTATCAAATGACGTAAAGACGACGTTTCTTAACGGTCCTTTGAAGGAAGAAGTCTATGTCACACAGCCGGAAGGATTCGTCAATCCTCATTATCCTGACAAGGTGTATCGTCTCCACAAAGCACTTTATGGACTCAAGCAAGCTCCAAGGGCGTGGTACGACGAGCTCTCGAAATTTCTGGTATCCAAAGGTTTCTCAAAAGGTTTCATTGATCTAACTTTGTTTACTTATAAATATGGGGATGACATTTTGCTTGTGCAGACTTATGTTGATGACATTATTTTCGGGTCTAGAAACCCAAAACTTTCAAAATGGTTTGAAAAAGTAATGCACAACAGATTTGAAATGTCTATGACGGGCGAACTAAAATTCTTTCTAGGAATTCAAGTTCACCAATCCCCACGTGGTATCTTCATTAACCAAGCTAAGTATTGTCAAGAGATAATCAAAAAGCATGGTATGACATCATGTGACCCCGTTGGGACACCATTATCAACCATATCCCTAGATGCTGATTTGGAGGGATTACCCATAGATCAAACGAGATATCGTTCCATGATCGGGTCCCTCATGTACTTGACAGCAAGCAGACCTGATATTCATCAAGCTACGTGTTATTGTGCACGATATCAAGCACGACCCACTGAAAAGCACCTCAAGGAGGTTAAACGGATCTTTCGGTACCTTAAGAATACCATTCACATGGGACTCTGGTATCCGAGGGAAACCGGTTTCTTTCTAACGGCCTATTCAGATTCTGATCATGCAGGGTGTCTTGATACACGTAAAAGTACTTCTGGTGGTGCAGAATTTCTAGGTCAAGATAAGCTTGTGGGATGGTCTTCCAAGAAGCAGGATTGCACGTCACTGTCATCAGCCGAAGCGGAGTATGTGTCTCTTTCTGCGTGTTGTGCTCAAGTTCTTTGGTGAGAACACAACTCATGGATTATGGCTTCCACTTTGATAAAGTACCTACGTACTGTGACTCAAAGTCCGCCATAGCCATCTCATGCAATCCGGTACAGCATTCCCGCATGAAGCACATTGATGTCAGATATCACTTCATTAAGGAACAAGTTGAAAAGGGTATTGTTGAATTATACTTTGTTGGAACTGATTACCAATTAGCTGACTTGTTTACAAAAGCTCTTTCGAAAGAGAGGTTTACGTATCTAGTTAGGCAAATTGGTATGAGATGTTTGACTCTAGCAGAACTGGAGGTTCTGGCAAAGAAGCCTGCTTGATTCATCTATCAAACATCTACTTGTAAATATTAATGAAAAAGAAAAATACAAAATTAAAAAATCTTTGATAATCCAAAAATATTCTTCTCGACATGTCTTTCAGTATCGATAATATGGACGTACCTAGAAATGTCGCTCAATAACGACACGGGTATGTACATAAAGCTCGAATTAAAGTTGTAAATATTTTTCAAAACATGTCATTTCTATCCTTTCGAAAGGAAATTGTCTCTTTTGGACAATATTTCCAACAACGGGTAGAGCATTCTATCTCGGGTTGAGCTTGTCACAAAACATTCAACGTTTTGAGCTCAACACAATGGCTTGTAATCACTTTCAGATTACAACCCGGAACTATATTCACGGGGGAGTGTACGATTTCGTACTCTTACCCTTAGAAAAGAAGTTAAATCTTCTTACACTTGAGTGGATTCGTCACGACATTCAAAGTCTATGAACTCAAGTTTATGCTTTAGAAAAACCTTTTCGCCAAAAAGAATTGATTTTTCAAAAAGCGTTGAACACAATTTTTTCAAGAATTTCTCAATGATATTCCAAATCTTTCAAAAATTGTGTGTTCAACAACTCTTATCCTCAAAAGTTTAATGTGGATCATATCCTCATAATGACAATTCCATTGGATCAATTTTTGAGGGGGAGCTTTCCAAAATTTCATGCTATGTTTGACACATTTTTCTCCCGAAAAGTTTCAAGACTATTTTTCAAAATATATTTTAATCAAATTTGTGATCTAAAGACTCAAGCACTCATGGTGACAATCAAATACCCACAACATCTTTAATTCACGACGTCATTGGTGTCAAAAGGGTTGTTAGGTTTAAGTCCTATGATCCAACCAGAACCGGAGGGATCTTTCCAGGGACAATCCAATAGATTATTAGAAGTCCTTAGGAAAGATGTAGTAGAATGTGAACGCAGCTAAATGCCGACTAAGTACTGATGATAGCACTGGAACAAACACAACAAGGTGCTATTAATGATGTCTTGGTAAGCATTGAAGGGGTTGAAGAATGAAAAAGAAATGTAAGGATAAAGGGTCTAAAGAAAGAAACCCTCCATACAACTTAGGCAGAAACCGAGTCAATACATCATGAAGACAACTCATCATGGACCCACTGATGTGAAGCACAACCCTTTCCTAGCTACTCAGGCTTCTCTCAAGAGAAGTTTGTTTTATTGTCACGGAGATCAACAGGACTTCTATTGACTTTCTCACTTCGAGATAGTTGATATTGAATAGGTGGCATCTGCTCCAGCCTCCGACCACTAAAAGTGCACAAATCTAGTCTAGAGCCAAGAGATCAATCAAATCTCGTTAGGACACATGGATGAAGATCAAGAGAGTCCTACGCTATATCCTTGTGATATTGCTAGAACACTCAGAGTGATACTACTTAGTATTCACAATGATGTGTGGAAATCCTTCCAGTGTTAACATCAAACAGCACTGCGGTATGTCATATGCAAGATTCTTTATGAACTGAACACGTGTAAAACTGAAAAGAAACAGTGGTTTGATTCTGAATTGATTCAAACTCGTTTCAGGTTTCTACGCAATATCTTTATGGTCCTGTCAGAACATTCAGAGTGATATTCATTAATATTCACAGTGACGAATGGAAATCCTTCTAGCGTCAACATCAAACAGCGTTACGGTAGGTGACTTGTGAGATTCTTATGAATCAAACTTGTGTCAACTGGAAATCAACAATGGTAAGATTCTTAATGAATCAAACTTGTTCCAGGAATTTGAATTGACGACTTTAATCAAGCGGATATTTATCCAATTGATTCACTCTTTATGTTCGCAGTCTTGAATCAAGCGGATATTTATCCAATTGATTCACTCTTTATGTTCGCAGTCTTGCTTTGAGACGGTCGAGTAAAGAGAACGGCTAGTACAACCGCGAAACCCTGTCAAGGAGATTCTTAATTGAATCTACCTAATCACAGGTACGGTATTTAATATCGTATAATGGTCTTCACCGACCGGAGGTAAAACGCTACCGATTTAGGACGAATGTCAAAGCCATTCAGTCCGTGTCTAAGTTTTGTCTCGAGAAGGTGGCGTCACGGTGTACTCAGCAAAGTCAAAGATTCAAAACCACATATTCATGCCCAAAGACTTACAATTTATAGTGTGAGCATGTGGATAAAGACACAAGATCGCAAGATGGCAAAGACAAGTCAAGAATGATTTGAAGATCTCAAGATAAAAGATTAAGTCAAAAGACAACGACAAAGGCTCAAAGATCACAACATGAAGGAACAAAAACTACTGTTACACGTTCAAGACTCATTTATGACAAAATTCATAAATCTCCATTGGAATCCAAATATCGAAGAGGAATGACCTCACATTGGGAGAGATTGTTAGCCTCAAATTATTGAGTCAAACAAGAATGTTCAGTCATAGGTTTCTATTGTAATATTTATTAGAACGTTGTAATAGATAGTTAAATAGTCGTGGTTCACGGGCTTGGATTTAAGCTACTTAAAGCCCAAAAGACAAACCCGGTCCAAACAATATAACCCATTATGGTTACATGTAAGCCCGGCTATATAAGGCCCTTCCTAGCATGTTAGGAAGGGTGGATGGTCATTTGTAACTCTAATATTCTCTAATCTAATATTCACCAAGTTAATCATCTCTCTCTCTAAAATTCATATCTTTTCCATCTCATTTCTTAATCTATCATCATATTATTTGGGACAACACTAATGACACTAAAAATCATCATACAAATGTAACACTGGTTGTGTAATGAACATATCTATACAATTATACCAAAAATATCGTATTTAAATCTAGAAAAAGGAAATGCCACATGAAAAATATTATTTAGTATCAATAAAGGCAACCAAAAATCCATAATCGCCAGCAAATCCTATAAAAGGATATCGTCGCCATGCATCAACAGCGACAACGAAAGACACCATCGTGACTATCGTCGCCTGCCATCAACCCCGACAACAAAAAAGCCGTTACAATCATACGTGCCTAAATAACAGAAATAGTCCAATCTCCTAAATAATTTGCAATATTTGAGTTCATGATTACACATTTAGCTTTTGTTTTTTTTTCTTATGCAACTATTTAGCTCACTCTTGGTACTTAAAGCATGTGATATATATGTCACTTTATGTTAGCCTCAAAATATTGAGTCAAACAAGAATGCTCGGTCATATGTTTATTATGTATCGTATATTAGAACGTTGTAATAGGTAGTAGATTAGTCGTGTATTGCGGGCTTAATTTTAAGCTAAAGTTCATTCATAAGTAACCAAAGCCCAAAAGGAAAGCCCGAACCATTATCATATAACCCATCATGCCACATGTAGGCAAGGCTATATAAACCTCTCCTTGCATGTAAGGAGAGGTTGGTTGTCTCCTTTTTCTATTCTCCTAATCTAATATTCACCAAGTTTCTCACACACTTCTCTCTACTTTCTCTCACTATTTTCTCTCTCTAGAATTCATCTTTTATCTACCTTTCTTTCTTGTTTAATCATCACAAATATATGGGACAACACATTATTCCCGAAAAGGCAAAGCTCAAAGGACCAAAAGTGAAGTCAAACAACACACTTAGGAATCATTAAAGCACATAGTACTCTATCAAACCATAAAAAACACAGATGACGGTCTACGCACCGCCATGGCTGCAAACACGTTCTGGTGATGCCTCGCCAAGATACAGGCCATAAATTTGTTTACATAAGAATGAAAACAAATTTGTTTACACAAAAAAAACTACTAATCGTTATCAGAACCATAACGTTCCAAACACCGGCTTCAAGGTCGTAACCGTAACTCAATGAATCAGGTAGCCCGTAAAAGGAAACAACCACCTAGCCTAACCGTCACTACCTACCGACAATCAACGTCGCACACCATGAACGGTGGCAACAAATAAAACGATGGCAACAAAGAGGGCTGTGGGTATGTGGTTCAAACCACAAAGAATAAATACCTCACATCCCATTTGTTTATTAGTTATATCTCTCACACAACCCTCTATCAAACCATAAAAAAACACAGATTTCTCTGTTAACTTATAAATTAGGATGAATCAAAGCAGAAAACTCACCAAGCCAGAAGTAAAACATCCATTAAAAGCGAAACCCCATAAAAAAATTAGGGTTTCCATCAAACCCAAGAAATGAACGGATATCACACAACCCTATAAAGATAGCTAAAAAATTAGGGTTTCCATGGTTGCATCACAAACCTAAAAACCACGGCTTCATCATAAGAATCCGATTAGATCGGTTAAAAGATCACGCCTCCATCATACGAATTCGATTAGATCGATTAGAGGGATGAGAGAGAGAAACATGCATATGTTCGATCTACAGTGGAGGTGCTACAGTTGGGAGAGACGGTTGTGTGTGTGAGGAGAGTGATTAAAACTTGTGAGGAGAGGGATTAAAACTTGTGAGGAGATGGATTAAAATATGTTGAGTGTGTGAGGGGGTCACTGTTCCTAGGGGAACGTGATTTCCCTCTATTATTAAAGATACATTGTTTATAGTTACCGTCACCACGTTGCGAAAATTGTAAAGTTACTACTGTAATAGTTAAGGAAGACGATAAAATTATAAATTGATAAAACTAAAACAATTCACATTTATTCATCTATTAATTACAAAAGAGTTAATGCAAAAATAAGACACACTAACCATTTAAGGGTGACCTAGTGTTAAAAAGGTTTTTCACTATCACTTCAAAGTGTATGAAGTGTTAAGTTAAATTGTTAGTAGATGTAAACAGTTTTGAAGTCAACCTTATAAAAAAAAACTTTACCTAATTTAAGTCTAAGTGACAGTAAGTTCTGACTCCATAAATTAGTCGATTAATATGTTGAAAATTACCATTACCATAAAAAATTTAGAGACACAAGCTTTTATTCTTTTTAAAAGAAGTTATAGAATTGCACATTGTAGGCGGACCCATATAGCCCAAGCCGATAGCGAAACATTTCCCACTCTTTCGCTCCTTTTTAATATAATTAATTTTTCTGCTTTTTTTGATAAGCTAAAACCCAGTCAATCCCTATTTAAAGCCCACCCTTCACACATTCATTCATCATTTCACCCCTTCACGTTATTCTCACAATTTCCATTTCATTCATTCATTCATACATACTCTCCCAATTTTTTTTTAAAAAAAATAAAAATAAAAAATGGGAATACAAAACCAATTAACAGACTACTCATCAGACTCACTCCCTATATTCCTACTCGCAATCATCGCCAACGGCGTATGTTATCTCCGCTCTGCCCTCTACACTATCTTGCGCACCTTCAATCTCATTTCATACACCCAATCCGATGACGTGGAGGGCACCTTGCTATATGACGCCGTTGGGTCCGGTTTAGCCGGGCTGATACTACTAACCGAGCAACTGAATCTGAACCGTTCGTTTTCCTACACGTGTGCTGATCAGATTAATGATGATTCGGATTGTGTTGTGTGTTTGAATAGGTTGTGTGATGGTGAGATTGTGAGGAAGCTGACGTGTCAACATGTGTTTCATAAGGAGTGTTTGGATGGATGGCTTGATTGTTTCAACTTTAGCTGTCCTGTTTGTAGGTGTAAGCTTGTTAGCGATGAGCGCGTTAGGCTCACGCGCCGCCGTGTTGTTGATGACGCCATGGATTGGTTCGCGTTTAGATGATGCGTTTTTGTATGATTTTTGTTTGTGGACAATAATGGCGCAAACAAGAAAAGTACTTGGTGCATTGAGAATTGTAATGTGGTTTGGGGTAAAAGGTTTCTGCTCTGGAAGAAGTCATAGTTGTGTCGTTTTGTTTTTACCAATGTTTTAAAACCCGGTTTTTTAGTTGACCCGGTCTAATGACCGGTTACCGGGTCAACCGGTTCAACCGGTTGAACCGCCAAATTAAACCGGTTTCATGTCAAAACAAAGAACTACCTTACATTTTTTTAACACAAAAGCTACCCTACATAAAGCAACAAGTACTAACTTATTCAACATGTACTGTATTTGTTTGTATATTCATTTTCAAGCACATTTTACACAAACCACACACATTACCTCAAAACCTGATTCACACTTTGACTTGCTCGTCGTCCCAAAAAAAAATCTGGCTATAAACAATCCTTATTTTCATTCATGAGTCATCTCCTTAGCTTAACAAAATACCAAAAATAAAGATTTAACAACAGATCTTTATAATCATCCACTAGAACTACCACTATCATCCCACTAAGACGGATCTCCTCATCACGACAAGGTTCAAGAAACTGAAAGTTAAATAGATCGATCTATACTGCTGACGGATCTAATTCAATTACACAATCTGATGATTTTTTTTTATTATTTTTGTTGAACCGGCCGGTTTCCGGTCACCGGTTTGACCCGGGTCGACCAAAACCCGGCGGTTCAATCCGGTTCGAGTTTCATTCGAAACCCGGCTCACAACGGACCGGTCATCACTCCGGTTCCCGGTTCAACCGGTTGAACCGGCCGGTTCAAACCGGTTTTTAAAACATTGGTTTTTACCTGTTTTCCAGTTTGGTGTTTTACCTTAAAAGATGTTTTTAAGGTTTTTTTTAACTGGGAAAGGGTTGATGGCAATTTTGACATTTTAGGATGTTTTACTTTTTTTTTACCTTTTTTACTTTTACTTCTCGATGTTTTGCTAAGAGGGGTTTGGTTTATTCGTATGTTACTAAAAAAATACATGTAATAAATGTTGTTACCAAGAGTTTGCAACATATATGTTAACGTTGTCTTTAATTCAATGTTGTAAAAAAAGTGTACAAACACGATTAATCGTCAATTAATCGTTAGAAGGTTTTTAACTTTTTTGATTAATAAAAAGACGATTAATAGCGGTCAACTATAGTCAACGATAGTCAAAGAAGGTCAAATTTATCGAAAGCCTGTAAATTTTGTCGAACATATCGATAACTCAAACATAAAACTTGTGTTTATCATTTATATTAAATATTTATATCTATCATAAGTTGTATTTTAAGAATAATATTGACAGAAATACCTAAAACTCGTTAAAAATACTACAAACTTGACGAAAATATCAAAATTTTGCTTAAAATGCCAATCCGATTAATCCCGCCTAAAATGATTAGAAGCTATAAAATGGTCGACTAACCGACTAGCAATTCGCGATTTTTGTAACCGTGCTTTAATGCAATGGAACTTATCTAGTTATCGGATTGTATGAGGTTAGATAGAATGTTTGATAATTGTACTTTTATATAAGTGAAACTTTATTATACCTTACTAATTGTACTTTTCATCAATGAAAATTATCTTGATTTTTATGTTCTAAACAACTAAAATCAGTTGATCGTTGAAAAGTGAATATTTATTTTGAAACTTCTCAAAATAGAATTGTAGATAATTATTTTAAGACGAGGAAGTAGTTGCGAAGAAAGTAACTTCGACAGATGTGAATTCACAAACGCATTGATTCAATGATTGAGGTTGTTATCAAGATTCTATGAGTAAGGTTCTTATCAAGATTCTTTGATATAACTTGTTATCTAATTATGTTTTCAAGCACGTAACCGTGGCAACGCTTTTTATCGTAAACACGGAAGAAACACTTGGTGTATATTTGACAATTTTAGGAGCTGAAGCGGATTAATGAAGCAAGATACTGAAGTTGTATGCTGGAGCATGTAATTTAAGCTTATTTTTACATGCTATTTTAACTAACATGTCATTTAGAAGCTTATTTAAAAAAAAAATATTCTTCATATTTTGTCAACTAAACGAGACTTATTTTTAATAGTAACTTATTTAGAAAAAAAATAAGCTAATAATACAATAAGCTCTGATAAGTTCACGAGCAAACTGAGATACACCATAGTTAGTTAAGCTGAGATATATGCGTCTCAACTAAGATATACCATAGTTATTTTCTTACGCTTATTTTTAGTAGTAGTTATGTTTTAACTTAGGGTTTGTTTGTTTAGTTTTTCTATTAAGTATCGTAAAATTAAAGCGATTGTGTGGAAATTACTTGTTTGTTTTATATGCTGATTAAAGTGTATTAATTAATGAAAATTACTTTTATTTTTTAAAAAAGAATTACATAAGATTATAAGTTATAAATTAAGTCATAGATTTAATATGGAGAGGCTATCTTTCATGACTTTTCCTAGAAAATCATGTTTTAATTTTAAGCACAAACAAATAAATCTTTAAGACTTAATTCATTTCCTAATTTTCTAATTAAGACTTTTAAGTCTTTATCAAACACAACTTTATATATACGTGCCTCAACTGAGATATAGCATAGTTGTTTTCTTACCCTCCTGGACAACTTCTGAAATATTTACTTATAACGATTAGAACCTGTATTCGTACTACTTTCTCACGCGGAACCAGAAAGAATACAATCATAATCTAATAAACTCTCTTCACATCATGTCTCTGCATGTATATGAATCATGAGTATATCATTTTGCGTTTTGAATTCACCATTTTAGATACAATGTAAACCATTTTGACATATCTACTGGTGTTAAGAATCATCAAATGAGTTTTTGGTATCGAACAAATTGATTATTTTTTTGTCAAATAAAGAGTCAAGGATTGAAAAAGGAGGGCCATAATCCATATTGGTCTATTTTTGTTACGTAAGCATTGATTGTGATTGTTAGCAACCCATTTCGTCTTGAATAACATGGTCTATTGTTGTTATGTATGGTTTCACACGAGGATGTTTAATATCTGCACAACAAACACGCGTATTGGCCGCACTACTATATATGTATGCTATTATAAGACTTGAATCTTCATCATAATGATTAGAGGCGGTGATTGTGACAGATGCTAACATTCACACAAAGACAAAGAGAAACAACA
Organism: Glebionis coronaria; assembly: GCA_025667525.1. Taxonomy (NCBI): domain Eukaryota; kingdom Viridiplantae; phylum Streptophyta; class Magnoliopsida; order Asterales; family Asteraceae; genus Glebionis; species Glebionis coronaria. The sequence goes on from CM046874.1 coordinate 183,940,933, forward strand.
TAGAAAGTGTTAATATTAAGACGTAAATCTTTATTAAGAATCAAGATCCTGTGTTAAAACATTGTTTATGCAGTCTATCAGTTGTATCTATAAGTTTCTTTAAGGGCAATCTACAATTACTTCGAGTAGCTGTAAACATTTTTAAGATCTTAAACATAGTTCTCAGTGTGACAAAACTCATTTACTATAATGGTTATTATTGAAAGATAAACGGCACAAGCCGGAATGGAGTTGGGTTCATTAGTGTTTCTAGTAAGTTTCATGTAATATAATATATTATTAAAAAACTATTTAGGCTGGCTTAGTGGTAAAAGAACTTGCAAGTATCACACTTAGGGGTGGCAATTTGAGACCTGACACGAAACCCGACGTGAAACCGACACGAAAATTAACAGGTTCGGGTTGAATATATTGAATTTTAAGTTAGGTTTGGGTCGACCTATCTGACCTATTTATTAAGCAGGTTAGGTTTGGGTTGGAAAAAAATTAAGCAGGTCGACCCGACAACCCGTTTAAGATTCATCTTCTGCTGCCACCTCTTAAAATTCTGTCCATTGAATTTTTCTGGTTTTTCAGCATGATTAGCAACTGTGTGGGTAACTGGCGCAGCAGTTACTTTCACAGTAGTAGTTGCAGGAATTTCAGGAGTGCTAGTAGACATTCTGAAAGATCAAACAAGATCAAAACACAAACAGTTAGACAACTGTTATAAATCTGTATATAAGAAATTCAATCGTGATCTCTATATACTTATAGTAGATCTGCTTCAAAGAAACTCAATCTTGGTTTCAATGAATCAGATGCAATTATCAAAAATATCAGTTTAACGGAAACACAATCTTGGTTTCAATAAATTGATTAGAACAACTGCTAAAAAAAACGTTAACTGTTAATAAAAATCTGTAAATTAAAACTGATTTCCAGTGAAACTCAAACCTGGTTTCGGCAGAAACAGTTTATAATTAAATCTGATAAAATTATTAATCCGATTTTAATAAAAGTTTTAATTCTGTTAAACAAAATCTGTTTTAAGATTGTAGGAAACGGTGTACACTTTTATTAAAAACAGATTACAAGTAATAAAACCAACAGAATATAAAGACAGAAAATAATAACAGTAATCAAGAAAGCAGTAAAACTAAGACGAGGCACGTGTTTAACACGCTTCCCTTAAAACAGATTCGCCGTCTGTTTCCCAGGGTACAACGTCCAAAGCTGTTGTACAGCCGGACTAAACAAACTTGCCTAAAAGATAACGGAAGCCTTGCGTGTTTCTGATCGACGAGCTGCTGGAAAACGAATCGGTAATGGAGTAAAGAAAAAGCTGCGTTTTTTCTGATGATAAAAACTGAATGAGAATGGTTTATTTTATAGCTAATTCATGTCTTGGTCACCAAGACAGAATATATGCTTCTAAAATAATCAGACACACAAATCTGTTAAAAATAAACATGATTTGCATATATTTCACAAACACAGAAAAATTCTGTCTATATCTATTCCTTAAATAGATGTACAGAATTTTCTAGAAACAAAAATCGAATTTGCAGCAAAAAAGATACCGAAATCTGCCCGCACCCAAGCCAGTTTTCGGAGCTGCATTCGTTCCGCAGGTCGCGTGCTCGTGCACAAGTTCAGTAGCTTCGAACCCGTTTTTGGCCTAGAAATCCCACTTTCTACACCCCCTGCGCGCGCGTAGGCGTGGGAGTAAAAACCCACAAATGAATATTGTAGGGTAGAAACTAGGATTTCCTTATAAATATGTTTTCACTTCATGTTTCAAGCGATGTGGGACAAATATTTTTCCAAATATTGTGTTTTACGTGACTCACTTTGAGACACGATATCTCATTCATATTAACTCCATATTGGACATACTTTAGCTTGTTGCGAAGCTCTCTTCGAGTAGAACGCAAAGCTACTAAGTAATACGAACATATATAACATATACATATATAAAATTATGTCCAAAATATTACAAAAACCATATTTTACAAAATATTTTCCAACAATCTACAATTACTTCGAGTAGCTGTAAACATTTTTAAGATCTTATACATAGTTCTCAGTGTGACAAAACTCATTTACTATAATAGTTATTATTGAAAGATAAACGGCACAAGCCGGAACGGAGTTGGATTCATTAGTGTTTCTAGTAAGTTTCATGTAATATAATATATTATTAAAAAAGTATTTATGCTGGTTTAGTGGTAAAAGAGCTTGCAAGTATCACACTAAGGGGTGGCAATTTGAGACCCGACATGAAACTCGACTTGAAATCGACACGAAAATTAACAGGTTCAGGTTGAATATATTGAATTTTAGGTTAGGTTTGAGTCGACCTATCTGACCTATTTATTAAGCAGGTTAGGTTTGGGTTGGAAAAAAATTAAACAGGTCGACCCGACAACTCGTTTAAGATTTTTTTCCTTATATTAAAAATGATTAATATTTTACCATACGTGTTTACTAGGTTAAACATACCGAACATAAACACATTTAACATGTTTAACACGTCTAATGTGCATACTTTTATATATATAACTTATTAAATGGATCAATATATACACCCGTTTAACCTATTCAACCTATGTAACATATTTAAAGTCAACCCAAATATATATATGGGTTAAATGGGTTAGGTTCGGGTTATGTGTAAACGGGTTAGGGTTGACATAACTGACCCGATTATTTAAATGGGTTAGGTTTGGGTTGGGATTTTCTGACCCGTCAACCTGACAACCCAAACCCGACACGAATTGCCACCCCTAATCACACTGAATGATGGAGGGTTTTAAGTTTGATTCCCGCTAAATGCAAACAACTCTGCATTAGCCACACCAACATCCTGAAAATAAAAGGTTCTACCTCATGAGTTTATGCGACAGTATGTTTAAATTGCATAGATTAATCGGTGTAAAAAACGCAAGCCATGGTTAAAAAAGAAATACATTATCAAGAATACAATATATATCACTAGGTTTCACAGATTCACATCATTCTAACAAGTTTTGACTTTGGTGTATGATAATTAAAAGAAAAGGTGGCACAAGTACTTTTCGAAACATAACACGAGCATATGAGAAAAGCGCACCATATGGGCCAAATAGTGGCCCACTCCATGTAGCATTTCAACGTTCTCTAATTAATGAAATTTCAAACCAAGAACACACCACACACTTAAAACATTTGATTGAGTTAATTTTTTTACAAATGATTGACTAGCATTGGAAGATATTAGACATAGTACGAGTCTTATTTACGGCTAGATACTTTTCAAGCATATTAATATATTTTCTGACAGAAGATTGTGTTTTATTTTTCAGAATGAATTTTTTTCCTTTTAATTTATGTTTTGCCTTATGGTGGTGTTGAGTCGATACCGATTTAGGTGACATTGATTCTATAGTTTTGTCAAATCACAGTTTAGTCAGCTCTAACACGATTAAGACACGTCCTCTAACACGGGCTAAAAATGAAGAATAACTCGAATATTAGTGCAAATATGATCCACATTCTACAAAAAGCAAAAGCAAATTCCAAAGCAATCACAAAGATTGAAAGGTAGTGAGTGGTTGAGTTTGCAAGTGGTTGGGTTGGGTTGGGCTGTCATGGATACAAAACTAGTTGTCACACTCTCTCTTGTTTTCTCCACAACAATTTTATGCAACTTGTTAGTTATCTAAATAACTAGTGGTGTGGAGTTTGCCATATACATCTTAATTGCTTCAATTAGTTTTATAATCTTCATTTCTTTACATAAATGAGATATGAGCATCATAACTTATATACTAAATTATTAGCTGTACGAAGTTTAACTATTTAAGCAAGGGGCATTTAACATGTGAATCCTGAAGTACCAAGTAACATAACTCATATTTCGCGTAGATGGGTATGTAAAAAACTAACACATTCTTGTCCAAGTAGCGTTCGCGGCTAGTTGATGAATAATAGTATGTCAAATTTCATGTTATGATCACAACAACTATCTTCTCGATATGATAATAATGTTACCAGAGAAAATAAGCTTCATTTGTTCACTTAAACGAGACATTAATTTCAGTACTTGTATCAATTATTAGTTGCGCGAAGTTTAAGTAAGAGACATTTAACATGTAAATCATAAAGTGCAAACATAACCCATATTTCTCATATGACACACCAACATAAATAAGTTTTTTTTTTCAGGAATGTACACAATGGCTATAAGTTTATTGTTAAATTAACATTCTTTTCAAGTTATTATTGTATTTTCTATTTTGGCTGTTTGTGTTCACAGGTGCAATATTGGAGGACTCATTCTGTTATTGGTGTATTCTTCTTTCTGGGCTTAAGACTTGGGCTGTGGACTTGGACTATGGCTTATGAGCTTTTAGAACCATTGCAGGCTTTCATAGTATATTACCCTAGCTCTATTGAGAGCTAGGGTTATCACTCATTTTACACACACAACCACATTGTAGCTGCACTATCTGATTCAAGATCTGATTCAAGATCTTTGATCTTGACCTGAGAGTTATAGTGATAATCTTTATCTTTCTGTTTTGTACTTGGATCTTAATAAATATCACTAAGGGAAGGTTGGTTGAGTGATAATCTTGGTATCCATGTTATTTGATATATTTTTTAACATGGTATTAGAGAATAGGTTGTAGATTTGGTTTTGTGGTATCACGCTTACCTCTTTTTTGGTGATATTGTTTTGATTTTCCGAAAAAACTAAATTAGGGTTTCAAAAACCGTAATGTAACTTTTTGGGGGTTTTGTGTTCTGACTCTCGCTCTGGGTATCCTTGACGTTCTGGAAGCTTGTATTAGTGGTGCCGTTGTTTTTCTTGAAAAATAAAATTAGTGTTTTTAGAAACCCTAATTTTAATTTTTGGGATCTTGTTTCCGTGGTGTTCTGGAAGCTTTAATTGGTGGTGCCGTTGATTGTCTTAGTGGTGCCGTTGATTTTCTTGGAGAATACAAGTAAAATTAAATTAGGGTTTTGAAACCCTAATTTTATTTTTTGGGGGTTTTCAGTTCTCTGTTCACCCGTACTCTAGACTAAGTGAATCTAGAGTCTAGGTGTTCTTTATTGCTATTTTACCATTTTTGGCTGCGCTGTAAGTCTTCTTTCGTTTTCCATCTCACCTCCTTCTTGGTTCATCTTTGGATTTCTATTGCTAGTGTTGTGGGTGCAAACGGATTCGGTTAACACCTTGACCCTCCAGCTTGACTGGTGTGGATACCTGCTCTGGCCAATCCCAGTTTACAACTAGCATTTCTTGTAATCTATCTTTTGATTGATCATTTATTGATTGTCTATTTGTTGATTATTTATTTTTTGCTTCTGCTTATTATTGCTCTGTTGATTGTTTTCTGCCTATTGTTGTTTGTTGTGACTTTGTGAAGCATGAGTGGTATACCTCCTCCACCTGCACCCTCTGGTCGTGGAGGAGGAAATGGGGGTGGTAGAGGTGAACCTCAAACGAATCCTAGTCCAATTGCTCTTATTAGCAACTTGGATGCTGGTAATCCCCTTAATATTCACAATAGTGATAACAGTAGTTCTATCATGGTTCCTTTTAAACTTTTTGAGACTTAGAACTATAGAATGTGGAATAATGCTATGAAACTTGCTTTACAAGCTAGAAACAAACATGTCTTTGTTGATGGTTCTTGTTTAATAGATTCTTACTCTGATGATGTTTTGTGTACCCAATGAGATAGATGCAATGCTATGGTTCTTACTTGGTTTATGAATGTTGTCTCTAGTGATGTTTATATAGGTCTTGTTTACTCTAAAAATGTTGCTACTGTGTGGAAAGATCTGAATGAAACTTATGATAAGGTGGATGGTTCTGTTGTTTATAATTTACTTCAAAAAATTGGTTATGTCAAATAAGAGGTAGTACTTTAGCTGACTATTATCATAGGTTGAACTCCCTATGGAGAGAATTTGATGTTGTTACTAAAATTCCTAAGTGTGTTTGTGCTGTTAAGTGTACTTGTGTTGCTAGCACTAAATTGGCCCTACATAAACAGATCATGAGTCTGATGTAGTTTCTAATGGGGTTGGATGATTGCTATCAACCTGTTAGAACTGCTATCCTCACAAGGGATCCTCTTCCTGATGTGAAGGAAGCCTATGCTACAATATCTAGAGAGGAATCCCATAGGGGTATTCTTGAGAACTCTGATCATACTAAAGCAAAAATGAATGCCACTTCATTTGCTGCTAAGACTTATAATCAGAACAGAAGAAGTAACTCTAATACCTCTAGTAGACCACGCTATAAAGACAATGGTACTAGAAGTTATAGAGGTCCCAACCCTAACCTTCTTTGTACCCATTGCAGTCAGACTGGCCACACTGTTGACAGATGTTTTGAATTAATTGGTTATCCTGCTGGTCATAAAAAGGGTTTTAATTGTTCTAAACAAACTGGTTTTAAAACTAATTTTAATGCCAAATGTGATACTAAAGTGGGGGAAAAACAGAGCCCTACCTGCAATTCCCCAACTTATTTTAGTGCTGAACAAATGCAGAAACTCCTAAGTCTGATCAATGATACCTTTGGCAACACTCGGTCCAATATGGCATGTAGAATCTCCTTCTTTAATGCTAATGTCTGGTTTAATATTAATTTTTACAAGTTTTTTTGTGGCAACATTAAATTTTCTGTTAAAACCATCACTTTAGGTTAGATTATTTATTCTGGGGCCAACCAACATCTTACCACATCCACTGTTGGTATGGTGAATGTTGTTGATATTTCAGATCTCAGGTTACCTTAATGGCACTATTGCTACTATTGCTACTATTAGTCATTGATGAATATTGATAATCTTATGAATCAATGAAGTGGGTTGAAGATTTCTAGAGAGAGAAACTAGTGAGAGAAAGTATGTGTTGTATTCAAATGATAAAGTGGAAATGATCAACAACCAACCCCTTTCCATGGTGGAAAGGGGTATTTATATCCCAGCCACTATCGAGCTTGGGCCGACCCATGACAAGCCCATGGGCCGGTTTCTTACTTAACTAAATAAGCAAACATTAACTACGAGCTATATAACATTAATAATATTGTGGAGTGACCGATACTTCTAATATACGTTAAAAACGTATTTCTAACAATCTCCCCCTAAGGGAGGTCACTCCACGTTACACAGTTCTAAACCTAGCATACTATACTAAGTCTTGGTTCTGCAGCTCGTAGTCTTTTCTTCTTTTCTTTTTGTTGTGGATATGTTGATTTGATCTTTTAGGCTTTGGCTTGAGAGCATTGTTCTTTTGACCAATCACGTGCGATCTTTGCCTTCTTGTGAATCTTGCCTCCTCGTGACTCCATGTTCCACACACTTATGTCTTTTGTTGAATTCTCGAAAGCTTCAGAGTTTGGTACAGCGGAAGACTTCATTTGGTACTTTCTTGAATTTTGCTGAACTTTGATGCAGAAAAACATAAGCATGTGGGAACGACTTCAGCTGGTACACCGCAACGCCACCGTCTTCGCAGCAACATGATAAGACACGAATGAAATGGCTTAGAACATTTCATTCTAAATCGGTAGCGTTTTACCTCCGGTCGGTGAAGACCGTTGGACGATATTAGATATCGTACCTATGACGGATAGTTTCAATTAAGTAACTTCCTGACAGGATTTCGCGGGTAAACCCGTTCTCTTTATTCGACGATCACTAAGCTTGACTACGAACATAAAGAGTGAATCACTTGGATAAATTATTCTTGTGATTGAAGCCGTCAAATCATGAAACCTGGAACAAGTGAATTTCAATTAAGATTTTCACCATCGTTGCTTTCTAGTTATCACGAGCTTAATTCATAAAGAATCTTGCACGTCACCTACCAAGTGCTGTTTGATGTTAACACTAGAAGGATTTCCACTCGTCACTGTGAACACTAAAGAGTGTCACTCTGAGTGTTCTGGCAAGATCATATGATAATGCGTAGAGGCCCGTAACGAGTTTAAGTTTAATTAAGAATTAAACTACTGTTTCTTTCCAGTTTTTCACAAGATTGGTTCTTAAAGAACCGCACGTGTAACCTACCATGAGCTTGTTTGATGTTGGCTCAAGCAGGATTTCCATCTTCATTGTAATACTAGCATATTACTCGGATGTTCTGGCAGTATTACACGAATACTGCGTAGGACTCATAAAAATCTCTTACTTTTCACGGTGTATGAGAAAGCAAGGAATAAATGGAGAGTGTCCTAATGATACTTTTGATGATCTCGTGGCTCTAGACTCGATAGTGCGTTTTGATTTAGTGAGCGATGGCTGGAGAGGAGTGCCACCTTTTCAATATCAGTCTATTCGGAGTGAATAAACCAATAGATAACGTGTTGATCTCCGTGTGATTAAAACAAATACCTTTTGAGAGATATTTGAGTTAGCTGGGAAGAGTTGTGCATTGCATCACTGGGTCCATGATGTCTTTCTTCAATATCGAGAATCATTAATAAATGATCTCAATAGCATATGTATTGACCCGGTTTCTGCCTAAAGTTGTAAGGAGGGCTTCTTTCTTTACACCCTTTATCTTTACAATTCTTTTTCATTCTTCAACCCCTTCAATGCTTACCAATACGTCATAACTAGCACCTTGTTGTGATTGTTCCAGTGCTAGCTTAAGTACTTGGTCGGCATTCAGCTACGTTCACAATCTTTCTCCATCTTTCCTAGGACTTCTAATTCTATCTAGGGAATTGTCCTTGGGAAGATTCCATCGGCTCTGATGAATCATTTGACTAAAACCTATTCCTACCACCCTTTTGTCACCACATCCGTCGTGAATTAAGCGTGTTTTGGGAAAGTATAGTCACCATGAAAAATCCTTGAAAATCACTTAAGGTACTAGTGATATTGAAATCAAGAGTTTTGTACCTTAAGTGTTTTGTTTATCAAAAACGCTCCCCCTTAACACGTGCTTTACACATATTAAGTTGGATTATCGTTAAGTCTTTTTCATCTTTTAGCCAAGTATCATTTAAGTCTCCTTAATCCCATTTTCTCACCTTATCCAAAATGTTAACCATTAATATTTGGGATATTGAATGGATTAACCGGTCTTTGGGTAAAAATGAAATCAATGTTTGGCCATAGAACATAGTAATGCTCCCCCTTAAATTAATAAGGGTTAATTGTAGTGCTTTAGTATGATATATTTTGAAAGATTTAGAATCTCGTGAGAAATTCTTGAAAAATTATCATACCTTAACACTACATCAAGCCATAAAAGCACAATATTCACAAAATTTACATATTCACAATTAAAAACCAATATAGAGTAGACCTGAGATGTACGATCCATTAGATGGATCGTTGCAGTAACTTGTGGTGCACTCCATATGGTCTACCACCAACGAATCTTTTTAAGCTCCTCATCAATCTACGTTCCCGGAGCTTTTCATCAATCTTCTTGATCACATATTTCGCCATTTGCCGATAACCCGGATGCCAATCCTCAACCATCTCTGGTAAAGACCCACCAAAATTAAGATGCCCCAATTTTCCTCTGACGTATATGAGAGTCCCATCACTGTATTTATAAAGCTCACCTACCCTCATAAACTTCATGATCCCGCGACCGTTCAAGTAGAAAATCCCGTAACTCGGAACGGTAATGCCGGTATAGGGACATCTTGTGACATGTTGAGGTAGAACTTGATTCATTGGACGGGTCAGGTTAAGCTTCCTTTGGTAGCTTTCAACTCCCAATTGAAGATCTTCAACTCGTTTCTTGATAACAACGCTTCGTGTGAACATACGAAGTGCTGTATTCAAGGCAATGATTTCTTCACGAGTCAGATGGGTAAGTTGATCACGGGTCATCATAAGCAACATGTCTTTGATATCTTCAAGGCGAATGATAGAAAAATCTCCCTGCTGTATTGTGTATTCTCTATCATCCTCCCTCTTTAGACGAATCTCCGTCACATGATAATAGCCATTCTTGGCTTCAGTTTTCAGTCCCAAAATACTTGAGATGCGAATATCGGATTTGACACGACTTCCTGAATTGGCTAAGTAGCAACCTCTGTACGCCCTTTGGACTCGCTCGTCCCAATGTGATGCACCTATAACAGCATACATATCATAATTACGATTTACCTTTGGGACCCAAAGTCGGTTTACCTTTTCCTCGATCCAGGGTATGGTCCCCCAATTAGCAGCTTTCAACAAGGTCAGGGAGGTTGCGTACTTGGATGACCCCTTAAGAAGATACTCAAGATCATAGGTGACAAAGAAGTCAAGAGCAATTTGATTATCTTGAGAGGGATCAAGTGGAGGTGGAGCTCTTTCTGACTCATGAAGGCCTGGCCTTTGAACGGTATTGAGAGCTTTTAGGACCTCGTCAGCATAATACTCGTACTCCATGCGGCTTAACCTGGTTTTGGCGTGAATTCTCTTATCCTTTAGCGCTCTCTTCACCAAAGACGGAGTGACCGAAGATTTGAACTCATGAGCCCAAAATGCACACAAGTCTATCGGACTACGGATACGGAGATATAGAACATCTCTATCAGCGTCTGTGATTGGATCATATTTTGCTGCTGCCGTGATCCAAGCTTGTGGCGGTGCAGTTTCATCAATCTCTAATGTATCCGCCCAGTCCCGTGTGCTTGACTCAGGAACAGTAGATTGTGGTTCTGTTTGCAAAGGAGTAGAAACATGAACACTTGCTGGTTCTGATTCAGGCATTTCGGCGGTGTCATGCACATGCGAGTGTTGTGCAAATTCAGGTTCAGTTACTGATTCTGCAATCACAGGAGCAACAAAAGAACTAACAGGATTAGTGGTAACAGGTATAGAAACAGAAACAGATGTACCGGGAATCGATGAAGCAGTAGTAGCATTCACATCATGGCGCCACTTGGTTCGTCTTGATTCCGTAGAGGTGTACTTTTCCTTTTGGGCAGCATCTTTCTGAGACTTGGTACCAGACTTGGATGGTTTCTTTTTGCTGGAAACCTTGTCCCCCGTTTTAGGCTGATTATGTTTATCACCATCATCCTCATCATCATCTCCGTTGCTATCCTTATCACTCTTCTCATGTTGATCACCACCATCACCATCATCATCATCATCATCACCATCATCATCCTCACCATCATCATCATTGTCGTCACCATCATCATCATCATCATCATCTTCTTCTTCTTCTTCTTCTTCTTCTTCACCATTACCCTCTTCTTGTTCACTATCTACCTTTTCTTCCTCATCCAAGATGTGATAAGGTACCACGCTTCCAAACATCTTAAACAACCGATCATCCTCCAAAATAGCGTCATTGAGTGCTTTGTAAAGTATCCGCTGAACTTTAGACTTGTTATAGGATCCAACTTCCCTCATGCGAGCTTTGAGGATCTTCTTTAATTCAAAATCCTTCAAGTCATATGCAATTTTGTAAGCTGACTCGGAAGGGTTGGACGACTTAATCATCAAGTTATCAGCCGCAAGTTTCCTCATTTCATCACGCAGCTTTGGCATAAGGGCCTCAACAGATTCATTCACTTTTTCTAAAATAGAAGCTTCAAGTAACTCTTTCTGCTCCTTATATTAGTCCTTTATAACTCGAAGTCTCGTAAGTCGTGCTTCACTCTTTTCAGCTTCAGCCCGTTTGACCTGAGCAAGTTCTTCTGCGTCAGCTTTACGTGTCAATTCCATCTCTGCAGTGAACTTAGCTATCATATCTTCTTGGGCTTTCTTGGATGCCTCTTCACTTTGCACTCGTCGAAGTAGCTCTTCTCGAAGTTTATCCATCTCTCTTCTTTGACTATCCGTGTGTTTATCCAACAGTTCTGCCATTACAAATGCAGCCATTGAAGATGATGCAGAGCTACTCTGGGTTGGTTGAAGAGGCTCGGTTGTGATTACAGTACTGAGGATGGAAGTTATTGGAGGTGGAAGGAATGGTGTTGGCACCGGTTGGGTTAGTAAGGGCTGGATTGGTGGAGGTTGAGTTACGAGAGGCTGTGTAGGTACAATGATTGTAGTAGCACCGGACTCCTTCTCAACACTTGCTGATACAGCAATGGATGTATCCTTCGAAGTAGAGTATCGTTCGGGTGATCCAAACTCATTAATATCATCTGGCTCCTCGTATTCTTCTTCAACGTCCATCTGTGCACCCGAACCACTACCGCCCGTGTCTCTCCTACTCTTTTCGATAGCCATCTTCATTAACTTCTTCTCAGACTTGCGAGTTAAATCAATAGTAGGATCGTCATCAACATCTTCTTCATCATGAAGAACAAGCTCGTCAGCCGTGCTCTTACCTTTCTTAGCTACGGTCTTTGTCTTCTTGGTTTTGGGTTCAGGTAAAGCTGTTTGCTTGCGTTTACCTTTACTCTTAACCGTGGTAGACGAGTCTTCTCCTGCTTGAATGCTTGCTCGTTGATTCTCGATTTCTTGTAGCATGTTCTTGTACTCAGCAGAAGCGATAATCTTATCTGTCAGGAGATAACTGGGAATGGGACCAGGGATAACAATATTGGAGTGAGTTTCTTGCCTTAAGTCCACCAAATCATCAGCATCCATTGTGTGGTGACGGCTACCTGCACGCTTATCAATAGATGCATCGTTTTTCATAAAATAATGTATGATTAGCTTTATGAACCTAGGGTACTGGTAACCTTTAGCCTTACCCTTCGTGTTTGTGAAGAGTTGAAAAACAAACTCTTCCCACAATAATGATGCATAATCGATACCCATACCTTTGAACATACCATAGAACATCTTGACGATTGGCGGACGCACAACATCATACCCAGTCGTTTTGGGTGTGAGACAACGACTGAGAATACCAAAAATCGCTCTCCAAGGTTGACCCACTTTGGCTGTGGTAAACTCGGACACTATTCGTATGTCCGCATATCCAATATCAGAGAACATCTCCATGAGCTCATTCTTGGTCGGGCTCGTTGAGAATGATAATCCTTTGGGTGCCTCCCGAAAACCAAAGATCTTGCGGAAGTCTGACACGGTGAGAGTTTGTTGCTTGTTATCCAGGAATAATGTGATCTTATTTGACGTCTTCTCTTTGGTTGCCCAGAATTCGTACATGTAGTCGAAGGGTACCGAAGCACTATTCCTTAGCGCATTCTTGAGGTGAGAATTGTCAAGAATGGCTGAACCTACCTTGAATCCATTGTGAGTGGAATGAGAGACTTCTTTCAACCGGTAGTTGTTTGGAATGAACTTGAGGGTTTTGGCCTCGGCAATGGCTGCTGCTCTAGCGTCTTGTATTTGTTGCACAATTGGGTTAGTCGTTGTTTCTGCTTAAGATAAAACATAAAACATTGATACATACAGATATGAATATCATGATGAACTTATACTTAAGCATTATACTAATGACATAATCCCTTAGACTTTTAAAACACTCAAACATCCTTCATTCGGAATTAACAAGTCTATCCGGAATAAACAAGTCTATCCGGAATAAAAAAGTCTATCCGGAATAAACAAGTCAATCCGGAATAAACAAGTCTACCCGGAATAAACAAGTCTATCCGGAATAAACAAGTCTATCCGGAATAACATGTCTATGCGGAATAACGAGTCCATTCGGAATAAATATTCTATGCGGAATAACATGCCTATTCGGAATAATCTTTCTATGCGGAATAACATGCCTACCCGGAATAATCATTCTATGCGGAATAACATGCCTACCCGGAATAATCATTCTATGCGGAATAACATGTTCATGCGGAATAATCATTCTATGCGGAATAACATGTCTACTCGGAATAATCATTCTATGCGGAATAACATGTCTATTCGGAATAATTTTTCTATGCGGAATAACATGCCTAACCGGAATAATCATTCTATGCGGAATAACATGCCTACCCGGAATAATCATTCTATGCGGAATAACATGTTCATGCGGAATAATCATTCTATGCGGAATAACATGTCTACTCGGAATAATCATTCTATGCGGAATAACATGTCTATTCGGAATAACCCTTCTATGCGGAATAACATGTCTATTCGGAATACTCTTAGAAACAATTCGTTTACCCGGAATAACCTAATCACACCTTTTGATCGTTTAATCTAGGCTTAGATGTTCGTTTTAATCATTCTAAAGGCCACCAATCTTATCCTTGTCCTATTCCGCGTGAAACCCAGGCAAACCCCCAAATCAATTATCCCTAATTAAGCAGAAACCCTAATTGGATTTAACCTAATTAAAATGAGTTAATTAAGTTGATTTAAAGGAATAATTACACGAATTAACTGATGATTGTACCTTAGGAATGAATGAGATGGATTATCTTGAATAAAAACAGTGATGTTTGCGAGCTTAAGGTGTGTGATAATGGCGGTCAAGAGAAAAAACAGAAAAGAAAGAAGATAAATGAAAGAAACGGGGAGAAGGGATTTGACTTAGGTCAAACTTTTCAAAAGTTTGAGTCTTTGTCACTTTTGCCCCATGTCTTTTCTTTCTTTTACTTTTTATTCCTTGTCTTTTCATTTTTCTTTTCTAGTCTCCCTAACCATCGTTAAACTTAGCCAACTTAGCCTATCTTAGCTAAACTCTTCACGACACTCTCACAAACAAATACAAAACGAATATCGAAGCAATTCCAGTCATTAACCATTGAGCTAATTAATTTTCCTCGAAAACTTTTGAAGACCTTTTTGATGACGAAGACGATTTAACATTTTCTCCCCTTAAACGATGACCCGTTTTCTATTTAAAGAGCTGTAGTCATTGTTTAACGAGGCACATGATGATGAAAACATTTGTCAATTGATGTTTTAAAAGATTGATTCGTGGTGGCAATAAGATTTCTCTTATTTAGACAAATTAATGCACTGAGACGTACACTAACTCGTGTTAGACCAAGTTATAAAGTAAACTTGATCCCTTTGCATGATTTTGCTTGTAAATCATGCCCGAGAAAATTAATTCCCGTTGTGAGCCAACGTTTTCCAAGGAAATACGTGACTTTAATACGAAGAACGGGTTGTAGTCTGAAATAACTACAAGCCATAATGGGCATGTTTTAAAAAATGTACAACTTTTATACGGACTCTATTTATGGCGCCGTGTCAATATTGATCGATATTTCTAGAGCCGTAAATATTACCGTACTAAAAGACATGCCCGATTTAAAAACGAAAAATATTTTTTGGATTTTCTTGATTTTATAATTTTTATGGTTTTTCTAGGTTTTATATTTTTTATGGTTTTTCTTGGTTTTATATTTTTATGGTTTTTCTTGATTTTATATTTTTGTATTTTTCTTTTTGTGGTTTATATATACATGATCACGAACAAAGGATACGCATGAATAGTTTACCACCACTATTCTGCTGATTCTTCTGCCAACTCTTTGAGAGTCGCTGGAGAGAAGGATTTCATGCCAAGCTTTTCGATCAAAAACTCGATTCGTCCTCGATCTAAGGCTTTGGTGAACATATCTGCCAGCTGATACTCAGTGGTGACAAAATACAGCTCGATCACTCCGTTCTCCACCTGCTCTTTAATGAAATGGTAGCGAATGTCGATGTACTTTGCCCGGGAGTGTTGAACGTAGTTGCAGCAAAGGGCAATGACGCTCTTGTTGTCACAATACATCGGGATTTTGTTAAATCCAAGACCGTAGTCAGTTAGTTGTGATCTCATCCAAAGGACTTGAGCACAACAACCGGACATGGCAATGTATTCAGCCTCCGTGCTTGAAATTGCAGCGCTTTTCTGCCGTTTTGAAGACCAACTAATGAATCTGTCTCCAAGGAGTTGCACAGACCCAGAAGTGCTACGCCTTGTGTCTTGACACCCAGCATGATCGGCATCTGTGTATGATATTAAAGCAATAGAGGAATCTTTCGGATACCATAGACCACGATTAAGTGTTCCTTTGAGATACTGAAAGATCCTTTTAACAACATGTAGGTGATTTTCGGTAGGCCGAGCCTGATACCGGGCACACATGCATACGACAAATTGCAAATCAGGCCTGCTAGCAGTCAGATAGAGAATGGTGCCGATCATTCCACGGTAAAGTTTCGGATCGACAATAATCCCATTCCTATCTTCATCTAACTTGGATTTCTCCACCATTGGAGTGTCCACGGGGTCACAATTTTTAGAGTTATATTTCTTTAAAGATTCTAGAGCATATTTGGATTGATTAATAAAGATGCCTCTGGGATTCTGAGAAATTTGTAATCCTAAGAAAAATGAAAATTTTCCCATCATTGACATCTGAAAGCGTGTGGACATTATCTTCTCAAAGCGATTTGACAATTATATGTTAGAGGCAACAAATATTATATCATCAACATAAATTTATACCAGTATCATGTCGTTGTCCTCCTTGAGAGTGAATAGAGTGGGGTCCACCTTGCCTTTGGAGAAGCCTTCCGAAATAAGATATGTTGAAAGGAGATCATACCACGCGCGCGGAGCTTGTTTCAACCCATAGAGAGCCTTCTTAAGCTTGTACACATGATTAGGAAACTCCGTGCTAACGAACCCATCCGACTGACTAACATAGACTTCTTCCGTTAGTTCACCATTCAAAAATGCCGTCTTCACATCCATTTGATAGACGATCATGTTCATATGAACAGCATACGCAAGGAATAGTCTAATAGCCTCCAATCTTGCAACAGGAGCAAAAGATTCTTCAAAGTCGATACCCAAGGCTTGTTTGTATCCTCTAGCAACCAATCTAGCCTTATTCTTCAAGACTGCACCCATCTCATCGAGTTTAACCTTATAAACCCACAACAAAGTAAGGAAGTTAACCTTGTCAGGGAGAGGAACTAATTCCCATACTTCAAGTCTTTGGAATTCATTTAGTTCCTCTTGCATGGCTTCAATCCAAGATGATTGAGTCATAACATGTTGCCAGTTTTTAGGTTCAACTTCAGAGAGAAATGCATCAAAATAGCGATAGAGTGCACTCTCTTGTAATTGATGGCGTGTAGAGACTGGTCGATCTAGTCCTCCAATAACATTCCTAATTGGGTGATCGTTTGTCCATTTGGTGCTATGATTTTCAATCCGTGGTGGTCTAGAGTGAACAATTGTAGGAGCTTCTTCTGAGGTAGACGAGGCTGAAGGGTTTTCAGGTATCGGTACACCAAAGAAAGGAAGCTCTTGTAGGTGAGCATATTCCAAATCGTGATCAATAGAATCCTCTTCAACATCATTAGGCACAAGTAAGGGTGACGATTCAGGTGTAGTTTGAGAATTACTTGGTAGAGGTGCATCCAGTTCAATGTTAATTGAAGATGCATTTGATAAAGCTTCATTAGCTTGAGCAACAACTTTAGGGATTGGAGCTATCACTACAGGTGCTGGAACTTCATCATTTGGGGGATCAAAGAATTCATCAAACAACGGTTGAAATAGTTTATCCCACTCGGGCCTTGTAGGTGGTAAAAATGATGTAGAAGTAGGATTATTGGGAACTAATCCGGAACTAATAGCACCGGTTCCCATCTCGTGAAGCGCAGGTTCAGAGCTGCGTTGCTCAGAAGCCATCGCTGTCAGCTCATCAAAATCTGCGTCCATAGTTTCTACAATCTTGCCAAGACGACGGTTGTAAATTCGGTATGCTTTCTTGGAGGGTGAGTAACCAATGAAAATACCTATATCGGCTTTTGGTTGAAGTTTGCCCAAGTTCTCACTATTAATGTTTGGATAACAAAGAGCACCAAACACATGAAAAAATGAAACATCGGGTTTACGATCATGTAGAAGCTCGTAAGGCGTTTTTCCATGGCGTTTCCGAATGATAGAACGGTTTTGGGTGAAACATGCAGTAGATATAGCTTCTGCCCACAAGAATAATGGAGCGTTCGCATAAATCAGCATAGTCCTAGCAGCTTCCATAAGCGTACGATTCCGTCTTTCAACGAAACCGTTTTGTTGTGGAGTACGTGTAGCGGATGTTTCATGTGAAATACCAACTTCTTCATAGTAATCACGAAGAGTCTGGTTGACGAACTCTGTTCCATTATCTGTACGAATACGGCGGACAGTAGTATTTAAACGTACCTGAATGAATTTCAGAAAAGTGATGATAGCCTTCGGTGCTTCATCCTTTGTACGTAGAAATCTAACCCATGTAAACCTGGAGAAATCATACACAATAACAAGAATGAATTTCTTACCGCTCACACTTTCGGTTCGCATTGGCCCACAAAGATCCATATGCAAAAGATGAAGTTTTTCTTGATTGGTGTCTTCAGCTTTGGACTTGTATGATTTCTTGGTGATTTTCCCCCTTTAACACGCGGAACATAAATGGTCCTTGTGAAATTTGAGCTTTGGAAGACCACGAACTAATTCGTTTTTAGCCAAATGATTAATAGCATCAAAGTTGAGATGAGATAATCTGCGATGCCATAACCATGACTTGGTCTTAGATGCTTTGGAGAGAAGACATACTGGAGAGGCGGCCATCATGTCTTGTAGGGACAACGTGTAAAGATTTGCACCACGAGATCCCTTCAACAAGTCTTTTCCTTCCAAGTTGCGGATGAAACAAGTATGTTGTCAAAAAGCAACCTCTAGGTTGGAATCACAAAACTGTCCTACTGAAAATAAATTATGACCAAGACCTTCTACATAGTATACCCTTGAAATCGTAACGTTTCCAATCTGATATTCACCATACCCCATTATCTTTGCAATATGATCATTACCGAATTTAACCGTTCCAAGAAACTTGCTGACAAAATTTCGGAGCATCGAGCGATCTCCGGTCATATGCTTTGAGCAACCGGAGTCCAAATACCAGAGGATGATTTAGACCACCTGAAAATATCACCAGACGAGGACAATGTATAGGCTTTGGAATCTGAATGTTCCTTGTTATTAGCAGGTATAGATTTAATGATCTTAGATTTGCTAACTTTAGGTTTCTTAGATTTCCTAGCCTTCTTCCTAGTTGGTGGTGTAGATTCAAGTTGGCTTAAATCCTGAGGTATTTCTTCACTGATAGGCACTATAGTGGGGGCTGACCTAATTAAAGGGCGCGGTTTCCATACTGTAGTGCTAGTGTGCCTAACTAAAGGACGCTGAGACCTAACCTCAATGGATGCATTCCTAGTTAAAGGGCACATTTTTCCATCTAATGTAAAGGTCCTACCAGTGGGACGCCATTGCCATCCAACTTGGGTACGAGTTCTCCCAGTTGGCTTCCATTCAAGATCATTCCTAATAGCATTCAACTCATTCACATGATCAATAAGACACAAATCATGACGTTGGGAAAACATGCATTCATTACAATTCCAACATTTCAAATTAGAATTCACAAATGGTTTAGGCTTCTGCACAGGCGCAGAGCTTTTAGTCTTAACATGATTCTTTTTATTTAAATCTGAACTGATATTCCTAGTGTGAGCTTCTACTTTCTTCTTGATGGTACTACTAGTGGAGGGCTTGATCTTATCTTTCTTGAGTGGCGATCCTTTAGCCTTAGTAGAGTCTTTTAATCCTGTAGAAGGCAAAGTGGGAACATTAGCAACAGATTTTAAAGGTGCCTTACTTGATGGTGCCAATGACGGTTTTGCTCCTGGGGTCTTATTGAATGGAGTTACAGCAATGGGTCGATTAGTGAGTAGTGCAGAACCCGGTTTTCCTATGTATTGCAAATATGCTAAGCAATATTGAACACGCTTAATATATTCATGAGCTGAATAATAGTAACTGCTTGAGGGATCTAACGCATACAACTCATCTAAAATATCCCTAACAAGATCTACATGCTTAATTGCATTCCTCATATAATCATCGTAGGTAACCGGGTTTTTCTTATGGAGCGGGTTCTTATAAAGCACTACTGAATTGGTTGTTGGAGCACTAGAGGACGGTGCAGAGTTGGTAGCTAAGTTATTAACAACTTCTTGTCGGGTGAGAAGAAGTGTCTCCTTTAACTCGGCCAAAACCATGTTTTTGTCAATGAGCTGGATGTTTAAGTCAGATATTTCCTCACACTTTTGGTTCAGTTGTTCAACATAAGATTGTTGCTGTGCTGCATTAAAAGCGAAGCGTTCTTCTATTGAACCATAAAGAGCGGATAGTCCCTGTCTTGCCCGATCCATCTCCCCTAGGATAGACGAAAGTCTAATTTCTAAGTCCTGGTTTTTAGACTCTGCAGCCCCTAGTTCCAATTTTAGTGTTTCATTTGATGACACATCTCTCTTTAATCTCATAATCTCTTCCTCTAATGCCTTAACTATCTCAATCATCTTGTCACTCGTCTCAACACTGTTTTCACAACCATTTGTTATCAAAAGATCCTCATTTTGAGTTTGTTGTTTTAATTCTAAAGATATACAATGTTGTTCAAGTTGATTAAAGCGTTTTGTAAGTAAGTTGTAAGAATCTTGAAGCTTTAAAAATTCAGCATTAGATTCGTGACAAGAATGATTATCTACCTCATTTACAGTATCAGCAACATTTACAGAGAGATCACACACATCATCACATATATTCACAGCATCACATTTAATCATAGCGGATGTAAGCTCATTTGAATAATTAACATTCACAGTAGTAAGCACATCACACGAAATTACTTGGGACAAGAATCGGTCATATTCGGATAAAATCTTTTCCTTTTCAATTAATTGTAGTTCGTAAGCGGTGTCCATTTCATAAAACACTTTTTGAACTTCTGCAATTTCAAACTCGAGATTTTTCGAAAGAGATGCAAAACTTCCTTTTAGACTTTCGACAAACGGATTGATCTCATTCTTAAACACCTCGTTCATGTGTTCGAAAGCCCATTCTCCAGCGTTTAGGCCATTTGAAGTCGTACATTCCAGAATGACCTTGTCAAAACTAGCAAAGTATTGATTAATCTCTTGCAAGTTTAACCATACAGTGCTAACAGGTGGAAGATCCTTTGGAATTTCCTTAGGTCCTTCCATTTTGACAAGTGTAGGAAGTGTACTAGGGTTTTCTTCATTTAACATGTAGGTTGGTGCTGTGATGAGATCTTTATCCATATGGAAGCGAATTCTAAAGTACGTTTTTGCAAGCTCCCGATTCATTTTAAAATAATCACACTGGGGATATTTTGCAAAGTTGTATGACCGATTCTCATCAACTAGATCCTTATTTATGCGATCCTCGAAAATAACAATCGGGTCTAAGACCAATCCTAATTGGGTTGCATTATAAAGTCTTGGACTATGGATAAAAGCTTGTTTTGCATACCGTGGGTTAGGGGGAAGGCCTTTTTGACGCGATAAGTTAAACTCTCTAAACAATGCGTCAAATAAGTGCACTAGTTGAGAGGCAGCGTATTGTCTTAAAAGCAAATAATCTAAACTTCTAATCTTATTAGCCGCATTAATTTCCATTTCATTCTTTTTAGACTCGAGTAATTCAAAATCCGTTTGAAGTTTGTGAAAATTAGTGACCACTAACTCTTTTTCTTTAAGTTCGTTAGAAAGATCTGCTCTTAAGGTTTCAATTTCTTGCAAATGACCCATTTGTTTGTTTCGAAAATGATCATATTCGGGATTTGTTAGAACATTGGACGAAGGAACTAATTCCAAAGTTTGAACTTTTTCGTTGCACAAAGCAAGCTCAGTAGACAAATTCTTATTCTTAGCTAGGGTTTCTAAGAGTGCAGTATTCATTTGGCTAAGTAATGTAGTAGGAACCATGACCAAATCTTGTTGAGCAGGAGTATGCGTATGCGAAATGGCTCCCGGTTGTGATTCACTCAAAGTCTGGGGACTCACCTTGATATTGCTATCATTGATTGTCTCCTCATTTGAAAGACTCACCACCGAAGACTCATTCGGATCAGCACTCTCTTGCCCAACTTGATGTGGTTGAATACTAGTATCAGTGGTATTAGTAAGTACCTCAGATATTTTATCTGACCCAAAGCTAGAGATAGTTGCCATAAGAACTGCCTGAGCAGATTGAATATCATCACAGTCTGAATCGTAAGCATCCAGATCATCTGCTTGGTATGCTGCATTCTGTGTAGTGGCAACTTCTTGTTCAGCAATCCCTGGACCAGCAAGAAATGCAAGCTCCTCTTCATCAAGTTCCTGTCCTTGTGCCTGAGCGTTTACCAAATAAATCTTCTCTGCAAACCATTGACCATCCCTTATCCTCTTGGGTTTTGTGCAATCCCTGGACATGTGACCTTCTTCCTTACAGTTGTAGCATGTAATCATTCTAAACTTGCCTGTGGAATTAGCCCGTGGAGGAGTGTTGACCATTGGAGCAGGATTGACCGTGCGAGCATTGGTGGTTGATGTAGTGGGTCTCCCCTGATAAGGTTGAATAGGTTGAACCATTACCCTGCTATTCTCAATAGTAGCTTGTTGTCGAGAATTGGATGAATTCCTCAGCTGATTGTTAGTAGAAGCTGGTCCTCTAAATCCTCGTTTGCTCAATGTCCTTGTGAGATAAGCAGACATAGTGGCTAACACTTCAACTGGGCCAGTTCCTTGTTTGAATTCAGGAATGGGGACTTCATCATTATCACAATACATTGCTTGGTCTTGTTGAGCTGCATAAGCACTAGAAGGAATACTCATGTGGTCAGAGTAGCTTGATGGATATGCTGCATTTTCTTGATAAGAAGAATGTGATGACTGAGCATAAGGTGCAATGCTTGCTGGTGAATATGGGTGAGGTTGTGAGGCATATTGTGATGCTTGTGGTTCTCTCTGAGATGAAGGTGCATTAAACCGATATTGTTGCTGATGTGAGGTGGGTGGTTGCGGTAGAATCGAGTATTGGGGGAAACTTGGATTCAGGTACGGTGATGGATGATAAGCTTGGTGTCCCATGATATAAGGAGTGTTGTTATATGACAAGATTGGTTGATTAGCCATCAATGCTAGTGAATCAGGGTACATACCTTGAGGTGAACGGTGCATGATCACGTGTTTCTCATGCTGCTGAAGAAAAGCATAGAGTTGATCTAAATTGCACTTATGCAAATCCCTGGTTAACTTAACATCGGTAATATACTCACCCCATTCAGCTTGAGGTAAAGTATTCAAAAACTTGGTGTTAACCTGGAATGGAGCAATCACGAGATTGTATACATTCAAATCATTCATTAGAGTAGTGAATCTGAAGTAGTAGTCGTGAAGCGTTTCCCCTGGGCTGTATGTGAACCTATCAAACATATCATACAACTGACATTCCCGTTCCTGTTTTGTAAGAGACGTACCTTGTAGCAAAACCTTTAGACGTTCCCATAAATCCTTTGCAACCGTATATTGACTCACCATTCGATAAATGTCATGTGGGAGAGCTTGGAGAATGGTTTGAAGAGCCTTTTCGTCTGCATCAGCGATAAGTTGTTGAGCTGGTGTAAGTTCTTCAAATTCCCGTGGTCGAGTCACATTGTTAACAACGATGGTACCATAATCAAGTGGACCATTTAGAATTGACTTAACCATAAGCCTCCCATATGTCGGTTTTCCCTTAATGTATGACATCATACGACCTTGCCATGCTTCAAAGACTTCTTTAATGAGCATTGGAGGGCGATTATCCGTTCCCGTAATGACGGAAATGTCCGTAAGTGATGTCATTTGAGGCATTAATGAATTCGGATTCATTTTGATCACTTTAAAGAAACAAAGATTATCGGTTGATCGAGCAGTGAAGTAAGGTTATGAATTGTGTTGTGTTGTTGAAGTAAAGAGTGTGTAAGAAGCCAAGATTAAATCCACTAAAAATCGTCAAGATTAAATCCACTAAAAATCGTCGAAAAACTCGTAAAATACCCATGATCTTGCTTATCCGGAATAACCCTATTCGGAATAAACCTTATGCGGAATAATCCCCTATTCGGAATAATCCCCTATTCGGAATAATCCCCTATTCGGAATATCTCCTATTCGGAACAATCTCCTATCCGGAATAATCTCCTATCCGAAATAATCTCTTATCCGGAATAGTCTCCTATTCGGAATGTGTGGCTATTCGGAATGTTTGGCTATTCGGAATGGTTGGCTATTCAGAATGGTTGGCTATTCGGAATGGTTGGCTATTCGGAATGGTTGGCTATTCGGAATGTTTGGCTATACGGAATGTTTGGCTATACGGAATGTTTGGCTATGCGGAATAAACCTGGAAAAAACACTTCGAGACCAAGTAAACCAACCTTTGAACGATTTTAAACCCGATTTTTGATCAAAAACCACAAAAAGTTTTGTGATTTCTACCAAAATAAGCTAAGCCCAACACTTATCTACTAATCCCAACAACAAAAACACCAAAAATTACAAGATTCAAGGTTGATTTTCCTAAAAAAATCACTAATACACTTAAGAACTAAAAAACAACACTAATCCTTACCTTAAATCACCCCATGGCTCTGATACCAATTGATGAATATTGATAATCTTATGAATCAATGAAGTGGGTAGAAGATTTATAGAGAGAGAAACTAGTGAGAGAAAGTACGTGTTTTATTCAAATGATAAAGTGGAAATGATCAACAACCAACCCCTTTCCATGGTGGAAAGGGGTATTTATATCCCAACCACTAACGGGCTTGGACCAACCCATGACAAGCCCATGGGCCGGTTTCTTACTTAACTAAATAAGCAAACATTAACTACGAGCTATATAACATTAATAATATTGTGGAGTGACCGATACTTCTAATATACGTTAAAAACATATTTCTAACAGTCATATTGGTGACCTTAGACTTTCTAATAATGTTGTTCTTCAAGATGTTCTTGTTGTGCCTGGCTACTGTGTTAGTCTGCTCTATATGAATAAACTTATTAAGGATAGTAAATTGTTATGGGTTTTGATGAGGATAAATGTTATATTCAGGACTTGGGGAAGGGGACCATTCTGGGGACTGGTAGTGAATCTGGGGGGCTTTATCTGTTTGATGATCTTAAGAATAACAGCCTAGGTATTGTCAACTCTGATATGACCTTTAACCCTTCCAAAGACCTCTGGCATTGCAGACTTGGTCATCCTGCTGACCAAGTTCTCAATGCTCCCAAGACTAACCTTAACCTGTCTAGAAATACCACCATTTCTGTATGTGAAACTTGTCATAGGGCTAAACAAACAAGGGAACCCTTTCCCTTGAGTGATCACAAATCTAACCAAATTGGTGATCTTGTTCACCTGGATTTATGGGGCCCTTACAAGGTTCAAAGCAAGGAAGGGTATAGATACTTTCTTACCATTGTGGATGATGACTCTAGAGCTGTGTGAACTTACTTTTTAAAAGCTAAAGATGAAGTTTCTGAACGGCTGGTTCATTTCATAAATCTTATTAAAAATCAGTTTAACTATAAAATCAAAATTTTTGGATCTGATAATGGGACTGAATTTGTTAACAAAAAGGTTCACACCATGTTCTCTAATATGAGTGTCATCCATCAGACCTCTTGCTCTCATACTCCCTAACAAGATGGTATTGCCAAAAGAAAACATAGACACCTGCTCAATGTAGCCAAGAGTCTTCTGTTTCACAGAGGGATTCTCATTAAATTCTGGCTTGAATGCATTCTAACTGCTGTTTATTTAATCAACAGGCCCCCTTATTCTGTCTTGAAAGGTAGGTCCCCCTATGAGCTTCTCTATAAGAAAAAAACCTAATCTCTCTCACCTTAAATGTTTTGGGTGTCTGTATTTCTCAGCTTGCCTTAATAACAGTGATAAGCTCACATCTAGATCTTAAAAATATGTGTTGATTGGTTATTCTTCTGTAAAAAGTCTTATAAGCTGTTTAGCCTTGATAATAGAAAAGTTTTGTTTTCAAGAGATGTGAGATTTTATGAAACTCTTTTTCCTTTCAAATGAAAAACACAAAAGAAACTGATTTAGAAGATGTAGTTATTACAAGTGATTCTTAACTTTTAAACTTTTTTGATAATCAAAACATTTTAAGTCCCAATGATGAAGAGAGAGCTTCATCCAATAAGGATGGTAGGGTTCATTAAGGGATTGTTTTTGTTAATCAAGACACACTTGAAGAGGACCCATCAACCCATATAAATGATAATTCTAATTCTAAGGGCAATCTTGAAAATAGTGTTCCATCAAACACCCTTATAGAGAAAAGTGGGGATAATCTTTTGGAAGGGGAACCTATTGTTAAAAAGTCCACCAGACCCACTAAATTGCCTGCCAAACTGAATGACTTTGTTTTAGATAGCAAGCTTAAGTATGGAATTCAAAAGCATTTCAATTACTCTAAACTTAATACCATTAACTTTTGCTTTGCTACTACTCTTAACCAATCTATTAAGCCTGCCACCTATTATGAGGCCATTAAGGATAATAGGTGGGTTGAGGCCTTGAACAGTGAGATTGAAGCTATTTTAAAGAATAATACTTGGATTGTGTGTGAGTTTCCCTTGGGGAGAAAAGCTATTAACAACAAGTGTGTTTATAAAATTAAATATAAATCATTTGGTCAATTGATAAGTTTAAGTCTAGATTTATTGCTAAGGGATACAGTCAAAAGGAAGGGATTGAATTTGATGAAACCTTTAGTCCTGTTGTTAAAATGGTGACTATGAGATGTCTTATTAGCATAGATGTTAAAATGGTGACTTGATGTTAATAATGCTTTTGTGTATGGTGATCTTGATGAAGATATTTATATGACTTTACCTTTGGGTTTTAACTGCTATGATAAAAACAAGGTATGCAAGCTTAATAAGGCTCTGTATGGACGTAAGCAAGCCCCAAGACAGTGGAATGCCAAGTTAACCACTGTCTTGATTGAGCATGGCTTTGTCCAAAGCAAGTTTGATTATTTTCTCTACATCAAACAAACTGGGAACATGTTTGTTGCTCTCTTTGTTTATGTTGATGTTTTTATCATCACATGTATCTGTATTGAGGAAATTGAAAGGTTTAAGAGTTTTCTTAAAACTGGATTTATGATAAAGGAACTTGGGGTAATGAAATATTTTTTTGGTATAGAAATTCTGGAAAATGCTAATCATATTTGCACGACCTAAAGAAAATATTGCATTGAGCTCATTCATGAGTTTGGTTTGCTTGCTGCTAAAACAGTAGCTACTCCTTTACCTGAGAATTGTGTGCTTGCTATTGATGAGAGTGAGAATGATAAGTTTCTTAACAACATTCTTGAATATCAAAGAATTTTATGAAGACTTATTTATCTTACCCACACCAAACCTGATATTTCTTATGTTGTTCATTACCTTAGTCAGCATATGCATGCTTCTTTGTAGTCTCATCTTAAGATAGCCTTAAGAGTTATCAGATATCTTAAGAACTCACTTGGAACCGGTGTTCAGTTTTACAAAGATACCTCATTGAGAGTATCCTGTTTCACTGATGCTGACTGGGCTAAGTGTCTTAAAACCAGAAAATATATTTATGGATACTGTGTTTTTCTTGGAAGGTCTCGTGGAAGAGCAAGAAGCAACCCACTAATAAGTGTGTAAACACTTCTCCTTTTGCCACTAAAATCAAGGAAAAACAAGACCTAATCATGTGTTTTATATCGTAAAAGTCGGAATTACGCGTGGTTTTGTGTTTTTGTGTTAAAATAGGTACAAATGATCAAAAGGAAAGAAAACACGAGATTTCACGGTCAAATGTTGAAGAAAAGTCCAAAAAGAGACGAAGACAAAGTCAAAAGATCAAAAGTGTGCCCTAGTTCACGAAAACCGGCAAAATCAACACGATTTTGAAGAAATGATCAAAGAAGCCGAAATCAAGTTCGTTTTTAGCGGATTAAATCTTTTTGAAGATATTCGAGCCAAGTGGGTCCCACATTTGGTTAATGGGCCCAAAAGCCCATTATGGAGTATAAGTTACTTAGCTATGGAGTAAAGGCCCATTAAGGACCAAAACTTATGAAGGAACGGATGGAACTGAATTTGGGCTCAAAAGCCCATTTGGCTAGTTAAACAAAAACGAATGGGAGTATAAACGTTTTGGGCCACAAGCCAATTATACTTAACAAATGGGACGATTAATATTTTTCACTTGATACAAAGTCCTTGGTCAGTCAACCCTCATTTCAACACCAACCTCCCACACACGTGTGTACATCACACGTTTGTTTTTATAAAACGTTTTACCCCACACCCTTTTTAATAAATAAACTTACCCACTTTCACATTTCGATAACAACAAGAAAATATTCATCTTCTATCTCTCCCACACAACACAGCCTCCACCATCTTTTACCCTAACCCTAATTTACCATCACAATAATTACCCACCCAAAATTGGGGCTTTTCCCTTAAGTGTGTGATTCACACGCACCTTAAATAAATCCCCCATAAAATCGGAAGCAACACCAAAGGGTGGTCCTCATCTCCAAATCCGACGTGGCCTTTTTCCTTGTTGTGATTGGATGGAACAACTCATCACAAACCCTCCACCAATCAAAAGACTCCACCTCAGCATAGAACTAACACAAGTAACACAAATCACGCCACGAGGACGATCCGTGTGATGCAAGGACGATTCTCAACCGATTGACGAAGAAAATGAAGAAAGAGAAAAGAAAGAACGGCTCAGATTAATTTACTTTCTCTCGAAGATTTTTGAAGAAGCCTTTGGGGGTTGGCTATAAATACCCCCATATAAACTGTAATTTATGCACTTTTTATTATTTTTTTTTAATTTCTGCAAATTAGTTTTTAGGTTTAATGTAATTTTCATTTTAAAAGTATTGTACTCCTTTTGAATCATTAATAAAATTTACATTTCAGTTAATTATTGTTTCTTTTAAATCTATTGCACATTACTTTTCTTTACTGTTTTTGATTAAAATTAATTAAAAAATAGAAAGTGGATTATTATTTTCCCCCACTGGGAAAGTATAAAAAATATGTTCGAAGTATTGTTTTGGATTGAAGATTGTTTCTGGTTCGAGAACTGTTCATGGTTCGAAGACCATGCTGATGATGATGGTACAGTTTGGGTAAAAGAGGCGTTGGTAATCGGTTCAAAGACGGCTCATCGCCGCGTCTTCTTCCCAACGGATTCGTCATTAGGTTTGTTTTTCTATTTTAATTCTTGAGTTTGTTTAATTCTTAGATAATATTTTTTATTTGTTAAGATTGAATCTGCTCAATAGTTAATATTACTGTTTAGATTTTGTTTACTGTTCTGCTTGAATCTGTTTATGTTAATGTTACTGTTAAGTTAATTTTGAGTTATCTGATTGAGTTTATTTTGTTTGTTTGGACCTGCGTAAGTTTTCACTGTTTGGATTTGAGTTCTCTTTGTCTGATTATTTTCAGTTTTATGTTTAATCTGTTTAGTCTGTTTAGAACTGCTTATTTTTCGGTTTAATATTAATTGCTTGTTTAGATTTGCTTAGTTTTGAATATGCTTATTGCTTATTGGGTTTAAATTCTAGTTAGGATTGCTTATTTGTTTGTTGATATAGCTTATTTGCTTATTCGTCTTAGTTTTCTGTGCTTATTTAGTGATGTTTGGTATTGCTGATAAGTAACATATACCATTTATTTGTTGGTTCCAAAAAAAAATAAAGTCCAAAAAAATATTATTAGCAAAAATAGGTCATGCTGGGATTCAAACACGTGACCTCACGTTCAGCAGCCAAACACCATAACCAATTGCTCTAGTACATCTTTTGTGTTTATTTACGCATTAATTAATTAATATAGGTTTTTAAATCTTAGCTGGCAGTTTTTAGTTATTAATTTAAATACAAGTTTTAGTGTTATTAATTTTCAAATATAAAAGTTTTATTTAAAGTTTTCTTTATAAAGTTTAGTTTAAATAAAAAATTAAAAAGATAAAAAAATAATTTTAATTATTTTTATAAATTTTAAATTGTTTTGTTTCTAAATTTTAGTTTTTATTTAAATCGTTTTAAAATTTAGTTTTGTTTAGAAATAGTTTTTAAATAGTTTTCAATTAATATAACTTTATTTAAAAATAGAATTAGTTTAATTAGATTTAAATTTTATTAAAAGTTTTCAATTAGTTTAAAATAGATTTTTAAATTAGATTAATTAGTCTTTATCTAAGTTTTTAGTTTTAAAAATACCAAAAATACATTTTTACCAAGAACAAAATAAGTTTTACGTTTAATCGGTAATCAATTCGAGTGAGTCGAGGAAAACGAATATTAATTGCTTAATTGGACTACTAAAATCCAGTTATTAAAATGGCGCCGCTGCCGCTTCGCTCGTTACGATTGACGATTTCGTGAGACGTTTGGATTTTGGGATCCGTTCATTTTGAACGTTACTTTTTTGTTAACTAAATCAAAAATACCAAAAAATAAAAAATTTAAAAATACAAAAAATTAAAAAATCACAAAGTCAAATTCTTTCTTAAAAGTATTACACCAAAAATATTACGTATTAAAGTTATTTTTCTTAGTTCGATTTCTTTCGTTTTTATTGTGAATATATATTTTACCAAAAAAATATAAAAAGATTTTTCATTTACTATATTATATTACGTAGCACAATTAATTTACGTACTTTTCAAATAAGGCCTTATTTGGGATTTCATCACCTAACTATTGTATTCGCATCCTAACCGAAATAAAAGGGCAAAATAGATAAATACTAGTAAGACGTTTGAACTCGATATATACAAACTATAAGGTGGGTATAAGGCGACGCGCTATAAAAGACCGTCTAAGGAAAAAGGTTTTTAAGTGCTTTGTGCCACCTCTTTTCCTCGCTTGCTTGTGCGTATATTGAGAGGGACGACCGATTATTGGTTTGCCAACTCAATTAGTAATTAAGTATATTTTTTTGTAGCTTTTTAATATTGCACCTCGAGAGGGATAATCCCTTTCCTCTCAAAGTCGACCGAGGTTTCCTACCTCATTCCTTGTGTTTAGTTGTACGCGCACTCGCGCGCGTGCACACATACCGAGTGGTGTACCAAAAATTTCTAATTCTTCCAAAAAGAAGAAGAAGAAAAACAAAAAGACCGTCAATCAAGCCGATCCCGAGAATCGAGCTTTCGACAATATGATGGAAACGGATAACTGACCTATGCTCGAGATTTTGCAATCACACGTTGAGGGAAATGATGACGCTATCGTTGTCCCCGCAATTGGAGCAAATAATTTTGAACTCAAATCAGATTTAATTAAAATGGTTTCCGCTACACCATTTTTGGGCCGTTCCCAAGATGACTCCCATGATCATATCAAGAGATTTATCCATTTGACTAATACGGTGAAATAGAATGGGGTGCCATAAGAGGCTATTCGTTTACAACTCTTTCCTTTTTCCCTCGAGGGACAAGCCCGGAATTGGCTTGATAAGGAACCACCCCAAAGTATTACTACATGGATCGACTTAGAGACCAAGTTCATTAATTACTTTTTCCTACCATCACGGACCACCTCTTTAAGGAATGAAATCATTACCTTTGAACAAAAATATGGGGAAACTTTTTGTGAGTCTTGGGATCGTTTTAAGGAGCTTTTGAGAAAATGTCCACAACACGGTTTCACTAAAGTGCATCAAATTAATACGTTTTATAATGGTTTAACTCTAAATGACCAAGACTCACTTAATAGTGCCGCGGGGGCAATATTCTTGTGAAATCAATGAACGATGCTTGGGCTATAATTGAAAACAAGGCTAAAGTACAAACCAAGAGTGTTAGGGCCACTATGGCAAGTGCTAGTTCTAGTGAGAGTGATAAGAGAATCGATAAACTCACTTCGCTTGTTGAAACAATTGCTTTACAAACCCAAGCCCTCAATGGTCAAGTTAATGCCATGAAAGAAACTTGTGAAACGTGTGAGACTTGTGGTGGACCACATTCATATCTTAATTGTGAAAAAGTTTACAATCAACAACAACAGGTTTATGCTTATAACACCAATGCTAATGAAAGGGTTCAATTTAAACCTAATGTTGATGTTAACCATTTGTCTTACAAGAGTACTAATTATTTGGCTCCCCCGGGTTTTGTAGCTCCACAAAGACCACCCCACCCGCCCAAAATACCCAATACCAAAATAGGAACCAAGGTCCTCAAATGGGTAATTTTCAAGGGAATGCAAATCAAGGGAATTTTAATGGTCAAAATCAAGGTTTTCAAAATAATAACCAAGGTTTTTATAATAACAACGGTTTTCAATCTCAATATCAAAACCAAGGTTTTCCTAATCAAGGGGTTAACAATCAAGGGTTTAATCAAATGAACATGCACAACCCTCAAATGGACTTGGTTCTACAAAAATTGACCGAACATGAGAAAATCATGAAAGCAATGCAAGAATCTACTAGACAAATGCAAGAGTCCAACGATAAGAAATTTTTGACAATGTTGCAAGCCCTTAGACCCCAAGGAGCCTTACCTTCTAATACCGAGATTAACCCTCGTGCTAATGTGAGTGCTATCACTACTCGAAGTAGAGCCACTTTAGTGGGACCTTCCATCTCTTCGCCCATAAAGGAGAGACAAGGCCCGGAGGTCATAATGAGTAATCCTACTCCCCCTTCGGTGATTCCTCCCACTACCACTCCTAGTACTAGTCCTCCATTGCCGAAAGAGCCTATCCCTACGGTTGTTCAAGAAGCGAGTCCTTCTCCTTCTCAACCTTCAAAGTCTAAGCCTAATATCCCTTATCCCTCTAGGTTAGACAAGGCTAAAGTGCTCACCAAAGATGACGTTCATGTCTCCAACTTTTTGAAAATGATTTCCAACGTCAATGTTAACATTAGCCTTATTGAAGCACTTGCTCAAATGCCAAAATTTGTCAAAATGTTCAAAGATTTGCTTAATAAGAAAGAAAAAATGGTTGAGCTCGTTAACACCCGTTTAAATGAGAATTGTTCCGAGATTCTTCTCAAAGAGCTTCCCGAAAATCTAGGAGATCCCGGACGATTCGTGTTACCTTGCTCGTTTCCTCAAATCGATGATTGTATGGCTTTAGCGGATCTCGGTGCTAGCATCAATCTTATGCCACTCTCGGTATGGAAACAATTATCATTACCCGACCTTGTACCGACTCGCATGACTCTCGAGTTAGCTAATCGAACTCTCGCATACCCCGTTGGTATTGCCGAAGACGTTTTTGTTCGAGTTGGTACATTCACTTTTCCCGTGGACTTTGTCGTCGTCGACTATGAGATGGATCCTCGTATTCCGTTAATACTTGGTAGACCATTCTTAAGATCCGGAAGAGCCTTAGTTGACGTAGCCGAAGGGGAGTTAATTCTTCGGGTTCGGGATGAACAACAAGTTTTTAAAATGGGAAAAAATCACAACAAAATCAAATGGAAAAGAGTCGGTCAATATGATTGATGTTCTTACTTATGATAATGAAGAGATTTTTATTAATCATTTTGGAATTGAAAAGTCTAATCAAAATGATTTTGTGATAAATTCATCCCTTCCCTTAGAGCCTCAAATTTTTGAAACTCCTATTTATGATACCTATAGTGATGACACTTCTTCAAGTGATCACACTATCTTCGGTTTAGACGACTTATCTTTTGACCCACCCACTTTTGACCCACCTATTTTTGATATACCAATCTTTGATACCTACGATGATGACACTTCTTTAAGTGATCTCATTAACATTGATGACCCACCCCATGATCTTAATGCACCTCATATCTCTATGAGTGATTCTTCTATGGAGACTCCTTTTGACTTTTATACTCCAATTTTAGAAGTCATGACTTTTGAGGAGAATCCTCCACTCTTAGAGATCATTCCTACTTTAGAGGTTATTCCATTTGAGGAGGATTTAGATACCTTTCTAAATACCTATTTTACTCATGAGGATGAGTTTTCCTATGACTCCGATGATACTTATGTTTTCACATCGAGTTTGGAAGAGGACGACCTTCCTACTTTGGATTTTGATGATATTTTGAGCTTAAATGTCAACACCTCTTGCTATTTTCCCGTTAAGGAACCGGTGTTTGATCCCGGAATAGAGACTTTCGTGCTATCATTTCCAAATCACCTTATCCTTCCTGTTAAGAGATCGTTGCCTAAGGATACCACACTCTTCTTTGACTTGCGTGATTATACCACCTCGGGGTTTATTTCCTTTTGTGATGGAAATTATGTGTTTGACCCGGGTGGTTTTTCATGGGGTATGCCTTATATGACTTTACTTCACCCTTTATCATGGAGAGATTTTCCTCCCTTGGAAATCTCGGTTTTCCATGATTTTCCCATTTGAATGATGACATTCGGGAAATCGAGTCGAGCTAGAGACTCGTGATAAATAAATCAAGCATCGTATAACTAGGTTAGATTTTACCTTTTCCATCCTTTCCACCCTTTTCACCTTCACCCATTTTCACCAATAAGTGTAGGGGGAGCCAAGTAGGTTGTTTGTGTGTTGTGATGTTGTGCAGGGACATGTGCTTTAATGATCCACTTTCGATATTTTTGACGCGACCCGTGTTCCCGTGTTTCCCGTGTACCCGGTTCCTTCGATAAGTTTTTGCTATTGTGATTCAATCTTGTATATAAATAAAACAAATAAATGTAATCACTTTAGTTGTCTCTTCCTTAGCTCGATTTAAACAACGAACTCAATGTCATAAGTGTAGGGGAGTTTATTCCCCCCACATGCTTAAACATTGAGGACAATGTTTATATTAAGTGTAGGGGGGACTTCTATCGAATTTTAGTGGGCTTTTCCATGAATTTGACCCTATTTAACCGGAAAATTTAAAACTTTTTTAACGTTTTTCAAATCTTTGATCTATTTTGGCCTAGTAGTATTTTCATTTATTTTCTTTCATCGCATCGTATTAATAATTTCCATTTAAAGAATAAAGTCAAAAATAAATAAATGAATAAAATGGTTTTAACAAGTTTAGATATCTTTGATATATTAGGCCCGTCGTGAATATTTTGACTCAACCCGAGTTTACTTTTCCGAGTTTACTCTAGCTAGTATCCTTAACCATATGGACCTTAATTGGTTTATTAGGCTAAGCATCCACGAGTCTCATTCCTTGAGATTTTAAATTGTGGAGAACGAGAGATGATAGAGTTGATAATAAGTTTAAGGGTTACTTCTTCCTTATATGAGTTTTTGTGGCTCTTTCTTCCCGCTTGTATATTTAATTGCTTAATAAATGAGGATTTTTGCGGTGTAGATTCGATATCTTAACTCCTAGCCAAATCTTTATTCTCCTTGTAATTAAAGCATGAACACATTGAGGGTGCCAGCGTTGTGGACTTCCGACTAAGGTGGCTCATAACCACTAAGTAAGAGGGATTCAGACCATGGGACCACGGAATTTGGCTTACTATATATATCATAAATAAAGAAAGAATAAGATTAAAACATGACCTCAAAGAGCCTTAGGGTATGGGGCATGTAGCACGAACCTTGTCATTAGAGCCTTAGGGTGTATGGCATGGTAAGTGTTGAATAAAAATTGATCAAAAATCAATTCCCTCATTTATCGTTCAAGGAGCCTTAGGGTGTGGACAATAGATGAGGAGCATTTTTACATCTTAAAGAGCCTAAGGGTATATGATGTGAACTTGCTAAACTCCACATAAAGTCTACACGACTTTGGAGGAATAATTAATAAGTAGTACTATTGGCCAAATTTTGGGTCCGGGAATTTATTCCCCAAATCGTGTTAAATCATCCTTGATGTGGGCTTACTTTAGTGACAACGTTTTTGAGGACGAGGTTAGGTTTTGAGTGTCGGGTTTGCACCATTTGGCCTTTATTTTTGGACTAATAATTATCAAATAAGTCAAATGAGCCTACGGGTAAATGACAATCAATAAAATCTAGAGATACAATGTAGGAATTGGAGAAAGAGTATTACACAATTGTCTTATATAAGTTGTTTTAACCTAAAAACTTATGGTCAACAATGATCTCGTTTTTGAGCTTGGTATGGGGAACGTGAAACTTGAGGGTGATTAGTATTCATGACACCAAAGCCCTAATCTAAGCCTTAGATTTCTTTACGAGTTTCTTCCATCAAATAATTTCCAAGTTAATAAATTGTTATAACTTTTATTTTTTATCTTTTCATCGTAGTAGTAGTAGTAATAATAATAAAGGCCAAGATGGGTTAATTATGAGAGAAAAGTAACTTTATGCTTTAAAATAATGCATTGCATGGGGTCATTGCAATGGTCAAGTCTAGGGGATTTAATAAGTGTGTAAACACTTATCCTTTTGCCACTAAAATCAAGGAAAAACAAGACCTAATCATGTGTTTTATATCGTAAAAGTTGGAATTACGCGTGGTTTTGTGTTTTTGTGTTAAAATAGGTACAAATGATCAAAAGGAAAGAAAACACAGGATTTCACGGTCAAATGTTGAAGAAAAGTCTAAAAAGAGACGAAGACAAAGTCAAAAGATCAAAAGTGTGCCCTAGTTCACGAAAACCGGCAAAATCAACACGATTTTGAAGAAATGATCAAAGAAGCCGAAATCAAGTTCGTTTTTAGCGGATTAAATCTTTTTGAAGATATTCGAGCCAAGTGGGTCCCACATTTGGTTAATGGGCCCAAAAGCCCATTATGGAGTATAAGTTACTTAGCTATGGAGTAAAGGCCCATTAAGGCCCAAAACTTATGAAGGAACGGATGGAACTGAATTTGGGCTCAAAAGCCCATTTGGCTAATTAAACAAAAACGAATGGGAGTATAAACGTTTTGGGCCACACGCCCATTATACTTAACAAATGGGACGGTTAATATTTTTCACTTGATACAAAGTCCTTGTCAGTCAACCCTCATTTCAACACCAACCTCCCACACACGTGTGTACATCACACGTTTGTTTTTATAAAACGTTTTACCCCACACCCTTTTTAATAAATAAACTTACCCACTTTCACATTTCGATAACAACAAGAAAATATTCATCTTCTATCTCTCCCACACAACACAACCTCCACCATCTTTTACCCTAACCCTAATTTACCATCACAATAATTACCCACCCAAAATTGGGGCTTTTCCCTTAAGTGTGTGATTCATTCCCTTAAGTGTGTGATTCACACGCACCTTAAATAAATCCCCCATAAAATCAGAAGCAACACCAAAGGGTGGTCCTCATCTCCAAATCCGACGTGGCCTTTTTCCTTGTTGTGATTGGATGGAACAACTCACCACAAACCCTCCACCAATCAAAAGA
Source organism: Glebionis coronaria (assembly GCA_025667525.1). Taxonomy (NCBI): domain Eukaryota; kingdom Viridiplantae; phylum Streptophyta; class Magnoliopsida; order Asterales; family Asteraceae; genus Glebionis; species Glebionis coronaria. The sequence goes on from CM046874.1 coordinate 183,978,048, forward strand.
CTCCACCTCAACATAGAACTAACACAAGTAACACAAATCACGCCACGAGGGCAATCCGTGTGATGCAAGGACGATTCTCAACTGATTGATGAAGAAAATGAAGAAAGAGAAAAGAAAGAACGGCTCAGATTAATTTACTTACTCTCGAAGATTCTTGAAGAAGCCTTTGAGGGTTGGCTATAAATACCCCCATATAAACTGTAATTGATGCACTTTTTATTATTTTTTTTAATTTCTGCAAATTAGTTTTTAGGTTTAATGTAATTTTCATTTTAAAAGTATTGTACTCCTTTTGAATCATTAATAAAATTTACATTTCAGTTAATTATTGTTTCTTTTAAATCTATTGCACATTACTTTTCTTTACTGTTTTTGATTAAAATCAATTAAAAAATAGAAAGTGGATTATTATTTTCCCCCACTAGGAAAGTATAAAAAATCTGTTCGAAGTATTGTTTTGGATTGAAGATTGTTTCTGGTTCGAGAACTGTTCATGGTTCGAAGACCATGCTGATGATGATGGTACGGTTTGGGTAAAAGAGGCGTTGGTAATCGGTTCAAAGACGGCTCAGCGCCGCGTCTTCTTCCCAACGGATTCGTCATTAGGTTTGTTTTTCTATTTTAATTCTTGAGTTTGTTTAATTCTTAGATAATATTTTTTATTTGTTAAGATTGAATCTGCTCAATAGTTAATGTTACTGTTTAAATTTTGTTTACTGTTTTGCTTGAATTTGTTTATGTTAATGTTACTGTTAAGTTAATTTTGAGTTATCTGATTGAGTTTATTTTGTTTGTATGGACCTGCGTAAGTTTTCACTGTTTGGATTTGAGTTCTCTTTGTCTGATTATTTTCAGTTTTATGTTTAATCTGTTTAGTCTGTTTGGAACTGCTTATTTTTCGGTTTAATATTAATTGCTTGTTTAGATTTGCTTAGTTTTGAATATGCTTATTGCTTATTGGGTTTAAATTCTAGTTAGGATTGCTTATTTGTTTGTTGATATAGCTTATTTGCTTATTCGTCTTAGTTTTCTCTGCTTATTTAGTGCTGTTTGGTATTGCTGATAAGCAACATATACCATTTATCTGTTGGTTCCAAAAAAAAAAGTCCAAAAAAGTATTATTAGCAAAAATAGGTCATGTTGGGATTCGAACACGTGACCTCACGTTCAACAGCCAAACACCATCCAATTGCTCTAGTACATCTTTTGTGTTTATTTACGCATTAATTAATTAATATAGGTCTTTAAATCTTAGCTGGCAATTTTTAGTTATTAATTTAAATACAAGTTTTAGTTGTTATTAATTTTGATTAAAAGTTTTTCTTAATTATTTACTTTTATTCAGTTTATAAAAAAATAAAAAGACTAAAAAATATTTTAATTACTTTAATTAATTGTTTTTAAATTTAGTTTTATTTTTATTAGTTAAAAATTAATTTAGTTTTAATTGAAAATAGTTTTAAGTAGATTTTGTTTAAATTTCAAAATAGTTTTTCTAGTGTTTTGTTACATAGTCTTTTAGTTTAAAAATACCAAAAAGTATCGTTACCAAAAACAAATAAGTCTTACGTCATATCCGAATTCAATTCGAGTCGATTTGTGGAACGATAAATAGAGATAAAAAGAATAGAAAAATTCAGACATTACCCACAGTGTCTAGATCCTCTACTGAGGCTGAATATAGATGTATGGCTAGTGCTACATGTGAGGTGATATGGATCACCAATCTTCTAAGTGATCTTAGAATCAAAAACTTGTTTCTAGTAAATTTATATAGTGATAGCAGTTCTACTATCCAGATTGCTGCTAATAATGTGTTCCATGAAAAAACAAAGCATTTTGAAGTGGATGTCCAGTTAATCAGAGAAAAGGTTCAATATGGTATTATTAACACTATCAAAGTTGCATCACCTGATCAAACTGCTGATATTTTTACCAAAGCCCATGGAATATCTCAACATTTAAAACTTTGCAAGCAGTTGAGACTTGTGGACATGTTTGGGAAGTGATTTGTGTTTTCCATTGTCTAGATTGAGGAAGGGTGTTAAATTAACAATCTTTCCAACTTATTATTGTCTTTTCTATTTTGGCTGTTTGTGTTTATAGGTGCAATATTGGAGGACTCATACTGTCATTGGTGTATTCTTCTTTCTAGGCTTAGAACTTCGGCTATGGACTTGGACTATGGCTTATGGGCTTTTACAACCTATGGAGGCTTTCATAGTATATTACCCTAGCTCTTAATAGAGCTAGGGTTATCACTCATTCTACATACACACACACAACCACCATTGTAGCTGCTCTCTCTTTCTCTCTCTGATTCAAGATCTTTGATCTTGACCTGGCAGTTGTAGTTTCATCTTTGTATTGTGTGTGAGTGATCTATGTATGTGAAGGAAATCGGATCAACCTAGTTGGGACGATTTCATTTTTACTTTGCATGTTTGATTAGCACTCGTTTGAGGACTAATCTTTATCTTTATGCTTTTGTACTTGAATCTTAATAAATATCACTAAGGGGAGGTTGGTTGAGTGATAATCTTGGTATCCATGTTATTTGATTTATCTTTTAACACTTATAACATGTCAAATACTTTTATAATTGCAGTTTGATGTAACACAGAGATAAGTTTGATAAAACCAATGAAAAATGTACTATGGATTTTGATACAACCATTAGACAAGTTTCCTTATCTGTAAAAGGTAAGGTTCTAAAAGGTTCGCAAATTTTTTATAAAGACCTCGCAAAAGCGTGAGGCATAACTTTCACCTCATACAATAGACCAAGGTTTAAGCTTAAGGCTTGACATGAGACGATAAGTGGAAAACCGTGATAAGTCGCGATAAAACATGATGCGTGGAGGCTTTATTAGATTCAACTTCGATAAGAATCGTATTTTTCATATAAAAACAAAAAATATTACATTCAAAAATAGTTTCCTAACTTTATTCATTATTTATAACACTTTTTGTAACCTTAATATATTAATAGTATGATATAAATATATAGATTTATATACATTTTCATATTTTGTGTCGCTTTAATTCACGCTTTAAAAAATCATTACTCGTTATGGCTCGCAAAAACGTGGTTTACTTATGACTTCAAGCAACGCCTCACGCTATCTGAAACTTTGCTAAAAAGTGTTATAACAAAACCTTTGTGGATGTAAAAACAAACTATTGGGGCATTCGTCTGCTGGTATTACTCACTTATCTTAAACGACTACTTCTTTTATGAACGACGACAAATTAATTAAGTATTCTAAGGACTCTCAAGCTATCAAGCACCGAACAAAATAATTTCATTTATATGATATGATTGTATTTGTGGCCCACATCTAATGGGCTTTTAAAACCATACAAAGGACGTTTCTTCAAAAAATAGAGATTAAACCTAATTGCTCAACAATTTTAACACTTTCTTTTAACATCATATTTTATTAAAAGAAGCCGAAGTCAAAACGTTACAAACCATCATTTCTTGTTATAGAGGTAATTTCATAAATAAAGTTATCATGCAAAATGAAATTTATATAGAAACATAAGCAACTTTAGCAACTTCATGAGATACAAAGCTACATGCGCATGAAGTCCAACACAACTTTAACCCATTTAGAATTTCCAATGTTCAATATCATAAATCAAAGCCGTTAAGGCCCATGGTGGCGCCTGCTCGTACCTCGCTAACAACCATCAACAACTAGTGATGCAAAAACTCCTAAATCAATAGGGCCATAAAGACTAGTCCTACTTGCCCTAGAGATTAGTTAATATCTTTAAAGACCAACAGGAATTCATACTACCTAGCTCTCCTTACATTATAGGGGGTCAGATAGAGGGTCTAGTAAACTAGCTGAGTCATTCGAGAGGCTTCAAACTTGGCTAAGCCTTCACATCTTTTTTAATCTAAAAAACTATCCATCTGACTTATATCGAAAGATATTCCAAGATATTTCATGCAACATAAGCGTAGTGCCTTTCTTTGTAGGCCTCCATAGGGCTTTCCGAAGCTGAGCGACTGGTAGACAATCCAAGGGTGGAGATTCAGACCGATAAAGGACGTAGGAATTGTCCTTAACTGTCCGGAAGGCTGACATACTTACACTTGATTTCTCACGGATGTCCTATGATAGGCATCTGCAAAGGGATAAGAATATAGTTGGTTTAGTTAACACTTCGGTGTCATGAGCTTAGACGTAGGTGTAAACGTATGCTACTTGATTATAGTCTTGTATTTGTTATAAGATTATATGTCGGTTGCTTGATTAAAATCTTAGGGTTCATCATACTATTTAAGCTTAAACATATAAACTCACCAACCTTTTTGTTGACGCTTTAGTAATGTTTTCTCAAGTATCAAGATAGATGGGTGACTTGGACTGCTAGGGAAGATAATAAATCTATGACTATCATTAATGATTTGGTGCTATCTTTTTGTGTCATACAAAACTCTAATTTAATTTGTCTTGTTGTACTAAAATGCTTCTGAACCATGCTATTTATTTTAATGAATTAAAACGGCTTATTAATTGTCCTTATTTATTGTTATGTCTTGTGATAGTCATGAAGTCACACCCCTAGTGGACCCGTGCACTCTGATAACTCGGGTGTGTGACAGATTGGTATCAGAGACAAGGTTATAGAGAACTAGGTTACTTTTATAAAATTATTTTTATAAATGTTGTGTCAAAAATAAAATTTCGAAAAAGGGTAACACTAGACTATAACCGTCTCTCTATCTCCATGGGCCATATCACTCCACGTCTTCGATACAAGTAAGTTGTGACTTAGTTAACCTCATGTATTTTTTCGTGCTACTTTAAAAAGCTTACCTTAAAATTACAAAGAAACGAAAATTAATCCAATAATTGTGAAAGGGTGATCTATACTTACTTCACCAACCTTTCTTATTTTCTTTATAAACCTCACTTGAAAACCTTCTCAAAACTCCTCAAGGGTTGAGTTGATCACGTTCTAAGTTTTAGTTGAGAAACTTTAGTAGAGGCAGCCTCTTTTGCATTGCTCAACTTGAGCCTTTATTACAAAATAAACCAAAAACGTTGATAAAAAGTTTAAAAACATACATATCATTTTTCTTTGAAACTAGATGAACCTAAAGGATACACATACTTTTCTGTAAACATGTATCTTTAGAAGTTTTGTGTTAATGAAAAGACATGTACCATGATATCATAATGGAAGCTATGGTTTACATTAAACAATAAAAAATATGGTTAATTATCTACATATTCGGTTATAATTCGGGCTTTTTTGTCCTATTTGATGGGCGATTGGAAAGATACAAACAATGTTATGCACACTAAAGATATACGGTATTTTCCAAAAGTAACGTAAAGTAGTTATATGATCATCACCTTGAAAAACTGCTTTTGGATATAATCTCATCATACACCTCCTTTTTAGTTTATCGTCTCCACGATTAGAAGACACCACAATAAGCTAATGAGCAAATAACATTATACCACATAATAAAATTTCAAATAATTTGGCTCAATTAAAAATTTTAACCGAACTTTAATTCTTTCCCCAAAACTATAAGCAAAATCACAAACCTTTTTAGATTATAAAAAAGCATTGTATCAACTAAAAAAATCAATAAATTAGACATTAAATCATACCTTTAAGCCAATAACTTTTTTTCGTAATTTAACAATTAAATTAGGATAAATTATTTTTAAAATCACTACAATAAGAATTTAATTATATTTATAATAATTAAATTAATAAAATTTGGTCGACAGATAGACTGTTTTATTTTATTTTATTTTTTCTTAATTTTCAGTTTTGCCCTATCTTATAGGTCTTTAAAGTTTGTTATAGCATACATGTCTTCTTTTTTTAAAAGTTTTTAATATTTTTTCCTTAGTTAACATTTGTGGCACGCAAGTTTTAAATTTTGCATCCGGTTTGTTAATCTTTTCCCAATACGATATTTGACACATAATTTTACAATATATTTTTATTCTTGTTAAAGTTTGACTATCAAAAAGCGAATTTATACAACTTTTTTTGCCAAATTAAGTAATATTTAAAAAATATTTAAATTTTAAAATTAATATAAATAATGAGAAGCCCCACAACTACTACTAAATAAGAGCATATGCAATGCATATTTTTTCAAAGACTTTTCACAATTTAGAAAAGTCATTGAAACACTTTTTACCATTGTAGCTAATTGCTTTTCCAAAAGCTTTTCCAAATAACATTTGTTTTGTCAAGCGATTGAAGCTTTGTACTATATTTACATATTAGTCAAATGGTACCAGATTACACTTTTGGATATGCAACTTTATCTTCCAAAAAGCTTTTGCAAAAGGCTATTATCATTAAAGAATGTTGTTCCCATATTAATTCTCTTCACCATGGTTTGATTATAAGAAATAAAGATGAAAATGATATGAATTCTAGAGAGAGAAATTAGAGAGATAAAGTACAGAGAGATGATAACTATGTGAAATTAGATTAGAGAAAAAATGAAATGGCTTAACCTCTCCTAACATGCTAGGAGAGGTATATATAGCCGGGCCTACATGTGGCATAATAGGCTATATGTTTGATTGGACCGGGCTTAAATAAATTGCTTAGTACCTTGAAAGAGGCTTTTAAAGCTAACCATCAAGCCCGTATTACACGACTATTCTACTACCTATTACAACGTTCTAATAAACAATACATTATAATCCTATGAACGATCATTCTTGTTTGACTCAATATTTTGAGGCTAACAATCTCCCCCAATGAGAGGTCATTCCTCTTCAACATTTGGATATTTGTAGAGATTACTAATCTCGCCATAAGTGAGTCTTGAACATGTAATAGTAGTCTTGTTCCTTAATGCTGTGATCTTTGAGCCTTTGTCGTTGTCTTTCGACTTCGTCTTTAAACTTGAGATCTTCAAACCATCCTTGACTTGTCTTTGCCATCTTTTGATCTTGTGTCTTCATCCACATGCTCACAATATTCATCATATTGAAAGCTTGCTGACAATCTCCTTTGAAGAGAGGTCATTCCTCTACATTAATTGTTGAGGAAGATTCTGAACATCAGAGTTGCGGAAGACTTTTGCTTTCTTGATTGTTGAGTATGTCTTTGGGCATGAGTATGTGGTTTTGAATCTTTGACTTTGCTGAGTACACCGTAACGCCACCTTCTTGAGACAAAACATAGGCACGGACTGAATGGCTTTGACATTCGTCCTAAATCGGTAGCGTTTTACCTCGGTCGGTGAAGACCATTAGACGATATTAGATATCGTACCTGTGATTAGGTAGATTCAATTAAGAACCTTCTTGATAGGGTTTCGCGGCTGTGCTAGCCGTTCTCTTTACTCGACCATCTCAAAGCAAGACAACGAACATAAAGAGTGAATAAACTTGATAGATATCCGCTTGATTAAAGTCATCAATTCAAATTCCTGGAACAAGTTTGATTCATAAAGAATATTACCATCGCTGCTTTCTAGTTGACACAAGCTTGATTCATAAAGAATCACGCAAGTTACCTACCCTAGCACTGTTTGATGTTGATGCTAGAAGGATTTCCATTCGTCACTGTGAATATTGATGAATATCACTCTGAATGTTCTGGAAAGACCATAAAGATATTGCATAGAAACCTGAAACGAGTTTGAATCAATAAAGAAACAAACCACTGTTGCTTTTCAGTTTTACATATGTTTAATTCATAATCAACCTTACACATGACCTACCACATTGCTGTTTGATGTTAACACAAGAAGGATTTACACTCATCATTGTGAATACTAGTTAGTATCACTATGAGTGTTCTAGCAATATCACAAGGATATAGCGTATGACTCTCTTCATCGGCATTTCATGTGTCCTAGCGAGATTTGATTGATCTCTTGGCTCTAGTCTCAATTAGTGAACTTTTAGTGGTCGGAGGCTGGAGCAGATGCCACCTATTCAATATCAACTATCTCGGAGTGAGAAAGTCAATAGAAGTCGTGTTGATCTCCGTGACAATAAAACAAACTTCTTTTGAGAGAAGTCTGAGTCAGTTGGGGAGGGGTTGTGCATTACATCACTGGGTCCATGATGTGTTGTCTTCATGATGTGTTGACCCGATTTCTGCCTAAGTTGTATGGAGGGCTTTTTTCTTTTTACCCTTTATCCTTACATTTCTTTTTCATTCTTCAACCCCTTCAATGCTTACCAAGACATCATCACTAGCACCTTGTTGTGATTGTTCCAGTGCTAGCTTCAGTACTTAGTCAGCATTCAGCTACGTTCACATTCTACTCCATCTTTCATAAGGACTTCTAATAATCTATTGGATTGTCTCTGGGAAGATCCCTCCAGTTCTGGTTGGATCATAGGACTTAAACCTAACCACCCTTTTGACACCAATAATGTCGTGGATTAAAGATGTTGTGGTTATTTGATCATAACCATAAACCACTTTATATTCTAACAAAGTGTTTGAAAAACATTTAACAACTTGCTAGTTTTGTCAACTCAGAAATGCTCCCCCTTCACATGTGCATCGATAATCGAAAGTGTTTCACACATGTGGGTAAGAGTTAAAGTGCTTGAGTCTATAGATCACATTTTAATCACATTTTCTTCTATCTCTAATATATAAAATTGCTTGATATTTGAGATACCAAATTTGATTAAAATATATAAAAATAGTCTTGAAAAACTCCAGGAGAAAAATGTGTCAAACTTAGCATGAATTTGGAAAGTTCCCCCTCAAAAATTGATCCAATTGAATTATCATTACGAGGATATGATCCATATTAAACTTTTGAGGATAGGAGTTGTTGAACACACAATAAAAGATTTTGAATAATCATTGAAAAACTCTTGAAAAAGTTGTGTTCAACAATTTTTGAAAAACTCCATTTCTTTTTGACGAAGAGGTTTTTCTAAAGCATAAACTTGAGTTCATAGACTTTAAATGTCTTGACAAATCCATTCAAGTGTAAGAAGTTCTCTTCTTTTGCTGAGGGTAAGCGCACTAAATCGTACACTCCCCGTAAATATAGTTCTGGGTTGCAATCTAAAAGTGATTACAAGCCATTGTGTTAAGCTCAAAACGTTGAATGTTTTGTGACAAGATCAAGCCGTGATAGATTGCTCTACCCGTTTTTTGGATAAGTTATCTTTAAATATATACTTTCCTTTATTTGAAGTTCCAGTTACAGTCTGACATTTAACTGTAAGTCGTTTACATGAGCTTAAAAACTTTGAATGTTTTTCTTGAAACCTCATGACCGAGAAATTTAATTTTCCTGTTGTTGAGGATAAGTTAGCAATCGTGATCAACTTTCCTTTCTTTGAAGTACGAGTCACAATCTGAGGTAACTGTAAATCATTGAAATGACATGTTTTGAAAAATATTTACAACTTTCATTCGAGCTTTATGTCCACAATCGTGTCGTTATTGAGCGACATTTCTAGGTGAATCCATATTATCGATACCGAAAGACATGTTGAGAAGAATATTTTTGGTATTTTGAAAGGTTTTTCCATTTTTTATTTTGTTTTTCTATTGATATTTACGTTTTATTTTTTGTATTTTCTCAAGTTTTTCGAAAATAATCCAAAATAGACTTTTGTACAACAGAAGAAGGTGATATCGAATGTACAGATTTGGAACCCGTGGAGGAAGAAGTGGGTTCAGAATTCGCTGAGGTACCTGTAATCAAAGAAGAAGAGTTTGCACAAATACTAGTGTGAGGAGTAATAATTTCCTTATCGACGCGAAGAACACTCACATTAGTACTTGAGCAGGTATCATCACTCTTCTCTATGGGAATCCACTTAAGACCAACTTCCTTGAAGATCCGACCCGTTTGTTTCCACTGAAGACTAGATTTAGGAGTAGTTTTCTCTTGCACAACGGAATACTTCTTTGGAGAGAAACTATGTTCTTTTTTATTCCACGTTTCAGATTTGTTGTTATTGCTTTTATTTGTGCCAGGTTTGTATCTCCTTGTTGTCTTATGGGATTCTGCATTCTTGCTTTGTGCAAAGGCACGCGATTTGACCTCATAAAGGTATTGAAGAATGCAATGCTCATGATTTCCATTGTGAATGCCCTTTTTGCAAGTGAGGCATACAGGGAATTTGGGATTCATGAAAGTCCTTGTATTCCTGGGTTTGCCAAATCGTTCAGGAGTAGTGTTCGAAACATGACTATTCATGAATGGTTTCCAATTCCTAGGTTGCTGGTAAGGGATCCTAGGTTTTGGTTGACTACCATTAGGAGTGTGTTGAACTCTAGCGGTATTTAGTTGAACCTACAGATTCCTTTGTGGCCGTAAATGTCACACGCTTAGAGGTATTCCTAGAAGTGCTAGGTGCATTCACATGGTTGGGTTTAGCAAAAGTGTGTTTTCTAAATGGAGGAACATAGGGTGATATGGATGGTTTTGGAACACTTGGTTGCACATCAGTCTTAGGGGGTAACCTAGATTTTACATGAGAAGAATTGGAGAAAGGAGTCGGTTTTCCTAAGATAGATGGCTTTAGATCCTTGTAGGCATTGGGTTGTCGAACAACAAGTTTTACAACTTTAGGTTCCACAGTTTTCCCACCCATTTCGCCAACGAGTTTCTTCAACTCTTCTATCGCTATGTCCTTTTCTTGTAACTGAGCTTTCAAGTCTGTAATTTCCATACTCTTTTCATTTATTTCTCGACATGAGGCTGAAAGTTTTACTTGCAAGTGATTATCATTAGGACCTTTTCTGACTTTGTCTTGCAAAGCAAGTTCAAGAGAATGACAATGTTGTTGAAGGAAATCACATTGGTGTTGAATCAACGCAAAAGCCTTTTTATCAACATTTTCTTTGTGTTTCGAAAGTTCAGTTTCAAGTTGTTTACACTCTTTGATCTTATCAAGATATTTGCATGCAACATCAGAATATTCATCTATATCTGCACAAGATGTAAGAGCAACACACAAAATATCTTTGGAGAGACATTCTTGTAAGAGTAGATCATATGCTTTAGAAAACGCGTCTCTTTCAGGTTGATGACCGTAAATTTTTTTTCAAGAGATTCCACATATTTTCAAATCGTTAAACATTTCTTGCTTAATTAATGTTTCAAATTCCAAAGCACGTTTCTTCATTCTATCCGCAAGCAGAATCAAAATAGTTTTCACAAGCACAGTTATATCGTGAGGAATTTCCTTATTGCCTTTAGATAGTTCACGTCGTTCCCAGTCATCATCCACAACACTTTTGAAACTGTTAATGTTTTGAAGAAGAATACTAAGTACTTGCTTACTCTTGCTTAAAGAATCTTTATACGGCAAGTACTCAATATATTTTGAAACATTAGTTTTCTTAGTGGCAAAGATTTGTCTCCATTTTATTCTTATTTGTTCACGTTCGAAAAATATTTGCTCACGAGACTTTTATGTTTGCGGTTTGAAAAGACCATAAAGACTATTTTCATAAGCATAATTATATGGTTTAACAAATTCTTTATTAACTTCTGATCTACTCTCTTCTTCCAAATTGTTTGTCCCTTCACTATCGGGCCTAACAATAAGGCAATCAAAATCGGTCCATTGGGACTCATCAAGATATAGGTGTTGGTTCTCAGATTGAGCTTGCTCAAGGTACTTAGGATATGCAAAACTAAGTTTACCCTTGAAAAACGAACGAGGTGCCAGCATTCTCATGATTTGAACTGATTGATTTGTTTTATAAACAATTTTCTTATAAAAATCAGTTTGAGTTTCAAGTTCCACCATTTTGTCGATGTCTTTCGCTTGTCTAGTTTTGAACTCCTTTTCCAACAATTCAACCACTGTGTTCTTTTCATTAGCAAGTTTAGTTTTATCCTCTTGAAGAAAACTGTTCACTTGAGTTAGCTCATTCACTTTAGTGGTAGCAAGATACGTTTTATTACGTTCGGTACTTAAAGAGGTGTTATGATTACGTTGCTCTTGTTTAAAAAGCTTAAGAGTTTCGTTGTATTTCTTTTCAAAATCGTCCTTTTTCTTGTTAATTAAACACCCTTTGTACCTGTTGATGCAAAAGTTGGTTGATCCTTGCTAGACCCAAATTAGGCTTAATTTGGGTTGGCTGGGCTCCGGCTCCTGCACCAAGTGAATTGTTTGGTTGGGATCCTGCACACTAAACAGCACGCGTTAGGCTTACCGTGGGAATGTTTCCCACGATTAGACTCCGGCGTGAGAGTAAGTAATCGATTTAGGGTTTATGTGAGTTTAGAGTATAAGTCGTAATACCTTTGTGGAACCCTTGAGGGTTCCTTTTATAGGCAGTGAAACCCTAATGGGCTTTCACTGATGCTTCGACCCCAAGGAAGAGATAACCACCAGAATTAGAATGATTGTTATCTTCTAATTCTGGTAGTGAATATCCTCTTCCATTGGGATAAAGATATTCCGAGACAGAATATTATTCTGTCTAACCCTATGTCGGCCATGTCAGCCGCACCGGGCCGTGGGCCGCACACATGTGTGCGGTTACTGTTCATCCAAGCCCATAAGCCTGAATGACATTATTCCACCCATCTGTGATGGGCCGAATACGGGTAGTACCTGTGGGCCGGGTTCATGACCCGGTTGGGGACTATACGTCATCATGTCCCCCCAGTCTAGCTGTTACAACCAGAGGTGTAACTCTAGACTACCAAGATGCTCCCCGGACGTACCAAAGGAAACAATAGGGAATGATAAGTTGTCCAGGAATTTGTATTGGCCGCACGTGGAAACATGGCTTAGGAAATTATTTCACCAATATCTCAGCCGCATATAGCGACCGAGACCAATTAAATATACCATTAAATATCAGGTCTTACGTAAGAGCCGCATAACCCGACATTAATAACTGTTCATCTGACTTGTTTGACTGATAAAAGTGCAAACAGTCAGAACCTTGAGCAGTGCAAACGTTTGAGTCAGAAGTGACCTGTGGGTCCCGCCTGACGTTTCACTTGCCACTTGCCCCCTAGCCACACGATTAAGAATAGTGGCAGACACGTGTCACACATCCAACGAGTCGTGACCCACGAGGCAACCCTATAAATAAGCCACCCCCACGGTTGTGTGAAACACACAGTTATAACCTCCATTTCTTCCATTAAAGCTTTCCTCTTAGCTTGAACCAAATACGCACGGATCCCTTCACACGCAGGTTAGAACACCACGTCCTTACACTTTTTTTTAGTAATGGCTCATAGAAACAACCCTACCATTGGATCCGTGCTGAATGTCATGACCCAAGACCAATTAAACCACTTTTGTAAAAACTATTTCATCCCTACCAACCTACACCCCTCACTTCCTGGCGCCGGAGACCTCATAACTGAGGCTCCAGAAGGTAAGATTGGCCTGTACACTCGCCTCTTTGATGCGGCTAATTACCGCATCCCCTTCACCCATTTCCTTGTAGATCTGTTAGGATACTATGATGTACATATTAGTCAGCTCCACTGCATAGGTGCCTGTAAGATTAGTCAATTCGAGATCCTCTGCCGTGCTAGGAGAATCCCCCTAACAGTAGAATTATTCCGGCTCTTTTATGTTCCCAACATAGTAAGCGGTTGGGTATCTTTCAAGAAACGATCCTCTAACAGTCCCCAATCGCACAATAAACCAATGGATTCATTGAAAAACTGGTACGACCACTACTTTTTCATTGACGCCGTGGTATGGCCGGGCGATTACACCTTCAGAACTAGGATACCCCACGACCCCAAGCCGCACACAAGTACATACAACCCCCGACATTCCCAAGAATTAGATCTGAATAGGACCGGGTTCCAAAGAAGCCTTCCCGAGTCATTCCTATGTTTACTAGGGATTAGCCGCAATTACTTTGGTCCATCCAATAGGTATCCCGTATTTTGGAGAAGGCAGGGTGAAGGTAGGCTAACATCCGTACGTAAAAATGTATTCCATTATTTGATAAACAACTAACATATGTTGTTTTGTGCTGGGCAGAAATGAACTTCTTTGGACTTTTGCGTCAGGGCGACCCAAAGCTTGTACCGGAAGGTTCCCGTCCTCTCCGTGAGAATGAACGACCCCTTCTTGAGCATACCCGAAACGTGACAGTTGCTCTCGAAGCCGTGCAAGATCCCCACTCAGACGAGGAAGAGCATGGAGATAATGGTGGTGGTGGTAACCGCATGCATGAAGGAGGAGCCGGGCCCTCCTCACCACATAGGGAACAACAGGGAGATAATATTGAGTTAACCACCTCCAGCCTTCGCCGGATGATGGGTGATGATGATGAAGAAGTACAACAAGTCAACCTGGATGAAGAGGAAGAAGAAGTGGAAGAAGAGGTCGAGGAGGAGATCGATGAAGCAACAGCTCAACCCGTCGCCAGGCGTACCCGAAAAAGAAGCAACCGAGCGAGGAGAACTGCTTCAGTCGAGATTGGCGAACACAACGCTCCTGCCAAGAGACTTCGCGAAGACCACCCCTTGTACCAATCTGTCGGGAGTGCTACCCAGGGTTCCGAGACTATCCGGACCGCACATGTCGATCCCGTCACTCAGATTGCCCCAACCGCCTCCGAAGTAGCAAGAAACGACATGTAAGACTCCATCCTAATATGTAAGAATGACAAATTTTTATTTTAAGCAATACTTAATATATGTCCCAATACTTGTTGCACAGGGACGACCAGACCGGTGCCGCGCCTCCCTCTGACACCCAAATTGATAAGGGGAAAGGAAAAGAAGTGGAAAGAAACCCCACGGCCCCCACAAAGTCCGGCCCTGTATTTGAAGAAGGTTCACCCACAGCCTCCCAAGACCTCCCAGCGTCCGGCCCCCCTCAACCGTTCAATCCTATATGGAATATCACAAGGGCATCACGACTGAGGGATGCCGATGAGTGCCGGGAGTACCTCAACAATTGCATACCACCAAGCTTGGTGCGAGAGGTAAATGCGCTCAGCCATGCAGACTTGGCGGATGAGTATAATGGTGCCTTGGTACACCAAATGGCGACGGGTACCTCGATGAGGGTAAGGTTTGAGGCCGCACTCGGGCACGTTGAATCCCTCAAGAGGAAAGTTGGACGAAGGGAGAAGATGATCGTGGATAACGAAGCTCAAATTGCAGACCTCCAATCCCAACTGGCCAGCGCCGAGGCGACCATCAAAAAGCAGTCGGCCCGCGCGAATGAATACGACCAACAAGTGGCCAATCTTGAGTCACAACTAGATGCTGCAACCACTAAGGTACATATCCGCGCCGCACCACCCATACTCTAAAAGACATATATTCTAACACTTTATTTCTTTTAGGTGGCCACAGCGGAAGCTTCTGCCCAGTCGTACTCCAGCCAGGTAGATGTGCTTAACAAGAAACTAGAAGACGCGCACCTGGCCGTCCAAAGCATGGAGAAAGTACAAGGGGAACTTACTGATGAGAGGGCTGTCACCCAAAAGCTGAAAGAGGCATTTGCCCAAAAAGAGTTGATGATTGATTCCCTCACCGCTGAGCGTGACAATGTGCTATGCCCCCAACTGCTAACAGCTACTGCCGGCCGTAGGTGGATGGTCGGGCATGGAGCACGCCTCGCCGTCATGAAGGTCTTAGAGGCCCCGGAATTTGTGCAAGAATTTGCAAGCCTTGTGTCCGATGGTATTGACCGCGGACGTCACGAGGGAATGGTTGAGGCCGTTGAGCTGATCAAGAAAGGGGAAAACTTTACCAATCATGCCTTCTTTAACCCTGAAGCTGCTAACAAGATGACTGCTTCCATGGCCGCGATGCGGGATCTGCACTATCCATTCTTGGATGAGCTGGAGGCCACCAAAGATGCATCAAATATGGAAATCATGGAAAGGCTAAGTCTTAGTGCGTTCTCCCGTGCTTCCTTCACTCCATCACCCAGCCACCTGACGCTCCCCATATACGAGGACGTAACCAGGATCGTGCTTGATGAAGAACCCTTAAGTGTGGTGCTGGAGAGGAATGCGGCTCAAGCCCAGAATCGGAAAGAAAGTGATAAGTGGTTGTCGTGTCTGGTCGAGGAACAAGTGGAAATGGGTAAGTTTTTCCCCCCTATGTAGGATGCTCCTACTTAATGATCCCTTTCAGACACGTTGGTTTGTAACCTCTGAATATTTATTGTTTTCTATTCGTCCGTGCATGTACACGGCCAACAACATTTGTATTTTGTGTACAAGTCCGTGAGTGACCACGGCAATTTTGTTATCTATTTTGGAAACTTGTGTATTTTGACTGTGTTAAATATTGTACCTCAATACTGCATGATATATCACGTCTTACACACAAAGAAAGAAAATACATACAAGTCTATAATTTACTAGACATGCGACGTGCGTCTTTACTACGCGGAGCACTGTGCGACTACGGCATATGAAACTTACCCCAACGTCTTGTGGGTAAGGTGTCTAGTAAGGATACATGATCCGTGCGGCTGGGGTTGCATCCCTCTTACGCGGCAAGTTGAATTAGTAGGTTCACTTAATCCTCTTACCCCGCCTGGAGGCGTATAGTACATGTACAGTAATTTGAAAGAATGCATATGAATGAAACATGGCATATTATAATACAAGTAAAATTCATACGACTAACAAAAAATCTAAAAAATGATTTGCACGAAACAGGCCGTGGAGCTAGCTAGGCACCACGACATTTTATTAGAACGTTTACAATTTTGTTTGAACAATGATGACAAGTCCTAAAAAACAAGAAAGGAAACTAAACAAACATAAGAAAAACAAAACAGATAGACCGCATGGTTCTTTATTAAGACCACATATAGCGAAGTACCCATGCGGAAGCCGTAGCTTTCAAAGATAGCACCTTTTGAGATTGGAAATGTTCCATGTGCGCTCTAGGTCGCGACCATCCATGTCACGTAACTTGTACGCGCCTCGTCCCAAGGCTTCAGTGACTTCATACGGTCCTTCCCATTTAGGGCCCAGCTTTCCTGTATTCTCCGCTCGACTTGCTTCGTTAGCACGATAGACGTAGTCTCCCGGTCGAAAAGAAACACCCTTGACCTTGGCGTCATAATAAGCCTTCATTTTAGCCTTGGACTTAGCCTCATTGATAGCTGCTACTTCCCTTTTTTCTTCCAACAGATCCAGGTTGATTCGCAGATGTTCATCGTTTGTGACGACATTAACCTCCGCCGTACGGATGGTAGGCATCCCTATTTCTGCTGGTATAACGGCTTCAGTGCCGTAAGCCAATGCAAATGGAGTATCTCCGTTGGCTGTTTTGATCATAGTTCTATGCGCCCATAGCACATGTGATAACTCATCGACCCATTTGCCACTTCGTTCGTCCAAGCGCGCCTTGATGCCATTTCCCAAGCTTCTATTTTCCCGTTCAACAAGGCCATTTGTTTGCGGATGCTTAACAGATGCGAAGCACCGCTTGATGTTCAATGATACACACCAATCTTTGAATGGGTTGTCCGTGAACTGCTTGCCGTTGTCCGAGATGATTTCTCCTGGTAGACCAAAACGGCACACAATATGTTCCCAAACAAACTTCTTAACTTGTTTGCCTGTGATAGACTTGACTGCCTTGGCCTCTATCCATCGTGTGAAGTAGTCCATCGCAACAATCAAGAATTTAACTCCCCCCGCAGCTACAGGAAATGGTCATGCAATGTCGATTCCCCACTTATAGAATGGCCATGGGGACGTGATAGGTGTAAGCTCCTGCTGCAGGTGCCGCGGCACTGGCCTATGCACTTGACAATCACTACACTTGCGGATCATGTCGCGCGCGTCTCTGTGCATGGTAGGCCAATAATACCCTGTCCGTAAGGCTCTAGCTACCACGGATCGTGGACCTGCATGCATGCCGCACAATCCTTAATGTATGTCACTGATTACGTATGCGGCCTGACGTGGTCCAACACATCGCAGCCACGGCTGCAAGAAAGAGCGCTTGTATAGGATGCCTTCTCGAAGTTCGAAATGCTGCGACTTCCTCCTGATGCGCCGTGCTGCTTTCTCCTCGTCTGGAAGGGTCTCACTAGTCAAATAGTTGATAATCGGGGTCATCCAAGTAGGTCCATCCTCTTCAACTATAGCAGTGACCTCTCCTTCCGTTATAGATTTCTCCTTAAGTATTTCCACCAAGACTTGTTTAGACAAGTGAGCAAAGCTTGTGGATGCGATCTTACTAAGAGCGTCCGCCTTCTTGTTCTCGCCCCTTGGCACCTGCTTGATGAAAAACTTACTGAAAAAC
This sequence comes from Glebionis coronaria, assembly GCA_025667525.1. NCBI lineage: Eukaryota > Viridiplantae > Streptophyta > Magnoliopsida > Asterales > Asteraceae > Glebionis > Glebionis coronaria. Next base: position 183,996,274 of record CM046874.1, read on the forward strand.
GCAATTAGCGACTTGACTTTTTCCAAGTACCTGACCATGTTGTCCTCCTTAGCCACATATCCACCTAGAATATGGTTCGCGACAAGCCGTGAGTCCACGTAGGCCTCAAGGTTGCGGACTCCCATTCTAGCGGCGATTTTCAAACCCGCAATTAATGCTTCGTATTCCGCTTCGTTGTTGGTGGCCGTGAACTCAAAACGGAGGGCATACATGAATTCCATTCCTTCCGGATTTGTGAGAATGAGACCAGCTCCGGATCCGTCAGTACACGAGGATCCGTCCGTGAACAACACCCATGGTTCTGTTGGAGTCTCGTCTTGCTTAACGATTGGCCCTTCCTCATCCGGCTTTTCGATTAGGAAATCCGCCAAGATCTGGCCTTTCACAGCCGTCCTTGGCCTGTAAGATATATTGTGCTCCCCCAATAAGATGCTCCATTTCTGTAGCCTCCCTGCCACGTCCGGTCTAGAAATAACCTGCTTGATTGGCTGATCCGTAATGACTACAATTGGGTGCGCCTGAAAGTACCGGCGCAGCCGCTTTTTAGCAAACACTAGTGCTAACACCTATTTTTCCATGGAGGAATAATTCAGCTCCGGCCCTTGTAGTGTTCTACTTATAAAGTAGACCGGAGTTTGCACTGTATCTCTATCCGTCATAAGTACCGCGCTTATTGCGCCATGAGTGGCTGAGAGATACATAATGAGTTCCTCCTTTGGCCGGGGAGCTACTAGCATAGGGAGGGATGCAAGATGCTGCTTGAGTTGGCCGAAGGCTTCCTCGGCTTCCTTCGTCCATCGGAAGTCTCCCTTTCTAATGCACTTCTTGAGTGTCTTAAATAGGGGTAATGACTTCTCTGCGGATTTAGATAAGGAGCTATTCAGCCCGGCTAGCTTCCCATTTAAGGATTGCACCTCCTTCCATGTCTGGGGGGACGGCAGTTGTATCACTGCGTCTGTCTTCTCTGGGCAAGGTTTGATGCCGTTTGGATCAATCAAATATCCAAGGAACATTCCCTCTGTTACCCCAAACGTACATTTCTTTGGATTTAACTTCATGTTAATCCTTCTCAGCGTGTCGAATGTCTCTTGAACATCCCAGAGAAGTGCTTCCTCCGTGTGACTTTTTATCACCAAGTCATCAACGTAGACTTCCAGGTTGCGGCCTATCTGTGATTCAAAAGCTTTGTCCACCAACCGCTGATATGTAGCACCGGCGTTCTTCAGTCCAAACGGCATTTTCGTATAGCAATATACGCCCTGGCTCGTATGGAACGCCGTTTTTTCTGCATCCTCCTCCGCCATCTGGATTCGGTGATACCCTTTATATGCGTCCAAGAAGCATTTGAAAGGATACCCACATAGGGACTCCACCTTCCAGTCGATTTCCGGTAATGGGTAACAGTCCTGTGGGCAGGCCTTGTTTAGATCCGTAAAATCCACACACATGCGCCAACTTCCGTCATGTTTCTTGACCATGACCGGATTGGATAACCACTCGTGGTAGTATACCTCGCGCATGATGCCTGCATCCACTAGTTTCCGTACTTCCTCCAATATCACTTGGCTGCGCCCAGGCGCCTGGCCGCGCTTCTTTTGCATGATGGGTTGGTACCCTTGGCGGATCTGGAGCTTATGCTCTGATATCGCACGTGGCACGCCTGTCATATGCTTTGGCTCCCATGCGAATATATCTAGGTTTGCACTTAAAAGAGAGCACATGGCCCTTTTGCCACTATCCGAGAGCGCCCCTCCTATGGATACCTCCTGTTCCGGATAGTCAGGGTGAATGGCTACCTTCCAATTGGGAGGTGGTGATCCATCCTTGGGTGGAACAGGTGGAGCCGGTGTTGTCATGGTGTGACACTCGGATGCCGGTACGATTGTGTTGTAAATGGTAACAATTCCCCCCTCAACAGGGAATTTGATCATTCCGTGCGCCGTAGAGGGTACCGCCCGTATAGCCAAAATGCCTGGTCTGCCTATGATCCCATTGTACGGAGAGTGTGAACGTATCACCATGAAGTTCATCCACGCCGTAGTGGAATGTTCCTCGTTCCCAATGGTTACAAGCAAACGTAAATGCCCTATCGGCCAGATAGTGTCTCCACTAAAGCCAGTAAGTAGCGACGTGGCCGGTACTAATTGGCTTCTTATTTCTGGGCATAACTGCACGAAACAGTGTTCATACAGTACCTCTGCTGATGATCCTCCATCCACATACATGCGACGAACGTTGTGCGTTCCAATGCTTATCTCAATAGTGAGAGGCGCATCAATCACATCGTTTGCTATGATGGGAGGGAATGAGATTTCCCTGCCGCGTGAAAATTTTTGGCCAACCTTCTGCCTCGTGCGGCGCTGTCTGGATTGGATCATGTATATAGTCGAAGGTTTGTCCTTTTGGGGATCCTTCTTATCATACTTCTTGTTGTTGTCTTTTCCATCCTTCCAATCCTTAACTAGGTGCTTGAGTTTACCTGATTTGATCAGCGACTCAATATGCTTCTTGAGCTGAATACACTCCTCCGTACCGTGGCCTTTGTCATTATGGAACTTGCAGAAGCGATTTCCTTGCCGACGTTCTGGCGGAGTGGTCATTGGGGGAGGCCTTGGAAAGTTTGCCCCTTCCGTCAGCAAGATCTCCCGGTAGGACATCTTTAGGGGGTGAACTTATCGTCCGGCCGTCCTCCTTTGCTTTGGCTCTTATAGTCTGAGCCCTTGTTATTGTTCTGATTGCCTTGACCGCCCGACTGTCTCCGGGACTGATCATTTGACCGATACCCATTTCCTCGGGGTGGGTAGGCCGCGGAAACAGCTGTTTCTCCTTCTATGAAATTTCTGACCCTTTCCATAAGGTCATCATATCTCTCTGGACGCTTGTCATTGAGGCGCCTGATCAACTCTCTGTCTGTTATAGCGTGCATGTAGTCAGAGATTTTCAGGAGCTCCGGCATTGTTCTTGTGCGCGTGCACTCATCATTGAAGCGTTCGGTGAAGGCTTCTGTGGACTCCCCCGGCCGTTGTTTGACAGTTGCCAACGAGACCGGATCCCTATTATACTTCTTCCTTTGAGTATAATTGTTCTCAAACGCAGTGCGTAGTTCCGTGAAGCTATCAATGCTCCGTGGAGGGAGTGCCTCAAACCAGTCACGGGCATTTCCGATCAAGGTTGAATTGAACATTTGGCACCATATAGGCATGGGCCATCGCTCAATTTTAGCCTGTGTATCAAATATTTTAAGGTGATCCATCGGATCACCGGACCCATCATAAGTCTTGATACACGCCGGCATGCGACGTTTGGTGTCCTCAGAATAGTTCCGTATGCGGAGGGTGAACGGGTCTTCCCTGGGATCCGCCCATGGTCGGGTGAGCCTAGGGTCATCCCATGGTTCACACCATGGACGTGAAAGATCCTCCGCTTCCGCATCTCGATAGTAAGGGCCACCATAATACTCATCATTGTTTGGTGGTGGTGGAGGGTTTGCGCCTAGGCCGGCGACGCTTAGGCGGATGGTCATCTGAGTCCTCTCCTGACGGGTCCGGGGACGGTGGTGGTGCCCCATCCTTTGGGTAGGGACCACTTTTTTGGGACGAACCAAGAGCCTTTTTCCCAGTGTTCATCCTGTCCCACACACTCGGGCGACGTGTGGTTCTGGCCAGCTCTCGATCTGGTCGCTCGGGTGAGCCATCCGACTTTTCTCCTTCTCGAGACTGCATTAATTCCTGCATGAGGCGATCTCCTATGCGCTCAAACACATTCCGGGGTTGAGGGGTTTCTTCAAAGGTGCCCTGCTCCGGAGGCCGAGCTCTCCTTTTCCTCTGATTTTGGGAGGAGGTGATTGGTCCGGTGTCACCAAAGTTGAGTCTGGATTGGAGGTTCCTCCCCAGATTCAACCTTGATGCGATCCCCGGGACGATCCTATCGAAGTTCTGCATGAGAACTCGAGTAAGATCCTCCTCGCTGAGTGGTAGGACTTCCACTTCTTCCTTCGTCGAGGGTCTGCGCGGTTCCTTGTTAGGAGGGTTTGGCGCACTCCCTGGATCAGGGTTGTCCAGGGTTTAAGTAGGTGGGGGTGTCATGGAGATCATGCTCGTCACCCCCAAGGACTGAAAACCGCCACGGTTACCAGGCCCGCCTGCGAGGCGGCTAGGTAATTGATTGGGGCTGAGAATCTCTTCCCCTTAGGACTTCCGGTTCCCGGGATTCGCGTTCCTGGGGTTAGCTTGCGGATGCCCCTTCGTCATTGGAAATTCGAGATGAGGTTTTGTTCTAGCTTAGTGTTATGGGTCCCACGGATGGCGCCAACTTGTTGATGCAAAAGTTGGTTGATCCTTGCTAGACCCATATTAGGCTTAATTCGGGTTGGCTGGGCTCCGGCTCCTGCACCAAGTGAATTGTTTGGTTGGGATCCTGCACACTAAACAGCACGCGTTAGGCTTACCGTGGGAATGTTTCCCACGATTAGACTCCGGCGTGAGAGTAAGTAATCGATTTAGGGTTTATGTTCGTAATACCTTTGTGGAACCCTTGAGGGTTCCTTTTATAGGCAGTGAAACCCTAATGGGCTTTCACTGATGCTTCGGCCCCAAGGAAGAGATAACCACCAGAATTAGAATGATTGTTATCTTCTAATTCTGGTAGTGAATATCCTCTTCTATTGGGATAAAGATATTCCGAGACAGAATATTATTCTGTCTAACCCTATGTCGGCCATGTCGGCCGCACCGGGCCGTGGGCCGCACACATGTGTGCGGTTACTGTTCATCCAAGCCCATAAGCCTGAATGACATTATTCCACCCATCTGTGATGGGCCGGATACGGGTAGTACCCGTGGGCCGGGTTCATGACCCGGTTGGGGACTATACGTCATCAGTACCCCTCAATCTCGTTGGTCTTTTGAAGAAGCTGAGCTCGATAACTATCGATGGTGTTACTAGATTATTAGAGCAACTTTACATTCTTCAAAATTTTGAGTGAGTGTAGCGTTTGCCTTTTTAATTACTTTTGACTCTTTCTAGTTTTTTTGACATCTTTTTGTAAAGTAGCAATTAAATTGGCAAACGCAATCCGCTCCTCATCATCATCATACTCATTTGCATGTTGATCATCCTCAGACTCATTATTGCACATGTCCGATGAATCGGGTTTGGTATTGCTATCAACCTTTTCTGTCATACATGTGTCAATAAGGGTTTGAGTTTGATCACAATGCTCATGCGTATTAGCATTGGAAAACACGTTATATTCATCATTGTGTACCTCTTCCAATGAGTCAGAGTCAAAGACAGGGCCATTACAATAGGAAGGTGTATTGCTAATGACAGTCTCAGAACTGATGCCTTGTGTGACAGTACTGCTGCTTTCTTTTCCATGTATGGTATGATCATTCTGCGTACCATGCTTTGTGTTCCATGATGTGCAGCTTTCATTCACATGACCCGATACTCTATCACAACTTGCCTTGAACCTTTTATCTATCTCTTGTTCGTGAATTATTGTTTTGTGGACATAAGTTGCAATGGATTGGATGTTACTTGGGATCAGGTCTTTGAACATTTGAGCAGTTTTGTGATGTTTCATGAAGCATCGCTGTGTACTCGAAGACATGAGGAAATCTGAATCAAAGGTCTTTTCAAATGTAGTTTGGAGTTTAGTGAAGGTGATCTTGCATTCACTCCCAAGAAGTCTTTCTTTGACAAATTGTGCCGTAAGTTTCTCCATGGCTTGTGTGAATGCTCTTATGAACGTGCCAGTGGATTCACCTAGGTCTAGTAGGACTTTTGAAAGGCTCTCAAACCATTATTTAATTCTTCTCAAACTTTCCATGCATTTATCTCTCATGAAGCGTGTCCGTTGTTGTAATCGTTCCATCTCGAGAGTTGTCACATCTGAACACTCATTGCTCTTTTCCATGATGATGGTGTCTCGGTTGATGAAGTGACTTCGGATCTTAATTAGATATGATGTGATTAGGCTGTGGTTAAAATTCTGAAATGTCCGATTTTTTCAGTCCGACAATAAATTCTCTTGTCCGATATAACGGTAGACCGAAAAATTTTGTAATCGCCAAATTTTGAAATCGAGCTAGAAATAGCCTAAAATTAGTACGGAAAAAAATTTGAATTTATTTGACCTAAATATTTTAACTCTTTTTTTTGGAAACGATGTTCTGAAACTAGTCTAGATAGTGGCTAAGTCTAAAAATATGCCGATCTAAAACTTGTCTGAATCCGGAATGTGTAACTTGCAGGAGATTGTCTGAATAAATCTCCAAAAAACGATTTCGGAATAAATGTCTAAAAGATTTTCGGAATGATTAAGATTTTCGGAATAACTGTTAATATTCCGAAATTAAATTGGAAGAAACTAATTTTCGGAATATCTGATTTTTGGAGAAGTTTTTCGGAATGTTTCAATTTTCAGAATGTTTCAATTTTCGGAATGTTTCAATTTATGATTCTAGGAATAATGTATTTTCGGAATAATTGATTTTCGGAAAACGGTTTTGGTTTTCGGAATATTGGAATAATTGGATTTTCGGAATATTGGAATAATTGGATTTTCGGAAAAACAATTTTCCTAATGATTTTCGGAAAAACTAATAAGATTCCGAAAATAATTTTGAAAAAATAACTAACCAAAATCTGATAGCCGACAAGCGCTAATCTTCGACGAATTTCACCAAAATCAAGCCAAAAGCCCCAAAATCTTGCGTTTTTAACCACAATAAGTAACCCAAATCCCTACCACAACTATGTAGGAGATTTATATGAAGATTTAGAGCCCGAAAATTACTAAAAAAAAATCGGACGTGATGATTTTGAAGATCAAATCACACGAACCAAACACCAATAACTAATCTACCCCGTGGCGATTGATACCAATTGTTTTTCCCATATTAATTCACTTCACCATGGTTAGATTATAAGAAATAAAGATAAAAATGATATGAATTCAAGAAACAGAAATTAGAGACAGAAGTTAGAGAGAGAGATGATAACTATGTGAAATTAGATTAGAGAAAAAATGAAATGGATTAACCTCTCCTAACATGCTAGGAGAGGTATATACCGGGCCTACATGTGGCATAATGGGCTATATTTGATTTGACCGGGCTTGAATAAATTGCTTAGTATTGAAAGAGGCCTTTTAAGTTAGCCATCAAGCCCGTATTACACGACTATTCTACTACCTATTACAACGTTCTAATAAACAATACATTATAAACCTATGACCGATCATTCTTGTTTGACTCAATATTTTGAGGCTACCAAATAACATTTAAGGAAAAGTTTTTTGATATGTAATATGTAGGGGTATTTCCCAAAATGGCCCAAAAAGAAAGGCACTTTCCCATTTTGGCCAACAATATTCAGGTTGCCGAAAATGACCCAAGGCGACCGAGGCGACTCCAATTAAATTTAGACACATGTAATCCCATTCAACCGTATTTCTTACCATGTTCCGTCAAATAAAAGGAGACAACTTACAATTTACATACGAGGCAACCAACCAAAAAAAAAGAATTATACGGTAAGACTTCGAGGCAACCCAAATGTAGAAATTTTATTTGGAGGCAACCTTGTGGGCCATTCATTTCATACTCTTAACGAAATTAAGCTGACACACATCTTCCGTTTCCAAAACCCCCAAACCCTAACCAAAAACCCTTAAAAAATCATGTTGGAAATACGTTTTTACGTATTTAGAAAGGATCGGTCACTCCAATGATATTGGGCTCGTAATCCAATATAGTCCATATAGCCCACATGTAGGGTGGGCTATATAAACTCCCTCCTAGCATGTTAGGAGGGGTTGGTCATTCTCATTTTCACACACTTAATCTAATATTTCATTTTCTCTCCAACCTCTCTCTACCTTTCTCTCTCTAGTTCTTCATCTATCTCTCTCTCTCTCTTTAAATCATTCCAACACAAGGATAATCCAAAGATTACGAGAACCTACAAATGGTATCAAGAGCCTTGGTTTGATTGGTTTGTTTTTGTGTTCTTGATTTTTAGTGGATTTGATCTAAATTACCCACGTCCAAATTTTTTTGTGTGTTTTTTTGTGGTTTGATCTTCACCAATATCATCTACATACACGTATTAGTGATTTGGGTTACTTGGATCGCTCAAAAACGCAAAATTTTTGAGTGTTTGGATTCATTTTTGGCATCAAGATTCGTCATTTTCAAGTACAAACAAATTCCTTGTTTTTCTCCAAAATTCGCAACATCTGGTATAAGTTCGCAATTGTGGAATTGCGAAATTGTCTAAAATTGCGAAATCCTGCAAGTCTGCCTATTGCGAAATCTTTGCAAAGTTGTGGAATTAGTATATTGCGGATTTAGTGCCATTTGCGGAATCATTGAATAAATCCGCAATAAACCATTGCGGAATTAAGCATCTATTGCGGAATTTAGCATTTATTGTGGATTTACATCTCAATTGCGAAATTGTGAGGTATTGCGGATTTAAAACCATATTGCGAAATCTTTCCTTAATTCCGCAATTCTGTCCTAATTGCGAAATCCTTGATTCCTAATTATTGCGGAATCTTAGATTTATGACCATTGCGAAATTGTGGTAATTGGGTATTGCGAAATTAAAATACTTCCGATTGCGGAATTGTGTCTCTTGAGGATTACGGAATTAAATCATGCGAAATTTTTGAATTTTTTCAAGTTTTTTTCAAGATTTTCGAAAAACGTGATTTTGAAAATTTCGTTCGTGTGTAATTTTGCCTTGGAGAATCTTTGGTTTCTCGAGAACAATTATTTAGAGGATTTAACCATTTTTCTTCACTACTCAAGGGATTTAATCGACGACAACAAACACAATAACTTTCTTTCATTGATCGATCGACAAGTAATCTTTATCTTCATATATCATCGATTTTCAATGGAATCGTTTAATTCAACATCTCAAGAGGGAGAATTGCATCGAATGCAAGACAAAGCTAGAGAAAATGGTATAACTTTGTTTTGACTACTCCAGTCTCATCTAGTGACCATTTCATGGTTTCAAGGAGGACGCGAATTTTTGACACTCTTCGGTCAAGATCGTTATATATTCATCGATTTAATATTCCTCAACTTGAACCAACTAGCTGAGGAACTTCACAAAGAAGACTTTAATCACTCTGCATCAGCATCTGCATATCAAGCTCTAGTGACACAACTTACGCACTTCTTCAAATTCAACATCGTTAAGTCTGACAATTCAGGGATATGTCAGTCATTTCTTCAGTACACACAAACGGAGGTTAAAGACTTCCGTGGTACATTGTTGAAATTAATGACATCGGTCTCGTCTTCGATTTATGAAAGATCCCGACTTCAGCACACGTATGATAATGGAGTGCAAGAATCTATGATGCAAATGCAAGAGGAGAATGATCATACAGTTGACAACTTGGAGCCTAAAGATTGCAAGAGCAAGGATTTAGGAGGAAAGCATGATACAAGCAGCATGTCAGGGATTGATGACACCATACCCGTATATGACGAAGAGTCTACAAATACGGTACAAAGTAATGTGGTATATGATGTCTATGCCGATAAACTATCGCATGTTGTGCATTCCGAACCTACTTATGACAAACATGGGATGGAAAAGGGTGATAGTTTTACCACTTCAGATTCATCCGATGTGAGTCAAAATGGGGGAGAAATTGTTCAGAATGCTATAGTACATCATGATAAATGCTTTATGACTGCTTCACTAACCGATTCTGATTCCAAGATTAAAGAGCTTGATACGATCTTAGCTCAACAATCTAAAGCTCTTGAGGATGCCAAAATTGAATTTTCGAAGAAAACGGATAAATTTGAAAAGTATTTTGAAAAACTTGAAAATTCAAACGTTATTCTAGAAAGAAAATTAAATCAAAAAATTCAAGATTCTAATGCTGAAAAAGATAATTTTGTGAAACAAATTACTTTGCTAGAATCTAAGTTGGCATCCCAAGATAAATTGCTTAAAGATAATGAGAATTTAAAGGCCCAGGTTTAGGAAAAGGTTTTTGCTATAGCTGCTTTGAAAAACGAATTAAGGAAAACTAAAGGAACTAGTGTGGACACTAAGCTTGGAAAACCATCAATCTTGGGGAAACCGCCTCAAATTCAGTCTGTTAGACAACCGACTGCATTTAGATCCGAGCGACCAAAATCCTCGAGACCGCGGTTTGCCTCCCAAGTTGATATGGTTCATCTTTCTAGACCAGTCACTCCACCATCTAGGCCCAATGTGACTAAAACAGCTTTTGCAAGACCTAATCACATGATTACATCTAGTCTCCCTAGACATAGTCCAAAGAATACGTCTCGAACTAGTTCAAATGACGTTCGCCATACATTTGGTCTAAGGGAAGCTAAGCAAAAGACACAAGTAAGAGATAGGAATTTCAAACCTAGTCAGATGCCTTCTAGTTTACCCAACACTGCTAACCGAAGCATGTCACATCCTAGGAGCATCAATCAATCATCTAGGAATTATAGATCTTACACGGACATTAAATATGCTACTTGTAAAACATGTAGGAGATGTGTCTTTAAAGCCAATCATGATTCTTGTGTCAAGAAATTACTTAATGAGGTGAACTCCCGTGCTAGACTTAAATCTCAGTAGGTAGCTAAAATCAAACCCATTGGTAAAATGTGGCGCCCTACTGGTAGAACTTTTACTCTTGTAGAAAACGAGTGCCCTTTAACTAGGATAGTCTCTGATTCTACTAAGACTACTAGGGAGGAAATTGGAAAGGAGGATACATCACTTAAGCCTGAACTTAAGGTTTTCTATAAAGGAAACGTTTACCAGCTAAGACAAGTGAATCATCTCCTCAGGTCACCTCTAGCACAAGAAAAGAAAACTGTGAACCCCCACTTGCTTCTAAGATAGATATCGCTAACCCACATAAAAGCATACAAACTCCTAATGAGATTGCAGGTACCAAAGTCCACGTTCAACAAGAACACAGCGATCCGATCTTTACATATCGTTCAACTAAGGACACTCTTAGAGTTTGGTTACTGAAGAAGCTGATATCAAAGAAACAAGTGTCGGATTCGCAATTAAACATCGTGTGCACAAAGGACTTATAGTCACATCATAGACTGTAACTCGTTTATCAAAGAAAGGGAAGTTTATCGTCGATGATAAACTTATCCTTACAACGAGAAATTAATTTTTCTCGGGCATGAGCTTATATAAAAAACATTCCAAGTTTTTAAAGCTCATGCACAATGACTTACAGTTAAATATCAGACTGTAACTCGGACTTTAATTTTAGGAAAGCTTATCTTTAATGATAACTTATCCTCGTAACGGGAAACTAATTTTTCTCGGTCATGAGCTTGTAGTAAAACATTCCAGGTTTTAAGCTCATTAAGGAAAGTGTATCTTTTAAATAAGAGAACTTTTCTTCTCAACGAGAAATTCATCTTTCTCGGTCATGAGCTTTACGTTAAAACATTCAAAGTTTTTCAAGCTCATGAAAACGACTTCTAAGTAAATGTCAACTTAGGACTCGTTCTTCAGTTAAAAGGAAAGTTTATCGTCGATGATAAACTTATCCTTCACAACGGGAAGTTTACAACTTCTCGAACTTGAGCTCGTTTTGCAAGATATTCAACATCTTAAGCTCAAGTAATTGGTTCTCAAAACGTTGTACATAATTTTTCGAGAATTTCTCAAAAAGGTTTTTCTAAATCTTTCAAAATTGTGTGTTAAAAAAAATGTTTTGCTAAAAAGAGCATGTCTTCTGGAATCGATAATATTTACGATACTAGAAATGTCATTCAATAATGACACGGGGTTGTAAATAAAGTTCGAGCAGAAGTCCAAATGTTTTAAAACATGCTCAAAATGGTTTGCTATTATTTCAGATAGTAACCCGTTTTTCATTCTCAAGTCAAGCATTTCACCAGAAAGCTTTGACTCAACAACGGGAATTAATTTTCTCGGGCATGGTTTACTTTATAACCATGTAAGGGATTGTGTTTACAGAATAACACAATCTAACACGAATATATGTACGTGTCAGTGCATTTATTTGTTAAAACAAGAGAAATCTTGTTTTTATGAAGTTATCATCTCCACCAACCGTAGCCATCTACAATTGGTATCTACATACTCGACGATGCGACTACTCAACCGACGGCTACAGCTCTTTCAATAGAACACGGGTCAACAATTGAGGGGGAGCAATTGTCCAGCATTCAGAATCTTTGATGCCGAAAGTGCCAAGTTCACATGGTGGGGTCAAGACAACGATATCAATCGTACATATGGAGTAAAAAGATAACTTCAGACATGATGAGGCGACCAACATTCGTGAACAAGAACCATGTGCTTCTTTCATATGATGTTCTCCATCATTCAGGTCCAACCTCATAAATCACTAATCTTGTGAATGCATTATCATATATGATCTTTGCACGTGATAAATACCTTACACTTGTGGTTAAAAGGTATTTAATTTACGTTTCAAGTACACCCTCATTAATTTGAGGGGGAGCTTGTGTACTTTATGAAGATAATTGGATTTGCATTTTTCTTCCCAAAACCTTTGTTAAAACTTCATTAAATCAATTGATATTAAAAACATCGATTGGGTTAATATTTTTAATATTTGGGAGAAAATGTGATTTAATATGGGATATTATCACAAATGGTTTGACTTAATGTGCTGGCTCATCCCGACATGTGCAAAATGTTTTCGAATATCGTGGCATATGTTAAGGGGGAGCAAAACGGATTTGCATATCAAAATGGATTTTCATGGTGACATATACTTATCCAAAACCCATTTATTTCACGACGATGAAGATTGTGGTGACATAAGGATGGTAGGATAGGTTAAGTCCTATGATTCTTCCAGAACCGGAGGAATCTTCCCAAGGACATTCCATAGCTAGAAATAGTAGTCCTTAGGAAAGTTGGAGAAAGATTATGAACGTAGCTGAATGCCGACCAAGTACTTAAGTTAGCACTGGAACAATCGCAACAAGGTGCTAGTTATGACGTATTGGTAAGCATTGAAGGGGTTGAAGAATGAAAAAGAATTGTAAAGATAAAGGGTGTAAAGAAAGAAGCCCTCCTTACACCTTTAGGCAGAAACCGTGTCAATACATATGCTATTGAGATCATTTTAATGATTATCGATATTGAAGACAGACATCATAGACCCAGTGATGCAATGCACAACCCATCCCAGCTAACTCAGATATCTCTCAAAAGGTATTTGTTTTAATCACACGGAGACAACACGTTATCTATCGATTTATTCACTTCGAATAAATTGGTATTGAAATGGTGGCACTCCACTCCAGCCTCCGATCACTAAAATCCAATGTGCATGATCGAGTCTAGAGCCATTTGAGATCATCAAATATCTCATCAGGACACACTTTCAGAATTCCTTGCTTCTTCACACACTGTGAAAAGTAAGAAAGATTTTAAGAGTCCTACGCAAAATCTTCATGATCTTGCCTGAACATCCTAGTAATACGAAAGTATTTACAATAAATATGGAAATCCTTCTTGAGCGAATATCAAAAAGCTCATGGTAGGTGACTTGTGCGATTCTTTATGGATCAAACTTGGGATAACTGGAAAGCAACAGCTGTTTAATTCTTAACTGAATTTAAACACGTTCCAGGCCTCTACGTTAAATATCAGCGATCTTGCCAGAACACTCAGAGTGATACCTTAGTGTTCACAGTGATGAGTGGAAACCCTTCTAGTGTCAACCTCAAACAGCACTTGGTAGGTAACTTGCAAGATTCTATACGAATCAAGCTCGTGACAACTGGAAAGCAACGATGGTGCGGTTCTTAATTAAATTTCACTTGTTCCAGGAACATGAATTGACGGCTTCAAATCATGCGGATATTATTATCCAAATGATTCACTCTTTATGTTCTCAGTCAGCTTTGGACGATCGAATAAAGAGAACGGGTTTACCCGCGAAATCCTGTCAGGAAGTTACTTAATTGAAACTATCCGTCACGGGTACGATATCTAATATCGTCCAACGGTCTTCACCGACCGGAGGTAAAATGCTACCGATTTAGAATGAAATGTTCAAAGCCATTTTGTTCGTGTCTACTTATGTTGCGGCATTTGAATACGGTGGCGTTGCGGGATCCAAGAAGAAGTCGTCCCCGCATGCTTATACTATATGCACTTAATACCTCATCTAATTCAAGAAAGCCTAAAAGTTAAGTCTTCCGCTGTATCAAACTCTGAAGCTTTCAAGAATTACGAAGGTATAAGTATGTGGGACATAGCGTCACGAAGAGGCTAAGATCACAAGTGACGAATGCACAAGGTCAAGGCAAGAGAACATGCTCAAGACTAAAGTCAAAGATCTCATCAGCATATTCAAAAGAACAAGATCGAAGACTCAAGAATAGTATGCTAGGTTTAAGATTTTGTAAAATGGTGTGACCTCCCTTTGGGGGAGATTGTTGGAAATACGTTTTTCCAAAGAAAGTCTCGGTCACATCATTATTAGCATAGATCACGAGCTATAGACTATTTAGGACATTGTAATTTGGAGTGACCTCCCTTAGGGGGAGATTGTTGGAAATACGTTTTTACGTATTTAGAAAGGATCGGTCACTCCAATGATATTGGGCTCGTAATCCAATATAGTCCATATAGCCCACATGTAGGGTGGGCTATATAAACCCCCTCCTAGCATGTTAAGAGGGGTTGGTCATTCTCATTTTCACACACTTAATCTAATATTTCATTTTCTCTCCAGCCTCTCTCTACCTTTCTCTCTCTAGTTCTTCATCTATCTCTCACTCTCTCTTTAAATCATTCCAACACAAGGATAATCCAAAGATTACGAGAACCTACAAATCATTATTCGAAAATATAACTCTTGATTGAAAAATCAATTAACATAATCACCGTGGATACTTGCACAATGGCAAATACAACCAATCCACTATTGCGTTGCATAACCAAGATCCGTGAAAGTTACAAGCGTTATGGACAACCGTGTGTAGGAATTGATGCGAAGGTTACAATTCGATCGAGTCTCCCTACAATTGGTATGTTAAAGACTTTATTGGGTTCTAATTCAAAACGTAATAGGCTGTTTAGATCTACCGTGTTTGGCAAATGGCTTGATTTACCAGATTTTAACCCTGATAACCATTTATATAATTATATTTTCCAGCACCAAGTTTAGCATGATAAATATCTGATATATGTCCCCCCATTAGTTACAAAATAGGTGATTGTTTGTTTGATTTTGGTAGAGAAGAATTTTGTATAATTTCTGTTTTCAAATTTGAGAAATTGCATAGAGAAGACACATGTAAGGGTCTTTTAGTAAGCCCTCTCTGTGACCATTTATTTACTGCTAAAGCTGCAAATAAGAAAAAGAAAGTTTTAGGAAACGAGTTGATAGCATTAACAAATAAACGTAAAGTAGGGAAGCTATGTCTGATGAGGATGTTGTGCGTGTATGTTTAATTTTAATAACAACTATGGTGTTTATGGGTAGAGAGCCTAGGTTTAACATTCCTGATATAGGTTTGGAAGTAGTAGAAGACCTGGATTGGTTTAAGGCATACCGCTGGGGGGGGGGGGAGTATTTCTGAAGAATATTCTACACAAGGACGGTTAATGTTGTACCTAGGCATGTCGAGAGGGATCTAAAGAAGAAGAAGAGTAAGTTGGTAAATAAAGATGATGATGGGACTGAGAACTTGTTAACCGTGAAAGAGAATAATGAGCCTAAGAAGAATAAGACGTACTCTCTGTATGGTTTTGTCTGGGCACTCAAGGTTAGAAGTTTCCAAAAAGAACATATATTTTTTTATTTTGCGATTATAATCAATTTAAGTTGTTTTGTTTATCGTTTTTTTGTAAATTTTATAGTAGATATATGTTTTTGAGATCATTAAAAACAGTAGCAATTGGTGGACTAAAAACCTGACGTAATACCGCGTAGTCTAGCATGGACTAGTGCTGGCAAATTTGAGAAAGGGCATTACGGTCACTAGTTTAAGGTGTGGTCCAACGCAGTTCGTTGTTTACGAGCCACAGTAAGGAGGTTGAACAACCTTGGTTATCTGAAAGTCTTGATAACTTTAATTTGCCAGCTATAAAAGGGGACATAGAATGTGTGATGTGTTTAGGAGATGGTGAAACCAAAACCCTAGACCGCGCATCAGAATTGGGTCGTGAGGACATTCAATTGGAATTACTTCAGTTCGAGCAAGGTAGTACGAGATCTTGTGTTGAAGCAAATTCAGACAAAGACATAGTTGAAAATGATGTAAAGGAAATACGATCAAGTGTGGAGCTCATTGAGAAATTTATTGTTGATCATTCTAACCCGGCGTTGATGAAGGTTATAGAAGTCATTATGAAAAGGCTAGTATATGTGCAGAGGTATATTGACAAATCTAGACAAGACAACTATGAAGATTCAGTTGCTAGCCGTTGTTAGAGTTGCGGTAGATTGTTCTGACAAGGTAAAGAACCCTATTTTGTATGCGTAATTCTGAAAATAATTTAAGGTTGACTGACTGGGCAACCTTTTGTTATGTATACAGGCTTTCAGCGAAATTTCCAATGTTTTACAACACGAACCTGAGCGTGTTAATGAAAGTCAATCTGGGAATGAAGGTGTGTGCGTAAATAAAGGTCAATCTGTTGGAGAAAAGGTAACTGTATTGTTAAACCTTGGAGTTCAAATAGGATCAGAAATTAAATTATAAATGAAGGTTACCTGTGTAAGAGTGTCTGTTGTTCAGTTTGTTGGTCTGTGTTTGCAATCAGGCGTCGTTAACAATTGTAACGACAATTTTTCAAGCGGTGTATATGAAGGGGGTGAATCTTCCAAGTATATTTACACGTAATTACAGGAGGATCCATCACAAATGATTGGGCAACAGCTAGCAGCTGCTTTTGTTGAGAAGCCCATATTTCATACACCGTCTACTCCGCTGTTGATGGAGACTGGGGGAGATCTTTCTTTACCCAACTTGAACGATGCATTTACCCCTTCGCAAGTTGATGTAAATTAATAGAATATATGAAATTAGTATTGATTGTATTATCCAATAACATGTGTGGTCTCTAATATTATGTATCTTTATTTGTAGGACCATGTTGGTTTAGATTTCTGTGAGAATGAGAAACAAGTCACCGATACGGATGAAATTAGCCAATAGGATGGTGGTGAACATGTAGATGCGCTAAAGGGTTTAGACGAAGTTGGAACTAAATACCAATTAACAGATACTCCAAAATGTGAAAACGAAATGGTATTATTATATGTTTATACTAAACTTTATGCACAATATTGCTCACAATTAATTGTATTTCTCAACTTTGTATTTGAAGGAAAATCTGAAGTTAAAGTTGGGTGTTCCCACGTCTGGTGCAGCCAACAGTTTGGAAGGAGACGTGATATTGGAGTATGAAGGTCTACGTTATCGAAGGATTTGGTAAACTATGGATTGATCTATTGATTTAATGGTGGAGATGGGGAAGAAGGAGATGAGGGTATAGAGAGAGAAAGGAGAGAAAAGAAAAGTAGAGAGAGAAAGAGTAATTTATTAAATGAAAGTCGTAAAATGAAAAGAACCACCATCCCTCCTAACATGCTAGGAGGGGTATATATAGCCCACCCTATATGTGGGCTATATGGACTATATTTACTACAAACTGGATCACGAGCCTAACACATGAATATATCATTGGAGTGACCGATCCTTTCTAAATACGTAAAAACGTATTTCCAACAATCTCCCCCTAAGGGAGGTCACTCCAAGTTACAATGTCCTAAATAGTCTATAGCTCGTGATCTATGCTAATAATGATGTGACCGAGACTTTCTTTGGGAAAACGTATTTCCAACAATCTCCCCCTAAGGGAGGTCACACCATTTTACAAAATCTTAAACCTAGCATCTATGCTTGAGTCTTCGATCTTGTTCTTGTGAATATGCTTGATGTGATCTTTGACTTTAGTCTTGAGCATGTTTCCTTGCCTTGACCTTGTGCATTCATCACTTGTGAAATTTGCCTCTTCGTGACTTCATGTTCCACATACTTATACCTTTAAATTCTTGAAAGCTTCAGAGTTTGATACAGCGGAAGACTTGACCTTCAGACTTTCTTGAATTTGTTGAAGTACTAAGTGTATGTAGTATAAGCATGTGGTGACGACTTCTTCTGGATTATACACCGCAATGCCACCTTCTTGTTACGCTGCATAAGACAGTTAGCAACAAACCATATATACGGATGAAATGGCCTTGAACATTTCATTCTAATTCGGTAGCATTTTACCCCCGGCCGGTGAAGACCGTTGGACGATATTAAATATCGTACTTGTGACAGGTAGTTTCAATAAAGAACCTCCTTGACAAGATTTCGCGGGTAAACCCGTTCTCTTTACTCGACCGTCCAAAGCTGACTACGAACGTAAAGAGTGAATCATTTGGATAATATTATCCGCATGATTTGAAGCCGTCAATTCATGTTCCTGGAACAAGTGAAGTTCAATTAAGAACCGCACCATCGTTGCTTTCCAGTTGTCACGAGCTTGATTCGTATAGAATCTTGTAAGTTACCTACCAAGTGCTGTTTGATGTTAACACTAGAAGGATTTCCATTCGTCACTGTAAATACTTAATAGTATTACTCTGAATGTTCTGGCAAGATCACTAAGATATTGCGTAGAGGCCTGGAACGTGTTTAAATTCATTTAAGAATTAAACCACTGTTGCTTTCCAGTTATCACAAGTTTGATTCATAAAGAATCGCACAAGTCACCTACTATGAGCTTTTTGATATTCGCTCAAGAAGGATTTCCATATTCATTGTAAATACTTTCGTATTACTCGGATGTTCAGGCAAGATCATGAAGATTTTGCGTAGGACTCTTAAGATCTTTCTTACTTTTCACAGTGTGTGAAGAAGCAAGGAAATATGAAAGTGTGTCCTAATTAGATATTTGACGATCTCAAATGGCTCTAGACTCGATCGTGCATTTTGGATTTTAGTGATCGGAGGCTGGAGAGGAGTGCCACCTTTTCAATACCAATTTATTCGGAGTGAATAAATCAATAGATAATGTGTTGTCTCCGTGTGATTAAAACAAATATCTTTTGAGAGATATCTGAGTTAGCTGGGATGGGTTGTGCCTTGCATCACTGGGTCCATGATGTCTGTCTTCAATATCGAGAATCATAAATGATCTCAATAGCATATGAATTGACCTGGTTTCTGCCTAAGTTGTAAGGAGGGCTACTTTCTTTACACCCTTTATCTTTACAATTCTTTTTCATTCTTCAACCCCTTCAATGCTTACCAATACGTCATAACTAGCACCTTGTTGTGATTGTTCCAGTGCTAACTTAAGTACTTGGTTGGCATTCAGCTACATTCACAATCTTTCTCCATCTTTCCTAAGGACTACTATTTCTAGCTATGGAATGTCCTTGGGAAGATTCCTCCGGTTCTAGAGAAATCATTGGACTTTAACCTATCCTACCATCCTTATGTCACCACAATCTTCACCGTCGTGAATAGAGATGTTTTGGGTAAGTGTATGTCACCATGAAATCCATTTTGAAGTGTAAATCCATTTTGCTCCCCCTTAACATATGCCACGATATTCGAAAACATTTCGCACATGTCGGGATGAGCTAACACGTTAAGTCAAACCATTTGTGATTAATCATTTCCCATATTAAATCACATTTTCTCCCCCATATTAAAAATATTAACCCAATCGATGTTTTTAATATCAATTGATTTAATAGAATTTTAAGAAAATTTGGGAAGAAAAATGCAAATCCAATTATCTTCATGAAACAGCGCACGAAGAATCAAGAACCATTCTTATATTCATCTGAATAATTCGGCTTCAAGATCCATAAATGGGTCTCGGGTAGGTTCGATTATTGCTTGCATGTCTGTTTTAATTAAAACGAATCAAAGATTGAATCTAACAAGTTTGTTATGATTCGTTCTTAAAGATTCGTATATTAATAAAGGTGTGAGCCTTGATATTTGTGATTCAGTGATGATTTTCGTTCAAACATACAAGATCTATAAAGATCTGTAATATACTCAACGAATCTGAGAATATGATTAAGTATGTTTTTGTATTGATTTGAAACAGTCGAGATTAGGCGGGTTAGGTGACGATCGGATAGGTAGATTTGGTGTTGTTGAGGAATAAGGTTGGCTTGTTAAAATAGACTCAGTGAGTCAACTCAGTTGGGTTAACTGAGTCAACTCGGTAATTACCGAGTTGACTCGGTAGAGTTGGGATTGTTTTAGTCATAGTTTTGGTCCACTGATTTTAAAGGAAAAAACAGTCCCATCGGAATGTTTAAATAAATCCCATCGGAATGTTTTTCTTAAAATGGTCTCATCGGAATGATTGTGAAAATGTCTCATCGGAATGTTTTTGTGAGTCTGTCATCGGAATCAAACAATCACCCCAATCGGAATGTCTAATCTGAATCCCCAATCTGAATGTCAATCTGAATGTTCAATCGGAAAGGCTGTCGGAAACCCAATCTGAAAAGGGTTTTGAAAGACCGAAAATGGTGGATCTGAACACTTTTTCCTTATCTATTTACATAAACAAGAAAAAATAGAAACCCAGAAATAGTGACCAGATATGCATGACTTTGACCATGATATTGATGAAACTGAGACCCCAAAAGCATGTGACTGTTTGGACAGTTGGACAAAAAAAATATGACGTAACAAATATTTTTGACAAATCAGACAAAAAATGATATAACGAGACATAAAGAAAAAAAATTAGACCACTAAATCGAATACACGAACACGATCCAAGGATAGAACCGAGGCTCTGATACCAATTGAAGTTCTACGTTATCTAAGGATTTGGTAAACTATGGATTGATCTATTGATTTAATGGTGGAGATGGGGAAGAAGGAGATGAGGGTATAGAGAGAGAAAGGAGAGAAAACAAAAGTAGAGAGAGAAAGGATCGGTCACTCCAATGATATATTCATGTGTTAGGCTCGTGATCCAGTTTGTAGTAAATATAGTCCATATAGCCCACATGTAGGGTGGGCTATATATACCCCTCCTAGCATGTTAGGAGGGGTGGTGGTTCTTTTCATTTTACAACTTTCATTTAATAAATTACTCTTTCTCTCTCTACATTTTTTTTCTCTCCTTTCTCTCTCTATACCTCATCTCCTTCTTCCCCATCTCCACCATTAAATCAATAGATCAATCCATAGTTTACCAAATCCTTAGATAACGTAGACCTTCAATTGGTATCAAGAGCCATGGTTAAATCTTAAGATTTGCGTTTGTTTATCTTGATTTGATTGAAAAATCTTTTCTTTTTAAAATCATTTGTCTATTTCTTTTGATTGTAGTCACGTAGTTTTTTTTAAAGTTTTTATTTTTTTCTTCCTTTCAGTATCACTGCTATCAGTTTTAATTTTTTTTAATTAGTTTTTATTTTTATAAGTTTTTTATAATCAGTTTTCCATATAATTTTTGTTATCCAATATCCGTCTTCCCTATCATCAGTGTCCAATCACCAGTTTTTAAATTTTTTAAAATTTTTTATATTTTTTATTTTATTTTATCAGTTTTCTTGTCTCTATCTAATTTGTCCAATCTCTGTCCTTTTTTCTTTATCTGGGTGTGAGTCTCGTCCCAACATATCTATCAACTGGATAAGCTGTTTTCAGGTCTAGCATCTCATCAGTCCTTTTTATCAATCTCATCAATCAGTTTTTGACATTCCGAATAGACATTCCGAATAGACATTCCGAATAGACATTCCGAATAGACATTCCGAATAGACATTCCGAATAGACATTCCGAATAGACATTCCGAATTGACAGACTCTCGACTGACCCACCCTCGAAAACTCACTCGTCTCAACCTCACCCTCGAATCCTCTCACACTCTCTCCGATCCATTCTCTCAAACCCATTCTCTCAATCAAACAATCTCGACTTCTACAACCACCCTCACACTCGGACTCCAATCACCCAACTCACACAACACCCACACACAACAACACTCACTCATCACTTGAGACTCGACTCACTCTCTATCGTAACCAATCCACGCCTTAATCTCTCGAACAACACACCCAATCTAGACTCACCAAAACAAAGCATACTCTTTTCGAACACACAAACACACAGCCTCTCACAAACAATCAGACTCGACTCACAAACAAACACTCTCGTCTAACACACTTACACCCGACTGACACTCACAAAGCCTCGAGACGAACAGACACCAAACAGACTCCCTCAATCTTTAACCAACTCACCCTCGTCTCACTTAACACTCTCGACCCTCGACACCAAACCGAATCCAACACCAAACCCAAACTGATTCGACTCACATCCCACTCACAATCGAATAAGACCAAGACTAGATCTCACCTCTCGACTCTTTTACTCCCTCACCCAACTCTCGACCTCATTCCCATATCCCACACACCAACACAAACATCCTCACAGACTCACAACCATACTGATTGATCTGTTCTTGGACAACATCCAATTTTAATATTCGAAGAGAAGAAAAGATTAATAACAAATCTGTTATTATCTTATCTCGTTTCGATTTAATCAAAGAAAATCATCACAAGAAAGACGCGACAGATGATAGAAAGACTCAACCAAAACTCTCGTCAAAATCAAAGAAAGTAAACACCTACCCGAGATTCATTCATGAATCTTGAAGTCACATAGTATTCGCTTCTTGTCTTCTTCTTTGGTTGGTATCTGGATGAAAAAGAGTGTTCTGATTATTTGGTTATCTGAGATTAGTGTATTTTGGGAGAAGAGAAAAACTGGCGGAGGTTACAAGGTTGGATGTGAAGTAAATTGAGAGAGAGAATTTGGTATTTAGAGTGATTAAGTCAATGGGAACGTTTTATATAATTGTTTAAAGAAAGAATAGAGACGGAGTTTCCTATGTTTGTGTTTGGGGCTGGTGAGTAATCTAGTTGAGTTGTAACTGAGTTTATTCATTTTATACCCGGCTTCATTGGCCTAGTCAGTAATTGGGCCACTTAAACGTAACAAGTTGCCACGTTGATGGTGGTGGACACGTTTTGTCTTACATTACGGATTGGTCTTGCATTACGTATCAGTTAGCTTCATAACAAGTCTGGCACGTTTACTTTTCTAGTGGACCGACAGTTATTTTATTTCAAATTAACAAAATCTAACTTAAGTTTTATTTGGGAAATAACTGGGGTTTGACAGAGACAAGGTGACCGGCAAAAGTTACATCTTACCATAAACGAATTTGAGATTTGTACGGATTTTTCGTTGATTTTGTCAAAACCAGGCGATTTTTTAATTTCTCGATTTGTCAAATATCGTATTGGTCTTTCGATAATTATCCACTATCATTTTTTATCGAACTTTTATGGAATCTTTAAATTCGACTTTTCAAGAGGGAAAATTGCATTTATTGCAAGACGCTACAAGAGGCAGTCACAAGAGAATAGAATCAGGAGGAAAACAGGAACCAAGTAGCATGCCAGGTACAGATAATATTCTTTATATGTTGTCTGAAATGAATGCCCTAATTAACAATCCTGCTAATCGTTGTACGACTGTTTCTTTAACCAATTCTGTGTCTAGGACTGAAGAGCTTGAAACCATTTTAGCTCAGCAATCCAAAGAGCTTGAGGATGCCAAAAATGAATTTTCAAAGAAAACGGAGAAATTTGAAACATATTTTGAAAAACTTGAAAAGTCAAACATTGTTCTTGAACGAAAATTGGATCAAACTGTTCTAGATTCTAAAGCTGAAAAGGATACTTTTTTGAAACAAATTAAGTTGCTTGAATCTAAGTTGGCATCCCAAGATGAATTGCTCAAAGAGAATGCGACATTAAAAGCTCAAGTACAGGAAAAGGTTTTTGCTATAGCTGCGTTGAAAAATGAGTTAAGGAAAAATAGAGGAACTAGTGTGGACACTAACCTTGAAAAACCATCAATCTTGGGGAAACCGCCTACAAATCAGTTCGTCAGACAACCATCCGTCAGACAACCTACTGCATTTAGATCCGAGCAATCATAATCCTCGAGACCGCGGTTTGCCTCCCTAGTTGATATGGTTCATCTTTCTAGAACAGTCACTCCACCATCTAGGCCCAATGTGACTAAAACAGCTTTTGCAAGACCTAATCACATGATTGCCTCTAATTTCCCTAGACATAGTCCAAAGAATACGTCTCGAACTAGTTCAAATGACGTTCGCCATACATTTGGTCTAAGGGAAGCTAAGCAAAAGACACAAGTAAGAGATAGGAATTTCAAACCTAGTCAGATGCCTTCTAGTTTACCCAACACTGCTAACCGTAGCATGTCACAACCTAGGAGCATCAATCAATCATCTAGGAATTCTAGATCTTACTCGGACATTAAATATGCTACTTGTAAAACATGTAGAAAATGTGTCTTTACGGCAAATCATGATTCCTGTATCAAGAAATTGCTTAATGAGGTGAACTCCCGTGCTAGACTTAAATCCCAGTGGGTTGCTAAAATCAAACCCGTTGGTAAAATGTGGCGCCCCACTGGTAGAACTTTCACTCTTGTAGAAAACGAGTGCCCTTTAACTAGGATAGTCTCCGATTCTAGTAAGACTACTAGGGAGGAAATTGATAAAGAGGATACTTCACTTAAGCCTAAACTTAAGGTTTTCTATAAAAGGAAACGTTTGCCAGCTAAGATAAGTGAATCATCTACTCAGGTCGCCTCTGACACAAGTAAAGCCAACTGTGAACCCCCATGTGCTTCTACAATTGATATCGCTAACCCACGTCAAAGCATGCAAATTCCTAATGAGATTGCAGGTACCAAAGTTGATGTTCCAAAAGAACGAAGCGGTCCAATCGTTGTGTACCGTTCAACTAAGGACACTCTTAGAGTTTGGTTGCTGAAGAAGCAGATATCGGAGAAACAAGTGTCTCAAGGGATTCATGGTTAAGCTTATCAATAAGGACTTACAGTCACATAACAGACTGTAACTCGATCTCAAAAGACAGGAAAGTTCATCCCGATGATGACTTATCCTAAAAACGAGAAATTCATTTTTCTCGGGCATGAGCTTATGTTAAAAACATTCCACGTTTTTTAAGCTCATGCACAAGGACTTACAGTCACATAACAGACTGTAACTCGCTCTCAAAAGACAGGAAAGTTCATCCCGATGATGACTTATCCTTACAACGAGAAATTAATTTTTCTCGGTCACGAGCTTATATTAAAACTATTCAAAGGTTTTAAGCTTGTGTACAGGACTTACAGTCACATAACAGACTGTAACTCACTCTCAAAAGACAGGAAAGTTCATCCCGATGATGACTTATCCTTACAACGAGAAATTAATTTTTCTCGGTCACGAGCTTATATTAAAACTATTCAAAGGTTTTAAGCTCGTGTACAGGACTTATAGTCACATGACAGACTATAACTCGATCTTCAAAGAAAGGAAAGTTTATCGCCGATGGTAAACTTATCCTAACAACGAGAAATTCATGTTTCTCGGGCATGAGCTTATATTAAAACATTCCAAGTTTTTAAGCTCATGTACTATGGCTCCTCGTTAAATGACAGACGATGACCCGGACTTCAGAGACAGGGAAGTTTATCTACGCAACGATAACTTACCCTCTTAACAAGAAATTAAGTTTTCTTGGACACGAGCTTATCCTAAAACCATTCAAAGGTTTTAAGCTCGTGTATAAGGCTCATCATTAAATAACAGATGATGACCCGTTCTTCAAATAAAGGAAAGTTTATCGCCGATGATAAACTTATCCTTACAACGAGAAATTAATTTTTCTCGGGCATGAGCTAATAATAAAAACATTCGAAGTTTTTAAGCTCATGCACAATGACTTACAGTTAAATGTCAGACTGTAACTCGAACTTAAAATAAAGGAAAGTTTATCTTTTATGATAACTTATCCTCTTAACGAGAAATTCACCTTTCTCGGTCATGAGCTTGTCTTAAAACATTCGAAGTTTTAAGCTCAGAAAGGAAAGTGTATCTTTCAAATAAGAGAACTTTTCCTCATAACGAGAAATTAACCTTTCTCGGTCATGAGCTTTCCGTTAAAACAGTCAAAGTTTTCAAGCTCATGAAAACGACTTCTAAGTAAATGTCAGCTTAGGACTCGTCCTTCAGATAAAAGGAAAGTTTATCGCCGATGGTAACTTATCCTTAACAACGGGAAGTTTACAACTTCTCGGACTTGAGCTCGCCCTTAAGATATTCAACATCTTAAGCTCAAGTAATTGGTTTTCAAAACTTTGAACACAATTTTTCAAGAATTTCTCAAAAGGTTTTTCTAAATCTTTCAAAATTGTGTGTTCAAAAACGTTTTGATAAAAAGAGCATGTCTTCTGGAATCGATAATATTTACGAACCTAGAAATGTCATTCAATAATGACACGGGGTTGTAAATAAAGTTCGAGCATAAGTTTAAAATATTTAAAACATGCTCCATATGGTTTGCTATTTTTTTCCGATAGTAACCCGCTTTTCACTTTGAAGTCAAGCATTTCACCGGAAAGCTTTGACTTTAGAATCCGAAGTTATCAACTCCACAATTTGAAGTTCGTTGCAATTGATATCTATATACTAGACGATGCGACTGTTCAAACGACGACTACAACTCTTTAAGTAGAACACGGGTCAACAATTGAGGGAGAGCAATCGTCCGGCATTTAGAATCTTCGATGCCGAAAGTGCCATAGTTCACAAGTTGGTGTCAAGACAACGATATCAATTGTCCATGTGGTGTAAAGGGGAAGATAATTTCAGAAGTTACGAGGAAGACCAACATTCGTGAACAAGAACCATGTGCTTCTTTCATATGATGTTCTTCATCATTCAGGTCCAACCTCGTAAATTGCTAATATTGTGAATTCATAATCATATATGATCTTTGCACGTGATAAATACCTTACACTTGTGTTTAAAAGGTATTTAATTTATGTTTCAAGTACACCCTCATTAATTTGAGGGGGAGCTTGTGTAATTCATGAAGATAAATATGGAAATGGTTCATATTGATCTGCGATTGTGATTGATGGGAGAAGATTAATTCGTTTTTTTTGGTGGCTTACTTTAGATGAAGTGGGGGCTGTCAAAATTTGGAGATGGTTAGGTTTGATTGTTAGATTAGGTCAGATTCGAAGAGGCGGAGGTTTTGAGAAAAGATGAGATGATTATTTTTGGTTTGTGTGAGAGAAGGAGATGGAGGACGGAGCAAATTATGTGTGAGATGAAGTTTGGTAGGTGTGGGAGTTTGGTATGGGACGGATTTATCTAAGTGAATGTGTGAAATTAGGGGTTGGGAAAGTATTATAACCAAAATGTGTTGGACCGGGTATAAGCACTCAAATGGGCCAGTCAATTGAACCAAGTTTAAGGAAATGATTTTCGGACCAGTACATGTTTTAACCGTATGTAAACTTTGGTGTTTGGATGGTTATAAGTATTGGGCCAAGTGATACCATTATGTTTTATATGGGCTGATTTAAAATTTGTGTTTCATATACAATTTTTAATTTGTCATATTAAGCTATAATTGGGTAATTATCGGGGTTTATAAACAACAACGTGTCGAGACAACAAGTGACGAGACAAAAAGACGAGACAATGTGACGAGAATTTATTTTGACGAGACCAAGAAAAAATGGGCGATTTTTTAGTGGCTACAGATTTTGTTTGATCGGTTATTAATTACGTGACGTTGAAGACGGATTTTTCGAAGGCGTGTATTTATTTTATCTTTAAATAGATAACTTGCTCGTGCTTAATCCTAGAATGAAGACTTGGTTATCTGGTTTCCGGGTTCGGGGTGGATGGTTGATGACTCGGATAACTATCACTTAAAGGGGTTACATTGTTGTACTCAGTGTCACGCGCTTAGTCGACGTGGATAATTTCAAGAGGTGTTGTGCTTATAGACTTCTTCAGTGATTCATTGAGTACTTAGAGATTTCTCCACCGTTCTTCATTCAACAATAGTGCAAGCTTAAGTCACAAGATCGAAGGATTTTTATTCAGCTTCACGTTTGATGTATCTGGTTCATTCTTTCAGTGGTCACTTCAAATTGCTTTCACGTGGAATGGTAAAGGTGGCCATGGAGAGTTTATGAGAAGAGATTTTCTATCAACAGCTGATTCTCACAAAATATATAATTCATCTTATTTATTATTCTCACGAGATTTCAGGTTCATGTGCGTACAATTTATTGATGGTTCTGAGTTTCGAAACCATCAAGGGGGAAGAAGAAGACACATTGAACGCACAACGAGTACACGTGATGAACTTCATACCTTCTTTTGATTTAAAGATATTCCGGGATGACATTTGTCATAGCCGCAGAGAAAATCAGTGTTTTAACTCGTGTCGTTATCAATCTCCAAACGGTACACTACTGATTCGAGGTTTAATTGTTTGATTGTTGCAATTAAACATCATCATTATCCTATATGCATTCCCGGGACTTACATGACTCTGGTGCATCTCCGGAAGAAGATATGTGCATTTCCGGGACTTAATTGACTCTGGTGTTACGATGTCAACATCATGAATGGGATAAAGTGTCCACTTCAGTATTTGAGCTTCATAATTGGGATTGATTTACCTTCTTCAACTATGTGGGGGAAGAAGTGTCTTGATTCTTTCTGGTATGCATAACTTGAACTCTCAGGGGGAAGAAAAATTCAGAAGAATTATTCAATCGTGAGAAGAAAATTTGTTGATCTACTTGGTGTACCCCAAACTTTCAATCCCTCTTAGCAACATTATCATGTTATATGATGGGATTTGCTAGTTAGATTCCGCTGTGCGCTTAATCATTCTAAGCTTTATTAAAAGCTTTGAAGTTGCTTACGAGGATTGTTGGTTTAGGGGGAAGCTATTTAAAAGCTTCTACATCAAGTTTACGTGGCATGAATTAGGGGGAAGCTAATTCAGAAGCTTCTCCTTAACCAGAAGTGTATGGGTTACTTAGCTCGTGCCGTTACAGTATTTCTTCTACAAGTTACTTTAAAGATGAGTCGTTTTGAAGACGAAGGCCTCAGAAGACTTCATCAGCATTGGATGCTTCAAGAAAGCTCTTATTCTTAATCATTTTGTACTTGTTAGGAAGAATATTGTAAGGAATTCTACACGTCGTCCCATGGGGGAAGATTGTTGGAAACTCACTTTATGTGACGACATTTAAGAATTCCCGTTAGTTATCATAGTCACGCACATTTAGACTAGACTAGGCTCGTTGTAAAGTTTAGGTTGTGTGCGTGACTATATAAACCCCTCCTTAGCTTCCAAGGAGGGGTGTTGATTGTCATTTGTTCATTTGGGAATACATTTACACTTTTACTTTCAACCACTCTTCTCTCTCTCTAAGCCATCAATGGCTTCCACCACCATCTACCACCACATTAGACCACCGGATCCGATTTATCATTTCGACAGAGTATGATGTAATACCACGTGAAAAGGAGGGTGACCGACGCGGTAGTACCAAAATTAGGTTTAAGCTACCAAAAATACCGGTCATTGATAAGATGAATTTTAAGGTTCCAGTTGGTTTGACCAAAGGTAACAGGTTGGAAGAAGACGTGACTCTAGAGGAAGATTTAACAGACACAAATTTTGAGCATGACTTCTGATTTTGGTAAAAATACGCTTTTAGGAAAAAGACGTGTATGCGGTAAATATTAAATGCACGTTTAGGAAAACGTAACACTTATGACCCTTTATGAGATCGTTCACCAAGGAGGATAATAGTGTCTGTCAAATTGTTGTTTTTGATTAATACTGAGAGAACGGAGAAAGGAGAATGACGGATTACGATTAAAATTAAACTAAGACGAAAAACGCGTTTTCACGCAAAACGATGTAAAAATTAAAACTTATCTAAAAATTACCAAAAAATTATAATAAATCCATAAAAATATATCTAAGGTTTACAAATCAAGAAAACTTCTTGTAACTTTTTAAATTAATTAATATTTAATTTTTAAACGTTAGTTAAAGTCCTAAAAAGCAAATAAATTAACAAAAAGCCCAAACTAAGATTTAAGATTTTGTAAACCTCAAAAATACTTTAACTAAGCTAAAAACTATTTTTCCAAAATTTAACACCTATTAAATCTATTTAAAAACCCTAAAACAATTTTTAAATAATAAAATATTAATTAAAAATCCAAAATTTATAAAGAATTCTAAAAAGTTGAAAACTAACTTATTTTTAACTGAATAACCCAAAATTGCAAGTGAAATTACTTAATACCCCTATTGGGCCGCCAAATGGGCTGAAAACAAAAACAACAAGCTTATTGGGCTTTTTAGCCCAATAAAATACAAAGTTCACAGAAATTTTTGTAAAAGCCCAGTCTAACTCACAATTAAATTCAAAGAACAAAAGTCTAAAGGCCCAAAAGCTGAAAGTAAGCTTATCACAACTTAATAAGCAATAAGCTAAACCTTAATGGCCCAATTAGCCCATTAAGCCAAAACTGAATGCCATAAGCTCTGCTTAAACACAAAACCTTCTAATAAGCTTATAAGACTATTTGTAAAAAGAAATTTTGAAAAAGCTAAAGAAATAAGCCAGAAACTTGAAGAGAACTTTTTCACAAAAAGACAAAATAGTCGGGTTAGAGTAATAAGCCACCTCAGGACTTGATTCTTTTTGCAAAAGCTCTTTAATAACTAAACTAAGACTTATAAACAAGAAAATTTCGAAAAATTTCAATAGAATAAGCTGTAGATCACAATAAGCACTTCTTAAAATGATAAAAAGTTGATTTTCTAATGAAAAGCTAACCAAATAAGCTGAAACTCCTAGAATCCACTAATAAGCTAAGTAAACTGATTAAAAGTACAAAAACAAAGTTGTTACTTGATCCACTAAGCTATTATGAAGTAATAAGCACTTATGCTCACTTTTGACCAAAGTAAAAAAAAGTGAAAGCTTATGATTTTGGTTATAGGACTTTGTTAAGCTGTTTTAGGCACAAATAAGGGATTTTGGAGGAAGCCTTGAGTCCAAGGCCAATGAACAAGGCCAACAGTTGTTGAGCTTTGCCTAGGTTTTGGCATAAAAATCTCAATAAGCGAGTGGTCTTATTAACTTGTCAAATAAGCAAGTACCACTCAAAACACACTTATAAGTAGCAAATGAAGCAATAACAAGCAAGCAAACGACATGGCAACAAAGAAACAACCAAATGCAAGTCAAAACAATTGGTGCATTTTGTTGATGCAATTGACCACCACAGAGAACTTCAATAAGCTATAACTCTCATAATAAGTCACCAAATCACACAACCATATATTGAACAGATGCACAATCACTAGAACTACTTGTAAACCAACTTATAGCTTCCACATCAAACAAACAAAGGTTTTATGACTGTTGATGTGCTTGACAGATTTATGAACATGAAACTTGTAATTTTGCAAAAACTTTCCCAATGTTTTTCAAACTTAATCAGCTATCAAACACCACTTAAAAAACCCTAACAAGTACTTCTAAGCACAAATGAACCAAGTTCCAAGGCCCAAGGCCCTAAGGCCTTTGACAGCCAAATCCAAACACCCTTTTAAAACTTTATTTTCAAAACAACTTTTGTTTTTAACCACAAAGCACAGACAACAGATTCACATGGCAATCCAACCTTTTTGACACAAAATGTAAAAAAAGGAAAAAGCTTGTGTACCTCTCCCCTTTAGGAACCCTTTAACTTCCTAAGGGGAGTCAGCTAAGATCCCTTGAGCTTGTTCAACAGCTGAAGAAGCCAAGGGTGTCTTGGTCAATGAAGAGCCCTTGTTGATGGTTCAGAGAGAGAACCAAGGGTTTGTGATGATTTTTGGTGAAACCTCTAACACAGATCAACAAACAACCACTCAAACCTTCAAAAACTCACAATAAGCTTGCTATAAACAAGATTACGAGGGCTTGTGGGCTTAAGGTGTGGTTAGTAACAGGTGATAAACAAAGCAAAATAGATGGAAAAATTTTGGAAGTTTTTGAAAAAAAATCCTTAACAAATCTTGGACGAATCCAAAACAAACTTTCAAAACACAAATATAACGATAATGGAACACAATTTTCAGTTAAGTTTTACCAACTTTCATTCAAGAAAAGGAATTAAAATTTCATTAATGAAAAATACCAAACATTCATTGAATGTAAAGGAATTACAAACTAGAAGCTAAAAGATGGAACAAGGGCTTCTCACAGGTTGAGAGCTCCTTATATAATACTCCTAGGAAGATTCTAGTGCTAAGAATACATGTAAACACTAGCTATGAATTCTCAGAAATGCCCTTGAGCTCCTAGATGCATTTTAATGTTGTGAGCTGTCCCAAATGATCTTAACCCTTTATCTTGAACGTAGGGAGAAAGTATGAGGTGTGGGGCATTGATTTGGCCATGTAGGATTACTTGGAGGCTAAGTCGTCACATTATTGGTGCAGGGGAGGTATGGGTGGGGTCCATGGATGATGGGATGTGAGATGTGAGTGTGTGAGGGTGAGCATGGAATGATGAATCAAGCGTGGGAAAGGGTAATTCTATTTTCCCCTTTGGTTAAACTTTAAGGACTAATTGTGTAATTCTCTTAAACTTTAAGGGTATTTCTTGTACATTGAGCAAACTTTAGGGACCAAACTTGTATTTTTGAGATTTACAAGGGTATAAAGTGTCAATTCATCAAAGTTGAAGGACCATTCTTGTACATCTTCAAATGTTCAAGGACTTTTCTTGGAAATTCATTATTTGGGTCCGGTTCTTTGTGCGGCTTCGTTTCTCGTGTTCATTTTTGCTTGCTTCTTGTGATCTTTTGTTTTTTTTTTTTCACGATATACGTACCTAAAACACACAAACAACAAACACAAGTATATTTCACGGTATTTTATGACATTTTTACACATTTAAAGCTCGTATTGGACGAGGAGACCATGTATAAATGCAGTCTCATCAACTTCTTCGGAGAACAACTAGATATAATGGTAGTTTATACGATAGTTAAGTTATATAATCATTTGTATATTTCTCCTTTTTGATTTTATCGTATACTTAATTGAAAAATATTTGCAGGATGATTATGGTGTTTTGTACTACAACCTACATGGAAAGATTATTAAAGACGCATAATCGATGGAGACTATGATGGTAAACACATAGAAATATTTTTTTCTAAAACATTCATCGAACATTTAGATTTCTTAAACATACATAAAGGTGTAGGTTATAACAACCCACGCTTGATAGCTTACTTTTGGATAGTAGGTAACCTAAAAACTTGGAAAATCAATAGGTTACATATTACAAATGGTTAACATATAGATCTTAACACATTCTATTACACCTTACATAAAAAGACATGGAACTTAAAGCATAAAAACCAGATCTTGTAACATAATAGTTAGGCTTACTAATGGTTGACCATCATGTTGATGTACCATCTTTTGCGTGCAAGCCTGATGTTAGAGTTTAACGACCATGCTCCTGAACCAGTTAAGCTTGTTCATATCTACACTTTGAATTTCCTTAAATAACCGACAACCAGTAACACCTTAGGATGAGTCCCTAACTGTTGAATGTTGCCAATGACAAAACATATTTGCCTCATTTTATCCATTCGACATAAAGAACCCTAAATCTCTTCTTCATTAGCCTCTTGCTGAAACATGGCAGCCAAATTGACAGAAGTGGTAACTTGAGCCATAAATAAGTTGGTATTGAATTTGATAGGGTGTTTGTAGATGAATATGCAAATTTGAGGATGCATACAATTGTTTAAATAAGCCCAAAATGGAAGTTAAATGTCAAGTCATGGATTTAATTTTTTACTACTTTAATACCATTCAATGATAAAGCTTGTGTTCATTAATGTTGTGGGTTAAGTTGTACATCCATTCACTACATGGGCGTTGCCTCTATAATTATTAAGTATTTACTAGTCTTGTTTACTAGTCTACTTTCCAATGTGACAAGAGGATGTGACTGGCTACAGAATCACGAACATTGTTAAAGATGGTTCTCCATTATCGGCAGAAAATATCGCCTTACACCTAAAAATTAAAAAGTATAAGGCAACTAATGTTTCGACACCATTTTGTTCCCTACCTAGTACAACGCCTATTTTAAAAAGACTTAAAAGCAAGAGGGTATGATGAGACTGCTTTTATACATAGTCTCATCGTCCAAAACGGGCTTAAAATGCATAAAATATCATTAAAACTGCCAAATATATGCTCGTGTTTGTTGCTTGTGTATTTTAGGTACGGATATTGAGAAAATGACAAAAGATCACAAGAATCAATCAAAAACGAACACGGGAAACGAAGCCGCACAATGAACCGGACCCGAATCATGAATTCCCAAAATGACCTTGAAGTTTGAAGATTGTACAAGTTTGGTCCCTCAAGTATTGAAGACTTGTCAATTTATACCCTTGCAAATCTCATTTATTGCATATTGGCTCCCTAAATTATCAAGAATTTACAAGTGTAGTCCTTGGAGAATGAAGTAATTACAAAAGAAGTCCTTGACTTAAGTATTGAAAACATGTTGTGCCAAAATTGACAAATTGGCAAACTTGTTACAAAGGAATATGGGAATTATGGCTGTTTATTGCTAAATGAAAAGGGCAAGGAAGATAAGGGATTGTTTCTGCCATAAACCAAAACTTCCCCTCCCAGTCATCAGTCCACCTCACCCCCTCACACCAACCACACCACGCCACCTCATCTTAACCCACCCAAACCCATTTACCCATATCCATACCCACCAAATCCTGTTAACCCGTAACCCAACTTAACCCCACTCAAGTTTTATTTGTTTAAACACAAAAAAACACACGATTAACCAACCTCATCTTCATATCTTTCCCCAAATCCAAAACCCTAATTTCAATTAAACTCCAATTGAACCCCTAATTAACAAAAAGGGGTTTTCAATCTAAAACCCACGCGTACAAAACGCCTCTCAGACCCCACCCCAGCTCACGGGTTGTCTCCAAGTGACAAACAAGACAAGAGATGGCAGAAGATCAAGGGCTTGGAGGATTTGCTTAATACCCACACCAAATCCAACGATCAAGATCAACTCGTCACAGCCTGTCCATCATAAAAATCCAAACGAAGATCACATGGCTTAAAGATTTATTCAAACTGAGGAATCAAAATCAGCATATTCGAGTTATATCCGCATCTTCAGAAAGGGTAATCTTGGAAACTCACTAGATTAGGGTTTTCTTTTATTTCATTCCAGAACAATCCGAGGAGGCTATAAAATGAGGACCGACTTGTGGTGCCCTTTTTTCCCTTGTCTCGAATTTTTGTAAAACCTCTTTTATGATAATGAAAGTTTGAAGTTTTTTTTAAATTTATCCGAGTTCCATTTTTATTTAATGTTTATGATTTGAGTGAATGTTTTTATATTTGTGTTTGGGATTTCCTGTTCATGTTAATCAGTATAAGGATTGAAGTGGATTAAAATTTTCTTGTT
The DNA here is from genome assembly GCA_025667525.1 of Glebionis coronaria. NCBI lineage: Eukaryota > Viridiplantae > Streptophyta > Magnoliopsida > Asterales > Asteraceae > Glebionis > Glebionis coronaria. The sequence goes on from CM046874.1 coordinate 184,031,854, forward strand.
TAAATTTATTATCAAGTTTCAAGTGTTAAGTATTCGAAGTGGTTTTGAAAAGATTTTGAAAGAAAAGTGGGGTTCGTTTATCTACCTTGTAAGCTCACTGAATCAAGACCATAGGTCTTGATTCTTGGATTTGGTGTGTTTGTTTAGTGTTTTTACAGGATTGGAAGCTTGTGCTTGTTTCGCTAGCACATAAGCTCGAAAAATCGGGGGTATGGATGTGTATCCCTGAGGTTTGCCCTCTTTTCTCTCGTTTGTATTTCTTTTTTATGCTTACTATTTATTGTTCATGTGTATTTGTTGCTAGATAAATTTCTGTTAAGTTAATGTTATGGAATTTTATTGTGTATTGAATAGTTTAAGCTTGGTTGTTTATGTCTCGAAATTGTTTGCTTGACTTTTATGCCATTTGTGTCACTGTTTATTCTGAGTTACTTTGTTTTTAAATTGTCAATATTCTGTCCAATATTTACGCTTATGACCTGTTGTTCTTGTTAGTCGATATTGCAAGTTTGTAGGAAAAATCTGTCATGAGATTGATAGTGAGCTACTAGTGTTTTATTTGTGTTGTTAGTTGATTTAATCTCGTTATTCTGTTGGATATAGGTCAAAATTAGGTTGGTTGGTTGTATTGGTATGGTTTGATAAGCATATACAAGATTACATCTTTAGTCAAAAGTCACCAAATAGCTTATACTCGCTGCCTGATTGTGGGCTGCCCACTGTTTTAGTTTTTCTCTTTTAGATTGATAATAGATTTAGGTAATTCTAAGTTAATCTTTGTTTGTATTGGTTCAAAACCTAACTTGTAGCTCACCAAATTTTAAGTTTGAGGTCTATTAGTTTTTTTGGGTTCTTATTGTCTAAACACACTCATAAACTATAAACAGTAGGTCTGTGTAAGTGGCAGTTAGAGTTTTGAGTTAGTCTCTAGTATATTAAGGTTAGATCGGTTAAGTTAATCAGTATTAGGATTAGTAGTTAGGTTGCTAGGTTTGTTTGCGTTTTTGTGCTCCTTGTATCCCAACGAATCAGACAACATATACCACAAAGACAACCAACAAAAAGTGACCTGCTAGTGTGGTTGTCATTAACTTTGTTCATAAGCGTGAATTTGTGTTATTGAAGTCGTGTTTGTGTTTTTGTAAAGTGTTTGTGTGCCTGTGCAATCCAAAAAACAGGCTAAACAACCTTAAGACACCAAAGAAAGCTAAGAAATTGAGTGTCTGCTTGTTTGGTCCTTACTGTGTACATATTAGCAAGTCGTGGCGTGTGTAGTGTTTAGAGCAGTCGTAAGTTGCTGTAAAAAACAATTAGAAAAAAAAGTGACAGTCAGCAGGATTAAGAAAAAAATAAGGGGTGCATATGGTCTGCTAGCCTGCTGAATGGTGAATTATATGGTGTTTAGTTATGATTTTTGCATGCTCTTTGAGGAATCAAACTGCCATGAATGATTGTTTAGGTTTTCATAAGCGTAAACTTGTTTTGTGCTTGGCTGCGTGTTCTTATTTTCAGCTTGACTCCTCACTTGCAAAACGCAAGTGAGGGTGCCCCCCTTTTTGTTCCATAATACTTCAGTCAGAAGGAAGCAAAGAAACAGAAAGAAAGTGAAATCTGGGTTGTTGAATCGAAATTGAGGTTTAAACTGAGTGTAATTCATCTTGTGTTTGTGTTTTTTGGAAGTTGTCAGGTTACTATAACAAGTGTGTAAAAAGAAAAGTTAAAAAAAAATATTAAAAAATCTTGGCGTGGCCAGGACTCGAACCTGCGACACCACTGCCAACACACAAACACACTACCACTTCGCCCTTGGGACTTTTACTGATAAAGTCCCAACTCATCATCCATTTATCACGTTTTTTTATATTAGCTTATTAAATCCAATTCGAATGGTAATAAGCCATTTCCAGCTTATTGGTCTAATTTTTTGACTGTTTGGTATTTTTATTTCGTTTATTATCCTCTTTAGGAATTTTTGGCACCAAGTTTTGATTTTTCATGTTTCTAATTTATTTTATATTGTTATTTTCATTCACGTTTGTTATAAAATAGAGTAAAAATAGTTAAATTAGTTTTAAAAATTTTCAAAAATCATTTTTAGGTTTTAATTAATAGATTTTAGGTTTACAATCCATAAAATTTTCATTTTAACTCATTTTTAATTTTATTTAATTTTGGAGTTTTTTGTTGTCTTTAAAAATTAATTTAAAATTATTAAAAAGGTTTTGAAAAATTTGGTTTTCATTTTTGTTTTAATTAGATTTTACTTAACTTAGATTAAAATTTTGGTAATTTTTAGAAGACTTTTTCGTTTTGTCAAATTTTACGATTTTGCGTTTTTTACGTCTTAGGTTTATTTTTAGCATAATTCGTCTTTTTCTTTCTTTCTTCTTTCTCATCAAATATAATCTCAAATCTTAATCAAATTAAACACACACATTAAGCCTCCTCGAAAACGATCCACACAAAGGGTCATAAGTGTTTACGTTTTCCTAAACGTACGCTTAATACTTACCGCTTTTACCTCGTTTTCCTAAACGAGTGTAATCTTACCACAATCATTTTGGCGCCGCTGCCGGGGAGGCGTGTTGTGTTTTGATTTGGAAATTGTTGTTTTTATATATAGCCATAATAGTATTTGTATTAGTAGCACTCTACTAATACGTATTATCGGTTTTTCGTTTTTTGTGAATACTATTACTATATTGTATACGTAGAACAATAAATTCACAAGTACTCCAAATACGTGAGAAATCACAATCTTGACTTGGGAGGTCATTACCCAATCATTGTATTCGAATCTCAAACCAAAGAAAAAGGTAAAAATAGATAAATACTTTCGTGAAGCTCGATTTTCAAAAATACAAACTATAAGGTGGGTATAAGGCGGTTGTATTTCATGACCTAAAGGAAAAAGGCTCTTAAGTGCTTCGCGCCGCCTCGTTTCCTCCGCTTGCTTGTGCGTATTTTGAGATTGAAAGCTAATCGAGGGTTTTGCCGCCCAAAGTATTATTACATATCATATATATTTTCTTGGTTTCATTGATTAAACCCTCTTGAACGTTTTGGTGTTCCACCAACGTTCTAAAGTCATCGAAGGCGTTCACTTCACGTGATCGTTTTCATTCCTTGAGGCTTCTTTAATCGAGAGATTTGATTAAGGAGGAGATTTGTAGATTTTGTCTACTTAATACATTCCACAAAATCCAAAAAAAAAGTAAGTAAAAACAATCAAAAACCACAAAAAAATTGAAAAAGTAAAAACACCAAAAAGAATCTTCTTTGCTCACCCTCTCGTTGTACGTAACGTTTATGCAAACTCGCTCCAAAGCAAGACGTGCTCGTAAACGAAGAAACAAATCAACCACTCCTTCTAGTGAGGAGTCTCCTATTGACAAACCCATCGTAGTGAAATAAGCACCTATGGCTAATCGAACTATGATGGAGTTGCTTCAAGCACCCACCGAGGGTTATGGAGAAGCGATTGTGATTCCCGCTATCCTTGCGGAGAATTTTGAGGTTAAGACAGGCTTGTTGTCCATGATTCAAAACAACAAGTTTCAAGGTGACGAAAAGGACAACCCTCATAACCACATTCGCCAATTTATTCATCTTACCGCCACTTGCAAGTTTAAGGACGTCTCTAACGACTCGATTAAGATGATGCTTTTTCCGTATTCCTTAGCGGGGCCCGCAAAAATTTGGTTAGAGAAAGAGCCACCCAATTCTATATTGACGTGGAAGGATCTCGTTTCAAAATTCGTGAACCAATTTTTTCCGCCCTCTAAGACTACGCATTTGAAAAACGAGATTTCAAAGTTTTCACAAGAGTATAATGAGAGTTTTTCGACGGCTTGGAATAGGTTTAAGGAAATGTTGCACGAATGTCCTCATCATGGTTTTTCCGACTTGCATCAAATTGACACGTTTTACAATGGCTTGAATGATCATGAGCGTGATTATCTTAATGCCGCCGCGGGTGGTAATTTTTTGTGTAAGACGGTCGAGGAAGCATTGTTAATCATTGAGAATAGGTCTAAGGTTTATAGTCCTCGTAGCACGTCGAGTGTTCGTAAGACTTCGTCTTCGCCTTCACCTTCATTGTCACATACCGTTGATGCTTGCCAAATCGAGGCTAATTTGGAGAACAAGATTTTTGATAAGCTTAAAGGATTGTTAATTGAGTTTAAAGTTGGTGAACAACCCAATCCCGCTGCGGCTAAAGCGGTTGAGGTTTCTTGTATGTATTGTGGTGGAGCTCACGATTACTCCGAGTGCATTACCAACGGTGGTAACACTTCGAGTGCCTTCGCGGCCGCGGGAACTTATAACCAAAACGGTCAAGTTCCCCGCACTAATCAATTGACTCCACCGGGTTTTCCACCAAATCAAAATGCTAACAATTATCGAAACAATCAATTTGGTTACCAAAACAATCAAAGAAACAATTACAAGGGTAATAACAACTATGGGAATCAAGGAAGTAGTAGCCAATTGCAAAATCAAATCCAAAACCGTAATTTTCAAAACACAAGTCAAGGTCTTCAAAATGTTTACACTAAAGAACTTCCAATGGACTTTTTGAATTACGCTATGGCAAATGATAAGATTTGGAAAACATTCAAGAGCAATTGGCTAGTCAAGCTAGGGACACGGCTAAAAACACCAAGGAGTTAGCTAATTTTGTGAAGGAAAATCTTAACATGAGAAATGAGTTGAAAAATGATTTTGCTAATCAAATTAGAGGTCAAAACAATAAAATTGAACAAAGTCATGCTAGGCTTGAACAAAGAATTGACCAAAAAGCCGCTAGTCAAGATGTTAATCTTAATGCTATTTTAGAAGCCGTCATGGGGAACAAAGCCTCTACTTCGGGTAGTCTACCTAGCAACACCGTATCAAACCCGAAGGGAGAGATGAAAGTGATTACCACACGAAGTGGTAAGGCACTTAAAGAACCGACTCCTCAACCAATTACTCCAACGGTGGAGGAAATTGAGGAAGAACCCGAGGTGGTGGTCGAAAAGGAGCATATCTCAAGCCCACAAAGTACTGCTCATGCCACACCTACGGTTGACCCTTTACCAACATTGGAACCCGAGATTCCAAAGGCTATGCCTATGCCTCAACCCACACCACCCTTACCTTACCCATCGAGACTTAGGAAGGAGAAACGACAAGAGCGCGATAATTATCAATTTGAGCTTTTTATGAAAATGTTTCGTGAGTTGCACCTTAATGTGAGTTTCGCCGATGCTTTGGTCATGATGTCTCGATTTGCCGCTAACTTTAAGAGTATGTTGAACAACAAGGAGAAATTCCATCAATTTTCTAGTTGTTCGTCGGTTTATCTTAATCGTATACCTCAAAAAGTCGGTGATCCTGGTAATTTTTTGATCCCTTGTGCAATCTAAGATATGGAAGAATGCTATGCCTTGGCCGATCTTGGTGCTAGCATTAATTTTATGCCACTTGCAATCTTCAAGTCGCTCAATCTTCCTAATCTTACTCCTTCACTAATGTCTATCGAGATGGCCGACCATTCCACGATTCGTGCTTGTGGATTGGCGGAAGACGTTTTTGTGAAAGTGGGAAAGTTCTACTATCCCGTAGACTTTATCGTTGTCGATATTCCCACGGATCCTCAAGTTCCTCTTATTTTAGGTCGTTCGTTTTTAGATACGTCTATGGCTTTAGTTGATGTTCATGCTAGAAAGATCACCTTACGTTTCAACGACGAGGAACTTGTTATAAACGCAACTCAAAATTCTCAACTTTCTCATGTTTATTCTGTTGCTACCATAAACCTCGTTGATATGATCGACGTGGTTTGCGAGGAATTTTCACAAGAAGTTCTAGGGTTTGGTGATGAAGAAACTAGTGGCAATCCCACTATGTTAGATCCAATTCTTGATAATTCGACACCAACCTTCACTCCATTTGAAGGTGGTGGTTTTACGTTGGAAGAATTCGATGTTCCACGTACTTGTGACGAAGACCTCGACAACGATGAGGACTTCTCGATTATCAAGGATTTTCTTAACGATTTCCCATTTCCTCCACCCGAGGAGGTTATGAGTATCGAGCCCAAATCTTCACTTGAGGAACCACCTATCCTTGAGTTGAAAGATTTACCTCCTCACCTCGAATATGTCTATTTGGAGGATGACGACAAGTTGCCGGTTATTATTGCGAAGGAACTTTCGAATGATGAAAAAACCGCACTTGTCGATGTTCTAAAGGATCACAAAGGGGCAATTGCGTGGAAGTTATCCGACATTAAGGGAATCGATCCCAAGTTTTGTACCCACAAAATCTTAATGGTGGAGGATTTCAAGCCCACAATCCAAAGTCAAAGGAGGGTGAACCCCAAAATCCACGACGTCATCAAAAAGGAGGTCCTTAAACTCCTTGACGCAGGAATGATTTACCCTATTTTCGATAGCCCTTGGGTGAGTCCTATTCATTGTGTCCCTAAAAAGGGAGGGATGACCGTTGTGCCAAATGATGCCAACGAGTTGATTCCCACTAGACTCGTGACCGGATGGAGAGTGTGAATTGACTATCGTAAGTTGAATGAAGCCACTCGAAAAGACCATTTTCCCTTGCCCTTCATGGACCAAATGTTGGAGCGTCTTGCGGGAAACGATTTCTATTGCTTCTTAGATGGTTTTTCCGGTTACTTCCAAATTCCCATCGATCCTCGTGATCAAGAAAAAACTACGTTTACGTGTCCATATGGAACGTTTGCCTATCGTAGAATGCCATTCGGACTTTGCAATGCACCGGGAACCTTTCAAAGGTGCATGATGGCTATTTTTCATGACATGATCGAGAAGACGATGGAAGTCTTCATGGATGACTTTTCCGTGTTTGGTGATTCTTTCACTTCGTGTTTGTCGAATCTAGAGAAAATGTTGAAACGTTGTGAGGAAACCAACCTTGTGCTCAATTGGGAAAAATGTCATTTTATGGTTAAGAGTGGAATCGTCTTAGGGCACAAGGTCTCGAAAGCGGGGATTGAGGTAGATCAAGCTAAGGTAGACGTCATCGCCAAATTACCTCATCCCAAAACCGTTAAGGGAGTTAGGAGTTTCCTAGGCCACGCGGGCTTTTATCGTCGATTCATCAAGGATTTTTCAAAGATTTCTCGACCCATTACACATCTTCTTGAAAAAGAGGCACGTTTTGTCTTTGACGAAGATTGTGTACGAGCCTTTGAAATCCTTAAGAGGAAACTTACCGAAGCTCCCATTCTTGTTGCTCCCAATTGGAACCTCCCCTTTGAGCTCATGTGTGATGCTAGTGATTACGCTATTGGGGCCGTTTTGGGGCAACGTCATGATAAGCACTTCTTGCCTATTCACTATGCTAGCAAGACGATGACCGAGGCTCAACTAAAATACACTACAACGGAAAAGGAGTTCCTTGCTGTGGTGTATGCATTTGAGAAGTTCCGACCTTACCTCGTCTTAGCTAAATGCATAGTGTATACGGACCATTCGGCTATCAAGTATCTCATGGCAAAGCAAGATACTAAGCCTAGATTACTTCGTTGGATTCTCATCCTTCAAGAATTTGATCACACCATTGTTGACAAAAAAGGAGCCGAGAATCTAGCCGTCGATCATCTTTCTCGTTTGGAAGATCCTCACCAAAGTGTTTACGAGCCCAAGGAAATCACCGAAACATTTCCGCTCGAGACACTTGGTGTAGTGAATTCTAAACTTGATCCTTCCACCCCATGGTTTGCGGATTTTGCAAATTACCATGCGGGTAACTTCATCATTAAGGGTATGACATCTCAAGAAAAACGAAAATTATTTCGTGACGTCAAGTTGTACTTTTGGAACGACCCTTACTTGTTTCGAACTTGTGCGGATCAAATCATCCGAGGTTGTGTATTTGGCACCGAAGCTTCTAACATCCTTAGAGCTTGCCATGAGGGAGCCACAGGTGGTCACCACGGTGCTAATCTCACGGCTAAAAAGGTGTTTGATGCCGGCTTCTTTTGGCCTACTATTTACCGAGATGCACAAGATCTTGTGAAGTCGTGTGATGCATGCCAACGACAAGGAAAAGCCTCACAAAAAGATGAAATGCCACAAAATATCATCCAAGTGTGTGAGATCTTTGACGTTTGGGGTATAGACTTTATGGGGCCGTTCCCATCATCTCGTGGTAATAAGTACATTCTCGTTGCGGTTGACTACGTATCTAAGTGGGTGGAGGCCAAAGCCTTGCCCACCAATGATGCTCGTGTGGTAGTTAAGTTCTTGAAAAGCTTGTTTTCTCGGTTTGGAACCCCTCGTGCGATCATAAGCGATCGTGGAACCCATTTTTGTAACGACCAATTCGAAAGGGTCCTAAGGAAATATGGGGTTACACATCGACTTTCTACGGCTTATCACCCACAAACGAGTGGGCAAGTCGAGGTTTCAAACCGAGCTTTGAAGAGGATCTTGGAGAGATCCGTTGGGGAAAACCGACAAACTTGGTCGGATAAGTTGGACGATGCTTTATGGGCCTTTAGGACCGCTCATAAGACACCCATTGGGTGCACTCACTATAAGCTTGTGTATGGAAAGAATTGTCATTTGCCTATCGAATTAGAACACAAGGCTTATTGGGCCCTAAAGCATTGTAATGATGATATGGAGACCACGGGAAAACACCGGAAAATGCAATTAAATGAATTGGATGAATGGAGGGATATTGCTTATGAAAATTCATTGATTTACAAAGAAAAAACTAAAAAGTTGCATGATTCTAAAATTAAAAACCGGGTTTTTAACATTGGGGATCAAGTTTTGCTTTTTAATTCAAGATTAAAAATCTTTTCCGGTAAGTTGAAATCCCGTTGGTCCGGTCCATTCACCGTGACTCAAGTGTTTCCGTATGGGACCATCGAGCTAGCTCAAGATGATGGTCCTAACTTCAAGGTAAATGGACATAGGTTGAAGCACTACTTTGGCGGGGAAGTTCCATACTTGAACTACCTCGACCAAGTCACCTTCCCCAATGATAATTAGTATTGAGGGGATCGAGTCGAGCTCATGACTCGGTAATCAAAAACGAGGTGCCTCGTGGGGGAGTCCCATGCTTATCCTATGTACATATTATCGCTTTCTAATGTAGTTAATGTGAGGGGATTTGTGCCCTTCCAACCTTTTTTTCGTGGTTGTTTGTGCATTGTGGTTTTTAGATCATGATCTTCACGATTGGAGCCTCTCGTGTTCGTTTTATGGGAGCACTCGATCGTTTGCTTTGAAGACTTTCTCAATATCCAAATGATATATCCTTTTGATGTTCTAACCTTAGGTTTATAGCACACTTCATAAACGGCTATTAATTTAACGGTTACACCCTTTCCATGCTAGATTAGGCATTCGACTACGTCTCTAGTATATGGGTGATTGCACCCCTAGATTCGAAACATTGAGGACAATGTTTAACTTTAGTATGGGGGGGGGGTGAATAGATACTTGCCTTGCCAAACCTTCACGCTTTCCAAAGTTTATCTTTTTGTTTATCATTTTTGTTGCAAAATAAGGCTAAAAATGGCCAAATTTTAAAATTTTTCTCATGTTTTATAAGTGTTTGAAGACACGAATGTAGATTTTCTGATGGCGAGAATAAGAGTAATTTTTGACTCGACCGTGCGTGTTGAGCACTTAGCTTTGGTTCCTTAACTTCACATTAGGCTAAGTCTCTTAAATGAGGACGAGAGATGATAGAGTTAATTATAAGTTACTATGCTAAACGTAGAGTACTCGTATTCTTTCAAAAACTCATGTGTTCTCGTTGTTTGCTTATTCTCCCTTCGCTTGTAAATATTTTTTGCTTAATAAATATTGACTTAGCGGTTTAGTTGGGATTGTTGGGTTTCTAGTGTAAAACCCTAAAAAAAAATGAAGGAAATTTTGTCTTTATTTTATTATTTTGTATGTAACATGATATTTAAATAATAAGCATTTAATAACAACATGTTAAGTTATTATTATTATTGGTGTATTATTAAAAAAAATATAATGATTATGATTCACACAAAAATTTGGAGACGTGAGAAGTTAAAGGACAAAAAGGAAAAATAAATGTCAAAAGTCTATCATTAACGTTTTCGACATTTTGCTATGCCAATTTAGAACTGATTGGCCAACAATCAGATCATTTCTTAAATTAAGTTTCTTTCGCTACAAGTCCCACTGATTTTGAAAAGTCTGTTTACACGTTATCTATACTTGGTAAAGTAATAAATCATGTCAATCAATTTTCTTCATATCCCGTCTTTGTCGAAAACTTTGTCAAAAACTTTGTCGACCACCACACTTTTATATCATATTCATATTGGTGTACATATCATAAAAATTAAACAAGATCTAAATCTCAAATATATTGGCATCAACATAAGCCAGCCTTTGTGAGCGTGAGTAAGATCAGTTGCTAGTTTTCATTGTACTAGTTGAATGGTTGAATTCATGTGCGTTGCGAGTTGTTGGTCGTATCGAGGTTGATTTGGAGTTTGTGTATGTGATTGGACACCGTCTCCTCCATTTGTGCATGGTTTGCTGTTTGGCCTAGTGCTCGGTGCATGTAGCCGACGATGAATGTTTGAGGTCATGCCCGGTGGTTTCTTGTTGCATCGTTGTACTCGTGTTGGTTCGATTGTTTCTTGGCCGGGTCAAGGTCGATCGTGTCATGTTTATGAAGACCTTTCACGGTCGTTCGCTGATAAGTAGACTTCGTAAATAGTAAGGTTTTAGTTCGTGAGCTGTATGTTCATCTTGGTTTTGGGTTCGATTTCAACTCGTTGAATCTCGCTACTCATGCTCTCACTTGCTTACGTTCATGTTTGTGTTGTGGGTTTCAGTAGTACCTGTTAATGCTAGAGGTATGCCTTAACTGTCATTTTAATAGTAAATCATATCTTCGCATCTCCTTTTACGACTTGGCGATCTTTAGACATGGTAACATGATCTTAAAATATTAAAATCATAGTTGAGCTTTATCAATGCTAATAAATGGAAGTTTCGGGTTTTAACTTATGAACGAGTTTTAAAAATTTTATAAAACATTATGCACATGGTATTAACGTCAATGGTTTAAGCCCTTTATAATACTATGACATGAAATTGGGCATATATGTATCTTGTATACATTTCACGGACTAAGCTAAGGAAGATTCTAACATGTTAATATAATCAAAATGAGAATAAAGATGATTATATAATAAAAAAATCAGCTTAAAAGTCTAAGAGTAAACAACTAATAAATCGAATAGTTGTTAATTAGTGGTCGGATATTTATTTAGATTTATTAGCGGATAATTAAACTGTGCGTCGTCTAGAATCGGAGTTTGGCTAAGGTACGGATATCCCTACCTCTTTATTATTATATGATTCATAGGTTTTTTTTTCGTTCATTTGATTGATCGTACGGATTCTCCGTCCTTTCAGTAAGGACTTCCTTTCTATGCATGATTAAGATTCCCCGTCTTCAGCCAAATGTTTTCCCCAGTATATGTTTAAGCTTATCAGTAACATGATTAATAACTAAATAAATTGCCTGAGCATTATATACAAGCATGACCAGTTTATGTACTAGTTACGGAGGTACCGTAACCATGGCACTAGAGGCACCGGTGTCGTGACTCACATGCAGGAGAGTGATATCCTGCATCGTCCCACTCATGTTCAGTTTGGCCATTTTATCAGTATGTTTAGTGGGGCGTATGGATGCATCCTAGGCTTATCAGTTTACAAGTTATCAGGGTGAATGTGGTGTGTGCTCTACATCCTTCACATTGGAGCTGATCCCTCCACCCAACACAGTATTTAGAGGTCACCCCTCTACAGTTATTTAGAGGTCACCCCTCTACAGCATGACGAGGTCACCCCTCTATGTATTCATGCACCAGTTGTTACAGCACATGACCTATATAAGCTCTTGGCAATTAAAATACAGTAAATGCATGTTATACAGATTTAACAGACAACAGTTCAGCTTCATTATTGATAAATCAGACTTTACAGATTATTTACAGAATTCCGCTGCAACTTTACTTATCAGTCTTACAGCTTCAGTATTCTATCATTTGTTTCATTCAGTATATTCTTATCATGCTTTATATCCGTACACTGAGCGTTATGCTCAGCCGTATCTCCCTTTCATGTTCTAACGGCAGGTACACCAGGACGTTTTTAGGATTCTAAGAGCATGTGCATTTGGATGGAAGTTATCCAGACTTCTTACTTTATGCATTTCTTACATTATCCTGCTTATTTGGACATTGTTTAGTCCTTTCATTCAGTATTTTACTTTTCATGTTTTGGGCTTATGTTTGGATTGCCGATGTTTGATTCCGGTATTTCCTTTACGGTCAGTTAATGTTTTAGGACATTTACCTTATGCTTTGATGACACGCCATAAATACACGTAACGGTCCACTTATCAAAGTGGGGTGTTACAATTATGGTATCAGAGCAAGGTTCGACATGTAGGCTCTAAAACTTGACCTGTGACTAGTGGGTAGTCACCAGGAACTTCCCAGATTTTGGCGTTGTTATCTTTCATGTTTCTCATGGATTATTCAGTCAGTTTTCTTCATATATCAGTCAGTTTTCTTAAAGTTTTGACTAAGTAAAGGGTTGGTATAGAACTGGCCATATTTAGTCTCATGTGCTTTTCATCAAATGTTCGTTTTGGTGAACCGATCCATAGGCGTTCACCCTTGCTAGTTCAGATTTTTGTATTGCTGAACTGACCATAGGCGTTCATCCTTACTCATGTCAAAAAAAAATGTTTTCAGTCAAATGCCATTAGGTGAACTGACCCATAAACGTTCACCATTTTTCAGGTCGAATTTTCATGCTATTTAGTCGAATGATGTTTTGTGAACCGATCCACAACTGTTCACCTTTGTCATATCAGTACATTTCATAAACTTGACAAGTATGGATTGGAATTGGACTACAGTCAACCATATTTAGTCCCAGATTGTGCATTTCTATACATGACAGTTCTCAGAAGATTTTGATAAGTATGGATCGAAACAGAATCGCCCATACTTAGTCACATGCTTCCTAATATGAATACTGTGGATTAAACCATAACTATCCACACCAGTTGATGTTAAACCTTAGTTGATTATTCTTCTATGTTCTTTGTATCAGTCAAGTTTATACTCTCACGTGAATGTCGTTTTCATGCTGACTAAGTTCATGTCTCCTTGTGAGGATTATGTTTTCAGCAAGGTGATGATGTTTTCATGCTAAGATACAGAAGGATTACAGTAAAATACTATTTCATGATAAATCATGTTCTGGTCTTTATCAATCATGTCTTTATGCTGAACATTGATGAAACTCCGTTTAATCATACTTTTTAGCCTCTATACAACCAGCATTAAGTCTACGCAGAAATTATCAGCCTATCATGTTTACCGTTTCAGTTCAGTTTACTACCGTTTAAATCAATTTATTTCTTTGATAATGTCAGACAAGCGACACCGGTATCGATCATCCCATAAAATTTCCACCAGCTCCATGTATAGTATTCCATATGTACCCCATGTACAGTGTCTTAGTTATACTCTATGTACAGTATTTCACGTGTACTCCACGTACAGTGTATCAGATATGCTCCATGTGCAATATTCATTTTGTACTTCATGTACAGTAGTCCAAGTGTACTCCAGGTACCCTACTCCATGGATATTGCTAATCGATCCTTAATCATCTCAGGCGTTTACACTTGTCGATATTCTACCAGGTGCTGATGCTGCTCGTGAGTTGAAGATTTTGCTAGATGCTGATGCCGCTAACACTTTGAAGACCTCAGGAATGTTGATGCTGTTGACACTTTGGAGATTTCTCAAGATGCTGATGCCGTTTATACTATGAAGACTCTGCATAACAAGGACGAAAACTATAAATTTGAAATTTCTGACGAGAATAAACTTCTACCATCTGACACTACCATTCTATTCCAGGCTTTTACCTTCTCAGCAAGATGTCACACTTCACTCAACTAACCGTTCATTCAGAAGAGTGGGAACCGGAACCCAGCCGGCCACTCAGCAGAATAGTTACATGAATCACGGTCATGATAATGACCGTCATAAAGTGACAGACAAAGCAGTAGTGACAACCATCGTACTTATAATTAATAAGTCAGTAACCATCGGAACTCCGGCACGGACGTGACCAGAAATACAAGAGGTCAGTAGTCTAACCGGTCTGCCAATCCTAGCAGTTACCAAAAATTTTCCGCCTTGTCCAGGTTCATCCATAAATACATGTCAAGACAACAGTCAAGACAACAGTCAAGACACAGTTCTCAAGTATCGTTTCAGAAGACACTAGGACACCAGTCATGATACACGTCATACGAATATCTTCTCAGAGTACGAGTCAGAACTCCTAACTCCAGTATGTTTCCAAGCGAGACCCTCTGTAATTCGAGGTACCTTTCAGAAAGGGATATACCCGTTCTATTATGCCACGCATGAACCAGATCATTTGAAAATTTTAGTCACCACCACTAGAGTATGATTCAGGTTAAACACGCAGTATTCACTCTGTGAGGTTACAGACGAACACATTCAATGAAAAGTCGCCATGTTCACTTCACGTATTCCTATGTCAGCTTTATCTTAAATCAGGTAGTCCCCTACCTCTCAGCCAGAAAGGACTCAACAATATCACCATATTTATTAAAGCCTTATTTTCAGTTAACGACGAGATTTGTCTTACTAAATCCCAAATATATTCATTATACTTTCTGTCAAAAAAATCAGTACAAATTATTTCTGCCTTATAAGCGTGTGACTTATCAGTCCATAGCTACGAATACTTTTAGCTACCAGTTATAAATTCACTTCTAAAATTCCTCGAATCCATTATCAGCAGATTATACTAAAATTTCCTGATGTCATTCCAAAAATTCCTTTCTAACTACGGAACAGAATTCTACATCGAGCTTGTCTCAAGAATAGAACCTGTTTTCAAAACCCCTTATAGCTGGGCTGCAGCTAAGTTAAAAGAGTTGCAGCATTTGCTGCAAGAATTAACGGAACGAGATTTTATTCGTCCTGGCGCACCTCCAGGAAGTGCACCGTTCCTATCTATCAGAAAGAAGGCCGATGACATGAGATTATGTATCGACCACCGAAAAATTTACCAGATCGCCATTCTTAATCGATGTTGCATTCCACGTATAGAAATCTTATCTGATCTGATGCGGTGTCTTAAACATTTTCAGAACAATTTCCAATCATGTTACCGTCAGAGGTGATAAAAAGAATATGATTTTTCCAAGACTGTTTTTGCACACGTTATGGTCTTTCCAAATTTTGATTATACTTCTGAGCTCCCTAATACTCCAGCTAAAGTATGAAATTCATGAATAAAATTTTTTCATGAATTCTCAGGAAAAATCATCAGTACATTCATTGATAACATTTTGATCTCCTAAATTCTAGAGAAGAACATGAGAATCATCTTTTCACGACCCCGCCAATTCTCCGATAGGATAAAATTATATACGCAGCTTTCCAGATGTGAATTCCACATGAACAAGGTGGTATTTCTGAGCCATACTATTGCAGCAGAAAGAAATTTCGGACTGTCCTGCGAAGGTGAAGGCCATCACCTGCTGGTCCCGACCGACGCCGGTGAACGAAATACAAAAATTTTCTAAAACTAAATTGACTGTGCTGACAGTTTTCACCAGAAATTTTTCCATGGCTTTTCAATCAGATTTCCACCAGAAGGTCCCATAATCCCAGGCAGGATGTTGGTAGGAGCACTATCACACATTGATGCAGCTATGTTCATATCTAGATGCCTGACATAGTGCAGGTTCAAGATAGAACGCCGCCATGTTGGTGAGTTAGTAAAATCCTTAGAAATTTTGAGTAGAAACGAGACGAAATTCCATCAAATTGTCATCAGTTACCACAGACTCAGAAAAAGTATGATACTATCTAAGTCATCGTCAACCATGTAATCAGCCTGCACGTTTCTTTCACCCGAAAGGATTACGCTGTAGCAGACCTGCAGGAAAATTTAGCAGTAAATTGTACGAATTCAGGGTATTCCATCGACCATTATATCAGACAAAATTCATGCTCACAATCACGTGTATGTTTACGTTCACTTTACGTTCACGTTTACGTCTCATTCACAGTATGATACTGTTTCAGTTCATGTTTATGATATCTCATGATTTAAATTCACGATCTGCATTCATGGCATTGTTCACGATCAGTTCGGGTGCCACTTCGCGATACACATTTCACATTTTATTACCGAATTCGGTAACAGAAAGCCTGAGAAACCAAACAGAAGTTTAGCATAGCTTTTCCATACCCAGGCAGACGTTTCACGTCTCAGGCCTTATCGTGTGGCATTCCTTCCTCAGTCAGTATACGTTCATGATATGCCCACGTATCACGTTTATAGTATGTCTCACGCATCACGTTAACGATACATTCCATGCACAACGTTCATCAGATGATCACGAACCACCTTCACAATTGCTCATGTAGCACGTTTACAATTGTTCACGTAGTTCGTTCCAGTATGTCTTTAGTATCATTGCTCAGAGATATGAATGTTATATTTCATGTTATTTGTAGGTATCATTTCATGTATCCTACATGTTATATCATATTCATTCGAGCAGATTCAGAAAATCCACCTCAAGTATGGAATCAGAAACTATTCATTATCGGCAGGACATGGTCATTAAGACTAAGATTTTTTTTTCATTGTGTCAAGATATTGAAAGAACCGTTTCGAGCGGGAAGCCACTTGAAATGGGGGAGTCCATCAGGAATTCTCATCCTTTTCCTGCCATAATACAATTATGTTCTTTCAGTCATGTTACGTTCCATGTTTTCTTTCAGTCATGTTACGTTCCATGTTTTCTTTTAGTCAGGTGATGTTCCATGTCCTCTTTAGTCATGTCACATTTCATTTTCTTGTCAGTCATGTCACGTTCATGTCCCTTCAGCTTGCATGTCTTTTTAGCTTTCGTGTCCTTTCAGCTTTTATAAACCAGCAGCTTGTTACCTTAATTCGAGGATGAAAATTTTCATTTTAGAGAGGGAGAATTGTAAAACCGCAGCATTATCATTTCTCTAATTCGAGGACGAATTATTTTTTTTAGAGGGGAAGAGTTGTAAAACCCAAAAAAAAATGAAGGAAATTTTGTCTTTATTTTATTATTTTGTATGTAACATGATATTTAAATAATAAGCATTTAATAATAACATGTTAAGTTATTATTATTATTGGTGTATTATTAAAAAAAATATAATGATTATGATTCACAAAAAAATTTGGAGACGTGAGAAGTTAAAGGACAAAAAGGAAAAATAAATGTAAAAAGTCTATCATTAACGTTTTCGACATTTTGCTATGCCAATTTAGAACTGATTGGCCAACAATCAGATCATTTCTTAAATTAAGTTTCTTTCGCTACAAGTCCCACTGATTTTGAAAAGTCTGTTTACACATTATCTATACTTGGTAAAGTAATAAATCATGTCAATCAATTTTCTTCATATCCTGTCTTTGTCGAAAACTTTGTCAAAAACTTTGTCGACCACCACACTTTTATATCATATTCATATTGGTGTACATATCATAAAAATTAAACAAGATCTAAATCTCAAATATATTGGCATGAACATAAGCCAGCCTTTGTGAGCGTGAGTGAGATCAGTTGCTAGTTTTCATTGTTCTAGTTGAATGGTTGAAATCATGTGCGTTGCGAGTTGTTGGTCGTATCGAGGTTGATTTGGAGTTTGTGTATGTGATTGGACACCATCTCCTCCATTTGTGCATGGTTTGCTGTTTGGCCTAGTGCTCGGTGCATGTAGCCGACGATGAATGTTTGAGGTCATGCTCGGTGGTTTCTTATTGCATCGTTGTACTCGTGTTGGTTCGATTGTTTCTTGGTCAGGTCAAGGTCGATCGTGTCATGTTTATGAAGACCTTTCACGGTCGTTCGCTGATAAGTAGAGTTCGTAAATAGTAAGGTTTTAGTTCGTGAGCTGTATGTTCATCTTGGTTTTGGGTTCGATTTCAACTCGTTGAATCTCGCTACTCGTGCTCTCACTTGCTTACGTTCATGTTTGTGTTGTGGGTTTCAGTAGTACCTGTTAATGCTAGAGGTATGCCTTAACTGTCATTTTAATAGTAAATCATATCTTCGCATCTCCTTTTACGACTTGGCGATCTTTAGACATGGTACCATGATCTTAAAATATTAAAATCATAGTTGAGCTTTATCAATGCTAATAAATGGAAGTTTCGGGTTTTAACTTATGAACGAGTTTTAAATTTTTTATAAAACATTATGCACATGGTATTAACGTCAATGGTTTAAGCCCTTTATAATACTATGACATGAAATTGGGCATATATGTATCTTGTATACATTTCACGTACTAAGCTAAGGGAGATTCTAACATGTTAATATAATCAAAATGAGAATAAAGATGATTATATAATAAAAAAATCAGCTTAAAAGTCTAAGAGTAAACAACTAATAAATCTAATAGTTGTTAATTAGTGGTCGGATATTTATGTAGATTTATTGGCGGATAATTAAATTGTGCGTCGTCTAGAGTCGGAGTTTGGCTAAGGTACGGATATCCATACCTCTTTATTATTATATGATTCATAGGTTTTTTTTTCGTTCATTTGATTGATCGTACGGATTCTCCGTCCTTTCAGTAAGGACTTCCTTTCTATGCATGATTAAGATTCCCCGTCTTCAGCCAAATGTTTTCCCCAGTATATGTTTAAGCTTATCAGTAACATGATTAATAACTAAATAAAATGCCTGAGCATTATATACAAGCATGACCAGTTTATGTACTAGTTACGGAGGTACCGTAACCATGGCACTAGAGGCACCGGTGTCGTGACTCACATGCAGGAGAGTGATATCCTGCATCGTCCCACTCATGTTCAGTTTGGCCATTTTATCAGTATGTTTAGTGGGGCGTATGGATGCATCCTAGGCTTATCAGTTTACAAGTTATCAGGGTGAATGTGGTGTGTGCTCTACATCCTTCACATTGGAGCTGATCCCTCCACCCAGCACAGTATTTAGAGGTCACCCCTCTACAGTTATTTAGAGGTCACCCCTCTACAGCATGACGAGGTCACCCCTCTATGTATTCATGCACCAGTTGTTACAGCACATGACCTATATAAGCTCTTGGCAATTAAAATACAGTAAATGCATGTTATACAGATTTAACAGACAACAGTTCAGCTTCATTATTGATAAATCAGACTTTACAGATTATTTACAGAATTCCGCTGCAACTTTACTTATCACTTTTACAGCTTCAGTATTCTATCATTTGTTTCATTCAGTATATTCTTATCATGCTTTATATCCGTACACTGAGCGTTATGCTCAGCCGTATCTCCCTTTCATGTTCTAACGGCAGGTACACCAGGACGTTTTTAGGATTCTAAGAGCATGTGCATTTGGATGGAAGTTATCCAGACTTCTTACTTTATGCATTTCTTACATTATCATGCTTATTTGGACATTGTTTAGTCCTTTCATTCAGTATTTTACTTTTCATGTTTTGGGCTTATGTTTGGATTGCCGATGTTTGATTCCGGTATTTCCTTTACGGTCAGTTAATGTTTTAGGACATTTACCTTATGCTTTGATGACACGCCATAAATACACGTAACGGTCCACTTATCAAAGTGGGGTGTTACATCTAGTCTTTTCTAGTAGCTTCTGTGTAATTAAATTGGGAAGACATTAAGGTATCGCCAGCGTCACGGTTTTGAAGTATTGGCACCCGAATAATCAAAAGCTTCACCTAATAATAAGATTTCAAGTGCTCACCTAAATCTAGCAAACAATTTGAAGCCCCAAGGCCGAAAAATCTATGCAAAATTGAAAGTGAATCAAGCCTTAATCTTCGAAGCTTTAAAGATCCAAAATTCGCTTTAGCGTGAGGATATACGTATTTGGCTAATAAAACCACCGATGAGGCGGATAATAAAAGGCAAGGCAAGACCGAAGTCATAATAAAAGCTTCATGGCGAAGTTGAATAAAAGATGGAGGTAAACCAAAGATAATAAGGCCCTTCCGTTAGGGGGCATATAAAAGTCTTGGTAATAAGTCTCATGTTCAAAGCCGTTATAAAACCGTGTTTATCGATTCTTCTTGTCAAATTAAATTTTTTAACATCGTTGTCTATTAGGAGGGGTTATTGATTTGATGGTCTTAGTTACACCGTTAGGACTCTATTTTTAGACCTAAATCTCTATTATCGCATAAGTCAAACAATGTATCCTCGTGAAACATTCAAGACAACATAAAATATAAGAGATACAACTTAAGAAATTGGGAGAATAAGTACGTGATTAGGGCATATGAGTAGTGTTAGCATTACTACCTTATAATGACAATGATCTCGTTGCACGCTTGGCATGGAATTGGGGTGAAAATCGAGGATGATGAAATTATTTCTAACGAAGCATTCACGTGTTCTTATTCTATGAACCTAAACGTCCCATTTTGCGATGAAAATCATACATTATGTCTAAAACACAAGTAGTAGTAATAGTAGTAGTATAACTAGTTTATCATTCAATAAAGTGAATAAAATTGAATTTTGGAGGTGCTATGATACTTTGTTCTAGCATTGCGTGAGGGCATGGCAATGGTTTAGTATGGGGGAGTGATGAGACTGCTTTTATACATAGTCTCATCGTCCAAAACGGGCTTAAAATGCATAAAATATCATTAAAACTGCCAAATATATGCTCGTGTTTGTTGCTTGTGTATTTTAGGTACGGATATTGAGAAAATGACAAAAGATCACAAGAATCAATCAAAAACGAACACGGTAAACGAAGCCGCACAATGAACCGGACCCGAATCATGAATTCCCAAAATGACCTTGAAGTTTGAAGATTGTACAAGTTTGGTCCCTCAAGTATTGAAGACTTGTCAATTTATACCCTTTCAAATCTCATTTATTGCATATTGGATCCCTAAATTATCAAGAATTTACAAGTGTAGTCCTTGGAGAATGAAGTAATTACAAAAGAAGTCCTTGACTTAAGTATTGAAAACATGTTGTGCCAAAATTGACAAATTGGCAAACTTGTTACAAAGGAATATGGGAATTATGGCTGTTTATTACTAAATGAAAAGGGCAAGGAAAATAAGGGATTGTTTCTGCCATAAACCAAAACTTCCCCTCCCAGTCATCAGTCCACCTCACCCCCTCACACCAATCACACCACGCCACCTCATCTTAACCCACCCAAACCCATTTACCCATATCCATACCCACCAAACCCTGTTAACCCGTAACCCAACTTAACCCCACTCAAGTTTTATTTGTTTAAACACAAAAAAACACACGATTAACCAACCTCATCTTCATCTCTTTCCCCAAATCCCAAACCCTAATTTCAATTAAACTCCAATTGAACCCCTAATTAATAAAAAGGGTTTTTCAATCTAAAACCCACGCGCCCAAAACGCCTCTCAGACCCCACCCCAGCTCACGGGTTGTCTCTAAGTGAAGAACAAGACAAGAGATGGCAGAAGATCAAGGGCTTGGAGGATTTGCTTAATACCCACACCAAATCCAACGATCAAGATCAACTCGTCACAGCCTGTCCATCACAAAAATCCAAACGAAGATCACATGGCTTCAAGATTTATTCAAACTGAGGAATCAAAATCAGCATATTCGAGTTATATCCGCATCTTCACAAAGGGTAATCTTGGAAACTCACTAGATTAGGGTTTTCTTTTATTTCATTCTAGAACAATCCGAGGAGGCTATAAAATGAGGACCGACTTGTGGTGCCCTTTTTTCCCTTGTCCCTGATTTTTGTAAAACCTCTTTTATGATAATGAAAGTTTGAGGTTTTTTTAAAATTTATCCGAGTTCCATTTTTATTTAATGTTTATGATTTGAGTGAATGTTTTTATATTTGTGTTTGGGATTTCCTGTTCATGTTAATCAGTATAAGGATTGAAGTGGATTAAAATTTTCTTGTTTAAATTTATTATCAAGTTTCAAGTGTTAAGTATTCGAAGTGGTTTTGAAAAGATTTTGAAAGAAAAGTGGGGTTCGTTTATCTACCTTGTAAGCTCACTGAATCAAGACCATAGGTCTTGATTCTTGGATTTGGTGTGTTTGTTTAGTGTTTTTACAGGATTGGAAGCTTGTGCTTGTTTCGCTAGCACATAAGCTCGAAAAATCGGGGGTATGGATGTGTATCCCTGAGGTTTGCCCTCTTTTATCTCGTTTGTATTTCTTTTTTATGCTTATTATTTATTGTTCATGTGTGTTTGTTGCTAGATAAGTTTCTGTTAAGTTAATGTTATGGAATTTTATTGTGTATTGAATAGTTTAAGCTTGGTTGTTTATGTCTCGAAATTGTTTGCTTGACTTTTATGCCATTTGTGTCACTGTTTATTCTGAGTTACTTTGTTTTTAAATTGTCAATATTCTGTCCAATATTTACGCTTATGACCTGTTGTTCTTGTTAGTCGATATTGCAAGTTTGTAGGAAAAATCTGTCATGAGATTGATAGTGAGCTGCTAGTGTTTTATTTGTGTTGTTAGTTGATTTAATCTCGTTATTCTGTTGGATATAGGTCAAAATTAGGTTGGTTGGTTGTATTGGTATGGTTTGATAAGCATATACAAGATTACATCTTAAGTCAAAAGTCAACAAATAGCTTATACTCGCTGCCTGCTTGTGGGCTTCACACTGTTTTAGTTTTTCTCTTTTAGATTGATAATAGATTTAGGTAATTCTAAGTTAATCTTTGTTTGTATTGGTTCAAAACCTAACTTGTAGCTCACCAAATTTTAAGTTTGAGGTCTATCAGTTTTTTTTGGGTTCTTATTGTCTAAACACACTCATAAACTATAAACAGTAGGTCTGTGTAAGTGGCAGTTAGAGTTTTGAGTTTGTCTCTAGTATATTAAGGTTAGATCGGTTAAGTTAATCAGTATTAGGATTAGTAGTTAGGTTGCTAGGTTTGTTTGCGTTTTTGTGCTCCTTGTATCCTAACAAATCAGACAGCATATACCACAAAGACAACCAACAAAAAGTGACCTGCTGGTGTGGTTGCCCTTAACTTTGTTCATAAGCGTGAATTTGTGTTATTGAAGTCGTGTTTGTGTTTTTGTAAAGTGTTTGTGTTTGTGCAATCCAAACAGCAGGCTAAACAACCTTAAGACACCAAAGAAAGCTAAGAAATTGAGTGTCTGCTTGTTTGGTCCTTACTGTGTGCATATTAGCAAGTCGTGGCGTGTGTAGTGTTTGGAGCAGTCGTAAGTTGCTGTAAAAAAACAATTAGAAAAAAAAGTGACAGTCAGCAGGATTAAGAAAAAAATAAGGGGTGCATATGGTCTGCTAGCCTGCTGAATGGTGAATTATATGGTGTTTAGTTATGATTTTTGCATGCTCTTTGAGGAATCAAACTGCCATGAATGATTGTTTAGGTTTTCATAAGCGTAAACTTGTTTTGTGCTTGGCTGCGTGTTCTTATTTTCAGTTTGACTCCTCACTAAACGCAAGTGAGGGTGCCCCCCTTTTTGTTCCATAATACTTCAGTCAAAAGGAAGCAAAGAAACAGAAAGAAAGTGAAATCTGGGTTGTTGAATCGAAATTGAGGTTTAAACTGAGTGTAATTCATCTTGTGTTTGTGTTTTTTGGAAGTTGTCAGGTTATTGTAACAAGTGTGTAAAAAGAAAAGTTAAAAAAAAAATATTAAAAATTTTTGGCGTGGCCAGGAATCGAACCTGCGCCACCACTGCCAACACACAAACACACTACCACTGCGCCCTTGGGACTTTTACTGATAAAGTCCCAACTCATCATCCATTTATCACGTTTTTTTATATTAGCTTATTAAATCCAATTCGAATGGTAATAAGCCATTTCCAGCTTATTGGTCTAATTTTTTGACTGCTTGGTATTTTTATTTCGTTTATTATTCTCTTTAGGAATTTTTGGCACCAAGTTTTGATTTTTCATGTTTCTAATTTATTTTATATTATTATTTTCATTCACATTTTTTTATAAAATAGAGTAAAAATAGTTAAATTAGTTTTAAAAATTTTCAAAAATCATTTTTAGGTTTTAATTAATAGATTTTAGGTTTACAATCCATAAAATTTTCATTTTAACTCATTTTTAATTTTATTTAATTTTGGAGTTTTTTGTTGTCTTTAAAAATTAATTTAAAATTATTAAAAAGGTTTTGAAAAATTTGGTTTTCATTTTTGTTTTAATTAGATTTTTCTTAACTTAGATTAAAATTTTGGTAGTTTTTAGAAGACTTTTTCGTTTTGTCAAATTTTACGATTTTGCGTTTTTTACGTCTTAGGGTTATTTTTAGCATAATTCGTCTTTTTCTTTCTTTCTTCTTTTTCATCAAATATAATCTCAAATCTTAATCAAATTAAACACACACATTAAGCCTCCTCGAGAACGATCCACACAAAGGGTCATAAGTGTTTACGTTTTCCTAAACGTACGCTTAATACTTACCGCTTTTACCTCGTTTTCCTAAACGAGTGTAATCTTACCACAATCAGGGTATTAACTAGCGATGTATCAAGGATGTCAACGTTAGATGGAAGTGATTGCATTGAAGTCTCAAAGACGGATTTGGTGGTGGTAAGTATCATGTAAATTAACATAATTTTAAATTCACTTTATGTAGATAGTGTATCTGAATAAGCCCATTTTTTTAGGATGATGCAACGATGACAAATTGCTCTAAAAAAAGAAAAGGATTGTGGAGCAGGAGCCAATCCCGATGATAGAATTCATAGAGGTATGCATATGATTGAAAATATTAAGTGCATGTTTGAAAATATTAGTTTGTTGTCGTCGTTTGTATTTGATGTTTTAATTCATTATCGTCTTAGAACTTAACCGTATATAATTTCAGGATTTGACCAGGCCCAAATTTAGCAGGAAGAAAAAGGGCAGAGATCCCACATATATAGATGAGATTAATAGCTTACCCCCAAATAAAGAATACATTTCTTTCCATGGGGAAAAGCAGACCAGATGTGGGTATTGAATTCTAGCAAGCTTTATTGGGTAAAGTGTAACACCCCACTTGGATAAGTGGACCGTTACGTGTAATTATGGCGTGTCATCAAAGCATAAGTTAAATGTCCTAAAACATTAACTGACCATAAAGGAAATACCGGAATCAAACATCGGTAATCCAAACATAAGCTCAAAACATGAAAAGTAAATACTGAAGGAAAGGACTAAAAAATGTTCAAATAAGCAGAATAATGTAAGAAGTGCATAAAGTAAGAAGTCTGGATAGCTTCCATCCAAATGCACATGCTCTCAGAATCCTAAGAGCGTCCTGGTGTACCTGCTGTTAGAACATGAAAGGAACTACGGCTGAGCCTAACGCCTAGTGAACGGATAAAAGCATGATAAGAAATACTGAAATGAAGTAGATGATAAAAATACTGAAGCTGTAAGACTGATAAGTAAAGTTGCAGCGGAAATCTGTGTATAATCTAAAAAGTCTGATTTATAGATAATAAGGCTGAATTGTTGTCTTTTAAATCTGAAACATGCATTTACTGTATTTTAATTGCCAAGAGCTTATATAGGTCATGTGCTGTAACAATTGTTGCATGAATAACTGGAGGGGTGACCTCGTCATGCTGTAGAGGGGTGACCTCTAAATAATGTGCTGGGTGGAGGGATCAGCTCCAATGTGAAGGTTGTAGAGCACACATCATGTGACAACCCTAGATTTTGGATTTTTCACTTTTGATTGTTTGATGTTGATCATGTGCTTGATGTGCGTTTATGTGTTATGTGCTCATATTTGAGACTTTATCATGATGTTAGACATTGTTTACGTAGTACATGGTACGTTATATGATGATGTGATGTGGTTGGTTCGTGCTCATGAGTTCACATGAATGTATAAATCATGGTATAAGTTGGAAATGAAACGAAATGAAATGAAATGAAATGAGTTCAGAAATGAACTGCAGAAAGGTTCGGGTATCGTTTTGATAAGGTTTCGTGTACGTATCGTATGTTGTATGTATGTATTAAGTATATATAATATGATTAGGATAAGTTTTATAGTTACTTTCTATATTTAGAAACTTTTAGAAATGAAGGCTAGTTCAAAAATCGCGTAAAAAGTCGAAAAATTAGCAAAAGGGTACCCGGTTTGGTCCCGAAAGTGTATAGGAGTATAAGTAAACATAAAATAGAAGGGGGAGAGTGTAAATATGATAAAACACAGAGAGGAGTCGAATTTGTGGGTCCCATAGCCTTAATTTTAATAATTAAATTAATAAAAATAGGATAATTACCATTTAAAAGTCTTAATTGGGCCTAAACTTGTCCAGAAGGTTACCAAGGCCTATATAAACACCCCTAAACCCCTAAAAACGACTAATAACCCTAAATAAACCTAAAATCAGTCTAAATCTTCCATTGATATCAAGAGAAGTCGAAATTATGATTAGGGTTCATTAATTTTTCTTGTTTCAAGGTAAGTGATCAATTAAACCTTAATATAATTTATGTTTTTATTAATTAATCATAATTGTATTGTTAATTAACCATCATTGAGATGATTAGGGTTTTATTAATTTTATTGAAAAATATATTAATTAAGATCCATTAATGATTTTAGGGTTTGTGTTATAAATTTAGGGATAATTAATGATGTTTAGAGGGTTAGTGCATAAAGGCGTAAAACAGTCTGATTTTTAAGGCTGTCTTGTGTCGACTGTTCCGGGCGGTAGGTAGCACCTTTGGTCGAGTTTATTTTTTTAAATATAAGTTCAGGGAGTCTACTTTTCAAAAATGTAAGGTTGATCGAAAATGGAGTTCGGGAAGATCGTCAAATAATTTTTACAAAAATAGTGCGCTGTTCAGGAATAAATTTTGATTTCGGGGATTTGAGTCAAAACCTAACCAAACGGATGAGATAGCCAAATATTTTTGATTTAGGAACTCTTTATAATGTATATAAAAGGACTGGAGGTTTTCAATAAAATTTATGGTGTTTAGGTCGGGGTTTTGGTGTCAAACATTTAGCATGTACGGAAAATCAGTTTTGGTGAAAACGACTTTTGGCGTAGAGACTAAACGAAAGGGTTAAACGTGTAATTAGAAAGTAAAATTGGTTTTTGAAGTTCTTAGATCATATAACAACATAACTCCAGTAGGGTAGGAGTCAAGTGTGGTGTTAAGTTCACTTCATGTGATTGTTTAGTGACTAGTAAACCGTACCGGGGAAAAACTGGAATTTTACGTATAGAATAGCTTGTAGTGGGAGAACTAGATAGTGGGGATTGGGGGATTAGATTCATCTCCTTGATTGTTACTTAACTTGGGTGTTAAGACCTGAGCTAAGGGTGTCGTGTATGATTTTATAGGTTTACAGGAGTGCTAGCTTGCTGTGCTATCAAGTGAGTTCATAGTCCCATTTTAACTAAGTTTTTAAATGTTTTTCCAGTATGGGATGGAGATGACACTAGTGGTGTTCTTAAAAAGTTTTGGTACTATATTTTTATAAATGTTTGGACATAGATGTGTTATTGTGTGACTTGCGTGCTTATGTGTTCTCATATGTTCTTTGATATGTGCTTTGATATGTAATCTAATATGTGAATCTTGATTGCGTTACGATTGGGATTGGTACATAGATGTATGGGCGTCTATGGGACCAGTTGTGATATGTGTGGAGCGTGGGGCACGATCCGTCCTGAGTTCTTGGTTCTGAGTTCTTGGTTCGTGGGGCACGATCCGTCCTGAGTACTTGTGCATCGTCTCTTCGGAGGCAAGATAATTCGACGGGGATATAGTTCATCTTCCACAGGTGGTGTGGGAAAGATACGGATAGTGTGGTGTGTGTTCTTGTGTGTGTGACGAGATACTTCTTGACTATTATAGTGTGCTTTTTGAATTGTAGATGTGATTGGTACTTGGCTTGAGTTTTGTTGTGGATGCATGTAGCATGATTATCATATTATGGTCCATTACTATAAATTGTTTTTCTTCAACTATTTACAGCGGTTGTTAAGGGTTCTTAAGATGTTTTCGGTAACTTAAACCTATGTTCTCACCAACTTTATGTTGACAGATTTTAGTGTCATTTTCAGGTGAGGTAGTTGAGGAGGATGAGGTTAGAAGTGGCTAGAGTTTAGAGGCTACTAAGACTGTATTAGGAGGAATCCCTTTCCTCTTAGTTTTTATTTAATGTTTGAATAAGTGATACTTTTTAGACACCTATATGTTTGATGTTTGTTTATTTGTATGTCTTTGGTAAGAGGTAGGCGTGTTACCTACTTACCTAGGCGCCTGCATTGTTTGAGATATTGTCAGGGCATTGTGTCACCTTTTTATGACATTTCTATTTCATTTAGTTAACTCTATAGACACGCTATTGTTGTGATGATATCCATACGTCGCGCCCCATATATTCCGTCATGGTGGGGTGTGACACATCACATTCACCTAATAACTATAAACTGATAGCCTAGGATGCATCCATACGCCCCACTAATAATACTTATAAAATGGCCAAGCTGAACTGAGTGGAACGCTGCGGAATATCACTCTCCCGCAGGTGAGTCATGACACCAGTGCGTCAAGTGTCATGGTTACGGTACCTCCGTAACTAGTACTACTGACTGGTCATGCTTGTATATAAGGCTCAGGAAATATCTTAGTTATTAAAATAATTTTAGATAATTTATAACATGTACTGGGGAAACAATTTGGATGCAGACGGGGAATCCTAATCATGCATAGTAGAAAGTCCATACTGAAGGACGGAAAATCCATACCTCTTGTCCAGTAACTGACTGAAGGAAGACTGAACGAACACTACCCGGGCTTCACGGAAGATACAATAATAATAGACGTGAATAAGTTATCTGATCTTTATTTAATTTACTGATCTTATCGGCTTCTCATTTATTTATTTATTTCTAAACTTCTTTACGTATGTTAACTGGTAAGTCTGGTCTGCTTTAATTCTCTTTTAACGTATTATCGTTCTACTATTAATTACGGTACAAACGTATTCTGACGCTATATTAATACTATGTTAGGTAACCTGCTAAAAATAGAAAGTTTCATAAATTAGAAAGTTTCCAAAATATTTTATATTTTTCTATAATAAAATTATATCCTCTTAAATATTATAAAACTATCTTAATTTAATTCATTTAAATATGTTATTAAGACATTTGTAAAAATAAGTAATAAAAGGTATAATTTAAAGTCTTCATTTTTAATGTTTAAACTATATTCCGAGCCTACCGAGATACCCCATCTCGTTCGCACTAAAACAATTAAACAAACTATATAAAATCTGCCTATATGAAGTAGCGACAGAAAAACTGTCACTAAAAACTGTGTGACTAAAAGCTGATATTAAAAACTGTCAAAAACAATACTGTAACGGAAAATTTGTGTCACTAAACCGTCTCTAATCTCATATAAAAATCATCATTTTTCTGTCCAAAACTTACCCGCTGATTATTCATTCGTTCCCCCTGATTTTATGCTAAGTTCCCACTGATTTCATTGTTTAACAGTTCCCACTGTTAATGCAGTGGTTCCCACTGCTAATGCAGTGGTTACCACTACTATTGTTTCTGTCCTACTGTTCGCTGTCCCAAACACCCCCTTTACTGCAGTTAGACCCAAACACCCCCCTGTTCGCGTATTTCAGGTCTGGGCAACCAAAAACACCCCTTTTTGGCTCGTGTCCCCTTGTTTGGGGTTATTCGATCACGGTTGAGCCAAGAAAACACCAAGCCGCCCTGTTATGGGTTGCAACTGGCAACAACACCACCACACCGAGACCAATTGGTCTCGGTTCAGCCTGAATTCGCCAAACCCGGCACCCTTTTTATATATTTCCAAGTTTTCTATTAAAACATGTGTTCATGACTCAACCTTAATAATTTCGTGATATCTTACAAAGCATAATTAAGAGAGATGAGTACCGTTATGTGTGATGAGAATTAACATTAACGAGCCTCGAATTCAAGATCAAAAATAAGTCTCGATCCCCTCTTTCTTTTTGCCGGCGGTTTATTTTCTCCCGAACCCTAGTTCTTTCTTCTCTTTTTTTTTCAGTCTGTGAAAAAGGAGGGGGGTTTCCCCCGTGTATCATTTTTGTGCCAATGGGCTTAACCCAAAATCTTCTTTTTTTTAACAAAACCGGCCCCTATTTCTTTCTTTTTAAAGTTTTTATTTTTTTACACTCTCATTTAATTCCCGCGTTCTATTTCCGTATGCTAAATAATGCATATATAGTTTACTAAAATCCAAAACTGCGTATTTAATATTATCATTTTAAATACGGGTTTTACAATTTTTCCCCTCTGAAAATAATTCGTCCTCGAATTAAGGATGCGATTATGCCGTGGGTTTTACAATTCTTCCACTCTAAAAAGGAGAAATTCGTCCTCGAATTAACGGTAATAAGCTGATGAAGTTATAAAAGCTAAAAGGACACATATGCTGAACGAGCATGAAGGCTGAAAAGACATATTAGCTGAAGGATAGTTCGTCCTTGATTTTGAACATGATGCTGCTGAAAGGGTATAAACGTGACATGACTGAAGAGGACATGGAACGTAACATGGCTGAAAGAACTTAACTGAATTTATTGAAGGAAAAGGATGAGAGGTCCGGATGGACTCCTTCGTTCCGAGTGGCTTCCTGCTCGAAACGAATCCTTCAAAGGTCTAAACACAATGAAAATCTTGGTCCTGATGACCCTGTCCTGATAACTACTGAAATAGTTTCTGGCTCCATACTTAAGATGGATTTTCTGAATCTGATAGAATAGATATGCTATAGCATGTAGTATACATGAAATGGTACGTACAATATCCTGAGAGGATAACATTTATATCTCTGAGCAAGCTGTTGAACATATAGGGACGAACTACGTGAACAATTGTGAACGTGCTACGTGAGCAATTGTGAACGTGGTTCGTGATCATAAAAGGATTTCTGTGCATGAAATATATCATGAATGTGATACGTGAAGCATACTGTGGACATGATACTAGACATATCGTGAACGTATGCTGACTGAGGAAGGAATGCCAGACGATATGGCCTGAGACTGAAACATCTGCCTGAGTATGGAAAAGTTGTGCTAAACTTGAGTCTGGTTTCTTAAGCTTCTGTAACTGTATGCGGTAGTAAACTGTGAAACGTGTATCGCGAAATGGCACTAACTTGAACATGAACAATGTTATGAATGCTAACGTGAGCTTATATCATGAGATAACACGAAACATGAACTAAAACAGCATCATACTACGACTGAGACGTTAATGTGAAAGTGAAAATAAACGTGAACGTGAATGTTAACGTACACGTGATTGTGAACATGAACGTGAGCGTGATTCGCCAACGCTAATTTCCATCTGACAAGATTCTTGATGGAATACATTGGAATCATACGATCTATTGCTGAATTTCCTGCGGATTTGTTACTGCGCAATCATCTCGGATAAAAGAAGACGCGTAGGCCGGGTTAACTGGTTTACAACGACTTAGATAGCATCATGCTTCGTCTAAGTCAGTCGTAACTGACAATAACCTCC
Source organism: Glebionis coronaria (assembly GCA_025667525.1). Classification (NCBI taxonomy): domain Eukaryota; kingdom Viridiplantae; phylum Streptophyta; class Magnoliopsida; order Asterales; family Asteraceae; genus Glebionis; species Glebionis coronaria. The sequence continues at coordinate 184,063,530 of CM046874.1, forward strand.
ACTGAATCTTATCTGATTTATTTTCATAAATTTATAATGGTTGTAATAACTCATTAGCATGTCGGTGTCCTATCTTGAACCTGCTGGGATGGCAGGCATTACATATGAACATAGCTGCTTCAACGTGTTATACTGTTTCTATCAAAATCCTGCCTGGAATTTTGGTACATTCTGGTGGAACCTGAGTGAATATTCATCGAAAGGTATGAGCCCCGGTACTTAGACCTTTACTAGCGCAAGCTTAGTTATGGAATGCTGATCGTGAGAAAAGTCAGGAATTTTTACGGTAGTAGTATTCTGAGTTCTAAAAATTTTGTATGTTCGTCACAGACGTCGGTCTTGACCATTTGGTGATGGCCTTCACCTTCGCAGGTTTGTCTAAAATTTCTTTCTGCTGAAATAGGGTGGTTCAGAAATGCCACCTCATTCAACTGGAATTTACATCTGTAAAGCTGCTTATATAATTTTCTCCTATCGGAGATTATGTTCAACTGTGAAAAGATGATTCTCTTGTACTTCTCTTAGAATTTGACAGATCAGAATGTTATCAATGAATATACTAACGATTTTGTCTGAGAAGCCATGGGAAAAATTTTATTCATAAATTTCATACTATAGCTAGAGTATTAGGGAGACTATAACGTGTGCAACAGCAGTCTAGAAAAAAGCTCATGTTCTTTCTCTCACCACTGCTGGTGGCATAATCGTGAATCGTTCCAGAAAATGTGTAAGACGTTGTAGCAGGTCAGGTAAACCTTCTATACGTGAGATGACATCGATTATGAATGGTGATCTTGTAAAGTTTTCCGATGGTCGATACATAATCTCATGTTACTGGCCTTCTTCCCGATGGACAGAAAACGGTGCACCTTCTAGTGATGTGTTAGGGCGATTAAGCCTCGTTCCGGTAACTCTAGCAGCTAATGCTGCAACTCTTTTAATTTATTCGAAGCCCTGCGATAAAGAGTTCTGAATATAGGTTCTGTTCTTGGGACAATTTCTATATTAAACTTGTCTCGTGGTTAGGAAGGGATTTCTGGAAAAACCCTTTGGAATGGCCTTTGGAACTTTAGGATAATCTGCTGATCATGAGTTTAAGGAACTTCAGAAGTAATTTATAACTGGTAGCTAAAAGTCTTCGTAGCTATGGATTGAGAAGTCACGGGCTTATAAAGCAGAATAATTTGTACTGATTTTTCTGGCAGAAAATATAATGAATATATTTGAGATCTAGTAAGACGGATCTCGTCTTTAACTGAACAGAAATCTTTCATTAATATGGGTTGTACTGTGGAGTCTTTTCTGGCTGGGAGGTAGATAATGCCTGATATAAGATGAAGTTAACATATGAATATGTGAAGTAAACATGGCAGACTTTACTGAATATATATCGCCTGTAACTTTACGGAACGAACACTGCATGTCTAATCTGGACAACACTCCTGTAGTGGTGACTGAGTCTTTAATGGTTTGATTTATGCATGGCATGACAAAACGGGTATTACCCCCTTGGAGGGTACCTTAAATTTCTGAGGGCCTGGTTTAGCAAACATACGGAGTCATGAGTTCTGACTCGTACTTTGAGAAGATATTCTTATGACGTGTACCATGACTGGTGTCCTGATATGTGTCTTCCGAAATGATACCTGAGACCCATGTCTTGACTGATGTCTTGATATGTGTTCTAGTGGATGAATCTGGACAAGGCTGAAAATTTTGGTAACTGCTAGGATTGGCGGACCGGTTAGACTACTAACCTCTGTATTTCTGGTCACGTCCGTTCTGGAGTTCTGATGGTTACTGACTGATTAATTATAAGCACGGTGGTTATCACTACTGCTTTGTCTATCAATTTATGACGGTCATTATCATGACCATGATTCATGTAACTATTCTACTGAGTGGCCGGCTGGGTTCTGGTTCCCACTCTTTTGAATGAAAGTGTTGGGAATAAAATGTAGCCAGTCCACTTGAGCGCTGACAAGAGGAAAACAAGTGTTGATAGGAAGAAAACAAACACTGACAGATCAAGCGTTGACAAGAAGAAGTCAAGCGTTGATAGGTTGAAGACAAGCACTGATAGAAAGATATGGTCTACGCGTATTATGTTTCTAGTTTGTTTCTAGTAAAGCTAAGTTCAACATTGTATTTTCTATAATTGTCTTTACCTAGAATAGTTGATACGTAGACTCTTGTACAAGGCTTCTTATGTCTATAAAAGAAGACCTTTAGGTTATGTTTGATAATAAGTTTTCATACGTTAAACACTTTCATTGTAAGCTAGTTCGTTATTATCAATCAAGTGAAAGTTTGTTTTACATCTTTGTGTGTTCTTGTTTAAGTGTTAATTCCGCATAACACTTAGAATACTTTATACATAAACAAAGTTTCTCTACGTGTATAACTTGATCTAATCTCGTATACACAAGCTTAATCGATCTAAGTTTGGGATCAACAAGTGGTATCAGAGCTTGTTGAGAAACTTTTGATCTTAAAGAACACAAGAACCCTAAAATCACCAAAACCCAAATTTTCACAAAACCCTAAAAACATCATGTCCAATATAGAAGTAACCTCCTCCTCCTCATTGCCCAACATCAAGATTCCCATGCTTGATGCAAACAATTTTGAGCTGTGGAAGTTCAACTTTGAACAATATTTGGGGATCTATGACTATACTCTCTGGGAGATTATTGAATATGGAAACACATTCAATAAAGCTGAAAAGCTTACTAATGCCATTGCTACAAGATCAGCTGTTGCTGGATGTTTAGAAGAAGATAAGAAAGAAAAACCTGATGATGGTAGAGCTGTGTCTGCTGAAGACATAGCAAAGAAAAGGGTTGATATGAAAACCCTAAACATTCTGAAACTATCTTTAGGACAAGAGAATTAGCACAAATACAGAGGTTATGAGTCTGCAAAAGACCTTTGGGCAGCCCTTGAAGTTGCATATGGTGGTAATGCTGATACTAAGGAAGAGAAGAAGAAGCAACTCATGCATGAGTATGCTGTCTTTAAGGCTCAACCTAATGAGAAGCTTAGTAGTGTGAGAAGCAGACTGCTTGACATTACAAGCAAGCTGTCCTTCATGGGGACACAAGTTGGTGATGTTGACATTATTGCCACTTTTCTTAAGAGCCTTGGTGATGCGTGGAAGATTGAGGCAAGATCTATACTTGCCAATAACACTCACAAAAGTTCTACTTTTGATGATATCTACAACAAACTAAGGCTGTTGGAGAACGAAACTCTTTTGGAGCATGGAAGTAAGTCTACCAATAGTAACATGGCCTTCTTCGCACATAGTGAAGGTCAATTTGATCAGAAGGACTCATACATGCACCCAGTTACTGGATCAACATGTGTCAACGCTGGATCATGTCCTGTCAACGCCTCACATTCAGACGCTGACACATACAAAATTGACTCACCAAGAGTTAAGCCTGCTGGTTTGGATTTGGATACTGTGTGTGCATACATTGCTTCATTGCCCAATGGTTCAGTGATTACATATGAGGACCTTGAGCAAATAAGTGATGAGCACTTGGAGGAGATAGATATAAAGTGGAACATGTCTCTTGCAAGTATAAGAGCAAATAGGTGGAATAGAAGGTTTAAGAAGAAGATGACCTTTAATGCAAAGGACACTGCTGGATTTGATAAATCCAAGGTTGAGTGCTACAATTGTCATCGTATGGGGCACTTTATGAGGGAATGCAAATCTCCAAGAAGATCTGATGCTGGAAAACCCTCAAGCCAAATTGTTAAGGCTCAGGATCCTAAGGCCATGGTAGCAGTGCAAGAAATTGATGGTATTGGATGGGACTGGAGCTATTTGGCTAAGGATGGGGAAGAGGATAAAGCTATGGTTGCTGAGATAGAAGAAGAAGAGCATGTTCAATATGCTCTCATGGCACACTCCTCCTCTTCATCAGACAATGAGGTATACGATGATGCTTTTTGTAGTAAGGGTTGTCGTTTAAATATTGAAAAACTTAACAAAGAGGTTTTAAGATTGTTAAGTGATGTGAGTACTGAGAGATGCAAGTTGTCTAACTATCAAATTGCTCTCACTCAAACTGAAAGACAGTTTCTGAGTATAAGAAAATGGAATTTGACCTAAAAGATAAAATAAATATCTTAAAACATGAGTTAAATGCTAGTAATGATGTTAGAAACATCATGGAAAGGGTCAATGCTGAATTACATGCTAAGTTAGATGAGGCTATCAAGAATAAGGATAATGTTGACCTTAAAATTCAGAGATTTGATAAGGCCTCACAAACCCTAGGAGAATGTGTTAATAAACAGAGGGATCCTAAGGACATGACTGGGATTGGGATGAAAGACTATACTATTGTTCCACCACCAGCTGGGGACTTTTATGGTGTCCAAAGAAAAGACTTATCTTGGACTGGTTTACCAGAACTCCAAGAGGAGGAATTTACTCCTCCACCAAGAACCCCAGTTGAAGAATATAGGCAAAAGCTGACTGATTTGGATGAATAAAATAAAGCCAACCCTACCTTGTTTGTTAAGGGTGACATGTTATGTGAAACTCCAAATGAGTCTACCCCTATTAAGGTAACAAACCCAATCACTGGCAAGACAGTTGACCTTGGCTCAAACACTGTTAAGAAACCTAGCATTAAGTATGCAAAAATGTATAGGAATACTAGGTCACCAAAAAGCCAAGTTAGTGATAATGGAACAGGCTTCTTCTCTTCTAGACCTAGGGTTGTGTCTAGAAAAGCCTGTTACACTTGTGGTAGCTTTTCACATTTAGCATATAAGTGTGTCAACGCTTCCAAGGTCAACACTGTCAAAAGGTCAAACACTGTCAGACCCAAAACTTTTGTGGAGCAAAGTCCACAAGTTGTTAGACCAGCCCCATTCTTCACTAAAAGGTCTAACACTCATGGACAAAGACCATTTCAGAAGACCAATACTTGGTCTAATAGGCAATGGGTTTCTGTAGCAAACCCTAGGTTCAACGCTGACAAGGGTAATCTCAGCGTTGACAAGACCAAATCCAACGCTGACAGAAACGTTGCCAGACCTAAATATTTGCAACCACAGGGTAAGGGGTCTAAAGCTTCTTCTAGCTTGACATGGAGGCCTAAGCAAGATCAAAACCCTAATTCTAATGGGATTTCTATGACCTGCAATAGATTTAATTATATTTCAAAAGTCACTATAAAACCAATTGGGGTTAACTAGGTATTTCATCCAAAAAGGGATGACCAAGGGGTTGTTATGAGAACTAAGTCTGTTCTTGTTGAACAACCAGATGAATCTAAGTCTGCTAAGGCTTGGGTTACCAAAGAAAACTATCTTGTTTTCTTTATGTGCAGGGCATTCAAAAACAGGTCAATGATTATGGATATTGGGACAGTGGATGCTCTAGGCACATGACTGGGAAGGAAGATTATCTGACAAACTTCACTCCCATTAAGGATGGTGATAAGGTTCACTTTGGAGGCGGATATGGAACTATAACAGGCAAAGGAACTCTTCTCACCAAGAACTTGCGTTTTGAAAACGTGTTTCTGGTAAAAGAACTTGATTACAATCTTTTTAGTGTATCACAAGTTTGTGATAACGAAAATAAAGTTCTGTTTACTGATACTGAATGCTTGGTGTTAAGCAAGGATTTTAAAATTCCTGATGAGAAATATATTGACTATAGAACATCTAGGCATAAAGACATTTATAATGTGAATCTTAATGGGATTAGGATGAATAATAATATGTCATGTTTTTATGCTAAAGCTTCAGTTGATGAGAGTAATCTATGGCACAGGAGACTAGGGCACATTAACTTTAAGAATATAAACAGGCTTGTGAGACTTGGCTTGGTTGATGGTTTGCCTGAAAAGGCTTTCCACAATGACCACTCTTGTGTTGAATGCCTTAAAGGCAAGCAGCACAAGGTCTCATTTAAGTCTAAACAGGTGCACTCTAGTTCTAAACCACTTCACTTGCTGCACATGGACCTGTTTGGTCCAACTAATATAGAGAGTTTGAATGGTAAATCATACTGCTTTGTCATCACAGATGACTTTTCTAGGTTTACTTGGACTTTCTTTAAAGCTATGAATAGTGACACTACTGATACTTTAATTGACTTTTTTACTCAGATAGAAAAGAAAATTGGTAATGAAGTTAAAATGCTTAGAAGTGATAATGGTGGTGAGTTTAGAAATAAGCTATTGGATGATTTTTGTGCCAAGAAAGGGATTACTAGGCAGTTTAGTGTTGCCAGAACCTCACAGCAAAATGGGGTTGCTGAGAGGAAGAATAGAACCCTAATTGAAGAAGCCAGGACTATGTTGGCTGATGCTCACTTTCCCATAGATTTTTGGGCTTAGGCTGTGAATACAGCTTGTTATGTTCAGAATAGAGCATTGGTCAACAAGATACAGAACAAAACACCTTATGAGTTACTTTGGGGAAGGAAACCTAATATTGGTTTTCTTAAACCTTTTGGCTGTCATGTAGTTGTGTTAGATACTAGTGATGCCTTAGGTAAATTTAGTGCTAAAGGTGATGAAGGCTACTTCATGGGTTATTCAGTGCAGAGTAAGGGATATAGGGTTTACCTTAAGAAGGAAAAACGTATACTTAAAAGAGTACATGCTAGGTTTTTAGAGAGTAAACCTAGTGATCCTGAAAGTGGTCCAAATTGGTTGTTTGACTTGGAACCTCTATCTAGGACTTTGAATTATATACCTGTTACTAATCCATACATTGTGAAAGTAACTTCAAATGTTGTGGAAGAACCAGTTGTTGATGTTTCAGGTACACAGGTTAATGAAGAGGTTGGATCACAAGTAGACAAGTCATCTCCCATACAAGAGTATGTTACTATTCCCATATGGACAGATGCTTTTGCTGCTGCTGCTGCTGCTGGAAAGGAAAATGGTGGTCCCCAAGTATCACCAGTTAACAACATGCATGGTCCTTCAGGCGCTGACAAAGGCAAATCTGGCGCTGACAGGACAAATTCAGGCGTTGATGGCTCAAACGTTGACAACAACATTTCAGGCGTTGATAACCCAAACACTGACAATCTTGGTTCAGGCGTTGACAACACTTTTGAGCATATCTTCTCTTCCAATTTTGAACAAGGTGAACCTTCAAATATACATGAAGAGGGTCATACAAATATTGATGGAAGAGAGTCTAAAGAAGATATTGGCAACATGGATGATGAGGTTGAAGACAACAGACTTTTTGAGGGAGGAGTTCTCACTTCTACAATGAAGAATCATCCTACTTATCAAATTATTGGGGATATCATGACTCCTGTTCAGACTAGAAGATCTCATCAGAATCTTGGTGGATTTATTGCCAATATACACAAGAAGGTTGATACCCCTCTTGTTCAAGCATGTTTGTTTGACTGTTTTCTGTCACAACAGGAACCCAAGAAGATTTTTTATGCTCTCAAATAACCAAGTTGGGTGGAAGCAATGCAGGATGAGCTTCACCAATTTGCTATTCAGGATGTTTGGGAGCTGGTTGATTGTCCCAGGTATGTCAGACCTATTGGGACAAGATGGGTTCTAAGAAACAAGAAAGATGAAAGAGGCATTATGGTCAGAAACAAGGCACGTTTAGTGGCTCAGGGATATACACAAGAGGAAGGGATAGACTATGAGGAGGTCTTTGCACCAGTTGCAAGGATTGAGGCTATAAGGATATTTCTAGCCTATGCTTCCTGCATGGGCTTCACTGTCTATCAAATGGATGTGAAGAGTGCCTTCCTCTATGGCACAATTGTTGATGAGGTATATGTTATGCAGCCTCCTGGTTTTAAAGATCCAGAGAATCCAGACAAGGTGTATAGAGTGAAGAAAGCTATGTATGGACTTCATCAAGCCCCAAGAGCATGGTATGGCACATTTTCCACTTATTTGGTGGAAAATGGATTCAAAAGGGGCACCATAGACCAGACATTATTTACAAAGAAGGCTGGTAAGGATGTCTTACTTGTTCAGGTTTATGTTGATGATATCATCTTTGGCTCCACCAATCCAAAGATGAGTGAAGACTTTTCCAAGCTTATGACAAACAAATTCAAGATGAGTGCAATGGGGGAGATGAACTTCTTTCTAGGGTTACAAGTTCAGCAGAAAGAATATGGTATCTTCATCTCTCAGGATAAGTATGTAGCAGAGATCTTGAAGAAGTTTGGCTTTTCTCTCCATGAAAAGAGGTCTACTACTCCTATGGATAGGGAACACCCTTGGGAAAAAGTTGGAGATGGAAAAGATGTGGATGTCAGGCACTATAGATCAATGATTGGTTCATTGATGTATCTCACAGCCTCAAGACCTGACATCATGTTTGCTGTGTGTGCATGTGCACGCCATCAAGTGACTCCCAAAGAATGTCACCTTTATGCTGTCAAGAGAATCTTTAGGTACCTAAGATGTTATCCAGATTTTGGCTTGTGGTACCCAAAAGATTCACCATTAGAGCTTATTGCATATTCAGACAGTGACTATAGTGGTGATAAGTTTGATAGAAAATCCACAACTGGTGGATGTCAGTTTCTTGGGAGTAGGTTGATATCTTGGCAATGCAAGAAACAAACAGTTGTGGCCAATTCTATAACTGAAGCAGAGTATGTTGCAGCAGCTGCTTGTAGTGGACAAGTCTTATGGATTCAGAACCAACTGTTGGACTATGGGTATAATTTCATGCATACCAAGATATTTGTTGACAATAACAGCACTTTATGCATTATTAAAAATCCTGTATATCATTCTAAAACAAAACACATAGAAATTAGACATCATTTTATAAGGGATTGTTTTGAAAAGGGTTTAATACAACCAGATAGGGTTGACACAGAAGAAAATGTGTCTGATTTATTAACTAAACTTTTTGATGCTGGAAGGTTTCAATACTTGGTAACAAGTATTGGAATGATCAATCTCACATAATATGTGTTTTGGGGTCTTATTGTAAAAGTATGTACAGGATAATGCATTGTTATTAGTCTTTTTGAGGATTTAGTTTTTCCACTATATTTTTCTAACACTAACAAAGGTTACCTTAACGCTGATAAGTGTTATTGTGACGTTGTCAGCAATATATTTGTCTAACACTGACAAAGGTTTCCTTAACTCTGACAAGTGTTATCGGGACGTTGTCAGCAACAATGTTAGTATTGTGGTTTTTAATCTAAATGTGCAGGTGGTGTTAGCATTATACCATTGGATACAGAGTTGCTTATGGATCCTTGGAGAATCATTTGAGCATGTTTTTATTTATGGATGATGGTTGGAATATTTCTATTCCTATCTTGACATAAATTTTTATGTTCATGCATATTTTTGGGCAACATATGTATCACAGTTTAAGGGGAGGTTTTAGGAACCTTTAGGACTTTTGGGTATTCTTATAATACTCTTATCACAATTCTAGATTGTGTCTACAGGTGAGTATGAGTTAGTTTTACTAAATCATGAGGCACTGTAGCATGCAAAGTTGATATACTATGCATGCTGCCAAGACATTTTTGGCCTAGAATTGGTTTTGGTCTGTTGGGAGACTAGGGAATGATTTTATCATGGGTTTACCTGGGAGTTACAAGGAATTTTATGAAATAACTTAGTTGTTAAGAGTTTTGGTTAGCAAGGGACACTAGAGGACTGTTATGTCTATCTTGCATAAGCAAGTGTGCATAACTGGACAGTGCTTGCCGCCCTATAATAATTATCAACTTATAGGTTATCTTCACTAGGATAAATTACTTTGTTAAGGTCCTTTTTCATTTTTATAAACTTTTATTTTTGGACGCTGACAAGTATTTTTCTAAGCGTTGTTATGACCAATTTAGACGCTGACATGGCTTTGGCAAACGTTGACAAGAATATAGCCGTTGGGCGTTGATGGGTTATTTTTAACCGTTGACACCCATTGGGACCTACCCAGTTGTTACTTTTTGACGAATTTTTGGGCCGTAATTTTGGGAGCAGATAACTTTTAATTAATGCATGAGATAACTTATTTTCTTTTCAATATTTTTATCATGATATTTTGAAAATAGTTGCCTCATTTTTGACCAATCACATTCACCTATCTCTCCTATATGTTTGGCTCCTATTTTTAAACAGGGTATCTCATATTCTTGTATAACAATTTTCTCCTATAATTCATCTTTCTAAATCATTCACAAACCGCTTTCTTCTACAATGGCACCAAAATTTAAACCAAGTGATTTGGTATTGGAATTCAGGAGTCAACACAACATGATTGCATATTTGGACGCTGATGACACTCTGTTTCCACAATACACCCAGATGGTGGCGTATTTGAATGCATCCCCAATTAGGTATGCTCTTTCTCATGCTCCTCTCATCTCTGTCACACATATTAAACAGTTTTGGAACACTTTAAGTTCCTCAACAGTTAATAATGTGACTACATTATCATCTATTGTTCATGGGCGTACATGGGTGGTTACTGAAGCCTTGGTTCGCCAGGCTTTGCATCTTGATGATGCTGATGGTATAACCATCCTTCCCATTCATGAAATAGAACAAGGACTAAGGGCTTTGGGTTATCCTTTCCCTGATGAGGGAACTTTAAACAAATATCATAAACAGGAGTTTCCCCCAGCCTAGAAGTACCTCATACATGTCATCTTACAATGTTTGAGTCCCAAGTGTACTACACACAATGAGATTAATAGATTAATTGCTAGTTCTATTGTGTGCATTGCAACTGGGCAAAAGTTAAATTATTCTAAAATGATTTTTGATGGCATGTGTAAAAAAAAGGGAATAAGATGACTTTGGCTTATCCCAGATTTTTACAAATGGATTTTGATGTCCAAAATTACTGCACAAGGGATCATGATGATGTTTATGAGATCCCTGTGCAAAAGAAAGCAATTTTTACAAAGATGAACTCACCCCCTCACCGTGACTTACCCCTCACCCCAGCTATGCTTGCTGTTATTGCAGCAGCACAACCCCAACCAGACCCACAACCACAACTTGATCCAATACCAGAACCTTTACCTTCACCTCAGCACATGGAAATTGACCAACAATCCTTCAACGGTGACACCTTAAATGTTGGCGTTGACACAAGTAATCCAGACGTTGACACCATTCCTTCACAGACCCAAACACCCCTTAACCTTCCAACATCCACCCAATCCACATCATTTTCTACCCCACCACAATATAGGTTGCAAAAACACCAAAGGACTACTGGAGTGTTCTCCTCTAGTGGTCCTAGCCATGTAGTAGAGAGAACCACCACCACAAGTGTGGTTGGTGCTATGGATGAGGTTGGGACTATTGGTTCTGGCTTATATGCAGGCCAAGACAGTCCTAACATCTTTAAGACCTCATTCATGCCCCATGAATCTAACTTGGGAGGTCAAATACCCATTTTAGAGGAGGGCAGACTGGAACCATACAAATTAATGGAATTGACGGCAGTCTGCATTAGCTTGCAAAAGCAAAATGCAGACTTGGTACAAATTGTCAGTACACAAGGCCTTGAACTCAAGCAATTGAGGGAGAGGATTGTCATTTTGGAGAATGCTAGCACGAGGCGTGGGATGGAGGAATCTTCCAAAGGGGAGGATGAGCAGATTAATGTGAGTGATAAAGGCTCACATGATGGTGAGTCTTTGGGTGTTGCTGAAGCCCTAACTGAATTGAAGAAGCAACCAGGTTTTGTTAGATCTCTGGTAACTCCTACAAATTTAGACTTGTCTTTTACAGCTATGTTGGAGAAAATTACAAGAGGCGTTGAGACAAGTAATTTGGGCGTTGACAAGCAAAATTTGAACGCTGACACACCAAGCGCTGACATGAGCAAATTGGGCGCTGACACAAGAAAATGCAGCGTTGACAGACTTGCAGATGAGGTTGATGTATTCCAGTCATCATCTATCATCAAAGAAGTATCTTCACAGGTATTACCATCATCCTTACCCATAATTGATCCGTTAGATAAGGGTAAAGGAATCATGGTAGAGGTAGAAGTTCCAAAGGATGCAGCACAGGTAGAGTTTGATAGAAGGTTGGTTGCACAACTTGTGGAACAAGAAAGAAAGAAAGTTGGTGAATCACCATTTGTTTTCACTTTAGAGGAACAAGAAGGAAGTGATGAAGCAAGTTCAGATTTAAGTGTGATGATATTAGAACAACCAGAAAGACTTGAATATGGTGATGATTTGGCAAGAAAGAAGCTGAATGAGTTGAAATTGCAAGTAGATTTTGATATGCCAGAAGTTGTTTAGATGTACCATGCTTGGGAAGATAGGTGTATGGAGAATCCAGATTTGACTATTTCAGACCAGATTTGGGGTTTGGAGATTCTTCTAAGAGTACAAAAAGACTGCAAGGTAATTCTGAAACACAAAGCTAGCAATATTCTTTCACTGCTGAAGAGGGATAGAAGGGAGTTGTACTACATGCTACTCAGATGTCATGAAACAGGATGGACCTATAAGAAATTGTTGGGATTATCCTTTGAAGAGTTGAAGTACAAGGCTTATCCCATTTGGGCAAAAGTGCAGGAAGAGAACACTCTAAGACTTCTTTCTGATGAAAGGAAAGAAGAACTTGCAGAAGAGATGGAGCTTAAGAAGGCAATGATTGTTCCCAGAACTTTGAAGAAGGGAGTTCCTCTTGAGTTTCCTAAAGATATGGATAGATTGAATCCAAGTGAAGCTGTTATAAGAAAGAGCATCAAGCTCTAACCATTAGAAGCTTCAGATATGGTACAAGTGTTACCTCTTGATGCTAGAAACCCTATTATAAGCTATGAAGAAGATGAAAGTGGGTTTTGGAAGATTGGCAGGTATGGGAAAGAGGTACACACTTTTACTACACTTATATCTCTCTTTGAAAGTTTGGATAGAGAAGATTTGCTAGACCTTTGGAGGTTGTTGGAGGCCAAGTATGAGACTGAAGCTCCTACTTCAGTCAATGGAATAAAACTTTGGTCCACATTCAAGAGAATGTGTGGACCAACAGAAGAAGACGCTGCTGTTTAGAAGGATCTTGAGGATGATCTCAGTGGTATTCAATGGCGTTTGTATTCAGCTGCTGGTGTTTATTATTTGAGTTCTACAAAGTTTGCTGAGTATCTTCTTGTAGATGGTCAGTATCCCATGTCCAAAGAAGTTTTGGAGAAGATGAAGACAACACAGCTGGAGATTGATTATTCAAGTGACGTGGCCAAAGATTTGATAAGACATGTTTATTATCAATATGATAAGCGTTGTAAGATTCCTCCTAGTTCTTAATTTTTATTCAGAAACTTGATTACTAGAGTAGATATCAAGTTTAGGGGAGGATTGTTGGGAATAAAATGTAGCCAGTCCACTTGAGCGCTGACAAGAGGAAAACAAGCGTTGATAGGAAGAAAACAAACGCTGACAGGTCAAGCGTTGACAAGAAGAAGTCAAGCGTTGATAGGTTGAAGACAAGCACTGATAGAAAGATATGGTCTACGCGTATTATGTTTCTAGTTTGTTTCTAGTAAAGATAAGTTCAACATTGTATTTTCTATAATTATCTTTACCTAGAATAGTTGATACGTAGACTCTTGTACAAGGCTTCTTATGTCTATAAAAGAAGACCTTTAGGTTATGTTTGATAATAAGTTTTCATACGTTAAACACTTTCATTGTAAGCAAGTTCGTTATTATCAATCAAGTGAAAGTTTGTTTTACATCTTTGTGTGTTCTTGTTTAAGTGTTAATTCCGCATAACACTTAGATTACTTTATACATAAACAAAGTTTCTCTACGTGTATAACTTGATCTAATCTCGTATACACAAGCTTAATCGATCTAAGTTTGGGATCAACAGAAAGGTTAGCTGAGTGAAGTGTGACATCTAGCTGAGAAGGTAAGAGCATGGAATGGAATGGTAGTTTCTGATGGGTGAAATTATTCTTGTAAGAAATTTAAAATTTATATTTTTCGTCTTTGTTCTACAGAGTCTTCATAGTATAAACAGTATCAGCATCTTGAGAAGTCTCCAAAGTATCAGCAACATCAGCATTTGTGAGGTCTTCAAAGTGTTAGCAGCATCAGTATCTGGTAAAATATCGACAAGTGGAAACGCTTGAGATGATTGAGGATCGATTAGCAATATCCCTGGAGTAGGGTACATGGGGTACACCTGGACTACTGTACATGAAGTACAGAATAAATACTGCAAATAGAGCATATCTGAGACACTGTGCGTGGAGTACACATGAAATATTGTACATGGAGTATAACTGAGACACTGTACATGGATTACATATGGAACACTGTACATGACACTTGTGGGAATTTCTTGAGATTATCGATACTGGTGTCAACCGTCTAACATGGTAAATGGGATAATTTGATTTAACTGGTTAGCAAACTGAACTTGAAACAACATGATAGCCTGGTAATTCCTGCGTATACTTAATGCTGGTTTATAAAGGTTCAAGAATATGATTAAATGGAATTTCAACAATGGCCACCATAAAGACATGACCGATGAAGACCAAACATGATTTATCATGAAACAGGATTTTTACTGAACTCCTTTTGTGTCTTAGCATTAAAACATTATCACTCTGCTGAAAATAAAACCCTCGTAAGGAGACATGAAACTGAATCAGCGTGAAGAAGACATCAACTTGAGATTGTGAGAACTGGATTTTTACAAGGAACATAAGAGTATGATCAACTGAGGTTTAACAACAACTGGTGTGGATGGCTATAGTTCAATCCACAGAAATTAAAGAAAGAAACATGTGACTAAGTATGGGCGATTTTGGTTCGATCCATACTTGTCAAAATTTCTGAGAACTGTCATGTATAGAAATTTATAATCTAAGATTAAATATGGTTGACTATAGTCCAGCCCATACCAGTCAAAACTTATAAAATGTCATGACATGACAAAGGTGAATAACTATGGATCAGTTCACAAAATAACCTTCGACTGAAAAGCATGAAATTTGACCTGATAAATGGTGAATGCATATGGGTAGTTCACCTAATAACATTTAACTGAAAACATGAATCTGACATGAGTAAGGATGAACGCCTATGGTCAGTTCATCAATACAATATATATATATATATATATATATATATATATATATATATATATATATATATATATATATATATATATATATATATATATATATATATATATATATATATATATATATATATATATATATATATATATATATATATATATATATATATATATATATATATATATATATATATATATATATATATATATATATATATATATATATATCTGAACAGCAAGGGTGAACGCCTATGGGTCGGTTCACCAAAACAAAATTCGAATGAAAAGCACATGCGACTAAATATGGCCGGTCCTGTACCAACCTTTTACTTAGTCAAAAGTTTTAATAAAACCGACTGATAAATGAAGAAAACTGACTGATAATTGCATGAGAAACATGAAGGATAACAACGCCAAAATTCTGGGAAGTTCCTGGTGACTACCCACTAGTCACATGTCAAGTTTTAAAGCCTAGAGGTCGAACCTATAGCTCTGATGCCATAATTGTAACACCCAACTTGGATAAGTGGACCGTTACGTGTATTTATGGCGTGTCATCAAAGCATAAGGTAAATGTCCTAAAACATTAACTGACCATAGAGGAAATACCAGAATCAAACATCAGTAATCCAAACATAAGCTCAAAACATGAAAAGTAAATACTGAAGGAAAGGATTAAAGAATGTCCAAATAAGTAGAATAATATAAGAAATGCATAAAGTAAGAAGTCTGGATAGCTTCCATCCAAATGCACATGCTCTCATAATCCTAAGAGCGTCCTGGTGTACCTGCTGTTAGAAAATGAAAGTAACTACGGCTGAGCATAACGCCCAATGAACGGATAAAAGCATGATAAGAAATACTGAAATGAAGCAGATGATAAAAATACTGAAGCTGTAAGACTGATAAGTAAAGTTGCAGTGGAGATCTGTGTATAATCTGAAAAGTCTGATTTATAAATAATAAGGCTGAACTGTTGTCTGTTAAATCTGAAACATGCATTTACTATATTTTAATTACCAAGAGCTTATATAGGTCTTATGCTATAACAACGGTTGCATGAATAACTGGAGGGGTGACCTAGTCATGCCGTAGAAGGGTGACCTCTAAATACTGTGTTGGGTGGAGGGATCAGCTCCAATGTGAAGGATGTAGAGCACACACCACATTCACCTGATAATTGTAAACTGATAGCCTAGGATGCATCCATACGCCCCACTAATAATACTGATAAAATGGCCAAGCTGAACTGAGTGGAACGCTGCGGAATATCACTCTCCCGTAGGTGAGTCATGACACCGGTGCCTCAAGTGTCATGGTTACGGTACCTCTGTAACTAATACTACTGACTAGTCATGCTTGTATATAAGGCTCAAGCAATATCTTAGTTATTAAAACAATTTCAGATAATTTATAACATGTACTAGGGAAAACATTTGGCTGTAGACGGGGAACCCTAATCATGCATAGTAGAAAGTCCATACTGAAGGACGGGAAATCTGTACCTCTTGTCTAGTAACTGTCTGAAGGAAGACTGAACGAACACTACTCAGGCTTCACGGAAGCTACAATAAAAATAGACGTGAATAAGTTATCTGATCTTTATTTAATTTACTGATCTTATCGGCTTCTCATTTATTTATTTAATTCTGAACTTCTTTACGTATGTTAACTGATAAGTCTGGTCTGCTTATAATTCTCTTTTAACATATTATCGTTCTACTATTAATTACGATACAAACATATTCTGACGCCATATTAATACCATGTTAGGTAACCTGCTAAAAATAGAAAGTTTCCTAAATTAGAAAGTTTTCAAAATCTTTTATATTTTTCTATAATAAAATTATACCCTTTTAAATATTATAAAACTATTTTAATTTAATTCATTTACATATGTTATTAAGACATTTGTAAAAATAAGTAATAAAAGGTATAATTTAAAGTCTTCATTTAATGTTTAAACTATATTCCGAGCCTACCGAGATACCCATTCTCGGTCGCACTAAAACAATTAAACAAACTATATAAAATCTTCCTATATGAATTAGCGATAGAAAAACTGTCACTAAAAACTGTCACTAAAAATTGTGTGACTAAAAGCTGATATTTAAAAACTGTAAAAAACAATATTGCGACGGAAAATTTGTGTCACTATACCGTCGCTAATCTCATATAAAAATCATCATTTTTTATTCCAAAACTTACCCGCTGATTACTCATTTGTTCCCCCTGATTTTATGCTAAGTTCCCACTGATTTCATTGTTTAACAGTTCCCACTATTAATGCAGTGGTTCCCACTGCTATTGTTTTTGTCCCACTGTTCGCAGTCCCAAACACCCCCTTTACTGCAGTTAGACCCAAACACCCCCTGCTCGCGTATTTCAGGTCTGGGCAACCAAAAACACCCATTTTGGCTCGTTTCCCCTTGTTTGGGGTTATTCGATCACGACTGAGCCAAGAAAACACCAATCCGCCCTGCTATGGGTCACGGCTGGCAACAACACCACCACACCGAGACCAATTGGTCTCGGTTCAGCCTGAATTCGCCAATCCTGACACCCCTTTTATATATTTCCAAGTTTTTCTATTAAAACATGTGTTCATGAATCAACCTTAACAATTTCGTGATATCTTACAAAGCATAATTAAGAGAGATGAATACCGTTATGTGTGATAAGAATTAACATTAACGAGCCCCAGATTCATGATCAAAAATAAGTCTCGATCCCCTCTTTTTTTGTTTTTTTCTGCCGGCGGTTTCTTTTCTCCCGAACCCTAGCTCTTTCTTCTCTTTTTTTATTAAGTCTGTGAAAAGGGAGGGGGGGTTTCCCCCGTGTATCATTTTTGTGCCAATCGGCTTAACCCAAAATCTTCTTTTTTAACAAAACCGGCCCCTATTTCTTTCTTTATAGAACTTTCATTGTTTTTACACTCTCATTTAATTCCCGCGTTCTATTTCCGTATGCTAAATAATGCATATATAGTTTACTAAAATCCAAAACTGCATACTTAATATTATCATTTTAAATAAGGGTTTTACATAAAGTTAAAGGAGGTTGGCTAGCAAACGTGGTAAGTATATATATTTGGAGTAAAATCTTTAAACCTTCATTCTAATACACATAAATGCATAAAATTTACCTGTTATATATTTTTTGTTAACAATACCAGCACTTGGATATATGGATAGACCTTATGCTTAGGTTTAGGCGAGATGACGCTGATTGGGCTGCAGTCGGTCTTTATTTATGTCCAACAATATTGGGTGAACGAAAAGGAATAGATTTTGTGCGCCCATGGTTCTATGATGGTGAGCGTTATCTTGTTGCGTGGTCTGATGTTGAGAGGGTATGCATTTTTAGTACATTACGATAACTTTAATTTTTATGATATTGTTATTTGCTAACAATGGCATTGTAAATGTATGTTTTTATCCCTATTAACGAGCCTGATAAACATTAATGCCTTGGTGTGCTCAATATCAGAAGCGGGTTGATTACTTTGTATGATTCTCTTGGGGTCCCGGACAACGAGGATAGGGATTGGTGGTCAGAAATGAGGTTGGCATTTTCTAGAGGTTATACCTAGATATCTTGCTAGAAATGGGATTATGAAACACAAGCGTATACCGTTTGAAGGGTATAAAATAACGTTTGTGGCAGCGAAGGGTGTGCCCTTACAATCACATAAGTACAGAGACTGTGGCGTGTGGGTATGTATATTTCTTTACAGATTGATACATAATATGCCGGTATCGGTTTCTATCCAGAATTTGTTCCTACTGCATACCGAGAGAAAATTGCAGACTACCGATGGGCGCACAAGCGTTTAGCAAGGTAACTTTTAAAGTTAGCCTGGGATGGGGGATTTCATTTCATGTAATGTAACTAAGAAAGGCGAATTATCGTATGAACAAGATAAGATGTTAATTTTTGGGAGTTAAAATGACGGATATCTTTGTACCAATGTTGTTTCTTGTTATGGTTTAATGGAGAAATGAACTTTGTTGACATAATTATAATTTCTACAACATTTTTAAACATAAGAAAAAACATAAAATTAGCCATGCGAAACCAATATTGGTACTATATCATTAGTTTGAAAATTTGAACAAAGTACAACCTTCATATGAGAAATGCGGTAAAGCTAAGTAGATAGTCCGAAATAGTAATTGCGATACATGTTAACCATAAAAGGATTAACATTTTAATTGAATATATAATAAATGAACATGAACAAACTTATGAATAAAACGGCCTTGAGTTTGCGAAGCTGAATTTGTTGTTGATCTGATATTGCTTCCAATTCAGTAATCCTTTCATTTCGCTTGTTCAAAGATCTTAGTAGTCCAGAAATAATTTCAACGAATCTTGGACACATTGGTCCGTCATACCAGTCTATGATGTCGCATCCCTCTAAATTAAGATTGATTAGTATTTATAAATTAGGGAAAAAATAAAAGGAACATATGCACATGCTTGAACACTTACAGAACATCAATAGAACCTTCAACCAGGGTTACTCTGTGTCCATGAGGTTTTGATTATTGCATTAGCATCACAGTTATGACATCTCACCATAATTTGAGTTAGGGGTGTTTTGTTGGTTTATATGTGATTTCAAATCATATGATCTGGTTGCCTTTGTATAGGGGATAGAATTGGAGGCAATACACACTTAGCAAGGAAATTGGCGGGAAACTTGAGAAGACTATTTACCTATATGCTAAAATAATGAACCTTTACCCCTAGCTGTAGGAAATAAATATTCTAGGCCTGTACATGAAGACTTTAATACTGCTGAACATGTGGTTGAGATCCCCCATTTAAATGTTGTAGGAGAGTCTATAGAAGTTGAACATATTCTAAAACAAAAGTATTAACAAAAATGGCTTCTAGTATTGATGGGGAGCTCAAATTAAATCTTGGATATCAAGGTTTAACCCATATGTATTATTACCAAAAAATGTTCGATTTATGAAGTTAGTAGCGTACGTCAAGAAAAAAATTGGAATATGTAAGAATGACGAATTAAGTTTAGCATACAAAACAAGAACAAATTCCATAGAGGTTAAGGACAACAACGATTTGGATTACTTTGTGTTATCTGTTTGTTCTCGTAGGTATAGCATTCCGAAATTGTACATTTTAGTTACCACAAATCGCGTGGCTTCAAGCCAGGTTAGTAATCATCTACACGAATTTGATTGGAATATTCCAGCAACGCCTAACGACGTAGAGTCTAATCCCGATAGCCTTACAATATGGCAAAAACTAGTTTTACGGATATCCCTAATCCTCCCCCTCAACCAGAACCTCACATTAAGGCATCCCGTGTTGGTTCTAATGATATAGCTGTAGGGTATGATTTTTTTGACAAAGCGGAATGGAACGAGTATATTGCTCTAAAATAGTTAAAAGAATCGTTTTAATACATAGTTGATAGGTCTAGTCCCCTGCGTTACACTGTTAAATGTGCACAAACCCGAATGGAATGTTTATACACGTAAGGTTAAATACGGTTCTATGTTCATTGTAACAAGTTGAAATGACACACACACACACACTTGTTCACGGACACAAATACTTCCTAATCATCAAAATGCGAAAAAGAAGTTATTGGGTAAGTTGCTTGTAGATAAAATGCGTAATAATAATCAGATATATAAGGTGAAGGACATTATACAAGATTTATCTATCGATTGGAAGATCAATGTTTCTTAAAAAAGAGGTTGGGGAGGTAAGAACGATGCTTTGAATATGTTGCACGGTAATCACACCAACTCGTTCGAGCAATTACCCGTATATTTCCACAATTTAAAGCTTGTGAATCGGGGTACCGTATCACACATTCAAACAGACGAAGAAGGAGGTTTTCAGATGCTATATGTTGGATTTGTAATAGCGGTGAGTGTATTCATACTATCGTCGCCTTATTATATGCAATTTTCTTGATCGTACTATCTATTTTTTTCATATGTCAAAGGTAGAGCTTTTTACGATTCGTGTGGCCCATGCTCATTATTGATGGTTCTCATCTAAAAGGTCAACACTTAGGTATTAATCTTCTTGCAGTTGCGATGGATGGTAACAAACATATAGTACCAATTGCCACAGGTGTTTCACAGAGAGAGTCAACTGAATCTTGGACGTGGTTTTTGACCAAGTTAAGAGATCAGATGGGGGAACCAACGATTTTGGGCATCATATCTGACCGTTATCCTGCCATTATAGTTGTTTGTAGTACGGTGTCCAGTAGGTCATATCATGGTTATTGTGACCGACATCTGATGATGAATTGTAAGCTTAGAACTAGGAAGCAACGGGCCATGTACTAGAAAACATGCAAAGTGTACATGACACAAGAGTTTGATAAAGCTATAACCGTACTCCGAGGATATAGACCAGACTGTGTCGCTAAACTCAAACAAGCCGAGTATGACAAATGGTCGAGGGCGTACTGCCCCGCAAATCAGTAACACTACATGATGTCAAAAAGTGTAGAGTCTGTTAACTCAATCACGCACTTTGTACGCAGACTCCCGATAACCAAGCTTGTAGGATACGTAAGGGATGTTTTACAACGACGGTACTATGAAAACGGGAGATATATAGGGGTAATACTTGTCACGTTTCAATCATTTGTTATTATTACGTAACTTAAAACATTTATTATATTATTTGTAACTAGTCTTTGTGGTACATCATAGACGCACATGACGGGGAGCTATCTGTTTGGGCATCTAGGAAAGTGAAGAACCGCATGATAAAAAACTACAACTGGCCTGTCAAGGGTATTCACCATTTGAAAGTATATCAAGTTACCGACGATAAGCAGGTCTATCAGGTTGACTTGTTAAAATTTGAATGTACTTGCCGCAAATTGCAATTATCAGGTTTACCACGCGGACATGTTTATGATGTATGTAGGGCTTCTAGCATGACCGATTCTAACATGTGGGCAAAGGCGTAGGTTTAAAGAAATACCCTTAAAGGTACATACGCAGAAATGTTTTATCCGTTAAAAGATGCTAGTATGTGGGATAAAGCAGATGACCTTTAAAAAGTATTACCTCCGGCTATGACTAAGCGCCAACCTGGTAGACCAAAAAACAAAGACCGATTTATATCTAAAGGCGAGGCACCGACTGTTGCTGAATGTACACGGTGTGGAATGTGCGGGCACAACCATGGAATATGATACCGACCGTTGGCACAGTCAGACGTGAGTTTGAAGCAACTTTTTATACGGTTAGTTATTTAGAAAACAATAATAACTTGCCTAATGTCATAAATTGTAGGCACCCGCCCCAGAAAACTCATATAAGAAAAAAGGGTTTCCAAGGACTCGGAGGAAGATGCGATGCTAGATGATGAACGTGTTGGAAATACGTTTTTCTAAAGAAAGTCTCGGTCACATCATTGTTAGCATAGATCACGAGCTATAGACTATTTAGGACATTGTAACTTGGAATGACCTCCCTTAGGGGGAGATTGTTGGAAATAAGTTTTTACGTATTTTGGAAGGATCGGTTACTCCAACGATATATACGTAGTATGGGCTCGCGATCTAATATGTAATAGTATAACCCATAGAGCCCACATGTATGGTCGGCTATATATACCCCCTACTAGCATGTTAGGAGGGGTTATATTATCCGCATAAAGAGTGTGCGTAAATTAACATCGTTCGAGCCGCTTCCATAAGTGTGCGATTTCGCCTTTCAACGACACCGTTTTGTTGTGGAGTGCGAGCAACGGATGTTTCATGAGATATGCCAACTTCTTCATAAAATTACGCAAGATTTGATTCACAAATTCAGTTCCATTATATGTACGAATGCATCGGACAGTAGTGTTGAGACGTACTTGAATCATCTTGAGAAATCCGATGATGAATTTAGGTGCCTGATTTCTTGTTGTAAGAAATTTCACCCATGTAAACCGAGAGTAATCATCGACAATGACGAGGATGTACTTTTTACCACTAAGACTTTCAACACGCATTGGCCCACAAAGATCCATATGCAACAAATAAAGTTTCTCTTGGTTGGTGTCTTCAGTCTTGGGTTTGTATGATTTCTTAGTGCTTTTCCCTATTATACATGCAGAACACAAATGGTCCTTGTGAAATGTAAGTTTAGGAAGACCACGAACAAGTTCGTTTTTCGCCAAATGATTAATAGCGTCAAAGTTAAGATGAGATAACCGTCGATGCCATAACCATGACTTAGTCTTTGATGCTTTGGAGAGAAGACATACGGGAGAAGCAGCCATCATATTTTGTAGAGACAAAGTGTATAAATTATTCCCTCGAGTACCTTTTAATAAATCAATTACGAATGAAGCAGGTATGCTCTAGAAAAGCAACTTCTAGGTTTGCATCACAGAACCGTCTCACAGAAAATAAATTGTGACCGAGACCTTCCACATAATACACTCTAGAAATTATAACATTCCCAAAATGATATTCACCGTAACCCATTATCTTTGCAATATAATCATTTCCAAATCGAACAGTACTAAGAAACTTGCTGACGAAATTTCTGAGCTGAGAGCGATCTCCGGTCATATGTTTGGAGCAACCAGAGTCCGAATACCAGAGAACAATTTGGACCACCTGTTTTCATCAACAACAGTAGACAATGCATTGGAAACTATTGGTTTTGGAGTGTTAGCAGATACAGATACAATATTATAAGAATTGCTAACATTTGTGTTATCCTTAGATTTCCAGCCTTTTCTAATGTGAGTTTTACCAATAACATGTTTTATTGTTCCAACTTTCTGAGGTTTTGGAGTATTAGCGGGCACTATAGTGGGGGTAGACCTATTTAAATGGCACTTGGTTCCTACAGTAGTGTCGGTGTTCCTATTTAAAGGACATGCTTGTGTTTTGGTAGCCTTGGTACTCCTAGTTAAATGGCATGCTTTCTTCGCTTTAGTGGGAGTGATCCTAATTAAAGGGCACACATTTCCTACTATAGTGAAAGTTCTACCAGTGGGGCGCCACATCCAACCAACTTGGGTTAACACTTTCCCAGTTGGTTTCCATTCTAATCCATTTTTCCGGGCATCCATCTCATTTACATGGTCAATAAGGCAAGAATCATGACGACTAGTAAACATACATTTATTGCAATTCCAACATTTCAAATTAGAATTCACAGTAGGCTTAGAACGCTACACAACCGCAGCGCCTTTAGGTTTAGCTACATGATTCTTTTTATTTAGAACAATAATAACATTCCTAGGGTGGGTATCTACTTTCTTCTTCACTTGACTACTAGATGGGGGCAAGATCCTACCATTCTTCTTATTTCTTTTAAGCTTAGATCTTTGAGCCTTAGTATTGGTGCTTACTCCTGTAGAAGGCAACACAGGAATATTAGAAGCTGGTTTTGATTTTGCCTTATCTTTAGTGACCAATGTTTGAGATGGTTTCGTCCTAGGGCCCTTGTTAAGTGGTGTGACGGCGATGAGGTAATTTTTTATTGCACTAGAGGATGATGCTGAGACAGTGGCTGCGTTATCTACAACATTCTTACCTTTTAGGGTATGAAGTGTTCCCTTTAACTCAGCCAAAGCCGGACTTTTATTACAAATTTGTTCCCTTAAATCAGATATTTCCACCGACTTTCGATTCAATCGTTCAATCAATGATTTATTATGTGCAGTGGTAGTAGCACATGCGGGCTTTACTGAATCGAAAAGTTGTGAATTTTTCTGTTTTAAGTTATCAACTTTGGACAAAATCTTGGAAACTCGATTATCTAGATCTAGTTTAAAATTCTCAGCGGCCTCAAGTACGATAATTAATATCGTCCAACGGTCTTCACCGACCGGAGGTAAAATGGTACCGAATTAGAATGAAATGTTCAAGGCCATTTCATCCGTGTATATGTTTTGTTGCTAACTGTCTTATGCAGTGTAACAAGAAGGTGGCATTGCGGTGTACAATCAAGAAGAAGTCGTCAACAAACATGCTTATACTTTCTTCACTTAATACTTCAACAAATTCAAGAAAGTCTAAAAATCAAGTCTTCCGCTGTATCAAACTCTGAAGCTTTCAAGAATTCATCAAGGTATAAGTATGTGGAACATGAAGTCATGAGGAGGCGAATTTCACAAGTGATGAATGCACAAGGTCAAGGCAAGGAAACAAGCTCAAGACTAAAGTCAAAGATCTCATCAGCATATTCACAAGAACAAGATCAAAGACTCAAGCATAGTATGCTAGGTTTAAGATTTTGTAAAATGGTGTGACCTCCATTAGGGGGAGATTGTTAGAAATACATTTTTCCAAAGAAAGTCCGGGTCACATCATTGTTAGCATAGATCACGAGCTATACACTATTTAGGACATTGTAACTTGGAGTGACCTCCCTTAGGGGGAGATTGTTGGAAATACGTTTTTACGTATTTAGGAAGGATCGGTCACTCCAACGATATATAAGTAGTATGGGCTCGTGATCTAATATGTAATAGTATAACCCATAAAGCCCACATGTAGGGTGGGCTATATATAGCCCCTCCTAGCATGTTAGGAGGGGTTGTTGGTTCTCACATTTCACACACTTCTAATCTAATCTTTCATTATAACCTCTCTCTACTTTCTCTCTCTAGTTCTTCATCTATCTCTCTCACTAGTAATCATCTCCATAGTTAGATAATCCAAAGATTACGATAAACTGTCAGAGCGGCTCCGAAATGGTCGTAGTTATGGAGATTGGATGGATGAAGAGAAAAGTCAATTTTTGACCCATCTTTTTTACTAACATTAGACATATTGTTATGTTATAAGTTAAATGTTATCATAAAAGCATGTTGCCTTTGTTTCGCAGCAGGGCTTGCTTTCACATCGCGGCATAGATATAATGGATACAGATACTCATGTCGCGACCCAAGGTAATTACGATGGAGAGTTTGCAGTAGGGACTTCTACAACACATAATTATACGAAAAACATCACTGTAATTGGATACCTTCTTGTAGAATACATTAAACGTCCTCATGGCAGCTACAACGATTCACTTGAAACAGGCACTTCTAATACTCAAGAATATACGAGAACAACTGATGCAATTGGTGTTCAATGGTGGCGTGATTCATATAATATGGTCCCACGTACTGAACCAACACAAGTGTACGATGGTAGTAGACATTCGTACACTAATGATCCGGAACCATCAATATGTCCCAGTACACAAGAGACACAAACTTAATTTGACAATCCATGTCACATTGACGACATTTCACTTTCAAGTTTATTGTTTTGAAATAATATGTACAACTTTTAACCTTCACTTATATTTTGACATATTTATGTCATCTTTCATTTTTTTGTGTGTATGTATATCTTTTTTGTAATACTTGTTATAATAGAGAGTTACATAATTAAGGTATACTTAAGCGTAAAGATTCAAATAAATCATGAACAAACAAAGGAAACGCAACACATACCACGATTAATAGAGAACTACAAGAAAAAGTCTAAAGGGACACCAAACAACATAGAAAGCTTGAACACAAAGTAAGATAAGCTAGGTGCGAATAAAACTAGTTCATTGGTTTTATATGCTAATACAAGGAAGAGACTAGTGTATGACTTGATAAGGGGGACGATCGAGTAGAAGTATTGACTCTTTGATGGCACCAAGAATAAACGAACCCGATCTTCCTTGTATCCCCTCATGATTGACAAACACATGTACTTGTGCATTCCATGCATACAAGACATGAAGAAAACCGATTGGGCCAACACAAACATCAAACATTGGGCTCCCAATTTCAGCAAAACCAAGCAACCTAGGTACATGCGCAAATGACATTTAAAGAAAAAAATTCCAACAGAACCATTGGCAACATTGAGCCTCCATGCAAAAACATTACGCATGCCTTCAAAAATAATTGCTCTGGATATAAATAGACAGTCTCCTAGTACTGCAATGCTGAACGGAGGCTCAACCAGGGACTGAACATCCAAAGGAATTGGCTCAACCTGGAAACGAAAAGAACTCAAATCAAACGATACGAGTACTTACCTTACGTGTCTATTTACATTTATACATCTCCATCCTTCGGAGACCACCAAATATATTTTCCTACCTGCAACGGCTTGACCTGAATTCTTGATTTTGATTGTGTGCGTGGGCAAATGGCCAGGTGGCAGAGTCGTCCATCTGTTGGAGCTCAATGTGAACACACTGACTTGCCAGTGTCCAATACCATATAGTGGCACTTGATTATTATAGGATCTAATGTGTCTTGACGAACCCCAAATACAAACACAACTTTACTTGAAGCAGCTACACCTTCTACATTTGTGGACAACACTATGATAGATTTATCTATGGAAGGGTTCTAAACCACAAAAGCAAATTGCACATCAGCACCAACTGCAAAGCACCATAGACCTTCTAAAGATGCAAAGGGTTTTAACACTAGAGCAGTATACAGTGAGACCATCATGTTGAAGTTTAAAGTACTATTAAGCTTATACAATATGTTTGCATAATATTATTTGTAGCTCAGAATAAAGGAACACGAGCTAGAAGGATGGGGGTTGTAGTTTTCAATGAATGGTGTGCTGTCAATTGTGTACTTCCATTGTGTACAAACTTGACAAAATCTTAAGAGAGACTTCACTGGTATTTTGTTCATTATTTCAAGTTTGATATCAAACGGTAGGTAGTCAGACATGTTTAGCTAACTTCGTTAGTAGCGCTTGCTTTGAATAAATTGGAAGACCTAACCATTGCGTGTAAAGTATATACACCCAAATACAAGGCAACCCTTTAGACTAACAAGGCAACCTATTTATGATTTGCAAGGGGTAGATTTATAGCTTACTATAGGGGCTAAGACCATTGGTCGTTGTATGTATTGAAGGCATGTTTCAGATGGGTTTAATTCATGCACAATGGTAGACGCTTTCTTGAATGGGTAATGCTTTCATTTTTTTATTTTTTTTGTATAAATAGACGGTTATTACCATATCAAACGAAAAATGTAAATACCAAAGGACCCAATGTTTGGTAAACGCAAAAGTCGCGTTAGTTTTAGAAAAGTCACAACGGTTAAGTATCACCAGTATATAAACGAAGGATATGTGGGATATGAAGCATCCATATTCCAAAAAAGCAATATAAATCATGAATTCCTTGTTATAATTATGTATGTGTGTATGCAATCTGGTGTGCTTTTTTCGTTAGATCATTAGGGTTGTTCTACCAAGTCTCCCCAAAAATGACTGTTTCTTTTGGTCATGTTAATATGGTTATTGGTAACCTGTCAATATCCTTAAGAAATCTTAACAAAACATGGTTAATATTGTTAGAGATCAATTGTGAAACGGGTTTGTTATGTTTTAAAAATACGTTACACATTCCTGTACAAATCTAGGTGTTGGGAATAAAATGTAGCTAGTACACTTGGACGCTGACAAGAGCAATCTGGACGTTGTTAAGAAGAAATCAAGCGTTGACAGGACAAGCGTTGACAGGAACAAGTCAAGCGTTGATAAGAAGAAGTCAAGCACTGATAGAAGACTTAGTCTACACGTATTATGTTTCTAGTTTGTTTCTAGTAAAGATATGATCAACAATGTATTTTCTATGTTTATCTTTACCAAGAATAGTTGATACGTAGACTCTTGTACAAGGCTCCTTAATCCATAAAAGGAGGCCTTTAGGTTTTAGTTTGATATACGTTTTCATACTTTCATTGTACGCAAGTTTGTTTTATCAATCAAAGTGAAAGTTTGGTTTATATTGTTTGTGTGTTCTTGTTTAAGTATTAATTCCACATAATACTTGAATTGTTACATATACAACAACGTTTCTCTACATGTTTAACTTGATTTAATCTCTTTTACACAAGCTAAATCGATCTAAGTTTGGGATCAACAAGTGGTATCAGAGCTTGTTGAGAAACTTTGATCAAAAGAACACAAAAACCCTAAATCGCCAAAAACCCTAATTTTCAAGAAACCCTAAAAACAACATGTCTACTCCAGAGTTAACCTCATCCTCCTCCTCAACCCCTAACATCAAGATTCCCATGCTAGACCCAGACAATTTTGAGCTGTGGAAGTTTAACTTTGAACAGTATCTTCAAATCCATGACTACACCCTATGGGAAATTATTGAATATGGAAACACATTTAAGAAAGCTCAAAAGATTGCAGCTGCCATCTTGACAAGATCAAGTGTTCAAGGCTCTACTGAAGAGGATCGAAAAGAAAAACCTGAAGATGGTAGAGCTATCTCAGCTGAGGACATAGCAAAGAGAAGGAATGACATGAAAACCCTAAGAATTCTCAAACTCTCTTTGGGACAAGCCAATCAGCACAAATATAGAAGCTATGAGTCTGAAAAAGATCTTTGGGCAGCCCTTAAAGTTGCTTATGGTGGTAATGTTGATACTGTACAAGAGAAAAAGAAGCAACTCTTGCACGAGTATGCTGTTTTTAAAGCTCAACCCAATGAAAAGCTAAGTGGAGTGAGAAGCAGACTTCTTGACATTACAAGCAAGTTGTCCTTTATGGGAACAGTACTTGGTGATGTTGATATCATCACCACTTTTCTTAAAAGTCTTGGTAATGCATGGAAGATTGAAGCAAGGTCTATAATTGCTAATAATACTCACAAAAGTTCTACTTTTGATGATGTTTACAATAAACTGAGTCTGGTAGAGAATGAAATTCTTTTGGATCAAGGAAGCAAGTCTACCAATGGAAATATGGCCTTCTTCTCACATAGTAAAGGTCAATTTGATCAAAAGGAGTCAAACATGCACCCCGTTACTGGATCACCTTGTGTCAACGCTGGATCAAGCTTTGTCAACGTCCCACATTCAGACGCTGCCACATACAAAATTGACTCACCAAGAGTTAAGCGTGCTGGTATTGATCTAGATACTGTGTGTGCATACATTGCTTCATTGCCCAATGGTTCAGTGATTACATATGAGGACCTTGAGCAAATTACTGATGAGCATTTGGAGGAGATGTACATAAAGTGGAATATGGCTCTTGCAAGCATAAGGGCATATAGATGGAATCGAAGATTTAAGAAGAAGATGACTTTTAATGCTAAGGACACAGCTGGATTTGATAAATCCAAGGTTGAGTGTTATAATTGTCATCGAATGGGACACTTTATGAGAGAATGCAGATCTCCAAGAAGATCTGATGCTGGAAACCCTCAAGCCAAATCATCAAGGCTTAGGATTCCAAAGCTATGGTTGCCATGCAAGAGATTGATGGTGTTGGATGGGATTGGAGCTATTTGGCCAAGGATAAGGAAGAGAACAAAGCTTTGGTTGCAGAAAAGGAAGAAGAAGAGCATGTTCACTATGCTCTCATGCAACACTCTTCATCTTCATCAGACAATGAGGTATATGATGATGCATTTTGTAGTAAGGGTTGTTGTCTAAACACTAAAAAACTTAACAAAGAAGTTTTAAAATTGACAACAGATGTGGTTAATGAAAGATGCAAGTTATCTAACTATCAACTTGCTCTTACTCAAACTGAAAAGACTGTAGTTGAGTATAAGAAAATGGAGTTTGACCTAAAATATCAAATCAATATTTTAACTCATGATTTAAATGCTAGTATTGAGGTTAGAAACATCATGGAAAGAGCCAATGGTGCTTTACAGGCTAAGTTAGATGAGGCTATCAAAAACAAAGATAATATAGATCTTAAAATTTAGAGATTTGATAAAGCCTCACAAACCCTAGAAAAATGTGTTAGTGAACAAAGGGATTCTAGGGATATGACTGGGATTAGGATGAAAGAGTATGTTGGTGTTCCACCACCTGCTGGGAACTTCTATGGTGTCCTTAGAAAGGACTTGTCTTGGACTGGTATACCAGAACTCCAAGAGGAGGAATTTACTCCTCCACCAAGAGTTCTTACACCAGTAGAGGAATACAAGTAAAAGTTGGCTAATTTGGACCAATGGAAGAAGGCCAACCCTACCTTGTTTGTTAAGGGTGGCATGCTTAGTGACAGTCCAAATGAGTCTACATCCATAAAAGTGACAAACCCAACCACTGGCAAGACTTTTGACCTTGGCTTAAACGTTGATAGAAAACCTAGTAGTAAATATGCAGAAATGTTTTGAAAACCTAGGTCACCAAAAAGCCAAATTAGTGATAATGGGACAGGTTTCCTTTCTTCTAGACCTAGAGCTATGTCTAGAAAAGCATGTTACACTTGTGGAAGTTTTTCACATTTAGCTTATAAGTGTGTCAATGCTTCAAAGGTCAACGCTAACAAAAAGTCAAACACTGTTAAACCCAAACCTTTTGTCCAGCAAAGTCCACAAGTTGTTAGACCAACCCCATTCTTTACGAAAGGGTCTAATACTTATGGACAAAGATCTTTTTAGAAGACCAATACATGGTCTAATAGACAATGGGTTCCTATAGCAAACCCTAGTTTCAACGCTGATAAGGGTAATTTCAACGTTGACAAGACCAAATTAAACGCTGACAAAAACGTTGCCAGACCACATAATGGTAAATATTTGCAACCAAAGGGAAAATGGTCTAAAGCTTCTTCTAGCTTGACATGGAGACCTAAGCAAGACCAAAACCCTAATTTAGATAGTATTTCTATGACCTGTAACAGATTTCATTATATTTCAAAGGTCGTAACAAAACTAATTGGGGTTAACTGGGTGTTTAATCCAAAAAGGGATGAACAAGGGGTTGTCATAAGGACTAAGTATGTTCTTGTTGAACAACCAAATGAATCCATGTCTGTTCAGGCTTGGGTTCCCAAAGAAAACTAATTTGTTTTCATTATGTACAGGGCATTCAAAAGCAGGTTAATGATTATGGTTATTAGGATAGTGGATGCTCTAGGCACATGACGGGGAAGGAAGATTATCTGACAAATTTTATCCCCATTAAAGATGGTGACAAAGTGTAGTTTGGAGGTGGATATGGAACTATCACTGGCAAAGACACTCTTCTCACCAACAATTTGCGTTTTGAAAACGTGTTTCTGGTAAAAGAACTTGACTATAATCTGTTTAGTGTATCACAAGTATGTGATAACAAAAATAAGGTTCTTTTCACTGATACTGAATGCTTGGGTTGAGCAAAGATTTTAAAATACCAGATGAGAAATTCATTGATTATAGAACACCTAGGCATAAGGACATTTATAATGTGAATCTTAATGGAATTAGGATGAATAATAATTTGTCATGTCTATATGCTAAGGCTTCAGTTGATGAGAGTAATCTTTGGCACATAAGATTAGGGCACATTAATTTTAAAAATATAAACAGACTTGTGAGACATAGTTTAGTTGATGGTTTGCCTGAAAAGGCTTTCCACAATGACCACTCTTGTGTTGCATGTCTTAAAGGCAAACAGCACAAGGTCTCATTTAAGTCTAAACCAGTGCACTCTAGTTCTAAACCACTTCACTTGCTGCATATGGACTTGTTTGGTCCAACTAATATAGAAAGCTTAAATGGTAAATCTTACTGTTTTGTCATCACTGATGATTTTTCTAGATTTACTTGGACTTTCTTTTTAGCTTTAAAAAGTGACACTGTTGATACTTTGATTAACTTTATTACCCAAATTGAAAAGAAGTCTGGTAATGAGGTTAAGATGCTTAGAAGTGACAATGATGGTGAGTTTAGAAATAAGTTATTAGATGACTTTTGTGCCAAGAAAGGGATTACTAGGCAGTTTAGTGTAGTAAGAACCCCACAACAAAATGGGGTAGCTGAGAGAAAGAATAGAACCCTTATAGAAGCTGCAAGAACTATGTTGGCTGATGTTTACTTTCCCATTGCTTTTTGGACTGAGGCTGTGAATACAGCTTGTTATGTTCAGAATAGGGTATTAGTCAACAAGATTCATAACAAAACACCTTATGAGTTACTTTGGGGCAGGAAACCTAATATTGGTTTTCTTAAACCTTTTGGATGTCATGTAGTTGTGTTGGATACTAGTGATGCCTTAGGTAAATTTAGTGCTAAAGGTGATGAAGGCTACTTCATGGGTTATTCTGTGCAGAGTAGAGGATATAGAGTTTACCTTAAGAAAGAAAAACGTATACTTAAAAAGGTACATGTTAGGTTTTTAGAAAGTAAACCTAGTGATCCTGAAAGTGGTCCAAATTGGTTATTTGACTTGGAACCTCTATCTAGGACATTAAATTATATGCATGTTACTAATCCAAAAATTATGAAGGTAACTACAAATGTTGTGGAAGAACCAATTGTTGATGTTTCAGGTAAACAGGTTGATGAAGATGTTGGATCACAAGCAGACAAATCAGCACCCATACTTGAGTATGTTACCATTCCCATATGGACAGATGCATTTGCTGCTGCTGCTGCTGGAAAGGAAAAAGGTGGTCCCCAAGTATCACCAGTTGAAAACATGCATGATCCTTCAGGCGCTGATAAAGGAAATTCTGGTGCTGACAAGACAAATTCAGGCGTTGATGACTCAAACGTTGACAGCTTTGGTTCAGGCGTTGACAGATCTTTTGACCATCTTTTCTCTTCCAATAATTTTGAACAAGGTGAACCTTCAAACAGGAATGGAGAGGTTCATTCAGATGATGATGGAAGAGAGTCTGAAGAGGATATTGGTAACATAGAAGATGAGATTGAGGACAATACACTTATTGAAGGAGGAGTGCTTACTTCTACAATCAAAAATCATCCTCCTTCTCTAATTATTGGTGATGTAATGACTCCTGTGCAAACTAGAAGGTCTCATCAGAATCAAAGAGGTTTTATTGCCAATATTCACAAGAAGGTTGATACCCCTCTTGTTCAAGCATGTTTGTTTGCCTGTTTTCTGTCACAACAGGAACCCAAGAAGATTTTTGATGCTCTCAAAGAACCAAGTTGGGTGGAAGCAATGCAAGATGAGCTTCACCAATTTTCTATTCAGGATGTTTGGGAGTTGGTTGATTGTCCCAGACATGTCAGACCTATTGGGACAAGATGGGTTCTTAGGAACAAAAAGGATGAAAGAGGCATTGTGGTCAGAAACAAGGCACATTTAGTGGCACAAGGATATACACAAGAGGAAGGGATAGATTATGAGGAGGTCTTTGCACCTGTTGCAATGATTAAGGCTATAAGTATTTTCTATCCTATGCATCCTGCATGGGCTTTACAGTCTATCAAATGGATGTGAAGAGTGCTTTTCTTTATGGCACAATTGCAGAGGAGGTTTATGTTATGCAACCTCCTGGTTTTGAAGATTCAGAACATCCAGACAATGTGTATAGAGTGAAGAAAGCTATGTATGGACTTCATCAAGCCCCAAGAGCACGGTATGGCACATTGTCCACCTATCTGGTGGAAAATGGATTCAAAAGGGGCACCATAGACCAGACCTTGTTTACAAAGAAGACTGGTAAGGATTTCTTACTTGTACAGGTCTATGTGGATGATATCATCTTTGGCTCTTCTAGTCCAAACATGAGTGAAGAGTTTTCCAAACTCATGACAAACAAGTTCAAGATGAGTGCCATGGGGGAAATGAACTTCTTTCTAGGGTTACAAGTACAGCAGAAAGAAGATGGTATCTTCATCTCTCAAGATAAATATGTAGCAGAAATCTTGAAGAAGTTTGGCTTTTCTCCACATGAGAAACGGGCTAGTACTCCATGGATAGGGAACACCCTTGGGGGAAACTTGGAGATGGAAAAAGAAGTGGATGTCAGGCATTATAGATCAATGATTGGGTCATTGATGTATCTCACAGCTTCAAGACTTGACATTATGTTTGTTGTGTGTGCATGTGCACGCCATCAAGTGACTCCAAAGAGTGTCATCTTCATGCTGTCAAGAGGATCTTTAGATACCTTAGGTGTTATCCAGACCTGGGATTATGGTATCCAAAAGATTCTCCATTAGAGCTTATTGCATATTCAGACAGTGATTATGGTGGTGAAAATTTTGATAGAAAAACCACAACTGGTGGATGCCAGTTTCTTGGGAGTAGATTGATATCTTGGCAATGCAAGAAACAAACAGTGGTGGCCAATTCTACAACTGAAGCAGAGTATGTTGCTGCAGCTGCTTGTTGTGGACAAGTCTTATGGATTCAGAACCAGCTGTTGGATTATGGGTATAATTTCATGCATACCAAGATTATTGTAGACAATAACAGTACTTTATGCATTATTAAAAATCCTGTACATCATTCTAAAACAAAACACATAGAAATTAGACATCATTTTATAAGAGATTGTTTTGAAAAAGGTTTAATACAACCAGATAGGGTTGACACAGAAGAAAATGTGTCTGATTTATTAACTAAACCTTTTGATACTGGAAAATTTCAATACTTGGTAACAAGTATTGGAATGATCAATCTCACTTAATATGTGTTTTGGGATCTTATTGTAAAAGTATGTACAGGATATGCATTTGTTATTGGTTTTTATACAAATTAGATTTTCCACTTTATATGTCTAACGCTGACAAAGGTTATTGTAACACTGATAAGTGTTAACGTGACGTTGTCAGCAACATGTTAGTTTTGTGGTTTTTGATTTAATTGTGCAGGCGTTGTTATCATTGTACCATTGGATATAGAGTTGCTTATGGATTCTTGGAGCATTATTGGAGCATGTTTCAATTTATGGATGATGGTTGGAATATTTATATTCCTATCTTGACATAAATTTTTATTACATGCATATTATTTGGCAACTTATGTACCATCGTTTAAGGGGAGGTTTAGGAACCTTTTAGGACTTTTTGGGTATTCTTATAATATTCTTATCACAATTCTAGATTGTGTCCACTAGTGAGTATGAATTAGTTTACTAACTCATGAGGCACTGTAGCATGCAAAGTTGATATACTGTGCACTCTGCCAAGACTTTTTGGCCTAGAATTGGTTGTGGTCTGTTGGGAGACTTGGGTATGATTTATATTGGGCTTACCTAGGAAGTTACAAGGGATCTTATGAGATAACTTCGCTGTTAAGAACTTTGGTTAGCAAAGGACACTAGAGGACTGTTATGTCTATCTTGCATAAGCAAGTGTGTATGATTGGACAGTGCTTGCCACCCTATAGTAATTTTCAGTTTATAGGTTATCTTCACTAGGATAAATCACTTTGTTAAGGTCCTTTTTCATTTTTATTATTTTTATTTTTGGATGTTGACAGATATATTTCCAAACTTTGTTATGACCAAATTAGACGTTGACATGGCTTTTTCCAACGTTGACAAGAATATAGCCGTTGGGCGTTGATGGGTTATTTTTGACCATTGACACTCATTGGGTCCTACCCAGTTGTTATTTTTGATGAAAATTGGGGCCGTAATTTTAGGAGTTGGTAACTTTTAATTAATGAACAAGATAAGTTATTTTCTTTTCAATATCTTCATCATTATATTTTGAAAATACTTGCCTCATTTTTGACCAATCACATGTGCCTACCTCTCCTATAAATTTGGCTCCTTCTTTTTAAACAGGGTAATCTCATATTCTTGTCTACCAACTTTTTCTCCTATAATTCATCTTTCATAACCTTTCACACAGTTTTCTACATCAATGGCGCCTAAGTTTAAACCGAGTGACTTGGTATTGGGATTCAGAAGTCAGCATAACATGGTTGCCTATTTGGAGGCTGATGATGCTTTGTTTCCTCAATACACTCAGATGGTGGCGTATTTGAATGCATCTCCACTACGGTATGCACTTTCTCATGCTCCTCTCATTCATGTCACTCATGTTAAATAGTTTTGGAACACTGCTAGTTCCTCAACGCTTAATAATGTGACTACATTAACTGCTATTGTCCATGGGCGTCCATGGGTGGTTACTGAAGCCTTGGTTCGCCAGGCTTTGCATCTTAATGATGCAGATGGTATAACCACTCTACCCATTGGTGAGATAGAACAGGGACTTCAAGCTTTGGGGTATCCTTTCCCTGAAGAGGGTACTTTAAACAAATATAATAAACAGGAATTTCCCCCAGCTTGGAAGTACTTAATACATGTCATCCTTCAATGTTTAAGTCCCAAATGTACTGGATATAATGAAATTAATAGATACATTGCTAATGCAATTATGTGTATTACTACTAGGCAAAAGTATAATTTTTCAAAACTGATTTTTGATGGCATGTGTAAAAACAAGGGTAATAAGATGACTTTGGCTTACCCAAGATTTTTACAAATGATTTTTGATGAACAAAGGTATTGCACCAGGGATCATGATGACTTTTATGCGATCCCTGTGCAAAAGAAAGCTATTTTTAGTAAGATGAATTCACCCCCACACGGAGATTTACCCCTTACCCAAGCCATGCTTGCTGTTATTGCAGCAGCACAACCCCAACCTGACCCACAACCACAACTTGACCCATTGCCTGAACCATCACCTTCACCTCAACATATGGAAATTGACCAAGATCCCTTCAACGCTGACACGTTAAATGTTGGCGTTGATACTTCAACTCCAAACGTTGACACCTTTCTACAACAGACCCAAACACCCCTTAACCTACAAACTACTACCCAATCCACATCATCTTCTTCACCCCCAGACTATAGGATGGAAAAACGCCAAAGGACCATTGGAGTGTTCTCCTCTGGTGGTCCTAGCCATGTTGCAGAGAGAACCACCACCACAAGTGTGGTTGGTGACATGGGTGAGGCTTGGACTATTGGTGCTAGCTTAGATTCAGGCCAAGCTAGTCCTAACATCTATAAGACCTCATCCATGCCCCATGAATCTACTTTGGGAGGTCAAATACGCATTCTAGAGGAGGGCAGATTGGAACCATACATAATGTTAAAATTGACGGCTGTCTGCATTAGCTTGCAAAAGCAAAATGCAGACCTGGTACATACTGTCTCTACCCAAGGCCTTGAACTCAAGCAATTGAGGGAGAGGATTGTTGTTTTGGAAACTGCTGAATCTAGGAGAAGGCAGACAAGAGTCCTTTCATCAGGGGAGGATTCTTACAAAGGGGAGGAAGCTACTACCGAGCCTGTTAATTTGAGTGATAAAGGCTCACATAAAGCTGCTACAGAGCCAATTGATTTGAGTGGCAAAGGCTCATATGATGGAGAATCTTTGGGTGTGGCTGAAGCTCTTACAAATTTGAAGAAGCAACCAGGTTTTGATGTCTCTTTGGTTACTCCTACAAATTTGAACTTATCCTTTACAGCAATGATGGAGCAGTTCACAAGAAGCGCTGACAAGAGTAAGGTGAGCGTTGACAAGCAGATTTTGGACGCTGACAAGTCAAGCACTGACAAGAGTAAGTTGGGCGTTGACACACAGGATTTGGGCGTTGATAAACCTGCAGATATGGTTGATGTATTCCAGTCATCATCTATCATCAAAGAAGTGTCTTCACAGGTACCATCTTCATCTTTACCAATCATTGATGCATTAGATAAGGGTATAAGAATCATGGTAGAAACAAAGGTTCCAAAAGATGCAGCACAAGTACAATTTGATTCAATGTTGGCTGCACAACTTATGGAACAAGAAAAGAAGAAGGTTGTTGAGTCACCATTTGTGGTTACTTCTGAGGAACAAGAAGGAAGTAATGATGGAAGCACAGATTCAAGTGTTATGATAATTGAAGAACCAGAAAGACTTGAATATGGTGATGCGTTGGAAAGGGAGAAACTTGCTGAATTAAAGTTGAAGGTGGATTATGAGATGCCAGAAGTTGCCCAGATGTACTTTGCTTGGGAAAATAAGGTCATGGAGAATCCAGATATGTCTTTATCAGATCAGATTTGGGGATTGGAAATTCTTCTTAGGATTCAAAGAGATTGTCAGGTAATCCTAAAGTATAACGAAAGCAAAGTTTTCTCACAGTCTAAGAGAGAAAGAAGGGAGATTTATTATATGTTACTTAGATGTCATCAAGGAGGTTGGACTTTTCAGAAGTTGCAGGAATTATCCTTTGAAGAATTGGAATATAAAGCTTATCCTATTTGGGCAAGAGTGCAAGAAATGAACACTATTAGACTTCTTTCAGATGAAAGGAAAGAAGAACTTGCAGAAGAGATGGAGATTCAAAAGGCTACGATTGTACCAAGACCATTGAAGAAGGGAGTTCCACTTGAGTTTCCTTCAGATTTGAAAGTGAATCCCAATGAAGCTGTTATTAGAAAGAGTATTAAGCTCTCACCCAAGAAAGCTTCAGATATGGTAAAAGTGTTACCTCATGATTCTAGAAAGCCTATCATTAGTTATGAAGAAGATGCAAGTGGGTTTTGGATGATTGGCAGATATGGGAAAGAGGTACACACTTTTACTACTCTTATGTCTTTGTTTGCAGGTATGGATAGGGAAGACTTGGCAGACCTTTGGAGGTTATTGCTGGCCAAGTATGAGACTGAAGCACCTACTTCAATCAATGGAATAAAGCTTTGGTCAACATTCAAGAGAATGTGTGCACCAGAAAAAGAAGATCCAGTTTGGAAGGATCTTGAGGATGATATCAGTGGACTTCAATGGCGTCTATATTCAACAGCTGGTGTATATCATTTAAGTTCTACAAAGTTCTCTGAATATCTTCTTGTGGATGCTGAGTATCCTATGTCCAAAGAAGTTTTGGAAAAGAGGAAGACAACACAGCTGGAGATTGACTACTCAAGTGACGTAGCCAAAGATTTGATTAGACATGTTTATTACCAATTTGATAAGATTTGTAAGAATCCTGCTAGTTCTTAGTTTTTATTCAGAAACTTGATTACTAGAGTAGATATCAAGTTTAGGGGAGGATTGTTGGGAACAAAATGTAGCCAGTACACTTTGACGCTGACAAGAGCAATCTGGACGTTGTTAAGAAGAAATCAAGCGTTGACAGGACAAGCGTTGACAGGAAGAATTCAAGCTTTGATAAGAAGAACTCAAGCACTGTTAGAAGACTTAGTCTACACGTATTATGTTTCTAGTTTGTTTCTAGTAAAGATATGATCAACAATGTATTTTCTATGATTATCTTTACCAAGAATAGCTGATACGTAGACTCTTGTACAAGGCTCCTTAATCTATAAAATGAGGCCTTTAGGTTTTAGTTTGATATATGTTTTCATACTTTCATTGTACGCAAGTTTGTTTTATCAATCAAAGTGAAAGTTTGGTTTATATTGTTTGTGTGTTCTTGTTTAAGTATTAATTCGCATAATACTTGAATTGTTACATATACAACAAAGTTTCTCTACGTGTTTAACTTGATTTAATCTCGTTTACACAAGCTAAATCGATCTAAGTTTGGGATCAACACTAGGGACGAGCCACATATATATCCATGGAAGTATCGTAATATATTTATTTAGACCAATGCATAAGTATTATTATGTTAACAAATTAAACGGCAACCGACAAACAGTATAGTAAAATGGCAACCCTGTTTGAGATAAAAATACTACATTACTAACATTACTAACTGACGGATCCTTTGCGAAAAAAGAAACATAAAACAAATAATATGATGTTAACTACAAGAATAACGAATGTAAATGAAAAAATTTAGTCCCCCCTGGATGAACAAGTTTCTCATATAGTAAACAGGACAAGAAAGTTGTTATCACGTTAATAAAGTTTTACTTAAGTAACTACCACAAACATATTCTGTGTTTGAAAAAAATTTGGCCATCTTTTCACGATATGCCAATGCAGTTTGAATTGGATTTACAACGTCTAACGACATTCCATTAGACTGTCGGTAGAGAAATATACAAATCCAAATGCCACAATCACCAAAAAACCAGATTATTTTGGTACATTTGTTGCATTCACAAACGATATGGTGTACGAAGATTTATCAATTGAATTCCTCTCAAATACCTGGCTTCCCCTAACACCTCCGGTAACTTTTCCTGTACATTGTACTCAAGTATTAAAGATGATTCATAATATAAACAACATACAAAGAAGTAAACATAATATAAATAGCGCATATTACAATAACCGAACATATTTGAACGGTAAAAACGGGGATTTTGTTTCAATACAATCATAGGATACACGTTCTTTATAAATAGTTTGTTACGAACTGTGAAAAGTGCCTACTTATTCAGGATCCACGAATTCATATTTAAACTAGTATGGCAGCATGATCAGCGACTCCTTGTACGGGCCCATCATACATGAGCCTCCGTCTGTATGTATCCCATTATCGACCCTATCTGCATGATGAGGACTGAATACTTTCAGGGAATGACCCGAAATATGGAACCCGGCATTGTCCACATCGACCACGGGTAGGTTGCAAGACTAAAACCAATAAGCTTAAAAGAATGAGGTGTATGAACCCAAAAAGGCATGTGATAGGAGATCAAACTACCCCCATTCACTACGCACTCCCATGCACCAAGAGATATGTCATCATCGGTACCAAAGTAGTTACCGGTGATAATCAGAAACTCTCCTTACTGACTAATGGTTAATGGATCGGGAAGTGCATTAGCAAAGTCTTCATGTAGACCAATAACTCAGAACGTATGGTCGGTTAGATTAAACGAAATGAGGACATACTTCCTCAGCATGTCACCCTCCACGGTACAAGTCGTATCCGTACCCACCCAGTATATATAATTTCCAAACACAGCTTGACTAAAACTAGTCTTAATCCCGATTGACTCACGCGGGATATCTTGTATGTTGTTCTAAGTGTTACTACTTAAGGTATACACTAAGACATAACGAGGACCGTGTTTGTGATTTGGATAGCTTATTTTTATAATAGTCGGGTCTAAATTTGGTTGTGAAACACCAAGCTCGAAACCCACTCTTTTGGTTTGATGTTAAAAGTTTTCATGGGGAACTGGAACAGTCAAAGACTTCTTTAAACATGGGTTTATTAGAAAAGTTCTTATATTCTTAACATGTGAAAAACCCAAAATACCTTCGAAACATGCAATAGGCTTCATCACAGTATGGTTGAGTTGAGTGACTGAAGGGGTGTACTGAAGTTGACCATCTAACACACCCATATAACTAAAAAAACCTTGGTCAAAGGTTAGGTTAAAACATGATGTGGGACTATCACGGACTCCAAAACGCTCGATAAAGTGGGACGAGTCTATTAAATCTTTCCATTCACGTGAAACTGATCTATATTGGGCTATTTTCTTGACTGGTAGTTTAAGCAAAATTTCATATTTTATTTCTTGTGGAAAATAGTATGACATCTTTGAAAGTGTTGTAGTTTAATAGTTGTTTATTGGTGTTTGGAAAAGAGACCTTTTGGATAAAAAGTTTTGAAAATTTACTAAAAGTGGATGTAAAAAAGGGTGTTGGAGCATACTACTTAAATAGGCAACCAACCTGCATGCCACAATTGCCTTATTTATGTAACATGCAAGTTGTTTAATAGTTATAACTCTAACTTATAGACTTTAACTTACATCAATTAGGCCATTAAATCAAGTAGTATTACAGAGTATAAGGCATCATTATATGCATGTTGATTTGATGGAGTTGAGATAGAAATACAACTTGTTCAGTCTAGACAAACCATTAATTACAACTCACAGACTGATTTGAGTGGATGTAAATGAACTACAAATGGAATTCAACAGCATATGCAACAAAAAAATATAGTTACTAAACTTTTTTAAAATGTTTTTATATACATTACACAATAACAAAACACATTTTTTTCAGCATTGCATAAGATAGAATGCTCGATCTTTATAAGGCGACAGAATGAGTGTTTCCTTAGCCGCACCAACCAAAACGAACCACCATTCCCATGATGCCCTAAATGCTGAAACTCTCTGATCGTTAGGTCATACGACTAGAGAGAGTGAAAAGGCATATTGATCGTAGAATCGGCGACATCTAGTATAAGCTTAGTATTATGGGAGAATCCAACTAACTTGACAACATGTGGTGTGTGTAAGTTTAGGATCATTGTTATGGATGTTATAAAAACACCATTAACACCTAATTCCCAAGATCGAAGACAATGGGTTGCTTCGAGGTTGAAATATGCTGACATGACCAAACTCTCGCCTAAATGTGATAAATTGAATGTAACAGGAAGAACCCTATTCAACTGCTCAGGAATGTCTATCACATGGAATTGGTGACTACCTATATGAAATGATAATATTGAATGATTGGTGGCATT
The DNA here is from genome assembly GCA_025667525.1 of Glebionis coronaria. NCBI lineage: Eukaryota > Viridiplantae > Streptophyta > Magnoliopsida > Asterales > Asteraceae > Glebionis > Glebionis coronaria. Next base: position 184,106,741 of record CM046874.1, read on the forward strand.
AGCACCATCTTCACTTAAAATTTCTTCATAACATATTGATGATGCGTTCGCAATTCTTAAATTTATGTTACTAGAGATTACCAAAAAAGGGACTAGAAGCACCACACGGGCAAGTATACCCTCTCGTGTATAGTATAGTCTAAGGTAAGTCAAATTCGTTCCACGTGATTGTTGTTAACAAGTTAAAACAATTATCTTTAGAGTGTTAAAATTTCTAAAGATTTAAGTTTTTCCAAATGATGATTTCAAGGTGTGTATGGTTAACATTAAGAACATAGAAATGATATATAGCAAAGATGAATTACAAGCACATAAACAATGAAAGACAACATATCGATTACTAGTCGCCCATGCAACATCTATTCAATATAACAAGAAATCCTTTCGACCTATAGATCATGTTATACCAAAAGCATTAAGAATAGTTTATGTTGGTTTCAATAATTCAAGCACTCGCTGAGCCAAACCCTCTCGAGCATATGAAATAGCATTAAACAAAATTATGTAAGAGTTGCTATATATTCTATTCCACCAATCGTGACAAAGGCGAATACCAAGATTCATTTACTAGATGACATGAAATCCATTCAATCATATAAGTAATATTTATAATCATGAATGAACCAAATACATAACAATGATCAAACATAATAGTATCGAGTACAAGAACAAATCAACCATGCTTATAATCATGAACCAGGGAAAAAGTGTGCCGCACAAAACTAATTGTGCGCTGCACTTCACCCCTGCGAAGCTAAATAAATCAATTCGATGACCAATATCAAAAGCCTCAATAAACTTAGAAACATATGAATATGACCAGTAAAGAAATGTACCAAATCTATTTACGCGAGTAATTTGGATATAAAGTACCAAAACAATATTCCTACCAAAACAATCACTAGTCCAACAACCCAATATTCCAAGATTATTTAGATACTGGAAATCATGGTGGTTCAGTAGTAATTTGATATTAATGTTTTTGCTAGGGTTCAATTTTACTCTCGATATCCTCTCGAATTGATCTCGGTCTTAAGTGGAATGATTGTTCTTGGTTACTAAATAAAAGGGTTTGGTTTTCTAATCTAATAAAAAGTGGAAATGAAAATTTAAATCAAAGACAATTACTTTAACAAAGATTTGTATTAAACTTAAGATTAAAATCAAGATTAAAAATTAAAATTGAAATTTAAGCAAACAAACATAAAGAAACAGTAAAGTAGACAAACAGTAAGCTAAGGAAAAACTTGATTCGGAACTTTTAAACCTTGATTCGGAACTTGCTCATGCGGAATTTACTGACTCGGAAGTTACTATTCATTCATCCGGAACTCACTGATTCGGAACCTTCCGAATGAAGGTTTGTTGATTCGGAAGTTTTGAAACTTCCGAATGAAGGATTGGTTCGGAAGTCACTGATTCGGAACTTACTGGTTGATTCGGAACCTTCCGAATGAAGGTTGATTCGGAACTTGCTGGTTCGGAACTAACTGGTTCGGAACTTCTTCTTGATTCGGAACTTAGAGACTTATTCGGAACTTTAATGCTTGATTCGGAACCTTCCGAATGAAAGCTTCATTCGGAACTTTTTAGCTGATTCGGAAGTCTGGGAACCCAGATACAGTAACAGTTTAACGAAGAACACGGAACACAAATTTAATCAAAATCAAACCAAATACTTAAAAAGGTTTTACCAATTTAAACACAAATCAATTAGACACCATAAGCAACGAATCCCACTAATAAAAACACAAATCCAAACAACTTTTGAAGATCAAATCAAGAAAAATAAAAACTTAAGAACTTGAAGATAAAGATGAAGATGAACAAGATTAAATGGAAAGATTAAACAAAAGCTTTGTATTGAATGATTAATGTTTTGACAAGATAAACCAAAGATTAAAATTACAAGATTGGAAAGACAAAGATAAAAATCACCAATCACCCTAGTGGTGATGGTGTTCTACGAACCAGGAAGAAAAAGTGGGGAAGAAGAAAAATAAAAAGCTTGTCTAAAATGTGTGAGGGGAAGGCTATTTATAGCCTTGTCCTTTGGTTGGTGAGTGGGCTTTCTCCCGTTCTTCTTGTCTTTTCGTCTTTTCAGAAAAGTTTTCGTTTTCGATTCTGATTCGGGATTTGTCGTTGATTAAATTCAACTCGTCTTTTAATTTCTTCGTTTAAAGGACTTGAGTTTCTTCGACTTATATAAATCTTCCATCTTTGGTCCTTTTCTTCGATAAATCTTCGAATAGGCCCAGCGACTTCAAATCTTTTGCATCTCTTGGACAATAGACTTTATCTTGAGTCTTTTTCTTCAGTAAAACCCGTGCAATCCCATGTTTTCTTCAATATTCATCCGGTTGGCTCTGAAAACACAATAAACACAAAAACCACGCATAATTCCAAACAAATGATATTAAATACGTGTTTTGGTCTCGTTTTAGCCCGAATTAAGTGGTAAAAGGATGGGTGTTTACACACCTATCAAATCCCCTACACTTAACCATTGTCATGCCCTCATGCAATGCTTAGTGATAAAGCAAGTTTACACTTTTCTCATAATTAATCAACCTTGGCCTTATTTAAAATTCTACTAAACAAAAATTAAAGAAATAAAACTTCAAAGACAACAAAGGGATAGAAAACCATTTTCACTTGAAAATAGCTACATGGAAATAACTTGCAAAGAAATCGATGACTTACATTAGGGCTTTGGTGCTGCGAAGATTTATCACCCTCAGGTTTCACTTTCCCCAAACTAAGCTTAAAAACGAGATCATTGTTATTATAAGTTAGCAATTCAAACACTTACACACATGGCTTAATTAAATGCTTAAACTCCCTTATTCCTAGGTGTATCTCTTATATTTTATTTTTTTTGTCTTAAAATGATCATGAAGATGCATTTTTGGACTTATTTCGATAGTTTATTAGGGCTGAAAGCAAAGTAGGACGATTTGATCAATAGTTAGCTAAAGGACAAAATCTCTTAAAACTGCTTCTCGGGATATCAAAAAGTTCATATCTTGGCATAACTTGGTTCACGATTTGAGACCTTTCTCGGGCCGATATTTGGCATGTACTTCATACTTCATATCTTCGAGAGACGTTCTTGAGATAATGGTCTTCTCATCATAATAGAGTTTCTTCACTTGGAGACTTTTGAGGGGTACTCCAACTTTGTTGACCACGACTTCATGATTATTCTTCAATCTCTAATTGGGATTTTGAGATACAACGATCCGCCTCCTTTTCGGACTTGGATCTATTTATCCTCATACCTTGTTAGGGTCTTTTCGGATAGACTTCTCCATGATCTTTGTGGGAGTTGATTGCTTTTCGTCGTGAGTCTTGATCCTTCATATTGACTTTAGGAATAATGCTTTTCACATCACTTTGGATCTTCAGCAATAAAATTGAATCCTCATGCCTTGTTAGGGCCTTTTCGGACTCGCCAATCTTCGCGCCCCGCTTCATAAGTTATGCCTTGGCTATGAACTCTTATCATTACCGAGCAACTTTTAAACGATCTTGGGCTAGAAGCTAAGTAACTTTTCAAATCGTAAGACCTTACTTATTGCAAATAAATTATTAGCAAGTGATGGGAGAATAGGCAAATAATTACACCAAGTGGGCTTGCGCAAGAATACCGACTTATAATTGACTCTATCATTTCTCGTCCTCCACAGTTTAAAATCTCAAGTAATGAGACTCGTGGACACTTAGCCTAATAAACCAATTAAGGTCTATATGGTTAAGGATACTAGCTAGAATAAACTTGGATAAGTCTATTCGGGTTGAGTCAAAATAAACGCAACGGGCCTAATATGTCAAAAATTTCTAAACTAGCCACACCACTTTATTAAAATTTGACTTTATTGCGGAATATATACATATGAAAGCAATGATAAAAATTTAAAAATTACAACTAATTGGCCAAAGTTAATAAAAAATTTGAAAAATGTTGAAAAATATGATTTTCCGGTTAATTGAAGGCATTTTCATGGAAAAGTCCACTTAAAACTTCGATAGAAGTCCCCCCTACACTTAAGATAAACATTGTCCTCAATGTTTAAGCATGTGGGAAAAGGTTCCCCTACACTTATGACATTGTGCACGTTGGTTAACTCAAGTTAAAGAAGAGACGACTAAAGTGATCAATTTCAAATGTGAGTATGAAGAAAATTGAATCACGATAGTTGAGATATAGAACCGGATTTTAGATAAACACGGGAGCACGGTTCTTCAAAGATTCCAAGAGTGCACTTATCCCTGTAATCACATCACCACAAAGACAAACGCATATACAAGTCCCCCCCTACACTTAGGGGATTAAAACATACAAGGATAGATACTTGGGCTGCCTCCCGAGGAGCGCTTGTTTTTGATAACCGAGTCACGAGCCTGACTCGACCCAAAGTTAGTTCATGGGGAACGTGGTGAGGGATGGAATCACCTCCTGAGAGGTGTCCTCACCAAAGTACAACTTCACTCGTTGGCCATTCACCTTAAAATTTGGTCCATTAGGTTGAGCGAGCTCGAGAGTACCATATGGAAAAATTTGGGCAATGGTGAATGGGCCGGACCAACGAGATTTGAGCTTTCCCGAGAAGATTTTCAACCGAGAGTTAAAAAGTAAGACTTTGTCTCCAACATGGAACTCTCGGTTTTTGATCTTGGAGTCGTGAATGAGCTTAGTTCTTTCCTTATAGATCAAAGAATTTTCATAAGCCTCATTACGGAGTTCATTCAGCTCATTGAGTTGGATCTTGCGTAGGTCACCGGCTTTGTTTATATCAAAATTAGCCCACTTCAAGGCCCAATAAGCCTTGTGCTCCAACTCAATGGGGAGGTGGCACGCTTTCCCGTACACAAGACGATAAGGCGTACAGCCGATTGGGGTCTTGTAAGCAGTACGGAAAGCCCACAAAGCATCATCCAGTTTATCAGGCCATGAGGCACGATGCTCTCCCACGGTCCTTTCAAGAATTCGCTTAAGACCTCGGTTGGATATTTCAGCCTGGCCATTAGTTTGTGGGTGGTAGGCTGTGGAAAGACGATGGTTTACACCGTACTTAGCCATGACTCGAGCAAATTGGTCATTGCAGAAATGAGTCCCACGATCACTAATAATGGCACGAGGCACACCGAATCTAGCGAATAGAGCTTTCAAAAAGTTACAAACCACCCTTGCGTCATTAGTAGGCAAAGCTTTGGCTTCAACCCACTTCGAAACGTAGTCAACGGCTACAAGGATGTATTTGTTTCCTTTAGACGAAGGGAATGGCCCCATAAAGTCGATACCCCAAACATCAAAAATTTCACACTCTTGAATAAAATTCTGAGGCATCTCGTCTTTATGTGTGATTTTGCCTTGCTTTTGGCAAACATCACATCGTTTGACCATATCGTGAGCGTCACGGTATATGGAGGGCCAATAAAATCCCGAATCAAACACTTTTTTAGCGGTGTAGTTGGGACCAAAGTGACCACCGGTGGGTCCTTTGTGGCAAGCATCAAGGATGTCCGACGCTGCCGGTCCATCAACACATCGGCGAATAATCAGGTCAGCACATTGTTTGAATAGGTAAGGGTCGTCCCAAAAGTAAGTCTTGATGTCGGTAAAGAACTTCTTCTTTTGCTGGGACGTCAACCCTTCCTTGAGAATTCCACCCGCCAAGTAGTTTGCAAAGTCCGCAAACCACGGGGTTTCATTCGGCTTCGAGTTTACAGAGAATAAGGTCTCCAAGGGAAAAGAATCATTGATTTCTTTGGTCGGATGATCCCCTTAGTATGGATCCTCAAGTCTGCTAAGATGGTCCGCGGCTAAGTTTTCTGCTCCTTTTTTATCGCGGATTTCGATTTTAAATTCCTGGAGCAGCAAAACCCAGCGAAGAAGTCTTGGTTTGGAATCTTGCTTTGTCAACAAGTACTTCAGCGCGGAATGATCGGTGTACACAATGGTGGTAGAAAGGACAAGATAGGGGCGGAACTTTTCAAAAGCATAGACAACAGCTAAAAGCTCTTTTTCGGTTGTCGTATAATGCAATTGTGCCCCAGTCATTGTCTTGCTAGCGTAATGGATCGGTTGGAAGTGTTTGTTCACTCTTTGTCCAAGAACCGCTCCAATAGCAAAATCACTAGCATCGCACATCAACTCAAAGGGAAGCTCCCAATTAGGGGTAACCAAGACGGGTGCCTTAGTAAGCTTATCCTTAAGCGAGTTGAAGGCTTCAAGGCACTCTTTGGAGAAGATAAAAGGAGTATCTTTTTCCAAGAGGTGGGTCATCGGGCGAGCGATTTGAGAAAAATCTTTAATGAATCGACGATAGAAGCCCGCATGACCCAGAAAACTTCTCACACCCTTCACAGTTGAAGGTGGAGGCAACTTAGCGATGACATCGACTTTAGCACGGTCAACTTCAAGACCGGCTTTCGAGATCTTATGTCCAAGCACGACGCCTTCTTTTACCATAAAATGGCATTTTTCCCAATTTAGAACAAGGCGAGTGTCTTCGCACCGCTTTAGCATACGTTCTAAATTGGCAAGGCAAGAAGAGAAGGAATCCCCGAAGACAGAGAAATCATCCATGAAGACTTCCATGGTTTGTTCAACCATGTCATGGAAGATAGCTAACATGCACCTTTGGAAAGTCCCGGGCGCATTACATAAGCCAAAAGGCATTCTTTTGTAAGCGAAGGTGCCATAGGGACAAGTGAATGTAGTCTTCTCTTGATCTTGGGGATCGATGGGTATTTGAAAATAACCCGAGAAACCATCGAGAAAGCAGTAATATTCATTACCGGCTAATCGTTCAAGCATTTGGTCCATGAAAGGGAGAGGGAAATGATCCTTTCTTGTGGCATCATTGAGTTTGCGGTAGTCTATACAAACTCTCCACCCAGTAACGAGACGAGTGGGAATCAACTCGTTGTGTTCATTGGGAACAACGGTTATTCCGCCCTTCTCACAACCACAACCACGGGAATAGGATCACTCACAACCACGTGTGGAGGAGGGGTAGAAAGAAGAGGTGGAGAAATTGGGGAGGGAGAAGGAGGAGGAATAGGAGCAGGCGACTCGTTCTCCTTAGTCACAACCACCGGTGGAGGTATAGGAAGCTCGGGTTCCGTAGTACCTTTGCCACTTCGAGTGGTGATTGCTTTCATCTCCCCTCTTGGGTTTGCAACGGTGTTACTCGGAAGAGTACCCGAAGAAGAGGGTTGATTACCTTGGAAGAAACTAGCCATCATGTTCCTCAGATCATTGGTTTGGCTATCCAACGTAGTTCTCATATCGGCTCTCAAATCATTTCCTTGCTTGACCAAATCTGCCTTCAAATTGCGCACTTCCTCTTGGAGATTTCCCACTATCACATCATTGGTTCTCATGTAGGTTGCAACCTCTTGGTGTAATGCGGTGGTGGCTTGGTTGGGAGGAGCATTGTATGCAGGTGGTTGGTAAGCAGGTTGTTGGTAGACTTGATTGTTACGTGGAGGTGGTTGTTGTTGCTTGTGAGGTGGGATGTATGGTTGTCGAGGTTGTTGTTGTTGTTGAGGAGAGCGGTTAAGGTTTTGTTGTTGGTTTGGGTTGGTAGGAGGGAAACCAGGTGGTGAAAGATAGTTGTTGCTGCGGTAACTAAGCAAGTTACGGTCACCTTGAGGTCTAGCTTGATAAGCAGGTTGTTGGTAGGTGCCATATGCCGCATTTACATTCTCAGCAGGGTAATCTTGGGTGGCGGTACAAGTTGTGTAAGAGTGGGGACCACCGCATATCTCACAAGGTTGGCTGACAGCGTTTACTTGTGCATTTTTGGCGTTGTTGCTGTTGTTGTTGCTGACGGTGTGGGTGACAAGCGATTCAAGAAGCGTAGTGATTTTGTCTAATCGCTTGTCGCTGTCATTAGTGCTAGCACTAGCAACATTGGTCCTAACGCTCTTGGTTTGCACACGAGACTTGTTCTCAATGATGTCCCAAGCAGCATTGGAAGTCTTAGCCAATAAATTACCCCCCGAGGCACTATTCAGTGAATCTTGGTCATTCATGCTTAAACCATTGTAAAAAGTATTGATTTGATGAACTTTGGTAAAACCATGTTGTGGGCATTTTCTTAAAAGATCTTTAAAGCGATCCCAAGATTCACTGAATGACTCATCGTACTTTTGTTCAAAAGTTATAATCTCATTCCGCAAAGCGGTAGTACGAGAGGGTGGAAAAAAGTAGTTGATAAACTTTGTTTCCAAATCCGTCCACGAGAGAATACTCTGTGGCGGTTCCTTAGCAAGCCAATGCCGGGCTTGTCCCTCTAAAGAAAAGGGAAAAAGTTGTAACCTTATCACTTCTTGTGGAACGCCATTGAACTTGACCGTGTTCGTGAGTTGTAGAAATCTCTTGATGTGATCGTGTGGGTCATCAATGGTTCGTCCAAAGAATGGTTGAGCTGAGACCATCTGGATAAAGCCTGACTTTAGCTCGAAATTGTTGGCGGCAATTGGTGGAATAACAATTGGATCCATGTTGCCATCGACATGAGCTTGCAGCAATTCAATCATTAGGCGATTATCCGGAAGGTGCTCATTGTTGTTGTTATTGTTCATGTTGTTGAAAGGCGGATTGTTGTTGTTATTATTGTTGTTCGGAGGTGGTATGTTATTGTTGTTTTGTACACCAGCCATGTCTAAGTTATCGAGAGGCTCGGGCTCTTGATAAGACGTGGATCGAGTGCGCATACACCTGCAAAAGAACGAACAAAGAAAAACAAGGCAAAAATATTTTTGGTTTTTATTGTTTTTTACTTTTTAGGATTTTTGAAAATTTTATATTTTTTAGTTGTTTTTGAAAATTTTCTTGAAAAAGTAACGTTCACGGGGAACGGATCCCAAGATCCAAGTTCTCACAAAAAACTTTTGATCTTAACGAGAAGAGCCGGCAGCGGCGCCATTTGATATTAGGGTTTTGCTAGGTTCAATTTTACTCTCGATATCCTCTCGAATTGATCTCGGTCTTAAGTGGAATGATTGTTCTTGGTTACTAAATAAAAGGGTTTGGTTTTCTAATCTAATAAAAAGTGGAAATGAAAATTTAAATCAAAGACAATTACTTTAACAAAGATTTGTATTAAACTTAAGATTAAAATCAAGATTAAAAATTAAAATTGAAATTTAAGCAAACAAACATAAAGAAACAGTAAAGTAGACAAACAGTAAGCTAAGGAAAAACTTGATTCGGAACTTTTAAACCTTGATTCGGAACTTGCTCATGCGGAATTTACTGACTCGGAAGTTACTATTCATTCATCCGGAACTTACTGATTCGGAACCTTCCGAATGAAGGTTTGTTGATTCGGAAGTTTTGAAACTTCCGAATGAAGGATTGGTTCGGAAGTCACTGATTCGGAACTTACTGGTTGATTCGGAACCTTCCGAATGAAGGTTGATTCGGTTCGGAACTAACTGGTTCGGAACTTCTTCTTGATTCGGAACTTAGAGACTTATTCGGAACTTTAATGCTTGATTCGGAACCTTCCGAATGAAAGCTTCATTCGGAACTTTTTAGCTGATTCGGAAGTCTGGGAACCCAGATACAGTAACAGTTTAACGAAGAACACGGAACACAAATTTAATCAAAATCAAACCAAATACTTAAAAAGGTTTTACCAATTTAAACACAAATCAATTAGACACCATAAGCAACGAATCCCACTAATAAAAACACAAATCCAAACAACTTTTGAAGATCAAATCAAGAAAAATAAAAACTTAAGAACTTGAAGATAAAGATGAAGATGAACAAGATTAAATGGAAAGATTAAACAAAAGCTTTGTATTGAATGATTAATGTTTTGACAAGATAAACCAAAGATTAAAATTACAAGATTGGAAAGACAAAGATAAAAATCACCAATCACCCTAGTGGTGATGGTGTTCTACGAACCAGGAAGAAAAAGTGGGGAAGAAGAAAAATAAAAAGCTTGTCTAAAATGTGTGAGGGGAAGGCTATTTATAGCCTTGTCCTTTGGTTGGTGAGTGGGCTTTCTCCCGTTCTTCTTGTCTTTTCGTCTTTTCAGAAAAGTTTCCGTTTTCGATTCTGATTCGGGATTTGTCGTCGATTAAATTCAACTCGTCTTTTAATTTCTTCGTTTAAAGGACTTGAGTTTCTTCGACTTATATAAATCTTCCATATTTGGTCCTTTTCTTCGATAAATCTTCGAATAGGCCCAGTGACTTCAAATCTTTTGCATCTCTTGGACAATAGACTTTATCTTGAGTCTTTTTCTTCAGTAAAACCCGTGCAATCCCATGTTTTCTTCAATATTCATCCGGTTGGCTCTGAAAACACAATAAACACAAAAACCACGCATAATTCCAAACAAATGATATTAAATACGTGTTTTGGTCTCGTTTTAGCCCGAATTAAGTGGTAAAAGGATGGGTGTTTACACACCTATCATAATTCGTGGTGGTGATGGTGGTGGTACACCATAGATTAGAGGAGTGTTTGGATCATTGGATCCAAAGATCCTCACCTAGTTCTCTTTTCTCCAATGAAGGTATATAAGTTATAGAATGATAGTATATATGGTTTCTCTTTGTTTATGGGATGTTAATATAGGCTTTCTAACACTTGCGGAAAAAGTATAAGTAATATGATCGGACTAGTAATGAATGGGAGATAAATATGACTTTTTAAGTTGTGCAGAAGGAAAGTGCGCCGCACATGTGAATTGTGCGCCACACATTTGCGCGTCTAGAATATTCTAAGTATTGCAGAAAAGAGTGCCGCACATTTGGATTGTGCGTCGCACTTTTGTTCATTTTCAGCTTTGGACCAAAATGCAAAGTTGTAGACAATTCTTTCTTCTTTCCGTGGCCGCTTGAACCAACTAAAACGGAGTTCGTATGTTCAATATATGGCCAAAACAGTGACATGTGTCGGGAGATCTTTAGCTTGACTTTATTTCTTCGTTTAAGCTTCATGTCTTCGTGTTTTCTTCCATTTCCTTCCCCGACACATCCTTGTAACCTATACATCAAATATAATCTATTAAGTATCGATAGTTCACATAATTAACCTAAATGTATACAGATAACGCACACACAAACATGTATAATTAGAGCGTTATCAAAAATCCCCCACACTTAAACTATTGCTTGCCCTCAAGAAATGCTAAGAAAAGGAAAGTTAAAAACAAATTTACCTAAGTGCCACAAGAAAAGAATTTTTTTTAATAATTTTTAAATCACAAATATTTTTAGATTTTTGATAAGAATTCTGCTTAAAGTGCAAACACTCCTCCACACTTAAGGGTTGCTTGTCCTCCAGCAAGAAAAGGAAAATAATTATAATTTTTTACATGTTTAAAATTACTCATGTTGCTAGTCACCAAACATACCACAAATCATGAAATATTATAATTTTCTTCAATCACAATTTGAACAAAATACATATATCACGTCTTAGAAAATTGGCTAATCGATATCTAAAAATAACTTCGTCTTCCTTCATCTTCATAAATATACATATAGCTCATGGGCTATATTTACATTCTCCATTTTTTTTCTTTCTCGATTTGACTTTTTTTCATAGTTTTTTTCTTTTGTCTTTTTTTCCATCATTTTTTTTATCACGCCCTTCACAACTAACAATTCTCTCACACTCGATATAAACATACACCACAAAAACACACAAAACACAAAGTTGTACACCTTCATGTTCGTTGGAATGACACAATACTATTAACCAACCGCGAACCAACTATTAGCAAAATACAACCAATCATTCCGGGTAACTAGCAACCAACCATTTTTTTCTAAGTTTAATTCTAATATATTAACCTAAGTGGCAAAGAAAAAGAAAAATCATTTTGATTTATTACCGAGGGCGAACAAAAGTTTTTTTTTGTTAAATAACGAGCCACATTTTCAAATTAATTTCCCCCCACACTAAAGTTTAGCAATATGCGTAATTTAGAAAACTAACTTAAAAGTAGGAAAAAGCGGGAAAAATAAATATAAGAGAAACGAGACTTCCCAGGGCTCATAAGTTCTTCAGTTGAATTCTGAAAATTTAGCACAAAGAAGAGCGCCATCACAAGCATGTGAATTCAACAATGTGTAGTATTATACACCAATCCATATATGTCATATCCCCAAATGATAAGAAGCACCAATCCACTCCAAGCTTCACCTATTTATTAAATCTGCAAAAAGAGATAAAACTACAAAAAAAACGTAAAATTCTAATCACACTTTCGTAGGCACCACGATTGCATTTACCGTATGCAACAAGCCTTTAAACCCCTCAGTTTACTGAGTGTACGAGTTATTGTCTCGTGATGGTTTCCAGGGAACACACCCACAAAGTTCATGAAAATATTTCTTTTTGGATACAAAAGACAAGTACGAAATAAACGGGCAGAATGCATGACATACTCAAAAATTGAAAATTTTCATTTTATATCTTTCTTTAAATTTTTTTATTTATTCACATCTTACTAATAATAATACACAAAACATTACGAAATGAAAAATAAAGGTGGAATAAAATCTTTTTGGAATTTTTGATTTTCTCTTTTTTTAGACAAACACTCATCAAACACATATTAACAAAGATGTAGCATACAAGCCAATCAAACAAACACATTGGTTAAAAATGATATTTTGTGGATTGATGAAGAAAGTACGTCGTGCTTTAAGGAAAGTGAGGCGCACTTCTAACAAAAATCCATTTTCATATTTAAATCTCACTAACCGAAAATAAGCAAATATACAAACTCAAGCACGTAACAAAGAATTGATAAAAAGTAACACGAAAATACATAAAACATCTAACAAAGACAATATATCATGAAAAGAAAAGAAAATGTTTTGTTTTTTTTTTGAGCTTTTGAATTTTATAACTCATAGTAATTTTTAAGTCACATGCACTACTTTATTTAATATTTCAATATGACATAGACTCAAACGATCAAAAAGAATAAGTTTGAACAAAAACGTTTTTGCAGACCAGAAAGTGCGTCGCACTTCGACAAAGTGTGGCGTACTTCGAGCCTATTTTTTAATAATTAAGAAAACAACCTCCAAATATTTACAAAAGTGCGCCGCACATCATCAAATTGCGGCGGTTTTATTATGACAGAAAATAAACTTCATATTTTTTATTTATTACACTTTTATTATTACGAAAACATATATAAACATACAATAGATAAAACAAACACAAACAAATACGCAGACACGGAGACACTTACATAGATTACAAAAATAAATGAGAAAATCTTTTACTTTTTATATATGCGTTTTATAATGTTTTTAAGATATTTTATTTTTTTAATTTTATATACATACGATTCAAAAGAAAATATGTAATTGTCACACACAAACTAAAGTCAAACACTCATGCATATCAAATAAAAGAATAAATAAGCAAACTATTTTTTTAAAACAATTTTATACTTCTATAATTTTTTATTTATTTTCTAACTTTTAAGATAATTATGCAAACACACACACAAAAAAGCGATCTCACATATGCAAACAAAAAAGAGTTATTGATTATTAAAACAATCTATATGTTAATGATATAAAAAAAATGTTTTCAGCGCAGAAGTGCGTCGCACACATGAAATATGCGGCGTACATTTGTACGGATTTTTTATCTATTTAATTTGGACATCACATTTATTCTTGAACAAAATCTAACTTATCATTGAAATGCAAACATGAATAACGAAACATTACTAAACAAAATGCAATGCAATTACAAACACACTTAAAACATATTTATATATATTACAAATTATTATTAGTATTATTATAAAGATGCAAACATACATGGCAACTAAAATGTAAGAAACAAATTACAAGTATTGACAAAACATAAATAAACAAATCATGTTTTTCTTCATACACAAAACAGAAAAAAATTATTTGCAGAACAAAGTGCGCACAAGACAGAAGTGTGGCGTACTTACTACAAAAATTTCGGGTTTTTTTTATATTTTTACGGTTTTTATAAAAGATTTTTATAAACTCGACTTAATACATAGAAAACACATTATTTATTATATTTACACTAGCATGACTAAAATCAAAATAATTAAAAGAAACGTAACTAAGAAGTAAAAATCTTTTTGTTTTTTTATTTTAATGTTTTTTTCTTTTCATTTTAATGTACATTATACACAAATGCAAAAATTCAACAAGTATGAGCATAAAAAAATCAATCATCATGTTCACAGCAGTGAACTTAGGCGTTAAAATGGTTTGGTGGGTTTTTGAAACTGACTCAGTTAACATTTTGAAATTTTTTCAGAGAGTGCGGCTCACATTGCTACATGTGCAGCGTACTTACAAATCCCCCAGAAAGTGCGGCGCACAAAACTGAATGTGCGGCGTACTTTCTGCAATTTTTACGACAGAAAGTTTCAGATTGCCAGAAATCTGTACGGCGATGATTTTAAATTACAACAAGTATCTCAGAAAGTTTAAACAAGTAACGAAAACAATCTCCGTAAACGACACCAAAAACTTGATGATGCGTTTTAGCAAGTCTTAAATTTGTGTTACTAGAGATTACCAAACATGGGACTAGAAACACAACACGATCAAGTATACCCTTTCGTGTAAGGTAAGTCCAAGTCGTTCCATGGGATTGTTGTTAACAAGCTAAAACAATTATCTTTAAAGTGTCACAAGTTCTAAAGATTTAATCTTTTCCAAATGATGATTTCAAGGTGAGTTTGGTTAACTCTAAGAACATAGAAATGATATATAGCAAAGATGAATTACAAGCACATAAACAATGTAAGACAACATGTCGATTACTAGTCGCCCATGCAACATCTATTCAATATAACAAGAAATTCTTTCGACCTATAGATCATGTTATACCAAAAGCATTAAAAATAGTTTATGTTGGTTTCAATAATTCAAGCACTCGCTGAGCCAAAACCTCTCGAGCATATGACAAAGCATCAAACAAAATTATGTAAGAGTTGCTATATATTCTATTCCACCAATCGTGACAAAGGCGAATACCAAGATTCATTTACTAGATGACATGAAATCCATTCAATCATAAAAGTACTATTTATAATCACGAATGAACCAAATACATAACAATGATCAAACATAATAGTATCGAGTAAAAGACAAATCAACTATGCTTATAATCATGAACCAGGGAAAAAGTGCACCACATAAAACTAATTATGCGCCGCACTTCACCCCTGCGAAGCTAAATAAATCAAGTTAATAACCAATATCACAAGCATCAATAAACTTAGAAACATATCAATATGATCAGTAAAGGAATGTAACAAATCCATTTATGCGAGTAATTCGGATATAAAGTATCAAAACAATATTCCAACCAAAACAATAACTAGTCCAACAACCAGTATTCCAATGATTATTTAGGTTCAGAAAATCATGGTGGTTCAGTAGTAATTCGTGGTGGTGATGGTGGTGGTGGTGATATGGTGGTACACCATGGATTAGAGGAGTGTTTGGATCATTGGATCCAAAGATCCTCACCTATTTCTCTCTTCTCCAATAAAGGTATATAAGTTACAGAACGATAGTATATATTGTTTCCCTATGTTTTTGGGATGTTAATATAGGCTTTCTAACACATGGGGACCAAGTATAAGTAATATGATCAGACTAGTAATGAATATGAATCATAAATATGACTTTTGAGTTGTGTAGAAGGAAAGTGCGCCGCACATTTGAATTGTGTGCCGCACATTCGCGCGTCTAGAATATTCTAAGTATTGAAGAAAAGTGCGCCGCACATTTGAATTGTGCGCTGAACTTTTGTTCATTTACAGCTTTAGACCAAAAGGCAAAGTTGTAGATAATTATTTTCTCTTTCCATGGCCGCTTGAACCAACTAAAACGGAGTTCGTATGCTCAAGCTATGGCCAAAAGAGTGACAGGTGTCGGGAGATCTTTAGCTTGACTTTATTTCTTTGTTTAAGCTTCATGTCTTCGTTTTTTTTTCCATTTCCTTCCACGACACATCCTTGTAACCTATACATCAAATATAATCCATTAAGTATCGATAGTTCACATATTAATGATGTAGTAAAAATACGCTTTTAGGAAAAAGACGTATTAATAGCAAGTATTAAATTCTACAATTTAAGAAAAACGTAAAATCGAATATTGCAAGTTCGTTCTCGGCAGAGGTGTATGATTTGTGCCAAATATGATATTATGTATTTGGATTAGTAACGATTTAGAGAGAAAAATGTGGGAAAATTAAAAGACGAGTTACGCTAAATTCAAACTACGACGAATACGCGATACGCGGGAATTGAGAAAATTCGAAAATTTACAAAAATTAAATTTTTTGAAAACTTAACTAAAAATAAACTAATTAAACCTAAAAAAAAAATTAAAAGCGAAGACGTCTTAAAATTAAAGTAATCAAAATAAATTAAATAATGAAAGTACAAACACGATATTTAAGCAAATTAACAAATTTAAAACCTAAAAATGAAATTTTATTTTTCCTAAGTCCTAATTGATAAAAGAAAATTTTGAAAAAAAGAATTATATTTTTTGACTTTTTAATAAATTTTTATGAATTAAATAAGATTAATAACTAATTAAATGATTTAAATAAAATCCTAACTCGTTTATATATATATATATATATATATATATATATATATATATATATATATATATATATATATATATATATATATATATATATATATATATATATATATATATATATATATATATATATATATATATATATATATATATATATATATATATATATATATATATATATATATATATATATATATATATATATATATATATATATATATATATATATATATATATATATATATATATATATATATATATATATATATATATATATATATATAGGGGAGAGTTAAAATAAAAAGACTTTTTTTGGTGAGAAAGATAAGAAGGATTTTTAGCCAATCATTTAAAATCAATGGATAAGATCAATCCATATTCCTAACTAACTAACTAACTAACCACCAAAACATGATTTTAAAAAAGTCTTCAAATAATTATGAAAAAATTCCAAATTGTCGGATTTGTTGGTGCAAAAAAAAGTTGTGAATAAACGTTTTTTAATTTTGAGTTTTTTACGTTTTTCTGATGCACAAAAAACAAGATTTGATACACAAACACGTGAATTTTGGTGTACAAAATTTTTTTCATTCAAAAAATTTCAATTTATTATAGTTTGATGCGGAACCATATTTTAAAGCAAAAAGTCAAAAGAAGTTGGGCATAAAAATGAACTCTTGATGCACAAAAAACCTAAAAACCGTAAAAGAAAACGTTTTTGTGCATCAAAATTCCGTTTTTGTGCATTAAAAAAGCGTAAAAAACTTCAAATCAAAAAAACTTTTTTCATAAAAGTTTTTTGCACCAACATACCCGATCTACTGGAATTTTTTCATAATTTTTGAAGAACTTTAAAAAAACACGTTTAGATGGTTAGTTAGTTAGTTAGTTAGTTTGTTAGGATTATTTAATCTCATCCATTGATTTTAAATCAATGGCTAAAAATCCTTCTTATCCTTCTCACAAAAAAAAGTCTTTTTATTTGATCTCTCCCCTATATATATATATATATATATATATATATATATATATATATATATATATATATATATATATATATATATATATATATATATATATATATATATATATATATATATATAGTGTAACTTTATTTACAAAACCCATTTTAGTGATAGAACTTACAGAACTCTTGTTTTTGAAGGCAAACATGTATGTTTGACGGAGACATGTATGTTTTTAGAGAATATTTGTATTCGAAAAGCATATTTGAAGTTCTGTTTGTCAAAATTAAATAAAATTAATAAAAGATATTAAAAAACATAAATGTTTGAGGGCGTGCATGCATGTATGTGCACACATTAAAAAACATACATTTTTGAAAGCGCGCATGCATGTATGTGCACCGATCGAAATACATACATGTACGCTTTCAAAAACATACATGTACTCCTTCAGACATACATGTTTCCCTTAAAAAACAAGAGTTCTGAAAGTTCTGTCACTAAGATGGGTTCTGTAAATAAAGTCCCCCCCTATATATATATATATATATATATATATATATATATATATATATATATATATATATATATATATATATATATATATATATATATATATATATATATATATATATATATATACATATATATATATATATATATATATATATATATATATATATATATATATATATATATATATATATATATATATATATATATATATATATATATATATATATATATATATATATATATATATATATATATATATATATATATATATATATATATATATATATATATATATATATATATATATATATATATATATATATATATATATATATATATATATATATATATATATATATATATATATATATATATATATATATATATATATATATATATATATATATATATATATATATATATATATATATATATATACTAGTTTTCCTCCATCCCAAAACTATATGTGACACTTAAAAGTATCACAAATCTGTCACTAATGCGAAGTCTCCTCCCCCCATACTATTTGTCGCTAATCCTTATTTCACTAACTGTGACACAGGAACGTATTTGGACGAATTTGGCTAGTTTTGCTGGCGTTTTTTTATACAATAGGCACCGCCACAACAATGGAGTTGTGGGGATTCAATAACAAACACATTAAACATAATACAAACACAGTTAAAGTACCATATCAACAAAAATATGTTACGAGGGGGGTCTATTGGTCTTATTGGCATCTACAGTAAGTTCTACAGCCAACTTGGGCTACCAAAATTCCAAAAAACCTAACTACCAGATGTCTAAGACCTAGACTTATCCTAACATCTAATACAGTGCCAATTTTCAAACCATAGAACACAATTTAAAGTCCTTTTTCCTATTGTTTAAGTAGACAACAATATGGGCTGTTTTGCTGATATATGGTCCAAAAAATGGATTTCAAAACATCCAAACTTGACTCCAAACTACAAAAACACCTAATCTAGTTGCACAAAACCCTAGGTTAATCTATGGACTAACACATAACAAAATTCCATTAGCTAAAACCTGAAATTAAGCCCAAATAAGCCCACTATTTGGATAGCAGACAAAATGGGGTGCTTGCTGTTTTGTTGATGTTCTTTGCTAGTAGGTGACCTTTGAGCAAAAATGACTTAACCACAAAGTTATTAAATCTTATCTAAAGTGCACTAAGTCCTAGGTTATCATAAAATCTAACATAATACCAAGATTAAACATGAAAAAACACAAAACAAGTTCTTAATGATACCTATTGTATGCTTATGCAAGTTTTTAAGAAATTTCACAAAGCAAACTCAATTTCAAACTAAACTAAGCCAAGTAAAACCTATTTACTATCCTAATAGACAATTTAAGGCTTGCCTAAGCAAGAGTGTAGGTTTTGCTGTCACTCAAAATAACACTAGACCCTTAACCCAAACACCCATATAACTGACTAAAACTAAACTTTTTCAAAGTAAGTGAGATCAAATCAACACCAAACTATCCTAAGACTATCAAGATCATACAATAATCACATAATAACACAAAATAAACAGGAAAGCAACAAGATTAAGCAAGTATACCAAGAATCACATACAAAATATTCATAACAATTGATAAGTGAAATGGAGGAAGTGATTACCACCTATAGGCTTGTGCAGCCTATAGACACACCTACTTGAACCATCTTTGTATCACTGAAATGGAGAGCTTGTGACCAGCTTATAACCAAGAGACAACGTAGTTGGTGGTTCTACCATAAAACCAAGGCAAAGAATAAGCAAAGAAAGATATGGTTTGATGTCTTGTACCTCTAAACACAACACAACCACAAAACAGGTAGTATAAACTACACCTAAATCTTTTTGTAAGAAGCTTTTTGTGGAGCTTATGCTACAGTAACAAACAATAAAACAAGATATAAGAGAAAACCTTACTTTCAAATGGAAAACTTGCAAACTTTGCAAGTAATCATTGATGAACAACAAAGAAATAAACAAAACCTAAAACTCCTTATTTGAGTTTGATTGTTAGAAAAATCCAAATAACAAGTCTTAAATGTCTCAAAACAATTTTTCTTCCAAAAAATCTTTGAACCAAAAAAATATTTGAATAAATTTAAACTAATTTTTGCATAAATTAAAGACAAGAAATAAATGGAACTCAGTATTTGCAAGGTTGAAAACAACTTTAAATATTCAATAAATCAAGTTTACAAAATATTGGATCAAGAGACCATAGTCACAAGCCGACTTGGTTTTATACTAAGTCTAAAATCTTTCTAGAATTATAAAAAAATGAAACCCTAGCTATGTAATTTCCATCCTTGCCCTTGTTGTAATCCGAATATGCCTTCTTGATTCCTTGTTTGACTTTGAAATTTGAAATCAAAAGTTGCCATGTGATGATCAGTGGACTCTTGTGAGTTGCCAGGTTGTTAGAAGCAATCTTGGTTGTCCAATACTGAGTAGCCAATACGTAAATGCAATCAATCCATCAAACTTCTGCCAAGATTCATTTTCATGTGACATGTGGGGCAGGGGACCTCTGGTGTGCTCACATGGGTAAAGTGGGGTTTGATTTTTGGGTGAGGAATGATTACAAATATGTTAACTCGAATATCTGGAGAAGGAATTATCATAACCCTCTGATTTAAGCACAATTAGAATTTAGGGTTTATGTTTGCTACAGTGGTGTTTCTAATCGGTTTGGGGTGATTAAAAGTTGTTAACCGCTTTTTTTATTAATTAACTATGTTTGAAAAAAGTGATTAATAATAAATACGTTTTAGGATTTTGGGCTGAGTTTGGGTATATGGGCTAGATTTGGTGGGGTAAATGGGTGGGTTTTGGTGAAATGGGTTTGGTTTGGTGCAAATTTTGCCCCTAGATTATGAAAAATATGGCAAATCATGTTCATGGCAGCTTTTATGCATTTCCTTCATAAACGACTTCAAGCAAATGGCAATATTGGTCCTTTTAACTTTATATTTTTTGAATAAGGACCACAAGTGAAATGTAAATTGATTCTTCAAGGACCAAATGTGACAAGTCTCCAAAGTTAAGGGACCAAACTTGTACATTCTTTAAACTTCAAAGACTTCTTTGGAAATTCATCGATCGGGTCCGGTTCATTATGCGGCTTCATTTCCCGTTTTCCTTTTTACTTGATTCTTTTGATCTTTTGATGAATTCACTATATCCGTACCTAAAATACACCATGAACAAACACAAGCATATTTTATGGTATTTTATGACATTTTAAGCATTTTAAGCCCGATTTGGACGATGAGACTATGTATAATTGCAGTCTCATTAATTAACCTAAATATATACAGATAACGCACACACAAACATGTATAATTAGAGAGTTATCACATACCCAATAAATGAATACACCTAAAATAATGTTTCCCGCGTTCTTCATCCTAAGTGTATGACAGGGTAAATTTGTGAGCTTGGTCCAACTGTTTATACTTAGTGTAAACACAGTAACAAACCAGGGTCCTATTCCAACATATGGATATGATATCTTAATAATTGTTGGGTCTAAACTAACAAGATGGACTCTGAATCCAAAGTCAATTCTCCTTGACTCTACTTGGCCCACATAGTTTGGGACTAATATAGAAAACGATTTCCTAATAGATGTGTTTAGAATAACATCATATCTGCACCAAACGTAAAAAACCAAATGCCTTAAGAGTTACCTATTGTGGTCAAATCAGATTGTATAAGATTTGAGTTAAGTGGGGTGTATCTTAGATTAGAATATAACTAACCTAGGTGAGCTAGAAAACCTCGTTTGTATCTTACATTCAAACTGTTACTCGTCCCACAAATGTGATAACCATTAATAAACTCTTTTGAGTCTATTGTAGCCTTCCATCTATTGGAGACACTTTTAAACTGTACAAGCGACTCATGATTTCTGTCTGAATATCTATCGGTATGTGATCCGACATGTTTTTATACAGATAGTACTAAATTATATGGGATGTGTTGTGTGTATATATGAGTAGAAGTAGAAATGTGATAAAGAAAGTATAACAAGCAAGTCCTTATATAGATGACTAAAGTAGATATGAATATACTGTTCCATCCACAAATATAATCAATGCTAGCTAACCAGTATCTTTTAAAGGGCCAGGGTTACGTGTAAGTACTCGTACAGTGATATATATATGTATATGAGATTGGATAATGTTACCTCTAAGTTTGGCTCTTAACTTGACATAAATATCCAGGTTTCCGATTCGTAAATGGTGTCGCTATCGTAGAATATGACGAACCCTGTTCGTATATCTAGAATCGCTAAACACCAGTGCTGTTCTTTTTCATTTATTGGCATATACATCTACATTAGTTTGAAGTGTTCAAGAATTAGCATTAAATGAACAACATACGCTACAATATATAAACTATATTTATTTTCAAAAACTTTTCGATATATAAATTTAACCTTATCCACTTCAGACCATTTATATGTAGTCTTGTCAACACACCAAAGCGGCATCGAGTGTTGGAGTAGCGAATGGACAAAGTAACCACCCACCATGGTCTAGTCAGCGACATTAGATTGTATATGCAACATGTAAGTAACCCACAACTCTATATGCAATTAACAACTAAATTAGAATACAGTTAATAAGTATAAACAACATTTTTAAAATACAATGAAAACTACAGACAAAACCCGTTAATAACCTCATCCATAATCCATCCTCTCTCTGGTGGGTTTAAGCACACAAGGCTTTTCCAAAATATACGATCTATAACCGCATATTTGAACCATGGAAACCTAAAATGTAGTGGTTCTCGCCGACATACAAATCTATCATCATCATCGGTAATGTGTACTCTATCTGTCACACGACTTGGACATGATAGATCCTGTCAAATAGAAGGGTGCTTTTTGGTTACATATATTACTACAATATAAAAATATAACACAATTTAAATAAACTACCGTACCTCAACCCAAGGTTCAACGTCCTTCAAATATTTTGCCATGTATACATTATCTTTGTCTGTAACTCTTCGCTTTGTTTCACCCATAATAAAACTATTCCTCCAATAATTGACAGAATATCACTATCGTAGTGACTTCTTTTACCATTCCTAACCGCTGTCGTAGCTGCTTTCCAATGGTCCGAGTTCATAATTTCATATCTCTTTTTTTTCTTTGCGGCCTCAAGTTGTAAGATGGCTTTCTTTTCACTTCGTTTCATAACCTCCTCTCGCAACGAATGTAAGAGATATTCTTCCATGGATTTTGAATCTTCCATACGACACATCTCTGCTTCATGTTCTCGACTCATAATTTCCTCTTCGATACTGTATTCCTGTCAAATATATACACTAGCTAAATTTATAAGGCCAGACCCGGGGTACACTACTATACAAATATAAACAGATAATTACATTAAGAGCTTCAAGGTCTGTAAAATTATCTACACGTGCCTCTCCATCGACAACAACGTTTGAATCAACCAACGAAATATACTCTTTATTATGGTCATCGTATACTTCTAGATTGAAGTTTCTAAATAATCCACCAAACTCCAGTTTATTCTGAATAATTGTTGACAATAAAGGTTATAACATGGACTCGATAATAGGTGACATGTTTTAGGCTTAATAAGGAAACGTACATTTGGTCTTGTAATTCTTTCCCTGGCCAACACCTGCATTTTTTTAAATTACATGTTGGTCATATATAGTAATATCATTGATAACCAATATATGTTTGGCCAAGAAAACCATACCCTAATAATGACCTCAAGCTTATACACGAGAGTATTTAGCTCCTTAATCACACGATCCCTCGGTTTAATCTCTTGCTGACCACTACCTTCACACCTCCGAATAATTGGCAAATCCCTCATTTCTAAGTTTCCAACATTGCGCCTGGATTTTAGCTTCACAAAATAAAGGTCAAATTCATCAGGAACGTGTTTTACTAGCACCCTTGGTATGTACCTCTGGTAGAACTACCTCTGGTAGAACACGTGAAATATCTTAAACCATTCTGCCTGTTGTTTCTCCCTTGTTGGTATAAGATCTAATTTAATCTTCACGTCCTACATTAAATTTACTATCATTAATTACCTGGTGGAAATTCATATAGTAATCAGATCATAATCAGGTTTATTTGAAAGCTTCTTCCTTGACCAGGATAACGCTCTTGGAAACACGGACCCGTCCTTACTCTACCAATAAAGGTGAACCTCAAAAGACTCAAGAATTCAGGTCTACATATTCAAGTCGAAAAATATTATCAAACTCAAAGCATATAGAATGTGAATTGGATGTGGATGTATAATATAAACAACTTACCATAAAATCCCAAACAAAATCGGATAGCTTATAAGTAGGGACATAATGTACAGATTTATGAAGCTCTTGTTGGTGTTACAAAACATTCACAACTCGTCGTACAAATGCCTCCAAACATACTCGCCCAATGAAAATTGTCCCACGCGTCAACGTCTTCAACCAAACGCAGTAGGTTCTCATCGACTGGTTCAATTAGCAAACTTCCCATAAAATACATTGTAAAGCAAGAAGTACGGCTACACGTACAACATATTCGTTACTTAACATACGAAATAACTCCTCGTCCTCTATTACACCTAAAAGGTATAGGTTACGGTTTGACCAACTTTCTTAGTTAACACACGTGATACAAATCTTATTTCACCTTCTCGATATAACCGAAAGTTAACCATTCCGAAACATAGACATGTTACAATGGCAAACTCGGGAAGCCCTAAATGTAAGCTCCTACCGTAGTTGTTATATATAATTGGTAAGGCATAATGGGCATCATCAATAAACCGTTGCTATTGAAGCATCCGATGTATCAAAACCTGGTCGTACTGAACAAAGGCAATTCCAACCACCGTCCAAAACACAACTCCTTAAACATCTTCCTTCGTGTTTCATTCAACTTCCCTCTAATTAAACTAAAGTAGTTTAACTTACTGGTAACAATAACTTTCGCTTTGTATTCCTAAATAAATAAGGCACCAAAACAATTGTTAATAAAACCAACAATACATGAAAGAAACTCAGACATAAAAGTCTACTTGTCCAAAATATTATATTATCAATTAGGACTAACGTAGACTAGGTCGGCTAATTTCAATCATACTGTCCTTACATTAACCATTTCTTCGAGTTGTCCCGAGACATTCATAAACAAACTAAATCATCATAAACATTGAATTGGGTAACGCCTAAAACAAGCGTAAATAATCCTACGTGATGTTAACTGAATAAGTGCCCAACCTAGCTACTGAATAAAACATAGATTAATCTGAAATTTCTGATCTTATTCATGAGTCCCACTATCTGGTTTTTCTATTACACTTTAGATTTAGACAATACCACGACCAATTAATGTTTAAAAGTTAGGTCATAAATTGTTAGTGCCATACAAAACTATGGCATACACATGTTTTATCATATGTTACTACCCAACAACCTATTGCATCAAACTGTTTATATTTTATTTGAATTCCCTATACTCAATATCAGTTTTTAAATTTCAAAGGTTTCTTAACTGTTCACATCACAAAATAAACCCCCACTAACTGTTGAGATCATGTCAAACTGTAAGTTATTCTTAACCACCCACTATCCAATAATGGGTTCCTTATATCATTATAAAATAGTTCATACTAATTAAACACTCAATATTCATCTAAGTATCAAGAATGACTAATTTTCAAGATTTAACCATGTACCTCATGATCATTGTTTTACTACACCTTCCTGTTTAATCCATGTTGTATTGCAAGTCCGTATGCAAAACGTGTTTGTCAATCATCTCGGATACAACATTCATTAGGAAGCAAGCCAATGCTTTGCAGCATTCAAGATTATTATTTAGAAGTGTTGAAGGGTTCGTACTCGGTCACTAACTGATAACTTGATTAATAACCCGTCAGCATTATTCACTCGCCAAGATCATCCTTTTACGAGTAAAAACTTTAATAGAGTTGTGGGGTCATGCGACAGATTGGTATGTGTGGTAAACACGACAGGGTTATTACTTTAAACCCCTACAACACGTTATACTATTCTATCGAATCATGTTTTATAAGGGACAAACTAGATCTTGTTGGGTATGGCTTTAGTAACATAAAAGACGGGGATTACAAGTTGGTGGTCGTTTCAAAGCGCAACAACAAGGTTAAAATGTTCTCGGTAAAGAATCAAAACTGGAAAAACTTAGGAGTTTATCCAGGCGAAGGTAGGGTCTTTGGAGATTGTGTGGGTTATGATGGTCGGGTACACTATTTAGATTACACTTGGAAAGCTGAAGAATTGTGATAATCTTGTGAATCAATAAGGTGGGTTGATGTTTCTAAAGAGAGAAAGTAGTGAGAGAAAGTGAAAGAAAATGTGTTATATTAAATATGAAAGTGAAACAACCAACACCCCTTTCCATGGTGGAAATGGGTTTATATACCCAAGTCCTTAATGGACTTGGGCCTCCGACCCATAACAAGCCCATGGGCCGGGTTTACTAACAAAGTAACATAATATTCAACTACGAGCTATTTAACATTTAATAATATCGTGGAGTGACCGATACTTCTAATATACGTTAAAAACGTATTTCTAACAATCCCCCCCTAAGAGAGGTCACTCCAATTTACAAAGTCCTAAACCTAGCATACTATACTAAGTCTTCGTTCTTTAGCTCGTAGTCTTTTCTTTTTGCCTTTTCTGTTGTGAATATGTTGATGTTAATCTTTTAGGCTTTGGCTTTAGAGCATTGTTCCTTTTGACCATTCACGTGTGATCTTTGCCTTCTTGTGAATCTTTCCTCCTCGTGACTCCATGTTCCACACACTTATGTTTTTGTTGAATTCTTGAAAGCTTCAGAGTTTGGTACAGCGGAAGACTTCATTTTGTACTTTCTTGAATTTTGTTGAAATTTGATGCAGAAAAACATAAGCATGTGGGAACGACTTCAACTGGTACACCGCAACGCCACCGTCTTCAAATGCCGCAACATAACAAGACATGAATGAAATGGCTTAGAACATTTCATTCTAAATCGGTAGCATTTTACCTCCGGTCGGTGAAGACCGTTGGACGATATTAAATATCGTACCTGTGACGGATAGTTTCAATTAAGTAACTTCCTGACAGGATTTCGCGGGTAAACCCGTTCTCTTAACTCGACCGTCACTAAGCCTGACTGCGAACATAAAGAGTTAATCACTTGGATAAATTATCCTTGTGATTGAAGCCGTCAATTCATGAACCTGGAACAAGTGAATTTCAATTAAGATTTTCACCATTGTTGCTTTCCAGTTGTCACGAGCTTGATTCATATAGAATCTTGCACGTCACCTACCAAGTGCTGTTTGATGTTAACACTATAAGGATTTCCACTCGTCACTGTAAACACTAAAGAGTGTCACTCTGAGTGTTCTGGCAAGATCATATGATAATGCGTAGAGGCCTGGAACGAGTTTAAGTTCAATTAAGAATTAAACTACTGTTTCTTTCCAGTTTTCACAAGATTGGTTTCTAAAGAACCGCACGTGTCACCTACCATGAGCTTGTTTGATGTTGGCTCAAGCAGGATTTCCATATTCATTGTATTACTTACGTATTACTCCGATGTTCTGGCAATATTACAAGAATACTGCGTAGGACTCATAAAGATCTCTTACTTTTCATAGTATGTGAAGAAGGAAGGAATAAATGGAAAGTGTCCTAATGAGACTTTTAATGATCTCGTGGCTCAAGACTCGATAGTGTGTTTTGATTTAGTGAGCGATGGCTGGAGAGGAGTGCCACCTATTCAATATCAGTCTATTCGGAGTGAATAAACCAATAGATAACGTGTTGATCTCCGTGTGATTAAAACAAATACCTTTTGAGAGATATTTGAGTTAGCTGGGGAGGGTTGTGCATTGCATCACTGGGTCCATGATGTCTTTCTTCAATATCGAGAATCATTAACAAATGATCTCAATAGCATATGTATTGACCCGGTTTTTGCCTAAAGTTGTAAGGAGGGCTTCTTTCTTTACACCCTTTATCTTTACAATTCTTTTTCATTCTTCAACCCCTTCAATGCTTACCAATACGTCATTACTAGCACCTTGTTGTGATTGTTCCAGTGCTAGCTTAAGTACTTGGTCGGCATTCAGTTTCGTTCACAATCATTCTCCATCTTTCCTAGGACTTCTAATTCTATCTAGGGAATTGTCCTTGGGAAGATTCCATCGGTTCTGATGAATCATTGGACTAATACTTATACCTACCACCCTTTTGTCACCACATCCGTCGTGAATTAAGTGTGTTGTGGGTAAGTATGGTCACCATGAAAAATCCTTGAAAATCACTTAAAGCACTTGTGATATTATAATCAAAGTTTTTGTGCCTTAAGTGTTTTGTTCATCAAAAACGCTCCCCCTTAACACATGCATTACACATATTAAGTTGGATTATCTTTAAGTCCTTTTCATCACTAGCCAAATATCATTAAGTCTCCTTAATCCCATTTTCTCCCCTTATCCAAAATTTTAACCATTAATATTTGGGATATTGAATGGATTAACCGGTCTTTGGGTAAAAAATGAAATCAATTTATGGCCATAGAACATATTAATGCTCCCCCTCAAATTAATGAGGGTTAGTTGTAGTGCTTTAGTACGATATATTTTGAAAGATTTAGAATCTCGTGAGAAATTCTTGAAAAGTTATCATACCTTCACACTACATCAAGCCACAAAAGCACAATATTCACAGTATTAACATATTCACATATTCACAATTAACTTACAGTATGGAGTTGACCTTAGTGAATACAACCCATATTAAATGGATCGTTGCAAAAGTCTGAAGTTCCCTCCATACGGTCTGCCACCCACGAACCTTTCTAAGCTCCTCATCAACCTACGTTCCCTGAGCTTTTCATCAATCTTCTTGATCACATATGTAGCCATTTTCTGATAATCCGGATGCCAATCCTCAATCACTTCTGGTAATTTCCCGCCAGAATTGAGATGCTCCAATTTGTCTTTGACGATTGAAAGAGTCCCATCACTGTACTTATGAAGCTCAGCTACCATCATAAACTTCATGATCCCAGGACCGTTCAAGTAGAAAATCCCACACATCGGAAGGGTTGTGCCGGTATAGGGACATCTATCGGCATGTTGAGGTAATACTTGATTAAGTGGAGGAGTCATGTTAAGCTTGCGTTGATAGATTTCAACTCCCAGTTGTAGGTCTTCTACACGTTTCTTGATGACAACGCTTCGTGTAAACATATGAAGTGCTGTGTTTAGAGCAATGATTTCTTCACGAGTGAGATGTGTAAGCTGATCACGGGTCATGAGAAGCAACATATCTTCTATATCTTCAAGGCGAATGATTGAGAAATCTCCTTGCTGTATTGTGTATTCTCGATCATCTTCTCTTTTCAGTCGAATTTCCGTGACATGATGATATCCATTCTTGGGTTCAATCCTCATTCCTAATATACTAGTGATTCGAAGATTGGATCTGACAATACTACCTGAGTTGACTAAGCAGCAACCTCTGTATGCCCTTCGCACTCGCTCGTCCCAATGTGATGCTCCTATAGCAGCATACATGGCATAATTGCGGTTTATCTTTGGAACCCAGAGGCGATTGACCTTTTCTTCGATATAAGGTATTGACCCCCAAGTAGCAGCTTTCAACAAAGTCAGGGAGGTCGCGTACTTGGATGATCCCTTGAGAAGATAGTCAAGATCATATGTGACAAAGAAGTCAAGTGCAATTTGATTGTCTTTAGTAGTATCAAGTGGAAGAGGAGGTCTTTCTGGCGCATGAAGGCCTGGCCTTTGAATTGTATTGAGAGCTTTCAGGATTTCATCAGCATAATACTCATACTATAACACCCCATTTTGATAATGGAATGTCATGCGTAATTATGGCGTGTCATCAAAGCATACAAGGATAAATGTATAAAACATTACATGACCATAGGGATAACCGGAATCAAACATCGGTTCCTAAACATAAGCCCAAAACATAATAAAGCAAAAGAAATGAATGAAAGACTAAACAAGCATAAGTATATGAAGGCAAAAAGGAAAAGAAGTCTCTGGCAGCTTCCATCCTATGCACGTCCTCCAAATGCTCGAGTCTTTCCTAGGGTACCTGCCGTTTTGGGACATGGAAAGGAAAGTAACGGCTGAGCAAAACGCTCAGTGCACGGATATAGACATAGTATAAGTGACTAAAACATAATAAAGACTTAATAGCAGCGGAAATGTATAAGTCCTGGAAAACCTAGAACATGTTCATAAAACTGGTTTTATAGTTTGAAAAGCCTTATGTTTATCTTATGAAAACTGTTTAACGTATTTTACCATTAGCCAATATAGGTCATGAAAATCCACCGTGCATGAATACTTGGAGGGGTGACCTCATTATGCAAATTAGAGGGGCTGCATCTAATATAATATACTGGTTTTTGGGTAGGAGGGATCAGCTCCTTGTGAAGGATGCAAGGCACACACCACATTCACCATGAAATCCTGACTGAAAACATGTAACTAGGATGCACCCATACGCCCCACATGATAAATATAAATATAAATGGCCAAAAGCTGAAGGGACGCCACGAGCAATCACTCCGCCGTGGTGAAGTCATAACATCAGTGCCTCTAATGTTATGGTTATGGTACCTCCATAACTAGGTGAAACTGG
Organism: Glebionis coronaria; assembly: GCA_025667525.1. Taxonomy (NCBI): domain Eukaryota; kingdom Viridiplantae; phylum Streptophyta; class Magnoliopsida; order Asterales; family Asteraceae; genus Glebionis; species Glebionis coronaria. The sequence goes on from CM046874.1 coordinate 184,137,591, forward strand.
TCATGCATGTATATGGTTATAGGTAATCTTAATTAAACATAAGCAATCAAACACGTAACTTATACTACGGGAAAACAGTTGGCTGCATACGGGGAAATCCTAATAAGGAAAGAATGTCCATACTGAAAGGACGGGAATCCGTACCTTATGTCCAGTGAACGAAGAAGATGTACTAAGAGGAATCCTACTTCCATATCACTAGTGCTACATAAATACATACATGAATAAGTATCTGCTTACTAAATACGTAGCTGGTTTTATGTCATGTCTTAGCTTATTTTATGTGTTCTTACCATGTTTTACTGTTTTAAAGCCTTAAACTGTGCTTATCTTATATTCTGTTTAATTTGATTAAGTATTTCTGGTATTTCATGCATTATTATACTTACTGTGTAATAATAAGTAACTTTCCAAAAATAGCAGGTTTCCTAAAATAGAAAGTTACCAAAAATAGAAAGTTTCCAAAAATAGAAAGTTTCCAAAAAATAGAAAGTTTCCAAAAATAGAAAGTTTCCAAAAAGAGAAAGTTTCCAAAATTAGAATTACTGCTTAAAATAGATAAGTTTCTAAAAATAGAAAGTGTTCATAAATAGATCAGCTGCCTTAATTAAATAAGTTTCCATAAATAGATTAGCTGCCTGAAATAAATAAGTTTCTAAAAATAGAAGGTTTCCATAAATAGATTAGCTGCCTTATTTAATTAAGTTTCTAAAAATAGAAAGTTTTCATAATTAGAAATAAGCTGGTTAAATAAGCTAAGTATATAAGCCTAAGTGTTTTCATGATTATTTTCTAAGTCATATGATATAATGTATAGTTTAATAATTATTCCATGTAATTAAATTAAACTATAGGTTAAAATATTTAATTAAAGTATAACATGTTTTTAATTAAATAAAGTTGAATACTTAGGTTAAAACATGTATTATTATATATTAATAATATAACCTAAGTCATGTTAATTAATTAATTATAATCATGGTTTTTAAATAATTAATTAATTATAAGTCTAAAATATAAAATACTTAGGTTAATTAATTTCATGATTATTAATAATTAAAATAACCTAAGTCATGTTATTAAATTAATCATGTCATTTTATTATTTTAGTTTTTAACATAAGATCATAAAACATAAAAAAAAACTAAACATACACCATGAACCGGATCTAGACTAAAAACAATGAACCGGACATGAAATTGACACCGTACCCCGAACCAACTCGGGTACCCCGTGCCTTGATGCTTCCGTGGGACCCACACACACCAACCAAGACCATATGGTCTTGGTGGTGGTCGGTTTGGCCAAACCGAAACCCCTTCGGGTTCGGTGCAGCCTGCGGCCAAAAACAAACACCCTTTAAAACATACTTTTGATTTTATTTAACCCCAAATCATGTTAGATCCATGTTTATTTATTAGGTTTTTGTAAAAACATAACATTTTCTTGATTTATTAAATGATCAAATCAAAAGAAAAGGTTTAAAAAGGATTTACCGAATTCGTGGATCAAAAGGATGAAGAACAAACACGATCACCAACTACAATTCCAAGATCCAAGATCACAAACCACCTCCTTGTGGTGGTTGTAAGGTGGCGGCACAAAGAAGAAAGGGAAGGAGGGTTTTAGGGTTTTTTCTAAAATCTTCTGTGAATGAAAAATGAGTAGTGTAATTTTCCTTAACCTCCTTTTAGTAAAAATTGATGGGCTAAGCCCATCCTCCCTCCTTAATTTCGTGGTAATGGGGCCCACAAGGGGTAACCCGAATGTTTTCCGTGTCTAATTAATAAGTATGTTCTCGTGTTCGTGTTTTACGTGTTTGTTCGTGTTTATTTGTGTTCGCGTTTTGTGTGTTCTCGTTAAATAATTACCGTGACCTAATATATTTATTTACGCTCGTAATAAATATATATATATAATTAATAATAGTTCGTGATTTCATGATCGCATGTTCGTGATTAATTATTGTCAAATAATTATTGCGTGTTCGTGCGTAGTAAATACTTATCGTGTACTAACACGTACGTAATACGTAATATCCTAACACGTAAACGTAATCGTACTATAAAAGGAAAGTTTTAATCTAGTACGTACGATCTTAAGGGTACTATTCATGGTAAAAGCATGCGGGTTTTACAACTCTTCCCCCTTAAAAAGAATAATTCATCCCCGAATCATACATAACGTAACTGGAAGCGAAACATACCCGAATCAGACTGGAAAGGTATGCAAAATAACGGAAATGAAGGTGACATGGTAGAAGGGAACGTGGAACGTGACATGTCTTGAAAAGACATGGAATGTGACGTGACTGAAAGGACATATCTAATCGATAAGAGAACACGGATAAGAAGTCCGGATGAACTTGTCCGTTTCCAAGTGGCTTCCCTCTTGGAACGGTTCCTTCATAAGATCTTGACACGAATGATAAGTCTTGGTCCTCCTGACCTTGACTTGGAATACGAAGAAGTTCTTGGTTATCAACGTAAGGTAGATCCCCTAAATTCGATCGAGGGAATAAGAATTAATCGTGTAACAGTAACTGAAACGTTACGATGAAAGACAATCTGACTTAACTGTTAACTAGAAACGATGCGCGAGACATAAAGAAACGTAGTACGTAAAAAATTTTGAACGTGATACGTGAAAAATTTTGAACGTGCTACGTGGAGATATGGCGAGTGTAGTATGAGTAAACATATCGTGATCCATGATACGTGTAACATATCTTGATCATGATATGAGGAATGTGGAATGAACATGACATGTGAAACATATCGTGATCATAGAATATAATGGCGGTAACACCAAACGCTACAAGTTGAGACGTAGAAGATGACGTGAAACGTCTATCTGATGATGGAGAGTTATATAAACTTGGGTCTGGTCTCTCAAGTTCTAGCAAAACTTCCCAGAACGAAATGAACGTAAATTCGTAAGCCCAGATATGATCATGATCGTGAATGGTGTCATGAACGCGAGCGCGAAAGCAAGTTGTAGAATCAGAATGAAGACGTGAAGAAATTTAGGAGTACAATTGCGAATCTTTGTCTGACCCGATAACTGAGGGATTGCCAAGTGATCGGATGAGCCTTGGTTGGAACATGTCCGATCAATCTGTTGGTTCTGAAATGCTTGCGGATGTAAGGATTCTGCAGACTTGATCAAACTGTTCGCAATAACCAAGATAGCATCATGCTTCTTCTGAGTTTGCGTTAATCTGGTAACCTAAATCCGTGGAGATCTTGTCCCATTTCAATTCACAATTTCAGATGATGAAAACATCCCAGTCTGTTGGTGTCCTATCTTAACCTGTTGGTATGTCAGGTACTTAGATATGAACGTAACTGTATCTTGCTTCGTGGAACTTGATACATAGGAGTTTGCGAAACTCTGAGTCTCTGAATCTAGACTTCTCCTAGCGTAGGATTTCCTAGAACACCTAATGTAGTGTAGGGTTCTCTCCTTTACGCATAAGTTGAGTCATGGTAAGATTAACCGTAGAAACCCATGTGATTCAGTGTGTCACTGGAATCAAACAGAATTGATATTGGAAAAAAAAATTCCAGGGTAAAATTTCGCTTGTCATAGAATTTACAACATAGTGCAGATAGGGTCTTCTTGTTCTTCTCTAGGCTTAGAGGGAAATCAGGTTATCCTCAATGAAATCACTGATGAATTTGCTATGAGTTCATGGAAACTCATTCTTATGATACCGTTGGAGCATTGATGAGACTAAATCAAAATCATAAATCTAGCATGACCGAGTCGTGCACGAATAGCAGTCATGGACATGTCATGCTCTTTCACTCGTCACTGTTGGCAGCATGATCATGAGTTCGATCTTGGAAAAGTGATTAACACTATAAGGTCGATTGGACATGTTGTCTGTACGTGGAGGAGAATAATGGTCATGAATGGTGATTTGTTTAAAAATCGACGGTAGTCGACACATAATCTTATGTTACCGTTCTTCTCCTTGAAGGTTCTTTTGGAGTGTAAGGGACAATTTTGGAATAATCTGTTGGTTATGCGTAAAAGGACTTCAGTAGTCGTGTCTTACTGACAGCTAGAAAGTTTTAGTAATCATGGCTAACAAAGCACGTGTTTGGAAAGCATAGATAATTTGTACAGATTTTCCCGATGGAAAATCAAGCTGAATGTATTCAGGAGCCTGAACATTTCTGTACATAATTATGAATCGTAGCATGGTGTGATGTTCATAGTACACAATTAGGACAAAATTCATCTCGTGTCTGTCCGAGGAAATGCGTAGCAGCTTGTATCTCATCATTAAGTTGAAGGAAAACCTTCGTATACGTGGGAATACGAAAGGCGTCCTTCATGGTCATGAATATATGAACTATTTTGAAAGAAATGAAAGTGACATTGGCAACATGACAGTTCTCACTGCTGCGCCAGTAATGGTATTGAAATTTTTGTGGCCTGATTAATACATGGCACAACAAAATAGATATACCCTTGGAGGGTACCCTAAATTTCTTAGAAATGTTCCATAGTTGGACGTGAGTCATGTGTCTTGACTCGTTTCTTGGAACTATAAGCATGACATATGTCTTGACTGGTGCCTTGACATGTGTCTTCAAGAGGTATACGTGAGACATGTGTCTTGACTGATGTCTTGACATGTGTCTCGAGATGTGAAACAAATATAACCACAATATAAGGTTATTATGCCAGAATTGGCGGATCGGTTGGACTACTAATCCTTGTATTTCTGACCACGTCCGTGGCCAGAGTTTCGGTTGCAATTTCTAGGATAGTTGTTGTCATAGTAGTGGTTACTATCATCCTGTCTGTCAGTTCCATTATGGTCATTCTCATGACCGTGATTCATGTAACTATTCAGCTGAGTGGCCGTCTGGTACCGGTTTACACTCATATGGCTGAAATGACAGCCGAATGACGTGTGACATGTAACTAAGAGTTAGGGACAATGATTGATGGGAATCGTCTGATGGTGAAGCATATTCTCGTCCAATTGCTTTGCTCCGTCGCCTTTGTCTTCGTCTAGTAGGATCTCTAGGTTGTGAACAGCATCCGCATCTCGTAGCATCTCCGAACGTCAGCAGCATCAACCTTTAGTAACATCTCCAAGTTATGAGCGGCATCAGAATATTAGCAACAGAAAATACGCCTGAGGTGATTCAGAATCGACTAGCGAATACTCGTGAAGTATTGGAAGTGGAATATACATGGATTAAGGTACGTGTAATACACATGAAATACGGTACGTGGAGTACACGTGGAATGCACATGAATGATCGGTATGGGGTCGATCATTTGTCATGATTTAAGGAAAGTATATCGGTTAAACGGTTAGGAAAACCATCATGATAACCTGGCAGTATTAGCATAGACATCATTCTGGTTGTAACGGAAACGTTAAATTGTGGTTACACAAAATTCAACGATGATTTGCCTGACAGCATGATCAATGAAAACCAAACATGACTATCATGAAAGCAGAATTCAATGAACTCCAACAATGTCTTACAGGACAACGTAAATAACAAAAGAGGCGTAAAACAATAATCAACATGAAGACGGAATTATCATGAAGAAACATGAAACCATCTATCACGAAGAAGTGTATAACATAATCAGCATGAAACTGAAGTTAACCATGACCGTATGAAAACATACTTGACATAAAAACATAATAACTTACGAGGGGACATGAAAAAAAAATTATGCCAATTTAAATCATGAGAAAAATTTTATGCATGAAAACAGTGCATGAATGCGTAATGTAGTTCATAAAACCTTTATATGTGCGAGGGAACGCCTATGGGTCGGTTCCAAAACAAAAGACATGGCGAGGGGACGCCTATGGGTCGGTCCCAAAGTTAAAAGTTTCGATAAAAGCACATGCGACTAAATAGGGCCAGTCCTGTACCAACCATTACTTAGTCATAATCCCTGCAACAATGATACATGAAACATAAATAAATGAAACTCATCTGTCAAAACTTATCAGAAAAAAAATTTATGTGACTAATTATGAACTACTAGGGTTCAGTCCACATAGCCACAGTTCACGAGGAACATTATGCATGAAACAATGACACATAACTAAATATGAATGACGGTTGTCCATCCATATTAGTAAAACAATATCGATGAAAACATCAAGGTTAAAACCTCAAGGTGCTGAAAACATCATGGTTAAAACAACAATGTGCTGAAAACATCAATACGTGGAATAACAAACGTTGGCTTAGGAAGCTCCTGGTTACTACCCACTAGTCACAGGTCGAGTTTTAGAGCCTACAGGTCGAAGCCTTGGCTCTGATACCATAATTGTAACACCCCATTTTGATAATGGAATGTCACGCGTAATTATGGCGTGTCATCAAAGCATACAAGGATAAATGTATAAAACATTACATGACCATAGGGATAACCGGAATCAAACATCGGTTCCTAAACATAAGCCCAAAACATAATAAAGCAAAAGAAATGAATGAAAGACTAAACAAGCATAAGTATATGAAGGCAAAAAGGAAAAGAAGTCTCTGGCAGCTTCCATCCTATGCACGTCCTCTAAATGCTCGAGTCTTTTCTAGGGTACCTTCCGTTTTGGGACATGGAAAGGAAAGTAACGGCTGAGCAAAATGCTCAGTGCACGGATATAGACATAGTATAAGTGACTAAAACATAATAAAGACTTAATAGCAGCGGAAATGTATAAGTCCTGGAAAACCTAGAACATGTTCATAAAACTGGTTTTATAGTTTGAAAAGCCTTATGTTTATCTTATGAAAACTGTTTAACGTATTTTACCATTAGCCAATATAGGTCATGAAAATCCACCGTGCATGAATACTTGGAGGGGTGACCTCATTATGCAAATTAGAGGGGCTGCCTCTAATTTAATATACTGTTTTTTGGGTAGGAGGGATCAGCTCCTTGTGAAGGATGCAAGGCACACACCACATTCACCATGAAATCCTGACTGAAAAATGTAACTAGGATGCACCCATACGCCCCACATGATAAATATAAATATAAATGGCCAAAAGCTGAAGGGACGCCACGAGCAATCACTCCGCCGTGGTGAAGTCATAACATCAGTGCCTCTAATGTTATGGTTATGGTACCTCCATAACTAGGTGAAACTGGTCATGCATGTATATGGCTATAGGTAATCTTAATTAAACATAAGCAATCAAACACGTAACTTATACTACGGGAAAACAGTTGGCTGCGTACGGGGAAATCCAAATAAGGAAAGAATGTCCATACTGAAAGGACGGGAATCCGTACCTTATGTCTAGTGAACGAAGAAGATGAACTGAGAGGAATCCTACTTCCATATCACTAGTGCTACATAAATACATACATGAATAAGTATCTGCTTACTAAATACGTAGCTGGTTTTATGTCATGTCTTAGCTTATTTTATGTGTTCTTACCATGTTTTACTGTTTTAAATCCTTAAACTGTGTTTATCTTATATTCTGTATAATCTGATTAAGTATTTCTGGTATTTCATGCATTATTATACTTACTGTGTAATAATAAGTAACTTTCCAAAAATAGCAGGTTTCCTAAAATAGAAAGTTACCAAAAATAGAAAGTTTCCAAAAATAGAAAGTTTCCAAAAAATAGAAAGTTTCCAAAAATAGAAAGTTTCCAAAAATAGAAAGTTTCCAAAAATAGAATTACTGCTTAAAATAGATAAGTTTCTAAAAATAGAAAGTTTCCATAAATAGATCAGCTGCCTTAATTAAATAAGTTTCCATAAATAGATTAGCTGCCTGAAATAAATAAGTTTCTAAAAATAGAATGTTTCCATAAATAGATTAGCTGCCTTATTTAATTAAGTTTCTAAAAATAGAAAGTTTCCATAATTAGAAATAAGCTGGTTAAATAAGCTAAGTATATAAGCCAAAGTGTTTTCATGATTATTTTCTAAGTCATATGATATAATGTATAGTTTAATAATTATTCCATGTAATTAAATTAAACTATAGGTTAAAATATTTAATTAAAGTATAACATGTTTTTAATTAAATAAAGTTGAATACTTAGTTTAAAACATGTATTATTATATATTAATAATATAACCTAAGTCATGTTAATTAATTAATTATAATCATGGTTTTTAAATAATTAATTAATTATAAGTCTAAAATATAAAATACTTAGGTTAATTAATTTCATGATTATTAAAAATTAAAATAACCTAAGTCATGTTATTTAATTAATCATGTCATTTTATTAATTTAGTTTTTAACATAAGATCATAAAACATAAAAAAAACTAAACATACACCATGAACCGGATCTAAACTAAAAACAATGAACCGGACATGAAATCGACACCGTACCCCGAACCAACTCGGGGTACCCCGTGCCTTGATGTTGCCGTGGGACCCACACACACCAACCAAGACCATATTGTCTTGGTGGTGGTCGGTTTGGCCAAACCGAAACCCCTTCGGGTTCGGTGCAGCCTGCGGCCAAAAACAAACACCCCTTAAAACATACTTTTGATTTTATTTAACCCCAAATCATGTTAGATCCATGTTTATTTATTAGGTTTTTGTAGAAACATAACATGTTCTTGATTTATTAAATGATCAAATCAAAAGAAAAGGTTTAAAAAGGATTTACCGAATTCGTGGATCAAAAGGATGAAGAACAAACACGATCACCAACTACAATTCCAAGATACAAGATCACAAACCACCTCCTTGTGGTGGTTGTAAGGTGGCGGCACAAAGAAGAAAGGGAATGAGGGTTTTATGGTTTTTTCTAAAATCTTCTGTGAATGAAAAATGAGTAGTGTAATTTTCCTTAACCTTCTTTTAGTAAAAATTGATGGGCTAAGCCCATCCTCCCTCCTTAATTTCGTGGTAATGGGGCCCACAAGGGGTAACCCAAATGTTTTCTGTGTCTAATTAATAAGTATGTTCTCGTGTTCGTGTTTTACGTGTTTGTTCGTGTTTATTTGTGTTCGCGTTTTGTGTGTTCTTGTTAAATAATTACCGTGACCTAATATATTTATTTACGCTCGTAATAAATATATATATAATTAATAATAGTTCGTGATTTAATTACGTTCGTGATTTCATGATCGCATGTTCGTGATTAATTATTGTCAAATAATTATTGCGTGTTCGTGCGTAGTAAATACTTATCGTGTACTAACACGTACGTAATACGTAATATCCTAACACGTAAACGTAATCGTACTATAAAAGGAAAGTTTTAATCTAGTAAGTACGATCTTAAGGGTACTATTCATGATAAAAGCATGCGGGTTTTACACATACTCCATTCGGCTTAATCTTGATTTAGCGCGAAGACTCTTGTCTTTAAGCGCTCTCTTCACCAAGGACGGAGTGATCAAAGTTCCAAACTCATGAGACCAAAATGCACACAGATCTATTGGATTGCGAATACGTATAAATAGAACATTTGCATCAGCATCTGTGATTGGATCATATGCAGCAGCTGCTGTGATCCATGGTTGTTCTGGTGCGGTCTCATCGATATACAATGTATCAGCCCAATCCAGTGTGCGTGACTCAAGAACTGTAGTAACTGGTTCATTAGGTAGATCAGTAGATACTTGAACGGGTGCCGATTCTGAGACAGGTTCATCAGTAGCATGTGCAGTTTCTGGTTCTGCAGTTGTGGTAACAACAAAAGAACTAACAGGATTAACGGTAACAGGTATAGAGCTAGAAACAGATGTACCAGGAATTGAAGATGCTGTTGTAGCATTCACATCATGGTGCCACTTGGTGCGTCCTGTCTCCGTAGATGTGGACTTACCCTTGTGAGCAACATCTTTCTGAGATTTGCCACTGCTCTTGGATGGTTTCTTCTTGCTAGCAGCATTGTCACCCATATCATCATCATCAGACTGATCAGGCTCGTCAGACTTGTCATTGTTGTCGCTACGCCTGTTCTCGTTGTCATCATCATCATCATCGTTCCTGTTGCTATCCTCGTCACTATCCTCATTACGATCACCGCTTTCACCATCATCATCATCATCGTCACCCTTATCTTCATCACTCGCATCGTCTTCTTCACCATCACTCTCTCATTGCTCACTATCCTCCTCATCAGATGCCTCTTCATCTCCTTTCTTATACAAAATAAGGTAAGGAACCACGCTTCCAAATGTCTTAAACAGCCTGTCATCCTCCTTTATTGCTGCATTAAGTGCCTTGTGAAGTGTCCGCTGAATTTTGGATTTGTCGAAAGATCCAACTTCAACCATGCAGGCGTGGAGAATCTTCTTCAGTTCAAAGTCCGTTAAGTCATATGCAATTTTATAGGCTGAATTGGAAGGGTTTGACGATTTAACCATCAACTTATCAGCCGTAATTTTCTTCACCTCTTTTCGCAGCTTTGGCATAATAGACTTAATAGATTCCTTTACCCTATCATTAAGTGAAGCTTCAAGTATTTCTTTCTCCTCTTTATAGTTATTCTTTAATTCACGGAGTTTGGTGATCCTTGCTGTATTTTTATCAGCTTCAACCTATTTGACATGAGCAAGTTCTTCTGCATGAGATTTCCGTGTAGACTCCATCTCTGCATTGAACTTAGTTATCATCTCCGCTTGAGCTTTCTTGGATGTCTCTTCACTTTGCACTCTTTGGAGTAGCTCTTCTCGAAGTTGAGCCATATCTTTTCTTTGAGTTTCCATGTGTTTATCCATCATTTCTGCCATGAGGAGTGCAGAAAATGTAGATGGCACAGGGCTAATCGGGGGCGGTTGAATAGGCACGGTTGTGATGACAGTACTGAGGATGGAAGTAGTTGGAGGTGGAGGGGATAGTAGTTGAGCAGTCGACGGTTGTGTTGGCAGAGGCTGGATTGGTGGAGGTTGAGTAGATAAAGGCTTTGGAGTCACAATGATTGTCGTAGCAACGGACTCCTTTCGATGCTTGCTGTAGCGGCAATGGATGTTGCTTTAGATGTTGAGTACTTGTCTGGTGTTCCAAACTCAAAAATGTCATACGGCTCCTCGTCTTCCTGTTCATCTTCTATCTGCACACCGGAACCACTACCTCCTGTGTCTTTCCTACTTCTTTCAACAGCCTTTTTCAGTTGTTTTTTATCGGCTTTGCGAATTTGCTCGGGAGTAACATCGTCATCAGTATCTTCATCTCGAATGACAAACTTCTTAGCTTTGCGCTTATCCTTTTTAGCCACAGTCTTTGTTTTCTTGGGTTTAGGCTCAGGTAAGATAACTTCTTGCTTACGTTTACCTTTGCTTTTGACTGTAGTTGACGAGACTTCTCCCGCCTGAACCTTTTCTTGCTGTTTTCTGATTTCTCTTAGCATTTGCTGGTAATCATCAGAAGCTAGAATTTTGTCCGTCAGGAGATGACTAGGAACAGGACCAGGATTAACAGCACCAGAGGATCCTTCATGCCTTAGGTCCACAAGGTCATCAGCCTCTTTAGTGTGGTGACGGCTTTCTGCACGCTTATCAATAGAAGCATCATTTTCCATAAAGTAATGAATGATAAGCTTGATGAACCTAGGGTAAGAAAAAACTTTAGCATTCTGCTTCTTCGTGTTTTGGAAGAGTTGAAAATTAAACTCTTCCCTCAACAAGGATGCATAATCTACATTTATGCCTTTGTACATTCCATAGAACATACTCATAATTGGACCACTCACAGCATCATGCCCTGTTGTTTTAGGTGTAAGACACCGACTGAGGATACCGAAGATAGCTCTCCAAGGTTGACCCACTTTGGCTGTGGTGAACTCGGACACTATTCGTAGGTCAGGACATCCAAGAGCAAGGAACATCTCCATGAATTCGTATTCGGTAGGGATCCTTGAAAATGTCATACCCTTGGGTGTATCCCGAAATCCAAATATCTTGCAAAAGTCTGAAGCGGTGAGTGTCTGTTGCTTGTTGTCGAGGAAGAAGGTGATTTTGTTTGAAGTACTTTCCTTGGTAGCCCAGAATTCGTACATGTAATCAAATGGCACCGAAGCAGTACTCCTTAATGCATTCTTGAAGTGAGATTGATCAAGGATTGCTGAGGCGACTTTGAATCCAAGGTGAGTGGAATGAGAAACTTCTTTCAGCCGGTAATTGTTCGGTATGAACTTGAGGTCTTTTCCCTCGGCAATTGCGGCTGCTCTAGCATCTTAGAGTTCTTACACGGTTGGATTAGTCATGGTTTCTGCTTAAGATAAGACATAAAAGGTTGATACACAGAAATATATATATATACCATTATGTTGTTACTTCTAAGCATGACACATTTCATCAAGTAATTATAACAAGCAAACAATTATCAATCCAACACTCCTTCATTCGGAACTCCTTCATTCGGAACTCCTTCATTCAGAACTCCTTCATTCGGAACTCCTTCATTCGGAACTCCTTCATTCGGAACTCCTTCATTCGGAACTCCTTCATTCGGAACTCCTACATTCGGAACTCCTTCATTCGGAACTCCTTCATTCGGAACTCCTTCAATCAGAACTCCTTCATTCGGAACTCCTTCATTCGGAACTCCTTCATTCGGAACTCCTTCATTCGGAACTCCTTTATTCGGAACTCCTTCATTCGGAAGTCCTTCATTCGGAAGTCCTTCATTCGGAAGTCCTTCATTCGGAAGTCCTTCATTCGGAAGTCCTTCATTCGGAAGTCCTTCATTTGGAAGTCCTTCATTCGGAAGTCCTTCATTCGGAAGTCCTTCATTCGGAAGTCCTTGATTCGGAAGTCCTTCATTCGGAAGTCCTTCATTCGGAAGTCCTTCATTTGGAAGTCCTTCATTCGGAAGTCCTTCATTCGGAAGTCCGTCATTCGGAAGTCCTTCATTCGGAATTCCTAAACGCACCCTATGAAGGTTTTTCTAAACGCGTGTGTGAGTTTTAAGGCAATCTAAGGCAACATCCAGTATTCTAATCATAATCCGACTCAAACCCATCTTAAACCCTAATTAATTAGACCTAATTTGTGCAAAAACCCTAATTTGATTAGAATGAGGCAATTAACTGGATTTAAAGAATAAATTAGGCGAATTAAAACCAAGATTCGATGTTTGTACCTTATTTTGAATGATTGAAACGGATTGAATGATTAAAACACGATTTGTGTGAGCTTGTGTGTGTGTAACAATGGCGGACAGAAAACAATGAAGAAGAAAGAAAAGAAAGAAGGGGGGGGGGGGGGGGGGGTTGGTTTGACTTAGGTCAAATTTTGACAACTTTCACACTTAGTCATTTTTAGTCCCTATACTTTTCTTTTCTTTTCCTTTTTAGTTAATAACTCCTTTTAGGCTAACATCCGTTAAATTACTTAACAATAGTTAGTCCTATCTCATTGTATTAACTATTTTAGCCCGCACACAACTTAAACACTGTATCTTATTTACCAGATATCCAAGATCTAAAAACTCACGATAAAACAGAACAATCACAAGTCGTATGCCAAAGAAACTCCAGTTATTAACCATTTGACAGATTAATTTTTTGAAAGCTTTTGAAGACCGTTTTGATGACGAAGATGATTTAATATTTTCTCCCCCTTAAACGATGACCCGTTTTCTATTTAAAGAGCATTAGTCATTGTTTAATGAGTCAAATATTGATGAAAGAATTTTCCAATTAATGTCTTAGAAAAAATTGATTCGTGGTGGCAATAAGATTTCTCTTATTTAAACAAAATAATGCACTGAGACGTACACTAATTCGTGTTAGATCAAGTTATAAAGTAAACTTGATCCCTTGTATGATTTGGCTTGTAAATCATACCCGAGAAAATTAATTCCCATTGTGAGCCAACGTTTTCAAAAGAAATACGTGACTTTAATGCGAAAAGCGGGTTGCAGTCAGAAATAACTACAAGCCATAATGGGCATGTTTTAAAAATGTACAACTTTTATACGGACTCTATTTATGGCGTCGTGTCAATATTAATCGACATTTCTAAAGCCGTAAATATTACCGTACTAAAAGACATGCCCGATTTTTCTTTTTGTGGTTTTTGTAGGTTTTATATTTTTTATGATTTTTGTAGGTTTTATATTTTTGTATTTTTCTTTTTGTGGTTTATATATATACGATAATATACATGATCACGATCAAAGGATACGCAGGAATAGTGTACCACCACTATTCTGCTGATTCTTCTGCCAACTCTTTGAGAGTCGCTGGAGAGAAGGATTTCATGCCAAGCTTGTCGATCAAAAACTCGATTCGTCCTCGATCTAAGGCTTTTGTGAACATATCTGCCAGCTGATACTCAGTGCTGACAAAATACAGCTCGATCACTCCATTTTCCACTTGCTCTTTAATGAAATGGTAGCGAATGTCAATGTGCTTTGCTCGGGAGTGTTGAACGTAGTTGCAACAAAGGGCAATGGCGCTCTTGTTGTCACAATACATCGTGATTTTGTTGAATCCAAGACCGTAGTCAGTTAGTTGTGATCTCATCCAAAGGACTTGAGCACAACAACCAGACATGGCAATGTATTCAGCCTCCGTGCTTGAAATTGCAGCGCTTTTCTGCCTTTTTGAAGACCAACTAATCAATATGTCTCCAAGGAGTTGCACAGAACCAGAAGTGCTACGCCTAGTGTCTTGACACCCAGCATGATCGGCATCTGCATATGATATTAAAGAAATAGAGGAATCTTTCAGATACCATAGACCACGATGAATTGTTCCTTTGAGATACCGAAAGATCCTTTTAACAGCATGTAGGTGCTTTTCGATAGGCCGAGCCTGATACTGGGCACACATGCATACGACAAATTGCAAATCAGGCCTGCTAGCAGTCAGATAGAGAAGGGTGCCGATCATCCCACGGTAGAGTTTCGGATCGACATAAATCCCATTCCTATCTTCATCTAACTTGGATTTCTCCACCATTGGAGTATCCACGGGGTCACAATTTTCAAAGTTATATTTCTTTAATGATTCTAGAGCATATTTGGATTGATTAATAAAGATACCTCTAGGATTCTGAGAAATTTGTAATCCTAAGAAAAATGAAAATTTTCCCATCATTGACATCTGAAAGCGTGTGGACATTATTTTCTCAAAGCGGTTTGACAATTCTATGTTAGAGGCAGTGATGAGACTGCCTTTATACATAGTCTCATCGTCCAAATCGGGCTTAAAATGCATAAAATATCATTAAAACTGCCAAATATATGCTCGTGTTTGTTGCTTGTGTATTTTAGGTACGGATATTGAGGAAATGACAAAAAGATCACAAGAATCAATAAAAAACGAACACGGGAAACGAAGCCGCACAATGAACCGGGCCCAAGAATGGAATTTACAAAAATGCCCTTGAAGAATTGAAGATTGTCAACATTGGTCCCTCATTTTTGAAGACTTGGCAATTTATACCCTTGCAAATCTCATTTATTGCATTTGGGTCCCTAAATTATCAAGATGTTACAAGAACAGCCCTTGATGATTGAAGAAATTACATTTCAAGTCCTTGTTTTAAGTTTGAAAAGTAATTGTGCCATTTTTTACAAGTACTCCAAAGTTGTTACATGGAAATGGGGCGTTGATAGCTATTTAATACAAAGTGAAAGAACAAAAGGAGTCAAGGGGCCATTACTGCCCAGACAACAAACTTCATTCCACCACTCATTTCATGACACCTCACCAAAACCGACCCAACCCAACTACCCTACCCATTTACCCGTCCAAACCCATCCCACAACCCACACCCAGGTTTATTAAATAAACCTGGTCAAAACCAGTCAAACCCTCCCATTTTTTCCCACTTAACACTTAATTTAAAAAACTAAATCCCCAAATCAGATTAAACCATGTTCTTAATCCACCCCATAAACCCTAGTTTTCCAGATCCTAATTGCTACAAATCAAAGGGGTTTTGCCCCTAATTATCCAGAAACTTAATTAATCATGTCCCCATCCCTTTCCCACCTCGAAAACCATCACCCGACCTCCCCGCATGGCCATGGGACCCTCCCCTGCTCAAGTTTGAACAAAAAGCCAAATGTGTACAAATCATCCAACGTTCCAAAGGGTTTTCGTGCTCCCAAAGATTGGATAAACGGCCCAAGATCAACAAGAACAGCTGGCATCACATGTTTTCTGCTAATATCACAAGATTCCAAGACCAAGATTGAAGACTTTTCTCAAGGGCTTTTTAGGGATTTACTGGATTTAGGTTTTAGTATTCTAGGACCTTCCTTTCACTTGTATAAATAGGAGACGCATGTGTCCCTATTTCTCTTGTTCCAGATTTTCCTTAAAAATTTTATGTAATTCCTTTTTAAGTAATGCAAAGTTGGTATTTTCAAAAAAGTTGATTTGTAATTCCTTTTGATATTTAAAAGTTGGTATTAGGAGAGTTAAGGAAATCTGAGTTCCATTAAAAGTTATTCAAACATTTTGTGTTTGAATTTTCAGAAAAAAGGGTTTCTGAAAAAGGGAAACTTTTGGTGAAAATTTGATTCAAGATTTGGGTTTTCAGGATTGGAAGTTATTTGGTATAAGTGTTTTGAAAGAAAAACGTCAAAGAAATTTGTGAGAAAGGTTTTTACAAAGAAGGAAAATCAGATTATAGATATTTGTGTTTGTTCATTTTATCTTAGCAGGTTCATTGGAGCTTGTTGTCCAAGAGGTTCTGCTCAGGTCCGGACCTGATTGGAGATGGCTAGCAGCCATTGTTGGGCCTGGATGTAGGTCCAACAAGGTACATCCTTGTCCCTTGATTTCAGTTTTCATATTTAACTGATTTGTGTGATTTTTGTGACTTTGTGAGAAAAGTTGTTCAAGTGTTGATTTTAAGGGTTGATTAGGTGCATTTTAGGATTATATACATGTTAGAAGTAGATGTAATCAGATTGGTTTGAGTTTGTTCTGATTTGGTTTGAAAAAGTGAGTTTCAGTTTGTAAAGGGGTGTTTGGATTAGGGTTTAAGAGGGGTTTAATGATATAAATTTTGCTTATAAACCTGTTCAAAACACTTCTTGGATGGTTATTATATGATATGTGTCTTTAGTTTCAGTTTGGTAAGGGTTTAAACCAAGTTGCATGTTAAAATTTTAGAAAGATAGCAAAAATCAGTAAGTCCCTTGTGTTGAATGTTTTTGTGAGAAATTGCTCACTAAATTGTGCTCATTGCTAGATCATAGGCTTAAGTAGGGATTGTAATCACTTTTATGCCATGTTATTGATTTGTATGCAAGATTTGAGCCATTGAAATCCATTTTTATGCATATAATCTAGGGAGAACTGTTCATCAGAAACTTTGTGGCTTAATCAGTAACTTAATTGCCATTTTGAGCTTGAATTTGTGAAGTGATTGTGTGTTTTTTGTGTTTACTCAGACTCCCCACAACCCAATTGGTGTGGGGGTGCCTTGCTGTCCAACAACAAGCCCTCCAAAGAGCTTTCCTAAGCTCAAAGGTCATCAGACCTTGAAATTGCACTAGCAGTGGGAAAAAGGTTTCCCCTGCTAGCTTACTTGTTAGTCCTGCTTCACTAGCAGACAAACCCCAAACATGTCACTATCAGTCTTTGTAACTTTTTTGTCTTTAGTGCACTAAAATTAGAATTAGGATTTGAAACCAATTTTGTTATTTTTCTAATTTTATTTTTGATTTTTCTGATTAATTAGATTTTTATTTACTGTTCATTTTATATTTTTTAGATTAATTAGCCTTTTTTAATTAACTTTTAAGTTTCTGTTTTTGGCATTTAGTGCCAAAAATTAATATTTTTCTGTTTTAAAATTTTTCCTAGACTTAGAATAATAATTTAAGATTTTTAGTTAAAAAAGTTTTCACTGTTCATCTTTTATTTAATTTTTAGAATTAATTTAAGTTAATTAGGGTTTTATTTAAACTGCTTTTGTCTTTTAGTGAAAAATTTTATATTTTTCAAACTTTTTCAATTTTCTACTGTTCATTAGAGTAAATTAGGATTTTTAAAATTGGTAAATTATTTTTAGCATTATTTTATTATTTTTATAATTATTTTAGTTTAAAAATAGTTTTAAGTGATTTAAAAATAGAAAAATAGTTTTGAAAAATTAGGAAAAATTATTTTTAGTCTTTAGATAATATAAGTAAGTTATTAGTTCAATAAAATAATATTTTGGACATTTTGATTAATTATATTTAATTTTAGGGCTTTAATTAGCATTTAAAATTGAATATTTAATTAATAAAAGGTTTTAAAATATTTTTATTGGATTTTTATTCTTATTTATATTATTTTAGACTACTTTTAGCTTTTAATTAATTTTTAGGTTTTAAAATTTTAATTTTGTAGTTTTTTACGGTTTTACATGAACGCTTTTTCGTCTTAGCTCGATCCGTCTTCGTTACCGTCTTTTCTTTCTTATTTCTATTTTCTTTTCTTCTCATAACATTAAAATCATCATTAATCAATTCATTACACAACACACGTGCCTCCTCGAGAACGAACTCACTCTTATTTTTAGGGTCATTCACACACGGTTTTCCTAAATCGTCGTGCCTACTTGCCATATTTTGTTGCTCTTTTTCCTAAAAGGGTATACAAAAAGCTATATCAATTTTTGGCGCCGCTGCCGGGGAGGCGTGTTGTGTTTTGATTTGAACAATTGTTGTTTTTTATACTAACCATAATTAGTATTTGTATTAGTAGCACTCTACTAATACGTATTATCGTTTTTTGGTTTTTGTGTGAATACTATTACTATATTGTATACATAGAACAATAAATTCACAAGTACTCCAAATACGTGAGAAATCACAACCTTGACTTGGGAGGTCACTACCCAATCATTGTATTCGAATCTCAAACCAAAGAAAAAAGGCAAAAATAGATAAATACTTTCGTGAAGCTCGATTTTGAAAAATACAAACTATAAGGTGGGTATAAGGCGGTTGTATTTCACGACCTAAAGGAAAAAGGCTCTTAAGTGCTTCGCGCCGCCGCGTTTCCTCCGCTTGCTTGTGAGTAACTGATTTTGAGAGCTAATCGAGGGTTTTGCCGCCCAAAGTATTACTTAAGTATCATATATATTTTCTTGGTTTCATTTGATTAAACCCTCTTGAACGATTTGGTGTTCCACCATCGTTCTAAAGTCATCGAAGGCGTTCACTTCACGTGATCGTTTTCATTCCTTGAGGCTTCTTTAATCGAGAGATTTGATTAAGGGATTTGTAGATTTTTGTCTACTTAATACATTCACCAATTTCCAAAAAAGGTTAATACCATCAAAAACCACAAAAAAATTGAAAAATACAAAACACCAAAAAGAATCTTCTTTGCTCGTCTCCTCGTTGTACGTGACGTTTATGCTAACTCGTAATCAAGCAAAACGTGCACGTAGACGAAAGAACAAAACTCCCACTCCAACTCATTCTAGTGAGGAGTCTCCTATTGACGAACCCATTGTACGAGAAGCACCAACCATGGCGAATCGAACTATGATGGAGTTACTTCAAGCACCCACCGAGGGTTATGGAGAAGCTATTGTGATTCCTGCTATCCTTGCGGAGAATTTTGAGGTGAAAACGGGTTTGTTGTCGATGATCCAAAACAACAAATTCCGTGGTGATGAGAAGAACAATCCCCACAACCATATCCGCCAATTTAATCGTCTTACCGCCACTTGCAAATTTAAGGATGTCTCGAATGACTCGATTAAGATGATGCTTTTTCCGTATTCCTTAGCGGGGCCCGCTAAGATTTGGTTAGAGAAAGAGCCACCCAATTCTATATTGACGTGGAAGGATCTCGTTTCGAAATTCGTGAACCAATTTTTTCCGCCCTCTAAGACTACGCATTTGAAAAATGAGATTTCTAAATTTTCACAAGAATCAAATGAAATTTTTTCAACGGCTTGGAATAGGTTTAAGGAGATGTTACATGAATGTCCTCATCACGGTTTTTCCGACTTGCATCAAATCGACACGTTTTACAATGGACTTAACGATCATGAAAGAGATTATTTAAATGCCGCCGCGGGTGGTAATTTTTTGTGTAAAACGGTTAAGGAAGCTTTGGTCATAATTGAGAATAGGTCTAAGGTTTATAGCCCTCGTAACACACCGAGTGTTGCCAAATTGGGCTCGTCGACATCATCTCGTAGCATTAATGCTTTACATGAAGAAGCAAATGAAGAAAATCGATTTTTTGATAGATTTGCTAACCTTATGAACCATTGGAAAAATCAAGAAGCTTCAAATTCCGCTTCGGTTAAAGCGGTTTCTAAGAGTTGTTTGTCGTGTGGGGGAGCTCATGATCTTTCCGAGTGCATTACCGCGGATGGTAACACTTCGAGTGCTTATATAGCCACGGGAACTTACAACCAAAACGGTCAAGGTTCCCGCCAAAATCAAGCTCCACCAAATCAAAATGCTAATAACTATCGAAACAACAACCAAGGTGGTAATTATCAAGGCAATCAAAGGAATTACAACAAGGGTAATTATCAAAGTGGAAATGGGCAAATTTCAAACCAAAACCAAAACCGTGATTTTCAAACTACCACACAAGGTTTTCAAAATGATCACACCAAAAATCTTCAAGGATAATTTTTGAATTATGCTAAGGCTAACGATGCTAAATTTGACAATATGCAACGTGAAATGGTTAGCTTAAGGTCCGAGTTGAAAAACGAGCTTAAAAACGAACTTGCTAATGAACTTAAAACTCATGCTAATAAAATGGAAGGAAATGTTCAACGACTCCAACAAAATCAACAAAAAATGGAGCAAGGTCAACATGAGATTAAGCAATAATTGTTAAAAGCGGATGCTAGGCAATCTAAGTTTGAAGACCGAATGGGAAAAATGTTTGAAGCTATCATGTGTAAGCCCTCTTCTTCGGGTGGTCTTCCTAGTGATACCATCGTGAACCCGAAAGGAGAATTGAAGGTTATTACTACTCGTAGTGGTAAAACTTTCAAAGAACCCATTTCTCGTCCAAGTACTTCTATGGAGAAGGAAAAAGAGAAAGATCCCAAGGTGGTGGTAGAAAAGGAGCAAATTACAAGCCCACGAAGTACCGCTCAAACCACACCTACGGTTGAACCCATACCAATCATGGAACCCGAGATTCCAAGGCCTATGCCTATGCCTATGCCCCAACCCACACCACCCTTACCTTACCCTTCAAGAAGAGACAAGGAAAAGGCACAAGAACGAAATAATTATCAATTTGAACTTTTTATGAAAATGTTTCGTGACTTGCATTTTAATATAAGTTTTGCCGACGCCTTAGTCATGATGCCTCGATTTTCCGCGAACTTCAAAAGTATGTTGAATAACAAAGAGAAATTGCAAAAATCGTCTAGTTGTTCATCGGTTTTTCTTTGCCGCATACCTCAAAAAGTCGGTGATCCCGACAAGTTTTTAATCTCATGTGCTATACAAGACATGGAAGAATGCTACGCCTTGGCCGATCTTGGTGCTAGTATTAATTTGATGCCTCTTGAGATTTTTAAATCGCTCAATCTTCCCAATCTCACTCCTTCAAGAATGTCAATCGAGATGGCCGATCATTCTACGATTCTAGCTTGTGGAGTAGCCGAGGACGTCTTCGCGAAAGTTGGAAAATTCTACTATCCTGTAGACTTTATTGTTGTTGACATTCCTATCGATCCTAAAGTTCCTCTAATTTTAGGTCGATCATTTTTGGATACCTCGAGAGCACTTAACGATGTGCATGCAAGGAAAATCACTCTTCGTTTCAATGAGGAAGAACTCGTCATTAATGCAACTCAAAACTCCACACTTTCTCATGTGTATTCTATCACGTCTTTGTACAATGTCAATCCCATCAAAAACATTTTCAAAAAGATTTCAAAAAGAGTTTTAGAAGTTGTTGAAAAAAATGAAGTTCCGTCCCCTCCGCCAGTGGAGGTTAAGAGTGTTAAGCCTACGATTCCAATCTCGAATGATTCTTCGGATGATGAATGTGTTGATCCCGATGGGGGAGTTTTCTTTGTTGACAAACGTTTTGAAAACTTACCACCACCTTTACCAAAACGGTTTTCAAATGTGAGAATTTTTAGTGTGACTAATATTGCTTTAGAAACACCAAATATTTTTGACATAATTAAGTCGGGTTTTCACAAGGAGAGTTTAAAAGATGAAAAAGGGAAAGACTTTAAATTGAATTTAAAAGATTTTTCTACAATGCTAACTCCGTCATCATCACGTGTATTGAGTGCTACAAGCTCGTCTTCTCTTTTTGACGATGCTTTGTGTGGACCTAGTGTGGGGGAAGCCCCATATGTTCCCTCCCCTTTCTCCACCGAGGACGAGATATTTGATCCTGGAATTGCTTATATAGGGAAATCTCGGTCTTCCACCGATGCAATAAATGGAAAATCTTTTCATTTGATTGGTGCGAGTCTACCTCGAGTACTTCAATGTTTCTATGACTTACCCATTGTCCCACCCTTCTATTTCTTCTCTCCTATTTTCTTGAAACTCTTTGAGTTTGTGTTGGCACACGATGAAGTGGCGTTGATTTGTTTTTCCAATGAAAACGAGAACGCCATCTTCGATCCTGGTATTTTGCACCATCAAAGGACTTAGTCCTTTTTACCGGTTGTTTTTGGGCCATGTTTATCATGTAAGCCCCACTAAAAATTAACCATACCATGATTATCCCTAAATGATCACATTTATGGGGATTCGAGTCGAGCTTTTGACTCGGTTATCAAAAACAAGGTGCCTCGTGGGGGAGTCCCATGCTTATCCATGTACATATTATTGCTTTCTAATTAGTTAATGTGAGGGGATTTGTGCCCTTCCAACCTTTGTTCCGTGGTTGTTTGTGCATTGTGGTTTTTAGATCATGATCTTCACGATTGGATACTCTCGTGTTCGTTTTATGGGAGCACTCGATCGTTTGCTTTGAAGACATTCTCAATGTCCAAATGATATATCCTTTGATGTTTTAACCTTAGGTTTATAGCACACTTCATAAACGGCTATTAATTTATTGGTTACACCCTTTCCATGCTAGATTAGGTATTCGACTACGTCTCTAGTATGGGGTGTTTGCACCCCTAGACTCGAAACATTGTGGACAATGTTTAACTTTAGTATGGGGGGGGGTGAATAGATACTTGCCTTGCCAAACCTTTACGCTTTCCAAAGTTTATCTTTTTGTTTATCGTTTTGTTGCAAAATAAGGCTAAAAATGGCCAAATTTTAAATTTTTCTCATGTTTTATAAGTGTTTGAAGACACGAATGTAGATTTTCCGATGGCGAGAATAAGAGTAATTTTTTACTCGACCGTGCGTGTTGAGCACTTAGCTTTGATTCTGTAACTTTTTTAGGCTAAGTCTCTTAAATGAGGACGAGAAATGATACAGTTAATTATAAGTTACTATGCTAAACGTAGAGTACTCGTATTCTTTCAAAAACTCATGTGTTCTCGTTGTTTGCTTATTCTCCCTTCGCTTGTAAATATTTTTTGCTTAATAAATATTGACTTAGCGGTTTAGTTAGGATTGTTGGGTTTCTAGTCTTTTCTAGTAGCTTCCGTGTAATTAAATTGGGAAGACATTAAGGTATCGCCAGCGTCACGGTTTTGAAGTATTGGCACCCGAATAATCGAAAGCTTCACCCAATAATAAGCTTTCAAGTGCTCACCTAAATCTAGCAAACAATTTGAAGCCCCACAAGGCCGAAAAATCTATGCAAAATTGAAAGTGAATCAAGCCTTAATCTTCGAAGCTTTAAAGATCCAAAATTCGCTTTAGCGTGAGGATATACGTCTTTGGCTAATAAAACCACCGATGAGGCGGATAATAAAAGGCAAGGCAAGACCGAAGTCATAATAAAAGCTTCATGGCGAAGTTGAATAAAAGATGGAGGTAAACCAAAGATATTAAGGCCCTTCCGTTAGGGGGCGTATAAAAGTCTTGGTAATAAGTCTCATGTTCAAAACCGTTATAAAACCGTGTTTATCGATTCTTCTTGTCAACTTAATTTTTTGACATCGTTGTCTATTAGGAGGGGTTATTGATTTGATGGTCTTGGTTACACCGTTAGGACTCTATTTTTAGACCTAAATCTCTATTATCACATAAGTCAACAATGTATCCTCGTGAAACATTCAAGACAAAATAAAATATAAGAGATACAACCTAGGAATAATGGGAGGATAAGTACGTGATTAGGGCATATGAGTAGTGTTAGCATTCCTAACTTATAATGACAATGATCTCGTTGCACGCTTGGCTTGGAATTAGGGTGAAAATCGAGGACGACGAAATTATTTCTAACGAAACATTCACGTGTTCTTGTTCTATGAACCTAAACGTCCCATTTTGCGATGAAAATCATACATTATGTCTAAAACGCAAGTAGTAGTAATAGTAGTAGTGTAGCTAGTTTATCATTTCAATAAAGTGAATAAAAATTAATTTTGGAGATGCTACGATACTTTATTCTAGCATTGCGTGAGGGCACGGCAATGGTTTAGTATGGGGGAGTGATGAGACTGCTTTTATACATAGTCTCATCGTCCAAATCGGGCTTAAAATACATAAAATATCATTAAAACTGCCAAATATATGCTCGTGTTTGTTGCTTGTGTATTTTAGGTACGGATATTGAGGAAATGACAAAAAGATCACAAGAATCAATCAAAAACGAACACGGGAAACGAAGCCGCACAATGAACCGGGCCCAAGAATGAAATTTACAAAAATGCCCTTGAAGAATTGAAGATTGTCAACATTGGTCCCTCATTTTTGAAGACTTGGCAATTTATACCCTTGCAAATCTCATTTATTGCATTTGGGTACCTAAATTATCAAGATGTTACAAGAACAGCCCTTGATGATTGAAGAAATTACATTTCAAGTCCTTGTTTTAAGTTTGAAAAGTAATTGTGCCATTTTTTACAAGTACTCCAAAGTTGTTACATGGAAATGGGGCGTTGATAGCTATTTAATACAAAGTGAAAGAACAAAAGGAGTCAAGGGGCCATTACTGCCCAGACAACAAACTTCATTCCACCACTAATTTCATGACACCTCACCAAAACCCGACCCAACCCAACTACCCTACCCATTTACCCGTCCAAACCCAGCCCACAACCCACACCCAGGTTTATTAAATAAACCTGGTCAAAACCAGTCAAACCCTCCCATTTTTTCCCACTTAACACTTAATTTAAAAAACTAAATCCCCAAATCAGATTAAACCATGTTCTTAATCCACCTCATAAACCCTAGTTTTCCAGATCCTAATTGCTACAAATCAAAGGGGTTTTGCCCCTAATTATCCAGAAACTTAATTAATCATGTCCCCATCCCTTTCCCACCTCGAAAACCATCACCCGACCTCCCCACATGGCCATGGGACCCTCCCCTGCTCAAGTTTGAACAAAAAGCCAAATGTGTACAAATCATCCAACGTTCCAAAGGGTTTTCGTGCTCCTAAAGATTGGATAAACGACCCAAGATCAACAAGAACAGCTGGCATCACATGTTTTCTGCTAATATCACAAGATTCCAAGACCAAGATTGAAGACTTTTCTCAAGGGCTTTTTAGGGATTTACTGGATTTAGGTTTTAGTATTCTAGGACCTTCCTTTCACTTGTATAAATAGGAGACGCATGTGTGCCTATTTCTCTTGTTCTAGATTTTCCTTAAAAAATTTATGTAATTCCTTTTTAAGTAATGCAAAGTTGGTATTTTCAAAAAGTTGATTTGTAATTCCTTTTGATATTTAAAAGTTGGTATTAGGAGAGTTAAGGAAATCTGAGTTCCATTAAAAGTTATTCAAACATTTTGTGTTTGAATTTTCAGAAAAAAGGGTTTCTGAAAAAGGGAAATTTTTGGTGAAAATTTGATTCAAGATTTGGGTTTTCAGGATTGGAAGTTATTTGGTGTAAGTGTTTTGAAAGAAAAAGGTCAAAGAAATTTGTGAGAAAGGTTTTTAAAAAGAAGGAAAATCAGATTATAGATATTTGTGTTTGTTCATTTTATCTTAGCAGGTTCATTGGAGCTTGTTGTCCAAGAGGTTCTGCTTAGGTCCGGACCTGATTGGAGATGGCTAGCAGCCATTGTTGGGCCTGGATGTAGGTCCAACAAGGTACATCCTTGTCCCTTGATTTCAGTTTTCATATTTAACTGATTTTGTGTGATTTTTGTGACTTTGTGAGAAAAGTTGTTCAAGTGTTGATTTTAAGGGTTGATTAGGTGCATTTTAGGATTATATACATGTTAGAAGTAGATGTAATCAGATTGGTTTGAGTTTGTTCTGATTTGGTTTGAAAAAGTGAGTTTCAGTTTGTAAAGGGGTGTTTGGATTAGGGTTTAAGAGGGGTTTAATGATATAAATTTTGCTTATAAACCTGTTTAAAACACTTCTTGGATGGTTATTATATGATATGTGTCTTTAGTTTCAGTTTGGTAAGGGTTTAAACCAAGTTGCATGTTAAAATTTGAGAAAGATAGCAAAAATCAGTAAGTCTCTTGTGTTGACTGTTTTTGTGAGAAATTGCTCATTAAATTGTGCTCATTGCTAGATCATAGGCTTAAGTAGGGATTGTAATCACTTTTATGCCATGTTATTGATTTGTATGCAAGATTTGAGCCATTGAAATCCATTTTTATGCATATAATCTAGGGAGAACTGTTCATCAGAAACTTTGTGGCTTAATCAGTAACTTAATTGCCATTTTGAGCTTGAATTTGTGAAGTGATTGTGTGTTTTTTGTGTTTACTCAGACTCCCCACAACCCAATTGGTGTGGGGGTGCCTTGCTGTCCAAAAACAAGCCCTCCAAAGAGCTTTCCTAAGCTCAAAGGTCATCAGACCTTGAAATTGCACTAGCAGTGGGAAAAAGGTTTCCCCTGCTAGCTTACTTGTTAGTCCTGCTTCACTAGCAGACAAACCCCAAACATGTCACTATCAGTCTTTGTAACTTTTTTGTCTTTAGTGCACTAAAATTAGAATTAGGATTTGAAACCAATTTTGTTATTTTTCTAATTTTATTTTTGATTTTTCTGATTAATTAGATTTTTATTTACTTTCATTTTATATTTTTTAGATTAATTAGCCTTTTTTAATTAACTTTTAAGTTTCTGTTTTTGGCATTTAGTGCCAAAAATTAATATTTTTCTGTTTTAAAATTTTTCCTAGACTTAGAATAATAATTTAAGATTTTTAGTTAAAAAGTTTTCACTGTTCATCTTTTATTTAATTTTTAGAATTAATTTAAGTTAATTAGGGTTTTATTTAAACTGCTTTTGTCTTTTAGTGAAAATTTTTATATTTTTCAAACTTTTTCAATTTTCTACTGTTCATTAGAGTAAATTAGGATTTTTAAAATTGGTAAATTATTTTTAGCATTATTTTATTATTTTTTATAATTATTTTAGTTTAAAAATAGTTTTAAGTGATTTAAAAATAGAAAAATAGTTTTTAAAAATTAGGAAAAATACTTTTTAGTCTTTAGATAATATAAGTAAGTTATTAGTTCAATAAAATAATATTTTGGACATTTTGATTAATTATATTTAATTTTAGGGCTTTAATTAGCATTTAAAATTGAATATTTAATTAATAAAAGGTTTTAAAATATTTTTTTGGATTTTTATTCTTATTTATATTATTTTAGACTACTTTTAGCTTTTAATTAATTTTTAGGTTTTAAAATTTTAATTTTGTAGTTTTTTACGGTTTTACGTGAACGCTTTTTCGTCTTAGCTCGATCCGTCTTTGTAACCGTCTTTTCTTTCTTATTTCTATTTTCTTTTCTTCTCATAACATTAAAATCATCATTAATAAATTCATTACACAACACACGTGCCTCCTCGAGAACGAACTCACTCTTACTTTTAGGGTCATTCACACACGGTTTTCCTAAATCGTCGTGCCTACTTGCCCTATTTTGTTGCTCTTTTTCCTAAAAGGGTATACAAAAAGCTACATCAGGCAGCAAATATTATATCATCAACATAAATTTGTACCAGTATCATGTCGTTGTCTTCCTTGAGAGTGAATAGAGTGGGGTCCACCTTGCCTTTGGAGAAGCCTTCCGACATGAGATATGTTGAAAGGAGATCATACCACGCGCGTGGAGCTTGTTTCAACCCATAGAGAGCCTTCTTAAGCTTGTACACATGATTAGGAAACTCCGTGCTAACGAACCCATTCGGCTGACTAACATAGACTTCTTCCCTTAGTTCACCATTCAAAAATGCCGTCTTCACATCCATTTGATAGACGATCATGTTCATATGAGCAGCATACGCAAGGAATAGTCTAATAGCCTCCAATCGTGAAACCGGAGCAAAAGATTCTTCAAAGTCGATACCCAAGGCTTGTTTGTATCCTCTTGCAACCAATCTAGCCTTATTTTTCAAAACTCCACCCATCTCATCGAGTTTAACCTTATAAACCCACAACAAAGTAAGGATGTTAACCTTGTCATGGAGAGGAACTAATTCCCATACTTCAAGTCTTTGGAATTCATTTAGTCCTCTTGCATGGCTTCAATCCAAGATGATTGAGTCATAGCATGTTGCCAGTTTATAGGTTCAACTTCGGAGAGAAATGCATCAAAATAGCAATAGAGTGCACTCTCTTGTAATTGATGACGTGTCGAGACAGGTCGATTGAGACTTCCAATAATATTCCTAATTGGGTGATCTTTTGTCCATTTGGTGCTGTGATTTTCAATCCGTGGTGGTCTGGAGTGAACAATTGTAGGAGCTTCTTCTGAGGTAGACGCGGCTGAAGGATTTTCAGGTATCGGTATACCAAAGAATGGAAGCTCTTGTTGGTGAGCATATTCCAAATCGTGATCAACATAATCCTCTTCATCATCATTAGGCACAAGTAAGGGTGAAGATTCAGGTGTAGTTTGAGAATTACTTGGTGGAGGTGCATCCGGTTCAATGTTAATTGAAGATGCATTGGATGAAGCTTCATTAGCTTGAGCAACAACTTCAGGTATTGGAGCTATCACTACAGGTGCTGGAACTTCATCACTTGGGGGATCAAAGAATTCATCAAACAACGGTTGAAATAGTTTATCCCACTAGGGCCTTGTAGGTGGTATAAATGATGTAGAAGTAGGATTATTGGGAACTAATCCGGAACTAATAGCACCGGTTCCCATCTCGTGAAGCGCGGGTTCAGAGCTGCGTTGCTCAGAAGCCATCGCTGTCAGCTCATCAAAATCTGCGTCCATAGTTTCTACTATCTTACCAAGACGACGGTTGTAAATTCGGTATGCTTTCTTTGAGGGTGAGTAACCAATGAAAATACCTATATCAGCTTTCGGTTGAAGTTTTCTCAAATTCTCACTATTAATGTTTGGGTAACAAAGAGCACCAAACACATGAAAGAATGAAACATCGGGTTTACGATCATGTAGAAGCTCGTAAGGTGTTTTTCCATGGCGTTTCCGAATGATAGAGCGGTTTTGGGTGTAACATGCAGTAGATACAACTTCTGCCCATAAGAATAATGGAGCATTCGCATAAATCAGCATAGTCCTAGCAGCTTCCATAAGCGTACGATTCCGTCTTTCAACGACACCGTTTTGTTGTGGAGTACGTGCAGCGTATGTTTCATGTGAGATAACAACTTCTTCATAGTAATCACGAAGAGTCTGGTTGACGAACTCTGTTCCATTAGCAATACGAATACGGCGGACAGTAGTATTTAAACGTACCTAAATGAATTTCAGGAAAGTGATGATAGCCTTCGGTGCTTCATCCTTTGTACGTAGAAATCTAACCCATGTAAACCTGGAGAAATCATCCACAATAACAAGGATGAATTTCTTACCACTCACACTTTCGGTTCGCATTGGCCCACAAAGATCCATATGCAAAAGATGAAGTTTTTCTTGATTGGTGTCTTCAGCTTTGGGCTTGTATGATTTCTTGGTGATTTTCCCCCTTGAACACGCGAAACATAAATGGTCCTTGTGAAATTTGAGCTTTGGAAGACCACGAACTAATTCGTTTTTAGCCAAATGATTAATAGCATCAAAGTTGAGATGAGATAATCTACGATGCCATAACCATGACTTGGTCTTAGATGCTTTAGAGAGAAGACATACTGGAGAGGCGGCCATCATGTCTTGTAGGGACAAAGTATAAAGATTTGCACCACGAGACCCCTTCAACAAGTCTTTTCCTTCCAAGTTGCGGATGAAACAAGTGTGTTGTCGAAAAGCAACCTCGAGGTTGGAATCACAGAACTGTCCTACTGAAAATAAATTATGACCAAGACCTTCTACATAGTATACCCTTGAAATCGTAACATTTCCAATCTGATATTCACCATACCCCATTATCTTTGCAATATGATCATTACCGAATTTAACCGTTCTAAGAAACTTGCTGACGAAATTTCTGAGCATCGAGCGATCTCCGGTCATGTGCTTTTAGCAACCGGAGTCCAAATACCAGAGGATGATTTGGACCACCTGAAAATATCACCAGACGAGGATAATGTATAGGTTTCGGAATCTGAATGTTCCTTGTTATTAGCAGGTACAGATTTAATGATCTTATATTTGCTAACATTAGGTTTCTTAGATTTCCTAGCCTTCTTCCTAGTTGGTGGTGTAGATTCAAGTTGGCTTAAATCCTGAGGTATTTCTTCACTGATAGGAACTATAGTGGGGGCTGACCTAATTAAAGGGCGCGGTTTCCATACTTTAGTGCTAGTGGGCCTAATTAAAGGACGCTGAGACCTAACCTCAATGGATGTATTCCTAGTTAAAGGGCACATTTTTCCATCTAATGTAAAGGTCCTACCAGTGGGACGCCATTGCAATCCAACTTGGGTACGAGTTCTCCCAGTTGGCTTCCATTCAAGATCATTCCTAACGGCATTCATTTCATTCACATGATCAATAAGACACAAATCATGACGTTGAGAAAACATGCATTCATTACAATTCCAACATTTCAAATTAGAATTCACAAATGGTTTAGGCTTCTGCACAGGCGCAGAGCTTTTAGTCTTAGCAACATGATTCTTTTTATTTAAATCTGAAATAACATCCCTAGGGTGAGCTTCTACTTTCTTCTTGATGGTACTACTAGTGGAGGGCTTGATCCTATCTTTCTTGACTTGTGATCCTTTAGCCTTAGTAGACTCTTTTACTCCTGTAGAAGGCAAAGTGGGAACATTAGCAACAGATTTTAAAGGTGCCTTAGTTGATGGTGTCAATGACGGTTTTGCTCCTGGGGTCTTATTGAATGGAGATACAGCAATGGGTCGATTAGTGAGTAGTGCAGAACCCGGTTTTCCTATGTATTGCAAAATATGCTAAGCAATATTGAACTCGCTGAATATATGCATGAGCTGAATAATAGTGACTACTTGAGGGATCTAACGCATACAAATCATCTAAAATATCCCTAACAAGATCCACATGCTTAATTGCATTCCTCATATAAACATCATAAGTATCCGGATTTTGCTTATGGAGCGGGTTCTTATAGAGCACCACTGAATTGGTTGATGGAGCACTAGAGGACGATGCAGAGTTTGTAGCTAAGTTATTAACAACTTCTTG
Organism: Glebionis coronaria; assembly: GCA_025667525.1. NCBI lineage: Eukaryota > Viridiplantae > Streptophyta > Magnoliopsida > Asterales > Asteraceae > Glebionis > Glebionis coronaria. Next base: position 184,169,124 of record CM046874.1, read on the forward strand.
TTGGGTGAAAAGAAGTGTCTCCTTTAACTCGGCCAAGACCATGTTTTTGTCAATGAGCTGGATATTTAAGTCAGAGATTTACTCACACTTTTGGTTCAATTGTTCAACATAAGATTGTTGTTGTGCTGCATTAAAAGCTAAGCGTTCTTCTATTGAACCATAAAGAGTGGATAGTCCCTGTCTTGCACGATCCATCTCCCCTAGAATAGACAAAAGTCTAGTTTCTAAGTACTGGTTTTTAGACTATGCAGCCTCTAGTTCCAAATTTAGTGTTTCGTTCGATGATAAATCTCTCTTTAATCTCATAATCTCTTCCTCTAATGCCTTAACTATCTCAATCATCTTGTCACTCGTCTCAACACTGTTTTCACAACCATTTGTTACCAAAAGATCCTCATTTTCAGTTTGTTGTTTTAATTCTAAAGATATACAATGTTGTTCAAGTTGATTAAAACGTTTTGCAAGTAAATTGTAAGAATCTTGAAGCTTTAAAAATTCAGCGTTAGACTCGTGACAAGAGTGATGATCTACATCATTTACAGTATCAGCAACATTTACAGAGAGATCATGCACATCATCACATATATTCACAGCATCACATTTATTCATAGCGGATGTAAGCTCATTCGAATAATTAACATTCACAGTAGTAAGCACATCACACGATATTACTTGGGACAAGCATCGGTCATATTCGGATAAAATCTTTTCCTTTTCAATTAGTTGTAGTTCGTAAGCGGTGTCCATTTCATAAAACACTTTTTGAACTTCTTTAATTTCAAAATCGAGATTTTCCGAAAGAGATGGAAAACTTCCTTTTAGATTTTCGACAAAAGGGTTGATCTCATTCTTAAACACCTCGTTCATGTGTTCGAAAGCCCATTCTCCGGCGTTTAGACAATTTGAAGTCGTACATTCCCGGATGACCTTGTCAAAACTAGCAAAGTATTGATTAATCTCTTGCAAGTTTATCCATACAGTGCTAATAGGTGGAAGATCCTTTGGAATTTCCTTAGGTCCTTCCATTTTGACAAGTGTAGGAAGTGTACTAGGGTTTTCTTCATTTAACATGTAGGTTGGTGTTGTGATGAGATCTTTATCAATATGGAAGCGAATTCTAAAGTCCTTTTTTGCAAACTCCTGATTCATTTTAAAATAATCACACTGAGGATATTTTGCAAAGTTGTATGACCGACTCTCATCAACTAAAGCCTTATTCTCGCGATCCTCGAAAATAACAATCGGATCTAAGACCAATCCTAATTTGGTTGCATCATAAAGTCTTGGATTATGGATAAAAGCTTGTCTTGCATACTGTGGGTTAGGGGAAAGTTCTTTTTGACGCGATAAGTTAAAATCTCTAAACGATGAGTCAAATAAGTGCACTAGTTGAGAGGCAGCGTATTGTCTTAAAAGCAAATAATCTAAACTCTTAATCCTATTAGCCGCATTAATTTCCATTTCATTCTTTTTAGACTCGAGTAATTCAAAATCCATTTGAAGTTTGTGAAAATTAGTGACCACTAACTCTTTTTCTTTAAGTTCGTTGGAAAGATTTGCTCTTAAGGTTTCAATTTCTTGCAAATGACCCATTTGTTTGTTTCGAAAATGATCATATTCGGGATTTGTTAGAACATTGGACGAAGGAACTAATTCCAAAGTTTGAACTTTTTCGTTGCACAAGGCAAGCTCAGCCGACAGATTCTTATTCGTAGCTAGGGTTTCTAAAAGTGCATTATTCATTTGCTAAGTAACTTTGCAGGAACCATGACCAAATCTTGTTGAGCAGGAATATGCGTATGCGAAATGACTTCCGGTTGTGATTCACTCGAAGTCTGGGGACTTGCATTGATATTGCTATCATTGATTATCTCCTAATTTGAAAGACTCACCACCGAAGACTCATTCGGATCAGCACCCTCTTGCGCAACTTGATGTGGTTGAATACTAGTATCAGTGGTATTAGTAAGTACCTCAGAGATTTGATCTGACCCAAAGCTAGAAATAGTTGCCATAAGAGCTGCCTGAGCAGATTGAAGATCATCACATTCTGAATCGTAAGCATCCAGATCATCTACTTGGTATGCTGCATTCTGTGTAGTGAGAACTTCTTGTTCCGCAATCCCTGGATCAGCAAGAAATGCTAGCTCCTCTTCATCAAGTTCCTGTCCTTGTGCCTGAGCGTTCACCAAATAAATCTTCTCTGCAAACCATTGACCATCCCTTATCCTCTTGGGTTTTGTGCAATCCCTAGACATGTGACCTTCTTCCTTACAGTTGTAGCATGTTATCATTCTCAACTTACCTGTGGAATTAGCCCGTGGAGCAGTAACCATTGGAGCAGTGTTGACCATTGGAGCAGAATTGACCATGCGTGCATTGGTGGTTGATGTGGTGGATCTCCCCTGATAAGGTTGAATAGGTTGAACCATTACTCTTCCATTTTCAATGGTAGCTTGTTGTCGAGAATTAGATGAGTTTCTCAGCTGATTGTTAGTAGGAGCTGGTCCTCTAAATCCTCGTTTACTCAATGTCCTTGTGAGGTAAGCAGACATGGTAGCTAACACTTCAGCTGGGTCAGTTCCTTGTTTGAGTTCAAGAATGGGAACCTCATCATTATCACAATACATTGATTGGTCTTGTTGAGCGGCATAAGCACTAGAAGGAGTACTTCTATGGTCAGAATAGCTTGGTGGATATGCTGCATTTTCTTGATATGGCGAGTATGATGGCTGAGCATAGGGTGCAATACTTGCTGGTGAATATGGGTGAGGTTGTGGAGCATATTGTGATGCTTGTGGTTCTCTCTGAGACAAAGGTGCATTAGACCGATATTGTTGCTGATGTGAGGTGGGTGGTTGAGGTAGAATCGAATATTGGGGGAAGCTTGGAGTCATGTACGGAGATGGATGATAAGCTTAGTGTCCCATGATATAATGAGAGTTGTTATATGACAAGCTTGGTTGATTTGCCATCAAAGCTAAAGGTTCAGGGTACATACCTCGAGGCATACGGTGCATGATCACGTGTTTCTCATGCTGCTGGAGAAAAGCATAGAGTTGATCCAAATTGCACTTATGCAAATCCATAGTTAACTTAACATCAGTAATATACTCACCCCATTCAGCTTGAGGTAAAGTATTCAAAAACTTGGTGTTAACCTAGAATGGAGCAATCACGAGATTGTACACATTCAAATCATTCATGAGAGTAGTGTATCTGAAGTAATAGTCGTGAAGCGTTTACCCTGGACTATACGTGAACCTATCAAACAGATCATACAACTGACATTCGCTTTCCTGTTTAGTAAGAGACGTACCTTGTAGCAAAACCTGTAGACGTTCCCATAACTCCTTTGCGACCGTATATTGACTTACCATTCGATAGATGTCATGTGGAAGAGCTTGGAGAATGGTTTGAAGAGCCTTTTCATCTGCATCGGCAATACGTTGTTGAGCTGGCGTAAGTTCTTCAAATTCCCGTGGTCGAGTCACATTGTTAACAACGATGGTACCATAATCAATTGGACCATTTATAATTGACTTGACCATAAGCCTCCCATATGTCGGTTTTCCCTTAATGTATGACATCATACGGCCTTGCCATGCTTCAAAGACTTCTTTAATGAGCATTGGAGGGCGATTATCCGTTCCCGTTATGACGGAAATATCCGTAAGTGATGTCATTTGAGGCATTAATGAACTCGGATTCATTTTGATCACTTTAAAGAATCAAAGATTATCGGTTGATCGAGCAGTGAAGTAAGGTTGTGAGTTGTGTTGAGTTGTTGAAGTAAAACGTGTGTAAGAAACCAAGATTAAATCCTATAAAAATCGTCGAAAAAACAAGTAAAATATCCCTTGGTTCAGAATAATTAAGTTGATTCGGAGTATCACTGATCCGGAATAGTGGTTGATTCGGAAAGGCTTGGTTCGGAATATCACTGATTCGGAATAAGCTGGTTAGGAATATCACTTATCCAAAATAGTTGTTGATTCGGAAAGGCTTTGGTTCAGAACTTCCTTGATCCGGAATAGTTGTTGATCCGGAAAGACTTTGGTTCGGAACTTCCTTGATCCAGAATAGTTGTTGATTCGGAAGAGCTTGGTTCGGAACTTCCTTGATCCGGAATAGTTGTTGATTCGGAAAGACTTTGGTTCGGAACTTCCTTGATCCGGAATAGTTGTTGATTCGGAAGACTTTGGTTCGGAACTTCCTTGATCCGGAATAGTTGTTGATTCGGAAGAGCTTGGTTCGAAACTTCCTTGATCCGGAATAGTTGTTGATTCGGAAAGACTTTGGTTCGGAACTTCCTTGATCCGGAATAGTTGTTGATTCGGAATAAACTGGAAGAGCTAGTTCGTATGTTTAACAGTCGAATGTGAATATTAAGAACAAACCCAGATTTTTACCAAATTACCCAAAAAGTTTTGTGATTTCTACCAAAATAAGTAAAACCCAATACTTATCTACTAATCCCAACAACAAAATCACCAAAAGCTTCAATAATCAAGATATATTTTCCTAAAAACACTAATACAATCAAAAACTAAAAAGCAACACAAATCATTACCTTAAATCACCCCATGGCTCTTGATACCAATTGAAGAATTGTGATAATCTTGTGAATCAATAAGGTGGGTTGATGTTTCTAGAGAGAGAAAGTAGTGAGAGAAAGTGAGAGAAAATGTGTTATATTAAATATGAAGGTGAAACAACCAACACCCCTTTCCATGGTGGAAAGGGGTTTATATACCCAAGTCCTTAATAGACTTGGGCCTCCGACCCATGACAAGCCCATGGGCCAGGTTTACTAACAAAGTAACATAATATTCAACTACGAGCTATTTAACATTTAATAATATCGTGGAGTGACCGATACTTCTAATATACGTTAGAAACGTATTTCTAACAAAAGCAATTTCAGAAAGAATTGTTTCTGTTCATTTAACACAAGAAACAATTACCACGGTTGTTCTTCCTGAATTTCGAATAGGCCATAAAACTGTTGATTTAAGCGTGTTTCCACAAGGGATCTGCATACTGTGTACCTACTACAACAACAATGTTTCCGATGTTTGGGTCATGACAAACCATCCTATTGACCAAGCTTGGTCAATGTTGTTGTGCATTCCGAATCCTGATCCTAATCTCTATTCATTACACCAATACGCAGAGGGTTGGACAAGATAATATTCTCCAGTATGTATATCGGGGGACGGTTATGTTGTGATTCCTTTTGGATATCAGGTAATATTGTTTAACCCTAATGACATGAATTTCAGGATTTTAGACTATATTAGCGGGCCTTGGTGTACCTATGTTGAGACGTTGGTGAAACCAGGCGTGAAAGGGATACATTATAGTCTAAGGAGTGCAGCCAACCTTGGATAATAAAGATTTCTCATCAATCAACTAACGCATTACTCACCTATGTTATCTAGTTACATTATGTTTTGTTTTTCTGTATTATAAAGGTATTCGACTAAGCTTAGTATGTTTAACACCCCCAAATTTACACGTAGTGGAATATATATTTAGGTGCTAAACAATGGTACAATAAAACATAATTTATAAAGAACGACTCGAAAAGAGACGTTTCAGATTTATCGTTCCAAAACATTTATCAGAGTAGCGTAGTCCCAAGTAATCGTTACCAAAAGATAAGTTAAACCAAAATATTAATTTATTTTAAAAATGGAACGATAAATGAATCAAAGAGTTTTAACAGCTACGTCAGTGCACAACTTTAATCCCGTGACCACCAAGCTCCCACTTCTTGATTACCTTAAATACATGTGAGTAAAATGATCAGCAAAAATGTCGAGTAAAATCTATAAGTTTATGTAACCATTTTGAACACACGCAAAGGTTATAATTTAGTGGTATACTTGAAATCAACAAGAATAATAATTTGCATCAACAACTATAATTGTATATAGCAACAATTTCATTAAACTCATGGAACCGAACCCTTAGACACTCCATTATGTCTAATAAGACAAGAGATTTATTAATTGTCGGTTACCTCAAGATTATTGGTACATTTCCGTATACCTGACTTCTCAATACAATATGTCCGTACAGTGGGCGTCCATGCATAAGCTCGAGGGGCATCGCCCACATACCAGACCGGGGCGGCTTCCCCCATAGATCTATTAATTGTACTAGCGGCTAGCCCATCATAAGCTAGTTAACGGTCCATAATTGAGGCTTTAACAAGGGAAATAGACTTAATGCAATTTAAGGCAACCACGGGTCCATTCATATAGGAACAAGCATACCGTAAAAATCTTGTCTTCCAAGTTTATAAAAAACATGTATTCCCCCTCACAGGTTTATAAAATAATTAAAGTGCACAAGCGAGGCTATATACTCACCTTTAAGCGAACATAATGGATGACGGATGAACAATGGAATCGGGCTATAGAAGAGTAGATAGTAGCACTCCAAGGCTATTCGTGACCTATAAAAGTGATCACGACCCTTAAGTACGCGTTTTATATTCTTATAAAACAATTATTCGAAAATAATTCGATACAAATGTATTACAGGTAAAAATTTGCACCAACACCTAAGTTAAAGTGAACCAAGGCTAAACAAGGTTTACAACCTGTAGGAATTATGTATTTTACATGCTCTAAGTGCCAAACCAAGTGTTATGATGATGCGCGTTCGCGACACTAGGTTTTAATATTTATAAACATGATTCACCAACTAATTAACTAAAAAGCGAACACAGATTCGGGCAAGTATACCCTAGTCATTTGTTGCAAAGTTGTTGTGGTAAGTCGAGATCGCCACAAGGGAATTATATTTTGCATGTTTATTAAAAAGCACTAAAGGTATAACGGATGTCACAAACCAAAATACCATAAAAGTAATTAAAGACGGAATTCAACGAGATGTATTCAAATACTAAAAACAACTTGCTTGGAACTAGTTTTAATATCAATGGAGTGAATGGAACATCGGGTAGATATTAAACAATAGCTCACAAAATCATAAAATATACAATTCCAAGTCAATGGGTAATATCATGGAATTGCATATAAAAAGTTTATCCAAACGCACCCTTTCGACCTATGAACGCTAGTTCAAACCGATTTGTTACGGACCATTTTACGAGAAACATGATTTTACCAACTTGTTCTTAAGAGCCCTTTCGACCTATACTCTTGATTAAATTATTACGAGTCTATTTAACTTGTTTAACCGTAGTTGTCAGTTACGATATACCAAACATATTTCGCGACAATACTTTGGAACAAACCATGACAAGAAGTCCTTTCGACCTATAAATCCAGTTATGATTCATCAACAAGATATTTAGCCACACTCCAATTCAAACAAACTCATTAGAAAGATCATAGTTCTATATTGATTAAATTTCCAAACACTCCATATCAATATCTACATAATTCCAAACAAGTAAACAAAACTACTCCATATCAATTTCGATTAAAAACCAAGTTCCAGCATAAGAAATAAAGTTCAACATCATAAATAATAAAGTTTACCCAAAGCACTAATGACAATAAGTAAACACTAGGATTTAGAGCAATCCTACGAGCCTCCAATCAACCGTTTCACGTTCTAACCATATGATTTCGCAACTCCAACACTTCCTTTGATGTACTAGAATTCGTTCTCTGTAATGGTAGGGTGAAATATGGTTTTTCGGGTTGAGTAAGTGATGGAAAACCTGCCCTTATGGGTGAAGGATAGTTTTCAACATAAGAAATATGAACCATGGCTCTATTATTTATACTAGTAGCTCAACTTGGCCACCAAGAATATTTCTTTGGCTCCAAGGGTGATAAATGAGGTGGATGTAACAGGTTTGGAGGGATATAATCGGACTCAAGTTATTATGGTTCATAAAGAGAGCATTAACTTTTCTTGGGGACCAATCCGTAGGTTTTAGCCGGCGACTGGCTTTGCTGGCCTGCAGCTGAGTTTGGCCTTGGACTAATTCTGGTGGCCTGCGGCTGAAGTTGGCCAGTGGCTGGAAATGGCGGCATGTGGCCGTGAGCAGCTTTGGTCAAAATATGGCTAACTTAGAAGTTGTAACATCTTCTTTCATCTTTCCGTGACCACTAGAATCAACCCACCTGAACTCCATAATCTTGATAATATCCGATGATGGTGATGGTGTGTCGGGAATAGCGATATTTCACATAATTTCTTCGCTTTAACTTGTTTTCTTCTCTTTTTATTCACTTCCCGTCACATAAGCTTCCATAAACCTAAAATAGCAATTTCACTTCATTAAGTACCATAAGTTTACAATAATCACCAAAATATATACATAAGATGCATGATAACGCGTATAAAAACATGTTGGATTTGAGCGTTATCAAATCCCCTCACACTTAAGTTTTGCTCGCCCTCGAGCAAGTAAATAAAAATAAAGCCACATGGTGATTAGAAAAATATGATGCAAATCTACCAAGTAAAAATACAAGATACGATTCATCGTTTTAAGCCCTTTACGTGAATATTGAGATGTAAAGACAATACCCATTATAAGTCAAAAAATGTTGTCCCATATATTTAGATGATTAGAGATAGAAAATAGATGAAAAGAGATGGATTCCTAGAGAGAGAAAGTAGTGAGAGAAAGTAGAGAGGATTAACTTGTAGAATATTAGATTAAGAGAAAAAATGAATCACCAACCCTCCTAACATGCTAGGAGGGTAGTGTATATAGTCCACCCACATGCGGGCTTCTTTATGGACTATATGGTTTGGGCCGAGCTTTCCTTTTGGGCTTTAGTTACTTATTAATGAACTTTAGCCTAAAGTTAAGCCTGTATAACACGACTAATATACTACCTATTACAACGTTCTAAAATACGATACATAATAAACATATGACCGAGCATTCTTGTTTGGCTCAATATTTTGAGGCTAACAATCTCCCCCAATGAGAGGTCATAAACCTTGGTCATTTAGGAAATTTGTAGAGATTACTAATCTCGCCATAAATGAGTCTTTAACGTGTAATCGTAGCCTTTTTCTTCATGCTGTGATCTTTGAGCCTTTGTCGTTGTCTTTTGACTTTGTCTTTAAGCTCACACTATTAATTGTTGAATATGTCTTTAGGCATGAGTATGTGGTTTCTGAATCATTGACTTTGCTGTGTACACTGTGACGCCACCTTCTCGAGACAAAACATAGACACGGACTGAATGGCTTTGACATTCGTCCTAAATCGGTAGCGTTTTACCTCCGGTCGGTGAAGACCGTTATACGATATTAAATATCGTACCTGTGATCAGGTAGATTCAATTAAGAATCTCCTTAACAGGGTTTCGCGGCTGTACTAGCCGTTCTCTTTACTCGACCGTCTCAAAGCAAGACTGCGAACATAAAGAGTGAATCAATTGGATAGATATCCGCTTGATTAAATTCGTCAATTCAAATTCCTTAAACAAGTGTGATTCTTAAAGAATCTTACCATTGTTGCTTTCCAGTTGACACAAGTTTGATTCATAAGAATCTCACAAGTCAACTACCGTAGCGCTGTTTGATGTTGACGCTAGAAGGATTTCCATTCGTCACTGTGAATATTAATGAATATCACTCTGAATGTTCTGGCAAGACCATAAAGATATTGCGTAGAAACCTGAAACGAGTTTGAATCAAATCAGAATCAAACCACTATTGCTTTTCAGTTTTACATATGTTCAATTCATAAAGAATCTTGCATATGACCTACCGCAGTGCTGTTTGACGTTAACACTGGAAGGATTTCCACTCATCATTGTGAATACTAAGTAGTATCACTCTGAGTGTTCTAGCAATATCGCAAGGATATAGCGTAGTACTCTCTTGATCTTCATCCGTGTGTCCTAACGAGATTTGATTGATCTCTTGGCTCTAGACTCTATTTGTGCACTTTTAGTGGTCGGAGGCTGGAGCAGATGCCACCTATTCAATATCAACTATCTCGGAATGAGAAAGTCAATAGAAGTCGTGTTGATCTCCGTGACAATAAAACAAACTTCTTTTTAGAGAAGCCTGAGTAGCTAGGAAAGGGTTGTGCTTCACATCACTAGGTCCATGATGAGTTTGTCTTCATGATGAGTTGACCCGGTTTCTACCTAAGTTGTATGGAGGGCTTCTTTCTTTAGACCCTTTATCCTTACATTTCTTTTTCATTCTTCAACCCCTTCAATGCTTACCAAGACATCATTACTAGCACCTTGTTGCGATTGTTACAGTGCTAGCATCAGTACTTAGTCGGCATTCAGCTACGTTCACATTCTACTCCATCTTTCCTAAGGACTTCTAATAATCTATTGGATTGTCCCTGGGAAGATCCCTCCGGTTCTGGTTGGATCATAGGACTTAAACCTAACCACCCTTTTTACACCAATAACGTCGTGAATTAAAGATGTTGTGGGTATTTGATCGTAACCATGAAAACCACTTTAAATTATAACAAAGTGTGTGAAAAACATTTAACACCTTGCTAGTTTAGTCGTTTCAGAAAAACTCCCCCTTCACATGTGCATTTAAATGCGAAAGAATTTAAGTAAACATTTTGCACATGTTGGTAAGAGTTAACGTGCTTGAGTCTATATTAGATCACATTTTAATCACATTTTCTCCCCTATCTCTAATATATAAAATCTTTTGATATTAGAGATACGAAATTTGATTAAAATATATTTTGAAAAATAGTCTTGAAATCTCCGGGAGAAAGATGTGTTAATCTTTTGCATGAAGTTTAAAATGCTCCCCATCAAAAATTGATCCAATTGAATTGTCATTGTGAGGATATTATCCATATTTTGCTTTTTGAGGATGGGAGTTGTTGAACACACAATTTTTGAAAGATTTTGAATATCATTGAAAAATTCTTGAAAAAATTGTGTTCAACGTTTTTTGAAAAATCAATTCTTTTTGTCGAAAGGTTTTTCTAAAGCATAAACTTGAGTACATAGACTTTGAATTTCTTGACGAATCCAATCAAGTGTAAGAAGAGTTAACTTCTTTTGCTAAGGGTAAGAGCACGAAATCGTACACTCCCCCGTGAATATAGTTCCGGGTTGCAATCTGAAAGTGATTACAAGCCATTGTGTTGAGCTCAAAACGTTGAAGGTTTTGTGACAAGATCAACCCATGATAGATGGCTCTACCCGTTGTCTGGAAATGTTGTCCAAAATAGACAATTTCCTTTATTAAAAGAAGAAATGACATGTTTTGAAAAATATTTACAACTTTCATTCGAGCTTTATGTACACACCCGTGTCGTTATTGAGCGACATTTCTAGGCACGTCCATATTATCGATACTGAAAGACATGTCGAGAAGAATATTTTTGGATTTTGAAAGATTTTTAATTTTGTGTTTTGCTTTTATGTGTTTTATATTTTTGTATTTTGCTTTGTCAAAGATATTTACAAGTTGATGTTTGATAGATAAATCAAGCATGCACCTTTGCCAGAATCTCCAGGTCTGCTGGAGTCAAACATCTCATACCAATTTGCCTAACGAGGTACTCAAACCTATCTTTCGACAGAGCTTTCGTAAACAAGTCGGCTAATTGGTAATCCGTTCCAACAAAGTATAGTTCAACGATACCTCTTTCAACTTGTTCCTTTATGAAGTGGTATCTGACATCGATGTGCTTCGTGCGGGAATGCTGTACCGGGTTGCAGGAGATGGCTATGGCAGACTTTGAGTCACAGTACATAGGTACTTTATCAAAGTGGAAGCCATAATCCGTGAGTTGTGTTCTCATCCAAAGAACTTGAGCACAACACGCAGATAGAGACACATACTCCGCTTCGGCTGATGAAAGTGACGTGAAATCCTGCTTCTTGGAAGACCATCCCACAAGCTTATCTTGTCCTAGAAATTGCGCACCAACATAAGTACTTTTACGTGTATCAAGACACCCTGCATGATCAGAATCTGAATAGGCCGTTAGAAAGAAACCGGTTTCCCTCGGATACCAGAGTCCCATGTGAATGGTATTCTTAAGGTACCGAAAGATCCGTTTAACCTCCTTGAGGTGCTTTTCAGTGGGTCGTGCTTGATATCGTGCACAATAGCATGTAGCATGATGAATATCTGGTCTGCTTGCTGTCAAGTACATGAGGGACCTGATCATGGAACGATATCTCGTTTGATCTATGGGTAATCCCTCCAAGTCAGCATCTAGGGATGTGGTTGATAATGGTGTCCCAACGGGGTCACACGAGGTCATACCATGCTTTTTGATTATCTCTTGACAATACTTAGCTTGGTTTATAAAGATACCACTTGGGGATTGGTGAACTTGAATTCCTAGAAAGAATTTTAGTTCTCCCATCATTGACATTTCAAATTTGCTGTGCATTACTTTTTCAAACCATTTTGAAAGTGTTGGGTTTGTAGACCCGAAAATAATGTCATCAACATAAATTTGCACAAGCAAAATGTCATCCCCATATTTATAAGTGAACAAAGTTAGATCAATGGAACCTTTTGAGAAACCTTTGGATACCAGAAATTTCGAGAGCTCGTCGTACCATGCCCTTGGAGCTTGCTTGAGTCCATATAGTGCCTTGTGGAGACGATACACCTTGTCAGGATAATGAGGATTGACGAATCCTTCCGGCTGTGTGACATAGACTTCTTCCTTCAAAGGACCGTTAAGAAACGCCATCTTTACGTCCATTTGATAGACAATGAATCCCTTATGTGCAGCATAAGCAAGAAAAATCCTGACTGCTTCCATTCGAGCTACTTGTGCAAATGATTCTTCGAAATCAATACCCTCTTTCTGTCCATACCCCTTAGCCACTAGCCTAGCTTTGTTCTTGATGATCGTATTCTCTTCATCCATCTTGTTTTTCCAGATCTAACGAAGATTTAATAGAGTTACATCGTATGGTCTGTCAACAAGTTCCCAGACTTTAAGTCTTTCAAATTGTTGAAGTTCATCCGTCATCGATTCAATCTAAGCATGATCAGCCATGGCTTCTTTGATGTTTTTCGGTTCAGCTGTACTCACGGCGAGTGCGAACATACAAACATCGCCATCGGTTGCTAGTTGTCGTCTTGTACGAACAGGCTGTGAAGGGTTTCCAATTACGTGAACCAAAGGATGATCTCGGGTCCAATGATGTGTTGAAGGATGTCGCTGATAGAACGTATGCATATTTGACGAATCAACATGGCGAGTAGAAGACTCTCCAGTTTCGTATACCGGTGTACCGAATGGGTTGTGAAAATCGTCATCGTCAGATAATGCACCATCTGCTTGATTTGTGTTCTCTGGAGCAATGACATTAGTTGTGGATGTTGTAGGATCGATTGTTGAAGTGATATTCCGAGGAGGTAAATCTGCAACAACCCGTGTTGAAGTAGATGAAGTTGTATCCTTTTGTTGATGATGATCGGTATCATCATTCGTATCATGAGTGACAGCGGAAGACTTCGATGTAACTTGTTTCTCCCCCGTGAAATATTCATCATACATTGGTCCATATAACATTTCCAACTCTTCAAGTGTCGTGTCCAGTGTCATATCTGCTCTAGGAACATGTTCAGGAACCAGCTTTGAACTTGACGGTTCATTGCTGTGGTCTTGAGTTCCGAGTTCCGTGCGGTTGTGAACGGAAGTCGTTTGTCGTTATGGGTCGAGACTTAAACTGTTTTGTTCAAGTGCCATTTCTTGTAATTCATCAAATCGAATGTGAATGGTCTCGACAATCAATTTTGTTCTCTTGTTGTATACTCTATATCCCTTTGACTGAGTTGCATATCCTACTAAAATGCATGCATCACCTTTCTCTTTCATCTTATCCAGATTTTCACCATCTCGAATAATGTAACACGTACATCCAAAAACATGAAGGTGTTTGAGTGAAGGTTCGCGATTATTAATTATGTGATATGGTGTCTTTTCGTGTCTTTGGATAACTAAGGAGCGGTTTTGTGTGTAGCATGCGGTTGACACGGCTTCGGCCCAAAAGTATAGTGGAAGTTTTGAAGCGGATAATAATGTTTCTAGCAGCCTCAACTAAAGTACGGTTTCGTCTTTCAACAACTCCGTTTTGTTTGGGTGTTCGAGCAATAGATGTTTCATGTTCAATTCCTTCGGCTTTAAAATAATTTCTCAGTTTTGAATTCAATAATTATGTACCTCTGTCAGTACGAACCACTTTAACTTGAGCTTGAAGACCACGTTGTATCACTTTAAGGAAGCTGATTAGAAAATCGGGTGTTTCATCCTTGGATCTCAAGAAGTGAGTCCATGTGTACCTTGAGTAGTCATCGACAATTACCATAACGTATTTCTTCCCATTGATACTTTGAACACGCATGGGACCACACAAATCTATATGAAGAAGATCTAACCGTCCTTTAGAGCTTGGAGTAGTCTTTGTTTTGAAACTACTTTGTTTAGCTTTACAAAGCTCACAAGAAGAACAAAGATGATCTTTGATGAATTTCAAGTTAGGAAGGCCTCGCACAATATCTTTCTTGGAAAGCAAGTTGATGGTATCAAAGTTAAGATGAGATAAACGTTGATGCCATAACCAAGCTTGATTCGTTGAAGCTTTAGCCATGAAACAGATTGGAGTTGAAGATGTGGAGTCTTGTAGTGAAATAGTGTAGAGACCAGTACCCCGTGTTCCGGTAAGTAAGTCATTCCCATCATAATCACGAACAAAACATGTCTTCTTTCTAAAAGCAACCTCCAAATCCGCATCACAGAATTGACCAACCGAGAAAAGATTGTGATTTAGCCCTTCGACGTAGTAAACCCTTTTGATAGTGATATTCCCCTGAACCAAGTCTCCATATCCTAGGATCGGTGCAAATTGATCATTTCCGAATCGGACCGTACCCAGGAACTTCTCCACGAAGTTAATTAGAAGCTTGAGATTCCCCGTCATGTGCTTCGTGCATCCGGAGTCCAGTATGAAGAGAATTATTTCGATCACCTGCAGAAGAATTAGAACACGATGGAGCATTTGCTAAATTGGATTCCATGTTAGTTATGATTTCCGATTCATTAGTTTCCCTAGTTTCATCACTTAGAGGCACACTAACGCTCGTAGTCACATTTTCTGTCCTAACCTTAGGCATCCATTTATATCCTGGAGGACATTGATTAGCAAACCACCATTTCCAAGGCGTGCTAGCAGATTCATATAATTCCCTAATTCTGCTTCTAGGGTTCTTAGTGGTGCAGTCTGATGCAATACTTTTCTTAGGGGGGGTTGCACCAGAATGGTTCACTTTGCGTTTGGGTTTTCTAGCACTAATAGGCATCACAGTTTGCTTCTTAGTTCTAGTTTCTACGCCTTTGGCATTATTCGAAACACACATAGCATGATTAGCATTAGCACACTTTCCACATTTCACACAAACAAACTTAGCTTTCATAGCATTCAAAGTTGAATCATTCAAATCGTCATTACACGCGATTACAGACGTTTTATTCTTAGAAACATTGAAAATCCTAGGGTGGTCTTCTACTTCCTTCATCTTCCCTTGACTTTTGTTTTGCCAGACCTTTTCATTCATGCGTGTGCTCTTAAGCTGGGGCCGGCTAACACTAGCAGTGGGGACTACTCTTGTAGTAAAAGACACACGTCTATTAGTGTTTCTAGAAGTCTAAGGTGATTGACTGTCTTTGTTTTGTGTGGGTTTAGTGGCCAATCTATACATCCCTAGTTTAATCACATTTGTGTTCTTAATGCTTTGTGATCGAATATGTGTTTTGGAAGTGTTTTGTGGTAACCTATCCTTCCCATCCGTCTTGGGGGCAAACGCAGGATTTGCAAATGCAGAATTAGAGAAAACAGATGGTTTTACCAAGACAGAGGGTCTAGTCACTTTTTGAGCATTGGGTTGTCTTACAACAGGTTTCTTAACACTAGGTTCCACAATCTTCCCACCCATCTTAGCAACGAGTTTCTGCAACTCTGCTATCGCTCTGTCCCTATCTTGTAACCGAGCTTTCAACCCTTTAATTTCCAAATTCTGTTCGCTCATTTCTCGAAACGTTTGGGAAAGTTTTTCTTGCAGTTTATTATTATGTGGAAAACTACCAACGTCTTTTTGCAAAGCAAGTTCAAGAGAATGACAATGTTTTTGAAGGAAATCAGTTTTGTGTTGAAGTAACTCAAAAGCCTTTTTATCAACATTTTCTTTATGTTTCGAAAGCTCAAGTTCAAGACGCTCAAACTCTTTGATTTTATCAAGATATTTGCATGCAACATCAGAATATTCATCGATATCAGCACATGATTGAAGAGTAACACACAAAATATCTTTGGAGAGACATTCGTCTAAGAGTAGATCTTATTCGTTTGAAAATTCTAATTTGTCATTTTGAAGGTCATCAATTTCTTTTTCAAGAGACTCAACATATCTCAAATCATCAAACATTTCAGACTGAATTAAGTTTTCAAACTCAAGAACATGTTCTTTTATTATCTTCGTATTTGGTATTAAAAGTTCTTTCACAAGCACAGTTAAGTCGTGAGGAATCTCGGTTTTCCACTTATCCTTTTGACGTTTCTCCCAATCGCTTTCAACAATTGATTGAACATTATTAACGTGGTGTTTAAGAAAACCAAGTATTTTTCTACTTTTGCTTTTAGAAGCATCTAGAGGCAAATAGTTAATATATTTAAAAACATTAGTTTTCTACTTAGTGGCAAAAGCTTTTTTCCATTGAATTCTTTTTTGTTTGCATTCTAAAAATAATTCCTCACGAGACTTCTGTTTTTGTGGAGTGAAAAGACCATAAAGACTGTTTTCATAAGCATAGTTATATGGTTTCACAAAATCTTTATTGACCGGTGATCTACTCTCCTCATCCCAAAGGGACGTCTCTTCACTATCGATGTTAGCTACTGGGCAGTTATTATCAGTCCATTCGGACTCATCAAGATATAAGTGAGGGTTCGCAGCTTGAGCTTGTTCGAGGTACTTGGGGGTGGCAAAGCTAGGTTGACCCTTGAAAAATGACCGAGGTGCTATCATTCTTACGGTTTGAATAGATTCATGTGTATTATAAACAACTTTTTTCAAAAAATCGACTTGTTCTTCGAGATCCTTTACTTTTTTTAAGTATCTTTGCTTTGTCTATTTTTGAAATCTTGTTTTAATGTTTCAACCTCTTGTTTCTTATCGTCAAGAATTTTGGCAGAATCGGTGGTGTTCATAGAAAGCCTCTGTTCAAGTTCATTAACTTTTGTTGTGGTAAGGTACGTTTTTTGACGTTCATCACTTAATAAAATATTAAATTGACGTTTTTCTTTAGTTAACAAAGCAAGAGCTTCATTGTATTTATTTTCAAAATCGTCCTTTTTAACGTTGATGACACGACTTTTGTACCCCTCAAGCTCGTTGGTCTTTTGAAGAAGCTCAGCCCTATAACTATCAATAGTCTCACTAGATTTTATAAGAGCGGCTTTGAATTCTTCAAAGTTTTGAGTGAGCGCTGCGTTTGCCTTCTTTAATAGCTTTTGATTCTTTCTATTATCATTGACATCTTTTTGTTAACTAGCAATTAAATAAGCAAGCGCGACACGCTCCTCGTCATCATACTCATTTGCATGTTGATCATCCTCAAACTCATTATTGCACATGTCTGATGAATCGGGTGTGGTATTTCTATCAACCGTTTCCATCATACACGTGTCAGTAACTGTCGTTGGAAGAGCACTATGCTCATGTGTATTACCAAACACATTATATTCAGCATCATCTTGTACCTTATCAATTGGCTCGGTATCAAAGATAGGACCATTGTCATCTTCAATGACGTTAAGGACCTCATGAATCTTTGCCATGTATGAATAACGTGCCTCGAGTTCTTGGTCAGAGAGTTCATCATCTGTGTCGTCAAGCATTTCTCCTTCCTCAGCTGATAACTTGATTCTAGCTTCCATTTTCTTGCACAGCAGCATCTTTTCCTTATGATAACCATAATCTTTAACCCTCTTTGGCTGCCTGCATTCCCTAGCCAAATGCCCAAAAACTCTGCAGTTATAACACTGAATCCCACTTTGTTGCACAACTTGAGTACCAACAGTTTCCCTATTTCCAACAACAGTAGTTACCCTCTGATTATCATACTTAGGTTGTCGATCATACTTTGGAGGACTCTCAGCACGTCTTCGTGTGTCATACCTTGGAGGACTCTGTGCATGGGTGTTCCTCGAGTTTGAAGATGTTTGATAGGTGTGAAAACACCCATCCTTTTACCACTTAATTCTGGCTAAAACGAGACCAAAACACGTATTTAATATCATTTGTTTGGAATTATGCGTGGTTTTTGTGTTTATTGTGTTTTTTCAGAGTCAACCAGATGAATATTGAAGAAAACATGGGATTGCACGGGTTTTATCGAAGAAAAAGACTCAAGACGTAGTCTATTGTCCAAGAGATGCAAAAGATTTGAAGTCATTGTGCCTATTTGAAGATTCATCGAAGAATAGAGCCAAAGATGGAAGATTCATATATGTCGAAGAACTCGAGTCTATTAAACAAAAGATTATAAGACGAGTTGGAATTATTCACCGACACTTCTTAAATTCAAGTCGGAAACGTTTATTTAAAGAAGCGTGAAGACTAAAGAAGAAAGAAGAAAAAGAAGCCCAAACCAAAACCCAAGCACAAGCCCACCACCACAAGACTTGCCTATAAATAGGACCTTACTTCACAAAATTTGCACTTAGTTTTGACACTTAGTTTTTTAGGTAGTTTGTAGCTTTTCATTCTCTCTAGTTTTACTTTCTCTCACTAGATTTCATCTTTTTCTTTCAAGATCAAACCTTTGTACTAGTTTTCATTAATCAAGTTCAAGTTTTTATCTTTTAATCTTTAATCTCATCCTTCCTTTCTTTGATTTTGATTGATTTTGGTACAAGTCTCGAATGATCCGTGTTGTTCATCAATGATTTTGTGCTCAAAAAGTTAATCTTTTATGTTTTCCTAAGTTGCAATACGAATAAGCTTTGAGATCCTTGTGCTTATTGGCTTATTTGTTAGTTTTGCTCATTTATTTTTTAAAGTTTTTATAAAAAGTTCATCTTTTCATCTTTTGATTTATGTTTTTACTTATTTGAAGCTTAGATAGAGTTGTTTTTTAGTGCTTATTTGATCAGCTTAAGATTGGATTCGAGCTAGTTTAGTGATTGACTTATTCATAGCTTTTTCACTTTGCTTAAAATTCAGATCAAAAGGGATTTCGGAAAGGGCAAAACCCCTTTCCGATTGGATTATTCCGACCAGGCAACACCCCTTATTCCGATCGCAGTGATCGGAAAAGGGTTTTAATATTCCGATTGTAACCTATTTTGATTATTCCGATTGGGACCTCTTTGTACTATTCCGATTGGTAAGTTTCAAATATATTCCGATTGCCTTACGTTTTTAGATATTCCGATTGTGCCCTCTTGTCCCTTATTCTGATCATTGTCAAATTCATATATTCCGATCAGCATCATTGTGTTTTATTCCGATTTCTCTCTTGTTTACATTTCAATCAATCAGAGCGGAATACATTCCGATTGGGCCTAGTTTGTTTATTCCGATTGGAACTTTTTGCTATATTCCGTTCTTACTTTCTTTTAGTACTTTTCAACTAAGTTCATATTTTTACAAAGTTTTCTAAGTGTTAGTTTTTATTTAGTGATCATTTATTTTTCTAGTATAATCTTAAAGTTTTCAAACATTTATTTTTACACTCGCCTTTTTACTTTAATCATTTAAAGCTTTAAGTTTACTCTTCGACACTTAATTAATTGTTATTAGTTTAAATTAGATAAACAAACCATCACCTTTTCATTAACCAAGAACAAATCATTCCACTTAGAACCGAGATCAATTCGAGAGGATACCGAGAGAACAATTGAACCCATACAAAACGCGTGTATCAAATGGCGCCGCTGCCGGCTCTTCTCGTTAAGATCAACAGTTTTTTGTGAGAACTTGGATTTTGGGATCCGTTCATCGTGAACGTTACTTTTTTATAAAAAATTTCAAAAACACAAAAAATATAAATTTTTCAAAAATCCTAAAAATTAAAAAACATAAAAACCAAAAATATTTTTGCTTTGTTTTTGCCTTGTTAGTTCTTTTGCAGGTGTATGCGCACTCGATCAACGTCTTATCAAGAGCCCGAGCCTCTCGATAACTTAGACATGGCGGGTGTGCAAAACAACAACAATAACCCACCTCAAAACAACAATAATAACAACAACAACCCACCTTTCAACAACATGAATAATAACAACAACAATGAGCCTCTACCGGATAATCGCCCGATGATTGAACTGCTGCAAGCCCATGTAGATGGCAACACTGATCCAATTGTTATACCAGCGATTGCAGCCAACAATTTTGAGCTCAAATGCGGCTTTATCCAGATGGTCTCTGCTCAACCATTCTTGGGGCGTAGCATTGATGATCCACATGACCACATCAAGAGATTCTTGCAACTCACCAATACGGTCAAATTCAATGGTGTTCCACAAGAGGTAATCCGGTTACAACTTTTTCCCTTTTCTTTAGAGGGACAAGCCCGGCATTGGCTTGCTAAGGAACCGCCACAAAGTATTCTTTCGTGGACGGATTTGGAAACCAAGTTTATCAATTACTTTTTCCCACCCTCTCGTACTACCGCTTTGCGGAATGAAATCATAAATTTTGAACAAAAGTACGATGAGTCGTTTAGTGAATCTTGGGACCGTTTCAAAGACCTTTTGAGAAAATGCCCACAACATGGTTTTACCAAAGTGCACCAAATTAACACTTTTTACAATGGTTTAAGCATGAATGACCAAGATTCACTAAACAGTGCCTCGGGGGGTAATCTTTTGGCTAAGACTTCCAATGCTGCTTGGGATATCATTGAGAATAAGTCTCGTGTGCAAACCAAGAGTGTTCGGACCAATGTTGCTAGTGTTAGTACTAGTGACAGCGATAAGCGACTTGACAAAATCACTGTGCTTCTTGAATCGCTTGCTACCCAAACCGCCAGCAACACCAACAGCATCAACGCTAGAAATGCTAAAGACACTCAAGTCAATGCCGTTAGCCAACCATGCGAGATATGCGGGGGTCCTCACTCTTACACCACTTGTACCGCCACCCAAGACTACCCTTCTGAGAATGTGAATGCAGCATACGGTACCTATCCTCAACCTGCTTATCAAGCTCGACCTCAAGGTGACCGCAACCTGCTTAGCTACCGCTCCAACAACTATCTCTCACCAACTGGTTCTACTCCTAACAACCCAAACCAACAACAAAACCTCAACCGCGCTCCTCAACAACAACAACAATCTCGTGGACCGTACATACCCCCTCACAAACAGCAACAACCACCTCAAAGAAACAACCAAGTTTACCAGCAACATGCTTATCAACCACCCGCATACAATGCTCCTCCCAACCAACCCAACGCTTTACACCAAGAAGTGTAGACCTACATGAGAACTAACGATGTGATCGTGGAAAATCTTCAACAAGAAGTTCGCAACTTGAAAGCCGACCTGATGAAACAAGGGAACGATCTGAGAGCTGATATGAGAAATACTATGGACAGTAAAACGAATGACTTAAGAAACATGATGGCTAGTTTCTTCCACGGTAATCAACCCTCTGCTTCGGGTACTCTTCCGAGTAACACCGTTGCGAATCCAAGAGGGGAGATGAAAGCAATCACCACTCGCAGTGGCACAGGTACCAAGGAACCCGAGCTTCCTATACCTCCACCGGTGGTTGTGACTAAGGAGAACGAGTCACCTGCTCCTATTCCCCAACCTTCGATTTCCCCACCTCTTACTTCTACCCCTCCTCCACCCAAGGATGTGAGTGATCCTATTATCCTAAAGCCTTCATCTTCTTCCAATATGCCTTATCCATCTAGGTTGAGGAAAGAGAAGCTCAAAAGCAAGGACGATATTCAGGTTTCGAACTTTCTTAAAATGTTCAAACAATTGAATTTCAACATCTCCTTCGCTGAGGCTCTCGCTCACATGCCTCAGTACGCGAAAATGTTTAAAGATCTTCTGAGTGACAAGGAAAAGCTTCTCGATATTGCCAACACCCAACTTAATGAGAATTGCTCTGTAGTGCTCTTAAGGAAATTGCCAACCAAGCTTGGTGATCCGGGTCGTTTCCTAATTCCTTGTAACTTCCCGGGAGTAGAAAATTGCATGGCACTAGCCGATTTAGGTGCCAGTATCAACTTAATGCCTTTAAGTGTGTGGAAGCAATTATCTCTCCCTGATCTAGTCCCCACTAAAATGACTTTGGAATTAGCTAACCGTACGGTTGCTTATCCAGTGGGGATAGCCGAAGACGTCTTTGTAGGAGTCGACAAATTCACTTTTCCTGCTGATTTCGTCGTCGTCGACTACGAGATGGACCCTCGTGTTCCCTTGATCGTGGGTCGTCCAATCCTGAGGACCGGTCGCACTCTCATCGATGTTGAAGCCGGTGAGCTTATCATGAGAGTGGGTGACGATAAAATCGTCTTCAACATGGGAAAGTTGTCTAAACAACCTTATTCATACGAGAGTGTTAATTGTATTGACGTTCTGGATGAGGCTTGTGAAGAACACTTTAATGATGCTTGTAAAAATATTCCCACCTCTCCTCCAATGTTGAAATCGTTTCCTCTATTGATTCATCACTGTCTCTATTTGGAGATAGTGATTTGTTTTGGAACAATCTTGAAACCACCATGGGAGATGTGAACTTAGCTAATGATGATTCTCCCACCGATGGGGATGAAGACATGCATTTCTTTGAAAACCTTCTCAACGAAGACAATCTTTCTCCACCATCTCCCACGGTTATTGCTATCGATACTCCGACTTTGAAAACGCCTCCCGTCGAAAATCCTCCGGATTTAGAACTTAAGGAGTTGCCGCCCCATCTCGAGTATGTGTTCCTTGAAGAAGAGAAGAAGTCGCCCGTCATCATCGCAAAGGATTTGAAAGATGAAGAGAAAACTCGCCTCATCGCCGTGCTTAAAGCTCATAAGAAGGCTATCGCTTGTAAAATCTCCGACATTCGTGGAATTGATCCTCACTTCTTCACACACAAAATTCTCATGGAGGACGACTTTAAGCCCACAATTCAAAGCCAACGAAGGGTGAATCCAAAAATCCATGCAGTCATCAAAACAGAGGTTATCAAACTTCTTGATGCGGGTATGATTTACCCTATTTCGGATTCACCATGGGTTAGTCCAGTCCATTGTGTGCCCAAGAAGGGCGGAATAACCGTTGTTCCCAATGAACACAACGAGTTGATTTCCGCTCGTCTCGTTACTGGGTGAAGAGTTTGTATAGACTACCGCAAACTCAATGATGCCACGAGAAAGGATCATTTCCCTCTACCTTTTATGGACCAAATGCTTGAACGTTTAGCAGGTAATGAATATTACTGCTTTCTTGATGGTTTCTCGGGTTACTTCCAAATACCCATCGATCCCCAAGATCAAGAGAAGACAACATTCACTTGTCCCTATGGCACATTTGCTTACAAAAGAATGCCTTTTGGCTTATTCAATGCCCCCGGGACTTTCCAAAGGTGCATGTTAGCTATCTTCCATGACATGGTTGAACAAACCATGGAAGTCTTCATGGATGATTTCTCGGTTTTCGGGGATTCCTTCTCTTCTTGCCTTGCCAATTTGGAACGTATGCTTAAGCGGTGCGAAGACACTCGCCTTGTTCTGAATTGGGAAAAATGCCATTTTATGGTAAAAGAAGGCATCGTGCTAGGACACAAGATTTCCAAAGCCGGTCTTGAAGTAGACCGTGCTAAAGTCGATGTTATCGCTAAGTTACCTCCACCTTCAACCGTGAAGGGTGTGAGAAGTTTTCTGGGTCATGCGGGCTTCTACCGTCGATTCATCAAAGATTTTTCTCAAACCGCTCGCCCGATGACTCACCTCTTGGAAAAAGATACTCCTTTTATCTTTTCCAAAGAGTGTCTTGAAGCCTTCAACTCGCTTAAGGATAAGCTAACTAAGGCACCCGTCTTGGTTACCCCTAATTGGGAGCTGCCTTTCGAATTGATGTGCGATGCTAGCGACTTTGCTATTGGTGCGGTTCTGGGACAAAGAGTGAACAAACACTTCCAACCAATCCATTACGCTAGCAAGACAATGACAGGGGCCCAATTGCATTATACGACAACCGAGAAAGAGCTTTTAGCTGCTGTCTATGCTTTTGAAAAGTTCCGCCCCTATCTTGTCCTTTCCACCACAATCGTTTACATTGATCATTCTGCGCTGAAGTACTTGTTGACAAAGCAAGATTCCAAACCAAGACTTCTTCGCTGGGTTTTGCTACTCCAAGAATTTAAAATCGAAATTCGCGATAAAAAAGGAGCTGAAAACCTAGCCGCGGATCATCTCAGTAGACTTGAGGATCCTTACCAAGGGGATCATCCGAACAAAGAAATCAATGATTCTTTTCCCTTAGAGACCTTAATGTCTATCAACTCGACTGCTGATGAAACCCCGTGGTTTGCGGACATTGCAAACTACTTGGCGGGTGGAATTCTCGTTAACGGGTTACCCAGAAAAAGAAGAAGTTCTTTAACGACATTAAGACTTACTTTTGGGATGACCCGTATCTATTCAAACAATGTGCTGACTTGATTATTCGTCGATGTGTTGATGGACCGGCAGCTTTAGAAATCCTTGACGCTTGCCACAAAGGACCCACCGGTGGTCACTTTGGTCCCAACTACACCGCCAAAAAAATGTTTGACTCGGGATTTTATTGGCCCACCATCTATCGTGATGCTCACGAGATGGTTAAACACTGTGATGCTTGCCAAAAACAAGGCAAGATCACTCATAAGGATGAGATGCCTCAAAATTTCATACAAGAATGTGAAATCTTTGATGTTTGGGGTATCGACTTTATGGGGCCATTCCCTTCATCTAAAGGAAACAAATACATCCTTGTAGCCGTTGACTACGTTTCAAAGTGGGTTGAAGCCAAAGCTTTACCTACTAATGACGCAAGGGTGGTTTGTAACTTTTTGAAATCGCTTTTCGCTCGATTTGGCGTTCCTCGTGCTATTATCAGTGACCGCGGGACTCTTTTTGCAACGATCAATTTGCAAGAGTCATGGCTAAGTATGGTGTCAATCACCGTCTTTCCACCGCCTATCATCCCCAAACCAATGGGCAAGCCGAGATTTCCATCCGTGGATTGAAGCGAATTTTGGAGCGACTTGTGGGAGAGCATCGTGTCGCGTGGGCCGATAAGTTAGATGATGCTCTGTGGGCTTTCCGTACTGCTTATAAGACCCCGATCGGTTGTACACCTTATCGTCTTGTGTACGGAAAAGCATGCCACCTTCCCATCGAACTGGAACATAAGGCGCACTGGGCCTTGAAGTGGGCTAACTTCGACATCAACAAAGCCGGTGATCATCGCAAGATTCAACTCAACGAGCTCAACGAACTGAGGAATGAAGCTTATGAGAACTCACTGATCTACAAAGAGAAGACGAAGATCCTTCATGACGCAAAAATCAAGAACCGAGAGTTCAACGTTGGTGATCAAGTCTTACTTTTTAACTCTCGGTTGAAGTTCTTCTCTGGCAAGTTGAAGAGCCGCTGGTCTGGTCCATTCACCGTCGCCAAAGTCTTTCCATATGGGACCATTGAGCTTTCTCAGCCAAATGGGCCCAATTTCAAAGTGAATGGCCAGCGTCTGAAGCTGTACTTTGGTGAGGACATCTCTCAGGAGATGATTCCATCCCTCACCACGTTCCCCATGAACTAATTTTGGGTCGAGTCAGGCTCGTGACTCGGTTATAAAAAACAAGCGCTCCCCGGGAGGCAGCCCGAGTATCTATCCTTTTATGTTTTAACCTCCTAAGTGTAGGGGGGCCTGTATAGGTGTTTGTTTTTGTGTGATGGTGTGATTACAGGGATGAATGCACTCTTGGAACCTTTGAAGAACCGTGCTCCCGTGTTATCCGAAATCCGGTTCTATCTCTCAACTATCGTGATTCAATTCTCTTCATACTCACATTTGAAATTGATCACTTTAGTCGTCTCTTCCTTAGCTTGATTTAAACAACGTGCACAATGTCATAAGTGTAGGGGAGATTTTTCCCACATGCTTAAACATTGAGGACAATGATTATCTTAAGTGTAGGGGGGACTTCTATCAAAGTTTTAAGTGGACTTTTCCATGAAAATGCCTTCATTTAACCGGAAAATCATCTTTTTCAACATTTTTCAAATTTTTAATTAACTTTGGCCATATAGTCGTAAATTTTTAAATTTTTATCGTTGCTTTCATATGTATATATCCCGCAATAAAGTCAAAAATATTAATAAAGTGGTGTAGCTAGTTTAGAAGTCTTTGACATATTAGGCCCGTTGCGATTATTTTGACTCAACCCGAATAGGCTTAATTAAGTTTATTCTAGCTAGTATCCTTAACCATGTAGACCTTAATTGGTTTATTAGGCTAAGCATCCACGAGTCTCATTACTTGAGATTTTAAATTGTGGAGAACGAGAGATGATAGAGTCAATTATAAGTCGGTATTCTTGCACAAGCTCACTTGGTGTAATTATTTGCCTATTCTCCCATCACTTGCTAATAATTTATCTGCAATAAGTAAGGTCGTACGATTTGAAAAGTTACTTAGCTTCTAGCCCAAGATCGTTTAAAAATTGCTCGGTAATGATAAGAGTTCATAGCCAAGGCATAACTTATGAAGCGGGGCGCGAAGATTGGCGAGTCCGAAAAGGCCCCAACAAGGCATGAGGATTCCATTTTATTGCTGAAGATTCAAAAGTGATGTGAAAAGCATTATTCCTAAAATCAATATGAAGGATCAAGACTCACGACGAAAAGCAATCAACTCCCATAAAGATCATGGAGAAGTCTATCCGAAAAGACCCTAACAAGGTATGAGGATAAATAGATCCAAGTCCGAAAAGGAGGCGTATCGTTGTATCTCAAAATCCCAATTAGAGATTGAAGAAATAATCATGAAGTCGTGGTCAACAAAGTTGGAGTACCCCTCAAAAGTCTCCAAGTGAAGAAACTCTATTACGATGAGAAGACCATTATCTCAAGAACGTCTCTCAAGATATGAACTATGAAGTACATGCCAAATATCGGCCCGAGAAAGGTCTCAAATCGTGAACCAAGTTATGCCAAGATATGAACTTTTTCATATCCCGAGAAGCAGTTTTAAGAGATTTTGTCCTTTAGCTAACTATTGATCAAATCGTCCTACTTTTCTTTCTGCCTAAATAAACTATCGAAATAAGTCCAAAAATGCATCTTCATGATCATTCTAAGACAAAAATAAAATATAAGATATACACCAAGTAATAAGGGAGTTTAAGTATTTAATTAAGCCATGTGTGTAAGTGTTTGATTTGCTAACTTATAATAACAATGATCTCGTTTTTAAGCTTAGTTTGGGAAACGTGAAACTTGAGGGTGATAAATCTTTGCAGCACCGAAGCCCTAATGTAAGTCCTTGATCTCTTTGCAAGTTATTTCCATTCTTCTGGTTACTTTAAAGTTTTAATTTCTCTTAGTACTTTCATTTTTGTTTAGTAGTATATTAATAAGGCCAAGGTTGATTGATTATGAGAAAAGTGTAAACTTGCTTTAACACTAAGCATTGCATGAGGGCATGGCAATGGTTAAGTGTAGGGGATTTGATAGGTGTGAAAACACCCATCCTTTTACCACTTAATTCTGGCTAAAACGAGACCAAAACACGTATTTAATATCATTTGTTTGGAATTATGCGTGGTTTTTGTGTTTATTGTGTTTTCAGAGTCAACCGGATGAATATTGAAGAAACATGGGACTGCACGGGTTTTATCGAAGAAAAAGACTCAAGACGTAGTCTATTGTCCAAGAGATGCAAAAGATTTGAAGTCATTGTGCCTATTTGAAGATTCATCGAAGAATAGAGCCAAAGATGGAAGATTCATATATGTCGAAGAACTCGAGTCTATTAAACAAAAGATTATAAGACGAGTTGGAATTATTCACCGACACTTCTCAAATTCAAGTAGAAAACGTTTATTTAAAGAAGCGTGAAGACTAAAGAAGAAAGAAGAAAAAGAAGCCCAAACCAAAACCCAAGCACAAGCCCACCACCACAAGACTTGCCTGTAAATAGGACCTTACTTCACAAAATTTGCACTTAGTTTTGACACTTAGTTTTTTAGGTAGTTTGTAGCTTTTCATTCTCTCTAGTTTTAGAGAGAGAAAGTTCTAAACTTTCTCTCACTAGATTTCATCTTTTTCTTTCAAGAACAAACCTTTGTACTAGTTTTCATTAATCAAGTTCAAGTTTTTATCTTTTAATCTTTAATCTCATCCTTCCTTTCTTTGATTTTGATTGATTTTGGTACAAGTCTCGAATGATCCGTGTTGTTCATCAATGATTTTGTGCTCAAAAAGTTAATCTTTTATGTTTTCCTAAGTTTCTATACGAATAAGCTTTGAGATCCTTGTGCTTATTGGCTTATTTATTAGTTTTGCTCATTTATTTTTTAAAGTTTTTATAAAAAGTTCATCTTTTCATCTTTTGATTTATGTTTTTACTTATTTGAAGCTTAGATAAAGTTGTTTTTTAGTGCTTATTTGATCAGCTTAAGATTGGATTCGAGCTAGTTTAGTGATTGGCTTATTCATAGCTTTTTCACTTTGCTTAAAATTCGGATCAAAAGGGATTTCGGAAAGGGCAAAACCCCTTTCCGATTGGATTATTCCGACCAGGCAACACCCCTTATTCCGATCGCAGTGATCGGAAAAGGGTTTTAATATTCCGATTGTAACCTATTTTGATTATTCTGATTGGGACCTCTTTGTACTATTCCGATTGGTAAGTTTCAAATATATTCCGATTGCCTTAAGTTTTTAGATATTCCGATTGTGCCCTCTTGTCCCTTATTCCGATCATTGTCAAATTCATATATTCCGATCAGCATCATTGTGTTTTATTCCGATTGCTCTCTTGTTTACATTCCGATCAATCAGATCGGAATACATTCCGATTGGGCCTAGTTTGTTTATTCCGATTGGAACTTTTTGCTATATTCCGTTCTTACTTTCTTTTAGTACTTTTCAACTAAGTTCATATTTTTACAAAGTTTTCCAAGTGTTAGTTTTTATTTAGTGATCATTTATTTTTCTAGTATAATCTTAAAGTTTTCAAACATTTATTTTTACACTCGCCTTTTTACTTTAATCATTTAAATCTTTAAGTTTACTCTTCGACACTTAATTAATTGTTATTAGTTTAAATTAGATAAACAACCCATCACCTTTTCATTAACCAAGAACAAATCATTCCACTTAGAACCGATATCAATTCGAGAGGATACCGAGAGAACAGTTGAACCCATACATAACGCGTGTATCAATGTTCGAAGGTTGTTGTTGGTGGGTTTGTAGATTTTCTTATATTGCTTCATAACGAAAGCCATTTGTTGCTTGAATTCCCTATCCTTTTGAGATATTTCTTCATCACTGTCTTCTTCGGATGATTGCTCAGGTGTGGGTGATGGTGCTCTTGCAACTTGTTTGCCTCGGGATCGTGTTGGGACATGTGACTTGGAGACAATGGATGATCGTGGTGATGATGATTGAGTAGAGTAGGTCTTTGAAGTACAGGAGTGATATTCTGGGTAATGTTGAGTGGTAGACACCAAAGCAAGTGGATTGGAAATCTTTGCAACTCGTTCAGCTCGAAGTTCATTTGCCTCATTTTGAAATTGTTTCAAGATGTCAAAGAGCTTGTGATATGAAACTTCGTCTAACTTTTGTTGTTGTTTCACCAAGGTGACAAACCATGTCCACTCTGGTTGAAGTTGATGTAGAAATTGGACATTGACTTGCATGGTGGAAACTTGCAAGTTGTTTCGGGTCATATCATTCATCATCTTGTAGAATCGGGAGTAATAAGAATCAATTGATTCCCCATCCTTTGATGTAAACTTGCCAAAGTTCCAAAACATTTTAGTTTTCACATCTTGTTTGTTAAGTGATTCACCTTGTTGCAATCTTTCAATTGCCGTCCACATTTCTTGAGCAGTAGGACATGCGTCAACCGTAGAGTAAATTTCATCTCCAATGCCATTGAGAATTAAGTAGATTGCTTCCTTCTCTGCATCAAACCACGCACGGTTCTCTGGGGTGAGGTCGGTCCTCTTTTCATCACGTTCATATGCGGGTTGTGCGTCACTTGTGTCTGTGGTTGGTACTGCCGGAACTTGAATCCTTGAGGTTTATAGGGTCCTTCCAAGATACATTGCCTTAAAGCATCAGCGTTAGGTTTTGTGTCAAGGTAACATATAAAACGGGATTGCCATTGATCATATCGACCCGACACAAGCATTAGTGGTCTTTCTTTGTTACCTGCCACCATTATGTTGTTGTTCGTCACACGATATTCAGCGGTATAATCCATCTCAATGTTCTCTGAAATGATGAATCGAATGTGGATCTTAAGTAGTTGTGTTGTGATTGTTTGGTTGTAGAAATTCCGAAAATTGATATTTTTTTCTCAGCCCAACAATAAATTCCTCAGTCCGACAAAACGATAGCCCTAAAAAATTTGTAATCACCAAATTTTGAAATTGAGCTAGAAATGTCCTAAAACTAGTATGGAAAAAATTTGATTTTACTTGACCTAAAAATTTTAAAACTTTTTTTTTTTTTTTAATCAACAAGATATTTAGCCACACTCCAATTCAAACAAACTCATTAGAAAGATCATAGTTCTATATTGATTAAATTGCCAAACACTCCATATCAATATCTACATAATTCCAAACAAGTAAACGAAACTACTCCATATCAATTTCGATTAAAAACCAAGTTCCAGCATAAGAAATAAAGTTCAACATCATAAATAATAAAGTTTACCCAAAGCACTAATGACAATAAGTAAACACTAGGATTTAGAGCAATCCTACGAGCCTCCAATCAACCATTTCACGTTCTAACCATATGATTTTGCAACTCCAACACTTCCTTTGATGTACTAGAATTCGTTCTCTGTAATGGTAGGGTGAAATATGGTTTTTCGGGTTGAGTAAGTGATGGAAAACCTGCCCTTATGGGTGAAGGATAGTTTTCAACATAAGAAATATGAACCATGGCTCTATTATTTATACTAGTAGCTCAACTTGGCCACCAAGAATATTTCTTTGGCTCCAAGGGTGATAAATGAGGTGGATGTAACAGGTTTGGAGGGATATAATCGGACTCAAGTTATTATGGTTCATAAAGAGAGCATTAACTTTTCTTGGGGACCAATCCGTAGGTTTTAGCCGGCGACTGGCTTTGCTGGCCTGCAGCTGAGTTTGGCCTTGGACTAATTCTGGTGGCCTGCGGCTGAAGTTGGCCAGTGGCTGGAAATGGCGGCATGTGGCCGTGAGCAGCTTTTGGTCAAAATATGGCTAACTTAGAACTTGTAACATCTTCTTTCATCTTTCTGTGACCACTAGAATCAACCCACCTGAATTCCATAATCTTGATAATATCTGATGATGGTGATGGTGTGTCGGGAATAGCGATATTTCACATAATTTCTTCGTTTTAACTTGTTTTCTTCTCTTTTTATTCACTTCCCGTCACATAAGCTTCCATAAACCTACAATAGCAATTTCACTTCATTAAGTACCATAAGTTCACAATAATCACCAAAATATATACATAAGATGCATGATAACGCGTATAAAAACCTGTTGGATTTGAGCGTTATCAAATCCCCTCACACAAAAGTTTTGCTCGCCCTCGAGCAAGTAAATAAAAATAAAGCCACATGGTGATTAGAAAAATATGATGCAAATATACCAAGTAAAAATACAAGATACGATTCATCGTTTTAAGCCTTTTAGGTGAAAATTGAGATGTAAAGACAATACCCATTATAAGTCAAAAAATGTTGTCCCATATATTTAGATGATTAGAGATAGAAAATAGATGAAAAGAGATGGATTCCTAGAGAGAGAAAGTAGTGAGAGAAAGTGGAGAGGATTAACTTGTAGAATATTAGATTAAGAGAAAAAATGAATCACCAACCCTCCTAACATGCTAGGAGGGTAGTATATATAGTCCACCCACATGCGGGCTTCTTTATGGACTATATGGTTTGGGTCGGGCTTTCCTTTTGGGCTTTAGTTACTTATTAATGAACTTTAGCCTAAAGTTAAGCCCGTATAACACGACTAATATACTACCTATTACAACGTTCTAAAATACGATACATAATAAACATATGACCGAGCATTCTTGTTTGGCTCAATATTTTGAGGCTAACAAAAAAAATCTAAGCCCTACATGTTTCTAGCTACAAAAAAACGATAAATGATTAAAGATACAACACATAACATACATATATCACGTCTTGACACATTGGCCAATCGATATCCAAACAAACTTCATCTTCCTTCATCTTCATAAACATATAGCTCGTCTTAGCACATAGGCTAATCGCTATCTCAATAGACTTCATCTTCCTTCTTCTTCATAATAGATAGCTCATTGGCTTCTTTTGTCATCACTTTTTTTTCGATGACATGTTTTTTCTTACATATATTTTTTTTCCTCCTCCTTTTTTCACATTTTTTTATATCACATCTCCCCTCACACTTCGCATAAACATACACTACAAAAAATACAAATGCGAAGTGTGGCATAGCTAATTATAAAAAAAATATCCAACATACTAAGTATCTACAAACCACTTATAGACTTTGACAAGGGTAAAACTGCAACCAAGACACATCTCGAATTTTTCAAAACTAGATACCAAGGGCAAGTGTAAAAAGTTTAAATTTGGCCCCAAAAATATAATGTTTTAAATAAGTTTTGTTTTTCCTATTTTACCACCCCCTCACACTTAAGTTTTGCATTGTCCTCAATGTGATGAAACGAACTCAAAGCGTGTAAAATAGGGAAAGTAAATTATAAGTCCAAGAGAAACGAAACTTCCCGGGCCAAGAAATCGGATTTGAACTCCATTTGATAAGATGTCAAGTATAAGATATCAATCGATTTCACTTCTAACACACGTTTCCACTCCAAAGGGTAAAATATAAGCCAACTAATCCTTCCTCCTCGAGCTTTATTAAATCTGCAAATAAACTAAAATATACAAAACAAGTAAAATTTAGAAGCACACTTTCGTAGGCGGCACGATTGCATTTAGCGTATGCAACAAGCCATTAAACCCCTCGGTATCCAGAGTGGACGAGTTATAGTCTCGTGAGGGTTTCTAGTGAACATACCCACAAAGTTCATTACTTTAAACAAACTAGATAAAAATAAAAATAAAAAAAAACTTTTTTTTAACAGAATGGGAATTGCCGACCGGCAAGGGTGTTTTGTCGGCGGCAAGTGATCCACAGAAGGCGAGTTGCCGGCCGGCAAGGCAGATCTGTCGGCGGCAACTTTACTAAACAATTTTTTTTAAAACAAAACAATTAATAATCAAAAGATGATAAAAGTAAAAACAAAGTCACATAAAGTTATTACACATAATCCTAATAAAGTACGAAATAAAAGGAAAGAAAATAACATCCGAATAGTAGTAGCAATAAACCATCAAACGTCTTGATCCCACGTTGTCTTTATCGATCCCGTCATCATATTCCACAATACTAGCATCAACTCCTACATTTCCACTACTACCGGCCTGATCAACGTCTCTCGCGTCCGAGTTGGTTGGTTGTGATGGAGGCGGGGTACATAGGAAAGCGCATGTCGGGCACACCCGGTGGGTTGTATGGGTGAGGCATAGTAATATTATGCTCTTGGGCATAATGGGTCAAAATGGGCTCAAAATAGTCCATTTCGTAAGCAAGTCTTGAGACTACCCCACATAACTGTGACCACTTTCCATTCATATCTCCAAGTTCATCCCTTTGTTGTACGGGTGCCTCATGCTCAATTTGATCCTCTTGCTCTACATTCTCTCCATTCTAAATCTTTTGCACTTCATCATTGCCTTCACCATCCTCATCCGGTGCAAGCAACTCATTGGTTTCTTTGTTAATAAACTCCCAAATGCTTTCTTATCCAAAAGCCGTGATTTCCAATGGTTCCATGCACTTCTTAATCTCTAGTGGAACAAATAACCCAAGGTTCTTAGCAATTCTAGTTACCCAATGGCCTCCTCCTATCTTACTAGTATTCCTCTTTCTGGCGGCTCTTTTGAACAAGTAAGTGGTTATGATCAAGGAACATTAGCCACATGCCTCTCGGGAATCAAAGTTATCATCCAAATATCCGTTTGGAATAGCTTGTCTCGACTATCCTCACGATGAAGGACCGCATTCACTAGAAGCTTATGAATTAATTTCAACTTCGGTTCTCGGAGTGAAGACACGTTTCTTCTACCATTATCATTCTTACTAATTTCCTCCCAAAACGAAGGAATAGGAAACTTATTGAAATTCATTTCACCCGCCATAAGGTACGAAGCAAAATTCAGATCACTACTTTCCTCACTTTGTGTACAAACCAAGAACAACTGCAAAATCCGGAAGTGCGAACTCATAATTGTTTCCACATAAGCGAAACCACACACATACCTCTTTTGCAATATTCTCTACCTTAATTTCCTCATTAACCCACAATGTAGAGAAGAACTCCAAACACCATTCCTTGTACACGTCTCCCTTGATTTTAAAAGCTTTCAACCATGCTCGACAAGTAAAGACAAACTCGTCATCTTCCTTGAACCAAATCCTAAACAACTTCTTTAACTCACGACTAATGTTGATATCATCCAACACGCTCCAACCAACAAGCTTTGGAGTTGCAATACTCCTAACTTGTAGTTCCGCCAATTTCTCATCGTACGCTTGCTTTTCCAAATCACTACACCCATTCCATTGGAAATTTTTGTTAGTTATAGCTTGCACTTGTAAAGCATTCGGGTTTACTCCACGTCTTTTTGAGTACCTAGTTACAAGTGGGTTTCTAACTTCACTTCCATTCGATGAACTTGCCTTCCTTTTCTATAAACAATTCAACAAATCATGCTAGCGTTAAGGATAAACATCATATATGCATCATAGAACGAACATAAGTGCGAATAAAACAAGTAAAATGGGTTCTGAGGGCTTTGGTCGACGACCAGCAACATTGGCTAGTGGCCAGATTGCAAAAGAAGGTTTTCAGCCTGTGGCTGAGTGCAGCGGCCTGTGGCCGAGCTCAGGAACCACAAAAAAAACTTGCAAAAATTCCGCGACTTAGCATTTTTCCTAGGTTCTATAGCATCTAAGGATCACTTTTAATAAAGGGTATATAGTCATAATCCCTACCAATTTTTAGCTAGCATTTTTCTAAGGTGGCGAAAAACTCAAAAATCAAGAACGTGTGATGCAATGATTAGCGACTGTTAAGACCATGTTTATACAGCTCTAAGTTAGTTCTAATACACTACCAAAGCAACCCATTCAAACAAAATTCATCCTAGGCACCATACACCAAGAATACGAAAATTCAAATGGCTATATCTCTTAGCATACTCAACGAAATCGAATAATTTCACTTGCAATTCGATCTCCTAATCAAACTCTAGCAGACCCTAATCACAATTGGCTTAATTCGAAACGAATCAAAAACACCTAATTTCTACCCAAAAAAAAATAAAAACGAATTAAAATTAATAACACGAATTAGAGGTGCGAATTTACCTTTGTTGGTGCCATGGAAACACTAGCAAAGATTAGAATGAAAATTAAACACTAAATAAAATGGATTTGAGAGCTACTAGGCGTGAGGTTTTGTGTACTTTTGAAATGTTAGGAAGAGTTTTGGTGGTTTTTGTTTCAACCGTGGGTTAGAATGCAATAGCCATGTGCTATTGTTATTTATTTTTTTCCTGTTTTCTTTGGTTGAGTCTAGTTGTGGGTCAAGATACAAAGGCCATGGGATATATTTCTATCTGCTCACATTTTTTTTCTTAAAGGTTTAAGAGCTGTGTGGGTAAAGTATTAGGCAAGGGCTAACTGGTTTTCTTAATTTTTTTTTCTTTTTTTCAAAACATGTCTCGAAAAATTCTACTACTCGCAAAAATTTCCGGGCAACAAGTAATATAATTTTCAAACATGAAATATGAGCTCGTTAACGTTTTTTTTTAACCACAACCAACAAAATTTTCACAAACTCTCAACACTGTCATGTTCTCAAATCTTAGCTTTTTTTTTAAAAACTATTAGTCACAACTCTGACGTAAAACAAATGAAAAGAAAAGTAAAAAAACTAATAAGATAAAAATTCACTAGAAATTTAAAAAGTTAAAGAGATTAGAAACGAGCACAACCGGGTGTGCTCTTACTCTTTTTTCACACATAACCTCCTTTACCCAACTTGTCCGTCTCGTGCTTCTCTCACATTTTTTTTCATTCGGACCATAGCATCACCATCACTATGAAACATGGCCTCTAATCATTCAAGCTCCATTCCTTCGTTAAGGATTTTCATATGAATTCTATCTACAAACTTTATCATAAAACAACTCAAACACGAGATTGGGTTAAGGTGATAAGGTTAGTAAAAACAAAATAAAATACATACTATGATATTCTATTAATCATTTAAGCATTTATAATAAATATGAACACAAATAAGAAAAACAAAGCAAAAACTTTTTAATTCTTTTTTTTAGAATTCCAGTGGATTTAGCCGCAGGCCACTGGGCACGGCCACAGGCTAGATACACTACAAAGGTAGACAACCTGGGCACGACCACAGGCTGAGAACATTGGCCACATGCTAAATCACTTTTGGCTAGAAAACCTGGGCTCGACCCACGACTGGCATATACGGCCGGAGGCCAAAAAAAAATTTTTTTTTTAGAATCAAAGTTGCTGACCGGCAAGATAAAGTTGTCGGCGGCAATATGACAACAGTGGCTAAGTTGCCGACCGGCAGCATGGTTTTGCCGGCGGCAACTCGAATTTTTTTTTTTTTTATTTTGCTAACTTTTTCAAAAACATAAAAATAACAACTTTAAAAAAAACATTTTAATTAAAATGATAAGAACATTTAAAAACAAGTTTATTCCAAACACGCCTTAAAGAACGGAAACAAAATAGGAGTAAACAAAATAAGCACTAATAAGCAAATAACACAAAAAGCACTTAACACGTAACATACTAAAATCGAAACAAAAACATTACATTATTTTTTATCTAACACATAATATGAAACTAATGACAAGAACTAAATTTCTAACACCCTTTTTTTTCTTTTTCTTTTTCATTTTATTTATTTTGTGAATTCCAACTTTTGTTTAAAAACTTTTTGGCCACTGAAAACAGAAAATAAACCGCAAAAAGTAGTAATTCCCCGGCAGCGGCGCCAAAAACTTGGCGGTGACGATGCCGGATTATGAGAATTAAACAAGCAATCAACAAGATAACGATTCCAACTAACAAACAAACAAACAAACAAACACATGAGTAGAAACTTTCAAGTCCCCGACAGCGGCGCCAAAAACTTGATGCGCGTTCGCGACACTAGGTTTTAATATTTATAAACACGATTCACCAACTAATTAACTAAAAAGCGAACACAGATTCGGGCAAGTATACCCTAGTAATTTGTTGTAAAGTTGTTGTGGTAAGTCGAGATCGCCCCAAGGGAATTATATTTTGCATGTTTATTAAAAAGCACTAAAGGTATAACGGATGTCACAAACCAAAATACCATAAAAGTAATTAAAGACGGAATTCAACGAGATGTATTCAAATACTAAAAACAACTTGCTTGGAACTAGTTTCAATATCATTGGAGTGAACGGAACATCGGGTAGATATTAAACAATAGCTCACAAAATCATAAAATATACAATTCCAAGTCAATGGGTAATATCATGGAATTGCATATAAAAGGTTATCCAAACACAACCTTCCGTCCTATGAACGCTAGTTCAAACCGATTTGTTACGGACCATTTTACGAGAAACATGATTTTACCAACTTGTTCTTAAGAGCCCTTTCGACCTATACTCTTGATTAAATCATTACGAGTCTATTTAACTTGTTTAAACGTAGTTGTCAATTACGATATACCAAACATATTTCGCGACAATACTTTGGAACAAACCATGACAAGAAGTCCTTTCGGCCTATAAATCCGGTTATGATTCATCAACAAGATATTTAGACACGCTCCAATTCAAACAAACCCATTAGAAAGATCATAGTTCTATATTTACTAAATTGCCAAACACTCCATATCAATATCTACATAATTCCAAACAAGTAAACGAAACTACTCCATATCAATTTCGATTAAAAACCAAGTTCCAACATAAGAAATAAAGTTCAACATCATAAATAATAAAGTTTACCCAAAGCACTAATGACAATAAGTAAAGACTAGGATTTAGAGCAATCCTACGAGCCTCCAATCCACCGTTTTACGTTCTAACCATACGATTTCACAACTCCAACACTTCCTTTGATGTACTAGAATTCGTTCTTTGTAATGGTAGGGTAAAATATGGTTTTTCGGGTTGAGTAAGTGATGGAAAACCTGCCCTTATGGGTGAAGGATAGTTTTCAACATAAGAAATATGAACCATGTCTCTCTTATTTATACTAGTAGCTCAACTTGGCCACCAAGAATATTTCTTTGGCTCCAAGGGTGATAAATGAGTTGGATGTAACAGGTTTGGAGGGATATAATTGGACTCAAGTTATTATGGTTCATAAAGAGTGCATTAACTTTTCTTGGGGACCAATCTGTAGGTTTTAGTCGGCGGATGGCTTTGCTGGCCTGCGGCTGAGTTTGGCCTTGGGCTAATTCTTGTGGCCTGCGGCTGAAGTTGGCCAGTGACTGGAAATGGCGGCCTGTGGCCGTGAGCAGCTTTTGGTC
The DNA here is from genome assembly GCA_025667525.1 of Glebionis coronaria. NCBI lineage: Eukaryota > Viridiplantae > Streptophyta > Magnoliopsida > Asterales > Asteraceae > Glebionis > Glebionis coronaria. The sequence goes on from CM046874.1 coordinate 184,208,026, forward strand.
AAAATATGGCTAACTTAGAACTTGTAACATCTTCTTTCATCTTTCCGTGACCACTAGAATCAACTCACTCGAACTCCATAATCTTGATAATGTCCGATGATGGTGAGGGTGTGTCGGGAATAGCGATACTTCACATAATTTCTTCGCTTTAACTTGTTTTCTTCTCTTTTTCTTCACTTCCCGTCACATAAGCTTTCATGAACCTACAATAGCAATTTCACTTTAGTAAGTATCATATGTTCACAATAATCACCAAAATATACACATAAGATGCATGATAACGCGTATAAAAACATGTTGGATTTGAGCGTTAATATATGCCCGATTTTCATTCAAAACGCCTCAAGTTTACACAAGAATAGGCGTAAAAGTCAAAATGATTTGGTGGGACTGTTTTGAGAAGATTTATCTCCCAAACTATAAATCCAATAATTTTGGGATTTAAAACCCTGAAAAAAATTGGAATCTAGTTTCCAAAATGTCCAACCATTTGATCTAAGAGTTTACAAAACTTTCTAAAAGTCCAAAACACTAACAACCCTACCGTAAGAACTTAATGGTCAAACTGCACTAGTCAATTTTGGGATAAATTAACCCGTTAACCTATAAGGTTTAAAGAACTGAGATTTCCACTATTGAAAATCCTCATGATTCTACTTTCAGCCCATATCAACCACGAGTAAATAGCTACTACCAATTAGCGAGAAAGTTACATTCTTTAAGAGGTTACAAAATCAGAATTTGGTTTTCAAACTCGGGTTTACTGTTTTAGTCATAAAAAAATTTTGATGATAGCTATTAACATGAGGTCAGTGGAAGGAATTAACATATGATCCCTAATATTGTATCAAACGTTAAAATACACAAGTGGAGGTAAATAACCTGTAGCCACAAGCTATGCAAACTCGCTGTCCCAGAATAGGCCTTCGACCATAAATAGGTCATAACTTCCTCATTCGGAGGAGTTGAGTGCCTATCCAACTCACCGCTAACATGTAAAAGGCCTAAGGGAATCCATTTACACTATAAAAAGTGCAAGTCACAATAGAAAATATGTGAGTTTTGGGCTCACATACCTGCTGTCCGAAATTGGATATTATAACATCTATACAAAACAACCTCAAATCCATTTTAAACAATCAAAAATACACCTTACACTATCTTAATTAAATCAAGGCACTATTTTTCTATGTCAGGCATGGTCAAAAATTAAAACTTATGCAAATTTAATACACAAAACAATGAAGTTAATCATAATAAATTAGTATACAAAAACCATAACATGACCCCTAATGGGGCATGTTTGACCGCAGCTCAACCAAGCCACCAAGAGTGAGCTTGGACAAATTTTCTACCAATTCTATATGTCTTAATACTAATTAACCTATTGCATGTCTAATATCATGATCAAACTTGCAAGAACACAAATTTTTGAATTTTATGATTTTCTAAAAATCAATTGCATGTGTAAAGAAGTAATGGGTTTATGATAAGGGTTTACCAAGGATGATTTTGGTATGTTTTAATTGAGTTATTGATAACATGGTGATGAGGCTGTTTTGATGATGGTGTTTGTGGATGTTGAGAGACACATAGGGAAGAGATGGTATTTTTGGAAGTAAAAATTTTAGTATGTGTTTGTTGGTGATGGGGGTCGACGGTTTAAGCAAGAAAAAGAGAAAAGTGGGTTTTAGCCCACTAATGAATTTCCTATTATTACTACTTAAGCCCAGTTGTAATGTTACTCCTAGGCCGACTCGATTTCTAAAAATCGCTAAAATTCTAATTCGGTGCAAATTTATTTACGTAAATACAAAATTTATAAAAATAATATTTTTGACTAAATAAAGTCAAAATATATCGCCTCCGGTTCCCGTTCCCGTTCCATCGATCCTTCACGATTTTATAAAATTTATGCGAGAGAGCGTTTAAATCAATTTTCATGACTTAAATTAAATCGGAAAAATATATAAAAATTTCCATAAATCCAAATAAATTATTTTAAGTAATTAGAAAAATAACTAAAATACAATTTAACTAAAATTCACGAGAAAGTAAATATGACCTTATTTTTACAGGTTTTACATCCTCACCACCTTAAGGGAGCACCGTCCTATGGCTCGTTTTTCAGTATAAACTCATTTTCGAGATTTATTTTAAACTCAGAATTATATAGTGATCTTCAATACGAGGAATACAACATGATAGAATGAATACGATAAACACAAAAACGGACAAGATGTGGTAAAATGATTTAAGGTTGACGATCGACGAGGGATCTCGAATCGCGTAACCGTAAAACATAATAATTCACATTAGGAGGAAAATGAGGGCGAAGCATGAATTAAATATTAACATTAAAATATGGTTTGTCATAATTAACCGTCCCGGATTTGGTATTACCTTAAAACTCGGTTGAGGTACCTTCTTGATAAAAATGCAAGGTTTGTTCATTTATAGTGTAGAAATGTTATGTCACTTCCAAAATAATGATAATATGGTCATGGTTGCTTATCAAAGTGTTCATTGATTTTAAATCAAAACTACTAGTAAAAATTTTATCTACGCCATATTGGGATTATGGTGAATATATATATTTAGAGTGTAAATATTCGTTAAGTCTTTCTTGATAAAGATGATATTCAAAATAGAAGTAAAATAACTTCAAAATCGTCCTAAGAAATTTTAAAAGAATGACATAAATTTTTTGATTAAATCTGTATTGATGGTTACAATTAGAAATGTAGATTTGTAAATCTATGCTTATGTTTTTAGAGAGAGAAAGAGATAGATAAATGGTGGATTTCACACTTTAGAGAGAGAAACTAAGAAAGAACTATGTGTAAAATAAGAAAACCACACCCTCTCCATCAAAGGAGATGGTTTATATACCCAAGCCCATGAGATGGGCTTGGGTTTACATAAGGCCGCCGGCCCATACAATCCATGGGCTCGGTTTTGGGCTTTGTTTAATACATGTAAATAACTAAACTACGAGCTATAACATTGACTATTGTTGGAGTGACCGATCCTTTCTAATACGTAAAACGTATTTCCAACAATCTCCCCCTAAGGGAGGTCACTCCAAACAAGGGCGTTACCCAAGTTACAATAATGAAATAAACCTAGCATACTATGCTTGTCTTGAGCTCGTAGTCTTCGTCTTTCTTTTTCTTTTTCTTTTCTGGTGAACATGCTGATGTGATCTTTGATATCAATCTTGAGCATTAATCTCTTGCCTTGATCTCGTGCATTCATCACTTGTGATCTTCGCCTCTTCGTGACCTCACGTCCCACATACTTATACCTTCGTAATTCTTGAAAGCTTTAGAGTTCGATACAGCGGAAGACTTAACTTTTAGGCTTTCTTGAATTAGATGAGGTATTAAGTGCATAAAGTATAAGCATGCGGGGATGACTTCTTCTAGGATTCCGCAACGCCACCGTCTTCAAATGCCGCAACATAAGTAGACACGAACGAAATGGCTTTGAACATTTCATTCTAAATCGGTAGCATTTTACCTCCGGTCGGTGAAGATCGTTGGACGATATTAGATATCGTACCCGTGACAGATAGTTTCAATTAAGTAACTTCCTGACAGGATTTCGCGGGTAAACCCGTTCTCTTTATTCAACCGTCCAAAGCTGACTGCGAACATAAAGAGTGAATCATTTAGATAATAATATCCGCATGATTTGAAGCCGTCAATTCATGTTCCTAGAACAAGTGAAATTCAATTAAGAACCGCACCATCGTTGCTTTCCAGTTGTCACGAGCTTGATTCGTATAGAATCTTGCAAGTTACCTACCAAGTGCTGTTTGAGGTTAACACTAGAAGGATTTCCACTCATCACCGTGAACACAACGGTATCACTCTGAGTGTTCTGGCAAGATCACTGAGATATTGCGTAGAGGCTTGGAACGTGTTTAAATTCATTTAAGAAATAAACAGCTGTTGCTTTCCAGTTATCACAAGTTTGATTCATAAAGAATCGCACAAGTCACCTACCATGAGCTTTTTGATATTCGCTCAAGAAGGATTTCCATCTTCATTGTAAATACTTTCGTATTACTTGGATGTTCAGGCAAGATCATGAAGATTTTACGTAGGACTCTTAAAGTCTTTCTTACTTTTCACAGTGTGTGAAGAAGCAAGGAAATATGAAAGTGTGTCCTAGTGAGATATTTGATGATCTCAAATGGCTCTAGACTCGATCGTGCACTTTGGATTTTATTGATCGGAGGCTGGAGAGGAGTGCCACCTATTCAATACCAATTTATTCGGAGTGAATAAATCAATAGATAATGTGTTGTCTCCGTGTGATTAAAACAAATACCTTTTGAGAGATATTTGAGTTAGCTGGGATGGGTTGTGCATTGCATCACTGGGTCCATGATGTCTGTCTTCAATATTGAGAATCATTAAAATGATCTCAATAGCATATGTATTGACCCGGTTTTTGCCTAAAGTTGTAAGGAGGGCTTCTTTCTTTACACCCTTTATCATTACAATTCTTTTTCATTCTTCAACCCCTTCAATGCTTACCAATACGTCATAACTAGCACCTTGTTGTGATTGTTCCAGTGCTAACTTAAGTACTTGGTCGGCATTCAGCTACGTTCACAATCTTTCTCCATCTTTCCTAAGGACTACTATTTCTAGCTATGGAATGTCCTTTGGAAGATTCCTCCGGTTCTGGAAGAATCATAGGACTTAACCTATCCTACCATCCTTATGTCACCACAATCTTCATCGTCGTGAAATAAATGGGTTTTGGGTAAGTATATGTCACCATGAAATCCATTTTGATATGCAAATCCATTTTGCTCCCCCTTAACATATGTCACGATATTCGAAAACATTTTGCATATGTCGGGATGAGCCAGCACATTAAGTCAAACCATTTGTGATAATATCCCATATTAAATCACATTTTCTCCCCCATATTAAAAATATTAACCCAATCGATGTTTTTAATATCAATTGATTTAATGAAGTTTTAACAAAGGTTTTGGGAAAAAAAATGCAAGTCCGTTTTATCTTCATGATACCAAATGTATGAGATATGGTATCGAATTGTAGCATGATCACATATTCACCATATTAGAAAAGAATTGACAAGGTTGGACCTGATAGATGAGAACAACATATGATAAGATCAAATGGTTCTTGTCAGCATATGTTGGTCGCCTCGTCACGTCTGAAGTCATCTCTTGACACCACATGTACGATTGGTATTGTATTCTTGACACCAACTTGTGAACTTGGCACTTTCGGCATCGAAGATTCTGAATGCTTGACAATTGCTCCCCCTCAATTGTTGACCCGTGTTCTATTGAAAGAGCTGTAGTCGTCGGTTGAGTAGTCGCATCGTCGAGTATGTAGATACCAATTGTAGATTGCTATGGTTGTAGAGATGATAGCTTCATAAAAACAAGACTTCTCTTGTTTTAACAAATATATGCACTGAAACGTACATAGATTTGTGTTAGACCAAGTTATAAGGTAAACTTGATCCCTTACAAGGTTTTTAAAGTAAACCTTGCCCGAGAAAATTAATTCCCGTTGTGAGCCAAAGCTTTCGTAAGAAATACTTGACTTTAATGTGAAAACCGGGTTGCAGTCAGAAATAACTACAAGCCATTAAGGCATGTTTTATGAAATAATTACAACTTTTGTACGAACTCTATTTATGGCGCCGTGTCGATATTAATCAACATTTCTAAGGCCGTAAATATTATCGTACCAAAAGACATGCCTTAGAAAAATAAAGTAAAAAATATTTTAGGATTTTTCTAGATTTTTCAATTTTTATGGTTTTTATATGGTTTTATATTTTTGTATTTTGCTTTTGAGGATAAAAATATAAACAATATATACAAATGATCACCAAGGATACGGAGAATAGTTTTACCACCACTATTCTTTCGCTTCATCTGCTAGTTCCTTAAGAGTCTCAGGCGAGAAGGTTCTCATTCCTAGCTTGTCGGCCAAAAATTCATTTCGAGCGCGATCTAAAGCCTTTGTGAAAATATCCGCCAATTGATACTCAGATCGGACAAAGTAAAGCTCGATTACTCCATTTTCACTTGCTCCTTGATGAAGTGGTAGCGAATGTCAATATGCTTCGACCGGGAGAATTGAACGTTGTTGCAGCATAAGGCAATTGCACTCTTGTTGTCGCAGTACATCGGAATCTTGTTGAAACCTAGACCATAGTCGGTTAATTGCGATCTCATCCAAAGAATTTGAGCACAGCAACCGGACATAGCTATGTATTCTGCTTCCGTACTTGAAATTGCAGCGCTTTTCTGCCTTTTCGATGCCCAACTGATTAGTCGATCTCCTAGTAGTTGCAAAGTTCCACTCGTGCTACGCCTTGTATCTTGACAACCCGCGTGATCCGCATCTGCATATGCCATTACTGCAATAGAAGAGTCCTTCGAATACCAAAGTCCCCGATTAATGGTTCCTTTAAGATATCGAAAGATCCTTTTAACAGTAGCTAAATGTAACTCAGTAGGCCTAGTTTGATACCTGGCACACATACATATAGCAAACTGAAGATCAGGTCGACTGGCTGTGATATACAGAAGAGTACCGATCATTCTACGATAAAGTGTCGGATCAACGGCAACTCCATGTGGATCTGCATCAAGCTTAGATTTCTCCACCATTGGAGTGTCCACGGGGTCGCAAGATTCCATCTTATATTTCTTAAGCGATTCAAGGGCATATTTGGATTGATTAATAAAGATGCCTTTGGGACTCTGAGATATCTGAAGACCTAAGAAGAATGATACCTTGCCCATCATTGACATCTTAAACTTGGAAGACATGAGTGTCCCAAACTCATCCGATAAGGTTTGGGTCGAGGCTGCAAATATAATATCATCAACATATATTTGTACCATAATCATATCTTTACCTCGTTTCTGAATGAACAGCGTGGGATCCACCTTGCCTTTTGCGAAGCCTTGAGTAATGAGGAATTGTGACAATAGATCATACCATGCGCGTGGAGCTTGCTTCAACCCATAGAGAGCCTTCTTAAGCTTGTACACATGATTAGGATAATTAGGATTCACAAAACCATCCGGCTGTTGAACATAGACTTCTTCCTTGATTTCACCATTAAGAAATGCCGTCTTCACATCCATCTGATAAACGATCATATTCATATGGGCTGCATAAGCGAGGAATAGTCTAATAGCTTCCAAACGGGCAACAGGTGCAAAGGATTCCATAAAGTCGACGCCAAATAATTGCTTGTATCCACGAGCTACTAGTCGAGCTTTGTTTTTCAATATTCCGCCTAACTCATCGAGTTTCACCTTGTAAACCCATTTCAAAGTGAGTAACTGCACTTGATCCGGGCATGGGACAAGTTCCCATACTTTAAGACGTATAAACTCATTAAGTTCTTCTTGCATAGCTTCTATCCAACATGATTGAGTAAAAGCTTCTTTCCATGTCTTAGGTTCAACTTCAGTGAGAAAAGCATCAAAGTGACAAAACATTGCACTTTCTTGTAACTGACTTCGTGTGGATACCGGACGATTAGGGTCACCAATAATAGAATCTATAGGATGATCCTTTGTCCACTTGCTGTCATGTTCACGAATCCGTGGATTGGAGTAAACTGTAGAAGGAGCTTCCTCCGAGGTGGACGACCCGGCTTGATTAGGGTCGGGAATAGTTACACCAAAGAATGGAAGTTCACGCATTTGAGCGAATTCCAAATCGTGATCATCATCATCCTCTTCATCATCAATGGGCATGACGTGGGTAGTTGTTACATGTGTTGGTTGAGAATTACTCGTTGAAGGTATATCTTGACCAATTGTAGGTGCAGATGTATCTGATTGTGCTTCGGTTGCTGGAGCGACAACTTTGGTTACCGGAGCTATTACCTCAGGTTCTGGAGCAACAATAGTTGGAGGAGTAAAGAATTCATCAAAGAACGGTTGGAACAACGTATCCCATTCATTCCTAGTAGGTGGTATAAATGATGATGAAGTAGGGTTGTTTGGGACAAGACCAGAGCTAATGTTACTGGGTCCCATTTCATGAAGTGCGGGTTCAGAGCTGCTTTGCTCAGAAGCCATTGCTGTCAGCTCATCAAAATCAACATTCATAGTTTCAAGGATTTTGCGAGAGTTACGGTTGTAGATTCGGTATGCCTTCTTTGCGGGGGCGTAACTAATGAAAATACCAATATCAGCCTTTGGTTGAAGTTTTCCCAAATTGTCACCATCATTATTTGGATAGCAAAGAGAACCAAATACATGAAGATATGATAAATCTGGTACTTTTCCATGGAGAAGCTCATAAGGTGTTTTACCATGGCGTTTACGAATTAGTGACCGGTTTTGGGTGTACACTGCTGTAGATACTGCTTCTGCCCATAAAAATAATGGAGCCTTTGCGTAAATTAACATCGTTCGAGCAGCTTCCATAAGTGTGCGATTTCGCCTTTCAACGACACCGTTTTGCTGTGGAGTGCGAGCAACGGATGTTTCATGAGATATGCCAACTTCTTCATAATAATCACGCAAAATTTGATTCACAAATTCGGTTCCATTATCTGTACGAATGCGTCGGACAGTAGTGTTGAGACGCACTTGAATCATCTTGAGAAATCTGATGATGAATTTAGGTGCCTCATTTTTTGCTTTAAGAAATTTCACCCATGTAAACCGAGAGTAATCATCGACAATGACGAGGATGTACTTTTTGCCACTATGACTTTCAACACGCATTGGCCCACAAAGATCCATATGCAAAAAATAAAGTTTCTCTTGGTTGGTGTCTTCCGTCTTGGGTTTGTAAGATTTCTTAGTGCTTTTCCCCATTGTACACGCGGAACACAAATGATCCTTGTGAAATGAAAGTTTAGGAAGACCACGAACAAGTTCGTTTTTCGCCAAGTGATTAATAGCATCAAAGTTAAGATGAGATAACCGTCGATGCCATAACCAAGACTTAGTCTTCGATGCTTTGGAGAGAAGACATACGGGAGAAGCGGCCATCATGTCTTGTAGAGACAAAGTATACAAATTATTCCCTCGAGTACCTTTCAATAAATCAACCCCTTCCAAATTACGAATGAAGCAGGTATGCTCTCGAAAAGGAACTTCTAGGTTTGCATCACAAAATTGTCCCACAGAAAATAAGTTGTGACCAAGACCTTCCACGTAATACACTCTTGAAATTATAACATTCCCAATATGATATTCACCATAACCCATTATCTTTGCAATATGATCATTACCAAATCGAACCGTACCAAGAAACTTGCTGACGAAATTTCTGAGCTGAGAGTGATCTCTGGTCATATGCTTGGAGCAGCCAGAGTCCAAATACCAGAGAACAATTTGGACCACCTATTTTCAACCACAACAGTAGACAATGCATTGGAAACTATTGGTTCCGGAGTGTTAGCATATACAAATATGATATTATCAGAATTGCTAACATTTTTGTTATCCTTAGATTTCCTGCATTTTCTAATGTGAGTTTTAGCACTAACAGGTTTTACTGTTCCAACTTTCTTAGGTTTTGGATTATTCGCGGGCACTACAGTGGGAGTAGACCTATTTAAAGGGCACTTTGTTCCTACAGTAGTGTTGGTGTTCCTATTTAAAGGACACGCTTGTGTTTTGGTAGCCTTGGTATTCCTAGTTAAAGGGCACGCTTTCTTCACTTCAGTGGGAGTGATCCTAGTTAAAGGGCACATATTTCCTACTATAGTGAAAGTCCTACCAGTGGGGCGCCACATCCAACCAACTTGGGTTAACACTTTCCCAGTCGGTTTCCATTCTAATCCATTTTTTCGGGCATGCATCTCATTCACATGGTCAATAAGGCAAGAATCATGATGACTAGAAAACATACATTCATTGCAATTCCAACATTTTAAATTAGAATTCACAGTAGGCTTAGAACGCTGCACAACCGCAGAGCCTTTAGGTTTAGCTACATGATTCTTTGTATTCAAAACAGAAATAACATTCCTAGGATGGGCTTCTACTTTCTTCTTCACTTGACTACTAGATGGGGGCAAGATCCTATCATTCTTCTTGTTTCTCTTAAGCTTAGATCTTTGAGCCTTAGTAGTGGTGCTTACTCCTGTAGAAGGCAACACGGGAATATTAGAAGCTGGTTTTGATTCCGCCTTATCTTTAGTGACCAAAGTTTGAGATGGTTTAGTCCTAGGGCCCTTGTTAAGTGGTGTGACGGCAATAAGGGTTCTTTTGATTGCACTAGAGGACGATGCTGAGATAGTGGCTACGTTATCCACAACATTCTTACCTTTTAGAGTACGAAGTGTTTCCTTTAACTCAGCCAAGACCAGATTCTTATCACAAATTTGTTCCCTTAAATCAGATATTTCCATCGACTTTTGATTCAATTGTTCAATCAATGATTGATTCTGTGCAGTGGTATTAGCACATGCGGGCTTTACTGAATCAAAGAGTCGTGTATTTTTCTGTTTTAAGTTATCAACTTTGGACAAAATCTTGGAAACTCAATTATCTAGATCAAGTTTAAGATTCTCAGCAGCCTCAAGTACGTTCACACAGTTAAGCTCCTTAGATTTATCTATGTCTATCCGCAAGGATTTAGCAACTTTGTCACTTGGCTGACGCTGTTTTGATTGTAAATTCAATCGAAAATTCTTTTCAAAATTTGCATCATTGATATTAACACCTTCGAATGACGTTTCAAAGATTTCTTGAATAAGTTGTTTCTTACATTCAAGCGAAATACAATGTGTTTGAATCTCATCAAAACGTTTTGAAAGCGAAGAATATGAATCTTGAAGCTTTAAAAATTCAGCGTCAGATTCGTGACAAGTACTATCTACCACAGTATCCACAGATTCAACATTATGCACAATAGAATCATTATCAACACTTGTATTCACACAGACAGAAACTATATCATGAGACATCACTTGATTCAGAAGCAGATCATTATGGCGTGAAACTCGTTCTATTTCAAGTAAACTGTTTTCATAAGCATCTTCCATTTCATTGAAAACACGTCTAACTTCTTCTATTTCCAAAAACAAATCTTGATCAATATTACGAAGACAAGCTTTAACATTCTTTACAAACGGAACAATTTCATCTCGAAACGCAGCTCTAGTGTGCTCAAAGTTCCATTCACCTTCCGTTATGGCCGTGGCCGTCGTACGTTCCAAAATGACCTTGTCAAAATCGGCTAAGTGTTGGTGAACCGTATTTAAGTTAACGGACGCCTTACTTACCGGTGGAATTAACTTCGTTAAATCCTTTTTGACGAGTGTAGGAGACGTACTAGGAAGGTTTTCATTTGACAAACTTTGGGGCACAAGAACTGTTAATTCTGCTAATTCCTTTTGTAAGCGAATGCGTGTCTTTTTCGAAAATTGATCTTTGTTATGTTGATCGTAATCAATTGTATGGAATTTTGAAAGCATTTTAGAATGAGTTTCATCCCCAAGTGATTGTGTCTCCTCAGTACTACGAACAAAAGGTGCTTCTTTCGATTTTCCAATTATGGTCATATCATAAAGACCGGGAATATATTCCTGAGCTTGTTTTGCATAACCGGGATTAGGTGGTAAATCTTGAAGACGTTTAAGTTCGAGTTATTTAAATGATTTAGTTAAAAGATGAACCTTTTTTGTGGAAGAGTATTGTTTTAATAGCTGTTGTTCTTTGAATTTAAGAAGTTTGGTAGCATTAATTTCCGATTCAACCTTTTTAGACTCGAGAGTTTCGAAATCCATTTTAAGTTTCTGAAAATCATTGACAACCGACTCTTTTTCTTTTAATTCATTGGAAAGATTAGCTTTTAATGATTCTATTTCTTTCAAGTGTTCAATCTTTTCAAAACGAAATTGGTCAAATTCAGAACATGTTATTTTCTCTTCTTGAGGGACCATTTCAAAAGTTTTGACCTTTTCTTTATGCAACGCAAGCTCAGCAGTTAGGGTGGAATTGGTATCTACGGATTGTCTGAGGGCCATATGCATTTGATCAATTATATGTTTAGGCACCATGACCAAATCATGTTGAGCATAAGATTCCATACCCGTCGCAGCATTTGGTTGAGGTTCACTCAAATGTGTAGGATTGGGTACCACATCATTTGAGTTACTAGTTCCCGAATGCTGTTCGAGGTTGTCATTGTCATGCCCAACTTGATGTTGGTTATCATCAATATTATTAGATGTGGTTGGTACCTCACTAATGACATCAGAACCGTAGTGAGAGAGATTAGCAACAAGAGCAGCTTGGGCAGAGTGAATGTCATCACAATCCGAATCGTATGCATCAAGATCATCCGCTTGATAAGCTGCATTAGAAGTAGAAACGACCGCAATGCCTTCAGTATCTGCTGCCCCTGGGTCTGCAAGAAATGCCAACTCCTCTGAATCCAAAATCTTCCCCTTAGACTGAGCATCAACCAAATACATCTTCTCACGAAACCATGCATCATCCCTTCTCCTTTTCGGCTGAGTGCATTCCCTAGCCATATGACCTTGTCCTCGGCAATTGTAGCAAGTCACAACCTTCTTAGGACCAATAGGACTCTCATTTCCACTAGCTTGAGAAATCACAGCTTGATTGTTCCCAGTCCTTGTAGGAGGTCCATATGAATTTTGCCTTCCCTGAATAGGTTGCACCGTCACTTGACCATCTTGAACAGTGGCTTGTTGTCGAGGATTTGATGAGGTGCGGAGCAGATTGTTTGTTGGTTGAAATCCTCTAGTTGCAACAAGTTTTGACAAGTAGGCGGTGAGATGGTTTAAAACATCAGCTGGCATATCATTTGGGGTAAAGACCGGTGCTTGGATTGGTGGAAGTTCATTAGAGTAGAAAGCTTGTGCTGGTTGTGCTTCAATTGGAAAATATCCTTGCTGAGGAGTATAGCCCAATGGAGAAGTGTTGGTTTGTGATGGTGATGTTTGATATGGTGGTTGCTGTTGAAAAGATTGTTGATGAACACTTTGTTGATATTCTTGTTGTGGCATCATTGGTGGTTGATAAGATGGTTGCTGTGGTTGCTGATAGATGTGTGGTGGTGGCTGTTGCAAGTATGATGGTTGTTGATAAGTATAAGCCATGTTTTGTTGAGAAGCATACATTGCAAGTGGATCATGAACTTGAGGTGTAGACAACCGAGCCTCGATCACATGGCATTCGTGTTGTTGAAGAAAAGCTTGAAGTTGATCCACATTGGTGTTATGCAAGTCCTTAGCCAATTTAACATCCGTCACGTATTTTTTCCATTCTGGAGGAAGAGTGTTCAAATACTTGGTGTTCAATTGAAAGGTAGGGATTGCCATGCCATAGATATTTAGCTCATTCAACAATAGGGTAAATCTCAGATAGTAATCATTGAGAGTCTCCCCTGGCACATAGGCAAACTTATCAAAAGTATCATAAAGCTTACACTCTCATTCTTGTTTAGTTAACGAGGTGCCTTGCATGAGAACACGAATTCTATCCCATAACTCTTTGGCAACTTTATGTTTGCTGATGAGTTTGTAGACATCTGGAGGAAGGGCTTGGAGAATGATGTTTGTAGCATACTTATCACATTTATCTTGAATCTTCATATCTCCAGTCAACTCACCCGTTGTGCGAGGACGAGTGGTCGTACCTTCCGTCACAATACCATAATCTAATGGTCCATTGAGCACCGATGCCCAAATTAGATGTCCATTCTCCTGGTTCAACATATAAAGTTCCATTCGGGAAGCCCATTCCTCATACATAGTCTTCACCAACATTGGTGGACGATTATCCGTACCCGAGAGGATGGACTTATCTGTAAGAGATGTGTACTCCATTTCAATAAGTTAAGATTTACAAAGTTGATCGAACAATGAAATAAGGTTAAGTATTTTTGTGTTGTTGTGAGTTAAAACCGAGAAACAATCTTAAAATCCCCAAAAATATGTTCTCGATAAACCAAAAATTCCAAGTCAAAATTACACACGTCGAAATTTTTTATGGAATAAATTTTTGGTTTGTCGGAATGTCTAGATCGGAATGCCAGATCGGAATGTCAGATCGTAATACCAGATCGGAATACCAGATCGTAATGTAACACTGTCGGATTGATGATGGTATCGGAATGCCTAGATCGCAATGCAGATCGCAAAGAGCTATCGTAATACTCAGATCGCAAAAACTATCGCAAAGATTCAGATCGCAATGCAATGTCTATCGGAATGCTTCAGATCGCAATAGCTATCGGAATGATTCAGATCGCAAAGTGGCTGACAAAATTTAAGCAGAGTAACGACTTAACACACCTTCCTTATACCCGTCGGAATCTCAGATCGCAATAGCTATCGGAATGATTCAGATCGGAATAAGTGATAAAAATCCAGCGATCGCAATGTAGAAACCTAACCCTTTCCGATGGTTAAGTTATTGCGATGGAGGCCCAAGTACAGTTTGTACTTTCCGATGGATCTTTCTGCTAGAATTTCGGAATGAAGAACACCAACTTTTTTGCACTTTTGATCCAAGAAAACTGATGTTTTAATGAAAACCAAGATACCAAGAACACTCTTAAACACGAATCCCTATGTTACACTACTTTAAACTTCGATCCAACACAAAATTTTTTTTGAAGATTTCGGCAAAACACACTTATACAATACGAATTGTTTAGAAAACAATACGCAACACAAAAACAAACCTATATTTCATCCCAAGCTCTTGATACCATTTGTAGATTTGTAAATCTATGCTTATGTTTTTAGAGAGAGAAAGAGATAGAGAAATGGTGGATTTCACACTTTAGAGAGAGAAACTAAGAAAGAACTATGTGTAAAATAAGAAAACCACACCCTCTCCATCAAAGGAGAGGGTTTATATACCCAAGCCCATGAGATGGGCTTGGGTTTACATAAGGCCGCCGGCCCATACAATCCATGGGCTCGGTTTTGGGCTTTGTTTAATACATGTAAATAACTAAACTACGAGCTATAACATTGACTATTGTTGGAGTGACCGATCCTTTCTAATACGTAAAACGTATTTCCAACAAGAAAAATATAATTTCTAAATTATTTTAAATCATTATTAGAAATATAAATTAAACCGTTAATTTCATTACATTAAAAGTAAAGTATGATAAAAGTCAATTAGTTCAAAAGATAGGGCATAATTTCATTTTAAACATTAGTTATAATTATACAAAAGATGATGTATAGATTTGACCTTCTACTTGTGATACTTATTTCGATAATTGAAATTTATTGGAAAATGTATACAAGTTCCATAAAAATTTTGTAATATGTTGTAAAAATACTTAAAGGTGTTTAATATTTCAAAGTAAACATGGGAGATATTCGGGTTTCAAAATATGACTAGATAACAAACGAATACGAATGGATATAATGGTCAAGAATCAGTACGAAATCAACTGTATAAAGGGGACAAAGCAAATGTCGTATGAATTCTTAAAGAGAATGATAAAGTAGAGGCGTTGATGGTAAGACAATAAGAAACAATAGATTTAATAAGTTGTCAATTTTGTTAGTGCGGTCGGTGGTTCACCAACATCAGCTCGTTAGCTTCGCGGTGGTTGATACACGATCGAAAATAAGATCCACACAAAAAAAATTCAAATCAAAGAAAATTCTTAATAATCACTTGTAGTTAAAATAAATCAAATGAATAATGTTAGAGCTTAAAGAGAGAAGTCAATGCACGGTTCACAAGAGTGGATTTCGAGACAAACGAGAGTGACGGACGTCATCCCGGATTTTCGGAAATCCCTCTAGTGATAATTCATTATTCACGTGCGGAGACATTCCGAAGATCTACCCAATCGCATAAAGAAGATTGGTAGAGATCGAAGGATAAAACATCGATACTTTCAAGTCCAGTATCATTAGGCGGTATTTAAACAAATGGTCAAAAGAATTCAGTTATGAGATAAAATGAAGTATCAAGTAGATAAATGATTATCGGGTAAGAACGTACTCGTAAGCGCGTAACTCGTTCAAGAAAAGGTAAGAAAACATATGTGGATGTCTCCAACTTGTGCTACTTGCATAACATATAAAAGTTTTCAAAACTTCTTTTGACTTTATTTCATTTTATTTAGCTTTTTCATAAATACAAGTAAAAAGTTCATTTTTATCAAGATTTTTACGGTGACTACTATTCAGCCTCGCATGGCTCCTTCTAAATTAGACATAGGTGATCAGACCATGTATAATTTAGGGCTAGCAATGTAGAGCTCAATTTCGTCGAACAATATTACGTTTCTTATGTTTATACACAATCCATGCCATTTGTGAAATGGAATTTAAAATATTTAATAAATTTATAGGAAGTATGTAATTTGTGAGATATTGAATTAGCTACTTTTAATGTTAGAAAGGTTATTTCGTAAGACCAAGGTATAACAATTTGTGAAAATAAATCGTAAAATAATATTAGATTTATTTATAAGGTGACATTATGGCAGTGTATAAAATAGTCAATGGTTTGCAAAAGAGTAGCAAATAGTAGCTCATAAGATAACCAATGTAATGGTTACGAATTGATAAGGTTTCAAGAGGTTATAAGGTTTTGACGGATTCGCCTTGAGACACGTGATAAAAATGTCGACAAAGAATGTGAAGTCAAAACTTCAAATCTCAACCCAAATCCGTGGTAGGTTGGAAAAAAATAAAAAAAATAACATCAAATGACAAATGAGTCATATATATATATAAAGAATAATGCAATCCACATGTGTACTAATCGTAAGATACTCGACACAAACATGCTTTTAAGAAAGTATATTATTCGTTTTCAAATTACACCACTAATCTGGTAATTTCTAATTCTGAAAAATTTCTATTTTTAGAAAGTTTCTATATTAGGCAGGTTCCCGATTTTGGAAAGTTTCGATATTTAAGTCGTTAATATTGACTCATAAACATGTTAACCTTTTTGACAAAATTAATTCTCCAATATTTTTTATTCAAACACTCCATTTTATACATTCATGATATATTTATGTATGATTCAGACCCAATTTTTTTTTATTTTTAAGTCTAATATTTATAAGAATATGTTAGCCTCAAAATATTGAGTCAAACAAGAATGTTCGGTCATAAGTTTATATTGTAACGTTTATTAGAATGTTCTAATAGTTAGTTAAAATAGTCGTGACATTACGGGCTTGATGGCTAGCTTAAAAGGCCTCTTTCAAGGTACTAAGCATTTATTCAAGCCCGTCCCAATCAAACATACAGCCCATTATGTCACATGTAGGCAAGGCTATAAATACCCTTCCTAGCATGTTATGAAGGGTGTTGGTTATTCATTTTCTTAATCTAATCTTCCATAAGTTTCACACACATCTCTCTCTTTTCTCCCTACTTTCTCTCTCTAGAATTCATCTACTTTTCATCTATTTTTCTTCCTTTCTTTCTTGTTTTATGTTGGGAATAAATTAAGGCCAGATCACTTGAGCGCTGACAAGAGTAAAACAAGCGTTGACAAGAACAAAACAAGCGCTGACAGCTCAAGCGTTGACAAGATAAAGTCAAGCGTTGACACATTGAAGACAAGCACTGATGGAAAGATATACTCTACGCGTTTATTGTATTCTAGATTACTTCTAGTAAAGATAGGAACAACAATGTATTTTCTATATTTATCTTTACCTAGAATAGCTGATACGTAGATTATTGTACAAGGCTTCTTATGTCTATAAAAGAAGACCTTTAGGTTAATGTTTTATATAAGTTTTCATTCGTAAACTACTTTCATTGTAAGCAAGTTTGATATCATTAATCAAAGTAAAAGTTTGTTTATCTCATTATGTGTTCTTGTTTAAATGTTAAATTCCGCATAACACTTAGATTCATAAGCATATACAAAGGTTTCTCTAAGTGTATTACTTGATCTAATCTCGTATACATAAAGCTAAATCGATCTAAGTTTGGGATCAACAAGTGGTATCAGAGCTTTTTGAGGAACTTTTGATCTTAAAGAACACAAGAACCCTAAAATCACCAAAACCCTAATTTTCTCAAAAACCCTAACAACATCATGTCTGAAGCAATAACCTCCTCCTCCTCATCTTTACCAAACATCAAGATTCCCATGCTTGATGCAACCAACTTTGATTTGTGGAAATTCAACTTTGAGCAATATCTGGGGATTTATGACTACACACTCTGGGAAGTTATTGAATATGGAAACACATTCGATAAAGCCCAAAAGATTGCTAATGTTATTGCTCAAAGATCAGCTGTTGATGGATGTTCTGAAGAGGATAAGAAAGAAAAACCTGGAGATGGTAGAGTTGTGGCTGCTGAAGACATAGCAAAGAAAAGGGTCGACATGAAAGCCCTAAATATTCTGAAAGTCTCTTTGGGACAAGAGAACCAGCATAAATATAGGGGCTATGAATCTGCTAAAAACCTTTGGGAAGCTCTTGAAGTTGCATATGGTGGCAATGCAGACACTAAAGAAGAGAAGAAAAAGCAACTCATGCATGATTATGTTGTCTTCAAAGCTCAACCCAATGAGAAACTGAGTAGTGTGAGAAGCAGATTGCTTGACATTACAAGCAAGTTGTCCTTCATGGGGACACAACTTGGTGATGTCGACATTAATGCTACCTTTCTTAAAAGTCTTGATGAGGCATGGAAGATTGAGGCAAGATCAATTCTTGCCAACAATACTTACAAGAGTTCCTCGTTTGATGACATCTACAATAAACTAAGGCTGCTGGAAGATGAAACTCTTTTAGAGCATGGAAGCAAGTCTACCACCAGTAACATGGCCTTCTTCTCTCATAGTGAAGGTCAATTCAATCAGAAGGACTCTTACATGCATCCAGTTACTAGATCATCATATGTCAGCGCTGGAACAAGTCCTGTCAACGTCTCCTATTCGGACGCTGACACATTCAAGAGTGACTCCCCAAGAGTTAAACCTGCTGGTTTAGATTTGGATACTGTATGTGCTTATATTGCTTCTTTGCCCAATGGTTCAGTGATTACATATGAGGACCTTGAGCAGATAAGTGATGAGCACTTGGAAGAGATGGACATTAAGTGGAACATGGCTCTTGCTAGTATAAGAGCAAATAGGTGGAACAGAAGGTTTAAGAAGAAGATGACCTTCAATGCAAAAGACACAGTTGGATTTGATAAATCCAAAGTTGAATGCTACAACTGTCATCGTATGGGGCACTTCATGAGGGAATGCAGATCTCCTAGAAGATCTGATGCTGGTAAACCCTCAAGTCAAGTTGTTAAGGCTCAGGATTCCAAACCCATGGTTGCAGTTTAAGGAATTGATGGTATGGGATGGGATTGGAGCTTTATGGCTAAGAATGTTGAATAGGATAAAGCTTTGGTTGCTGAGGTTGAAGAAGAAGAGCATGTTGAATATGCTCTCATGGCACACTCCTCCTCTTCATCTGATAATGAGGTATACAATGATGCTTTTTGTAGTAAAGGTTGTAGGTTAAACACTGAGAAACTTAACAAAGAAGTGTTAAGATTAATGAGTGATGTGAGTACTGAAAAGTGCAAACTGTCTAATTACCAAGTAGCTCTCACTCAAACTGAGAAAACCATTTCTGAATACAAGAAAATGGAATTTGAATTAAAAGATAAAATAAATATCTTAAAACATGATCGCGTATCTTGAAGCTGATGATACTCTGTTTCCCCAATATACACAAATGGTGGCGTATTTGAACGCATCCCCCTTAAGGTATGCTCTTTCTCATGCACCACTCATTCCAGTCACACATATTAAACAGTTTTTGAACACTGTAAGTTCCTCAACAGTTAATAGAGTGACTACATTGACTTCTATTGTTCATGGGAGATCTTGGGTGGTTACTGAGGCTTTGGTACGCCAAGCCTTGCATCTTGATGATGCTGATGGTATAGCCACCCTTCCCATTCATGAAATAGAACAAGGGCTTAGGGCTTTGGGATATCCTTTTCCTGATGAAGGTACCCTAAATAAGTATCATAAACAGGAATTTCCCCCAGCCTAGAAGTACCTCATACATGTCCTCCTTCAATGTTTGAGTCCCAAATGCACTGCACACAATGAGATCAATAGATCCATTGCCAGTGCTATTGTGTGCATTGCAACAGGGCAAAAATTTAATTATTCTAAAATGATTTTTGAGGGCATGTGTAAAAATAAGGGGAACAAAATGACTTTAGCTTATCCCCGATTTTTGCAAATGGTTTTTGATGTTCAAGGATATTGCACAAGGGATCATAATGATTTTTATAAGATCCCTTAGCAAAAAAAAGCTATTTTTATGAAGATGAACTCACCACCCCATCGTGACCTACCTTTAACCCAAGCTATACTTGCTGTTATTGCAGCAGCACAACCCCAACCAGACCCCTAACCCCAAATTGACCATCAACCACAACTTGACCCAATACCTGAACCCATACCTTCACCTGAACATATGCAAATTGACCAAGATCCCTTCAACACTGACACATTAAATGTTAGCGTTGATGTGCCTATTTCCAACGTTGACACACAACCTTAACAAACCCAAACACCCCTTAACCAACCCACATCCACTCATTCTTCCACACCATCTTCCACACCCCCTTAAATATAGGTTGATGAAACGCCAAAGGACTACTGGAGTGTTCTCCTCTGGTGGTCCTAGCCATGTAGCAGAGAGAACCACCACCACAAGTGTGGCTGGTGACCTGGATGAGGCTGGGACTATTGGTTCTGGCTTAGAAGCTGGCCAAGGCAGTCCCACCATCATTAAGTCCTCATCCATGCCCAATGAATCTGACTTGGGAGGTCAAATCCCCATTTTAGAAGAGGGCAGACTGGAACCAATGACTCTTATGGAATTGACGGCAGTCTACATAAGCTTGCAAAAGCAAAATGCAGACTTAGTACAAGTTGTCAGCTCACAAGGCCTTGAACTCAAGCAATTGAGGGAGAGGATTGTTATTTTGGAGAGTGCTAGTGCCAGGAGGGGTATGGAGGAATCTTCCAAAGAGGAGGAAGATCCAATAAATCTGAGTGATAAGGGCAGCCATGATGGTCAATCTTTGGATGTTGCTGAGGCCCTTACCACTTTGAAGAAACAAACAGGTTTTGATACGTCCTTAGTTTCTCCTACCAACTTGAATTTATCATTTACAGCCATGTTGGAAGAGGTTAAAAAAGGTGTTGAGGCAGGATATTTGGGCGTTGACAAGGAGAATTTGGACGCTGATAGAAATATTTTGGGCGCTGATAGAACAAAATTGGGCGTTGACAGACCTGCACATGAAGGTGATGTATCCCAGTCATCATCTATCATCAAGGAGGTTTCTACACAGGTATCACCATCTACCTTACCAACAATTGCACCATTAGATAAGGGTAAGGGTATTATGGTAGAAGAGAGTGTTCCAAAGGATGCAGCTCAAGTTGAGTTTGATAGAAGATTAGCTGCACAAATCATGGAACAGGATAAAAAGGAGGTGAAAGAGTCACCATTTGTTGTGACTTCAGAAGAAGGAAGTGATGGAGCTAGCTCAGACTAAAGTTTGATGATTATATAACCCGAAAGACTTGAGTATGGGGATGAGTTGGCTAAGGAGAAGTTGAGAGAGTTGAAATTGCAGGTTGACTTTGACATGCCAGAGGTGGTTCAAATGTACAATGCTTGGGAAGAAAGATGTATGGAGAATCCAGACTTGACCATTTCAGATCAAATATGGGGTTTGGAAATTCTTCTCAGAGTTCAGAAGGATTTCCAGGTAATTTTGAAACACAAGGCAAGCAATATTCTCTCAGAATTGAAAAGTGATAGAAGGGATCTATACTACATGTTGCTCAGATGTCATGGAGTAGGATGGACTTATCAGAAGTTGAAGGCATTGACATTTGATGAGTTGGAATGCAAGGCTTATCCCATTTGGGTGAGAGTGCAGGAAGCAAACACTCTCAGACTTCTTTTTGATGAAAGAAAGGAAGAACTTGCAGAAGAAATGGAGCTCAAGAAAGCTATGTTTGTTCCCAGGCCAGTGAAAAAGGGAATTTCTCTTGATTTTCCCAAAGATATGGATCCACTATATCCAAGTGAAGCTGTCATAAGAAAGAGCCTCAAGCTCTCACCATTAGAAGCTTCAGATATGGTGCAAGTGTTACCATTAGATTCCAGAAACCCAATTGTGAGCTATGAAGAAGATGAATGTGGGTTTTGGAAGATTGGCAGATATGGCAAAGAGGTACACACTTTTAACACTCTCATATCTTTGTTTGCAAGTTGTGATAGAGAAGACTTGGTGGACCTATGGAGGTTGCTAGAGACCAAGTATGAGGCTGAAGCACCAACTTCAGCTAATGGAATAAAACTGTGGTCCACATTTAAAAGAATGTGTGGACCAAAAGATGAGGATCCTGCTATTTGGAAGGATCTTGAAGATGACCTCAGTGGTCTTCAATGGAGGTTATATTCAGCTGCTGGTGTTTACCCTTTGAGTTCTACAAAGTTTGCTGAGTATCTACTTGTGGATGGTCAGTATTTCATATCCAAAGCTATTTTGGAGAAGATGAGGGACACTCAGCTGGAAATAGATTATTCAAGTAACGTGGCAAAAGATTTGATCAGATTTATTCATTACCAATATAAGAAGGTTTGTAAGATTCCTCCTAGTCCTTAATGCTTATTCAGAAACTTGATCATAAGAGTGGATATCAAGTTTAGGGGAGGATTGTTGGGAATAAATTAAGGCCAGATCACTTGAGCGCTGACAAGAGTAAAACTAGCGTTGACAAGAACAAAACAAGCGCTGACCGCTCAAGCGTTGACAAGATAAAGTCAAGCGTTGACACATTGAAGACAAGCACTGATGGAAAGATATACTCTACGCGTTTATTGTATTCTAGATTACTTCTAGTAAAGATAGGAACAACAATGTATTTTCTATATTTATCTTTACCTAGAATAGCTGATACGTAGATTATTGTACCAGGCTTCTTATGTGTATAAAAGAAGACCTTTAGGTTAATGTTTTATATAAGTTTTCATTCGTAAACTACTTTCATTGTAAGCAAGTTTGATATCATTAATCAAAGTGAAAGTTTGTTTATATCATTGTGTGTTCTTGTTTAAGTGTTAAATTCCGCATAACACTTAGATTCATAAGCATATACAAAGGTTTCTCTAAGTGTATTACTTGATCTAATCTCGTATACATAAAGCTAAATCGATCTAAATTTGGGATCAACATTTTGATCATCACAAATTAGGGACAACAATTGGTATCAATCGCCATGGGGTTGATTTGTGATTAGTTGTTGTTATAGATTGATTTCATGGGTTTTTCAAGCTCATATCTCAATTTTTTTGTGTTTTCCGTGCTCTAATTCTTGATATAAATCTCCTACATAGATGTGGTAGGGATTTGAGTGCTTTGGATTTGTTAAAATCACGTATTTCTAAGGAAAAATCTCATTTGTTACTCAACTTTTTCGGAACTGTTAACACATTGCGATATAACTTCACCTTGTTTTCCATCGCAATGCTAGGGTTTAAGGATTGCGACCCACATTGTGATACGTTTGTTTGTTGTATATTGCGACAGAATTTTGGTTAGATATTGCGACAGGTTTTCATTTTTTTTGGCATTGCGACACGTTCCAAGTTGAGACATTGCGACGGGTTTAAGATTTGGCATTGCGACCGAAGTTCTTGAAACATTGCGATAGGTTCAAGTGTCTACATTACGACAGGTTCAAGTTTCTACATTGCGACAGGTTCAAAGATTGAGACATTGCGATAAGAGACATTGCGACAGAACTCTTTGTGCATTGCGATATATTGTTTGACATTGCGACAGATTAGAGGATTTTTTGAAAAATTCCAAAAATACACTTAAAAAATTTGTGTTTTTTGGTCTTGGAGAATTTTTTGGTTTTTCGAGAACATTTTTTAAGGGATTTCAACTACTTTTCTCTACAACAACAATCACTATCACATCTACTTAAGATCCATATTCATTTCTAAATTCAAAGCATATCAAGATGGATTCTACTACAGAGTATCGTGTGACGAACAACAACATCATGGTGGCGGGCAACAAAGAGAGACCACCAATGCTTGTGTCAGGTTGATATGCACAGTGGCAATCACGTTTTATTCGATATCTTTATACAAGACCAAATGGTGATTTTCTCCGACGTTGCATCAAAGAAGGACCCTATACTCCCACTACAATAACAGTTCCTGCAATTTCAGGAACCGATTCGATGCCCGGTTTTGATGAGTAAACAATTGAGGAAACATATGAGAACACTTCGAATGAGAAATGTGCTTGGATTGATGCAGAGAAGGAAGAAATCTATTTGATTCCAAGTGGGATTGCGGATGATATTTACTCAACCGTTGATGCGTGCTCTACTACAAAAGAAATGTGGTTTTCTATTGAACGCTTGCAACAAGGAGAGTCACTTAACAAGCAAGATGTCAAAACTAACTTGTTCTAGAACTTTGGAAAGTTTACTTCATTGGATGGGAAATCAATTGATTCCTATTACTCAAGATTCAACAAGATGATGAATGACTTGACAAGAAACAATTTGCAAGTCTCCACCATGCAAGTCAATGTGCAATTTCTACAGCAACTTCAACCAGAGTGGACACAGTTTGTAACTTTGGTGAAACAACAGAGTATGTTAGACGAGGTCAACTATCACACGCTCTTTGACATTTTGAAACAATTTTAGAATGAGGCGAATGAACTTCGAGCTGGAAGGATATCAAAGACTGCTAATCCACTTGCTTTGGTGTCTACCACTCAACACGTCCAAGATCATCACTCTCGTATTCCCATGTCATACTTCACTCAATCATCCTCACCAAGATACTCCATGTTGGAAATACGTTTTCACGTATTTAGAAATGATTGGTCACTCCAACGATATATTCAAGTATTGGGCTCGTGATCCAATATATAAACATATAGCCCATATAGCCCACATGTAGAGTGGGCTATATATACCCCCTCCTAGCATGTTAGGAGGGGTTGAGCACTTAGTCACAAAATACATTTTCCATTGTTTCTCTCTTTCTCTCCTTTCTCTCTCTAACTCTTCCTCTCTAGTTCTTTCATCTCTTTCCATTCTTTAGATAATCAAACACTTGATCAATCCTAAGAAAATAAGGACCTACAATTGGTATCAAGAGCTTTGGTTGATTCTTCGGATATGCGTGTTTTTATCTATTGATTTGGTGAACAAATTTTTTTTATAAAGTAACAATCTTGGATCGTTTATAGTTTTTTTTTAATCCTATTGGTGATTATCCTGTTGCTTTTATTATACCGTTTTGTCACAATTATTTGATCTCGTCTTTTATTTCTATATATCTCAAACTAGTATAATATTTTCAAATCAATTTTTTATCTTTATCAACCGCTTGTCAACTTTTGTCTATCTATTTTCTATCAACTTTTGAGTATACTGTATCTCGTGTATCAGTTTGTCTCTATCATAATTTTGTCCAAACAGGTATAATAGTTTGATATTCCATTAGATAGCATTGTTCCATATTCCGATCTGTTTACAAGGGTTTATCATATTCGGATCGGAATATTGCGATCGCATAACCTTAGGGTTCTACTTGCGATCGAGTATTCCGATAGTCATATTACGATCTAAGTTTCGATCTAAGTTACGATCACGACTGCGATCACGACTGCGATCACGACTTTCGATCAGATATTGCGATGGAAAAAAGTTGAATGTTGCGATGGATTGTTAAATTTTGACATTACGATGGATCATTAAATTTGACTAAAAATAGACCTATTTTAGTCGTTTTGACCTCAACCTAGACCTAACCAAACCTCACTCGACTCACAACCAAACACACCCATTGACTGACCTCGACAACAACCTAGACTCGATCCAAGACCAAAACATAATTGACTCAAAACAAACTTGACTCGAAAGACTCCCAAAATGACTCAGACTTCGACACTAAACTCAAAGACACAAGACTCGACTCAGACGACTCACAAACAGACACATTCAAGACTCATCTCAACATCAATCCCAACACCCATCGACACAACCAAACACTCTTATTTTTCACAAAAATCTTTTCTAAACAAACCTCTTTTGATATACGCAAACTTAAAAAGAGAGATCAATAACAAAGAGTGTTATCATCTCTCTTGTTTTTGGAAAAAAACAAAACGAATAAAATCTGTTCAAACCTACCCGAGAATCCTTTATAAAAATCTTGATGTTTTGAGATGCTTCGATTAGGCCATTCGATAGAAACCCATTAGGCCATTCGAACTGGTACTTATTGAGTGTGCAAAAAAGGAGCCTCGTTTGTTTTGTTTAACCTCATGTGACATAGGATTAAACTATGTATATGTAGATAAGGGATGAGATTTGGATATTAGAAATATGGAGATGGGATTTGTTGGTCAAAGTATGATTTGGGAGATAATATGATAAAAGCGGCTGTGTGTTTTGAGGTTAGAGAGATTAGGTTTCAAATGACCTAATATTTAGGAGTGAGTATTATATATCCGAATAGTTGTGTATGGACCGAATTAGTGATTCATATACTTGGCCACGTTTTGGTTATCAGTTTTATGATGGGCCACATAAAGGCAACGTGGGTTTGATTTGTCAAGTGGAGAAAACAATAAATATTTGATGATTAAACATTTGGGATATTAAATATTTGGTGGGATATTAAACATTTGGGATATTACACGTTCTTTGTCCTGATATTTTTGGTTTTGGTACATCGTGTTGAGGCGGGTATTTCGAAAGAACCAAAGTGGTAAAATATTTGACGGGTAAAATTTTTTTGTGTCTAGATTTGAAGACAAAAGTGACGAGACAAACGTGACAAGATTTGAAGACAAATATCGAGACACGGTGACAAAATTCTTTTGACGAGACCGAGAAAATTGGCTACATCTGAATTTTTTAGTGGCTACGAATTTAATCGGGTATTATTATTTGAAACTGAAGACCGATTTTTATCAATCAGTAATCCTTAACGTCATTGTTCATCATCTATCAATGGATTCGTTTAATTTGACGTTTCAAGAGGGAGACTCGCATCATATGCAAGAAAACGCTAGAAGAAGTGGCATCACATCATTTCAACTACTTTAGTCTCATCTTGTGACTCTTTCATGGATTCAAGGAGGGAGTGAATTTGTGACACTATTTGGTCAAGATCGTTATATATTCATTGATTCAATACACATCACCTTGAACCAACTAGCTGAGTAACTTCACAAAGCAGACTTTAATCATTCTGCATCAGAATCTGCATATCAAGCTCTCCTGACACAATTCACGCCTTTCCTCCAATTCAATATCACCAAGTCTAAAATTTCAGCGATTTGCCAGTCATTTTTTCGAGACACACATACCGAGCTTCAAGTTTTCCGTGGTACACTATTGAAACTCTTGACATCGGTGTCGTCTTCGATTTATGAAAAATCCTGACTTCAGCAAGCGTGTGATAATGGAGTGCAAGATTCTACGATGCAAGAGGAAAACGGTCATATAATTGACGAATTGGAGGCTGCTAAAGATTGCAAGGACATGGAATCAACAGTTAAGCATGACCTCATCAACACGTCAGGGAATGTTACAGACATCTCTCATGATGACACCATACCCGCTTATGACAAAGAGCCTACACATATTGTACAATGTAATGTTGTATATCATGTCTATGCCGATGAACTAGCGCATGTTGAACATTTTGAACCTAATTATGACAAACATGGGATGGAAAAGGGTGATAGTCTTACCATATTAGATTCATCCAATGTGCGTCATAATGGGGGAGAGATTGTTCAGAATGCTCTAGTACATCATGATCAATGCTTTATGACTGCTTCGTTAACTGGCTCTGATTCCAAGATTAAAGAGCTCGAAACGATTGTAGCTCAGCAATCCAAAGAGCTTGAGGATGCCAAAACTAAATTTTCAAAGAAAACGGAGAAATTTGAAACATATTTTGAAAAACTTGAAAAGTCAAACGTTGTTCTTGAACGAAAATTGGATCAAACTGTTCTAGATTCTAAAGCTGAAAAGGATAATCTTTTGAAACAAATTAAGTTGCTTGAATCTAAGTTGGCATCCCAAGATGAATTGCTCAAATAAAATGAGACTTTAAAGGCTCAAGTACAGGAAAAGGTCTTTGCTATAGCTGCATTGAAAAAACGAATTAAGGAAAACTAAAGGAACTAGTGTGGACACTAAGCTTGAAAAACCATCAATCTTGGGGAAACCGCCTCAAATTCAGTCTGTTAGACAACCGACTGCATTTAGATCCGAGCGACCACAATCCTCGAGACCACGTCTGCCTCCCAAGTTGATATGGCTCGTATTTATAGAACAGTCACTCCACCAACTGGGGCCAATGTGACTAAAACAGCTTTTGCAAGACCTAATCACATGATTGCATCTAGTCTCCCTAGATATAGTCCAAAGAACACGTCTCGAACTAGTTCAAATGACGTTCGCCATAAATTTGGTCTAAGGGAAGCTATTCAAAAGACACAAGTAAGAGATAGGAATTTCAAACCTAGTCAGATGCCTTATAGATTACCCAATACTGCTAACCGTAGCATGTCATATCATAGGAGCATCAATCAATCACCTAGGAATTCTAGATCTTATTCGGACTTGAACTATGCTACTTGTAAAACATGTAGGAAATGTGTCTTTAAAGCCAATCATGATTCTTGTGTCAAGAAATTACTGAATGAGGTGAACTCCCGTGCTAGACTTAAATCCCAGTGGGTAGCTAAAATCAAACCCATTGGTAAAATGTGGCGCCCTACTGGTAGAACTTTCACTGTTGTAGGAAATGAGTGCCCTTTAACTAGGATAGTCTCTGATTCTACTAAGACTACTAGGGAGGAAATTGCAAAGGATACATCACTTAAGCCTGAACTTAAGGTTTTCTATGAAAGGAAACACTTGCCAACTAAGACAAGTGAATCATTCCCTCAGTTCACCTCTGGCACAAGAAAAGAAAACTGTGAATCCCCGCAGGATTCTAAGATAGATATCGCTAACCCTTATAAAAGCATACAAACTTCAAATGAGAATGCAGGTACCAAAGTCAAGGATCAACAAAAACAAACCGATCCGAACTTTATATACCGTTCAACTAAGGACACTCTCAGAGTTTGGTTACTGAAGAAGCTAATATCAGAGAAACAAGTACCTTAGAGGATTTGCAATTAAGTTTACAATATATAGGACTTATAGTCACATCACAGACTGTAACTCGTTCATCAAAGAAAAGAAAGTTTATCGTCGATGATAAACTTATCCTTACAACGAGAAATTAATTTTTCTCGGACATGAGCTTATATCAAAAACATTCCAAGTTTTTAAGCTCATGCATAATGGCTCCTCGTTAAATGACAGACGATGACCCAGACTTCAGAGAAAGGGAAGTTTATCTACGCAATGATAACTTACCCTCAAAACGAGAAATTAAGTTTTATCGGACACGAGCTTATCCTAAAACCATTCAAAGGTTTTAAGCTCGTGTATAAGGCTCATCATTAAATATCAGATGATGACCCGATCTTCAAATAAAGGAAAGTTTATCGCCAATGATAAACTTATCCTCATTAACGAGAAATTAAATTTTCTCAGACACGAGCTTACATTAAAACTATTCAAAAGTTTTAAGCTCGTATAAATGCCGTATAATCACATTTCAGATTATGCCCCGGACTTCTAAGAAAGTAAAGTTTATCGCCGATGATAAACTTATCCTTACATCAAGAAATTAATTTTTCTCGGGTATGAGCTTGTATTAAAAACATTCAAAGTTTTTTAAGCTCATGCACTATGTCTTACAGTTAAATATCAGACTGTAACTCGAACTTCAATTTTAAGAAAGCTTATCTTTAAAGATAGCTTATCCTCGTAACGGGAAATTAAATTTTCTCGATCATGAGCTTGTATTAAAACATTCCAAGTTTTAAGCTCATAAAGTAAAGTCTATCTTTTAAATAAGAGAACTTTTCTTCATAATGAGAAACTCACCTTTCTCGGTCATGAGCTTTATGTTAAAACATTCAAAAGTTTTTCAAGCTCATGAAAACGACTTCTAAGTAAATGTCAACTTAGGACTCGTTCTTCAGTTAAAAGGAAAGTTTATCGCTGATGGTAACTTATCCTTAACAACGGGAAGGTTACAACTTTTCGGACTTGAGCTCGTTTTGTAAGATATTCAACATCTTAATCTCAAGTAAATGGTTTTCAAAACTTTGAACACAATTTTTCGAGAATTTCTCAAAAGGTTTTTTTAAATCTTTCAAAATTGTGTGTTCAAAAATGTTTTGATAAAAAGAACATGTCTTCTGCAATTGATAATATTTACGAACCTAGAAATGTCGTTCAATAATGACACGGGGTTGTAAATAAAGTTTGAGCAGAAGTTTAAATGATTTAAAACATGTTCAAAATGGCTTGCTATTATTTCAGATAGTAACCCGCTTTTCTTATTCAAGTCAAGCATTTCACCGGAAAGCTTTGACTCAACAACGGGAATTAATTTCTCGGACATGGTTTACTTTATAACCATGTAAGGGACTGTATTTACGGAATAACACAATCTAACACAAATATATGTACGTGTCAGTGCATTTATTTGTTAAAACAAGAGAAATCTTGTTTTTATTAAGTTATCATCTCCACCAACCGTAGCAATTTACAATTGATATCTACATATTCGACGATGCGACTACTCAAACGGCGACTACAGCTCTTTCAATAGAACAGGAGTCAACAATTGAGGGGAGCAATTGTCCAGCATTCAGAATCTTTGACGCCAAAAGTGCCAAGTTATATTGGTGTCAAGACAACGATATCAATCGTACACATGGAGTCAAGAGATAACTTCAGATGTGACGAGGCGACCAACATTCGTGAACAAGAACCATGTGATTCTTTCATATGATATTCTCCATCATTCAGGTCCAACCTCATAAATTGCTAATCTTGTGAATACATTATCATATATGATCTTTGCATGTGATAAGTACCTTACACTTGTGTTTAAAAGGTATTTTATTTACGTTTCAAGTACACCCTCATTAATTTGAGGGGGAGCTTTTGAAAATCATGAAGATAATTGGAGTTGCATTTTTCTTCCCAATTTTTCTTAAAATGTTATTAAATCAATTGATATTAAAAACATCGATTGGGTTAATATTTTTAATATGGGGGAGAAAATGTGATTTAATATGGGAAATGATTAATAACAATTGGTTTGACTTAACGTGATAGCTCATCCCGACATGTGCGAAATGTTTTCGAATATCGTGGCATATGTTAAGGGGGAGCAAAATGGATTTGGATATCAAAATGGATTTCATGGTGACATACACTTACCTAAAACATCTCTATTCACGACGGTGACGATTGTGGTGACATAAGGATGGTAGGATAGGTTAAAGTCCAATGATTCTTCTAAAACCGGAGGAATCTTCCCAAGGACATTCCATAGCTAGAAATAGTAGTCCTTAGGAAAGATGGAGAAAGAATGTGAACGTAGCTGAATACCGACCAAGTACTTAAGTTAGCACTGGAACAATCACAACAAGGTGCTAGTTATGACGTATTGGTAAGCATTGAAAGGGTTGAAGAATGAAAAAGAATTGTAAAGATAAAGGGTGAAAAGAAAGAAGCCCTCCTTACAAACTTAGGCAGAAACCGGGTCAACACATATGCTATTGAGATCATTTTAATGATGCTCGATATTGAAGATAGACATCATGGACCCAGTGATGCAATGCACAACCTATCTCAGCTAACTCGGATATCTCTAAAAAGATATTTGTTTTAATCACACGGAGACAACGCATTATCTATTGATTTATTCACTCCGAATAAATTGGTATTGAAGCGGTGGCACTCCTCTCCAGCCTCCGATAACTAAAATCCAAAATGCACGATCGAGTCTAGAGCTATTTGAGATCATCAAATATCTCATTAGGACACACTTTTATAATTACTTTCTTTTTCACACACTGTGAAAAGTAAGAAAGATCTTAAGAGTCCTATGCAAAATCTTCATGATCTTGCCTGAACATCCGAGTAATACGAAAGTATTTACAATGAAGATGGAAATTCTTCTTGAGAGAATATCAAAAAGCTCATGGTAGGTGATTTGTGTGATTCTTTATAAATCAAACTTGTGATAACTGGAAAGCAACAATGGTTTAATTCTTAACTGAATTTAAACACATTCCAGGCCTCTACACAATATCTTAGTGATCTTGCCAGAACACTCAGAGTGATACTTTAGTGTTCACAGTGATGAGTGGAAATCCTTCTAGTGTTAACCTCAAACAGCACTTGGTAGGTAACTTGCAAGATTCTATATGAATCAAGCTCGTGACAACTGGAAAGCAACGATGGTGCGGTTCTTAATTGAATTTCACTTGTTCCAGGTACATGAGTTGACGGCTTCAAATCATGCGGATATTATTATCCAAATGATTCACTCTTTATGTTCGTCAGCTTTGGACGGTTGAATAAAGAGAACGGGTCTACCCGCGAAATCTTGTAAAGGAGGTTCTTAATTGAAACTACCTGCCACAAGTACGATATTTAATATCGTCCAACGGTCTTCACCGACCGGAGGTAAAATGCTACCGAATTAGAATGAAATGTTCAAGGCCATTTCATCCGTGTATATGTTTTGTTGCTAATTGTCTTATGCAGCATAACCAGAAGGTGGCATTGCGGTGTACAATCCAGAAGAAGTCGTAAACACATGCTTATGCTTTCTGCACTTAATACTTCAACAAATTCAAGAAAGCCTAAAAGTAAAGTCTTCCGCTGTATCAAACTCTGAAGCTTTCAGAATATAAAGGTATAAGTATGTGGAACATGAAGTCACGAGGAGGCGAATATCATAAGTGATGAATGCACAAGGTCAAGGCAACGAAACATGCTCAAGACTAAAGTCAAAGATCTCATCAGCATGTTCACAAGAACAAGATCGAAGACTCAAGCATAGTATGCTAGGTTTAAGATTTTGTAAAATGGTGTGACCTCCCTTAGGGGGGGATTGTTGGAAATACATTTTTCCAAAGAAAGTCTCGGTCACATCATTGTTAGCATAGATCATGAGCTATAGACTATTTAGGACATTGTAACTTGGAGTGACCTCCCTTAGGGGGAGATTGTTGGAAATACGTTTTTACGTATTTAGAAAGGATCGGTCACTCCAACGATATATTCAAGTATTGGGCCCGTGATCTAATATATAAACATATAGCCCATTGTTAGAAATACGTTTTAACGTATATTAGAAGTATCGGTCACTCCACAATATGATTTATGTTGTAATAGCTCGTAGTTAACAAATAGTTAATTGTTACTTATTAAGTTAAGTAAGAACCGGTCCATGGGCTTGTCATGGACCGGCCCAAGCCTAATGTTTGCTTGGAGTATAAATACCCCTTTCCACCATGGAAAGGGGATGGTTGTTGTTCATGTTTTCATATTAATAAAGACATATTTTCTCTCACTTTCTCTCTCTAGTTTCTCTCACTAGAAAACATCAACCCACTTCATAGATTCATAGGTTATCAATATTCTACATTTGGTATCAGAGCTATGGGATGATTTAAGGTAAGGATTGTGTTGCTTTTTTAGTTTTTGAATCAATTAGTGATCTTTAGAAAAAATCAATCTTGAATCTTGTTGTTTTTGGTGTTTTTGTTATTGGGATTGATTGATAAGGATTGGGTTTAGCTTATTTTGGTAAAAATCATAAAACTTTTTGTGGTTTTTGATCAAAAAATCGGATTTAAAGCTGTTTTCCAAGTCTCGAACTATATTTCCAGTTTATTCCGAATAGAGATTCCGAATAGGAAGGTTTTCAGAATAGCAGGTTTATTCCGAATAGACATTCCGAATAGGATAATTTTCAGAATAGCAGGTTTATTCCGAATAGAGATTCCGAATAGGAAGGTTTTCAGAATAGCAAGTTTATTCCGAATAGACATTCCGAATAGGATAATTTTCAGAATAGCAGGATTTTTTCTGAATAGACTTTCCGAATATAAGATTTTCCGAATAGCAGCATCTTTCCGAATAGGAAATTCTTTCTGAATAGCAACTTCTTTCCGAATAGCAATTTGTTTCCGAATAGCCAAAAACTTTCCGAATAGCCAAATCTTTCCGAATAGCCAAACTTTCCGAATAGCTTTCCGAATAGCCAATTATTCCGAATAGCAAAGTTTTTCCGAATAGCCAATTGCCAAACATTCCGAATAGGGTTATTCAGTATAAGGGTTTTTCAGCATAGGGTTATTCCGAATAGAAATTATTCCGAATAGGGTTTATTCTGAGTTACGGTTATTCCGTATAAGCAAGTTCAAGGGGTATTTGAGTTTTTTCGACGATCTTTAGTGGATTTAATCTTGATTTCAACCAACACAACACAAATTCTCAACCTTTCTTCACTGCTCGATCAACCGATAATCTTTGAGTCTTTTAAGTGATCACAATGAATCCGAGTTCATTAATGCCTCAGATGACATCTCTTACGGATATCTCAATTATAACGGGAACTGATAGTCGTCCACCAATGCTTATCAAAGAGGTGTTTGAGGCATAACAGGGCCGTATGATGCAATACTTGAAGGGCAAACCAACATACGGAAGGCTTATGGTCAAATCGATTTTGAATGGTCCACTCGACTATGGTACTATTGTGGCAAACAACGTGTCTCGACCAAGAGAATATGAAGAACTCACACCGGCACAACAACTCATTGCTGATGCTGATGAAAAGGCTCTATAGACTCTTCTCCAAGCTCTTCCGCATGATATTTATCGCATGGTAAGTCAATATACGGTTGCCAAAGATTTATGGGAACGTCTAAAGGTGTTGCTACAAGGTACGTCTCTTACCAAACAGGAAAGGGAATGTCAGTTGTATGATTTGTTTGATAGATTCACGTACAGCCCAGGGGAAACACTACACGACTATTACTTCAGATTCACTACTCTAATGAATGATCTGAATGTATACAATCTAGTGATTGCTCCATTCCAGGTTAACACCAAGTTCTTGAATACTTTACCTCAAGCTGAATGGGGTGAGTATATTACCGATGTAAAGTTAACCCGGGATTTGCATAAGTGCAATTTAGATCAAATCTATGCTTTTCTTCAGCAGCATGAGAAACATGTGATTATGCACCGTTCTCCTTGAGGTATGTACCCTGATTCCTTAGCTTTGATGGCGAATCAACCAAGCTTGTCACACAACAACACACCTTATATCTTGGGACATCAAGCCTATCATCCATCACCTTACATGACACCAACCTTCCCCCAATACTCGATTCTACCGCAACCACCCACCTCACATCAGCAACAATATCGGTTCAATGCACCTTCACCACAGTATGCTTCACAACTTCATCCAGCAAATATTGCACCTTATGCTCAGCCTTCATATTCTTCTTATCAAGAGAATGCAGCATATCCAACAAGCTACCCTGATCAAATGAGTATTCCTTCTAGTGATTATGCAGCTCATCAAGACCAAGCAATGTATTGTGATGATGAGGAAGTCCCCATTCCTGTATTCCAACAAGGAGCTGACCTAGTTGAAGTGCTAACCACTATGTCTGCTTATCTCACAAGGACTTTAAGCAAACGAGGATACAGAGGATCAGCTCCAACCAACAATCAGTTGAGGAATTCAACCAATTCACGCCAACAAGCTACTATTGAGAATGGCAGGGTAATGGTTCAGCCTATTCAACCATATCAGGGAAGACCTACCACATCAACAACCAATGCTCACACGGTCAATCAGGCTCCAATGGTCAATCCTGCTCCACGGGCTAATTCCACAAGCAAGTTGAGAATGATTACATGCTACAACTGCAAGGAAGAGGGTCACATGTCCAGGGATTGTAAGAAACCCAAGAGGAGAAGGGATGGACAATGGTTTGCAGAAAAGATCTATCTGGTAAATGCTCAGGCACAAGGAAGGGAACTTGATGAAGAGGAGCTTGCATTTCTTGCTGATCCAGGGATTGCTGAACAAGACGTTGTCACCACACAGAATGCAACATACCAAGCCGATCATCTTGATGCGTATGACTCAGACTGTGATGACTTTCAATCTGCAAAGGCTGCTCTCATGGCAACTATCTCCAGCTTAGGGCCAGAAAAGAGATCTGAGGTACTTATTAATACCACTGATAATACCACTGATGCTAGTATTCAACCACATCAAGTTGTGCAAGAGAGTGCTGATTCGAATGAATCTTCGGTGGTGAGTCTTTCAAATGAGGAGACAAACAATGATAGCAATATCAATGTGAGTCCCCAGACTTTGAGTGAATCACAACCGGGACCCATTTCGCATACGCCTACTCCTGCTCAACAAGATTTGGTCATGGTTCCTGCTACATTACTTAACCAAATGAATGCTGCACTCTTAGAAACCTTAGCTAAGAATAAGAATTTGTCTGATGAGCTTACCTTAAGCAACGAGAAAGTTCAAACCTTGGAATTAGTACCTTCGTCTAGTGTTCTAACTAATCCCGAATATGATCATTTTAGAAACAAACAAATGGGTCACTTGCAAGAAATCGAAACCTTAAGAGCAAATCTTTCTAAAGAACTTAGCGAAAAGGAGTTAGTGGTCACTAATTTTCAAAAACTTCAAACAGATTTTGAGTCACTCGAGTCTAAGAAGAATTAAATGGAGATTAATGCTGCTAATAAGATTAGAAGTCTAGATTACTTGATTTTAAGACAATACTCTGCTTCTCAACTAGTGCACTTATTTGATGCTTCATTTAGAGAATTTAACTTATCACGTCAAAAAGGCCTTCCCCCTAATCCACGGTATGCAAAACAAGCTTTAAAACATAGTCCTAGACTTTATAATGCAACTCAATTAGGATTGGCCTTAGACCCGATTGTTTTTCCTGATGATCGAACAAGTAATGATCTAGTTGATGAGGATCGGTCATACAATTCTGCAATATATCCCGAGTGTGATTATTTTAAAATGAATAAGGAGCTTGCAAAAACGGATTTTAGAATTCGCTTCCATATGGACAAAGATCTCATTACAGCACCAACCTACATGTTGAATGAAGAAAACCCTAGTACATTTCCTACACTTGTCAACATGGAAGGTCCTAAGGAAATTCCAAAGGATCTTCCACCGGTTAGCACTGTATGGTTAAACTTGCAAGAGATTAATCAATACTTTACTAATTTTGACAAGGTCATTTTGGAATGTACGACTTCAAATGGCCTAAACGCCGGAGAATGGGCTTTCGAACACATGAACGAGGTGTTTAAAACTGAGATCAATCCGTTTGTCGAAAGTCTAAAAGGAAGTTTTGCATCTCTTAAGGAAAATCTTGTGTTTAAAATTGGTGAAGTTCA
Source organism: Glebionis coronaria (assembly GCA_025667525.1). Lineage (NCBI taxonomy): Eukaryota > Viridiplantae > Streptophyta > Magnoliopsida > Asterales > Asteraceae > Glebionis > Glebionis coronaria. Next base: position 184,245,509 of record CM046874.1, read on the forward strand.
AAAAGTGTTTTATGAAATGGACACCGCTTACGAACTACAACTAATTGAAAAAGAAAAGATTTTAACCGAATATGACCGATTCTTGTCTGCAATAATCTCGTGTGATGTGCTTACTACTGTAAATGTTAATTATTCGAATGAGCTTACATCCGCTATGATTAATTGTGATGCTGTGAATATTTGTGATGATATTTGTGATGATGTTTGTGATCTCTCTGTAAATGTTGCTGATACTGTAAATGAGGTAGATAATCATTCTTGTCACGAATCTAACGCTGAGTTTTTAAAGCTACAAGATTCTTACAATTTACATTCAAAACGCTTTAATCAACTAGAACAACATTGTATATCTTTAGAATTAAAACAGCAAACTCAAAATGAGAATCTTTTGATATCAAATGGTTGTGAAAACGGTGTTGAGACGAGTGACAAGATGATTGCAATTGTTAAGGCATTAGAGGAAGAGATTATGAGATTGAAGAGAGATGTGTCATCAAATGAAACACTCAAATTGGAACTAGAGGCTGCAGAGTCTAAAAACCAGGTCTTAGAAATTAGACTTTCGTCTGTTCTATGGGAGTTGGATCGGACAAGACAGGGACTATCCGCTCTTTATGGTTCACTAGAAGAACGCTTCGCTTTTAATGCGGCACAACAAAAATCTTATGTTGAACAACTGAACCAAAAGTGCGAGGAAATCTCTGATTTGAACATCCTGCTCATTGACAAAAATATGGTTTTGGCTGAGTTAAAGGAGACACTTCTTCTCACCCGACAAGAAGTTGTTGATAACTTAGCTACCGACTCTGCACCGTCCACTAGTGCTCCAACCACCAAGTCAGTACTGCTTTATAAGAACCCGCTTCAAAAGAGAAACCCGGTTACCTACGATGATTATATGAGGAATGCCATTAAGCATGTCGATCTTCTTAGGGATATTTTAGACGATCTTTATGCCTTAGATCCCTCAAGTAGCGACTATTATTCGACTCATGAATATATTAAGCGAGTTCAATATTGCTTAGCATATTTGCAATACATAGGTAAACCAGGCTCTGCACTACTTACTAATAGGCCCATTGCTGTAACTCCATTCAATAAGACTCCAGGAGCAAAACCGTCATTGGCACAATCAAGTAAGGCACCTTTAAAATCTGTTGCTAATGTTCCCACTTTGCCTTCTACAAGATTAAAAGAGACTACTATGGCTAAAGGATCGCCACTCAAGAAAGATAAGATCAAGCCCTCCACTAGTAGTGCCAAAAAGAAGAAAGTAGAAGATCACCATAGGAATGTTAGTTCAGTTTTAAATAAGAAGAATCATGTTAAGACTAAAAGCTCTGCGCCTGTGCAGAAGCCAAAACCATTCGTGAATTCTAATTTGAATTGTTGGAATTGTAATGAATGTATGTTTTCCCAACGTCATGATTTGTGTATTATTAAACATGTGAATGAAATGAATGCCATTAAGAATGGTCTTGAATGGAAGCCAACGGGTAGAACTCGTGCCCAGGTTGGCTGGCAATGGCGTCCCACTGGTAGGACCTTTACATTAGATGGAACAATGTGCCCTTTAACTAGGAATGCATCCATTGAGGTTAGGTCGGAGCGTCCTTTAGTTAGGAACACTCGCACTCAAGTATGGAAATAGCGCCCTTTAATTAGGTCAGCCCCCACTATAGTGCCTATCAGTGAAGAAATACCTCAGGATTTAAGCCAACTTGAATCTACACCACCCACTAGGAAGAAAAAGGCTAGGAAATCTAAGAAACCTAGAGTTAGCAAATCTAAGATTATTAAATCTGTACCTGCTAATAATAAGGAACACTCAGATTCCGATACCTCTACATTGTCTTCGTGTGGTGATATTTTCAGGTGGTCCAAATCATCCTGTGGTATTTGGACTCCGGTTGTTCAAAACATATGACCGGAAATCGCTTGATGCTCCGAAATTTCGTCAGCAAGTTTCTTGGTACGGTTAAATTCGGGAATGATCATATAGCAAAGATAATGGGGTATGGTGAATATCAGATTGGAAATGTGACGATTTCAAGGGTATACTATGTAGAAGGTCTTGGTCATAATTTATTCTCAGTAGGACAGTTTTGTGATTCCAACCTTGAGGTTGCTTTTCGACAACACACTTGTTTCATCCGCAACTTGGAAGGAAAAGATTTGTTGAAGGGATCTCGTGGTGCAAATCTTTATACCTTGTCCTTACAAGACATGATGGCCGCCTCTCCAGTATGTCTTCTCTCTAAAGCATCTAAGACCAAGTCATGGTTATGGCATCGCAGATTATCTCATCTTAATTTTGATGCTATTAATCATCTGGCTAAAAACGAATTAGTTCGTGGTCTTCCAAAGCTTAAATTTCACAAGGACCATTTATGTTCCGCGTGTTCAAGGGGGAAAAGTACCAAGAAATCTTACAAGCCCAAAGCTGAAGACACCAATCAAGAAAAACTTCATCTTTTGCATATGGATCTTTGTGGACCAATGAGAACTGAAAGTGTGAGCGGTAAGAAATTCATTCTGGTTATTGTGGATGATTTCTCCAGGTTTACATGGGTTAGATTTCTATGTACAAAGGATGAAGCACCGAAGGCTATCATCACTTTTCTGAAATTTATTCAGGTACGTTTGAATACTACTGTCCGCCGTATTCGTACAGACAATGGAACAGAGTTCGTAAACCAGACTCTTCGTGATTACTATGAAGGAGTTGGTATTTCACATGAAACATCCGCTGCACGTACTCCACAACAAAACGGTGTCGTTGAAAGACGGAATCGTACGCTTATGGAAGCTGCTAGGACTATGCTTATTTATGCGAACGCTCCATTGTTCTTGTGGGCAGAAGCTATATCTACTGCATGTTTCACCCAAAACCGTTCTATCATTTGGAAACGCCATGGAAAAACACCTTATGAGCTTCTTCATGACCGTAAACCCGATGTTTCATTTTTTCATGTGTTTGGTGCTCTTTGTTATCCAAACATTAATAGTGAGAACTTGGGTAAGCTTCAACCGAAAGCCGATATAGGTATTTTCATTGGTTACTCACCATCCAAGAAAGCATACCGAATTTACAACCGTCGTCTTGGCAAGATTGTAGAAACTATGGACGCAGATTTCGATGAGCTGACAGCGATGGCTTCTGAGCAACACAGCTCTGAACCCGCGCTTCATGAGATGGGAACCGGTGCTATTAGTTCCGGATTAGTTCCCAATAATCCTACTTCTACATCATTTTTACCACCAACAAGGCCCGAGTGGGATAAACTGTTTCAACCGTTGTTTGACGAATTCTTTGATCCCCCAAATGATGAAGTTCAAGCACCTGTAGTGATAGCTCCAATCCCTGAAGTTGTTGCTCCTGCAAATGAAGCTTTATCAAATGCATCTTCAACTAACATTGAACCGGATGCACCTTCACCAAGTGATTCTCAAACTACACCTGAATCGTCACACCTACTTGTGCCTAATGATGTGGAAGAGGATTCTATTGATCACGACTTAGAATATGCTCACCTGCAAGAGCTTCCTTTCTTTGGTGTAGCGATACCTGAAAACCCTTCAACCGCGTCTACCTCAGAAGAAGCTCCTTCTATTGTTCCCTCCAAACCACCTAGGATTGAAAACCATAGCACTAAATGGACAAAAGATCACCCAATTAGGAATGTCATTGGAGATCTAAATCGACCAGTCTCTACACGCCATCAATTACAAGAGAGTGCACTTTATTGCTACTTTGATGCATTTCTCTCTGAAGTTGAACCTAAAAATTGGCAGCAGGCTATGACCCAATCATCTTGGATTGAAGCCATGCAGGAGGAACTAAATGAATTTCAAAGACTTGAAGTATGGGAATTAGTTCCTCTCCCTGTCAAGGCCAACATCCTTACCTTGTTGTGGGTTTATAAGGTTAAACTTGATGAGATGGGTGCAGTATTAAAGAATAAGGCTAGACTGGTTGCTAGAGGATATAAACAAGCCTTGGGTATCGACTTTGAAGAATCTTTTGCTCTTGTGGCAAGATTGGAGGCGATTAGACTATTCCTTGCGTATGCCGCTCATATGAACATGATCGTCTATCAAATGGATGTGAAAATGGCATTTTTGAACGGTGAACTAAGGGAAGAAGTCTATGTTAGTCAGCCGGATGGGTTCGTTAGCACGGAGTTTCCTAATCATGTGTACAAGCTTAAGAAGGCTCTCTATGGGTTGAAACAAGCTCCACGCGCGTGGTATGATCTCCTCTCAACATATCTCATTTCGGAAGGCTTCTCCAAAGGCAAGGTGGACCCCACTCTATTCACTCTCAAGGAAGGCAACGACATGATTCTGGTACAAATTTATGTTGATGATATAATATTTGTTGCCACTAACATAGAATTGTCAAATCGTTTTGAGAAGATAATGTCCACACGCTTTCAGATGTCGATGATGGGAAAATTTTCATTTTTCTTAGGATTACAGATTTCTCAGAATCCCAGAGGCATCTTTATTAATCAATCCAAATATGCTCTAGAATCTCTTAAGAAATATATCTTTGAAAATTGTGACCCCGTGGACACTCCAATGGTGGAGAAATCCAAGTTAGATGAAGATAGGAATGGGACTATTGTCGATCCAAAACTTTACCGTGGGATGATCGGCACCCTTCTATATCTGACTGCTAGCAGGCCTGATTTGCAATTTGATGTATGCATGTGTGCCCGGTATCAGGCTCGGCCTACCGAAAAGCACCTACATGTAGTGAAAAGGATCTTTCGGTATCTAAAAGGAACACTTCATCGTGGTCTATGGTATCCGAAAGATTCCTCTATTGCTTTAATATCATACGCAGATGCCGATCATGCTGGATGTCAAGACACGAGGTGTAGCACTTCTGGATCTGTGCAACTCCTTGGAGATAGATTGATCAGTTGGTCTTCAAAAAGGCAGAAAAGCGCTGCAATTTCTAGCACGGAGGCTGAATACATCGCCATGTCCGGTTGTTGTGCTCAAGTCCTTTGGATGAGATCACAATTAACTGACTACGGTTTGGGATTTAACAAAATCCCGATGTATTGTGACAACAAGAGCGCCATTGCCCTTTGCTGCAACTATGTTCAACACTCCCGGGCCAAGCACATAGACATTCGCTACCATTTCATTAAGGAGCAGGTGGAGAACGGAGTGATCGAGCTGTATTTTGTCACTACTGAGTACCAGCTGGCGGATACGTTCACTAAAGCCTTAGATCGAGGACGAATCAAGTTTTTGATCGACAAGCTTGGCATGAAATCATTCACTCCAGCGACTCTCAAAGAGTTGGCAGAAGAATCAGCTGAATAGTCGTGGTAAACTATTCAGAGTATCCTTTGTTCGTGATCATGTATATTATCGTAAATATATAAACCACAAAAAGAAAATACAAAAATATAAAACCAACAAAAACCATAAAAAATATAAAACCTCGAAAAACCATAAAAATTATAAAATCAAGAAAAACCAAAAATAATTTTCGTTTTTAAATCGGGCATGTCTTTTAGTACGGTAATATTTACGGCCTTAGAAATGTCGATTAATATTGACACGGTGCCATAAATAGAGTCCGTATAAAAGTTGTACATTTTTTAAAACATGCCCATTATGGCTTGTAGTTATTTCTGAATGCAACCCGGTTTTCATATTAAAGTCACGTATTTCCTTGGAAAACGTTGGCTCACAACGGGAATTAGTTTTCTCGGGCGTGATTTACAAGCCAAATCATGCAAAGGGATCAAGTTTACTTTACAACTTGATCTTACACAAATTAGTGTACGTCTCAGTGCATTATTTTGTCAAGATAAGAGAAATCTTGTCGACACCACGAATCGATCTTTTCAAAACATTAATTGGAAAATGTTTTTCATCATCATGTGCCTCGTTAAACAATGACTACTGCTCTTTAAATAGAAAACGGGTCATCGTTTAAGGGGGAGAAAATGTTACATCATCTTTCACATCTAAAAGATCTTCAAAAGTTTTCAAGGAAACTCAAAAAGCTCAATGGTTAATGGTTGGTTTGCTTTGGCATTTGTATCGTTGTTGCTTATAAGTTTGTCATGAATAGATTTGTGCGTGTGTTAAGATAGGTTAATCACTGAGGCTCGGGAATTTAACATAAGATAGGGTCAAAATGACAAGTATTAAAACTTGGAAAAACAAAAGATTTTTTATTAAAGAAAGAGGAAAAGTTGAGGGGGTAAAGTTGACAATATGTCAAACTTGTGAAAATTTGACCTAGTCAAATTCATCCCCCCCCCCCCCGTCTCTTCTCTCTCTTTCACTTTTCTGATTGTGTTTTTCTCTCCTTTGCCCGCCATTAACAAACACACGAACACACAAACAAGTTCAAAATCATTCATTCTTTCAGATCAAGATCTTCTAAAGCTATTAAATCGGCTTAATCATTCATGCAAAACAATTTAATTAACTCTTTTTAATTGAAAACAATCGAATTCAGTTACTGCGTTAATTAGGGTTTAATTAAATTGGGGGTTTTGCCTGGGTTTTATTCGGAATAGGACAAATGAACTGCTATGGCCTTTAGAACTCTTGAATTAAACGAACTAGTGCCTAAATTAGAAAAATCGTAACTGTTTGAACTTTCAGAGTAGTATGATCTTTCCGAATAAGGCATTTTTTCCAAATAGAAAGAACATTCCGCATAGGAGCATTTATTCAGAATAGCAAGAACTTTCCGAATAGGAGGATTATTCCGCATAGAAAAATCTTTCCGAATAGAACTTTATTCCGCATAAAACAGTTCTTTCCGAATAAGAAGATATTCCGCATAGACAGTTCTTTCCGAATAAGAAGATATTCCGCATAAGCGAATCTTTCCGAATAGGATCTTTATTCCGCATAGGCCTAATGTTCCGAATAGATTATTTATTCCGCATAGAATTTTTTATTCCGCATAGATTGTTTATTCCGCATAGGCCTAATGTTCCGAATAGACTTTTATTCCGAATAGGGATCTTATTCCGCATAGGCCTAATGTTCCGAATAGACTTTTTATTCCGAATAAGGATCTTATTCCGCATAGGCCTAATGTTCCGAATAGACTTTTTATTCCGCATAGGATTTTTTATTCCGCATAGACCAATTATTCCGAATTGAATGATTTTTCCGTATAGAAGATGTTTGAATGGTTTGCAAGCTTAAGGGATTAGGTCATATGTCCAATGCTTAGGTTTAAAATCATAATGATAATCATATTTGTATGTTTCAACTTTTGTGTTTTATCTTAAGCAGAGACGATGACTAACCCTACAGTACAACAAATACAAGACGCCAGAGCAACCGCCATTGCCGAAGCCAAGACTCTAAAGTTTCTTCCAAACAACTTCCGTTTGAAGGAGGTATCTCATTCTACCCATAATGGATTTAAGGTAGGTACAGCCATACTTGATAAATCTCATCTCAAGCATGCGCTAAGGAGAAGTGCTTCAGTGCCCTATGACTACCTTTACGAGTTCTGGGCTACCAAAGAGAGGACGTCGAACAAAATCACTTTTTCCTTGGACAACAAGCAGCAGACGCTTACTGTGTCAGACTTCAGGAAGATCTTTGGATTTCGGCCGACACTCAAAGGTCTATCATACTCAGCCAACCCGACTAAGGACCAGATCATGGAAATGTTCACTGCCATTGGATGTCTTGACATACGAACCGTGTCTGAGTTCACTACTGCCAAAGTTGGTCAACCATGGAAAGCTATTTTTGGGATTGTAAGCCGATGTTTCACACCCAAAACAACTGGGTTTGATGCTGTTCGTCCGCCAATCATCAAGATGTTTTACGGTATGTTCAAAGGTATGGGTATTGATTATGCATCATTGCTATGGGAGGAGTTTACTTTTCAACTCTTCACAAACACGAAGGGTAAGGTTAAAAGTTACCAGTACCCTAGGTTTATTAAGCTGATCATACATTACTTTATGGAAAACGATGCATCCATTGATAAGCGTGCAGGTAGTCGTCACCACACGATAGATGATGATGATTTGGTATACTTAAGGCAGGAGACTCATTCGAATACGGTTATTCCTGGTCCCATTCCTAGTCACCTTCTGACCGATGAGATTATTGCATTTGATGATTACAAGAACTTGCTACAAGAAATTGAGAATCAACGAGCAAGCCTTCTAGCAGGTGAAGACTCATCTACCACGGTTAAGAGCAAGGGTAAACGGAAGCAAACAGCTTTACCTGAACCCAAAGCCAAAAAGAAGAAGACTGCAGTTAAGAAGGGAAAGGTTATGGCTGATGAGTTAGTTCTCCACGATGAAGAAGATATTGATGATCCTACTCTTAACAAGGCTGAGAGAAAAGCGATGAAGATAGCTATGGAAAGGAGTAGGAAAGACACGGGAGGTAGTGGTTCGGGTGCACGGGTAAATATTGAAGAAGAGTACGTAGAACCAGATGATGTGTTTGAGTTTGGATCACCTGAAAAGTATTCTACTTCGAAGGAGACATCCACCCCCCCTGTTTCAGCAAGTGTTGAAAAAGAGTCTACTCAACCTTTAGCAACTCAACTTCAACCAATACAACCCTTACCAACCAGACCGGTTTCAACACCATTTCTTCCCACCACCAATAACTCCCATCCTTAGTACCGTAGTCACAACCGAGCCTATTCCATCAACCCAGAGAAGCTCTGCAACGTCTACAATGGCTGCATTGGTAATGGCCGAAATGTTGGATAAACATACGGATAATCACAAACGAGAGATGGATGAACTTCGCCAAGAGCTACATAGACGAGTTCAAAGTGAAGAAGCATCTAGGAAAGCTCAAGAAGAGTTGATTGCTAAGTTCGCTGCAGATATGGAATTTACACGTAAAGCTCATGCAGAAGAACTTGCTCGGGTTAAAAAGGCTGAAGCTGATAGGCATGCAGCACGAATTAAGAGACTTCGAGAAATTAAGGATAACTATAAAGAGCAGAAAGAAGCTCTTGAAACTTCTATTGAACAGAGAGTGAAAGAATCCGTTGAATCTATTATGCCTAAACTGCGTGATGAGTTGAAGACACTCGCTGCTGATAACTTGATGATCAAGTCATCTAATCCTTCGAAGCCGCCTACAAGATTGCTTATGACTTGACGGATTTTGAACTAAAGAAGATCCTCAAAGCTCGAATGAGGGAACTTGGATCGTTTGATAAATCTAGGATTCAACGGGCTCTCTTCAAATCACAGAATGACACTATCATGGAGGATGATAGGTTGTTTAAGACGTTTGGAAGTGTGGTACCCTACCACATTCTCCCTGAGGAAGAAAGGGAAGAGAGTGAAGAAGAAGAGGGTACTGGTGAAGAAGAGGAAGAAGAAGAAGAAGAAGATAAGGATGATGATGATGATGAGGATGATGATGATAAGAATGATGATGATGATGAGGATGATGATGATAAGAATGATGATGATGATGAGGATGATGATGATGAAGATGATGATGATGATGATGGTAATGATGGTGGTGATGGTAATGTGGAGAGTGCTAAAGGGAGCAACGAGGATAACGATAAGGATGATGATGGGGGTAAACAGCCTGAAAAGGGGGATAAGGTTGCCAGCTCAAAGAAACCTGCTAAGTCTGGAACCAAGTCCAAGAAAGATGCAGCAGCAAAGGAAAAATCTACTTCCACGGAATCCAGACGATCCAAGTGGCGCCACGATGTGAATGCTACTACAACGTCATCTATTCCTGGTACATCTATCGCTGTATCTATACCTGTTACCACTAACCCTGTTAGTTCTATTGTTGTTGCTCCTGTAATTGCAGAATCGGTAACTGAACCTGAAGCTGCACAACACTCACCCGTCCATGACACTGCCGAGATGCCTGAATCAGAACCAGCAGATGTTCACGTCTCCACTCCTCTACAACAAGACCCACAATCTACTGTTCCAAGCACAAGGGACTGGGCAGACACGTTGGAGATTGACGAGACTGCACCACCACAGGCTTGGATCACGGCAGCGGCGCAATATGATCCGATCACAGACGCTGACAAAGATGTCTTGTATCTCCGTATCCGCAGTCCGATTGACTTATGTGCATTTCTTGCTCATGAGTATAAGACTTCGGTTACTCCATCTTTGGTGAAGAAAGCACTGAAAGATAAGAGACTTCGCGCCAAAACCCGGTTAACCCAAATGGAGTTCGAGTATTATGCCGATGAGATCCTGAAAGCTCTTAACACCGTTCAACGGCCAGGTCTTCATGAATCAGAAAGAGCCCCACCTCCACTTGATCCTACTCAAGATAATCAGATTGCTCTCGACTTCTTCGTCACCAACGATCTTGTGTATCTTCTGAAGGGGTCATCAAAGTACGCAACCTCCCTGACCTTGCTGAAAGCTGCCAACTAGGGGACAATACCCTTTATCGAGGAAAAGGTAAACCGACTCTGGGTCCCAAAGGTAAATCGTAATTATGATATGTATGCTGTCATAGGTGCATCACATTGGGACGAACGAGTTCGAAGGGCGTACAGGGGCTGCTGTCTAGTCAATTCAGGGAGTAACGTTAGATCCGATATCCGCATCTCCAGCATCTTAGGGTTGAAAACTGAAGCCAAGAATGGCTATTATCATGTGACGGAGATTCGCTTGAAAAGGGAGGATGACAAAGAATACAAAATCCAGCAGGGAGATTTTTCTATCATTCGCCTTGAGGATATCGAAGATATGTTGCTTCTGATGACCCGAGATCAACTCACACATATTCCTCGTGAAGACCTCATTGCCTTGAATACAACACTTCGTATGTTCACACGAAGCGTTGTTATCAAGAAAAGAGTTGAAGATCTTCAGTTGGGAGTCGAAAGCTATCAAAGGAAGCTCAACTTAACCCGTCCAGTGAATCAAGTTCTACCTCAACATGTAGATAGATGTCCCTATACAGGCATTTCTGTCCCGAATTGCGGCATTTTCTACTTGAACAGTCGAGGCTTAATGAAGTTTATGAGGGTGGGAAAGCTTTATAAGTATAGTGATGGGACTCTTCTACAAGTTAGAGGAAAGTTGAAGCATCTTAATACGGGTGGGACTTTACCAGAGATGACCGAGGATTGGCATAAGGGTTATCGGCAGATGGCGAATTATGTGATCAAGAAGATTGATCAAAAGCTCCGTGAACGTAGATTGATGAGGAGTTTGGAAAGATTCGTTGGTGGTAGACCATATCTAGTGCACCACAAGCTACTGCAACGATCCATCTAATGGGTCGTACATTTCAGGTCCACTTTATATTGGTTTTTCAATTGTGAATATGTATATTTGTGAATATTGTGCTTTAATGGCTTGATGTAGTGTTAAGGTATGATAATTTTTCAAGAATTTCTCACGAGATTCTAAATCTTTCAAAATATATCATACCAATGCACTACAACTATCCTTTATTAACTTAAGGGGGAGCATGAACATGTTCTATGGCCAAACATCGATTTCATTTTTACCCAAAGACCGGTTAATCCATTCAATATCCCAAATATTAATGGTTAACATTTTGGATAAGGGGAGAAAATGGGATTAAGGAGATTTAAATGATACTTGGCTAAAAGATGAAAAAGACTTAGCGATTATCCAACTTAATATGTGTAAAGCACGTGTTAAGGGGGAGCGTTTTTGATGAACAAAACACCTAAGGTACAAAACTTTTGATTTCAATATCACAAGTACCTTAAGTGATTTTCAATGATTTTTCATGGTGGCAATTCCTTCCCAAAACACGCTTAATTCACGACGGATGTGTTGACAAAAGGGTGGTAGGAATAGGTTTAGTCCAATGATTCATCAGAGCCGATGGAATCTTCCCAAGGACAATTCCCTAGATAGAATTAGAAAGTCCTAGGAAAGATGGAGAAAGAATGTGAACGTAGCTGAATTCCGACCAAGTACTTAAGCTAGCACTGGAACAATCACAACAAGGTGCTAGTGATGACGTATTGGTAAGCATTGAAGGGGTTGAAGAATGAAAAAGAATTGTAAAGATAAAGGGTGTAAAGAAAGAAGCCCTCCTTACAACTTTAGGCAGAAACCGGGTCAATACATATGCTATTGAGGTCATTTTTGCTAATGATTCTCGGTATTGAAGAAAGACATCATGGACCCAGTGATGCAATGCACAACCCTTCCCAGCTAACTCAAATATCTCTCAAAAGGTATTTGTTTTATTCACACGGAGATCAACACGTTATCTATTGGTTTATTCACTCCGAATAGACTGGTATTGAAAAGGTGGCACTCCTCTCCAGCCATCGCTCACTAAATCAAAACGCACAATCGAGTCTAGAGCCAAGAGATCATCAAAAGTCTCATTAGGACACTTTCCATTTATTCCTTGCTTTCTCACACACTGTGAAAAGTAAGAGATTTTCATGAGTCCTACGCAGTATTCCTGTAATATTGCCAGAACATCCGAGTAATACGCAAGTATTACAATGAAGATGGAAATCCTGCTTGAGCCAACATCAAACAAGCTCATGGTAGGTTACACGTGCGGTTCTTTTAGAACCAATCTTGTGAAAAACTGGAAAGAAACAGTGGTTTAATTCTTAATTGAACTTAAACTCGTTCCAGGCCTCTACGCATTATCATATGATTTTGCCAGAACACTCAGAGTGACTCCTTATTGATCACAGTGACGAGTGGAAATCCTTCTAGTGTTAACATCAAACAGCACTTGGTAGGTGACGTGCAAGATTCGTTATGAATTGAGCTCGTGACAACTGGAAAGCAACGATGGTGAAAATCTTAATTGAAATTCACTTGTTCCAGGTTTCATGAATTGACGGCTTCAAATCACAAGGATAAATTATCCAAGTGATTCACTCTTTATGTTCGCAGTCAGCTTTGGACGGTCGAATAAAGAGAACGGGTTTACCCGTGAAATCCTGTCAGGAAGTTACTTAATTGAAACTATCCGTCACGGGTACGATATCTAATATCGTCAAACGGTCTTCACCGACCGGAGGTAAAATGCTACCGAATTAGAATAAAATGTTCAAAGCCATTTTATTCGTGTCGTTGCTGTGTACCTGTTAAAGACGGTGGCGTTGCTGTGTACCTGTTGAAGACGGTGGCGTTGCTGTGTACCAGTGAAGACGGTGGTGTTGCGGTGTACCTGTAGAAGTCGTTCCCACATGATTATGTTTTTCTGCATCAAAGTTTAGCAAAAATTCAAGAAAGTACAAGATAAAGTCTTCCGCTGTACCAAACTCTGAAACTTTCGAGAATTCAACAAAAAGACATAAGTGTGTGGAACATGAATTCACGAGGAGGCAAATTCACAAGAAAGGCAAAGATCGCACGTGAAAGGCCAAAGAAAAATTCTCTCAAGCCAAAGCCAAAAAGATCAAGCCAACATATTCACAACAAAAGAAAGAAAAGAAGAAAAGACTACGAGCTAAAGAACGAAGACTTAGTATAGTATGCTAGGTTTAGAACTTTGTAACGTGGAGTGACCTCCCTTAGGGGGAGATTGTTAGAAATACGTTTTAACGTATATTAGAAGTATCGGTCACTCCACAATATGATTTATGTTGTAATAGCTCGTAGTTAACAAATAGTTAATTGTTACTTATTAAGTTAAGTAAGAACCGGTCCATGGGCTTGTCATGGACCGGCCCAAGCCCAATGTTTGCTTGGAGTATAAATACCCCTTTCCACCATGGAAAGGGGTTGGTTGTTGTTCATGTTTTCATATTAATAAAGACACATTTTCTCTCACTTTCTCTCTCTAGTTTCTCTCACTAGAAAACATCAACCCACTTCATAGATTCATAGGTTATCAATATTCTACACCCATATAGCCCACATGTAGGGTGGGCTATATATACCCCCTCCTAGCATGTTAGGAGGGGTTGAGCACTTAGTCACAAAATACATTTTCCATCTTTTCTCTCTTTATCTCTTTTCTCTCTCTAACTATCCCTCTCTAGTTCTTTCATCTCTTTGCATTCTTTAGATATTCAAACACTTGATCAATCCTAAGAAAATAAGGACCTACACTCCACTTCATCCAAGTCTTCAGCTCCTACAAGGTTATGAGGCAAAGAACCAAGAGCACCATCACCATCATCTGAGCCATCATCTGAATAGGACAGTGATGAAGAACAAGCTAAGAAGGATAGGGAAATGAAACAACAAATTGATTTCATAATTATCACACCCCACCATGGCGGAATATGGGGCACGACGTATGGATATCATCACAACAATAGCGTGTCTATAGAGATAACTAAATGAAATGGAAATATCATAAATGGTGACACAATGTCATGAAGATATCTCAAACAATGCAGGCGTCTAGGTAAGTAGGTAACATGCCTACCTATTACCAAAGACATACAATTAACAAATAACAAACATATAGGTATCCACAGAGTATCACTTATTCAAACATAAATAAAGACTAAGAGGAAAGGGGGTTCCTCCAAATACAATCCTAGGCCTCCTAGCTAGCCACTCCTATTCTCACGCTTAACCACATTCTCACCTGAAAGAGACACTAAAACACGTCAACATAAAGTTGGTGAGAGTCATAGGTTTAGACTCCAACTCTAAATCAGTTATAACCTGTGAATAATAACCATAAACCAAATAACATATGGACAATGTGTTACAATTATGCATTAACAACTACCATTCAAGATTAACCATACAATCACAATTCCAAGGCTCCAAGCCTTACCAATAACCACAATTTCCAAGGCTCCCAGGCTTACCAATAACCATGTTCCCATAGGCGCCCATACACCTATGAACCAATCCCAAGGCTCCGCCTTGTCAACATCCCCTTGGTACCAAGTCAAACCACAATAACTGGGACGGTACGTGTCCCCCGATCCAAATCATAAACACAATCAAGAATCACATAGCAGTTAATCACATAATGTACACACAAGTCCATCACAAACCTTAAAAACATTCACAACATTCTTTACAAAACCACACAGTGTATCTTCCTTCCCATCTGGAAATCAAATCATAAAAATACATGGGACTATGAAACTCACCTGAACAAGCTTCTCCAAGTACTCGCGTTCTAGCAAAATCTAAACACACAAACATATACAATCAAGACATGAACCACATACCAAAATGGTTCTTCAATCTATGATGGATATCTAAAATTCTCCTACAATTTAACCCCGTTTATATGTCATAAGCATCTCATTACATCCCTCTATAAAGCCCTTAACTTAGTTTAGTTCATAACTCGTCCCGTTAACATTTAACCCAAAACAGTCCCGTTTTTCATACCTTAAACTATGGGTCGAACACCTCCTTAACCAAACTAACATCCTCTGTAAAAGAAACCCTATGCCCTTACATGTTTTAGCTAATACTACTCTTTGGCCTCAACCTTGAAGATACTTTTAAGGCCTCCATATATATATATATATATATATATATATATATATATATATATATATATATATATATATATATACTTTTATCAATCCTGAATTTACTGATTTTGAACATATGAAAAGTTCGTTATGATCAGAGGGTCTTAACCTACTCCATATTCTTAGCCCCAATGCAGATACTTCCTATAATATATAAACCAACTCCCATGTTCGTTTGAAGGTTCAAATGTAACCCTAAGCACCCCAAACAATTCAAAACATAAAATAAAAACATGCTGATCCAAAAACTGTTTTGACACCCGACTGATGTAACCTGTTTTTGACCCACTTCCTGACCCCCAATTTAGTTTTTTTTTCTTGATTTTGAAAGCCAACTCAATTACCTTTCCAGGGGTACCAAGATCGCAAATTAAAAGTGTCTAGAACTCTAGATATGATCAAAACAATGACACAAAAATTCTGCTCAGTTTTTAAAAACGAATTTAAAACAATTAACCTAATTAATTACCATCACCATATATATTTATGAACCCTAATTATTCTAATCATGTTTATATCATTAATTTACAGATTTCATAATTAACCTAGCCCTACATCCATCATATATTGATTAAGAAAACATTAAAAACAATTTAATTGAAAAGAGAATTGAAGGTTTTACCTTAGAATTTTGGAAGACAAAAAAACACTATGAAAACCCTAAAAGAACTCCATAGATGTCGACTTGTTATTGTTCTCCAGGGGATTTTTATGTATTTTTGGTTAATAAAAAGTCTTAATATAATTATCTAACAAGTCCTTGGCCCATATACAAAAGCCCGGTTCCCTTTTTCCCTTTTTCCCCTTTTCTTTTCTTTCTTGCATCCCAAAACCGACTATTATATTTTATTTTATTTTTCTTTTTATTACTTATTAATATATATTATTAATAATACCTTAATTTACCTTAATTTATTTAAGCTCCTAAAGCATCCGAAACCTCAAAACCGTAAAACTAGTCAGTTTTACGCATATACCATAAAAGACGTAAAAATATACAGTTTAATAAAAACTCTTGAAATATGAAATAAACTAAACAACTAAGTCCTAAATGACTTAAAACCACCCGTAAATTATTCCCGTGACTAAATACCTCTTCCGAGACCCCTAAATGCAAAACCCTAAACCGTAAAAATACGATTTTCTATAATACATATACGTATACGTAAAATCACTAAATAACACCATCTCATTTCATAGTCACTACCTTGTGAGCTCATGAACATGAAATAACTGTTCCTCGATTTACTTATGAGTACCATATACCCATAAACGATATCCAAACCTCACTCCAAACACACAAAATAAACACATAAGCACATAAAAGCACATATTTGCACAAAACACCCTAAACAATAGTCTAAGTGACGAACCCCAAAACCATGGTTGTCACATCACTCCCTCCTAATAGAAATCTCGTCCCGAGATTTAATCCTTAGGATTAAACACACAAACAACAATCACATGAGGATACTTGTTCTAAATGAACTCCTCTCATTTTCATGTGTACTTTAGTTCAAGTTTCAAAATACCACATATACAAACCAAAAATAATTAAAATCATTCCCAAACTCTTGACCCCAAGGCCAATAAATCTCACAAATGACTCTTTGATAAAACAAGGACTCTTATTAACACCAATCCCGAATAACCATACATGCAAATATGCATTCTCAAACAACATTTACCAATCTTAATATATGAAATATATCATGTACACCACTTAATTAACCATCATAAATGGACCTAAAAGACCCGACATCAACATTTCCCTTTTACCAAAATATGCCACCCATTACTATAGGTGAAACTTCCTACATATCTTGTCACTAAACTCTAGTGGTTTCATCATTTTCAACATATCATCTCTTGTTGCTCTCATCCCTTCCACAAACACTATTATTATATTAGTAGTCTCTTTCACCAATTCTAGTCCACAATAAGGACAACCTACCCTATCCTTCTATATAGTGCCTCAAATGGCATTCATCGACTTCTAGTATGATAACTATCATTATATGAAAACTCAGACATCGCTAACGAGTTTTCCACCTCCCACTAAATCAGTCACCCAAGCTCTCAACACGACTCCTATACTTGTAGCAATTTCTCACTTCGTCCATCCTTTTCCCATTAGTTTGATATACTCATATCCAATCATGTTCACCAACTCCCTTTAGTCCGTACCCCCAAACTTCTTAAAAATTCAATTTTCTTACACAAGTGACCTATGACGGTATTTCACATATTCATTAGTTCATCATAATAAGGATCTTCCAATCCAAATCAAATTATGATCTATACATATCACCAAAAGGACGGTTATCTCAGTTAGTCTATCAACTGCCATCCAAACCCATGCTACAACTGCTTCCAGTAAATTTGGATAGCTCATTAGTAGCACTTATACACATCTTTCTCACTTTTCTCAATGAAGGATTTTTTTTCTTGACACTCAACACTTCCTTTATACCTACACAATGTCTTACCTTAAAGGTCATAGCGCTCCTCATCTTGTCTCAGTTAAACCAAGCCCTTCGTCTCCCATGACACCTCCCATCTATAACTCCTCATCCATTCGATTATCGATACTAAGCCTTCCACTCCAACAATATAGGTCAATGTTGTTTCCTTTCCACACTAAAACAATACTAGCATGCTTAGTGCCTTAGTCTACTCATTAGGCTATACCAAAGTTTTACCTTTGGTTCATATCTCGACCTATTTCATTCATGATTCGCATCTATCCACACTTCCTTCTTCTTCCTCGGCTCATGGCATACATCACGATTGATGCTTCCCGTCTTTCAAGTCATCTATACGTCAAAATTTTCCAAGTAGCTTCACTTGTTTTCCTCACTACAAGATCTCCTACTCCCTCCTAATAGGGACAGATCACAGTTGTGATTCCATGCGGATTACACTCTCATCTTATACCTACACAAGTTTCCATTTGTATAAACTAAGCCATATTCTAAATTCTTATATAGGTCTCATAACTCTATTCTTGACATCGCCCCTATCATGTGGTACTTCAATCATCAACTTCTAGTAAGACTTGGTTCTCTCCTTCCATGGTTCTTCCTAATTCCTACACTATCTCGTCCAACAGAAATTCCATACTTCATTCATCAAATCTATGGAAATCGCTAATGCATTAGATAATGCATAGCTGTCTCTTCCAAAGATCTTTTATAACACCTTCACCAAACCGACTCTCTAATCACTTCTCCACGAACTTATTCAACTCAGCTTCACTACTCATCCCTCGGTATTGATTTCCACAAAAAGTCTATCCCCGTTGTCACTCGACTCCCCTTATTACTTCCACGAGTTCTTAATCTCCCATGTTATGTATTCAGTTCATCACGATCCACTGGTTTAGCTCTTTGTAGCTCAACTCCGGTACTCGATCTGACCTTCTTCGTCACGAACCATACGGAGATTCCCATCATAGTGCTTGTCACCTTTCTAGTCCTTGCAACTTCTGTGACTCCTTCGAAATCTCTTGCTTCCTTCTAGCAGCCGGCACGTAGTCCTTTCAGCTCCTTGCTTCACGATGTAGCTCTTCACGCACTCCTTCTCGTCTCCATGAGGTTACCTAGGACTTCACGCTAAGCAGTAGCTTCTAACTTCAACTCATCTACCATAATATTTCTAAAGGTACTTCAACCCCTCAATGGCTCACTCTTCCTTACTTGTTGTACTTCACCGTTAATCAGTCTCCTACCAATCATTCTTTCACATCTATGTTTTCCTTCACGTGTCTACTACTACCTTGCCTCCATAACTATACCAATTCCCTTGCATGTTATTTACCCAATCTTTCCATTAGTTGAAAATTTCTACTCTACCCTCACATCCGCTAGTACTTTCATCAATCTCCTAATGGTACTTCAACCAACTTCTCATAGCATCACATCTCGTTCCCACTACCAATCAACCAACTTTACTACTCCCTTATTCCCGTAACCAATCTAAGTTTCAAAACTTCACAAATCTTAATCATTCCTTCAATACAAACTTTAAACCAAAATACATATCTCCATTCTAATATCTAACCATAAGTAATACTACCCAACTCTATCCTCTCATCCTAACGTTTCCACAACCGCCTAACTAAATCAACCATGACGTGTACCAAAGGAATTCCAAACAATCGTGTCCCAAAATAAAATATAGGGTAAAACGAAACCTAGCCAAAACAACCGAAAACAAAACAATGTAATCCGAAAGATCAATGGAGTGTGCCAACAACGAAAAATTTAGACTCGTCACGATTAGTATTACCAAATTTCGATACCTTAGAAAATTTTAAACTTTCTCCCCAATTAGTTACTTCTCATAAGAACCAAACTCCAATACTACTAAAATCAATCATACTCGTTTTTAACCATAAACTCATCTTTTATCTTCATTATTTTATCAAAGATATCAACTAGTTAGTATACTACAATCTTATTCTAACCATTATCTTGTTTACCCGTATTAAACTTAGTTCACTTGTTATTATGAAACCAATACATGTTTATAAAATACAGTGTTTTTTATTCTATATTATTATTATTATTATTATTATTATTATTATTATTATTATTATTATTATTATTATTATTTTATATAATCCATTTAGGTTGGTTATAACTAAACTACTACACGTTTACAAGGTGTGGTGTTATTATTATCATTACTATAATAAAATCTCCTTTCTTTTACTCTTCCTCTCTTAGTTAAGTTCTTCTAAAATTTTAACTCCACTTAAGAAAATTATTGTAAAATTTCTTTACCCCTTTAAATATATTATCACATGTTACATAGAAGACTAATCCAATTATTTTCAAGACAACTTTTTTTATAACTTACTTCTACAAACTAAAAAAATATATGTAAACCACGATACCATACCATACACCTACAAATTATTTTCAAAATCGTTTTCCTATAATTAGCCATACTTATTTGCAAGAAAATTTAGTAGTTCGCATTAATAAAAATACATACCCGAATGTAGACACACATCCAAAATACTCAAAACGTCGTTGGAACTCCGTCAAACTCCAGCACCATAAAACACGAACAAACACAAGGTACGTTCAAGTTATAATAACTAGTGAACTACCATATACCATAACTTAACACATAGTAGTATATATACATCCTCATATATATACCTATTAAATCACCCAAAACATACTCGTTACCATACATGTCAGATCAACCAATCGCGTCATACACTCGTTTTTTTTCTTTTCATACGAGTAACCACCATCTTACCACAAGGCATAAAACCCATCACTAAAACCAGTCCATATCGTGTGACCCCATAATCACACAACATGACTATAACCCAAAACAATAACACATCAAAAATATCCACATCGTAGGCAACCGTTACATAAACCCATATACTATACATATACCAATAATCCACATCTCATCATATACAAGCATGTGCTAACCCTCTTTTATGCAATCATACTTAGGAACCCATTGAAGTTGTGGTACTTGTATAACTATGTTGGCCACCATAGTTATACAATTACCCTTTCTCCAATGCACTCCCTCCTATGATGACACTTATAAGAATCAATACAACATATAACACATAAATCCATCTACTCAAATAAGTTCATAAGCACATAAAATAAGGTCCAAAACTCCATCTATTAAAATAACATAGTCAAACTCTTGGAATACATCAATCCACAGTCTAGCTAAAACAGCATAGACAAAAACCAAAACCAAAACATAATCAGTTATAAGTCATGTAGCCCATAAGAGTGGTAATAGGTTAACATCCTTCAAATCCACCTACTCCTAGTAACTCGAACCACCACATGATTCTTAGAGAACATGACTTAAACATCAAAAGCGAAATACTATACTTTAGATACAAGAAATTAACTCATCAACTATTGTGAGAGTAATTCATATACCAAAAGAAAAACAATAATTAGTAGGTGACTAAGTATGGGTAACTACAGTTCAACTCATACTAGTCAAAATTCACAGAAAATAAAATTTAGGAAAATACAATCAAAACCATACACATAACCCTATGACGCCTATATGCAGGGATCCTTAAGCTATAGACTAGGCTAGGAAACCTAATTCTCTATAACCATTGGCTCTGATACCAATCTGTCACACCCCACCATGGCGGAATATGGGGCGCGACGTATGGATATCATCACAACAATAGCGTGTCTATAGAGATAACTAAATGAAAAGGAAATATCATAAATGGTGACACAATGTCATGAAGATATCTCAAACAATGCAGGCGTCTAGGTAAGTAGGTAACAGGCCTACCTATTACCAAAGACATACAATTAACAAATAACAAACATATAGGTATCCACAAAGTATCACTTATTCAAACATAAATAAAGACTAAGAGGAAAGGGGGTTCCTCTAAATGCAATCCTAAGCCTCCTAGCTAGCCACTCCTATTCTCACGCTTAACCACATTCTCACCTGAAAGAGACACTAAAACACGTCAACATAAAGTTGGTGAGAGTCATAGGTTTAGACTCCAACTCTAAATCAGTTATAAGCTGTGAATAATAACCATAAACCAAAGAACATATGGACAATGTGTTACAATTATGCATTGACAACTACCATTCAAGATTAACCATACAATCACAATTCCAAGGCTCCAAGCCTTACCAATAACCACAATTTCCAAGGCTCCCAGCCTTACCAATAACCATGGTCCCATAGGCGCCCATACACGTATGAACCAATCCCAAGGCCCCGCCTTGTCAACATCCCCTTGGTACCAAGTCAAACCACAATAACTGGGATGGAACGTGTCCCCCCGATCCAAATCATAAACACAATCAAGAATCACATAGCAGTTAATCACATAATGTACACACAAGTCCATAACAAACCTAAAAAACATTCACAGCATTCTTTACAAAACCACACAGTGTCTCTTCCATCCCATCTGGAAATCAAATCATAAAAAGACATGGGACTATGAAACTCACCTGGACAAGCTTCTCCGAGTACTCGCGTTCTAGCAAAATCTAAACACACAACGTATACAATCAAGACATGAACCACATACCAAAATGGCTCTTCAATCTATGATGGATATCTAAAATTCTCCTACAATTTAACCCCGTTTATATGTCATAAGCATCTCATTACATCCCTCTATAAAGCCCTTAACTTAGTTTAGTTCATAACTCGTCCCGTTAACATTTAACCCAAAACAGTCCTGTTTTTCATACCTTAAACTATGGGTCGAACACCTCCTTAACCAAACTAACATCCTCTATAAAAGAAACCCTATGCCCTTACATGTGTTAGCTAACACTACTCTTTGGCCTCAACCTTGAAGATACTGTTAAGGCCTCCTTATATATATATATATATATATATATATATATATATATATATATATATATATATATACTTTTACCTATCCAGAATTTACTGATTTTGAACATATGAAAAGTTCGTTATGATCAGAGGGTCTTAACCTACTCCATATTCTTATCCCCAATGCAGATACTTGCTATAATATATAAACCAACTCCCATGTTTGTTTGAAGGTTCAATTGTAACCCTAAGCACCCCAAACAATTCAAAACATAAAATAAAAACATGCTGATCCAAAAACTGTTTTGACACCCGACTGATGTAACCTGTTTTTGACCCACTTCCCGACCCCCAATTTAGTTCTTTTTTCTTGATTTTGAAAGCCAACTCAATTACCTTTCCAGGGGTACCAAGATCGCAAATTAAAAGTGTCTAGAAGTCTAGATATATGATCAAAACAATAACACAAAAATTCTGCTCAGTTTTTAAAAACGAATTTAACACAATTAACCTAGTTAATTACCATCACCATATATATTTATGAACCCTAATTATTCTAATCATGTTTATATCATTAATTGACAGATTTCATAATTAACCTAGCCCTAGATCCATTATGTATTGATTAAGAAAACATTAAAAACAATTTAATTGAAAAGAGAATTAAAGGTTTTACCTTAGAATTTTGGAAGACAAAAAAACACTATGAAAACCCTAAAAGAACTCCATAGATGTCGACTTGTTATTGTTCTCCATGGTATTTTTATGTATTTTTGGTTAATAAAAAGTCTTAATATAATTATCTAAGAAGTCCTTGGCCCATATACAAAAGCCCGGTTCCCTTTTTCCCTTTTTTCCGCTTTTCTTTTCTTTCTTGCATCCCAAAACCGACTATTATATTTTTTTTTTCTTTTTATTACTTATTAATATATTATTAATAATACTTTAATTTACCTTAATTTATTTAAGCTCCTAAAGCATCCGAAACCTCAAAACCGTAAAACTAGTCAGTTTTACGAACATACCGTAAAAGACGTAAAAATATACAGTTTAATAAAAACTCTTGAAATATGAATTAAACTAAATAACTAAGTCCTAAATGACTTTAAACCACCCGTAAATTATTCCCGTGACTAAATACCTCTTCCGAGACCCCTAAATGCAAAACCCTAAACCGTAAAAATACGATTTTCTATAATACATATACGTATACGTAAAACCACTAAATAACACCATCTCATTTCATAGTCACTACCTTGTGAGCTCATGAACATGAAATAACCATTCCTCTATTTACTTATAAGTACCATATACCCATAAACGATATCCAAACCTCACTCCAAACACACAAAATAAACACATAAGCACATAAAAGCACATATTTGCACAAAACACTCTAAATAATAGTCTAAGTGACGAACCCCAAAACCATGGTTGTCACAATAATGAAGTCTTACAAGAAGATATACAAACCCACCAACAACAATCTTCGAACATTATCTAACACAAGGAACCGATATGTTGAGATTCCTCCAAGGTATGACACACGTCGACGTGATGAAAGTCCTCCTAGATATGATCGACGTCATCCAACACATGTTGAGGGTTCTGTACGGTATGATCGAAAAACTGCTAAGTATGATACTCAGAGGATTGCTACTGTCGCTGGGAATAGGGAAACTGTTGGAACTCAAGTGGTTCAGCAAAGTGGGATTCAGTGCTTTAATTGTCAAGGTTATGGGCATATGGAAAAGGAATGTAGGAAGCCGAAACGGGTTAGAGACTTTGGCTATCAAAAGGAAAAGATGTTGCTATGTAAGAAGATGGAAGCTGGGGTTAAATTGTCAGCTGAGGAACGAGCAATACTTGATGACACTGATGATGAAGCCTCCGACCAAGAACTTGAAGCACATTACTCATACATGGCAAAGATTGAAGAAGTTCTCAGAGTCACTAAAGATGACAATGGTCCTATCTTTGATACCGAGTCAATCAATAAGGTACATACTGACAACGAATATAATGTGTTTGGTGATATTCATAAGCATAGTGAGCCTCCAACAACCATTACTAACAGGTGTATGATGGAAACGGTTGATATCAATACCACACTTGATTCATCAGACATGTGCAATAATGAGTCTGAGGACGATCAACATGCAAACGAGTATGATGATGATGAGGAGCGTATTGCGCTTGCTAACTTAATTGCTTATTTACAAAAAGATGTCAAAGAAACTAAAAAGAGTCAAAAGCAATTAAAGAAGGAAAACGCTACACACACTTAAAATTTTGAAGAAAGCAAAGTTGCAGTTATAAAATCTAGTGAGCTTCTTACAAGCTGCAGAGCTGAGCTTATTCAAAAAGACAAAGAGCTGGCTAGGTACAAAGGGGGTGTCATTACTACTGTTAAGGATGTGTTTGTAACTAAATACAACTAAACTCTTAAGCTTTTAGAACAAGAGAAACTTAATTATAACACCTCTTTAAGTACTGAACGACACAAAACGTATCTTGCTACCACTAAAATGAATGAATTAACTCAAAAGATTGGTTTTCTTCAAGAGGATAAAAATAAACTAGTCACTGCGAAGACGGAAGAGGTTGCTAACTTGCAAAAATCTTTCAAAATTAAACAAGCAAAAGACATCGACAAATCGTGGAACTTGAAGTTTAAATTGATTTTTATAAGAAAATAGATTATAAAACAAATCAATCTATTCAAAGCATGCGAATGTTGGCACCTCCTTCGATTTTCAAGGGTAAAGCTAGTTTTGTTGGTCCTAAGTACCTCGAGGAAGCTCAATCTGAGAACCCGCGACTATATCTTAAGGAGTCCCAATGGACCGACCTTGATTGTCTTCTTGTTAGGCCCGATAGTGATGAGTCACTATGTTTTGAAGAGGAGAGTAGATCACCAGTGAATAAAGACTTTGTGAAACCATATAATTATGCTTATGAAAATAGTCTTTATGAAATTTTCAAACCACAAAAACAGAAGTCTCGTGAGCAAATATTTTACGAATGTGCACAATTAAGAATTAAATGGAGACAAGTTTTGCCACCAAGAAAACTAATGTTTTAAAATATATTTGGTACTTGCCGCATCAAGCTTCTATAAGCAAGAGTAAGCAAGCACTTAGTATTCTTAAGAGTAACATTGAAAATTTTAAAAAGGTTGTTGATGATGACTAGAAAAAACGTGAACTTTTGAAAGGTGATAAAAAAATTCCTCATGATATAACTGTTCTAGTGAAAACTATTTTGATTCCTCTTGAGGAAAGAACAAATAAACATGCTTTGGAATTTGAAAATTTAATAGAGCAAGAAATGTTTGACGATTTGAAATATGTGGAATCTCTTGAAAAAAAGAAATTGACGACCATCAACCTGAAAGAGACGATTTTATTAATGCAAATCAATGCCTAAAAACATTGTTAGTACTAATTAATCTTTCTTAGTTTTGATCACGAAAAATTACAAAGACATTTATTGTCAAACACAATCATAAAACGAATTATATAACAAACACTATCATCAAAGTAATAATCATTACACTAACATATCTTAATCATGCTTAGTGATCATAAAAGTGATTAGCCTTAAAACTCACTTTTGTCAAATGTAACAAAAGATTTTTAATAAACTTTATTTTTAAGAAAATGTTTTATTAAAATGAAAATGTAAATTTGAATATGGCATATTCCAAATGCCATAAGAATATCCTTTAAAGGTTTAAACATCCTCAGATATTTCAAATTCACTAAAAGACAAAAAGGAGCAGAGTCTAGTACCCGCGGTTGCTTAAGTGCCTACACGGTTCCCTATCGATAAGGAACCGCCTGGGTAGACAAGGAACCGCCTCCAGATAGTCGTTGGCATTTGTCTTATATAAATAGTGGATCAAATCTGCATTCTCATTAACCCTTTTTGGACATCTCTTTCAGCCTTCTTTCTCCTATCTAATCCTAGTCATTTGTAAATGATCACTTAATGTGTTAAGTATGTTTACTCATGATTATCCTCTTGATCTCCTTCTTTACCTTGTCCAAAGAGAAGATCACTCACACACTTGTGATGTGATTAAAGATGAAGCATTGATTAAGATCACCTTCTCCTAAAGATCTAGTCATGTTCATCATTTGTTTATTTATGTCTTATGTAGATCTAATGTATTTGTGAATACTTGGACTAGTTGTGTTCATCCAAGCTATATGTGAATACTTGGATTAGAGTTGTGTAAATCCATTGCATATTTGTGTGCTTGGATTTGTGTTGTGTAGATCCAAGCTACATGTGAGTACTTGGATATGTTTAGTTGAGTTGTAATTAGTTGTGTTAGTTCTCACTAAACTATAAAGTGATGTGGTTGTGTCTTGTGAGTTCTCACTAAACTATAAAGTGATATGTAGTTGTGTGGTGTGAAGTTTTCACTTAGCTTCAAAGTGAAGAGTCGTGAAGATTGGTTCTAGCTTTGGATTAGAACTCGACATCTAGCCTTGTGTCGGAAAATGGTGAAGTAGGCAACGTTGTGAAGATTGGTTCTAGCTTTGGATTAGAACTCGACATCTAGCCTTGTTTCGTAAAATGGTGAAGTGTGCGATGTTGTGTAGATTGGTCCTAGCTAAGATTAGGTCTCGCCATTTAGCTTAGCGTCGGAAAATAATGTAAGCGATGTTGTAAGGTTTTCTCCGCCAAGAAGGGAGCTTGTGGATATAGTGGAAATCTCGAGTAAGGTGTACTCGAGGAGTGGAGTAGGAACGAGGATAGAGCCTCGTTGCCGAACCACTATAAATCTTGGTGTCTTCCTACTAGGTTGTTTCTTTCCTTACTCATTACTTACATTTATTATCATTATACTTACTACACATTGTTAATCATTAGAATTGAACCTAATCATTATGAAACTAGCTTACAAGTAAAAGATATTTTTGTGCACTCACCTAATTGAAAAGAATTTTAATTATGAGATAAACTGATTAGAAACTATTCAACCCCCCTTCTAGTTTCTACAATTGGTAACAGAGCGATGGTGAGACAAGATCTTTACGTATATTGTACTTTAAAACTTGGATCGATCCATTGTCTCCTCAAATTAGAAGGTTAAGTTGTACTAAAGTTTTTCTTTGGTCAAAACTATTTTTTGTTGAAAATAAGCCTTTTAAACTGTTAATATTGCATATTACTTAGATTAGTAGTATTAATGCATTTTAGATTTACTCTTGAAATGTATCTACTAGTTTGCATCTTGTTATGTGTAGGTACTCATGAAGATAATCATTCTATTGATTGTGGATTGAGTTACTTACACTTGTAGAAGACTCATCTTCTTTGTTTCCAACATCATTGAATGATGATATCAAGATGGGTAGGAGTGATACTAATCCTTGAAGACTTAGTAGTCACTGTTAGTCATAGTTGGGCTTTGCATTGGTTCCTTGAAAGCTCGGAATGAAATTTGTGGCCAAGGTATGCTTTTGTTCTTCCACACGCCCTATTGATCATTCTTTTGATCATTAATTGACTATATGCTTGTTCTTGGCATCCTTGCCTTAACATTTATTTGTGGTTTGTGATTCTTTCCTTTTTACCTCTCAAACCTTCATTGCTTGGATACTTGACTCACTATGGAGATGTAGGGTGAGTTAGTAGAAGTTTAAAGTATCAAGCATGATTTCCATGGTTTGCACCCTTACGATTAGTAGGCCCAATATCATGTGTAACTTGTGCAATTAAGCTCATCTCTAGGATGATTAGTGAATCCCTTGAGATACCAAACTACTTCATTAAGTTGTAGATGGATTTTACACATTTGGAATTGAAATTTCCAAGGATATTGTTATTGTTAATTATAGCAATAATTATCCGATCATGTGGGAGAGAAAGTGATTATACACTTTGCTCATGTTTTGAAATAGAATAAGACTACTCTTGAAAATGATCTTATTCTATGCATCAAAATTGCTTGGTATAATTCTTTACCAAAGCTGTTTAGACTTTCGCCTGAAAGGCACATCTTAAACCACTATATATGACACAAGCTCTTCACCTACTTAATTTGAAGAATGTCATTTGTATCTTGAGCAATGCTCTTGGTCTTGATTCACTTCCCTTGACTCATCTCCCCTTTTCTTCTTTGCTACAAGTAGTCGTTTGTTCATTTCGGTCTTTTCCTATCTCGATTCAACTCGTAATCCTTCAACAAGGCATTATTACCTAGTGTTGTGGTGGTCCAATGATATCCTAAAAGGTTTAAAATATATTTTTAAGTAATTTAAAAATTCTGTTTTTCAAAAATTCTTTGTTTTTCTTTGATAAAAACTGCCTACTGTAGGCGGATCCTTATCTAGCGCGGTTCCAATGCACGGTTCCTTATCGATAAGGAACCGCGTGTAGAATCTTCGCAAAAGCGCCAGTTTTATTAAAATAACCTTTTCAAACAAAACCCTCTCTCTCCTTCACACACACAGCGACGAAAACACCCAGTTTTCCACCATTGTTGTTTTTCCAAAACCTTCAATTACTCAAGATTAATTGATTTTGGTTTGTGGGTTTCACTCATCCTTCATCAAAGATTAATTATCTGTAAGTCATTTCTTTCAATTTCATCTAATTTGTTCTAGGGTTCATACATTCATAATTGGGGCTTTTTAAAATTGACATTGAATTAGAACCTTACTAGGAATAAGAGTTGACATAGTATTGTTACTATGATTCCTTAGGTTCATATTCATTAAGATTTCACTAAAACCTATTTGTAGAACAAATCCTAATTTTGACTAAATAATTTGGTTGATTGATGGAATTGATATGAACCCATGAACAAGTTGGTAATGGCATCG
Organism: Glebionis coronaria; assembly: GCA_025667525.1. NCBI lineage: Eukaryota > Viridiplantae > Streptophyta > Magnoliopsida > Asterales > Asteraceae > Glebionis > Glebionis coronaria. Next base: position 184,275,146 of record CM046874.1, read on the forward strand.
TTAAATGCTTACCTAAAAGCCTTGTTTTGAAAAACCAATGTTCAAGTTCATTATTAATCTTACATGGTCAATGTGTCATTGTTGATGATGAACTTGGTACATTGTGAATATGAGAAAGATAAGGATTAAACCTTGGTTTGTCAAGAGATTGATAAAACACATTCTTACTTTCTTTGATTTTTGGTTTATATGTAACATATCAGTAATTGGAGAAATATGTTTATATGTTATTTTTAGGTACTATCATCACTTCAGGATATCAAAATGACCATCTACTTACTAGAAGATACATGCCAAATCCTTCTTTGACAAATCAAACTCACTCTTTTCAAAACACTTATCATAATCTTGAATCTCGTTGTTTTCATGAAGGACGTATTGTTCCTTCTAACCTTCTTGGACTTGACTTCATTCGATTCATGTTCAATACAATTGGCTTTGATTGTTTGCTTGATAGGGATGAGCCACTCTTTCCTTCTATCCTTATGGAATTCTTTAAGTCGTTCAAGCTAATGTGCATCAACAATGGTCTATCTATAAGATTTTCCATCAAGGGAAAAACCTTTGTGTACACTCTTGAGGAATTTGGTGAGATTCTCGGAGTTCCATACGAAGGTCAATGTAGGTTCACCGATGCTTGGGGTTTAAACCACTTAGAATCGGCTCCTATTGATGTGCATTATGTGATCGAGATTCCTTCGGCTTCGGCCATCTCTTGTGCCCTTGCTACACCTCGTGAACATCCTATTCTTGGTAATTTTGAAGGAGAATTTCGTGCTCTCACTCCTTAGGAATTACTAACTAGCGATCTTAGTGATTCTATGGTCCCTTGGGCCGAAATCATTAGGGAAAATGCAATGTGTTTGGTTGGTGATCGTAACCATGTTCCTGCTTGTCTTGTACATATGTTGTATTGTGTTGCTACCACTACTCCATACAACCTTGCATTTTTCATAGCTAGAAGCATAAGATTTGTTCTCAATGGATCTCGTTCTACTCTTCATTATGCCATGATTCTCTCACGGCTTCTTAAGAGTGTTCTTCTTGACTATCCTCCTCTAAATCCTTCATCTTTTCACTCCGTGGTGTTGATCCCAAACTTAGATCGATTAGCTTTGTGTATACGAGATTAGATCAAGTATAACACGTAGAGAAACCTTTGTTATATGCTTTGTGAATCTAAGTATTATGCGGAATTTAATACTTAAACAAGAACACAAGATGTAAACAAAACTTTCACTTTGATTATGAATGTCGAACTTGCTTACAATGAAAGATGTTTACGAATGAAAACTTAATGAAAACTTGATACTAAACATTAACCTAAAGGCCTTCTTTTATAGACTAAGAAGCCTTGTACAATAAGCTACGTATCAACTATTCTAGGTAAAGATAAACATAGAAAATACATTGTCGTTTCTATCCTTACTAGAAGTATTCTAGAACATAATAAACGTGTAGCTTATATCTTCCATCAGTGCTTGTCTTCAATCTGTCAACGCTTGACTTTAACTTGTCAACGCTTGAGCTGTCAGCGCTCACTTTGTTCTTGTCAACGCTTGAGTTGTTCTTGTCAGCGCTCAAGTGATCTGGCCTTAATTTATTCCCAACAATCCTCCCCTAAACTTGATATCCACTCTTATGATCAAGTTTCTGAATAAACATTAAGAACTTGGAGGAGTCTGACAAACCTTATCATATTGGTAATAAATAAATCTGATCAAATTATTTGCCACGTCACTTGTATAGTCTATCTCCAACTGGGTGTCCTTCATCTTTTCCAAAACAGCCTTGGATATGAAATATTGAGCATCCACTAGTAGATACTCAGCAAACTTAGTAGAACTCAAATGGTATACACCAGCAGCTGAATATAACCTCCATTGAAGACCACTGAGGTCATCTTCAAGATCCTTCCATATTTCAGGATCTTCCTCATTTGTCCCACACATTCTTTTGAATGTGGTCCAAAGATTTATTCCATTAGCTGAAGTTGGTGCTTCAGCCTCATACTTGGTTTCCAGCAACCTCCAAAGGTCCACCAAGTCTTCTCTATCACAACTTGCAAATAAAGATATGAGAGTGGTAAAAGTGTGTACCTCCTTGCCATATCTTCCAATCTTCCAGAATCCACATTCATCCTCATCATAACTCACAATTGGATTTCTGGAATCTAGTGGTAACACCTGCACCATATCTGAAGCTTCTAATGGGGAGAGCTTGAGGCTCTTTCTAATAATTGCTTCACTTGGATATAGTTGATTCATATCTTTTGGAAACTCAAGTGTAAATCCCTTCTTCACTGGCCTGGGAACTATCATAGCTATCTTGATTTCCATCTCTTCTGCAAGTTGCTCCTTTCTTTCATCTGAAAGAAGTCTGAAAGTGTTTTCTTCCTGCACTTTCACCCAAATAGGATAAGCCCTATGTTCCAACTCATCAAATGTCAAAGCCTTCAACTTCTGATGTGTCCATCCAACTCCATGACATCTGAGCAACATAAAATAGAGCTTCCTTCTATCCCTTTTCAACTCAGAGAGAATGTTGCTTGCCTTGTGCTTCAAAATCACCTTACAATCCTTCTGAACTCTAAGAAGAAGCTCCAAACCCCATATTTGATCGGAAATGGTCAAGTCTGGATTATCCATGCAACTTTCTTCCCAATAATTGTACATCTGAACCACCTCTGGCATGTCAAAATCAATCTGCAACTTTAAATCTCTCAACTTTTCTCTAGCAAGCTCATCACCATACTCAAGCCTTTCTGGTTCAATAATCATCACACTTGAGTCTGAGCTAGCTCCATCACTTTCTTCTTCAGAAGTCACAACAAATGGTGACTTTTCCTTTTCACCTTGTTCCATCATTTGCTCAGCCAATCTTCTATCAAATTCAACTTGGGCTGCATTCTTTGGAACAATTTCTTCTACCAATTTACCCTTACCCTTATCTGATGGTGCAATGGTTGGTAAGGTAGATGGTAATACCTGAGTAGGAACATCCTTGATGATAGATGATGACTGGAATACATCACCTCCATATGCAGATCTGTCAACGCCCAAATTTCCTCTATCAGCGCCCAAAATACTTCTATCAGCGTCAAAATTTGTTTTGTCAACGCTCAAATATTTTCCCTCAGCGCCTTGTGTAACCTCTCTCAACATAGCTGTAAATGATAAATTTAGATTGGTTGGAGAGATTAAGGACGTATCAAAACCTGTTTGTTCCTTCAAAGTAGTAAGAGCTTCAGCAACATCCATTGATCGACCATCTTGACTGCTCTTATCACTCAGATTTCTTTGATCTTCCTCCCCTTTGGAAGACTCCTCCATACCCCTCCTAGCATGATCACTCTCCAAAACAACAATCCTCTCCCTCAATTCCTTGAGTTCAATGCTTTATGAGCTGACAATTTGTACTAAGTCTGCATTTTGCTTTTGCAAGCTAATGCAGACTGCCGTCAATTCCAAAATAGTCATTGGTTCCAGTCTGCCCTCTTCTGAAATGGGAATTTGACCTCCCAAGTCAGGTTCATTGGGCATGGATGAGGACTTAATTATGGTGGGACTGCCTTGGCCAGCTTCTAAGCCAGAACCAATAGTCCCAGCCTCATCCAAGTCACCAGCCACACTTGTGGTGGTGGTTCTCTCTGCTTCATGGCTAGGACCACTAGAGGAGAACACTTCAGTAGTCCTTTCGCGTTTGATCAACCTATATTCAGGTGGTGTGGAAGATGGTGTGGAAGAATGTGTAGATGTGGGTTGGTTAACGGGTGTTTGGGATTGTGATGGTTGGGTGTCAGCGTTGTAAATAGGCACATCAACGCCAACATTTGATGTGTCAGCGTCAAAGGGTTCTTGGTCTATTTGCATTTGTTCAGGTGAGGGTAAAGGTTCAGGAATAGGTTCAAGTTGTGGTTGAGGGTCAATTTGAGGTTGGGGGTCTGGTTGGGGTTGTGCTGCTGCAATAACAGCAAGCATGGCTGGGGTTAAAGGTAAGTCTCTATGAGGTGGTGAATTCATCTTTGTAAAAATAGCTTTCTTTTGTTCAGGGATTTTATAAAAATCATTGTGATCCCTTGAACAATATCTTTGATCATCAAAAATCATTTGTAGAAAACAGGGATAAGCCAAAGTCATTTTTGTCCCCTTGTTTTTACACATCCCTTCAAAAATCATTTTAGAATAGTTATATTTTTGCCCTGTTGCAATGCACACAATAGCACTAGCAATGGATCTATTGATCTCATTGTGTGCAGTACATTTGGGACTCAAACATTGAAGGAGAATGTGAATGAGGTACTTCCAGGCTGGGGGAAATTCCTGCTTATGGTACTTATTAAGAGTACCTTCATCAGGAATTGGATATCCCAAAGCCCTAAGCCCTTGTTCTATTTCATTTATGGGAAGGATGGTTATACCATCAGCATCATCAAGATGCAAGGCCTGGCGTACCAAGGCCTCAGTAACCACCCAAGACCTCCCATGAACAATAGAAGTTAATGTGGTCACTCCATTAACTGTTGAGGAACTGACAGTGTTCCAAAACTGCTTAATGTGTGTGACTGGAATGAGTGGTGCATGAGAAAGAGCATACCTTAAGGGGGATGCGTTCAAATACGCCACCATTTGTGTGTATTGAGGAAACAAATCATTATTAGCAACAAGATAAGCAATCATGTTGTGTTGAGACTTGAACCCCAAATCCAATTCTGCTGAGTTAAATCTTGGTGCCATTGATGAAAGCTGTTAATTTGAAGTGTAGAAGATGAAGGTTGATAAGAGAAAAGTGTTAGACAAGAATTATAGATACCCTGTTTAAAAATAGGAGCCAAATTTATAGGAGATATTGAAAAAGTTATAAGTTATCTCATGCATTTAATGAAAGTAACAACTCCTAAAATTACAGCTTGAAAATATGTCAAAAAGTAACAACTGGGTAGGTCCCATTGAGTGTCAACGGTCAAATATAACCCATCAACTCCCAACGGCTATAATCTTGTCAACGTTCGCCTAAAGCCATGTCAGCGTCCAATTTGGTCACAACAACGCTTGGAAATTTCTTGTCAGCGTCCAAAAATAAAATTGTTTTAAAAAGTGAAAAATGACCTTAACAAGTAATTTATCCTAGAGAAGATAACCAAAAGCTGATAATTATTATAGGGCGGCAAGCACTGTCCAGTTATGCACACTTGCATAAGCAAGATAGACATAACAGTCCTCTAGTGTCCCTTGCTAACCAAAATTCTTAACAACCAAGTTACCTTATAAAATCCTTGTTACTCCCAGGTAAATCCCATATCAAAATCATTCCCAAGTCTCCCAACAGACCACAACCAATTCTAGGCCAAAAATGTCTTGGCAGCATGCAAAGTTGATATACTATGCATGCTACAGTGCCTCATGGTTTAGTAAAACTAACCCATACTCACCTGTGGACACAATCTAGAATTATGATAAGAGTATCATATGGATACCCACAAAAAAAATCCTAAAGGTTCCTAAAACCTCCCCTTAAACTATGATACAAAAAGTTTGCTAAAATCATGCATGAACATAAAAAATTTATGTCAAGATAGGAATGAAACATTCCAACCATCATCCATAAATAAAAACTTGTCCAAATGTGTCTCCTTTGATCCATAAGCAACTCTGTATCCAATGGTATACTGCTAACACCATCTGCACATTTAGATTGAAAACCACAAAACTAACATTGTTGCTGACAACGCCCCGATAACACGTAACAGCGTTGAAGGAAGCTTTGTCAGCGTTAGACAATTATATTGCTGACAACGTTGCAAAAACACTTATCAGTGTTCAAACAACCTTTGTCAGTGTTAGAAAAATATAGTGGAAAATCTAAATTATCAATAAGACCAATAATAATAATGCATCATCCTGTACATACTTTTACAAAAAGAATCCAAAACACATATTAAGTGAGATTAACCATTCCAATACTTGTTACCAAGTATTGAAATCTTCCAGTATCAAAAGGTTTAGTTAATAAATCTGACACATTTTCCTCAGTGTCAACCCTATCTGGTTGTATTAAACCTTTCTCAAAGCAATCTCTTATAAAATGGTGTCTAATTTCTATGTGTTTAGTTTTAGAATGATGTACAGGATTCTTAATGATGCATAAAGTACTATTATTGTCAACAAATATCTTAGTATGCATGAAATTATACCCATAATCCAACAGCTGGTTCTGAATCCACAACACTTGACCACAACATGCTGCTGCAGCCACATACTTTGTTTCAGTTGTAGAATTAGCCACCACTGTTTGTTTCTTGCATTGCCAAGATATTAATCTGCTCCCAAGAAACTGACATCCACCAGTTGTGGACTTCCTATCAAACTTATCACCTCCATAATCACTGTCTGAATATGCAATCAGCTCCAATGGTGAATCCTTTGGGTACCACAAACCAAGATTAGGGAAACATCTTAGGTACCTAAAGATCCTCTTCACAGCATAAAGGTGACATTCTTTGGGAGTCACTTGATGACGTGCACAAGCACATACAGCAAACATGATATCAGGTCTGGAAGCAGTAAGATACATTAAGGATCCAATCATGGATCTATAATGCCTGACATCAACATCTTTCCCATCTCCAATCTTTCCCCAAGGGTGTTCTCTATCCATAGGAGTAGAAGCCCTCTTTTCATGTGGAGAAAAGCCAAACTTCTTCAAGATTTCAGCAACATATTTGTCCTGGGAGATGAAGATACCATCTTCTTTCTGCTGAACTTGTAAACCAAGAAAGAAGTTCATTTCCCCCATAGCACTCATCTTGAATTTGTCTGTCATAAGCTTGGAGAAATCCTCACTCATCTTTGGATCAGTAGACCCAAAAATGATATCATCAACATAGACCTGCACAAGCAACACATCTTTGCCTTTCTTCTTTGTAAATAGTGTCTGATCTATGGTGCCCCTCTTGAATCCATTGTCCACCAAATATGTAGACAAAGTACCATACCATGCTCTAGGGGCTTGATGAAGGCCATACATAGCCTTTTTGACTCTATACACTTTATCTGGATGCTCTGGATCCTCAAAACCAGGAGGTTGCATGACATAGACTTCCTCAACAATGGTGCCATACAAGAATGCACTCTTCACATCCATTTGATAGACTGTGAAGCCCATGCAAGATGCATAGGCTAGAAAAATCCTAATAGCTTCAATCCTTGCAACTGGTGTAAAGACTTCCTCATAGTCTATCCCCTCCTCTTGTGTATAACCTTGAGCCACTAACCTTGCCTTGTTTCTGACCACAATACCTCTTTCATCTCTTTTGTTCCTGAGAACCCATCTTGTCCCTATAGGTCTGACATATCTAGGACAATCAACCAGCTCCCAAACATCCTGAATTGCAAATTGATGAAGCTCATCCTGCATTGCTTCCACCCAACTGTTGGGAATAAATTAAGGCCAGATCACTTGAACGCTGACAAGAACAACTCAAGCGTTGACAAGAGCAAAGTGAGCGCTGACAGCTTAAGCGTTGACAAGTTAAAGTCAAGCGTTGACAGATTGAAGACAAGCACTGATGGAAGATGTGAGCTACACGTTTATTATGTTCTAGAATACTTCTAGTAAGGATAGAAACGACAATGTATTTTCTATGTTTATCTTTACCTAGAATAGTTGATACGTAGCTTATTGTACAAGGCTTCTTAGTCTATAAAAGAAGGCCTTTAGGTTAATGTTTAGTATCAAATTTTCATTAAGTTTTCATTCGTAAACATCTTTCATTGTAAGCAAGTTCGACATTGATAATCAAAGTGAAAGTTTTGTTTACATCTTGTGTTCTTGTTTAAGTATTAAATTCCGCATAATACTTAAATTCACAAAGCATATAACAAAGGTTTCTCTACGTGTTATACTTGATCTAATCTCGTATACACAAAGCTAATAGATCTAAGTTTGGGATCAACAAGTGGTATCAGAGCTTGTTGAGGAACTTTTGATCTTTGAAGAACACCAGAACGATATACGAACACCAAAACCCTAATTTTCTCAAAACCCTAAAAACATCATGTCTGAAGCAATAACCTCCTCCTCCTCATCCTTACCAAACATCAAGATTCCCATGCTTGATGCAACCAACTTTGACTTATGGAGGTTCAACTTTGAACAATATCTGGGGATCTTTGACTACACACTTTGGGACATCATTGAATATGGAAACTCATTCAATAAAGCTCAAAAGATTCTGAATGCCATTGCGACAAGAACAGCTGTTGAAGGATGTCCTGATGAAGATAAGAAAGAAAAACCTGGAGATGGTAGAGCTGTAAGTGCTGAAGATATTGCAAAGAAAAGGGCTGACATGAAAGCCCTAAATATTCTGAAAGTGTCTTTGGGACAAGAAAATCAGCACAAATATAGAAGCTATGAATCTGCTAAGGATCTTTGGGAAGCAATTGAAGTTGCATATGGTGGTAATGCAGAAACTAAGGAAGAAAAGAAAAAGCAACTTCTGCATGATTATGCTGTCTTCAAAGCTCAGCCCAATGAGAAACTAAGCAGTGTGAGAAGCAGATTGCTTGACATCACAAGCAAATTGTCCTTCATGGGGACACAAGTTGGTGATATTGACACCAATGCTACTTTTCTGAAAAGTCTTGGTGAGACATGGAAGATTGAGGCAAGATCTATTCTTGCCAATAATACTCACAAGAGCTCTTCGTTTGATGACATCTACAACAAACTAAGACTGTTGGAAGATGAAACTCTTTCAAGCAAAGCTAGCACCAGCAACATGGCCTTCTTCTCTCATAGTGAAGGTCAATTCAATCAGAAGGACTCTTTTATGCATCCAGTTACTGGATCATCATTTGTCAGCGCTGGAACAAGTCCTGTCAACGTCTCCTTTTCAGACGCTGACACATTCATGAATGACTCCCCAAGAGTTAAACCTGCTGGTTTGGATTTGGATACTGTTTGTGCTTACATTGCTTCTTTGCCCAATGGTTCAGTGATTACATATGAGGACCTTGAGCAGATAAGTGATGAACACTTGGAAGAGATGGACATCAAGTGGAACATGGCTCTTGCTAGTATAAGAGCAAATAGGTGGAATAGAAGGTTCAAGAAGAAGATGACCTTCAATGCTAAAGACACTGCTGGATTTGGTAAATCCAAAGTTGAGTGCTACAACTGTCATCGCATGGGGCACTTCATGAGGGAATGCAGATCTCCTAGAAGATCTGATGCTGGTAAACCCTCAAGTCAGGTTGTTAAAGCTCAAGACTCCAAAGCCATGGTTGCAGTTCAAGGAATTGATGGTACTGGATGGGATTGGAGCTATCTGGCTAAGGATGTTGAAGAGGACAAAGCTTTGATTGCTAATATTGAAGAAGAAGAGCATGTTGAATATGCTCTCATGGCACACTCCTCCTCTTCATCTGATAATGAGGTATATGATGATGCTTTTTGTAGCAAAGGTTGTAGGTTAAACACTGACAGACTTAACAAAGAAGTGTTAAAACTAAAAGAGGATATGAGCACTGAAAGGTGTAAATTATCCAATTACCAACTAGCTCTTACTGAAACTGAGAAAACCGTTTCTGAATACAAGAAAATGGAATTTGATTTAAAAGATAAGATAAATATCTTAAAACATGAGCTAGAGGGTAGTATGGATATTAGAAATATCATGTCAAAGGTCAATAAAGACCTACAGGCTAAGTTAGATGAGGCCATTAAGAATAAAGATAATGTTGACCTCAAGATTCAAAGATTTGATAGAGCCACCCAAGCCCTAGGAGACTGTGTAGCTAAACAAAGAGATCCTAAGGATATGACTGGGCTTGGGATGAATGAGAATGATTACTCTCTGGTTCCACCACCAGCTGGTGACTTCTATGGTGTCCTTAGAAAGGATTTATCTTGGACTGGTATACCAGAATGCCAAGAAGAGGAATTCATTCCTCCACCAAGAGTTGTCACCCCAGTAGAAGAGTATCAACAAAAATTGACTGACCTAAATGAGTGGAAGAAAGCTAACCCTAATTTATTTGTTAAGGGAGGTTTGCTATGTGAAAGTCCCAATGAATCTCCACCCATTAAGGTTACTCACCCAGTTACTGGTGAAGCTGTTGACCTAGGCTCCAACACTGTTAGAAGACCTACCATTAAATATGCAGAGATGTATAGGAATAATAGGTCACCCAAGAGCCAAGTTAACAATCATGGAACAGGTTTCTTTGCTTCTAGACCTAAGAATGTGTCTAAGAAAGCCTGTTATACTTATGGTAGCTTTTCACATTTGGCATACAAGTGTGTCAACGCTTCCAAAGCCAGCGCTGATAGGAACAATTTCAGCGCTGATAGGAAGAAAGTCAACGTTGTTAGGAAGTCAAACGTTGTCAGACCCAGACCTTTTGTGCAGCAAAGTCCACAAGTGATTAGACCAGCCCCACTCTTCACTAGAAGGTCTAACACTCATGGACAAAGACCTTTTCAAAAGACAAATACCTGGTCAAATAGGCAATGGGTTCCTGTAGCAAACCCTAGGTTCAACGCTGACAAGGGTAATTTCAGCGTTGACAGGACAAAATCCAACGCTGACAGAAACGTGACCAGACCTAAGTATTTGCAGTCACAAGGTAAGGGGTCTAAAGCTTCTTCATGCTTAACATGGAGACCCAAGAAAGATCAAAACCCTAATAATAATGGAATTTCAATGACTTGCAACAGGTTTAATTATATTTCAAAAGTCATTACAAAACCAATTGGGGTTAATTGGGTATTTCATCCTAAAAGGGATGAAAATGGGGTTGTTGTGAGAACTAAGTCTGTTCTTATTGAACAACCAGATGAATCCAAGTCTTCTGAGACTTGGGTTCCCAAAGAAAACTAATTTGTTTTCTTTATGTGCAGGGCATTCAAAAGCAGATCAATGATTATGGATATTGGGATAGTGGATGCTCAAGGCACATGACAGGAAAGGAAGACTATCTGACGAACTTCTCTCCTATTAAAGATGGTGATAAGGTATACTTTGGAGGGGGCTACGGCACCATCACAGGAAAAGGAACCCTTATCACCAATAATCTACGTTTTGAGAATGTCTTCCTGGTAAAAGAACTGGACTATAATCTGTTTAGTGTATCACAAGTGTGTGATAACAAAAATAAGGTTCTTTTCACTGATACTGAGTGTTTGGTGTTAAGCAAGGATTTTAAGATCCCTGATGAGAAGTATATTGAGTATAGAACACCTAGGCATAAGGACATATACAATGTGAATTTAAATGGGATTAAAGTAAATACAAATATGTCTTGTTTTTATGCTAAGGCCTCAGTAGATGAAAGTAATTTGTGGCACAGGAGACTAGGGCACATAAATTTTAAAAATATAAATAGACTTGTGAGGCTTGGTTTAGTTGATGGTTTGCTTGAGAAGGCCTTCCACAATGACCACTCTTGTGTTGCATGTCTTAAAGGCAAGCAGCACAAGGTCTCATTCAAGTCCAAGCAGGTGCATACTAGTTCCAGACATCTTCATATGCTTCACATGGACCTCTTTGGTCCAACTAATATAGAAAGTTTGAATGGCAAGTCATATTGTTTTGTTGTCACTGATGACTTTTCTAGGTTTACTTGGACATTCTTTCTAGCTATGAAGAGTGACACAGCTGATGTTCTTATTGAATTTATCACTCAAATTGAGAAAAGGTCTGGCAATGAGGTTAAGATGCTTAGGAGTGATAATGGTGGAGAATTTAGGAACAAGAAGCTAGATGATTTTTGTGCCAGGAAGGGAATTACTAGGCAGTTTAGTATTGCTAGAACCCCACAACAAAATGGGGTTGCTGAAAGGAAGAATAGAACCCTAATTGAAGCAGCCAGAACAATGTTGGTTGATGCTCACTTTCCCATAGCCTTTTGGGCTGAGGCTGTGAATACAGCATGCTATGTACAAAATAGAGCATTGGTTAACAAAATTCAGAACAAGACACCTTATGAGTTACTTTGGGGAAGAAAACCTAATATTGGTTTTCTCAGACCTTTTGGATGTCATGTAGTAGTCTTAGACACTAGTGATGCCTTAGGGAAATTTAGTGCACAGGCTGACAAGAGCATTTGGACATGTTTTTGTTTATGGATGATGGTTGGAATGTTTCATTCCTATCTTGACATAAATTTTTTTTTATGTTCATGCATATTTTTAAAACTCTTTGTATCTTTGTTTAAGGGGAGGTTTTAGAAATCTTTAGGATTTTTGGGTATCCATATGATACTCTTATCACAATTCTAGATTGTGTCCACGGGTGAGTATGGGTTAGTTTTACTAAACCATGAGGCACTGTAGCATGCATAGTATATCAACTTTGCATGCTGCCAAGACATTTTTGGCCTAGAATTGGTTGTGGTCTGTTGGGAGACATGGGAATCATTTTGATATGGGATTTACCTGGGAGTAACAAGGATTTTATAAGGTAACTTGGTTGTTAAGAATTTTGGTTAGCAAGGGACACTAGAGGACTGTTATGTCTATCTTGCTTTTGCAAGTGTGCATAACTGGACAGTGCTTGCCGCCCTATAATAATTATCAGCTTTTGGTTATTTTCTCTAGGATAAATTACTTGTTAAGGTCATTTTTCACTTTTTAAAACAATTTTATTTTTGGACGCTGACAAGATTTTTCCAAGCGTTGTTGTGACCAAATTGGACGCTGACATGGCTTTAGGCGAACGTTGACAAGATTATAGCCGTTGGGCGTTGATGGGTTATTTTTGATCGTTGACACTCAATGGGACCTACCCAGTTGTTACTTTTTGACATATTTTCAAGCCGTAATTTTAGGAGTTGTTACTTTCATTAAATGCATGAGATAACTTATAACTTTTTCAATATTTTCATGATTAGTTTTTGAAAATCTTTGCCTATTTTTGGGCCAATCACATGCATTCATCCACTCCTATAAATTTGGCTCCTATTTTTAAACAGGGTATCTATAATTCTTGTCTAACACTTTTCTCTTATCAACCTTCATCTTCTATACTTCAAATTAACAGCTTTCATCAATGGCACCAAGATTTAACTCAGCAGAATTGGATTTGGGGTTCAAGTCTCAACACAACATGATTGCTTATCTTGTTGCTGATAATACTTTGTTCCCTCAATACACACAAATGGTGGCGTATTTGAACGCATCCCCATTAAGGTATGCTCTTTCTCATACACCACTCATTCCAGTCACACACATTAAACAGTTTTGGAACACTGTCAGTTCCTCAACAGTTAATGGAGTGACCACATTAACTTCTGTTGTTCATGGGAGATCTTGGGTGGTTACTGAGGCCTTGGTACGCCAGGCTTTGCATCTTGATGATGCTGATGGTATAACCATTCTTCCCATAACTGAAATAGAACAAGGGCTTAGGGCTTTGGGATACCCTATTCTTGATGAAGGTACTCTTAATAAGTACCATAAGCAGGAATTTCCCCCAGCCTGGAAGTACCTCATTCACATTCTCCTTTAATGTTTGAGTCCCAAATGTACTGCACACAATGAGATCAATAGATCCATTGCCACTGCTATTGTGTGTATTGCAACAGGGCAAAAATATAACTGGTCTAAAATGATTTTTGAAGGAATGTGTAAAAACAAGGGGACAAAAATGACTTTAGCTTATCCCCGTTTTCTGCAAATGATTTTTGATGATCAAAGATATTGTTCCACGGATCACAATGACTTTTATAAAATCCCTGAACAAAAGAAAGCTATTTTACCAAGATGAATTCACCACCTCATAGGGACTTACCTTTAACCCCAGCCATGCTTGCTGTTATTGCAGCAGCACAACCCCAACCAGACCCCCAACCTCATATTGACCCACACCCACAACTTGAACCTATCCCTGAACCTTTACCCTCACCTGACCAAATGCAAATTGACCAAGAACCCTTTGACGCTGACACATCTAATGTGGGCGTTGATGTGCCTATTTCCAACGCTGACACCCAACCATCACAATCCCAAACACCCCTTAACCAACCCACATCTACCTATTCTTCCACACCATCTTCCACACCACCTGAATATAGGTTGATCAAACGCCAAAGGACTGCTGGAGAGTTCTCCTCTGGTGGTCCTAGCCATGAAGCAGAGAGAACCACCACCACAAGTGTGGCTGGTGACCTGGATGAGGCTGGGACTATTGGTTCTGGCTTAGAAGCTGGCCAAGGCAGTCCCACCATAATTAAGTCCTCATCCATGCCCAATGAACCTGACTTGGGAGGTCAAATCCCCATTTCAGAAGAGGGCAGACTGGAACCAATGACTCTTTTGGAATTGACGGCTGTCTGCATTAGCTTGCAAAAGCAGAATGCAGACTTAGTACAAATTGTCAGCAACCAAGGCCTTGAACTCAAGGAATTGAGGGAGAGGATTGTTGTTTTGGAGAGTGCTCATGCAAAGGGAGGTATGGAGGAGTCTTCCAAAGGGGAGGAAGATCAAAGAAATCTGAGTGATAAGAGCAGTCAAGATGGTCAATCATTGGATGTTGCTGAAGCTCTTACTACTTTGAAGGAACAAACAGGTTTTGATACGTCCTTGATCTCTCCAACCAATTTAAATTTATCATTTACAGATATGTTGAGAGAGGTTACACAAGGCGCTGAGGGAAAATATTTGGGCGTTGACAAGACAAATTTGGACGCTGATAGAAGTATTTTGGGCGCTGATAGAGGAAATTTGGACGTTGACAGATCTGCATATGGAGGTGATGTATTCCAGTCATCATCTATCATCAAGGATGTTCCTACTCAGGTATTACCATCTACCTTACCAACAATTGCACCATCAGATAAGGGTAAGGGTAAGTTGGTAGAAGAAATTGTTCCAAAGAATGCAGCTCAGGTTGAATTTGATAGAAGATTGGCTGAGCAAATGATGGAACAAGGTGAAAAGGAAAAGTCACCATTTGTTGTGACTTCTGAAGAGGAAAGTGATGGAGCTAGCTCAGACTTAAGTGTGATGATTGTTGAGCCAGAAAGACTTGAGTATGGTGATGAGCTTGCTAAGGAAAAGTTGAGAGATTTAAAGTTGCAGATTGATTTTGATATGCCAGAGGTGGTTCAGATGTACAATTCTTGGGAAGAAAGCTGTATGGATAATCCAGACTTGACCATTTCAGATCAGATATGGGGTTTGGAAATTCTTCTTAGAGTTCAGAAGGATTGTAAGGTGATTTTGAAGCACAAGGCAAGCAACATTCTCTCTGAGTTGAAAAGGGATAGAAGGAAGCTCTACTTTATGTTGCTTAAATGTCACGGAGTTGGATGGACACATCAGAAGCTGAAGGCTTTGACATTTGATGAGTTGGAACATAGGGCTTATCCTATTTGGTGAAAGTGCAGGAAGAAAACACTTTCAGACTTCTTTCAGATGAAAGAAAGGAGCAACTTGCAGAAGAGATGGAAATCAAGAAAGCTATGATAGTTCCCAGACCAGTGAAGAAGGGATTTACACTTGAGTTTCCAAAAGATATGAATCAACTATATCCAAGTGAAGCAGTTATTAGAAAGAGCCTCAAGCTCTCCCCATTAGAAGCTTCAGATATGGTGCATGTGTTACCATTAGATTCCAGGAATCCAATTGTGAGTTATGATGAAGATGAATGTGGATTCTGGAAGATTGGAAGATATGGCAAGGAGGTACACACTTTTACCACTCTCATATCTTTATTTGCAAGTTGTGATAGAGAAGACTTGGTGGACCTTTGGAGGTTGCTAGAGACCAAGTATGAGGCTGAAGCACCAACTTCAGCTAATGGAATAAAACTTTGGACCACATTTAAAAGGATGTGTGGGACAAATGAGGAAGATCCTGAAATATGGAAGGATCTTGAAGATGACCTCAGTGGTCTTCAATGGAGGTTATATTCAGTTGCTGGTGTATACCATTTGAGTTCTACAAAGTTTGCTGAGTATTTACTTGTAGATGCTCAGTATTTCATATCCAAGGCTGTTTTGGAAAAGATGAAGGACACCCAGTTGTAGATAGATTACACAAGTGACGTGGCAAAGAATTTGATCAGATCTATTTATTACCAATATGATAAGGTTTGTCAGACTCCTCCAAGTTCTTAATGTTTATTCAGAAACTTGATCATAAGAGTGGATATCAAGTTTAGGGGAGGATTGTTGGGAATAAATTAAGGCCAGATCACTTGAACGCTGACAAGAACAACTCAAGCGTTGACAAGAGCAAAGTGAGCGCTGACAGCTTAAGCGTTGACAAGTTAAAGTCAAGCGTTGACAGATTGAAGACAAGCACTGATGGAAGATGTGAGCTACACGTTTATTATGTTCTAGAATACTTCTAGTAAGGATAGAAACGACAATGTATTTTCTATGTTTATCTTTACCTAGAATAGTTGATACGTAGCTTATTGTACAAGGCTTCTTAGTCTATAAAAGAAGGCCTTTAGGTTAATTTTTAGTATCAAGTTTTCATTAAGTTTTCATTCGTAAACATCTTTCATTGTAAGCAAGTTCGACCTTGATAATCAAAGTGAAAGTTTTGTTTACATCTTGTGTTCTTGTTTAAGTATTAAATTCCGCATAATACTTAAATTCACAAAGCATATAACAAAGGTTTCTCTACGTGTTATACTTGATCTAATCTCGTATACACAAAGCTAATAGATCTAAGTTTGGGATCAACACCAACTTGGTTCTTTGAGAGCATCAAATATCTTCTTGGGTTCTTCTTGTGACAGAAAACATGCAAACAAACATGCTTGCACAAGAGGGGTATCAACCTTCTTGTGTATATTGGCAATAAATCCACCAAGACTTTGATGGGATCTTCTTGTCTGAACTGGAGTCATAACATCACCAATGATCTAAGATGGGGGGTGATTCCTCATTGTAGAAGTGAGAACCCCTCCTTCAAAAAGTCTGGTGTCCTCAACCTCATGCTCCATATTGCCAATGTCTTCTTCATCAGACTCTCTTTGATCAACAGGAATCTCTTCATAAACTCTGGAAGGTCCTCCTTGTTCAAAAGTGGAAGAGAAAAGATGTGCAAAGGTGTTGTCAACGTCTGAACCTTGTTTGTCAGCGCTTGGGCTAACAACGCTTGAACTGTTGTTGTCAACGTCTGAGCCATCAACGTCTGAATTGGTCTTGTCAGCGCTAGATTTGCCTTTGTCAGCGCCTGAAGAACCACGCATGTTTGGATCTGGTGGTATTTGGAGACCACCATTATCTTGTCCAGCAGCAGCAAAAGCATCTGTCCAAATGGGAATTATGACATATTCAAATGTAGGAGATGCCTTTTCTGCTTGTGATCCAACCCTCTCATTAACCTGTGTACCTGAAACATCAACAGTTTGTTCCTCCATAACATTTGAAGTTACCTTCACAATGTCTGGATTAGTGACAGGCATATAATTTAAAGTTCTAGATAAGGGTTCCAAATCAAACAACCAATTAGGACCACTTTCAGGATCACTAGGTTTATTCTCTAAGAACCTAACATGTACTCTCTCAACAATACGTTTGTCCTCCTTAAGATAAACCCTATAACCCTTGCTCTGCACTGAATACCCCATGAAGTAACCTTCATCACCTTTTGCACTAAATTTTCCTAAGGCATCACTAGTGTCTAAGACTACTACATGACATCCAAAAGGTCTGAGAAAACAAATATTAGGTTTTCTTCCCCAAAGTAACTCATAAGGTGTTTTGTTCTGAATTTTGTTAACCAATGCTCTATATTGCACATAGCATGCTGTATTAACAGCCTCAGCCCAAAAGGCTATGGGAAAGTGAGCATCAGCCAACATTGTTCTGGCTGCTTCAATTAGGGTTCTATTTTTCCTTTCAGCAACCCCATTTTGTTGTGGGGTTCTTGCAATACTGAATTGCCTAGTAATTCCCTTCCTGGCACAAAAATCATCTAGCTTCTTGTTCTTAAATTCTCCACCATTATCACTCCTAAGCATCTTAACCTCATTGCCAGACCTTTTCTCAATTTGAGTGATAAATTCAATAAGAACATCAACTGTGTCACTCTTCATAGCTAGAAAGAATGTCCAAGTAAACCTAGAAAAGTCATTAGTGACAACAAAACAATATGACTTGCCATTCAAACTTTCTATATTAGTTGGACCAAAGAGGTCCATGTGAAGCATATGAAGAGGTCTGGAACTAGTATGCACCTGCTTGGACTTGAATGAGACCTTGTGCTGCTTGCCTTTAAGACATGCAACACAAGAGTGGTCATTGTGGAAGGCCTTCTGAGGCAAACCATCAACTAAACCAAGCCTCACAAGTCTATTTATATTTTTAAAATTTATGTGCCCTAGTCTCCTGTGCCACAAATTACTTTCATCTACTGAGGCCTTAGCATAAAAACAAGACATATTTGCATTCACTTTAATCCCATTTCAATTCACATTATATATGTCCTTATGCCTAGGTGTTCTATACTCAATGTACTTCACATCAGGGATCTTAAAATCCTTGCTTAACACCAAACACTCAGTATCAGTGAAAAGAACCTTATTTTTGTTATCACACACTTGTGATACACTAAACAGATTATAATCCAGTTCTTTTACCAGGAAGACATTCTCAAAACGTAGATTATTGGTGAGAAGGGTTCCTTTGCCTGTAATTGTGCCATAGCCCCCTCCAAAGTATACCTTATCACCATCTTGAATAGGAGTGAAGTTTGTCAGATAGTCTTCCTTTCCTGTCATGTGCCTTGAGCATCCACTATCCCAATATCCATAATCATTGATCTGTCTCTGAATGCCCTGCACATAAAGAAAACAAATTAGTTTTCTTTGGGAACCCAAGTCTCAGAAGACTTGGATTCATCTGGTTGTTCAATAAGAACAGACTTAGTTCTCACAACAACCCCATTCTCATCCTTTTTAGGATGAAATACCCAGTTAACCCCAATTGGTTTTGTAATGACCTTTGAAATGTAATTAAACCTATTGCAAGTCATTGAAATTCCATTATTATTAGAGTTTTGATCTTTCTTGGGTCTCCATGTTAAGCTTGAAGAAGCTTTTGACCCCTTACCTTGTGGCTGCAAATACTTAGGTCTGGTCACGTTTCTGTCAGCGTTGGATTTGTCCTGTCAACGCTGAAATTACCCTTGTCAGCGTTGAACCTAGGGTTTGCTACAGGAACCCATTGCCTATTTGACCAGGTGTTTGTCTTTTGAAAAGTTCTTTGTCCATGAGTGTTAGACCTTCTAGAGAAGAATGGGGCAGGTCTAATCACTTGTGGACTTTGCTGCACACAAGGTCTGGGTCTGACAACGTTTGACTTCCTAACAACGTTGACTTTCTTCCTATCAGCGCTGAAATTGTTCCTGTCAGCGCTGGTTTTGGGAGCGTTGACACACTTGTATGCCAAATGTGAAAAGCTACCACAAGTATAACAGGCTTTCTTAGACACATTATTAGGTCTAGAAGCAAAGAAACCTGTTCCATGATTGTTAACTTGGCTCTTGGGTGACCTATTATTTCTATACATCTCTGCATATTTAATGGTAGGTCTTCTAACAGTGTTTGAGCCTAGGTCAACAGCTTTACCAGTAACTGGGTGAGTAACCTTAATGGGTGGTGATTCATTGGGACTTTCACATAGCAAACCTCCCTTAACAAATAAAGTAGGGTTAGCTTTCTTCCACTCATTTAGGTCAGTCAGTTTTTGTTGATACTCTTCCACTGGAGTGACAACTCTTGGTGGAGGAATGAATTCCTCTTCTTGGCATTCTGGTATACCAGTCCAAGATAAATCCTTTCTAAGGACACCATAGAAGTCACCAGCTGGTGGTGGAACCAGAGAGTAATCATTCATCCCAATCCCAGTCATGTCCTTAGGATCCCTTTGTTTAGCTACACGGTCTCCTAGGGCTTGGGTGGCTTTATCAAATCTTTGAATCTTGAGGTCAACATTATCTTTATTCTTAATTGCCTCATCTAACTTAGCCTGTAGGTCTCTATTGACTTTTGTCATGATATTTCTAATATCCATACTACCCTCTAGCTCATGTTTTAAGATATTTATCTTCTCTTTTAAATCAAATTCCATTTTCTTGTATTCAGAAACGGTTTTCTCAGTTTCAGTAAGAGCTAGTTGGTAATTGGACAATTTACACCTTTCAGTGCTCATATCATCTTTTAGTTTTAACACCTCTTTGTTAAGTCTATCAGTGTTTAACCTACAACCTTTGCTACAAAAAGCATCATCATATACCTCATTATCAGATGAAGAGGAGGAGTGTGCCATGAGAGCATATTCAACGTGCTCTTCTTCTTCAATATCAGCAATCAAGGCTTTGTCCTCTTCAGCATCCTTAGCCAGATAGCTCCAATCCCATCCAGTACCATCAATTCCTTGAACTGCAACCATGGCTTTGGAGTCTTGAGCTTTAACAACCTGACTTGAGGGTTTACCAGCATCAGATCTTCTAGGAGATCTGCATTCCCTCATGAAGTGCCCCATGCGATGACATTTGTAGCAATCAACTTTGGATTTATCAAATCCAGCAGTGTCTTTAGCATTGAAGGTCATCTTCTTCTTGAACCTTCTATTCCACCTATTTGCTCTTATACTAGCAAGAGCAATGTTCCACTTGATGTCCATCTCTTCCAAGTGTTCATCACTTATCTGCTCAAGGTCCTCATATGTAATCACTGAACCATTGGGCAAAGAAGCAATGTAAGCACACACAGTATCCAAATCCAAACCAGCAGGTTTAACTCTTGGGGAGTCATTCATGAATGTGTCAGCGTCTGAGAAGGAGACGTTGACAGGACTTGTTCCAGCGCTGACAAATGATGATCCAGTAACTGGATGCATAAAAGAGTCCTTTTGATTGAATTGACCTTCACTATGAGAGAAGAAGGCCATGTTGCTGGTGCTAGCTTTGCTTCCATGTGCTGAAAGAGTTTCATCTTCCAACAGTCTTAGTTTGTTGTAGATGTCATCAAACAAGGAGCTCTTGTAAGTATTATTGGCAAGAATAGATCTTGCCTCAATCTTCCATGCCTCACCAAGACTTTTCAGAAAGGTAGCATTGGTGTCAACATCACCAACTTGTGTCCCCATGAAGGACAACTTGCTTGTGATGTCAAGCAATCTGCTTCTCACACTACTTAGTTTCTCATTGGGCTGAGCTTTGAAGACAGCATAATCATGCAGAAGTTGCTTTTTCTTTTCTTCCTTAGTGTCTGCATTACCACCATATGCAACTTCAATTTCTTCCCAAAGATCCTTAGCAGATTCATAGCCTCTATATTTGTGCTGATTTTCTTGTCCCAAAGAGACTTTCAGAATATTTAGGGCTTTCATGTCAACCCTTTTCTTTGTAATATCTTCAGCACCTACAGCTCTACCATCTCCAGGTTTTTCTTTCTTATCTTCATCAGGACATCCTTCAACAGCTGATCTTGCCGTAATGGCATCCTGAATCTTTTGAGCCTTATTGAATGAGTTTCCATATTCAATAATCTCCCAGAGTGTGTAATCAAAGATCCCCAGATATTGTTCAAAGTTGAACTTCCATAAGTCAAAGTTGGTTGCATCAAGCATGGGAATCTTGATGTTTGGTAAAGGTGAGGAGGAGGAGGTTATTGCTTCAGACATGATGTTTTTAGGGTTTTGAGAAAATTAGGGTTTTGGTGTTTGTATATCGTTCTGGTGTTCTTCAAAGATCAAAAGTTCCTCAACAAGCTCGGATACCACTTGTTGATCCCAAACTTAGATCGATTAGCTTTGTGTATACGAGATTAGATAAAGTATAACACGTAGAGAAACCTTTGTTATATGCTTTGTGAATCTAAGTATTATGCGGAATTTAAGACTTAAACAAGAACACAAGATGTAAACAAAACTTTCACTTTGATTATGAATGTCGAACTTGCTTACAATGAAAGATGTTTACGAATGAAAACTTAATGAAAAACTTGATACTAAACATTAACCTAAAGGCCTTCTTTTATAGACTAAGAAGCCTTGTACAATAAGCTACGTATCAACTATTCTAGGTAAAGATAAACATAGAAAATACATTGTCGTTTCTATCCTTACTAGAAGTATTCTAGAACATAATAAATGTGTAGCTTATATCTTCCATCAGTTCTTGTCTTCAATCTGTCAACGCTTGACTTTAACTTGTCAACGCTTGAGCTGTCAGCGCTCACTTTGTTCTTGTCAACGCTTGAGTTGTTCTTGTCAGGGCTCAAGTGATCTGGCCTTAACTTATTCCCAACACGTGGATCGAGTCATGCTTCCTATTGAAGGGAATGTCTCTTCAGTTCCCACGCATGATTCAAATGAAGATGAAAATGTCTCTCAAGACAATTCTCTCATTTCTCGTTATGACCTGTCATCATCTATCTCTCAATTGTCTTCACTAGACATTGATTCAGACTATCCGTATTGTCTCAATCTTCATCTGCAAGATCTAATAAGAAGTGAATCAAGGCAAGGAGGAAATGCTCATAGATGAATGATATATACCACTCTTGTGTGACTAACATGTGTGTAAACATGTCTAGATTGTTGAACTTTATCTCCTTTATCTTTATTCTTAGGATGTTGTGTATTCTTTAACTAATAATTTATGTTTGGATTATCTAGTATTTTAATCTAATTATCCATGGTATCGATATTTCGATTTACATGGCTCTGTGCATCTTGTGTGTTAGATAGCCTCTTAGTTTTTGATTATTAGTTCACATTGGCTTGATAAACCTTGGCATAAAATCCGGGCTAGCAAAAGTTTGAGGAAGTGCTATTTTTGAACACCTCTGGTTGCGGTTCCATATCAAACCCGCGGTTCCATAGCGATAATGAATCGCGGACCTACGTAAGGCACCGCCTAGTACTGTTTTAACAGAATCTTTGCTTTACACTGTTTTCTTTAATCTGTGTAAAACTTTGATAAAACTTTTGCAAAAACCTGCACTTTCCTAAACTAGGCTACCTAATTTCATTGTTCACATAAAATGATTTTAACCTATTACTAGTTTGGATCATCCCCTTCTCTTCTTAAACCCTCTCTTGTTGATTGTGTTCTTCATCCCTTCAACTCTTTTCTAAACCTCAACATACAACCATGGTATCCACTAGAATATCCAATTCCTCCAAAACCTCCTCATCCAAAAGAAGCATTAAGATGAAACTCAAGTCCTCTAAACTTGGTTCTCCATCTTCTCTCAAACCAAAAAGTGAAGCCTCACCTATTCTCATCTCCTCATCACTTTCACCGCCACTTGCTTCATGGAAAACAAACTCAACCCGTGGTACTAACCATTCACATGGTTCTACGTCCTCTTCATTCCAATCAAGAAAGAATGAGTTTTTCTCTCCACTCATTTCTAGTCCCTCCTTAAATGTGAATGCTCAACCACAACCTCATCAAAGGATTCCCTTTGTTTTTGATCCTCTTCCTTTCACTCCACCAAATTCACCCATCTCGCCCATATCACCCTTGGATACCATGCCTTCTCCTCATCCTCATACCTCTAACACTCCTCTCTTGGGTGTTCCCATTTCCCGTTTCTTGGGTGATCCACACTTGTTTGATTTTTTCATGCACAATGGAACAAATTGTCCTTGTTGCGTGAACAACTTTCATCTCATTGATATCCTTAGGTTGGAGATGATTGAGGATCACATCAAGTTACAAAGCTTCTTGTTGAACCTATTTGCTAATCCTCCTCCTCCTAGGAGATGAATGATGGTTTTTAAAATTAACATGCTTTTCGAAAGAAGGTCAAGCCAAAAGAGATCTATGAATTCGAGACCTAGTTTTTAGCTATCTTTGTAGTAGTTAATTATATCTTTATTTCTTGTATTTCCTTTCTTTTCTCCCATGATTTTCTCATGTGGATGATTTATGGATTTATTTTTTATTTGTTTTAGTCTATGTGATCACATTAAACAACTTCAATTTATTTAAATTTGAACCTAAATCTATTACAACCTCTAAAAACTTGACTTAAAATTGGACCAAAATGTTATCTAAATATTTTGTCACCCTTTGTCAAGACATTCTTTGTGAATGTGTTGCTTTTATGCAACCCTGGCATACTCTAGTGCTAAAAGAGGTAAAAATCCAAGATTTGCAAAATTTTGAAAAAGTCTTATTTTTCTCCAAAACATTTGAAAATCAAGGTTTGCTTTCCATTGGACGCGGCTCCTTAGCCCCCAGGCGGCTCCATATCGATATGAAACCGCGGGATATATTAAGGAACCGCGCACAGTAAATCCGTTCTTGGCTTATTTTTGGTCTTTCTTCTTTGACCACTGTCTTGGTTAAGATTCTTTGTTTACCCAGTTTGGCTAAACTTTTCCTAAAACCTTTGGTTTTCATTTCAAATCTTTGCCTTGTCTATTTTCTGTAAATTCTTCTCTTTTGGGATTTCTTTTCTTCATCCCTCGTAGTGCCTAATTCTTCCTTTCCTAACCTTGACATTTCTTTATCACAAACTTCTCAACCTAAAGCTTCTTCTTCTAAGCTTTCAAAGAAACCGAAAATCTCGGTTAAACCCGTTTGGATAAAAAAGAACAAGAATCCTCATGATTCTTCTTCTCCAAAATCCTCCAAGAATTCCTCTTTCGATCCGATTCAATATTGGAATGAGACTTACTCTATAAATCCAATTACCGGAGAAAATGAAATTCTTCCACCACCACCAAAACCTTTCAACTCTCCTCAACTCAATGACCTATCTTCTTTCCCTAATCTCATTAGGCATTGTGAAAACATCTCGTATCCATTATCTCCCTCTCCACCAACCTCTAATTTTGATGGACCTCCCCCATCTAACGACTTTGTTTTGCATCATGGTTCCTCGTGTGCTTGTTGTCGTTTTCAACAAACTGAACTTGCTCATATCTTTGACAAGCTAAATTTCCTTGAATTCCTCTTCACTCGACCTCCTCTCAAAGTTTTCGTTCCCCTGAACAAAACTTCGAATGATGCTTCGTCGTCTTTCTTTTCCAACTAAGGCACATTTTGTACTTTAGTTGTTTGAGTCAATAAAAGTTAAGCAATCTTGGAAGATTATCACTATTAGAGTAGTGTATGCTTTGTGGTTTATTTTCTATATTTTTTTTTCTTTAAATATTCATATTGTGTGTATGAATATTTCTCGTGTATGTTATTTTATATTTGTGTAATATGAATTTTATGTGTGTTATCTTTCCCATTAATTTTATTTCACACATTTGTTAAACAGTTGATCATGGGTAAAACTTAAGATTAATTATGGGTGATTCCATAAATTCTAAATTTTAACCCATTGACATTTTAAATCATCTTCGATTGGTTTGGATGTTTCTTTTCTTCCTTTATTCCACCAATTGAACTATGATTTTTTTAATACACACTCTTTGGACATACTTAGCAAATGCTTGCTTCTAATTTCAGATTTCTTTTCCTTCTCCCTCTCAAGTTAGTTAGTAAGTAGTGCACATACATACATTGGTGTTTCTTTTCTTTCTTCTAACCTTTGTGTATCATGTCACCTTAGCTCATTTTCTTGGTGCCCCAAGCAAGGGGGAGTAAGCACCAAGGGGGAGCTACTAGCAAAAGTCCGGTTCTTTTCTTCTTCAAAGACTTGTGCTAACCTTTTTACTTCGACGAAGGGGGAGAAATGATAGTGATAAACTTGTTAATAATTCGAATAAACTTGTATTTTACGTAAATGAGTTTATAGTTTGTCTTAATCAAAAAGGGGGAGATTGTTAATGCAAAGCAATGCCTAAAAACATTGTTATTACTAATTAATCTTTCTTAGTTTTGATCACAAAAAATTACAAAGACATTTATTTCCAAACGCAATCATAAAACGAATTATCTAACAAATACTATCATCAAGGTAATAATCATTACACTAACATATCTTAATCATGCTTAGTGATCATAAAAGTGATTAGCCTTAAAACTCACATTTTTTCAAATGTAACAAAAGATTTTTAATAAACTTTATTTTTAAGAAAATGTTTTGTTAAAATGAAAATGTAAATTTGAATATGGCATATTCCAAATGACATAAGAATATCCTTTGAAGGTTTAAACAGCCTCAGATAGTTCAGATTCACTAACAGACAAAAAGGAGTGGAGTCTAGTACCCGCGGTTCCTTAAGTCCCTACGCGGTTCCCTATAGATAAGGAACCGCCTGGGTAGATAAGGAACCGCCCCCAGATAGCCGTTGGAATTTGTCTTCTATAAATAGTGGATAAAATCTACATTCTCATTAACCCTTTGGACATCTCTTTCAGCCTTCTTTCTCCTATCTAATCCTAGTTATTTGTAAATGATCACTTAATGTGTTAAGTATGTTTTCTCATGATTATCCTCTGGATCTCCTTCTTTACCTTGTCCAAAGAGAAGATCACTCACACACTTGTGATGTGATTAAAGATGAAGCATTGATGAAGATCACATTCTCCTAAATATCTAGTCATGTTCATCATTTGTTTATTTGTGTCTTGTGTAGATCCAATGTATTTGTGAATACTTGGACTAGTTGTGTTCATCCAAGCTATATGTGAATACTTGGATTAGAGTTGTGTAAATCCATTACACATGTGTGTGCTTGGATTTGTGTTGTGTAGATCCAAGCTACATGTGAGTACTTGGATATGTTTAGTTGAGTTGTAATTAGTTGTGTTAGTTCTCACTAAACTATAAAGTGATGTGGTTGTGTCTTGTGAGTTCTCACTAAACTATAAAGTGATATGTAGTTGTGTTATGTGAAGTTCTCACATAGCTTCAAAGTGAAGAGTCGTGAAGATTGCTTCTAGCTTTGGATTAGAACTCGACATCTAGCCTTGTGTCGGAAAATGGTGAAGTAGGCAACGTTGTGAAGATTGGTTCTAGCTTTGGATTAGAACTCTACATCTAGCCTTGTGTCGTAAAATGTTGAAGTGGGCGACGTTGTGTAGATTGGTCCTAGCTAACATTAGGTCTCGACATTTAGCTTAGTGTCGGAAAATAATGTAAGTGACGCTGTAAGGTTTTCTCCGCCAAGAAGGGAGCTTGTGGATATAGTGGAAATCTCGAGTAAGGTGTACTCGAGGAGTGGAGTAGGAACGAGGATAGAGCCTCGTTGCCGAACCACTATAAATCTTGGTGTCTTCCTACTAGGTTGTTTCTTTCCTTACTCATTACTTACATTCATTATCCTTATACTTACTACACATTGTTAATGCATTAGAATTGAACCTAATCATTATGCAACTAGCTCTCAAGTAAAATATAATTTTGTGCACTCACCTAATTGAGAAGAATTTTAATTAGGAGATAAACCGATTAGAAACTATTCAACCCCCCTTCTATTTTCTAAAGATTTTTCTATAGCATATGATCTACTCTTGCAAGAATGCCCCTCAAAAGATATTATGTGTGTCTATGTTACATCTTGTGCTGATATCGATGAATATTCTGATGTTGCATGAAAATATCTTGATCAAGTTAAAGAGTGTGAACGTCTAGAAACTGAGCTTTCGAATAAAGTTGACCAAAAATAGTTTTCGTTACTTCAACATCGATATGATTTTCATCAAAAACATTGTCATTCACTTGAACTTGCTTTACAAAACAAAGTTGGAAGTTTTTCAAATGATACACCTTTGGAAGTAAAATTATCTGATTCATGTCGATTACTAAACGGAAAAAGTCTTGATATTGCGGTTTGAAAGATCAGTTACAAGAAAAAGACATAGCAATCGTAGAGTTGAAGAAACTCGTTGCTAAGATGGGTGGTAAAGTTGTGGAACCTAGCGTTAAGAAATCTGTTGTGATACAACCCAATGCGTATAAAGTGAATAAATCCTCAGTCTTGGGAAAACCATCTGTTTTCTCAAATTCCTCGTTTGCAAAACCTGTGTTTGCCCCAAGATGGATGGAAAGGAAAGGTTACAACAGAATCAACCCATAAGGAATACTCTACCACCAAGCGTTAAGAACAATAATGTAATTAAAACATGAATGTATAGAATGACCACTAAACCCACAAACAAAGTTAGTCAATCGCCTAAGACTTCTAGAAACACTAATACTCGTGTGTCTTCTACTACAGGAGTAGTCTCCACTGTTAGTGTTAGCCGGCCTCAGCTTAAGAGCACTCAAGTGCATCATAAGGTTTGGAAACACAAGAGTCAAAGGAAGATGAAGTAAGTAGAAGAACACCCTAGGAATTTGCATGTTTCTAAGAATAAAACGTCTGTAATCGCATGTAATGACGATTTGAATGATTCGACTGCTTTGAATGCTTTAAATGTTAAGTTTGTTGGTGTGAAATGTGGAAAATGTGCTAATGCTGATCATTCTATGTGTGATATGAATAATGTGAAAGGCGTAGATACTAGAACTAAGAAGCAAGTTGCGATGCCTATTAGTGCTAGTAAACCCAAACGCAAAGTGAACCATTCTGGTGCAACCCCCACTAAGAAAAGTATTGCATCAGACTCCACCACTAAGAACCCTAGAAGCAGAATTAGGGAATTATATGAGTCTGCTAGCAAGTCTTGGAAATGGTGGTTTGCTAATCAATGTCCTCTGGGATATAAGTGGATGCCTAAGGTTAGGAAAGAAAACGTGGCACCGAGCGTTAGTGTGCCATAGCCGTCTCCTGCAATCCGGTACAGCATTCCCACACGAAGCACACTAATGTTAGATATCACTTCACTAAGGAACAAGTTGAAAGGGGTATCGTTGAACTATACTTTGTTGGAACTGATTACCAATTAGCTGACTTGTTTACAAAATCTCTTTCGAAATAGAGGTTTGCGTATCCAGTTAGGCAAATTGGTATGAGATGTTTGACTCCAGCATAACTGGAGATTCTGGCAAAGAAGCCTGCTTGATTCATCTATCAAACATCTACTTGTAAATATTAATGAAAAAGCAAAACACAAAATTAAAAATCTTTCAAAATCCAAAAAAAAAAATTCTTCTCGACATGTCTTTCAGTGTCGATAATATGGACGTACCTAGAAATGTCGTTCAATAACGACACGGGTGAGTACATAAAGCTCGAATGAAAGTTGTAAATATTTTTCAAAACATGTCATTTCTACTTTTAATAAAGGAAAATGTCTATTTTGGACAATTTTTCCAACAACGGGTAGAGCAATCTATCTTGGGTTGAGCTTGTCACAAAACATTCAACGTTTTGAGCTCAACACGATGGCTTGTAATAACTTTCAGATTTCAACCCGAATCGATATTCACGGGGGAGTGTATGATATAGTGCCCTTACCCTTAGCAAAAGAAGATAAATCTTCTTACACTTGAGTGGATTCGTTAAGACATTCAAAAGTCTATGAACTCAAGTTAATGCTAAAGAAAAACCACTTCGCCAAAAAGAATTCACTTTTCAAAAAGCGTTGAACACAATTTTTTCAAGAATTTTTCAATGATATTCAAAATCTTTCAAAAATTGTGTGTTCAACAACTCCTATCCTCAAAAGTTTAATGTGGATCATATCCTCGTAATGAAAAATTAATTGGATCAATTTTTGAGGGGGAGTGTTAATCCCATTCAATCCATAACACAAGATTTAGAGAGAGAAAGAGAAGAAAAGTAGAAAGAGAAAGTAGAGAGAAGTGGAAGGTTTACACTAAAAATATGTGTTTTATGAAATGAACCAACACCCTCTTCCACATGTGGAAGAGGGTTATATATGCCACGGCCTAAGGCCTTTGTGGGCTTCATCTTGGGCCGGGCTTGGCTTTGTTTTGGGCTTACGCCCCTAACTTATACAATATTAGTTTAAAGTCTAAGCCCGGTTTTTCCGACTAACCTATTACAATACAAGACCTTTTAACGACTAAGATGACCTATTACATTCTTGTTCTACTATATAAAATATAGGGCTAACAATCTCCCCCAATGTATCGGTCATCTTAAAAAGCTTAAAAAGCATAAGACGATTGAGTGAATACATTCTTGTAGAGGAGATCTTCCTGCTTTGGTCTTGTATCTTGGTCTTAATCTTGTTTGTAACAGCTTTGTTCCTTCATGCTTTCGTGATCTTTATCTTGAGCCTTTGTCATTTGACTTTGAGTGCTTGAGATCTTCATCTGTACTCCTTGTGACTAAGATGACCTATTACATTCTTACATTTTTAGGTATCTTGATTATCGCCATCTTGTGCTCTTGTGACTTCTGAATCGACATCGGTATCACAGCTACGCCACCTTCTTGATATGCAGCAACATATATAGACACGGATAAAATGGCTTTGAACATTTCATCCTAACTCGGTAGCGTTTTACCTCCGGTCGATGAAGACCGTTAAACGGTATTAAATACCGTACCTGTGATCAGATAGATTCGATTAAGAACCTCCTTGACAGGGTTTCCCGGCGGTAGCAGCCAGTTCTCTTTACTCGACCGTCTCAAAGCAGACTGCAAACGTAAAGAGTGAATCATAAGGATAAATTATCCGTCTGATTAGAGTCGTCAATTCAGATTTCCTGGAACAAGTTTGATTCTAAAATAATCGCACCATTGTTGCTTTCCAGTTTGTCACAAGCTTGATTCATAGAGAATCTTGTGAGTTACCTACCGCAGTGCTGTTTGATGTTGACACTGGAAGGATTTCCATTCGTCACTGTGAACACTAATGAGTGTCACTCTGAATGTTCTGGCAAGATCACATGGATTTTGCGAAGAAACCTGGAATCAAGTTTGAATCAATTAAGAATCCAAACTTAGTTGCTTTCCAGTTCTCACAAGTTTGATTCGTGTAGAATCGCACAAGTTACCTACCATGAGCTTGTTTGATGTTGGCTCAAGCAGGATTTCCATCTTCATTGTGAATCGTATCACTCAGATGTTCTGGCAATATCACAAGGATAATGCGTAGGACTCGATTGTGTCCTAATGAGATGATAAATTGATCTCGTTTGGCTCTAGACTCAATAAGTGCATTTTGGTAATCGGAGGCTGGAGCAGACTGCCACCTGTTCAATATTAACTGACTCGGAGTGAAAAAGTCAATAGATACGTGTTGATCTCCGTGACAATGAGACAAGTTTCTTTTGAGAGAAACTCGAATGGTTGGGGAAGGGTTGTGCATCGCATCACCGGGTCCATGACACTTGTCTTCAAAAGATGTGTTAACCCGGTTTCTACCTAAGTTGCACATAATATTCAACTCCTTCAATGCTTACCAATACGTCATCATTAGCACCTTGTTGTGATTGTTCTAGTGCTAACTTAAGTAATTGGTCCGCATTCAGCTTCATTTCACTCCATCTTTCCTAAGGACAACTATTTCTAGCTATGGAATGTCCTTGGGTAGATCCCTCCGGTTCTGGTTGGATCATAGGACTTAGTTTCCTAACCTAAACCACCTTTTGACTCCATCGTTCTGTCGTGGATAGTAGGTTGTTTTGGGTAAAGATCGTAACCATAAAACCATTGAAAACCAAATAAAGTGCTTGATAAAAATCAAAACTTTTAACACTTGAAACTTTTACATTTCCGAAAAGCTCCCCCTACACACATGCATCGATATACGAAATAGTTTGGCATGTGAAGGAAAGAGTTGCACTTGAGTCTTTAAGATCACATGTTGCGATATATTACATTTTAATCACATTTTCTCCCCCTATCTCTAATATAAAAACATCATATTAGAGATACTAATTGATTAAAATATGACAATTTCTGAAAACCGATTGGGAGAGAAACATGTGTGCACGCATGAATCATGGAACTTTTTCAGTCGGGTCGCTCCCCCTCGACAATATATGTGTGTCTTGAGACATAATTTGACAAAATTTTAGAAAAACGACACCACAAAATATGTTGAGGTACGGAGTTGAGATGCCTTTTCCGATATAATATATTACATTTGACAATTTCATATCATTTTCGGAATGTGTTGGATACATAAAATATGACAATTTTAGAGATGTACCCAACAACATTAAAAGGCTTGATTTTAAAAACGCTCCCCCTAAAAAATTGATCAAAATAACATATGACAGTTTTGAGATATAAAAACCACTTATGAGGAAGGGAGTGTTGAACACACAATTTTGAAAGATTTAGAAAAACCTTTTGAGAAATTCTTGAAAAATTGTGTTCAACGGTTTTAAATAATCAGGATAGAAGACTTCTCTTCTATTGATTAGGGAAAGCGCACTGAAACGTACACTTCCCTTTCGGGTCCGTTTTTCATGAGCTCAAAACTTTGATTGTTTTATGACTAGCTCATGATCGAGAAAAATAAATTTCCCGTTGTGAAGGATAAGTTATCATCCGTGATAAACTTTCCTTAAGTTGAAGTTCGAGTTCTAAGATGACATTTACTTAGAAATCGTTTTTCATGAACTTAAAAACTTTGAATGTTTTTATGAGAAGCTCATGACCGAGAAATATGAATTTCTCGTTGAGAAGGATAAGTTATCGTCCGAGATAAACTTTCCTTAGTTGAGGTCTGAGTCCTAAGCTGTGATGTGCTTAGAAGTCATTGTGAGAGAATATCAAGCAGCTTCATTTGCCAAAACCTCCAAGTCTTCTGGAGTCATATACTTCATACCAAGACGGTCAACGAGATACGCAAACCTATCTTTCGATAGAGCTTTTGTAAACAAGTCTGCCAGCTGGTACTCAGTTCTGACAAAGTATAATTCCACGATGTCGCGTTCCACTTGTTCCTTGATGAAGTGATATCTGACATCGATGTGCTTGGTGCGGGAGTGTTGAACCGGATTGCAAGATATGGCAATGGCCGACTTTGAGTCACAATACATAGGTATTTTATCAAAGTGGAAGCCATAATCCGTGAGTTGAGTTCTCATCCAAAGGACTTAAGCACAACAAGCGGATAGAGCCACATATTCTGCTTCAGCTGATGATAGCGAAGTGCAATACTGCTTCTTTGACGACCAGCTGACAAGCTTGTCTTCCCCTAGAAATTGTATGCTACCAGAAGTGCTTTTTCGACTATCAAGACAACCTGCGTGATCAGAATCTGTAAAAGCCGTTAGATGAAAACCGGTTTCCCTCGGATACCAGAGTCCCATGTGAATGGTATTCTTAAGGTACCGAAAGATCCGTTTAACCTCTTTGAGGTGCTTTTGAGTAGGTCTGGCTTGATATCGTACACAATAGCATGTGGCATGATGAATATCAGGCCTGCTGGCTGTAAGATACATAAGTGACCCGATCATACTGCGATATCGCGTTTGATCTACGGGATATGAGTACAAGTCAGCGTCTAGGGATGTGGTCGACAATGGTGTACCAACGCGAGCACATGAGGTCATACCATGCTTTTTAAGTATCTCTTGAGCATACTTAGCTTGGTTAATGAAGATACCACGTGGGGATTGATGAATCTGGAGGCCTAAAAAGAATTTTAGCTCCCCCATCATTAACATTTCAAATCTGCTGTGCATTAATTTTTCAAAACGTTTTGAAAGTTTTGGGTTCGTAGAACCAAAAATAATGTCATCAACATAAACTTGCACCAGCATTATGTCATCCCCATATTTATTAGTAAAGAGAGTAGGATCAATAGAATCTTTGGAGAATCCTTTGGACACCAAGAAGTTTGAAAGTTCTTCGTACCATGCCCTTGGAGCTTGTTTAAGTCCATATACAGCCTTCTTAAGACGATAGACTTTGTCAGGATGATAAGGATCGATGAATCCTTCCGGCTGATTCACATACACTTCTTCCTTCAAATGACCGTTGAGAAAAGCTGTTTTAACGTCCATCTGAAAAACCGTGAAGCCCTTATGTGCAGCATAAGCAAGGAATATCCTGACTGCTTCCAAACGAGCGACTGGAGCGAATGATTCATCGTATTCTATGCCTTCTTGTTGACGGTATCCCTTAACCACAAGACGAGATTTGTTTTTGATGATGGTTTGTTCTTCATCCAGTTTGTTTTTCCAGATCCATTTGAAATCTAAAATTGACATTCCATAGGGTCGGTCAACAAGTTCCCAAACATTTAGGCGTTCAAACTGATGAATTTCGTCTTGCATTGATTCAATCCACGCATGATCAGTCATGGCTTGTTTGATATTTGTAGGTACAGTTGAACTCACGGTGAGTGCATACATACACACATCGCCATCGGTTTCGAGTTGTCTGCGTGTTCGAACCGGTTGTGAAGGATTTCCAATGACTTGCTCCAATGGATGATCACGTGTCCAATGGTGAGTGGATGGATATGGTTGGTAGAATGTATGCATGTTGGACGGATCAACATGTTGAGTAGAAGACTCTCCGACTTCGTGTACCGGTGTACCGAACGGATTGATAAATTCTTCTTCGTCAGGTTGTGCATCGACTGCTTGATTGGTGTTTCCTCCTTCAGCATTGACGGTTGGTGATGTTGGTTGTATGACTGTTTCTTGAGTTTGTTGAGTATCCAATAGAGTTGTCTCTTGAGCAACGGTTGCTGAAGTAGGTGCAGTTGTGTCTTTTTGACTTTGTTCGGGTGTATCAGTAGTGGTGACAGCGGAAGGCTTTGACACAACTTGATTGTTTCCATAGTAATATTCATCAAACATTGGATCATATAAATCAACCAACTCATTCATATGTGTCGTATCTGTCGAGTCTGCTGTAGGAGTACTTTGTTGACATTTTTGCACGGGACGTACACTGTTTTGTGTAGGTGCCATTGTTGGACATTGAGGAGCGGGACTTGAGCTGTTGTGATCAAGTACCATTTGTGGCAATTCGTCAAAGTTCACATGAATTGTTTCGACAATGATCTTTATTCTCTTGTTATAGACTCGATATCCTTTCGACAATGTAGCATACCCCACAAAAATACATGCATCACCTTTTTCTTTCATCTTGTCGAGATTCTCACCATCTTTAAGGATGTAGCATAAAGATCCAAATACGTGAAAAAATTTGACAGTAGGTTTCCTTCCATTGATGATGTGGTAAGGTGTCTTTTCATGTCTCGGGATGACGAGATAACGATTCTGAGTATAACAGGCATTTGCAATTGCTTCAGCCCAGAAGAATAGTGGTAATTTTGAAGCAGAAAGCATTGTTCGAGCAGCCTCAACCAAAGTACGGTTCCGTCTTTCGACAACGCCGTTTTGTTCAGGAGTTCGAGCAATAGACGTTTGATGTTCGATGCCTTCTTCTTGAAAGTAAGATTGCAAGTTCTTGTTCAAAAATTCAGTACCCCTATCCGTTATTACGGTTAAGACTTGAGCTTGAAGATTGCGTTGTATCATCTTAAGAAAGTTTTTGAGAACCTCTGGTGTTTCATCTTTGGACCTTAAGAAGAAGGTCCATGTGTATCTAGAGTAATCATCAACAATCACGAGAATATACTTTTTCCTGTTAATACTCTCTACACGCATGGGACCACATAAATCCATGTGTAGAAGTTCCAATCGTCCTTTTGAGCTTGGGGTAGTCTTTGTTTTGAAAGACTTCCGTTTTGCTTTCCCCAACTCACAAGAAGAACAAAGATGGTCTTTGACGAATTTTAACTTAGGTAGACCGGTCATAATATCATTCTTAGAAAGCAAGTTGATGGTGTCAAAGTTGAGACGTGACAATCGTTGATGCCATAACCATGCTTGAGATGATGAGGCTTTAGCCATTAAGCAAATCGGATTTGTTGAAGATGTGTCTTGAAGAGTTACTGTGTAGAGATCAGAACCACGAGAACCTGTAAGAAGGTCATTCCCATCGTAGTCTCTAACATAGCAAGTAGATTTCCGAAAAGCCACTTCCAAATCCGCATCACAAAATTGACTAACCGAGAATAAATTGTGATTCAGTCCCTCGACGTAATAAACCCGTTTGATAGTGAGATTTCCTTGAACCAAATCGCCATATCCAAGTATCGGTGCAAACTGATCATTTCCAAACCGCACCGTACCCAGAAACCTCTCCACGAAGTTAATGAGAAGCTTGAGATTGCCCGTCATGTGCTTTGTGCACCCGGAGTCCATTATGAATAGGATGATTTCAACGAGCTGTAGAAGAATTAGAAGACAATGTAGCATTTGACAAATGGGAGCCCTTGATAGAAACGGGTTCCAAAATAGTAGTGGACCCAGATTCTAAAGGCAAGCTAACATTCATAGACCCAATTAGAATGG
Source organism: Glebionis coronaria (assembly GCA_025667525.1). NCBI lineage: Eukaryota > Viridiplantae > Streptophyta > Magnoliopsida > Asterales > Asteraceae > Glebionis > Glebionis coronaria. Next base: position 184,311,279 of record CM046874.1, read on the forward strand.
AGGTTGTCTAGGTACCCATTTGTATCCGGGTGGTGTAAATCTTGAATACCCCCGTGTACATGTCCTAATCATGTTCTCATAAAGCTTCTTTAACCTGCTTTGTTTACGTAGAGTAGTGGATTCTAACGCACTTAGTTTCTTAAGTGGTTGCTCAGTGGATTGGTTCAAAGTTCTTGTGGGTTCACTAGTGCTAGTGGGCATACGAATAGGCTTCCTAGTTCTAGTATTCACGCCATTATAATTAAGAGCACAAGCATCATGATTGAAAGTACGAACACATTTTCCACATTCAACACAAACAAATTCAACATTCGAGGTCTTAGCATTTAAACTGTCATTACATGCAGTTACAAACGTTTTATTCTTAGAAAACTTAAAATTCCTACGGTGGTCTTCTACATCCAACTTCTTTCCTTGACTATTGTTAGGTATGACCTTATCTTGCATTCTATTGCTCTTAAGCTGTGGTCCGCTAACGCTAGTAGTGGGGATTACTCCTATAGAAGAAGACACACGTTGATTAGTTTTCCTAATATTCTCAGGTAACCGCGATGTTCCAGTTTGAGTGGGCTTAGTGTTCATCTTATACATTCCAGGTGCTATCACATTGGTACTCTTATCATTTCCTATCTTAGGCAAAGTCTGTGGGGATTGTCCCAAAATAGATGATTTAGGGCATTTAACCGCATTCGGTTGACGAACGGCGGGTGGTTTACCCAAAACAGACTTTCCTTTCATTTTCTCAATGAGTTTTTGTAACTCACTTATGGCTATGTCCCTTTCTTTTAGCCGAGCTTTCAAATCATTTATTTCGAAATCTTTTTCATTTAGTAGACGAAACGAAGAAGTTGACATTTCTTGACACTTTTTATGATTATGAGATTTTTCACCTTTTTGTGAAGCAAGTTCAAGAGAAAGGGAGTGTTTCTCAAGTTGAGAAAAACTTTTCGAAAGTTTTTTGTATGACTGAATTTGTTTTGAAAGCTCTACTTCAAGATTGCGACATTTCTCGTCCGATTCTGACACTAGACATGCTACATGACAATATTGATCAAGATCGGTATACACACCAAGTATAGCATTCATATGGTCAGCATAAAAATATTCCTTAGAAAGTCGATCAATTTCGTTAGAAAGTTGGTGTTCTTGTGTCTTTAATTTAGTTTGAAGAAAATCAACTTCATTTTCTAGAGATTTAACATAACTTAAATCAGTTAACATTTCCTCAGTGAGAGCTGTATAAAACATTTCCACATTTTTTGAAAGATCATCAATGGTTGGAACAATACATTGTTGAATGACGACTTCTACTTGTGGGTTAGGTTTAATATTCCAAATGGTATCCCTAGAAACTTTTTCATAGTCGACGACACCTTTGTACAAATTTAAAACCCCTTGTTTTATAAACTCAAATTGCTGAACACTTTTGCTTTTCTCATCCCATTTACGTTTTTCATCCAAAATTCGCTTTTCTAACAAAATTTATTGCTTTTTGAAACTCCTTTTTAAAGAAACTTTCTTTTGGGGCTCATCACTTGGTGGTGGAACACTATTGTACATCTTTTGTTCTTTGGAAAGTTCTTTTTGAGGAACAAACTTAATATAATTATCAGAATCAGAAAGGTTTATTAAATCAATTAAGTTTGATCGACTTTCTTCTTGTTGACGAATGATTCCGTCGCAGTCAGGGGAAAGCATAAGAGCAAGATTATCAACATACAAACCGATATCATAAAGAGCAGGCTTGGTACTTTGAGCTTTCTTGAGATATTCAGGCTTGACAAAACTCGTTTTCATATTTCTATTGAGCATATTCATAGTTTTAATAGACTGACCCGTTTTGTAAACAATGTTGTTTAACGTGTCGACTCTCTTTTCCAAAGCAAGAATTTTTTCAATATCCTTTTCTTCACGAGTTTTATAAAGCTCAGTTTGTTCTTTGTTAACCGACTCTAATTCAGTAATTTGGAGTTTATGTAGCAGCAGTTGTTCTTCAAGTTCCGATATCTTCTGTTTTGACATATGAATTTCGTGTGTTACTTCAGAACAGTATTGTTCGTTGAGCACCTTACGTTCATATACCAAACCATTAGCTATTGCAACCCGTCGATCAGCTTCTTTTACATAATCACACTCTTTAAGCCTGTCTATCTCCTCGGCTAAGGATGTGTTTGCTTGCTTCAAACGTTTAGTAGCATCTTTGTTTTCCTCAATTTAATGTTTTAAAGAATCAATTATAGACGCAAGCAAATCACGGTCCTCATCCGAGTCAGTATCCTGAGCAGCATTACCGTCATCATTACACATATGCTGTGAATCCGTAGAGATATTGCTATCCTCCGTGTCCATTACATATGTGTCATTGATGCTTTAGGGTTGCTCAGGATGCCGTCGTTCATTAGCAAACACATTATAGTTATCATTTTTTGGTACCTTTTCTATTGGCTCAGTATCAAAGATAGGTCCAGAAGTATCAGCAGTCTCTGGAAGCACTTCTTGAATCTTTGCCATGTACACATAATGTGCCTCTAGCTCATGATCATCGGCTTCATCATCAGTGTCATCACGCCAGTCAACTTCATTTGCTGTGAGTGGAATTCCTGCTTCTTCTTTCTTACACAGCAACATCTTTTCCTTGTGATACCCTGAGTCCTTAACCCGTTTTGGCTTCTTGCATTCCCTAGCCATGTGCCCAAATCCCTTACAGTTGAAGCATTGAATCCCAGTCTTCTGCACAACCGGAGTACCTACAGTATCTCTAGCCCCAACTTGATTCAGCATCCTCTGATTATCATACCTAGCATCACGATCATACCTAGGTGCATGATCAACTTCCTTATATCTAGCATTGGATGATGATCTGAGGTTTTTGTTGGTAGGTTTGTAGATCTTCTTATAAGTTGTGGTGAGTAAAGACATGAGTTCTTCAATCTTCTTGTCCCTTGAAGTTTGTTCATCATCACTGTCTCCATCTGACTCGGTGTCATACTTTGGAGGTGGAGTGGGGACAATTGCTTTTGCTTTGTGTTTAGCAGCAACTAGAGGTTTGGTGGATGAGCTTGATGACTTTGAGGAATGAGTAGGTGGTTGTTGACGGGGAACGGGTTTTGTTGAAGTAGCAGCCACAAAAGCAATAGAATTAGCAGACCGTTCTGCCTTTTCAGCCCTTAGTTCATTCACTTCATTCTGATGTTGTTTCAAGATATCATAAAGTTTGTGGTAAGATATAGTCTTGATATCCTTCCTTTGTTTAACCAAAGTCACAAACCTTTTCCATTCCGGTTTGAGTTGAAGTAGAAACTGAACATTGGCATGATGATTGGAGATGGTGCACTGATTTCTGACAAGCTCATTCATCATTTTGTAGAATCTCGAGTAATATGAGTCAATGGATTCACCATCTTCAGATGTGAATTTTCCAAACTCCCAAAGTAGATTAGTCTCGAGATCTTGAACATTGATTGACTCACCTTGCTTCAATCGATGAATTGCATTCCACATTTCCATAGCATTAGCATCAACTGTGGAATAGATATCGTTATCAATTCCAGTGAGTATGAAGTTTACAGCATCAGCTTCAGCTTGGAGGAGTTTCTTTTTCTCAGCAGAACATGTGTCAAAATCCTTCATAGCTCGTATAGTTGATGAAGTACCATCCTCTGCCTGTGTGGTAATTGGTCTGAATTCAAAAACTGGAGGTGGATTCTCAAGGCAGTGACGAAGAGCCGTTCGGTTTTCTTTTCCGTCGAGAAATCTGAGAAAACGAGATCTCCATTGAACGTAACAACCGGCAGTGAGCACAGGTGTATTACCGTTGCCACCTTGTTCCATACGAATTTGATTAGCAGTTGCAATGTTGATGTTGTTGTTAGACATGGTGAATACTTGTGGATGAATTGCAGATCTTAGTGGATTTTTTGTGATGATGTGTGGTTAAAATTGAAATTCCGAAAATTCAAAAATTCTTTTCTCAGCCCGACAATAAATTTCTCAGTCTGACAAAACGGTAAGCCGAAAAATTTTGTATCGCCAAATTTTGAATTTGAGTTAGAAATAGCCAAAAACTAGTAGGAAAAAAATTTGAATTTACTTGACCTAAAAATTTTAACTCTTTTTTTTTAATCTTCGTGTAAACTACGTTCCGAAACTAGTCTAGATAGTGGCTAAGTCTAAAAATTACTCAAACAAAATACCCATCGGAATGTCCATCGGAATACTTATCGGAATGTCCAGATCGGAATGTCCAGATCGGAATGCTCAGATCGTAATGCTCAGATCGCAATGCTCGGATCGAAATGCTCAGATCGGAATGCTCAGATCGCAATGCTCAGATCGCAATGCTCAGATCGGAATGCTCATATCGTAATGTCCAGATCGTAATGTCCAGATCGGAATGCTAAGATCGTAATGTGTTGTCGCAATGTTAGATCGGAATGTGGCTGAGACAAGTTGGACAGAGTAACGACTTAAAAAACCCTTAAACCCGTCGGAATCCCAGATCGCAATGCACGATCGGAATATCCAGATCGGAATAAGGTATCGCAATACAGTGATCGCAAAGTAGAATCCTAAGATTATTGCGATCAAATCCCACACAATTGTACTTTCCGATGGTAACAGTTGCTTGAATTTCGGAATGAAGAAAAACAAGAAATTTCGCAACTTTTGATCCAAAAAATTTGTGTTTTAGCCAAAACCAAGATACCCAAATCACTACTACTAGTATGTAGATGATTTGTATCAAGAAAAGACCATAAAACACAAAAAGAAAAATGGGACGTGAGATATGGATCAAAAAAGCCACGAAAAATCAAGAACACCACACACGAATCTTCAATCACCTATCCACTATAGGCTCTTGATACCAAATGTTAATCCCATTCAATCCATAACACAAGATTTAGAGAGAGAAAGAGAAGAAAAGTAGAAAGAGAAAGTAGAGAGAGAAGTGGAAGGTTTACACTAAAACTATGTGTTTTATGAAATGAACCAACACCCTCTTCCACATGTGGAAGAGGTTTATATATGCCACGGCCTAAGGCCTTTGTGGGCTTCATCTTGGGCCGGGCTTGGCTTTGTTTTGGGCTTACGCCCCTAACTTATACAATATTAGCTTAAAGTCCAAGCCCGGTTTTCCCGACTAACCTATTACAATACAAGACCTTTTAACGACTAAGATGACCTATTACATTCTTGTTCTACTATATAAAATATAGGGCTAACAGGGAGCGTTCAAATTAATTCATGCTAAGTTTGACACATTTTTCTCCCGAAAGTTTTCAAGACTGTTTTTCACAATATATTTTAATCAAATTTGGTATCTCTAATATCAAGCGATTTTATATATTAGAGATAGGGGAGAAAATGTGATTAAAATGTGATCTAAAGACTCAAGCACTTATGGTTACGATCAAATACCCACAACATCTTTAATCCACGATGTTATTGGTGTCAAAAGGGTGGTTAGGTTTAAGTCCTATGATCCAACCAGAACTGGAGGGATCTTCCCAGGGGCAATCCAATAGATTATTAGAAGTCCTTAGGAAAGATATAGTAGAATGTGAACGTAGCTGAATGCCGACTAAGTACTGATGCTAACACTGGAACAATCACAACAAGGTGTTAGTAATGATGTCTTTGTAAGCATTAAAGGGGTTGAAGAATGAAAAATAAATGTACGGATAAAGGGTGTAAGCAAATTAGCCCTCATACAACTTAGAGAAACCGGGTCAACACATCATCAATAGAACGCATCATGGACCCAGTGATGTAATGCACAACCCCTCCCTAGCTGACTCAAGCTTCTCTCAAAAGAAGTTTTTTTATTGTCAGGAGATCAACACGACTTCTATTGACTTTCTCACTCTGAGATAGTTGATATTGAATAGGTGGCATCTGCTCCAGCCTCCGACCACTAAAAGTGCACAAATCGAGTCTAGAGCCAAGAGATCAATCAAATCTCGTTAGGACACACGGAATGACAATAAAGAGAGTCATACGCTATATCCTTGCGATATTGCTATAACACTCAGAGTGATACTACTTAGTATTCACAATGATGAGTGGAAATCCTTCCAGTGTTAACATCAATCAGCACTGCAGTAGTTCATGTGTAGTATTCTTTATTAAATTGAACATGTGTAAACTAAAAAGCAACAGTGGTTTGTTTCTTTATTGATTCAAACTCGTTTCAGGTTTCTACGCAATATCTTTATGGTATTGCCAGAACATTCAGAGTGATATTCATTAATATTCATAGTGATGAATGGAAATCTTTCTAGTGTCAACATCAAACAGCGCTACGGTAGGTAACTTGTGAGATTCTTTATGAATCAAACTTGTGTCAACTGGAAAGCAACAATGGTAAGATTCTTAATGAATCAAACTTGTTTCATGAATTTGAATTGACTACTTTAATCAAGCGGATATCTATCCAATTGATTCACTCTTTATGTTCGCAGTCTTGCTTTGAGACGGCCGAGTAAAGAGAACAACAGCACAGCCGCGAAAACCTGTCAAGGAGGTTCTTAATTGAATCTACCTAATCACAGGTACGATATTTAATATCGTCTAACGGTCTTCACCGACCGGAGATAAAACGCTACCGATTTATGACGAATGTTAAAGCCATTCAGTCCGTGTCTATGTTTTGTCTCAAGAAGGTGGCGTTACGGTGTACTCAGCAAAGTCGAAGATTTAAAACCACATACTCATGCCCAAAGACTTACTCAACAATAAAGAAAGCTAAAGACTTCCATAACTTTGATGATCAAAATCTTCCTTACCAATTAATGTAGAGGAATGACCTCTCTTCAAAGGATATTGTTAGCAAGCTTTCAAGAGTGTGAAAAGTATGAGCATGTGGATAAACACACAAGATCGCAAGATGGCAATGACAAGTCAAGAATGATTTGAAGATCTCAAGTTTAAAGACGAAGCCGAAAGACAACAACAAAGGCTCAAAGATCACAGCATGAAGGAACAAGACTACTATTACACGTTCAAGACTCATTTATGACGGGATTCGTAATCTCCATTGAACTCCAAATATCGAAGAGGAATGACCTCACATTGGGGGAGATTGTTAGCCTCAAAATATTGAGTCAAACAAGAATGTTCGGTCATAGGTTTATATTGTAACATTTATTAGAACGTTGTAATAGTTAGTTAAAATAGTCGGGACATTACGGGCTTGATGGCTAGCTTAAATGGCCTCTTTCAAGGTACTAAGCATTTATTGAAGCCCGGCTCAATCAAACATATAGCCCATTATGCCACATGTAGGCAAGGCTATAAATACCCTTCCTAGCATGTTAGGAAGGGTGTTGGTTATTCATTTTCTTAATCTAATCTTCCATAAGTTTCACACGCATCTCTCTCTTTTCTCTCTCTACTTTCTCTCTCTAGAATTCATCTACTTTTCATCTATTTTTCTTCCTTTCTTTCTTGTTTTGATCATCACAAATTAGGGACAACAGAATATTTTCTAGACACCCTTAAGTCTCATTCAAAATTTCTACACTAAATGCATTTCCCGACACATCTCAAAGTTTAATTAAAATTTATTAAAATTTTCAATTATAACACAATTTCTATTTTTAAACATTTTCATATACAACCAGTATTCGTTGGATGTAAATTAATATTCGTTACAATTTTACTTGCTCAATTGAAATCAGAACGCTTAAGAACCATATCCCAAATTTTCTATCATATTTGACTTTTAGGTCTGACCCGATCAATTGACCCATTAAATGACATTTCCAAGACTCGAACTCAAAATATACATACACACATGTCTTGTAGATTTTACAAGAACAAAAAGAAAAAATAATATATAATTTGTATGAGTGAGCACATAAGGAAAATAAGGCATAAAATAATGCAAGAATAGCAACAAGAAAACTAGGAAGGAAAATGGTTCATGACATCCATAATTTATATTCAAGATGCAAGGTAGATAATTTTCTTGGCGGCACGATTCTCCAAAAATACAAAACATAACTATAAAAGAATGGAGCCTTAAAAGGTTGCATTCCGGGAGCTAGAAGGCTAATGAAATAGAATGATACAAGTTTGTAGAAGTAAAATCATATTCTAATCTAGCGCCATAATCTAGACGATGAGTTACAAAATGACAATGACGTTCCCGAGGTATAATCGAACAATATAACTCGGAGTCGATACGTATTAATGTGCAATGATTTAAATCTTCGCATGCCGTGTAAAACGGTGATATAAAAATCAACAAAATATTATGAAAAACCATGATATTATTCAACACGATTTTAAGAAATGTTTCAATATGTGTGACTCACACGATGGCGTTTAGTCTTTTTCAGAGACACATTGAGTTACACAAAGGTTTAGAGACTACTTTTCAAGACGTCCAACCACAAACAGCTGGTAAACGATTTGGTTATAAATAGATATCTCAAAGGGTTAAACAATGAAAGTAACACGCGCATATGAAGGTATGTAAGGTTATAATATAAAATTTGTGCAATAAAAGAAATTTGAATACTTCAAAATAAATACAATGAATAATCAAAGATTTGTTTAAATAAATCATTAATAAAAGATAAACTTTTACCAAAAAGTTTAACGATATGATAAAGGGATCCTAGATATACTCGTATATCAATAAAGGGATCATAGTATTTAGTTATAAATACTTGGCAATTAGAGATACGTAATAACGCATACTAAAATTATAATTCCAGAAGTAGCTTGAACCTGAAGTCACGCGAAGTCATGTGCACCGATTCTTTGAAAAATAAAAACTGACACTTATAGTTTCGGTTTTCAGAAAATGACCTAGTTCTCTATAACTCATGGCTCTTGATACCAATCTTTAATCCTCCCAAATTTACACGCAGCGGAATATATATTTGGGTGCTAAACAATGGTACAATAACACATAATTTATAAAGAACGACTCGAAAAGAGACGTTTCAAATTTATCGTTCTAAAATATTTATCAGAGTAGTGTAGTCCCAGGTAATTGTTACCAAAAGATAAGTTAAAACAAAATATTAATTTGTTTTAAAAATGTAACGATAAATAAATCAAAGAGTTTTAACAGCTACATCAGTGCACAACTTTAATCCCGTAACCACCAAGCTCCCACTTTTTGATTACCTGAAATACATGCGAGTAAAATGATCAGCAAAAATGGCGAGTGAAATCTATAGGTTTATGTCACCATTTGAACACAAGCAAAGGTTATAATTTAGTGGTATACTTGAAATCAACAAGAATAATAATTTGCATCAACAACTATAATTGTATATAGCAACAATTGCATTAAGCTCATGGAACTGAACCCTTAGACACTGCGTTAGGTCTAATAAGACAAGAGATTTATTAATTGTCGGTTACCTCAACATTATTGGCACATTGCCGTATACCTGACTTCTCAATACAATATGCCCGTACAGTGGGCGTCCAGGCATAAGCTCGAGAGACATCGCCCACACACCGGACCGGGGCGGCTTCCCCATATATCTATTAATTTTACTAGCGGGTAGCCCATCATAAGCTAGTTAACGGTGAATAATTGAGGCTTTAACAAGGGCAATAAACATAATGCAATTTAAGGCAACCACGGGTTCATTCATATAGGGACAAACATACCATAAAAATCTTATGTTCCAAGTTTATAAAAAAAACATGTATTCCCCCTCGCGGGTTTTTAAAACAATTAAAGTGCACAAGCGAGGCTATAGACTCACCTTTAAGCGAACGGAACGGATGACGGATGAACAATGAAACCGGGATATAGAAGTGTAGATAGTCGCACTCCAAGGCTATTCGTGACCTACAAAAGTGATCACGACCCTTAAGTACGCGTTTTATATGCTTATAAAACAATTATACGAAAATAATTCGATAAAAATGTATTACGGGTAAAAATTTGCACTAACACCTAAGTCAAAGTGAACCAAGGCTAAACAAGGTTTACAACCTGTAGGAATTATGTATTTTACATGCTCTAAGTTCCAAACCAAGTGTTATGTCCGGTTTGCATTCAAAACGCCTCAAGTTTACACAAGAATAGGCGTAAAAGTCAAAATAATTCGGCGAGACTGTTTTGAGAAGAGTGTATCTACCATACTATAAATCCAATGATTTTGGGATTTAAAACCCTGGAACACACTTGGAATCTAGTTTCCAAAATGTCTAACCATTCGATCTAATAGTTTATGGAACTTTCTAAAAGTCCAAAACACTAACAGCCTTACCGTAAGAACTTAATGGTCAAACTGCACTAGTCAAACTTAGGACAAAATAACCCGTTAACCTATAAGGTTTAAGGAACTGAGATTTCCACCATTGGAAAGCCTCGTGGTTATTCAGTCCATACCAACCTCTAGTAAATAGCTACTAACAATTAGCGAGAAAGTTACATTCTTTAAGATGTTACAAAATTGGAATTTGGTTTTCAAACTCGGGTTTCCCGTTTTAGTCATAAAAACAATTTGGTGATAGCTATTAACATGAGGTCAGTGGGAGGAATTCACATATGGTCTCTACTATTGTATCAAACCTTAAAATGTATAAATGGGGATCAATAAACTGTAGCCAAAAGCTATGCAAACTCGCTGTCCCAGAATAGGCCTTCGACCTTAAATAAGTCATAACTTCCTCATCTGGAGGAGTTGAGTGCCTATCCAACCTACCGCTAAAAATTAAGGTATAAAAAGTGCAAGTCACAGTAAAAAATATGTGAGTTTTGGGCTCACATACCTGCTGTCTGAAATTGGGCATTATAATATTTATACAAAACAACCTCAAATCCATTCCAAACAATAAAAAATACACCTTACACTAACTTAATTCAATCAAGGCACTATTTTTCTATGTCATGCATGGTCAAAATCAAAACTTATGCAAATTCAACACTCAAAACAATGAAGCTAATCACAATAAATTAGCTAACCAAAAACCACAACATGACCCCTAATGGGGCATGTTTGGCCGCGGCTCAACCAAGCCACCAAGAGTGATCTTGGACAAATTTTCTACCAATTCTATATGTCTAAATACTAATTAACCTATTTGCATGTCTAATCCCATGATCAATATGATTTTTTAAAATCAATTGCATGTGTAAACAAGTAATGGGTTTATGATAAGGGTTTACCAAGGATGATTTTGGTTCACTTTTTAATTGAGTTATTGATCAAGAAAACATGGTGATGGGGCTGTTTTGATGATGGTGTTCGTGGGTGTTGAGAGACAGAGGAAGAGATGGTATTTTTGGAAGTAAAAATTTTAGTATGTGTTTGTTGGTGATGGGGGTCGACGGTTTAAGCAAGAAAAAGAGAAAAGTGGGCTTTAGCCCACTAATCAATTTCCTATTAGTACTACTTAAGCCCAATTGTAATATTAATCCTAGCCTGACTTGATTTCTAAAAATCGCTAAAATTCTAATTTGGTTCAAATTTATTTCGTAAATATAAAATTTATAAAAATAATATTTTTGACTAAATAAAGTCGAAATATATCGCCTCCGGTTCCCGTTCCATCGATCCTTCACGATTTTATAAAATTTATGCGAGAGAGCGTTTAAATCAATTTTCATGACTTAAATTAAATCGGAAAAATATATAAAAATTTCCATAAATCCAAATAAATTATGTTATATAATTGGAAAAATAGTTAAAATATAATTTAATTAAAATTTACGAGAAAGTAAATATGACCTTATTTTCACGGATTTTACAGTATGCTAGTATGTTTTATTCCAGTTTATATGTTATCCTTCTATGTTTTGACTACCTATAATATAACCTATGTTTTGTACTAAAAATGCAATGGTTGCAAGGACAACTATGTCATTATAAACATTGAATTGGGTAAGGCATGTTCATCACGATATGTCCGATCATGTTTATCAGTACCACTATCCAAGGTTCACCAAAAACATTCGTCTATGATCCCGTTCAACATCAAAGACAAGACTATTCGTAGTGTGCAAAAGCTATTTCACAAAATATTTATTATATAACGACCACAAATTTAATACAAAAACAACGCTTTCCCATAAACGTTCATATACAAATGGGTTTTCGTCATGCAATCAATAAATATTTCATGGAAATAAACACATTGTTTATCATTCGTATAATCAAGTTCAAGTTAATTAAATGAATAGTAAATTAAACAAAATGTTTTACCATTTGAGTTGATGAACAGATTCAATCTTTTGTAGTAAGTGTGTGTCTCAATTTGCAATAAATTAGATGTTACATTCAATTCCTGATTATTTGATGCTCCGCTATTCATGTTTTGGATGCCCTGTTAGTTGGGGTTACAATTACTGGATACTGAGGATGCACAATGTGTGTTTTGGGTGTATATTTTCTCGAAAGGAGGTTATAAAAGAGGATATGTAATTGACCCGGTTGTCTCACTTTTTAAGATTGATTGCCTTGAATTCGAATCAAATTAGAACAGGATGCCTCCATTATTTATGAGTTGTCGCGAAACTTTATATTTGGATGCCTCGGATTATACTTGAGTTGCCTCTATTTTGTATACCGTATATACGTGTAAATGTTTTTTTTGGTTGCCTCGTGTATATAAAAGTGGTTGTCTTTATTTTTAATACATCACGTGATTATATTTTTGGGTTGAAAATGACACACGGGGACTACTTATTGGAGTCGCCTTAGTTGCCTCGGTCGCTTTAAGGCCATTATGAGAGCAGTTCATGTTTTATGACAAAAACATAACAAGTTAGTGGTTCTGGGTCATTTGGGAAATAGCCCTAAAATTAATGAAAAGTACAAGAATTAATTGCAAAAGGAAATTCTAAAAAGCCTATGTCAAAAAAGTTTTGCTTAAGAAGTTTTAAAACGATAAAGTTAACCGATAAATATATGTATTTAGAACACGTGAAACACAAGCACTACAAAAAAAAATTATTTATCACGTTAATTTTACACGCTTCTAAATAATGTAAAAAATATTTTAAGTTTATTAACAAATAAAAATGTATAAAAGAATATATATAAATGAACGTGAACAAATTCTTAAGTATCATATTTATATATGTTACAAATGAAAATTGACATTTATTATATGAGAAATGCATAAGTTTTCAAAAGATTTAAGTATGGATCATATCTTATATATTATAAAAGAATTATATTATTTTAAAATTTTAGTGGAAAGGAAGATTTTAGAAAAAACAATTAGACTAATTAAATGGCTTGATTTTAATATATAAGCAAAATCGAGATATGCGATTAGTCGAAAAAAGTCAAAATTGAATTCAATTTAGTCAAAATTAAAAAATTTTAGTGGAGAAATTTAATGGAAACACACATAAATATATGTGTCAAATTTGTGAAAATAAAACTTAAAAAATGAGGAGGCGATTAATAAAACTTTAGTGGTTGATATTTAAATAAATTAAATAAATTTAAGTGTAAACTTATAATTTTATATATTTTTGAGTAACTTTAGAAAATAAACAAAATTTCTCCTTAAACTTTATACCCTCTAAATTTTTATTTTAAAAATACAACATGTATGTTATATTAAAAAAATTAACAAATCACGTTGTGACATCCGTCAAATTTCCATCTTAAATTATTCATGTAGTACGAGTACTTTAATTGTTTACCGACGAGTTGTCGACGTGAATGTGTTAATTATTTTGCTTTGCGGACAAAGCCCTTTTTAGGGAGAGCATATGTAACATCTCGAGTTTTCGCGATTATTAAGTTGAATGCAATACACGGAATTGGTGGGCGTATTATGTTTGCTGTATGTTTATTTGATATACTTACTAGATCACGTGAAGTCTCGCATAATTGCCTTTGTTTTGGATCGTGTGTCAAACTGTTGTAGAGTCGTGTTTATTCAGTTTCGCGTCTAAACTTAACACCCGTTGAACCCGAGTCGAGTTAAATAACTGATACATCATGTACAAATATTCAAGTATAAACCTTTATTCATTTTATTGCAAAAACTTGCTTAACAAGTGTCCCAATTTCAGTCACATTTTCAGTTACAATTTAATCCTATAGTTTATTACCCACTAACCACTACAAGACAGCACACATGCCTAGTTTACCCAAATTGGGTATATCACAAGTTACCAATTTCAGCTTGAATCTAACCCTAGACTAACAATACATGATTAAATACAAATCCAAAGTTTACCCAATGTCCAAACACAACACACAAAGTTTTTCACAGTCCAAATTACAATTACAAATTCTGTACAAGTCTTTCAAATACAAACTCCTGGGTAAAGTGAAGATAGTGTCCAGCCGACCCACACATCACGTCCAAACCTGCAAAACCGAAAGAGTCAAGCCATCCATCTCGTTCGAACCTGCAAACCGAAACTTAGCATCCCATTGTGAGTCTTTTCGTCTCTTCGTTTTTCCTATATGAAGTCTTAGTTGTGCTCGTCTTTTACAAACCTGCGAACAATCAAACAAATGTGTTAGTCCTTGTCACGGTCTTATTTTAGCTAAAAACTGAAAAGATTAAACCATAGTATTAATACTTGAACATGACCATGACCTTACTTTTCTGTCAACCAAACCGAGACCCCGACTTAGACCAAACCGAGACCCCGACCTAGACCAAACCGAGACTCAACCGAGACCACAAACAAGACCAGACCAAGAACCAAACCGAGACCCAAACCAAACCAAACCGAGACCCAAATCAAGGCCAAACCGAGAACCAAACCAAGCCAACCAAATTGCTTATTTTCTGCCGAAACTATCAACAATCAATGCCACATAATCCAAATGTCTTAACCACTTTTTACAGAAACATCATAAAAACCCCCAATCATGCCGCGGGTATAAAACCCCTTTTTCAAATCGAAACCCTAGAAATTAAAAACCTTTTAAACATGAAATTAATATTTTCTATATTCCAAAAACACCACATAATCATGAATTATCAACCGAATATAAAAACCCCAATTTTGTATAAACCCTAATTTGACTTTTATTAATTAAAACTCTAATTAAACCTAATCTAAACCCGAATCCAATAATTAATTTGATTGAAAACGAGATATGCAAAAACCCCCAATTGACCGAAACCCTAATTTTTATAAAACTGATTATATGTTGAAATTAGTTTAATTTTATACAAGAAAACATCAATTAATTGCATTTAAACCCGAGATTTATAGAAACCCCCAAATATTTCGAAACCCTAATTTATTTATTTCAAATCCGAGAGCCATATGGTTCTCAACAAGTTTATACAAATTATTAGACCCACTGATCTTTTATAAAACGAAAACCAATTAACTTTTGTTAAAAGAAAATAAGGAGAAACAACTTATCTTTGATTTTGGCTGATGATTAACGTTGACCATAAGGATGTACACCATCAGAAACCCAATCGGTTTGATGTGGGGATGAAACCCCACATCTCACGCGATCTAAACACCACAAACCACCCCATATATGATTGTTATATTCAAACTGAAAACATGATAGTCATGGAAGAGGATGAACCGATCCAGATTAGATAGAGAGATAAGAGTGGGGCGGTGGGGATGTTTCGAGAGAAGAGAGAGAGAGTAACTCTCTGTTTTTGAGAGTTGTGTGAATAAACACACGTATTTACTCCTTTGTGTTCCTTGTTTATATCGCCTATGGGCCGGGCCGGGTTATTTAACCCTTGGGCCGGTTTGTGGGTGGAAATATTGGGCTCATTATGGGCCAGTGGTATATATTAGGTTTATTTAAAACCCAAAAACGAATTTTGCTACTTAAGGGTATAATTTAACCCGTAAAACCCGACCGTTTAATAACCGATTTTTATGTGTCGTATTTTTCCGTAAACGTAAGGTTTTGTCAAGCACAACTAGGGTGTCGTGTCTTTTATTAGTATAACTTTTCATATCGTAACTCGATCCTCATAACTAAATAGGTCGCGGCTAGCGTAACCGTACTCTCAAGCTATTTTATCTTCGCCCTTTTTGCTGAATTACGAGGTGAGTTTATAGCCCCATACTTAACTATTTTTACTGCTTTTTGGGGTGAGACATTGCTTGATTTTAACGTATGAACACAAGTGCATTTACTGATTTATATATTAGTCTAAGTCCCACTAAAAACCCAGTTGCTTTGGCCCGTGAATCGTGAACCGTTAATTACTTTGTGTAAGCGCGAATGTTATGGATAGATCTATCGGGATTGACGTCCCTGTCTGTCTTGTCCAACAAGGGGACAAGCGGGCACAGTTTCATTTGAGTCTGAGATAGGATGTCGTGGGTTTAGGCATCTAGTTGGGCTACATTTATATGATTATACTGCCGGTGTTGTTAACGCTTCGGTGTCACGAGCTTAGACTGTAATAAATACTTTTGGGATGACTTTGTATCTGTTATATTGTCATCACTTTTGGGAAAATCTTGTGGTTCATTAAACATTTCAAATTAACTAAACCTATGAACTCACCAACTTTATGTTGACACTTTAGCAATGTTTTTCTCAGGTATTAAGAAGGAAGATGCTAAATGAGGTCTCATGCATTGCCGTCATTTCTTTGAAACAAAGATCATTTGTACCATTTGAGAAAACTATGTTTTGTAACTGTATTCAGTTTTATGCTTCCGCACCTTGTTAAAACTATTTATTTTATTAATTACAAGTGATCTATTTTCCGAACGTCTCATTTAGAGGTCGTTCTTTGTGACTATGTGTGTATGATAATCATGACGTCACCACTCCCTTGTCGCCATTATACTCTGATATTTTGGGAGTGTGACAGATTGGTATCAGAGCCATGGTTATAGAGAACTAGGTTGCATTTAGTAACTCTAGACTATAACTGCTATATGTTTAATCGATTATCATACGGATTGTAAGTATTAAGTATATGTAGATACATAAGTAATAAATGGGATACATGTGATTTAACAAATACGAGGTATGTTTACATGGGTTACATGTGCAACAACAAAATCTGAATTATGTTATATGGGATACATGTGGATTCAACAATGATTGCTATGTTATGTTAATATCCTTTTTACGGACTAATTTTATAAGATATTTACACACATTTATTTTGTTTATGATTACAGCGATGTCTTCATCTGATGATTCCACGTCTACAAGAGCGTACTACAACCGTAGTTCACAGTCGACTATCAGTTCATCAGTAGGACTACCTAGAGGATCGCCATCAGGATATCCGTGGTACCGGATGGTTTCAGATGATGATACAGAGAGAGAGACTGAGGAGGTTCGTCATTCACCGATCTGTATTCCTGATGCATCAGCTGACGATGTACTTAGCCTAGAAGGCGGAGGAGAGGATGACTTAGACACTGACGTGGTGCAGTCACCAAGCCAGACATCAGTTACTAGAGATGAGACGGTAGAGGAGACAGAGGATGATGAGATGGAGTTCACAGATGGGGAAGGAGAGCCTATGGAGGTCACTGACACTGAGGACCCTCCTACTGCATATGCTGCTACTCCTGAGGTTTCCCTAGCACACATCTCCTCATCTTCATCTGAAGACGAAGGAGAGAGGACTGCTATTCCTGCTCCAGCACCTGGTACTCTACCATTCTACTATGTGAGACGACGTCTTCGGGGGAGAGCTGCTCGACCACCACTTTCACCTTACCGACCTCTGATACCTTTCACTGCCACTGACAGGCATGCAGCCCGCACACCTGCCAGTCCTGTCCCAGAGACACCACTACTACTACCACCACCAGAGACTGTACCTACTGTGTACCAGGAGATGCTTACTGATGCTGGTATCTCTACTGGGCCGAGAGCTACGACTCCTCTTCCTAGGAGAGCTACATCGACGGTGGTGATGCTTGGGGCGGCAGATGGATGTGTGACGACACGATTGAACAGGTTGGAGGATGCTGTAGAGGCTTTAGGTGAAGAGTATAATGAAGTGCAGGATAAGCTGGAGGCACTGGCAAAGAAGAGTCCAGTTAGGGATGAGACAGTGTTGACGGTATGTGTGACCCGTCTACGAGGACAGCTTCTTACTATTCTTGATCAGATGGAATCCATGCCGAACGCTCGTCTTGAGGAGATCGAGAGCCTGATGACCCGTTGGGGAGTAGAGCCATTGGTGGAGACAGGCGGACTAGAGGCACCAGTGGAGGACCCTGTTGCAGACTTGGATAAGAGGTTTAGAGCCGCTTGTTATGATACCGATGTTAGACTGAGAGATTCCCAGGCTCGTGAGCTCGTGGTTGAGAGGAGGTTAGCAGAATTGGAGAGAGAGCTTCATCAGCGCCGTGAGGGCACTAGTTAGATTTATCTTGTACCATCGACCTATCCTTATATGACCACTAAGCTTTGAAGTTTATCTTAGCTGGTTGGTATTTTATTTTCTTTTATTATATTATGTATGATAAACTATGATGTACTATCAAACGATTCTATGAATGATATTATGGGTTACAAAAATTGTGAGATCATTATATATTGTGTATTATACCCTGGAGCATTTCATAATTGTATTGTGTGTGCCATGCATGTTATGTCTGGCAAAACTCATTGTCCTATTACCTTTTTAGATTATGGCGCCAGTTAGAAGATCCGAAACGCAGAATCCACCAGCCGCTACCGGTGGAATTGACACCGTCATGCTAAGTCAAATGATAGCCGAACGAGTGGCCGAGGCACTCGCAACAGCTGAAGCAAATCGTACAGCTAGCACACAGGAGGAGACCAACCAAGGAGCTACTAATGCTATTGCACGGACTTGTACCTACAAGGAATTTCGTGCAGTTACGCAAGTAAGTTTCCGCGGTACTGAAGGAGCAGTAGGATTAACCAGATGGTTTGAGAAGCTAGAATCCCAATTTGGGATTAGCAATGTCGCTGAAGCTGATAAGGTGAAGTTTGCGTCAAGCACGTTAGTGGATGGTGCTTTGACTTGGTGGAACGTCTATGCTCGTGCAGTGACCATTGACGTTGCCCAAGCGACGCCCTGGAGTGAATTTAAAGCTATGTTTGTGAGAAAATACTGCCCACGAAATGAAGTCAAGCAGATGGAAGTTGAGCTGTGGAACCTGAAGGTCAAGGGTACTGCTCTTACTGCTTACAATCAGCGCTTTCAAGAGCTGATCTTGTTATGTCCTGAAATGGTGCCCAACGACGACCGATTGTTGGAGCGATACATTGAAGGACTACCTTTGAGCATCAAAGGGAATGTGACTTCATCCAAGCCAACTGATTTGCACGAGGCAATCGATATGGCTCAGAGTCTGATGTACCAAGTGGTACAGGAGTTGGGAGAAAATACTGGGGATAAAAGAAAGTGGTCTGGCAACCACTACAACAACAATACCAACAACAACAACAACACAAACAACTACAACCAGAACAAGCGACAAGAAGTAGCAAGGGTGTTTACTGCTGGACAAGGTAATACTGGAAACTACGCTGGAAGACTTCCTTTCTGCGGAAAATGTGGCCGACACCACGAAGGAGCATGTCCCCCTACGTGCTACAATTGTGGGAAGGCGGGACATAAGGCAAAGGAATGTCGAGCACCACCTCGTCCTACTAACCAAAGAGGACCTGGAACGCAAGGTGGCCAAGGAACAAATGTCACTTGCTTTGGATGTGGAGAGAAAGGTCACTACAAGAACAAGTGTCCAAGCAGTGGGAACCAAGGTCGTGGTAACCAGATTCGAAGCAATCAGAATCACAACCAAGGGAACCAGAGGCAGAATCAAGGGAACCAAGGAGGGAATAACCGAGCCACAACTAGTACTCCTGGAGGATTCATGGCACCTAGCAAAGTGTATCATCTCTGTGCTGAAGCTGCAGTGCAAGACAACAATGTTGTGACTGGTACGTTTCTAGTCAATAACAACTATGCTTCAGTACTATTTGATTCTGGTGCGGATAGGAGTTTTGTGTCGTCTATATTTAGTGAACGCCTAAATGTTACCCCTACTGCGTTAGACGTTAAGTATAATGTAGAATTAGCCGATGGGAAGTCAGTAACCACCGACGTTATTCTGAAAGGATGTAGTGTAAGGTTACAAGGTCGTTCGTTCAGTATCGACCTACTCCCTATAGAATTGGGAAGTTTTGACGTCATCATTGGAATGGATTGGATGTCGAAGCATCACACGGAGATTGTATGTCATGAGAAGTGTGTCCGTGTTCCTTATGGAAACGACGTACTCATCATACAAGGAGAAAGAAGTGGAGTGAAGAATGGATCAAGATTGGAAGTCATCTCATGTATCAGGACCCAAAGATACATTGAGAAGGGATGTCCGGTATTCTTGGTTCAAGTAACACAAAAGGAAGGAGAAGAAGATCACGAGAAGAAGGTGAAGATGTACCGATCGTTAGAGACTTTCCGGACGTATTCCCAGAGGACTTACCCGGACTACCACCAGCACGGCAAGTGGAGTTTCACATCGAGCTTACACCAGGAGCCGCGCCTGTTGCTAGAGCCCCATACCGTCTAGCACCGGCCGATATGACAGAGTTAGCTGAACAGATAAAGGAACTTTCTGACAAAGGTTTCATTAGACCAAGTTCCTCACCTTGGGGAGCGCCGGTCTTGTTTGTCAAAAAGAAAGATGGATCCTTTAGAATGTGTATCGATTACCGAGAATTGAATAAGCTGACGATAAAGAACCGTTACCCATTTCCAAGAATTGACGATCTTTTCGACCAATTACAAGGATCTAGCATATACTCGAAGGTCGATTTAAGGTCAGGATATCATCAACTAAGGGTTAGAGAGGAAGACGTTCATAAGACGGCTTTTAGAACCCGGTACGGACACTACGAGTTCCAAGTTATGCCTTTTGGTTTGACAAACGCGCCTGCGGTATTCATGGATCTCATGAACCGAGTTTGCAAACCATACTTGGACAAGTTTGTGATTGTATTTATCGATGATATTCTCATCTATTCTCGTAATGAAGAAGAACACAAGGAACATTCGAAGACCATATTAGAACTGCTAAGGAAGGAGAAGTCATATGCAAAGTTTTCCAAATGTGAGTTTTGGATAAACACGGTGCAATTCCTTGGGCATGTAATCGACAGCAGTGGTATTCACGTTGACCCTGCTAAGATCGGGGCCGTGAAGGATTGGGCGACTCCAACAACACCCACGGAGATTCGCCAATTTTTAGGTCTTGCTGGTTACTATAGGAGATTCATTGAAGGTTTCTCCAAGATAGCTAAACCAATGACGGAATTGACTCAGAAGGATAAGAAGTTTGAGTGGAAAGAGGATCAAGATTTGGCATTCCAGACATTGAAGCAGATGTTGTGTGAAGCACCTATACTAGCCCTACCCGAGGGTAATGAAGACTTTGTGGTGTATTGTGATGCATCCATAAAAGGGTTAGGTGCAGTACTGATGCAAAGGACTAAGGTCATAGCTTACGCATCAAGACAACTAAAAGTGCACGAGCAGAATTACACAACTCATAACCTAGAGTTGGGAGCAGTGGTGTTTGCCTTGAAGATTTGGAGACACTACCTTTATGGTACTAAGTGTGTTGTATTCACTGATCATAAGAGTCTACAACATATTTTGAATCAAAAGGAACTCAACATGAGACAACGACGTTGGCTAGAGTTGCTCAGTGATTACGATTGCGAGATCTGTTATCACCCGGGCAAGGCAAATGTCGTGGCCGACGCTTTGAGTCGAAAGGAGAGAGTTCTTAGGGTGAAGGCTTTGGTGATGACCATTGACTTAGACCTTCCATCCTTAATTCTCAAGGCTCAGAAAGAAGCAGTCGAGGAAGAAATTCTCAAGACTGAAGATGTTGAAGGAATGATAAAGAAGTTAGAAGCACGTTCGGATGGAACGTTATGCCTTGATAATAGGAGTTGGTTACCATGCCATGGTGACCTACGATCCTTGATTATGCATGAGTCGCATAAGTCAAAATACTCCATACATCCGGGATCTGACAAAATGTATCATGATCTGAAGATGTTGTATTGGTGGCCGAACATGAAGGCGGATATTGCTACATACGTTAGCAAGTGCTTGACTTGTGCCAAAGTCAAAGCCGAACATATGAAACCATCAGGATTATTGGTCTAACCCGAACTGCCAGAATGGAAGTGGGAAAGGATCACTATGGATTTCATTACCAAGCTACCAAAGACCGCAGCCGGATTCGACACGATTTGGGTAATCGTCGACCGACTCACCAAATCGGCCCATTTCCTACCCATCAAGGAGACTGATGGAATGGATAAGTTAGCAAGGACATACTTGGAGGAAGTAGTCACGAAGCACGGTGTGCCTGTGTCTATAATCTCTGACCGAGACAGCCGATTTACTTCTCAGTTTTGGAAGTCACTGCAGAAGGCATTGGGAACGCAGTTGGATATGAGCACTGCGTACCATCCCCAAACTGACGGTCAAAGTGAAAGGACCATTCAAACCTTAGAAGATATGCTGAGAGCTTGTGTGATTGACTTTGGAAATAGATGGGATAGACACCTACCCCTGGTGGAGTTCTCATACAACAATAGTTATCACACTAGCATTAAGGCAGCGCCGTTCGAAGCACTGTATGGTAGGAAGTGTCGTTCACCCGTGTGTTGGGCAGAGGTCGGTGAAGCACAACTCACTGGACCCGAGATTATACACGAGACTACTGAGAAGATCTTTAAGATTAAGAGCCGTATGCAAGCCGCAAGAGATCGACAGAAGAGTTATGCTGACATGAGACGCAAACCCCTTGAGTTTGAGGTTGGTGATAGAGTCATGTTGAAGGTCTCACCTTGGAAGGGTGTGATTCGCTTTGGAAAGCGTGGAAAGTTAAATCCTCGTTACATTGGACCCTTCAAGATTATAGAGAGGATTGGTCCCGTAGCCTATCGTTTGGAATTACCCCAAGAACTTAGCCGAGTGCATAATGTGTTCCACATTTGCAATCTGAAGAAATGCTTAGCCGACGAGACACTCGTTATCCCTTTGGAAGAGATTCAACTCGACGACAAACTCAACTTTGTAGAAGAACCAGTAGAAGTTATGGACCGTCAAGTCAAACAACTCAAGCAAAGCCGTATACCTATTGTGAAGATCCGTTGGAATGCGCGTAGAGGTCCAGAATACACGTGGGAACGTGAAGATCAATTCAAGAGCAAGTATCCTCATCTTTTCGCTAACCACCCTACTACAACAACGTCTTGATTTCGTGACGAAATCTCTAAAACATGGGAATACTGTGACATCCGTCAAATTTCCATCTTAAATTATTCATGTAGTACGAGTACTTTAATTGTTTACCGACGAGTTGTCGACGTGAATGTGTTAATTATTTTGCTTTGCGGACAAAGCCCTTTTTAGGGAGATCATATGTAACATCTCGAGTTTTCGCGATTATTAAGTTGAATGCAATACACGGAATTGGTGGGCGTATTATGTTTGCTGTATGTTTATTTGATATACTTACTAGATCACGTGAAGTCTCGCATAATTGCCTTTGTTTTGGATCGTGTGTCAAACTGTTGTAGAGTCGTGTTTATTCAGTTTCGCGTCTAAACTTAACACCCGTCGAACCCGAGTCGAGTTAAATAACTGATACATCATGTACAAATATTCAAGTATAAACCTTTATTCATTTTATTGCAAAAACTTGCTTAACAAGTGTCCCAATTTCAGTCACATTTTCAGTTACAATTTAATCCTATAGTTTATTACCCACTAACCACTACAAGACAGCACACATGCCTAGTTGTTAGAAATACGTTTTAACGTATATTAAAAGTATCGGTCACTCCACAATATGATTTATGTTGTAATAGCTCGTAGTTAACAATTAGTTAAATGTTACTTATTAAGTTAAGTAAGAACCGGTCCATGGGCTTGTCATGGACCGGCCCAAGCCCAATGTTATGCTTGGAGTATAAATACCCCTTTCCACCATGGAAAGGGGTTGGTTGTTGTTCTCATTTCACTTTCATATTAATAAAATCATACACATTTTCTCTCACTTTCTCTCTCTAGTTTCTCTCACTAGAAAACATCAACCCACTTCATAGATTCATAGGTTATCAATATTCTACATTTGGTATCAAGAGCTATGGGGTGATTTAAGGTAAGGATTGTGTTGATTTTTTAGTTTTTGAATCTATTAGTGATCTTTAGAAAAAATCAATCTTGAATCTTGTTGTTTTTGGTGTTTTTGTTATTGGGATTGATTGATAAGGATTGGGTTTAGCTTATTTTGGCAAAAATCATAAAACTTTTTGTGGTTTTGGATCAAAAATCGGATTTAAAGCTGTTTTTCTAAGTCTCGGAAACATATTTCCAGAATATTCCGAATAGGTATTCCGAATAGGAGCAATATTCAGAATAGCAGAATTTTCCGCATAGACTTTCCGGATAGAAGGGTTTTTCCGAATAGCAGCAATTTTTCCGAATAGCAGAATTTTTCCGAATAGCAATTCTTTCCGAATAGCCAATATTTTCTGAATAGCCAAAAACTTTCCGAATAGCCAATATTTTTCCGAATAGCCAATATTTTTCCAAATAGCCAAAATTTTTCCGAATAGGAGAAATATTCCGAATAGATTTCCGAATTGCCCATCATTCCGAATAGCAGGTTTTCCGAATAAGCCAAATAGCCAGATATTCCGAATTGAAGAAATATTCCGCATAAGGGTTTTTCCGCATAAGGGTTATTCAGCATAGGGGTTATTCCGAATAAGGCATTTTCAGAATAGGGTTATTAGGGTTATTCAGCATAAGGGTTTTCAGCATAGGATTATTCCGAATAGGTATTATTCCGAATAGGGTTTATTCTGAGTTTGGGTTATTCCGTATAAGCAAGTTCAAGGGGTATTTGAGTTTTTTCGACGATCTTTAGTGGATTTAATCTTGATTACAACCAACACAACACAAATTCTCAACCTTTCTTCACTGCTCGATCAACCGATAATCTTTGAGTCTTTTAAGTGATCACAATGAATCCAAGTTCATTAATGCCTCAGATGACATCTCTTACGGATATCTTGATCATAACGGGGACTGATAGTCGTCCACCGATGCTTATTAAAGAGGTGTTTGAGGCATGGCAGGGCCGTATGATGCAATACTTGAAGGGCAAACCAACATACGGAAGGCTTATGGTCAAATCGATTTTGAATGGTCCACTCGACTATGGTACCATTGTGGCAAATAACGTGTCTCGACCAAGAGAATATGAAGAACTCACACCGGCACAACAACTCATTGCTGATGCTGATGAAAAGGCTCTACAGACACTTCTCCAAGCTCTTCCGCATGATATTTATCGTATGGTTAGTCAATATACGGTTGCCAAAGATTTATGGGAACGTCTAAAGGTGTTGTTACAAGGTACGTCTCTCACCAAACAGGAAAGGGAGTGTCAGCTGTATGATCTGTTTGATAGATTCACGTACAGCCCAGGGGAAACACTACACGATTATTACTTCAGATTCACTACTCTAATGAATGATCTGAATGTATACAATCTCGTGATTGCTCCATTCCAGGTTAACACCAAGTTCTTGAATACTTTACCTCAAGCTGAATGGGGTGAGTATATTACCGATGTTAAGTTGACCCGGGATTTGCATAAGTGCAATTTAGATCAAATCTATGCTTTTCTTCAGCAGCATGAGAAACATGTGATTATGCACCGTTCTCCTCGAGGTATGTACCCTGATTCCTTAGCTTTGATGGCGAATCAACCAAGCTTGTCACACAACAACACACCTTATATCTTGGGACATCAAGCCTATCATCCATCACCTTACATGACACCGACCTTCCCCCAATACTCGATTCTACCACAACCACCCACCTCACATCAGCAACAATATCGGTTTAATGCACCTTCACCACAGTATGCATCACAACTTCAACCAGCAAACATTGCACCTTATGCTCAGCCTTCATATTCTTCTTATCAAGAGAATGCAGCATATCCAACAAGCTACCCTGATCAAATGAGTATTCCTTCTAGTGATTATGCAGCTCATCCAGATCAAGCAATGTATTGTGATGATGAGGAAGTCCTCGTTCCTGTATTCCAACAAGGAGCTGACCCAGTTGAGGTGCTAACCACTATGTCTGCTTATCTCACAAGGACTTTAAGCAAACGAGGATACAGAGGATCAGCTCCAACCAACAATCAGTTGAGGAATTCATCCAATTCTCGTCAACAAGCTACTATTGAGAATGGCAGGGTCATGGTTCAGTCTATTCAACCATATCAGGGGAGATCTACCACATCAACCACCAATGCTCGAACGGTAAATCAGGAACCAATGGCCAATCCTGCTCCACGGGCTAATTCCACGGGCAAGTTGAGAATGATTACATGTTACAACTGCAAGGAAGAGGGTCACACGTCCAGGGATTGTAAGAAACCCAAGAGGAGAAGGGATGGACAATGGTTTGCAGAAAAGATCTATCTGGTAAATGCTCAGGCACAAGGAAGGGAACTTGATGAAGAGGAGCTTGCATTTCTTGCTGATCCAGGGATTGCTGAACAAGACGTTGTCACTACGCAGAATGCAGCTTACCAAGCCGATGATCTTGATGCGTATGACTCAGACTGTGATGACTTTCAATCTGCAAAGGCTGCTCTCATGGCAACTATCTCCAGCTTAGGACCAGAAAAGAGATCTGAGGTACTTATTAATACCACCGATAATACCACTGATGCTAGTATTCAACCACATCAAGTTGTGCAAGAGAGTGCTGACTCGAATGAATCTTCGGTGGTGAGTCTTTCAAATGAGGAGACAAACAATGATAGCAATATCAATGTGAGTCCCCAGACTTTGAGTGAATCACAACCGGGACCCATTTCGTATACGCCTACTCCTGCTCAACAAGATTTGGTCATGGTTCCTGCTACATTACTTAGCCAAATGAATGCTGCACTCTTAGAAACCTTGGCTAAGAATAAGAATTTGTCTGATGAGCTTACCTTAAGCAACGAGAAAGTTCAAACCTTGGAATTAGTGCCCTCGTCTAGTGTTCTAACTAATCTCGAATATGATCATTTTAGAAACAAACAAATGGGTCACTTGCAAGAAATTGAAAACTTAAGAGCAAATTTGTCTAATGAACTTAAAGAAAAGGAGTTAGTGGTCACTAATTTTCAAAAACTTCAAACAGATTTTGAATCACTCGAGTCTAAGAAGAATGAAATGGAGATTAATGCTACTAATAAGATTAGAAGTCTAGATTATTTGCTTTTAAGACAATACGCTGCTTCTCAACTAGTTCACTTATTTGATGCTTCATTTAGAGAATTTAACTTATCACGTCAAAAAGGCCTTCCCCCTAATCCACGGTATGCAAAACAAGCTTTAAGACATAGTCCTAGACTTTATAATGCAACTCATTTAGGATTGGCCTTAGAACCGATTGTTTTTCCTGGTGATCGAACAAGTAAGGAACTAGTTGATGAGGATCGGTCATACAATTCTGCAAAATATCCCGAGTGTGATTATTTTAAATTGAATAAGGAGCTTGCAAAAACGGATTTTAGAATTCGCTTCCATATGGACAAAGATCTCATAACAGCACCAACCTACATATTAGATGAAGAAAACCCTAGTACTTTTCCTACACTTGTCAATATGGAAGGTCCTAAGGAAATTCCAAAGGATCTTACACCTGTTAGCACTGTATGGTTAAACTTGCAAGAGATTAATCAATACTTTACTAATTTTGACAAGGTCGTTTTGGAACGTACGACTTCAAATGGCCTAAACGCCGGAGAATGGGCTTTCGAACATATGAACGAGGTGTTTAGAAATGAGATCAATCCGTTTGTCGAAAGTCTAAAAGGAATTTTTGCATCTCTTAAAGAAAATCTTGTGTTTGAAATTGGTGAAGTTCAAAAAGTGTTTTATGAAATGGACACCGCTTACGAACTACAACTAATTGAAAAAGAAAAGATTTTAACTGAATATGACCGATTCTTGTCTGCAGTAATCTCGTGTGATGTGCTTACGACTGTAAATGTTTATTATTCGAATGAGCTTACATCCGCTATGATTAATTGTGATGCTGTGAATATTTGTAATGATATTTGTGATGATGTTTGTGATCTCTCTATAAATGTTGCTGATACTGTAAATGAGGTAGATAATCAGTCTTGTCATGAATCTAACGCTGAGTTTTTAAAGCTACAAGATTCTTACAATTTACTTTCAAAACGCTTTAATCAACTAGAACAACATTGTATATCTTTAGAATTAAAACAACAAACTCAAAATGAGAATCTTTTGATATCAAATGTTTGTGAAAACGGTGTTGAGACGAGTGACAAGATGATTGCAATTGTTAAGACATTAGAGGAAGAGATAATGAGATTGAAGAGAGATATGTCATCAAATGAAACACTCAAAATGGAACTAGAGGCTGCAGAGTCTAAAAACCAGGTCTTAGAAATTAGACTTTTGTCTGTTCTAGGGGAGATGGATCGGACAAGACAGGGACTATCCGCTCTTTATGGTTCACTAGAAGAACGCTTCGCTTTTAATGCGGCACAGCAACAATCTTATGTTGAACAACTGAACCAAAAGTGCGAGGAAATCTCTGATTTGAACATCCTGCTCATTGACAAAAATATAGTTTTGGCTGAGTTAAAGGAGACACTTCTTCTCACCCGACAAGAAGTTGTTGATAACTTAGCTACCGACTCTGCACCGTCCACTAGTGCTCCAACAACCAAGTCAGTAGTGCTTTACAAGAACCCGCTTCATAAGAGAAACCCAGTTACCTATGATGATTATATGAGGAATGCCATTAAGCATGTCGATCTTCTTAGGGATATTTTAGACGATCTTTATGCCTTAGATCCCTCAAGTAGCGACTATTATTCGGCTCATGAATATATTAAGCGAGTTCAATATTGCTTGGCATATTTGCAATACATAGGTACACCAGGTTCTGCACTACTTAATAATAGGCCCATTGCTGTAACTCCATTTAATAAGACTCCAGGAGCAAAACCGTCATTGGCACAATCAAGTAAGGCACCTTTAAAATCTGTTGCTAATATTCCCACTTTGCCTTCTACAGGATTAAAAGAGACTACTAAGGCTAAAGGATCGCCACTCAAGAAAGATAAGATCAAGCCCTCCACTAGTAGTGCCAAAAAGAAGAAAGTAGAAGTTCACAATAGGAATGCTAGTTCAGTTTTAAATAAAAAGAATCATGTTAAGACTAAAAGCTCTGCGCCTGTCCAGCAGCCTAAACCATTCGTGGATTCTGATTTGAATTGTTGGAATTGTAATGAATGTATGTTTTCCCAGCGTCATGATTTGTGTCTGATTGATCACGTGAATGAAATGAATGCTATTAAGAATGGTCTTGAATGGAAGCCAACGGGTAGAACTCGTGCCCAAGTTGGCTGGCAATGGCGTCCCACTGGTAGGACCTTTACATTAGATGGAAAAATGTGCCCTTTAACTAGGAATGCATCCGTTGAGGTTAGGTCTGAGCGTCCTTTAGTTAGGAACACTCGCACTCAAGTATGGAAACAGCGCCCTTTAACTAGGTCAGCTCCCACTATAGTGCCTATCAGTGAAGAAATACCTCAGGATTTAAGCCAACTAGAATCTACACCACTAATTAGGAAGAAGAAGAAGGCTAGGAAATCTAAGAAACCTAGAGTTAGCAAATCTAAGATTATTAAATCTGTACCTGCTAATAACAAGGAACACTCAGATTCCGATACCTCTACATTGTCTTTGTGTGGTGATATTTTCAGGTGGTCCAAATCATCCTGTGGTATTTGGACTCCGGTTGTTCAAAACATATGACCGGAAATCGCTCGATGCTCCGAAATTTCGTCAGCAAGTTTCTTGGTACGGTTAAATTCGGGAATGATCATATAGCAAAGATTATGGGGTATGGTGAATATCAGATTGGAAACGTGACGATTTCTAGGGTATACTATGTAGAAGGTCTTGGTCATAACTTATTCTCAGTAGGACAGTTTTGTGATTCCAACCTAGAGGTTGCTTTTCGACAACACACTTGTTTCATCCGCAACTTGGAAGGAAAAGATTTGTTGAAGGGATCTCGTGGTGCAAATCTTTATACGTTGTCTCTACAAGACATGATGGCCGCCTCTCCAGTATGTCTTCTCTCTAAAGCATCTAAGACCAAGTCATGGTTATGGCATCGCAGATTATCTCATCTTAACTTTGATGCTATTAATCATCTGGCTAAAAACGAATTAGTTCGTGGTCTTCCAAAGCTTAAATTTCACAAGGACCATTTATGTTCCGCGTGTTCAAGGGGGAAAAGCACCAAGAAATCTTACAAGCCCAAAGCTGAAGACACCAATCAAGAAAAACTTCATCTTTTGCATATGGATCTTTGTGGACCAATGAGAACTGAAAGTGTGAGCGGTAAGAAATTCATTCTCGTCATTGTGGATGATTTCTCCAGGTTTACATGGGTTAGATTTCTACGTACAAAGGATGAAGCACCGAAGGCTATCATCACTTTTCTGAAATTCATTCAGGTACGTTTGAATACTACTGTCCGCCGTATTCGTACAGACAATGGTACAGAGTTCGTCAACCAGACTCTTCGTGATTATTATGAAGGAGTTGGTATCTCACATGAAACATCCGCTGCACGCACTCCACAACAAAACGGTGTCGTTGAAAGATGGAATCGTACACTTATGGAAGCTGCTAGGACCATGCTTATTTACGCGAACGCTCCATTGTTCTTGTGGGCAGAGGCTATATCTACTGCATGTTTCACCCAAAACCGTTCTATCATTCGGAAACGCCATGGAAAAACACCTTATGAGCTTCTACATGACCGTAAACCCGATGTTTCATTTTTTCATGTGTTTGGTGCTCTTTGCTATCCAAACATCAATAGTGAGAACTTGGGTAAGCTTCAACCGAAAGCCGATATAGGTATTTTCATTGGTTACTCACCGTCCAAGAGAGCATACCGAATCTATAACCGTCGTCTTGGCAAGATTGTAGAAACTATGGACGCAGATTTCGATGAGCTGACAGCGATGGATTCTGAGCAACACAGCTCTGAACCCGCGCTTCATGAGATGGGAACCGGTGCTATTAGTTCTGGATTAGTTCCCAATAAACCTACTTCTACATCATTTTTACCACCATCAAGGCCCGAGTGGGATAAACTGTTTCAACCGTTGTTTGATGAATTCTTCGATCCCCCGACTGATGAAGTTCCAGCACCTGTAGTAATTGCTCCAATACTTGAAGTGGTTGCTCAAGCTAATGAACCTTTATCTAATGCATCTACAATTCACATTGAACCGGATGCACCTTCACCAAGTGATTCTCAAACTACACCTGAATCATCACCCCTACTTGTGCCTAATGATGTGGAAGAGGATTCTACTGATCACGACTTGGAATATGCTCACTTGCAAGAGATTCCTATCTTTGGTGTAGCGATCCCTGAAAACCCTTCAGCCGCGTCTACCTCAGAAGAAGCTCCTTCTATTGTTCACTCCAGACCACCTAGGATTGAAAACCATAGCACTAAATGGACAAAAGATCACCCAATTAGGAATGTTATTGGAGATCTAGATCGACCAGTCTCTACACGCCATCAATTACAAGAGAATGCACTCTATTGTTACTTTGATGCATTTCTCTCTGAAGTTGAACCCAAAAATTGGCAGCAGGCTATGACCCAATCATCTTGGATTGAAGCTATACAGGAGGAACTAAACGAATTCCAACGACTTGAAGTATGGGAATTGGTTCCTCTCCCTGACAAGGTTAACATCCTTACCTTGTTATGGGTTCATAAGGTTAAACTTGATGAGATGGGTGCGGTATTGAAGAATAAGGCTAGATTGGTCGCTAGAGGACACAAACAAGCCTTGGGTATAGACTTTGAGGAATCTTTTACTCCTGTGGCTAGATTGGAGGCGATTAGACTATTCCTTGCGTTTGCTGCTCATATGAACATGATCGTCTATCAAATGGATGTGAAGACGGCATTTTTGAACGGTGAACTAAGGGAAGAAGTTTATGTTAGTCAACCGGATGGGTTCGTCAGTACGGAGTTTCCTAATCATGTGTACAAGCTTAAGAAGGCTCTCTATGGGTTGAAACAAGCTCCACGCGCGTGGTATGATCTCCTGTCAACATATCTCATTACGAAAGGCTTCTCCAAAGGCAAGGTGGACCCCACTCTATTCACTCTCAAAGAAGGCAACGACATGATTCTGGTACAAATTTATGTTGATGATATAATATTTGCTGCCACTAACATAGAATTGTCAAACCGATTTGAGAAGATAATGTCCACACGCTTTCAGATGTCGATCATGGGAAAATTTTCATTTTTCTTAGGATTACAGATTTCTCAAAATCCCAGAGGCATCTTTATTAATCAATCCAAATATGCTCTAGAATCTCTTAAGAAATATAACTTTGAGAATTGTGACCCCGTGGACACTCCAATGGTGGAGAAATCCAAGTTAGATGAAGATAGGAATGGGACTATTGTCGATCCAAAACTTTACCGTGGGATGATCGGCACCCTTCTATATCTGACTGCTAGCAGGCCTGATTTGCAATTTGCTGTATGCATGTGTGCCTGGTATCAGGCTCGGCCTACCGAAAAGCACCTACATGTAGTTAAAAGGATCTTTCGGTATCTAAAAGGAACACTTCATCGTGGTCTATGGTATCCGAAAGATTCCTCAATTGCTTTAATATCATACGCAGATGCCGATCATGCTGGATGTCAAGACACGAGGCGTAGCACATCTGGATATGTGCAACTCCTTGGAGATAGATTGATCAGTTGGTCTTCAAAAAGGCAGAAAAGCGCTGCAATATCAAGCACGGAGGCTGAATACATCGCCATGTCCGGTTGTTGTGCTCAAGTCCTTTGGATGAGATCACAATTAACTGACTACGGTTTGGGATTCAACAAAATTCCGATGTATTGTGACAACAAAAGCGCCATTGCCCTTTGCTGCAACTATGTTCAACACTCCCGGGCCAAGCACATAGACATTCGCTACCATTTCATTAAGGAGCAGGTGGAGAACGGAGTGATCGAGCTGTATTTTGTCACTACTGAGTACCAGCTGGCGGATATGTTCACCAAAGCCTTAGATCGAGGACGAATCGAGTTTTTGATCGACAAGCTTGGCATGAAATCATTCACTCCAGCGACTCTCAAAGAGTTGGCAGAAGAATCAGCTGAATAGTCGTGGTAAACTATTCAGAGTATCCTTTGTTCGTGATCATGTATATTATAGTAAATATATAAACCACAAAAGAAAAATACAAAAATATAAAACCAAGAAAAACCATAAAAAAATATAAAACCTACAAAAACCATAAAAATTATAAAATCAAGAAAAACCAAAAATATTTTTCGTTTAAAACGGGCATGTCTTTTAGTACGGTAATATTTACGGCCTTAGAAATGTCGATCAATATTGACACGGTGCCATAAATAGAGTCCGTATAAAAGTTCTACATTTTTAAAACATGCCCATTATGGCTTGTAGTTATTTCTGACTGCAACCCGGTTTTCATATTAAAGTCACGTATTTCCTTGGAAAACGTTGGCTCACAACGGGAATTAATTTTCTCGGGCATGATTTACAAGCCAAATCATGCAAAGGGATCAAGTTTACTTTCCAACTTGGTCTAACACGAGTTAGTGTACGTCTCAGTGCATTAATTTGTAAAAATAAGAGAAATCTTATTAACACCACGAATCAAACTTTTCAAGATATCAATTGGAAAATGTTTTTCATCATCATGTGCCTCGTTAAACAATGACTACAGCTCTTTAAATAGAAAACGGGTCATCGTTTAAGGGGGAGAAAATGTTACATCATCTTTCACATCAAAAAGATCTTCAAAAGTTTTCAAGGAAACTCAAAAAGCTTAATGGTTAATGGTTGGATTGCTTTGGCATTTGTCTTGTTGTTGCTTATAAGTTTGTCATGAATAGACTTGTGTGTGTGTTAAGATAGGTTAATCACTAAGGCTCGGGAACTTAACATAAGATAGGGTCAAAATGACAAGTATTAAAACTTGGAAAAACAAAAGCATGTTGATTGGAGTGAAAAGAAAAGTGAGGGGTTAAATGTGACTATGTTTCAAACTTGCTAAAAATTTGACCTAGTCAATCATCCCCCCCCCCCCCCCGTTTTCTTCTTTCTCTCATCTCACTGTTCCTCTAACTCTTTGCCGCCATTAACAAATTAACACACAAGAACACAATCACACGGAAATCAAACAAACACGAATCAATTCATTAATCTTCTTGTTCAAGATCTTCAAAAGGTAATCAATTTGGCTTAATCATTCATGCAAAACAACTTAATTAACTCCTTTTAACTGGAATCAATAGATTGAAGTTACTGCTTAATTAGGGTTAATTAAACTGGGGGTTTTGCCTGGGTTGTATTCGGAATAGAACAAATTGCACTGCTTTGGCCTTTAGATCACTTGAATCAAACGGATTTCGTGCTTAAATTAGAAAATATTTAAGTGTTGAAAAAACATTCCGAATAGGAGATCTTTCCGCATAGGAGAAGTTTTTCCGAATAGAATGATCTTTCCGCATAGGCCAAATCTTTCCGAATAGAATGAATATTCCGCATAGAGAAATTTTTTCCGAATAGAACTGAATATTCCGCATAAGCCAAATCTTTCCGAATAGAATGAATATTCCGCATAGAGAAATTTTTTCCGGATAGAACTGAATATTCCGCATAAGCCAAATCTTTCCGAATAGAACTGAATATTCCGCATGGCCAAATCTTTCCGAATAGACTGAATATTCCGCATAGGCCAAGTCTTTCCGAATAGGATTTTTTATTCCGCATAGACAGTTCTTTCCGAATAGAGTATTTATTCCGCATAGGCCTAATGTTCCGAATAGTCTTTTTATTCCGCATAAGCCCAAATGTTCCGAATAAGGATTTTATTCCGCATAGGCCCAATGTTCCGAATAGAGAATTTATTCCGCATAGGCTCAATGTTCCGAATAGACTTTTTATTCAGAATAGGGATGTTATTCCGCATAGGCTAAATGTTCTGAATAGACTTTTTATTCAGAATAGGGATGTTATTCCGCATAGGCTATATGTTCCAAATTGAATGATTATTCCGTATAAGAAGATGTTTGAATGGTTTCAAAGCTTAAAGGATTAGGTCATATGTTCAATGCTTAGGTTTAAAGTCATATTGATATTCATGTTTGTATGTTTCAACCTTTATGTTTTATCTTAAGCAGAGACGATGACTAACCCTACAGTACAACATATACAAGACACCAAAGCCGCCACCATTGCTGAAGCCAAGACTCTAAAGTTTATTCCAAACAACTTCCATTTGAAGGAGGTATCTCACTCTACCCATAATGGATTTAAGGTAGGTACAGCCATGCTTGATAAATCTCATTTCAAGCATGCGCTGAGGAGAAGTGCTTCAGTGCCCTATGAATACCTTTACGAGTTCTGGGCTACCAAAGAGAGGACGTCGAACAAAATCACTTTTTCCTTGGATAACAAGCAGCAGACGCTTACTGTGTCAGACTTCAGGAAGATCTTTGGATTTCGACCGACACTCAAAGGTCTATCATACTCAGCCAACCCAACTAAGGACCAGATCATGGAGATGTTCACCGCCATTGGATGTCTTGACATACGAACCCCGTCTGAGTTTACTACTGCCAAAGTTGGTCAACCATGGAAAGCTATTTTTGGGATTCTAAGCCGATGTTTAACACCCAAAACAACTGGGTTTGATGCTGTTCGTCCACCAATCATCAAGATGTTTTACGGTATGTTTAAAGGTATGGGTATTGATTATGCATCACTGCTGTGGGAGGAGTTTACTTTTCAACTCTTCACAAACACAAAGGGTAAGGCTAAAAGTTACCAGTACCCTAGGTTTATTAAGTTGATCATACATTACTTTATGGAAAACGATGCATCCATTAACAAGCGTGCAGGTAGTCGTCACCACACGATGGATGATGATGATTTGGTAGACTTAAGGCAGGAGACTCATTCGAATACGGTTATTCCTGGTCCCATTCCCAGTCATCTTCTGACCGATGAGATTATCGCATCTGATGATTACAAGAACTTGCTAACAGAAATTGAGAATCAACGAGCAAGTATTCTAGTAGGTGAAGACTCATCTACCACGGTTAAGAGCAAAGGTAAACGGAAGCAAACAGATTTACCTGAACCCAAAGCCAAAAAGAAGAAGATTGCAGTTAAGAAGGGAAAGGGTACGGCTGATGAGTTAGTTCTCCACGATGAAGAAGATATTGATGATCCTGCTCTTAACAAGGCTGAGAGAAAAGCTATGAAGATAGCTATGGAAAGGAGTAGGAAAGATACTGGAGGTAGTGGTTCGGGTGCACGGGTACATGTTGAAGAAGAGTACGTGGAACCAGATGATGTGTTTGAGTTTGGATCACCTGAAAAGTATTCTACTTCGAAGGAGACATCCACCCCCCCTGTTTCAACTAGTATTGAAAAAGAGTCTACTCAACCCTTGGCAACTCAACTTCAACCAACTCAACCCTTACCAACCAGACCGGTTTCAACACCATTTCTTCCACCACCAATAAACACCATCCTTAGTACCGCAGTTACAACCGAGCCTATTCCATCAACCCAGAGCAGCTCTGCAACGTCTGCAATGGCTGCATTGGTGATGGCCGAAATGTTGGATAAACATGTGGATACTCACAAGAGAGAAATGGATGAACTTCGCCAAGAGCTAAATAGAAGAGTTCAAAGTGAAGAAGCATCAAGGAAACCTCAAGAAGAGTTGATTGCCAAGTTCGCTGCAGACATGGAATTTACACGTAAAGCTCATGCAGAAGAACTTGCTCGGGTTAAAAAGGCTGAAGCTGATAGGCATCAAGCACGAATTACGAGACTTAAATCTATTAAGGATGACCTTAAAGAGCAAAAAGAAGCTCTTGAAGCTTCTATTGAGCAGAGAGTGAAAGACTCTGTTGAATCCCTAATGCCTAAACTGCGTGATGAGTTGAAGACACTTGCTGCTGACAACTTGATGATCAAATCATCCAATCCTTCAGAAGCCGCCTACAAGATTGCTTATGACTTGACGGATTTTGAACTTAAGAAGATCCTCAAAGCTCGAATGAGGGAACTTGGATCGTTTGATAAATCGAGGATTCAACGGGCTCTCTTCAAATCCCTGAATGACGCTATCATGGAGGATGATAGGTTGTTCAAGACGTTTGGAAGTGTGGTACCCTACCACATTCTCCCTGAGGAAGAAAGGGAAGAGAGTGACGAAGAAGAGGGTACTGGTGGAGAAGAGGAAGAAGAAGAAGAAGAAGATAAGAATGATGATGATGATGAGGATGATGAGGATCAGAATGATGAGGATGATAATGATAAGGATGATGATAATGATGATGAGGATGATGATGACGATGATGATGATGGCGATGATGGTGGTGATGGTAATGAGGAGAGTGTTCGGGGGAGCAACGGGGATGATGATGAGAATGATGATGGGGGTAAACAGCCTGAGAAAGGGGATAAGGGTGCCAGCTCAAAGAAACCTGCTAAGTCTGGCACCAAGTCCAAGAAAGATGCAACAGCAAAGGAAAAATCTACATCCACGGAATCCAGACGATCGAAGTGGCGCCACGATGTGAATGCCACTACAGGGTCATCTATTCCTGGTACATTTATCGCTGCATCCATACCTGTTACCACTAACCCTGTTAGTTCTATTGTTGTTGTTCCTGTGATTACAGAATCGGTAACCGAACCTGAAGCTGCACAACACTCACCCATTCATGACACTGCCGACATGCCTGAAACAGAACAAGCAGATGTTCACGTCTCCACTCCTCTGCAACAAAACCCACAATCTACTGTTCCAAGCACAAGGGACTGGGCAGACACGTTGGAGATTGACGAGACTGCACCACCACAGGCTTGGATCACGGCAGCAGCGCAGTATGATCCAATCACCGACGCTGACCAAGATGTTTTGTATCTTCGTATCCGCAGTCCGATTGACTTATGTGCATTTCTTGCTCATGAGTATAAGACTTCGGTTACTCCATCTTTGGTGAAGAAAGCACTGAAGGATAAGAGACTACGCGCCAAAACCCGGTTGACCCAAATGGAGTTCGAGTATTATGCCGATGAGATCCTGAAGGCTCTGAATACCGTTCAACGGCCAGGACTTCATGAATCAGAAAGAGCTCCACCTCCAATGGATCCTTCTCAAGATAATCAGATTGCTCTTGACTTCTTCGTCACCAATGATCTTGTGTATCTTCTGAAGGGGTCATCAAAGTACGCAACCTCCCTGACCTTGCTGAAAGCTGCCAACTGGGGGACAATACCCTTTATCGAGGAAAAGGTAAACAGACTCTGGGTCCCAAAGATAAATCGTAATTATGATATGTATGATGTCATAGGTGCATCTCATTGGGACGAACGAGTCCGAAGGGCGTACAGGGGTAGCTGCCTAGTCAATTCTGGAAGCAACGTTAGATCCGACATCCGCATCTCCAGCATCTTAGGGATGAAAACTGAAGCCAAGAATGGCTATTACCATGTGACAGAGATTCGTTTGAAAAGGGAGGATGACAGGGAATACAAAATCCAGCAGGGAGATTTTTCCATCATTCGCCTTGAGGATATCGAAGATATGCTGCTTCTGATGACCCGAGATCAACTCACACATATTCCTCGTGAAGACCTCATTGCTTTGAATACAGCACTTCGTATGTTCACACGAAGCGTTGTCATCAAGACACGAGTTGAAGATCTTCAGTTGGGAGTCGAAAGCTATCAAAGGAAGCTTAACCTAACCCGTCCAGTGAATAAAGTGCTACCTCAACATGTAGAAAGATGTCCCTATACCGGCATTTCTGTCCCGAATTACGGCATTTTCTACTTGAACAGTCGAGGTTTAATGAAGTTTATGAGGGTGGGTGAGCTCCATAAGTACAGTGATGGGACTCTTCTACAAGTCAGAGGAAAGTTGGAGCATCTGAACTCGGGTGGGACTTTGCCAGAAATGACGGAGGATTGGCATCCGGGTTACCGGCAGATGG
Source organism: Glebionis coronaria (assembly GCA_025667525.1). Classification (NCBI taxonomy): domain Eukaryota; kingdom Viridiplantae; phylum Streptophyta; class Magnoliopsida; order Asterales; family Asteraceae; genus Glebionis; species Glebionis coronaria. Next base: position 184,350,381 of record CM046874.1, read on the forward strand.
CGAAGTATGTGATCAAGAAGATCGATCAAAAGCTCCGTGAACGTAGATTGATGAGGAGCTTGGAAAGATTCGTGGGTGGTAGACCATATTTAGTGCACCACAAGCTACTGCAACGATCCATCTAATGGGTCGTACATTTCAGGTCCACTTTATATTGGTTTTCAATTGTGAATATGTATATTTGTGAATATTGTGCTGTAATGGCTTGATGTAGTGCTAAAGTATGATAATTTTTCAAGAATTTCTCACGAGATTCTAAATCTTTCAAAATATATCATACCAAAGCACTACAACTATCCCTTATTAAATTAAGGGGGAGCAATAACTTGTTCTATGGCCAAACATCGATTTCATTTTTACCCAAAGACCGGTTAATCCATTCAATATCCCAAATATTAATGGTTAACATTTTGGATAAGGGGAGAAAATGGGATTAAGGAGACTTAAGTGATACTTGGCTAAAAGATGAAAAAGACTTAACGATAATCCAACTTAATATGTGTTAAGCACGTGTTAAGGGGGAGCGTTTTTGATGAACAAAACACCTAAGGTACAAAACTTTTGATTTTAATATCACAAGTACCTTATGTGATTTTCAATGATTTTTCATGGTGGCAATTCCTTCCCAAAACACGCTTAATTCACGACGAATGTGGTGACAAAAGGGTGGTAGGAATAGGTTTAGTCCAATGATTCATCAGAGCCGATGGAATCTTCCCAAGGACAATTCCCTAGATAGAATTAGAAGTCCTAGGAAAGATGGAGAAAGAATGTGAACGTAGCTGAATGCCGACCAAGTACTTAAGCTAGCACTGGAACAATCACAACAAGGTGCTAGTGATGACGTATTGGTAAGCATTGAAGGGGTTGAAGAATGAAAAAGAATTGTAAAGATAAAGGGTGTAAAGAAAGAAGCCCTCCTTACAACTTTAGGCAGAAACCGGGTCAATACATATGCTATTGAGGTCATTTTTGCTAATGATTCTCGGTATTGAAGAAAGACATCATGGACCCAGTGATGCAATGCACAACCCTTCCCAGCTAACTCAAATATCTCTCAAAAGGTATTTGTTTTAATCACACGGAGATCAACACGTTATCTATTGGTTTATTCACTCCGAATAGACTGGTATTGAAAAGGTGGCACTCCTCTCCAGCCATCGCTCACTAAATCAAAACGCACAATCGAGTCTAGAGCCAAGAGATCATCAAAAGTCTCATTAGGACACTTTTCATTTATTCCTTGCTTTCTCACACACTGTGAAAAGTAAGAGATTTTCATGAGTCCTACGCAGTATTCCTGTAATATTGCCAGAACATCCGAGTAATACGCAAGTATTACAATGAAGATGGAAATCCTGCTTGAGCCAACATCAAACAAGCTCATGGTAGGTTACACGTGCGGTTCTTTTAGAACCAATCTTGTGAAAAACTGGAAGGTAACAGTGGTTTAATTCTTAATTGAACTTAAACTCGTTCCAGGCCTCTTCGCATTATCATATGATCTTGCCAGAACACTCAGAGTGACTCTTTATTGACCACAGTGACGAGTGGAAATCCTTCTAGTGTTAACATCAAACAGCACTTGGTAGGTGACGTGCAAGATTCTTTATGAATTGAGCTCGTGACAACTGGAAAGCAACGATGGTGAAAATCTTAATTGAAATTCACTTGTTCCAGGTTTCATGAATTGACGGCTTCAAATCACAAGGATAATTTATCCAAGTGATTCACTCTTTATGTTCGCAGTCAGCTTTGGACGGTCGAATAAAGAGAACGGGTTTACCCGCGAAATCCTGTCAGGAAGTTACTTAATTGAAACTATCCGTCACGGGTACGATATCTAATATCGTCCAACGGTCTTCACCGACCGGAGGTAAAATGCTACCGAATTAGAATAAAATGTTCAAAGCCATTTTATTCGTGTCGTTGCTGTGTACCTGTTAAAGACGGTGGCGTTGCTGTGTACCTGTTGAAGACGGTGGCGTTGCTGTGTACCAGTGAAGACGGTGGTGTTGCGGTGTACCTGTAAAAGTCGTTCCCACATGCTTATGTCTTTTGCAACAAAGTTCAGCAAAAATTCAAGAAAGTACAAGATGAAGTCTTCCGCTGTACCAAACTCTGAAGCTTTCGAGAATTCAACAAAAAGACGTAAGTGTGTGGAACATGAAGTCACGAGGAGGCAAAATCCACAAGAAAGGCAAAGATCGCACGTGAAAGGCCAAAGAACAATGCTCTCAAGTCAAAGCCAAAAAGATCAAACCAACATATTCACAACAAAAGAAAGAAAAGAAGAAAAGACTACGAGCTAAAGAACGAAGACTTAGTATAGTATGCTAGGTTTAGAACTTTGTAACGTGGAGTGACCTCCCTTAGGGGGAGATTGTTAGAAATACGTTTTAACGTATATTAGAAGTATCGGTCACTCCACAATATGATTTATGTTGTAATAGCTCGTAGTTAACAATTAGTTAAATGTTACTTATTAAGTTAAGTAAGAACCGGTCCATGGGCTTGTCATGGACCGGCCCAAGCCCAATGTTATGCTTGGAGTATAAATACCCCTTTCCACCATGGAAAGGGGTTGGTTGTTGTTCTCATTTCACTTTCATATTAATAAAATCATACACATTTTCTCTCACTTTCTCTCTCTAGTTTCTCTCACTAGAAAACATCAACCCACTTCATAGATTCATAGGTTATCAATATTCTACACTAGTTTACCCAAATTGGGTATATCACAAGTTACCAATTTCAGCTTGAATCTAACCCTAGACTAACAATACATGATTAAATACAAATCCAAAGTTTACCCAATGTCCAAACACAACACACAAAGTTTTTCACAGTCCAAATTACAATTACAAATTCTGTACAAGTCTTTCAAATACAAACTCCTGGGTAAAGTGAAGATAGTGTCCAGCCGACCCACACATCACGTCCAAACCTGCAAAACCGAAAGAGTCAAGCCATCCATCTCGTCCGAACCTGCAAACCGAAACTTAGCATCCCATTGTGAGTCTTTTCGTCTCTTCGTTTTTCCTATATGAAGTCTTAGTTGTGCTCGTCTTTTACAAACCTGCGAACAATCAAACAAATGTGTTAGTCCTTGTCACGGTCTTATTTTAGCTAAAAACTGAAAAGATTAAACCATAGTATTAATACTTGAACATGACCATGACCTTACTTTTCTGTCAACCAAACCGAGACCCCGACTTAGACCAAACCGAGACCCCGACCTAGACCAAACCGAGACTCAACCGAGACCACAAACAAGACCAGACCAAGAACCAAACCGAGACCCAAACCAAACCAAACCGAGACCCAAATCAAGGCCAAACCGAGAACCAAACCAAGCCAACCAAATTGCTTATTTTCTGCCGAAACTATCAACAATCAATGCCACATAATCCAAATGTCTTAACCACTTTTTACAGAAACATCATAAAAACCCCCAATCATGCCGCGGGTATAAAACCCCCTTTTCAAATCGAAACCCTAGAAATTAAAAACCTTTTAAACATGAAATTAATATTTTCTATATTCCAAAAACACCACATAATCATGAATTATCAACCGAATATAAAAACCCCAATTTTGTATAAACCCTAATTTGACTTTTATTAATTAAAACTCTAATTAAACCTAATCTAAACCCGAATCCAATAATTAATTTGATTGAAAACGAGATATGCAAAAACCCCCAATTGACCGAAACCCTAATTTTTATAAAACCGATTATATGTTGAAATTAGTTTGATTTTATACAAGAAAACATCAATTAATTGCATTTAAACCCGAGATTTATAGAAACCCCCAAATATTTCGAAACCCTAATTTATTTATTTCAAATCCGAGAGCCATATGGTTCTCAACAAGTTTATACAAATTATTAGACCCACTGATCTTTTATAAAACGAAAACCAATTAACTTTTGTTAAAAGAAAATAAGGAGAAACAACTTATCTTTGATTTTGGCTGATGATTAACGTTGACCATAAGGATGTACACCATCAGAAACCCAATCGGTTTGATTTGGGGATGAAACCCCACATCTCACGCGATCTAAACACCACAAACCACCCCATATATGATTGTTATATTCAAACTGAAAACATGATAGCCATGGAAGAGGATGAACCGATCCAGATTAGATAGAGAGATAAGAGTGGGGCGGTGGGGATGTTTCGAGAGAAGAGAGAGAGAGTAACTCTCTGTTTTTGAGAGTTGTGTGAATAAACACACGTATTTACTCCTTTGTGTTCCTTGTTTATATCGCCTATGGGCCGGGCCGGGTTATTTAACCCTTGGGCCGGTTTGTGGGTGGAAATATTGGGCTCATTATGGGCCAGTGGTATATATTAGGTTTATTTAAAACCCAAAAACGAATTTTGCTACTTAAGGGTATAATTTAACCCGTAAAACCCGACCGTTTAATAACCGATTTTTATGTGTCGTATTTTTCCGTAAACGTAAGGTTTTGTCAAGCACAACTAGGGTGTCGTGTCTTTTATTAGTATAACTTTTCATATCGTAACTCGATCCTCATAATTAAATAGGTCGCGGCTAGCGTAACCGTACTCTCGAGCTATTTTATCTTCGCCCTTTTTGCTGAATTACGAGGTGAGTTTATAGCCCCATACTTAACTATTTTTACTGCTTTTTGGGGTGAGACATTGCTTGATTTTAACGTATGAACACAAGTGCATTTACTGATTTATATATTAGTCTAAGTCCCACTAAAAACCCAGTTGCTTTGGCCCGTGAATCGTGAACCGTTAATTACTTTGTGTAAGCGCGAATGTTATGGATAGATCTATCGGGATTGACGTCCCTGTCTGTCTTGTCCAACAAGGGGACAAGCGGGCACAGTTTCATTTGAGTCTGAGATAGGATGTCGTGGGTTTAGGCATCTAGTTGGGCTACATTTATATGATTATACTGCCGGTGTTGTTAACGCTTCGGTGTCACGAGCTTAGACTGTAATAAATACTTTTGGGATGACTTTGTATCTGTTATATTGTCATCACTTTTGGGAAAATCTTGTGGTTCATTAAACATTTCAAATTAACTAAACCTATGAACTCACCAACTTTATGTTGACACTTTAGCAATGTTTTTCTCAGGTATTAAGAAGGAAGATGCTAAATGAGGTCTCATGCATTGCCGTCATTTCTTTGAAACAAAGATCATTTGTACCATTTGAGAAAACTATGTTTTGTAACTGTATTCAGTTTTATGCTTCCGCACCTTGTTAAAACTATTTATTTTATTAATTACAAGTGATCTATTTTCCGAACGTCTCATTTAGAGGTCGTTCTTTGTGACTATGTGTGTATGATAATCATGACGTCACCACTCCCTTGTCGCCATTATACTCTGATATTTTGGGAGTGTGACACACGTGATTATAAACACTTAAATAAAAACAGAAACTATTGTCTATTTTTATTTTGACACTTAATAAAGTCAAGCAATGCAATATACGTAAATTATTTTTAACATGAATATAAAAATCAAGATGAATGTAGGACATCTGACATTGGTGTGAGATAAAAATAAATAGACGGAATTTTGCATATTACAAAATAATCAAAGATATAAAAACTAGATATTCTTAAAAACCATATATAATATACATAAAATCGTAATAACGAAGTTATTACTTCATTTATTTTTTATATTTAAGTCTCGTGCGTATACGGGTATTAAAACTAGTTTTGTTGTACGCAAATATCCCAAACTTTTTATTTTTAGAAAAGTTATGAAATATTTTACATTAAAGAGTGAACTTTCATTTGCAACTATTATATCCACCGTTTTTTAAAATTTATTCACATTTATCCATGTAGCTAATTTTTATACAATAATAGTTTGTAAACATACTCAAAATATTTTACATATCTGTTTGAAGTCTGTATATAAAAATGCCAAAAAAAAATTAGTGAAGGTTAATTTTTAAAAACAATCCGTTCAAAGTGAATACATAATTATCCAACATTAAATCACATAATCTTATTAAGAAACCTTAAGGTTGCCTTTAGTTTAGGAAAGTTTCTTAGTTTTTATCTATAGTTTCTTTGAAAATGGAGTAACTATTCTTTAGGAAAATTTTAGAAAATTAGAAAACTCTAAATCCAAGTTTCTCTAAATCTTAGTTATAACATGAGAAAACAATTTTTCTGTTTTAAATAGAAAATTTTCAAATCAAGTTTTCTATTTTCTTAAAAAAAATATCTAAAAAACTTTTCATTTTATTACAACTAAACACACCCAAATCTTTGTGTGTGGTGTTTTAAAGTTCTCTTTTTACTTAAAAAACAGTCTATACCCTCCCTCGTATAATATCATTTTCATAACTCGCTCAGGTATTTGTTCACTTTTTAAGGACAAGAGCGAACCTAGGAACACCAACCAACTAACATGGCGATTAATTAAAGTTTAAGGGGTTCATAAATTGTTGTTATTTCAAATCAACTTTATTTAGACAAAAGCTGTCAATAACGGTAGATATATATAAATAACGTGGATTCGAAGAAAGAATTAAAGTGAGAAAATAGATCCTTATGGGATTAAGTTGTGATTATAAAGCTGTGACATGTGGGGTGTTCCATCAAATCACCTCCTATTTTGCCAGATTTTGGAGGCTCTTTTGCCATCAAATTTGTACACTTTTTGTGCTAATCATAAAACATAGCTTTTCATCATAGTATTTGTTTAAATGGAATTATTTATTTAAATCATTAATGTTCCCTACTTTGATACTACAAGCATCAACTCTAAAATTTTGTTACCCCGTCTTTAATCACAAAATCCGACTAAAAGTCACAAGAACTGCCATCTTTGCTTGGATCAGTACCTATGCAAACTCTTGCGAGAAATTAAACCACTCATATAATAGCGGTGAAAACTTTTCATAAAAGAACAAAAAGAAAAGATTGGTCGACATAAAAAAGATGAACATATCAGCGTTTTTTCTCTGCTAAACCTTTCTAAAAGATTTTATCGTAGTTTGCATGTTTATTTACAGTACTTTTACAAGAAGAAAAAAAATATTGATCATACATGAGCAACACACTTTTCTTAAAATAATAGTAGTTAGTTTTAGAAAATAGATAAAAAATATGAATTAAGTTTATTATATCATTCTAATTTAAAAGTATTATCATAAATAATAAAGAAGATATAAATAATAGTTAAGGATTGTACCATTGGAGCATTAGTCCAATGGGTGGAGCTCTTGTGCTTGAGTCAAATGACCTAAGTTCAATTTCTATCCTTGGCATTTGTTTCAAATAGGTACCCGCCTCCGCAAAACCTATGGGCACACTGGAGAGACTTTGTGGAATAAGAGATCAAGGGTCGAGTCTCGGCTCGTCTCACTCCAGGTGTTGCTCCTCTGGGCCAGGAGAGTTACCGGAGCTATTCCTTGTGGGGTGGACAATGGCTGGTGCCAAAAGGCACCCGGGGTTAAGGTGTTACCGCCGATCTTCACCTTTTAGTGGAATAGTTAAGGATTGTGTAAAAAAATAAACGAAAAAATAAAATAAAATAATAGTTAATGAGTTTATTGAATGTTAGAGCATCTCTAATGGGGTAAATCCTTTTAAGCTTTTGCATTTAATGAATTAAATGCAACATACATTTAATAAGTAAATTTGTATGAAAGACTTTGAATATGCAAAGTCTTGTGTAAACCTTTTGTAAAGCTTTGCAAAAAGCTTTTGGTGCAATAGTGAAACCACTTCCAAAAACTTTTTAAAATAGTGAAAAGTTATAAATAGTTTTCCCCCATTGGAGATTCTCTTACTTTACATAGATAACAAGTCTTAAAAGAAACAAGGGAAGTGCAGAAATGCTCCCTCTGCTTTGCTTAAAATGCAGGCAGCCTCCCTATTTTTACGAAAGTGCAGGCAACCTCCCCAACATTAAGAGAAAGTAAGCATGCGGCCTCCCCAACGTTAATTGTTGTTAAGTTTGACTCGTTATGTAAGGGCGGGACTGTCTTTCCCCTATTAATAAATTTATAAACAATTATCCTCTTCTTTCCTATAAGTACCATCGATCTATACTTATCTTTTCTAGAAATCCCCCAAACCTATCAACCCTAATTTTTAATAAACACGATTTAGTAAACAATTTTGTTTTTAATGAGATTAACACTCTCTCTGATCAGCGACGTAGTTTGACTGAATTGAAAACTGATTTGGATGTTTCCCAAGAATACAAGAGTTTAAGTGGAAAGATTTTGTCAATTAGGAAAATCTTGGATGTTCATTTTCATCTGAAGTCTTCGAAGTATGAGTGGGAGGACGAGTTGCCAATTGATATATATAAGAAGTGTGAAGACAAAATGTTTTAGAACTCGGTTTCTGTTGAAAATTTGATTTTTTATTGAAATTTGTGGAAGGAGAATGTAGTGGATATCTTTGAGAGTTTTCTAACAATCGACAATGAAGAACCAAAGAAACATGATGGTCAAATTAATTTCACTTTTAACTATTTCGGGGTGTGGATGCAGAGTGTAAAAGGAAATGTAGTTTGCTTGTTACTCAACAAGGATGCGGATTGGATAAAAAAAACGGCCAAAAGGGTGTTCATACGGATAGAAAGCTTCTAACTATAGATAATATGGGCTTGGTGTTTGCTATTCTGTCTTACTGGAAGTCAGAACTACTTTCTGTGGGGATCAAGGTACTTGAAACGCTTGAACGTCTTGCTCAAGTGATGTCAAAGTCGAATGGGTCGGCCTTTCACCAAAGCACATCTCTTCTTCGCATATTTGAGGTTTCAAAGTTTCTGATATGCTATCTTAACCTCACTCCTCCTTCCGAAAAGAAGCTGCAAAGTTTTTTAACAATCAGTACAAGTTATTCTGATATTGTGTTTCCATTGGACTGGCGGAATTCAGTCAAATAGGACTTAATCTCTTTAAGAAAGACTGATCTTTCTGTCAATTTGCTAAATGAGACAATTCTTCAATTTCTTTCCAAAGGTCCCGATAATTCAACAATGGGTGAATGAATCGTTTTTATGTTTGGGGAAGAAAGGGTTATACCCGTTTAATTTGGGTTTAAATTGGTACGAGTCAAACCAGTTTAATTTGGTACGGGTCAACGTTAAAATGGGTTTATTAATAGTTTATTAAGGAAAAGACGGTCTTGCCCTTAGTCCAACTTAGATAACGAGTCAATGTTAACGTTAGGGAGGTCGCCTGCTTACTTTCCCTTAATGTTGGGGAGGTTGCCTGCACTTTGGTAAAAGTGGGGAGGCCGCCTGCATTTTAAGCAAACCACAGGGAGCATTTCTGCATTTCCCTCTAAAAGAAACCTATAAGATTGCTATTAGCAAAACCTTATTTTTATTAAACTATTATGACTACGATGGAAGATACATCTATATAACTTGCCACAAAATGACAAGATTATTACTACATCCGTCCCAAAATTATTGTTTATCTTTTCTTTTTTATTGTCCCAAAATTATTGTCCACTTTTAAAAATAATAGTTCGGTTTGTTTAACTTTCCTATATTGCCCTTAGTTCAAATTGATATTTACAAAGGTAAAGAAATATTAATTAATTATCAGAGGGTAAAATTATCTTTCTTGTGCTTTCGTAGAAATAAGAAAAAAGTAACACCCACCGCTTAGGACGATGAATGGAGGAGGTTGAAGTGTAGACAACAATACCTCTACCTAAGGTAGAAAGACTGGTCCGGTTTTATTAAAGATGAAAAAGGATCTGGATCGAACATTTGACCTTTTTCTCAAGAGGCAAGAGTGATAACTAACTGATTTAATCTTGCTAGTTTGCTTTCGTACAAATCAAAACAGTAATCTAATATATTTTTTTTTAAATTGTATGTTTTTTATTAATTAACAGTAATTTTGGAACATTATATATTTATATGTTACACCAAGTTGGCCCATTGTCATTTTGGCACATTTACAATTTTACACCAATTGGGTAAGTTGATTATACATTGGAGAATGGAGATCTTCAAGGTTGCTGAAGACATTAAATGAACTTTTTACCCATTTTCATTGAACATGTTCCACAATGAATGCACCGGTTCGTAGTACTCGTACTCCAATATTAAGTTCCAGCTTGTTCTCTAAACAAAAATTATGTACATAAGTTGGTGAATTGGTACTTTGTATGTTTTTCTTAAACAAATATACTAACAATCTCATCATATACGTGAAAATGTTTTGTTTTACTCGACTGCTAAAAGGTATAATCAAGTTGTCATTGTATGAAAAAATAGAAAGGATTATGTCATTTTTTAAGAAATATACAAAAACTGAATGGTGTATTTATTGAAAGCAGGTAGCAGCGTCATGTCTTAGTTTGTTGGTGCTGCTTCATGAACAAAACAGCAACTAGTCTGAACTTCACTGCCATCCTATGTCACATCACCCCCTTTCACTTTACCTATTTAATGCTAATGCATTCAACTATTTTCTAAAAAAGATTGTTTTTGGATTTCACCTAAAAGTTTTACAGTACATTAGTGTGTAATTCTTTTTGAAATGTAGCTCGCGCTAATCGCAACAATCTAACTTTCGGTTTTAACGAAGCCTACACTACCAACATCTGAGTCTTAGATATGACTTCCGCAAAATCTGAGGCTAAGTGTAATAGTGATCGTGTTCACTACCGGCTCAGTGTCGACCCATCTTTCTTTTTAAGACCTTCTACATGACAAAGTTATCGCAATAGTGCCCTATGGCTCGTCGAAAAAGTTAAGAATTCATTGTAATTTTTTTTATTTGACTTTTTTTTCCGAATATACACTCGATCAAGACTCAGTTTTCCCCGATTCACATACTAAATCCCGATATTTAACATTATAAAACTTTATAAATTTTTATCTTTAAAGTAAAATACTCGATTTATTATTGTAATCTTAATTTTTTTTCTGCATTTTGAAGCTTTTGTAAAAACTAAATAAAAAATTGCCCCCACACGCTATTTTTATGCTTCCATCACTGGTCGTGGGATAATATTTGTGTGCCAAATACTCGGTCGAGTGACCAACTTTTTTATTTTCTTACTAAGAATATATTATCGCTATAAATCTTGAAAATATATCTAATAATGTTTCAAAGATTTGACAACTTTATTATAGTCTAGCACTCTAGCCATTGAAGAAAATATTTATGTGTTTGAGTGTTTTAGTAAAGTTTTTTGTGAATAAAGTAGTAAAATATAATGAATGTAGGTGAATTTTACACTTCATCCATTACATAAGTAAATAGTTTTTTGCGAAAAAAAAACACATAAAACAACTACAAAATCAGATACTAACATGTCTCAGTAATGTTATCTTTATGAAGTTTTCTCAAACGTTTGATTTTAGATGTTTATAGGGATGAAAAGAATTTGTACAAAATTATAAATTAATATTGTGTTTATTTATATTTTTTTATGTAGCGGATGATATGATGGTTTTATACAGGAGCATCGGCATATAATGAAGTGACTAAACCATTCAAGGGTGGTCTAATGGTAAGGGGTTTGTGACTATCACTTTAAAATGGGTGAGGTCTCAAGTTCATTTCTGTTAGGTGTAAATAACTTTGAAGTGGTCACGCTAACCTCCTGAAAAATGAAGGCTTTACCTGGTTTGAGTCTGTGTGGTGGTGGGCTCAAACCCCGTGGATTAGTCGACCAATAAGTCGGAAATCATGGTTAAAATATATATATATATATATATATATATATATATATATATATATATATATATATATATATATATATATATATATATATATATATATATATATATATATATATATATATATATATATATATATATATATATATGTAGTGTAAGGTTATTTTCAGAACCAAATAAATATACAGAAATGTGAGAACCACCTGTATTTTCATTATATATATATATATATATATATATATATATATATATATATATATATATATATATATATATATATATATATATATATATATATATATATATATATATATATATATATATATATATATATATATATATATATATATATATATATATATATATATATATATATATATATATATATATGTATGGGAGAGTTAAAATAAAAAGACTTTTTTTGGTGAGAAGGATAAGAAGGATTTTCAGCATTTGATTTAAAATCAATGGATAAGATCAATCCATATTTCTAACTAACTAACTAACCAACAAAACATGATTTTAAAAAGGTATTCAAAAAATTCTGAAAAAATTCCAAATTGTCGGATTTGTTGGTGCATAAAAAAGTTGTGAATAAACGTTTTTTAATTTTGAGTTTTTTACGTTTTTCTGATGCACAAAAAACAAAATTTGATGCACAAACACGTGAATTTTGGGGTACAAAATTTTTTTCATTCACAAAATTTTCAATTTATTATAGTTTAATGCGGAATCATATTTTAAAGCAAAAAGACAAAAGAAGTTGGGTATAAAAATGAATTCTTGATGCACAAAAAACCTAAAAAAACGTAAAAGAAAACGTTTTTGTGCATCAAAATTTCGTTTTTATGCATTAAAAAAACGTAAAAAACTTCAAATTAAAAAAACTTTTTTCACAAAAGTTTTTTGCACCAACATACCCGATCTACTGTAATTTTTTCATAATTTTTGAAGAACTTAAAAAAAACATGTTTAGATGGTTAGTTAGTTGGTTAGTTAGTTTGTTAGGATTGTGATTTAATCTCATCCATTAATTTTAAATCAATGGCTGAAAATCCTTCTTATTCTTCTCACAAAAAAAAGTTTTTTTATTTGATCTCTCCCCTATATATATATATATATATATATATATATATATATATATATATATATATATATATATATATATATATATATATATATATATATATATATATAATGAAGTGACTACGTCACTATTTTATTTTGCTTGCAGTAGAAATATCATATTTTATAAAATAGACAGTAAAACATTTTAGGCAGAATCCAAGTTGACAATATAGAACTATATAGAACTATGTCTATGGCAAAAACTTTTTGCCACAATCATTCATATCCTATAGTCTATAGATATGACACTTTCCACTACATTACTCGTCCTTCAAACGTTCCATGAACATAAAAGAGTTACTAGAATCAATCAAATATCCAAAACTTCTTTCATTACAATATCATCATACCCATAAACAGATTACATGAAATGGTGTAAGCCATGCATACCCACAAAATAATAATAATAATATTCGTTACAACAATCGCAAAAACTAAATCAAATCAAACACACTACTTTCTTCACCATCACATATATCGATACTAGGATAGAAAAAAAAAAAGAGACGAAAAAGGTTAAGAAAACTAAGAACTACTAGTACATAGTACAGCAGTAGTAATAAGTAAGTAAGTGAGTAACCATTAAAAAATCGAAAATTAAAGGTTGTGAAATAATTCGGACCGGTACCCTCAATTCCCCAAGCACTTGCAAATTATAGCTATCTGTTCTTACATTTGTATCCACCATGGAACAAAAAGAAGAGCTAAATAGTTTAATTGCAAAGCTTTCATATTTTTGTCGTGTTGTTTCTTTTATAAAAATGAAGTGGCGGCGCAAAAATCGCCTTTATTTTTCGTCTTTTGCGTTGACACTTCCACCACCTTACTACGCCATGGGACTCCGGTGACATTTGCTACTTCCAATTACAAGAATGTGAAATTGTGAAGTGCAAGAAATGGTTGTAAGATACAGAGAGAAGGTGGAAGTAATGAATGAGGGGACATAAGGGGTCGATATATAAAGACTCAAATTTTTACTTTTTCAGAAAAGTTGTGTATTTTTATTAATTGTGGTTTTGTTATTTAAATATTGTTAATTATCGTGTTTTTTTTAGACCTGGGTTAATTCGGTTCCGGTCGAAAAACGGGTTATATATGACTCAGGTTTTATATTTTCGAAACCCGGTTAGACCTGACGGGTTTGGGGTGATCCGGGTCTACCCGGTTCTCGAGACCCGAGCGGGTTTCAATTTTTTTGGTTTTTTTTTGAAAAAAATATAAATTTTACGTATTTGTGACGGAATTTTATTTTTACATATTATATTTGCCGGTAAACAATTTATATATTTAATATATGAAAGTTTTTATAATTTTTGTTAATTATTAAAAAATATAAAAATATATATATATATATATATTTTTAAACAGTTTAACCCGGATCTGGTTACTCGACCGGGTCGATTTAAGACCCGGGTTTCAAAAATTGGGTTTAACCAATAATGTAAAAAGATATTCGTATTTGTTATTATAGTTGCGCATTAGAGTTCATTTAATGTCAAATAGTTAAATTAACTCTATGTGAATATTTATCACTTAGGTATAGACAATTATTCATCCGTTATTCACGATGGGCAATGCTAGCTAATGCATCGCTCCTTTTAACCATTCCATGGCCATTTGTCTTCGGCCATTGCACCTACCAGTGTTGGTTTTATAACTTTGCAATACTTTCCATTGTCTTGAATTGAGTGATAAATTACTAGAAACAAAATCACCTTCACATGCTCACACACCCTCCCAGGCTCCCAGGCTCCCAGCCTCCTCCCTTCGACCTAACGACCTTTATTTCAGATGTTTATACAATTTTATTCAGTATATGATCAATAAATAACTAGACATACAAAATTTATACATGGAACAAGAACTAAACAAAGTTTTGCAAGAGTGATAATATTTGAGAAACGTTATAGTTATAGTTAAAACTGTCAAATTGATATTATCTTACGGTAAACTTATTTTGGGATTAAGAGAACATGAACCTCTGATATTTTATTTCAAAGTTAAAAAACTAAAGGTTAAAAGTCAATTCAATCTTTTATGTTCCTTGCTTAAACGAGAGTTATAACGTAACTTATAGTGGCACTAACAAGTTCATGCGTAACCAATTATGTTTTTGATATTAAAGGTGACTAAATGATCATATGTTAGTAAAAAAGCATGAGTATGATAAAAGCAAACTGAAAAGGTGTAAAATAAATGACTATTTCAAAAACAAGACTATAAAGAATATTGCACTAAAAAAAATGTATTTCTCAAAACAAAATTAGTCAATTAACCCTATTCGATATATTCGACTTATTCCACGACCTATTCGCCCTGTATTTTGTGTTGACACATGCCATTTGGGTTGATCATTAGAAAGTATAAATGGGGTCCAACTAGTACATGCAAGTACAAAAGTTGTAGGTGTACTTGTTATTCGACCAGTAGTCAAATCCATTATTTGACCCATACTTTTTATAATAAAAAATATTTTTAATAAAATAATACCAAGTAGTTATATTATTCGACTTTGAATTATATATTATTCGATTCGTACTTTTTATTAATAAAAAATTTAAAACATTTTCCCAAATAGATATCTTGTTGTTCCTTTGATTATGCGACTTGTACAATCTTATTGTTCGACTTGTACTATTTATTAAAAAAATTAAAAACATTTTTTAAACCCATTTGTATATGGGTGCCCGTTTGTATAACCCCTTTACCAAACACACAGTGAATAGATAGTTTGCCCGCATAATTTGTATCGGTCAGATATAGTATCCTTTCTCTCAAGTCTTGATTATCTGATTATCTGATTATCTGATTATATGATATTGTGATTTGGGTTTAACATTGCGTTTGTCATAATATCTTGTTAATGTCGTTTCCAATAAGATCTGGTGTCATAGTTGAGGATCTGGGTTTTTTAATCGTTTCGAGCAGAACAACGCAATTAAATGGGCAATGTGGCATCCACGTGTAAGTTTTTTATATTAGCCGTTTTTGAGATTACAACTTTTTGTTTAATTGCCATTTATTTAATTTTTTTTGTGTATATTTGCATGTGTGTGAGTACGAATCCTCTATGGTTAGATTGTTATATAGTTGCCTGTTAGTGAGTACACTGGATAGTTAGGGTTCATTAATGGTGTAATTAAGTTAGCCAAAATTGATTAGATTCTACAAATTTTTCTGACCTGCGAGTGGCTTATTTAAGTTCAAATCTTTGGGTTTGATCTTATGCAGGTTTGAAAAGACTTGTTGCCTTTTTATATTAATTTAAATTTTGTCTAATAACATAAGTATTTGGTATTATTTTATTGGTATGACTAGTCAACATTACTGGTTTTCCTTTTATAACAAATGAATAATAGTAAGAGTAGTCAACATTATTGGTCAACCCTGCATATGTTAGTAAAATAGCACTCCCGAAAGTTTGTAAATGTTTGTTTGTTTTAAACATGTTGTGCCTTAATAGATAGTGCAAACTTTGGTAACCCAAGACGTTGTACGTTAGATATTACAAACTTTGGTAACCCGGAAGTCCTATGAATGAAGCAGGATTGTTAGTGTTATATTTATTAATCCTATCAGAGTCGCATAACACAAATGTAATTGGAGAGAACAATTAACGAGTCGCATAAGGGCAAATCTTTTTGGTGAACTTATACAGGGTTGACAAGACCCAACTGTTTGAAAATAATGTGTTGATTATAGTAAATTAGTCTTAAAAAAGGTTTGATTTAAGAGATATTAAATGAGTCGAATAATTGTTACTGTGATCTGAGTAATTTAATGAGTCGAATAACCTTGTTTAACTCATATGTCTATAAAATGTGTAATATGTAGCACGTATCCATCAACCAACCATAGTCTAACTAGGAAAAACTTAAGAACCCAATAGAAAACTGTACTGATTCCACATATACCACTATTAATGAAATGGAGCAAGTTAACTCTATTGTCACATGTCACTCTGCTATTAATACCACTGACCAAATCCCTGTTCGTCAAGCATCCAGCTCCAACTCTGTTTCGCCTCAAGGGCTTCAGTTGGTACCTCATCTGGCTGTTTCGCCAAGCATCCCACCAATTCCCCGAACTAACCACCTAGTTGTATTAGCCCAGACGACAAACTCAAACAATCTTAAGGACATGATGCTTGCCTTGTTTGAAAGGGAAAATGTTATAGATTTTGCTGTTGTTAGGGACTTGAACCATATTGCTGACCAATATAGTGGTCGAGTCAGGGAGAGGGTTGAAATAATCGTTGAGCTAGAGCGGTTGTATGGTAGTGTGGATGCATTTGAAAGTACAAAGCTTCTTAGTGAGATTAATGAAGATGATTTGGGTAAAGTGAGAGGTTTGAAGACCGCTATTAGTCAGGCCCAGATTAAGATTATAAAAAAATCACCCATGTTGTTAACATGAGAGCTAAGTAACGTGAATGGTCTTCTGTTTTTGGCGTGCTCTATTGGTTCTCTTCTGTCATGGTGGTAGTATGAGTCGCAAGGTTCTTCCTTGTAAGAATAAAACCGATGCTTGAACGGTTATTTCAAGTGTCTTATGTGGTGTATCCAATGATTTTCTTTTTTATGTTGTAATATGTGACCTGTGTTAATATGGAAACGTTGTGTTTAAGTAATTCTTTGTGGAATGCGTTAATTATCATATTTCGTATTTGCTTACAAGCCAACAAACTAACAATTTTTATTCGCTTTCGCTAGGAATATGAAGCAAAAGTTATAATAACTAGTAAGTTGCAGTATTTGAATTTAGTACGCAAAAAACTTAATGCTCAAGGACGGATTTTGTTTAGAGACACATGTTTTGGGAAATGGTTGGATTTACAGTTTTTCGATCATGAACCGCACCTAATAGACTTCGTACTACAAAACCAACGCACCGTGAATGATCTACAATATGATTTGCCTTTAATATATTACATAAAGGGTCGTGGATTCCATTTTGGGCGACGTGAGTTCTGTTTGTTAACCGCTTTTAGGTTTGGACAATGTGATTTTAGTGTGTACACCGATAGTTGTTTAGAATTTCGAAAACGAGTTTTTCCACACAAGTCAGGTGTTGTGTTAACCAGTATGGATTTTGTTGCACTGATTGAGGACGAAGAGGCGTTTGGGAAATTGTGTGATGCGAATGCTATACGTGTTTCTTTGATTATAGTGTTAGAGGTTGTTTTCATAGGGTGATTGTTAGTCAGCGTCGTTGATGAAAGCATTTTGAGATTAGTTATGGACATAGATGCATGGAATGCGTTCCCGTGGGGTGAGCATATTTGGGAACATCTTTACAACGGAATTCGGAACGTAGTATTAAATCACAAGATAGAACATCTGAAAGGGTTACACATGTCATCGAGATATGTTTCAACTTACACTGTTTCAGGATTTGTTTGGGCTTTAAAGGTTATTATTTTTTACTTTATAACCACTTTCATATATTATTTTGTGTGATCCGTAAATAAATATACATTAACTATTATATAGGTTTGGACTTTGGAGACATTTGACACCATGAATGTTTGGTGGTATAAAGACACCGAAGTCATACCAAGATGTTTAGCTTGGTCGAGGAAAACAATTTATAAACGTTCTGACCAAGTAACATTATTTGCAAAAGTAAGTTTTCATACTTTACAATAAAGCTCACGTTAGGGGTAATTTATGATTGTATAGAGTTAACGTTTATATTTTTGTTACCATTTAGGAAGCAAAACATGTTACTAATATAAGGCAGACTATATGCGAGTATGAAAGCAATTGGTGGTCTACAAGTAATATGTTTCTGAGCGAATACATTCCGAAACAAAGATTAACTGTAGCCCATGAGTATGACGTATATCTTCAAAAAATTGCTGCTAGGCGAAAACGTGACAAGTTTTGTGATCAGGTTATATCTGGTTCAGAAACTATGGAAGGAGTAAAGTAAGTAGCATGAAAGATAGTATTATAAAGTCTTAAACGACCGTATGTTCCGACTAGAGACTATCATCAAGGTATTATCTTTCCTTTGTTAAATAGTGAATTCGAAAGTTATTGTGAAGCATGTAATGTTAACTATATAATATGGACAGGTCCTTGTAGTTAACACATATGGTGAAAAAGTTCCCGATTTAGAGATAAATGAAGACGCTTGTAACCTAGAAGCAGAATTTGTAGACAAGTTACAAGAGGATTTTATAGATATTGTGAAGCTTCCCTGTAAAACCCGCATGCTTTTACCATGAATAGTACCCTTAAGATCGTACGTACTAGATTAAAACTTTCCTTTTATAGTATGATTACGTTCACGTGTTAGAATTTTACGTATTACGTACGTGTTAGAACACGATAAGTATTTATTACGTACGAACGCACAATAATTGTTTAAACAATAATTAATCACGAACATGCGATCATGAAATCATGAACGTAATTAAATCACGAACTAATATTAATTACGTATATATATTTATTACGAGCACGAATAAATATATTAAGTCACGGTTAATATATAACGAGAACACATAACACACGAACACGACTAAACACGAACGAACACTTAAATAATTAGACACGGGAAATGGTACGGGTACCACATGTGGGGCCCCCTACCCGCGGCTACACCAAGACCATGGGCCAAGCCCATCAAAATTTTACTAAGAAAGGGGGTTAAGGTAAATCTTGTATTCACTTTTCACTTTACAGTAAAAACATCAAAAACCTAAAAAGCTTTTCTCCTTCTCCTTCTTGCGCTCTTGGCCACCGCATATAACACAAGAAAAGGGGGTGTTCGTTTGAATTTGATCTTGATTTTTGTGCAAGTGTTCTTGTGTGTTCATCCTCGTTTGATTCACGCATTCGGTATACTTTTTTGATCCTTTTTCTTTTGTTTTGATTTTAATAAAATTTAATAAGAACATGGAGGTTTTTAAAAAGCTAATTAAAAACATAAACTAAACATGTAAATGGTTATGGGGTAAATAAAAAACGGAGGATTTAGGGGTGTTTGTTGTGGCCGGCGCCTAAACCGAACCCCAAGGGGGTCTCGGCTTGGCACATGGACCATCACCGAGACCACAAGGTCTCGGTTTGGTGGTGTGGGTCCTACGGCAGCAGCAACAAGGGGGAAACCCCGAAGTGGTTCGGGGTATTGAGTTGATTACAGGTCCGGTTCATGATTTCTAGGCACGATCCGGTTCCTGGTTTATGTTAAGGTTATGTTTTTAATAATCATATGTTATAAATTAAATTAATAAAATATGACATGATTAATTTAATAAAATATGACTTAGGTTATAATTTAATTCTTAGATCATGGATTTTTTTACCTAAGTATTTATTTTTCTAGACTTTATAATTATTTAATTATTAAAAACCATGGCTATAATTAATTAATTAACATGACTTAGGTTATATTGTTAATAATTATGAATACATGTTTTAACCTAAGTATTTAACTTTATTTAATAAAAAACATGATATATTTAATTAAATACTTTTAACCTATAGTTTATTTAAATTACATGTAATAATTAATAAACTATACCTTATATCATTATAACTTAGAAAAATAATCAGAAAACACTTAAGCTTATATACTTAGCTTATTTAACCAGCTTATATCTAATTATGGAAACTTTCTATTTTTAGAAACTTATTTAATTAAGGCAGCTAATCTATTTATGGAAACTTTCTATTTTTAGAAACTTATTTAATTAAGGCAGCTAATCTATTTATGGAAACTTTCTATTTTTAGAAACTTATCTATTTTAAGCAGTAACTCTATTTTTGGAAACTTTCTATTTTTGGAAACTTTCTATTTTTGGAAACTTTCTTTTTTTGGAAACTTTCTATTTTTAGAAACATTCTATTTTTGGTAACTTTCTATTTTGGAAACTTTCTATTTTAGGAAACCTGCTATTTTTAGAAAGTTACTTATTATTACACAGTAAGTATAATAATACATGAAATACAAGAAATACTTAATCAGAATAGACAGGATATAAGATAAACACAGTTTAAAGCTTTAAACAGTAAAACATGACATGAACGTATAAAATAAGCTAAGACACGACATAAAACCAGTTACGTATTTAGTGATCAGATACTTATACACGTATGTATTTATGTAGCATTAGTGATACCGAAGTAGGATTCTCCTCTGTCCGTCTTCTTTGTTCGCTGGACATAAGGTACGGATTCCCGTCCTTTCAGTATGGACATTCTTTCCTTATTAGGATTCCCCGTATGCAGCCAACTGTTTTCCCGTTGTTTATATGTTTGATTTGCTTATGTTTAATTTAGAATACCTATAGCTATATACATGCATGACCAGTTTCACCTAGTTATGGAGGTACCATAACCATAACACTAGAGGCACTGGTGTTATGACTTCACCACGGCAGAGTGATTGCTCGTGGCGTCCCTTCAACTTTTGTCCATATCATTATATTTATCATGTGGGGCGTATGGGTGCATCCTAGTTACATATTTTTCAGCAGATTACTCAGTGTGAATGTGGTGTGTGCCTTGCATCCTTCACAAGGAGCTGATCCCTCCTCCCCAAAACCAGTATATTAAATTAGAGGCAGCCCCTCTAATTTGCATGATGAGGTCACCCTCCAAGTATTCATGCACGGTGGTTTTTCATGTATATTGGCTAATGGTAGAATATGTTAAACAGTTTTTATAAGATAACATAAGGCTTTTAAAACTATAAAACCAGTTTTACCAAGACTTAACCAGGTTATTCGGGACTTAGTTTCTTCCGCTGTTACATGTTATATGCTTCTGCTATTCATGCTTTATTGTACATCCGTGCACTGAGCGTACTGCTCAGCCGTTTTCCTTTTCTATGTTCCCAAAACGGCAGGTACTCAGGGACGCTCGTAGACTTTAAGCGTACGTGCATATGGACTGGAAGCTTTCTAGTCTTTCTATACTTTATGAATTATCTTTACTTTGATACTCTTGCTATGGACATTGTTTAGTCCTTTCATTTACAGTACTTATGTTTGTGTGTGATGAGCTTTACTTTTGGACTACCGATGTTTGATTCCGGTATTTTCCTTTAATGGTCATGTAATGTTTAGACATTTATCCTTGTATGCTTTGATGACACGCCATAATTACGCGTGACATTCCATTATCAAAATGGGGTGTTACAATTATGGTATCAGAGCCAAGGCTTCGACCTGTAGGATCTCAAAATATGACCTGTGATTAGTGGGTAGTCACTATGGTCTTCCTAGAACTGACAGTCGTTTTCATGCATTCATCATCTTTATGCATACATATATATGTCATTGTCGCAGGTTTATGACTAAGTAATGGTTGGTACAGGACTGACCCTATTTAGTCGCATGTGTTTTATCGAAACTTTTAAATTTGGGACCGACCCATAGGCGTCCCCTCGCCATGTCTTTTGTTTTGGGTGAACTGACCATATGCGTTCACTCTCGAGCATACAAAAGTTTTTATAAAACTGCATCATGCATTCATACACAAATTTTCTTGCATAAAATTTTTCTCTGGATTTATTGGTATAAATTTTTTTTCATGTATATATATTTTATGTTTTGATATGTTAATCATATGTTTTATGTTATACTGTCAGATGGTTCTCACACGCGAACGGGAACAACTCAATGCTGCAATCCAAGCTGCAATGCAAGCTTTGCTTCCTCAACTGAGGAATGACATCAAGGCTGAGGTTCAAGCTGCCAACAATCAGCAGCATAACCAAGCACCTCCTCCTCCTCCTCCAGTGACATTGGAAGTATGGCTAGAGAGATCCAACAAGCTCCGTCCTCGAGCTTTTGAGAAAACAGATAGCCCCAGTGATGTTGAAAGCTGGTTGGCTCACATCGAGAAGATTTTCAATCCTACGGGTTGTGACCCCACGTTCAAGGCGAGGTTGGCATGTTATCGGTTCGAAGGCGATGTTGGCATGCTATCGGTTCGAAGGCGATGTGTTAAATTGGTGGTTAGCGTTGATGCAGTCTGAGGGAGGTGACGATTGGGTTGCTGGTTTGACATTGGCTCAGTTCAAGGATAGGGTGATGGAGCAGTTCTTTCCCAAGGCTGAGCAAGACAAGCTCAAGAGGGAGTACCATGGGATCCGACAAAGAGCTAGGGAGAATAGCAATGAGTTTATGCAGCGCTTCCTTCGCTTAGCTGGTTTCCTTGGTGCAGCAGCAGGTACTCCTGAAGAGCAGGCACACCACTTTAGGTGGGCTCTTCGCACATCGGTCGCAAACAATATGGTGTGTGCTACGTTCACTACTGTAGCACAAGTGGCCGATGCAGCACGTAAGCTGGAAATGCTGCAGGAGAGAGATGAGTTCGGGGAAGCTGAGAGACCCGAGAAGAGGTAAACATTCGTATTCAAGCGATGACCGATCCGTATTCTTTCCATATATGTCAATTATTCATCTCTTTAAATTGTATCTTCCAGGCAGAAAACCGGGGACCGGTCTCAGCCGGCTACTCAACAGCAGCCTCATCAGCCCAAGGGAAACAGTCAGACTAACGACCGTTCTGCTACAGATAGGCGTGGCGGTAATGATAATTACCGTAACAACGTTGGACACTCCAACGGCAGCAGGTCCTAATACTTACGCATTTTCTTATGATTTCATGTATAACTCATATTCTGACACTTTAGCAAAACTTCTACCAGGAACCATGGAAAAGGTAGGGACCAGAACCAGAGAGGTTCACAGCCTAGCCGTCCAGCTATCACTGGTATTCAATCTTACGATTATCCGCATTGTCCTTTGTACCCTATTATCATGTCTTATGTAAAATGTTTTATCAGGTTCTCAGCCAGCCAGAGCACCTGCTAGAGGATATACTCATCCTCTTTGCTCTACTTGCCACCGTAGGCACCCAGGGCCATGTGACGCATGCTTCAAGTGTGGTCTTCCTGGCCATATCATGAAGGATTGCCGTAAGGGCGAGATGGAGGGCACATCAGGACATGCTGATACCAAGCCGCCTCCTACCACTGGACGTGTCTACACGACATCTCGAGACCATGCCAACAAGTCTACAGGTACCATCACTGGAATCTTGTATATGTATGGTCAAGCTGTGTGTGTTCTTTTCGATACGGGTGCTACTCACTCGGTCATTTCTATTGCCTATGCTAAGAACATTAGGATGCTCCCCATGCCACTAGAGAATAGACTTTCTATTTCCACTCCTCTGAGGGACTCTGTATTAATCACCCATGTATACAAGAGTCTTCCCCTAGAATTTGACGATAGAGTTCGTCCTGTTGACGCACTTCTGCTGGACATGAATGACTTCGACATGATTTTGGGCATGGATTGACTATCCAAGCATCATGCTACCATAGACTGCCATTCATATCAAGTTATCTTCGGTGATGTTAATGCACCAGAGTACATTCATAACGGGTTCATACCCGGACGGTCTGTACAAATCATATCTACCCTGCAAGCGCGTGCACTACTGTCACATGGCGGCGAGGGTTATCTAGCTACGGTTCACGACATGGATGCTGAATCTCCATCAATTCAGGATCAAACAATAGTGTCGGAATTCCAAGATGTATTTCCAGCAGAACTTCCGGGCATACCACCTGCACGGGAAGTGGAATTCAGTATCGAGCTTATTCCAAGAGCAGAACCGATCTCCAAGGCTCCTTATCGAATGGCTACCATAGAGCTGAAGGAGCTGAAGGATCAACTGCAAGAACTTCTAGAACGAGGTTTCCTTCGACCGAGCGCATCCCCATGGGGCGCACCGGTCTTATTTGTTAAGAAGAAGGACGGCAGTATGCGTCTTTGCATAGACTATCGCGAGCTCAACAAGATTACTATCCGGAATAGGTATCCACTGCCGCATATAGAAGATCTGTTTGACCAACTCCAAGGGGCCAAACACTTCTCCAAGATTGATCTTAGGTCAGGCTATCATCAGCTATGGGTCAAGGAGCAGGATATTGCCAAGACTGCTTCGTACCCGCTATGGCCACTACGAGTTTGTAGTTATGCCATTCGGCCTAACAAATGCTCCAGCAGTATTCATGGACTTGATGAACAAAATCTTCCATGAATTTCTAGACAAGTTCGTCATTGTCTTCATCGATGACATCCTGATTTTCTCAAAGTCCAAGGAGGAACAAGAAGACCATCTTCCTACAATACTACATATTCTTCGCCAGAAGCAGCTGTATGTTAAATTCTCCAAATGTGAGTTCTGGTTAGACAAGGTGGCATTCCTAGGCCACATTGTATCGGCAGAAGGAATCACTATAGATCCAGCGAAGGTTGAGGCCATTACTAAGTGGCCGAGGCCGACATCAGCGACAGAAGTCCGCAGTTTCTTAGGCTTAGCTGGCTATTACCGTAGGTTCGTGGAGAACTTTTCCCGCTTAGCACTACCATTGACCAAACTGATGCGGAAAGGGGAGAAATTCGTCTGGACTGAAGAACGAGAGAAGAGCTTTGAAGACCTGAAGCAGAAGTTAGTATCTGCACCTATTCTTACTCTCCCATCTGGTACGGGTGGATTTCAAATCTACAGTGATGCATCAGGGAAGGGACTTGGCTGTGTTCTCATGCAACATGGGAAAGTGATCACGTACGCTTCACGGCAAATAAAGCCTTATGAAGAAAATTACCCCACGCATGACTTGGAACTTGCTGCAGTCGTGTTTGCATTGAAGATATGGAGGCACTACTTATATGGAGAATCATGTGACATTTTCACGGACCACAAGAGCTTGAAGTATATCTTCACTCAACGTGAATTGAACATGAGGCAGAGGAGATGGTTAGAGCTGTTGAAGGATTATGACATTAATCTACAGTATCATCCCGGAAAGGCAAATGTAGTAGCAGATGCTCTTAGCAGGAAGTCCGGAATGATCAACGGCATTAAAATTGAGGAGGAAATCATAAGAGACTTGGAGCGACTAGACATCGAGATCATGGTACGTGGACAACACGGTTACTGGGCTAATCTTAGAGTAGAACCCGAGTTACTCTCTAAGATCAAGGAAGCTCAGAAAGATGATGGAGAAATCTGGGCGATAGTACAGAATTTGGAGAAACAGACGGAATTCAGAGTAGATGCAGATGGTATTGTATGGCAGGGCACGAGACTTTGTGTTCCTGATGACCAAGAACTCCGGGAAGCCTTGTTAGCTGAAGTTCATAGCTCCCCATTCTCTATACATCCTGGTTCGACTAAGATGTACCATGATATCAAGCAGTATTTTTGGTGTAGTGGTATGAAAAAGGATGTTGCCACTTACGTCTCCAAATGTCTTACCTGCCAGCAGGTTAAGATCGAGCATCAGCGATCTGGTGGTCTCCTTAAACCGTTAGATATTCCAGAGTGGCAGTGGGACAAAATCACCATGGATTTTGTTACTGGTCTTCCGCCTACCAAGAGGAAGCACGATGCAATTTGGGTTATCGTAGATCAACTTACCAAAGCAGCTCATTTCTTACCGATCCGCAAGGAAGATCCGGTAAGTAAACTCGTTGATACGTATAGAAGAGAGATCATGAGACTCCACGGTGCTCCATCCAGCATCGTCTCAGACAGAGACCCTCGTTTCACCTCGCGATTTTGGAAGAGTCTGCAGAAAGCTTGGGGTACGCAACTTAAGCTTAGCACGGCTTTTCATCCTCAAACAGACGGACAGTCGGAGCGAACGATTCAAACATTGGAAGACATGTTGAGGTCACGTGCGTTGTAATGGACGGGTGATTGGGAAGATTATATCTGTTTGGTGGAGTTTGCATACAACAACAGTTGGCACACAAGTATCAAGTGTGCTCTTATCGAGATGTTGTATGGCAGAAAGTGTCGCGCCCCAATCTGTTGGGATCAGGTTGGCGAGCGAACACTTGAAGGACCATAAATCATAGAGATGACCAATGAAAAGATCGCAGTAGCTAAGCAGAAACTTCAGGAAGCACGGTCACGTCAGAAGAGTTACGCCGATAAGCATCGTAGGGACATACATTTTAACGTAGGAGATCACGTCTTTCTTAAGGTTTCGCTGGCACGTGGTGTTGGACGCTTCGGGATTAAAGGGAAGCTCAGTCCTCTTTTCATCGGACCGTTTGATATCATTGAACGAGTCGGTGAAGTATCTTACTGGTTAGCGTTACCTCCGCAGCTTTCGCATGTACACAATGTGTTTCATGTGTCCTTACTCAGAGGGTACCAGTATCATCCCCTTCACATGGTTCAGTATCCACTGGAACAGATACGTGAAGATCTCACCTTCATAGAAGAACCCGAACGAGTTCTTGACAGACAAGAACGAGTCATGAGAAGGAAGACGATTCCATTCGTCAAAATCCTTTGGAGGGATTATACCGAGCGGGAACCCACTTGGGAAACAGAGGAGTCTATCCGGGCTTCTTACCCTCATTTCATATTTTGAATTCAGGTATGTTCTTCTTTTCCAGTTTACTTTATCTATAATTCGGGGACGAATTATTCTTTTTAGGGGGGAAGAGTTGTAAAACCCGCATGCTTTTACCATGAATAGTACCCTTAAGATCGTACGTACTAGATTAAAACTTTCCTTTTATAGTATGATTACGTTCACGTGTTAGAATTTTACGTATTACGTACGTGTTAGAACACGATAAGTATTTATTACGTACGAACGCACAATAATTATTTAAACAATAATAATCACGAACATGCGATCATGAAATCATGAACGTAATTAAATCACGAATTAATATTAATTACGTATATATATTTATTACGAACACGAATAAATATATTAAGTCACGGTTAATATTTAACGAGAACACATAAAACACGAACACGACTAAACACGAACGAACACTTAAATAATTAGACACGGGAAATGGTACGGGTACCCCATGTGGGGCCCCCTACCCGCGGCTACACCAAGACCATGGGCCAAGCCCATCAAAATTTTACTAAGAAAAGGGGTTAAGGTAAATCTTGTATTCACTTTTCACTTTACAGTAAAAACATCAAAAACCTAAAAAGCTTTTCTCCTTCTCCTTCTTGCTCTCTTGGCTGCCGCATATAACACAAGAAAAGGGGGTGTTCGTTTGATTTTGATCTTGATTTTTGTGCAAGTGTTCGTGTGTGTTCATCCTCGTTTGATTCACGCATTCGGTATACCTTTTTAATCCTTTTTCTTTTGTTTTGATTTAATAAAATTAAATAAGAACATGATGTTTTTAAAAAGCTAATTAAAAACATAAACTAAACATGTAAATGGTTATGGGGTAAATCAAAAACGGAGGATTTAGGGGTGTTTGTTGTGGCCGGCGCCTAAACCAAACCCCAAGGGGGTCTCGGCTTGGCACATGGACCACCACCGAGACCACAAGGTCTCGGTTTGGTGGTGTGGGTCCCACGGCAACAACAACAAGGGGGAAACCCCGAAGTGGTTCGGGGTATTGAGTTGATTACGGGTCCGGTTCATGATTTCTAGGCACGATCCGGTTCATGGTTTATGTTAAGGTTATGTTTTTAATAATCATATGTTATAAATTAAATTAATAGAATATGACATGATTAATTTAATAAAACATGACTTAGGTTATAATTTAATTATTAGATCATGGATTTTTTTTACCTAAGTATTTATTTTTCTAGACTTTATAATTAATTAATTATTAAAAACCATGGCTATAATTAATTAATTAACATGACTTAGGTTATATTGTTAATAATTATTAATACATGTTTTAACCTAAGTATTTAACTTTATTTAATTAAAAACATGATATATTTAATTAAATACTTTTAACCTATAGTTTATTTAAATACAAGTAATAATTAATAAACTATACCTTATATCATTATGACTTAGAAAAATAATCAGAAAACACTTAAGCTTATATACTTAGCTTATTTAACCAACTTATATCTAATTATGGAAACTTTCTATTTTTAGAAACTTATTTAATTAAGGCAACTAATCTATTTATGGAAACTTTCTATTTTTAGAAACTTATATAACTAAGGCAACTAATCTATTTATGGAAACTTTCTATTTTTAGAAACTTAATTATTTTAAGCAGTAATTCTATTTTTGGAAACTTTATATTTTTGAAAACTTTCTATTTTTGGAAACTTTCTATTATTGGAAACTTTCTATTTTTGGAAACTTTCTATTTTTAGAAACTTTCTATTTTTGGTAACTTTCTATTTTTGGAAACTTTCTATTTTAGGAAACCTGCTATTTTTAGAAAGTTACTTATTATTACAAAGTAAGTATAATAATACATGAAATACAAGAAATACTTAATTAGAATAGACAGGATATAAGATAAACATAGTTTAAAGCTTAAAACAGTAAAACATGACATGAACGTATAAAATAAGCTAAGACACGACATAAAACCAGTTACGTATTTAGTGATCAAATACTTATACACGTATGTATTTATGTAGCATTAGTGATACCGAAGTAGGACTCTCCTCTGTTCGTCTTCTTCGTTCGCTGGACATAAGGTACGGATTCCCGTCCTTTCAGTATGGACATTCTTTCCTTATTAAGATTCCCCGTATGCAGCCAATTGTTTTCCCGTAGTATAAGTTTATATATTTGATTTGCTTATGTTTAATTTAGAATACCTATAGCCATATACATGCATGACCAGTTTCACCTAGTTATGGAGGTACCATAAGCATAACACTAGAGGCACTGGTGTTATGACTCTACCACGACGGAGTGATTGCTCGTGGCGTCCCTTCAGCTTTTGGTCATATTATTATATTTATCATGTGGGGGCGTATGGGTGCATCCTAGTTACATGTTTTTCAGCAGATTACTCAGTGTGAATGTGGTGTGTGCCTTGCATCCTTCACAAGGAGCTGATCCCTCCTACCCAAAACCAGTATATTAAATTAGAGGCAGCCCCTCTAATTTGCATGATGAGGTCACCCCTCCAAGTATTCATGCACGGTGGTTTTTCATGACCTATATTGGCTAATGGTAGAATATGTTAAACAGTTTTTAAAAGATAAACATAAGGCTTTTCAAACTATAAAACCAGTTTTACCAAGACTTAACCAGGTTATTCAGGACTTAGTTTCTTCGCTGTTACATGTTATATGCTTCTACTATTCATGCTTTATTGTACATCCGTGCACTGAGCGTATTGCTCAGCCGTTTTCCTTTTCTATGTTCCCAAAACGGCAGGTACTCAGGGACGCTCGTAGACTTTAAGCGTACGTGCATATGGTCTGGAAGCTTTCTAGCCTTTCTTTACTTTATGCATTATCTTTACTTTGATACTCTTGCTATGGACATTGTTTAGTCCTTTCATTTACAGTACTTATGTTTGTGTGTGATGAGCTTTACTTTTGGACTACCGATGTTTGATTCCGGTATTTTCCTTTTATGGTCATGTAATGTTTAGACATTTATCCTTGTATGCTTTGATGACACGCCATAATTACGCGTGACATTCCATTATCAAAATGGGGTGTTACATTCCCATTCATTCTATTATTGATGTTGATGAGTACGAGGTATGTTTTTATCCAAATGTTTATACACAGGATTGTGTGATTTGTAGTTGAATAATAATTTTTCAAAATAATCGTTTACAGGATTGTGAGGTATAAAAGCATTTCTTATTTAACTTGGAACTCGAAGAGATTTTATTACGCAGAGAAGAAGAAAAGGACGAGGAAGCGCCAAAACTACTTTTAGCTGAACAAAAGAGATTAAAGTTGAAGTCAGAGCAGGGCATAGAAATAGAGAAAAAGAGGAAAATAGACTACAACAAACGATATGATGCCATGAGAAATAGCAATCACTTTAAACTGGGGATGTCGCATGCTCAACCACAGAAAAGAAGTATGACTACTAATGCAACAACTTCAAGCTGGTTACAGGTTTGTAAAAAGTTTAAAAATACAACATATGATGTGACGTGTACAAAAAAAGACATGAGTGAATATCTCCAAAATGTTGGTGAATGGGTAGAGGTATGATATTATATTTTATGTTTGTGCTATTACACCAAAATACCATACTAGTTTATGAATTGTATTTAGACCTTTTATTTATTGTGATAGGACCTTTCTAGAAAGAGTAACGCAATCGACTGTATATGGTTAAGTAGCGATATGGATGAGTACCTTGGTAAACCTGGTCGTCTATGTTCCAAGTTGCCATGGTGCAATGAACGTACCATTGGTCGAGAGTTTTGGGAAGCCCTAGTTTGCTTAGACCCCCGACGAAAAGGTTGGCTTACGGATGAGGTAATGTTGTATCTTATGGAAGAGTCCATTTTAACAATAACAAATTTTTTTAAATCTAAATTGAAATATATAATTTTGTTTCAGCACATTGATTTATGGGTCAATTACATGTGGTATGTTCGACCGAACAACATAAGGTGGGCAATGGTCACAAGTTACTTTGTCCAGCTGCTATTACAAAATACCATGCCTGTTTGGTTTGTAAATGGAAGCTGATACAAGGTGCCTTGGTTAGATGTAGACGAGGTAAATATCTTTTACTTATCTATTATACACGTTTTAAATCTGAATAAGTAATATTATGTTCGTGTTGGAGTAATAGGTATTTATTCCGATTAATGAGACGGACAAACACTGATGTCTAGCGCATTTTGACATACGGTCTGGCGTGGTGACATTTTACGATAGCGAGTACAACTACGATGTTGAATACCGTGCTTGGTTCATCAATATTCGTCAATGCTTACAAGTAAGCTAACATTTTGTTATGTTTACCTTGATGTATATTGCTTTATAATTAGTTTAGGACATCCATATATTTTATGATACAAATATTTTAATAAGTACAACATCTGGATTGAGATAGTAGATGAAAGAATATTTTATGGTTATATTAATGTATGCAATCCAGTTAATGACTTTAGACTTTAACTAGGGTATAGATTAACTGCATTTTAGTTAAATGTATAGAAGGTGTGCATAGTTTTGGCTATAAATATGTTAGCTACTTGTGTGCAAGATATACAAAACAGCTAGACTTATCTCTTAAGTTCATACCTTTTGATACAACTCCCACTTGTAATGTCTGACTACATCCCCCTAGAACTACATAATGAAATTTTGCTTAAACTTCCTGTTTATACATTGCTTCATTTCAGGGAGGTTTCTAGAGGATGGAAATCAATCACTGATAGTCATAAGTTTTTCGAGAAATACGGTGCACAGTTGACTAAGCCTTCAACTTTTCTAGTTACTTATGACCAAGGTTTCATAGGTTCTAAATACGTTTGCTTTATTACACATACATCTTTTATAACTCACCATTCACACATACCTCCATCCCTTCCCGATTTAAGCCTAGAATGTAGGCCAATAGGAAATTGACACGGTGTGTGGTGTTTCTCGTCTCCATATATTGGCAACATTATGGAACCCTTCCCTTCGTAAATCTGTTGGTATTGTTATACCTTACTCCATTGATACATCAAGTTTTGAAAACAATGTATTTGGGTTTGGTGTTCATCTTGATGGCCTAGTCCCCACCCTAATCAAGGTTGCATACCCAGAATCAGGTCCAGGAGACTGGACCGTAATTTTGTTTAACCTAGCACAAAACGCTGTAAATTTATCCCTACTCCAAATATACCAAGCAACAAGATACGTATTAACCGATCTTCACAAACAACAATTGACGGGGTCATTTACTTGGTTGCCTCTGAGCGAGTTGTATTTCCGGATGGTGTTTCGTACATGATAATGTTGTTTGAAATGGTCAGTGAATGGTTTACACTCATAACCATTTCTACCCCGCTGAGAAAAG
Source organism: Glebionis coronaria (assembly GCA_025667525.1). Lineage (NCBI taxonomy): Eukaryota > Viridiplantae > Streptophyta > Magnoliopsida > Asterales > Asteraceae > Glebionis > Glebionis coronaria. The sequence continues at coordinate 184,382,979 of CM046874.1, forward strand.
TTCTACCCATTCCTTTTTTAATCTCAAAAAGGGATTCCTCACTTGTGTTATTTGGAAACCACTTTGGAGTTATACAACCTTCATTCATTGTTTGGAGTGTCGAGATCAGCCATTGTACCATAAGGTCATTTTTCTGAATTTGCAACATCGAAACACATGATCCTTTAAAACTTCTGGGTTTCACAAGAAATGGAAGTCCAGTAATAGAAGCTTGTAGGGCATACCATATGTCATACAGCCTACATTTGTTCAATAAATCATCGCAGCATTTGTGTAATTTGGGTGTCGAGGGAGCTGGTGGTTCATTTTACTTGGGTTTGTATCACGGTTCCTTTGTGATGGCTAATGAGAGGGACAACTACATCTATTAGGATAGTTCAGTATTTCTAATCAAAATAATGTTTTCTTTTATTTTAAGTAGTAACCCTTGTTTGTAGTCTTTAATAGTTGGCTGTACTCGGACTTGTAGTTTTTCATTTGTGTTTTTATGGTAAAGTGTTGTGTTATTTGTTCTTGTAGTTTTTAATTCCGTTTTAAACTCAATTTGTTGGCAGGTTGAGTTGCTTGAAGTTTTGGATATGTGTAAAGTATATGTGGCAAAAGGCATTGATCGTAAAGCTTACCAGATAAAAATTAGGTTTGGCTGTGGAACTCCCCAGCAATGTGGTGTGTATGATGATTGTGGCGTGTGGGTATGCATATTTTTATACAGACTATCGCATGGGAAATCATTGAAGGTCGATGATGCGATACAAGCATCACTTGCCTATAGAGAGAATGGCTGAATTTTTTTAAGCATAAAGTTTTTTTAAGTTTTTTGTAAACTATACAAAGCCACGTATTATCAACCTTTATTTTATGCTGGGACTTGTGGTTATGCAGAAATAGTTGTTCAAGAATGAATCATGTATTTGTGAACCATTGTGCATTATATCAAGCATAATGCCCATTGTGCATTTACATGTTTTATCAATCTATTATAATTCTTACCTTAACATGACCAGGCATAGTACCAATTTTTGAGTTAACATGTTTGATCATGTTATTAGAAGTCTTACCTTAACATGACCAGCCAAAATGGCAATTGTGACTACCAAAATAGATATAAAGACATAAGAAAAATGAAAGATACAAAGCTGGTTACTTTTTTACTTGTTGATTATCAAATCTAAACCACAATCATAAACTTAATTTTTTATGTTAAGTAGATGATGCAGAACAGTGGACTACCAAAGCAAATAAACATAATTTGTTGCTAACCAAAACTTAAAATGCAAACATTTACTACTAAAAATAACCTATATCTAACTGCCACCAAGATTTAAAACCCAAAGATACACAAATAAACCTCTATTTTATCCTACTGTATGAACAAACAGAAAAGAGATGAGACTTGCTGGTGCATATGACCTAAACTGCATCTAGGACCTAGAGAACATAAAATCTTAAAAAACATAAAATAAGACAATAGGGAGTTAAAAAAACTGATTTCCTTAACATTACACATGTTGTGTTCAACAAAGTAAATAAACACATAACATTACACATGATGTGTTCAATAAACTAATGTCATTAGTACATAAAATAAAAATACAAATACAGCATCAAATGTTCTAAAAATCGTCCAGGTGAACATTATGATTGTTTGACGATTCTCCCATAGTATGATTGTCACTGAACTAGATAGATTGGACGTCTCCCAAAGTATTCTAGTAGTAAAAGTATACGAAAGTTAGTATTTTGCCCAGTTGAAATGAAAATTAAAATGTTATATAACCTTTTTTACCTGTCGTTCTTACAATGGAGCGTGACATGCATCTCTGTGGTGTCCAGTTTGTTCACATCTGCTGCAATAGCTGTTTCTTGGTTCCTCCCCTTGTGACCTACTACGAGCATTCGATTTGGGCCGTCCAGGTTGGTGCTTTACAACAATAGGAGGCAACGCCTTCTGCAAATTAATTGGTTGTTCCCACATGGACACTTCTGCAAGAGGGTACACCAACTCCATGTAGGTGTTGTTAACTATGCTTTCAAAGAACCATGCCTTTCCCCATCCATTAGGATTGCACAACCCAATAAACCAAGAAACGGAACATACATGACCACACGGTAGGCCTGAAAGTTGCCATTTCTGACACGTACATTTACCGTTTTCAAGATCTACTTTGTGGGCAGCTCTATGATCTTTGACCTGATAAATATTAAAATTCTCTATCGGATGAACCAGCCAGTTAGCACTCTTCAGATTCCTCTTTGTCACCTTTCCAGCAGCCCAGGTTGATAGTTCATCAATTTGCGGCACAGCTAACAGAAAATATTGATAAAGACAACCACTAGTCACCATTTAATAATTCTTTATAAAAAGGAAAAAAAGTTTACTAGATCGTACCTTCATCTTGCGACCTCCGCTCACAATACCTTCTTTGAAGAAGGTCCCTAAAATAATCCATGATGTGATAACCTGAGCCCGAGGTCATTATTTAATTGTATTTTACGTATATTTTTGAAATTTTTGATGAGATTGGATGTCGTAATATTTGGTGACTTGAGTTGAACGAATGTTGAAAGTTTTATTTTTACGTTTTGACGAGTTACGAGGATTATTAGTGATCGCGGTATCAACGGATGCCCGTAATTATATGTTTTACTTTTAATCATATCGATGTTTGATATTTTGACATCTTTATTTTTAATTGCGTATTAAGTCGTGCCGGGACTATATTATATCATATTTTGTGTGCGTTTTAATTTTTGAGAAGTATTTTAATGAAACCCGAGACCCGTAAATTTTTTCAAAATTGACTAATAGCCATTTCCCGCTCTTTAAACAAGTATTTGCACTTTGGCCCAAAAGAATCACCAATTGGCAAAATTGCCATAAACTTTCACCATATAAAAGGAAAATTTTAACACAAAAACACACATATTCCACTAACTCAAAAATTTATCTCTCTCCTCTCTTTCCCTCATTGTTTCCGTCCACCCCCACCACCATAAATCTTACAAATCTAAAGCAAGACCCATCTTAGATTTGTTATTTTCATCATTTTGGTATAAAAATTTACTACATGCATGAACTTTTCTCTAAAAATATTTTCTTGCAAGAATTATACAAGTTTGGTCTATTTTTATGATTGTATTTAGGTGTTAGTATTATTATATTTTATTTTTGTTGATTGCATGTAAGATTTTTGAAATGGGTTTTATTAAATTTGAACATGCAAGTGAAACTAGAGATGTAAGAGTTGAAAAGGATGATCATAGGATGATTATAGGAGTATAGATGTTGATAAAATGGGTTAAAATTATGATCTAGTGTGATTTTTAAAAGTGTAATTTGGACCAGCAGGTTTAAGACTAATTTTTGGAAACTTAAGGTTGAAAATAAGTTGAGATGATTAGGAATTGTTGTAGAGAATTTAATAAGCTTCGATTTGGTATAAATTAGAGCTTCTAACTCAAAACGAAGAAGAAGTTATGATAGACTGATTATTCGTGTACTGGGAGGCGAGTATTGACACAATATAAAATTGTTGTCGATATTTGGATCAAATCTTGGGGACTATAAAATGAGTTTTTTAAAATGATTGAAGGCTGTTCTTGAGTTATAAACCTAGGATGTTGAGTCTATTTTTAAATTCAAGTGTCAGTTTTATAAACAAAACAGTTTATAAAGGTCAAAATGGTGTTGTAAGTTAAAGACGTAAAACTGTCCGGATTTTATAATTCAAAGATGTGTCGGGCAGAAGGTCTTAGAAGTAAAAACTTTTGATAAAATTTTTGGAAGAATTTCTATATATAGTAAGTGAGTTGCTCAAGTAGTTTCATAAGATTTTGATGTTCTTAAGTAGGGGAAAACAGTTCGGACAATTAGTATTTACCGGCAGATTTTTAATAGAAGTATTATATACTAAAGTAAAGGTGTAGAAGATATATACTAGAAACACTTGAATGGGAAATTGTGTGAGTTTAATTTTGGTTTTGAATTATTAATTTGATTTTATTAAGCATAAAATCTTACTTGAATATATTATTAAAAATGCGTGTTTTATTTGGTAGATTGTGATTTTCGTGTTCGTCGGGCATCGTCAATCGTTGAAAGTCGTCTTACTACTGCTATTACTCAAGGCGAGTCTATAGCCTAGCTTTATACTTGTTTTTAATGATTTTAAACCCGCGAGGGGGATACATGCTATTCGATATAAAATGAACACATGTCATGAATGATTGTTGGACCCGAATGTTGCCTTGAATTGTATAAGTACCTAAGTTGCAGAAGTCCCTAAATTCATGAATCGTTAACTATGTTCTAACTCTTTGTTGTGAGTTGGGAATGGCCGCTTGTTCAAATGATGGTACTATTGGGTTGGAGACCCTATCTGAGACCAGGGCTTTACGTTGAGTAACCTCTGAGAAGGATAATTTACGAGAATGAGAATCAGTGGTATATCTAATACCCAAGTAGGGGCAGTGGAATTCATATATTCATGCTGGCTTTAGGCGTGGGTGACTAAATTAAGGTGTCAGTGTCATGAGCTTAATAAAATTCTATAGCTAATGCTATAAGACAGAATACCTGATTAATAGATTGTATGGACACAATGCTATTATAATGATTATGATTGATTTTTCCTGTATGTTCAAATGTGTTTTGTTAAACCTATAGATTCTCTCAACATTATTTGTTGATTTGTTTAAGCATGTATTTCAGGTAATCTGAAGTTTTGATGGTGGAGCTTGCTTGGGAAGTTTGCGATGTCTCTTTTATAATTGTGTAGTCTAAAATGTATTTCTTTCCCTATTGTTATAAAATATCATCTTTTGATTTGTATAAATATAAAACTAATTTTGCTTGATCTTATAAATTGGTGAAAAAGCATTTGTTGGTTGGTTGAAATATTTGGGGACCGAAAGGCTACTATGATATTTATAAAAATCATTTTATGAGGATTAAAGGTTTTAGACAAAAGGTAGATTTATTTTATCTTATATTTTAAATGTCTCATTTTGAGGTCGTTCGATGTACCTTGTGTAATGATTCTTGTGTTTAACACCCAAACGTGTATTTCTGTAATGTAATTTGGGGGTGTTAAAGATTGGTAATCAGAGCTGCAAGTTATAGAGAACTATGTCGATTTTGAAAAAATGTCCTAAACTATAACTTTGGTGTCGAAAATATTTTATAAAAGCAACGTAACTTCTTCGCAAGGCTCCGGTAAGATTTTTTTTTAGTTATGCTTTATATTGTAGAAGTATCCTGATGAGATGGCATTTATACATGATCTCATCGTTCTTTTCGGGCTTTAAATGCATTAAAATGTCATAAAATACCATATATATGCTTGTGTTTGTTTACTTGTGTATTTTAGGTATGGATATCGTGAAAAAGACAAAAGATCACAAGATACAAGGAAAAACGGACACGAGAAACGAAGCCGTACAAAGAACCGGGCCCTAATCATGGAATTTTCATCAAATACCCTTGAAGACTTGAAGACAAAACAAGATTGATCATCATCTATTGAAGAAATGACACTTAAAACCCTTGTATATTAATAATTACAAGTTTGGTCCCTTAAGTTTGTCAAAATTGCAAAAAGGTCCTTCAACTTTGAAGAAATGGCAAGTTTAGTCCCTCAACAAATTCAAATTGCCAAATATGGTCCCTCATGAAGTTTAAGAGACATTGAAGACCTTTGAAGATCAACATTGTCCAAGATTAGTCCTTGAAAAATCACCAAATGTCAAATTACATCCTTGATAACCTTTTATCAAAAGTTGGTGCCAAAATTGTCAAAGTGGGAAAGTTAATTATCAAAGGGATGCAAGTTTTAGGCTGAAAATCTTTAAAAGCCAAAAAAAACCAAAAACCAAGGACCAAAAGTGACAAACCTGAAACATTTGAAAAAAAATGCGCCTAACACCCACACCACCCCCAATTTCGGATCAAATGGTAACTGTTCATCATTCTTACCACCCCAGATTTTACCCTCACTTTTCCTTGGGTAAAACTCAATTAAACTTGCACACACTTAATTCACACATGCCAAAACCCTTCCCACTCCTAAAAACCTGCATCCCACTCATGTGCACCAAACCCCCAATTCCCCAATCCACCAATCACATCATTCCTTAGCCCCCAAGCTCATGACGTGGCTTAAATCAATGGCCAAGATTATTTGCTTCCTCCCAAAGCAAAATAAACGTCCAAGATCAAATGAGAGGACAAAATGCACTCAAGGGCACATTTGGGATTTTCTATGTATTAGGGTTTTATGTTTTTATGCTTCTAGGATGTTCTATAGGCTCTATAAAAGGAGACCCAAGTTGTGGTGATCCCTTTGTTCCAGTTTCTAGTCTCTCACATGTAATTCCTTTTTAAAGAAATAAAAAGTTTGGTTTTTGAAATATTCAAGTGTAATTCCTTTTTTATTGTTTTTAAAAGTTTGTGTGTTGTGAGGAGATTGATTCTGAGTTCCACTTTGTTTTATGGTTAAGCAACTTTGATTTTCAAAGTTGTTTAAGGTTTTGTGATTTTGAGAGATTTTGGTAAAATCTTCTCAAAAGGTATTTTGGTGTTTATGGTTAATGTTATTGGTGATATAGGGTTTTAGAAAACGTATTTAGAAGGTTGGAAAGATTTTGAAAGAATTTTGGAAAGAAGAAAAAGGAAACAAAAAAAAATAAAATATATATTGTTATATTATTTTGTTGTTTTCTTGTTTTGTGATTGCAATAGGTTGAAGGCTTGTTGATTTAGTTCAGCTCCAACCCGGGTTGGATTGGAGGAGGATTTTCATCCTCTAGGTTCTTGGATGTAAGAACCTTAGGTAAACTCCTTTTTCTTTTGAAAGTTCAAAAATAGCAAGTTGTATGATCTTAAGTGATTTGGTGATTAAGTGTGTTTATATTGCATGATTTGTGTTCTAGTGTGTATGTTTACATGTTAGATGCACTTGGAATCAATTTGGTAGCTTTTGTAAGCATGTTGGTATGTTAAAAGTTGGTTTTTAGATTTTAAAAGGGTGTTTGGCAACAGGTTTAAGCAGGACATCTAGATTTGTTTTGATAATTAGAAGGTGTTAGATTGCTTGTTTAGGGTTGATTAAGGTTATTGGTAAGTAGTTAATTACTTTGGAACAAGTTTGGAGTAATTTTGTGTGTTTAAAAAGGTAAAAAGGGTGTTAAAAATCTGCATAAGTGTTATCTTGCTTATGATCTTTGGTGCATTTGATTTCTTGAATTTGAGTGCTAAGTGATTTGTGCTTGTTTGTCTTGACTTCTTGTGATCAAAGGATCACAAGAGTGCCCTTTTGTCCAAAATATTCATCCAAATAAGCTCAATAAGCCCAAGTCCTCTTGGCTTAAAATCTCAAGCAAAACACAAGCTCAAACCTGCTTGTGCTAAAGTTCATAGCTGGTCCGTCACACCAATTGCGCCGCAAGACCAACTAGTTGCGGCGCAACACAAGGAGCTACAGACCAAAGGTGTTCCCGTTTCACAAGTTGCGGCGCAAGACAGAAGCACTGCGGCGCAACTAAAGGTGCTGCAGATCTTGGTATTCCCGTTTCACACGTTGCGCCGCAAGACCCAAGCACTGCGGCGCAAGACAGTGTTTTAATATTATTTTATTAATTAATTTTCAAAATTTTATTTTTCTTTCTTTTTTCATTTTTCCTAGGTTCTTTGTCATTGATTAGGACTATTTCCATTTTTAGATTATTTTTATAACTTTTAGATTTATTTTTATAATTATTTTAAGTTTAATTAGTTTTTAATTACTTTTAATCATTTTTAGAGTTTTAAAAATAATTTTAATAGGTTTTAATTTTTAGAAAATTACTTTTTAGTCTTATAATAATATAAGTTGAGTAATTATTCAATAAAATCATATTTTTGACATTTGAATTAATTAAATTTAATTTTAGGGCTTTAATTAGCATTTAAAATTAATTATTTAATTAATAAAAGGCTTTAAAATATCTTTATTGGATTTTTGTCTTTATTTATATTATTTTAGACTTGTTTTAGTCTTTTTAATCTTTTTCTTGATTTTGTTTTTGGTTTTAATAATTTTTAATTTTAGTGGTTTTTCTACGGTTTTACGTTTTCGTTTTTTACGTCATAGTATAATTTCCAAGAAACCGTCATTCCATCTTCTCAATATTAATCTCAAAGAAATACAAGTTAATTCACAACACCATACCTCCTTGGGAAACGAATCTTTCATCTCATTTTATTTGATTGTGGGTCATTAGTGTTGATTTTTCCTAAAATCATCACTCGATACTTACCGCTCATATACGTTCTTTTTGTTTTCCTAAACAAGAGACGTGTTTTTACTACAATCAATTTTTGGCGCCGCTGCCGGGGAGGTGTGTCGTGATTTTAATTTGGAAAATTTTGTTTTTGATATTATCCATAATAATATTTGTGTTAAGTGGAACTCCCTTAACACGTATTATCGGTTTTCTCGGTTTTTCTTTGTGAATATTATTAATATATTGTATTAAGTATCACAATCAATATACAATATCTCCAAAAGTGTGAAAACACAACCTTGATTCGGGATTTCATCACTCGATCATTGTATTCGAATCTCAAACAAAAAGAAAAGGCAAAAATAGATAAATACTTTCGAGAAGCTCGATTTTGAAAGATACGAACTATAAGGTGGGTATAAGGCGGGTATTATAAAATATACCCTAAGGAAAAAGGCTCTTAAGTGCTTCGCGCCGCCTCGTTTCCCCGCTTGCTTGTGAGTATTTTGAGATTGAAGGCTAATCGAGGGTTTTGCCGCCCAAAGTATTAATACGTATACTATATTTGCTTGGTTTTCTTTGTGATTAAACCCTCGTGAACAATTTGGTTTTCACCAAAGTTCTAAAGTCATTCGAAGGCGTTCACTCCACGTGATCGTTTTCATTCCTTTGAGGCTTCTTTAATCAAGAGTTTGATTCGAGGAGAGATTTTGTAGATTGTTGTCTACGTAATACACCCAAAAACCAAAAAAATTAAATATCATCAAAAACACAAAAAAAATTGAAAATCCACAAAACGACCAAAAAGAATCTTCTTTGCTCACCTCCCATTCTTCGTGAAGTTTATGATCACTCGTAACCAAGCTAAACGAGCTCGTAAACGACTTCAAAAGCAAGCCAATCAATCGTTGATTGTTGAAGAACCTCCAATTGTTGAACCTATTATAGAACAAGAAGTCGTAATGGCTAATCGTACTATGATGGAGTTGCTACAAGCACCCACCGAGGGTTTTGGAGAGGCCATTGTTATTCCCGCCATCCTTGCGGAGAATTTCGAGATTAAGACGGGTTTAATGTCGATGCTACAAGCAAACAAATTTCGAGGTCACGAGAAAGACAACCCGCATTACCACATTAGGAATTTCAACCGTCTCACGGCCACTAGCAAATTCAAAGATGTTCCACATGACGCCATTAAGATGATGTTGTTTCCATATTCGTTGGATGGACCCGCTAAAATTTGGCTCGAGAAAGAACCGCCAAATTCGATTTTGACATGGGCCGATCTCGTTTCTAAGTTTGTGAACAAGTTTTTTCCACCATCGAAAACAACACACTTAAAAAATGAGATTTCACGATTTGTGCAACGTAACAATGAAAGTTTTTCAATGGCATGGGAACGATTTAAGGAAATGTTACATGAATGTCCTCATCATGATTTTTCGGAATTGCATCAAATAGATACTTTTTATAATGGGCTTAATGATCATGAACGAGATTATTTGAATGCCGCCGCGGGTGGTAATTTTTTGTGCAAGACGACAAATGAGGCTTTACAAATCATTGAAAATCGATCTAAGGTTTATAGCCCTCGTAACACACCGAGTGTTGCCAATATGGGTTCGTCATCGTCATCACAATCGTCTCGTAGCATTAACGCCTTACATGATGAAGCTAATGAGGAAAATCGGTTTTTTGATAGATTTGCTAATCTAATGTCCCATTGGAAGGCTCAAGAAGCTTCCAATTCCGCTTCGGTTAAAGCGGTTGCTAAGAGTTGTTTATCGTGTGGAGGAGCTCATGATTTATCCGAGTGCATTACCGCGGATGGTAACACTTCGAGTGCTTATGTAGCAACGGGAGCTTACAACCAAAACGGCCAAGGTTCCCGCCAAAATCAAGCTCCACCAAATCAAAATGTTAACAATTATCGAAACAACAACCAAGGTAATTACCAAGGCAACACACGCAATTACAACAAAGGGAACTATCAAAGTGGGAATGGACAAATCTCTAATCAAAACCAAAACCGTGATTTTCAAAATACTACACAAGGTTTTCAAAATGCTCACACGAAAAATTTGCAAGGAGAATTTTTAGATTATGCAAAAGCAAATGATGCAAAATTTGATAATATGCAACGTGAGATGATTAGCTTAAGGTCCGAATTGAAAAACGAGCTTAAAAATGAACTTGCTAATGAACTTAAAACTCATGCAAATAAAATGGAAGGAAATGTCCAACGTCTTCAACAAAACCAACAAAAGATGGAATTAGGACAACATGAGATTAAGCAAGAGTTATTGAAAGCGGATGCTAGGCAATCAAAATTTGAGGACCGTATGGCTAAGATGTTTGAAGCTATCATGTGTAAGCCCTCTTCTTCGGGTGGTCTTCCTAGTGATACCATTGCAAACCCGAGGGGAGAATTGAAGGTTGTTGCTACTCGTAGTGGTAAAACTTTCAAGGAACCAATCTCTCGTCCAAGTACTTCTACGGAGAAGGAAATCGAGAAAGAACCCGAGGTGATGGTCGAAAAGGAGCACATTACAATCCCACGAAGTACCGCTCGAACCACACCTACGGTTACACCAATACCAATTGTGGAACCCGAGATTCCAAGGCCGTTGCCTAATGACCTACCCACACCACCTTTACCCTACCCTTCAAGACGAAACAAAGAGAAAGCACAAGAAAGGAACAATTATCAATTTGAGCTATTTATGAAAATGTTTCGTGATTTGCACTTTAACATAAGTTTTGCCGATGCTTTAATCATGATGCCTCGATTCGCCGCAAACTTCAAAAGTATGCTTAACAACAAAGAGAAGTTACAACAATCGTCTAGTTGTTCATCGGTTTTTCTAAGCCGCATACCACAAAAAGTCGGTGATCCCGGTAAATTTTTGATTCCGTGTGCTATACAAGATATGGAGGAATGCTACGCCTTGGCCGATCTTGGCGCTAGTATTAATTTAATGCCTCTCGAGATTTTCAAATCGCTTTCGCTTCCGGCTCTTACTCCTTCGAACATGTCCATCGAGATGGCCGATCATTCTACGATCATGGCATGTGGAGTAGCCGAGGACGTTTTCGTTAAAGTCGGAAAGTTTTACTATCCCGTTGACTTTATCGTTGTAGACATTCCCATCGATCGAAAAGTTCCTCTCATTTTGGGTCGTTCATTTTTGGATACATCAAGAGCACTTATCGATGTTCATGCTCGAAAAATCACCCTTCGTTTCAATGAAGAAGAACTTGTCATCAATGCAACACAAAACTCCAATCTTTCTCATGTATATTCTATTGCAACTTTAAACCATGGTGACTCGACCAATGTCATTTGCAAAGAATTTTCACCAAGAGTTTTAGGGAATGTCTCCAAAAACAATCTACCATTTCCTCCGCCGGTGGAGGTTATGAATGCTAAGCCTACAAAGAAGAAACCATCAATACTTGAATCGAAAAATCCTTCACCTTCATTTTTGAAAAGTGTTGATAAGTTGCCGGTTTCTACGGAAGATCTTTCGGATGATGAATATGTTGGCCCCGATGGGGAGGTTTTCTTCATCGATAAACGTTTTGAGAACTTGCCACCACCAAAACCAAAACGATTTCAAAATGTGAGAATTTTTAGTGTAACTAACATCGTCTTAGAAACACCGAATATTTTCGACATAATCAAAAAGGGTTTTCATAAGGAGAGTTTAAAAGATAAAAATGAAAAAGATCTTAAATGTAATTTAATTGATTTTTCTACAAATCTAACTCCGTCGTCACCGCGTGATTTGAGTACTACAAACTCGTCTACTCCTTTTGACGATGTTTTGTGTGGTTCTAGTATGGGGGAAGCCCCTTATGTTCCCTCATCCTTGTCCACCGAGGACGAGATATTCGATCCCGGAATTTCATGTAAAGGGAAATCTCGGTCTTCCACCGATGCAATAAATGGAAACTATATCTATTTGCTTGGTGCGAGTCTACCTCGAGTAGCTCAAACGTTTGTCTTACCAATTGTCTCACCCTTCTACTTCTCATCTATTTTCTTCAAACTCTTTGAGTTTATGGCACATGTTCAAGTGGTGTTGATTTGTTTTCCCAATGGAAACGAGAACGCCATCTTCGACCCCGGTATTTTGCATCATCTAAGGACTTAGTCCTTTATACCGGTTGCTTTTTGGGCCTTGTTTATCATGTAAGCCCCATCAAAAATTGACCACACCATGATATCCCTAAATGTTCACATTTTGAGGGGATCGAGTCGAGCTCATGACTCGGTAATCAAAAACGAGGTGCCTCGTGGGGGAGATCCCATGCTTATCTTTATGCTTTATGTTCACTAACAAGGGGACTTGTACCCTTCCAACTCGTGGTCTCGTGGTTGTTTGTGATTGTGTTATCTAGATCATCATCATCATCTACGATTGAAGACTCTCGTGTTCGTTTACGTGAGCCTCCATCGTTCGTTTGAAGAAGTTTTTCACGATTCCATGACATATCCTTTATTGTTCTAACAATTATCTTTTAGCATAATTAATAAACGGCTATAGATATATTGTTGATCACCCTTTCCATGCTAGATCCTAAGCATTCGATTCTTCGTCTCTAGTATGGGGGTGCTCCACCTTTAGACTCGAAACATTGAGGACAATGTTTACTTTTAGTATGGGGGGGTGAATAGGTACTTGCTTTGCTACGCCCTCACGTTTTCCAATTTTCAATGTTTTGTTTTGCTAATAAGGCTAAAAATGGCCAAATTTTAAAATTTTTCTTAGTTTTCATAAGTGTTTTTAAGACACGAATGTATATTTTCCGATGGGTAGAATAAGAGTTAATTTTTGACTTGATGGGCATTTGGAGCCCTTTACATTCCTTAACCCGCTCAATTCAAGTTTTGCTAGACTTTTATATAGGGAGCTTTAAAACGCGAAAGTCTTAATTCATTCGGGTTAAGAACAAGAACTTTTCGCAAGTTCCTATAATTGATTCTAGAAAGTCACTTATCAAGGGAACTTTAAAACGCATTCTCTAAACTTGAAAAAGTCCAAGAAAGTGCAAGATCCTATAGGTGGCTTGAAAACCCAAAACTTTGATTTGATATAGTCTTAATGAAAGCTAATCCAAATTTAGCTTAATTTTGACTTGCATGGCTAAGTATTCACGAGTCTCTTTAATTAGAGGTCTTTAAATAGTGAAGAACGAGAAATGATAGAGTTAGACAAGTGATCATGCTAAACGTAGAACATGAAAATGTTCTTTCAAAAACTCATATGTTTTTAATTGTGGCTTTTTCTTCCCATAAGATCAATGCATTAGGAATAAATCATAATTGCAATAAGTAAGGTCGTACGATTTGAAAGGTTACTTAGCCTCTAGCGCAAGATCGTTTAAAAGTTGCTCGGGGTTGAATAGAGTTCATAGCCAAGGCATAACTTATTGAAGCGGGACGCGAAGATTGGCGATCATCCAAAAAGGCCCTAACAAGGCATGAGGAGCTCTATTTTTGCTAAAGATCCAAAGATGATGTGAAGTATCATTGTTCCAAAATCAATATGAAGGATCGAGACACACGACGAGAAGCAATTACTCCCCTAAAGAATGGAGAAAGTCTATCCAAAAAGACCCTAACAAGGTATGAGGATAAATATATCCAAGTCCGAAAAGGAGGCGGATCGTTGTATATCAAAATCCAAAGTAAAGATTGAAGAAAAATGATGAAGTCGTGGTCCTATATGAAGAATCTCTCAAAAAACGTCAAGTGAAGAAATTCCAATTATATGAAGAGAAGACCATAATTTCGAGAACGTCTTCCCAAGATTTGAAGTATGAAGTACATGCCAAATATCGGTCCGAGAAAGGTCTCAAATCGTGAAACGAGTTATGCCAAGATATGAACTTAAGGAGATACACGAGAAGCCGTTTTAAAAGATTTTGTCCTTCGGCTAACTATTGATCAAATCGTGCTACTTTGCTTTCGGACTAATAACTACTCAAATAAGTCAATATGAATCACTTGTGATCCATGACAAATAGATAAAAAATGCTAGTAACCCATTTCCTTTAATAATAACTAGGATTGCGGGGAGAAAAAGTATTACACAATTTGAACGTATGAGTAGTGTTAGCATTGTGACTTGTACCAACAATGATCTTGTTTTTGCACTTAGCATGGAATGTATGACAATCAAGGATGACGAAATTTACTCTAAGGGACATTAACTTGTTTCTATTCTTTGACCCTAAAAGTCACTTTATGGTGATGAAAATCATACATTATGTCTTTTCACAATCTCGTAGTATGTTGCAAGTCTTTTACTCTTCAATAAAGGTTAATAAAATTGAACTTTGGTGATGCTTAGATACTTTATTCTAGCATTGCGTGAGGGCACGGCAATGGCTTAGTATGGGGGAGTGATGAGATGGCATTTATACATGATCTCATCGTTCTTTTCGGGCTTTAAATGCATTAAAATGTCATAAAATACCATATATATGCTTGTGTTTGTTTACTTGTGTATTTTAGGTATGGATATCGTGAAAAAGACAAAAGATCACAAGATACAAGGAAAAACGGACACGAGAAACGAAGCCGTACAAAGAACCGGGCCCTAATCATGGAATTTTCATCAAATACCCTTGAAGACTTGAAGACAAAACAAGATTGATCATCATCTATTGAAGAAATGACACTTAAAACCCTTGTATATTAATAATTACAAGTTTGGTCCCTTAAGTTTGTCAAAATTGCAAAAAGGTCCTTCAACTTTGAAGAAATGGCAAGTTTAGTCCCTCAACAAATTCAAATTGCCAAATATGGTCCCTCATGAAGTTTAAGAGACATTGAAGACCTTTGAAGATCAACATTGTCCAAGATTAGTCCTTGAAAAATCACCAAATGCCAAATTACATCCTTGATAACCTTTTATCAAAAGTTGGTGCCAAAATTGTCAAAGTGGGAAAGTTAATTATCAAAGGGATGCAAGTTTTAGGCTGAAAATCTTTAAAAGCCAAAAAAAACCAAAAACCAAGGACCAAAAGTGACAAACCTGAAACATTTGAAAAAAAATGCGCCTAACACCCACACCACCCCCAATTTCGGATCAAATGGTAACTGTTCATCATTCTTACCACCCCAGATTTTACCCTCACTTTTCCTTGGGTAAAACTCAATTAAACTTGCACACACTTAATTCACACATGCCAAAACCCTTCCCACTCCTAAAAACCTGCATCCCACTCATGTGCACCAAACCCCCAATTCCCCAATCCACCAATCACATCATTCCTTAGCCCCCAAGCTCATGACGTGGCTTAAATCAATGGCCAAGATTATTTGCTTCCTCCCAAAGCAAAATAAACGTCCAAGATCAAATGAGAGGACAAAATGCACTCAAGGGCACATTTGGGATTTTCTATGTATTAGGGTTTTATGTTTTTATGCTTCTAGGATGTTCTATAGGCTCTATAAAAGGAGACCCAAGTTGTGGTGATCCCTTTGTTCCAGTTTCTAGTCTCTCACATGTAATTCCTTTTTAAAGAAATAAAAAGTTTGGTTTTTGAAATATTCAAGTGTAATTCCTTTTTTATTGTTTTTAAAAGTTTGTGTGTTGTGAGGAGATTGATTCTGAGTTCCACTTTGTTTTATGGTTAAGCAACTTTGATTTTCAAAGTTGTTTAAGGTTTTGTGATTTTGAGAGATTTTGGTAAAATCTTCTCAAAAGGTATTTTGGTGTTTATGGTTAATGTTATTGGTGATATAGGGTTTTAGAAAACGTATTTAGAAGGTTGGAAAGATTTTGAAAGAATTTTGGAAAGAAGAAAAAGGAAACAAAATAAAATAAAATATATATTGTTATATTATTTTGTTGTTTTCTTGTTTTGTGATTGCAATAGGTTGAAGGCTTGTTGATTTAGTTCAGCTCCAACCCGGGTTGGATTGGAGGAGGATTTTCATCCTCTAGGTTCTTGGATGTAAGAACCTTAGGTAAACTCCTTTTTCTTTTGAAAGTTCAAAAATAGCAAGTTGTATGATCTTAAGTGATTTGGTGATTAAGTGTGTTTATATTGCATGATTTGTGTTCTAGTGTGTATGTTTACATGTTAGATGCACTTGGAATCAATTTGGTAGCTTTTGTAAGCATGTTGGTATGTTAAAAGTTGGTTTTTAGATTTTAAAAGGGTGTTTGGCAACAGGTTTAAGCAGGACATCTAGATTTGTTTTGATAATTAGAAGGTGTTAGATTGCTTGTTTAGGGTTGATTAAGGTTATTGGTAAGTAGTTAATTACTTTGGAACAAGTTTGGAGTAATTTTGTGTGTTTAAAAAGGTAAAAAGGGTGTTAAAAATCTGCATAAGTGTTATCTTGCTTATGATCTTTGGTGCATTTGATTTCTTGAATTTGAGTGCTAAGTGATTTGTGCTTGTTTGTCTTGACTTCTTGTGATCAAAGGATCACAAGAGTGCCCTTTTGTCCAAAATATTCATCCAAATAAGCTCAATAAGCCCAAGTCCTCTTGGCTTAAAATCTCAAGCAAAACACAAGCTCAAACCTGCTTGTGCTAAAGTTCATAGCTGGTCCGTCACACCAATTGCGCCGCAAGACCAACTAGTTGCGGCGCAACACAAGGAGCTACAGACCAAAGGTGTTCCCGTTTCACAAGTTGCGGCGCAAGACAGAAGCACTGCGGCGCAACTAAAGGTGCTGCAGATCTTGGTATTCCCGTTTCACACGTTGCGCCGCAAGACCCAAGCACTGCGGCGCAAGACAGTGTTTTAATATTATTTTATTAATTAATTTTCAAAATTTTATTTTTCTTTCTTTTTTCATTTTTCCTAGGTTCTTTGTCATTGATTAGGACTATTTCCATTTTTAGATTATTTTTATAACTTTTAGATTTATTTTTATAATTATTTTAAGTTTAATTAGTTTTTAATTACTTTTAATCATTTTTAGAGTTTTAAAAATAATTTTAATAGGTTTTAATTTTTAGAAAATTACTTTTTAGTCTTATAATAATATAAGTTGAGTAATTATTCAATAAAATCATATTTTTGACATTTGAATTAATTAAATTTAATTTTAGGGCTTTAATTAGCATTTAAAATTAATTATTTAATTAATAAAAGGCTTTAAAATATCTTTATTGGATTTTTGTCTTTATTTATATTATTTTAGACTTGTTTTAGTCTTTTTAATCTTTTTCTTGATTTTGTTTTTGGTTTTAATAATTTTTAATTTTAGTGGTTTTTCTACGGTTTTACGTTTTCGTTTTTTACGTCATAGTATAATTTCCAAGAAACCGTCATTCCATCTTCTCAATATTAATCTCAAAGAAATACAAGTTAATTCACAACACCATACCTCCTTGGGAAACGAATCTTTCATCTCATTTTATTTGATTGTGGGTCATTAGTGTTGATTTTTCCTAAAATCATCACTCGATACTTACCGCTCATATACGTTCTTTTTGTTTTCCTAAACAAGAGACGTGTTTTTACTACAATCATATCCCTCAAAACTGTTTGGCCAATGAAAGTTTTAACTATGGCCCAGTCTAGATTTGTTTAACTAGACTAAGTGTTACTGATCGCTGAGAGGACCAGCAACAGAGACCAGACCAGCGGAAGGCAAAGCCTCAGCTGGCACACCAGAAACATTCAAGTCAAAGACAACGTCAGAGAAGTCGAAGACAATCTGAAGTCATACTTACCAGCGATTATGAATAGATGGGATGTAGAAGGAATGTGCTGGTGTTCATGGATCTCTGAGTTGACAATACTCAGAGATCACTTAAGAACCCTAGAAGTCTGATACAAGCAAAGCTTTTCTAATCCTTTATAGTTAGGCGGGAGAATCTATAAAGTGTTTTGAGCGGGACAAAACAAGAGATTCAAGATAAAGCCTAGTACGACCTAGTGGGACAAAAGGTGAACAGTTGGCAGAACTGTTCACCTAAAGTTGTTTAAAGGTATGTCTCGATTTGGACATGCATTTAAGACGTTGTACTCTTCCACTCAGAAGATGACACGTATCAACTACTCCCACTAAGGAAGTAACCTCGTACCACTATAAATAGGAGTGAGAAAGAAGAGTTAAATCAACCCTTATGCTTGGATAAATTATCTAAGTTCTTTCTCCCTTTGGAACCTCTGAGCCCTCAACTGCCTACCAGCGACTCATAGGTTCTCTTGTAAACTTAAGTTTCGAATTGAGTTTACTTATTCTAGGGTTCATTTCTTATTTTCATTAACGGGTGTATTCATAGCACTTTCTAATACTTTGTTTATAATAGTTAATAAAGCATTACGCGTTTGAAAAGTATTTCATTGTGTATTTGTGTTTATACGAGTAATAGTTTCGACAATTGTTATATTTAGGGACTTTCAATTGGTATCAGAGCGGTTTGATTTATAAAACTTTTTATAAATCGTTCTTGCTTTTAAAATCAAGATCCTAATATGACTGAAACTATGCCTCCTATACCACCACCCTTTGGTCAAACCAGTCAAGGTAACACTTCGACCAACGTACCGGCCACCACATCTACTACCAGGCTTACACCGGTTGTAAGCACTGGTAATAATGATGATGACCTTCCACAACTTCTTGATGTTCGTGGGGGGTCACATGTGTCTAATGTTCCAGCGTTTGATGAAGAAGATTTTTCAAGTTGGAAGAGTGAATTTCTTATATATTTAGATGGCTTAGAACCCTTCTTGATAGAAATCTTAGAAAATGGTCCCTATGTACCACTGGCCGTTTCCTCTACCCTTGAGAGACCCATTAAGAAGCCTGTTAAGCAATGGTCTCCAGCGGATAGACGTCTGGCTAACCAGGACAAGAGACTCAAAAGTATCATAGTCTCTTGCCTACCCAAGAACATTGTGAATTCCATAATCAAATGCAACTCTGCTAAAGAGATGTGGACTGACTTAGTTCTAGGGTATGAAGTTCCAGAGGAAACAAAAGAAACCAAAATCTAAGCCCTTAGACTTAAGTTTAATGCTTTTAAAGCTTTGGAAACAGAAACTGTTGCTCAAACTTATACTAGGCTTAACATTTTGTTGAATGATTTGGGAAACAATGGAGTTGTTCTACCTAAGGCTGAGGTTAATGCTACATTTGTCAATAGTTTACCTAGAAAATGGCATAGCCTAAACCAGACTTTAAGAGCAAATAATGCTATCAAGAATGATACTTTGGCCCAACTATTTGGTAGATATAACTATGAAGAAGGGCTAATTGACTCCATTTACAAATCAGAGACTGATAACTTTACCACCAATATCACTGGTTCAAAAGCTCTTGTTGCTAACCATTCTTTTTAGGACAGTGACTCTGACATAGAAGAGGATACTAGAAGCAGTCAAGAATTTCTTGATGAATTGCATGCTGAGTTCCATGACAGAGCTCTTCTAGCTGACCAAAAGAGGTACTACAAGAGATCAGGTAGAGTTGGAGCTGCCAAGGTTGACAAATACAAGTTTTCATGCTACACTTGCGGAAAGACTGGTCATTTTCAGAAATATTACTGGTAAAAAAAACCTCCTCTCCAAGCTTTCCATCATCCAGCAACAACCACATCAGCAAGAAGAAGTTCTCTACCTCACCTTTCAAGCAAACTTCCCACTCTGACTCAGAGGGAAAGAAGAACTACAAAGTCAAGTACAAAGCCTTGAAAGCTGAGCGGATGAAACTCAACCAAAAGGCTGAAGACGCAACAAAGAAAAAGGACAACCAAAAGACTGAAAAAGGTCTGATTGCTGCTTCATTTGACTGGGATGATGAACCTCTTACATAAGAGGATGAAGGAACCACTACTGTCAGAGCTTTTATGGTTGTCGCTGATGAAGAACCTACTGTGGGAAAGAGTGAAGCTAGATCAGGTCAATGGGTGGACATCACCATGAAAAAGGCATACTTGAAGAAATCTGTTTGGTATCTGGATAGTGGGTGCTCCAGACACATGACAGGGGTTAAACAATATTTGCATAGATATAAGAAGGAGTCTGGTCCGAAAGTAGTCTTTGGAGATGACTCCTCAGGGGTTACTAAGGGTTATGGCTCAGTGGATTGCAATGGTATAACCTTCACAAGGGTCACTTATGTCAATGGACTAAATCACAACTTAATCAGCATCAGTCAAATCTGCGATGCTGGTTTCAAAGTTCTGTTCACCAAGACCCAAGGAACAATCTTCAATCAGAATGATGATGTTGTTCTAATTGCACCCAGAAGAAGGGATGTGTATGTTATTGACATGACATCATGTCCAGAAGGAAAGAACACCTGTCTCTTTGCCAAAGTATCTGATAGTGAAAATTGGCTCTGGCATAAGAGACTTTCCCACCTTAACTTCAAGAACATCAACAAACTGGCCAAGAAGGATTTAGTTGTTGGGATTCCCTCTCAGATCTTCACCAAAGACAGACCATGCTCAGCCTGCGAGAAAGGGAAGCACCACAGAGCCTCATTTAAAACAAAGCAATCATTCTTCATAAATAAGTGCCTCTATCTTCTTCACGTGGACTTATTTGGACCAGTAAATCCACAATCCCTCAATCACAACAAGTATACACTAGTCATTGTGGAGAATTCTCTAGATTCACATGGGTATTTTTTCTCAAAAGAAAGAGTGATGCAGCTGAAAGAATAATGTCTTTCATCAGATAAATAGAGAACTTCAATGACTGTAGAGTTAAGGCTATTAGAAGTGATAATGGCACTAAATTCAAGAACCATGCCATGGAAGCCTTTTGTGATGAAAAGGGAATCTCACAGAACTTTTCAAACCCAGGCACCCCTGAACAAAATGGTGAGAAGAAACAGAACTCTCATAGAGGCTGCCAGAACTATGCTCAGCGAATCAAGACTTCCAAAACAGTTTTGGGGTGAAGCTGTGAACACAGCATGTTACACACATAATAGATCCATTATTGTGAAGAGACACGGCAAGACCGCTTATGAAGTGTATAGGAAGAGAGCCCCTGATGTAAGCTACTTCCATGTCTTTGGTTGCCCTGTTTTCATTCACAACTACAGAGATCATCTGGGAAAATTTGATGAAAAGTCAGATGATGGATTTTTTCTTGGATACTCTCCTACCTCCAGAGATTTTATAGTATTCAATATTCGCAGGCAAGAACTTGAAGAATCCATTCATGTTACCTTTAATGAAGCTGATGCTGTCATTACTCACACCAACTCAGAAGAATGTGACATTGATTTCAATGAAGTCAAATCATATCCAAAGGATGATTTCTTAAATCCCAAGGAATCACCTTAAGTATGTCACAAGGACTTTCCATATGTTCATACTTTTGATCCTCACTCAATCTCTGACATCACTCCAAATGTTGCAATTGCTGAATCTGTCACTCCACCACCCATAGAAGAGAATGCTGATATTATCGCACCAATCTCTCACTCAGATGAAGAGATTATGGATGAAGAAATAATATGTGATGAACCTCCAACATTCATTGAACCTACTGTGACTCCTGAACCCACAGAGACTCCTGCTCCTCAATCCAAATGGAGTAGGAACCAAGATATTCTTCTCGTGAATATTCTTGGTGAACCCTTTGAGGGAGTAACCACCAGAGGAAAGTTGAGATCTCTGGAAACCGCCTCAGCGAATGAATGCATTTTCGCTGACTTTCTCTCTAAAGATGAACCCAAGAATGTGGTTGCTGCTCTTCTGGATGAAGGTTGGGTTGTTGTCATGCAAGATGAATTGAATCAGATCAAGAGAAACAAGGTGTGGACTATGGTAAAAGCTACAACTGGAAAACAAGTAGTTGGAACTAAATGGGTCTATAGAAACAAGAGGGATGAAGCTGGCATGATAGTTAAAAACAAGGCTTGTCTTGTGGTAATCAATCTAAGGGTATTGGTTATGATGAAACGTTTGCACCAATGGCCAGATTGGAAGCTATCAGAATCTTCCTAGCCTTTGTAGCTTATATGGGGTTCACTGTATACCAGATGGATGTAAAGAGTGCTTTTCTAAATGGTAAGCTGGCAGAGGAAGTATATGTCTATCAACCCCCAGGGTTTGAAAGCAGTGACTATCCTGATCACGTCTACAGACTTCACAAAGCACTCTATGGGCTGAAACAAGCGCCTAGAGCCTAGTATGAAACTCTGTCGCAATTACTACTTGAAAATAATTTGTTAGAGGTACCATTGACCAAACCCTGTTCACTTATAGGTCCAAGGGTGATGTCATTTTAGTACTGATTTATGTGGATGACATAATATTTGGTTAAACTAGCATTACCTTGAGCAAACAGTTTGCTAAAATTATGACCACAAAGTATGAAATGAGCATGATGGGGGAACTAACTTTTTTCTTGGGTTTTCAAATCAAACAAGATTCAAAAGGAATTTCTATTTGTCAAGAAAAATATGTTATGGATTTGCTCAAGAAGTATGATATGTCTGATTGTGCATCAGTGAAATGCCCCATGCTTCCTCTCAACAACTTGGGAGCTGATGACTCAAGGGTCTCTGTTAACGAGACCTTATACCGAGGCATGATTGGTTCACTGATGTATCTCACAGCAAGCAGACCAGACATATAATTTACCACATGTCTCTGTGCTAGGTACCAAGCTAACCCCTAGGAATCCCACCTTGTAGCTGTCAAAAGAATTTTCAGGTACTTAAAAGGATCTCCCACACTGGGTCTCTAGTATCCAAATGAATCAGGCTTCGACCTCAAAGCCTACTCCGACTCATATTACGCTGGGTGCTGCCTTGATAGAAAGAGCACCTCTGGGAGTTGTCAAATCCTTGGAGGAAAGTTGGTATGCTGGAGTGCAAAGAAACAAAACTCAGTGGCCATGTCATCAGCAGAAGTTGAATATGTAGCTGCCGCTGGTTGCTGTGCTCAAGTTCTCTGGATGAAAAGTTAGCTGGCTGATTTTGGGATCAATTATGAAAAGGTTCCCATATTCTATGACAACACAAGTGCTATAGCCATCTCTAATAATCCGGTACTTCATTCCAGAACCAAGCATATTGACATCAGGTATCACTTTATCAGAGATGATATTTTAAAAGGTGATATTGAGCTTCATTTTATACCCACTGAATACCAGCTCGCTAATATTTTCACCAAGCCTCTGGCTGAGCCAAGTTTTACTAGGCTGGTTGTTGAGTTGGGTATGCTCAATATTGGTAAAGAAATCTGATAAATGATCTCTGTCTCTGGGCATTTAAGGGAATTGAATGTAACGAGGTAGTTACATTCTAATGGGAGTTAATATATTCCTATATTTAATTCAAATGATTGTCCTTCAATGTTAACAACTTTCCCACTTTCCAAGGGGACTGAAAAATAACATGAAGGGTCAAGGGTCCCACTTTTTCTTAAAAGGCAAACATTTGCATTTAATGCTTTAATTGAAAAACGGCAAAAACCTTTTTACAAGCCCTTGACTCATTTTCTTGTATCACATCATTCATATTTTTCTCACACAAATACTATTCATATTCTTCTAATCCTCCAAACCTTCACTTCAAATAACAATGGCGTCTTCATCAACAAACCCCTCATTCACCGTCCAGGCTGCATCTAACATAGACTTTGGGATTAAAAATGGAAAGATTGCGCTTAACAAATGTGTGGCACTCCTCGAACACAACAATCCCCTTTATACACCATTGTTAACCTACTTGAAGAACTCTCCCATAGCCGAAGCCATCACACGAGAACCCTCAACCTGCTACTCTCAATACCTAAAGGAGTTCAGGTATTCGACCGAAGTTGATCCGACTTCTTCCCACATCACTTTCCACCTTTCCACCCATCCTCAACCTCTCACCTTCGACTTCACAACCTTTTCTAAAGTCATTGGACTTGAAGTAAATGAAAACATGACCGCTGTGCCCACTAACGCTACTGTGAAGAAGGCCTTGGCAACTCTCAGGCCTCGAGATGATGATGACAAACCCTTCTCCACCATTGCCTTCCAAAACAAATCCCTGATCAAGGTGAATTACTTCTCGCCCATATGGAGGACGCTGATGCTATACATTGTAAAATGTATAGGGGGAAACCAGGGATCACATGATCAGTTAAATGCATCCCAGCAGGCAATTGCTTATTGTCTAATTTGGGGATTAGATATAGGAATTGCCCTCATACTTTATACCGACCTCATTGCTAAGCTCGAGAAAAAAGGGAAGAAAAACCGTCTGGCAACCATCTGCTACACCAGATATCTCTCTCTCGTTATAGAGGATATTCTTGGTGAGACCTACACTAATGACGAACTTCACTCCATTTCTCCCTATCACATCACTGCAGCATCTCTGAAGAATCCTTTAGAAGATGAGGTGCCTCTCACCAGGCATATGTTAAGAGTTGCTGGTATGCTACCTGCTGGAGAAGAGGAGCCTTTGCTCCCTCCACCAGAGGTGAATGCTGAAAGTATGACTGATAAGTCTTTGTCCAAGACCTCTGTGCAGTCTACTTCTCGGCCCAAGGCGCTGAAGGAAAAGAAGAAGAAGAGGAAAGACATCCCCCTTTCCTCTGAAACCCCTTCGGTTAATCCATCTGATGCGTTCAATACACTAGGTATATTTAAAAAGAATTACAAATACAAATCCTAGACAAGAAGATAAAAAACTTGATATGCGATCTTTCCACACATTGGGTTTTAAATTTATAAACAAGAATTATCGATATTAATTAGGAACACAAATTCGAGCAAGTATAATCTAGTCATGTTGCAATTAGGTTGGTAAGTCAAGGTCGTCCATGGGACTTGGTTACTCTCAAGTGTAGTTGTTTGTAACAATGGTAAGTATGATTGTCACGATCACACCACAATGAGAATCGTTAAAGGCACTAGCACACAAAGAACATACAAGTATAGTCAAATGATCACATGGACATTAGGATGATTAGTTCGGAACACATATTAAAGGTAATCCTTTCGACCTATAGAACCAATAATAAGACACTAGTGCTTTATAAATCAAGTATACATAAGTCTCAATCAAGTGGTCACTCATGAGCCTTATGCCTAAACCAATAACAACAAGAATTCTTTCGGCCCATAGACTTGGTGTTATCAATTTGATAAGTTCCATTTACTTGAAAGATGATTAAAACAATATACTAAAAAGACTCCTCTCGACCTATAATCTAGATTAAACCTTTACTTGTTATGTTTATTAAGTCTCTTGCACAATCTTCACAAGCACAAGACCAAATCATTTGTCGATTAATGAATTGACATCAACCATATTGAGAATAATTTCGACATATAGACTCAACAATGATTAACCAAATTAACAAACAAGAACAAGCTCCAATTCAAACAAATATAATATTATCACCATAATCCAATACAAACACTAATAGAATCCAAACATCCATATATCACAAGTTTTCATATAAACAATACAAGTATCAACACATTCACAATATCACATAAGAATCACCATAACATGAACATAAACTTTATTGAATAATAAAGAAGGAGTTACCTAACATTAGAATCCATAGCTACAAAGTATCCAAATGATTCTAACCAATAGAACAACCAAATTACAATGCATCACCCATAACCTTCTTGGACATTAACCTCTTGGTGCGAGTATAGAGCCTTTTCGGGTGTTTGGGAATGAGGATTGTTGGAGATTAAGTTGTTTATGGTGTGGTTTTCTTCTCTACAACTTCCATGGCTTATTACATGATCATGGTTATCAATTCCACCCCTTACCACTTGGGTGAGGGGTGATATCAAAATCACATAAATATGGGATAGATGATGATTGAAGGAATGATGAGATAGATATATATAATGAACACTACCCCATGGGTTTTATTTATAAGTGAATTATCCTTGGCCACCAAGTAGTTTTCTTGGAGCCAAAGGTGAGTAATGTTCCAGGGAATGGAGTAATGAAGAGAAAATGATCGGTCTTTAGGTGTTATGGACTTAATTGGAGTGTTTAAGGTAACTTGGAGAAGTGGAATATATGTTTATTGTGACTTCTCCAAAATCTGTCTGGGCAACTTGCCGGCGGCAGCAGAAGTGTTGCCGGTGGCAACTGGGCATTGATTTGCCAGTGGTGGCAACTGAGAGACGTTTTGTCGGTGGCAGCAGAAGTGTTGCCGGTGGAAACTGGGCCAACTTTCCCACTTTTCCCTTCTAGTCCTTCTTCTTTGTTTCTTCCACCTTTCTTTCTTACAAACTTTCCAAGACTCTTTATCATTGTATTATTTATCATACGAGAGCTACACTTTCATGTCTCGTTCATCTTTTCACCTCCAATTCTCGTCTTTTCTTCATTTCTCGTGATGTAACCATTGACGAACCTACAATAGCAAATAAGCTTCATTAAGTATCATATGTTTATATCATACAAATATATGCATAAACACCACGAATACGCTCATATACATATGTTAGAGTTGAGCGTTATCACCATCTAGAAAGAAGAAGTCCAAGAAACACCCATCCCCTACTCAGGTGGATGTGGATAGAGAGCCCATCGCTGATGAACAACCTGTATCTAGTGTCTCTAAGTCAGCAGAGACTTATAAGAACCTTCTTGACACTGATATCTCACAAGTACTAGTCTTCCCTTCATTTTTTTGAGGTTCACAAGCAATCACTCTCAAATGTCTGTAGGAGAGGGTGATGAAGTTTAGGGTTTGCCTCAACCCATAGAGTGTTTGTGTTAGCACCTAGATCTCTTAGAATTATCTATACACTCTGTCTTGGCACTAGGAAATGATTCATTTGTGCTCATAACGCACCTAGATGATCCTTCACCCTCTAGAATGTGCTCTTGCTTATAACAACTTGAGCACACTATAGGTCCCGACCCAGAGTCTCTGCACTTCACGTGGACTTTGGGTCCCCTCACATTAAAAGAATCCCAAAGAATTTATTCTTTTGGGGGAACTGAATAATCACCCTTAGTCTTCCTAGGGGCAGCGATAAAAGGCGACCTTTAACTTCAGATACTTCACAACTAAAAGAGTCCAAAGGATCAATCCTCAGGGGGAGCTGGATAATCACACCCATCTATCCTAGGGGCAGAGAAAGGCGACCATTCCCATATAATGTTTCACAACTAAAAGAGTCCCAAGGAGCAATCCTTCAGGGGGAGCTGGATAATCACACCCATCTATCCTAGGGGCAGCGAACGGCGACCATTCACATCATAGTATTCAAAAATCAAAAGAGTCCCAAGGAGTAATCCTTATGGGGGAGCTAGATAATCACACCCAACTATCCTAGGGGCAGCGGATGGCGACCCTTCAACATATCTATTTCACAATAATAGAGTCCCAAGGAGAAATCCTTAGGGGGGGCTGGATAATCACACCCATCTTTCCTAGGGGCAGCGAATGGCGATCTATAACTTCGTTTTATTTCACACTGGTTACTAATAAATGTCATAACAGGCTCACAATCTTCATGAAGAATAGCAGAACGATGAGGCTTATTCTATTGCCGGTGACGATAATGCTGAAGCCTCCAACATTGATCTAGATGCCATGTATGAAATTGACTCCATGCTTAAAGATGAGGTTTTTATCATTGAAGATGATCTTACCATTTCAGATTATGCAGACATAGATGCTGATGATTACCAAGTCACATATGAGTTGAAGCCTATCCCCTTCCCATCAATGGTTAATGTTCAGGAACTTGCTGCCAAGCAGCTTTGGGACCAGCGGCTTAGTACACCAACCTCAGTCCCCTTCCCAACTTTGCCAAATTTCATGGAACTAGGGGCAAAGAAACACTTAGAAGATTTGCAAAACCTCAAGCCTATCCCTATTCCAAGAATGAAAGATGTTCAAGAACTGGCCGCTGAGGAGCTATGGGTTAAGAGGGGAGACATCAGTATCACAAAGCCCAAAGTCACAAATGATGTTATCTTTTCTAAAATACAAACTCTCAAAAATGTTGCTGAAGAACTCACAACAAACTTAGAGACTTCCCTACTCTCATCTGTGGAATCCTCTCTGACTTCATTGCTTCCGCAACTACTTGGAAATGCTTTGAAAACTCAACTCCTAGTGGTCATAGACCAGAGTCTAGTACATGCCATCAGTCCTCACAGCACTTGTCAAGGCTAATGTCGCTGCTATTGCCAAGGCATCTGAACCTTCCAGGAAACTTCTTCAGGAACTCTAATAGGAAGAACTTAAAGAAATCTATCTCTTTGTACATCAAGAATTCGTTAAGTTCCATAGAGCAGGAACATGCACACCTACTACTGGCGCTATGCCTGAGGGGGAGAATTCTGCTACTTCCACCTCTGAAGAAGAAGAAGACGATGATGCTCCACCTAAGGGGGAGCAATCACTTAAACAACCTGCACCCACAACAGAGATCCCCAGACCAAAACTCATCAGATCTTTCAAACCCATCACTGAGGTGGCAAAAGATAAGGGAAAAGGTATTACCACTGAGGTGCCAGAAACAACCCTGCACTCCCTCCAAGAAGAAGGTGGATCCACTGCCAGACACTCTGATCTGAACAAATTTAAAAGCGCAGATGAACCACCACTAACCCCAGAGCAGGCAAAGGCTCAAATCGTGGAACAAAAGAGGTTAGCTGACATTAGAGTTGCTGAAATCAAGAGCAAAGAGGCTCTGAACAAACTACTCTCTCCAGCTGTAAAGGAAGCTCAGCTAAATAAGCTCAAAGAACTTGAAGTCAAAAGGATCAACCTTCAAAAGGAATATGAGAGAATAGTGGACCAAAGAGCAGAGCCCGGACAGATCACCAAGTACACTTGTTACACTGATAAAGACAAGAACGTAATGATGACCTTATACATAGATAATAAAATAACCAACTACAAAGTCTTCAGTGATTTTAGACTCAGAGATCTGGGCCTCTCTGAATGGTTGGAAGTGTTGTCTCTTGCCTAAAAGAAGAGTGGGTCTGGTGCTGCCTAAATGATGAAAAACATACAAGCTAAGCTTAATTGGGTAAGAGACACTGCTAAGAAGCTAAATCTACCTCTGCCTCCCCAACTATCACAACAACAACTAACTCAAGGACAAAGAAAAAGGAAAACCCTAATGGGGCCTCTAGTAGAGAAGCTAGTCACTGAGAATGTTGTAGTAGATGAAATGTACAGAAACCTTGTACTTCCTAAAGAGATTGCTAAGCCAGTGGGTGGCCAAGTTTACTCAGAACTAGAGATAGGATTGGTATTCATGAATGGGAATTGTGAATACTGCTTCCAGAGAAAAGGTGAGTTACACTTGGCCTCAACCATACAACTCATCAGACTCAAACAAGGCATGCTCAGAAACTGCAAGGAAACCAGTGACTTTGAATTCGAGATGGAGTTAATCATCAAATCCAGGGCTGATAAAGTTGAAGCTCAAAGAACTGTTGACCAAGGCCTTGATCACTGAAGAACCTTTTTTTTATTTTTACATCACTGGGTGTTCATGTAATAGGTTAGGTTTTTTATGATGAATAAAACTCCGAGGTATGTTTGTTAAAATTATGTGTAAGAAGAAGCTGTGTACTCACTTACAATAATTCTAGACTTAGTATAATTTGTAAACAAATAGGGGGAGATTGTTGGGCCAATGAAAGTTTTAACTATGGCCCAGTCTAGATTTGTTTAATTGGACTAAGTGTTACTGATCGCTGAGAGGACCAGCGACAGAGACCAGACCAACGGAAGGCAAAGCTTTAGCTGGCACACCAGGAACATTCAAGTCAAAGACAACGTCCGAGAAGTCGAAGACAATCTGAAGTCATACTTACCAGCGATTATGAATAGCTGGGATGTAGAAGGAATGTGCTGGTGTTCAAGGATCTCTGAGTTAACAATACTCAGAGATCACTTAAGAACCCTAGAAGTCTGATACAAGCAAAGCTTTTCTAATCCTTTATAGTTTAGGCGAGAGAATCTACAAAGTCTTTTGAACATGACAAAACAAGAGATTCAAGATAAAGCCTAGTACGACCTAGTGGGACAAAAGGTGAACATTTGGCAGAACTGTTCACCTAAAGTTGTTTAAAGGTATGTCTCGATTTGGACATGCATTTAATACGTAGTACTCTTCCACTCAGAAGATGACACGTATCAACTACTTACACTAAGGAAGCAACCTCGTACCACTATAAATAGAAGTGAGAAAGAAGAGTTAAATCAACCCTTGTGCTTGAATAAAATATCTAAGTTCTTTCTCCCTTTGAAACCTCTGAGCCCTCAGCTGTCTACCATCGACTCATAGGTTCTCTTGTAAACTTGAGTCTCGAATCGAGTTTACTTGTTCTAGGGTTCATTTCTTATTGTCATTCAACGGGTGTATTCATAGCACTTTTTAATACTTTGTTTATAGTTAATAAAGCATTACGCGTTTGAAAAGTATTTTGTTGTGTATTTGTGTTTATAGGAGTAATAGTTTCGACAATTGTTATATTTAGGGACTTTCAAAAATAGTTATGAATTTCTGAGTATTTATTAAGTAAATACTATGATAATGTATTGGTATTAATGAAAGTACGTTGAGTGCTTTTCATCATAATTTCTTTTTGTGAGCATTGCATAATTATCATTTGCATTGCATTGCATTGCATACATATATTGGCATACGTATAACATTTGCATTTGCATGACCATGCATTGCATGTACAATTTCGAATAATGACCTTATGTATTCTTTTTCTGTGATTCCAGAAAATGGCTGATGTACCGCCTAGTGGTAGTAGGGATGGATATGTTGTGGGTGAACCAGATGTTCTGTTTCCGTGGGGTAATCATAATAATTATGGATAGTTGAGGGGGACAATAGGAATGAATTCGTGGAATCTAAGAGTGATAATATGAAGACTGATAGTGAGACTGGGAAGACTAAGAGTAAGGCTGAAGTGAGTAGCTATGGTACTGATTTTAGGATGTTTCAGAAGGAGAAAGCTAAGCTAGACAGGTTGAGTGATTGGGAGGCCCATCTTAGGCCATTTCTTAGTTAGAGTTGGAAATTTCAGGATGATGAGAACTATTCTGATTCTCATTTTATGAGAGATCTACCGTGAAGAGGTGCGTATCTGAAGTATGGAGGAGAGGAGACGCCGTGCTATGGTTCAGAGTGGAGGTGCGACAAGGATGTGGATGAGGAGGAAACAGTTTCTAGCCAGGTTGGAGAAAATGATGTGCCGTATCCTATGTAGTGAGCACTTGATGGATTTTCTAGTATTTTATCTTTATGTACTTGTTGTATTGATGTGGTACTGTGATGGAACATGTTGTCTTCTACATTGATAGGGTGAGTCATTGTGGTGATAGATCTTGTCACGATTATGTTGAATTTTTCTGATGCAATCTATATTTACCCTTTATTATCTATAATGTGTCCTTTTTATTTCTTTTGTGATTTGATTGGTGAATTTAGGCAGTATTGTGTTTTTTGCACAATGTAGTATCCATGATATATCTTGATAAAGAGATCCTTCTTTCTATCTTGATGTGTATACTTATGTTTCTTTCATATGTGATAACAGTGAAAAGAATTGAGTTAGACATTTTCTGTCATTAGTGGATCTCCACGTGACTAAGTTTCTTGAAATATGTCTCTAGAATTAACAACGGCTAGGGTAGAATTTATGATTGAGGAAGCGATTGCTAGGGCGCTTGAAGCTGATCGTGTTGCAAGGAATCAAGGTGCCGAGACTGAAGATGTTGTTGTTCAAGTTGGAAATGTTGCTGCTATTTTGCAAGATTGTAAGGAATGTCCGTATGCTAGATTCATAAGATTGAGAAGGAGTGTTATGACGAGTATCTCATGATACTAATGGTGTTTTGGAGAAGAGCGACTGAATGGATAAGTTTGAGTAGCTGATGGATATATCATAATATAAGTAATAATTTGGAAATGTACAAATGGATGGACGAAATGGAGAATAATTCTAAAAGCTGGTAATTGTTCAAGAGTAAGTGAAGTGTAAAAGAAAAAGGACAATATTGATGAGAATGGCAATAGGAAACAAAAATTTATCCCCGCTAATAGAAAATAAATTCGGAATCAACGGACTAAGAAAAGAAAGAATGGTGTTTGTGATGCTACTGTAAATCAAGGAAGCAAGAAAAATTATAAGTGTAAGCGGTGTACTTTGTACCATATAGGTAATTGTCTTTCTACTTATCGCAAGTATGGTATGGCTTGACGTCAAACTACTGGATGTAGGACAAGGAATGTGGTTATAGGAATTAGTAGTCCTGGAATAGTGATATGTTTTCATCGTGAGTATAAGTAAGGAAATTGTACGAGGATTGGGAATCAACAAGAAAGAAATGTTGCTTCTGCTACAGATTATATTTTAAGTAATGCTGATATGTCTTGAGATTCAGATGTTGTGATTGGTATGTTCTTATTGATGATCATTAATTTAGTATATTGTTTGAATAATATACCCGATAAGAATTTTGAAGATGTTAGATTTAGCTGACTTAGGAATGGAGGAACCAGTAAGAATTAGCAACTAGCTGTGATGAGAAATTAACTGATGGAAAGGTTGTTAATAAATAGTTCTATATTAAGGGGGTATTCTTTGAACTTAAGCAATTAGGTGATACCACACGCTTAACCAATCTAGGATTATGTTGTAGATTATTGGTATAGGAATGAAAGTTTCATGGTATGATGAGTATTTGTGAAAATGATTGGTTTAAATTTTGCTGAGGACTGAATATTGGTTGCAAGAGGTGGTGAGTAAACTATCAATTTGAAAATTTTATTTGGTTGAAGATGAGAAGGTGTGCGGAAGGAGACTGTAATATATTGAATGCTCAGAGCACTTCATCGGTAGTGATTGAAAGGAAATGAGAAGATGTGTTTGTATTCAAGAGTATTTTGAAGTTTTCCTGCAAAATTGTCGAGTTTGTTGGCGTATTGTGAAATGGAGTTTCGTATTAATTTAGTGCTGGGAGTTATACTTGTTGTTTGTGTGTTTTGTCGTTTGGCATTGTTAGGAATTGAGAATGGTTATCTGATCAATTGTAGTAATTGATGGATGAGGCGACAAAGCTGATTTATCTAATAGATGTGGAAGGGTGAGCCATAAGGAATGTTGGTATGATAGTAGGAAAAAGGATGGATAGTTTGGAAATATAATGACTATTGTGATTTTTAAACAAATTGACTACCAAGAGTCGGTATCCATTACTGATGATTGATGTGTTGGGTCTAAAATTATATGAGTTGATGTGGCAGAAACTCCAAAACGAAGAAAACATGCTAGACGCTGACACGCCATGTTTGGACGCTGACAGAAGTCTACGGCGCTGATGGAAATTCTATTTACAGAATATATTGGATATATTCTAAATAATATATTCAATATATATCTATAGAAATAGAATATTTAGATGTTTATTTGATATTATCTCTTGTAGATTATGTTCCTTCCACTATAAAAGGAACAAGAGTCTTAGGTTTTATTCATAACTTTCATATACAATGTAAACCTAAAGTGTGTGTCGCACTAGACGTGGGATTCAATGTATACACGTCTAGTGGTTGTTTATTATTAATATAATGAGCAACCCTATTGTTTTAATTCATGTCTATTGTGCCTAAACACCTTGTTCATGATCATTGTTCTTTTCCGCTATGTTATCATATGAACGATGATCAACCTAGATATAATGGTTCATAACCATTGAGTCTAACGATCATAGGACGCCACAATTGGTATCAGAGCCTAAGGCTCTTGATATCTAGGTCCGACGAGGTGTTCGTGTATGGTGAAGAAGAAAAATCCGTCTAGGGTTTTTCTGGACGTTTTTGTGTGCGCAACAGTATTTAGAAGGTCATAACTTTTGATTGAACCGTTGGATCGTCACGAAATTTTATATGTGTGTTCTACATACATAGATCTAAACATCCACCGGAGGGATTGTCAAGTTTTATCCCCAGGCAAAAGTTATTAAGCGTCAAAGTCAGCAGTGAGTATATGCAGTTTTCTGTGGACAGCCATGTTCAAAACACGTTTTCTCCTTCGTTAACCGTTGGATCTTCGTGATTTTTGAACTGTAGATTCTTGGCACTTGTGTCTAGAATCTCACCGAAGGGATTTTCGATCTGAGCCCTAATGAAAAAGTTATTCAAGGTCGAAGATTGCTGTTTAAAGGTATTAATGTTTTGCTTTCACATAAAATCATGACCTAGGGTTTCTCAAACCCTAGATCTACATGAAAAGCAGAATATTATGTAGCTTTTGGCTGTTATGATGGAGAGAAATTATTAGGGTTTCGTCCAAAATCCTAAGATCGAAGTTAAGGCTGTGATTTAATGATTTGTTTTTTTAGGGTTTTATGAATAAACCCTAGAATGATGATATGCTGTTCATTAAATGACAAGATGGATAGCAGTAGCAGAAAGTCTTCCTTGTTACGATTGAATACAAGGACTGATGGTGATGTTCAGTTGGTTCTCTTCATGGTCTTGTAACTGAGAACAATTATCATTCGCGTATATGAAGCTGCAAAGGAGCAAATACAACGTGAGTTATTTGCATTTGTGTTCACATGGTGGAAAGATTATGATTGGCTATTCAAGATAGGTGTTCACACGAAGCAAGGATTTTCATTGGTTGGGAAAGTTATGTTCACACTGTCCAGAGAATCACTTGTTTGGAAGTTTTGTGTTCACACGGCTCCTCAACTATGATT
This sequence comes from Glebionis coronaria, assembly GCA_025667525.1. NCBI lineage: Eukaryota > Viridiplantae > Streptophyta > Magnoliopsida > Asterales > Asteraceae > Glebionis > Glebionis coronaria. The sequence continues at coordinate 184,417,925 of CM046874.1, forward strand.
GGTCAAATCATATGCGAAAAGAAATCTTTGATATTAATGTTGGACGTAGCGTGGTATTTTTGCTGATTTTTTGGAGATAATCACGTCAGTTTTATAAATATAGAATATATTATTTGCTGTTTATTCTCAGCTGATAATTGAGACGTGAGTTGCTAATATTCTATTTTGAGCAGAAGATAAAGACACGCTTTGGTCAAAGATTGTTCTATTTATGGGAACAGTTATGATAGCTCACGCTTTGGAGCTGATCTAGCTTGACGTGGGGTTGATTTAAAAGATAATCACATGGATAATGTCTTTATCCTATTATATTTATTTATCATAAACTGCTCTGCCATGTTGCCTTAGATGACGTCAGCAGGGAAAAGTGGACGCTGACAAAGTATGGTATTGACGCTGACAAGGGCTGAATGGACGCTGACAGAAGGAAGTTTGACGCTGACAGGAATAAGTCAACACTGTCAAGTTGACAGTGTTGTCCGATATATGCTATTTCAACGCTGATAAGTGTCATCCAATATCGGACAATGCATCTGATGAAGATATTGGACAAAATTGGATATTGGACAACACACTGTTTGCTGCTGTTTGAGAAAATTGTGACGTTTTAAGCACACAAAAAGGAGAATTTACACACAAAGGTACATGGAATCTCCGTTTTAATTTTGAATATCATGATGATATTTATGGCTCGGATATTTTTAAATGGATTAATGATTTTAAAGCGAGTTAGCAATTATTCGTGGGAATTTGATGGATATTTAAACTATGTAATCGGGATAGCCTTGCAAAAGAGTTATTCAGCATAACACTTTTACATATGGTATGAAGATGTTATTTCATTCAAATTCGTCATGAAGAGGTGTTAGCTTAAGGGGAAGAATTCTTATGGTAAGTTTGATGATTGAAGAAGATTTTCGTGAGTTTGTGTTCTATCATATCTTAAAGTTATGGACTTCCAGCCACTAACTTTAAAGGTAACTTGTTCGTGCTTTACATGGTTGGTGATGAAGACTTGTCATAACACTTGAAGGAGTTACATTATCGTGCTCAGTGTCTCACATAGGATGAGAATATTGACAAGGGATTGAGGTCTACTTATACTTTGTGCCATGAGTATAAGTTCTTCATTACATGGATAAACAAGACATGGAACATAAGTTTAGGTTATTTTACTTCTACATCAAGAATACTTTATTTATTTTTCTTCAGGATCATTACACAGAGCCTACTTTTGGAGAATTTTCAAGATTGCCTACATTGTTTACTTCCTTGTTGATGTGACAAAAAGGGGAAGAAAATACGTGCTACACTTGAGGGGAAGCAATTTGAAGATCATGTACAACTTACAAGAGATATACAAAGAGTTTTGCCGACATCAACTAGGGGAAGATTGTTGGGTCTAAAATTATATGAGTTGATGTGGCAGAAACTCCAAAACAAAGAAAACATGCTAGACGCTGACACGCCATGTTTGGACGCTGACAGAAGTCTACGGCGCTGATGGAAATTCTATTTACAGAATATATTGGATATATTCTAAATAATATATTCAATATATATCTATAGAAATAGAATATTTAGATGTTTATTTGATATTATCTCTTGTAGATTCTGTTCCTTCCACTATAAAAGGAACAAGAGTCTTAGGTTTTATTCATAACTTTCATATACAATGTAAACCTAAAGTGTGTGTCGCACTAGACGTGGGATTCAATGTATACACGTCTAGTGGTTGTTTATTATTAATATAATGAGCAACCCTATTGTTTTAATTCATGTCTATTGTGCCTAAACACCTTGTTCATGATCATTGTTCTTTTCCGCTATGTTATCATATGAACGATGATCAACCTAGATATAATGGTTCATAACCATTGAGTCTAACGATCATAGGACGCCACATGATGTTTTGCTTGATAAACTATAAGGAGAAGTAAGAAAAGTGATTGATAACAATTATGGAATTGTTGAAGAAAGAAGAATGATGTGCAAAATTCTTTTGATATGAATTTTGGATGGAGTTAGTGTAAATACTGTAATGTGTGATTTATAGCCGAAGTATTCATAAAAATCTTGTCTAGATTGAAGCGATTAAGGATTTGTCGATACCGACGAAGCTGACTGAAGCTTGTTATTCCTTTGTCTAAGCTGAGTATTATTAGAGGTTTATCGAAAGGTTTTCATTGATTGTTAAACCATTGATTAAGGTGACTAAGAAGAACTAAATGTGTGAAACCCATTCATACATCTAAGTTGCAGTTTCGAGATCTGATATTCGTTAGATGAGGAAGTTGTTTGCGAACGCTAAGGATAGGTTGTGTTCTTTTCCAGTATTGTTGTTGTCGGAAAAATTTGAAGAGTTTGTAGAATTATGGTGATGCTACCTCAACATTATCAAATAGTAGGAAGAAGAAGGAAAAAGCCTCTGAATTTTTGAGTTTTGAGTTTTGAATTTGAGTCCTGAGGTTTTGAGTATTGGTAATAACGAGGAGTGTTGATTTGATGGAATAAAATTTAAAGTTTGAATTAATGATATGATGGAGAAGAATGTCAAGGAAAGTAGCTCAACTTGTTGTCAAAATTATGAAACAAATTTGTAGTAAGGATGATTGAGATGAGGTATTTTGGAGAATCAAATTTGATTATTGTATTATCTATTTGAAGAATATGTGAATGCAAGAGTTAGTGATGAATGAATTTTACAGATCAGAGAGTTCAATTCTTCAAAGTGTGTTGAGAGTGCTATACTTAGTATTAAAGGAATTTCACGAGTTAAAGTATTGATACCTTCTGGTTTGGGTAAAATTTATTATGACGTAAGGAAGATGTATTGATGGTCAGATTTGAATATAGGAAATCAATTGAGTTAATCAAATAGATGTTGGTGTAATATGAATGGTTCAGTGGTTCAGTGTGTTAGTAACTGTTTGATTTGGATAAAGGTGGAAGATGAGTATAGAAAATTACCTAGGTGATTGGTACGAGATCAAATCTCTGAATGGAAAAGAAGGAAATCACTAAGGATTTAGTGATAAAATTGTCAATAACCCCAAGTCGTGCTGTCAGTTATTTTTGAAATTTTGGAAATCTTTGTAGAAAGCAATGAGAATGGAATAAAGTTTGAGTATAATATATAACCCAGAGACTGAAGTTTACCTTTGAGTTTTGGAAATCTTTACAGAAAGCGAGAGGAATCGAGTTAAGTATGAATATCACGTATTCTTCAGAAACTAATGGACATGGTGAAAGGATGATTTGAACAATGGAAATTGTACTTGTGTAGATGCGATTAAAACTTGGAGTGATGTTATTTTCAACTATTTTACTGCAAACCCAAATGAAATCAACTGTTGATGGAATCTTTATACAGCGATAGTTGTCATATAAGAAATTAGGATGTACTGTTTGAGGCTTTACGTGGATGTAAGTTACGTTTTCTATATATTGAAGTAAGGAAGGAAACTGAGGAGATGAAGCAGAAGAGTTATGGATAATGAAAGATTGGAATTATTGGAGTATGAAATTAAGGGGGTGAAGTAGAGTAGAATTCCTTGTTATGGTGATATTAAAGGAATTGACCCAAACTTGTGTGAGAACCGTGAGGATTTCTTAAGGAGAAGAGATATCATTGATTATAGTGGTGCAAAATGCGAGTATGAGACGGGTCGGGCGCCAGGACGTCGCTATTTTTAAGTAAGGTAGGATGTGATAACCCGAGCCCGAGGTCATTATATAATTTTATTTTACGTATATTTTTGAAATTTTTGATGAGACTGGATGTCGTGATATTTGGTGACTTGAGTTGAACGAATGTTGAAATTTTTATTTTTACGTTTTGACGACGAGGATTATTAGTGATGCGATACCAACGGATGCCTGAAATTATACGTTTTATTTTTAAACATATCAATGTTTGACATTTTGACGTTTTTATTTTTAATTACGTAGTAAGTGGTGTCGGGACTATGTTATATTATATTTTGTGTGCGTTTTAAATTTTGAGAAGTATTTTTATGAAACCCAAGACCCGTAAATATTTTTAAAATGGACTAATAGCCATTTCCCGCTCTTTAAACAAGTATTTACACTTTGGCCCAAAAGAATCACCAATTGGCAAAAACTACCCTAAACATCTACCATATAAAAGGAAAATTTTAACACAAAAACACACATATTCCAGTAACTCAAAAATTTATCTCTCTCCTCTCTCTCCCTCATTGTTTCTGTCCACCCCCACCACCATAAAACCACCATCAACTCAAAAACTAGCTTGAATCTTGCAAATCTAAAGCAAGACCCATCTTAGTTTTGTTACTCTCATCATTTTGGTATAAAAATTTGCTACATGCATGAACTTTTCTCTAAAAATATTTTCTTGCAAGAATTATACAAGTTTGATCTATTTTTATGATTGTATGTAGGTGTTAGTATTATTATATTTGATTTTTGTTGATTGCATGTAAGATTTTTGAAATGGGTTTAGTTAAATTTGAACATGTAAGTGAAATTAGGGATGTAAGAGTTGAAAAGGATGATCATAGGATGATTAAGAGTATAGATGTTGATAAAATGGGTTAAAATTATGATCTAGTGTGATTTTTAAAAGTGTAATTAAGACCAGCAGGTTTAAGGCTAATTTTGGGAAACTTAAGGTTGAAAATAAGTTGAGATGATTAGGTATTATTGTAAAGAATTTCATAAGCTTCGATTTGGTATAAACTAGAGCTTCTAACTCAAAAAGAAGAAGATGTTATAATAGATTGATTATTCGTGTACCGGGAGGCGAGTATTGACACAATACAAAATTGCTGTCGATATTTGGATCAAATCTCGGCGACTATAAAATGAGTTATTGAAAATGATTGAAGGCTGTTCTTGAGTTCTAAACCTAGGACGTTGAGTCTATTTTAAACCCAAGTGTCGTTTTTATGAATTGAATAGTTTATAAAGGTCAAAATGGTGTTGTAAGTTAAAGACGTAAAACTGTCCGGATTTTATAATTCAAAGATGTGTCTGGCAGAAGGTCTTAGAAGTAAAAATGTTGGTCCCTTGTAATTAGTGCTGTACTTAACAATACTAAGTATAGACCTAACTCATGGTAAAGTAATGTAATAAACACAAGACAAAGTAAAGTAAATAACACAAAAGGTTTTCAACGTTTAACTCTTAAATTTATTAAAGAATTATACCGTATTGTATGCGAAGCTACAATAGGGATTGAATAGACAATGTGTGTTTGGTGATCTCCTCACTAACAAGCTAGTCCAATCCTAATGATTGTTAAGCTTGATGATTCTATCAACAAGAGTTTAGAACTCAAGTGTTTGATCGTATTTGGAAGAGAGAACTTTGTTTGTGAATGCCTAAAGCATTTAGTGCACAAAATTATTTCTCTCCTTTTACAACCATCCTATTTATAGAAGCAAAGGTAGATACAAGACAAAGAATTGCCCATGTGCAATTCTTGTCTTATGGGTACATCGTACAATCTTGTCTTAGCCTATTTTAAGTATTAGGACATAAGTCCTTTTACACTGTCAGTCTATCCCAAAGGAGTAAGTCACGCTAATTGTGTGATGTACTACATCTTATCACAATTCAACTTATCCCGCCTTTACTTCAGTCTTTGGAGATGCTTGTTTCTTCAGGGAGATCGTATAGGGTTCAGTGAGTCTATTGCCACAACTTACTGAACCCATCACCTTCTTCTTTGTCTTAGATACATCATTCATTAAACTTAGGCTCTTTGAATGCTCGAGTCTTTCTTTTAGACTCAGTCTAGGAACTCGAAGGTAACTCACCGAGTGACTGTTCACTCAGTGACTTCATTATGTTAAAGGTTAATCTTTCACTTGGGCTGATTGTTACTCAAATCCATCAGTGAGATCATTAGGCATTGAATTGACCTAAAAATCTCCCCCTATTTGGATATAAAATAAGCCTAAGTGAATTTTTAAAAGTGAGCAAAGAGGATTCTTCTTACACATACTATTCTACTGATGAAAAGACTTGTTTTACCAAAGTACTTCATTTTTTTTTCATCATTACAAAGATTGAATAGTCTGATACAAGAAAAACATAAATAAAACAAAAAGATTACTATCATTCAGGAATCCATTGCTTCCCTCTTCACCCTTGATGACTTTAACACCTTTTCTTTAGCAGGCCTCATTGTAATTATCTCCCTAAGCTTCTCATCAAATCTCTTATTCTCATCAGTTTGGACTTGTCCATCCATCACATGGAAGATGAGAATACTTTAAGTGGGACATTTCTCAATGTCACTCATCCTTTGAAAAGCTTGGTCCTCAAATACATCAATGAAGAAGATACCCCACTCAGGTTCTTCGATGACCATATTGTTTACAAAGGGAACATGTTCAGGGAGAGTACGGTTACATTCTAACCCATGGATCTTAGTCTCAGCTTCAAGCTCAACTCTTTTCCTTTTTCGTCCCTGAGTCTTTGAAGGATCCTGTTCTGCCAAGGGAAGATCCTCAGTGATCCCTAACTGCTCCTTGATCTGATTCAACCTCTCATATCTCTTGTTGAGAGAGTTGAGTATCTCAGGGACACATTTGTTTGTCTTGGTCCTGAAGATCCTACCCATTTTGTCCTACTCACTAAGACCGAAATTACCAAATGAAAAGTTACTCATCACTTCAAAATTCCTTTCATCATTTTTTCTGTAAACAGATATTGAGACTGGTGTGGTATGAGGAATGATTTGAAGATTTGTGATTGGTTCAGGCCTCCTTCTTTGAGTGATAACTTTGGTGTCTTGGTCAAATAACCTTTTCAATTGGGTGGTTCTTTGTTGTTGCTTCTTGACCATTTCATCCTGAATAGCCTTGAGCTCCTCCTCTTGCTTCTGAATGAACTCTTGTCCACCCTTTGCACTTAGCAACTCGGCAGAGTTTCCACCCACTTCCTTGATAAACTCAGTGGATACCTTGAGTATCTCAGCTCTTGTAGCTTTACTAGTCTTGGCCCTTTCCATCCTGTGTAAGTATTCTTGGATTTGATCAGGAGTCATTTTGTACATTTTTCCATTGATCTCATATGGTATTAAGACAATAGCATCAAGATCAGGCCTTCTTTCCGTTGAAGCTTTTACAAGCTTCTTGGGTGGTGGTGTGAGGGTCTCATCATCAATTCCTTTGCCCTTATCTAACTTAGATACTAAGGGCTCAGGCATAGGTGGGATTGAGTTTAAGGGTGTTGGTGTGGGGATCACATGCACCTGAGGTTGTGGTTGTAACATTTCTTCCTGCTCCCCCTCAGTGTGAGAGGGAGGTTCACTGTAAGTAAGCATAATTGGTGGCACTGATTGTAGTAATTTCACACCCGTTTAGGGAAATGAGGTAAAAGCGGTAAGTATTAAACAAATGATTTAGGAAAATCAAGTGCTTATGACCCTTTAGTGAGTTCGTTCTCGAGGAGGCTTAATGTGTGTGTTAAGCTTGATTATATTTGAGATTAATATTAAGCAAAGAAAAGGGGAAAGAAAATGATGATGATTACGACTAAAATTAAACTACGACGAATGGTAAAACGTAAAAACGTGTCGAAATTTAAAAATTACTCTAAAAATTCCTAGAAAATCACAATAAATTCCTAAGAATAAAATTAGAGTTTACCAAAAATAAAACTTTTTTAAACCTTTTATTTAGTTAATAATTAATTTTTAATGCTAATTAAAGCCCTAAAATCAATTAAATTAATAAAAAGCCCAAATAAAGATTTTTCAATTTGTAAAACTCCAAAATAACTTAATTAAACAAAAAAGTATTTTTTGCATAATTTAAAACTAATTAAAACTATTTAGAATGTTTAAAAACTAAAAATAATATTAAAATAATATTAAAAATTCAAAATTTATAAAAAAGTCTAAAAACTTGCAAACTAATTTATTTTAACTTACTAAAACCAGAAATGAAAGTGATATAACCTAAATACCCCTATTGGGCCTCCAAATGGGCCAAAAGTGAAAACAGTCCAAGCTTAATGGGCTTTTTGGCCCAATAAGCAAAAAGCCAAACAAATAAGCTGAAAAGTTCCATTCTAGCTTAAAATCAGATTTTAAACAAAAAACTCTAAAGGCCTAAAAGCTGAAAGTGAGCTTATCACAGCTTAATAAGCACTCAACTTATTCTTAATGGGCTTTTTGGCCCATTAAGCCATAAGCTAATGCCATAAGCTGATAATTGACACACATCCTTCTCTTGAGTTTATAAAGCAGTTTGTAAAAAGCAACTTTGAAAAAGCTCAAGAAATAAGCCTGAAATAAGCAAAAGCTTTCTACACAAAACGACAAAATAGTCGTTTTCGATTTCTAGACTGTTTCAAGAGCCGATTCAAGTTGAAAAAGGTTTTAAATGACCAAATTATGACAAATCAACAAAAAGTTTTTCAATAAGCACACTAAATAAGCTGGAATAATGAATAAGCTGTTTTGAAAAAGAAAAGTCAATTCGTTTTCTAGTCAAACTTCAAAACCAAAAGCTACAAGCTACCAGATAAGCTAATTAGGTGAAAATAATAAGATCTATCACAAAAGAAAAGTTGTTGCACAAAGTAATAAGCTAAATAAGCTTATTGATAAGCTGTTTGAAAAATAACACTAACAGTGGCAAGCAGCAGTGGGAAAGGAGTTCCCACTGCTTATGAACTGATTTTTGTTTTTAGTGAGATTCACTAGGTGTTTTTGGACAAACAAGGCACCCCAACAACCAGTGAGTTGTAGGGAGTCACAATCAAGCAATAAATCACAAATCCACACAGCCAAATGATACAGTTAATTCAAACAATGCCCAGACATGGAAAATAGCAAGATCTCATGGTTATAAGCTATGTTTAAGGAAGAATAAGCCAGCCAAATTTCACCAAAAGCATACAACACCAATAACAAGCTTAATTAAACACAAATAAACAGAAGAAATCATACTTTCATACAATATCTTAATTGAATTATATGTAATGATCAATAAATTCCGTTGAATTAATTCTAGGTTTCATGCATAAACTCCAAGATTAGAACTAGTATAAAGCCTATGTGAGTTTACTGATGAATGGTAATAGGCAAGAACAAGTTTTACTGATGCACTTGACCAAAACATGAACTTCAAATCCAAAAATCCACTAATCAGGTTGCAAAAACTTTGGTTTATCACTAGCTAGCCTTAGTTTAGCATCAATACTAGGTGATTACAAATTTTCACTTCACAAAGACCTAAAACCACTTAGTTTTTAGCAAAGGTTTAGATTAGTGTTTAATAGCAAAAGATGAGCAACTTTCCACACTAAGTCATGCCAATATCAGATACAAACACAAGATGTAACACCCTATTTAATAGGATAGAATGCTATAGTAAATTATAGCGTGTCATCAAAGCATACAAGGTAAATGTCTAAAAATTCATGACCATAAATAGAAATACCGGAATCAAACATCGGTAGTCTAGTAACTCACACACAAGCAATATAAGTAATGTAAATGGAAAGGACTAAACAATGTCCAAAAGAAGTAAAGTATGATAAAGTAGGAATAAATGCATAAGGTAAAAGAGGCCGGATAGCTTCCAATCCGAATGCACATACTCTGGAGTTCCTACTTGCGTCCTTGGGTACCTGCCGTTTGGGAACATGGAAAAGTAGACGACTGAGCATAACGCTCAGTGCACGGATATACAATAAAGCATGGAAAACATAGGATATGGAAGCATATAAAGAGTATAAAGCATGAATGGCAGCAGAAATGAATAAGTCCTGGAAACCTAGTTGTCTGTCATGTTAACTGGTTTTAGTTCTGAAAACATAGCTTATGTTACTTATGAAAATCTGTATTAGTTAATGTACCATAATAGCCAATATAGGTCACGAGGTCAACAACGTGCATGAATACTTGGAGGGGTGACCTCGTCATGCAAATTAGAGGGGATGCCTCTAATTAACTGGTAAGTGGGTAGGAGGGATCAACTCCTTGTGAAGGATGCAAGGCACACACCACATTCACCATGAAATCCTGACTGAAACATGTAACTAGGATGCACCCATACGCCCCACATGATAATATAATAATATAATGGCCAAATAACTGAAAAGGGACCACGAGCTATCACTCCGCCGTGGTGAAGTCATAACACTAGTGCCTCTAGTGTTATGGTTATGGTACCTCCATAACTAGGTGAAATTGGTCATGCATGTATATAGCTGAGGTAACTAATAAAACATAAGCATTTAATCTGTAACTACTAGGGAAAACAGTTGGCTGCATACGGGAAATCCTAATGAAGGAAGAGATTGTCCTTACTGAAGGACGGGAACTCCGTACCTTATGTCCAGTAGAAGCTAACGAAAACGATGAAGACTAATCCGCCTCGACGGATAACACTAAATAAGAAATATGGACGTGTATGAGTTGTCTGAATTACATGTGTTTTACTGGTTTCATGTATTATTAGTTTGTTATACGTATTCTGTCATGTTTTACTGTTTACCGTGTTAACTGTAGTTATACTGATGTTCTGTTGTGTATTATTCATGTATTAGTGTATTATAATACTTGTATTGTAATACTAAGTAACTTTCTAAAAATAGCAGGTTTCCGTAAATAGTAAGTTTCTAAAAATAGAAATTTTCCAAAAAAATAGTAAGTTTCCATAATTAGAAATAAGTTGGATTATAAATAATAATTAAAGTTTTAATTAGTACAATACAAGTCTTGGTTATAGTTCATTAGTTAAATAAATGGTTAATTTAATTAAACTATACATTATATGATTTTAATTAAAATACATGTTTTAATTAAATAACTAAGTAATAATACCTTAGGTTATACATGAATTAATTTAATAAATTAATTAACCTAAAGTTTAATATAACATGACTTATAAAAATAGTTTTTATAAAAACCCGAACCCGAGCCCGTGTTTAATATAAGCCAAACCAAAAAGCTATATAAAAGTCCCACCGAGACCTTGGAGGGGTCTCGGTTGACACTAAATAAATCAACCAAACATGTACACATACCCCGACTTAAAGTCAGGGTCCCTTTGGTCTCGGGTCCGAACAACAAAAACCAACCGAGCCCCTTTGGGGGTCTCGGTGGTGCCTCGGTGCACACAAACCGAACAAACAAACACAACCCGACCCTTCGTCGGGGTTGCCTTGCTGCGTCCGATCCCACACCACCCAAGCCGAGAGTCTTGGGACTCTTGGTGGTGGTAATCAAAACATGCCGAGCCCCATATGGGGTCTCGGGTGTCTCGGCTGAACCACAACCCACACAATCTAAACCCGAACCATGAATTTAATTAATCTATTACATGTTTTATTCTTGTTCTTGATGATTAATTAAATAATAACATGAAATCAAAAGATTTAAAAAGAAAAGAAAAAGGGTTTGATTATACCAATGCGTGTATTAACGAGAGATGATCACGAACAAATAAAAAAGTAACAAAAATCGTCCGGTTTTCCCTTTCTCTTGATGTAGGTCGGCGGCTAGAACAAAAAGGAGGCAAGAGGAGTGTTTTTTTCCTTGAAACCTAAATTATGAGAAAAACAATTCCCTGTGTTTTGTTTATTTAGTGTAATGGGCCAAAAGCCCATTCTTCCTTCCTCTTGTCTCCTGGCCGCGACATGTTGGGCCCACCAACGGTAACCCGAAGTTTTTCACGTGTTAAATAATTAGTCGTGTATGCTCGTGATTCAATATTCGTGATTTTGGTATTCGTGATCGTGTCACATTTATAATATTCATGATTGTTCGTTATTTATTATCGTGACACGTGTATTAATATTATAAATGGAAAGTTTAAATTTTATCGTGTCTTCATAAGTTACTTTTCATGTGTACTGTTCATAGGTTTTTAATGCGGGTTTTACAACTCTTCCCCTCTAAAAGAACAATTCGTCCTCGAATTAGAGAAACGTAAACTGAAAGAAAACATACCTGAATTAGAATTGTAAATGAGGGTAAGAAGTCCGTATAGACTCCTCCGTCTCCCAAGTGGCTTCCCGCTCAGGATGATCCCTCCAGAGGATTTTGACGAAAGGGATCGTCTTCCTCTACATGACACGATCTTGTCACTCAGGAACTCTCTCGGGTTCTTCGACATATGAAAGATTCTCTCGAATCTGATCAAGTGGATACTGGAAAACATGAACTGGATGATAGTTGCATCCTCTGAGTAAGGTCACATGGAACACGTTGTGAACATGTGATTGCTGAGTCGGTAACGCTAAACAGTATGCCACTTCACCAACGCGTTCTATGATGTCGAACGGTCTGATGAAGCGAGGACTGAGCTTCCCTCTAATTCCGAAACGTCTAACTCCTCGTGCAGGTGACACCTTGAGGAAAACGTGATCACCTACGTTGAAAGACACATCTCTATGATGTTTATCAACATAGCTCTTCTGACGAGCACGAGCTTCCTGAAGTTTTGCCTTGGCGACACCGACCTTCTCATTGGTCACTTCAATCATCTCTGGACCCTCAAGCAGTCGTTCGCCCACCCGATCCCAGCAGATTGGGGTGCGACACTTTCTACCATACAACATCTGGAAGGGAGCACACTTGATGTTAGCGTGCCAGCGGTTGTTGTATGCGAATTCTACTAGAAATATATAATTATCCCAGCTTCCTGACCACTATAGAGCACACGATCACAACATGTCCTCCAATGTCTGAATGGTACGTTCTGACTGTCCGTCAGTCCAAGGAAGGCCGTGCTGAGCTTAAGTCTGCTACCCCAAGCTTTCTGTAGACTCTGCCAGAAACATGATGTGAAACGGGGATCTCTGTCAGAGATGATTTCTGATGGAGTACCATGTAGTCTCATGATCTCCCTCTGGAATGTGTCTGCTAATTTTCTGACCGGATGCTCCTTGCGAATCGGTAGAAAATGAGCAGATTTAGTCAACCTATCCACAATGACCCAGATAGCGTCGTTCTTCTTCTGAGTAACCGGAAGACCCGTAACAAAATCCATGGAGATTTTGTCGCACTTCCATGCTGGAATATCTAATGGCTGTAGTAAACCACTAGCTCGCTGGTGTTCGATCTTCACCTGTTGGCAGATCATACATTTAGAAACGAATGTGGCAACATCTTGCTTCATACCACTCCACCAAAAGTGTTGCTTGATGTCGTGGTACATGTTGGTAGAACCAGGATGTATGGTAAATGGAGAACTGTGAGCTTCAGTCAACACAACTTCCCTGAGAGTAGAGTCATTAGGAACTACTAGTCTAGTGCCCTGCCATAAGATACCGTCGTCATCAACACGAAACTCCGTCTGCTGATCAAGAATCTGAATGATAGCCCAAATCTTACCATCGTCCTTCTGAGCTTCCTTGATCCTAGAATGTAAGTCTGGTTCCACTCTAAGATTAGCCCAGTAACCGTGTTGTCCTCGTACACAAAATTCAATATCAGTCATCATGATCTCTTTTGCAATCCAAATGCCAGCAATCATACCCAACCTTCTACTTAGAGCATCTGCCACCACATTCGCCTTACCAGGATGGTACTGAATATTGGTGTCGTAGTTCTTCAATAGCTCTAACCATCTCTTCTGTCTCATGTTCAGTTCATTCTGGGTGAAGATGTACTTGAGACTCTTGTGGTCGGTGAATATGTCACATGATTCACCATACAAATAATGTCTCCAGATCTTCAACACGAAAACAACTACTGCAAGCTCTAAATCGTGAGTAGGATAGTTTTCTTCATAAGGTTTCAACTATCATGATGCGTATGTAATAACCTTCCCATGTTGCATGAGAACGCAACCTAAACCCTTTCCTGAAGCGTCACTATATAACTGAAATCCACCTGAGCCAGATGGGAGAGTAAGAATAGGTGCAGTCAGTAACTTCTGCTTCAGATCTTCAAAGCTCTTCTCTCGCTCTTCCGTCCACACGAATTTCTCTCCTTTCCTCATCAGCTTAGTCAAAGGTAAGGCTAACCGTGTAAAGTTCTCTACAAAACTGCGGTAGTAGCCTGCTAAACCCAGAAAAATTCTAACTTCTGTTGCAGATGTAGGTCTCAGCCATTTAGTGATAGCTTCAACGTTTGTAGGATCTATGGTGATCCCCTCTGCAGATACAATATGGCCCAGAAATGCCACCTTTGGGTAACCAGAACTCACACTTAGAGAACTTGGCGTACAACTGCTTCTGACGAATAATCTGTAAGACTATACGAAGGTGTTCCTCATGTTCCTCCTTGGATTTGGAGAATATCAGGATGTCATCAATGAACACGATAATGAACTTGTCCAAAAACTCATGGGAGACACGGTTCATCAAATCCATGAAGACAGCTGGAGCATTAGTGATTCCGGATGACATGACTACGAACTCGTAGTGCCCATAACGTGTACGAAAAGCAATCTTGGAAATGTCATGCTCTTTAACCCGTAATTGATGGTAGCCGGACCTCAGATCGATCTTCGGGAAGTGCTGGGCGCCCTGTAGTTGATCGAACAAGTCATCAATACGCGGCAAAGGATAACGATTCCTGATCGTGATCTTGTTCAGCTCACGATAGTCTATACATAAACTTATGCTGCCGTCTTTCTTCTTCACGAACAGTACCGATGCACCCTATGGCGATGCACTGGGACGGATGAATCCTCGTTCCTGAAGTTCCTGCAGCTGATCTTTTAGTTCCTTAAGCTCTATAGGAGACATACGGTAAGGTGCTTTGGAAATCGGCTCTACACCTGGTATGAGCTCGATTCCAAACTCGACTTCACGAACAAGTGGTATGTCCGGAAGTTCATCTTGAAATACGTCAGGAAACTCTGACACAATGGGCTGATCTTGAATTGATGAAGACTCGGCAGTAATGTCACGAATATTGGCTATGAATCCCTGACAGCCGTGTGATAGCAATGCCCGCGACTCTATGGATGAAATAATCTATACTGACCTCCCTGGCAGAAAACCATGGTGTATGCACTCTGGAGATTTAACATCACCGAAGATGACCCGATAAGTGTGGCAGTCAATCGTGGCCTAGTGTTTGGATAACCAGTCCATGCCCAAAATCAAGTCAAAATCGCACATGTCCAAAGGAAGTGCGTCAACTCTACGGATCTTATCATCAAATTCTAGTGGAAGATCTCTATACACCTGAGTGGTTCGTACAGAGTCCCTAAGTGGTGTGGAAATGCATAAGGCACTATCTAATGGCATCGGGGAAATCCTAACACGTACAACAAAAGTAGTGGACACGACTGAATGCGTCGCTCCAGTATCAAAAGAACACATGCTGCCAAACCATTCATAAAGAGATTTCCGGTGATGGTACCTGAAGTCTTATTCGCCTGATCTCGAGTAGTAGTGAATACGCGACCAGATGTAGGAGGTGGCTTGGTGTCGGCGGGTACAGAGGTGCCTTCTATCTCACCCTGGCAGCAGTCCTTCTGCTGATGGCCTTGTTGGCCACACTTGAAACAACCACCAGTACCTCAACGAAAAATACCAGAGTGTCTGCGCGAACAAGTAGGACATACAGGATGCGTGAATCCTCCAGCAGGCGTCCTAGTTAGCTGAGAGCCTCTTTAAGGATTACATTCATGAGACATAATCGTGGAACATAAACATGATTACATAGAAGGTGTAAAATTTACCAGATGAGGTAGAGCGGTTAGGCTGTGAACCCCTACGGTCCTGATCCCTGCCGTTACCATTGTTCCTGAATTAACAGTTGTTGGAGTGTCAGAATATCATAACATAAGATAGTTGAACATTAAAGAAGGTTAATGTAGGGACCTGCTGTTGTTCGAGTTGTTAGCGAGTTACGGTAACCATCATTACCGCCACGCCTCTCGGAACCAGAACGGTCGTTAGTCTGACCGTTTCCCTTGGATGCTTGCTGCTGAGCAGCCGTAGTCTTACGGTTGTTAGTCTTTTGCATGGAATATAACGTTTAACAAAGGATTAAATGAATGAAATAATACTGATGGAAATGAATTGTTTATAATTGGTGATTGAAGATACCTCTTCACTGCTCTGTCATCACCGAACTCCTCTCGTTCCTGAAGCATCTCGAGCATACGGGCTGCATCGGCCACCTGTGCCACTGTAGTGAAAGTAGCACATACCAAGTTGTTGGCAACCAAAGTGCGAAGTGCCCAACAAAACTTCTCAGCCTGCTCCGCAGCAGTTCCTGCGGCTGTCCCAGAAATCTTGCCAAATGGAGAAACCTTTGCATGAATTCGTTGCCGTTTTCACCAGCAATCTGCCGAATGTTGTGGTAGTCCCTCTTGAGCTTCTCTTGCTAAGCATGTGGAAATTACTGATTAAGGAAGAGCTCCTTAAACCGGTCCCATGTCAGCTGTGTAACCCAGTTATCACCACCATTGGACTGCTTGAAAGATTTCCACCACTACAGCACATCACCTTCAAAATTATAGCAAGCCAGTCTTGCCTTGAAAACACCATCACAACCCATTGCATCGAAAAACTTCTCGATGTGAGAAATCCAAGCTTCAGCCTCGTTGAGGCTGTCAGTCTGCTCAAACGAACGGGGTCGCTGTTTGTTGAATCTCTCCAACCAAGTCATAAGAGTAACCGGTGGAGGAGGAGGTGGATTGTTGTGATTGCCATGAGCCTGGAATTCCGCCTGAACTTCATCTCTGATTTTATTGCGAAGTTGGGGAAGGTGGGCTTGTAGAGCTGCATTGTCAGCTGCTGTCGAATCTGGAGTATCGCGGTTGTACACCATCTAACAGTTTAAAACAACAAAATGCAACATAAATCATAAATCTGAAATGAGATAACATAAGAATGCATGAACAATGTATAAATCAAAGAAGCAGTTTATAATGCATGAAAGAATGTAAAAAATGCATGATGCAGTTTATAAAACTTTTATATGAACGGGAGTGAACGCCTATGGTCAGTTCACTCAAAACAAAAGACATGGCGCGGGGACGCCAATGGGTCGGTCCCAAAGTTAAAATATTTGATAAAAGCACATGCGACTAAATAGGGTCAGTCCTGTACCAACCCTTACTTAGTCATAAACCTGCTACAATGATATGAATGCATGAAATAAAATGAAAAATGAATGAATGCATGAAAACCAACCGTCAGTTCTAGGAGGACACTGGTGACTACCCGTAAGTCACAGGTCATGTTTTTACAGAGTTACAGGTCGAAACCTTGACTCTGATACCATAATTTTAACACCCCATGTAATAGGATAGAATGATATTGTAAATTATGGCGTGTCATCAAAGCATGCAAGGTAAATATCTAAACATTCATGACCATAAATAGAAATACTAGAATCAATCATCAGTAGTCTAGTAACTCACACACAAGCAATATAAGTACTGTAAATGGAAAGGACTAAACAATGTCCAAAAGAAGCAAAGTATG
Source organism: Glebionis coronaria (assembly GCA_025667525.1). Lineage (NCBI taxonomy): Eukaryota > Viridiplantae > Streptophyta > Magnoliopsida > Asterales > Asteraceae > Glebionis > Glebionis coronaria. The sequence continues at coordinate 184,435,331 of CM046874.1, forward strand.
ATAAAGTAGGCATAAATGCATAAGGTAAAAGAGGCCGGATAGCTTCCAATCCGAATGCACATACTCTGGAGTTCCTACTTGCGTCCTTGGGTACCTGCCGTTTGGGAACATGGAAAAGTAGACGGCTGAGCATAACGCTCAGTGCACGGATATACAACAAAGCATGGAAAACATAAGATATGGAAGCATATAAAGAGTATAAAGCATGAGTGGCAGCGGAAATGAATAAGTCCTGGAAACCTAGCTGTCTATCATGTTAACTGGTTTTAGTTCTTAAAACATAGCTTATGTTACTTATGAAAATCTGTATTAGTTAATGTACCATAATAGCCAATATAGGTCATATGGTCAACAACGTGCATGAATACTTGGAGGGGTGACCTCGTCATGCAAATTAGAGGGAATGCCTCTAATTAACTGGTAAGTGGGTAGGAGGGATCAGCTCTTTGTGAAGGATGCAAGGCACACACCACATTCACCATGAAATCCTGACTGAAACATGTAACTAGGATGCACCCATACGCCCCACATGATAATATAATAATATAATGGCCAAATAACTAAAAAGGGACGCCACGAGCTATCACTCCGCCGTGGTGAAGTCATAACACTAGTGCCTCTAGTGTTATGGTTATGGTACCTCCATAACTAGGTGAAATTGGTCATGCATGTATATGGCTAAGGTAACTAATACAACATAAGCATTTAATCTATAACTAATCGGGAAAACAGTTGGCTGCATATGGGAAATCCTAATGAAGGAAGAGATTGTCCTTAGTGAAGGACGGGAAATCCGTACCTTGTGTCCAGTAGAAGCTAACGAAAACGATGAAGACTAATCCGCCTCGACAGATAACACTACATAAGAAATATGGACGTGTATGAGTTGTCTGAATTACATGTGTTTTATTGGTTTCATGTATTATTAGTTTGTTATACGTATTCTGTCCTGTTTTACTGTTTACCGTGTTAACTGTAGTTATACTGATGTTCTGTTGTATATTATTCATGTATTAGTGTATTATAATACTTGTATTGTAATACTAAGTAACTTTCTAAAATAGCAGGTTTCCGTAAATAGTAAGTTTCTAAAAATAGAAAGTTTCCAAAAAAAATAGTAAGTTTCTATAATTAGAAATAAGCTGGATTATAAATAATAATTAAAGTTTAATTAGTACAATACAAGTCTTGGTTATAGTTCATTAATTAAATAACTGGTTAATTTAATTAAACTATACATTATATGATTTTAATTAAAATACATGTTTTAATTAAATAACTAAGTAATAATACTTTAGGTTATACGTGAATTTAATTAATAAATTAATTAACCTAAAGTTTAATATAACATGACTTATAAAAATAGTTTTTATAAAAACCTGAATCCCGAGCACGTGTTTAATATAAGCCGAACCAAAAAGCTATATAAAAGTCCCACCGAGACCTTGGAGGGGTCTCGGTTGACACTAAATAAATCAACCAAACATGTACACATACCCCGACTTAAAGTCGGGGTCCCTTTGGTCTCGGTTCCGAACAACAAAAACCAACCGAGCCCCTTTGGGGGTCTCGGTGGTGCCTTGGTGCACACAAACCGAACAAACAAACACACCTCGACCCTTGGTCGGGGTTGCCTTGCTGCGTCCGAGCCCACACCAACCCAAGCCGAGAGTCTTGGGACTCTCGGTGGTGGAAATCAAAACAAGCCGAGCCCCATATGGGGTCTCGGGTGTCTCGGCCGAACCACAACCCACACAAACCAAACCCGAACCATTAATTTAATTAATCTATTACATGTTTTATTCTTGTTCTTGATGATTAACTAAATAATAACATGAAATCAAAAGAATTAAACAAAAGAAAAAGGGTTTGATTATACCAATGCGTGTATTAACGAGAGATGATCACGAACAAATAAACAAGTAACAAAAATCGTCGGGTTTTCCCTTTTTCTTGATGTAGGCCGGCGGCTAGAACAAAAAGGAGGCAAGAGGAGTGTTTTTTTCTTGAAACTTAAATTATGAGAAAAACAATTCCCTGTGTTTTGTTTATTTAGTGTAATGGGCCAAAAGCCCATTCTTCCTTCCTCTTGTCTCTTGTCCGCGACATGTGGGGCCCACCAAGGGTAACCCGAAGTTTTTCACGTGTTAAATAACTAGTCATGTATGCTCATGATTTAATATTCGTGATTTTGGTATTCGTGATCGTGTCACATTTATAATATTCATGAGTGTTCGTTATTTATTGTCGTGACACGTGTATTAATATTATAAATGGAAAATTTAAATTTTATCGTGTCTTCATAAGTTACTGTTCACGTGTACTTTTCATAGGTTTTGAATGCGGGATTTACACAAGACAACCCTTAAATCTTACTGGTTTCTATTATAACTCACAAAACATGTAATCCCAAACACCACTTTAAAAACTGAAATTAGTTTTTAACAAGGCAAAAACGTTTTTAGACCTTAAGCAAAACTAAACATGCATCATAACCATAATATCATGAACTTAAAACAAGATTCATGCATAAGAACACAACATACAGCAGTCCATTCCACTTTTCACTTAGCACAAATTATTGACTGTTTGAAAAAGGAAAAGAGGCAAACCTTAGAGACATACATCCATGCCTCCGAATGTTTGTGCTTAAGTGATGGCTAAACAATCACTAGCTTCCAACAAAACACCCTGCTAAGATTCAACAAAGTTAAGTGATGGCACATTTTTTTTCTTCGTTCTCAAAAGGTGTAGGGGAGGGTGTGATAGGTCATGTAAGTTGAGTGGGGACAAAAGTGAGAGATGGGTTTGGTTAAGTGAGCCCTTAATCACAATTTTGGAGCATATTAACATGTAATTTCAAGTGATTAAGAAAAACCCAAACCGTGTTCTTGGTGATAGTAGTGGGTTTTGATCTGGTTTAGGAGAATGTTTAGGTGTTTAGCGCCAAGTTTAATTATTAATTAAACTTTCAAAAAGTTAGTTAATATAAACGGGTAGTGGGTTGTGACGTGGTGGAATGGTGGGATGTGATTGGTTGATTTTGTGAGTGGGGTGAGGTGGCAGCAAAGGATTGGTCTAGGTAAGTTATGTTGTCTTCCAGCTTTGGACCCTTATTTATTTTCTTTGTTTCACTTGTAGTTTAAACAGCCCAAACTTATATTCCTTTGTTAATAAAGTTTTTGTTTTTGTATTTTGACCACAAAAACTTTTGCAAAGTTTATCAAAGGGTATTTCTTGTAATTTCTTAAAACTTCAAGGAATATTCTTGACATGTCTTCATTATTCAAGGTCTTCACTTGTATCTTTGACTTTATGGATGACTAAAAGTGACAAGTCTTCAATTTGGAGGGACCAATCTTGTCAATTCTTCAAAGTTAAGGGTCCTTTTTGTAACTTTGACAAACTTTAGGGACCAAACTTGTAATTATGAATATACAAGGGCATAAAGTGTCAATTCTTCAATAATGAAGGACCCTTCTTGTACAATCTTCAATTCTTCAAGGTCTTTTCTTGGAAAATCAACTCTAGGGTCCGGTTCATTGTACGGCTTCTTTTCCCGTGTTCGTTTTTCTATTGATTCTTGTGATCTTTTGTCATTTTTTTCGATATATGTACCTAAAATACACATTGAGCAAACACAAGCATATATATGGCACTTTTTATGATATTTTTTACCAATTTAAGTCCGTTTTGGATGATGAGACTATGTATAAAAGCAGTCTCATCACTCCCCCATAATAAACTATTGCCGTGCCCTCACGCAATGCTAGAATTAAGTATAGTAGCGCTTCCAAAATTCATTTTTATCGACTTTTATTGAATCATAAACTCACTATACTACTACTACTTGCTACTACTTGCGTTTTAGACATAATGTATGATTTTCATCGCAAAATGGGACGTTTAGGTTCATAGAACAAGAACACGTGAATGCTTTGTTAGAAATAATTTTGTCGTCCTCGATTTTCACCCAATTCCATGCCAGGCGTGTAAAGAGATCATTGTCATTATAAGTTTGTAATTCTAACACTACTCATATGCCCTAATCACGTACTTAGACTCCCTTAATCCTAAGTGGTATCTCTTATATTTTATGTTTGTCTTGAATATTCACGAGGATACATTTTTGACTTATGCGATGATAGAGATTAAGGTCCAAAAATAGAGTCATAACGGTGTAACCAAGACCATCGAATTAATAACCTCCCCTAACAGACAACGATGTCAAAATATTAAGTCAATAAGAAGGATCGATAAACACGGTTTTATAACAGTTTTAAACATGAGACTTATTACCAAGACTTTTATACTCCCCCTAACGGATGGGCCTTATTATCATAGGTTTACCTACATCTTTTATTCAACTCCGCCATGGAGCTTTTATTATGACTTCGGTCTTGCCTTGCCTTTTATTTAACCTCGCTATGAGGTGTTTATTATGGCCTAAGACGTATATCCCCACGCAAAAGCGAATTTTGGATCTTTAAAGTTTTAAAGTTTAAGGCTTGTTCACTTTCAATTTTGCATAGATTTTTGGGCCTTGTGAGATTGAATTTTTTGCTTGATTTAGGTGAGTGAGCACTTAAAATTATTATTAGGGTGAAGCTTTCAATTATTCGGGGTGCTAATACTTCAAAACCGTGACGTTGGCGATACCTTAATGTTTTCCCAATTTAATTACATGGAAGCTACTAGAAAAGACTAGAAACCAACAATCAAGACTAAACCGCTACGCCAATACTTATTAGCAAAATTTATATACAAGCGAAGGGAGAATAAGCAAACAATTAAAACACATGAGTTTTTGAAAGAATACGAGTACTCTATGTTTAACATAGTAACTTATAATTAACTCTATTATTTCTCGTCCTCATTTAAGAGACTTAGCCTAATATAAAGTTAAGGAATCGTAGCTAAGTGCTCAACACGCACATTCGAGTCAAAAATTACTCTTATTCTCGCCATCGAAAAATCTACATTCGTGTCTTTAAACACTTATGAAAACGTGAGATTTTTTTTAAAATTTGGCCATTTTTAGCCTTATTTGCAACAAAGCGATAAACAAAAAGATAAACTTTGGAAAGCGTGAAGGTTTGGAAAGGCAAGTATCTATTCACCCCCCATACTAAAGTTAAACATTGTCCTCAATGTTTTGAGTCTAAGGGTAAGATACCCCCATACTAGAGACGAAGTCGAATTCCAAATCTAGCATGGAAAGGGTGGAACCATTAAATCTATAGCCATTTATGAAGTGTGCTAAAAGACCTAAGGTTAGAACATCAAAGGATATATCATGTGGATATTGAGAAATTCTTCCAAGCAAACGATCGAGTGCTCACGTAAAACGAACACGAGAGGCTCCAATTGTGAAGATGATGATCTAAGAACCACAATTCACAAACAACCACGGAAAAAAAGGTTGGAAGGGCACAAATCCCCTCACGTAAGCTACATTAGAAAGCGATAATATGTACATGGATAAGCATGAGAACTCCCCCACGAGGCAACTCGTTTTTGATTACCGATTCATGAGCTTGACTCGATTTTCTCAATACTAATTATCATTGGGGAGGTGATTTGGTCGAGGTCGTCTAAAGAAGGTACTTCCCCACCAAAGTAGTGCTTCAACCTATGGGCATTCACCTTAAAGTTAGGACCATCATTTTGAGCTAGGCCGATGGTCCCATAAGGAAACACTTAGGTAATGGTGAATGGTTCGGACCAACTGGATTTCAATTTGCCAGAAAATGTTTTCAATCTCGTGTTAAAAAGGAACACTTGATTTCCATTGTTAAATACCCGGTTTTTTAATTTTAGAATCATGAATTTTTTTAGTTTTCTCTTTATAAATCAACGAATTTTCATAAGCAATGTCCCTCAATTCATCCAATTCATTCAATTGCATTTTCTGGTGTTTTCTCGCGGTCTCAATGTCATCATTACAATGCTTTAGGGACCAATAAGCCTTGTGTTCGAGTTCAATGGTCAAGTGACAATTCTTCCCATACACAAGCTTGTAAGGAGTGCACCCAATGGGCGTCTTATGAGTGGTACGAAAGGCCCATAAAGCATCGTCTAACTTATCCGACCAAGATTGTCGGGTTTCCCCTATTGACCTTTCCAAAATTCTCTTCAAAGCTCGGTTTGAAACCTCGACTTGCCCACTCGTTTGCGGGTGATAAGCCATAGAAAGTTGATGTGTAACCCCAAATTTCTTTACAACCTTTTCAAATTGGTCGTTACAAAAATGGGTTCCACGATCGCTTATGATTGCACGAGGGGTTCCAAACCGAGAGAATAATTGCTTCAAAAACTTGACTACCACACGAGCATCGTTCGTGGGCAAAGCCTTAGCTTCCACCCACTTGGATAGGTAGTCAACGGCGACAAGGATGTACTTATTACCACAAGATGATGGGAACGACCCCATAAAATCAATGCCCCACACGTCAAAGATCTCACACACTTGGATGATATTTTGTGGCATTTCATCATTTTGTGAGGCTTTTCCTTGATGTTCGCATGAGTCACACGACTTGACAAGTGCGTGCGCATCTCGGTAAATAGTAAAAGAAACTGGCATCAAAGACCTTCTTTGCCGTGAGATTAGTAGCATGGTGACCGCCCGTGGGTCCATCATGACAAGCTCTAAGGATATTAGTAGTTTCGGTGCCAAACACACAATGTCGAATAATTTGATCCGCACAAGTCCGAAATAGATAAGGGTCGTTCCAAAAGTAGAACTTGACGTCACGAAAGAATTTTCGCTTTTGTTATGTCGTCATACCCTTAATGATGAAGTTCCCCGCATGGTAATTTGCTATGTCCGCAAACCATGGGGTAGAAGAATCTTTCTTGGAATTCACTACACCAAGTGTCTCGAGAGGAAATGTTTCGGTGATTTCCTTGTTCTCGTACACACTTTGGTGAGGATCTTCCAATCGAGAGAGGTGATCGGCCGCAAGATTCTCGGCTCCTTTTTTGTGAAGTATGGTGACATCAAATTCTAGTAGGAGGAGAATCCAACGAAGAAATCTTGGCTTAGCATCAAGCTTAGATAAGAGGTACTTGATAGCCGAATGATCCGTATACATGATGCTTTTAGTCAAGACGAGATAAGGTCGAAATTTCTCAAATGCACACCACGGCAAGGAATTCCTTTTCCGTTGTGGTGTACTTAAGTTAAGCCTCGGTCATCGTCTTACTAGCATAGTGGATAGGCAACAAGTGCTTATCATGACGTTGCCCCAAAATGGCCCCAATAGCGTAATCACTTGAATCACACATAAGCTCAAAGGGGAGGTTCCAACTGGGAGCAAGAAGAATGGGAGCATCGGTAAGTTTCCTTGTAAGAATTTCAAAGGCTCGTACACAATCTTCGTTAAAGACGAAAGGAGCATCTTTTTCGAGGATGTGTGTAATGGGTCGAGATATCTTTGAAAAGTCTTTGATGAATCTAAGACAAAAGCCCGCGTGGCCTAGGAAACTCCTAACTCCCTTAACGGTTTTTGGATGAGGTAATTTGGCGATGACGTCTATCGTAGCTTTGTCTACCTCAATCCCCACTTTTGAGACCTTGTGCCCTAAGATGATTCCTTCTTTACACATAAAATGACATTTTTCCCAGTTCAGCACAAGCTTGCTTTCCTCACAACGTTTCAACATTTGTTTCAAATTTCATAAACACGAAGTGAACGAACTACCAAACACGAAAAAGTCATCCAAGAAGACTTCCATCGTTTTCTCGATCATGTCATGAAAGATAGCCATCATGCACCGTTGAAAAGTTCCCAGTGTATTACAAAGTCCGAATGACATTCTACGATAGGCAAACGTTCCATATGGATACGTAAACGTAGTTTTTTCGTGATCACGAGGATCGATGGGGATTTGGAAGTAACCGGAAAAACCATCTAAAAAGCAATAGAAATCGTTTCCCGCAAGACGCTCCAACATTTGATCCATGAAGGGCAAGGGAAAATGGTCTTTACGAGTGGCGTCATTTAACTTACGATAGTCAATACACACCCTCCAACCGGTCACGAGTCGAGTTGGAATTAACTCATTGTCATCGTTTGGCACAACGGTCATTCCTCCCTTTTTTGGGACACAATGAATGGGGCTCACCCAAGGGCTATCGGAAATAGGGTAAATCATTCCCGCGTCAAGGAGTTTAAGGACTTCCTTTTTTATGACTTCGTGAATTTTGGGGTTTACCCTTCTTTGACATTGAATTGCGGGCTTGTAGTCTTCCTTCATTAAAATTTTGTGTGTACAAAATTTTGGGTCGATACCCTTAATGTCGGATAATTTCCACGCAATTGCCCCTTTGTGAGCCTTCAAGACATCGATAAGTTCGGTTTTTTCATCATCCGAAAGATCCTTCGCAATAATAACCTGCAACTTATCGTCTCCTTCCAAGAATACATATTCAGGTGAGGAGGAAGATCTTTCAACTCGAGGATTGGTGGTTCCTCGATTGAAGATTTGGGTTCGATACTCATAACCTCCACCGGCGGAGGAAATGGGAAATCGTTAAGAAAATCCTTGATATTCTAAAAGTCCTCATCATCGTCGAGGTCTTCGTTAGAAGTTCGAGGTACATCAAACTCTTCCACAGTAAAACCACCTCCTTCAAATGGAGTGAAAGATGGTGTCGAATTATCAAGGATTGGATCGAGCATAGTGGGATTACCACTATTTGCTTCATCGAAAAAACCTAAAATCTCTTGTGAAAATTTCTCGCAAACAACATCGATTAAATCAATATGGTTTAAAGTCGCGATAGAATAAACATGAGAAAGTTGAGAGTTTTGAGTCGCGTTTATAACAAGTTCCTTGTCATTGAAGCGTAAGGTGATTTTCCTAGCATGCACATCAATAACCGCTTCTGATGTATCTAAAAACGAACGACCTAAAATAAGAGGAACTTGAGGATCCGTGGGAATCTCAGCTATGATAAAGTCTACCGGATAATAGAACTTTCCCACTTTCACAAAAACGTCTTCGGCCGTTCCACATGCGGGAATCATAGAATGATCAACCATCTCGATAGACATCTTTTTAGGAGTAAGATTAGGTAGATTGAGCGACTTAAATATGTCAAGAGGCATCAAATTGATACTAGCACCAAGATCGACCAAGGCGTAGCATTCTTCCATATCTTGAATACGACACGGAATTAAAAATTTACCAGGATCACCGACTTTTTGAGGTATGCGGTTAAGAAAAACCGATGAACAACTAGACAATTTTTGCAATTTCTCCTTGTCGTTCAACATACTCTTAAAGTTGGCGGCAAATCGAGGCATCATGATTAAAGCGTCAGCAAAACTTATGTTGAAATGAAAATCACGAAACATCTTAATAAAGAGCTCAAATTGATACTTGTCACGTTCTTGCAATCTTTCCTTATGACGTCTCGATGGATAAGGTAAGGGTGGTTTTGGGTGGGGCATAGGCATAGCCTTTGGAATATCGGGTTCCAGTGTTGGTAAAGGGTCGACCGTAAGTGTGGTTTGAGCGCTACTTTGTGGGATTGTAATGTGCTCCTTTTCGACCACCACCTCGGGTTCTTCCTCAATTTCCTCCACCATATGAGTAATTGGGTGAAGAGACAGTTGCTTAAAAGACTTACCACTTCGTGTGGTAATCACTTTCATCTCTCCCTTCGGGTTTTACACGGTGTTACTAGGAAGACCACCTGAAGTAGAGGCTCTACTCATCATGATAGCATCTAAAAGCTTATTTTCCGACTTTTGACGTTCTTGCCTATCTTGCTCTTTTTCTGCCTTTTGATTTTGCTCCCAGCTAAGCAAAGTTTGTTCAATCTTATGTTGCCCTTGTTCCATTTTTGTTGGTTTTCTTGGAGCCTAACCACATTTCCTTCCATTTTGTTACTATGAGTTTCAAACTTAGTCCTTAGGTTAATCACATCATTTGCCATGTTTGTGTACCTATCGTCATTAGCTTTAAAATAGTTCAAAATCTCACTTGGAATGTCTTTTGAAAATGCATTTGAAAGCCCTTGATTGACATTTTGGAAATCACGATTTTGGTTTTGATTTTACAATTGACCACTAGTCCCTTGATTCCCATTGTTGTAATTGTTGCCCTTGTAGTTGTTCTTTTGATTTCCTTGGTAACCACCTTGATTGTTGTGATAATTATTAGAATTTTGATTTGGTGAAAAACCCGGTGAAGTCATTTGATTAGTGCGGGTAACTTGACCGTTTTGGTTATAAGTTCCCGTGGCCGCGTAGGCACTAAAAGTGTTACCACCGGTGGTAATGCACTCGGAGAAATCATGAGCTCCACCACAATAAACACAAGAAACCTCAACCGGTTTAGCCGTAGCAGGAGTGGGTTGTTCACCAACTTTAAACTCTATCAATAATCCCTTAAGCTTATTAAAAATCTTGTTTTCAATATTAGCCTCTATTTGGCAAGCATCAATGGTTTGTGACAATGAAGGCGAAGACGAAGCCTTGCTAACATTCGGTGTGCTACGAGGGCTATAAACCTTGGACCTATTCTCAATGATCAACAATGCTTCCTCGACTGTTTTACACAAAAAATTACCACCCGCGGCGGCATTGAGATAATCTCGTTCATGATCGTTCAATCCATTGTAAAACGTGTCAATATGATGTAAGTCGGAAAAACCATGATGAGGACATTCATGCAACATTTCCTTAAACCTGTTCCAAGTCGTTGAAAAACTCTCATTATATTCTTGTGAAAACTTTGAAACTCGTTTTTCAAGTGCGTAGTCTTAGAGGGCGGGAAAAATTAGTTCACGAATTTTGAAACGAGATCCTTCCACGTCAATATAGAATTGGGTGGCTCTTTCTCTAACCAAGTTTTAGCGGGCCCCGCTAAGGAATACATAATAAGCATCATCTTAATCACGTCATTCGAGACGTCCTTAAACTTGCAAGTCGACGTAAGATGATTGAAATGGCGAATGTGGTTATGAGGGCTGTCCTTTTTGTCACCACGAAACTTGTTGTTTTGGATCATGGACAACAAACCCGTCTTAACCTCAAAATTCTTCGCAAGGATAACGGGAATCACAATCGCTTCTCCATAACCCTCGGCGGGTGCATGAAGCAACTCCATCATAGTACGATTAGCCATGGGAGCTTCTTGTTCTACGAGTGGTTCGTCAATAGGAGATCCTTCACTAGAAGGCGTTGGTGTTCCTTCCTTTCTGTTTCGATGTTTACGTGCACGTTTTGCTTGATTACGAGTTTGCATAATCGTCACGTACAACGTGGGGATGAGCAAAGAAGATTCTTTTTTGGTGTTTTTACTTTTTCCATTTTTTGTGCTTTTGATTGTTTTTACTTTTTTTGATTTTTCTTGTGAATTACGTAAACACAAATCTGCAAATCTCCCCTCGAATCGATTTCTTAATTAAAGGAGCCTCAAGGAATGAAAACGATAACGTTGAGTGAACGTCTTCGATGAATTTAGAACGTTGGTGGAACACCAAAACATTCAATAGGGTTTAATCTTTGAAACCAAGAAAATATATATGATACGTAGATAATACTTTGGTCGGCAAACCCTCGATTAGCCCTTTTTCTCTTAACACGCACAAGCAAGCGGGGGAAAGAGGCGGCGCAAAGCACTTAAGAGCCTTTTTCCCTTAGGTCGTGAAATACAACCGCCTTATACCCACCTTATCGTTTGTGTTAATTAAAATCAAGCTTCTCGAAAGTAATTATCTATTTTGCCTTTTTCTTTTGCTTTAGATTCGAATACAATAATTGAGTGATGAAATCCCAATTAAGGTTGCGTTTTCACGCTTTTGGAGTATTGTGAATTTATTTTGATACGTAATACAATATAGTAATATTTCTTCACAAAAAACGAAAACCGATAATACGTATGATTAGAGTGCTAATCACACAAATACTTATTATGGATAATATCAAAAACAAAAATTTTCAAACTCAACACAACACGCCTCCCCGGCAGCGGCGCCAAAATGATTGTAGTAATTTCACACCCGTTTAGGAAAACGAGGTAAAAGCGGTAAGTATTAAACAAATGATTTAGGAAAATCAAGTGCTTATGACACTTTAGTGAGTTCATTCTTGAGGAGGCTTAATGTGTGTGTTAAACTTGATTATATTTGAGATTAATATTGAGCAAAGAAAAGAGAAAAGAAAATGATGACGATTATGACTAAAATTAAATTACGACGAATGGTAAAACGTAAAAACGTGACGAAATCTGAAAATTACTCCAAAAATTCCTAGAAAATCACAATAAATTTCTAAAAATCAAGTTAGAGTTTACCAAAAAATAAAACTTTTTCAAACCATTTATTTAATTAATAATTAATTTTTTAATGCTAATTAAAGCCCTAAAAATCAATTAAATTAATAAAAAGCCTAAATAAAGATTTTCAATTTGTAAAACTCCAAAACAACTTAATTAAACTAAAAAGTATTATTTTTAAATTTTAAAATTAATTAAAACTATTGAAAATGATTAAAAAATAAAAATAATATTAAAATAATATTAAAAATTCAAAATGTATAAAAAATTATAAAAACTGGCAAACTAATTTATTTTAACTTAATAAAAAAAGAAATGAAAGTGAAATGACCTAAATACCCCTATTGGGCCTCCAAATGGGACAAAAGTAAAAACATTCCAAGCTTAATGGGCTTTTTGGCCCAATAAGCAAAAGTCAACCAAGTCAGCTGAAAAGTTCCAGTCTAGCTTAAAATCATATTTTAAACAAAAAACTCTAAAAGGCCCAAAAGCTAAAAGTGAGCTTATCACAGCTTAATAAGCACTCAGCTTATTCTTAATGGGCTTTTTGGCCCATTAATCCATAAGCTAATGCCATAAGCTGAAAATTGACACACATCCTTCTCTTGAGTTTATAAAGCAGTTTGTAAAAAGAAACTTTGAAAAAGCTCAAGAAATAAGCCTAAAATAAGCAAAAGCTTTCTACACAAAACGACAAAATAGTCGTTTTCGAGTTCTAGACTGTTTCAAGTGCTGATTCAAGAGCTGATTCAAGTTGAAAAAGGTTTTAAATGACCAAATTAAGAAAAATCAACAAAAAGTTTTTCAATAAGCACACTAAATAAGCTGGAATAATGAATAAGTTGTTTTGAAAAAGAAAAGTCAATTCATTTTCTAGTCAAACTTCAAAGCCAAAAGCTATAAGCTACCAGATAAACTAATTAGGTGAAAATAATAAGATCTATCACAAAAGAAAAGTTGTTGCACAATGAAATAAGCTAAATAAGCTTATTGATAAGCTGTTTGAAAAATAACACTTACAGTGGCAAGCAATAGTGGGTAAGGAGTTCCCACTGCTTGTGAACTGATTGTTGTTTTTAGTGAGATTCACTTGGTGTTTTTGGACAAACAAGGAACCCCTAAAACCAGTGAGTTGTATGGAGTCACAATCAAGCAATAAAACATAAATCCACACAGCCAAATGGTACAGTTAATTTAAACAATGTCCAGACATGGAAAATAACAAGATCTGATGGTTATAAGCTATGTTTAAGCAAAAATTAGCCAGCCAAATTTCACCAAAAGCATACAACACCAATAACAAGCTTAATTAAACATAAATAAACAGGTTTCATGCATAAACTCCAAGATTATAACTAGTATAAAGCCTATGTGAGTTTACTGATGAATGGTAACAGGCAAGAACAAGTTTTACTGATGCACATGAACAAAACATGAACTTCAAATCCACAAATCCACTAATCAGGTTGCAAATAATTTGGTTTATCACTAGTTAGCCTTAGTTTAGCATCAATACTAGGTGATTACAAATTTTCACTTCACAAAGACCTAAAACCACTTAGTTTTTAGCAAAGGTTCGATTAGTGTTTAATAGCAAAAGATGAGAAACTTTCCACACTAAGTCATGCCAATATCAGATATAAACACAAGACAACCCTTAAATCCTACTTGGTTTCTATTATAACTCACAAAACATGTAATCCCAAACACCACTTTAAAAACTGAAATCAGATTTTAACAAAGCAAAAACGTTTTTAGACCTTAAACAAAACTGAACATGCATCATAATCACAATATCATGAACTTAAAACAAGATCCATGCATAAGAACACAACATACAGCAGTCCATTCCACTTCTCACTTAGCATAAATTTTTTACTGTTTGAAAAACGAAAATAGGCGAACCTCAGAGACATACATCCATGCCTCCGAATGTTTGAGCTTATGTGATGGCTAAACAATCACTAGCTTCCATCAAAACACCCTGCTAAGATTCAACAAAGTTAAGCAACAAAGATTATATAAAGAAAATTAAAAAGATCTTGGTGATTTTGAGTAAACACCACTAGTTTTGCAGCCCAAATATATGAACCCACTACACCTTGATTTGTTTAATCAGGGTGTTATGGTCATGCATTTATCCAAACCTACAAGCTAATGGGTCTTATCTTCTCAACCAAAGACCTAACTGAAACTTGAAAATTTCCAACACTTGAAAACTGAAAACCTTTTGAAACACCACTTGAAATCTTAAAAACTTTTTGAAATAAACTTAAAACATGTAAACAATAACAGGAAAAGTAAACTGGATCTTGGATTTCGTCAACAAATTTCACACTTTTTCATTCCATGAACAAAGTTTTACAGAATTGTGACCAAAGGAAAAACCAAGAACAAGTGAAAAAGATAAACCCTAAGGCCTTTATATAGGCATACAAATAAACTAGAAGCTGATAAAAAACTAGAAACCCTAATGTCTGAAGTCCCAAAATTGCCCTTTGAAGTTTGAATATCTTGAACACATGTGAAGGTTTCTTGGCTGTTTGTGGAGATGCCAGTGGTGTAGAATGAATCTTGGACGTCCAATGATGCTTAGGAACTAAGAATGTGTGTGGGGCGTTGATCTAATGGAACATTTTTTTTCTTCGTCCTCAAAAATGTTGATCCCAAACTTAGATCGATTTAGCTTTGTGTAAACGAGATTGAATCAAGTTAAACACTTAGAGAAACTTTGTTGTATATGAAACAATCTAAGTATTATGCGGAATTAATACTTAGAAAAAGAACACACAAACAAAATAAACTAAACTTTCACTTTGATTGATGATTGAACTTGTGTACAATGAAAGTGAAAAACGTGTATTAAACTAAAACCTAAAGACCTTCTTTTATAGACTAAGGAGCCTTGCACAAGAGTCTAACTATCGCTATTCTAGGTAAAGATAAACATAGAAAATACATTGTCGAACATATCTTACTAGAAACATAAACCGTGTATACTAAGTATTCTATCAGTGCTTGACTTCTTCTCATCAGCGCTTGATTTCTTCTTGTCAACGCTTGATCTATCAACACTTGATTTCTTCTTATCAACGTCCAATTTCCTCTTGTCAGCGTCTAAGTGTCTTGGCTTTATTTTATTCCCAACAATCCTCCCCTAAACTTGATATCTACTCTAGTAATCAAATTTCTGAATAAAAACTAAGTACAAGGAGGATTCTTACAAATACAAATCACTTTTTAATTAGGAAATAAACCTAATTAGATCTTTGCCAACATCACTTGTATAATCCATCTCCAGCTGTGTTGACACCATTTTCTTCAAAATTTCTTTGGACATGGGATATTCAACATCCACAAGAAGATATTCAGAAAATTTTGTAGTACTCAAATGATAAAGACCAGCTGTTGAATGTAGACGCCATTGAAGTCCACTAATATCATCAAGATCCTTCCATACTGGATCTTCATCATTTGGCTCACACATTCTCTTGAATGTGGACCAAATCTTTATTCCATTGACTGAAGTAGGTGCTTCAGCCTCATACTTGGCCTTCATCAATCCCCAAAGATCTTCCAAGTCTTCCATATCCAGGCTTACAAACAAAGAGATAAGAGTAGTAAAAGTATGTACCTCCTTCCCATATCTGCCAATCATCCAAAACCCACTTGCTTCCTCTTCATAATGAACTATAGGGTTTCTGGAATCATGAGGTAATACCTCTACCATATGTGAAGCTTCCAAAGGTGAGTGCTTAATACTCCTTCTAATAACTGCTTCACTAGGGTTTACTCTATCCAAATTCTTTGGGAACTCAATTGGAACTCCCTTCTTCAAAGGACTTGGTGCAATTAAAGCCTGTTAGATCTGCATCTCTTCTACAAGTTCTTCATTTCTTTCATCTGAAAGAAGTCTGATAGTATTCTGCTCTTGAACACTTGCCCATATAGGATAAGCCCGAAACTCCAACTCATCAAAGGACAAACCCTGTAACTTCTGGAAAGTCCAACCTCCTTAATGACATCTGAGAAGCATATAGTAGAGCTCCCTTCTATCCTTCTTAGATTGTGAAAGCACCTTGCTAGCCTTATACTTCAGAATCACCTTGCAATCTCTTTGAACTCTTAGCAGAATCTCCAAACCCTAAATTAGATCTGAAATGGTCATGTCTGGATTCTCCATAACCTTATTCTCCCATGCAAAGTACATCTGAGCCACTTCAGGCATCTCATAATCTACCTGATTTTTCAACTCCTCAAGCCTCTCCTTAGCTAACTCATCACCATATTCAAGACTTTCTAGATCTTCAATGATCATCAAACTTGAATCAGTACTCTCATCATCACTGCCTTCCTTATTACTCTCAGAAGTAGCCACAAATGGTGACTCAATTGCAGCAATCTTCTTCTCCTTTTCCTCAAGTTGTGTAGCCAACATAGAATCAAACTACACTTGGGCTACATCCTTGGGAACTATTGTTTCTACCATAATCCCTTTACCTTTGTCTAATACATCAATAGTGGGTAAGGAGATTGATGATACATGTGATGATAGCTGATGACTGGGATGCATCAACCATACCTGCAAGTCTATCAGCGTCCAAATCCTGCTTGTCAACGCCTAACTTACTCTTATCAACGCTTGGCTTTGTGAACTGCTCCAACATCTCAGTAAAAGATACATTCAAATTTGTAGGGGTAACCAATGAAACATCAAAACCTGGTTGCCTCTTCAAATCTGTAAGAGCCTCAGCTATACCCAAAGACTCTCCTTCATGTGAGCCTTTATCACTCACATGTACCTGTTCATCCTCCCCTTTGGAAGAATCCTCCTCTCTACGCCTAGGGTTAGCACCTTCCAAAATAACAATCCTCTCCCTCAATTGATTGAGTTCAAGGCCTTGTGTGTTGACAGTATGTACAAGGTCTACATTTTGCTTTTGCAAGCTAATGCAGACAACCGTTAATTCCAACAATGTGTAAGGTTCTAATCTGCCCTCCTCTAGAATGGGAATTTGACCTCCCAAAGTAGATTCATGGGGAATGGATGGGGTCTTAATGATGTTAGGACTGGCCTGGCCTGCATCTAAACTAGAACCAATAGTCCCATCCCCACCCATGTCACCAACCATACTTGTGGTGATGGTTCTCTCTGCAACATGGCTAGGACCACTAGAGGAGAACACTCCAGAAGTCCTTTGGCGTTTTACCAACTTAAATTCATGGGGTGTAGAAGACGGTGTGGATTGGGTGTCTGTTTGAAGGTTAAGGGGTGTTTGGGTTTGCTGTAAAAGGGTGTCAGCGTTTGGATTTGGAGTGTCAACGCCAACATTTAAAGTGTCTGCGTTGGAAGGTTCTTGGTCAACTTCCATTTGCTGGGGTGATGGTGGTTGTTCAGGCAATAGGTTTGGTTGTGGTTGTGGGTCTGGTTGAGGTTGTGCTGCTGCAATAACAGCAAGCATGTCTTGGGTAAGGGATAAGTCTCTATGAGGTGGAGAATTCATCTTCCCAAAAATTGCTTTCTTTTGAACAGAGATCGTATAAAAATAATTGTGATCCCTATTACAGTATCTTTGTAAAGCAAACACCATTTGTAAAAACCTTGGGTAAGCAAGAGTCATCTTGCCACCCTTGTTATGACATATGCCATCAAAAATCATTTTTGAAAAATTATTTTTTTGCCCAGTAGCAATACACACAATGGCACTCCCAATTGAACGGTTGATTTCATTGTGTACAGTACATTTGGGACTTAAACATTGAAAATGACATGTATCAAGTACTTCCAAGCTGGGGTAAATTCTTGTTTTGTATATTTATTTAAATGGCCATCTTCTGGAAAAGGATAACCCAAAGCTTGGAGTCCTTGTTCTAGCTCTCCAATGGGTAGGGTGGTTATACCATCTGCATCATTAAGATGCAAAGCTTGGCGAACTAGAGCTTCAGTAACCACCCATGGAACCCCATGGACAATAGCAGTCAATGTAGTCACATTATTTACTGTTGAGGAAGTGACAGTATTCCAAAACTGTTTAATATGTGTGACAGGGATAAGTGGAACATGAGAAAGTGCATACATTAAAGAGGATGCATTCAAATACTCAACCATCTGAGTATATTGGGGAAACAAAGCATTGGCAGCTTCTAAATAAGCAACCATGTTATGCTGACTTATGAACCCCAATTCCAAATCCCTTGGTTTAAACTTAGGCGCCATTGATGTAAAAAGCTGTGATAAAAGTTATGAAAGATGAAGGTTTGAGAAAATTTAGGTAGACAAGAATAAGCAGTTGCCCTGTTTAAAGGAAACGAGCCAAATATGTAGGAGAGATGAAAACATGTGATTGGTCAAAACGTGAGGCAGTTATATTCAAAATATAATGATGAAAATCTTGAAAAAGATATAACTTATCTCAAGCATTAATAAAAAGTTACCAACTCCTAAACTTATGGCCCATATTTTTGTCAAAAATAACAAATGGGTAGGATCCAATGTCTATCAACGGTCAAAAATAACTTATCAGCGCCCAACGGCTATATCTTGTCAACGTTGGATTTGCCCTGTCAACCTCAAAATTGGTCTTAACAACGCTTGGAAAAAAATCTTTCAGCGTCCAAAAATAAAAATAATATAAAAGAAAAAGGACCTTAACAAAGTAATTTATCCTAGTGAAGATAACTTATAGACTGTAAATCACTATAGGGTGGCAAGCACTGTCCAATCATACACACTTGCTTAAGCAAGATAGACATAATTGTCCTCAAATGTCCATTGCTAACCAA
Organism: Glebionis coronaria; assembly: GCA_025667525.1. Classification (NCBI taxonomy): domain Eukaryota; kingdom Viridiplantae; phylum Streptophyta; class Magnoliopsida; order Asterales; family Asteraceae; genus Glebionis; species Glebionis coronaria. The sequence continues at coordinate 184,454,408 of CM046874.1, forward strand.
AGTTCTTAACAATGAAGTTATCTCATAAAATCCTTTGTAACTTCCCAGGTAAGCCCAATAAAAATGATACCCAAGTCTCACAACCGACCACATCCAATTCTAGGTCACAAACTCTTGGCAGCGTGCAAAGTATATCAACTTTGCATGCTACAGTGCCTTACGATTTAGTAAACTAACTCGTACTCACCAGTGGACACAATCTAGAATTATGATAAGAGTATAATATGAATACCCGAAAATTCCTAAAGGTTTTCTAAACCTCCCCTTAAAATATGATATACAAGTTGCCAAACATAAAATATGCAATAAAAATTTATGTCAAGATAGGAATGTAAACATTCCAACCATCATCTATTAACTTGAACAAACTCTAAATAAGCTCCAAAGATCCATAAGCAACTATGTATCCATTTGTACTGTAACAATCCATCAATTTGAGGTCGATATTTTATTCTCAAGTATTATTTATAATCATTATTTTATTGTTATATTATGAACTCACTCAATTTTGGGAAGAAATTAGGGTTTACGTCTTAAAGTGGCGTTGACTACGTCTAAACCGGAGAACTCTACGTTACGTGCTTACATTTACATACGCCGTTTTTGTGACAGTCCGACATTTCAGGAAATAAATTTATTCTCGAATATTATTTTGGAATTTTAATTTGTGTTGGTTCATAAACTCACAAATTTACGAGAAGAAATTAGGACTTACGTGCATAATTTAGCGTCTTTTACGATTAAACCGAAACCCTAGGTTTACGTATTTACACTTTTGAACTCCGTTTGTGATGAGTCCATTTTTATTAGAACCGTTTTGTGTCGTAGAATCAAAATTTATAAAAACTTTTTTCGTAAATCGACCCGAGGGCACGTAAATCGAGGAAACTAGAATCGAGGAGTACCCATAAATTAGTGGGGATGAAACAAGTTTACACTTGTCTCACCCCCACTATGGGCGGCGAAGACAAGTGGTTAACACCAAATGTGGTGTCAAATTTACATACACTCTAAGGACACTTGTCCTTAGAGCCATCCAAACCAACAAACTAGCTAAACCACTTTGCCATAAACCACTTTATCTCATTTCTTACATGCAAAACTCACAATATCTCTCTCTAGCTCTCCCTTTTCCGTCCCATTTACATCAACAAACACCATCATTGATCAAAGTTTTAACCATAAATCTTATGTATAACATACATAAGATGATAACCCATTGAAGACATGGTAATTTGAGGTGATCTTAACAACTAAGAAGAAGTTTCTGTGGAGGTTTAGGGCTGAGTTCATGAAGGTGTTCATCCATTTGAACGACCCAAAAAGTTGTCTTGAAAGGTTGAAGATTTGGTGACAAGATCAAGCATTGTTCATCCAAAATCTCATCATTTCATCATATTGATTGGTATATGGATCAGTCTCTTCCTATCATCTTGTTATTTTGTAAATGTACTCATGTATCTTCTTCTTAAATGTATATGTATATGATGATGAATGATGATCAAAATATTATGTGGGGATTTTATGTTAATAGATTTGGTTAAAAAGAATAAAATCAACAAGTAAAAATATCTTGGTTAATTACATAGGCTGTATAAAACAGTAAGTATCAATATGATCACTTAGTTAAATGGCTTGGATTATTAAATATACAGAGAGATATATGATTTTTACATATGTGGTGAGTTGGCCACTCAATGGAATCATTAAAATGAGCAAGATATGATCAAAATACTATTGAGGTACAAATCTGTATAATCTGTTTTGGACGAATTATTTAAAATACTTAGAGGATGATTAAGCAGTGGTTATAAAGAGTTATTTGTAGCACACATCATGTAGTTTATGCTGCTCAAATTTGAGCTTCTATCACTTGTAGAACTCAAGATATGGCAAAAATGGTGTAATGGACTTTAGTAATCAGATTTGAAAATAAACTATATAGTATAAAAAGAGCACTCAAGTAAATATTATTATAAAATAATTATACAAAAGCCACTAACTAATAATAATTATTATAAAATGAGTTGTATACTATAATAAATAAACATGGCATTTTATAAAAGTAAAAACTCAAATGTTTTCTAAAGTTATAAAACTATATATAAGTTTTACGTCTTTTCGACTAACGTGTTAGTTTTAATAAAAATAGGACACCAGTTGTCCCGATTGTATGCTTATTGATATGGACCCGAATGATTATATGACCCGATGAATGAAATGAAATGGATTATTATTAGTTAGGTTATGTCACTAAAAGTCCCATTAGCATGAACTGTGAACTACCGGGATTTGGTAGACGCTTATGCATATAATAGTACTATTTGGGGAAGATCACCCCATTTCGCACCTTGACGGTTGATCCCCGTCGTTCCACATTGATTGGTAAGCGAATTTATGTATGAGAAGATTTATACAAGCGTGATTATTGTGACGACACGCTGTTTTAGATGGGCAAAGGAATTACGGGTTAGCTACCCGATATATGTGATAGAAAAGGAACAATGTCATGCGGCTTATAATAATCCAATATTGAAAATACTGATATACGAGTTGAATTATAATATATTACCTGACTAGCAATACGGGGTCTTATTACTAATATTATGTTCGTGTTTTGGTTTTACATAACCATTTTCATATAACGGTTTTTATTTAACTCTATATAACGTTATAAAACGTATTGTATGATGTTTTTGAGACAATGGTTCGTATAATGGTTTTGAAGGCAAAATCCTATATTATGATTTACGACAAAGATTCGTATAAAATGTCTTTGGCCTATTTTATAGCCTACGAGAAAGATTTGTACAAAATGATTTTCGGTAATAAATATATACCGGTGATATATTAATGGTTTTTATTAAACTCTATGAATTCACTCGGCGTTTTCGCTGACTTTTTAACATGTTTTATCTCAGGTACTTGAAGGTAATTCTCGGGAAGACGACAAGAATTTATGGCCCGCATTTAAATAAATATTTCCATTCAAATGTTTTGTAAATTTGCATGACATACTATGACCTGAGGACCTATGTAATTTGATATATATGAATGGAAAATGATTTGTTACTAAACGACGCGACTTTTAAGCGTTGTCTATGATTTGAGTAATGTGTTATCCCGTAACACCAACGACTCTTCCGCTGATTCATAATGTGATTATTTGGGGGTGTTACATGTACAATGCTCATAATTCCTGCATAATTAGATCCGTTGATCCCAAACTTAGATCGATTAAGCTTGTGTATACGAGATTAGATCAAATTATACACGTAGAGAAACTTTGTTTATGTATAAAGTAATCTAAGTGTTATGCGGAATTAACACTTAAACAAGAAAACACAAAGATGTAAAACAAACTTTCACTTGATTGATAATAACAAACTTGCTTACAATGAAAGTGTTTAATGTATGAAAACTTATTATCAAACATAACCTAAAGGTCTTCTTTTATAGACATAAGAAGCCTTGTACAAGAGTCTACGTATCAACTATCCTAGGTAAAGATAATTATAGAAAATACAATGTTGAACTTATCTTTACTAGAAACAAACTAGAAACATAATACGGGTAGACCATATCTTCCTATCAGTACTTGTCTTCAACCTATCAACGCTTGACTTCTTCTTGTCAACGCTTGATCTGTCAGCGTTTGTTTTCTTCTTATCAACGCTTGTTTTCATCTGTCAGCGCTCAAGTGGACTGGCTACATTTTATTCCCAACAATCCTCCCCTAAACGTGATATCTACTCTAGTAATCAAGTTTCTGAATAAAATTAAGAACTAAGAGGAGTCTTACAACGCTTATCATATTGATAATAAACATGCCTAATCAAATCTTTGGCCACGTCACTTGATTAGTCAATCTCCAGCTGTGTTGTCTTCATCTTTATCAAAACTTCTTTGGACATGGGATACTGACCATCTACAAGAAGATACTCAGCAAACTTTGTAGAGCTCAAATAATATACACCAGCATCTGAATACAAACGCCATTGAAGACCATTGAGATCATCCTCAAGATCCTTCCAAAGAGCAGGATCTTCTTCTCTTGGTCCACACATTCTCTTGAATGTTGACCAAAGTTTTATTCCATTTACTGAAGTAGGAGCTTCAGTCTCATACTTGGCCTCTAAAAACCTCCAAAGGTCTACCAAGTCTTCTCTATCCACACTTGCAAAGAGAGATATAAGTGTAGTAAAAGTGTGTACCTCTTTCCCATACCTGCCAATCTTCTAAAACCCACTTTCATCTTCTTCATAGCTTATAATAGGGTTTCTGGTATCAAGAGGTAACACTTGTACCATATCTGAAGCTTCTAAAGGTGAGAGCTTGATGCTCCTTCTTATAACAGCTTCACTGGGCTTCAATCTATCCATATCTTTAGGAAACTCAAGAGGAACTCCCTTCTTAAAAGGTCTAGGAACAATCATTGCCTTCTTAAGCTCCATCTCTTCTGCAAGTTCTTCTTTCCTTTCATCTGAAAGAAGTCTGATAGTATTCATTTCCTGCACTTTTGCCCAAATGGGATAAGCCTTATACTCCAATTCTTCAAAGGATAATCCCAACAATTTCTTATAGGTCCATCCCGTTCCATGACATTTGAGTAGCATGTAGTAAAGCTCCCTTCTATCCCTCTTCAGCATTGAGAGAACATTGCTAGCTTTGTGTTTCAAAATTACCTTGCAGTCTTTTTGTACTCTTAGAAGAATCTCCAAACCCCAAATTTGGTCTGAAATAGTCAAATCTGGATTCTCCATACACCTATCTTCCCAAGCATGGTACATCTGAACAACTTCTGGCATATCAAAATCTACTTGCAATTTCAACTCTCTAAGCTTCTCTCTTGCCAAATCATCACCATATTCAAGTCTTTCTGGTTGTTCTATTATCATCACACTTGAATCTGAACTAGCTTCATCACTTCCTTCTTGTTCCTCTGAAGTGGCAACAAATGGTGATTCACCAACCTTCTTTATTGCTTGCTCCACAAGTTGTGCAGCCAACCTTCTATCAAACTCTACCTGTGCTGCATTCTTTGGAACTTCTACTTCTACCATGATTCCTTTACCCTTATCTAATGGATCAATGATGGGTAAGGATGATGGTAATACCTGTGAAGATACTTCTTTGATGATAGTTGATGACTGGAATACATCAACCTCATCTGCAGGTCTGTCAACGCTCAAATTCCTTGTGTCAGCGCCCAAATTACTCTTGTCAGCGCTTGGTGTGTCAGCGTTCAAATTTTGCTTATCAACGCCCAACTTACTTGTCTCAGCGTCTCTTGTAAATTTCTCCAACATAGCTGTAAAAGACAAGTTTAAATTTGTAGGAGTAACCAGAGATGTGTCAAAACCTGGTTGCTTCTTCAATTCAGTTAGGGCTTCAGCAACACCCAAAGATTCACCATCATGTGAGCCTTTATCACTCACATTAATATACTCATCCTCCCCTTTGGAAGATTCCTCCATACCACGCCTTGTGCTAGCATTCTCCAAAATAACAATCCTCTCCCTCAATTGCTTGAGTTCAAGACCTTGTGTACTGACAATTTGTACCAAGTCTGCATTTTGCTTTTGCAAGCTAATGCAGACAGCCGTCAATTCCATAATGTGTATGGTTCCAATCTGCCCTCATCTAAAATGGGTTTTTGACCTCCCAAGTTAGATTCATGGGGCATGGATGAGGTCTTAAAGATGTTAGGATTGTCTTGGCCTGCATCTAAGCTAGAACCAATAGTCCCAGCCTCATCCATAGCACCAACCACACTGGTGGTGGTGGTTCTCTTTGCTTCATGGCTAGGACCACTAGAGGAGAACACTCCAGTTGTCCTTTGGCGTTTTTGCAACCTATATTGTGGTGGGGTAGAAGATGATGTGGATTGGGTGGATGTGGGAAGGTTAAGGGGTGTTTGGGTATGTGAAGGAAAAGTGTCAACGTTTGGATTACTTGTGTCAACGCCAACATTTAAGGTGTCAGCGTCAAAGGGTTCTTGGTCAATTTCCATATGTTGAGGTGAAGGCAAGGGTTCTAGTATTGGGTCAAGTTGTGGTTGTGGGTCTGGTTTGTTGGGAATAAATTAAGGCCAGATCACTTGAGCGCTGACAAGAGTAAAACAAGCGTTGACAAGAGCAACACAAGCGCTGACAGCTCAAGCGTCGACAAGACAAAGTCAAGCGTTGATACATTGAAGACAAGCACTGATGGGAAGATATACTCTACGCGTTTATTGTATTCTAGATTACTTCTAGTAAAGATAGGAACAACAATGTATTTTCTATATTTATCTTTACCTATAATAGCTGATACGTAGATTATTGTACAAGGCTTCTTATGTCTATAAAAGAAGACCTTTAGGTTAATGTTTCATATAAGTTTTCATTCGTAAACTACTTTCATTGTAAGCAAGTTTAATATCATTAATCAAAGTGAAAGTTTGTTTATATCATTGTGTGTTCTTGTTTAAGTGTTAATTCCGCATAACACTTAGATTATTATAAGCATATACAAAGGTTTCTCTAAGTGTATTACTTGATCTAATCTCGTATACATAAAGCTAAATCGATCTAAGTTTGGGATCAACAAATGATATCAGAGCTTGTTGAGGAACTTTTGATCTTAAAGAACACAAGAAACCTAAAAATCACCAAAACCCTAATTTTCTCAAAAACCCTAACAACATCATGTCTGAAGCAATAACCTCCTCCTCCTCATCTTTACCAAACATCAAGATTCCCATGCTTGATGCAACCAACTTTGATTTGTGGAAATTCAACTTTGAGCAATATCTGGGGATCTATGACTACACAATCTGGGAGATCATTGAATATGGAAACACATTCGATAAAGCCCAAAAGATTGCTGATGCTATTACTCAAAGATCAGCTGTTGCTGGATGTTCTGAAGAAGATAAGAAAGAAAAACCTGGAGATGGTAGAGCTGTGTCTGCTGATGACATAGCAAAGAAAAGGGTCGACATGAAAGCCCTAAATATTCTGAAAGTCTCTTTGGGACAAGAGAACCAGCATAAATATAGAGGCTATGAATCTGCTAAAAACCTTTGGGAAGCTCTTGAAGTTGCATATGGTGGCAATGCAGACACTAAGGAAGAAAAGAAAAAGCAACTCATGCATGATTATGCTGTTTTCAAGGCTCAACCTAATGAGAAACTGAGTAGTGTGAGAAGCAGATTGCTTGACATTACAAGCAAGTTGTCCTTCATGGGAATACAACTTGGTGATGTTGACATTAATGCTACCTTTCTTAAAAGTCTTGGTGAGGCATGGAAGATTGAGGCAAGATCTATTCTTGCCAATAATACCTACAAAAGTTCCACGTTTGATGACATCTACAACAAACTAAGGCTGTTGGAAGATGAAACTCTTTTAGAGCATGGAAGCAAGTCTACCACCAGTAACATGACCTTCTTCTCTCATAGTGAAGGTCAATTCAATCAGAAGGACTCTTACATGCATCCAGTTACTGGATCATCATATGTCAGCGCTGGAACAAGTCCTGTCAACGTCTCCTATTCAGACGCTGACACATTCAAGAGTGACTCCCCAAGAGTTAAACCTGCTGGTTTAGATTTGGATACTGTTGATGAGACTGCTTTTACATAGTCTCATCATCCAAATTGGGCTTAAAATGCATTAAATATCATCAAAATACCCAAATATATGCTTGTGTTTGTTGCTTGTGTATTTTAGGTACGGATATTGAGAAAATGACAAAAGATCACAAGAATCATGCAAAAACGAACACGGGAAACGAAGCCGCACGATGAACCAAGCCCTAATGAAGAATTTTCCAAAGAAAACCCTTGAAGATTTGAAGAATATTGAAGATTGGTCCTCCAAGTTTGAAGAATTGACACTTTATACCCTTGTATCTTCATAATTACAAGTTTGGTCCCTAAAGTTTGTCAAAATTACAAAAAGGACCCTTAACTTTGAAGAATTGGCAAATTTAGTCCCTCAACAAATCTAAATTGTCAATATTGGTCCTTCAAGAAGTCAACAAACAAGTCAAGGCCTTGAAGTATGAAGACATGTCAAAACAACCCTTGAAGATTGCCAAAATTACACTTATAGTCCTTAAAACAAGTTTCAAAACTTGTTGTGCCAAAACTGCCAATGTTTGAAAGTTGATATGTGTTATTTTGGCGTTGATAGCCATTTATAACAACATGAACAAAGTTTGAAAACTAAGGAGGCAAACCTGCCAGACAAACAAACTAAAACCCTCCACTCAGAAACTGCCACCTCACCCACTCACACCCTTCCACCAATCATATTCACCCCTCCCTCCACGTCACTTCTCCACTCATCAGATTAATTAATACTTAAACCCTTCCCTCCCAAACACAAATTTAAATAATTAAACTCCCAAAATGGATTAAACCCGTCCCTAATCCACCCTTAAACCCTAGATTTTTCCAGGAAGAACATCAATTAAATCAAAGGGTTTTTGGGTAATTATTTCCAGATCATTAATTAAACATCCCTTAAACCCAAAACCACCCTTAAACTCCCATGACCATCACCTCACATGTGTGTACAACCCTCCCCTGCCCCACTATTCACTCTCAAACTAAACTTGGCAGCAAGATCAACAACTCACAGCATTTTCTTGCTCCCAAAGGCAAAATGGACGTCCTAGATTGTTTCTACATCACTGGCATCTCAGCTACAAGCCAAAGATCTTCACATGGCTTTGTTTTGACTGAAAATTCAAAAATCGTCCAAGGGCAAAGCTGGAAGTTCACTTGTTAGGGTTTCTAGTTTCCATTCAGTTCTAGAATCACATTGTAGCCTCTATATAAAGGCATGTAGGACTTAGCTTATTTCTGTTCTTGATTTTTCTCCTTTTTTCAAAAACCTTGTAAATCCAGTTTATGAATTAATATAAATGGTATTGAGTTTGTTGATGAGAAATATTGAGTTCCCTTTACATTTCATGTTGATTAAGTTCATTGTTTGAGTTTGGTTTAATTTTCAGCAAAAAGTTTTCAAGTTTTCAAAGTTTCTGATTATTTTTTCAAAGTTTTCTTATATCAAAAATTTTCATACAATTCTGAAAGAATGGTGATGAAAGGTGTTACTTTGATGGTGTTTGAGTTTGGGTATGTCCAAGACACCATGGCTTGTTCTGGTGTAGTGGGTACCCAAGCTTGAATAGCCATTTGTTGGTTATTTTCCTTGCTTATCTTAGTCTCATCCATAAGCCAAAGCCCACTTCTAGCTTATTCCATAAGCTAGGGGACTGCCTTGAGTTTTTTTTACACAATCCCCTTTGATTTCTTTCTTAGCAGGTTCTAAACAAGGACCCTATTTCATCCTATTTTGTAAGTAAAACTCCATCAACCCATCAACAAAGTTCTGCATAGGCCCCAGCCTATATGGAGGTGGTTTTTCAACCACTAAGGGTCCTGGATGTAGGACCCTTGAGGTAGTCTCTTGTTTTCCATTTCATTTTTAGTAATCTGAAATATTGTGTGTTATGTGATTTTGCATGTTATTTGTGATAATTGCTTAAGTGTTAGTTTAAGTGTTTAATATTGCTTATATAGGATGTGTATGCATGCTTAGATATAGTTTAAACAGTTTGGTTAAGTCTTGATCGGAGTTGTTTTGAAAATTTTGTGTTTATCAGATTTAAAGGGGTGTTTGGATTAAGGCTTTATTTGGTTTATATGATTTAGACTTGGCTTGAATCTTGTTTAACTGCACTCACTAGGTTGGTATTAGGTTGTTTGTTACTTGTTTGTCAGTTTGGGTGGGTTTTTAAACAATTTGCATGTCAAAATTTAGTCATATAGTCAAAAATCAGAAAACTGCCTTGTTTGATTGATTTTGTTGAAATTTGGTTAGCAAATCTTGTAGTTTGTTAGATTCAGGGTTGTTCAAGGATTGTGCCTTGTTTGTATGTTAAGTGGTGAACTTATATGCATGATTTTAGCCTTGGAATCTCATCATTGTGCAAGTAGTATAGCTTAATTTTTCATCAGTCAACAATAGTTAGATCAGTAACCTATTTGCTCAATTTTGTGCTTAAATTTGACTTGCACTTACTTGATTTGTGTTTTTTTTACTCCTTATACTCAAAAGGAGTATAAGGGTGCCTGTTATCCACCAAATACATCACCAAAAGCAAGTCAAGACCTCTTGACAAATATTTGCAGAAGTGAAGAAACTTCACTTGTGTTCATCAGTCAACAAGCATAAACCTGGGCACGTTTTTGAATTTATAGTGTTTAATCCTTGATATCTTGGATTTGTGGTTGTGTTTTTGTGAGATTTAAGGTCACTGGTTTGTGTTTTAAAAGTAAAAAAAAAAAAAAAAAATTGCAAAAAGCACACCCTGACTGGACTCGAACACGCGACCTTGCTTTCCAAGGGTTAGCGTGTTAACCAGTGATCTAGATGGCTTTTTACGTTTACCTTTCATTTCAATAGATATTTAAGGTGTTTTGGTTTTATAGCTTATTTAGATAACAGCTTGTAAATAAGCTGTTTCTAGCTTATTTCCTTAAGCTTTTTCTTGTTTAAGATTTTTCCTAGGATTGTATAAGGGTGTTTGACTTTTCTGAGCAAAAAGTAGATTTTTCCCATTATTATTTTATTTATTAGGATTATTTTGAGTTTAATTTTTAGAAAGTCATTTAAAAATAGTAAAAAGTAATTTAAAAATCTAGAAAAATAGTTTTTAGGTTTTTAATGATATTTTTGAGGTTTACAGCTTATTAGGTTTTAAATTTAGCTTATTTTTTATTTTATTGGATTTTAGGGTTTTTAGCTAACTTTAAAATTTAATATAAAATTATTTAATAGGTTTCAGGAAATTTGGTTTGCATTTTTGTTTTAGTTACATTATTTAGGATTTTTGGTAATTTTTTAGAATTTATTTACAAACTTTTTATTTTTTTGAATATTTTAATATTATTTTATTATTAAAAAATGAAGTTCCATTTTTTCTAGTTTTTTCATTTTTACTAGGTTAAGGACACTTAATTAGGAGTTTTGTAACTTTCCAAATATTTTTTAGGCTTTTCAATTGATTTCTAGAATTAATTTAAGATTTAATAGATTTTAATAGTTTTTAAGTGTTTAAAAATAGTTTAATTTGGTTTTAAATTTTTTAAAAATAGTTTTTAGCTTAATTAAGATATTTTTGAGGTTTACAAACTCTTAAATCTTGTTTAAGGCTTTTTAATAATTAAAACTGATTTTTAGGGCTTTAATTAGCATTAAAAAGTCATTATCTAATTAATTAAAAGGTTTTAGCAAGTTTGGATTTTTTGTAAACTCTTATAATATTATTGGGGATTTTTAGAAATTTTTAGGAATTTTTTAGGTTAAAATTTTATTTTTGGCACTATTTACGGTTTTACGTTTTCGCCTTTTTCGACATAGTTTAATTCGTTTTCGTAACCGTCTTTTCTTAATCCCATTTCTTTCTCAATCATATAATCACAAACATTAATCAACTCTTAACACAACGCACTTGCCTCCTCGAGAACGAACTCACTTAGGGTCATTCACACACGGTTTTCCTAAATCGTCGTGCACGCTTGCCCTATTTTACCTTCCTTTTCCTAAAGGGGTAATTTTACAACTATCATTTTGGCGCCGCTGCCGGGGAGGCGTGTTGTGTTTTGGTTGAACCATTGTTGTTTTTATATATAGCCATAAAAGTAATTGTATTAGTAGCACTCTACTAATACGTATTATCGGTTTTTCGTTTTTGTGTGAATACTATTACTATATTGTATACGCAGAACAATAAATTTACAAGTACTCCAAATACGTGAGAAATCACAACCTTGACTTGGGAGGTCATTACCCAATCATTGTATTCGAATCTCAAACCAAAGAAAAAGGCAAAAATAGATAAATACTTTCGTGAAGCTCGATTTTGAGAAATACAAACTATAAGGTGGGTATAAGGCGGTTGTATTTCACGACCTAAAGAAAAAAGGCTCTTAAGTGCTTCGCGCCGCCTCGTTTCCTCCGCTTGCTTGTGCGTATTTTGATTTTTAAAGCTAATCGAGGGTTTTGCCGCCCAAAGTATTACTTAAGTATCATATATATTTTCTTGGTTTCTATTGATTAAACCCTCTTGAACGATTTGGTGTTCCACCATCGTTCTAAAGTCATCGAAGGCGTTCACTTCACGTGATCGTTTTCATTCCTTGAGGCTTCTTTAATCAAGAGATTTGATTAAGGAGGAGATTTGTAGATTTGTGTCTACTAATACATTCCAAAAATCCAAAAAAAAGTAAAAACAATCAAAAACCCAAAAAAAATTGAAAAAGTAAAAACACCAAAAAGAATCTTCTTTGCTCGCCTTCTCGTTGTACGTGACGTTTATGAAAACTCGCTCTAAAGCAAGACGTGCTCGTAAACGAAGAAACAAATCAATCACTCCTTCTAGTGAGGAGTCTCCTATTGACGAACCCATTGTAGTGAAAGAAGCACCCATGGCTAATCGAACTATGATGGATTTGCTTCAAGCACCCACCGAGGGTTATGGAGAAGAGATTGTGATTCCCGCTATCCTTGCGGAGAATTTTGAGGTTAAGACGGGTTTATTGTCCATGATTCAAAACAACAAGTTTCGAGGTGACGAAAAGGACAACCCTCATAACCACATTCGCCAATTTAATCGTCTCACCGCCACGTGCAAGTTTAAGGACGTCTCAAACGACTCGATTAAGATGATGCTTTTTCCGTATTCCTTAGCGGGGCCCGCAAAAATTTGGTTAGAGAAAGAGCCACCCAATTCTATATTGACGTGGAAGGATCTCGTTTCAAAATTCGTGAACTAATTTTTTCCGCCCTCTAAGACTACGCACTTGAAAAACGAGATTTCAAAGTTTTCACAAGAGTATAATGAGAGTTTTTCAACGGCTTGGAATAGGTTTAAGGAAATGTTGCACGAATGTCCTCATCATGGTTATTCCGACTTGCATCAAATAGACACGTTTTACAATGGCTTGAACGATCATGAGCGTGATTATCTTAATGCCGCCGCGGGTGGTAATTTTTTGTGTAAGACGATCGAGGAAGCATTGTTAATCATTGAGAATAGGTCTAAGGTGTATAGTCCTCGTAGCACGTCGAGTGTTCGTAAGACTTCGTCTTCGCCTTCATTGTCACACACCGTTGATGCTTGTCAAATCGAGGCTAATTTGGAGAACAAAATTTTTGATATAGTGAAAGGATTGTTAGTTGAATTTAAAGTTGGTGAACAACCTGCTCCCGCTACGATTAAAGCGGTTGAGGTTTCTTGTATGTATTGTGGTGGAGCCCACGATTATTCCGAGTGCATTACCAACGGTGGTAACACTTCGAGTTCCTTCGCGGCCGCGGGAACGTATAACCAAAACGGTCAAGTTCCTCGCACTAATCAATTGACTCCACCGGGTTTTCCACCAAATCAAAATGCTAACAATTATCGAAACAATCAAGTTGGTTACCAAAGCAATCAAAGGAACAATTACAAGGGTAATAACAACTATGGGAATCAAGGGAGTAGTAGTAGCCAATTGCAAAACCAAAACCAAAACCGTAATTTTCAAAACACAAGTCAATGTCTTCAAAATGTTTACACTAAAGAACTTCCAATGGACTTTGTGAATTACGCCACGGCAAATGATAAGATTTTGGAAAACATTCAAGAGCAATTGGCTAATCAAGCTAGGGACACGGCTAAGAACACCAAGGAGTTAGCTAATTTTGTTAAAGAAAATCTTAGCATGAGGAATGAATTGAAAAATGATTTTGCTAACCAAATTCGAGGTCAAAACAACAAGATAGAGCAAAGTCATGCTAGGCTTGAACAAAGAATTGACCATAAAGCCGCTAGTCAAGATTTGAAGTTTAATAGTTTTGATGCTAAGCTTAATGCAATTTTAGAAGCCGTAATGGGAAACAAAGCCTCTACTTCGAGTGGTCTACCTAGTAACACCGTTTCAAACCCGAAGGGAGAGATGAAAGTGATTACCACACGTAGTGGTAAGGCACTTAAGGAACCGACTCCTCAACCAGTTACTCCAACGGTGGAGGAAATTGAGGAAGAAACCGAGGTGGTGGTCGAAAAGGAGCATATTTCAAGCCCACAAAGTACCGCTCATGCCACACCTACGGTCGACCCTTTACCAGCATTGGAACCCGAGATTCCAAAGGCTATGCCTATGCCCCAACCCACACCACCCTTGCCTTACCCATCGAGACTTAGGAAGGAGAAACGACAAGAGCGCGACAACTACCAATTTGAGCTTTTTATGAAAATGTTTCGTGATTTGCATTTTAATGTGAGTTTCGCCGATGCTTTGGTCATGATGCCTCGATTTGCCGCTAACTTTAAGAGTATGTTGAACAACAAGGAAAAATTGCACCAAATGTCTAGTTGTTCGTCGGTTTATCTTAATCGCATACCTCAAAAAGTCGGTGATCCCGGTAAATTTTTGATCCCTTGTGCCATTCAAGATATGGAAGAATGCTATGCCTTAGCCGATCTTGGTGCTAGCATTAACTTGATGCCACTTGCAATCTTCAATTCGCTCAATCTTCCTTATCTTACTCCTTCACGAATGTCTATTGAGTTGGCTGACCATTCCACGATTCTTGCATGTGGTTTGGCGGAAGACGTTTTTGTGAAAGTGGGGAAGTTCTACTATCCCGTAGACTTTATTGTTGTTGACATCCCCACGGATCCTCAAGTTCCTCTTATTTTAGGTCGTTCGTTTTTAGATACGTCTATGGCTTTAATTGATGTGCATGCTAGAAAGATCACCTTACGTTTCAACGACGAGGAACTTGTTATAAACGCAACTCAAAATTATCAACTTTCTCATGTTTATTCTGTTGCTACCATAAACCTCGTTGATATGATCGACGTGGTTTGCGAGGAATTTTCACAAGAAGTTTTAGGGTTTGGTGATGAAGAAACTAGTGGCAATCCCACTATGTTAGATCCAATTCTTGATAATTCGACACCAACCTTCACTCCTTTTGAAGGTGGTGGTTTTACGTTGGAAGAATTCGATGTTCCACGTACTTGTGACGAAGACCTCGACAACGATGAGGACTTCTCGATTATCAAGGATTTTCTCAACGATTTCCCATTTCCTCCACCCGAGGAGGTTATGAGTATCGAGCCCAAATCTTCACTTGAGGAACCACCTATTCTCGAGTTGAAAGATTTACCTCCTCACCTCGAATATGTTTATTTAGAGGAGGACGACAAGTTGCCGGTTATTATTGCGAAGGATCTTTCGAATGATGAAAAAACCGCACTTGTCGATGTTCTTAAGGATCACAAAGGGGCGATTGCGTGGAAGTTATCCGACATTAAGGGAATCGATCCCAAGTTTTGTACCCACAAAATCTTAATGGAGGAGGATTTCAAGCCAACAATCCAAAGTCAAAGGAGGGTGAACCCCAAATTTCACGACGTCATAAAAAAGGAGGTCCTTAAACTCCTTGACGCGGGAATGATTTACCCTATTTCCGATAGCCCTTGGGTGAGTCCTATTCATTGTGTCCCCAAAAAGGGAGGGATGACCGTTGTGCCAAACGATGCCAACGAGTTGATTCCCACTAGACTCGTGACCGGATGGAGAGTGTGCATTGACTATCGAAAGTTAAATGAAGCCACTCGAAAAGACCATTTTCCCTTACCCTTCATGGACCAAATGTTGGAGCGTCTTGCGGGAAACGATTTCTATTGCTTTTTAGATGGTTTTTCCGGTTACTTCCAAATTCCCATCGATCCTCGTGATCAAGAAAAAACTACGTTTACGTGTCCATATGGAACGTTTGCCTATCGTAGAATGCCGTTCGGACTTTGCAATGCACCGGGAACTTTTCAACGATGCATGATGGCTATTTTTCATGATATGATCGAGAAGACGATGGAAGTCTTCATGGATGACTTTTCCGTGTTTGGTGATTCTTTCACTTCGTGT
This sequence comes from Glebionis coronaria, assembly GCA_025667525.1. Classification (NCBI taxonomy): domain Eukaryota; kingdom Viridiplantae; phylum Streptophyta; class Magnoliopsida; order Asterales; family Asteraceae; genus Glebionis; species Glebionis coronaria. Next base: position 184,470,387 of record CM046874.1, read on the forward strand.
TTGTCGAACCTAGAGAGAATGTTAAAATGTTGTGAGGAAACCAACCTTGTGCTCAATTGGGAAAAGTGTCATTTTATGGTTAAGAGTGGAATCGTCTTAGGGCACAAGGTCTCGAAAGTAGGGATTGAGGTAGATCAAGCTAAGGTAGACGTTATCACCAAATTACCTCATCCCAAAACCGTCAAGGGAGTTAGGAGTTTCCTAGGCCACGCGGGCTTTTATCGACGATTCATCAAGGATTTTTCAAAGATTTCTCGACCCATTACACATCTTCTTGAAAAAGAGGCACGTTTTGTCTTTGACGAAGATTGTGTACGAGCCTTTGAAATCCTTAAGAGGAAACTTACCGAAGCTCCCATTCTTGTTGCTCCCAATTGGAACCTCCCCTTTGAACTAATGTGTGATGCTAGTGATTACGCTATTGGGGCCGTTTTGGGGCAACGTCATGATAAGCACTTCTTGCCTATTCACTATACTAGCAAGACGATGACCGAGGCTCAACTTAAATACACTACAACGGAAAAGGAGTTCCTTGCCGTGGTGTATGCATTTGAGAAATTCCGACCTTACCTCGTCTTGACGAAATGCATAGTGTATACGGACCATTCAGCTATTAAGTATCTCATGGCAAAGCAAGATGCTAAGCTGAGATTACTTCGTTGGATTCTCCTCCTTCAAGAATTTGATCACAAAATCGTTGACAAAAAAGGAGCCGAGAATCTAGCGGGCGATCATCTCTCTCGTTTGGAAAATCCTCACCAAAGTGTTTACGAGCCCAAGGAAATCACCGAAACATTTCCGCTCGAGACACTTGGTGTAGTGAATTCTAAGCTTGATTCTTCCACCCCATGGTTTGCGGATTTTGCAAATTACCATGCGGGTAACTTCATCATTAAGGGTATGACGACTCAACAAAAACGAAAATTCTTTCGTGACGTCAAGTTCTACTTTTGGAACGACCCTTACTTGTTTCGAACTTGTGCGGATCAAATCATCCGACGTTGTGTATTTGGCACCGAAGCTTCTAACATCCTTAGAGCTTGCCATGAGGGACCCACGGGTGGTCACCACGGTGCTAATCTCACGGCTAAGAAGGTGTTTGATGCCGGCTTCTTTTGGCCTACTATTTACCGAGATGCACAAGATCTTGTGAAGTCTTGTGATTCATGCCAACGACAAGGAAAAGCCTCACAAAAAGATGAAATGCCACAAAATATCATTCAAGTATGTGAGATCTTTGACGTTTGGGGCATAGACTTTATGGGGCCGTTCCCATCATCTCGTGGTAATAAGTACATTCTCGTTGCGGTTGACTACCATTCTAAGTGGGTGGAGGCAAAGGCCTTGCCCACCAATGATGCTCGTGTGGTAGTCAAGTTTTTGAAGCAATTATTTTCTCGGTTTGGAACCCCTCGTGCTATCATAAGCGATCGTGGAACCCATTTTTGTAATGACCAATTTGAAAGGGTTCTAAGGAAATATAGGGTTACACATCGTCTTTCTACGGCTTATCACCCACAAACGAGTGGGCAAGTCGAGGTTTCAAACCGAGCTTTGAAAAGGATCTTGGAGAGATCCGTTGGGGAAAACCGACAATCTTGGTCGGATAAGTTAGACGATGCTTTATGGGCCTTTAGAACCGCTCATAAGACGCCCATTGGGTGCACTCCCTATAAGCTTGTGTATGGAAAGAATCTTCATTTGCCTATCGAGTTAGAACACAAGGCTTATTGGGCCCTAAAGCATTGTAATGATGACATGGAGACCGCGGGAAAACACCGGAAAATGCAATTGAATTAATTGGATGAATTGAGGGATATTGATTATGAAAATTCATTGATTTATAAAGAGAAAACTAAAAAGTTGCATGATTCTAAAATTAAAAACCGGGTTTTTAACATTGGGGTTCAAGTTTTGCTTTTTAATTCAAGATTGAAAATCTTTTCCGGTAAGTTGAAATCCCGTTGGTCCGGTCCATTCACCGTGACTCAAGTGTTTCCGTATGGGACCATCGAGCTAGCTCAAGATGATGGTCCTAACTTCAAGGTGAATGGACATAGGTTGAAGCACTACTTTGGCGGGGAAGTTCCATCCTTGAACTACCTCGACCAAGTCACTTTCCCCAATGATAATTAGTATTGAGGGGATCGAGTCGAGCTCATGACTCGGTAATCAAAAACGAGGTGCCTCGTGGGGGAGTCCCATGCTTATCCTATGTACATATTATCGCTTTCTAATGTAGCTTATGTGTGGGGATTTGTGCCCTTCCAACCTTTGTTCCGTGGTTGTTTGTGAATTGTGGTTTTTAGATCATGATCTTCACGATTGGATCCTCTCGTGTTCGTTTTATGGGAGCACTCGATCGTTTGCTTTGGAGACATTTCTCAATATCCGTGATATATCCTTTGATGTTCTAACCTTAGGTTTTTAGCACACTTCATAAACGGCTTTAAATTTATTGGTTACACCCTTTCCATGCTAGATTAGGCATTCGACTACGTCTCTAGTATGGGGGTGTTTGCACCCCTAGACTCGAAACATTGAGGACAATGTTTAACTTTAGTATGGGGGGTGAATAGATACTTGCCTTGCCAAACCTTCACGCTTTCCAAAGTTTATCTTTTTTGTTGCAAAATAAGGCTAAAAATGGCCAAATTTTAAATTTTTTCTCATGTTTTATAAGTGTTTTAAGACACGAATGTAGATTTTCTGATGGCGAGAATAAGAGTAATTTTTGACTCGACCGTGCGTGTTGAGCACTTAGCTTTGATTCCTTAACTACACATTAGGATAAGTCTCTTAAATGAGGACGAGAAATGATAGAGTTAATTATAAGTTACTATGCTAAACGTAGAGTACTCGTATTCTTTCAAAAACTCATGTGTTCTCGTTGTTTGCTTATTCTCCCTTCGCATGTAAATATTTTTTGCATTGAAGGCCTACTAATTCTAAGGATTTGGTAATGGATGGATTAGATCTATGGATTTGGTGGAAGAGATGGGGAAGAAGGAGATTAGGTGTAGAGAGAGAAAGGAGAGGGAAGAAAAGTAGAGAGAGAAAGGGATTAGATTAAATGAATAATGTTGAAAATGAACTAACCAACCCCCTCCTAACATGCTAGGAGGGGTATATATATAGCCCACCCTACATGTGGGCTATATGGACTATACATTACACAGTGGACCACGAGCCCATTACATAATTATCGTTGGAGCGACCGATCTTTCATAAATACGTAAAACGTATTTCCAACAATCTCCCCCTAAGGGAGGTCGCTCCAAGTTACAAAGTTCTAAATATTCTATGGCTCGTGATCTATGCTAATAATGATGTGACCGAGACTTTCTTTGGGAAAACACATTTCCAACAATCTCCCCCTAAGGGAGGTCACACCATTTTACAAAATCTTAAACCTAGCATACTATGCTTGAGTCTTCGATCTTGTTCTTGTGAATATGCTTGATGTGATCTTTGACTTTAGTCTTGAGCATGTTTCCTTGCCTTGACCTTGTGCATTCATCACTTGTGAAATTTGCCTCTTCGTGACTTCATGTTCCACATACTTATACCTTTAAATTCTTGAAAGCTTCAGAGTTTGATACAGCGGAAGACTTGACCTTCAGACTTTCTTGAATTTGTTGAAGTGCTAAGTGTATGTAGTATAAGCATGTGGTGACGACTTCTTCTGGATTGTACACCGCAATGCCACCTTCTTGTTACGCTGCATAAGACAGTTAGCAACAAACAATATACACGGATGAAATGGCCTTGAACATTTCATTCTAATTCGGTAGCATTTTACCTCCGGTCGGTGAAGACCGTTGGACGATATTAAATATCGTACTTGTGGCAGGTAGTTTCAATTAAGAACCTCCTTGACAAGATTTCGCGGGTAAACCCGTTCTCTTTACTCGACCGTCCAAAGCTGACTGCGAACGTAAAGAGTGAATCATTTGGATAATATTATCCGCATGATTTGAAGCCGTCAATTCATGTTCCTGGAACAAGTGAAGTTCAATTAAGAACCGCACCATCGTTGCTTTCCAGTTGTCACTAGCTTGATTCGTATAGAATCTTGCAAGTTACCTACCAAGTGCTGTTTGATGTTAACACTAGAAGGATTTCCACTCGTCACTGTGATCAATAAAGAGTCACTCTGAGTGTTCTGGCAAGATCATATGATAATGCGTAGAGGCCTGGAACGTGTTTAAATTCATTTAAGAATTAAACCACTGTTGCTTTCCAGTTATCACAAGTTTGATTCATAAAGAATCGCACAAGTCACCTACCATGAGCTTTTTGATATTCGCTCAAGAAGGATTTCCATCTTCATTGTAAATACTTTCGTATTACTCGGATGTTCAGGCAAGATCATGAAGATTTTGCGTAGGACTCTTAAGAACTTTCTTACTTTTCACAGTGTGTGAAGAAACAAGTAAATATGAAAGTGTGTCCTAATGAGATATTTGATGATCTCAAATGGCTCTAGACTCGATCGTGCATTTTGGATTTTTAGTGATCGGAGGCTGGAGAGGAGTGCCACCTTTTCAATACCTATTTATTCGGAGTGAATAAATCAATAGATAATGTGTTATCTCCGTGTGATTAAAACAAATATCTTTTAAGAGATATCTGAGTTAGCTGGGATGGGTTGTGCCTTGCATCACTGGGTCCATGATGTCTATCTTCAATATCAAGAATCATTAAAATGATCTCAATAGCATATAAATTGACCCGGTTTCTGCCTAAGGTTGTAAGGAGGGCTTCTTTCTTTACACCCTTTATCTTTACAATTCTTTTTCATTCTTCAACCCCTTCAATGCTTACCAATACGTCATCACTAGCACCTTGTTGTGATTGTTCCAGTGCTAACTTAAGTACTTGGTCGGCATTCAGCTACGTTCACAATCTTTCTCCATCTTTCCTAAGGACTACTATTTCTAGCTATGGAATGTCCTTGGGAAGATTCCTCCGGTTCTAGAGAAATCATTGGACTTTAACCTATCCTACCATCCTTATGTCACCACAATCTTCACCGTCGTGAATAGAGATGTTTTGGGTAAGTGTATGTCACCATGAAATCCATTTTGAAGTGCAAATCCATTTTGCTCCCCCTTAACATATGCTACGATATTCGAAAACATTTCGCACATGTCGGGATGAGCTAACACGTTAAGTCAAACCATTTATGATTGATCATATCCCATATTAAATCACATTTTCTCCCCCATATTAAAAATATTAACCCAATCGATGTTTTTAATATCAATTGATTTAATAGCATTTTAAGAAAATTTGGGAAGAAAAATGCAAATCCAATTATCTTCATGATTTTAACAAGCTCCCCCTCAAATTAATGAGGGTGTACTTGAAACGTAAATTAAATACCTTTTAAACACAAGTGTAAGGTATTTATTACGTGCAAAGATCAGATATAATAATGAATTCACAAGATTAGCAATGTACGAGGTTGGACCTGAATAATGGAGAACAGCATATGAAAGAAGCACATGGTTCTTGTTCACGAATGTTGGTCACCTCGTCACGTCCCCGAGAAAATTAATTCCCGTTGTTGAGTCAAAGCTTTCCGGTGAAATGCTTGACTTGATTATGAAAAGCGGGTTGCTATCTGAAATAATAGCAAACCATTTTGAGCATGTTTTAAAAGTTTGAACTTCTGCTCGAACTTTATTTACAACCCCGTGTCATTATTGAATGACATTTCTAGGTTCGTAAATATTATCGATTCCAGAAGACATGCTCGTGTCATTATTGGACTGATATTTTGACAGATTAACTATTGGACTGATAAACGGATCTAAAAAAATTTGATTAAAAAATAACTGAGTAAAAAATGATTAAAAAAAGAGACTGATTAAAAAAAAAAAAAATTAAAAAAAATATGATAAAAAACTGATTATTGAAAAAGAAAAAACTGATTATTAAAAAAAAAATTGATTATAAAACAAACACACGTAAAAATAAAACTAATAAAAAAATAAAAATAGATAAAATTGATAGAAGAAAAATAGATAACTTTATTAAAAAAATTTGATAAGATTTATAAAAATTGATAAAAAAATTGATCGAATTATGAAAAGATGGATAAAAAATTAGAAAAGAAAGAATTTTTACCACCAAATCAAAAGATAAAAAATAAGCAAATCCTAAGATTCAACCATGGCTCTTGATACCAATTGAAGGCCTACTAATTCTAAGGATTTGGTAATGGATGGATTAGATCTATGGATTTGGTGGAAGAGATGGGGAAGAAGGAGATTAGGTGTAGAGAGAGAAAGAAGAGGGAAGAAAAGTAGAGAGAGAAAGGGATTAGATTAAATGAATAATGTTGAAAATGAACTAACCAACCCCCTCCTAACATGCTAGGAGGGGTATATATATAGCCCACCCTACATGTGGGCTATATGGACTATACATTACACAGTGGACCACGAGCCCATTACATAATTATCGTTGGAGCGACCGATCCTTCATAAATACGTAAAACGTATTTCCAACATGCTTAATAAGTTAGGATTGTTGGGTTTCTAGTCTTTTCTAGTAGCTTCTGTGTAATTAAATTGGGAAGACATTAAGGTATCGCCAGCGTCACGGTTTTGAAGTATTGGCAACCCGAATAATCGAAAGCTTCACCCAATAATAAGATTTCAAGTGCTCACCTAAATCTAGCAAACAATTTGAAGCCCCACAAGGCCGAAAAATCTATGCAAAAATTGAAAGTGAATCAAGCCTTAATCTTCGAAGCTTAAAAGATCCAAAATTCGCTTTAGCGTGAGGATATACGTCTTTGGCTAATAAAACCACCGATGAGGCGGATAATAAAAGGCAAGGCAAGACCGAAGTCATAATAAAAGCTTCATGGCGAAGTTGAATAAAAGATGGAGGTAAACCAAATATAATAAGGCTCTTCCGTTAGGGGGCGTATAAAAGTCTTGGTAATAAGTCTCATGTTCAAAACCGTTATAAAACCGTGTTTATCGATTCTTCTTGTCAACTTAATTTTTTGACATCGTTGTCTATTAGGAGGGGTTATTGATTTGATGGTCTTAGTTACACCGTTAGGACTCTATTTTTAGACCTAAATCTCTATTATCGCATAAGTCAAACAATGTATCCTCGTGAAACATTCAAGACAAAATAAAATATAAGAGATACAACTTAGGAATAATGGGAGGATAAGTACGTGATCAGGGCATATGAGTAGTGTTAGCATTACTAACTTGTAATGACAATGATCTCGTTGCACGCTTAGCATGGAATCAAGTGAAAATCGAGGACGATGAAATTATTTCTAACGAAGCATTCACGTGTTCTTATTCTATGAACCTAAACGTCCCATTTTGCGATGAAAATCATACATTATGTCTAAAACGCAAGTAGTAGTAATAGTAGTAGTATAGCTAGTTTATCATTCAATAAAGTAAATAAAATGAATTTTGGAGATGCTATGATACTTTATTCTAGCATTGCGTGAGGGCACGGTAGTGGTTTAGTATGGGGGAGTGATGAGACTTCTTTTATACATAGTCTCATCGTCCAAATTGGGCTTAAAATGCATTAAATATCATCAAAATACCCAAATATATGCTTGTGTTTGTTGCTTGTGTATTTTAGGTACGGATATTGAGAAAATGACAAAAGATCACAAGAATCATGCAAAAACGAACACGGGAAACGAAGCCGCACGATGAACCAAGCCCTAATGAAGAATTTTCCAAAGAAAACCCTTGAAGATTTGAAGAATATTGAAGATTGGTCCTCCAAGTTTGAAGAATTGACACTTTATACCCTTGTATCTTCATAATTACAAGTTTGGTCCCTAAAGTTTGTCAAAATTACAAAAAGGACCCTTAACTTTGAAGAATTGGCAAATTTAGTCCCTCAACAAATCTAAATTGTCAATATTGGTCCTTCAAGAAGTCAACAAACAAGTCAAGGCCTTGAAGTATGAAGACATGTCAAAACAGCCCTTGAAGATTGCCAAAATTACACTTATAGTCCTTAAAACAAGTTTCAAAACTTGTTGTGCCAAAACTGCCAATGTTTGAAAGTTGATATGTGTTATTTTGGCGTTGATAGCCATTTATAACAACATGAACAAAGTTTGAAAACTAAGGGGGCAAACCTGCCAGACAAACAAACTAAAACCCTCCACTCAGAAACTGCCACCTCACCCACTCACACCCTTCCACCAATCATATTCACCCCTCCCTCCACGTCACTTCTCCACTCACCAGATTAATTAATACTTAAACCCTTCCCTCCCAAACACAAATTTAAATAATTAAACTCCCAAAATGGATTAAACCCGTCTCTAATCCACCCTTAAACCCTAGATTTTTCTAGGAAGAACATCAATTAAATCAAAGGGTTTTTGGGTAATTATTTCCAAATCATTAATTAAACATCCCTTAAACCCAAAACCACCCTTAAACTCCCATCACCATCACCTCACATGTGTGTGCAACCCTCCCCTGCCCCACTATTCACTCTCAAACTAAACTTGGCAGCAAGATCAACAACTCACAGCATTTTCTTGCTCCCAAAGGCAAAATGGACGTCCTAGATTGTTTCTACATCACTGGCATCTCAGCTACAAGCCAAAGATCTTCACATGGCTTTGTTTTGACTGAAAATTCAAAAATCGTCCAAGGGCAAAGCTGGAAGTTCACTTGTTAGGGTTTCTAGTTTCCATTCAGTTCTAGAATCACATTGTAGCCTCTATATAAAGGCATGTAGGACTTAGCTTATTTCTGTTCTTGATTTTTCTCCTTTTTTCAAAAACCTTGTAAATCCAGTTTATGAATTAATATAAATGGTATTGAGTTTGTTGATGAAAAATATTGAGTTCCCTTTACATTTCATGTTGATTAAGTTCATTGTTTGAGTTTGGTTTAATTTTCAGCAAAAAGTTTTCAAGTTTTCAAAGTTTCTGATTATTTTTCAAAGTTTTCTTATATCAAAAATTTTCATACAATTCTGAAAGAATGGTGATGAAAGGTGTTACGTTGATGGTGTTTGAGTTTGGGTATGTCCAAGACACCATGGCTTGTTCTGGTGTAGTGGGTACCCAAGCTTGAATAGCCATTTGTTGTTATTTTCCTTGCTTATCTTAGTCTCATCCATAAGCCAAAGCCCACTTCTAGCTTATTCCATAAGCTAGGGGTCTGCCTTGAGTTTTTTTTACACAATCCCCTTTGATTTCTTTCTTAGCAGGTTCTAAACAAGGACCCTATTTCATCCTATTTTGTAAGTAAAACTCCATCAACCCATCAACAAAGTTCTGCATAGGCCCCAACCTATATGGAGGTGGTTTTTCAACCACTAAGGGTCCTGGATGTAGGACCCTTGAGGTAGTCTCTTGTTTTCCATTTCATTTTTAGTAATCTGAAATATTGTGTGTTATGTGATTTTGCATGTTATTTGTGATAATTGCTTAAGTGTTAGTTTAAGTGTTTAATATTGCTTATATAGGATGTGTATGCATGCTTAGATATAGTTTAAACAGTTTGGTTAAGTCTTGATTGGAGTTGTTTTGAAAATTTTGTGTTTATCAGATTTAAAGGGGTGTTTGGATTAAGGCTTTATTTGGTTTATATGATTTAGACTTGGCTTGAATCTTGTTTAACTGCACTCACTAGGTTGGTATTAGGTTGTTTGTTACTTGTTTGTCAGTTTGGGTGGGTTTTTAAACAATTTGCATGTCAAAATTTAGTCATATAGTCAAAAATCAGAAAACTGCCTTGTTTGATTGAGTTTGTTGAAATTTGGTTAGCAAATCTTGTAGTTTGTTAGATTCAGGGTTGTTCAAGGATTGTGCCTTGTTTGTATGTTAAGTGGTGAACTTATATGCATGATTTTAGCCTTGGAATCTTATCATTGTGCAAGTAGTATAGCTTAATTTTTCATCAGTCAACAATAGTTAGATCAGTAACCTATTTGCTCAATTTTGTGCTTAAATTTGACTTGCACTTACTTGATTTGTGTTTTTCTTGACTCCTTATACTCAAAAGGAGTATAAGGGTGCCTGTTATCCACCAAATACATCACCAAAAGCAAGTCAAGACCTCTTGACAAATTTTGCACAAGTGAAGAAACTTCACTTGTGTTCATCAGTCAACAAGCATAAACCTGGGCACATTTTTGAATTTATAGTGTTTAATCCTTGATATCTTGGATTTGTGGTTGTGTTTTTGTGAGATTTAAGGTCACTGGTTTGTGTTTTAAAAGTAAAAAAAAAAAATTGCAAAAAGCACACCCTGCCTGGACTCGAACACGCGACCTTGCTTTCCAAGGGCTAGCGTGTTAACCAGTGATCTAGATGGCTTTTTATGTTTACCTTTCATTTCAATAGATATTTAAGGTGTTTTGGTTTTATAGCTTATTTAGATAACAGCTTGTAAATAAGCTGTTTCTAGCTTATTTCCTTAAGCTTTTTCTTGTTTAAGATTTTTCCTAGGATTGTATAAGGGTGTTTGACTTTTCTGAGCAAAAAGTAGATTTTTCCCATTATTATTTTATTTATTAGGATTATTTTGAGTTTAATTTTTATAAAGTCATTTAAAAATAGTAAAAAGTAATTTAAAAATCTGGAAAAATAGTTTTTAGGTTTTTAATGATATTTTTGAGGTTTACAGCTTATTAGGTTTTAAATTTAGCTTATTTTTGATTTTATTGGATTTTAGGGTTTTTAGCTAAATTTAAAATTTAATATAAAATTATTAAATAGGTTTCAGGAAATTTGGTTTGCATTTTTATTTTAGTTACATTATTTAGGATTTTTGGTAATTTTTTAGAATTTATTTACAAACTTTTTATTTTTTTGAATATTTTAATATTATTTTATTATTAAAAATGAAGTTCCATTTTTTCTAGTTTTTTCATTTTTCCTAGGTTAAGGACACTTAATTAGGAGTTTTGTCACTTTCCAAATATTTTTTAGGCTTTTCAATTGATTTCTAGAATTAATTTAAGATTTAATAGATTTTAATAGTTTTTAAGTGTTTAAAAATAGTTTAATTTGGTTTTAAATTTTTTAAAAATAGTTTTTAGCTTAATTAGGATATTTTTGAGGTTTACAAACTCTTAAATCTTGTTTAAGGCTTTTTAATAATTAAAACTGATTTTTAGGGCTTTAATTAGCATTAAAAAGTCATTATCTAATTAATTAAAAGGTTTTAGCAAGTTTGGATTTTTTGTAAACTCTTATAATATTATTGGGGATTTTTAGAAATTTTTAGGAATTTTTTAGGTTAAAATTTTATTTTTGGCACTATTTACGGTTTTACGTTTTCGCCTTTTTCGACATAGTTTAATTCGTTTTCGTAACCGTCTTTTCTTAATCCCATTTCTTTCTCAATCATATAATCACAAACATTAATCAACTCTTAACACAACGCACTTGCCTCCTCGAGAACGAACTCACTTAGGGTCATTCACACACGGTTTTCCTAAATCGTCGTGCACGCTTGCCCTATTTTACCTTCCTTTTCCTAAAGGGGTAATTTTACAACTATCATTTTGGCGCCGCTGTCGGGGAGGCGTGTTGTGTTTTGGTTGAACCATTGTTGTTTTTATATATAGCCATAAAAGTAATTGTATTAGTAGCACTCTACTAATACGTATTATCGGTTTTTCGTTTTTGTGTGAATACTATTACTATATTGTATACGTAGAGCAATAAATTTACAAGTACTCCAAATACGTGAGAAATCACAACCTTGACTTGGGAGGTCATTACCCAATCATTGTATTCGAATCTCAAACCAAAGAAAAAGGCAAAAATAGATAAATACTTTCGTGAAGCTCGATTTTGAGAAATACAAACTATAAGGTGGGTATAAGGCGGTTGTATTTCACGACCTAAAGGAAAAAGGCTCTTAAGTGCTTCGCGCCGCGTCGTTTCCTCCGCTTGCTTGTGCGTATTTTGATTTTGAAAGCTAATCGAGGGTTTTGCCGCCCAAAGTATTACTTAAGTATCATATATATTTTCTTGGTTTCTATTGATTAAACCCTCTTGAACGATTTGGTGTTCCACCATCGTTCTAAAGTCATCGAAGGCGTTCACTTCACGTGATCGTTTTCATTCCTTGAGGCTTCTTTAATCAAGAGATTTGATTAAGGAGGAGATTTGTAGATTTGTGTCTACTAATACATTCCAAAAATCCAAAAAAAAAGTAAAAACAATCAAAAACCCAAAAAAAATTGAAAAAGTAAAAACACCAAAAAGAATCTTCTTTGCTCGCCTTCTTGTTGTACGTGACGTTTATGCAAACTCGCTCTAAAGCAAGACGTGCTCGTAAACGAAGAAACAAATCAATCACTCCTTCTAGTGAGGAGTCTCCTATTGACGAACCCATTGTAGTGAAAGAAGCACCCATGGCTAATCGAACTATGATGGAGTTGCTTCAAGCACCCACCGAGGGTTATGGAGAAGCGATTGTGATTCCCGCTATCCTTGCGGAGAATTTTGAGGTTAAGACGGGTTTATTGTCCATGATTCAAAACAACAAGTTTCGAGGTGACGAAAAGGACAACCCTCATAACCACATTCTCCAATTTAATCGTCTCACCGCCACGTGCAAGTTTAAGGACGTCTCAAACGACTCGATTAAGATGATGCTTTTTCCGTATTCCTTAGCCAAGAGTTGTCACTCCAGTTGAAGAGTATCAAAAGGACTTATCTTGGACTGGTTTGCCATAATTCCAAGAGGAGGAATTCATTCCTCCACCAAGAGTTGTCACTCCAGTTGAAGAGTATCAACAAAAGTTGACTGACCTGAATGAATGGAAGAAAGCTAACCCTACCTTATTTGTTAAGGGTGGCTTGCTATGTGAAAGTCCCAATGAATCAACACCCATTAAGGTTACTAACCCACTCACTGGTAAAGCTGTTGATCTTGGCTCCAACACTGATAGAAAACCTAGCATTAAATATGCAGAGATGTATAGGAATACTAGGTCACCCAAGAGCCAAGTTAGCAATAATGGAACATGATTCTTCTCTTCTAGACCAAAAGTTGTGTCTAGAAAATCTTGTTACACTTGTGGTAGCTTTTCACACTTGGCATACAAGTGTGTCAACGCTCCCAAAGCCAGCGCTGACAGGAACAAATTCAGCGCTGACAGGAACAAAGTCAACGTTGTTAGGAAGTCAAACGTTGTCAGACCCAAACCTTGTGTGGAGCAAAGTCCACAAGTTGTTAGACCTGCCCCATTCTTCACTAGAGGGTCTAACTCTCATGGACAAAGACCATTTCAAAAGACAAACACTTGGTCTAATAGGCAATGGGTTTCTGTAGCAAACCCTAGGTTCAACGCTGACAAGGGTAATTTCAGCGTTGACAAGACCAATTCCAACGCTGACAGAAACGTGACCAGACCTAAATATTTGCAACCACAGGGTAAGAGGTCTAAAGCTTCTTCAAGCTTAACATGGAGACCCAAGAAAGATCAAAACCCTAATGATAATGGGATTTCAATGACTTGCAACAGATTTAATTACATTTCAAAGGTCATTACAAAACCTATTGGGGTTAACTGGGTATTTCATCCTAAGAAGGATGAGAATGGGGTTGTTGTGAGAACTAAGTCTGTTCTTATTGAACAACCAGATGAATCCAAGTCTTTTAAGACTTGGGTTCCCAAAGAAAACTAATTTGTTTTCTTTATGTGCAGGGCATTCAAAGACAGGTCAATGACTATGGATATTGGGATAGTGGATGCTCAAGGCACATGACAGGGAAGGAAGACTATTTGACCAACTTCACTCCCATCAAGGATGGTGATAAGGTATACTTTGGAGGCGGATATGGTACTATCACAGGCAAAGGAACCCTTCTCACCAAGAACTTGCGTTTTGAAAACGTATTCCTGGTAAAAGAACTTGATTACAATCTTTTTAGTGTATCACAAGTTTGTGATAACAAAAATAAAGTTATGTTTACTGATACTGAGTGCTTGGTGTTAAGCAAGGATTATAAGATTCATGACGAGAAATATATTGAGTATAGAACACCTAGGCATAAAGACATATACAATGTGAATCTAAATGGGATTAAAATGAACAATAATATGTCTTGTTTTTATGCTAAAGCCTCAGTAGATGAAAGTAATTTATGGCACAGGAGACTAGGGCACATAAATTTTAAAAATATAAATAGGCTTGTGAGACTTGGCTTGGTTGATGGTTTACCTGAGAAGGCCTTCCACAATGATCACTCTTGTGTTGCATGTCTTAAAGGCAAGCAGCACAAGGTCTCATTCAAGTCCAAACAGGTGCATACTAGTTCTAGACCTCTTCATATGCTACACATGGACCTCTTTGGTCCAACCAATATAGAAAGTTCGAATGGTAAGTCATATTGCTTTGTCATCACAGATGACTTCTCTAGGTTTACTTGGACATTCTTTCTAGCTATGAAGAGTGACTCAGCTGATATTCTAATTGATTTTATCACTCAGATTGAGAAGAGGTCTGGCAATGAAGTTAAAATGCTTAGGAGTGATAATGGTGGTGAATTTAGGAATAATAAGCTAGATGATTTCTGTGCCAGGAAAGGAATTACTAGGCAATTCAGTATTGCTAGAACCCCACAGCAAAATGGGGTTGCTGAGAGGAAAAATAGAACCCTAATTGAAGCAGCCAGAACAATGTTGGCTGATGCTCATTTTCCTATAGCCTTTTGGGCTGAGGCTGTCAATACAGCTTGTTATGTTCAAAATAGAGCATTGGTTAACAAAATTCAGAACAAAACACCTTATGAGTTACTTTGGGGACGAAAACCTAATATTGGTTTTCTCAGACCTTTTGGTTGTCATGTAGTAGTTTTAGATACTAGTGATGCCTTATGTAAATTTAGTGCAAAAGGTGATGAGGGCTACTTCATGGGGTATTCAGTGCAGAGCAAGGGATATAGGATTTATCTTAAAGAGGAAAAACGTATACTTGAAAGAGTACATGTTAGGTTTTTAGAAAATAAACCTAGTGATCCTGAAAGTGGTCCTAATTGGTTGTTTGACTTGGAACCTTTGTCTAGAACTTTAAATTATATGCCTGTAACTAATCCAGACATTGTGAAGGTAACTTCAAATGTTATGGAAGAACAAGTTGTTGATGTTTCAGGTACACAGGTTCATGAAAAGGTTGGATCACAAGCAGAAAAGACATCTCCTATACAAGAATATGTCACAATTCCCATTATGACATATGCTTTTGCTGCTGCTGCTGCTGCTGGTAAAGATAATGGTGGTCCCCAAGTACCACTAGATACAAACATGCATGGTCCTTCAGGCGCTGACAAAGGTAAATCTAGCGCTGACAAGACCAATTCAGACATTGATGGTTCAGACGTTGACAACAATAGTTCAAGCGTTGTTAGCCCAAGCGCTGACAAACAAGGCTCAGGCGTTGACAACACTTCTGCACATCTTTTCTCTTCCATTTTTGAACAAGGTGAACCTTCTAATACATATGAAGAGGTTCATCCTCATGTTGATGAAAGAGAGTCTGATAAATAAGATATTGGCAACATGGAGAATGAGGTTGAGGACACCAGACTTTTTGAAGGAGGAGTTCTCACTTCCACTATGAAGAATCACCCCACTTCTCAAATCATTGGTGATATTATGACTCCAGTTCAGACTAGAAGATCTCATCAAGGTCTTGGTGGGTTTATTGCCAATATACACAAGAAGGTTGATACCCCTCTTGTGCAAGCATGTTTGTTTGCCTGTTTTCTGTCACAACAGGAACCTAAGAAAATATTTGATGCTCTCAAACAACCAAGTTGGGTGGAAGCAATGCAGGATGAGCTTCACCAATTTGCAATTCAGGATGTTTGGGAGCTGGTTGATTGTCCCAGATATGTCAGACCTATAGGGACAAGATGGGTTCTAAGGAACAAGAGAGATGAAAGAGGCATTATGGTCAGAAACAAGGCAAGGTTAGTTGCTCAAGGATATAAACAAGAGGAGGAGATAGACTATGAGGAAGTCTTTGCACCAGTTGCAAGGATTGAAGCTATAAGGATCTTTTTAGCCTATGCATCCTGCATGGGCTTCACTGTCTATCAAATGGATGTCAAGAGTGCCTTCCTCTATAAAACTATTGTTGAGGAGGTATATGTGATGCAGCCTCCTGGTTTTGAGGATCCAGAGAATCCAGATAAAGTGTACAGAGTCAAAAAGGCTATGTATGGCCTTCATCAAGTCCCTAGAGCATGGTATGGTACTTTTTCTACCTATTTGGTGGACAATGGATTCAAGAGGGGCACCATAGATCAGACACTGTTTACAAAGAAGAAAGGCAAGGATGTGTTGCTTGTCCAGGTCTATGTTGATGATATCATTTTTGGGTCTACTGATCCAAAGATGAGTGAGGATTTCTCCAAGCTTATGACAGACAAATTCAAGATGAGTGCTATGGGGGAGATGAACTTCTTTCTTGGTTTACAAGTTCAGCAGAAAGAAGATGGTATCTTCATCTCCCAGGATAAATATGTGACTGAGATCTTGAAGAAGTTTGGCTTTTCTCCACATGAGGGCTACTACTCCTATGGATAAAGAACACCCTTGGTGAAAAATTGGAGATGGGAAAGATGTTGATGTCAGGCACTATAGATCCATGATTGGATCCTTGATGTATCTTACTGCCTCCAGACCTGACATCATGTTTGTTGTGTGTGCTTGTGCACGCCATCAAGTGACTCCCAAAGAATGTCACCTTTATGCTGTGAAGAGAATCTTTAGGTACCTAAGATGCTATCCTGGTCTGGGTTTGTGGTACCCAAAGGATTCACAATTGGAGCTGATTGCATATTCAGATAGTGATTATGGAGGTGATAAATTTGATAGGAAATCCACAACTGGTGGATGTCAGTTTCTTGGGAGAAGATTAATATCTTGGCAGTGCAAGAAACAAACAGTGGTGGCTAATTCTACAACTAAAGCTGAGTATGTTGCTGCAGCTGCTTGTTGTGGACAAGTTTTATGGATTCAGAACCAGCTGTTGGACTATGGGTATAATTTCATGCATACCAAGATATTTGTTGACAATAACAGCACTTTATGCATCATTAAGAATCCTGTACATCATTCTAAAACTAAACACATAGAAATTAGGCACCATTTTATAAGAGATTGCTTTGAAAAAGGTTTAATACAACCAGATAGGGTTGACACTGAGGAAAATGTGTCAGATTTACTAACTAAACCTTTTGATGCTGGAGGTTTCAATACTTGGTAACAAGTATTGGAATGGTCAATCTCACATAATATGTGTTTTAGAGTCTTTTTGTAAAAGTATGTACAGGATGATGCATTGTTATTGGTCTTATGATGATTTAGATTTTCTACTATATTTTTCTAACACTGACAAAGGTTGCTTGAACGCTGATAAGTGTTTTTGTAACGTTGTCAGCAATATAATTGTCTAACGCTGACAAAGCTTCCCTCAACGCTGTCATGTGTTATAGGGGCGTTGTCAGCAACAATGTTAGTTTTGTGGTTTTCAATCTAAACGTGCAGATGGTGTTAGCAGTATACCAATGGATACAGAGTTGCTTATGGATCAATGGAGAAGCATTTGGACAAGTTTTTATTTATGGATGATGGTTGGAATTCTCAATTCCTATCTTGACATAAATTTTTATGTTCATGCATGTTTTTGGCAACTTATGTATCATAGTTTAAGGGGAGGTTTTAGGAACCTTTAGGATGTTTGGGTATCCATATGATACTCTTATCACAATTCTAGATTGTGTCCACAGGTGAGTATGAGTTAGTTTTACTAAATCATGAGGCACTGTAGCATGCAAAGTTGATATACTATGCATGCTGCCAAGACATTTTTGGCCTAGAATTGGTTGTGGTCTGTTGGGAGACTTGGGAATAATTTTGTAATGGAAGTTACCTGGGAGTAACAAGGAATTTTATAAGGTAACTTGGTTGTTAAGAGTTTTGGTTAGCAAGGGACACTAGAGGACTGTTATGTCTATCTTGCTTAAGCAAGTGTGCATAACTGGACAGTGCTTGCCGCCCTATAATAATTATCAGTTTTTTGGTTATCTTCTCTAGGATAAATTACTTTGTTAAGGTCATTTTTCATTTTTAAACATTTTTATTTTTGGACGCTGACAAGAATTTTTCCAAGCGTTGTTGTGACCAATTTAGACGCTGACATGGCTATAGGCAAACGTTGACAAGATTATAGCCGTTGGGTGTTGATAGGTTATTTTTGACCGTTGACACTCAATGGGTCCTACCCAGTTGTTACTTTTTGACATATTTTTAGGCCGTAATTTTAGGAGTTGTTACTTTTCATTTAATGCATGAGATAAACTTATAATTTTTCGATATTTTCATGATTGCATTTTGAAAATACTTGCCTATTTTTGGGCCAATCACACGCATTTTCTTCTCCTATAAATTTGGCTCCTATTTTTAAACAGGGTATCTATACTTCTTGTCTAACACAATTTTCTCTTATCAACTTCATCTTCATCCATCAAATTTAACAGCTTTCAACAATGGCACCAAAGTTTAAACCATCAGAATTGGAATTGGGATTCAGAACTCAACACAACATGATCGCGTATCTTGAAGCTGATTGATGTAGTAGTTTTTAGTGATTTACAAGTCTTAGGAAAGACGAGTATAAATGCGGTAAGTATTAATCGACACGATTTAGGAAAACCGTGAAGACGAATAAATTCCAAGTTCGTTCTCGAAGGAGGTGTGTGTATTAATGTGCCAAAATAAAATAACAATGTTTGGATTAGTGACGTTTTTGGTTTAGAAGAGAAAAATAAAAGACGAGCTACGACTACGATTACACTACGACGAATTAACGTAAAACGCGAACGTAAATACGTAAAACGTGACGAAATTAAAAATTAAAACCTAAAAATTAATTAAAATATTAAACTAAGTCTTAGATAATATAAATAAGAATAAAAATCCAACAAATATATTTTAAAACCTTTTATTAATTAAATATTCAATTTTTAATGCTAATTAAAGCCCAAAAATTAAATATAATTAACAAAATGCCCAAAATATTAATTTATTGAACTAATAACTAACTTATATTATTTAATGACTAAAAATAATTTTTCCTAAATTTTAAAAACTAATTTTCTATTTTTTTAATCACTAAAAACTATTTTTAAAGTAAAATAATCCTAAAAAAATAATAAAATAATGCCAAAATTAATTTGACAATTTTAAAAATCCTAAATTACCCTAATGAACAGTAGAAAATTGAAAAAGTTTGAAAAAAGTAAAAATTTGCACTAAAAGACAAAACAGTTTAATAATTAAACCCTAATTAAACTAATTTAATTATAAAAAAAATAATTAAAAAGTGAACAGTGACTAATTTTTAAACTAAAAATCTTAAATTAATTTTCTAAATCTAAGAAAAATTTTAAAAGTGAAAAATATGTATTTTTGTCACTAAAAGACAAAAACAGAATAATAAAAAGTAAATTAAATTAGCTATTTAATGTAGAAAATAGTAAATGAACAGTAGCACAAAAATAAATTAAACTGAAAAATCACAATTTAAATAAGAAAAATAATGACACTAGATTGAAACCCTAATTCCTAAAATTAACCACTAAAGACAAAAAAGTTATGAAACTGATAGTGACACTTTTGGCAGTTAGCTAAGCAGTGGGAAAAAAGAGCCAAGCAGTGGGAACTTGGTTCCCATTGGCAATACAAAAATTGAGGTCTGGGCACAAAAGTGCTTGGATCTTGATGATTACTTGGATTCTTTTGGAACAAGAGGCACCCCCACAACCAGTTGGGTTGTGGGGAGTCAAATGAGCAATAAAAACACCAGGTCACTTACAAAATTAACACAAAAATAGGCAATTAAAGTCACTGTTAACAAGAAATGGGTCTGAGGGTGTTGTTTGCTGATGCAAATGGCACAATGGTGAGTTTCAGCAGCCTAACTCATGCACACAATCAAACCAATACACAAATAACAAGTCCCTAGACCTAGATGACAACTCAAACTAACAGTTTGCAAGATTAGGAGGTCAAAGATCCATATATATGGCCTTAAATGCCCTGCTGATTTCAGAAAGAGTAATTTCTACTTTTAACCAACCAAAATTTTTGCCAAAAGGCTACACCCAGCCCCAATTTACTATAATCAACTACAAACTATCTAAATAAGCATAAACAAGTAATTTGGTTCACTTATATCACCAAAACATGTCACTAATCCCAGCCAAATAAGTAATCCCAAACACTCCCTTATAATTCAGAAACTAAAATAAGCACACCAAATCTATTTCAAAATGACTGAAAATGATTCAAATCTACTTGAGCATGCATATAATCATAAATTAAGCCTAAATAAACCATGAAACAAGCATATGAACATAAATCCCACAGAATCACATAACAACTTAATAAAAAGCATAAAAAACTTTCAAAAGGGGTTCAAGCCGTTTCACCTGGCTAATGCCTTCCTTTTGGGGGTCTTAAAGCTTAAAGGAGCTTATGCTTATCAGTAGAGAAGCCCTGTTGGGGTTCAACAACAGAACCAGGGCATATATGTCTTCTATAAAAAAAATGAAAAATGGAGTTGAAATGATGATTGCTTGCTTCTTCCTGCACAAACAAAACCAACAAGGAACAAATACAAGTTTAATAAACACCCAATAAGCTGTTTGTCAAGCAGCTTATAGGGTAGCTTATTAAACAGTAAGATAATGATCACAAGAAAAAATATGAGACTACACCAACTCTTTTTGAAAACGGATTTTTAAAACACAAACTATTCTTACCATCCAAAAGATTTAAGAAGAAGTATAACAAGATTATTACAACTTTGTGTGGGTTTGATTGTCAGTCAATCTCACACAACAGTCACAATGATCTTGGGTCCCAAATTTTGAACAAGGATTTTGGTAAACTAACATTAACCACTTGAAATTTAAATAACAATTTAAGCTACTGGAACTCAAATTAAGTAAAAACTTTTAATTTCCATTAATTAGTCAAAGAAAAAGATTTTTACAAAAACTTGGAACAAAAAACCATGTCACAAGTCGACATTGGTTTTATACTGGTCCTAGGAACAATCTAGATGCTGAGAATAAAATAATACAATAATGAAAAACTAAAACCCTAATCTTGTACATTTCCAGTCATGCCCTTGGTCAATTCGTTTGAAATTGGTCAAAAAGTCCTCTTGTGATCGTCCTTGGTGTTGCCAGTTGGATTGGTGCATCTTGGACGTTCATTTGGTGTGGAGGTTACGTTTCTTATCCAAGCCGTTGATCATGTCCCCTTTTGGAACTTTGGGTGAAAGAGACGGGGCAGGGGAGTGCTTGGGTGAGGACCACAGCCCACGTGGCGTGTTTCTGGGTGTGGGGTTTGGTTTGTTTAGAGGGTAATTGGGGATCTGGAAATGGGTGGGGTTTAATTTTGGGGATTAAGGATGGGGGTAATTAGGGTTTATGACTGGGGATTTAGGGGAAGATGATAAACAGTGGGTGTTTAGCGCCTGTTTTATGGGTTTAAAAAGTTTAATTAATAATAAAACAAGTTAGTGGGTGTGTTGACTGGATAGTTGACTTGGGTAGGGTTTTGGGCTGGTTGGGTCGGATATAGGGAATTTGGTGGGCTAATGATGGGCTAGTGACGGGTTTGGAGTGGGTTTGGGTTTGAATTACACAGGTTTGCCCCCTGAACTCCTTTGATACTTTCATTTAATATAAAATCAGCAAAAAGTTGCATTCCTTTGTTAATGAAGTTTGTAACTTCATATTTTGGCCACAAATGTTTTTCATAAATGTTCACAAGGGCATTTTATGCACATTTTGCATTCTTCAAGGGCTAATCATGCACATGTCTTCAAATATCAAGGGCATATCTTGCACAAATGAATTAGTGGAGGGTCATTTGTGACAAGTCTTCAAAAATAAGGGACCAATCTTGCCAATCTTCAAAACTTCAAGGGTCTTTTTGGAAATTCATGATTCGGGTCCGGTTCTTTGTGCGGCTTCGTTTCTCGTGTTCGTTTTTGCATGATTCTTGTAATCTTTTGGTGAATTCACGATATCCGTACCTAAAATACACAATGAACAAACACAAGCATATATTTGGGTATTTTGATGATATTTTAAGCATTTTAAGCCCGATTTGGACGATGAGACTATGTATAAATACAGTCTCATCACTCCCCCATACTAAACCATTGCCGTGTCCCCACGCAATGCTAGAATTAAGTATCGTAGCACTTCCAAAATTCATTTTATGATGACATTTATTAAAGACATAAACTTAAATAAACTACTACACGTGTTTTAGACATAATGTATTGTTTTCATCACGAGAATGTGACTTTTGGGATCATAGAACAAGAACACTTGAATGCTTCGTTAGAAATAATTTCGTCGTCCTCGATTTTCACCCAATTCCATGCTAAGCGTGTAACGAGATCATTGTTGTTATAAGTTAGCAACACGATCACTTCTCATGAGTGTTAATTACGAACCTAAACTCCCTTATTCCTACTTGGTATCTCTTATATTTTATTTTGTCTTAATGATCGCGAGGACATCATTGACTTATGCGTGAATAGAGATTAAGTCTAAAAATAGAAACTTAACGGTGTAGCCAAAATCATCAAATCAATAATTCATCCCAATAGACAACGATGTCAAAAAATTAAGTCAACAAGAAGGATCGATAAACACGATTTTATAACGGTTTTGAACATGAGACTTATTACCAAGACTTTTATACGCCCCCTAACGAAAGGGCCTTATTATCTTTGGTTTACCTCCATCTTTTATTCAACTTCGCCATGAAGCTTTTATTATGACTTCGGTCTTGCCTTGCCTTTTATTATCCGCCTCATCGGTGGTTTTATTAGCCAAAGACGTATATCCTCACGCTAAGGCGAATTTTGGATCTTTAAAGCTTCGAAGATTAAGGCATGATTCACTTTCAATTTGGGCATAGATTTTTCGGCCTTGTGAGCTTCAAATTTTTGCTTAATTTAGGTGAGCACTTGAAATCTTATTATTAGGTGAAGCTTTCGATTATTCGGGTGCCAATACTTCAAAACCGTGACGCTGGCGATACCTTAATGTTTTCCCAATTTAATTACATGGAAGCTACCAAAACAAATTAGAAACCCAACAATAGTGACTAAACCGCCAAATCAATATTTATTAACAATTATTATTGCAAAAGCGTTGGGAGAATAAGCTAATAATTACTACACATAAGATCGTGACGATTACGAGACTTATAAATAACTCTATCATTTCTCGTCCTCATTTAAGAGACTTAGCCTAAAAAGTTAAGGAATCGAAGCTAAGTGCTCAACACGCACGGTCGAGTCAAAAATTACTCTCGTTCTCACCATCGGAAAACCTACATTCGTGTCTTAAACACTTATGAAAAACAAGAAAAAATTTTAAAATTTGGCCATTTTTAGCCTTATTTTGCAACAAAACGATAACAAAAAGATGAATATTGGATTGCGTGGTGACGTAAGCAAGGTGAAGTATCTACTCACCCCCCATACTAAAACTAAACATTGTCCTCAATGTTTCGAGTCTAGGGGTGTAAACACCCCCATACTAGAGACGAAGTCGAATGCTTAATCTCGAGCATGGAAAGGGTAAAACGAATAACCTAAAAGCCGTTTATGAATTATGCTAATAAGATAAACGTTAGAACATAAAAGGATATCATCGGATATCAGAATCTCCAAAGGCAACGATCGAAGCTCGAGTGATCCATAAAACGAACACGAGAGGCTTCAATGGTGTCGATGAACCTAATAAATCACAATCACAAACAACCACGGAACAAAGGTAGGAAGAGCACAAGTCCCCTCGTTACATTAAACTAAGAAAGCGATAATATGTACAAGGATAAGCATGAGAATCCCCCACGAGGCACCTTGTTTTTGTTAACCGAGTCAAAAGCTCGACTCGAATCCCCATAAATGTGATCATTTAGGGATAATCTTGGTATGGTCATTTTTGGTGGGACTTACATGATAAACAAGGCCCAAATGTATGTGGAGTACTTTAAAAACCCGATATATGTATACCGGGGTCAAAGATAGCGTCCTCGTTTTCGGATGAAAGACGAAACAACGCTACTTCAACCGAAGCCGAAACCCCAAAGGGGTAGAAGAAAAGAGATAAGAAGTAGAAAGGTGGGGCAATGGGTAAGGCAAACTTATGAGCTACTCGAGGTAGACTCACACCAAGCAAACGAAAAGATTTTCCATTTATTGCATCGGTGGAAGACCGAGATTTCCCTTTACAAGCAATTCCGGGATCGTAAATCTCGTCCTCGGTGGAGAAATGGGAGGGAACATTTGGGGCTTCTCCCACACTAAAACCACACCAACCGTCGTCAAAAGGAGTAGACGAGGTGGTAGCACTCATATAACGCAGTGATGACGGAGTTAAACATGTAGAAAAATCATTTAAAACATTTTTAAAATCCTTTCCTTTTTCATCGTTTAAAAACTCTCTATGAAAACCCGATTGAATAATGTTGAAAATATTTGGCGTGTCAAATTCAAAATTAGTCGCGCTAAAAATCCTCACATTTAAGTCATTGGTGGGAGTGGGTGGCGGATTATATAAGTTCTCAAAACGTTTGTCAATAAAGAACACCGCCCCCTCGGGGTCTACATACTCGTCATCCTCATGAACGTCGATCTCATCGATTTCTTCATCAAAGATAGGCTTGTCAAACCACGGTTTGTCATTCCCCTCCTTGAGTATCTTAGAAACTCTCTCGAAAAGATCATGATCAAGCACGAAACCATCATTCTTTTGTGGGGATCGTTGATAAGTTAGATCCTCACGAATGTGGTAAACGTCATTCTCAAATGAGGAGTGTTGATTAGGTAACTCCTCGAGAATGGGATTTGTGGTCACATGAGTTGGTTCGTCATCGAAAATAAGACGTTCTAACTCATTAAGTTCATCCTCGATTTTGGAAAGATCGACCTCACTCGTAGGTGGAAGTGAAGGCATAAGAGCTAGCTCTCGTTCAATGATTTCCTCAATCTCGGGATCAAACTCATAATCATCGTACTTCACATGTTTCTTCTTAGGAGAATCAAAAATAGCATGTGGATGTCGAAGTACGTGATCAAGCTCGGCAAAATCGCTATCGTCATCGTCAAAGAAAGAGTCGATGTGAGCACTCACAACCATGGTCTTACAAGTCGAATGACTATGCTTAGGTGACTTTTCTAAGACGAGAGGATCGATGTCGATAAACCCTTTAGCCTCAACGGGTGTTGGGCTAGGCAAAGGAGGCACTTCGATGGAGTTAGAAGTTAAAGCCTCAAAGACGTGGTCCTTCGAAGGTGGTGAAGACGAGCCCATTTTGGTCGTTGTCGTGATGGCACTAACGTCACCCTTCGGAATTGGTGGTTCACTTGTTTCGCTAAAAACATCCCAAAGTGAGTTTTCATCCATGTATTTACACATACCCTTTTGAATTAGGTACACGTATTCTTTATCATTAAAATCATCATCTTTAAAACCGTTTTTCTTAATTCTTTCAAAACATGCATCCAGCTTCATTCTTTCCGCTAAAGTAAACATTTTAAAATCATTAGAATTTGAATCATTAGGTTTTGAAACCTCGGTTTTTTCATTTTCATTAAACCCTTGGGATTTTCTAGCGAAAAAGTCTATTTTCTCATCCCCATATCTCATAGTAAGTCTCCCCTCGTGAACGTCGATTACGGTTCGAGCCGTCGATAAGAATGGTCGGCCTAAAATAATGGGACATTTAGGGTCACACTCGTAATCGGATATAACGAAATCCGCGGGAAAAACAAACTTTCCAATCCTAACATAGACATCCTCGGCTATTCCAATTGGTATTAAAGGTGTACAATTTGCAAGCTCGATTGTCATGTTCGTGGGGGTAAGCGAAGGCAATCTAATCAATTTCCAAAGAGAATGAGGCATGAGATTGATGCTAGCACCTAAATCGGCAAGGGCTAAACATCCCTCAATCTCGAAAAAATCACAAGGTAGTAGAAATTGGCCCGGATCCTTTTCTTTTCTCGGCATACGCCTTTTGGGTTTTTTAAGAAGGATCGATGCACAAGTTTCTTCAAGGGTTACTTTGGTAAGGTCGACAAAGCTCTCTTTTTGAACCGTGGATGGAATTTGAGGTACACGAGGGTGTGCACTCCTTTCCTTGGTCGCCACGTTCACCCCATCGACTTTAGAACAAGAAGACGTCTTAGAAGTCGAGGGTTGAGAGGGATAAACAACACGGAATCCTTCAAGGTTAGGGGTAATCACACGACCTTTCTCACGAGACGAGGCGGCTTTACATTGTTCTTTCGGATTAGCTACGGTGTCACTAGGTAACGAACTCGATGACGAACCCGAGGCTTTGTTCATTATGGCCGAAAACATCTTTTTTATATCAATTTTCCCTTGCTCAATCTTCGTGTTTTGCAATTTCAAAGTATTTGAAAAGTCATTTTTCAAAGTACCAATTTCTCCCTCTAATCGTCTCATATTAGCCTCATTTGTTTTAATGTAATTTTGAAAATCGTTTGACGAACTATTTTGATTAGAATTAAAGTTCCCTTGGTTTTGATTACTTCTTTGAAAATTGTTTTGATTACCACTTGAAAAATTGTTTCCTTGATTGTTATCTCGATTTTGCCAAGTTATATTACGACCTTGATTATAACCTCCTTGATTTTGATTCGAAAAATTTCCTTGTTGATTATTTCCTTGAAAATTGTTTCGGTTTTGAAAATTGTTGCCTTGGTTATAATTGCCTTGTTGTGATGGACCGGCGTTATTTTGATTAGAAAAATTGTTGTTTAACGCACTCACATTCGATGTTTGGCCATCCGTAGCCGCACACTCGTAATAATTATGAGGTCCACCACAAAACATACACGAAACCTCAACCGCTTTCACCGTAGCGGGAGCGTCTTTCTTTTGCATTTCAATGAGATAAGATGTGAACACATTCGTAAGCTTGTCGACTTTTGCATCAACTCTCTCAATGTCGCGATTAGAACCACTAACATTGGCGACATTGGCAACACTCGGTGCATTGCGGAGTTGGTAAACCTTGGATCGGTTCTCGATAATTATCAAAGCTTCTCTCGGAGTCTTACACAAAAAGTTGCCACCGGCGGTGGAATTCAACGAGTCTTGTTCGTGAAAATTAAGACCGTTGTAAAACGTATCGATTTGGTGCAACTCGGAAAAACCATGGTGAGGACATTGCCTAAGCAATTCCTTAAAACGATCCCACGCATCTCTAAAAGATTCATTCGATTTTTGCTCAAATTTCGTAATCTCGTTTTTGAAAAACGTTGTCTTAGACGGTGGGAAGAAATAATTAACGAACTTGGAAACGAGATCCTTCCACGTAGTTATCGAATTAGGTGGCTCTTTCTCGTACCAATCCTTGGCGGCACCATCGAGCGAGTACGGAAAAAGCATAAGCTTGACGACATCGGTGTCGACGTTCTTAAACTTGCTCTTGGCCAAAAGGCGATCAAAATTCCGAATATGGTCGTGAGGATTATCGGCTTCACGACCTCGTCGTAGCTTGGATCAATGAAAGCATTCCGCTCTTAATCTCAAAATTCTCCGCCTCGATAGCGGGAATTACGATCGCGTCTCCATAACCCTCGGTGGGCGCTTGGAGCAATTCCATCATCGAACGATTGTCGGCCATCTCCTCTACGGTCTCTTCAACAACGATATTAGGAACGTCAGTTTCTAATTCTCGTCTACGTCGTCGATTCCTTCGATTACGATTGCGTCGATTCGAAGCTTCACTAGAATTGGAATAATCCTTCGATCGAGTGCGCATGCACTAAGCGTAGAATGGGTGGTAGCAAAGAAGATTCTTTTTGCGGTTTTTCGATTTCTTCAATTTTTTTTTTTTTTAGTTTTTTGATTGGTTTTTTAATTTTTTGGATTTTTGAATGTATTACGTAGACACAAATCTACAAATCTCCCCTCGAATCGACTTTCTCGATTAAAGGAGCCTCAAAGAATGAAAACGATCACGTGGAGTGAACGTTCTCGATGACTTTAGAACGTTGGTGGAACACCAAAACGTTCAAGAGGGTTTAATCTTGAAAACACAAGCAAATATAATATACGTAGATAATACTTGGGCGGCAAACCCTCGATTAGCCCTCTTTCTCAAAACACGCACAAGCAAGCGGAGGAAACGAGGCGGAGCGAAGCACTTAAGAGCCTTTTTCCTTTAGGTCGTGAAATACAACCGCCTTATACCCACCTTATAGTTTGTGTTAATTGAAATCAAGCCTCACGAAAGTATTTATCTATTTTGCCTTTAAACTTTTGCTTTAGATTCGAATACAATGATCGAGTGATGAAATCCCGAATCAAGGTTGCGTTTTCACGCTTTTGGAGTACTTGTATATTTATTTGTTCTTACGTAGATACAATATAGTAATAATATATTCACAAGAAAAACGAAAACCAATATATCTACAATATAGTAAAAGATTGTTGTGTGTTTAACTTAGGAAAATTAAACACGATTTATTTGGATATTATACTATAATAGAGAAAAATAACAAAAATGAGTATGTACGATATTCACGCTTTCCAAAAATGAAAAGCAAAAACGCACTACTCAAACAAACACGATACTAATAATAATGGCACACTAAACACCTCCCCGGCAGCGGCGCCAAAATGATGTAGTAGTTTTAGTGATTTACAAGTCTTAGGAAAGACGAGTATAAATGCGGTAAGTATTAATCGACACGATTTAGGAAAACCGTGAAGACGAATAAATTCCAAGTTCGTTCTCGAAGGAGGTGTGTGTATTAATGTGCCAAATAAAATAACAATGTTTGGATTAGTGACGTTTTTGGTTTAGAAGAGAAAAATAAAAGACGAGCTACGACTACGATTACACTACGACGAATTAACGTAAAACGCGAACGTAAATACGTAAAACGTGACGAAATTAAAAATTAAAACCTAAAAATTAATTAAAATATTAAACTAAGTCTTAAATAATATAAATAAGAATAAAAATCCAACAAATATATTTTAAAACCTTTTATTAATTAAATATTCAATTTTTAATGCTAATTAAAGCCCAAAAATTAAATATAATTAACAAAATGCCCAAAATATTAATTTATTGAACTAATAACTAACTTATATTATTTAATGACTAAAAAGAATTTTTCCTAAATTTTAAAAACTAATTTTCTATTTTTTTAATCACTAAAAACTATTTTTAAAGTAAAATAATCCTAAAAAAATAATAAAATAATGCCAAAATTAATTTGACAATTTTAAAAATCCTAAATTACCCTAATGAACAGTAGAAAATTGAAAAAGTTTGAAAAAAGTAAAAATTTGCACTAAAAGACAAAACAGTTTAATAATTAAACCCTAATTAAACTAATTTAATTATAAAAAAAATAATTAAAAAGTGAACAGTGACTAATTTTTAAACTAAAAATCTTAAATTAATTTTCTAAATCTAAGAAAAATTTTAAAAGTGAAAAATATGTATTTTTGTCACTAAAAGACAAAAACAGAATAATAAAAAGTAAATTAAATTAGCTATTTAATGTAGAAAATAGTAAATGAACAGTAGCACAAAAATAAATTAAACTGAAAAATCACAATTTAAATAAGAAAAATAATGACACTAGATTGAAACCCTAATTCCTAAAATTAACCACTAAAGACAAAAAAGTTATAAAACTGATAGTGACACTTTTGACACTTTTGGCAGTTAGCTAAGCAGTGGGAAAAAAGAGCCAAGCAGTGGGAACTTGGTTCCCACTGGCAATACAAAAATTGAGGTCTGGGCACAAAAGTGCTTGGATCTTGATGATTACTTGGATTCTTTTGGAACAAGAGGCACCCCCACAACCAGTTGGGTTGTGGGGAGTCAAATGAGCAATAAAAACACCAGGTCACTTACAAAATTAACACAAAAATAGGCAATTAAAGTCACTGTTAACAAGAAATGGGTCTGAGGGTGTTGTTTGCTGATGCAAATGGCACAATGGTGAGTTTCAGCAGCCTAACTCATGCACACAATCAAACCAATACACAAATAACAAGTCCCTAGACCTAGATGACAACTCAAACTAACAGTTTGCAAGATTAGGAGGTCAAAGATCCATATATATGGCCTTAAATGCCCTGATGATTTCAGAAAGAGTAATTTCTACTTTTAACCAACCAAAAATTTTGCCAAAAGGCTACACCCAGCCCCAATTTACTATAATCAACTACAAACTATCTAAATAAGCATAAACAAGTAATTTGGTTCACTTATATCACCAAAATATGTCACTAATCCCAGCCAAATAAGTAATCCCAAACACTCCCTTATAATTCAGAAACTAAAATAAGCACACCAAATCTATTTCAAAATGACTGAAAATGATTCAAATCTACTTGAGCATGCATATAAACATGAATTAAGCCTAAATAAACCATGAAACAAGCATATGAACATAAATCCCACAGAATCACATAACAACTTAATAAAAAGCATAAAAAACTTTCAAAAGGGGTTCAAGCCGTTTCACCTGGCTGATGCCTTCCTTTTGGGGGTCTTAAAGCTTAAAGGAGCTTATGCTTATCAGTAGAGAAGCCTTGTTGGGGTTCAACAAGAGAACCAGGGCATATATGTCTTCTATAAAAAAAAATGAAAAATGGAGTTGAAATGATGATTGCTTGCTTCTTCCTGCACAAACAAAACCAACAAGGAACAAATACAAGTTTAATAAACACCCAATAAGCTGTTTGTCAAGCAGCTTATAGGGTAGCTTATTAAACAGTAAGATAATGATCACAAGAAAAAATATGAGACTACACCAACTCTTTTTGAAAACGGATTTTTAAAACACAAACTATTCTTACCATCCAAAAGATTTAAGAAGAAGTATAACAAGATTATTACAACTTTGTGTGGGTTTGATTGTCAGTCAATCTCACACAACAGTCACAATGATCTTGGGTCCCAAATTTTGAACAAGAATTTTGAACAAGGATTTTGGTAAACTAACATTAACCACTTGAAATTTAAATAACAATTTAAGCTACTGGAACTCAAATTAAGTAAAAACTTTTAATTTCCATTAATTAGTCAAAGAAAAAGATTTTTACAAAAACTTGGAACAAAAAACCATGTCACAAGTCGACATTGGTTTTATACTGGTCCTAGGAACAATCTAGATGCTGAGAATAAAATAATACAATAATGAAAAACTAAAACCCTAATCTTGTACATTTCCAGTAATGCCCTTGGTCAATTCATTTGAAATTGGTCAAAAAGTCCTCTTGTGATCGTCCTTGGTGTTGCCAGTTGGATTGGTGCATCTTGGACGTTCATTTGGTGTGGAGGTTACGTTTCTTATCCAAGCCGTTGATCCTGTCCCCTTTTGGGACTTTGGGTGAAAGAGACGGGGCAGGGGAGTGCTTGGGTGAGGACTACAGCCCACGTGGCGTGTTTCTGGGTGTGGGGTTTGGTTTGTTTAGAGGGTAATTGGGGATCTGGAAATGGGTGGGGTTTAATTTTGGGGATTAAGGATGGGGGTAATTAGGGTTTATGACTGGGGATTTAGGGGAAGATGATAAACAGTGGGTGTTTAGCGCCTGTTTTATGGGTTTAAAAAGTTTAATTAATAATAAAACAAGTTAGTGGGTGTGTTGACTGGATAGTTGACTTGGGTAGGGTTTTGGGCTGGTTGGGTCGGATATAGGGAATGTGGTGGGCTAATGATGGGCTAGTGACGGGTTTGGAGTGGGTTTGGGTTTGAATTACACAGGTTTGCCCCCTGAACTCCTTTGATACTTTCATTTAATATAAAATCAGCAAAAAGTTGCATTCCTTTGTTAATGAAGTTTGTAACTTCATATTTTGGCCACAAATGTTTTTCATAAATGTTCACAAGGGCATTTTATGCACATTTTGCATTCTTCAAGGGCTAATCATGCACATGTCTTAAAATATCAAGGGTATATCTTGCACAAATGAATTAGTGGAGGGTCATTTGTGACAAGTCTTCAAAAATAAGGGACCAATCTTGCCAATCTTCAAAACTTCAAGGGTCTTTTTGGAAATTCATGATTCGGGTCCGGTTCTTTGTGCGGCTTCGTTTCCCCTGTTCGTTTTTGCATGATTCTTGTAATCTTTTGGTGAATTCACGATATCCGTACCTAAAATACACAATGAACAAACACAAGCATATATTTTGGTATTTTGATGATATTTTAAGCGTTTTAAGCCCGATTTGGACGATGAGACTATTTATAATTACAGTCTCATCACTGATGATACTCTGTTTCCTCAATACACACAAATGGTGGCGTATTTGAACGCATCTCCGCTTAGGTATGCTCTTTCTCATGCACCACTCATTCCAGTCACACATATTAAACAGTTTTGGAACACTGTTAGTTCCTCAACAGTTAATAGAGTGACTACATTGGCTTCTATTGTTCATGGGAGACCTTGGGTGGTTACTGAGGCTTTGGTACGCCAAGCCTTGCATCTTGATGATGCTGATGGTATAGCCACCCTTCCC
Organism: Glebionis coronaria; assembly: GCA_025667525.1. Taxonomy (NCBI): domain Eukaryota; kingdom Viridiplantae; phylum Streptophyta; class Magnoliopsida; order Asterales; family Asteraceae; genus Glebionis; species Glebionis coronaria. The sequence continues at coordinate 184,503,016 of CM046874.1, forward strand.
ATTAATGAAATAGAACAAGGGCTAAGGGCTTTAGGATATCCTTTTCCTGATGAAGGTACCTTAAACAAGTATCATAAACAGGAGTTTCCCCCAGCCTGGAAGTACCTCATACATGTCTTCCTTCAATGTTTGAGTCCCAAATGCACTGCACACAATGAGATCAATAGATCTATTGCAAGTGCAATTGTGTGTATTGCAACTGGGCAAAAATTTAATTATTCTAAAATGATTTTTGAGGGCATGTGTAAAAATAAGGGGAACAAAATGACTTTAGCTTATTCCCGGTTTTTACAAATGGTTTTTGATGTTCAAGGATACTACACAAGGGATCATAATGATTTTTATGAGATCCCTGTGCAAAAGAAAGCTATTTTTATGAAGATGAACTCACCACCCCATCGTGACCTACCCTTAACCCAAGCTATGCTTGCTGTTATTGCAGCAGCTCAACCCCAACCAGACCCCAACCACAAATTGACCCAATACCTGAACCATTACCTTCCCCTGAACATATGCAAATTGACCAAGAACCCTTCAACGCTGACACATTAAATGTTGGCGTTGATGTGCCTATTTCCAACGTTGACACACAACCTTCACAAACCCAAACACCCCTTAACCAACCCACATCCACCCATTCTTCCACACCATCTTCCACATCCCCTGAATATAGGTTGATGAAACGCCAAAGGACTACTGGAGTGTTCTCCTCTGGTGGTCCTAGCCATGTAGCAGAGAGAACCACCACCACAAGTGTGGCTGGTGACCTGGATGAGGCTGGGACTATTGGTTCTGGCTTAGATGCTGGCCAAGGCAGTCCCACCATCATTAAGTCCTCATCCATGCCCAATGAATCTGACTTGGGAGGTCAAATCCCCATTTTAGAAGAGGGCAGATTGGAACCAATGACTCTACTTGAATTGACAGCAGTCTGCATGAGCTTGCAACAGCAAAATGCAGACTTGGTACAAGTTGTCAGCTCCCAAGGCCTTGAACTCAAGCAATTGAGGGAGAGGATTGTTGTGTTGGAGACTGCAAGTGCAAGGAGAGGGATGGAGGAATCTTCCAAAGGGGAGGAAGATCCAATAAATCTGAGTGATAAGGGCAACCATGATGGTCAATCTTTGGATGTTGCTGAGGCCCTTACAACTTTGAAGAAACAAACAGGTTTTGATACGTCCTTAGTTTCTCCTACCAACTTGAATTTATAATTTACAGCCATGTTGGAAGAGATTGCAAAAGGCGCTGAGGCTAGAAATTTGGGCGTTGACAAGGAGAATTTGGACACTGACAGAAATATTTTGGGCTCTGATAGAACAAAATTGGGCGTTGACAGACCTGCACATGAAGGTGATGTATCCCAATCATCATCCATCATCAAGGAGGTTTCTTCACAGGTATCACCATCTACCTTACCAACAATTGATCCACTAGATAAGGGTAAGGGTAGTATGGTAGAAGAGAGTGTTCCAAAGGATGCAGCTCAAGTTGAGTTTGATAGAAGATTGGCTACACAAATCATGGAACAAGATAGAAAGGAGGTGAAAGAGTCACCATTTGTTGTTACTTTAGAAGAAGGAAGTGATGGAGCTAGCTCAGACTCAAGTGTTATGATTATAGAACCAGAAAGGCTTGAGTATGGAGATGACTTGGCTGAGGAGAAATTGAGAGAATTGAAATTGCAGGTTGACTTTGATATGCCAGAGGTGGTTCAAATGTATCATGCTTGGGAAGAAAGATGCATGGAGAATCCACACTTGACCACTTCAGATCAGATATGGGGTTTGGAGATTCCCCTCAGAGTTCAAAAAGATTGCCATGTAATTTTGAAACACAAGGCAAGCAATATTCTCTTAGAGTTGAAAAGGGATAGAAGGGAGCTATACTGCATGTTTCTCAGATGTCATGGAGTAGGATGGACTTATCAGAAGTTGAAGGCATTAACATTTGATGAGTTGGAATGCAAGGCTTATCCTATTTGGGTGAGAGTGCAGGAAGCAAACACTCTCAGACTTCTTTCTGATGAAAGAAAGGAAGAACTTGCAGAAGAAATGGAGCTCAAGAAAGCTTTGTTTGTTCCTAGACCAGTGAAAAAGGGAATTTCTCTTGAGTTTCCCAAAGATATGGATCCACTATATCCAAGTGAAGCTGTCATAAGAAAGAGTCTCAAGCTCTCACCATTAGAAGCTTCAGATATGGTGCAAGTGTTACCATTAGATTCCATAAATCTAATTGTGAGCTATGAAGAAGATGAATGTGGATTTTGGAAGATTGGCAGATATGGAAAAGAGGTACACACTTTTACCACTCTCATATCTTTGTTTGCAAGTTGTGATAGAGAAGACTTGGTGGACCTATGGAGGTTACTGGAGACCAAGTATGAGGCTGAAGCACCAACTTCAGCTAATGGAATAAAACTATGGTCCACATTCAAAAGAATGTGTGGACCAAAAGATGAGGATCCTGCTATTTGGAAGGATCTTGAAGATGACCTCAGTGGTCTTCAATGGAGATTATATTCAGCTGCTGGTGTTTACCATTTGAGTTCTATAAAGTTTGCTGAGTATCTACTTGTGGATGGTCAGTATTTTATATCCAAGGCTATTTTGGAGAAGATGAAGGACACTCAGCTGGAAATTGATTATTCAAGTGACGTGGCAAAAGACTTGATCAGATTTATTCATTAACAATATGAGAAGGTTTGTAAGATTCCTCCTAGTCCTTAATGCTTATTCAGAAACTTGATCATAAAAGTGGATATCAAGTTTAGGGGAGGATTGTTGGGAATAAATTAAGGCCAGATCACTTGAGCGCTGACAAGAGTAAAACAAGCGTTGACAAGAGCAACACAAGCGCTGACAGCTCAAGCGTTGACAAGACAAAGTCAAGCGTTGATACATTGAAGACAAGCACTGATGGGAAGATATACTCTACGCGTTTATTGTATTCTAGATTACTTCTAGTAAAGATAGGAACAACAATGTATTTTCTATATTTATCTTTACCTAGAATAGCTGATACGTAGATTATTGTACAAGGCTTCTTATGTCTATAAAAGAAGACCTTTAGGTTAATGTTTCATATAAGTTTTCATTCGTAAACTACTTTCATTGTAAGCAAGTTTGATATCATTAATCAAAGTGAAAGTTTGTTTATATCATTGTGTGTTCTTGTTTAAGTGTTAATTCCGCATAACACTTAGATTATCATAAGCATATACAAAGGTTTCTCTAAGTGTATTACTTGATCTAATCTCGTATACATAAAGCTAAATCGATCTAAGTTTGGGATCAACATGGTTGGGGTTGTGCTGCTGCAATAACAACAAGCATAGCTTGGGTGAGGGGAAATTCATGGTGAGGGGGTGAGTTCATCTTTGTAAAAATAGCTTTCTTTTGCACAGGATCTCATAAAAGTCATCATGATCCCTTGTGTAGTAATTTTGCACATCAAAAACCATTTGTAAAAATCTGGGATAAGCCAAAGTCATTTTATTCCCTTTGTTTTTACACATGCCATCAAAAATCATTTTTGAATAATTAAACTTTTGCCCACATGCAATGCACACAATTGCACTAGCAATTGATCTATTAATTTCATTGTGTGTAGTACACTTGGGACTCAAAAATTGTAGGATGACATGTATGAGGTACTTCCAGACTGGGGGAAACTCTTGTTTATGATATTTGTTTAAAGTGCCCTCATTAGGGAAAGGATACCCCAAAGCCCTTAGTCCTTGTTCTATTTCATTAATGGGAAGGGTTGTTATACCATCTGCATCATCAAGATGCAGAGCCTGGCGAACCAAGGCTTCAATAACCACCCAAGTACGCCCATGAACAATAGCTGATAATGTAGTTACATTATTAACTGTTGAGGAACTAACAGTGTTCCAAAACTGTTTAATATGCGTGACCGAGATGAGAGGAGCATGAGAAAGAGCATACCTAATAGGATATGCATTCAAATACGCCACCATGTGGGTGTATTGTGGAAATAGAGTGTCATCAGCGTCCAAATATGCAATCATGTTGTGTTGACTCCTGAATCCCAATACCAAATCACTTGGTTTAAATTTTGGTGCCATTGTAGAAGAAAGTTGTTTGAATTATTAAGAAAGATGAATTATAGGAGAAAATTGTTAGACAAGAATATGAGGTACCCTGTTTAAAAATAGGAGCCAAATATATAGGAGAGATAGGTGCATGTGATTGGTCAAAAATGAGGCAACTATTTTCAAAATATAATGATGAAAATATTGAAAAGAAAATAAGTTATCTCATGCATTAATTAAAAGTTATCTGCTCCCAAAATTACGCCCCCAAAATTCGTCAAAAATAACAACTAGGTAGGTCCCAATGAGTGCCAACGGTCAAAAATAACCCATCAACGCCCAACGGCTATATTCTTGTCAATGTTTGCCAAAGCCATGTCAGCGTCTAAATTGGTCATAACAACGCTTGGAAAAATACTTGTCAGCGTCCAAAAATAAAAGTAATAAAAATGAAAAAGGACCTTAACAAAGTAATTTATCCTAGTGAAGATAACCTATAAGTTGATAATTATTATAGGGCGGCAAGCACTGTCCAGTTATGCACACTTGCTTATGCAAGATAGACATACCAATCCTCTAGTGTCCCTTGCTAACCAAAATTCTTAACAACTAAGTTATCTCATAAAATTCCTTGTAACTCCCAGGTAAACCCATGATAAAATCATTCCCAAGTCTCCCAACAGACCACAAGAAATTCTAGGCCAAAAAATGTCTTGGCAGCATGCATAGTATATCAACTTTGCATGCTACAGTGTCTCATGATTTAGTAAAACTAACTCATACTTACCTGTGGACACATGTTTCCCAAAAGTCCTAAAGGTTCCTAAAACCTCCCCTTAAACTGTGATACATATGTTTCCCAAAAATATGCATGAACATAAAAATTTATGTCAAGATAGGAATATAAATATTCCAACCATCATCCATAAATGAAAACATGCTCAAATGATTCTCCAAGGATCCATAAGCAACTCTGTATCCAATGGTACACTACTAACACCACCTGCACACTTAGATTAAAAACCACAAAACTAGCATTGTTGCTGACAACGCCACGATAACACTTGTCAGCGTTAAGGTAACCTTTGTCAGCGTTAGAAAAATATAGTGGAAAATCTAACTTCAAAAAGACCAATAACAATGCATTATCCTGTACATATGTTTACAATAAGACCCCAAAACACATATTATGTGAGATTGATCATTCCAATACTTGTTATCAAGTATTGAAACCTTCGAGCATCAAAAGGTTTAGTTAATAAATCAGACACATTTTCTTCTGTGTCAACCCTATCTGGTTGTATTAAACCCTTTTCAAAACAATCCCTTATAAAATCATGTCTAATTTCTATGTGTTTTGTTTTAGAATGATGTACAAGATTTTTAATAATGCATAAAGTGCTGTTATTGTCAACAAAAATCTTTGTATGCATGAAATTATACCCATAATCCAACAGCTGGTTCTGAATCCATAAGACTTGTCCACAACAAGCAGCTGCAGCAACATACTCTGCTTCATTCGTAGAATTGGCCACCACTATTTGTTTCTTGCATTGCCAAGATATCAACCTACTCCCAAGAAACTGACATCCACCAGTTGTGGATTTTCTATCAAATTTATCACCACCATAGTCACCGTCTGAATATGCAATAAGCTCCAATGGTGAATCTTTTGGGTACCACAAGCCAAGATCTGGATAACATCTAAGGTACCTAAAGATTCTTTTGACATCATAAAGGTGACATTCTTTGGGAGTCACTTGATGGCCTGCACATGCACACACAGCAAACATAATGTCAGGTCTTGAGGCTGTGAGATACATCAATGAACCAATCATTGATCTATAGTGCCTGACATCCACATCTTTTCCATCTCCAACTTTTCCCCAAAGGTGTTCTCTATCCATAGGAGTAGTATCCCTCTTTTCATGTGGAGAAAAGCCAAACTTCTTCAATATCTCTGCTACATACTTATCCTGAGAGATGAAGATACCATCTTCTTTCTGCTGAACTTGTAACCCTAGAAAGAAGTTCATCTCCCCCATTACACTCATCTTGAATTTTCCTGTCATAAGCTTGGAAAAGTCTTCACTCATCTTCGGATTGGCGGAGCCAAAGATGATATCATCAACATAAACCTGAACAAGTAAGACATCCTTACCAGCCTTCTTTGTAAATAATGTCTGGTCTATGGTGCCCCTTTTGAATCCATTTTCCACCAAATAAGTGGACAATGTGCCATACCATGCTCTTGGGGCTTGATGAAGTCCATACATAGCTTTCTTGACTCTATACACCTTATCTGGATTTTCTGGATCTTCAAAACCAGGAGGCTGCATAACATACACCTCCTCAACAATTGCGCCATATAGAAAAGCACTCTTCACATCCATTTGATAGACAGTGAAGCCCATGCAGGAAACATAGGCTAGAAATATCCTTATAGCCTCAATCCTTGCAACTGGTGCAAAGACCTCCTCATAGTTTATCCCTTCCTCTTGTGTATATCCCTGAGCCACTAAACGTGCCTTGTTTTTTACCACAATGCCTCTTTCATCTTTCTTGTTTCTTAGAACCCATCTTATCCCAATAGGTCTGACATATCTGGGACAATCAACTAGCTCCCAAACATCCTGAATTGCAAATTGGTGAAGCTCATCCTGCATTGCTTCCACCCAACTTGGTTCTTTGAGAGCATCAAAAATCTTCCTGGTTTCCTGTTGTGACAGAAAATAGGCAAACAAACATGCTTGAACAAGAGGGGTATCAACCTTCTTGTGTATATTGGTAATAAATCCACCAAGACTCTGATGATATCTTCTAGTCTGAACAGGAGACATAACATCTCCAATAATTTGAGAAGTGGGGTGATTCTTCATTGTAGAAGTGAGAACTCCTCCATCAAAAAGTCTGTTGTCTTCAATCTCATCCTCCAAGTTGCCAATATCTTCTTCAGACTCTCTTCCATCAATATTTGTATGAACCTCTTCATGTCTACTTGAAGGTTCACCTTGTTCAAAATTGGAAGAGAAAATATGCTCAAAAGAGTTGTCAACGCCTGAACCAAGGTTGTCAGCGTTTGATCCACCAACGCCTGAAATGGTGTTGTCAACGTTTGAGCCATCAACGCCTGAATTTGTCCTGTCAGCGCCAGATTTTCCTTTGTCAGTACCTGAAGGACCATGCATGTTGTTAACTGGTGATACTTGGGGACCACCATTTTCCTTTCCAACAGCAGCAGCAGCAGCAAAAGCATCTGTCCATATGGGAATAGTGACATACTCTTGTATGGGAGATGACTTGTCTGCTTGTGATCCAACCTCTTCATTAACCTATGTACCTGAAACATCAACAACTGGTTCTTCCACAACATTTGAAGTTACCTTCACAATGTCTGGATCAGTAACAGGCATATAATTCAAAGTCCTAGATAGAGGTTCCAAGTCAAACAACCAATTTGGACCACTTTCAGGATCACTAGGTTTACTCTCTAAAAACCTAACATGTACTTTCTCAAGTATACGTTTTTCCTTCTTAAGGTAAACCCTATATCCCTTACTCTGCGCTGAATAACCCATGAAGTAGCCTTCATCACCTTTAGCACTAAATTTACCTAAGGCATCACTAGTATCTAAGACAACTACATGACAGCCAGAAGGTTTAAGAAAACCAATATTAGGTTTCCTTCCCCAAAGTAACTCATAAGGTGTTTTGTTATGTATCTTGTTGACCAATGCTCTATTCTGAACATAACAAGCTGTATTCACAGCCTCAACCCAAAAAGCTATGGGAAAGTGAGCATCAGCCAACATAGTCCTGGCTGCTTCAATTAGGGTTCTATTCTTTCTCTCAGCAACCCCATTTTGCTGTGGGGTTCTGGCAACACTAAACTGCCTAGTAATCCCTTTCTTGGCACAAAAATCATCCAATAGCTTATTTCTAAACTCACCACCATTATCACTTCTAAGCATTTTAACTTCATTACCGGTTTTCTTCTCAATCTGAGTAATAAAGCTAATTGAAGTATCAGCAGTGTCACTTTTTATAGCTAAAAAGAAAGTCCAAGTAAACTTAGAAAAGTCATCTGTGATGACAAAGTAGTATGATTTACCATTCAAACTCTCTTTATTAGTTGGACCAAACAGGTCCATATGCAGCAAGTGAAGTGGTTAAGAACTAGAGTGCACCTGTTTAGACTTAAATGAGACCTTGTGCTGCTTGCCTTTAAGACATGCAACACAAGAGTGGTCATTGTGGAAAGCCTTTTTAGGCAAACCATCAACCAAGCCAAGTCTCACAAGCCTGTTTATATTCTTAAAGTTAATGTGCCCTAGTCTCCTGTGCCATAGATTACTCTCATCAAATGAAGCTTTAGCATAAACACATGACATATTATTATTCATCCTAATACCATTAAGATTCACATTATAAATGTCTTTATGCCTAGGTGTTCTATAGTCAATAAATTTCTCATCTGGAATTTTGAAATCCTTGCTCAACACCAAGCATTCAGTATCAGTAAAAAGAACCTAATTTTTGTTATCACAGACTTGTGATATACTAAAAAGATTGTAATCAAGTTCTTTTACCAGAAACACGTTTTCAAAACGCAAGTTCTTGGTGAGAAGAGTTCCTTTGCCTGTGATAGTTCCATATCCGCCTCCAAAGTAAACCTTATCACCATCCTTAATGGGAGTGAAGTTAGTGAGATAATCTTCCTTCCCAGTCATGTGCCTAGAGCATCCACTATCCCAATAGCCATAATCATTTACCTGTTTTTGAATGCCCTGCACATAAAGAAAACAAATTAGTTTTCTTTGGGAACCCAAGCCTGAGCAGACTTGGATTCATCTGGTTGTTCAACAAGAACAGACTTAGTTCTCATAACAACTCCTTGTTCATCCCTTTTTGGATGAAATTCCCAGTTAACCCCAATTGGTTTTGTGATGACCTTTGAAATATAATTAAATCTGTTGCAGGTCACAGAAATCCCATTAGAATTAGGGTTTTGATCTTGCTTAGGTCTCCATGTCAAGCTAGAAGAAGCTTTAGACCCCTTTCCCTGTGGTTGCAAATATTTAGGTCTGGCAACGTTTCTGTCAGCGTTTGATTTGGTCTTGTCAACGCTGAAATTACCCTTATCAGCGTTGAACCTAAGGTTTGCTACAGAAACCTATTGCCTATTAGACCAAGTATTGGTCTTCTGAAATGGTATTTGTCCATGAGTGTTAGACCCTTTAGTGAAAAATGGGGCTGGTCTAACAACTTGTGGACTTTTCTCCACAAAAGTTTTGGGTCTGACAGTGTTTGACCTTTTAACAGCGTTGACCTTGGAAGCGTTGACACACTTATATGCTAAATGTGAAAAGCTACCACAAGTGTAACAGGCTTTCCTAGACATAACTCTAGGTTTAGAAGAAAAGAAACCTGTTCCATTATCACTAACTTGGCTTTTAGGTGACCTAGTATTCCTATACATTTTTGCATACTTAATGCTAGGTTTTCTAACAGTGTTTGAGCCAAGGTTAACAGTCTTGCCAGTGATTGGGTTTGTTACCTTAATAGGGGTAGACTCATTTGGACTTTCACACAACATGCCACCCTTAACAAACAAGGTAGGGTTGACTTTCTTCCATTCATCCAGATCAGTCAACTTTTGCCTATATTCTTCAACTGGGGTAAGAACTCTTGGTGGAGGAATAAATTCCTCTTCTTGGAGTTCTGGTAACCCAGTCCAAGATAAGTCCTTTCTTTGGACACCATAGAAGTCCCCAGCTGGTGGTGGACACCAGTATAGTCTTTCATCCCAATCCCAGTCATGTCCTTAGGATCCCTCTGTTTATTAACACATTCTCCTAGGGTTTATGAGGCCTTATCAAATCTCTGAATTTTAAGGTCTACATTATCCTTATTCTTCATAGCCTCATCTAACTTAGCTTGTAATTCAACATTGACCCTTTCCATGATGTTTCTAACATCATTACTAGCATTTAAATCATGTTTAAGATATTTATTTTATCTTTTAGGTCAAGCTCCATCTTCTTATACTCAGAAACTGTCTTTTCAGTTTGAGTGAGAGCAATTTGATAGTTAGACAATTTGCATCTCTCAGTACTCACGTCACTTAACAATCTTAAAACCTCTTTGTTAAGTTTTTCAGTATTTAAACGACAACTCTTACTACAAAAAGCATCATCGTATATCTCATTATCTGATGAAGAGGAGGACTGTGTCATGAGAGCATATTGAACATGCTCTTCTTCTTCTATCTCAGCAACCAAACCTTTATCCTCTTCCTCATCCTTAGCCAAATAGCTCCAGTCCCATCCAATACCATCAATTTCTTGCACTACCACCATGGCCTTAGGATCCTGAGCCTTAACAATTTGGCTTGAGGGTTTTCTAGCATCAGATCTTCTTGGAGATCTGCATTCCCTCATAAAGTGCCCATACGATGACAATTGTAGCACTCCACCTTGGATTTATAAAATCCAGCTATGTCCTTTGCATTAAAGGTCATCTTCTTCTTAAACCTTCTATTCCACCTGTGTAATAACCCGAACTTTAAAATCAACATTTAAACCGAGTTCTAATACTATTTCTAATATTCGGATCAATATTTATTAATCGACTTTTATTTTTCATGATCTTTCAACAAATATTTGAATTCTTGACTAACCAAGAAGGTTATGGCTTTAATGTATCGAATATATGTCATTTATTATTTATCAACGAAGTTTATGTCCGTCGTCGACCGTAAACATTTTCGTTATGACATAGAAATATTTTCTATTGTTGTCGTTTTAATTTTTGGTTTAACGAGCATTCTTCACAATTTAAATTAATCCTTTATGCGCTATTTGTTCATATAATGCGTTAACGTGTATTTTACTATAAACCCTCATTTAATTATCGAAATATCAACGTTCTCCGAATGTCAACGTTTTTATATCATATTGAGCGTTTATTTTTCGTGTTCAACGCGTATCTTTCAAATCGCGTTACTTTTAAAATATCGGGTTTCGATAATACCCGCTTATCATATCATGAGACAAAATCAAAGAATGTAAACTCACATGCTCATAACATTCGAAACAAACCACAAAGGAAAATGTCTTTGTCATGCTGCATTTGTTGCATGCTTAGACACGTGTGTTAGACATATACATGTATTTGCATATCAAGCCACCACCAAATAATGTATGTTACGTCTATTTCTTATTTCCTATCGAGTACAAATCAGATTTTCATATCATTCGGATAACCGTGACATTTTCTTTTGTCTTGTTGATTCTTTACCTTCAATAAAAGTTAGCTATCTTCTTTTTGTTATGTTGTGAGTTCACTTGACGCACAACAAACGGCTTATCATCATAAAACAATAGATCTTGTATTTCTATCGTAATAATTGGAGGTCTATCAAGGCGTTGCAACATATTTTTGAGGTTCTGTTCATTTGGGTTATTGTCACCCTCATATATGGAAGGTAGAGTTTTTGGGTTATTTGTTCATGTCGTAACGCTCTTCATTTTGACATTGTAAGAATCATTGTTTTAATATCATTTTCTTATGTATTACTTATTGATTTCATATGCATTTTTATCATGTATTTATCATTTAATAAGTCTTGAGGCATTGTATATGAGTTTTTGACACTATGCAAAACAAGCCTTAGTAGTGATTCGTTGATAGGATTTTACATCAGCTGTTAAAACGTGATATTTGAATGATAACAGTAGGATGGGATACTTAAAACTTATATATTAAGAAAGAGGATTGTTTTGTGAGTATTTCCCCGGGTGACCCGTCTCGTGGCGATATTCGGAGTGTGAGATATGGCCAAAATACGAAAATAGGTCAGTTCTGAACATGCTTAATGAACAGACCGTGAACTCATTTTAGAACTCAGAATCATTGGAAAAGGTAAAACTAAAAGTTGTAGATAAAATCATATAGAACTAGAATCAATTGGATAGTCCACCGGTTCAATACGGTTTGAAAATGGCGGCCGAAACGGTAGAAACGAAGTTGGCTGCGAATGACAACCAACTCTTCTAAGTGATAAAATGGGTAAATGATCTATAATAGATATAAATTAGAAGAATTGAACTTATAATAAATAAACTACATAATTTAATAAATAATTTGGTAAAAATAACTCATCTATACTATTTACGGTTTAGGAGAAGCGACGTAATCTACGAGGGATGTCGGGAAATTGTAAGAAATGAGACTATATTAACTTAATGTTTAACGTGACGATTTTTATAAAACCGAAGTGGTATGACCCACTTACCGGGAATTAGAGACCCATTTACATACTGATAATTAGAATACCCGAGACCCGACCAACATGAAATATTAAGTGGACATTGTTTGGAGGTGTTTTAGGACCCAAAAGGTATATAAAGTGGATTTGGGCCACAAAAGCCCAACATACACTTATAATGGCTATTGAGCCATTATTGGACATGAGATTCATAATAAGTTTGATATTGATTTTGAAATGGAATTAATTCACATGAGTATGTAATGGGCCACTAATGAGCTTTAATGGGCTTAATTGTCAAAATGAGAAAATATATGGTAAATTGTTAATAAAAGTCTTACGAAAAGTTTTATAAAACTTATACAATGTCCAAACTTACTAAAGTGAACTATTTACATTTGTGTTTGACTTATGTATAGTCTCGAGCCTAAGGCGCGTCTCGTCATTTTAGGTCTCATTCGGTCATATGTTGACCGTTGGGCGTCTCGTTCTCGATCAATGAGCGATTGATATCTCGCGAAGTCGTATATCGACTATTTGACGTTTGTTCCTTGATCTACGTGTGATAGCTATATCAGGTGAGTTCATAGCCTCGCTTTTACAGCTTTATATGTGTTTATAAACCCGCGAGGGGGAATACATGCTCTTGGCATAAAAATATATGATGTTTATATATATGGTTTTAAGAGAATACATGTTTATGAATAAACATGTGGTTTGCTATACGCTTTGAACGAATACATGTTGTTGTAAATGAATGTAAGATGGCTGATTAAATACTTTTGAAAAATGAACACAAGTGTTGATTGTATTGATTGTGAACCGCTATTTGCTAAGTGCTGTATTGCCAAAATTTGGAAAGTCCCTATAAACCCATGAACCGTTAACTACCTATGATGGGTAGGCGCTGGTACAGACGGATGGATCCATCGGGGATGGCCCCCACCTGGGCAGGTCGCACCTGTGGGTTGGAGGCTCAGCCAGGTGTGTTGTATTAGAAGTAAGGGGGTATTTGGCAAGATAGCTGACTAGGGCATTATTATACTTAAGGCTTCGGTGTCATGGCTTAGTAGAATAGCGCGGACTTTGAGTATTGTATGTGTTAGAATATTGACAGTGGATGAGATTCTTGTGTTCAAAAGCTTTATGGTTTATTTAAAACCCATTATTGTTTATTTTAAAACCTATGAATTCACTCAACCGTTGTGTTGACAATTTAGCATGTATTCTCAGGTGTATAGGTTTAAGAGCAGCTGGAGCTAGAGCCGCGCAGGATAAAGTAAAGGCAAAACAAACAATTTCCATTCGATACATTTTGACAAACTTTTACATTTTTATTAAAGTTTGTATAAATTGTTGGGACCTATTTATATTAAACTCTGATTTAATAAAGTTATCGAATGGTTTATTTAATAAAACGTCTATTTTGAGGTCGTTTTCTATGACTGCGTGTGATGTGCTATGAAGTAACACCCAATGTTGATATTCCGCTGCCTTGTGAAATTGGGGGTGTTACAGATTGGTATCAGAGCACTAGTTATAGCGAACTAGGTCATTTTAAAACCTAGACTATAACCGCTCTTTCGTAAAATTGTTTGATTGCCTTACAAAGTATTTGCGCGCTCATGGCTCCTAGAAACCAATGCTTGCTTGTGATATTTGATCCTATGTGTATGTAAAAATGGTTGTATGTATATGAATGTGTATACTATGGTATTTAAGGACATTGTTTGTGAAGCAATGGTCCTTGGTAATTATCGTACATTTTATGGTACGGTTTTATATAGAGTTTGGCCTTATTGCCAACCATCGATCTTGATAATTAATTTATTATCTGAATACGAGTATGAAACTCGTTTGATACGTTGGGTACGTATATTATGTTCCGTAATCGATTACATATTGACTAATTTGAACTCGATTATTGTTTTCGCATCGTGATGTGCCATTTTAGGACATCTACTTCGAAATGTAATTGATTATTGTGTCTTGATTATTGTGTTATTCATAATTTCGTTAGTCCCTATCATTTTGACGAATTGTTTCTTCAAGGAGACATCTTCTACATAATATAACGTTTAATTTGATTGTGTATGATTACTTTTTATTGGCGAAAAGGAGGATACCAGTGTTGGACCAAAAATATATATATACCCAATCAACTATATATAATTTGGGTACAACAAGGATATGCTCATAGTAGTCATCAGTTGAGCAAGTTAATAACTTGTATCTAAATGGAATGGGACATTTAGATATAGAGATTTTAAATCGCCCAACTATTTGTCGTTTAAAGTTCTCTTATTGAAATGGATTGGGACATTTGAATAAGAAAGTTTTAAACCATTGGACCTTAGATTGTCGATGATTTCTTTATTCAGATGGAATGGGACGTTTGAATACAGAAATCATGGAGTAAGTTTGACACCCTATAATTTTCTTGGCATTTAATTTGGTTATGATATCATGTCATGTGACGGTATTACCTGAGTAGGATGACTTATAATCATCTTGTTGAAATAAATTGGGACGCCTTTTTATTTGAACAAGAAAGTTATAAGTTCCCGAACCATAAATTTATAATTCTTGTTTACATGGATTGGGACGCCTTTGGATGTAAACAACGAATTATAAATGAGTGGGCTCAAGTGTGCCTGAGTTGGTTTGTGATTATTTTGTATACGAATGTATTTCTTCAACTAGTGTTTCGTTGGTATTATTCGTTCATTACGATCGTCCTTATGGTTATTATTCATTATCGTCTATGTACGAGTAACCCATTAGTATTTTCCCAAGTTGTGATTTGTCTTTATGGACCATTTATAATGTGCCATGACTATCGTAAGCTTGATAAGCTGATCGTTAAGAACCATTACACGTTCCAAGGATAGATGACTTGTTTAATCGACACTAGTATTTAAGTGTGTACTTGTCGATCGACCGACGATTAAGTTATCACTGATAGCTTATCTTGGATGAAAAGATTTTGAAATTTTGCTTGTTATTACGGATGGTTCATCGAATAATTTTTCAGACGTAACGAGAATTATCTTTTGGGTATGGATCCGTTTTGTGAGCACCCTGTAATGTCATTTGGGTATGAATCCGTGTGTGAGCACCCTCTGATGACGAAAATATTTTTCGATTTCATCTATGCAATCAAGATCGTGAACATCCTTTAACTTACAAACTTTCCTCTAACTAAACTTATCCGAAGATCTTGTCAAATATTCTTATTTATCATCGCTTGGCTGTTTAGCAAGCATGAGTTAACTTGATTGAACTTATTGATTTGGCATGGCTTGACTACTTTGCAAGCATGTCGTAATATGATTATATGTGCTTAATGATGGTTTTTGTGTTTGATTTGGATCGTAGTTCTTTCCATTGAGTAATGTGTACTCCGGACGAATTCTGTATCGATGAATCCGCTTTTGACGAAATAGGTTTGCATGTTCGAGATCATGCAATTAGGTGATTTTGTACGACTAGTACTAATTACCTCATCTTGAATGTTTTCTAACGTTTTTGATGGAGTTCTGTACTATCCATGCAACGTGATCCTTTTTACTAAAACTCGTGAACGATATATATTTCTATTTGATCGATGTGATCACCATTAGCCTTGAGTACATTGTCGCATTGAAAATATTTCAAATGCGCCCGCTCTTTTCGACTCGTCATTTGCCATATGGAATTTTTCAAACATATATCAACCGCCACAAGTTTGATAAGCCATTAGTAATATACCTTGAAGCGCTTACAAAATTAACGACATGCTAATTTTTCCTTCCAATGTCTTTATGTTCGAGTTATGTATTATTCTTTACTTATAAGGGTTAAAGCTACATTTAAACGTTCATTCATGGTCATTATGTATACTCGTTGCTTTGAATTTTGTTCATTTAACATTCGTTAGAACCCTCAGCGATGACTTGTCTATCTCTCACCTCTTCGCCCTTTAACCGAAGACTATTGAGGCGAATTAAGCGTCGGGACGTCGCTTCCTAAAGGGGTAGCTGATGTAATAACCCGAACTTTAAAATCAACATTTAAACCGAGTTCTAATACTATTTCTAATATTCGGATCAATATTTATTAATCGACTTTTATTTTTCATGATCGTTCAACAAATATTTGAATTCTTGACTAACCAAGAAGGTTATGGCTTTAATGTATCGAATATATGTCATTTATTATTTATCAACGAAGTTTATGTCCGTCGTCGACCGTAAACATTTTCGTTATGACATAGAAATATTTTCTATTGTTGTCGTTTTAATTTTTGGTTTAACGAGCATTCTTCACAATTTAAATTAATCCTTTATGCGCTATTTGTTCATATAATGCGTTAACGTGTATTTTATTATAAACCCTCATTTAATTATCTAAATATCAACGTTCTCCGAATGTCAACGTTTTTATATCATATTGAGCGTTTATTTTTCGTGTTCAACGCGTATCTTTCAAATCGCGTTACTTTTAAAATATCGGGTTTCGATAATACCCGCTTATCATATCATGAGACAAAATCAAAGAATGTAAACTCACATGCTCATAACATTCGAAACAAACCACAAAGGAAAATGTCTTTGTCATGCTGCATTTGTTGCATGCTTAGACACGTGTGTTAGACATATACATGTATTTGCATATCCAGCCACCACCAAATAATGTATGTTACGTCTATTTCTTATTTCCTATCGAGTACAAATCAGATTTTCATATCATTCGGATAACCGTGACATTTTCTTTTGTCTTGTTGATTCTTTACCTTCAATAAAAGTTAGCCATCTTCTTTTTGTTATGTTGTGAGTTCACTTGACGCACAACAAACGGCTTATCATCATAAAACAATAGATCTCGTATTTCTATCGTAATAATTGGAGGTCTATCAAGGCGTTGCAACATATTTTTGAGGTTCTGTTCATTTGGGTTATTGTCACCCTCATATATGGATGGTAGAGTTTTTGGGTTATTTGTTCATGTCGTAACGCTCTTCATTTTGACATTGTAAGAATCATTGTTTTAATATCATTTTCTTATGTATTACTTATTGATTTCATATGCATTTTTATCATGTATTTATCATTTAATAAGTCTTGAGGCATTGTATATGAGTTTTTGACACTATGCAAAACAAGCCTTAGTAGTGATTCGTTGATAGGATTTTACATCAGCTGTTAAAACGTGATATTTGAATGATAACAGTAGGATGGGATACTTAAAACTTATATATTAAGAAAGAGGATTGTTTTGTGAGTATTTCCCCGGGTGGCCCGTCTCGTGGCGATATTCGGAGTGTGAGATATGGCCAAAATACGAAAATAGGTCAGTTCTGAACATGCTTAATGAACAGACCGTGAACTCATTTTAGAACTCAGAATCATTGGAAAAGGTAAAACTAAAAGTTGTAGATAAAATCATATAGAACTAGAATCAATTGGATAGTCCACCGGTTCAATACGGTTTGAAAATGGCGGCCGAAACGGTAGAAACGAAGTTGGCTGCGAATGACAGCCAACTCTTCTAAGTGATAAAATGGGTAAATGATCTATAATAAATATAAATTAGAAGAATTGAACTTATAATAAATAAACTACATAAGTTAATAAATAATTTGGTAAAAATAATTAATCTATACTATTTACGGTTTAGGAGAAGCGACGTAATCTACGTGGGATGTCGGGAAATTGTAAGAAATGAGACTATATTAACTTAATGTTTAACGTGACGATTTTTATAAAACCGAAGTGGTATGACCCACTTACCGGGAATTAGAGACCCATTTACATACTGATAATTATAATACCTGAGACCCGACCAACATGAAATATTAAGTGGACATTGTTTGGAGGTGTTTTAGGACCCAAAAGGTATATAAAGTGGATTTGGGCCACAAAAGCCCAACATACACTTATAATGGCTATTGAGCCATTATTGGACATGAGATTCATAATAAGTTTGATATTGATTTTGAAATGGAATTAATTCACATGAGTATGTAATGGGCCACTAATGAGCTTTAATGGGCTTAATTGTCAAAATGGGAAAATATATGGTAAATTGTTAATAAAAGTCTTACGAAAAGTTTTATAAAACTTATACAATGTCCAAACTTACTAAAGTGAACTATTTACATTTGTGTTTGACTTATGTATAGTCTCGAGCCTAAGGCGCGTCTCGTCATTTTAGGTCTCATTCGGTCATATGTTGACCGTTGGGCGTCTCGTTCTCGATCAATGAGCGATTGATATCTCGCGAAGTCGTATATCGACTATTTGACGTTTGTTCCTTGATCTACGTGTGATAGCTATATCAGGTGAGTTCATAGCCTCGCTTTTACAGCTTTATATGTGTTTATAAACCCGCGAGGGGGAATACATGCTCTTGGCATAAAAATATATGATGTTTATATATATGGTTTTAAGAGAATACATGTTTATGAATAAACATGTGGTTTGCTATACGCTTTGCACGAATACATGTTGTTGTAAATGAATGTAAGATGGCTGATTAAATACTTTTGAAAAATGAACACAAGTGTTGATTGTATTGATTGTGAACCGCTATTTGCTAAGTGCTGTATTGCCAAAATTTGGAAAGTCCCTATAAACCCATGAATCGTTAACTACCTATGATGGGTAGGCGCTGGTACAGACGGATGGATCCATCGGGGATGGCCCCCACCTGGGCAGGTCGCACCTGTGGGTTGGAGGCTCAGCCAGGTGTGTTGTATTAGAAGTAAGGGGGTATTTGGCAAGATACCTGACTAGGGCATTATTATACTTAAGGCTTCGGTGTCATGGCTTAGTAGAATAGCGCGGACTTTGAGTATTGTATGTGTTACAATATTGACAGTGGATGAGATTCTTGTGTTCAAAAGCTTTATGGTTTATTTAAAACCCATTATTGTTTATTTTAAAACCTATGAATTCACTCAACCGTTGTGTTGACAATTTAGCATGTATTCTCAGGTGTATAGGTTTAAGAGCAGCTGAAGCTAGAGCCGCGCAGGATAAAGTAAAGGCAAAACAAACAATTTCCATTCGATACATTTTGACAAACTTTTACATTTTTATTAAAGTTTGTATAAATTGTTGGGACCTATTTATATTAAACTCTGATTTAATAAAGTTATCGAATGGTTTATTTAATAAAACGTCTATTTTGAGGTCGTTTTCTATGACTGTGTGTGATGTGCTATGAAGTAACACCCAATGTTGATATTCCGCTGCCTTGTGAAATTGGGGGTGTTACAACCTGTTTGCTCTTATACTTGCAAGAGCCATGTTCCACTTTATATCCATCTCCTCCAATTGCTCATCACTTATTTGCTCAAGGTCCTCATATGTAATCACTGAACCATTGGACAATGAAGCAATGTATGCACACACAGTATCCAGATCCAAACGAACAGGTTTAACTCTTGGTGAGTCAATTTTGTATGTGTCAGCGTCTGAATGTGAGGCGTTGACAGGATATGATCCAGCGTTGACACATGTTGATCCAGTAACTGGGTGCAAGTATGAGTCCTTCTAATCAAATTGACCTTTACTATGTGAGAAGAAGGACATGTTACTATTGGTAGACTTACTTCCATGCTCCAAAAGAGTTTCATTCTCCAACAGCCTCAGTTTGTTGTAGATATCATCAAAAGTAGAACTTTTGTGAGTGTTATTGGCAATTATAGATCTTGCCTCAGTCTTCCACGCATCACCAAGGCTTTTAAGAAAAGTGGCAATAATGTCAATATCACCAACTTGTGTCCCTATGAAGGACAACTTGCTTGTAATGTCAAGCAGTCTGCTTCTTACACTGCTAAGCTTCTCATTAGGTTGAGCCTTAAAAACAGCATACTCATACAAGAGTTGCTTCTTTTTCTCTTCCTTAGTATCAGCATTACCACCATATGCAACTTCAAGGGCTGCCCAAAGGTCTTTTGCAGACTCATAACCTCTGTATTTGTGCTGATTTTCTTGTCCCAAGGAGAGTTTCAGAATGTTTAGGGTTTTCATATCAACCCTATTCTTTGCTATGTCTTCAGCAGACACAGCTCTACCATCATCAGGTTTTTTTCTTTCTTATCTTCTTCTGAACATCCTTGAACATCTGATCTTGTAGCAATGGCATTAGCAATCTTTTGAGTTTTATTGAATGTGTTTCCATATTCAATAATCTCCTAGAGAGTGTAGTCATAGATCCCCAGATATTGCTCAAAGTTGAACTTCCACAGCTCAAAATTGTTTGCATCAAGCATAGGAATCTTGATGTTGTGGTTTGAGGAGGAGGAGGTTACTTCTGGATTGGACATGATGTTTTTAGGGTTTTGTGAAAATTAGGGTTTTGGTGATTTTAGGGTTCTTGTGTTCTTTAAGATCAAAAGTTTCTCAACAAGCTCTGATACCACTTGTTGATCCCAAACTTAGATCGATTCAGCTTTTGTATACGAGATTAGATCAAGTTATACACGTAGAGAAACTTTTTTATGTATAAAGTAATCTAAGTGTTATGCGGAATTAACACTTAAACAAGAACACACAAAGATGTAAAACAAACTTTCACTTGATTGATAATAACAAACTTGCTTACAATGAAAGTGTTTAACGTATGAAAACTTACTATCAAACATAACCTAAAGGTCTTCTTTTATAGACATAAGAGACCTTATACAAGAGTCTACGTATCAACTATTCTAGGTAAAAATAATTATAGAAAATACAATGTTGAACTTATCATTACTAGAAATAAACTAGAAACATAATACGCGTAGACCATATCTTCCTATCAGTATTTGTCTTCAACATATCAACGCTTGACTTCTTCTTGTCAACGCTTGATCTGTCAGCGTTTGTTTTCTTCTTATCAACGCTTGTTTTCCTCTTGTCAGCGCTCAAGTGGACTGGCTACATTTTATTCCCAACAAGATCAAAAACCACAAAACTAACATGTTGCTGTCAACGTCCATTTTAACACTTATCAGCGTTAAAATTACCTTTGTCAGCGTTAGACAAATAAAGTGGAAAACCTAATTTTGTACAAAGACCAATAACAGTGCCTATCCTGTACATACTTTTACAATAAGTTCAAAAACACATATTAAGTAAGATTGATCATTCCAATACTTGTTACCAAGTATTGAAATCTCCCAACATCAAAAGGTTTAGTTAATAAATCTGCCACATTTTCTTTTGTGTCAACCCTATCTGGTTGTATTAAACCTTTTTCAAAATAATATCTTATAAAATGATGTCTAATTTCTATGTGATTTTTTAGAATGATGTACAAGATTCTTAATAATGCATAAAGTACTATTATTGTCTACAAAAGTCTTGGTATGCATAAAATTATACCCATAATCCAACAATTGGTTCTGAATCCATAAGACTTGTCCACAACAAGCAGCTGCAGCTACATATTCTGCTTCAGTTGTAGAGTTTGCCACCACTGTTTGTTTCTTGCATTTCCAAGATATCAACCTACTCCCAAGAACTTGGCATCCACCAGTTGTGGATTTTCTATCAAACTTGTCACCTCCATAATCACTGTCTGAATAACCAATAAGCTCCAATGGAGAATCCTTTGGATACCATAATCACAAGGTGGGATAGCACCTAAGGTATATAAAAATCCTCTTGACAGCTTGAAGATGACACTCTTTGGGAGTCACTTGATGGCGTGCACATGCACACACAAGAAACATAATGTCAGGTCTAGAAGTTGTAAGATACATCACTGAGCCAATCATTGACCTATAATGCCTGGCATCCACCTCTTTTCCATCTCCAATCTTTCCCCAAGGGTGTTCCCTATCCATGGGTGTGCTAGCCCGTTTTTCATGTGGAGAAAAGCCAAACTTCTTCAAGATTTCTGCTACATATTTGTCTTGAGAGATGAAGATACCATCTTCTTTCTGTTTAACTTGTAAACCTAGAAAGAAGTTCATCTCTCCCATTGCACTCATCTTGAATTTTTTTGTCATGAGCTTGGAAAAGTCTTCACTCATCTTTGGACTTGAAGAGCCAAAGATGATATCATCCACATAGACCTGAACGAGTAAAAAGTCCTTACCAATCTTCTTGGTAAACGAAGTCTGATCTATGGTGCCCCTCTTGAATCCATTTTCCACCAGATAGGTGGACAATGTGCCATATCATGCTCTTGGGGCTTGATGAAGTCCATACATTGCCTTCTTCACTCTATACACCTTGTCTGGATGTTCTGAATCTTCAAAACCAGGAGGCTGCATTACATAAACCTCCTCTGCAATTGTACCATAAAGAAAAGCACTCTTCACATCCATTTGATAAACTGTGAAGCCCATACAAGAAGCATAGGCTAGAAAAATCCTTATTGCTTCAATCCTTGCAACAGGTGCAAAAACCTCTTCATAGTCTATTCCTTCCTCTTGTGTATAACCTTGAGCAACTATACGTGCCTTGTTTCTGACCAAAATCCCTCTTTCATCCTTTTTGTTTCTAAGAACCCATCTTGTCCCTATAGGTCTGACATATCTGGGACAATCTACTAACTCCCAAACATCTAGAATAACAAATTGGTGAAGCTCATCCTGCATTTCTTCCACCCAACTTGGTTCTTTGAGATCATCGAATATCTTCTTGGGTTCCTGTTGTCACAAAAAACAAGAAAACAAACATGCCTGAACAAGAGAGGTATCAACCTTCTTGTGGATATTGGCAATAAAACCTCCTTGATTCTGATGAAACCTTCTAGTTTGAACAGGAGACATCACATCACCAATGATTAGAGAAGGAGGATGATTTTTGATAGTAGATGTAAGTATTCCTCCTTCAAGAATTATGTTGTCTTTAATTTCAGTCTCCATGTTACTAATATCATCTTCAACTCCATCATCACTTGAATGAACCTCTTCACGTATTGTAGAAGGTTCACCTTGTTCAAAAACATTGGAAGAGAATAAATGGTCAAAAGAGTTGTCAACGCTTGAACTAGGTTTGTCAACGTTTGAGCCATCAACGCCTGAATTTAGCCTGTCAGCGCTATATTTTCCTTTGTCAGCGCTTGAAGATTCATGCATGTTTTCATCAATTGGTTTCTCTTGTGGACCATCTTTTTCCTTTCCAGCAGCAGCAACAGCAGCAAATCCATATGTCCATATGGGAATGGTGACATACTCAAGTATGGGAGCTGATTTGTCTGCATGTGATCCAACTTCCTTATCAACCTGTATACCTGAAATTTCAACAACTGGTTCTTCCACAACATTTGAATTCACTTTCACTATGTCTAGATTAGTAACAGGCATATAATTCAAGGTTCTAGATAAAGGTTCTAAGTCAAAGAACTAATTTGGTCTACTCTCAGGATCACTAGGTTTACTTTCTAAAAAACTAACATGTACCTTTTCAAGTATACGTTTTTTTTCTTAATGTAAACCCTATATCCTCTACTCTGCACTGAATAGCCCATAAAATAGCCTTCATCACCTTTAGCACTAAACTTTCCTAAGGCATCACTAGTATCAAGTACAACTACATGACATCCAAAGGGTTTAAGAAAACCAATATTAGGTTTCCTATTCCAAAATAGCTCATAAGGTGTCTTATTGTGGATTTTCTTGATCAGTGCTCTAATATGAACATAGCAGGCTGTATTCACAGCCTCAGCCCAAAAAGTAATAGGGAAATGAGCATCAACCAACATTGTCCTAGCTGTTTCTATGAGTGTTCTATTCTTCCTTTTAGCCACCCCATTTTGTTGTGGGGTTCTAGCTACACTAAACTGCCTAGTAATCCCTTTATTGACACAGAAGTCATCTAACAACTTATTTCTAAACTCACCACTGTTATCACTTCTAAGAATTTTAACCTCATTCCCTGTTTTCTTTCAATTTGGGTAATAAAGTTAATCAAAACGATGGCAGTTTCACTTTTCAAAGCCAAAAAGAAAGTCCAAGTAAATCTAGAAAAATCATCAGTTATGACAAAACAAAATGATTTACCATATAAGCTTTCTATATTAGTTGGACCAAACAAGTCCATATGCAGCAAGTGAAGTGGTTTAGAACTAGAGTGCACAAGTTTAGACTTAAAAGAGACTTTGTGTTGTTTGCCTTTAAGGCATGCAACACAAGAATGATCATTGTGGAAAGCCTTTTCACGTAAACCATCAACTAAACCATGTCTCACAAGTCTGTTTATGTTCTTAAAATTTATGTGCCCTAACCTTCTATGCCATAGATTACTTTCATCAACTGAAGCCCTAGCATAAAGACATGACAAATTATTATTCATCCTAATCCCATTAAGCTTCACATTATAGATGTCCTTATGCCTAGTTGTTCTATAATCAATAAACTTCTCATCAGGTATTTTAAAGTCTTTGCTTTACACCAAGCATTCAGTATCAGTAAAAAGAACATTATTTTTGTTATCACAAACTTGTGATACACCAAACAGATTATAATCAAGTTCTTTTACCTGAAATACATTTTCAAAATGCAAGTTATTGGTGATAAAAGTTCCTTTTCCAGTAATAGTTCCATATCATCCTCCAAAGTACACTTTGTCACCATCTTTAATGGGGGTAAAGTTGTTCAAATAATATTCCTTCCCTGTCATGTGCCTAGAGCATCCACTATCCCAATAGCCATAATCATTTACCTACTTTTGAATGCCCTGCACATAAAGAAAACAAATTAGTTTTCTTTGGGAACCCAAGCCTGAGCAGACTTGGATTCATTTGGTTGTTCAAAAAGAACAGACTTAGTCCTTATAACAACCCCTTGTTCATCCCTTTTAGGGTTGAACACCCAGTTAATCCCAATAGGTTTAGTTATGACCTTTGAAATATAATGAAATCTGTTACAGGTCATAGAAATCCCATCTGAATTAGGGTTTTGGTCTTTTTTGGGTCTCCAAGTTAAGCTAGAAGAAGATTTAGACCCCTTTCCCTTTGGTTGCAAGTATTTGTCATTACTTGGTCTAACAGCGTTGGAGACATTCCTGTCAACGTTAAAATTGTTCTTGACTGCGCTGAAATTACCCTTATCAGCATCAAACTTAGGGTTCGCTTCAGGAACCCATTGTCTGTTAGACCATGTATTAGTCTTTTGAAAAGGCCTTTGTCCATAAGTATTAGATACTTTAGTAAAGAATGGAGCTGCTCTAGTAACTTGTGGACTTTGCTGAACGAAAGGTCTGGGTTTGACCATGGTTGACTTTTTATCAACGTTGACTTTTGAAGCACTGACACACTTATACGCCAAATGTAAAAAACTCCCACAACTATAACAAGCTTTTCTAGACATAACCCTAGGTCTAGATAAAAAGAAACCTGTCCCATTATCACTAACTTGACTTTTTGGTGACCTAGGTTTTCTATACATTTCTACATGTTGGAAATACGTTTTACGTATTAAGAATGATCGATCACTCCAACAATAGTCCATGTAATAGCTCGTAGTTTAGTTATTTATCTTCATTTAACAAACAAGACCAAGCCTAGCCTACAACATGTGTAGGCCGGCCCAAATGTAAGCCCAAGTCCATGACAAGGGCTTGGGTATATAAACCCTCTCCTTTGATGGAGAGGGTAGTGGTTTTCATATTTTACACATAGTTCTCATTAGTTTCTCTCTCTAGAATTGTGTGAAATCCACCATCTTTCTATCTCTTTCTCTCTCTAAAACATAAGCAAGATTTACATATCTTACAAATGGTATCAAGAGCCATGGGATGATTGTATTGTTTATGTGTTTGTGTTCTTGATTCATACGCCTTTTTTTGATCCATTTTACACGAACCAATTTTTTTTTTGTGTTTTTTATGGTTTTTTTCTTGATACAAATCTTCTACATAGTTGTGGTAGAGATTTGGTATAGTTACTTTGGCTAAAAACATAAAATTGTTGGGTGTTTTGATCATTTTTTGGCTTAAAATCTCGAATTGGTTGAGTTTTGTCCGAGAAAAGTGGGATATATTCCGATCAGAGTCATCTGAAAAGGGTTTATAGTTATTCCGATCAGTGTCATCGGAATAGGGTTTAGGGATTCCGATTGCATTCCTATAAGGGACATTCCGATTTGGTATTCCGATTTAGTGCATTCCTATAAGGGACATTCCGATTTGGTATTCCGATTTGGTACATTCCGATAAGGGACATTCCGATTTGGTACTTTCCGATTTGGTACATTTCGATTTGGTACATTCCAATTTGGTACATTCCGACAAGGGTATTCCGATTAGCGACATTCCGATCAAGGGTATTCCGATTAGGGACATTCCGATCAAGGGTATTACGATAGGCTTATTCCGACAGCTTTCCGATCAACATTCTGACAATCCAAAATTATTCCTTAAAAAATTTCGAACAATCGTGTGTAATTTTGACTTGTAATTTTTGGTTTATCGAGAACATATTTTAGGGGATTTTAACATTGTTTCTCGACTTCAACTCACAACAACAAACACATTTACTTTCTCTCATTGTTCGGTCAATATTTGTAAATCTTAACTTATCGAAATGGAGTACACATCTCTTACGGATAAGTCCATCCTCTCGGGTACGGATAATCGTCCACCAATGTTGGAGAAGTCTACGTACGAGGATTGGACTTCCCGAATGGAACTTTACATGTTGAACAAAGAGAATGGACATCTCATTTGGGCATCGGTGCTCAATGGACCATTAGATTATGGTACAGTGACGGAAGGTACGACTACTCGTCCTCGCACAACGGGTGAATTGACTGGAGATATGGAGATTCAAGAAAAATGTGATAAGTATGCTACAAACATCATTCTCCAAGCCCTTCCTCCAGATGTCTACAAACTCGTCAGCAAACATAAATTTGCCAAAGAGTTATGGGATAGAATTCGTGTTCTAATGCAAGGCACCTCGTTAACTAAACAAGAACGAGAGTGTAAGCTTTATGATACTTTTGATAAGTTTGCCTATGTGCCAGGGGAGACTCTCAATGACTACTATCTGAGATTTACCTATTGTTGAATGAGCTAAATATCTATGGCATGGCAATTCCTACGTTTCAATTGAA
This sequence comes from Glebionis coronaria, assembly GCA_025667525.1. Classification (NCBI taxonomy): domain Eukaryota; kingdom Viridiplantae; phylum Streptophyta; class Magnoliopsida; order Asterales; family Asteraceae; genus Glebionis; species Glebionis coronaria. Next base: position 184,530,376 of record CM046874.1, read on the forward strand.
CACCAAGTATTTGAACACTCTTCCTTCCGAATGGAAAAAGTACGTGACGGATGTTAAATTGGCTAAGGACTTGCATAACACCAATGTGGATCAACTTCAAGCTTTTCTTCAACAATACGAATGCCATGTGATCGAGGCTGTCTAAACCTCAAGTTCAAGATCCACTTGCCATGTATGCTTCTCAACAAAACATGGCTTATACTTATCAACAACCATCATACTTGCAGCAGCCACCACCACACACCTATCAGCAACCACAACAACCATCCTATCAACCACCAATGATGCCACAACAAGCATTTCAACAAAGTGTTCATCAACAATCTTTTCCACAGCAACCATCATATCAGACATCACCATCACAAGCCAACACTTCTCCAATGGGCTATACTCCTCAGCAAGGATATTTTTCAATAGAAGCACAACCAGCACAAGCTTTCTACTCTAATGAACTTCCACCAATCCAAGCACCGGTCTTTACTCCAAATGATACACCAGCTGATGTTCTAAACCATCTTACTGCCTACTTGTCAAAACTTGTTGCAACTAGAGGATTTCCCCCAACAAGCTACTGTTCCAGATGGTCAGGTAACAATGCAATTCAGGGAAGGCAAAACTCATATGGACCTCCTACAAGGACTGTGAATGCTCAAGCTGTGAATTCTCAAGCTAATGGAAATGGAATCCCGATTGGTCCTCAAAAGGTTGTGACTTGCTATAATTGTCGGGGACAAGGTCATATGGCTAGGCAATGCACTCAGCCGAAAAGGAGAAGGGATGACGCGTGGTTTCGTGAGAAAATGTATTTGGTCGATGCTCAGTCTAAGGGAAAGATTTTTGATTCAGAGGAGTTAGCATTTCTTGCAGACCTAGGGGCAACAGATACTGAAGGCATTGCAGTCGTTTCCACTTCTAATGCAGCTTATCAAGCAGATGATCTTGACGCATATGATTCGGATTATGATGACAATCACTCCGCCCAAGCTGCTCTCGTTGCTAACCTCTCTCACTACGGTTCTGATGTCGTCAGTGAGGTACCCACCACAACCAATCTGGTAATGATGATAAACCACATCAAGTTGGGCATGAAAATGACAACCTCGAACAACATTCCAGAACTAGTAACTTAAATGATGTGGTACCCAATCCTACACATGTGAGTGAACCTCAACCAAATGCTACGACGGGTATGGAATCTTATGCTCAAAAAGATTTGGTCATGGTACCTAAACATATTATTGATCAAATGCATATGGCCCTCAGACAGTCCGTAGATACGAATTCCACCCTAACTGCTGAGCTTGCGTTGCATAAAGAAAAGGTCAAAACTTTTGAAATGGTCCCTCAAGCAGAGAAAATAACATGTTCTGAATTTGACCAATTTCGTTTTGAAAAGATTGAACACTTGAAAGAAATAGAATCATTAAAAGCTAATCTTTTCAATGAATTAAAAGCAAAAGAGTCGGTTGTCAATGATTTTCAGAAACATAAAATGGATTTCGAAACTCTCGAGTCTAAAAAGTTTGATTCGGAAATTAATGATACCAAACTTCTCAAATTCAAAGAACAACAACTTTTAAAACAATACGCTTCCACAGAAAAGGTTCATCTTTTAACTAAATCATTTAAAGAACTCGAACTTAAGCGTCTTCAAAATTTACCACCCAATCCCGGTTATGCAAAACAAGCTCAGGAATATATTCCGTGTCTTTATGATATGACCCTAATTGGCAAATCGAAAGAAGAACCTTTTGTTCGTAGTACTGAGGAGACACAGTCACTTGCGGAAGAAACTCATTCTAAAATGCTTTCAAAATTCCATACGATTGATTATGATCAGTATAACAAAGATCAATTGTCTAAGAAGACCCGCATTCGCTTACAAAAGGAATTAGCTGAATTGACAGTTCTTGTGCCCCAAAGTTTGTCAAATGAAAACCCTCCTAGTACGTCTCCTACACTTGTCAAAACGGATTTAACGAAGTTAATTCCAACGGTAAGTAAGGCGTCCGTTAACTTAAATGCGGTACACCAACACTTAGCCGATTTTGACAAGGTCATTTTGGAACGTACGACGGCTTCGGCCATAACGGAAGGTGAATGGAATTTTGAGCACACTAGAGCTGCGTTTCGAGAAGAAATTGTTCCGTTTGTAAAGAATGTTAAGGCTTGTCTTAGTAATCTTGATCAAGATTCGCTTTTGGAAATAGAAGAAGTTAGACGTGTTTTCAATGAAATGGATGATGCTTATAAAAACAGTTTACTTGAATTAGAACGGGTTTCACGCCAAAATGATCAGCTTCTGAAGCAAGTGATGTCTCATGATTTAGTTTTCGTCTGTGTGAATAAAAGTGTTGATAATGATTCTATTGTGCATAATGTTGAATCTGTGGATAATGTGGTAGATAGTACTTGTCACGAATCTGACGCTGAATTTTTAAAGCTTCAAGATTCATATCTTCGCTTTCAAAACGTTTTTATGAGATTCAAACACATTGTATTTCGCTTGAATGCAAGCAACAATTTATTCAAGAAATCTTTGATACGTCATTCGAAGGTGTTAATATCGATGATGCAAACTTTGAAAAGAATTTTCGATTGAATTTACAATCAAAACAGCGTCAGCCAAGTGACAAAGTTTCTAAATCTTTGCCGATAGAAATAGAGAAATCTAAGGAGCTTAACTGTGTGAACGTACTTGAGGCTGCTAAGAATTTTAAACTTGATCTAGATAATCGAGTTTCCAAGATTTTGTCCAAAGTTGATAACTTAAAACAGAAAGATACACGACTCTTCGATTCAGTAAAGTCCGCATGTGCTAATACCACTAACAGAATCAATCCTTGATTGAACAATTGAATCAAAAGTCGGTGGAAATATCTGATTTGAGGGAACAAATTTGTGATAAAAATCTGGTCTTGGCTGAGTTAAAGGAAACACTTCGTACTCTAAAAGGTAAGAATGTTGTGGATAATGCAGCCACTATCTCAGCATCGTCCTCTAGTGCAATCAAAAGGAACCTTATAGCCGTCACACCATTTAATAAGGGCCCTAGGACTAAACCATCTCAAACTTTGGTCACTAAAGATAAGGCGGAATCAAAACCAGCTTCTAATATTCCCGTGTTACCTTCTACAAGAGTAAGCACCACTACTAAGGCTCAAAGATCTAAGCTTAAAAGAAACAAGAAGAATGATAGGATCTTGCCTCCATCTAGTAGTCAAGTGAAGCAGAAATTAGAAGCCCATCCTAGGAATGTTATTTCTGTTTTGAATAAAAATAATCATGTAGCTAAACCTAAAGGCTCTGCGGTTGTGCAGCGTTCTAAGCCTAGTGTGAATTCTAATTTGAAATGTTGGAATTGCAATGAATGTATGTTTTCTAGTCGTCATGATTCTTGCCTTATTGACCATGTGAATGAGATGTATGCCCGGAAAAATGGATTAGAATGGAAACCGACTGGGAAAGTGTTAACCCAAGTTGGTTGGTTGCGGCGCCCCACTGGTAGAACTTTCACTATAGTAGGAAATGCGTGCCCTTTAACTAGGATCACTCCCATTACAGCAAAGAAAGCGTGCCCTTTTACTAGGAGTACCAAGACTACCAAAACACAAGCGTGTCCTTTAACTAGGAACACTGACACTACTGTAGGAACCAAGTGCCCTTTAAATAGGTCTACTCCCACTGTAGTGCCCGCGAATAATCCAAAACCTAAGAAAGTTGGAACAGTAAAACCTGTTAGTGCTAAAACTCACATTAGAAAACGTAGGAAATCTAAGGGTCTCATAAATGCTAGTAATTATGATAATCTTATATCTCTATCTGCTAACACTCCGGAACCAATAGTTTCCAATGCATTGTCTACTGTTGTTATTGAAAACAGGTGGTCCAAATTGTTCTCTGGTATTTGGACTCTGGTTGCTCCAAGCACATCACCGGAGATCGCTCTCAGCTCAGAAATTTCGTCAGCAAGTTTCTTGGTACGGTTCGATTTGGAAATGATCATATTGCAAAGATAATGGGTTATGGTGAATATCATATTGGGAATGTTATAATTTCAAGAGTGTATTATGTGGAAGGTCTCGGTCACAACTTATTTTCTGTGGGACAATTTTGTGATGTAAACCTAGAAGTTGCTTATCGAGAGCATACCTGCTTCATACGTAATTTGGAAGGGGTTGATCTTTTGAAAGGTACTCGAGGGAATAATTTGTATATTTGTCTCTACAAGACATGATGGTCGCTTCTCCCGTATGTCTTCTCTCCAAAGCATCGAAGACTAAGTCATGGTTATGGCATCGATGGTAATCTCATCTTAACTTTGATGCTATTAATCATTTGGCGAAAAACGAACTTGTTCGTGGTCTTCCTAAACTTTCATTTCACAAGGATCATTTGTGTTCTGCGTGTACAATGGGGAAAAGCACTAAGAAATCATACAAACCCAAGACGGAAGACACCAACCAAGAGAAACTTTATTTGTTGCATATGGATCTTTGTGGGCCAATGCGTGTTGAAGGTCTTAGTGGCAAAAAGTACATCCTCGTAATTGTCGATGATTACTCTCGGTTTACATGGGTGAAATTTCTTACAACAAAAAATGAGGCACCTAAATTCATCATCGGATTTCTCAAGATGATTCAAGTGCGTCTCAACACTACTGTCCGACGCATTCGTACAGATAATGGAACCGAATTTGTGAATCAAATCTTGCGTGATTATTATGAAAAAGTTGGCATATCTCATGAAACATCCGTTGCACGCACTCTACAACAAAACGGTGTCGTTGAAAGGCGAAATCGCACACTTATGGAAGCTGTTCGAACAATGTTAATTTACGCAAAGGCTCCATTGTTTTTATGGGAGAAGCAGTATCTACAGCAGTGTACACCCAAAACCGGTCACTAATTCGTAAACGCCATGGTAAAACACCTTATGAGCTTCTCCATGGAAAAGTACCAGATTTATCATATGTAACAACCCAAAACCGTGGTCATTATTTAATTATATTTTTACGTATATTTTTGAAATTTTTGACGAGGTTGATTGTCATGACGATTGGTAATTTGATTTGGATGATGTTGAAACTTATATTTTTACGTTTTGACGAGTTGCGAGGATTATTAGTGATGAAGATATCGACGGTTGCCCGAGAAGTTTTACATTTTATTTTAAACATGTCGATGTTTAATATTTTGACTTTTTATTTTAATGTCGTATTAAGTCGTGCCGGGACTATATAATATCATATTTTGTGTGCGTTTTAAGTTTTGAGAAGCATTTTTATGAAACCCGAGACCCGTAAAAATTTTCAAAAGTGACTAATAGTCATTTCCCGCTTTTTAACAAAGTATTTGCACTTTGGTCCAAAAGAATCACAATTGGCAAAAATTACCCTAAACTTTTTCCATATAAATTGGAAAAATAAACACACAACACATAACAAAAATCCACCACCCACCAAAATTCTCTCTCCCTCCCTTTTTTCTTAAACTTTCCGTCCACCCCTCACCACCCTAAATTCATCATCAACAAAAAATGAGTTTGATTCATTAAAATCTAATCAAAGTCCCATTCTAGTTTCTTGATTCTCCATCTATTGGTATGAAATTTAGCTACATGCATGAACATTTTTATAAAACCCATTTTTGGATGAAAATCATGTGTTTTGATCTTAAATTGTTGTTGTATGTAGGTGTTTATGCTTATATATATGTTTTTATGATTGCATGTTTATATTTTTGAGTTGGATTTTTATGATTTGATCATATAGGATGATTTAGCATGTTGTGATATGAACTAGTAGTATAAGGATGATTATAGTGGTAAAAATGGGGTTAAAATGTGGTGACAAATTAATTTTGAGTGATATTTAAAAATGTATTTTATAGCAGATAATTAAAAGTAATTTTCTGAAAATATGAGTTTAAGTTTGAGATGAACTAAACAGATATTGTTGTAGAGGATGTTTTTACCTTCGTTTTAGTATAAGGTAGGACTTGTTGCTCCAAACGAGCGAAAAGTTACGTTAGTTTGATTATTTCGTGTACCGGGAGACGAGTACCGACACAATATGTAATTGTTGTCGATATTTGGATCGAATCTCGGGGACTATAAAATGGATTTTTAAATATGTCATGGACTGATTTTTAAGGTTAAGTATGTGGATGTCGAATTATTTTCAAAGTTGAGTGTCGGTTTCATAAACGGGGAAAAATAAATGTGTTAAAAGACTATAAGTGTTGTTGACGTGAAACTGTCCGGTTTTTGTAGTTCAAAGATGTGTCGGGCAGGGAACTTTAAATGTAAAATCTTTTGATCAGTTTTTAACAGGCCTTTCTATATATAGTAAGTGAAGTTTCTGATTACTATCATAAAAATTTGACGTGTTTAAGTGGAGTAAATGAGCTTGTACATTTGGTGTGTACCGGCAGATTTCTATCGAAGGAATTAACTAATAGAAAACATATAGAATGGAGTAAGAGGTCACTTGTATTATTTTTATTTTGGATTGATTGTGATTTTATGATTTTGAGTTTGATATTACTAAGTATGGATTTTACTCGAGTTATTATTGATGAACACACCTTATTTGATAGGTTACGGTTTTTGTGTTTACCGGGCATCAACTATCGTCGAAGATCGTCTTACTACTGCTATCACTTCAGGTGAGTCTATTGCCTCGCTTTCTACTTTTTTTAATGATTTTAAAACCCGCGAGGGGGATACATGCTATTTGAAGTAAAATGAACACATGTCATGAGTAATTGTTGGACCCGATGTTACCTTTGATGAAATGAATTGTATAAGTACCTAATTCATAAGACCCTAAATTCATGAGCCGTTAACTATCTTCTGACTTGATTTTGCGAGTTGGGAATAGCCGCTTATTCTAATGATAGTACTATTGGGCTTACAACCCTATCTGAGACTAGGGCTTTACGCTGAGTAACCCGCTGGGAAGGATAATTTTACGTGAATGAGAATTGGTATTCTTGCAATTAATACCCTAGTAGGGGCACTGGTAATTTTTCTAGTCATGCTGGCATTTGGCGTGGGTGACTAAGTTAAGGGGTCGGTGTCATGACCTTAATACAATTCAATAGCTACTGATATATTATATATTATACCTGATTGATAGATTGTATGGCCACAATTCTATTAAACAATTGTGAATGATTTTTACGATGTGTTCAATTATGTTTTGTTAAACCTATAGACTTGCTCAACCTTTGTGTTGATGATTTTAAGCATGTATTTCAGGTACTTGAAGTGTTGAGTTGCGGAGCTTGCTGGAGAAGGATTGCGGAATTGCTTTTGTAGTAATTTGGTCTAAAACAGATTTCTATCCCTATTGTCATAAACATATAGTAAATGGTCAAATATTTTGGTAAAAGGTTTGTTGTTTTGATTAAGATCCTAGGGGAACCTGTACGCTACTCTGATATATTTTAACTTATTTTACTTGGGATTGAAGGTTTTAGATATTGATTTAAATTATTTCCATATTTATTCCAAAATGTACCGTTTTTGGGTCGTTTAAAGAGTTGTAAAATGAAGTTTGTAAATAACACCCAATTGTGTATTTTCCGCTGCGCAATGTAAATTGGGGGTGTTAAATCGTATCTTCATGTATTTAGTTCTCTTTGCTATCTAAATAATGATGGTGACAATTTGGGAAAACTTCAACCAAAGGCTGATATTGGTATTTTCATTGGTTACGCACCCGCAAAGAAGGCATACCGAATCTACAACCGTAAGTCTCGTAAAATCCTCGAAACTGTGAATGTTGATTTTGATGAGTTGACAGCAATGGCTTCTGAGCAAAGCAGCTCTAAACCCGCACTTCATGAAATGGGACCCAGTAACATTAGTTCTGGTCTTGTCCCAAACAACCCTACTTCATCATCATTTACACCACCTTCTAGGACTGAATGGGATACGTTGTTCCAACCGTTCTTTGATGAATTCTTTACTCCTCCAAGTATTGTTGCTCCAGAACCTGAGGTAATAGCTCCGGTTACCGAAGTTGTCGCTCCAGCAACCATTGCACAATCAGATACGTCTGCACCTACAATTGGTCTAGATATACCATCAACAAGTAATTCTCAACCAACACCTGTTTCAACTACCCATGTCATGCCTATTGATGATGAAGAGGATGATGATGATCACGATTTGGAATTCGCTCAAATGCGTGAACTTCCATTCTTTGGTGTCCCTATTTCCGACCCTAATCAAGCCGGGTCGTCCACCTCAGAGGAAGCTCCTTCTACAGTCTACTCCAGTCCACGGATTCGTGAACATGACAGCAAGTGGACAAAGGATCATCCTATAGATTCTATTATTGGTGACCCTAATCGTCCGGTATCCACACGAAGTCAGTTACAAGAAAATGCAATGTTTTGTCATTTTGATGCTTTTGTCACTGAAGTTGAACCTAAGACATGGCAAGAAGCTTTTACTCAATCCTGTTGGATAGAAGCTATGCAAGAAGAACTTAATGAATTTATACGTCTTGAAGTATGGGAACTTGTCCCATGCCCGGATCAAGTGCAATTACTCACTTTGAAATGGGTTTACAAGGTGAAACTCGATGAGTTAGGCGGAATATTGAAGAACAAAGCTCGACTAGTAGCTCGTGGATATAAGAAATTATTGGGCATCGACTTTATGGAATCCTTTGCACCTGTTGCCCGTTTGGAAGCTATTAGACTATTCCTCGCTTATGCAGCCCACATGAATATGATTGTCTATCAGATGGATGTGAAGACGGCATTTCTTAATGGGGAAATCATGGAAGAGGTCTATGTTCAACAGCCGGATGGTTTTGTGAATCCTAATTATCCTAATCATGTGTACAAGCTTAAGAAGGCTCTCTATGGGTTGAAGCAAGCTCCTCGCGCATGGTATGATCTATTGTCAGAATTCCTCATTACGCAAGGTGATGAGACTGCTTTTATACATAGTCTCATCGTCCAAATAGGGCTTAAAATGCATTAAATATCATCAAAATACCCATATATATGCTTGTATTTGTTACTTGTGTATTTTAGGTACGGATATTGAGAAAATGACAAAAGATCACAAGAATCATGCAAAAACGAACACGGGAAACGAAGCCGCACATTAAACCAAGCCCTAATGAAGAATTTTCCCAAGAAAACCCTTGAAGACTTGAAGATTTATGAAGAAGGGTCCTCCAATATGGAAGAATTGACAAGTTTAGCCCTTCAACAAAGCTAAATTGTCAACCATTATCCTCCACAAAGTCAAATATATCATGAAGTCCTTCAAAGTACAAGAAATTACAAGTTTGGTCCTTTGAAAATCCAAAATTACCAAAAGGACCCTTGACTTTCAACATTTGGCAAGAATGGTCCCTCATAAATGAAGACTTGGCAATTTCTGTCCTCCAAAATTCCAATCATACAAGTTAAGACCATTATCCATCAAGAAAATGCCAAATCAGTCCTTCAAAAATCACAAAATGGCAAGAATTACCCCTGAATTCACTTTATCAAACATTTTGGGGCAAAAGTGTAAAGAAGCAAAAGTTGTTGTGAAGAAAATAAGCGTTGACAAGGTTTTGAAGTGAAAAGACAAGTTCAATAAAGATGGAGGATTAATACTGGCCGACACAATACTTACCTAGACCACTCACACCATGACACCTGTCCCACTCACTCCTCTCCTCCAATCACATCCCACCAATCCTCCACATCAGCTATCCACTCACCAATATTAATAATTAATCCTAACAGATTAGTTATATCTTGGCGCTTAACACATTTTTAAAACCAAATCTGGATCAAACGTCACACTATTTACTCAAGAACAAGGATTAGGGCCCTTTTTGATTAAGCAAAAATTAAGCCCCAATATTATCCAGATTTATGATTAATGATGTCTTAAACACATCCTAAACCTTAAACATGACACCCCACCAACCCACATGCTGCATGGGACCTCCCCTGGTACGTCTAAGAGGAAGAAGACAAAGAAGAGCCAGTCATCCAACGTCCCACAATTGTGCTTACATCCTAAGCTTCATACAAGCCCTTGGATCCTCTTTTCACTTGCCAGCTATCACTAAACAACAAGAAGAAGTCACATGATTCACTAGAATTCAAACAAGCTTCAAGGGCATTTTTGGGACTTCAAGCATTAGGGTTTAGTGTTTTTATCAGTTCTTAGTTCACATGTAAGGCTCTATATAATGCCATAGGGTCTCATTTGCACAACTGCTTTTGGTTTTTCCTTGTTCAACTACTTGTAAATCCTCTTTATAGTTAATGAAAGTGTGTTAAGTGTGTTGAAGAAAGACCAAGTGCCACCTTATTTTAAGCTTGTTTATGATATTTGTTAACTGTAATTGGACCTTAAAACGTTTTTTTAAACCTTGTGTAAGAAATTACACATTGGATCAAAATTTGATATTTTGCTAAGTTCTTGTTCAACCCTTGGAATTCTTAGGTTATAGGGCTGATCATAGCATCCTAATTGTGATATTAAGGTGTGGTGAGGCTTATAACTTGGGGATAATCAAGTGTGGGGTAACAAGGTTGCATCAATCAAGTTTATTTTCCAAAAAGTCACCTTTCTGTTTTAATTTTGTGCTTCTAACCTTGTTGAATCTTAGCAGGGGTGTTATTGGAAGCTTGTGCTTGTTCTTGCTAGCATATAAGCTCATAAATTCGTGGGTGTGGATGTACATCCATGAGGTTTGTCTTGAAACCTTGAAAATCTGATAAAAATTGGATTTTTTGTGGATTTGTGCTCTACTGTTGTTCTTGTTGTTTTCTTGGCTTAAATCTGCTTAGTTTTGCATGATAATGTTGTTTATATGCTAGATTGATCATTGGGTAAACTGAATCACACTTTTTCTTGTTTAAAATTTGAATTGAAAAGTTAAAAGGGTGTTTGGGACTACCTTTTTAAGTTCAAATCTTGTTATTGTGTTATGGAAAGTTTGAGTTTGTGCTCTATATCTGATATATGCTTGGTTGAGAGTGTTTGCTGCAAGTTTTTGGGTTTGAAACTTCAAATCATACAATCTGCTATAACTTGTTGAGTTTAACTGTTTTTGACCTAAGATTTTGGTGAAATCTAGTATTTGTGCATGCTTAGGGTTGACAGTTGTTAAAACATCATTATTATAACTTATTTGATAGATCTTGAGGTTTGAATCTGGCTTATTGGTCAAATACATTAGCAAAGTATAAAACTGCATGTGTTAGTGTTCATCAGTAACTTAATCTTGCTTGAATCTTGCTTAAAACTTTGAATCATTGCATGAAACCTGTTTAGACTTGTTCATTTGAGTTTAGAATAGCTTGTGTATGCATTTGGTTGAGTTTGGCTGGCTGAATATTGCTCTAAGTGCTTATTGAACCTAATCTGCTTACTTGTTCATGTCTGTGCTAGATCTGATGCTTTATTGATTAAACTGTATCAATTGGGTGATTGTGGTTGTGATTTTTTGATTGTTATTGACTCCTTTTGATCCAAAGATCATTTGGGTGCCTTTGTGAAATCTGAATCTCCAAAAAAGTCACTAAAGACAAAAAGTCAAACAAGTCAAGCAATGGAAAAAGTTTCCACTGCTCAACACCCAAAACTAGCCCCTGCTAGTGTTAATTTGTCACCAGCTTATCAATAAGCTATTTTAGCTTATCCAGACATGCAACAACTTATTTTTGTGATAGATCTTCATTATTTGACCCATTTGATTAGACTGGAGCTTATTGGACTTTGACTTTGACTTTTTGCTAGAAAACCAACTTATTTGACTTTTTCATAAGTGCTTATTTGCTTTTTCCAGCTTATTGAGTCAGCTTATTTGAAAAATTTTTGTTGATTTTGCTTAATTAAGTCATTTAAAAGCTTTAGAAACTTGAATCAGCTCTTCGGGTGGCCTAGAACTCAAAAACGACTATTTTGTCGTTTTCTGTAGATTGCTTATTGCATTTTCAGGCTTATTCCTTGGGCTTATTTCAAATTTCTTTTTACAGAAGTCTTATTTAGGACAAAAGAAGCTTGTGTGTCTAATTTGAGCTTATGGCATTAGCTTATAGTTTAATGGGCCAAAAAGCCCATTAAGAATAAGCTGTTTGGTATAAGCTAGCTTATTTCACACTTTCAGCTTTTGGGGCTGTGGAAAAAGTTGTTTAAAATCAAATTTTGAGTCAAGTAGTGCTTTTTGGGCTTATTTGGGCCACTTTTTCATTTTGGGCTTAAATTTGGCCCATTAAGGGTGTTTAGGTAATTTCAAGTTAATTTCTTAGTTATTTAGGTTAAATTAAGCTAGTTTGCAACTTTTTAGAATTTTTTATGATTTTTGGATTTTTAATAATATTTTAATATTATTTTATTGTTAAAAAATAAAAGTCGTATTTTCTAAGTTTTAATATTTTTCCTAGATTGTAGACACTTAATTAGGAATTTTGCAACTTTCCAAATATTTTTAGAGTCTGTTAATATTTTCTAGAATTAATTTAAGTTTTATTAGTTTTTAATAGTTTTTAATTGTTTAAAAATAGTTTTTAGTGGTTTTAAAATTTTGAAAAATACTTTTTAGCTTAATTAGGTTATTTTAAAGGTTTACAAACTTTAAGATCTTGTTTTGGATTGTTTAATAGTTAATATTGATTTTTAGGGCTTTAATTAGCATTAAAAAGTTAATATTTAATTAATTAAAAGGTTTTGGCAAGTTTGGATTTTTTCGTAAACTCTTAGAATATTTTTGTTGATTTTTAGTGATTTTTGGGAATTTTTAGGGTAAAATTTTAATTTTGGTACTTTTTACGGTTTTACGTGTATACCTTTTTCGTCTTAGTGTAATCCGTCATCATAACCGTCATTCTCTTCTAATCCCATTTCTATTTTTCTTTCTCACAAATATAATCACAAAATTAATCAATTCATTACACACACACTAAGCCTCCTTGAGAACGATCCCCTTTTTGGGTCATTAGTGCTTGGTTTTCCTAAACTGACACTTAATACTTGCCAATTTTGCCTTCCTTTTCCTAAAGGGGTAAAAACTCTACATCATTTTGGTGCCGCTGCCGGGGAAGCGTGTTGTGTTTTGATTTGGGATTGTTGTTTTTATATACTAACCAAAATAGTATTTGTATTAGTAGCACTCTACTAATACGTATTATCGGTTTTCGATTTTTGTGTGAATAATATTACTATATTGTATACGTAGAACAATAAATTCACAAGTACTCCAAATACGTGAGAAATCACAACCTTGACTTGGGAGGTCATTACCCAATCATTCATTGTATTCGAATCTCAAACCAAAGAAAAAGGAAAAAATAGATAAATACTTTCGTGAAGCTCAATTTTGAAAAATACAAACTATAAGGTGGGTATAAGGCGAATATTATAAAATATATCCTAAGGAAAAAGGCTCTTAAGTGCTTCGCGCCGCCTCGTTTCCCCGCTTGCTTGTGAGTATTTGATTTTGAGAGCTAATCGAGGGTTTTGCCGCCCAAAGTATTACTAAGCATCATATATATTTTCTTGGTTTCATTGATTAAACCCTCTTGAACGTTTTGGTGTTCCACCAACTTTCTAAAGTCATCGAAGGCGTTCACTTCACGTGATCGTTTTCATTCCTTGAGGCTTCTTTAATCAAGAGATTTGATTAAGGAGGAGATTTGTAGATTTTTGTCTACTTAATACATTCACCAAAATCCAAAAAGGTTAATACAATCAAAAACCACAAAAAACTTGAAAAATACAAAACACCAAAAAGAATCTTCTTTGCTCGTCCCCTCGTTGTACGTGACGTTTATGCTAACTCGTAATCAAGCAAGACGTGCACGTAAACGAAAGAACAAAACTCCCACTCCTAATCTTTCTAGTGAGGAGTCTCCTATTGACGAACCCATTGTAAGAGAAGCACCAACCATGGCGAATCGAACTATGATGGAGTTACTTCAAGCACCCACCGAGGGTTATGGAGAGGCTATTGTGATTCCCGCTATCCTTGCGGAGAATTTTGAGGTGAAAACGGGTTTGTTGTCGATGATCCAAAACAACAAATTCCGTGGTGATGAGAAGGACACTCCACACAACCATATCCGCCAATTCAATCGTCTTACCGCCACTTGCAAGTTTAAGGATGTCTCGAATGACTCGATTAAGATGATGCTTTTTCTGTATTCCTTAGCGGGGCTCGCTAAAATTTGGTTGGAGAAAGAGCCACCCAATTCTATATTGACGTGGAAGGATCTCGTGTCTAAGTTTGTGAACCAATTTTTTCCGCCCTCTAATACTACGCACTTGAAAAACGAGATTTCAAAATTTTCACAAGAGTTTAATGAAAGTTTTTCAACGGATTGGAATAGGTTTAAGGAAATGTTACATGAATGTCCTCATCACGGTTTTTCCGACTTGCATCAAATTGACACGTTTTACAATGGACTTAATGACCATGAAAGGGATTATTTAAATGCCGCCGCGGGTGGTAATTTTTTGTGTAAAACGGTTGAGGAAGCTTTGGTGATAATTGAGAACAGATCTAAGGTGTATAGTCCTCGTAGCACGTCTAGTGTTCGTAAGGCTTCGTCTTCGGCTTCACCTTCTTTGTCTACTACCATCGATGCTTGCCAAATTGAGGCGAACTTGGAAAACAAGATTTTTGATAAGCTTAAAGGTCTTTTGATTGAGTTTAAAGTTGGTGAACCAAGTGCTCCCGCTACGGCTAAAGCGGTTGAGGTTTCATGCATGTATTGTAGTGGAGGTCATGATTTCTCCGAGTGCATTACCAACGGTGGTAACACTTCGAGTGCCTACGTGGCCACGGGAACTTACAACTAAAACGGTCAAGTTACCCGCTCTAATCAATTGACTCCACCGGGTTTTGGTTCAAATCAAAATGCTAACAACAACTATCGCAACAATCAAGTTGGTTTCAAAAACAATTTCAACAAAGGAAACTATGGTAATCAAGGGGCTAATAATCAAGTTTCAAACAAAAATCAAAATGATTTTCAAAACAACAACAAAGGTTTGCAAACGTTGAAAGATCTTCCAAATTAATTTGTTGAATACGCTAATGGGAATGATGCTAGGTTTGACAATATTCAAAGAGAAATCATTAGCCTAAGATCCAAGTTTATGAACGACTTGAATAAAGAGTTGAAAAATGAGTTAGCTAATGAACTTAAGATCCATACCAACAAGATGGAAGGAACCGTAACTAGGTTACAACAAAACCAACAAAAAATGGAACAAGGGCAACATGAGATAAATCAAGAAATGGTTAAAGCCGAGAAGAGGCAATCCAAGTTTGAAGATAAAATATCATCTATGTTTGAGGCAATTATGTGTAAACCATCTTCGAGTAGTCTTCCTAGCAACACCGTATCAAACCCTAAGGGTGAGATGAAAGTGATTACCACACGTAGTGGTAAGACACTTAAGGAACCGACTCCTCAACCAATTGCTCCTACGGAGGAAGCAATTGAGGAAGAACCCGAGGTGGTGGTCTAAAAGGAGCATGTCCCAATCCCACGAAGTACCGCTCATGCCACACCTACGGTTGACCAATTACCAACATTGGAACCCGAGATTCCAAAAGCTATGCCTATTCCTCAACCCACACCACCTTTGCCCTATCCATCGAGACTTAGAAAGGAGAAACGTCAAGAGCGCGACAATTACCAATTTGAGCTTTTTATGAAAATGTTTCGTGATTTGCACTTTAATGTGAGTTTCGCCGATGCTTTGGTCATGATGCCTCGATTTGCCGCTAACTTTAAGAGTATGTTGAACAACAAGGAGAAATTGCACCAATTTTCTAGTTGTTCGTCGGTTTATCTTAATCGCATACCTCAAAAAGTCGGTGATCCCAGTAAATTTTTGATCCCTTGTGCAATCCAAGATATGGAGGAATGCTTCGCCTTGGCCGATCTTGGTGCTAGCATTAATTTGATGCCACTTGCAATCTTCAAGTCGCTCAATCTTCCTAATCTTACTCCTTCACTAATGTCTATCGAGTTGGCCGACCATTCCACGATTCCCGCATGTGGATTGGCGGAAGACGTTTTTGTGAAAGTGGGGAAGTTCTACTATCCCGTAGACTTTATCGTTGTCGATATTCCCACGGATCCTCAAGTTCCTCTCATTTTAGGTCGTTCGTTTTTAGATACGTCTGTGGCTTTGATCGATGTTCATGCTAGAAAGATCACCTTACGTTTCAACGACGAGGAACTTGTTATAAGCGCAACACAAAACTCTCAAATTTCTCATGTTTATTCCGTTGCAACCATAAACCTCGTTGATATGATCGACGTGGTTTGCGAGGAATTTTTACAAGAAGTTCTAGGTTTTGGTGATGAAGAAACTAGTGGCAATCCCACTATGTTAGATCTAATTCTTGATAATTCGACACCAACCTTCACTCCATTTGAAGGTGGTGGTTTTACGTTGGAAGAATTCGATGTTCCACGTACTTGTAACGAAGACCTCGACAACGATGAGGACTTCTCGATTATCAAGGATTTTCTTAACGATTACCCATTTCCTCCACCCGAGGAGGTTATGAGTATCGAGCCCAAATCTTCACTTGAGGAACCACCTATCCTCGAGTTGAAAGATTTACCTCCTCATCTCGAATATGTCTATTTGGAGGAGGGCGAAAAGTTGCCGGTTATTATTGCGAAGGAACTTTCGAATGATGAAAAAACCGCACTTATCGATGTCCTAAAGGATCACAAAGGGGCAATTGCGTGGAAGTTATCCGACATTAAGGGGATCGATCCCAAATTTTGTACCCACAAAATCTTAATGGAGGAGGATTACAAGCCCGCAATCCAATGTCAAAGGAGGGTGAACCCCAAAATTCACAACGTCATCAAAAAGGAAGTCCTTAAACTCCTTGACGCGGGAATGATTTACCCTGTTTCCGATATCCCTTGGGTGAGTCCTATTCATTGTGTCCCTAAGAAGGGAGGAATGACCGTTGTGCCAAACGATGCCAACGAGTTAATTCCCACTAGACTCGTGACCGGATGGAGAGTGTGCATTGACTATCGTAAGTTGAATGAAGCCACTCGAAAAGACCATTTTCCCTTGCCCTTCATGGACCAAATGTTGGAGCGTCTTGCGGGAAACGATTTCTATTGCTTTTTAGATGGTTTTTCCGGTTACTTCCAAATTCCCATCGATCCTCGTGATCAATAAAAAACTACGTTTACGTGTCCATATGGAACGTTTGCCTATCGTATATGCCATTCGGACTTTGCAATGCACCGGGAACCTTTCAGAGGTGCATGATGGCTATTTTTCATGACATGATCGAGAAGACGATGGAAGTCTTCATGGATAACTTTTCCGTGTTTGGTAATTCGTTCACTTCGTGTTTGTCGAATCTTAAGAGAATGTTGAAACGTTGTGAGGAAACCAACCTTGTGCTCAATTGGGAAAAGTGTCATTTTATGGTTAAAAGTGGAATCGTCTTAGGGCACAAGGTCTCGAAAGCGGGGATTGAGGTAGATCAAGCTAAGGTAGACGTCATCGCCAAATTACCTCATCCCAAAACTGTTAAGGGAGTTAGGAGTTTCCTAGGCCACACGGGCTTTTATCTTCGATTCATCAAAGATTTTTCAAAGATCTCTCGACCCATTACACATCTTCTTGAAAAAGAGGCACGTTTTGTCTTTGACGAAGATTGTGTACAAGCCTTTGAAATCCTTAAGAGGAAACTTACCGAAGCTCCCATTCTTGTTGCTCCCAATTGGAACCCCCCCCTTTGAGCTCATGTGTGATGCTAGTGATTACGCTATTGGGGCCGTATTGGGGCAACGTCATGAAAATCACTTCTTCCCTATTCACGAGGCTCAACTTAAATACACTACAACTGAGAAGGAGTTCCTGGCCGTGGTGTATGCATTTGAGAAATTCCGACCTTATCTCGTCTTGACGAAATGCATAGTGTATACGGATCATTCGGCTATCAAGTATCTTATGGCTAAACAAGATGCAAAGCCGAGATTACTTCGTTGGATTCTCCTCCTTCAAGAATTTGATCACAAAATTGTTGACAAAAAAGGAGCCGAGAATCTAGCGGCCGATCATCTTTCTCGTTTGGAAGATCCTCACCAAAGTGTTTACGAGCCCAAGGAAATCACCAAAACATTTCCGCTCGAGACACTTGGTGTAGTGAATTCTAAGCTTGATTCTTCCACCCCATGGTTTGCGGACTTTGCAAATTACCATGCGGGTAACTTCATCATCAAGGGTATGACGACTCAAGAAGAACAAAAATTCTTTCGTGACGTCAAGTTCTACTTTTGGAACGACCTTTACTTGTTTCGAACTTGTGCGGTTCAAATCATCCGACGTTGTGTATTTGGCACCGAAGCTTCTAATATCCTTAGAGCTTGTCATGAGGGACCCACGGGTGGTCACCACGGTGC
Organism: Glebionis coronaria; assembly: GCA_025667525.1. Classification (NCBI taxonomy): domain Eukaryota; kingdom Viridiplantae; phylum Streptophyta; class Magnoliopsida; order Asterales; family Asteraceae; genus Glebionis; species Glebionis coronaria. The sequence goes on from CM046874.1 coordinate 184,548,813, forward strand.
TAATCTCACGGCTAAGAAGGTGTTTTATGCCGGCTTCTTTTGGCCTACTATTTACCGAGATGCACAAGATCTTGTGAAGTCATGTGATTCATGCCAATGACAAGGAAAAGCCTCACAAAAAGATGAAATGCCACAAAATATCATCCAAGTGTGTAAGATCTTTGACGTTTGGGGCATCGACTTTATGGGGCCGTTCCCATCATCTCGTGGTAATAAGTACATCCTCGTTGCGGTTGACTACCTATCTAAGTGGGTGGAAGCTAAGGCTTTGCCCACCAATGATGCTCGTGTGGTAGTCAAGTTTTTGAAAAGCTTGTTTTCTCAGTTTGGAACCCCTCGTGCGATCATAAGCGATCGTGGAACCATTTTTGTAACGACCAATTCGAAAGGGTCCTAAGGAAATATGGGGTTACACATCGGCTTTCTACGGCTTATCACCCACAAACGAGTGGGCAAGTCGGGAGGTTTCAAACCGAGCGTTGAAGAGGATCTTGGAGAGATCCGTTGGGGAAAACCGACAATCTTGGTCGGATAAGTTGGACGATGCTTTATGGGCCTTTAGGACCGCTCATAAGACGCCCATTGGGTGCACTCCCTATAAGCTTGTGTATGGGAAAAATTGTCATTTGCCAATCGAATTGGAACACAAGGCTTATTGGGCCCTAAAGCATTGTAATGATGATATGGAGACCGCGGGAAAACACCGGAAAATGCAATTAAATGAATTGGATGAATTGAGGGACATTGCTTATGAAAATTCATTGATTTATAAATAAAAGACTAAAAAGTTGCATGATTCTAATATTTAAAAACCGGGTTTTTAACATTGGGGATCAAGTTTTGCTTTTTAATTCTCGCTTGAAAATCTTTTCCGGTAAGTTGAAATCCCGTTGGTCCGGTCCATTCACCGTGACTCAAGTATTTCCGTATGGGACCATCGAGCTAGCTCAAAATGATGGCCCCAATTTCAAGGTGAATGGACATAGGTTGAAGCACTACTTTGGCGGGGAAGTTCGATCCTTGAACTACCTCGACCAAATCACCTTCCCCAATGATAATTAGCATTGAGGGGATCGAGTCGAGCTCATGACTCGGTAATAAAAAAACGAGATGCCTCGTGGGGGAGTCCCATGCTTATCCTATGTATATATTATCGCTTTCTAATGTAGTAACGTGTGGGGATTTGTGCCCTTCCAACCTTTGTTCCGTGGTTGTTTGTGAATTGTGGACTTTAGATGATCATGATCTTCACGATTGGAGCCTCTCGTGTTCGTTTTATAGGAGCACTCGATCGTTTGCTTTGAAGACTTTCTCAATATCCATGATATATCCTTTGATGTTCTAACCGTAGGTTTTTAGCACACTTCATAAACGGCTTTAAATTTAACGGTTACACCCTTTCCATGCTAGATTAGGCATTCGACTACGTCTCTAGTATGGGGTGTTTGCACCCCTAGACTCGAAACATTGAGGACAATGTTTAACTTTAGTATGGCGGGTGAATAGATACTTGCCTTACTAAACCCTCACGCTTTCCAAAGTTTATCTTTTTGTTTATCGTTTTGTTGCAAAATAAGGCTAAAAATGGCCAAATTTTAAAAATTTTCTCATGTTTTATAAGTGTTTGAAGACACGAATGTAGGTTTTCCGATGGCGAGAATAAGAGTAATTTTTGACTCGACCGTGCGTGTCGAGCACTTAGCTTTGATTCCTTAACTTCACATTAGGCTAAGTCTCTTAAATGAGGACGAGAAATGATAGGGTTAATTATAAGTTACTATGCTAAACGTAGAGTACTCGTATTCTTTCAAAAACTCATGTGTTCTCATTGTTTGCTTATTCTCCCTTCGCATGTAAATAATTTTTGCTTAATAAATATTGACTTAGCGGTTTAGTTAGGATTGCTGGGTTTCTAGTCTTTTCTAGTAGCTTCCGTGTAATTAAATTGGGAAGACATTTAGGTATCGCCAGCGTCACGGTTTTGAAGTATTGGCACCCGAATAATCAAAAGCTTCACCCAATAATAAGATTTCAAGTGCTCACCTAAATCAAGCAAACAATTTGAAGCCCCACAAGGCTGAAAAATCTATGCAAAATTGAAAGTGAATCAAGCCTTAATCTTTGAAGCTTTAAAGATCCAAAATTCGCCTTAGCGTAAGGATATATGTCTTTGGCTAATAAAACTACCGATGAGGTGGATAATAAAAGGCAAGGCAAGACCGAAGTCATAATAAAAGCTTCATGGAGAAGTTGAATAAAAGATGGAGGTAAACCAAAGATAATAAGGCCCTTCCGTTAGGGGGCGTATAAAAGTCTTGGTAATAAGTCTCATGTTCAAAACCGTTATAAAACCGTGTTTATCGATTCTTCTTGTTGACTTAATTTTTTGACATTGTTGTCTATTGGGAGGGGTTATTGATTTGATGGTCTTGGTTACACCGTTAGGACTCTATTTTTAGACCTAAATCTCTATTATCGCATAAGTCAAACAATGTATCCTCGTGAAACATTCAAGACAAAATAAAATATAAGAGATACAACTTAGGAAAATGGGAGGATAAGTACGTGATTAGGGCATATGAGTAGTGTTAGCATTACTAACTTATAATGACAATGATCTCGTTGCACGCTTGGCATGGAATTGGGGTGAAAATCGAGGACGATGAAACTATTTCTAACGAAGCATTCACGTGTTCTTATTCTATGAACCTAAACGTCCCATTTTGCGATGAAAATCATACATTATGTCTAAAACGCAAGTAGTAGTAGCAATAGTAGTAGTGTAGCTAGTTTATCGTTCAATAAAGTGAATAAAAATGAATTTTGGAGGTGCTACGATACTTTATTCTAGCATTGCGTGAGGGAACGACAATGGTTTAGTATGGGGGAGTGATGAGACTGCTTTTATACATAGTCTCATCGTCCAAATAGGGCTTAAAATGCATTAAATATCATCAAAATACCCATATATATGCTTGTGTTTGTTACTTGTGTATTTTAGGTACAGATATTGAGAAAATGACATAAGATCACAAGAATCATGCAAAAACGAACACGGGAAACGAAGCCGTACATTGAACCAAGCCCTAATGAAGAATTTTCCCAAGAAAACCCTTGAAGACTTGAAGATTTATGAAGAAGGGTCCTCCAATATGGAAGAATTGACAAGTTTAGCCCTTCAACAAAGCTAAATTGTCAACCATTATCCTCCACAAAGTCAAATATATCATAAAGTCCTTCAAAGTACAAGAAATTACAAGTTTGGTCCTTTGAAAATCCAAAATTACCAAAAGGACCCTTGACTTTCAATATTTGGAAGAATGGTCCCTCATAAATGAAGACTTGGCAATTTCAGTCCTCCAAAATGCCAATCATACAAGTTAAGACCATTATCCATCAAGAAAATACCAAATCAGTCCTTCAAAAATCACAAAATGGAAAGAATTACCCCTGAATTCACTTTATCAAACATTTTGGGGCAAAAGTGTAAAGAAGCAAAAGTTGTTGTGAAGAAAATAGGCGTTGACAAGGTTTTGAAGTGAAAAGACAAGTTCAATAAAGATGGGGGATTAATATTGGCCGACACACAACTTACCTAGACCACTCACACCATGACACCTGTCCCACTCACTCCTCTCCTCCAATCACATCCCACCAATCCTCCACATCAGCTATCCACTCACCAATATTAATAACTAATCCTAACAGATTAGTTATATCTTGGCGCTTAACACATTTTTAAAACCAAATCTGGATCAAACGTCACACTATTTACTCAAGAACAAGGATTATGGCTTTTTGATTAACCAAAAATTAAGCCCCAATATTATCCAGATTTATGATTAATGATGTCTTAAACACATCCCAAACCTTAAAGATGACACCCCACCAACCCACATGCTGCATGGGACCTCCCCTGCTACGTCTAGGAGGAAGAAGACAAAGAAGAGCCAGTCATCCAACGTCCCACAATTGTGCTTACATCCTAAGCTTCATACAAGCCCTTGGATCCATTTTTCACTTGCCAGCTATCACTAAACAACAACAAGAAGTCACATGATTCACTAGAATTCAAACAAGCTTCAAGGGCATTTTTGGGACTTCAAGCATTAGGGTTTAGTATTTTTATCTGTTCTTAGTTCACATGTAAGGCTCTATATAAAGCCATAGGGTCTCATTTGCACAATTGCTTTTGGTTTTTCCTTGTTCAACTACTTGTAAATCCTCTTTTCTGTTAATGAAAGTGTGTTAAGTGTGTTGAAGAAAGACCAAGTGCCACCTTATTTTAAGCTTGTTTATGATATTTGTTAACTGTAATTGGACCTTAAAACGTTTTTTAAACCTTGTGTAAGAAATTACACATTGGATCAAAATTTGATATTTTGCTAAGTTCTTGTTCAACCCTTGGAATTCTTGGGTTATAGGGCTGATCATAGCATCCTAATTGTGATATTAAGGTGTGGTGAGGCTTATAACTTGGGGATAATCAAGTGTGGGGTAACAAGGTTGCATCAATCAAGTTTATTTTCTAAAAAGTCACCTTTCTGTTTTGATTTTGTGCTTCTAACCTTGTTGAATCTTAGCAGGGGTGTTATTGGAAGCTTGTGCTTGTTCTTGCTAGCACATAAGCTCATAAATTCGTGGGTGTGGATGTACATCCATGAGGTTTGTATTGAAACCTTGAAAATCTGATAAAAATTGGATTTTTTGTGGATTTGTGCTCTACTGTTGTTCTTGTTGTTTTCTTGGCTTAAATCTGCTTAGTCTTGCATGATAATGTTGTTTATAGGCTAGATTGATCATTGGGTAAACTGAATCACACTTTTTCTTGTTTAAAATTTGAATTGAAAAGTTAAAAGGGTGTTTGGGACTACCTGTTTAAGTTCAAATCTTTTTATTGTGTTGTGGAAAGTTTGAGTTTGTGCTCTATATCTGATATATGCTTGGTTGAGAGTGTTTGCTGCAAGTTTTTGGGTTTGAAACTTCAAATCATACAATCTGCTATAACTTGTTGAGTTTAACTGTTTTTGACCTAAGATTTTGGTGAAATCTAGTATTTTTGCATGCTTAGGGTTGAAAGTTGTTAAAACATCATTATTATAACTTATCTGATAGATCTTGAGGTTTAAATCTGGCTTATTGGTCAAATACATCAGCAAAGTATAAAACTACATGTGTTAGTGTTCATCAGTAACTTAATCTTGCTTGAATCTTGCTTAAAACTTTGAATCATTGCATGAAACCTGTTTAGACTTGTTCATTTGAGTTTATAATAGCTTGTGTATGCATTTGGTTGAGTTTGGCTGGCTGAATATTGCTCTAAGTGCTTATTGAACCTAATTTGCTTACTTGTTCATGTATGTGCTAGATCTGGTGCTTTATTGATTAAACTGTATCAATTGGGTGATTGTGATTTTTTGATTGTTATTGACTCCTTTTGATCCAAAGATCATTTGGGTGCCTTTTTGAAATCTGAATCTCCAAAAAAGTCACTAAAGACAAAAAGTCAAACAAGTCAAGCAGTGGAAAAAGTTTCCACTCCTCAACACCCAAAACTAGCCCCTGCTAGTGTTAATTTGTCATCAGCTTATCTATAAGCTATTTTAGCTTATCCAGACCTGCAACAACTTATTTTTGTGATAGATCTTCATTATTTTGACCCATTTGATTAGAATTGAGCTTATTGGACTTTGACTTTGACTTTTTGCTAGACAACCAACTTATTTGACTTTTTCATAAGTGCTTATTTGCTTTTTCCAGCTTATTGAGTCAGCTTATTTGAAAACTTTTTGTTGATTTTGCTTAATTAAGTCATTTAAAAGCTTTAGAAACTTGAATCAGCTCTTGGGGTGGCCTAGAACTCAAAAACGACTATTTTGTCGTTTTCTGTAGATTGCTTATTGCATTTTCAGGCTTATTCCTTGAACCTATTTCAAATTTCTTTTTACAGAAGTCTTATTTAGGACAAAAGAAGCTTGTGTGTCTAATTTGAGCTTATGGCATTAGCTTATAGCTTAATGGGCCAAAAAGCCCATTTAGAATAAGCTGTTTGGTATAAGCTAGCTTATTTCACACTTTCAGCTTTTGGGCCTTTGGAAAAAGTTGTTTAAAATCAAATTTTGAGTCAAGTAGTGCTTTTTGGGCTTATTTGGGCCACTTTTTCATTTTGGGCTTAAATTGGGCCCATTAAGGGTATTTAGGTAATTTCAAGTTCATTTCTTAGTTATTTAGGTTAAATTAAGCTAGTTTGCAACTTTTTAGAATTTTTTATGATTTTTTGATTTTTAATAATATTTTAATATTATTTTATTGTTAAAAATTAAAAGTCTGATTTTCTAAGTTTTTATATTTTTCCTAGATTGTAGACACTTAATTAGGAATTTTGCAACTTTCCAAATATTTTTAGAGTCTTTTAATTATTTTCTAGAATTAATTTAAGTTTTATTAGTTTTTAATTGTTTAAAAATAGTTTTTAGTTGTTTTAAAATTTTGAAAAATACTTTTTAGCTTAATTAGGTTATTTTAAAGGTTTACAAACTTTAAGATCTTGTTTTAGACTTTTTAATAGTTAATATTGATATTTAGGGCTTTAATTAGCATTAAAAAGTTAATATTTAATAAATTAAAAGGTTTTGGCAAGTTTGGATTTTTTTGTAAACTCTTAGAATATTTTTGTGGATTTTTAGTGATTTTTGGGAATTTTTAGGGTAAAATTTTAATTTCGGTACTTTTTACGGTTTTACGTGTACACCTTTTTCGTAGTGTAATCCGTCATCATAACCGTCATTCTCTTCTAATCCCATTTCTATTTTTCTTTCTCACAAATATAATCAAAAAATTAATCAATTCATTACACACACACTAAGCCTCTTTGAGAATGATCCCCTTTTTGGGTCATTAGTGCTTGGTTTTCCTAAACCGACACTTAATACTTGCCAATTTTGCCTTTCTTTTCCTAAAGGGGTAAAAACTCTACATCACAAGGCTTCGCTAAAGGCAAGGTGGATCCCACGCTGTTCATTTAGAAACGAGGTAAAGATACGATTATGGTACAAATATATGTTGATGATATTATATTTGCAGCCTCGACCAAAACCTTATCCGACGAGTTTGGGAAACTCATGTCTTCCAAGTTTAAGATGTCAATGATGGGCAAGGTATCATTCTTCTTAGGTCTTCAGATATCTCAGAGTCCCAGAGGCATCTTTATCAATCAATCCAAGTATGCCCTTGAATCGCTAAAGAAATATAAGATGGAATCTTGCGACCCCGTGGATACTCCAATGGTGGAACGAACTAAACTTGATGCAGATCCACATGGAGTTGCCTTTGATCTGACACTTTATCATGGAATGATCGGTACCCTTCGGTATATCACAGCTAGTCGACCTGATCTTCAGTTTGCCATATGTATGTGTGCTCGGTATCAAACTCGACCTACTGAGTTACACTTGGCTACTGTGAAACGGATCTTTCGATATCTTAAAGGAACCATTAATCGGGGACTTTGGTATTCGAAGGACTCTTCGATTCAACTTATGGCATATGCAGATGTGGATCACGCGGGTTGTCAAGATACAAGGCGTAGCACGAGTGGAACTTTGCAACTACTAGGAGATCGACTAATCAGTTGGGCATCGAAAAGGCAGAAAAGCGTTGCAATTTCAAGTACAGAAGCAGAATACATAGCTATGTCTGGTTGTTGTGCTCAAATTATTTGGATGAGATCGCAATTAACCAACTATGGTCTAGGTTTCAACAAGATTCCGATGTACTACGACAACAAAAGTGCAATTTCCTTATGCTGCAACAATGTTCAATTCTCCCGGTCGAAGCATATTGACATTCGCTACCACTTCATCAAGGAGCAAGTGGAAAATGGAGTGATCGAGCTTTACTTTGTCCGATCTGAGTATCAATTGGCGGATATTTTCACGAAGGCTTTAGATCGCGCTCGAATGGAATTTTTGGCCGACAAGCTAGGAATGAGAACTTTTTCGCCTGAGACTCTAAAGGAACTGGCAGATGAAGCGAAAGAATAGTGGTGGTAAACTATTCTCTGTATCCTTAGTGATCATTTGTATATATTGTTTATATTTTTATCCACAAAATCAAAATACAAAAATATAAAACCTTATAAAAACCATAAAAATTGAAAAATATAGAAAAATCCAAAAATATTTTTACTTTATTTTTCAAAGACGTGTCTTTTGGTACGATAATATTTACGGCCTTAGAAATGTCGATTAATATTGACACGACGCCATAAATAGAGTTCGTACAAAATTTGTAAATATTTCATAAAACATGCCTAAATGGCTTGTAGTTATTTCAGACTGCAACCCGGTTTTCACATTAAAGTCAAGTATTTCCTATGAAAGTTTTGGCTCTCAACGGGAATTAATTTTCTCGGGCAAGGTTTACTTTAAAACCTTGTAAGGGATCAAGTTTACTTTATAACTTGGTCTAACACAAATCGATGTACGCTTCAGTGCATTTATTTGTTAAAACAAGAGAAGTCTTGTTTTTATGAAGTAATCATCTCTACAACCATAGCAATCTACAATTGGTATCTACATACTCGACGATGCGACTACTCAACCGACGACTACAGCTCTTTCAGTAGAACACGGGTCAAAAATTGAGGGGGAGCAGTTGTCAAGCATTCAGAATCTTCGATGCCAAACGTGCCAAGTTCACAAATTGGTGTCAAGACAACAATACCAATCGTACATGTGGTGTGAAGAGATGACTTCAGACGTGGCGAGGCGACCAACATATGCCGACAAGAACCATTTGATCTTATCATATGATGTTCGCATCAATCAGGTCCAACCTTGTCAATTCTTTTCTAATATTGTGAATATGTGATCATGTTACAAATCGGTATCATATCTCATACATTTGATATCATGAAGATTAAAACGGTCTTGCATTTTTCTTCCCAAAACCTTTGTTAAAACTTCTTAAATCAATTGATATTAAAAACATAGATTGGGTTCATTTTTTTAATATGGGGGAGAAAATGTGATTTAATATGGGAAAGTATCACAAATAGTTTGACTTAATGTGTTGGCTCATCCTGACATATGCGAAATGTTTTCGAATATCGTGGCATATGTTAAGGGGGAGCAAAATGGATTTGGTACTTCAAAATGGATTTCATGTTGATTTATACTTACCCACAACCCATTTATTTCACGACGATGAAGATTGTGGTGACATAAGGATGGTAGGATAGGTTAAGTCCTATGATTCTTCTAAAACCGGAGGAATCTTCCCAAGGACATTCCATAGTTAGAAATAGTAGTCCTTAGGAAAGTTGGAGAAAGATTGTGAACGTAGCTGAATGCTGACCAAGTACTTAAGTTACCACTGGAACAATCACAACAAGGTGCTAGTTATGACATATTGGTAAGCATTGGTTGAAGAATGAAAAAGAATTGTAAAGTAAAGGGTGTAAAGAAAGAAGCCCTCCTTACAACCTTAGGTAGAAACCGGGTCAACGCATTTGCTATTGAGATCATTTTAATGATGCTCGATATTGAAGATAGACATCATGGACCTAGTGATGCAATGCACAACCCATCCCAGCTAACTCAGATATCTCTCAAAAGATATTTGTTTTAATCACACGGAGACAACGCATTATCTATTGATTTATTCACTCCGAATAAATTGGTATTGAAATGGTGTCACTCCTCTCCAGCCTCCGATCACGAAAATCTAAAATGCACGATCGAGTCTAGAGCCATTTGAGATCATCAAATATCTCATTAGGACATACTTTCATATCTCATTAGGACACACTTTCATATTTCTTTGCTTCTTCAAATATCTCATTAGGGTTTGTGAAGCTTTATCGAATCTTTGAATTTTAAGCCCTACATTCTCTTTGTTTTTAATGGCCTCATCCAACTCAGCTTGTATGACACCTTTGGATCTCTCCAAAATATCCCTGAGGTCAACACTAACTTTAAGGTCATGTGACAAAATGTTAATTTGAGCTTTTAGGTCAAGCTCCATTTTCTTATATTCATCCACAGTCTTTTCAATTTGAGCAAGTGCCAGTTGACAATTAGAAAACTTGCATTTTTCATCAAAAACATCTGATTTTAACTTTAAAGTTTCTTTGTTAAGTTTTTCAGTGTTAAAACGACAACCTTTACTACAAAATGCATAATCATATACCTCATTATCTGATGAAGATGAAGAATGTTCCATGTGAGCATAATGAACATGCTCCTCTTCTTCTTTCTCTGCAATCAAGACCTTGTTCTCTTCCACATCTTTGGCCATAAAGCTCTAATCCCAGCCAACACCATCAATTTCTTGCATGGCAACCATAGCCTTTGTATCTTCAACCTTGATGATTTGGCTTGAAAGCTTTCCAGCATAAGATCTTCTTGGAGATCTGCATTCTCTCATAAAATGACCCATTCTATGACAATTGTAACACTCAACCTTGGATTTATCAAACCCAGCTATTTCTTTAGCATTAAATGTCATCTTCTTCTTGAATCTCCTATTCCATCTATTGGCCCTTATGCTTGCAAGCACCATATTCTACTTTATGTCCATCTCCTCCAAATTTTCATCACAGATTTTCTCAAGGTCCTCATATGTAATCACTAAACCATTGGGCAATGCAGCAATGTATGCACACACTGTATATAGATCAATACAAGCAGGGCTAATCCTTGGTGAGTCAATATTGTATGTGTTAGCGTCTGAATGTGGGGCGCTGACAAAGCTTGATCCAACGTTGACATAAGGTGATCCAGTAACGGGGTGCATGTATGACTCCCTTTGATCAAATTGACCTTCACTATGTGAGAAGAAGGCCATGTTTCCATTGGTAGGTTTGCTTCCTTGATCCAAAAGGATTTCATTCTCTACAATCTTCAGTTTATTGTAGACATCATCAAAAATGGAACTTTTGTGAGCATTTGTAGCAATAATAAACCTTGCTTCAATCTTTCATGCATCACTAAGACTTTTAAGGAAAGTGGTAATGATATCAGCATCATCATATACTGTTACCATAAAGGACAATTTGCTTATGATGTCAAGAAGTCTGCTTCTCACCCCACTTAGCTTTTCATTGGGAAGAGCTTTGAACACAGCATACTCATGCAAGAGTTGATTCTTCTTCTCTGAGGCAGTATCATCATTACCACCATAATTGACTTGAAGGGCTGCCCAAAGCTCTTTGGCAGACTCAATACCTCTATACTTGTGCTGATTTGCTGGTCCCAGAGAAAGTTTGAGAATGCTTATAGTTTTCATGTCATTCCTTCTCTTTGCAATGTCTTCAGTTACAACAGCTCTTCTATCTGAAGGTCTTTCTTTTCGATCCTCTTTAGTTTAGCCCTGAATTGATCTTGCAGCAATAGCAGCAGCAATCCTAGCAGCCTTATCGAATGTGTTTCCATATTTAATAATTTCCCTTAGAGTGTGATCATGGATTTGAAGATACTGATCAAAATTGAACTTCCATAGCTCAAAGTTGTCAGGGTCTAGCATGAGGATCTTTTGATTGTGACTAGAGGAGGAAGTCATCTCTGGAGTAGACATCTTGTCTGGTTTTTAGGTTTTCTTGAAAAATTTGGGTTTTTGGCGATTTAGGGTTTTAGGGTTTTGTGTTCTTCTAGATCAAAGTTCCTCAACAAGCTCTGATACCACTTGTTGATCCCAAACTTAGATCGATTTAGCTTTGTGTAAACGAGATTGAATCAAGTTAAACACTTAGAGAAACTTTGTTGTATATGAAACAATCTAAGTATTATGCGGAATTAATACTTAGAACAAGAACACACAAACAGAATAAACTAAACTTTCACTTTGATTGATGATTGAACTTGTGTACAATGAAAGTGTAAAATGTGTATTAAACAAAAACCTAAAGGCCTCCTTTTATAGACTAAGGAGCCTTGCACAAGAGTCTAACTATCAACTATTGTAGGTAAAGATAAACATAGAAAATACATTGTCGAACATATCTTTACTAGAAACACAAACCGTGTATACTAAGTATTCTATCAGTGCTTGACTTCTTCTCATCAGCGCTTGATTTCTTCTTGTCAACGCTTGATTTCTTCTTATCAACGTCCAATTTTCTCTTGTCAGCGTCTAAGTGTCTTGGCTTTATTTTATTCCCAACAAAAAGGTGCAGGGGAGGGTGTGATAGGTCATGTGAGTTGAGTAGGGACAAAAGTGAGAGATGGGTTTGGTTAAGTGAGCCCTTAATCACAACTCTGGAGCATATTAACATGTAATTTCAAGTGATTAAGAAAAACCCAAATCGTGTTCTTGGTGAATAGTGGTAGGTTTTGATCTGGTTTAGGGGAATGTTTAGGTGTTTAGCACCAAGTTTAATTATTAATTAAACTTTCAAAAAGTTAGTTAATATAAACGGGTAGTGGGTTGTGACGTAGTGGAAGGGTGGGATGTGATTGGTTTATTTTTGTGAGTGGGGTGAGGTGGCAGCAAAGGATTGGTCTAGGTAAGTTATGTTGTCTTCCATCTTTGGCCCCTCATTTATTTTCTTTGTTTTACTAGTAGTTTAAACAGTCCAAACTTATATTCCTTTGTTAATAAAGTTTTTGTTTTTGTATTTTGATCACAAAATCTTTTGCAAAGTTTATCAAAGGGTATTTCTTGTAATTTCTTGAATCTTCAAGGACTATTCTTGAAATGTCTTCATTATTCAAGGTCTTCACTTGTATCTTTGACTTTGTGGAGGACTAAAAGTGACAAGTCTTATTTTTGAAGGGACCAATCTTGTCATTCTTCAAAGTTAAGGGTTCTTTTTGTAACTTTGACAAACTTTAGGGACTAAACTTGTAATTATGAATATTCAAGGGTATAAAGTGTCAATTATTCAATAATGAAGGACCCTTCTTGTACAATCTTCAATTCTTCAAGGTCTTTTCTTGGAAAATCAACTCTAGGGTCCGGTTCATTGTGCGACTTCTTTTCCCGTGTTCGTTTTTGATTGATTCTTGTGATCTTTTGTCATTTTCTCGATATCCGTACCTAAAATACACATTGAGCAAACACAAGCATATATATGGCACTTTTTATGATATTTTTACCAATTTAAGCCCGTTTTGGACGACGAGACCTTGTATTAAAGCAGTTACATCAGGCACATTCTCCCCCTCAAAAGTTGAAGGATCAACCTGACTAATCCCAACTTTTGTTCTTCGTGATGGTCCTGAAGAGGTGGTGGATGACCCCTTAAACGCCTGAAACATCTTGATATGAGTGATTTTACTCATATCATTTATATAATAAAACAATGAATAAAAGCATAAAATGTTCAAATATTGCCTTGTATATGCTTGTTTGTTGTTTGATGTGTGTAGGTACCAAAGTTCACGAAAATCGACAAAAACCGGCACGAGATTGAAGTAAAGATCAACAAAGCCAATTTCAAGTTCGTTTCTAGCGGATTTAATCGTTTATGAAGATTTTGGGCTAAGGGGTCGCACTTATGTCAAATGGGCCCAAAAGCCCATTTATTGAAACATATAACTATTCTTTTTACATCAAGCCCTAAACAAGCCCATATCCTTTTAATTAAACATACGAATTAAGTCATAGGTTGCAAGCCCATAATAGACATGTGGGACGATTTTTTGGGCCTTTAAAATACCTATTTGGGTCAGTAACAAAAATAAGAAACGAGATTGAGAAAGAGATATATTAATTTTCGGTCAACTCTTTCATTCACACACACCAATATTATTTCAATATCTCCAAAGTTTAACCCCTTTCTCTCTTTCTCACCTCATCACCAAACCAGACATCCCCATTCCCTAACCCTAGTTCAAATAATTAATTTAGGGGTTTTGCAAATTAAGGGCACGTGTGAATGCACACGAGTGGGAAATTAATTCCCTGTTATTTCAGATGTAGAAGATGGAGTTACCCATCCCACGTGGCATCTCAGATTCGTCACCCATCTATCCTTATTGGTTAATAAAACTTGCATCCAACCAATCCACCAATGAAAAGAAGCCACGTCATATGGGAGAAAGCAAAGTAACACAAAGGATTGCCACCTTGGCAATCCGTGTGACATAGGCCAATTTCAGCCTTCAAATCAAAACAAGAAAGAGAGAAAATAAAAAGATGCTGAATGGAAGGCTTGGATTGATTCTCGTCTCCAACAAACTCACCCCTAACACCTCGGGTTCGAGTATAAATACCCCCTGTTTATTTTATTTTTAGTATCCCTTTCTTTCTTTTATTGTTATAATGCTAATTTAGATATAGGTAATTGTATTTTTTTTAAAGTATTGTAATAGTTTTTATGGAATAATAAAAGTAAATTTTGATCTTCATCTGGTCTTGCGATTTAATTTCTGTTAAGATTTTTACAGCTTTATTTTATCTATAATAAATTGAATTATATAAGTGGTTGTTTGAGTAAGCTCATATTATAGCTTAAGTTGAACAATCAAGTAAGATTCGGGATTAATACTTATCCCCACTGGATAAGTAAATAGCTGCTGGTTCCAAATAATTTCATGGTGGTTCGTACGGTGTTTTATGGTGGTAGAGATTCGGTTTAACAAGACGGCTTAGCGCCGCTCTTCTTCCCAATGGATATCTCCAAAAGGTTTTAAGTCCTTTCGTTTTAATTTTAAAATATTATGTGATTTAGATGTTAGAATGGTTTAGTTTATTATTTGTGAGGTGATGTTTAGATAGATTTGAACTTGCGGCTAGTTTTCTGTCATTATTGTGGCTATTTTAGGTTTGTAGAATTTTATTATTGTTTTACTGAATTTGTATATTGCTGATTTTAGTAGTTAGATTTTGGTTTGTTAATGATAATGTTCGTTAATCTGAATTTTAGAACGAGACTTGCTGATTTTGAATGACTTTTTGCTTTGATTTGCTGCCATGTTACCTGTTCAAGCTGCATATTGAATGTAATCTGCCTCATTCTATTTCTTTGTTGCGATTGTGGACTGTTAGTATAAGGTCCTGAGTTTGGATATCTGATTTATGATTTGCTGCTGATTTATGGGATGAATTGGCCATTTTAGTTGAAGTAATTGATTTCCCTTTTTCTGCTTAATATTGCGGGTATAAGATTTGGGTGTGATAGATTGAATTTCAGTTATGCGTTTTTGTAGAGTTGAGGATAGATCTGTGTCATGCATTCGTTTCTTGCTTACTGTGATGATAGATTTGTTGCTTTGTTTAATATGTTTGTAGAATTTTTGTTACTTTAATACTATTCTTTTTAGTCTGCATCTAAATATTGCCTGACTAATTTCCTTTATCTGTTGATAAATGATTATTTAGGAAGTATTATCGTTAATTTTAAGTAGTTTATTTTGTTATTATGTTGATTTGTTGATGCTGAGTGATAATTCTAATGTACTGATTTTCTGTCTTTATTGTGATAATGCTTTGTTGATGATTTTTCGTGTCCTACATCCTGAACTGGGGTGTTGGGGCTGTGATTTTCTTTTCCAAAAATAAATAGCAAAAACATACCACTTGCAGGTCTCGAACTCGAGACCTGCCTTTCACCAGCGCATCACCTTAACCATCTCATCTAGTACTACTTTTTGGTTTAATTAAGAATAAGAAATTTATATAACCATTTAATTATGCTGTCAGTTTTTAGAAGTTAAAATACATAGTTTTTAAATTTGTTTAAGTTCTAAATCAATCTTATTTTTTATTTAAGTTTTCAAATAAATAAATAAAAACATATATAAAATAAAAATAGTAAAAAAATGTTTTATCAATTTTTGAAATTTTAACTAGTTTTCAAATAATTAGATTTCAATTAATTTAGCTTTTAAATAAAATAGTTTTAAATAGATTTTCTTTATAAAAATTAAAAGTTCATTTTAAATAGGTTTAATTAATTTTTAGGTTTAAAATAGTTTTTTTCTTTTAAATTTGTTTAAATAGTGAAAATATTTTTATCAAATAGATTAAATTTAAATTGATTTTATTTAGATAGTTTAATTTTTAAATAGTCTAAATTTTAAATAGTTTGAATTTAAGATAATTGTTTTTAGATTAAATGGGGTACGATTCATGCACTTAGGATTTATTAGCTTTAAATTGGTAGAATTAATTTTAGTTTTAAAAACCGAAAACCAATTCGAATCAATTGTCCAAATCGAAACAAAACGTCTCAAATTCACTCGATCTTCGTGTACAACGAACTTGGTTCACCAACGCGTTTAATTGAATCCGTCTTTGGTAATTTTAGACTATTACTTTTTCCTAAAGGTAATTTTCTAATTTACCTTATAACGTATCTTAATTATCACATATACTATTCACGACACATCAAAATTTTGGCGCTGCTGCCGGGGATCTTGTGTACGATTCGTTTCGTGGAGATTTGTTGATCATTGATTTGAAGACCCTTTCCGTCCTCGGAAAGTTTTGTTATTTTTCTATTATTATAGTATGTATCGTTTTTCTCATTTTTTGTGATTAATATATTATATTACGTAGAACAATAAATTTATCTACTTCCAAATAAGACCTTAGTTGGGATTTCATCACCTAGCTATTGTATTCGAATCCAAAAAAAAAATAAAAGGCAAAATAGATAAATACTAATAAGAAGTTTGAACTCGATTTATACAAACTATAAGGTGGGTATAAGGCAACGAGCTATAAAAGGCCGTCTAAGGAAAAAGGTTTTTAAGTGCTTTGTGCCACCTCGTTTCCCCGCTTGCTTGTGCGTATATTGAGAGGGACGACCGATTATTGGGGTTGCCAACTCAAGTAGTATTATATCTTATTTTTGTAGTTTACTTATTGAACCTCGAGACGTTTAGGTTTTCACCTATCGTTTAAAAGTCGACCGAGGGTAATTTACTTCCATAGTAGTTATCATTATTCCTTGTTTTTATCGATCATTTTTTATTGAGCAATACCAAATAAAAATACCAAAAATAATCTTCTTGTCTAATTTCTTTTCTTCAATCCTCTAAAATTCTCGTCACTTTGGTTTATGCAATTACGTTCTTCTCGTTTTTCGATTGATTATAATAGGCTTGAAAAAATTCCTCGTAGAAATAGAAATCGTCAACAACGAATAGTGGAACCCGAGCTTCCACCTACTGTTGTAGAGATGGCCGACAACCGAGCAATGGAGGAATTGCTCCGTGCACCCAACGAAGGGTATGGGGAAGCAATCGTTGTGCCGGCTATTTTGGCGGATCATTTTGAGATTAAGACGGGTCTTTTATCGCTCATTCGTGCCGACCAATTTCGTGGCAATGAGACCGATAGCCCGCACTCTCACATTCGGAATTTTTATCGTATTACCTCGACTCTCAAGTTTAGAGATGTGCCGAATGACGCGATTAAGCTCATGCTTTTTCCGTACTCGCTCAAGGGTAACGCTAAGATTTGGTATGAGAAAGAACCACCGGGTTCGATCTTAACATGGGATGATTTAGTGTCTAAGTTCATGAATTATTTCATTCCACCATCTAAGACAACACACTTTAAGAACGAGATTACTAGATTTGAACAAAAAGTGCATGAATCGTTTGGGGTTGCTTGGGAAAGATTAAAAGATTTGTTAAGACAATGTCCACACCACGGTTTCTCAGAATTGCATCAAACCAATACTTTTTATAATGGGCTTAATATGATTGAACAAGATTCTTTAAATGCTGCCGCGGGTGGTAATCTTTTAAGAAAAACTCCGAGAGACGCGTGGGTTATAATTGAGAATAAATCTAGCGTGCAATATTCACGAAACACACCAGTTGTTTCCAATGTGAATTCATCTAATACCGAGATTGCTAGATTGGACTCTAAGATTGACACGCTTTTGAATGAGCTTAGGAAGAATTCTCATGGATCGATTAATATGGTTGAGAATTTTTGTGTATCATGTGGTGGAGCACATCCTAATTATGCTTGTTCAACCACATGGTTTGATCAAGCTAGTGCTTTTGCCACGACGGGAACTTATGGCTCCAACGGTCAAGTTCCTCGTCAAAATCATGTTGCTCCACCCGGTTTTCCACCGGTTCAAAATAGGTACAACAATGGGAATAATGGGAATAATTTTAACCGTGGTAACCAAGGGAATTTTAATCAAGGGAATGGGTTTAATGCTAATCAAAACAATCAAGGTTTTCACAATAACCAAAATGATTTGTCAAGCTACATTAAAACGAATGAGGCAAATTTGAAGGCTTTTCAAAATAACATTCAAGGACAAATGGCAACTTTGAAAAATGAGTTTCAAAATACGCTAAAGGGGCAAAATAACAAGATTGAGCTTAACCAACAAATAATTGAACAAAGATTAGAGCAAAGTCAAAATCGTTTGCAACAAAGTATGGAACAAAATCAAAACAAATTGCTTTCGATGTTAGAATCTTTTATGAGTAAACCCTCCTCCTCTTCGGGTTGCTTACCTAGTAATACCATTCCAAACCCGAGGGGAGAGCTTAAGGCTATCACCGCTTATGATAATTTAGAAAGAAAGCTTGAGCTTTATGTTCCACCTAAAGAAACTTTTCTTAATGTCACCAAGGCTACTTTAAATGTGATTAGTACCTCGGATTTCTTACAATTTATTTCCCAAGAAATATAATGATCCGGGTCAATTCTTGATACCTTGTGTTTTTGATGAGCTTGGGGAATACAAAGCTCTAGCCGATCTAGGAGCTAGTATTAACGTAATGCCCTTAGCCATTTGGAAAACTCTTGACTATGTACGACTTATGCCCACTCGAATGATCATTGAGCTTGCTAATGGTACCACCACCCGCCCGGTTGGTATAGCGGAAAATGTCATTGTTAAAGTGGGGGAGTTCGTTTACCTTTCCGATTTTGCAATCATTGATTATGAGCCAAATCCTCGTGTGCCTATAATTTTAGGACACCATTTTTATGCACGGCTGATGTTATAGTTGATATGAAAGAAGAGGAGCTTAAATTGTTTTATGGGGATAAACATATGATTTTCAAACCGGAAAAAATTCCAAGATTGGTTTCTAAGAAAGTGGAAAGTGGGAAACCGATTGAAAGTAACACAAACAAGGAATCTCTCTTTTACAAAAGTGATTTGCCAACTATGGAACCCTCATTTTGTGATGAAGAAAAGTTAATTTCAAAGAAAGATTCTTGTCTTGTTGGATCGTGTTGTAAAATTATCTCGTCTCCAGTCGAGGATGATAGTTCTATGATTGAAAAGGAAATCGATGAATACCTTAGTGCACCATTTGATGCTAGCGAGTTTAATAGTGAGAATTTTGATCCCAAGAGAAATATTGCTTTAATTGAAAAATCATTGAAAATGGACTCATTTTCACTCTCTTCGAAGGATCAAATTGATGTTCCTAAGGCACAATCTTCATTTGAAGAGCCTTTGATTCCTAACTTCACACCGAGTGATATTAGTGACTATTCTTTCGATAAGTTCGCCGATGAACTTGTTGATCCACATCCACGGGGAAGTGAAGACGTTTCCGATTTCGAAATCGAGCGTGATCCTCATGTTTTACCTACCATTCTCGAGGAATTCTCTGATAAATTTCCTTCTAATGAGAATGATGATCTTGTATCCGAGTGTGACACACTTGATACTTTGTCGGATATATCTTGTGATGACAAGATTGATGACACTTTTGTGACTTACTCAAATTCTCTCTTTGAAGCTTCAATGAACAATAATCCATTGTTTCAAGAGGATTTTGAGAGCATCATACTTCCTACATCTCACAACCCTTGTGATGATGAACTTCTCTTGAAGGAAGTTGATGAGTTTTATTATATAGACATTCCTTCGGAATTTGAGGAAGAGTCTAATGATAGTGATGAACATTCTTGGTTTGATCACGCGATTTATGATGATGATAATGTTGACCTGGAGGGAGAAATTACCTTTAATCCTACTATCCTTCCCACTCTCTTTGATCTTAATGTGCGAGTTTTTCATGCAACTCATTTTGAGTACCATGACCCCTTTGATCACATCTATAAGAGTGATAAGGTCAACAAAGTAATGCAAGTTAATACCACTAGTGTTGAGACTTTTTCCACACCTTTACCATGTGCTTTATATGATTTTGGATTAGCGTGGGGGGACAACACCGTGTTGTCTATTCCTTTCTCTCACGAGGACGAGGTATTCGACCCCGGAATCGTTGATTTAGGGAAATCTCGGCCTTTCACCGATGCAATAATTGAAAGACTGTTCTAAACATGTTGGTGCGAGATTATCTCGGGGAGCATGCTATATCCATATCGTGATTTGTAACTACCATCTCTTTTTAGATATTTATGTTGGAGTTTTATCCTTCCGTTTGTCATCCGACAACGAGGATGAGATCTTTGACCCTGGCATCGTGCTTTATGATGAATTTTATTCCAATATGCCGGTTTTCACCTTTTTCCCAAAGGACCAATGAATGCGGGGATCGAGTCGAGCTCATGACTCGGTTAACAAAAACGAGGTGCCTTGTGGGGGAGTCCCATACATTCTATCTTCTTTGTATTTTCTAACACTAATAAGGCTTGATCTTTAAAGCTCGTTCTCGTGTTTTGTGGTGTTGTCAATCTTAGGTATGACCCTAATCATTGAAGACTCTCGTGTTCGGTTTGTTTTGCCGGTCCACTTGATCTTCCTATCTTTGATTGCCAAAAGGGGCACACTCTTTATCCTTTGATTTTTATCGACTAACGTTTTATCTTGAGGCATAATTAATAAACGGCTTATAGATTTGCGTGCTCTTTCCATGTTAGGATTTTGCATTAGACTCTTCGTGTTTTAGCAAGGGGGTGTTACTCTTGAGCTAAGAAACATTAGGGACAATGTATGGTTTTAGCAAGGGGGAGTCAATCGATATAATCGCTTGCTATTGCTTTTATCGTGTCTAAACGTAATTGTTTTTCTCGTTTTTCATAAATTTTTTAAATTTTTAGTGTTATTTTTAAGTTTTAATAATGAAAATAAGTGCTTTTGACACAAATGTAGGCTTTCCGTTGGTGAAAATAAAAATAGTTTTTGACTCGACTCGGTTTTTACCTTAGCTTTTCCTTAACGTGTTTGAATTAAGTTTTGCTGGGCTTTTATATAGGGAGCTTTAAAACGCGAAAGTCTTAACTCATACGGGTTAAGAACAAGAACTTTTCGCAAGTTCCTATAATTGATCCTATAAAGTTGTTTATCAAGGGAACTTTAAAACGCAAAGTCTAAAACTTGAAAAAGTATAAGAAGATGCAAGATCCTATAGATGACTTGAAAACCCAAAACTTTGATTTAATAGGCTAAGTATCCATTAATTTTACATTTTTGAAATTTTACAATATGGAGAACAAGAGATGATAGAGTTCAATCATAAGTTTCTAAGGTTAATTCTTCTTTGTGTAAGTATTTTTGTGTTTGATTTAATCTCCTCGAATTTATTTTCCACGCTTGAATAATAATTGCTTAATAAATGAAGTTTTTAGCGGTTTAGGCTTGATATCTTAACTCGTAACTCCTTCTTTTTCTTCCCTTGTAATTAAAGTAAGAACACATTAAGGGTGTCAGCGTCATGGACTTTTGATCATGGGATTGCGGAAATTTGGCTTACTATAAATATCATATTAATAAAGAAGAATAAATAAAAACATGTTCTCTAGGAGCCTTCAGGTGGGAGTCATGTAGCACTAACTTTGTCATTAGAGCCTTAGGGTGTATGGCAAGGGGACGTGTTGAATAAAAATTGCTTCATCATCTTAAAGATCCATAAGGTGGGATGGTGAATGTCAATTCCCTTGTTTTTTTCCAAGGAGCCTTCGGGTGTGGATTTTAAATAAGGAGCACAATTGCATCTTAAAGAGCCACAAGGTGATATGATGTAATTGTTGCTAACTCCATTAATAAGGTCATAACTTACTTTGGAGGTTTTATTGTTGTTTTTAAGTAGTCCTATTAGCCAAATTTCGGGTCCGGGGATTTATCCCTCAAATCGTGTTAAGTTATCTTTGATGTGGGCTTTCTTTAGTGACAACGGTTTTTGAAGTCAAGGTTAGGTTTTGAGTGTTGAGTTTACACCGTTCTTGCCTTCATTTTTGGACTAATAAATATCAAATAAAGTCAATGAGCCTTTGGGTGAATGACAAATAAAATCTAGAGATACAATTAGGAATAATAGGAGATTGAGTTTAACACAAATTACTTGTATGAGTTATTTTAATTTTGGGGCTTATGATTGACAATGATCTTGTTTTTACACTTGGCATGGAAAAGTGAAAAGTCGAGGACGATAAATCTATTTGAGTTTTATGATCCTAAAAGTTATTTTTCAAATAATGAAAGCAATACATTATGTCTTTGCAAAATAAAAGTCAAAAAGATGAATAATGGTATAGTTAGTGTTTTATTTTATCATTGCGTGAGGACACGACAATTGCTTAGCAAGGGGGAGTTTGATATGAGTGATTTTACTCATATCATTTATATAATAAAACAATGAATAAAAGCATAAACTGTTCAAATATTGCCTTGTATATGCTTGTTTGTTGTTTGATGTGTGTAGGTACCAAAGTTCACGAGAATCGACAAAAACCGGCACGAGATTGAAGTAAAGATCAACAAAGCCAATTTCAAGTTCGTTTCTAGCGGATTTAATCGTTTATGAAGATTTTGGGATAAGTGGGTCCCACTTATGTCAAATGGGCCCAAAAGCCCATTTATGGAAACATATAACTATTCTTTTTACATCAAGCCCTAAACAAGCCCATATCCTTTTAATTAAACATACGAATTAAGTCATAGGTTGCAAGCCCATAATAGACATGTGGGACGATTTTTTAGGCCTTTAAAATACCTATTTGGGTCAGTCAAAAAAATAAGAAACGAGATTGAGAAAGAGATATATTAATTTTCGGTCAACTCATTCATTCACACACACCTATATTATTTTGATATCTCCAAAGTTTAACCCCTTTCTCTCTTTCTCACCTCATCACTAAACCAGACATCTCCATTCCCTAACCCTAGTTCAAATAATTAATTTGGGGGTTTTGTAAATTAAGGGCACGTGTGAATGCACACGAGTGGGAAATTAATTCCCTGTTATTTCAGATGTAGAAGATGGAGTTACCCATCCCAAGTGGCATCTTAGATTCGTCACCCATCTATCCTTATTGGTTAATAAAACTTGCATCCAACCAATCCACCAATGAAAAGAAGCCACGTCATATGGGAGAAAGCACAAGTAGCACAACGGATTGCCACCTTGGCAATCCGTGTGACATAGGTCAATTTCAGCCTTCAGATCAAAACAAGAAAGAGAGAGAAGAAAAAGATGCTGAATGGAAGGCTTGGATTGATTCTCGTCTCCAACAAACTCACCCCCAACACCTCGGGTTCGATTATAAATACCCCCTCTTTATTGTATTTTTAGTATCCCTTTCTTTCTTTTACTATTATAATGTTAATTTAGATATAGGTAATTGTATTTTTTTTAATGTATTGTAATAGTTTTTATGGAATAATAAAAGTAAATTTTGATCTTCATCTGGTCTTGCGATTTAATTTCTGTTAAGATTTTTACAGCTTTATTTCATCTATAATAAATTAAATTATATAAGTGGTTGTTTGAATAAGCTCATATTATAGCTTAGGTTGAACAATCAAGTAAGATTCGGGATTAATACTTATCCCCACTGGATAAGTAAATAGCTGCTGGTTCGAAATAATTTCATGGTGGTTCGTACGGTGTTTTATGGTGGTAGAGATTCGGTTTAACAAGACGGCTCAGCGCCGCTCTTCTTCCCAATGGATATCTCCAAAAGGTTTTAAGTCCTTTCGTTTTAATTTTAAAATATTATGTGATTTAGATGTTAGAATGGTTTAATTTGTTATTTGTGAGGTGATGTTTAGATAGATTTGAACTTGCGGCTAGTTTTCTGTCATTATTGTGGCTAGTTTAGGTTTGTATAATTTGATTATTGTTTTACTGAGTTTGTATATTGTTGATTTTAGTAGTTGGATTTTGGTTTGTTAATGATAATGTTCGCTAATCTGAATTTTAGAACGAGACTTGCTGATTTTGAATGACTTTATGCTTTGATTTGCTGCCATGTTACATGTTTAAGCTGCATATTGAATATAATCTGCCTCATTCTATTTCTTTGCTGCGATTGTGGACTGTTAGTATAAGGTCCTGAGTTTGGATATCTGATTTATGATTTGCTACTGATTTATGGGATGAATTGGCCATTTTAGTTGAAGTAATTGATTTCCCTTTTTCTGCATAATATTGCGGGTATAAGATTTGGATGTGATAGATTGAATTTCAGTTATGCGTTTTTGTAGAGTTGAGGATAGATCTGTGTCATGCATTCGTTTCTTGCTTACTGTGATGATAGA
The DNA here is from genome assembly GCA_025667525.1 of Glebionis coronaria. Classification (NCBI taxonomy): domain Eukaryota; kingdom Viridiplantae; phylum Streptophyta; class Magnoliopsida; order Asterales; family Asteraceae; genus Glebionis; species Glebionis coronaria. Next base: position 184,573,198 of record CM046874.1, read on the forward strand.
TTTGTTGCTTTGTTTAATATGTTTGTAGAATTTTTGTTACTGTAATACTATTCTTTTTAGTCTGCATATAAATATTGCATGACTGATTTCCTTTATCTGCTGATAAATGATTTTTTAGGAAGTATTATCGTTAACTTTAAGTAGTTTATTTTGATATTATGTTGATTTGTTGATGCTGAGTGATAATTCTAATGTACTGATTTTCTGTCTTTATTGTGATAATGCTTTGATAATGCTTTGTTGATGATTTTTCGTGTCCTACATCCTGAACTAGGGTGTTGGGGCTGTGATTTTCTTTTCCAAAAATAAATAGCAAAAACATACCACTTGCAGGTCTCGAACTCGAGACCTGCCTTTCACCAGCGCATCACCTTAACTATCTCATCTAGTACTACTTTTTTGGTTTAATTATTGAATAAGAAATTTATATAGCCATTTAATTAGGCTGTCAGTTTTTAGAAGTTAAAATACATAGTTTTTAAATTTGTTTAAGTTTTAAATCATTCTTATTTCTTTATTTAAGTTTTCAGATAAATAAATAAAAACATATATAAAATAAAAATAGTAAAAAAATGTTTTATCAATTTTTGAAATTTTAATTAGTTTTTAAATAATTAGATTTCAATTAATTTAGCTTTTAAATAAAATAGTTTTAAATAGATTTTCTTTATAAAAAGTAAAAGTTCATTTTAAATAGGTTTAATTAATTTTTAGGTTTAAAATAGTTTTTTTTTTAAATTTGTTTAAATAGTGTAAAAATATTTTTATCAAATTGATTAAATTTAAATTGATTTTATTTAGATAGTTTAATTTTTAAATAGTCTAAATTTTAAATAGTTTGAATTTAAGATAATTGTTTTTAGATTAAACGGGGTACGATTCATGCACTTAGGATTTATTAGCTTTAAATTGGTATAATTAATTTTAGTTTTAAAAACCAAAAACCAATTCGAATCAATTGTCCAAATCGAAACAAAACGTCTCAAATTCACTCGATCTTCGTGTACAACGAACTTGGTTCACCAACGTGTTTAATTGAATCCCTCTTTGGTAATTTTAGACTATTACTTTTACCTAAAGGTAATTTTCTAATTTACCCTATAACGTATCTTAATTATCACATATACTATTCACGACACATCACATCTCAGTCACTATGTCCTTCATAGACTGAGTATCGGCCTTGATGGTCTGAACATCCAATTGTATGCGCGACTGAGTGTTTTCCATCGTGGTGATTCTGGTCCTTAGGCAAGGAATATCAGCATCCTTCAGTGACTTGGAGATCTCAGAAAGATGAGAAGCATTAGCCATATATCCTTGTGCAGCCTTGCTCAATCTAAATTCAGCCTCAGAATCCATATGAAGATCTTCATAGATGACATCACACTTAACCTTTACCACATCCAATCAGACTTGAGAGAGTCTAACCTAGTGAAGACTTTAGTGAGCCTATCCTCTTTCAACAATTCCAGAAGTTGACCAACCTTGGAGGTGGACTTAGTAGTACTAGTGATCAGTCCATCCAAGGTTGTATTTAATGACACATTTGCTTCAACGGGTGGAAGAGCATGATTGAGGAAGTGGATGAGCTTCTTCTCTTGATTCTCATGACTACAATTGACAGAGTTGATGAACTCCATCTGGTTGTCAACCTGAACTCTCATTTTCCCTTCAGCAATATCAAAACGATCACCATACGTCCTGAATTCATCTAGGAGTTCATCAACCTTGGAGGCAAGGTCTTCATGGTTCTGAGTTACCTCGACTTTCAGGTTGTTGTAGACATGGTTGAAGACACCTTTGAGAGTTTCATAAAGAACCTTCTGAGTAACAAGCTTGGTGTCATCAAAAGTAGAATCCAGAACCACAGTCTGAGTCCCCAGCGATGAGGTGTCAAGTTGTGCCTGATGGGAGGGTTTTTTAGTTACCTCAGGGGAGGGATCCTTTTATACGGATGCCTCAGGGGAGGGCTTTGGTTGATCCTCAGGGGAGGGCGGTACGTCCTCGAACAAGGGTGGGGACTGTGGCTTCTAGTATGATTGAGGAGGGTCTTGAGTATCAGGTTCATCCCCAGCCTCAATCATGTCATCGTCGTCACTGAAACCTTGGAGTAGCTTTAGGCTCCTCCAGTAGATTAACAAAATCTCCAAAGTTCAGTGACCCCCTTGGTTTTTCCAGCTCCCCACCAAAAGAAGGTTTGTCTTGGTTTTGGTCACTCCCTGCCCCAAATCCTGAGGCTTGGGTTTTGGCCAACTGATTCTCAAGGGCAGTTTGTGATTGATCAGTGGTGGAAGTGAGATCCCTATCAGTGAGGTGTGTTACCCGTAGGCGTCTCCCTGAGTCTTTGGGATCGATAATGGTTCCCTCAGGCAATGACTGTTGTTTTAGTGTGCCTTCATCGAGAGTTGTGGAGGTGAGATTCCTATCAGCGGGGTGTTTTACCCGTGGGCGTCCCTGTTGGGTCAAAAAGTTGATGTGGCAGAAACTCAAAACGAAGAACACATGAAGGCATTTGTTCAACGTTGATACGTTGTATCTAGACGTTGACAAGTGTTACACAAACACTGAGAGAAGTCAACAGAAGTCAAACGTTGTTGGAAATATCTATTTAGGATAAGTATTCAGAATATTATTTATGAATATTCTGTATTAGTTATTTAAATAGAAGATATGCATGTTTATTCATAGTTATCTCTTGTAAAACCCTAATCCTTACACTATAAAAGGAACCAAGGGTAATTAGTTTTTTCATAACTTTCATATACAATGTAACCTAAAGCGTGTGTCAACTAGGTGTGGGATTCAATGTATGCACACCTATTGATTGTTTGTTATTAATCTAATGAACAATCCAATTGAGTAATTTATGTGTTCTTGTGCCCCAAACACCTTGTTTAATGATTGTTGTTCTATTCCGCTTTTATTGTTTAATCATATGAGAAATGGTGATTCCTAGCAGCTAAAAGATCAAGGAAACCAAGGTTTACACAGTTGGTATCAGAGCCTCGTGGCTCGTGATGCTAGGACCAACAAGGTGTTCTTGTTTTGAGAAGAAAAGAAAAATCCGTCTAGGGTTTTTCTGGGTGATTTTGTGTGCGCAACAGTATTCAGAAGGCCATAACTTTTTATTGAACCGTTGGATCGCCACAAAAATTTTTGTGTGTGTTTTACACACATATATCTAGATATCCACTGGAGGGATTGTCTAGATCTATCCTCAAGAAAAAGTTATTAAGCGTCAAAGTCAGCAGTGCTCATATGCTTTTTTCTGTGAACAGTAATAGTAAAAACGCGATTTCTCCTTCCTAACCATTGGACTGTCGTGAAATTCGCGATGTAGGTTCTTGACACTTGTGTCTAGGATCTCACCGAAGGGATCTTCGATCTGAGCTCTCATGAAGAAGATATTCGATGTCGAAGTTCGTTGCAGTTTATGATTTTAACATAAAATCATGATTTAGGGTTTATAAAACCCTAGATCGATTAGCTACTGATATGTGTTATTTAGGCTCTGATAGATGTTGGTGTTAGTGGATGTCATTGACGCTGAAAAAGGCATGGATGACACGCTGATGGCCAGGCGCTGACAGGTTTAAAGATGGCGATGACAATGTTATACATAGGCGCTGACAGGAAAATCATGTGTCGCCTGATATATTAATTTTCAAATGCTGATAAGTGTTGTCCGATATTAGACAACACACACTGATGAGATCCTGGACAGTGAATGATCTTGGATGACAAAAGGAATAGCTGTTGTTTGGAAAATTGGTAAGGTTTTTAGCACACAAAAAGAGGAAAGTATTTACACGCAAAGGTACATGGAATCTCTATTTTATTCAGAATATCGTGTTGATATTAATGGCTCGGATATTTTTAAAAGGGGTCAATGATTTTTACGTAAGTTAGCAACAATTCATGAAGAATCTAACTGATATTACATTATGTAATCGGGGTAGCCTTGTGAAAGAGTTATCCGATCTAAAACTTTTACATATGGTATGAAGATGTTATTTCATTAAGATTCGTCATGAAAGAGGTGTTGGCTTAAGGGGAAGAATTCTTATGGTAAGTTTGATGTTTGAAAAAGATTTTCGCGAGCTTGTGTTCTATCATATTGTTAAAGTTGTGGACATCAGCCATTGACTTTAACAATAACTTGTTCATGCTTACATGAATGGTGATAAAGACTTGTCATAACACTTGAAGGAGTTACATTATCGTGCTCAGTGTCTCAAAAAGGATGAGGATGTTGACAAGAGATCGAGGTCTACTTATACTTTCTTGTTTTCATATAAGTTCGACATCACATGGATAGTACAAGATATGGAATACAAGTTTGGGTTATTTCTACTTCTACATCAAGAATATTATAGTTATTTTTCTTCAAAATCATTACACAGAGCCTACATTTGGAGAATCTTCGATTGCATACTTTGTTTCCTTCCCTATTGATGTGACAAAAAGGGGAAGACATGCATGCTACACTTGAGGGGAAGCAATTTGAAGATGATGTACCACTTACAAGAGATACACAAAGAGTTTTGCCGACATCAACTAGGGGAAGATTGTTGGGTCAAAAAGTTGATGTGGTAGAAACTCAAAACGAAGAACACATGAAGGCATTTGTTCAACGTTGACACATTGTGTCTAGACGTTGACAAGTGTTACACAAACACTGACAGAAGTCAACAGAAGTCAAACGCTGTTGGAAATTTCTATTTAGGATAAGTATTCAGAATATTATTTATGAATATTCTGTATTAGTTATTTAAATAGAAGATATACATGTTAATTCATAGTTATCTCTTGTAAAACCCTAATCCTTACACTATAAAAGGGACCAAGGGTTATTAGGTTTTTCATAACTTTCATATACAATGTAACCTAAAGCGTGTGTCGACTAGGTGTGGGATTCAATGTATACACACCTAGTGATTGTTTGTTATTAATCTAATGAACAATCCAATTGAGTAATTTATGTTGGGAATAAAATGTAGCCAATACACTTGGACGCTGACAAGAAGAAAACAAACGTTGATAAGAAGAAAACAAACGTTGACAGATCAAGCGTTGACAGGAAGAAGTCAAGCGTTGATAGGTTGAAGACAAGCACTGATAGAAAGATATGGTCTACGCGTATTATGTTTCTCGTTTGTTTCTAGTAAAGATAGGATCAACAATGTATTTTCTATATTTATCTTTACCTAGAATAGCTTATACGTAGACTCTTGTACAAGGCTTCTTATGTCTATAAAAGAAGACCTTTAGGTTATGTTTCATATAAGTTTTCCATACGTTTAAACACTTTCATTGTATGCAAGTTTGTTATAATCAATCAAGTGAAAGTTTGTTTTACAATTGTTTGTGTGTTCTTGTTTAAGTATTAATTCCGCATAATACTTGAATTGTTTTATACACAACAAAGTTTATCTACGTGTTTAACTTGATCTAATCTCGTTTACACAAGCTAAATCGATCTAAGTTTTGGATCAACAAGCGGTATCAGAGCTTGTTGAGAAACTTTGATCTAAAGAACACAACAACCCTAAACTGCCAAAAACCCTAATTTTCACAAAACCCTAAAAAAACCATGTCTACCCCAGAAACAAACTCCTCCTCCTCCTCAAACCACAACATTAAGATTCCCATGCTAGATGCAGACAATTTTGAGCTGTGGAAGTTCAACTTTGAGCAATATCTACAAATACATGATTACACCCTATGGGAAATCATTGAATATGGAAACACATTCGATAAAGCTCAAAATATTGCAGCTGCCATAGCTACAAGAACAACTGTTCAAGGCTCTACTAAAGAAGATAGAAAAGAAAAACCTAAAGATGGTAGAGCTGTGTCTGCTGAGGACATAGCAAAGAGAAGGGTTGATATGAAAACCCTAATCATTCTAAAACTCTCTTTGGGACAATAAAATCAGCACAAATATAGAGGTTATGAGTCTGCAAAAGATTGTTGGGCAGCCCTTGAAGTTGCCTATGGTGGTAATGCTGATACTGTGGAAGAGAAAAAGAAGCAACTCTTGCATGAGTATGCTGTTTTTAAGGCTCAACCTAATGAGAAGCTTAGTAGTGTGAGAAGTAGACTTCTTGACATTACAAGCAAACTGTCCTTCATGGGGACAGTGATTGGTGATGTTGACATTATTGCAACTTTTCTTAAAAGCCTTGGCGATGCATGGAAGATTGAGGCAAGGTCTATAATTGCCAATAACACTTACAAAAGTTCTACTTTTGATGATGTTTACAAGAAACTAAGGCTGTTGAAGAATGAAACTCTTTTGGATCATGGGAGTAAGTATACCAATGGAAACATGGCCTTCTTCTCACATAGTGAAGGTCAATTTGATCAAAAGGAGTCATACACGCACCCCATTACTGGATCAACTTGTGTCAACGCTGGATCATATCCTGTCAACGCCTCACATTCAGACGCTGACACATACAAAATTGACTCACCAAGAGTTAAGCCTGCTGGTATTGATCTGTATACTATGTGTGCATACATTGCTTCATTGCCCAATGGTTCAGTGATTACATATGAGGACCTTGAGCAAATCAGTGATGAGCATTTGGAGGAGATGGACATTAAGTGGAATATGTCTCTTGCAAGTATAAAAGCCAACAGATGGAATAGAAGATTCAAGAAGAAGATGACATTTAATGCTAAGGACACTGCTGGATTTGATAAATCCAAGGTTGAGTGTTACAATTGTCACCGTATGGGGCACTTTATAAGAGAATGCAGATCTCCAAGAAGATCTGATGCTGGAAAACCCTCAAGCCAAATTGTTAAGGCTTAGGATCCTAAGGCCATGATGGCAATGTAAGAAATTGATGGTGTTGGATGGGATTGGAGCTATTTGGCTAAGTATGAGGAAGAGAATAAAGCTTTCGTTGCTGAAATGGAAGAAGAAGAGCATGTTCAATATGCTCTCATGGCACACTCCTCATCTTCATCAGACAATGAGGTATATGATGATCCTTTTTGTAGTAAGGGATGTCGTTTAAATACTAAAAGACTTAACAAAGAGGTTTTAAAATTGTCAACAGATGTGAGTAATGAGAGATGCAAGTTGTCTAACTATCAACTTGCTCTTACTCAAACTGAAAAGACTGTAGCTGAGTATAAGAAAATGGAGCTTGACCTAAAAGATAAAATTAATATCTTGAAACATGATTTAAATGCTAGTACTGCTATTAGAAATATCATGGAGAGGGTCAATGCTAAACTACAGGTTAAGTTAGATGAGGCTATCAAGAATAAGGACAATGTAGACCTTAAAATTCAGAGATTTGATAAAGCCTCACAAACCTTAGGAGAATGTGTTAGTAAACAAAGGGATTCTAGGGATATGACTGGGATTGGGATGAAAGAGTATGCTAGTGTTCCACCACCAGCTGGGGACTGCTATGGTGTCCAAAGAAAGGACTTATCTTGGACTGGTTTACCAGAACTCCAAGAAGAGGAATTCATTCCTCCACCAAGAGTCCTCACCCCAGTAGAAGAATATAGGCAATAGTTGACTGATTTGGATCAATGGAAGAAAGCCAACCCTACCTTGTTTGTCAAAGGTGGCATGCTTAGTGATAGTCCAAATGAGCCTACCCCTATCAAAATAACAAACCCAATCACTGGCAAGACTGTTGACCTTGGCTCATACGTTGTTAGAAAACCTAGCATTAAATATGCAGAAATGTATAGAAATACTAGGTCACCAAAAAGCCAAGTTAGTGATAATGGAACAGGTTTCTTTTCTTCTAGACCTAGAGTTATGTTTAGGAAATCCTGTTATACTTGTGGTAGCTTTTCACATTTAGCCTATAAGTGTGTCAACGCTTCCAAGGTCAACGCTGACAAAAGGTCAAACACTATCAGACCCAAAACCTTTGTGGAGCAAAGTTCACAAGTTGTTAGACCAGCCCATTCTTTACTAAAGGGTCTAACACTTATGGGCAAATACCTTTTCAGAAGACCAATACATGGTCTAATAGGCAATGGGTTCTTGTAGCAAACCCTAGGTTCAACGTTGTTAAGGGTAATTTCAGCGTTGACAAGACCAAATCAAACGCTGACAGAAACGTTGCCAGACCAAATAATGGTAAATATTTGCAACCACAGGGAAAGGGGTCTAAAGCTTCTTCTAGCTTGACATGGAGACCTAATCAAGATCAAAACCCTAATTCTAATGGGATTTCTATGACTTGTAACAGATTTAATTATATTTCAAAGGTCATCACAAAACCAATTGGGGTAAACTGGGTGTTCAATCCAAAAAGGGATGAACAAGGGGTTGTTATGAGGACTAAGTCTGTTCTTGTTGAACAACCAAATGAATCCAAGTCTGCTCAGGCTTGGGTTCCCAAAGAAAACTAATTTGTTTTCTTTATGTGTGGGGCATTCAAAAGCAGGTTAATGATTATGGCTATTGGGATAGTGGATGCTCTAGGCACATGACTGGGAAGGAATATTATCTCACAAACTTCACTCCCATTAAGGATGGTGATAAAGTTTACTTTGGAGGCGGATATGGAACTATCACAGGCAAAGGATCTCTTCTCACCAACAACTTGCGTTTTGAAAACGTGTTTCTGGTAAAAGAACTTGACTATAATCTTTTTAGTGTATCACAAGTTTGTGATAACAAAAATAAGGTTCTTTTTACTAATACTGAATGCTTGGTGTTGAGCAAGGATTTTAAAATACCAGAGGAGAAATTCATTGATTATAGGACACCGAGGCATAAGGACATTTATAATGTGAATCTTAATGGGATTAGGATGAATAATAACTTGTCATGTCTTTATGCTAAAGCTTCAGTTGATGAGAGTAATCTATGGCACTGGAGACTAGGGCACATTAACTTTAAAAATATTAACAGGCTTGTGAGACATGCCTTGGTTGATGGTTTGCCTGAAAAGGCTTTCCACAATGACCACTCTTGTGTTGCATGCCTTAAAGGCAAACAACACAAGGTCTCATTTAAGTCTAAACAGGTGCACTCTAGTTCTAAACCACTTCACTTGCTGCATATGGACCTGTTTGGTCCAACTAATATAGACAGTTTGAATGGTAAATCATACTGTTTTGTCATCACTGATGACTTTTCTAGGTTTACTTGGACTTTCTTTTTAATCTTGAAAAGTGACACTGCTGATACTTTATTAACCAAATTGAAAAGAAAACTGGTAATGAAGTTAAGATGCTTAGAAGTGATAATGGTGGTGAGTTTAGAAATAAGTTGTTGGATGATTTTTGTGCCAAGAAAGGGATTACTAGACAGTTTCATGTTTCCAGAACCCCACAGCAAAATGGGGTTGCTGAGAGAAAGAATAGAACCCTAATTGAAGCAGCCAGGACTATGTTGGCTGATGCTCACTTTCCCATTGCTTTTTGGGCTGAGGCTGTGAATACAGCTTGTTATGTTCAGAATAGAGTATTAGTCAACAAGATACATAACAAAACACCTTATGAGTTACTTTGGGGAAGGAAACCTAATATTGGTTTTCTTAAACCTTTTGGTTTTTATGTAGTTGTGTTGGACACTAGTGATGCCTTAGGTAAATTTAGTGCTAAAGGTAATGAAGGCTACTTCATGGGTTATTCAGTGCAGAGTAAAGGATATAGGGTTTACATTAAGAAGGAAAAACGTATACTTAAAAAGGTACATGTTAGGTTTTTAGAAAGTAAACCTAGTGATCCTGAAAGTGGTCCAAATTGGTTATTTGACTTGGAACCTCTCTCTAGGACTTTGAATTATATGCCTGTTACAAATCCAAACATTGTGAAGGTGACTTCAAGTGTTGTGGAAGAACCAGTTGTTGATGTTTCAGGTACACATGTTAATGAAGAGGTTGGATCACAAGCAGACAAGTCATCACCCATACTTGAGTATGTTACTATTCCCATATGGACAGATGCTTTTGCTGCTGCTGGAAAGGAAAATGGTGGTCCCCAAGTATCACCAGTTAACAACATGCATGGTCTTTCAGGCGCTGACAAAGGAAAATCTGGCGCTAACAAGACAAATTTAGGCGTTGATGGCTCAAACGTTGACAACTCTAGTTCAGGAGTTAATGGCCCAAACGCTGACAACCTTGGTTCAGGCGTTGACAACTCCTTTGACCATATTTTCTCTTCCAATTTTGAACAAGGTGAACCTTCAAGCAGAAATGGAGAGGTTCATACAGATATTGATGGAAGAGAGTCTAAAGAAGATATTGTTAACTTGGAAGATGAGACTGAAGACAACAGACTTTTTGAGGGAGGAGTTCTTACTTCTACAATGAAGGATCACCCCTATTCTCTAATTATTGGTGATGTGATGTCTCCTGTTCAAACTAGAAGATCTCATCAGAATCTTGGAGGTTTTATTGCCAATATACACAAGAAGGTTGATACCCCTCTTGTTCAAGCATGTTTGTTTGCCTGTTTTCTGTCACAACAGGAACCCAAGAAGATTTTTGATGCTCTCAAAGAACCAAGTTGGGTGGAAGCAATGCAGGATGAGCTTCACCAATTTGCTATTCAGGATGTTTGGGAGTTAGTTGATTGTCCCAGATATGTCATACCTATTGGGACAAGATGGGTTCTTAGAAACAAGAAAGATGAAAGAGGCATTGTGGTCAGAAACAAGGCACGTCTAGTGGCTCAAGGATATACACAAGAGGAAGGGATAGACTTTGAGGAGGTCTTTGCACCAGTTGCAAGGATTGAGGCTATAAGAATATTTCTATCCTATGCTTCTTGCATGGGCTTTACTGTCTATCAAATGGATGTGAAGAGTGCTTTTCTTTATGGCACAATTGTAGAGGAAGTTTATGTAATGCAGCCTCCTGGTTTTGAAGATCCAGAGCATCCAGACAAGGTACATAGAGTCAAGAAAGCTATGTATGGACTTCATCAAGCCCCAAGAGCATGGTATGGCATATTTTCCACCTATCTGGTGGAAAATGGATTCAAAAGGGGCACCATAGACCATACCTTATTTAGAAAGAAGACTGGTAAGGATGTCTTACTTGTTCAGGTTTATGTGGATGATATCATCTTTGGCTCAACAAACCCAAAGATGAGTGAAGACTTTTCCAAGCTTATGACAGACAAATTCAAGATGAGTGCAATGGGGGAGATGAACTTCTTTCTAGGGTTACAAGTTCAGCAAAAAGAAGATGGTATCTTCATCTCTCAGGATAAATATGTAGCTGAAATCTTGAAGAAGTTTGGCTTTTCTCCATATGAGAAAAGGGTTAGTACTCCTATGGATAGAGAACACCCTTGGGGAAAAGTTGGAGATGGAAAAGATGTGGATGTCAGGCACTATAGATCAATGATTGGTTCATTGATGTATCTCACAGCCTCAAGACCTGACATTATGTTTGTTGTGTGTGCATGTGCACGCCATCAAGTGACTCCCAAAGAATGTCACCTTCATGCTGTCAAGAGAATCTTTAGGTACCTTAGATGTTATCCAGATTTGGGATTATGTTATCCAAAAGATTCACCATTGGAGCTTATTGCATATTCAGACAGTGACTATGGTGGTGACAAATTTGATAGAAAATCCACAACTGGTGGATGTCAGTTTCTTGGGAGTAGGTTGATATCTTGGTAATGCAAGAAACAAACAGTGGTTGCCAATTCTACTACTGAAGCAGAGTATGTTGCAGCAGCTGCTTGTTGTGGACAAGTCTTATAGATTCAGAACCAGCTGTTGGATTATGGGTATAATTTCATGCATACCAAGATTTTTGTAGACAATAACAGTACTTTATGCATTATTAAAAATCCCGTACATCATTCTAAAACAAAAGACATAGAAATTAGACATCATTTTATAAGAGATTGTTTTGAAAAGGGTTTAATACAACCAGATAGGGTTAACACAGAAGAAAATGTGTCTGATTTATTAACTAAACCTTTTGATACTGGAAGGTTTCAATACTTGGTAACAAGTATTGGAATGATCAATCTTACATAATATGTGTTTTGGGGTCTTAGTGTAAAAGTATGTACAGGATATGCATTGTTATTGGTCTTTTTGAAAAGTTAGATTTTCCACTATATTTGTCTAACGCTGACAAAGGTTATCTTAATGCTGATAAGTGTTATCGTGACGTTGTCAGCAACATATTAGTTTTGTGGTTTTTGATCTAAGTGTGCAGGTGTTGTTAGCATTGTACCATTGGATACAGAGTTGTTTATGGATCCTTGGAGAATCATTGGAGCATGTGTCAATTTATGGATGATGGTTGGAATATTTATATTCCTATCTTGACATAAATTTTTATATCCATGCATATTATTGGGCAACATATGTATCACAGTTTAAGGGGAGGTTTTATGAACCTTTAGGAATTTTGGGTATTCATAAAATACTCTTATCACAATCCTAGATTGTTTCTACTGGTGAGTATGAGTTAGTTTACTAAATCATGAGGCACTGTAGCATGCAAAGTTGACATACTATGCATGCTGCCAAGACCTTTTTGGCCTAGAATTGGATGTGGTCTGTTGGGAGACTTGGGAATGATTTATATTGGTTTTACCTGGGAGTTACAAGGGATTTTATGAGATAACTTAATTGTTAAGAATTTTGGTTAGCAAGGGACACTAGAGGACTGTTATGTCTATCTTGCATAAGCAAGTGTGCATAACTGGACAGTGCTTGCCGCCCTATAATAATTATCAATTTATAGGTTATCTTCACTAGGATAAATTACTTTGTTAAGGTCCTTTTTCATTTTTTTTACTTTTATTTTTGGACGCTGACAAATATTTTTCCAAGCGTTGTTGTGACCAATTTATACGCTGACATGGCTTTGGCATACGTTGACAAGAATATAGCCGTTGGTCGTTGATAGTTTATTTTTGACCGTTGACACTCATTGGGACCTACCCAGTTGTTATTTTTGACGAATTTTGGGGCCGTAATTTTGGGAGTAGATAACTTTTAATTAATGCACAAGATAACTTCTTTTCTTTTCAATATTTTCATCATTATATTTTGAAAATACTTGCCTTATTTTTGACCAATCACATGTGCCTATCTCTCCTATATATTTGGCTTCTATTTTTAAACAGGGTACTATCTTATTCTTGTCTAACACTTTTTCTCCCATAATTCATCATTCATCAATAATTCACAAACAGCTTTCTTCAACAATGGCACCAAAGTTTAAACCAAGTGACTTGGTATTGGGATTCAGAAGTCAGCACAACATGATTGCTTATTTGGAGGCTGATGATACTTTGTTTCCACAATACACTCAGATGGTGGCGTATTTGAATGCATCTCCTCTTATGTATGCTCTTTCTCATGCTCCTCTCATCCCTGTCACTCATATTAAATAGTTTTAGAACACAGTTAGTTCCTCAACAATTAATAATGTGACTACATTTTCAGCTATTGTTCATGGGCATACTTGGGTGGTTACTGAAGCCTTGGTTCGCCAGGCTTTGCATCTTAATGATGCAGATGGTATAACCACTCTCCCAATTACTTAAATAGAACAAGGACTTCGGGCTTTGGGGTATCCTTTCCCTGATGAGGGTACTTTAAACAAATATCATAAACAAGAGTTTCCCCCAGCCTGGAAGTACCTCATACATGTCCTCTTTCAATGTTTGAGTCCCAAATGTACTGCCCATAATGAAATTAACAGATCTGTTGCTAGTGCAATTGTGTGCATTACAAATGGGCAAAAGTTTAATTTTTCAAAACTAATTTTTGATGGCATGTGTAAAAACAAAGGGAATAAGATGACTTTGGCTTATCCCAGATTTTTACAAATGGTTTTTGATGTGCAAAATTACTGCACAAGGGATCATGATGATTTTTATGAGATCCCTGTGCAAAAGAAAGCTATTTTTAGTAAGATGAACTCACCCCCTCACCATGAATTACCCCTTACCCAAGCTATGCTTGCTGTTATTGCAGCAGCACAACCCCAACCAGGTCCACAACCACAAATTGAGCCAATACCAGAACCTTTGCCTTCACCTCAACACATGGAAATTGACCAAGAATCCTTCAACGCTGACACATTAAATGTTGGCGTTGACGTAAGTAATCCAAATGTTGACACCTTTCCTTCACAGACCCAAACACCCCTTAACCTTCAAACAACCACCCAATCCACATCATCTTCTACACCCCCTGAATATAGGTTGATTAAACGCCCAAGGACTACTGGAGTGTTCTCCTCTAGTGGTCCTAGCCATGTTGTAGAGAGAACCACCACCACAAGTGTGGTTGGTGCTATGGATGAGGCTGGGACTATTGGTACTAGCTTAGATGCAGGCCAAGCCAGTCCTAACATCTTTAAGACCTCATCCATGCCCCATGACTCTACTTTGGGAGGTCAAATACCCAATCTAGAGGAGGGCAGATTGGAACCATACACATTGATGGAATTGACGGCTGTCTGCATTAGCTTACAAAAGCAAAATGCAGACTTGGTACAAACAGTCAGTACACAAGGCCTTGTACTCAAGCAATTGAGGGAGAGGATTGTTATTTTGGAGGATGCTAACACTAGGCGTGGAATGGAGGAATCTTCCAAAGGGGAGGATGAGCAGATCCATGTGAGTGACAAACGCTCACATAATGGAGAATCTTTGAGTGTTGCTGAAGCCCTTACTGAATTGAAGAAGCAACCAGGTTTTTATACGTCTTTGGTTACTCCTACAAACTTGAACTTGTCTTTTACAGCTATGATGGAGCAGTTCACAAGAGGCGCTGAGACAAGTAAGTTGGGCGTTGACAAGCAAAATTTGAACGCTGACACATCAAGCGCTGACAAGAGTAAATTGGGCGCTGACACACAGAATTTGAGCGTTGACAGACCTGCAGATATGGTTGATGTATTCCAGTCATCAGCTATCATCAAAGAAGTGTCTTCACAGGTACCATCATCATCTTTACCCATCATTGATCCATTAGATAAGGGTAAAGGAATCATGGTAGAAGTAGAACTTCCAAAGGATGCAACACAAGTAGAGTTTTTTTCAAGGTTGGGTGCACAACTTGTGGAACAAGCAATAAAGAAGGTTGGTAAATCGCCATTTGTTGTCACTTCTAAGGAACAAGAAGGAAGTGATGAAGGAAGTTCAGATTCAAGTGTGATGATCATTGAACAACCAGAAAGACTTGAATATGATGATGACTTGGCAAGAGAGAAGCTTAGAGAGTTAAAATTACAAGTAGACTATGATATGCCAGAAGTTGCTCAGATGTACCATGCTTGGGAGAATAGGATTATGAAGAATCTAAATTTGACAATTTTAGACCAAATTTAGGGATTGGAGATTCTTCTAAGAGTTCAAAGAGACTTCAAGGTGATTCTGAAGCATAAGGCTAGCAATGTTTTCTCACTGCCGAAGAGGGATAGAAGAGAGCTTTACTACATGTTACTCAGATGTCATGGAACTGGATGGACCTTCAAGAAATTGCAGGGATTATCCTTTGAAGAATTGGAGTACAAGTCTTATCCCATTTGGGCAAGAGTGTAGGAAATGAACACTCTTAGACTTCTTTCAGATGAAAGGAAAGAAGAACTTGAAGAAGAGATGGAGATTCAAAAGGCAATGATTGTTCCAATGCCTTTGAATAAGGGAGTCCCACTTGAATTTCCTAAAGATCTAAATAAAGTGGTTCCCAGTGAAGCTGTTCTTAGAAGAAGCATTAAGCTCTCACCCATGGAAGCTTCAGATATGGTACAAGTGTTACCTCTTGATGCTAGAAACCCTATCATTAGCTATGAGGAAGATGCAAGTGGGTTTTGGAAGATTGGCAGATCTGGGAAAGAGGTACACACATTTACTACTCTTATGTTTCTCTTTGCAAGTATGGATAGGGAAGACTTGGCAGACCTTTGGATGTTGTTGATGGCTAAGTATGAGGCTGAAGCACCTACTTCAGTCAATGGAATAAAGCTTTGGTCAACATTCAAGAGAATGTGTGCACTAGAAGAAGAAGATCCTGTTTGGAAGGATCTTGAGGATGATATCAGTAGTCTTCAATGGCGTTTGTATTCAGCTGCTGGTGTGTATTATTTGAGCTCTACAAAGTTTGCTGAGTATCTTCTTGTAGATGCTGAGTATCCCATGTCCAAAGAAGTTTTGGACAAGATGAAGACAACACAGCTGGAGATTGACTATTCAAGTGACGTGGCCAAAGATTTGATTAGGCATGTATATTACCAATTTGATAAGATTTGTAAGATTCCTTCTAGTTCTTAAATTTTATTCAGAAACTTGATTACTAGAGTAGATATCAAGTTTAGGGGAGGATTGTTGGGAATAAAATGTAGTCAGTACACTTGGACGCTGACAAGAAGAAAACAAACGTTGATAAGAAGAAAACAAACATTGACAGATCAAGCGTTGACATGAAGAAGTCAAGCGTTGATAGGTTGAAGACAAGCACTGATAGAAATATATGGTCTACGCATATTATGTTTCTAGTTTGTTTCTAGTAAAGATAGGATCAACAATGTATTTTCTATATTTATCTTTACCTAGAATAGTTGATACGTAGACTCTTGTACAAGGCTTCTTATGTCTATAAAAGAAGACCTTTAGGTTATGTTTCATATAAGTTTTCCATACGTTTAAACACTTTCATTGTATGCAAGTTTGTTATAATCAATCAAGTGAAATTTTGTTTTACAATTGTTTGTGTGTTCTTGTTTAAGTAATAATTCCGCATAATACTTGAATTGTTTTATACACAACAAAGTTTCTCTACGTGTTTAACTTGATCTAATCTCGTTTACACAAGCTAAATCGATCTAAGTTTGGGATCAACAATTTATGTGTTCTTGTGCCCCAAACACCTTGTTTAATGATTGTTGTTCTATTCTGCTTTGATTGTTTAATCATATGAGCAATGGTCATTCCTAGCAGCTAAAAGATCGAGGAAACCAAGGTTTCTACAGTCCCTCTGAGTCTAAGGAATCAAGTTTTGGGTCCTTTGGCAAAGACTTGTGAGTTAGTGTGCCTTCATTAGATTTGGTAGAAGGGATAGGCCTATCAGCGAGGTGTGTTACCCGTAGGCATCTCTCTGAGTCTTTGGCCTTGGTGTTGTCCTCAGGAAAAAGTTGTGATTTACAAGTGCCCTCATCAGACTGAGTGGAAGGCAGTCCCGTAGGAGTGGGTTGTATATTTCCCACTCCATCAAGAGGACCAGTAGGTTGGCCCGTCGACCCTGACTGTGATGTATCAGGGCCTCCTGTAAGCTCTTTCCCTTGGGGTATTTGAAACTTGGTCTGAACAAGGGTGGTCTTTTTAGCCTTGGCCTTTTTTAACTGACTCTGTGTCAGGATGTGCAACATAATTTCCTTTGTTATAATCGAGTCCAATGGCTTGACAAAAAGTTTTGAAGTCCAAAATCAATGGTGTCTTCCCATTTTTCATAGTGAACCCAATGACACAACCCTTATGTGATTTGGTCTCAGACCCCTGAGAACCTTCAAGCCCTTGGGTAGTTAGGGTTACAACCACAGCCGTATACCAGAATTCCTTGAGATATTCATGGTAGAAGACTGAAGGGTTTTTGTAAAAGCATCAACCCAATCGCAGTTTTAAAGAAATTTGTTGATACATTATGAGGGTAACTTTGTAGAAAGGACTATGGCACTTTGTGGAAATCAAACTCTCATCGATGAGATGCTCATCCCGAGGGGCATATTTGATAGCCTTGGATAGTGCCATTTTAAATTATGAATTTTAAAACTTTGTAGAAAGGACTATGGCACTTTGTGGAAATCAAACCAAGACTTGTTTCGTGTTATAACGCAACAATGGTTCACCAAGTGACTTAATGCAAGATTTTGCCTTGTGATAGAGGATCAAAAGATAGAAACACCAAGTAACTTTGATCACTTGTGATATATAACAATGAAACGAGTGATTGATGTGATTACCTTTTAATGAAAACGCTTTGCTGGAAACAATGGTTGAACACACACACTTTTCTTTGAGAGAATATTTTGGCAGAGTAAGATTGCTAAAGTCTTTGTATGTGTGTTTGTGTTAATGGCTGGATATTTATAGGCTTGGATGTGAAAAAGATTTTATTTGATATAATTTCTTTTCACATCCGCATTTAATGAAATGTACAAGTGGTCCTCCCCTTTTCTTGGCAACTGTTTCGGTCTGCAATGATAACGCTTTTTGTAGAGATAACGTGGGGTAATGTGCAGTTGAAAGGACGTTACGGATTTTGCAATAAAAGGGCAAGCATTTAATGCTTAGTGGGATCCTTGACATTTTTTTGACCTTTTGACTGGTTGGTGATATTTATTCAAAGGAATAGTTGTCCCTTATTAAATATGGTGTGTCACCAACCTAGGACATTAAGAAACTAAATCCTTAGAGCATTTAGTTACATCATTTAATTTACCTCAGTGTTAAGGGTGAAGACAAGAAGATATATTTACTTAGGGATAAGATTATGAATGTACACTATACTGAACATCAAGTCACCAGGAAACCCAATTAATCAATGTTCAACATACCAAGTTCAGCTTTCAGTCAAGTGAACGTTGGTTCATCCAGGGGTTTGGTGAAAATATCAGCTAGCTAATATTCAGTGGGAATGAAGTGTAATTCAATATCTCCTTTTAGGATGTGTTCCCTGAGGAAGTGATATCTTATGTCTATGTGTTTAGTCCTAGAGTGTAGGACTGAATTGTTGGATATGGCAATTGCACTGATGTTGTTACAAAAGATGGGGACTACTTTGTATTCCACATTGTAGTCCCTGAGTTGACTTTTCATCCAAAGGATGTTTGCACAACAACCAGCAGCTGCCACAATATCAGCCTCAGCAGAGGACATAGCTACTAACTGCTGTTTCTTTGCACTCTAACATACTAGCTTGCCACCTAGGAATTGACATGCACCTGAGGTACTTTTTCTATCCATGTTACAGCCAGCGTAGTCTAAGTCTGAGTATCCTTTAATATCGAAGCCTGAGCAACGAGGATTCCATAGACCTAGTGATGGAGTACCCTCCAGGTACCTGAAGATTCGTTTAACAGCACTAAGATGTGATTCTTTGGGGTCGGCCAGATATCTTGCACATAGGATTGTTGAGAACTGAATATCAGGCCTGGTTGCTGTTAGGTACATTAATGATCCAAGCATTTCCTCTGAATAAGGTTTGATTGACTTGTTTACTAGTGAGATCAGGACCTAAGTTGTAGGGGGAACCATGGGAGTCTTTACTAAAGCACACTCAGAGATGTCATATTTTTTTAAGTATTTCTCTGGTGTATTTTTCTTGACAGACTGAGATCCCTTTATCCCCCTGTTTGATTTGTAGTCCAAGAAAATATGTTAATTCACCCATCATACTCATTTCGAATTTCTTTGTCATAAGTTTTTCAAACTTTCTACAAAGGTCATAGTTAGTAGATCCGAATATGATGTCATCAACATATATTTGAACTAGCAGGACATCCTCCTTGGTTCTAAAGATAAACAAGGTACTGTCTATCTTCCCCCTGACAAATTTATTTATTATCGGGAAGGTAGAGAGAATTTGATACCATGCCCTTGGTGCTTGTTTAAGTCCATATAGGGATTTGTCAAGCTTACAGACTTGGTTAGGAAACTTAGAAATCTCAAAACCATGAGGCTGAGCCACATAAAATTCCTTAGTGATCTTGCCATTCAGGAAGGGACTTTTTACATCCATTTGGAAAACTTTCAAGTTCATGTATGTAGCATAGGCAAGGAAGATCCTGATGGCTTCCATTCTTGCAACAGGAGCAAAGGTCTCTTCATAGTCAATGCCTTCAAGCTGACCACACCCCCGAACAACAAGCATAGCTTTGTTTTTTATAACAATTCCATCTTTATCAGTCTTGTTTTTGAACACCCATTTTATGCCAAGAGTTGATTTCCCTCTAGGGAGAGGAACACGTTTCCAAACCTTGTTCCTAAGGAATTGATTGAGCTCTTCTTGCATAGCCTCAACCCACCCTGGATGAGTGAGGGCCTCTAAAGCCTTTTTGGGTTCAATTTCAGAGAAAAAGTTTGCAAAAAGACATTCATGGGCTGAGGCAGCAGAGATTTAGCAGCATGACTGCGTGTGAGCATCCCCTCAGACACATCACCAATGATATTTACAAGCTCTATGTGTTGTTGTCTAGACCATCTGTCCTGAGGAGTTGGATTAGAGCTTGTGGATAATTGATTATTATTAGGGAATGGTGGTTCAGTACATAGTACTGGATCATCACTTCTCAATGAAGGATTTTCATTGACAGGTAGGTCAACATTCTCATCAATTGTTCCCTTAGTATCTGTATGGATGAGAGAATCAGTTGATTCTTTAGCCTGAGTAGATATAACTTCAGGGACATTTTGATTTGTGATCAATTTATTGATTGACCTATTGTGAGGTGATATATGGAAGGATATGTTAGCGTTAGTTTGATACTACTTTGAAGGACTATGTTCTTACTTATCAGGAGGATATCTTGATGAGTCATCAATCCCAATCTCTTCTATTGATTGATTTGTGAAGTTAATGGCATCCATACTTTCATCCAATGAGATACGAAATGAAATGATTCCTCAATTTGTTGTCGCATTGTGTTAAAGACCCTGAAGGCTTTGGAGACAAACGAGTATCCAAGAAAGTATCCATCATCAGGCTTTGCATCAAATTTCCCAAGATGATCCTTTTGATTGTGAATGAACACAGGACATCGAAACACATGGAAATAGCTGATATCTGGAATCCTTTCCCTGAATATTTCATAAGGAGTCTTATCATGTCTTTTGACAATGATACATCTGTTCTAAGTATAGCAAGCTATTTTCACAGCCTCAGTCCAATATCTTGATGAGTCATCAATCCCAGGCTCCTTGAAGTGTTTCTGCACAAATAACGAGGTGGATTAGTTTCTCTTGTGAGACCACTTTCTAGTAGGCTATTTGGCTTTAGAGCCTGGCGTCTTTCACCTCGTTTGAAGTATTCAAACTCAGTATGGTTTGAGGTGGAATGAACATTGCTTCCACATGTGTTGCAGCTTAGTCCCACTGAGGATTCAGTATTTTGAGATGACTCCGCTAGTATTCCTCTCCTGATCATGATTATCCTATTGTGTCCTGAGGTAGTATGATCGTTTCTTCCACAAATTTCACACTCAGGGTAGTATACACAATCAGCAGGCCTATGATCAAAGATGCCACAATGTGTACATGGTGGGAAAGGCTTAGCCTTGGATTTCTTGATTTGTTTAGAGGGGGGCCTATAGTTGTATAGCAGAGCTTTATAACTATTAGCATTTCTAATAGAAGCAATGTGTGTTTCATGATCAGCAGTCCTATGATCTTCACTTTTACTCTTCATGCAATAGAGGACTTTAAAGCAATCATCAATGGTATGATTTGTGTAGTGACATAATTCACAGGAAGGTTTCTTTGTTTTAACCTTCTTGGAAGACTCGGGTTCAGTTTTGTGGCTTTTTGATGATTCAGGCTATGAGGTCAAAGAGGATCCACCCTGAGATTTAGAGGCTGAGTTCAGCTTCTCTTCCAAGAATAGTTGGAACAATCTACTCAACTCCTCTTGAATTACAACAGGAATAGAGTTGACTGAGTTTGTAGGAGTCCTTGTTTAACACCCCCAAATTTACACGCAGTGGAATACATCTTTGGGTGCTAAACAATGATACTACAACACATAAATTATAAAGAACGACTCGAAAAGAGACGTTTCAAATTTATCGTTCCTAAAACATTTGTCAGAGTAGCGTAGTCCCAAGACATCGTAACCAAAGTACAACCAAAACAAAAGATTTAAATTGTTTTGAACAAAAGGAACGACAAATATTCAAAGAGTTTATATTGCAAAGTAGTGCACAACATTCATTCCCGTGGCTTCCAAGCTTCACCCTTCCTGATTACCTGAAATACATGTGAGAAAATCATCAGCAAAAATGCCGAGTGAATCTATAGGTTTATATAATCATTTTGAACACAAGCAAAGATTATAAGTTTGTGGCATGCTTAAAGGAAACAAGCATCTAATAATTTGCATCAACAATAATAATTGTATTTAACATAAATTGCAATAAGCTCATGGAACCGAGCCCTTAGACACTCCCATATCAGTCTAATAAGACGAGAGATTTATTAATTGTCGGTTACCTCCAGATTATTGGTACATTGCCGTATACCTGACTTCTCAATACAATATGTTCAAACAGTGTGGAGGTCGGGCCTAAGCTTCTATGACAAGTCCACAAAAACTGAACCGAGGCGGCTTCCCCCATAGATCTATTAGTTGTACTAGCGGTTAACCCATCATAGGTTAATTAATGGTCCATAATTGAGGTTTTAACTAAGGCAATCACTTAATGCAATTTAAAGGCAACCACGGGTCCATTCATAGAGGGACAAGCATACAATAAAAATCTTGTGTTCTAAGTTTAAAAAAACATGTATTCCCCCTCGCGGGTTTTAAAAATATTTGAATGAGCCCAAACGAGGCTATAGACTCACGTTGATAATGAAAGGCGGATTATCGGCTACAGGCGTGCTTCGGTCACAGAAACCTATATAAATAATAATCGGTCTTAGACTCTTGTCTAATGAATTTTATCAAAATAACAATATACATATGATGATTTTATACATATGATGATGATCAAGTGGGTTTATATATCCTTGTTTACTCATTTTAGTGTTTACGTATTGGTAACTTTTTACTAGTTTACTAGTTTTACCTATTTACCTATTTTGAGTCTAATAAGCTTAGTATAAGTTCTTTAACTTGTTTTAATCCATTTTATACCTATATTATCAGTATCTATACTTTCCATGTTGGGCCCAAATGGGTTAAGCCCAATAAGTTCTTTTTATAAGTGTTTAACTTATTTAGTCCAATTATTAGTCCAATATGCTTAGTTAGCTAGTTAATGTCCGTATGTCCTATAGTTCGGGTTTTATCGGTTTTTACTTGTATTAGTTACTTATATATCAGTATATGACTTTTAAAAACTTTACATTAGACGGGTTTGATCGTCTAAGTTTTATTTGGCGAAAAACGTTAATTTTACGGTAATAGCCGAAAAAGTCGTAAAAATCAAGTTTATAGTTTTTATTACTTATAAGTATTATTCCACTACCATTTATATAATTTATCCATTTAATTAAACTTTTACATATTTATATAAATAAGTTTCATAAGTTAGTGGGTTTTTATTTTACATTTTATACAATAAAATTTGAGTGCTTATATAATAATAATAAACATTAATTCTCAAAATCTGATTTTTATCTTCATGTTCACCATTTTTATCATATCTAGATTTCTATAATGAATTAGAAGCTCATTTTTGGGTGGCATGATCTTCATATTATGTGCTACATTTAACTTAGTTATAGCTACTGCTCATTTTAAGTTTATCTTGCCTTAACAGTCCCCACAAAACTGCTTATTCAGATTAGAACACCCAACTTGTTTTGATCATATCTCACTCATTATATTGATTCCATTGCATGGCCAACTCTCACATGTGTATAACATCTTGTACTTACTGTAAATGGATCATACCATGCAAGTTTATCAGTTAAAGTTTTAGTTATATACTGTTTTTATACAGCCAACTAAATAATCATGATTCTAGCCTTATTTCTCATGGTTATTAACATTTTTAAGCATATTTATCAACACTTGATCCCTACACAACATTTTTATCATCATATATACATCATATACATATACAAAATAAAGAAAATACATTTGTTCTTTACAAAAATAACAAGAGAAAATGGAGAGGATGATCTTCTTTACCAACCAAGTGTATTTCTTGTTTTTGGAAGACAAGAACTTGATGAACACCACAAGTAACTCCAAGATCATCAAACACCAAGAACAATAGTTGGGGAAATCAGCCCTAGGACACAAGAAAATCACCTCCAATGTTGTTAATATGGCCACCAAATGATCCAAGGCTTCAAGATAACTCCATGATAGAGCTAGATAACATGTATTTCATGGCTAGAAAAGATCAAAAGGGGTGTTTGTAGCTTGAAAGTGGACAGCAAGGTGAAGGTGTTGAGAGAATTTTGATGTTGGTTTTGCATGTATGGAAAGATGGAAATGAGTTAGTTGATGGTTTTAGCTAGTAAGTGGAAAAGAGTAGCTTAAGGTGTAAGCTTTGTTTACACTTGTAAACACTTAGCTAACATGTACCCACATATAGTTGTGGTGTCATGTTGGTGCCGTCCATGCTAGCTAGTGGGGTGGGACAATGAATTTTGTCCCATCTCACTAGTTTACGGGTATTCCTCGATTCTAGTTTTCTCGATTTGCGTGCCCTCGGTTCGTTTCACAAAAAAAGTTTTTATAAATTATGAATAAACGTCACAAAACGAATCTAATAAAAATTGTCTCATCAAAAACGGAGTTCAAAAACGTAAATACGTAATCCTAAGGTTTCCGGTTTAGTCGTAAAAGACGCTAAATTATGCACGTAAGCCCAAATTTAAATCCGTAAATTGTGAGTTCATCAACCCACACAAAAATAAGTTTCAAAATATTATACGATATAAATTTTTTGGCATAAGTCGGTATCGTGATCACTAGTAGTCCTCGTTGCTCGTCAAAATATTAAAATATAATATTTAATATCGGTTTCAACTTAAACCGTTAAACATAATAATATTTAACGTAATAAAATACTTCAAAATAATTGAAAATAGAATTAAATTATGACCTTATTTTGTGGGTTTTACATCCTCACCACCTTAGGAGAGCACCGTCCCGGGGCTTACTTCTCCTTAGGTCCGTCTATGAATAAATGCGGATACTTACTCTTGAAGTAGTCCTCTCGCTCCCAAGTGTATTCGGGTCCACGTCGGGAATTCCATCGCACTTTTACTATCGGGATCCGACTTTGCTTAAGCCGTTTCACCTCTCGATCCATAATCTCCACCGGTTCCTCAATAAAATGCAGCTTGTCGTCCAGTTGAATCTCCTCAAGTGGAAGTATCAAATTCTCGTCCGCCAAAAACCTCTTAAGATTAGAAACGTGAAAAGTATTGTGAATAGCACTTAACTTTTCTGTCAATTCCAACTTATATGCCACAGGACCAACTCGATCAATAATCTTGAATGGACCTATATAGCGCGGACTAAGCTTTCCTCGCTTGGCAAATCGAATTACTTCTTTCTAAGGTGATACTTTCACCATAACCATGTCGCCAATATCAAACTCCAATGGTTTTCTCCTCTTATCCGCATAGCTCTTCTGTCTACTACGAGCTGTCAATAAACGATTCTTGATTTGCACGATCTTCTCAGTCGTTTCTCTAATCAATTCAGGACCCGTCAACTGACTTTCTCCAATCTCACACCAACCAACTGGTGATCTGCACTTTCGCCCCTAAAGTGCTTCAAAAGGCGCAGCCTTAATACTTGCATGATAACTGTTGTTGTATGAGAACTCCACCAAAGGTAAGTGTCGATCCCAACTACCTCCAAAGTCTATTACACACGCTCGTAACATATCCTCCAAGGTCTGAATAGTCCTCCCACTTTGTCCGTCCGTTTCCGGATGATACGCAGTGCTCATATCCAACTGAGTCCCTAGAGCTCGCTGAAGCGATTTCCAAAACTCAGATGTGAACCGACTATCTCGATCAGAAATAATTGACAAAGGAACCCCATGTCTACAAACAACTTCCTTCAAATACAACCGAGTAAGTTTGTCTAAGTCATCAGTTTTCTTTATCGGCAAGAAATGAGCCGACTTAGTCAACCGATCAACAATCACCCAAATCGTATCATAACCACTAGAAGTTCTCGGAAGTCCCGAAACAAAGTCCATAGTGATCTTCTCCCATTTCCATTCTGGAATTTCAGGTTGTTGCAGTAAACCCGAAGGTCTCTTGTGCTCAAACTTCACCTTAGCACACGTCAAGCATTTACTAACATAAGTAGCAATGTTAGCCTTCATATTCGGCCACCAGTAACATTTCTTCAAGTCTTGGTACATTTTATCCGATCCTGGGTGAATCGAATATTTAGATTTATGAGATTCGTGCATAATTAGATCTCTCAGTCCTCCATACACCGGTAACCACACACGATTCTCAAAATATCGAATTCCGTCATCACGAATTTCGAATATAGGTGTCATCCTTCTACCCAAGTCTTCATCTCTCACATTCTCTTCCTCCATCGCCTTAGTTTGAGCTTTAAGTATTCGATTAGATAAATCAGAATAAGTTTTCATGGCTAAAACTCTAACCCTTTTAGTTATTTCTCTGTCCTTCCTACTAAGTGCATCGGCAACTACATTCGCCTTGCCGGGATGGTAGCAAATTTGAATGTCGTAATCACTCAACAATTCTACCCATCTTCTCTGCCTCATATTGGGCTCCTTCTGATCTAAAATATGTTGAAGGATTTTATGATCGGTATATACCACACTCTTTGTACCGTAGAGATAGTGTCTCCAAAGTCTAAGAGCAAAGACAACAGCTCCTAATTCCAAATCATGTGTAGTATAGTTCTCCTCATGCTTCCTCAATTCCTCATGCTTCCTCAATTGACGAGATGCATACGCGATCACTTTCTCTCTTTGCATCAACACAGCACCAAAACCCTTACGTGATGCGTCACAATATACCACAAAGTCTTCAGCTCCGTCGGGCAAAGCCAAAATTGGTGCAGAACACATCTTCCGCTTCAAAGTTTGGAATGCTTCTTCTTCTTCTGAACCCCATTCATACTTCTTGTTTTTCTGTGTAAGTTTAGTAAGAGGTTTAGAAATTAAAGATAATCCTTCAATAAATCTCTGGTAGTATCCAGCTAATCCCAAGAATTGTCTAACTTCAGTCGAGGTCGTAGGCCTAGCCCAATCTCTAATTGCTTCAATTTTGGAAGGATCAACA
Organism: Glebionis coronaria; assembly: GCA_025667525.1. Lineage (NCBI taxonomy): Eukaryota > Viridiplantae > Streptophyta > Magnoliopsida > Asterales > Asteraceae > Glebionis > Glebionis coronaria. Next base: position 184,600,141 of record CM046874.1, read on the forward strand.
TGAACACCGCTACTATCGATCACGTGTCCAAGGAATTGGACTGAATCCAACCAAAAATCACACTTGGAGAATTTCGCATACAACTTCTCCCTCTTCAACAACTCCAAAATAATCTTCAAATGACCTTCATGCTCCTCCCGACTTTTGGAATAAATCAGGATATCGTCGATAAATACAATCACAAACTTGTCGAGGTATGGTTTACACACACGATTCATTAAGTCCATGAATACCGCAGGTGCGTTAGTTAACCCAAACGGCATTACTTGAAATTCAAAGTGTCCATAACGCGTCCGAAAAGCTGTAATAGGTATGTCCTCCTCTTTAACACGAATTTGATGATAACCCGATCTCAAGTCGATCTTCGAGTACACACACGAACCTTGAAGTTGATCGAACAAATCATCGATCCTAGGAAGTGGATAACGATTTTTAATAGTTAACTTGTTCAACTCTCGGTAGTCTATGCACATTCTGAACGATCCGTCCTTCTTCTTCACGAACAATACTGGAGCTCCCCAAGGTGACGAACTTGGTCTAATGAACCCCTTCTCCATTAACTCCTTCAACTGATCTGCCAACTCCTTCATCTCAGACGGTGCCAAACGATATGGTGCACGCGCCACCGGTGCAGCTCCTGGCACTAGATCAATCTTGAATTCGACTTCTCGCTGAGACGGAAGCCCTGGCAAGTCATCGGGAAATACTTCAGGAAAATCACGAATAACTGGAACATCTTCCACACGCCTAACCGGTAGTTCTTTCTCCACTACTTGAGCCAAGAACAGGTGACAACCTCTTTCTACATATTTCCTCGCCTTGATACAAGATATCACCGTTAGACGAGATCTACCGACATCACCTTTAACTACTAACACCTTACCCTTAACCGGTATGTGGACAACTTTCTCCCCACATACAATTACCGCATCATGAGCAACCAACCAATCCATACCAACAATCACATCAAATGAACCCAACTCTATCGGCATCAAATAAATTTCAAACAAATGATTTGCTAATTTCAAAGGACACTTCTTAAATATAGTGGTAGTACTAACTAATTGTCCATCAGCTAACTCAACCTCATAACTAGCATTTAGGCTTGTTGGCTCAACATTAATTAAACGACTAAAGGAAGTGCTTATAAAGCTCCTATCAGATCCTGAGTCAAACAACACACTAGCATAACGATGGTTGAGTAAGAACGTACCCGTCACCACATTTGGACCTGGTGCCTGATCAGCATCCTTAACAACATAAACTGCCCCAGCAGCTTCACCTGCTTTCTTGTTCTTCAACTTCGGGCATTTGGGACGAACATGATCACGTTCTCCACATTCAAAGCAAGTCTTGATCGGAATAGCATTTTCTCCAGTGGCAGAGATCCATGGCTTGCACTTCTCCGCAGCATGCCCAACCTTTCCACATTTAGTGCACCTTGGTGGACAATTACCAAAGTGACAAACACCACTGCTCTTACATTTCTGGGCTGGTCCCCCATAGTCAGCATTTTCATTCTTGTTAGTTGCAGCTCTAGCCCCATCATTTCTCTTCTGATTGTACTGCCTATGGCGGTTACTACCTTGATTACCACTCTATGAATTCTCCCATTTCCTTTTATTACCCTCAGCAGCTTTCTCAGCCCTATCTTGAACTTTCTGCCCCATGAGTGTATGAGCCATTCTTACAGTCTCAACAAAGTTCTTGGGTCGAGATGAAGTTGTCTCACCTTTAATGTACCCAGGCAGCCCTTTGATGTATTGATCCATCTTCTTTTTCTCAGTAGCAAAAGCATCTGGACACAACAAAACCAATTCATTGAATTGGCTAGTATATGCAGCAATGTTGTTATCTTTCAGCTTCAGATGCCTCAACTCATCCTCCAAAGTAGATAACTCTTCTTCTGGACAGAACTCTTCTTTCAATAACCTTTTAATTTCATCCCAAGGTTTCCTGTTTGCAGCTTCTAAACCAACTGTAGCAACTTGAGTCTTCCACCAGCTTAAAGCTCGATCCTTGAAAGTAGCAACTGCGAACTTAACCTTGTTCCTTTCTGAGCAATCACTAATCTCAAATGTTGTTTCTGTTTTCTCAATCCACCTGAATAATTCCAGTGCTCCCCCAGTTCCTTGAAATGTAGTGGGTCCACATTTCATGTATCCAGCAAAAGTACATTCTTTAACCGCAGCAGCAGCCTGAGCAACCTCATCTGCAGGATTCTCGGCTACACCTGCTCCCGCAGCTTCTGGTCCAGCAGGTTCACCTTCACCTTCAGCACCCGCACCTCCAGAGCCACTTGCTCCTTCAGTGTTAACACGCGCAGCTCTATCCGCAGCTAATGCTTTCGCAACCTCTTCAGCAACTAGCCTTGCAATGGCATCATTTGTCATTCTCCTAGGTGGCATGATTCTGTCACATCACAAGGAGAAGATAAATGAATGAGTTAATTGTATTCATGGTATAGTCATATCATGTACAAAATCAATCACCTCCTCATCGAAGACGTAATTTGACGGTGGTAAATTTCACAAAATAGATATAAGTTCATAATAAAATGAAATAGGATAATTTCCAAAAATCTTAAATAAATATAGAAAATCCTTCAAAATAATTACAGGAAAAATTCCAAAAATTTATTTAAGTAAATCATTAATAAATGATAACTCTTATCGAAAAGTTTAACGATATCAATATATATATCGATAAAAGATTACAGTGTTTATTTAGAAATACTTAGCAATAAGGCATACATAATAATGTATACTAAAGTTGTAATCCCATAAGTAGCTTGAACCTGAAGTCACGCGAAATCATGTGCACCGACTCTTTGAAAAATAAAACCGACAGTTATAGTTTAGGTTTTTTGAAAAAGACCTAGTTCTCTATAACTCATGGCTCTGATACCAATCTTTAACACCCCCAAATTTACACACAGCGGAATACATCTTTGGGTGCTAAACAATGATACTACAACACATAATTTATAAAGAACGACTCGAAAAGAGACGTTTCAAATTTATCGTTCCTAAAACATTTGTCAGAGTAGCGTAGTCCCAAGACATCGTAACCAAAGTACAACCAAAACAAAAGATTTAAATTGTTTTGAACAAAAGGAACGATAAATATTCAAAGAGTTTATATTGCAAAGTAGTGCACAACATTCATTCCTGTGGCTTCCAAGCTTCACCCTTCCTGATTACCTGAAATACATGTGAGAAAATCATCAGCAAAAATGCCGAGTGAATCTATAGGTTTATATAATCATTTTGAACACAAGCAAAGATTATAAGTTTGTGGCATGCTTAAAGGCAAAAAGCATCTAATAATTTGCATCAACAATAATAATTGTATTTAGCATAAATTGCAATAAGCTCATGGAACCGAGATCTTACATACTCCCATATCAGTCTAATAAGACGAGAGATTTATTAATTGTCGGTTACCTCCATATTATTGGTACATTGCCGTATACCTGACTTCTCAATACAATATGTTCAAACAGTGTGGAGGTCGGGCCTAAGCTTCTATGACAAGTCCACAAAAACTGAACCGGGGCGGCTTCCCCCATAGATCTATTAATTGTACTAGCGGTTAACCCATCATAGGTTAATTAACGGTCCATAATTGAGGTTTTAACTAAGGTAATCACTTACTGCAATTTAAAGGCAACCACGGGTCCATTCATAGAGGGACAAGCATACCATAAAAATCTTGTGTTCTAAGTTTAAAAAAACATGTATTCCCCCTCGCGGGTTTTAAAAATATTTGAATGAGCTCAAACGAGGCTATAGACTCACGTTGATAATGAAAGGCGGATTATCGGCTACGGGCGTGCTTCGGTCACGGAAACCTATATAAATAATCGGTCTTAGACTCTTGTCTAATGACTTTTATCAAAATAAAAATATACATATGATGATTTTGTACATATGATGATGATCAAGTGGGTTTATATATCCTTGTTTACTCATTTTAGTGTTTACGTATTGGTAACTTTTTACTAGTTTACTAGTTTTACCTATTTTTGAGTCTAATAAGCTTAGTATAAGTTCTTTAACATGTTTTAATCTATTTTATACCTATATTATCAGTATCTATACTTTCCATGTTGGGTCCAAATGGGTTAAGCCCAATAAGTTCTTTTTATAAGTGTTTAACTTATTTAGTCCAATATGCTTAGTTAGCTAGTTAATGTCCGTATGTCCTATAGTTCGGGTTTTATCGGTTTTTACTTGTATTAGTTACTTATATATCAGTATATGACTTTTAAAAACTTTACATTAGACGGGTTTGATCGTCTAAGTTTTATTTGGCGAAAAACGTTAATTTTACGGTAATAGCCGAAAAAGTCGTAAAAATCAAGTTTATAGTTTTTATTACTTATAAGTATTATTCCACTACCATTTATATAATTTATCCATTTAATTAACCTTTTACATATTTATATAAATATGTTTCATAAGTTAGTGGATTTTTATTTTACATTTTATATAATAAAATTTGAGTGCTTATATAATAATAATAAACATTAATTCTCAAAATCTAATTTTTATCTTCATGTTCACCATTTTTATCATATCTAGAGTTATATAATGAATTAGAAGCTCATTTTTGGGTGGCATGATCTTCATATTATGTGCTACATTTAACTTAGTTATAGCTACTGCTCATTTTAAGTTTATCTTGCCTTAACAGTCCCTACAAAACTGCTTATTCAGATTAGAACACCCAACTTGTTTTGATCATATCTCACTCATTATATTGATTCCATTGCATGGCCAACTCTCACATGTGTATAACATCTTGTACTTACTGTAAATGGATCATACCATGCAAGTTTATCAGTTAAAGTTTTAGTTATATACTGTTTTTATACAGCCAACTAAATAATCATGATTTTAGCCTTATTTCTCATGGTTATTAACATTTTTAAGCATATTTATCAACACTTGATCCCCACACAACATTTTTATCATCATATATACATCATATACATATATAAAATAAAGAAAATACATTTGTTCTTTACAAAAATAACAAGAGAAAATGGAGAGGATGATCTTCTTTACCAACCAAGTGTATTTCTTGTTTTTGGAAGACAAGAACTTGATGAACACCACAAGTAACTCCAAGATCATCAAACACCAAGAACAATAGTTGAGAAATCAGCCCTAGGACACAAGCAAATCACCTCCAATGTTGTTAATATGGCCACCAAATGATCAAGGCTTCAAGATAACTCCATGATAGAGCTAGATAACATGTATTCATGGCTAGAAAAGATCAAAAGGGGTGTTTGTAGCTTGAAAGTGGACGGCAAGGTGAAGGTGTTGAGAGAGTTTTGATGTTGGTTTTGCATGTATGGAAAGATGGAAATGAGTTAGTTGATGGTTTTAGCTAGTAAGTGGAAAAGAGTAGCTTAAGGTGTAAGCTTTGTTTACACTTGTAAACACTTAGCTAACATGATGCCACATATAGTTGTGGTGTCATGTTGGTGCCGTCCATGCTAACTAGTGGGGTGGGGCAATGTATTTTGTCCCATATCACTAGTTTACGGGTATTCCTTGATTCTAGTTTTCTTGATTTGCGTGCCCTCGGGTCGTATCACGAAAAACGTTTTTATAAATTATGAATTAACGTCACAAAACGAATCCAATAAAAATTATCTCATCAAAAATGGAGTTCAAAAACGTAAATACGTAATCCTAAGGTTTCTGGTTTAGTCGTAAAAGACGCTAAATTATGCACGTAAGCCCAAATTTAAATCCCTAAATTGTGAGTTCATCAACCCACACAAAAATAAGTTTCAAAATATTATACGATATAAAATTTTTGGCATCAGTCGGTATCGTGATCACTAGTAGTCCTCGTTGCTCGTCAAAATATTAAAATATAATATTTAATATCGGTTTCAACTTAAACCGTTAAACATAATAATATTTAACGTTATAAAATACTTCAAAATAATTGAAAATAGAATTAAATTATGACCTTATTTTGTGGGTTTTACACCTTGAGGGAGAGATAGGTTTGGTTGTTTTCTCAGTGACAGTTCCTGACTCAGTGTGATTTGATATCTTTTTTGAATCAGGCTTTGTTTGTTCAGGATAACCTAATCCATCTCTTCCTTTGGGTGAGTGTTCTTGATAGGATAGTGGACTTATTTCAGAACATGGACTTGCCCCTTGAAGAGTTTTCAAAGGTGGCAGAGGAGTCTGAATGTCCTCAGCAACACTTGATGGTTCAATGTTACTTGATTTGTTAGGGATATCAGTCTTCTCATTAAAACCAAGTAATTCATTAACAGCCTGAGATTCAAGTATTAATATTTTGCCAGTATCAAAATTAGGGAACACACTCTCAGGGTTTGATCTTTCCACCTAGTCTTTTGACTTAGGAATCATTTCATGATCAAAACCTACTGAGGCTGGGAGAAATGCTTTTTCACTCAATTCCTTAGTAAGTGGTTTCTTAGTGAGTTGGCGTGCCGCAAGAATTTTCTTCTTTTAGGCAGGTATTTGGTTGTTTATACACTGAGAGGCTAAGGTAGAGCTATTAGTCCATTTCTCATTGATGCGTTTTTCTTCCTTAAGTTGTTCTTGAAGAGCATGATTAAGTTTAATAAGTTTAGTGTTCTGAAGTTGACATCTTACTGCTTCAAGTTTGGCTTGTTTCAAAATCAATAAATCTTCTCTACATTTGTTTAATTCAAAAACAAGTTTATTATATTTTGAAAGAAGGTTTAATCTCTGCTCTTCAACAAACGATAAGTCAATATTTATATACTTAAGGAACCTTTTCCAATCAGACTCTTCATCCATAGAGATGAGCATGTTTACCTTTCTCAATGTGAAGTCAACCCATTCTCCATTTCGAGCATGACTCTTTCCAACAGATAGTTCATCATCAGCTAAAGCCATCAACACTTGATATCTGACTTCCTCATGTTTTGAGGATAAGTCTTCATCATCCCAATCAAAGGTTTCAGCTACCAGACCTTTGGCTTTGTTCTGAGGAGGTTTTTGAGTCTTAGTATTTGAAGGTCCGGCTTCTAAGAGTGCAAGCTTTGCTTTGACCTTTTTATACTCAGACCTATGATCCTTCTCAATTTTCTTATTGTTCTGAAAACTTTGGTTAATTGGAGAAGCTTGAATCAGTTTTGGTGTAAAATTAGGTTGAAAATTGTCATTTCCTTTTGATAAATTTTGACTTTTGTATGAGGCCAGTGGAGTTTTTGAAAGACAATATTTTGCAAAATGCCCAGTTTTACCACATCGGTAACAATCCACTCCCTCAGTGGATTGATTTCCAGCAAATCTAGTTCTTTTGATATATCGTTTGGTATTTGCCAACATGGCCCTTTCATGAAATTTCCTATTTAGATCCCTTATATATTAAGTACTAGATCTTTCATCAACCTCATCGTCTGAGATCTCCTAAAAGTCTTGAACAATTGCATTTGAGTAAAAAGCAGTTGTAATGGGTCCATGATCAATAGGGGTAGGTTTGGCTAAGGTGTCTGTTATTAAGGCCTTCTTAGACTCAGGATATCTTCTATTTATTAGATTATCTTCATAGATGAATCTTCCATAGATGTCTGCTAAATCCTGAGTCTGAATGTGATTGGCATTTCTCAGTCCTTGAGAGAAACCAAGTTATTTTTTAGGGAGACTGTTCACAAAACCAACATTGATTTCATGCTTAGACATTTTCACCCTGTCATTTGATAGCTCATTGAGCAAGGTCTATATCTGGTATAACTCCGAGGAAGTGTTTCAGATGGTTTGGCGCTGAAAGTGTTATATTCTAACTTCAGGTCCATAATCAGATTTTCCTTAGTGTCTGATGGTCCTTCGAAACTATGAAAAAGATCTGTCCAACTCTCTTTGGCCGTCTCACACTCGATGATAGCCTCCATAATATCGTCAGGAAGACAAGATATTATGATGCTTTTGAGATGTTGGTCTTGATTAACCACTCTCCTTTCATCGTCAGAGCATTGGTTTTCAGGTTTGTCATCACGTGTTGCTGTTTTTGGTTTGAATGGACCATTCTTAATACAAGTAATGTAATAAGGTTCCATTCCCATCAAATAACATAGCATTCTTTTCTTTCATTTGTTAAATCTTTCAACTTCTAACTTAGGAGCGTTAACAGAGTAGCTTGCTCCCTTTTTGTTAACAAGTTGAGGTAAATTACTTTCAGCCATAATGGATAAAGGTTTTAAAAACTTTGAAACGGTAGTTAAAAAGTTTTATAATCCTACCGCTCTTATACCACTTGTTGGTCCCTGTTAGCCTCAAAATATTGAGTCAAACAAGAATGTTCGGTCAAAGGTTTTTATTGTAATATTTAATAGAACGTTGTAATAGTTAGTTAAAATAGTCGTGACATTACGGGCTTGATGGCTAGCTTAAAAGGCCTCTTTTAAGGTACTAAGCATTTTATTCAAGCCCGACCCATTAAACGATATAGTCCATTGAGGCTACATGTATGAGCCCGACTATATAAGCCCTTCCTAGCATGTTAAGAAGGGTTGGTAGTTTTTATTTCTCAATCTAATTTCACATAGTTTCTCCATCCTCTCTCAACTTTCTCTCACTACTTTCTCTCTCTAGAAATCTTCTTTCTTTCTTCTTTAATTCATAAAATCAACCATGGTGAAGTGATTAAATTAGGTAACAACAATTGGTATCAATCGCCACGGGGTAGATTTGTGATTGGTTGTTTGGTTTATTGTTTGGTTCGGTTATTTATCATCAAAATCATCTCGAATTAATTTTTTTAGTGTTTTCGGTCTCTAAATCTTGATAAAAATCACTTACATAGATTTGGTAAGGATTTGGTTAAGTTTTTGTGGTTAAAATCGCAAGCTTTTGGGGCGTTTGGATTGTTTTTGGGTTCGGTTCGAAGAATAGTAAGTTAGGTGGCCAACAAAAACATTTTTGGAAAAGGGTTTATACATTTCGAAGATCAAGCTTTATCCGAATTCAGTTTATCCGAAAAAAGAGATTTATCCCAAAAAGGGGACTTATCCGAAAAGGTAAGTGTTACTTGTTTGATTATTCCGAAAATAGTGAGTTATTCCGAAGATTTCAAATATTCCGAAAAGTGCTCTTTTATCCCAATATATATTCGAAAATCACTTTTTATCCGAAAATCAGCTCTTATTCCGAAAAGGTTTTTTCGAAAATGGTCAGTTTATCCGAAGATTTGAATTATTCCGAAAAAAGGTGGTTTATCCGAAGATTTCAGTTTTTTCGAAAATTTCACTTATTCCGAAGAAATCCAGTTTATCCAAAAATCAACTTTTATCCGAAACCACTTTTTCCGAAAATCTTCGTTATTCCGAAAACATTAAGTTTATCCGAAAACTTCAATTTTTCCGAAAACTCTCATTTATCCGAAATTGTTCATTATCCGAAGACCTCACATTATCCGAAAAGGCACTTTTATCAGAAAATCCATTTTATCCGAAATAGCTATATTCCGAAAGTAAAAAAAAAGACTTTTTTGGCGGGAAAACCGGAGTAAAATTTATTTTTTCCTACACCATTTTTAGGCCATTTAAGCTTCGATTTCAACTTTTGGCGATGCGAAAAATTTTTCGACCAAAAATTCAAATTTTCGGACCAAAATTCAAATTTTTAGGCCAAATTTCAAATTTTTTAGGTTTTATTTTTCAAATTTTTTCCCTATTAGTTTTTGGCTATTTCGAACTCGATTTCAAAATTTGGTAATTCAAAAAAATTTCGCTTTACCGTTTTATGAGACTGAGAAATTTATTGTCGGACTGAGAAAAAATCGGAAATTTCGGAATTTTAACCACAACTCAATCACACCATATCTACTTAAGATCCGAAATCACTTCATCAAACAAGACACCATCATCATGAAAAAGAGCAATGAGTGTTCAGTTGTGACAACTCTTGAGATGGAATAATTACAAGAACGGACACGCTTCTTGAGAGATAAATGCATGGAAGTGTTGGAAATTCACTTTATGTTACGACATTTAAGAATTCCCATTAGTTATCATAGTCACACACGCTGAGACTAGACTAGGAAACAATGTATAGTTAAGTGTGGTGTGTGACTATATATACCCTGATGAGACGGCTTTTATACATGGTCTCATCGTTCTTTTTGGACTTAAAATGCATTAAATATCAAAATACCCAAATATATGCTTGTGTTTGTTGCTTGTGTATTTTAGGTACGGGTATTGAGAAAATGACAAAAGATCACAAGAATCACGCAAAAACGAACACGGGAAACGAAGCCGCACGATGAACCAAGCCCTAGTGAGGAATTTCCCAAAGAAAACCCTTGAAGATTTGAAGAATATTGAAGATTGGTCCTCCAAGTTTCAAGAATTGACACTTTATACCCTTGTATCTTCATAATTACAAGTTTGGTCCCTAAAGTTTGTCAAAATTACAAAAAAGACCCTTAACTTTGAAGAATTGGCAAATTTAGTCCCTCATCAAATCTAAATTGTCAAATATGGTCCTCCAAGAAGTCAACCAACAAGTCAAAGCCTTGAAGTTTGAAGATATGGCAAATTCAGTCCTTGGAAAATAGAGAAATTGCATAAATGGTCCTTGTTTCAAGATTATAAAAACATTGTGCCAAAAATGCAAATTGCTGAAAGTTATTAACAAAGGAAAAGAAGATTTGGCTGTTTATTACAAATTGAAGAAGTGAAAGGAGTTGAGGGACCATTCATGGCCAGACAACCAAACCTAGCCCAGCCTCTCACAACACGCCACCTCACCCCACTCAACTCCATCCTCCAATCAAAACCTACCATTCCCCCACGTCGGATTCCCACTCATAATTTAAATATAACTGATTTTAATCAGTTATGGTTTTGGGGGTAAACACGTTTTTGAATATTAATCACCCTAACCCCAAATTAAACTCCACTGTTTATCTTTCCCCACCCTTATAAACCCTAATCACCAGATTATTTAAATCAAGGGGGTTTTGAGATTAAGTTTCCAGAATGAAGATTAAGCTCATCTTAAACCCATCCCACATCCCAAAACCCATCACCATCCACTCCTGGGTCCCCCACGTGGCTCCCCTGCTACTCCAAGACAAAGTGTGCCAGCAAATCAACGAACCTTGTGATTTTCGTGTTGGCTAAGGGTCCTTGGACGCACCAGATCATCTTGACAACTGCCATTTCACATGGAGCAGTCACATGAATCCAAGACCTCAATTCAAAATTGGCATCTCAACAGCATATTCCAAGAATCGACCAAGGGTACAATTGGGAGTTAGCAATTAGGGTTTTATCTTCTAGAAATTTCTTTGTAAGCCTATTTAAGGCATTAGGGTTTCAGCATTTGTTTTTGTTCCAGTTTTTGATGTAATTTTTATTTTTCTTTAAATTAATGAAAAAAGTGTTTTTACTTACATGAAAACTGTGAACCATTTACTTTCCAGCATTTAAATTCAAAGTTTGTTTAATATCTATTTAAGTTTGTGTTTTAAAAAGTTTTGAAAAAGGGTTTTTAAGTTTCTGATTTGAAGCAAGTTCTTGGTAAGAACTTGTGTGTTGATTTGGTATTTCCAGTTTCAATGCATTGTGTTAATGCTTTGAAGAATATCAATGATAAGTTTTGAAAGGATTTAAAAAGGATTTTTAAGGAAGTGAAAAGAAACAGAATATTGGATATTGCTTGCATCTTTTTTTCTGATTTTCTTCTCAGGTTGTTAAAGGAGTTGATCAATGTTCAGCATACATCCGAATGTATATGGAGGTGGTTATGCAACCACTAGAACCCTGGATGTAGGGTTCTAAGGTAATTTTCTTGTTCCCTTTTTGAAATTTCAGAAATAATTGCAGTTGTATGATCTTGTGGGTATAAGTGTTATTTGTTTGATAAAGCTGGTTGATTTGAGTTCATTTGAGTGTTTATGCATGTTTGATGCTATTAGAATCAGTTTGTTAGCTTTTTAGAAGGTTTTGGTTTGAAAAAAGTGTGAAACAAAAATTTAAAAGGGTGTTTGGAAACAAGTTTTAGCAGGGTAGTAATTAGGATTAATGATTTAAAGAGGTGTTAGAGCAATTGGATTAGGTTGAGTAAGGTTGTTTGATAATTGTGTTATGATTTGGTGCATGTTTTGAGCAAGATTGTGTGGTTTAAAGTGAAAAGGTTGCAAGCAAAATCTGCATGTTCACTATCTGCTTGTTTTTCTTAATTTTGGTGCATGGTTGTGTGAAATCTGTTGAGATTTAGGCTGTTCTAGGGTTGGATATTGTTTGTGCATCATTTGGTGAAGTTGTGTGCCAAGTCTTGTCTGTTGAATCTCACTAGGGTGCTAGTTATTAGATCATAAGTCCATAGGTCTAGTAATTTTACATCAGAAACTTGAAATTTCCCTATGTGCTTGATTTTTGATCAGTTTGTGTGCTAGGTGTTTTGTTATTGCTTGTTTGTGACTCCTTGTGCTTCAATAAGCACAAGGGTGCCTTTGTCCAAAGAAATCAACACCAAAGAAGCACCACAGCCAAGTCCTCTTGGTTTCCAAAGTTTACAAGTAAACATACTTGTTCATCAGAAGTATACCCAGACCTGGTTACATTTTTCATTGATTCCAGCTTAATCTTGATCCATTTTGTATTTTGTTTGTGTTTTTGTGTTCAATTAAGTTACTGGATTAAGTTTTTTTTTTTAAAAAAAAAAAAGAAAAAAAGTTTTACAAAAACCACTAGCCTGGCTTCGAACCCCTGACCTCTCGTTGGAGGGTTCAGAGTCCTTACTAGTGTGCTAGCTTTAATCTTGTGTAAAGATGGGCAAGGCCCAATACTTAAGGAGATTGTGTTTTGGCTTATCTAAAATAAGCCGTGACCTTTTCAGCTTATTATAGCTTATTTATTAAGCTTCTTGGCTTCTTTTCATTTTTCCTAGGCTAGTAATAGGTTTTAGGATTTTTCTGTTCAAAAACTTTATTTTTCCTTTTATTTAATTAATTTTTAGGATTATTTTTAGTTTTTAATTTAGAAAGTCATTAAAAAATATTAAACAATAGTAAAAAATACAAAAAAATAGTTTTTAGGTTTTAATTTGTATTTTTGAGGTTTACATATAAAAAAGTTTTCAAAAAATTTAATTTTTGATTTTATTTAATTTTAGGTTTTTTGGCAACTTTAAAAATTAATATAAAATTAATTAAGAGGTTTTAGAAACTTTAATTTACATTTTCTTCTTAGTTAGAATATTTAGGATTTTTGAGAATTTTTTAGAATTTATTTGAGGACTTTTATTTTTTTAGAATATTTTAATATTATTTTATTCATTAAAATAAAAAGTTTTATTTTTATTTCTTTTTCATTTTTCCTAGGTTCTTTATCATTAATTAGGACTTTTGTCACTTTCCATTTAATTTTTAGGCTTTTCAATTAATTTTTAGAATTAATTTAAGATTTAATAGATTTTAATAGTTTTTAGGTGATTAAAAATAGTTTAAATTGGTTTTAAAATTTTTAAAAATAGTTTTTAGTTTAATTAGGTCATTTTAGAGGTTTACAAACTATAAAATCTTTTTTAGGGCTTTTTAATATTTAAAAGTGATTTTTAGGGCTTTAATTAGCATTAAAAAGTCATTATTTAATTAATTAAAAGGTTTTAGCAAGTTTGGATTTTTTGTAAACTCTTAGAATATTATTTGGGATTTTTAGTAATTTTTAGAAATTTTTAGGTTAAAATTTTAATTTTCGTCGTTTTTACGGTTTTACGTTTACGCCTTTTTCGTCGTAGTTTAATTAGTTTTCGTAACCGTCAATTCTTTCCTATCTCGTTTCTTTCATAAATCTTCATAATCACAAACATCATATATCAACTCTTAACACAACACACTTGCCTCCTCGAGAACGAACTCACCTAGGGTCATTCACACACGGTTTTCCTAAATCGTCGTGCACTTGCCCTATTTTAGTTGCTTACTTTTTCCTAAAGGTAAGTTGACTAAATTTACCACATCATTTTTTGGCGCCGCTGCCGGGGAGGCGTGTTGTGTTTTGGTTGAACCATTGTTGTTTTTTTATATAGCCATAAAAGTATTTGTATTAATAGCACTCTATTAATACGTATTATCGTTTTTCGATTTTTGTGAATATTATTACTATATTGTATACGTAGAACAATAAATTTACAAGTACTCCAAATACGTGAGCAATCACAACCTTGATTCGGGATTTCATCACTCGATCATTGTATTCGAATCTCAAACCAAAGAAAAAAGGCAAAAATAGATAAATACTTTCGTGAAGCTTGATTTTGATAATACAAACTATAAGGTGGGTATAAGGCGGTTGTATTTCACGACCTAAAGGAAAAAGGCTCTTAAGTGCTTCGCGCCGCCTCGTTTCTTCCGCTTGCTTGTGCGTATTTGATTTTGAGAGTGAATCGAGGGTTTTGCCGCCCAAAGTATTATTAAGTATCATATATATTTTCTTGGTTTCATTTGATTAAACCCTCTTGAACGATTTGGTGTTCCACCATCGTTCTAAAGTCATCGAAGGCGTTCACTTCACGTGTTCGTTTTCATTCCTTGAGGCTTCGTTAATCAAGAGATTTGATTAGTGAGGAGATTTGTAGATTTTGGTCTACTTAATACATTCCAAAAATCCAAAAAAAAGTTAAAAACAATCAAAAACCACAAAAAAAAATTGAAAAAGTAAAAATACCAAAAAGAATCTTCTTTGCTCGCCTTCTCGTTGTACGTGACGTTTATGCAAACTCGCTCTAAAGCAAGACGTGCTCGTAAACGAAGAAACAAATCACTCACTCCTACTAGTGAGGACTCTCCTATTGACGAACCCATTGTAGTGAAAGAAGCACCCATGGCTAATCGAACTATGATGGAGTTGCTTCAAGCACCCACCGAGGGTTATGGAGAAGCGATTGTGATTCCCGCTATCCTTGCGGAGAATTTTGAGGTTAAGACGGGTTTGTTGTCCATGATTCAAAACAACAAGTTTCGAGGGGACGAAAAGGACAACCCGCATAACCACATTCGCCAATTTAATCGTCTCACCGCCACGTACAAGTTTAAGGATGTTTCAAACGACTCGATTAAGATGATGCTTTTTCCGTATTCCTTAGCGGGGCCCGCAAAAATTTGGTTAGAGAAAGAGCCACCCAATTCTATATTGACGTGGAAGGATCTCGTTTCAAAATTCGTGAACCAATTTTTTCCGCCCTCTAAGACTACGCACTTGAAAAACGAGATTTCAAAGTTTTCGCAAGAGTTTAATGAGAGTTTTTCAACGGCTTGGAATAGGTTTAAGGAAATGTTGCACGAATGTCCTCATCATGGTTTTTCCGACTTGCATCAAATAGACACGTTTTACAATGGCTTGAACGATCATGAGCGTGATTATCTTAATGCCGCCGCGGGTGGTAATTTCTTGTGTAAGACGGTCGAGGAAGCATTGGTAATTATTGAGAATAGGTCTAAGGTGTATAGTCCTCGTAGCACGTCGAGTGTTCGTAAGGCTTCGTCTTCATCTTCACCTAGTTTGTCACACAACGTTGATGCTTGCCAAATCGAGGCTAATTTGGAGAACAAGATTTTTGATAAGCTTAAAGGATTGTTAATTGAGTTTAAAGTTGGTGAACAACCCGCTCCCGCTACGATTAAAGCGGTTGAGGTTTCTTGTATGTATTGTGGTGGAGCTCACGATTATTCCGAGTGCATTACCAACGGTGGTAACACTTCGAGTGCCTTCGCGGCCGCGGGAACTTATAACCAAAACGGTCAAGTTCCTCGCACTAATCAATTGACTCCACCGGGTTTTTCACCAAATCAAAATGCTAACAATTATCGAAACAATCAAGTTGGTTACCAAAGCAATCAAAGGAACAATATTAAGGGTAATAACAACTATGGGAATCAAGGGAGTAGTAGTAATAGCCAATTGCAAAATCAAAATCAAAACCGTAATTTTCAAAATGCAAGTCAAGCTCTTCAAAATAACAAAGAACTTCCATTGGAATTTTTGAATTACACTACTTCAAATGATAAGATTATGGAAAACATTCAAGAGCAAATGGCTAATCAAGCTAAGGAGACGGCTAAGAATGCAAAGGAGTTAGCTAATTTCATTAAGGAAAATCTAGCCATGAGGAATGAATTGAAAAATGATTTTGCTAACCAAATTCGAGGTCAAAACAACAAGATAGAGCAAAGTCATGCTAGGCTTGAACAAAGAATTGACCAAAAAGCCGCTAGCCAAGATGTGAAGTTTAATAATTTTGATGCTAAGCTTAATGCAATTTTAGAATGCGTAATGGTGAACAAAGCCTCTACTTCGGGTGGTTTGCCTAGTAACACCGTTTCAAACCCGAAGGGAGAGATGAAAGTGATTACCACACGTAGTGGTAAGGCACTTAAAGAACCAACTCCTCAACCAATTACTCCAACGGTGGAGGAAATTGAGGAAGAACCCGAGGTGGTGGTCGAAAAGGAGCATATTTCAAGCCCACAAAGTACCGCTTATGCCACACCTACGGTTGACCCATTACCCATATTGGAACCCGAGATTCCAAAGGCTATGCCTATGCCCCAACCCACACCACCCTTGCCTTACCCATCGAGACTTAGGAAGGAGAAACGACAAGAGCGCGACAACTATCAATTTGAGCTTTTTATGAAAATGTTTCGTGACTTGCATTTTAATATAAGTTTTGCCGACGCCTTGGCCATGATGCCTCGATTTGCCGCTAACTTTAAGAGTATGTTTAACAACAAGGAGAAATTACAACAAAAATCTAGTTGTTCGTCGGTTTATCTTAATCGCATACCTCAAAAAGTCGGTGATCCCGGTAAATTTTTGATCCCTTGTGCAATTCAAGATATGGAAGAATGCTATGCCTTGGCCGATCTTGGTGCTAGCATTAACTTGATGCCACTTGCAATCTACAAGTCGCTCAATCTTCCTAATCTTACTCCTTCACGAATGTCTATTGAGTTGGCCGACCATTCCACAATTCTTGCATGTGGTTTGGCGGAAGACGTTTTTGTGAAAGTGGGGAAGTTCTACTATCCCGTAGACTTTATTGTTGTTGACATCCCCACGGATCCTCAAGTTCCTCTTATTTTAGGTCGTTCGTTTTTAGATACGTCTATGGCTTTGATTGATGTGCATGCTAGAAAGATCACCTTACGTTTCAACGACGAGGAACTTGTTATAAACGCAACTCAAAATTCTCAACTTTCTCATGTTTATTCCGTTGCTACCATAAACCTCGTTGATATGATCGACGTGGTTTGCGAGGAATTTTCACAAGAAGTTTTAGGGTTTGGTGATGAAGAAACTAGTGGCAATCCCACTATGTTAGATCCAATTCTTGATAATTCGACACCAACCTTCACTCCTTTCGAAGGTGGTGGTTTTACGTTGGAAGAATTCGATGTTCCACATACTTGTGACGAAGACCTCGACAACTATGAGGACTTCTCGATTATCAAGGATTTTCTCAACGATTTCCCATTTCCTCCACCCGAGGAGGTTATGAGTATCGAGCCTAAATCTTCACTTGAGGAACCACCTATCCTCGAGTTGAAAGATTTACCTCCTCACCTCGAGTATGTCTATTTGGAGGAGGACGACAAGTTGCCGGTTATTATTGCGAAGGAACTTTCGAATGATGAAAAAACCGCACTTGTCGATGTTCTTAAGGACCACAAAGGGGCGATTGCATGGAAGTTATCCGACATTAAGGGAATCGATCCCAAATTTTGTACACACAAAATATTAATGGAGGAGGATTTCAAGCCAACAATCCAAAGTCAAAGGAGGGTGAACCCCAAAATTCACGACGTCATCAAAAAGGAGGTCCTTAAACTCCTTGACGCGGGAATGATTTACCCTATTTCCGATAGCCCTTGGGTGAGTCCTATTCATTGTGTCCCTAAAAAGGGAGGGATGACCGTTGTGCCAAACGATGCCAACGAGTTAATTCCCACAAGACTCGTGACCGGATGGAGAGTGTGCATTGACTATCGAAAGTCAAATGAAGCCACTCGAAAAGACCATTTTACCTTGCCCTTCATGGACCAAATGTTGGAGCGTCTTGCGGGAAACGATTTCTATTGCTTTTTAGATGGTTTTTCCGGTTACTTCCAAATTCCCATCGATCCTCGTGATCAAGAAAAAACTACGTTTACGTGTCCATATGGAACGTTTGCCTATCGTAGAATGCCATTCGGACTTTGTAATGCACCGGGAACTTTTCAACGATGCATGATGGCTATTTTTCATGATATGATCGAGAAGACGATGGAAGTCTTCATGGATGACTTTTCCGTGTTTGGTGATTCCTTTACTTCGTGTTTGTCGAACCTTGAGAGAATGTTAAAACGTTGTGAGGAAACCAACCTTGTGCTCAATTGGGAAAAGTGTCATTTTATGGTTAGAAGTGGAATCGTCTTAGGGCACAAGGTCTCGAAAGCGGGGATTGAGGTAGATCAAGCTAAGGTAGACGTCATCGCCAAATTACCTCATCCCAAAACCGTCAAGGGAGTTAGGAGTTTCCTAGGCCACGCGGGCTTTTATCGACGATTCATCAAGGATTTCTCGAAGATTTCTCGACCCATTACACATCTTCTTGAAAAAGAAGCACGTTTTGTCTTTGACGAAGATTGTGTACGAGCCTTTGAGATCCTTAAGAGGAAACTTACCGAAGCTCCCATTCTTGTTGCTCCCAATTGGAACCTTCCCTTTGAACTTATGTGTGATGCAAGTGATTACGCTATTGGGGCCGTTTTGGGGCAACGTCATGATAAGCATTTCTTGCCTATCCACTATGCTAGCAAGACGATGACCGAGGCTCAACTTAAATACACTACAACGGAGAAGGAGTTCCTTGCCGTAGTGTATGCATTTGAGAAATTCCGACCTTACCTCGTCTTGACAAAATGCATAGTGTATACGGACCATTCGGCTATCAAGTATCTCATGGCTAAACAAGATGCAAAGCCGAGATTACTTCGTTGGATTCTCCTCCTTCAAGAATTTGATCACAAAATCGTTGACAAAAAAGGATCCGAGAATCTAGCGGCCGATCATCTCTCTCGTTTGGAAGATCCTCACCAAAGTGCTTACGAGCCTAAGGAAATCACCGAAACATTTCCGCTCGAGACACTTGGTGTAGTGAATTCCAAACTTGATTCTTCTACCCCATGGTTTGCGGATTTTGCAAATTACCATGCGGGTAACTTCATCATTAAGGGTATGACAACTCAAGAAAAACGAAAATTCTTTCGTGATGTCAAGTTCTATTTTTGGAACGACCCTTACTTGTTTCGAACTTGTGCGGACCAAATCATCCGCCGTTGTGTATTTGGCACCGAAGCTTCTAACATCCTTAGAGCTTGCCATGAGGGACCCACGGGTGGTCACCACGGTGCTAATCTCACGGCTAAAAAGGTGTTTGATGCCGGCTTCTTTTGGCCTACTATTTACCGAGATGCACAAGATCTTGTGAAGTCTTGTGATTCATGCCAACGACAAGGAAAAGCCTCACAAAAAGATAAGATGCCACAAAATATCATTCAAGTATGTGAGATCTTTGACGTTTGGGGCATAGACTTTATGGGGCCGTTCCCATCATCTCGTGGTAATAAGTATATTCTCGTTGCGGTTGACTACCTTTCTAAGTGGGTGGAGGCGAAGGCCTTGCCCACTAATGATGCTCGTGTGGTAGTTAAGTTCTTGAAAAGTTTGTTTGCTAGGTTTGGAACCCCTCGTGCTATCATAAGCGATCGTGGAACCCATTTTTGTAATGACCAATTCGAAAGAGTCTTAAGGAAATATGGGGTTACACATCGTCTTTCTACGGCTTATCACCCACAAACGAGTGGGCAAGTCGAGGTTTCAAACCGAGCATTGAAGAGGATCTTGGAGAGATCCGTAGGAGAAAACCGACAATCTTGGTCGGATAAGTTAGACGATGCTTTATGGGCCTTTAGGACTGCTCATAAGACACCCATTGGGTGCACTCCCTATAAGCTTGTGTATGGAAAGAATTGTCATTTGCCTATCGAGTTAGAACACAAGGCTTATTGGGCCCTAAAGCATTGTAATGATGACATGGAGACCGCGGGAAAACACCGGAAAATGCAATTAAATGAATTGGATGAATTAAGAGACATTGCTTATGAAAATTCATTGATTTACAAAGAGAAAACTAAAAAGTTGCATGATTCAAAAATTAAAAACCGGGTTTTTAACATTGGGGATCAAGTATTGCTTTTTAATTCAAGATTGAAAATATTTTCCGGTAAATTGAAATCCCGTTGGTCCGGTCCATTCACCGTGACTCAAGTGTTTCCTTATGGGACCATCGAGCTAGCTCAAGATGATGGTCCTAACTTCAAGGTGAATGGACATAGGTTGAAGCACTACTTTGGTGGGGAAGTTCCATCCTTGAACTACCTCGACCAAGTCACCTTCCCCAATGATAATTAGTATTGAGGGGATCGAGTCGAGCTCATGACTCGGTAATCAAAAACGAGGTGCCTCGTGGGGGAGTCCCATGCTTATCCTATGTACATATTATCGCTTTCTTAGTCTAATGTAGCTTACGTGTGGGGATTCGTGCCCTTCCAACCTTTGTTCCGTGGTTGTTTGTGATATGTGGTTTTTAGATCATGATCTTCACGATTGGAGCCTCTCGTGTTCGTTTTATGGGAGCACTCGATCGTTTGCTTTGGAGACATTTCTCAATATCCATGATATATCTTTTGATGTTCTAACCTTAGGTTTTTAGCACACTTCATAAACGGCTTTAAATTTAATGGTTACACCCTTTCCATGCTAGATTAGGCATTCGACTACGTCTCTAGTATGGGGGTGTTTGCACCCCTAGACTCGAAACATTGAGGACAATGTTTAACTTTAGTATGGGGGGGTGAATAGATACTTGCCTTGCCAAACCTTCACGCTTTCCAAAGTTTATCGTTTTGTTTATCGTTTTATTGCAAAATAAGGCTAAAAATGGCCAAATTTTAAATTTTTCTCATGTTTCATAAGTGTTTGAAGACACGAATGTAGATTTTCCGATGGCGAGAATAAGAGTAATTTTTGACTCGACTGTGCGTGTTGAGCACTTAGCTTTGATTCCTTAACTACACATTAGGCTAAGTCTCTTAAATGAGGACGAGAAATGATAGAGTTAATTATAAGTTACTATGCTAAACGTAGAGTACTCGTATTCTTTCAAAAACTCATGTGTTCTCGTTGTTTGCTTATTCTCCCTTCGCATGTAAATATTTTTTGCTTAATAAATATTGATTTAGCGGTTTAGTTAGGATTGTTGGGTTTCTAGTCTTTTCTAGTAGCTTCCGTGTAATTAAATTGGGAAGACATTAAGGTATCGCCAGCGTCACGGTTTTGAAGTATTGGCACCCTAATAATCGAAAGCTTCACCCAATAATAAGATTTCAAGTGCTCACCTAAATCAAGCAAACAATTTGAAGCCCCACAAGGCCTAAAATCTATGCAAAATTAAAAGTGAATCAAGCCTTAATCTTCGAAGCTTTAAAGATCCAAAATTCGCTTTAGCGTGAGGATATACGTCTTTGGCTAATAAAACCACCGATGAGGCGGATAATAAAAGGCAAGGCAAGACCGAAGTCATAATAAAAGCTTCATGGCGAAGTTGAATAAAAGATGGAGGTAAACCAAAGATAATAAGGCCCTTCCGTTAGGGGGCGTATAAAAGTCTTGGTAATAAGTCTCATGTTCAAAACCGTTATAAAACCGTGTTTATCGATTCTTCTTGTCAACTTAATTTTTTAACATCGTTGTCTATTAGGAGGGGTTATTGATTTAATGGTCTTAGTTACACCGTTAGGACTCTATTTTTAGACCTAAATCTCTATTATCGCATAAGTCAAACAATGTATCCTCGTGAAACATTCAAGACATCATAAAATATAAGAGATACAACTTAGGAATAATGGGAGAATAAGTACGTGATTAGGGCATATGAGTAGTGTTAGCATTACTAACTTATAATGACAATGATCTCGTTGCACGCTTAGCATGGAATTGAAGTGAAAATCGAGGACGATGAAATTATTTCTAACGAAGCATTCACGTGTTCTTATTCTATGAACCTAAACGTCCCATTTTACGATGAAAATCATACATTATGTCTATAACACAAGTAGTAGCAATAGTAGTAGTGTAGCTAGTTTATCATTTCAATAAAGTCATAAAATTAAATTTTGGAGATGCTTTGATACTTTATTCTTAGCATTGCGTGAGGGCACGGCAATGGTTTAGTATGGGGGAGTGATGAGACGGCTTTTATACATGGTCTCATCGTTCTTTTTGGACTTAAAATGCATTAAATATCATCAAAATACCCAAATATATGCTTGTGTTTGTTGCTTGTGTATTTTAGGTACGGGTATTGAGAAAATGACAAAAGATCACAAGAATCACGCAAAAACGAACACGGGAAACGAAGCCGCACGATGAACCAAGCCCTAGTGAGGAATTTCCCAAAGAATACCCTTGAAGATTTGAAGAATATTGAAGATTGGTCCTCCAAGTTTGAAGAATTGACACTTTATACCCTTGTATCTTCATAATTACAAGTTTGGTCCCTAAAGTTTGTCAAAATTACAAAAAAGACCCTTAACTTTGAAGAATTGGCAAATTTAGTCCCTCATTAAATCTAAATTGTCAAATATGGTCCTCCAAGAAGTCAACCAACAAGTCAAAGCCTTGAAGTTTGAAGATATGGCAAATTCAGTCCTTGGAAAATAGAGAAATTGCATAAATGGTCCTTGTTTCAAGATTATAAAAACATTGTGCCAAAAATGCAAATTGCTGAAAGTTATTAACAAAGGAAAAGAAGATTTGGCTGTTTATTACAAATTGAAGAAGTGAAAGGAGTTGAGGGACCATTCATGGCCAGACAACCAAACCTAGCCCAGCCTCTCACAACACGCCACCTCACCCCACTCAACTCCATCCTCCAATCAAAACCTACCATTCCCCCACGTCGGATTCCCACTCATAATTTAAATATAACTGATTTTAATCAGTTATGGTTTTGGGGGTAAACACGTTTTTGAATATTAATCACCCTAACCCCAAATTAAACTCCACTGTTTATCTTTCCCCACCCTTATAAACCCTAATCACCAGATTATTTAAATCAAGGGGGTTTTGAGATTAAGTTTCCAGAATGAAGATTAAGCTCATCTTAAACCCATCCCACATCCCAAAACCCATCACCATCCACTCCTGGGTCCCCCACGTGGCTCCCCTGCTACTCCAAGACAAAGTGTGCCAGCAAATCAACGAACCTTGTGATTTTCGTGTTGGCTAAGGGTCCTTGGACGCACCAGATCATCTTGACAACTGCCATTTCACATGGAGCAGTCACATGAATCCAAGACCTCAATTCAAAATTGGCATCTCAACAGCATATTCCAAGAATCGACCAAGGGTACAATTGGGAGTTAGCAATTAGGGTTTTATCTTCTAGAAATTTCTTTGTAAGCCTATTTAAGGCATTAGGGTTTCAGCATTTGTTTTTGTTCCAGTTTTTGATGTAATTTTTATTTTTCTTTAAATTAATGAAAAAAGTGTTTTTACTTACATGAAAACTGTGAACCATTTACTTTCCAGCATTTAAATTCAAAGTTTGTTCAATATCTATTTAAGTTTGTGTTTTAAAAAGTTTTGAAAAAGGGTTTTTAAGTTTCTGATTTGAAGCAAGTTCTTGGTAAGAACTTGTGTGTTGATTTGGTATTTCCAGTTTCAATGCATTGTGTTAATGCTTTGAAGAATATCAATGATAAGTTTTGAAAGGATTTAAAAAGGATTTTTAAGGAAGTGAAAAGAAACAGAATATTGGATATTGCTTGCATCTTTTTTCTGATTTTTTTCTCAGGTTGTTAAAGGAGTTGATCAATGTTCAGCATACATCCGAATGTATATGGAGGTGGTTATGCAACCACTAGAACCCTGGATGTAGGGTTCTAAGGTAATTTTCTTGTTCCCTTTTTGAAATTTCAGAAATAATTGCAGTTGTATGATCTTGTGGGTATAAGTGTTATTTGTTTGATAAAGCTGGTTGATTTGAGTTCATTTGAGTGTTTATGCATGTTTGATGCTATTAGAATCAGTTTGTTAGCTTTTTAGAAGGTTTTGGTTTGAAAAAAGTGTGAAACAAAAATTTAAAAGGGTGTTTGGAAACAAGTTTTAGCAGGGTAGTAATTAGGATTAATGATTTAAAGAGGTGTTAGAGCAATTGGATTAGGTTGAGTAAGGTTGTTTGATAATTGTGTTATGATTTGGTGCATGTTTTGAGCAAGATTGTGTGGTTTAAAGTGAAAAGGTTGCAAGCAAAATCTGCATGTTCACTATCTGCTTGTTTTTCTTAATTTTGGTGCATGGTTGTGTGAAATCTGTTGAGATTTAGGCTGTTCTAGGGTTGGATATTGTTTGTGCATCATTTGGTGAAGTTGTGTGCCAAGTCTTGTCTGTTGAATCTCACTAGGGTGCTAGTTATTAGATCATAAGTCCATAGGTCTAGTAATTTTACATCAGAAACTTGAAATTGCCCTATGTGCTTGATTTTTGATCAGTTTGTGTGCTAGGTGTTTTGTTATTGCTTGTTTGTGACTCCTTGTGCTTCAATAAGCACAAGGGTGCCTTTGTCCAAAGAAATCAACACCAAAGAAGCACCACAGCCAAGTCCTCTTGGTTTCCAAAGTTTACAAGTAAACATACTTGTTCATCAGAAGTATACCCAGACCTGGTTACATTTTTCATTGATTCCAGCTTAATCTTGATCCATTTTGTATTTTGTTTGTGTTTTTGTGTTCAATTAAGTTACTGGATTAAGTTTTTTTTTTTTTTTAAAAAAGAAAAAAAGTTTTACAAAAACCACTAGCCTGGCTTCGAACCCCTGACCTCTCGTTGGAGGGTTCAGAGTCCTTACCAGTGTGCTAGCTTTAATCTTGTGTAAAGATGGGCAAGGCCCAATACTTAAGGAGATTGTGTTTTGGCTTATCTAAAATAAGCCGTGACCTTTTCAGCTTATTATAGCTTATTTATTAAGCTTCTTGGCTTCTTTTCATTTTTCCTAGGCTAGTAATAGGTTTTAGGATTTTTCTGTTCAAAAACTTTATTTTTCCTTTTATTTAATTAATTTTTAGGATTATTTTTAGTTTTTAATTTAGAAAGTCATTAAAAAATATTAAACAGTAGTAAAAAAATACAAAAAAATAGTTTTTAGGTTTTAATTTGTATTTTTGAGGTTTACATATAAAAAAGTTTTCAAAAAATTTAATTTTTGATTTTATTTAATTTTAGGTTTTTTTGGCAACTTTAAAAATTAATATAAAATTAATTAAGAGGTTTTAGAAACTTTAATTTACATTTTCTTCTTAGTTAGAATATTTAGGATTTTTGAGAATTTTTTAGAATTAATTGAGGACTTTTATTTTTTTAGAATATTTTAATATTATTTTATTCATTAAAATAAAAAGTTTTATTTTTATTTCTTTTTCATTTTTCCTAGGTTCTTTATCATTAATTATGACTTTTGTCACTTTCCATTTAATTTTTAGGCTTTTCAATTAATTTTTAGAATTAATTTAAGATTTAATAGATTTTAATAGTTTTTAGGTGATTAAAAATAGTTTAAATTGGTTTTAAAATTTTTAAAAATAGTTTTTAGTTTAATTAGGTCATTTTAGAGGTTTACAAACTATAAAATCTTGTTTAGGGCTTTTTAATATTTAAAAGTGATTTTTAGGGCTTTAATTAGCATTAAAAAGTCATTATTTAATTAATTAAAAGGTTTTAGCAAGTTTGGATTTTTTTTAAACTCTTAGAATATTATTTGGGATTTTTAGTAATTTTTAGAAATTTTTAGGTTAAAATTTTAATTTTCGTCGTTTTTACGGTTTTACGTTTACGCCTTTTTCGTCGTAGTTTAATTAGTTTTCGTAACCGTCAATTCTTTCCTATCTCATTTCTTTCATAAATCTTCATAATCACAAACATCATATATCAACTCTTAACACAACACACTTGCCTCCTCGAGAACGAACTCACCTAGGGTCATTCACACACGGTTTTCCTAAATCGTCGTGCACTTGCCCTATTTTAGTTGCTTACTTTTTCCTAAAGGTAAGTTGACTAAATTTACCACATCATACCCCTCCAAGGCTTCCAAGGAGGGGCGTTGCTTGTGTTTTCATTTGATCTTAATACATTTTCTTATTTTCACACACAACCTTTTCTCTCTCAACTCATCCATGGCTTCCACAACCATCTACCACCCTATTAGACCACCGGATCCTATAATAGCAAACCCACAATTGGTATCAGAGCCTCGGTTCAATCCTTGGATCGTGTTTTTGTTTTCGATTTGATGGTCTAAAATTTTTTCTTCGGTCAAATTTTGATTAACGATTTTAAAAGTGACGAGACAAAAAGACGTTACCAAGTGACAAGAACTATTTTGACGAGACCAAGAGAAAAAATGGCTATATTTTTAGTGGCTACGGATTTGTTTTGATCGGGTATTAATTATGTGAAATTAAAGAAGGATTTTTCGAAGGCGTGAATTTATTCTATCTTTGAAGATAACTTGCTCGTGCTTAATCTTAGAATGAAGACTTGTTTATCTAGTTTCTGGGTTCGGGGTGGTTAGTTGATGACTCGGATAACTATCACTTAAAGGGGTTACATTGTTGTAGTCAGTGTCACGCGCTTAGTCGACGTGGATAATTTCAAGAGGTGTTGTGCTTATATACTTCTTCAGTGATGTATTGGGTACTTAGAGATTTCTCCACCATTCCTCATTCAACAATTGTGCAAGCTTAAGTCACAAGATCGAAGGATTCTTATTCAGTTTCACGTGTGATATATCTTATTCATTCCATCAGTGGTCACTTCAAATTGCCTACAAGGGGGTTGGTAAATATGGCCATGGAGAGTTTATGAGTAGAGAATTTCGATCAACAACTAATTATCGCCAAATATTTAATTCATCTTATTTATTATTCTCACGAGATTTCAGGTACATGTGCGTACGATTTATTGCTCGTTCCGAGTTTCGAAACCATCAAAGGGAAGAAGAAGACACATTACACGCACAACGAGTACATGTGATGAACTTCATACCTTCTTTTGATTTGAAGACATTCCGGGAAGACAATTGTCATAACCGCAGAGAAAATCATTGTTGTAACTCGTGGCGTTATCAATCTCTAAACGGTACACTACTGATTCGATGTTTAATTGTTTTGATGTTGCAATTATTCATCATCATTATCCTATGTGGAGAGATATGCACTTTCGGGACTTAATTGCCTCTGGTGCATCTCCGGAAGAAGATATGTGCATTTCCGGGACTTAATTGACTCTGGTGTTACGATGTCAACTTCATGAATGGGATAAAGTGTCTACTTCAGTATTTGAGCTTCATACTTGGGATTGATTTATTTTCTTCAACTATGTGGGGGAAGAAATGTCTTGATTCTTTCTAGTATGCATAACTTGAACTCTCAGCGGGAAGAAAAATTCAGAAGAATTATTCAAGCGTGAGAGGAGACGTTGTTAATCTACTTGGTGTGCCCCTTACTTTCAATCCCTCATAGCAACATTATCATGTTATATGATGGGGTTTGCTTTTTAAATTCCGTTGTGCGCTTAATCATTCTAAGCTTTATTGAAAGCTTTGAAGTTTCTTACGAGGATTGTCGGTTTAGGGGGAAGCTATTTAAAAGCTTCTACATCAAGTTTATGTGGCATGAATTAGGGGGAAGTTAATTCAGAAGCTTCTCCTTAACCAGAAGTATATGGATTACTTAGCTCGTGCTGTTACAGTATTTCTACTACAAGTTACTTTAAAGATGAGTCGTTTTGAAGTGAATACTTTAAGTCAAAGGCCCCAGAAGACATCATCAGCATTGGACGCTTCATGAAAGCTTTTGTTCTTAATCATTATGTACTTGTTAGGAAAAATATTGTAAGGAATTCTACACGTCGTCCCATGGGGGAAGATTGTTGGAAATTCACTTCATGTGACGACATTTAAGAATTCCCATTAGTTATCATAGTCACACACGCTGAGACTAGACTAGGAAACAATGTATAGTTAAGTGTGGTGTGTGACTATATATACCCCTCCAAGGCTTCCAAGGAGGGGTGTTTATTGTGTTTTCACACACAACCTTTTCTCTCTCAACTCATCTATGGCTTCCACAACCATCTTCCACCCTACTAGACCAACGGATCCTATAAAAGCAAACCCACTGGAAGGTTTGAGAATACTTCAATCATCGTTTACGAGCCTTTCAAAAGTCCTCCTAGACTTAGGTGAATCCACTGGCACTTTCATAAGATCTTTCACAAAAGCCATGGAGAAACTTGCAGCACAACTCACCAAAGAAAGACTTTTTGGGAGTGAATGCAAGATCACCTTCACTGAACTCAAGACGATTTTTTGACAAGACTTTTGATTCAGAATTTCTCATGTCTTCGAGTACACAGCGATGCTTCATGAGACATCATACAACTACTCAAACGTTCAATGTCCTGATCACAGGTAACATCAAATCCGTTGAAACCTATGTCCACAGAACAATAATTCACGAACAAGAGATAGATAAAAGGTTCAAGGCAAATTGTGGTACAGTATCGGGTCATGTGAATGAAAGCTGCACATCATGGAATACAAAGCATGGTACGCACGATGATCAAACCATACATGGAAAAGAAAGCAGCAGTACTGGCACACAAGGTATCAGTTCTGAGAATGTCATCAGCAATACACCTTCCTATGATAATGGCCCTGTCTTCGACTCTGACCCTTTGGAAGAGGTACACAATGATAAATATAATGTGTTTGCCAATGATAATACGCATGAGAATTATGATCAAACTCAAACCCTTATCGACACATGTATGACGAAAAAGGTTGATAGCAATACCATACCTGATTCCGCAGCCACATGTAATAATGAGTCTGACGATGATCAACATGCAAATGAGTATGATGATGAGGAGCGCATTGCGCTAGATAATTTAATTGCCACTTTACAAAAAGATGTCAAAGAAACTAGAAAGAGTCAAAGCAATTAAAGAAGGCAAATGCTACGCTCACTCAAAATTTTGAAGAATGCAAAGCTGCTCTATTTAAATCTAGTGAAACCATTGATAGCTACAGAGCTCAGCTTCTTCAAAAGACCAATGAGATTGAGGGGTACAAAGGGTGTTTAATTAACATCAAAAAGGACAATTATCAAGATAAATATAACGAAACTCTTAAGCTTCTAGAACAAGAGAAACGTAATCATAACACCTCTTTGAGTACTGAACGTCACAAAACGTATATTGCTATCACTAAAGTCAATGAGATAACTCAAGTAAATGGTTTTATTCAAGAGGAAAAAACTAAACTTGCTAATGAAAAGAAAGCAGTGGTTGAAATTTTGGAAAAGGATTTCAAAACTAAACAAGCGAATGACATCGAGAAAATGGTGGAACTTGAAACTCAAATTGATTTTTACAAGAAAATTGTTTACAAAACTAATCAATCAATTCAAACCATGAGAAAGTTGGCACCTCGTTTGTTTTTTAAGGATAGACCTAGTTTTGCAAATCCTAAGTACCTTGAGCAAGCTCAATCTGAGAATCAGCATTTATATCTTGATGAGTCCCAATAGACCGATCTTGATTGCCTTGTTGTTAGGCCCGATAGTGAAGAGACAAACGATTTGGAAGAAGAGAGTATACCAAAAGTTAATAAAGAATTTGTTAAACCATATAATTATGCTTATGAAAACAGTCTTTATGGTCTTTTCAAACCACAAACACGGAAGTCTCGTGAGCAAATATTTTTCGAACGTGAACAAATAAGAATTAAATGGAGACAAGTTTTTGCTACTAAGAAAACTAATGTTTCAAAATTTATTGAGTTCTTGCCATATAAAGCTTCTGTAAGCAAGAGTAAGAAAGCACTTAGTATTCTTAAGAGTAACATTGAAAATTTCCAAAAAGTTGTTGATGATGACTGGAAAAAACGTGAACTTTTGAAAGACAACAAAGAAATTCCTCACGATATAACTGTGCTTGTGAAAAGTATTTTGATTCCGCTGCGGAAAGAACGCAAAAACATATTTTGGAATTTGAAACATTAATTAAGCAAGAAATGTTTGATGATTTGAAATATGTGGAATCTCTTGAACAAGAAGTGAACGACCATCAACCTGAAAGAGACGAGTTTTCTACAGCATATGATCTACTCTTACACGAATGTCTCTCCAAAGATATTTTGTGTGTTGCTCTTACATCTTGTGCAGATATAGATGAATATTCTAACGTGGCATGCAAATATCTTGATCAAGTCAAAGAGTGTGAACGTCTTGAAACTGAGATTTCAAAACACAAAGATAATGTTGATCAAAAGGATTTTGCGTTAATTCAACACCGATGTGATTTTCTTCAAAAACATTGTCATTCTCTTGAACTTGCTTTGCAAGCCAAAGTCGGTAAAGGACCAAATGATAATAACTTGCAAGTAAAACTTTCAGCATCATGTCGAGAAATGAACAAAATGAGTATGGAAATGACAAACTTGAAAGCTCAGTTGCAAGAAAAGGACATAGCGTAGAAGAATTGAAGCAACTCGTTTCCAAAATGGGTGGGAAAACTGTGGAACCTAAAGTTGTGAAACCTGTTGTTCGACAACCCAATGCCTACAAGGATCCAAATCCATCTATCTTAGGAAAACCGACTCTCTTCTCCAATTCTTCTCATGTAAAATCTAGGTTACCCACTAAGACTGATGTGCAACCAAGTGTTCCAAAACCATCCATATCACCATATGTTCCTCCCTTTAGAAATCACACTTTTGCTAAACCCAACCATGTGAATGCACCTAGCACTTCTAGGACTCCTCCAAAACGTGTGACATTCGTGTCCACAAAGAAATCTGTAGGTTCAAATGACCTACTTCATACCCACAACCTAGAGGATGCTAAGCAAAAAGGGAAGATTCAGAAAGACAAACCCGTATATTCAAAACCTAGTTCACCAAATCCTACTAGAGTTCAACACACTCCTAATGGTAGTCAACCAAACCTAGGATTCCTTACCCGCAATCTAGGAATTGGAAAGCATCCATGAATAGTAGTGTTTCAAACATTACGCCTCAACGATTTGGAAAACCAAGGGATACAAGTAGTTTCATGAATCTCAAATTCCTTGTATGTCCCATTTGCAAAAAGGGCATTCACAATGGAAATCATGACCATTGCATTCTGCAATACCTTTATGAGGTCAAATCTTGTTCCTTTTAACGGAGATCGAATACAGAATCCCATAAGACAACAAGGAGATACAAACCCGTCGCAAAGAAAAGCAATAACAACAAATCTGAATCGTGGATTAAAAAAGGACATAGTTTCTCTCCAAAGAAGTCTTCCGTTGTGCAAGAGAAAACTACTCCTAGATCTAGTCTTTAGTGGAAACCAACGGGTAGGATCTTCAAGGACGTTGGTCTTAAGTGGATTCCAATAGAGAAAAGTGATGACACCTGCTCCAGCACTAATGCGGGTATTCTGAATGTAGATAATGAATTTGTTACTCCTAACACTAGTATTTCTGCAAACTCTTCTTCTGTCATTATAGGTACAACAACGGATTCTGAACCCACTTCTCCTTCTTCAAAGGGTTCCAATTCTGTACATTCGATATCACATTCTTATGCTGTACAAAAGTCTATTTTGGATTATTTTCGAAAAACTTGAGAAAACACAAAAATATAATAAAAGGTAAATATCCATAGAAAAACAAGATAAAAATGAAAAACTTTCAAAATACCAAAAATGTTCTTCTCGACATGTCTTTCAGTATCGATAATATGGACGTACCTAGACATGTCGCTCAATAACGACACGGGTGTGTACATAAAGCTCGAATGAAAGTTGTAAATATTTTTAAAAACATGTCATTTATATCTTTTATAAAGGAAAATGTCTATTTTGGACAATTTTTCAAACAATGGGTAGAGCAATCTATCTTGGGTTGAGCTTGTCACAAAACATTCAACGTTTTGAGCTCAACACAATGGCTTGTAATCACTTTTAGATTGCAACCCGGTTCTATATTCACGGGGGAGTGTACGAGTTAGTGCGCTTACCCTCAGCAAAAGAAGTTAAATCTTCTTACACTTGAGTGGATTTGTCAAGACATTCAAAGTCTATGAACTCAAGTTTATGCTTTAGAAAAACTTTTCAGCCAAAAAGACATAGAGGTTCTCAAAAAGCGTTGAACACAATTTTTTCAAGAATTTCTCAATGATTATTCAAAATCTTTCAAAAATTGTGTGTTCAACAACTCCTATCCTCAAAAAGGGAAATGTGGATCACATCCTCACAATGACAATTCAATTGGATCAATTTTTTGAGGGGGGCGTTCCAAATTCATGCTAAGTTTGACACATATTTCTCCCGAACGTTTTCAATACTATTTTTTCATAATATATTTTAATCAAATTTGGTATCTCTAATATCAAACGATTTTATATATTAGAGATAGGGGAGAAAATGTGATTAAAATGTGATCTAAAGACTCAAGCACTCTTGGTTACGATCAAATACCTACAACATCTTTAATTCACGACGTTATTGGTGTCAAAAGGGTGGTTAGGTTTAAGTCCTATGATCCAACCAGAACCGGAGGGATCTTCCCAGGGACAATACAATAGATTATTAGAAGTCCTTAGGAAAGATGGAGTAGAATGTGAACGAAGCTGAATGCCGACTAAGTACTGATGATAGCACTGTAACAATCACAACAAGGTGCTATTAATGATGTCTTGGTAAGCATTGAAGGGGTTAAAGAATGAAAAAGAAATGTAAGGATAAAGGGTATAAAGAAATTATCCCTCCATACAACTTAGGCAGAAACTGGATCAACACATCATGAAGACAACGAATCATGGACCCAGTGATGTAATGCACAACCCCTCCCCAGCTGACTCAGACTTCTCTCAAAAGAAGTTTGTTTTATTGTCACAAAGATGAACACGACTTCTATTGATTTTCTCACTCTGAGATAGTTGATATTGAATAGGTGGCATCTGGTCCAGCCTCCGACCACTAAAAGTGCACAAATCGAGTCTAGAGCCAAGAGATCAGTCAAATCTCGTTAGGACACACAGATGATGATCAAGAGAGTCCTACGCTATATCCTTGCGATATTGCTAGAACACTTAGAGTGATACTACTTAGTATTCACAATGATGAGTGGAAATCCTTCCAGTGTTAACATCAAATAGCACTACGGTAGGTCATGTGTAAGATTCTTTATGAATTGAACATGTGTAAAACTAGAAAGCAACAGTGGTTTGTTTCTTTATCGATTCAAACTCGTTTCAGGTTTCTACGCAATATCTTTATGGTCTTGCCATAACATTCAGAGTGATATTTATTAATATTCACAGTGACGAATGGTAATCCTTCTAGCGTCATCATTAAACAACGCTACGACAGGTAACTTGCGAGATTCTTATGAATCAAGCTTGTGTCAACTGGAAAGCAACAATGGTAAGATTCTTAATGAATCAAACTTGTTCCAGGAATTTAGAATTGACAACTTTAATCAAGCGGATATTTATCCAATTGATTCACTCTTTATGTTCGCAGTCTTGCTTTGAGACAGTCGAGTAAAGAGAACGGCTAGTATAGCCGTGAAACCCTGTCAAGGAGGTTCTTAATTGAATCTACCTAATCATAGGTACGATATTTGATATCGTGTAACAGTCTTCACCAACCGGAGGTAAAACGCTACCGATTAAGGACGAATGTCAAAGCCATTCAATCCGTGTCTATGTTTTGTCTCAAGAAGGTGGTGTTACGGTGTACTCAGCAAAGTCAAAGATTCAAAACCACATACTTATGCCTAAAGACATATTCAAAAATCAAGAAAGCTAAAGACTTCCGCAAATCTAATGATCAAAAATCTTCCTTATCAATTAATGTAGAGGAATGACCTCTATTCAAAGGAGATTGTTAGCTGATAGGTGTGAAAACACCCATCCTTTTACCACTTAACTATAATAATAACCAAGCCAAAATGTATATTTAACGTCGTAAAAGTCGGATCTATGCTTGGTTTGTGTTTTTATTGAGTTTTAGGACCAAAAGATGAAAAAGGAAGAAAACACGGGCTTTCACGGGCTTTTATCAAAGAAAAAGACAAAAGACGAAGTCAAAAGATCAAGAGTGCAAAAAGAACGGAAGTCCAAGGCCTATTCTAAAAATTTATCGAAGAAAAAGTCTAAATACGGAAGTTTAATGAAGTCGAAGAACCAAATCTAATAGAAGAAGAAAATTAGAAGACGAGTTCATTTCATATCGACAAATCCCGAGACAACGTCGAGAAATACGAAGAGTTTAAAATTCGAAAAGACGAGAAGAAGAAGAAAGCATCAACACATTTACTCCTCCTATAAATACCCTCCTAATGTGTCATTAGGAGGTGTTAGATAACTTCTATTTAGTTTTAATTTTTGTAAGGTAATTAGGAGTAGCTTAATATTAATTTCTCTCTCTAGCTTTTCTTTCATGTTTTAGCTTATACATTAATCATGTATTTTGAATGTTAATCATCTTTAAATTCAAGATTTTTAGATAATCATTCTCATTCTACCTTTCTTAATTTCAATTTTATGTTTTGATTTGGTTAATCATGTAGTTTGCTTAATCTTTATGCTTATTGCTTTATTGATTTGGTTAATCATGTAGTTATGCTTATTGTGCTTATTGGTTTAAATGTGTTTAATTTTTATAGTGTTGATCCCAAACTTAGATCGATTTAGCTTGTGTAAACGAGATTAAATCAAGTTAAACAAGTAGAGAAACTTTGTTGTATATAAAACAATTCAAGTATTATGCGGAATTAATACGTAAACAAGAACACACAAACAAGATAAACCAAACTTTCACTTTGATTGATTAATCGAACTTGCGTACAATGAAAGTGTAAAAACATATATTGAACTAAACCTAAAGGCCTCCTTTTATAGATCTAGGAACCTTGTACAAGAGTCTACGTATTAGCTATTTTAGGTAAAGATAAACATAAGAAATATATTGTCGAACATATCTTTACTAGAAACATACTAGAAACATTAAACGTGTAGACTAAGTATCCTGTCAGTGCTTGACTTCTTCTTATCAATGCTTGACTTCTTCCTGTCAACGCTTTCCTTGACAACGCTTGATTTCTTCTTATCAACGTCCAATTTCCTCTTGTCAGCGTCCAAGTGTCTTGGCTACATTTTATTCCCAACAATCCTCCCCTAAACTTGATATCTATTCTAGTAATCAAGTTTCTGAATAAAACTAAGTACAAGGAGGATTCTTACAAATCTTATCAAGTTGGAAATAAATATATCTAATCAAATCTTTGCCAACGTCACTTGTATAATCCATCTCCAGCTGTGTTGACACCATTTTCTTCAAAACTTCTTTGGACATAGGATATTCGGCATCCACAAGAAGATATTCAGAAAACTTTGTAGTACTCAAATGATACACACCAACTACTGAATGTAAACGCCATTGAAGTCCACTGACATCATCAAGATCCTTCCAAACTGGATCTTCTTCATCTGGTGCACATATTATTTTGAATGTTAACCAAATCTTTATTCCATTGACTGAAGTAGGTGCTTCAGTCTCATACTTGGCCTGCATCAACCTCCAAAGGTCTGCCAAGTCTTCCCAATCTAGGCTCGCAAACAAAGACATAAGAGTAGTGAAAGTATGTACCTTCTTCCCATATCTGCCAATCATCCAAAACCCACTTGCATCTTCCTCATAGCTAACTATAGGGTTTCTTGAATCATGAGGTAACACTTCTACCATTTGTGAAGCTTCCAAGGGTGAGAGCTTAATACTCTTTCTAATAATAGCTTCACTAGGATTCACTCTATCCAAATTTTCTGGAAACTCAAGAGGAACTCCCTTCTTCAATGGTCTTGGTGTAACCAAAGCCTTTTGGATCTCCATTTCTTCTGCAAGTTCTTCCTTTCTTTCATTTGAAAGAAGTCTAATGGTGTTCTGCTCTTGCACACTTGCCCATATAGGATATGCCTTATATTCTAATTCATCAAAGGACAATCCCTTCAACTTTCTAAAAGTCCAACCTGTTTGATGACATCTGAGCAACATGTAATAGAGCTCCCTTCTTTCTGTCTTGGTCTGTTCAAGAACTTTGCTAGCTTTATATTTCAGAATCACCTTGCAATCTCTTTGAACTCTTAGTAGAATCTCCAAACCCCAAATTTGATCTGATAAAGTCATGTCTGGATTCTCCATTACTTT
This sequence comes from Glebionis coronaria, assembly GCA_025667525.1. Taxonomy (NCBI): domain Eukaryota; kingdom Viridiplantae; phylum Streptophyta; class Magnoliopsida; order Asterales; family Asteraceae; genus Glebionis; species Glebionis coronaria. The sequence goes on from CM046874.1 coordinate 184,636,540, forward strand.
ATTCTCCCATGCAAAGTACATCTGAGCAACTTCAGGCATCTCATAATCTACCTGATTCTTCAACTGTGCAAGCTTTTCCCTAGCCAACTCATCACCATATAGCCTTTCTGGTTCTTCAATAATCATGACACTTGAATTTGTGCTCTCATCACCACTACTTTCCTTACACTCAATAGTAGTCTCCTTCATCCTATCTTCTTTCTCAAGTTGTGCAGCCAACATGGAGTCAAACTTTACTTGAGCTGTATCCTTGGAAACCAATGTTTCTATCATAATTCCTTTACCGTTATCTAATATATCAATGATGGGTAAAAATGATGATGGTACCTGTGTAGACACATCTTTGATGATAGCTGATGACTAGGATACATCAACCATACCTGCAGGTCTATCAACATCCAAAACCTGTGTGTCAACGCCTTAGTTACTCTTAACAGCGCTTGGCTTGTCAGCGTCAAAAATCTGCCTGTCAACGCTCATTCTACTCTTGTCAGCGCTTCTTGTAAACTGCTCCATCATCTCAGTAAAAGATAAATTCAAAATTGTAGGGGTAACCAATGAAACATCAAAACCTGGTTTCCTCTTCAAATCTGTTAGAGCTTCAGCTATACCCAAAGATTCTCCTTCATGTGAGCCTTTGTCACTCACATGTATCTGCTCATCCTCCCCTTTGGAAGAATCCTACACTCCACGCCTAGGGTTAGCACCTTCTAAAATAACAATCCTCACCCTCAATTGCTTGAGTTAAAGGCCTTGTGTAGAGACAGTATGTACAAGGTCTGCATTTTGCTTTTGCAAGCTAATGCAGACAGCCGTCAATTTCAACAAAGTATAGGGTTCTAATCTGCCCTCCTCTAGAATGGGAATTTGACCTCCCAAAGTAGAGTCATTGGGCATGGATGGGGTCTTAATGATGTTAGGGATGGCTTGGCCTGCATCTAAGCTAGTACCAATAGTTCTAGCCCCACCCATATCACCAACCACACTTGTGATGGTGGTTCTCTCTGAAACATGGCTAGGACCACTAAAGGAGAACACTCTAGTAGTCCTTGGGCGTTTTACCAACATAAATTCAGGGGGTGTAGAAGATGATGTGGATTGAGTATCAGTTTGAAGGTTAAGGGGTGTTTGGGTGTGTTGTAAAAGAGTGTCAGCGTTTGGATTTGAAGTGTCAACGCCAACATTTAACATGTCAGCGTTGTAGGGATCTTGGTCAATTTCCATATGCTGGGGTGATGGTGATGGTTCAGGTAATGGGTCTGGTTGTGGTTGTGGGTCTGGTTGAGGTTGTGCTGCTGCAATAACAGCAAGCATGGCTTTGGAAATGGGTAAGTCTCTATATGGGGGTGAATTCATCTTTCCAAAAATTGCTTTCTTTTACACAGGGATCGTATAAAAATCATTATGATCCTTGGTGTAATACCTTTGCGCATCAAAAACCATTTGCAAAAATCTTGGGTAAGCAAGGGTCATCTTGCTACCCTTGTTTTTACACATTCCATCAAAATCATTTTAGAAAAATTATATTGTTGCCCAGTAGCAATACACACAATGGCACTACCAATTGACCTGTTAATTTCATTGTGTGCAGTACATTTGGGACTCAAGCATTGAAGAATGACATGTATTAAGTACTTCCAAGCTGGGGGGAAATTCCTGTTTTGAATATTTGTTTAAAGATCCCTCTTCAGGGAAAGGATAACCCAAAGCTTGAATTCCTTGTTCTAGCTCACCAATGGGTAGGGTGGTTATACCATCTGCATCATTAAGATGCAAAGCTTCACGAACCAAGGCTTCAGTAACCACCCATGGAAGCCCATGGACTGTAGCAGTCAATGTAGTCACATTATTAACCGTTGAGGAAGTGACAGTATTCCAAAACTGCTTAATATGAGTGACAGGGATGAGAGGAGCATGAGAAAGTGCATACCTTAAAGGGGATGCATTTAAATACTCCACCATCTGAGTATATTGAGGAAACAGAGTGTTGTCAGCCTCTAATAGGCAATCATGTTGTGCTGACTTCTGAACCCTAATACCAAATCACTCGGTTTAAACTTAGGCGCCATTGATGTAGAAAGCTATGATATATGTTATGAAAGATGAAAGTGTGTGAAAATTTAGTTAGACAAGAATAAGCAGTTACCCTGTTTCAAAATAATGAGCCATATATATAGGAGAGGTAGGCACATGTGACTGGTAAAAAATGAGGCAGTTATTTTTCAAAATATAATGATTAAAATGTTGAAAAGATATAACTTCTCTTGTGCATTAATAAAAAGTTACCAACTCCTAAAATTACGGCCCAAATTTTCGTCAAAAATAACAACTGGGTAGGACCCAATGTTTGTCAACGGTAAAAAATAACCTATCAACGCCCAACGGCTATATTCTTGTCAACGTTGGAAAATGCCATGTCAACGTCAAAATTGGTCCTAACAACGTTTGGAAATAAAACTGTCAACGTCCAAAAATAAAAATAATAAAAATGAAAAAGGACCTTAACAAAATGATTTATCCTAGTGAAGATAACCTATAGACTGAAAATTACCATAGGGTGGCAAGCACTGTCCAATCATGCACACTTGCTTAAGCAAGATAGACATAATTTTCCTCAAGTGTCCCTTGCTAACCAAGTTCTTAGCAGTGAAGTTATCTCATAAAATCCTTTGTAACTTCCCAGGTAAGCCCAATAAAAATCATACCCAAGTCTCCCAACAGACCACATCCAATTCTAGGCCAAAAAGTCTTGGCAGCATGCATACTATGTCAACTTTGCATGCTACAGTGCCTCATGATATTGTAAACTAATTCGTACTCACCAGTGGACACAATCTAAAATTGTGATAAGAGTATTATATGAATACCCAAAAAGTCCTAAAGGTTTCCTAAACATCCCCTTAAACTATGATACATAAGTTGCCAAATAAAATGCATGCAACAAAAATTTATGTCAAGATAGGAATATAAATATTCCAACCATCATCCATAAACTTGAACATGCTCAAATAGTGCTCCAAGAATCGATAAGAAACTCTGTATCCATTTGTACAATACTAACAACGCCTGCATAATTAGATCAAAAACCACAAAACTAACATCTTGCTGACAACGTCAATTTAACACTTGTCAACGTTAAAATAACCTTTGTCAGCGTTAGACAAATAAAGTGGAAGATCTAATTTTGTATAAAGACCAATAACAATGCATATCCTGTACATACTTATACAATAAGTCCCCAAAATACATATTATGTAAGATTGATCATTCCAATACTTGTTACCAAGTATTGAAATCTCCCAGTATCAAAAGGTTTAGTTAATAAATTAGCCACATTTTCCTCTGTGTCAAACCTATCTGGTTGTATTAAACCTTTTTCAAAACAATCTCTTATAAAATGATGTCTAATTTCTATGTTTTTTGTTTTAGAATGATGTACATGATTTTTCATAATGCATAATGTACTGTTATTGTCTACAAAAATCTTAGTATGCATGAAATTATACCCATAATCCAACAGCTGGTTCTGAATCCATAAGACTTGTCCACAACAAGCAGCTACAGCAACATACTCTGCTTCAGTTGTAGAATTGGCCACCACTGTTTGTTTCTTTCATTTCCAAGATATCAACCTACTCCCAAGAAATTGGCATCCACCAGTTGTGGATTTTCTATCAAACTTGTCACCCCCATAATCACTGTCTGATTATGCAATAAGCTCCAATGGAGAATCTTTTGGATACCATAATCCCAAGGTAGGATAGCACCTAAGGTACATAAAATCCTATTGACAGCATGAAGATGACACTCTTTGGGAATCACTTGACGGAGTGCACATGCACACACAACAAACATAATATCAGGTCTTGAAGCTGTGAGATACATCAATGAACCAATCATTGACCTATTATGCCTGACATCCACCTCTTTTCCATCTCCAACCTTTCCTTAAGGGTGTTCCCTATCCATGGGTGTGCTAGCCTGTTTCTCATGTGGAGAAAAGCCAAACTTCTTCAAGATTTCTGCTACATATTTGTCTTGAGAGATGAAGATACCATCTTCTTTCTGCTGAACTTGTAACCCTAGAAAGAAGTTCATATCTCCCATTGCACTCATCTTGAACTTGTCTGTCATGAGATTGGAAAAGTCTTCACTCATCTTTGGACTAGAAGAGCCAAAGATGATATCATCCACATAAACCTGAACAAGTAAGAAATCCTTACCAGTCTTCTTTGTAAACAAAGTCTGATCTATGGTGCCCCTTTTGAATCCATTTTCCACCAGATAGGTGGACAATGTGTCATACCATGCTCTTGGGGCTTGATGAAGTCCATACATAGCTTTCTTGACTCTATACACCTTGTCTGGATGTTCTGAATCTTCAAAACCAGGAGGCTGCATTACATAAACCTCCTCTACAATAGTGCCATAAAGAAAAGCACTCTTCACATCCATTTGATAAACTGTGAAGCCCATGCAAGAGGCATAGGCTAGGAAAATCCTTATTGCTTCAATCCTTGCAACATGTGCAAAAACCTCTTCATAGTCTATCCCTTCCTCTTGTGTATAGCCTTTAGCCACTAAACGTGCCTTGTTTCTGACCACAATTCCTCTCTCATCCTTTTTGTTTCTAAGAACCCATCTTGTCCCAATAGGTCTGACATGTCTGGGACAATCAACTAACTCCTAAACATCTTGAATAGCTAATTGGTGAAGCTCATCATGCATTGCTTCCACCAATCTTGGTTCTTTGAGAGCATCAAAAATCTTCTTGGGTTCCTGTTGTGACAGAAAACAGGCAACCAAACATGCTTGTACAATAGGGGTATCAACCTTCTTGTGAATATTGGCAATAAATCCTCCATGATTCTGATAAGACCTTCTAGTTTGTACAGGAGTCATCACATCACCTATGATTAAAGAAGAAGGATGATTCTTCATGTTAGATGTAAGTACTCCTCCTTCAATTATTATGTTATCATCAATTTTAATCTCCAAGTTGCCAATATCTTCTTCAAATTCTCTTCTATCATCATCTGAATAAACCTCTCTATTTCTGTTTGAAGGTTCACCTTGTTCAAAAACACTAAAAGAGAACAAATGGTCAAAAGAGTTGTCAACGCCTGAAGGAGGGTTGTCAACGTTTGATCCATCAACGCCTGAATTTGTCTTGTCATCGCCAGATTTTCCTTTGTCAGCGCCTGAAGAATCATGCATGTTTTCAACTGGTGATACTTGTGGACCACCTTTCTCTTTTCCAGCAGCAGCAGCAGCAGCAAATGCACATGTCCATATAGGAATGGTAACATACTCAAGTATGGGTGCTGATTTGTCTGCTTGTGATCCAACCTCCTTATCAACCTGTATACCTGAAAGTTCAACAACTGGTTCTTCCACAACATTTGAAGTCACCTTCACAATGTCTGATTAGTAACAGGCATATAATTCAAAGTTCTGGATAGAGGTTCTAAGTCAAATAACCAATTTGGTTCACTCTCAGGATCACTAAGTTTACTTTCTAAAAACCTAACATGTACCTTTTCAAGTATACGTTTTTCTTTCCTAATGTAAACTCTATATCCTCTACACTGCACTGAATAACCCATAAAGTAGCCTTCATCGCCTTTAGCACTAAACTTTCCTAAGGGATCACTAGTGTCTTAAACAACTACATGACAGCCAAAGGGTTTAAGAAAACCAATATTAGGTTTCCTACTCCAAAATAGATCATAAGGTGTCTTGTTGTGAATCTTGTTGATTAATGCCCTATTTTGAACATAACAAGCTGTATTCACAGCCTCAGCCCAAAATGCTATGGGGAAGTGAGCATCAACCAACATAGTCCTAGCTGCTTCTGTGAGTGTTCTATTTTTCCTCTCCGCCACCCTATTTTGTTGTGGGGTTCTAGCTATTCTAAATTGTCTAGTAATCCCTTTCTTGGCACAAAAGTCATCTAAGAACTTATTTCTAAACTCACCACCATTATCACTTGTAAGTATCTTAACCTCATTCCCAGTCTTTTTCTCTAACTGGGTAATAAAGTTAATCAAAATATCAGCAGTTTCACTTTTCAAAGCTAAAAAGAACGTCCAAGTAAATCTAGAAAAATCATCAGTGATGACAAAACAGTAGGATTTACCATTTAAGCTTTCTATATTAGTTGGACCAAACAAGTCCATATGCAGCAAGTGAAGTGGTTTAGAACTAGAATGCACAGGTTTAGACTTAAAGGAGACTTTGTGTTGTTTTCCTTTAAGACATGCAACACAAGAGTGGTCAATGTGGAAAGCCTTTTCAGGAAAACCATCAACTAAACCTTGTCTCACTAGTCTATTTATGTTCTTAAAATTAATGTGCCCTAACCTTCTGTGCCAAAGATTACTCTCATCAACTGAAGCCTTAGCATATAGACATGAAAAATTATTATTCATCCTAATTCCATTAAGATTCACACTACAAATGTCCTTATGCCTAGGTGTTCTATAATCAATGACCTTCTCATCTGGTATTTTAAAATCTTTGCTCAACACCAAGCATTCAATATCAGTGAAAAGAACCTTATTTTTGTTATCACACACCTATGATACACTAAACAGATTATAGTCAAGTTCCTTTACCAAAAACACGTACTCAAAACGCAAATTGTTGGTGATAAGAGTTCCTTTGCCAGTGATAGTTCCATATCCGCCTCCAAAGTACACTTTGTCACCATCTTTAATGGGAGTGAAGTTTGTCAAGTAGTCTTCCTTCCCCGTCATGTGCCTAGAGCATCCACTATCCCAATAGCTATAATCATTAACCTGCTTTTGAATGCCCTGCACATAAAGAAAACAAATTAGTTTTCTTTGGGAACCCAAGCCTGAGCAAAATTAGATTCATTTAGTTGTTCAACAAGAATAGACTTAGTCCTTATGACAACCCCTTGTTCATCCCTTTTTGGATTAAACACACAGTTAACCCTAATTGGTTTAGTTATGACCTTTGAAATATACTGAAATCTGTTACAGGTCATAGAAATCCCATCTGAATTAGGGTTTTGGTCTTGTTTAGGTCTCCAAAATAAGCTAGAAGAATCTTTAGACCCCTTTCCCTTTTGTTGCAAGTATTTGGCATTACTTGGTCTAGCAGCGTTGGAAAAATTCCTGTCAGCGTTTAATTTGTTCTTGTCAACGCTGAAGTTACCATTATCAGCGTCAAACCTAGGGTTTGCTAAAGGAACCCATTGTCTGTTAGACCACGTATTGGTCTTCTGAAAAGGCCTTTGTCCATAAGTATTAGACCCTTTAGTAAAGAATGGGGCTGGTCTAATGACTTGTGGACTTTGCTGGACAAAAGGTTTGGGTTTGACCATGGTTGACTTTCTATCAGCGTTGACCTTTGAAGCATTGACACATTTATAAGCCAAATGTGAAAAGCTTCCACAAGTATAACTGGCTTTTCTAGACATAACTCTAGGTCTAGATGAAAAGAAACCTGTCCCATTATCACTAACTTGACTTTTTGGTGACCTAGGTTTTCTATACATTTCTGTATATTTAATTCTAGGTTTTCTAACAACGTTTAAGCCAAGGTCAACAGTCTTTCTAGTACTAGGATTGGTCACTTTTATGGGTGTTGACTCATTTGGGCTGTCACTAAGCATGCCACCCTTAACAAACAAAGTAGGGTTGGCTGTCTTCCATTGGTTCAAATCAGTCAATTTCTGCTTGTACTCCTCTACTGGAGTAACAACTCTTGGTGGAGGAATGAATTCCTCTTCTTGGAGTTCTGGTATACCAGTCCAAGATAAATCCTTTCTAGGGACACCATAAAAGTTCCCAGCAGGTGGTGGAACACCAACATATTCTTTCATCCCAATTCCACTCATATCCCTAGAATCCCTTTGTTCACTCACACATTTTTCTAGGGTTTGTGAAGCTTTATCAAATTTTTGAATTTTAAGATCTACATTATCTTTGTTTTTTATAGCCTCATCTAACTTAGCTTGTAAAACACCATTGGATCTCTCCAAGATGTTCCTAACCTCAACACTAGCATTTAGATCATGAGTTAAAACATTGATTTGATCTTTTAGGTCAAACTCTGTTTTCTTATATTCAGCCACAGTCTTTTCAGTTTGAGTAAGAGCAAGTTGATAATTAGATAACTTGCATTTTTCATCAAAAACATCTGATGTTAATTTTAAAACTTCTTTGTTAAGCTTTTCAGTGTTTAGACGACAACCCTTACTACAAAATGCATCATCATATACCTTATTGTCTAATGAAGATGAAGTATGTGCCATGAGAGCATAGTGAACATGCTCCTCTTCCTCCTTTTCTACAACCAAGGACTTGTTCTCTTCTACATCCTTGGCCAAAAAGCACCAATCCCAGCCAACATCATCTATGTCTTGCATGGCAACCATAGCTTTTGTATCTTCAACCTTGATGATTTAGCTTGAAGGCTTTCCAGCATCAGATCTTCTAGGAGATCTGCACTCCCTCATAAAGTGACCCATTCTATGGCAATTGTAACACTCAACCTTGGATTTATCAAACCCAGCAGTGTCTTTAGCATTAAAAGTCATCTTCTTCTTGAATCTTCTATTCCATCTATTGACCCTTATGCTAGCAAGCGCCATATTCCACTTTATGTCCATCTCTTCCAAGTTCTCATCACCAATTTTCTCAAGGTCCTCATATGTAATCACTGAACCATTGGGCAATGAAGCAATGTATGCACACACTGTATCTAGATCAATACCAGCAGGCTTAACTCTTGGCGAGTCAACATTGTATGTGTCAGCGTCTGAATGTGAGGCGTTGACAAAGCTTGATCCAACGTTGACACAAGGTGATCCAGTAACGGGATGCATGTATGACTCCCTTTGATCAAATTGACCTTCACTATGTGAGAAGAAGTCCATATTTCAATTAGTAGACTTGCTTCCTTGATCCAAAAGGATTTCACTTTCTACAAGCCTCAGTTTATTGTAAACATCATCAAAGGTGGAACTTTTGTGAGTATTATTAGCAATCATAGACCTTGCTTCAATCTTCCATGCATCACCAAGACTTTTAAGGAAAGTGGTGATGATATCAGCATCATCATGCACTGCTCCCATAAATGACAACTTGCTTGTAATGTCAAGAAGTCTGCTTCTTACTCCACTTAGCTTTTCATTGGGAAGGGCTTTAAATACAACATACTCATGCAAGAGTTGCTTCTTTTTCTCTGAGGCAGTATCATCATTACCACCATAAGTAACTTGAAGGGCTGCCCAAAGATCTTTTGCAGAATCATAGCCTCTATACTTGTGCTGATTTTCTTGTCCCAAGGAAAGTTTGAGGATGCTTAGGGTTTTCATATCATTCCTTCTCTTTGCAACGTCCTCAGCTGAGACAGCTCTTCCATCTTCAGGTTTTTCTTTTTGATCCTCAGCACTTGAGCCTGGAGTTGATCTTAGAGTGATAGCAGCTAGGATCTTGGTAGCCTTATTGAATGTGTTTCCCTATTCAATAATTTCCCATAGGGTGTGGTCATGGATTTGAAGATACTGCTCAAAATTGAACTTCCACAACTCAAAGTTGTCTGGGTCTAGCATGGGAATCTTGATGTTATGGCTTGAGAAGGAGGAGGTTAACTCTGGAGTAGACATGTTGTTTGAATTTTAGGGTTTCTTAAAAAATTAGGGGGTTTTGGTGATTTAGGGTTTTTGTGTTCTTTAGATCAAAGTTTCTCAACAAGCTCTGATACCACTTGTTGATCCCAAACTAAGATCGATTTAGCTTGTGTAAACGAGATTAAATCAAATTAAACAGGTAGAGAAACTTTGTTGTATATGAAACAATTGAATTATTATGCGGAATTAATACTTAAACAATAACACACAAACAAGATAAACCAAACTTTCACTTTGATTGATTAATCGAACTTGCGTACAATGAAAGTGTAAAAACATATATTGAACTAAACCTAAAGGCCTCCTTTTATAAATCAAGGAACCTTGTACAAGAGTCTACGTATTAGCTATTTTAGGTAAAGATAAACATAAGAAATATATTGTCGAACGTATCTTTACTAGAAACATACTAGAAACATTAAACGTGTAGACTAAGTATCCTGTCAGTGCTTGACTTCTTCTTATCAACACTTGACTTCTTCCTGTCAATGCTTGCCTTGACAACGCTTGATTTCTTCTTATCAACGTTTAATTTCCTCTTATCAGCGTCCAAGTGTCTTGGCTACATTTTATTCCCAACATATAGCTTATTGTGTTTAGTGCTTATTGTGTTATTTTTCATATTTTTAGTTATGTGCTTATTAGTTTATTTTTATAAAAAGTTGATTTTAAATACTTTAATTATTTAGTGTTTTTAAAAGTTTTTAAATTTTGGTTTATTTGCTTTTTCTTAAAGTTGATTTGGTTAAGTTTTTAGATAAGTGCTTATTTGGTTTTTAGCTTATTTTTAGTTTTGCTTAATTTTTGTTTAATCCAGGTTCTTAAAACCCTCTTTTCCCGACTTATATGCATCACCTTTCTTTTCCCGAATTAGCTACAGTTCTATTTATTCCGACTTATGTTAATTTCCCCTCCAAAACCAAACCCTAGTTTCCCGACTTGAGTAAAGGATTGCCTTTCCTGAATTGTGTGCAAACAACCTTTCCCGAATTGTGTTCAAACCCTAGTCATTCCAGATTAGCTCCAAGGGTGTGGATTCACGGATTCAAGATTGTGTCACAAACGTGGATTCCGAATTAGGTGCTGAATTTGCATTCCGGATTAAGTACAAAATACGGATTCCGAATTATGAGAAGGACATATATTCCGAATTGAGTGTAGTTTACATATTCCGGATTAAGTGTGGGATATTCTTTCTGAATTAGATTTAGCACATCTGATTCCGGATTAATTTTGGGATTTAGATTCCGAATTAGGTCTCAACTTGGATATTCTGGATTAGGTTGGGATAGGCATATTCCGAACTAGGTTGTAAACACACATTCCGACTTAGGTTGATTTTTGGTGTATTCCGACTTATGTTTTGTTTTTTGTTTCCCGACTTACTTTTAAATCTTTATTTTTCCCGCCAATTTTCGTAAGTGTTATTTTAATTGTTTTATCTAAAATTTATTTCAAGTTTGCATTTTAATTAAGTTTTCAAAATTTACTTTTTATCAAGCTTTAATTTCTCGTCATTTATTTTTAAGTCTTAATTTTTAGTTTAAATTTTAAAGCTTCCGTTTTTACTCAACGACATTGACATTTACATTACATTTTCATTTTACTTTTAGTTTAAAATAGATAATCACATTTTCTTTCTTTTTCACCAAGAACAACTGAGTCACACAATAAACCATTGTCAATTCAAATCGAGACGAGACGATAACTTTTTCATACTTGGTAAATCCTTGTATGAAATGGCGCCACTGCCGGCTCTTTACGTGAAGATTAACGGTTTATTGTGAGAGACGCGTTGGATTTTGGGATCCGTTCACTTTCGAACGTTATTTTTCTTGCTCAAAAATTTTCAAAAATCCATAAAAATTTAAAAATTTAAAAAATCCAAAAACATTTAAAAACTCATAAAAAGCATTTCCATTTCAAAGTTTTGCACCAAAAATATTTTCTTTTCACGTTAACTTTATTTCTTCTATTTCTTTCCTATTCTTTTCTTTTCTAGGTGTATGCGTACTCGTTCACGCAAAAGGAAGTCCATTCAAGCCGCTATTATTGATCCTCCTGTTGTAGAGCTTCCCGTTGTCAACACAATGGAGAATCGTCCAATGATCGAGCTCTTGCAATCACACGTCGAAGGCAACGATGATGCGGTTGTGGTGCCGGCTATTGACGCCAACAACTTCGAGCTCAAATCCGATTTCATTCAAATGGTTTCCGCAACACCTTTCTTAGGTCGCACTCATGATAATCCACACGATCACATTAAAAGGTTCGTACACTTATCCAATACTGTTAAATACAATGGGGTTTCACAAGAGGCAATTCGTTTGCTCCTCTTTCCTTTCTCCCTCGAGGGACAAGCCCGGACTTGGCTTGATAAGGAATCAACCCAGAGTATTGTCACATGGACGGACCTTGAGACCAAGTTTATCAATTACTTTTTCCCACCCTCACGTACTACCGCTTTGTGGAATGACATTATCAATTTTGAACAAAATTACGGGTGAGACATTTAGTGTCCACAACACGGTTTTACAAAGGTACATCAAATTAATACTTTTTATAATGGATTAACTTTGAGTGGCCAAGATTCACTAAATAGTGCCTCGGGGGGTAATATTCTTGTCAAGACTATGAATGAGGCTTGGGCTATCATTGAAAATAAGGCCAAAGTCCAAACCAAGAGTGTTAGGGCTACTATGGCTAGTGCCAGTGAGAGTGACTTGACCAATCATCTTAAGGAACTTACTTCAGCTGTAAAGCAACTTGTTCTAAGAGATCACCCTCCTAATCAACATACCCATGCTCTCAATATTACTTGTGAAACTTGTGGTGGGCCACACTCTTATGCTAATTATGACAAAGCTTATGATCAATCATGCTTACAACAACACCGAGAGAGTTCATTTCAAGCCTAATGTTGATGTTTATCACTTGTCTTACAACTCGAAAGATTACTTGGCTCCACCTGGTTTTCAACAATGACCTCACCCACCCACCCATAACAACCAAGGGCCACCAAGAGCAACTGTTCAACAAAATGCTAATGTGAGGGGCTACAATGGAAACCAAGGTAATTATCCAATTTAAAACCAAGGTTTCAATCCTCAAGGTTTTCAACCATATAATCAATACCCAAACCAAGGTTTTCAACAAAAAAGGTTCAATTTACCTCATCCGCACATGGACTTGATTCTATAAAAATTAACCGATCATGAGAAAACCATGAAGGAAATGCAAGAGTCCAGGGATAGGAAATTCATTCAAATGTTTCAAACCCTTCGTCTCCAAGGTGCTCTTCCTTCTACAACCGAAACAAACCCTAGAGCTAATGTGTAATACCCCCAAATTTACACAATTCAATAAAGCGGAAGACTCGTTGGTGTTACAGGATAGCACATTACTCACATCATAGACAACGCTTAAAAATCGCGTCGTTTAATAATAAAGCATTTCCATTCATAAATATCAAATTTACATAGGTCCCAAGTCATTGTATTTCATACAGGTTTTACAAAGCATTTGAATGGAAAATTATTATTTAAGTGCGGGCCATGAATTCTTGTTGTCTTCCCAAAAATTACCTTCAAGTACCTGAGATAAAACATGTTAAGAGAAAAGTCAGCGATAACGCCAAGTGAATTCATAGAGTTTAATAAAACCATCAATATATCATCGGTACATAATTATTACCGAAAATCACTTTGTACAAATCTTTGTAATAAGCCATAAAATAGCCAAAGTCATTTTATACAAATCCTTATCAAAATTCATAATATAGGGTTTGCCTTCAAAATCATTATACGAACCAATGTCGTAAAGACATCATACAATACGTTTTATAACGTTGTATAAAGTTAAATAAAAACCGTTATATGAATATGGTTATTTAAAACCAAAACACGAACATAATATCAATAATAAGACCCCGTATTGCTAGTCATGCAATATATCGTAATTCAGTGCGTATAGCAGTATTTCGTTATTTTTGGATTATTATAAGCCGCATGACATTGTTACCTTACTATATCAAACAACGGGTAGCTAACCCGAAACTCATTTGCCCATCTAAAACAGCGTGTCATCACAATAATCACGCTTATGTAAATCTTCTCATACATAAATTCGCTTACCAATCAATGTGGCACGACGGGGATCAACCGTCAAGGCGCGAACTGGGTGATCGTCCCCAAATAGTACTATTATATGCACAAGCGTCTACCAAATCCCGGTAGTTCACAATTCATGCTAATGGGACTTTTAGTGACATAACCTAACTTTAATAATCCATTTCATTTCACACATCGGGTCATATAATCATTCATCGGGTCATACAATCATTCGGGTTCAAATCAATAAACAAACAATCGAGACAAATGGTTTCCTATTTTATCAAAACTAACATGTTATCTCCCTCGCGGGTTTATAAAACATTTCATAAAAACATTTAAAAGAGTGCGAGGCTATGAACTCACGTTGGTGTGGAAAAGCGGGTTATCGGCAATTCGGAAGTACGGTACGTGCTTCAATCACGGAAACCTAGACAAATAATACTTGTCTTAGACTCTTTTCCAATGACATTATAAAAATAACAATTATGTATACATATGATGATTTTATATATGATGATGATCAAGTGGGTTTATACATTCTCATTTACTCATTCATTATAGTGTTTATGTGTTGGTAACATTTTTATACTAGTTTACTTGTTTTACTTATTTACATGTTTAGGCCCAATAAGCCTATTACAAGCCCAATACTTTTCATTAGCCCAATTATACTTTTAATATCAGTATTATACTCTACATGTTGGGCCCAAGTGGGTTAAACCCAATAAGTAAATTTATAAGTGTTTAGCCCATTTAGTTGGATTAATAGCCCAATAATGCTAATTTAGCCCGTTAATGTCCGTATGTTATATATTTCGGGTTTTATCGGTTTTTACGTGTATTAAGTACTTATATATCATTATATGACTTTTAAAAAGTTTACATTAGACGGGTCTGATTGTCTAACTTTTAATTGACGAAAAACGTTAATTTTACGGTACTAGCTGAAAAGACGTAAAAATCATGTTTATAGTTTTTATAACTTATAAAACTTACCAAACTACCATTTTTATATAATGTCCATTTATTTATCCTTATGCATATTTATATAAATGAAATATATAAGTTAGTGGGTTTTAATTCACATTTTATACTATAATTATTTGAGTGCTTATATAATAATATTAAACTTTAATTTCACAAAATCAGTCCTAAATTTTAAGTTCACTAAAATGTCTATATCAAGAGTTCTATGAGATAGGACCTCAAATTTTTATCACAGAAACTACATGATATGTGCTTCAATTTATTCCTTTATAGCTACTGATGAATCAACCTCTAAATATTTTAATAAATTCGTCCAAAACAGTGTAGGCAGATTTGCACTCTAAACTTGTTTTGATCATATCTCACTCATTTTTAGGTTTCCATTGTATGGCCAACTCTCACATGTGTATAACACCTAATACTTACTGTTTCTTTAATAATCCATGTTATTTTAGCAGGTCATCATATGGTTACTTACTGTTTTCTATAGCCTATAATTTTTGCCATGATTTTAACATCCTTTCAAGTAGATTTTAATCTTTTTAATCAAATCTATCAACATCAAATCCCCACATAATATTTTTGATCATCATTCATCATCATATACATATACATTTCAAAATAAAATACAAAATACATTTACAATATATGAACAAAGTGATGGAGGAGATATTCTTATACCAACCAAAATGATGAGATTTTAAGAGTTTGAAGGATCAAGACTTGGTTTTGGGTCACCAAATCTTATGAACTCTTGTATGAAATCTTCAAGATCACCAAGGGAGATGTTTGTCTTTGAAAATCAGCCCTACTTCACCTTGCAAACTTCTATTTGGATGTTAAAATTAACACCAATCTTCATATCTTTTGAAGGAGAGTAACATATGTGAGTTATAACACATTTGTGTGGTTAATTTTTGATGATTATGGGGTGTTTATGGATGAATATGGGACGGAATTTAGAGATAAAAAGGAGAGAGATGTGTGTTTTGCATGTAGGAAGTGAGGAGTAATAGTTTTGGTTTAGTGGTTTTATGAATGGAAGTAGTTTTGGTATAAAGTAAGGACAAGTGTCCTTAGTTTGTATATAACTTTGACACATCTTTGATGTGTTGGTTAAGTTTGGCCATCCCATGTGGGGGTGAGGCAAGTGTAAACTTGTCTCATCCCCACTAATTTACGGTTACTCCTCGATTCTAGTTTCCTTGATTTGCGTGCCCTCTGTTCGTTTTACGGAAAACGTTTTTATAAATTATAAATCAACGGCACAAAACGAATCTAATAAAAATTGTCTCATCAAAAACGGAGTTCAAAAACGTAAATACGTAATCCTAAGGTTTCCAGTTTAGTCGTAAAGGACGTTTAATTATTCACGTAAGTCCTAAACTCTTCTCGTAAATTTGTGAGTTTATGAACTAACTTAAATTTAAAATCCCAAAATAATATTCGCGGATAAATTTATTTTCTGAAATGTCGGACTGACACCAAAGACGGTGTATGTAAACGTAAGCACGTAACGTAGAATCCTCCGGTGTAGACGTAGTCGATGCTACTTCAAGACGTGAATCCAAATTTTTTCCCAGAAATAAGTGAGTTCATAATATAACATAAAAATAATGTTTTTAAATTATACTTGAGAATAAAATATCAACCATAAATTGACGGATTGTCACATAATGTTAGTGATATTACTACACGCGGTGGAGCAACTCTAGTAGGACCATCTATCCCTTCCCTAGTTACTCCATCTACACCTCCTCCACCCCCATTTATCCCACCTACTTCCACGCCTAGTACTAGTTCTCCATTACCGTCTCCACCTCTTACGGAAGAAGTACCAAAGAAAAACCCTTCACCAACCCCACCTTCCACCTCTAAACCTTCACCCTCTCAACCATCAACATCTCAACCTACACCTGCTACACCTACACCACCTAAACCCAATATCCCTTATCCTTCTCGGTTAGACAAGTGAAAATTGCTTACTAAAGAGGATGCTCAAGTTACTTCCTTTTTGAAGATGATTACACAAATGAATTTCAACATTAGTCTCGTTGAAGCACTTGTCCAAATGCCGAAATTTGTGAAAGCATTCAAGGAATTACTTAATAAGAAGGAGAAGATGGCTGAATTTGTCAACACACGCTTAAATGAAAACTGTTATGTAGTCCTTCTTAAAGAACTTCCGGAAAAACTTGGAGATCCCGGTCGTTTCGTGTTGCCTTGCATTTTTAACAACGTTGAAGAATTTACTGCCTTAGCCGATCTCGGGGCAAGTATAAATGTTATGCCTTTAAGTGTTTGTAAAAAGTTATCATTACCCGACCTTACACCAACAAAGATGACTCTTGAGCTAGAAAATCGAACTCTCGCTTACCCCGTTGGTATTGCCGAACATGTTTTCATTAAAGTTGGTACCTTCACTTTTCCGGTCGATTTTGTTGTTGATTGTGAAATGGACCCTCGTATTCCGTTAATACTTGGACGGCCATTCTTGAGAACTGAAAAAGCTTTAGTCGATGTTGCCGAAGGTGAATTAATCTTAAGGGTCGGGAATGATGCACAAGTCTTTAAGATGGGAAGATTACAAGTAAATCAAATGGAAAAGAATCAGTGAAAATGATTGATGTGCTTCAAGAAGAGCTTACTACTACTTTGGAGAGTATAAAGCTTGATGATTTTGTTGTATATGACAATCCTCTTTTCAAGTCTTGCTATAATAATCCACTTTTCCAAGACGATGTGGATGATTCTAATGATTCTCTCTCCAATTTGGACCCTCCACCAATTTATGATTCTCCACCAATCTATGATGACTATGATGATGATTCTAGTTATGATGTTGATGATTATGAAGATTTTTTTTCAGAGTATAAAGACATGCCAACTTATGATGATTTTGATGATGTTGACACTCTTTCGAGTGATTCTTCAAATGATGACCTTGCTCCTACTTTTGATGAAGATCCTCCACCGAACACTCTTGAGGAAGATTTTGCTACTTTTCTCAATACATACTTCTCCAATGAGAATGATTCTCCTCCTTTGGACTTTGATTTTGGTCTTTATCCTCCTTCGGATATTAAGAAACCCGTTTCAAAGGAGAAGAAATCGGACGACACCAATATCCGCAGTACTTATGTTTTGACACCTCTCTATCCACCTTCGTCATATGAGATTGTACGATTTATGAGCGGATCTTCTTCAAAT
Source organism: Glebionis coronaria (assembly GCA_025667525.1). NCBI lineage: Eukaryota > Viridiplantae > Streptophyta > Magnoliopsida > Asterales > Asteraceae > Glebionis > Glebionis coronaria. The sequence continues at coordinate 184,654,513 of CM046874.1, forward strand.
TCTACTGAGCCTGAATCTTATTTTCCATTAAAGGAAAAGGTGTTCGATCCGGGTATCACAATTGTTAAGCCATCTCAGTATCCATCTGATGAAATAAAAGGAAAGATTTTTGGAAACAATGGAGATATGCTTGCACTTCATCATACCTTCTACCACCGTGCCCAACAACTGCTTAAGGGAACCTTGCCTACTTCTATGGCTTGTCTTGTTCACCTTAAGCTTGTGCTATTTGTTGGACGAAAACCATATATTTAATCCCGGTGGATGTTTTTCAAGGTTCTTACCATTGTAATCAAGGTCGAGTCAGGCTCACGACTCGGTGAACAAAAACAAGCGCTTCTCGGGAGGCAACCTAACTATCTATCTTTTTTATCTGTTTTTATAATAAATTTAGGGGGAGTCCCTACTATGTGTTTGTTGTTTTCTTTCTTATCATGTGCAGGGAGTCGTGCTTTCAAAGATCCATTCTTGATGACTTTTGACGACCCGTGATTCCGTGTACCTGTCTTGCCAGTTCTATCCTAAACTCTTTTGATTCTCTATTTCATATTCTTCAATATTAAAATAGGAATCACTTTAGTTGTCTCTTCCTTAGCAAGAATTAAACAACGTACACAATGTCCTAAGTGTAGGGGAGTTTACTCCCACATGCTTAAACATTGAGGACAATGTTTATCATAAGTGTAGGGGGGATTTCTATCGAAGTTAAGTGGGCTTTTCCTTTAATTTGTCCTCATTTTAACCGGAAATTTGATTTTTCGACATTTTTCAAAAAATTTAATCTGTTTTGGCCTATTAGTATTTTCCTTTGTTATCGTTATTTTCTTTCATTAGAATAAATTTCAATAAAATGGTTTTAACAAGTTTAGACATGTTTGATATATTAGGCCCGTCATGAATCTTTTGACTCAACCCGAGTTTACTTATCCAAGTTTACTCTAGCTAGTATCCTTAACGTGTTTAAATCAAGTTTTGCTAGACTTTTATATAGGGAACTTTAAAATGAGAAAGTCTTAACTCATACGGGTTAAGAACAAGAACTTTTCGCAAGTTCCTATAATTGATCCTAGAAAGTCGTTTATCAAGGGAACTTTAAAATGAAAATTCTAAACTTGAAAAATTCTAAGAAGTTGCAAGATCCTATAGATGACTTGAAAACCCAAAACTTTGATTTAATAGGCTAAGCATCCACGAGTCTCATTCTTTGAGATTTTAAATTGTGGAGAACGATAGATGATAGAGTCAATTATTAGTTTGGTATTCTTTCATGAATTTATGTGAGTTAATTATGAACTTTTTCTCCCATCGCTTGTTAATATATAATTGCAATAAGTAAGGTCGTATGATTTAAAAAGTTACTTAGCTTCTAGCACAAGATCGTTTAAAAGTTGCTCGGTATTAATTAGAGTTCATAGCCAAGGCATAGCTTATTGAAGCGGGATGCGAAGATTGGCGATTCCGAAAAGGCCCTAACAAGGCATGAGGGCTACATTTTTTTGCTAAAGATCCAAAGTGATGTGAAGAATCATTTATCAAAAATCAATATGAAGGATCAAGACACACGACGAAAAGCAAATACTCCCCTAAAGATCATGGAGAAGTCTATCCGAAAAGACCCTAGCAAGGTATGAGGATAAATAGATCCAAGTTCTAAAAGGAGGCGGATCGTTGTATATCAAAATCCCAAGTAAAGATTGGAGAAAAAATGAAGAAGTCGTGGTCCAAGAATGAAGAATCTCTCAAAACTTCAAGTGAAGAAATTCCTATTAAGAAGAGAAGACCATTATTTCATGAACGCCTCTCAAGATTTGAAGTATGAACTCAATGCCAAATATCGATCCGAGAAAGGTCTCAAATCGTGAAACGAGTTATGCCAAGATATGAACTTTAAGAGGTCTCGAGAAGCAGTTTTAAAAGATTTTGTCCTTTAGCTAACTATTGATTAAATCGTCCTACTTTATTTTCGGCCTAAATAAACTATCGAAATAAGTCAACAATGCATCCTTGTGATCATTCAAGACAACAATAATTGAGCCACATGAGTTTCTGTTAGTTTGCTAACTTATAATAACAATGATCTCGTTTTTAAGCTTGGTATGGGGAACGTGAAACTTGAGGGTGATAAACATTCATGACGACCAAAGCCCTAATGTAAGTCTTCGATCTCTTTACTTTTTATTCCTTTAAATATTTTGTAATTTTCTATCTTTTAGTTTCCTTAGTGTCTAGTGTTTAATAAAGGCCAAGGTGGGTTAATTAAGATGTAAAATGTAAATCTTGCTTTGTAATTAATACATTGCTTGAGGGCATTGCAATGGTCAACTGTAGGGGATTTGATAGTGTGAAAACACCCATCCTTTTACCACTTAACTATAATAATAACCAAACCAAAACGTATATTTAATGTCGTAAAAATTGGAGCTATGCGTGGTTTGTGTTTTATTGAGTTTTAGGACCAAAAGATGAAAAAGGAAGAAAACACGGGCTTTCACGGGATTTTATTGAAGAAAAAGACAAAAGACGAAGTCAAAAGATCAAGAGTGCAAAAAGAACGGAAGTCCAAGGCCTATTCTGAATATTTATCGAAGAAAAAGTCTAAAGACGGAAGTTTAATGAAGTCGAAGAACCAAATCTAATAAAAGAATAAAATTAGAAGACGAGTTCATTTCATATCAACAAATCCCGAGACAACGTCGAGAAAGACGAAGAGTTTAAAAGTCGAAAAGACGAGAAGAAGAAGAAAGCATCAACACATTTACTCCTCCTATAAATACCCTCCTAATGTGTCATTAGGAGGTGTTAGATAATTTTTAGTTAGTTTTAATTTTTGTAAGGTAATTAGGAGTAGCTTAATATTACTTTCTCTTTCTAGCTTTTCTTTCATGTTTTAAGCTCTTACATTAATCTTGTATTTTGAATCTTAATCATCTTTAAATTCAAGCTTTTTAGATAATAATTCTCATTCTACCTTTCTTAATTTCAATATTATGTTTTGATTTGGTTAATCATGTAGTTTGCTTAATCTTTATGCTTATTGCTTTATTGATGTGTTTGTTTGATTGTGCTTATTGGTTTTGATGTGTTTAATTTTTATAGCTTATTATGTTTAGTGCTTATTGTGTTATTTTCTTATTTTTAGTTAAGTGCTTATTAGTTTATTCTTATAAAAAGTTGATTTTAATTATTTTTATTATTTAGTGTTTTTAAAAGTTTTTAAATTTTGGTTTATTTGCTTTTTCTTAAAGTTGATTTGGTTAAGTCTTTAGATAAGTGCTTATTTGGTTTTTAGCTTATTTTTAGTTTTGCTTAATTTTTGTTTAATCCGGGTTCTTAAAACCCTCTTTTCCCGACTTATATGCATCAGCTTTCTTTTCCCGAATTAGCTACAGTTCTATTTATTCCGACTTATGTTAATTTTCCCTCCAAAACCAAACCCTAGTTTCCCGACTTGAGTAAAGGATTGCCTTTCCCGAATTGTGAGCAAACAACCTTTCCCGAATTGTGTTCAAAACCTAGTCATTCTGGATTAGCTCCGAGAGTGTGGATTCACGGATTCCGGATTGTGTCACACACGTGGATTACGAATTAGGTGCTGAATTTGCATTCTGGATTAAGTACAAAATACGGATTCCGAATTATTAGAAGGACATATATTCCGAATTGAGTGTAGTTTACATATTCCGGATTAAGTGTGGGATATTCTTTCCGAAGTAGATTTAGCACATCTGATTCCGGATTACGTTTGGGATTTAGATTTCGAATTAGGTCTCAACTTGGATATTCCAGATTAGGTTGGGATAGGCATATTCCGAACTAGGTTGTAAACACACATTCCGACTTAGGTTGATTTTTGGTGTATTCCGACTTATGTTTTGGTTTTTGTTTCCCGACTTACTTTTAAATCTTTATTTTTCCTGCCAATTTTCTTAAGTGTTATTTTAATTGTTTCATCTTAAATTTATTTCAAGTTTGCATTTTAATAAGTTTTCAAAATTTACTTTTTGTCAAGCTTTAATTTCTCGGCATTTATTTTTAAGTCTTAATTTTTAGTTTAAATTTTAAAGCTTCCGTTTTTACTCAACGACATTGACATTTACATTTACATTTTCATTTTACTTTTAGTTTAAAATAGATAATCACATTTTCTTTCTTTTTCACCAAGAACAACTGAGTCACACAATAAATCATTGTCAATTCGAATCAAGACGAGACGATAACTTTTTCATACTTGGTAAATCCTTGTATTATTAGCAAGTTTTCAAGATTGTGCAAAGTATGAGCATGTGAATAAAGACACAAGATCGCAACAAGATCGCAAGATGGCAAAGACAAGTCAAGGATAATTTGAAGATCTCAAGATAAAAGACAAAGTCGAAAGACAATGACAAAGGATCAAAGATCATAGCATGAAGGAACAAGACTACTATTACACGTTCAAGACTCATTTATGACGAAATTCGTAATCTCCATTGATCTCCAAATATCGAAGAGGAATGACCTCACATTGGGGGAGATTGTTAGCCTCAAAATATTGAGTCAAACAAGAATGTTCGGTCATAGGTTTTTATTGTAATATTTAATAGAACGTTGTAATAGTTAGTTAAAATAGTCGTGACATTACGGGCTTGATGGCTAGCTTAAAAGGCCTCTTTTAAGGTACTAAGCATTTTATTCAAGCCCGGTCCATTAAACAATATAGTCCATTGAGGCTACATGTATGAGCCCGACTATATAAGCCCTTCCTAGCATGTTTGGAAGGGTTGGTAGTTTTCATTTCTCAATCTAATTTCACATAGTTTCTCCATCCTCTCTCAACTTTCTCTCACTACTTTCTCTCTCTAGAAATCTTCTTTTTTTCATATTTAATTCATAAAATCAACCATGGTGAAGTGATTAAATTAGGGAACAACAGTCCCTTGTAATTAGTGCTATACTTAACAATACTACGTATAGACCTAACTCATGGTAAAGTAATGTAATAAATACAAGACAAAGTAAAGTAAATAACACAAAAGGTTTTCAACGTTTAACTCTTAATTTTATTAAAAGAATTATACCCTATTGTATGCGAAGCTAGAATAGGGATTGAATAGACAATGTGTGTTTGGTGATCTCCTCACTAACAAGCTAGTCCAATCCTAACGATTGCTAAGCTTGACGATTCTATCAACAAGAGTTTAGAACTCAAGTGTTTGATCGTATTTGAAAGAGAGAACTTTGTTTGTGAATGTCTAAAGCATTTAGTGCACAAACTTATTTCCCTCCTTTTACAAACATCCTATTTATAGAAGCAAAGGTAAATACAAGAAAAAGAATTTCCCATGTGCAATTCTTGTCTTATTGGTACAGTGTACAATCTTGTCTTAGTCTATTCTAAGTATTAGGACATAAGTCCTTTTACACTGACAGTACCCTATCTATCCCAAAGGAGTAAGTCACGCTAATTGTGTGATGTAATACATCTTATCACAATTCAACTTATCCCGCCTTTACTTCAGTCTTTGAGGATGCTTGTTTCTTTAGGGAGATCTTATGGGGTTCAGTGAGTCTATTGCCACAACTCACTTAACCCATCACCTTCTTCTTTGTCTTAGATACATCATTTATTGAACTTAGCCTCTCTGAATACTCGAGTCTTTCTTTTAGACTCAGTCTAGGAACTCGAAGGTAACTCACTGAGTGACTGTTCACTCAGTTACTTTATTATGTTAAAGGTTAATCTTTCACTTGGGCTGATTGTTATTCAAATCCATAAGTGAAATCATTAGGCACTGAATTGACCTAACAAAACACTTTTGATAAAAAAATTTGGAGGACTTTCTATATATAGTAAGTGGGTTTCTCAAGTAGTTTTATAAGCTTTTGATGTTCTTAAGTAGGGGAAAACAGTTCGGATATTTAGTATGTACCGGCATATTTTTAATAGAAGTATTATATACTAAAGTAAAGGTGTAGAAGATATATACTAGAAACACTTGAATGGGAAATTGTGTGAGTTTAATTTTGGCTTTGAATTATTAATTTTATTTTATTAAGTATAAAATCTTACTTGAATATATTATTAAAAGTGCATGTTTTATTTGGTAGATTGTGATTTTCGTGTTCGCCGGGCATCGTCAATCGTTGAAAGTCGTCTTATTGCTGCTATTACTCAAGGTGAGGCTATAGCCTCGCTTTATACTTGTTTTTAATGATTTTAAACACGCGAGGGGGATACATGCTATTCAAAATAAAATGAACACATGTCATGAATGATTGTTGGACCCGAATGTTGCCTGATGTTGCCTTGAATTGTATAAGTACCCAATTTGCAGAAGTCCCTAAATTCATGAACCGTTAACTATGTTCTAACTCTTTGTTGTGAGTTGGGAATGTCCGCTTGTTAAAATGATAGTACCATTGGGTTGACGATCCTATCTTAGATCCCCGAGAATGCGAATCAATGGTATAGAAATTACAACTAATACCCAAGTAGGGGCAGTGGAATTCATATAGTCATGCTGGCTTTAGGCGTGGGTGACTAAGTTAAAGGGTCGGTGTCATGAGCTTAATATAATTTTATAGCTAATTCTATAAGACGGAATACTTGATTAATAGATTGTATGGCCATAATGCTATTATTATGATTATGATTGATTTTTCCTGTGTGTTCAAATGTGTTTTGTTAAACCTATGGACTCACTCAACATTATTTGTTGATTTGGTTAAGCATGTATTTTAGGTAATCTGAAGTGTTGATGGTGGAGCTTGCTTGGGAAGGTTGCGGTGTCGCTTTTATAATTGTGTAGTCTAAAATGGATTTCATTCCCTATTATTATAAAATATCATCTTTTGATTTGTATAAATATAGAAATAATTTTGCTCGATCTTATAAATTGGTGAAAAAGGATTTGTTGGTTGGTTGAAATTTTTTGGGGGACCAAAACGCTACTCTGATATTTATAAAAATCATTTTATGGGGATTGAAGGTTTTAGACAAAGGGTAGATTTATTTTATCTTATATTTTAAACGTCTCATTTTGAGATCGTTCGATGTACCTTGTGTGATGATTCTTGTGTTTAACACCCAAACGTGTATTTCCGCTGCACAATGTAATTTGGGGGTGTTAAACATAAGCTTTGTGATCGGAAATATCCGTACACCCTTTGTTAGTGAATTAATGGATTCAACGCAGTTGGACGTTAAATAATTGTATCTGTTAGTTTGGCAATAAGCGCGTGACCAATTTTCAAAACCGGCTTCTTGGAGTTTTCTGTATGCCTCAGGTTTACAAATTCTTATTTCAGAAATACTATTTTCAAAATCTTGGGTCAAATATGCTTTACATGTTTTCCAATAAATTGCATTAAACTTTTGGGACTTTTTTTGCAATTCATAAGCACGTTCCTACAGCATATACCATGGAAGGATTCTGGAAGTACAGAGCTATACGCTGCGTTGATGGCTTGATGACGATCAGAGATGATAACTAAATTAGGAACATCACCGATACATTCTTTCAGTTTAGTTAAAAACGAAGTCCAATTCTCAGTTGTTTCACCTTGGCACACACCAGCGGCAATGGGTATGATTTGTTTGTTGCCATCCATCCCAACAACAACAAGGTTAGTACCAGGATACTTACCCTTTAAATGCGCTTTATCGATTTTCAAGAGAGGCCGCATATAACGTACAAAGCTCCGAATCTGAAATTAGAATGACATTATTTCATTAATTTTATTGTAGAGTGCCAATACAATAAAACATAATGAAACTGGAAGTATCTTACCGCGACAACGAAGGCAAGAAAACACTTATTGAAATAACAATCTTCGTCAGTATCAATATGTGTTACAGTTCCTGGGTTCAACAACTTTAAATTGTGACAATAAAAAGGTAACCGAGTATACGAATCCTCAGGCGAACCGTGGAGGATTTCCAAAGCCGTTTGTTTACCCGCCCAAGCTCTATAATACGAAACATCTAACTTCCATTGTAAATGCAAATCCTTGACAATATCGGTTGGTGTGTAAACTCTCTTAGTAATGGCCCTAATAAATTACGCTTAGCGTTGCGATGGTTTGGGAAAAAATTAGTCTTGGAACAAGTGTGGATGTTTTGGACAATTGTAGTTCTAATGACCGGACTACTTTTCAGCTTGCGTGTGTGTATCAACCAATTGCATTCTGGTTGTGCATAACATACACCATAACGCTGCGGACTAGACCGTAATACCCTATATTGGTAGCCATCTGTAACGGCCTTTTTTTCCAATGACAAACACACACATTGCCTTATTGTCAAACCTATCGCTTTTTTAAAGGGCAAATAGATATCGAAATTGTGGTTTTTGGTTACTTTTTGTTCTATTCTACTACTTATTGGAAGCGCGGGCATATAGTTTAGTGAATTTATTTGCCAGCCTACATGGCTAGAAGTTAATTCTTCACAAACTAAAGGCTCATTTAAATCAAAGGAAACATAATTTAAGTTTTGTAGATTGTTTACCTCAACCAAATTAATGTAAATCTTTGCAACGTCTTGCGTGGCCAAAATATCACTACACATACACTCAACGTCATCGTCAACCTTCAGGTCAATCATATCCTCTCGTATCGTGTAATACAACGAAATATTTTCTTGTTCTTCTACACCAAATTTTTCCTTAACATAACAGATTAGTGTGGAGTAATTTTTTGGCTTTTCTAATAGGACTGCCCTAGTAGAGTCCTTAAAAACTAGTAAGACTTTGAATCTAACAATTTTACGTCTGGCTATTATTCTGTGAGTGTAACAAACATAGCATGTATGTTTTCTATACAAACTGGAAAATCAACAAGGTTTGTTTAACTAACACTCGAATGACTTAATTATTTTTTGACAACTATCATTCGCATAATGAGTATACATGTTCAACTACCAGCCGAATAAAATTTATTTTTTGGTTGTAAAAAGCATAGCTTCATATAAAAAGGCAAAACAGTAGGGCTTGTTTAACTAACACTCGAATGAGTATACATGTTGAACCACTAGTCAATAAAAAGTAAACAAAGGTTGAACTACAAGTCGGATTTAATTAATTCTTTGGGTGTAAAAACATAGCTTCATACAAAAGACAAAACAGTGGGGCTTGTTTAACTAACACTCGAATGAGTATACATGTTGAACCACATGTCGAATAAAAAGTAAACATAAATTGATAAACTATTAAAAAATTTCAACCACTAGTCGAATAATTAAGTCTTGCTAACAACCGAGAAATACATAGTAAAGGCTATGCAGCTTCATCCACTAAATAAGTACCCGAACACACACAGACTTAACAACTACAAGGAAATATGTCTTCTTCATCAACAAATTCCTATAGGCTTCGATACTATGATGTAAGGAGAATGACACATTGCAATTGCATACCGCCACTTAAGATGGATACTCAAGTATCATGGACAAGATTGAATCCGGGAAGAAGGTTCAAAGGATGCCCAGTTTATGTAAGTAATCACCCAACCCAAACTTTAATAAACACCTACGTTCGGCTTATAATGTTTAGGGTTCCAGTAGTGTCAATTGTTTTGTCTAAGTATATTTGACAATGCACAAGTCAACAACAATTGATCCAATTGGGAACCTAAGCACTAGATTGACTGATACAAACCCATGTTTGCTTGGTTTCACGTTTAGCGTCCAGAATTCCAGTTGGATCATGGTGTTGTATAAGTGTATTAGTAAATGTGTAAATCTGTGGCAACTGATCTAACTGGGAACCTAGACATAATTTATTTAAGACCAGTTGCATGTGGTTACTATTTTTTAAATTAGTAATCTAACAAAGTGTTTAAAGTTCCAGTTGGATCTGTAGGCCTGGTTATGTGTATTACAGAATGCTCATGATGACATAAACAGATCTAACTGGAAATTTAGACATAAAGTTTAGATAACTAATTTATATCAATTATAAATGCACAATGAATCTTTGCATATAGCCTAAAGTCCGCATATAACCATGGGCCAGTAGCTTACATACTTTGTTGAATAGGAAATAGCTACTCAATGTGGTGTTTTTGGATGGCTAGATAACGAGCTACCTTCATAATACTTCAAGAAATTAATGTATAACCATCATGCTGACAACACAAATCTGGCAACAACCTTACGTACCTTATGGGAGCGCGAGCGACTAAACAGGGGATCATTACTTTACAACTTGTACGATTGTATTAGTTATAAAATTTGTAGTTATGTTATGTTTGTTAGTATTAGGTCGTTGTTAAGAAAATGTATTGAATGTTTCTGGACTATAATATACTACCATTTTCGCAAAGCCTATCATGTTATACCATATGGAAAATTTGCTTTATAAAGCTGATATTGGAGTTTTTACACACCTTTGCTTTTGGAAAAACAAAAGGGTAATTAGGGCAAGTATTAACAAGTGATTTAGGAAAACCACAACTTATGACCCAAAGCGGTGATCGTTCTCAAGGAGGCTTGGTGTGTGTGTTAAGAAATGATTAACTTTGTGGTTATATTGATGAGAAATGAAAATAGCAATGAGATTAGAAGAGAATGACGGTTACGATGACGAATTAAACTAAGACAATAAAGTCGTACACGTAAAACCGTAAAAAGTAGCAAAATTAAAAATTTACCCTAAAAATTCCTAGAAAATTGCAATAAATCCTAAATAATGTAATTAGAGTTTACAAAAATCAATTTAATTAAATAATAATTTTTTAATGCTAATTTAAGCCCAAAAATCAATTTAATTAACAAAAAGCCCAAAATGATATTTTTTCAATTGTAAACCTCTAAAATGACTTAACTAAATTTAAAACTATTTTTGAAAATTTTAAAATTAATTAAAACTATTTAAAAATAATTAAAAACTATTTAAACTTAAAATAATTATAAAAATTAATCTAAGGACAATAAAAATATTCTAAAAATTGTAAAATTCCTAACTTAATGTATTTAACCTAAGAAAAATATAAAAACTAGAAAAATCTAAATTTTAATTTTTAATAATAAAATAATAATAAAATAATATTAAAAATCCAAAATTTATAAAAAATTCTAAAAAGTTGCAAACTAGTTTAATTTAACCTAATTAACACAGAAAAGAAGTTTAAATTACAAAAATACCCCTAGTGGGCCTTCAAATGGGCCAAAGTCCAAAACAGACCCTTATTGGGCCAAAATAAGCCCAATAAGAAAAATGTTTATAAAAATGGCCCAAAAGATCCTATCTGACCTAAAATTTGACTCTGGACACAATTTTCCAAAGGCCCAAAAGCTGAAAATGAGTATAAGCTGGCTTATTTCAAAGTAGCTTATTCTTAATGGGCTTTTTGGCCCATTAAGCTATAAGCTGATGCCATAAGCTCAAATTAGACACACAAGCTTCTTTTGAGTTACTTAAGACTTCTGTAAAAAGAAATTTGAAATAAGCACAAGGAATAAGCCTGAAAAAGCAATAAGCTATCTTCACAAAATGACAAAATAGTCGTTTTCGAGTTCTAGGCCACCCCAAGAGCTGATTCAAGTTTCAAAAGCTTTTAAATGACTTAACTAAGCTTAATCAACAAAAATTTGTCAAATAAGCACACTCAATAAGCTGGAATAAGCAAATAAGCACTTCTTTAAAAGTCAACTTTATGAGTTTTCTAGCAAAAAGTCAAAGTCAAGGTCTAATAAGCTCTAGTTCAAACAAATGGGTCAAATGATGAAGATTGATCACAAAAAGTAAGTTTTTGCAGGTCCAAATAAGCCAATATGGCTTATTAATAAGCTAACTGAAAAATTACACTAGCAGGGGCTAGTTTTGATGTCTGGGCAGTGGAAACTTTTTCCACTGCTTGACTTGTTTGACTATTTGTCTTTAATGACTTTTTTGTGGATTCAAGTTACACAAAGGCACCCAAATGATCAGTGGATCATAAGGAGTCAATAACAACAAAGAAATCACAATCACAATCAGCCAATTTGTACAGTTAATTCAATTAAGCACCAGATATAGCCCAGACATGAACAAATAAGCAGTTATGGTTCAATAAGCACTTATAGCACAATTCAACCAGCCAAACTTCACCAAATGCATACACAAGCAATAATAAACTTAAATGAACAAGTCTAAACAGGTTTCATGCAATGGTACAAAGATAGATCAAGATTCAAGTACAATAAGTTACTGATGAACACTAACACAAGCAGTTATGAACACTTGCTGATGTCTTTGACCACCAAGCCAAATTCAAACACTCAGATCTATCACATATGTTGTATTAACAAAGATCTAACAACTTTTAACCCTAAGCATGCATATATTCTTGATATTACCAAAATCTTAGGTCAAAAACAGTCAAAATCAATGAGATATAGCACAATGTTTGATTCAAAGGTTTAAGCCCAATAACTTGCAGCAAATAGCACTCAACCAAGTAGATAACAGATACAAAGCACAAACAACACTTTTCAACAACACAATAACACACTATGATTCACAACAGGTTAACCCAAACACCCCTTCAAATTTTCAAATCAAAATTTTCAAATCAAAAGTGTATTCCAAGGTTACCCAAGCCCAAATCAACACAATAATAGATGTAATATGCAGATTCTAGCAAGATTAAGCCACAAATTTCACAAGAACACAAGCAACACACAAATATCACAAATATCCAATTTTTATCAGATTTTGAGATTAAGGGTGCAAACCTCATGGATGTACATCCACACCCACGAATTTTGAGCTTATGTTCTAGCAAGAACAAGCACAAGCTTCCACAATAAAGCCTGCTAAGATTCAACAAGGTTAGAAGCACAAATATCAAAACAGGAAAGTGAAAAATCCTTGATTAATGAAACCTTAGTTCCCCACACTTGATTATCCCCAAGTTATAAGCTTCACCACACCTTGATAACACAATATCAGGATGCTATGATTAGCTTTATAACCCAAGAATTCCAAGGTTTGAACAAGACTTACCAAAATATCAAGATTAATGGAAAATGTGCAAACTTTTGCACACTCCTTTGAAAACAAGTTTTAGGATTCAAGAACAGTTAACATCAAACAATAATAAACAGATAATAAGGTTGGCACTTGATTTTTCTTCACCAAATTCAAACACATTTCATTAACAAAATATATGATTTACAGATTTGTGAATAATGGAAAATTCAAGAGCAAAGAAAAAATGAAGTATCCTAAGGCCTTTATATAGGCTTACAAGTGAACTAGGAAAGCTGAAAAACGTGAAACCCTAGCTAATGAAGTCCCCAATTTGCCCTTTGAGTAGCTTGAAGAATCTTGAACATGTGACTGAGAATTGGCGTTTTGTGTTTGCTGACATGTTTGAACTTCATCCAATGGACCAAAACAAGCTTAAGGAGTAAGCTGGAATATGGGTTGTTGATTTTCTAGAAACTTTTGGATTTTTCCCCAAAACCGTGTGGGGGGGGTTATCATGTGACTCATGTGGTGATGTGGCATAGGGTTTAAGAGTTGGGATGTGTTTAGTGTCACCCTAATCACTATTCTGGAAAAGATTAGAGGCTAATTGTTGGTAATTAACAAATACCCAATTTTTGTTATGAACATGAAGAACACAGGTTTAATCCATTTTGTTTTTTAAACAAGTGTTAGGCGCCATTTTTAACTAATCAGTTGTGATTAGTTTAATTATGGTGAGTGGATTGGTGAGGTGGAAGCAGGGAGTGAGCTGATTGGTGGGTTTTGGTGAGTGGGACAGGTGGCAGCAGGGGATTAGTCTAGGTTTGTTTGAGTGTCGGACACAATAAACCCCCCATCTTTCCCTTTCTTTTCATTTCAAGTTTAATAAACAAAAACCTGATTTCCTTCACGATCAAAGTTTCATTTTTCCTATTTTGGGGTATTTCTTGCCAATTCTTGATTCTTGAAGGGCTGTTTTGGCATTTTCTTCATAGGTAATGGTCTTGACTTGTCTTGTTGACTTCTTGGAGGACTGAAATTTCCAAGTCATGATTTATGAGGGACCATTTTTGCCATTTCTTCAAAGTTAAGGGTCCTTTTGGTAATTTTGACATTTTTAAAGAACCAAACTTGTAATTTCTTGTAACTTGAAGTCCTTCATGGTATGTTTGACTTTGAGGAGGACTAATGTTGACAATTTAGTTTTGTTGAGGGACTAAAATTGCAAAATCTTCAAAGTGGAGGGTCCTTTTTGCAATATTGACAAACTCTAGGGACCAATCTTGTAATTATAAGGATACAAGGGTATAAAGTGTCAATTCTTCAATATTGGAGGACCCTTCTTCATAAATCTTCAAGGGTTAGTCTTGGACAATTCTTCATTAGGGCTTCGTTCAATGTGCGGCTTCGTTTCCCGTGTTCGTTTTTGTATGATTCTTGTGATCTTTTGTCATTTTCTCAATATATGTACCTAAAATACACACGCAACAAACACAAGCATATATTTGGCCAATTTCATGATATTTTATACATTTAAAGCCCTTTTTGGATGATGAGACTATGTATAAAAGTAGTCTCATCAAAAGCATACAGAGTTTACACGCATGCAAAGGTACATATTATTAGACTAAATAAACTACATGTCTTCATGATGTAGGTAGCTGACCTTGTGTTTCCAGAACTATGATATCATGTTTTCGCGGTAAGCAAGCGCAGTTTCTACTGAGTTGTCAAAAACCAAAGGATCCCACGTGTTAGTTGATAAAATAAAATAAGCGCCCATATCCCACAGTCTCCATAGTTTCCACCTTGAATCGGGACATCATCTAAAAACTTAGAACTGATTCTATACTCTTCCAGCTTTAACCCCTTACGCTTTAGTACACCAACATTCTATAGTAACTGTGGGAGTTTATCGCTAAATACTTCACGCATCCCTATCCACCACAAGCGGATCTCTTGAATTGGTAAATTCTTTGATCTCCTACGGGGTGGAAGAGAAACATAAACTGTGATCACTCCCGTCCTAATATGTAATTCACCAAGCACCCAGTGATTTTCTGGTTCATTTAAAGGGAAGTACACCTAAACACACATACAAAATCTTTGCATAACCTTCAATCGAAGACTAATAATAACAGTCTATATGGAATGGTTTCAAATAACATAACAAACCTTCTCAACGTCTCCCTAACTAATATGTACGCCTTTACCTTCAACGTACTGTTCAGGCAAACCTCTCATTAACATTGACGGACATAAATGAGGGTCGACTATAGTCCAATCAGCATCTGGGGGACGATAGTAGAACATTAAATCAATCCAAACTTCAAAGTGCTGACAAAATAAAACAACATACACTATCAAACGATAATTTAAGCTTAACAAACTATTTTTTTATCTTATATTTAATCAGTGTGCAACGTACCACGGTGCGTAGCCATCCTCTAATGTTTTCGTCCAAACCCAACAAGCATAACCAGAATGTCTCATTAACGACTTGTCCATAATCTACCCATGGAAATTGGAACAACGGAAAAGAATTTTGAATGTCCCCCTTTTTTGTCAACAATTTTTCAAAAATGCCGGAATTGTAACTTTTGTGGGGTGACAATTTTTTACGGCGTTTCAAATCCTTAAAATTGAGATAACAACTATCAAAAACTAATAATCTTGGAAAATAATAAACACCAAAAACCGAATATTTTACCTCTTTATACATTTCAAGTGGGGTGAATGCTAGTTCGAATACAGGTTCATTCGTTTTCATTGGTTCAAATTGGATGACCAAGCCACCTTCAGAACCTATAGTTTCCTTGTTCAAACATGAACGAGTTTTTTAACAGGATCTGTAGTATACCGTTGTTGAGCATACGACTCCTGATATGCCACCCTTGGCTTCCTTTTACGCGGTGCCTTTATAGAAACACAAGGTTTAATTTTCGCGGATTCAAGAATTGAATCCAATGCCGGACTATCATTTGGTTGCACCACATTACGTTCCTGAAAAGTTTAAAACATTAACGGATACTACTTTCAGAACATTTTTTTCAAAATAACATCTAGATAATAACTAACTAATATATAAAAGTTAATACGTACATTACATGGTCCATGTACAGACAACTGCATCGCCCGATCAACATCAAAATCAGCTATTAATCTGTCAAGATTCATATTCCCTTCCTGAAAAAGCAGTTTTACAAATCTAACATCCATAATATGATAAGTTAATGTATACTAATATAAACTAATGTTATTACATACCTTTAAAAGTGTATGATAAGGGTTTTTCAAATCTAAACAGATTCTGGACATCCTTCTGATGTGCAACGTCCATGTCTATATTTACCCCCATGTCTACCTTAACCTCTTGACTAGTCACCTTATTTTCTTCCGTGTTATCTTCAAAGAAGCCCGCAACCATATTATCTAACCTATACTTCCGAGACTCAGTTTCATCAACCATGTTACCCTTCACGTCAACATCAAACTTCATTGCAAACAAAAGTTCATATAAGAGATAGACAAGAAGAAAATTTTTGTAACCAAAATCATTCCTTCTTAAATAAATGAATATTCTGGTTACTTTTCGAGAACAATCGACTATATCATCATCATTCCATTTACTTTTTTCTCCAACAAGGAAATCAATATCATGTACTGCCGGTGTAACAAATTCCAAAGCATTAAGCAAACACTCCATTTGTGATGGATGTGATTCTTTATACAAAGAATCAGTGTTTTTTACAAACGTCTGCTGTTGCACAGGGCATTCAAACAAATTATCATCGCCAAGTCTACACTCGTAACTAGTCTCTGTTGTTGCACATACAACATCAACAATTGACTTTCAATGCTCATCCAAACTAGTCTTCATAATTGGTTTAACCGAACAAATGACGGAACATAGATTATTCACAACATCCATAATACGGTTATCTAATCTAGTAGGTACCTTGGTTACTCCCTCAACCTTGACAGACTCAACATCACGAACACACGATGGTTTTTCATGACTTACACACTCATTAATTTTTAACCCAACCCCTAAACCAGTTCCAATACTGTTTGGATTTTGATAGCTTGGTGTTGAAATACCTTCCCCAAACAAATTTTTGGGCACTTCAGCGTATTGTACATCACTAAAGCTAGTATCAGGTACTTCTATGGATTGTACATCATGTTTCTTACATTTCAATTGTGAAGAAACAGTCGATGCATTTACTAGGTTTTGTGCAAGGGGTACTGTTCCATTAGGTTTGTAGGCTTGGATACAAGATACGACATCCCCCTTGAAGAATGACAGGCTTCGACTATACCATTCTTGGCTCACCTCTTAGGCTGTCGGAACTAGTTCAATTATTGGTACCGAACCCTAAGGATTTACCAACAAATCATACATTACAATTTGGAATCGTCAAATAACCAAATAGCAGATCATATTACTATTATTACCTGACCAAATAGCATATCATATTGATCTTTATCAGAACGCCTCCCGTTTGGGCTCCACCTGAGACCTCGAGGTATGACATCCTCTTGTTTAGACCACCATAGTTTGCTGTTACTAAAGCTTTCCAGAATCCAGATCCACATGTACAAAGGAATTTACTAATATGAAAATTATTAAAAACAAGAGGATAATTTACAAATTTTATTAATCAAATTTACTAACCTTAAAGGCCCATACAAACCCATTTAGGTTGTAACCAGGTGTTTTCTTTGCTAGTGTTTTCTTCTTTTTCACAACTTTGACTGTCTTCTTATAGAAATGCTGCAACATATATTCTCCCCACGGAAACGAGTTCCAAGCAGACAAACTTTCAACAAGGTTCAACAAATGTTGTGGAACACTCAGAAAATCTTCACGTCTCATAAATATAGCCTCCGCTACAAACAACAAACATACCCTAACAACATCGCTGTCATCTAACTTAGCCCACTTTTGATCAACTTTTATCAGCTCGAACAACTCCTTCTGTTTAACGCTCTTAATGTTACTATTTATCTTCTGAGGAAAAATATGTTCAACAAATGAATAACTTTCTGTTTCATCTAAGAACAACAGACCACATCTAAAACCACTGATTAAACAAAAATCCTCCCTCCCAAACTGGAGATTAATATCGCCAATTCTAATCTTAATGGGAGGGCAATCAACACTCAAGCCACTAACCCTCTCTTGTGTTTGCAAAACATAATGTAGCATATGATTTTCATACGATGAATGGAGAAAATCTAACCATTGACCAACTACACTTCTCCTAAACAATGAATCCCTATTTTTATACGGCTTCAACTTACATTTGATAGTGAAAATAATATTCAGTCGTAATCGAACACTTACTTTAGGTTCCTTTTTATTTATAATTTCATCTGGGTTAATATCAGCATCTACGTTTGATAAAACGGCTTCATTTACGGTTTAGGCCCCAGAGGTTTCTTAAACAGCTTCATCCACCATGATTCTGATTCACTCTCAGTCGATTCAATCGGATTGGGGAAAATATGATGGATAAGGAATCGTCGTTATGATGATTTTTATGATTTGGGGGAACATCAATCGGTAAAAGGATCAACTATGCCAACTAATTGGATCGGGGAAAATATGATTGGGAACGATTGGTTAACAGTAATTAGGAGTGGGGTAAATGTGTTGGGTATGGATAAGATTTTTGGTTAATTTAGGATTTATTTGGGAAAAAGAATTAAATTGTACAAGTCGAATAAGTTAATTGTACATGTCGAATAACGAAATGATCTATTTGGGAAAAAGAATTTAACTTTTTTAATAATTAAAAGTACAGGTCGAATAATCTTTAAGTCAAAGTCAAATAACATAATCATTGGAGACTAATTTATTAAAAATTATTATTTTATTCAAAAAGTACGGGTCGAATAATGTTGGTCGAATAACAAGTACACTTACACATATTGTACTTGTTTGTACTTGCGGAGGACCTACATGTACTTTCCAATGGTTAGCCTAAATGTCATGTGTCATCACCAAGTATTAGTCGAATAAGTCGAATAAGAATAATTAACTAATTTATAAAATCTTGGGATACTTTTTGAGTGCATGTATGATTTTGGTCTTCTTTTTAAAATAGCCCTTAAATAATCACGAGTCTGATAAGTCAATAGTATCTTTGGTTGATGTTTGAAGTGGGTGATTCTTTTCCTACTAATGACCCAACAAAAGTTAGTGTCGGATTTCCTCCTCTATTCACTTCACTTTTAAGACTAGTCCACAAATTATATACGAAATGCATGCGGTTGTACGTAAATAACGTGTAGATAATTTATACTACTTTATAAAGCATTTAGGACATTTCTAAAATAGCAATACCTACTAAATAAAACAAATTGTTGATATTGTCATCAACATTATATATTATAAAAAATTTCAAACAACTTTTTATAACAAACTTTTGTAACAACTTTTTAAAATAACATTTTTTTTAAATTGAAAAATCTTTTTATTTATTTATTATTTTTATAATCTAATTTCACTATTTTTAAAATTTTATGATTTTTAATTCGATATTCATTTTAATATATTTTTATTAATTATTTAGTCTTTTTCAATTTTAGTGAGTTTTTTAATTCGATTTTTTATAACTTTACAATGAGTAAGAGATTAATATTTGTTAGTCTCAAAATTCGTTATTAAATACTCGCCGCCGCATTGCGCGGGTACCATTCTAGTGTTTAATAATCCATATAATAAAATGACACAAAATATGAGTATGTCACAACTCAACACATGCGTTATCCAGACGTCGTTAATGCACTTCTTTTTACCATAACATTTGAAATTTAGAAGATGAATATATTGTGCAGCGTAGGTTTTTCTAGTTCTCCTGAACACGAGTACACGACATTTACATGTTTTTTTTGTGACGATAGGTTTTGTTATTTAAAACGGAAGAGAGTGTTTAAGTTTCGACTGAGTTCTATTTGGCTGCATCGGAATAAGACTAAATTTTGTTTCGAGTTTAAGAATTGATTTTTACGAAATCTTTGGATGATTTTTTAACTTGCCCAAATTCTCTCGTGGATTTCTCGAATTCAATCAAATTCTTTGGAATTCTTAACACCCTCATATTTCGAGGGCACTACTTTATAACACATGGGCTCTAAATGAGACGTTTTAAAAATTCATGTATTCGGTAATTTTATAAAATATTAGAGTTTACAAACAGATTCTAATTGTAATATAATATAAAACATTTTTAAAATGTATATGAAATGAAAATCAAAATTTAAAGCTTCCAAAATATTCCTTAACTAACAATTCATGATACATAAGACTTTAGTGGAACATGGTGATTATGAAAGAAAACTAGCATGTATTCCCCCCGCGCTTTTATAGGACAAGTAAAGTAGTAAAAGCGAAGGTATGAACTCGCAATGTACGGAGAAGTATTAACAGTACGGCAGAAATGCGTAAAACGTCGAAATACGATCAAATACGACCTAAAACCGAAAACGCGTCTTAGGATTAAGACTATAAAATTAATGACGATACAAATAATACAAGTAATATATTATAATAGCATATAGAATTTCATTTAGCCATTATATCTAGTATCTTATATCTCGTTTTAGCGAGATTGGGCATGTTGTTGTTGTATTGTTGTTTAAAAATTGTATATCGAAATTTTATATATTTTCATTAAGATTTGTAAATTGTTTGTAGTTATTTACATAAAAGAAGTATAAGCAATCCCAACTAGGACATTTGATCATTATTTAGGAAGGTCCATAATTTAAATAACATGGTAAGCCCAATTTATTGCGCCCAACAATAGCCCATTAGTTATAAACTTATCTTATGAGCTTTTGCTACTAATTTAGTCAATATAGTTTTTCGGGTTAAATTTTACCTCCAAACGTTCATACTTAATAAATTATGTGGTCGGATGTCGGGTCAAATATTATATCCATAATCTTGGTGGTTCTAAATTTTCCGATAAGTAGGTCATACCACCTTAGGTTTTTATCAAAAACAAATATTTAATTTTGAGGTACATTTAAAGTGTTTGTAGCTTTCATCTCGCTAAAGTAGACATATTTCCTAATCCGTAAGAAGTCTCGATATGATTTTTATATTCCCGGATTCATATGAGAGTCTACTTTACTAATTTAACAATCTTGTTATCTTTATTTTTACAAAAGATGGCCTAATGGTCCAAGATGTTCACTATGGTCCGGCTGTATTTTGACAGGCGGGTTAAGTTACACGATTTTTAAATTGTAAGTCCATGAAAACCATCTGATTCATGCGTGTCTTACATGACTTTATCTACCTTTTTTTTTCTTTTTGTTTTACCTTTTTGGAGGTTGTTATACAAAAGTTACTAGTCATCGGATGTGCAAAACACCTAGTCAAATTTTTACTAATTTTATCGTTTTCATCACAACTACCTCATCGGTATTATTATGAGACGTTCCAATTGGAGAAATCATCACAAACCCATGTTATTACTCCTCAAATCACACTTAGGGATTGTGCTAGCTTCAATTCTGAGTATCAAAGGTATATACAATATACCAAACTTCAAAATCTCTACTACTTATAAAGGCTGTATCTTTTTTTTTCAAAAAACTCTTCATTCCTATAATTAGTAACTTTTCTCAACACTGCCTTAATTATATTCTCAACATTTCCACAAATGTCGAAATATTTAATTCTCTCTAACAAATGTTTGCCTTGTTTGAAAACGCGTATGGTCTTTTCCTATTTGCAGAAACTTTAAACATCTGACTTTTTATTCTAAATAGCTTTGCTATTCGACACATTCAAACACACATACTTTATTTTTTCTCTCTAAACCCTAATACCCTAAAAACACAGCCACCGCCATCACCACCAACACCATCGTATCTGCCGAATCCGCCACCACTTTTGGTAGTTTAGGTGGTTTCAAGGTAGTTTCGATTGGTGGTATTGGTTGTTGGTTTGGGTGGTTTTTGTTGTTAGTTTTATTGTTTTCAAATTCAAACAACACCATATCAATGTTTGATTACATTTACTGAAAGATGAGGCAATTAGTGATGTTAATGGTGTTGTTGTTTTTTTGTTGGTTAGAGGACGCCATCAAAATTGATGCCCATCCAAAGGGAGATTCTAACTTTGAGGTACTTGTTGCGTTTTGTTTATAGATCTATTATTATCAATCAATTCAATGTTTTTCTTTATGAATTTGTAGACTAATGTATATCTCATCGGATGAATGCTACGTCTATTGACAGATGAGTTTTTTTATTGATTACTATATTGAAAGATGAGTTTTTTATGAATTTGGTATAGCTGCAAAACCTAAAAAAAAGTTTTCAGAAATATTGCGCCGGATATGAATGTTTAATGTAAGGCTATCCGAAACCCTGGTGAATGGTTATTTATATAGTTCCTTTTAATGTTCCTTGTATCTGATTCTAAATTTGCGACATCCAATTTCTCCTTTTAATTGTTTTTGTTTGTTTATATAACAAAGGCACTGGAGATGTTTGGTAAAAGGTGTTTGTTTCCTGTTACCTCCTCACATGGGGTATGGTTGTGCTTACCCACTTATTTGTAAGTAAAAAAATAGTTCTTTGTCGATTTTTCTCTGTATTTTCTTTCTAGGGTCTTTTGTTTATTGTTAGCGGTTTTCGAAACATAGTTAATAACCTAAGCTTGAATAATTATGTGTGCAGAATCTGTGTATAGTTCTAGCATATGGGCCTGCTCAAGAACTTGTAGACGAAGAAAAGAAAGTAAGCTTCCTACAACCTTAACAATTGTCAAGCTCACTTGTTCAGCCTTAGTCATCATATCTTTTTCAACATCTACTGTTTTAGGAAGAGGTTTGACTGGATAATATTTCTTTGTTGTGATCTTGAACCTTACGGCTCCTCACTCACTTGCTCTTTCTTCTTCTTCTTAGATCGTTCTGGTTTAGGCGACATGGGCGTCTAGAAAGTTTAACAAGCTTTTAAGCTCATTTTTAATTGTTTATTAGTTTGTTAACAGACTCTCATATAGTGTTCCAATGTGTTTTTGTTGATAAACCAGCAACTCAATGTTTAATTGTTCAAAAATTCCGACCTTTATTATTTTATAAATAGATGAATTAAATCTGTCTATAAATGACTGGTCATTAAATAAACATTCTCAAAGTTAACGTGAAAAAGTGAATAGGTAATTTTAGATGATCAGTTTGGTATCAACCACCACGAAATTAACTATTCGATGATTATGTTCCAAGTTTAAATCCAGACACCCCCAATGAGCACTTTTAATAATTCTAGGATGCAATATTAATTCGTTTTTGTAATTAGGTGCAGGCTGATTAAAGGTGCGTCTGATATGAACCAACAAGTTGGCTAGAAAAACCGTTATAAAATGAAGAAGGTTGGTATTAGAATTGGTTTCAATGATTCTTATTATGTTTGTGTTCATTGATAAAGATACGTTTTTTGGCATTTTTATTATTCATGTGTTACTTTTGATTACATATTGTGGTTACAGTTGTACTATTTACAAGAACGAATATCATTAGGATCGGAATTCTAGAATAGTTAGCAAAAACCATATAGAAACCCAAGTATGTTTCCACCTCCATAGATTAACAATTGTTGTGCTCTCTTATAGTTTTAGCTTTTTGTTTGGCTTTCAAAATGTATCATGATATTTTAGGTGATAAGATTGTGAAAATCCAGTAATTTGTTTGAAAAGAACCAAAGGCAGCTTGGCCGAGCGATATGTGAGTGACCTTCTATCTAAAGGTTGTGGGTTCAAGTCTCGGTACTTTTTTATTATAAAGTTCCTATGTGATGCTCACTAAAAACTGCTGGTATTGTGTCCCCAAAAAAACGCAGACGAGGAGAATTAGTTTGGACAATCCATACACTCCTAACCATTTTTTTTTCAAAAGAATCATAATGTAGCAAAAATAAGTATCAATCCCAAACACCCTTTAACAATTAGGTAACCAACCTGTCTGTTTATAGTACATTTTAGAAGAATCTGTTTGAATAATTAAAACTTGACTATGACTTTCCACTTAGCTTGAGCAGAAACAAATTGTTTTCGTCAAGTATTTTGAGAGTACGTATTTTACCCAACTGACAGTATTGGCGGCTCTTCTGGTTTCCGGCTTAACTGGTTTGACTGAGCGATAAACACTAATTAGATGGCTGGCATATGTATTGACTATTGTGCACATTTTGACGTGTGTATTTATGTATGGAGTGATCTGAGCCATATTTTAGGCTTATTGGATGTTTAAAAAAGTTCATTTCTGATGGAGAAAACCCCCTAAATAATTTTTTATTCAAGAACTATTTAAAAGTCTGTTGGTTTAAACCACCATAGTTACCCCTTATTCAACCCCTATGTTGTTTAAACTTGAACACTTATGATCGTCTATTGCTAATACAGAAGGAACGTGGTTACATTATTTGTCTTTTCTGAAAAGCTTCTTTTGTTTATGCATCAGGTACATTTTATTAACAAGTGATTTGGAGGAATGGCACTAGAATCCTAAATGATTTCACCATGAGCAGAGTTCATTGGTCAGAGAAACTAAGGCCTTGTGTTGAAGCATTGTGCATTATTTTGTTTCATAATCATAGCCAAGTGTCCCAAAAGTTGTTATAACATTTAGTTCATTTGTATAGCAATATATTTCTTTTCTGATGATGACATTTAGTTACTTTTTTTTACTTTGTATAGATCTTGACGTTATTCACTTTTCAATTCTAAAATTCAAAATTTCTCAAATTATGTCACTACTTGCACGGTTGTAAGTTGTGAGTTTATGAGAGTGCATTTGGTAGTAGGACTAATTTATAATCTATTTGTTCAATTGGTCCATAGGTTCTTGCAAAGAAGTCTAACTCACATGAACCGGGCAAACTTTGAACCTTTTGCAATTACATTTTGATATTTATACGTTTTATTTGAATGTTACAAGAAACACTACACAACCATTTTCAACCGTTTTCACTGTTACTCGCATTTACAACTATTTTCAGTTGCATTTAGATCTTACCGTAATATCACGTATCGTTATTATGTGTCGCTATACAATTCCGCTGCTATGCGCGGGTATTCGCCTAGTATACTAAAAGAATTTATCATTTACATAAGTGATAAAATACATATTTACAAAATAAATTTTACAATAAAAAAATGGACATAAATATCTTATAATAAACCATGAAATACAACAACAATTGAACAAGTTCATGACATAAATTATGTGAATGAAAATGATGGTGATATGTTATAGGAAAAAAATAATTTTAAATTATGGTCAAACATGACTGATTATATTAAGCATTTTGTAAATGTAAATAAATAAGTGAGCCTTTAAATTTAATTAAAAGAAAAAAATTAATTCATTCGACGAATTTGTAATTGGTGAACATGATGTGTCATGTTTGACTCATCTTTGGAGGATTCTAATCATATGTTCTATGTATACATATAAGTTATGTGTAAGCGGAAAGGATTAACCACACCTAGACATGTAGGGATGTCAATAATTTCGATCCGACTCGGCCCGAGTATATTTGAGTCGGATTACTTGGGTTAATCGGGTCAACCCGACTAACCTGAATTCAAAACTGAGTCGGCTATCGGGTATGAAAGTTTTATCTAACTTGAGTTCGGGTCAACCGGATTGACCCTAATAAGTTTTCTTAAACAAATTTTATATAATTTTATTTAATAATAGTAAAAAAAAGTTTTCTTTTTAAATTTTACTCATATTCAGGTTGATCCGAACCCGAATTGATCCAATTCGAGTAGAGCCGACCCGAGTAGATCAGAACCCGACTAATCCGAGTTAAAATAGGGTCAGGATCGGGTATATTATTTTTAGCCTCGACCTAAATTGGACACGAACCGAATGACTCAAACCCGACCAACTCAGCCCAATTCCTACCCCTAAAGACATGTGTGTTCCCATTTGCCACCCATATAAGTGTTAGTGGAGTGATTTTTATTGTTAAACTTGTCTCAGAAATTGCGAAGCGGGTATTATCAAAGTCAGATAATTTCAAATTTATGTTACGCAAAGATAAAAAGTGAAACACGGAAAATAAATCCTTAATACAAACATAAGACTACAATATTTGGGATACATTTATAAAATGGTATTGGAAGCAGGGTTCATAAACGACATACGTCTAAAGTGGGTGTACAAATAAGTGTAGATTTAAAGATGTATGCGAAATAATTAATCTGGTACGGGTTTAAATATTAGCTTGAGAATTAAGAATTGGCACATTTCTTATCAAAGGGCCAGGATGGTGAATGGTAGTCGTCATGAGGTGAACGATCACAAAAGTTTTTAAAAAATTTCCTAGTAGTGATTGTTAGACGATAGGCTCAAGCCCGTGGCTTGTGGCCCATTAGGTTTAGGGTTTTGTGTATGTTGCTTATTGTCAAAGCTATGCATTTACTATAAATACATATGCTATCTCATGTGTATGTCATTCAATCAATACAATCTATTTGCTATTTTACATGGTATCGGAGCTTTAGGTACAACCCATAACACAACAGTTATCCTCCGGTCATCGGTCACTCGTCGATGATTCGGAGGGATCCCGCTTACTTTCTTCCGCTTTATTGGTTTCAATAATTTCTTTTTATCAAATAAACCCTAGCAACTAAAACCCTAGCCGTCATAACACATCTCTTGTTTTTTTTCTCATCACCAATGTTTTTTGTTTTGCCATCGGAGATCATTGCCATTTTTCGAACATAGTTGGTAAAAATGCCGCTCCTACCTAAAGGCAAAGCAAGCCACGCAAAGGAGGAAGCCGCAAGCAACAAACAACTATGCCGTAGAATACAATTATATTTTCGCTCAAACAGACAAAGAAGATGAAGAAAAGAAGAAGTGTTTCTATTTTAGCTTGTACGTTCGGAAGCCTCCCGTTCAAACTGCGGGGGAGTGTTAGACGATAGGCTCAAGCCCGTGGCTTGTGGCCCATTAGGTTTAGGGTTTTGTGTATGTTGCTTATTGTCAAAGCTATGCATTTAGTATAAATACATATGCTATCTCATGTGTATGTCATTCAATCAATACAATCTATTTGCTATTTTACAGTGATTTCCGTGATATACTTCTGGACGGGGTCGATCTTTGGTGTAATTTTCTTTTTTTGCGATGAGTCAACCAATGGGTTTATTGTCACAATCTATTAAGCGACGATTACCTCCATGATTGTTGCATATTTCTCACATCTACATGATTTATCTTTTGATACTTTTGAATTGGGAATCATAAATTGTTGGAAGCGTTTCCATTTTATCTATTAACTTGGAATTGGCACTTCCTTGGGTAAACGACGTTCTATGATGATATTTTATGAAGTCGTTAAACAAATCTAGCTTTAAGATCACTCGATATTATAGTTTTTTTAAAGGCCTAAGTTAGAAGTAAAAAATGAAATAGACTTCATAAAAAAAGTCTAACCAAAAGAGCATAGTATCAAACCATACATACAATACAAACAGAAAAAAATTAGAAAGTAAAAAATAATTTAAATGGTCTTGATATGCAAGAGTTCTAATTAGCGGCTGTCATGTTAAGACGAGATGACATCCATATCTTCGAGACCCCTTGAATAGAGGGGAAGGTGTCTTCATCAATGATTTTAGAAGCCATATCCAAATCAAGGTTCACAATCTATTTCTCTATTTCCATATTGACCAAAGCCTGCAAAGTAAAAACACATAGAAAAACCTTGTTGATTTGAGAAATAGATTGAATGCATGCATTACCTATAGCAATGAATAAAATTCGTTAAAGATTCCTTGAGTTGTGTCATCAAGGCAATGGTAAAATATTTGAAATATTTCAACGGAATAAACCATGTATGTGACAACTTTAGAACATATGTTTCATGTAAAGCACAAATATTCTTTATAAGTTGCGCAGAGCTTCTAGTTTCACCAAGAAGTCTGCAAAAAATAGCAGGGGAAAGAAACGGCTTGTGAAAGCTTCTCTCATTTCATTCTAATGTTGATTAATTATATCAGACTTATTGCATCTTCGGCGAGAGATGACAAAAAGGGCTCGAGTCTTATGTCGTCAACATTAGTGTCGTCATATCGAAACAAAATACAAATCTCAAGGAAATAGACGATGTATTTGTGCAGATTCTCTTGATTTCTCCTTGAATTAGTTATTGTGAGCATTAATAGATGATGACCTTAACGGTAAAGTTATTCTCAAGAACAATTTGAATCATAAAGACATGGGGGTAGTTTACTAGTGTATTGGTTCTTCATATGGAAAGATCATTGGCTATTAGAGGTGGAGATTTTTTTTATCCGGAAAATGCTTAAAATGTATTCGACATCAAAGAGGTCTTCACGTGGCAGTTTTGCTCTTTTGGGGTTCTTTCCTTTTATTTGGCATGAATTGTTGTTTCTTTTTGTATTCTTTTACTTTAAGGGTAACTTTTTTCGAGATTAAAAAATGGATTAATTATTCTCTTGAGGTACGGGTGTTCATTCAACTTCCAAATGCAACCAGGATAAAGATTAAACAAATCTTAAACTAAGTACAAAGGCTAAAAGGTAAAAGAGAAAAAAAAATTCTAACCGTAGTTCAAATAACTACGGTTGCATAAGCAGATTGACGGGTGGATGATCGAATAGAAGAAGGACGAGAGCTTCAAGTTTCAAACCTAAGGGTTCGATGATTCATAGTGAGAAAAAATGGCAGTTAAATTGGGTTTAAGATGCAAAATTAGCGGTTACAAAATAGTAACCGGTGATTAAAGCGGCTTGATGAGTTTTGGTTGAATTTTAATGAGACAATGCTAGCACAAACTTAAAGAAAAGGAAACACAATCAAAATACTTAAAATTCAATCAAATCATTGGCATCAAAACTTGATGTGTCTTTAAAAACCTTAATTGTTTTAAACAAGGTTTATCGGGTTACCTATGAATACATTCGAGCTAGTAAACCCTTACATGTGTAGTTAGATTAGATTGGTATGTCGACATTTTTTTGCAAAGACTTGTGTGTTTATAAAGTTAGGTTTTTGTGTTACAATTCGTTTTTCTAAAAGTATAAATAGCAACACGAAAATGATGACTAAAATAAAAACATTTGAGTAAAGGGTATTTTGTTAATTATAACTTATATCTGTTTATGGTAACAATGTCATCTCACATAATGAACAATAACTAATATTTTATTATTTTATCTATATTATAATATTGTTTTTGTGATTTTTTGGCGGAAAGTTGCCGGGAAAATAATTATACGCTTATGGAAATAGGTTCATCTCACATGATGCATAGTAACTAATATTTTATTATTTTATCCATATTATTTTATTGTTTTAATAATTTTTTGGCAAAAAATTGCCGGGAAAATAATTATACACTTACAGTAATAGCTTCATCTCACATGATGAACAGTAACTAATATTTTATTATTTTATCCATATTATTATATTGTTTTAGTGATTCTTTGGCGGGAAGTTGGCTGGAAAATAATTATACACCTATGATAATAGGTTCATCTCACATGATAAACAGCAACTAATATTTTATTATTTTACCCATATTATTTTATTGTTTTAGTGATTATTTGACGGATAGTTGCTGGGAAAATAATTATACACACGTGTCATAAAATTCACCCATTCACATCCTCTCACCAAACTCTCTTCACCGCCCACATTTTAGACACACATTCTCAAAAAACTTATTGAGTGCTCCTTCCCACAAAAATTCTTGATAATCCACCGACTTATAAAACATATCTTCCAACAAATCCTCAAACAGTAAATATCTACATATCTCTAAATCATTCTTTTGATCTGAACATGATCCGGTGAACTCCTCCGATAACTACGGTGGTGAAAGTGGAGGAGGAAGAAGAAGGAAAGACAAAGAAGGTACTAAATATTTTGTACAAAATTATGATTTTTTAAATTAGGGTTTTGTTAAAATTTGAGGTTTTTGTTGCTTTCAGTTTTTTTATAAGTTTTGGTGGCTTTTAAGTTTTAAATGTTGGGATTTTCACAAATGTCGTCGGTTGTTAGTGAAGTGGTGGTTGCAGCTGCGGTGGTGAAAGTGTAAGTCTTTCCTATATCAGTTAAGTTGTAAGATTAAGCTTTAGAAAAATGCAAAAATGTTGCCTAAAATCTATTTATGTATTTTATTTCTAATTTTTAGGTTAACATATTGGTCATATTTGTTTTTATATAAATTCCCAATGGTTTTTGTTAAGTGAGTCTTTCGGCTTGCTAATTTAGCCAGATGTATGGTTAGTTTCATAAGAGAGTGCAGATGCGATATTAACACACTGAATAATGACTTTAATTTTTTTTTAGGTTTTTATTAACTGATATCGTCATTAAAGACATTCAGACAATCTACAAAGCTGACCAGTACGATGAAAGCGAGTCTTTGTCATATGAGGATGTTGATTTTGGGGTTTTGGGTGATTCAAATGACATGGTGTGGGAGAAGGTGTGTGAGGTTTGGAAGTTCAGACAATGGCAAGGACGGTAAGTTGATTTGGAGATAGAACCTGCAGCGTATAAAGATGTGAGAGCAAAGGGTGACTATGTTGCGTTTGTGGTGAAGGGTAGTAAAGACAAGATGTTGGTCAATGAAGTTGCCCAAAGAAAATCAATCGGGAGTCACTCGTGTATTGTACCACATGTAATTTTGAAAAGACAATATCGATGGCGAGGTGAAACGAAAACTATTACTATTTGGTATTCTCTTCGCTTATAGTATTGAGAATGACTTATATATTCATTAGTGTTTGAACAACTTGCAGATCAAGAACAAAAGAAACAACAAGGGAAACACATATTCTAAAGAAAGCACAAATGAAACAACATGACAACAACATAATAATCAACAAGAAAAAAATTGAAGTTAGAGCAAGAGGACACGAGAACGATAAAGGATCACATTCGCTACTCAAAGATATCTAGCAATACTATAAAAAGCAAAATGGCAATAAAGAAAATGTGTGTGCGGTCTGGTGTTAAGACAACTTATATCACACATTAATGTTTACTTTTCTTATTATCAATTATACATAGTGTTGTTCCTAATTATATGATGATAGATTAAAGAAATGAGGTGGAAAAGATATGAATTTTAGAGAGAGAAAGTAGAGAGAGAGTTGATTAACTAGGAGTAATTAGATTAGAGAAAAATGATTACTTGCCATCCTCCTAACATGCTAGGAGGGTGCTTATATAGTCCACCCACATGCGGGCTTTATTTTGGACTATATTGTTTTTTTGGGTCGGGATTGAATAAATGCTTAGTACCTTGAAAGAGGCCTTTTAAGATAGCCATCAAGCCCGTAATATCACGACTATTTTAACGAACTATTAAAACGTTCTAATAAATATTACAATATAAACCTATGACCGAACATTCTTGTTTGACTCAATATTTTGAGGCTAACAATCTCCCCCAATGTGAGGTCATTCCTCTTCGATATTTAGAGATTAATGGAGATTACGAATTTCGTCATAAATGAGTCTTGAACGTGTAATAGCAGTCTTGTTCCTTCATGCTATGATCTTTGAGCCTTTGTCATTGTCTTTCGACTTTGTCTTTTATCTTGAGATCTTCAAATTATCCTTGACTTGTCTTTACCATCTTGAGATCTTGTGTCTTCATCCTCATGCTCATACTTCGCACCATCTTGAAAGCTTGCTAACAATCTCCTTTGAATAGAGGTCATTCCTCTACATAAATTGTTAAGGAAGATTTTGATCATCAGAGTTGCAGAAGTCTTTAGCTTTCTTGATTGTTGAATGTCTTTGGGCATGAGTATGTGGTTTTGAATCTCTGACTTTGCTAAGTACACCGTAACGTCACCTTCTTGAGACAAAACATAGACACGGACTGAATGGCTTTGATATTCATCCTTAATCGGTAGCGTTTATCTCCGGTCGGTGAAGACCGTTACACGATATTTAAATATCGTACATGTGATTAGGTAGATTCAATTAAGAATCTCCTTGACAGGGTTTCGCGGCAGTACTAGCCGTTCTCTTTACTCGACCGTCTCAAAGCAAGACTGCAAACATAAAGAGTGAATCAATTGGATAAATATCCGCTTGATTAAAGTCGTCAATTCAAATTCCTGGAACAAGTTTGATTCATTAAGAATCTTACCATTGTTGCTTTCCAGTTGACACAAGCTTGATTCATAAGAATCTCGCAAGTTACCTACCGTAGCACTGTTTAATGTTAACGCTAGAAGGATTTCCATTCGTCACTGTGAATAATAACAAATATCACTCTGAATGTTCTGGCAAGACCATAAAGATATTGCGTAGAAACCTGAAACGAGTTTGAATCGATAAATAAACAAACCACTGTTGCTTTTTAGTTTTACATATGTTCAATTCATAAAGAATCTTACACATGACCTACCGCAGTGATGTTTGATGTTATCAATAGAAGGATTTCCACTCATCATTGTGAATGCTAGGTAGTATCACTCTGAGTGTTCTAGCAATATCGCAAGGATATAGCGTAGGACTCTCTTGATCTTTATCCGTGTGTCCTAACGAGATTTGATTGATCTCTTGTCTCTAGAATCGATTTATGCACTTTTAGTGGTCGGAGGCTGGAGCAGATGCCACCTATTTAATATCAACTATCTCGGAGTGAGAAAGTAAATAGAAGTCGAGTTGATCTTTGTGACAATAAAACAAACTTCTTTTGAGAGAAGCCTGAGTCAGCTGGGGAGGGGTTGTGCATTACATCACTGGGTCCATGATGTGTTGTCTTCATAATGTATTGACCCGGTTTCTGCCTAAGTTGTATGGAGCGCTTCTTTCTTTAGAACCTATATCCTTACATTTCTTTTTCATTCTTCAACCCCTTCAATGCTTACCAAGACATCATTACTAGCACCATGTTGTAATTGTTTCAGTGCTAGCATCAGTACTTAGTCGGCATTCAGCTTCGTTCACATTCTACTCCATCTTTCCTAAGGACTTCTAATAATCTATTGGATTTTCCCTGGGAAGATCCCTCCGATTCTGGTTGGATCATAGGACTTAAATCTAACCACCCTTTTGACACCAATAACGTCGTGAATTAAAGATGTTGTGGGTATTTGATTGTAACCATGAGTGCATGAGTCTTTAGATCACATTTTAATCACATTTTCTCCCCTATCTCTAATATATAAAATCTTTTGATATTAGAGATACCAAATTTGATTAAAATATATTGTGAAAACTAGTCTTGAAAAACTTTCAGGAGAAAAATATGTCAAACTTAGCATGAATTTAGAACGCTCCCCCTCAAAAATTGATCCAATTGAATTGTCATTGTGAGGATATGATCCACATTTCAATTTTTGAGGATGGGAGTTGTTGAACACACAATTTTTGAAAGATTTTGAATAATCATTGAACAATTCTTGAAAAGATTGTGTTCAACGCTTTTCGAAAAACTCTATTCTTTTTGGCGAAGAGGTTTTTCTAAAGCATAAACTTGAGTTCATAGACTTTGAATGTCTTGACAAATCCACTCAAGTATAAGAAGATTTAACTTCTTTTGCTGAGGGTAAGCGCACTAAATCGTACACTCCCCCGTGAAAATCGATTCGGGTTGCAATCTGAAAGTGATTGCAAGCCATTGTGTTGAGCTCAAAACGTTGAATATTTTGTGACAAGCTCAACCCGTGATAGATTGCTTTACCCGTTGTAGGAAAAATTATCCAAAATAGACAATTTCCTTTATAAAAGATAGAAATGACATGTTTTGAAAAATATTTACAACTTTCATTCAAGCTTTATGTACACACCCGTGTCGTTATTGAGCGACATTTCTAGGTACGTGTTAGCCTCAAAATATTGTGTCAAACAAGAATGTTCGGTCATAGGTTTTGTTGGAAATACGTTTTACGTATTTATGAAGGATCGGTCGCTCCAACGATAATTATGTAATGGGCTCGTGATCCACTTAGTTAAGTATAGTCCATATAGCCCACATGTAGGGTGGGCTATATATATTCCCCTCCTAGCATGTTAGGAGGGGGTTGGTCATTCATTTCACACTTATTCATTTAATCTAATCACTTTCTCTCTCTACTTATCTTCCCTCTCCTTTCTCTCTCTACACCTAATCTCCATCTTCCCCATCTCTTCCACCAAATCCTTAGATCTAATCCCTCATTTACCAAATCCTTAGAATTAGTAGGCCTTCAATTGGTATCAAGAGCCATGGTTGAATCTTAGGATTTGCTTATTTTTCATCTTTTGATTTGGTGGTATAAATCCCTTCTTTTCTAATTTTTTTATCAATTTTTTCATCATTCTATCAACTTTTTATCAATTTTTATAAATTTTATCAATTTTTACTTTTTTATCAGTTTTATTGTTACGTGTTTTGTTTTAATCAGGTTTTTTTTTTTTTTTATTATTATCAGTTCTATCAATTTTTTTTTTTTTTTTTTTTTTAAAATCATCTAGTTTTATCATTTTTTATCAGCCACGTTTTTAATCAATTTTATCCTTTTTTTTTTTTAATCAATTTTATCCTTTTTTTTTTAATCAATTTTATCCTTTTTTAATCAATTTTATCCTTTTTTAATCATTTTATCAGTTTTTTTTTTTTTTTTTTAATCAGTCATTTTTTATAATTTTTTAATCAGTATTTTTTTCTCTGTTTTCTTTTTCACATCAGTCCATAACAGTCCATAGTCCAAATATTATCCAAATCAGTCCATAAAAAGTGTCATCAGTCCAAATATTATCTGTTTTTCGTATCAGTTTTTCCATCTTTCCGCATAGACACGACTTTTCGTATGGTTTTTCGAATTGACAAAGTTTTCCGCATAGAGAGGATTTTCCGAATAGAAAAAAGTTCCGAATAGCCAAAAAACTTCCGAATAGACTAAAAATTCCGAATAGACCAAAACATTCCGAATAGACCAAAAGTTCCGAATAATCAAAACTTTCCGAATAAGAAAATCTTCCGAATAGGAAAAACTTCCGAATAGACCAACTTTCCGAATGGACAAAGTTTTCCGAATAGAAAAACATTCCGAATAGGTTTTTTAAATTCGACTCTTTCCGAATAGAAGTTCATTCGGAATAAATAAAACTCGACTCACCTTTCATAAGACTCAAAACCCTCCTACAATCTCTCGACTCCATCAAACCCCTCACACAAAACTCGACTGACTCTCACTCCCCCCAACAGAAACCTCTCGCATCCAAACAGACCCACGACCAAAAACCCTCGTCTAATTCTAAAACACCATTCTACCCCTCACTCTCGACAAAAATATTATCAAGACTCCATTTTTTTTTTTTTTTTTATCAAAACCAAAATCATTCACAAAACCGACTCGACACTTCTCAACCCCTCTCACCTCTCAAACCCACACAAAACATCATCGACTGGACTCACAACCTACTCAACATCACCCTCGACCTTACCCACCCTCGCCCAAACCACTCTCACTCTCGAACCACTCTCAAAACCGAAAACTCATTTACCCACCCTCTGTGACTCCTACCCACCCACCCACACACTCTCGAACCCACCCTCGTCACAATAACACTCTCCAATCGCAACCAAAACACACTCCATTTTTTTATCAAGACTTGAACAACACTCAAACCCTCACACTCTCGACAAACCGACACCAAACACATAGAAGGACACTACAGAAGATAGAAGACAGACTCAAACACATGCACAATTAAAAACCTACCCGAGACCCTTTATTGGATCTTGAAGCCAGAAAAACCCTCTGTTTCTTCTTGTTTGATTGATAATTGAAGATTGTGATTGAGTGGATTTGGGTGAATCGGTGAAGATAAAGAAAATAGAGGCTGCGTTGGATTTGTTTAGTGTGATTTCGCTTGACGGAGTATATTAGGTTTTGGGAGACGAGATAGAAAGGGATTACGCAGGACGGAGGAACCAAGGTTTGAGAGAGAGAGAGAGAGTTATACTGTTTCTTTTTGGTTATCTGAGAGTCAAACAAGGATATTATAATGGGACGGAGATAACAAGAAACAGTGGGGCGGTGGAGGAATTTTTATTGGGCCACGTGTTATGCTTTGGTGTAAGGCGGAGGAAACAAGGACACCAACCACGTTTCAAATTTTCCTTTTTTTTTTATTATTTCCTTTTTATCAGCTTTCCTTTTTTTAAGTACGTTTTTTAAGAAAAGTTAATTTTTTTTATATATATATTTTCATTTTTTTAAGTAATTTTTTAGTTAACAAAAATATATCCGATTTTTTTTTTTTATAGTTTCAAAAATAAATCAGTTTTTTTTTTCTATTTTTATATTTTAAAAAGTTATTTTTATTTTTATTTTTTCTTATTTTATTTTCCATTTTAAAATATCAAAAGTTTATTTTTTTGTTTTGTCTAGTTAAATTTATTTTGTCACGTGTTGGTTTTTGGCAAATCGTATTGAGGCGGGTATTTTTAAAAGTGTTAACGTGGAAAAATATTTTGTGGCCGGATTTGACGACAAAGTGACGAGTCAAGGTGACGGGTTCTATTTTTAGCGACTACGGATTTTTGATCAGATTTTATTCATAATCTTTTGAGCCGATAACAATTTTTGAGCCGAGTCGTCTTGTTCAAACCCGACAACAACAACAGCCACATCATTTTTCCTCGATTACCAATGGAATCGTTAAAATCGACACTTAAAGAGGGAGAATCGCATCAAGTGCAAGCCAACGCTAGGGAAAGTGGTATAACCTCATTTCGAATGCTTCAGTATCATCTAGTTAATCTTTCAAGGATTCAAGGAGGGAGCGAATTTGTGACAATCTTTGGACAAGATCGTCATATATTCATCGACTCAATTTTTACCACTTTGACCCAACTCGCCGAGGAACTTAACAATAAAAGTTTTAATCACTCTGCATCGGCACTTGCTTATAAGGCTCTTGTGACACAACTCACGCCTTTCCTCCAATTCAATATCATCAAGCCTGAAAGCTCAGTGATTTGCCAATCATTTCTTCGAGATACACATACCGAGCTTCGAGTTTTCCGTGATACGATTTTGAAACTCATGTCATCGGTCTCGTCTTCAATTCATGAAAGATCTCGACTTCAGCAAGGGTATGATAATGGAGTGCAAGACTCTTCGATGCAAGAGGAAATTGGTCATACGATTGACAAATTGGAGCCTAACGATGGCAAGAGCACGGAATCAGGAGGACAACATGATGCCAGTGGCACGTCAGGGAATGTTCACGAGATTTCTCTTGATGACACCTTACCCATTTATGACGCAGAGCCTGCAAACATGGTACAATGTAATGTGGTTTATGATGTATATGCTGATGATATGCCGCATATTGAGGATTCTGAACCGAATTATGACAAACATGGGATGGAAACGAGTGATAGCAATACCACTTCTGATTCATCCGATGTAAGTCATAATGGGGGAGAGATTGTTCAGAATGCTAAACATCATGATAATTATCCTATAACTGATTCATTGACTGTTTCTGATTCCAAGATTAAAGAGTTCGAAACGATCGTAGCTCGGCAATCAAAAGATCTTGAGGATGCCAAACTTGAATTTTCTAAGAAAACGGTCAAATTTGAAACATACTTTGAAAAACTTGAAAAATCAAACGTTGTTCTTGAAAGAAAATTGGATCAAACTGTTTTAGATTCTAAAGCTGAAAAGGATAATCTTTTGAAACAAATTCAACTGCTTGAATCTAAGTTGGCATCCCAAGATCACGTGCTCAAAGAAAATGAAACTTTAAAGGCCCAAGTACAGGAAAAGGTTTTTGCTATAGCTGCGTTGAAAAACGAGTTAAGGAAAAGTAAAGGACCTGGTGTGGACACTAAGCTTGAAAAACCATCAATCTTGGGGAAACCGCCTACAAATCAGTTCGTCAGACAACCGACTGTCAGACAACCTACTGCATTTGGATCCGAGCGATCACAATCCTCGAGACCGCGGTTTGCCTCCCAAGTTGATTTGGGTCATATTTCTAGAACTGTCACTCCAGCAACTAGGCCCAATGTGATCACTCCAGCTTTAGCAAGACCAAATCATATGATTGCCTCTAGTTTCCCTAAAAATATCAAGACCACGTCTAGAACCAGTTCAAATGACGGTTGCCACAAATCTGGTCAAAGGGAAGCTATTGAAAAGACACATGTAAGAGATAGCAATGTCCAACCTAGTCAGATGCCTTCTAGATTACCCAACATTGCTAACCGTAGCATGCCATCTTCTAGGAGCATCGGTCAATCATCTAGGAATTATTCAGACATTAAATATGCTACTTGTAAAACATGTAGAAAATGTGTCTTTACGGCAAATCATGATGCTTGTGTCAAGAAATTACTTGATGAGGTGAACTCCCGTGCTAGAATTAAGTCCCAGTGGATAGCTAAAATCAAACCCTTTGGTAAAGTTTGGCGCCCCACTGGTAGAACTTTTACTCTTGTAGGAAACGAGTGCCCTTTAACTAGGATAGTCTCTGATTCTACGAAGACTTCTAGGGAAGAAATTGCAAAGGATGATACATCACTTAAGCCCGAACTTAAGATTTTCTATAAAAGGAAACGTTTGCCAACTAAGACAAGTGAATCATCCCCTCAGGCCACCTCTGACACAAGTAAAGCCAACTATGAACCCCCACGTGCTTCAAAAATAGATATCTCTAACCCATGCAACAGTATACAAACTCCTAATGAGATTGCAGGTACCAAAGTTGATGTTCCAGAAGAACGAAGCGGTCCAATCGTTGTGTACCGTTCAACTAAGGACACTCTTAGAGTTTGGTTGCTGAAGAAGCAGATATCAGAGAAACAAATGTCTCAGGGGATTCATGGTTAAGCTGCAATCCAGGACTTATAGTCACATCACAGACTATAACTCGCTCTTCAAAGAAAGGAAAGTTTATCGCCGATGGTAAACTTATCCTAAAAACGAGAAATTCATTTTTCTCGGGCATGAGCTTATATCAAAAACATTCCAAGTTTTTAAGCTCATGCATTAAGGCTTATCATTAAATATCAGATGGTAACCCGTGCTTCAAAGAAAGGAGAGTTTATCGTCGATGATAAACTTATTCTTACAACGAGAAATTAATTTTTTCTCGGGCATGAGCTTATATCGAAAACATTCCAAGTTTTTGAGCTCATGCACAATGACTTACAGTTAAATGTCAGACTGTAACTCGTACTTCAAATAAAGGAAAGTTTATCATTAATGATAAACTTATCCTCATAACGAGAAATTCAGTTTTCTCGGTCATGAGCTTGTATTAAAACATTCGAAGTTTTAAGCTCAGAAAGGAAAGTGTATCTTTTAAATAAGAGAACTTTTCCTCGTAACGAGAAATTCACCTTTCTCGGTCATGAGCTTTCCGTTAAAACAGTCAAAGTTTTCAAGCTCATGAACACGACTTCTAAGTAAATGTCAGCTTAGGACTCGTTCTTCAGATAAAAGGAAAGTTTATCGCCAATGATAAACTTATCCTTAACAACGAGAAGTTTACAACTTCTCGGACTTGAGCTCGTTCCTAAGATATTCCAAATCTTAAGCTCAAGTAATTGGTTTTCAAAACTTTGAACACAATTTTTCAAGAATTTTTCAAAGATTTTTCTAAATCTTTCAAAATTGTGTGTTCAAAAATGTTTTGATAAAAAGAGCATGTCTTCTGGAATCGATAATATTTACGAACCTAGAAATGTCATTCAATAATGACACGGGGTTGTAAATAAAGTTCGAGCAGAAGTTTAAAACATTTAAAACATGCTCAAAATGGTTTGCTATTATTTCAGATAGCAACCCGCTTTTCATAATCAAGTCAAGCATTTCACCGGAAAGCTTTGACTCAACAACGAGAATTAATTTTCTCGGGGACGTGACGAGGCGACCAACATTCGTGAACAAGAACCATGTGCTTCTTTCATATGCTGTTCTCCATTATTCAGGTCCAACCTCGTACATTGCTAATCTTGTGAATTCATTATTATATCTGATCTTTGCACGTAATAAATACCTTACACTTGTGTTTAAAAGGTATTTAATTTACGTTTCAAGTACACCCTCATTAATTTGAGGGGGAGCTTGTTCAAATCATGAAGATAATTGGATTTGCATTTTTCTTCCCAAATTTTCTTAAAATGCTATTAAATCAATTGATATTAAAAACATCGATTGGGTTAATATTTTTAATATGGGGGAGAAAATGTGATTTAATATGGGATATGATCAATCACAAATGGTTTGACTTAACGTGTTAGCTCATCCCGACATGTGCGAAATGTTTTCGAATATCGTAGCATATGTTAAGGGGGAGCAAAATGGATTTGCACTTCAAAATGGATTTCATGGTGACACACACTTACCCAAAACATCTCTTTTCACGACGATGAAGATTGTGGTGACATAAGGATGGTAGGATAGGTTAAAGTCCAATGATTTCTCTAGAACCGGAGGAATCTTCCCAAGGACATTCCATAGCTAGAAATAGTAGTCCTTAGGAAAGATGGAGAAAGATTGTGAATGTAGCTGAATGCCGACCAAGTACTTAAGTTAGCACTGGAACAATCACAACAAGGTGCTAGTGATGACGTATTGGTAAGCATTGAAGGGGTTGAAGAATGAAAAAGAATTGTAAAGATAAAGGGTGTAAAGAAAGAAGCCCTCCTTACAACCTTAGGCAGAAACCGGGTCAATTCATATGCTATTGAGATCATTTTTAATGATTCTTGATATTGAAGAAAGACATCATGGACCCAGTGATGCAATGCACAACCCTTCCCAGCTAACTCAAATATCTCTCAAAAGGTATTTGTTTTAATCACACGGAGATCAACACATTATCTACTGGTTTATTCACTCCGAATAAATTGGTATTGAAAAGGTGGCACTCCTCTCCAGCCTCCGATCACTAAAATCCAAAATGCACGATCGAGTCTAGAGCCATTTGAGATCATCAAATATCTCATTAGGACACACTTTCATATTCACTTGCTTCTTCACACAATGTGAAAAGTAAGAAAGATCTTAAGAGTCCTACGCAAAATCTTCATGATCTTGCCTGAACATCCGAGTAATACGAAAGTATTTACAATGAAGATGGAAATCCTTCTTGAGCGAATATCAAAAAGCTCATGGTAGGTGACTTGTGCGATTCTTTATGAATCAAACTTGTGATAACTGGAAAGCAACAGTGGTTTAATTCTTAAATGAATTTAAACTCGTTCCAGGCCTCTACGCATTATCATATGATCTTGCCAGAACACTCAGAGTGACTCTTTATTGATCACAGTGACGAGTGGAAATCCTTCTAGTGTTAACATCAAACAGCACTTGGTAGGTAACTTGCAAGATTCTATATGAATCAAGCTAGTGACAACTGGAAAGCAACGATGGTGCGGTTCTTAATTGAACTTCACTTGTTCCAGGAACATGAATTGACGGCTTCAAATCATGCGGATAATATTATCCAAATGATTCACTCTTTACGTTCGCAGTCAGCTTTGGATGGTCGAGTAAAGAGAACGGGTTTACCCGCGAAATCTTGTCAAGGAGGTTCTTAATTGAAACTACCTGCCACAAGTACGATATTTAATATCGTCCAACGGTCTTCACCGGCCGGAGGTAAAATGCTACCGAATTAGAATGAAATGTTCAAGGCCATTTCATCCGTGTATATGTTTTGTTGCTAACTGTCTTATGCAGTGTAACAAAAAGGTGGCATTGCGGTGTACAATCCAGAAGAAGTCGTTACCACATGCTTATACTACATACAATTAGTACTTCAACAAATTCAAGAAAGTCTGAAGGTCAAGTCTTCCGCTGTATCAAACTCTGAAGCTTTCAAGAATTTAAAGGTATAAGTATGTGGAACATGAAGTCACAACTAGGCAAATTTCACAAGTGATGAATGCACAAGGTCAAGGCAAGTAAATATGCTCAAGAACTAAAGTCAAAGATCACTTCAAGCATATTCACAAGAACAAGATCGAAGACTCAAGCATAGATGCTAGGTTTAAGATTTTGTAAAATGGTGTGACCTCCCTTAGGGGGAGATTGTTGGAAATGTGTTTTCCCAAAGAAAGTCTCGGTCACATCATTATTAGCATAGATCACGAGCCATAGAATATTTAGAACTTTGTAACTTGGAGCGACCTCCCTTAGGGGGAGATTGTTGGAAATACGTTTTACGTATTTATGAAGGATCGGTCGCTCCAACGATAATTATGTAATGGGCTCGTGATCCACTTAGTTAAGTATAGTCCATATAGCCCACATGTAGGGTGGGCTATATATATTCCCCTCCTAGCATGTTAGGAGGGGGTTGGTCATTCATTGTTTATCACTTAATCATTCATCTAATTACTTTCTCTCTCTACTTTTCTTCTCTCTCCTTTCTCTCTCTACAACTAATCTCCTTCTTCCCCATCTCTTCCACCAAATCCTTAGATCTAATTCATTCATTTACCAAATCCTTAGAATTAGTAGGCCTTCAGGTTTATATTGTAATATTTATTAGAACGTTGTAATAGTTAGTTAAAATAGTCGTGACATTACGGGCTTGATGGCTAGCTTAAAAAGCCTCTTTCAAGGTACTAAGCATTTATTCAAGCCCGACCCAAAACAATATAGTCCATTAGAAATCCGGCATGTGGGTG
Source organism: Glebionis coronaria (assembly GCA_025667525.1). NCBI lineage: Eukaryota > Viridiplantae > Streptophyta > Magnoliopsida > Asterales > Asteraceae > Glebionis > Glebionis coronaria. The sequence goes on from CM046874.1 coordinate 184,697,133, forward strand.
GACTATATAAGCACCCTCCTAGCATGTTAGGAGGCTGGCAAGGCTTTTCATTTTTCTTAATCTAATTTTACCTATTTTTCTCCACATTTTAATTCTTTCTTAATTGATAGTGGTAGTAATACGTCTTTTAGGAAAAAGAACGTAACTAGAGCAAGTATTAACAAGTGATTTAGGAAAACAACAAGTAAATGACCCATAGTGGGGATCGTTCTCAAGGAGGCTTGTGTGTTGTGTAAAGAGATGATTAAGTGTTTGTGATTATATTGATGAGAAAAGAAAAATAGAAAAGAAAGTAGAAAAGAATGACGGTTACGATTATGAATTAATCTAAGACGAAAAGTCGTGCACGTAAAACCGTAAAAAGTCACCAAATTTAAAAACTACCCTTAAAATTCCTAGAAAATTGCAATAAATCCTAAAATATGTAATTAGAGTTTGCAAGAAATTAAAAATCACTAAGACCTTTTATTTTAATTAAATATTAATTTTTTTAATGCTAATTAAAGCCCAAAAAATCAATATAATTAACAAAAAGCCCAAAATGAGATTTTTTAACTTGTAAACCTCTAGAATGACTTATCTAAATTTAAAATTATTTTTGGAAATTTTAAAATTAATAAAAACTATTTAAAAACAATTAAAAACTATTAAAACTTAAAATAATTCTAAAAACTAATCTAATGACAATAAAATTAATCTAAAAATTGTAAAATTCCAAACTTGATGTATTTAAACTAGGAATAATGAGAAACTTGCAAAAATCTTAACTTTAATTTTTAATAATAAAATAATAATAAAATATTAATAAAAATCCAAAATTTATCAAAAAAATTCTAAAAAGTTGCAAACTAGTTTACTTTAACCTAAATAACACAGAAATGAACTTGAAATTACCAAAATACCCCTATTGGGCCTTAAAATGGGCTAAATGACAAAACAGATCCTTAATGGGCTGAAATTAGGCCCAATAAGAAAAAGTCAACCAAATAAGCCTAAAACTTCCTGGTCCGACTTAAAATTTGATTTTAAGAACAAAACTCTGAAGGCCCAAAAGCTGAAAATGTGCTTATCACAGCTTATCAAGTCAACAACTTATTCTTAATGGGCTTTTGAGCCCATTAAGCCATAAGCTAATGCCATAAGCTCTAATTTGACACACAAGCTTCTTTTGAGTTACCAAGGAGATATGTGAAAAGAAATTTTGAAAAAGCACAAGAAATAAGCCTGAAATAAGCTAAGGCTCTCTTCACAAAACGACAAAATAGTCGTTTTTGAGGTCTAGACCACCTCAAGTGCTGATTCAAGTTGCAAAAGGTTTTAAATGACTTAATTAAGAAAAATAATCAAAAAGTCTTCCAATAAGCACAAGCAATAAGCTAGAATAAGCAATAAGCACTTATGTTAAAAGTCAAACTGTTTGGTTTTCTAGTCAAACTTAAAAGTCAAACCCTAATAAGCTCCAGTTCAAATCAATGGGTCAAATAAGTAAGATCTATCACAAAAAATAAGTTATTGCAAGTCTGGATAAGCCAAAATGGCTTATGAATAAGCTGTTTGATATATTACACTAGAAGTGGCTAGCAACAGGGGAAAGGAGTTCCCACTGCTTGACTAATTTGACTTTTTGTCTTATGTGACTTTTTGTTGGATTCAGGTTAAGCAAAGGCACCCAAGTGATCAGTGAATCACAAGGAGTCAATAACAACAATCAAATCATGAATTCAACCAGCCAATTAATACAGATTAATCAAAAGATCCACAAACATGAACCAGATATGAACATTAGTAGTTATGAACTCAATAAGCAGTTTTAACAAGAATAAGCCCGCCAAACTTCACCAAATGCATACACAAGCTATAAATAATCCAAATGAATATAAATAAACAGGTTTCATGCATTGATTCAAAGTTTAGATCAAGATTCAAGCACTTGAATGTTACTCATGAACAAAGAACAAGCAGTTTTGATACTTTGCTGATATACTTGACCACAAATCCAATTTCAAACACTCAAATCTTCTTAACAGGTTATATTAACTATGTTTAATCACTTGTTATCCCTAAGCATGCATACAAACTAAGTGTTACCAAAGTCTTAGGTCAAAACAAGCAGTTTTCAAGTTTTTATAGCACATTCAAGATTTTGATGTTTAAAAGCCAAGAACATGCAACAATTAACACTCAACCAAGCATATACCAGATATCAACCATAAACAACACTTTATAATAACTCAAAAACACTTTGTGATCTTAAACAGGTTAACCCAAACACCCCTTAACTTTTTTCAATCCAAGATTAACAAAGTAAATGTGTGATTCAATGTTACCCAAGCCCAATCTAACACAATAGCAACTGTATTATGCAGTATCAAGCACTTTTAATCCACAAAAACAACAAGAACAATAGCAGAACACAAAATCACAAAAATCAAGTATTTTGACAGATTTTGGGTTCAAGGACTCAAACCTCATGAGTGTACATCCACACTCACGAATTTTTGAGCTGATGTGCCTAGCAAAACAAGGCACAAGCTTCCACAACAAGGCTGCTAAGATTCAACAAGTTTAGACCACAAATATAAAAACAGAAAGATGAAAAATAAGGAAAAGTATGATTAATGCAAACTTGTTCCCACACCTTGAATATCCCCAAACTATAATCTCACAACACCTTGATAAGATCCTTATCAGGGTGTATAGACCCCTTATAATCCAAAGATTTCTAGGGTTTGAATCAAGGATTTAGCAGAATATCAGATTTTGAACTTTGAGCAATTTCTTGCACAAATTTTGAAAACAAGTTTTAAGATTCAAACAACACAAACATGTAACATAAACAAGAGTATAATAAGGTTGGCACTTGGATTTCTTTAACAATTCGAACTCTATTTCATAAAACTGAATATAGGATTTATAGAAAAGTGAACAAAGGAAAAATCAAGAGCAGGGCTCAAAGTGAAACCCTAATGCCTTTATATAGGCTACAAACTAAGCTAAGGAAGCATAAAAACGTTGTTGGGAATAAATTAAGGCCAAATCACTTGAGCGCTGACAAGAGTAAAACAAGCGTTGACAAGAACAAAACAAGCGCTGACAGCTCAAGCGTTGACAAGATAAAGTCAAGCGTTGACACATTGAAGACAAGCACTGATAGGAAGATATACTCTACGCGTTTATTGTATTCTAGAATACTTCTAGTAAAGATAGGAACAACAATGTACTTTCTATATTTATCTTTACCTAGAATAGCTGATACGTAGATTATTGTACAAGGCTTCTTATGTCTATAAAAGAAGACCTTTAGGTTAATGTTTGATATAAAGTTTTCATTCGTAAACTACTTTCATTGTAAGCAAGTTTGATATTATTAATCAAAGTGAAAGTTTGTTTATATCATTGTGTGTTCTTGTTTAAGTGTTAAATTCCGCATAACACTTAAATTCATAAGCATATACAAAGGTTTCTCTAAGTGTATTACTTGATCTAATCTCGTATACATAAAGCTAAATCGATCTAAGTTTGGGATCAACAAGTGGTATCAGAGCTTGTTGAGGAACTTTTGATCTTAAAGAACACAAGAACCCTAAAAATCACCAAAACCCTAATTTTCTCAAAAACCCTAACAACATCATGTCTGAAGCAATAACCTCCTCCTCCCCAGCTTTACCAAACATCAAGATTCCCATGCTTGATGCAACCAACTTTGACTTGTGGAAGTTCAACTTTGAACAATATCTGGGGATCTATGACTACACACTCTGGGAGATTATTGAATATGGAAACACATTCAATAAAGCCCAAAAGATTGCTAATGCCATTTCTGCAAGAACAGCTGTTGCTGGAAGTTCTGAAAAAGATAAGAAAGAAAAACCTGGAGATGGTAGAGCTGTGGCTGCTGATGACATAGCAAAGAAAAGGGTTGACATGAAAGCCCTAAATATTCTGAAAGTCTCTTTGGGACAAGAAAACCAGCATAAATATAGAGGCTATGAATCTGCTAAGGATCTTTGGGAAGCTCTTGAAGTTGCATATGGTGGCAATGCAGACACCAAGGAAGAAAAGAAAAAGCAACTCATGCATGATTATGCTGTCTTCAAAGCTCAACCCAATGAGAAACTGAGTAGTGTGAGAAGCAGATTGCTTGACATTACAAGAAAGTTGTCCTTCATGGGGACACAAGTTGGTGATGTTGACATTAATGCTACCTTTCTTAAAAGTCTTGGTGAGGCATGGAAGATTGAGGCAAGATCTATTCTTGCCAACAATACTTACAAGAGCTCCTCGTTTGATGACATCTACAACAAACTAAGGCTGTTGGAAGATGAAACTCTTTTAGAGCATGGAAGCAAGTCTACCAACAGTAACATGGCCTTCTTCTCTCATAGTGAAGGTTAATTCAATCAGAAGGACTCTTACATGCATCCAGTTACTGGATCATCATATGTCAGCGCTGGAACAAGTCCTGTCAACGTCTCCTATTCAGACGCTGACACATTCAAGAGTGACCCCCCAAGAGTTAAACCTGCTGGTTTAGATTTGGATACTGTATGTGCTTATATTGCTTCTCTGCTCAATGGTTCAGTGATTACATATGAGGACCTTAAGCAGATAAGTGATGAGCACTTGGAAGAGATGGACATCAAGTGGAACATGGCTCTTGCTAGTATAAGAGAAAATAGGTGGAACATAAGGTTTAAAAAGAAGATGACCTTCAATGCTAAAGACACAGCTGGATTTGATAAATCTAGAGTTGAATGCTACAACTGTCATCGTATGGGGCACTTCATGAGGGAATGCAGATCTCCTAGAAGATCTGATGCTGGTAAACCCTCAAGTCAAGTTGTTAAAGCTCAGGATTCCAAAGCCATGGTTGCAGTTCAAGGAATTGATGGTATGGGATGGGATTGGAGCTATCTGGCTAAGAATGTTGAAGAGGATAAAGCTTTGGTTGTTGATATTGAAGAAGAAGAGCATGTTGAATATGCTCTCATAGCACACTCCTCCTCTTCATCTGACAATGAGGTATATGATGACGCTTTTTGTAGCAAAGGTTGTAGATTAAATACTGAAAGACTTAACAAAGAGGTGTTAAGATTATTAGATGATATGAGTACTGAAAGATGTAAATTGTCTAATTACCAACTAGCTCTCACTGAAACTGAGAAAACCGTTTCTGAATACAAGAAAATTGAATTTGACTTAAAAGATAAAATAAACATCTTAAAACATGAGTTAGATGCTAGTATGGATATTAGAAACATCATGGAAAGGGTTAATGGTGAGTTACAGGCTAAGTTAGATGAGGACATTAAGAATAAAGATAATGTTGGCCTTAAAATTCAAAGATTTGATAGAGCCACCCAAACCCTAGGAGAATGTGTGGGTAAACAAAGGGATCCTAAGGACATGACTGGGATTGGGATGAATGATTACTCTTTGGTTCCACCACCAGCTGGTGACTTCTATGGTGTCCAACAAAGGGACTTATCTTGGACTGGTTTGCCAGAGCTCCAAGAGGAGGAATTCATTCCTCCACCAAGAGTTGTCACTCCAGTTGAAGAGTATCAACAAAAGTTGACTGACCTAAATGAATGGAAGAAAGCTAACCCTACTTTATTTGTTAAGGGTGGCTTACTATGTGAAAGTCCCAATGAGTCAACACCCATTAAGGTTACTAACCCACTCACTGGTAAAGTTGTTGACCTAGGCTCAAACACTGATAGAAAACCTAGCATTAAATATGCAGAAATGTATAGGAATACTAGGTCACCCAAAAGCCAAGTTAGCAATAATGGAACAGGCTTCTTCTCTTCTAGACCTAAGGTTGTGTCTAAGAAAGCTTGTTACACTTGTGGTAGCTTTTCACACTTGGCATACAAGTGTGTCAACGCTCCCAAAGCCAGCGCTGACAGGAACAATTTCAGCGCTGACAGGAACAAAGTCAACGTTGTTAGAAAGTCAAACGTTGTCAGACCCAAACCTTGTGTGCAGCAAAGTCCACAAGTGATTAGACCTGCCCCATTCTTTACTAGAGGGTCTAACACTCATGGACAAAGACCATTTCAAAAGACAAACACCTGGTCAAATAGGCAATGGGTTTCTGTAGCAAACCCTAGGTTCAACGCTGACAAGGGTAATCTCAGCGTTGACAAGACTAATTCCAACGCTGTCAGAAACGTGACCAGACCTAAATATTTGCAACCACACGGTAAGAGGTCTAAAGCTTCCTCAAGCTTAACATGGAGACCCAAGAAAGATCAAAACCCTAATGATAATGGGATTTCAATGACCTGCAACAGATTTAATTACATTTCAAAGGTTATTACAAAACCTATTGGGGTTAACTGGGTATTTCATCCTAAGAAGGATGAGAATGGGGTTGTTGTGAGAACTAAGTCTGTTCTTATTGAACAACCAGATGAATCCAAGTCTTTTAAGACTTGGATTCCCAAAGAAAACTAATTTGTTTTCTTTATGTGCAGGGCATTCAAAGACAGGTCAATGATTATGGATATTGGGATAGTGGATGCTCAAGGCACATGACAGGAAAGGAAGACTACTTGACCAACTTCACTCCCATTAAGGATGGTGATAAGGTATACTTTGGAGGCGGATATGGAACTATCACAGGCAAAGGAACCCTTCTCACCAAGAATTTGCGTTTTGAGAATGTCTTCCTGGTACTCAGGTTCATGAAAAAGTTGGATCACAAGCAGAAAAGACATCTCCTATTCAAGAATATGTTACAATTCCCATTTGGACAGATGCTTTTGCTGCTGCTGCTGCTGCTGGAAAAGATAATGGTGGTTTCCAAGTACCACCAGATACAAACATGCATGGTCCTTCAGGCGCTGACAAAGGCAAATCTAGCACTGACAAGACCAATTCAGACGTTGATGGATCAGACGTTGACAACAACAGTTCAAGCGTTGTTAGCCCAAGCGCTGACAAACAAGATTCGGGCGTTGACAACAATTCTGCCCATCTTTTCTCTTCCATTTTTGAACAAGGTGAACCTTCCAATATATATGAAGAGGTTCATCCTCATGTTGATGAAAGAGAGTCTGATGAAGAAGGTATTGGCAACATGGAGAATGAAGTTGAAGATACCAGACTTTTTGAGGGAGGAGTACTTACTTCAGTCATGAAGAATCATCCTCCTTCTCAAATCATTGGTAATGTTGATACTCCAGTTCAGACTAGAAGATCTCATCAAGGTCTTGGTGGGTTTATTGCCAATATACACAAGAAGGTTGATACCCCTCTTGTGCAAGCATGTTTGTTTGCCTGTTTTCTGTCACAACAGGAACCCAAGAAAATATTTTATGCTCTCAAAGAACCAAGTTGGGTGGAAGCAATGCAAGATGAGCTTCACCAATTTGCAATTCAGGACGTTTGGGAGCTGGTTGATTGTCCCAGATATGTCAGACCTATAGGGACAAGATGGGTTCTAAGGAACAAGAGAGATGAAAGAGGCATTGTGGTCAGAAACAAGGCAAGGTTAGTGGCTCAGGGATATACACAAGAGGAGGGGATAGACTATGAGGAGGTCTTTGCACCAGTTACAAGGATTGAAGCTATTAGGATTTTTCTTGCCTATGCATCCTGCATGGGCTTCATAGTCTATCAAATGGATGTCAAGAGTGCTTTCCTCTATGGAACTATTGTTGAGGAAGTATATGTGATGCAACCTCCTGGTTTTGAGGATCCAGAGCATCCAGATAAAGTGTATAGAGTCAAAAAGGCTATGTATGGCCTTTATCAAGCCCCTAGAGCATGGTATGGTACTTTGTCTACCTATTTGGTGGACAATGGATTCAAAAGGGGCACCATAGATCAGACACTGTTTACAAAGAAGAAAGGCAAGGATGTGTTGCTTCTACAGGTCTATGTTGATGATATCATTTTTGGGTCTACTGATCCAAAGATAATGAGGATTTCTCCAAGCTTATGACAGACAAATTCAAGATGAGTGCTATGGGGGAGATGAACTTCTTTCTTGGTTTACAAGTTCAGCAGAAAGAAGATGGTATCTTCATCTCCCAGGATAAATATGTTGCTGAGATCTTGAAGAAGTTTGGCTTTTCTCCACATGAAAAGAGGGCTACTACTCCTATGGATAGAGAACACCCTTGGGGAAAGATTGGAGATGGGAAAGATGTTGATGTCAGGCACTATAGATCCATGATTGGATCCTTGATGTATCTTGTGCACGCCATTAAGTGACTCCCAAAGAATGTCACCTTTATGATGTGAAGAGGATCTTTAGGTACCTAAGATGCTATCCTAGTCTTGGTTTGTGGTACCCAAAGGATTCACTATTGGAGCTGATTGCATATTCAGATAGTGATTATGGAGGTGATAAATTTGATAGGAAATCCACAACTGGTGGATGTCAGTTTCTTGGGAGCAGGTTGATATCTTGGCAATGCAAGAAACAAACAGTGGTGGCTAATTCTACAACTGAAGCAGAGTATGTTGCTGTAGCTGCTTGTTGTGGACAAGTTTTGTGGATTCAGAACCAGCTGTTGGACTATGGGTATAATTTCATGCATACCAAGATATTTGTTGACAATAACAGCACTTTATGCATCATTAAGAATCCTGTGCATCATTCTAAAACTAAACACATAGAAATTAGACACCATTTTATAAGAGATTGCTTTGAAAAAGGTTTAATACAACCAGATAGGGTTGACACTGAGGAAAATGTGTCAGATTTACTAACTAAACCTTTTGATGCTGGGAGGTTTCAATACTTGGTAACAAGTATTGGAATGGTCAATCTTACATAATATGTGTTTTGGAGTCTTTTTGTAAAAGTATGTACAGGATGATGCATTGTTATTGGTCTTATTTATGATTTAGATTTTCCACTATATTTTTCTAACACTGACAAAGGTTGCTTGAACGCTGATAAGTGTTTTTGCAACGTTGTCAGCAATATAATTGTCTAACGCTGACAAAGCTTCCCTCAACGCTGTCATGTGTTATCGGGGCGTTGTCAGCAACAATGTTAGTTTTGTGGTTTTCAATCTAAATGTGCAGATGGTGTTAGAAGTATACCATTGGATACAGAGTTGCTTATGGATCAATGGAGAAGCGTTTGGACAAGTTTTTATTTATGGATGATGATTGGAATTTTAAATTCCTATCTTGACATAAATTTTTTATGTTCATGCATGATTTTAGCAAACTTATGTATCATAGTTTAAGGGGAGGTTTTAGGAACCCTTAGGATGTTTGGGTATCCATATGATACTCTTATCACAATTCTAGATTGTGTCCACAGGTGAGTATGAGTTAGTTTTACTAAATCATGAGGCACTGTAGCATGCAAAGTTGATATACTATGCATGCTGCCAAGACATTTTTGGCCTAGAATTGGTTATGGTCTGTTGGGAGACTTGGGAATAATTTTGTTATGGGATTTACCTGGGAGTAACAAGGAATTTTGTAAGGTAACTTGGTTGTTAAGAGTTTTGGTTAGCAAGGGACACTAGAGGACAATTATGTCTATCTTGCTTAAGCAAGTGTGCATAACTGGACAGTGCTTGCCGCCCTATAATAATTATCAGCTTTTTGGTTATTTTCTCTAGGATAAGTTACTTGTTAAGGTCATTTTTCATTTTTAAAACATTTTTATTTTTGGACGCTGACAAGAATTTTCCAAGCGTTGTTGTGACCAAATTAGACGCTGACATGGCTATAGGCAAACGTTGACAAGATTATAGCCGTTGGGCGTTGATAGGTTATTTTTGACCGTTGACACTCAATGGGACCTACCCAGTTGTTACTTTTTGACATATTTTTAGGCCGTAATTTTGGGAGTTGTTACTTTACATTTAATGCATGAGATAAACTTATAATTTTTCAATATTTTCATGATTGATTTTTGAAAATACTTGCCTATTTTTGGGCCTATCACATGCATTTTCTTCTCCTATAAATTTGGCTCCTATTTTTAAACAGGGTATCTATATTTCTTGTCTAACACAATTTTCTCTTATCAACTTCATCTTCTTCACTTAAATTTAACAGCTTTCATCAATGGCACCAAAGTTTAGACCATCAGAATTAGAATTGGGGTTCAGAAGTCAACATAACATGATCGGTATCTTGAAGCTGATGATACTCTGTTTCCCTAATACACACAAATGGTGGCGTATTTGAACGCATCCCATTTAAGGTATGCTCTTTCTCATGCACCACTCATTCCAGTCACACATATTAAATAGTTTTGGAACACTGTAAGTTCCTCAACAGTTAATAGAGTGACTACATTGACTTCTATTGTTCATGGGAGACCTTGGGTAGTTACTGAGGCTTTGGTACGCCAAGCCTTGCATCTTGATGATGCTGATGGTATAGCCACCCTTCCCATCAATGAAATAGAACAAGGGCTTAGGGCTTTGGGATATCCTTTTCCTGATGAAGGTACCTTAAACAAGTATCATAAGCAGGAATTTCCCCCAGCCTGGAAGTACCTCATACATGTCCTCCTTCAATGTTTGAGTCCCAAATGCACTGCACACAATGAGATTAATAGATCTATTACAAGTGCTATTGTGTGCATTGCAACAGGGCAAAAATTTAATTATTCTAAAATGATTTTTGAGGGCATGTGTAAAAACAAGGGGAACAAAATGACTTTAGCTTATCCCCGTTTTCTACAAATGGTTTTTGATGTCCAAGGTTACTGCTCAAGGGATCACAATGATTTTTATAAGATCCCTGAGCAAAAGAAAGCTATTTTTATGAAGATGAACTCACCACCCCATCGTGACCTACCTTTAACCCAAGCTATGCTTGCTGTTATTGCAGCAGCACAACCCCAACCAGATCCTCAACCCCAAATTGACCCCAACCACAAATTGACCCAATACCTGAACCATTACCTTCACCTGAACATATGCAACTTGACCAAGATCCCTTCAACGCTAACACATTAAATGTTGGCGTTGACGTGCCTATTTCCAACGTTGACACCCAACCTTCACAAACCCAAACACCCCTTAACCAACCCACATCCACTCATTCTTCCACACCATCTTCCACACCCCCTGAATATAGGTTGATGAAACGCCAAAGGACTACTGGAGTGTTCTCCTCTGGTGGTCCTAGCCATGTAGCAGAGAGAACCACCACCACAAGTGTGGCTGGTGACCTGGATGAGGCTGGGACTATTGGTTCTGGCTTAGCAGCTGGCCAAGGCAGTCCCACCATCATTAAGTCCTCATCCTTGCCCAATGAATCTGACTTGGGAGGTCAAATCCCCATTTCAGAAGAGGACAGACTGGAACCAATGACTCTTATGGAATTGACGGCAGTCTGCATGAGCTTGCAAAAGCAAAATGCAGACTTAGTACAAGTTGTCAGCTCACAAGGCCTTGAACTCAAGCAATTGAGGGAGAGGATTGTTGTTTTGGGGAGTGCTAGTGCAAGGAGGGGTCTGGAGGAATCTTCCAAAGGGGAGGAAGATCCAATAAATCTGAGTGATAAGGGCAGCCATGATGGTCAATCAATGGATGTTGCTGAGGCCCTTACAACTTTGAAGAAACAAACAGGTTTTGATACGTCCTTAGTCTCTCCTACCAACTTAAATTTATCATTTACAGCTATGTTGAGAGAGGTTACAAAAGGCGCTGAGGGAGGATTTTTGGGCGTTGACAAGGAGAATTTGGACGCTGACAGAAATATTTTGGGCGCTGATAGAACAAAATTGGGCGTTGACAGATCTGCACATGAAGGTGATGTATCCCAGTCATCATCTATCATCAAGGAGGTTTCTGCACAGGTATCACCATCTACCTTACCAACCATTGCACCATCAGATAAGGGTAAGGGTATAATGGTAGAAGAGATTGTTCCAAAGGATGCAACTCAAGTTGAGTTTGATAGAAGATTAGCTGCACAAATCATGGAACAAGATAAAAAGGAGGAGTCACCATTTGTTGTGACTTCAGAAGAAGGAAGTGATGGAGCTAGCTCAGACTCAAGTGTGATGATAATAGAACCAGGAAGATTTGAGTATGGGGATGAGTTGGCTAAGGAGAAGCTGAGAGAGTTGAAATTGTAGGTTGACTTTGACATGCCAGAGGTGGTTCAAATGTACAATGCTTGGGAAGAAAGATGTATGGAGAATCCAGACTTGACCATTTCAGATCAAATATGGGGTTTGGAAATTCTTCTCAGAGTTCAGAAGGATTGCCAGGTAATTTTGAAACACAAGGCAAGCAATATTCACTCAGAGTTGAAAAGGGATAGAAGGGAGCTATATTTCATGTTGCTCAGATGTCATGGAGTTGGATGGACTTATCAGAAGTTGAGGGCATTGACATTTGATGAATTGGAATGCAAGGCATATCCCATTTGGGTGAGAGTGCAGGAAGCAAACACTCTCAGACTTCTTTCTGATGAAAGAAAGGAAGAACTTGCAGAAGAAATGGAACTCAAGAAAGCTATGTTTGTTCCCAGGCCAGTGAAGAAGGGAATTTCATTTGAGTTTCCCAAAGATATGGATCCACTATATCCAAGTGAAGCTGTCATCAGAAAGAGCCTCAAGCTCTCACCATTAGAAGCTTCAGATATGGTGCAAGTGTTACCATTAGATTTCAGGAACCCAATTGTGAGCTATGAAGAAGATGAATGTGGGTTTTGGAAGATTGGCAGATATGGCAAAGAGGTACACACTTTTACCACTCTCATATCTTTGTTTGCAAGTTGTGATAGAGAAGACTTGGTGGACCTTTGGAGGTTGCTGGAGACCAAGTATGAGGCTGAGGCACCAACTTCAGCTAATGGAATAAAACTTTGGTCCACATTCAAAAGAATGTGTGGATCAAAAGATGAGGATCCTGCAATTTGGAAGGATCTTGAAGATGACCTCAGTGGTCTTCAATGGAGGTATATTCAGCTGCTGGTGTTTACCATTTGAGTTCTACAAAGTTTGCTGAGTATCTACTTGTGGATGGTCAGTATTTCATATCCAAAGCTATTTTGGAGAAGATGAAGGACACTCAGCTGGAAATAGATTATTCAAGTGACGTGGCAAAAGATTTGATCAGATTTATTCATTACTAATATGAAAAGGTTTGTAAGATTCCTCCTAGTCCTTAATGCTTATTCAGAAACTTGATCATAAGAGTGGATATCAAGTTTAGGGGAGGATTGTTGGGAATAAATTAAGGCCAGATCACTTGAGCGCTGACAAGAGTAAAACAAGCGTTGACAAGAACAAAACAAGCGCTGACAGCTCAAGCATTGACAAGATAAAGTCAAGCGTTGACACATTGAAGACAAGCACTGATAGGAAGATATACTCTACGCGTTTATTGTATTCTAGAATACTTCTAGTAAAGATAGGAACAACAATGTATTTTCTATATTTATCTTTACCTAGAATAGCTGATACGTAGATTATTGTACAAGGCTTCTTATGTCTATAAAAGAAGACCTTTAGGTTAATGTTTGATATAAAGTTTTCATTCGTAAACTACTTTCATTGTAAGCAAGTTTGATATTATTAATCAAAGTGAAAGTTTGTTTATATCATTGTGTGTTCTTGTTTAAGTGTTAAATTCCGCATAACACTTAAATTCATAAGCATATACAAATGTTTCTCTAAGTGTATTACTTGATCTAATCTCGTATACATAAAGCTAAATCGATCTAAGTTTGGGATCAACAAACGTAACCCTAATGCTGGTGAAGTCCCTGAATTGCCCTTGAGGGTTTTGAATAATTTGAACTCATGTGAACTTTTTTGGAAGTTTGTTGAGGTGTATAACTGTTGGAATTGCATCCAATGGCTCTTGTGAAGCTTAGAAAGCAAGCAAGTTTGCGGGGCGTTGGATCTCTTTGGCTTTTTTGTCTTCTTCTCCAAAACGTGGGACAAGGGTTTAAAATGTGACATGGGTGATGATTTGGCAAGAGGTTTAAGGGTGGGTTATGATTAAGATGTCCTTAATCATATTTCTGGATAGTTTTAGGGATTAATTTTATGTAATAAGCAAATCCTTAGTTTTGTACTTTATGGTGAATAGTGGTGGTTTTAATCTGGATTAAGGTTTGAATGAAGTGTTAAGCGCCAAATATAAAACTAATCAAAGATTAGTTAAAACCGGTGTGGGTGGGAAATGATGTGGCGAAAGGGTGAGTTCTTATTGGCTGGTTTTGGTTAATGGGGCACGTGTCATGTCAAGAGTGGTTAAGGTAAGTTTCTTTGTCTCCCACTTTCAGCCCCTCATTTATTTCTTTCTTGTAATTTGAATTTTAAACAAGTATAATCAAAATCCCCTTTCTAAATAAGTTTTGGTTTTCACACTTTTGCCCTAAAAACTTTCCAAAAGTGTATCAAGGGACTTGTTTTGCCAATTCATGATATTTGAATGGTTGATTTAGGCATTTTCTTCATTCTTCAAGGTTTTGACTTGTTTTTTGACTTTTTGGAGGACTAATATTGACAAGTCTTCATTTTTGAGGGACCATTCTTGCCAATTCTTTAAAGTGGAGGGCCCTTTATGTAAATTTGACAAACTTTACGGATCAAACTTGTAATTATGAATAAACAAGGGTTTAACGTGTCAATTCTTCAATATTGGAGGACCCTTCTTATACAATCTTCAATTCTTCAAGGGTTATTCTTGGAAAATCAACACTAGGGCTTGGTTCATTGTGCGGCTTCGTTTCCCGTGTTCGTTTTTGCTTGTTAATAAGTGTGAAAACACTTATCCTTTTACCACTCATTTCCAATAATAACAAGACCAAAACGTGTATTTTATGTCGTAAAAGTCGGAATTATGCGTGGTTTGTGTTTTTATTGTGTTTTAGGACCAAAAGATGAAAAGGGAAGAAAACACGGGCTTTCACGGGCTTTTATCGAAGAAAACGGGAAAATACGAAGTCAAAAGATCAAGAGTGCAAAAAGAAAAAAAGTCCAAGACCTATTCTGAAGATTTATCGAAGAAAAAGTCTAAAGACGGAAGTTTAATAAAGTCGAAGAGCTTAAGTCTAATAGAAGAAGAAAATTAAAAGACAAGTTCAAATCCCGAGACGACATCGAGAAAAGACAAAGAATTAAAGTCGAGTCGAGAAGACGTGAAGAAAGAAAGAAGGAAGCACCACACATGCACTTCCCACTTCCCTATAAATACCCTCCTAATCACGTTAGGAGGGGGTTAGCTAGTTTTTAATTTTAAGTGTTCTTTCTAGTTTTAGAGAGAGAAAGATCTAAACTTTCTCTCACTAAGTTTTCCATTTCTTCCTTTCTTTTAAGCTTTCATCATTCTTGTATTTGGATTTCATCTATCTAATTCAAGTTAAGTTTTAAGTTTTTAATCTTCTTCTACATTTCTTGGTTTACTTGATTTTTGATTCAAAATCTTTTCTTTGATCCGAATCCTTTATGATCCGTGATTAAAGTTGAGGTTGTGTGGTTAGACGGTTGATTCCCTTTGTTCATACTTAAGCTACTTCACGTATAAGTTGTAAGCTCGTAATGCTTATTGGCTTATTACAAGTTTTAGCTTATTAGTTTTCGGGTTTCTCAAAGGATTTAGTCATTTTAAAGTTCATCCCATAAAGTTTATAATCCTTCATGTTTTGGAAGTGGTCGAATCTAAGCTTTTTGAGTTGGTTAACATTCGGACTAGATAGCTTATTTCACTTGCTTATTGAGTTTTAGGTTCTCCACCAATTTCGGATTAAGTTAGCTACCATCGCAATTTTGGGGTTTTTGCACATTCCGACAGGTGTAATCGTTTTGATCGCAATAACCCATTAGGGTTTTACTTTGCGATCAGGTTGTCATTTCCCCCTTATTCCGATCTGGGTTGCGATCGCGCATTGCGATCGCACATTCCGACAGGATCAAGGTCTTTGCTAAGACGAAGTGCTGCCCATTTCTCGACAGCGACATTGTGATAGATGCACAATGCGATAGGGGGTGTTTTAGTCATTCCGATCTGAGACATTTCGATAGTGGATATTCCGATAGATGTACTTTGCGATAGCACCTTATTCCGATAGAATTGCATTAGACATTCCGACAGTTTTACATTTATGTATTCCGATGGATGTGATTTTGGTGTATTCCGATGGACATGATTTGCAATATTCCGATTGACTAAGTTTTTAAGTTTTAAAGTTTTTACTTAAAGTTTTTCTACATAGCTTTTAGTTTAATTCTTAAACACTTTAACTTTAATCAAAGACACTTACGTATTTGATATTAGTTAATATTAGATAAACAAACCAAATCATTCTCTTGATTCACCAAAAGACAATTGAGTCGCACTATAGATCGGTAATCAATTCGAAAAGATTCGGATGATAAGATTTTATACTTGGTTGCAAAATTAAGTATTAAATGGCGCCGCTGCCGGCTCTTTTTGTTAAGATTAACGGTTTCTAGTGAGAGACGCATTGAATTTTGGGATCCGTTCTTTGAACGTTATTTTCCTTGCTTTAAAAATATTTTCAAAAATACTAAAAAATATAAAACTCTTCAAAAATACAAAAACATTGAAAAATCATTAAAAGCAATTCCTTTCCAAAGGTTTGCACCAAAAAGATTATATAGATATTCTCTCTGTGTATATTTTTCTTCTGCAGGTGTATGCGTACTAGATCTTCAAACTATTCTGAGCCCGAGACTCGTGAAGATTTAGATATGGCTGGTGTTAATAACAACAATAACAACCCACCTCTACCCAATTTGAATAACAACAACAACAACAATGTCCTCCTACCTGATTTACGAACAATGGAGGAATTGTGTCAACCCACCATGAACGGACGCGGAGGCCCGATTGCGCCGATGCACGTCACGGCTCAGGAGTTTTCGTTGAAGCATCACATGATCCAACAAGTGCAAACTAACCCATTTCGAGGAATTCTGGATGATGATGCCAACAAACACCTCGACAAATTCATTACCATCACTCAAAGCATGAAGTGCCCCGGTGTTTCTATGGATGACCTTCGCCTCCAATTTTTTCCCCACTCGCTTTCTCACCATGCCGAAAAATGGTTTGACCGTCTTCCTAAGAATTTTATTCATACGTGGAATGACATGACTCAACGCTTTTTGTCGCGCTACTTCCCCCCATCCATGGTCACTAGCCTTCGTAACCAAATCAGTGGATTCATGCAAGACAATGATGAATCGCTCTTCGATGCTTGGGAACGATACAATGATTTGATCGACCGCTGTCCAAATCACAATATGCTCCCCGTCACTCTCATTGATACCTTCTACAATGGTCTCACTTTTCGTGATCGTGACACGATCAATGCCGCCGCCGGTGGTACTTTTATGAAAAGGTGACCGGAGGAGTGTCGAGAGTTGATTGAAAACATGACTACTCACCACAAGAATTGGGATTCATCCGCATCCTCAAGATCTAACTCGAGAGTCAATGTTTCTTCTACTACCTCCAATCCTGAGATGACTGAAATTTCTCGACAACTCGCTGAGATGAACAAGAATTTCATGGCCATAGCCACAAACCACTTTCAACAAGCTAAAGCCGTTGCTATTTCTTGTGACACATGTGGTGGTCCTCATTCTTATAATGATTGTCCTTCTACCCAAGGCAATTTTTCTGAAAACGTTAACGCCGCTTACTGTACTTATCCCACGGGAGGCTATCAAGCTCGCCCTCAAGGAGACTGTAGCTTGCTAAGTTATCGTTCCAACAATTATCTTGCTCCTCCCGGTTTCCCTCCTGCAAACCAAAACCAACAACAAAGCTATAACCGAAACAACCAATCCCAACCTCGTGCTAACACTCAATATCAATCCCAAAGAAACCCATACCCAACTCAAGGAAATTCTCAAGCTTAACAAGCTCCACCTCTCAATCAACCGATGGCAGTGAATCAAGACGTCGAGACGTTCATGAAGACTAATCGGGAGCTGGTGACGAATCTTCAGAGTCAAGTCATCAACTTGAAGGGCGAAATGACGAAACAAGGGAACGATATTCGAGCCGAGCTAAGGAATGATATGGCAAAACAGAGCAATGAGATCCGTGCCGACATCAGAGATTCTTTCAGCACTCAAGCGCTTAACATTCGTGATATGATTGGTTCGCTCATCCAAAGTAATCAACCCTCTTCTTCGGGTACTCTTCCGAGTAATACCGTTGCGAACCCAAGAAGGGAGATGAAAGCAATCACCACTCGTAGTGGAAAAGGTTATATGGAACCCGAGCTTCCTACACCTCCACCCGTGATCGTGAACAAGGAAAAAGAGCAACTTTCCTCACCTCCTTCACCTTCTATCCCCATTTCCCCACCACCCGTGGTTGTGAGTGATCCTATTCCCCTAAAGCCTTCTTCTTCATCCAATATACCTTATCCTTCAAGGTTGAGGAAAGAGAAGCAAAAGAGCAAGGATGATATTCAGGTTTCAAAATTTCTCAAAATGCTTAAACAATTGAATTTTAACATCTCCTTTGCCGAGGCTCTCGCTCACATGCCCAAATACGCTAAGATGTTTAAAGATCTTCTAAGTGATAAGGAAAAGCTTCTTGACATCGCTCAGACCCAACTTAATGAGAACTGCTCCGCAGTGCTCTTAAGGAAATTGCCCACCAAACTTGGTGATCCGGGCCGCTTCTTGATTCCTTGCAACTTCCCGGGAGTAGAGAATTGCATGGCCCTAGCCGATCTAGGTGCCAGTATAAACTTAATGCCTTTAAGTGTTTGGAAGCAATTATCTCTCCCCGAGCTAGTCCCCACCAAAATGACTTTCGAATTAGCTAACCGTACGGTTGCTTATCCAGTGGGGATAGCCGAAGATGTCTTTGTTGGCGTCGACAAATTCACCTTCCCGGCGGATTTTGTTGTCGTTGACTACGAGATGGATCCTCGTGTTCCATTAATCGTTGGACGTCCATTCTTGAGGACCGGTCGCATTCTCATTGATGTAGCCGCGGGCGAAATAATCATGAGATTTGGTGACGACAAAATTGTCTTTAACATGGGTAAGATTTCTAAGCAACCTTATTCATATGAGAGTGTTAATGCTATTGATGTTCTCGATGAGGCCTGTGAAGAACATTTTCATGATGCTTGTAAAAGTACTCTATCTTCTCTACCCAATGTTGAGACCGTTGCCTCAATTGCTCCAGCATTGACTCCTTTTGGAGAAAGTGACTTGGATGATTTCGAAGCTAGCTTGGGTCCTCTCGATATTAAGTATGATAATTCATCCACCGATTGGGATGAAGACATTCGTACTATCGAGAGACTTCTCAATGAAGACCCGTTCTCTCCTCCTGCTCCTAAAGAGGTGACTAATGATGATCCATCGTTAGTTCCACCATCTATTGAGGATCCTCCCACTCTTGAGCTTAAGGACCTACCTCCTCATCTTGAGTACGTTTTCCATGAAGACAACGAGAAGTTACCGGTCATCATTGCGAAGGACCTGAAAGAAGAAGAAAAAGCCCGACTTATCGCCGTGTTGAAGAAGCATAAAAGCGCTATCGCTTGGAAAATCTCCGACATCCGCGGAATTGATCCTCACTTTTGCACACATAAAATTCTCATGGAGAACGTCTTTAAGCCCACAATTCAAAACAAACGAAGGGTGAATCCTAAAATCCATGAAGTCATCAAAAAAGAGGTTATCAAACTTCTTGATGCGGGTATGATTTACCCTATTTCGGATTCACCATGGGTTAGTCCAGTCCATTGTGTGCCTAAGAAAGGCGGAATTACCGTTGTGCCCAATGCAAACAACGAGTTGATTCCTACCCGTCTCGTTACTGGGTGGAGAGTTTGTATAGACTACCGCAAACTCAATGATGCCACGAGAAAGGATCATTTCCCTCTACCTTTTATGGACCAAATGCTTGAACGTTTAGCGGGTAATGAATATTACTGCTTTCTTGATGGTTTCTCGGGTTATTTCCAAATACCCATCGATCCCCAAGATCAAGAGAAGACAACATTCACTTGTCCCTATGGCACATTTGCTTACAAAAGAATGCCTTTTGGCTTATGCAATGCCCCGGGACATTCCAAAGGTGCATGTTGGCTATCTTCCATGACATGGTTGAGCAAACCATGGAAGTCTTCATGGATGATTTCTCGGTCTTTGGGGATTCTTTCTCTTCATGCCTTACCAATTTGAAACGTATGCTTAAGCGGTGCGAAGACACTCGCCTTGTTCTGAATTGGGAAAAATGCCATTTTATGGTAAAAGAAGGCATTGTGCTAGGACACAAAATCTCTAATGCCGGTCTTGAAGTCGACCGTGCTAAAGTAGATGTCATAGCCAAATTACCTCCACATTCAACCGTGAAGGGTGTGAGAAGTTTTCTGGGCCATGCGGGCTTCTATCGTCGATTCATTCAGGATTTCTCTAAAATCGCTCGCCCGATGACCCACCTCTTGGAAAAATATACTTCTTTTATCTTTTCTAAAGAGTGTCTCGAAGCCTTCAATCTTCTTAAGGATAAACTAACTAAGGCACCGGTCTTGGTTACCCCTAATTGGGAGCTACCCTTTGAATTGATGTGCGATGCTAGCGACTTTGCTATTGGTGCGGTTTTGGGCCAAAGAGTGAACAAACACTTCCAACCAATCCACTATGCTAGCAAAACAATGACGGGGGCTCAATTGCATTATACAACAACCGAAAAAGAGCTTTTAGCTGTTGTCTATGCTTTCGAAAAATTTCGCCCCTATCTTGTTTTGTCCACCACCATCGTATACACGGACCATTCCGCGTTGAAGTACTTGATGACTAAGCATGATTCTAAGCCAAGACTTCTTCGTTGGGTTTTACTCCTTCAAGAATTCAACATTGAAATTCGCGACAAGAAGGGTGCTGAGAACCTGGCCGCGGATCATTTGAGTCGACTTGAGGATCTATATCAAGGGGATCATCCGAACAAAGAGATCAATGACTCTTTCCCCCTTGAGACCTTAATGTCTATAAATCTCAATCTTGATGACACCCCGTGGTTTGCGGACATTGCAAATTACTTAGCGGGTGGTATTCTCATCAAAGGGTTAACATCCCAACAAAAGAAGAAGTTCTTGAATGATGTTAAGACTTACTTTTGGGATGACCCTTATCTATTCAAACAATGTGCTGATCTGATCATTCGTCATTGTGTTGACGGACCGGCAGCTTTTGACATTCTCCAGGCTTGCCACAAAGGACCCACCGGTGGTCACTTTGGTCTCAACTACACCGCCAAGAAAGTGTTTGACTCTGGATTCTATTGGCCCACCATTTATCGTGACGCTCACGAAATGGTTAAGCATTGTGATGCTTGCCAACGCCAAGGCAAGATCACACATAAAGATGAGATGCCTCAAAATTTCATACAAGAATGTGAAATCTTTGACGTATGGGGCATCGACTTTATGGAGCCATTTCCATCTTCCAAAGGGAACAAGTACATCCTCGTCGCCGTTGACTACGTTTCCAAATGGGTTGAAGCCAAGGCTCTCCCTACGAACGATGCGAGGGTGGTTGTGAACTTTTTGAAGCAGCTTTTCGCTCGATTCGGCATTCCTCGTGCTATTATCAGTGACCGCGGGACTCATTTTTGCAATGATCAATTTGCAAGAGTCATGGCTAAGTATGGTGTGAATCACCGTCTTTCCACAGCCTATCATCCCCAAACCAATGGGCAAGCCGAGATTTCCAACCGTGGATTGAAGCGAATTTTGGAGCGTACCGTGGGAGAGCATCGCGCCGCATGGGCCGATAAGTTAGATGATGCTCTGTGGGCTTTCCGTACTGCATATAAGACCCCGATCGGTTGTACACCTTATCGTCTTGTGTACGGGAAAGCATGCCACCTCCCAAGCGAGCTGGAACATAAGGCGTACTGGGCCTTGAAGTGGGCTAACTTCGACATCAACAAAGCCGGTGATCATCGCAAGATTCAACTCAACGAGCTCAACGAACTGAGGAATGAAGCTTACGAGAACTCACTGATCTACAAGGAGAAGACGAAGATCATTCATGACGCAAAAATCAAGAACCGAGAGTTCCACGTTGGTGATCAAGTCTTACTTTTTAACTCTCGGTTGAAGATCTTCTCTGGCAAGTTAAAGAGCCGCTGGTCTGGTCCATTCATCGTCGCCAAAGTCTTTCCATATGGGACCATTGAGCTTTCTCAGCCAAATGGGCCTAATTTCAAGGTGAATGGCCAGCGTTTGAAACTGTACTTTGG
Organism: Glebionis coronaria; assembly: GCA_025667525.1. Classification (NCBI taxonomy): domain Eukaryota; kingdom Viridiplantae; phylum Streptophyta; class Magnoliopsida; order Asterales; family Asteraceae; genus Glebionis; species Glebionis coronaria. Next base: position 184,719,341 of record CM046874.1, read on the forward strand.
TGAGGACATCTCTCTTGAGATGATTCCATCCCTCACCACGTTCCCCATGAACTAAATTGGGTCGAGTCAGGCTCGTGACTCGGTGAACAAAAACAAGCGCTTCTCGGGAGGCAACCCGTGATCTATCCTTTACTGCTTTCATAATAAGTGTAGGGGGAGCCCCGTATGTGTTTGTTGTCTTGTTTCTTGTGCTGTGCAGGGATTAAAGCTTCAAAGATCCATCTTGATGACTTTTGACGAACCGTGATACCATGTTCCCATCTTTCCGATTCTATCCTAAACTCTTGTGATTCAATATTTCATATTTTATATGTTCACATTGAATTCACTTTAGTTGTCCTTTCCTTAGCAAGATTTAAACAAAGTGCACAATGTCATAAGTGTAGGGGAGTTTACTCCCACATGCTTAAACATTGAGGACAATGTTTATCTCAAGTGTAGGGGGACTTCTATCGAAGTAAGTGGTCTTTTCCATGAATTTGCCCTCATTTTAACTGGAAAATTTGATTTTTCGACATTTTTCAAAATTTTTAATCTATTTTGGCCTAGTTGTATAGTTGTATTTGACTTTGTTATGATTATTTTCTTTCCATTGCTAGAATAATTCTTCAATAAAGTGGTTTTAGATTTTTCTTAGTCGTGAACATTTTGACTCAACCCGAGTTTACATACCTAAGTTTACTCTAGCTAGTATCCTTAACGTGTTTAAGTCAATTTTTGCTAGGATTTTATATAGGGAGCTATAAAACGCGAAAGTCTTAACTCTCACGGGTTAAGAACAAGAACTTTTCGCAAGATCCTATAATTGATCCTAGAGAGTTGTTTATCAAGGGAACTTTAAAATGCGAATTCTAAACTTGAAAAAGTCTAAGAGTTTGCAAGATCCTATAGATGACTCGAAAACCCAAAACTTTGATTTAATAGGCTAAGCATCGACGAGTCTCATTCCTTGAGATTTTAAAGCGTGGAGGACGAGAGATGATAGAGTCAATTATAAGTCGGTATTCTTTCGTGAATTTATGTGAATTAATTATAAGCCTATTCTCCCTTCGCTTGTTAATAAATTTATCTGCAATAAATAAGGTTGTACGATTTAAAAGGTTACTTAGCTTCTAGCCCCAGATCGTTTAAAAGTTGCTCGGTACGGATTAGAGTTCATAGCCAAGGCATAACTTATTGAAGCGGGATGCGAAGATTGGCGAGTCTGAAAAGGCCTTAACAAGGCATGAGGGCTACATTTTGTTGCTAAAAGATCCAAAAGTGATGTGAAGAACCATTTATCGAAAATCAATATGAAGGATCGAGACACACGACGAAAAGCAAATACTCCCCTAAAGATCATGGAGAAGTCTATCCAAAAAGACCCTAACAATATATGAGGATAAATAGATCCAAGTCCTAAAAGGAGGCGGATCGTTGTATATCGAAGTCCAAAATAAAGATTGGAGAAAAATGAAGAAGTCGTGCTCCAAAGATGAAGAATCTCTCAAAACTTCAAGTGAAGAAATTCCTAGTATGAAGAGAAGACCATAATTTCAAGAACGTCTCTCAAAGATTCGAAGTATGAAGTCGCTGCCAAAAATCGGTCCGAGAAAGGTCTCAAATCGTGAAGCATGTTATGCCAAGATATGAACTTTATGAGGTCCCGAGAAGCAGTTTTAAAAGATTTGGTCCTTTAGCTAACTATTGATTAAATCGTTCACTTTATTTTCGACCTAAATAACTATCGAAATAAGTCAAACAATGCATCCTCGTGATCATTCAAGACAAAAATAAAATATAAGAGATACACCTAGGAATAAGGGAGTCTAAGTGAATAATTGGCCCACATGAGTTCGTGTTAGTTTGCTAACTTATAATAACAATGATCTCGTTTTTAAGCTTGGTATGGGGAACGTGAAACTTGAGGATGATAAACGTTCATGGCTGCCAAAACCAATGTAAGTGTTTGAATTCTTTACTTGTTCTATCTTTTTATGTTTAGTATTTAATAAAGGCCAAGGTGGATTATTTATGATGGAAAATGTAAACCGTGCTTTAAAATTAATGCATTGCATGAGGGCATTGCAATGGTCAAGTGTAGGGGATTTAATAAGTGTGAAACACTTATCCTTTTACCACTCATTTCCAATAATAACAAGACCAAAACGTGTATTTTATGTCGTAAAAGTCGGAATTATGCGTGGTTTGTGTTTTTATTGTGTTTTAGGGCCAAAAGATGAAAAGGGAAGAAAACACGGGCTTTCACGGGCTTTTATCGAAGAAAACGGGAAAATACGAAGTCAAAAGATCAAGAGTGCAAAAAGAAAAAAAGTCCAAGACCTATTCTGAAGATTTATCGAAGAAAAAGTCTAAAGACGGAAGTTTAATGAAGTCGAAGAGCTTAAGTCTAATAGAAGAAGAAAATTAAAAGACAAGTTCAAATCCCGAGACGACATCGAGAAAAGACAAAGAATTAAAGTCGAGTCGAGAAGACGTGAAGAAAGAAAGAAGGAAGCACCACACATGCACTTCCCACTTCCCTACAAATACCCTCCTAATCACGTTAGGAGGGGGTTAGCTAGTTTTTAATTTTAAGTGTTCTTTCTAGTTTTAGAGAGAGAAAGATCTAAACTTTCTCTCACTAAGTTTTCCATTTCTTCCTTTCTTTTAAGCTTTCATCATTCTTGTATTTGGATTTCATCTATCTAATTCAAGTTAAGTTTTAAGTTTTTAATCTTCTTCTACATTTCTTGGTTTACTTGATTTTTGATTCAAAATCTTTTCTTTGATCCGAATCCTTTATGATCCGTGATTAAAGTTGAGGTTGTGTGGTTAGACGGTTGATTCCCTTTGTTCATACTTAAGCTACTTCACGTATAAGTTGTAAGATCGTAATGCTTATTCGCTTATTACAAGTTTTAGCTTATTAGTTTTCGGATTTCTCAAAGGATTTAGTCATTTTAAAGTTCATCCCATAAAGTATATAATCCTTCATGTTTTGGAAGTGGTCGAATCTAAGCTTTTTGAGTTGGTTAACATTCGGACTAGATAGCTTATTGCACTTGCTTATTGAGTTTTAGGTTCTCCACCAATTTCGGATTAAGTTAGCTTCCATCGCAATTTTGGGGTTTTTGCACATTCCGACAGGTGTAATCGTTTTGATCGCAATAACCCATTAGGGTTTTACTTTGCGATCAGGTTGTCATTTCCCCCTTATTCCGATCTGGGTTGCGATCGCGCATTGCGATCGCACATTCCGACGGGATTAAGGTCTTTGCTAAGACGAAGTGCTGCCCATTTCTCGACAACGACATTGCGATAGATGCACATTGCGATAGGGGTGTTTTAGTCATTCCGATCTGAGACATTTCGATAGTGGATATTCCGATAGATGTACTTTGCGATAGCACCTTATTCCGATAGAATTGCATTAGACATTCCGACAGTTTTACATTTATGTATTCCGATGGATGTGATTTTGGTGTATTCCGATGGACATGATTTGCAATATTCCGATTGACTAAGTTTTTACTTAAAGTTTTTCTACATAGCTTTTAGTTTAATTCTTAAACACTTTAACTTTACTCAACGACACTTACTTATTTGAGATTAGTTAATATTAGATAAACAAACCAAATCATTCTCTTGATTCACCAAAAGACAATTGAGTCGCACTATAGATCGGTAATCAATTCGAAAAGATTCGGATGATAAGATTTTATCTTGGTTGCAAAATTAAGTATTACTTGTTTCTTGTGATCTTTTGTAATTTTCTCAATATCCGTACCTAAAATACATATGTAACAAACACAAGCATATATTTGGCATTTCTCATGTATTTTATGCATTTTAAGCCCGTTTTGGACGATGAGACTATGTATAAAAGCAGTCTCATCACTCCCCCATATACTAAACCATTGTCGTGCCCTCACGCAATGCTAGAATAAAGTATCGTAGCACCTCCAAAATTCATTTTTATTCACTTTTATTGAATGATAAACTAGCTACACTACTACTACTACTTGCGTTTTAGACATAATGTATGATTTTCATCGCAAAATGGGACGTTTAGGTTCATAGAACAAGAACACGTGAATGCTTCGTTAGAAATAATTTCGTCGTCCTCGATTTTCACCCCAATTCCATGCTAAGTGTGCAACGATATCATTATCATTATAAGTTAGTAATGCTAACACTACTCATATGCCCTAATCACGTACTTATCCTCCCATTTTCCTAAGTTGTATCTCTTATATTTTATTTTGTCTTGAATGTTTCACGAGGATACATTGTTTGACTTATGCGATGATAGAGATTTAGGTCTAAAAATAGACTCATAAAGGTGTAACCAAGATTATCGAATTAAATACCCCCCCCCCCTAATAGACAACGATGTCAAAAAAATTAAGTCAACAAGAAGGATCGATAAACACGGTTTTATAATGGTTTTGAACATGAGACTTATTACCAAGACTTTTATACGCCCCCTACCAGATGGGCCTTATTATCATAGGTTTACCTCCATCTTTTATTCAACTTCGCCATGAAGCTTTTATTATGACTTCGGTCTTGCCTTGCCTTTTATTTAACCTCGCCATGAGGTGTTTATTATGGCCAAAGACGTATATCCTCACGCTAAAGCGAATTTTGGATCTTTAAAGCTTCAAAGATTAAGGCTTGATTCACTTTCAATTTCGCATAGATTTTTCGGCCTTGTGAGCTTCAAATTGTTTGCTTGATTTAGGTGAGCACTTGAAATCTTATTATTAGGTGAAGCTTTCGATTATTCGGGTTGTCAATACTTCAAAACCGTGACGTTGGCGATACCTTAATGTCTTCCCAATTTAATTACATAGAAGCTACTAGAAAAGACTAGAAACCAACAATCAAGACTAAACCGTTAAGTCAATACTTATTTAGCAAAATATATACAAGCAAAGGGAGAATAAGCAAACAACGAGAACACATGAGTTTTTGAAAGAATACGAGTACTCTACGTTTAGCATAGTTACTTATAATTAACTCTATCATTTTTAGTCCTCATTTAAGAGACTTAGCCTAATATAAAGTTAAGGAATCGAAGCTAAGTGCTCAACACGCACGGTCGAGTCAAAAATTACTCTTATTCTCGCCATCGAAAAATCTACATTCGTGTCTTCAAACACTTATAAAACATGAGAAATTTTTTAAAATTTGGCTATTTTTAGCCTTATTTTGCAACAAAAACGATAAACAAAAAGATAAACTTTAGAAAGCGTGAAGGTTTGGCAAGGAAAGTATCTATTCACCTCCCATACTAAAGTTAAACATTGTCCTCAATGTTTTGAGTCTAAGGGTTGGAAACCCCCATACGAGAGACGTAGTCGAATGCATAATCTAGCATGGAAATGGTGTAACCGTTAAATTTAATAGTCGTTTATGAAGTGTACTGAAAAACTAAGGTTAGAACATAAAAGGATATATCATGGATATTGAGAAATTCTTCCAAGCAAACGATCGAGTGCTCCCATAAAACGAACACGAGAGGCTCCAATCGTGAAGATCATGATCATTTAAAAACCACATATCACAAACAACCGCGGAACAAAGGTTGGAAGGGCACACATCCCCTCACGTTACTACATTAGAAAGCGATAATATGTACATGGGATAAGCATGAGACTCCCGAACGAGGCACCTCGTTTTTTATTACCGAGTCATGAGCTCGACTCGATCCCCTCAATACTAATTATCATTAGGAAATGTGATTTGGTCGAGGTAGTTCAAGGATGGAACTTCCTCGCCAAAGTAATGCTTCCACCTATGTCCATTCACCTTGAAATTGGGGCCATCATTTTGAGCTAGCTCGATGGTCCCATAAGGAAAAACTTGGGTCACGGTGAATGGACCCGACCAACGGGATTTCAACTTGCCGGAAAATATTTTCAAATGTGAGTTAAAAAGCAACACTTGATCTCCAATGTTAAAAACCCGGTTTTTAATTTTTGAGTCATGAAACTTTTTAGTTTTTTCCTTGTAAATCAACGAATTTTCATAAGCAACGTCTCTCAATTCATCTAATTCATTCAATTGCATTTTCCGGTCGCGGTCTCAATATCATCATTACAATGCTTAAGGGCCCAATAAGCTTTGTGTTCAAGTTCAATTGGCAAGTGACAATTCTTCCCATAGACAAGCTTATAAGGAGTGCACCCGATGGGCGTCTTATGAGTGGTCCAAAAGGCCCATAAAGCATCATCCAACTTATCCGACCAAGATTGTCGGTTTTCTCCAATCGATCTCTTCAAGATCCTTTTCAAAGCTCGGTTTGAAACCTCGACTTGCCCACTCGTTTGTGGGTGATAATCCGTAGAAAGCCGATGTGTAACCCCATATTTCTTTAAGACCCTTTCGAATTGGTCGTTACAAAAATGGGTTCCACGATCGCTTATGATCGCACGAGGGGTTTAAAACCGAGAAAACAAGCTTTTAAAAAACTTGACTACCACACGAGCATCGTTGGTGGGCAAAGCCTTAGCTTCCACCCACTTGGATAGGTAGTCAACGGCGACAAGGATGTACTTATTACCACGAGATGATGGGAACGGCCCTATAAAATCAATTCCCCAAACGTCAAAGATCTCACACACACTTGGATGATATTTTGTGGCATTTCATCGTTTTATGAGGCTTTTCCTTGTTGTTGGCATGAGTCACACGACTTCACAAGTGCATGTGCATCTCGGTAAATAGTAGGCCAAAAGAAGCCGGCATCAAAGAACTTCTTAGCCGTGAGATTAGCACCGTGGTGACCACCCCTGGGTCCCTCATGGCAAGCTCTAAGGATGTTAGAAGCTTCGGTGCCAAAGACACAACGTCGAATGATTTGATCCGCACAAGTCCGAAAGAGATAAGGGTCGTTCCAAAAGTAGAACTTGACGTCACGAAAGAATTTCCGTTTTTGTTGAGTCGTCATACCCTTAATGATGAAGTTACCCGCATGGTAATTTGCGATGTCCGCAAACCATGGGGTGGATGAGTCAAGCTTAGAATTCACTACACCAAGTATCTCGAGAGGAAATGTTTCGGTGATTTCCTTTGGCTCGTAAACACTTTGGTGAGGATCTTCCAAACGAGAAAGATGATCGGCCGCTAGATTCTCGGCTCCTTTTTTGTCAAGGATTTCGACATCAAATTCTTGTAGGAGGAGAATCCAACGAAGTAATCTCGGCTTTGCATCTTGTTTAGCCATGAGATACTTGATAGCCGAGTGATCTGTATACACTATGCATCGAGTCAAGACGAGGTAAGGTCGAAATTTCTCAAAAGCATACACTACGGCAAGGAATTCCTTTTTCGTTGTAGTATATTTTAATTGAGCCTCGGTCATCGTCTTGCTAGCATAGTGAATAGGCAAGAATTTTTTTTCATGACGTTGCCCCAATACGGCCCCAATAGCGTAGTCACTAACATCACACATGAGCTCAAAGGGGAGGTTCCAATTAGGAGCAACAAGAATGGGAGCTTTAGTAAGTTTCCTCTTAAGGATTTCAAAGGCTCGTACACAATCTTTGTTTAAAGACAAAAGGTACATCTTTTTCGAGGAGATATGTAATAGGTCGAGAAATCTTTGAAAAATCCTTGATGAATCGACGATAAAAGCCCGAGTGGCCTAGGAAACTCCTAACTCCCTTAACGGTTTTGGGATGAGGTAATTTGGTGATGACGTCTACCTTAGCTTTATCTACCTCAATCCCTGCTTTCGAAACCTTGTTCCCTAAGACGATTCCTTCCTTAACCATGAAATGACATTTTTCCCAATTGAGCACAAGGTTGGTTTCCTCACAACGTTTTAGCATTCTCTCAAGATTCAACAAACACGAAGTGAACGAACAACCAAACATGGAAAAATCATCCACAAAGACTTCCATCGTTTTCTCGATCATTTTATGAAAAATAGCCATCATGCACCTTTGAAAGGTTCCCGGTGCATTGCAAAGTCCGAATGGCATCCTACGATAGGAAAATGTTCCATATGGACACTTAAACGTAGTTTTTTCTTGATCACGAGGATTGATAGGGATTTGGAAGTAACCGGAAAAACCATCTAAAAAGCAATAGAAATCGTTTCCTGTGACACCCCCAAATTGAGTCAACGCAGCGGAAAATAATATTTTGGGTGTCACGTAGGTGGATCAACAGCAGACAAAACATAGAGCAACAGATAAAAGATTATCCTTACATTTATTACATGATCGAAAGTGCAAATAGTATTATAGTATTCTTTAACATTGTTTAAAAGTTTGAATTTATTCCCAATTTATAAAACCCCAGATGAGCTCTATAAATGCAATCTACCATGATGCTTGACTTCATGCACACCATTACCTGCTTCAGTTACCTGAGAAAACATGCTTAGAAAGTCAACATAAAGTTGGTGAATTCACAGGTTTAATTAAGTTAAGTTTGGACAGTAGATATTCCCAGAAGTAGTAATGCACAAAGCAATAATACTTAAAAGTGATTACATTTCCATATTGCCCGAAACTGAAACTTGACAGTTAAGTCCTTAACAGATAAGGACCCTTCGCCTTATAAGGCACCCAGAACAAAAATAAGTGCTGACATGTGAAACATCTGTTGTCCCGGCCGAGGCACAGTGAGCATGACTCACTCAGATGGGGACGGTAAATCCCAAATAGATCTATTTATAACATTCAGGTAATTCAATAATTCTAACAGTTTCGGATGCACGGGTCATGCTGTTCATCTACAATAGGCATGGTAATCAAAGGTTTCACAGTTCAATCTATGTCCATAAAATCAGATATGTTGCATGTTTTCTTCCCCATTAAAAGATTTAAAAGTTTGTCAATGTATAAAGTGGGGCCATGAACTCACCTCAGTGGTACAACAATAAGTCAGAAGATAAATCTGATAAGGATGCTCACGATACAGTCAACGACTTAAATAATTATAAGGTCTCAGTAATTACATAACATAATGCATAAAAGTTCCAGAATCAATCTGTACATGTTTAAACGGGTTTAAGTATTTAATTACAATACTTGTAATTTGTTCGTCGTAGTATAAGTTCTAATAGTATTTATTTTAGGTATAAAATAAATAATAAGGTTTAAATAATTAATTCACTTAATTAATATTTTGTACTTACGTTATTTATAAAACACTTTAAGTATTCATATAGGATGGTTTTATATACTTTTAAAGTGATGGGAAAATAAATATAATTAATATATTTATTTTATAAGTTAACCATTCTCAATTTATATTTAATATATAAATAAGGTTTATAAATGTATAACATTTATGTAAAATCCAAGTTTACGTAAGATTTACATTTATTAAGTTATAGGTTTGAAAAATAACAATTGTTACATTTATTTAAGTTTTACGTTTAAATAATGACTTAAAATATATAAGATTTTAAGGTTCATAATAATTGTATAAAAATACGTTTTAGTCCTTTTAAATAAACAGATACTCGCGATTAAATTACTTTTATACCCCTAGGATTTCTAAATCTTTCAAGTATTTACAGTTTTGGTCCCTCCTAGTTACACGTGTAACTAGGGTTTCTTAAAGTTAACTAAAATGTCAATATTGGTCCTTATAGTATGCGGCATATTTTAGGGCTTGTTATAGTTTCACTTAATGGCAGTTTTGGTCCCTATAGTTTCGGCTAATATTAGGGTTTATTATAAGTTACATTTATGCCCCCTAGGGCTTGTATAGGTTTCGGCTTTAGGCAGGTTTAGTCCCTAGGGTTGCTTAGAGTTTTATTAAGTTTAGTAACTTGACACTTTTAGTCCCTAAAGTTTGTTATAGGTCGCGGCTTGTGTCCAACATAGTCCTTAGGCTTTCCAAAGTTTACACAACTTACCCTAATATTTTAGTAATCTCTTTTTAGTCCTTTTTAACTTTACAAAGTTTCGGATATGTTCAAAACACACCCTTGAACTCTCGGCTTATTTTTAAAAGTGGATCAAAGTTTATGTTTTTGAAATACCAATTTCTACACTTATTCATTTATACCCCTTTTACTTACTAAAATTACATTTTAGTCCGAAAGTATTATTTATGCCACTTTTAACCCGAAAGTTTATATATATACTATTTTAGTCCAAAACTTCTTAGATCTATCATTTAAATCCAAAATAATCATAGATATATATTTTTAACATGTAACTTTATAAAATCATATTTTTGACACTAAAAGTCTTATAAAACATTTATTTAATAAAAATGATTATTTATCTAGGCAAAGTATTATAGTGAGCTTAAACTAATCTTATGAGGCCTAGTAGTGATCTTAACATTTTAAGGCACCTAATAACATGAAGCTAATATTTCTAGTTATATCTAAATATTACAAGATCACTCAAAATCATAATATGAGCTTAAAGCTCACGTCCCATATTATTTGCATGGTTAAGTTTTCATGATTTTACAAGTTAAACAAGATCATGTTGATGTGTTCTTCAAGGTTGACAAGTTTTTACATCAAGTTTTGTTATATATAAAATTTAGCCGTGGGTTTTACTTATGTTTTTAGGGTTTCCATACTTGTTTAAATGTTAACTTTACCAAAATAAACATGTACACATCAATATATATATAAATGTAATGTATTAGAAAAGGTAGGTTTTAACTTGGACTTACTTGTTTAGTTAGGTTTAGGAATGATATGAGAATAGATAGAAACAAGTGACAAGCTTTCAACAATGGAGGTCTAGGAAAACATAAGCATGTCGTGGGCTTCAAGGAGTCTTCTAGGGTTCTTGTTCTTGCTTCAATGATCAAAGTTTCTTGTAGGTTGAGCTTAGGATTAACCTTTAGGTTGTAGAAGACATAGTATAGGAGTAGTAGTAAAGCTTGAAGGTTTAAAAATGGTGGAAAGGGGTGTTTAGCCGTAGGTTTTAGAGAGAAAGAGTGAAGTGAGATTGGAAAATATAATGTGTTGTGTGTTGTGTGTTTGTTTCGGCTTAAGAAGAAAGAGAACCAAGATTGTGTGAATCTTGTACCTAGTACTAAGGATATATGCTAGATATGCATGGATACACTTGGATACTCCTTTCAAATACACACATACACAAAACTAGCAACTCTTTTCCTTTCCTCTTTTTGGTTCCAACCGTGTGGTTTGATAAGTCAAATGGGGGGACAAAAATGACATGTATAGTGAATTGTATGGAGTGTGTAAGTGGCTTTGTAAGAAAGCATGGTTTATGTGTAAGTAAAGTAAGGCTTATGCATGCATTAGTATAGGGTATTAGTGGAAATGGTATGATTACACTAGGTTACTTGTAACTAGTTAAATCAAATGATGGTAGTACATGCATGCATACATACACACGTTTTAATATAGGCATGGGAAGGGTTTTGGGTAAATTTTGCCAAGTGTTGTATGATAATAATAGTCATTGTACATTATTATAGGTACTTGTTGTGTTGTAGGTATTTTTGTTAAAGCTTTTAGATAACTTAGTGAAAGTGTATTATTAAATACATTACTAAAATTAATTTACTTTATTAAAGTAAATAGGTGACAATGTAAAATAATATGCATTGTTATTAAAGTGTTTAGGAATTTAATCCTTTTAAGTATTATATGTAAGTATGTACATATAAAAATAATTCAAGTACTTAATAAAATAAATTAAGTAAGGTTACAGTTTTATCTCAAATATGTACTGAGGTGATGAATTCCATTATTCAATCAAGTGGCCAGTCAATTGCCAAGGTAGTCAACAAATGACTAAAGGTTCATATATTATTCAAATCAAGTGGCCAGTTAATTGCCAAGGTAGTCAATAAATGACTAAAGGTTCATATGTTATTCAATCAAGTGGCCAGTCAATTGCCAAGGTAGTCAATAAATGACTAAAGGTTCATATATATATAAAATAAATATGAAAGGTAATATGACAATAGGTATATGATAATTAATAATTCATATAAAAGTGAAATTATATAAATTCCAAATATAAATAGTACTACAGTTGACAAAGTCAATGAGGGTAAAAACAGAGGTTTTACAACACCATCCCGTTATTTTAGCTTTGTCCTCAAAGCTTAAGATGAAGCCATTGATCAGGTGAACAAGTGTGGATACTTGGTCTTGAATGAGTCTTCTCGTTCACAAGTGAACTCAGGGCCTCTCCTAGAGTTCCAACGTACTTTGACCAACGAGATGTGACTGCGTTTCAACTTCTTAACTATCCTCTCCATGATTTCTACTGGTTCTTCTACAAACTGGAGTTTGTCGTCAAATTGAACTCCTTCCAATGGCATAGCCAATGGTTCTTCAGCATAGCACTTCTTTAGGTTAGAAACATGAAAGGTAGAGTGTACCCGACTCAGTTGCTGGGGAAACTCTAAACGATACGCTACTTCCCCGATCCTGGCTATTACTTTGAAAGGGCCAACATAACGTGGATTCAGTTTCCCACGTTTGCCAAAACGTACAAAACCCTTCCAAGGTGATACCTTGAGCATAACACGGTCACCAACTTCAAATTGCATAGGTTTGCGTTTCAGGTCCGCGTAGCTCTTTTGTCGATCGCGAGCAGCTTGAATTCTCTGTCTGATGAGGACGATCTTGTCAGTAGTCTCCTGGATTAACTCGGGTCCAGTGAGCTGAAATTCACCTACTTCTGCCCAGCACACAGGCGAACAGCATTTGCGACCGTACAGTGCTTCAAAAGGGGCAGCCTTAATGCTAGCATGATAACTGTTGTTGTAGGAGAATTCCACTAAAGGAATATGGTCAACCCATCCATTTCCAAAATCAATCACACATGCTCGAAGCATGTCCTATAGAGTCTGGATGGTTCGTTCACTTTGACCATCAGTCTGTGGATGATAAGCAGTGCTCATATCCAAATTGGTACCTAAGGCTCGTTGAAAAGCCTTCCAAAAGTTTGACGTGAACCTACCATCTCGATCACAGATTATCGACACTGGTATTCCATGTTTGGTCACAATCTCCTTTAGGTACGTCTTTGCTAGTTTGGCAAGGGGATCATTCTCCCTAATAGGCAGGAAATGAGCGGACTTGGTGAGTCGATCGACGATTACCCAGATAGTATCGTAACCGTGAGATGACTTTGGAAGTTTGGTAACAAAGTCCATAGTGATGTTTTCCCATTTCCATTCCGGTATCGTGGGTTGTACAAGTAAACCCGATGGTCTCTGGTGTTCAGCTTTGACACGAGCACATGTCAAACATTTCTGAACGTAGGTGGCAATGTTGGCTTTCATATTCGGCCACCAATATAACTTCTTCATATCCTGATACATCTTTTCAGATCCGGGATGTATAGAATATTTAGACTTATGAGATTCGTGCATGATTAACTTCCTCAAATCTCCATAACAAGGTAACCAACTTCGTCCGTGAAGGCATAGGGTTCCGTCTGCTCTAGGTTCTAACTTTTCGTTGCTAAGATCAGTTCTGAGCATTCCCCCGACATCTTCCTTCACGAGGTTTTCAGGCAATTGGGCTTGAGTCTGAGCTTCTAAAATTTGTTTGGGTAGATCCAAACTGATTGTCATCACCAATGCCCGAACTCTCATAGGAGGGTCCGTCTCCTTACGACTTAAAGCATCAGCAACCACGTTTGCTTTTCCCGGGTGGTATTTGATCTCGCAGTCGTAGTCACTCAGTAACTCAATCCAACGGCGTTGTCTCATGTTCAACTCCTTCTGATCCAATATGTGTTGCAAACTTTTATGGTCAGTATGCACTGTGCACTTTGTTCCGTATAGGTAATGTCTCCAGATTTTGAGAGCAAAAACTACGGATCCAAGTTCCAGATCGTGAGTGGTGTAATTCTTCTCATGCTTCTTCAATTGCCTTGAAGCGTAGGCAATCACTTTCATCCTCTGCATCAATACGGCTCCTAAGCCTTTGTGTGAGGCATCACAGTATACAACGAAATCATCGTTGCCTTCAGGCAAGGCCAGTATAGGTGCACTGCATAACTTCTGCTTGATCAGTTGGAAAGTTGATTCTTCCTTCTCTCCCCACTCGAACTTTATTCCCTTCTGTGTGAGCTTGGTCATTGGTTTGGCTATCTTGGAAAAATCTTCAATGAATCTACGGTAGTATCCGGCAAGGCCTAAAAATTGGCGGATCTCCGTTGGTGATTTAGGAGATACCCAATCCTTGACAGATTCGACCTTTGCTGGATCCACATGAATACCGTCACAATCGATGACATGACCAAGGAATTGCACTCTAGGAATCCAAAATTCACATTTAGAGAATTTGGCATAGAGCTGCTCCTCCTTGAGTACCTTTAGTACTTGTGCAAGATGTTCCCCATGTTCTTGTTCGTTCTTGGAATAAATGAGTATGTCGTCGATGAAGACTATCACGAATTTATCTAGGTAGGGTCTGCACACACGGTTCATAAGGTCCATGAAAATAGCTGGTGCATTGGTCAACCCAAATGGCATAACCTGGAATTCGTAATGGCCGTAACGGGTTCTAAAAGCTGTCTTTGGAATATCTTCCTCCCTGACTCGTAGCTGGTGGTATCCAGATCTCAAGTCAATCTTAGAATACACACTTGACCCTTGCAGTTGGTCAAATAGGTCGTCAATGCGAGGAAGCGGATAACGATTCTTCACAGTTAACTTATTCAGCTCTCTGTAATCGATGCACATTCGAAAAGAACCATCTTTCTTTTTGACAAATAACAAAGGAGCTCCCCATGGTGAGGAACTGGGTCGTATGAATCCTTTGTCAGACAGTTCTGGAGTTGTTCAGCTAATTCCTTCATCTCTGATGGTGCCAACCGATATGGAGCTTTAGCTACATGTGCTGCTCCGGGAATCAAATCAATTTGAAATTCCACTTGTCGAGTCGGTGGTAAGCCTGGCAACTCATCAGGAAAGACTTCTGGAAAATCTCGGACAATGGGTACGTCCTTGATTTGCTTCTTCTCGGGTTTTTCTTCTTCATCTGTTCGAGAAATATGGGCCAAGAAGATAGGACATCCTCTCAACAAATATTTCTGAGCTTTAGTACAAGAGATAACACTAAGTCTAGTGTCAGCGAGGTCGGTGTTACCATCACCTCGAATGATTAGAGTTTCGTTTCCCCATGGAATACGGACTAGCTTCTCGTCACAAATAATGACTGCGCGGTATCTCGCTAACCAGTCCATGCCGATAATAATATCAAAACTACCAAGGTTTACGGGGATAAGGTCAATGTTGAACGGGTGTTTGGAAAGACTTAAGGTGCAACCTCTAATGATAGTGTCAGCATCTACAGTTTTACCGTCAGCTAATTCTACAGAGTAACGGTGATCTAAGCTTGTAGGGATAACTTCTAGTACTTGACTAAATTCAGTGGATATAAAACTTCGGTCTGCTCCAGTATCAAATAAGACAGATGCATAACGATTGTTCTAAAGAAACGTACCAGTCACGACATTCGAATCGGGGTTGGCTTTTGCATTGCCGACCACGTACACTCTAGATGAAGCTCCTCCACTGTTCTTGTTCTGGCTTGCCCGCTTAGGGCAACCTGGTCTCGTGTGTCCTGGTGCTCCACACTCGTAGCACACAACTTCCTTCTTGGGTCCATTGTTGTTTCCTCCAGTAGCGTTGCGATTCCCCTGCTGTCCATTCCCGTTCCCACGGGCGTTGTATCCACCCCTGTTGTTGTAGCTTCCAGTGTTTTGAGTGGGTCGGGCCTGGGTGACAGCATTAACTCGATAGGTTTTAGCAAAGTGACCTACTTGTCCACATCTGTATCAGGTCTGGCATGGGCTATCAAAAGTATGATGATAGTTGCACTTTGGGCACATAGGTTTTGTGCCTCCGTACGAGTTAGTTCCTGCAGTAGTAGCACTGTAAACTTGCCCAGCATTCTGCTTCTTAGGATGCTGTTGGTGCTGATTGCGGAAGTGCTCATCTGCCCTTCGCTTGTTGTCAGTCTGTCTCTCGGATAGGGTACGGACTCTTTTGTTTATCAACTCAGTAGCGAACTCAATGGCACTCTCGACGGTAGTAGGTCGAGATGCGAGCACACTATCGTGAATGGCGTCTGGGAGTCCACTCACGTACTTCTCAATCTTTTCATCCTCCTCTACAAACATCCTGACGCACATTAGGGTCAACTCTTGGAACCTTTGGTTGTACGCAGTGATGTCATTGTTCTTGCATCTGAGATCCCATAACTCGATCTCCAGCTTCTTCATTTCTCCCCTTGGGTAGTATTTCTCAGTCATCCTCTCCTTCAACTCAGTCCAGTGGAGAGCATAGGCAGCATCGTGTCCAAGAGTAGCAACAACAGAGTTCCACCAAGTAAGAGCACTCTCAAGTAGGGTGCAGGCGGAAAACTTCACTTTGTTCTCTTCTGCACAATCACTGATGCGAAATACCGTTTCCATCCTCTCAAACCACTGCATCAGTTCCACCACTCCTTCTTTGCCCTTGTAATAGGAAGGTTTACATTTCAAGAAGTCGGGGTAAGAGCAACCCCTGGTGGTCTGATTATTCCGGCGGTTGTTGGAATTTTGACTGTCATCGACGTTCCTGCTGGCAGCCATCGCAGATGCGATGCCCTGGTCAATCATTTCCCTTAATTGAGCAGTAGTGACGTTTTGGGTAGTCTCGACATTGATGGGGTTCGTTCTAGTGTTTACCATTTTTCTATAATTATACAAAAAAATGAAATCATTAGTTCAAGGTGTTAGCACAGTTTTATATAATTACACGAAAAGGAATTTCATGCATATACTTTGCAACAAATTGGATAACCTGTTTAAAGTTCACAATATAATACAGTACGGATAACAAAAGCTAAAGAGTACATGTTATAAGTCTAGAATAGGAATACAGTACAAAATGCACAAACTAATCCAAGACAGAGCACAACCCGCCTGTCTGGGATGGTGGTACATGAAATCTAAGCACATCATCTATGAATCCCTAATCTAAATAGTACAGTACAGGAATACAACTGACTAAAGAAAAGTACAAATACAAGAGATCCTATATCATGATAGCCGGGGTGCAACCCTAATAGCTTATCATGATGTACAAAAGATCTAGCACATCTACTCTACTGATGCCTAACTGACTCCTCGGATACGGCTGGCGCCACGGGCGGAGATGAGACAGCCGGTGCCTGCATGGCATCCTGCATCGCGGTCATAGCAGTCCTGGTCTCTCTGAGCAGTCGGAGTGCCTCACGGAACTGGTCTCTGAGAGTCTGCTAAACTCTCCGGAGATGAGCGGTCTCTGACGTCAACCCCTGATGGCGGACATCCTGGAGGTCGAAGAATATGGCAAGAGTCTGCTCCATGGTCATAAGAGCGATGTGAGTCTCTGTCTGCTGACTCTGCAGTAGGTAGATCTGCTCTCGAAGGAACTCGTTCTCATCCAGCAACCACTGGAGAGAATGGTAAGTAGTCGACCACACTCCTCGGGCAACGTGTGCCTCTGAGCTCACGGTCCACGATAAAAGGTCCTGGCGCTGCTGTAGAACAGTGCGCTCAGTCTGTCCGGCCGCTAGCAGAGCTGGAATGTCTGCTACGTCCTGGGCCTGGCGTGCGGCAAGTTCCGTGATCTGGGCCTGGACAGGATCAACATGTCTGGCCCGGGAACCCTCACCGATCTCAAAGGTGGAATCGAGAGGTGCCTCGTACCTCCTCTTACGAGGTGGTAGAGACTCGGGTGCATGCTCTCGTAGTACAGTCACGAGTGGTACATGTGGTGTAGCAGTAGGAGGCTGGACCTCTTCCCCAGCGGGGGAAATAGGTGGTGAAGAAATAAGCGCCTCAATGGATGCAGCGTCGACAGATGCGTGACTATTGCCGGAGTCACTAGCAGATAACCATCCACACAAGACGGTCGTCGGAGATACGGTAGCAGGTGTATCAGTAGGCGAAGTCATGATAAATCTGAAAGTAATATAGTTTTAATTGATATAAGTATAAACTTACTCAAGTTAAAATTTTTGAGAAATATAATTTAAAATTATATAATAATGCCATTTAACACTCGCCATGCTAAAGGTTACGTTAATACTTATAAGATCAATTAACCGGATGTTAATAATCAATGCACAGGCAATCACACAATCGATGTATGCTCTACGGTCTATATGCTTAACTATTCTAGTCCCAAAAATCCCAAAAGATTTTTAAAGCAGTTATAGTTCAGATTATATAAAAATTTTATTTTTATATTTATTTTAAACTTGGTTCTGATTCTCTATAACTATCGCTCTGATACCATTTCTGTGACACCCCCAAGTTGAGTCAACGCAGCGGAAAATAATATTTTGGGTGTCACGTAGGTGGATCAACAGCAGACAGAACATAGAGCAACAAATAAAAGATTATCCTTACATTTATTACATGATCGAAAGTGCAAATAGTATTACAGTAGTCTTTAACATTGTTTAAAAGTTTGAATTTATTCCCAATTTATAAAAGCCCAGATGAGCTCTATAAATGCAATCTACCATGATGCTTGACTTCATGCACACCATTACCTGCTTCAGTTACCTGAGAAAACATGCTTAGAAAGTCAACATAAAGTTGGTGAATTCACAGGTTTAATTAAGTTAAGTTTGGACAGTAGATATTCCCAGAAGTAGTAATGCACAAAGCAATAATACTTAAAAGTGATTACATTTCCATATTGCCCGAAACTGAAACTTGACAGTTAAGTCCTTAACAGATAAGGACCCTTCGCCTTATAAGGCACCCAGAACAAAAATAAGTGCTGACATGTGAAACATCTGTTGTCCCGGCCGAGGCACAGTGAGCATGACTCACCCAGATGGGGACGGTCAATCCCAAATAGATCTATTTATAACATTCAGGTAATTCAATAATTCTAACAGTTTCGGATGCACGGGTCATGCTGTTCATCTACAATAGGCATGGTAATCAAAGGTTTCACAGTTCAATCTATGTCCATAAAATCAAATATGTTGCATGTTTTCTTCCCCATTAAAAGATTTAAAAGTTTGTCAATATATAAAGTGGGGCCATGAACTCACCTCAGTGGTACAGCAATAAGTCAGAAGATAAATCTGATAAGGATGCTCACGATACAGTCAACGACCTAAATAATTATAAGGTCTCAGTAATTGCAAACATAATGCATAAAAGTTCCAGAATCAATCTGTACATGTTTAAACGGGTTTAAGTATTTAATTACAATACTTGTAATTTGTTCGTCGTAGTACAAGTTCTAATAGTATTTATTTTAGGTATAAAATAAATAATAAGGTTTAATTAATTAATTCACTTAATTAATATTTTGTACTTACGTTATTTATAAAACACTTTAAGTATTCATATAGGATGGTTTTATATACTTTTAAAGTGATGGAAAAATAAATATAATTAATATATTTATTTTATAAGTTAACCATTCTCAATTTATATTTAATATATAAATAAGGTTTATAAATGTATAACATTTATTTAAAATCCAAGTTTACGTAAGATTTACATTTATTAAGTTATAGGTTTGAAAAATAACAATTGTTACATTTATTTAAGTTTTACGTTTAAATAATGACTTAAAATATATAAGATTTTAAGGTTCGTAATAGTAGTATAAAAATACGTTTTAATCCTTTTAAATAAACAGATACTCGCGATTAAATTACTTTTATACCCCTAGGGTTTCTAAATCTTTCAAGTATTTACAGTTTTGGTCCCTCCTAGTTACACGTGTAACTAGGGTTTCTTAAAGTTAACTAAAATGTCAATATTGGTCCTTATAGTATGCGGCATATTTTAGGGCTTGTTATAGTTTCACTTAATGGCAGTTTTGGTCCCTATAGTTTCGGCTAATATTAGGGTTTATTATAAGTTACATTTATGCCCCTAGGGCTTGTATAGGTTTCGGCTTTAGGCAGGTTTAGTCCCTAGGGTTGCTTAGAGTTTTATTAAGTTTAGTAACTTGACACTTTTAGTCCCTAAAGTTTGTTTTAGGTCGTGGCTTGTGTCCAACATAGTCCTTAGGCTTTCCAAAGTTTACACAACTTACCCTAATATTTTAGTAATCTCTTTTTAGTCCTTTTTAACTTTACAAAGTTTCGGATATGTTCAAAACACACCCTTGAACTCTCGGCTTATTTTTAAAAGTGGATCAAAGTTTATGTTTTTGAAATACCAATTTCTACACTTATTCATTTATACCCCTTTTACTTACTAAAATTACATTTTAGTCCGAAAGTATTATTTATGCCACTTTTAACCCGAAAGTTTATATATATACTATTTTAGTCCAAAACTTCTTAGATCTATCATTTAAATCCAAAATAATCATAGATCTATATTTTTAACATGTAACTTTATAAAATCATATATTTGACACTAAAAGTCTTATAAAACATTTATTTAATAAAAATGATTATTTATCTAGGCAAAGTATTATAGTGAGCTTAAACTAATTTTATGAGGCCTAGTAGTGATCTTAACATTTTAAGGCACCTAATAACATGAAGCTAATATTTCTAGTTATATCTAAATATTACAAGATCACTCAAAATCATAATATGAGCTTAAAGCTCACGTCCCATATTATTTGCATGGTTAAGTTTTCATGATTTTACAAGTTAAACAAGATCATGTTGATGTGTTCTTCAAGGTTGACAAGTTTTTACATCAAGTTTTGTTATATATAAAATTTAGCCGTGGGTTTTACTTATGTTTTTAGGGTTTCCATACTTGTTTAAATGTTAACTTTACCAAAATAAACATGTACACATCAATATATATAAATGTAATGTATTAGAAAAGGTAGGTTTTAACTTGGACTTACTTGTTTAGTTAGGTTTAGGAATGATATGAGAATAGATAGAAACAAGTGACAAGATTTCAACAATGGAGGTCTAGGAAAACATAAGCATGTCGTGGGCTTCAAGGAGTCTTCTAGGGTTCTTGTTCTTGCTTCAATGATCAAGGTTTCTTGTAGGTTGAGCTTAGGATTAACCTTTAGGTTGTAGAAGACATAGTATAGGAGTAGTAGTAAAGCTTGAAGGTTTAAAAATGGTGGAAAGGGGTGTTTAGCCGTAGGTTTTAGAGAGAAAGAGTGAAGTGAGATTGGAAAATATAATGTGTTGTGTGTTGTGTTTTTGTTTCGGCTTAAGAAGAAAGAGAACCAAGATTGTGTGAATCTTGTACCTAGTACTAAGGATATATCCTAGATATGCATGGATACACTTGGATACTCCTTTCAAATACACACATGCACAAAACTAGCAACTCTTTTCCTTTCCTGTTTTTGGTTCCAACCGTGTGGTTTGATAAGTCAAATGGGGGACAAAAATGACATGTATAGTGAATTGTATGGAGTGTGTAAGTGGCTTTGTAAGAAAGCATGGTTAATGTGTAAGTAAAGTAAGGCTTATGCATGCATTAGTATAGGGTATTAGTGGAAATTGTATGATTACACTAGGTTACTTGTAACTAGTTAAATCAAATGATGGTAGTGCATGCATGCATACATACACACGTTTTAATATAGGCATGGGAAGGGTTTTGGGTAAATTTTGCCAAGTGTTGTATGATAATAATAGTCATTGTATATTATTATAAGTACTTGTTGTGTTGTAGGTATTTTTGTTGAAGCTTTTAGATAACTTAGTGAAAGTGTATTATTAAATACATTACTAAAATTAAGTTACTTTATTAAAGTAAATAGGTGGCAATGTAAAATAATATGCATTGTTTTTAAAGTGTTTAGGCATTTAATCCTTTTAAGTATTATATGTAAATATGTACATATAAAAATAATTCAAGTACTTAATAAAATAAATTAAGTAAGGTTACAGTTTTATCTCAAATATGTACTGAGGTGATGAATTCCATTATTCAATCAAGTGGCCAGTCAATTGCCAAGGTAGTCAACAAATGACTAAAGGTTCATATATTATTCAAATCAAGTGGCCAGTCAATTGCCAAGGTAGTCAATAAATGACTAAAGGTTCATATGTTATTCAATCAAGTGGCTAGTCAATTGCCAAGGTAGTCAATAAATGACTAAAGGTTCATATATATATAAAATAAATATGAAAGGTAATATGACAATAGGTATATGATAATTAATAATTCATATAAAAGTGAAATTATATAAATTCCAAATATAAATAGTACTACGTTGACAAAGTCAATGAGGGTAAAAACAGAGGTTTTACATTTCCCACAAGACACTCCAACATTTGGTCCATGAAGGGCAAGGTAAATGGTCTTTACGAGTGGCGTCATTCAACTTACGATAGTCGATACACACCCTCCAACCGGTCACGAGTCGAGTTGGAATTAACTCGTTGGCATCGTTTGGCACAACGGTCATTCCTCCCTTCTTAGGGACACAATGAATAGGACTCACCCAAGGGCTATCAGATATAGGGTAAATCATTCCCGCGTCAAGGAGTTTAAGGACTTCCTTTTTATTGACGTCGTGAATTTTTGGGTTCACCCTCCTTTGACATTGGATTGCGGGTTTGTAGTCCTCCTCCATTAAGATTATGTTAGTAAAAAATTTGGTATCGATCCCCTTAATGTCGGATAATTTCCACGCAATTGCCCCTTTGTGATCCTTTAGAACATCGACAAGTGCGGTTTTTTCATCATTCAAAAGATCTTTCGCAATAACAACCGGCAACTTGTGATCCTCCTCCAAAAATACATATTCAAGGTGAGGAGGTAAATCTTTCAACTCGAGGATAGGTGGTTCGTCAATTGATGATTTGGGCTCGATACTCATAACCTCCTCGGGTGGAGGAAATGGGAAATCGTTAAGAAAACCCTTGATAATCGAGAAGTCCTCATCATTTTCGAGGTCTTCGTCATAAGTACGTGGAACATCAAATTCTTCCAACGTAAAACCACCGCCTTCAAATGGAATGAAGGTTGGTTTCGAATTATCAAGAATGGGATCAAGCATAGTGGGATTGCCACTATTTTCATCATCACCAAAACCCAAAACTTCTTGTGAAAATTCCTCGCAAACAACGTCGATCATATCAACGAGGTTTATGGTTGCTACAGAATAAACATGAGAAATTGGAGAATTTTGAGTTGCGTTTATAACAAGTTCCTCGTCATTGAAACGTAAGGTGATCTTTCTAGCATGCACATCAATTAAAGCCATAGACGTATCTAAAAATGAACGACCTAAAATAAGAGGAACTTGAGGATCCGTGGGAATATCGACAACGATAAAGTCTACTGGATAATAGAACTTTCCCACTTTCACAAAAACGTCTTCGGCCAATCCACATGCGGGAATAGTGGAATGATCGGCCAATTCGATAGACATAAGTGAAGGAGTAAGATTAGGAAGATTGAGCGACTTGAAGATTGCAAGAGGCATCAAGTTAATACTAGCACCAAGATCGGCCAAGTCATAGCATTCTTCCATATCTTGGATTGCACATGGAATTAAGAATTTACCGGGATCACCGACTTTTTGAGGTATGCGGTTAAGATAAACCGAAAAACAACTAGACAATTATTACAATATCTCCTTGTTGTTCAACATACTCTTAAAGTTAGCAGCAAATCGAGGCATCATGACCAAAGCATCGGCAAAACTCACATTAAAATGCACGTCACGAAATTTTTTCATAAAAAGGTCAAATTGGTAATTGTCGCGCTCTTGACGTTTCTCCTTTCTAAGTCTCGATGGATAGGGTAAAGGTGGTGTGGGTTGAGGCATAGGCATAGCCTTTGGAATCTCGGGTTCCAAATGTGTTAATGGATCAACCGTAGGTGTGGCATGAGCGGTACTTCGTGGGATTGGGATGTGCTCCTCTTCGACCACCACCTCGGGTTCTTCCTTAATTGCTTCCTCCGTAGGCGCAATTGGTTGAGGAGTCGGTTCCTTAAGTGTCTTACCACTTCGTGTGGTAATCACTTTCATCTCTCCCTTAGGGTTCGATATGGTGTTGCTAAGAAGACTACTTGAAGACAGTTTACACATTATAGCCTCAAACATGGATGAAATTTTATCCTCAAACTTAGATTGCCTCTTCTCGGCCTTAATCATCTCTTGTTTTATTTCATGTTGCCCTTGTTCCATTTTTTTTTGGTCTTGTTGTAACCTAGTTACATTTCCCTCCATTTTGTTTGTATGGATCTTAAGCTCATTTGCTAACTCATTTTTCAACTCCTTTTCAAGTCATTGTTAAACTCGGATCTTAGGCTAATGATCTCTCTTTGAATATTATCAAACCTAGCATCATTTCCATTTACGTATTCAACAATATCATTTGGAAGATCTTTCAAAGTTTGCAAACCCTTGTTGTTGTTTTGAAAATCATTGTTTTGATTTTTGTTTGAAACTTGATTGTTATTAGCCCCTTGATTCCCATAGTTGTTTCCTTTGTAATTGTTTTTGAAACCAACTTGATTGTTTTGATAGTTGTTGTTAGCATTTTGATTGGGAGCAAAACCCGGTGGAGTCATTTGATTACAGCGGGTAACTTGACCGTTTTGGTTGTAAGTTCCTGTGGTCGCGTAGGCACTCGAAGTGTTACCACCGTTGGTAATGCACTCGGAGAAATCATGACCTCCACCACAATACATACATGAAACCTCAACCGCTTTAGCCGTAGCGGGAGCACTTTGTTCACCAACTTTGAATTCAATTAAAAGACCTTTAAGCTTATCAAAGATTTTGTTTTCCAAGTTCGCCTCAATTTGGCAAGCATCGATGGTATTGGATAATGAAGGTGAAGCCAAAGACGAAGCCTTACGAACACTCGATGTGTTACGAGGACTATACACATTAGATCTATTCTCAATAATCAACAACGCTTCCTCAACCGTTTTACACAAAAATTACCACCCGCGGCGGTATTAAGATAATCCCTCTCATGATCATTCAAACCATTGTAAAACGTGTCAATTTGATGCAAGTCTGAAAAACCGTGATGAGGACACTCATGTAACATCTCCTTAAACCTATTCCAAGCCGTTGAAAAACTCTCATTAAATTCTTGGGAAAATTTTGAAATCTCGTTTTTCAAATGCGTAGTCTTAGAGGGCAGGAAAAATTGGTTTACAAATTTTGAAACGAGATCCTTCCACGTCAATATAGAATTGGGTGGCTCTTTCTCTAACCAAATTTTAGCGGGCCCGCTAAGGAATACGGAAAAAGCATCATCTTAATCGAATCATTAACTACGTCCTTAAATTTTTAAGTGGCGGTAAGACGATTGAATTGGCGGATATGGTTGTGCGAGTTGTCCTTTTCATCACCACGGAATTTGTTGTTTTGAATCATCGACAACAAACCCGTTTTCCCTTAAAAATTCTCCGCAAGGATGGCGGGAATCACAATAGCCTCTCCATAACCCTTGGTGGGTGCTTGAAGTAACTCCATCATAGTATGATTCGCCATGGTTGGTTCTTCTTCTACGATAGGTTCGTCAATAGGAGACTCCTCACTAGAAAGGGTAGGTGTGGTCTCCTTTCGGGTTTTTTGTTTACGTGCACGTCTTGCTTGATTACGAGTAAGCATAAACGTCACGTACAACGTAGGGAAGAGCAAAGAAGATTCTTTTTTGTGTTTTTAATTTTTCCAATTTTTTTGTGATTTTTGATTGTTTTTACCTTTTTACGATTTTGGTGAATGTATTAAGTAGACAAAAATCTACAAATCTCTCCCTTAATCAAATCTCTTGATTAAAGAAGCCTCAAGGAATGAAAACGATCACGTGAAGTGAACGCCTTCGATGACTTTAGAACATTGGTGGAACACCAAAACGTTCAAGAGGGTTTAATCAAATGAAACCAAGAAAATATATATGATACTTAGATAATAATTTGGTTGGAAAACCCTCGATTAGCCCTTTTTATCTAAACTTGCAAAAGCAAGCGGGGAAACGAGGCGACGCGAAGCACTTAAAAGCCTTTTTCCTTAGGGTATATTTTATAATACCCACCTTATACCCACCTTATAGTTTGTGTTTGTCCAAATTAAGCTTTACGAAAGTAATTATCTATTTTGCCTTTTCTTTCTTGTTTGAGATTCGAATAAAATGATTGAGTAATGACCTCCCAATCAAGGTTGTATTTTCAAACTTTTGGAGTACCTGTGAATTTATTGTTCTACGTATACAATATAGTAATATTCACACAAAAAACGAAAACCGAGAATACGTATTAGTAGAGTGCTACTAATACAAATAGCTATTATGGCTAGTATAAAAACAACAATTGTTCAAATCAAAACAAAACACGCCTCCCCGGCAGCGGCGCCAAAAATGATAGTGGTAGTAATACGTCTTTTAGGAAAAAGAACGTAATTAGGGCAAGTATTAACAAGTGATTTAGGAAAACCACAAGTAAATGACCCAAAGTGGGGATCGTTCTCAAGGAGGCTTGTGTGTTGTGTAAATAGATGATTAAGTGTTTTTGATTATATTGATGAGAAAAGAAAAATAGAAATGAAAGTAGAAAAGAGTGATGGTTACGATTATGAATTAAACTAAGACGAAAAGTCGTGCACGTAAAACCGTAAAAAGTCACCAAATTTAAAAATTACCCTAAAAATTCCTAGAAAATTACAATAAATCCTAAAAAATGTAATTAGAGTTTACAAGAAATTAAAAATCACTAAAACCTTTTATTTAATTAAATATTAATTTTTTAATGCTAATTAAAGCCCAAAAAATCAATATAATTAACAAAAACCCAAAATGAGATTTTTTAACTTGTAATCCTCTAAAATGACTTAACTAAATTTAAAACTATTTTGAAAATTTTAAAATTAATAAGAACTATTTAAAAACAATTAAAAACTATTAAATCTTAAAATAATTCTAAAAATTAATCTAATGATGTTAAAATTAATCTAAAAATTGTAAAATTCCTAACTTGATGTATTTGAACTAGGAAAAATGAAAAACTTGCAAAAATCTAAATTTTAATTTTTAATAATAAAATAATAATAAAATAATAATAAAATATTAATAAAAAATCCAAAATTTATAAAAGATTCTAAAAAATTGCAACCTAGTTTATTTTAACCTAAATAACACATAAATGAACTTGAAATTACCAAAATACCCCTATTGGGCCTTAAAATGGGCTAAATGACAAAATAGATCCTTAATGGGCTGAAATTAGGCCCAATAAGAAAAAGTCAACCAAATAAGCCCAAAACTTCCTGGTCTGACTTAAAATTTGATTTTAAGAACAAAACTCTGAAGGCCAAAAGCTAAAAATATGCTTATCACAGCTTATCAAGTCAACAGCTTATTCTTAATGAGCTTTTGAGCCCATTAAGCCATACGCTAATGCCATAAGCTCTAATTTGACAAACAAGCTTATTTTGAGTTACCAAAGAGATTTGTGAAAAGAAATTTTGAAAAAGCACAAGAAATAAGCCTGAAATAAGCCAAGGCTCTCTTCACAAAACGACAAAATAGTCGTTTTTGAGTTCTAGACCACCTCAAGTGCTGATTCAAGTTGCAAAAGGTTTTAAATGACTTAATTAAGCAAAATAATCAAAACGTTTTCCAATAAGCACAAGCAATAAGCTAGATTAAAAAATAAGCACTTATGTTAAAAGTCATACTGTTTGGTTTTCTAGTCAAACTTAAAATTCAAACCCTAATAAGCTCCAGTTCAAATCAATGGGTCAAATAAGTAAGATCTATAACAAAAAATAAGTTGTTGCAAGTCTGGATAAGCCAAAATGGCTTATGAATAAGCTGTTTGATATATTACACTAGCAGTGGCTAGCAACAGGGGAAAGGAGTTCCCACTACTTGACCAATTTGACTTTTTGTCTTATGTGAATTTTTGTTGGATTCAGGTTAAGCAAAGGCACCCAAGTGATCAGTAAATCACAAGGAGTCAATAACAATAATCAAATCACAAATTCAACCAGTCAATTAATACAGATTAATCAAAAGATCCACAAACATGTACTAGATATGAACATTAGCAGTTATGAACTCAATAAGCAGTTTTAGCAAGAATAAGCTAGCCAAACTTCACCAAATGCATACACAAGATATAAATAATTCAAATGAACATAAATAAACAGGTTTCATGCATTGATTCAAAGTTTAGATCAAGATTCAAGCACTTAAATGTTACTGATGAACAAAGAACAAGCAGTTTTGATACTTTGCTGATATACTTGACCACAAATCCAATTTCAAACACTCAAATCTTCTTAACAGGTTATATTAACTATGTTTAATCACTTGTTATCCCTAAGCATGCATACAAACTAAGTGTTACCAAAGTCTTAGGTCAAAACAAGTAGTTTTCAAGTTTTTATAGCATAATCAAGATTTTGATGTTTAAAAGCCAAGAACTTGCAGCAATTAGCACTCAACCAAGCATATATCAGATATCAACCATAAACAACACTTTCCAATAACTCAAAAACACTTTGTGATCTTAAACAGGTTAACCCAAACACCCCTTAACTTTTTTCAATCCAAGATTAACAAAGTAAAAGTGTGATTCAATGTTACCCAAGCCCAATCTAACACAATAACAACTGTATTATGCAGTATCAAGCACTTTTAATCCACAAAAACAACAAGAACAATAGCAGAACACAAAATCACAAAAATCAAGTATTTTGACAGATTTTGGGTTCAAGGACTCAAACCTCATGAATGTACATCCACACTCACGAATTTTTGAGTTGATGTGCCTAGCAAAACAAGGCACAAGCTTCCACAACAAGGCTGCTAAGATTCAACAAGGTTAGACCACAAATATATAAAATAGAAAAATGAAAAATAAGGAAAAGTCTGATTAATGCAAACTTGTTCCCACACCTTGAATATCCCAAAACTATAAGCTCACAACACCTTGATAAGCTCCTTATCAGGGTGTATAGACCCCTTATAATCCAAAGATTTCTAGGGTTTGAATCAAGGATTTAGCAATATATCAGATTTTGAACTTTGAGCAATTTCTTGCACAAAGTTTGAAAACAAGTTTTAAGATTCAAACAACACAAACATGTAACATAAATAAGGGTATAATAAGGTTGGCACTTGGATTTCTTCACAATTCAAACTCTATTTCATAAAAATGAATATAGGATTTACAGAAAAGTGAACAAAGGAAAAACCAAGAGTAGGGCTCAAAGTGAAACCCTAATGCCTTTATATAGGCTACAAACTAAGCTACGGAAGCATAAAAACGTAACCCTAATGCTGGTGAAGTCCTGAATTGCCCTTGAGGGTTTTGAATAATTCGAACTCATGTGAACTTTTTTGGCAGTTTGTTGACGTGTATAGGTGTTGGAATTGCATCCAATGGCTCTTGTGAAGCTTAGAAAGGAAGCAAGTTTGTGGGGGCGTTGGATCTATTTGGCTTGTGAAGAAACTAGAAGGGGGGAGGGGGGGGGGGGTTGAATAGTTTCTCTTCGATTGGTGACCAAATTAAAATTACTTTCAATTTGGTTTGTATCAAAACTATCTTTTACTTGATGCTAAGTTGCATAATGGTTAGGTTCATTTGAAATACACTAGCAAGGATAATAAGCAAGTATAATGATAATGAAATAAGTAAAGAGCAAGGAAGGAGACAACCTAGTGGGAAGACACCAAGATTTATAGTGGTTCGACAACGAGGCTCTATCTTCGTTTCTACTCCACTCCTCGAGTACACCTACTCGAGATTTCCACTATATCCACAAGCTCCCTTCTCGGCGGAGAAAACCTTACATCATTGCTTACATTATTTTCCGACACTAAGCTAAATGTCGAGACCTAATCTTTAGCTAGGACCAATCTACACGACGTTGCCTACTTCACAATTTAACGACACAAGGCTAGATGTCGAGTTCTAATCGAAAGATAGAACCAATCTTCACGACGTTGCCTACTTCACCATTTTACGACACAAGGCTAGATGTCGAGTTCTAATCGAAAGCTAGAACCAATCTTCACGACTCTTCACTTTGAAGCTAAGTGAGAACTTCACGCAACACAACTACTAATCACTTTAAAGTTTAGTGAGAACTCACAAGACACAACCACATCACTTTATAGTTTAGTGAGAACTCCTAATCAAATCTATTACAACTCAACTAGACTTATCCAAGTACACACATGTAGCTTGGATTTACACAACACAAATCCAAGCATACACATATGCAATGGATGTACACAACAAATCCAAGTATCCACAAATAACTTGGATGAACACAACTAGTCCAAGTATTCATAAATACATTGGATTGACCTAAAACAAAAAGGTATAATGATGAATATGACTAGCTCATAAATTCATCTTTATCACTACACTAGTGAGTGAGTGATCTTCTCATTGGACATGGTAAAGGAGGGGATCAAGAGGATAATCATATGTAAACATCCTTAACAAATAAAGTGATCATTTACTAATGATTATGCTATAGAAAATAGAAAGAGGGCTGAGAAAATCGTCCAAGAGGCTTGCTGAAAAATGAGATTTGACCCACTATTTAAAGGAGACAAAGTTACAACGGATATATAACGGCTACTGTGCGCGGTACCATATCTCACCCCGCGATACCATATCGCTAAGGTACCGCGTAGGTACTTAAGGTACCTCCACTAGACTCCGCTCCGTTTTTGTCTTTTAGTGGGGTGGGAATATCTGGGGTATTTGAACCCTTCAAAGGATATTCTAATAGCATTTGGAATATGCCATTTTCAAATTTTCATTTTCCATTTTAATAAAACATTTTCTAAAAAAAGAAAGTTTATTAAAAAGTCTTTTGTCTTATTAGCAAAAGTGAGTTTTAAGGATAATCATTTTGGTGATCACTAAGTATGATTAAGAAAGATTAGTGATATGATTATTACCTTGATGATATTGTTAGTTAAATAATTCATTTTGTGTTTCTACACTAAATGTGTTGTATGGTTTGTTGTGATCAAAACTAAGAAAGATTAGTTAACACTAATAATGTTTTTAGGCATTACTTGCATTAACAATCTCCCCTTTTTGATTACGACAAACGATAAACTCATTTACGTATAAACACAAACTATGGAATTATTAACTAGTTTATCACTATCATTTCTCCCCCTTTGTCGTAGCAAAAAGGTTAGCATAAGTCTTTGAAGTGCATCAAACTTTGCTAGTAGCTCCCCCTTGGTGGTTGCTCCCCCTTGCTTGGGGCACCAAGTTTGTGAGCTAAGGTGACATGCTACACAAAGGTTAGTAGAAAGGAAAGAAACACCAATGTATATATGATCACTACCTACTAAGTAACTTGAGAGGGAGAAAGAGAAGAAATCTCAAATTAGAAGCAAGTATTTTGCTAAGTATGTACAAAGAGGTAATTGACAAAATCAAACTTCAATAAGATGAAGATGATAAGCTTGTCAATGGGTTAAAGCTTTAGAATTGATGGAATCACCCAAAAGCAATTGTAAAAATTTAACCAAGATCAACTCAAAAATAGAACTAATTAGATAACACACAAATAACACAAAAGTAAAAAAAATTACAACAAAGAGGATAGTCATACACATAGTATGAGTTTCTAAAAGCAATAAATATGGAAAATTAACCACTAAGCATAATCTAGTCTAATAGTGATATTTTCCAAGATTGCTAAAAATAAAATAAAACTAAAAATACGACGATGCATCATTCGAAGTTTTGTCCATCAGAACGAAAACTTGAATAGGAGGTCGAGTGAGGAGGAATTAAAGAAAATTTAACTTCTCATACACATGAGCAAGTTCAATTTGTTGAAATCGGCAACAATCACACGAGGATCCATGATGCAACACAAAATCGTTTGATGTGGGTATGGCATCAAACTTAGGATTTGGTGGTGGTGGGGTAAAGGGTTTGGGAGTGTGGTTTGGGAAGGTTGCAAGGTCATTGAGTTGGGGGTAGTGAAGGATTGTGGTGGTGGTGGAACATGTTCTTTTGCTCCGGTGATGGGGTTTATGGTGTAAGTCTCATTCCAATACTTGATTGGAGAGAAGGTAGGGTTTTTGGGTGGTTTGGACGAAGATGGTTCATTCTTCTTAACCCAAACGGGTCTAACCGAGATTTTCGGTTTCTTTGAAAGCTTGGATGAGCAAGCTTTGGGTGAGTGGGGTTGTGACAAAGAAATGTCAAGGTTAGGAATGTAGGAGTTAGGCATTGTGAGAGTGTGAGAGTGATATCTCAAGGTAATGTGAGAATGAATTCTCAAGGTTGGGAAGGTGTGAGAATGAAATCTCAAGGTTAGGGTATAAGTAAAATGTAATCAAGTTAAGAATTTGAATACAAAATGTGTATTGTCAAGGAATGTTTAGTCAATTTGAGTAAACAAGGAATCTTGACTGGGAATAGGGTTTAAAGGTTTTGACCAAAAATTCGTCAAAAGCCACATTCTGGCCGCGGTACCTTATGTGGACCGGCGGTTCCATATCGCTAAGGAACCGCGGGTCCTTAAGGAACCGCGTCCAAAGGACTTTAAACCATGTTTTTCTAGGTTTTGGGAAAAACTAAGACTTTTTCAAAAAAATTGCAAATCTTGGTTTTTTACCTCTATTAGAACAAAAATATACTAGGGTTGCATAAAGCAACACATTCACAAAGAATGTCTTGACAAAGGGTGAAAAAATAATTTAGATATCATTTTGAACCAATTTTAGTCAAGTTTAGGGGTTGTGATAGATTTAGGTTCAATTTTAATTTCAAATTGAAGTTGATTAGTGTGCACAAAAGGATAGAATCACACAAGGCTAAATCCATAACACACCAACAAGAAACATTCATTAATAAGGAAACAAGAACAAAGATAAATAAAACTAACTAATACGTAGCTAGCTTATCATAAAATCTAGATAAATAGTTTTCTTTGGCTTGTTGTTGAAAACTCTTATTATGAAATGACTCCATCATTCATCTCCTAGGAGGAGGCATGGAGAACAAAGTAAGCAAGAAATCTTGCAAACCCCTATGTAGTCCATACATATCCATCCTTAGGTTTTGGATGAGGAAGTGGTTGTAGAGACAACATGGACATCTAGGACCATGAGTTTGTTGAAACCCAAAGTAAGGATCATCCAAGAGGAGGGAAAGAGGGACACCCAAAATTGGGATGTTTGAGTTGGGTGGAGGAGGAGGAGGCAAGTTCTCCAAAGGTAAAGTGGGTGAAAGTGGAGGCATGTTCCCCAAAGGGGAAATGGGAGAGTGTGGAGGTAAATCCTCCAAGGTTGGTGAAATAGGTGAGTTGTGAGGGGTAAATGGTGAAGTCACCAAAATGTTATCAAAGTCATTCCCAAAAGGAATACTTTTGATTGGTTGAGGTTGTGTGGTCACTTCCAAGGGTGCACTTGGAGTGAAGGGTGAAGAAAGCTCATTCATTCTAGAATTGAATGAAGAGGAGGTAGAACCAATGGAGTGGTTAGTACCATGGGTGGAGGAGGTCTTGCATGGTGCAAGAGGTGGGGAAGGTGATGAAGAAATGAGGATAGGAGCATTCTCATTCTTAGGTGTATGGAAAGGTGAAGAGTTAGGCTTAGCTACCTTAACCCTTATTTTGAGTGTTTTTCTTGGGGTGGAGGTCTTGGAAATGTTTGAGGTTTTGGTACACACCATGGTTAATTAGGGTGGTTTAAGGTTTAGGGAAGTATGTTTGATGTGTGAAGAACATGGCAAACAAGGTGGGTTTAAATGGTTGAGGGGATGATCCAAACTAGTAATGGGTTAAAATCATTTTAGGTGAATAATGAATTTAGATACCCTAGTTTAGGAAATGTGCAGTTTATTACTGAAAATCATGCAAGGTTTACACAAAATTAAGAAAACAGTGTAAAGCAAAGATGCTGTCGTGCACAGTGGCCGGCGGTTCCTTATCTAGGACCGGCGGTACCTTATTGATAAGGAACCGCGGGTCGATATGGAACCGCGACCAGAAGGTTTTCAAAAATTTCCCATTCCAGTTTTTGATAAACCCAGATTTTTCCCAAAGGTTTTACAAGACAAAGTTAACTACAGATCATAATCCAATAAGCTAACTATCAAAAGGCATGCACAAAGCTATGTAAAACACGAACATGAAGGCATAATTAACATTAGGGATCAAGAAAAATGATAATTCTAACATGAAATCACAAGTTAATACATATCCAAGATAAAATAAAATGTTCAACAATACATGTCTACCAACATGTATTCTTTAAAAATCTTCAATGCTTTCACCTTCTCTTCTTCCCCAATCCCTTGATCATATTCCCCAAGAACTTGAAACCTTTTCTTGATTCAACCCGGTGTTCGTGCAATTCCCCTCGAGTTCTAAGGTTTTCGCGGTAAAGATGCTCCATATTGAGATCTTCCGGTACTTCGCTAGAATGAGGAGGAGGAGGAGCTAAGTCTTCAAATTCATCCTCGAATAGGTTTGAGGATGGATGGGAATTACTCGAAGAGTGGAAATGAGAACTAGTACCTATGCCATCACCATCACTTGTTGGCATGTCCATGTCCTCATCATCCATCTCTTGATGAACAGATTTTTTCGATCCTCGATCACTTCTTGTCTTTCTAGCATATGCCTCTTGAATGGGCAACATAACCCGATGAACCGGGTAGAAGCGAGAAAGATCAAGGTGGGGAAAATCATGAGCAACCCTTTTGAAAAGGCGAGTTAGAAGCATAGCATAGGGAAGGTTTGTCTTGGGCTTCGAAAGGGCATAATTGATTCGTCGAGCGATATAGAATGCCAAGTTGTACTTGGTGGATGTAAAGATGCAACTCAACATATGCACCATACACGCCGGGATATGATCTCGGTTTCCACCAAGACAAAAGACATTCTCCCTAAGGATATTGGCCCATTGAACCATAAAATCCTTAACGTCGCTAGAGAGCACTTCATATTGATTCACATTTCGTACATTTGAATGAAGGCTTCTCACAACGTTACCATCACGCTCTTTCGAGACGATTTCAAGATTGAACTCTAGATCAATTTCGGTGTGGTCATTTGGAGGTTTATCGAAGGATTCTGAGAGAGCATCATCTCCTTTTTCCGTAAAACGAAAAGTGCCTTCATATGGCACACCTAGAATTTGACCAAAGTCTTCAAGAGAGTATTGAATCAATTGATCATTCAATACGAAACGAATGAAGATTTGTCCATTGTATTCAATCATGGAGTAGGTGCTAAAGAATTCAAGGAGGAATAAGGGGTAAATATCTTCATCTATGTTGAGCAAGCAATCAAACCCCGAAAGCTCAAACATAGATAGGATATAGACATAACTCATTATTTCCTTGTCAACGACTCTACCCTCATGGAAACAACGAGTGGAAAGGGATGGAAATGCGTTTTGAAGTTGGAGGTAAGAATAGGCTTTGGAGATGTCGGGCATATAATCTTTAGTGTATTGATGATCTTTTTGATATTGAGAAGGCATGATTAAGTACCTAAATACAAACACAAGACAATATTTCTCCAATCACTCATATGAAAATAAAAAAAACGAAAAATGAAAATGTGTTATATCAATTTCTTGAAAAACATAGGATTGATTCCATATCATTTTCATGTTCACAATGTGTTTATTCCATCATTGACCAAGAACACATGATCTATGTTAGATCAACAATGGATTAGAACATTGGTTTTTCAAAACAAGGTTTTTAGGTAGCATTAACAATGTCATTACCTACTTGTTCATGGGTTCATCTCAAATCCATAATTCAACCAAAATCATTTAGCCTAAATTCGGATTTGTTCTATAAGTGGGTTTTAATGAAATCTTAATGAATATCAACCTAAGGAATCATAGTAAGATTACCATGTCAACCCACATTCCTATTAAGGTTTTAATTCAATTTCAATTTTAAAAATCCCCAATTATGAAAGGATGAACCCTAGAACAAAATAGATGAAATTGAAAGAAAATACTTACAATTAATTGATGCTAGATGATGGATGAGTGAAACCCACAACTTGGAATCAATTAATTTGAGTGATTGAAGGTTTTGGAAGCTTCAACAATGGTGGAAAAGGTAAAACCCGTCGGCTGTGTGTTTTTGGGAGAGAGAGAGTTTGGTTTGAAAAAGAATAAAAAACACAAACTGGCGCTCTGACAAAAGTTACTGCCCGCGGTACCTTATCGATAAGGTACCGCGGGTTTTGAGCCGCGGAGATAAGGAACCGCCTACAGAGGCAGGTTTCTATCTCTGAAAAACGCGAAATTTTGAAAATCCAGTTTTTCTAAAATACTTAAAACTAAATCATGAGCCTTTTAGAATATCATTGGATCATCATAACACTAAGCAATATGCCTTAATGAAGGATTACGAGTTAAATCAATATCGAAAAGAACCAAAACGGACAAACGACTACTCGTAGCAAAAAGACTAAGTGAAGAGAAGTCAAGAGAAGTGAATCAAGACTAGGATCAATGCTCAAGGGATTAATGACAATATTCAAGTAGTAGAAACGAAGAGCTTGTGTCATATATAGTGGTTTAAGACGTGCCTTTCTGGCGAAACGATAAACGGCTTTGGTAATGAATAAGCACAAAGCAATTATTCAAGTCTAAACTAAGATCACTTTCAATAATAGTCTTAGTCTAAACTAAAATATGATCAAAGTGTTAATTCACTTTCTCTCCCACAAAGGGCCTACTAACCGTATGGGTGCAAACCATGTAAATCATTCTTGATACTTTAAGCTTCTACTAACTCACTCTACATCACCATAGTGAGCCAAGTATCCAAGCAATGAAGGTTTGAGAGGATAAAAGAGAAGAAACACAAACCACAAATAATTGTCAAGGCAAGGATGCCGAGAATAAGAACATAGTCAAGTAATGATCAAAAGAATGATCAAAGGGCGTGTGGAAGAACGGGAGCGTACCTTGGCCACAAAGAGCAATCCATGAAGGAATAAGTGCTATGCCCAATCAATGACTATGATGAGTACTAAGTCTTCAAGGACTAGTATCATTCCCAATCATCTTGGTATCATCATTCAAAGATGTTAAAGATCAATGAAGATGATTCTTCTAAGAATGCAAGTAACTCAATTCACAACCAATTAAGTGATTGATCTTCATGAGTACCTACACAAAGCAAGATGCAAACTAGTAGATACATTTTAAGGGTATATCTAAAATGCATAAAGGCTACTAATCTTAAGTGGGATTCAATGTTATCAATTAAAAGACCTATTTTTCAAAGAAAACATAGTTTTGACCAAAGAGAAACTTTAGTAGAACTAGACCTTCTAATTTGAGGAGACAATGGATCGATCCAAGTTTTAAAGTACAATATACTTCAAAGATCTTGAGTGACCATCGCTCTGATACCAATTGAAGAAACTAGAAGGGGGGGGGGGGGGGGGGTTGAATAGTTTCTCTTCGATTGGTGACCAAATTAAAATTACTTTCAATTTGGTTTGTATCAAAACTATCTTTTACTTGATGCTAAGTTGCATAATGATTAGGTTCATTTGAAATACACTAGCAAGGATAATAAGCAAGTATAATGATAATGAAATAAGTAAAGAGCAAGGAAGGAGACAACCTAGTGGGAAGACACCAAGATTTATAGTGGTTCGACAACGAGGCTCTATCCTCGTTTCTACTCCACTCCTCGAGTACACCTACTCGAGATTTCCACTATATCCACAAGCTCCCTTCTCGGCGGAGAAAACCTTACATCGTTGCTTACATTATTTTCCGACACTAAGCTAAATGTCGAGACCTAATCTTTAGCTAGGACCAATCTACACGACGTTGCCTACTTCACAATTTAACGACATAAGGCTAGATGTCGAGTTCTAATTGAAAGGTAGAACCAATCTTCACGACGTTGCCTACTTCACCATTTTACGACACAAGGCTAGATGTCGAGTTCTAATCGAAAGCTAGAACCAATCTTCACGACTCTTCACTTTGAAGCTAAGTGAGAACTTCACGCAACACAACTACTAATCACTTTAAAGTTTAGTGAGAACTCACAAGACACAACCACATCACTTTATAGTTTAGTGAGAACTCCTAATCAAATCTATTACAACTCAACTAGACTTATCCAAGTACACACATGTAGCTTGGATTTACACAACACAAATCCAAGCATACACATATGCAATGGATGTACACAATAAATCCAAGTATCCACAAATAACTTGGATG
Organism: Glebionis coronaria; assembly: GCA_025667525.1. NCBI lineage: Eukaryota > Viridiplantae > Streptophyta > Magnoliopsida > Asterales > Asteraceae > Glebionis > Glebionis coronaria. Next base: position 184,757,448 of record CM046874.1, read on the forward strand.
AACACAACTAGTCCAAGTATTCATAAATACATTGGATTGACCTAAAACAAAAGGTATAATGATGAATATGACTAGCTCATAAATTCATCTTTATCACTACACTAGTGAGTGAGTGATCTTCTCATTGGACATGGTAAAGGAGGGGATCAAGAGGATAATCATATGTAAACATCCTTAACAAATTAAGTGATCATTTACTAATGATTATGCTATAGAAAATAGAAAGAGGGCTGAGAAAATCGTCCAAGAGGCTTGCTGGAAAATGAGATTTGACCCACTATTTAAAGGAGACAAAGTTACAACGGATATATAACGGCTACTGTGCGCGGTACCATATCTCACCCCGCGGTACCATATCGCTAAGGTACCGCATAGGTACTTAAGGTACCGCCACTTGACTCCGCTCCGTTTTTTGTCTTTTAGTGGGGTGGGAATATCTGGGGTATTTGAACCCTTCAAAGGATATTCTAACAGCATTTGGAATATGCCATTTTCAAATTTTCATTTTCCATTTTAATAAAACATTTTCTAAAAAAAGAAAGTTTATTAAAAAGTCTTTTGTCTTATTAGCAAAAGTGAGTTTTAAGGATAATCATTTTGGTGATCACTAAGTATGATTAAGAAAGGTTAGTGATATGATTATTATCTTGATGATAGTGTTAGTTAAATAATTCATTTTGTGTTTCTACACTAAATGTGTTGTATGGTTTGTTGTGATCAAAACTAAGAAAGATTAGTTAACACTAATAATGTTTTTAGGCATTACTTGCATTAACAGCTTGTTTGTCTTCTTCTACAAAACGTGGGACAAGGGTTTAAAATGTGACATGGGTGATGATGTGGCAAGAGGTTTAAGGGTGGGTTATGATTAAGATGTCCTTAATCATATTTTTGGATAGTTTTAGGTATTAATTTCATGTAATAAGCAAATCCTTAATTTTGTTCTTCATGGTGAATAGTGGTAGTTTTGATCTGGATTAAGGTTTGAATGAAGTGTTAAGCGCCAAATATTAAACTAATCAAAGATTAGTTAAAACCGGTGTGGGTGGGAAATGATGTGGAAAAAGGGTGAGTTCTTATTGGCTGGTTTTGTTTAGTGGGGCACGTGTCATGTCAAGAGTGGTTAATGTAAGTTTCTTTGTCTCCCACTTTCAGCCCCTCATTTCTTTCTTTCTTGTCATTTGAAGTTTAAACAAGTATAATCAGAATCTCCTTTGTAAATAAGTTTTGGTTTTCACACTTTTGCCCTAAAAACTTTCCAAAAGTGTATCAAGGGACTTGTTTTGCTAATTCATGATATTTGAAGGGCTGATTTTGGCATTTTCTTCATTCTTCAAGGTTTTGACTTGTTTGCTAACTTTTTGGAGGACTAATATTGACAAGTCTTCATTTTTGAGGGACCATTCTTGCCAATTCTTCAAAGTGGAGGGCCCTTTTTGTAAATTTGACAAACTTTAAGGACAAAACTTGTAATTATGAATAAACAAGGGTTTAAAGTGTCAATTCTTCAATATTGGAGGACCCTTCTTGTACAATCTTCAATTCTTCAAGGGTTATTCTTGGAAAATCAACACTAGGGCTTGGTTCATTGTGCGGCTTCGTTTCCCGTGCTCGTTTTTGCTTGTTTCTTGTGATCTTTTGTCATTTTCTCAATATCCTTACCTAAAATACACACGTAACAAACACAAGCATATATTTGGCATTTTTCATGATATTTTATGCATTTTAAGCCCGTTTTGGACGATGAGACTATGTATAAAAGCAGTCTCATCATTAATCATAAAATCAACCATGGTGAAGTGAATTAATATGGGTACAACAATTGGTATCAATTGCCACGGGGTAGATAGTGATTGTTTGTTCGGTTTTAAATTTGATTCGTATGATTTCATCTATAAATCATCTCGAATTAATTTTTTAAGTGTTTCGGGTTATAAATCTTCATATATATCTTCTATATACATGTGGTAGGGATTTGGTTTACTTTTTGTGGTTAAAAACACAAAATTTTCTGGTGTTTGGATCGATTTTTGGGTTAAAATCATGAATTTGGTTTATTTGAAGCGAAGAACACATAATTTACCAAACAGATTGATTTACTTCGGAATATTTGTTGATATTGAAGTAGTGAAGAGGGTTTCACTATTGCGAAGTTAGTCTAATCATTATTCCGAAGATAATTTATTGTGTCTTATTCCGAAGTGGTACTCTTCATTGATTCCGAAGTGCACTCTGTTTTATGTTATTCCGAAGTCACCTACGAAAAACTTATTCCGAAGTACATTTATTTTGGGAGGATTCCGAAGTGATTCCCAAGAAAAGAATTCCGAATTTGTCAAGAATTCCGAAGTAAAATTTCTTAAGGATTCCGAAGTTATCAAGGACACTTATTCCAAAGATCAGAAGGAGAGCTATTCCGAAGTTCTTCTTTCACAGGATTCCAAAGTTCTCTTGTGACAGGATTCCGAAGTTCATTTGTTTTTGGGATTCCAAAGTTGGTTTTTGTTTTGGATTCCGAAGTGAGTTGGGAAATTTATTCCGAAGTGGATTTTTGTTGATATTCCAAAGTCTAACATTCCGAAGATACCATTCAAAATCTAAGTATTCCGAAGTGGATAAGTTTATTATTGCGAGGTAGATTTTTGAAGTTATTGCGTGTGTTTTTTGGTTTGTCTTGGAATTTTTTGGATTATTGAGAATATTTTTAGGGGATTTTTAACATCTTTTCTCACAACACATCTACTTAAGATCCTTTTTTACTTCATCTATTTCAAAGTTCTCGACATGGATTCTACTCAAGAATATCGTGTGACAAACAACAACATCATGGTGGCGGGTAATAAAGAGAGACCACCAATGCTTGTGACTGGTCGATATGCAAAATGGCAATCATGATTCCTTCGATATCTTGACACTAAACTCAATGGTGATGTTCTTCGACGTTACATCAAAGAAGGACCCTATACTCTCACTACAATAACCATTCATGCAATTCAAGCAACCGAATCGACGAACAGTTCTGATGAGCAAACAATTGAGGAAACATATGATAACACTTTGAAAGAGAAACGTGCTTGGATCGATGCAGAGAAGGAAGCAATCTATCTGATTCTAAGTGGGATTGGGGATGATATTTACTCAACGGTTGATGCGTGCTCTACTGCAAAAGAAATGTGGTTTGCCATTGAACGCTTGCAACAAGGTGAATCACTTAACAAGCAAGATGTCAAAACTAACTTGTTCTGGAACTTTGGTAAGTTTACTTCATTAGATGGGGAATCCATTGATTCATATTACTCAAGGTTTTACAAGATGATGAATGACATGACAAGAAACAATTTGCAAGTCTCTACCATACAAGTCATTGTGCAATTTCTACAACAACTTCAACCAGAGTGGACACGATTCGTAACTTTGGTGAAACAACAGAGTAAGTTAGACGAGGTCAACTATCACACGCTCTTTGACATTTTGAAACAATTTCCAAATGAGGCGAATGAACTTCGAGCTGAAAGGATAGCAAAGACTGCTAATCCACTTGCTTTGGTGTCTACCACTCACCACGTTCAAGATCCTCACTCTCGTGCTTCAAAGTCATACTCCACTACATCATCCTCACCAAGGTACTCCACTACATCCTCCTCACCAAGATAATCCACTTCATCTAAGTATTCTGCTCCCACAAGATCACGAGACAAAGAACCAAGAGCACCATCACCATCACCTGAGCCATCATCTGATGAGGACAGTGATGAAGAACTAGCTCAGAAGGATAGGGAGATGAAGTAACAAATTGCTTTCATTATGAAAACCTACAAGAAAATATTCAAACCCACCAACGACAATCTTTGAACTTCATCAAATACAAGGAACCAATATGTTGAGAGTCCTCGAAGGTATGACACGCGTCAACGTGATGAAAGTCCTCCAAGGTATGATCGACGTAATCCAACAGATGTTGAGGGTTCTGCACGGTATGATCGACAAACTACTAAGTATGATGCTCAGAGGATTGCTACTACTGTTGGGAATAGGGACACTGCTGTTAATCAAGTTGTTCAGCAAAGTGGGATTCAATTCTTTAATTGTCAAGGTTATGGGCATATGGCAAAGGAATGTAGGAAGCTGAAACGAGTTAGGGACTCTGGATATCATAAGGAAAAGATGCTGCTATGCAAGAAGATGGAAGGTGGGGTTAAACTATCGGCTGAGGAAGGAGCAATGCTTGATGATACTGATGATGAAGCCTCCGACCAAGAACTTGAAGCACATTACTCGTACATGGCAAAGGTTGAAGAAGTTCTCAACGCCACTGAAGATGACAATGGTCATATCTTTGATATTGAGCCAATCGATTAGGTACACACTAAAGATGAATATAATGTGTTTGGTAATATTCATGAGCATTCTGAGCTACCCAAAGCCATTAATGACACATGTATGATGGAAACGGTTGATAGAAATACCACACCCGACTCATCAGACATGTGCAATAATAAGTCTGAGGATGATCAACATGCAAATGAGTATGATGATGACGAGGAGCGTATTGCGCTTGCTAACTTAATTGCTTCTTTACAAAAAGATGTCAAAGAAACTAGAAAGAGTCAAAAGCAATTAAAGAAGGCAAACGCTACGCTCACTCAAAATTTTGAAGAATGCAAAGCTGCTCTAATTAAATCTAGTGAGACCATTGATAGCTATAGAGCTCAGCTTCTTCAAAAGACCAATGAGATTGAGGGGTACAAAGGGTGTTTAATTAATGTCAAAAAGGATAATTTTCAACAGAAATATAACAAAACTCTTAAGCTTCTAGAAGAAGAGAAACGTAATTACAACACCTCTTTGAGTACCGAACGTCACAAAACATATCTTGCTACTACTAAAGTCAATGAGCTAACTCAAGTAAATGGTTTTCTTCAAGAGGATAAAACTAAACTTGTTAATGAAAAGAAAGATGTTGTTGAAAAGATGGAAAAGGATTTCAAAACTAAACAAGCGAATGACATCGAAAAAATGGTGGAACTTGAAACTCAGCTTGATTTTTACAAGAAAATTGTTTACAAAACTAATCAATCAATTAAAACCATGAGAATGTTGGCACCTCGTTCATTTTTCAAGGATAGACCTAGTTTTGAAAATCCTAAGTACCTTGAGCAAGCTCAATCTGATAATCAGCACTTATATCTTGATGAGTTCTAATGGACCGATCTTGGTTACCTTGTTGTTAGGCCCGATAGTGAGGAGACAAACGATTTGGAAGAAGAGAGTAGACCAAAAGTTAATAAAGAATTTGTTAAACCATATAATTATGCTTATGAAAATAGTCTTTATGGTCTTTTTAAACCACAAACACAGAAAAATAGTGAGCAAATATTTTTCGAATGTGAACAAATAAGAATTAAATGGAGACAAGCTTTTGCCACTAAGAAAACTAATGTTTTAAAATTTATTGACTACTTGCCATATAAAGCTTCTGTAAGCAAGAGTAAGCAAGCACTTAGTATTCTCAAGAGTAACATTAAAAATTTCAAAAAGGTTGTTGATGATGACTGGAAAAAACGTGAACTTTCGAAAGGAGACAAAGAAATTCCTCACGATATAACTGTGCTTGTGAAAAGTATTTTGATTCCGCTTGCGGAAAGAACGCAAAAACATATTTTGGAATTTGAAACACTAATTAAGCAAGAAATGTTTGATGATTTGAAATATGTGGAATCTCTTGAACAAGAAGTGAACGACCATCAACCTGAAAGAGACGACTTCTCTACAACATATGATCTACTCTTACACGAATGTCTCTCAAAAGATATTATGTGTGCTTATGTTACATCTTATGCTGATATTGATGAATATTCTGATGTTGCATGCAAATATCTTGATCAAGTTAAAGAATGTGAACGTCTTGAAACTGAGCTTTCGAATAAATTTGACCAAAAAGAGTTTTCGTTACTTCAACATAGATATGATTATCTTCAAAAACATTGTCACTCACTTGAACTTGCTTTGCAAAAGAAAGTTGGCAGCTTATCAAATGATACACCTTTGGAAGTAAAATTATTTGAGTCATGTCGATTACTAAACAAAAAAAGTCTTGATATTTTGGATTTGAAAGCTCGGTTACAAGAAAAAAACATAGCAATAGCAGAGTTCAAGAAACTCGTTGCTAAGGTGGGTGGGAAAGTTGTGGAACCTAGCATTAAGAAAACTGTTGTTAGACAACCCAATGCCTCTAAAGTGAATAGATCCTCTATCTTGGGAAAACCATCTGCTTTCTCAAATTCTTCGTTTGCAAAACCTGTGTTTGTCCCCAAGATGGATGGAAAGGAAAGGTTACCACATACCCAACCTATCAGGAATATTGTATCACCAAGCGTTAAGCACAATAATGTGATTAAACCAGGGATGTATAGAATGACCACTAAACCTACAAACAAAGTTAGTCACTCGCCTCAGACTTCTAGAAACACTAATATTCGTGTGTCTTCTACTACATGATTAGTCTCCACTGCTAGTGTTAGGCGGACTCAGCTTAAGAGCACTCAAGTGAATGATAAGGTCTGGAAACACAAGAGTCAAGGAAAGATGAAGGAAGTAGAAGAACACCCTAGGAATTTGAATGTTTTTAAGAATAAAAAGTCTGTAATCGCGTGTAATGACGATTTGAATGATTTGAATGATTTAAATGCTATGAATGTGAAATTTGTTTGTGTCAGATGTGGAAAATGTGCTAATTCTAATCATTCTATGTGTGCTATGAATAATGTCAAAGGCGTAGATACTAGAACTAAGAAGCAAGTTACGATACCTATTAGTGCTAGTAAACCCAAATGCAAAGTGAACCATTCGGGTGCAACCCCCACTAAGAAAAGTAATGCATCAGAATCCACCACTAAGAACCCTAGAAGCAGAATTAGGGAATTATATAAGTCTGCTAGCAAGTCTTGGAAATGGTGGTTTGCTAATCAATGTCCTCCAGGATATAAATGGATGCCTAAAGTTAGGACAGAAAATGTGACAACGAGTGTTAGTATGCCTTTAAATGTTGCTAAAGACACTAATGATTCTACAATTACAACTACTGTGGTATCCAGTTTAGCAAATTCTCCATCGTGTTCTAACTCTTCTCCAGGTGATACAAATAATTCTCTTCATATTGGACTCCGGATGCACGAAGCACATGACGGGGAATCTCAAGCTTCTAATTAACTTCGTAGAGAAGTTCCTTGGTACGGTCAGATTCGAAAATGATCAATTTGCACCGATCCTAGGATATGGAGATTCGGTTCAAGGGAATATCACGATAAAAAGGGTATACCACGTCGAAGGGCTCAATCCCAATCTTTTCTCGGTTGGTCAATTCTGTGATGCAGATTTGGAGGTTGCTTTCAGAAAGAAGACATATTTTGTTTATGATTATGATAGGAATGACTTACTTATCGGTACACGGGGTACTGATCTCTACACTATTTCACTTCAAGACACAACTTCTACAACTTCAATTTGCTTCATGGCTAAAGCTTCAACGACTCAGGCATGGCTATGGCATCAACGTTTATCTCATCTTAATTTTGATACCATCAACTTGCTTTCCAAGAAAGATATTGTGAGAGGCCTTCCAAGCTTGAAATTCATCAAAGATCATCTTTGTTCTTCTTGTGAGCTTTGTAAAGCTTAACGAAGTAGCTTTAAGACAAAGACTACACCAAGCTCTAAAGGACGGTCAGATCTTCTCCATATAGATTTGTGTGGTCCCATGCGTGTTCATAGTATCAATGTGAAGAAATATGTTATGGTAATTGTCGATGATTACTCAAGGTACACATGGACTCACTTCTTGAGGTCCAAGGATGAAACACCCGAAGTTCTCATAAGCTTCCTTAAACTGATACAACGTGGTCTTCAAGCTCAAGTAAAAGTGGTTCGAACTGAAAGAGGCACATAATTTTTGAATTCAACTCTGAGAAACTATTTTAAAGCTGAAGGAATTGAACATGAAACATCTATTGCTCGAACACCCGAACAAAACGGCGTTGTTGAAAGACGAAATCGTACTTCAGTTGAGGCTACTCGAACATTATTATCTGCTTCAAACTTCCACTATACTTTTGGGCCGAAGCCGTGTCAACCGCATGCTACACACAAAACCGATCCTTAATTATCCTAAGACACGAAAAGACACCATATAACATAATTCATGATCGAAAACCTTCCAAACACCTTCATGTTTTTTGATGTACGTGTTACATTATTCGAGATGGTGAAAATCTGGACAAGATGAAAGAGAAAGGTGATGCATGTATTCTTGTAGGATATGCAACTCAGTCTAAGGGATATAAAGTTTACAACAAGAGAACAAAATTGATAGTCGAGACTATTCATATCAGATTTGATGAATTAAAAGAGATGGCACTTGAACAAAACAGTTTAAGTCCCTATCCACAACGACAAAGGACTTCTGTTCACAACCGCACAGAACTCAGAACTCAAGACCACAACAATGAACCGTCAAGTTCAAAGCTGGTTCAAGGAAATGTTCCAAGAGCAGATATGACAGTAAATAAGACAATTGAAGAGTTAGAAATGTTATATGGACCAATGTTTGATGAATATTTCACAGGGGAGAAACATGTTGTATCAAAGTCTTCCGCTGTCACTCAAGATAAGAATGATGATACCGATCATCGTCAACAAAAGGATACAACTTCATCTACTTCAACACGGGTTGCTGCAAATTTACCTCCTCATAATATCGCATCAACAATCGCTCCTACAACATCCACAACTACTATCATTGCTCCAGAGAACACAAATCAAGCAGACAATGCATTATCTGACGAAGACGAATTTATCAACCCATTCGGTACACCGGTACACGAAACGAGAGAGTATTCTACTCGCCATGTTGATCCGTCAAATATGCATACGTTCTATCAACGACATCCTTCAACACATCATTGGACCCGAGATCATCCTTTAGTTTAAGTAATTGGAAACCCTTCTCAGCCCGTTCGTACGAGACGACAACTTGAAACTGATGGTGATGTTTGTATGTTCGCACTCGCCGTGAGTACAGCTGAACCAACAAATATCAAAGAAGCATTGGCTGATCATGCTTGGATTGAATCGATAACGGATGAACTTCAACAATTCCAAAGACTTAAAGTCTGGGAACTTGTTGACTGACTATACGATGTAATACCATTAAATCTTCGATGGATCTGGAAAAACAAGATGGATGAAGAGAACACGATCATCAAGAATAAATCTAGGCTAGTGGCTAAAGGGTATGGCCAGAAAGAGGGTATTGATTTTGAATAATCATTTGCACCAGTAGCTCGTTTGGAAGCGGTCAGGATTTTCCTTGCTTATGCTGCACATAAGGGATTCATTGTTTATCAAATGGATGTAAAGACGACGTTTCTTAACGGTCCTTTGAACGAAGAAGTCAGCCGGAAGGATTCGTCAATCCTCATTATCCTGACAAGGTGTATCATCTCCACAAAGCACTATATGGATTAAAGAAAGCTCCAAGGGCGTGGTACGACGAGCTCTCGAAATTTTTGGTCTCCAAAGGTTTCTCAAAAGGTTCCATTGATCTAACTCTCTTCACTTATAAAAATGGGGATTACATTTTGCTTGTGTAGATTTATGTTGGTGACATTATTTTCGGGTCTACAAACCCAAAACTTTCAAAATGGTTTGAAAAAGTCATGCACAGCAAATTAAAATGTCAATGATGGGCGAACTAAAATTCTTTCTAGGAATTCAAGTTCACCAATCCCTAAGTGGTATCTTCATTAACCAAGCTAAGTATTGTCAAGAGATAATCAAAAAGGATGGTATGACTTCATGTGACCCCGTTGGGACACCATTATCATCCACATCCCTAGATGTTTATTTGGAGGGAGATGCCATAGATCAAACGAGATATCGTTCCATGATCGGCTCCCTCATGTACTTAACAGCAAGCCGACCAGATATATCACATGCTACGTATTATTGTGCATGATATCAAGCACGACCCACTAAAAAGCACCTCAAGGAGGTTAAACGGATCTTTCGGTACCTTAAAAATACCATTCACATGGGACTCTGGTATCCGAGGGAAACCGGTTTCTTTCTAACGACCTATTCAGATTCTGATCATGCAGGGTGTCTTGATACACGTAAAAGTACTTCTGGTGGTGCATAATTTCTAGGTCAAGATAAGCTTGTGGGAAGGTCTTCCAAGAAGCAGGATTGCACATCATTGTCATCAGCCAAAGCGGAGTATGTGTCTCTATCTGCGTGTTATGCTCAAGTTCTTTGGATAAGAACACAACTCACGGATTATGGCTTCCACTTTGATAAAGTACCTATGTATTGTGACTCAAAGTCAGCCATAGCCATCTCCTGCAATCCGGTACATCATTCCCGTACGAAGCACATTGATGTCAGATATCACTTCATTAAGTAACAAGTTGAAAGGGGTATAGTTGAACTATACTTTGTTGGAACTGAATACCAATTAGCTGACTTGTTTACAAAAGCTCTTTCCAAAGAGAGGTTTGAGTATCTAGTTAGGAAAATTGGTATGAGATGTTTGACTCCAACAGAACTGGAGTTTCTGGCAAAGAAGCCTGCTTGATTCCTCTATCAAACATCTACTTGTAAATATTAATGAAAAAGCAAAATACAAAATTAAAAATCTTTGAAAATCCAAAAAAGATTCTTCTCGACATGTCTTTCAGTATCGATAATATGGACGTGCCTAGAAATGTCTCTCAATAACGACACGGGTGTGTACATAAAGCTCGAATGAAAGTTGTAAATATTTTTCAAAACATGTCATTTCTATCTTTTATAAAGGAAATTGTCTATTTTGGATATTTTTCTAACAATGGGTAGAGCAATCTATCTTGGGTTGAGCTTGTCACAAAACATTCAACGTTTTGAGCTCAACACAATGGCTTGTAATCACTTTCAGATTGCAACCCGGATCGATATTCACGGGGGAGTGTACGATTTAGTACGCTTACCCTCAGCAAAAGAATAGAAATCTTCTTACACTTGAGTATATTCTTCAAGACATTCAAAGTCTATGAACTCAAGTTTATGCTTTAGAAAAACCTTTTCGCCAAAAAGAATTGATTTTTCAAAAAGCGTTGAACACAATTTTTTCAAGAATTTTTCAATGATATTCAAAATCTTTCAAAAATTGTGTGTTCAACAACTCCTATCCTCAAAAGTTTAATTGGATCAAATCCTCGAAATGACAATTCCATTAGATCAATTTTTGAGGGGGAGAGTTCCAAATTCATGCTAAGTTTGACACATTTTTCTCCCGAAAGTTTTTCAAGACTATTTTTCACAATATATTTTAATCAAATTTGGTATCTCTAGTATCAAACGATTTTATATATTAGAGATAGGGAGAAAATGTGATTAAAATGTGATCTAAAGACTCAAGCACTCATGGTTACGATCAAATACCCACAACATCTTTAATTCATGACGTTATTGGTGTAAAAAGGGTGGTTAGGTTTAAGTCCTATGATCCAACCAGAATCGGAGGGATCTTCCTAGGGACAATCCAATAGATTATTAGAAGTCCTTAGGAAAGATGGAGTAGAATGTGAACGTAGCTGAATGCCGGCTAAGTACTGACGCTAGCACTAGAACAATCACAACAAGGTGTTAGTAATGATGTCTTGGTAAGCATTGAAGGGGTTGAAGAATGAAAAAGAAATATAAGGATAAAGGGTGTAAAGAAAGAAGCCTTCCATACAACTTAGGCAGAAACCGAGTCAACACATCATGAAGACAACGCATCATGGACCCAATGATGTAATGCACAATCCCTCCCCAGCTGACTCAGGCTTCTCTCAAAAGAAGTTTGTTTATTGTCACGGAGATCAAAACGACTTCTTTTGACTATCTCACTCCGAGATAGTTGATATTGAATAGGTGGCATCTGCTCCAGCCTCCGACCACTAAAAGTGTACAAATCGAGTCTAGAGCCAAGAGATCAACCAAATATTTTTAGGACACACGGATGAAGATAAAGAGAGTCCTACGCTGTATCCTTGCGATATTGCTAGAACACTCAGAGTGATACTACCTAGTATTCACAATGATGAGTGGAAATCCTTCCAGTGTTAACATCAAACAGCACTGTGGTAGGTCATGTGTAAGATTCTTTATGAATTGAACATATGTAAAACTGAAAAGCAACAGTGGTTTGTTTCTTTATCAATTCAAACTCGTTTCAGGTTTCTACGCAATATCTTTATGGTCTTGCCAGAACATTCAGAGTGATATTTGTTAATATTTACAGTGACGAATGGAAATCCTTCTAGCGTCAACATTAAACAGCGCTACGGTAGGTAACTTGCGAGACTCTTATGAATCAAGCTTGTGTCAACTGGAAAGCAACAATGGTAAGATTCTTAATGAATCAAACTTGTTCCAGGAATTTGATTTGACGACTTTAATCAAGCGGATATTTATCCAATTGATTCACTCTTTATGTTCGCAGTCTTGCTTTGAGACGGTCGAGTAAAGAGAACGGCTAGTACTGCCACGAAACCCTGTCAAGGAGGTTCTTAATTGAATCTACCTAATCACAGGTACGATATTTAATATCGTGTAACGATCTTCACCGACCGGAGGTAAAACGCTACCGATCAAGTACGAATGTCAAATCCATTCAGTCTGTGTGTATGTTTTGTCTCAAGAAGGTGACGTTACGGTGTACTTAGCAAAGTCAGAGATTCAAAACCACATACTAATGCTCAAAGACATATTGAACAATCAAGAGAGCTAAAGATTTCCGCAACTCTGATGATCAAAATCTTCCTTATCAATTAAGTAGAGGAATAACCTCTCTTTATAGGAGATTGTTAGCAAGCTTTCAAGATTGTGCGAAGTATGAGTATGTGGATAAAAGACACAAGATCGCAAGATGGCAAAGACAAGTCAAGGATAATTTGAAGATCTCAAGATAAAAGACAAAGTCGAAAGACAATGACAAAGGCTCAAAGATCATAACATGAATGACAAGACTACTATTAAACGTTCAAGACTCATTTATGACGAAATTCATAATCTTCATGGAACTCCAAATATCGAAAAGGAATGACCTCACATTGGGGGAGATTGTTAGCCTCAAAATATTGAGTCAAACAAGAATTTTCGGTCATAGGTTTATATTGTAATATTTATTAGAACGTTGTAATAGTTAGTTAAAATAGTCTTGACATTACGGGCTTGATGGCTAGCTTAAAAGGCCTCTTTTAAGGTACTAAGCATTTATTCAAGCCCGACCCAAAACAATATAGTCCATTAGAAAGCCCGCATGTGGGTGGACTATATAAGCACCCTCCTAGCATGTTATGCGGGTGGCAAGGCTTTTCATTTTTCTTAATCTAATTTCACATAGTTTTCTCCACCTTCTCTCTACTTTCTCTCACTACTTTATCTCTCTAGAATCCATCTATTTTTCTATCTTTAATTCTTGCTTAATCATAAAATCAACCATGGTGAAGTGAATTAATATGGGTACAACAGTACGTCCATATTATCGATACTAAAAGACATGTCGAGAGGAATATTTTTGGATTTTCAAAGATTTTTAATTTTGTATTTTGCTTTTTCATTAATATATACAAGTAGATGTTTTAATAGATGAATCAAGCAGGCTTCTTTGCCAGAAACTCCAGTTCTGCTGGAGTCAAACATCTCATACCAATTTGCCTAACTAGATACGTAAACCTCTCTTCGGAAAGAGCTTTTGTAAACAAGTCAGCTAATTGGTAATCAGTTCCAACAAAGTATAGTTCAACGATACCCCTTTCAACTTGTTCCTTAATGAAGTGATATCTGACATCAATGTGCTTCGTGCGGTAATGATGTAACGGATTGCGGGAGATGGCTATGGCGGACTTGAGTCACATTACATAGGTACTTTATCAAACTGGAAGCCATAATCCGTGAGTTGTGTTCTCATCCAAAGAACTTGAGCACAACACGCAGATAGAGACACATACTCCACTTTGGCTGATGACAATGACGTGCAATCCTGCTTCTTGGAAGACCATCCCACAAGCTTATCTTGACCTAGAAATTGTGCACCACCAGAAGTACTTTTGCGTGTATCAAGACACCCTGCATGATCATAATCTGAATAGGCCGTTAGAAAGAAACCGGTTTCCCACAGATACCAGAGTCCCATGTGAATGGTATTCTTAAGGTACCGAAATATCCGTTTAACCTTCTTGAGGTTCTTTTAAGTGGGTCGTGCTTGATATCGTGCACAATAACACGTAGCATGTGATATATCTAATCGGCTTGCTGTTAAGTAAATGAGGGAGCCGATCATGGAACGATATCTTGTTTGATCTATGGCATCTCCCTCCAAATCAGCATCTAGGGATGTGGTTGTTAATGGTATCCCAACGGGGTCACATGAGGTCATACCATGCTTTTTGATTATCTATTGACAATAATTAGCTTGGTTGATAAAGATACCACTTGGGGATTGGTGAACTTGAATTCCTAGAAAGAATTTTAGTTCGCCAATCATAGACATTTCAAATCTGTTGTGCATTTCTTTTTCAAACCATTTAGAATGTTTTGGGTTTGTAGACTTGAAAATAATGTCATCAACATAAATCTGCACAAGCAAAATGTCATCCCTATATTTATAAGTGAACAAAGTTAGATCAATGGAACCTTTTGAGAAACCTTTGGAGACCAGAAATTTCGAGAACTTGTCGTACCATGTCCTTGGAGCTTGCTTGAGTCCATAAAGTGCTTTGTGGAGACGATACACCTTGTCAGGATAATGAGGATTGACGAATTCTTACGGCTGTGTGACAAGACTTATTCTTTCAAAGGACCGTTAAGAAACATCGTCTTTACGTCCATTTGATAAACAATGAATCCCTTATGTGCAACATAAGCAAGGAAAATCCTGACCGCTTCCATACGAGCTACTGGTGCAAATGATTCTTCAAAATCAATACCCTCTTTCTGTCCATACCCTTTAGCCACTATCCTAGATTTATTCTTGATGATCGTGTTCTCTTCATCCATCTTGTTTTTCCAGATCCATCGAAGATTTAATGGTATTGCATCGTATGGTCTGTCAACAAGTTCCCAGACTTTAAGTCTTTCAAATTGTTGAAGTTCATCCGTCATCGATTCAATCCAAGCGTGATCTGCCAAGGCTTCTTTGATATTTGTTGGTTCAGTTGTACTCACGGCGAGTGCGAACATACAAACATCACCATCGGTTTCAAGTTGTCGTCTTGCGAACGGGCTGTGAAGGGTTTCCAAATACTTGAACCAAAGGATGATCTCGGGTCCAATGATGTATTGAAGGATGTCGTTGATAGAACGTATGCATATTTGACGGATCAACATGGCGAGTAGAAGACTCTCCAGTTTTGTGCACCGGTGTACCGAATGGGTTGATAAAGTCGTCTTCATCAGATAATGCATTGTCTGCTTGATTTGTGTTCTCTGGGGCAATGACAGTAGTTTTGGATGTTTTAGGAGTGGTTGTTGATGTGATATTCTGAGGAGGTAAATCTGCAGCAACCCGTGTTGAAGTAGATGAAGTTGTATCCTTTTGTTGACAATGATCGGTATCATCATTCTTATCATGAGTGACAGCGGAAGACTTCGATACAATATGTTTCTCCCCCATGAAATATTCATCATGCATTGGTCCATATAACATTTCCAACTCTTCAATTGTCGTGTTGACTGTCATATCTGCTTTTGGAACATTTCCTTCAACCAGCTTTGAACTAGACGGTTCATTGTTGTGGTCTTTAGTTCCGAGTTCCATGCGGTTGTGAACGGAAGTCATTTTTCATTGTGGATCGGGACTTAAACTGTTTTGTTCAAGTGCCATCTCTTGTAATTCATCAAATCAGATGTGAATAGTCTCGACTATCAATTTTGTTCTCTTGTTGTACACTCTATATCCCTTAGACTGAGTTGCATATCCCACTAGAATACATGCATCACCATTCTCTTTCATCTTGTCCAGATTTTCACTATCTCGAATAATGTAACACGTACATCCAAAAACATTAAGGTGTTTGAGTGAAGGTTTTCGATCATGAATTATGTGATATGGTGTCTTTTCGTGTCTTGGGATAATTAAGGATCGGTTTTGTGTGTAGCATGCAGTTGACACGGCTTCGGCCCAAAAGTATAATGGTAGTTTTGAAGCGGATAATAATGTTCGAGCAGCCTCAACCAAAGTACAGTTTCGTCTTTCAACAATGCTGTTTTGTTCGGGTGTTCGAGCAATAGATGTTTCATGTTCAATTCCTTCAGCTTCAAAATAGTTTCTCAGAGTTGAATTCAAAAATTATGTGCCTCTGTCAGTACGAACCACTTTTATTTAAGCTTGAAGACCACGTTGTATCAGTTTTAGGAAGTTGATGAGAACTTCGGGTGTTTCATCCTTGGACCTCAAGAAGTGAGTCCATGTGTAACTTGAGTAATCATCGACAATTACCATAACATATGTAACACCCCATTTTGGTAAATGGTATATCACGCGTGATTATGGCGTGTTATCAAAGCATACAAGGATAAATGTCTTAAACATTACATAACCATAAAGGAAATACCAGAAACAAACATCGGTACCCCAAAGTAAAGCTCATCACACACAAACATAAGTACTGTAAATGAAAAGGACTAAACAATGTCCATGAAAATGAGTAGCAAAAGTATGAATAAATGCATAAAGTAATGAAGGCTAGAAAGCTTCCAATCCATATACACGTACGCTTAAAATCTACGAGCGTCCCTGAGTACCTGCCGTTTTGGGAACATGAAAGGAAAACGGTTGAGAATAATGCACAGTGCACGGATATACTAGCATAAATGAATAACATCAGCATATACAACATATAGCAGCGGAAATGACGAAGTCCTGGAAAACCTGGTATAACTTAGTAAAACTCGTTTATAGTTTGAAAAGCCTTATGTTTATCTTATAAAAACTGTTTAACATGTTTACCATTAGCCAATGTAGGTCATGAAATATCAACGTGCATGAATACTTGGAGGAGTGACCTCGTCATGCAATTAGAGGGTTGCCTCTAATTAATATAAGTTTGGGTAGGAGGGATCAGCTCTTTGTGAAGGATGTAAGGCACACACCACATTCACCTAAATAATATGTATAAACATGTAACCTAGGATGCACCCATACGCCCCACATGATAATATAATATATGGCCAAAAGCTGAAAGGGACGCCACGAGCTATCACTCCGCCGTGGTGAAGTCATAACACTGGTGCCTCCAGTGTTATGGTCATGGTACCTCCATAACTAGGTGAAACTAGTCATGCATGTATATAGCTTAGGCATTTATTTAAATATAATCAAATCAAAACATATAAAACATATACTGAGAAAACAGTTGGCTGCATACGGAGAATCCTTGCGGCCGAGACACACAGCCACGCCAAGACCATGGGGTCTCGGTTCATGTTGATTCGTAGACCACCGAGAGCTTCGGCTCTCGGTTCCTTGCGTAGGCCGAACCAACCACCCTTAAAACATCCATGTTTATTAACCCCCATGATTTGATCTACATGTTTTTAATCTTGTTTATTTAATTATCATGATTTCATGTGCTCTTATTAAATAAAAGAATTAAAAGAAAAAGATTCAAGGATTACCAATGCGTGAACAAAAAGAGAACGATAACACGAACGATTCCACTAGAATTGGATCACCAAAAATCAACGAACACCTCCCTTGGTGTGTTTAAAACCGGCGGTCAAAAGGGAAGGAGAAAAGAGGCTAGGGTTTTGTGATTTTTCTTATCTTCTGTAAAACGAATACATGTTTTCCCTTTTTTCTATTTTAGCAAAATTAAAAGTGGGCTTGGCCCCTTTCTTTGTCTTTGCCGCGGGTAGGTGGGCCCACAAGGGGAAACCCGATGTTTTTCGTGTTCTAAATTGTTACGTGTTCTCGTGTTCGTGTTTACGTGATTTATTTATTTAATGTTGGTGTTATTATATATACTTGTACGTAATCGTAATAATAATTACGTAAATACATAATAATAGGTTCGTGATTATTTACGTTCATGATTTCATGTTCGTGATTATAATTATTGTTGATAATAAGTTATCGTGTCTTAATACATATTAAATACTTATCGCGTAATAACACGTACGTAATACTTGTATTTAATATTCGTGAAACATAGACATGCTATATAAGGAAAGTTTTAATCATGTACGTACGATTATATATGTATTGTTCATGGTAAAAACATGCGGGTTTTACAACTCTTCCGCACTAAAAAGAATAATTCGTCCCCGAATTATAGATAACGTAAACTAGAAAAGAGGAACATACCCGAATTCAAAACATGAAATGAGGGTAAGAAGCCCGGATAGACTCCTCTGTTTCCCAAGTGGCTTCCCGCTCGGTATGATCCCTCCAAAGGATTTTGACGAATGGAATCGTCTTCCTCCTCGTGACTCGTTCTTGCCTGTCAAGAACTCGTTCGGGTTCCTTTATGAAGGTAAGATCTTCACAAATCTGTTCCAGTGGATACTGAACCATGTGAAGGGGATGATACTTTTACCCTCTGAGTAAGGACACATGGAAAACATCGTGAACATGAGAAAGCTGCGGAGCTAATGCTGAACGATAAGATACTTCACCGACTCGCTCAATGATATCAAACGGTCCGATGAATCGAGGGCTGAGCTTCCCTTTGATTCCAAAACGTCTAACACCACGTGCCAGCGATACCTTAAGGAAGACGTGATCTCCTACGTTAAAATGTAAGTCCCTACGATGCTTGTCGCCGTAACTCTTCTGACGTGACCGTGCTTCTTGCAATTTCTGCTTAGCTATTGCGACCTTGTCGTTGGTCAACTCTATCATATATGGTCCTTCAAGTGTTCGCTCACCAACCTGATCCTAACAGATTGGGGCGTGACACTTTCTGCCATACAACATCTCGAATGGAGCACACTTAATACTTGCGTGCCAACTGTTGTTGTATGCAAACTCTACCAAACAGATGTAATTGTCCCAATCTCCCGTCTATTCCAACGTACATGACCTCAACATGTCTTCTAATGTCTGAATTGTAACACCCCCAAATTTATACAACTCAATACAGCGGAAGACTAGTTGGTGTTACGGGATAGCACATTAATCACATCATAGACAACGCTTGAAAATCGCGTCGTTTAATAATAAAGCATTTCCATTCATAAATATCAAAGTTACATAGGTCCCAAGTCATATTATTTAATACAGGTTTTACAAACATTTGAATGGAAATTATAATTTAAGTGCGGGCTATGAATTCTTGTTGTCTTCCCGAGAATTACCTTCAAGTACCTGAGATAAAACATGTTAAAAGAAAAGGTCAGCGATAACGCCGGGTGAATTCATAGAGTTTAATAAATTCCATCAATATAATATCAGTATAAAATTATTACTGAAAATCATTTTGTACAAATCATTTTAATAGGCCATAAAATAGCCAAAGTCGTTTTATAAAAATCCTTATCGAAAATCATAATATAGGCATTTGCCTTAAAAATCATTATACGAGCCAATGTCGCAAAAATATCATACAATACGTCTTATAACGTTGTATGAAAATAAAAACCGTTATATGAATATGGTTATGAAAACCAAAACACGAACATAATATCAATAGTATGACGCCGTATTGCTAGTCAGGCAATACTTCGTAATTCGGTGCGTCTATTAGTATTTCGTAAATTTTGGATCATTATAAGCCGCATGACATTGTTACCTTACTAAACCAACAACGGGTAGCTAACCCGATACCAAATTTTGCCCATCTAAAGTAGCGTGTCGTCACAAAGGTCACGCTATGGAAATCTTCTCATACATAAATTCGCTTACCAATCAATGTGGCACGACGGGGATCAACCGTCAAGGCGCGAACTGGGGTGATCGTCCCCAAATAGTACTATTATATGCGTAAGCGTCTACCAAATCCCGGTAGTTCACAATTCATGCTAATGGGACTTTTAGTGACATAACCTAACTTTAATAATCCATTTAATTTCATCTATCGGGTCCTTTAATCATTTATCGGGTCATACAATCGGGTCATTCAATCATTCGGGTCCAAAATCAATAAACAAACAATCGGGACAAATGGTGTCCTATTTAATAAAAACTAACATGTTATCTCCCTCGCGGGTTTATAAAACATTTATAAAAACATTTAAAAGAGTGCGAGGCTATGAACTCACGTTGATGTGGGAAGGCGGGTTATCGGCAATTCGGACGTACGGTACGTGCTTCAATCACGGAAACCTATATAAATAATAATCGGTCTTAGACTCATGTCCAATGACTTTATCAAAATAACAATTATGTATACATATGATGATTTTATATATATGATGATCAAGTGGGTTTACTTATTCTCGTTTACTCATTTTAGTGTTATGTGTCGGTAACGTTTATACTAGTTTACTAGTTTCACCTATTTACGTGTTTTAGGTCCAATAACTTATTATAAGTTATTTAACTTGTTTTAATCCATTTTGTACTTATATTATCAGTATTTAAACTTTACAAGTTGGGCCCAAATGGGTTAAGCCCAATAAGTTCCTTTTATAAGAGTTTAACTTATTTAGTCCAATTATTAGTCCAATATGTTTACTTAGCTCGTTAATGTCCGTATGTCCTATAGTTCGGGTTTTATCGGTTTTTACTTGTTATATATGTTTATATATCAGTATATGAGTTTTATAAAAGTTTACATTAGACGGGTCCAACCATCTAAGTTTTATTTAACAAAAACGTTAATTTTACGGTATTAGCCGAAAAAGTCGTAAAAATCATGTTTATAGTTTTATAACTTATAAAACTTAACAAGTTACCATTTTTATAAAATGTCCACTTATTTACCATTGTACATATTTATATAAATGTATTATATAATTTAGTGGGTTTTAATTTATATTTTATATACTATTAAATTTTGAGTGCTTATATAATAGTATTATACTTTAATTTCCAAAATCTGATTTTTATTTTCCTCTTCACCAAAACAGCCATACCTAGAGTTCTATATGGAGATAGAAGCTCAAATGTTTATTACAGAAACTACATGATATGTGCTCCATTTAACTCTCGTATAGCTACTGTTGAATCATCTTCTAAGTATTTTCTAAAAATCGTCCAAAACAGTAAACTCAGATTGGTACTCTAAACTTGTTTTGACCATATCTTACTCATTACAATGATTCCATTGCATGGCCAACTCTCACATGTGTACAAGACTCATAGCTTACTGTATATCAATTCTACTTCATCATTTTATCAGTTCATGACATGTTTCTTTACTGTTTTATACAGCCAACAAATTTAGACAAGATTTTAGCCTTGTTTCTTATAGTTTTTCATCTTTTTAAGCATGTTTATCAACACCAAATCCCCACACAATATTTTTATCATAATCATCATATACATATACAATAGGAAATAAAATACATGTTTACATAATCAAAATAATCAAGAAGATGAGGAGGACAATCTTTATACCACCATGATGATGTAAGTTGTGATCAAAACATGGATTTTGATGGAGAAACTTATGGGTAACCATGACCATCTTCAAGACCACCATTCTTCATGATCACCTTGTGGAAAATCAGCCCCAAGACTCCATGGAAACTCCTCCTTGGATGTTATAATCACCACCAATCAATAGGGTTTCAAAAGAGCTTCATCATATGTAGAGATAACATATGAATACATGGTTAATTTTTTTGATCAAAATGGATGTTTATGGTGTAGGAGTGGACGGCACATATGGGAGAGTAGAGAGGAAATTGTGTTGTTTGCATGAGTGGTAAATGAACAAATGGTTTTGGTTTGTGGTTTTGAGGTTTGGTTAGCTTATCTTGTAAGCATAAAGGACAAGTGTATAACTTGTTTATAAGGCTTTGACACCTCATGGTGTTGAGGCAATAGTTTGGCCGCCCCATGTGTGCTAGTGGGGTGGGACAATGTATTTTGTCCCATCTCACTAGTTTACGGGTATTCCCCGATTCTAGTTTTCTCGATTTGCGTGCCCTCGGGTCGTTTTACGAAAAACATTTTTATAAATTATGAATCAACAGCACAAAACGAATCTAATAAAAAATGTTTCATCAAAAACGGAGTTCGAAAATGTAAATACGTAATCCTAAGGTTTCCGGTTTAGTCGTAAAGGACGTTAAAATAAAATCATAAGTCTTAGTCTCTTCTCGTAAATTTGTGAGTTTATGAACCAACACAAATGTTGATCCCAAACTTAGATCGATTAGCTTTGTGTATACGAGATTAGATCAAGTATAGCACGTAGAGAAACCTTTGTATATGCTTTGTGAATCTAAGTGTTATGCGGAATTTTAACACTTAAACAAGAACACAAGATGTAAACAAAACTTTCACTTTGATTATCAATGTCGAACTTGCTTACAATGAAAGATGTTTACGAATGAGAACTTATGAAAACTTGATGTCGAACATTAACCTAAAGGCCTTCTTTTATAGACTAAGAAGCCTTGTACAATAAGCTACGTATCAACTATTCTAGGTAAAGATAAACATAGAAAATACATTGTCGTTTCTATCCTTACTAGAAGTATTCTAGAATATAATAAACGTGTAGCTTATATCTTCCATCAGTGTTTGTCTTCAATCTTGTCAACGCTTGACTTTAACTTGTCAACGCTTGAGCTGTCAGCGCTTGCTTTGTTCCTGTCAACGCTTGATTTGTTCTTGTCAGCGCTCAAGTGATCTGGCCTTGATTTATTCCCAACAATCCTCCCCTAAACTTGATATCCACTCTTATGATCAAGTTTCTGAATAAGCATTAAGAACTTGGAGGAGTCTGACAAACCTTCTCATATTGGTAATGAATAAATCTGATCAAATTCTTTACCACATCACTTGAATAATCTATCTCCAGCTGAGTGTCCTTCATCTTTTCCAAAACAGCCTTGGATATGAAATATTGAGCATCTACAAGTAGATACTCAGCAAACTTTGTAGAACTCAAATGGTATACACCAGCAGCTGAATATAACCTCCATTGAAGACCACTGAGGTCATCTTCAAGATCCTTCCATATTTCAGGATCTTCCTCATTTGTTCCACACATTCTTTTAAATGTGGTCCAAAGTTTTATTCCATTAGCTGAAGTTGGTGCTTCAGCCTCATACTTGGTCTCTAGTAACCTCCAAAGGTCCACCAAGTCTTCTCTATCACAACTTGCAAATAAAGATATGAGAGTGGTAAAAGTGTGTACCTCCTTGCCAAATCTTCCAATCTTCCAGAATCCACATTCATCCTCATCATAACTCACAATTGGATTCCTGGAATCTAATGGTAACACTTGCACCATATCTGAAGCTTCTAATGGGGAGAGCTTGAGGCTCTTTCTAATAACTGCTTCACTTGGATATAGTGGATTCATATATTTTGGAAACTCAAGTTTAAATCCCTTCTTCACTGGTCTGGGAACTATCATAGCTTTCTTGATTTCCATTTCTTCTGCAAGTTGCTCCCTTCTTTCATCTGAAAGAAGTCTGAGAGTGTTTTCTTCCTGCACTCTCACCCAAATAGGATAAGCCCTATGTTCCAACTCATCAAATGTCAAAGCCTTCAACTTCTGATGTGTCCATCCAACTCCATGACATCTGAGCAACATAAAGTAGAGCTCTCTTCTATCCCTTTTCAATTCTGAGAGAATATTGCGTGCCTTGTGCTTCAAAATCACCTTACAATCCTTCTGAACTCTAAGAAGAAGCTCCAAACCCCATATTTGATCTAAAATGGTCAAGTCTGGATTATCCATACAGCTTTCTTCCCAAGAATTGTACATCTGAACCACCTCTGGCATGTCAAAGTCAACCTGCAATTTTAAATCTCTCAACTTTTACCTAGCAAGCTCATCACCATACTCAAGCCTTTCTGGTTCTATAATCATCACACTTGAGTCTGAGCTAGCTCCATCACTTTCTTCTTCAGAAGTCACAACAAATGGTGACTTTTCCTTTTCACCTTGTTCCATCATTTGTTCAGCCAATCTTCTATCAAATTCAACTTGGGCTGCATTCTTTGGAACAAATTCTTCTACCAATTTACCCTTACCCTTATCTGATGGTGCAATGGTTGGTAAGGTAGATGATAATACCTGAGTAGAAACTTCTTTGATGGTAGATGATGACTGGAATACATCACCTTCATGTGTAGGTCTGTCAACGCCTAAATTTCCTCTATCAGCGCCCAAAATACTTCTATCAGCGTCCAAATTTGTCTTGTCAACGCTCAAATATTTTCCCTCAGCGCCTTGTGTAACCTCTCTCAACATAGCTGTGAATGATAAATTTAGATTGGTTGGAGAGATTAAGGACGTATCAAAACCTGTTTGTTCCTTCAAGGTTGTAAGGGCTTCAGCAACATCCATTGATTGACCATCTTGACTGCCCTTATCACTCAGATTTCTTTGATCTTCCTCCCCTTTGGAAGACTCCTCCATACCCCTCCTAGCATGATCACTCTCCAAAACAACAATCCTCTCCCTCAATTGCTTGAGTTCAAGGCCTTGTAAGCTGACAATTTGTACTAAGTCTGCATTTTGCTTTTGCAAGCTAATGCAGACTGCCGTCAATTCCAAAAGAGTCATTGGTTCCAGTCTGCCCTCTTCTGAAATGGGGATTTGACCTCCCAAGTCAGATTCATTGGGCAAGGATGAGGACTTAATGATGGTGGGACTGCCTTGGCCAGCATCTAAGCCAGAACCAATAGTCCCAGCCTCATCCAGGGCACCAGCCACACTTGTGGTGGTGGTTCTCTCTGCTTCATGGCTAGGACCACCAGAGGAGAACACTCCAGTAGTCCTTTGGCGTTTTATCAACCTATATTCAGGTGGTGTGGAAGATGGTGTGGAAGAATGGGTAGATGTGGGTTGGTTAAGGGGTGTTTGGGATTGTGAAGGTTGGGTGTCAGTGTTGGAAATAGGCACATCAACGCCAACATTGGATGTGTCAGCGTCAAAGGGTTCTTGGTCAATTTGCATTTGTTCAGGTGAGGGTAAAGGTTCAGGAATGGGTTCAAGTTGTGGTTGAGGGTCAATTTGAGGTTGAGGGTCTGGTTGGGGTTGTGCTGCTGCAATAACAGCAACCATGGCTGGGGTTAAAGGTAAGTCTCTATGAGGTGGTGAATCCATCTTCGTAAAAATAGCTTTCTTTTGTTCAGGGATCTTATAAAAATCATTGTGATCCCTTGAACAATAACCTTGATCATCAAAAATCATTTGCAGAAAACGGGGATAAGCTAAAGTCATTTTTGTCCCCTTGTTTTTACACATCCCTTCAAAAATCATTTTAGAATAGTTATATTTTTTCCCTGTTGCAATGCACACAATAGCACTTGCAGTGGATCTATTGATCTCATTGTGTGCAGTACATTTGGGACTCAAACATTGAAGGAGGATGTGGATGAGGTACTTCCAGGCTGGGGGAAATTCCTGCTTATGATACTTATTAAGAATACCTTCATCAGGAATAGGATATCCCAAAGCCCTAAGCCCTTGTTCTATTTCATTTATGGGAAGGATGGCTACACCATCAGCATCATCAAGATGCAAGGCCTGGCGTACCAAGGCCTCAGTAACCACCCAAGACCGCCCATGAACAATAGAAGTTAGTGTGGTCACTCCATTAACTGTTGAGGAACTGACAATGTTCCAAAACTGCTTAATGTGTATGACTGGAATGAGTGGTGCATGAGAAAGAGCATACCTTAATGGGGATGCGTTCAAATACGCCACCATTTGTGTGTATTGAGGAAACAAATCATTATCAGCAACAAGATAAGCAATCATGTTGTGTTGAGACTTGAACCCCAAATCCAATTCTACTGAGTTAAACTTTGGTGCCATTGATGAAAGCTGTTAATTTGAAGTGTAGAAAATGAAGTTGATAAGAGAAAAGTGTTAGACAAGAATTATAGCACCATGTTTAAAAATAGGAGCCAAATTTATAGGAGATAAAGAATGCATGTGATTGGCCCAAAAATAGGCAAAGATTTTCAAAAACTAATCATGAAAATATTGAAAAAGTTATAAGTTATCTCATGCATTTAATGAAAGTAACAACTCCTAAAATTACGGCTTGAAAATATGTCAAAAAGTAACAACTGGGTAGGTCCCATTGAGTGTCAACGGTCAAAAATAACCTATCAACGCCCAACGGCTATAATCTTGTCAACGTTCGTCTAAAGCCATGTCAGCGTCCAATTTGGTCTCAACAACGCTTGGAAAAATCTTGTCAGCGTCCAAAAATAAAATTGTTTAAAAAAAAAATGAAAAATGACCTTAACAAGCAATTTATCCTAGAGAAGATAACCAAAAGCTGATAATTATTATAGGGCGGCAAGCACTGTCCAGTTATGCACACTTGCATAAGCAAGATAGACATAACAGTCCTCTAGTATCCCTTGCTAACCAAAATTCTTAACAACCAAGTTACCTTATAAAATCCTTGTTACTCCCAGGTAAATCCCATATCAAAATCATTCTCAAATCTCCCAACAGACCACAACCAATTCTAGGCCAAAAATGTCTTGGCAGCATGCAAAGTTGATATACTATGCATGCTACAGTGCCTCATGGTTTAGTAAAACTAACCCATACTCACCTGTGGACACAATCTAGAATTGTGATAAGAGTATCATATGGATACCCAAAAATCCTAAAGGTTCCTAAAACCTCCCCTTAAACTATGATACAAAAAGTTTGCTAAAATCATGCATAAACATAAAAAATTTATGTCAAGATAGGAATGAAACATTCCAACCATAATCCATAAATAAAAACTTGTCCAAATGCTTCTCCATTGATCCATAAGCAACTCTGTATCCAATGGTATACTGCTAACACCATCTGCACATTTAGATTAAAACCACAAAACTAACATTGTTGCTGACAACGCCCCGATAACACATAACAGCGTTGAAGGAAGCTTTGTCAGCGTTAGACAATTATATTGCTGACAACGTTGCAAAAACACTTATCAGTGTTCAAGCAACCTTTGTCAGTGTTAGAAAAATATAGTGGAAAATCTAAATCATCAATAAGACCAATAATAATAATGCATCATCCTGTACATACTTTTACAAAAAGAATCCAAAACACATATTAAGTGAGATCCAATACTTGTGACCAAGTATTGAAATCTTCCAGCATCAAAAGGTTTAGTTAATAAATCTGACACATTTTCCTCAGTGTCAACCCTATCTGGTTGTATTAAACCTTTCTCAAAGCAATCTCTTATAAAATGGTGTCTAATTTCTATGTGTTTAGTTTTAGAATGATGTACAGGATTCTTAATGATGCATAAAGTACTATTATTGTCAACAAATATCTTAGTATGCATGAAATTATACCCATAGTCCAACAGCTGGTTCTGAATCCACAACACTTGACCACAACATGCTGCTGCAACCACATACTCTGCTTCAGTTGTAGAGTTAGCCACCACTGTTTGTTTCTTGCATTGCCAAGATATTAATCTGCTCCCAAGAAACTGACATCCACCAGTTGTGGATTTCCTATCAAACTTATCACCTCCATAATCACTATCTGAATATGCAATCAGCTCCAATGGTGAATCCTTTGGGTACCACAAACCAAGACTAGGGAAACATCTTAGGTACCTAAAGATCCTCTTCACAGCATAAAGGTGACATTCTTTGGGAGTCACTTGATGACGTGCACAAGCACACACAGCAAACATGATATCAGGTCTGGAAGCAGTAAGATACATCAAGGATCCAATCATGGATCTATAATGCCTGACATCAACATCTTTCCCATCTCCAATCTTTCCCCAAGGGTGTTCTCTATCCATAGGAGTAGTAGCCCTCTTTTCATGTGGAGAAAAGCCAAACTTCTTCAAGATCTCAGCAACATATTTGTCCTGGGAGATGAAGATACCATCTTCTTTCTGCTGAACTTGTAAACCAAGAAAGAAGTTCATCTCCCCCATAGCACTCATCTTGAATTTGTCTGTCATAAGCTTGGAGAAATCCTCACTCATCTTTGGACCAGTAGACCCAAAAATGATATCATCAACATAGACCTGCACAAGCAACACATCTTTGCCTTTCTTCTTTGTAAATAGTGTCTGATCTATGGTTCCCCTCTTGAATCCATTGTCCACCAAATAGGTAGACAGAGTACCATACCATGCTCTAGGGGCTTGATGAAGGCCATACATAGCCTTTTTGACTCTATACACTTTATCTGGATGCTCTGGATCCTCAAAACCAGGAGGTTGCATGACATAAACTTCCTCAACAATGGTGCCATACAACAATGCACTTTTGACATCCATTTGATAGACCGTGAAGCCCATGCAAGATGCATAGGCTAGAAAAATCCTAATAGCTTCAATCCTTGCAACTGGTGCAAAGACCTCCTCATAGTCTATCCCCTCCTCTTGTGTATAACCTTGAGCCACTAACCTTGCCTTGTTTCTGACCACAATACCTCTTTCATCTCTTTTGTTCCTGGGAAACATCTTGTCCCTATAGGTCTGACATATCTAGGACAATCAACTAGCTCCCAAACATCCTGAATTGCAAATTGGTGAAGCTCATCCTGCATTGCTTCCACCCAACTTGGTTCTTTGAGAGCATCAAATATCTTCTTGGGTTCTTCTTGTGACAGAAAACATGCAAACAAACATGCTTGCACAAGAGGGGTATCAACCTTCTTGTGTATATTGGCAATAAATCCACCAAGACCTTGATGGGAACTTTTTGTCTGAACTGGAGTCATAATATCACCAATGATCTGAGATGTGGGGTGATTCTTCATTGTGGAGGTGAGAACCCCTCCTTCAAAAAGTCTGGTGTCCTCAACCTCATGCTCCATGTTGCCAATATCTTCTTCATCAGACTCTCTTTGAGCAACGTGAATCTCTTCAGGAACATTGGAAGGTCCACCTTGTTCAAAACTGGAAGAGAAAAGATGCCCATAAGTGTTGTCAACGTTTGAATCTTGGTTGTCAGCGTCTGGGCTAACAGCGCTTGAAATGTTGTTGTCAACGTCTGAATTGGTCTTGTCAGCGCTAGATTTGCCTTTGTCAGCGCCTGAAGAACCATGCATGTTTGTATCTGGTGGTATTTGGAGACCACCATTATCTTGTCCAGCAGCAGCAGCAGCAAAAGCATCTGTCCAAATGGGAATTGTGACATATTCAAATGTAGGAGATGCCTTTTCTGCTTGTGATCCAACCTTTTCATTAACCTGAGTACCTGAAACATTAACAACTTGTTCCTCCACAACATTTGAAGTTACCTTCACAATGTCTGGATTAGTGACAGGCATATAATTTAAAGTTCTAGATAAGGGTTCCAAATCAAACAACCAATTAGGACCACTCTCAGGATCACTAGGTTTATTCTCTAAGAACCTAACATGTACTCTTTCAACAATACGTTTGCCCTCTTTAAGATAAACCCTATAACCCTTGCTCTGCACTGAATACCCCATGAAGTAACCTTCCTCACCTTTTGCACTAAATTTCCCTAAGGCATCACTAGTGTCTAAAACTACTACATGACAACCAAAAGGTCTGAGAAAACCAATATTAGGTTTTCTACCCCAAAGTAACTCATAAGGTGTTTTGTTCTGAATTTTGTTAACCAATGCTCTATTTTGCACATAGCATGCTGTATTAACAGCTTCAGCCCAAAAGGCTATAGGAAAGTGAGCATCAGCCAACATTGTTCTAGCTGCTTCAATTAGGGTTCTATTTTTCCTTTCAGCAACCCCATTTTGTTGTGGGGTTCTAGCAATACTAAATTGCCTAGTAATTCCCTTCCTGGCACAAAAATCATCTAGCTTCTTGTTCCTAAATTCTCCACCATTATCACTCCTAAGCATCTTAACCTCATTGCCAGACCTTTTCAAAATTTTAGTGATAAATTCAATAAGAACATCAGCTGTGTCACTCTTCATAGCTAGAAAGAATGTCCAAGTAAACCTAGAAAATTCATCTGTGACAACAAAACAATATGACTTGCCATTCAGACTCTCTATATTTGTTGGACCAAAGAGGTCCATGTGAAGCATATGAAGAGGTCTGGAACTAGTATGCACCTGCTTGGACTTGAATGAGACCTTGTGTTGCTTGCCTTTAAGACATGCAACACAAGAGTGGTCATTGTGGAAGGCCTTCTCAGGCAAACCATCAACTAAACCAAGCTTCACAAGTCTATTTATATTTTTAAAATTTATGTGCCCTAGTCTCCTGTGCCACAAATTACTTTCATCTACTGAGGCCTTAGCATAAAAACAAGACATATTTGTATTTACTTTAATCCTATTTAAATTCACATTATATATGTCCTTATGCCTAGGTGTTCTATACTCAATATACTTCTCATCAGGGATCTTAAAATCCTTGCTTAACACCAAACACTCAGTATCAGTGAAAAGAACCTTATTTTTGTTATCACAAACTTGTGATACACTAAACAGATTATAATCCAGTTCTTTTACCAGGAAGACGTTCTCAAAACGTAGATTATTGGTGAGAAGGGTTCCTTTGCCTGTAATGGTGCCGTAGCCCCCTCCAAAGTATACCTTATCACCATCTTTAATAGGAGTGAAGTTCGTCAGATAGTCTTTCTTTCCTGTCATGTGCCTTGAGCATCCACTATCCCAATATCCATAGTCATTGATCTGTCTTTGAATGCCCTGCACATCAAGAAAACAAATTAGTTTTCTTTGGGAACCCAAGTCACAGAAGACTTGGATTCATCTGGTTGTTCAATAAGAACAGACTTAGTTCTCACAACAACCCCATTCTCATCCCTTTTAGGATGAAATACCCAGTTAACCCCAATTGGTTTTGTAATGACCTTAGAAATGTAATTAAATCTATTGCAAGTCATTGAAATTCCATTATTATTAGGGTTTTGATCTTTCTTGGGTCTCCATGTTAAGCTTGAAGAAGCTTTTGACCCCTTACCTTGTGGCTGCAAATATTTAGGTCTGGTCACGTTTCTGTCAGCGTTGGATTTTGTCCTGTCAACGCTGAAATTACCCTTGTCAGCGTTGAACCTAGGGTTTGCTACAGGAATCCATTGCCTATTTGACCAGGTGTTTGTCTTTTGAAAAGGTCTTTGTCCATGAGTGTTAGACCTTCTGGAAAAGAATGGGGCAGGTCTAATCACTTGTGGACTTTGCTGCACACAAGGTTTGGGTCTGACAACGTTTGACTTCCTAACAACGTTGACTTTCTTCCTATCAGCGCTGAAATTGTTCCTATCAGCGCTGGCTTTGGGAGCGTTGACACACTTGTATGCCAAATGTGAAAAGCTACCACAAGTATAACAGGCTTTCTTAGACACACTCTTAGATCTAGAAGAGAAGAAACCTGTTCCATGATTGTTAACTTGGCTCTTGGGTGACCTATTATTCCTATACATCTCTGCATATTTAATGGTAGGTCTTCTAACAGTGTTGGAGCCTAGGTCAACAGCTTTACCAGTAACTGGGTGAGTAACCTTAATGGGTGGTGATTCATTGGGACTTTCACATAGCAAACCTCCCTTAACAAACAAAGTAGGGTTAGCTTTCTTCCACTCATTTAGGTCAGTCAATTTTTGTTGATACTCTTCCACTGGAGTGACAACTCTTGGTGGAGGAATGAATTCCTCTTCTTGGCATTCTGGTATCCCAGTCCAAGACAAGTCCTTTCTAGGAACACCATAGAAGTCACCAGCTGGTGGTGGGACCAGAGAGTAATCATTCATCCCAATCTCAGTCATGTCCTTAGGATCCCTTTGTTTAGCTACATAGTCTCCTAGGGTTTGGATGGCTCTGTAAAATCTTTGAATCTTGAGGTCAACATTATCTTTATTCTTAATGGCCTCATCTAACTTAGCCTGTAAGTCTCTATTGACCTTTGTCATGATATTTCTAATATCCATACTACCCTCTAGCTCATGTTTTAAGATATTTATCTTATCTTTTAAATCAAATTCCATTTTCTTGTATTCAGAAACGGTTTTCTCAGTTTCAGTAAGAGCTAGTTGGTAATTGGACAATTTACACCTTTCAGTGCTCATATCATCTTTTAGTTTTAACACCTCTTTGTTAAGTCTATCAGTGTTTAACCTACAACCTTTGCTACAAAAAGCATCATCATATACCTCATTATCAGATGAAGAGGAGGAGTGTGCCATGAGAGCATATTCAACATGCTCTTCTTCTTCAATGTCAGCAACCAAGGCTTTGTCCTCTTCAGCATTCTTAGCCAGATAGCTCCAATCCCATCCAGTACCATAAATTCCTTGAACTGCAACCATGGCTTTGGAATCTTGAGCTTTAACAACCTGACTTGAGGGTTTACCAGCATCAGATCTTCTAGGAGATCTGCATTCCCTCATGAAGTGCCCCATACGATGACAGTTATAGCATTCAACTTTGGATTTATCAAATCCAGCTGTGTCTTTAGCATTGAAGGTCATCTTCTTCTTGAACCTTCTATTCCACCTATTTGCTCTTATACTAGCAAGAGCCATGTTCCACTTGATGTCCATCTCTTCCAAGTGCTCATCACTTATCTGCTCAAGGTCCTCATATGTAATCACTGAACCATTGGGCAAAGAAGCAATGTAAGCACACACAGTATCCAAATCCAAACCAGTAGGTTTAACTCTTGGGGAGTCATTCATGAATGTGTCAGCGTCTGAAAAGGAGACGTTGACAGGACTTGTTCCAGCGCTGACAAATGATGATCCAGTAACTGGATGCATAAAAGAGTCCTTCTGATTGAATTGACCTTCACTATGAGAGAAGAAGGCCATGTTGCTGGTGCTAGCTTTGCTTCCATGTGCTGAAAGAGTTTCATCTTCCAATAGTCTTAGTTTGTTGTAGATGTCATCAAACGAAGAGCTCTTGTAAGTATTATTGGCAAGAATAGATCTTGCCTCAATCTTCCATGCCTCACCAAGACTTTTAAGAAAGGTAGCATTGGTGTCAACATCACCAACTTGTGTCCCCATGAAGGACAACTTGCTTGTGATGTCAAGCAATCTGCTTCTCACACTACTCAGTTTCTCATTGGGTTGAGCTTTGAAGACAGCATAATCATGCAGAAGTTGCTTTTTCTTTTCTTCCTTAGTGTCTGCATTGCCACCATATGCAACTTCAAGTGCTTCCCAAAGATCTTTAGCCGATTCATAGCCTCTATATTTGTGCTGGTTTTCTTGTCCCAAAGAGACTTTTAGAATATTTAGGGCTTTCATGTCAACCCTCTTCTTTGCAATATCTTCAGCACCTAAAGCTCTACCATCTCCAGGTTTTTCTTTCTTATCTTCATCAGGGCATCCTTCAACAGCTGATCTTTGAGTAATGGCATCAAGTATCTTTTGAGCCTTATTGAATGAGTTTCCATATTCAATAATCTCCCAGAGTGTGTAGTCATAGATCCCCAGATATTGTTCAAAGTTGAACTTCCATAAGTCAAAGTTGGTTGCATCAAGCATGGGAATCCTGATGTTTGGTAAGGGTGAATTGGAGGTGGTTATTGCTTCAGACATGATGTTGTTAGGGTTTTGGTGTTTTTAGGGTTTCTGAGAAAATTAGGGTTTTGGTGTTCGTGTATCGTTCTGGTGTCCTTCAAAGATCAAAAGTTCCTCAACAAGCTCTGATACCACTTGTTGATCCCAAACTTAGATCGATTAGCTTTGTGTATACGAGATTAGATCAAGTATAGCACGTAGAGAAACCTTGTATATGCTTTGTGAATCTAAGTGTTATGCGGAATTTTAACACTTAAACAAGAACACAAGATGTAAACAAAACTTTCACTTTGATTATCAATGTCGAACTTGCTTACAATGAAAGATGTTTACGAATGAGAACTTATGAAAACTTGATGTCGAACATTAACCTAAAGGCCTTCTTTTATAGACTAAGAAGCCTTGTACAATAAGCTACGTATCAACTATTCTAGGTAAAGATAAACATAGAAAATACATTGTCGTTTCTATCCTTACTAGAAGTATTCTAGAATATAATAAACGTGTAGCTTATATCTTCCATCAGTGCTTGTCTTCAATCTTGTCAACGCTTGACTTTAACTTGTCAACGCTTGAGCTGTCAGCGCTTGCTTTGTTCCTGTCAACGCTTGATTTGTTCTTGTCAGCGCTCAAGTGATCTGGCCTTGATTTATTCCCAACAACAAAATTAAAACTCCAAAATAATATTCACGGATAAATTTATTTTCTGAAATGTCGGGCTGTCACCAAAGACGGTGTATGTAAACGTAAGCACGTAACGTTGAATCCTCCGGTTTAGACGTAGTCGATGCTACTTCAAGACGTAAATCTAAATTTCTTCCCAAAAATAAGTGACTTCATATTGTAACATTAAAATAATGTTTTTAAATAATATTGGAGAATAAAATATCAACCATAAATTGACGGATTGTCACAGCATTTACCCCTAAACAGGATCTTTGTCCTCAAAGATCATCTTACTACTCGCTTCTTATAGAGTTTAAGCCATGTGGGTATTTCCTCCACATTCGGTCTTTTCTCACAAGTGCAATTCATTACAATACGCGAGTTTCATCAAACATAACTACGGGAATAAAATCAGGCTAAATGTTGACTAACTTTCTCTATCCATGATGTTCACGGGTTTCTGATGAATGCAACTTTTGCCGATCTAAACTTTACTAAGAAGAATTCAGATTTTCACTTGATAGATATTTTATCAAGTTCGATTTACGAAACATAATTCACGCAGTTCTTGAAGTCCTAGGGTAGATCCAGCTTATATGCCTTTCAAACCAATCTTTTACATCATCTCAATGGTCCCATACAACGGGGACTTTTATCCCATGATTTGTCAGATCATGAATTCATTTTTTTCCAAGGTTAAAAATTGCGGCATAACTTCGCTACCCATTTGGCACTTCAAGATCTACATTTCATATTCACATAACCTCTTGCCCACTACCGGCTGTCAATAATCAAATCCTAATTTCAACAATCATTTCAGATCTCGCGGGTCAGGTATTTTGAAAGGTTAGGTTCACCATCATAGAAAACCTTAAACCTAAAAGACATGTCCAACTCGCTATGGGTGTATGTCGGATGTCTCCATCTCAACTCTTGCTTATAGATGCTCTAAGATTTAGATCCTAACAAGATTAGATCTCGATCCTAATACGATAGTTATCAAGGATAATCTCTCCAAAGAAAAACGATTATACGGTCAATTACCAAAGGTCAATCATTCAAACATAAAATAGCACTTATATTACTTTGTATCGTTACTTTACCTCGTCCCCTCGATTGGGGTGATACATAGTACTCTCATCAAGGTTCGTTCTCAATGATTTCTGAGAAAATCTCTAGAAATTCGATGCGAAGCGAGGATCTTGATATAGATGTTCGATACAGGCACACTATGTTTACATAACTCTTTTGCATTTATCATTAACGAGAATGATATTAGCAGATTTGGTCAGTCTGTCGACGATGACCCAAATCGAATCAAATTCAGATGATGACCTTTGCAATAGCTAGACGTTTACTAATGTATGAGGCGATGTCTGCCTTCATAATTGCCATCAGTACAACTTCTTCAGACAAAGATACTTTTAGTCATAAATGACATAGATAGAATACTTATACTTACAAATTCCAACATAGCTATATCTAACAATCTCCATATTTAGGCAACCACAAGTGGCCTTTAAAACATTTAACGCTATTGGCTTCTCTATTTTTAATGGTTCACATTAGACGCGAACCTCTTTTATAATCTATATTATCCTTTTTACAAACATCGTCTATTTCACATTGTTCAACAATTTATTTTGCACAGTCATTATTAAGGAACATGTACAAATTGATTCTTTATCCTTTCTATATTATGTGTTAGTATCTACATTCACTTTCTCCTGATGAAATAAATATAATAACCGTATTTATTCAAAATTCTTTCTTCATATCTTCTGTGTTTTAGTTTCGTCTTTACTATTATCTTTATCTGTTTTACTCAATCCGACGTCTAAAGCGTTGATAATTATTACAACTAATTAAATATTAAATATTCAATTTTTGTGAAACGTAAACGTAAAGATTTTAAATTTCTTAGTCCATCCAATTATAAAAAAAATGTTCAAAATAATTTTTAATTTAATTAACCTGATTTTTGTTGATTTATCAAAAATAGTTAATAGGATTCGTAAATGTTCGAAAAATCTTTGCTTATATTTTGGTCAAAATTTTCTTAGTTGAAAAGCAAAAATTGTCGTTTCAAATTTCAAGTTATGGTTTAAATGGGTTTCCTCATTCCTTCTTAGGTTGTCTTAAGATAAGCAAAAACATTTACCCCTAAACAAGAGTTTAGTTAAATGTTTTGGTTATAAGGGAATGATTCCTTAAATATTCTTTCTGGTAAAATCCAAAGTCTTAAAAGGGCTCTTAGTTTTAAAAGAGTCAATATATATTCCATTATCTATTAATCACACGGTTAAATCATGTAAAGGTTTAAGTCTTTAATCTCATGTTATGTATTCAAGGTACAAGTTTTCGTTGTTCGGCCAATTCAGGGCAATCTATAAATAATTATTAACTCATTCTTATTCTTATAAAAAAACAAATGGTCCTTAATGATCACGAGCATGAATTTATCAAATTACAGCCTACACACGTGATTTACTAAATTTATGAATGCTACATGTGCATTGGTCAATCCAAACGACATCACGTGAAACTCATAATGTTCATTACAAGTACCGGATGTAGTGATTGGAATACATAATCTCTTTCGCAGATGCGAAGTTGATGATAACCATGCTATGGATCAAATCTTTAAAACATACACTAGAACCTGGTAAATGATCGAACAAATTTTCCATTTCGAGTTATGGATATCGTTTTCGATTGTCAATTTACTCAGTTCACAGTAATCTATAAATATAAGGAATGATAACACCATAGCTCTTCATGATGACAGGCTTGGTAGAATAAAATCTTTCTCCGACGACTCTCTCAGTTGTATGGTAATTCCTTTAATTTAGATGGTGCTGACGTACAGTGCACAAGCCACAGGTGCAGCACCGGAAATATAATCAATACCAATTTCATCTTGCCTTAATGGCAAAAGTGTAGGAAATTTACCAATAAATACCTCCTAAAGTTTCAAATAACAGAAACATCTTTTAATAAATTAATATTAGGTTCTTCTAGATCACAATATCTATAACTAGTTCACAATCATTCATGGTATAATGTTAAGTCTAAATACAGGATATGGTCATCCATCAAGAATCATTTAGATTACTTTTGATAATCAGCATCTTATCATTTAGGGGAATTCTATTCGAGTTCCCATCAATTAAGACAATATCGTTATGTCATAATCAATCAATCCATTCTACTGGCACTATCAACTTTCCAGTTTTATTGTCGTCGATAAGATGTGAACTTCTCAAAAGACTAATAATAACTCATAATCCTTCACAGATTCAAGGATATCAGGAGACATAACTACCCTAAAAGATTAAGGTCAACGCATAATCTATGCGAGAGAATTTCAAATCAGATGCAGACGAAAACATTTAACGAATATGAATATATCCCATGTTTTCATAATTTGAGTACGCATTCGAAAGCTCCTCGGATCGTTACCCAGGTCATTCAAATGAAATCAAATCATAAGAAATGATAAGAACGTCAATACATCCAGTCGGGTATCAACACTCGGTAATCAAATACTTTTTCTAAGAATCTCACTACAGGAGAATTGGACAAGATGGGAATATCAATTGTCAAATAAGACAATTTCCACAGATGAGTAAATTCGACTCAGAAGAATAAATGGTTCGGGCACATATGTAGGTGTCCCTAACACTATGTCCCTATTTTTCACTTCTTGCAGATCTCATAAATTTTAATCCTTCACAATCTTAGAAGAAAATGTAGTGTTTATTCATTAGTTTTATGGTGACTACTATTCAGTCTTGCATGGTCCATTCCAAATTGTATGTAGGCGCGCAACTATATACAATTTCAAGATTAACGATGCAATACTCAGTTCGTCAAAATTTTATCATCATGTCTATAATAAAAATATTTTCATGCTTAATTCTTAAATAAGAATCAAAAATAAATTTACAAATATTTTCTTTGTCATGAAAACAATTAAGTTTTCCAAAGGGTTTCATAAACAACTTTATTTCGATAACAATCACTTATAAATCTCACTTTGAATAATCCTTATAGTGATGAAAATTAAATTTTCTCAAAGGATACCGTTTTAACTTTATAAAAACAAGGTGTGATCTGCAAAAGAGTGATGAAAGCTTGTTCACCAAGAATTAACTACAATATGATAGGAAATGAGCTTAGCCAATTAATCATGAGGTTCATGACCTCGATGGCACTCAAAAGAGAATAATTCACAACGTAACTCAATTCAAAATGAGTACTTGTTCAATGGTTGCATCACTAATGCGAACATTAGGATGAAGCAATAAAAGATAGATAACATCGATACATGTAGGATTTAGGAATCAAATGTAGTCTTTTCATTAATCACAAACAAGTCAAATTGTACCGTAACGCATTACGTGTCACTATGTCATACAATTCTCAGAACTCATCCTACCAACTGATATCTCAGTTAGGTTAGGGATTTTTTTAAAAGATACCACAATGAATACTAATCTACAAGAGTCATTAGGTGTTCCACATGTCCCGGAAGTGTTGATCCCTAACTTAGATCGATTAAGCTTTGTGTATACGAGATTAGATCAAGTACTACACGTAGAGAAACCTTTGCTTATGAATAAAGTAACAAAGTGTTATGCGGAATTAACACTTGATCTAAAACACAATGATGTTAAACAAACTTTCACTTGTATTAGAATAATCGTACTTGGTTACAATGAAAGAGTTTAACAATCGAAAACTTATGAAAACTTATATTAAACTTTAACCTAAAAGATCTTCTTTTATAGAACAAGAAGTCTTGTACAATAAGCTACGAATCAACTATTCTAGGTAAAGATAAACATAGAAAATACATTGTCGTCTCTATCCTTACTAGAAGTATTCTAGAATATGATAAACGTGTAGCTCACATCTTCCATCAGTGCTTGTCTTCAATCTGTCAACGCTTGACTTTAACTTATCAACGCTTATGCTGTCAGCGCTCACTTTACTCTTGTCAACGCTTGAGTTGTTCTTGTCAGCGTTCAAGTGTTCTGGCCTAAATTTATTCCCAACAATCCTCCCCTAAACTTGATATCCACTCTTATGATCAAGTTTCTGAATAAACATTAAGAACTTGGAGGAGTCTGACAAACCTTATCATATTGGTGATAAATAAATCTGATCAAATTCTTTGCCACGTCACTTGTATAGTCTATCTCCAACTGGGTGTCCTTCATCTTCTCCAAAACAGCTTTGGATATGAAATACTGAGCATCTACAAGTAAATACTCAGTAAACTTTGTAGAACTCAAATGGTATACACCTGCAGCTGAATATAACCTCCATTGAAGACCACTGAGGTCATCTTCAAGATCCTTCCATATTTCAGGATCTTCTTCTTTTGTCCCACACATTCTTTTGAATGTGGTCCAAAGTTTTATTCCATTGGCTGAAGTTGGTGCTTCAGCCTCATACTTGGTCTCTAGCAACCTCCAAAGGTCCACCAAGTCTTCTCTGTCACAACTTGCAAATAAAGATATGAGAGTGGTAAAAGTGTGTACCTCCTTGCCAAATCTTCCAATTTTCCAGAATCCACATTCATCTTCATCATAACTCACAATTGGATTCCTGGAATCTAGTGGTAACACATGCACCATATCTGAAGCTTCTAATGGGGAGAGCTTGAGGCTCTTTCTAATAATTGCTTCACTTGGATATAGTTGATTCATATCTTTTGGAAACTCAAGAATAAATCCCTTCTTTACAGGTCTAGGAACTATCATAGCTTTCTTGATTGCCATCTCTTCTGCAAGTTGCTCCTTTCTTTCATCTGAAAGAAGTCTGAAAGTGTTTTCTTCCTGCACTTTCACCCAAATAGGATAAGCCCTATGTTCCAACTCATCAAACGTCAAAGCCTTCAGCTTCTGATGTGTCCATCCAACTCCATGACATTTGAGCAACATAAAGTAGAGCTTCCTTCTATCCCTTTTCAACTCAAAGAGAATGTTGCTTGCCTTGTACTTCAACATCACCTTACAATCCTTCTGAACTCTAAGAAGAATTTCCAAACCCCATATCTGATCTGAAATGGTCAAGTCTGGATTATCCATACAGCTTTCTTCCCAAGAATTGTACATCTGAACTACCTCTGGCATATCAAAATCAATCTGCAACTTTAAATCTCTCAGCTTTTCCCTAGCAAGCTCATCACCATACTCAAGTCTTTCTGGCTCAACAATCATCACACTTGAATCTGAGCTAGCTTCATCACTTTCTTCTTCAGAAGTCACAACAAATGGTGACTTTTCCTTTTCACCTTGTTCCATCATTTGCTCAGCCAATCTTCTATCAAATTCAACCTGAGCTGCATTCTTTGGAACAATTTCTTCTACCAACTTACCCTTACCCTTATCTGTTGGTCCAATTGTTGGTAGGGTAGATGATAATACCTGAGTAGGAACATCTTTGATGATAGATGATGACTGGAATACATCACCTCCATATGCAGATCTGTCAACGCCCAAATTTCCTCTATCAGCGCCCAAAATACTTCTGTCAGCGTCCAAACTTGTCTTATCAACGCTCAAATATTTTTCCTCAGCGCCTTGTGTAACCTCTCTCAACATATCTGTAAATGATAAATTTAAATTGGTTGGAGAGATCAAGGACGTATCAAAACCTGTTTGTTCCTTCAAAGTAGTAAGAGCTTCAGGAACATCCAATGATTGACCATCTTGACTGCTCTTATCACTCAGATTTCGTTGATCTTCCTCCCCTTTGGAAGACTCCTCCATACCTCCCCTTGAATGAGCACTCTCCAAAACAACAATCCTCTCCCTCAATTCTTTGAGTTCAAGGCCTTGGTTACTGACAATTTGTACTAAGTCTGCATTTTGCTTTTGCAAGCTAATGCAGACAGCCGTCAATTCTAAAAGCGTCATTGGTTCCAGTCTGCCCTCTTCCAAAATGGGGATTTGACCTCCCAAGTCAGGTTCATTGGGCATGGATGAGGACTTAATAATGGTGGGACTGCCTTGGCCAGCTTCGAAGCCAGAACCAATAGTCCCAGCCTCATCCAGGTCACCAGCCACACTTGTGGTGGTGGTTCTCTCTGCTTCATGGCTAGGACCACCAGAGGAGAACACTCCAGCAGTCTTTTGGCGTTTAATCAACCTATATTCAGGTGGTGTGGAAGATGGTGTAGTAGAAGGTGTAGATGTGGGTTGGTTAAGGGGTGTTTGGGATTGTGATGGTTGGGTGTCAGCGGTGGAAATAGGCATATCAACGCCCACATTAGATGTGTCAGCGTCAAAGGGATTTTGGTCTAGTTGCATTTGATCAGGTGAGGGTAAAGGTTTAGGGATAGGTTCAAGTTGTGGGTGAAGGTCAATATGAGGTTGGGGGTCGGGTTGGGGTTGTGCTGCTGCAATAACAGCAAGCATAGCTGGGGTTAAAGGTAGGTCTCTATAAGGTGGTGAATTCATCTTGGTAAAAATAGCCTTCTTTTGTTCAGGGATCTTAAAAAAATCATTGTGATCCCTTGAACAATATCTTTGAGCATCAAAAACCATTTGCAGAAAACGGGGATAAGCTAAAGTCATTTTTTGTCCCCTTGTTTTTACACATTCCTTCAAAAATCATTTTAGACTAGTTATATTTTTGCCCTGTTGCAATACACACAATAGCAGTTGCAATGGATCTATTGATCTCATTGTGTGCAGTACATTTGGGACTCAAACATTGAAGGAGAATGTGAATTAGGTACTTCCAGGCTGGGGGAAATTCCTGCTTATGGTACTTATTAAGAGTACCTTCATCAGGAATAGGATATCCCAAAGCCCTAAGCCCTTGTTCTATTTCAGATATGGGAAGAATGGTTATACCATCAGCATCATTAAGATGCAAGGCCTGGCGTACCAAGGCCTCAGTAACCACCCAAGGTCTCCCATGTACAATAGAAGTCAATGTTGTCACTCCATTAACTGTTGAGGAACTTACAGTGTTCCAAAACTGTTTAATGTGTGTGACTGGAATGAGTGGTGCATGAGAAAGAGCATACCTTAATGGGGATGCATTCAAATACTCCACCATCTGTGTGTATTGAGGGAACAAAGTATTATCAGCAACAAGATAAGCAATCATGTTGTGTTGAGACTTGAACCCCAAATCCAATTCTGCTGAGTTAAATCTTGGTGCCATTGATGAAAGCTGTTAATTTGAAGTATAAAAGATGAAGGTTGATAGAGAAAAGTGTTAGACAAGAATTATAGATACCCTGTTTAAAATAGGAGCCAAATTTATAGGAGAGGATGAATGCACGTGATTGGCCCAAAAATAGGCAAAGATTTTCAAAAATCAATCATGAAAATATTGAAAAAGTTTATAAGTTATCTCATGCATTTAATGAAAGTAACAACTCCTAAAATTACGGCTTGAAAATATGTCAAAAAGTAACAACTGGGTAGGTCCCATTGTTTGTCAACGGTCAAATATAACCCATCAACGCCCAACGGCTATAATCTTGTCAACGTTCACCTAAAGCCATGTCAGCGTCCATTTTGGTCACAACAACGCTTGGAAAAATCTTGTCAGCGTCCAAAAATAAAATTGTTTTAAAAAGTGAAAAATGACCTTAACAAGTAATTTATCCTAGAGAAGATAACCAAAAGCTGATAATTATCATAGGGCGGCAAGCACTGTCCAGTTATGCACACTTGCATAAGCAAGATAGACATAACAGTCCTCTAGTGTCCCTTGCTAACCAAAATTCTTAACAGCCAAGTTACCTTATAAAATCCTTGTTACTCCCAGGTAAAACCCATATCAAAATGATTCCCAAGTCTCCCAACAGACCACAACCAATTCTAGGCCAAAAATGTCTTAGCAGCATGCAAAGTGGATATACTATGCATGCTACAGTGCCTCATGGTTTAGTAAAACTAACCCATACTCACCTGTGGACACAATCTAGAATTGTGATGAGAGTATTATAAGAATACCCAAGAGTCCTAAAGGTTCCTTAAACCTCCCCTTAAACTATGATACATGAGTTCTCAAAATATATATGAACATTAAAAATTTATGTCAAGATAG
This sequence comes from Glebionis coronaria, assembly GCA_025667525.1. Taxonomy (NCBI): domain Eukaryota; kingdom Viridiplantae; phylum Streptophyta; class Magnoliopsida; order Asterales; family Asteraceae; genus Glebionis; species Glebionis coronaria. The sequence continues at coordinate 184,800,826 of CM046874.1, forward strand.
GAATATAAATATTCCAACCATCATCCATAAATAAAAACATGTCCAAATAGCTCTTCAAAGATCCATAAGCAACTCTGTATCCAATGGCATAAAGCTACCATCACCTGCACATTTAGATGAAAACCACAAAACTAACATTTGTTGCTGACAGCGTCCCGACAACACTTATCAGCGTTGAAGAAACTCTTGTCAGCGTTAGACAATGATATCTCTAACAACGGCAAAATAACACTTGACAGCGTTACATTTACCTTTGTCAGTGTTAGAAAAATAATGTGGAAATCTAAATCATCACAAAGACCAATAACAATGCATTATCCTGTACATACTTTTACAAAAAGGTTCCAAAACACATATTAAGTGAGATTAACCATTCCAATATTTGTTACCAAATATTGAAATCTTCCAGCATCAAAAGGTTTAGTTAATAAATCAGCCACATTGTCTTATGTGTCTACCCTATCTGGTTGTATTAAACCTTTCTCAAAGCAATCTCTTATAAAATGATGTCTAATTTCTATGTGTTTGGTTTTAGAATGATGTACAGGATTTTTAATAATGCATAAAGTACTGTTATTGTCTACAAAAATCTTGGTATGCATAAAATTATACCCATAATCCAACAGCTGGTTCTGAATCCATAAGACTTGTCCACAACAAGCAGTTGCAGCAACATATTCTGCTTCAGTTGTAGAGTTTGCCACCACTGTTTGTTTCTTGCATTGCCAAGATATTAATCTGCTCCCAAGAAATTGACATCCACCAGTTGTGGATTTCCTATCAAACTTGTCACCACCATAATCACTGTCTGAATATGCAATAAGATCCAATGGAGAATCTTTTGGGTACCATAATCCAAGATCTGGATAACACCTTAGGTACCTAAAAATTCTCTTCACAGCAAAAAGGTGACATTCTTTGGGAGTCACTTGATGGCGTGCACATGCACACACAGCAAACATGATGTCAGGTCTTGAGGCTGTAAGATACATCAATGAACCAATCATTGATCTATAGTGCCTAACATCCACATCCTTTCCAGCTCCAATTTTTCCCCAAGGGTGTTGCCTATCCATAGGAGTGGAAGCCTCCTTCTCGTGTGGAGAAAAACCATATTTCTTCAAGATTTCAGCTACATACTTGTCTTGGGAGATGAAGATACCATCTTCTTTCTGCTGAACTTGTAAACCTAGAAAGAAGTTCATCTCACCCATTGCACTCATCTTGAATTTATCTGTCATGAGCTTGGAAAATTCCTCACTCATTTTTGGATCAGTAGACCCAAAAATGATATCATCAACATAGACCTGCACAAGCAACACATGTTTTCCTTTCTTCTTTGTAAATAGTGTCTGATCTATGGTGCCCCTTTTGAAACCATTTTCCACCAAGTAGGTGGACAATGTACCATACCATGCTCTTGGGGCTTGATGAAGTCCATACATAGCTTTCTTCACTCTATAAACCTTGTCTGGATTCTCAGGATCTTCAAAACCAGGAGGTTGCATGACATATACCTCCTCAACAATTGTCCCATAGAGGAAAGCACTCTTCACATCCATTTGATAAACAGTGAAGTTCATGCAAGATGCATAAGCTAAGAAAATTCTGATAGCTTCAATTCTTGCAACTGGAGCAAAGACTTCTTCATAATCTATGCCTTCCTCTTGTGTATATCCCTGAGCTACCAAACGTGCCTTGTTTCTGACCACAATGCCTCTTTCATCTTTCTTGTTCCTTAGAACCCATCTTGTCCCAATTGGTCTCACATATCTAGGACAATCAACCAGCTCCCAAACATCCTGTATAGCAAATTGGTGAAGCTCATCCTGCATTGCTTCCACCCAACTTGGTTCTTTGAGAGCATCAAAAAATTTCTTGGGTTCTTCCTGTGACAGAAAACAGGCAAACAAACATGCTTGTACAAGAGGGGTATCAACCTTCTTGTGTATATTGGTAATAAATCCACCAAGACCTTGATGGGATCTTCTTGTCTGAACTGGAGCCATAACATCACCAATGATTTGAGATGTGGGGTGATTCTTTGCTGTGGAAGTAAGAACTCCTCCTTCAAAGAGTCTGGTGTCCTCAACTTCACGCTCCATGTTGCCAATATCTTCTTCAGATTCTTCTTGATCAACAGAAATCTCTTCATGGACATTGGAAGGGCCACCCTGTTCAAAATGGGAAGAGAAAAGCTGTGTAAAGGTGTCTCCAAAGTCTGATCCTTGTTTGTCAGCGCTTGGGCTAACAACGCTTGAACTGTTGTTGTCAGCGTTGGAGCCATCAGCGTCTGAATTGGTCGTGTCAGCGCTTGATTTCCCTTTGTCAGCGCCTGAAGAATCATGCATGTTTGTATTTGGTGGTATTTGAACACCACCATTATCTTTCCTAGCAGCAGTAGCAGCAGCATAATACTCATCTGTCCATATAGGAAGTGTAACAAATTCTTGTGTGGGAGATGATTTAACTGCTGGTGGTCCATCCTCCTTAGCAACCTGTATACCTGAAACATTACCAATTCTCTTTTCCAAAACACTTGAAGTTACCTTCACAATGTCTGGATCAGTAACAGGCATATAATTTAAAGCTCTAGATAAAGGTTCTAAGTCAAACAACCAATTTGGACCACTCTCAGGATCACTAGGTTTACTCTCTAAAAACCTAACATGTACTTTTTCAAGTATACGTTTTTCCTTTTTAATGTAAACCCTATATCCTTTACTCTGCACTGAATAACCCATGAAGTAGCCTTCATCACCTTTTGAATCAAATTTACCTAGGGCCTCACTAGTTTCTAGAACAACTACATGACAACCAAAAGGCTTTAGAAAACCAATATTTGGCTTCCTTCCCCAAAGTAATTCATAAGGTTTCTTATTATGTATCTTGTTGACCAATGCCCTATTTTGAACATAACAAGCTGTGTTAACAGCTTCAGCCCAAAAGGCTATAGGAAAGTGGGCATCAGCCAACATGGTTCTGGCTGCTTCAATAAGGGTCCTATTCTTCCTTTCAGCAACCCCATTTTGCTGTGGGGTTCTAGCTATTCTAAACTGCCTAGTAATCCCTTTCTTGGCATAAAAATCATCTAACAACTGATTTCTAAACTCACCCCCATTGTCACTTCTAATAATCTTGACCTCATTACCATTCTTCTTTTCAATTTGGGTAAGGAAATTAATCAGACTCTGGGCAGTTTCACTTTTCTTGGCTAAAAAGAAAGTCCATGTAAACCTGGAATAATCATCAGAGATAACAAAACAATATGATTTTCCCTTCAAACTTTCTATATTAGTTGGACCAAAGAGGTCCATATGCAATAAGTGAAGTGGTTTAGAACTAGAGTGCACCTGTTTAGACCTGAAGGAGACCTTGTGCTGCTTGCCCTTAAGACATGCAACACAAGAGTGGTCATTGTGGAAAGCCTTTTCAGGCAAACCATCAACTAAACCAAGCCTCACAAGTCTATTGATATTCTTAAAGTTTATGTGCCCTAATCTCCTGTGCCAAAGATTACTTTCATCTACTGAGGCTTTAGCATACAGACATGACATTTTATTATTTATCTTAATTCCATTAAGATTCACATTATATATGTCTTTATGCCTTGGTGTTCTAAAATCTATGTATTTCTCCTCAGGGAGCTTATAATCTTTGCTTAACACCAAGCACTCAGTATCTGTGAAAAGAACCTTATTTTTGTTATCACACACTTGTGATACACTAAACAAATTATAATCCAGTTCTTTTACCAGGAAGACATTCTCAAATCTTAGATTGTTGGTGACAAGGGTTCCTTTTCCTGTGATGGTGCCATAGCCCCCTCCAAAGTATACCTTATCACCATCTTGAATAGGAGAGAAATTGGTCAGATAGTCTTCCTTTCCTGTCATGTGCCTTGAGCATCCACTATCCCAGTATCCATAATCATTGATCTTCTTCTGAATGCCCTGCACATAAAGAAAACACATTAGTTTTCTTTGGGAACCCAAGCCTTGGAAGACTTGGATTCATTTGGTTGTTCAACAAGAACAGACTTGGTTCTCATAACAACCCCATTTTCATCCCTGTTTGAATGAAATTCCCAGTTAACCCTAATTGGTGTTGACAATGCCTTTGAAATATAATGAAACCTGTTGCATGTCATAGAAATACCAGTAGAATTAGGGTTTTAGTCTTGTTTTGGTCTCCATGTTAAGCTAGTAGAAGCTTTAGACCTATTTCCCTGTGGTTGCAAATACCTAGGTTTGGCAGTGTATCTGTCAGCGCTGAAATTTCTCTTGTCAGCGCCCCGATTGCTCTTATCAGCGTTGAACCTAGGGTTTGCTACAGGAACCCATTGCCTATTTGACCAAGTGTTTGACTTTTGAAAAGGTCTTAGGCTTTGTGTGTTAGACCCTCTAGAAAAGAATGGGGCTGGTCTAACAACTTGTGAACTTTTGTTCACAAAGGTATTGGGTCTGACAGTGTTTGACCTATGTTGACTTTTGTCAGCGCTGAAATGGTTCCTATCAGCGTTGACATTGGAAGCATTGACACATTTGTATGCCAAATGTGAGAAGCTACCACATGTGTAACAAGCTTTTCTAGACATAGTCTTAGGTCTAGAAGCAAAGAAGCCTGTCCCATGGTTACTAACTTGGCTTTTTGGTGACCTAGTATTTCTATACATCTCAGCATACTTAACACTAGGTTTTCTAACAGTTTGTGGGCCAAGGTCAACAGCTTTGCCAGTGGTAGGGTGTGTGATCTTAATAGGTTTAGGACCATAGGACTCCACAATTGGTATCATGTTTGGTGTGGGCTCATTTGGACTTTCACACAACAACCCTCCCTTAACAAACAAAGTGTGGTTAGCTTTCTTCCACTCATCTAGGTCAGTCAGCTTTTGCTTGTATTCCTCAACTGGGGAAGTCACTCTAGGTGGAGGAATGAATTCCTCCTCTTGGCATTCTGGCAAGCCAGTCCAAGATAAGTCCTTTGATTGGACACCATAGAAATCCCCAGCTGGTGGTGGAACACCAGTATAGTTATTCATCCCAATCCCACTCATATCCTTAGAGTCTCTTTGTTTACTAACACACTCTCCTAGGGATTGTGTGGCCTTATCAAATCTCTGGATTTTAAGACTCACATTATCTTTATTTTTGTTAGCCTCCTCTAACTGAGCTATCAAATCAAGATTAACCCTATTTACTATATCTTGAACATCCTTACTCTGATGTAACTCATGTTTTAAGATATTTATTTGATCCTTTAAATCAAACTCCATTTTCTTATACTCAGCTACTGTCTTTTCTGTTTGGGTAAGAGCAATTTGATAATTAGATACTTTGCATCTTTCAGTACTTGCCTCATCTAATAATTTAACTATCTATTGTTTTAATTTTTCAGTATTTAAACGACAACCCTTAGAACAGAAAGCATCATCATATACCTCATTATCTGATGAAGAGGAGGAGTGTGCCATGAGAGCATATTCAGCATGCTCTTCTTTAACTTCAGCAACCAAAGCTCTGTCCTCTTCCTCATTCTTAGCCATCCAGCTCCAGTCCCATTCTCCAACTCCATCAATTTGTTGAACAGCAACCATGGCCTTGGGGTCTGGGCTCTTAATCATTTGGCTTGAAGGCTTCCCAGCATCAGATCTTCTTGGAGATCTACATTCCCTCATAAAGTGCCCCATCCTATGACAGTTGTAGCACTCAACCTTGGACTTGTCAAATCCAGCAACATCCTTAGCATTAAAGGTCATCTTCTTCTTGAACCTTTTATTAAACCTGTTTGCTCTTAAACTTACAAGAGCCATAGTCCACTTGATGTCCATCTCTTCCAATTGTTCATCACTTATCTGCTCAAGATCTTCATATGTAATCCTTGAATCACTGGGCAAAGAAGCAATGAATGCACACAAAGTATCTAGATCAAAACCAGCAGGTTTTATTCTATCAGCGCCATGATTGTGTGTGTCAGCGCTTGAGTACAAAGCGTTGACAGGATATGATCCAGCGTTGACAGATTGAGATCCAGGGGCTGAATGTCCATAGAAGTTCATGGAATCAAATTGGCCTTCACTTTGTGAGAAGAAGGCCATGTTGCTGCTGGAAGATTTGTTATCACTATCCAATTGCCATTCATTCTCCAACAGTCTTAGTTTGTTGAAGATGTCATCAAACCTGGAGGTCTTGTGGGTATTATTGACAAGAATGGATCTTGTCTCAATCTTCCATACATCACCAAGGCTTTTGAGAAAAGTAGCATTCAATTCAGGATCATCAATCTGTTTTCCCATGAAGGAAAGTTGACTTGTGATGTCAAGAAGTCTACTTCTCACACTGCTGAGATTCTCATTAGGTTGAGCTTTAAAGACAGCATACTCATGCAAGAGTTGCTTCTTCTTCTCTTCTTTTGTGTCAGCATTGCCACCATGTGCTACTTCAAGAGCTTCCCAAAGCTCTTTTGCAGACTCAAAGCGTTTGTACTTGTGCTGATTCTCATGACCTAGGGCATGTTTCAAGATGTTCAAGATTTTCATGTCCACCCTCTTCTTGGCTATATCTTCAACAGCTACAGCTCTCCCATCTCCAGGCTTTTCCACCTTATCAGCTTCTGGACAATTAGGAACAGCTGTCCTTGTGGCAATTGCAGCAGTAATCTTTGCTGCTTTGTCGAATGTGTTCCCATATTCGATAATCTCCCAAAGAGTGTAGTCATGAATAGCTATGTATTGCTCAAAATTGGACTTCCAAAGCTCAAAGTTCCTGGCATCAAACATGGGAATTTTGATACTAGGGTTTGAGAAGTTGTTTTGTAGTAAAGAAGCAGGTTGATCTGTGCCAGACATGATGTTTTTAGGGTTTTGAAAATTTTAGGGTTTTTAGGGTTTTTGGTGTTTTAGGGTTCTTGCGTTACTTAAAGATCAAAAGTTTCTCAACAAGCTCTGATACCACTTGTTGATCCCTAACTTAGATCGATTAAGCTTTGTGTATACGAGATTAGATCAAGTACTACACGTAGAGAAACCTTTGCTTATGAATAAAGTAACAAAGTGTTATGCGGAATTAACACTTGATCTAAAACACAATGATGTTAAACAAACTTTCACTTGTATTAGAATAATCGTACTTGGTTACAATGAAAGAGTTTAACAATCGAAAACTTATGAAAACTTATATTAAACTTTAACCTAAAAGATCTTCTTTTATAGAACAAGAAGTCTTGTACAATAAGCTACGAATCAACTATTCTAGGTAAAGATAAACATAGAAAATACATTGTCGTCTCTATCCTTACTAGAAGTATTCTAGAATATGATAAACGTGTAGCTCACATCTTCCATCAGTGCTTGTCTTCAATCTGTCAACGCTTGACTTTAACTTGTCAACGCTTATGCTGTCAGCGCTCACTTTACTCTTGTCAACGCTTGAGTTGTTCTTGTCAGCGTTCAAGTGTTCTGGCCTAAATTTATTCCCAACAGGAAGATCCTTCGGTCCCAATTCAGAAGAAGATTTCTTCAATTTATTTCGTGGACACTGGGCATCCTCGTTAGTGGACAATGGCCTAAGAACAACCATTAACACGAACTAACAATCATTTAAAACCTTATAATTCAATCACGGAACTTAACGACTTCCTATTATCAATCTCATATTCCATACAAGTTAAATTTTAATTTATTCAAGTTTTAACCAATTTTATACTCATTTCGATATCCTACCTCATTCTCCAATACTTTCAATCTTATTTTTAGACCTTGAAAGGGCAATGAAGCTCGATATGATCAACACTTAATTTCCAATCCTATAGCTCTTACAACAACAATTATCAAATGAGTCACTAGTATGAAATGACTTGATCATTCAACTAGACTTCTCGGAAAGGTACTAGTGCCATGAGGCTTTTGGCTAATGGTTCCAATAACAGCCTCAAGTGCAATATTCACCCTTTCGATTTCAAATTTAAGAATTGGATGACAACGAATCAGATGACATCTTTCTAGGTGGTAATGTTTTGTCAAACTCCACTCTATAGGGAAAGATCGTCATGACATCGATATCAGATGTAATCTCGCCAATTCTTTTTCAATATCACAATCATCTAATATCTACATTTCTACGAATATCAACCATTTATTGGGATCATAAATATCCACAACTTGGTTTAGATCTGGAATAGCTAGAATTCCTACGAGAATAGCTTAGATTAATTTTCTAGGGGAGTTAGGGTTACTTGTGACAATCTACGTCGTATAAATACCTCGTATAAATATCAAAATAATCATCAAACAATCATGTAATAAAATTACATCATATATATATATATATATATATATATATATATATATATATATATATATATATATATATATAATCCAAGTTATATATATATATATATATTAAAATAACACTTCTCAGTCTGGCCTTGTCGGTAACTCGGGAATTCTTCGGCACCGTTATAGTCAAAAGATTTTTAGACATTTTTAGAAAAATGTTTATAGTTAAAAGATTTTGAAATGTTTTATTCAAAACCTTTGGTTTTAAAAATATTTCGTTCTCTATAACGAGAGCTCTAATACCAAACTGTAACACCCCCAAATTTATACAACTTAATACAGCGGAAGACTAGTTGGTGTTACGGGATAGCACATTACTCACATCATAGACAACGCTTGAAAATCGCGTCGTTTAATAATAAAGCATTTCCATTCATAAATATCAAAGTTACATAGGTCCCAAGTCATATTATTTAATACAGGTTTTACAAACATTTGAATGGAAATTATAATTTAAGTGCGGGCCATGAATTCTTGTTGTCTTCCCGAGAATTACCTTCAAGTACCTAAGATAAAACATGTTAAAAGAAAAGGTCAGCGATAACGCCGAGTGAATTCATAGAGTTTAATAAATTCCATCAATATAATATCAGTATAAAATTATTACTGAAAATCATTTTGTACAAATCATTTTAATAGGCCATAAAATAGCCAAAGTCGTTTTATACAAATCCTTATCGAAAATCATAATATAGGCATTTGCCTTAAAAATGATTATACGAGCCAATGTCGCAAAAATATCATACAATACGTCTTATAACGTTGTATGAAAATAAAAACCGTTATATGAATATTGTTATGAAAACCAAAACACGAACATAATATTAATAGTATGACCCCGTATTGCTAGTCAGGCAATACTTCGTAATTCGGTGCGTCTATTAGTATTTCGTAAATTTTGGATTATTATAAGCCGCATGACATTGTTACCTTACTAAACCAACAACGGGTAGCTAACCCGATACCAAATTTTGCCCATCTAAAGTAGCGTGTCGTCACAAAGGTCACGCTATGGAAATCTTCTCATACATAAATTCTCTTACCAATCAATGTGGCACGACGGGGATCAACCGTCAAGGCGCGAACTGGGGTGATCATCCCCAAATAGTACTATTATATGCATAAGCGTCTACCAAATCCCGGTAGTTCACAATTCATGCTAATGGGACTTTTAGTGACATAACCTAACTTTAATAATCCATTTAATTTCATCTATCGGGTCCTTTAATCATTTATCAGGTCATACAATCGGGTCATTCAATCATTCGGGTCCAAAATCAATAAACAAACAATCGGGACAAATGGTGTCCTATTTAATAAAAACTAACATGTTATCTCCCTCGCGGGTTTATAAAACATTTATAAAAACATTTAAAAAAGTGCGAGGCTATGAACTCACGTTGATGTGGGAAGGCGGGTTATTGGCAATTCGGACGTACGGTACGTGCTTCAATCACGGAAACCTATATAAATAATAATCGGTCTTAGAATCATGTCCAATGACTTTATAAAAATAACAATTATGTATACATATGATGATTTTATATATATGATGATCAAGTGGGTTTACATATTCTCGTTTACTCATTTTAGTGTTATGTGTCGGTAACGTTTATACTAGTTTACTAGTTTCACCTATTTACGTGTTTTAAGTCCAATAACTTATTATAAGTTATTTAACTTGTTTTAATCCATTTTGTACTTATATTATCAGTATTTAAACTTTACAAGTTGGGCCCAAATGGGTTAAGCCCAATAAGTTCCTTTTATAAGAGTTTAACTTATTTAGTCCAATTATTAGTCCAATATGTTTACTTAGCTCGTTAATGTCCGTATGTCCTATAGTTCGGGTTTTATCGGTTTTTACTTGTTATATATGTTTATATATCAGTATATGAGTTTTATAAAAGTTTACATTAGACGGGTCCAACCATCTAAGTTTTATTTAACAAAAACGTTAATTTTACGGTATTAGCCGAAAAAGTCGTAAAAATCATGTTTATAGTTTTATAACTTATAAAACTTAACAAGTTACCATTTTTATAAAATGTCCACTTATTTACCATTGTACATATTTATATAAATGTATTATATAAGTTAGTGGGTTTTAATTTATATTTTATACTATTAAATTTTGAGTGCTTATATAATAGTATTATACTTTAATTTCCAAAATCTGATTTTTATTTTCCTCTTCACCAAAACTGCCATATCTAGAGTTCTATATGGAGATAGAAGCTCAAATTGTTATCACATAAACTACATGATATGTTCTCCATTTAACTATTTTATAGCTACTGTTGAATCATCTTCTAAGTATTTTCTAAAAATCGTCCAAAACAGTAAACTCAGATTGGTACTCTAAACTTGTTTTGACCATATCTTACTCATTACAATGATTCCATTGCATGGCCAACTCTCACATGTGTAAAAGACTCATAGCTTACTGTATATCAATTCTACTTCATCATTTTATCAGTTCATGACATGTTTCTTTACTGTTTTATACAGCCAACAAATTTAGACAAGATTTTAGCCTTGTTTCTTATAGTTTTTCATCTTTTTAAGCATGTTTATCAACACCAAATCCCCACACCATATTTTTATCATCATATAATCATCATATACATATACAATAGGAAATAAAATACATGTTTACATAATCAAAATAATCAAGAAGATGAGGAGGACAATCTTTATACCACCATGATGATGTAGGTTGTGATCAAAACATGAATTTTGATGGAGAAACTTATGGGTAACCATGACCATCTTCAAGACCACCATTCTTCATGATCACCTTGTGGAAATCAGCCCCAAGACTCCATGGAAACTCCTCCTTGGATGTTATAATCACCACCAATCAATAGGGTTTCAAAAGAGCTTCATCATATGTAGAGATAACATATGAATTCATGGTTAATTTTTTTGATCAAAATGGATGTTTATGGTGTAGGAGTGGACGGCACATATGGGAGAGTAGAGAGGAAATTGTTTTGTTTGCATGAGTGGTAAATGAACAAATGGTTTTGGTTTGTGGTTTTGAGGTTTGGTTAGCTTATCTTGTAAGCATAAAGGACAAGTGTATAACTTGTTTATAAGGCTTTGACACCTCATGGTGTAGAGGCAATAGTTTGGCCGCCCCATGTGTGCTAGTGGGGTGGGACAATGTATTTTGTCCCATCTCACTAGTTTACGGGTATTCCTCGATTCTAGTTTTCTCGATTTGCGTGCCCTCGGGTCGTTTTACGAAAAACGTTTTTATAAATTATGAATCAACAGCACAAAACGAATCTAATAAAAATTGTTTATCAAAAACGGAGTTCGAAAACGTAAATACGTAATCCTAAGGTTTCCGGTTTAGTCGTAAAGGACGTTAAAATAAAATCGTAAGTCCTAGTCTCTTCTCGTAAATTTGTGAGTTTATGAATCAACACAAATTTAAAACTCCAAAATAATATTCACGGATAAATTTATTTTCTGAAATGTCGGGCTGTCACCAAAGACGGTGTATGTAAACGTAAGCACGTAACGTTGAATCCTCCGGTTTAGACGTAGTCGATGCTACTTCAAGACGTAAATCCAAATTTCTTCCCAAAAATAAGTGAGTTCATATTGTAACATTAAAATAATGTTTTTAAATAATATTCGAGAATAAAATATCAACCATAAATTGACGGATTGTCACATGAATCGTTCGCTCCGATTGCCCGTCTGTTTGAGGATGGAAAGCCGTTCTAAGCTTAAGTTTTGTACCCCAATCTTTCTGTAAACTCCTCTAAAATCGCGAAGTGAAACGAGGATCTCTGTCTGAGACGATGCTGGATGGAGCACCATGAAGTCTCGTGATCTCCTTCTTGTAAGTATCGGCGAGTTTACTGACCGAATCTTCCTTGTGGATCGGTAAGAAATGAGCTGACTTAGTAAGTCGATCAACGATAACCCAAATCGCATCGTGCTTCCTCTTTGTCTGCGGAAGACCGGTAACAAAATCCATGGTGATCTTGTCCCACTTTCACTCTGGAATATCTAACAGTTGTAGAAGACCGCCAAATCGCTGATGCTCGATCTTAACCCGCTGGCAGGTAAGACATTTGGAGATGTAAGTTCCAACATCCTGTTTCATACCACTCCACCAAAAGTATTGCTTGACGTCATGGTACATCTTGGTCGAACCAGGATGAATAGAGAATGGGGAGCTATGAGCCTCAGCTAACAATGCTTCCCGGAGTTCTTGATCATCAGGAACACAAAGTTTCATGCCCTACCATAAGATACCGTCTACGTCTACTCGAAATTCTGTCTGCTTCTCCAAGTTCTGAATTATCGCCCAAATTTCACCATCATCCTTCTGAGCTTCCTTGATCCTAGAGAGTAACTCAGGTTCCACTCTAAGATTAGCCCAGTAACCGTGCTGTCCACGTACCATGATCTTAATGTCTAGTCGCTCCAAGTCTCTTATAATTGTCTCCTTAATTTTAATGTCATTTATCATTCCGGACTTTCTGCTAAGTGCATCTTCCACTACATTCTCCTTGTCGGTATGATACTACAGATTAATGTCATAATCCTTCAACGGCTCTAACCATCTCCTCTGTCTCATGTTCAATTCACGTTGAGTGAAGATGTACTTCAAGCTCTTGTGGTCCGTGAAAATGTCACATGCTTCTCCATACAAATAGTGCCTCCATATCTTCAATGCAAACACGACTGCTGCAAGTTCCAAGTCATGCGTAGGGTAATTTTCCTCATAAGGCTTACGCTGCCGTGAAGTGTACGCGATCACTTTCGCATGTTGCATGAGCACACAACCAAGTCCCTTCCCCGATGCATCACTGTAGATCTGAAATCCACCTGTACCAGATGGGAGAGTAAGAATCGGTGCAGATACTAACTTATGCTTTAGGTCTTCAAAGCTCTTCTCTCTTTCTTCAGTCCAGACAAATTTCTCCCCTTTCTGCATCAGTTTGGTCAATGGTAGTGCTAAACGGGAAAAGTTCTCCACGAACCTATGGTAGTAACCAGCTAAACCTAGGAAACTGCGAACCCCAGTCGCTGATGTCAGTCTTGGCCACTTGGTAATAGCCTCAACCTTTGCTGGATCCATAGTGATTCCTTCTGCTGATACAATGTGACCTAAGAACGCCACCTTGTCTAACCAGAACTCACACTTGGAGAATTTAGCATACAGTTGCTTCTGGCGAAGAATCTACAATACTGTACGAAGATGGTCTTCGTGTTCCTCCTTGGACTTAGAGAATATCAAGATGTTGACAATGAAGAAAATGACGAACTTGTCCAAAAATTCATGGAAGATTTTGTTCATCAAATCCATGAACACTGTTGGAGCATTGGTAAGGCCAAATGGCATGACTACGAATTTGTAGTGGCTATAGCATGTACGGAAAGCAGTCTTGGCAATGTCCTGCTCTTTAACCCGTAGTTGATGATAGCCCGACCTCAGATCAATCTTGGAGAAATGTTTGACCCCTTGGAGTTAGTCAAACAGATCATCAATGCGTGGTAGAGGATACCTATTCCTTATGGTGATCTTGTTGAGCTCGCGATAATCTATGCAAAGACTCATACTGTCGTTCTTCTTCTTCACGAGTAAGACCGGTGCGCCCCATGGAGATGCACTCGGTCGAATGAAGCCTCGTTCTAGAAGTTCTTGCAATTGATCCTTCAGCTCCTTCAACTCTATGGGAGCCATGCAATAAGGAGCCTTGGAAATCGGCTTAGATCCTGGGATGAGCTCGATGTTAAACTCTACTTCACGTGCAGGTGGTATGCCCGGAAGTTCTTCTGGAAATACATCTGGAAATTCTAACACTATCGGCTGATTCTTAATTGATGGAGACTCAGCATCCACATCATGAAAATTAGCTAGATAGCCCTCGCAACCATGTGAAAGTAATGCACGTGCTTGAAGGGTTGATATGATTTGTACAGACCTTCCGGGTACGAACCCGTTGTGAATGTACACTGGTGCATTAACATCACCGAAGATGACTCGATATGAATGGCAGTCTATGGTAGCAGGATGCTTGGATAGCCAGTTCACGCCCAATATCATGTCAAAATCATACATGTCCAGCGGAAGTACGTCAATAGGACGAATCTTGTCATCAAACTCTAGGGGAAGGCTCTTGTACACATGGGTTATGCATACAGAGTCTCTTAAAGGCATGGAAATGTTAAGTATATTCTCTAATGCAATAGGGGATATCCTAACCTTCTTAGCATAAGCAGTAGAAATGACCGAATGAGTAGCACCCGTGTCAAAAGAACACATGTAGCTTGACCATACATATACAAGATTCCAGTGATAGTACATGTAGACTTGTTGGCCTGATCGCGAGAAGTCGTGTAAACACGTCAACTAGTAGGAGGAGGCTTGGTATCAGCATGTCCCGATTTTGTCCTTTAGCTAACTATTGATTAAATCGTTCCACTTAATTTTTAGCGTTAATAACTATCGAAATAAGTCAACAATGCATCCTCGTGATCATTCAAGACAATAATAAAATATAAGAGATACACCTAGGAATATGGGAGTCTAAGTAAATAATTGGCCCACATGAGTTCATGTTAGTTTGCTAACTTATAATAACAATGATCTCGTTTTTAAGCTTGGTATAGGAACGTGAAACTTGAGGATGATAATCATTCATGACATTCCAAAACCCTAAGGTAAGTCTTTGATTTCTTTACTTGTTTTGTTATTTTCTATCTCTTTAATAAAGGCCAATGTGGATTGATTGTGATGAAAAGTGTAATCTTGTTTTGTAATTAATGCATTGCATGAGGACATTGCAATAGTCAAGTGTAGGGGATTTGATAGGTGTGAAAACACCCATCCTTTTACCACTTAATTATAATGAAAACAAGACCATAACGTGTATTTTATGTCGTAAATGTCAGAATTATGCGTGGTTTGTGTTTTTGTTGTGATTTTAGGATCAAAATGTAAAAAGGGAAGAAAACACGGGCTTTCGCGGGCTTTTATCAAAGAAAAAGACAAAAGACGAAGTCAAGAAATCAAGAGTGCAAAAAGAACGGAAGTCCAAGGCCTATTCTGAAGATTTATCGAACAAAAAGTCTAAAGACGGAAGTTTAATAAAGCCGAAGAACTCAAATCTAATTTATGAAGAAATTACAAAGACGAATTTAATTAATCCCGAGACAAAGTCGAAAAAGTCGAAGAACTTAAAAGACGAAAAGATGAGAAAGACGAGAAAGAAAGAAAGAGAGAGGAAGCTTCCTCCTACTCCCTCTCCTCCTCCACTATAAATAGGAGATTAGATTCATTTTTATTGTTGTTAGCTAATTTTGACAAACTTAGCTCTCCACCATTTTTATACTTGCACATTTAAATTCTTGCCATTTAAATTCTTGTTTTGCACCTTTAATTCTAAGTAAGTTTATTTTTTTATGTTTATTGAATCTTTACTCTTATTGTTAATCTCTTATCTACCTTTCTTGTTTTGATCTAATCTTCATGTTTATGTTTATGTTATGTTCTTGAGTTTTTATTGATTTGATCAAGTGGGTTTTGATTATTTTGGTGATTATTGTTTAGTTTTATTGATTTGGATTGTTAAGTTATCATTGTTAGATGTTTAATTGTTAGTCTTGCTTAATCTTTTGGTTTAATTTGTTTAGATTTGATAAAAATTCGTCCCTTTTTCTTCCCGTGTTCTTCGCGAATTTTATTTCCCAGGTTTTTCCGAACCAAGCTCTTTATTCCGCAAAAACATTTTATTCCGCATCAGTTTTTTATTCCAGATAAGTGGTTTATTCCGAACGAAAGCTTTATTCCGAATAAAGCATTATTCCGCATGAGATATTATTCCGGATGAAGCATTATTCCGGATGAAGCTGTATTTCGAACCAACGTTTTATTCTGGACGAACCCTTTATTCCGAATAAGCAATTATTTCGGACGAAGGATTATTCCGCATAAAGCTAATATTCTGAATGAAGACTTTTATTCCGGATCAGTGATTATTCCGGACGAACCCTTTATTCCGAATAAGCAGTATTCCGAATGAAGGTTTATTCCGAGTGAACCTCCTATTCCGAACCACCAATTTATTCCGAATGAGTGTTTTGTTTTCATTATTCCGCACCAAGGTTTATTCCGCATCAGTAGCTTTTTCCGAATGAGTTTTTTTTCGAATGAACTATTTTTAGTTTATTTCAAGTTTATGATTTTAAGTTTTAAAATTTATTTTTCCCGCCTTTTTACTTAGTCGCACTTTTAGTTTACTTGCCTTAGATTTATTTTAAGCTTGCCTTCAGGATAGTTTTAAGTTTGCGTTATTTATTTTTCGTCACTCTTTAATTTCTCGTCATTTATTTTTAATCATTTTTAGCTTTATTTACCCTGCTTTTTACTTTAAAGTTTTTGCACTTTCCTTTTACTACAACGACCAAACTATTGTTTCCCACCAAAAGACAGCTGAGTCGCACGTTTACCAATAATCAATTCGAGGAGACTGATTTCAACGAACTTTTCTAACTGAGTAAAAATCGAGTTATTAAATGGCGCCGCTGCCGGCTCTTTTCGCTAAGATTAACGGTTTTCTATGAGAGACGCGTTGCTTTTTGGGATCCGTTCATTCGTGAGCGTTATTTTTCTTGCTTAAAAATTGTTAAAAATCCATAAAAATTAAAAATTTTCAAGAATCCAAAAAGATTTTATTTTTATTTTTATAGTGTATATATATTGTCTATTGCTTTGGTATCGTTTTCTTTAGCTTTCGCAGGTGCATGCGTACTAGATCTTCAACTTATCCAGAGCCCGAGACTCGTGAAGATTTAGCTATGGCAGGTGTGAACAACAACAATAACCCACCGCACCTCAACAATAACAACAACAATGTTTGGACAATGGAGGAGCTTTGTCAACTGACAATGTTTGGACGAGGAGGATCGATTGCGCCGATGCAAATCACGGCTCCGGAGTTTTCGTTGAAGCATCATATGATCCAACAAGTGCAAACTAATCCATTCCGCGGAATACCGGATGATGATGCCAACAAGCACCTCGACAAATTCATTACTATTACTCAAAGCATGAAGTTGCCCGGTGTTACTATGGATGTCCTTCGCCTTCAACTCTTTCCACATACTCTATCACACCACGCCGAAAAATGGTTTGATCGTCTCCCGAAGAGTTCCATTCATACTTGGGACGACATGACTCAACGATTTTTGTCGCGCTACTTTCCACCATCCATGGTCACGAGCCTTCGAAATCAAATCAGCGGTTTCATGCAAGAACCCGATGAATCTCTCTTTGATGCTTGGGAAAGATATAATGTTTTGATCGATCGATGTCCAAACCACAACATGCTCCCCGTTACCTTAATTGATACTTTCTACAACGGTTTGACTTTTCGTGATCGTGATACGATTAATGCAGCCGCCGGTGGCACATTTATGAAAAGAAGACCCGAGGAGTGTAGAGAGCTTATTGAGAACATGACTACTCATCACAAAAATTGGGATTCCTCCGCATCTTCAAGGAACAACCCGAGAGTCAATGTTTCTTCTACTTCGGCAAACCTTGATATGACCGAATTCACCCGCATGATGGCCGAAATGAACAAAAATATCTTGCTTATCGCTACAAACCAACAACAACAAGTTAAAGCTGTAGCAATTTCTTGTGAGACTTGCGGCGGTCCTCATTCATACACTGATTGTCCTTCTACTCAAGGCAATCCGGAAAACGTGTATGCGGCTTATGGTAACTATTCACCGGAAAATTACCAAGCCCGACCTCAAGGGGATCGAAATTTGCTAAGTTACAGGTCGAACAACTATCTTTCACCCGGTTTTTCTCCTTAAAACCACAATCCCAACAACAACTACAATAGAAGCAACCAAATCCCGCCTCGAGCTTCTAATCCTTATCACCCACCCGCTCAACAAGCCCCACCCATTAATCAAGATGTTGAAGCTTTAATGAGAACCCAAGGAGAGCAAATCAAGAATCTACAAAGCCAAATTATCAATTTGAAAGGGGATATCACTAAGCAAGTGAATGACATTAGATCCGAGCTTCGAAATGATATACAAACCTCCTTCAGCACTCAAACGAATGATTTAAAGAATATGCTGGCTAGTTTCTTACCAACCACTCAACCCTCTACTTCGGGCTCTCTACCTTCAAACACAGTCACCAACCCGAGAGCGAATGTGAGTGCTATTACTACTCGTAGTGGAGCAACTTTAGTAGGACCATCTCTCCCACCCCAGTTACACCATCTACACCTCCTCCACCACCATTTATCCCTACTACTCCCACACCTAGAATTAGTTCACCATTACCGTCTCCGCCTTGTCATGAAGAAGTACCCAAGAAGAACCCTTCACCAACCCCACCTTCTACCTATAAACCCAGCATTCCTTATCCTTTTTGACTCGACAAGGCTAGAATTTTGACTAAGAATGACGTTCAAGTCTCTAACTTTTTGAACAAGATTGCCGGCATGACCGTCACCTTTACTCTTGTTGAAGCTCTTGCCCAAATGCCACAATTTGTCAAGATGTTTAAGGAATTGCTTAATAAAAGGAGAAGATGGCCGAGTTTGTTAATACTCGCTTGAATGAAAATTGCTCTGCAATCCTTCTTAAAGAACTTCCGTAAAAACTTGGAGATCCCGGTCGTTTTGTGCTACCATGTACTTTTAACCAAACCGACGAATTTACTGCCTTAGCCGATCTCAGGGCAAGTATAAATTTGATGCCTTTAAGTGTTTGGAAAAAGTTATCATTACCCGATCTTACACCAACGAAGATAACTCTTGAGCTTGCAAATCGCACTCTCGCTTACCCCGTTGGTATTGCCGAAGATGTGTTCATTAAAGTTGGCACCTTCACTTTTCCGGTCGATTTTGTTGTTGTTGATTATGAAATGGACCCTCGTATTCCTTTAATACTTGGTCGGCCGTTCTTGAGAACCGGAAAACCTCTTGTCGATGTTTCCTAAGGTAAGTTAATCTTAAGGGTCGGGAATGATGCACAAGTGTTCGAAATGGGGAAGATCACAAACAAATCCTATGGAAGATAATCGGCGAATATGATTAATGTGCTTGATGATTTTTTCGTCTACAACAATCCTCTATTCCACTCTTGCTATGATAATCCACTGTTCCAAGATGATGTGGATGATTCTCTCTCCAATTCTGATCCTCCACCAATTTATGATTCTCCACCGATCTATGATGCTTATGATGATGATTCTAGTTCCGATGGAGATGATTATGATGATTTTACTTCTGAGTATCCAGACATGCCCACTTATGATGATTTTAATGAGGCTGATACTCTCTCGAGTGACTCTTCACATGATGAAGATCCTCTGCCAACCATGATTGATCCTACTCTGGATGACTACTCATTTGAGGAAGACTTTGCTACTTTTCTCAACACTTACTTCCAAAATGAGAGTGATGCTCCTCCTTTAGACTTTGATGATTATGGTCTTTATCCTATTTTGGATATGAAGAAACCTGTTTCAAAGGAGAAGAAGCCGGCCGACACCGATATCAACAGCACTTATGTCTTAACACCTCTCTACCCTCCGTCTGAGAATGAGATTGCTAGATTTATGATCGACTCTTCTTCAAATTCTGCTGAGCCTGAGTGTTATTTTCCCCTAAAGGAAAATGTGTTCGACCCCGGTATTGAAATTTTCAAGTCATCTCAGTATCCATCTGATGAAATAAAAGGAAAAATCTTTGGAACTTATGGAGATATGCTTGCACTTCACACTTTCTACCACCGTGCTCCATCTTTGCTTAAGGGAACCTTGCCTACTCTTCTTTGGCTTGCCTTGTTCGCCTTAAGCTTGTGCTATTTGATGGACGCAAACTATGTATTTGATCCCGGTGGATGTTTTTCAAGCTTCTTCCTATGCTAATCAAGGTCGAGTCAGGCTCACGACTCGGTTAAAGAAAATCAAGCGCTTCTTGGGAGGCAACCCACGTATCTATCTTTTAGCTATTTCTATCCTAAGTGTAGGGGAGACCCGTTGGTGTATGCTATTTCCTCTTTTCTCATATTCAGGGATTCGAGCGTTCAATGATCCACTCTTGATGATTTTTGACGACCCGTGATTCCGTGTTTCCGTCTTCCCGGTTCTATCCTAAACTCTTTTTGATTCACTATTTTATATTTCTCAATATTAAAATAGGAATCTCTTTAGTTGTCTCTTTCTTAGCAAGATTTAATCAACGTGCACAATGTCCTAAGTGTAGGGGAGTTTACTCCCACATGCTTAAACATTGAGGACAATGTTTATATCAAGTGTAGGGGGACTTCTATCGAAGTTAAGTGGCCTTTTCCTTGTATTTGTCCTCATTTAACCGGAAAATTGAATTTTCGAAATTTTTCAAAATTTTTGATCTATTTTGGCCTAATAGTTTTACCTTTGTATAGTTATTTTCTTTCTTTACTAGAATAAATTTTAATAAAGTGGTTTTAATTTTCAACGTTGTGAATCTTTTGACTCAACCCGAGTTTACTTATCTAAGTTTACTCTAGCTAGTATCCTCAACGTGTTTAAGTCAAGTTTTGCTAGGCTTTTATATAGGGAGCTTTAAAACGCGAAAGTCTTAACTCTCACGGGTTAAGAACAAGAACTTTTCTCAAGTTCCTATAATTGATCCTAGAGAGTCGTTTATCAAGGGAACTTTAAAATACGAATTCTAAACTTGAAAAAGTCTAAGAATTTGCAAGATCCTATAGATGACTCGAAAACCCAAAACTTTGATTTATTTGGCTAAGCATCCACGAGTCTCATTCCTTGAGATTTTAAATTTTGAAGGACGAAAGATGATAGAGTCATTATAAGTTTGGTATTATTTCGTGAATTTATGTGAGTTGATTATAAGCCTATTCTCCCATCGCTTGTTAATAAATTTATCTGCAATAAGTAAGGTCGTACGATTTGAAAATTTACTTAGCTTCTAGCCCAAGATCGTTTAAAAGTTGCTCGGTATTAATTAGAGTTCATAGCCAAGGCATAACTTATTGAAGCGGGATGCGAAGATTGGCGAGTCCGAAAAGGCCCTAACAAGGCATGAGGGCTACATTTTGTTGCTAAAGATCCAAAGTGATGTGAAGAATCATTTATCAAGAATCAATATGAAGGATCGAGACACACGACGAAAAGCAAATACTCCCCTAAAGATCATGGAGAAGTCTATCCAAAAAGACCCTAACAAGGTATGAGGATAAATAGATCCAAGTCCTAAAAGGAGGCGGATCGTTGTATATCAAAGTCCAAAATAAAGATTAGAGAAAAATGAAGAAGTCGTGGTCCAAGTATGAAGAATCTCTCAAAAGTTCAAGTGAAGAAATTCCTATTATGAAGAGAAGACCATTATTTCATGAACGTCTCTCAAGATTTGAAGTATGAAGTCGCTGCCAAATATCGGTCCGAGAAAGGTATCAATTCGTGAAGCAAGTTATGCCAAGATATGAACTTTATGAGGTCCCGAGAAGCAGTTTTAAAAGATTTTGTCCTTTAGCTAACTATTGATTAAGTCGTCCCACTTTATTTTCAGCCTTAATAACTATCGAAATAAGTCAACAATGCATCCTCGTGATCATTCAAGACAATAATAAAATATAAGAGATACACCTAGGAATAAGGGAGTCTAAGTAAATAATTGGCCCACATGAGTTCATGTTAGTTTGCTAACTTATAATAACAATGATCTCGTTTTTAAGCTTGGTATAGGGAACGTGAAACTTGAGGATGATAATCATTCATGACATTCCAAAACCCTAAGGTAAGTCTTTGATTTCTTTACTTGTTTTGTTATTTTCTATCTCTTTGATAAAGGCCAATGTGGATTGATTGTGATGAAAACTGTAATCTTGCTTTGTAATTAATGCATTGCATGAGGACATTGCAATGGTCAAGTGTAGGGGATTTGATAGGTGTGAAAACACCCATCATTTTACCACTTAATTATAATGAAAACAAGACCATAACGTGTATTTTATGTCGTAAATGTCGGAATTATGTGTGGTTTGTGTTTTTGTTGTGATTTTAGGATCAAAATGTAAAAAGGGAAGAAAACACGGGCTTTCGCGGGCTTTTATCCAAGAAAAAGACAAAAGACAAAGTCAAGAAATCAAGAGTGCAAAAAGAAAAGAAGTCCAAGGCCTATTCTAAAGATTTATCGAAGAAAAAGTCTAAAGACCGAAGTTTAATAAAGCCGAATAACTCAAGTCTAATTTATGAAGAAATTACAAAGACGAGTTTAATTAATCCCGAGACAAAGTCGAAAAAGTCGAAGAACTTAAAAGACGAAAAGACGAGAAAGAAAGAAAGAGAGAGGAAGCTTCCTCCTACTCCCTCTCCTCCTCCACTATAAATAGGAGATTAGATTCATTTTTATTGTTGTTAGCTATTTTTGACAAACTTAGCTCTCCACCATTTTTATACTTGCACATTTAAATTCTTGCCATTTAAATTCTTGTTTTGCACCTTTAATTCCAAGTAAGTTTAATTTTTATGTTTATTGAATCTTTACTCTTATTGTTAATCTTTTATCTACCTTTCTTGTTTTGATCTAATCTTCATGTTTATGTTTATGTTATGTTCTTGAGTTTTTATTGATTTGATCAAGTGGGTTTTGATTATTTTGGTGATTATTGTTTAGTTTTATTGATTTGGATTGTTAGGTTATCATTGTTAGATGTTTAATGGTATTTGGTTAGATTTGATTAAAATTCGTCCCTTTTTCTTCCCGTGTTCTTCACGAATTTTATTTCCCAGGTTTTTCCGAACAAAGCTCTTTATTCCGCATAAACATTTTGTTCCGCATCAGCTTTCTATTCCGGATAATTGGTTTATTCCGAACGAAAGGTTTATTCCGAATAAAGCATTATTCCGCATGAGATATTATTCCGGATGAAGCATTATTCCGGATGAAGCTTTATTCCGAACCAATGTTTTATTCCGGACGAACCCTTTATTCCGAATAAGCAATTATTCCGGACGAAGGATTATTCCGCATAAAGCTAATATTCCGAATGAAGACTTTTATTCCGGATCAGTGATTATTCCGAATCAATAGTTTATTCCGGATGAAGCAGTATTCCGAATGAAGGTTTATTCCGAGTGAACCTCCTATTCCGAACCACCAATTTATTCCGAATGAGTGTTTTGTTTTCATTATTCCGCACCAAGGTTTATTCCGCATCAGTAGCTTTTTCCGAATGAGTTTTTTTTCGAATGAACTATTTTTAGTTTATTTCAAGTTTATGATTTTAAGTTTTAAACTTTATTTTCCCCGCTTTTTTACTTAGTCGCACTTTTAGTTTACTTGCCTTAGATTTATTTTAAGCTTGCCTTCAGGATAGTTTTAAGTTTGCGTTATTTATTTTTTGTCACGCTTTAATTTCTCGTCAAATAATTTTAAAGTTTTGCACATTTTTATTTTCAAACAACGACAAATATTTTTTCTTAACCAAAATCAATTGAGTCGCACTTAAACCAGTAATCAATTCGGTTAGACATACGACAAAGAGCTTTTTAACTGAGTAAAATCGAGTTATTGCCTATCCGTAGTAGAACGGTCGTGAGTCTGACCGTTTCCCTTGGGCTGAGTAGGCTGTTGCTGAGTAGCCGGCTGAGACCGGTCCCCAATCTTCTGCCTGGAAGATACAGTTTAACAGAGATGTAAATATTGACATATACTGAAAGAATACGGTTTGGTCATCGCTGAATGACGAATGTTTACCTCTTCTCGGGTCTCTTTGCTTCCCCGAACTCTTCTCTTTCTTGCAGCATCTCCAGCTTACGTGCGGCATCGGCCACTTGTGCCACAGTGTTGAACGTAGCACACACCAAGTTGTTTGCGACTGATGTACGAAGAGCCCACCAAAAGTGGTATTCTTGCTCTTCGGGAGTACCTGCTGTTGCGCCAAGAAAAGCAGCCAAACGAAGAAAGCGTTGCATGAACTCGTTGCTGTTCTCTCCAGCTCTCTGTCTGATTCCATGGTACTCTCTCTTCAACTTGTCTTGCTCAGCCTTGGGAAAGAACTGTCCCATCACCAAATCCTTGAACTGAGCCCAAGTCAAACCAGCCACCCAATTATCACCTCCCTCAGACTGCTACAGTGCTTTCCACCATGATAGCACGTCACCTTCGAACCTGTAACAGGCTAACCTCGACTTAAAGACGGGGTCACAGCCCATTGCATCGAATATCTTCTGAATGTGAGCCAACCAGCTTTCAACTTCACTGGGGCTATCTGTTTTCTCGAAAGATCGAGGGCGTAGCTTATTTAATCTCTCCAGCCATGTGACCAATGTTACTGGAGGAGGAGGAGGTACTGGGTGATGTTGCTGATTGTTGGCAGCCTGTACCTCAGCCCTGATTTCGTTCCTCATCTGAGGAAGCATAGCTTGCATCGCAGCTTGGACTGCTGCATTGAGTTGTTCTTGCTTGCGTGTGAGAACCATCTGACAGTATAACATAAAAGTACATGATTAAACTGATCAAAACATAAAATATATACATGAAAAAAAATTATACCAATAAATCATGAGAAAAATTTTATGCAGGAAAACTAGTACATGAATGCATGATGCAGTTTTATGAAAACTTTTATATGTGCGAGAGTGAACGCCTATCGTCAGTTCACTCAAAACAAAAGACATGGCGAGGGGACGCCAATGGGTCGGTCCCAAAGTTAAAAGTTTCGATAAAACACATGCGACTAAATAGGGCCAGTCCTGTACCAACCATTACTTAGTCATAAACCTATGACAATGACATATATATGAATGCATGAAAACCGACTGTCAGTTCTAGGAAGACCATAGTGACTACCCACTAATCACAGGTCATGTTTTAAGAGCCTACAGGTCGAAGCCTTGGCTCTGATAGCATAATTGTAACACATCATTTTGGTAAATGGAATGGCACGCGTGATTATGACGTGTCATCAAAGCATAAAAGGACAAATGTCTTAAACATTACATGACCATAAAGGAAATACCGAAAACAAACATCGGTACCCCAAAGTAAAGCTCATCACACACAAACATAACTACTGTAAATGAAAAGGACTAAACAATGTCCATGGAAATGAGTAGCAAAAGTATGAATAAATGCATAAAGTAATGAAGGCTAGAAAGCTTCCAATCCATATGCACGTACGCTTAAAATCTACGAGCGTCCCTGAGTACCTGCCGTTTTGGGAACATGAAAGGAAAACGGCTGAGCATAACGCTCAGTGCACGGATATACTAGCATATAATGAATAACATCAGCATATACAACATATAGCAGCGGAAATGACTAAGTCCTAGAAAACCTGGTATAACTTAGTAAAACTAGTTTTATAGTTTGAAAAGCCTTATGTTTATCTTATAAAAACTGTTTAACATGTTTACCATAATATAGGTCATGAAATATCAACGTGCATGAATACTGGGAGGGGTGACCTCGTCATGCAATTAGAGGGGCTGCCACTAATTAATATAAGTTTGGGTAGGAGGAATCAGCTCCTTGTGAAGGATGCAAGGCACACACCACATTCACCTGAATAATCTGTATAAATATGTAACCTAGGATGCACCTATACGCCCCACATGATAATATAATATATGGCCAAAAGCTGAAAGGGACGCCACGAGCTATCACTCCGCCGTGGTGAAGTCATAACACTGGTGCCTCCAGTGTTATGGTCATGGTACCTCCATAACTTGGTGAAACTGGTCATGCATGTATATGGCTTAGGCGTTTAATTAAACATAAGCAAATCAAAACATATAAAACATATACTGGGAAAACAGTTGGCTGCATACGGGGAATCCTAATAAGGAAAAGAATGTCCATACTGAAAGGACGGAGAATGCGTACCTTGTGTCTAGTGAACGAAGAAGACGAACGGAAGAGAGTCCTACTTCGATCTCACTAATTCTACATATTAATATACGTGTATAAGTGTTCTGATTACTGTGTACGTAACTGGTTTCATATCATGTCTTAGCTTGTTTTATATGTTCATGTCTTGTTTTACTGATTCTAGCGTTATGCTGTATTTATCATGTATTCTGTATATTCTGATTAAGTATTACTTGTATTTCTTGTATTATTATACTTGTTGTGTAATAATAAGTAACTTTCTAAAAATAGCAGGTTTCCTAAAATAGAAAGTTTCAAAAAATAGAAAGTTTACTAAAATAGAAAGTTTCCAAAAATAGATTAGCTTCTTAAAATAAATAAGTTTCTAAAAATAGAAAGTTTCCATAAATAGATTAGCTGCTTAAAATAGATAAGTTTCTAAAAATAGAAAGTTTTCCATATTTAGAAATAATCTGGATTATTAAGCTAATAAGAGAAGCTTAAGTTTCATGATTAATATTCTAAGTCATGTGATAAATAGCATAGTTTATTAATTAATACTAAATTAAATAAACTATCAGTTATAAGATTTAATTAAATATAGCATGATTTAATTAAATTAAAGTGCATATAATACTTAGGTTTAAACATGTATTAATATTTATTATTAATATAACCTAAGTCATGGAAACTAATTAATTATATGTCATGTTTTAATAATTAATTAATTACTTAATCTAAATTTCATAATAAAATAATTAGGTTAAAATCATGTATTATTAATAATAATAATAATATAGCCTAAGTCATGTCTTAATTAAATTAATTATCTAACATGTTAAATTAATTTAATTAATCTTGTAAATAATTAAACTTGTAAAAATCAATTAACTTGTAAAAAAATTAAGTCGTGAACCGAACCCGTGTTTAATCTAGACATGTCGTGAACCGGATCGTGTTTACCCTTGAACCGGACAAAACAAAAACCCTTAATGGTGGCGAACCGGCTTGACCGGTTGCCACCGTTTGTGCAAAATCGCCACCGCCTTAAGCCGGTGGTGCTTGTTTGTTTTCAGCCGAGACCCCCAACAACACCACAAGGCCACCCCAACATGTGTCGGGGTCCTTTCATCCTTGCGGTCGAGACACACAGTGTCACACCCCACCATGGCGGAATATGGGGCGCGACGTATGGATATCATCCCAACAATAGCGTGTCTAGAGAGATAACTAAATGAAATGGAAATATCATAAATGGTGACACAATGTCATGAAGATATCTCAAACAATGCAGGCGTCTAGGTAAGTAGGTAACAGGTCTACCTCTTACCAAAGACATACAATTAACAAATAACAAACATATAGGTGTCTACAAAGTATCACTTATTCAAACATAAATAAAGACTAAGAGGAAAGGGGGTTCCTCCAAATGCAATCTAAGCCTTCCAGTTAGCCACTCCTATTCTCACGCTTAACCACATTCTCACCTGAAAGAGGCACTAAAACACGTCAACATAATGTTGGTGAGAGTCAAAGGTTTAGACTCCAACGCCAAATCAGTTATAAGCTGTGAATAACAACCATTAACAAAAGAACATATGGACAATGTGCTACAATTATGTATTAACAACTAGCATTAAAGATTAACCAATCACCACAAATCCAAGGCTCCAAGCCTTACCAATAACCACAATTCCAAGGCTCCAAGCCTTACCAATAACCATAATTTCCAAGGCTCCCAGCCTTACCAATAACCATGGTCCCATAAGCGCCCATACACCTATGAACCAATCCCAAGGCCCCGCCTTGTCAACATCCCTTTGGTATCAAGTCAAACCACAATAACAATCAAGAATCACATAGCAGTTAGTCACATAAGTGTACACACAAGTCCATCACAAACCATAAAAACATTCGCACCATTATAAACAAGACCATACAGTGTCTCTTCCATCCCATCTGGAAGTCAAATCATTTATAGCTCATAAAAACATGGGACTATGAAACTCACCTGAATAAGCTTCTCCAAGTACCCGCGCTCTAGCACAAATCTAAACACACAGACGTATACAATCAAGACATGAACCACATACCAAAATGGCTCATCAATCTATGATGGATATCTAACATTATCCTACAATTTAACCCCATTTATACGCCATATGAATCTCATGACACCCCTATATAAAGCCCTTAACTTAGTTTAGTTCCTAACTCATCCCGTTCGCATTTAACCCAAAACTGTCCCGTTTTTCATACTTCAAACTATTGGTCGAACACCCACTTAACAAAAATAACATGCCCTGTAAAAGAAACTCTATGCCCTTACATGTGTTAGTTAACTCTCCCCTTTGGCCTCAAGCATAAAGCTACTGTTAAGGCCTCCATATATATCTCTCTCTCTCTCTCTCTCTCTCTCTCTCTATATATATATATATATATATATATATATATATATATATATATATATATATATATATATATATATATATATATATATATATATATATATATATATATATATATATATATATATATATATATATATATATATATATATATATATATATATATATATATATATATATATATATATATATATATATATATATATATATATATATATATATATATATATATATATATATATATATATATATATATATATATATATATATATATATATATATACTTTTACCTATCTAGAATTTACTGATTTTGAACATATGAAAAGTTTGTTATGACCAGAGGGTCTTACCCTATCCCATTTGCTTAGCCCTTCTCCAATTAATATATAATATATACCTCGGGTTCCTTTGAAGCTCCAATTATAATCCTAAGTACCCCTCACAATTCAAAACATAAAATGAAAACAGGCTGATCCAAAAACTGTTTTGACACCTGACTGATGTAAACCTGTTTTTGACCCACTTCCGGACCTCCAATTTAGTTCTAGTTTCTTTCATTTGAAAGCTAATTCAATTACCTTTCCTGGGACATAAGATTCGAAATTTAAAAGTTTTTAGAACTCTAGATATGATCAAAACAATGGACCAAAAATTCTGCCCAGTTTTTAAAAACGAATTTAAACATGATTAAACCCTAATTACGATCACTAGTCTTCATAATAACCAAAGTGATCAATTTATATGAACCCTAATCTCACTAATCACAGAAAACTCACAAACCCTAATCCATCATAAGATCAATTACATGATAAAATTGATTAAAAACATTAATAGAACAAGGGTTTTGAAGGTTTTACCTTAGAAATCAATGGAAGATCTTTATTTTTGAAACCCTAATTGGCCACCATTGTTGAATTACGGCTAGGAGCTGTTATGGAGGTTAAAAATCTGATTATTTTGGTTATGGGTTGGGTTTAGTTAAGTCCTAAAGGCCCCCTAATCCCATAACAAGTCCATTGGGTCTGTTTTGGGCTTTTCCTTCCTTCTTTCTTGCGTCGTCCAAACCGGCCCCCTTTATTATTTTTTATTTTTAAATTATTTTTATTATTAATTAATGTATTAATAATATTACCTTAATTTACCTTAATTTATTTCAGCTCCAAAAACCTCCAAAACCTCAAAACCGTAAAACTAGTCAAATTTACGCGTATACCGTAAAAGATGTAAAAATATACAGTTTTTTAAAAACTCTTAGAATATGAAATAAACTTTATAATTAAGTCCTAAATGACTTAAAACCATCCCGTAAATTATTCCCGTGACTAAATAGCTCATGCGAGACCCCTAAATGCACAACCCTAAATCGTAAAAATACGATTTTCCATAATACATATACGTATACGTAAAACCACTAAATAACACCATCATATTTCATATTCACTACTATGTGAGCTCATGAACATGAAACAATCACACATCGTTTCACTCACATGGTACCCCGTACCCGGAAAACGATGTCCAAACCACACTCTATTCACACCACATAACTCATAAACACATAAAGACACGTAATTCCACGAAATATGGACAAAATAAAACTAATTGACGAACCTCAAAACCGTGGTTGTCACACACAGCCACTCCGAGACCATGGGGTCTCGGTTGGTGGTGATTCGTAGACCAACGAGAGCTTCGGCTCTCGGTTCCTTGCGCCGGCCAAACCAACCACCCTTAAAACATCCATGTTTATTTACCCCCATGATTTGATCTACATGTTTTTAATCTTGTTTATTTAATTATTATGATTTCATGTGTTCTTATTAAATAAAAGAATTAAAAGAAAAAGATTCAAGGATTACCAATGCGTGAACAAAAAGAGAACGATAACACGAATGATTCCACTAGAATTGGATCACCAAAAATCATCGAAAACCTCCCTTGGTGTGTTTAAAACCGACGGACAAAAGGGAAGGTGAAAAGAGGCTAGGGTTTTGTGATTTTTTTAATCTTCTGTAAAATGAATACATGTTTTCCCTTTTTTCTATTTTAGCAAAATTAAAAGTGGGCTTGGCCCCTTTCTTTGTCTTTGCCGTGGGTAGGTGGGGCCCACAAGGGGAAACCCGATGTTTTTCGTGTTCTAAATTGTACGTGTTCTCGTGTTCGTATTTACGTGATTTATTTATTTAATGTTCGTGTTATAATATATACTAGTACGTAATCGTAATAATAATTACGTAAATACATAATAATAGGTTCGTGATTATTTACATTCATGATTTCATGTTCGTGATTATAATTATTATTGATAATAAATTATCGTGTCTTAATACATATTAAATAATTATCGCGTAATAACACGTATGTAATACTTGTATTTAGTATTCGTGAAACGTAGACATGCTATATAAGGAAAGTTTTAATCATGTACGTACGATTATATATGTACTGTTCATGGTAAAAGCATGCGGATTTTACAACATATTTCTTTCCATTGATACTATGAACACGCATGGGACCACACAAATCTATATAAAGAAGATCTAACCGTCCTTTAGAGCTTGGTGTAGTCTTTGTTTTGAAGCTACTTCATTTAGCTTTACAAAGCTCACAAGAAGAACAAAGATGATCTTTGATGAATTTCAAGCTTGGAAGGCCTCTCATAATATCTTTCTTGGAAAGCAAGTTGATGGTATCAAAGTTGAGATGAGATAGACGTTGATGCCATAACCATGCCTGAGTCATTGAAGCTTTAGCCATGAATCAAATTGGAGTTGAGGAAGTTGTGTCTTGTAGTGAAATTGTGTAAAGATCAGTACCCCGTGAACCGGTGAGTAAATCATTCCCATCATAATCACAAACAAAACATGTCTTCTTTCTGAAAGCAACCTCCAAATCTGCATCACAGAATTGACCAACTGAGAAAATATTGTGATTGAGCCCTTCGACGTAGTATACCCTCTTTATCGTTATATTCCCCTGAACCAAGTCTCCATATCCTAGGATCGGTGCAAATTGATCATTTCCGAATCGGACCGTACCCAGGAACTTCTCTACGAAGTTAATTAGAAGCTTGAGATTCCCCGTTATGTGCTTCGTGCATCCAGAGTCCAGTATGAAGAGAATTATTTGTATCACTTGCAGAAGAATTAGAACACGATGGAGCATTTTCTAAATTATAGACCACCTTAGTTGTGATTTCAGAATCATTAGTGTCCTTAGCAACATTTAAAGGCATACTAACACTCGTTGTCACATTTTATGTCCTAACTTTAGGCATCCATTGATATCCTGGAGGACATTGATTTGCAAACCACCATTTCCAAGACTTGCTAGCAGACTCATATAATTCCCTAATTCTACTTCTAGGGTTCTTAGTGGTGGAGTCTGATGCATTACTTTTCTTAGTGGGGGTTGCACCAGAACGGTTCACTTTGCGTTTGGGTTTACTAGCACTATTAGGCATCGCAACTTGCTTCTTAGTTCTAGTGTCTACGCCTTTGACGTTATTCATAGCACACATAGAATGATTAGCATTAGCACAATTTCCACATTTGACGCAAACAAATTTAACATTCAAAGCATTCAAATCATTTAAAGCATTCAAATCATCATTACACACGATTACAGACTTTTTATTCTTAAAAACATTCAAATTCCTAGGGTGTTCTTCTACTTCCTTCATCTTCCCTTGACTCTTGTGTTTCCAGACCTTATCATTCACTTGAGTGCGCTTAAGTTGAGGCCGGCTAACACTAGCAGTGGAGACTACTCCTGTAGTAGAAGACACACGAGTATTAGTGTTTCTAGAAGTCTGAGGCGATTGACTGACTTTGTTTGTGGGTTTAGTGGTCATTCTATACAGCCCTGGTTTAATCACATTATTGTGCTTAACGCTTGGTGCTTGAGTATTCCTTATGGGTTGATTCTGTGGTAACCTTTCCTTTCCATCCATCTTGGGGGCAAACACAGGTTTTGCAAACGATGAATTTGAGAAAGAAGATGGTTTTTCCCAAGATAGAGGATCTATTCTCTTTATAGGCATTGGGTTGTCTAACAACAGGTTTCTTAACGCTAGGTTCCACAACTTTCCCACCCATCTTAGCAACGAGTTTCTTCAACTCTGCTATTGCTATGTCTTTTTCTTTTAACTGAGCTTTCAAATCCGAAATATCAAGACTTTTATCGTTTAGTAATCGACATGACTCAGATAATTTTACTTCCAAAGGTGTATCATTTGAAAAATTGCCAACTTTGTTTTGTAAAGCAAGTTCAAGTGAATGACAATGTTTTTGAAGAAAATCATATCTATGTTGAAGTAATGAAAACTATTTTTGGTCAATTTTGTTCGAAAGCTCAGTTTCAAGACGTTCACACTCTTTAACTTGATCAAGATATTTGCATGCAACATTAGAATATTCATCGATATCAGTACAAGATGTAACATAGACACACATAATATCTTTTGAGAGGCATTCTTGCAAGAGTAGATCATAGGCTATAGAAAAATCGTCTCTTTCAGGTTGATGATCGTCAATTTCTTTTTCAAGAGATTCCACATATTTCAAATCGTCAAACATTTCTTGCTCTATTAACTTTTCAAATTCCAAAGTATGTTTCTTTGTTCGTTCAGCAAGAGGAATCAAAATAGTTTTCACAAGAACAGTTATATCGTGAGGAATTTTTGAAATTTTCAATGTTGCTCTTGAGAATACTAAGTGCTTGCTTACTTTTTCTAAAAGAAGCTTGATGCGGCAAGTACCTGATATATTTTGTAATAATAGTTTTCTTAGTGGCAAAAATTTGTCTCCATTTAATTCTTATTTGTTCACATTCATAAAATATTTGCTCACGAGACTACTGTTTTTGTGGTTCGAAACTTTCATAAAGACTATTTTCATAAGCATAATTATATGGTTTCACAAAGTCTGTATTCACTGGTGATCTACCCTCTTCTTCAAAACATAGTGGCTCATCACTAATAGGCCTAACAAGAAGACAATCAAGGTCGGTCCATTGGGACTCCTCAAGATAGAGTCGCGGGTTCTCAGATTGAGCTTGCTCGAGGTACTTAGGACCAGCAAAACTAGCTTTACCCTTGAAAATCGAACGAGGTGCCAACATTCGCATGGTTTGAATAGATTGATTTGTTTTATAAATAATTTTCTTATAAAAGTCAGTTTGAACTTCAAGTTCCACGACTTTGTCGATGTCTTTTCCTTGTTTAATTTTGAAAGATTTTTGCAAGTTAGCAACCTCTTCTGTCTTCGCAGTGACTAGTTTAATTTTATCCTCTTGAATAAAACCAATCTTTTGAGTTAACTCATTCATTTTAGTGGTAGCAAGATAGGTTTTGTGTCGTTCCGTACGTAAAGAAGTGTTATACTTACGTTTCTCTTGTTCTAAAAGCTTAAGAGTTTCTTTGTATTTAGTTTCATAAACATCCTTTACAGTAGTAACAACAGCCCCTTTGTACCTTGCAAGCTCTTTGTCTTTTTGAATAAGCTTAGCTCTGCAGCTTGCAAGAAGCTCACTAGATTTTATGACTGCAGCTTTGTTTTCTTCAAAATTTTGAGTGAGCGTAGCGTTTGCCTTCTTTAATTGCTTTTGACTTTTTCTAGTTTCTTTGACATCTTTTTGTAAAGAAGCAATTAAGTTAGCAAGCGCAGTACGCTCCTCATCATCATCATACTCATTTGCATGTTGATCATCGTCAGACTCATTATTGCACATGTCTGATGAATCGGGTGTGGTATTGCTATCAACCGTTTCCATCATACATGTGTCATTAATGGCTTTGGGTAGCCCACAATGCTCATGAATATTACCAAACACATTATATTCCTCTTCATTGTGTACCTTATCGATTAGCTCAGTATCAAAGATAGGACCATTGTCATCTTCTATGACGTTGAGAACTTCTTCAACCTTTGCCATGTATGAGTAATGTGCTTCAAGTTCTTGGTCGGAGGCTTCATCATCAGTATCATCAAGCATTGCTACTTCCTCAGCCGACAGTATAATCCCAGCTTCCATCTTCTTGTAAAGCAGCATCTTTTCCTTATGATAACCAGAATCCCTAACTCGTTTCGGCTTTCTGCATTCCTTTTTCATATGCCCATAACCTTGAAAATTAAAGCATTGAATCCCACTTTGCTGAACCGCTTGAGTACCAACAGTTTCCCTATTCCCAACAACAGTAGCAATCCTCTGAGTATCATACTTAGCAGGTTGTCGATCATACCATGCAGAACCCTCAACATGTGTTGGATTACATCGATCATACCTAGGAGGACTTTCATCACGTTGATGTGTGCCATACCTTAGAGGACTCTCAACATATTGGTTCCTTGTATTAGATGATGTTGGAAGATTGTTGTTGGTGGGTTTGAAGATTTTCTTGTAGGTCTTCATAATGAAAGAATTTTTTTTTTCATTCCCTATCCTTCTTAGCTAGTTCTTCGTCACTGTCCTCTTCAGATGATGGCTCAGGTGATGGTGATAGTGATCTTGGTTCTTTATCTTGTGATCTTGTGGGAGCTGAATACTTAGATTAAGTGGAATATCTTAGTGAAGAGGATTTAGTGGAGTATCTTGGTGAGGAGGATGTAGTGGAGTATGACTTTGGAGCACGAGAGCGATGATCTTGGACTTGTTGATTGGTAGATACCAAAGCAAGTGGATTAGCAGTCGTTGCTATCCTTTCAGCTCGAAGTTCATTCGCCTCATTCTGAAATTGTTTCAAAATGTCAAAGAGCGTGTGATAGTTGACCTCGTCTAACTTACTCAGTTGTTTCACCAATGTTACGAACCGTGTCCAATCTGGTTGAAGTTGTTGTAGAAATTGCACATTGACTTGCATGGTGGAGACTTGCAAATTTTTTCTTGTCATGTCATTCATCATCTTGTAGAACCTTGAGTAATATGAATCAATTGATTCCCCATCCAATGAAGTAAACTTGCCAAAGTTCCAGAACAAGTTTGTTTTGACATCTTGCTTGTTAAGTGATTCACCTTGTTGCAAGCGTTCAATGGCAAACCACATTTCATTTGCAGTAGAGTGCGCATCAACCATTGAGTAAATATCATCCCCAATACCACTGAGAATCAAATAGATTGCTTCTTTCTCTGCATCAATCCAAGCACGTTTCTCTTTCGAAGTGTTTTCATATGTTTCCTTAATTGTTTGCTCATCGGAACCGGTCGTCGAGTCGGTTGCTGGAATTGTAGGAATGGTTATTGTAGTGAGAGTATAGGGTCCTTCTTTGATGCAACGTCGAAGAACATCACCATTTGGTTTAGTGTCAAGATATCAAAGGAATCGTGATTGCCATTGTGCATATCGACGAGTCACAAGCATTGGTGGTCTCTTTGTTACCTGCCACCATGATGTTGTTATTAGTAACACGATATTCAGTAGTAGAATCCATCTCAAGAATGAAAAGAAGTGTATAGGATCTTAAGTAGATGTTGTTGTGAGTAGATTGTGGTTGAGACTTCAAGAAATGTTGTGAAAACCCTAAACAACGTCTTCGTAAGAAACCAAAAAATTCGTAGGCGAAAAATCACACTAAAATTTTTTCAAAATCACGTTTTTGAAAATATTATAAGTCAACAAGTCGGAATAAATCTTCAAAGAATAAGTCGGAATCCAATGTACACAATTCGAAATCCAAATGGGTACACAATTCGGAATAAGTAAATACACAAGTCGGAATCTTTTTCTTGACCTAAGTCGGAATGATTTACCAATACCTAAGTCGGAATCCGTGAGAGACTAACCTTGTTCAGAATAATAGATCTTGACTTTGTTCGGAATAATGAGATCCTGCACGTAATTCAGAATCCGTGATCCTTACCTAATCCGGAATAACAAGAAAACGTGACCTTGTTCGGAATAATGAAAAACTTGACCTTATTCGGAATCAAGATTATGAACCTTATCTGGAATTCAAGTTCTGCACAAAGTTCTGAATCCAAGATGTGTCACGTAATCTGGAATAATTTTTCTAGACCTTATCCGGAATCCAGCTTCCAAACGTAATCCGGAATCTTGAAACACTCATACAAGCTTATCTGGAATACATAATCCGGAATCTCTAATCTGGAATATAAGAGACACACCTAATCCGGAATATGTGTTCTCAACCTTATCTGGAATGTGAAACTTATGCTAGTTCGGAATACCCAATTTGACACACAATTCGGAATCTTTGAAACCCCAGTTTCCCGACTTATAGAAACCCTCAAATTCCGAATTACATGAATCAAAAACTTAATATGACGAATTTTTTACCCAAAAATCAAGCCAAAACTTCCAATTTTTTCGTGGAAATCACCAAAATGAGTAACACAAATTCCTTTGTACGAAGATTTAGAGCTCGAAAACACAAAAAACAATTTAGACGAGATGATTTGAAGATGAAAATCACATGAATCAAAAATAAGAACCACAAGCTAAACACGAATATACCCCATGGCGATTGATACCAATTGTTGTCCCTAATTATATGATGATAGATTAAAGAAATGAGATGGAAAAGATATAAATTTTATAGAGAGAAAGTAGAGAGGGAGAGGTGATTAACTAGGAGAAATTAGATTAGATAAAAATGATTACTTGCCACCCTCCTAACATGCTAGGAGGGTGCTTATATAGTCCACCCACATGCGGGCTTTCTTTTGGACTATATTGTTTTTTGGGTCGGGCTTGAATAAATGCTTAGTACCTTGAAAGAGGCCTTTTAAGCTAGCCATCAAGCCCGTAATATCACGACTATTTTAACTAACTATTACAACGTTCTAATAAATATTACAATATAAACCTATGACTGAACATTCTTGTTTGACTCAATATTTTAAGGCTAACACATAGTTAATGAGATTCTAGCTACATTGATCTAAAGTTGTTCTCAACCTTATCATAATCTTTATGTTTGTTGTCGTAGATTTGGCTATGCAACCTTTTGGGAACCCAAATCTTGGCAATATCTTGAGCGGATTTGGATTTAGTCGTCACCTGTAAGTAGCTATCTTCTAAACTTAAACAATGTGTGTTAGTTTTATGTGTTGCAAGTGGTATCTGCCTACCTTATTAGTAATTAGGAAATGCCTTAAAATTATTTTGCATGAATGATATTATCAAATGGTTGCGGTTAGTATTTGGGTATATAGTTATTAGTTTATTTCCTAATGTTCATAAATTCTGAAATCAGGCAAACTGTATAACTTGATGCATAATGTGTATGTGTGATAATGGTGAACAAAGTGTTTTGTCTATCTGAGTATTTATTTTGAAATTTAAGGATGTTTTTGGGTAAAGATATCGTCTAGGGTCAGAAATCTCATAAACTTACTTTTTCCGGCTTATGAGGGTATTTGGTTGACCTCATGCCATTTGTTGTATGATACGCTTGACGTGGGGGTATAATTAAAAGGACTACGACATGTGTTTTTACAAAGCCGTGTTTTATGTTTATTTCTTTTAATACCGAGTCTTTCTACCTCGTTGTTGCTCGATTTTATTTTCCAACTACGAATAAGAAATCTTAGTAATCATGTAATGATGCTTATGTAGCTAGAACATCAGGCTTATAAAATGTCAAACGTGTTACCATCATATATTTATGACAATGAATTGCAACTATATATACGTTGAACGTCAGTACATATTGTTCGTAAAATACCATAAGGGGTGGGGGAGTTGTGGCAGATCTATTGAAGACCTGTAAGAACAAGGGAATATAAGAAATATTATAGGTACTAGGGAGGAGATTGTAGAGAGATATAAGAAAACAACTTATATTACTTCAACTTCTTATGCCTTAGAATGGCAAGATACATGGCTATATATAGCGTTAATTAAGTACAACATACAAGCTTATAGTACATGCATTCTTACTTTTACGCATTATTGCCGTATGACCTAAGCGTTTACATCATATGGCATTATTTCATACTAGAAAACATTAGAAATATTAAACATACTTAAGAAAATTAAAACACACATAATATAACATTATTCTAAACATCAAATGTTTAGTCTTCTTCATGGACTCTAGAGTGTATCGAGAAGGGTTGGGTCGTCTTCGAATGGATCAAAATGTACATATACCACTAAACTAAATGAGACTGAACCAAATGAGCCTTCACCATATGATGAATATAGGTTTGTATTTTCGTGAATCGTTGTTTCTAGTTCATTGTTGTGGTTGTCACTGAGCTAATGGTGATTTGGATCAACCCATTTGTATGAATCTGGATGGTTATCACCCCATGTCATCATGTTTCACTTAATCAAAGTTGGAATTATTTCAGGGTCGATGCCATTTGCCCTTGCCATTAAGTTTCGTGCATCTGCGTAAATGTTTTAGTACTTCCTTTCATACTTTTTGCTGGCTTGATTGATCTATTACCAATCATGAATGAAGCATGATACTGAGTGATAAACAAGTGAACCTTCATCATTAACAGACTGTGGTGGAAGAAAAGACCCTTGTCTTCGAAACATTACTAGTGTGTACTTCCCTTTGGTGGTTACTATCAATCATCGTGTCCATTGGTGATGAGGAACAAAACATTGTAGCATGGTAAGTAAATGCTTGGAATGAGGATGATCATCATTTATATGGATTTTGACAACATTTGACAGAAGTTTTTCTGTATTAAAGGGTATGCCAATCCTAAAGCTTTGAAAGAGGTACAAAAAAAGCATAATGTTTCTTTAGGAAAGTTATAGAGGTCAGGGATATGGAACACGATGAGAAACGGGTAATATGGATGAAATTTGAGGCCATTTATGCACAACCCATGTCTTTGTATGAGGTAGTGAAACGCTTTGTAGCATAATTTAAACCTTTATTCAAAGGTTAAATCTTCAAATGTTTCAAGTATTTGTTCTGGCAGATTAAGGACAGGGGATGGTTGTGAAGGGGTGGAGGAGGATCCTTGATCACTTTGGGGAGTAACTGAAAGAACCATTGAGAGAAAGTTAGGAGAGTGTTTTAGGCCTTATCTTACTTCCTTTAGGGGTTTTGCTTCTGATTTATAGGCATTTGGATGAGAGAGAAAGTATGCAAGTATGCTCTATGTTCCTTTAATGTGTTTTACTGTGAACTTCCACTATAAGAACCAATTTGCCCACCTCAAAATTTGTGCATGAGGAGCATCTTCCGTCTGAATTGTAGCATACGTGGAAAGGAGAACATGTCCATTTCGACATGAAATTCGTATCCGATTAGATGGAATTGAAACTTCTCAATGCCTCTTTTGACTGCAAGGATTTCTTTGAATGTAGAGTGATAATGTTATTCGGAAGGCTTAAACGTGCAACTCTTATAACCACATACGTGTCTCTTATTATTGCTATCTATAACAAGTAGAACGTCTCCCCACACTCAATACTAGCATCTGTCTTCGGGACTCTTTTTCGGATGTGATAGGAATCTTTAGTGGAG
Organism: Glebionis coronaria; assembly: GCA_025667525.1. Lineage (NCBI taxonomy): Eukaryota > Viridiplantae > Streptophyta > Magnoliopsida > Asterales > Asteraceae > Glebionis > Glebionis coronaria. The sequence continues at coordinate 184,840,910 of CM046874.1, forward strand.
GCATCTTTTCAGCTAGTAACTTGATAGCTTTTGTAACACCACAATTTCTGGTCAACGGAAGCGGTAAAGCTCGTGGGCTGTTACGTCATAATATCAAAGTTCAAGAGAGAACGACTCTAAATGAGACGTTTTATAAAAAATGCCTCGTTGAATTAAATTAAAATATCAAAGTTACAGAGGTCACAGTTTTTAAACGATAAAGTAGAGAAGAATAAAATTTTAAAGATGTCAACAAGATAATAGTTCAAACATAAGTAATAAATATCCGAAGATAGCCATGAAATGCATGCGGACTCCAAGTACTTCATATAGCCGATAAGCATCATCATCAAATACTTGAGATAAATGCTAAAGGGTTAACATAAAGTTGGTGAGAATATAGGTTTCAATTCAAAATCATAGCAAGTTGGACCGTAAAAGTTCAGTTCAAGTACACAGGCACTATCGGAAATATAGTTCCAAGTGTAGGATAAATCGGGTGTTTACAGTATTTAACTATTTATGATAGCCAAGCTCATGACATGAGAACTAATGATCCAGTTCGTACGCCGTAATGTACATATAAATTTCCCTTAGAGAGTATCTAGCCAAGATAACTCAAGTCACACAAATGGTATACACTCGTCCGGCGATAGAATATGCCCGAGTGGAGGTTGTCAAGCCTCGATAGATCTACCCACAACACAAGAGCTAACTCCAATAGATTAATTAACGATTCATGATAGCGGGGACTATGGCTAACGCTACTTATGCTTAATCGTAGACAATGCTCACTCAGCGTTCGCTGAAATCAGTTTTTGCGTCCGTAAGCAAGTATAAGCATTTATTGCATCCCAAAACATTAAACGTATAAAGCAATTAAATACGGATTATAGACTCACTTCATGCAAAGATCAATCAGCACAAGTAAGATCAAGTAATAGCGAACAACACTAGCGGCAACCTAAATATAACACTATATTTTAGGCGCTAGCAAATAAATCACATAAGTCTATCACAAACATCGCTTATCAATCATGTGCATTGTTTTATAGATAAAACATGACTTATAAAAATCTTATAGTTATAGTATTATCTTATACTTGGGCAAAAAAATTTATTATTGGCTCGACGAAATTTTGACAGCCTTTCGACGTAAATTTTAATTTACCCAAATTTAACTTAATCAAATACTCAACACACTTTCTACGAAAAATTCGACAGCCTTTCAGCGTCATTTTGAAATTTGCCATTTTTAGTAACCTATCGATAATCAACCACTTTCTCAATCAAAATCAACCAATAATCGCTTTCTCACAAAATACTCATTTACAATGTTCAAATCGTAACGGCTGATAAAAAGTTGGATGGACCACATGTTTCAAGAGTTTAGTCAGGTTTCAAGATACACATTGTATGACGTATCTTATGTAGTTTTCTTCAAGTATTGGATCATTGTGTCCTCTTTAGGTTCTTATTCTCCTAAGATGTGGTTTGCGACCAATCGGGAGTCCACGTTCGCCTCAAGGTCGCGTACACCCATGCGAGCTGCAATACGTAGTCCAGCGATCAATGCTTCATACTTAGCCTCATTTTTTGTGGTTGTGAAATCGAATCGCAGGGCGTATGTGAAATTCTTACCCTCGGGATTTTTGAGAATAAACCCCGAGCCTGACCCGTCAATGCACAAGGATCTGTCCGTGAACAAAATCCCTCTTTGACTTTCTGTGGCATTCTGTCTTCTTCATATGGTTTCTCTATGATGAAGTCTGCCAAGATCTGACCCTTAATTGTCGCGCGTGGTATGTATGAGATGTTTTGATCACATGGCAAGACATTCCACTTCTACAGCCTTCCTGTTACGTCCGTTTTTGATATTATTTTATTGACCGAATAATCCGTAATCACCACTATGGGGTGCACATGGTAGTACTGGCGCAACCGTTTTGCAGCATATACTAGCGCCAAAACTTGCTTATCCATTGGAGTGTAGTTCAATTCTGGACCTCGTAGCGCTCTGCTAATAAATTAGACTAGTGTTTAGACTGAGTTTCTGTCCGTCATTAACGCCACGCTGATTGCTCCGTGTGTAGCGAATAAGTATACAATCAATTCTTCCTTTGGCTGTGGCGCGACCAGCATGTGTAGCACTACTAGGTGTGTCTTGAGCTGGTCGAAAGCCTCTTCTGCTTTCGTTGTCCAATGAAGTCTCTCTTCTTCATACACTTCTTGAGTGTTTTGAAGAGGGTAAGCGACTTCTCCGCATATTTGGAGAGAAATCTATTCAAACCTGCTAGTTTCCCATTGAGAGATTGCACCTCCTTTATTATTCGCGAAGATGGGAGTTGTATCACAACTTCTGGTTTATCTGGGCATTGCTTGGTGCCGTTGGGATCTATCATGTATGCTAAGAACATTCCTTCGGTTGTGTCAAAAGTTTTATTCTTTGGATTCAACTTCATGTTGATTTTCCTTAGCGTTCCAAAAGTCTCATTGATATCCCAGATAAGTTCGTCCTCTGTATGACTCTTTATCACCAAGTCATCCACATAGACTTCAACATTACGTCCAATCTGACTATCGAAGGCTTTGTCCAATAGTCGTTGATAATTAGCTCTTGTGTTCTTTAAACCATAGGGCATTTTTATGTAATAATAGACCTCTTGGCTTGTGTAGAACGCCGTATATTCTTCATCCTTCTCTGCCATCTGGATATGGTGATACCCTTTGTACGCGTCCAGGAAGCATTTAAAGGGATAACCACATAGGGATTCAACCTTCCAATCAATCTCTAGTAGCGGGTAACAGTCTTGAGGACAGGCTTTATTGACATCCGTGAAGTCTGCGCACATTCTCAACTACCGGCGTGCTTCTTAGCCATGACCGAATTGGATAGCCAGTCATGGTAGTAAACCTCTCGCATAATGCCTGCTTTTAACGATTTTTTTACCTCTTCCAGTATGGCTTGGCTGCGTTCAGGGTCTTACCCGCGCTTCTTTTGTCTGGCGGGAGGGTTTCCCAATCGGATTTGCAGTTTTCTGCATTTGACCATGGCACTCCCATCATGTCCTTTGGTTCCCATGCGAAGATGTCAAGGTTTTCATTTAGGAGAGTGCACATGGCTGATCTACCTTTATCAGACAATGTACCTCCAATCATGACTTCTTGCTCTGAGAAATCAAGGTGGGTCGCTACTTTCATATTAGGTGGTGATGTCGCGGTTTATACGTGGCAGGTGCTGGCATTTCTGCTATGATATTGCACTCTGTTGGTGGTATGACGGTATTGTAAATTGTGACAATACCTCCTTTGACATGGAATTTGAGCATTCCGTTAGCTGTAGATGGTACGGCTCGTATGGCCAGTATTCCTGGTCGTCCAATGATGCCATTATATGGCAATAGTGAACGTATCACCATAAAGTTCATCCAAGTCGTGGTTGAATGCTCCGCGTCTCCAAACGTTACTAACAAACGCAGTTGGCCAAGTGGCCAAATCACCTCACCACTGAAGCCTGTGTGCAGGTATGTGGCCGGAATTAACTAGCTTTTTACCTCTGCCGTAGCCGAGCAAAACAATGCTCGTAGAGGATTTCTGCTGAAGAACCGCCTGTCAATGTACATGTGGTGGACAACGTAGACCCCTATGCTACTTCAATCGTTAAGGGACCTTTAGCTATGATGCTTGCAGTTAACAGAGGAAACGAGATCTCTTTTCCCTTAGAAAATTTTTGACTAACCTTTTGCTTGATTCGGCGTTGCCATGACTGCACCATGTAGATGGTCGAAGGCTTGTCCTTTAGTTGGTCTTTCTTGTTCTCGTTTTCTTGTTGTCTCTCCCGTCCTTTAAGTCTTTGATGAGGTGTTTGAGTTTGCCAACTTTAACCAACTCCTCAATATGCTTTCTGGGTTGGGCACTCGTCGGTTCCGCACCACTTATCGTCGTGGTACTCACAGTACCTGTTGCATGTCCGCTTTTCCACCTGGGTGATAATTGGCGGATGTTTTGGGATGTTCGCGCCTTCGGATAGTAATATCTCTATCGGCGTTATCTTGAGGGGGTGAATTTGTTGTTCCCACACCCTCCTTTTTGTTGGCCCCGATAATCACTATTTCGATCGTTGTTCTGGCCAATTAGCTTGCCTCTTGGGATGGTCTTGTGACATGTAGTTCTAGTAACCCCGACTATTGGTAACCGATGCTTAACCTTGGATGAAGGATCTGACCCTTCGTAGTAGTTCATCAAAGGTTACAGGGATTCTGTCATTCAGGCGCCTAATCAGCTCCTGATTGGTTTTCCCGTTCATGTAGTCAGAGATTTGCAAGATCTTCGTGCATGCTTTGACGTGATTGCATTCATCTTTGAAGCGTTTCGTAAAATCCCCCAAAGATTCGTCCTACTTTTATTTCACTCTTATGAGCGAGACAGGGTTTCAGGCATACTTCATTCGCTGCGTATAGTTTCTCCTGAAATCTTTCCGTAGGTCTTCGAACCCTTCGATGCTTCAAAGTGGAAGCTTGTCAAACCAATTTCTTGCATTACCAATTAGTGTGGAATTGAACATGTGGCACCACATGGGTTCTGGCCAGCGCTCAATTCTAGCTTGTGACTCGAAGCCTTTTAGATGGTCATCCGGGTCACTGTTATGTCATAAGTTTTGAAGTTGGATTGAATCCGCCGCTTTTTGTCCTTTGAGAAATTTTGGATGAGCCTCATGAGTGCGTCGATTTTTTTGCAGCGCCATGGAAGAGATAGATCTTCGTCATTGCGCCTACGGGGCTATCAAGACGATTTACCATAGTTTGTCTCGTAGTGTGAGGAATCTTACGAGGAAGAATCGTACCTCGTGTGACGCCTAGGGTGATGGTCGTCTGAGTCGGAGTTGGATGAGCCATAGCTCGGGGATCGTTTCCCCCTCCTGGATCTCCCTCGACGACTTCGCTTAGATCTTTGTTCTCGAGAGTTTGGAGTTGGACCTCTCTCCCTCAGTGGAGTTCCGAGTTTTTTAAGGGTGCTCGTGTGCTGACTGTCATCCCCAGGGGTATGGGGAACTCTGCGCTCTCTTGACCCCATGAGTGGTCAGAAGCTTGTTGCTCTTCTTCTAGTTTATTGACTATCTGGTCTTCGATACGTTTGAAAACATTGTGCGTTTCAGGTTGCTCCTCCGTCCGGCGTCTTCCTTGTCGTCTAGAGGGGCGTTGTGGCGAGCCTCCTTACGCGGCGTCAAAGTTGAGCCGATATTTTAGACTTCCTCTTTGATCAAATCTCATCCTCGTGGTTATAAGTGGGACGAGAGCATCGAAGTTACGAGCAATTTAATCTTTGATGTTTTCCTCGCTTACAGGGATGATCGCGTGATCCTCTGTCTCTGCATTAGTTTGGCATCGGGCTTCCTTTTGTGATGGCGGTGGCACTACCGCTGATTCAGGTGTTCCTACGACCAGCGTCGGTGCAAGAGTAGTGAATGGCGAGTTAGCCCCTCGTGGAGGTTGGTTCGCCGTGTTCCGATTGTTCGTCCCACTGGTCGTCCTAGGGGTCTATTGAGTAGAGACAATGAGTGCCTCATTCGATTGGGTCTTCTTGCCTTCCGTCGGGGTTTGGCAGAAAATGCTCTTGTCTTAGTCATGTTTCTAGAGTTTAGTGTAGGGTCTCATGGGCGGCGCCAACTTGTTGATACAAAATTTGGATGAACCACTTTTGACTCGAATTAGGTGTAATTCGGGTATTGGAACTCCGGTTCTTGCACCAAGTGAACTTGTAATGAAGACCATGTACACTAAAAAACACCGTTAGGCTTACCGTGGGATTGTCTACCACGATTTGACTCCAGCGTGTGAGTAAGTAATCGGTTTTATTGAGTAATAGGTGAGGGTTTAGAGATTCTGTTAATCGTACCTTTTGTGGAACCGAGGGGTTCCTTTTATACTCGGTGAAACCCTAGTTGGGCTCACCGAATTGTGCGGCCTAAGTACGGGATAATTACCATATACACTACAATCCTTATCATCTTAATAAGGACAGTGTATATCCCTTTATCTTAGGTGAATCATAATCCTAACTAGACTATGATTCTGTTTGACTCCAACTGTGTACGGTCAGAGTGCGGTATTTGTGAAACCGCGTACGACTATCATCTTATGGGCCTCGTGGGCCTAATACGTTGTCTATGTATCCCATACGTGATGCATCGGATATGGGTAGTACCCGTGGGTCGTGCTAATAGGCCGACTAGGGACTATACGTCATCAGCAACAATAGCCAAATATTTTTAGCACCCGCTTTTACCCTTTTCAAAACGTTTCCAATACTTATATACATCATTTTAAATTCATTTTGACAATTAAAATAACCCGGTTTGACTCGAAAACGCTCATTTCACTTATTTGCAAATCTTGACATATTTTTAGTACATTTTATCATTTTACGTACATTTACATATCTCGCTTATTGTTAATTTGTACAGAAAGTTTAAGCTATCCCCGACTATCTAGACAACGTATACTTTCCAAATTTGACTCTCGGACCTTTAAAGCATCCTTTAAGACTCAATATCATAATTGAAATTTCTTTATCAGCAAGTAAACTTACAAAATTTTCAGAAAACATACATCTTTCATAACGACAAACAAACGACAATAACTTGCTCATTTTAAATCTTTTTTTAGCTTATAATATACTGAAACGAAGCTAAAAACTTATATTTTCATAATCTTGTACTAATATAGTGTCAAACAATCTTTATAAGCCTTTAAGCTCTATATAAAATTCAGACAGAATGTTCAACTTTGCAAAAATACATTTTGACAACTTTCAAATACAACCACTTGTAGTAACACTACTAGTTTTCACCAAAATTTCATAAACACAATTAATATGACAAGAACATGTTTAAACTAATATATCTAAGATATATTAACATATATTTTTGTAAAAACTCAAGTTATGTTTAAAAATACATAAATTTAGTAAATCCATCCATAAAACACATGGATCTAAAAGATTATCTAGTAGAAAATATTTTTTATCTTTTACTTTCAAGAAAAGCACATGATAAGCAACATGCATGCATAGATTTACATATATTATGCATGGAAATGAAGAAATCGAAATAGGTTCAAGAAATAACCTTATGTAGCGACTCTACGTAATCACAATAACCCGGTCTACAATAAAATCAACTAAAAATCTAAGAACTATAATATGTCTTCAAACTTTCACTAAAGAGCAAAATAATGAAAACTCTTTTTTCTTTTTATATTTAAAAACTCTTGATTATGTGTAACTAGCTCTAAACGTTCAAATAATGGAGCTTGGAAAAATAAACAATGATGGTTTTAGTTTTCTTTTTTTTACCTTGGGTAGAGAGAAGAAACAAGAGAAGATAGTGTGTGTTTTTGGTGAAGAGATTATGAGTGTAGTAGTAATGAAGTGGGTTTAATAAGTTAAAAATGGTGAGTTGTTAAGAAAATGATATAAGAGGTTTTACCAAAATTTTAGTCTTTCCTATGTGGTGGTGGTAAGTTTGGCCAGTTATGGGGGCTCCACAAAAGGGTAAAAATTCAAATTTTTTACTAGTGGTGATTAGTTAAAAGTTTTAAGTAAAAAAGGTTAATTAATTTTAGGTAATTATCGGAATATATACAATTAGGTTTAAAACACGTAAAAGTTAGAAATTTAGCGAAATAAATAAATTTTCTGATTTTTCGATGTAAGACGATATTTTATGATTTATAAAACGTTTTATGCATGTTAACGACGTAAAATACGAAAATACGTTACGTAAAATAATTATTAACTGAAAATACGATTCTATGCTATAAATAGCAAAAACAAAAAATACGTACACAGAACTATATACTGAAGCTAATAAACACTCAGTTCATGTGAAAAAACGATCACAAAGTTAAAACTAAACAATTAACCACGCAATTCACAGTTGACGAATAATCTCACGGATTATCATCAATTCATTGCCCGTCACAACAATTAGGTCAGATTAACAAAAAATCCACATAATTATGACTCAGCACAGTGTCAAGTCATTACACGTCCTCATAATGTTTCTTAGAAAAAGCGGGATAACTTCCCGGTTCAAACACAGTTCAAGCACATAGTTGACTAAGTAAATGTCAAAGGGTAAAATAGTCATTTAACGAGTAAGGAAATTACCAGTTTTACATTCTTCCCTCGTTAAAGAAGCTTTGTCCTCAAAGATTAGGTTCATTATAAGTTCTAGAGTCATCAAACAAGTGTGGATATTTCTTTCGAAATTGATCCTCGTGCTCCCAAGTGAAATCAGGTCCACGTCTAGAATTCCATCTCACTTTGATGATCCGAATACGACTCTATTTTCAATCGCTTAACCTCACGGTCCATGATTTCAACATGTTATTCTATGAATTGCAGTTTCTCATCTATGTGGATCTCGTCCAATGGTATAACAACTGTTTCATCAAAAAGACACTTCTTCAGACTCGAAACATGAAAAGTACTATGCACGCGGCTCAATGTCGTGGTAACTCAAGACGATAGGCTAACGTTCCAACCTTTTCTAACATAATAAAAGGTCCAATATAACGGGGACAGTTTCCCGTGTTTGCTAAAACGTACTACACCTTTCCAAGGTGATACTTTCAACATAACCTTGTCTCCCACTTGAAATTCATGAGGCTTACGTCGAACATCGGCATAACTCTTTTGACGATCACGAGCTGCTTGAATTTGGATCTTGATTTGAATAATATTCTCGTTCGTTTCCTAGATAATATTAGGTCCAGTAAGTTGGCTATCCCCGACTTCAGCCCTACATACAGGTGAACAACATTTGCGTCCAATAAACGCTTCAAATGGTGCAACCTTAACGCTAGTATGATAACTGTTGTTGTATGAGAACTCCACTATAGGAGAATGTCTATCCCATTTCTTTCCAAATTCAAGCGTGCAACATGTCCTCTATCATTTGAATGACTCTCTCACTTTGTTTGTTCGTTTGTGGATGATAGGAAATACTCATGTCCAATTGCGTACCCAACGCTTTCTGAAGTGATTTCCAAAATTATGAAACGAATCTACTATCTCTATAAAAAATGATCTAGATCAACACTCAATTCTTAGAGACTACTTCTCTTAAGTACAGTCTCATGACCTTGTCCATGTAATCATCCTCCTTCATTTCCTAAATGTGTGCAGATTTCGTAAGACGATAAACAATCACCCAGATTGTGTCATATCCACTCAACGTCTTAGGAAGATTAGTCACAAAGTCCATTGTGATATTTTCCCATTTCCATAAGGGAATCACCGGTTGAACCAACAAGCCAGATGGTTTTTGATGTTCCGTTTTTACCCTATCACAAGTCAAACACTTACTAACGTATTGGGCCACCAATACAGTTTCTTCAAGTCGTAATACATCTTGTCAAATCCTGGGTGAAACGAATACTTTGACTTATGCGACTTAATAAGTGTGAAAACACTTATCCTTTTACCACTTAAAACAATTAAAAACGAGACCAAAACGTGTGTTTAATATCGTAAAAGTCGGAATTACGCGTGGTTTGTATTTTTATTGTGTTTTAGGACCAAAATATGAAAAAGAAAGAAAACACGGGCTTTCACGGGCTTTTATGGAAGCAAAAGAAGAAGTCAAAAGATCAAGGTTGCAAAAAGAACGGAAGTCAAAGGCTTATTCTGAAGATTTATCGAAGAAAAAGACTAAAGACGGAAGTTTAACAAAGTCAAAGAACCAAGTCTAATAAATGAAGAAAATTAGAAGACGAGTTCATTTTATATCGACAAATCCCAAGAGAAAGTCGAGAAAGGCGAATTAATTAAAAGACGAGAAGACAAAGTGAAAGAAGGAAGCAACAACACCAACTTTTCTTCCACCTATAAATAGAGAAAGAAATAGTCTTTTTCAAAATTAGTTAATTAGATAGATTAGTGTAGGAGTAGGAGTAGGTTAATTACTTTCTTTCTCTAGCTTTTGTTTCATGTTTTCAAGTTTTTCATCTTTAATCTTGTATTTTTGAATCTTAATCTTCAACTTTAATTCAAGCTTTTTAAATATTTCTCATTCTTCCTTTCTTATTTTTAAACTTATTGTTGATTTGGTTAATCATGTAGCTTTTTTGATGTTATTGCTTATTTGAGTGGATTGCTTATTTCATTGTTCTTATTGTTTTGGTGTGGTTGATGTTATAGATTATTATGCTTATTGATTATTTTGGTGTCTTTAGCTTATTTTTAATTAAGTGGATTTCGTAGATTTAATGTTTTTAAAAGTTAATTTTATATATTTTGATTATTTGGTGTTTTTAGAGTTTTTGATTTGTGTCTTATTAGCTTTTTCTAAAAATTAGTTTGGTTTGATTTTTGGTTAAGTGCTTATTTGGTTTTAGCTTACTTTTGTTTTTCTCGGATAGATAAATCCTTTAATTCCGAACGTAATCTTTACTAGTTTTCCCGAATTACCTTACTGTTTAACTAATTCCGAATTAGGTTAGAACCTTCATTATTCCGAATTGAGTACAGACCATTAGTTCCGAGTTAGTATAAAATTTATTCCGAATTAGTTTGTTATAAGCATTCCGGATTTCTATCCGGATTATATTCCGGATTACGTTTTTGCAAGTTTATTACGAACTTAGTTCGGAATCCTAGATTTCGAATTAGGTCACAAAACAGATTCCAAATTAGGGAATACTGTATGACTTATGCACACGACTTAACCCAATACGAATAACATCATGGAATAAACCAAAAAGAAAGATTAGATTAAGAAGAATAAAAGAGAAGAACAAAAATGGTTGTGAATTCCTAGTGAGAGAAAGACATATGTTTCTCTCTCTACAATCTATGAAATGGAACACACACACACTTAAATGAGGTGCAAGGGGCCTTTTATACTACAAGTGTAAAGTATAGAAGGCCTTCCTCATTTGAGTGTTCGGGACTAACTCCCGTTACATACATAACATTACACTATAACTCTCAACACCATTATGTAGCATTTTCCACGAGCTTCGCAACGGTGTATTAAATGACCATCACTTTAAATACGGCTAACAATCTCCCCCTAAGGGGTGGTCATGTAATATGTGACTTCACTTCTTTGGTGTTGTTGACTTTGAAGCTCGTTGTCTTCAGAGTTCTTTCATAGTTCCTTTCATGACTTGTGATCTTGGATCTATGATCTTTGCCTTGACTTGGTCTTAAAACTTTTCCATCTTGCTTTTTTTTGTGTCTTTCCCCACATACTCAAATTTTGATTTGAGATGAAAGCTTGTTAACAATCTCCCTTGATCATCAGAGTAGCGGAAGTCTTTGTCTTTAGATGTTCTTGAGCTTTCTTCTTTTACATGAGAATGTGGTCTTGAATTATGACTCTTGAGGTTACGCCACCGTTTGCATTCCTCCGATTTCCTGTTATATAGTACGAATACTGTACCTGTGATTAGGTAAGTTCAAAGAACTTCCTTGATAGGGTTTCCGGTTGTGGTAGCCATTCTGAATACTTGAATATATCAAAAGATACTTCATAGTAAGGAGTGAATCATGCAGTTCCATTCTGCTGATTAAGTCTTCAATTAGATTTCCTGGAACAAGTTTGAATCAATTAAGAATCAAACCATTGTTGCTTTCTAGTTGACACAAGTTAGATTCGTATGGAATCTCACAAGTCACCTACCGCAGTGCTGTTTGATGATGACACTGGAAGGATTTCCATTCGTCACTGTAAATACTGAGGAGTATTACTCTGAATGTTCTGGCAAGATCATAAAGATATTGTGTCGAGACCTATAACCAGTTTGAATCACAAAAGAATCAAACCACTGTTTCTTTCCAGTTAACATATGTTCAATTCAAGTGAATCTTACATATGACCTACCACAATGTTGTTTGATGTTAACACTAGAAGGATTTCCATTCATCATAGTGAATACTAATGAGTATCACTCTGAATGTTCTGGCAATATCACAAGGATAGAGCGTAGGACTTTGTAAATAATCGCTTGTGTTCTAGTGATGAACAACAATTGATATATGTAATAAGTGTCCTAATGAGATTTTTTGATGAATCTCGTTGGCTCTAGACTCTATAAGTGCACTTTTATTTGGTGATCGGAGGCTGGAGCAGACTTCCACCTTTTCAATATCTATTATCTCGGTGTGAGAAAGTTGATAGAAATGAGTTGAACTCCGTGACAATAAAACAAACTTCTTTTGAGAGAAGCTTGAGTAGGCTGGGAAGGGTTGTGCATTGCATCACTGGGTCCATGATGCTTTGTCTTCAGTATCAGAAATCATCAAAGTGATTCTGATAATAGATGTATTGACCCGGTTTCTGCCTAAGTTGTATGGAGGGCTTCTTTCTTTACACCCTTTATCCTTGCATTTCTTTTTCATTCTTCAACCCCTTCAATGCTTACCAAGACGTCATAACTAGAACCTTGTTGTGATTGTTCCAGTGCTAGCTTAAGTCATTAGTCGGCATTTTTCCCGTACACTCAACTACTCCATCTTTCCTAAGGACATCTAAATTCTAATGGATTGTCCCTGGGAAGATCCCTTCAGTTCTGGTTGGATCATAGGACGAATACCTAACCACCTTTTGACACCAATACCGTCGTGAATTAATGTGTTGAAGGGTATAGATATCGTAACCAGAAAAACCTGTTGAAAAAGCAATCAAGGTGTTGAGGAAATCAGTGTTTACACCTTGAAGGTTTTTTGTATCACCAAAACGCTCCCCCTACATATGTGCATCATAAAAGGAAAGGTTTTTGCACATATTAGGAAGAGAAAGCACTTATATCAAAGATATTATCCAAGATAACACATTTTAATCACTATTCTCCTCCTCAAAAATTGCATGACATTGAAATTTTTGTGAAACTAGTGATGAAACATGGAGAGAATAATGTTGCACGAAAGTTTGTACTCCCCCTCGAAAAGAAATTCTAATTAAAATAGGGGAGTATATGAGCACACAGTTTTGAAATACTTCGAAAAATTGTGCTCAAAAACCCGAGAAAACTTACTTCCCCGTTGTTAAGGAAAAATGTACATAAATGAAAATTTTCCTTGTGTTCATGAGCTTAAAACCTTGAATGTTTTGACATAAGCCCATGACCGAGAAAAATTAATTTCTCATTGTTGAGGATAAGTCAAAAACTTTCCTTTCTTTGGGGACCGGGTTATAGTCTGACATGTGACTATAAGCCATTATGAGAAGAAAATAGAAAAGATATGTTTTGAACACATTTGAACTCTCATTCGAACTTTATGTACATACCCGTGTCGTTATTGAACGACATTTCTAAGTACGTCCATATTATCGATTCTGAGAGACATGTCAGAGAAGAATATTTTTGGTATTTTGAAAGATTTTCTCATTTTATATTTTGTTATTATAGGTTTTATATTTTTGTATTTTGATTTTCTGATAGATATATACAAGATTACTGCGAATGTGCAAGACGTTCAAGTTCATCTGGAGTGAAACTACGCATACCAAGTCGACGAACCAAGAATTCAAATCTGTCTTGAGAAAGAGCTTTGGTGAAGATGTCGGCTAGTTGGTAGTCCGTCTTGACAAAAAACAGTTTGATCGTTCCTCTTTCCACATGCTCCTTTATGAAATGGAATCGGATAGCAATGTGCTTGGTCTTGGAGTGTTGGACCGGGTTGCAGGATATGGCTATGACGGATTGTGAATCACAATAAATAGGAACCTTGTTAAAGTGAAAGCCATAATCCGTGAGTTGTGTTCGCATCCAAAGGACTTAAGCACTACACACGGATAGAGACACATATTTTGCTTCCGCGGTGGACAACGCCGTGCAATCTTGTTTTCTTGAGGACCAACTCACTAGCTTCTCGCCTAAGACTTGAACTCCACCGGAAGTGCTCTTGAATGAATCATGACACCCTGCATGGTCGACATCTGAAAAACTAGTTAGATTAAAACCAGAATCCTTCGTATACCAGAGACCCATGTGCATGGTTCCCCGGAGATAACGAAAGATCCTTTTAACCTCCTTGAGGTACTTCTCGGTTGGATTAGTCTGATACCGAGCACATAAATAAGTAGCATGCACAATGTCCGGTCTGCTTGAGGTTAAGTACATAAGGGACCCGATCATACTTCGGTATTTTGTAGCATCTACAAATGTCCCTTTCTTATCCAAATCAAGATTGTGTTTAGTGTCCATTGGAGTACCAATAGGATCACAGTTTTCCATTCCAAATTTCGTTATAATCTCGAGCACATATTTGGACTGATTTATGAAAATACCAGGGGGGATTCGTGAACTTGGAGACCAAGAAAGAACGTAATTTCCCCCATCATGGACATTTCAAATCGCCTTTTCATAAGGTCGGCAAATAATATGGAATATTTTGGGTTTGTAGAGCCAAATATTATATCATCTACATAGACCTGAGCCACCAAGATGTCGTTGCCATAGTGCTTGATGAACAACATTGGATCAATGGTTCCTTTGCTGAAGTGATTTTGGAGAAGAAATGATGATAATTCGTCGTACCATGCCCTTGGTGCTTAATTCAAACCATAAATTGCCTTTTTCAACTTGTAGACATGGCTTGGATGATCGGTGTTAATGAAACCTTCAGGTTGACATACGTACACATCTTCTTTTAACGGCCCATGCAAGAAAGCCGTCTTCACGTCCATTTGATACACAGTGAACGATTTGTGTGCTGCGTATGCCAAGAAAATCCTAATAGCTTCCATCCTAGCAATAGGGGTGAAGGATTCAGCGAAATCAATTCCCTCCTGCTGTTTATAACCTCTCACAACTAACCGAGTCTTGTTCCTAATGACCGTTTGCTCCTCATCCATCTTGTTTTTGAATAACCATTTCAGGGTAAGCGGATCGATATTGTCCGGGCGTGGTACTAACTCCCATACATCAACGGGGATGAATTGATTGAGCTCTTCTTGCATAGACTCAATCCATGATGCGTCGTTCATTGCTTCTTTAACACTTGCTAGTTCCATTGTGCTGACTGATAGTGCATAGATACACATATCACCATCGGTACGCAGCTGATTCGTGTCGAGACTGGTCGTGAGAGATTGCCAATCACTTGAACCAAAGGATGATCCTTAGTCCATTTGTGTTTATGTGGAAGTGTATGGGAAACTTGATGCAATCTTGACGGATCCACATATGGTGTTAAACGCAGAGTAGTACTTGTGGAAGCCGCAAATGGAGTAACAAACTCATGTTTGTTGAGCATCGCATTGTTTGCATTTTCAGCAACTATTTCATTCTAAAAATGAACATGATTAGGAATTTGCTAAGAATGTTGTTGAGTTGCGTCAGTAGTCGGAGAAGTGGGTGGAAAATTTGGAGGCAATATGGTTGAGGTTGACGTAGATGGTGCAGAAGTAGATGCAGTTGGTGTAGATGTAATCGAAGGTTCTTGAACTACCGTAGCAGGTGCAGCCGGGGCATTTTGAGGAACACCAAATGACGAAGGACCCTCCATATATTCATCATAGATTGGACCAAATAAAACTTCCAAGTCACGTTCTGAGGGTTGTAATGATGAGATTGCTGACGGTGCAAATTGAAGCGCGAGTCCTGAACTTACGTGTCCTGAAGTCTGACCTTGAAGCTCGGGGTGTGAACTTCTATGTTGAGAGGCCATACCCGAGAGTTCATCAAAGGTAACATTCATAGTCTCCATTACCTTTCTTGTCCTTCGATTATAAACCTTGTAAGCACAAGCAGTTGAACTATAACCAATGAAAAAACCAATATCACCTATAGGTTCAAGTTTACCGATATCTTCACGATCATTCTTCGGATAACACAAAGCCCCAAATACATGTAGAAACGATATATCCGGTTTTCATCCATTAATGATCTCATAAGGTGTTTTGTTGAATCGGGTGTGAATAATGGAGTGGTTTTGAGTATAACATGCAGTTGCAATGGCATCAGCCCAAAGAAATAACGGTGCACTAGAGGAGAGAAGCATCGTCCGAGCATATTCAACTAACGTACGATTCCTCCTTTCCACAACTCCATTCTGCTCTGAAGTTCTTACAGCCGAAGTTTGATGAGAGATCCCAACTTCGTCAAAGTAAGCTTTCAGTTTCAGATTGGTGAATTCTGTGCCATTATCCGTTCTCGCAATAATGACAGGGGCTTGCAGTAGTACTGATGTTTTCTTCAAGAAGTTAATATTTACATCAGGGGCTTCATCTTTTGAAGCAAGAAAATGAACCCATGTGTAACGAGAATAATCATTCGCAATTACAAGGACATACCGCTTTCCATTAATGCTTTTGATTCTCATTGGACCACACAAGTCCATATGTAAGAGATGTAACCTATTCGTTGAGTTGGGAACAGGTTTGGGTTTGTGAGGTTTCTTATTACTTTTACCTTGCTCACAGGAAGGACAAAGATGGTCTTTTGTATATTTAAACTTTGGAAGACCGGTAACGAGATCATCTTTCGCGAGTTGGGTGATGGCATCGAAATTGAGATGAGATAAACTTTGATGCCATAACCATGAATTTGTTGATGTGGCTCGGGCCATGAGACAAATTGGAGAAGCAGAAGACATTTGAAAAAGATCAATGTTGTAAAGGTTGGTGGTACGATTTCCTTTCAACAAATAAATTCCTTCAAGATCTCTTACAAAACATGTATGACTTCTGAAAGCAACCTCCAAGTCTGAATCACAAAATTGCCCAACCGAGAACAAATTGTGTCCCAAGCCATCAACAAAAGAGACTTTGGTGATTGAAATTAAGATTTTGCTTGGTTAAAAAGTTCGTTTTCTCGGAGTCTTAATGAATTGATTTCCGGTTCAAAGTGTGACTCAGTTGTTCTTGGTGGCAAATAAAATGGTTTGGTTATTTATTCTACTTAAAAGGAAAATGCACAAAATAAAAACAATAAACTAAAAGCGATTAATTAATAAAAACAAAACAATATAAATAATAAAACGTGAATTCAAAACGAAACAATTAATACAAATTAAACTAAAAGACGAAATTAACTATCGACTCGAAAATAAAGTTTACCAAATGAAAAAGGAGAGAATAAAACTAAAATGGTACTTTAAAGCTAAACGAGACAAAACCTAAAGCGGGTACTAAATAAAAGATAAAACTTAAACTTTACGAAAAAATATTAATACTAAAAATCGACGAAAAATTCAACTAAAAATACATAACTTTCAAAAATAAAATCGGAACAACTTTCAGATAAAACTAAACAATTACGGAACAATACTATTAAATAAACAAGCTAGCAGGCTAGCTGCTGGAAGCTAGCAAGCTAGCTGCTTAATTTGGTGGCAAAAAGGGAGTAAGCTAGCAGGCTAGCTGGTCACTTCCATCGCACTTTTCCATCGCACCTGATGCTAAGCTAGCAGGCTAGCTGGTCACTTCCATCACAATCTGTGATGAAGATTCCATCGCACCATGCATCGTACTCATGCATCGTACTCATGCATCGTATCCAAGGATCGTAACAAGGATCGTAGCCAAGGATCGTAGCCACGGATCGCACCCACGGATCGCACCCACGGATCGCACCCACGATCGCAACAAGTGATCGTGGTGAGGATTATGGAGTGTGATCGTGGTGACGATCGTACTAAGGATCGCAGTAATGGATCGCAAGTAGAAACCCTCGGGGTTTATGCGATCACACTTACTGGATCGTACTGGTAAAACCCTTAAGCATTACGATGGCATACAATAAGCAAATAAGTAAATACCAAATAAGCACTTATCTAAAAACTTAACCAAATACAATTTAAGAAAAAGCTAATAGACCAAAATTTAAAAACTTTTAAAAATACTAAATAATAAAAAATATTTAAAAACAACTTTTTATAAAAATTAACTAAAAAGAACTCAATCAAAAAAAAGAAAATTAACACAATAAGCACTAAAACACTTTAAGCTATAAAAATCAAACATTAAAAGATCAATAAGCATAAATTTGAAAACTTTTAAATTACGAAATAAGCAAACTTACAAAAGACTAAACTTTTTAAGAAAACTAAAAAGTAAATAAGCTAAATACAAAATAAGCCAATAAGATTGTCAAACTTATAGCTTAAATCGTACACAAGCCTAGATGGAAATAGAAAGATGAACTTTTTAATCAAATAAACAATAAGATTAAGCAAAGTCAATGCTTAATCCGAACCACAATCAAATCAAAGACAAGAAAAGTAGGATGAGAATGATAAAGAAAAGCTTGATTAAAGGAAAATTAAGATTCAACAATAAAATTAACTTACTTGGAATTAAAAGGCAAGAAATTTAAGACATGAAATTAAAAATGACATGAAAATAGAAATGGTGCAAGTAATTAAAAATGGTGGAGAGCTAATTTGTCAAGTTAGCTAACAAGTGTGAAATGAGGTGGAAGTGAACTATATATAGGGAGAAGGGAAGCATGTGTTGCTTCCTTCTTTCTATCTTTCCGTCTTCTTAATTCTTCGACTTTTTCGACGTTGTCTCGGGATTAATTAAACTCGTCTTGAAAATTCTTCATTAATAAGACTTGAGTTCTTCGGCTTTATTAAACTTCCGTCTTTAGACTTGTTCTTCGATAAATCTTCAGAATAGGTCTTGGACTTCCGTTCTTTTTCCACTCTTGATCTCTTGACTTCGTCTTTTTCTTCGATAAAAGCCCGTGAAAGCCCGTGTTTTCTTCCCTTTTCACATTTTGGTCCTAAATCACAACAAAAACACAAACCACGCATAATTCCGACATTTACGACATAAAATACACGTTTTGGCTTGGTTATTATTGTAATTAAGTGGTAAAAGGATGGGTGTTTTCACACCTATCAGTGATGATTATATTTCCCCAATGAAGATCATCATAGCCTAGAATTGCCGCAACATGATCATTTCCAAATCGAACAATTCCCATGAAACGCCATACAAAGTTCTTGAGAAGGCTTCGATTCCCAGTCATATGTTTGGAACAGCCCGAGTCCACACACCAGAGACAAATTTCAACAGCCTTCCAATGATAAGAGAAGAGAATATTTTGGCAACCGATGAAATAGGTTCCTGTAGGGTTAGATGATAATTAAGCCGTATCACATACCGACGTTTCACTGTCAGTATGAGATCTACTAGTGTCGATATTTGCCACTACAGTCAAAATTCCTACCAGTAGGCAACCATTTAGAGGTGAATCTAGGTCTACTAGGCTTAGCAAGACTTTCTGTGGACCCTACATGCGTACTTTTTGGAACATACACCTTAGCCTTAGGAGTGCGTTGTTGTTCACTAACTGACAGCTTGTCAATTCGAGTGTAACGCCATAATTCAAACCATTCATAGTCATACCACAAGCATCATGACTAAAAGTAAAGAAACATTTATTACATTTAACACAAATAACTTCCGATTTTTCATTCCAAATAGCAAGCTTAAAGTCATTACATTCAGATGAATTAGGTTTCTATTTATGATTAAAAAGCGGTAAAATCCTAGGGTTTTCTTCTACTTCCACATTATTGATCTTGGGACGACTACTTCTAGAGGCAAAAGGGACCCTATCATTCCTTGTATTGCTCGTAGGCTGTGGCCTTCTGCTGTTAGTGTAGTTGTTTATTCCTGTAGAAGAAGACATGCGTCTATTAGAATTAGCACTTTTTAAATCAATAACTTGTGGTTGAGTTATAGTGATCGGTTTTGTCCTAATGCTTGCTTTACGTTGTTTGCTAGGCACAGAGGGAGAACTAACACGAAACATTCCTGGGGCAATCACATCAGTGTTCGTTCCAGCAACCTTGGGAAAAGGTGTCACAACAATACAAGTGGGTCCCGAGGTTGCTGGTGTCTGAATCATACTAGGCTCAGAAGTCGTATCTTTTAATAAGGCTTTTAACTTACAGTTCTCATAGATTTTATCAATAAGTTTCTTATAGACAGACTTACTTTGTTCAACAGCCCGCTTATATGAAACAACAACAGATTCTAGATCTGCAATTTTAGCCTTAAGCTTCTGAACATTTCCATCACTGACATTCTCTAACCCTGAAGAGGTCAAATTCTTTTCCTTAACCCCTCCTAACTGAGCCTGCAACCGTGCGATAGTTTGTTGCATTTCATTGTAGGCTTTATCATACGAAATTTTGTCATAATTTCATTCATCACATTTTTTGACAAACTTATTTCATAGATCGTTAAATTCTTTGTCCTTTTTAATGACAGCAGATTCCATTTTCTCTTTCATACGTTCAAGCTCAGTTTGGAGGGTGTCTTGATTCGACATAGATGTATCTAACGCAATGGGGCTACTATCAACATTATCACGTGCATTAGAGAGGCGTTCAAGATCGTTTTCCAAAACTTTGATTTTATCAAGAGATTCATCAGCTTCCTTCGTCAAAGATTTAAATTCTTCAACAAAGTTGGCTAACTCTTTTAGAAAAGCGTTTCCTAAATTGCCTAACCGAGCATCAACTTGATTAATAATCGGATTAATATCGTTTTGAAGAATTTTCTGAACCTCAATCTGAACAGGTGATGTAAAATTTCCTCTAGTGATTTTGGAATTAACAACACGTTTAAGGATGACAAAGTTATCTTTGAGCTCGTTTAAAAATCGGCGTGTGATACTCGGTTTAGGAGGATCATAAGACAATTCCTCACTTGGCAGCAAAAGCATTTCAGTACTCGTTTTAGACCGAACAAAAACAGTGGGGGATTAACTTTTGGATAATAAACGGGTGTCACTTCTTTATCAATCTTTTTCATTCTTAAACGATTCTCTACTACAAGTTCAGTAGTTTCCTCAGAATCATGCACACTAGGAGGATCATGCTCATCAGACAAGAGCACACTACCATTATATAAAGTTTCATTTATGGTCTAAACTTGCTTAAGATATCCGAGATTAGGAGGAAGAGGACAACCTAAAGCCAATTTGTATCGAGTGTAATTTATCTCATTCACTTTTGGTGCGAGCATATTTATCGTCTTCATAGTTTGGCCACGTTTTACTAAAAGGTTGTATAATTCTCTAATCCTATCCTGAGCTTTGCAAAAATCCTCAAGAAGCCCATCTTCACGAATTTTGAAATCATGTTTCAGCTTTTTTCGTTCTTCTTTTAAACCCAAAATAGTAGATTTTTCAGTTGAAAGCTGTTTATTAAGAGAGGTGATTTCATCATTCAATTCGCTTATCTTTTTAGCACTACTTAAATGTATGGCATTTAATTTCTTAGTTGTTCATTGTTCTTGATAAACCGATGTATCATGAGCTTGTTCAAGTTCTTTAATTTTAGTCTGATGAATTTCAAAACATTTCTCATGTTCCTTATATCCTGCAAGCTCAGTGGTCAATTTGGCATTAGTTTCTCTAAACTTATTAATAACCACCGTAGTATGGTCAACATCCTTAGCAAGCTTATCAAATAAAGATTTATAATACGCATGTGCCGCATCAGGAAGGGTTGTATGCTGGGCAACTTGATCCACACTAAGTTCCACACTAAGGTCCACACTGGGATCATTCAAACTAAAATTACTATTACTCAGTGTAGGGCTCAAGCATCTCAGTATACTCCTCCTCCTGATTAGACGTACTATATATATCATTATCATCTAAACGTGGATGTACCTCAGAGGGACCGTCTCAATCATAAACGGGAGCTCTGTCAACATGCATTCCTGAGGTAGATGCTTGCTGTAAGTTAGCCATCAAGATGTAGTTGGAATTCACCTCTTTCCTCGTCATATTCAGCAGCACAAGCCATAAGATCAAATTCCTCAGCTTGAAATGGAATCCCTGCCTCTTCCTTTTATGCTATAAGAAGCTGAGTCTGAAGATAAGCAACATCCCTCTTCTTTTTAGCTGTACAATCTCGAGCATAATGACCAAATCCCCTGCAGTTGTAGCACTGAACCTGACGATTGTTGTTTCCATTTCCCGTACAAGTATTCTCAGCCCTTGCAGCCACAATATTTCCCATCTGATTATTAACCGCTGGCACAACAATTAACCCATTTTGATTACCTACATTCGGAACATTCAGATTCTGACCACGAATTTGTCCATACTGATTTCCTGCATTCCCAACAGTCTGCCCAGTATTCTGACCATATTGTGTCCATGTGTTCCCAGCAACTATCAATTGGCGATCTTGATTCGCATTCATGAAAGGTTGAGCAATCTGCCTATTTCTAGTGTTTGAGGAGATTATCTGATTGTTGTTGGTAGGGTTAATGATAAATTTGAATGCCTTTACGAGAAGTACGACACCAGTATTAATAGCATGAGTAGGATCGCTGATGTCATCAAAACAGGCAATGGGTTGTTGTAAGTAATTCACAGCAGTAGGAGGTTGATATCCATAAGAAGTGAATTGTTGTTGTGGCATGAAGTTACTTGTTGAAGGTTGATGGTAAGGGACCATAGGATATGACATCGATGATGGAGAGTTTGCCATAAAAGCCAATGGATCTTGTGTCTTGGCCCGTCGTTCCGCCCTAACTTCGTTAGCTTCATCTTGATTCATCTTCAAATAATCATATACTTGAGTGTAGTCCACGACATGAAGATCCTTGGTTTGATTGACAAGAGTGACATATCATGACCATTCAGAAGGAAGATTATCAAGAAATTTGATATTGGCAGCAATTTGAGCAGGTTCATGTTTGTTTCGTCTAAGGTGATTCATGAGGGTTGAAAACCGATGATAGTAAGGTTCAATTTGTTCCCCTTCAGTAGACGTAAATTTCTCCCATTCATGAAGCAACTTAGTTTCCTTTTCTTGTAAACCAATTTCACTCCCCTGCATCATTTTCTGAATCCTAAGCCACATCTCGTGTGCGGTTTCACAACTATCAATAGCAGCATAAGCATCTTCAGGAAGTCCCATGAGAATGACTTGAATTGCTTGATCATCAGCGTCGAGTTGTTTGGATTCAACTTCAGTTAATTCTTCATCTGTTTGCTCATGACTAGAGTCAGCCACTGGGTTAGCATTCGTAGGGTCTCCAGGCACAAGAATTGTTCTTCTAACATACGACCCTTTTTGAATCGAGTTGACAATCAACTTTCCCAAAGGTTTACATTTTCATAACGAAGGAGACGACTAGCCCATGTAGTGTAATTCTCCTTAGTAAGCATGGGTGGACGATTCTCAGTACCCGCATCATAAATATCTTGTTGAGACGTCATCATAGAAGTCGTGCGAAAAACAGGATCTCAATTCGTAGAAAGCGTGTGATGTTGTTGAAATTCCAAAACTTCCGATTGATATTTTCTCAGCCCGACAATAAATTCCTCAGTCCGACAAAACGGTAAGTGTGGAAACCTTGGTTTCCGGATCTTTAAAGCTACTAGGAATGATCATTATTCATATGATTATACAATCAAAGCGGAATTAGAACAACAATCATTAACAAGGTGTTTAGGGCACAAGAACATGAATTAAAACACAATTGGATTGTTCATTATATTAATAACAAACAATCACTAGACGTGTATACATTGAATCCCACGTCTAGTCGACACACGCTTTAGGTTTACATTGTGAATATGAATGATGATTAAAACCTAAGACCCTTGGTTCCTTTTATAGTGTAAGGATTAGGGTTTACAAGAGATAAAAACAAATAAACAAGTAAATCTTATATTTAGATAAACATATACAAAATATATCCTGCATATATATCCAAATAGAATCTTCTAAAAGCTTCTTGTCTACGTTTCTGTCAATGCTTGAATTGCATGTGACAATGCTTGGATTGCTCTTGACAATGCTTGCTTTCATCAACGCCTAATTTGTTCTTGACAACGCCTGGAATACTCTTGTCAACGCTTAGACAAATACCTTCATGTTTTCTTCGTTTTTGAGTTTCTGACACATCAACTTTTTGACCCAACAATCTTCCCCTAGTTGATGGTGGCAAAACTCTATGTGTATCTCTTGTAATTGTACATGATCTTCAAATTGCTTCCCCTCAAGTGTAGCATGTATTTCTTCCCCTTTTTGTCACATCAACAGGGAAGTAAACAATATATGCAATGTTGAAGATTCTCCAAATGTAGCTCTATGTAATGATCTTGAAGAAAAATAAATAAAGTATCTTGATGTAGAAGTAGAATAACCCAACCTTATGTTCCATGTCTTGTACTATCCATGTGATGAAGAACTTATACCAAATTATGCAAAAAATATAAGTAGACCTCGATCCCATTGTCAAAATCCTCATCCTTTGTGAGACACTAAGCACGATAATGTAACTCCTTCAAGTGATAGCAATTTGACCTTTGCTAGATATGGCAAGTCTTCATCACCAACCATGTTAAGCACGAACAAGTTACCTTTAAAGTCAGTGGCTGGAAGTGCATGACTTTAAGATATGATAGAACATAAACTCGCGAAAATCTTCTTCAAACATCAAACTTACCATAAGAATTCTTCCCCTTAAGCCAACACCTCTTCATGACGATTCTTAATCTTCATATCATATGTAAAAGCTATTAGGCGGATAACTCTTTTACAAGGCTACCCCGATTACATAATCAAATCCAATAAATTACCTCACGAATTATTGCTAACTCGCATTAAAAATCATTAATCCCTTTTAAAAGTACCCGAGCCATAAATATCATCATGATATTCTAAATTAAAACGAAGATTCCATGTACCTTCGTGTGTAATTTCCTCCTTTTTGTGTGCTCAAAACGTACTAATTTTCTCAACAGCAGCAATCCCTGTGTTATCCGAGATCCTTCTCTATCCAATATATCTGGAATGTGTATTGTCACATATCGGACAATACCTAACAGCGTTTGAAAAACCATATCTCGGACAACACTGTTAACGCTGTCAGCGTTGACTTATTCTGTCAGTGTCAAAATAAAGCTTGTCAGCGTCTCAATCAATAAACCTCGTCAGCGTCGACCCAAAAATTTTGCCAGCGGCTAAATAATCCATGACAATGTCCAGAACATGTATCTCTACGTCACTGACATAATTCTCCCAAGTGAATTATAATAATCGACCAACAATGCATTACTTTTCTTCAATGAATCACGTGAAGACAAGGACCACAATTCATTTACCATGTTGGTCGTGTGAACACAACAATTTTCCACCAATTAGAATAATAGCTTCATGTGAACATAAAAGCTTTCCATTAACTAATTCACTCTTCACGTGTGAACACACCATTCTTATTCTCTCTTTTTTTTTGGTCGTGTGAACACAAAGTGTTCCACCAACTGTTTGTGTAGAATCATACACGGCCCATATATTTAACAGCAGGCACATACGTCATAAATAAGGACAATATTGGGAACCCATTATTCACGCAACATTCCTTTTTTGTATCATAACCACCTGCTATATCTTCCAATCGTTCTTTCTGTATCTTCCAATCGTTTCAGCAACAAAGAACAGCAACACCACATAAACTCCATACTTTTCTGTGTTAAACTCAATCTAGGGTTTGTAATTTTGTTCATCGAAACCCTAATTTAGGGTTTTGTAAATAAACCTTAGATCGTGTATTTATTATGAATCACAACAGCCCCAAAACTCGTAACATTCTGCTTTTTAATTCGATCTAGGGTTTTAAGAAACCCTAGTTCATGATTTTATGTGAATAAAGCAAGAACATTAATACCTTAAATAGCGAACTTCGATGCTGAATAACTTCTTCATTAAGGCTCATATCGAAAATCCCTTCGGTGAGATTCTAGACACAGGTGCCAAGAATATACAGTTCAAAAATCACGAAGATCCAACGGTTAACGAAGGAGAGATCGTGTTTTGAACATGGCTGTTTACAGAAAACTGCATTCACTCACTGCTGACTTTGACGCTTAATAAACTTTTCCTGGGGATAAAACTCGACAATCCCTCCAGTGGATGTTTAGATATATGCATGTAGAACACACATATAAAATTTCGTGACGATCCAACGGTTCAATAAAAAGTTATGACCTTCTGAATACTGCTGCGCACACAAAAACGTCCAGAAAAACCCTAGACGGATTTTTCTTCTTTTCACCATACACGAACACCTTGTTGGTCCTAGCATCACGAGCCACGAGGCTCTGATACCAACTGTGGAAACCTTGGTTTCCGGATCTTTAAAGCTACTAGGAATGATCATTATTCATATGATTATACAATCAAAGCGGAATTAGAACAACAATCATTAACAAGGTGTTTAGGGCACAAGAACATGAATTAAAACACAATTGGATTGTTCATTACATTAATAACAAACAATCACTAGACGTGTATACATTGAATCCCACGTCTAGTCGACACACGCTTTAGGTTTACATTGTGAATATGAATGATGATTAAAACCTAAGACCCTTGGTTCCTTTTATAGTGTAAGGATTAGGGTTTACAAGAGATAAAAACAAATAAACAAGTAAATCTTCTATTTAGATAAACATATACAGAATATATCCTGCATATATATCCAAATAGAATCTTCTAAAAGCTTTTTGTCTACGTTTCTGTCAATGCTTGAATTGCATGTGACAATGCTTGGATTGCTCTTGACAATGCTTGCTTCCATCAACGCCTAATTTGTTCTTGACAGCGCCTGGAATACTCTTGTCAACGCTTAGACAAATACCTTCATGTTTTCTTCGTTTTTGTTTTTCTGCCACATCAACTTTTTGACCCAACAATCTTCCCCTAGTTGATGGTGGCAAAACTCTATGTGTTCTTCGTTTTTGAGTTTCTGCCACATCAACTTTTTGACCCAACAGTAAGCTGAAAAAATTGTGTATCGCCAAATTTTGAAATTGAGTTAGAGATAGCCAAAAACTAGTAGGGAAAAAATTTGATTTTACTTGACCAAAAAATTTGAACTCTTTTTTTATAATCTTCGTGTAAACTATGTTCCGAGACAAGTCTAGATAGTGGCTAAGTCTGAAAAGTACTCGAACAAGATTTAACCAAACAGATCGAAGTCCCTGATCATAGTCCTTGATCGTAACGATTGATCGTGGTCTTAGATCGTGGTCTTAGATCGCGGTCTTAGATCGTGGTCTTAGATCGTGGTCTTGGATCGTGGTCTAAGATCGTGGTCTTGGATCGCAGTCTTTGATCGTGACGATTGATCGTAACACTGGTCGTACTCCTTGATCGTGACGCTGGATCATACTCCTTGATCGTGACGCTGGATCGTAGTCAGTGATCGCAACGAGTGATCGTAACCTTGATCGTAGTCTTGATCGTAACGGTTGATCGCACTCTTTGATCGTAACGTTGATCGTAGTAGTGGATCGCAGTCACTAGATCACAACGTGGATCGTAAGTTGTGATCGTGATATTGGATCGCAAGTAGAAACCCCAGGTTTATGCGATCACAATAATCAGATCGTAACAAGTAAAGTGTTCGAGACTTGTAGGCAACAAGAAAGGTTAGATTTTTTTCTTGGAAATTCGTGTTTCTAGCCAAGCCAATGTACCCAAATCGCTACTACAACAACTTAGAAGATATATGAAACACGAAACACAATAAAAACAAGGACAACACCCAAGAGCTATCCACGAATCCCTTGGCGAATGATACCACTTGTATGACTTATGCTCACGACTTAACCCAATACGAATAACATCATGGAATAAACCAAAAAGAAAGATTAGATTAAGAAGAATAAAAGAGAAGAACAAAAATGGTTGTGAATTCCTAGTGAGAGAAAGACATATGTTTCTCTCTCTACAATCTATGAAATGGAAGACACGCACACTCAAATGAGGTGCAAGGGGCCTTTTATACTACATGTGTAAAGTATAGAAGGTCTTCCTCATTTAGGTGTTCGAGACTAATTCCCGTTACATACATAACATTACACTATAACTCTCAACACCATTATGTAGCATTTTCCACGAGCTTCGCAACGGTATATTATATGACCATCACTTTAAATACGGCTAACAAATACTATATTCTGAATTACTGTTTAGTTAAGGATTCCGGATTACTATCCGGAATGTATGCATTCCGAATTACCTTTCACTATAGCATTCCAAATTAGTTTAAATTTTGGCATTCTACTTACGTTTTTATTAGGATTCCAAATTAGTTCAAGTTTTAGTTTTCGGAATTATAATTTGATTTTTATTCCAAATTAAATAGGTTTCAAACTTTTATTTTTCCCACCATTTTTGTCAAGTTTATTTTCAAAGTGTTTTGTTTAGTTTTATTTTTAAATTTACTTTTAAGCAAGTTTTAAATTTGTTTAATTTCCTTTATTTTTAGTTTTAATTTTTAAAGTTTTAATTTTTAGTTTAAAACAGATAAACGACATTTCCTTTTTACACCGAGAACAACTGAGTCACACTTTTAACCGAAGATCAATTCGATTAGACCAATTCAAAAGAACAATAAAATCCAGTTATTAAAATGGCGCAGCTGCCGGCTCTTTTCGTGAAGATTGACGGTTTTTTGTGAGAGACGCGGTGGATTTTGGGATCCGTTCACTTTTTAACGTTATTTTTCTTGCTTAAATTTCAAAAAATTTCAAAAATCCAAAAAAAAAATTCAAAAAATTTTCAAAAATAAAAAAAATCAAAATTTTCAAATAATTCAAAAAAACATTTAAAAATCATAAAAAAATTTCAAAAGTTTTGCGCCAAAAAAATATTCCTCTTAATCCTCTATTGTGTTTAATTCTCTTTCTCACCCACTCTTATTTTTAATTCTTAATGGATTCGTATGTTGATTGTGTAGGGTGTGGGAGACCATCGTCTGGTAGTCAATCTTGTCAATGGTGTTCATGCGAACGGTCTGGAAGAGATCTCCCCAATTACGAATTTAGACGTTGTTTATCGTGCAATTCGATCAATTCATACTTCAATTCATCCTTCACCTCTAATGACACTATTTCACCCTCTTCCATATATGTGAATCCGTATCCATAAAATGCACCGGGTTTTTCTCAATACCCGTGTTGCAACAATTGTGGGGGGCCTTATGATACTTTTTCTTGTCAACCGATGAATTATTATGACCCAAATCCGTGTTATAATTCCGGTTTTCATAATTTTGATCCCCCATGATACACCCTCGATCATCAACCTTCTTTGAATGCGATTGACGTCACACAAGCCCTTCTTTTGGAACTTCGTGACGGCTTAATTCGACTGAGCGAAACATTCGAGGAGCGACAGCGGCAGCGACAAGAGCAAGTATCTAGCCTTAGTGCTTATACCTCTCCGCCTCTTGTGCGTCCCTTTTGTTATTATGATGACGAGGATGATATCTTTGATCTCAACCCATCTACTGAGATTACTACTCATACTCTTGATGTCCCAAATACATGTAAGGATTGTGATACATCGAGTGAGATTAGTGAATTTGGGCTCGACAAATTTTTTGATGAGGTTTGTGATGAACAAACTTTTGCGGAGCTTACGGACGAGGTCGCTCTTAATGATGATTTTTCTCCATGCTATGAGAATTTCACTTTTGAAGATGAGGGCGATGTTAATTTATTCTCTCCGACTTACGGGAAGTTCCCCAATGAACTTGTTTTTTAGATGAGATGGAAGACGTTATTCTTCGTGACAAATTATTGAAAGTTCATCTTCTTATTGCTAAAATTGAAGCGTTGAATTCTACTCCTATTACTGAGTCTTTACCCCCGTCTCTTACTTCTGTTGAGAATAATGACACATTTATGAAAGAAATCGACATTCTATCAATACCTACAGGTATTGATGATGATGACACGGAGGGGGATATTCTTTTTGATACTTTGATGCATGAAGATATTATCCCAAGTCCCCCTCCCGAGCACCTTTCATCCCATACTTTTGAGACCATTTCTGAGGATGAGTGCTTTGACCCGGGAGGTGACATTAATTATTCTATTATTGATACCTTTACGGCTTTGCCGCTTAATGCTAATCATATGTCTTTTAGGGATGACATTTTGATTCCTACCCACCCGAACTCCCGTAGATGATAACTTCACATACTTCTCGTATGTTGAGAGGACCTTTTTACCTTTCATGACCTATCCCCCGGCCTCTCATTTATTATTTTCCTCTGGGAATGAGGACAAGATTTTTGATCCTGGTATTAATATTAGAGGCTTCTCTTTGAATGTTTAATTCGGGGTCGAGTCAGGCTCATGACTCGGTTAACAAAAACAAGCGCTTCTCGGGAGGCAACCCGCTAATCTATCCTTCTTTATCCGTTTTTATAATAAGTGTAGGGGGAGCCCCGTAGGTATTTATAGTTTTCTTTCTTATGATGTGCAGGGATTAGAGTTTCAAAGATACACTTTTGATGACTTTTGACGACCCGTGATTCCGTGTACCCGTCTTTCCGGTACTATCCTAAACTCTTTTGATTCACTATTTTATCATTTATGTTGAAACATGAATCACTTTAGTTGTCTCTTCCTTAGCATAATTTAAACAACGTGCACAATGTCCTAAGTGTAAGGGAGTTTACTTCCACATACTTAAACATTGAGGACAATGTCTATATTAAGTGTAGGGGGACTTCTATCGAAGTTAAGTGGGCTTTACCATGAATATGTCCTCATTTTAACCGGAAAATTGATTTTTCGACATTTTTCAAAATTTTTGATCTATTTTGGCCTAGTAGTATTTTCCTTTGTTATTGTTATTTTCTTTCTTCATAAATTGTAAATAAAATGGTTTTAATGAGTTTAGACATCTTTGATATATTAGGCCCATCGTGAAGATTTTGACTCAACCCGAGTTTACTTATCTAAGTTTGCTCTAGCTAGTATCCTTAACCATATGGACCTTAATTGGTTTATTAGGCTAAGCATCCACGAGTCTCATTCTTTGAGATTTTAAACGGTGGAGAACGAGAGATGATAGAGTCAATTATAAGTTTTGTATTCTTTCATGAATTTATGTGAGTTAATTATGAGCTCTTTTTTCCATCGCTTTTAATATATAATTGCAATAAATAAGGTCGTACGATTTGAAAAATTACTTAGCTTCTAGCCCAAGATCGTTTAAAAGTTGCTCGGGATTAATCAGAGTTCATAGCCAAGGCATAACTTATTGAAGCGGGATGCGAAGATTGGCGAGTCCAAAAAGGCCCTAACAAGGCATGAGGGCTACATTTTGTTGCTAAAGATCCAAAGTGATGTGAAGAATCATTATCAAAAATCAATATGAAGGATCGAGACACACGACGAGAAGCAATTACTCCCATGAAGATCATGGAGAAGTCTATCCGAAAATACCCTAACAAGGTATGAGGATAAATAGATCCAAGTCTGAAAAGGAGGCGGATCGTTGTATATCAAAATCTCAAATAAAGATTGCAAAAAATTGAAAAAGTCGTGGTCCAAGTTTGAAGAATCTCTCAAAAACTTCAAGTGAAGAAATTCCTATTATGAAGAGAAGACCATTATTTTAAGAACGTCTTTCAAGATTCGAAGTATGAAGTCAATGCCAAATATCGGTCCGAGAAAGGTCTCAAATCATGAAACGAGTTATGCCAAGATATGAACTTTATGAGGTTTCGAGAAGCAGTTTTAAAAGATTTTGTCCTTTAGCTAACAATTGATTAAATCGTCCTACTTTATTTTTTGCCTAAATAAATTATCTAAATAAGTCAAAAATGCATCCTCGTGATCATTCAAGACAAGAATAAAATACAAAAGATACACCTAGGAATAAGGGGGTCTAAGTGAGTAATTGAGCCACATGAGTGAGTGTTATTTTTACTAACTTATAATAACAATGATCTCGTTTTTAAGCTTGGTATGGGGAACGTAAAACTTGAGGGTGATAAACATTCATGACACCAAAGCCCTAATGTAAGTCTTAGATTTCTTTACAAGTTTCTTCCTTCAAACATTTTGAAATTTTCTATCTTTTTAGTTTCCTTATTGTCTAGTATTTAATAAAGGTCAAGGTGGGTTAATTATGATGGAGAATGTAAATCGTGCTTTGAAATTAATGCATTGCATGAGGTCATCGCAATGGTCAAGTGTAGGGGATTTAATTAGTGTGAAAACACTTATCCTTTTACCACTTAAAACAATTAAAAACGAGACCAAAACGTGTGTTTAATGTCGTAAAAGTCGGAATTACGCGTGGTTTGTATTTTTATTGTGTTTTAGGACCAAAATATGAAAAAGGAAGAAAACATGGGCTTTCACGGGCTTTTATCCAAGAAAAAGACAAAAGACGAAGTCAAAAGATCAAGATTGCAAAAAGAACGAAAGTAAAAGGCTTATTCTGAAGATTTATCGAAGAAAAAGACTAAAGATGGAAGTTTAACGAAGTCGAAGAACCAAGTCAAATAAATGAAGAAAATTAGAAGACGAGTTCATTTTATATCGAAAAATCCCAAGACAAATTCGAGAAAGGCGAATTAATTAAAAGACGAGAAGAAAAAGTGAAAGAAGGAAGCAACAACACCAACTTTCCTTCCACCTATAAATAGAGAAAGAAATAGTCCTTTTCAAAATTGGTTA
Source organism: Glebionis coronaria (assembly GCA_025667525.1). Taxonomy (NCBI): domain Eukaryota; kingdom Viridiplantae; phylum Streptophyta; class Magnoliopsida; order Asterales; family Asteraceae; genus Glebionis; species Glebionis coronaria. Next base: position 184,873,381 of record CM046874.1, read on the forward strand.
ATTAGATAGAATAATGTGGGAGTAGGAGTAGGTTAATTACTCTCTCTCTAGCTTTCTTTCATGTTTTTAAGCTTTTCATCTTTAATCTTGTATTTTTGAATCTTAATCTTCAACTTTAATTCAAGCTTTTTAAAAATATTTCTCATTCTTCTTTTCTTATTTTTAAACTTATTGTTGATATGGTTAATCATGTAGCTTGTTTGATGTTATTGCTTATTTGAGTGGATTGCTTATTTCATTGTTCTTATTGTTTTGATGTGGCTGATGTTATAGATTATTGTGCTTATTGATTATTTTGGTGTGTTTAGCTTATTTTTAATTAAGTGGATTTGGTAGATTTAATGTTTTTAAAAGTTGATTTTATATATTCTGATTATTTGGTGTTGTTAGAGTTTTTGATTTGTGTCTTATTAGCTTTTTCTAAAAATTAGTTTGGTTTGATTTTTGGTTAAGTGCTTATTTGGTTTTAGCTTATTTTTGTTTTTCCCGGATTGATAAACCCTTTAATTCTGAACTATAATCTTTACTAGTTTTCCCGAATTACCTTACTGTTTAATTAATTCCGAATTAGGTTAGAACCTTCATTATTCTGAATTGAGTGTAGACCATTAATTCCGAATTAGTATAAAATTTATTCCGAATTAGTTTGTTATAAGCATTCCGGATTTCTATCCGGATTATATTCCGGATTACGTTTTTGCAAGTTTATTCCGAACTTAGTTCGGAATCCTAGATTCAGAATTAGGTCACAAAACAGATTCCGAATTAGGGAATACTATATTCCGAATTACTGTTTAGTCAAGGATTCTGGATTACTATCCAGAATGTATGCATTCTGAATTACCTTTCACTATAGCATTCCGAATTCGCTTAAATTGGCATTCTGACTTACGTTTTTATTAGGATTCCGAATTAGTTCAAGTTTTAGTTTTCCGAATTATAATTTGATTTTTATTCCGAATTAAATAGGTTTCAAACTTTTATTTTTTCCACAATTTTTGTCAAGTTTATTTTCAAAGTGTTTTGTTTAGTTTTATTTTTAAATTTACTTTTAACCAAGTTTTAAATTTGTTTAATTTCCTTTATTTTTAGTTTTAATTTTTAAAGTTTTCATTCTTAGTTTAAAATAGATAAACGACATTTCCTTTTTACACCAAGAACAACTGAGTCACACTTTTAACCGAAGATCAATTCGATTAGACCAATTCAAAGAACAACAAAATTCAGTTATTACGACTCATGCATAATGACATCTCTCAGTCCTCCAAAAAGTGGTAACCAACTTCTCCCATTCAGACTTAGTGTTCCATCGACACGAGTCTCAAACTTCTTCGCAACCATTCCTCATAGTTTCTCGGCTTCAACATGTTTTAGTTTAAGGGCTTCGGTTTGTGCTTCACGAATTTTCTCAGGAAGATTCGGATTAATAGTCATTGTAAGTTTATGGACTTATGTTTAATAGTCATGTGTTAGGATCGAACTTGAGATTACGGGATTGCACACAATACGTAAAGAGTTAATTTATTTGTTAAATATATTTATATGTTTATTAAATTAAATCGAGCTATAACTTTAACGATCGTTAAATATTAAGAATTAAGTTTAAACGAGCATTGTGGAACAAAATAGAAGAGAAAATAAAAATCCAGAACACCCCTTAAGGGGGCGTTCGAGTGTCGGTTGAAAAAGAAGGGGGAAGGATAAATTTTTCCTTATATTCGTTTACTTGGGCTACAAGTATACTAAGACTATATAAACAATCCCATACCCTCATTATTCAACACACCAGTCTCTCTTTCTCTTCTCTCCTGCGATCGCAAGCCAAACGCAACCTTAGGGTTTTCATTTGGTTTTTTGGTTTAACTTACAATCTAGTCCTAGCCCCTCTCTAGGATTGTTTGGTAGATTTTCCACTAGACGTTGAAGTTGGGTTTACACGTACTAGACTTACGTTTAGCTCGTTGTATTACGTGTGTACAAGAACGTAATATAGTCTTACTTTAGACTATATCTTCGTGATACGTTTTTATCTTTATATTGGTGCTTCGTTCTTATCTTGTGGAATCGTCATAGCTAAAAGGTAAGTAACCCTAATTCGATTAGTATAATTGTGTTATTATGATCTTGTTAAATCGCTTCCGCTATATGTGCTTTGATCTTTGTTAGGGTTTTAATAATTGTTAGTTAGATAATGAACCTTCAGTGGTATCAGAGCGCCGTTTTAACATGTTATAATTATCAAAAATCTAAAGTTTTTAAACTAATAATTATTTTGAGTTAAAACTACATGTTTTTTAGGTTTTCTTAAAAAATTTAGGGTTTTGTTTTTTAAATATATGTTTTTGCCTAATTTTATTAAAAAAAAAAAATTTTAAAACCCTAAATTACATGTTGTATAATTTTAGATTAAATTACATGATTAATTGTTATGTCATGTGAATTAATGGTTACGATCCGTAGATATTTAATTGTTAAGAGATGTGGGTGGATCCATGTTGAATGTGCATGTTTTCATGGATCATAAAATTGTATGATTATATGATTTTATGTGCTACTTGTTTAAATTTGGTAATAAATCTAAAATTAGGGAAGACTTTTATATGCATATAAAAACCTAGATTTGATGATTATTGAATAAATCGTATGTACGTGGCTATTTGATTTATTTACTGCACATATAAATTGTTATTATGTATTTATGATTTAGTTTTTTTTACTTATTTATGTTAAATTGTATGAAGTGTTGTAAACAAGGGTTCTTTTAAGAAAAATAATATGGACTAAATCATATTAAAATTAAGATTAGTTTTGAGATCTAAATTACATAGAATTTGTGTTGATTGGTATTCGCAATAATAATTTAAAAGCCATCTCCTTTTGACAAACTATAAAGTGGGTATAACGTGTCGCTGGTCATGTACCCGGCTAAGGAAGGAGGTGTTACGCCATTAGTCGCTGACCAAATTCCCGGCTCGCGTGTGCGTCAAATTGAAATTACATACGATTATTATTTGCATTATACCTGTCACACCCCACCATGGCGGAATATGGGGCGCGACGTATGGATATCATCACAACAATAGTGTGTCTATAGAGAGAACTATATGAAATAAGAAATGTCATAAAATGGAGACACAAAGTCATGACAATATCTCATCAAACTCAGGAGTCTAGGTAAGTAGGTAACAGTCCTACCGCTTACCCAAGACAAATAAATAACACTAACAATCACATATAGGTGCCAACAATATCACTACGAAACAATCAGAAAGAAAATAAACTAAGAAGGAAACGGGGATTCTCCTTCTATATGTATTCCTAAGCTTCTCCAATCCTAGCCACTTATGTTCTCATGCTTAACCATAGTATCACCTGAAAGAGACACTAAAACACGTCAACATAAAGTTGGTGAGAGTCATAGGTTTAGACTCCAACACAAAACAAGTCATAAGCTGTGAATACCATAAACCAATAAACATATGGACAATGCGCTACAATTATGTACTAACAACTAGCATTCAAGTTCAATCAATCATCACAAATCCAAGGCATCACGCCTTACCAACAATCACAATTCCAAGGCATCACGCCTTACCAACAATCAAATTCCAAACCAAAATCCAAGGCTCCTACCTTGCCAAACAACATGGTACCATAGATGATCACACTATGTACCTATCCCAAGGCCACTACCTTGTCAAACCACAAGGCCACTACCTTGTCAAACCACAAGGCCACTACCTTGTCAAACCACAATAACTGAGACGGCACGTGTCCCTTGATCCAAAACATACACAATCAAAAATCACATAGCAGTTAATCACATAATGTACACACAAGTCCATCTCAAATCACAAACACATTCACAGCATCAATTTAGAAAATAACTCAACACAGTGTCTCTTCCATCCCATCTGGAAGTCAAAATCAATATTAAACATGGGACTATGAAACTCACCTGATAGCTTCTTCACAACTCCTCGCACTAGCAACAAGCTAACAAACCAAAAACACGAAATCAATACACGAACCAATCACTAAGATGGCTCATCAACCTATGATGGACATCTAGTCTATTCCCGTATAATTACCTCATTGTTAAGCTCTAATCACCCCATTACCCTTCCTTAACAAGTCCTTAACTTGGTTAAGTTTAATAACTATCCCGTTCATATTTTACCCAAAACAGTCCCAGTTTTTAGGTCTCAAAACATTAAGTCAAACGTCCACTTAAACATACCCATGGTTTCTGTAAAAGGAATATTCATACCCTTACGTATGTTGGATAACACCTCCCACTTGACATAACCTTAAAGCTATTGTTAAGGCCCCGATATACATATATCTACTTTTGTCATTCCAGATTTCCTGATTTTAAACGTACTAAAAGTTTGTTACCATTAAGGGGTCTTACCCTAAACCACAACTTTAGCCAAAGTGCAGATACTTACTACAATATATAAACCATCTCTCATGTTCGTGAGAAGATCCCAATGCAACCCTAAGTACCCCAAACAACCCAAAACTTAAAAAGAAAACAGGCTGAATTCAAAACTGTTTTGACCTCCGACTGTTGTAACCTGTTTTTGACCCACTTACCGACCTCCAATTTAGTTCTAGTTTCTTGCATTGGAAAGCCACTTCAAATACCTTTCCAGGGGTACTTGGATCGTAAAATAAGAGTTTATAGAACTCCCTATATGATCAAAACAATGACCTAAAATTCTGCCCAGTTTTTAAAAACGGGTTTAACAAAATCAACCTCATTAATTAACCCTAATCCCTCTAATTACAAGCCCTAATTTATGTAATCATCATGTTATGATTAATATAACATTAATTTACTGTTTTTATGATAAACCCTAACCCAAATCCATCATAAGATGATTAAAGAAAACATAAAAACAATTTAATTAAAAAGGGTTATAAAGATTTACCTTTGATTTATGAAAAACCAAGATTTTTATGAAAACCCTAATTCCTCCCTTGTATATTTCGACTCCTTATTGATCTCCAGGGATTTTATGAAGTGTTTTGATAAATAAAAACCTTATATAATTAATCCTAACCAGTCCTAGCCCAAATACAAAAGCCCGGTTCCCTTTTTCCCTTTTTTCCCCTTTTCTTTTCTTTTTTTCACATAACTGACCTATACCCATTTAATTTCGTTTTTTTTCCTTTTTATTATTAATATTTGTATTAATAATATTACCTTAATTTTCCTTAATTTATTTCAGCTCCTAAAGCCTCCAAAACCTCAAAACCGTAAAACTAGTCAAATTTACGCGTTTTACCGTAAAAGACGTAAAATATACACTTTTAAAAAAAATCTCAAATTTTGAAATAAACTTTATAACTAAGTCCTAAATGACTTAAAACCATCCCGAAAAATATTCATACGACTAATTACCTCATCCGAGACCTCCAAAAGCTAAACCATAAATCCTAAAAAAAATATACTATTACTATAATACTTATACGTATACGTAAACACCAAAATATCACCATTTCATTTCATAGTCACTAAATGTGAGCTCATGAACATGAAATAACCGTTCCTCGATTTACTTATGAGTACTCTATACTCATAAACGATAACCACACCAACCTCGTTCACACAAAATAAACACGTAAACACACAAATCAAGTAATCACACATAAAATAACCTAAAAATAAGAACAAGTGACGAACCTCAAAACCACGGTTGTCACATCACTCCCTCCTAATAGAAATCTCATCCCGAGATTTACTCCTTAGGATCAAACACACAAACAACAAATCACACGAGGATACTTGTTCTAAACGAACTCCTCTCATTTCCATGTTAACTTTAGTTCAAGTCTCAAAATACCACATATACTAACCAACAATATTTAAATTTATTACCAAACTCTTGACCTCACAGTCAATAAATCTCACAAATGACTCTTTGATAAAACAAAGACTCTTATAAACACAAGTCCCGAATAACCGTACAGGCAAAATGCATTCTCAAACAACCTTTACCAATCCCAATACATGAAATGTATCATGTATACAACTTATTTTCCCCAGGTAATTCTATGCTCATATGCTACTGGTCCGATCTTTCCAAAGATCATAAATGGACCTCCAAAACTCTACGTCAACTCTTCCATTTTACCAAAACATACCACCCGTTACTATGGGTGAAACTTCATACACAACTTTGTCACTAACTCTAGTGGTTTCCTCCATCTCTACATAGCATCCCTTGCTGCTCTCATCCCGTCCACAAACACCATTACCACATTAGTAGCATGCTTTGTGCTTTATTCTACTCATTAGGCTCTACCAAAGTTCTACCTTCGATTCCTATCTCGACCTATTTCATTTATGCTTCGCTTCTATACACACTTCCTTCTTCCTCCTTAACTCATGCCATACATCACGATGTGATGCTTCCCATCGTTTCTTCCCTTTCCATAATCCCTCATAAGGCATTCCATACATATCAGGCTAACTTTTACGTAAAACCCTCTATTCCATCACATCCGTAAGCAATCCTTCCAACTTCTCAACTACGTGACTTCTCATTCCTCTTGAAATGTGAGATGAATTAGTCTGTCTATCGACTATCACCCAACTCTCGTCGTACTTATTCCTCCACCGCATTATGTATCCCTTCCACCAACTTCGTCCTTACATCGCCCTTTCTAAGCTACTCCTAACTATGTAGGAAGTATAGTCTACGTCCCTTTTCTTCATATGATTGTCCAAGCCACGCAACATACATGTTGACGCTTTCTCTGCTTTAGACAACTCAACTCGTGCAACATATATCCTTTATCCAAACCGCCCTAATACGTCATCCCTATAGTTCAAGTTCGTCTTAGTTTCGCCTCATCCTTCTTATTCCATGTCTCATCGACCATGCTTGCCTTTCCCAGATGGTACTTGGCCATGCAATTTTCTTTCGTCACTTAACTCCACCCACCACCTTTGCCAAATGTTCAATCAAGGTGATTGAATATGTGTTGGAGACGTTCATGATCCGTATAGATCATTCTACGTCTCGTACCCCAAATGCCTCTAGCATTCTAGGAAGATATAACAATCTAGCTCCACTAACTAAGTCTATCCAGTTCTTCCAAATCTTCAATTCCTGCAACGTATAAGCAATCGCCTTTCTTTGTCGTCCTCGTACGCATCCAAATCCTTGCTCCACGTATCGTCATGCTCGCGAATTCATCCAGTCCTTCCGATAATGCCAAGATCCGCTCATTATCCAATCCACCTCTTCATCCTCCAAAATGCTTCCTCATCCTTCTTCACTTCGCCCCTTGCTGGTTCCATGATATGCCATCATCTCTAACTACTTATCATGGTAGACTTAATATTAAAACTCACACTTTGAAAATCTCACGTATACTTCCACTCCAAAACCAACACATACTTCGCCTCACTCTCCCTATTAGACATTGAGTAGATCAAGATGTCGTCGATACTCCCGATGACAACTCATTTATATACGTTCATGCACACTCGCTCCATTGTCTAGATTAAATCCGCTAGTGCTTGGCGAATCCAAATGCATAACCGTAAACCCAAAGTGTTCATACAACATCCTTAGCAGTTTCAACTATGTCCTCCTTGCACCCTCTCTTAGCGGCAATACGAATAAATTCCTACCTCGTTCTACTTGCAAAATTCTACACGCATTTTAAAAGACCAATGCTTCCTCTCATCAGACCACTCAACCACTTTCCACATCCAATCTACTACTAAGCAACTCAACTTTTATCCGGCATTCCCTGCAATTTCTAACATCTCTTGTTTTTAAATCACTCCATCAACGATTTGCCTTGGAAAGGCACTAACTACAACTCCTCTCACCTCCCCTACTTGCTCTATTTATGGTTCTACCTCACCGTAATAGGAAAACCTACTAAATTTCAGGAAATTTTCGGAAAACTTACATACCCTACGAACAATCATAAATACCTTTGAGGTATTGTATCCCCTTCCAACACCCTCTATGGCGCGTTACTTGTGCTAGTATCCCACAAATCTCTATTTATCTCCTTGGTACTCCTAAGAGACCTCATGACCACCTTAGTTCGTCTACGAACTCCTTTCCTCCCCACTAAGGGCATTCTGACCATTCTCTCATGGTCACCTACTTAAGCGTGTAGGCGCGACCAAGTCTTTCATATGACTACCTCAACGCTCCCGAACAATACGAAACCAAAACTACATCCTAAATCCATCAGATACGATCAACAAATCAAACCAACGGATAACTAACGACATTTCACGTGCACCAGTTAAAACAAGTCAAAACCATGAGACTCGAAAGAAAACTCAAACCCAAAACGTGTATCAATTCAAAATGACCCATGACAACGAAAAATAATCCAAGAAACACCTAATGGCAACCAAACAGATTACGCCCCACGACATATTATTTAAACCGTGCAAAAGATCGACTTTTCCAAAAGAATATATATCTTTTTTTATTGTTATTACCTCCCACATCCATGTGACTCAAACAATATACCAACAACCTTCTAGGCGATCTCAAAACTCAACCCAAAGACTAGGTATCCTGTGCACCCCAAATAAAAATAAACTACTATTCAAAACTCAAACTTGAACCCGACACTTGTACAACAATTCCGACCAGTCCATTGACCTCCCATGACTATACTTTCTGAATATTTGAAAAGTACGTTCCGAGTACATAATTTTTGGCTTTTGAATCACTCAAAAAAACTCTAAAAAAACGAACAAGTTATGACCAAAAAAGTTTTATACTAGTTGTTTTATAAAAAAAACTAAAGATTAAACTTAGTGATTAATGTAATCCTTTTAAATAACAGATATAATTGTATGTGTAACCTTCATAAACTCAATTTAACCTTGTATTAATAATTATAAATGACGTGAATCGGTTAAACCCAATTATATAAACTATGCAAGTAGAAAGAAATTTTACTTCGCTTAATTTTAAAGAAAGTCCGTTAGAATTTGAAATATATAAGTGTTGATTACAAAGAAATCTAATGTTACATCTTGTTTCAAACACGACTCCAACACCTTACCCTTATTTACCGAATACAACCAACCATCTAACTCAGTATATACCGACCAAAAGAAATGCAAGACCCAACACAAAAGATTTCATTATCTCAAAAGAAATCCCAAGTTATTTCAGTAGACTTGAAACCAAAAACACCATTTTAAAATGTGCACGTGAAATACGAGACTCAAAGAATACGCTACAAGACACACTTCAAAAGATTCAAAACGTCGGTGGAACTCCAACAAACTCCAGCACCATAAAACACGACAAACACGAGGTACGTTCAAGTTATAATAACTAGTGAACGACCATATACCATAACCCAACACGTAGTAGTATATATACATCCGCATATATATACCTATCGAATCTCCCAAACATACTCGTTATCATACATGTCAAGTCAATCAATCGCTTTATACGCTCGTTTTTCCATACGAGTAATCACCATCTAACCGTGCCACAACAAGGCATAAAGCCCACCTCAAAACCAAACCATATCGTATGACCCCATAATCACACAACACCACTATAATCCCAAAACATATAACACAAAAAGAACAATAGCCATATCATAGGCAGCCATTACATAAACCCATATATATACGTATACCCAAATTCTACATCTCATCATATACAAGCATGTATTAACCCTCTTTCATGCAATCATACTTGAGAACCCATTGAAGTTGTGGTACTTGTATAACTATGTTGGCCACCATACTTATACAATTACCCTTTCCCCAATGCACTCCCTCCTATGATGACACTTATAAGAATCAATACAACATATAACACAAAAATCCATCTACTCACATAAGCTCATCACCACATAAACAATAAAGTCCAAAACTCCATCTATTAAAATAACATAGTAATACTCTTGAAATACGTAAATCCATAGTCTAGCTAAAAAAGCATAGACTAAGTCCAAAACGAAAACATAATCAGTTATAAGTCATGTCGCCCGTAAGAGTGGAAACAGCTTAAAATCCTTCCTATCCACCTACTCCTAGTAACTCGAACCACCACACGATTCTTAGGGAACATGACTTAAACATCAAAAGAAAATTACATACTTCAGGTATGTAAAATAACTCGATAAAAGATACAATCTACCTTGTACTAAATTATGTACTATAATGTACAATTTAAGCAAAATACTACAGTGACTAGCGTGGACGATTATGGTTCAACCCGCACTAGTCACAAACCCGAAAAGAAAATAACATGTGACTAAGTATGAACATACTACGGTTCAATTCATACTAGTCAAAACATCACAATAAATAACATCCAAACACATCAATTAATATAAAATGCACACGTACTCCTATGATGCCTATATGCAGGGACCCTTAAGCTATAGACTAGGCTACGCGACTAGGCAACCTAATTCTCTATAACCATTGTCTCTGATACCATTCTGTCACACCCCACCATGGCGGAATATGGGGCGCGACGTATGGATATCATCACAACAATAGTGTGTCTATAGAGAGAACTATATGAAATAAGAAATGTCATAAAATAGAGACACAAAGTCATGACAATATCTCATCAAACTCAGGATTCTAGGTAAGTAGGTAACAGTCCTACCACTTACCCAAGACAAATAAATAACACTAACAATCACATATAGGTGCCAACAATACCACTACGAAACAATCAGAAAGAAAATAAACTAAGAAGGAAACGGGGATTCTCCTTCTATATGCATTCCTAAGCTTCTCCAATCCTAGCCACTTATGTTCTCATGCTTAACCATAGTATCACCTGAAAGAGACACTAAAACACGTCAACATAAAGTTGGTGAGAGTCACAGGTTTAGACTCCAACACAAAACAAGTCATAAGTTGTGAATACCATAAACCAATAAACATATGGACAATGCGCTACAATTATGTACTAACAACTAGCATTCAAGTTCAATCAATCATCACAAATCCAAGGCATCACGCCTTACCAACAATCACAATTCCAAGGCATCACGCCTTACCAACAATCAAATTCCAAACCAAAATCCAAGGCTCCTACCTTGCCAAACAACATGGTACCATAGATGATCATACTATGTACCTATCCCAAGGCCACTACCTTGTCAAACCACAAGGCCACTACCTTGTCAAACCACAAGGCCACTACCTTGTCAAACCACAATAACTGAGACGGTACGTGTCCCTCGATCCAAAACATACACAATCAAAAATCATATAGTAGTTAATCACATAATGTACACACAAGTCCATCTCAAATCACAAACACATTTACAGCATCAATTTAGAAAATAACTCAACACAGTGTCTCTTCCATCCCATCTGGAAGTCAAAATCAATATTAAACATGGGACTATGAAACTCACCTGATAGCTTCTTCACAAGTCCTCGCACTAGCAACAAGCTAACAAACCAAAAACACGAAATCAATACACGAACCAATCACTAAGATGGCTCATCAACCTATGATGGACATCTAGTCTATTCCCGTATAATTACCTCATTGTTAAGCTCTAATCACCCCATTACCCTTCCTTAACAAGTCCTTAACTTGGTTAAGTTTAATAACTATCCCGTTCATATTTTACCCAAAACAGCCCCAGTTTTTAGGTCTCAAAACTTTAAGTCAAACGTCCACTTAAACATACCCATGGTTTCTGTAAAAGGAATATTCATACCCTTACGTATGTTGGCTAACACCTCCCACTTGACCTAACCTTAAAGCTACTGTTAAGGCCTCGATATACATATATCTACGTTTGTCATTCCAGATTTCCTGATTTTAAACGTACTAAAAGTTTGTTACCATTAAGGGGTCTTACCCTAAACCACAACTTTAGCCAAAGTGCAGATACTTACTACAATATATAAACCATCTCTCATGTTCGTGAGAAGATCCCAATGCAACCCTAAGTACCCCAAACAACCCAAAACTTAAAAAGAAAACAGGCTGAATTCAAAAATGTTTTGACCTCCGACTGTTGTAACCTGTTTTTGACCCACTTACCGACCTCCAATTTAGTTCTAGTTTCTTGCATTGGAAAGCCACTTAAAATACCTTTCCAGGGGTACTTGGATCGTAAAATAAGAGTTTATAGAACTCCCTATATGATCAAAACAATGACCCAAAATTCTGCCCAGTTTTTAAAAACGGGTTTAAGAAAATCAACCTCATTAATTAACCCTAATCCCTCTAATTACAAGCCCTAATTTATGTAATCATCATGTTATGATTAATATAACATTAATTTACTGTTTTTATGATAAACCCTAACCTAAATCCATCATAAGATGATTAAAGAAAACATAAAAACAATTTAATTAAAAAGGGTTATAAAGATTTACCTTTGATTTATGAAAAACCAAGATTTTTATGAAAACCCTAATTCCTCCCTTGTATATTTCGACTCCTTATTGATCTCCAGGGATTTTATGAAATGTTTTGATAAATAAAAACCTTATATAATTAATCCTAACCAGTCCTAGCCCAAATACAAAAGCCCGGTTCCCTTTTTCCCTTTTTTCCCCTTTTCTTTTCTTTTTTTCACATAACTGACCTATACCCATTTAATTTCGTTTTTTTTCCTTTTTATTATTAATATTTGTATTAATAATATTACCTTAATTTTCCTTAATTTATTTCAGCTCCTAAAGCCTCCAAAACCTCAAAACCGTAAAACTAGTCAAATTTACGCGTTTTACCGTAAAAGACGTAAAATATACACTTTTAAAAAAAATCTCAAATTTTGAAATAAACTTTATAACTAAGTCCTAAATGACTTAAAACCATCCCGAAAAATATTCATATGACTAATTACCTCATCCGAGACCTACAAAAGCTAAACCGTAAATCCTAAAAAAATATACTATTACTATAATACTTATACGTATACGTAAACACCAAAATATCACCATTTCATTTCATAGTCACTAAATGTGAGCTCATGAACATGAAATAACCGTTCCTCGATTTACTTATGAGTACTCTATACTCATAAACGATAACCACACCAACCTCGTTCACACAAAATAAACACGTAAACACACAAATCAAGTAATCACACATAAAATAACCTAAAAATAAGACCAAGTGACGAACCTCAAAACCACGGTTGTCACAATACCTTTAGGTTGATATACCGCAAAATCACATCTGAAACACAATGAATAAGGTTATTGCTTTGTGCTTTAGCCGAGTTCTAGAAAAAGTATGTTGTGAATAGTTGTGGGTAAATTCTTTAATTTGGTTTAACCAATACCTCAACATAATATATGTAGAAATTTAGTCTCGTGAAAAAGGTTACTAACTATTTAATTAAACTTATGATATGGAGTTGTATGCATGCTTCTCCATACATTGATTTTAACATCAAAAATTATACCCTAAAATTTATGTTGAATGCCATCTAACTGACGAACACTTGAAATTACTATGTCATCACATGAGATTTTTGGACGATGTTGTAATGGAAAGAAAACTTTCATGACTGAATGAGATAGCACATGAATGGTTTTACGTTCTTTAGATTAGACAAATTAATTAAGTTACTCAGTGAGATCTAGAAACTTAAGGTATTCAAAGGGGATGAAACATGTTTACAATGCAAATCGTTCTTTTGGCAATGTAAATCCCTAAAATATCTAGAAATTACAAATTGTTTGTCAATTGAATTGTTTGACAAGTCACTATGTTGAATGCATTCATTACTAACAGATCAACTGATGTAATGGATCTATGTTCTAGTTTCAAGGAAAATACTATGGTTAATTTATTTACCGCGGTAATTTTATTTTCTTGAAAGTATACTACCGAAAATACTAAAACTGAATTTTGTAAAGTCTTTTACAATGTATTAATGCAAAGTTACACCGTAAACGCGGTTTATTCATTTATTTATTGATCTACAACCGTAAGGTGTGGGAATAGAGTCAATTTACAAATAAAAGATAAACCAAAACTCTTTTCCAAGAGTGAAGAAGGCGTAATAAGGATTTTAGAAATGTCTAATTCTAAATACATAACTCATAGCAAACTTCAATAGTTAAGAAGAGTGCATACTTTGAGTTATTAAATTGTAAGAATGGTTACCGCTGATTAGTTAAAGGAAAACTAGCATATTTTATCTAGTAGTTGTGCTCACCACTTATAGGTACTACATACTATTGTCGGGTTGGTAGACCTATTAAGTAAGAAATTGCATGCCAAATTTTTCAAGTCAAAAAGCTATTGATGGATAAGTCATCCTTTACGAAGTAGAGTACACTCTTAAACACTACAAGTAATTGTTACGAATATGTTTTTCAAAGGTATAAGAAAGTAAACAACACACTAATATGTTTCACCGTTTATGAAACATTTACAATGTTGTATTACTAAATTTGAGATTATTAAAATATTCTTAAATCAGTGGGAGTTACAAGCCTTGTCGTCTTGGTAATAACCCAAATTATCTCTAGAAAATCCTAGGATAATTACTTTTGAAATTTCAACACTAATATATTCAAGGATAGTTATGTACTGATTCTTGTTGATTAAGTGGTCCTACATCGACTTGTAAAGATGATATATATGACACAATCACAATTTGTATAGACGAAAGTTAGACGTGATGTTTATCTAAAATATGAGGTTGTTCCATGCACACGTGGGAGAAATGAATATCGTGTGCAAGAAACAACTCATAAAGATATGATTCAAGATAAGTGACTAACGATCTGATTAATAATTAGATGAAAGTTAGTACATGTGTCGATATGATTAAAAGATTACTTAACCTTATATCATTCAAATTAAGAAACACTTGTTGTTTTGATTTAGTCATGTGAGAGCTTGGACTAAATTGTAAACGCAAGGGTAAAATATCCACATGTCGTGAGATCGGGCGTGGAATATTTTGTATTTTTTTAAAATGGACAATTCTCGGAATGCCATAAGATACATAGAGTAATCTTATACTACTAAAGTAATAAATATTTATGTATTTTTGGAATTACATAAATAGACATGGTAGTGAATTAACTTGAAAAGACTAATGAAACCTAGTGGTGTTCATGATTGCTTTAGTTATACATGTTTATGATTTCTTTATAGAGTTACAAACATAAAGTCTTGAAAGACATATAATGTAAAGTAAGGCATTAATGTATTATCTCTTTTTGCTAAGACATATACATAAGTCATTTTCAAATGACTTAAAACGTATAATGGAATTATAACTTTTATGTTTAAAAAAAATAAAATGAAGTGACTTTGTGTTAAAAGTACTTGAGTTATAAAGCATGCAAAATGGTTAGGAAAATATATTATACCATTAAGATGATTTAGTTGGTATATAGGTAAGCCAAAAGATATATATTTATCTTAAATATTGTTACATTGACATACAATATTAACCCTGATGAAATGCAACATAGTTATGGTATGTTCATTAGGAGAATCAGACTCTCGATATGATGATTGATTCAAGATAACTATATCTTCCTTTCTTTCAAAAAGATATCAAGGTTAGAAAGTTGAGTATGACTTGGACTAAGAAGATTAATAAGATGCCATTATAGATGGAATGTGATGAATCACGTTATATCTTAAATGAAGTTCAGATTTTGTTAAACTACTTATGAAGTGGGTTGTTAGAAAATAAAGAGTTATGAACTGTCATTGTGCTATGTAAAGTCCCAAAATAGGCAACGTTGGAGTGTTGATCTATTTGCTATGTATTTAAAGATTAACTTTAAGTTACTAAAAGCAAGTGGGAGTTTTGATCTTGAAAGATAAAATTGCAAGATACATAATCTTCTGAAATACATTAGTAATTATCATGAGGTAAGCATATAAATGCTAACCCCCAAGATGAAGGAATTTAAGTCATAGGTCCACAAGGATATTTTGGATATGAAATTAATATGCTGAGAATTTTGAGTTGAAAATAATTTTTATGATTTATTACCAAACATTGACTTGGGTAAGCTACTCATACTATGAATTGTTATAGATGTTGTCCAACAAGATAATCAATTTTAGATTTGGTTTATCTTAAATAGTTTGACTAGAAATTAAAGATAAGTTTCTTCAAAGAAAGGTAGAATACGAGCATAGTGGTGGTTTAAATCCTTATGTTGAAATTATATGGACAAGATTGTACTCATATTTATGTATGTATTATGAATAGATTATTAATCACACTTAAGTAATTAATTATGATTGAATATTCTTTCCTAAACGCATTAAATATATAAAGATTTTGGTAGTTATATTTTAATTGACAAATTGAATATGTATGAACTTTTTTTTAATGACTACTTGAGCAAGGACTCAAGTAATCAAAAGGAGTTTATAAATTCAAAATTAAATCTTTAGAAAAGTACAAATTACAATTATCCATGAATGAATAAAAGCATACATCTAAGAGATTATTCTTATGTTTAATTTTAAAATCCAAGATTAGATTTAAAATTGAAATAAGATGATTTCTAAGTATTCCTAAAGGCTAGTGGGAGTATTATAATTATTTTCTTAAATTGTATATATTGAATAGACATATAAGAAAGTAAATTTCATTCAAATTAAATGATAGTTTTGATAATATTTGAAATGAAACTTTATTTTGAAGATTTAAAAAATAAGATATATATAACCTTAGAACAAATAAATTTATGTGGTGGATACAGCATAATATGCCATGTAATAAGTTTATATGGATATTTAGAACATGAAGAAATCTAAATCTAGTTTTGAGAAATTTTCATGTGTATCACGTTGTATTTATATCATGCTTAAAATGCAAGATGATTTGGATATATTAATCTATTTGAAAGTTATTAAATAACTTGTGTAATGTATATTCTGGAGGAATATGTTTGGATATAGAGTGACATCCTTGTCTTGGATCAGCTACCATAGATACTATAGATGAATAATTTGTCAATAGTTGAGCAAATTATCATAGCCAACAAACTTGAATGTTTGGTTGGAATTAAACATTACATAATATATATTATTGCTTACATATTTATATCTTTTATGACAAGTTATCAAAATTGAAAAGGTACAGTTGAGGTAACACTTAATATTAGTCATGGTATCCTGGAGATGACATGTTAATTAATGTTACATTATACATTAAACAATTAGAATACCTTGAACTTCAAATATGTTTTTGGAAGTTTAGTATAATAAATTGGTGATCAAGGATGTCTCACAATTTTGATACTATGAGGCAATATCAAACAATTTGAATGCACATGTACAAGAATTTCAATAATTGAATTCTTAGCAAAAGTATTCTCAAAATTCCAATAGGTCAAGATTGGTTGATTTATGCTTTGCCAAACAAGTATGAATGTCATTACTAGACGCATGATGCATCGACCAGTTTTATGCATTGATCTATTTAGCATTTGGATAAAGAATATTAGACAATTATTATGGTGAAATAAATTACTTGGTAAGTTTATTTATAATATATTGTATCCTATATTTGCATGTTTAATCCATGAATAATTTAATTATTCTAAATGTCCGTTGTTGATTAAAAATATGGGAGTATTATTAAATTAAGACAAATCAAAATAGTGATAGAGTATACTTGAAAGTATATTGATAAATTGTGGATGATATTCGATGAATCGAATATAGGACTTATCCCAACTATATGATTATACTTTGTGGATCTTTGTCATCAAGTAAATCATAAATAGTTATCCTCAGATCTGAGATACCAGGAAACTATCGTGGATCTAGTGCATTTCTATGAAATAATCTAATGCTAAACGTAAATGGTAGCTATAAGGGTTATTTTAATAAGTGTTTCCTTCAAATTTATTTTGGAGTTTAATACAGCCGGACCTCTCGTGGGATTAGTAAGATGTTTGTATGGTCGTACCCAAAGTCTTTCTAAACTATGTTTAGAAGTTTTGGTAATCTTGCTTGAATCTGAATGAGAAACATAATGGTTAATGAAAGGAATGACTAAGATCCATATCCTTTTTAACGTTGTATTAGAAATGAAAGGATAATAATAATAATAATAATAATAATAATAATAATGAATCATTAAAAGGTTTTATCCAAGAGACCTTACTCGAGATCGTACTAGCGGCATTGGCGTGTAACTAGACGCTAACCGATGTGATCACACTATTTAAAATATGTCCACAATACGTAAAGAGTTAGGATCGAACTTGAGATTACGGGATTGCACACAATACGTAAAGAGTTAATTTATTTAATAAATATATTTATATGTTTATTAAATTAAAACGAGCTATAACATTAACGATCGTTAAATATTAAGAGTTAAGTTTAAACGAGCATTGTGGAACAAAATAGAAGAGAAAAGAATAATCTAGAACACCCCTTAAGGAGGTGTTCGACTTTCGGTTGAAAAAGAAGGGGGGAAGGAAAATTTTTTCCTTATATTCCTTTACTTGGGCTACAAGTATTCTAGGCCTATATAAACAATCCCATACCCTCATTATTCAACACACCAATCTCTCTTTCTCTTTTCTCCTATGATCGCAAGCCAAACGCAACCTTAGGGTGTTCGATTGATTTTTCGGTTTAGCTTATAATCTAGCCCTAGCTCCTCTCTAGGGTTGTTGGGTAGATTTTTCACTAGACGTTGAAGCTCGGTTTACACGTACTATACTTACGGTTAGCTCGTTTTATTACGTGTGTACAAGAACGTAATGTAGTCTTACTTTAGACTATATCTTGGTGATACATTTTTATCTTTATATTGGTGCTTCGTTCTTATCTTGTGGAATCGTCATAGCTAAAAGGTAAGTAACCCTAATTTGATTAAATATAATTGTGTTATTATGATCTTGTTAAATCGCTTTCGCAATATGTGCTTTGATCTTTGTTAGGGTTTTAATAATTGTTATGTAGATAATAAACCTTCAGTCATTGCCAATGACCTAACTCTACGAGTCATCAACTGTTCCATCCTACTTAGTGCATCAGCCACCACGTTCGCTTTCCCTGGGTGATAACGAATCTCATAGTCGTAGTCACTAAGCAACTCGATCCATCGACGTTGTATCATGTTCAGCTCCTTCTGATCAAGAACATGCTTTAAACTCTTTTGATCATTGTATACAACACACTTGGTTCGATACAAGTAATGTCTCCACAGCTTCAAGGCAAACACTACCGCTCTAAGTTCCAGATCATGAGTCATGTAGTTTTTCTCACGCGTTTTAACTGACGATACGTGTATGCGATGACCTTCTCTCTTTGCATCAACACCGCTCCCAGTCCTTTTCCTGACGGGTCATAGTAAACTAAAAAATCTTCAGATCCTTTAGGTAAGGATAAAATAGGCGCACTATAAAGCATTCTCTTCAACTTCTAAAACACTAACTCAGCCTTTTCTCTCCATTCATACTTCACTTTCTTTTGAGTCAACTTCGTCAACAGTTTAGAAATCTTTGAGAATCCCTCGATAAACCTTGATAGTATCCAACGAGACCTAAAAATTGACGAATTTCAATCGGCGTAGTCCACTCCGTAATTGACTCAATCTTGGCGTGGTCAACATGAATTCCTCTATTGTCAATCACATGACCTAGAAATTGTACCTTAGGCAACCAAAAATCACACTTTGAAAATTTGGCGTACAACTCCTCCTTCTTAAGTAATACCAATATTAACTTAAGATGCTCTTGATGCTCTTTCTCACTCATTGAGTAGATCAAAATATCATCAATGAACACAAACACAAATTTATCCAGACGCACCAAATACGTGCCTTCCCTCTATCACGAAAAAGATACATAATATGGATGATAAAAAAAGAAGAGGAGTGATTGATTTGTGTGTTTTTTCGGTGTATCAGAAATAAGAGACTCGATCTCAGTTTATATAGACTAGGGATGAAAGAAAAACTGTCACAATTAATTAACGAAATTAATTATCACTAATCTCTCATGAATACAAATAAAACCACTAAATTAATTTTATTCTTAATTCACATTAGTGTGTTTGATGACACCATCAATTGTCATTCAACATTTTGAGTAGTTTTTTTAACAGAATTGTTGTTAGCTTTAAAACTAAAAATCTTAAGATGAATTTTGTGACAGGTGCAATTAGGTGTAATTATGTAAGAAGTACGATACACATACATTTGATTGCAACTAAGTCCGAATCACTCTTTTGGCCTAGATTAGTTGGCAAGGACATTTCACAAAAGAGAGGCACACATGCTAAAATGCGAAGGCGGTCAATGGGGTACGTTGTCATGGTGGTAAGATCAATAATATTTGGACAAATAAAAAAGTTATGGATCATGATATAAGTTTTATAAGAGTACCAATAGCATCAAATTCCTTTTTAACTAATCTTCTGTTTGATTTTCCCAAGATATTAAACGCAACGGCCGTATAAGGGATCTTTTATGGTTTGCAAAAAGAGCAAACCGGGAGAATGGATTAGAACGCTGGCCGAACAATTGCGTTTTTGTCTGTTTGATAATTGAAGCTCATTTTTTTAGTAAGCGATGTAGGAAGTTGAATATATGAGTGTAAGGACACCTTTCAGTTCTCCTATCGTTTTATTCTTGAAATGGCCTTTTCGAGCTTATAGTGCCAACAATTAACGGTCTTTGATTTGGTCAATAATATAATACTCTCTGCTTTGTCATTAGTATTTTGGTATATTGCATAACTATTGGTGGTTTTAATAAAACTTTCAGGCTTGATATAACGGTTTTTATAGGTTAAAAATGGGACAATCTGGAAGATTCTATGAGCTTCAATGGACAGGAAATTTACGACAACGTAATTGGCACGAACGTCTTTAAAATACACCGCAGTGAAGCGCGGGTATCAAATTTAAAACACACTATAGCGAAGCGCGGGTATCAAATTTAAAACACACTGTAGCGAAGCGCGGGTATCAAATTCTTGTTCTTATTATTCAATGAAAGATATCTACAAAATGATAATATGGTAGGATAGGTAATATCAATGTGTATCAGTGAGTAAGGTAGAGCATATTGGATCGTCGAGAAGCTGGATCGTATTAGACAGTATATATTTTGATCTTGGTTCATGTTTTTCTTTAAATTATGTCCTCGATATCGACGGTTTTTCCGGTCTAGCTCGTCTTCGTAAACCATACAATTATATTTTTTTTATAATTAACCAAATCAACAATTAAACCAGACCATTTTGGTTCGATCTTTAGTTTGGAGTCTTTTACAAATCTAATTTCGGTCTCATTTTTAGATAGTGATCACCTTTACCATTGAGTGCTATATTAAGAGTAGATCTTGAGCTATTGTGAGAACCAATTGATTAGGATATAATTGTTGTTGAAAGTTAACTTATTAGAAAGCATTTGGACTATACAGAACAATAACTACACTTAAATGACCTATTTTATTGAAAAGATAAAGAATTATATACAGAGGACCTACAATAGGTAAAGCTATCAAAAACTTTTTACTATTTTAAAAAGTGTTTGGTGTTAGTTTTTGTCATTATATGAAAAGCTTGTGAAAGACTTTTTACAAAAGTTTAATATATTTCTTTTGTAAAAGTTAAGTGATTAAGGCTATGTTTGGCAAAACTAGTTGTAAGCTATAAGTTGTTAACTTTAAGTTGTAAATTGTTTATTAAAAAGCTGTTAGTTTTAATATAAGTGTTTAGTATATTAACAGTTAACTGTAAAGTTAAGATGTAAAATTGTTTAAAATGATATATTTAAATAAATTATAATATGATTAGAGTTTATATTAGTAATTTACAGTTTTAACAGCTCTTGATAATTTAAAAAGCTGTATGAATCAGCTTTTTATTTAAGAGCTAGTTTTTTAAAATAAAAAGCAAACAACTCTAAAAAATTATTGTGCCAAATAGAGCTATTAGATTTTTTTTAATAAAAAAGCTAATAGCTAAAAAAGCTTTAAAAAGGCTCTTGCTAAATAGACTCTAAATATTAAATGCATTGATTGCATTAAATAGACAAAATCTTTAAAAAAATTATGCATTATAGATGCTCTTATACTATCCATTCACCTATTATGAAACACTTTTATTTCTAACTATCTTTTTTAGCCCTTCCATCGTGACTACATTTATATTACATCACGATAAAGTATGAATGTGGCTTATCTTTTTCAATGCATACGCAAAATAGTATGAATGTGACTTATCTTTGTCAATTCATACGCAAAAATTTCACCCAGGTAACTAGAAAACAATCACTCAAATCGGTTGACCGTTGATAAGAGTGTTAAGTGTCCATGAAATTTATAATGTGTTATTTGATATTTTAGCGTCAATCATAATTCTCTTTCAATAACACATTAATAACGAAAACTTCAATTTTTTCACAAAATTACCAATAATATGTTATTAGTCTCACGATAATACCTCATTCACTCTCAAACCTAAACAAAACAATCAACAATAAATGTTACAACCATGACGAAATTACTAATGACGTAAGAATGGCACTTTGAGGAATGAAGCCGTTATTTGCTTTTTTTATAACATACAAATGCTTTAGCTCACCTAGCCCTCCGACTTAAGATACAAAATTATTTTGTTGTTAGTTAATCAATTGTCATTATCTCTAAATTGCTTACTGTTAAATATAAGCTTTACTTAAGCTACAAGGGTCAAAGTGTAACTTCTCCAAACAAGAAGGGGCTAAATGGACAAATGATCAAAGTTAAGGACGAAAGTGCAAGACTGAAGAAAGGAGCTATATATTCCATCTCACCTAACTTCAATCATTTAGTTATCAAGTTTATGTGTGTGTAAAAAGTGTGAGATTAGTTCGAGAGTTCTTGATCTTGTTTGATCAAAGTTTCTGTTGTTATTTCTTTCTGGTTGTAAAGATTGTGGCTATCTAAGCCTTTCATTGATATAAACTCTAACAGTGAGCCAAGGGAAGGTTGGATGGGTTCACTTATATCGATTTGTTGTTGATTCTGGTTTTGATTTACAAGTTTTTACATGGTATCAGAGCCAGGTTGCTCTGAATCGTGGTTATAAATCTTTTTTAAAAACGTTAGGGTTTTATAAATTTGGGGGTTTTGGTCTATATGTTTAGATCGTGGTCTGTTCTTTATAAATCAACGTTTTAATTGATTAATTTGATCTTCTTGGAACGTTAATTAATGTTTTTAAAAAATTAGGGTTTCAAATTAATTTGGGGTTTTCTAGTAATAATTGATTCTGATCTAATTGGTGACTTGTGGGATTGTATTTTGGGCTTAATTTGAGTTTTTGGTAAACTATATTAAAAAACCCTAAAGTTCATAAATTAGGGTTTTTCGATCTTGGTAAGTAGTTGTTATTTGTGTAATTGTTTGTCTAACGTGCAGGTTATTTGTGTTTCCGCTGCGGTTATAGATAGATCATCTTGATTTATTGTGTTGTTGACTGGTTGGGTTCTCTGGATTGTCTTAATCCAGAGTTCTTGCTTGGTTTGCTGCGCGTGCTACGTAACACCTCTCTCACTTTCTTCTAGTTTTAGGTTTATTTTTGTTTAGAGGGGATTTTAGGTGTCAATGGGATTAGGTAGTTACTGGTGTTGATTGGTTGAGATTTATTGTGGTAGTTGACTGTTACTTGTAGAGGAGTTACAAGGAGTTGGTTGCTTTCTTGTTCTTGCTGTTTTGTTTGTTTTCTAGACCACAATCAGGTCTCTGCTCTTGACCTACCACCTTGTGAGTGGATTTGGAAGCCTGATAACTGCTTTTGGCTTGATTTGTTGATCCCAAACTTAGATCGATTTAGCTTTATGTATACGAGATTAGATCAAGTAATACACTTAGAGAAACCTTTGTATATGTATATGACAATCTAAGTGCTATGCGGAATTAACACTTAAACAAGAACACACAAGATGTAAATAAACTTTCACTTTGATTAGTGATATCAAACTTGCTTACAATGAAAGTAGTTTACGTATGAAAAACTTATATTGAACAATAACCTAAAGGTCTTCTTTTATAGACATAAGAAGCCTTGTACAATAATCTACGTATCAACTATTCTAGGTAAAGATAAATATAGCAAATACATTGTTGTTCCTATCTTTACTACAAGTAATCTAGAATACAATAAACGCGTAGAGTATATCCTTCCATCAGTGCTTGTCTCCAATGTATCAACGCTTGACTTTGTCTTGTCAACGCTTGAGCTGTCAGCGTTTGTATTACTCCTGTCAACGCTTGTTTTACTCTTGTCAGCGCTCAAGTAGACTGGCTATAATTTATTCCCAACAATCCTCCCCTAAACTTGATATCTACTCTAGTGATCAAGTTTCTTAATAAACATTAAGAACTAGGAGGAATCTTACAAACCTTCTCATATTGGTAACAAATAAATCTGATCAAGTCTTTTGCCATGTCACTTGAATAATCAATTTCCAGCTGAGTGTTCTTCATCTTCTCCAAGACTTCCTTGGACATGAAGTACTGACCATCCACAAGTAGATACTCAGCAAACTTTGTAGAACTCAAATAATAAACGCCAGCAGCTGAATACAACCTTCATTGAAGACCACTGAGATCATCTTCAAGATCCTTCCAAATAGCAGGATCTTCATCAATTGGTCCACACATTTTCTTGAATGTTGACCACAGTTTTATTCCATTGACTGAAGTTGGTGCTTCAGTCACATACTTAGCCTACAATAACCTCCATAGGTCTACCAAGTCTTCTCTGTCAAAACTTGCAAACAAAGATATAAGGGTGGTAAAAGTATGAACCTCTTTTCCATACCTGCCAATCTTCCAAAACCCACATTCGTCTTCTTCATAGCTTACAATTAGGTTTCTGGAATCAAGTGGAAACACTTGTACCATATCTGAAGCTTATAATGGTGAGAGCTTGAGGCTCTTTCTTATGACAGCTTTACTTGGATGTAATGGATCCATATCTTTGGGAAACTCAAGAGAAACTCCCTTTTTCACTGGTCTTGGAACAACATTGCCTTCTTGAGCTCCATTTCCTCTGCAAGTTCTTCTTTTCTTTCATCAGAAAGAAGTCTTAGAGTGTTCTCTTCCTGCACTCTAACCCAAATGGGATAAGCTCTACATTCCAACTCATCAAATGTCAACCCAGTCAATTTCTTATAAGTCCATCCTGTTCCATGACATCTGAGCAGCATGAAATACAACTCCTTTCTATCCCTTTTCAAATTTGAGAGAACATTGCTTGCTTTGTGTTTCAGTATGACCTTGCAATCCTTTTGTACTCTGAGAAGAATCTCCAAACCCCATATCTGATCTGAAATGGTCAAATGTGGATTCTATATACACCTTTCTTCCCAAGCATGGTACATCTGAACCACCTCTGGCCAGCTCATCACCATACTCAAGTCTTTCTGGTTGTTCTATGATCATAAAACTTGAGTCTGAACTAGCTTCATCACTTCCTTCTTGCTCTTCTGAAGTGACAAAAAAAGGTGATTTACCCACCTGCTTTCTTTCTTGTTCCATAATTTGTGCAGCCAACCTTCTATCAAATTCAATTTATGCTGCATTCTTTGGAACAACTTCTTCTACCATAATACCCTTACCCTTATCTAATGGATCAACTGTTGGTAAGGTAGATGGTAATACCTGTGAAGAAACCTCTTTGATGATGGATGATGATTGGAATACATCAACCTCATTTGTAGGTCTGTCAACGTCCAATTCTGCTTTGTCAGCGCCCAAGATACTCATGTCAGCGTTCGAATTCTTCTTGTCAACGCTCAAATTTCCTGCTTCAGCGCCTTTTGCAATTTCCTCCAACATGGCTGTAAATGATAAATTTAAGTTTGTAGGAGAGACTAGAGACGTATCAAAACATGTCTGTTTCTTCAAACTTGTTAGGGCCTCAGCAATATCCAAAGATTG
The DNA here is from genome assembly GCA_025667525.1 of Glebionis coronaria. Lineage (NCBI taxonomy): Eukaryota > Viridiplantae > Streptophyta > Magnoliopsida > Asterales > Asteraceae > Glebionis > Glebionis coronaria. The sequence continues at coordinate 184,899,286 of CM046874.1, forward strand.
ACCATCATGAGAGCCCTTATCACTCACATTTATTTGTTCATCCTCCCCTTTGGAAGATTCCTCCATCCCTCTCCTTGTACTAGCAGTCTCCAAGATAACAATCCTCTCCCTCAATTGCTTACGTTCAAGGCCTTGTGTGCTGACAACTTGTACCAAGTCTGCATTTTGCTTTTGCAAGCTCATGAAGACAGCCGTCAATTCCATTAGAGTCATTGGTTCCAATTTGCCCTCTTCTAAAATGGGTATTTGACCTCCCAAGTTAGATTCATTGGGCATGGATGAGGTCTTAATGATGGTAGGACTGTCTTGCCCAGCTTCTAAGCCAGAACCAATAGTCCCAGCTGTTGATCCCAAACTTAGATCGATTAAGCTTTGTGTAAACGAGATTAGATCAAGTACTACACGTAGAGAAACCTTTGCTAATGAATAAAGTAACAAAGTGTTATGCGGAATTAACACTTGATCTAAAACACAATGATGTTAAACAAACTTTCACTTGTATTAGAATAATCGTGTTGATTACAATGAAAGGTTTAACTTGCGAATACTATGAAAACTGATATTAAACATTAACCTAAAAGATCTTCTTTTATAGAACAAGAAGTCTTGTACAATAAGCTACGAATCAACTATTCTAGGTAAAGATAAACATAGAAAATACATTGTCGTTTCTATCCTTACTAGAAGTAATCTAGAATATAATAAACGTGTAGCTCACATCTTCCATCAGTGCTTGTCTTCAATCTGTCAACGCTTGACTTTAACTTGTCAACGCTTATGCTGTCAGCGCTCACTTTGCTCTTGTCAACGCTTAAGTTGTTCTTGTCAGCGTTCAAGTGTTCTGGCCTAAATTTATTCCCAACAATCCTCCCCTAAACTTGATATCCACTCTTATAACCAAGTTTCTGAATAAACATTAAGAACTTGGAGGAGTCTGACAAACCTTATCATATTGGTAATAAATAAATCTGATCAAATTCTTTGCCACGTCACTTGTATAGTCTATCTCCAACTGGGTGTCCTTCATCTTCTCCAAAACAGCCTTGGATATGAAATACTGAGCATCTACAAGTAAATACTCAGCAAACTTTGTAGAACTTAAATGGTATACACCAGCAGCTGAATATAACCTCCATTGAAGACCACTGAGGTCATCTTCAAGATCCTTCCATATTTCAGGATCTTCTTCTTTTGTCCCACACATTCTTTTGAATGTGGTCCAAAGTTTTATTCCATTGGCTGAAGTTGGTGCTTCAGCCTCATACTTGGTCTCTAGTAACCTCCAAAGGTCTACCAAGTCTTCTCTGTCACAACTTGCAAATAAAGATATGAGAGTGGTAAAAGTGTGTACCTCCTTGCCAAATCTTCCAATTTTCCAGAATCCACATTCATCTTCCTCATAACTTACAATTGGATTCCTGGAATCTAATGGTAACACATGAACCATATCTGAAGCTTCTAATGGGGAGAGCTTGAGGCTCTTTCTAATGATTGCTTCACTTGGATATAGTTGAGACATATCTTTTGGAAACTCAAGAACAAATCCCTTCTTTACTGGTCTAGGGACTATCATAGCTTTCTTGATTGCCATCTCTTCTGCAAGTTGCTCCTTTCTTTCATCTAAAAGAAGTCTGAAAGTGTTCTCTTCCTGCACTTTCACCCAAATAGGATAAGCCCTATGTTCCAACTCATCAAATGTCAAAGCCTTCAGCTTCTGATGTGTCCATCCAACTCCATGACATTTGAGCAACATAAAGTAGAGCTTCCTTCTATCCCTTTTCAATTCAGAGAGAATGTTGCTTGCCTTGTACTTCAGCATCACCTTACAATCCTGCTGAACTCTAAGAAGAATTTCCAAACCCCATATCTGGTCTGAAATGGTCAAGTCTGGATTATCCATACAGCTTTCTTCCCAAGAATTGTACATCTGAACTACCTCTGACATATCAAAATCAATTTGCAACTTCAAATCTCTCAGCCTTTCCCTAGCAAGCTCATCACCATACTCAAGTCTTTCTGGTTCAACAATCATCACACTTGAATCTGAGCTAGCTCCATCACTTTCTTCTTCAGAAGTCACAACAAATGGTGACTTTTCCTTTTCACCTTGTTCCATCATTTGCTCAGCCAATCTTCTATCAAATTCAACCTGAGCTGCATTCTTTGGAACATTTTCTTCTACCAACTTACCCTTACCCTTATCTGTTGGTTCAATTGTTGGTAGGGTAGATGATAGTACCTGAGTAGGAACATCTTTGATGATAGATGATGACTGGAATACATCACCTCCATATGCAGATCTGTCAACGCCCAAATTTCCTCTATCAGCGCCCAAAATACTTCTGTCAGCGTCCAAACTTGTCTTATCAACGCTTAAATATTTTCCCTCAGCGCCTTGTGTAACCTCTCTCAGCATATCTGTAAATGATAAATTTAAATTTGTTGGAGAGATTAAGGACGTATCAAAACCTTTTTGTTCCTTCAATGTAGTAAGAGCTTCAGCAATATCCAATGATTGACCATCTTGACTGCTCTTATCACTCAGATTTCTTGCTTCCTCCCCTTTGGAAGACTCCTCCATACCTCCCCTTGAATGAGCACTCTCCAAAACAACAATCCTCTCCCTCAATTCATTGAGTTCAAGGCCTTGGTTACTGACAATTTGTACTAAGTCTGCATTTTGCTTTTGCAAGCTAATGCAGACAGCCGTCAATTCTAAAAGCGTCATTGGTTCCAGTCTGCCCTCTTCCAAAATGGGAATTTGACCTCCCAAGTCAGGTTCATTGGGCATGGATGAGGACTTAATTATGTTGGGACTGTCTTGACCAGCATCTAAGCCTGAATCAATAGCCCCAGCCTCATCCAGGTCACCAGCCACACTTGTGGTGGTGGTTCTCTCTGCTTCATGGCTAGGACCACCAGAGGAGAACACTCCAGCAGTCCTTTGGCGTTTAATCAACCTATATTCTGGTGGTGTGGAAGATGGTGTAGAAGATGGTGTAGATGTAGGTTGGTTAAGGGGTGTTTGGGATTGTGATGGTTGGGTGTCAGCGGTTGAAATAGGCATATCAACGCCCACATTAGATGTGTCAGCGTCGAAGGGATTTTGGTCTATTTGCATTTGGTCAGGTGAGGGTAAAGGTTCAGGGATAGGTTCAAGTTGTGGTTGAGGGTCAATATGAGGTTGGGGGTCTGGTTGGGGTTGTGCTGCTGCAATAACAGCAAGCATGGCTGGGGTTAATGGTAGGTCTCTAAGAGGTGGTGAATTCATCTTGGTAAAAATAGCCTTCTTTTGTTCAGGGATCTTATAAAAGTCATTGTGATCCCTTGAACAATATCTTTGAGCATCAAAAACCATTTGCAGAAAACGGGGATAAGCTAAAGTCATTTTTGTCCCCTTATTTTTACACATTCCTTCAAAAATCATTTTAGACCAGTTATAATTTTGCCCTGTTGCAATACACACAATAGCAGATGCAATGGATCTATTGATCTCATTGTGTGCAGTACATTTGGGACTCAAACATTGAAGGAGAATGTGAATTAGGTACTTCCAGGCTGGGGGAAATTCCTGCTTATGGTACTTATTAAGAGTACCTTCATCAGGAATAGGGTATCCCAAAGCCCTAAGCCCTTGTTCTATTTCAGATATGGGAAGCATGGTTATACCATCAGCATCATTAAGATGCAAAGCCTGGCGTACCAAGGCCTCAGTAACCACCCAAGGTCTCCCATGTACAATAGAATTCAATGTTGTCACTCCATTAACTGTTGAGGAACTAACAGTGTTCCAAAACTGTTTAATGTGTGTGACTGGAATGAGTGGTGCATGAGAAAGAGCATACCTTAATGGGGATGCATTCAAATACTCCACCATCTGAGTGTATTGAGGGAACAAAGTATTATCAGCAACAAGATAAGCAATCATGTTGTGTTGAGACTTGAACCCCAAATCCAATTCTGCTGAGTTAAATCTTGGTGCCATTGATGAAAGCTGTTAATTTGATGTATAAAAGATGAAGGTTGATAAGAGAAAAGTGTTAGACAAGAATTATAGATACCCTGTTTAAAATAGGAGCCAAATTTATAGGAGTGGATGAATGCACGTGATTGGCCCAAAAATAGGCAAAGATTTTCAAAAATCAATCATGAAAATATTGAAAAAGTTTATAAGTTATCTCATGCATTTAATGAAAGTAACAACTCCTAAAATTACGGCTTGAAAATATGTCAAAAAGTTACAACTGGGTAGGTCCCATTGTTTGTCAACGGTCAAATATAACCCATCAACGCCCAACGGCTATAATCTTGTCAACGTTCGCCTAAAGCCATGTCAGCGTCCATTTTGGTCACAACAACGCTTGGAAAAATCTTGTCAGCGTCCAAAAAGAAAATTGTTTTTAAAAAGTGAAAAATGACCTTAACAAGTAATTTATCCTAGAGAAGATAACCAAAAGCTGATAATTATCATAGGGCGGCAAGCACTGTCCAGTTATGCACACTTGCATAAGCAAGATAGACATAACAGTCCTCTAGTGTCCCTTGCTAACCAAAATTCTTAACAACCAAGTTACCTCATAAAATCCTTGTTACTCCCAGGTAAAACCCATATCAAAAGGATTCCCAAGCCTCCCAACAGACCATAACCAATTCTAAGTCAAAAATGTCTTGGCAGCATGCAAAGTTGATATACTATGCATGCTACAGTGCCTCATGGTTTAGTAAAACTAACACATACTCACCAATGGACACAATCTAGAATTGTGATGAGAGTATTCTAAGAATACCCAAGAGTCCTAAAGGTTCCTTAAACCTCCCCTTAAACTATGATACATGAGTTCTCAATAATATATATGAACATTAAAAATTTATGTCAAGATAGGAATATAAATATTCCAACCATCATCCATAAACAAAACATGTCCAAATAGCTCTTCAAAGATCCATAAGCAACTCTGTATCCAATGGCATAAAGCTACCATTACCTGCACATTTAGATGAAAAACCACAAAACTAACATTTGTTGCTGACAGCGTCCCGACAACACTTATCAGCGTTGAAGGAACTCTTGTCAGCGTTAGACAATAATATCTCCAACAACGGCAAAATAACGCTTGACAGCGTTGCATTTACCTTTGTCAGTGTTAGAAAAATAATGTGGAAAATCTAAATCATCACAAAGACCAATAACAATGCATTATCCTGTACATACTTTTACAAAAAGGTTCCAAAACACATATTAAGTGAGATTAACCATTCCAATATTTGTTACCAAATATTGAAATCTTCCAGCATCAAAAGGTTTAGTTAATAAATCAGCTACATTATCTTCAGTATCTACCCTATCTGGTTGTATTAAACCTTTCTCAAAGCAATCTCTTATAAAATGATGTCTAATTTCTATGTGTTTGGTTTTAGAATGATGTACAGGATTTTTAATAATGCATAAAGTACTGTTATTGTCTACAAAAATCTTGGTATGCATAAAATTATACCCATAATCCAACAGCTGGTTCTGAATCCATAAGACTTGTCCACAACAAGCAACTGCAGCCACATATTCTGCTTCAGTTGTAGAGTTTGCCACCACTGTTTGTTTCTTGCATTGCCAAGATATTAACCTGCTCCCAAGAAATTGGCATCCACCAGTTGTGGATTTCCTATCAAACTTGTCACCACCATAATCACTGTCTGAATATGCAATAAGATCCAAGGGAGAATCTTTTGGGTACCATAATCCAAGATCTGGATAACACCTTAGGTACCTAAAAATTCTCTTCACAGCAAAAAGGTGACATTCTTTGGGAGTCACTTGATGGCGTGCACATGCACACACAGCAAACATGATGTCAGGTCTTGAGGCTGTAAGATACATCAATGATCCAATCATTGATCTATAGTGCCTAACATCCACATCCTTTCCAGCTCCAATTTTTCCCCAAGGGTGTTGTCTATCCATAGGAGTGGAAGCCTCCTTTTCATGTGGAGAAAAACCATATTTCTTCAAGATTTCAGCTACATACTTGTCTTGGGAGATGAAGATACCATCTTCTTTCTGCTGAACTTGTAAACCTAGAAAGAAGTTCATCTCACCCATTGCACTCATCTTGAATTTATCTGTCATGAGCTTGGAAAAATCCTCACTCATTTTTGGATCAGTAGACCCAAAAATGATGTCATCAACATAGACCTGCACCAGCAACACATGTTTTCCTTTCTTCTTTGTAAATAGTGTCTGATCTATGGTGCCCCTTTTGAAACCATTTTCCACCAAGTAGGTGGACAATGTACCATACCATGCTCTTGGGGCTTGATGAAGTCCATACATTGCTTTCTTCACTCTATAAACCTTGTCTGGATTTTCAGGATCTTCAAAACCAGGAGGTTGCATGACATATACTTCCTCAACAATTGTCCCATAGAGGAAAGCACTCTTCACATCCATTTGGTAAACAGTAAAATTCATACAAGAGGCATAAGCTAGAAAAATTCTTATAGCTTCAATTCTTGCAACTGGTGCAAAAACTTCTTCATAATCAATTCCTTCCTCTTGTGTATATCCCTGGGCTACCAAACGTGCCTTGTTTCTGACCACAATGCCTCTTTCATCTTTCTTGTTCCTTAGAACCCATCTTGTCCCAATTGGTCTCACATACCTAGGACAATCAACCAGCTCCCAAACATCCTGTATAGCAAATTGGTGAAGCTCATCCTGCATAGCTTCCACCCAACTTGGTTCCTTGAGAGCATCAAAAATCTTCTTGGGTTCTTCCTGTGACAGAAAACAGGCAAACAAACATGCTTGTACAAGAGGGGTATCAACCTTCTTGTGTATATTGGCAATAAATCCACCAAGACCTTGATGGGATCTTCTTGTCTGAACTGGAGCCATAACATCACCAATGATTTGAGATGTGGGGTGATCTTTAGCTGTGGAAGTGAGAACTCCTCCTTCAAAAAGTCTGGTGACCTCAACTTCACGCTCCATGTTGCCAATATCTTCTTCCTCAGATTCTTCTTGATCAACAGAAATCTCTTCATGGATATTGGAAGGTCCACCCTGTTCAAAATGGGAAGAGAAAAGCTGTGTAAAGGTGTCTCCAAAGTCTGATCCTTGTTTGTCAGCGTTTGGGCTAACAACGCTTGAACTGGTGTTGTCAGCGTTGGAGCCATCAGCGTCTGAATTGGTCGTGTCAGCGCTTGATTTCCCTTTGTCAGCGCCTGAAGAATCATGCATGTTTGTATTTGATGGTATTTGAACACCACCATTATCTTTCCTTGCAGCAGTAGCAGCAGCATAATACTCATCTGTCCATATAGGAAGTGTAACATATTCTTGTGTGGGAGATGATTCAACTGCTGGTGGTCCATCCTCCTTAGCAACCTGTATACCTGAAACATTACCAATTCTCTTTTCCAAAACACTTGAAGTTACCTTCACAATGTCTGGATCAGTAACAGGCATATAATTTAAAGCTCTAGATAAAGGTTCTAAGTCAAACAACCAATTTGGACCACTTTCAGGATCGCTAGGTTTACTTTCTAAAAACCTAACATGTACCTTTTCAAGTATACGTTTTTCCTTTTTAATGTAAACCCTATATCCTTTACTCTGCACTGAATAACCCATGAAGTAGCCTTCATCACCTTTTGAATCAAATTTACCTAGGGCCTCACTAGTTTCTAGAACAACTACATGACAACCAAATGGCTTGAGAAAGCCAATATTGGGCTTCCTTCCCCAAAGTAATTCATAAGGTGTCTTATTATGTATCTTGTTGACCAATGCCCTATTCTGAACATAACAAGCTGTGTTAACAGCTTCAGCCCAAAAGGCTATAGGAAAGTGGGCATCAGCCAACATGGTTCTGGCTGCTTCAATAAGGGTCCTATTCTTTCTCTCAGCAACCCCATTTTGCTGTGGGGTTCTAGCTATGCTAAACTGCCTAGTAATCCCTTTCTTGGCACAAAAATCATCTAACAACTGATTTCTAAACTCACCCCCATTGTCACTTCTAATAATTTTGACCTCATTACCATTCTTCTTTTCAATCTGGGTAATGAAATTAATCAGACTTAGGGCAGTTTCACTTTTCTTGCCTAAAAAGAAAGTCCATGTAAACCTGGAGTAATCATCAGTAATGACAAAACAATATGATTTACCCTTCAAACTTTCTATATTAGTTGGACCAAAGAGGTCCATATGCAATAAGTGAAGTGGTTTAGAACTAGAGTGCACCTGTTTAGACCTGAATGAGACCTTGTGTTGCTTGCCCTTAAGGCATGCAACACAAGAGTGGTCATTGTGGAAAGCCTTTTCAGGCAAACCATCAACTAAACCAAGCCTCACAAGTCTATTAATATTCTTAAAGTTTATGTGCCCTAGTCTCCTGTGCCAAAGATTACTTTCATCTACTGAGGCTTTAGCATACAGACATGACATTTTATTATTTACCTTAATTCCATTAAGATTCACATTATATATGTCTTTATGCCTTGGTGTTCTAAAATCTATGTATTTCTCCTCAGGGAGCTTATAATCTTTGCTTAACACCAAGCACTCAGTATCTGTGAAAAGAACCTTATTTTTGTTATCACACACTTGTGATACACTAAACAAATTATAATCCAGATCTTTCACCAAGAAGACATTATCAAACCTTAGATTGTTGGTGACAAGGGTTCCTTTTCCTGTGATTGTGCCGTAGCCACCTCCAAAGTATACCTTATCACCATCTTGAATAGGAGAGAAATTGGTCAGATAGTCTTCCTTTCCTGTCATGTGCCTTGAGCATCCACTATCCCAGTATCCATAATCATTGATCTTCTTCTGAATGCCCTGCACATAAAGAAAACACATTAGTTTTCTTTGGGAACCCAAGCCTTAGAAGACTTGGATTCATTTGGTTGTTCAACAAGAACAGACTTGGTTCTCATAACAACCCCATTTTCATCCCTGTTTGAATGAAATTCCCAGTTAACCCCAATTGGTGTTGACAATGCCTTAGAAATATAATGAAACCTGTTGCATGTCATAGAAATACCAGTAGAATTAGGGTTTTGGTCTTGTTTTGGTCTCCATGTTAAGCTAGTAGAAGCTTTAGACCTATTTCCCTGTGGTTGCAAATACCTAGGTTTAGCAGTATGTCTGTCAGCGCTGAAATTACTCCTGTCAGCGCCCCGATTGCTCTTATCAGCGTTGAACCTAGGGTTTGCTACAGGAACCCATTGCCTATTTGACCAAGTATTTGACTTTTGAAAAGGTCTTAGGCCTTGTGTGTTAGACCCTCTAGAAAAGAATGGGGTTGGTCTAACAACTTGTGAACTTTTGTTCACAAAGGTATTGGGTCTGACAGTGTTTGACCTATGTTGACTTTTGTCAGCGCTGAAATGGTTCCTGTCAGCGTTGACATTGGAAGCGTTGACACATTTGTAGGCCAAATGTGAGAAGCTACCACATGTATAACAAGCTTTTCTAGACATAGTCTTAGGTCTAGAAGCAAAGAAGCCTGTTCCATGATTACTAACTTGGCTTTTTGGTGACCTAGTATTCCTATACATCTCTGCATACTTAACACTAGGTTTTCTAACAGCTTGTGGGCCAAGGTCAACAGGTTTGCCAGTGGTAGGGTGTGTGATCTTAATAGGTTTAGGATCATCAATTGGTTTTGTGATTGGTGTGGGCTCATTTGGACTTTCACACAACAACCCTCCCTTAACAAACAAAGTGTGGTTAGCTTTCTTCCACTCTTCTAGGTCAGTCAGCTTTTGCTGATATTCCTCAACTGGGGAAGTCACTCTAGGTGGAGGAATGAATTCCTCCTCTTGGCATTCTGGCAAGCCAGTCCAAGATAAGTCCTTTGATTGGACACCATAGAAATCCCCAGCTGGTGGTGGAACAACAGTATAATTATTCATCCCAATCCCACTCATATCCTTAGAGTCTCTTTGTTTGCTAACACACTCTCCTAGGGATTGTGTGGCCTTATCAAATCTCTGGATTTTAAGACTCACATTATCTTTATTTTTGTTAGCCTCCTCTAACTGAGCTATCAAATCAAGATTAACCCTATTTACTATATCTTGAACATCCTTACTCTGATGTAACTCATGTTTTAAGATATTTATTTGATCCTTTAAATCAAACTCCATTTTCTTATACTCAGATACTGTCTTTTCTGTTTGAGTAAGAGCAACTTGATAGTTAGATACTTTGCATCTTTCAGTACTTGCCTCATCTAATAATTTAACTATCTCTTGTTTTAATTTTTCAGTATTTAAACGACAACCCTTAGAACAAAAAGCATCATTATATACCTCATTATCTGATGAGGAGGAGGAGTGTGCCATGAGAGCATATTCAGCATGCTCTTCTTTAACTTCAGCAACCAAAGCTCTGTCCTCTTCCTCATTCTTAGCCATCCAGCTCCAATCCCATTCTCCAACACCATCAATTTGTTGAACAGCAACCATGGCCTTGGGATCTGGGCTCTTAATCATTTGGCTTGAAGGCTTCCCAGCATCAGATCTCCTTGGAGATCTACATTCCCTCATAAAGTGCCCCATCCTATGACAGTTGTAGCACTCCACCTTGGACTTGTCAAAGCCAGCAACATCCTTAGCATTAAAGGTCATCTTCTTCTTGAACCTTTTATTGAACCTGTTTGCTCTTAAACTTACAAGAGCCATAGTCCACTTGATATCCATCTCTTCCAATTGTTCATCACTTATCTGCTCAAGATCTTCATAAGTAATCCTTGAATCACTAGGCAAAGAAGCAATGAATGCACACACAGTATCAAGATCAAAACCAGCAGGTTTAATTCTATCAGCGCCATGATTGTGTGTGTCAGCGCTTGAGTACAAAGCGTTGACAGGATATGATCCAGCGCTGACAGACTGACATCCAGCGCTGACACCTTGAGATCCAGTTGCTGAATGTCCATAGAAGTTCATGGAATCAAATTGGCCTTCACTTTGTGAAAAGAAAGCCATGTTGCTGCTGGAAGATTTGTTATCACTTTCCAATTGCCATTCATTCTCCAATAGTCTTAACTTGTTGAAGATGTCATCAAACCTGGAAGTCTTGTGGGTATTATTGACAAGAATAGATCTTGTCTCAATCTTCCATACATCACCAAGGCTTTTGAGAAAAGTAGCATTCAATTCAGGGTCATCAATCTGTTTTCCCATGAAGGAAAGTTGACTTGTGATGTCAAGAAGTCTACTTCTCACACTGCTGAGATTCTCATTAGGTTGAGCTTTAAAGACAGCATACTCATGCAATAGTTGCTTCTTCTTTTCTTCTTTTGTATCAGCATTGCCACCATGTGCTACTTCAAGAGCTTCCCAAAGCTCTTTTGCAGACTCAAAGCGTTTGTACTTGTGCTGATTCTCATGACCTAGGGCATGTTTCAAGATGTTTAAGATTTTCATGTCCACCCTCTTCTTGGCTATATCTTCAACAGCAACAGCTCTCCCATCTTCAGGCTTTTCCACCTTATCAGATTCAGGACAATTAGGAACAGCTGTCCTTGTGGCAATAGCAGCAGTAATCTTTGCTGCTTTATCGAATGTGTTCCCATATTCGATAATTTCCCAAAGAGTGTAGTCATGAATAGCTATGTATTGCTCAAAATTGTACTTCCAAAGCTCAAAGTTCCTGGCATCAAACATGGGAATTTTGATACTAGGGTTTGAGAAGTTGTTTTGAAGCAAAGCAGGAGGTTGATTTGTGCCAGACATGATGTGTTTAGGGTTTTGAGAATTTTAGGGTTTTTAGGGTTTGGTGTTTTAGGGTTCTGTGTTACTTAAAGATCAAAAGTTTCTCAACAAGCTCTGATACCACTTGTTGATCCCAAACTTAGATCGATTAAGCTTTGTGTAAACGAGATTAGATCAAGTACTACACGTAGAGAAACCTTTGCTAATGAATAAAGTAACAAAGTGTTATGCGGAATTAACACTTGATCTAAAACACAATGATGTTAAACAAACTTTCACTTGTATTAGAATAATCGTGTTGATTACAATGAAAGGTTTAACTTGCGAATACTATGAAAACTGATATTAAACATTAACCTAAAAGATCTTCTTTTATAGAACAAGAAGTCTTGTACAATAAGCTACGAATCAACTATTCTAGGTAAAGATAAACATAGAAAATACATTGTCGTTTCTATCCTTACTAGAAGTAATCTAGAATATAATAAACGTGTAGCTCACATCTTCCATCAGTGCTTGTCTTCAATCTGTCAACGCTTGACTTTAACTTGTCAACGCTTATGCTGTCAGCGCTCACTTTGCTCTTGTCAACGCTTAAGTTGTTCTTGTCAGCGTTCAAGTGTTCTGGCCTAAATTTATTCCCAACACCAGCCTCATCCATAACACCAACCACACTTGTGGTGGTGGTTCTCTCTGCTACATGGCTAGGACCACTAGAGGAGAACACTCTAGTAGTCCTTTGGCGTTTTTGTAACCTATATTGTGTTGGGGGAGAAAAGGATGTGGATTGGGTGGATGTGGGTTGGTTAAGGGGTGTTTGGGTCTGTGAAGGTTGTGTGTCAACGTTTGAAATAGGCACATCAACGCCAAAATTTAACGTGTCAGCGTCGAAGGGTTCTTGGTCAATTTGCATATGTTGTGGCGAAGGTAAACGTTCAGGTATTGGGTCAATTTGGGGTTGGGGGTCTGGTTGGGGTTGAGCTGCGTTAATGACAGCAATCATAGCTGGGGTTAGGGGTAGGTCACGATGTGGGGGTGAGTTCATCTTCATAAAAATTGCTTTCTTTTGCACAGGGATCTCATAAAAATCATCATGATCCCTTGTGCAGTATCCTTGGACATCAAAAACCATTTGTAAAAATCTGGGATAAGCTAAAGTCATTTTGTTCCCTTTATTTTTACACATGCCCTCAAAAATCATTTTGGAATAATTAAATTTTTGCCCAGTAGCAATACACACAATAGCACTAGAAATAGATCTATTGATCTCATTGTGTGTAGTGCACTTGGGACTCAAACATTGTAAGAGGACATGTATTAGGTACTTCCAGGCTGGGGGAAACTCTTGTTTATGATATTTATTTAAAGTTCCTTGAGCAGGAAAAGGATAACCTAAAGCCCTTAGTCCTTGTTCTATTTCACTAATGGGAAGGGTGGTTATACCATCAGCATCATCAAGATGCAAGGCTTGGCGTACCAAAGCTTCAGTAACCACCCATGTTCTCCCATGAACAATAGAAGATAATGTAGTCACTCTATTAATTGTTGAGGAACTTACATTGTTCCAAAACTGTTTAATATGTGTGACAGGAATGAGTGGTGCATGAGAAAGAGCATACCTAAAAGGAGATGCGTCCAAATACGCCACCATTTGTGTGTATTGGGGAAACAGAGTATCATCAGCTTCAAGATACGCGACCATGTTGTGTTGACTTCTGAACCCCAATTCCAAATCTGATGGTTTAAACTTTGGTGCCATTGTTGAAAGCTGTGAAAATGATTGATAAAGATGAAGTTGATAAGAGAAAATTGTGTTAGACAAGAATAATAGGTACCCTGTTTAAAAATAGGAGCCAAATATATAGGAGAAGAAAACGCATGTGATTGGCCCAAAAATAGGCAAGTATTTTCAAAATGTAATCATGAAAATATTGAAAGAGAATAAGTTTATCTCATGCATTAAATGAAAGTTATCAGCTCCCAAAATTACAGCCTAAAAATATGTCAAAAAGTAACAACTGGGTAGGTCCCATTGAGTGTCAACGGTCAAAAATAACCTATCAACGTCCAACGACTATATTCTTGTCAACGTTTGCCATAGTCATGTCAGCGTCTAAATTGGTCACAACAACGCTTGGAAAAATACTTGTCAGCGTCCAAAAATAAAAATGTTTAAAAATGAAAAATGACCTTAACAAACTAATTTATCCTAGAGAAGATAACCAAAAAGTTGATAATTATTATAGGGCGGCAAGCACTGTCCAATTATGCACACTTGCTTATGCAAGATAGACATAACAGTCCTCTAGTGTCCCTTGCTAACCAAAATTCTTAACAACTAAGTTACCTTATAAAATCCCTTGTTAATCCCAGGTAAAACCCATGACAAAATCATTCCCAAGTCTCCCAGCAGACCACAACCAATTCTAGGCCAAAAATGTCTTGGCAGCATGCATAGTATATCAACTTTGCATGCTATAGTGCCTCATGATTTAGTAAAACTAACTCATACTCACCTGTGGACACAATCTAGAATTGTGATAAGAGTATCATATATCCTAAAGGTTCCTAAAACCTCCCCTTAAACTATGATACATATGTTGCTAAAAATATGCATGAACATAAAAAATTTATTTCAAGATAGGAATTAAAAATTCCAACCATCATCCATAAATAAAAACATGCCCAAATGCTTCTCCAATGATCCATAAGCAACTCTGTATCCAATGGTATACTGCTAACACCACCTGCACATTTAGATTGAAAACCACATAACTAACATTGTTGCTGACAACGCCCCGATAACACTTGACAGCGTTGAGGGAAGCTTTGTCAGCGTTAGACAAATATATTGCTGACAACGTCACAAAAACACTTATCAGCGTTCAAGCAACCTTTGTCAGTGTTAGAAAAATATAGTGGAAAATCTAAATCCTCAAAAAGACCAATAACAATGCATTATTCTGTACATACTTTTACAAAAAGACTCCAAAACACATATTATGTGAGATTGATCATCCCAATACTTGTTACCAAGTATTGAAACCTTCCAGCATCAAAAGGTTTAGTTAGTAAATCTGACACATTCTCTTCTGTGTCAACCCTATCTGGTTGTATTAAACCTTTTTCAAAACAATCTCTTATAAAATGGTGTCTAATTTCTATGTGTTTAGTTTTAGAATGATGTACAGGATTCTTAATAATGCATAAAGTACTGTTATTGTCAACAAATATCTTGGTATGCATGAAATTATACCCATAGTCCAACAGCTGGTTCTGAATCTACAAAACTTGTCCACAACAAGCAGCTGCAGCCACATACTCAGCTTCAGTTGTAGAATTAGCCACCACTGTTTGTTTCTTGCATTGCCAAGATATTAATCTGCTCCTGAGAAACTGACATCCACCAGTTGTGGATTTTCTATCAAACTTATCACTTCCATAGTCACTGTCTGAATATGCAATCAGCTCCAATGGTGAATCCTTAGGATACCACAAACCAAGACTAGGATAGCATCTTAGGTACCTAAACATCCTCTTTACAGCATAAAGGTGACATTCTTTGGGAGTCACTTGATGGCCTGCACAAGCACACATAGCAAACATGATGTCAGGTCTAGAGGCTGTGAGATACATCAATGAACCAATCATTGATCTATAGTGCCTGACATCGACATCCTTTCCATCTCCAATCTTTCCCCAAGGGTGTTCTCTATCCTTAGGAGTAGTAGCCCTCTTTTCATGTGGAGAAAAGCCAAACTTCTTCAAGATCTCTGCCACATATTTATCCTAGGAGATAAAGATACCATCTTCTTTCTGCTGAACTTGTAAACCAAGAAAGAAGTTCATCTCCCCCATAGCACTCATCTTGAATTTGTCTGTCATCAGCTTAGAGAAATCCTCACTCATCTTTGGATCAGTAGACCCAAAAATGATGTCATCAACATAGACTTGAACAAGCAACACATCCTTACCTTTCTTCTTTGTAAATAGTGTCTGATCTATGGTGCCCCTCTTGAAGCCATTGTCCACTAAATAAGTAGACAAAGTACCATACCATGCTCTTGGGGCTTGATGAAGTCCATACATAGCCTTCTTGACTCTATACACCTTGTCTGGATTCTCTAGATCCTCAAAACCAGGAGGTTGCATCACATATACCTCCTCAACAATTGTTCCATAGAGGAAGGCACTCTTGACATCCATTAGTGAAGCCCATGCATGATGCATAGGCTAAAAAGATCCTAATAGCTTCAATCCTTGCAACTGGTGCAAAGACCTCCTCATAGTCTATCCCCTCCTCTTGTGTATATCCCTGAGCCACTAATCTTGCCTTGTTTCTGACCACAATACCTCTTTCATCTCTCTTGTTTCTTAGAACCCATCTTGTCCCTATAGGTCTGACATATATGGGACAATCAACCAGCTCCCAAACATCCTGAATTGCAAATTGGTGAAGCTCATCCTGCATTGCTTCCACCCAACTTGGTTCTTTGAGAGCATCAAATATCTTCTTGGGTTCCTGTTGTGACAAAAAATAGGCAAACAAACATGCTTGCACAAGAGGGGTATCAACCTTCTTCTGAATATTGGCAATAAATCCACCAAGACCTTGATGAGATCTTCTAGTCCTAACAGGATTCATAATATCACCAATGATTTGAGAAGTGGGGTGATTCTTCATAGTAGAAGTGAGAACTCCTCCTTCAAAAAGTCTGGTGTCTTCAATCTCATTCTCCAAGTTGCCAATATCTTCTTCTTCAGACTCTCTTTCATCAACATGAGGATGAACCTCTTCATATAGATTGGAAGGTTCACCCTGTTCAAAGGTGGAAGAGAAAAGATCTGTAGAAGTGTTGTCAACGCCTGAACCTTGTTTGTCAGCGTGTGAGCTAACAACGCTTGAACTGTTGTTGTCAACGTCTGGGCCATCAACGTCTGAATTGGTCTTGTCAGCGCTAGATTTGCCTTTCTCAGCGCCTGAAGGACCATGCATGTTGTTATCTGGTGGTACTTGAGGACCACCATTATCTTTTCCAGCAGCAGCAAAAGCATCTGTCCATATGGGGATTGTAACATATTCTTGTATAGGAGATAACTTTTTTGCTTGTGATCCAACCTTTTCATGAACCTGTGTACCTGAAACATCAACAACTTGTTTTTCCACAACATTTGAAGTTACCTTCACAATGTCTAGATTAGTGACAGGCATATAATTTAAAGTCCTAGATAAAGGTCCCAAGTCAAACAACCAATTTGGACCACTTTCAGGATCACTAGGTTTATTCTCTAAAAACCTAACATGTACTCTTTCAAGTATACGTTTTTCCTTTTTAAGATAAACCCTATACCCCTTGCTCTGCACTGAATACCCCATGAAATAGCCTTCATCACCTTTTGCACTAAATTTACCTAAGGCATCACTAGTGTCTAAAACTACTACATGACAACCAAAAGGTCTGAGAAAACCAATATTAGGTTTTCTTCCCCAAAGTAACTCATAAGGTGTTTTGTTCTGTATTTTGTTGACAAATGCTCTATTTTGAACATATCAAGCTGTATTAACAGCCTCAGCCCAGAAGGCTATAGGGAAATGAGCATCAGCCAACATGGTTCTGGCTGCTTCAATTAGGGTTCTATTTTTCCTTTCTGCAACCCTATTTTGCTGAGGGGTTCTGGCAACACTAAATTACCTAGTAATTCCTTTCCTGGCACAAAAGTCATCTAACACTTTATTCCTAAATTCACCACCATTATCACTCCTAAGTATTTTAACTTCATTGCCTGTTTTTTTCTCAATCTGAGTGATAAAATCAATTAAAGTGTCAGCTGTGTCACTCTTCATAGCTAAAAAGAAGGTCCAAGTAAACCTAGAAAACTCATTTGTGATAACAAAGCAGTATGACTTAACATTCAAACTTTCTATATTGGTTGGACCAAAGAGGTCCATATGAAGCAAGTGAAGAGGTCTAGTACTAGAGTGCACCTGTTTAGACTTGAATGAGAATTTGTGCTGCTTGCCTTTAAGACATGCAACACAAGAGTGGTCATTGTGGAAGGCCTTTTCAGGCAAACCATCAACCAAGCCAAGTCTCACAAGCCTATTTATATTCTTAAAATTTATGTGCCCTAGTCTCCTGTGCCATAAATTCCTTTCATCTACTGAAGCTTTAGCATAAAAACAAGACATATTGTTATTCATTCTAATCCCATTCAGATTCACATTGTATATGTCTTTATGCCTAGGTGTTCTATAGTCAATATATTTCTCATCAGGGATCTTGTAATCCTTGCTTAACACCAAACATTCAGTATCAGTAAACAGAACTTTATTTTTATTATCACAAACTTGTGATACACTAAAAAGATTGTAATC
This sequence comes from Glebionis coronaria, assembly GCA_025667525.1. Classification (NCBI taxonomy): domain Eukaryota; kingdom Viridiplantae; phylum Streptophyta; class Magnoliopsida; order Asterales; family Asteraceae; genus Glebionis; species Glebionis coronaria. The sequence goes on from CM046874.1 coordinate 184,917,386, forward strand.
AAGTTCCTTTACCAAAAATACGTTTTCAAAACGCAAGTTCTTGGTGAGAAGTGTTCCTTTGCCTGTGATAGTACCATATCTGCCTCCAAAGTAAACCTTATCACCATCCTTAATGGGAGTGAAGTTGGTCAAATAATCTTCCTTCCCTGTCATGTGCCTTGAGCACCCACCATCCCAATATCCCAAATCATTGACCTGTCTTTGAATGCCCTGCACATAAAGAAAACAAGTTAGTTTTCTTTGGGAACCCAAGCCTTGGAAGACTTGGATTCATCTGGTTGTTCAACAAGAACATACTTAGTTCTCATAACAACCCCATTTTCATCCTTCTTTGGATGAAATACCCAGTTAACCCCAATAGGTTTTGTAATGACTTTTGAAAGGTAATTAAATCTGTTGCAGGTCATTGAAATCCCATTATCATTAGGGTTTTGATATTTCTTTGGTCTCCATGTCAAGCTTAAAGAAGCTTTAGACCCCTTACCCTGTGGTTGCAAATATTTAGGTCTGGTCACGTTTCTGTCAGCGTTGGATTTGGTCTTGTCAACGCTGAAATTTCCCTTGTCAGCGTTGAACCTAGGGTTTGCTACAGAAACCCATTGCCTATTAGACCAAGTATTTGTCTTTTGAAATGGTCTTTGTCCATGAGTGTTAGACCCTCTAGTGAAGAATAGGGCAGGTCTAACAACTTGTGGACTTTGCTGCACACAAGGTTTGGGTCTGACAACGTTTGACTTTCTAACAACGTTGACTTTGGGAGCGTTGACACACTTATATGCTAAATGTGAAAAGCTACCACAAGTGTAACAGGCTTTTCTAGACACAACCCTAGGTCTAGAAGAGAAAAAGCATGTTCCATCATTGCTAACTTGGCTCTTAGGTGACCTAGTATTCCTATACATCTCTACATACTTAATGCTAGGTTTTCTAACAGTGTTTGAGCCAAGGTCAACAGCTTTACCAGTGATTGGGTTTGTAACCTTAATGGGAGTTGACTCATTAGGACTTTCACATAGCAAGCCACCCTTAACAAATAAGGTAGGGTTAGCTTTCTTCCATTCATTCAAGTCAGTCAACTTTTGTTGATACTCTTCAACTGGGGTGACAACTCTTGGTGGAGGAATGAATTCCTCCTCTTGGAGTTCTGGCAAACCAGTCCAAGATAGGTCCTTTTGTTGGACACCATAGAAGTCACCAGCTGGTGGTGGAACCACAGAGTAGTCTTTCATCCCAATCCCAGTCATGTCCTTAGGATCCCTTTGTTTATTCACACACACTCCTAAGGTTTGTGTGGCTCTATCAAATCTCTGAATTTTAAGGCCAACATTATCTTTATTTTTAATGGCCTCATCTAACTTAGCCTGTAAATCACTATTAACCCTTTCCATGATGTTCCTAACATCATTACTAGCATCTCACTCATGTTTTAAGATATTTATTTTATCTTTTAAATCAAATTCCATTTTCTTGTATTCAGAGACTGTTTTCTCAGTTTGAGTGAGAGCTAATTGATAGTTAGACAGTTTGCATCTCTTAGTGCTCACATCATCTAATAACCTTAACACCTCTTTGTTAAGTTTCTCAGTATTTAACCTACAGCCCTTACTACAAAAAGCATCATCGTATACCTCATTATCTGATGAAGAGGAGGAGTGTGCCATGAGAGCATATTGAACATGCTCTTCTTCTTCAATTTCAGCAACCAAAGCTTTATCCTCTTCTACATCCTTAGCCAAATAGCTCCAATCCCATCCCATACCATCAATTCCTTGAACTGCAACCATGGCCTTAGGATCCTGAGCCTTAACAATTTGGCTTGAGGGTTTACCAGCATCAGATCTTCTAGGAGATCTGCATTCCCTCATGAAATGTCCCATACGATGACAGTTGTAGCATTCAACTTTGGATTTATCAAATCCAGCTGTGTCCTTTGCATTGAAGGTCATCTTCTTCTTAAACCTTCTATTCCACCTGTTTGCTCTTATACTAGCAAGAGCCATATTCCACTTGATATCCATTTCTTCCAAGTGCTCATCACTTATCTGCTCAAGGTCCTCATATGTAATCACTGAACCATTGGGCAAAGAAGCAATATAGGCACATACAGTATCTAGGTCCAAACCAGCAGGTTTAACTCTTGGTGAGTCACTTTTGTAAGTGTCAGCGTCTGAATAGGAGGAGTTGACAGGACATGTTCCAGCGTTGACACATGATGATCTAGTAACTGGATGCATGTAAGAGTCCTTCTGATCAAATTGGCCTTCACTATGTGAGAAGAAAGCCATGTTACTATTAGTAGACTTACTTCCATGCTCCAGAAGGGTTTCATTCTCCAACAGCCTTAGTTTGTTGTATATATCATCAAAAGTAGAACTTTTGTGAGTGTTGTTGGCAAGTATAGATCTTGCCTCAATCTTCCACGATTCACCAAGACTTTTAAGAAAAGTGGCATTTATGTCAACATCACCAAGTTGTGTCCCCATGAAGGACAATTTGCTTGTAATGTCAAGCAATCTGCTTCTCACACTGCTAAGTTTCTCATTGGGTTGAGCCTTGAAAATAGCATAATCATGCATGAGTTGTTTCTTCTTTTCTTCCCTGGTATCTTCATTGCCACCATATGCAACTTCAAGAGCTGCCCAAAGGTCTTTAGCAGAATCATAACCTCTGTATTTATGCTGGTTCTCTTGTCCCAAAGAGACTTTCAAAATATTTAGGGTTTTCATATCAACCCTTCTCTTTGTTATGTCTTCAGTAGACACAGCTCTACCATCACCAGGTTTTTCTTTCTTATCTGCTTCTGGACATCCAGCAACAGCAGTTCTTGTAGTAATAGCAGCAGCAACCTTTTCAGCTCTATTGAATGTGTTTCCATATTTAATGATCTCCCAAAGAGTGTAGTCATAGATCCCCAGATATTTCTCAAAGTTGAATTTCCACAATTCAAAGTTGGTTGCATCAAGCATGGGAATCTTGATGTTTGGCAAAGGTTGTGAGGAAGAGGTTATTTCTGGATTTGACATGATGTTGTTTAGGGTTTTGAGAAAATTAGGGTTTTGGTGTTTTTAGGGTTCTTGTGTTATTTAAGATCAAAAGTTCCTCAACAAGCTCTGATACCACTTTTTGATCCCAAACTTAGATCGATTTAGCTTTATGTATACGAGATTAGATCAAGTAATACACTTAGAGAAACCTTTGTATATGTATATGACAATCTAAGTGCTATGCGGAATTAACACTTAAACAAGAACACACAAGATGTAAACAAACTTTCACTTTGGTTAATGATATCAAACTTGCTTAAATTGAAAGTAGTTTACGTATGAAAAACTTATATTGAACAATAACCTAAAGGTCTTCTTTTATAGACATAAGAAGCCTTGTACAATAATCTACGTATCAACTATTCTAGGTAAAGATAAATATAGCAAATACATTGTTGTTCCTATCTTTACTAGAAGTAATCTAGAATACAATAAACGTGTAGAGTATATCCTTCCATCGGTGCCTGTCTCCAATGTATCAACCGCTTGACTTTGTCTTGTCAACGCTTGAGCTGTCAGCGTTTGTATTACTCATGTCAACGCTTGTTTTACTCTTGTCAGCGCTCAAGTAGACTGGCTATAATTTATTCCCAACATGATTGTGTGTTCTTGTTGTTTGTGTTATTTAGCTTCTTGTTTGTTTTAGTATGTCTGGTTCTGAATCACCCAAGGGTGATGGACCCAAGGGTGATGGACCTAAGGGTAATGGTGTTAAGAATGAGGCTGTTAAATTTGATTTATATGATCCACTTTATTTGCATCCACAAGACATTGGATCTCAGTTAATTACCTTCAAACTTGAAGGAACTGAGAATTATAAGGTCTGGGTTGCAGCTGTTCAGCTTGCTTTACAAACTAGAAATAAATTGGGTTTTATAAATGGAAAATGTGTTCAAGATACTAATGATGGTCCTGCTAGGGATCAATGGGATAGATGTAATGTTGTGGTTCTTTCTTGGTTGCTTGGTTGTGTTTCACCAGACTTGTATAAAGGGCAAATTTTTTCAAAATATGCACAACATGTTTGGGATGAGTTAGAAGAAACTTATAATAAACAAGATGGGTTTGTGATATACAATCTTCATCATAAAATCTATACATTAACTCAGTCTGGTATGACTTTGTTTGAATATTATCATGAGTGCAATTATTTGTGGAGACAGTTTGATGCTTTAGTTGATTTGCCTGATTGTACTTGTGATGGATCAGAAGATCTTAAGGATCATAATCAACTACTTAGGTTGATGCAGTTCCTGATGGGTCTTGATGATGACTTTAGTGTGGTTAGAAGTCAGATTTTAACATCAGATCCTATCCCTGATGTGAAGTCTGCTTTTGCTACTTTATCTAGAGATGAGTCACAGAGGTCTAGTAAATCTAGTAAGTTTGGTCGTGTAGCTTTTGCTGCTCGGTTTGGTAATAATAGAAACAACAATGGATGGAGTGTTAATAGAAATAATAATAATAGTAATAATTCTGGTGGGGCTAATAATGGTAATAGTAATAACAACAACTGGAATACTTCTAGTAATACCAATGCTAGAAGAAATGTCAGAAATAATAGTCTTGTTTGCAAAAATTGTAATATGACTGAACATACTATTGAAAGGTGTTTTGAGTTAATTGGATATCCTGCTGGTTTTAAAAGGAATAATGTTAATAATGTTCAAGGGTCTGATATGAAAAAAGATGATCAGAGTAAGAGTAGTCCTCATACTCTTACTCATGATCAGTATGAGAGATTAATGTCTTTGTTGAGTGGTACAGGTAATGCTAGCAAGGCTTCTGCTAGTGTTGCAGGTATTTTTAAAATCAATAATTGCAAGATTAGTTTCTTTTCTTGTAGATTTTTTAATTTTAATACCAATATTAGTACATATAGTACATATATTGGTTGGATTGTGGACTTTGGAGCTAGTCAACATATTACATTTTCTGAAAAGCACTTGTTTGATATTTTAGATGTGTCACAGCTAAACATAACTGTAGCACATCCTAATGGGACTGTTGAACATGTTAAAAAACTTGGAAGTTATAAAATAAATGATAATTTGATTGCTAAAGATGTGTTGGTAGTTCCAGGTTACAATGTGAGTCTGTTGTCTGTGCATAAGTTGTCAAAAGAGAATTTTGTCTTGGTTACTTTTGATGATTCTAAGTGTTTAATTTAGGATTCAACACAAAAGTCCCTGATGGGGACTGGTAGTCAAAAAGATGGTCTTTATTATCTTGATGAAGGTAAGAATTTGTATAATAGCAAAGTTAAAAGTTGTAATGTGTCTAATTCTTTATGGCATAATAGACTTGGTCATCCTGGTGATCAAGTTCTTGTGGTTTTAAAAAATGAACTTGATGGGATTAAAAGTATTAGTTCTGGTCCTTGTGAAGTTTGTCATAAAGCTAAACAAATAAGAGAGTCATTTAGTTTAAGTGAGCATAAAAGTAACAAAGTTGGTGAGCTTGTTCATTTGGATGTGTGGGGTCCTTACAAGGTTGTTAGTAAAGAAGGTTTTAGATACTTTCTTACTATTGCTGATGATTTCTCAAGGGCTGTATGGGTATTTTTGATGAAAAATAAATCTGAGGTTTTTAATAATGTGAAAGAGTTTACTGAGTTAATTAGAAATCAGTTTGATAAATGTGTTAAGATTTTTAGAAGTGATAATGGGACTGAGTTTGTGAATAAAAGGTTTGAAAATTTTGTTAAAGAAAAAGGAATTTTTCATCAAACTACATGTGCTTATACACCTCAACAGAATGGAATAGCTGAGAGAAAACATAGACATTTACTTAATACTGCTAGAGCCCTCATGTTTCAGGGGGGATTACCTTTGAACATGTGGACTGAGTCTATTCTAACTGCTACCTATTTGATTAACAGGTTACCATCTTCTGTGTTATCTGGTAGGAGTCCTTATGAGCTTGTGTATAATCTAAAACCTAAGTTCCTCCATTTAAGGGTGTTTGGCTATTTGTGTTTTGTTAATATTTTAAATGAAAATGATAAGTTTGGCTCCAGATCTGATAAATGTGTTTTAGTTAGTTATGCTTTTGATAAGAAAGGTTATAAAGTGTTTAATCTGGATAAAAAGAGATTTCAGTTTTCAAGAGATGTAAAGTTTTATGAGACTGTTTTTCCATTTAAAAATGAGTCTTTGACTAAAGATTTTGTGTTTAGTGAATCTAGAATAAATGATTTAAACTTTTTTGACAGTGAAAGTCCTAATGAACCCTATGATGAAGGGGGAGTTAGTGTAAGTGATAATGTAAATATTACACCTAGAAAAGATACTCTTAGTCCTAATGACAGTACTGTAGAAGATTTAGTTAGAAACAAAAATGTTGTACATACTGAAGGAACAGATATGAAGTCTAACTCAGATAGTACTTTTGCTTCTAATGAAAATTCTTCTAGTAGGAGGGTGAATGAAGGAAGTGAGTGTGCAACAGAACCTAGTTGTTCAGAGGGTACACAGAGTACTTTAGATGATGATTTATATGATTCTGAGGGTGAAGGACTAAAGTCTTTTGGTAACATTTTTGGTTGGTCACCAGAACCAGCAGCTGAACATACTGTTAGGAGGACAAGTAGGAAGGGTAATTTTCCTAATAATAAATATAAAGATTTTGTGTTGAATAAAGATGTTAAGTATAATATTAACAAGGTTGTTGGTTATACTAATTTGAATAATGATAATTTTGTTTTTTCTACTAGTCTTAACAAAATTCATGAACCTACTTCATATAATGAAGCCATTCTTGATAGTAGATGGGTTGATGCTATGAATCTTGAAACGGAAGCATTATATAGAAACAATACTTGGGTGATTGTAGATTTACCTGAAGGGAGAAAAGCTATAGATTGTAAATGGGTTTGGAAAGTTAAATACAAATCTGATGGTAAAGTTGAAAGATTTAAAGTTAGACTTGTAGCTAAAGGTTTTAACCAAAGAAAAGGCATAGACTATGAAGAAACTTTTTCACCTGTGGTTAAAATTGTTACTGTCAGATGTGTGTTAAGTCTAGATGTTTGTAATAATTGGTCTATATTTCAACTTGATGTTAATAATGCATTTCTATATGGTGATCTTGAAGAGGATGTGTATATGAAAATGCCAGAAGGATATAGTGATGAAAACAGTAACAAAGTATGCAAACTTGTTAAATCTTTATATGGACTAAAACAAGCCCCTAGAAAATGGAATGAAAAATTGGTTTCAGTTTTACTTGAACATGGGTTTGTTCAAAGTAAAAATGATTTCTCTTTGTTTGTTAAAAACCATAATGGGAAGATGCTTGTTCTTTTAGTCTATGTTGATGACATTATTGTTACTGGAAATGATTTAGATGAAGTCAATAATTTCAAGAAATTTTTAAGCTCTAAATTTCTTATTAAGAATTTAGGAAAGCTGAAATATTTTCTAGGAATTGAAGTGGTTGATATAGAAAATGGCATTTGTCTTACTCAAAGGAAATATTGCACTGAATTATTAACTGAGTTTGGAATGCTAGGTTGCAAACCTTATAGCACACCTATTGAGGTAAATCCTTCAGATAAAAAACTTAATGCAAAATTTGGTGATGATGAGCCATTGAAAGAAATTTCTGTGTATCAAAAGTTGGTAGGCAAGTTAATCTATCTTACTATGAAAAGACCAGATTTATCTTATGTTGTTCATTGTCTCAGTCAGGTTATGCACAAACCTATGAAGTCTCATCTGAGATTGGCCTTTAGAGTGTTAAGATACTTGAAAAATGAACCTGGGCTAGGCATTACATTCAAAAAGTGTGATAGTCAGAATTTATCTGTGTTTGTTGATTCTGACTGGGCTAAGTGCAAAGTTACTAGAAGGTCTTTAACTGGATTTTGTGTTTACTTGGGAACTAATTTAGTTTCATGGAAAAGTAAAAAACAAAATGTGGTGTCAAGATCTTCTACTGAAGCTGAATATAGAGCCATGTGTAGTGTTTGCTGTGAGGCTATGTGGATTGCCAAAATTCTTACTGATCTGAACAAGGAGGCTTTCTTGCCTATAGAGATGCATTGTGACAATAGTTCAGCTATTCAGATATCTAACAATCCTGTACATCATGAAAGGAGCAAACATTTTGAAATTGACATATATTTTTTAAGGGAAAAAATATCAGCTGGGTTTATTAAACCTGTTAAGGTTAAATCTGAAGATAATACAGCTGATGTTTTTACTAAAGGATTACTAATCACAGAACATAAAAAGTTTTGTGCAAAGCTTGGTTTGTTTAATGTGTTTCAGGTGTAAAGCTTATGGAGGAGTGTTAAATATAAGCTTTACTTAAGCTACAAGGGTCAAAGTGTAACTTCTCCAAGCATGAAGGGGCTAAATGGACAAATGATCAAAGTTAAGGACGAAAGTGCAAGACTGAAGAAAGGAGCTATATATTCCATCTCACCTAACTTCAATCATTTAGTTATCAAGTTTATATGTGTGTAAAAAGTGTGAGATTAGTTCGAGAGTTCTTGATCTTGTTTGATCAAAGAATCTGTTGTTATTTCTTTCTGGTTGTAAAGATTGTGGCTATCTAAGCCTTTCATTGATATAAACTCTAACAGTGAGCCAAGGGGAGGTTGGCTGGGTTCACTTATATCGATTTGTTGTTGATTCTGGTTTTGATTTACAAGTTTTTACACTTACCTTGTATAAAAAACGTCAATCTCACTTTAAACCTATTTCGAAAAATTTATACCAGTATGCACATTTGATCATGTCAGTATTGACACTTTCACAATTAATACATATCAAGTGTCGTTAATTTCTCATCCTTCTGTCTCAAAAATATTGTATAATAAACCCCATTTAACACGATATTCGGGGAAATTTGTATCCTTTTTTAAATTCGTACTATTATGTTTATTTTTTTCAAAGATTACACAATAATGAAATAGCATTGAAACTTAGAATGGTTTTTGAATAAGTTAAAGTCTGAGTAGCTTAATTGAAATAGTCATCGAATTTACTTTTTCTTAAATATATGTATTGTTACAATCGAACAACGAATATTATAAATAAAAGCTACAAAACCTACATTAATTGTATAAGTCGTAAGTGATGGTACAGTGTGGTGTGATAAAAACCCGCAAAATCAGCAAAAACTGTAAGAAAGACCTTTAAATCTGTAACTATAAAATGCAGTGTGATACTGTTTCTTTAGAGCATTAGTTTTAGTGTTAAGTACATTTTTTGTCATGATGGTTTGACCGGGTATAATGGTTTTAGTCTAAACGTTTGAAAAGTAACGGGTTTAGTCCTATTTGGCTTGACCCGTAACATTTTTGGTCCTAAACGTTAGTTTGACTATCTTTGACTGTTAAGTTTACATACAATGACTAAAGTGCCCTCGCATAATAATGTGCAATCCCATTCTTTTATTATTATTATTTATTGTTTATTATTTATTATTTGTTATTTATTATTTATTATTTATTATTATTATTTAATAATAATACCAACCACACACTTTGTGGCTGTTTGATAAAAAAATTATTTAGTGCTGAATGAATCAAAGCTGTTGAACGATTTTAAGTTGCTGAGTAAACCTGATTCAGAGTGATAATGAATGTTTGATAATTGCTCTGAATAAATTACTTGAATTGACTAAAATTACCAGTTTAACCTTTTGTCTAGTTTTGTACCTTATAAACATAAACTTCTATAAAAAAATTATTAACTTGAATAAAAATTTAATATAAAAAATTAATGTCAAAATAAAAAAAAATATGTAAATAGTCTTGTCAAAATATTATAAAACAATACACATTACAAAGTAATACATTAGGTTGTAGCATTTAAAAACACCTCATTAACAATCTGATTACGTAGATTATATGTATATTTATTTCCTTGAGTACCCCATTGTTTTACATCACCATGTCTCTAAATACGAATATGTTGAAACATGGTTTTTGATCAATCGGGTCGACTTACAAATTATCGGATCAACTCGATTTTCTAAAAAATCTATATATAAATTTATATTGGTAACGATTAGAAAAACATTATATATATAAATCTTGAAATCGTCAATATTGAACATATAAATTATTTATTAACGAATATAATATGTAAAACTAAAAATTACGTCGTAAATACGTAAAATTAAATTTCATAAAACAACTACGAAAAATTCAAAACATGTCCGGATCACGCCAAACCTGACGGGTCTAACCGAGTTTCGAATATGTGAAAGCCGGTTAAAAAGGTCCCTTCGGCCGAAATCGGGTCAACCGATTGTCCTGACCGGGTTGAATCAGGTTCCAAAACATTGCTAAATACAATGAGAAACATTATATTAAATCGTATATTTCAATATAGACTTGTTATATTGACACAAAAAATAAAACGAATAAATTTTAAGTACTGGTGGTACATGTTGGTATATCATATTTGAAAGAACTTCATTTAAGTGACAACTGTATCGATTTAAACAACAGAAATAAAAAATGCCTATGAAAAAACAAGAGACTTGCAATAAATAAAACATAAAAAAGCACAATCAATGGAATATGTGCACACTGAATGACTGAGGACACCTAGTCACTCTACATGACTCAGAGGTAAAATAGATCGGTCAGAGCACTAAGTAACTTTTATCAAACACTCCCACTGCTGACCGTATTAGAGCCATTCACTTAATTGGTTTATTAAGAGGCTATCAAACACCCCTTTCTTTTTATCACATACTCTTTTGATTTTATTACAATTTCTTTTTATCACTTTCTTTACTAATCCATACATCTTTTCATCACAAAACTAGGCAACTGGAAGTGTCTCGATGAAGGTGATAAACAACAACACCAGAAAACTTCAAACAACTACAAATCCATACATCTTTCATCTTAAAAACAAAAAAATCTAAACCAATACAAATTCACAATAACACAAAACTTCAACCATTTTTTTCTGATCTAACAAATAATTTTAGCAAAATCTTCAATTAACCATAACCCAAAAACATAAATCAAAACCTTTATCAAAATTTAAACACAAAAAACATCAAACTCTCTTCGCTGCCAACACTCTGAAGCCGCCATCACCACCATAAATGGTGTTTAGTGATTGGTGATGCTTTTGATTTTTTAATTAAATTAGAGTAATTGGTTAAAAGATATGTGTTGTTTGAGTGTGAATCACTAATTTATAAAGTCATTTTTTTTATTTGAGGTTAAGTCTAAGGTTAAGGTTTTTTTATTCGTATAAAAATAAAGATTAGGGGGTTTTGTTTATTGAAAGAAGATTTTAGATGGTCAATGTATGGTGGTGACGACAATTAGATAGCATATTGGTGGTTGAGGGGTGGTGTGATGTGGTGGTGTTCTTGATTGAGAGATTCGAGTGAGAGCATATTTGGGGTTTTTGCGTTTGAAGAGTCATGGTGGTTGATGGAAGGATTCGACTGAGAGGAACAGGGTGGTGTGGATATGAAGGTGGTGAACGGCGATGGTTGGTGTAGAAGATGGTGGTTGTTAGAGAGAGAGAGAGAGAGAGAGAGAGAGAGAGATTATATTTTTATGAGTTTTGATAAAAAAAGAAGAATTTAAGAAAATTAGTTGCTGTTTGATAATACAAATGAAAAAGACAAAGATGCTCTCATGTTTAACGGTCAAAGTTAGTCAAACTAACGTTTGAGACCAAAAATGTTACGCGTCAAGCCAAATAGGACTAAACCTGTTACTTTTCAAACGTTTGGACCAAAACCGTTAAGCCCGTCAAACCATCAGGACCAATTAAAAATGTACTTAACTCTTAGTTTTATAAAAACCACAAATGCAAATGTTATTTATAAACTACAGTTTTGGTCCTCGTGGTTTACCGGGTATAACACTTTTGGTCCATTACCCGAAAAAGTTTCGAATCTTGTCCAACCTCATGAAACCTATTTCACTTTTGGTCTTTTTTTACCCGAATCTTAAATTTCGGGTAAAACCACCTGCATGTGCGTTACGCGAGTGGGTATTATTGTCCATTCATTTATTATTGAGGGTATTATGGTAAATTACTCTAATCCTCTCATATACACGTAACCTTCCCTGCATTAATACCATACAATTCATATAAACCAACCAAAAACCACAACCGATCATTTCCCCCTTAATCCCAATTTTATTAGAACCATAACTGAAACTTGGTCAATTTAATTGATTTCGATGATTCCTTCAACTTGGTCGTTGAGACCAGATGGTGGAACTCTGGACATCTACAATGCATACCGTAAGTTAATCACCAGATTTTTTTAAATGCATGATTGTTTGATTACATGTTAATGGGATGTATTTTTTGTAACAGGCAATCATCCAACAGTGTTTACCCTCAAGATTAATCATGGCGATATCCTAACTAATCCACCTAATGTTCGTTACAAAGGTGGAAAGGCCAATGGTTTGATGATGTCGATGCTGACACTTTTTCCGCTATTGAAGTGCAAACCATAGTAAAGGAACTAGGTTATGTGAATGAGGGTATGACTTTTTTTTATAAAATACCTAATGTGAATTTAGATAATGGTCTTAAACCATTGTGCTTTGATTTAGATGTCATGGACATGTGTAAGTATGTTAGCAAGTTTAAAATGATGGTTGTGTTTGTTATTCATCCAAGTGGAAACATAAGTGACCTAGGTTCTGAAGGGTTAGATAAACCAGTTAAGAACATTGATAAGGGGATAAGTAGTGGATCAAAGGCTGTTGGGAAAAAACCTATAATTATAGAACAGTTAGATGAACCAGTTAAGAACATTGATAAGGGGATAAGTAGTGGATCAAAGGCTGCTGGGAAAAAACCTATAATTATAGAACATTTAGGTGATAATGAGTCTAGTGAAGGTAGTGATGATAGTGACTTTGATGTTGGGGATGAGGATAGGATTGAAGATGTTGAGGTAGACATGGCAGAGTTTAGAAATATCATTGATCCAAATGTAGAGTGGGTAGGGTGTGTTGAGAAGCAGACTGATGAAGTACCACCACCTAGTGATTATGAGGAAGAAATTGACATAGATGATTTTTCAAGATACAGATTCAGATGATCATGAGTGTGAAAGGAAAAAAGCTCTTAGGAAGTTAACAAAAAAAACATAGGCCAGTTGATGGTAACATGTACACAGACAATTTCTATGTTGGGCAAAGTCTAGCTAATAAACAGATGATCAAGGAAATGGTTTCAAGGATTTCAGTTGAACAAAGAAGAGAGTTACACTTGACAAAGAATGATAAGGTCAGAATCAGAGCAGAGTGTCGAGGGCTTTTACCTGATTTTAGTAACGGGCCAGGTGCTAGTGAGCTTGTTTGTGGTATGTCTAAAGTTGATGATGGTAGCCCATCTAGTCTAAAGTCAAAACTTACAAGTGATAGTAAGAAGATAAAAAAATAGGGCAAGTGGAGGGTAATAAGTGCCCTTGGCTAGTACATATCACAAAACCCAAAAATCTTCAGACTTGGTGTGTGAAGATATTTAATGACAACCACACTTGCCTCCAATCTAGAACAGTGAGGAAATGCACTGCTTCCTTTTTATCAAAAACAGTTGAGGAAACAATTAAACCTAATCCAACAGTTCCAGTATCTGCTTTGAAAGATCAATTGCAAAAGAAGTACGAATTAGGTATGTCTGACATGAAAGTATTTAGGGCAAAAAAAATGGCAGAAGACAGGGTTGTTGGTGATTGGGCTAATCAGTATGCTATGTTGAAGCAATATTGTTTGGAATTGAAACAACAAAATCCAGATACAACTATTAAGATAGATGTTGAAAGATGCTTTGATTTAGATAGTCAAACAAGACAATTCAGAAGAGTGTACATTTGCTTGGGTGCTTTGAAGAGTGGATTCAGAGCTGGAAAAATAGACCTTTTGGGACTTGATGGTTGCTTTTTATCAGGACCATTTCCAGGTCAGATTTTAACAGCTGTGGGGGTAGATCCTGATACAAGGCTTTTGCCCGTATGAAAATTAAAGATTAAGTTCGTGTTCTCGGAATCTTAACGAATTGATCTAGGCTCCTATGTGTGACTTAGTTGATCTTTGGTGAAAAAGAATGTTTTTGGGTGATTTAAATTTAAATGCAAAGACTTAAAAGTAAAAGTGCTCTTAAAGTAAATCTAAGTCTATTTAAAGTAAAGGAGCAAGTATTAAAAGCGAGACTGAAGTAAATGACATAAACTTAAATCTATCTAATGCAAACTTAAAGTGCGACTAAAACTAAGGCAAGTTTAAAATAAAACTAAGGCAAATAATCTAAAAGTGCAATAAAATAAACGACAAGAAAAATAAAGCTTGAAAATAAAAATCAAAGACGAAAACTAATAAGAACCTGAATACAGCTCATTCGGAATAAACCTTCGTTTGGAACAATCACTCGTCCTAAATGTCACCTTTGGTTGAAATGATTCTTCTTCACTTGGAATATTACCAAAATCCTTGATCCGGAACAAATTGATCTGAATATGTCACTTATCCAAAACAATGCTTCGTTCGGAACTTACTGATTCGGAACTCTCACTTGTTGCCTTGATTCGGAAGTATTAGGTCACCCCTTGATTCGGAAGTTTCCGGATGAAGCTCTTGATCCGGAACTTTTGGAAGTTCCGAATGAACAACCTTGACTCGGAAGTTTATGACTTCCGAAAGAAAAGCCTTTATTCGGAACTTTGGTCCTTGATTCGGAACTTTAAGTTGATTCGGAACTTTTGAAAAGTTCCGAATGAAACCCTTGGTTCGGAACTTTGGAGTTCCGAATGAATCCCTTTGGTTCGGAAGTTTTAACTTCGTCCGGAACTTTGAAAGTTCCGGATGAACAAGCTTGGTTCGGAACTTTTGGAGTTCCGGATGAAACCTTGATTCGGAAGTTTCCGAACGAACCCTGCTTGGTTCGGAAGTTTTGGACTTCCGAATGAGTAAGTTTGGTTCGGAAGTTTGGACTTCCGAATGAACACTTCAGTCCTTTCCTTGCCTTGACTCGGAACTCTTCCTGGAAAGATCAAAAACAAGGCAAACACCCCCGAAGAACAAGGAAAACAGTAGCAGCAGGTATAATAACAAAATAATCAAAATCAAACACACGGATAATAAATAACAGTAACGAATCAATGAAATAACATCAACAAATAATTAAAAACATGAAATCAAACAACTTTTACCACAATAATCAAAAACCACTTTGGATCAAAATAAAAGCATGAACATAAACATAAACACAACAAATCAAAGATTAAGAAAGGTAGATAAGAGATTGACAAGATAAAGTAAAGATTGACAATAATTAAATGAAAACTTACTTGAAATTAAATGAATTTAGGGTGCGAGACAAGGTAATTAAATTGACAATTAAGTAAATGACAAGTAATTAAAATGGTGGAAGAACTAGTGTCACCCTAGCCAACAAGAGTGAAAGAATGACTAATCTAATCTATTTATAGGGGAGGAAGAAGGAAGCTTCCTCCCCTCTTTCCTTTTCTCTTAATTGCATAATTAAGTCCCTCCTTCTTTTAATCTTCATTAATTGCGTACTTAGTCCTTTTCTTCTAATCTTCTTTAATCTTGGACTTAAGGGACTTTTGACTTCGGGATTTCTTTTGAACTCGTCTTTAAATTCTTCAATAAAATAGACTTGAATTCTTCGGCTTTTGATAAACTTCCGTCTTTTGACTTTTTCTTCGATAAATCTTCAGAATTGGTCGTAGACTTCCGTTCTTTTTGTACTCTTGACTTCTTGACTTCGTCTTTCATCCTTTTCTTCAATAAAAGTCCGTAAATGCCCGTGAATGTCCGTGTTTTCTCCATTTTTCACCTTTTCATCCTAAATCACAACAAAAACACAAACCACGCATAATTCCGACATAAAAGACATAAAATACACGTTTTGGTCCGGTTATTATTGTAATTAAGTGGTAGAAAAGATGGGTGTTTACACACCTATCAAATCCCCTACACTTGACCATTGCAATGTCCTCATGCAATGCATTAGTTACAAAGCAAGATTACACTTTTCATCATAGTTAATCCACGTTGGCCTTTATTAAAGAAAATTAAAAACATACAAAATAAAGAAATCAAAAGCATACCTTGGGTTTTGGAAATGTCATGAATAATCATCATCCTCAAGTTTTCACTTTCTCCAAACCAAGCTTAAAAACGAGATCATTGTTATTATAAGTTAGTAGACTAACACGAACTCATGTGGGCCAATTACTCACTTAGACTCCCTTATTCCTAGGTGTATCTCTTATATTTTATTATTGTCTTGAATGATCACGAAGATGCATTGTTTGACTTATTTCGATAGTTATTTAGTCTGAAAATAAAGTGAACGATTCAATCAATAGATAGCTAAAGGACCAAATCTTTTAAAACTGCTTCTCGGGACCTCATAAAGTTCATATCTTGGCATAACTCGCTTCGCGATTTGAGACCTTTCTCGGACCGATATTTGGCAGCGACTTCATACTTCAAATCTTGAGAGACGTTCATGAAATAATGGTCTTCTCTTCCTAATAGGAATTCTTCACTTTGAAGTTTTGAGAGATTCATTCTTGGACCACGACTTCTTCATTTTTTCTCCAATCTTTATTTTGGACTTTGATATACAACGATCCGCCTCCTTTTATGACTTGGATCTATTTATCCTCATACCTTGTTAGGGTCTTTTCGGATACACTTCTCCATGACTTTTGGGGAGTTTTGCTTTACGTCGTGTGTCTCGATCCTTCATATTGATTTTCGATAAATGATTCTTCACATCACTTTGGATCTTTAGCAACAAAATATAGCCCTCATGCCTTGTTAGGGCCTTTTCGGACTCGCCAATCTTCGCGTCCCGCTTCAATAAGTTATGCCTTGGCTATGAACTCTAATCCATACCGAGCAACTTTTAAACGATCTGGGGCTAGAAGCTAAGTAACTTTTCAAATCGTACAACCTTATTTATTAGCAAATAAATTATTAGCAAGCGATGGGAGAATAGGCTTATAATTAACTCACATAAATTCACGAAAGAATACCGAACTTATAATTGGCTCTATCATCTCTCGTTCTCCACAGTTTAAAATCTCAAGTAATGAGACTCGTGAATACTTAGCCTATTAAATCAAAGTTTTGGGTTTTCGAGTCGCCTATAGGATCTTGAAAATTCTTAGACTCTTTCAAGTTTAGAAATTGCATCTTAAAGTTCCCTTGATAAACGACTCTCTAGGATCAATTATAGGAACTTGCGAAAAGTTCTTGTTCTTAACCCGTGAGAGTTAAGACTTTCGCGTTTTATAGCTCCCTAAATAAAAGCCTAGCAAAACTTGACTTAAACACGTTAAGGATACTAGCTAGAGTAAACTCGGATTGAGTCAAAAGATTCACAACGTTTGAAATTAAAACCACTTATTCAAAGATTTATTCTAGCAGAGAAAGAAAATAACTATACAAAGATAACAACTAATAGGCCAAAATAGATCAAAAATTTTGAAAAATGTCGAAAAATTGATTTTCCGGTTAAAATGAGGACAAATACAAGGAAAAGACCACTTAACTTCGATAGAAGTCCCCCCTACACTTAAGATAAACACTGTCCCCAATGTTTAAGCATGTGGGAGTAAACTCCCCTACACTTAGGACATTGTGCACGTTTGTTTAAATCTTGCGAAGGAAAAGACAACTAAAGAGATTCCTATTTTAATATTGAGAAAATATAAAATAGTGAATCGAAAAGAGTTTAGGATAGAACCAGGAAGAAGTAGAACACGGAATCACGGGTCGTCAAGAATCATCAAGAATGGATCAGTGAAGCTCGAATCCCTGATTAAGAAGTGAGGAGAGGAAATAGCAATCCAAAGGGTCCCCCCTACACTTATGGTAAAGAAAGCGAAAAGATAGATGCATGGATTGCCTCCCAAGAAGCGCTTGGTTTTTGTTAACCGAGTCGTGAGCCTGACTCGACCTTGATCATCAACGGAAGTAACATGAAACATATCCACCAGGATCAAAGACATAGTTTTCATCCATCAATAAACAAGAGCTTAAGGCAAACAAGGCAAGCCAAAAGAGAAGTGGCAAGGTTCCCTTAAGCAGTGATGGAGCACAATAGAAGCAAGTATGGTGCGGTGCAAGCATGTCTTCAATGGGTCCAAAGATTTTTCCTTTTATTTCATCAGGTGGATACTGAGATGGCTTAAAGACTTCAATACCGGGGTCGAACACCTTTTCCTTTAGGGGAAAATAGCACTCAGGCTCAGCCGAGTGTGAAGAAGATCCGCAAAGAAGCACAACCTCGTCCTCAGAAATGGGAAAGAGGTGTCAAATCATACGTGCAACGGATTTCGGTGTCGACCGGTTTCTTCTCCTTGGACAAAATGCTCTTCAAATCCAAAGTAGGATCAAGACGATAATCTTCAAAGTCCAAAGGAGGAGCATCACTCTCATGAGGGAAGTATGTGTTGAGAAATTCAGAGAAATCTTCCTCAAATGAATAATCGTCCAAAGTAGGATCGAGTGATGGCGGAGGATCTTCATCATGTGAAGAATCGCTCGATAGAGTATCAGCCGCATCGAAATCATCGAAAGTGGGCAGCTCGGGATACTCAGAAGTACAATCAAAATCATCCGAGTCTGAGCTAGAATCATCATCATCATAAGCATCGAAGACCGGTTGAGAATCATAAATGGGAGAAGCGTCCAAAGAAGAGTGAGAATCATCCACGTTATCATTAAAAAGTGGATTATCAGTGGAAGACTCGAATAGAGGATTGTCATAGACGGTAAAGTCATCGAGCACATTGATCATATTCACTGATTCTCGGCCTCCAAAGGATTTGCCTGTAAGCTTCCCCATTTTAAAAACTTTTGAATCATCCCCGACTCGTAAGATTAACTCACCTTCGGCCACATCTACTAAAGCACGTCCGGTTCTCAAGAATGGCCGACCAAGTATTAAAGGGATACGAGGGTCCATTTCATAATCAACTACGACAAAATCGACCGGGAAAGTAAATGTGCCAACTTTAATAAACACGTCTTCGGCTATACCAACGGGGTAAGCGAGAGTGCGGTTTGCAAGTTCGAGAGTCATCTTTGTTGGAATGAGATCGGGCAATGATAGTGTTTTCCAAACACTCAGTGGCATCAAATTAATACTAGCCCCGAGATCAGCAAGGGCAGTAAATTCTTCAGTTTTGTTGAACACGCAAGGCAACACAAAACGACCGGGATCTCCAAGCTTTTCCGGAAGTTCTCTAAGAAGGACTGCAGAGCAGTTTTCATTTAATCGTGTGTTGGCGAGTTCAATCAGCTTCTCCTTCTTGCTAAGCAATTCCTTGAATGCTTTGACAAATTTCGGCATGTGGCAAAGTGCTTCAACAAGGCTAATGTTGATGGTCATTTTAGATAGCATATCCACATATTTCGATACTTGACAATCATTCTTGGTTAGCTCGTTGGTTTTGCCTATGCGAGAAGGGTATGGGATTCTGGGTTGATAAGGGTTGGGTGAAGGTGTAGTTGGTGAAGGTTGTGATGTTGAAGGGTCCTTCCGAGATACATTGTCATGACGAGGCGGAGACGGTAATGGTGTACTACTACTAGGTGTAGGAGGAGTAGGGATACATGGTGGTGGAATAGGTGTGGATGATGGTGGTGGAATAGGTGGATCGACAATGGTAAGTCCACTACGCGTAGTTATAGCACTCACATTAGCTCGCGGATTGGGGACGGTGTTTGAAGGTAGAGAACCCGAAGAAGAAGAAGAAGGTTGAGCTTCGGGCAAGAAACTAGCCAACAGATTCTTTAATTCAGTTGTTTGAGTGATGAAGGAAGATTGAATATTTTCACGAACCTCGGTTCTGATGTCATTATTTTGCTTCAAGATATCTCCTTTCAAATTGATTATTTGGCTCTGTAGATTCTTGATTTGCTCACCTTGAGTTCTCATGATTGTGTCAACATCGGGATTAATGGTTGGGTGTTGTTGGGTGGGTGGTTGATAAGGGTTAGAAGCACGAGGTGGGATTTGGTTGCTTCTATTGTAGTTGTTGGCGGGGTTTTGGTTTTGAGGAGAAAAACCGGGTGAAAGGTAATTGTTTGAACGGTAGCTCAGCAGATTTCTATCCCCTTGTTGTCTAGCTTGGTAATTTTCCGGTGAATAATTACCGTAAGCTGCATACACATTTTCCGGATTTCCTTGAGTCGAAGGACAATCGGTGTATGAGTGAGGACCGCCACATGTTTCACAAGGATTAGTAACCGCTTTAACTTGTTGTTGTTGTTGGTTTGAAGCGAGAAGCGTAATACTTTTGCTCATTTCGGCCATCATGCGGGTAAGTTCGGTCATCTCAGGGTTTGCTGAGGTAGAAGAAACATTGACTCTCGTGTTGTTTCTAGAAGAAGCAGAGGAATCCCAGTTCTTATGATGAGTAGTCATGTTTTCAATTAACTCTCTACACTCCTCGGGTCTCCTTTTCATGAATGTGCCACCGGCGGCTGCATTGATCGTATCACGATCTCGAAAAGTCAATCCGTTGTAGAAAGTATCTATCAAAGTGACGGGAAGCATGTTGTGGTTTGGACAACGGTCGATCAAGACATTATATCTCTCCCAAGCATCAAAAAGAGATTCATCGGGGTCTTGCATGAAACCGCTGATCTGATTGCGAAGGCTTGTGACCATGGATGGTGGAAAGTAGCGCGAAAGAAAGCGTTGAGTCATATCATCCCAAGTGTGAATAGAATTCTTCGGGAGACGATCAAACCATTTCTCGGCATGATGCGATAAAGTATGTGGGAAGAGTTGTAGGCGGAGAACATCCATTGTGGCCCCAGGCAACTTCATGCTTTGGGTGATTGTAATGAATTTGTCGAGGTGTTTGTTGGCATCATCATCAGGCAATCCTCTAAATGGGTTTGTTTGTACTTGCTGAATCATGTGATGCTTCAACGAAAACTCAGGAGCGTTGATTTGCATCGGCGCAATCGGTCATCCTCGTCCAAACATTGTTGGTTGACAAAGTTCCTCCATGGTCCGAAGATCGGGCTGTGGAAGAGCATTGTTGTTATTATTATTATTCAGGTTCGGTGGAATGTTGTTGTTAACACCTGCCATATCTAAATCTTCTTGAGGCTCGGGCTCTTGATAATTAGAAGATCTAGTACGCATACACCTGAAAATGCAAAAGAAAACAAAACCAAACACAAAGAAAATATATATACACAAGAAAAAGAAAATCTTTTTGGATTTTTGAAATTTTTAATTTTTATGGTTTTTTATCAATTTTTAATTTTTATGATTTTTTTGAATTTTTTAGGCAAGAAAAATAACGTTCACAAGTGAACGGATCCCAAAAAGCAACGTGTCTCTCACAGAAAACTGTTGATCTTACCGAAAAGAGCCGGCAGCGGCGCCATTTGATACAAGGCTTTTTCCCGTATGAAAATTAAAGATTAAGTTCGTGTTCTCGGAATCTTAACGAATTGATCTAGGCTCCTATGTGTGACTTAGTTGATCTTTGGTGAAAAAGAATGTTTTTGGGTGATTTAAATTTAAATGCAAAGACTTAAAAGTAAAAGTGCTCTTAAAGTAAATCTAAGTCTATTTAAAGTAAAGGAGCAAGTATTAAAAGCGAGACTGAAGTAAATGACGTAAACTTAAATCTATCTAAGGCAAACTTAAAGTGCGACTAAAACTAAGGCAAGTTTAAAATAAAACTAAGGCAAATAATCTAAAAGTGCAATAAAATAAACGACAAGAAAAATAAAGCTTGAAAATAAAAATCAAAGACGAAAACTAATAAGAACCTGAATACAGCTCATTCGGAATAAACCTTCGTTTGGAACAATCACTCGTCCTAAATGTCACCTTTGGTTGAAATGATTCTTCTTCACTTAGAATATTACCAAAATCCTTGATCCGGAACAAATTGATCTGAATATGTCACTTATCCAAAACAATGCTTCGTTCGGAACTTACTGATTCGGAACTCTCACTTGTTGCCTTGATTCGGAAGTATTAGGTCACCCCTTGATTCGGAAGTTTCCGGATGAAGCTCTTGATCCGGAACTTTTGGAAGTTCTGAATGAACAACCTTGACTCGGAAGTTTATGACTTCCGAAAGAAAAGCCTTTATTCGGAACTTTGGTCCTTGATTCGGAACTTTAAGTTGATTCGGAACTTTTGAAAAGTTCCAAATGAAACCCTTGGTTCGGAACTTTGGAGTTCCGAATGAATCCCTTTGGTTCGGAAGTTTTAACTTCGTCCGGAACTTTGAAAGTTTCGGATGAACAAGCTTGGTTCGGAACTTTTGGAGTTCCGGATGAAACCTTGATTCGGAAGTTTCCGAACGAACCCTGCTTGGTTCGGAAGTTTTGGACTTCCGAATGAGTAAGTTTGGTTCGGAAGTTTGGACTTCCGAATGAACACTTCAGTCCTTTCCTTGCCTTGACTCGGAACTCTTCCTGGAAAGATCAAAAACAAGGCAAACACCCCCGAAGAACAAGGAAAACAGTAGCAGCAGGTATAATAACAAAATAATCAAAATCAAACACACGGATAATAAATAACAGTAACGAATCAATGAAATAACATCAACAAATAATTAAAAACATGAAATCAAACAACTTTTACCACAATAATCAAAAACCACTTTGGATCAAAATAAAAGCATGAACATAAACATAAACACAACAAATCAAAGATTAAGAAAGGTAGATAAGAGATTGACAAGATAAAGTAAAGATTGACAATAATTAAATGAAAACTTACTTGAAATTAAATGAATTTAGGGTGCGAGACAAGGTAATTAAATTGACAATTAAGTAAATGACAAGTAATTAAAATGGTGGAAGAACTAGTGTCACCCTAGCCAACAAGAGTGAAAGAATGACTAATCTAATCTATTTATAGGGGAGGAAGAAGGAAGCTTCCTCCCCTCTTTCCTTTTCTCTTAATTGCATAATTAAGTCCCTCCTTCTTTTAATCTTCATTAATTGCGTACTTAGTCCTTTTCTTCTAATCTTCTTTAATCTTGGACTTAAGGGACTTTTGACTTCGGGATTTCTTTTGAACTCGTCTTTAAATTCTTCAATAAAATAGACTTGAATTCTTCGGCTTTTGATAAACTTCCGTCTTTTGACTTTTTCTTCGATAAATCTTCAGAATTGGTCGTAGACTTCCGTTCTTTTTGTACTCTTGACTTCTTGACTTCGTCTTTCATCCTTTTCTTCAATAAAAGTCCGTAAATGCCCGTGAATGTCCGTGTTTTCTCCATTTTTCACCTTTTCATCCTAAATCACAACAAAAACACAAACCACGCATAATTCCGACATAAAAGACATAAAATACACGTTTTGGTCCGGTTATTATTGTAATTAAGTGGTAGAAAAGATGGGTGTTTACACACCTATCAATCCCAACAATGGGATATATTCATTGGCCTATGAAATAGTGGAGTCAGAGAAAAAGGAGTCATGGTTATGGTTTTTAGATTGTCTTGGAGATGACTTAGGATTATTCAGAAACTCTAATTTCACATTCATAACTGATAGACAAAAGGTAACAATATTAACTTCTGTTCTTTACCTTTTTAATTGTTATCATTATTGACTAATATGTTAGAGTATCTTTGTAGGGCTTAATACCTGCATTGCAAGAAACATTCCCAACTGCTAAACATAGATACTGCTTGAAGCATATCTATGATGACATGAAGTTGTAATGGAGGGGCCAACAATACAAAGATCTTTTGTGGAGATGTGCAACAGCTACAACTGTCCCATACTTTGACAAAAACATGAAGGAGATGATGCAGTTGAACAAAGAGCTTTATGACTGGTTGAAGCTCATTCCTCCTCAACATTGGGCTAGGTCCCATTTTTCTAGTAAGTTTTTAACATATCCATGATACTGTTTGTCATTGTAAGGTAAGTTCTTATAGGTTTATATGTATTAACATTGCAGGCATGCCACATTGTGATGTTTTGTTGAATAACATGTGTGAGGTATTTAATAGGCAACTAAAAGATGGGAGAGACAAGCCTATAATTACTTGTTTAGAGTTTGTTAGGGAATATCTCATGAAAAGGATAGTGGTAGTTCAACAAGTTATTAGGAGGAGTAATGGGCCACTAATACCTAATGCCACTAGGAACTTCAATCTGATTAAGCATCAAGCTACACAATACACAGTTATATGGAATAGAGGATACTTATATGAAACCACTGGGCCTAAAGGTGACAAAATTGTGGTAAGCATGACCCAAAGACATTGTGCTTGCAGGAAGTGGGAAATCACTGGCATGCCTTGTAAGCATGCAGTTGCTGCCATTTGGGATATGGCAGCCAATGGGGAACAACCTGGCATTCCAGAGTCTTGGGTTCATGAGTCATACTGGTTAAAAATATGAGAGGAGATGTATACTTTCAAAATTAACCCTTGTAATGGACCAGATATGTGGCTAAAAGCAGATACACCAATCATACTCACTCCACCAGAGTACCCAGCTCCAGTTGGCAGACCTAGAAAGAAGAAAAGAAAGAGTGCAGCTGAGATTTATGATGGATTGGTTAAAAAAGGAAGATTGAGCATGGAAGGCACAACTGTTACTTGTTGTAAGTGTGGTCAACATGGTCACAACCAAAGATGTTGCAAGGGACAAAGAGGTGGTTCAAGTGTTAACAAATCAGGTTCCCAAGCCCCATCTCAAGCTGGTTCCCAAGCCCCATCAAAGGCTGGTTCCCAAGACCCATCACAGACTACTTCACAACCCACACAAGGTAGGTTTACAAAAGCAACTGCATCAAGGATATCACCTACACGTCCCAAGAATGGTACAAAGAAGCAAAATTGAAGTGGTGATTTCATGTCTTTTGATTATGTCATTTGCTTATGTCTTTGTTTATCAGACCTTTTCTTATGTAATCTGGATTATGTTTCTTGGATATTTGGTAATGTAATGCACTTTGGAATCTACTTATTGTCTTTTGATCATGTTGATTTGTTTATCAGGCCTTTTCTTATGTAATCTTGCTTTGTTTATCAGACCTTTTCTAATGTAATGTATTATGTTTCAACTACAATACATAAACAACATTTTTTTGCCAGAAAAGCTAACATTAATCATTAAACAACTACATATTACATCCAAGAGTACTTTTACATTCATAATCCAGATCCATAAACCCTAGATCATTGAACTACCAAAACATTGAACCTCATAAAAATTGAAACCATAAGAGGTATTCGGTTAAACAGATAGCAACATAAGAACCCCACCCAACTTAACACTAACATCTATTAGCTGTGATTGATTCATATCACAATGATTAGGTGTATGTTTACCTAATATAGTTATGATTAGTTTTTATTGGTTATCTTTCCTAATATGTAGCTAATGGATGAGTTGTAGATGTGCTCAATCCTTATCTCATTCTCTCATTGTACACTATATATTGGGATTCCATGATCAGTAATAAACAAGACACAATCACCAATCTTACATGGTATCAGAGAGTTATTAGAATTCTAGATACAGCCCACCACAAAAAGAGCTATATCCTCTGGTCATCGGTCGCTAGCCGATGATTCGGACGGATCCCCCTTAGTTTTACATCCGCTTTGTTATATTTCATAATTAACTGTTTCTTTTTCAAATAAATCCCAACATCATTGTCTCATCATTAATATTCGTAGTTTTACCGCCAGAGATTATTGTCGTTTTTCGAAATAGTTGGTCAAATATGCCGCTCCTACATAAAGGCAAAGCAAGCCATGACGTAAAAAAAAACCGTCACGCAAAGGAGGAAGCCGCAAGCAGTCACCAACTATGCCGTCGAATACAATTATACTTCCGTCTCAACAAACAAAGAAGATGATCGAAGAAGAGGCTTTCAATATATGATTCAGTTTGTCCGTCGATCCGTTCAAACTGCGGGGGAGTATTAGTTGTGAATGATTCATATCACATTGATTAGGTGTATGTTTACCTAATATAGTTGTGATTAGTTGTTATTGGTTATCTTTCTTAATATGTAGCTAATGGATGAACTGTAGATGTGCTCAATCCTTATCTCATTCTCTCATTGTACACTATATATTGGGATTTCATGATTAGTAATAAACAAGACACAATTACCAATCTTACAACATCATCTTCATCCTTGATGCTTTCCGACGATATTGATCATTTCTTGCTTCAAAGCGAAGTTGTGCAACTGTAGCTTGTAGATCATTCATTGATCTCAATAAACCAGGAATGATTTGCACAGCACGATCACACATTGGTGGATCATACCAATCAATGATCCCACAATTTGTACCATATTCAACAAAAATTAATAAATTAGGTCATTTTAATTAAAGATGAATTAGATTAATAAAAGACTTACTCTTTTAGATCAACAAAAGAAACGTCTTCCTGGATTGGTTGGTGTCCAGGATGTCTTGATTATAGCTAGAGATCGACAATTTGCACACCAAACCATTTTTGTGTTCTTAAGTATGTGTTTTACTATGTGCCCAAATCTCTCAGTGTGTTGTGTGTGTGTAGAAAAACGTTAGATATATATAAAGAAAAAAGAATTGTAAATTAAGGTTGGAAAATGTCCCTCAAATTTTCATTAAAAAACAATTAAAAAATTGATAACGGCTATATTTAAGATTCGGGTAAAAAAAAATACCAAAAGTGAAATGGGTTGCATGAGGTTGGACAGGATCCGTAACTTTTTCGGGTAATGTATCAAAAATGTTATACCCGGTAAACCACGAGGAAAAAAAATGTAGTTTACTCTTGATTTAATCAAGCCCAGCGCGTTTTACATGAGCCTTAAAATAATTCAATCATTAGACACTCGAGAAGTCTAATCTACGGACGATGGTTGCTTTCCGTTGAAAAATAGCACCTCATGTCCACTCGTTGTCCTCATTTCACTAGACATGATAGCGGCGCGTAGCATCGAGATTTATTATTTCTGTCAGATTATAACCCCGTTCATACGTATTATTTAAGTTTACCCCTTAGTTTTTTCCTTTTCACATTTTAGACATAAATATACTTTCTGCTGATTTGACACACTTGGTAACTCGTAACATACAAAGGCTGGCCCTAATGCTAGCTTTCGTCACGCGAGAGGAGGCATTTTTTCTTTCACGCCACCCCGTTACAAGTGAGGCTGTTACTTCGTTTGTCACAGTGCACATTGCAGGCATAGTAACCAAAAAGGATGCATGTGTGTGATTGTTAGTGTCTTTCTTGTATAGTTATATATGTAGGACAATCATGAACACAAACTCGAGATTCTATCCCAGAACGCTAGATCATGGATTGTATCTGACACAAGTAACAACATTCAAAAATCACTTGCCACAAAACCTGATTGGTTTACAAGAATATAAAAAAGAATGCGTGCTTATGTGATCTTTACGGGTGAGGGGTAAAACAAGTCGACTAGGACTCGTACATGATGTCAGCCGACTCAAAACACAAACTACCCTAATAGAGCTATATATATGTCGACCAAGTAAATAAAAAAATGCTTAGGATAACTTACAGACTAAGCTAACTAACAACAAACACCTATACGAACTAGATTGACGATAACCACGTTGATAAGTTAAATAAATATTAGTCACAGATTTATAGCGAGCGAGGGTTACAAGAGTGTGGGTGGTGCGTGAAAGGTAAATAAAAGATGCGGCAGTTTGTGGTGAGTGATGATCGGCAACAAGAATGCCAAAAGTAAAAAGTGAGATGTGTACATGATACATACTTTGATGTCCTGCATATCAATTTAGATGTCGATACATCAACTCCCAAGACAGTCATATGTTCTGTTTAGACGATTCTTGATAGAATTTAATATCTTGATGAAAATGAGAAAAGAAAATAAATGTTCATAGTCTTTGTAAAAGAAAGAACCCATTTAGACATTTTCAGTCAACAAAAATGAATCAATATAGAAAGATATCTACCATACAACTAACTAAATTGTTTAATAAACTCATCGAAACACGACTAAACATAGATTTGTGGAAAAGAAAGGATCCATTTTTTGATACACAATTCCATGCAAGTTTCCACTTAGCCCAATGTTTCCATCTCTCTACTTCCTATAAAGATATAAATGGCCACATGGATAAAGTAAATGAGAACACATGCTGTATTTAGCAGTGTGGCGGCGCCTAGTCGCTAGATGGTTATACTCCGCCTAAATTTATAGCTAGGCGGTCAAGTTAAACGGAAAAGTCAAAAGGAGGTCAAACATCGCCTAGGCGGTGTTAGGCGGCGCCTAGGCGGAGCTAGGCGGTCTAGGCGGTCAAAAAGTCAATGAAAGTCAACAAAAAGTCAATATTTTTTCTACAAAATATTAAGAATTTTCTTTCTAATATATAATTTCCATTTTATTTTAACATAACATCTTAAAATCAAAGATAAACTATGATTGTTAACATAAAGTTATGGATTTTTCGTGAGAATTGGAACAAACTGAACTGTATGTCACGTTTGAAGGCTTAAGTCCTTAAATTGTTATGTTTATTTGTCTATTTTGCAACTTCAAGCTTTGTGAACTTTGAATTATTAGAAATTAGAGGTATTTTGTCATGTTATACGTATTATTTATAATTTTTATGCATAAATTTCCAATCCTCCTAGGTGGCGCCTAGGCGCCGCCTAGACGAATTCCGCCTCGAAGGTGGCCAACCGCTTCACTAACGCCTAGATATTTCTGCAACCTTGGTATTTAGTGTAACGATACCAGTTACAGATTCACATTATAAGTTTGAGATGTATCTAAAATGTGGTGTGCCATCAAGTTCATCTACTACGGATTACCTTCATTCATTGCCTTTATCACCTATGATAGAAAAACTATATCCAGGCCTAAGGAGGCTAGCAGAGTGTTTCTGGATTCGGTCTTTGAGTTTTTATTACGGAGTAGCTTATTGTTTTTCTTAAATGTAATATGAGCTTTTAAGCGTTTGGATGTAAAAAACATAGTGTTTGTAACTTGTATTTGACGTCTCACACTATAAGTTGTGGTGTCTACTTTCTTTACTAAACGAATTCACCAACTTATGTGCTAATGCGTTGCAGCATTCTACCATAAGGCAGTACTTCAAACACAAATCTTGATCTCTTAATATAAATTTTCAATATATTGATTTGAATGAAAGTACTATATTCAAGCAGCTTTACATCTTCACTAAACACAGCCTATTGGCCCTTTATTAAATTCCAAACATAGTACAAAAAGTCGACATATCATCAAACTGAACTCGAATTCAACAAAATGACAGAATTTAAAATGGGCCTGTTAACAGTGACCAATTTTTGTTTGGATCGGATCCAAATTGCCGAATTCAACAAAATGCTTGAATTGTACTTAGAATTGGGGCACTATGTGTGTTTGCATTTGGGCCTAAAGCCCTGAACTACACCAACTTGTTAAGATTAATTGACTGAATACACCTTATTTTGCATAACAAATACTCCTCATTTTGTACCTGTTCCAGTCTTTCAGACACTCTCTAACCCAAACTGAGGCGTTGTTCCGGCATAAAATGTAGGCTAGTGGCAAATTTCTAAAGTTTCACCAAGGAACACCCCCAGGACAGACAAGTTTCAACACTCATAAATGCCTATCTGACCTTTTCCATTTCAATATTTTGGGTAATACATTCGATAGACATACTAAGTTACTAACAGATTGTATATTTGAAGTATTACGCTAGATAATGAATAAGAGATACAGTCATACAACTGCATGTCAGTTTAAGTTACTGCATATGTTACCAAGAAAGCAAGAACAATATGTGCTGATATATTTCTCAGAAAGCAATTAACAGAAAGTAATATTTATCATGCAGAATTATGGGTATCAAAACAAACTCATAATGGATCCGAGTATCCAAACAGATTCACCCAATAAGTATCCATCATGTACCCCTTAACAACTTTCCTCTTTCGATATTACAGTACAAAACTTGCTTTAATACTATAAGAATTCCGTTCAATCCATAGTCAAAGAATAATGAACACATATCAAGTGATCATGACAGTAGACACATCTCAGCTTTCTATTTACTTCCTTACAATGGTCATTTTTACTCTTTTGTTTTCCAGTCATTATTTTTGTTACTAGAAAGATTATTTATTAAGAAATATAAACAATCCTAATTTGACTTGGTGGATTTAGAATGAAAGTTGTTTTGATTCAGTGGCCACTATGAACGTACGTACCCAGTAACAGATGAAGCGATATTTAATTGGTGATGCGGCGGCTCATGAGTTTCTCCTCCTCAGTGAGGGCATGGCGGAAATGACAGCGGTGGCCATATGGGCAAGGGTCACCAGCAAGCACCATTCTGCAAACTTCTGTTTTGTAGCGTGGATGGCGTATGACTGGGCGAAGTTCCTCAATGCCATGAGCAAACTGACAGTGATCTCCATAGGGGCATGCTCCAGTTTGCTGCCATTTGTTGCAGAGTTCAGTCTTTGTCATACCTTGGTTGTACACTTTAAGTTCCAGGGGTTCCTCCTCTTTTTTCCCACGCACAAAGACTTTTTGCTAATGATTCAGGACATCACAAACAAGATGAAATTAGACAAATTAATAACATAATATGTTTACTGCATTAGGTTGCACATAGACAATAAGTTAACACCACTATAAGTCATGATGAAATATTGCCCAATGATAAACTAGTTGTAAGTTTTCATCATCATAACCTTACAAGTTGAAAGCAAATAAAGATTTATAGAACCAACAAATTGTATGATTTCTACACAGAACAATTGGGGAAAAAAGTATCCTATTGTTTAGCGAATTTAACAAGTATGGTACAATCATCATCTATTTCAATATCAACTGAATTATTAGCTCATCTACATAGTTTCACAAATTTTACAAGATAACACAATTCTTGTTGTATTGACAGTACAAGATTTTTTTTTAATAGATGCAAATAACAGGAAAATGACATTCTGAAAGATTTAATTTGAAGCAAATGATCTGTTTTAGCCTAAGCAGCCATGCAATCTAACACACAGACCGAAATTTCAAGAACAAGCACTGATGTTTAAATGGATTAGAATTGTCTAATCCAAATAATTAAAATGTTATATACTGTGTAAAAAGTATGTTATCTGAAATCAAGCTAGCATAAATTCAGAGACAGACCCTTACCAAATAAATAATCATTCATAGTACTAGTATTTGTTAGTTAATTAGTGGTTTGGCAAGTAATTATGATGAAAACAACACTTTTTGTTAAATCAATATCAGTCAATTCAAGCCCAAAATACATTAATTTGGTAGTGTGTCAATGGAGTTTCTTACATTTGAAGTCATCTTTAGAAATAAAATATCAAAACGATCAATTCTATTAAAGCATGATTTAGTATTTTACCGAATCAGAAGCAGTTTTGAAACGATCCACAGCCCTGGCCCGACTAACACTCCCATCGCCAGCTTGAGCACCCTTTATGTAACCATTAGAACGAACCGAAATACTCTTAGGTAACTTAACCCTCTCTACATCCAGTTTCCTGACTGGATCCATATTCTCCACTCCACGAGCAGCTCGTTTATCAATCACAGAACTCCTTTTATCGCCAATCCTCATCCTTCCAAAGCAATCAATAACAGAATTCGCAGACTGAAACACACTCGCATTAGCATACTTCTGCATTGAAGAACCTGAAGCAGAGCCAGAAACAGAAGCCGAAGCAGTAGAAGAAGCAGCCTGTTGTTGCAAATGAGACAACTGCTTATTTAACTCAGAATTTGCCATTTGAAGATTAACATTCTCTTGACGAAGCGCTTCAGCTTCTTTAGCAGTAAGACGAAGGTTAGCCAAACACCAGTTACGCCTTTCAATCAGGTCTTGAAGCGGAGCAAAATCAAGAGAATGCCTACGTCTATAATCAGCAACCATTGGTAGTGGTGATGGTACTAGTGGCAGTGGTAAGGTTGTTGTGTTTGGAGTAACAGTGTAGTGACGAGGCGGTGTCGTGGCAGGGAAGATTGACGAGTACAGTGGTGCTTCATAAGCATACGCACCACCGTCTGTTTGGTTGGTGAACGTTGACCACAGCTTACTGTCATCCTCAGCACCGGTGTACGAAAAATTACTATAACTCTGCATTTTAGTTTAATAAACTTTTTCCTGCATAACACAACAGATTAACAAATTCAGTAAAATTCTCTTAAATCTTAAACCACACACATACAGAAATCAAAAAACACGAAATCATTCTCTATATATCACGCACTAAATCACACATAGATTAACAATAACATTCATCATTCCGAACTATGAGCATGAATTTTTCGCATAACATCTTAATAAACGAGATCTCGAATTTTATGACAGAAACAAGCAATTTACAATCTAATAACGAGCTTTAATTATAACTAACAACACCTATCACGATTTTGAGCATATTAACATCAATTCGTCAAATATCGCAAATAACACATATTAACACTTTAAATCAACGATCAACACAAATTACACAATTAACGCACGATACATCAAATAACACAAGACACAATTAAACGGTTCAAACCAAATATTAACTCTAATAACACACATAAAGAACAATTATACTTCAACTTGTGCATCTGAACCGTTTAGAATTAAGATAAACTCAAATAACACAAATAAACAGCGTAATTTGATGATTAACGCAACTGAACGAAATGATTAAGCTTCAAATTACGTATATAACATTTTAAAATTAACGCTAAGTACACATTTTACGAAGCATTCGACATCAACTTAGAGAAATAAACAGTTCAAACCGAAGGTTAACGCTAATCCCACAGTTAACGAACGATTACGTTTTGAATTACACGTATAAACTGTTAAAATTGATAATTACCGCTAATTACACAATCAACAGACGATTAAGCATCAAATAAAATTAACTGTTAAATCCAAGATTAACGCTAAATAAACACTTAACTAACGATTAAGCTTTAAATCACAGTTAACGATCAATTTAAGCATCAAATTACACAATTAAACAGTTTTAACCGCCGATTAACGCTAACTAATGAGAGGATAAAGCGTCATTCACACAAATAAACACTTTAATAGTTTAATTCAACAATTAACACTATTTACACATTTTAACGAACAATAATGCATCAAATTTAGATTTCCGATCGGTTACCTGAAGCGATTAACCGTGAATTGTACGGCCAAAACTAAAACTTAATATCTTGACTGTTTAAACTGACGATTAAGCATCAAATAACACAAATTAACTGTTAAATCAAAGATTAACGCTAAATAATCACTTAACTAACGATTAAGCTTTACATTACAGTTAACGATCAATTTAAGCATCAAAATACACAAATAAACAGTTTTAACCGCCGATTAACGCTAATTACGCACCTAACGAAACGATTACGCTTCGAATCACACAAATAAACACTTTAATTCAACAATTATCACTATCTACACATCTAAACACCGTAAACTTAATATAAACGCTAATTAAACAATATTAAAAAACGATAATGCATCAAATTAACATTTCCGATCGGTTACCTGAAGCGATTAACAGCGGACTGTACGGCCGCAACTAAAACTTAATATCTTGATTATATACCTGAAAAACAGTTCAATTCGAAGATTAGCGCGTAAATAAATGAAATAAACTGTTTAAACCTAATATTGATGCTAACTAAACGCTTAACGAACGATTAAGCTTCAAATCAAACGCTAATTACGCGAAAAAAATAGCTTAAACAGAAGATGAACGCTAATATAAAGCTCCGATGCGTTACCTGAAACGATGAAATTATAGTGAGATGTTGATTTTTATTATTTATAATGAAAATTAGTTGTGATAAATCTAGAGAGAGAAAATGGAAGTTAGTTAGAGAGAGAAAGTATGATGAAGAATGACTCGAGAGTGAAGAAGGAGAGTATTTATGTAACTGAATTCATTTCGTGATTATTTACGGTTTTGCCCTTGGGGGAAGGGAGCGTGTTTGGGTGAATGAAGGGGTTGTTTGGGGATGTGAAGTTGTTGGTTAGTTGGTTTCCGATTGAGGTGGGGTGTTTTGTTGCCCCATGTGGGTTTTGGTTTTGGTTTTGGCGGGAGATACATTTCCCTTATGCTATATACACGTGGCATTTTTCTTTTACATTTTTTTAGTAGAGTATTTTTTGTTCATGTCCTTGTTTTATTTTGTTTTTTTATTATTTTTGTCATCGGTTCGATTTAGGTCATGTTTCATCTCATACGTAAGTCGCTATTATGTATTGTTGAATCATATCGAATTGACGAATCGAGTTAGATCGATCAAGCCTTGATCGAACATTTTAGTCTGACGCTTAGTCGAGTGTCGGATCAAATTAATTTTCTATATGGTTTTAATTGATTGGTGTGATTTTCAAATCATTATCATTTTATGTAAAAACTTTATCTAAATAAATGTTTGCTTCTACATTTTTGATAGATTTATATGCATATTAGTGGCCTTCATTATGGAATTAGTCATTTAATAATAACAACATTTGAGCACTAGATCTAGCGTATCATAACGCATGGAGCGGTGCTGGGATTATATGGTCTGACGTTGTCCGACGTTATAATATCACCGGCGTTAATAAGGAAACGACGTTGCTGCACCAATGCACGTTGGTTGATTTTTTTTCCCCATTACTATATGTGTTGGGATTGTGTTTTCGTGTGTGTTTTGGGGTATGTTTTAGTGGGTGTTTTTAGTATGTGTGTTCAGATTTGCGTCAAAAGAAGAAGAAGAAAAAATAGTGGTACTTTTTTTATATATATTTTATGTTAATTTTTGTTATTTTTTATAATACGCATTTTATTTAGGGCTAATTCTTGAAATGCCCCATGGTGTTATCATGTTTCCCTTTTTGCACCCACCAAATGAAATTTTCCCTAAATGTCCTATGCAACCTATGCAACTTATGCAACTTATGCGACTTGGATTAAAATACAAAAAGTGTACTTTTATCCTTATGACACATGTCAGAATGTGTCATAAAAAGTACATGTGTGTAAGAACTTGTCTCTTATTCAACTTACTTTTTTTTTATGCGACTTGTATTAAAAAATATTATTTTTTAAAAAAGTAACTTTTAACAAAATCTTTTAAATTACTTATTTTATATTTTATTTTTATGCAACTTGTACCTTTATGTAAACAATGAAGTGACATTTGAGTAAGCTACTTTTTGATAAAATCTATAAAGTCTTTTTATGCGACTTGTATTAATTAAAAATTAATATAAAGTACCATGTAAATATGTGTAAAAGTAGGTAGGGTGTAAGTCTTTTCTTATACAACTTTTATTTAATTTTTTATGCAACTTTTATTTAATTTGTTATTCAACCTTTAATTAATTTTTTGGCAACTTTACAAATTCATAATTTAAAAAAATAAAAAAATAAAAAATATAAATTAAAAAAATAAAAAAATTAAATTATATTTTTTAAAAAAATGTGTAAATATTTTTTAATATAATTTATAAATTTAATTTTTTTAAAAAATAAAGCTTTTAAAAAATTAAATTTTATAAAAAATTAAATTTTTAATTTAAAATTTAAATTTTTTAAAAAGTGAAAATTTTGAAAATAAATAATTAAAATTTTAATATAATTTAAAAATTAAATTTTTTATAAATTAAAATTTTAAAATAAATAATTAAATTTTAATATAATTTAAAAATAAATATAATTTAAAAATAAATATAATTTAAAAAATAAATTTTTAAATAAATTAAATTTTTAAAAATTAATTTTTTTTAAAATTAAATTTTTAAAAATTAAATTTTTTAAAAATAATTTTTTTTAAATAAAATTTTAAAAATAAATAAATAAAATTTTAATATAACTTAAAAATTAAATTTTGTAAAAAAAATAAATAATATAATTGTAACAAGTTTACACATAGTGATTAGGTAGTTAGATAGATGTAGCTAAAGCTTTCGAACAGTTTCTTTGATTCTGTTAAGTTTGTTAGTCTTTCGGTTTATATAGTTGTAACAAGTTTTTCAGTTTTTCGCCATTAATGAAAGTTTTAAGCTTTTCGATCTCTCATCTTGATTCTACGATTCTGATAGTCTGTTATGATATGTTGTTACAAATTAGTTTAAATCTGTTATAATATCACCATTAATGAAAGTAACAATCGGCTTCATTCTATTTTCAAGTTACAGTTTCATTTCTCTAATCTTTTCTTCTCAGTCTTAATACTTGTTTCATGAGCTCTCAAAAAGCTTGCGTTAGAATTTAGTTAAAATGAGTTTTGGTTCATAAGCTTTTGATACCTTATGACATGTTTTCATAAGCTGGTAGGTTCTAAGCTCTTATAGCATATGAGTAGTTCACATAATCATTAGTCCTGGAATCCGTCAAGTAAGAGTAGAGATTTCGTCATTTCAGAAGTTCGTGTTTGTTTTCTGTTCATTCTGTTTATGCAGGGTTTTGGTGGTAGAACTCATTTCTGCAAGTTTGATTGGAGAAGCTGATTAAATAAGCTGCAAAGGGTAGATTTTAGTTCAACATTCAGTTAGCTTAGCGTCGACAGTAGACAGGCCTGGTTGAGCAGCTGGTAGTGGTCCGATAGTCGATTTTGTGTACTCGAGAGCTCAGTTTACTGTTAGTGTTTGTATGCAAGTCTCGTATTCGGTTGCGTATGTATTCCATTAATATCTCGCTACAAGGAATGTGATGTATCAGTCTTCTGCCTTTATATATCTTCAATATAATTGATTCTGTTAGAACTAACACAAATTCTTAAATACATGCACTTCCATATAACTATGAATCAGAGAGCTGAAAGGGAACATCATTACATCAATGAATTGTCAATCGCTGATGAACCTTCGGTCAAATCAGGCATAATCCATTCAAATCAGACAACAATTGGATTATGAGACCAATTAACACATAATAAAGGTGCTTCAAAAGAATTTAAATGGAACTTACATGCATTGCAGTAGATATATAGTCGCGAGTTTAAATCACACAGATTCAAATCATGTAACACAGTTTTGCTACTGAAAAGTCCTGAAAACAAAGATGCTTTAAATTCAAGATTAACAAACACACTGATATACTATTGCCATCTTATACCTTACAATTTAAGGTTTCAGTAATCTGTATAGGCATACGTTTCATATCACACATGTACTTTTAAAATTTTCATTTTTTAAAAAATTTATTTTTTAAAAATTTAATTTTTTATAATATTTAATTTTTTAAAAACTTTATTTTTTAAAAAAAATCAATTTTTAAATTATATTAAAATATATTTACACATTTTTTTAAAAATATAATTTAAATTTTTTATTTTTTTAATTTATATTATTTATTTTTTTACTTTTTTAAATTATGAATTTGTAAAGTTGCCAAAAAATTAATTAAAGGTTGAATTAAAAATTAAATAAAAGTTACATAAAAAATTAAATAAAAGTTGTATAAGAAAAGATTTACACATATTTACATGGTACTTTATATTACTTTTTAATTAATACAAGTCGCATAAAAAAACTTTATAGATTTTATCAAAAAGTAGTTTATTCAAATGTCACTTCATTGTCTACATAAAGGTACAAGTTGCATAAAAATAAAATATAAAATAAGTAATTTAAAAGATTTTGTTAAAAGTTACTTTTTTAAAAATAATATTTTTTAATACAAGTCGCATAAAAAACAAAGTAAGTTGCATAAGAGACAAGTTCTTACACACATGTA
The DNA here is from genome assembly GCA_025667525.1 of Glebionis coronaria. NCBI lineage: Eukaryota > Viridiplantae > Streptophyta > Magnoliopsida > Asterales > Asteraceae > Glebionis > Glebionis coronaria. The sequence continues at coordinate 184,955,174 of CM046874.1, forward strand.
CTTTCTATGACACATTCTGACATGTGTCATAATGATAAAAGTACACTTTTTGTATTTTAATCCAAGTCGCATAAGTTGCATAGGTTGCATAAGACATTTAGGGAAAATCTCATTTGGTGGGTACAAAAAGGGAAACATGATAACACCATGGGGCATTTCAAGAATTAACCCTTTTATTTAATGATTGAAAAAAAAAACGAGTCTCAAAAAATGGTATTAATGGTGTTATAATACTAAAGATTTTTTTTTTTGTTAGTATTATAGTTTTAGAACTGATATGACGTCGTCGTTTTAACACGACTGTCTATTTTTGATGGGAGTGTTTTTTTTTTTTTTTGAAACCTTTTAGTGGGAAACTAAAGTGGGTCCAAATCATCTAAACCTTTTAGTTGCTAGACGCATTAAAGCTATACTCTTTCTACTAAGAAGCTTATATATGATACTCCCTCCGTTCCAAAATTATTGTCCCTCGACAAAAAAACACACAGTTTAAAAAAAGTAGCACATTTTCAGCTTTCTCTCTCTTACTTTTTACAGAAAGATAGTTTTACTCTTAAGCAATTAATTTAAAACCTTTTAAAAGTTTGTAATTACGATTTCAATTAAGGGTAATCTAGTAATCTCGATCTAAAATTCCTACCTATTTTTAGAAGTTTTATAAGTGAACAGTTAATTTGAAATAACCCAAAAAAGAAAGATGGATTATAATTTTGGGACGGAAGGAGTACCATTTAATCTGGTAAACACCCCCTAAGTGTGTTATGATACCAAACCCTAATCATTAATGAACCTTTCATTCAAATATTTTAGTATTTTACACTTCTTTCATGACATAGTATTATTGTTGTTATAATACTCTTATCATTTTGAAGTTACTTTTTCTTGACAAAATACATACGTTTTAAAAATTACATTTATTATCATATTTTTTCTCTTACTTTTAGCTATATAATTTAATTACTTTATTTGAGTTTGTAATAATAATTTTAAAAGAAATAATATTCTCCTTCTGTATTTAAATAAATATTTACTATTAACTTTTAAAGTCATTTTTTTACAACTTTAACCTTAAATTATTTCGTTTGTGTTACGTAATACTTGATGTAACATATATGAATTGATCGAGTTTTAAATGTATTTTCTTTGATATAATTTTCGTTAAGTAATCCATCACATAAACAAAATAATTTAAGATTAAATTTGAAAAAATTTGATTCCGAAGGTTAACAATGAACATTTATTTAGGAACGCAGGAAGTAATATACTTGATTAAATTTTCTTATCAATTTTTAATAGTTAATAATTAAATTGAAACATTTAAAAAAATAACCATTACTCCTTCTTTCTCATAATTATTGCTCATCGACAAAAATACGTATTTTAATAAAAATATCACTTTTTAACTTTCCCACTTAGTTTTTACATCATGATAATTTTACTCATTATCAATTAATTTACAATTTGTTTATTGTTTGTTATAATAATTTAAAGTAAGAGTAATATGATAAACTTAATCCATATTTCTTATTTATTTTTAAATCTAGACTATTAACTTAAACGTTTAAAAATAGTAATGTGAACTATAATTTTGAAACAGAGAGAGTAATATAAAACGAATGAGGTAATAAATTGTAAAAACTCTAAAATGAACATATAAGTTCTTCTTATATTGATCAAGTTGCATCATGAAAACGAATATTTAACTCAAGTGTACCGTATTAATTGTTCAAAAAAAAAACTGTATTAATTGAGGTATCTTAAATCTCTTCTCAAATCATTTCTCGACCGAAGATGTATCTAACAATTTATTGATAAAGTTAAAAGTTAAAACAACTAGACATTTAGAGGTGTTTGGAATTGCTTATTTATTTACGCGTTAATATTAGGTTTAAACAGTATGTAAGTAAATTCAATTGTATGGTCATGATCGAATATACATTATAGTTGTGTATGCTTCAATAATGTCCATTCATACAGTTATAACTTAGTTATGGCTATTTAAAACTTATAAATCCAAATCGATATTTATGTAAAGTGACATATCAATAGATGAATGTCGAATTCACTCCTAACGAAATGCTTGATTTACAAGTTTAGTTGAATGATTCATTAGTTGGAGGTGTTGATTTCTCACTTTGAATTGAGTGTTTTGCTTCTTTAATACAACTCTTAACAAACTTTCATCTTCCCATTGATAGGTTGCCATCAATTCTAAAATCATTTGTTTGGTGCATATAAATATACCCCACACATGATTCCTGCATTCCTTAAGACCTAGCTCACCCATAACATAATTAGTAAACGACAATTATGAACCATTTATATAAAAAACTAAAGTTGATCATGCTTACAAACTACAGTATTTGCAACCATTTGATTGCAAAAACTTAACTTTATATAAGATATTAAGTCAAAGTAAGAGTAGTTTGACGAGCTAAAACTACTTTTATGTGTATTCTAGAAGCTCATAAAATGTACATGAAAACCAATCAAGTTTTCATGTAAAAACAAATGTTTACATCTTAATTAAACGCATTGTGATATGCATGTTATAGTCACTTGGACCAAAGCTACTTTATAAAGACCACATAATTATGTTTCAAGTAGCCACAATGACATACCAAATAGGGGAAAACAACATGGTAACAAGCTTATCCCCACAACTTTATGATTGTTTGTATATGTGTGTTTTAAGGGTGTAAATACTAAAAAGAAACCTACACAAATCAAATGTTGTACGGAGTAATACATAGTCCAACAAGATCAAATATGTATAACCATACTTATGCTTAATTGATATTGTCTAAGGTTGCAAAAATCGTGAATTGTTAGTCGGTGGGTTGATCATTTTGTAACTTATAATCGTTTTAGGCGAGATTCGGTGATTAATCGGATTGTCATTTCATCAAATTTTGGGTATTTTCAGGAAGTTTTAAACATTTCTAACGAGTTTGGTATTTTCTGCAACATTATTCTTTAAATACAATTTATCATGCATATAAATAATATAAATAGTTAATATAAGTGATAAACACAAATTTACGGTGATTTTTTCGATATTTTCGACAAAATTGACATGTTTTCGACAAATTTGACCTTAATTGATCATCATTAATCACCTTTTTATTAGTCGGCAAAAGCAACTAAACAACGATTAATCCACCATTTAATTTTTTTTGCAACGCTAATATTGTTCAAATACCCGTGATAAAACAAAGATAAACAATTTAAGTAGGATCAAAACCAAACAGTAGATTAAGCATCAAAATTCGGCTATTTGTCATCAAGTTTTCATCACATATATTCAATGTTTTGAAACCCGGGTCGATCCGGCTGGTTCAACCGGTTGGACCGGTTTCGGCCGAAAAAACGGGTCAAATTGACCCGGGTCTTACATTTTGGAAACCCGGTATGACCCGCTGGGTTTGAAGCGACCCGGGTTGACCCGGTTCGTGCGACCCGGCCGGGTTTTGATTTTTTTCGATTTTTTTTTTGTTTTTTCGTTTTTTCGCGATATAGTTAAACGTATTTGTAACGTAACTTTTTTTTTACGTGTTATAGTTGTTAGTAAATGATGTTTAGACCAAATATATGAAATATTCACGATTTATATTTATATATATATAGTAATATTAAAAATATATAAAAAAAAATTTTTAATTGAAAACCGGGTCGACCTGGCGGTCCAGCCGGTTGAACCGGTGACCCGGTGACTTGACCAGGTCGATTCAAAACCCGGGTTTTAAAATATTGCATATATCCTGTTTTGATTCCCTCCAAATAAATAATAATAATAAAATTGAAATATATTGTTGGTAAGTGATTATTTTTACGGCATTAGGCTACCCACATCGCTATTAGGTCGCGACCTATTTTTTCGGCCGGCGACCTAGTGCGACCTATTTGCCACAATCCGGCGACCTAGTGCGACCTAGTTGAAATTTTTTTTTTTTAAAACACAATAAATTTCATAAAAAAACATTACATTTATTTTAAAAAAAAACATTACACAATTATTCGAATTTAAAAAACATTACAATAATCCTAGTAATTTAAATTATAGCGTTCCTTGATTATGTCCCTCATTTCTTGTTGGGCTTGCTGTTTGGCTATCGGCAAGTTGGGGTTGATTTCCGCGTTGTAGAACATCAAGTCTTTTTCGCTTCTTTGCTTCAGCAAGCTCGATTGCCTGGCGTGGTAACTCGAGCTTTTCTCTTTTGATTTCCGCGTTTTTCTCGTACAAATCCAACTCCCGTTGCTTCAAGTCAAAGTAGGAATCTTGTTGTTGCTTCTTCTTTCCTCATCCAGTGTCTTTCATCTTCTCCTATTTAGTGCTTACAGCTTCAACAAACGAAGACTTCCCAGTTGACGAAGATGTTGATGACTTTTTTTTTAAATGTAACGGTCAAAAACCAAACGATAGAATTTTTTAAACATGATTTTGAATTAGGTCGTGACTAGGGTCGAATTGTGTTCGACCGAGACCGGCGACCGAATCGCCGCAACGCAGCGACTCGGTCGCGACCGATACTCGACCGACGATTTCCGTCTGCGTTGCGGGCAGCCTTAAGTGATTTAAGTTATAAGGTTTGTTTTGTTAGAAAATTGTTTTTGTAATTTGTTTGACTGTCTTACAAATTTTTTTAGTTTGGTATATTTGGAATTTGGTAAGTTTTTTCTTTGTATATTTTGATTTAAATACTTTGTGTTGGTATTTTTGAATTTGATTTGCTATTTGAATTAAGGTTTTGCTTGGTTTGTTTATATTTGTTTGTTTTGTTGTAATCCATGAAGAAAAAAGAAATTGAAACTGTTTGGAATAATTTTAGTTATTTAATTTGAAGAATTTGATCAGTGCTTGTTTCCGAAAACTAGTTTTTGGTTCAGTTGAGTTTTCGCTCTTAAGTGGATTTAAATTGTTTGATGAGATACAAAGATTTGTTGATACAAGATTTGTTGGTCTTTTTATGCTTTTACCCCAAAATTGGGCCTTTGTGTCCAAACAAGGGGCTGGTTGCCTGGTTTCCCTTTTGGTCTTTTAGGTGTTTTGGATAAAATTAGCCATTGTTGTATGGATTTTGCTAATTACTGTTCCAAGGGTTGTTGTTAGAAAATGAATTTTTATTACAAGTGTATTTAGTGAATTAAACTATTCAATTAAAATTAAAGATTAATTGTTGATCCGTATGGTGTTATTTAAACTTTGATATTTTTTAGATCTCGGAATTAGTATATTTGGATTTCGAGATTTGGGTATTAGGTTTTGAATTAGAATTTAAATTCTGATTTTGGATTTATCCGGTTACGGTATGGAGATTGTTATAGATTGTTTTCAGATTCGATGGTTGGAGTTGTTTTGGTTCACTTACACATTCGAACGTTTGTTTGATTTGTTTGGATCGTTTGGATTTATTTTGGATTCTTTTCAAATTCGATTGTTTGTTTCATTTTGGATCGTTTTTCACATTTGATCGTTTGTTTTGGTTTTGGATTTTTTCAGATTCAACCATTCTGGATAATTTTGGATCGTTTTGAGATCTGACTGTTTGGATCCGTTTTCATATTCAATCGTTTATTTGAATTTTGCTAGTATCTCTAGCGCTTGGAATTTGGCTTTGATATATGGATAGTTTAACTCACATTAGATACTTGTAGGAATATTTGACCCAGCATTTCACCAAGTCTAACATATAAGCCTATTAAGGTTTAATTCTAAAACCAATTGGTGATAGAAGAAGTAGCCCACCAAGCTTATATGTTGACTTTGAGATTATATTTCAACCGATGTAAGATATTAGGTTTGCACGCCCAACAATACCTCCCTCAAACCTAAATCACCATGGGCCTCCCTTTCAACTATAGCCACGGTCCCACCTTTTTCATACCACCGACCTTTACCATCGGAACACCCCGCCTTTTACTAGCTTCCTTTCAGTACAAGGTTACCGGGATCCACTAATACCTTTGAACCGGATTTTAACCGAGGGAACACCATCCACATCACCACTGGGCCCAACCTCGCTCTGATACAAATTGTAGGAATCCTTGGCCCAGCATCTAATCAAGTCTAACATATAAGCCCACTGAGGTTCTATTCTAAAACCAACTGATGATAGAAGGATTAGCCTACCAAGCTTATATGTAGACTTTGAGATTATATTTCAAACGATGTGGAATATTGAGTTTGCACACACCCAACACCAACTAAACGCACCCTTATCATTCTGAAAGTTTCTCTGCCCATTCGTAGATTTTCTTGCTTTACTACTTAATACTTGTGATTTTTCAACCAAAAGTATCAAGTTCGTTATAGTTCCGAATCTTTTCGAATTGAAAACCGGTCTTAAGTGCGACTCAATCGTCTTTTGGTGAATCAAGAGAATGGTTTGGTTTGTTTATCTAATTTAAACTATTAGCAAGTAATTAAAGTGTCGTTGAGTAAATTAAAGCTTTGACAAAATTAAACTTAAAGTTAATCAATCGTAATAAAACAATTCATGTTCATCGGAATAAAAATAGCAACCATCGGAATGTCACTAACATTAACCATCGGAATAATCTAGTTCAGATCGGAATACTTAAGATGCACTTCTATCGCAATATGCATCTATCGGAATGCTGTTGTCGCAATGACTCAATCGAAAAACGGGCAGCACTTCGTCTTAACCAAGTCCTTAAGACCCGTCGGAATATGCGATCGCAATGCGCGATCGCAACCCAGATCGGAATAAGGGGATTAACCAACTGATCGCAAAGTAAAACCCTAATGGGTTATTGCGATCAAAAACCAAAACCTATCGGAATGTGGAGTAAACCGTCGGAATATGTGTCAAAACCCTAGGATTGCGATGGATGGAAACTGATTCCGAAATTTGTGGCAAGAGTGAATCTCAATAAGCAAACGCAATAAGCAAATCCAAACGGATCTTAAATAATTCAAAAATCTTAAATTTAACACTTCTAAAACATAAAATCAAGAACTTTATGAAATGAACTTTAAACTTACTAAATCCTTTTGCAAAATCCGAGAATCAATAAGCTAAGATTCGAATAAGCCAATAAGCATTATGAGCTTATGACCTAGACGTGTAAAAGCTTGTGTGTAAACCAAAAGATCAAACCTTTATTCACGAAAAGCATCAAATCATACGAGTGAGATGTGAAATTCGGATCAAAGGTAGAGTAAATCAAGAAGTGTAGAATGAGAATAAGGATCAAAAGCTTAAAATAGAACTTTGATTAATGAAATAAGCAATACAAAAAGTGTTTAATCTTGAAAGATTAAAAGAAAAAGATGAACTAGTGAGAGAAAGTTTAAGACTTTCTCTCTCTAAAAACTAGAAAGAAAACTAAAGAAATAAAAACTAGCTAACCCCCTCCTAATGTGATTAGGAGGGTATTTATAGGGGAGTGGGAGGCATGTGTGGTGCTTTCTTCTTTCTTTTTCTTCTCGACTCGATTTTAATTCTTCGTCTTTGTAGTCTCGGGATTTGAACTTGTCTTTTAATTTTCTTCTTCTATTAGACTTAAGTTCTTCGACTTCATTAAACTTCCGTCTTTAGACTTGTTCTTCGATAAATCTCCAGAATAGGTCTTGGACATCCGTTCTTTAAGCACTCTTGATCTTTTGACTTCGTCTTTTCCCGTTTTCTTCGATAAAAGCCCGTGAAAGCCCGTGTTTTCTTCCTTTTTCATCTTTTGGTCCTAAAACACAATAAAAACACAAACCACGCATAATTCCGACTTTTACGACATAAATCAAACGTTTTGGTCTTGTTATTTATTGGAAATAAGTGGTAAAAGGATAAGTGTTTTCACACTTATTAAATCCCCTACACTTGACCATTGCAATGCCCTCATGCAATGCATTAATTTTAAGCACGGTTTACATTCTCCATCATAAATAACCCATCTTGGCCTTTATTAAATACTAAACGTAAAAGATAGAAATAGGTAAAGAAATTAAAAGCTTACATTGGGTTTTGGCGGCCATGAACGTTTATCATCCTCAAGTTTCACGTTCCCCATACCAAGCTTAGAAACGAGATCATTGTTATTATAAGTTAGCAAACTATCACGAACTCATGTGGGCCAATTATTCACTTAGACTCCCTTATTCCTAGGTGTATCTCTTATATTTTATTTTTGTCTTGAATGATCACGAGGATGCATTGTTTGACTTATTTCGATAGTTATTTAGTCCGAAAATAAGGTGAACGATTTAATCAATAGTTAGCTAAAGGACCAAATCTTTTAAAACTGCTTCTCGGGATATCAGAAAGTTCATATCTTGGCATAACTTGGTTCGCGATTTGAGACCTTTCTCGGGCCGATATTTGGCAGCGACTTCATACTTCGAATCTTCGAGAGACGTTCTTGAAATTATGGTCTTCTCTTTATAATAGGAATTTCTTCACTTGAAGTTTTTGAGAGATTCTTCATCTTTGGACCACGACTTCTTCATTCTTCTCCAATCTTTATTTTGGACTTTGATATACAACGATCCGCCTCCTTTTAGGACTTGGATCTATTTATCCTCATACCTTGTTAGGGTCTTTTCGGATAGACTTCTCCATGACTTTTGGGGAGTTCTTGCTTTTCGTCGTGTGTCTCGATCCTTCATATTGATTTTTGATAAATGATTCTTCACATCACTTTTGGATCTTTAGCAACAAAATGTAGCCCTCATGCCTTGTTAGGGCCTTTTCGGACTCGCCAATCTTCGCGCCCCGCTTCATAAGTTATGCCTTGGCTATGAACTCTCGTCATTACCGAGCAACTTTTAAACGATCTGGGGCTAGAAGCTAAGTAACTTTTTAAATCGTACAACCTTATTTATTAGCAGATAATTTATTAAGCAAGCAGAGGGAGAATAGGCTCATAATTAACTCACATAAATTCACGAAAGAGTACCGAACTTATAATTGACTCTATCATCTCTCGTTCTCCACAGTTTAAAATCTCAAGTAATGAGACTCGTGGATGCTTAGCCTATTAAATCAAAGTTTCGGGTTTTCGAGTCGCCTATAGGATCTTGCAAATTCTTAGACTTTTTCAAGTTTAGAAATCGCATTTTAAAGTTCCCTTGATAAACGACTCTCTAGGATCAATTATAGGAACTTGCGAAAAGTTCTTGTTCTTAACCCGTGAGAGTTAAGACTTTCGCGTTTTATAGCTCCCTATATAAAAGCCTAGCAAAACTTGACTTAAACACGTTAAGGATACTAGCTAGAGTAAACTTAGGCAAGTAAACTCGGGTTGAGTCAAAATGTTCACGACAAAGAAAAATCTAAAACCACTTATTTGAAAATTTATTCTAGCAAAGGAAACATAACAAAGGCAAATACAACTATACAACTAGGCCAAAATAGATTAAAAATTTTGAAAAATGTCGAAAAATCAAATTTTCCGGTTAAAATGAAGGCAAATTCATGGAAAAGACCACTTACTTCGATAGAAGTCCCCCTACACTTGAGATAAACATTGTCCTCAATGTTTAAGCATGTGGGAGTAAACTCCCCTACACTTAGGACATTGTGCACTTTGTTTAACTCTTGCTAAGGAAAGGACAACTAAAGTGAATTCAATGTGAACATATAGAATATGAAATATTGAATCACAAGAGTTTAGGATAGAACCGGGAAGATAGGAAACACGGTATCACGGTTCGTCAAAAGTCATCAAGATGCTTTCTGAAGCTTTAAATCCTGCACAGCACAAGAAACAAGACAACAAACATATGCGGGGCTCCCCTACACTTATTAGGAAAGCAGTAAAGGATAGAACACGGGTTGCCTCCCGAGAAGCGCTTGTTTTTGTTCATCGAGTCATGAGCCTGACTCGACCCAATTTTAGTTCATGGGGAACGTGGTGAGGGATGGAATCATCTCTTGAGAGATGTCCTCACCAAAGTACAGCTTCAAACGCTGGCCATTCACCTTGAAATTGGGCCCATTTGGCTGAGAAAGCTCAATGGTCCCATACGGAAAGACTTTGGCGACGGTGAATGGACCAGACCAGCGGCTCTTCAACTTGCCAGAGAAGATCTTCAATCGAGAGTTAAAGAGTAGCACGTGATCTCCAACGTGGAACTCTCGGTTCTTGATTTTAGCATCGTGGATCATCTTCGTCTTCTCCTTGTAGATCAGCGAGTTCTCATAAGCTTCATTCCTCAGTTCATTTAGCTCGTTGAGTTGAACCTTGCGATGATCACCGGCTTTAATGATGTCGAAGTTCGCCCACTTCAAGGCCCAGTGCGCCTTGTGTTCCAGCTCGATGGGTAGGTGGCAGGCTTTCCCGTACACAAGACGATAAGGTGTACAACCGATCGGGGTCTTGTAGGCAGTACGGAAAGCCCACAGAGCATCATCTAACTTATCAGCCCACGCGGCGCGATGCTCTCCCACAGTACGCTCCAAAATTCTCTTCAAGCCACGATTGGAAATTTCGGCTTGCCCATTGGTTTGGGGATGATAAGCGGTGGAAAGACGGTGATTGACACCATACTTTGCCATGACTCGTGCAAATTGATCGTTGCAAAAATGAGTCCCGCGGTCACTGATAATAGCACGAGGAACGCCAAATCGAGCGAAAAGCTGCTTCAAAAAGTTCACAACCACCCTCGCATCATTCGTGGGAAGAGCCTTAGCTTCAACCCATTTAGAGACGTAGTCGACGGCGACGAGGATGTACTTGTTCCCTTTGGATGATGGAAATGGCCCCATAAAGTCGATGCCCCATACATCAAAGATTTCACATTCCTGTATGAAATTTTGAGGCATCTCATCCTTATGTGTGATCTTGCCTTGACGTTGGCAAGCATCACAATGCTTAACCATTTCGTGAGCGTCACGATAAATGGTGGGCCAATAGAATCCAGAATCAAACACTTTCTTAGCGGTGTAGTTGGGACCAAAGTGACCACCAGTGGGTCCTTTGTGGCAAGCTTGGAGGATGTCAAAAGCTGCCGGTCCGTCAACACATCGACGAATAATCAGATCAGCACACTGTTTGAATAAATAAGGGTCATCCCAAAAGTAAGTCTTAACATCGTTCAAGAACTTCTTTTTTTGTTGGGATGTTAACCCTTGGATGAGAATACCACCCGCCAAGTAGTTTGCAATGTCTGCAAACCACGGGGTGCCATCAAGATTGAGATTTATAGACATTAGAGTTTCCAGGGGGAAAGAGTCATTGATCTCTTTGTTCGGATGATCCCCCTGATATGGATCCTCAAGTCGACTCAAATGATCCGCGGCCAGGTTTTCGGCTCCCTTCTTGTCACGAATTTCAATGTTGAATTCTTGAAGGAGCAAAACCCAGCGAAGAAGTCTTGGCTTAGAATCGTTCTTAGTCATCAAGTACTTCAACGCGGAATGGTCCGTGTATACGATGGTGGTGGATAAAACAAGATAGGGGCGAAATTTCTCAAAAGCATAGACAACAGCTAAAAGCTCTTTTTCGGTTGTCGTATAATGCAATTGAGCCCCCGTCATTGTTTTGCTAGCATAGTGGATTGGTTGGAAGTGTTTATTCACTCTTTGGCCTAAAACCGCACCAATAGCAAAATCGCTAGCATCGCACATCAATTCAAAAGGCAGCTCCCAATTAGGGGTAACCAAGATCGGTGCCTTAGTTAGCTTGTCCTTAAGAAGATTGAAGGCTTCGAGACACTCTTTAGAAAAGATAAAAGGAGTATCTTTTTCTAAGAGGTGGGTCATCGGGCGAGCGATTTTAGAGAAATCCTGAATGAATCTACGATAGAAGCCCGCATGACCCAGAAAACTTCTCACACCCTTCACGGTTGAAGGTGGAGGTAATTTGGCTATGACATCAACTTTAGCACGGTCAACTTCAAGACCGGCTTTAGAGATTTTGTGTCCTAGCACAATGCCTTCTTTTACCATAAAATGGCATTTTTCCCAATTCAGAACAAGGCGAGTGTCTTCGCACCGCTTAAGCATACGTTCCAAATTGGCAAGGCAAGCAGAGAAGGAATCCCCGAAGACCGAGAAATCATCCATGAAGACTTCCATGGTTTGCTCAACCATATCATGAAAAATAGCCAACATGCACCTTTGGAAAGTCCCGGGGGCATTGCATAAGCCAAAAGGCATTCGTTTATAAGCAAATGTGCCGTAGGGACAAGTGAATGTTGTTTTTTCTTGATCTTGGGGATCGATGGGTATTTGAAAATAACCCGAGAAACCATCCAGAAAGCAGTAATATTCATTACCAGCTAGACGTTCAAGCATTTGGTCCATGAAAGGTAGAGGGAAATGATCCTTTCTCGTGGCATCATTGAGTTTGCGGTAGTCTATACAAACTCTCCACCCAGTAACGAGACGGGTAGGAATTAACTCGTTGTTTGCATTGGGCACAACGGTGATTCCGCCTTTCTTAGGCACACAATGGACTGGACTAACCCACGGTGAATCCGAAATAGGGTAAATCATACCCGCATCCAGAAGTTTGATAACTTCTTTTTTGATGACTTCATGTATTTTAGGATTCACCCTTCGTTGACTTTGAATTGTGGGCTTAAAGTCGTCCTCCATGAGAATTTTATATGTGCAGAAATGAGGATCAATTCCACGGATGTCGGAGATTTTCCAAGCGATAGCACGTTTATGCTTCTTCAACACAGCGACAAGTCGGGCTTTTTCGTCTTCTTTCAGATCCTTTGCGATGATGACCGGTAGCTGCTCGTCGTCTTCCAGAAAGACGTACTCAAGATGAGGCGGTAGGTCCTTAAGCGCGAGAGTAGGAGGATCCTCAGTAGATGGTGGAACTAACGATGGATCATCATTAGTTACCTCTTTAGGAGCAGGAGGAGAGAATGGGTCCTCATTGAGAAGTCTCTCAATAGTACGAATATCTTCATCCCAATTGGTGGACAAATCATCATACTTAATATCGAGAGGACCCAAGCTAGCTTCGAAGTCATCCAAATCACTTTCTCCGAAAGGAGTCAATGCTGGAGCAATTGAGGCAACGGTCTCAACATTGGGTAGAGAAGAGAGAGTACTTTTGCAAGCATCATGAAAATGTTCTTCACAAGCCTCATCGAGAACATCAATAGCATTAACACTCTCATATGAATAAGGTTGCTTAGAAATCTTACCCATGTTGAAGACAATTTGATCGTCACCAACTCTCATGATGATTTCGCCTGCGGCAACATCAATAAGAGTGCGACCGGTCCTCAGAAATGGACGTCCGACGATTAATGGAACACGGGGATCCATCTCGTAATCAACGACGACAAAATCCGCCGGGAAGGTGAATTTATCGACGCCAACAAAGACATCTTCGGCTATCCCCACTGGATAAGCAACCGTACGGTTGGCTAATTCCAAAGTCATTTTGGTGGGGACTAGCTCGGGGAGAGATAATTGCTTCCAAACACTTAAAGGCATTAAGTTTATACTAGCACCTAGATCGGCTAGGGCCATGCAATTCTCTACTCCCGGGAAGTTGCAAGGAATCAAGAAGCGACCCGGATCACCAAGTTTGGTGGGCAATTGCCTTAAGAGCACTGCGGAGCAATTCTCATTAAGGTGGGTCTGAGCAATGTCAAGAAGCTTTTCTTTATCACTTAAAAGATCTTTAAACATCTTAGCGTATTTGGGCATGTGAGCGAGAGCCTCGGCAAAGGAGATGTTAAAATTCAATTGTTTGAACATTTTAAGGAAGTTCGAAACCTGAATATCATCCTTGCTCTTTTGCTTCTCTTTCCTCAACCTTGAAGGATAAGGTATATTGGATGAAGAAGAAGGCTTTAAGGGAATAGGATCACTCACAACCACAGGTGGTGGGGAAATGGGGATAGAAGGTGAAAGAGGGGAGGAAAGTTGCTCTTTTTCCTTGTTCACAATCACCGGTGGAGGTGTAGGAAGCTCGGGTTCCATATAACCTTTTCCACTACGAGTGGTGATTGCTTTCATCTCCCCTCTTGGATTCGCAACGGTATTACTCGGAAGAGTACCCGAAGAAGAGGATTGATTACTTTGGATGAGCGAACCAATCATATCACGAAGGTGAAGAGCTTGATTGTTGAAAGAGTTTTGCATGTTGGCATTAATATCATTGCTGTGTTTGGCCATATCATTCCTTAGCTCGGCTCTAATATCACTCCCTTGTTTCACCATGTCATTCTTCAAGTTGACAAATTGGCTCTGAAGATTCGTCACCATCTCACGATTAGTCTTCATGAACGTCTCGACGTCTTGACTTACGACCATCGGTTGATTGAGAGGTGGAGCTTGAGAATTTCCTTGAGTTGGGTATGGGTTTCTTTGGGATTGATATTGATTTTGAGCACGAGGTTGGGATTGGTTGTTTCGGTTGTAGCTTTGTTGTTGGTTTTGGTTTGCAGGAGGGAAACCGGGAGGAGCAAGATAATTGTTGGAGCGATAACTTAGCAAGTTACGGTCTCCTTGAGGGCGAGCTTGATAGCCTCCCGTAGAATAAGTACCATACGCTGCGTTAACGTCTTCAGAATAATTGCCGTGAGTAGAAGGACACTCATTGTAGGAATGAGGACCACCACATGTGTCACAAGAAAGAGCAACGGCTTTAGCTTGTTGATTTTGGTTAGAGGTCAAAATTTGGAGACTTTTGTTGATATCAAGAAGAGCACGTTCCAAAACAGACGAGTTGGTGGTGGAAGAAGTAGATGAAACATTGACTCTCTGATTAGATCTTGAGGATGCGGAAGAATCCCAATTGTTGTGGTGAGTAGTCATGTTTTCAATCAACTCTCGACACTCTTCCGGTCTCCTTTTCATAAAAGTACCACCGGCGGCGGCATTGATCGTGTCACGATCACGAAAGGTGAGACCATTGTAGAAGGTGTCAATGAGAGTGACGGGGAGCATATTGTGATTAGGACAGCGGTCGATCAAATCATTGTAACGTTCCCAAGCATCGAAAAGCGATTCATCATTCTCTTGCATAAATCCACTGATTTGGTTACGAAGGCTAGTGACCATGGATGGGGGAAAGTAGCGCGATAAAAAGCGTTGAGTCATGTCGTTCCACGTGTGAATAGAATTCTTAGGAAGACGGTCAAACCATTTTTCGGCATGGTGAGAAAGCGAGTGTGGAAAAAGTTGGAGGCGAAGGTCATCCATAGAAACACCGGGGCACTTCATGCTTTGGGTAATGGTAATAAATTTGTCGAGGTGTTTGTTGGCATCATCATCCGGAATTCCACGAAATGGGTTCGTTTGCACTTGTTGTATCATATGATGCTTCAACGAAAACTCCTGAGCCGTGACGTGCATTGGCGCAATCGGGCCTCCGCGTCCGTTCATGGTGGGTTGGCACAATTCCTCCATGGTTCGTAAATCAGGTAGAAGGACATTGTTGTTGTTGTTGTTATTGTTGTTATTCAAATTATTTTGAGGTGGGTGATTATTGTTGTTGTTAACACCAGCCATATCTAAATCTTCACGATTCTCGGGCTCAGAATAGTTTGTAGATCTAGTACGCATGCACCTGCAGAAGAAAAATATACACAAGGAATATCTATATAATCTTTTTGGTTTTTATAGGTTTTTTAATGTTTTTGTATTTTTGAAGAGTTTTATATTTTTTTGGATTTTTGGAAATTTTTATAGCAAATGAAAATAACGTTCAAAGAACGGATCCCAAAATTCAATGCGTCTCTCACTAGAAACCGTTTATCTTAACGAAAAGAGCCGGCAGCGGCGCCATTTAATACTTGTGATTTTTCAACCAAAAGTATCAAGTTCGTTATAGTTCCGAATCTTTTCGAATTGAAAACCGGTCTTAAGTGCGACTCAATCGTCTTTTGGTGAATCAAGAGAATGGTTTGGTTTGTTTATCTAATTTAAACTATTAGCAAGTAATTAAAGTGTCGTTGAGTAAATTAAAGCTTTGACAAAATTAAACTTAAAGTTAATCAATCGTAATAAAACAATTCATGTTCATCGGAATAAAAATAGCAACCATCGGAATGTCACTAACATTAACCATCGGAATAATCTAGTTCAGATCGGAATACTTAAGATGCACTTCTATCGCAATATGCATCTATCGGAATGCTGTTGTCGCAATGACTCAATCGAAAAACGGGCAGCACTTCGTCTTAGCCAAGTCCTTAAGACCCGTCGGAATATGCGATCGCAATGCGCGATCGCAACCCAGATCGGAATAAGGGGATTAACCAACTGATCGCAAAGTAAAACCCTAATGGGTTATTGCGATCAAAAACCAAAACCTATCGGAATGTGGAGTAAACCGTCGGAATATGTGTCAAAACCCTAGGATTGCGATGGATGGAAACTGATTCCGAAATTTGTGGCAAGAGTGAATCTCAATAAGCAAACGCAATAAGCAAATCCAAACGGATCTTAAATAATTCAAAAATCTTAAATTTAACACTTCTAAAACATAAAATCAAGAACTTTATGAAATGAACTTTAAACTTACTAAATCCTTTTGCAAAATCCGAGAATCAATAAGCTAAGATTCGAATAAGCCAATAAGCATTATGAGCTTATGACCTAGACGTGTAAAAGCTTGTGTGTAAACCAAAAGATCAAACCTTTATTCACGAAAAGCATCAAATCATACGAGTGAGATGTGAAATTCGGATCAAAGGTAGAGTAAATCAAGAAGTGTAGAATGAGAATAAGGATCAAAAGCTTAAAATAGAACTTTGATTAATGAAATAAGCAATACAAAAAGTGTTTAATCTTGAAAGATTAAAAGAAAAAGATGAACTAGTGAGAGAAAGTTTAAGACTTTCTCTCTCTAAAAACTAGAAAGAAAACTAAAGAAATAAAAACTAGCTAACCCCCTCCTAATGTGATTAGGAGGGTATTTATAGGGGAGTGGGAGGCATGTGTGGTGCTTTCTTCTTTCTTTTTCTTCTCGACTCGATTTTAATTCTTCGTCTTTGTAGTCTCAGGATTTGAACTTGTCTTTTAATTTTCTTCTTCTATTAGACTTAAGTTCTTCGACTTCATTAAACTTCCGTCTTTAGACTTGTTCTTCGATAAATCTCCAGAATAGGTCTTGGACATCCGTTCTTTAAGCACTCTTGATCTTTTGACTTCGTCTTTTCCCGTTTTCTTCGATAAAAGCCCGTGAAAGCCCGTGTTTTCTTCCTTTTTCATCTTTTGGTCCTAAAACACAATAAAAACACAAACCACGCATAATTCCGACTTTTACGACATAAATCAAACGTTTTGGTCTTGTTATTTATTGGAAATAAGTGGTAAAAGGATAAGTGTTTTCACACTTATTACTACTACACTAAATGTTAGTGATTACAAATTTCTGATAATAGCTTCAGCTGCAATTGTCTCTTTGCTCGTTTGGCGAATAGTTTTCCTTGAATTGGTTGGTTAAATTTTGTAAAAATGTTGACATGTGATTAATATAGAGTACGTTCTCTATTTTGATGCTATTGATGTTGTTTGTGTGGTAGATTATTGGTGTGGAGAACCCAGTTTTAACGTCTATAGCTAAGCATTTTTCAGTGCTGGTAAAAAGAGAGCGATACTAGCCTTGGTTTTCTTGGTGTCAAGAGCCACATTATGGATTACTAATTTAGAGTGTGTATCTTATTTGTATTAAGAAAAAATTTCATGTTTGGTCCCTATCGTTTACACAGAACATCAAGTATGGTCCCTATGTCAAATTAAGTCCATAGATCGTCCCTATCGTTTATATTTTGGATCAAAAAATTTCCCTATCTTGGATGGAGGTTAGTTTTGGCTGTTAAGTTCAATGAAGAGAGGGGTATTTTGGACATTTACTTGTTTTTTCTGCATGTATACACTCAATTTTTTTTTCTTTTTTTTCATTCTCTCTCTCCTTTCTTAAATTATCACCTACACCTGATTCAATCAATCACCAACTTTCACAATCATATCTCTCTCCTCCTCCTAATTCAATCAAAAAAACCACAAAATAAATCACCAGAAAGAATCGTCATCTTCTTCTTCTTGGATTGATTCAAGAAAATATTTTATCTAATAATAAGCAAAAAAGATTGCTTCTATCTGATTATCTCGCATCTTAATTTCATTAATTGATCAAGATCATCACCGATTAGGGTTTCATCCATTATCTTTATTTTCTTTAATTTCATCGATCGATTATCAAGTTGTTATGGAGGATTGTAAGACCCCCAAATCTGGTAACGGGACAGGTAAGCACTGAGGGGTCCCACATCATGGGAACAAGATACATGACACTAAGGTAATAAAAGATGGAGTAAATAATATGACACCATTTAACAAATTTCTTCAAAAGCTGCGGAATAAAGTTTTTATAGATACGGTCCTAGTCTGTGCATAATTAAGACACAAAACAAAAGTCACCTAATTTACCAACATTCTGATAATAGTCTTAGTGCATGAAAGTAAATTTATTTAGCATGATTGAAATGGCCTAAGCAGTTTTCCCAAAATATTTGGCCAAAAGGGACATGGAATCTTCCAGCTGCCGGATCCTGCGGGCTCCCATCCATAAAATCAAGCATTTGCATTACCTGAGAAATAACATGTAAACGGGTCAACAAAAAGTTGAGTGATATTCATAGGTTTAATAGAATAAGTTTTGGAATACAAGCAATGTTTTCCATATAAACATGTAATATTAAAGAAAAGAAAGTTGCACCATTGTGCAATTTAAATGTACTTAACTTAATGCAATAGCTCATGACACCGAAGCGTTAACATATGTATTACTGGGGACCTCTAATAAGTATCTAGTCAAAATACATGTATAAACAAATGTATATGCGTCGGTACTCATGACGGGGATTGTCAATCCCGATGGATCCATCCACAACAGTCGCGCTTGCGATATATGAATTAACGGTTCATGATATAGAGGATTTTTGACTAAGGTACTAAGGCATTAAGTAAATCATGAAACTGTAAAAGCAATACTGAATACTAGTAAAAGTAATACTGTAAAAAGTCTACTGCACGTATTCCACACATGTATTTCTCACCCCGCATTTGTAAAACATGAATAAAGTAGTAAAAGGGGCTATGAACTCACCTTTAGCAAGTAATCACAATGTAAAGGGGCTGAGCAAAATGGAGTCTTCACGGACCTATGCATTGGTGACGCGTAATAAGAAAGTGTTCAATGTAGCAAATAACGTTTTAGGAGTAACCTGACATAGTATGACCAAGTGACTTGCGTGCGATGGCGAGACCTAGGCTTAAGATGAAATTGACCAAAATACCTCGAACCTACTTTATTAACATGACATTAAACTTATATGATGGTCCAAGCATTTTATGCGGGTTTTAAACACGTTTTAGGCTCGGTTCATAATGTTGAAATATTGGGCTGAATTCAGTTTTCTGAAAATGGCTGTGAAGAATTGGTCATATCTAAAAACCTATAATAGTACAGGAGGTGAAATTTTCAGACATGTAAAGGTGTTTCTCTTACCTTTAAAAGTTGGGCAAGAAAAGCCCTAGAACTATTTTCAATCAACTAGAAATGCACTTTTAGTGACAGACTATCAAAACAGAAAGTTGTAAACGTCTTTCGTACCTTACGGTAGATTGAGCATAAATCCCAATCGGTAAAAGATTTTGACACGAAACCAAAAAGAGAAGTTTTATTATGTTTGTAGCTACTGTAAAAAGTTATAAAATCATAAATTAATCATTTTTACCCAAGTAATTTACCCACGTTTTAAGCATAACATTCAAATTTGACCTAGTTTAGTAAAACGACCGTTCTGGGCTCATCCGGACACTTCCCGTTTCCATCCAACTCACCACATACTAAGCACATCAGTGGGTATCCATTTTTCAAATAAAAACAAGGTCATATGTTTAAGAAAATTTTTCCATGACCTATTTGTTTCTGTGGTGATTTCCATACTATAAAAACGACCCCATTTAGCAACCTAACCGCGAACACGCAACTCTTAAGCTATACGAAATCGACATGCAAGTGTCCTAAGTCCTAATATGCCCTAAGTATTCATAATCTCAGTGGGTTTCACCCATGAGTTCAAAATCCATGAATCAATGAAATCAAAGTACTAGTAACACTAAAATTAAAATGCTAAGAGTGATTATACCTTCACAACAAGTATGAATCAATCCAAACACACAAATGAAACAATTCCTCCTCCATGATACTTAGAAATTACGTGGCCCTAGGTCATAATAACATTCCCAAATCAAAATTTTATCCAACAAAATAAGGTTTTATGCATTGGAACAACAAAAACAAACATAGGATTTTACAAAAACATCATCAAATCATAAGATTTGATGATTTTTGACCTCAAGCAAAAACTTGATGCATGTTGTAATTAACACATGGGTATGAATAAGAATAAAAAATTAAACATGTAATTAGTATTAAGTTACCTCAAAAAAAATCAAAGGCTTTGGGTGTGTTTTGTGTTTAGTCGGCGTAAGGGAGAAGAAGGATAAGCTGTGTTTTTTTGTTCAATCTTTTGGTAAATATTACTTGTGGTACTTTCTTGTTTAAGTAAATGGTCAACAAAAGTCAAAATGGGCTCTCTTAGCTTTAGTCCAGCCAAAATACCCAAGAAAATCCCAAGGTTTTAGTGTTAAGCTCTCAAAATTTACGGGTTTAAATAATGTGCCGTTTCTGACTAAAACCGAGACTCGTTTATTTTTAAAACGAAATTTCTTTAGAATTACTCGTAAATACTTTTTGGCCCGGATTTCACTAAGTTGGATCAAGGAATCAAGAATAACTAGAAATCACATAAAAATAAATTTTATCGCGACGTTCGGACCCGAAAACTCAGTCCGACAGCCAGAAAACGTAAAAATGCAAAAGTTCACCACTGCGTCCGTAATTGTTCAAGATTTCGTTTTTCATTGTTTATGAGGCCAAGAGCCAATAATAAGTCATATAGAATGTGATAAAACCTCGCAGAAATTACAAACATGAAGTTTGGGCATCTTGCGAAATAATTTCGTAAATTCGCGAAATTCATAGAGTTTTATATTTAAGTAAAATATCGAGGATGACACGTAATCACTGTAAAATAAGTGGGGAATATGGTAAAAGTGTGAATAAGCACGCATAAAAAGTAAAAGAAAATTACCGAAAATCCGCGTTCTCACAGTCTTCCCCCCTAAAGGAACTCTGCCCCCTTAGAGTTTAACTAGAGGCAGTAGGAGACGAAAAAAGACGAGGATACCGGACTTTAAATTGTTCTTCGCTTTCACAAGTGAATTTGGCGCCACGACGTGAGTCCCAACGGACTTTAACGATCGGAAACCAACTGCGCCTTAGATTTTTGACTTGTCGATCCACAATTTCGATCGGCTCTTCAACGAAATACATTTTGTCGTCGACTTTGATATCCTCTAGCGGAATCTGAACGTCTGACTCGGCCAAAAATTTCTTAAGGTTGGAAATGTGAAACACATTATGAATGCAACTTAGTTCTTGCGGTAAGCTCAAACGATAAGCTACCGGGCCAATACGTTCGATAATTTCAAACTTGGATTAAAATAATGACCTTTCAATACGGAGAAATATCAAAAGATAACATGAACACATGAATTGCTTAAACGGACAAAGCGCTCTAGAATGAGCCAAGATGTTTAATCAACAAGGAATCGCAAATCACGCAACTATAAAGCATGACAATTTACTTATTAGCAAAATAGAGGGGAAATATGAATTACATATAGACATTTGGATTAAAAGTTGTCACAACTATTTGTCTAGGATTTTGGTATTACTTTCAAATTTGGCTTAAGTATTTTCTTGATTAAAAGAAAATTTTACAAGGTTTAGTGATTTGAAATCAAACTATATATATTTAGTGAGTAACCAGTTGCTATATCTTTTCTTGATCAGGATTTCGAAGTAAAGGTAACTTAGTTCAAATAATTATTTCAATCAGCTTAATAGCTTTTGGATGACTGTATGGAATTATTGATAAAAACTCAGGTTTATCGTTACAATTAGAGAAAAATCAAATTTTCAATTTTTTTTTATATCATTGTTAGAAATTATAAATTAAATTGATAATTTTATTAGGTTGAAAGTAAAGTATGATACAATCAAATACTTTAAAAGATACAACATGACATCCTTTTAAACACTAGTTATAATTCTACCAAAGAGGATGTATAGATCTTATATTTAACTTGAAACGGGTATTTTGCTAATTTAAACACTTGATAAAGTGTGTAAAACGTTCTTAAAATTTAGAATAATTTATAGAAATCCATATAGGTCTTTAATGTCTCAAATGGTAAACATGTGACATATCCGAGTTTTCAAAATGTGACAAGATAGCAAATGAGTATGAATCGAATAACAATCAACAGTTAGTATACGAGTGATAGTACGAGGGGATAAAACATAATTCGTATCAATTTTCTTAATGAACATGATATGATAGATGCATCGATGATAAGAAAAATAAGAAATTAAGGATTTAGCAATGATTAATTCATGGGTGTGGTTGGCGTCACCAACAAAAGTTTTTTTTAATTTCTCGATGGTCGATACACGATCGAAAGAGAAAAGCCACACAACAAGTTTTCAAACCAATGAAAATTCTTAAGAAGTCACTTGAGAGTAATTCCAGTAAAATGAACAACATTAGTAATGAGAGAGCGAAGTCATCACATGGTTTACACAAATGAATTTCAAGACAATAGAGTCTAACTCACATCATGATAAATACACGAAATCATCGTTCACTTCCAATCATAAATCACTATTCGCGTCCGGAGATGTTTCGAAGGTCTACCAAGATAGATAGAGGAGGTCGATCGATGTAGAATCATAACAACGTTGAAACTTTCAAGTCTGGTATCAATGGTAAGAAATTAGACAAGTTGTAACGAGGACTATGTCACGAAGGAAGATGAGGTAACCAACAAAATAAAGATCGTTGAATAAGGATATATGTGCTTGAGGCATGTACTTTGTTCAAGAAAAGATAAGGGATCATATGTGTATGTCGCGAACTGCTGCTACTCGCATAAGATGTAAAAGTTTTCTAAACTTTATTTTATCTAAATTTTCATAAACACAAGTAAAAGTTCTTTGACTTGATATTTTAGGTGACTACTATTTGGCCTCGCATGGCTCCTTCTAAATTACGCATAGGTGATCAGGCCATGCATAATTTAGGACTAGCAATGTGATGCTAATCTTCGTCAAACCAGTATTACATATCATATGATTTAAAATATGTATATGGAATCAAAATAATTTATGAAACGTTTCGCCAGTACTAATTGGCTAGATGTTTAAATCAACAATTTTATTGTTACAAGAATTCTTTACGAGACCAATTGTTGAACAACTTGTGAAAATACATTGTAAAATTAATATTCATTAATTTATAAGATAACATTCAAGTATTTAATAAGGCCTAAGTGGAACATTTTATAAAATTATTCGCAAACAATACCAGTTTGGGTTTATAGAGCAACTTATAAAATAGCGAGTGGGTTACATCAGGGTAATAAGGAGTAGTTCAAGACAATCAATGAAATGGTTACAAGTTGATAAGTTTCAAAAGGTTTAGTCAGAATCACCATGAAACACGTGTCAAGTTGATAAAGAACGATGTGAAAACAAGAACTTCAAACATTGGCCCAAATCAGTGGTGCGATAGAAGAAAAGAAAGATAGAATGAAATGACAAATGAGTCATGTATTAAATAAAGGATAAAGGAATCCATACGCGTGCAGACAGAGATCCGGCTGAAGAAAGGCAATAGTAATACTTTAACAATTATCCGCGACCTAACACGTAAAAAGTCAACAAAAGTCAAAGTATGACCCGAGTATGACTCAGTAATGAAAAGTTGTAAAAATACATGTAAGTTACTATAATACAACAAAATATGGTCATACAAACTTGTTTCATCAAGCTATATAGCTTAGACTTCATTTTTATAAGTTTTGACTAAACGTATAGAAAATAGTCAACTTTTGGCTTTTCCGACTTGAGGCGAATTACTAATCATTAGACCTCAATTCCTTCAATTATGATTTTAAACATCCTAAGAATCAGTATCTATCATCCCAAATCCATTCCAGAAGGTTTAGGCTTGCTTAAGGGGCGTTTGGGTAATGAACTAGTCATTTACTTGCTTAATGAAAAAGTGCAGAAAACTCCTTTTCGTGAGGCTTAAAAATCCTATTTAGATTCTTGGAGAAATTCTACAAAAATTCAGAGAAGTCATATACATCATAAAGTTAATATCTATGAATTTTAAGAAAAGATTTGAAGTTTATATACCTTTTTAAAAATAAAAACCAAAACGCATTCTGCGCGAAAAAGTCAAATTTACAGTCTGTATTTTACATTTTTGAGGGTCAAATGCCCACTTTAAACCTTCAGTTTTCTCGTGGGTGACTAAAAACATCATTTCGGACAACTTTGTAGTTTTATCCGAAGGCTGAAAACAGTTTTACGACACACTTATACCTATGACAGCAGTTATATAATCAAAATTTTGTAAGTTTTCAAATTAGTCAACAATACCCACTTATGTGTCAAAAACTTAAAGGTAGCTAACGGACACTACACATTTGCATCAAAAGTCATCATTATATGTTTCTCAAATGTTTCAAGTGATAAATCTTGGCTAAACACTCATTAACCATACCAAGCACGCTAAAGCAAACGCTAGTTTAAGTCGGTTGCTCCCTATTAGACTAGTTTCTAAAATGCCGGCCATTTAATCGTTATGAAGAGATAGACGATGAACCTTATACCGTCGGAAACGTATTATCATACCCGACATTCTTAGTGATATGAATTTATCTCAGTTTTCCAAATGAAAAAAAAAATCCATCTTAGAGAAAAGTTAAAACTTTAGAAAATTGGTTATAAAATTGGCGACCACCGTTTTAGTCATAAAATTCAATTGGTGATGGCTATTAACGCAATGCCAGCGGAAAAACTTAAGTTATAAGTCCTAACAAGTCCTCATAACCTGCAATTTCAATTTTAGGGGTTCTAAGGTGCTGTAAAACACTAAACAAGTCTGCACTTCTAGATTTGAGCTTAAATTCTTATTTCGGCCATAACTTCTTCGTTCGGGTGAGTTATAACCCGAATTTTATATCAAAACGACCACAAGGACAAACCTCATGACTAAAAACTTTAAAACCTCAGGTCATGACATTTTAAATTGTCTAAAACTTAGACCCAAAATCTGGAGAGCAAGTGTGTTCATATGCAGAAATTTACCACATGAAAATCAAATAATAAATCGGTCGTAACTTTCTCATTTTAAAGAGCTAGAAAGCGAATTTTATACCGAAACGAACCTTGTGACATTACCTTTCAACCTAGATCTTAAAACTCAGTTTGGGAAAAGTTTAAATTTGCCAAAATAAACCCCAAACCTGTTGTCCTAAAATGGTCACATCGAAACACCTCTAAACATTAATTTACAACACCATAACTTAGCTTTCTATGCATCCTAATACCATCGTAATGTCATACCATTAATCACAAATCTTCCTAAGAACATCAAAAACAAAAAACCCATCAATAAAAATAAGGATTAAAATGAAATTGGATCAAGATAAGAAATCCTACAATAGAGATGAAAATTTACAAAGAAGATTATCAAGAAAGGAATGGAACATTAACTAGTTGCACTCTCGGAGCGAGGAGGTTTAATGAAGGGGAATGATACAAGTTTATAGAAGTAGAATCGTATTCCAAACAATCGCCACATAATAGAGGATGAATTACAAGATGACGATGGTGTTTCCAAGGTACAAACGAACGTTGTAATCTAAAGTCGAAACATAGAATGGTCAATGAAATAAAATTTAATCGATATACGATTTTCGTGTAAAACGGTGACGTAAAGGTAAATCAAGGTTACGAAAATCCACGATATTATTCAACACTAATTCAAGGAGTGCTTCGAGATGTGTGACTCACACAATATCATTTAGTCCCCTTTTTTTTTGGAGACCCATTGAGCTACACAATGGTCAATAGACTATTTTACAAGACATTCAATCAAAAATGGTCGGAAATCAATTTGAATATCTAAATAGATATCTTTAAGAGTTAAACAATGAAGGTAGCACGCACGATAGTAATATGAAAATCAGAAGCTTCATCGAGAGCGACACTTATTAAATCCCGAGAAATGGTATCACGATAATACACACAACATGTAACACTGAGTCAAGAAAAACAGACGGTTCAAAACGAACAAGTATATGAGGTCAGTCGTATCACGCATAACCAAGATAGAAATAGTACTCAAAAGTGAGTATGAAAAATCGGCAGCATACGCGCTCCGAATACAAGTATGAAATGTGATAACAAATTAAAATCATGGTAACAGGATCAAGTTTACATGAACAAGAATTCAAGAAATACAGTAACGACAGATGTAATCACAGTAATATCCATTGATAATTCATTAAGCACAAAGGCTTTGAAAAGAGATACGTAGTAGTAATTATTGTCATTCGGATAAGGTAATATTCCAAAATATATTCAAGAGATGAAATACTACAATGATAATTAAAAGTAAATAATAAGGATTAGAGAGTTACCCGCGCGGATACCGACCATCTTGGCAGATTCCATGTTTGACACTAAGACTAATAGGATTTTCTTGAAAAATATGGGCAATAAACTAAGTTTAAACGACTCAATTCACTATGACCATGGCTCTGGTACCAATCTGTAAGACCCCCAAATCTGGTAACGGGACAGGTAAGCACTGAGGGGTCCCACATCATGGTAACAAGATACATGACAGTAAGGTAATAAAAGATGGAGTAAATAAAATGACACCATTTAACAAATTTCTTCAAAAGTTGCGGAATAAAGTTTTTATAGATACGGTCCCAGTCTGTGCATAATTAAGACACAAAACAAAAGTCACCTAATTTACCAACATTCTGATATTAGTCTTAGTGCATGAAAGTAAATTTATTTAGCATGATTGAAATGGCCTAAGCAGTTTTCCCAAAAGATTTGGCCAAAAGGGACATGGAATCTTCCAGCTGCCGGATCCTGCGGGCTCCCATCCATAAAATCAAGCATTTACATTACATGAGAAATAACATGTAAATGGATCAACAAAAAGTTGAGTGATATTCATAGGTTTAATAGAATAAGTTGTGGAATATAAGCAATGTTTTCCATGTAAACATGTAATATTAAAGAAAAAAAAGTTGCACCAATGTGCAATTTAAATGTACTTAACTTAATGCAATAGCTCATGACACCGAAGTGTTAACATATGTATTACTGGGGACCTGTAATAAGTATCTAGTTAAAATACTTGTATAAACGAAGGTATATGCGTCGGTACTCATGACGGGGATTGTCAATCCCGATGGATCCATCCACAACAGTCGCGCTAGCGATATGTGAATTAACGGTTCATGATATAGAGGATTTTTGACTAAGGTACTAAGGCATTAAGTAAATCATGAAACTGTAAAAGCAATACTGAATACTTGATTGAATACTAGTAAAAGTAATACTGTAAAAAGTCTACTGCATGTATTCCACGCATGTATTTCTCACCCCGCATTTGTAAAACATGAATAAAGTAGTAAAAGGGGCTATGAACTCACCTTTAGCAAGTAATAACAATGTAAAGGGGCTGAGCAAAATGGAGTCTTCACGGACCTATGCAATGGTGACGCGTAATAAGAAAGTGTTCAATGTAGCAAATAACGTTTTAGGAGTAACCTGACATAGTATGACCAAGTGACTTGCGTGCGATGGCGAGACCTAGGCTTAAGATGAAATTGACCAAAATACCTTGAATCTACTGTATTAACATGACATTAACCTTATATGATGGTCCAAGCATTTTATGCGGGTTTTAAACACGTTTTAGGCTCGGTTCATAATGTTGAAATATTGGGCTGAATTCAGTTTTCTGAAAATGGCTGTGAAGAATTGGTCATATCTAAAAATCTATAATAGTAAAGGAGGTGAAATTTTCGGACATGTAAAGGTGTTTCTCTTACCTTTAAATGTTGGGAAAGAACAGCCCTAGAAATATTTTCAATCAACAGGAAATGCACTTTTAGTGACAGACTATCAAAACAGAAAGTTGTAAACGTCTTACGTACCTTACGGTAGATTGAGCATAAATCCCAATCGATAAAAGATTTTGACACGAAACCAAAAAGAAAAGTTTTATTATGTTTGTAGCTACTGTAAAAAGTAATAAAATCATAAACTAATCCTTTTTACCCAGGTCAATTTACCCACGTTTTAAGCATAATATTCAGATTTGATCTAGTTTAGTAAAACGACCGTTCCGGGCTCATCCGGACACTTTCCGTTTCCATCCAACTCACCACATACTAAGCACATCAGTGGGTATCCATTTTTCAAATAAAAACAAGGTCATATGTTTAAGAAAATTTTGCCATGACCTGTTTGTTTCTGTGGTGATTTCCATTCTATAAAAACGACCCCATTTAGCAACGTAACCGCGAACACGCAACTCTTAAGCTATACGAAATCGTCACGCAAGTGTCCTAAGTCCTAATATTCCCTAAGTATTTATAATCTCAGTGGGTTTCACCCATGAGTTCAAAATCCATGAATCAATGAAATCAAAGTACTAGTAACACTAAAATCAAAATGCTAAGAGTGATTATACCTTCACAACAAGTATGAATCAATCCAAACACGCAAATTAAACAATTCCTCCTCCTTGATCCTTAGAAATTTCGTGGCCCTAGATCATAATAACATGCCCAAATCAAAATTTTATCCAATAAAATAAGCTTTTATGCATTGGAACAACAAAAACAAACATAGGATTTTACAAAAACATCATCAAATCATATGATTTGATGATTTTTGACCTCAAGCAAAAACTTGATGCATGTTGTAATTAACACATGGGTATGAATAAGAATCAAAAATTAAACATGTAATTAGTATTAAGTTACCTCAAAACAAAAAAATCAAAGGCTTTGGGTGTGTTTTGTGTTTAGTCGGCCCAAGGGAGAAGAAGGAGAAGCTGTGTTTTTTTTTGTTCAATCTTTTGGTAAATATTACTTGTGGTACTTCCTTGTTTAAGTAAATGGTCAAAAAAAGTCAAAATGGGCTCTCTTAGCTTTAGTCCAGCCGAAATACCCAAGAAAAGCCCAAAGTTTTAGTGTTAAGCTCTCGAAATTTACGGGTTTAAATAATGTGCCGTTTCTGACTAAAACCGAGACTCGTTTATTTTTAAAACGAAATTTCTTTAGAATTACTCGTAAATACTTGTTTGGCCCGGATTTCACTAAGTTGGATCAAGGAATCAAGAATAACTAGAAATCACATAAAAATAAATTTTATCGCGACGTTCGGACCCGAAAACTCAGTCCGACAGCCAGAAAATGCAAAAATGCAAAAGTTCACCACTGCGTCCGTAATTGTTCAAGATCTCGTTTTTCATTATTATTTAGGCCAAGAGCCAATAATAAGTCATATAGAATGTGATAAAACCTCGCAGAAATTACAAACATGAAGTTTGGGCATCTTGCTAAATAATTTCGTAAATTCGCGAAATTCATAGAGTTTTATATTTAAGTAAAATATCGAGGATGATACGTAATCACTGTAAAATAAGTAGGGAATATGGTAAAAGTGTGAATAAGCACATAACAAGTAAAAGAAAATTACCGAAAATCCGCGTTCTCACAAGGATCCATCTTCTTCTAAAAATAAACGCAAATCAACCTCCTTTTCTATCGAACCTGGTGAAGCGGTGGAAGTGGGTCAGACTAAATCTACAGATTTGGATTATGTTTCTTCTGATAGCTGTGATGATCCGAATGATGATGTTGATAGCTCATCTTTGGATTCTGAAATCTTGCACGATCATAGTCAACATTTCTTTTCTCAAATGGAAGAAAAGAAAGAAGTAGTTTTACATGATTTGGGATCTCCAATGACAAGATTGATTTGGGATCTCGTTTGGTGTTTCACTCTCGTTTGGTATTTTTTAATTCCATGTTAAAGACGTTTTTCAACTTAGATCCAGATTCAGTAACAACAGCTTGGTTCGGGGTTGCAGCTTGGATGGGGTGGCACTCGGATCTTACAAGTCCCGATATTAGAGCATTCGAAGAAGGCAAATGGTTCTTACTTCCTATTTCAAACTGAATTTGGGCAAGCTTGACCTTCTGAAAACGCCATTACTTGACCATAGACTGAAATTATATCCACCACCATGACATCATTTGGTTGTATCTCGTTAATTTGCATTTCTCGGTATCATTTGGTTGGGGATAACATATCTGTTTTTTTTGGGATTTCGATATGGGTTTGTTGTTTTTAGGTTAATCAATATATGGTGATGGTTAGATTGTTTTAGATGAACTGAAGATTGTGAATGTATGAATCAGTGGGTTGTTGTGGATGGATTTAAGATTACCCACATGGATTCTATGATGATTTAACAAAGGATGAGAGAGAGAGAGAGAGAGAGATGAGAGAGAGGAGAGAGAGAGAGAGAGAGAGAGAGACGAGAGAGAGAGAGAGAGAGGAGAGAGAGAGAGAGAGAGAGAGAGAGGAGAGAGGAGGAGAGAGAGAGAGAGAGAGAGAGAGAGAGAGAGAGAAGAGAGAGAGGAGAGAGAGAGAGAGAGAGAGAGAGAGAGAGAGAGAGAGGAGAGAGAGAGAGAGAGAGAGAGAGAGAGAGAGAGAGAGAGGAAAAAAGTATATATGCAGAAAAAACAAGTAAATGTCCAATATACCCCTCCCTTCATATTATTTAACGGAGAAAATTAACTCCTATCTAAGATAGGGACCATTTTGATCCAAAATGTAAACGACAGGGACGATCTGTAGATTTAATTTGAGATAGAGATCATACTTGATATTCTGTGTAAATGATATGAACCAAACATGAAATTTTTTCTTGTATTAATTTTAAATGTGAGTGATCTGATATAAAATTAACTAGTTTTTTTTGCGACTCAAAGAACTCACGAGAGAACATAGGCGTTTAGTAGAGATCATTAAAGCGATTCATATTTCAAGCTAATATATGATGATGTGTTGGATGAAAGTGACATGAGAAAAAGGTAAAAACTTTTGAAGACATAAGTAGATATGTCTCATATGTCGTGTTTGTAACATTCGGGTAGGTAATAATGTGCAACACAGTTCAAGGATTTTGTTGTGTGCGTTGATAGAGATTATGTGATTTTGAATATGTAGAGTGAAAGAATATTGTATTACAGAACGAGTTGAAGGATATAGTCTTGGGTAAAGGTGGCAAATTTGTCTATTTTGATAAATATAGGTATTTTTCGTCCATTTTTAAAAAAGAGTGGAGCACTTTTTACACGTTCTTTATTATTAATGGGCT
This sequence comes from Glebionis coronaria, assembly GCA_025667525.1. Taxonomy (NCBI): domain Eukaryota; kingdom Viridiplantae; phylum Streptophyta; class Magnoliopsida; order Asterales; family Asteraceae; genus Glebionis; species Glebionis coronaria. The sequence continues at coordinate 184,986,525 of CM046874.1, forward strand.
AAAAGGGCGCATATGTAAGAAACTTATGACTTAATGGGCACACATGTAAAACACTAATTAGACTACTCGACGGATATTTTATATTTAGTTTTTATCCCCGGCTTTTAAAACAAGTATTTTTATTTTTTAATTCTACGTTTTTATATGTCTTTTTTCTCATTTTAACTTACGCCCGTTAAGCCCGCCCGTTTCGCCAGTGTCTGTTTAGCCCGCCCGTTTGGCCTGCCGCCTGTTTAACCCGTCACCCGTTTAGCCCGGTGCCTGTGCCCGCCCGTTTTGCCACCTCTAGTCTTGGGACATGCTTATCTTGTTTGAGAGATCATGATTATTGAAACTACACATAACGCTAGGGGGAGTGAAAAAAGAAAAAAGGTTAAGTCCATATATTAGCAATATACTTTCCATCGTTTACACATTTAGGTAATCTACTAACTTTATTACTAATATATTTACTCAGACCGGCTAATGTTTTGCAATATAGGAAATATGACCGGTTATGTGTTAGTTGAAAAAGTAAAAAATGACCAACACGTCATCTTTTTTTTTATTATTTTTTGCTTTGTTAGATATTTAAATATTTCACATCACTCTTTTGAACCCTTTATCCAAACACACGCTATACCTCATCTCTTCAACTTGTCTTCTCCAATGGCATCAACAGATTCAAGTGGAAAAGCAACAGGTTTCGGTGAGATATTTAAATATATATGTGTCGATCTAATTATCTTTCAAGTAACCACAATGGCTCACCTGTCTTAGACGGACCGGTGTTTTTAAGCTTCCAAACTCATATAAATCGTTCGGGTAAGATATGTGCCACTATTTTTAGGAACACTCGGTCATCTTGATCCTTTACCAACCTCGGGTGAATCATTGTACATGTAATTCAACACTTAGAAGCAATCTACCATTCTTGTAGTTTAAACCATTCGATCCTTTGCCACATCTAAAACTATTCGAGCCATTTGCAAAATACTCAAACCATTGGATCCTTTATCACATATAAAACTATTTAATCAATCATGATACCTTTTAGGATATACTGAAAAACACATCCTTAATCAATAGCAATTTCAAAATAAACAAGTATATAATGGGTCAGGTTGAGTTTTTAAGGTATAGTTTACATAGCTAGAAAATAAAATTTAAAAAGTACTCACGTGGAAAATAATTATCTAGTTGGCAAACTCAACCGGTCATATTACATATTTTAGAAAACATTAGCCAGTTTAAATAACCATATTAGTAATAAAATTAGTTGATTACCTAGATGTGTAAACGATGAATAGTACATTATTAATATATGAACTTAGCCCAAGGAAAAACCCATCGTCACCTCAACGCCACATCAGCTTTCTCTCACCTCTTACTAACTCACCAAAAACTCACCTTTTAATGGTACTAAGGCTGGTGGGAGTGGAAGGAAACTAACTCACCGCCACCTTAGCGTCACCTCAGCTTTTTACCAAACTCACCAAAACTCACCCAAACTCCCCACAGGAGGTAATGACACTCACCCAAACTCACCCAAACTCACTCTACATCACCCCCATTTTTTTAAATATTTTTTCTTCATACAATTAAAACATTTATTCATACATTTTATTAAAACACGATTACATAGAAAATTAAAACACAATACGAAAATAAAAATAAAAACATAGAAAATTAAAAAACAACATTTCAAAAAAACTAAAAAGGGATATTACAGGCCTCCTTGATCTGAGCTCGGCGCCACTCCGCGACTGCGAGTTTACGTCCCGTCAAATGATCTATCAGCTGCATATATGATGTGTGATGAAATGTCGATGTATATTAATTAGATACGGTATAGGACAAATTTAGGAAATTACCCTTAGGAAAAGGTAATAATCCATAAATAAGTCGAAGACGGATTTAATTAAACACGTTGATGAACCAAGTTCGTTGTACACGAAGATCAAGTGAATTTGAGACGTTTTGCTTCAATTTGGACAATCGATTTGAATTGGTTATCGGTTTTTCAACTAAAATTACTCCTACAATGTTTTAATTAAAATCCTAAAGTGCGTGAATCGTTCCCTGATATTTAATCTAAATGAAAATTATTTAAAATTAAAACTATTTAAAAATTTAAACTATTTAAATATCTACTTAAAACTTATCTATTTAATTAAAATAATTTATACACTATTTAAAAATCTATTTGAACAAATTTAAAAATAATTTTAAATCTAAAAATCAATTAAATCTATTTAAAAGTAACTTTTACTTTTTAACTAAACAAAATCTATTTTTTAAAACTAATTTATTTAAAACTAACTTAATTATTTAAAAACTAATTTTAAATTTCTAAAATAATAAAATATATTTTATTTCTAAAACTTAATAAAAGTAATTCATGAAACTAATAATAAAAATCAATTAAACGGAAACTTAGAATTTAAATCTATTAAAGGCTGACAACCTAATTAAAGAAGATATATTAATTAAAGTAACTATATTAAAACACAAATAGAGTGCTAGATGAGATGGTTAACTGTTTGGCCCATGACTAGGAGGTCATGAGTTTGAGTCCCATTGTGGACAATTTTGTAAATAACATTTTTTTGGACGATAAATGAAAAGATGATGGTCACAAGAGTGACTTTAAGTGTGATGATATTTTTTTATAATATATTTTAAGATCAAACGAATCTTATGCAATTACTGACTAATAAATAAAACAATTACACAAAGCACAATCTAACATTATGTTGCACGGGGACAGATACGGAAACGGGGACGGGGACGGGTACGAGTACTTAGAAACGTAAATGTCTAAAAATTAAAGAAACGGGTACGGCCGGAAACGTTTATATATAATATGTTATATATATATATATATATATATATATATATATATATATATATATATATATATATATATATATATATATATATATATATATATCTTTTCTTTATATATTATATATAAGAGGAGAGATATCTCTACTACATATAAAGCATTTACCCCTAAACCTTGAATGTTGAAAAACCATGTATTTATAGAATTGTTGAAAAATTAATGACACCCTCAAAATTATATTTTTGAAAATGTTGAATTTTCATCATTCAAGTATAAATGGAAATGTTGGAATCCTAAAAAAACACGGTAGAATATGTTTTCCTGGAGAGTAGAAACTAATATAGGAAAGTTTCAATTTGTATAAATATCACAGGGATTTATGGAAATGGAAATGGAAAACTAAATCTCTGGCATAAATAATAGGGAGCAAATATTCAAGAAGAAAAGCCACGCATACAAGGAAATTATACCAAGGAATTAACTTGTTGTACACAACTGTATTCCTCTTCAATCATCACTAGAAGGTATAAAATATAATTATGGGTATAAGAACTCTTATACAAGTAGATCCACTATACAATTGTAATGTTGAAGGGTTGAAACAAAAGTTGTATCTTGGCTTGAAAAACAAAATTCTATTTTTAGAATGTTGAATATGGTTGTAAAAGAAATTTTATTTTTGGAATGGTGAATATGGGTGTAATGAAAAGATTATGGCTGTAATTGGTGCATTAGCTGTACACGATTGGCGGGATCATTTTGAAATTTAAAATCTTTTGAAATTGAAACTTAAAACCCTTGCCTATATAAACAACGAACCAAAATTGATTACCAATTCATTCGCAATTCATTCACAATTCATTCATTCTTGTGGCAGAAATGAAAAGCAAAAAAAAAATGTTAATGATGCTAGCTCTGAGGTTAGAAATCATTTTCATTTGTATGTAAAGGAACTGGTTCTTTATTTTTTTTTTGCATATCTGCATTCACAGTACTTCTTCACGCTGCTCCACATAATATTCTGTTTTACAACCCTTACTTGATAAACTTGAATTGGGCATGTTGTGCCGGTGTTAAGACAGTTATGTGTGTTGCAAATCACCCGTGGCAGCAAAGCTTCTGGTGGCTTCCTAAAGACTTCTTATTCATCTAACAAAGGTCTCGACGCTGATGGCCTTCCCGACAATTATAGTTTTAGCATTCCTTACAAGATCACCCCCAACACTAACTGCTCCAAGTATGGAAAACTTATGCACATCCACATATCTTTTTAAATGCTAATAATCAAGCTCAATGTTATAAGGTTAAAATTGATGAACTTTTTTTATGTGTTTGGTTATTGCAGGTCCAGTGAGTTTTGCTCTTAAATGCGCACGGATCATTCACTTAGCTTGTGAGAGATTTAAAGATGTAATATAGTACTACGTATAATAAAATTGGAGAGCCTTGTTTTCTCTCACATTGTAAAGGGACATCTTATTACGTCTTAGTTGCTATGTATTCTATTTAGTTGTATAAAGTGTAGGTACTTCCCTCTTCTATCTGCTATTTAATTTTTCATTGACTGAGTTGATTATAATCTTTGACGTCTCAACGTGATATTCATGAATGGTCAAGTGTGTTTGAATGTATATATGTGCATTTAAATATGATTTCTGCTACGGGTGCATATGTGTGTTTCAGTTGTTTCCACTATGGGTACATATGTGCGTTTCTGTTTTGGTAACAAAACGTGGCGATGACTGGTGCTATAAGAAGGTTAAACACGACAGTTCCATTGGTATTCAATAGATTAGAGACAAGCATCAAGAAACCACACCAAGTTATTAATTAACTTGTATTACTGGTTTGCATCAGGAAACCACACCAAGTTATTAATTAACTTGTATTATTGGTTTGGCTGAAATTGTGTATATTTTCATGACATTTGTTTAGATTTTATCCTTGTATTTCCCAATCAAAAATTTGCTCAATTATATAATGTTGCATAAATTTTGTATGAAATCAGTTAAAAGGATTGATTTGTTAACTTTATTAGTGTGTTGTGCACAAGTAAATGTTAAGTTTTAGAAATTACCTAGCTAATCTATTCGACATACTTATCTGGAAGAAGCTGAATTTTGAAAAACTGAAACCATTACAGGAAAGTATTGGGTCCATCGGCATAATTTTTGTATAGGAATATAGAGATTTCAATATAATACATTCAATATTCAATCAATGTGCAAGTTTATAATACTCGCAACTGTTGGTTAAAATTTGTTGCATACGATAAAGGAAAACTGTAACTAAACCATGCATTCTTAGACACCATTAATTTTACGTTTGATAAAATTTTTATTTTTTTTTGTTATTATTTGACATAGTTAATTTTTTTTAACAAATGAGCAATTTCCTTAAATGGTTGAGAATTTTATATCCGATGCTTTTTTTTTTTCTATCAAGTGACTATCGCTTTGCTTTATATTAATTAAATGGGTTTTGCTAATAAAAACCCTAAGGGTTGTAGATAAATGTATTAACAACTTTTTGTAATCATACAATTCAACGAATCACATTTAAGCATCGATCATATATTCACTAACTCTAAAATTTTCTCCATTTTTTTCGAGATTATGATCCAATCAAAATTAATCATAAATTATATTGTAATAAAAAGTGTCTGCTTAATAAAAACCCTTAGGGCTGTTGTTGTTAGCATCTCCCTAATTAAATTATCGTATTTTACATCTCTTTTCAGTTAGATTTTACGTATTTGAGGGTGGCCACAAAAGGTTCACATGCGACGACTCATGACTGTCCAAAAGGGTAATCGCCTTAGGATTAGTAGACTCACAATATCAAGATAAAAATTCAGATATTACCCAAAAATATAATGTATCATTAATTATCTACCGCTATGTAAGTTCCGCAGCTATGCGCGGGTATTCGTCTAGTGCCACATAAACATCCTTTAATCCACGTCTATCATTTTTATTTTTGGAATTTTTAGAATTTTAGTTTTTAAATAATTATTTTATATTCCGGGCTCAATATTTCTTGCCCAAACCCTCCTGTCTCATAATCCGGTCCTCAAAAACCTAAAACACCTAATCACCGTCATTCACAAAAACCCCAGCTTCAAAGAAAACCAAACACTATTCGATTTTTGTATTTTTATGATGGATTTTGCAAAAAAAAAAAAAAAAAAAAACGCACGCTTCTTCTTTCTTCTTAAATATGGTGGAGGCTTTGTGTGTGCTTTGGCTTAACAAGTTTATGTTAAATATGTTTTTAATTGATCGTTATTTTTTGTTCTGATTAGTTATGTTGTGTTTGATAATCTCTTTTTTTGTTTTGATTATGTTATTTATCTGACGTGTAGAAACCTCTTGAAGTTATGGTACTATTTATGAGTAATAGGAGGATGACAGGTTACCCTAATATGAATTTATGATTGTTTTGCAGGCCTGTTATGGGGAATTCAGGTTTGGATTACATGAAGAATAAGGCATCAACAAAATCTAGGAACCAACATGTGTGCAACATAGTAAACACGTGTTTCCAGATATTTCATCAACCAAGCTCGAAAGGCGAAATTGCTGCAGTGAACAGCTCCGTAGACAATGCATGAGCCATGCGCTTTTATGCATATGCCCGATGTTTCTACTTATAATCAGCAAGAATCCACTGAGGAGTCACATCAAATCGTGATTACGAGGTAAATCAACGTCTACTTCATAAGTTTTTTTACCTTGGCTATATCACAGGCTGTACATTTACAGTCATATAAGTTTAAGTTAAGCATCAATATATGTGGCTAATCTGCGGTTAGACAGGTTAGGTAATGGGTCAAAATGGGTCAAAGTTTAATCAGGTAACTTGATACGCTTGAGAACAGTGTGACGCGCTTATTGGTTTTTCTGATTTCGGGTTCAGACACTAATCATTCTATAATATTTATTACGAGTAAACTAACATTGAGAGTGTAATCTATGGAATAGAACCTTTGAAAAAAGAACATGAAAAAAAGAACATGAAGTGTTTTTTATATGAGGACATTCGTGGTAAAAGGTTTTACACAAGAAGCATCAGCCCCACAACTGTTAGTTTGTAGTTTGCAATACTGAAGAAAAGTTGTTGGTTCAATGTTGTGTTGATCACACGGATGAGGTTTGTTTAACCCGAATCTATTCGAAGAATAACCATATCTGCATAAAAAAACCAAAAAATTTACCAAAATATAATTGTTGTAAGAAAATGATTTATACAAACCTTTGGTGGAGCAGTTATATAAATCACAAGGTTGACTATTGTTGGTATATGCATCAAAAACATTTGGAGCACCTCCGGTTCTCATGGCTTCTCTTATGACAACCAGTAGGTTGTCATTCCACTATTTTTTTGATTATTAACATTTTATTATGTCACACATTTTAATCATGTGAAGTGCATTATAATAGGAAATGCGTTTTGGCTTAGCAAATAGAGTTGAAATTCTTTCTTTACGACGAATGACAAGATAGTATCTTATATTATCTTATTAAGAAGATAAGCAGTATGAATTCATGAACAAGTGGTGAGCAACTCTGCCAAGTGGTCTGATTTAAATACCTTCACATGTGTTTTTAAATAAATAGGTACATATAATCTGCAATAATACACAATATTTAAAACAGTTGATATCTGATACAGGAAAGCTATTATCAGGCCTTTAGAAGAGAATAAGCAAAAACTCGAAGAAGGTATGTCCGGCAAGTAACCAGATTCTAGATATTCTCAGCATAAACATCAAAATTGGATAAAGCTTGAGAAGGACTTGCTATATGAAACAAAGCAATGGTAAAAAAAAAAGTGTGTTTCCTTTGGGTAAAAGATCCTACATTCTTAGTGCATTTGAATTGACCTTTGATATTCTATATTACAAATGAAGTGCTTTTTTGCGCATTTGAATTGACCTCTGATGTTGTGTATTCAGGTTTCAGATATGAACAGTGATTAGTGATTAGCTAATGGTCCGGATGCTTGAGTTCTTGCAATAAATTTTTTCATTAGTTGGATTAGTAATACTTTCTTGCAACTGCAAGCACGAGGGAGTCCAACAAGAAGGTAACTTTGTTTGAAAAATACTTTTAATGATGTGTTGGTGATGTCACAATGGAATTCTCTCAAGACCTGCAATAGTTGCATTCTATCTTCAATTTGTGATGACATCCTTATATCGTTTTCATGTTAGATATACAAATACGACGATTTACATCTATTTATTTTCTAGGCTGCTCCTGTTGTATTTGCATCAGCTTTGCGGAGGAGTCAGCTCATAGAACAGATGCTAAAAGGCATGTGGATGGAAGCCTCACAGGAGGAGACCAATAACGATGTAAAGGTGGAATATCAGCCAGGATATTCATCAACTTCAACACGTAATATCATTCTCTCATCAGATCTTTTATAAGTTAGAAAAAAAGTTTGACCATTTAGGATATGATTCGATTACTTTTGCACTCGAGATACAGTATATAACTACCTGGAATGAGGCATCTGAGCTTTTCTTCAAACAAGTTTTAACAATTGAAAATGGGTAAAGGTCATTGTTTTAGCAATTAGTGATTACATCTTTGAGCCAGTGTTTGGAGTTTGGACTTACTAAAACCTCACAACAAAAATGAAAATTATCATTTGAGACTCTGATTATGTTCATGAAGAAGTAAATTTACCTCCTTATTGGTATTCTAAACAGCATGGAAAACAAAAGCACCTCAAGAATAAACGAACCCGAAAGCCTTACACCTGTGGCTGAAAGGCATGTTGATACAGATTATTTTAAACCAGTGTAGAAGGTTCGTGTGCCACAAGGTACAGATTACATTTTATGTCACTTCCATGGGATTTCTGTTAAGTTGAGATTGCTAATTTCGACCCAGTTACTTATTATCTAGGCTGTTTTGATCTCAATTGGGTTATCCATATTTCATTTGCAACGAACACAATCTCCTAAATCATTTTTAACGAACGAACTATTTAATTCCGAGTTGAATCAACACGAAAAGTATGGTTTTGTAGAAACCTAAATAAGCTATAATACAACTCAAAATGATGTAGTAACTGTGATTGAGACGTTATGCAGGTAATCAAGAACAAACCAAAAATCCGAACCCAAGATTCACTAGAGTCCCTAAGTGACCAAGATAATGATGCTACAGAGGCCCCTGTTCCTGTTATTCTAGCTTTATTATCAGGTAACCCAATTATCTACACATTTCTTTTCTGCTTTTCAGATTTAATAACAAATAAAAAGTAATGTAGTTTATATATATACCTATCATGTCTTGATAGTAGCACCCGTGACCGTGACCGTGACTATGACCATGACCGTGACAGGCCGCTAATTAAATTAGAGACACATACCAGTACATCCTGCAATGATATTTTTTTCTTCCAAAACGATAATAATGCACAACTAATGTTTTCAACAAATAGCAATATTGTTATCAGGAAGAAATATGTATATTTTCATTCTGTTTAGAATGTTCCTTTAGATGCATTAACCGTCAAGTCAATCTTACGTGTATGTTCCTATGTAGCTAATTATTTGAACTCCTAACCTAACAGGGGCAATTTTGTTAACACCAGGCTTTACATTAGGGAAATTTATACAATCATGCTTAGGTGGCATAATGTATTGATGGGGGGTATCATGTACTTGACGAATTGACTCATTATAGCAGTGACTTAAGACTGTCTCATAAGCTACTGGGGTCCCCGAGCATTGGTGTACTTGATTTGGAAATCTTGAATGCTAATGGTTTGACACCAATGAAATTAAAACACTCGCGTAGGGCAGTTGATGCCGATTGTGTAGCAAAATACAGGCATAAATAGATCCAAACAAGAAGTATAATCAACTCACTAAACCCCAACTGGAACAAACAATACATTTGGGAAGTCTTTGATTCGTGTACTGTTGTCACAGTTGTGGTATTTGACAACAATCATTTACAAGGGACAATGGGGATGGAAGTGGAGTTAAGGATCTAAGAATCGGGAAAGTAAGAATCGAGGCTATCGACACTTGAAACAAAATGCGTCTACACTCATTCATATCCTTTAATAGTCTTGCACCCATCTGGTGCAAAGAAGATAGGAGAAATCCAGTTGGTAGTTCGATTTACTTGTGTCTCATTGGTAAATCTGATGTAAATGTACACCCAACCTTTGCTACCAAGTATGCATTACATACACCCGATATGTATTTTTCAACGAGGCAGTTTAAGGCACCAAGCGACTCAGATTGTGGCGATGAAGTTTAACCGCGCTGAGCTTCCTTTGAGAAAAGAAGTGGTTGAGTATATGCTTGATGTTCATTCTACTATGTGGAGTTTGAGAAAGAGTAAGGCTAACTATTGTCGGCTCATTGAGGTTCTTTCTGGTGTGGGGTCGTTGTGTAAGTGGTTCAATCACATTTGCTGGACTAGACCAGTTTACACGTTTCTGGTGCATGTTCTGTTTCTAAGTGCTGTTTATAATCCACAAATGATCATGAGCTCGATTCTGCTATACTTGATCGTGGTTAGGGTTTGGAGGTAGAAATCAAGACCGAGCTATGTCCTCGCTCTAGCACAGCGGCTGGAAGATGCAATTTCCAGTGACCAATGTAAGCGTTTGTTGCTACAAAATCGATAATTATTTTTCATTTGATGAATAGTTTTGATAATCTACTTTCTTTCAAATCGAACCACATTTTTTACGAGAGTGTTACCGACTACTCACTACTGGTCTGCAGGAGTCATTTCAAGTCATTAACTACAAGTAATATTAATTTATAGAGGTGGCAAAATGGACCAGTTGGGTAACAAGTCAAAGTATTAATATCTGAAATGGGTCCAAACGTGTCAGGCGATGTTAAACCAATACATGTAAATGAATTCTTGGCTGGAAGCTATACTTTGTAGATAGAGGCATTGTCAATTTAAATTACATATGTTGCAACTTTATTGGTTTGGAACATTCGATCAGTTTGACGGAGTTACTTTCTAGCACTTTTTATCATGTTAGAGTTAGAAAATAACCAGAATCGACCCAGTGAAAAGTAAATGGGTCGAAGTTTACACATGTGTCATAAATGCTAAATTACCAATATCATCCTTTTAGAGTTGTGTGCAGACACTTGATGGTATTGTTACTATGTATGTCAATGTTACTGAAAACCAGCCACGATTACCTATACTTGGGGTGTGTTTATCGCACACTGGTAACAAAGAAGTAGCGGGATTAGTATCCTCCGATTACGAAAGTGAATCTGATACTACGTAGTACTGATCCTCCAATTTAGCTTGTGTTTGCTATATAGTTCGAGAATAGAAGGTCAGAAAACGACTGCAATTGAGATTTTGCAGCAGTTCAATCGGGAAGCTCCTGATTGCTTTTGGGTCTCACTTTAGTTTGGAATGCCTTAAATTCCCCTATACGCCTCTATATTGTACAAAGAAACAGCTTAACAATATAAGAGAAAAGAAAAGAGAATACAGGTTTTCTCTCTTTTACAAATAATTTTTTTCTTATGAATCTATGTTAGTATTTGAAGGCATTGACTATGTAAAGAGCTCTTGAGGCCTCATCCAAAGTGTCTGCTCCAGTAATATGGCAGTAGAAGGAAGAGAGTACAAAGGAGTTCTTGGATGCTACATCTATTATAAATATTAGGAAAACCTGTGTTGGTCATTTTGAAGATTGAAAAATAAAGGAACGGCTTGGGGATGTCTTCTTCATAACAAGGTGAAGTAATTATGAGCGATGATAATCTAAATATTCTACAAACACTTGATATTCAGTTACTTTACCTTCATTGTTTTTTGGCGGTACAATATTCCACCACCACCATTGTCTGAATTTTCTGATTGTTTAGAGTCGTTGCGTGCCCCACGACGAAGAGGACCAGATGATGGTCATGGAATGATGATGGTCAACCCCAAGTAGGTTTCAAGGATGCTTTGATAGCACACACTAGAAGAGCATTTCATGTCTCAATTACTCTCCTTCATCCAGTTCTTTTGAGAGGCATTCTTTAAATTCATAATCTTTTGTCAAATATAATCATAGCAGGGGTTGCAGATGAGTAGAGTGATCTAAATACCATCCATCTAGATTTTAATCGAAGTGTCAAAAATGCTGAAATAATGCACTTGACAACAAGTATATCTTGATTTTTAACTTTTAAAAACTTTTAGTTTCTATGGGATGATTCATTCTCACTATAAAATGTTCCTCTAACTAATTGTATTTATCGAGAATCCATCCATATAGTAGTTGTCGAGAAGGTTTATATCATCATTTTAGTCTATCTATTTCTTTTTCTATATACGAAATGTTCGAATATTAACACATGATAGTGTAGGAATCAGTTTAGAAATAGCAAAAGTATAATAAATAAGACTTATTCATCGAAAAAGGGGATTAGAAGGGGTAAGAGCAAATAGCTTCATTGCTGGAAAAATACCTAAAAGTCCTTGATTATTCAAATGATCTTAATAGTTTATAACCCGCAGCAAAGATAATAAATTATGTTGGAATTTTTTCATGTTCTATAAGGGAAACGATGTTGAATTTGTTGTAAGTTATCATTATGTTGATTATTATTTCACCGATTCAACTAGAATAACTTTCTGCCCCGGGTTTGAAAACCAAGAAAGGTATATGATAGAGGTAAGCATCACATGTTATGAGTTTATAAAAATGTGTATAGATGACTAAATAAACCTTCTTACCTCTTTTTGGAGGATTAAATAGTACAAATACAGAAGCTAGCAAATTGCCAAGTGATATCAATCTCCAATTTAGTAAGCCACCCGAAAAAGTAGAAAGGATGAGGTTATAAGGATTAAGGAGGTTGCATCTTGAGAAGGTGATACGGTGGAGCTAAACTAAAAACGAAGGTCTGAGATTTCCATTGGTACAACACCAGTTCTTGCATATCTTTGTGAAGGTGTGAGCATTGTTAGGCATTGGTGCCTGAGTATGTTGTGGCAGCGAGTAACCTTCAAGTGGCAAAGAGGAGACAAAGGAGGAGGACAACAGATGGTGCCTACTAAAGTTGATGCTCAAGAGGAGAGTGAGCTGGTTGAGAGATATGAGGTGCAAGGGTTTCTGACTTCTGGCATTGGTTTTTACAATAAATTATAGACGAATAATAACCAGGGATGCTAAGAGACAATAAGGTAACTTAATCAGCAGGTGTAAAAGACAAAAAGATAACTTAATCGTGGATGCTAAGAGATGATAAACGTAAGACTTCCATACAACTATGATAGTGCACGCATTTGTGATTATTGTATATGATCAACAAACGAACAACTTAGCTCTTATTAAAACTAATCATTTTTATGATGAGTTTTGTATTTTAGGTTAGGTTTTAAGCAAGAAATTTGTACCTCGCATAAAGATGAAGAATCATGTACTATTATTTTACAACCATTGGAGATTATCATAATTCCTGATGTCCGTGGCCGTGAGTACAATATGAAGACACCAACGTTATATGCAAATGATGGTCCCACAACAAAATGATATTGATCAGCAATTCAACATAAACAACTATTTACTTTTTTAGTCTTTATTTGTCAACTTTGACCTTAAATTACTTTATTTGTGTTTTATAATTTTTGATAAAAATTAGATTGATAGAAAACATATTTGAAACTCAATCCATTAATATATTTTACATCATGTATTATATAACACATACGAAATAATTTCAAGTCAAAGTTCACGAAGAAAGAATATAAAAGTCAAACGTGGATATTTTATTAGGGACGAAGGAAGTATCACATTTGTTTATTTCTAATAGCTGTCTATATTTTCTTGGTTTCGAGTGAATAAAAAATTGGTAATAGTTATTTGCTTGGAGATCATTTTTAATTTGAAATAGCTAAAAGAAAGCGGACGTTCAGCCCAATAAGCAAAATTCAAAGTTGCATTATACTTTGGGGGTTCATAATTTTAGGTGGTATTTAGTACATTAGAGTGGATATTCGGTAACTTTTATTTTGATGGTAAATCTTATGAAAGTAGTGGTTATAAATAGTGTGAGGCGTAGTGTGGTGGTATGTCTAAGCAACATGTTTTAGCGGTTAAGACGGAGTTTTAATGTATCCAAAGTGTTAGGGGTGGAGCTAGAAAATTTGGCTCAGGGGTCAAACTTTGATATTTTTATAAACTACACTAAAAAATGGTTCTTAGGGGGTCAAATTATTTAAAAAAATCCGAATATTTTCGAAAATTTACACTACAATTTTTTCGCTCGGAGGGTCGGGCGACCCCCTTAACCCCTTCCTGCCTCCGCCCCTGCAAAGCGTGATTTATGGCGGCATAATATTTATTTGTATTATTATATTTTAATATTATATTTGTATTGAGTTCACAATAAGTGTTATACATAATAATTAAAAAATTATCATACCTTCTGTTGTAACGCGCCTTTATATATTGCGTAGCGTGAAAACCGCGGCTCAAGTTTTAGCGCGCTTTAAGACACTCTTTGACAGGCTATTTAGAATCATGTGAAATAGTATAGAATTAATACAAATATAATATTAAAAAATTAAAAAATTGAGTTCACAATAAGTGTTATACATAATAATTAAAAAATTATCATACCTTCTGTTGTAACGCGCTTTTATATATTGCGTAGCGTGAAAACCGCGGCTCAAGTTTTAGCGCGCTTTAAGGCACTCTTTGACAGGCTATTTAGAATCATGTGAAATAGTATAGAATTAATGAAAGTGTAATAAATATAAAACAATTGACATTACAAAATACAACAACATTTGGATATCCTTGTCGCAAGCCCGGGCGTAGCCCCAAAGGACCATCACCCCTGTAATGGTAACAAGTTACCTTGCATATTTTTTTTGTTTGACTGGTCATTTTTTTAGATGCAAGGGACAAAAGTGATGAACTTCCTAAATTTATATAGGTATATAACTAGCCTGACTACTTCTGTTAAAATTTTTGCGTCAAGTACGGGTACAAGTCGTATTATGTCAATAAAAATCTAACTTCGGTATTGAAGGTTTTATTATTGAAATAAACTTTGAGCGACTTAAACAAATTTCCTTATTTAAGTAAGCTGTAAATGTGCATTGCTATATGTTACAAAATTTTAAGTAACGATTTATTAATTTTATTGCATTTTAGGAAGCAAAGACCATTGTTGATTATTGCCGAAGATATTGAAAGTGAGGCATTAGTCCACGGTGTGGAGCTTTATAGTTATTGTCAAATAAGTAATAGTCACCTTGTCATAGTATTTACTTTATGATTGAATATGCATTATATAGATTTAAAAATGATGTGACTCTTTTATTTGTTACAATATTACATTATAGTGTTTTGATTTGAACCTTTTATACACGGTTATTATGGTTATTTTTTTATTAAAAGAACAGAGATTCTTAGTTTAAACAAATATTGCAACCATTAGAGCTTATCGACAAACATATTTCCATAAAAAAACAATAGGAGTATAAACTGCACAATGAATAACTCATAATATGCTTTAAAGTATACACAAATAAATATATAAACACATAAACAATCCGAATGATAATTAGAAGTCTACCCGCCCATCGGGCGGGTTTTGCCACTAGTATATATATATATATATATATATATATATAGTGTAGTGCTAAATGCAGAACCACTTTTTTGGTACAGAACTTACAGAACCATCTTTTTACTCTAATAATGCATGATGTATAAGATATTTATGCATATTGACAGTTTCTGTAAATAAAATAAAGCAATTTTTAATTAATAATTTAATATGGGCATTAAAGTAATTTTACAAATGATAAACTTAAAATATGTCCTACATTTTTTCCTCACCCACGATCTATTATTTTCTTAAATATTACTTTCTCTCTTCTTAAAAAACCTACCACTTTTCAGTTACCCAATTTCACAGCCGCCGAAAAAAACATACTATGTGTCTCTCTTTCAGATCTAAAAACGTCTAAAACAATAGTATGATTTATCTCATGATTCATTTTTTTATTCAATCTTTTCTTATTTGAAATCTTGTATGTAGATGCTTATATGTTACCATCCGATTGACATCACATGATTCATTTTTTAATTGTATCTTTTTTATTTGACATCTTGTAGATGTAGATGCTTTACGGTTGTATTGCTTGGATTAAATTTTTTAGCTAATGTGATTGATTATTAATTATTTGTTTTTGTTTCGATGCAAGGGATATTGTATTTGGTCCTATAATTATGATGTATATTCTAGTTTTGATCTAAAAAAAATTGTATATTCGATCTAAAAAAGTTAGAGATTCGATTTAAGATAACCGTTGTTGATGGGCTACTCGCGGTGGTCGCCGGAGATGACAGATCGATCGTATACAAGGATGAAGAACCATTGCATGATTAACAAACTGATAGAAGCAAAAATAGATATATATGTATGTTTTCACGGAAACTATAATGATCCGGTCATCTCGTCCATATCTTTAAACGGTTAAGATGCAGGTATTTTATTTAGATCTGTAATCGATTTGGCTCCTGTACTCAAACATTATTTAACTTTTTAATCCATTTTTTATATAGTTTGCCAAAGGTATCGGGACAAACCAAGGTTGACGAAGGTTTTTAAATTGTTTGTTAACAAGACAGAGGTATGTGTTACTTTGAGTCTCGAAAAGTCTTTGTTTTTAAAATTTTTCCCGATTAGACTATTACTCAGATTTGTATGCCTACAATGAACTTGATGATAATGTTCTACCTCAAAGATCTGCTGAGCAACACAAGGTACCACACATATATTAGAAGTTGGTTAGAGATTCAAATATTTTATTTAGGACACATATTTTAGAAAAAAAACGTGTACGTAGAATAAAAATCAAATCCATTAAACCAATCAGTAGGATTAAATCTTAATATTTTAAGCACATATTATGTAGATAAATTATTAAATAATGGGTACATATATGGAATCATTAGTAGAAGCTTTTGTTTTGTTGTTTGAAAGGCAGTACTAGTTTTTTTATAGCAAATAATAGTAAGTGTTGTATTAAAACTTGATACTTAGGAATAGCAAGTGTGATTTTGTAATAACAACAATCGTGAATGTTTCTTAAATATGCAGTTAAACTAAAATCAAGACCAAGACCAAGCGGCTAAAAAATGTGCGACATCACATGTGATTTGGAAGACGTACGTACATATATGTTCCGAATGATTTTGGTGAGAAAAAATAGTGCGCACATATGTTTGTAAAGGGTACATACATGTTTACGAAGCCGTACATACATGTTTACGAAGCCGTACATACATGTTTTCGAAGCCGTATATACAAGTTCTCGAAACCGAACATACATGTTCTCGAAACCGAACATACATGTTCTCGAAACCGAACATAAATGTTCTCGGAGTCGTATATATATGTTCTTGAAGCAATGCACATCTATATTTAACAATGTACATTTGTTACTTGTATTTGGATTGTACTTCAATTGATAACAAAATTTGTGTCATGCATCTATGTTTTTGTTTTTATTATAAATTTAGAGATGTGAAACATACATGTTTATGTATTGTGTATTTAATTTTTGAATATAATATACTTTAAAAAATGTACGAAATGTCAATTTAAGGAAAAAAACCAAGCTCAACAAAAGAATCTTACGCAAAGATGGTACGTAAAAGTATAATATTTTAAATAACACATGTGCAATTTTTTAAAAATAAAACTGTAACATGGACAGAATGAAAATAGGAAAATAAAAAAACTGAAAAATTAAAGTTTTGAAAAACGTATTATTAAAAAGTAAAAAAAAAATGAAAATTAAAATAAAAAAAACGAATTTTTAATTGAAAAATTAATAGAAAGTAAAATTTGTAGACAACCAAAATACCTGATTTGCCCTTATATTAATTTATTTTTCCAAAATGAGTACTAAATAATTTCAAAAATGCCATCATGCATTAATAGGATATACATCATGCTTTATTAGGAGTAAAAAACAGGTTCTGTAGGTTCTGTACCAAAAAAGAGGTTCTGCAAATAGCGCGCCCCATATATATATATATATATATATATATATATATATATATATATATATATATATATATTAATAAAATAAATAAACATCAAACATTATCAACATCAAATTGCTATTACCAAAATGTTACATAAATGACAGCATCTGAAATTTAAGAAATCGGTACAACAAGAATGAGTCTATTATCATTCGATTATTAACTAGTAATAAAAGTTATATATATAACTTTGTTTCCAATAGTTTTAGAAAGAAAAACAAAAGGTAGTCAAGTGTGGAATAAAACAAAAATAAAATAAAAGTAAAATTTTCTTTAAATAATACTGGAGTAAATAAAAGTAACAAAACCCCATGTGAAGAATATATAGAAAAACAGTCTCTCTCTCTCATATCTTTAACCAATCATATCTTATTACTGCTTCATCTTCTTGGTTTCTTAGAATATATTGAGTCTGCATTATTATGTCATTCTCGCCGGAAATAATTAACATACTATAAATTGAACACCAGAAACGTAAATTTTTGGCCCAGAAACGTTTCCTAAACGTTTCACGCTTACCACCAGACGTTTCCAATCATAGTGAAACGTTTCCTATTTTCCAAAAACGTTTCTGAGCCGTTTCCGGGCGTTTCTAGGCGTTTCCCGTCTCCGAAACGTTTCCGAGACGGGCACAACACCCCGAGAGGCGTTTCCGTGCAACATAGATCTAACATCACTGATAAAATGAAATAGCAGTAGACTAAGCCCATTATACACAACACAAATTCACAAAGCAGACTTCATAACATTCAGGTTACAGTACAATTAATATTCAGCAATATAAAGATGAACAATATCAAGCAGACTGATAAAATTAAACAAGATCAACAGCTTAGAACAAATTGCAATCAGTCCCAATCTAACATCAAAGATCATCAGCAATTTAGTAACTAAGGAATCAAGACTAACGAGCAATCAGAATGTTCGCCACTCGATAAGACTCTTAGATTGATCTATAATAAAACAAAAAAAATGAAGCTAGTCGCAAAACATAACATCTAACAACCCAATATGAACGCTAGCACAAATGATCTATCAGAATTTAAACCTTTTAAAGCTGAATGAACCTAACACTAGCAACCTATCTAGTGCAATAGCCATCAATGAAAGCAAGCTAATCTAAATCTCAGCAATAGACTCTAATGAACGCAATTTCAACAAATATAATCAAAGATCAGCAAACCAAAAAAAAAAACAGATTAGCAGTACTATATTGAGATTAACTTACAGTAGACTTAAGCAACAACTCGGATTCACGGTAAAGTATATTCAATAGGATATAAAAGCACGAAGCAAGACTAGTTGGCAGCAAGTATTATATGAGCAATAATGTAGCAGATCTACACTATATCAGACTAAAAGACTAACACGTAAAACAATCATCATGCAGAATCGTCAATAAACGAAAGTCGACAGTTCAACAGGCTCGTAGCAGACCATATACATACTGAATTAGAAGGATAGAAATTCAAATCCAAATAAGATTAAACTCTTATCCATTTTAACTAGAAAACATTAACGCATCAACCACCAAAACCACGTACATTAATAATCTATCATAAACATCATAGCTTTATATAGAAAACATTCATACAACCATCTTATAAAACTAAGCAGATCCAAACAAATTCAAACATTACCTACACGAAACAACAAAGAAAAACAAACCGGATCCAATATTACTCAATCAACAGCAGACTTGGCATTCAATTAAATCCAACGAATTATTCACATATAGATTATTCATTCAGACAGTTAACTAAAAATAGAAAGTGAATCATAAGTCGAGCTTAACCATTGAGTTGAAGAATCCTTTGAGCAGAAGTCACGCGCTGAGCGGACTTGGACTAAACCACCAATGAAACATCAATTAGACTCGTTATACTATCCAACCAGGAACCAAACGAACCAATCAGCATTCGAATTTCGTCCCACATTGAAGCACCAACATCAAACCATTAAAACTTCTCGATCCAAAAGAATTTTTAAACTTATCCAATGAGGATGAGCTTTTCCCAATCCAATCTCAATAATCACATAAGCTATATATTTAAGCTAATATGATTATTTTATCATTTATAAATTGATTAGTTTAAGATTTGATTGACATTAAGTTTAACAGAGTATATAAAAAAACGCAAGATGAAATTAAAAAAATACTTTTATTAATCTCGAATTAAATCATATTACACTATATAAAAAAACAGAAATTACAAATTCCTAATCTAAATCTAATATTATAAAATTAAAGAAAGAAAAAGGGATCCTTCATACAGAATAAAATGGGGGTTTATATATGAGAACCCGAGAGGTAGGGGGTTGAGTTTGTTGGTGATGAGGAGTTAATCTTAACCCTTGATTCAGCATCTTGGCTTCTCTTTCTTATCCTCCTTGATCAAACGGCTGTAAATCTTCTCTGTGCACACGGATCGCTAGGCTGGCACATCTGTGCTTCTTTGTGCTTCTTGAAAGCTGATGTGGCTTATATTAATTGGTGGAATGATGAGGATGATGCGTTCCACCCAATCAAATGCAAGAAAAATGCCACGTCACATAGCTTATGTCCATCTTCTTAGTCCGAAAAACTTGGGAATTAATTCCCAAGTGTGTAAACTCACGCACCCTTATTTGTAAATAATATAATGATTTTTAAGTCAATTAAGTTCAATTAAGTTCGTTTTTCCTCGACTCACTCGAATTGATATCAAATTTAAACGTGGATTAATTGTTCTTGGTAAAACGTATTTGTTGGTATTTTAAAAATTAAAAACTATTTAATTAAAAGCTAATTAATGTAAAAGGAAATATTTAATAAAAACTACTTTTCTACTTATTAAAAATCTTAATTAAAACTAATTTAAACTAAATTATTAAAAAAATCTAATGTGAACTATTCAAAATTAAAACTAATTGAAAACTAATTTAAATTTAAATAAGACTTAAAACTAAATTTTAATCTAATTAATATTAATTTTAAATTAAACTAAATAAGAAAAAGCTAATTTATAAAAGCAATTTAAAATTTCTTAAATGCAATTAAAATATTTTTATTTTTTTATATATTTTTTTTAAAACTGTCTAAAAGATAAATTAATAAAACTTTTATATTAATTAAACAAAAACTTGTAATTAAAATCTATTTAAAATCTGACAGCTAACTAAATAAACCTATATTGATTAAAAGGACTGTAAATAAACTCAAAGAAATAACTAGCACTACTGGTTAACACGTTGGGCTGTTGGATGAAGGGTCAAGGGTTCGAGTCTGGAGATGGACAATTTTAGGAATATTACTTTTCTTTTTTTTTTTGGAGTTAAAAATTTTTGGACAATCAAATAGCTTAAACCAACAGACCAATTGGGTCTGTTGCATTAACAAATCAGCAAATCTCAAGACCAAAAAAACATATAAGCTAAAGAACAATAAGCAAATCCAAAACTAAACTTAATGAAATCTAATAAGCAAATGAGTCCTAAATAAGTCCTACAAGAAAATAATCAGCTAAATCTTAAACTTAAAAATAAGCAAATCAGCAAATGAAATTAAATCAGATAAGCAACTAGACCCAAATACCAGCAGACTAAAAAAACAACTTAACAGATTATATAAAGCTAAAAGAATTATCACTTTATATGCTCAAATCAAACCAAACTTAAAATCAGCAACTAAACCAAAACTAACTTCCAAATCAAGCAGATTATATTAAACCAAATATAAAGCAAATTCGATCCAAATAAACATAAACATAAGCAGATAACAAAATAAGCAGATCCAAACAAAACTCCAATCCAAAAACAACTTAACTACACAAGCAGATTACTAAACAGAAATTAAAAACTAAAATTAATCTAAACTTAACAAAAATAAAAAAAAGATTTGAAACCTTATGATGACACCGTTGAGCCGAAGGATGGGGCTGAGCCTCCTTTAGTCCGAATCAAACACCACCATTAAAACATCAACACCATTCGCGAACTACATATATCAACTCTCGAACTAGATTTTTTTATAAAACTTCCTGTAGGGAAGTTTATCTACCACTTTTATTTTCTTTTTATTTAATCCAAAAAGTTTTAAAAGTAAATTGCAATAATAAATTTTAACAGAAAAGAAATGAGACACGAATTTAATAAAACGTAAATAACTTTTATTAATAATAATAACTGAGTACAATACTGAGAAAAAGGAAATTACAGTTTTAATCTAAAAACTAATTTGCATAAAATAAAATTAAAAAAAAAGAAAAGGCACACCCGAATTACAGATTATATGGGGGTATTTATAGCCAACCCCCAAGGCTTGTTAATGAAGCTTGGTGAGCAAGGTTTATCATCACAGCCGTTTAATCCATTTTTACTCTTTCTCTTTCTTCTAATCTTCAATCTAACGGCAGAAAATACACCCCTTGCACACGGATTGCCAACGTGTCAAGGGGTGTGTTTGTTGTGCTTCTATGCATCTGATGTGGAGCCTTCTTATTGGAGGATTGGTTTGTGGTGAGGTGTGAGAACCAATCACATAAGAGAGAGGATGCCACGTTGATTGAGTGGTACCATCTTCTATATCCGAAAAGGGTGGTGATTTATTTAGGGCGCGTGATCTTTAATCTCTTGTGGATGAAAAAACCCCAAATTGGGGTCTAGGGTTTGTGGTAAAAAATATGATAAAGCTGCGTTGTGTTTGGGAGGGAAAGAGAGGTGAAAAGTGAGTTGCATTGTTTGTATCGAAACAATGTGTGGGTGAGGTAATGTTTGACCAAGCCAAAAGTTTATAAAAAAACTTTTTAACCGTTCCCTTATTATTATGTAAATAGGCTTGGCCCAAAAACTCCATTTCGTCTCATTTTAGTTAAGGTTTTGGGCTTTTGGCTCTTGTTTATTCCATCCGTATAGTAATTAAGCAATGGGCTAGGGCTCAAACTTGCCAAATACTCCCATCCGTCCAATTGTTATTTAATCTTGGGCCTTAATGGGCTTTTGATCATCAAGTAAATACTTTAAATCTACTAATGGGCTTTTGGGCCCAATACCCAAATGTGGGACCCACAAAGCTCAAATATCTCCATTTAAATCCGCTAAAAACGAACTCGATTTTGGCTTCGTTAATCATTTCTTCAAAGTTGTGTCGATTTTGCCGGTTCTCGTGATCTTCGATACACTTTTGGTTCTTTGACTTTGTCTTTGTCTTGGACTTTTCTTCAACATTTGACCGTGAAATCCCATGTTTTCTTCCCTTTTGATCTTTTGTACCTATTTAACACAAAAACACAAAACCACGCGTAATTCCGACATTTACGATACTAAACACATGATTAGGTCTTGTTTTCCTTGATTTTAGTGGCAAAAGGATAAGTGTTTACACACTTATTAAATCCCCTACACTTGACCATTGCAATGACCCCATGCAATGCATTATTTTAAAGCATAAAGTTACATTTTCCTCATAATTAACCATCTTGGCCTTTATTAAGATATACTATTATTACTACGATAAAAAGATAAAAACTTTAAAGGAGACAAAAGTTATAACAATTTATTAACTTGGGAATAATTTGATGGAAGAAACTCGTAAAGAAACCTAAGACTTAGATTAGGGCTTTGGTGTCATGAATATTAATCACCCTCAAGTTTCACGTTCCCCATACCAAGCTTAAAAACGAGATCATTGTTTACCATAAGTTCTTAAGTTAAAACCACTTATATAAGACAATTGTGTAGTACTATTTCTCCAATTCCTAAGTTGTATCTCTAGCTTTTAAGGATTGTCATTCACCCGTAGGCTCATTTGACTTATTTGATAATTATTAGTCCAAAAATGAAGGCAAAACGGTGCAAACCCGACACTCAAAACCTAACCTCGTCCTCAAAAACGTTGTCACTAAAGTAAGCCCACATCAAGGATGATTTAAGACGATTTGGGGAATAAATTCCCGGATCCAAAATTTGGCCAATAGTACTACTTATTAATTATTCCTCCAAAGTCATGTTGACTTTATGTGGAGTTTAGAAAGTTCACATCATATACCCTTAGGCTCTTTAAGATGTAAAAATGCTCCTCATCTATTGTCCACACCCTAAGGCTCCTTGAACGATAAACAAGGGAATTGATTTTTGATCAATTTTTATTCAACACTTACCATGCCATACACCCTAAGGCTCTAATGACAAGGTTCGTGCTACATGCCCCACACCCTAAGGCTCCTTGAGGTCATATTTTAATCTTATTCTTTCTTTATTTATGATATATATAGTAGGCCAAATTCCGCGGTCCCATGGTCTGAATACCTCCTACTTAGTGGTTATGAGCCACCTTAGTCGGAAGTCCACAACGCTGGCACCCTCAATGTGTTCATGCTTTAATTACAAGGAGATAAAAGATTTGGCTAAGAGTTAAGATATCGAATCTACACCGCAAAAATCCTCATTTATTAAGCAATTAAATGTACAAGCGGGAAGAAAGAGCCACAAAAACTCATATAAGCAAGAATTAACCCTTAAACTTATTATCAACTCTATCATCTCTCGTTCTCCACAATTTAAAATCTCAAGGAATGAGACTCGTGGATGCTTACCCTAATAAACCAATTAAGGTCCATATGGTTAAGGATACTAGCTAGAGTATACTAGGATAAGTAAACTCGGGTTGAGTCAAAATATTCATGACGGGCCTAATATATCAAAGGTATCTAAACTTGTTAAAACCATTTTATTCATTTATTTATTTATGACTTTATTAATGGAATATATACATATGATATGATGACAAAAAGAAATAAAATAAAAGAAAATAAATGGAAAATACTACTAGGCCAAAATAGATCAAAAATTTGAAAAATGTTGATTTTTTTTAATTTTCTGGTTAAATGAGGTCAAATTCATGGAAAAGCCCACTAAAATTCGATAGAAGTCCCCCTACACTTAATATAAACATTTTCCTCAATGTTTAAGCATGTGGGAGAATAAACTCCCCTACACTTAGGACGTTGAGTACGTTGTTTAAATCGAGCTAAGGAAGGGACAACTAAAGTGATTACATTTATTCGTCTTATTTATATACATGTATGAATCACAATAGCAAAAACTTATCGACGAAACCGGGTACATAGGAACACGGGATCACGTCAAAAATACCAAAAGTGGATCATTAAAGCACATGTCCCTGCACAACATCACAACACACAAACAACCTACTTGGCTCCCCCTACACTTATTGGTGGAAATGGGTGAAGGTGAAAAAGGGTGGAAAGGATGGAAATTGTAAAAATCTAACCTAGTTAAACGATGCTTGATTTATTAATCACGAGTCTCTAGCTCGACTCGATTTCCCGAATGTTATCATTCAAATGGGAAAATCATGGGAAAATCGAGATTTCCAAGGGAGGAAAATCTCTCCATGATAAAGGATGAAACATAGTGATATAAGGAATACCCCATAAAAATCCACCCGGGTCAAACACATAATTTCCATCACGAAAGGAAATAAACCCCGAGGTGGTAAAATCACACAAGTTAAAGAAAAGAGGGGTACCCTTAGTCAAAAATTTCTTACGAGGAAAGGTGTTATGATGATATGGCAATAATAGCACTAAAGACTCTATTCTGGGATCAAACACCGGTTCCTTAACGGGAAAATAGCAAGAGGTGTTGACATTTAAGCTCAAAATATCATCATAATCCAAAGTGGGGGAGTCGTCCTCTTCCAAACTTGATGTGAAAACATAAGTATCATCGGAGTCATAGGAAAACTCATCCTCGTGAGGAAAATAGGTATTTAGAAAGATATCTAAATCCTCTTCAAATGGAATAACCTCTAAAGTAGGAATGATCTCTAAGAGTGGAGGATCCTCCTCAAAATTCATGACTTCTAAAATTAGGGTATAAAAGTCAAAAGGAGTCTCCATGGAAGAATCACTCATAGAGATATGAGGTGCATTAAGATCATGAGGTGGGTCATCAAAAATAATGAGATCACTTAAAGAAGTGTCATCATCGTAAGTATCAAAGATTGGTGGATCAAAAATGGGTGGGTCAAAAGTGGGTGGGTCAAAAGATGGGTCGTCTAAACCGAAGATAGTGTGATCACTTAAAGAAGTGTCATCACTATAAGTATCGTAAATAGGAGTTTCAAAAATTTGAGGCTCTAAGGGAAGGGATGAAGTTATCACAAAATCATTTTGATTAGACTTTTGAATTCCAAAAGGATTAATAAAAATATCGTCATTATCATAATTAAGAACATCAATCATATTGACCGACTCTTTTCCATTTGAATTTGTTGTGACTTTTCCCATTTTAAAAACTTGTTGTTCATCCCTAACCCTAAGAATTAACTCCCCTTCGGCCACATCAACTAATGCTCTTCCGGATCGTAAGAATGGTCTATCAAGTATTAACGGAATACGAGGATCCATCTCATAGTTGACGACGACAAAGTCCACGGGAAAAGTGAATGTACCAACTCGAACAAAAACGTCTTCGGCAATACCAACGGGGTATGCGAGAGTTCTATTAGCTAACTCAAGAGTCATGCGAGTCGGTACAAGGTCGGGTAATGATAATTGTTTCCATACCGATAGTGGCATAAGATTGATGCTAGCACCGAGATTCGCTAAAGCCATACAATCATCAATTTGAGGAAACGAGCAAGGTAACACGAATCGTCCGGGATCTCCTAGCTTTTCGGGAAGCTCTTTGAGGAGGATCGCAGAACAATTCTCATTTAAACGAGTGTTCACGAGCTCTACCATTTTTTCTTTCTTATTGAGCAAATCTTTGAACATTTTCACAAATTTTGGCATTTGAGCAAGTGCTTCAATAAGGCTTATGTTAACATTCACGTTGGAAATCATTTTCAAAAAGTTGGAAACATGAATGTCATCTTTGGTAAGCACTTTAGCCTTGTCTAACCTAGAGGGATAAGGGATATTGGGTTTAGACTTTGAAGGTTGATAAGGAGAAGGACTCGCTTCTTGAACAACCTTAGGGTTAGGCTCATTAGGCAATGGAGAACTAGTACTAGGAGTGGTAGTGGGAGGAATCACCGAAGGGGGAGTAGGATTACTCATTATGACCTCCGGGCCTTGTCTCTCCTTTATGGGCGAAGAGATGGAAGGTCCCACTAAAGTGGCTCCACTTCGAGTAGTGATAGCACTCACATTAGCACGAGGGTTAATCTCGGTATTAGAAGGTAAGGCTCCTTGGGGTTTAAAGGCTTGTAACATTTGCACGAACTTCCTATCGGTGGACTCTTGCATTTGTTTCATAGTTCTCTCATGTTCGGTCAATTTTTGTAGAACCAAGTCCATTTGAGGATTAGTAACATTCCCTTGATTAAACCCTTGATTAGGAAAACCTTGATATTGAGGTTGAAAACCGTTGTTATTATGAAAACCTTGGTTGAAGTTATTATTTTGAAATCCTTGATTTTGACCATTAAAATTCACTTGATTTGCATTCCTTTGAAAATTACCCATTTGAGGACCTTGGTTCCTATTTTGGTATTGGGTATTTTGGGCGGGTGGGGGTGGTCTTTGTATAGCTACAAAACCCGGAGGAGCCAAATAGTTAGTACTCTTATAAGACAAATCATCAACATTTGGTTTTAAGTGAACCCTTTCATTTGCATTGGGTGTTATAAGCATAAACTTGTTGTTGTTGATTGTAAACCTTATCACAATTAAAATACGAATGTGGTCCACCACAAGTCTCACATGTTTCACAAGTTTCTTTTAAGGCATTTACTTGACCATTGATGGCTTTGGTATTGTTAGCGGTTTGTAGAGAAATTGATTCAACAAGCGAAGTAAGCTTATCAATTCTCTTGTCGCTCTCACTAGAACTAGCACTTGCCATAGTAGCCCTAACACTCTTGGTTTGTACTTTTGCCTTGTTTTCAATTATTGCCCAAGCCTCGTTCATGGATTTCACAAGAATATTGCCCCCCGCGGCACTATTAAGTGAGTCTTGGTCATTAAGAGTTAAACCATTGTAAAACGTATTAATTTGATGCACTTTAGTGAAACCATGTTGTGAACATTTTCTTAAAAGCTCATTAAAACGATCCCAAGACTCACTAAACGTTTCCCCATATTTTTGTTCAAAGGTAATGATGTCATTCCTTAAAGAGGTGGTCCGTGATGGTGGGAAAAAGTAGTTAATGAACTTGGTCTCTAAATCCGCCCATGTAAGAATGCTTTGGGGTGGTTCCTTATCAAGCCAAATCCGGGCTTGTCCCTCGAGGGAAAAAGGAAAGAGCAACAAACGTATTACTTCTTGAGTCACCCCATTGTATTTCACGGTATTAGTCAAATGGATAAATATCTTAATATGATCATGGGGGTCATCTTGGGAACGACCCAAAAACGGTGTAGCGGCAACCATTTGAATAAAACCCGTTTTGATTTCAAAATTATTTGCTCCAATTGCGGGGACAACGATAGCGTCATCGTTTCCCTCAACGTGTGATTGCAAAATCTCGATCATAGGTCGGTTATCCGTTGCCATCGTATTGTCGAAAGCGCGATTCTCAGGATCGGCTTGAATGACGGTCTTTTTGTTTTTCTTTTTCTTCTTTTTGGAAGAATTAGAAGTATTTGTTACACCAATCGGTATGTATGTACGCGCGTGAGTGCGCATACAATTAAAATCAAGGAATGAGGTAGGAAACCTCGGTCGACTTTGAGAGGAAAGGGATTATCCCTCTCGAGGTTCAATATTAAAAAGCAACAAAAATATATACATAATACTACTTGAGTTGGCAAACCAATAATCGGTCGTCCCTCTCAATATACGCACAAGCAAGCGGGGAAACGAGGTGGCACAAAGCACTTAAAAACCTTTTTCCTTAGACGGCCTTTTATAGCGCGTCGCCTTATACCTACCTTATAGTTTGTATAAATCGAGTTCAAACTTCTTACTAGTATTTATCTATTTTGCCTTTATTTTTCGTTTTGGATTCGAATACAATAGCTAGGTGATGAAATCCCAACTAAGGTCTTATTTGAAAGTAGGTAAATTAATTGTGCTACGTAATATAATATAGTAAAAGAAAAATCTTTTTGTATTTCTTTTAAGAAAAATATATATTCACAATAAAAAGCCAAAAAAAACGAATACGAAAAATAACAATAATACGTAATTTTTTTTGGTGTAATACTTTAGGAAAAGTATTACTTTTGGATTTTTTAAGTTTTTTGGTGCAAATCTTTAGGAAAGAGTTTGCTTTTGATGATTTTTTAATTTTTTGTATTTTTAAGTTTTCGATTTTTTTTGTGTTTTTGATTTTTTAGCAAGAAAAGTAACGTACAAAATTGAACGGATCCCAAAATCCAAATCGTCTCACGAAATCGTCAATCGTAACGAGCGAAACGGCAGCGGCACCAATTTAATATAATGATTTTTAAGTAAATTAAGTTCAATTAAGTTCGGTTTTCCTCGACTCACTCGAATTGATATCAAATTTAAACGTAGATTAATTGTTCTTGGTAAAATATATTTTTTGGTATTTTAAAAATTAAAAACTATTTAATTAAAAGCTAATTAATGTAAAAGGAAATATTTAATAAAAACTACTTTTCTACTTATTAAAAATCTTAAGTAAAACTAATTTAAACTAAACTATTAAAAAAAAAATCTAATGTGAACTATTTAAAATTAAAACTAATTGAAAACTAATTTAAATTTAAATAAGACTTAAAACTAAATTTTAATCTAATTAATATTAATTTTAAATAAAACTAAATAAGAAAAAGCTAATTTATAAAAGCAATTTAAAATTTCTTAAATGCAATTAAAATATTTTTATTTTTTAATATATTTTTTTTAAAACTGTATAAAAGATAAATTAATTTTATATTAAATAAACAAAAACTTGTAATTAAAATCTATTTAAAATCTGACAGCTAACTAAATAAACCTATATTGATTAAAAGGACTGTAAATAAACTCAAAGAAGTAACTAGCACTACTGGTTAACGCGTTGGGCTGTTGGACGAAGGGTCAAGGGTTCGAGTCTGGAGATGGACAATTTTAGGAAAATTACTTTTTTTTTTGGAGTTAAAAATTTTTGGACAATCAAATAGCTTAAACCAACAGACTAATTGGGTATGTTGCATTAACAAATCAGCAAATCTCAAAACAAAAAAAACATATAAGCTAAAGAACAATAAGCAAATCCAAAACTAAACTTAATGAAATCTAATAAGAAAATGAGTCCTAAATATGTCCTACAAGAAAATAATCAGCTAAATCTTAAACTTAAAAATAAGCAAATCAGTAAATGAAATTAAATCAGATAAGCAACTAGACCCAAATACCAGCAGACTAAAAAAAACAACTTAACAGATTATATAAAGCTAAAAGTATTATCACTTTATACGCTCAAATCAAACCAAACTTAAAATCAACAACTAAACCAAAACTAACTTCCAAATCAAGCAGATTATATTAAACCAAATATAAAGCAGATTCGATCCAACTAAACATAAACATAAGCAGATAACAAAATAAGCAGATCCAAACAAAACTCCAATCCAAAAACAACTTAACTACACAAGCAGATTACTAAACAGAAATTAAAAATTAAAATTAATTTAAACTTAACAAAAATAAAAAAAAGATTTGAAACCTTATGATGACACCGTTGAGCCGAAGGATGGGCGCTGAGCCTCCTCTAGTCCGAATCAAACACCACCATTAAAACATCAACACCACTCGCGAACCACATATATCAACTCTCGAACCAGATTGTTTTTATAAAACTTCCAGTAGGGAAGTTTATCTACCATTTTTATTTTCTTTTTGTTTAATCCAAACAGTTTTAAAAGTAAATTGCAATAATAAATTTTAACAGAAAAGAAATGAGACACGAATTTAATAAAACGTAAATAACTTTTATTAATAATAATAACTGAGTACAATACTGAGAAAAAGGAAATTACAATTTTAATCTAAAAACTAATTTGCATAAAATAAAATTAAAATAAAAGAAAAGGCACACCCGAATTACAGATTATATGGGGGTATTTATAGCCAACCCCCAAGGCTTGTTGATGAAGCTTGGTGAGCAAGGTTTATCATCACAGCCGTTTAATCCATTTTTACTCTTTCTCTTTCTTCTAATCTTCAATCTAACGGCAGAAAATACACCCCTTGCACACGGATTGCCAACGTGTCAAGGGGTGTGTTTGTTGTGCTTCTATGCATCTGATGTGGAGCCTTCTTATTGGATGATTGGTTTGTGGTGAGGTGTGATGTTGTCCCTAATATATGATGATATAATACGAATTTATGAATAAAGAAAGGTAGATATGAGATGAATTTTAGAGAGAGAAAGTAGTGAGAGAAAGTAGAGAGAAAAATGGTTGGAGAAACTAGGTGATATTAGGGGAGAGAAAATGAAATGACCAACACCCTTCCTAACATGCTAGGAAGGGTATTTATAGTCCCCCTACATGTGGGCTTGTATGGACTATACTACATGGGCTGGGCTTTTCCTTTGGGCTTTGGTTACTTATGAATGAACCTTAGCTTAAAGTTAAGCCCATTATACACGACTAATCTACTACCTATTAAAACGTTCTAATTTACGATACATAATAAACATATGACCGAGCATTCTTGTTTGACTCAATATTTTGAGGCTAACAATCTCCCCCAATGAGAGGTTATAAACCTTGGTCATTTAGGAAATTTGTAGAGATTACTAATCTCGCCATAAATGAGTCTTGAACGTGTAATCGTAGTCTTGTTCCTTCATGCTGTGATCTTTGAGCCTTTGTCGTTGTCTTTCGACTTTGTCTTTAAGTTTGAGATCTTCAAATCATCCTTGACTTGTCTTTGCCATCTTGCGATCTTGTGTCTTCATCCACATGCTCACTCTATTAATTGTTGAATATGTCTTTAGGCATGAGAATGTGGTTTTGAATCTTTGACTTTGCTGAGTACACCGTAACGCCACCTTCTTGAGACAAAACATAGACACGGACTGAATGGCTTTGACATTCGTCCTAAATCGGTAGCGTTTTACCTCCGGTCGGTGAAGACCGTTGTATGATATTAAATACCGTACCTGTGATAGGTAGATTCAGTTAAGAATCTCCTTGACAGGGTTTCGCGGCTGTACTACCCGTTCTCTTTACTCGACCGTCTCAAAGCAAGACTGCGAACATAAAGAGTGAATCAATTGGATAAATATCCGCTTGATTAAAGTCGTCAATTCAATTTCCTGGAACAAGTGTGATTCATAAAGAATCTTACCATTGTTGCTTTCCAATTGACACAAGTTTGATTCATAAGAATCTCACAAGTCACCTACCGTAGCGCTGTATGAGGTTGACGCAAGAAGGATTTCCATTCATCACTGTGAATGAATATCACTCTGAATGTTCTGGCAAGACTATAAAGATATTGCGTAGAAACCTGAAACGAGTTTGAATCAATTCAGAATTAAACCACTGTTGCTTTTAAGTTTTACACATGTTCAATTCTTAAAGAATCTTACATATGACCTACCGCAGTGCTGTTTGATGTTAACACTAGAAGAATTTCCACTCATCATTGTGAATACTAAGTAGTATCACTCTGAGTGTTCTAGCAATATCACAAGGATATGGCGTAGTACTCTCTTATTCATCATCCGTGTGTCCTAACGAGATTTGATTGATCTCAAGGCTCTAGACTCGATTTGTGTACTTTAGTGGTCGGAGGCTGGAGCAGATGCCACCTATTCAATATCAACTATCTCGGAGTGAGAAAGTCAATAGAAGTCATGTTGATCTCCGTGACAATAAAACAAACTTATTTTGAGAGAAGCCTGAGTAGCTAGGAAAGGGTTGTGCTACATCACTGGGTCCATGATGTGAATCTTCATGATGTGTTGACCCGGTTTCTGCCTAAGTTGTATGGAGGGCTTCTTTATTTAGACCCTTTATCCTTACATTTCTTTTTCATTCTTCAACCCCTTCAATGCTTACCAAGACATCATTAATAGCACCTTGTTGTGATTGTTCCAGTGCTATCATCAGTACTTAGTCGGCATTCAACTATGTTCACATTCTACTTCATCTTTTCTAAGGACTTCTAATAATCTATTGGATTGTCCCTGGGAAGATCCCTCCGGTTCTGGTTGGATCATAGGACTTAAACCTAACCACCCTTTTGAGACCAATAACGTCGTGAATTAAAGATGTTGTGGGTATTTGATCGTAACCATGAAAGCCACTTTAAAATTCTAACAAAGTGTTTGAAAAACATTTAACACCTTGCTAGTTTTGTCGTTTCAGAAATGCTCCCCCTTCACATGTGCATCGATAATCGAAAGTGTTTCGCACATGTAGGTAAGAGTTAAAGTGCTTGAGTCTTATATAAGATCACATTTTAATCACATTTTCTCCTCTATCTCTAATATATAAAATCTTTTGATATTAGAGATACCAAATTTGGTTAAAATATATTTTGAAAAATAGTCTTCAAACTCTCCCAGAGAAAGATGTGTTAATCTTTTGCATGAAGTTAAAATGCCCCCCCTTAAAAATTGATCCAATTGAATTGTCATTATGAGGATGTGATCCACATTTCGCTTTTTGAGGATGGGAGTTTGTTGAACACACAATTTTTGAAAGATTTTGAATAATCATTGAGAAATTCTTGAAAAAATTGTGTTCAACGCTTTTTGAAAAATCCTATTTCTTTTTGTCGAAGAGGTTTTTCTAAAGCATAAACTTGAGTTCATAGACCTTGAATGTCTTGACGAATCCACTCAAGTGTAAGAAGATTTCTCTTCTTTTGCTGAGGGTAAGAGCACGAAATCGTACACTCCCCCGTGAATATAGATCCGGGTTGCAATCAGAAAGTGATTACAAGCCATTGTGTTGTGCTCAAAACGTTGAATGTTTTGTGACAAGCTCAACCCGTGACAGATTGCTCTACCCGATTGTTAGGATAAATTATCTTTAAAGATACACTTTCCTTTATTTGAAGTCCGAGTTACAATCTGACATTTAACTGTAAGTCGTTTACATGAGCTTAAAAACTTGGAATGTTTTTAATGAGAGCTCATGACCGAGAAAAATAATATTCCCGTTGTTAAGGATAAGTTATCAAGCATGATCAACTTTCCTTTCTTTGAACCACGAGTCACAATCTGAGATAATTGAAATCATTGAAATGACATGTTTTGCAAAATATTTAAAACTTTCATCCGAGCTTTATGTACACACCCGTGTCGTTATTGAGCGACATTTCTAGGTACATCCATATTATCAATACTAAAAGACATGTCGAGAAGAATATTTTTGGTATTTTGAAAGTTTTTTTTCATTTTTTATTTTGTGTTTCTATGGATATTTACATTTTATTTTATTTTTATATTTTCTCAAGTTTATCGAAAATAATCCAAAATAGACTTTTGTACAGCAGAAGAAGGTGATATTGAATGTACAGAATTGGAACCCTTTAAAGACGGAGAAGTGGGCTCAGAATCTGCTGTTGTACCTGCAATGACAGAAGAAGAGTTTGCAGAAATACTAGTGTTAGGAGTAACAAATTCATTGTCTATATTCAAAACATTTGCATTCGTGCTA
The DNA here is from genome assembly GCA_025667525.1 of Glebionis coronaria. NCBI lineage: Eukaryota > Viridiplantae > Streptophyta > Magnoliopsida > Asterales > Asteraceae > Glebionis > Glebionis coronaria. The sequence goes on from CM046874.1 coordinate 185,021,013, forward strand.
GCGCAGGTTTCATCACTCTTCTCTATTGGAATCCACTTAAGACCAACTTCCGTGAAAATCCGACCCGTTGGTTTCCACTGAAGACTAGATTTAGGAGTAGTTTTCTCCTGCACAACGGAAGACTTCTTTGGAGAGAAACTATGTCCTTTTTTAATCCATGTTTCAGATTTGTTGTTGTTGCTTTTCTTTGCGACGGGTTTATATCTCCTTATTGTCTTATGGGATTCTGTATTCGATCTCCGTTCAAAGGAACGAGATTTGACCTCATAGAGGTATTGCAGAATGCAATGATCATGATTTCCATTGTGAATGCCCTTTTTGAATGTGGGGCATACGGGGAATTTGGGATTCACGAAAGTACTTGTATTCCTTGGTTTTCTAAATCGTTCAGGCGTAGTGTTCAAAATACGAGTATTCATGGATGGTTTCCAATTCCTAGATTGCTGGTGAGGGATCCTAGGTTTTGGTTGACTACCATTTGTAGTGTGTTGAACTCTAGCGGGATTTGGTGAACTAGGTTTTGAATACACGGGTTTGTCTTTCTGAATCTTCCCTGTTTTGTTTAGCATCCTTTAGGTTGTTGGTATGAACAAGGTCATTTGAACCTACAGATTCCTTTGTGGACGCGAAAGTCACACGTTTTGGAGGATTCCTAGAAGTGCTAGGTGCATTCACATGGTTGGGTTTAGCAACGGTGTGCTTTCTAAATGGAGGAACATAGGGTAGAATGGATGGTTTTGGAACACTTGGTTGCACATCGGTCTTAGGGGGTAACCTAGATTTTATATGAGAAGAATTGGAGAAAGGAATCGATTTTCCTAAGATAGATGGCTTTGGATCCTTGTAGGCATTGGGTTGTCGAACAACAGGTTTCACAACTTTAGGTTCCACAGTTTTCCCACCCATCTTAGAAACAAGTTTCTTCAACTCTGCTATCGCTATTTCCCTGTCTTGTAACTGAGCTTTCAACCCTTTAATTTCCAAACTCTGTTCATTCATTTCTCGAAACGTTTTGGAAAGTTTTTCTTGCAAGTTATTATCATGTGGAAAACTACCAACGTCTTTTTGCAAAGCATGTTCAAGAGAATGACAATGTTTTTGAAGGAAATCAGTTTTGTGTTGAAGTAACTCAAAAGCCTTTTTATCAACATTTTCTTTATGTTTCAAAAGCTCAAGTTCAAAACGCTCACATTCTTTGATTTTATCAAGATATTTGCATGCAACATCAGAATATTCATCGATATCAGCACAAGATTGAAGAGTAACACACAAAATATCTTTGGAGAGACATTCTTCTAAGAGGAGATCATATTCGTTCGAGAACTCTGATTTGTCCGTCTGAAGTTCATCAATTTCTTTTTGAAGTGACTCGACGTATTTCAAATCATCAAACATTTCTGACCGTATTAGTTTTCAAACTCAAGAACATGTTCTTTGATTATCTTCGTATTTGGTATTAAAAGATCTTTCACAAGCACAGTTATGTCGTGAGGAATCTCTGTTTTCCACTTGTCCTTTTGACGTTTTTCCCAATCGCTTTCAACAATTGATTGAACGTTATCAATGTGGTGTTTAAGAAAACCAAGTTTTTTGCGACTTTTGCTTTTAGAAGCATCAAGAGGTAAATAGTTAATATATTTAAAAACATTAGTTTTTCTCTTCGTGGCAAAAGCTTTCTTCCATTGAATTCTTCTTTGTTTTCATTCTAAAAACAATTCCTCACGAGACTTCTGTTTTTGTGAAGTGAAAAGACCATAAAGACTGTTTAGATAAGCATAGTTATATGGTTTCACAAAATCTTTATTGACCGGTGATCTACTCTAATATATGATGATATAATACGAATTTATGAAGAAAGAAAGGTAGATATGAGATGAATTTTAGAGAGAGAAAGTAGTGAGAGAAAGTAGAGAGAAAAATGGTTGGATAAACTAGGTGATATTAGATTGAGAGAAAATGAAATGACCAACACCCTTCTAACATGCTAGGAAGGGTATTTATAGTCCCCCTACATGTGGGCTTGTATGGACTATACTACATGGGCTGGGCTTTCCTTTTGGGCTTTGGTTACTTATGAATGAACCTTAGCTTAAAGTTAAGCCCGTTATACACGACTAATCTACTACCTATTAAAACGTTCTAATTTACGATACATAATAAACATATGACCGAGCATTCTTGTTTGACTCAATATTTTGAGGCTAACATGTGAGAACCAATCACAGAAGAGAGAGGGTGCCACGTTGATTGAGTGGTACCATCTTTTATATCCGAAAATGGTGGTGATTTATTTAGGGCGCGTGATCTTTAATCTCTTGTGGATGAAAAACCCCCAAATTGGGGTCTAGGGTTTGTGGTAAAAAAATATGATAAAGCTGCATTGTGTTTGGGAGAGAGAGAGGTGAAAAGTGAGTTGCATTGTTTGTATCGAAACAATGTGTGGGTGAGGTAATGTTTGACCAAGCCAAAAGTTTATAAAAAAACTTTTTAACCGTTCCCTTATTATTATGTAAATAGGCTTGGCCCAAAAACTCCATTTCGTCTCATTTTAGTTACAGTTTTTGGCTTTTGACTCTTGTTTATTCCATCCGTATAGTAATTAAGCAATGGGCTAGGGACCAAACTTGCCAAATACTCCCATCCGTCCAATTGTTATTTAATCTTGGGCCTTAATGGGCTTTTGATCATCAAGTAAATGCTTTAAATCCACTAATGGGATTTTGGGCCCAATACCCAAATGTGGGACCCACAAAGCTCAAATATGTCCATAAAAATTAAATTCGCTAAAAACGAACTCGATTTTGGCTTCGTTAATCATTTCTTCAAAGTTGTGTCGATTTTGCCGGTTCTCGTGATCTTCGATACACTTTTGGTTCTTTGACTTTGTCTTTGTCTTGGAATTTTCTTCAACATTTGACCGTGAAATCCCGTGTTTTCTTTCCTTTTGATCTTTTGTACCTATTAAACACAAAAACACAAAACCACGCGTAATTCCGACATTTACGATACTAAACACATGATTAGGTCTTGTTTTTTTCTTGATTTTAGTGGAAAAAGGATAAGTGTTTACACACTTATTAGTAAAGCCCCAATTTGTGATTGTTATTTAGGGTTAGGAAAAGATGGTGTCTGGTTATTTGGTTTTGGAAGAGAGAAAGGTGAGAGGTGTTTTGTTTGTATCAAAAAGAAAGTGTGGTGTGTGTTTAAATGGTTTGACCGAATGAGTAAATAAACAAAAACGTTTATTACTTTTACTTGTACCGTCCATGAAATTTAAATGGGCTTTTGAGTGGATTTTAACAACTCCCATCCGTTTTTAATTTGACAAGTGAATTGGGCTTGAATTTATTTGGGCTAAATTATTTATATCTTATAAGTAAAACAAAGTTTTTACTTTATATCTTCATAAATGGGCTTTCAAGCCCATTAATCTTAGATGGGACCCTCATGACAAAAATCCTTCTAAAACTTAAATCCGCGAACAAAATCGAACTTGATTTTCGGCTTCCTCGATTTTCCTTCAATCTCGTGTTGTTTTTGTTGGTTTTCGTGAACTTGGTACCTACACACACGAAACAAACAAAACATGCATATACATGGCCATTTTCATACAATTTATGTATTTATTGATTGTTTATTGATATAATTGATATGAGTAATTTCACTCATATCAAACTCCCCCTTGCTAAGCAATTGCCGTGTCCTCACGCAATGATAAAATAAAACACTAACTACACTTTTATTCAACTTTTGACACTTTTATTTTGCAAAGACATAATGTAAAGCTTTCATTATTTGAAAAATAACTTTTAGGATCATTAAACTCAAATAGATTCATCGTCCTCGACTTTTCACTTTTCCATGCCAAGTTTAAAAACAAGATCATTGTCAATCATAAGCCCCAAAATTAAGACAACTCATACAAGTAATTTGTGTTAAATTCAATCTCCTTTTATTCCTAATTGTATCTCTAGATTTTATGTCATTCACCCAAAGGCTCATTTGACTTATTTGATATTTATTAATCCAAAAATGAAGGTAATAACGGTGTAAACTCAACACTCAAAACCTAACCTCGACTTCAAAAACCGTTGTCACTAAAGAAAGCCCACATCAAGGATAACTTAACACGATTTGAGGGATAAATCCCCGGATCTGAAATTTGGCTAATAGGACTACTTAAAAGCAACAATAAAACCTCCAAAATCAATTATGACCTTATTAATGGAGTTAGCAACAACTACATCATATCACCTTGTGGCTCTTTAAGATGCAATTGTGCTCCTTATTTATAATCCACACCCGAAGGCTCCTTGGACAAAAATAAGGGAATTGACATTCACCATCCCACCTTATGGCTTATGATGATGAAGCAATTTTTATTAAACACGTCCCCATGCCATACACCCTAAGGCTCTAATGACAAGGTTAGTGCTACATGACTCCCACCCGAAGGCTCATAGAGAACATGTTTTTATTTATTCTTCTTATTATTATGATATGTATAGTAAGCCAAATTTCCGCAATCCCATGATCAAAAGTCCATGACGCTGACACCCTTAATGTGTTCTCACTTTAATTACAAGGGAAGAAAAAGAAGGAGTTACGAGTTAAGATAGCAAGCCTAAACCGCTAAAAACTTCATTTATTAAGCAATTAATTATTCAAGCGTGAAAAATAAATACGAGGAGATTAAATCAAACACAAAAATACTTACACAAGGAAGAGTTAACCTTAGAAACTCATGACTAAACTATATTGTAGAATATTGATAATCAATGAAACTATGAAGGGGTTTGTTGATTTCTAGAGAGAGAAAGTTAGAGAGAGAAAGTGAGAGAAACTATGTGAATTTTATTAAATGGAAACTAGGAAATGACAACAACCAACCCCTTTCCATGGTGGAAAGGGGTATTTATAGTTCCAAGCAAACATGGGCTTGGGCCGGTCCATGACAAGCCCATGGACCGGTTCTTACTTAAGTTAATAAGTAACTAATGACTATTTTCTAACTACGAGCTATTACAATATAAATATTATTGTGGAGTGACCGATACTTCTAATATACGTAAAAACGTATTTCTAACAATCTCCCCCTAAGGGAGGTCACTCCACGTTTACAAAGTTCTAAACCTAGCATACTATACTAAGTCTTCGTTCTTTAGCTCGTAGTCTTTTCTTCTTTTCTTTCTTTTGTTGTGAATATGTTGGTTTGATCTTTTTGGCTTTGGCTTGAGAGCATTGTTCTTTGGCCTTTCACGTGCGATCTTTGCCTCTCTTGTGAATTTGCCTTCTCGTGACTCCATGTTCCACACACTTATGTCTTTTTGTTGAATTCTCGAAAGTTTCAGAGTTTGGTACAGCGGAAGACTTTATCTTGTACTTTCTTGAATTTTTGTTAAACTTTGATGCAGAAAGACATAAGCATGTGGGAACGACTTCTACAGGTACACCGCAACACCACCGTCTTCACTGGTACTCAGCAACGCCACCGTCTTCAACAGGTACACAACAACGCCACCGTCTTTAACAGGTACACAGCAACGACACGAATAAAATGGCTTTGAACATTTTATTCTAATTCGGTAGCATTTTACCTCCGGTCGGTGAAGACCGTTGGACGATATTAGATATCGTACCCGTGACGGATAGTTTCAATTAAGTAACTTCCTGACAGGATTTCGCGGGTAAACCCGTTCTCTTTATTCGACCGTCCAAAGCTGACTGCGAACATAAAGAGTGAATCACTTGGATAAATTATCCTTGTGATTAGAAGCCGTCAATTCATGAAACCTGGAACAAGTGAATTTCAATTAAGATTTTCACCATCGTTGCTTTCCAGTTGTCACGAGCTTAATTCATAAAGAATCTTGCACGTCACCTACCAAGTGCTGTTTGATGTTGACACTAGAAGGATTTCCACTCGTCACTGTGATCAATAAAGAGTCACTCTGAGTGTTCTGGCAAGATCATATGATAATGCAAAGAGGCCAGGAACGAGTTTAAGTTCAATTAAGAATTAAACCACTGTTACCTTCCAGTTTTTCACAAGATTGGTTCTAAAAGAACCGCACGTGTAACCTACCATGAGCTTGTTTGATGTTGGCTCAAGCAGGATTTCCATCTTCATTGTAATACTTACGTATTACTCGGATGTTCTGGCAATATTACAGGAATATTGCGTATGACTCATGAAAATCTCTTACTTTTCACAGTGTGTGAGAAAGCAAGGAATAAATGGAAAGTGTCCTAATGAGACTTTTGATGATCTCTTGGCTCTAGACTCGATTGTGCGTTTTGATTTAGTGAGCGATGGCTGGAGAGGAGTGCCACCTTTTCAATACCAGTCTATTCAGAGTGAATAAACCAATAGATAACGTGTTGATCTCCGTGTGATTAAAACAAATACCTTTTGAGAGATATTTGAGTTAGCTGGGAAGGGTTGTGCATTGCATCACTGGGTCCATGATGTCTTTCTTCAATACCGAGAATCATTAGCAAAAATGACCTCAATAGCATATGTATTGACCCGGTTTCTGCCTAAAGTTGTAAGGAGGGCTTCTTTCTTTACACCCTTTATCTTTACATTTCTTTTTCATTCTTCAACCCCTTCAATGCTTACCAATACGTCATCACTAGCACCTTGTTGTGATTGTTCCAGTGCTAGCTTAAGTACTTGGTCGGCATTCAGCTACGTTCACATTCTTTCTCCATCTTTCCTAGGACTTCTAATTCTATCTAGGGAATTGTCCTTGGGAAGATTCCATCGGCTCTGATGAATCATTGGACTAAACCTATTCCTACCACCCTTTTGTCACCACATTCGTCGTGAATTAAGCGTGTTTTGGGAAGGAATTGCCATCATGAAAAATCATTGAAAATCACCTAAAGTACTTGTGATATTGAAATCAAAAGTTTTGTACCTTAGGTGTTTTGTTCATCAAAAACGCTCCCCCTTAACACGTGCTTTACACATATTAAGTTGGATAATCGTTAAGTCTTTTTCATCTTTTAGCCAAGTAACACTTAAGTCTCCTTAATCCCATTTTCTCCCCTTATCCAAAATGTTAACCATTAATATTTGGGATATTGAATGGATTAACCGGTCTTTGGGTAAAAATGAAATCGATGTTTGGCCATAGAACAAGTTATTGCTCCCCCTTAATTTAATAAGGGATAGTTGTAGTGCTTTAGTATGATATATTTTGAAAGATTTAGAATCTCGTGAGAAATTTTTGAAAAATTATCATACCTTAACACTACAGCAAGCCATACAAGCACAATATTCACAAATATACATATTCACAATTGAAAACCAATATAAAGTGGACCTGAAATGTACGACCCATTAGATGGATCGTTGCAGTAGCTTGTGGTGCACTAGATATGGTCTTCCACCCACGAATCTTTCCAAGCTCCTCATCAATCTACGTTCACGGAGCTTTTGATCGATCTTCTTGATCACATACTTTGCCATCTGCCGGTAACCCGGATGCCAATCCTCCGTCATCTCTGGCAAAGTCCCTCCCGAGTTCAGATGCTCCAACTTTCCTCTGACTTGTAGAAGAGTTCCATCACTGTACTTGTGGAGCTCACCCACCCTCATAAACTTCATCAAACCTCGACTGTTCAAGTAGAAAATGCCGTAATTCGGGACAGAAATGCCGGTATAGGGACATCTTTCTACATGTTGAGGTAGCACTTGATTCACAGGACGGGTTAAGTTGAGCTTCCTTTGATAGCTTTCGACTCCCAACTGAAGATCTTCAACTCGTGACTTGATGACAACGCTTCGTGTGAACATACGAAGTGCTGTATTCAAAGCAATCAGGTCTTCACGAGGAATATGTGTGAGTTGATCTCGGGTCATCAGAAGCAGCATATCTTCGATATCCTCAAGGCGAATGATGGAAAAATCTCCTTGCTGGATTTTGTATTCCCTGTCATCCTCCCTTTTCAAGCGAATCTCCGTCACATGATAGTAGCCGTTCTTGGCTTCAGTTTTCATTCCTAAGATGCTGGAGATGCGGATGTCGGATCTAACATTGCTTCCAGAATTGACCAAGCAGCAACCCCTGTACGCCCTTCGGACTCGTTCGTCCCAATGAGATGCACCTATGACAGCATACATATCATAATTACGATTCATTTTTGGGACCCAGAGTCGATTTACCTTTTCCTCGATAAAGGGTATTGTCCCCCAGTTGGCAGCTTTCAGCAAGGTCAGGGAGGTTGCGTACTTTGATGACCCCTTCAGTAGATACACAAGATCATTGGTGACGAAGAAGTCAAGAGCAATCTGATTATCTTGAGCAGGATCCATTGGAGGTGGAGCTCTTTCTGATTCATGAAGACCTGGCCGTTGAACGGTATTTAGAGCCTTCAGGATCTCATCAGCATAATATTCAAACTCCATTCGGGTCAACCGGGTTTTGGCGCGAAGCCTCTTATCATTCAGCGCTTTCTTCACCAAGGATGGAGTAACCGAAGTCTTATACTCATGAGCAAGAAATGCACATAAGTCAATAGGACTGCGGATACGGAGATACAACACATCTTTGTCAGCATCTGTGATCGGATCATATTGTGCTGCTGCCGTGATCCAAGCCTGTGGTGGTGCAGTCTCGTCTATTTCCAACGTGTCTGCCCAATCTCGTGTGCTTGGTTCAGGAACCGTAGATTGTTGTGCTTGTTGTAGAGGAGTAGAAGTGCGAACATCTGTTGGTTCAGTTTCAGGCATTTCGGCAGTGTCGTGAACTGGTGAGTGTTGTGCAGCTTCGGGTTCCGTCACTGATTCTGCAATCACAGGAGCAATAACAACAGAACTAATGGGGTTAGTGGTAATAGGTAAAGATACAGCGATAGAGGTACCGGGAACCGATGACGCTGTAGTGGCATTCACATCGTGGCGCCACTTAGTTCGTCTTGATTCTGATGATGTAGATTTGTCCTTCTGTGCTGCATCTTTCTTGGACTTGGTTCCAGTCTTAGCAGTTTTCTTGGAGCTGGTAACCTTGTCTCCCTCTTTCGGCTGTTCACCCCCATCATCATCCTGATTGTTATCCCCGTTACTACCCCTAGCACTTTCCTCATTCCCATCACCACCATCATCGCCATCATCATCATCCTCATCCTCGTCATCATCATCCTCATCCTCATCATCACCATCATCATCATCCTTTTCCTCTTCTTCTCCTTCTTCTTCCTTTTCCTCTTCACCAGTACCCTCTTCCTCCTCACTTTCTTCCCTTTCCTCTTCAAGTAGAATGTGATAAGGTACCACGCTTCCAAACGTTTTGAATAACCTATCATCCTCCATGATAGCATCATTCAGGGATTTATATAGAGCCCGTTGAATCCTAGACTTATCAAACGATCCAAGTTCCACCATACGAGCCTTAAGGATCTTCTTCAATTCAAAATCCGTCAGGTCATAAGCAATCTTGTAGGCGGCTTCTGAAGGATTGGATGATTTGATCATCAAGTTGTCAGCAGCAAGTGTCTTCAACTCATCACGCAGTTTAGGCATTAGGGATTCAACGGATTCTTGCACTCTTTCTTTCACAGAGGCTTCAAGTGCTTCTTTTTGCTCTTTGTATTTATCCCTCATCGCTTGAAGTCTGGTGATACGTGCGGCATGCTTATCAACCTCAGCCTGCTTAACCCGAGCTAGTTCTTCTGCATGTGCTTTTCGAGTCAACTCCATATCTGAAGCGAACCTAGCAATCATCTCCTCTTGGGCTTTCCTAGATGCTTCTTCACTTTGAGCTCGTCTTTGCAACTCTTGGCGAAGTTCATCCATTTCTCGTTTGTGAGTATCCACATGTTTGTCAAACATTTCGGCCATCACTAATGCAGCCATTGCAGATGTTGCAGAGCTGCTCTGGGTTGATTGAAGAGGCTCAGTTGTTACTGCGGTACTAAGGATGGGAATTATAGGTGGTGGAAGAAATGGTGTTGAAGCCGGTCTGGTTGGTAAGGGTTGTATGGGTGGAGATTGAGTTGCTAAGGGTTGAGTTGACACCATGATTGTAGGAGCAACAGGCTCCTTTTCCACACTTGCTGAAATAGGGATTGATGGCTCCTTCGAAGTGGAATAATGTTCAGGTGACCCAAATTCATCAACGTCATCTGGTTCCACGTACTCATCCTCAACATCTACCCTTGCACCTGAACCACTACCGCCAGTATCTTTCCTACTCCTTTGAATAGCAATCTTCATCATTTGTTTCTTGGTTTTATCAAGAGCAGGATCAACAATGTCTTCTTCGTCATGTAGACGCATCTCATCAGCCTTACCCTTTCCCTTCTTACCCTCTGTCTTCTTCTTCTTGGTTTCGGGTTCAGGTAACGCAGCTGGTTGTTTGCGTTTACCTTTACTCTTAACCGTTGTAGACGAGTCTTCTCCAGTCTGAAGGTTTGCTTTCAGCTTCTTGATTTCTATCTGCAGTAACTTGTAATCCGCAGAACCCTTAATTTTATCAGTGAGAAGGTAATCAGGAATAGGACCCGGAATCACACCAATAGATGGTCCTTCATGCCTCAGATCCACAGTGTCATCAGCTTCTTCAGTGTGATAGCGACCTGCTGCACGCCTATCAATATTAGCATCATTCTTCATAAAATAATTAATGATAAGCTTGATAAACCGAGGATAAGGAAAGAAGTTTGTCTTCAGCTTCTTGTTATAGAAGAGTTGAAAGGTGAATTCTTCCCATATCAACAATGCATAATCTGCATTTGCAGCTTTGTACATGCCATAGAAGAGGTTTATTAAAGGACTACGCAAAGCATCATGGCCACTTATTTTTGGTGTAAGACATTTACTGAGAATACCCAACAATGCTCTCCAAGGTTGTCCTACTTTAGCAGTGGTAAATTCAGACGCAACTCGTATTTCCGGACATCCAAGAGCTTCAAATAACTCCACGAGTTCATCTTTAGTAGGATCCCTCGAGAATGACATGCCTTTGGGTGTATCCCGTATACCAAGAATCTTACGGAAGTCTGAAACTATAAGTGTCTGCTGCTTGTTGTCGATGGTGAAGGTGATCTTGTTTGAAGTGATTTCCTTGGTAGCCCAAAATTCATACATATACTCATAAGGCACCGAGGCACTACTCCTAAGGGCGTTCTTGAAATGAGAGTTATCGAGGATGGCTATGGCGACCTTAAAACCATGGTGAGTGGATTTTGAGACTTGCTTTAGCCGATAGTTGTTGGGTATAAACTTAAGGGTTCGTGCTTTAGCAATATCGGCTTCTCTAGATTCTTGGATTGCTTGTACTGTTGGATTAGTCATTGTATCTGCTTAAGATAAGACATGAAAGGTTGATGCACAAAAATATATAGATATATATCATTCTTACTTCTAAACATAACACATTTCATAACCTAAAACAACAAGTACATATAGCATGCAAACAGTAATAATCAAACAACTCTTCATCCGGAACTTTTCCTCATTCGGAACTTCTTCATCCGGAACATCTTCATCCGGAACTTCCTTCATCCGGAAGTTCTTCATTCGGAACTTCTTTCATCAGGAAGTTCTTCATTCGGAACTTCTTTCATCCGGAAGTTCTTCATTCGGAACTTCCTTCATCCGGAAGTTCTTCATTCGGAACATCCTTCATCCGGAACATTCCTTCATTCGGAACTTCCTTCATCCGGAAGTTCTTCATTCGGAACTCTCTTCATCCGGAAGTTCTTCATTCGGAACTTCCTTCATCCGGAAGTTCTTCATTCGAACTTCCTTCATCCGGAAGTTCTTCATTCGGAACTTCCTTCATTCGGAACATTCCTTCATTCGGAACTTCCTTCATCCGGAAGTTCTTCATTCGGAACTTCCTTCATCCGGAAGTTCTTCATTCGGAACTTCCTTCATCCGGAAGTTCTTCATTCGGAACTTCCTTCATTCGGAAGTTCTTCATTCGGAACTTCCTTCATTCGGAAGTCCTTCATTCGGAACTTCCTCATTCGGAAGTTTTTTCAGAAAAAATACTTCATTCGGAAGTTCTTATCCATGTTCATCCGAAACTTTTTCAAACGAAACTAAGATGATTATTCTAGCGCGTTTGTGAGTTTCTAAGGCAAACTAAGGTATTTAAACATCATCTAACGCTAATCCGCATAAAACCCACCACAAATCCTAATCAATTAAGCCTAAATTGGGGCGAACGAACCCTAACTAGATTTTAAATAGATTATCTGAATTAACCATTTGGATTTGCATGATTTAAACGAATTAGAATTCAAATAATTGATGTTATTTACCTTATTTGTTGAAAGAACAGGATCTAGATGGATTAAGCAAGTGATTTGATTTCTTGTGTGTGTGTGTAACAATGGCGGCAAAGATGAAGATAAACAGTGAGAAAGAAAGAGGGGGCGGGGGTGTTTTATTTGACTTAGGTCAAAAATTTGACAAGTTTCAACAAATAACACTTTAGTCCCTACATTTTCTCATTCTTTTCCTTTTTGTCTAAAATTTTCATTTTTCTTATCCCTTGTTTAACTTACACACATCTTAGCAAACACAATTTATTAGCATATCTCCAAAATCTAAAAGCCATGCCTATCACTTAGAACGAACACAAGTCGTATTCTAAAGCAAAACCACTCAATTACCATGAAGCCCTTAATTTTCACATTCACTTTTGAAAATCAATTTAATGACGAAGATGATTTTAATATTTTCTCCCCCTTAAACGATGACCCGTTTTCTATTTAAAGAGCTGTAGTCATTGTTTAAAGAGTCAAATATTGATGAAAGCATTTCCAATGTATATCTTGAAAAATTTTGATTCGTGGTGTCAATAAGATTTCTCTTATTTTAACAAATTAATGCACTGAGACGTACACCAATTCGTGTTAGACCAAGTTATAAAGTAAACTTGATCCCTTTGCATGATTTGGCTTGTAAATCACGCCCGAGAAAATTAATTCCCGTTCTGAGCCAACGTTTTCCAAAGAAATACATGACTTTAATATGAAAACCGGGTTGCAGTCAGAAATAACTACAAGCCATTATGGGCATGTTTTAAAAATGTACAACTTTTATACGGACTCTATTTATGGCACCTTGTCAATATTGATCGACATTTCTAAGGCCGTAAATATTACCGTACTAAAAGACATGCCCGATTTAAAACGAAAAATATTTTTGGTTTTTCTTGATTTTATAATTTTTATGGTTTTTCTTGGTTTTATATTTTTTATGATTTTTGTTAGTTTTATATTTTTGTATTTTTCTTTTGTGGTTTATATATTTACGATAATATACATGATCACGAACAAAAGGATACTCTGAATAGTTTACCACGACTATTCAGCTGATTCTTCTGCCAACTCTTTGAGAGTCGCTGGAGTGAATGATTTCATGCCAAGCTTGTCGATCAAAAACTCAATTCGTCCTCGATCTAATGCTTTGGTGAACATATCCGCCAGCTGGTACTCAGTAGTGACAAAATACAGCTCGATCACTCCGTTCTCCACCTTCTCCTTAATGAAATGGTAGCGAATGTCTATGTGCTTGGCCCGGGAGTGTTGAACATAGTTGCAGCAAAGGGCAATGGCGCTCTTGTTGTCACAATACATTGGGATTTTGTTGAATCCTAAACCGTAGTCAGTTAATTGTGATCTCATCCAAAGGACTTGAGCACAACAACCGGACATGGCGATGTATTCAGCCTCCGTACTTGATATTGCAGCGCTTTTATGCCTTTTTGAAGACCAACTGATCAATCTATCTCCTAAGAGTTGCACAGATCCAGAAGTGCTACGCCTCGTGTCTTGACATCCAGCATGATCGGCATCTGCGTATGATATTAAAGCAATAGAGGAATCCTTCGGATACCATAGACCACGATGAAGTGTTCCTTTTAGATACAGAAAGATCCTTTTCACAACATGTAGGTGCTTTTCGGTAGGCCGAGCCTGATACCGGGCACACATGCATACAGCAAATTGCAAATCAAGCATGCTAGCAGTCAGATATAGAAGGGTGCCGATCATCCCACGGTAAAGTTTTGGATCGACAATAGTCCCATTCCTATCTTCATCTAACTTGGATTTCTCCACCATTGGAGTGTCCACAGGGTCACAATTCTCAAAGTTATATTTCTTAAGAGATTATAGAGCATATTTGGATTGATTAATAAAGATGCCTCTGGGATTCTGAGAAATCTGTAATCCTAAGAAAAATGAAATTTTTCCCATCATCGACATCTGAAAGCGTGTGGACATTATCTTCTCAAATCGGTTTGACAATTCTATGTTAGTGGCAGCAAAAATTATATCATCAACATAAATTTGTACCAGAATCATGTCGTTGCCTTCCTTGAGAGTGAATAGAGTGGGTCCACCTTGCCTTTGGAGAAGCCTTCCGAAATGAGATATGTTGACAGGAGATCATACCATGCGCGTGGAGCTTGTTTCAACCCGTAGAGAGCCTTCTTAAGCTTGTACACATGATTAGGAAACTCCGTACTGACGAACCCATCCGGCTGACTAACATAAACTTCTTCCCGTAGTTCACCGTTCAAAAATGCCGTCTTCACATCCATTTGATAGACGATCATATTCATATGAGCAGCATACGCAAGGAAAAGTCTAATCGCCTCCAATCTAGCCACAGGAGCAAAAGATTCTTCAAAGTCTATACCCAAGGCTTGTTTATATCCTCTAGCGACCAGTCTAGCCTTATTCTTCAATACCGCACCCATCTCATCAAGTTTAACCTTATAAACCCATAACAAAGTAAGGATGTTGACCTTGTCAGGGAGAGGAACCAATTCCCATACTTCAAGTCGTTGGAATTCATTTAGTTCCTCCTGCATAGCTTCAATCCAAGAAGATTGGGTCATAGCCTGCTGCCAATTTTTAGGTTCAACTTCAGAGAGAAATGCATCAAAGTAGCAATAAAGTGCACTCTCTTGTAATTGATGGCGTGTAGAGACGGGTCGATCTAGATCTCCAATAACATTCCTAATTGGGTGATCTTTTGTCCATTTAGTGCTATGGTTTTCAATCCTAGGTGGTCTGGAGTGAACAATAGAAGGAGCTTCTTCTGAGGTAGACGCGGCTGAAGGGTTTTCAGGGATCGCTACACCAAAGAAAGGAAGCTCTTGCAAGTGAGCACATTCCAAGTCGTGATCAGTAGAATCCTCTTCCACATCATTAGGCACAAGTAGGGGTGATGATTCAGGTGTAGTTTGAGAATCACTTGGTGAAGGTGCATCCGGTTCAATGTGAATTGTAGATGCATTAGATAAAGGTTCATTAGCTTGAGCAACCACTTCAGGTATTGGAGCAATTACTAAAGGTGCTGGAACTTCATCAGTCGGGGGATTGAAGAATTCATCAAACAACGGTTGAAACAGTTTATCCCACTCGGGCCTTGTTGGTGGTAAAAATGATGTAGAAGTAGGATTATTGGGAAGTAATCCATAACTAATAGCCCCGGTTCCCATCTCATGAAGCGCGGGTTCAGAGCTGTGTTGCTCAGAAGCCATCGCTGTCAGCTCGTCGAAATCTGCGTCCATAGTTTCTACAATCTTGTCAAGACGACGGTTATAGATTCGGTATGCTCTTTTGGACGGTGAGTAACCAATGAAAATACCTATATCGGCTTTCGGTTGAAGCTTACCCAAGTTCTCACTATTGATGTTTGGATAACAAAGAGCACCAAACACATGGAAAAATGAAACATCGGGTTTACGGTCATGTAAAAGCTCATAAGGTGTTTTTCCATGGCGTTTCCGAAGGATAGAACGGTTTTGGGTGAAACATGCAGTAGAAATAGCCTCTGCCCACAAGAACAATGGAGCGTTCGCATAAATAAGCATGGTCCTAGCAGCTTCCATAAGTGTACGATTCCGTCTTTCAACGACACCGTTTTGTTGTGGAGTGCGTGCAGCGGATGTTTCATGTGATATACCAACTCCTTCATAATAATCACGAAGAGTCTGGTTGACGAACTCTGTACCATTGTCTGTACGAATACGGCGGACAGTGGTATTCAAACGTACCTGAATGAATTTCAGAAAAGTGATGATAGCCTTCGGTGCTTCATCCTTTGTACGTAGAAATCTAACCCATGTAAACCTGGAGAAATCATCCATAATTACCAGAATGAATTTCTTGCCGCTCACACTTTCAGTTCTCATCGGCCCACAAAGATCCATATGCAAAAGATAAAGTTTTTCTTGATTGGTGTCTTCAGCTTTGGGCTTGTAAGATTTCTTGGTACTTTTCCCCCTGAACACGCGGAACATAAATGATCCTTGTGAAATTTAAGCTTTGGAAGACCACGAACTAAATCGTTTTTAGCCAGATGATTAATAGCATCAAAGTTAAGATGAGATAATCTGCGATGCCATAACCATGACTTGGTCTTAGATGCTTTAGAGAGAAGACATACTGGAGAGGCGGCCATCATGTCTTGTAAGGACAAGGTATATAGATTTGCACCACGAGATCCCTTCAACAAATCTTTTCCTTCCAAGTTGCGGATGAAACAAGTGTGTTGTCGAAAAGCAACCTCAAGGTTGGAATCACAAAACTGTCCTACTGAGAATAAGTTATGACCAAGACCTTCTACATAGTATACCCTAGAAATCGTCACGTTTCCAATATGATATTCACCGTACCCCATAATCTTTGCTATATGATCATTCCTGAATTTAACCGTACCAAGAAACTTGCTGACGAAATTTCGGAGCATCGAGCGATTTCCGGTCATATGTTTTGAACAACCGGAGTCCAAATACCACAGGATGATTTGGACCACCTGAAAATATCACCACACAAAGACAATGTAGAGGTATCGGAATTTGAGTGTTCCTTGTTATTAGCATGTACAGATTTAATAATCTTAGATTTGCTAACTCTAGGTTTCTTAGATTTCCTAGCCTTCTTCTTCTTAATTGGTGGGGTAGATTCTAGTTGGCTTAAATCCTGAGGTATTTCTTCACTGATAGGCACTATAGTGGGGGCTGACCTAATTAAAGGGCGCTGTTTCCATACTTGAGTGCGAGTGTTCCTAACTAAAGAACGCTCAGACCTAACCTCAATGGATGCATTCCTAGTTAAAGGGCACATTTTTCCATCTAATGTAAAGGTCCTACCAGTGGGACGCCATTGCCAGCCAACTTGGGCACGAGTTCTACCCGTTGGCTTCCATTCAAGACCATTCTTAATAGCATTCATTTCATTAACGTGATCAATCAGACACAAATCATGACGCTGGGAAAACATACATTCATTACAATTCCAACAATTTAAATCAGAATTCACGAATGGTTTAGGCTGCTGCACAGGCGCAGAGCTTTTAGTCTTAACATGATTCTTTTTATTTAAAACTGAACTAGCATTCCTATTGTGGACTTCTACTTTCTTCTTTGTGGCACTACTAGTGGAGGGCTTGATCTTAGCTTTCTTGAGTGGCGATCCTTTAGCCTTAGTAGTCTCTTTTAATCCTGTAGAAGGCAAAGTGGGAACATTAGCAACAGATTTTAAAGGTGTCTTACTTGATTGTGCCAATGACGGTTTCGCTCCTGGAGTCTTATTAAATGGAGTGACAGCAATGGGCCTATTATTAAGTAGTGCAGAACCTGGTGTACCTATGTATTGCAAATATGCTAAGCAATATTGAACTCGCTTAACATATTCATGAGCCGAATAATAGTCGCTACTTGAGGGATCTAAGGCATAAAGATCGTCTAAAATATCCCTAAGAAGATCGACATGCTTAATGGCATTCCTCATATAATCATCGTAGGTAACCGGGTTTCTCTTATGAAGCGGATTCTTATAAAGCACTACTGACTTGGTTGTTGGAGCACTAGTGGACGGTGCAGAGTCGGTAGCTAAGTTATCAACAACTTCTTGTCGGGTGAGAAGAAGTGTCTCCTTTAACTCAGCCAAAACCATATTTTTGTCTATGAGCAGGATGTTCAAATCAGAGATTTCCTCGCACTTTTGGTTCAGTTGTTCAACAAAAGATTGTTGCTGTGCCGCATTAAAAGCGAAGCGTTCTTCTAGTGAACCATAAAGAGCGGATAATCCCTGTCTTGTCCGATCCATCTCCCCTAGAACAGACGAAAGTCTAATTTCTAAGACTTGGTTTTTAGACTCTGCAGCCTCTAGTTCCAATTTTAATGTTTCCTTTGATGATACCTCTCTCTTCAATCTCATGATTTCTTCCTCTAATGTCTTAACAATTGCAATCATCTTGTCACTAGTCTCAACACCATTTTCACAAACATTTGATATCAAAAGATTCTCATTTTGAGTTTGTTGTTTTAATTCTAAAGATATACAATGTTGTTCTAGTTGATTAAAGCGTTTTGAAAGTAAATTGTAGGAATCTTGTAGCTTTAAAAACTCAGCGTTAGATTCGTGACAAGAATGATTATCTACCTCATTTACAGTATCAGCAACATTTACAGAAAGATTACAAACATCATCACAAATATCCTCACAAATATTCACAGCATCACAATTAATCATAGCGGAGGTAAGCTCATTCGAATAATTAACATTTACAGTAGTAAGCACATCACACGAGATTACTGCAGACAAGAATCAGTCATATTCAGTTAAAATCTTTTCTTTTTCAATTAGTTGTAGTTCGTAAGCGGTGTCCATTTCATAAAACACTTTTTGAACTTCACCAATTTCAAACACAAGATTTTCTTTAAGAGATGCAAAAATTCCTTTTAGACTTTCGACAAACGGATTGATCTCAGTTTTAAACACCTCGTTCATATGTTCGAAAGCCCATTCTCCGGCGTTTAGGCCATTTGAAGTCGTACGTTCCAAAATGACCTTGTCAAAATTAGTAAAGTATTGATTAATCTCTTGCAAGTTTAACCATACAGTGCTAACTGGTGGAAGATCCTTTGGAATTTCCTTAGGACCTTCCATATTGACAAGTGTAGGAAAAGTACTAGGGTTTTCTTCATCTAATATGTAGGTCGGCGCTGTTATGAGATCTTTGTCCATATGGAAGCGAATTCTAAAATCCGTTTTTGCAAGCTCCTTATTCAATTTAAAATAATCACACTCGGGATATTTTGCAGAATTGTATGACCGATCCTCATCAACTAGATCCTTACTTGTTCGATCATCGGGAAAAACAATCGGGTCTAAAGCCAATCCTAATTGAGTTGCATTATAAAGTCTAGGACTATGTCTTGAAGCTTGTTTTGCATACCGTGGATTAGGGGGAAGGCCTTTTAGACGTGATAAGTTAAACTCTCTAAACGAAGCATCAAATAAGTGAACTAGTTGAGAAGCAGCGTATTGTCTTAACAGCAAGTAATCTAGACTTCTAATCTTATTAGTGGCATTAATCTCCATTTCATTCTTCTTAGACTCTAGTGATTCAAAATCCGTTTGAAGTTTTTGAAAATTAGTGACCACTAACTCCTTTTCTTGAAGTTCATTAGACAGATTTGCTCTTAAGTTTTCAATTTCTTGCAAGTGACCCATTTGTTTGTTTCTAAAGTGATCATATTCGAGATTAGTTAGAACACTAGACGAAGGCACTAGTTCCAAGGTTTGAACTTTCTCATTGCTTAAGGCAAGCTCATCAGACAAATTCTTATTCTTAGCTAAGGTTTCTAAGAGTGCAACATTCATTTGGCTAAGTAATGTAGCAGGAACCATGACCAAATCTTGTTGAGCAGGAGTAGGCGTATGCGAACTGGGTCCCGGTTGTGATTAACTCAAAGTCTGGGGACTCACATTGATATTGCTATCATTGTTTGTCTCCTCGTTTGAAGGACTCACCACCGAAGATTCATTCGAGTCAGCACTCTCTTGCACAACTTGATGTGGTTGAATACTAGCATCAGTGGTATTATCGGTGGTATTAATAAGTACCTCAGATCTCTTTTCTGGCCCTAAGATGGAGATAGTTGCCATGAGAGCAGCCTTTGCAGATTGAAAGTCATCACAGTCGGAGTCATACGCATCAAGATCATCGGCTTGGTAAGCTGCATTCTGCGTAGTGACAACGTCTTGTTCAGCAATCCCTGGATCAGCAAGAAATGCAAGCTCCTCTTCATCAAGTTCCCTTCCTTGCGCCTGAGCATTTACCAGATAGATCTTTTCTGCAAACCACTGTCCATCCCTTCTTCTCTTGGGTTTCTTACAATCCCTGGACATATGACCCTCTTCCTTGCAGTTGTAGCATGTAATCATTCTCAACTTGCCTGTATTAGCCCGTGGAGGATTGTTGACCATTGGAGTAGGAGCAGGATTGACCGTGCGAGCATTGGTTGATGTGGAAGGTCTCCCCTGATATGGTTGAATTGGCTGAACCATTACCCTGCCATTCTCAATTGTAGCTTGTTGGCGAGAATTGGATGAATTCCTCAACTGATTGTTGGTAGGAGCTGATCCTCTGTATCCTCGTTTGCTTAAAGTTCTTGTGAGATAAGCAGACATAGTAGTTAGCACTTCAACTGGGTCAGCTCCTTGTTGGAATACAGGAACGGGGACTTCCTCATCATCACAATACAGTGCTTGATCTGGATGAGCTGCATAATCAGTAGAAGGAATACTCATTTGATCAGGGTAGCTTGTTGGATATGCTGCATTCTCTTGATAAGAAGAATATGAAGGCTGAGCATAAGGTGCAACATTTGCTGGATGAAGTTGTGAAGCATACTGTGGTGAAGGTGCATTGAACCGATATTGTTGCTGATGTGAGGTGGGTGGTTGTGGTAGAATCGAGTATTGTGGGAAGGTTGGTGTCATATAAGGTGATGGATGATAGGCTTGATGTCCCAAGATATAAGGTGTGTTGTTGTGTGACAAGCTTGGTTGATTCGCCATCAAAGCTAAGGAATCTGGGTACATACCGCGAGGAGAACGGTGCATAATCACATGCTTCTCATGCTGCTGAAGAAAAGCATAGATTTGATCTAAGTTGCACTTATGCAAATCCCGGGTTAACTTCACATCGGTAATATACTCACCCCATTCAGCTTGAGGTAAAGTATTCAAGAACTTGGTGTTAACCTGGAATGGAGCAATTACAAGATTGTATACATTCAGATCATTCATTAGAGTAGTGAATCTGAAGTAATAATCGTGTAGTTTTTCCCCTGGGCTGTACGTGAATCTATCAAACAGATCATACAGCTGACACTCCCTTTCCTGTTTGGTGAGAGACGTACCTTGTAGCAACACCTTTAACCGTTCCCATAAATCTTTGGCAACTGTATATTGACTAACCATACGATAAATATCATGCGGAAGAGCTTGGAGAAGTGTCTGTAGAGCCTTTTCATCAGCATCAGCAATGAGTTGTTGTGCCGGTGTGAGTTCTTCATATTCTCTTGGTCGAGACACATTATTTGCCACAATGGTACCATAGTCGAGTGGACCATTCAAAATCGATTTGACCATAAGCCTTCCGTATGTTGGTTTGCCCTTCAAGTATTGCATCATACGGACCTGCCATGCCTCAAACACCTCTTTGATAAGCATTAGTGGACGACTATCAGTCCCCGTTATGATCGAGATATCCGTAAGAGATGTCATCTGAGGCATTAATGAACTTGGATTCATTTTGTTTTCTTCAAAGAAACAGAGATTATCGGTTGATCGAGCAGTGAAGTAAAGTTTGTGAATTGTGTTAAGTTTTTGTTGTAAGAAACCAAGATTAAATCCTCTAAAAAATCGTCGAAAAACAAGCAAAATCACCCTTGATTCGGAACTTTTGGCTTGATCCGGAACTTCGTGGTTCGGAACTTCTTGAGTCGGAACTTCTTGAGTCGGAACTTCTTGAGTCGGAAGTTATTGATTCGGAAGTTGTTGATTCGGAAGTTGTTGATTCGGAAGTTGTTGATTTGGAAGTTGTTGATTCGGAAGTTGTTGATTCGGAAGTTGCTGATTCGGAAGTTCTTGATTCGGAAGTTCTTGATTCGGAAGTTCTTGATTCGGAAGTGCTTGATTCGGAAGTGCTTGATTCGGAAGTGCTTGATTCGGAACTTTTTGGCTTGATTCGGAAGTGCTTGGTTCGGAACCTTTTTGCTTGATTCGGAAGTGCTTGGTTCGGAACTTTTCTGGGTAATCAGAAACTTGTTCGAGTATGCACAGTCGAACAAAAAGATGATAAAAAACCCCGATTTTTACCAAATAACCCAAAAAGTTTTGAGCTTTCGACTAAAATAAGTAACAACTAATACTTATCTACTAATCCCAATCACCAAAACACCAAAAAACACCAAGAATCAAGATGATCTTCTTAAAGAACACAAATACAATCAAAAACTGAAAAACCACACAAATGACTACCTTAAATCACCCCATAGCTCTTGATACCAAATGTAGAATATTGATAATCAATGAAACTATGAAGGGGTTTGTTGATTTCTAGAGAGAGAAAGTTAGAGAGAGAAAGTGAGAGAAACTATGTGAATTTTATTAAATGGAAACTAGGAAATGACAACAACCAACCCCTTTCCATGGTGGAAAGGGGTATTTATAGTTCCAAGCAAACATGGGCTTGGGCCGGTCCATGACAAGCCCATGGACCGGTTCTTACTTAAGTTAATAAGTAACTAATGACTATTTTCTAACTACGAGCTATTACAACATAAATATTATTGTGGAGTGACCGATACTTCTAATATACGTAAAAACGTATTTCTAACATATATCATCTCTTGTTCTCCGTATTGTAAATTTCAAAAATGTGAAATCAATGGATACTTAGCCTATTAAATCAAAGTTTTAGGTTTTCAAGTCATTTATAGGATCTTGCATCTTCTTATAATTTTTCAAGTTTAGAATTTGCCTTTTAAAGTTCCCTTGATAAACGACTTTCTAGGATCAATTATAGGAACTTGCGAAAAGTTCTCGTTCTTAACCCGTATGAGTTAAGACTTTCGCGTTTTAAAGTTCCCTATATAAAAGCCTAGCAAAACTTGATTTAAACATGTTAATGAAAAAGCTAAGGTAAATCCGAGTCGAGTCAAAAACTATTTTTATTTTCACCAAAGGAAAGCCTAAATTTGTGTCAAAAGCACTTATTTTATTTATTAAAACTTAAAAATAACACGAAAAATTTAAATTTTTTTATGAAAAACGAGAAAAACGATTACGTTTAGACACGACAAAAGCAATTGCAAGCGATTATATCGATTGACCCCCCCATGCTAAAACCAAACATTGTCCTTAATGTTTCTTAGCTCAAGAGTAACACCCCCTTGACAAAACACGAAGAGTCTAATACAAAATCCTAACATGGAAAGAGCACGCAAATCAATAAGCCATTTATTAATTATACCGCAAGATAAAACGTTAGTCGATAAAAATCAAAGGATAGCGAGTGTGCCCCTTTTGACAATCAAGTATGGAAGATCAAGTTGACCGGCAAAAACCGAACACGAGTGTCTTCAATGATTAGGGTCAAACCTAAGATTCACAACACAACAAAACACGAGCACGAGCTTGAAAGATCAAGCCTTATTAGTGTTAGAAAATAGAAAGAAGATAGAATGTATGGGACTCTCCCACAAGGCACCTCGTTTTTGTTAACCGAGTCATGAGCTCGACTCGATCCCCGCATTCATTGGTCCTTAGGGAAAATGGTGCAAACCGGAATAATGGAATTGAATCCAAAATAAAGCATGATGTCGGGGTCAAATATTACATCCTCGTTGTCGGATGAAAAACGAAAGGACAAAACTCCAACATAAATCTCCAAAAAGAGATGGTGGTCACAAATCACGATATAGATATAGCATGCTCCCCGAGATAAACTCGCACCAAGATGATCGAAAAATCTTTCAATTATTGCATCGGTGAAAGGCCGAGATTTCCCTAAATCAACGATTCCGGGGTTGAATACCTCGTCCTCGAGAGAGAAAGGAATAGAAAACACGGTGTCGTCCCTCCATGCTAATCCAAGATCATATAAAGCACATGGTAAAGGTGGGTTAAAAGTCTCAACACTTGTGGTATGAACTTGCATGACTTTGTAGACCTTATCACTCTTATGAATGTGAACAAATGGGTCATGGTACTCAAAATGAGTCACATGAAAACCCCGCACATTAAGATCAAAGCGAGTGGGAAGGATAATTGGAGTAAAGATAATTTCTCCCTCCGTATCAACATTATCATCATCATAAATCGGGTGATCAAACCAAAGATTTTCATCACCGTCATTAGACTCTTCCTCAAATTCCGAAGGAATGTCTATATAAAGAAACTCATCAACCTCCTTCAAGAGAAGTTCATCATCACAAGGGTTGTGAGATGTAGGAAGTATGATGCTCTCAAAATCCTCTTGAAACAATGGATTATTGTTCATTGAAGATTCAAAGAGAGGATTTGAGTAGGTCACAAAAGTGTCATCAATCTTGTCATCACAAGAAATATCCGACAAAGTATCAAGTGTATCACACTCGGATACAAGATCATCATTCTCATTAGAAGGAAATTCATCGGAGAACTCCTCGAGAAAGGTAGGTAAAACATGGGGATCACGCTCGATCTCGAGATCGGAAACGTCTTCACTTCCTCGTGGAAGTGGATCAATAAGTTCATCGGCGAACTTATCGAATGAATAGTCACTAACATCACTCGGTGTGGAGTTAGGAATCAAATGATCCATTTTCAAACATTGTTAAATTAAAGCAATATCTCTCTCTGGATCAAAATTCTCACTATTAAACTCACTAGCATCAAATGGTGCACTAAGGTAATCATCAATTTCTTTTTCAATCTTAGAACTATCATCCTCGTGTGGAGTGAGTGGAGACGAGATAAGATTACAACATGACTCAACAAAACAAGCATCTTGCTTTAACTTTAACTTTTTTTCTTCACAAAATGAAGTTTCCATAATTGGCAAAACACCTTTGTAAACGAGAGATCTCTCATTACTTTCAATAGTTTTAACAAGTTTCACACTTTACACTTTCTTAGAAACAAATCTTGGAATTTTTTCCGGTTTGAAAATAATATTTTTATCCCCATAAAACAATTTAATCTCCTCTTTCCTTATATCAACTTGAACATGAGCCGTGCACAAAAATGGTCGTCCTAAAATGATAGGCACACGAGGATTGGTCTCATAATCAACTATTGCAAAATCGGCTAGGTACAAAAACTTCCCCACTTTAACAATGACATTCTCCGCTATACCAACCGCTTGGGTGGTGGTATCATTAGCAAGCTCAATGATCATTCGAGTGGTGCTAAGTGGTGCATAGTCAAGAGTTTCCCAAATGGCTAAGGGCATTAAGTTAATGCTAGCTCCTAG